>JADMNL010000039.1:0-10000000 GCA_016271365.2 Neoceratodus forsteri | reverse complement strand
CAAGCATTTTGTTAGTGACTTCTATTTTTTTTTTTCATTAATTTTCTTTATGGTTATTCAGGGCTGGGTTGGGCTATTTGGCATCCAGCACCCTATAAGGATGTGATGGAAGTCAAATCAAAATTTTATTTCTTCCTCCAATTTTTATTCAGACCTCCGCACTCCATTCAATTTGTATTCATTAGGCAGTGTGTATGTCAGCCAACTTGCTGTAGTGTCAGCAAGTTTGGCTAATATATCCCTGACTGGCTGTTGCTTACAGCAAGCTCCACTTCAGTGCATTTGCCCTTTCTTGATTGGCAACTTACACTTAACACTGTCTGCCTAATGATGTCAAAGCAGTGCATTGTCAATTGAGAAGGGTGAGAGACATTGAGAAACACAAGTAGAGGATGCAACACCTGACCATGGTAGAGTCCTGAGACAGAACATGCTTACAGAGAACATGTGCATTTAAAAAAATAGTCTTTTGTTTTTTTGTGTGTGGAATCTCTGTGAAAAGTCAGACATACTGGTTAGCTTTTTACTGAAAGGCAGGCCCTGTGAGAGGAATTCTGGGCCCCAGGAGAAGTTCAGACTCTGGGACCCCTATGCAGCTGCGTACAGTAGCATACCGGGTGGAATTATCCTCCCCCCCAAGGGCTCTGCTGAAGGGAACTGTGTCCAGCACTACCCTTGGGGAGTAAAGACAGTGTAGGCCAGGCATTAGCAGTTGAAGGTGGACACAAAGAGTGAGGCATGCTCATGTTGGTGCTGGTGAGGAGTGGACCAGTGCTGTAATTAGATGTTGAATACTAGATTTGGTGAGTTGTGGAACCAGGTTAGTTGATGGTGGATGACAGAATTGAGTGATATGCCTGGTAAGTTTACAAGGAAGAGGACTGTGAAAATTGCACTGTTGATGTTGTGCTGAAAAAGAGACAGAGAGAGAGAGAGAGAGTGAGGTGAGAGTGGGGCTGGCTGGCAGCTGCAATAGTGAGAAGCAGGAGTAGTTTTTAGGCTATTAACTTGACTTGGTGCACTAGTCAGGGATGGATCTAGAATTTTCAAGGGGTAGCAGTTTTGTCAAGGGACTAGCACGTCCCCAAAATGTAAATTGATCCTTTATAGCTCAGATTAAGCTAAAAGATCTACTGTTTACTGGCCTAAACGGGTAGTGGGTGTTATTTTGCTACATAGCTGGATCCACTAGTGGCACTACTACTACTACTATTGCTATGAGGCAAGTGACTATCTCTGTTAAATAACGTTATTTGTTCCTTGATGTGTGGCTGCTGAATCAGTAGGAGAGACTCTGAAGGTGGGGGAGGTTGGGTATATTCAGTCTAGTATAACTGTAATATAAGTGTCTTCATGTTTTAAAATTCTGTTTATTTGGGTTGGGCAATTTAGAAATTGCATTTACAAGTAAATTTGTGATGATTTCTGGCCTTGGACATGTCTCTGAAAATTTGAAATATATACCCCTGCATATGGTTGTGACACTCTACCCATGTCATGCAGATCTCTTTTGAAGAATCACTACCACACACATATATTATTTATATATATATATATATATATATATATACGGAGATTGTTGAATCCTTCTGTCTTCATTCTCTCTCTGTCACTGTCTATCTACTGTATATTTATACAACTTTGTGGGTGTGTATTTGACAAGATAAGACGTGGTATCCAGGTTAGTTATTTATCCAACATCAAGATAAATGTGTTTCTTGCTGTAGGAGGTATCATATACCATATAAATAATGCTGGGTTGTCACTTGTTCACTGTTTTGTCTATTTCTTTAAATTACTGTCCAGTAGATCAATAGACTGCCCGATGTAATTGTAAATCATTGGCGATCATGTTCGGCCTCCTAGCAGATGGATAACCCAACTTAACACCTATCTAAAAAATGTCAATAACTAAACAGATAAACAAATAGCCACTTCAGTTAAATATCTCACCCTGCCCTTCCACTCTGACTCCTGCATCAGTCTCAGAATTGCAACATGGTGAGTTACCCTAGTGGCCAAGTGGTAGCTGGTCTAACTGCCATGGAGGTGACCTGGGTTCCAGAATAGACTTGGAAGCTGCATCTGGTGGCAGGCCAGGCTGAAGACAGGCCAGGAGGGCTGGTAGTGAGTTCCTGTACCACAGCAACACCTGTAGGCAGGCCAGGTAGCTTGATCTTTCTGCAGAAGCATGCTGTGTGTATGTGAGGTCAATTGGTGCTGCAGCCTTTGACAGCTGGGCCTTTGCAGGCCCAACCTGCCATTGGCCAATTGAATTGGCATCTGAGTCCCTTCTCCTTCCTGGTATTCCTTCTTGTCTTATAATAGGGGAAGGCCCCACCATGGTGGGTAAGCCACGTCTCCTGGTCACTCCAGATTTTGGTGTGACCAGTCTGGAATCGCCATCTGAGGTAAGAACAGGGGACATCTGCAGGCTGCCTGCTACAGGAGCCATAAAACTGCTCTAAAAAAAACAAGGTATATCTCCTGACCCCAGTGGAGCAGGGATAACATGTAGATAGGGAAAAGAAAATACAACATTGCGAGCTATGGCCATCCCTGATCCCTTCCTGGGTGCTAGTTGTAAAGCACTGCCTGCTTTCAGACACCCTGCTTTGGACTCAGACCCCACTTGGTACTAAGTATTAAAACAAAAATTAAAATTGCCATGAAGATAGCAGCTGGTGCTGATCTCTACCCATGTATCTAGTTCTTCAGTTTCAAAAGCCCAAGTTTTAAATGTCACCCAGTTTCATTTTTCACACCATCCAGCAGCTCCAAAGTAATTTAAACATATACATTGGTGAATTCTTAAACAAATCAAGCTACTATCATGTCATCGCCTTACTGAATACTAATCAAATAACTAAAGATACTGTTAGCATTTTTCCTCTCCAGCAAACTTTCAGCAAATGCTTAAAAACACAGTAAAATGCAGAAGAGGGTACAGGGAGGAAAATTCTTTCCTGGGGGTGTTTTAATAGAAAATTGAAATGCCCTTCTTTAGCCTCTCACTGTTTACTTGTATTTTTTTCCTGAGACAAACTGAGATTGGTTTAAACTTTAAACTTATGATGTAAAAAATAGAGAGTATGGTACATGCAAGAAACAGTAACTTTATCATTAATAGAACCATTGGTGACAGAACAGTCTGAAAAGTGGTAGGGCCTGAGGATTTAAGTGGCAAATTCTCCCACAGTAGTAGATTAACATGATTGCAAACACTAATAGGGTTACTTATGAAAATGGTAGGGGCATGGCCATAGTGGCCCCCTCTGTTCTGGCATGTACAGTATGAAAGAACAAGCTGAATTTAAACTATTTGATGAGAGAGAATTATAAACCTTTTGTGTTTTTGTTTTTCCTAATTTTGTCTATGAACCGTGGCTACATTAACCAGTATAGACTGAAACCGTTCACAGCAAAAACTGGAATTATGTCACCTCTGATCTCGTCATTAATGTATAGACAGCGAGGGTCGACCCACCAGCTCATCAGTAGAGCTACTACCCATGACGCTGTCAACCCAGGTTCAGGAATGAGCTCAAGTCAACAGAGGGCTAGTGGGGGGTGTAGAGCACCTGATTGGATGCTTTCCACCTCAGGGAGGGTGGGTGAATGACTGCTGGTGCACTACTACCACGGGTGACCTCAGGGTGGGAGGACACTGGAGATTCTCTGGTACATGCACACATCTCCACATGCACACCTTCCTATGGAAGAAAATGGAAATGTCCAACCATGGCATAAGGACATCTGCCCTGCATTACAGGCTCTGCAACATCAACCATGACACTCACTCTTGATGTACCGCTGACTCTCTGCTGGGGAAGGGGAGTCCCTGGTGGCACCACCCCGGGTATGCCCGGTATCTAAGGAGCAAGAAGTAAGTCCCATGAAGTGGATGATGGGGCTGGGTGCAGGGTTGGACCAATGGGAGCTGGATGGCCAAAGGAGCAACAAAGCACACTCATTTAAAAGAAATATATAGACAGAGAAAACAATTTTCAAATTGATGCCACATTTTCTCTTGATTTGGATCAATAGGTTTATCTCAATTTGCTTCTCCACCTGAGGATGTAAGATCTTCCCACAAAACATTTCCAAGCCTCCTTGAATAGTGGGGCTAACCTTTGAGCCTACGCCTTACTGCCACTGTTATGCTTACCACTGGGTTCCTAAGGACTTGGACTGTGATTGCAGGGACTGGAGGTGGAGTGAAAATGAGTGCTTTCATGTTTGCTGGTGCTGGCACTTTGTCAGTCATGGTATCCCTGTCATTCCCCTGCTGCTGACAAGGCAAGTAGCTGGACACTTTGCTCAGTGAAGCCTCTCTGTTAACACCACCATATGCACTGGCACTGGTGCAACCCGCCCACAAAGGACTTGGACCAGGGTTGTAATGTTGTTCGACGGCAGCAGCCTTTTATAAAAGGATATTTGGGGACAGTACCCTTATAAACAAATGAGTCTGCCATCTTTACTGCCTCTGATCTCTGGACCCTGCAGTGAGTCAGACAGCAGGTCCTACAGTCACTTCAGTGTTGGGTAAGTTACTTTTCTATTACTTTTCCATTATGTTGGAAACTTGTTCCAGGAAACTCTGTGCAGTCACTAGCAAAGATGGAGAAGTACTAGAAAAAATCCTGACAGTTACAGTTACTTACTTCTTTTTACACAAAACAATACAAAATAACAAATAACTGTAACAGATTACATTTTTTGAAAGTAGTAGGTTAGTTACTAGTTACTTTCAAATAAATATAATCAGTTATAGTTACGTATTTCTTTGTATAAAAAGACAATAAGTAATTGTAACTATAAGGTATATTACTTTTTCTAGTACTCTCCATCCTTGCTGGTGACTGCACAGAGCTTTCTGGAACAAGCTTCCAAAGTAATAGAAAAGTAACTTACCCAACACTAAGTCACTTAGATACTTGAAACCCGCAACTGGGCCGGAAAGGCTCATGGGGCACTGAAAGACATCATTATTTGCCAGCGGGTGACAGTCAATCAAATGCTGAGTGACGGTGGGGCAGGTTTACTCTTCTGACCAACAAGAGGACTGACCAACTGGTAGCTAGAAACAGGAGCAAACCCCAAGTTTTGCTCAGCCTGCAGCAGGGCAGTCCAGATAACACTGCAGAGAGCTCTCTATTGGTGGTGCCTTGGAACTGCACTGCTCAGGAAGGAAGGCAGAGGTGCTCCTTAACCTAGATTTACACCAAACACTTCAACAGAAAGAGTGATGGAGAAAGCCAGAGCTGAGCTAATCTGCAAGAGGTGCCAGAGAGTGACAAGTGGTGGTGGGGGAGGGGAACAGAAAAAGTGAAAGAGCCAAACCAAGATGCCAGGGATAACCTTTAATACAAGATCAGAGAACTAGAGCCTGCAGGATATGACTCATTCAGAGAGGTCTGCATAGCTTGGTTTGGACTCTTAATACATAAACAGGGCTTTGGTCCTACAACTGAAATTTAGATAGTTAAAAACATATGAACATATGAAATTTGCCAGCAGATAAAGGCCTAGTGATCTATCAAGTCTGCTCCAATGTGCAGCTAGCACCCCTTATTCTGCAGCTCCCCTTCTTCCCACCTTTCTCCTCCCTTGACCCTCCCCTTGCCCTGTCACAGCCTCTTTGAAGCAGTCCACTGTTCTACTGGAAACCACTTCTGCCGGTAACACATTTCACCCAGCTACCACCATCTCTGTAAAAAGAGGCTCTCATCTCCCTTCTGAACCTTCCTCCTCCAGTCTCTTATCATGGCCCCAGGTGTCCCTCCTTCCCTTACTTTGAACAGCCCCTCTGTACCTGTCTTGTTTATTCTTTTCATGTACTTGAAGGTTTTAGTCATATCCACCTGTCCCTCTTCTCCTCCAGCAAGTACATTTTCAACTCCCTCTGCCTTCCTCTTGTATGGTGAGTCCTCCAGATCCTTGATCATCTTTGATGCCCTGAACTGCACCCTCCAGTAACATAATGTCCCTCTTTAGATACAGATGCCAGTACTGCATGCAGTACTGCAGGTGTGGTCTAATTAATGATCTATACAGTGGCAGAATCACCTCCCTCCCTGAGGATATAGTTAGTTCTGGCTTACCAACAGACCCTGGGACAACTGTGCACTAGTGTTCATCTCATTACTTGGGATTAAACATAGGCCAGTAGGCCTGTGGATACAAATAGTTCACTTTAGAAACATAGAAACATTGAATTTGATGGCAGATAAGGACCGCTTGGCCCACCTAGTCTGCCTTTTTCCCTACCTAACAGATAAGCTGCAGATAAGTGACTTTGGTTTGCTTTTGCATTGCTTTCCCAAGCTATCACTAGTGATGCAACTGTCTACTGGCCTGCATCGCTCCACTGTACAGACAGTTGGTAAGACCACATCTGAGTACTGTGTACAGTTCTGGAGACCCCATCTCCACAAAGACATAGACAGAGTGGAGGCTGTCAAGAGGAGGAGAACAAAATGGTGCAGGGTCTGCACCAGAAGACATATAAAGAAAGACTGAAAGAGCTTAAGATGTATAGCCTAGAGGAAAGGGGGGACATGATAGAAATGTTCAAATACCTCAAGGAATCAACAAAGTCCAAGAGGGTAGCATCTTTCAGAAAAAGAGATGTGCAAGAACAAGGGGCACAATTTGAAGATAGAGGGGGATGGCTCAGAGGTAATGTGAGGAAGTATTTTTCACAGAGAGGGTTGTAGATGCATGGAACAACCTTCCTGAGGAGGTTGTAGAGTCAAAATAGTGGGGAATTCAAGAATGCATGGGACAGACATAAGACAATTCTAGTGGGGGTAGGAGGAAGTAGGCTGTTGGTTAACTAGGATCTGCAGCTTATCCATTAGGTAGGGAAATGGGCAGACTAGGTGGGCCAAGCGGTGTTAACTGCCATCAAATTCTATGTTTCTAATAGCTAGGTACCCAGCAAAACAACTGGAACTCCTTAGAGACTAAGGGTTAATACTGGTGCCAGTAGCTGATCAGGTAGAGAAGTCTGCATAGTACAGTCAAGCAGGGTATAAGTAATAGGTGGGTTGGTCATCAGTTTAGGGTCCAAGGCCCTTGCCAGAGGGACCACTGCTTATTATTCACACCTTGCTTATTATCTGACTACTTTACAGTGCCTTAACCCCATCTCCCATAGATCCTGTGTCCTGCCTTAATAAAGCCCTCTTGTATTTTGTACTTTATTACCGAGTTTTGCAGTTCTTTCTGCCTTAGAGTTAATTGTATTAAAGCACATGGTTGCCACTTGTTGTGCATAGATTTCTATCCTAACTAGAAAGCTGTTGTACCACAATTCAGAGGTCATAGAATGGTGTTGTACCCTTCTGCAGTACAACAGCTTCTTAACAAGAATTGACAAACCTGCCATCTGCCATTTTCTTTCATTTGCCACTCACACACAGCACCCAGATCCTTCCAGAGCAAAATTTCATCCTTTAAAAACACAAAACTCTACTCCTCACCCAGGTGGGTTTTCAAAGTTGGTTAGGTAGGTTTATTTATTTATTTTAAATAATAAAATTAAACCAAAGATTTCTGAGGAAAAGCTTTTTTCATTTTATACTTCAAACTATATGCTATGCAAAACAACACATGGGCAGCTATGTACAACTCAGCTGTTTTACATCTCATAGTCCTGATGACATTAGGAACCTCATGAGTTTTGCTCTTGAGGTCCCTATGATGTCAACAGAGTCCCTCAATGGAAAAACAGTCTTGTTGTATATTGTTGCTAGGGCTACACAAATACCTTTTTCTGAATTGTCAACTGATTATTTGGCATTTGGCAGGCAAATATCTGGGTATTTGATATTCGGGTATTCAGTGTTTGTGACTTCACTGTATAATAAAAAAGAAAGAAAAAAGGCAGCCCTCACCCTCCTTCCTAAGCCCAAAACCTAGTAAAATTCTGTCCCCAGTCTCCACCCTCCATCAGTAGACCACACCATCCTCCTCCCCAGACCCCACAATTTTTTAAATTAAATTGCCAGTAATCCTACGATGGTGCTTGACACAATCTGCTTGCCTCCATGACCAAGTGTCATCTTCATATAATTGAAAAGTGCCTTTGCACTAAAACAAACAGACCAAAAAACTATTTCAGTGTGTACTTCTGTCTCTCAACCTAGCAGCATCCTGCTCCCACCTTTCTTCCCCAAACACTCAGTTCTTAATTAGAGTGCGACTGGCACCCCCACACACACACACACACAGGGCTGGCCACTTAATTAATGAAAGCGCCAGGTACTTGTTCTCTGGAATTGTAAACCAGTTGAGCAGCATGTGTGGTAGTGCAGCATAAGGGAAAGTGGGAGGACGGACATCTTGTGGGCTTGTGGCTGGTGTGTCCCTGCACCGATTTCTTTGCATCCTGACATCCAAGAGGGCTGGAAAAATATGACAAATTGAAAATTGGCCCCAGTACAGCAACAATGAACTCTGGTATAGTACATCTGGCTCCCACACCACCACCAGCAGCACCTCCTGATTAGTCAAGTGAAAGGGAAGGAAAATTGCCCTTACCTTATCCTCACTTGAGAAATAAACCACAGCTCCATGGAGTACAGGACTCACTGATAGGAGTCTAGGGGTATGGGTGTGCCTGGGGTGCTCCTAAGGATGAAGGTGTCATAGGCTGAAAGGGGGCATAAAGAGTACCTTTTAAAAGTATCTGATCTCAACCCTACCTGAGCAGGTTTTAATTAATCAGGAATCAGGATTTAGCAGGCCCCATTTTATAAAAGGGTTTGGTATTTTAACCTGATCAGTACCTTGGTGGTAAAATATTAATCAACTTTATGTTGTCATAATTGTTCAGTGTTGGGACTGAGTGATGTGCTAGCTTAAAACAATCTACAAGACAAAAAAACAACGTTTTAAGGTAAATCTATCAACCGGTTCCATGTCTTAACATGTATCAGTGGCCATGCCCTTTAAACAATTTGCACTGGGATATATTTCAATCTGTTAAATTTTATCTTTGACACTTTCAGTATCCCATACCATAGCAGAGAATAAACAGAAAGAAATAGAACATTTAGAGATTACAGTAATGATGCCTCGGGGAAAGCTATTATTAGACAAAACAGCTCCTCATTAAAAAGGTTACATCTTATCTTTTTCATTTTTTTCTAATAGACATTTTGCCCGTTCATAACGAAAAGCCCATTTTGCATAATAATGGAACTGAAAATGCAAACACAAAGAGACCAGTTCGAAGTGCTGGAAAAATACCGCTGGTATTTTGTGCAGTTATTAGGGGTTCAGTGAATTTCTGAAGCGCAGAACAATTTAATATGCCACAGTTCACACAGACACCGATGGAACTGTTACGGAGCTGCAGTGATTTTCTTCAATTCAGCACGCGGTAAATGTCGGCAATGAAGAGCCTTTCTACTTCTGCCTTCTCTAATTGTCTTTCATTTTACTTCCAATTGCTGCCACTTTTCATTTTAAGTTCCATTAATTTTAAGTTCAAGGCACTTATGCAGCTATAAGATAAGTAATATACTGGCAAGTAATAGTACTTTTCTTTTTGGCATTAGTTTTTCCATGGGTACTGTATAGCTTTCAAGGACTAAAGGGAGACAACGCATCTCTGCAAATCTACAGCTGTTTATAATGTTCCCATTTTCAAAAATTATATTCATATTCATACCCCAAAATGATCCATGTTTAACTGTACCTGAATAAACAGTGACAAGAAAAACTGTTTTGCATTCATAGGTATGTATGAGCTAAGTAATGCAGTTGCCCATTTACAGTTCACCCTTAACTCATAGGGAATAACTGTTTATCTTATTTTTCTTACAATGATCATCTAATGTGTAGTTAAATTCAGTCATGTTTTTACTTCCCACAACCTGTGCATTGTTTTCTTTTAATGGACAAAATTCTGTAAAGTTCTGGTCATGAATCTAGGACTTTTGAGTTTGAAGTGTGTCACTGTCACTCATACCTCTCAACCTCCTGCCTCACAAATCAGGGACAAGGCTTACAAAAATCAGGGACAAAGGACCAAAATCAGGGACATATCTTCAAAATTGGAGATATCAATTCAGGAAGCTGGTAGAATAAGGGCTTAGTGTAAAATATGTTTTCTAAGGAAGAACAAGTCTGTAACTTTACGGTTTGACATTATTTTGTGCTTACAACTACCACTGTTTTGGTTACAAAAACTCAATTTTAGAAGGACAGAGTAAATTTTTAGGCAAAATTCAGGGACAGTTGAGAGGTATGCTGTCACGTCTGAAAACTCAGAAGCACTGCTCTGATACTGTAGGTCCACAGCTTGTGGTTGGATTTCTGCACATATTGTATGCAGCGGCATAGTCTAACCTCTAAAGTGCTGGTTCTCTGATGAGAGCTATATAAACCGTTGCCCACTAAAAGAAAACAATACAAAATACAATCCTTCACATAATTATTTATTCAGGTGCAGTTGCGTACGGCTTACTTGGTTTAGTTTTATTTCTCATAAAACCCTTTAAGTACAGTAGGTGCCTATTTTCAATGAGTTTGGATCCAGGTACACAATAAAAATATAGATATACAGTACAGGTCACGGGTAACAATAGTGCACTAGTGGTGTTGTATGTTTAGCGTTACACGACATTTGTAAAGAGTGCCGTATACAAAGGACACATTGTCCTTTACAACAGATGTTGAATGGTAGCAATTACATGTGAGCCTGACAACAGCTGACTTTTAAACGATTCAAGAGAGTGGCAGGCTCTTACAGCGTCCATCATTGGGAGGAAGAGATAACATTTTGAAATCGGGCACATAACAAGTTCCGACAAAATAGTACCAGTGCCCTCCTGCCCACTTTAAGGCTATCTATAGCTGTATATAGCAGCAATACTTTAAAACGATTCTATTGCAAACAGCTATGCAGAAGTTTTTCCCCAATGCTAGAAACAACAGATGTTCCATTTTCTCCATTTAGGATCTCAACAGATAAAACCCTTTTCACTTTTTGGTATTTACCAGTTTCTTCAGAACTGATGAGCAGTTTGTGCCACCACGACCCTGCTTTACCAAGTAACCAGGCTGATCACTCTACAGTGACGGTGGGGGCAACATTTTTAAAATAGTGGATATGTGAGCAACTGCATGCTGCTGCACCTGTATCTGTGTCTGACAGATTACTTCTAATCAGCCCTGCTTCTGTTCTCCAAAATGTGCATCTCTGTACTAAAGTACAATTTGCAGAAAAAATTACACAAATGTGACTTGGTCCTTTCTTGCCACAGTTAGCGTCTTTTTCTATGCAACATTCAGGTGGTTTAGATGGATGGCCATTTTGAAAATAGTGTTGGGCAGATCCTTTTGAAAATCCTGAACTGCAGGGTTGGGAAAGACAGAACTGAAATCTAGCACACCCTGACACTTGCTCATTGAATGGGAGTTTCATCTTTATTTTCGGTGCCCATTGTCACAAAGACAGGCAGAGTGTGACAGAAAGCTCTGCGTGTACTGTATGTGCAAAAATCAACGGAAATGCTAATAAAACATGTTTAAAATTATCAGGTATTTCTCATTCCGTGCAATAAAGCACACAGATTTGAATGCATTCTATTGATTTTGAACGTAAGTACTAAACCATCTGTTTTGCATGCATTGAGAAATGAGCCGGAAGGATTTTAAGTACTTTTTTATTCTGTCTTGGATTGCCTTGTATAATATCATTTTCCAGTTTTAAATCTGCTTTAAAAGGACACTGTCAGGTGTTTCAGTTTTTAAGACATACCTTTTCTGGTGGCTGTAGTATCATGCTTCTCAAATAAATGTTATACTGCGCCCCAATTTTAACACACGGGCATTTTAATGATATATCAAATAAATAGTAATTTACTCATCCCAACCTTTAGCATGACTCATGATCCAGATGCATACTCCGTATTAAACATGGTGCAGAGGTGCTGAAACTCTGCATGCACAAGTATTTCATTTTTAGGCAACTTCAGGTAAAGATGCTCAGAGTGATGGCTTTAGATTCAAAGCCATTTTTCAAGACTTTAGGACACTCATTTTCCATTTGTACTAGTGTTGCTGTGATTGTTTCAGTAAATGCCTTTATCTGAAAGGGTCTGGTCAAAATGTTGCAACCGATCGGAAATGATATATTGCCTCTTAACTGGTCTATTTTGGGTAAATATTTTGACCCTAAGCCAGCTTGGTAGCCCAGTAGTAGAGCTAGTAGTGCTACCACTTGCTATGCTGGCTTCATGTATTTGGGAATAATACAGGCCATCGGGGCTGGCCAGGGAAAAGGATTGTGGACCCCAGGAATTGCTCTCTTACTGGGGAGGGAAGGATGTTGTTCCAGCTGCGTGACTGTGAACTGGTGGTGACAGACTGGAAGCAAAGTAGGGAGCACAAGGAGGCAAAGGGTTGCTGCCAGACACATGTCACATTTGTATACCACCACACATATGTACGACTGCCTCATTGCACCCTGCCACCCCAAGAGAGAAAATCAGGTGGCAGGAAAAAATGCTGGCTGGCCACCCAGCACATTGTGGTCCTAAGTAAGTGGGGAATAACCTGTAAGCCTATGAGGAGGTCAGTGATGGGCTGAAGTAGTGCTACTGGAGGAGACTGGGACAAGAAACAGCTTTGTGAAAAATTAAAAAGCAGGACCCCACTGAGAAAAGATTTTGCATCTTAGTTGTGCTATCCTGGGTAAATACAGTCTAAAATGTGCAAAAGCAGGACCCCATTGAAATGAGATAGTGCAGCTGTTGTAACGAGTAACAGCATGCATGCAAATGTGTTTGGCATTGACAAATGCTTGTCTTTATGGTGGCTTGTTCTGTGTGATGTCAGTGCTCACCAGAATCTATAAAAACGATGCAGACGGCTACTGACATCAAGGAGAAAACCCATTTGTGAAGGAAAAGAAAGAAGAAAAGGAATTTTGTTTTATATAGTGCAGTACTATTTATACAGAATGTTTCCTGCATCACTTTACAATCCAGGAGTGTGACGGAGAGATTAAAGAAGTACTACAGAGAGGTAACCACAGGGTGGGGAGGGTAAATGACTTGTTCAGTGTCACATCCGTAGTTTATAAGTCATACATGTAGAATTCAAACCCAGATCACAAAGTTCACAGCTCTGCGCTTTAATCAGTAGGCCATGCTGCCTTCAAAGAAATGGTGTTGAGGAAATTATACTGTTCAGCATGAGAATGAGGATGCATTTTAACATAAAACTGAGGACAATGACATGGCTCTGGATGACCTCATAGGAGGAACTGCTAAATGGCACATTAAAAAGAACATGCAAAATTATAAGTTGGAACCCAGAGACTGCCTTTAAACTTATTACTCTTTAAGTTGAGAATCATGCTACATTGATTTACTTATTTATTTATTGAATTTTGATCATATCTGGTCATTTGCTTCTCATGTTGAAGGTTAGTGCTGTACTTTAATTTGGACAGGTTGAGTGGTCTGGCATGTTATGTATAGTTACCAGCCTCGCTGGTTATGTCACAGTGCAAAGGATTATGTAGTATGAAACAGTGAGAAAGGCAAAAAAAAAAAAGATAACTGGCACAAAAGCCAGAAATATCACATGCTGTATATTTGAGTTTGAATTAGTGTTTTAATTTAAATTCCTAAACCAGGCTATAAATGAAGCTCCTGCTGTTACAATAAATTTGATCTACAGCATTTAGTCTAAGAAACGAAATAATATGCAAAATTCCACACCCTTTAGTCTGACTAACTTGACTGAGCTGGTTTCATTTGTCTTAGTCTTTATTCTACTTACATTTTCTAACCAACCTAAACAAACAAAGAGCCTGTCCAAAACACTTAATGTAAAACAGTTATTCTCAACAGAAGTATAATACGGTATGCTGAACCAGGACGAGCCCTAATTTGTGCGCTACCCTGAGTGCATTGATACTGCCAGTTCAGACTTGAACTTATTTATTTTATTTTATTTATTTAGTTTTTGTTGACTGGTAGGCACACTAGACAGCAGGGCTGCCTATTTACAGATATGACAACTTGAAGTGGAAGCGGAAATTTAGCACATAACTAAGGTTTGGAGTTTGTGCTGCTGAGACGGTAGCAAAGCAAGTGTCAGGTGGTTCACCTAATGGCAGTGCCACTTTGACAAGAGTAGGGAAGCTACATGACAGCAGTAATGGGGCTGGTGAAGGGCCATTGATAATGAGTACATTCCTGACTAGAGATGTGAGAAGTTGAGAAAACTTCACTTCAACAGAACTTTGGCAAACTTTGTGAAGTTCGAAGTGCTGACTTTGCAACCTCTTTTGCCAAGCAAAGTCACACTTTTTCCATGAAGAGAACAAACTTTGCTTGCCAGTTCATGGAAAAAGAGTAACTTCATGTGAAAATGTTGCCATGTTGGCAAATCTGAAGGTGGTGACACCAATAGGAACTTCACAAACTTTTACGTCGAAGTTTCACAAGTTTATGGCATCCAAGTCTCACAAGTTCACAGCAACTTCGCCAACAAAGTTGAACTTTGCTGCATCTCTATCCCTGACTCACAGGAAATAGGTCACGTAAGAGAAGAGGAGGAGGAAGAGTTGTGAATAACCAAACTTTATCATTTGTCAGTTTCAGGACAACTGTTTTGAGGATCATATTGTTGTTAGCATCAAATTGCTCTGATGAATAGTTGCCTGGATGAAGATGGGAGCTATCCCTAAAAATCATCAGCTGTCCTGCATGTTACTGTAGGTTTCATACACTGACAAACAGAATTATTAGAACAATTCTCCTGGTGCCTATCTACCTCTTTCGCCATTATGATAACAATTGACTTCCTGCTAGTTGCAAAAGTAAACTGAAAGTTAAATTGGCGTCTTCTTCTTCAGCTGTGTCTGGGGTATCAAAGTCCATCTTGATCTTTATCATCATCTTGCAAGAATCCTGGGTCCCAAAAATGCACTGCTTCCTGAATTTGATCACCCACAAACAAGCTGGATATTGCAAGCAGTAACCTAAAAGACTTTAACTCTGGAGGAATGGCATGAAATGATGGTGATGTAGTCGGTGCAGATGGAGGGATATTTTATCTCTCCTGTCTCTCTCTAGTGGGCCACTTTGTCATGCTGCCATCTCCTGCTCCCTTCCATGTACTCCTGCTACTGCAAAAGAAGTCTGTGGTGTGGTAGATGGGTCCAGTCCCTAGTGGGGGTGATTCAGTAGGCTGTATGGATTGCAGGAGATGGATCAAGCCTCAAGTTGTGTCCCAGCCACTTGCCTGCAAAATCATTAGGATCCTTCCATTCAACTGTTTCAGGACCCATGAGCTAGGAGTCTTATGTTGCAGGCCCATGTGAAGTTTTTAGCTGCTCCATACTAAATCAGATAGTTTGATTGTCTTTATTAGCCTCGTTGTGGTGGCTGAGGTGCATAAAGCCATGCTCTGCCTCCTTTGCTCCTGATGCATCCGTGGAAGACTGGGTTTGCAAAGTTGTATGTGGCCTTAAAGATCTAATATATTCTGGTCCAAAGAAATCATTCTTTGTTCTAAAGCTGTTAAGGTCACCGCCATAAGTTGCCCCATACCTTTCTCACCAGTGCTAGGCCCAGGCTGCTGCTGAAAATTTTTACCCTCCTCTATCTGGGGCTGTTTTTCCTTGGATTTCCCATTGCTGATTCCTGCTAAACTCACACACAGGATTACTGAGTCAAATATAAAATGATTCCTCCAACTCAAGATACTTTAATTCAATAAATAAGTGGTTTAACATGATAGTGTCAGGGTTTGTCTTTGATAGCAGTCAAAACACATCTAGTCCTGCTGGTTATTCCAGCTTTTCTTTGTTTTTTTTAAGAGTTAATGAGCTGGAATGTGGGTTTTCTGTGCTCATACCTGAATGTATAATTTGTTTTCAGTTATTACAATAATGTTCTCCTACTCTTCCTGGATAGGTTCCATTGATCTTTAATTGCTATCTGACAGTGGCCAGAAATGGGCAGAATGGATCTCTGTTTAATGTCTCATTCAAAGAATGGGATCTCAACAGTGCAGCACCCCATACTGGGTCACAGTGTCACTTATGGGTATTATCCCAAGTACCTGGTGTGGGGCTAGAACCCACAAACTCCAGTCTTCTAGTCCAAGAGGCGAATGTGCTACCTACTGAGCTATGACACTGATGGATATGATGCTTACAAAATAATGAAACTTTGACTCCTGCCAGAAATTGGTATGGTGCACACACTAAAAGTCAGTGACATGTAGTGAAGCATATGGGCATGCTCCTGGATATTCCATTGCTTCCAGGCCCTGACAGATCCACAGGGGGTCAGGCAGGAACAGAACTGGCCCTGTGTGGTTGTAACATGACCTGAGCACCAGTGAGATGGCTAGCAGATGCTATATGGGAGGGTTGTGTTTTTTTAAACTTGTTTTTCTTGGCCCTCATGACATTGGTCGTCCTCCCCATGACTCGGACCACCAGACAACTCCCAATCCACCCTAACTCCCCTGTTCATGGTCACTTACCTCCATAAAGCCTTGATTCATCCCGATTGGGTTTGAGGAGGGATGCTGTCTGAGACATACCTGCATTATAACCAGTGCATATAAGACCAGCTGGCAGCAGCATATCACCTGGCACAAGAGGCTACTGAGTGCCAACCTATCTGAAAACGGAGATACAGTATGGCAAATGAGTCTGTAAACTAGCTTTTCAACTGAAGACTGTATGCAGTTTTGCAGCACTGGGGTTTGTGGAAAACCTAAGATTGCAAATGGCTGAAAAGTGAAGCCTTATGTAATTGTTGATCAGCTCCCCAATCTGCCCAAGTATCAACTGTGACTGAAAAATAGAAACATTATACTAAAAACTCTGCATTGCAATCATCTCTTGCCAATTGGACAGTGTCTACAGTACCTGATGATAAGATTGTGACACCCTGTTTGCCACTAAGATGATGTGTATAAGCAGTGAGACATGGAGGAGGAGGATATTGTTATAGCCCTGCCTGAAACAACTGTTGATTGCAAGTAACAACCCCTGATATGGCCAACAACAGCTCAGATGAAGTTGAGCAAATGTTGCTACCCAGATGGATCAGCATGTATAGATCACCTGGACCCTAAGGTTTCATCTGTCAGTATGAGAGGAAGGGAAGTGAAGCTGACACTTCAGAAAAAGTGGACATAGACTTCACCCATGGTTGTGTGCAAATCATTGAACACAAAGGGATTATGGATTCCAGATGCTCTGGAAGAGAAGTAAAGCCCATCATGAAATTAACTTATGATGCCCTGGTGCCTCCAGTGACTTGCATTTAAATGCGGCACAGTATATAAAAGTTTAAGGTTGCTATCGAGACCCATACCATACACCTCCTTATGTAACCTCAGATTATATTCAGGGACTGTAACTGCATTGTTTGAAAAGAGTAAAATGGAAAGCTGCATGCTATAGATAATTTACTTGTTTCACCATATCAGTTGAGTGAAATTATAGTCACTTAACAGTCCTCCATTGCTGATAGAACATTTTGGGAAACAATGAGTATAAGGAGATCGAGACAAATACAAATACTAATTCTTCTTCTATGCATGCTGTTGCCTTAGATAGGATCCATGTGTATTAGACAGCCTATTTTAGGTTTTGCTGTCTTTGAGTTTTCAGCTCCTTTCTGAGGACACTAAGGATGTCAAATGGGGAGAGTGTAACCTCCCAAAAAGTGCGTGTGTGTGGATGGGGTTAAGCTTTTTAGTACTGGATCCACTGTCTGCTGATAGAACCTTCATGACTCCAGCTACATAACCATTTCTGTGCTCCCTGTCGCAATGGATTGTAATGTGGACCAGGCAGTACAAGGAGCAGCAGCACATCTTTTCTTCAGAACAAGTGAGGCACACTCAATCTTCACAGCCTGACATGATGATGCATGACAACATAGAACAGGAATGTGTCAGTCCAAATGTTTGCTTGCATGTATGTGCTGTGTGGCTGTTGGTTACAGAAAGCAGAGAGGGTAAAATTAAGAAATTAATAACACGAGTTGTAATAGGAAAATTAATATGGCTGTGAAAAAGAAGTTCACAAATAACGTTGTTGTTGTTTTCTTAGATTGCTTGCAATCTTGTATTTTAAAATAGTATTTTGATTACCCCAACATATGAACCACTTATGCCTCAGGGTCATTGCTGCTGCCTCCCAACATGATGGACAGATTTGCGGGTGTTGGTCCATGGTTCCAAGCAATTTGTTCTGAACTACTGCAGTGAGAGAAAAATGTAACAACTCAAAAATAAATTTGCATAAAGAGAACAGCATTTTGTGAGTCACTTCATTTCCCTCAAGTGCAGAGAATCACATTATGAAACAGAACAAGGAAAATAGATACAGTTTCTTGAACAGTAGGAGACAAATAGTGTAAGTAGAAAAGCAAAGTGGATGAAAAGAGAGGAAAACAGGAGATAAGTTGTTGGTGGATTGTTACTGGCATGCCACTAAGGATTACCTCCCAGTGTGCACAATGATTTTTGTGTGGGCAGAGTTGGGGAGAAGCGTGGCAACTGGTATGAGCTGCTGGTAACTGTATATCTTTAGCAGGGTGGGGCAGTGGTAATTAGGACAAAGATGCAGTACTTGGGATGAGCTTCCTGTGGATGTATATGTTAGAAGGAAAGGGTGGAGCAGAGATCAAGACAGAGCAACCACCTGGTACAGTATGTAGCTTCCAGTGAGCATATCTGCTCACACTGGATGTGGACTCCTGGGGCCCAATTCTCAAAGAGGGCTGTGTCTGGTGCAAGCTGCAACAAACAGCAGCTTCTGACACCATGTGCCAAGGACCCTGCACCCTATTCAGATAAGGGAGGAGTCCCGTGCCTATGAACTCCACATTTGCAGAAACCCCTTCCATGTGGAAAACACATTATGCATGGAAGGGGTTGCTGCAAGCCCTTTGTGGCAATGGCATGCTGTTCCCCAGCCCCAATCCACCTTTGTGCCCCATACTGAATATATACAAGACCCCATGCCAATGCCTGATGCACCCCACAATGCAAAAAGTTGACCCATCGATGCCCGATGTGCCCCACAATGTAAAAATGTTAAGACCCCCACCCAATGCTCAATGTGCCCCACAATGAAAAAAACAATACTAAAGACCCCTGCTCAATGCCTGATGTGTCCCACATTCACAAAAGATATATAAGACACCCTCCTGCCTGGATCCCCATGTTCCCGTCAGTATGACATAGAAACATGCCCTCTCAGTGGTAGTCCAGTGCCCCCATCCCAGCAGGTAGTGCCCCCCATCCCACACACAGAACCGGGGACCAGCACAGCCCTTCTTGCACCTTTGTGGCCAGTCTTCTACTGAACTGTCCATGTGCAGTGGACTGTAATGTATATTTGCTCATTGTTAATCAATGAAATGTACACATTACCATCCACCGTACATTGACAGTTCAGTTGGGGACCAGCTGCAGAGGTATGAGGAGGGTTGTACCAGTCCCCATCTCTGTCTGGGGATGGGGGCACTATTTGCTGGGGTGGGTGGTGGAGCACTGGACTACCAATGAGAGGACATGTTTCTATGTCAGTTTGACGGGGTCATGGGGATCCAGGTGGAGGTGTCTTATATATCTATTATGAAATGAGGCACAATGGGTCTTTACTATTGCTTTTCATTATGGAGCACATTAGCATACAGGGTCTTAACTATGTTTTATATTATGGAGCAAATCAGCATCGGGGAGGTTTTTAGAAATATACATATATTCATTGTGGGCACATCAGGGATTGGGGAGGGGAACCAACGGCAATATTGCTTCAGTGTCTTTCTCTAGGGGAGATATTTCTAAGTCCCTTAAACCAGCCCTGGTTGATCTAAGGGCACTTAGAAATTCTCCCTCCATGAGAGTTCTGAGAATTGCATTTCTGGGGCTGTGGCTACCACATGCCCCTAGCCTTGACACAGCCCATTTCTGGGCACAGGGTGGCACAAGCCCCATCTGGGGCAGACAGGCTCTGGTTGATGCAGGCTGTCTTTGTGAAATGCTTGGGGACAATTTTGGATGGAAGGTGCACCTTGCACAATATATGTTTGGTGCAGGTAGCTTGCGTCCTACTGTGGGCTTTGATAATTGGACCCTGGGGTCAGTAAATATTTGCTTAGATGAGAAACAACTTATAAACATCAGGTAGTCAGGAGCAGAACATGGAGGTAGGCTGGCTTGACTCCTGAAGAGCTGATATTTGAGTTGCTGACATAGAAACATAGACTTTGATGGCAGATAAGGACCGCTTGGCCCACCTAGTCTGCCCATTTCCTACCTAGAGGATAAGCTGCAGATCCTATTTAACCAACAGCCTATTTCTTCCTACCCCACACAAAATTGCCTTATGTCTGTCCCATGCATTCTTGAATTCTCCCACAGTTTTAGACCCCACAACCTCCTCAGGAAGGCTGTTCCATGCGTCCACCAACCTCTCTATGAAAAATACTTCTCACATTGCCCCTGGAGCCATCCCCTATCTTCAAATTGTGTCCCCTTGTTCTTGCACATCTCTTTTTCGAAAGATGCTACCCTTTGGACTTTGTTGATTCCACTGAGGTACTTAAATGTTTCTATCATGTCCCCCTCTCCCTCCTTTCCTCGAGGCTATACATATTAAGCTCCTTTAGTCTCTCGTGATGGCTTCTCTTGCAGACCCTGCACCATTTTAGTTGCCCTCCTCTGAACTGCCTCCATCCTGTCTATGTCCTTGCGGAGATGGGGTCTCCAGAACTGGATGCAGTACTCCAGATGGGGTCTCACCAACTGTCTGTACAGGGGATAACAACTTCCTGTTTTCTGCTGGTGATACCTCACTCTGTACATCCCAGTATCCACCCAGCCCTCCCTACTGCCTTCGCATTGCTTGCCAACCTTAAGGTCATCTGATATGATTACCCCAGGTCTCTTTCCATTTTGTTGTTGTTACTACCTCCCCAATTGTGTAATCTTCCCTGGTTTTGTTTCAGGTGCATTACTTTGCACTCTTTGCATTGAATCCAAGCTGCCATACTTGACCGTTCCTCCAACCTTGCCAAGTCCCTTCTCATCCTTTCCACGCCTCCTGTGTATCAACCTTGTTGCAGATCTTTGTGTCATCTGCAAAGAGGCATACTTTTCCTTCCAGTCCCTCTGCAATGTCACTTATAAAGACATTAAAAGGACTGGACCCAATACTGAACTCCTGCGGTACCCCACTAGTAACCCTTTTTCTTCAGAGTGGACTCCATTTACAATTACCTTCTGTGTCCTGTTGTTCAGCCAGTACTTTACCCAGGCTACCACCTTGGGACCCACTCCAAGGCTGGTTGATTTGACTACTAATCTTTGTGTGGGACTGTGTCAAATGCCTTGCTAAAGTCTAGGTAGGCAATGTCCACAGCCCTCCCTGGTCTACTACTTTGGTCACCCAGTCAAAGAAATCAATTAGATTCGTCTGACATGACCTTCCCGCTGTGAACCCATGCTGCCTTGGGTCCCAGCCCCACTGGCCTCTAGGTACTCAACAATTCTTTCCTTCAGAAGTGATTCCATCACTTTCCCTACCACAGAGGTCAAACTGACAGGTCTGTAGTTTCCTGCCTCCGTCTTGATCCCACTTTTGTGAAGGGTAATCACATCCGCCTTCTTCCAGTCCTCAGGTACCACACCATCCTTCCATGATTTGTTAAAAGCGTAGTCAGTGGTGTCACTAGTTCTCTGCTTAATTCTTTTTAGAATTCTGGGGTGAATTCCATCTGGCCCCATTGCTTTGTCCACCTTCAGTTTTAGGAGTTCTTTCAGAACCCTTTCTTCTGTGAAAGGACTGGGATCAACCCCCTCTCCAGAGTGCTTCTGTTAATTGGATTAGGCACCTCCCCACTTCCTCTTCTGTGAATACTGAACAGAAGTATTGATTCAATATCCTGCTTTATCACTGTCACTCTCTGCCCACCCACCATCCATTCTATTCAGCCTCACTATCCTCCCTTTGTCTTTCTACGCCCTGATATACCTATAAAGGTTTTATCCTTCTTAACCGAAGTAGCTATCTGTTCCTCAGTTTGCGCCTTTGCTATTCTGACTACCCTCCCTGCTTCCTTCTGACTTAACTGGTACAGTTCTCTGTCCTGCTCCTTCTGTGCTTCTTTATACTTCCTAAATGCTATATTTTCTCCCTAACCTTCACCACCACCTCTTTTGAGATCCATAGTGGCTTTTCTTTCATTTTGATTTGTTTATTTGCTTCAAACAAAGGTTTGCTGCCTCTGTGATGGCAGTTTTGATATTTGCCCATTGTTGCTCCACCCTCCTTCTAGCCTCTTTGCTAGTGCTTTTCTAAGGCACTCTCCCATCTTGCCAAAGTCAGCCCTCCTGAAGTTCAGAACCCTCACTTTTGTAATGGCTTGACTGTAGTAGAGTTTATCGTGAACCACACTGTTTGGTGGTCACTTGTTCCAAATGGCTACCCACTTTTAGATCTGAGATCCTCTCACTGTCCCCATTTGAGAGTATGAGGTCTAAGATTGCTCCTCTCAGTGGGTTCCAAAACTAGCTGTTTGAGGCATGCCACCTGAAGGGCATCAAGAATGGCCCTGCTTTTGGATGTGGCTGCCACAAATGTACTCCAGTTAACATCTGGCATGATAAGGTCCCCCATCAACAGTATCTCCCTTTCTCTGCCATCCTAAGTATGCCTTCTATCATATCCTTGTCCATTCCTCCCCTGACATGGGGTCTATATACAACCCTGTGCGGATTGTGGTGCCATTTCCAGTCTCTAAGGTGACCCACAGTGCCTCCTCTCCTCCCTGTTTACTTTTGTTCATTTGCATTTATCCCTTCCCTTACATGAGAGCTACTCCCCCTTCTGCCCTCCCTGTCTCTCCTATAGGTTGTGTACCCTGGTATGTTAACATCCCAGTCATGGTTCTCTGTGTACCATGTTTCTGTGACTGCTACAATATCCAGGCATCCCTCTTCCATCAAGGCCAGCAGTTCAGGATGCTTGTTGCCCAGACTATGGGCATTGGTACTCATTACCCTCCATTTCTTGATGGCCTTACCCTTTTGCCCCATCCCTGTCCTTATTGCATTTATCACTTTCTCCATTTACCCTAGCTTCTCCCTATTGACATCTCTGTGTTGGTGTCTACCTCACTTAGTACCCTGATCATGAGAGCAATAGGCAGACAGCCAGATAAGAGTGTTTAGAATGGTGGGTGGGGTTGTTTTTTTGCTTGGATGGCTAACAGATAGCTTTGTTACAAAGTTGAGAAGATGTTTGATACAAAATCATCAGCCATAGCTATTGTATTGATTGTGGATGCTAGTGATGCCTGGGAGGGCATAAATAAAAGTTAGCAGAGTAGGTAGGAGAGAGAGATAGAGAGCGATAGAAGATGTAGGAGATCAATATTGAGCAGGAACAACTGATGAATAATCATGCTGAATGTGAAAACATGAAATGTAAAGGGCAAGTAAAGGCTGCGGAACATCCTAGTGTATTACTAGACAGCCACAGAAGTCCTCATAAACTTTAAATCTCTGAAGACATTTTTCACAAGACACGCTTTTGCTGGAAAAGTCAGTTTAACTCTTTGCCCACTATTTCAAGAACTTCACAAAGAAGACGTCAGCAGCACTATCAGCTGTGAAAGTGTTCAGAGTGAGTTTTCCACATCCAAGAAAACTCTTTGAATATATAATATACAGACTAAATCAGCTGCCATTTGATGCACTTCCTGTATTGCTCTGCCATCATTATTCTACTGTGTAACCCATTACAGTATGTATTTGATAAAATGAATGATACATAAACTACCTTTCTTTTCATTGTAAACTCTCTGTCTGGACCATTGTTTTCTGTATTCTATTTCAGGTTGTAAGTGAAAAGAAGTGTGTTGTAAGTGAAAAATTAATATTTATCCCAGAATAACATGATTTATATACCCAATTGCTCATCACTGCTGTGGTATATATGCTGAAAAACAGTGATAAAATGTATGCAGATTAAGTTGTAAAAGGCTTTCAAGGATTGCAGAAAAGAAGTTTATGACAAGCAGAAATGTACAGAGTAGTGTTTTGAGTAATGTTATTTTTACTAGCTCCACCCCATAACCTACCAGCTCTATACACACTCAGTCTACAGCCTACCAGCTCTACACACATATCCACAGCACATGCACCTAGTCAGCTACTACCCCACACACACACACACACACACACATACACAAGGTTCCATAATTCATCAACCCGCAGTCTGTCAGCTCCAAAAATATATATATACATACATACACTTCCATAACACATGAACCCTCATTGCCAGCTACAACCCACACACACACACACACACACACACACACACACACACACACACACACCAGCAGCCTACTAGCTTCAGAAACATGTGCATGTGCAGGTGGTACACATAGACCAGCTTCAGACATGTAGTCAAGCCTGCCAACTGTACACACACCTGTAACCATCCTGCTCTACCCCACCAAGATGGCCACCTTCCTCACACACCCTGCAGTCAACTAGCTAGACATGGTATCTCGTGATAATTGCAACTTCAGATAAGCAACTGCAATATTAGCTACTCAATTAAGCGACTCAAATAACGGCCACCATGAAAAGCATCAATACACTCCTGGCGACAAACTGTGGCGATCAGCAAACAAGATAAGTGACTTTTCAAAAATCGCGACTATTGTTCTCGCCACACACCAACAGCACCAAGCAAGGCACAATTTACATGCTTTAAATACTCAGGCATTATTTCAAATTCATAAGAAATGTGCCTGCTATGTACCAAATCTCCTTGCCTCTATATATGACGGCTTATAGCTAATCAGCTGTTCAGTCAGTGACTGACACGAATTACAGTTGAGACGCCTCTCTAGTAGTACTTACGATATTCACTCAAGCTGTCTGCAAAAATATTTCTTAGACACATTAGAAGCAATGTTTCTTTTGTCCATCATACTGGGATCATTGCACATTCCTAGTGAACTTAAATTAACTTACAGGACATACCGAACTGCACTAGCATTAGCATCTAGCTTGCAGTTTGCTGCCTTTAGTTATGAGAATCATACCTCTCAACCTTATGCCACCTGAATCAGGGACAAGGCTTACAAAAATCAGGGACAAAGACCCCAAATCAGGGACACGTCTTACAAATTGGTGCTATTCACTCAGAATGCTGATAGAATAAGGGATTTGTGTTAAGATGCATTTTCTGAACAAGAACAAGTCTGTAACTTTAATATTTGACATTATTCTGTGATTTTAATCCCACTGTTCTGTCACAAAACACAAATTTTACGAGGGACAGAGGAAAATTCTGAGGCAATGAGGGATGTCCCTGAAAATCAGGGACAGTTGAGAGCTATGATGAGAATGCCGATATTCCTCCCCTAACACACACACACACACACACACACACACACAACAGACTAACAGTCACAACCAGCACTTGAGCTGCTCAGAGTCTGCGGATAAATCAGACACAGTGAAGTGTGATTTCGATCTTAAGTCACAGCAAGATTATTTTCAACAACCAAGGTTAGGCAAGTTTGAAAACAGTGGCTAATCAATCTGTTTCCATTTATTAATATTTCATGGTGTTTTAAGTAATCACATTGCAATGTATGGAAATTTCTAAACTTATTTTGACGGCACGATTTTGACTGTGGTGGTATTATGCATTGGTCTCTTCTGTAATCGCACGTAATCATAGCATGATTAGGCGCTTCTCTTTATTTAGATTGTGATTTTGAGTCGCGATTTTAACATGGAACCCTAGACACACATCCTTTCAGCCAACCAGCTGGGTGCACTCACATGCACATATACAGTCTGCCACTTTTACATAGGTAGACTCATGCTCATGTATATATATACACACACATACACACACCACACACAAACACACACACACACGCACTGGCTGCTGCATGCATGCATGAACCCCATAGTCAGACAGTTCTGCAAAATGTAAAACATGTAGCTAGGTACAAACTTTATTAGAAAAACTAAGTTAAACAGACTACAGATACAAGACAAGTTCCCAATGTTTTGCAACAATACTAGTTGCCTTCTCATGGGTCTGCTATAGGTGTGCCTAGCTACATGTGTTGCTCTATAGTTACACATTACTCTTGAGCATTGCTTAATGTTGGAGTGCCCTTTTTCATTGTCCTGGTTATGTAAATTCACGATCACAGATTTACAGGTCCATTCTATCACAGCTGTTAAAGTCCCATACACCTGCCCTTGCTGCCTACCATCAGTCATCCACAAATTATAACAAAAAGTAGATATCACCAAATTAAAAATAATACAAACTTTCAATGAAGACACCCATGCTATATCTATTATGAACTTATGTGCATTTGCTTAGATGGGGCAGGAGAGACTCTGAAAAGTTTGATAACTTTGAAATTAGATGTAATGTATATGGCCAGGTATTCGCTATATCAAACAGAGCTCCCTTACATGTCAGTGTATCATCATATAATTACTGGTGCCCCCCTTATCAACTGGCTCATAAGCCTCTGTCAAATGCTGTAACAACCTGAAAATGGGTTATTACGCCACTCCTAAAACTTTCTTTAACCATCAGTGCCAATCATTCATAACGTGACTCAGGTTGACTCCTAGTCTGCGTGTGGGCTGTCTGAACACTTCAAAAAATATGGTGTCTGATTTCTGAGGAACTGCGGTAATCACTGGCCTGCCCAGATTTGCCTGGCACCATCCTTTGATGTAATTTATATATATTTTTCACTATTTATCTGGTTGGTTCTGCCATTACAACCACCAAAATCTGTTTGGTTGATCCTGCTGTAATTGCCCTTCAGTCAGGGCTTCAGTCTGACACAGCATGATCTGCAGTGTGACCCTGTCTCCCAGTCAACAGTAGCATTTTTAAAAAGGGAAAAAAAAGAAAAAATATCCTTACTGGATAGGAGTGTGTGTGTGTGGACAGAGAGTTTGTGTGTGTGTGTCTGTGTTTGTGTGTATGTGTGTTGTTGTGTGTGTGTACAGTAAGAACTGCTTAGCCTTTACCTAATGTTGGCATTCACTCCTGCACCAGTAATTGTAAACAAGTTCTAGCCAGAGCCGATGGATCTATGAAGAGCTACAAGTGACAAAAGTTACATGTGCATAGGAATTGTTGTTAATGCCGGGTGCTGGACATTTACAGTGGTGCACCAAATTTTCAATGTGGCCTTTTGGGACCCCTCCTCATGAAGGATGCCAATGTCATTTGCTCACTTGTCCCGAAGGTGATTTCAGAGCTTAATGCTGTATTCTGTGCCACAGGTTGAATACATGTTTTGGGCAGGTTGTGGAAAATGACATCTATACTGTTTTGAAGGAGATATGCAAAATGGCAATGTTGAAAATATAAAAATTGAATAGTTAGGGTGTGCATAGAAACTGCGCCATGCACACTCATAACACCATCATTATTTGGAACATTTTCACCAAATTTGCAGCATGGGCTTTAGGGACCCCACCTCATAAACAGTGGCATTGTCATTTCATGAATGGGTCCAGAAAGGTGATTCCAAGCAGTGACCGTGGAAATCACCTTTCTCGACCGAAGTAATAAAATGACAGTGACAGTTTTCATGAGGTGGGGTCCCAAGAACCCCATGATGAAACTTTGGGCAAAATTTGAAAATGGCTGATTTATCAGCATACAGTAAGTTGAAAACCCCATTGAATGGCATTATAGCACGCTTACCTTAGATTCTTCAGTTCACGGTTTGGCTTTGAAGAATGCAGAAGTGTTCCAATCCAGAAAAGAAGATGATGCCGACCTCCAGAGGTAAGTATGGGGTAAGGGGGAGGTGGGTAGGTGGGTGCTCAGTGGAGGGTGGGGATGGGGAGGGGACTACAGCGATGATGTGGGACCATTTTCTTTTTAAAGGAACAAAACAATGAGTCCTTACACCCTACTCTATAAACCACATTAGTTTCAGACTTAACATTCAAACAATTTTTTTGTTTTTCATATGCAAAGTTTTCTTGTTCCATTTTCATGACTGCTGAGACTCTCAAAACCATAAGTTTTATCTCACTAAAGTGGATTTTGACTGATGATTAAACTGCCCAACTGACCATAAACAAATTGACAGTATCCAGAGATTATGGGACTGACTATATGCATATTGAATTTCAGATTATTCCATCCATGGACATTGGAAAAGCAAGGAGCATGAAGACTCTACAACAAACCCAACCCCCCCGCTCCACACTTGTATTGGATTGGCCTGGATGAGCAAGGAGCAAAAAGGTATGGTGCTGGATCAGCCTTGAGAAGCAAACTGTTGCTACATTCTGTGGGGGTGTTCAAAAGTGATATTTACATTGTTTAGTCTACCACTCTGCCGACTAGCCTGTATTACTACTGGCTCCTTATTGCTGTATAGTCATCAGCAGAGCATTCTTGATAGTTTATTTCAGCCAGGCAGTTTTGAGTCAGTGTTGTCTGTGAGGCTTCTCCCAAGCATACGTTTAGGGATTAATTTTTATTCTGTGGGGATGTTCAAAGTGATATTTACATTGTTTAGTCTACCACTCTGCCGACTAACCTGTATTACTACTGGCTCCTTACCGCTGTATAGTCGTTGGCAGAGCGTTCCTGATAGTTTATTTCAGCCAGGCAGTTTTGGGTCAGTGTTGTCTGTGAGGCTTCTCCAAGCGTACTTTTAGGGACTAATTTGTGCACTGTTGGTGATACTGAGTTAGCCAATGTAAGGAGGTGTAAGCTGTAGACAGGTTAAGGATTTGTCTTACCGATACTAATTGTATTTCTGTGCTGCTCCCTCTTCTAAGGCATCTCAACATGACAGTGCCAGCAGAACTGCGCATGTGCATGAGTCACACATGTGAAGTTCATACACCAGAACAAAGGAAGTAACAGCTGAAAAGTGTGGCTGTTATTCCATAGCAGCCGATCATGGTGGAGGGGTTCAAGCTCCATTGGGCTTTTGGAAGGATACTTCCAAAGGTCCAATGGAAGGTTCATGATCAGCCATTTTCAAAGTTTAAGTGATCCCAATAGGGCTATAGGCTCCACCCACAGCCATAAAACTAAAGGATAGGCAAGTGTGTTTTAGGACTTTTGTACACACCTTCAGTGTATGATGACTTTATAAACTCTCAAGCTTCGCTCTCGAGGTTTATATATCATTGTACACCTTGGGTGTGTAAAAAATCCATAACATACACTTGCCTATCCATTATTCTCATATTCTTATTCAGTTCAGTTGCATGGGTACTGCTTTAAGAATATAACACTTTTGCTGGATGTCAGTCTCAGCACTGACCAATATAAACTCATTGATTTCCCAGTCTCTGAGCTGCTGGAGTTTTGAAAGCATGCATATTCCTTCTGAGGAAAATGTTGAGGCACAGTGTTATTGTCTGCTTGCCCAGTTCTGAGGACCAGCAATCATCCTTTTTAGAACCTTTTCTTAGCAGTTCATCTCTCTCAGCATCTGAGAATTTCTTACAGATAAGTGTTACCTTTCAATGGGGTGCTGAACACATAGGGTCTGTCATCTATCACAGCTCACAGAACTGTCAGAAAACTTAGACTAAAGGTGCGTTATACTGGACTGGAATGGAGAATGGAGGTTGGGTGTTGGGTGGCCTGCAGAGGCAGGGCGTGGGAGGATTTGGTTTGTACTTGATTATGACTAAGAACTTAGGGAGGTTGGGCTGTGCATAGAGAGAAGGGCAGAAGGAATTTGTTTGAACTCATTCAGGACAGGGAATAGAGGAAGAGGTTAGGCAGTGTGCAGATGGAGGAGGAAGGAGTTTCTTTTGGACATGACCGGTAGTGGGAATGAATGGATGGAGTTGGGCAGAGTGCAGAAGGACCACCCCACTACTAAAGAGCAAATCTATAACAAGAAAAATGCACTCAACGTACTTTAAACAAAGGCTAAATGGTGAACCAAAGAAAAAAGCTTCATGAATGCAAATGTTGTGTACTAGCAAGTGAGCAGCTGTCAAAACCTCTGGCACTTATAGTCTAAGGTGTTGACTCTTCATCAGGGGACACACGGAGTAAATGAATGATCCCTGTGTTTCCCCTACCAGAAGTTATTCACTTTTAGGTGATCCATTACCAAGACATTCAGAATGTTGTGGTTCTGTGGCAGCAGAACTATCCACAGAACTTGAACCCTGCTGCAGAAGTCTCTATTTGTTGTGATTTTCTTTTAAAAAATACAAGTTTTCACAATCCTAGGCTCAATTTTACTCCTTATCTGCCCTGAGACCACTCATTCATCATGCTCAACAGTGACATCACCTGGTATGTTAGCCAATAGCTGAACAGAAAACTACCAAAAAGTAAATAAGTTCTGCTGCAGAAGTGTGACAGGCATGATGCAGAAGTTTAGGACCACAGAATGTAGGGTTGAAGTGCCCCACAAAACTGAGGGCCTTGTACTTATCACAGAGTGCCCTATAAACAGTACATGCAGAATTCTTCTACTCATCTACTACAGGACATGGAATTCTATATGAATCCACAACTGCAGTTTTCAAACATCATACTGGCTCATAGAAAGATTGTGGAAAAAAGAGATTTTGACAAACGCAATAATTTTGATTCTAGAGAAGCAATTTTGACATTACACAAATCCTTCTCCCTCTTTGGTACTTCTAGCATCCCTTCCCCAAAACAAACAATCATAAGTATTTTTTTGTGTGTAGTAAGGCAATTCCTGCTTTCCCCAAATAACTAGAAATCAGCATTTCACTCAGATGATGCAAATTCTATGAAGTCACAGTAGAAATGTTTTTGTGCTTTTGTGGACCAAGCCCATCTGACATACTACACATACAAACACGAACTACTAATCCCTGAATTGATATAGTGTTTAGCTGAGATTACACTGCTTTTGTGCCCAACCTGCTGCTAAATCAATGCTCTGCTACAAAGACCATCTCATGCTCTTCGTGTACAGGCAAACATAATGGGCCATTGGACTTTTTTCTGCTGTCAACATCTGTGTTTTTTTGCTGCGGTATATGGTAGTGTGGTGCGCCTACAGAACTATTCTGAGTTTTGAACTGAAATGGTGATGCAGATCTCAAGACCATGGAATGGCACAAGAACCAACTCCCTAGGTTGAATGTGACGGTTTCCTTTATTGGGAAAAAGCTATTATCTAAGTTGCCAGCCAATGGCAATTCTTGAACATTATTATGTGTTCAAATTACTGCAATACTGTTACTGGGGCTGTGCAGTGTAAGTCACATAATTTCAAGATAACTCAACCCTGAATTGGTCTGATTTGGATCAACTGGGACAAGCCCTCCTGCTCTGCTCCCATCACTAACCTTCACATGCCCTGCTGCTGCTGAAATCGGTGCGTCTTCTGTAAGCTGCTGATACTCTACTATACTACCAAAGTACTTTGGTTGATGTTCCAACACTTGTCTTGCAGATAAAGGAGAGCTTCTTAAGCGGAGGACAGAGGTATGGTGTTGGGTAGCACAAAGAGGATGGGGCAAGAGGGATTTGTTTTGAACCTCGATTGGACCATCGAACATAAGGAGGGATTTGGCAGTGCAGAGAGAGCATGAGAGGGGTTTGTTTTGTACTCAACTGGGAATGGAGGGAGGCAGTTGGGCAGCATGCAGAGGAAGGAACTAGAGGGAGTTTGTTTTGTGCTTGACTGGGAATGGAAGGAGGAAGGAAGTTGGGAATCATGCAAGAAAGGGAGCAGGAGGGGTTGTTTGTACTCAACAAAGAATAGAGGATGGGGTTGGGAGCATATAGAGGATGGAGCTAAGGAGGTTTGTTTTATACTTGACGGGACCAGAAACAGATGGAAAGGGTATGGCAGTGTGCAGATGGAGGGAACAACAAACTGCTGGGAGCTACAGGGTAGGGTGGGAGAGCCACAGGTTGCCAGCAGGATCTAAAACAATGTCCTCACAACCAGGCTGGCTTCCTGCAGCTGGCACCACATTGATCCTTGCTCTCCCACTTGCAACAGCCACACAGGTGATGGACGGAGGAGGGAGGCAGACAGATAGACTCCATGACCAATGGAACTGGGAAGTTGTTCCTGTGGTCAGCACTGCATTGACCCTTGCTCTTCTGACCCCATGAACTCTGCAGGTAGGGCTGGGGAGTGCAATAGCAACAGATATGATTGGGGAGACAGAGAGACTCCTCGACTGGCAGGGTAGTAGGCTGATAATGACACTGCTCAGCTGGTTGCTGGGCAGTGTTATGTTTATTTATTTATTTATTTATTTATTTGTTCTAGGATTACAAATACCTTTGAGCGGAGGCTTTTTACAAAGGTTCCACGTCACTGGTACAATTGAGACAATCATAAGCAAAGATAGCAGTTTATAAAATAAAAAAACACAGTCTTGTAGATGAAAAAGAACAATAAGGTGAAATTTTGGAAAGAGGAAAGGGAAGGAGGAGTTTGAAATCAGGAGACTAAGTGGATGGGACAAAGGGGAGGTAGGTTGGGGGACAGAGAGAGAGAGAGGAGAGGTGGAAGGCGGATAAGAATAAAGGTAGTGCAGTCGGGTGGCATTTGTCATGGGCCAGCAGGGGAGGTGAACATTGGAGGAGGTGCTGGCAAAGTGTAGGAGTAGATCGGATCCAAAAGGCATCTTCAGCAATGGAATCAAAAGACATGTTTAGCCACAACAGTCACAGAGGTTGGAGGCAGTGAGTGTTAGGCAGCGACGAGTCTTAAAAGTGCTCAGCGATAGTGAGGATGAGATGTCACTGGGAAGACCATTGTACCAACTAGTGGCCCAGTAAACAAAGGATCTTTGGCCTTGTGTTGTAATGCGGCAATCGGGATTTCAGAAGCTGAGGTTTGATCCTGGTATGTCGGTGTGGATTCCGGTTGTATGAGGCACAGACTCCACGGGGACAAGGCCCAGCAAGATTTTCTTAGTAGTAATACAAGTTTGGTGTTTTATTCGATTGGCAGATTCAACCATCCAGTTTGAGAACAGAGGTCACAGGTGTGAGTTAGGCATTGTGAGCCAGTGACAAGTCGACAGGCCTTGTTGAGGGTGGTGGATACACGTTTGAGAGCGGTGGTTGTAGCAGAGCTGTAAATGATAATGCCATAATCAATGATGGATAGGATGGAGCTCTGGACAGCGACAGCGAGGACTTCGGATGTCAGGTGTTTCCTATGATGGAATAGCAGGCCTAGCTGGGGAGGTAGTGGCTTTGGCAACATGGTTGATGTGGGCAGTGTAGGAGGTGAGGGTCAAAGGTGATCCCAAGGTATTTAAAGTTTTGACCTGTTCAGTCGGCACCTTGTCTGGTGATATGAAGAGTTAGGTGCTTATATTTATTATGGGAGCTGCTGAAGATCATGGCCTTTGTTTTTTGATTAAGGATCAGTTTGCTTTGTGAACCAATTCTCAACTGAGGATGTAGATGAAACAAGCTAGTTGCTGTCTAATTGGAGTGGCTGACTCCTTTAAACTATGCAAAGTTTCCACCCGCAAGCACTGACCAGTGGCAAGATAAGCCTGGTTGCTTATTGGTCTGTCACTGTTGTGCCCACTGCAGCTTGAGCTGCATTTGTTTTTAACAAATGTGTGTGTCACACTGCATGTGAAAGCAAACATAAAAAGGTACTTGACTGACAGAAGGTATCTTTGGCACTTGACCTCAAATTCAGTTTCCCAATTATTAACTTAACATATGACAGGAAAATTAATTCTGAACAGGCAAGAAAGGTATCCTGAAAATGTGCCTTGAATGCAGTATCAGAACAACTGTACTTTATAGAGAGGGTGGTCTGCTCAATGAAGCTATGGGTTAATGGCACTGGGGGTTCAAAAGCACAAGCAGTGGTAGCATTCTGGCTGATAAGCTTTGAGGTGTCTCTGTCTTCAAAATTAGGCTCAGTCACTATTTTGCAGTAGGAGGTGTGGACAAGATGGACCATAAGTACATTTTGTCATCACAATAATTACCATGTAGCCATGCTAATCCAAAATATATATGTAATGAAAGCAGAGTTACATATAAATGTATGTTTCTTTTGATTTCACTTGGACTAAGACATCAGGGGCTCCTTAATAGCATACAGAGAATGTTTAAGGGATACCCAGAGCTGGGAGAGAATTATAGTAGAAAATTACAAACGAGATGTGCTAGGGAACTGGATGATTCAGTGGATTGGTAATGTTTAAGGAGCCTTTCATCTCTAGGTTGCTGGTTCAGATCCAGTTGAGGTTGGTAGGCCAAAGCCATTATCACCTGAGTGCTGTTAGTGTCCCACAGTATGCAAAATAAGTTGTGGTGATCTCGGTCCAGTTCCCAGTGGGCAGATGTCTCAAAACCACCAGCACAAGTGACACTAATTGATACACTGGTTGGCAATTTCATGAGGGCCTTGGACTGCATGGGCATGGAATCTGAACTAACCTCTCACCTATGTGATGGTCCCTCTGTAAGAGGGCTGAGGCACATTGGTGGGGCAGTGTGGAGAAGCTTACACTGTGATTGCCCATATTATTATAAAACACACCCACACCCACACCCACACACACTATTGAAAACAAGAAAATGTAATGATCCGGGAAGGGACAGAGCAACTCTTTTTTCTGAAATGGACAACATACTGTTGGAAGGAACCTGAGACAGAACCAAAATGTACAACAGTAAATATTGTATCTGAGGAGACATACCAATAAAGAACAATAGTATTCAAAAATGAGTGGTGTAGCTTAATTCAACAAGTACTAAAAGGCACTAAAGAATCTGATAAAGCCTGAATGCCTTTCAGACATTTACATGGTTGATCAGAATAGAACCTCTGTACCATTTGCAGTCTTCTAATCCCTTACAATATATATACTACTATAAGCACTGTATCAATAATGTAATGGAAAATGTGGCGAAAAAATGAGTTGTAGTATAAATGGAACAGATTCTGAAGACTGTCCTAGTGTGAAAGTCTCTTTTATAAGCACAGGTGGTGCGGCATTTGTGGAAGCAGTACTGAGGTGTTGAGCTGTAAATGGAGGTCAGTGAGGGGCTAAGTGCTTAGTTTTCACAGTCAAAAACTCTACGCCTTCATAGCAAACTAGAGAGAGAGAGAACTCAGCTATTCTAAAGTTCTATCAGTCAGCACTCCGCCTGAACAGTGGGGTTTAGCAGTCGATTAGGTAAAACTAATTATCACCAATGCTGGTCTCCACAAAACCGCTGTTAGCTTGAAAACCTTTATACCTTGTGATGAATTTAAGAGCTCTATTTCTAGCAGTGCTGAGGAATTAAAACTCTCTGTTTATCTCGTCTGCTACTGTATGTGCATTGCAGAATTAAAGTGTTCATTAGTAAATCTTAATCTTATCTTACTTAGTCTTGATCTGGATGACAAGTGCTGCCTATCTATACCACAAAATGTTTGGATAGTCTTTAAATGTATTAGGTTGTATGTCCTAGTTTCACTCTATGTATATGTACTTTAATTTCTTATTCAAATGAACCCCCCTTCCCCAGGACACATCTGGAAACTAGCTATTATGGCTCAGTATGTCTTACTTGGTGAAACTTTTCAAATGCATAAATAAATAAATAAATAAATCCCAGGATTGCATTCCATCTCAACTATTGGTCTAGTGTGTGACACTAAGCAAGGCAGTTAGCCTTCCTCTGCCTCAGTCCTTCTAGTGTTAAACTGTCCTCAATTTGTAACTGTACATATATTGTAATAGACAGGAGGCCAGCTGCTGGGGAAGGATCAAGCCTTCCTAGGACTTTTCTCCTCCCTCTGGGAGGGAATATGCATCCTTCAAATGGCTGCCACCTGGAGGTCACCTGGTAGTACAGCAGGAGCATCCAGATTGGGCAGGGACAGTCACCAGATGGCAAGCACAAATGCATGCCACCTCAACATGCCACTACATCACTCTATGCCAGCACCATTGGGCAGAAAACCAGGAAATGGAGGAAAAGCCTGGATCTACCATTATGCTGGCATCCCCTCAGGACCAGGTACACACATGCACATGGTAGGCCATCCATGTCTACTCTGGTCCTGGGCCAGCCATGGATAACCAGTGAGTTCATGAGAAGGTCGGTGACAGGGCTGGGGGTGCCATCAGGCAAGCAGGGAATGAGAAAAGATTGATTGAAATAATACAACAATCAAGTGGACTTTAGTCTAGGCAGGTTATAGGACCACCTAAATAGTATTGGATGATGTTAGGCAATAACTAACAGAATAAGCAAGCTATACATTGCACTTGTAGCTAGAAAAGTTGGCAAGCTGCAGCCATATTAGCCAATCAGTGTGCTGGTGCTCCATGTGAAGATAATATGAAGCATGTAGAAGTAGCTTTCCAAACAGGTTATGGTGTCACTGCTGAAGCTGTCTCCCAGCCAAGGGAAGCAGAAGGTTGCAGTGGGCTGCATAACATGCATCTATGCATCCACCACAAATACACCATTATGCTGTGGCTGTCAGCTGAGGATAACTATGCTGAGGGACCGCTTCAAGACAAAGACCAAATAGCTGCTAGTTCCACCGTTCCGAGTTTCAACCCAGAGATCTCCAATTGACTGAAACAGCTAGAATGACAGCAGTTTCTGGCAGACTACCAAAAGTCTGGTAAATTGTTTGATGGGTCCTGCAAGAATGCCAAATTTGAGGAAAGGATCACTTGCAAAGGCATCGCAAAGTTTTAACTTCATCAAGAAGTATGCAATTTAAGTGCCTTCTTCACCACTTCATGGAAAAACAGCTGCAAAGTGGCAACTTAGTGTACTTTGCATGCCTCTTCATTGCCACTTTGCACTTTGTGACATATGTGGTCTGAACATTGTGAAGCTACCAAAGGTGGTATCTTGATTCGCAATATGCAAAGCAGACGTGAAGTGCAAAGTTTTAACTTTTGCACTGACTCATCACCAGGGGTCAGAAATGGGGATAAGGCTTCCTTCAGGTGTGTGATCAAAAAAGGAAGGCAAGAGGTGGTGCTGTGAAGATCAGGAGACCAGGAGGGTGGGAGGACTGTGCAGAGAAAGACCAAGAAAAAGCCAACATTTTAAATAAATATTTCCAATTGGTCTTCAAAGTGGAGGGGGCATCATATATTAGCAGACACCATGGGGTGGGGGAGGGACACAAGTACATTTATGGAAGGAGGAGAGTCTCCGAGGGTTGGAAGCTCTGAAGGAAAAAACGGTCATGGAACTGGAATCACCCAAGGCACTTAAGGAACTTAGCACAGTGCTTACTGCCCCTCTAGCAACACTATCTAGCACCTCATTAGAGATGGGGCTGGTTCCAGAGGAATGGAGGAGGACTGATGTGGTCACTCTGCACAAGAGTGGCAGCAAGGAGAAGCCAGAAATTAAAGTCCAGTCAGTCTCACATCAGTGGTGAGGAAGTTAATAGAGTCTCTGTTGAAGGAGAGACTGATGGAGTATCTGAAACATATGGACTGCAGAACCACTGGCAGCATGGCTTTACAGGGGAGGTCATGTCAAACAAATCTCATAGATTTCTCTGACTTAGTAATTAGGAAGGTAGATCAAGGGAGTGCAGTGGATGTGGCCTATCTGGACTTCAGTAAGGCCTTTGACACTGTACACACACAGGAGGCTGATAAAGAAACTTGGCAGCCTGGGAGTGGGAAAGAAGGTGATGAGCTGGGTATCTAACTGACTGAAAGACAGGAGACAGAAGGTGATGGTAAGTGGCAGTCTTGTCAGAGGACAGTAGAGTGACCAGTGAAGTACCATAGATCAGTACTGGGCCCTGTCCTCTTCAGTGTCTTCATAAGTGACACTGCTGAGGAGCTGAAGGGAAGATCTGTTTCTTTGCTGATAACACAAAATCTTCAACAAGGTGGACACCCAGGAGGGGTGGAGAGAATACAAAAGAATCTGGGGAAACTAGAGGAGGGTCTAAGGAGTGGCTGCTGGGTTTCAATGCCAACAAGTACAATGTCATGCACCTAGGGTAGGGTAACCTGGGGCTGTATATAAGATGGGTTCAGTTACCAAGCAGGAGAGGAACCTTGGGTTGATATCTGATGATCTCAAGGTGGCAGGGCAGCATGTCAAGACAACAGGCAAGTTGAGCCAGATCCTGTGATGCATAGGGAGGGATGTCTAGCAGGAGAGGGAGGTGTTGTTGCCTGTGTATTGCTCACTTGAGACCCCACCTGAAGTACTGTGCCCGGTTCTGGAGGTCACAAATCTATAAAGACATTGACAGAGTGGAAGTGGTCAAAATGAAGGCTACTAAAATGGTGTGGCGGCAGCAGTAGAAGCCTTACAGCAGAGGTTGAGGAGCTTAACATGTACTCCCTGGAAGAGAGACAGCAAGACTGGACATGACTGAGACCTGAAGGGAGTGAATATGGTGCAGGATGGGAGTCTGTTACACATGGGAAGGAACACCAGGACACAGAGAATGCTATGAAGCTTGAGGAGAAGGAGGAAGTTTAGAAGGATGTGAGGAAATTCTTCTTCACAGACTGGGTGGTGGATGCCTGGGACAACCAAACCAGAAGTGTATCCCATAATATGGGTAAGTCAAATTGAGCTACTCAGTTTGAACACCTACAATAATAGCAACTGTGATAGTATAGAGAGAGTTGTATACAGTGAGTGTCTCAGTGAGCTACACTTGCTGTACTACTTTATAGGACTATGTTTGGCCAGGCAGTTCCTAGCTGGCTGTGTGGTATAGTGGTTTAGGTCATGACATGTGAAGCTTGTGGACCTGGGTTCAGGTCTAGGTGGGGAGCTTTTTTTTGTTCCAATATTTGTAAGTCCTGTTTTCCAGTTCCTTCCACTTACAAGTTGCCCCCACCTCAGTTGTATCCTGTCCCCTGTGTCCATCCTGCCAGCAGATTGTCCCCAAGTAGTTCCCTCCTGAGTTTTCCCCTTTCCCTGTGTCCTTCCCTCCAGAGTTAATTATAATTATATTGGGGTGTGGGGGTGAAGTACCCCACAAAGGGGAGGAGTAGTTGCATAGCCCCACATAAAAAATATATTATTATATTGCCCCCAATAGAGAGTTAGCATCCGTCACTGTTTGCAGCAGTTGCTGTAATTCACATTGCCGTTTTACTTTCGGTGATATTGTGGTCGCTGGTGTTGTTGGTGCTCTTTTTGATCGCCGTTGTTACATGGAACCTACAAGAATAGTGTCCTATGTGTGGTTCTGCTTATGCATTCTATGCTTCTATGTTTTATTTATTTATTTTTATTTATTTATTATCATCTCAGATTACTTCCAATTCATTTTTTTTGCAAATCTCTTCAAGCCACACATGTACATTCCAAAGCCTACAGCCCAGTGCAAATCATCATGGATGTGTGGACCTTGTGGTGGAGGAAAGTCGAATAAGAAATGTCTCACGTAAATATTTTTTCTGTACTTTTCTACAGTCCATGCACTACCAGTGTTCAATGAATAACCATTGCAATCCTTCTCACAATGCCTTCATATTTTCTTCAATCTCCTCAGCTATTTCTTTTATTCCTCTGCTCACTCCACTTCCTATATGTATATGGAGCTGAGCTGACACAAGTTGTAATGGCTACCTCATATGATGCAAAAAAGGTATCTTGCACTAATTGGGTGACAGGACCATGAAGCGTAAGCTGAGCCGCTCTCCTCGCCATGCAATGTGAGGCACCCCTCATAACAGACAGTGCCTGCTAGTCCTACATACATATTATATGGCAGTGGAATGCTAATAAATACAACAGGTACTGTACATGGTGCTTCACTGAGGCAAAACTGGATGTTGTTTTACTGTTGTTGTTCCCTTGTCCTCTTGATTTGGTATGATTCAGTATGTGTCTGGTGCAGTGAAAGCGCATGGTGTTCTGTGTTCTCTTTCATGAGTCTGGCGTGGGTGACTGTTTAGCAATGTAACAAACAAGGTCTGCTCTAAATCCTAGCAATAAACATTTTGGGCACAATACATGGCTGGAAAAACAAATTCTGGTCAGATCCACCATAGCTGCATAATGAAGTTAGTGAAGTTTTGTGGAATTGTTAAGGAGGTATGGAGAAACAACACAATGATTTGTAAGTAGTAAGATTTGTTTTAGTTTCTGTTCTAAGGAAGGCATACACATTGTTAGGAAACTATATGGAGGTATACATTTTAATGGAAGGAACAGGAAGCTTACAAAAGAACTCCAGATCAAATGCCACTGATGTATGTGTTATCCCGGATGATACTGGCCAGACAGCCAAATTTTAAAGAAAACATAATTGCACATACCCAATAATGCAAAGCATCAAGGGAAACATATGCAAATCCCTATGATGGTACAGAAGGTGGCAGTACATGAAAAGTAATGGCTCACATATGTTCAGCCTTGGGATTATTTACACTTTTTTAAAGAGAAAACAGGGTTTTGTCCATGAGGTGATGTAAGTTATATTTAAGCAATGTGTTAATGTCAGGAAGTCAGGTGTAATGATGATGGACTGTTAGAGAAAATGTGATATTAACTTTCAAGGGGTAACTTTTGATAAGGGCAAGGTAGTTATGCTTGTGATAATGGGAATATTAGGAAAGTATGAGGTCTACACAGAAGTGAGTACAAATATGCACAGTTTCATAAGTATGTGCTCAGAGTGCAGGCAAATGTGATATGCAGGTTTGTTTTACAAATAGGTAAAAATAACAATACATGCAATTAATAGAAAGATAGATAATTACATATACATACAGATAGAGGCACACACAGACAGACAGGCAGAATAGGAATGGCAGTGAAGTACTGAGGTGATGCCAACCCCCACCCACAGAGATGGACAGGTATTGGGGTGTGCCTTTGGTCATTGCCCATAATGCTCACGCCATTTCACCTCACCCTACCCTGCTGACACAAACAAGAGTCGAGGTGGGCCTTGGGGTTTTCAAACTTTACACTCACCCCATTCCATAAGGAAATATACTGAAATGGATACAGTATAAGAGAATGGGGTGAACTTTGGGGCTGAAGAGTCAAAGGCACACCTCAATACCTGTCACTGGCTGCAAGGTGGGGATGGGGTAGAATGGCATGAGTATTACCATCGACAATGCCAAGTCACACCCCTGATGCCTGTCGGCCCCTATAGTGCAGGGAGTTATGGTCAGAAACCCTAATGCCTAGGCGTTTCTGTATTTTCACCTAAGTTTTCAGCATGTGCTTTTGTGACCCCACCACATGAACAGTGACACTATCAGTTCATTAGCCAAAAGGAGATTTTGCATAACGATGTGGCATTTTGCACACAGGTGCAAAACACATTTTGAACAGGATGTAAAAATGACAGCTGTACATTTCTTGCTTCAGTAACACAAACACACACACACACACACACACACACACACACACACACACACAAGAACACACCTGAACATGTTGGCAAAATTATTAGATTTGTCTACAAGCACTATTTTCTATGCAAGTTGGAGCACGGGGTGTTAAGGCTGGAGATCAGTTATGGTCCATGACATAACCACATGGTCACAATATAAAATATTTTAAAATAAACATAAATGCAAAAGTAACTATTTCAAGAACAAAATGCAAACTGTGGCACTTAAATTATAGGATAAGTTAGCACATCTGCACTTATTTGCTGCATATGCATCTCAGTTGCTAAGGGGTCCTGACCATGTTCACCTTTCCTCAAGCTAAGCTAGCTACACTATGTTTAACAATAACATGGATGGAAAACTTATGCCATATTTTCAACAAGAAGTTAGCATTTTAAAAGACAGTGCTGTAGAATGAGAAGCAACTTGTGTAGGTGCATTCATCATGCTAGCCAAGATATGTTCTGGTTGCGTTCCATAAGGTTAACCAGTGGGAAAAGTAGGAGAAAGGAACAGAAATCTAAATAGAACCATTTAACCCATTTGTAATTTAAAGTTGCATGACAGAAATGCGTAATCATTCCCTGGGTTCCTGCAACTCTTCCTTATTCAACAGGCAGTTAGCACATCTTGACTTATTTGCTGCATATGCATCTCAACTGCTAAGGGGTCTTGACCATGTTCACCCTTCCTCAAGCCAAGCTAGCTGTAGTATGTCTAGCAATACATGAATGGAAAGATTATGCATAACCAGTGGGAGAAGTAGGGAAAGGGATAGAAATCTAAAATAAAACCATTGAACCCATTTGTGATTTAAAGTTGCATGACAAGCCAGCCCGATGGCGCTGAGGGTTGAGGTGTTGGACACCACACTGCACCATACCGTGACCCGGTTCGGGAACAGACCTGAGTCGATGGTGGTCAGCCGGAGGAGAAGGATTGAGCGCCAACGGCTGCTCTCCTTCACCAGGTCACACTCTGCTGGCGATATCGCCACCTGTTGGAGGAACTCAGTGTGGTCGGCACAGCAGAGAGGTGTTCTGGTGCAAGGGTAGACGCCAGTAGTGGACCTGTTTCGACATGCATCTCTACGCATGCCAGCAGCCTTGTTCCTCATTGCACACCAACATTGGGGATCCATCAGAAGACCAGAAAAAAAACCCTGCTCTGATCTAGGCCACAGGCCTCAGTGGTGGTTCCAGGCAGCAATCGAGAAGCAGACTCCATTGTGCACATTCTCAGCAATTGCTCAGGGGAGAGATGAGGTGATCTCTCTGCCCTACCCGAGGGTAATCCGAGGCCCTGAAGGTACATGGGCAGTGTTAGCACTCTAAGAGCAGACTCCTTGGGGCTGTAATTGGGATCAGCGAGGAGCTCTGAGAGAGGGATCTGTTGCAGCAGTAGGAGGAGGATAAAGAAATAGTAAAAAAGAAAGTTACATGACAGAAATTCAGCTTCCAGAACTGGATACCATATTCCAAATGATGCCTCACCAGTGATCTACACAGTGGCATCACCACCTCCTTCCTTCTGCTGGTAATACTTCTCGCTAATGCACCACAGCATTCCACTGGCTCTCCTCACAGCTTTGGTACATTGTTTAACCACCTTTAGGTCATCCAATATGATTACCCCAATCCCTTTCCATTTTGATGACCATCAGCCCCCCAATAATCATTCCCTGCGTTTCTGCAACCCTTCCTTATTCAGCAGGCAGTAAGTGCATCTGGACTTATTTACTGCATATACATCTCAATTGCTAAGGGGTCCTGACCATGCTCACCTTCCTCAAGCCAAGCTAGCTGCAGTATGTCTAGCAAAATAACATGAATGGAAAGATTATGCCTACTAAAACGACATTATGGCGACTCAAAGACTAAGACCTCAAAGTGTGTCTCCTTTCACTGCCATGATGTCTGTGGTTAATTTGAAACAAAGACAATGTAACAAGACACTGGCCTCCACTGGAGATATTAAACAATAGAGCAAGCTGCACTCTGGGAAGATTGCCTGGGACAAGATGTAATAAAATAAACCTGAATAGCAGGTTCCAGACCCTCCCACTCATTCACAGGTGTCAATGAATGTATTTGTTAACCACGCTGGTTCATCTTCTTGCTTCCCTCATAGTAAAATGTGAAACTACGTTTGTGTTATTTTAAATGAGTGATAAATGGCATGTCCAGGGTGATGGCAGCTCTGATAGTTGTTCCAGTCTTACTTTTTCTCAGCTCAGTTTATATCAGTGAAAAGAAAGTAGGAAGAAAAAAAACAGCCTTTTGTTTTTACAAGTAGTTGTTAATTGCAGCTGATATTTTAACATGTGCAAGCCAACTCCACTTCTCAATCTTAAAAGAAAAATATACTTCATCAAAGACTGTCTTTACCAAGTACTGTGCCCATGATTAAAATAAGTTGAATCCCTCCCCAAAACAATGTGCCCTCACATGAAACTGCATAATTAACTGTAAAGGCAATTAAAATGTATTTTAAATGCATTACTAACCCCAATGCTTTCAAAAGTTTGAAACTACTAAAAGACAAACTATATATATATATACAATGGTAAACAAATATTGTTAATCCCAAAAGCTGACCATGTTCACACTTCCTCAAGCCAAGCTAGCTGCAGTATGTCTAGCAATAACATGAATGGAAAAATTATGCATAACTAGTGGGAGAAGTAGGGGAAAGGGATAGAAATCTAAAATAGAACCACGGAACCCATTTGTGATTTAAAGTTACATGACAGAAATGTGGCTTCCAGAACTGGACACCATATTCCAAATGAGGCCTCACCAGTGATCTACACAGTGGCATCACCACCTCCTTCCTTCTGCTGGTAATACCTCTTGCTAATGCACCACAGCATTCCACTGCTCTCCTCACAACTTTGGTACATTGTTTAGCCACCTTAGGTCATCCAGTATGCTTACCCCAAAATCCCATTCCATTTTGATGACCATCAGCCCTCCATATTCATTCCCTGGGTTCCTGCAACCTTCCTTATTCAGCAGGCAGTCAGCACATCTGGACTTATTTACTGCATATGCATCTCAATTGCTAAAGGGTCCTGGCCATGTTCACCCTTCCTCAAGCCAAGCTAGCTGCAGTATGTCTAGCAATAACATGAATGGAAAGATTATGCATATGAGAACTTATTAAATATGCTGTATATACCTAATATATATATATATATATATATATATATATATATACACACACACACACACACACACACATATGCATATACATATTGAATATGGTATGCAAATATTGTTAATCCCAAAAGCTGAACTTTATGTTTTAGTATATAAATGTTTAAGAAAAACCTGTGGCTTTTTCAACCAGAACGCTGTGTCTATTGTTTTCCTTGGGGCTGTAGTTTCAGACACATCTTAATTACTCTTCCTTTGAGACATCAGCTGGCTCTGATAATCATTTGTTCCAATGGTTTTAAATCAATTTGAAGGCATTAAGTAACTTCAGTTCTCCTAGTCCTTAATAAATGAAGGGACTCACAGACTTGTTCTGTTCCTTGGTCCAGATCCCAAACTAGTGTGTCTTGTTTCAACATGATAGATACACCATGCCACTCTCACATGAATCAAAAAAGGCAGCGGTGGATCCTTAGGAGCTTCTCAGGTGGAGGTGGGGTGGACCTTACTCCCCTAAAAACAATGCTGCCACCCACTACTCAGGTTCCAGTTCTTGTACCGCCCATTTAAGAAAGAAAATAGTACCCTGCAACCATTGACTAACATAAAAGCATATTTATTTGAGGGTGGAAAACATTTCTTAGAGGAGGGTAAGGCGGAGGAGACTATTTACACCTTCAGTTAGTTCCACGGTCAGAAAACATGACATCACTCCTCTTGTAGATGCAAAACATCTGCAGGCTCTGCCTACTGCAGCCGCAATAAGCTATTAAAAACAGTAGGCACGTAGTGTGGCAAAGTGAAAGCAACCAGCTCTCAGTTTTACTGAAACCACAAAAATGGGAGTGAGAGTACTGAGGCACCTAGCACATGGAGACAGCTGTGCACAGTATAATAAGTAAATTTGTTCTCCTTTCTAACTGGCCAGTGGCATTTAATTGCCATATAACAGGTTGTAGAACCATATTGTGTGTCATCTTGTTTCATTGGCAACAGCCCAACAGACGGACATAGGCCCTATGCACAAATGCCTACGTATGTGCAGTGCATAGGTATGCCTACGTCAGCATGCTGTGCAATATTTTTATTTTATTTATTTTATTTTAGTCTTTGGTAACTGGTCAGGCCACTAGGCACAAGTGCCTGTTTCATGGGTGACCTGGGAGCACTGTGCAGTTAAGTGACTTGCTCAGAGTCACACAGTATGCAAGTGGAGGTTGTGAGAATCAAACTCAGATCTGGTCTGCTGTATCAAGCTCATTCACACCTCGTCCCTTACAGCTAGGCTATACAGCCAGCCCAGCCTACCCAAGCAGCATTCACTACTGGCACTTTTAGTGCCATGTGCACTGACTCCCCTTTGGCTGCATGGCAACACACCAAGGGTGGTCCAGGGCATGCCAGGGGTGTGCCCGACTCCACACCATGCACAAAGGTGGTGTGCACCAGGCCAGAAAATGGTACACGCAGATGGGACCCTGCCATAAATATTTACATGCCCCCAAAAAACTGTTACTGGCTGGGTGTAGCAGCATGGCATTTACCTGCACACCACTGCTACAGCCCACTGGATTACTGGGGAGGGCTGAGGCTGGCTTTTCAGGAAAACGCTCATAGTTTATTCCTGGATAGGGTCATGCCTTCCCAGGATCCCCAGCTCATGCTCAACAGGGGGTCCACTATAGGACCCAGGCTGGGCACCCTATTGATGCCTGCCTGCATCCCGTGCTCTGCCCCACAATCCTCCACCACGTGACTGCATGCCTGGGGGCATGGACAGGCAGCTAGCAATAGTGGATGCTGGCCAGCACATGCCTGTCTGCATGTGCAGGGCAGTGCAGTGCAGTGCAGGCAATTCACAAACATTTCATGCATTAAAGCCCATTCGTGCATAGGGCCATAATGAGCAGTGACCTTATATAATCACTGCCAGCACCACAGAGGATCATGTCTCAGCACACTGCAATCACTTAAACATTTAGCCAGCCAGACCACTATAGTCCAACATATGAGGCACCCATTACAGACCAACATAGCATATCTGCAGAAACAGTATAGCAGGTAGGTAATTACAACAGGAAGAACAGCAATATGTAGGATGCATAAATGTGACAGCAAGACAGCTACTTTTCAATTTGTTTGTGTTTTGAAATCTCAGTCAGGTACATGCATGCATTCTAAAACCCAGTGTAAAGCCATGGGTATGCAAATCCTTGGGGGAGGTGACACTTAATAGTATAACTGTTGGTTTGGATTTCATATATATGCACACTACAACATTGTGAATAAAATGTAATTATTTGTGCAGCACTAAATTGCACATTAGAAAAGAGTGAGGGGCTTCTGGGAGTCCCAAGTTTCCAGGTACCTCGGTGGTGCAGCTGGTAATGCAACAGAATGGTATGTCGGAAGTCTGGGTTAAAACACAGCTCAGGCATTAATTTCTTTCTCTCTTCTGTTTGTCTGGGTCCCATAAACAGGTATATGCACACCACACCCTTGTGAATAATGATGTTATTATCTGAGCAGCACCAGGCTGTGCAGTAAAGGAAGAGTAAGGTACTTGTGGGAGTCCCAGGTTTTCAGTGGCTTTGTGGTGCAGCTGATGACACAGCTTTGAGGTATTCTGGTTGGCTTGTGTTCAGATTCCAGCCATGGCACCTATTTTTTTCTTGTCTGTTTGTTTGGATTCCATATATATGCACATCTAACCCATGAGAATAAAAAATTATTTATCCATATACTTTTAAACCGCATCAATATTATTTTAATGTGATGATCATGAAAACTGTATCAGTAAGACTTCTAAATGTCAGTCTGACGTTAAACTTTCATTAAGAAAAATACATTTCTAGATAATTTAAAACTGGCCTTGTAGATAGTTTCTTCCAAAGGGCTAACATTTGAGCAGTTTGACTGGAAACAATTTTTTAATGAAAGCTTGGAGTCATGTCAATTTAGGCCCGTTCTATTAATGCAGTTTTCACGTATCACTATATTAAAGCAACTTTGATAGAGTTGAAAAGTGTAGTAAATAAATACAGTTTAAAGATTACTAATGTCCATTTTGCAATTTTTATGCATTTGTTTTGACTTACTTTTTTCTTTTTGCTATCCATGATTCTGGTGGCATCCCCATGCCCCATTACTGACCCATCTTGTGGACTTACAGGTTTACCATCACTTACACCAAGCCAAATTTTGTGGGTGGCCTGTCACATCACGGTCACACAGTGCTCGCCAGGGATGCAGAGAGAGCCAGGCGTTTTCTCCAGTTTTCAGTCTCAAATGTCTATGTTGATGCAAGGTGCACATGTACATATACATGTTGATACACTTGTGTGCTGCATTGGCAGACACCCCATATCTGATGGGCTCTCCAGGGCTGCCTTCCAGTTTCCATCAACAGGCATGCATGTGTTGGGACTGGAACACACCTCCTCAGGGTAGGTGAGCTGTCCTTGGGAGAGTCGGTCATCCCTCTCACAACCAGGTCCATTCCCAAACCACAGTCACTGGTGCAGTCAGCGCCTTAACCCACAATGTCACTGGATTGCTTTTCTAAATATATATATATATATATATATATATATTTATATTATTTCTTTAGCCTCCTTCAATGCCCCCAGTCGGCTACTCCTTTAAGCAACTCAGGGCCCTGTTTCCCACCAGTTCACCCCCGCTCCAACTCCCACCACCTGACTCCCTAACCTCCAGCTGGCCACTCCTTCAGGCAGTTCAGGGTCCCTGTTTCCCACAGTTCACCCTCCCGCTGCTGACTCCCACCACCTGAATCCCCAACATTACTTGGGTCCTTGAGGGTTCTAGCTTATCCCTGCTAGGGACCCCCTTCCTTGGGCCAGGCAAGGGAGGGTAGTAGCCTCTCAAGTCCTACAGGGTGTCAGGTGGGGAAATGGGAACGGTGCACTGCAAGGACTGCAGTATGGTGGGACATGGCTGTGATCATATAGCTTGGCTGAGATGGGTAAATTTTTTTGTTTTGGGGCCCACTCACATGCTGTATGTGTGCAGCTACAGTGGTGTCCTGGAGCGGGACATTCAATGATGTGTGGTCAGCCATGCCAAGGTCATCTCCGCTAGGCCATCACCAGAAGTACCTATGGAATGGCTTGCAGTGACCCACCCTCCCAGGAGGGAAGCATCCAAGGGACATTTGTGAATCCATCCCTGCTGGCCTCAGCTCCTGACATCTGGGCTGTAGGCAAGAACGCTGGTCACCAGCATGCCAAAGTGATTCCCCATCATCAACACCACTGGGATGGCTCTCATAATTTTTAAGAAACTTTTTCAGATTTAAGGTTCATATAGATGCAAAAGCAAGTAGCTCTGGTATAATATTTGATGTGAAAATGTATTTCCAACTGCTTTGCATAAAACTTCATTTACCCTCTAGCTTTCCATGTTAATTACATAGTGTCCTGATGACTGTATACACTGCACTATTCCTTGTAACCTGATGCTGTTGTATCTTCTTCTGAAGTTATGTTGTGTTCTACTCTCTTATTTTACTGCACTGTCCTATGTTATCTGATGTTGTTGTATTTCTCTCGGTTGTACTTCAAAATAGGCAGTTTCTATCTAGTGCACTTACCCAGTAAACAAAAACTAAATAAATAAATAAGATAAAAAGCTATTAAATAATGAGAAAACTAAAAGAACATACCTTGGATAGAAGGATGATTTAAAAAGAATACAGAAATATTACTGTATGGAAAGAGTGGCAGCTCTGTAGAATGGACTTACATCCAAGATAGCATCAGCTAAAACCATCTATGTCCCTACTTACAGTGAATAAATCATTGGATTAATATTTATGTGCTAGGACCATGAGGTCCAGATTACCATCTGCAGAAAAAGAAAATTTCAACTAGGATGCTTGAAATTGGCAGATTCTGATCCAATTTTAGGATTTAGGATTTTAGGAACTTCCAAATGCCAATCCGATTCCATTTCAAAGCCTAACAAGCATTTGTCAGTGCCTAATGTTTGCTTGCTGGTACTAGCATTAGAAGTGCAGGAGCTAGACAGATGCAGAATAGGAATGGCAGTGAAGTATTGAACTTCACGCCAACCCCACCTCCACCCTGCAGAGATAGACAGTCATTGGGATATGCCTTTGGGTCATCACCCATAACGCTCATGCGTTTCACCTCACCCTATCCTGCAGACACTGACACGTGTTGAGGCATGCCTTGGGGTGTTCAGCTTACAGTCACCCCATTCCATAAGGACATATGCTGTAATGGGTGCAGTATAGGTGAATGGGGTGAACTCTGGGGATGAAGAGTCCAAGGCACACCTGATGCCTGTCACTGGCTGCAGGTGGGGTAGAATGGCATTAGCATTACAGCCAGCAATCCAAAGGCACACCCCTGATGACTGTCAGTCTGTACAGCATGGGACATTATGGTTGAAACACCTAACGCCCCAGGTGTTTGTTGGTATTTGCACTACAAATTTTCAACATGGCCTTTTGCAATCCCCACCTGATGAAAGCATTTGGGTCCTCTGCTCATGAACAGTGGTACTGTGATTTTGTTAATCTGTCCCAAATGTTGATTTCCTACAGTGACCACGCCTTCTGTGCCAGATGTGTGAAACCACAGTTAGGGCAGGATGTGAAAATGACAACTGCACCATTCATAAGGAGGTGTGAAGAGTGAAGAGATGGCAATGTTGGAAATCTGGGTGAAAATATTACAAATTCTCAAAGTTACAAGTGTGCATGAAAACTGTGCAATGCATGCTTGTAACACAGTTTTTAAATTCTTTCACCAAATTTTCAACATAGGCATTTTGGGACCTCTGCTCATGATCACTATGATTTTCTTAATCTGTCCCGAATGTTGATTTCCCACAGCAACTGCGCCATTGTGCACTGGATGTGAAAACACATTTGGGCAGGATGTGAACAATGACAGCTGTAATGTTCATAAGGAGATATGAAAAATGGCAATGCTGAAAATCTGAAAATATTAAACATTCTCAAAATTACAAGCATCGTGGAACCTGTGCAATGCACGCTCATAACACAGTCATTTTTTGGATTATTTCTCCAAATTTGCAACATATGCTTTTGGGAGTCCTCCTCATGAACAGTGGCACTGTCATTTTGTTAACTGGTCCCAAAAAGTGATTCCATGCAATGACCGTGAAATCACCTTTTGGGACTGAATAACGACATGACAGTGACTGAATTCATGAGGAAGGGTCCCAAGAACTCCATGTTGAAAATTTAGTACCCAAAGCCAAAAATGGCCAAGATATCCACATAAGTTGAAAAAACATTTATGCCATTATACAGCTTACGGCATTTCTTCAGTTTGTGGTCGGCTTTGAAGAGTGCAAGCGTGTTCCTGGTCCACCTAAGATCGTCGCGCCTAGCTCAGGAGGTAAGTATGGGGTGAGGTTTTGTGTGTGTGTGGGGAGATGGAGGTACGCAGAGGGTGAGTGTGGGTTGGGGAGGGGACCCAACGAAGGACTGTTTTCTTTGTTTCAGGAAAAAAACAAAACAAGACACATCACAGGAAGGTTTTTTTTGCAGGTTTACTTTTGGCACACTGGGGTGGACTCCAGTGTGCCACCTATGATTTTGTGGAGGGGAACTTAAGCTAATGAGGATTGGGCCCCTGTCAGCAAAGAAAGCCTATTGGGGGGCATGATGCTGAGGGGGATTGGGCACCCCTTGGCACACAAACAAATTAAGGGGGGACATTATGTCAATAGGGATTGGGCACCCCATCTGCAAATGAACTGGGAAGGGCATGCTGATGAGGGATTGGGAACCCCTGTCAGCTTTTATGGAACTCTGGCGGATGGTGACAGCTTCGCCATTTTTTTAAATGTTACACCAGGCACTGCCTGCAATGATGAGTCACTCCCTCATTGCAGCAGCTAATTAATTTCAAGTTGGTGGCACGTTGGCTGAACTAGTGTCAGTAGCAGCATGCCACAGCATTGGAAAATGAGGGCCAAGCTCAAGAATGTAGTGGTGGCATTGGCCACCATAGTGCTGCACTTCCAAAACCCATTTCTTTCCTAAGCTGCTACATAATGTTTTGTTGCGCCTGTGTGCAAGCAAACATAAAAGGATTTTAATATCAGATTTAGGATTCAGATTTTAAATCCTAAATCCTAAATGCCTATGTGAAAATATATTTTAGGATTCAGTTTAGGATTTAGGATTTTCAGACTGGAATTTTGAAAATCCTGAACCCGATAATCAGATCAGAATCTACTGAATCCAATTCCATTTGGCAGACTCAGAGCAATCCTAATTCCAACTTCACTTGGGTTTTACAAATGCATCTGGGTGATCCTGTGACCCACTGTGATGGAGAAACTTATCAGCACTCTCAGCGGCATTAAACAGTGCAATATGCCTTTCTGTACAGAACTCTGTCACTGCCATTCTGTCTGTCAATGCCCTCCCAGCTAATCCCATTCCTGATGTCAGCTGAAAGGCATTTGAGACTCTTTACATCAGGATGGTGGGCAGGGGTTGTAGAATCAATGAGATAAAGTTATAAACAAGTGAAGAAAATACTCAATATATTTAAGTTGGCCTAACACATTAATTACAGCCATTATTTCCTTTCCCTTTATGATTATTTATTTATTTTTATTGAAATGTTTCACCAGGAAGGCACAATGAACAACAAGTTGCTCATCTCCAGTGCGACCTGGGGAGGGTACATGGATTAAATATTAAACATACAGTAAACATTTAACAAGACAGTGGAAATTCACATTCTGTTACACTTGTGAAAAGAACATAACATTTGTAGAAAGACATACAGTTGCCATTCAGTATGACTGAGGATTTTACAAATTTTAACATTTAGTATAAACTTACAATTACAATTGAAGAAGGTCACATTCAATTGCATTACTAGGATGGCATACAGTTAAACACTTAGCATGTCTGCAGATTAAGCAACAATAGGTGCAGTGTGACTGAGGCTATTTGTGCTGAGAAGCAACCAGACAGAGCAATAAAGTGCATTTTAATTGGTACATTGTATAATACTTGACATACTGTCAGTGCAGAGTGATAGGGAAGAGGGCAGGAGGAACGTGTGGGTGAGGGGAAATATGGGCAGGGAAGGATGGGTCAAACCAAGAACTAAGCCTCCAGGGTGCAGGGACTCCTGCAAGGGGCAGTGAGGTGGGGACTGGAAAGTGGTGGGGGAGAGATGGTGAAGGCAGGAGAAGTCAGGGAAAGTAAGTTAGGTAGGGGTGTGTAGTTAGGTGCGTGAGTGGTAGTAGTGGGAGGGGAAGGAGAGAAGTTTGCCTAACACCAAGGGTCTCTCCAGGATGCTGAGAACCCTGCCAGAGTACAGGAATAAGGCAAGAGCAAGGAAAGGATGATGGTTATGGTGGAGAGAAGGAAAAGGCTTGCTCTTGCTGTACCCTCCAGGATGTTGAGAACTCTGCCAGGGCAGGACTAAGCACAGGCAAGTTGTTAATGTGGTAGAAGAAAGGTACAGAAATAAGGCAAGAGCAAGAGTGGGAGATGGAAGAAAAGAGGTTTGCTTAACACCTAGGCCTGTCCAGGATGCTAAGAACCATGCCAGAGTACAGGAATAAGGCTAGAGCCAGACAGAAGGATGATGGGGAGGAGGAGAGAAGTGAAAGGCTTGCCCTTGCTATACCTCCAGGATGCTGAGAACCCTGTCAGGGGCAGGACTAAGCACAGGTAAGTTGTTAATGTGAATAGATGAAAGGGAGAGGAAGAGGGTAAGAGGTAGTAGAGAGTGAAAGTGGTGGGTAACTGGCACAAGAAGAAGGGAGGATTTGGATGGAAAGGAGACAGAGATGAGGCCACATAGGGAACTATTTGAGGAGGATTAAAACAGGAGCAGCTAGATGAGGTATGTTGTGAGGCATAGGCAAGGAGAAGGAGGAGGAGGAGGAAGAGTGCCATATTTGAGGGGTGAGAGTTACAGATTTTAGGGAAGCCATGGTGTAGCCTGACTGACCAATGAGAGGGTTCCTCGGGGACCAGCAGTGTGCAGACAGTCCACAGACTGGAGGGAGTGGGAGGGGAGGAGGCATAGAGGGAGCTACAGAAGGAGGGGAAGTTCACTGAATCAGAATTTGGAGATGAATTTGATGCAATGAGCGAGGCACCTGTTTGCAAGTGGGGGAAAGGACAAGGCATGGTAGACATCGCAATGATGAGTGCAAGATGGAGCGTCAAGGGCATAATTACAGAAGGAGTTGAAAAGAGTGTCCAACCTGGTTAGGGAGGATTTGGGAGTGGCACCATAGTCTACATCACAGTAGTCAAAAATGAGGAGGATCATCTACTGGACTAGTTTGCACCATGCTGTAGGAGGATGTAACTACAGTTCCTGAATATGGCACCAAGCTTGGGATGCAGTTTTTTCAGGATAGTGTTAATGTGGCCAGAGAAGCTGAGATGTTGGTCCAGCCAACCCCAAGGTATCTGAAGGAGGAGGTGTCCTCAAGGATTGTCCCATCAAGGGTGTGGAAAGATGGTAAGGAGTGAAGTCTAGAGAGTCTCTGCCTAGTACTAAGGGTCATACAGACAGTCGTTTTGGCATTTAGGAATAGCTGATGTGTGGTGAACAAGAGCTAAACCTGGTGGCAGTCATGCTGAAGGGTGGTTGTTACATCGATGGAGGATTTGCTGCTGGTGAACAAGACGGTGCAATTGGCATACATGTGGATAGAGGAGGAGGGGAGCAGACTGTGGTTAGGTCATTTAGGAAGATGGAGAAGAGAATGGGGCCAAGCACAAAGCCCTGAGGGATTCCTGTGGAGATTGTGGGGAGATTCCATTCTGAATCTTGACTGATTGAGTTCTACCTGTGAGGTAAGCTCTAAACTAGTGTTGAGCAGGGTGGACAAACCAACAACCATAAGGGAGTTAAGGATCAGGGCATGGAAGACAGTGTCAAAAGCCTTGGTGAGGTGACAAAGATGGCAGAGGTGATGAGACCATTGTCCATCCCTGAGATGATGAAGTCAGTGAGTCTGAGGAGGGAGGTGGTAGTGGAGTGGTTCTTGGAAAGCCAGATTGGAATGGGGTGAAAAAGGAAGAGTCAACAAGAAAGAAGATTAGCTGGGAGAGAACCAGGAGTTCTTGGAGCTTGGCAAAAGCTGGGAGAAGAAAGATTGAGCTATAGTTGGCTGGGGTAGGGCTCGCCACTCTTTGGGAGAGGAGGACCACTGCATGTTGCCAGAATGTAGAGAGATGAGGTCTCAAAGGAAAGATTTAGAATTAAGGAGAGAGAGGTATGCAATAACAGAAGCAGAAAGGTAAAGGGGTTTACGGTCAAGGTCATCCAGTGAGGACTCTTTGGAAGGATTGAGAGAGAGGAAGGGCTGTTAGTGTCTCCTCAGGAGACAGGATTGAAGGAGAAGGAAGAGTGGACACAGAAGGGCTGAGTGCTAGGACAGGGAGGGTTAGGAGAGAGAGGAGAGATTTGGGGAGGAGTTTAAAGGGTTAAGGCACAGGAGGTGTAATAGGAGTTAAACTCTTGGGCCACTAAGCATGGTTCGGACACTAATTTGTAGTTTATTTTAAGCACTGGGGAAGGTGGACGTGAGGGGCGAGAATAGGGCATGGACCACTTTCCAGAATTTGGATGGTGAGTTGATGTTTGTTAGGAAAGATGATTTAAAATATTCAGCCTTGACTAACCTATTTGTTTTGTACAGACATTTCTTAGCATGTGATACACAGTATAGTTCCGTGGAAGCTGGGTGACCTTATGTTTACTCCAAGCTTTATCACGCTCCCTGAGACAGGTCAGTAGCTCAGGGTTGATCCAGGAAGATGGTTACCATGAACTCTGGTACGTTTTAAAGAGGCATAAGAGTTCCAAGTGTCTAGAAATTTGCCTTTGAAATAAGCGAGGGCATGGTCAATGGAAGGGGCAGAGGAAATTTGGGTCCAGTCAGCACTGGCAAGTTCATTGAGAAGGGTTAAGGTTTAGGAGGGCTTGGAGTTGTAAGATTTTGTGTGGAAGTTTTGGTCTATGGGTTTCCTTACTATGTAGATTAGGTGATGATCACTGAGGGCATCCAGGAGGATGCCTGTTTTAATACTCGGTGAGGGTGGGTGGCAGAGCCTAGTCTATCAGGGAGTGATTAAGGGTTTTATGGTTTAGGCAGGTGGGTTCCTGGATAAGTTGAGAGAGGTTGAAGGCAGGCATATCATTCCTAGTCTTGGAAGTGGTTGGAGACAGCCAGTTTATGTTCAGATCTCCTAAAATGTATAGTTCACCTTTATGAGAGAGGAAGTTAAAGAGGTAATGAGATCTGTTGTATTAGAAGGTGTGATACCAGGGCAACAGTAGATCCGGCTATGAAGATAGGGAGGAGAAAGGCAAGGTTATGTTTATGGCAAGGGCTTTGTAGGTGTAAGGTTGGGAGGATGAGAGAATGGTAGTGTACTGACGAGAGAACAGGATGTACATGGCTACTCCTCCCTGGCAGCTCCATCCTGCCTAATTAAAGTAGCCAGAGATGGCAATGGAGAGGTCAGGTGTTTTAGTGATTAACCAATTTTCAGTTAAAATTAGAATATCCAATGTGAGGAGATTACCATCGGCTGCAATAGGTACATTTTTGGACGAGACTACAGATATTTAATTAAAGGATCTTCAGTCCCTTAGGGAGGGCAGAGGAGGAATGAGAAGGTTGTACATTGGTGGTAGAGTGGCTGCAGGTAGGGGAGTGGGGTGGGGCTGGGGTTTGGGTGAACATGGCCTGGAAGCAACTAGTAGGAGTGTGATTATGAGGAGGTGGATTTTGGGACATTTTGGTGGCCCGAGTATTTGGGAATCTTTGAGGTATGGTTAGGTGAGTAGTTAATCAGGAGGTGAAGGAAAGCAAGGTGGCTAGGTACTGAGAATAAAGTGGCAAGGGGTAGGAGGAAGTGATCCCAGAGCAGCAGTGGAGGAGTATGAGTTATAGCAAGAATGAAGGTAGGGGCTAAGAAACCATAGGAAAACAGTGAAACAGGATTTTAGATTGGTGAGCTTGAGGGTTGGGATAGAAACAGTGAGAAGAAGAATTCAAGGAGGAAACAGGGAGAGAGAGGTGGCATGTTATACAGACCAAGTAGGCAAGACAGAAGGAGGGAGCAGGGCAGTGAAACTGGGAAAAGTTGCAAGCTATAAATATCAGTTACCAGTGACAAGCATGACCAGCGTGAGTGGGAGTGAGTACTAGGAGTGAATCAACCTAGCAGTAGCAGTACAGGAGGTGGAGCTTAGGCGAGTAATGATTTTTTAATATATATCTAGAAATGCGCTTGAGCTATACTGGCTACTTTGGAGCCAATGAGCAGTAGGGTAGGTCAAGGAAGGAGTGGCCAAGGCACATTTAATAGAGGCTAGGATCAGGAGGACGGACGGGACAAAATATAATATAGAAAATATATTAAGAAGGCTGGGGCGCCTGAAAGTGGTGCTCTGGGAAAACCGAGAAGAGGACTGGATTCAGAGAGGGAACAATCACAGGCAAAGCAGTAAAGTGTGGCAGCCAATGCGTGTCAACACTGTAGGCAGAACCAATCGGTGTCCAGCACTGAGTCCCAGTGCAGCCTGAGAGATGTACCTGTTGCTCTGTATGGTCTGTGCGGGGTGAACTGGGGTTGCACAGACCTGACAGACCAGCCTGAGCTTGTCTAATGGCCAATGCACTGGCCACAGCACTGGTGAGGCATGGGAGTTGAGCCCTCATGTCCACCAAGGATGGCACAAAGCAGCACTGCTATCGTGACCACAAGGTGCAGGAATGGTGTTGGACCACTGCAGGTCCATGACAGGTGCCCCACCATCTGGGGTCATATTGGGCATTCCCGGCTACCAGGGTAGGCTGTGAAGTTGTTCCATGATGGTGCCCCCATGGCATGCCCATGCCTTGTACAGCCATCCTGCCATGGCTTGCAGCCGTACATTGCTCTCCCCAAATCCTAGCCATACCCTACCCCCAGCCATCCCCATGGTAGTCCCCATGTCCCAGTCCTGGCAGTGTCCCCATCTGGCACAGCCTATGGACTTCAGTGTCCACTACCCTCACCCAACTCACTCCTGCTAGACACCCCCACAGCAATTGGCAGCCACCGTGGCATGCAGCCTGCAGAACCTGGTACCAGTCACCATGGTGCAGGGTCATCCTGCAGCTTGTGGCAATGCTCTCCCATGTGTCTTCTGTGTGGTGAATTGGAACAGGTGTGCTGACCTGCGGGACTTTGCCTGGGACCCCATGCCTAAATCAGGTGAGGGTTCCCGTGCATGGTAACGATGCAAGCTCTGGGGCCCTTTAAAAATCAAGCTCACTGTTTCCCAAATGCTCTAAAATCAAGGGGACAGAGGGAAGAGAATGTCACTGCCAGTGTGTGTTTGTGTGTGTGTGTGTGTGTATGCGTGTGTGCAGGTGTACATCTGGAGGAAGTGAGGTTTCAACACAGTATCCCAATGTGATTAAGAATCCAGAGCAGCTGAGTCAAGAGAATGCCATGTACTTAAGCTGGGGAATGAGTAGGGCTGGGTGAAATTTATTTTCCACCAACTGAATTCTGGCAAAATTCAATTTCACTTTGTGAACTTTCACAAAATGTCTACAGGAATTTCACAAAATTTTATACAAATTGGATTTCAATTATTTCATTCCAATTTAAAATGTGTTTGTCAAAGTGTACCAAGGTAGGTAAGATGACTGTACCAAGGATCATGCAGTAGTGTACTCAGTTTCAGCTCTCTACCTTTAAAGGTGACTGTATTATAAGCCTCAGGACATTCAGAAATTTTAAAATCACATTTCACAATGATGTAAACTGCAGAATTTTAAGTCCCCATAACTTTAAAACTAAAGAATGGAGTGTCACCAAGTTTGTTAGAATCATTGACCCCAAATACTAGGCATTGAGGCCATTTCCATGGCCCAGCAATACAGCGTTGCTCTGCCATGCTGTTGATCCCAGTTTGGAAGCAAGCCAGGAAGTCATGTCAGGAGGCAGGCCGTGGCTGAGAGAGCTGGCACCAGTAGTGGATCTCAGGCGGGGAGGGTTGGCGGTGGGTTCCAATGACACAGCGACCCCTGAAGCTGGCCCGAGGGGCATGCTCCCTGCCGTGGGGCAAGCTGGGGCCGTGCTAGACTGATAGAGGCACTGCCCCCGCCAGTGAAGATGGCAGGAAAAACAAGATAGCCAACTGAATGATGGCTGGGTTCAGCCTGATCAGGGTATATCCCGTGAACAGGTTATATCCTTGAGAGAAAAGCTGCTGGCTGGGAGAAAAAAATATGAAAAAAGAGGCTCAGCTCTCTAATTGTTTTGCTCAAAGGTTCCAAAGTTATAAACAGTCAAGATTTCAAAATAACATCGGTAGTTAAAGTTGAATTTTTATGAGCTTTTGTGAAATTGTGGAACACTCTGATACTTTGTCAAAGTCATGTCCATATATTTTGCCCAGTCATACACTTGAGCTGCCACTGCAGAGGAAGGTAAAGGCTGGGTAAAATGGCAATAAGTTAGCATTTATAGGAGGCTCCATAGTAAGAGTATAGAGGTGCCAAGAGTCAGGTCACTATCCTGAGTGACAAACCATGAAGGATAATCCTGGACATCACTGTGCACTAGCCTGTCTTCTTGCAATATGACAACTAATCACCAGTGCTCACTGGCTTAATGACTTGTGAGGCACATGCGTGCAGCATTGTTTCTGTACAATACCACCTACTGACTCGTTAACAACCCTGTAGATAACAATGTACAGTATATTTTATGTGTTAATACATCCCCAGAGCCACTCGTTGCTGAAAACAAGTAGTTTCACATGCCTTCAGCTGGTGAGAACAGCAAAGTGAAGCTGAGCTGTTCTGGCTCAAGCTGAGGCAAATGAAACTCACCCATTTTCAGCAATGAGTGATGACGACAGATGTATTAATATATATTGTTTGAAAGTGATCAATAATATATATATTTTTAAAACTCTCCCAAACCTGCCCGTTTCCAGGGCATCCATGATATGCTCTTCACAGAATAAGAGTGTCTCACGCTGGGAGGAAAAGGGAGTACTCCGATTGGTCTGGAGTGCTCCTCGATCTATAATTACTGTTTGAAAACAGTGGCACCAAGTGACTCCCAGCCTTACAACTGGTTGTAACTTTGGCCATTGTGACACACCTATGTGGATATATTTAGTCATGATGTCATGATGGAGGAAGATGCTGAGCATCACTGTTGCAGGAGTGTTGGACAGGTATTATAGGGCTATGATGACAGTGCAGGTAAGTGATCCGATGGTAATAAGTACTCTGTGAAAGTTAAATTTTACAAATGGAATTCTATTGGCATTACCTATTATGTGTCTATGCATTTTGAGCAGATTTTGCCAATTAGTAATTTTAAAGTATCCACAATAAATTTGAATCTACTAAACTACATTTAACCAGCTTAATTGCATTAAGACAACAGCAGGTAACTATTGGGAGTGGTCATCCGATCTGAAACTGATTGTCTCGGGAGTCCCTCAAGGATCAATTTTGGTCCTATAATATAAAATTTATATATGAATGACCTGAGATTTGAACAACAGGGGTGCAATATCATATTTATGCTGACGATACAATTGTATATTTTATTGATCATTCTGTGCAACTTATTCAAACTGTATTGCAGCAGGCATTTGATCATCTGCAGGATTTTTACTTGTATCTAAGCTGGTTCTAAATGAGAAAAAATCCCAGGTAATGGTGTTTCATAGGGGAAATGGGTCTAAATTGGAACAAGAAGGATTACAAATTAAAACTCATTCTGAGGGTATATTACAACAAGTTGATAAATACATATACTTAGGTGTATATTTAGATGTAAAACTCAAATGGGATAGTCACATAGATAGTACTTTGGTAAAAGTTGGAAAATGTTTGGGCTCATTATATAGAGTAGAAATAGTATGCCTTTGGAAATTAGGAAATTAGTAGTTACAGTCGTGGTTTTACCCATATTAGAGTATGGAAATTTGATTTATATGGGTGCCTCAAAGAGCAGTTATATAGGCTTGATGTTATGTATAATAAATTAGTTAGATTACGTATTGGGTGCCTCAAGAGTGACACATAGATTGGGTTGGTATACTTTATCCCAAAGCGCAACATTAGTGCAATCATACTCATGTTAAAATGTATTTCAGGAAAATTCCCAAATATTTGGCTGAAGTATTAATATAAAACATACAGTAGGGGCTTGCGCTGCAAAAGTCTGGTTATGTTATGTTCCAAAACGAAGAACTGTCTGGGGGATAATCATTTTCTAAGTATGGGACCCCTTTTATGGAATAATTTGCCTGGGAAGCTTAGACCCATTAATAGGGATTTCTAATTGTATTTAATAAAAGAATGGCTTATTGATAATATTAACCATTGAGGGTGATTAGCTTACCTAAAAAAAAGTACAATTTAGATAGTAGTCTTGAAATTAGTTTATTGTTTATGCACTGACTACTTTGTTAGTTGAGTATGGTCTAGAAGATATATGTATATGTGGATATTGGATATGTGTTATATTTATTCATTGATGTAAGTCTATTGTGGTCATTGTTTTTTTGTGTATAATTACTGGAAGTGTAACTGGAATTGGTACCTTGGACCTCTCTGTAAATGAGCTTAGGCTCAGTAGAGTTATCCATATTCATTCTTTTATGAATAAAAATATTACTACTTACTACTACTAATTAGATACCAGGGTATATTTTGTATGCATGCCAAAACTTGCATGTATACCTTATATAGTGAAGCTTTAAACATCCACATATTTTGAAAATGTTCATACAAATTAACAAATAAATTGTGAAATTTTGAAATCCTGTACCTTACAATTTACACAACCAATTACCTCTCTGTTTACAAAGAAACATATAAATTGTCAGCAGATGAAGACCGCCAGGCACATCCAGTCTGCCCAAAAGTTCTACACTAGTTTGTGGCCTCTAACCCTAACTGGTCAATGGCTTTTCACCCCACCTTCCCACCTCTAAGGTACCCTTATGTCTGTCCCATGCATGTTTAAAGCCCTCCACTGTGCTCACCTCCACCACCTCCTGTGGCAGTCTATGCCATGTGTCCACCACCCTCTCTGTGAAGAAAAACATCCTAACATTTCCCTCAGCCTGCCACCTTTCAATTTCATATCATGCCCCTCATTCTTGTACATCTCTTATATTGGAAGATATCTCCCCTGCACCCTGTTTATGCCCTTATGGTACTTGAATGTTTCTATCATGTCCCTCTAATCCCTCTTCTCCTCCAGTGAGTACATCGAGGTCCTTTAGTATCTCCTCATATGTTTTCTGATGCAAGCCCTGAACCATTTTGGTCTCCATCTCTGGAGTGCCTCCACCTTGTCAATGTCCTTATGAAGGTGGGGCCCCCAGAACTGCACTGAGCACTCTAGGTGAGGCCTCACTAGCGTTTTGTACAGTGGCATCACTACCTCCCACCTTCTTCTAGTGATACCTCTGTCTATGCACCCCAGCATGCCACTGGCCCTCCCTGCAGCCTTTGTACTGTGCTTAGACACCTTTAGATCATCAAAATGATAACCCCCAGGTCCCTTTCTTCCTTGGTGATCATCAGCAACCACCTTCCCCAATCATTGTAACTCTCACCAAGGTTCCCTCTTCTCAGGTGCATTATTTTGCACTTCTTGCAATTAAACCTCAGCTGCCACACCTCAGACCATTTTTCAAGCTTCCCCAGGTCCCTCCTCATTCTCCCCACACCATCTGGAGTATCCACCCTTTTGCAGATCTTGGTGTCATCTGCCAACAGGCAGACCTTTTCCTTCAGTCCTACCACAATGTCACTAATGAAGACATTAAACAGGACTGACCCAAGGTCTGATCCCTGCAGTACCCACTGGTCACCCCTCTCCATGACTAGATCCCATTTACCACCACCCTCTGCCTCCTGTCTGTTAGCCAGTTCCTAGCCCAGTTTACCAACTTGTGCCCCATGCCCAGACTACTCATTTAGTTGAATAGCCTTTACGTGGGATGGTGTTGAAGACTTTGCTGAAATATTGAGGTAGATAACTTCTATAGTACCCCTCCCGCTTATCTCCCTTGTCACCCAGTCAAAAAATCTGTCAGATCGTCTGCCACAACCTTCCTGCTGTGAATCCATGTTGCCTTGGATCCTGGGCACCACTGGATTCTAAGTGTGCCACTGTTCTTTCTTTAAGCAGTGCATCTATGATCTTACCCACTACTGAGGTGATGCTGACCAGCCTATAGTTCTCTGCCTCCTCCCTACTACCACTTTTGTTTAGAGGGACTACATGTGCCATCCTCCAATCCTATGGAACCACTCCTGTGGTGAGTGACTCAGTGAACAATGCTGCCAGAGGTGCTGTAGCTCTCTTCGCAGCTCCTTAATATTTTCAGGTGTATGCCATCTGGCCCCATTGCTTTGTCCACCTTCAGTTTTGTGAGCTCCTCCAGGACTTTCCCCACTGTGAATGGGCTTGTGTTTGCCTATCCCACTCTTTGTGTCTGCCAGCTGTTATTTAGCAGTTGCTATTCTTTTAAGAAAGTATACTTATACGTTTCAATTCTCCAGTTCTCAAGGAGGCTAAATTGTAAGCACAGAAACATTTTCAGAAATGTTCACATGAATAATAAATCCCAGACTTTGAGCCCATATGACTTCCTTGCCCTAATCCAAATGTCATGAAACTTGATATCCTTTATGTCTGCCAAAGGTCAGACCTCTAACTATGATACTGATCAAGTTATGACCAATTAAAAAATGGTGAAAATTCAACAAAAGTTCATGAAATTTCATGACAGATTTAGTTTAGTTGCGTATTGGTCGTTGAAAGAACAGATCCAGAAGCAACTGGTTTGATACCTTTTATTGGACCAACTTAGATGTTATAAAAGAACAAGTTGTTTGTAAAAGAAGAAATTATTTTTGTAACATCTACGCTGGTCCAATAAAAGGTATCAAACCATTTGTTCTGGATGGGAAATTCATGGAATTTCATGAAAATTACACAAAATCAGAATCTGTTAATTTCGCCCAACCCTAGGAACAAGGAGCATCACAGCATCCCAAAACACTCAACAGTTCAGGAGATGGAAGGGAGAGAATAATCAAATCCTGTTCTTGACATATACTGTATGGCAGTAATGCCAGCACAAGACTTTCCATGTTGTCACAAGCCATCTCTTGTTTTATTTTGGGGGAGGATCCATATAACATCACTACAATATGATCAGCTAAGCTCTGCTTTTAACTATACACTTTGATGATGTGACATCATGGCATTTGGAAGGTCCTAATCCAACCTATACAGGTGTTGCTGTCTGCTGCTGGGCTGGTTCTATTTATAAAAGTCCCCTATTGTTGCATGACTCACTGGCTGCTGGACTGAAACTCCATAGGAGTTTAAACCTGAATATTACTAACTTTTTGTTTGGAACAACATAATAGCAGGATTCAACCCATCTTTGGATTAGACTCTGTATCTATTCAGAGCTGCACTCTGCTGCTGAGAGCAGCAGGCCTCCTACTTGACACATGCAGTGTTATTTTGAGACTGGAAGAATAGCGATTTCCTGTCTGGTGGAATATTGCACTCCTCACTGCAAGTTTCACTTAATATTTCACCTCCATTTGCTTTCTCTTCACAGTGTGGTCAGCTTTTACCCTGCAGGGAAGATGTCTGTGTGGACTACATTGATTGTTATAAGCATGCAGAGATCTCCCTGACAGTTCTTTACCTACCATCAGTTTCACCATTCTGCCTCCAAGACAAACCTACAGTGGCTAGCTACCCACAAAATGCTAAGCAGCTGTGAGAGGGAGGGTAGTTTGCCTGAACTTTGGTGACTTCCATTCCAAACTGGTGCCCTGCCAGTTTTCCTTTACATCTTTATTTCTGGAATATTTGCACTTCATCTCAGTGGCAAAACAGCATAGTCACAGGAGTAGCAGTGCCTTCAGGAAGAAAAATGCAAGCCATTTGTTTCCATTTTAGCAGGATATCATCCCAGCCTGTTCAGTTCCAGATTTAAAACTGCAAGGTATGTGATGCAGTTTATTAGAGATCTGGAGTGTCTGAGTCTTTAGTCCTTTGGGTGATTGGCACATGGATTCAGATAAGGTTTAGGGATTATAATTTAGTGGGGTATCTCACTCTATGGAGATAATTTTAACAAGAATGATGCCAGGGTGCTCCTCCACAAGAAAATATGTAACTCCCATCCACAGTGACAAGGAGCCTGCTCACTTAAACTCTAATACCCCAACAACCAAGGATACTATCACAATATAGTAATAAAACTTTGCACTATTACAACCCAGGAGTATATAAAATACAATGCAAAATATAGGGTAGGTTTTCTTAAGATAGTAACTAAAACACAGGGATCTGGATGGTAAATAAAGATAAGGCAGATATGGAAATTAAGAATAAATTACATTGTTCTTGTTTTTAATTGTGTGTTTATCATTTCTTTATGTTATGTTGACTATTTTTTTTTTTGTTATTTATTGTGTTCTGTGATTTATTGTTTTTTGTAACATCTTGACTGTTTTTCAGCCACCAGGTCGAACATGAAAACGGGCCTTTGGCTCATTGTACTTACCTGGTTAACAAATGTTTAAAATAAAATAAAAAATAAGAGTTATGGAACCAAGACTCACCAGCACAATACAGTTCCACACAAGTCTCACAACCCCTTCACTGATGCGTCACTTCCCAATGTCCCTCTGGAAGCTCCCACATTTTCTATGTGTGTGTACAAATGGTCACTAGCCTCAGACCTGAAAGTGAGAAGGTGTGGTGCCATTGGATGAAATACAATAGATGGTAATACCAAAAGTAGTCTCTAAAAGCAACAGGTTGCTAGGTGCAACTGTAGCAATAGGGCTACAGCAAAAACAGTTTCTCACTATGAAATGATGCCGTTTCTTTATAAGCACTCATATTAAGCATGCAGTCCAGGCCCCAAACTACTTAATGCTCTCTAACTATTCATCAGTGTTGCAGGGCAATTCCCACAGTTACCAAGCAGTAGCTGCTAAGAAAATTGCTGGAGGGATGTCATCCATGCTGGGTTGCAAACTGGCTGGCTTATCATGTGGCAGACCTAATGCTTTGTCTGGCTGCAAAACACATGGGTCATGGAGAATTCTGCTGAGGTCTCAAATGTCCTCTTCACCTCACAGATGGACTTTCTTTTCACTTTCCTGAAGGCAAGTAAGCTCAAAGAGCCAGGTATGTCTAGGCCTCCTTGAGGACAGATCCTCACAGTAGGATTTTCCCTGGAAAAGAAGGCTGGGTTCTCCCACAGCAACAGAAGGTAAGGCACACACTTCATAGATGACTGAAGTCCCCATTGGCACTTAAGTTCCCAGGAAGAGAAGCCTGGTTTAAAAAAAACAGCCAAAAGATATGTTGCAGCATATCTGTTTTTCTCAAAGAATGAGGCAAGCCAGAGATGTCAAGAGCACTTTTGCAGCTGTCCCACTCTCAATTCCCAGTCTCATTTGCCCAAACTCTTAGTGAGGATACTCAAATTTGTCCATTTGCAAGAGTAATGGTCTTATACAGGGAGTAGACAGTGAGCATGCCTTCTCCATGCACTCCCAGCTTCTCACTGGTTCATGGACATCTTGGTTTGCTAGTGGACTTTGACCCCTTCCCACAAGTTCATGGGGCAAAATGATAACAAAGATGTAACCTACATGTTTTTGAACAGTTCTATAATTCAACACAAATGTTGCCCTACAGGGCACAAAATAACAATCATGTGGCATTCCTGCATTCTCCTCAACACTATGCCATTCCTATTTACGTAGTTATTTATTTATTTCTGTCTAGTACATAAGCCAGTGGAAGGATTTATCATGGGGGCAGCAAATCTCTTCAAAATGCTCTGAAAGAATCAAGATATGCACCCTTCTGGAGTGAGTTTACGTTCTCCACTCACCAGAATACTTGGTGTCCTTGACAAGGACATAGGCAACATAAAGATGAACAAATAGAGCAACCAATACATACTATATAGGCTATCTAATACACTTATATCATATCTACATCACGTATTCCGCTATAACAGAATAAATGCAGTACTGCACATTTCCTGTAACATGTAGTTTCTGAATTGTTTTGTTAAGCACTGCAGTAACATTTCCTAAAGGGCCACAGGACAGCTTATGGGACTGCAAAGTGCGGAATGGACATCAGACTTATACTTTTTTATATAAATGTTTTTCTCCCATGGGTGATGCAGGCAGGTTGCTCAGCTTTGTCCCTACCTCCTGCCTGGCACCTACATCCCTGCACTCACCTTGCCTGTACTCCTCCATGGCCCCCATGGTGGGGCTGGGAAGGGGAGGCTATCATCCCCATCCGCTGCCTCTCATCCAGAAGTGAGTCAGTGGTCCAGGTGGTGGCAGGCAGGACTTCATTTAGCCTGAGCCAACCCATTTCCATTGTCTCCCCATTTCCCAGCTATGGTGGCACATAAGCTGCAGCGCATAGAGGTCCACACATGCCATGGAACTGTGGCCCCTCACTTCTCTGCAACTGGAGCTTCCAGTGCTAGCATCCGCTTCCACCAGGTGGCAGTTAAAGGCTGAACCAACATGCCTCCCTAGCATGTGAGAGGAGAGCTGTCTGGCAGATGCTCACTGTTGTCCCCATAACCAACCCCTGACAACTCAAGCTTGTTCCCAAACTTAGGTCAATGGCCTGGTAGGAAATAAGATGCACAGTGCCTCAGCCCTCCGTACCACTGGGCTGGCTACAAAACATGTATACTTAGGTAAGTGGAGGCATCATTTTCATTATAAGTGAGCTTCACTGTAGACTTTACTTGTCTTCCTGAGCATCTTGGTTTCACAGGTGCTTCTTCAATTGCATGTGCACTATCATTAATGGATTCTACTGTACATCTGCCACAGAAATATCCTCCAAGGTTTGGTTTCTCAATATATTGAATGATGGCCTTATAGAAGTATCATCCATCCTTGCCATGAGGAGCATTGTTAACAGTACTTATCACTCTGTAATTATTGTATGTTTGCAATACAGTACAGTCATTTCTTTGTAATCTCCCAGGTTGAGCCTAAAATGGGCATTTGGTTGTCTAGTGCACTTACGTGGTGAATATAAACTAAGTAAATAAACTACTGGCATATAACTGAGTTGAACAAATGGTGCTTCAAGTAGGTTTATGTCAACTGGTAGAAGAGTAGGTGTCAGATCAGCATTTACAGAAGACATCTTCCCATTTTCATATTACTGACTGATGAATTCCCTAGCTCCGGAAACCTGTACAGATTGTTATACAGTACCTTGGTGTAGCAAACCTGTTCCTCCTCATCTGAGCTGTAGGCATCTACATTGGGGGCTGTTTCTGGACTAGCAGGAGGTGATCCAGGTTGAGAACTAGGCATCTTCCTCTGTGAGTCATATTACTGGTGAAAAACATCTTTTGGGTGTAGAAGGAGCAAAAATATCATCCTTAGGCAACAATCGTCCATATGGCAAAAGGTTAATGCAATGCAGGGTCCTTACTAAAGTTATTTCCTTCCTTTGGTGGTAGTAATCAGAACACTGACAGATTGTGTTGCCATATTTACAAATATGTAAGACTCTGGTTTCCACTGGTTAGTGGTCTTATGCTTTCCAGAAAGTACAAGTTTTCGAATCAGAACATGTTCTCCTGGTTGAGTAGCATATTCCCAGAGTCTGTTGTCGTATCTCTGCTTTTTGGTTAGAGTTGCCTTTCCAGCAGCCTCTGAGATAGGTGGTAACTTGCCCCCAACAGATCATTTATTTATTTATTTATTGAAAATGTTTCACCAGGAGAGGAAAACTGAACAAAACAATGCTTGTCTCATGGTGTGACCTTGTGGGGGTACACTTGAGGAGAATACATAATACAAACAATGTGATGCATTTAGAGTCGAGCAAGTTCAACACAGTGGTTACATGGGTTACGTAGGAGGAGAATCCATAAAACAGACAGTGGGTTGAAATTTAGAGTCAAACAAGTAGAAACGGTGGTTACATGGATGAGTGTAGCTAGGCAGGCTTAAGCAGGTGGAAGCACTACATATTTGTGCCATGTGGGTGGTGGCATACATGTTTGATTAACATAGAAACTACACATGGATTACATAAGGGCTGAAATCTCGAAAATTAGAGAAAGAGAAAATGCAACGGGCTGGCAGTGCGAACTGGGAGCACTAGCCTGGGGAGATAAGAGCAAGAAATGTTAGGGCAACTTTATTATAAGCCAGTCAAGTGGACGAGGCCCAGCCTCTGGTCAGGCACATAAGGAGAAGGGGCACGGTGGGGGATGAGTCATTGGGGGACTAAGGGTATGTACAATTGGGAGCGAAGAAGTTAGAGAGGGTGGAGGATAGAGAGTATTTGGAGGAAGAATGGCGGATTTGGGCCGGCAGGTCATTCCAGAGCTTAGGGAGGTGGTAAGAGAAAGCAGATTGGCCTGCGGAGGTTCGTTGATGAGGGATAGCTAATAGCCTGGAGTCAGTAGACCTGAGGGCGCAGCTGGGGTTGGTGGGAAGATAAGGAGGAAACGAGGTAGGGTGGGAGGGAGCTGAGCCAGAAGTTAGAAACAAATTTAGCACAGTGAAATAGGCTGCTTGCTCAGGGAGGAAGGGCCAGTGAATGGCAAAGCTTACAGCGATGGGTGCGGGGGGCATTGAGGGTGAAGTGGCAGAAGGCATTGAAGAGAGGGTCTAGTCTGAATAAGGTGGACTTGGGGGCAGTGCTGTAGATGACATTGCAGTAGTCGAAGGAAGGAAGAATCATTTTCTGACTATGTCGCGCCTCACAGGAAGCGGTAGAATGGCACAGTTTCTATAGAGGGCACCGAGTTTGGGGCACAGTTTTGATAGGATGGTGTCCACATGGGTGGAGAAGGAGAGGTGGCGATCAAGCCAAACCCCTAGGTACCTAAAGGAGGCACGCTCTTCCAGGGTGGTGTTATTTAGGGTATGGAAGGTCAGGGAGTTGTAAGTCAGGATAGTCTCTGTCTAGTGCTGAAGGACATAGAGACTGTCTTCTTGGCGCTCATGGAGAGCTGGTTGGAGTTGAACCAATGTTGTACTTTGTTGAAATCGGTCTGGAGATTGTAGGTGACTTATTCAGGGAGCGCCAGAAGTAAAGAGGACCGTGACATCAGCATACATGTGTATAGAGGTAGTGGAGCAAGCCATTGACAGATCGCTTAGTAGGATGGAGAAGAGAATGGGGCCGAGGACCGAGCCCGTGGTAATTGGGAGTGTGGGGGTACTATCAGTTATTTTTGTAGATTGGGTTCTATTTTGTAAGTAGGCTCTGAACCAACTTATGGCCGAAGGCGATAGACCAGCACCAGCTAGGCAGGACAGTAGGAGGGAGGGATACCGTGCTGAAAGCTTTGGCTAGGTCGATAAAGATAGTGGCTGTGATATGTCCTGTGTCCATTCCAGAGAGGATGGAGTCCATGAGTCTTAGTAGAGAGGTGGCGGTGGAGTGGTTCTTCCTAAAACCGACTGGAATGGAGTGAAGAAATTTGTTTTGAGAGAAAGTGGGTAAGCTGTGATAGTACTAGGTGTTCTTGGATTTTGGCGAGGGTGGGGAGGAGGGAGATGGGCGGTAGTTAGCAGCGGAGGTAGGGTCACCTCCTTTGGGTAGGGGTAGGACAGTGGCATGTTTCCACTCAGAGGGAGAGACTCAGTGCTGAAAGAGAGGTTTAGCATGGCAGCGAGGTGGTAGCTATGGCAGGGTGGATAGGAAGAGGAGTATGTTGTCGAGGCCATCTGGAGATTTACCTTTGAGGGTCCAGGGAGCGAAGGGCATCTAACGCTTCAGTGCAGGAGATGTGTCTGAAAGAGAAAAGGTTCAAGCTAGGTGGAAGGAGGGTAGTTGTCTGGGGAGTGGGTGTGGGTACTGGAGGAGGGAGTCCAGGAGGGTCTTAGCACAAGTAGTGGAGTAGAAATTGAACTGAGAGGCTACTTCAGAGGGTCAGAGAGTAGGGTCCCTTGTGAGAGGAGAAGAGGATGGGGATTTGTTGTTGGGGAGAAAGGAGTTGATGACTTCCAGAACTTAGAAGGCCTCCCAAGATTTGAGTTTAGGGTGCTATTAAAGTATTCGGCCTTAGCTATACAGATGGCCTTTGTGTATTTGTTCTGGAGCATCCGGTAGGTGACATTGTCACCTGGGAGTAGCGTGGATTTGTAGATCCGCCCACCTTGTCTTGGGTTTGTTGGCAAGCTATCAGCTCGGGAGATATCCAGGGAAGGTGGGACCTCAGACCTAGCACGGCACAGGGGGGCATGTTTGTCCCAGGCGCTGAGAAAGGTGTTCCTGAAATGCATGAGGGCAGTATCCATGTTAGAGCAACTTAGGATAGGGTCCCAGTTGGAGTGAGCTAACTCTTCCAGAAGAGGGACAGGTTTAGGGATTTATATGACCATTGAAATATGAACTTGGGATGGGATTTAACTCAGTGGATTTTATGGACCAAGTATGTTAGGTGGTGATCTCTAATGGAGTCAGGGAGGAGGCCAGAGCTGATGACACGTGAGGAAGGGAGGTAAGTGCCCAATCGAGAAGGAATGGTTACCGGATTTATGGTTTGACCATGTAGGTTCTGAATGGTTTGGGTAAGGTTGAGTGCGGATATCCCGGTTCGTGTTTTGCTAAAGGAGGATCAGACCAGTTGTGATTAAAGTTGCCCAAGACATATAGTTCACCCGACTGGGCTAGGGATGACAATTGGTTCAGGATGTTGGTTACCATTGCAGCTTAGTGCCAGGGCAGCAGTAAACTCCTGCCACAAAGATAGGGAGTGAGGAAGGAGGGGACAGTTTCAGCATGAGCAGCTCGTGAGGCCTTGGGTTTGGCTTTTGAGAGTGACAGAAAATGTAGAGTTGAGCTGGTGTAGATAGCCACCCTCCACCTCTGGTGATGGTGAACCCCAGAATAGCGATGGCAGGATCAGGAGGTTTGGATTTAGCCGGGTCTCAGATATGATGATTAAGTCAGGGCATGCTGGGCGGCTAGTACCTGGAGCTGATCGAGCTTGGGAGCTGGGCTACAGAATGTTTAGGTGTAGAAGACATAGTCCCCGGGAGGGAGCTGGAATGGCTGTTGGTGGTGACCCTGGCAGAGGGTGAGGCAAGGTGTTACTATGACTAGGGGTTGTTGCTGGGCCGGGATTAGGGTGAATATCACCTGCAGCAGTGGTAGGGCAAGGATTGAGTGGTGACGAGTAAGTGAAGGCACCGAGATTTGGGTGAAGGCGCTTGGAAAGTAGTAGGGTGGTGGTATGGAAAAAATTAGATGTGCAGTGGTAGACAGAGACCAGGAGGCAGCCATAGGAGTAGCATGGGGTTTTGGGCTCATGGAAAACAGGACAATAAAACATCTGGGAGTGGTGCTGTGGACATATGGGGCCAACATAGGATGAATCAGATCAGCGGTGGGTGAGGGGATGCAGAGTAGCAACTTAGAGGGGTGTTAGAAGGGTAGAAAAGTAGGATGGAGAAGCATGGAGTAGATATCCTAATGCCTGCACCATTGTAGCCAGGTGTATAGGAGGAGCAGATAGAGAGGGTTGGGAGGTAGGCACTACAGTGAGGCAATGTAGGGAGAGGGAGAGGGAGAAGAGAAGTGGTCACAAGGAGGCCTAGGAAGGTAGCTGGGGAAGGAGGAGGGTAGTAATTATATGAAGGGATTGGAGTAGATAGAAAGGGCAGGGCAAGTAGCGATTTAATAGGTGACCTGGGAGGGGTGGTGGGACGGACAAAAATAGCTCACAGTCAACAGTCCCAGGCTAGCGGCAGCTCCGGAGACCCGGCTGGAGGCTCCCCGGGCAGGGAAGCAGCTTGTCTGGCTTGGTGGAAAAGGCGCACCAATCAGCTGCTGAGAGCTGAGCACTGGTCCAATCAGGGGCCGGCAGAGTGGTAAGCGCACCAACGGGAGGCGCTAGAAGCTGGGCAGCTATTGCAAGCAGCAGCGGTAGTTACCTGGTGTGGGATCCGAGAAAGGGACCAGGAGGTGGGTGGAGATCTTTTGGAGGTTGGCGGCAGGCGGTAGGTGCTGCCGAGGTCTGTGGGTGCCTCTTGGGGCACCAGAGAAGCTTGGGGGAGACAAGAAAAGCAGGAGTTTAAGTAGGCAGATAGTTGGGGAGGGACAAAGGAAGGCAGAGACAGGCTGGCACTAGAGGAGGGGGGGGTGTGAACTAGGGACAAATGACAGAATTGCAATTCAGGTGAGCTGGAGAAGTTAGATGGGGAGGACAGCTACAGACAGGGAGCTTTGTGCAGGAATTTAAATGAGGGGAAAAAGCGAGAAAGTATGGTGCCAGAGAGTGTGAAAGCAGGCTTTGTAGATTAGGTCGGGAGGAAGATCGTGAGGCTTGTATAGCAGAAAAATAGAAGGAGGCACAACAGGATTCGGCACAACACAGGGCAATGCAGATTAAGTACAAATACCTAGCTAGACAGCCTTGCAGTAGCGAGGGTGCAGAGACTATAAATTCAACTGAAGGACTGTATCACTGCCTTTACACATTGCAGTATCACTGAACTTAGCTCTATATTCAGCAAGATTTACATTACAGTACTTTCTGCTGAATGTAGGGCACAACTGAATTAATACCCAGTTTGTTTGTTGAATTTTGTTGACCGGTAAGCCACTGGGCGGGAAGTCCCTTTTCAGGGCGACGGTGGGGCAGGGGGATACAGATGGTAAACAACTGAAATTGAACCAGATTAAGCTGTTGGTGGTATTTTTTTTTAGTGAATGAGGGAAATTTGGCCAGGACACTGGGGAAATTCTCCTACTCTTTTGATAAGTGCCATGGGATCTTTAACATCCACCTGAACTACCACCAATCCAGGCAGATGGGACCTCAGTTTAACGCCTCATCCGAAAGACAGTACAAAATAGCTCACAGTCAACAGTCCCAGGCTAGCGGCAACTCCGCGACCCGACTGGAGGGCTCCTCAGGCAGGGAAGCAGCTTGTCTGGCTCAGTGGAAAAGGCGCACCAATCAGCTGCTGAGAGCTGCGCTGGTCCAATCAGGGGCTGGCAGAGTGGTAGCGCACCAATCTGGGAGGCGCTAGAAGCTGGGCAGCTAGTGCAAGCAGCAGTGGTAGTTACCTGGTGTGGGCTCCGGGAGGAGGGACCAGGAGGGCGGGTGGAGATCTTCTGGAGGTCGGCGCTGGTGGTGGTGGGTGTCGCCGAGGTCTGTGGGTGCTGCTCGGGCATGAGAGAAGCCTGGTGTGGACTCCAGGAGAGGGACCAGGAGGGCGGGTGGAGATCTTTCTGGAGGGCGGTGGCGGCGGTGGGTGCTGCTGGGGTCCGTGGGCACCACTCGGCGTAGCGAAGCCTGGTGTAGGCTCAGGAGAGGGACCAGGAGGGCAGATGGAGATCTTTCTGGAGGTCAGCGTTGGCAGTGGTGGGTGCCGCTGAGGTCCGTGGGTGCCGCTGGGGCTGAGAGAAGCTGTGGTGTTGGAGTGTGCTGCGGTATGTCTCAGAGAGCATCATTAGGAGAGACACAGAAACCGAAGTCCACAGGGAGTCTACATTTCATTCCAAGCTACAGGAAGTAGGGAAAGTCTAGTGGTGGTGGTGTGGGTACAGCTATAGATGTGCATGAGTAACTTCAACTAATGACTCCACTGTGGCATTTGGTGAGGTTCCAAACATCCTAGCATGTTGCAGAGGGTCCCTTAAACATGATGTCAGATGTTTCTTAAAGGAATTGTTGGGATCAGAATCATTAAGTATACACACAGTCCCTATGCCTTAGAAACTGTGGTGGCTCAAAAGAAGAACAGCATAGTGAGTATGTTTGTTTACTGCCAGGGTGTCAACTGCAAGACAGTGCCTGATAAGAAAATTATGCTACAAGTGAATGATGTGTCAGATTTCTTATTGGCATGGACATGTGAACTGTGGCACTGTCTCTGATCTCAGTTCCTATCTTAACTAATACATTGATTTACCATTTGACAAACCAAGACCAAGTGGAGGCCAATCTGAACTATTTCTACACCAGTCTCCAGAACAGCCTCATCTTTCTTGATAAGTTTCTGAAGACAATCCATTCCTTTTGATTCTTCACTCTAGTCAGATACCTTCATTCTTATGTTGGTAATGTCTCCCATCTCTGTATCCTCAAAGGCTGCAAATGCTTTTAGTCATTCTTTATCTCCTGCATTCTCCACCCCCTACTTCCCTTCCTCCCTCTTCTCTCCAGTGTCCCTTCATCTTTCAAGACCCCTCTCTTCCCCACCTCTACCTCTTTTGCTTTTTTCCCCAACTGTACTGGACCCACATTCTCTGTTCTGGAGTCTCTGAATCTCTACTGGAGACAGCTCTTGTGGACTGGATTCCAAACTCTTTCACATCTCTGCTGCTGTGGTCACTTTTCATACTGTCTCTCATTCATCCACCTTTCAACATGGAATTGTCCCTCAGAATGGGAAGTAGGCTAAAGTATTGCCTCGAGATAAAGGGGAGACTCCCATCCCCAGGGGAACTACTATCCTGTCTTCCTCCTCATTGCCATTGCTTAGGTGAAGGAAAAGTTGTCATCTCTCAGCTCTCCTTATACATTGACTCCTCCTCCTCCTCCTTCCTGTTGCCTTGCCAATCTAGTTTCCACAAACATTATTCTCCTTGATCCTTCAAGTCACTGATTCCATTCTGAAAGATATGGGCTAGGTCAAATTTAGAGTGGACATGTAAATTGATTTGGCTGAGGCCTTTGACACAATGGCCTATCCTCTTGTTAAGATAAGGGGTCAGGACTGTCTGACCAGGTGGTTGCATGGTTCCACTCCTGTCTTTTGGCTGACACCAGTCAGTCCTGGCTGATGATGATGATATCAATCTCCCCACACACACATACATCAGGTCTGGTGTCTCTCAGAGCCCAATTCATTGCCCATCCTCTTTTCCACTTTTCAGTGACCTTCCTCAGTGTGTGTGTCCTTTCACATCCACGGTATGTGGATGATTCAGTGCTCTTTGCTTCCAGGGCCTTTGTCCCAGATCTGAAATTATTTCTTCAATGGAACTTTGAAAATGTGCAATAGTGGTTCCACTTATGCAAACTCTCACTTAATCCCAAAAACAGTGTTGCTATGACTTTTGGCAACAAGCAGAGAGTAGCAAGGTTCCAACACACACCAGTTTTCAGGACTCTAAATGGTACCCCACTTGAAGCTGTACATCTCTTTAAGTATCTTTGTGTGGCTGAACCAGCACCTCAGCTCTCCGCTCATACCGATGCCATGCATAAAAAGCTCTGCCCTAAACTAGGCATGTTGTATTGCAACGACTCCAGACTGCCACTCCTGGTCCTTCATGAGGTTATCCTCCAGATGTTTAACTATGCAGATGTGACAGTGCTCCCCTCCAAAAAAAAAAAAAAGAAATCTACGCTGGTCAGACTGGATCCTGTTTTACATTCTCTTCTTTGCCTTAAATGTCCCGCACCTTACCCATCACTGCTTCCTTTATTTCAGTTTCTTTCTCCCTCCCTGAAGTCTGACATCTCTTCCACTGCTACCTTTTCCTTGCTAATATTGACTTGCTACCATCTGCTTCAACCTCTCCTATTTCCTCACCCCTTCATCCCATCCTGCTTCCTTTGCTCTTCTAATGCTTACTCATTCCATATACCACACTGCAATCTCTGCTGGTCAGTCCTTTTTTCTGTCTGCATTCCTAATTTCTGAATTATCCTCTTCTCCTCATTCATCTCTATATACTCACTTTCCTGCATTTAGTCACCATACTGGCTCATCTTTCAGTACCCTGCTCTTGCAGCTAGTTACTCGTGCAGGTTCTGTCTGTCCTATTAACTTTTCTTGGCCACCACTGCATCCTCTACACTATTCCATTACTTTAATGAATTGTGGCCATTCATACTGTACGCTTTTGCAAATTAGTACCCCTATTTTAATGTTTCCACAACCTGAATAAATTTAATGATTTATTCCCTTAATACTGATAACATTTTTACTTTTGCACATTTTAGTATCTTGCATCATGTGACGTTATGTGTTATTATGTTTACTTGTCCTTTTGGCAGCCAGGCTGTTAACTGATACTTCAAGACTCAACTATATTACTCCTGGCCTGCAGGAGTTGCACTGCTGCCGATCAGATAGCATTTTGAAGTTGAAATTCTTTGCAAGTGTATAAGGCCATAAATGGACTGGGCCCTCTACATTTGTGAATTATTGGCTACATAGCAGGAGGATTCCTGGGACACCAGAGTTCTCTGCTTGGATACTCAAGAGCTTTTGGTAATCCAAGCTGCAAGATTAAAATCTGCTTTGGACTGAGCATTTTCTGTGGCTGCACTGAAACTCTGTAATATTGTCCCAAATTTATCCATACTGCCCCTCAGTGGAAGTTTTAAGTCGCAGCTAAAAACTTGCTGCTCAGACAGGCCTTTCAGGAAACTGATAAGCTCTGCTAACTGTGTGGAATATGTTGTACCTAACTTTAATTATGAATTGTGTATATGTATTATGTGTGGTTCATAGCTCAGTGCTTATGTAACATATTGGAATGATGTAGATGGTTGTTGGATCCAGAGGCCAGCTTAGAATGATTTGTGCTTAGGTACTTGGATGCTTGAATTGAGTCGTTTGATAATATTTGATGGTTTTGGCCTTCTCTGTATCCTACCTGTAGGAAGGAAGGAGGCTTGGTTTAGAATTGCAGCCTCCAGTGATAAGAGTGCCACAGAAGGAGGAGGTGTCGGGAGGATGGAGGGTGAGTGACTCACTCTAAGCAGAGTGGGAGTTAGCTGTTCTATTAAGTAGGCAGTGGGGAGGAGTTCTTCCCACATAAACCCGAATCCTTTAATTAAATACAGCTTGAATAAATTATTTATATCAAGTGATTTGAGCTCTGAAAGGCACTATATAAATAAAGTTCCTATCATATCCTCCAGTCCTTTTGCTGTTGTAAGTTGTTGCAACTTTGTAAATGTTGTACCTTGCATCATCTAATATTCTGTATTGCACTTTGCAATTGTCGATTATTTGATATTGTACATTGTGTTTGTCAATTTTGTTTATTGTATTGCTTACTATTTTGCACCCCCACCCCCCGGATGCACCTGGAAAAAAATTCTGTTCAGTCTGCCTCTCTCAATTTTTTTCAAATAAATAGATACACAAGTAAATAAGTTGGGTCTGGGAGCAATAATTCTAAATGTCCCACCTCTTTTCTGTTAGTATTCCCAGGTCATCTGAACTGAGAAACAATATCTCTTTGGAACAAGGCCCTGTTTTTTAACCCAGTTTTACAATGTGGAGGATACACACATTGTCGGAGATCTTTTGTTGCATCAGAAGCCTCCTGCAAACAGCATTAATAGTACAGTAGCACACCCCACTTACAGTATATACAGAATAACTGACACCAAACTGTGAAGAAAAGCTGGTTTACAGACCTAGTGCATGCTGTGACATAATTTGTTATGAGACTAAAGCTCAGGTGCATGTTCTTCACACTTTGAAGTTTATGTTTTATAATACAAATGTTAGCATGTCTTTAGTCTTTTGCACTTACTTTGCCTTCCTAATAGCAAAACCCTTGTGTTGCTGTGTTGATTATTATGGCAGACTCTGTTGATGAGTGTCACAGATTGTTTTTTTATCTGAGAAGTCAGTCTGCACTGCTACCAGTTTTCACAACCCTTCAGATGGGTAAAGTATGCTAACTGTATTTATTTATTTATTTAGTTTTGTTGACGAGGTAAGGTACACTAGGCATACATTTGATTGTTTTCAGGCATGACCCAGGAGGATACAAAGTAGGGTATTACAGTGCACATAGAGAGCAATAACAATATAATAATAGTGATACAATACACTAAAATGATGAAACCAATAGTGACAAGTACATTAAACACAATTGTTAGATATAACATGGTACAGAATCACATAAGCACATAGCAGCAAGCATCTACAAAATTGCTTAGTTGATACACTACAATGGGTGAGGCAATGAGGAAAATAGGAATATATAACTGTATATAATATATAGAATAACTAAAGGCACCAAAGATTCTTGTTGCAACACAGAATCATGAGAATGAAGTTAGAGTGTTATTTAAATGCCACCAGAACAAAAGATGTTATTTTAGCCTTGATCACATTCCTGTTTTTTATAATAAATAGTTAGGCTTTGTTTTAAAAATAGCCTCAAAAGACTTTCCAGCTGGCTCTATGGCATCAAGTGGTAGAACACCTGCTTGGCATGTTGGTGATCCAGTTTCGAGACCCAGTCAAGGGACATTAGGCATGGGGATCAGCAGGAGGAGTGACAGAGCATCCATGCAGATGCTCTCCTCCTGGGGAAGGTGCTGCAGAGCAACACTCAGAGAGTGACACCTTGTGGTGTGCAGAGCCTTTCAGAATGGGTGGCAAGACTTTGTGTGACTCTGCTTCCAGCAATCACTATAGTGCTTGCCTTGGGGGTGTGGGGAGACACCCAGAAAATGGAAAGAGAGACTGTCTTGGCTTGCCAGATGTTGGCTCCCTAGTCCCACCATGCCATATTGCCAGTAGCATACTGTTCCTGCCCCCTCAGCCCTGCACACCTCAGAGGAAGACCCAGCAATGCTACCTCCCCAGGGAAGGGGGATCCCTGGCAGAAATAAGCTGGACCCTCCAAGGATGTGGGGATGGTCTGTTAAGACAGGTGTCAGGAAGCAGCAGCTAAGGGTAAGACTGGCAGACAGAATGGGATGATGAGCAGCCAGGAGTGATGGGTTGGGGTGTAGGGAAGAGTTAAAAAAAAAGACTTTACACTGCAATTCCACACATGTTAAATGTATTTACTGTGTAACAGTGCTACTTGAAAGGAGCAGGAGACAGTTTAACAGTTTAGAGTGCCTTCGTTGATTTTGAAATTCTTTTTTAATATTTTTGGAAGAACGGAACGAGCACAGGAACCTGTCTGTGTGAGACCTTTGGATTGTTTTCTTTGAGATGTCATTTTTGGTGTCTGATTCTGCCTCAGTTTGTTTCTCAAATACTGTAGACAGATGCACCATTCAGAAAGTAACGTAAGTGTCTGTCATTGGAGAAGTTTTATTTTACTTTGATTTTAAAAGTCACTTTTCACATTACTGATGTCACATTCATGCAGAACAGCATTAGTAACATCACTATTGTGATCAGGTTTGAAATGCTTTATTTGTTTGACTGTGAATAAGTCATTACAAACATAGACATAAAAGTCATTTTACAGTATACAATACATACAACACCATTTTAAAATTCAAAGTATACAAGTTCTATCATCAAGTGCACCTGTGTCCCTACTTGCACTGACTCCCTCATGACATCGTTTTCATTTTCACTAAAACTGTCAATCTACAAATCAGCTCCTATGCAGTCCATGGACTGGAGGACATAATAAACAAAAAGATACTATGGCCCTAATTCAAAAGCTCCCATTACATATGGATCAGTGGACATTGGAGAAACTTGACTTTAATGGAAGACTTTCAGGTCAGACTCAATCCGGGAGTGGGGTGCTATTAGATTGCAGAAATCTTCATTTGATTCATGTCAGAGTAAATATGGGGGTTGGAGGACTTCCATGCTATCCTGACTTACAGACCACAGTCTGCCTTTGCTACCTCACTAAGGCCCCAATGCCTGCCTTCACCATGTGTGAGGGATTCCCCTCTCAGCACGGGACTGCTTACTGGGCAGAGTTGCTCCAACAGGTCTCTCTCTCTCTGTACCAGCAATTAGGAGGATAAGTACTGCCAATTAATGAAAGTGATTTTAAAACATTTAGTTAATTATGCCATATATATTATTAAAAAAATATCAGAGAAGTGTTACCTGTTCTAATCTGTGCAGTAAGATTTCCATATTTATTTATTCGTTTAATTTTGGTGACCGGGTAGGCCCCTGAGACCAAGGGTCCCTTTTCAGTGCAACCTGGGGTTAATTACAGGAACATGAAGCACAACATTACACATTATGGCCCGGATATTCAAAGGGTTGCTCCTGGTGCAAAGAGTTGCGCTGGCAACCCAGCATTGTGAACCGGTGGGATATTGAAAGGGCTACCAGGTGCAGCGTAAATCTGATGTGCTGGGGTGCAATGTAATTGTATGCAGCGGGCATGCCCTTGCATATGTGGCACATCCGATATTCAGCCGGGATGTGCGGTGCATATGGTGGCATAAACCCTGCAGTGCGCCGCACAGGAGGGCTCAAAGTTGAGCCCGTGAGGAGTTGGAACAAATCCTGGCCACCCACAGGTGGGCTGCTGTATTGCAGGGCACAGTACAGCAGCCACCAGCAATGGGTGTCCACCCACCCACCCAGAACACCATCATCAAGCACACACACACATCACCCTGGTGGTCTAGTGGTCCCCCTCCCGGTTCCCCAATAAATGTAAAAGAAGACCTTTCCTGGTGGTCAAGTGATCCTCCTCCCTCCCTCCTGATTCCCCGATTCTGAAATAAATGTAACAGAACACCATCCCTGGTGGTCTAGTGGTCGCACAAGTAGGGACACAGGTGCACTTGATGATAGAACTTGTACACTTTGAATTTTAAAATGGTGTTGTATGTATTGTATACTGTCAAATGGCTTTGTATGTCTGTGTTTGTAATGGCTTATGCAGAGTCGAACAAATAAAGCATTTCAAACCTGAAATCTGATGATAGAACGGCACAACATTTTGAATGTGCAGAACAATAGAAGAGCCACTGATTTCTTTACAGAATAAGCCCTAATCATATATTATAGAGTTATAATATTTGATTCATTTTGTTATTAGTTTTCAAGCAGTGGTTTCTAACAATTTATTATGCACAATAGTGATGTTACTAATGCTGTTCTGCATGAATGTGACATCAGTAGTGTGAAAAGTGACTTTTAAAAATCAAGAAGTAAAATAAAACTTCTCCAATGACAGACACTTACCATTACTCTCTGAATGGTGCATCTGTCTACAGTATTTGAGAAACAAACTAAGGCAGAATCAGGGGAATCAGGAGGGAGGGGACCTAGACTACCAGTGGCTGTTCTGTTGTACTTCTACCGCGATCACGGCTATGGGCGGGATGCTCTGGATCCCCACTGCACAAGTCCTGCTGCACAGGACGCCAGGCACAAGTCACCAGGCTGCCCTGAGCAGGCATGCAAATGGGGCCATAATGACATGCAAATGGCCCCATTTGCACCTTGCATATATTATGGCCTTATTTGCAGGCTCCCCACTGAATATCTTGGGTGATGTGCCTCAGCAACTGCACTTGTGCTGACGCATCCCTGTGCTCCCTATTCAGGAAGCTCACCCAGCACAGTGCCACTGTGCTGTGTGAAGTGTGTGCCATATTCAATGGTGCAGTGCCATGGCACATCACTGTTGAATATCACCTGGTCCTGGCCCCAGCACATCCCAGTTGCGCTGCACCCAGGCTTGTGCCACTGTCTGGCACAGTCTGAATATCTGGGCATATATGTGTTGAGAACAATTATAGACATTATGTATGTTGAGAACAATTATAGACACTTCATACCAAGGAATACATCACTTATTAGTTAACAATAGTTCACAGCACAATCTCAGCAGTTCAGGGATCAATGACAGACAAAACATTAGGAGTATAGTATGCAGGTAATTCAATAGGACTACAATGGAGTATCAAGGATTCAAAATAAAAGGAGGGGGAGGTAGAAAGTATTAAGAGTCAAAATCAGTACATCGTAGCAAAGTACAAATCCAGCACTACAAGACGATTCAAGATCTACCAGGTTCATGCCTGGGAGACAAAAAACTATAATTTATAGCAGGAACATTGGCTCGAGTTCAGCAGATGAGATTTGAGCTCTTTTTGAAGCTCTTTAGTGAGGTGGAGGACTGAATACTACATGGGATCCTGTTCCATAGAGGAGGAATGAAGAAGAAAAGGACCTGGCTCCACATGAAATTCAGACTCTGGTTACCTTGTGTAGTTGGTGTTCTGAGGACCTTAAGGTTCTGGTACACTGTTTGAGCTGCAGCAGGTTTTTCAGACTTGGGGGAGTATTGTTCTGCAATAGTTTGAAGGCTAAGCATAGGAGGGGTAAGTTAGCCTTCCTTGAGTGACAGCCAGTCAAGGGACTTCAGTACTGTACAGTGTCAGTCATGTGGTTGAGTTGAATTGGCAAACCTACCTATTCTATGATAGAAGGTCTGCAGCATCTGTAGCTCTGTACTCCTGATAGAGTGTAGTACTGGGGCCCCATGAAGTAGGGTAGGAAGGAGAGTTCACTGTGCAGTTCTAATGTGGGATTCAGTGGTAAATAATGGCTCAGTCGGTACAGAAGGCCCACCTTTTGATTAATAATTTTGGCTAGGTGACTGATATGAGTCTTAAACATGCCATCTTGGTTGAGGTGGACCCCTAGATACTTGATGAAGCCAACAACCTCTATCCTCGTTGCATCAGCGAGGCTTGGAATGAGTTTTGTGGCACAGTCAGCAACAAGGCATCTTTGCCCAAACACCATTGCCTTTGTCTTTTGCCATTAAGAAGGAATTTGTTAGCATAGAGCCATTTTTATGTTTGCTTGCACGCATGTGCAAAAACATAGTGCCATCATCGGAGATTTCGGAGGTGTGTCACCTCCTCCTCCAATTCAGGCAGTGTGCTGGCAGTATGCTGCTCCTGAAGCCAATGCATTTTGGTTTTGCCCATGACACGCTTCAAAATGCAGTGGCATACAGTTGAAAGGGGAGCTTACGCTGAGGAGCAGCGATAAGAAGCTGCTCACGCTAGGCTCCCCCAGCTGTAGGCGCAAGGCCTCAGACGCGAAAGGGCCAGCGATAGCCGACGGGTGCCCAATCCCCATTGGCTAAGCTGCATCATCTCCCCCCAGTAGTTGGTGCCATGGCTTGGAGCCCACCCCAGCGTGACAATCAGTGATTTTGCCTATGGGGTGCCAATTCCCGTCGGCTGAACGCCCCTCCCCAAAGTCCTTGTCAGCGTGGCAAACCTCCCACAAGTTTTTCCCTATTTTGTTGCCGACGGGGTGCCTAATCCCCGCTGGCTGAACGCCCCCAAAGTCCTTTGTGCCACACTGGGAGCCCACCCAGCATGGCAAGTGGTCCCACAAAGTCTTTTTTCAGTTTTAACCTGTAAAACAAAACGGTCTCCGCAGCGCTGCCTCCAACCCCTCCCACAACCCGCACTCCACCCACTGCGCACTCCAGCCTCCCCACCCCCTCACCCCATACTTACCTCCGACTCGCACGACGATCTTCGTGGACCGGAACACGCCTGCACTCTTCAAAGGTGACCGCGAACTGAGGAAATGCCGTAAGCTGTATAATGGGCTAGATAGGAGGGGTTCAACTTTATTGCATATCTCAGGCATTTTGGGAATTTTGCACCAAATTTTCAACATGGGGTTTTGGGACCTTCTCATGAATGATGTCACTGTCATGGCTATTCAGGTCAAGGGTGATTTCGCAGTGACCGCGAAATCACCCTTTGGGACCGAATACCGCCATGACAGTGACATCATTCATGAGAAGGGGCCCAAACCCCCATGTTGAAAATTTGGTGCCAAAATTCCAAAAATGACTGTTTAACGAGTGTGCATTGTGCAGTTCCCACGCAGGCTCGTAAGTTCGCAAATTTCAATATTTTCGCCCAGATTTTCAACATTGCCATTTCACCACACCGCCTTATGAGTAGTACAGCTGTGATTTTTCACATCTCACCCAAATGTGTTTCGCCTTGTAGCGTAGAATGGAGCAGTCGGTAAGTAAATCAATGTACTGGGACAAATTAAGAAAATCACAGTGACACTGTTCATGAGCAGAGGTCTTGAAATGGCTATGTTGAAAATTTGGTGAAAAAATTCCCTAAAATGACTGTTTACTGGCGTGTGTTGCGCAGTTCCTACACATGCTCATAGGTTTCTAATTTTCAATATTTCCACTCCAGATTTTCAAAATTGCCATTTTCCACACCTTCTTATGAGTAGTACAGCTGTCATTTTCTCACATCTCACCCAAAACGTGTTTCCGCCTCATGTAGCACACAATGGCGCAGTCAGCAGCGAACTCAGTGTGTGGGACACATTAAGAAAATCACAGTGTCACTGTTCATGAGCAGAGATCTTAAAATGGCAATGTTGAAAATTTGGTGACAGAATTCCTAAAATGACTGTTTTACTAGTGTGCCGCCAATTCCCACGCACGCCGAGGTTTGCGAATTTTCAATATTTCCACTCCAGATTTCCAACATTGCCATTTTTCCACATGTCCTTATGAGCAGTACAGCTGTCATTTTTCACATCCTGCCCAAAACGTGTTTCACTTCTCGTAGCGCATAATGGCGCAGTCGGTGTGCAAACTCAATGTATGGGACATATTAACAAAACCACAGTGACACTGTTCATGAGCAGAGGTATTAAAATGGCTATATTGAAAATTTGGTGAAAAATGCCTAAAATGACCTTTTGAGTGTGTGTTGCACAGTTCCTATGCATGCTCGTAAGTTTGCAAATTTAATATTTTCATTTAGATTTTCAACATGTCCATTTTATTAACTTCCTTATGAACAGTTCAGCTGCAATTTTTCATATGTCACCCAAAATGTGTTATCGCACATGTAGCGCACAATGGTGCTGTTGGTGTGCGAAAGCAATGTTTAGGACAGATTAAGAAAATCACAGTTACGCTGTTCATGAGCAGAGGTCTTAAAATGGCTATGTTGAAAATTTGGTGACAAAAGTCCATAAAATGACTGTGTTACAGTGAGCATACTGCAGTTTCCACGCATCCTCATTAGTTCATGACTTTGTAATATTTTCAGTCCAGATTTTCACTAGTGGCGTTTTTCAACACTTCCTTATGAACAGTACAGCTGCCATTTTTCACAACATGGCCAAGTGTGTTTTCACACTTTCAGTGCAGAGATGCGTGGTCGCTGTGGGAAATCATTGTTCGCACAGATAAAGAAAATCACAGTGACACTGTTTATGATCGGAGGCACCAAAATGCCTGAGTTGACAATCTGCTATAAAATATCCCCAACCTAATTATATAACGGTGTGGCTTGTACAGTTTTTGTACGCTCGTGACTTCACCATTTTTTAAATATTTTACTACACATTTGCAACATAGCCATTTTTACACCTCCCATGAAAGAGTACAGCTGTCATTTTACATCCTGTTTGAATATTTTTGCACCTGTGGTAGCTAACCCGTAGTCACTGTGCATAAGCAGCTGCTACCAAACTGATACTCCCCTGTTCATGAGGTGGGGTCACAAAACAAACATGTTGAAAATTTGGAGTTAAAATACCAACGAATGCCTGAGGTATTGCTTTTCAACTACATCGCCAACCCTATAGAGAATGACAGGAATCAGGGTGTGACTTGGGATTCTTGCCTGTGATGCTCATACCATTCCACACCCTGCAGTCACTGAGAGGCATCGAGGTATGCCTTGGACTCTTCGCCCCAAACTTCACCCTTATTTCTATATCGCACCCATCTCACCATTTTTCCTAATGAAGTGGTGCGATAAGGCCAAAGACCCCAAGGAACACGTGACACTTGTCAGTCTCTGCAGAGTGGTGTGGTGAAATGGCATGGCCATTATGCCTGACGACCCAAACACACACCTTCATGCCTGTCACCCTCTGCAGGGTGGTGGTGGTGGGTTGGCTTCAGTTCAATACTTCACTGCCATTCCTATTACGCAGCTCTGTAACTTTACACTACCATTGCCAATGCCAGCAAGCAAACATTCGGCATTGACAAATGCTTGTTTGAGCAGCAATAGGTCTTTCCCTAGTTGCTCACTCAACTGGGTTAGGTTTGAGCAGTTCTGTAGAGTACCACATCTGCTCATGACAGAGTGACTTTACTTCCACCAGTGTGCATGGGGAGGTTATTTATGAATAGTGAGAACAGTAAAGGTCCTAGGATGCAGCCTTGCTGGACTCCATCTAGAATGTGCCACCGATCAGAGAGTGCACCACGCCATTTCACAATGTGGGATCTACCTCCAAATATGTTACAACAATCTCACTACTTCTCCTGCCATTAATATTTTTAAAACTATATACTATAACAAATAAATATGAGCTATACACAACTCACCTTTGTTTCCATCTCGGGTTGAAATAATAGCATAGACCTCTCAAGCTTCACCTCGAGGTCCATATGCTGGTATCGAACACGCAATAGAAACACAGGTTTGTTGTGTATGGTCGCCAATACATTATTCCTTATATTGTGAATCTGAGCAAACAAACAGTGCAGTTCTTGTAATGATTTTTAGAACCCAATCTACAGAACTGTCAGAATAAGTGCAATGTGTGCATATCTCAGCCACATACCTCATTACCTGGATGCGGTCCACATTGGATGGCATCCAAAGCCCCTGCCTGCCGATCTCGGTGACTGACAGTTTCAAATGAAGGCAGCATGGGGGTGGAGCTGTGTCAGCAATGGGCATCCATCTGGATACCTGTGATGGTTCATCAGTCAATACCCAGTTCAGAATGGAGCAGGTGATCATGGGATATGACAGTTCTTCAAGGATTTCCATATCCTGTAGGGGTCAACAACATGCATGTTCACAGGAACATTCTGTTTGAATGATCTCCCAGCACTCCATGCCAGCTTAGAGGGCTGGAGGCAAATCAAAGGGGCCTCCATGGGCTCAAAGGTGGGCTCCTAGATGCACCATGGAAGGTGTGGAGCTGGTTGGCAGCTTTTGTGGCACCCTCTGCATAGCATAAGATTGCTAGCCCTGAGTGCCCTGACAACATGCAAATAGCACTGTGGATTGTGTAGTAGCACATCACCACCCCTGTGTCACCCCACTCAGGCTGGTCATGCAGCTGTACATGCAACACAAGGTATGGAGTGGAGGGTAATGAACAGCTGCTGAGAATGCCATGGAATTCTATGCAGGTGACTACGGGGCACTCATTGCTTGTCCTGGCCCTCCATGTGGCAGGAGACTTTTGTGGGTCCGATCCATAGTTCTGTGTGAGTTAAGAAAGCTGCTTTATCACAATTATAGATCAGATTCTATATGCTGAGCTTTATTGCATTTATTTATTTTGTTTTTATAACTGGTAGTTGCACTTGACATAGAAATGCCTATTTTCAGGCATGACCCGAGAGGGACAAGTCAGATATAATACATCAACAGTGGTCAGTAAATACAGGTGGTAATAGTAGAGGGAAAATACAAAATATCAATGCATTTAACATAAGAGCATTGTAACTTTGCTAGTGCTTTCTACTACCTTTTCTTTACAGCTAAGTGTGGTCTCTCACTTGAAGCAAACTGCTTATGATGTAGAACAGGGGCATCCAATTGGCTAATGGTAGACATTGCAATTTACTATGGTGACAAACGGGTTCAGCTCCAGAGCCTGGGTTGTCACACACTGGACAGCAGAGGCAGTCGCGAAGCATTCACCTTGTATACCTAAATGTCTCCTGCTGGTTCAGGAATCATGTGAGTGAAATACACTGCTCCAGACAGGTGGAACCCAGGCAGTGGTGGACACAATCCTGTCCAGTCCTGGTGAATGTCATGCAGAGTGTGGAGGATGGGACAGTTCCAGCCCACTTTTGGCTGTTGAGAAAGTTCTAGGATAGGACCACTGTGGAGCCTGAGAATGGCAGCAGCACAGGGTGATATCTACTACACAGTGAAAAGTTCTAACCTTGCAAAAGCTAATTTTTTAAATAATTTCTATTTTCATGTGCAGACATAAAGCAGGTATTACAGTTACAATTACAATACCTGTACATACACATCCCTACCACATTTATTCACCTTTGCATGTCAGCATACTGATTTGCCAAATACTGTGTATGCAACAGATGTTACTCATAATATATTCCTGATGAAATTGATTGTCATACTTTATTCAATTATTTATTTATTTATTAATTCTCAGATTGACAATACCTTTGAGCACAGTACAGCTCATTTACAAAGGTTCCACGTCATAGAGTGGGAGGGTAAAACAAAACAAAAACAAGCAGACAAAGGAAGGCAAAATGAAAACAATTCAAAACTAACATCAAAACTGCATAGTATCAAAACATTGTAAATACATTCTCAGATAAGATTAAAGTCAAATTTGAGGAGATAAAATGGGAGGAGGGAAGTGGGCAGAAGAAATAGGAGGTGAGAAAAGAAGTGAGGAGGGCAGCAGCCCAGGGCTTTGTTGAGAGATAGCAAGTGGCAGGGGAGAGGGTGAGAGAATAGTGAGGAAGGATAAGAGGAGAATGAGCTAAAGGAGAAGAGTCAAAGCTGGTGCCAAGAGGGTTGAAAGAGGAACCGAATAGGTCCAAGTAGGCAAGGCTGTTCTCAACTTAGGCAGTCACAGGTGCCTCTAGCAGGATGTGTGTGTAGAAGGGCGTTAAACTTGGACATCCCAGTTTGGTTTGTTAGATCATGGCCAAGGCCATTTAGCCAGATGGAGGCTCTGAAAGAAAAGATCGCTGGCACTGTGTAGTTCTGAACCTTGATAAGAGTAGAAGCTCAGAGTCCGAAGCCGGGTATGGCTGACCATTTGGCTCTGGGTAGAAGGCAAGAGGTTCTGGGAAGTAGGTCTCCACTGAGCTCTTTCTTTGCTAGTATATATGAGTGATACTTGATCCAACTTTGTAGATTGAGCCAGCCAGTTTCTGTGTAAAGATCACATGTGTGAGTGAAGCGGTCTGAATTCATGATGAACCTGTACTCATTGTTAAATGTTAAGTTCAGCCTTTTTAGAGATGTTGGGGTGGCTGCACCATATATTGACCGGCTGTAGTCAATGGTGGATACTACTGAACTGTTGACCGCGAAGTCTAAGTGCTTCCGAGGTTAGATTCCTTCTATGCCTAAATAGCATAACCATCAACCAGACCTACTAGCGCATACAGATTGTCACATCTCTTTTGAAGTCTTTATATCTATTTCTTATTGAGCACATAATTTTCTTTGTTCATATTCTGTATATCACTTGTATCCACTCAGCTAAGGTATTCCTTCATCTTGCCAATGGCAGAGAATTAATTTTTAGTAGCCATAACAATAATTGAAAATGATGTCTTCTGTTGCCAATTAAGCCAAGTAAGGGTAAGACAACATGGGTTTACAAAGGAAGGCCCTGCCAAACTAATCTCATAGATTTCTTTGACCGGGTAACCAGAGTGATGGACCAAGGAGAGCAATTGATGTTGCCTACCTTGACTTCAGCAAAGCTTTTGATACTGTTCCACACAGAAGATTGATTAATAAGCTGGGTAGACTCAGGGTGGGTCAGAAGTTGGTCAACTGGGTGGCAAACTGGTTGACAGGCAGAAAACAGAGAGTGGTGGTAAACGGTATACAGTCAGAAGAGATGCAAGTCATAAGTGGGGTACCTCAAGGATCAGTCCTGGGACCAGTCTTCAATATCTTCATCAGTGACGTTGCAGAGGGACTGGAGGGTAAGGTTTGTCTGTTTGCCAAGCACACCAAGATCTGCAAAGAGTAGATGATCCAGATGGGGTGGGCAGAATGAGAAGAGACCTGGATAAACTAGCAAAATGGTCGGAAGAGTGGCAACTGGGGTTTAATGCAAGAAGTGCAAGATCATGCACATAGAGAAGAGAAACCCTGAAAGCCACCTATAGGCTGGAGGGAGTTGCTGGCAGTCACAAGGGAAGAAAGAGACTTGGGCATCATCATCACCGATGACCTGAAATCATCCAAGCAGACCACTAAAGCAGTAGGTGAGCTAGGGGGATGTTGGGGTGTATTAGTAAGGGTATCACAAGTCGGAAGAGGAAGTTAATAATCCTCTTTACAAGACACTGGTTAGGCCCCATATGGAGTACTGCGTGCAGTACTGGAGGCCCAACTTCACGAGGCATTAACCAAATTGAGGCAGTCCAGAGAGGGCAAACAAAATGGTGCAGGGACTTCATCAGAAAACATATGAGAACAGATTAACGGAGCTCAATATGTATACCCTAGAGCAAAGGAGTGAGACAGGTGATATGATCAAAACATTCAATCACCTTAAGGGCATTAACAAGGTGAAAGAGTCTAATGTTTCAATGTAAGAAAAATAGCAGGATAAGAGGACACAGCATGAGATTAGAGGGAGTCCAATTAAGGGGTAATGTGAGGAAGTTCTTTTTCACAGAAAGGGTGGTGGATGCATGGAACGCCTACCTCAGGAAGTGGTGGATATGAATACAGTGCAGGGCTTCAAACAGGCATGGGATAGGCATAGGGGAGCAATGCAGATGAGTATGGATGGATAGGCCATTGACAGAGCAGGGGCCAATGCACATTTATGGGGTGGAGGAAAAATGGGCGACTGGATGGGCCTTGTGGTCCTTATCTATCATCAACTTCTATGTTTCTATGTTTTGATTAGTTTGAACTGTATTCCAAAGCTGGCTGGTTTGGGAGCAATCCCATAGTATAAGTTTCAACGTTGCTATTTCTAAGTTACATTTTCTGTATAGGGGAGATTCTAATTTACAGAGGTAGCTCAGACATTGCAAGCTATATCCAGATATTTCACGAAATTTCTGTAGAGTTTCTCTCTGCTGCCCCTACTGTTTAAATGCAAAAAGCATCAGATATTTCTGGAAATATCACAGAAATTTCAGGAAATAGCTTGCAGTGTCTGTGGTTACTACTGTATGCCATTCATGTAACTTAATGGGAGTATATTACATGACTTGTATAATTTGTACTGCATTAGTTTATAATTTTGAATTTGACATATTTATGCATGTTGAGACCATATTCCAGTTTCCTTCAGCTGGTTCCCACTCCAAGGCTTCCTCCCAATATGCAGACGGTTTCCCATACCTATGTGGCATCCAGCTTTTGAATACTTATAAAGTATGGATATTGCACTTTGCTCGCTTTGCTGTATCCAGGCTATCTTGTGTAAAATTCCTGCATTTTGGGGCCAAGATGGTATCCCTAAGGATTTGACCAGCGCATGTTGTAACTGTAAAAGAGAAATATCTCCTTGGATGCTAGCTGGAAGCTGTCACATTTTTGATTAAAAGTTGCCGATTGATCCAGCCACTGAAATTGTGCCACCTTCATTATTCCTTTGCTTTGCCATCTAGCCTTTGGTATGGTCTCACCCTGTAATTTAAAGTTCATGTTATTTCGAACAGCTGAGGTTCATGATATTAATATTTTAAAACTCTCAAGCTGCCTATATATTGTTAGCAATGCTTCAATTGGTGTATTTAACAGTGCATTGGGAGGTTTGAGGAGATGGTATATAGTAAATATGACAGATTAATTTCACATTTCATACTCAGATCTCTTCAATAACTAGCCATTGAGATACATATGTATAGATGGGTTCCATCTCTGCTAGTACCCATTTAAAGAATTGTGCTCTCTGAAGGGTGTGTGAAATATGTCATAAATTTGGAAAAGAAGACCTCCTTTGTCTTTGGAGGCTGCTAGCCTCAGCTATGCCCTTCTAGGCCTTTTAGCATTCCAAAGAAATGCGGAGATAATGGAGTGAATCTGCATAAAAATTTCAGCTGTTTAGGGATTGTGAGCATTCTGAGAGGGTACAGTAACTGGAACAAGACATTCATTTTTATTATGCTGATACATCCCTGTAGGGATATGGGTAAGGCAGCACACCGTGCCTGGTTTTGCTTGATCATGCTTAGCAGTTTGTAGGATTTTCCTGAATCAACTTTATTTGGGAAGTCAATAGCTGCATGCCCAGGTAGTCTAGTTGTTTATTAGACCACGTAATGTCCAAATTTGTGAAATCTTGTCATCAGCTAATCGTTCAGGATGTTGGTTTTGAATATTCAATTTATACAGGGACATCCAGGCAAGTTCTGTTATTTTTGCAGGGCAGCTTGCTGGGTGTTTTCAGGATTCATCAGATGTAAAAGAATGTCATGCAATAAAGCAATATTTTATACTTCAGTTGTACCATGGTGACCCAACCCCAACATAAGGGTTCTGTTTGATTGCAGGGTTTTAGCTAAGATTTTGACATCACAATTTAGTAAGGATATTGAGCAGTAATTAGTTACCAGGGAAGCATCTTTGTCCAGTTTTGGCAGTACTGTGATGAGGGCCTCAGAGTTTGTCTGCTGTACCTCCTGATTGATAATCCTCCATGATCACCCTTTGTAAAGGTGCAAGTACAACCACTTTGAGTTTTCTGTAGAAGTTAGAGAGAAACTGTCTAGTCCTGGTTATTTATCTAAAGCTAAGGAATCAACTGCAAATTCTATTTCTTTTCTAAGTGCTGACCTTAGCACTTCCTGCTGTTCCTCAGTTAATTGTATTAGTTGTACATGTGACAGAAAGGTCTCTGTTCCTCTTCTGAAATATTTCCTCATTAATATTTCACAGAGATTCTAATCAGTTTGAAACTCTTGAGTTATTTACCTTGATGAGGTTAATGTTTGCCATGTATCTACTGCTTGTATTTGTCATTACCACCCTTGCTGTTTCCTGTCTTTTAAGTCTAGGGATTAATAACTTGCCTGTTTTTTCTTCTTGAGTAATGTTATTCATTTAGCTTTCAACAGAGCTAATTCATCTTGCTCTCTGTTGAGTTCCATATAATTCTCTCTTAACTTAGCTAGTTGGGTCCTCACTGCCGATCTACTGTATATTGGTGGAGACTGAGAGGAGATTCTCAATATCCCTAATCTGTAATAGAAGTGATGTAGTTTTTGCTTACCAATCTTTTTCCTTTTAGTGGTTAGCCTTACCACTTTCTCTTTAATAGCACACTTGTATACACCAGACTCTCTGCTTTAGGTACTGACCCTACCTTTTCCTTAAAGAAGTGTTCCAGAACTGGTGTGCCATTCTGTTATCATATCATTCTTTAGAATCTGATTATTTAGACACCATTTGTTATCCCTTTCTGTGTTAAGTATGCATACTTGTGATAGAAGAACTGGCACATGGTCTGATATACCATGGTAAATAAAATAACTGACCCCAGCCCCATATTAGGGAGTGACTGACAGGATAAGAGTCTCTCCTCGACTGGTCTGATGTGTCTTTGACAAAAATGTAGTCTTTTTGGAGGGATGTAATTTATCACATTACATGTATCCTGTAGTCTTCTTTGGACCCCTGGGCTGGTGTTAGTCCCTTCTGTTTTTATCCATCCATCCTAAGTTATTACCCAGAACTGCTATAAGCTCCAGTCTCTAAAAAATTAACTAGGACATGAGACCACTGGCTAAGCTGCATCATTAATGTTGTAAAAGTCTAGGAGACTCTACATTTGGGCCATAAACACAGGCAAGGACAATTTATGATCCAAGATTATCTTACTTATTATATATATCTTCCTGTGGGTCTTTGATTTCTTCAAGCAGCTTGAAGGATATAAGTCTTCTACTGTGATTGCAACCTGCTTTTAGAGTATATACCTGTGCCATAGACCAGATCCACCCAGCTGCGATGTAGGGTATGCAGATGATCCTCGTTAAGGTGAGCTTCCAGTGGATACAGACTGACAGGTTATACATCTTCAGGTGGTAAAATTGTCATTCTTTTGACCGGGTAATATCCCTTTTATGTTTCATGTAAGAAAGATAATGGCATTATTAGCCATTAAGTCACGAGGACAGAGCTAACCAACTTCACACCCTTTCTCAGAATACTGTATTTAATGAGAGTCTTCTGCAAAATTTTAAATGTTGAGTATGTTCTCATCCTCATAGCCACCCCTGAATCCTCCCTTGAGGAAGGAGACTGGTGGTCATCTGTGCATTTACAATTTCTCTAGGAGCTTGGACAGGACGGAAGGAGAGAAATTGGCCTGTAGTTATTGAGATCACCAGGGTCACCTGATTTGACCAGTGGTATGACATGTGCTGTCTTCCATATAGGGAGTAAGGTGCCCTGAGAGAGGATAAGTTAAAAGGTGGATGACGGTATTGCTAGTACGTGGTAGGCAATTTTAGGAAGTAAGGATCAAGGGTGTCGGCCTCAGCACTTTTCTAGTATCCAACTGAAGCAAGAGGTCCTCTACCTCTTTCAGTGAGGCAGGTTGAAGCGAGAAAGGCGGTGAAGCTATTGAGTCTCAGGCAGTTGGCTGGCAGTCTGGGAGCAAAGTATGCTTGCAGGGAGTTATCAAATGCCATGCCTGCAGTAGCAAAGTGGTTGTTGAATCGTCAAGTATATCCATCTTTTCGGTTATAGTCGAGTTGCCAGAGGTAATCTTGGTCGGGAGTGAATTTCCTGGGAGTGGCCTAGCAGATCATTGATTGTGTTCCACAGCTTGATTGGGCTCTTTGTGGCAGAGTCGAGTTCGGATTTGAAGAAGGTAGCCTTCGATTCTCTGATTGTTTTGGTACATAAATTTCATAGTCTCCTGAACTGGTTCCAATCCTCTGCAGTGTTCAGTCTGCACACTTTTTCCAGAGCTTATCTCTTTCTAGAAGCAAGGACTTGATCTGAGGGTGAACCATTTACAGGCTTTGGTCCTAGTTCAAACTTTAATCAGGGAGCATACTTATTAAGGGCCTTGATAGAATGTCACAGAAGATATTGTATAGCTAGACGTAATTGTTTTGGCCAGGTAGAAATCTTGCCACTGAGGAGTACTTAAGCTCGTTTAGGTAGGCATGTTCATTGAAGTTGTGCCTGGATCTCTTCACAGAGAACTTGCTGATGTATGCTGGGTTGTTGGTGGATCTTACTCCCACAATAAAACAATGGTCGCTGGCATCTGAGAAGAAGACATCAGCATGGGAGAAGAGATGAGGTTTGCTCACCATTAGCACATCCAAAAGTGTACTTTACTGGGGTTCTTCATGTTTGGGCGTGTTGGTTCAGTAATAAGTTGCATCAGCCCATGTTCATCACAGAAGGATGCAAGGGGCAGCTGTGTTAGAGAGCCAGTCAAAGTTGAGGTCTCCTAAAATAACAGTTTCTGGCAGCCCCTGTCCCAGCTTGTACTTAGATATGACACAAGCTGTAGGCCAGCAGATGGTGGTCTGTAGCATCCTACTATGCAGAGTGCAGTAGTTTGTGTAATTTCCACTTTGAGAATTGGGCATTCAAATTCACTGGCAACAGATGCCTAGGATAAGGATAAGGCAGAAAATGTGTCTTTAATGTAGATAGCTACCCCATCTCCTCTGGCAAGCCTATCAGCTCTGAACAAGGCATAGTTGGGGATGTTTACTTCTCTATCAGTGGTGCTGGGTCTAAGCCAAGTTTCGAAATCACAAGTATGTCAGGAGAGGTATGATTTACCCAGGTTTGTATTAAGGTTATCTTTTAAGGAGGCTACATACATTAATATGCAAGAAGCTTATTCCTTTTAAATTTGCTAGTTCTGCTGGTGAAGCAATAGCTTCTGAGGCCAGGGTTGAGTTCTACATTGTCTGAACATAGCAGGAGGATAAGTAGGATTTTTCTAAAAGCGCTAATTATAAGCTTGTAATTCCTGTCTTTCTCAGTCTAGTAGATCTGATGTTTTAGCGACTGGAAAGTAGCCACCATAGAAGAGCTGATCTGTTGTAGCAAGAGCTAGTACCCCTACCGCAATAGGCGGGAGGATAGAAGTCTGCGTGGTTGGAGGTGGTCCTGTGGTGGGAGAGTGTTATAAGTACTACCGTATGTGTGGTCCAAGAGCAGGGTTCGAGGTATTGGTACTTGGAATCACGGAAGCAATTAAAGCATAAGTTGCCATGTGGTATACAGCACAAGGTGCGTTGTAGACCAAACATGATGGTAGTTAAGGTGTCCAATGTTGGGCAGCTGGTATCAGCAGAAGAAGGGCAGCATAAGGAGCCATATAGGGCCCAACATGATGATACCTCAAAAAAGGAGCCACTCAATTAGCCCAGGGGCCAGTGGGGTTGCTGAATTAATGCAGCTTATCAGCAGCTTTCAATCCAGGTCAACCAATTTGATAGCACTAAAAATATTTAGTGGTGAAGGCTCAACAAGGAGAGCCTATGCATTTTAGTAAGGTGAGGCCCTGAGAATTGGATCCTGTAAACTGGACAGAGAAGAGGGGATCACGAGCTAAGTCTCTATTGGAGGGGCACTGCTCCAGGGGCGTGGACTAATATTTTGAGGGAGCTACTGTATTTAATAATATGAGGTGGGGAGGGGACTTTGAAAAGTTGCGGCAGTTGCATGTACCTTGTAAGCCTTAGGTCCATATCTGCGGTCTCGGCGTCGGCTAGAGGCGCCGACCGCCCGTAGCCGGGAATCCTGTGCTAGAGAGCTGGGAGACTGGGTGGCAGTTCCTCGCTGAGGGAGAGAAGAGAGTGAGGATTAATAAAGGGTATTCACAAAAGGTTAGACAGAACAGCTGGGAGTCCAAAATTTGCAGAACAAAAGGACATATATTACTTTGGCACCCAAAAGTGTCTAGGGCCAGTGCAGTATGCAGAGAAAGGGCTGTAAACACTAGATTTCTTTCCCAAACCATAATTCAAGTCCTTTCAATTACAGACTGGTTAACACTTCAGCTTTTCAACATTTGTCCCAACATTTGTCCCAACATAAACATTTTTAGGGTTTAAAATCAAAAAGCAGAAGCAGGCTTTTGCCAGGGACCAATCAGAGCATGGTCTGAGAGGGCGCTCGTAATCCGATTAGTTCGTGCAGTTGCCATACCTTGTAGGGCCTTGGGTCCATGTCTGCAGTCTCCAGTGTTGGCTAGAGGGTGCCGACTGCCCGGCAGCCAGGAATCCCGTGGCTTAGGAGCTAGGAGCCTGGGTGGCAGTTCCTCGGCTGAGGGAGAGAAGGAGAGAGAGAGGATTAATAAAGGGATTCACACAAAGGGTCAGACAGAACAGCGGGGAGTCCAAAATTTTCAGAACAAAAGGACATGTATGGTACCAGCAATGCCAAAAGAGGTACTGAGAGTAGTAGTATGTGCTGCAACCCAGGGTAGTTTGTTTGGTGTTGCTGGCCTGCTTAATTGCTAGCTGGTTTATAGTTGAAAGGGTATATAGTTGAATTAGGTGGGGTCCTAACAATAGGAGCAGATAGAGCAGTTAGTATTGCTGTTTTATGTCTCTTAGGCAGAGCTTACTTGCCAACAGTCCTAGAATATCTGGTGTGAGGCTGACATTGACTGTTCATTTTGGCAGTGACCAACAGAATGGCAGCACATCTCTGGAGATGCAGCAGAGGTGCAGATAAGGGTAGATAACCCAGTAATTTGGACACACACAAAAAAATTTTGGCCATGAGCAAGACCAGCAGTGGTTAGTACAAGATATCTAGTGTTCAAAGCCATAGATGACTTGTTTTCTTTGCAACTACTGGGACCAAGTTTTGTAAAGTTTTGTTGCTGTGATGTTCTTCACTCTGCACTGGCCACCATTTTGATCCAGCAGGTCCACTCATTTCCGTGTCTCCCAGTGTTGCCTGGAAATGCTTGAGACTGTGAGCAGGAGCTCCTTAGGAAGCTTGTCGCTGTAGATCTTTTACTCTGTGATGTCTCCGAAGTCTGCATATTTCAAAAGTGCAGGGAGGAGAAGAAGCAGGAGCACCATTTTGTTGTAGCTCACTGCTTTGGGAAGTAGAGTCCCCATGTGGTTCACCTATCCTTGCCTCCAAGCTATCTCCTCCCTTTATGTTGCTAAGGGTTCTAGCTCTGATGGACTAGACCCTAAATTACTCCACATCTCTGACCTACTTTGCTTTTCACTAAACCTCCTTTTCAACCTCTCCTTTTCTCTCTTTGCTGTTCTTCAATTCTGGACATTTGCCAAGGTTCTCCCTTCCATAAGGTGAGGTGACCCCACTTCTCCTGGTAACTTCTGACCTATCTCCCTCCTTCCTACTCTCACTAATTTGCAAGAAAAACTAGTCTACACCCAGCTGCTGACTTCCTCTACTCCACTAACATCCTCTCTCTTTTCCAGTCTGGCTTCAATAAAAAACATTCCACAGTCTCCTCACTGCTGCATGTCAATGATTGTATTCTCACTGGGATGGATCAGAGACATCTCATATCTGCCATCTTCATTGACCTGGCAAAGCCTGTGATTCAGTACCCACTGCTACAGTACAAGTCACATTAAACTGTTCCTCCAATGAGTTTCTGTAGCATTTCTGACTGAGTTGCATAAGTGTTGCTGAATCTAGCACAAAGCCCTGCATAAACTGTTTCTTAAAGTTAACACTCAGTTTTGCGGCATTTTGACTGGACTGCAGATACATTCCAAATGAGTTGCAAAAACATTTTACAAACATTTCACTTGAGCTGGTTAAACACTGCATAATAATGCAACATGAGATGCCAAGGCACTGCCAACTGCAAAAAACAATGCTAAACCAACTGATTGGTGAAACAGTTTAATTTGACTTGTACTATACTTCTGGAGAAGCTGAGATCTGCTGGTCTCTGTTCCAGCTGTTAACTGGTTCACAGCCTATGACTTCAGATGTCTCCAGCCAGTATAGGTTGGTGATGCCTTGTCTCCCTCCACTAAATTCAGCCAGGAATCCATCTGTGTCAATTCACATATTCACATCTACACTGATGACATTGTCCTCTTTGTATAGGGTGGCTCTGCTTTGACTTTGAAGAAATATTACAGTGTGACTTCAACAATGTCCAAAGCTGGTTCCAATCCCAACTTCAAGTCAACACAAAGAAAACTATATCCATGACCTCTGGCACCAGTCAAAAACTGGCCAGCCTCTCCTCCCTCCATCCTCACCACCCTGGATAGGTGATCCCTTGAAGTCATTCCCTTCTTTAAAATGTCCTTGTGTGGGTGGATAGTAGGCTTGACTTCTCCACCCATCTGGACGCCATCCTTTTCAAGTTCTGCCCAAAACTTGTGGTGCCCTTTACCACAACAAGGATTGCCTCTTATCCCACATCTGTCATGAACTGATTATCAAAATGGTGCTCCCAGTATTTGACTGTGTGGATGTGTCTTAACCCCCCTTCCTCCTCACTTTCCAAGCTGGACACTCTTTGTAATGCCTTCTTCCACTTTGTTGCGGTGCCCCTTATCGCACTCAGCACTGCTCACTTTACATTTCTCTCTTGATCCCTTTTGTCCCTCATGTCACCTCTCTCACTGTGCTTCTTTCATCTCCAAATACTGGCTTAGGTGTTTCCTCCTTGCCTCTCTTCTCTCTCTCCCCTATTCCCTCTGCCTCATATGCTCTCGTCTCTCAGAGTCAAGCCTCCTCCCTTTCTCATTCCAACTCAGATGTTAGGCAGACCGCTTTCTTCTGATGTCATCCCTCCATCTGGAACAATTTCCCTCTTCTGTTCACTTTTCTCCTTCCACTGCTCAAACATCTCAATGCCCCTTTCTGCTCTTGCCCCTAGCAGCTGACATTTGGTCCTGTCCTCTTCCTCTGTTTCTTCCTGATGCCTGGGGCTCTGCTGGCTTAATGATTTCACCAGTTTTAGCTTCTGTTACTGCTTTATAATTTCTGGGCCATCACCACTTGCTCTACTCCTCACCCACTACTGAAGCTTTCTCCACTGCCGTACATCTTGGATTTCTGTATTTGCATATGGTTGTCTCTGCATTTTACATAAATCTATGCCTAATTGCTTACCTTTACATTTGATGTTGTGCTTGCATATGATTGCCTCTGGATTGTTCATAAATGCATGCTTATTATCTCACCTGTACATTAATATTGATGGAGGTTAAGTGACTTGCTCAGGGCCCCACAGCTTCCACTTGCATACTGTGTGGCCCTGAGCAAGTCACTTAACCTCCTTGTGCTTCCGGTCCGCTCCTGTAAAAGCTTCCAGCTTGTGTGCTATACCTGGTTAAACAACTAAATAAAAAAATATATATTGTTTTGTCTGCACTTGTACTATACACTGTACCACTAGGTATGTTTTCTTTTGTATTTTTGTCTCCTCTCACAATTGGAAATAATCCTTGGCTCAGTATGCCTTTCCTGGTTATCAATTGTTAATAAATAAATAAATATGTCCTATAGCAACTGGTATTCCTCAAATTACAGTGTACTGGGAAGACACTATTATATGATTTTCAGTGTCTTAAGTAAGTGCTGCCAACCTGGATACCATTCATTCAAACTGACCACACAGGGTTTGTGGGCTTTCTGCATTACACATACATAATGTTTGGCATCATCCCTTTATTTAATGGTCCATTTGAGCATATTGCAGTGCAGATCTAGCATGATAATAGGTTATGGAAGATGTCTGGTAGTTGCTGAAGTGCCACCACCACAGACTCAAAGCTGCATGCCTAGCTAGGTTTACACAATTGTTTAGACTGGGGTGCCACATGGAATTTCACTTTTTCATGCAGCTACTTCTTAATGTCTTTATTTGCATTTTGTTTCTCTCTAACTGCCTGGCTTAAATCATTGGAAATAAAGAACCATTGGTTGTGATGGTGAACAAGCTCTGCCCTTTAACGTGCTGTATCTGCACTTTATCTTGAAAGTTGGCCATTTACATACTGTATTAATACTCTGATGATGGAGATCTAAGAGCTCAATGGGCTCTTTATCATGTACTGTTATCCTTCTGTAGGTGGCCCAGCTATCTGAAAGAATAGGTCCTGGAGGAATTTGATAGGGTCTGTCCCTGCTGCTTTCTATGGTATGCCTATTAAGACCATGTCTTTCACCTGTTTCTGTTTTCAGGGTCATTGAGCTTATTTCTAGTTTGCCAACTTTTCTCTGGATGGAGACAATTACTTTTTCTCTCTGACCCAGGAGTCATGCAGTGAACTGACTCTCGAGTTTAACGTCCCTGACCTGCCCTCCCAAGGCTTCTATGAATGTCTTGAAAGATTTTATGCTACCAGCCATGACAGTCATTTCCAGCTTGATTGAGGTGAGTTCAACCATCATTTGTGTATGAGATTTAAGTCCATATTCCGGTTGGGTGGTGTATTTGGTGGTGAGTTTGCTTTATACTGCTTTGGGGCTTGCATTCTCTCTGGTATCAGCAGCACAGGTTGATGGTCAGTCATTCATACTGGCAAATCCTGATCTATCAGTATGCAGGTATTGCCTGATACTGTTGTTGGTTGTTTATCATAGTTTAAGGCAGTATCAGTGGTTTTGAAGAGTCCTCAGCAGCAGATTAAGTAAGATTTGTTAGGCCTTTCATGGAGCTGAAAGGAGAGCTGCCAGCTGCATCGGACACATTACCTGAAGCTGGAATTGCAAAACTCATTTATAATGCTTGTTAACTAAAACTTTGAAGAGAACTGGCTGGGTAACTGTTATCTGCTTGCAACTAGTAGCTACAGTGTACAGAGAAGTCAGGAGATGGCAGATTCTCCTAAATTTAAATCCCAAATTGGATCTCAGGTCTCACGGTTTTGAACTGGTCCTCTTAATGTGATGTCGGAGGAGGCCCAAACTGACACCTTGCAATCTGACGATAAAATTAAAAGGCTGATCAATTTGATGATAGAAATTAAAACAAAGTAAGAAACAGTAATACAAGAGTCACTGTAACTTGAAACAGCAATGGATGTTTTGAAAGATGAATTTAAGGTGGTAAAATGACAGTTGGGGTCAGTAGTCCATTCATCAAGACTCTGATTAGAGAAAATTAGGGCACAACTCACCTTGAAAATGTAATAACCAGGCTAGGGTGGAAAATATTTGCATTTAGGTCTCCTAATGTGGGGCAGGAAGATTACCTGCTGCTTTACTTAAAAGACTAACTTCAAGTGGCACTGATGTGGGAGACAGAAGGGATGAAACTCTGTCTGCAAAGGATCTATATGATCACCGCTTAGGTGAAGATTCTGATGCATAATCATCCCTGAACAGTGCTACTGGTAACAACTTTCATGGTACCCATGATATGCTTTTGCAAGTAATGAAGAGAAATGGGCCAATATTCTTCAATGTGAAACTAGTTTTATTCTTTCCAATATAATTTCCACGAGGACTGCTTACCCATTATAGGACCTGGTCCACCATTTATGTATTGTTATGTTATTGCCTGCATTGTATATTTGTTGTAACCATGCACCCAGGACCTCCTTGTGAATAAACTTGCTCAATTGAGCTTTCCTGCAATAAACTTGAACTTGAATTATAAGTTATTCTACTCACCAATGGAGACAATACATCAATGGAGAGAGGACAATTTAGAGCAGTGGAGTCAGCCATACAGTGTTTTCCAGGTATCCTGAGGATTACTTATTACAAGAAGGTTTCTCTATTTTTGGAATCGACTGAAGTAATAAGAGGGAATATGGTTTGTGGAATTTGTTGGTGATGCAGGGATAAGAACAGCAGGACTCCAAAACTGGGGATCAAATTTGAGCATGGTGTGTTTTTTTCTGACATATGGATAAAGTCCGCTAATTGAACAACTGAACTTATAAATATGTTTCTTGTTCAGACAGTGTTACAAGGACCAACTACCCTTTTGCAAGAATGCTTTTGTGCATATGTATTCAGTTCAAGCTTTGCTTCCACCTAGTTTAGAATTTCTGGTCTTAACTTCTATAACAAGACTGCTGTTCTTTCTATACTGTCTAATTGTTGAAAATGGATTGGCTTGGTTTTTCAGTGTATTTTTCAACATATTGAAGCCTATGTCCAGATAACATTTTGACTGTACACAAATCTGGACCTATAGCACTGCAAGATGAAATTGCCTCATATCCAGTTTTCAAAGCTAGGACATAATTCAGTCCACTTTTCAAAGCCCTGACTTAGTTAGGTCCAATTTGAAAAAGTCAGATATAAATGAACCTAGTCATAGTTGGTAGACTAAATGTAACCTAGGCTATCATTTGGTAATCTATGTCTGACAATTTTGGTTTAAATTGGATGTAAAGTACAATGAAACAGTTTCAAATGTTGCAGACACATCCAACTTTTGAAAACAGCACACATAAGATGAGATGCAGTTTAGACATACAAGGATATGTAGGCAGTTCTGACATACTGTAGATGTAACTGGAAGTTGCATCCATGTTATGGCTTTTGAAAATGCTGTTTATTGTGTGTTAATAATGCTGCATCTATCTCTTGCAATATGCTGCAAAAATTAACACCAAGTATGAACACGTTGCTTAAGGTTAGAAACAAAGAGGGGACTGTGCAGATGGGGACCAAGAAAAGGCAAATATCCTGAACAAATACTTCTGTTCAGTGTTCACAGGGAAAGGAGAAGGAGGGGGCCACAAAAAGCAACAGGAGCTTCAGAGTGGGAGGTGGACACTAGTCCTTTCTCGGAACAGAGAGTCCAGAAAGGACTTGCTAATCTGAAAGTGGGCAAAGCTATGGGGCTAGATGGGGTAAATCCATGGGTTTTGAGGCAGCTCAGAAAGGTACTAGCTACACCTCTGTTAGTCCTATTTAATGGCTTATTGGAAATAGGAGTGGTTCTGGAAAACTGGAGGAGGGCAGATGTATCCCACTACATAAAAATCATATCAAGGAAAAGGCTGGCAATTATAAGTCAGTCAGCCTGACACTGGTGATGGGAAAATTAATGGAATCATTGCTGAAGGAAAGGGTTATAGAATGCCTTGAATCTAAAGGGTTAGAGGACCCAAGGTAGCATGGATTCATGGGGGGTGGTCATGTCAAATGAATCTGATAAATTTCTTTGACTAGGTGATCAAGGAACTAGATTAGAGTGGAGCAATGGATGGTGATGTGGATCCAAGATGGCAGAGTAGTGCGCTGCTGAGTCAGGGCGTATACTGCAGCAAAAGACTATGTGAAAAAGTTTGCTATTTCCACCTTTTCTGAACCAACAAACCTCCTATATATTTTTCACGAAGCACACTTCAGGAAAAATGTCTAAAAGGATTAGAAGAATTAAAGAAGCAAAGCAAAGACCGAGCTGATACATCGGGGAAAACTAGGAGTATGTGTGTAGAAAGGCTCCTCTCAAAAACACAATCCACAATTTTTCAGGCAAGTGGAGCAAAGTCATGCATTTATTACCTGCAGTTCTTTCTCCTCTTCCATCCAACTCCAAACCAGGAGCAGGTTGGGGATCTGAAGGAAATAGAATTTGCGGTTGTTACAGACCCGGAAACGGCTCAGGATGATAGTGAATTATGCCAGGACAAAACTGATATGGAAGGCGATGCGTCAGAAGCAGAGGAATGAGCAGCACCAGAACCACAGTGTTCTGGAAGCCAGTACCTACTGCAACAAAACAAGGAAATGAGTATTTCTGGAATAATTATTCTCAGGCTGAGTACGATATAAAAGGCAAAGAAAAGAGAGTCTCTAAAGAAGGGCAAAGCAGCTAAAAATGAAACAAACAGACCAATCAATTACAACAGCCAGCACCCAAAGATATACGTATCTGCAACCTCTGAATTTCAAAACAATGTCTTAAAGGGGTTAGCAGACATACAAAACTCCTTAGCTCTTTAACCAGTGCAGTAGTAGGAATCAATCAAAAATTAGAAGCTGTAATCTTATGAACTGCAGAAGTTGAAAACAGAATTAGTACATTAGAAGACACTGTGGATCTATAAAATAAACTACTACATTACATTCAACACAGCTTGAGTTATTAATTAGAAAGTTGCAAGATCAAGAAGACCGATCCGAAGGCGAAATATCAAGCTGGGTAAAGTACCTGAAGGGGCTGAGGGTAGTGGGGACCCATTACATTATTTGAACATTTAGTTACAGAAGCATTGGGATTAGACCCTGTAAGCTCAATAATCTCCTTAGATAGAGCACATTGAGCCAGACCGAGTAGATTTTAGCTGATAAAGAGACCTCGATTTGTGTACATTAAACCCCATAGATTTCAAGACAGAGAAGCAATTCTTAGAAAGCAAGAATGGAAAGGGCTTAAAGGCTAAAGGCATAACTTTCAAGCTTTCCCAGACTTCAGTGCTGAAACTATGTTTGATAGACACTTTTCAATCAGGTTATGGCCATGCTGAGGAACAGGGGATAGAATATGCTTTACTCCCACCTGCTAAAGTTTTACTACAAAAGCAAGCTGTATTTTTACTGGACCCTAAGGAGGCTGAAACAGTTACTAAGAGAGAATGATGAAGACTCTTATTATCAAGTCTGGAGGCTAAATACCAGGGACAGACATTCACAAATTCTACAGGAAATATAGGCTTGGCCATAGCATATGAAGCAAGTACTTTTAGTCCTAGGACTATACAAACAGATCAAGAAAAGCTGAGACCTCAAATAAGTGAGGCTATAGCTCCTAATGTGGTGGAAGTAACAACCCTGGATTTACTATAATAACTTTTTCTCTCTTTTCAGGTGTTGTTGCAATGTTCATAACATATAAAAGGGAGGGGTATTACTAATAGTTAATAAATATAAATGGGTGTTAGGAAAAGTTTCAACTGAATATAATGTTGCAATGATTAATTTCTGTCTCTTTTTATTTTCTATCTGCTTGAGAAATTCAAATCCTGGGTGGCTTGCAAAGGGGCAGGAAGCGAGCAGAAGAATGGACTTCACATACCTGTCATTTTCCTGCTTTTCTATCTTTGTAGAAGGACCGCATCGTTAAATATTGCCATATACAGGTAACAGTTGGAATTGTTAAATGAATGCTGATAATATGGGAAAAGAGCATTATAAGAATGGGGGTTAATAATGAAAGTAGAGTCATAAATTGCTGACATTTAGAGGTGGAATTTAATGCAATTTTGAGTGCTCTAATTAGCTCCCAATGATACCCAGCAAAGGGAGGTAAGCAATAGCCATCTTAGTTGGTGGAGGTGCATTATGGAAAGGTTTTCTCCAGCTCATTGGGGGTTGGGGAGTTTGGGGTGGCTGGCTAGGCTTATTTCATACAATAAGTCAAATACATTTATTAAAGATGCAATGAAGTCCTAGCAGTGTTAAAAATTGAAGATAGTGGTGACCGGGAAAATAATGAGGCAGATCAAGAAAGACAAGAAGAGTGAAGCTGTACTTTTTTTCCTTTTTCTTTTCCTTTCTCTTTTTTCTATGACCAGATGATTAAGAAACAATGCTTAACATTGTAACTTGGAATGTGAAAGGATTAAGAAGCAGACATAAAGCAAAAAGTCTTTAATTGGATTGCTAGAAGAAAAGTAGATATTTTGCTTTTACAGGAAACAAATTTTTGCAAAAGAGAAGCTACATTTCATGCAAAAAGATGGGGAGCTGGACGATTTTCCAATTATACCTCTCTATCCAGAGTGGTCACTATTTTATAAAAAAGCAGAATAGCATAATTAAATTTGGATTAATAAAAGAAGAACCCTCAGGAAGATATGTTATAGTAGAGATTAAAACTCAGAAGGCTCTATTACAATTGCTAATATTTATGCTCCAAATGTATTTGAAAAAGATTGCTGGGTACTTTTTATTGATTTAGCATATTTTCAATCACCTTGCATTATTGGTGGGGACTGGAATATGGCTATAAATAACAGACTGGCTAAATCGTCCTCTGTCCAGATAATATGATTGTGGGAAGAAAGTTACTTTGGAATTTTATGTAGGATCTGAACCTGATAGATATATAGAGGTAGAGAATCCTGATAAATGGCAATATTCCTTTTTCTATGCTGCATCAAAGTTATTCATGGATAGAATATTTTTCATCTCTAAGCAATTACAAGGTGATATAAAACAAGTCACATATCATAATATTGTCAACTCTGAACACGCGTCACTACAGCTGGAAATACATATTGCTTAATTTATGGGAATGTTAAATGGGAGCTCCTACCTGCCTTTGCTGGATAGGGATTATGTGAAGCATACACAGAATCAGTTGACTGATTTTTATACATAATGAACCTGAGCAGACATCATTTAATAACAACTGGGATACACTAAAAGTGGTAATAAGAGGAGCTACCATGGCTTACTTTTCGGCTAAAAAGAAGAAAAGAACAAAAAATTAAACAATTAGAAAAGAAATAGATACCTACAAAAAAGTATGCTAAATCAGGATTCTAATATATTTATTAAATTAATAACAGCCAAAGTTGAATATAATAAATTAATTACTCAGGCTGCAGAGAATAGTCTGCTAAAAACTAGAGCTAAATATTATGCACAAGGGGATACGCCTGATAGATTATTAGCCTTCCAACTTCAAAAAGAACAGCCAGAATGTTCTATCTTTCAAATCAATACAAAGGAAGGAGAAAAGACCATTAAAGTACAAACCCAATTGAAATTAATAAACAATTTTTGATTTTTTATCAAACACTATATACAACTGAGAGACCACAATATCCATATGCTATCAATAAATTCTTTAATGGGATTATATTACCTAAAATAAGTACAGACAAGGTCCTAATGCTTGACAGACCAATACAGGAAGTCAAAATGATGAACTGTGTTAAGAATTACCTTCCAGTAAAGCCCCCAGACCAGACAAAATCCTTATAGAATTTTATAAAGAATTCTCACCATATTTTATTAAAGTATAGGACTCAGCTATTCAATTAGGGTTAGTATTCAGAAAAACTACCTGATTCCTTCTATGATGCCAGAAAAGCTTTATTTCTTAAAAAGATAAAGATCACTCTTTCATCATATCACCCTATTTCATTACTAAACGCAGATATGAAAATATTTGCAAAATATTCTCTAAAAGGATAGAAAAGTACTAACTCATTTAATAAAGGATGACAAGAATTGATTTATTAAGGGTAGAAGGATAGGGACTAACATAAGAAGAGTTATAAATCTGATAGATGCTAATAAACAGAATAAATGACTGATTATGGCATTGGACGAGAAAAAGCCTTTGATCGAGTGGAATGGGACTATATATATGAAGTAACAGACAAATTTAGATTTAGGAAAACCTTTCAAAAACTATTAAAACCATATATGCATGCCCAAGAGCAAGTGTGCAAACTAACATTAATCAATCTAAAATTTCTGTTTGACAAGAGGCACCAGTCAAGACTGCCCATTATCTCTGTTATTGTTTGCATTAGTAACTGAACCTTTGACAATAGCAATACAAACAAACTGTGAGATAACTGAGTATTAGTAGGCTCTAATGAACAACAAATTAGTCTATATGCAGATGATATCTTGTTATTCTTTACTAACCCAGAATACTCAGTACCTAAAAGCCTTGAAATATTACAATAATTTGGTGAAGCCTCTGGATATGATGAATACTAACAAAACATAAATATTTGCTATTGGTAAGAATAATAGAAATTTCCTCCTGTATCATTACAAAATAGAATAGACCAACAGTTGAAATATTTAAGGATTTTATTTCTCAAGACACAAAGGATTTATATGAGAAGAATTTTGTAAATACAGATATCAGCATAGAGAAACATTTAGAGAAATGAAAATTCTTCCGCTAACAGTAATTGAGAGAAGTAATATAATCAAAATGAATATACTAACCTGGCTCCTATACCTATATCAAATATTACCTATTCAGGTTCCATACAAACACTTTAAGCAGTTAGAAAAGATAATCACAAAATTCATATGGAAGGAGAAGAAGCCCAGGGTGTCACAAAGAAAACTCTGTCTGGCTACTGATCAAGGGGCTTAGCACTCCCTAAATTTTGGTTGGTATTATTTGGCCTCACAACTGACACAAATATAGGAATGGTTCAGTGTAGATACTACATCAAACAAGCAGATTGAACATGCCCTACACAAATATAAACATATCAAAAGTATATTATTTTCAGCGTTTTACACTAAAAAAAAAAAAAACCTGTTGGAAAAAATCACATCAGTTCAGACCTCATGCATGCTATGGAAAGAAGCCCATAAAATAATACAATGGCCAGAATACAAATCCTCATTAGCTCAATTCAGAGAAATAAGCATTTCCAAATCTGCTGATGGATAAGGGATTTCACATCTGGAAGAAGGCAGGTGTGAGCACTATAAGTGATCTATTTTATAAAGGTATTTTGATGTCCTTTCAACAAATTCAAGAAAAATTTAGTTTACCAAGAAACCATTTTTTATATCTACAACTTAGAGATTTAATAAAAAAAATACATTTGACAGAGTCTCTAATAGAACGTCTGTTATGTATAAATAGTACTAAAATAATTTCAAATATATATGAAGTATTTCAAATTATGATTTACTGGTGCTGGATCAACTTAAAACCAAATGGGAATCACAACTAGGTCATGAGATTCCAGACTATATATGGAATATATAAAAAATACCCTCATGATCAATTTTATTCAGCTAAAATGCAGCAAATACAATTTAATATTTTCCATAGGACATATTATACACCCTCATAGCTACATCAAATTAACCCCTCACTGGATAAAAACTGTCCACGATGCCATCTCAATTCTGGACCTTTGATGCATATGTTTTTAACATGCACAAAATTAACTAAATTCTGGGACTGTATAATTAATATATTAGAACAATCTTCTGGCATTAACATAGTGGTTAACACCTTTACAATAGTATTGGGAGGAAATCAGATGATGGGAGAAAACATGCGGAACAACAAAAACTGGTTTCATTGGGACTTCTAGTGGCCAAAAATGTATACTATTCGTTGGGAAGATAAGGATCCTCCAAATATACAAAAATAGATTAATTTAATGATAGAACTATACAGGGTAGAAATAATTCATTATTTTATGCTGAAAATGAAGGAATCTTTGATAAGATATGGTATCCTTTCACAAAAGTGATTACTTTAAATAATATTAGAATATAAGTAAGAACTAGCTATACATGAAAAGGTTTGTTTTATATATATATGTATATATTTTGCAATACAGAGATTGGAATTCATACCCAAACAGTAACTCTGTCTATATCAAGGTTATATAGTGAATGTAAAGCTGAATGTTCTGTATGATCTTGTAGAATTTGAATCTGAAAAGATAAATATAGAAACATAGAATTTGATGGCAGATAAGGACCACTTGGCCCACCCAGTCTGCCCATTTCGCTACCTACTAGTTAAGCTGTAGATTCTAGTTAACTGACAGCCTACTTCCTGCCATCCCCACTACAATTGCCTTGTGTCTGTCCCATGCTGTTTGAATTCCCCACTGTTTTAGCCCAACAACCTCCCCAGGAAGGCAGTTCCACGCATCCACCACTCTCTCCATGAAAAAGATTTCCTCACATTACCCCTGAGCCACCCCACCTCTGTCTTAAATTGTGTCCCCTTGTTCTTACACATCTCTTTTCTGAAAGATGCTACCCTCCTGGTCTTTGTTGATTCCTTGAGGTACTTGAACATTTCTGTCATGTCCCCGTCCCTCCTTTCATCAAGGGTATACATATTAAGCTCTCTCAGTCTCTCTTCATATGATTTCTGATGCAGACCCTGCACCATTTTAGTTGCCCTCCTCTTGATTGCTTCTATCCTGTCTATGTCCTTGCATAGATGAGGTCTCCAAAACTGCACACAGTACTCCAGATGGGGTCTCACCAACTGTCTGTACAGAGGATAACCACTTCCCTTTTCTACTTGAAATGCCCCTTCCTATGCATCCCAGTATCCCCTTGCTCTCCTTACTGACTTCACGACATTGCTTACCCACCTTAGATCATCTGGATATGACTACCCCAAGTCCTGTTCCATTTCTGCTGTTGTTAGTACCTCCCTGCTATTGTGTACTCTTCTCCTGGGTTTTGTTTCCCAGGTGCATTACTTGCACTTCTTTGCATTGAATCTAAGTTGCCATATGTCTGACCATTCCTCCAACCTTGCCAAGTCCCTTCTCATCCTTTCTACACCCCCTTGTGTATCAACTCTGTTACAGATCTTTGTATCATCTATGTTCTACTTGTCTTCTAACCAATAAAATATTATATAAAAAAGAGGAGCAATGACTAGCCTACAGTACCTCAGTTTCATTAGTTTTCAACACCATTCCACATAAGAGACTCATAAACAAGATGGGTAGCTTAGGAATGGGTCCAAAAGAGGTTAATTGGGTAAGAAATTGGTTAGGAGATAAGCAGCAGGAGGTGATAAATGGAGTTTACTCATAAGAAGGAGGGTGACCAGTGGGTGCCTCAGGGATCAGTGCTCGGACCTTTCCTTTTTAATGTACTTATACATGACATCACAGAGGAGCTAGATGAGAAGGTCTGCTTCTTTATGAATTACAGCAAAATCTGCACTCTCTGGGGCTGGAAAGGATGAGCAGTGACTTCAGAACACTTGAGGACTGGGCAGGATATGGCAGCTGGGTTTCAAATGAAAAAATTCAAAACGTACTTGGGACACAAAAACCAGGGGCTGAATGCATAATGGGTGAGGTAGTTTTGACAATGACCAAACAGTAAATAGATCTGGGTGTAATCATATTGGATGACCTAAAGGTGGCCAGGCAGTGATACAAGGCAGCTGAGGGTCTATTGGGAAGATGGGGTGCATAAGGAGGGGTATCACCAGCAGAAATGTGAGGTGGTATTATCTCTATAGATTGCTGGTAGTGCTGTGTGGAATAGAGTTTTGCCAGTGGAATTAGCATGGAATGACCATTCCATCGGTGGAATTATTGCTGAATTGCGCTGGTCCTTTGCAGAATTCCACCTTCTGCGAGCTATGGAATTATATTCCATGGAACATAATTTTTCCATGGAAAATCATTCTGAAACCATTTCGATTGAAAATACTGAGATCCACAGAATACAGTTTTGCAGAAATGTAACAGAACACCATTCTGCATTTTCTGCTGCTGAATTCTGCAATTTCTTTTCTGATTAAATTTGGCAGAATTTTGAAAATTCAGTGAAATTCTGTTCTGCCAGAATTTGAAAATTCCATACTACTAACATCTGGTAAGATGCCACTTTGAGTACTGTGTCCAGTTCTGGAGATCACATCTCCATAAGAACATAAACAGAGTCGAGGCAGTCCAGAGGAGGGCAACTGCAGTGACTCTGGGTCTGCATCAAAAGCCCTATGAGGCAAGACTAAAGGACCTCAATATGTACACCCTGGAACAGAGGATGGAGAGGAGGGTATGTCAGAGACCTTTAAATACCTCACAGGGGCAAATGAGGTACAAGAGGAGTATTTTTCAAAAGGCAATGTGCTAAAGAGCAAGGAATATGACACTGAAGCTGGGAGGGTACATTTAGAAGAGATGTGAGGAAGTACTTCTTCACAGAAAGAGAAGGATTCCTGGAACAGTTTTCCAGTGGAGGTGGTGGGGATGAAAACAGTGGTGTAGTTCAAGAATGCATGGGATCGGCACAAGGGAATCTTAGGGAAAAGGAAGAGGGGAGAGATCATGGACTAGAGATCAAGTAGGATCTGCTGTAATACTGCTTGCAGGAAAAATGGACAGACTAGGTGGGACAAGCAGTCTTCATCTGCTGGCAAATTCAATGTTTCTATGTTGGACATTTCTTGGCACCCATTTTCTTTTTAAGGATTTAGCCTTTGGACTTACAAAGAAGCTCCTCTGGTTTTAATCACAGCTTATATGTACTGTTATAAATTGGTCTGCATATTATAATTATTTGTTCCTAGTTAGTGTTTACAGTGTAATAATAGTGATATATAGAGACAGTCCCTTTAGGGAAACCTGATACTGTCTTTTCCTGTTTCCTTGTTCAAGCCATAGGAATTCTGCATGCATGCAAAAGCTGAGTTGAGCTGATGTTAAGAATAAAGCCTGATAAGAAGAAATTGAGGTGTATTGGTATTTACTGGATGGACTTTAATTAATGTCTGACATTTAGAAATTTGGAAGACCCAATTTCAGTATTAACATTTTGAGGAATGCATTTTCATGTTGCTGTGTTACAAAGGAACTGTCTGAACCAGAAAGTCAGTTTTGCCAGAAGAAGATGTTTTGCAAATGCTGGTTCCAGTTCTGTTATTGCTCTATCTCTACGGTCCTATTAGTAATCTCATTGGATGTTTCTGATTTACAGTCTGTTAAGTGCCATTTTAGAAGTGTGTGATGTAGCTTATCTCCTTCTCAACTGAATGCATTATGCCAACAGAGAAAGAGCTAAACAAGAATATAAACTGCCCTTACAGTTCTAAAATGGTACTTACTACCTATGTACAAAGCAGAAACACCTAGTATGATAGGCAACAAAGAAATGCTGTAGAGATGGAACAGCAAAAGAAATGAAAACAGTATTATAAAATCAGCTTCTGTTGGGAACAGTGACTTACTTATTTAGTGCCATTCTCCTTAAGGGCTCTGTTCCACCACTTGTGATCTCGATAATGGTCTGTTTCTTAAAAGTAATGATGCTTGCTCAGATATGTCTGAAAAGCAATAAATATGGAGGAAAGAAATGGTAGCGTGAGTCCTTCTGTTTAACAGTTCACTTGAAACAAGACACTGCACTAATCTGTGGGTCAACAGGCAGAGACCGTACTTAGAAAGGTATCAGATGTAGATAATGTATACACAGTTTTTAAAAGTATGGACAATTACAGCTCCTTCTCCTCAGATCAGCGTGTTTACATCCTGGAGAGACGAGTTTATGAGAGAGACCTCTTGCTTTAGAATCTGAAGCTCTTGTGTAGCTCCACAAAGCCTGGCCAACCAGAAGAAATTGTTGATTTTTAATTATAACTTTCAAAACCTCTTAAAGTTTAAAAAGCAAACAGCTGCAGGTGTTGTGGGGTTGCTCAGACACAGAGTTAGACACATGCAGCTAGGTGTCATCTTTATTATCTTAAGTTACATCACTTCCACATCCTGAGCAGGGCCCAGACGCTAACTACAGTACATTAACCCATTGTATGCCAGTAGGCATTATTGCATCAACTGCAGCAGACTGAATTGGGAAGATCCAGATTTGTTTGCAAGTGTTCTTCTGTAATGATACTATATTTTGCAGTTTTGGGTGTGAGTGAGGAACACAGCACCAGGTAAGTCTGAAGGGTAAGTGCTATGCAGTATATAGAGGATACACAATGGCCTGACTCAAAATACTGAGGTTATCTCCAAGTATGAGGTGAAAGACCATAACTCATGAGTGGCAAAGCCATGAATGAGTTATGAGAATCTATCTTCTCACAAGTAGAGATAAATTGTGTATTCTGAACAGCCAGTCTGTATTTGATATTCTATATATATCAGTTTAACAGTTATTAACTTTTCAAATCAGTTTTCTGTGTAATGACTACTGTTTTTCAGTGCTTTGAACTGATGGCTTCAGTGCTGCACAGGCCTGTAGTGATGTCATCAGCATTGTTACAGCTGCTCTCTGATTGGTTCTATGCTGTGCAAAGGTCAAGAAAAGTTATTGTGACATATCTAACCTCTAGATAAATTTTATCTGGAGGCTAGATAGTGTGATAAATTTGTCAGGGAAAACATATTACCAGTGGTGCCGTACAAAGCTAAAAATTGCATGTGCTTAGGGAAAAGATGCTTCAACAAGGAAATGCAAATGAATCAAAACATTTCCAATCAGCACAGATATAAAGGAAAGGGAAATTGTTTAACCAGGAAAGGCACACTAAGCTGTAGCTTGTTTCCAGGTGCGACCTGGGAGCACAAGGAAGTTAAGTTACTTGCTCAGGTCACACAGCATGCAAGTGGAAGCTGTGAGATTCAAACCCAGGTCTGGTCTGCTGGATGTCACCAGAGTTGCAGCTCAGAGCCTTAGACCACTGCACTATACCTGTAAAAGAAAATATATAGTATAATATATGGACAACTATGCACAACAAGGCAGTTTTCAACCAAGGGTTACCATGATGAGTGAATGACCTAAAGTGAGCTCGAGAGGTCTAGTGTATCTCATATAGCATCAACTACAAGGTGGAAAAACAGCCTTGGAGTATAATTGCCTCTACCTATTCTGTACAGTGTATGGGAAACCACAACTATCCTTTCCTGCAAAAGAAAAATCAAACAAATAAAAGAAAAAATAACAACTTACTGCAATGTAAACTGTAGTTCAGCTCCATTTTCTGCCTTTATTCCTGATTACAATGTCTGACCTACTGTTTCCCTCTCCGTCCCCCATTACTATTTAAGCCTGATCGCAGCCCTCAAGAAACAACATATTAGTTTACTCACCCTCCAAAATCCATCCTGTGGTTTATGCCCATAATCGATTATCACAACACCATTCTCAGGTATACATAAAGATAATTGTTTCCCCTCTCACTGAACCAACTCTTTGTTGAAAATGCATACTGGATACCAGCCCCTCCCTCACAGCTTGGCTTCAATGCTAAGAAATGCAAAGTTATGTATATTGGAGCCAAGAATCCTAGGCCAGAGTACTAACTGGGTGGAGTCCAAGTATCTGCATCAGAGGAGGAGAAGAACCTGGGAGTGATGATCACTAGTGACCGAAGCACTCTGCACAGTGCAAGAAAGCAGCAGCAATCATCAGTATATGAGTTGGTGATATGGAATACAAACTGTCTGTATATGCAGATGATATACTGATGCATATCTAGTCATCTGCCACTTCACTATCTGCTGCCCTGCAGGTCATATCACAGTTTAGTGTGCTCTCTAATTACAAGCTATACTTACACAAAACTGAAGTGATGCCAATCAACAAATACACCAATAAAGCAGACCTGCAACACCGGGTTTCTCTGGGTGAAGGTAATCTGAAATACCTCAGGATTGTCCTTAGTACGTCTCCCAAAAACTCAAACAGAACAACCTGGACTCAGTAGTGACCACTATTACAGCAGACTTAAATTGATGGAAACTGCTACCCTAATTCCATGGGGCAGGCTCAGTATCATTAAAATGAACATATTACCCTGTCTATTATATCCTTTCCAGATGTTTAATAGGTCACTACCCTAGAGTTGGTTTTCTCAAATTAATAAAATCTTAACATCCTTTCTCTGGCAATAAAAGGTTAGAAGGGCATATGTCAAATTAATATGACATAAAGAGATGGGGACTACAAGCCCCAACCTCTACTTATATTATCTAGCTATACACTTAGCAAGGTCTTTACACTGGTTCAAATACTCCCAAGACTTCCCAATCGGCTCATATATCCCTCTATGCATAGAAATTGAGCGTATACTATGTTCCAACCATGGCTTAGATGTCACAGTGCTACCTTATCTTTTGAAGAAACAACTACCTAGCCAGCTAAAGGACACTTCTCTAGGAGACTTCTTAATGTTTCTATCCCAATTAAATATATTGCTAAAAAATTCACCCAAGCCATGACATTTTCCAGCCACTATTTGGGAACCCTAAGTTTCAGATTTCAGGCAAGATCCTTTCAAGGATAAGTTTGGCCTAATATGGGAGTGGAGGTGTGGAGAACCCAACAATCCAACAAAACTAATGACTTTTCAAGAAGCTAGTAATGTTTATGGTTGGTCCCTTCATTTCAAGTTTTTCAAATTACTCACATGTTGCATGATGTACTGGGCATTAGTCCATGGATTAATCCTCTCTATACTGTGATCTCTCCTATCTGAGCTCAATCCCAAAAACTCATTTGATTTTGTACTCCTATTAATTTCTACAATCCTTTTTACTCCTGGGATAGTCTGTGGTTCTATTGGTGGGATCAGGCCTCCTCTACTTCCCTTTCAAGAGACTAGCCCCGGATATGGATGCATTTGTACTCCATGATATGCTGGGACCATTATCGGTTCATGCAATTTCAGATCAAACACAACCTTTACTATACTCCTCCAGATTGCACAAAATGGGCTGTCTATCATCTGACCTCTGCACAAAATGTGGTAAAGAACTTGGTACCCTTTTATATATGATGTTCAATAAGGTATCCACTCCCTCCTACTATCCTGCCTATCAGGTGCTGGGCTATCGGCATCTGCCACAAATTGGTTCAGTGCCTACCTACAAAATAGAACCCAATCTACAAAAATAGCTGACTGCACCTCCCCACTCCCTATTACCACCAGCGTTCTCCAGGGCTCAGTCCTTGGCTCCATTCTCTTCTCCATCCTACTAAATGGTCTGCCAAGGCTTGCTCCACTATCTCATTACACATGTAAGTTGATGACACGGTCCTCTTTACTTCCGGACGTATCTATGAAGAAGTCACTTCTAATCTTCAGACCGATTTCAACAAAGTACAACACTGGTTCAACTCCAACCAACTCTCCCTAAATGCCATGAAAACAGTCTCTATGTCTTTCAGCACTAGACAGACACTATCCAGACTTACATCCCCACTGATCTTCCGTGCCCTAAATAACACCATCCTTGAAGATGTGCCCTCCTTTAGGTACCTGGGGTTTGGCTTGATTGCCACCCTCCTTTTCCACACATGTGGCGCCATCCTATCAAAACTGCACCCTAAGCAGGTGCCCTCTATAGAAACACACTAGTCTCCCACTTCCTGTGAGATGTGAAATAGTCCAGAAAATGATTCTACCTTCCTTCGACTACTGCAATGTTGTCTACAGCTCTGTCTCCAAGTCTACCTTATCCAGACTGGACCCCTCTTCAATGCTTTATGCTGCTTTGCCTCGATGTCCCCCTGCACCCATCACTGCAAGCTCTTCCATTTGCTGGCCCTTCATCCCTGAGCAACTGGCGCCTACTTCAAAGTGCTAAATTTGTTTCCAACTTCTGGCTCGGTTCCTTCTGCTTACCTTGTCTCTTCTATCTTCCTGCTAACCCACACCACCCTCAGGTCTACTGACTCCAGGCTATTAGTGATCCTCACTGAAGGACCTCTGCAGGCCAGTCGGCTTTCTCTTACCTCCTCCTAAACTCTGGAATGACCTGCTGGCCCAAATCCACCATTCTTCCTCCAAACACTCTCTATCCTCTTCCTCACTAACTTCTTTGCACCAATTGTACCTGCCCTGACCTCCCCAATCCCTCCTCCTTATGTGCCTGACCAGCAGCTGGCCTTTGCCCAAATGACTGCTTATATATTGCCCTAAACAACCCATGCACTTACCCTCTCATGACACTTTTGCTGTCTCACTTCTTATTCCCATCAACATCTTCCCTAAGTCAACCCTCATCTTTCCTGTGTTTTCTACCCAGACCTGTCACCTCTCCCTGGCCCCAAGCTCAGGCTTCCATTTCTCTCTCCAACTTGGTGCATCATAAATCATCTCTCGATATAGGCACTTATGTAATCATGTATAGCTCTAGATGTGTAATCAAATATGTTATGCCATCCTCCTTGTGGCACATGTATGTAGTGTCTCCTCATGTAACAAGTTTGTAATGGCCACACTTAACAATGTAACAATTGTTTGAATTGCTTGACTCCAAGACCAACCTATTGATTGTTTTATGTATACCATCCTCCCTTGTACCCCCCAGGTCACACTGTGAGATGAGCATCTTTTGCTCAGTGTGCCTCTTCTGGTGAAACATTTTCAATAAATAAATATACTATGGTCATATGAGACTGTTTCTCCTTTCTGGTCCTCCATTCAGAAGAGAATTGACCCCTACTAGGTCTCTCCAGAAATTCAATCCTGCACCTTGTATCATAGGAGAATATACAGACCCATTGGTTGGTAATCAATGCCACACATACCTATGATATTGGCTTGTGTCATGAAGGTGATAGACACTGGAAAGACCAAATTACCCCAAGTTACACAGAATAGTACAAGGAAATAATGTTTGCATTAGAGGCAGAGTGAATGATAGTGAATATGACCAAAAATGTCTAGATTCAACCACATCTGGGAGCCCTGTATACACTCCTGTCAATACAGTAACACACACAGGACTATTATGCACCTGGTAAGTCCCCTAATGGGACATAGAATCCTTTTCCTTTTGTTCACATACTTAATTATGTCTTTAACCCTGAAATCTCAAAAGTGATATCTTTCTTATTTGAACTGTCTATATATCTCTGGTGGAGGGTGGGAAGAGGGAGGGAGAACTTTAGGAGTTCTATAATTTCTATAAAATGTTCATTATGTACTACATGCAGTTGCCTACAAGTAAGCGTGCAGTGATTGCATGAAGGTATATATATCTGCTACTCACTTGCTTTTCAATAAAGTGTATTAAATAGAAAAAAGAAGTTGCAGCAAAGGCAAATGAGATGCTGGGATGCATATCTAAGGGTATTAGTAGTAGGAGAGAGAAGGTTATACTGCCCTTATACAGGTCACTGGTAAGGCCTCATCTAGAGCATGGAGTTCAGCACTGGTGCCCACACCTCAAAAAGGATATTAGCCTGCCGGAGAAGGTCCAGAGGAGGGCTACAAAGATGATACCTGGTCAGCAGGGGCATATGAGGAGAGTTGAGGGCACTGAACATGTACTCCTGGAAGACAGGATGGAGAGAAAGGGACGTGGTTGGGACCTTCAAGTACTTGAAAGGCATAAATAAGGTTGATAAGAAGAGTCTCTTTAGGCTGAGTGGCAACCATAACATGAGGGCACAGTCTTAAGCTGGAGGGTGGGGTTTAGGAGGAGGTCAGGGAAGCACTTCTTCACAGAGAGGTGGTGGACACTTGGAATGTGCTGCCAGAAGAGGTAATCTCATTGAAGACAGTGGGCAGCTTTAAGAGGCTGAGACTGGTATCGGGAGGGTAAAGGTCATGAGTAGGGAGGATGGGAGGAGTGGGGAGGGAGGGCAGGGACAGTAGCTCAAGCTGTGGACCCTCAATATGAGCAGACTTGATAGGCCAAATGGCCTTCTTCTGCTGGCTTCTTCTTACGTTCGAATGTTCTCTTCCAATAGAGTGTGAAATCAGTCAAGTGTTTTGATTCAGCAGAAGTGGTGGGTGCAAAAATAATATGGGGTTCAAGAGTGCATGGGATAGACATAAGGGCACCCTGGAGATGTGCAGCACAGAGAGACCCATATCAAATAGGATCTGGGGCTGCAGCAGTGAGTAGGGAAATGAGCAGACTGTGTGGGCCGTATGGTCCTTATCTGCTGAAAGATTCTATGTTTCTATGTTTCTATGATTGATTCGTACTTTTATTTTTTCACCAGTGTTTTGAAAAGCACCAAAGCCCACATGCTTTTACTATAATCAGTTGTATTGTGGATGAAACAGAAGATTCATTGCACTGTTTAATGACAAATCTACTGCAACAGAATGGAAAAGTCATTCTGCTGCAGACATTATGTCACTACCAGTGCAGAACAGGATTTTCGAGTGGATGGATTTCCATACAGAATATGGTTAAACTATACACTATTTAGCTTTTAAAGCATCTTGATATGGGTATTTTGCAGCTGAATCATAGCTGAATTCAGTTTAATAGAATTCAGATTAGTTTAACATTACAATCTATTTAGTATAACCAAATCTGCATGGCAAAGGCCAGCTCACATTTAACTGTCACTAAACTGACACCTACTGTAGTTAGCTCTACTTGAATGCTGTGGTTAAGCAATTTGATCATCTTTACAACGTGGACTAACCCCCTATTTAAATTTTTCTCCCAGTGTTCAATTCTCACAAATACCCTTTCTCAATCAATTGATTTCAGTGTACCTAGTCATTTACTTGTCTGCACCACATCTACCGTCAGTACCCAGGTTAGTATTGTTTCTGTTTCTTCTTCTTGGCTTAACTCCAGCCATCACTGGGAATCAAACTGGGGACCATGAATCTTGAAGGTGGCAGCTTTAACCTTTCAGCTAAAGGGAAATTCCAGCTAGTTTGGAGGTTAGACTGAGCATATGACTTCATACTATGCGGTTTCAAAAGCACCATCAGACATGTCTTAGCTACTACTGTTTCTCAGCACTATAAGAGTCTGTAATTTGTTGACCCAGGAAAGCCACCTGAAAAGATATTACTTCTGGAAGCTCCAACCAGATTGGCTGATCTCTAAAATAAATAGATGCCCATACCAGTAAGATTAAAAGACCCACACTGTTAAACCGAGGTGGCACCTGTAACTAGCACAATTGAAAACCACTGTATGAAATGTGGAAAGCATTTCAGAAAGCAATGGTATTACATACCACTTCAACGCGGGCAGAACATTGGTGCTATGACTTCATATGGCTGTACTCACATTACAGCTTCAATAATGCCCTGATGCATCCTGAAAGCAGAGGTAAATATGGTACAGACATAGCTGTAAACTAGTAAATAACAGCATTTTGAGATGAATTCAATCTAGAAAAGGATAGTTTTAAATATGAAACAATACAGATAATATTTTAATCACAGATAATGGAACCAGGGCCTACTAACAAATAGCTGTGAATTCCTATAATTTAAAGCAGTGATGAATCTTTTTATCAAAATCAGCTGCAAACTTAACCAGTCAGTTATGAGTGCCTTTAAATTCACCTTTTCTAACTGCTTCCTAAGCTACAGTATACGCTATATATTTTCTTTAGTTTCTTAACCTTGCTCCTTTCCTAGGCCCCAATGACATTTAAGTTGTTCAAGAGTAGAGCAGGTGATGGCTTGCTGGAATATATGACCAGAACCTCCCTAATATGGGCATGATTTGGTAATGTGAAAAGACAATGTCATCCAATTGAGAGAGTGTGAGAGAGAGACAGAGAGAGAGAGAGAGAGAGAGAGAGAGAGAGAAGCAGGGCAAAGAAAACATGGACAAGATGGGAACAGCAATAATTGTATTTTAATAAAAAATGAATTTAAACATTTTAAAGAAATACTTAAACACTGGTCGAACTAGAGAGTTATAATACAAGTAAATGAAACTGGAAGATGTCTGAACTCTTTTATAGTAAAAAGAAACACGCAGTGCTAAGCCTTGTGTTGAGTTGCATGGCTGCCCTAAGTGGCTTGCCCTCTGTTCATAAACAGGATAAGCAAAGGCAAACTGTTTGCATTAGCACTTAAGCCGTTTACATTTTCATTCTGTTAGCTAAAACAAATGTTGTGCTGGAGCTCTGCTCCATTGCAAAGCATACACTACAGTGAATTCGTTCTCTGGTGTTACACATGAAATGCACTTTTATATTCACAGAATGCAATTTGTAAAACACAAAAGGGAAAAAAGGGTGAAAAAATATTAGTGTCAAAACATTTCTTACTGAGCAATCAGCATGTGTAGTGATAGTCAAAGGACTGGGAGCCAGGACTTCTCAGGTTCAAAGCCCAGCACAAGAACTGGCTTAAGACATAAAAGAATGGAGGCGTGTGTGCACAGAGGAGTGTAAGGAACAAGCAAAAATAAAACTGTAAACATCTGTGTATGTGGACCAGGTCAGGTGGCCTTGGTAGGAAAGCAGACTCAGATCACTTGCAGAGCAGAGAGCAGGTTGAGGAAGCACTGCCCAGTGCTACTTATTCCAGCCTGGGCAGGGTAGGAATCATGTTCTGCCACAGTCACCCCAATGCTCGTTCATGGAGTTTGCTCCTGTGCAGGTGGTAGTCTATGCTCTGCACATGTGGTGTCATTGAGGTGGAAGGTATCATGGGTGATACACATGAAAACATCAGTTGCCAAGATGACAGGGCTGACATTATCGAGCAATGTTAAGCCCCATATCCATGACCCACTCTCGCCAGGAGGTGAGTGGGATGATAGAATTGCCAGTTGCCAGCAGGAGCCTGAAAAGTGATGCCAGCAAGGAGCAAAAATGCTTATAGGGATAAAATGAATACAAACATCAACAGACCCCAGACCCTTTTTATTTTAAAAAATCTCTATTTTTCATTTGACATCATGTAACAATAAGATGCTGCAACACACTTCTTAGACCTCATGAACATTTACTTATCATTTTACTTACTTTTCCATCATGCTGTCTGGATCCCTCCCTGCCTTCGTTATCTCAGAAATAACTCCCAACTCTGGCAGGGCCCCAATGTACAGCTCATGCACAACTGAAGGCTGAGGGCAAGTAAGGTCTCAGCAGGGAGGGAGGGTCAGAAGAGTGTGCTCAATAACGTCCGGAGTGGGCAGGTGTGCATGCACATTTACATCTGGCAATCCAGTGGCTTTTTCTCACTTTTTTCTACCAACCCACCACCCCTGACAGCCATCAATTGCACCTACTGTGCCAGCCTTCTGGTGGGTGATGGCTGAAATGGTCTGGCTACCCACCACATCATGGCTAAAGCCACTTCCCAACAGAGGAGGTGCTAGCAGAGCTGGACGTGTACCTGCCCCGATGCCTCCTCATCATGTCCCAGACCCAGTGCCTAGCAGGAAGTCAGGCTCAGCTCTTAAACTGGATCTCCTAGGTGACGGTGCAGTGCACCATCAGCAGCTGACACTAGTTGGGATGCTACAAACCATTTTAAATGCACAGGTGGAGTACTTACGGAAGCTTTTGTGAGTCCAGCTCACAGTCTAAAGAGCTGGAATCTGAAACAGAACAGTTCAGATTCTGGGCAAGTTGTTATATTTTCTCAAACTGCTGTAAACAGCCAGACAATAATGTGATCACAATCCTTCCTCCACCTGAACAATCTCATTATTGCCACTACTGAGGAGGGCTCAGTATGGAGAAAGTGGTAGCAATTGGCAGAATTCTACAGTATGAAACGGGATCTCATTTTGGACAGCAGCAATCGACTTCTCAGTCCACTTTCCACTGCAAGACAACTACAAAAATGAGCCTGACAGCTCCAAAATTAAGAATGGCTATTGAACTGCTCTGTTCTGACGCCATCCCAAGCTGCTCTGCTACACACCATCAGCCTTCTTGCTGAGGTTACAGCTGTAACTGACCTCTGAGGCTAGATATATTAAAAGGCTCTCAAGAAAAGCACCACACACTCAGAACCTGTGGAAATTGGCAGAGAGCAGTATCTGTACTTTACAGCTTTTAAAATATCTCAATTTAAATGCATATTCCATGACCTTGCACCCAGTAAAAGCAAAGTAACTTATTTTAATGGAATGCAGCAGAGGAGGGCAGTTCTAAATACTTATAAGGAAAAAGATGCATCTGCTGTCTGCGTTTCATACTGTATATCTTGGAATGGTATTGACTCACCAGAAAATATGTTGTTCTGAAAGAAAAAGTGCAACCATGGATGAAGTCTGACCCAGTCACTGGTACTATTAAGGGTGAATGAGTTTATTAAAGTTTTTCATGAACCAGGCTGCACAGCTAGGAATCAATCATCTTTCTCTCCTTTAAGTCACTACCACTACAGCTAACTAGCAGTGAGTTGACAACCAGAGGCAGACAGGACCATGAAACTGAAGATCACATCATTCCTGGAACTCAAATAAAACTACTGGACTGTTATCCATCAGATGTGTGGGTACTTACAAACTAGGATGTTTAGCATTTCATAAACATGTGATGAATAAGTATTTTGGGGGTGACACTGGTTTATTTTCCTAACTTATAACTGGGTACAGATTGCAGACAGATAAGAAACTAAATTCATGGAACAAGTTGATGAAATGAGCACTCACCCTGAACAAATAATCAGGTGCTTCACAAATTCAGTGCTTGGCCAGAAGTTTTATTGACTCCATATTGTGAACCAGTGGTACAGACGAACAGAGTGGTCAGAAGGACCACTATCTTATGTTCACTCACCCTTGTGAGTGTCATCAGAATTAATGGAACACACATGCCACAAACAGTCCACCTAATGACATGATGCCATGTCATGAGTGGCCCAGATTTGGAACACTGGCAATTCAGCAGCCATCTGGCAGAAGTGTTGCCTATGTCAGTACCTCCCAGGTTGGGGAGGGTAGCAGCATGTTTTGCCACTGCAGCAGTAACTCTAGGCAGTAGGTCAGGTAACTTGCTCCACTGGGGCATGCTGCATGCACACAAGCAGTAGGATCTGCATACTGACACTGGGGATGAGGGAGGGTCAGAGGTCAGATTGGTGAAAAGTGAGAAAACTACCACCTATAAGCTGTGCTATGAAAACCCTGTAACCTCATTGGTGGAATCTTGTCACATGATCATTGACTATTTTCTGACAACCACACACCTCACCTGAACTACATATTGTTAAACAAATAGAAAACCATTGTAACAGTGGGATAACACACTCTGGGGTGTGTGGTCATAAGGAGTAATGCATTTCTTGGGTGGCTGTGTCACTCAGCTACAACTCATGGCTAACTACCACCCAAGGTGTGCATTATTCCTTTCTAATCACTTACTCTATCATGTGTTATCCCTTATGTAAACCCTCTGGAGAAGCAACTGTTAGGGCTGAGAGATCTCCAGAGGACTGAGAGGACCGTAAGATAGAAGAAAAGTGTTATAAAACATATATTATAAAACATATGTCCAGAGACTATAGGAATTCTGCAGAATCCATCTCTGCCACCAGATTTGCTGGGGTTAGGGATAGTAGGTCTCTGAGTCCTCTGTTGTGGACAAGGGCGTGTCTAACAATGTCGCCTGTTGAAGGGTAGATGGGAAGGTCCACAGCATTTAAAAATGCTTGTATTTTAGTAGGATTGGAACAATAAAAGAGAGGAAGAGATTAGCATAAAATTGTTTTATAACATCATTGACCTCTTTGGGTTTGTTCAGACCTGCCCTGCAGAGTCTTTTAAGACCAGCTATAATTAATTCAAATTGTTGCTTTTAAAGCCAGTACACCAGGAGTTTCCTTCTTTTTCTCCTCCTTCCTAGTACTTACGTTTAAGGTAGAGGATGGTGACTTTCACCTTCCTGGAGCGTAAGGCATTAATCTCCATTCGTAGCCCAAAATTGTATGACCCAAATAGGAATTGGGGTTGGGATATGGAAGTGCTTTGAATTTAGCCTCTGCCACCTGCAAATCCATCTATAACTGGTGGAGATGTTGCTCCCTTTTTTGCCTGGCAGTTGAGTAACCAATAATCTTCTCTTTCAGGATGACCTTGAAGGTTTCCCATGTGTTAACAGCTGAGGTGTCCTTTGTGTGGTTGTCTTGGAAGAATAAATAAAGTAGCTTCCTTTTAGCCCAGGAGATGAAGTCTAGGTCCCAAAGCAATAGGGGCTCCAACCTCCAGGAGTGGGAGGCATGAAAGGAGAGCCTCATGTAAAGACAAGTTGTCAGGGGCATGATCAGAGATGACTATAGGTAGGATCACAGAGTCCAGGGCACACTGAGTTATTAAGGGGGAGGTCAGCCATAACCCAAGCAACTGTGGGAACCATGTACCTGGGAATAATATGAGTAATCCCAGTCATGGGGAGGAAAGTTCTCAATATGTCCACCAGACTCTGATTACATATTAACTGATAGACTACTTGTACCCATGGGATGGGATTCAGTGCCTGTAGAACGTCTGTCAAGGAGGGTTCTGATGGAAGATTAAAATCACCTCCCAGAAATATAGGAGTGGCCCCAGCAGCTAATTGTCCTATCTGACCTGCTATAGCATGGAAAAAAGCAGGATCATCCTAACTGGGAACATACTTATTCCCCAGGAGAATGGATCCTCTTTGGATATCCATTACTACAAAGATCCATCATCTTTGAGGGTGCAGCTAACAGTGTGAGTTGGAGTCCATCGAAGGGATTTATGTATAAGGATCTCAACTCCACATTTATGAGTAGGAGTGGAGGCATGGAACTCTTGTTCTACCCAGTCTTTAACTAGTTTAAAATGGTCAGTTGGGTCAGTTTAGTCTCCTGTAGGAAGGATAGGTGAAACTTAAGCTTTTAAATGAGATAGTACTTTTTGCCATTTTACTGATGTATTAAGGCCCACAATTCCACATGAGGCAAGTAATCTCACTCACAGTCTAGGGTAAGATGTGTAAGTATGTGGTACATGTAGGGTAACCTACAAAAAACTAAGACTGATGAGTTCTCCCACTGTGGCCACCATTGGGCATATAAAAGGGGATGACTTACAAAATGGATAGATTATCATATCTGACAGTACTGTATAGCACATAATATCTGACATACATATCTCTGTAGCTATCTAAGCAAACTTTAACAAACTGAATTATAGAACTATTTACATACAAAGAATCAATACCAGTAAGAATGGAAAAAGATCTGGGTCAGCAGCAAAAGCTGCACAGGCCTTCCTTTCCATTCTTGGGGATGTATTAGCCACAAGACAGTCTATCAGATAGTTGCAGTTGCCTGGGTATGGCATACTCAGCTGAGAGCTACAAACCAGATGCTACTGAACTAAGCTACTGCTCCTAGAGGTAAATGGCAAGTGTAAAGAATATGTTCTAGATATGAGTATAGCTGTGGAACTACGTCCAGGGAGAGCTGGACTATCTCTCAGGAACTTGCCAATGACTGCCATACCATACATAGTCAGAGACAATAAGTTCATAATTTCCCGGTTTAAGCAGAATCTACTCAGAGGAAATGATGTTGGACTCTTCCCCCTACTCTCAGAGAGGCAGTTATCACGGTACTACCAAAAAGGAAGGACCCCACACTAGCTGCCAGTTACAGATCCATATCCTAATTAATGTAAATAGCAAGATCTTTGCCAAGGTTCTGGGCACCAGGCTAAACCCATGTCTCCCACAGCTAATACATCCTTCTCAAGTTGGTTTCATACAGGGCTGGTACAGCACTGGTCTTATCCGTTCCTTGCTGAAGCTTATCCATGCAGCTAAGAGTCTCACGCTGCTGCTGCAGTCACAATTGACTTTGAGGGGTGTCAATTCCCTTAAGTGGATTTTTGCAATTAGTACTTCCACATTTGGGAGTTTGGGATCGGTTTCGGTCTTGGGTCTGCTCCATTTACAGTATTCTCACCCAACAGGCAGGGTTCTTACTAATTCACTGTAGTCCAATACCTTCCCACTGGAAAGGGGCACATGACAGGGATGCCTCCTATCCCAACTCCTTTTCATCTTAGTGGTTGAACCCTGGTTGTGGCCATTAGGCAAAATCAGAAGATTCAAGGAATAGAAATTCCAACAATACTGTTCCACACTAATGTATGCTGATGACCTTCTAGTTCCCCTAGCCAATAAGACTAGGTCCCTACCACCCCTTCTAAAGCTACTAATTCACTTCACACAGCTTTCTGGCTTAAAAGTGAACCAATCCAACACTGAGGTCTTACCTTTAAATGTGAACTATCAACCCAGCTCAGTTGTTTCAGGGGCCTGAGATGGGCCCCAGCAGAATCATCTATCTTGGAATTAAGGTTTCCTCATCCACTACCAAACTCTGGGATTTAAACCTACAACTCTATTGGCCACTGTCAGAATATAATTGAGTGACAGAAGTTGCTCCAACTTACGATGGCTGGAGCAGTCGTAGCCATCAAAATGGTGACACGTCTTAATATTCTACTTGCTGACCTATTTTTCTATAGAACTCCCAGTAACAGGTATGCCAAAATAGATAAAGCTATTGGCAACTTTTATGGGAAGGAAAGCAACCTAGGTATAGCCGCAATAAGCTTAGAGCACATTGACCAGAAGATAGTTGGTGTATCCCATGGTTTAAGGGTTACAAATGGTCCTTTCAGGCATTACAAGCACTGAGATCATTTAAACAGAATACAGATAATTTTCCTCACTGGGTTTGCATGGCAGAGGATTAAGATGAGTACCCTCCCTTGCTTTACTTCTCTACTCCACACTCCACAAGGGTCTAATGTCACATCCTACTATTGGGCCTACACTCAACTATTGGACTACGCTGCGCTGGAAGCCAGGTGCTGATCCAATGCCCATTTGACTTACACCCATTATGGGACAATGCAGCCATAACTGTAGGCTGCAGACCTCTTCACTGGCACCAATGGACCTCCAAGGGCATACACTGTCTCCATGATATACTGGAATCTAGGCAAATATGGGTGCCTCCATTTCAGGACCTATAGACCCAATGGGACCTCCTTTCTACAGATTTTTGGAGTACCACCAGCTCAGAAGTGCAGTAAACTCCTTCCTTTTCACCACACCCCTGAACACCAAGCCCTTTCTTCTCTCCCAGTGGTTATCCATCCTGAGAGGCTAAGCCAGTGAAATATAAGCAGCCATCTATGACACCCTGCCAACTCAATCTTAGGAATACAAGGCCAAATTGGAAAACTGCCCTGTACACTTGTTGAGGAACAGTGGCTTGGCTGTTAAGTTTGGTCATACTGCTTTCCCAGATGCTAGGAGCAAACTGTTTCAACACAAAATCCTTCACTCCTGGTATAGAACCCCACGCCCCTGTATGCTGCCAAGCTCCTCAGTACGATTGCATGCTGAAGATACCAGGCACACAAGGAGACTTGTGCCACATACTGTGGGAATATCCCATAACACAACCCTTCAGGCAACAGGTTTGCTACCTAGATACCACAATTCTTCATAAACAGATACCACACTCTGCAGCCCTGATGCTCCTAGGTTTGAAAACTGAAGCATTGCACCTTACTACACAAGAGCACAAATGGCTAGCTTTACTGAGTATGCAGCTAAAGAATCCTCTTATGTAGATAGCAAACAGTGGAGGTTCCAACCATATTAGAATTATTAAATTCCCTAACACAACTCATTACATTACACTGCCTGACTCATATGACTGCTAACGCCTCCCAGCTTACCTATCACTGTTGGTAGCCATTTGCTACATATGTTAAACCTAGAGCAGGAATAGGATAATCCTCCCTACTGAATTATCTTTATCCTTCTCTATGTCATAGATATCACTATTGGTACCTCTGCCATATTACCCTATTTTATGACCTATCTCTGTAATGTAAATTTTTGAGTCAATTCTTTTTCTTTGTGGTTGTTCCTATTTTTATTTTCTAAGTAGAATGATCTATCACCTCTGGCATAGCTATCCTTAACTGCCTCTTGAGGTGTTTCACCTCTGTATATGGGCATACCAATGTTTGTTTGGAAGTCTGCTTTATTTCACCATAAATGTCTATCTGTTTTGGTATGTATCCAATCATTTTTTCTACATCCTGTTGTTTGTTTGTAAATGAAAAATCCATGCCACTTCCTGAGGTTTAGCTTGTGCAGGGAATTACTGCAGGAAAATGGAGCACATGATAATATCAGTTCCTTGACTGCGGGTACAGCTGTACTAGAGTGTTATCAAAATATTATGGTATGTTTAGTATCTTAGTGATCAAACTGGACAAACATTCTTTTAGCACACAAAACAAAAAAAAAGTAGCATGCACAAAGAAATGTCCTGGTGCATCTAAGGGCAGCTAGTCCAAATCAAGACAAGAAACAAAAGGATGCCCTAACACCCCAGTGTTTTGGTCAGCAGTTGGTCTGTATCAGTAGTTCAGCATCCTTCAGGCCTGTTTCTGCCATGGATAAAATGTTTTATCATATATGCTTTATCATCCTGTACTGCCCTTCTCGCCCCCTGACCATCAGCCTCTTCATCTCACCTCAAGGAATTACCCATCTGTTTCCATACCTTGATGGGAGAGTGGGTGCTGTGGATGGTGAGAGAAGTGCCTGTGAGTTTTAGCATCATCCTGCCAATGGAGATTCTTTCCTTTAGCTTATCCCACAGATTGGAGCTGGTGGAGGTAAAGTGGCATGCAAGGACAGTGTTCGGATACTGCATGCCCTTAACACCACCTCAAGCTTTCATCTCTGGTGACTGCTGTGTCACCTAGCCTCCCTCCTCTAGCACCTCAGTAATGTAACTGGCCTAGCAGGATGTGAATGTGTTGATGTAGCTAGTGTATACCAGAGCAGGACTGCACTACAGAGAGAGAGAGAGAGAGAGAGAGAGAGAGAGAGAGAGAGAGAGAGAGAGAAAGAGAGAAAGTCAGTAAGGTCTACACTGAGTACAAATTTATAGAAACATAGACTTTGATGGCAGATAAGAACGCTTGGCCCACCTAGTCTGCCCATTTCCCTACCTACAGGATAGGCCGTAGATCCTAGTTAACCAACAGCCTATTTCTTCCTACCCCACAAGAATTGCCTTATGTCTGTCCCATACATTCTTGAATTCTCCCACGGTTTTAGACCCCACAACCTCCTCAGGAAGGCTGTTCTATGCATCCACTACCCTCTCTGTGAAAAAATACTTCCTCATTGCCCGGAACCACCTCCTTCTATCTTTAAATTGTGTCCCCTTGTTCTTGTGTAACCCCTTGTTACCTGGGGTTACTAGAATCCCAGTAAGACCTAGTGGTAGGCAGGAAGGCAGCTTGTGAAACTCCAGTTAAATGGGTTTCACAGTCTCATCTGTTCTCAGTCTCAGCTGAGACTGAGGGATGACATCACCAATAGAACTTTGCAGCTGCATAAGCCATATTGGATTCTGCAGCAGGCGAGCTAGATGGAGCGTTGGGAGTTTCCAAAGTAGTCAGTCTCCAGTTTGCCTTCAAGCAAGAAGGTCAGTTTTCAGTTTGCCTTAAAGTAAGAAGGAGGTCAGCCTGCAGTTTGGTTTTAAGAGTGAAGGAGTCATTGTCAAGTGGTGGAGACCGCTGTTGGGTCTAGTGCCCCTCCCTCGGAGGGGGATGTAAAGATCCCATGCAGATTCCTGGGGCAATACCCTTAATTCTGCCAGGAGAAAGAAAAAGCTGCCTATTCAGTTCAGTCTTTGGTTTGAAAAGTTGGAAGATTTGTGATTCACCTGTGGGGCACCTGCAACTAAAGGGTGAGTGTTTGCTCTAACATAAGAGGGCAAAAATGTGTTTCTTCAGCCTGGGACATGTGAGAAGATCTAGGAATTGAGCTACAATTTGGGAAGCCTATAGGACTAGGTCAAACAAATGGAGTAGTGTCAAATGCTAGAGTGCTGTGTGAATTCAAGTAATATTGTAGAGGATGCGATAGTTCATCTACCATTTAATCTACATTCAAAAGTTTCAGTTTTCAGAGAAATGGCGGGTATGGGCAGTGGGAGCTGGAGGTGGAACACCCCATCTTTAGTAACCAGGTCACCTCTGCAGTTTCTGCTGTGGTTGCTACTTTGCCTCATGCACTTGGCCAGTGATGAGGGAAGTACCCAGACATGGGTTGCAAAGAAGAAATCTCTCTAGGGTTGCAGACTCTAGAGTGGTGTGAGGGCCACAGCAAGTGTAAAGAAAAATTCTCTTTGTGAGATGGGAGTCATAAGAAGTAAGAGGAAATCTCTCTAGGAGTCCAGACTCTAAGTGGTGTGAGGACCACGACAAGATAATTGGTTCATTCTTCCAATGGACCGTGGATCAAGTGGCTGGCAGGGAGCCGGGCAGGTCGGGCTGTGTACCCAAAGCGCGTGCAAGTCCGGGCTGTGTGCCTGGTGGGTCCAGAGCCTGAAAACAGTATAATTGGTTCATTCTTCAAGTGGACCGTGTTTTAGTTTCTAATCTGCATTACCAGTAAATGTAGCCCCATAGGGGTCCGTCTATGTTTGTTGTGTTCAGCTGTTGTGAATAAAAGCCACACTGTAGAATCCCATTCCTGGTTCTAGACATTACAGTTATTGCTTCCTGTGTTCGGATTTACTTGGGTGCCCCTGTGCAGAGTAGCCAAACCTAGGTCCCCTGTGCCGAGTAACCTCATCCTCCCGAACCCAGGTCCCCACCAGATACTGCTGTCAGCTTCAACAGCATGCCACCTGTCATTTTGGTAAAAGACAGGGGTGAGGGTTACAAAAATGGAGGCACCACTTTGGATTGGTTCGGGAAGGAAGGTGCTTGGGCAAGGGGCTAGCATTTTGGCTATCTGGCAGTGGGTAGCCCAAAAGCTGAAGCAATTTCCCTAGTGTGTTGTGTGCTGTGAATCTTGTGCTGCTGTTTAAAAATGCCAACTGTTTACCAAGGAGCTGTAAAGCCAAAGAGTGTGCCTTGTTCTGCATCAAAATTGTTTACAGAAATTTTGCCTGCTTTAAAAATGAACTGTGGTAAATAAAGTGTGGAAGTCTAGGGGTAGCAATAGGAAAACTGTGCCCTGGATGTTTGAAATGCTTTTAAAATGAATTCTTGTGAAGAAAAGTGTGGAAGACTAGGGGTAGCAACAGAGAAATTGTTCCCTGGACATTTGAAATGCTTTTAAATTAATTTGTGTGAAGGAAAGTATGGAAGACTAGGGGTAGCAAAAGGAAGATTATGCCCTGGATGTTGGAAATGCTTTCTGTGTGAATTGAGAGACTGCAGAGTTAATGGCTATGTTATATGGCTGAAATGGGCTCTGCATTGGAGTCAGTTGGAAAAAAAGTTGCATTCTGCATTTTAAATTTGCCTGCTAAACTGATCGCCGTGAGAGAAAGAGCCCTTGTGAGGAAGAAGAGGCTCATTTGCATGGCGTCGTGTGGTTGGTCAGGCTGCAATCAGTCCTGCCCCTCAGCCAGCTCTACTGAGACTGCCCCAGCATTTGAGAGGGAGTGAGAGTGCAGTGCATCTACTGGCAGTGGAGGAGTGTCGATAGTGCTTAAACATATAAACAATTCAAAAATAGACTTTTTGCTTAAAATAGGGCTCAACCAGCTAATCGATCATGGAAATTAAAAGTTTGGTGTTTAAAATGGCGATCGCTAGGACTCCCCGCCTGTTTGTATACTGAGGCCTTCAAGAACTGGCTGCAGGCCGTTTTCCCATCGCAGCAAATTGCTACTGATAACAGTAAGTAAACATTCATGAAACTGCTCAAACAGTGATTTTCAGCCTATGCCATATAAAATGTGTGTGCAGCAGTGTAGTCGCCGTTCAAGTAACTACTGTGCAGTCCTGCCAGCAAGTGCAAGTCTGTTAAGCCATTGAATGTGTGCATGGAAGTGAAATTAGCCTCAGTTTAAAGTTTGCAGCCAGAGAGAGACTGTGGGTTGTAGAAAAGTGCAACACTAGTAAAAGCAGGCAATCCTGTGCTAAAACCTGAAGCTTTAAGGGACTGTGAATAAAATAAATGTAACCAGCTTGTGAAAAGTCCAAGGAAAATCCTGTAAATTGTGTAAAGCCAGATCAAAGCAAGTTATGCAGTTTGAGTAAAAGTTATCAGTAGCTGGTGTAAATCGGTGCGCAGTGGCTTGACCCAGATTCTGAATGTTGATGCACAGGAATGCCGCCGCCATTACAGAGTGGGGTAGTAAAGTAAACACAGCAGCAGAGGAGCCATTTAAAACTACAGAGTGTGTTCAATAAAGTGGACTTTCAGTTACAGTGAACTTTTGTTTATTTTTCTGCAGTTATGGCTTCAGAACCAGCTCGTTACCTGGACCATGCCGGGTTGCAGTAACAGCAGCAGTAAATAGACTGAGAGATATTGAAAAGTGGTGCTATGGAGGCAACTGCCTCCTGATGTAGAGATTCCTAATTATCCAGTGCGTGTATGTCAGATATGCTTGGGAGCTGGAAGGGCGTCTTCATGATGCCTCACTGTGCTGGATGCCTACAAAATATAAGCTTGTATAAAGTGCCTCCAATTCGTTTGGCTCCACATGGACAAAAATTCAGGAATTTGCAGTTAGCAGCACACAGCACCAGGCGGAGCCTGTGGAGAAAGGTCCTCGGGAGTGTGGCACAAAGCTAGAGGTGCAGAGTTAGAGACAGAATCAGAAGTTGAAGTTTTGGATGTTGGATCCCAGAAAGAAAGTTTGGATAAAGCATCAATAGACCCCTGGGTGTGAGGGCCTAGCCCAAGTCTCTTAGGTGAAGATGAGATGCGAGAGGCCTTTGAATGGGAGGTGTCAACCTCCACGCCTAAGTGATGAATGGATAGTTTCAGGGGTGAGAATGACTGCTCATTCCTGGGCTCAGATCCTCAGTGAAGAGGAAGATGAGGGAACCTATGTGGCCTTGTGAAAAGGAATGGGTCACAGCCTCAAGATCTTGCCTCGGAGGAATGTATTGAAGAAGGGGTGATGCCATTGCCCTGGCTTTACAGGGGAAGAAGTCAGGATCCTTTTCTAATTTCCTTAAGGATGTGTAGCTAGCAGAACCAGGACTGACCACCCCAAGCCAGGCCAGCGGTCTCAGGTTGACCAAAGCAAGTAAAGAGGAGAGACTGGTTGTAGAAAGGCAAATGAGATCTATGGTATGACCTTTCCTACCTTTCCTCAGAAAGTCTCGGAGGAGATTGAGAGCTGCAGGAAATCCTGGATCTGAGATGAAGCAATGAAAAGTGTGCATCCTGGGGCCAACCAGCATGTAAAGAAAGACTGTTCCACAAAAGTGTACCCAGTGAAGAGAGGCAGGACACTGTTTATGGACAGAGTGAGAATAGTGGACGGAGAGGGATGTGAAATCTCCCACTGTGTAAATTATGTGCACCCAGATGGGGTAATAATTCAAGCCCCTGACCCCTGGTACTATTGGCCTCAGTGCAAGGACCTCCCAGCAAATGTGCCCGTGCCTACAAAATGGAGAGCCGAGCAGTGGTAGTCAATACTGCCACACCAGACTGTGAAGTGCCCTTATTGATCCGCCAATATGAATATCCAGGACTCAGGTGCCCCACATTCATCAGTCTACAGTGTACTGTCCTGTACAGCAACCATCAACTGGCCCACCAGATGACTTCAGATCCAGAGAGGACACCAGCCCAGCTGTTTCCTGTTCATCGCCTGGTAATCAGATGATGTCGGACCAGCTGTTTTCTTTTTGTTCCTGTTCTAAGGTTCCATCTCCAGAGATGACATCAACCCAGCTGTTTCCAGATGTGCCCTCCTGTGGTTCCCGAAGATGTCCGCCCAGCTGTATCAGAAGAAATGCTGCCAGGAGAGTTTATCGGCTGCGGTGCAGGTCGGTGCCTAGTATTGTACTACAGTGGCTGGTATGTCAGAACTTTTCTATCTTTATGACATTGCAGTACACACCTACACTACAGACTTCAAAATGTGTGAACTGTCCCCAAAGACCTCTCCTTTGGGACTTTGGCCTGTTAGAACTGTGCTTCACCGGCTCCGCCCAGGAGAGACTCTTTATTGGACTAGCCTTTGGGCCTTGTGGTCACTAGTTGGGACTTTTAGGCACTCCATCCCCAAATGTGTATTGTAAATAATGTCATTGTTGTATTCTAGTGTAAATACTGTTTTCTACCCTTTTTCTAAAAAAAAATCTTTTTGGGATTCTGCAGTGTTTTGATGGTAGGGGTTTAGGCAGACTGTGTATGCAGATTAGGAGTGTGTTTTGTCTTTCTTTTTCTTACAGGTGTTGAGGAAGACAGAAGAAGACAAGAAGAGGAGGAGGGTTCATCGGAGTTCCTCGTCAGTGCTTTATTGTAGAAATTTAAAGTACTGTGGTGTTATTGTTATGGTTATTGCTGTATTAACCCTTTCCTTTCACAGGTGTGGTTGTGGGGTAGGGAGGAGGCAGTAATTGATATTTTAATGGTGTGGTTGCAGGTTACCCAAGGTCGGAAGTCCCGGGTTTTTGTTTTGGGGTGTTCAGTTAAGGCAGATAGGTTTTCCCTAGAGGGTTAGGGGAGACAGACAGGCTGTGGCCCTGACCTGCAGTAGGGACCTCAGTGCTGATCTATCAGGGCTATGCTCTGGATGGTTCTACTAGAGCCACTGGGTGTCCATAGTAAGTGGACAGTGTAGAGGCTGATATGTCAGCTACAGGCCTCTAGGCCCTTAGTGTTGCCTGCCTGTGCTTGCACATGGTAGGAGGGGCCTGATCACCCCTCCCATGGGTAGCACATAGGGTGGGATAGCCTAAGGCTGGGTAAATAATGACTGCGGACAGTCATTTTCCTGGTCAAGGGCGAGTGTAACTCCTTGTTACCCAGGGTTACTAGAATCCTAGTAAGACCTAGTGGTAGGCAGGAAGGCAGCTTGTGAAACTCCAGTTAAATGGGTTTCACACTGTCTCACTCTGTTCTCAGTCTCAGCTGAGACTGAGGGATGACATCACCAATAGAACTTTCGCGCAGCTGCATAAGCCACATTGGAATCTGCAGCAGAGGAGTTAGATGGAACGTTGGGAGTTTTCAAAGTAGTCAGTCTCCAGTCTGCCTTCAAGCAAGAAGGTCAGTTTTCCAGTTTCCTTCAAGTAAAAGGAGGTCAGTCTGCAGTTTGGTTTAAGAGTGAAGGAGTCATTGTCAAGTGGTGGAGACGCTGTTGGTCTCAGTGCACCCTCCCTCCGGAGGTGTAAGATCTCATGCAGATTCCTGGGGCAATACCCTTAATTCTGCCAGGACAAAGAAAAAGCTGCCTATTCAGTTCAGTCTTTGGTTTGAAAAGTTGGAAGATTTGTGATTCACCTGTGGGGCACCTGCAACTAAAGGGTGAGTGTTTGCTCTAACATGAGAGGCAAAAATGTGTTTCTTCAGTCTGGGACATGTGAGGAGATCTAGGAATTGAGCTACAATTTGGGAAGCCTATAGGACTAGGTCAAACAAATGGAGTAGTGTCAAATGCTAGAGTGCTGTGTGAATTCAAGTAATATTGTAGAGGGATGCGACAGTTCATCTACCATTTAATCTACATTCAAAGTTTCAGTTTATCCAGAGAAATGGCGGGTATGGGCTGTGGGAGCTGGAGGTGGAACACCCCATCTTTAGTAACCAGGTCCACCTCTCACAGTTTCTGCTGTGGTTGCTACTTTGCCTCATGCACTTGGCCAGTGATGAGGAAGTACCCAGACATGGGTTGCAAAGGGAAAATCTCTCTAGGAGTTGCAGACTCTAAGTGGTGTGGGAGCCACAACAAGTGTAAAGAAAATTCTCTTTGTGAGATGGGAGTCATAAGAAGTAAGGAAGAAATCTCTCTAGGAGTCGCAGACTCTAAGTGGTGTGGGAGCCACGACAAGATATTTGGTTCATTCTTCCAATGGACCATGGATCAAGTGGCCAACAGGGAGCAGGGCGGTCAGTCTGTACCCAAATCGCGTGCAAGTCCGGGCTGTGTGCCTGGTGGGTCCAGAGCCTGAAAACAGTATAATTGGTTCTTTCTTCAAGTGGACGCATTTTATTCTCTAATCTGCATTACCAGTAAATGTAGCCCCATGGGGTCTGTCTATGCTTTGTTGTGTTCAGCTAAGTTGTGAATAAAAGCCACACTGTAGAATCCCATTCCTGGTTCTGGACATTACAGTTATTGCTTCCTGTGTTCAGATTTACTTGGGTGCCCCTATGCAGAGTAGCCAAACCTAGGTCCCCTGTGCCAAGTAACCTCATCCTCCCGAACCCAGGTCCCCACAGATACTGCTGTCAGCTTCAACAGCATGCCACCTGTCATTTGGTAAAAGGCAGGGTGAGGGTTAAACTTGCATGTCTCTTTTTCTGAAAGATGCTACCCTCTTGGACTTTGTTGATTCCACAGGTACTTAAATGTTTCTATCATGCCCCCTCTCCTTCTTTCTGCAAGGGTGCACATATTCAGCTCCTTTAGTCTCTCCTCGTCTACGGCTTCTCTTGCAGACCCTGCACCATTTTAGTTGCCCTCCTCTGGACTGCCTCTATCCTGTCTATGTCCTTGCAGATTTGGTCTCCAGAACTGGACACAGTACTCAGATGGGGTCTCACCAGCTGTCTGTACAGAGGATAACAACTTCCTGTTTTTGCTGGTGATGCCTCTCCTATGCATCCCAGTATACCCACAGCCTCTCTACTGTCTTCTCACGTTGATTGCTAACCTTAAGGTCATCTGATATGATTACCCCAGGTCCCTTTCCCTTTTTTGTTGTTACTACCCCCCCACTGTGTAATCTTCCCTGGTTTCTTGTTTCCCAGATGTTTTGTATTTATTTATTTTGATGACTGGAAATTGCACTGGCACTCAAGCACCTTATTTAGGCATGACCTGAGTACGGAAGAGTACACATCAAGGCAATGGACCAGGCACAAGCACATAAGAATCATCACAACACATAATGCAACATCAGCAGATTCACATCCTGCCAGTCAGGACACCAAGACTGACAGACTTGTACTATGGCACTAGAATCAACAAGCTTGTAGTAGGACACTGTATCAGCACACTTACACTCAGACACTGAAATCAACACACTTGCACTAGGATGATGGAATCAACACACATGCACTAAGACATAGATATGATACCTTACACTAGGACACTAGGATCAACACAATGGAATGAGGATACTGTGATTTATGCTCTTGTACTAATAAACTGGGTCAATACTAAACTGGACACCAAGACTGATACACTGGACCTTCAACACTAGAATCAACACACTTGCAGTAGGACACTGGGATCAACACACTTACACTAGGACATTACTATCAATAGACTTGTACAGGGATGCTGAGATGAAACCCTTGCACTAGGACACTAGTATCAACATTGTTGTATTAGGAAGCTGGAATAGACACTCTTGTACTGGTACACTGAGACTGACACACTTTACTAGGATATTTTAATCAACACAGTTGTACTGGATCATTGGATCAACATACTTGAATTAGAACACTGAGATCAAAACATTATCATTTACACACTGGAATCAATCCACTGGCACTAGGACACTGGAATTGCCATACCCACTAGGACACTCACAATACCCTGCATGCACAAACACATTTTAAAAATCAAGCTCAGTTCTTAGTATTCATATCTGGCATTTCTTTCATGACCATGAAACACACCACTGTCATATCCTAAACAGCTTGACTGAGAAATCTGTGCTGCTAACCCTGCCAAAGATAAAACTGATGCTCTGGCTCCGTATAAGGCATGTATGCATCTGTGAGAGAGTATGCTGGTGGAATAATGCAGCATTTTAAATTCATGCATTCCATGTTTGCATATGTGTATATGTGTGTGTGTGGGGGAGGTTATTCAACTAGAGGAGTACTTCAGAATATTGAATTCTTATATCTCATGGTAAACCAAACACCTCCACTGAATGTGTAGAAAGACATATGACTGACAGGTAGAAACCATCTTTGGAGAGACTGACATTTTCTAAGCAATATTTTACTATATTATATTTTTTGTGTCATTTTTATTTTTAGAGGTTTTTTTTGTTTGTTTCATTTTCCTCAACCCATTTTCTAAGCACAATAAGATCCTTTGCCATATGTGTGTGGTGGATTCCGGCACTTCTAGGGGCTGTAAGGCTCTCCATCTATGGTGTTGGGCCTCTTCATGCCCCTGGGCTTGAGGTATCCACCAATAACTCAAATCCTGTTGGGGCATATTATTAACATACTACAAAATAACTGAAGTTACAACCCAGCACTCAGCCAGCATCTATTAGCATCCACCATCTGCAGTGTCAGTCAACCACTTTCAACTTGTGTTTCTTTTTTCCTAAGTTAGTTCACTCATTTACTCTTAGTTTCCAAAATATTTCAAACCATACAGTAATTAAAATAATTAAGCCTTTGGTAAGAATGTTGCTTATTTTAACGTATACCTGCACTATCCTTTTAGCTTCTTTAATCTCAGCTATCCATTTAGGAAAAATAAATAATATGTTCTTCTTGTGTTTTGCTGAGCAAGTTTGTCTCTAGTTTTATCCACTCTTATACTTTCCTTCTTTTTCTTTTTTTTATCTTTGTTTCCCTCTCTGCCTGCATCCAGACCCACACCTGGCATCCCCAGTAGGCCACCCTGGTCTGAGGGCCCATAGCTCACTTGCCTCCACGGTGGGGCTCCCTGGGTGAAGAGGGAGACTGAAATCCACCTGAGACCACAGCCGAGACTACATCCTGGCACATAATTTTGGCAGTGGTACAGGGGCATCTGATGCTTGGCCAAGTTTTATTTTCCTTTAATTGCCCCGGAGGCAGGGACATGAAATGACATCTGTGTGGGATGGTGCACTCCTGCATCCAAACTGCAGACATTCTCCATCACCTCCCAACTGTACAGCTACCCTGGGTGTTACTAGTTGCTGAGGAAAGCAGAACTCTACCATCTAGAGGAGGAGAGCTGTCCATGGGATGTATCCCCCTCCGGCCAGCCAACCCTCTGATGTCCCATGCTCGCTCACGAACACTGGTCATCAGTGCCTGAGCAGTAGTGCTACTGCTGTGCTGGTGGGCCAGCTCTCCCATACTTTCTTGGTCATTATTTGCTAGGTTGCACAAAATATTATAGATCTTGTCAGAATTGTATTAACCATAGTCATTCAACACTCAGACTTACAGACTAACTTTCTATCTACTACGTATGGAATCATTCTTTTCCATCTTGTTCTCTTGCAATAAGGCTTTTCTTCTTAGGAAACATGGATGGAGGGAAGAACCAGTGGCCCATTTCTGAACTGTAGTCAAGGGCAGTGCAAAGCTGGTGGCTTGCAACTGTAAATTTGTACCACTACCTGGGACTGCCAATGTCAGTGCCAGGCATGCACACAGGTGGGGAAGGATCCCTCTTCAGTGCAGTGAATGCTATTTACAATTACAGATCTTACTGGATGGAACTGGGACTGTGCCACTAATATTCTGGTGCACACCAACAATAAACCAGTGTTGCAGCATGTGCACTGTGCAATAAACAAAAGTTGCATTGCATTTCCAGGATCAGGCACATGGCTGGGTAAAGCCCACCTCATCCCTCAGTCACTGGTTCCCTGATGGTCCAGTGGTTTACTCATTTTCTTTCCCCTGTAGAGAACTATCCCTGGTAGTCAGTGTTGCCTCTCCAACTTCTTTAAATTAACATAAATCCTTGTGGTCTAGTGCCCCTCAACTCAACCCTAATCCAATTTACTCCTTAGTGGTCCCCACTGAATGTGCACAGACTCATCAACTGGACAGCTGTCAGCTAAAAATGCCATAAATTACAACAGCTCTGTTAGAATTCCAAACCATCATTGCTTAACTTTGAAACAAAATGCTGCACAGATGAAATAAGACTTCTCAATGCCTGGGACTCCATAACCAGCTGTATTTGCAGGCATGAAATTGGAAAGGACAACGTGGTATGTGAGGGAGCCTGTGAGAGATGCTATGTGCTAAACATAGCCCTTCAGGCCATTGCTATAGAGACCTTCACCTCCACCTCCATGGACCTTCAAAGCAATTTGGCAGCTGCAAAGAAAGGACGTGTGGCCCAGTGAGTGTGACTGAAAGGAGCTGAAAGTTTGCATGACCACAAAATAATCACTGTAACTGTGAATGAGGCTCATCATGTGCCAGCTCAGGCTCTATTACTGGGAGCAAAACTGGCATAAGAGCTTTAACAGCTGGATGGAGTTACGAAAAAGGGGATAGGAGGCTCAGAAGTGATGTGAGGAAGTACCTTCTCACAAAAAAGGGTGGCGGATGCCTAGAACAGACTGCTGACAGAGGTGGTGGGTGCTAAAATGGTGGCAGAATTCAAGCATGCATGGGTTATATACAAGGGACCTAGTACCAGGGCTTGGGGGGCAAGGCCAGAGACCAAATAGGTCTAAGGTGGCACATCATGTAGGAAAATTTAGGCCAGACTAGGTGGGCCAGGAGGTCCTTTTCTGTTGACAACATCTATGTTTCTATGTCTAAAGAAGGTGTATCCTTTTTTTCCCTGAAGTGTGGATTTTATTTCCAGATAGGAGGATTAGGTGCAGTACAATTGTTAAAGTTTGATGACCTACTGGCCACTTGCCCAAATATTTAAAAACCCTAGCTTGCTATAGTGGTGGCAATTTCACAGAATTATACAGGCCAGGCCTAGAAATGATTTGATACATGTTCATAAATATCTTTCAGTGGCCTTGGGAGATTTGTATAAGGCAAATAGCCAACTGAACACTAATGTGTTTTACTCATTGACCTTAACTGTAAGCATAAGGACCTAGATTCAATGAACTCAAACTTGAAAATTTCATATGGATGCTGGCAGGGTTAACTCCCTGTTGTCTTGATATAAATAAAGTCAGGAGAACTACTAGAGGAATAAAGAGAAACCTTTCTGTAGCATACTTTCAGTACCATGTATTTTCTTTCTCAAGTCTGATACTCAGCAGTATTTATTTTCTGTAAGCAGGATGGCCACAGGTAGGCAATCATTCTAATCTTACATGCTTTCTCATTTCTACCTTTTCTGCTCTTCTTCTTAGTGTGCTCTTAAGTACAGTTATAACTTGTAGAACAGTTCTAGTGATTTTAGGTTCTGAGGCAGCCTGCAGAAAGTTAGAGCAGTTGTCATGGTTACATGTTTGTTCCTTTACTTTGGATACAATGTGTGCCCCTTCACCTGCTTCCTGTTTTGGTAGAAATGTCTTGTTTAACTAATGTTACAGATTAAGCCATTATGTGACATTTTATGCCTCTGGTTTGTTTTAAATGTTTCCATATATGCTTGAAATCAAGTGTTTTGTATTGTGTACCATTTTTGTACTTGGTCATACTGATATACTGAACTGAACATTTTCAAATTTAAAGCAGGGCAGATCATATGATCCCGAGTAGTACAAGAGACACCTTCTGGATGACTTGAGGTAGCTCAGTTCATTCCTCTCAAGCCAGAAAAGGAATAAGGTCTTCTGCTCAAAGATAGACTCTCACTCCATCTAATACTGAGAGAGACCTTCTAGAGAGAAAGCTGCCTTGGGATTAATCCCTAGTAGAGACAAATGAATTATCTGTTGCCTTGAGAATTTCTAGTGTTATGGGTTGTTGCAATTCCAGTTTGTATGTTGTCTTGCATATGTTGTCCTACATGTTGGCCTGTTTTCTTATTTTTGAATCCTGAATTATCATCTGCCCTAATAAGTAGGGATGTAAGTTTGTCATGGCAGTCATATATGTCATTGATTCCATGATGTTTGATCTTTATTCAGGACTTCCATGACTTTCACTAGTGTCATCAGAATGTGGCAATGATGACAGTGCCACAACATTTACTACTGTTTACTAATGATTTCATGAACAAACAATGAGTCATTAAAACCTCATCCATGATAAACTTACATCCCTACTAATAAGCGTTACACAGAATTCAGGGTGTCAAACATAATTTCTGAGTGTTTGTCTACCTTTCTCACTCCTTCACACATTGGTGTCAGAGGTGCAATTGATAGTGCTTTTCCATGTTTAGGCTGAAGAGGGATGTGGCCAGTAGGTATCTGCCCAGGTATCTAGGAGGCGTGCATTGATAAATATCAACAACCCCTTGGAGGATACAGAGTCTTGATCAGAAGGATGGAAGAAGGAAAAGAAGAAGCTCTGATGACTGGACTGGGACCAACCATTTAACCAAAAGTCTTTAAGGTACAGGTGATCCTGCCAGCCGTAGGATGTGATGAGATGGGTAAGGAATAGTTGGATGAGCCTCTGGAGTGCATCTCAGAATTACTACGATGGTTGGCATAAAGCAGATTGAAGCTGACCAGCAATGTATCAGACAAGAGGCTAACTGGCTGGCCCGGTGGTGCTGAGGGTTGAGGCATTGAACACCACCTCGCGCCACGCTGGTGACCCGGTTACGTGAATGAGCTGGGAGTTGCTGGGGTCAGCGGGGGAGAGATCGAGCGTCCGGAGGACTGCTCTCTCTTCCCAGGGAGGGTGGGAGTGTTGCTCGCTCTCTGAGCAACCTCAGATGGTGGCCAGGGTGCACCAAATGGCAAGCACGCTGAACGCCAGGTGGAAGTGAGTCACGCATCATGTTGCCTTGCTAGCCGTGGCTCGGAGGGATGGGAAGGAAAAGCACAAAATACCCCGCCCTGAGAAGATGATGAGGGCTCCTAGGATCTCCCTCTCATCCCTATTGCAGGACCATGCCACATCGGGGATCCAGGTTGACCTCTCGAGGATGGACCCTCTAACTTAAGTAAAAGAGCCACCGAGGGTGGGCGGGCCCTGTTCCGGGGGTGATCCGGAATGCTGGGAAGTTCCTCTGAGAGGGTGAGCCGATGGTGGCTGGTCACTGTGGGGAGTTGTAGGGCAGGATCATGTGGGCATCTCCGGGATGCCTCATTGGAGTACCGTGCATAAATAAAGTTAAAAAAAGAGGCTAACTGGACAGAAACCCTAAGAGCCCTGCACAGTGAAGATTTATTTTGAGTTTATTGATACATGAGGCCCATTCAGGCTTACTTCTGGTAGCCCAGCTCATTCCTCTCAAGCCAGAGAGAAGGAATAAGGCCTCCTGCTCAGGAGTTATACAGCACTATCACTCCATATAATAGTAAAAGAGTTGTTATAGGGAAGGATGCTGCCTTGCAGATTAATCCTAGTAGAGACACTAGAAATATCTGTTGCCTTGAGACTTTCTAGTGTTATTAGTTGTTGCAATTTAGTATGTATGTATATACGTTGTCCTGCATTTAAAGCCTATTTTCTAATTTTTGTATGCTGAAGTATCCTCTGCCTTAATAAACAGCACACAGAATTCAGTGTTTAAATGTAATTTCTGTGTTTCTGCCTGCTACCTTCTCACTCTTTCACAGGGTGCTTGTTTAGTTGTGTATTTATTTTGTATTTATTTATTTGTGAGGCTCCACATGCCCTCCTACTCTGAATGCAGTAGAATTGTTCAAAATTAAAAAAATCTCACAGATTATAGATTTGCATTAAATGCATAGGATCTTTCTGCTACTTAATGTATCTACCCTAGAAATAATAATAAAAAAAACTATAGTTCCATTTATACTTCATAAAGTTTCTGCAATTATCTTTTCCTTGTTTTCCATTACTAAGGTCATTATAACATTTAGGTAAAATTCAGTTTATATTCCATATTTAATATGATGTACATTGTTTCTTCTGTTCATTCTGTTACCAGTGATGCTTGCAAGAAAATAAAGATCTGTCAGACTCGGATGACATCTGTGCCTGCTGCTTGTCTACATTTGCTTGTCTACATCTGATGTCAGAGTCCTCCATTTGAGCCATAAGGATCTGCTGCTGCTGCTGTGCAGATGATTACAGTGTCCCAAGCAGAGGATTATGACAACCCAAAGCTACTGGCTGCCGTGCAGGAACGATATCCCAATGTGCCAGGATATCCATAGGCTTGACTGGTGTACTGTCCAAATGTATTGGGTCTAATTCGCCTGTATAAGGGATCTGGATAGTACATTAACCATTCCAGAGCTCTGAATACAATAGTTCACACTACTGGTACAATCTGAAAATGAACTGAAACTATCCACACACCTTAATTGAAAACTAACTGATGTGTTTTAAAGACAGCAAAATCAGCACTGAAAGCATCTAGTGCACTGGGACTGAGATATCTGAATTTATATTTTAAAAACAAACAAACAAAAAAATAACAGCTAGAACAATAATCCTAAATGCAGTACAACAGTGGTAGACACACAGCCTCTGAGTCTAGCAGGTTCAGCACACCAGTGTGCAGAGCCATGTCACTGGTGACTCCATGCCTGTTTACAAAAAGGGCTCACTTGTCTGATCAGTCCTGTCTTCCAGGTAGCTTATGGAAACCTCAAGCCATGGATTTTATGGCCTTCATCTTTGGATGCTGTGTTCAAATGTTGCAGGTCAAGTCTCCAGTCCCATAAATGTTTAAAAAGACAGCGAGAAAAAATACTGATCAGCTGAGGGAGGATGAAAGCTGAAACTAAGGAATATTTCTGAAAGTTTTCCAACATTTCTGCAATCTGAAAGATTTAGAAATGAAGCATGTTCTTTCCTATGATAACAACATATTTAATGTAATATTCTCTGATGATTTACCCACAGTATCATGAGTTTCTACAGAGGAGACACTTGTAGCCCCACTGTCATGAATGCAGTCAATGACTGTATTGTTTTTGGGGGTTTCTTTTGTTTTTGTTGTTAACCAGGTTGATGATCCATGGTTCCAATTAACTGAACTTCTATGAGCAGTCCTTCTCTGAGGAAGCTCACAGTTCTTGATGAACAAGTACCGTAGACCACTGTGTTAGATTTAAAGCCCGGATAAATTCTAGATTTCTTGAAATCTTGTAAAATAAAAGCAGTTTTATGAGCCACAGAAAGTGAAAGGGAAATTGTTGAAACAGGAAAGGCACACTAAGCTGGAGTTTGTTTCCAGGTGCAACCTGGAAGGAAGTTAAATTACTTGTTCAGGGTCACACAATATGCAAGGGGAGCTGATGGGATTCAAACCCAGGTCTCCAGGTTTTCAGCACAGTGCCATAAACCATTATACTATACTGCCTCCTAAGGCCTTGATATTGTGGTCCCAAAGATTTGCTTGCTGAAGGAAAACAGGCCTTTTGATTTCACTGGTCCAAAATTGTGGAATAACCTCCCTACACGATTATGTCCCTGCTCTGGTATATACCACTGAGACCCACCATGAGGGCTGTTTAAAAGCACAGTGTCAAGCACCTCAAGGGAATCAACGAGTCCAAGAGGGTAGCATCTTTCAGAAAAGGAGATGTGCAAGAACAAGGGGCACAGTTTGAAAATAGAAGGGTGATGGCTCAAGGAAATATGAGAAGTATTTTTCACAGAGAGGGTGATGGATGCTTGAATGGACTTCCTGAACAGGTTTAGGATAAAAACAGTGGGGAATTCAAGAATGCATGGAACAGACATAAGGCAATTATAGTGGGGGTAGGAGGAAGTAGGCTGTTGGTTAACTAGGATCTGTATCTTATCAGTACCCGTCAAGTGAGGCGCTACCAGAATAGCATTGCACTGTATGGTGCTAGTCTGGTAGCACTCACATAGACAGCTGCTGGAGATTTATAGTGCTTGCTGTAAGCACTCCCTGGTCACTGTCCATGGTGCTGGTGCATCACAAGGGTATCAGCATCCAGAAGGCTGGCCAAGCTGCTCCCATGGCATGGAGGGTTGGGGTATCGAGCAGCTTGGCTAGGACTAATGGAGACCAGGGTTCTAATCCTGGTCTCCAAGCTTTAGCATTCTGAGGGGAATAGTATTATTTTACATCAGGCCATAATGGCCTCGTAATTTTAACTCTCCCGGATCCACTTACCCTCGGAGTGAGACTCCTAAAGACTGGGGCTGCAGGAGGCAGAGCCCATTGTCAGGAGTAGTGGGGACTCAAAAACAAATTGGTAGTTTTACCATGCCCTCCAAGCTAATGGTTTTGTTGTCGGGCACTGTTTGGACCCAGTTCCCAGCTTATCCAATAGGTAGGGAAATGGGCAGACTGTGGGCTAAGCGTCCTTATCTGCTGTTCGTGGTCTATATTTCTATGTTTCACTAGGACTTTTGGCCAAAATGACTTCAGTATCATGTTTAGTTTTATTTTTATATTTATGTTTCTAGTTTTTCTGATAAATTGGAACTAAGGAATGTATGCATTTACTTTATACTGTAAGTCAACAATATACCTTTATAAATGAGCCTCTGGTCAGATGGTGTGATATCATCCTGGTTTATTGAAATAAATGGAAATATTTTACTGAATGAAGTAAATAAGGGAGGTAAACATTAACACAGATCATTAAACTTAATCCAGCCACATGTAGATCTTCTACCAGCTGAGATCTTAAGTTAGCTGATATGCCAGAATTTAACTAGATTTCACTTCCCAATCACTTTTTCTCAGTGTTAATTCATAGTGGTTGAAAACTGGAAAGGTTTAGATCCAGTTTGAGGACCCAGATCCACACCAGAGTTCTAAATAGTTCTGATACATTTTGGATGAAATATGAACCTTTATAAAGTTAAAACAGGGATGAAATATTATCACAGAAACCATTCAAATAAACCCAAAACAGCTGTTATAAAGAACTAAAAGGAGCTGCAGAAATTAAATGCTTACATATTATTGTATGGTAAGGTGAAAATGTTTACCTTTACCTTCTTATTCTGTTTTAGATTGGCCCTTTCTCCTGTCTTGTATGGTACCCTTGCTTCCCATTTTGAGTCTGCTTTTGTACTTACTTTACATTAATCACACAGCCACGTAATGAGTTTTTTTAATGAAACCAGTCAAACAATTTTCAGTACATGCTTTATAATGTGGTAAGACAATCTTGAGGAGGTACATTCCATAACACCTCCAAATGTTTTTTTTTCTTGTTATTGACAAACTCCCATCTATTGCTGGCCATTCCCTGCTGAGCACAACTACCATATGACTTTGGCTCGCTGCCCATAAAAGAGTCCTTCTAGATGGTGATGGCTAAAGATGAGTGGCATGGCAGGGTTTATTCTCCAGGCTGGGTTCTTACCAGAGAGTCATGGTCTGTGTTCTTTATGACTGGCCCAGTATGGGGAAATTTAGTTTAAAATAACTAAATCATTAAATGTTACCAGTGGCCAGGGCTTGTCCCAAACCCATTGATCAGTTAAATAGATTACCTGACCCAGCACCACCCTATAATTTAAACAAGCATTTGTCAATGCCGAATGTTTGCATGCTGGCATTGGCATTGGTAATGTAGAAGTTACAGAGCTGCATAATGAAAGCACAGTATTGAACTGAAGCCAACCCCACCACCACCCTGCAGAAGTGACAGGCATTGGGGTGTTCCTTTGGGTCATCAGGCATAACGACCACACCATTTCACCACAGCCTACCCTGCTGACACTGACAATGTCACGGTGTGCCTTGTGGTCTTTGGCCCTTATGCACTTCCATCCATCAGGAAATATGGTGAGATGGGTGTTGTATAGGAGAATGGGGAAAGTCTGGGGCAAGACTCGGGCACACCTTGATGCCTTCACTGGCTGCAGGGTGTGGGTGGGGGTGGAATGGTATGAGCATTACAGGCAAGAATCCCAAGTCACACCCTGATGCCTGTCATTCTCTACAGGGTGGGGGCGTTACTGTCGGAAACCCTAATGCCTCAGGCATTCATTGGTATTTTCACTCCAAATTTTCAACATGGTATTTTGTGATCCCACCTCATGAACAGTGGCAATATCAGTTTGTTAGCTGAAAACTGCTTTGCACAGTGACTACGGCATTTGACACCACAGGTGCAAAAACACATTCTGAACAAGATGTGAAAAATGACAGCGGTACTGTTCATGGGAGGTGTAAAAATGACAATGTTGAAAATCTGCTGTTAAAATATTAAAAAACGGTGAAGTCATGAGCGTGCATACAAACTGTGCAACACACACCGTAATGTAACTAGCCTGGGATTTTTGCAGCAGATTGTTAACACAGTTATTTGGGACCTCCGATCATGAACAGTGTCAGTGTGATTTTCTTTATCTGTCCCGAACAATGATTTCCCACAGCGACCACACATTTCTGCGCTGAAAGTGTGAAAACACATTTCGGCCATGTTGTGGAAAATGACAGTTGTACTGTTCATAAGGAGGCATGGAAAATGCCACTGGTGAAAATCTGGAATGAAAATATTGCAAATTCATGAACTTACGAGGGTAGCGTGAAAACTGTGCAATGCTCACTCATAACACAGTCATTTTATGGAGTTTTGTCACCAAATTTTCAATATAGCCATTTTAAGACCTCTGCTCATGACCAGTGTCACTGTGGTTTTCTTAGTCTGTCCCAAACATTGGTTTCACACACCGACTGTACCATTGTGCGCTACATGTGTGGAAACACATTTTGGGCATGATGTGAAACATGGTAGCAGTACTGATCATAAGGAAGTGTGGTAAAATGGCACTGTTGAAAATCTGGTGCAAATATTACAAATTGCAAACTTGGCGGTGTAAGAGAATCAAAAGAATGTGCGCCTCCCAAACACTTCATTTTTGGGAATTTTTATTAAATTTTTCCACATAGCCATTTTAACACCTCTGCTCATGACCAGTGTCACTGTGATTTTCTTAATGTGTCCTATATAATTTTGCACACTGACTGCGCCATTGTGCACCATATGGGTGGAAACATGTTGTGGGTGAGATGTGAAAATGACAGCTGTACTGCTCATAAGGAGGTGTGGTAAAATGGCAATGTTGAAAATCTGGAGTGAAAATATAGAAAATTTGCGAACTTATAGCGTGCGTAAGAACTGCACTGGCGAGCTCATAAAAGAATCATTTTATGAATTTTCCACCAAATTTTCAAAATAGGCTTTTGAGTGGCCACCTTATGAAAATGGCAGTGTCATTTTGTTAATCAAAAGGTGATTTCACGCGGTGACTGTGAAATCACCCTTCAGTCGTGATTAACGCCATGACGGTGACAGCTTTCATGAGAAGGGTCCCAAAACCCCACATTGAAAATTCAGTGCAAAAATTCCAAAACATGCCGAGATATGCAGCAAAGTTGAAAAAACCCTATCTATTACATTATACAGCTTACGGCATTTCCTCAGTTCGTGGTCAGCTTTGAAGAGTCTGAATGTTCTGGTCACGAAGATCATCGCCCCGGACTCCGGAGGTAAGTATGGTGTGAGGGTGTGGGAGAGCAGGGTGCACAGTGGGTGGGGTGGGTGGGCGGAACGCAGATGGAACATTTCTTTTACAATTTTTTTTTTAAGGAAGACGATGGGGGTTTGCCATGCTGGGGTGGGCTCCCAGCGTGGCAGCTAGAAGGCTGTTTGGGAGGGCTGGAACTGATGGGGATTTGGCACCCCATTGGCCACTCTGGACTTGTGCCTCGCTGGGGTGGGCTCCCAGCATGACAGCTATGGAGGCTGTTTGGGGGCTGGAGCCGGCGGGGATTGGGCACCCCCATTGTAGAGCTCGGACATGTGCCACACTGGGGTGGGCCCCAGCATGGCACCTGGAAAGCTTTTTTGGGGGCTGCATGGAGCTGACGGGCATTGGGCACCCCGCTGGCTATACAGTATGTGCATGGGAGGCGTGAGCACACAATATGTGTGCGTGTTGAGGGGAGCTCTGCTCACTGAAGCAGAGCTATCCCTTTCAACTGTTTGCTACTGCATTTTAACTGCTGTCATAGACTGCTGGAGCAGTGATTGGAGCACTGCAACCATGCCAGCAAACACACTGACTGAATTGGAAGAGGCTGACACACCTCTGGAAAACTCGGATGATGGCACTATGTTTCTTGCACATGCATGCAAGCAAACATAATAATAATTTCCTATACCTTCTGGAAGCCTTAGACCTCTCATTGTGTACCCTTAGCTTCTAGCCAAAGGAAGCAGGTATTAGGCTGTGACTACTCTCTTTCACTTTGGATGAAGCTCCAGCTTCCCATGCTCCTGGCAAGAGTTCACTTGTGCATTGCAGCTACATGCTTGCACATGATTGATAGCCAGTTCAGGGATTCCATACCTCTCTTGATCTGTCTTGTTTAGTCGGTTTGTTTTGAATTCTTCATGGGTTGGATTTGACTCCTTCCATGCAATATCTGTGGAATTGGTTGGAGGGAATTATTTAATCAATTTTAACTGAGCAATTGGTCTTTTACTGGGGATTAAAGATTGTATGGGGATGGGTGGCCTAAGGCATTTTTGTTATTTTCTGTTGGTCATACATAGGAGATCAAGAGGTGCAGCAGGAGGACATTTTATTAAACATGGTTGGCAGTTGCATTGGAATTTCCTAGGTATTAATGATCAATCCAGCAGCCAATCATAAGCCTTAGAAGACTCATGAATATTTAAGTAGACTTCTTTTTTCAGTTCTATTCATGCTTCCTATCAGGTATATCTGCTGTCCTCCACTATCTTCTAGTCCTCTGCCATCCAGGTTAACCCTTTCTGAAATCCCAAGGACCTCTACAACTCTTCAATAAGCCTACATAGGAGGCTGTTTGGCCTGGAGTTAGGGCACAGTGCTGTGAACTTGTTGGAGACCCAAGTTTGAATCTCGAACCACAATTTACTCACTGTGACCCTGAACAAGTTATTTAGCCCCCTATACTTAAGCTCACTGTAACATATTTCTCTCTCTCTCGCCCCAATATTGTGTATCTCTGTGTAGTTTGAATCTTCCTGGGTGTCAACATTTTCATTACTCAATTTACTGGCTTTGGGACATAGTTTGTATGAAAGGAGCATTATAAAACCAAATTCCTTTCCTTCCTTCCTTCATTGGTTTTGGCCTTCTGGCAAAAACACAGGACAGGTGTGTTATAAGGATGGGGTGGGTCCCCTTCAGTGACGTGGCAGAACAGTCTGGTGGACATGAGGGATATTACAGTAGCACCTTCTTGGACTATTCCCCATTTTTATTGCTTTACTCTTTGCTTTAGTGCCTGTCTACACTTCATTCATGTCCACAGTTCCTATTCCTGCATAACCTCTACACACCACTGCCACCACCACAACTGCTGCTAGAATAACTTTCTCTGAAGCACTGGGGAAAGTGCTACAGCAGAGGTTCTAAACAGCCCCAACAAGAGGAGAAGAGCATTCCTGACTATACATAAACCTTAGAACACATGTTATTTCCACTTATAATTTGGATATGGAATACAGAGAATGATGTGTCAGATAAAGAGTTTAAAACTGAATGAAAGGAGTTTTAAGCTAAAATACTAAGAAAAACATTAACAATAGTGTGGTATATTTTAAATGCATAATGAGGGGCAGAGGAAACCCACTTTTATCTCCATACTGTACACGAGTGCACGGTCTTCATAACTAACTCGTGGCTGCATCACTCATGAGTTATGGGTTTTACTACTCACTATTGGAGAAAAATGTGTTATTCAGTGCAACCCACTGTGACGGTAGTTCCTATATATTATAGTGGTGTGGTCGCACCTCTATATTTTAGGGTCGAAAAGGGTTTCTATCTTATACCTCAAATTTTGCACTTTAAAATCTTGCCAACCATTCTATAGATTTACAGGAAATTTTGTATGCATGGTTTCATTGGGTAGATCGCTTGACATGCCAAGTTTCGTGCTGGTCAGATCTATGGATTTTAAATTCAGATGGTGAAAAATGCAAACAAATTGCTGTTTTTCTTGTTTTTGTCATCGCTTTAGCCCGACATTTTGAAATTTTGGTCTAAATTTTCAGGATTGAAAGGGCTTAGCACACTGATGTGTCTTTGGCTGGTTTGGTGAAAGAATATTAATCCATTCAAAAGTTATTTAATTTTGAAATTTAGGTTCTGAGCATGCTCAATAAGCACTTCAAACTACTGTAGCTGTATGAAGTGGTCATGTGGGGACAATCCTTTTTGTGAAGGAAAAATAATTTCATTTGCTACCATCTTGTTTCCTTTTTTTCAAAAAATGCTTTTAAATCCATAACAATGACATCCTGTAGAGACACCAATCCATGTATCTTTCTCATCAGGACTCCGTTAGGTGGATTCTGTAGTTAACTGTTGGAGAAATGACCCAGAAATGTGGGTTTTAAAAATATTTTAAATCCTTTTCATGACTCACTTCTGCTTTTTCATTTGAACTTAGTACAAAATGTTCATATGACTGAAACTATCACACAAAACTTTTCATATGAATGAAAATATATGAAAATGTTCTTTCATATGAAAATGTTTATGTGATATTTTCATTCAAAGATTTTTTGTAATATTTTTGTTCAATATGAAAACTTTCATTCTAAGTCCAAACAAAAATATCATACATCAATTTTCATATGAATGAAAATATAATTTTCAAATTTTCATATGATATTTTCATTAATACATTTTTCTTATAGTATTTTCTTCAAATGAAAATTTTCATATGATGTTTGCATTCATATGATAATTTTCATACTAAGTCCAAATGATAATGTCATACAAAAATGTTCAAATGAATTGCCATCCTGTAACTATTAAATCTTTCCCTATTGTCTAGTGGCACTCCCCACCCTCCAATCACCACCCTCATAATTATAAAATATTTCCTGCTGTCTAGTGGCACTCCTACACTCCAAGCACGTCCCCATAATTATAAAATCTTTCCTTGACTTCTAGTCCGAACCTCCACTCTCTAATCACTATCTCCATAATTATAAAATCTTTTCCTGGAGTCTAGTGACACCTCCACCTTCGATCATCATCCTCCCATAATGATAGAATAATTCCCTGGTGTCTAGTGGCACACTCCACCTTCCAACTTAATGTCACCCTTCACATTTTGTGTTTCCTTGGTGTCTAGTGGCACTCTCCACCCTCCAATCACTGTTCTGTGTGAAATAAAGAAAACTGTCCTCAATGTCTTTTTTTAAACCTGTAAAAAGAAAATGGTCCTTCACTGATCTGACCTAGCCGCCCGATCTCCCACTGAGCACCCACCACCCTGCTCCCCACATCCCCACATACCCTCACTTACCTTAACAGGTCCCAGGGTGAAGATCCACTCCCAACTGAAGACATGTCTTGCTGTTGGAACTGTGACTGCAGTATGAGAAACTAAGGTAAATGCAGTTCAATGTATTTCAATGGAGTTTTCAACTTTGATGGATAACTTTGCCATTTTGCATATTTTGACACCAAATTTTCAGCATGGCCTTTTGAAACCCCATGTCATGAACAGTGGCAGTGGAATTATGGTATCTGGCCCAAAAAATGATTTCATGATCACTTGGTGAAATCACCTTTTGAGCAGGATTTGATATTTTCTACCACTCTTGTTCATGAGGTGGGGTCATAAGAAGGTGATGTTGAAAATGTGGATCAAAATATGTAAAATGACAAAGTTATCTTTATCCATTAATAGCAAAGTTATGTGCATCCGTTGATATTTTACACTTGCTCATAAGTTTGGTTATGTTAAATATTTTGACTATAGATTTTCAACACAGCTATTTTACACCACCATGAATGTGACAGCTGCCATTTTCAAATCCTGGCCAAACTATGAATTCACACATGAGTCATGGAATGGCATGGCAGTGACAAGGAATGATATTTTGACAAGGATTTAAAATTTTCAGTACCAGGTTCATGAAGTGGGGTAATAAGAAGGCTACGCTGATGATTTTGTTGTTGTTGTTATACTGTACAAATAGAAGCACAGGGCCAGAGAGGGCCATGAGTTTCCGCAGCAACATGCATATATGAATATGCATTACTCTAGGTCAAAACCTATGGATGGATGGGAGGACTTTTGTGCTCCCACAGGAAACTTAGGATACGATTATTCTATCTTAAAAGTAAAGAAATTCTTTGAAAAACTGCATTAATGCAACACTTACAGTTCAGGCTAAAGCAAAAACATAGGAATGTAGGGGTTTAGCCCAACCCCAAAACCCCACCCCATCCCCAAAACAAATCAGGTGTGCAGTCTTCTTGGGCTGTGACCTCAGCTCACCCCATTTGGTATGATTGTTTCTGAAGTGTATAGAATGGCATGAGCTTTAGGGTTGACAACCCCAAAGAAGACTGCCCTGATTTGTTTTAGGGTTGGGTGGGGATCTAGGGTTGAAACACTTAAACCACATTTCCTACTTTTTAGTGTTAGTCTGTATCATAAATATTGCATTAACTCAATTTTTTGCAAATAATATTTCTGTATATATAGATACATAGTCATGTTGAAAATACATAAAACTTTCAGCCAAAAATGTATTATTGTGTTAAATATATGCTTGGACTCTGATCTTACTTGATCTGAGAATGATATTTCATATTATACAATGACAAGAAAGAATCTTGGGCTGTGATTGGTCAGTTTGGGGCTGGACCCATGGTGTTATCCTAGCATAACGCCACAGGTCTACTTTCATCAATATGGAACATCATTTGGATACTCTCTCTTTTGCATCTCCTCTTAAGAAACAAAAATATTTTCCACACTAATAAAAACATTCTTTAAAATTTTTTTTTTATTTTATATATAACAACAGGCCATTGTATAATAGAAATAATACACTCCAGGGTGTGTGTCGTCGGTTGGGAAAATGCCACACCTGGGGTATTGGACATACTCTGCCTGTGGCCTCGTGCCCAACCCTCAGGCATGGCATTATCCCAGCATGACACATACCCTGTCATGCACTATTCCTTTATTGGATCGTGGCAAGCCATGACTGAGCAGTAAAACAGCAAAACTACAGGAATCTTTGATGAATTTGGCTGTGGCAGAGTTGATGAAATTTGCCTTTCAAGAACTGTAGCTGAGAGTTGCTCTAGTACTGTCTTTTCATGCACACTTGTCAGTCTTGGAGCATTAAACTGTGTGTACACTGAAATAAATTGTGTGAGCTTTTCTTTTTGGTGTGTCCATTGAACAATTTGAAATGCATTGTAAATCACTGTTATTTCCTGGGGGTGGGGTGGAGAATGATACAGATTAAAACTGATGTCACAATAATTTCCAATATGTGTGAGTATGGAGTGAGTGGTAGTTGGCAGGTCTGCAGTTCATCTCAGGATCTCTTACCATAGGGAGCCTTGTAATGAGATCAGAGATTAGTTTGTATGTTGTATGGGCCAAAAAAGCCTTAATACACCTGAGAAAATGTTCAAGCCCTAGATTAAGTATAGGCATTACATTTCATACAGTAGTTGCCTTATATTGAGGGAGAGAGAGTGCAAAACAAATAATTATTTGTTATTGGTATTTTGTACTCTTATGGCTGGGAGAGGCTTCGGCTTCCATCAGCCCAGTCATGTTGGCCCCCACTGTCCACCAGCTCCACAGGGCTTAGTAGGTGGCCCAAATACCCCATGGATTTCCCCTCATGTTGGGTTAGGAGGAAAGGACCATCCTCTCCCCTTGAAGTGTACATCCGGTCTCACTCTTCTGGATCATGGCAGTGAGGTGGGTGAGGGACAAGCAGGCAGGGTGCCATGAGAGCCTGCCTTCCACCATTTTTTCTCCCAAGACCCTCGCTGGGGCAGGCATATCTGCATGCACATGTGCAGGCTTGCACATGCTGCAGACTCCTGCAGTACCACCCACCACTGCCACTCCAGATCTGCACTACCAACAGGCCTCCATTGGGCAGCAGTCATTCAGCACAGCAAGCCATCTCCTCACCAGGAGAGGAGAGCAGTCCCTTGAATGCTGAATCCTCCCCTCACAACTGACCCCTGGCAGCCCATGCTTGTTCCCAAATACAGGTCGCTGGTATGGTGCAGGGTGTGGTGTCATGCATCTCAACCCTCAGTACTAAGAGGCTGGCTCAGAACATAGAATCTTAAATTGATTTGTACATTCAACAATTCTGTGTTTCACTTTTTTGTTTCTACTCAATCTTTTGATATGTTTTGCATTTTTAACTTTCCCAATAAGACTGTAGAACTTTTTGTAATTTCAATGTTTACATTGTCATTTTCAGGCTTCCTGGATATTCTGTGGTGTTAGTTTGTACTGTTATACAATGTTAACTAATCAGTGCAGAACAGTGGTAACTGACACAGTACAATTTCTAAGGAAAACTAGAACAGAAAGTCTTTAACCAGAAAAGGTTGTGGATCTAATGCATACCCTGCAGCATTAAAAATCTGTTTAAATTGTTTTCTGAGTCACAAAACTGCCATACACTTTCAGAGCAATAGCTGTCTTAAAATGGAAGATCGAGGTGATACTATCTTTAAAATTATATAGAATTTGCTTTAATGTCTTTACTCCACAAGGTGAATGTGTGTGTGTGTGTGTGTGTGTGTGTGTGTGTGTGTGTATCTGTGTGTGTATCTGTGTGTGTGTGTGTGTGTGTATGTGTGTCTGTGTGTATGTGCACACACACACATGCCCATAGAGAAGGGAATAGGGTGTCCTTCTGTTACTAAAAGTCTCTTGAAGCAGTTAACTACAAACTCTGGACAGGCAAAAATGATAGAGAAAGGCCCTGCCTGTTTAAAAAAATAGTTCTCCTTATGGATGCAGGCATGGAAACAAATGTCATCTCGTAGCAGTAAGACAGAGTAACACATTTTGATTTTGAAAGGTCACCAACCTTTTAAAGAAAGCAATTAATGAAAGGTTTGCAGGTTCACATAGGAATCAGAGCTCAGTGGGCTTTCTGAAACGACTAGTTGATTGATGGCACAAGCATTTTCTTTTATTCTTTCTTTTTTTTTTATTTTGCAGAGTTACCTGATATGATTGTGTCAGTGTTATAAAAAGTTCTGAATTCTAGGCTTTTGATTGCTGGGGCAATGATTCCTGATAGTAACATTTATTCCTGAATCAAATGGACTGCACATCTAATGGGGTCTGAGTTTCAATTATCTTTGTCAAAACTGGGAGCCTTAGAGTCTCTAAGCAGTGGAGTTCCTTGTATCTCCCAAGCTGGTTACAATCAGCAGTAACACCTGTTTTATTTTAATTCTGAAGAAGTTCTGTATATTCAAGTGCGAGTAGTACATAAAAGGAATAAAACAGAATAAGGGAGAGTTGGACTCAGGTTACACCTGCTAATACCTTTTCAGATCTGGGCTCCTAAATTTTAGAAGCAGCAGAGTAGCTTATTGCAGCACCTGGTGTCCTGGACATTTTAAATTGAAAAGATATTCATCTCCTGATTCAGCTCTTTGACTGAGTTGAACAGCTGCTGATGGTGAGAAAACTACAGGTACAGGATCTTACCACTTGGGTCCAACTAATGGAATCAAAACTTGACCTCCTGCTAGGTCTAAATGATGTTTCTGTCACAAAAATTACAGTGTCATTCTGTAAAATACTTTAAAAATAATAACACTTTCAGGTTGATCACTGAGATGAGGGGTTTCATAAGTATCACATTCATTTTCATTTTTAAAAGCATTTTAGAAATTCTTATGTTAAATAATTATTAACCAATGTTGTCGGCAGTATGTTAGTTGTGCACAAGCAGGTGCTAGACACCTGTTTACATGACATCGATATATAATGATAACTTTTGTGAATATTTATCACGACTTCTAAAGTGCTTTCAAGGTAACATTTAATTTGATAACACATAAAAGCTAGGAATGTGCTTATATAATAAAATACCAAAGGTACAAAATGTTGGTTCATTCAGGACTTGGTTTTAGGACCTAATGAAACATCACTGATACTTTATCTTCAAAACAAGTGTCCACTGCTGCTTCTAGTCATGTTGGGAAATTACTACTATTAGAACAGCCTTTGCATCTTTGGGTCGAGATTCAATCCCAGCTCCCAGAAAAGCTTAACACCCCACCCCAACCTGGGCTGGCCCAAAAGCTCAGTAGCTGGGGAGATATGCTTCCCAAAAACAACAAAAACTAACAGTTACCCAATTGATTCATCACTAGTGTGGTGGTATATTTTTAGAATAAATGAGTATGTACACGAGGAAATAAACCTGTTGAGGGCTAAGAAGATCAGAAGGTCATGAGCCAGAATGGTGATTGGGTTTATGATCTGGTTAGCCTCAGGTACATTGTTCTGAGCATAGCAGACTTACTTTTGCCTATGTTTTATTTTATGTAATACATTTGGATGGTTACAGTTAGTTTTGATCCTAGTGTCATATACCAGAAAAGGGTATAAAGAGAAATAACTGCTAAACACTTTTATGGTGTTTTATATAGAAGCCATTATCATTTCTATTTCCTGTATACCTCACCAATTGCAGCTGTATATCCTCCACTGATGCTGTATACCTCCAGTGGTGTACTGGAGGCATACAGCTGTAACCTTCCAATTAAGGCTCCCAATAAAGACTCTATGGGGAAAACAAAATCCTTCCTCAGTCCAGGAACACCTCCCAACACTCAAAACCTGTTTGTAGGTAATCCCTCTTGCCACCCCCCAAGCCCTCCACATAGAGAAATGAAAACAGTTTGATGCCAGTTGCAGGAACAGATAAGACCCCTCCCCCACACACATACCTTACCAATCGCCTTTTCCTCAAAGCTCCAGCTCTCTTGTATGCTTCTGCCACTAAGTCACTTACTCCACTGACTCCACAGGCCAATAACACATGCTGCTCCTCTGCTCCTGACCACAAACCAGCCCTCCAACCTCTACCTCCACTCCACACCACTGCCAATATGCTGCAGTGCCACAGTCCCTGACCCCACCAATTATCTCAAGGATGTCTAGCCCAGACACTCCTCTGTAATAGGGGAACCCTACAATTCAGAAACAAGAATGAGCCAAGGGAGAAAACTTTATCAAATTGCCACTACGCTATGGAAACACACAGGGCCACATAGTAACAAGGCTGAACCAGAAATGGCCCCAACCACAGCTCACCAAGAAAATGATCCAGACCCACACTGTTGGTAAAAACGACAAACACCTGCAATGAGTTATATAAAACATATTATGGGTATGCAACCTGGGGGAAGGGGAACAAGAGGATGGTAGACATAGATGTGGGAGAACTAACAAAGATTTACATATGTTTACATTAGTATAACAGTGAGAAAACTGAAGGATGTAGTGAAATAGCAGGGTGTTAACAGTTTTGAACTAGATAGGTACAATGATAACAGTTTAGATCTAGGAAATTACACTAGCACAAAATGACATTTATTGGTAAACTCTAAGTCACACACAAATGAGTGGGTTGATTAAGGCTGAAAGGAATTCTAGTAGTTGATCAAGGGAAGATAGTAGGGAGTACACAGACAACATAGGTTAGCTAAGGTAAGACAACAGCACTAGTTAGTTAAGATAAACAGGAAGTGCCAATATGTCTAGAAGTGCAAAAAGAATTTTGGGTTAACCAGAACTAAAGCTAAGAATGGAGGGGTGGGAGAAGTGGGAGGAGAGAGGGAGGTGTGAAGCAATTTGAGATTCATGTCTTACAGGAAAGTAGGAGCCCAGCCAGAGGTCAATTTTTGGGCAAGTGTTGGGGAGCTAATACCCTAGGGAAGCTGAGAAGCCCCTACTGGGGATGGGCAATAGATGGGAAGGGAGATGGAGGAGAGAGAGATCTGCTGAGGTCTGGCCACCCAGGATGCTGAGAACCCTGCCTGCACAAGGCAAAGGTGGAGCACGATAGGAGGGAGCAGGCTGTTTGGCAGTGAGGGTGAGACAGAGGGCTTGATGTGATTCAGATCAGTACCAGGTGCTGATAACCCTGCCTGGGGATGGTGCAAGGCAAACATTAACGTGAAGTGTTGTGGGAAGAAGGGGATGGGGAGAGGGTAAGTTGCAAGAAGGGAGAGAGGTAAAGGCTTAAAAGAGCTAAGACCCTAGGGAGGTGAGGACCCCTACAGGGACAGGCTATGGGGAGGAGGGGAAGGAATAGGATAAGAGAGAGGTCTGCCAGTGCCGGACCACTCCAGTATGCTGAGAACCCTGCCTGCACAAGGCTTAGGTAGAGACAATAGGATGGAAGCAGGCTGTTAGGCAGTGAGGGTGAGTAGGCTTGGGATGTTGGGAGTCTGATAAGGTTTAAGGAGACTAGAAGAGAGGTTGGGAAGGGAAGGGAGGAGAGCTGAAAGTTTTGGTGGAAGGGGTGGGGTGCATCACGGTCAAAATGAGGGTGGCATGGAAGTAGGGATTGTCCTGGGTGGGAGGGGTATTAGGGAGGTCATGGCAGGAACAGCTAGATGCAAAGTAGTTATTGAGGGCAGAGCTGACTTAGTAGAAGGAGGATGAGTGTTGATTTGAATGGGAGAGAATTCCACATTTTGGGAGGTGGTGAGAGTAACCAGAGTGGCCGATAAGGGTGGATCTGCGGGGACTGCCAGAGTGCAGGAGTCAGTTGATCTAAGGGAGTGGGAGGTGAGGGGGAGTTATAAATGAGGAGGAGAGGTGGGAAGGAGCACACTCAAGCCAATGCTTGGAAGTGAATTTAGCACAGTGGGAGAGTCACCGATTTGTAAGACAGGGAAAGGATAGGGCATGATAAAGATCACAGTGTTAAAAGAGAGGGTGCATACAGGGAAAAGCAGCATAAGGAATTGAAAAGGGTGTCTAATCTGGCGGGGATGACTTGGGAGCAGCACCATAGACTATGTCACAGTAGTCAAAAATGGGCAGTATCATCTTCTGTAGAAGTTCATGCCCATCCATAGGAGGGATGAGCCTATGGTTGCTGAACAGGGCACCAAGCTTGGGGAGCAGCTTTTTTCTGGATGGCATCAATTTGTACAGAGAAGTTTAGATGTTGGTCCAACCATACACCCAGATACCTGAAGGAGGATGTGTCCTGAAGTGAAGTCCCATCAAGAGTGTGGAAAGTGGGCAGGAGGGAAGCCTAGAAAGTCTCTGCCTTGTGCCAAAAGTCATGGAGACAGTCTTCTTGGCATTGAGAAAAGTTGATGGTTAGCAAACCAGAGCTGAACCTTATCAAAGTCTTGCTGCAAGCTGGTTGTAAACTCAGCAGGGCAGGAGCCAGATGCATACAGAACTGTATCATTGACATACATGTGTATCATGGAGGAGGGGAACAAACAAAGGGAAGGTCATTTAAGAAGATGGAGAATAGGAGAGGCCCTAGTACAGAGCCCTGGGGACACAAGTACTTATCGGGAGGAGGAGGAAATGACATCTGCGATCTTAACAGATTGAGCTTGGCCAGTAAGGTGAGCCTTGAACTAGTTAGTGGTGGAGGGAGACAGACCAGCTTTGGAAGGGAGTCAAGGAGAAGGGGTGGGAGACAGTGTCGAAGGCCTTGGCCTGGTCGACAAAAATGGCATAGGTGATTTGTCCATTGTACATCCCAGTTAGGATGGAGTCAGTGAGCCATAGGAGAGGTGGTGTTTGAGTGGTATTTCCTGAATCCAGATTGGAAAGGAGTGATGAACGAGGTGTCTGCTAGAAAAGAGGTGAGCTAGGATAGGACAATATGTTCTTTTTGCTTGCAAGGGTGGGGGAGAGAAAGGTGTGATAGTTGCCAGGGGATGAGGGGTCACCACATTTGTGTAGAGGGAGGACCACTGCATGTTTCCATGGAGAGGGACAGAGGCAGTAGTGAATGAGAGATTTAGGATTATTGAGGGATAGGTAATGGCTGGGGCAGAAAGGGAAAGAAAATTTGGGTCGAGGTCATCGGGGAGGACATTTAGAGGGGCTGATGGTGAGGAGGGCAGTTAGGGCATCATTTGGGGTTACAGTAGTGAAGGAGAAGAGGAGGTGGAGGGAAGTGGAGAAGAACTCTGTTAGAGGGTGGGGTGTAAGAGGAAAGGGACTTCAATAACTAAGTGGCACAAGAGGTATAATAGGAATTAAATTCTGCAGGTGGGTCACCACTAGTGAGCCATTTACTTTAAGCACTGGGGAGGTGGGGGGGTAAATATGGCATTGACCACCATCCAGAACCTTGAAGGGAATTTATGTTAGAGATGAAGGCAGATTTGAAGTATTTGGACTTGGCTAAACTAATAGCCCTGGTGCAAGCGTTTCAGAGCATGCAGTAGTTTGTGAGGTCACTAGGATGCTGGGTAGCTTTGTGATGCTTCCAGGCTCGATCACTAGCCCTGAGGCAGGCCAGAAGTTCAGGGGTAATCCAAGGTAAGTGGTTGCCTCTGACTCTGTTTTGTTTGAGTGGGCAAAGATATTCGGTTTACAAGAAAGATTTCTTTAAAGTAGGCAAGGGCCTTGTTAACTGAGGGGAAGAGGTTAGGGGAACCAGCTAGAAAGGGCAAGGTTACTCCAGAGAGGTTCGAGGTCAAGAGACTTGAAAGAGCATGGTTGTATGGTTTTGTGTGGAGATTTAGTTCTGTGGAATTTCTAACTATGAATTTTGGGTTGTGGTCACTGAAAGCATCAGGAGGATGCAATTGGTGATGACTCAGTGGGGGTGGACAGTAATGGCCCAGTCGAGTAGGGAGTGTTGTTCTGACTTGTGGTTAGGATGGGTGGGTTCCAAGATTAATTGGGAGAGATTTAGGCTCCGATTTCATTTTAATTTTGGAAGTTCTAGGTGACAACCAATTTATATTGAAGTCGCCTAGGATGAACCGCTCCTGAGTGAGCAAGGGCAGTGATGGAGTTAGAAGGTCAAGGGTGACCAATGGCTGGACATTTGAGTGGCAGTATATGCTGGCTATGAAGACAGGGAGGGTGAACGGCAGGGGTCACGTGGATAGCTAGGGCATCACGGGTCTCAGGATTGGAGGATGAGTAGACAATGGAATATTGGATGGATGTAAGGACATATATGGCGCACCACCTACCCTGCCAGCAGATCTTGCCTTAGCAGTGAGTAGCCAGAAATGGAGACTGAGTGGTCAGGGATAGAGCTCTTTAATCAGGTTTCAGAGATGATTAGAATGTCTGGATTTAGGGTGCTTGCCATGATCTGGAGGTGGTCTATTTTTTTGTAACAAGCTACAGATGTTAAAATATAGAACTTTGAACCCTTTGGGAGGCCGAGAGGAGAGTTGTGGGTAGTAATAAGAGGACGCACCAGAGGAGCATTGGGCATTTGGGACAGGGTTGGGGTGGATCTCCCAGTAGAAGCAAGATGAGAGAGTATGAGGAAGTGGAGCTTAGGGATTTGGAAAGGGCTGGCAAGGAAGTTAGGAGTTTAGAGGAGAAGGGAATGGATGAGTGTGGGAACAGGAGATGTAGAACTGTGGTGAAAGTGGACACCATTAGCAAAGCCGATGAGGAATACTGGTAAAGTGGGACCATAGTTCAAATGGGGAGAGGGACTAATAGCAGAATGTGAGTAAGGGTTTGGAGACAATAGCTGATGGAGGTGGGAAAGTTATTAGGTATTGGCAAGTAGTGTGCAAGTGGAGGTGGTAGAGAGAGGATATGAGCAGAACCGGGGCGGAGGAGAGAGAGGACAGTAGGGGATACATTGTATAGAAAGGCAGAAAATATAGTGAGCAACTGAATTAGGAACAGGAAGATTTTGGAGCAGAGTACAGAGGTGGGCTGGTCAGATGAAGGGGGATGAGTTGTAGTTTAGGAAGTGATCGGAAGGGAAACTGGATAGTTTTAATCAATGTAGTGCCCTCTAGAAATGGCACAATATAACCTGCTAAGGGGATAGTGAGTACTTAGTTATTCACATGCATATAGATCACCTGACATTCAAGGACTATAAATAAAAGTGTCCAAATAGGGTGGGAATTAGTAGTCTCTCTAAGGACTAAGGAATCACTGTAAGCTCATGCAGGATTTAGTTAAAAGTTAAGACAGGTAAGAATTAATTTTCTGGAAGACATGGCTGTAAGAGCCTGAATTTGCCTACTCAGAGCCAGCATTGGTGAGAAGTTATGTGCCAAATTTAAAAAGTCCAGTAGTGCTTTTACTGGAGCTGCTGATGGGTGAGTGGATTCCGTGGCTGGCTGAACTGCAAGGAGTGGTTGGCTGAAGATTCAGCCACAAGTGCTCTCCAGGAGGTTGAGCTCAATCATGGGCAGTGTTGGAGTGGAGGGAGCCTTGAGGTGGGCAGGCTGATGGACATGTGGGCGGACTTCATGGCTGCCAGAACTGCAAGAGGAGGGGTTCGCTGAAGATTCAGCCACAAAATATATATATATATATATATATATATATATATATATATATATATATATATGATATATATATATATACACATATACATACATATATATTATAGGGTGTGATAGCACTCCTATTGTTAGATTCAACAGTCGCTTCTGTGTTTAACCCAATAATTTGCACTTTAATAACTTTGCTACCGTTTGGCGATTCACGTGAAGTTTTGCATACAGTGTCAGGGACCAAAGATCTCTTGATGTGGCAAGTTGGTTCACTGTCAGATGTGCAGGTGTGGAGATGCAGAGTGTCAAAATGTGTAAATTACCATTTTGTGTGTAAATTCTTTGTCACACCATTTCTCATAAATGGCTTGGGGGTGTGGTCTGAATTTTTAGGGTATATCAGGCTTGGCTTGCAGATGTGCCTTTTGAAGGTTTGGTAAGAAAATATTAATCTGTTCAAAAGTTATTAAATATCAAAGTTTCCCATTATTTCCTATGGGAAAAGTTAGGCATCCCATGAGAAGGGTGCTTCCCTTTCACAGTGTCATTCTCTTTCTCAGATGGGGAATGCTTTTTCATGCTGCCGCCATCTTGTTTTCAGTTAACGAGGCAAACCAATTTAAATATTTCTAAAACTACTGTTCCTGGTAAACACCAACAGTTGGGTTTACCTATTCAGGGCCTGAGGAATCAGATTCTAGGGTCAGTTTGCCCAACAAATTGTCAGAAATATGTTTATTTTATCTGCAGAAGTTTTATTGCCGCAAATTGCAGCATTATTTGTGTGAAATGGGGAGTTCTGCCACAAATTGTGGCAAAAAGGACTCAGTGTTTCACAAAACACTCTGGGCCAGATATTCAAAGGTTTGCGCCATGCGCAATAGGGTTGAGCCTGCGCAAGTCCGAACTTGCTCCATTCTGTGATATTCAGCAGGAGGCAGTTGCGCCATTGAAAACAGGCTGAGCAACAGCGCAATGCAAATGAATGCATGCTGAACTGGAGGGAGGAACCATGCATAAACTGCACAGCCCGATATTCAGCCGGGCTGTGCAGAGTTGTGCAGGCGCAACCCCAACCTGCGCCTGCACAACTTTGAGCCAAAAAGAGGCTTAAGTCGAGGGCCACCCACAGGTGAGGTGCTGCATTGCAGGGCACAACACAGCAGCTGCCACCTGTGGCTGGCCCCAACCCTCCCTGTGCCCCTTGCAGCCCGATCTTGGGCAAAACAGTGTAAAATCCCCCCACCACCCCACTGGCCCGATCGTGGGCATAGTTCAATTCCCCCCACCAGCCCGATTGCGGGCAGCAATGTGTCTCCCCGAACGTATCCCTGGTGGTCCAGTGGACCGTAAATCCTGATCGCGTATGTATGTATTCATTCACAAAACTGGACTGTATTATGCGGTATGGGCTGCATGCCCATTGGCTCTTGCTCTGCACCAATGGGCATGCAGCCCCCGGGCAGTTAGTCGGAGGGCGGTAGGGTGGCAGGCGGGTGGGATGCTGCCGGCTGCTGGGAGGAGCAGGGTGGGTGAGGCTTCGTGGGTGGGTGGGGACACTAGGCACCAGGGATGTGTTGGGGGTGTTTTCATTATACCATCCCAGCTGATCTGGATTACGGTCCACTGGACCACCGGGATGTGTTCGGTGGGGGTGTTTATTATGTCCATCCCGCGATTGGGATTTATGGTCCACTGGACCACCAGGGATATGTTCGGGGACACATTTGGCTGGTGGGGGAATTGAACTATGCCCACGATCGGGCCAGTGGGTGGTGGTGGTGGGGATTCTACACTGTTTTGCCCGCAATCGGGCTGCAGGGGATGTCGGTCTCTGATGGCTGCTGCCTGGCAGGGTGCCAGGTGCAAATCCTCGGGATCGGCGCACCTGCATGCTACTGGCATGCAAATGGGGCCACAATCAGATGCAAATGGCCCCCTGCACCTTGCATGAATTATGGCCCCATTTGCATGTCACCTTTTGAATATCGGGATTTTGCGCATGGCACAATGGTACTTGCGCCATCACAAGTTGAATGCTCCACTCGACAACTGCGGTGGTGCAAGTTCCACTGTGCCATGCACAGTGGCTGGTGGGTGATATTCAAAGGAGTTGCTCAAGGCAATCTCCTTTGAATATCGCCTAGGCACACCCTGTGCAACTATTTTGTGCAGCGCAGAGCTTGCTCCACAAAATAGCGCAGTTTGAATATCTGACCTCTTTCTTTTTGTGAAACAAGGGTTTTGCTGCTAATTTTATCAGAACCTCCCTGTTTTGTGAAAATAGTGCCACAATTCATGGCAGTAAAATCTCCAGGGATAAAATTTCCTGGTGGTCTACTGGACTGCCCTCCCTGATCCTGATATTGGAATTAGTATTTTTTCCATGGTACTGCCTTTATGTCCCCTGGTTGTCTGGTGGTCCTCCTCATTCTCCTATCACTGTCCTGGTGATGCTATTTGTCCTTGGTGTCTAGTGGTCCCTCCTCCATTCTCTGATTCCCTTCCCATGACGCTGCATGTCTATGGTGTCTAGTGGTTCCTCCCCTGTTTTCTGCTCACCCTCCCCATTCTGCTCTTTGTTTCTGCTGGCTAGTGGTATCCCCTCCACACTCCATCTGTGTCCTGATCCTTGTGAAAGAAAAAGTGTTTTTTCTTTCTTGTAATGGTCCCTCCCTGTTTCCTAATTGCCTCCCTGTGCTGCTGTTTGTCCCTGGTGGCTAGTGATAACACCCCTCAGTCAATGTCCTGGTCCTCGTAAAAGAAACCAGCCCTTTAATTTTCCTGTAATGGTCCCTGATCCATTTCCAGTCACCTCCACATGCTGCTCTTTCTACCTGGTGGCTGGTTGTTTCCTCCCATTCCATCTGTGTCCCAGTCCTGTAAAAAGAAAACAGTACTTTGTTGTTGTTTTTCCAGTAAAAAAGAAATGGTCCCTCCCGACCAGCCCATCCCATACCTCCACCTCCCACTCAGCACCCACCACCCCACATTCCCAAGTACACCCCAACACACCCTTACTTACCTGATCAAGTCCCAGGTTCAAGTCCTACTCTCTGATCGAAGAGCGTCTTGCTGCTGGAAACAGCGACTGTAATATGAGATACTAAGGCAAATGTGATTCAATGTATTTTAATGGGGCTTTCAGCTTTTATGCATAATGTGGCCATTTGTTTAGAGTTTTGACCCCATATTTTCAATATGACCTTTTGGGGACCCCACCTAATGAACAATGAAACTGTTTATGCAAGTCCCACCAGAAAGGTGATTTTGCAGTCAGTTGGTGAAATCACCTTTCTGGTGTGATTTGTAATGACAGTCATATTGTTCATGTGGTGGAGTCATAGAAAGCTATGTTGAAAATTTGAATCAGAATTAATACAATTGGCAAAGTTATGACCATTAATTGCAATTTCGCTATATACGATTGTAACTTTGGAAATGTTCAATATTTTCACCCCATATTTTCAACATAGCCTTCTTATTATCACACCTCACATATGTCAGAGCTGTCATTTTTCAGATCCAGGCCAAAATGTGTTTTCACACCTGTGGTGTGGAATGGCTCTTGTGTTATGCAGAATTACGTTTGGTGGGTATTCGAAAATTTTCTGTACAGACCATATCAGGTGGGGTAATAACATAGCTATGCTGACAGTTAAGTCACTCTTTTTCTACAATGTAAGTGCAGGCCTGGAGGGCCATCTTGTTTTAAGCTGTACATATACGCATGTATGGAGGGATAGGATGCTCCTACAAGCAAATAATGCTATAATTATACTTTCTCAAAAAGTATGGAAATTCTTGAAAAAAAGCATCTTTAATTCAGTTAGAGTTTCAGCATCAAAGTTTGGAATCCTAATACCCCACCCTACAGCCTCCACCACGTACCACAGGCATCTGGGGGTGCCATAGAGTCATTGCCCTAATGCTTACCCCATTACCCTATGTGTACCATCTCAGCTTTATTTCTTGTGGAATGGGGTGATCATCAGGGCTGATGACCCAAGGCAACTCTAACACCAGATTTCAAAATATTTGATGCTGGAACCCTAACTGATGCATTAACAATGTTTTTGTTACTATAGTTAGGGTTGAGCAGTCACGTCTATGTTAAAACTGAAATATTGCACTTTAATAACTTCACAACCATTCAAGCGAGTCACATGAAATTTTCGTGAGTCATCAGGGACAATAGATCTCTTGATGCTGCAAGTTTTGTTCCATTCAAATGTGTGGATGCGGAGACCCAGGGAAGTGTGAAAAATGTTTAATATACTATTTTTTTAATTTTTGTCACACCACTGTGTGAATAACGTGTGTAATTTTGTTGTGAAACTTTGGGTATATAGGTCTTGGGTCAAAGTGGTACCTTTTGAAGGTTTGGTGAAAACATATTAATTTGTTCAAAAGTTATTACATTTCAAAGTTTCCCATTATTTCCAGTGGGACCAGATAGCTGTCCTGCTTGACAAAGTTCTTTATTGCAAATGTAGAATCTTTTGCCACAAATGAGGAATCCTTTGCCGCAAAGGCAGAATCATTTTATGCTGCTGCCATCTTGTTTTCAGTTGGTGACAATAAAATTAAATTACTTAAAAATACATGTGTTTAGTGGACAATAACTGTTGTCTTTACTTAATCTGGACCCATGGAATCTGATTCTGGGATTAGTTTTTGATAAGTGACTTAGAAATGTGTTTTTAACATGCAGAAATCCTTTTTCAAACCACAGGGAAAAAGCATAAAACAGGATCCTTTTTGCAATTTGTGATAAAGGATTTTCTTTTTCTGCAAATTGCAAAAATCTACAGTGGCAAATCATTCTTTTCGTAATTTATGAAAAGCTATTTTAAGACAACTGTTTATTTGTCACTCTAAAATTCAGAAATGGTTGTTGATTTTGGTCTGAAATTTTCAGGGTACAAAGGGCTTGCGCCACAGATGTGCCTTTGCTGTTTTGTTGAAAATATATTACTTTGCTGTGGAGTTCAGCGGGTTTAAATTTTGTTTAATTTCCATAGGATAACATTGTAATGTGAGGTTTTACAGAGTTGTTTCTTCGTCATTATGCTGTGAAGAAACAGTTTGAAATCTATTGTGAATTTTTAGGATACAAAAGCTTGTGCCACCGATATACCTTTTGCTGGTTTTGTGAAAATTTATTAATCTGGAGTCCAGTTATACAGTTTTAAAATTTTGCTGTGTTTTCCACAGGATAACATTCCAATATGAGGTGTTTTTTGTTGCCGGACACTACAGGATGGGAGCACAGGCAAATAAAGATACCACTACACTATCTCAAAATAATGCATGAATGGGAGTGCAGGGCCCACATGTAAATATGGATTCCATTATGGACTGATAGAAACACAGGGCCTGGAGGGCCCATGCTCCCACAGGAAATAAGGATACAATTACAGTCTCTCTAAATTATGGATGGATAGGACAGGCCCAAAGGACCCTGCACTCCCACAAGCAAATAAGGCTATGAGTATGCTTTCTAAAAAAGTAAGTAAGGAAATTCATTGCAAAAAGCTTTATTAATGCATCAGTTAGGGTTCCAGTGACAAAAGTTAGGACATGCAGTGTCCAACCCTACTACTCCCACACACACCTACATGCACCAACAGGCATTGGGGTGTGCCTTGGGGTTGTCAGCCCACACACAAATACAAGCCTACAGGGAAATAGGGATGTGATTACAATATCTTAAAAATTATGGCTGGATGGCACAGTGCATTCTCACATGCAAGTATGAATACCATTATGGAGTGATGGGAGTACAGGCCTTATGGATGTGCCTATGCTCCATTACACAAACGCATAGTATTATGGAGTAATGGAGTGCACCACCCTCGCTCCACAGGAAATAAGGATACAATTACAATCTCTTAAAAATTATGGATAGATGGGATCACAGGCCTCCTCTTCCAAGGGTTTGTCAACCCTAAAGCTCACCCCATTAGGTGTGTATGCTTCTGGAGTATATAGAGTGAGCTGAGCTTTATGGCTGAGAGCCCCTAGGAAGAGTCCACCCTTGATTTGTTTTATGGGTGAGGTTGGGTTTTAGGGTTGGAAACCCTAACGCCACATTCCTAATTTTGTTGCTTTAGTCTCATCCCCAAATGTTGCATTAACACAGTTATTGGTGTGTATATATATATGTGTATATAAAGTTAGATAGACAGATATAGTGGCACAGTAACACCAATATAGTTAGGGTTGAACAGGGTTTTTTATGTTAAACTTCAAACTTTTCACTTTAATGTCTTCAACAGATTTGCATGACATTTAGCATGTGTTAGTCCGGGGAGTAGATCTCTTGACTTGATCGGTTTTGTTCTAGTTGGATATGCAGTTTCTGAGATCTGGATAGTGAAAAAGTAAAAACAATAAATGTTTTTTTTTTTTTTTTGTCATTGCCTACATTTAGAGGGTTTTGAATTTTGGTTTGAAATTTCAGAGTACACAAGACTTGCACAGAGATGTGTCTTTCACTGGTTTGGTGAAAAATGCTAACCCATTCCAAAATTATTACATTTTAAAATTTCAGTTCTGGGCATGCTCAGTACAGTCATTGGATAGCTGCTTGGAATGAAAAAACAATTTGGTCCATGCAAAAGGATCCTTTTCATACTGGGCAATGCTTTTTCATGAGGACATTTTTTGTATGGCTGCCATCTTGTTTCAATTTTTTGAAATTAATTTCAAACCCCACAAAATTGTATCCTTTACATGGTTTTATGTGATAACAGCTAGTCTGAAAGACTGCCGATCACATAAAGTGAGTAAAAGCAGCCTGTCATCAAAAGGGTGACTGAAATCATAAGACCATCACAAATAGCAATGGCCGCTACATTAACTTTACATAAACAGCAGAATAAGTATTTTTATGCTGGGGTTATGCCCCATGTGTTCCCCTTTGCAGGGCAAGGCCCCTGCACCCCCAAACTAAAATAGTTAACTCCATGGGGGTGCAGACCTAAGGAAAAGTAATTCTTTCCCCAAAAACAAAAAATTCTATCATTGGAAGCCAGACCTGAATCTGGGTCTGCTGGCATTGCAGGCAGTATCTTACACTGTTATACTAAATGGCCAGCTCAGCGAAATTGGCCCCACAACATCCCATATCCTGTAGTAGTGAGTGTAGCACCCTGCTATACTCGCCTCACAGATATAGTGATGCTTCACCACTTGCTGTCAGTTTGAGCAGTATTATTGAGTCACTTAAATTGATGCGCTCAATAATATGCACTCATATAGGGTGCTACCACTGCACACACATGTATCTTGCTAATTGGGACCCCATTAGGTGGATTCTGCTCTTTGTTTCTGGAAAAATGACCCAAAATGTATTTATTAACACTGAAATATATTTTGTGTGATCTGATTTTTTTTCTCATATGGGCATACAAAAAGGAATTGGTCTATACGAAAAGGATGGCTTCATATGAAAAAAAAAAAATTGGGCTTAGTTTTTCCCCATTCTTTTTCATAGGAAGGTATCCCTTTCATATCCTTTTTTGTGCACAGGAAAAAGAATGCTTTCATAAAAAAAAAAAAAAGAATTTGGACTTCTGGAGTTAGCATCTGCAGCATTTCTGTCTTAAAGTGGACGTTAAATTAGTTGTGGCTTAAATATGAGTGTTGTTTTTGTTCCTATCTTTAATGAACGTAATTTACATAACATTTTGAGTGTCCTGTACTTAGTCACTTTGTTTTCAATGCTTGGCATGGTTACCAGCTGTGAAGTAAGTCCTCAAAGTTCTTTTATAGCTTGAGCCTGCAAGATGGGATGCAATGTCCTCTGATGATGACTCTGTTTGTGCATTTTATCTGCACACGACCCAAGCACAGTGGATGAGTTTTCACCTGCTTACCTGCTTGCTTTATACACACACATAACACACACACACACTCCTTTCTTCAAAAGCAGTAATCTGTTAGAAAACATTTTAAATTGTCAAATAGCTACTTTGTTCATCTAAGTAAACCAAAAATTAATTTAAAGACTAACTTCTCAAAACAGATTTTCATCTGCAGTATTTTTTTATTTGAAATTGACCTTCTGCTGGCTACCTGTACAAAGTCATCTAACAAGCACAAGGAAAATGAAGACATAAAGTAATAAAATCGTCATCCATCTGACACAGTGAACAAAATGTCTGTAAGACAGTTACCAGCATGAGACTGTGAGGTACTTTGTGCAGCTGCTGCATGTTATATTGAGTCCTCCCCCACACACACACACACTAAACTAAGTATAGGGACTAATACTATATTTAATCATTGTTGCTATGCTCTCTCAACACATTTTGTTTGTTAACAAGCAAAGTAGGCAAGTCATTACATTTCAAACTGAAAGCAGAGCCTCAGCAAGGCTCAATGACAAAAGAGAACTGATAGATTCGGTCTAAGCACTGATTCACTCTAAGTCCAGGCACCCATAGCTTGGAAAGCCATACAGAGATTCAGACTGTATGCAATGGGTGTGGGGTGAACTATCGACTGAGTTACATTCAGATTTTATAGATTAAATGGTGTGCAAGGTTTCCGGTCCATGACAACTCTGAATGGGGATTCTGTACTTGACAGGATAGCCTATTGAAATGTATTCTTAATTTCCTGTACATTTTGGATACCTTTACTGATTCAGCTCAAGATTGACATCCAAATAAATGAGTATTCATGTTTACAGGATAAGCAAATGTTGTACAAAAAAAAAAAAGTAACTACAAAATGCCCACTGTATTGACAAGGTCTGCACAATTTTACTCATAGCCTAATAAATCCTGTAATACTGCTATACAGTACAGTACAGTACATGTTTGCTAAGTGAAAAAAACAAGAGACATGCCAAGCTGTGAAGAGTGTGAAGACTTTTCATTTGGGGATTAGGGTAGGATGGTAATAAACTAATATTTACAAAGATGGTAAGAAACGGAAGAAAACAATATGTTATAGTAGTAAGAAATGGACAGAAACTAATATTTAATAAAGGAATAATGCACAATGGGGTGTGTGTTGTGCTGGGATAACATCACACCTCAGGTGGTTTGGCAAGAGGCCACAGGCTGAGTCGTCCAACATCTGAGAAGCCACGTTATCCAGCATGGCTCACACACTGGAGTGCACTATTCCTGTCATACAATGGCTCATTAAAAATTTAAGAAAGCTAAAATATATGTTTAGTGTATGGTTTTATCTGTATTTTTGTAAGGGTGGGCATACCTAATGAAAAAAATAGTGCACCATTTCTGATTTGACCAATTGGTGGTGCTAATGCTGATGTTCTATCTGTCAGTTTCTGTCCTGCTATCTCTCTTTTGCTTTCTGTTGGCACCAGTCTCCACAGCCTTTGACCTCCAACTGTGATTCAGAGTTTTTCAGCTGCGGGTCTGTTTGTAATGTTTTCTGATACAGCTGGCTGACTACAGACAGAAGAAATGTCTGAGAGGCATAGTAATATGGGAGGCACAATCCTAAGTAAAGAGTGATGGACTCGCTTACTCTTGCAAGCAGGTAGCAGTTCACAAGCTGATGACACTGACAGCTTTGTAGAGGATTTAGTTAGTGTGCTGTGGGGACAAGAGCTGGGAAAAACAGTTCAGATGAAGCTCCATGTTCTTTTGAAAAGCAGCAGGCATGCTCATTCTTGTGAGTTGTTGAATAAAGAGTGGTGTTGTGAAGCTGATGACAGTATCGGTGTGGAGCTGTTTAAGCTAACCAAGGTGAAAGCTTTCTTTTACATTCCACAACACTGAACAAAACAAAACAGAAAAAGAATGACCTATGTGATTCTTTTGTGTCACGTTGGACACATAAAAGTGTGAAAGACAGATTTGGGTACACTTCATAGCACTGGGAGGAAAGATTTACTTCACAAAATTGTGAAGTACTAGCGGACTAGTGCAGTCCACAGACCAAGTGTGGGCAACTTGGACAAGTCATGTGCAGTGATTTTTAACATGTGAGTTGGCCTTCTGTGGTCAGACTAGATCCATGATGTTATGCTGGGATAACATCATGGGTCCAATCTCTGACTAACCAGTCAGACCAGAATTCTTTGTTGCCATTGTATAATGAAAATATTAACTCGACTACACAACACAACACAACTTTTCACTCAATGCTACTGACAGTGAAGGCTAGCAGGGAGACTGCAGAGCTTGGTGCCAGGCCCACACTGCATCAGTATGGTGCCATGGACTAGCATGACCCAGTACATCAGCAGATTCCTTGGCCCGTTCACAGTAGCTGGTTGCCCACAGGAAACTGATTCAAGACTGGCACATCTTCAGCCATAATGCAGATTATTATTACAAATGTTTTTAAAATACAAGTTTATTTTTTTAAGGATTATCACCTCTAAATTCATTTGATAGTATGTGGTGTTGGCTAGCAAGATCAACCACACATTTAAAAAGTAAACAAATTTCCTGTTCTCTTTAATTCCCTACCGATTTCCCTCTGTAACCTAATTAAAAATGGTCAATGCTGAATGTTTGCTTGCTTGGAGCCATTACACCAGCTTGCACAGGTGGGATTATGTTTCCCTGGTGTCTAGTGGCACCCATTGCCCTTCCTCCGATCACCATCCCTTATGTTTCTTCTTTCCCTGGTGTCTGGGCACCCTCACCAATCACCATCCCCTTTCATTTCTTGTTTCCCTGGTGTCTAGTGGAACCTCCAATCACCACCCTTCTGTTTCTTATTTGCCTGGTATCTAGTGGCACCCCTGGCCTCCAATTGCCACCCCTTATGTTTCTTGTTTCCCTGGTGTCTAGTGGCACCCCACCCTCCAATCGCCACCCCTGCATTAATATTACCTGTAATGAAGAAAACTGTCCTCAATGGTTTTTTCTTAAACATGTAAAAAGAAAATGGCCCTTACCAATCCGACCACCCCATCCTGACCTCACGCTGAGCACCCACCGCCTGCAGTTACCCACATCCCCACACCCTCACTCACCTGAACTGGTTCCAGGGCAAAGATTCACTTTCCAATCAAAACAAGTTTTGCTGCTGGAACTGCTGACTGCAATATGAGAAACAAAGGTAAGAGTGGTAAATGTATCTTGTTGAGGTTTTCAACTTTGATGGATAACTTTGTCCATTTTGAATATTTTGACCACACCTTTTCAACATGGCCTTTTGGGATCCCACCTCATGACCATTGGAAGTCAAATTGTACATATGAGGCCGAAAAGAATTCTGTGGTCACTCGGCAAAATCACCTTTTGGACAGGATTTGGAAATTTTCAGTGGCTTTGTTCATGAGGTGGGTTTATAAAAGGCTGTGTTGAAAACTTGGGGTCAAAATATTGAACAAATATAAAAGTTATGAGCATATGTTGAAATTTTGAGATGCACACTCATAACGTTGGTAATTTTATACATTCTGACTCAAATTTTCAGCATTGCCATATTTTCACATCACCTCATGAACTTGACAATTGTCATTTTCAAATCCTAGCTAAAATGTGTGTTGCTCCTGTGACACAGAATGAAATTGTTGATGCACAAAATCACATTTCAGGCAGCTTTTGAAAAATTTCTCCACCCTTGTTAATGAGGTGGGGTCATAAGAAGGCTATGTTGAAAATCTGGGTACAAATATTGCAAAATAATAAAGTTAAGAGGGTACATTGAAATTTTACAATGCACATACACAACTTTGGTAAATTTAAATATTTTCATCACAAATTTTCATCATTGCCATTTTCATATCACCTCATGAATGTAACAACTGTCATTTTCAAAACCTGGCCAAAATGTGTTTTCAGACCTGTACCGTGGAATGACATGTCAGGCGAAATTTGAAAATTTTCATATACCGGGTTCACGAGGTGGGTTCATAACAAGGCTATGTTGAAAATATGAGGTCAAAATATTAAAACACAACACAGTTACAAAAGCACTTCGACTTTTTTCCTATGCACTTTCATAAGTTTGGTAACTTTTGACATCCGATGCTGCACAGAATGGCAGAGTTAGAAGGGACCTGCTCTTCTGTAGGGCTTGCACATCCACCTATTCATGCAGATTTCAAAGGAATCTGCGTGAATGAGAATATGAATCCACTATCTCAAAAAGAAGGGAAATTCTTTGCAAAACACTCTGTTAATGCACCAGATATGGTAGCTTCATGTCACAAAGTAGGGAAATGTGGCATTAGGGTTTCCAATCCTAACTCCCCACCAGCAGAAAACGGTGTCTTAGTGAATCCATGGTGGAGTCTTCCTTAGGGCTGTCAGCCCTATTGCTCACCTCTCCCTCCCAGTCTGTAGCCTCCAGTCTGAAACACAAGCTACAGCTCCAAGCCACTGTTTCATAATGATACACTCTTCAAATATAGGAAAGTATGTCTTGCCCAGGTTGGCAACACAATTTGTTGTGCAGTTGTATGCCACTTTTGGTGGACATGAATAACATGGATATCTGTTTTCTGTGGATGCGATCTTGCTGCCAAAAGCCTGATCCCATAGAAGTAATAAAAACAAGAGTTATTAATGAGGACTGTAAATGCTGCCTACCACGGAGGCTGAGGACAGTTCGTGCAACATTAGTAACCTAATTAATGCCTTCACTTTAGCTCTTCTTGTCTCTGATTGCTTTAATTAGGTGCAAATTGCTTCAATGTAAAGGTGCCACAGTTACCACCCGCCAGCACCCCTCGTAATCTGTCCATGTCTGTGTTTGCTGCCTGCTCTGGATAGAACTCCATGGCTTCCTCACATCATCCTGGCATTAGGTTAATGTATTTAAAGTTTACTTTTAATCACCACACCTCCCTGCACACACCCTCTGCCCACCACTACTAGATGAAGTCCAGGAAAATAAAGCGTTGGCTCTTAGTGTCCTTACACCCCAGACACCCAATACTGTACCACAAGAAGAAGCCCAGGAAAAATAAAGGCTTTTACAGTAAGCACAGAAGCACTAAAAACCCTCACAACAGCACTAGTCTCTGTCTATGCAGCACACAGGACTGTGCCCTGTGAACCCTGTGTGAAGAAAGGAGATCATGTGTGACATTGTTTTCTCACAGATGGGCTGGCCATTAGGGTTGACACCCCAAGGAAGACCACACCGCAGATTCACCAAGACTACAAAGATCTAAAACCCTAATGTTTTGTCCTTCTGCTGCTTATTGTAGGTGGTGGTGGTTGTGAGTTAGGGTTGAAACACTAATGCCACATTCCCAATTTTGTGGCATTAAGTTACCATAACTAGTGCATTAACAAAGCTTTTACAAAGAATAGATAGATACATAGTGTGTGTGTGTGTGTGTGTGTATATATATGTATATATATATATATATATATATATATATACACACACATATATATATACATATATGATATACAATGGTGAGCTGTCAGATAAATGATTTATCTACACAAGTGCTGTTTGACCTTGGGTAACCTCACTAGTGGTGTAAGCCATGAGGAGGTGTCCAAGGTCAAACAGCACAAATGTAGATAAATCATTTATCTGACAGCTCACCATTGTACATTTCATTTATGCAATAGGGATGCTTTCTATCAGTGCAGGAACATTTGGTTTTGACTGTTTATTTTAAATTATCATTTCTGGGAGTTTTGGTTAACTTTCCTACAGTATGTCTGCCTTAGCATAGTGGTTGCTATTAAATGAAACACCACTCATTTGTAGAAAACTTCTTGGTTGAACAAAATGTCATGCTTACAGAACTATGTTACCTTTTTTCATTTTAAAGTTATTTGTTTGTCAAAAAAAGGAAAGAACATTTAATTTTATGCTGTTTTTAGCTAATTATAAAACTAAAAGATATTTATGAATGAAACACCACTCATTTTGTAGAATGAGTGGTGTTTCATCCATAAATACTTTTAGTTTTTATTTATAATTAGAAAAAAACTGTTGAACATTTTTCGTGCACACAGTAACATGCTATCATTTTTGTTTTAAAGTTATTCACATTTGTCAAAAGTGAAAAATGTAATTATCTTCTGCTTTTTGCTAACTGTAAAAATCTATAAGGTATCTATACATGAAACACCACTCATTTTGTAGATAATTTTGTGCTGAACAATTCTCGTGCTCACAGTACCTTGCTGTCTTTTTCATTTTAAAGTTATTCCCATTTGAATATGGTCAGTACTGCTTCTGAGGCGAACATGAATTTAAAGAGATTTGTGACATAGTAACTGTGTGTATAATGGTCATTGTATGTATAAATTTATTTATACATACAGTGACTCAGATAAACCCATTTATCACACTTAATCTATGTCCACCATTGCATATATATATATATATATATATATATATATATATGCAACAGGTGTCTGGATAAATGGAGTATGATAAATCTATTTATCTGAGTCACTGTGTGGATAAATTTATTTATCCACATAGTAACTACATCATCACCCATTTATCCACACAGTGACTACATCACTGACTACCACCACCTGTGCTGCCTGCTTAGCAGCAGTGCCTCCCAGTTTCACTTTCACTTCCTCACAGTGTTCTTTTAAACCCGAGCTATCACAGTCCCAAACACTCACAAAATGCACACCCTAACCAAATCCCCCAAACTGGAACCACATTTTAAATGAAAACATTCTAAAAAAAAAAGCAAATTTTTCCTATTTCTCAGCACAGCAATCCTGCAAACCAAACACAGCAACCAGGCTCAGAGAAAAAGGAACTTAAAAAAAAAATATGACAAACCAGAACCCCAAACAATCCTGTTGCATAAATTAAATATGTGGAGTTGCCTGTTGGATAACAAAGTTATTTACGTTGTCAGTGACCCTCATAACCCTCACTCATGGCTTCACCACTCGTGAGGTTACTCAAGGTCACAGCAACTGTACAATAACTTTGTTATCCCACAGGCACCCTGCATATCATATATATATATATATATATATAATATGCAAAAAGATAGTTAATGCATCAGTTAGGGTTCTTCTACAGCGAAAAAAGCAGAAATTTGGGTTAGGGTTGAAAGCCCCCTTGGACCCCCCCACCCACCCCAACCGAGGCATCGGGGTGCACATTGGAGTCATCAGCCCTAACTCTCACCCCATCACATGTGTAAAGAAGCAGAGGTATAGGAGAATGGGATGAGAGTTAGGACCGACGACCCCAAATGTGCACCCGATGCCAGTTGGGGTGGCTGGGGAGTCCAAGGAGCCTTAAGCCTAACCCCACATTTCCTTGCTTTTGCTGTAGAAGAACCATTACTGATGCATTAATGAAGTTTTTTGCATAGAATTTCCTTACTTTTTAAGAAAAATAGAAAACAGAAAGCTGCACAAGTTGGTGGGGAAGGGCAATGCGCCTCCCACCAACTTGTAAGTAACAGGCCACATTACACACCCAATGACTAAAAGTACATTCACAACAGCAAGGCCAGCCACCAAACAAATGTTAATCTAGTAGAACAATAGAAACGCTGTTCACAAAACATAAACTGTGCCATAATATATCCGTAAAAATATATTGCCTGACACATAAGCACCTCTATTAACATCTACAGGAAATGCCATCAACACCCTCCAAATTTCAAGTAAAACATCAAATCGTGTCCAAGAGATGACATATCAAAATTTGAAATTTTATTCATCAAGTGGCACAGTTCCACACCTGTTGACATTTAACACACACAATCACTGAAAACTACATCCGAGACACTAAGGCTAGGTATCCTATCAATTTAAGCCACCACCACAAGCAAAACACTGTCTGCAGGACATAAACTGCACCACGCCATATCCGCACCAAAAAAATTACTGACACAGAAACACTGAGATTTTCATCCACATGACATGCTGTCAACACCTCCAAATTTCAAGTGAAAAGACCAAACGTTGTCCGAGATATAACGTTTTAACATGTATGAGATTTTAATTCATCAGACAGGCACAATTCCGCACCTTTTGACATTTAACACACAACTGAAAACTACAACCATGACACTAATGTTAGGTACCCTATCAATTTCAAGCCACCACCACAAGCAAAACACTGTCTGCAACACATAAATTGTGTCACGCAATATCTCCATAAAAAAATTACTCTGACATGTAAATACAATAATTCACATCTACAGAACATGCCATAAACACCCTCCAAATTTCAGGTAAAAGATCAAACCGTTCCCAAGATATTCAATATGAAAGATTACTAAAATTCCCTATCTATTCCATTATAAAAATCTGGCCATCTTGTCCCTCCCTTGCTATCAAAGATGGCGATTAAAGAATCTCACGATCTAAGAATTTGCAGGTTCACAAACAAGAATTACAAATATTATCAATCAAAAATTAAAGAAATTCGGTATATCACCGTCATGGTTCAACAGAACAAAGCCCGAATAAAACCCACCCTCATTTGACTTCCTAGGACACCCCTTGGCTGAGAAAATTGATTTTTAAATTGGGCCATCTTGTCCCTCACTCACGATGCATGATTGCGATCAAAGAATCTCACAATCAAATAATTTGCAGGCTCACAAACAAAGAATTAAAATATTATAAATAAAAAATTGAAGGAATTGCGGTAAACCACCACCACCATGGTTCAACAGAAGCCCCTGAGTAAAACCCATCCTCATTTGACTTCCTAGGACACACCTGGCTGAGAAAATAGATTTTTAAATTGGGCCATCTCATCTCTCTCTCACGATGCATGATCACAATCAAAGAATCTCAGAATCAAAGAATTTGCCGCCCGCGATCAAAGAATTTGTAGACTCATGAACAAAGAATTAAAAATAATGAAACATAAATTTCCTCTGATTTAAACCAAACCAATGGTATGCCTTGATAGAATGGCCCTCCTGAACAAAACCCACCCTCATTTGTATCCCTAGCCCACCCCTGAGCCGAGATATTAGTGTTTTTAGGTAGTGATGCAAGAACGCTGATCAAAGAATCTCATGATCAAAGAATTTGCAGGCTCATGATCAAAGATTGTTAGCGAGCCACGAATTAAGATTTTAAAAGCTTATAACTCTATCTTGTGATGGATTTGGATTAAACCAAAGGCATAGCTCGATAGATCAGAGCCCCTAGGTAAAACCCATGATTTTACTTCAGAAGTGACCCTGAGCCGAGATATTTGTGTTTTCCAATCGGAAAATAAAAGACAAAATGGGGACCTCGCGATCAAAGAATTTTAAAAATCCTGGGGACAAAGATTCTTGAACTGTGAGGTTGCAAATTCTTTGATTGCCAGGTGGGATGAGATGGCCAGAACCCCGATTCTTTGATCGCAAGATATAGATATAAATTTTCCCTTTGACTTATAATGGGAACTTAAAAGTGCCATAACTTTTGAATGCCTTAATATTTTTCACCAAACAAAAGCGGCATGTTCAGCCACCAAAGCTCTTTCAAAAGTCATCTTGCAGAGTGGCACACCACACAATAGCCACGCAGGACCACATTAAGAATGCCAAAAGGTGCCTCCAAAATGGATATTTTGCATTTTCAGTGCTTTCATACACGAAGACTGGCACTCCGACAGAAACACAATTTGGCAAATCAAGAGATCTAGTGTGCTCCAACTTGTGTACCAAATTTAATAGGGGTGCAGTAGTTTTGAGTAGCATGTTTAATGTTAAACCTCAAATATTGCACTTTAATGACTTTTCAACAGATCAATAGATTTTTCAAATTTTGGTATCGCTATTCCGTTGGGTAGATCTCTTGATGTGGCAAGTTTTGTTCCAGTTGAATGTGTGAATTCTGAGATCTGGACAGTGCAAAAGGCATAAAATTGCCACTTTTTGCAGTTTTTCCTCATTGCCCTGTGTCCGCATGATGTAGCATTATAGGACAAAATTTTATGGTAGAAACAGCTTGGGTAACAGAATAGAATGCTTTGTTTTGTGTAAAAATATTAATCTTACAAAGTTATTACATTTTCAATTCTCATTGTTTACAAAAGGAAGATCACTTTTCAGAATAGAGTGAGAAAAATCGACCAAGGATTTGTTCTGGCAAAAGGATTCAGTCTTGTGAGACCCATTCCTTTTCATGAGAATTAAATCCTATTTAGTGAGAGAAAATCCTTTTTGTGATCTGCCTTCTTGTTTCAGTTTTCTCTTAATATTTTTTTTAAAAGCCACAGAAATAACATCCTGGAGAGAGACTACCACACCTAGCTGGCTCATTGGGACCCTGTTAGGTGCAATCTGCACTTCAAAGTTAGAGATATACTGCAGAAATGCATTTTTATTTACTGTAAAGAATCCTTTTTGTGACCACGTGATAAGAAAAAGAATCCTTTTCATATCATGAGTCATGAAAAGGATCCTTTCATAACTCAGGAATCCTTTCCCTATATTTCCCTGTTCTCTAGTGGCACCCCAACCCTCTGATCCCCACCCACTTTACTCTTTTGTTTCACTGGTGTCTAGTAGCACCCCAACCTCCAATCACTGTCCCCACTTTGTTGTACAATTTCATTTGGTATTTAGTTGCACCCCACTCTCCAATCACTGTCCCCACTCTGTTTTCTAATTTCCCTGGTGTCTATTGGCACCCCCACCCTCCGATCGCTGTCCCCACTTTTAAATCATTTTATGGTGTCTAGTTGCACCCCAATCCAGTTGCTGCCCTTTTTATCATTTCCCTGGTGTCTAGGTGCACTCCACCCTCCAATCACAGCCCACTCTTAAATCATTTCCCTGGTGTCTAGTGGCACTCCCAACCTCTGACCGCTACCCCTCTTTTTTTAATGACTTTTCCTGGTGTCTAGTGGTACCCCCACCTCCTACACCTGAAATCACCATAAAACTATCCCTCAGTGTCTTTTTACTTTTGTTGTAGCTGTAAAAAGTCATTCGCCATCACACCCACACCCTCACCTTACCTCCCACTGTGCACCAACCTCCCACACCCCTTGACATCCCACTTACCTCACTCACCTGAAGAGGTCCAAGGTTTGAGATCTGCTTCCTGATTGAAGACATGTCTTGCTGCTGGAATTGACGACTGCCTTATGAGAAACAAAGGTAAATGCGCTTCAGTGTATTTCAATGGGGATTTCAACTTTTATGCATAACTCTGCTGTTTTTGAGGTTTTAACCCCAAATTTTCAACATGGCCTTTTGGGGATCCCACCTCATGAATAATATGACTGTCTTTATGTAACTCCTGCCGGAAAAGTTATTTCACAGTTGGTTGGTGAAATCACCTTTCTGGTGGGATTTGTGTAATGTTGACCACATTGTTCATGAGATGGGGTAATGTGAAGCTATGTTAAAGATCTGAGGTGAACATTATTAAAAATAGCATAGTTATGACCATTTGTTGTAGTTTTATTGTGCACGCTCATAACTTTGAACAATTTCAATATTTTCACCCCATATTTTCAACATAGTCTTCTTATTACCTCTCCTCATGTTATGTTACAGATGTCATATTTCAAATCCTGGCCAAAATGTGTTTTCACACCTGTGGTGAGGAATGGCGTTACAGTCATGCAGAATTATGTTTTAGTGGGGATTTGAAATTGTCTGTACCAGGTACGTGCTACAGGGTCATAAGAAGACTATCTTTAAAATTTGGGGTCACAGTTATTAATAAGCATTTGTCAATGCTGCATGTTTGCTTGCTGGCATTAGAGTTGGAACTGAAGGAGTTAGACAGATGCAGAATAGGAATGGCAGTGAAGTATTGAACTGACACCAACCCCCATCTCCACCCTGCAGAGAGATGGACAGACATTAGGGTGTGCCTTTGGGTTGTCACCCATAACACTCATGCCATTTCACCTCATCCTACCCTGCAGACACCGACAGAAGTATCGAGGATGCCTTGAGTGTTCGGCTTTACACTCACCCCATTCCATAAGGGAAATACACTGAAATGGGTGCAGTATAGAGAATGGGGTGAACTTGTGAAGCCAAAGAGTCTAAGGCACACCTCAATGCCTGTCACTGGCTGCAGGGTGGGGGTGGGGTCGGAATGGCATAAACATTACTGTCGACAATCCCAAGTCACACCCTGACACCTGTCAGTCCCTACAGGGTAGGGAGTTATGGACAGAAACCCTAATTCCCTGGACATTTCTTGGTATTTTCACTCTAAGTTTTCAACATGGGCTTTTTGCTGCACCGCATGAACAGTGACACTATCAGTTCATTAGCGCGATTCTCACGAGATGTTCAACATAGGTATTTTGGGACCTCCTCTCATGAACAGTGGCACTGTGATTTTCTTATTCTGTCCCAAATGTTGATTTCAGCACAGTGACCACGCCCATTGTGTGTCACAGGTGCGAAAACATGTTCCAGGCAGGATGTGAAAATGACAGCTGTACTGCAAAATGACAATGATGAAAATCTGGGGTAAAATATAAAAATTGGTGAAGTTATGAATGTGCATAGAAACTGCTCAACACACACTGGTAACTCAGTCATATTTCAGAATTTGTTCACCAAATTTGAAACATGGGCTTTGGGACCTCTCCTTATGAACACTGTCACAGTGATTTTCTTAATCTGTCCTGAACATTGATTTCACACAGAGACTGTGCCATTGTGTGCCAGATGTGCAAAAACACATTTCGGGCAGGATGTGAAAATGACAGCCATACTGTTCATAAAGAGGTGTGGAAAAAGCTCAATGTTGAAAATCTGGAGTAAAAATATTAAAATTCTCAAAGTTACGAGCACACGTGGGAACTGCATAATGCACGTTAAGTAATACAGTCATTTTTGGAATTTTTCACCAAATTTGCAACATAGGCTTTTGGGAGCTCATCTCCTAGAACAGTGACATTGTCATTTCATTACTTGGTCCCGGACATTGATTCCGTTACAGTGACTGCAAAATCACCTCTCAGGATTGAATAACAACATGACAGTGACTGAGTTCATGAGGTGGGGTCCCAAGAACCCCATGTTGAAAATTTGGTGCTAAAAGTCACAAAAATGACTGAGATATCTACCTAAGTTGAACCCCCATTTATGCCATTATACAGCTTGGTTCATGGTCAGCTTTGAAGAGTGCAGATGTGTTCCTTTCCACTGAAGATCATCGCCAGACTCTGAAGGCAAGTATGAGTGAGGGAGTGTTGGGAGGTGGGTGTTCAGAGGGTGGGTTCTGGTTGGGGAGGAGTACTCACAGACAATGAGGGACTGTTTTCTTGTTTACAGGTTAAAATAAAAGAAAACATCACAGGAAGGTTTTCTTTTTACAGGTACATTTGGCATGCTGGTGTGGGCTCCCAGTGTACCATCTGGGTGTTTTGGGACTACTGGAGCTGATGGAGAAAGGGCACCCCATTGGCAAAGAAAACAGGTCTGTGTTTGGTGGTTATGATGCCTAGTGGGATTGGGCACCCCCTCTGCACACAAATTAAACTACAGGGATATCATGCTGATAGGGATTGGGCTCCCAGTTGGCAAATTAACTGGGGAGGGCATGCCAACTGGGGATCAGAATTCCCCTAAAGTCAGCTTTCAGGTGGAACTGTCAGAGGCAGATAGTGACAGCCACCACCATGTTTATTGAAATGTTACACAAGCAAGGTGTGCCCTGCAATGATGGGTCACTTCCTCGTTGCAGCAGTGAAACTGTTTCAAGTTGGTGGCATGCTTTTGAGCTGCTGCTAGACAGTGTGCTCATTCATTGGTGCCACACTGACAAGCCATAAACAGCAATGGTGGCATTGGCCACAACATGGCCGCACCTCCACAACCTGCTACTCCTGCAAGCTGACACAATATGTTTCTTGCAGCATGCCGCAAGCAAACATAACAAGCTTTGTCAATGCCAAATGTTTTCTTGCTGGTATTAGCACTGGAAATGCAGGAGCTAGACAGATGCAAAATAGGAACTGCAGTGAAGTATTGAACTTCACACCAACCCCACCTCCATCCTGCAGAGATGGACAGACATTGGAGTAAGTGTTTGAGTCATCACCCATGACGTTCATGCTATGTCACCTCACCCTATTCTGCAGACACTGACACGTGTTGAGGTGTGCCTTGGGGTGTTTGGCTTTACAATCACCCCATTCCATAAGGACATACACTGGAATGGGTGCAGCATAGGAGAATGGAGTGAACTCTGGGGCCAAAGAGTCCAAGGTACACCTCGATACCTGTCACTGGCTGGGGGTGGGGTGGGATGGCATAAGCAGTTCAGTCAGCAATCCAAAGGCACACCCGATGCCTGTCAGGCTGTACAGGGTGGGACATTATTGTTAGAAACCTAATGCCTCAGGTGTTTGTTGGTATTTGCACTACAAATTTTCAACATGCCTTTTTGTGACCCCACCTCCTGAAAGCATTTGGGACCTCGTCTCATGAAGAGTGGCAGTGTGATTTTGCTAATGTGTCCTGAACTCTGAGTTCCAACAGTGACCTTGCCATTCTGCACCACATGTACAAAAACACAGATCGGGCAGGATGTGAAGAATGACAGCTGTACCATCCATAGGAGGTGTGAAGAGATGGCAATGTTGAAAATCTGTAGTGGAATATTAAAATGCTTGCACTTCTGTGAATATGTAGAAACTGCACAACACATGCCCGTAACAGTCATTTTTGGACTTTTGTCACCAAATTTTCAACACAGGCATTTTAGGACTTCTGCTCATGAACAGTGTCACTGTGATTATATTAATGTGTTCGAACACTGATTTCCCAAATCGACCATTCTATTCTGCTGGAAGTGCAAAACACATTTCAGCCAGGATGTGAAAAATGACAGCTATGCTGTTCATAAAGAGATACGAAAAAATGGCACTGTTGAAAATCTGGAGTGAAAATATTGCAAATTCACCAAGTTACAGCTGCGGCGGAAATTGCACAATGCATGCTCGTAACACACTCATGTTATGGACTTTCATCACAAAATTTTCAACATAGGCATTTTAGGACCTCTGCTCATGAACAGTGTTACTGTGATTTTCTTAATGTGTCCCAAACACTGATTTAGCACAGTGACCGCTATTCTGCGCCAGAAGTTCAAAACACATTTTGGCCAGGATGTGAAAATGACAGCTGTACTGTTCATAAGGAGGTGTAAGGAAAAATGTCAATGTTGAAAATCTGGGTGAAAATATTGCAAATTCACAAGATTCTGGCGTGCATGGAAACTGCACAATGCGTGCTCGACACAGTCATTTTATGGACTTTCATCACAAAATTTTCAACATAGGCATTTTAGGGCCTCTGCTCATGAACAGTGTCACTGTGATTTTCTTAATGTGTTCTGAACATGGATTTCCCACAGTGACCACGCTAAATTTACAACATAGACTTTTTGAGATCCCACCTCATGAGCGCTGGCACTGTCATTTCATTAATCAGTCCCAAAAGGTGATTCTGTGCAGTGACTGCAAAATCACCTTTGGGATGGAATAATGCCATAACAGTGGTTGAATTTGTGAGGAGGGGTCCCAATAACCCATGTTGAAAATTTGGTGCCAAAAGTCCCAAAATGTCTGAGATATGAACTGAAGTTGAAAAAAACCTATTTATGCCATTATACAGCTTACCTGCATTTCTTCAGTTCATGATCGGCTTTGAAGAGTGTAGGCGTGTTCCTGTCAACTCGAAGATCATTGCGCCAGGCTCTGGAGGTAAGTATGGGGTGAGTGGGGTGTGGGAGGTGGGTTGCACAGGGGTGGGTGCAGGTGCGGGAGGGGCTGCCAGACTTGGCGAGGGACCATTTTCTGTTTTACAGGTTAAACAAAAAAAAAATTGCAGGACTTTTTTTTTAACAGGGACATTTAGGCAAGCTGGGTGGGCCTCCTAGTGTGCCACCATGGTGTTTTTCTTTGAGGAGGCAATAACCAATGGGGGATTGGGGACCCCCATTGGCACATACCAAGGAGGGGAGCAAGAACCGAGGGGATTGGCACCCCGAACAAAAAACAAAGTGTTTTTGGGTGGGGATATAATGCCAATGGGTGGAGTGGCCCCATCGGCAAACAAACTGGGAAGGCAGGGACTGAAGATGGCCAGGGATTAGGGGCCCCATCAACAAACCCACCCCACCCCCACCAACAGCATTGGGGTGTGCTTTGGGGTCATCCAGCCTAACTCTCACCCCATTCTCCTATACTGCATCACCTTAGCATATTTACACATGGAATGGGGTGAAAGTTAGGTGAGATGACCCCAACGCACACCTGATGCCTGTTGGTGGGTGCAGGGTGGGTGTAGGTGCAAGGGTAGTAACCCTAACACCAAATTTCCTCACTTTTGTCACTGTGGAACAACCCTAACTGATGCATTAAATTGAGTTTTTGCCATGAATATATATATTCGTGGCAAAAATACTTCATTAATGCATCAGTTGGGGTTGATGTTACAGTGCCAGTTCCATGTATAAACAAGCTGACACTCTACAGTATAGGAGAATGGGGTGAGAATTAGGTCTGATGACCCCATGGCACACCCAATGCCTGCTGGTGCCTGTAGAATGGGAGTGGGGTGTGGGGTGGTAGGGGTGATAACCCTAACATCAAATTTCCAAACATTTGTTGCTGTGACATCAACTCTAACTGGTGCATTAATGGAGTTTTTACAATGAATTTCTCTTCTTTTTCGAAAGTGTAATGTAAGTGGTTAGTGGAATGTGTTTGTGGGAGCTTGGGCCTTCTGGGCACTCGCTTTATTCACACTGCCCATTTTTGCATAATGGTGTGCGTATGGGAGCACAGGCCCTCTGAGCCCTAGGCTCCCACTTACACTTAAATACGGAGCCATACAGCAGCCCCATAGTACTGAAAAGTAACCATTACAACACTTATTTGGCAATATCTCAGTAACCATAGAAACTATGGAAAAATTCCACTGCAGTTGTAATCATGATTTTAAAACCACCACACGTGCAAAGGTGGACCAAGTTGTGGGTAGTGAAAAATCTGTATCTCAAATTGTTTGCGAGATATGGGCACCAAAAGGCATCATGGTGCCGCAGTGTTATCCTATGGGAAATGTCTCAACTTCAGAATTCTGTAACTATGGGCCCATTGAATGTTTGAGATCAACCACCAAAAGGCACATCTGTGGGACCAGGGCTTGCTACCCTACAAATTTCAGTCCAAAATACAATCCACCTTGGCACAATGAAGTGACAAAGAAAACAACACATGGGACAGTGTTTTGAGCATTGTTATCATGAAAACAAAAATGTTTTCACAATACCCTAATACCTTATAAAGAAATGCTTTCACACACAAAAAAATGTTGTCAAGGTACATTTTTTTATTTGCCATTGCCGTGACCACAAAACTGTAGTGACAACAAAATGACAGAATTGTGGAAAAACTTTGAAAACATATTTCCAGATCACCTGCTGAAAAACTGTGCCAAGGTCATGTTCCTAAGAGTCCAATTAGGTAAACACAACTGTTGGCATTTACCAAAGGCATTATTTTTGAGTTTCAATTTTATCTCTCTCTAACTGAAAATAAAATTAGGAACACGACAACAAAAATGTGATCACAAAGTTTTCCCAATGCACATATAAATTTTCCCATAGGCTAAACGGGACGTGAAAACTTGCATAACTTTTGAACAGATTAAGATTTTTATACCAGATCTTCAAAAGTCATCAGTTTAACCCAGGCCACATATAGACATGCAGATTTTAATCCACTCAGATGTATTGTTCAGTCCTTTAAGCCTGACCGAAAAATGAGCAAAAGTTGGGTATTTTCAATTTTGTGATGCTCTACAGTTCCACAACTGTACATCTGACTGAAATGATACTTTTCAGAGCCAGAGATCTATGGTAGGACACACACATTCAAAATTTCAGACAAATCAGACAAATGGTCACAATGTTATTAAAGTGCAAATTTTGAGTTTAACAGTAAAGTGGCCTTCCAACCATAACTATACTGGCCCTACGAGCCAGTATAATACATGTAAATATATACATATATTGTGGCATCCAGCCAGGATACAAGACAGTATTGCTGCAGCATATCATAAAATGCAACAATATGCTGCAGAGAGGAGGAGGAGGAGAGGAATCAGCTTGCTTAATTATGCAGAAGCCAGTAGTGCCTAAGGGATACAGAGGGATGTGGTCAGGGCAAGGGGAAGGTGGATGTATGGGAGAAAGGGAAGGGTGAGGATGCCTGGGGTTGGAGGCACAGAGAGGCCGGGAGGGTAGTGAGCTGCAATGGGTGTGGAGCAGCACTGTTCCTGGAAACCCAGTGGAAGTTGGAGGTGTTGTGCATGCTATTCAGACAGCTTATTGCTAGAAATAGAGAGCTTGAAATGTAAGTGGGGAGGGGCAGGTATGAGTGGAAAAGGAGGAGATGGGGCAAGGGGGCAGGGAGGCTCCATTACAGGATGAGACCAGGCTACCAGAAGCTGAAAACGGGCACTCAGACAGGGAAGCCAGGGGACCAAGTCCACAGGAACCAGGGAATGCAGAAAGGGAAGTTGGCAGGTAGTAAGGAACATGAGAAGAGAGAAAGGAAGTAAGCAAGCGGTTCAGAATAGGCAAAGGCAGGGGGTATTTCAGGGGATGGCATGGGCATGGGAGTTGCAGGCAACAAACAGGTACATGGTATTGGTTGATGACACAGAATAAGAGGAGGGAAGGCAACATAGAACAGGGAAAGGGTACCATGAGGAAGAGGAACATACAGGGTGCAGGGGAGAGAGAGGATTATTAAGTAGATGTTGGTAGTGATAGGGAAGAAGGTGGAGTGACTGCAAACATACTAACTAAAGCATGAGTGGAGGGGTGAGGAGGAGGCGTGAGGAGGGGGCAGTGGGAAGATGTACAATTAGTTGAGGGGTGGTTGTGCAAGGGAAGGAGTGCAGAAAGGACAGAGGAGGAAGAGAGCAGGAGGAGGCAGTGCAATCAGAGGGGAAGGGGAAAGACAGGTGTTAGTGGAGGGTATCAGTGATGATAGCGACCGCAAATGAGTGACTACAAAAATAGCTACTCATTTTCAGTGCTATCATTTTGGGCCACCCCTGCAAGAGTAGTGACCCTACACAGCGAGTGTAGGGGAGGGTGACTGGAAGGGGAGAACAAGAGTGTAGACAGGCATACCACTGTACACATTTGTGTACAGTTTTGTTGCGTGCCTGTCACAAACTATAAGCCACTCTGTTAATATCATCATTCTAATCTGTAGTATTTGGGTTAGTGTAGGCCACTGAGGAGGGTCTGACACATGTATAACCTCTTTAGAGAGTAAAGGAATCATCTGACAACTATCTGACTTGTTTGGAAGGGGTGCTATTTGGAAGGATGTGTACATTTTTAATTGAGGGTGTAACTGTTGGAGATTGTGTACAAAATGGAAATTTCTGGCTACACTCCTGGGAGAATAGTGAGAGGAAGAGGAGGGCAGGAAGGAAGGGATTTTAGGGGACTGGTGTGCCTGCTGCCACTGAGCTAGCCATGTGGTTTTGTGGTGGTGGGTGGGTGCAACCCCAAAAACACTTTGTTTTTCCAGATGTCTGGTCACCGCAAGTGTATTTTCACCAATTTGCTTTTTGGTGACGACACTCATCATAATAGTGATCACTGTTTTGTGATCGCTATTATGACATATAACCTAGAGAACAGAACTCTGAGGAAAAGGGGCCTCATATGAGGGCAAACCATGGGGACATGCAGGAGATGGGGATTGAATACTTGTATTAGGGTATTCTATGCTCAGGGGGTGAGAAGGGAGGTAGAGAAGCAAGGAAGAGCCGAACCTGGGTGGAGTGTATGCCATGTATGACAGCAGGGGAGCAATGCAGTTCATTCATAAATGTGTGGGGAAGGTGGAGGAAGCCTCATATCATTGTGCATTTAGGAACAAATGACCTAGAGGGCAGCACAGTGAATGAAGTGTAGAAGAGGTTCAGGGAGGTGGGGAGTATCTGCAACCAGGTGGGAAGTTCAGTGACATTCTCTGAGGTATTTCCGGTACCTAGGGCAAGCACCGCTAGAAAGCTAAGAATACAAGAGTTTAATAGGTGGTTGAAGGAAGTAAAGCGGAAATGGGGTATGGGGCAGTAGGGGAGGGGTGAGACATGGAATAATAAGGGGCTTAATGCCATGGATAGGCTGCATCTTAGCATAGAGAATACAAGGATGTTGAAACAGGGCCTGAGATTTGCATTAAAACAAAATAGATTTAAACTGACGAGGGGTGCTGAGTCAGACAGCAAGGGAGTCACCTGGGTGACTGGGAGGCCTCACACCCCAGAGAGAATGAGGGAAATTACCAAGGCAGAAGTGTAAGGTGGAGGGAAGTGGAGAGTGGAGGGGCAGGACACAAGGTGGACTGTTGTGTCCTTAAATGCAAAGAGCTTAGCAAACAAGGTGGGGAGTTCCAGACATTGATGGTGGAAGTGGAGGTACATATTGCTGCCATCCCAGAGACCTGGACCACCCAATACTATGACTGGGATCTTACAAACCCAAGATACAAGGTCTACTGCAGAAACTGGGAGGGAAGGAGGTGGCTTTTATGTTAAGGAGGGATGCTGTACCAAGGAAGAGGGGAAGAGGGAGGCCAGAAGCCATTTGGGTAGTGCTGCATAACCCAAAAGACAAGAAGCTCAGGATGGGGGTGGTGTACAGGCCAACCTCACAAAGTGAGGAGGTGATAGGGAGCTGGGGAGAAAATCAGAAAGGTCAGTGGCAAGGAGTACATTTATAGTGGGAGACTTCAACCTACCTTGGGTTGACTGGCGGACAGTAATTACAATAAACACCAGGAAACAGGTATTTCTGGAGGCTATCCAAGACAGCTACCTAGTGCAGGGAGTAATGGAGCCTACCAGGAGGGAACATACTGGACATTGGGCTAACGAATGGCGACTAGGTCCAGGATGTGGTGAAACAGGACCCTCTAGCAGGCAGTGTCCACTGCTCAATGTGGTTCTTCCTCAACACAGGGAGAGGGAGGAGTCAGCTAGGACCAGAACAAGAGTGTTGGACTTCAGGAAGGCAGATTTTTGACAGAATGGGCGGCATGCCAGAGGGTATTTGCTGGTATTCACCCAGGGATGGATGCTGATCAGAAGTGGGCAGTCATTAGGATGGGACTGAATGAGGCCATGAACACATGTGCCAAGTCTCAGAGTAAGCAGTCGAGGTCAAATAATCTAGCTGGCTCAGCAAGGAAGCGGAGGAAGGTGAGGAAAAAGATTAGCCTTCATTAAGTTAAAAAAATCTGGGTGTGAGGAGGACAGGGAGGTATACACAAAGGCATCTAGGGAGGTGAGAAGGGCAGTCAGGACAGCCAAGGCAGAAAAGGAACTGAACTTGGGGATCGGAGAGGGGAAAGGAGTTCTTAAATACATAAGGGAGAAGAGGAGTTGTAGGGATGACATTATTAGAATCAAATGGGAGGGGTGGTCAGAAAAAGGAGAAGACCAGGAAGAGGTACTCAACAAGTACCTCTGTTTGGTGTTCATGAAAGAAAGAGATGGCCCAATACCACAAGGGAAAGAGGCAAGGTGGAGGGGGGCAGAGATAACAGATGGGGTCATCCAACAGGATAGAGTTCGAGGGGTCTTAAAGGGGTCTTAAAGCCTTGCGGTGGACAAGGCACCAGGACGGACAGTGTAAACCCAAGGGTGCTGAAGGAGCTGCCAGAGGTGTTGGCAGGCCCTCTGACAGACCTGTTTAGCACCTCCTTGGAGATGGGGAATGTACCTTCAGACTGGAGGATGGCTCACATGGTCCCCCTCCACAAGAGTGGACCCAAGGATGAGACAGGCAATTGCAGACCAGTGAGCTTGAATTTTATAGTGGAGAAGTTGATGGAGGCCATTCTAATGGAGAGGCCAACAACCATTCTCAATAGTAATGGTCTACAGGATGAGAGACGGCATGGGTTTGTCTTTGGAAGATAGTGCCAAACTAGCCTAATCGACTTCTTCAACTAGGTCACTAGGGCGGTTGACAAGGCATGCTGTGGATGTTTGGTATCTGGACTTCAGCATGGCTTTCGACTTAGTGCCACACAGAAGGCTTCTAAACAAGCTGAGAGACATGGGGTTGGGGAGAAGCTGATGGGGTGTGTTGAGAGCTGGCTGCAGGGCAGACAACAGAGGGTAGTTATGAGGGAAGACATCCAAGCCCAAGGCCAGTAACTAGTGGGGTACCATGGGTTCTGTGCGGGCCCTGTTTTGTTCAATGTTTTCACTGAGGCATTGCAGAGAGGGTCAAGAGTAAGATCAGCCTGTTTGCTGATGACACAAAGATTTGTGCAAAAGTGGACAGTGAAGATGGTAGGCAGGCAGGCACTTATGGAGGATCTAGCTAAACTCGAACACTGGTCAAAAGAGTGGCAGTTGGGGTTTAATGCTAAGAAGTACAAGGTTATGCACCCCGAGCCAGAAATCCCAGAATCAGCTACTGTCTGGGGAGTGCAGGTAGCAGCTTCAGAGGAGGAAAGGCCTGGGGTAATGTCACAAGAGATATGAAGGTTATCGGTACAGTGTAGTAGGGTGGCAGCAAAGGCAAATTAAATGCTGGGGTGCATTGCCAGAGGGTCATCTCCAGAATGGAGGAGGTCATCATGCCCTTGTATAGATCACTGGTGAGGCAGCACTTGGAGTACTGTGTACAGTACTGGTGTCCATACCTCAAGAAGGATGTAAGATTACTGGAGGGGTGCAGCATAGGTCTACTAAGATGACCATGGGCCTAGGGGAGTTGCCTTATGAGGATAGATTGAGGAAGCTCAACATGTAATCACTGGAGGAGAGAAGGGAAAGGGGGCATGATAGAGACCTTAAGCACTTAAAGGAATAAACAAGGTCAGAGAGGGAGGATCGTTCCGGCTTAAAGGGGGTAGAGTCACTAGGGGAACAGTCTGAAGCTGGAAGGGGAACATTCAGGAGGAAATGATGAGGCACTACTTCACAGAAAGAGTGGTGGTGTGATGGAACGCACTGCGGAGGAGTTGATCGAACTAAAGAGGTGGATAGTTTTAAGTGGGTTTGGGATAGGGGCAGGGAAGGGTTAGTACTGGCAAGAGCACAATGGGTGGAAGGAATGGGTTGGGAGATTGAGGATGGGATCAGTGGGGCAGCTGGTGGTATTAAACTAAGAGTTGCACAATCAGGCAGACTTTTAGACCTGTGAGTCCTTTTCTGCCAGCAATTTTATATGTTTGTATGTAATTCAGTGGCATTTAGCCCTTTTGTCCTTCAATATTTTGTGACATATCATTTACTGCAGTTACTGCCTTGCATCATGACTGGTCCTATTGTTACGTATGTCATTTACCCATGGTAGTTCCTATATATTAGGGTTGACTGATTTCTATGTTAAATCTCAGTTTTTGCACTATAATAACTCTTCCCCCATTCAAACTAGTTGCCAGAAATTTGGTAGTTGTGGCATCTGAGCTAGCCTCTGGATCCTGAAAATCTTGTCTCAATCAGTTTGAGGGTGGAGCAAAGTTTCAGAGGTGCAAAATGCTTAATTCACCAAAATTAAGAGTTTTTATGCTCACCCATACCTCTCAACTGTCTCTGATTTTGAGGGGCATCCTGATTTTGCCTCTGAAATTCCTCTGTCCTCTTATCATTTTATGTCTGTTACTAAAAACTAGTGATGCAAAGCATAAAATACTACCGGACATTAGTGTTAAAGTCTAAGGGCCAGATATTCAAGGTTGCTCCATGCGCAACAGGGTTGCGCATGCTCAAATCCTACATTGCGCCATTCTGCGATATTCACAGGAGGCAGTTGCGCCACGGAAAACAGGCTGAGCAGCAGTGCAATGCAAATGAATGCATGCTCAACAGGAGGGGAGGAACTATGAGAAACTGCACAGCCCGATATTCAGTCGGGCTGTGCAGAGTTGTGCAGGCACAACCCCCAACCTGCGCCTGCACAACTTTGAGCCGAAAGAAAAAGGCTTAGTTGAGGGCCACCCACAGGTGAGCTGCTGTATGCAGGGCACAACACAGCAGCTGCCACCCGTGGCTGGCCCCAACTTGTCCCGTGCCTCCCTCCATCCCTGACAATGTGTTCCCACCGTTTGAAACGAGTGACGTATACCGACACGGCAGAATGTATTGACACCGAGTTTCTTCCTGAGGCTCACCACTCCGCGTTCATTATGGCCTGGTGGCGGCGGTGGCATTCATCCGCCTGCCGCCCGCCGCCCATCATCGATCGTTCGGGGCTGGCGTAGCAGAGCTAATGGGCGTAGTTTATGCTGGCTGTGACAGTCCGATCTGACCGTCAGTGGCCAGGCGGGCTGCACGCCCATTGTTCTAGCTCTGCACCAATGAGCGCAGCCACCGGACAGTTAGTCGGCGGCGCGGGGCTGCAGGCGGTGGATGTTGCCACCGCCGCCGGGGAGCGGGTGGGGCTTATGGGTGGTGGGTGGGGGACACTAGACACCAGGGAGATGTTTGGGGGTTGTCAATATACATTCTGCCCGTGATCGGGCATTACGGTCCACTGACCACCAGGGAGATATTCGCTGGGGGTTCTTTATTACATTCTGCCCACGATCAAGCAATTGGGGGTTCTTTTATGTTCTGCCCGCGATCGGCATTAGGGAGATGTTTGGGCCGGGGGTTCTTTTCACGCCTGCCCGCATAGGGCACTGGGGGTTCTTTTCACGCTCTGCCCGCAATCGGGCATTAGAGAGATGTTTGGGTGGGGGTTCTTTTCACGTTCTGCCCGCGATTGGGCACTGGGGAGGGTTCTTTTCACGTTCTGCCAGCGATCGGGCATTAGGAGATGTTTGGGGGTTCTTTTCATGTTCTGCCCGTGATCGGGCTGCAGAATCTTGTCGGTCCCGATGGCTGCTGCCTGGCAGGGCTGGCCAGGCTCAAGTCCTGGGGATTAGGCACTAATGTGCCAATGGCATGCAATGGGCTGATAATCAGATGCAAATGGCCCCCTGCGCCTTGCATGAATTATGGCCCCATTTGCATGTCACCCTTTGAATATCGTGATTTTGTGCATGGCGCAATGGTACTTAGCCACCACAAGTTGAATGCTCCACTCTGACAACTTGCGGTGGCGCAAGTTCCAGTCGCCATGCACACTGTTCTGTGGCTGGGGTGATATTCAAAGGAGTTGCTCAATAGCGCAACTCCTTTGAATATCGCCCGCCACACCCTGGCGCAACTATTTTGCGCAGTTTGGCGGCTTGGCGCCTCAGAATGGTGCAGTTTGAATATACGGCCTAAATCTTCACTTAGAAAATGCTTTTCATATTAAATCATGCCTGCAGGAGGCTTCTTGAGTTGGTAATTTTAAGATTTGGCCGTGATTTTGGCCATCTGTCTAATTTTTTAAGCCCTGTCCCTGATTTGCAAGACAGGAGGTTGACGATGTGTGCACCTGTAACTAAAAACTGTTTTTTAAACCTGAAACTTACAGATTTGATAAAATCTGGCCCAAGGAGTGTGCTTTTGCAAGTTTGAATTTTTAACATATTGGTTTTAAAATACAAGTTAAAAACTGTGCCCTTTTCTGAGCATGCTCAGTTCAAAAATGAACTTTCCAATGACAACTAGATTTCTCCATTAACAAGCTGAGTTAGAGTGATTTCCTTCAAACTACTTTTGCCAGCTGACAGATGAAAGCAGTTTGAGAGAACTCATAACTGATTTAATCAAAATGATTTCCTTCTCACTTCTTTCGTCAAGCAACTGACAAAGCAGTGTGAAACAAATCTCTTTACGCACACCTTTAATGCACCCCCACCATAATGCCTCCCTACCACTGCTACAATTACCAGAAGGAGGATGCCCAATCCCAGTGCTGGTATCCCTCCGGCCCACATTTCTTGTTACCTGATTGGGGTGCTCCATCGTGCTACTGGTATCTTGCCTCCCTCCTCACCCACATTTTATAAAAACTAAAAAGTCATTGGGTGCTCAGTCCATGGGCTGTTACACATTGGTAAAAATGAAAACCGGGGTGCCCACAACTTGTGCTAGCTTAGATAACTTCCCTCCAAATAAAGCGTTCCAAAATCCCAGTTGCGCAAGGAGTGTCCATGGGTGCTTCCATCCTAAAGTACTGGTGACCCAAACTCACAGTTCCATCAAAATATAGAGCACACTAAACACAGGAACTCACATAGACTCAATCTGTTATATAAAGAATTTCAATTTTTATTAGAATAATCCAAGTCAGATACAAACAGTGCCATCACCAGGAAGCAGGAAAACCTCAGCACTTTGCCTGCAAAAGGCTTTGTCAGGAGGTCCTGGTGATTTTACTGTTTGTAGTGACTTGACTATTCTATTACAGTTTGAAATTCTTCAAACAACTTGAATGAGTTCATGTGAGTTCCTGTGTTTAGTGTCCTCCTCCAAATAAGAAGGGAACTGGGGTGCTCACCCCTTGGACTGCTGTAAACAGCCCCTCCCATCCTCTCCTGTTCTCGCTATCACCCATGCTCCACACATAGCCCATAACACTGGGGTGCCCACCCACATGCCATGAAGGCTCGCTAACACAAGGATACCAAATTCCCAGTATCAGTATTCCTGAAAATAAGAAAACTCTTTGTCAAAAGATCTTAATTTTTAACCTGAAAGGAGAAAATAGTCTTGCATCAGTCTCTAACTCCAAGCCCCAACCCCCATCCTCCCCACACCAAGCCCCCACAAACAGCACCTACCACCCCACACCTCAGTCACACTCTCACTCACTTACAGAGGGCCCTCAGTGTAGATTCACTCTCTCCAAAATAGACATCCTCCTCCTTGAAGCATGAACACAAACTGAAGAAATAGGATAAGTGTTGTGAATTTATTTTAATGCATTTTGAATTTTGACTCCTAACTTTGTCACATTTAAATATTTTTGCACCAACTTTTCAACATGACATTTTGGGACCCACTGCAGAAACAAGTTGATAAAATTTTTCAAATACAGCTCGACAAGTGATTTCTCAGTCACTTGGCAAAATCCCCTTTCAGGTGGGATTTGAATAATTTCACCTACAGTATCAAGTTAATGAGATGGGGTCTTAAGACTATATTAAAAATTTGGTGAAAAAATATGTAAAATGACCATCTTATGAGTGAACATTGAAATGTTTCAATGTTTACTCATAACTCCACTATTTTCAATATTTTGACCTAAAATTTTCAACATGACCTTTTGTTGACCCCACCTCTTGAAAAAGGGCAGCTCACTTTTTCAAATCTGGTCCAAAGATGTTTTCACAGTCACTCCACAGAATCACCCTTTAGCCCCGATTAAAAAAATATCACATACCAGATTTAGAAGGTGGGGTTATGTAAAGACTATGTTGAGAAGCTGGGATCATAATATTCAAAACAAAAAGGTTATGAAGGAAAGTTGCATTTTTCAATGTCCACTCATAAATTGGCTATTTTTAATATATTGTCCACAACTTTTCAACATAGCCTTATTTTTACCCCATCTTATGAATGCCACAGGTGTAGTTTTTAAATCCTGCCCAAAATGTGTTATCACACTTGTGGTGCAAAATGACTTTCACCCGTACTTTATAAATGACACCTGTCATGTTCAGAAAAGGGATCATAAAAAACTTATGTTGAAAATCTGGGATCAAAATGACTAAAACAGGTATGAAGAAACATTGGTTGGCTGTTAGCACAGTAGGTAGCTCTTATGATCCCATATCAGTTAGCTGGGTTCAGGAGCGAGCTCAGTAAATCAGCTGGATGGTCTGATGCTGGGGGATGTCACTGCCATGTGGAACAGCTTCCAGGCTGGACAGATGGTGCAGTGTTGTGCTGCATGGGCAACAGGTAACCAACCTTTGCATCTATAACTACAATGGTATTCCTTGGGGTTGTCAACCCAAATTCACACCCCTTCCCCAGCCCATAGCCTCCTGTCCAAAGTACAACATACAGCTTTAAATCAGAGCCTCATGGGCATATACTCTTTGGAGGTAGAAAGTGTTTCACCACTTGTGAGCAACAAAATTAGTTGTAGCTTTCTTCATGGAGGGCCCTAATGGTTTTAATTTCCTTAATTTGTTGGCTTTGTGTTCCTTAACCCTAAGGTAGGCATTAACTTAATTTTTCACGATGAATTTCCTTCCTTTTGTGATAGTGGAATCTGACACTCCTTCACACAGGTCCAGATACCCTGTGCCAAGGGAAAAGTCAGTCTGCCTATGGAAGTGCAGGGTCTCCAGGCATTGCAGTTCCATGCAGCTATGAATGCAAACAATTTGTGTGGCAATCTGAGGGTGTGGAACCTGTGCTTCCATGTGACTACAGATGCACACACACAAGGCTAAGACTCCATCTGGCCATGGAAGCAGAGCTGTCTGGGTCCTGCACTTCTGTGCAGCTATGGATACTGAGGCACAGGGCCCTCTAGGTAGTACACAAAGAGAAAGTTCTCTTTACTGTATGGTTAATTGTTGTCCATGCAGCAATGAGGCCAACACTACACCATCCCTCCCAGGCTGGGAGTGGTGCCACATGGCCCTGCACAAAAGGAAGAGTCTTCAGGCTGCAGTGCAACTATGGATGCAGATGCCCACATCCCCAAGACAAGAATGACAACTAATACATATGCACTGGATTTCAGCTCAGTTTTCCAAACTCATTTTATGTTTGCATGCAGCGTATTCATAAGAAACATATGTGACAGCTTGGAAGGCGGGTTGTGGGCGTGGCACTCATGGCAGCCAAAGGAGGCACAGCATTTGGGGCTTGGCAGTGGTGGGCCAATGGAGCACAGTGTACTGATGACACTGGTCATCCAAAAGTGCACCAAGTTGCAACGTTTCACCACAGTAATCGGGCCGCTTTGTCATTGCAGCGTCAGCGTTCCACTGCAATGAGAGGCGACCCATCATTGCTGGGTGGAACTTTCGACTGCAATATTGTTTGTGAACATGGCGGATGGCTTGCCACCTGTTCACAAACATATTAAAGTTGCCCCTAGCCGAGGGGTGTCCAATCTCCTTGGCAGCATGTGCCTCTGCAATAGCAAGTGTTTTTCCAATGGGGCCCCAACTCACGGCCCAGTCCCGCCCAATTTAAAGTTGCTGATGGGGAGCCCACTCCCATCACCATCATGTCCCCTCCCAGTTTGATTTGCTGATGGGGAGCCCATTCCCCATTGGCATAATCGCCCAGGAAAACAAAGTAAATTTGTGCAGGGGGTGCCCAATCTCCCTCAGCTCTATCACCCCCTCTCTTTTGTGCTGTCGGGGTACCCAATCCTCCATTGGCTACACCCCCAGAAACATTCAGGTGGTATACTGGGTGCCCACCCAGTGTGCCCAATGCCCTGTAATGGAAAAACTGTCCCGCTATGTTTTTTTAATTTTTGTTTAAACCGTAAAGAAAACTGTCCCTCATAGTCTCCTGCTCCTCTCCCACAACCCGCACCCACCCACTGAGCACCCTGCCTTCCCACCCCTCACCCCATACTTACCTCTGGAGTCTGGCATGACGATCTTCGATGGACTGAGACATGTCTGCACTCTTCAAAGCCGACTGCAAACTGAGGAAATGCTGTTAAGCTGTATAATGTAATAAATAGGGTTTTTAAACTTTAATGCATATCTCAGGCATTTTTGGAATTTTAGCACCAAATTTTTGACAGGGTTTTTGGACCCCTCCTCATGAATTCTGTCACTGTCATGGTGTTAATCAGCCTCAGAAGATGATTTCACGGTCACTGCACGGAATCACCTTTTGGGACCGTTAACAAAATGACAGTGGCAGTGTTCATGAGGTGGGCTCTCAAAAAACCTATGTTACAAATTTGGTGGGAAAAATCAAAAAGACTGTTTTATGAGCGTATCTGCAGTTGCTACACAGGCTCATAACTTTGTGAATTTGCAATATTTTCATGCAGATTTTGAACATTGGCATTTTTTCACACTTTCTTGTGAACAGTACAGCTGTCAATTTTCACACCCTGGCTGAAATGTGTTTCGCACTTCCAGCTCACAATAGCATGGTGGCTATGGAAAATCCATGTTTGGGACACATTATGAAAATGACAGTGACACTGTTCATTAGCAGAGGTCATAAAATGCCTATGTTGCAAAGTTGGTGCAAAACTCCATAAAATGACTGTGTTACGAGGGTGCATTGCAGCGTTTCCACGCTTACGCTCGTAACTCAGCACATTTGCAATATTTTCACTCCAGATTTTCAATATTGACATTTATTTGCACCTCCTTATGAACAGAATACTGTCATTTTTCACATCCTGGCCGAAATGTAGTTTCGCATTTGGTGCAGAATAGCGGTCGCTGTGGAAATCCATGTTCAGGACACATTACAAAACCCACAGTGACACTGTTCGCTATCAGAGGTCCTAAATGCCTATGTTGCAAATTTGGTGAGAAAGTCCATAAAATGACAGTGCTTATGAACAGTACAGCTGTCATGTTTCACATCCTGGCCGAAATGCATTTTCTCACTTCGAGCAGAATAGTGTGATCGCTGTGGGAAATCTGTGATTGGGACACATTACAAAACCCACAGTGACACTGTTCATTATCAAAGGTCCTAAAATGCCTATGTTGAAAATTTGGTGACAGAAGTCCATAAAATGACTGTGTTACCAGTGTGCATTGCGCAGTTCCCATGCACGCTCAGAAGCTCAAGACATTTGCAATATTTTCACTCCAGATTTTTAACATTGCCATTTTTTCACACCTCCTTATGAATGGAAACACTGTCATTTTTGACATCCTGGCCAAAATGTGTTTTCATACTTCCGCGCAGAATAGTGCGGTCGAGTGGAAATCTGTGTTCATAGAAACATAGACTTTGATAGCAGATAAGGACCGCTTGGCCCATCTAGTCTGCCCATTTCCCTACCTACAGGACAGGCTGCAGATCCTAGTTAACCAACAGCCTATTTCTTCCTACCCCCACAAGAATTGCCTTATGTCTGTCCCATGCATTCTTGAATTCTCCCACAGTTTTAGACCCCACAACCTCCTCAGAAAGGCTGTTCCATGCATCCACTACCCTCTCTGTGAAATAACACTTCCTCACATTGCCCCTGAACCACCCCCCATCTTTAAATTGTGTCCAGGACACATTATGACAATCACAGTGATGCTGTTCATTAGCAGAGGTGCTAAAATGCCAATGTTGACAATGTGGTGAGTAAAGTCCATAAATGACTGTATTACAAGTGTGCTTGTGCAGTTTCCATGCATGCTTATAACTTTGCACATTTGCAATATTTTCACCCCAGATTTCAACATCGCCTTTTTAAGAACCTCCTATGAACAGTACAGCTGTCATTTCTTACATCCTGGATGAAATATGTGTTTGCACTTCCGTTGCAGATTAGCATGGTCACAGCAGGAAATACATGTTCAGGACACATTATGAACAAGACAGTAACACTGTTCATTAGCAGATGAGCTAAAATGCCTATCTTGAAAATTTGGTCACAAAAGTCCATAAAATGACTGTGTTACGGGCGTGTAGTTACGTAGTTTCCATGCACACTTGTAACTCGCACACTTACAATGTTTTCATGCCACATTTTCAACATTGTCATTTTTTCACACCTCCTTATGAACAGAACAGCTGACATTTTCCACATCCTGGCTGAAATGTGTTCTGTACTTCAGCGCAGAATAGTGTGGTCGCTGTGGGAAATCCATGTTCGGGACACATTACAACAATTACAGTGACACTGTTCATTAGCAGAGGTCCTAAAAATGCCTATGTTGAAAATCTGGTAAGAAACGCCCAAGACATGGCTGTGTTATGAGCATGCATTGCACAGTTCCCACACACGCTCATAACCGCACACTTGCAATATTTTCACTTCACATTGTCAACATTGCCATTTTCCATACCTTCTTATCAAGAGTACAGCTGTCATGTTTCACATCCTGGACAAAATGTGTTTTTGCACTCCGGCGCGAGAACAGCGCGGTCGCTTTGGGAAATCTGTGTTCGGGACACATTACAAAATCTGTAACACTGTTCATTAGCAGAGGTGCTAAAATGCCTATGTTGAAAATTTGGTGACAAAAGTCCATAACATGATTGTGTTATGAGCATGCCTTATGCAGTTTCCACGCATGCTCATAACTTCCACATTTGCAATATTTTCACTCCATATTTTCAACATTGCCATTTTTCAGCACCTCCTTATGAGCAGTATAGCTGTCATATTTCACATCATGGCCAATATGTGTTTTGCACTTCCAGTGCACAATGGCGCCATTGCTGTGGGAAATCACTTTGTGGGACACATTACAAAAATAACAGTGACACTGTTCATTAGCAGAGCCCTAAATGCCTATGTTGAAAATTTGGTGATGAACTCCATTAAATGACTGTGTTAAGAGCATGCATTGCACAGTTTGCACGCACACTCATAACTTCACACATATGTAATATTTACACTCAGATTTTCAACATTGCCATTTTTCCACACCTCCTTATGAACAGTACAGCTGTCATTTATCACATCCTGGCCGAGCATGTGTTTCTGCACTTCCGCACAGAATACCGTGGTTGCTGTGGCAAATCAGTGTTCAGGACACATTAACACAATCACAGTGACACTCTTCATGAGCACAGGTCATAAAATGTCTATGTTGAAAATCTGGTGATGGCACTCCATAAAATGACTATTACGTGCATCCGTTGCACTTTCCACATATGCTTGGAAGTGCGCATTTCTAATTTTACAGATTTTCAACATTGCCATCCCTTCACACCTCCTATGGATGACACAAATGCCATTCTTCACATTCTGCCCAACCTGTCTTTTCATACATGTGGAACAGAATGGCACTGTCGCTGTTGGAAGTCAATGTTTGGGACACATTGACAAAATCACACTGCTACTCTTCATGAGAAGAGGTCCCAAATGCTTTCATGAGGTGGGGTCACAAAAGGCCATGTTGAACATTTGTACTGTAAATACCAACAAGCGCCTGAGGTGTTAGGGTTTCTAACCATCACGTCCTACCCTGTATAGACAGGCATGCATCAGGCTCTGCCTTTGGATTGCCTACTCTACTATGCATGCCATCCCACCCCCACCCCAGCCACTGACAGCCATCAAGGTGTACCTTGGACTTTTCTACCCCACACTTCACCAATGCCTCTCCATCTATACAGGATGGAGGTGGGGTTTTGTGAACTTCAATACTTCACTGCCATTCCTATCCTGCATCTCTCTAACTCCTGCATTTCCAATGCTAATACCAGCAAGCAAACATTCAGCATTGACAAATGCTAGTTCGTATTCTATTGCTCATTTTGTGTGAGACACATACTATATCTACATCTTCAGAATGATCACATGTATTGGACCCAGCCCTTCATTTATATTTGTCATGACAAAGTAAAACTGTTCATGAACAAGTTTGTCAAGCAGCACAGTGCTATTACAGATGTATGTTAGATGTGTATTCACAATCAAAAGCGGTTTCTGTGTCTGTGGTTTGGTGGATGCTCAGTCCAAGTAACATAATAAATGTTGTCTTAAAAGTAACAAATAAATCTTTTTTGCATACTGTAGCACTTGTACCATTGAGTGTGCTCATTTAAATGCTAAAATCTAACTGTTTACGTGTAACCAAAAGTTACAATACAAAGCTGACAGCATCCCTTTAAAGTTCAACATGAATTAAAGCATTAAAAGTTGCAAACTTAAAAGATAATACTTAACTGGTAAGGCTGACAGTTGTGCAGTTTGTCAGAAGACAGTATAACAATATATCTGAGTTGACTTCTCAAAAAATTAATTAGATTTAGCATTTTAATAAATAAAAAAAAAGAAGCCGTAATGATCTCTAAGAGCTGCCATAACCACTTTAATGCTCTCAGCTTGTGCTTCAGATATAACAAGTGCACTTGGTAATACATGACCCTCAAAAACATTGAGAAAAAAAATAGTCAAGATCATTATTTAGAATCAGAAAACACTATTTTTTTTTTTTTTGGTTTATGAGTTGCTTGTCAAATTGTAAAAGCATATTTAAAGTGCTTAAACAACTCGTTGTAACCTGGGTGGCTATTTTGTATTAGGTTAAGCAATGGATGGTTCAGATTTCATATAACGCTATTGGAGGTAAAGGATTTTTAATATACAGTACTTTTGATTCCTCTACTACTCATTTGCTACTTACGTAAGGGGTTCTAAGTAAATTCCTTAGTAAATCAACTTATCACTCATGTCTTGCATGAAGTAAGTTGACTCAATTCTACCTTGCACTGTGCAAAGCAGGTTACAACTCATGTATTACTTCATGCAGACCCTGCAGGTCCCTGTGTGAAGCAAGTTATGACTAATGAGCAACTTCTTGCAGGCCCTGTATAAAGCAAAGTATGACTCATGTACTACTCCATGTAGGGCCCACAGAGCTCTGCACAAAACAGGTTTTGATAAATGTATTACCTTGCATAGGGCCCACAAGGCCTTATGTGAACTAAATTATGACTTCTCTCCTATAAGCCTTGCAGAAAACAAGTTATGAGCTGGCACTATACAGCAACGTCTCAAAACATAAGGACATTCATTGCAAAATACTATATTAATGTACACATTAGGGTTACAAATCAACACAAAATGTGGGAATTGTGGGATTAGGGTTTTAACCTTAATGCTTACACCTTCCCATCCCTTACACTTGTGATCCAAGGTCAAGCTACAGGGCTGGTACACTGGACTTGTAGGCATTTGTCACCAGCTTAGACTCCTTCTGGTGGCAGGTGGAGTCTCTCAGGTAAATGCTGTAAGGCCGAGACTCCTTATTTGAGGTAGGCCTACAAAGTACCTCAGTAATTAATACCAGAGAAATTAGATCTTGAAATGTTCATGCAGTTGGGATGGTGGGGGTGAAGTAGGCTGTACTGGTTGTATGCACGCCATCTTCCAGAAGGTGCTCTGGGAAATTTGGATTGCCTGGTTTGCAGAAGGCTGAAAATCCTGGTGGCAGAATTGAACTAACTCAGGGCTGGACTACACAATCTGATGGGTTCTCCCATTCATTGAGGGCCTAGGGCTGAAGCATGTCTCTCCCATAGTCCCAAATAGCTTTAGAGGTAGAATGGTGCACTTTGGGGAAGTATCTAAGAGGTGGTTGCGTAATGAGACACTGGTCCCAAGAGTGGAAATAAGGTAATGATAATAGCTCCTGGAGTCAATGGCTAGAACTACTACTCATGAGTTTTGTGGTAATGCAAGCCCATCTACTGACTCTGGAGAATAAGATCCAGGCCATGTGGAAGGAGCCTAGTGAAGTGGCCCAAATTATTTATACAAGAGCAACCAACTGGGGATGGAGTAAAATGAGATGGAAAAGAAAGAGAATCTTAGTTCTAGGGGACTTAATAGTCGGAGGGACAAGGAGGCTGATTAAGAGCTCTGAGCCTTGCAGAAGAGAAGTGGTGTGCCTCTTATGTATGACCACAGAAAAGATCCTACCTAGGCTTCAGACCTTGCCCTGAGGGAAAGGTGGGAAACCATATGAAAATTGAAAACACAAAGGAACAGTGGCTCTAGACTTCAGTTAGACACAAGCCTAGGGTGTACTTACCAGGGTTATGAATTCTGACACAACACCGCCAGAAAGTAACAAATACGGTCAGCACTCCAGTGATTCAACAACTTCAAAAACGCACAAGGCATCTGAATTATAAACTTGCAGCTTTATTACAAAATTCACACCAGTAAAAACCAGGTACCTTAGCTCAGGACATGCAGATAAACAGACTGATTATAGAGGTGGGAGTTTAAAACAAAAACTGCTACGACATGAATCTTTTGGATCACAACATTAGAGACACTGATTTCTCTTAAACTTAACAACAAAGTGTTGTTGCATTTACTTTGAATTGGTCTTTTGTTTTTGAATGTGTATATGTATATGGATGGATTATTTATATGCATAAAGATGGATTATTTATTGTAACTGTTTTTGGGGATAATATGTATTTAATTAAATTTACTTTACTTCTGGGTGATTTTGCACTTTCTTCTTGGGTGCAAATATTACATGTAACACTTTGCACTATCACTTTAAATAAGGTGTTTTAAGTGTGCCTATAAGCCCCGTCTACTATACTTTGAAGAAGACTTCACAGACATTGAAATGTCAGTACATGGGTCAGGTGATCGCTCAGGTGTGCACAGGTATGCAATGTTTGGTGGGTGCAAAATCAGAAAGCTAAAGTGGATTTACTGCAAAATGTGGACCATGCAAGCATTCTGTTTACCTGGATGTTATGAGCTAAGGTACATGGTTTTGACTGCTGTCAATGTTGTAATAAACTGCAAGTTTGAATTCAGAAGCCTTGTGCTATTTTTTGAAGGTGTTGGATTACTGGAGTGTTGGACCGTGACTTACTGCTACTGCCGTGGTTGTGTGGGTAACCATATGTAGTGACTGCCTTGGAAAGTAATACTCTGATGGCCTGCAGAGTGGAGATGGCCCAGGAGAGGTTTAGGACTCTAAGAAAAGCTTACAGTAAGTGCAGACTTGGTTTCTTTCACAGAAGTGCTACTGATGCCATACATAGATACACAGATACATAGACAGTGTCGGCAGATAAGGGCCTATGGCCCACCCAGGCTGCCAATTTGAGCTTGTAAGTTCAGTTTATATTTTCCTAGAAGTCTGTTGCCCCTACCCCGACCTTCAGAATTCCTTTATGTCTATCCCATTCATTCTTAAATCCCAAGATTGTTTCATCCCCACCACTTCTTCTGCAGGGTGTTCCACTTTTCCACCACCTGTTCTGTGAAGAAATTCTTCCTCACAGTTCCTCTGAATCATCCTCCCTCCAACTTCATCCCATGCCTTCTAGTCCTGGAACATCTTTTTCACTTAAAAATAGTGTATTCCTGCACCCTGTTCCTCCCTGTAAGATACTTGTATGTCTATCATGTCACCTCTCTCCTCCTCTCCTCCAGGAGTACATATTCAATTCCTCCAACCTGTCCTCAAAGGACTTGTGATGCAATCCATGTACCATCTTTGTTGCCCTCCTCTGAACCTTCTCTACCCTGTCTATGTCCTTACATATGTAAGGTCTCCAGAACTGTACACTGTACTCCAGGTGGGGCCTCACTAGTGTCTTGTATAGTGTAATTATGACCTCCCTTTTCCTGCTGTTGATGCCCCTGCCTATGCATCCCAGCATCCTATTTGCTTTACTGCTGCCTTGTCACACTGCTTCCCTACCTTGAGGTCATCAGAGATGATAACCCCAAGATCCCTTTCCTGCTTGGTGCATGCTATATCCTCACCCCCAACTGATATATTGTGCCAGGGTTTTTGTGCTATATGCATTATCTTGCTCTTCTTTGCATTGAATTTCAACTGCCAAACCCCTGACCATTCTTCAAGTTTCTGCAGGTCCCTTCTCATTCTGTCTACAGCCTCTGTGTGTCTAATCTGTCACAAAGCTTTGTATCATCAGCAAACAGTGAAATTCTGCCTTCTAGGTCCTGTGCAATGTCACTGATGAAGATGTTGAATAGGACCTGTCCCAGCACCGATCCCTGTGGTATCCCACTGACCAGCCATGTGCTGGTCAGGCTGGAATGGCAAGAACTGCACATTACAAAACACGGCTGAAGAGGTGGTGTGGCGAGCATGGTTTGGGGTGTGTGGGAGACTGTGGAATCTTCTGGAAAGAAGGCTTTGTAGGCATCCGACTGCATACATCACAGCAGAGGGGAACAAGGCATAGGCAAAGAAACAAGAAGAATTTGTCAGCCTAAATTTAATCTAGAAATGGGGAGGGATTCACTAGGGCATGCAAGCTTGAGCTGTCTCAAAGTGGAGCAATAGGGCCTCCCAGGACAAAAAAATGGGAGAGGAGAGGGTAGCAGAGGGACACTTGCCAGAAGATCTTAAAACAAACAGATACATCATTAGGTAGTGATGAGACTACAAGCCACAACAGGAAACAGTTCCTGAATCACAGGGTGAGGCAGAGCTACAAATAAAATTTGAATGAGTTATAAGGTCACCTGGAAGGCTATATGTGCTAATGTTGCCAGGAGCTTTGGTAACAAAATAGGTGATCTCTAGGCACAGGTTGCAGGGCCCAGCTGACTTCATGGCTCTGAATAAGCACAGAAGTAGTGTAGGGCTTGCAAGCAGACTGGATGGGCCTAATGGTCCTTATCTGTCAACAATATTTCTGTTTCTTTCTTTCTATGTGCACTGGTGCTCTCCAAGTAAGAGGAACTAATGAGTCACTATAGTAGATCTAACTTCGAAGTTAGGAATTTTTAAACTTGGGTAACAGCCCTTTACAATACACTTACTGTAGATTTGAGAACTTAATAGGCATTATTTTATCACTGAATTGCAGCTTCACAGATAGTAGGTGAACAGAAAATCAGAAGAGTAAATAAGAGTAATCCTTATTGTATGATGTGCCTTTGCTAAGATGTTTTATTTTAGGATAGAATTTTGAATGAATTAAACTGTATGACAACATACTGTATAACAGGAGGGTAAGAGACCACAGGGAACAGATGGTAAATTTTTATTTTTGATTTTAGAGTGTGCAACAACTGTACATGTAGAACTGAATGGGATATCTGCAGGCGTGAGGTACAGAATGATTTAATTTTTATTTTTATGTATGCAGCTTGCTTCAATTTTCAATTAGCATTGGTCAGCAGGACTTTTTCCTGAGAATCTGAGTGGTGCTATAGAAGGCTTGGAATTATAGCTTGGTGTTATGGAAGCATAGATTTGAAAGGATATTTATTAGGGCTATGCAGAATGTGGAATTCTGAAATCAGAACAGGTGCAGAATGGCAATTCCACTTCTGAAATGTTTTTCGAATTTCATTTTAAAGTCTTCAAAATTCCAAAACGCTCCTGTGTAAACCATGAAATAATTTTCTCTGGATCACATAGATCATGGAATATTATCCATGGACTGCAGAAAACTGTGGATTATTAATCTGCAAAAACCATTTCACAAGCACAATATCTCAGTTCCGCTACCAATGCAATTCTATGGAATTTTCAAAGTTCTTCAGGATTTCATTCTGTGGCAATTTCATACATTCCACACAGCCTATGTGTGTGTGTATATATATATATCTATATATATATATATATAGATATATATATATTAGAGGAAAAACTCCATTTAATGCATCAGTTAGGTTGTTCCACAGCAACAAAAGTGAGGAAATTCGATGTTAGGGTTGAAACCCCTTGCACCCTCCAGCCCATCCCTCAACCGCATCAGGGTGCACATTGGGGTTGTTGGCCCTAACTCACCCCATCACATGTGGAAAGAAGCTGAGGAATAGGAGAATGGGGTGAGAGTTAGACCAGGACCCTAACGCACCCCTCGATGCCGGGAATTGTGTTGCTAGAGGGTCCTACATTTAAATGCCAAGCATTTTCTGATCACCAACTGAAAACAAAATGGCAGATTTGTGACACTACTAGGACCATTTACGACACTAAAAGTGCATTTGCGACACTGTCGAACTTTTTAACTTTTCCCTTGACTTATAATAGGAAATTGTTTTCTGAATAACTTTTGAACGTGTAATATTTTTTCACGAAATCTTCAAAAGCACATCGAGGACCCTGGCCACATGGTCCCTGAAGTTAGGACTGGTCGCACAAACCGTAAGTACCTGTAGGGATGAGCAAAGAATTCAAAGCGTAAATGCGCATGCAGATCATGCTTAATAACTCCATAGCTGTAAATCCAAACAGTACAAAAGTTGGCAGATCCCAAGATGTATGGTTCTTGATTATGTATTCCAAATTTCAGGCAAATCCGTTGAACAACTGTAAAGTTATTAAGGTGCACAGTTTTAGATTTAACATGTAAATGGCTCCTCAACCCTAGCTATGGTAGTACTACAGTGCTACCAATATATATATATATATATTTTTTATAAAATGGGTAAGGAAAATCAGTGAAAATCCAATATCCTTATTGGCTGAAACATGTCACATGACCGTGCATTATTCCACAATGACCACATGCCTCCTAGTACGACCACATACCTGAGCTACTTTCCAGCCCTCAAGACCTTCTCACCAGCCGTGAGATCACTTCACACCTGAAAAAATAGGCACCACACACACATACAACTACCACTGGCACACTCAAGCTGCCACCCACAGGCATTAGTAAATATACTAGTTCCACACTGTACCCACTGTTGTGCTTGATCCTGCCATTCATTTTAAATAAAACATTATGTAAAAATCTAATCCTGCCTGCCATTTTCACAGTCTCTAGCACAAGCACTTTTATACTGTAGAGTAGCGTGACCGAACAGTCTCAATACCATTAAATAATATGGTGGCAGATGTCCATAAATCTTACTGTGTACAAAAGAAAGAGAACTTAGATTTTGAGCTTACTTCATTTCTGTAAAAGAAAGCTCCCTCTGTTTGCAAGAAGAGGAGAGTGACCATGGGGCACTTTCACTTTCATGGCCGAAAGGTTCCATGACCAAGTGGTGTCTATAGCAAAAGTCACAACCTGTTAGAAGCACAGAGCAAGCCCCTCTCTGTTTAGAAATGAGCAAAGTGTGTCCTTCATGTTATCTTTTCTTACATTTCAGTAATAGAACAAACGCCGACTTGTAACCAGGAAAGAGTGAGCATACACTGAATGAGTCAGCAGTTTTAGCAACCCTCACTCTGGGTGCCATCTATCTTTCTAAAGCTGCCAACTCACTCAGTCTGTGCTCCTCTCTTCTGGCTATACCTAAATTCGATGCAGGATTCTGCATTGAAGCTAGAAGACATTGGGGTCAGTTTTCTTTATTTACTGCTCCTAGGTAAAAATGTCAGTTGTGTTTACCTAATTGGGAGCTGAGGAATACATTGGGGAATCAAATTTTCAATCTGATCCACAGAAATGCTATTTTCACAATCATAGTTTTGAAATTTGCAGAAGAAGTGGGTGTGACACTTTTGTGAAAGTGTATCATCCATTTCTTTCGCAATTTCCAACTCTATGGGGATGACTGTGAAAATAGCATTTCTCAGGGTGAGATTGAAAGTCTGATGCCCCCAGCGCCTTCCTCAGTCCCCAATCAGGGTAAACAAACTGACAGTGTTTACCCAGGGCAGTAATTACGAATTTCAGCCGCTTTTTCTCTGCCACTTACTGAAAACAAGATGGCAGCAGCTTGAAAACAAAATTGACATAGCTCAAAAGCTTTTAAAAACAAATTGCTTTTATGAAGCTATTAAAAGCTTTCAAGCTGGTCGTATAATTTTCCCATATCCTATCATGGGGAACTTTAAAGTTAATAACTTTGAATGGATTAATATATTTTCACTAAATCTTCAAAAGGCACTTCCTTGACCAGACCCCATATACCTTAAAATTTCAGATCAGATGGATAAACCATTTGGGCTGTAGAGACGAGCAAATAATTAAAAAGTTGAGGATTTTTCACACTTTCAATGCTCTGCAGCTCCTCAACCAAAATCTGACCAGAACAAAAATTACTAGATGCAGAGATCTATGGTACTGCACCACAGATGCAAAATTTTAGGCAGATCAAACAAACCATTGCAAAGCTATTAAAGTGGAAAATTTGGGGTTTAACATAGAAGTGGCTATGCAACCAAACTATACTTACTCTTCTGGGCCAAAATAATATATATATATATATATATATATATATATATATATTTATAAAATGGGTAGGAAATTGTTGTTGTTTTATTGGATGATGAGCATCACATGACTGTGCATATATCAGAGCGCGACCGCACACCTGCACTTTACCCCCTCTAAAACAATTTTGACATTTTATAAGATAGATAAACCACTCTGAGGTGTGCGGTCAGTTCTGATATACGACGCCTTGGGCGTTGATGCATCGCCTGTGGCCTTGTGCGCATAACGCATACCAAGGCATGTGTATATCAGAGCACAACCACACACCTCAGAGTAGTATATCTATAACATATATATATATATATATATATATATATATATGTATGTGTATCTATATATATATATATATATATATTCATAGCAAAAACTCCATTTAATGCATTAGTTAGGTTATTCCACAGTAACAAAAGCAAGAAAATTCACTGTTAGGGTTGAAAATCAACTGAGCATCCCCACCATCACACACACGTACATGCAAGTAGGGAAGGACAAAGGCAACACAACCAATCACACACATCCAGCAGGAAGTGTATAGCTGTGTTACTGTAGGAAATGGAGAAATCCAACTTCAGATATGATACAGTATTTAAAAAGTTGTTCTCTGAGGTTAGTTCACATAAAGGTGAAGCAAGGTGGCAGTAGTAAAAATGGTGTACCTCACTCCGTTTTCAACATATGGGTGGTGAAAGGTATCATGGTGCTGCAATGTAAATCTATGGCAAATTGCTCAATTTTGGAACAGTGTAGCTTTGTAATTCTTAAGTATTTTAGCACAATAGTGGGAAAAAGCACATCTACGGGACCAGGTCTTGCCAGCCTGCAAATGTCAACCCAAAGGACCCAACTGTTTGCTTGCAGGATGATGGCAAAGATGTGCAGTAATTAGGAGCATGCTTTCAGAATATACTTTCACAAGATGAAAGTGTCATAGCATGATATGTGTTTAGCAGTGCATGGAATGTCCGGGATAACAGTTAGCAGTGACGATCCCAAGCTACAGCCCGATGGTAGCATGGATGTGTAGTTTCATGGTTTAGATAGTTGTATGTTATTCCTGTTACCTGCTGCTGGTTGTGTGTGATTGGCTGAGTGGCCTTGGTCCTTCCCTACTTGCATGTACTGTATGTGTTGCGGTCATGTTGGGGATGAGCAGTGAGGGTTTTCAACCCTAACACCAAATTTCCTTACATTTGTTGCTGTGGAACAACCCTAACTGATACAATAAACAGAGTTTTTGCCAGAATTTCCCTTCTATTTGAGAATGTGCACTATAAATAGTGAAATGCGGTAACACAAACACAAGCACAAATGGTAACGCACATGGTGATGCAAACATTAACAGTAATGCAAACAGTAATAGAAATGAAAGCCAAATGTTAATGAAAACAGAAATTCAAATGCAAGCATGTATGCAAACGCAAATCATAATGCACATGTTCATGGTAACACAACTGGAAATGCAAATGCTGATGGTAACAACAATGATGGCCCCAAAGAAAACACAAACACAAATGGAAGCATAACGGAGCATGTACGCAGCAAAATGGTAATGCAGACAGTGGTAAAAAGGAAACGCAATCAAAACACTAATGGAAAGACAAATGTTAACAGTAATGCAAAGCAAGCACAAAAGCAAATGCAGAGGGTAACACACAGTGGCGTGACAGGAATGCTAACACAAACAGTTACAGAAACACAATGGAAATGCTTACTGCAACAGTAACAGAAAGCACAACCCTTTTCTCCCAAAAGCTGCATTGAGAAACAGAGTGAATACAAAGACTGTATGCATAATAATGGACCTTGGAGCAGAAAATGAACACTTGGAATACTAAATTGCTTATATCTCAGAAACCGTGATGATGTGAAAAAACTAAACTCTCATATTATTTATGACTTTCCTGGCTAGTTTTGTACTTAGACGCCCAGCAGGGACTAAGCATTTTTCTGACAAAAGTCCAGTATCTCGTTGCTTGAGATACCGCCCAAAGGCGGACTCTGTAATGTTAGCCTATGGTAAAATTGTCAAATTTGAGTGCTGTAACTTTGCAGCCCTCTAATATTTTGTAAGCAAACCACCAAATGGCACATCTGTGGTATCTTGGCTTTCTTCCCTCAAAGTTCAGCCCAAAAGACCAAGCCGTTCTTTTGCAGCAGTGTGCAAAGATTTCCTATTATTTTGGGCATAGTGTCATAAAGTAGTGTCACAAATCACAACACTTTTGCAAATAAAAACACAAAGTGTTGCAAGTGCGACACTACTTTGTGACACTACTTTAGAAAAATTTTAGAAACATATTTCTGGGGTGTTTGACCCCTCCCCAAAAAAGACATGACTAGCATCCTCAAGGCTCAACTAGGTGAACACAAAATAATTGTGTCCCTAGAGGGTCCCAAATTTAAAATGCCAAGCATTTCTATGACCAGTAACTGAAAACAAAATGGCAGATTTGTGACACTCACAGGGTCATTTGTGACACTAAAAACTGCATTTACGACACTGTCAAACTTTTAACTTTTCCCTTGACTATAAAGGGAAACTTATTTTGGATAACTTTTGAACCATTCAATATTTTTCACAAAATCTTTGAAAGGCACATGGGGACCCATTTGCATGTTCCTAAGTTTCGGACCGGTTGCATAAACCGTGCTAATCTATAGATGCAAGCAAAGAATGTGCAAAAAGCATAAATATGATTTTATATGGTGCTATATAGCTCCACACCCGTATATCAACCATTACAAAACTTGGCAAATCAAAGATCCATGGTACTGCTCCAAGCATGCCAAATTTCACTGAAATCTGTCATACAGTGGCAAAGTTATTAAGCTGCAAAATTTCACACTTTAACCTTAAATGGGGTACTCAACCATAACTACAGTGGCACTACTGTGCACTATAAGATATATATATATATACATATAGGCACAATCGTGCCCCTATAGTTAGGATTGAGTAGGCACTTTAATGTTAAACCAGAAACTTTGCACTTTAATAACTTGCAACTGCTCAACAGATTTGCACAAACTTTGTGTGCTCTGTTACGTCGGAAAATCTCTTGATGTACCAAGTTTTGTGTTGAGTCAGATGGCAGATTTCATGCTGCACATTGTGAAAACTGCTAAAATTCACTTTTTTGGTTTTCCTCATCATGCTGCTGCTCAACCAATTGGACTTTTGGTCTGAAGTTTTTGGTAGAAAGAGCTCACCCCAAAGAAAAACTACATTGGTTTGGTGAAAAATAATAATATGTTCCAAAGTTATTAAATTTTGAAATTGTGGTTCTGATTATGCTCAGTTCAGGCTTTTGTATAGCTACATGGAACGAGAAAGGACTTTGGTATGACAAAAAGATTTTGACGGCTCACAAAAAGGATCCTTAGAATCTGTTTTTGTGAGAAAAAATCTTTTTCATCAGCTGCCATTTTGTTTTGTTTTTAGCCCAAACTGTCATAACTCTGCCCAGGGATGTCTTCTGCTGACATTCAAGTATGTATCTTGTTCATCTGGATGTCCTTTATTGTTGTGTGCCTTTACTTTTATTTTATGTAGCTTCAGAATGCTAATTTTAAAGTTTTAAAATCCTTTTTCATGACTCACTTCAGTTCCTTTTTCATGAGGTGTCAAAATAGCTTTTCGTATCACGAAAAGGATTAGGATATTTTACAAAAAAAATTACTTTTGAACGAGCTCACGTGATGCAATCCTCTGTGTAGCTGCTTCTTTGAGTGCTCCCAATACCTCCTCCCATGCAACCATCAGTTTTACTAAATATTCTACAAGAACTGACTTTGAGCAAAAGTTTATTAAGAGGTCAACATACCTGCAGCCTTTTACGCAGTCTTCGGGGTGAAATTGATGAAATGGAAGTGGAGATGCGGTCAGCTAGCCCACGACATCGCCACCTACAACACCCAAAAACTCACTAAGTTATCAAAGGTCCAGACAGGGACAATGAGGAGACAATCCTCTAGCACTCACAGTTAGTCCCCTTCACTCTTGATCATTTCCTGGGCAAATTTTGTCCATTCAAGGAGGAATTGCCGTCTCTAACGGACGAATTTAAAGTTTTTGAAATTCTCTTTTTATTAAATTTCAACTGTAGTTACAGCAATATACCAATAACATCTGGATATAATACAAATATCCAATATAGCCCAGAGTAGAGTATACTTCAGTAGCGGATAAAGAAAGGAAAAGAAAGAAAAACTAAATGCATCAAGAGAAGCTAGAAAACATTAAACAGGATAAACCAGTTCAACAATCCCCTCCCCAATGAGGCGTCACCACAAGGAAAGAGAGATGATAAACTAACCTTCGTAGTTAGGTGTTATAAAATTCTTAACCTAGGAAACTGGCCAGGAGACTGATTTCTACAAACTGACATGGTGAGAGGTTATAACTTAATATAGGAGAAAAACAGAGGGAAGCCAGGAAAGTCCAAGACAGGAGGGTGTACTTCTTTGCTCAGTTCTTATATATCATGGGATCACTATCAATGAAGATACAGAGCATATAACTTGCCCCCATTTCTTCTGAAAGGTCAATGGGAGGATCTAAAATTAGCAATCAACTTCTCCACTTTGAAGCATTGGGACATTTCTTCCACTCAGTCTAGGTATGAAATTTCCAAACTATCTGTCCAGTGTCGGAGGACCAGCCTCTTCACCGCCATAGAGATGAGTGCCATATGGTATTTCCTCTCCTAACCCTGATATTTGCATAATCCCTATAATACAAATCTCTGCGTGAAGAGGTCTTTCAAACCTAGTATGGGGTCTAGTTTATCCTCAATTATCTTCCAGAGTGGAGCAATTTTAGAGCAATGCCAGAAAATGTGAAGGAGGTCACCTTGCTCTATCCCACACCTGAAACATTTGGGGGATAGAGGAGTCAAATTTGATTTCGGACTGGTGTGATATACATATTATTAATTATGAAATATTGAATCATCCTATTTCTATCTAGAGTGTTGTAAATGTATAAATATTTCCATATTTGACCCCATGGAATGGAGAACCAGAAGGAGATAACACCAGTATTTGGAACCAGTTAGAGGAATGGGTGAACCAATTTCAAGAGATAAGTGTACAGCTTAGACACCCCATGGGGTTTAGCCACACAGCCCTAAGCTCCACTAATAGTGGTTTAACAGTTGAGGGGGCACTGCTATGCCAAACTCTTTATCTACCAGATGCTTTAATTGATATATCTTGAAGATGGCATTGGTGGGGATATTCAAGACCAGTAATAAATCAGCTGTTGAGCCCTGCCTACCTTGCACATAAAATCTTCCACTGAGAGCCTCTGTATTTGGGGAAGCCAATTAGGAACTAACATTTTGTTCCCTATCCTAATGTTAGGGTTACTCATCAGTGGTTGTGGGGTCTCTAATATATCTGACTTTAGCGGAGGAGAAGAGTTGGTTAAGTACTCTAAGTGTGACACCCACTGGAGACTCTTGGATCTCTTGGGAAAGAGTTGTGAAACAGCAATAAAAAAGACTGGTGGGGTTTATATTATAGCGTTTAATAAGGTCAAGATCCATATTTAGCCATATAGGAGAATAAGCATCCTTCGATTCCCCAACCATTTACCTGCTTTGGCAAGGTGACTAGACCAGTAATAGAATTGAGATTCGTAATCTAAGACCCCCATTTCTTTGGGAAGGCATAGTTTATCGAAGGCTCACCTCGGAGATTTGCGATTCCAAATAAAATCAGTTAAGGTCGAATGAATTTTTGAAGAAGGACCTAGGTAACCAGATGTCCAGGAGGTTTAGGGGTAGAAGAGCCGAGGAAGAATGTTCATTTTGATGATGCTAATCCGGCCCCCACTGCTAATGGCAGTTTCCCCATCTTTGCAGGTCAGACTTAATTCTGTCCAACAAATCCTCTAAATTGAGCTTTTTAGTTAGGAGAAGTCCCATGTCAGATAAGCGCCAAGGTATTTCAAATAGGATGGGGTCCACTTCATGCCCAGGTGGGACACAGAAGCCGGGTGAGATATACGTTAAGTGGGAAGATCTCCGTCTTTGCCAGATTAAGTTTATAATTGGATAATTCTCAAATTGTGTAATTATCTCCATTTCCACCCGAGGAATCAGCCAGATTAGTTAACTGTAGGAGAATATCATCCCAAACACTGAGATCTTAGGAGTTTGGTTAAAGGCAGGGCATCCCTGGATCCCTGGGCAGCTTTGAGGCTGAGCAGCAAAGGTTCCAAATAGAGATTAAATAGGAACAGGGATAAGGGGCAGCCTTGTCGGGTCCCGGAATGTAATTGAATGGAGGGTGAGAGGATCCCATTACAGTAGATCTTTGCCGTGGGGGCTCTATATAGAGTTTTGACCCAACCCAGGAAATCCCTGGGAAACCGAACCTGACATAGTATGCCATAAGAACTCCTAGTTAACTCGGTCGAACGCTTTCTGCATCCAGGGCTACCAACGCCATAGGGACCAAAGAAGTTTGAGCAGCCCTAAAACATGAGAGAGCGATCTGATATGATCCATCGCTGACCTTTCCTGTACAAATCCTACTTGCTCACTACTCAATAATGGGGTCCACAATTGTTTATATGGGAAGCTAGAATCTTGGACAAAATTTTAATATCACAATTGAGCAGCGAGATTGGCCTGTAATTGGCGGGTTCCGAGGGTTCAGCCGTCTTGGGGATCAGGATAATAATAGCCTCCAGTAAAGAAGAATCTAGGATATCTGCTGACAGCAAATAATTATATAGGTCCAGGAGCAGGGGCCAAGTCCTGGCAGAAGGCCTATAAAAGTTGGCGGAAACCCATCCGGACCAGGGTCTTTATCCGACGAGACTATGAATGGCCTGTTCTACTTCCTCCTGGGAAAGAGGTGAGGAGAGGAAGGCCACTTGATCCTCCGAAGCGAGGAAGTGTCAGTGACCAGAAAAACTCCTCTAACCTTGAGTGTGGGAAGGGGGATACTTTAGTGCTGTATAGATTTTGATAAAACTCTTTAAAGATTGCTGCTATGTCTTGGGGCTCTGTTTTGATGGATCCTTCTTGGTCTTCCAGTGCAGGACTCAGCCTAGAATTCTCCACCTCCTTAAGTTTTCAGTGCCAGGAGTCTACTCGGTTTTCCCCTGATCTAGATACTTGGCCCTGGTTCTCAGCAGAGCAAACTCCGTCTTTTCCGTATCAGTCCTTCATATTCATTTTTAAGTTTGTGAAGTTGCTCTAGATTATTCAGCGAGTTAGAAGTAGCCAATATATTCTCTGCTATTTTAATCTGGTTTGAGAGGTAGAGGAGATTCTGAGACCTGAGTTTATTTCTTCTAGAGGAAATTTTGATGAGTTCCCTCTCAGAAAGCACTTTAAAGAGCACCAAAGGATATCCATCCTGGTCACTGAGCCTCGATTAGTTTCAGATAATCACTAATAAGAGACCTAATCTGAGTGAGAGAGTGTTCTTCCTTTAATAACTGGGTATTAAGTTTCCAGATCGTGTCACGGGCGTTAAGGACTGTGGGAGAATTTAAACCAGACTAGCACATGATCCGAAATTACTATAGGCTCTATACCTGCCGAGGAGACTTTAGTCATGAGGGAAGTGGAAATTAGGAAATAATCTAATCTCGACCAGGAATTATGGGAGGAGAAAAAGTGTAGCTTTTATTGAGGGGTAGAAGGTTCTCCAGGGGTCTACCAGACCTAACATATTATTCATATCATTCAAGCGCCAGTTGTGGTGGAAGCAATGGTCTTACTGGTCTAAAGGTTTTATCCAGTTCTTGGGTTGGAGCTATATTCCAATCCCTCCTAGGATCAAAGAAGCTGGTAAAGGGAGCTGAGCTTGTCAATTAGCTGCATAATAAATGTCACGTTCCTCCCACTGGACCATATATTGAGCCTAAAAATAGGAGAGTTAAAGAGATCCAGACACCAATATATATCTACCTTCTGAGTCGGGTAACCTTACGTCAGGTTAAAGGTATATTTTTCTTAATCATGACAGCTACTCCCTGGCTTCCGATGAGTCACCAGCCACAAAAATGTGGGAAAAGCCTCTGACTTTTAACATATTACTTTCGCTACTGTGATATGGGTTTCTTACAAACATAAGATGTCAGCTCCCAGTATCGAGCAGTTAACCAAAATACAGGATCTCTTCTTAACATCTCTAATCCCTCTCACATTCCAGCTAATCAATTTAACAGTACAGACTAGCCATATTCTAAAACATAATGTAGTAAGACACCAATTAACCTTGCGATCTCATCCTACTCCAAACAGTGGTGACACCCTCAAACCTTTCCCAACACACCCCAAAATTACTCCTCTGATAAAAAGTAAAGACCGGAACAAGTGGCATTAATAGGCTGCCAAACTCTAGCATTGAACATCAATAGACTGCAATCCACAAAATTAAGTGGCAGCACCCACAAAAAGTAGTTATTATCTCTGTAAGCAGTATCCCACCCCCATAACATTACCAGAAAAACCTTACAAACATCAGCCGAATATTCATCATCCAGACATCAAAAACAGTATAAGCAAACCCCCACCCCCACAACATTACAAGGTAAACATTATCTACCCAGTACCACGTATCCAACACAACCCTAAAACAGTACTGATTACCCCATACATCTTCCCTCCCCAGGGTACCCCAGGATGTCTCTTATAATAATAAAATCCCCAAAGCATCGAGACTAGGGATTACGACCCACATCAACAGCATTCGATCATAAAATAAACCGTATCTATTATATTGCCACATCTGAGGGTACCCAACTACTCCCTACCTGGTCATAAGGCATGGCACAACTTTGACCTGCCTATAAGCCCCCATCCCCCAAAGAAGAGGCGCTGCCTCTAGAGAAGAAATTGTTGAGACCGCCCCAGCTCAAAGGAAAATGTAACAGGTAGTATTACCTGGGGCAGCTCTGGTGGCCTTATCCTCTCGATTCCATTCCAATGGGAGCCTGGAAGTGAAGGGAAGATGCATAGGCTTAAAATGCTGACGGACCAAATCGGTCCGATCAGCAAATAGGTCCTCCGGAAACTGCACCCTCCACATTAGTTCCCACTAGTGGATCGAGAGGCCAGGACACGATGGGAGATAGAGACAAGGCCGACTAGGCCGCATGCCTACTACCACCCTATCCATTACCACGCTGGGTCCCAGGAGGAGTCCTCACTGGAAGCAGAGGCCGCCACCCCAGGGTTATCCACCGCTTAACAGAGCATAGCAATTACCCAGTAAGTAAAAAACTGACCAACCAAACACAGAAATAGCAAGACTAGGAGGTTAGCTTGCAGAAATGTTTAACGCAGATAGTGATCTGCTCAAGCCTGTGCCTGCCCAAGACTAGGTTCAGTCATTTTATTAATTGACCTTTAAAAGGTCAGGCAGCAGTTTTGATAATTCAGTTAACGCTTCCTCAGGAGTTCGTAGGAATGCCAGACACTTTCCACTTGGACAGAGAGTTTAGCGGGTAGATCATCCGGAAAGCCTTTCCAGCAGCAATCAGTTTGCTCACTATTGGGTGGAAGGCAGCACGCTTCAAACGGACCTCTCTGGGCAAGTCTTGAGTTATCCTCAACTGATTCCATTCCATAAAACTGCCTCCAACTACTTAACTTTGTCAAGAACATGTTGTCTGTCCAGGTAGCTTAAAAATTTTATGATTAAAGATCTGGCTTAGGGGAGGCCTGGGTCTGAGGATCTGTGGGCTGGATTCCACATGGTATTACTGGTGGACAGGTGAGGGGCCCACGACCTTATTCAGGAATTGTTGGACAAACTTGATGGTGTCTCCTCCTTCCTCCAGTTCTGGGAGACCTAAAATTAAAACATTATTTCATCTACTCGCCTTCTAAGTCTTCAGATTTCAGTTGGAGTTTTTGTACTTGCTGGCTAGCTTCACTATTCCGGTCTATTTTCTGTTGCCATCTTCCACTGACCCTATTCTGGCTTCTGAGTCACCTATCCTTCTTGAGAGGTCAGCGTAGTCTTGCCTCATTGATTTAATTTTGTTGGAGATCTCTTGCAGGGTATCTTTAAATGGTGAAAGCTCCTCCAAAAACACTCCTCTGTTAAGGTAGTACCCATTGCAGCATTAAGACCTCCACTGGAAGAAGTTTTGCTGGTTGAAGAGAGGTTAGAGCCAGAGTTTTGGCTATCTTTGAGGCTTTTCTGGTGTTGTAGGTGGGTGTGCCTGACTCCTGAGGCCTTCATTTCTGCATCTGTCATCGCTATGTTCCACGCAGCATATACACCTCAACTAGTCCACTGTTGACTCCAGGTGTAGTAAAGGTGTTTAGACAGTGTTTGGTAGTGGATTGGTAGTTTTGGCTCAACAAAATTAGAGTTTGAGAGGGAGAAATGGGAGCTCCAAAGCAGGCAGCCACTCAGCACCACTGCATCACGTGACCCCCGGATGATGAATTTAAAGTTGTCTTGTCCAAGATAGAAGATCTTGCAATCCGTGCTGGAGACTGCGATGTCCATCTAACTTCACTGAAGCACAAAGTGGACAAAGTGGATCCAGCCATCGTAAACTGAAGGCCAAAATTGATGATTTGGAAGGGAGGAGCCATAATAATGCAGTGTTAATTGGTCTACCTAAGGAGAAGCTGCTTACACAAAAGTTAGTCAAAAATTAGCAGGCCCTTCTCCATTCGGCCCATCCTACATCATAGAAAGGGCTAACAGGGCATTAAGAGCCATTCCCCACCTGGTGCCCCACCAAGAACCTTCATCTTCAAGTTTCTGATTACCAGGAGTGCCAGCATTTTATATTGAAGATTAAAAGATTAAAAGAAGTACAATGGAGTGGCAAGGTGATATGAGTGGCCCAAGATCTCCCTTATCAGTGAGACAAGGAGAATGGCATTTCATGGCATAGTCACTAAGCTATTGGCAGCAAACATAAAATTCGCATGGGTGCCCACTACTTTTCAGGTGTACCTTGAAGGAAATGGGTCCCCTTGAAGACCCAAAGTGGCTGAAGAGTCCCTTAAGAAGGCAGTCCCTGATCTGTTCCGAGCCAGCTGAAAATGGATGTTGGTCTGAACCACCTGAAGGTTGTTGCATTGCTGTGACTCTCTGAGCGAGTTGAAGTCTGCAAGTGTTTACAATTTGAACTTATTTGTTTTTCCTCACTGACTGTGTTGGCAGAGGCAAAATTTTAGTTAGTTGGCTACATAAGAGCTCTCACTAAGCTTGCTCTAGTAGCATTCCAGTTCAAGTTCTCACGTATGTTCACATATCTGCACTGTGGCCATGTGTTGTAGTTATGAACAATTTTGTACTTTAATTTTCTTTGCTGGATGTATTTATCTTTTAAATTAAACCCCCTCAGCTTAGCTTGCTCTTTTTGACATTTTGGTCCCTTTGATTTTTGAGCTAGCAGCTGACTGAATGGGAAGAATTTTGGTGTTTTTGTTTTTCTAAAAAGAAGGGCAGTGAGACTATGAGGATTTTTCCCCTACAAGCCAAAAGATGACTGTTTTGATTTAGAATCAGAACTGCCTGCCCAAGAACTTTAGTCAACTCTTTGGCTAATGCTTATTTTGGAAGGATATTCAGTTATTGTAAATTCTGGTGTTTGGATTTAGTGACGGTTGGAAGGGGGTAAAGTTAGCTTTGAAGGTATATTATGTACCAGTGTGTTATGAGTTAGAATCAGGGCTCCAAGCATGGTTTGTGAGGAATTCTGTAAATGCCTTGATTCTTAGGGATCTAGGGTGGGAAGGGTGTGTTTTTCCATTGGGGTAGTTTTTTTCGTATGGGCTAAGGTTATGTAGAATCTGTTTGGGGGTGGTGTGGAGAGGAGGGGCACCTGGCATCATGGAGGGTTTATTCTGTTGTTTTCTCTTATGGCTTCATTATATGGTAAACTACAGAAGTTTCTGACATTTAGATGTTCAAATGACTATTCCTAAAAAGTTTTTGTCTTGGGATATTCATGGGGGTTGTAACAAAGTCAAATGATATAAGGTGCTGAAACATATTCACCTGCTTAGGAGTGATGTCTCCTTTCTACGGAAATCCACCTGGAGGAGACAGTGGGTACTCTCTTTCGTGGGCAGTTTATGGGCCAGAATTGTTTTCACAGGTGATAGCACCCAAAGTCAGAGGTTGCTATTCTTATTGCAAGAGGCTCACAGTTTGCCTGTAAGCAGAGTATTAAGAATCAAAATGGTAGATACATTTTTCTTCTAGGTCAGCTGAAGAGAACCACCATGATACTGGGTAGTGTTTATGACCTGAACGTGGATTCCCAGGGTTCTTTACTGAGATAGTGAAGGTATTAGCCCCTTTACTAATCTACCCATTATAATAGGAGGTGATTGGACTCTCCGTTTTCTCAATTTTAGATAAATCCAACCCCACATGTAAGGGATTTTCATCAGCACAGAGAACCTTTAGGGATCTGATGGACCATTTTGGTTTGTGTGATCCTTGGAGAACTCTCTTTCCTCACTCAAGGGAGTACACGTTCTGTTCTGAAGTTTACAAATATCAGTCAAAATTGATTACTTATTAATTAGTAAGTCACTCCTTCAAGGTCTGACAGATGCAAAAATAGAACCGGGGATATTTCTGATCAGCGTAACATGGTGCTCCCTTATGCTACCCACTGATATACCCATAGAATCCAGCTGGAAATTAAACAATCAACTTCTCAAGGACCAAAGTATTGTTGCATGTATAGGGCAGGAAATTGACAGGTACACAGCGCCAATTTAAATTAACTGACTGTCCGCATTTAGAATGGTGCACCTTAAAATGTGTACTAAAGGGTTTATTTATTAAGTTAGCAACACAAAGAAAAAGATGTAGGCATCACAAGGCCCTGGATCTCTTAACTGGTATCAGAATCCTGGAGAGCTCACTCTCCCCCAATACCCAGGAGTCAGATAGGATCAGAATATTGAGTCTCCAGGATCAGTATTCCGACTTGCTCTGAGAGAAGGCAGAATCGTGATCCTCCAAACAGGCACAAAATACATTGATCAGGGGAGAAAGCCAGTCACTTACTAGCCCTAAGGCTTAAAAAGTATTCATTCTCAGTCGGACGGATCTCCCTACTTTCTCTGAAAGAGGTCACTGTAGAATTTGCCAAATTTATGCTCATTTATATAGTCCCGTGACCCAGAAGCCTGAATCCACACAAGTTAAAGCATACCGAACTTCTGTCACATTCCTACCTGGATTCAGCACAGCAGGACTCCTGATTGTCCCCATCTCTATCACGGAGATCCAGGAAACAATCATATCTCTTGTAGCTGATAAAGCCCCAGGCCCAGATGGGTTTACCTCAAAATTCTATAAAATATTTTCCAAACAAATCACACCTTAGTTAGCATGGTTATTTGCTTGGATGCTGGTGCTAACCCATAGGACAATACCATTTGGAAGCACTGATCATAGTTCTCCAAAACCAGACAAAGACCCAGAAGATGGGGAATAATAGGCCAATTTCACTTTTAAATTGTGATCTTAAAATCTTAGCAAAATTATTGGCCAACAGGCTTAAACAGATATTGCCTGCTTTAATTCACCCGGACCAAGTTAGCTTTATATCCAGCAGACACTCTTCTGTCCACTTTAAGAAACTGGCTCACATCTTCTCTGTCCAGAGATGCAGAGGTTGCAGCTGGCCTGTTATCTCTGGATGCAGAGAAGGCATTTGATCGAGTGGACTGGCAATTCCTCTTCTGTACAATGTGAAGATTCACATTCCCATCTAAATTTATTGACTGGATTTCTTCCTCTACCAGAACCCTCTGGCCCTGATTTATTGCAATGGAGCCTTCTCGAACTGGATCTTACTCTACTCAGGAACAAGGAAGGGATGCCTATTATCCTCTCTCTATTTAATATGCAAGGTGCTGCATTTTGGGATGAAGAACCCAGGAGGAGCTACCAGCTGGAGGGACTGCAGCTAGCCTAGACAGAGGAGGAGAAGGATCTGGAGGTGCTCATTACAGGGTTAATGAACTACTCGGCACAATGGGAAGGCAGCTGCAAAGACCAACAAATGCTGGGCTGTATTGCAAGGGGTATATCCTCGAGGAGGGAGGAGGTGATTCTGCCACTGTATAGGTCATTAGTTAGACCACACCTGGAGTACTGTGTGCAGTACTGGCACCCGTATCTGAAGATGGACATTAAGTTACTGGAGGGTGCAGCACAGGCGACAAAGATGATCAAGGGGCTAGGGGACTTATCATGGGAGAGGAGGCTGAGGGAGTTGAACATGTACTCACTGGAGGAGAGGAGGAAGGGGACATGATTGAAACCTTTAAGTACATGAAAGGAATAAACAAGACAGATACAGAGGGGCTGTTCAAAGTAAGGGAGGCGAGGACACCTGGAGCCATGATATGAGACTGGAGGAGGAAGGTTCAGGAGGGAGATGAGGAGACACTTATTTACAGAGAGGGTGGTGACTGGGTGGAATGCGTTACCTGCAGAAGTGGTATCCAGTAGAACAGTGGACTGCTTCAAAAGGGGATGGGACAGGACAAGGGAGGGTCAATGAAGGGGAAGGGTGGAAGGGAGGTGCAGCCTCAGAATAGGGATGCTAGCTGCACAAACTTGAGACCTCTAGGCCTTTATCTGCTGTCAAATTTTGTATGTTCGATTTACCTGCAACCCTTGTTAATCAAGCTTAGAAAACACAAAGACATCCAGGGCATCACAATGGGATCCCAGATTTTGAACTGTCTGTTTATGCAGACGGTGTGTTGCTTCATATCGAACACCCTTGCAATCGATCCCGGTTATCCTATCTGTCCTCCAGGAATACAGTGCAGTTTCCAACTATAAAATTAATTTAGGTAAAACCACAATTTTTCCCTTGAATTGGAGATTATCCAAGCAGGATATCTCTCCATTTGGGTTACAATGGAGCCATTCTAACTTAAAGTACTTGGAGCTTATCTAACTAGAGGAGGAAACCCAATTAAGGAAAGCTAACCTTGATCCTTTACTTCTCACCATTCAACAGGACCTCGTCAGGTGGCAATCCCTCCCCATTTCACTATGGGGGTATATTAATTTTGTTAAAATGAACATCTTGCCAAGGTTATTTTACCCCTATGTATGCTAAACTCGTGGATCCCCTTAAACTGGTTTAAAAACACATTCAGTCATATCACTATTCATTTGGAAGGGCAAATCGTCCAGAAGAGCCTATAACAAACTGACTGCTTCCAAACAGTTGGGGTTAAGGCTTCCACATTTTGGTTTTATATTTCTGGAAGCCAACTGGGCAAGTATTTACAGTGGTTATCGCCACTGGAAACCCAGCCTCAGACCCTTATGTTCCTGCATGGTTGACTCTTGAACGTGAACTGATTTCCAATGCTGGTATTTCCCCATTTGAAATGTTTTATATATATATATATATATATCTATCTCCCAAGGTCTTACCTAAAAATTTGTGTTATTCACCTATTGGTTCTTCGATAAGAACACATACCCAACTGTGCTCTTTTGAAATACAAGAATACCTCCAACTCCTCCAGCCAGTGGTATGTAATCCTAATTTTAAATTAGGGAAAGTGCATTCTGCCCTCTTGGATTCCCTTGTTAAGGGACTCCAAGGTTGAGCTTTCTTCATAGAGGACAATGTCTATCCTTCTCCTCCATCATCGTGCCCATTTTCGAATTCTGAAGGAAAAGTCTTTCAAGTGTATCAATTATGACACCTTCTGGTTCAGTTTTCAAAGGTAATGGTCTGGGAAACTGAGATAGCGGATTGGCTCCAGGGCCTCTCTGCTATGTGAGTAAGCCTCACACTGTATCATTGCTTTTACGTAGCTCTATTAACCAAACTTTGATTCTCAATACAGAGATCCCAAATTCTGGGTTTCCCAATTCCCTAGTTCTGTTAGTAGATGGAGAAGATATGGGAAGCCTCCATACAAATATACCCCAAGATAGACTCCAGCTCACCCAGTTTCAAATTCTGCAAGATATGTATTGGACCCCTTGAAGTTACAAAGGGTGGGAATATCCTCCTCCTAGTGCACCAGATGTGGGACTCAAGAGGGTAACCTATTACATTTTCTGGGACTGTCCTTCAGTGAAACATTTGTGGGCCATTATTCAAAACAAGGCACAACCCTTATTGGCTATAAAGGTTTATTTACCGATATTTGCCTCCTTGGGATTTTACTCAAATCCCTGTCCATAGTGGCAGGTATCATATGGCTATAATCTCCCTCTCTGTAAAGAAATTAGTGTTAAGGCATTGGCTGGACAGAGAAGACAAATCATATTTAGAATGGTTGAAGGAATTGCTGTTTAATCTCAGAACCTGAACAGCTTCAAGCTAGACTTTGGGGCTCCACGACTCATTATAAGACAATCTGGGAAGGTTTTATGCCCTATACTTACTACAAGATGGCACCCTCCAGGTTAATCTGTGCAGGGGTATCCCTTTGGGATGCTTATAAGGTAAATGATGGTTTCTAATTGCTCGGAGTCTAGGACTAAGTTATTCCATGATGCAAAGTGGGGGCTTGACATGTGTGAGTTCCACTCTTTTATGTTCTAAGCTAGTATTTGTATCAATGTCGAGCCACGGTGTTATTTGAAAATCTCAATAAAGTTTGGAATTAAAAAGAAAAAGAAAAAAGATGACTTTCTTAAATCCTTTTCATGAGATGACCAAACCTTTTTGCCATCAAATTCCTTTTTCATGAGATGACATAATCCTTTTTGTGATGAGAAAATGATTAGGACTTCTCTGACCAGATAGCCCTGGCAGTAATCCTTTTCTTGAGATGTCATAATCCCTTTTCATGATGCAAAAGGAGTTTTGACAACTCATGAAAAAAAGAGAATCAAATGTGGCAAAAAGGAAATACTGGCAGGGCCATATGGTCAGAGAAGTCCTAATTTTTTTGCATTAGAATAAAGGATTGAACATCCTCACGAAAAGAGATGACTTTCTTAAATCCTTTTGTGAGATGACCAAATCTTTTCACCAGCAAATTGCTTTTACGTGAGGTGACATAATCCTTTTCGTGATGTGAAAAGGATTAGGACTACTCAACCAGATGGCCCTGCTAGTAATCACTTTTTGTGAGATGTCATAATCCTTTTCGTGATGCAAAAGGATTTTGACACCCTCAAAAAAGGAATTTGTCTGGTGAAAAAGGATAACTTTGGTCCATAACTTTGTCATCTTTTTGAGATTTGACCCCACATTTTCAATATGGCCATTTTGGGGACCCCACCTTATGAACAAAGCAACTGCTATAATGCGACTCTCTCCTGAAAGGTGATTTTGTGGTCAGTTAATGAATTCACCTTTTGGGCGGGATATATTGATTTGTAATTCATTCCCAAAAACTTGTAGATAACAGTACTATGTCATCGGCAAAGGCCAGATATGGACACTTTTGATTACATATTTTTGGAAGGTGGGATTCATTTTATACAGCTTAACTAGCATGCAATTCACAAAGATATTAAACAATATCAGGGATAGCCCACACCTTGTTTAATTGCCTTGTTTGTAAAAAAAAAATCCTTTGTTAAATCACCTTTAGTGTTATATCATATTTGAGTTATATTGTCAGGGTATAGTCTTTATTATTTATATTAATCCTTGTCCTATTCCAAATTGTTCAAGAATAATATATAGTTGGACTCTATTGACATTATCAAAAGCAGCCTTCAGATCTATGAAAACACAGCGTATTTTTGTTTTCTGACTATTCTATATTTATGGAAGATAAGTGTTATTATAAAATACTGGTCTATAGTAGAGTGATTATTTCTGAAACCTGCTTGTGCCTTTACCCTAACACCACATTTGCCTACTTTTATCGCTTAACTCTGACTGATGCATTAATGAATTTTTTTGCAATATATATAGATATATACATATATATATATATATATATTATATATATATGTGTGTATATATATATATATATATATATATATATATATATATATACACACACATTTTTATATAGACACTTCTGTCAATAATAAAACCATTCAGAATTGCACTCTGGGTGAATGGTATTCTTTTCCTATGTCCTTAGATGGTTTGTTGTGACTCTCATAGGAACTTGCTACTCCCTGATTTAAGTTTATATATTTTCAGTACCGGTAGCACCTGGATTTCTATAGTGGTAGTGTATTGGCCAAACTCAAAGGGATATGCCAGACAGGAAGGTGGAGGGAAATCAGAAGGGTAACATCAATGGAGGATGTATTGATTACAATGATTTCAGTCCTCCTGATGTGAACTGAAGCATCCCAGGGGCAAGTCAAGTACTCATGGATGCTTTCCAGGATGGTTGCTTGTCAAAGGGTGAAGAAGTCAGTGGGAGGGGTTAACCCTGCATCTGGTCTTAAGGGAACCATTGGGTGATATTCAGCATCTGTGAGTGTGGTTTGATGCTAAGCTGGGTGAGAGCACATAAAATCCTGAACTAGAGTCCCAGATTAAAAGTACAGATTTTAGGAAAAGGTAGAAGCTCATAAGAAGACTGGCGGTGTAATGGGAGCAGGAGATGTTGAGAAGAAATGGGGCACCATTAAAAAAGCCTACATGAGGTCATCATCTCCTGCTTGAGGCATATGGGGAGAAGTAAGAAAACAAGAGGGGTGGGAGTTGCAGTGAAAATGTAGAGTGTTCAGGAGATATAAACAGAATCAAATGGGGTGATAAGGTGGGAGTGACCTCGGGAGTCAGAGGGTTGGCCATTAGGCGGAGGATCAAACATCCCAAGGACTGCTCTCCTCCTCCCAAAGGAGGAGGATCAGTGGCTGGTGTTAGCCTGGCCCCTAGTGGTGGCTGGGGTGGCATATGGACACTACAGTGTGGGGGTGGAGGCGGGGCTGATGGAGGATGTTGCATGTCTTTCCTCTCCACCAGGGAGATAAGGGAAAACACTGCTGACCATTAGGATGATGTCGATGAGGAATTAAGAATAGCAGCAAAGGCAAAACACAATAAAAAGGCATTCTTTAATTACATAAACAGTCAAGGAAAACTATGGATAAGGTTGGACCCTTTCAGTTAAATAACGAATTAACTAATGATGAACAAGTTATGGCTGACACCTTAAGAACCATTTTCTGAGCTTATATCAACCAAGGAGCAGATCCCAAATCTAATAGATTTAACTATGGAAAGACCTGTGAAACTATTGTCTTTGAGGTCCAGAACACAATGAATACATTAAATAAATTAAAATTGATAAATCACCAGGTCCAGATGGCATTCATCCCTGGGTCTTGAAAGAATTATCCACTGAACTGGCAGGCCCCATAATGTTATTATTTAAGGTACCATTAAAACAGGAAGAGGTACAGATGATTGGACATTGGAGAATGGCCAGCGTGACTCAGTATATAGAAAGGGCAAGGAGTGATCATAGAACTGCAGGCCCATTAGTCTAACTTGTATTGTAGGCAACATAATGGATAAATACATTAAGGAATATCTAGATATGCATATGCAGGAGACTGGTAATACTGACATAACTCAACATGGTTTTACACCAGGGAGGTCATGTCAAACTAACCTTATGCAGTTCTTTGATCCGGTGAGCAAGACACTGGATGAGGGCTACCAGTGGATGTTATCTACCTGAATTTTGCCAAAGCTTTTGATTTGGTACCACATAAAGAACTAATCAATAAGCTTAGTGAAATAAAGGTAAATACTAATATAATTACATGAATAGCAGCATGGCTGAAAGACAGAATCAAAAGTGTGTTTAGGATGTTATGTTTCTGACTGGGGTAGGGTGACCAGCAGAGTACCCCAGGGTTCTGTCCTGGAACTTACATTCTTCAATGTGTTTGTCTCATCATTACAAACATCTGACAACTCATGGGTGAGCAAGTTTGCAGATGATTGCAAAATAGGTGCTATAGTTAATTATGCAAGCCAAGGGACCTAACCCTTATAGGAAGATGGGCAATGAAGCATTAGATGGTGTTCAATATAGATAAATGTAAGGTCATGCACTTTTGAAGGAAAACATGGAATCTAAGTAATACGTAAATAGTGATGAACTTCAAAGTGCAAACAGTGGGTATAACAATTACAAATGACCTGACATTCCATCATCAAACCACAGATGTGGCCAATAAAGCTAATAAAATGCTAAGTTGTATATTAAGGAACATCCACAGCAGGAATAGTGCTGTGATGATGCCACTCTGTGGATCATTGGTTAGACCATTGACTGAATACTGTGCTCAGTTTTGGAGCCCGTACCATACAGGGGATTTCAGACAGTTGGAAAGAGTTCAGAGAAGGGAAACCAGATAGGATAAGGGGTCTGAATTATGAAGAAAGACTACTGGACCTAGGGTTATATACCCTGGAATATCATCGACTGAGAGTTGACATGCCTAAAGTACTCTGCCATTAAGAATAGAGATCTCTGGGAATGCCTAGATTAGAATCCAGGGTTAGTACTGTTATTAGACTAAATAGAGCACATGAGTATCAGTTAAAAGGTGAAAACTATAAAACCAGTAAGAGAAGGGTCTGGATAAACCAATGAGTGGTTACCAAGTGGAGTGGACTACCTGATGAGGTGGTGTCTAGTGACATAACTGATACAATACAGTCCCATTATCTGACCTGCCATGACCACAGTTAATTAGGTCAGATAAAACGAGAGTTCGTATATGCAGAGTTAAGTGCGTGAAGCCATTTTCAGTCGTGTGTTAAACAAATAAGTGCTAAGTGCTTTGAAACTTTTTTTGTTTTTCTTTATGCTTGCTGTGCAAGTGTTTGTGCTTAGGTGTGTAAGTGCTTGTTGGTACAGTGCTTTTCATTTATTTATTTAAAGAAGTCCTTCAGACCTTCTGCTGCAGCACCTCAACTCTTTTGCATGTAGTTTGCGATCTCAATTTGAGTACCGGCATGACATTTAGAGGATCGCAATCAGGCTGGATTTCCATCCAGAGCAGGCACTGATCAAAATATGCTATTGCCTCTGAATGTGATAGGACGTGAATGGGCTCCTCTTCCTCCTCTTCATTGATATCACTCATATCTTTGTTTGGCTCTGATGATGGTCAATCACGAACTTGAGTGATGATCTCCTTTTATGCATGAATGTGTGCCCGTCATCAGAGTCATCACACTGCACCAACTCTTCCATCTTCTCGGCATAAGTGTAGCAGTACACATCACATTAAATTGTTCCACCAATGAGTTGGTTTAGCATTGTTTTTATGGTTCACAATGCATTGGAAACTCACATTGCATTGCTTTTCATTGTTTAACCAGCTCAAGAGCAATGTTTCTAAAATGTTTTGCCACTCAATTGGAATAAAACAGCAGTCCAGTTACAATGCAATGCAAAACTGGTTTTAAATCTAAAGAAACAGTTTATGCTGGACTTTGTGCTGGATTCAGCAACACTTCTGCAACTCAGTCTGAAATGCTAAAACAACTCATTGGAGAAACAGTTTAATGTGACTTGTACTGTAGTTCTGTATCAAACAGTCGGTAATATAGTTCTGTATCAAACTGCCAGCATGATGCGTGCTTATTACAAATTATGAGTTTAAGTGGGTGACAAAATGGAAGTTTGGATAATAAGGAGTTCTGGATCATCGGGGTTCAGATTATTGGGACTGCACTGTTATTTTAATAAAAGAATAGATATGTACATGGGTAGTGCCACCACTCGTTAAATATGGCGAGTCTATTTAGCACAAGCTACTGACTAGAACCCAAACCTATGAAACCAGTCTCTCACAGGCTCTGCACTGGGCTATCTGGGCACATCCTGGACAGGGTAAGTCCCAGAGTGCGCTAGGGTGATGGGGCTGGGGGACCAGTGGATGGGGTCTGGTCGCATGGGGATCATAAAGAGAACTAAAGAAAGAAATATACCTAGAAAAACTGAATAAGGCTAACAGAATGGTGAAGAAGGCTAAGGTAGAAATGGAACTTAGGATAGCACAGGAATAAAGAAGTGGGATAAGACCTTCTTTCTCTACATTAAAAGAAGGAAATGAAATAAAGATGGATGAGAGGTGGGTGGAGAAAGACAAAGGATAGGTGAAAACATTGAATGATTACTTCTATTCAGTATTTACAAAGGAGAAGGAGGATCCACCACTTGAGGTCTGGCAGTATAGGCTAGAGGTTGGAGTAATGAACCATGAATGCGTGAGCATGGTACATCCAGCAGACCTGGGTTTGATTCCCACAACCTCCACTTGCATACTGTGTGACTCTGAGTAAGTCCTTAACCACCCCATTGCTCCTGGGTCACCCCTGGAAAAAGTCACCTGTGCCTAGTGGGTCTTACCTGGTTACCAAAAAATAAAACAACAAAAAAGGTTAAAGTGAACACCAGACCAGGTGGGGTGCAAAACTGTTTATGGGACTGATAGCCACTGAATTGGTGTGTAATGGCCTAGAGGCCCTGAAAGTCAACAAATCTCCTAGAATAGATGGGATATATCCCAGGGTGCTAAGACAGAGATGGCTCAGGTGTTGGCAGTGCCCTGGTAGATCTCTCAGCTGCTCCCTAGAGACTGGGGAGGACCTGTTGACTTGAGAATAGAGATTGGCGAAGTCCACAAAATTTGCTACAAGAATCAATCAATGAAATTCACACAATTAGTGAAATAATCTGTGGGTGCAAATTAAGCGTTCAGGAAATCTGTAAAGTGTGGAATTTCACCTGCCAAGTGCAGGTTGCCCACAAACAATAAATTTCACCCAGAATGGTGGGATTTTGCCACTTGTAGGTGAAATTCCACACTTCATGGGTGAAATCCTCACTTGAGGTGAAAAATTCCACACTTCACGGCAAAAATTTGCACGTGAAATGGAGAAATTAGATGGACAATTTTATGGATTGCACTGCAGAGGTGAATTTCCGACTTTTCCTGTACTTCACCGCAAACTAAAATTCACTGCATTTCAACTTGAGAATTGAAAACCTTGTGCCCAGTATAAAACTGAAAGAAAAGATGAGCCGGAAGTATAGACCAGTCATTTAACTTCAATAGTCAGCAGACTACTGGAATATATCATCAGAGAAAGGCCTTTGAAGTTTCTGGCAGTTACTGGAGTCCCAGACAAAAACAACATGGGTTCACTACAGGCAGGTCTTATTAAACAAATTCAACTGACTTCTTCAGTTGGGTAAGAAAGGCCAATTATAAAGGACAGGAGGTTGACACTATATATCTGGACTTTAGCCAGACAATCAACTTCGGTTCTGCACCTGTGCTCAGTCAAGAAACTAGGGGACCGGGGTATGAAACAGTCTGACATAGTATGCTTGGAACTGACTAAGGGAGAACACAGAGGGTAGAGGTAAATTGAAGTACAAGGGTCACTTAGAAGCATAGAAATATAGACAATGGCAACAGAAAAAGATTATTGGTCCATACAGTCTACCCATAAAACCCTAACAAACCCAGGACTTATTGTCCATAGATGGTTCCAACCTACACTATCCACCCCCTGCTCCCTGTCCTACTGCTACCTACTGAACAACCACTAGGCCCTTCACTCTGTCCCAGTGGTGTTTGAAATCATTGATAGATTTGGTGCCCACCACATCAGCTGGCAGATTGTTCCATGGCTCCATCACCCTTTTGTTAAATAAAACTTTCTCACATCCCTCTTAAACCTTCTCCCCATCAGTTTCCACTTGTGCCTCTGTGTTCTTGTTCTGCTACTTATGCTAAGTAGTTCTTCACAGTTACCTTGTTCATTCTTTTCAGGAACTTGAAGGTCTTTATCATATCTCCCCTCATCTGTCCTCCAGTGAGTACATATTCAGTTGGGACAGTCCTCATAAGATCTGTCCTGCTGGCCCTGAATAATGTTGGTCATCTTTGTTGCACTGTCTCCAGCCTGTCCATATCTTTCTTTAGGTGAGGACTCCAGAACTGGGCATTGTACGCCATTGATCTCTAGAAAGGTAGTAACACCTCCTTCCTTCTGCTGTCAATACCCTTTCATATACACCCCAGCATCCTGTTTGTTTCACTGTAGGCCTTGCTATACTGGCTTAATTGTTTTATGACATATTGTTGATGAAGCCATGCTGTTTTTTTCTAGGAGTCCACTGCTCTCTAGGTAGTCTACAAGGTCCTCTTTGACTAGCATCTTCATCAGTTTAACCACAATGGAGATAAGACTAACAGGTCTGTAGTTAGTTGGTTGCCTCCCTTATGGAGCAGGACTACTTCTCCTACCCTCCAGGTGCTTGGGACTACCTTGGGCTCAACTGAGTTATTGAATAGCCCTAGCAGGAGTTCAGTTAGTTCTGTTGCCAATTCCTTGGGTACCATCGGATACATTTAATCTGATCCCATGGTCTTATCTATCTTTAGGGCTACTAGCCCCTTCTGAACACTTTCACTAGTAAATATCTGTTGCCTCATCTTAAGGATCCCCTTACGCTGCTTAATGCCACTGTTTTACAAAGGCTTTCTGTCTTCCCTTGTGAATACACAGCAGAAGTAGTTGTTAAGAAAGGCTGCTTTCTGCCCATCCTCTTCAATTACCATACCTCCCTCCGTTAGCCTAACAATTCCTCCTCCTTGTTTATTTTTCCCTAATACAGTATATCAAAAGATCTGTTTTCTCCTTTCTTGATTTCCTGCTAATTGCAGCTCTGTTTCTGCCTTTACTTCTCTGACCACCCTCTTAGATTCCCTTGTTGTCATTTGGTACTCTCCTCATTCTTGCTCCCATTGTTTTGCCTTGTACCTGGTAAGACCTTCTCTTTGACTCTCACTGCTTTCCTGACCATTCCAGAGAACCATATTGGTCTCATGTTCCTGTTTCTTTTGATTACTGTTCTCATGAAAGACTGTATTTGCCTTGAAATGGGCCTATGCTTGCTCCTATCTTTCCTTTATGCCCCTCCTGTGTGTAACTCTCCTACCTGGTCAGTATAGTGCAGACAGAACCACATGAAATACCACACTGTCAAAAGCTCTAATGGTACTACAGTGACAGGGGTCCTATAATCGATGCGGTAAGAACCACTACCACTATTGCTGTAGTCTTGCCGTAGGAAGGTGAAGGATGCTGCAAGGGTGGTGCCCTGTCGAGCCTCTCCGTTGGTGGAATAGCTAGAGCACCTGCCCTGGAAGTGTCAGGGACCTGGGACTGTGGTTTGATTCTCCCAGGTCCCAGTATGATGCTGCTTTTTTTTGATTGGGGAAACAAAAAATCAAAGTGGATTTGTTTTATTTCCACAAAGTCTATAACCCCTGGAGTTGGTTATAATTAGTCCAGGAATGTGGGGGCAAAGCCCCCATGTCAAGGGGTTCAGGGGTGGGCCACCGAAAAAAAACAAAATATTGCTGCAGTGTGCACAATAGTGTATGTGGTTGGTATTTTGTGCTGACGCTGTTATGCTGCACTTTGATATGCATGCAGCATTCTTAGTATGCAAGGTTTTTACCGTGACATTTTGACCCCATGCTGTCCACTCTAACTTGTCCCAGATCAGCTCCCTCATCTGGTTGATATCTGCCTTTCTTAGCATAGATCAGCAGCATGTTTTCTCTGGAAAATGTCTCTAGAACAGTGCTTCTCAAATGAGGCAACATTACAAGGTAATGGAAAGGACAGTCTCAACTTTAAATAATAATGAGATATATGCTGCAAATAAACACATCAGGGATGCGAGCTAATGTATACTGTGTGAAAATAAATGTATTGTACTAAGGAATTTGATGTATAGGGGTCTGGTTGACAAAATAATGGGTGAAGCAAGTTTGAGGCCATTTGAGACAACCAGAATTTGGGGCTTGAGAACCCTTGCTCTGGAATGATATTGTATGAATGCTCATTTGGTCTCGAATAAGGGTTCCAGTTCTATTAGTGGAGCACTACAGAAAGCTGCCTCCCTCCCAGTCACACATGAAAATGGTGCAGATGATCAAAGCTCAGAGAACTGCCAGCTCTCCAGCTGAGACCATTTGGAGAGGAGGGAACTAATGGACTAATTGGAGATGATTGACCTGCTAATTGCTGTAGATTAGAGCAATGAATTGCTGACAGCAAGTCAAGAGTGCTAAAAATGCAGGCCACAATAGAAAGAGTGAAAAGATTACACTCAATTAAAGATGGGCAATTCTCTGAAAAATGTTTAAATACAGTCAGGTCAATAGGAATGCTCATCAGTCTAGCACAAGCATTACATCAGTGACTTAAAGACAGTTTTAGTTTCCTGCAAAACAAAAACAACTGGTTTACATGAGACTCAGTCTTATAATGTTCAAAAATGCCAGTTTCAGGGCATTGTATTGTTTTATTAAATAGATTTGCATGAAGCCTTGGGGATTTGTAAAGCCTTTGTCTGCATTCAGTTTTCTATTACACAAAATCTGGACTCTAGAGCAAAGTGCCCATTGCAGTCGTTCAACTTTCAAAGCTGAGGGCATAGTTACAGGAGGTCAATTTTAAAAACTCTGACTTAGTTGTGTTAAGTTTACAAAGTTCAGATATAGTTGTGCCTTGTCACAACTGTAGGAACAAATGTAACCTGGTCTGTTATTTATATCTGTGTAATCCTTTTTATCCAAAATTGAATGTAAAGTACCATATAACAGCTTGAAGTGCTACAAGGTTCCAACGTTGAAAAGTAGCCAAGTCAGCTGGTATGTGATTTAGCTATACCAGAGCAGTGCCTGACATTGACATAACTTGAGTTTTGTCAGTTTTATGCCTTGGAAATCCTGCTCCATATTTTCCCTAGACATCATGGGGAATTTCAAAGGCATAAAATATGCAACTCCTAGTTATGTCACTGTAAGGAACTTCTATGGTATGTCTTGATCATGTACAATTTTACTGAACATAATTTCAAAGGCTGGACTTACCTGCAGATGCATTTAAGCTGTTTTGTAGCACATTGCATCCAATTTTTGATACAAAATGGCTAAACATAGATGTAAGTGCAAGTCATCTGTAGAGTAGTTATCCTCCCAATTAGCTTAGAAGTAAGGGCACCACAGCCTTACAAAGCTATCTGGTCACTGTAGGTGTTTCTCTGGCTTTTGGCCTAATTTTCTCCTTCACTACTTAGGTTGGGCGGGGTTGTAACCAAGCAGAAGAAAACTGCAGTGCCTCAGCCCCAGAGAAGATATAAATGGACCTGGTGACTGGTTAGCACAACCCTCTGAGATGCTGTACATTCCCACCTCCCCACTGTGGTCACCCTTCCCATACACCCAAAATGACTGAAAGTGGTACCCCCCAAGTTAGCAGTTAGCCTTTGGTAAACAATAATGAGCAATAGCTTCACCAAACTTAAGTTTCTTTAGGAAATGAGCCATATGGATGGACAAAGCATTATATGGCTGTATTGAGATAATGAGTTATAGAGTGGCCTATCTTCTAATACCCTACATAGATCCAGTCTAATCCTGTGACTGCTCTTACTTGCCCTGAGCAGACAGGGCCAACTGAAGCATGTTCCCAGGGTTCCACAAAAAGGCTCTTCCTGGAATTGCCCAACACTCAGGATGCCCCATACCACAAAGCACAGCACAAAATATACTGTATATGTTCAGTCTTCACTACTGGAGGCACTACTCTCTCCTGGCTGGTACCAGCATTACCCTTAAAACACTCTAGTGGGCTCCTTATTTGTTACCGGGTACCCAGTGGCTAAATAGGTGTAGGCATGTAGAATGGTGTCGATGGTTGTGCAGCAGTGGTGCACATTAAATTAAACAGATTTAGCTGCTCAGTAGAAACCCAACCCAAAGGTCATGCAGTTGTGAAATGGCACAACACACTTTGCCAGAGGTATTTGTAAATTCCTGTCCTGATGACCATCTTTTGTTAAACAACTCCCAAACTGGCTGTGCATGTTTCCTGTAGGAGGTACAAGCCCTGATCTTACTTATGGGGCGGCAGAAGCCTGAGACCAGGCTATTGTGCCTGCTAGGATCCCTACAGCAGTTTTTGCAACAGTTACTTCTTGCTCTTTCTCTCTTTCTCTCATGTGCTGTCTCTCTCTCTCTCTCTCTCTCCACATGGTCTCTGTGCTGGCAATGCACAGCATCGACTAATGTGCTCATAAGCTTGAGAATGCCTCCCTCATCTCTTCACTGAGAAACTGTCTTTTACTCAGTTTGTTACTCTGCAGATATGCAGTCTGTCATACCTCTCAACTGTACCACATTACGAGGAATGTTCCTCATTTTACTTCATAAAAGCTCCCTGTTCCCATTGTTAGGACTTGTCCCACATTCAGTGTAAACATTTTAAAGCAAAAATCTATAGTAAATGATGCAAAAATATATTATTCAATTAATAACAGACTTTCTGAACATAAGCATGAAACATTTTAACAGTGTTCTGAGCTTCTTAGGTAAAGATTTGATAGAGTGTTCCACATTTTGCTCATTTGTTCCACATTTTGAGAGGCAATGTTCCACATTTGGGGACAAAAGGTTGAGAGGTCTGCAGTTTAGTCAATGCTCTTCTCTGAATGAATCCTGAATCCCATTGGTCCACAGGACTGTCAATCGACCAGGAAACCCTAGGTGTCAGATCCACAATAGATAGTGCTGTGTGAAATGTTCAAATTCCAGCAGAAAGAAATTTTATGAAATTTTCCAAGTTCTGCCAAATTTTGCCAGAAACAGAATGGCAGTATTCCATGGCAGAAAAAAATGCTGAATGAGGGTTTTGGCAACATTTAAGTAGAATTTTATTTTGCAGATCTCAATGTTTTCCACAGAAATAGTTCGGAATGAATTTCTGTGTAAAAAATGCTGTTCAGCGGGATATTATTCTATGGATTGCAGCAGGTAGAATTCTGCAGAAAAAAACAGAAAAATTCCAGCAGAAATTCTGCCAGTGGAATGGTCATTCCACTCTAATTTCATGAGCAGAAGTCTGCATTCCACACAGCACTAACAATAGGCAACTGGTTCGTGTAAAGGAGCCAGAATTAATGGTTCTCCAGAAGCCCATGAGCCTCTGAGGTTCCTTTCATTGCTCTTGAATCTGATTCTTTTTCTGGTGCCAACCCTGACTGCTGTTGCCTGGGAAAAGGGTCAGGGTGCATAAAGATTGATTGATAGAATGATTGATGTACTTGTCATTTTGACCAAGAAAGGCACACTAAGCTGCAATAGTGGATTTCCAGGCATCCTTGATGAAGTAATGTTGGGCATGACACTGGGTAAATTGCCATACTCTTCTTAGATAACTTCTACCTGGATCGCGACCAGAGATGAGCAGAAGGGATCTGGTTTAATGTCTCATCCTAAGAATGGCATCTCAACAGTGCAGCAGCACCCCCAGTACTGCACTACAGTTTCAGTTATGGTTATTACACCAAGTACCTGGTGTGGAGCTAGAACCCTCAACCTTCTGATCTTCATGCCCCCGAGACAGGTGTACTACCTATTGAGCCACTGACAATGATAAAGGTAGCAATGGCCTGGCTGCTGAAGGGTATTGGTTCCAAAAGCTCTTCAAATCAATTTTACAATGTACAAAAATGGTTCATTGCCAATCAGCAGACCATAGATGTGAAAAAAAACTATCTATGCTTTTGGCACAGCCCTCAGGCTTCACTTTACGCCTCCTACTTTGAAGTTCACGATCCTTATTAGGTGCCACCATTGACTTTGTAACTCCTTATAAATACCTGGGTATGATCCTTGACCAACACCTTAATTACTCCCACCACATAAATTACATTGTGGGTAAATATTTCTCCAAACTCAGGGCACTATGCCGAGTAAACAAGTGTCTTCCTCTTACCACCAGGAAAATTGAATTGAATGTTTCATCTTTCTCCTACTCGACTTTGGGGATGTGGTATTCTCCAGAGCCACTAATACTACTCTTAAGTTTTCCCCTTTTCAATGCCCTTTGCAGATTTATTCTAACCTGTCCTCCCAGTACTCACCATTGTTCTATATACAGTAAACTAGATTGGGCTCCTCTTTTGAGGCACTCTCTCACATACTGCCATGATAGGTGCTAAATGTTGCCTAGTCAAACTACTGGAGTACCTCAGTGAGCTCTTCACCCTGTCTCCAATTCATTCTATACCTTGTGGTCAGAGGAAGGTAACAGATTCCAAATCCCCACTACAGATACAATGTGGGCCAAACCCTTTATTAGCTTTAGACTTGCTCAGACATGGAATAGTCTACCTACCTCTCTCATGTCTATCTCCAGTTTCCAGTCTGCAAAGGCCAGTTTAAAGGAGTATTTCAAGGCCCCATGCCTGCCATAATTGCCTTGGAGGTTGCATATAATCCTCCTTTCGGGGTCCATAAATCCATAGTGTGTTTGCCAGGTCATAGGTGCCATCCTGATCTGTCTTAGGTTGGAGTTTGTTCTTCCACCTGTGTGCCAATAGTTCCTTTGGGTTTGTAGCTATTGCTATTTGTTATATGTAGAATTTACTGTGCTGTTTAATTTCTTCTCTGTTGCCTGGTAACACTCCTGGGCATTTTTAATTTCAACTGCTCTGTGTAGTCTGTATGTACTTTGACCTGTTTATTGTTGTATAGTGAGTAAGGAGTGTTATCTGTGCCAGCCAGGGCTTGTAAATTCATCTGTGTCATTCCATGGTTACTATTTGCATACTGTTCATTCATTGTAACCTCGTACATTTCATTAGCTACATTAATAATTCTTTGTCTATATTGATAATGTATCTGTATTGGAATTATATGTATTATGCCTCCTGGATATTTCTTTTTTCCTCCTCTCCCAGGTCAGAGCTGGAAATGAGCCCTATAGATTCTGCTTGCTTACTTGGTAAAATATATTACAAATAAATAAATTAATACATCTTATTTTCAAAGGGCTTTTGCCCTAAACATTTTCATGTGCCCATTTCATGCAGCAAGTCCATGTTTAGCAGACTGGTGTCGCCGAGGCATTGATCAGGAATCCTCTGTCCAGTTTGAGACAGTTGCATTCACTGTATCTATGATGCATGAACACCTTTGATGTGCAGGAGGTGTCAAATAAATCCAGCTCCTGCATCCTTGCTATGATTCCAGTGCACACAGTTTCAGCCTCTGGGGTAAGGAGGCTAAAATAATTGGCAGCAGTCCTGCGAGGCTCCATGCAGCTGAAAAGTAACCTCATACTTTTGAGGGCAGGAAGGTTACATAAGTGACAGGACAGGTTACAGTTTGTCCAGCAATTATGTGCAGGTACAACTATATCTGAACTTTGTAAACTGGACATAACTAAGTCAGGGTTTTAAAATCAGCCCTGTGTCCTAGCATTAAACATCAGACATAGTGGCACAGTTGTTGGTTTGTTCAGAATTCTACATAATAGAAAACTGCATCTAAACATAGACTTCGAAAATCCACATATCTCTTCCCCAGCTTTTACCTGCCCCAAAGTCATAATCCTCTGCTTATGACATCACAAACTGTTGCTCTGGAAATGATTACAGTGTCACAAGCAAAGGATTATGACTTCAGAGCAGGTATACGAAGTAAGGACAAATGGAGTTTAGAAGAAGATTAATTTTTCATGAATATAAATCCAGTGCTAACAAATAAAATGTCTTGAATATCATATTTTTTGAAAAATGCTGTGTAACTGAGTTCTGTTGCTGACAGCTGAGATTTTGTTTCTAGAAACCAGAAAATCTCTTGAAGTTAAGAAGATTCATGAAGAAGGATTATGCAGCAGGAAAATCCCAGCCTTACCAAAGGCACAGAAAATGTGTGCTAGTATGTAGCTTCTTGTGATGTTCTTGTTTTCAGGAATAGAAATAATAGCATTCCCGAAACATGACTCTCGTCATTAAAGATCAAATGAACCAGTTTTCCATATTTTAATAAAACCTTGAATTCACTTAAATTCAAGTCAATGTGTCATGATTAGTGTTTCCTGAAGATTCCATGCTGTTTGGTTTTGTAGTTTACTTTAAATCAGCATTTATTAATGTGCTCTGCAGTAACTGAAAACAGTAAAGATTTGTATCTCCCTATCAGTGAACAATGACATCATTTTGGTCTAGTCTGTTGCTTCAGCAATTAAGTCCCTGACTGACTGAAGAAGCTGTTGCACTTCCCAGTCAAAGCAGTCTGTAGAGGTAATTGTTTTTCCTCAAGGTTTTTATTAACCTATCTGCTTTGTGTTTGGATAGGCGCATTTGCATGCTAGAGCTTTAGATGAACCAGTGTCAGCAGACAGAGGAGTCTTAGCGATTACATCTCCCACTGGCCTCAGAGATACTTAACACTCCACTAAATAGGAGACACCAATCTAAGCACCCCGATGCATACTTGTCTCTCGAGCTAGTGGGAGTCGCTACTTGGTGGGGGTGTGGTGGGGACACTAGTGGCGGTTAGAATCGAATGATTTTAGGAGCAGGCCCTGCTCATTTCAACACTTATGGACCTTACATCAGTATAAGGGAAGCAGTCTGATTTTGTCTCCTCCTCCGGGTGGCTCTTTACCAAGGGCAGTTGAAGTGACCATAAGGTTGGGGGGGAGATAGCTCTTGCCTCACTCCTATCTCTGCTGCCCGATCCTTGCCTGGACTCTTCTGCCAGTCCCTGTGGGATACGGCTAGACTCGGGGTAATCACACATTGTACACCATTTGGATTAAAAGAACTGTTGATGGGAGATCTTCATGGATCTCAGAAACAGATTCCATAGAACATAATGCTATACTCCCCTTTCTGTTTGGTTTTATCTCTCTTGGGGACTAAGATTTATCCTTATACTCTTTTCATCTCAATGGCTACTATGAGACCCTGGGAGGATGGAACATATACATATATGGATGGACTATCACTCGGACTCTGACTACAAGTAAAGTGACATCAGTATGAAAAGCCTTCTCATCTCAGGTCTCATGAACTCATAATAATAGTGGGGAATGATGAGGGGTTTGACCTGCCAAGATGGTAGAGAGTACAACACCTTACACCCACACCTCCCCATTTATCTACCTTCACCATGGTATTTTGTTTATGTTTTCTCTTGACCCATACTCCAATCTCCTCCCTCACCCTGGTTTAGGGTAAGCACCCTGAGAGCCCTTCTCCGTGGAGTGGGAGCAGAACTCTAACTGGTGGTGTACTATACTGTCCCAGCCAGAACCATGCCCTGCCATGTATCTGGCCCTGAAGTCCACAGTACCTTAAATCTCGGTAGTAGACAGAAGTTTGGCATCTCTGCAGTTGGTCCTGTTGACCCAGTTGGCTATAATTGGCAGGTGTTATACCCTTACAAGTTAAAGACCAGGTTCTGGGTCGAATTCAATATATTATTTTATTACCAGACACAGAAGACTTAAATAGTGCTATTTCACAACAAGTTAAAATGCAGTGCATCAGATTAAGTACAACAGGCAGGACTGATATTATGCTTGCCATATGTATAGACATAATAAGGGATCCTATAAGAAAATATCTCAGGTTAAATAGATGAGTGTACCCTTTAAGATAGTTTCACAGAATGTTAATGGGCAGACGGTCTCATAAAATGATACAAAACCCTGCAGGAATTAAAACACAAAACCTGATATATTACTATGCAGGAAACCCACCTTTCCTTGGCTGAACATAATAAACTGCTTAAATTGCTTCTCCCAAACTGTGGAATATGCCTACAGAAACAGCAGACACCGGGGGCAGATATCCTAGTCCCTAAGGCCTCACAATTCCAAGTTACAGATCAATATACTGATAAAGAAGGCTGATTGGTGCTAGCCTCTGGCACATTTTAGGGCACATTTTAACAATATGTAGCATATATATACCACCTAAAAGTGATACGTCATCCATATAACAAATTCTGGACTCTATTGTTACCCATAAGAAGGAATCCTAATAATAGGTGGAGATCTAAATTGCTTATTAAAACCTTCTATGTACATATCAGCCACCTGCCACCCTTCACAGGCCAAAAACATTTGAGAAGAATAATGCGGGACATGGGCTTATTAGACACATGGTGGCTATGCACCCCACTCAGAGGAAATTCTCCTATTACTCCTATGCTCATAAACATTACTCAACATTTTTATTGTTTTCACCTTTGTTTTACCAGGTGAGACACACTAAGCTGAAAGCTTGTTTACAGGTGCAACCTGGGAGCACAAGGAAGTTAAGTGACTTACCGGGGTCACACAGTATGCAAGTGGGGTTGTGGGATTCAAACCCAGGTCTCCAGGTTTGCAGCTCAGAGCCTTAAACCACTGTGCCATACTGCCTCCTAGATTGGACTATTTATGCATTAATAATGAACATAAAGATTTAGTTCACTTGGCCAAGATTATAATTATTCACATCTTGCATCATGCCCCATTACCCAGGAATTAAAATTTTCTGTGAACAAAAACTACACTCTGGAGATTCAACCCCACATTGTTGAGGACCCCGAATTCAAAGATCTTTTAACGGATAAAATGCCAGAGATACTACAGGACAACAACTCTCTTGACACTTCCCCACAAATATTATGGGGCACGTTAAAAGTTGTTCTAAGGGTCACATCATCTCCTTTTGTGTGCTAGAAGAAAGTGTCAGGGGAGACATGTATAAGGGAGCTACAGGAAACCCTCACTTTTTATAGATGGCCCATATGCAGGAAGATGAGACTGTAGCAGACCTGATGCAGCAAATGCAATGGAGATACAGACTCTCTTAACTGCCTGAACAGAACAAGTCCTTACGTGCCACGCCAGTGATTTTATTGGGGGCCTGGGCCTCCAGAGTCTTTGTGTATAGGTTATGCAGACAGACCTAAATGTCCACAGTTTTGAAAGTAAAGATCCAGTCTCGAGTCAATATCAACTCCACAGTTGGGAATACTAGTTGCATTCAAAAATACTACCAGAAACTATATCATGACCTAAAACCGCTACCCCTAGCAATTTCAGAATTTTTATCCAGTTCAGCTCCCCACTCTTAGCTAATCCCAGAAGGAAAAGCTGATTTCTCCTATCACATTGAGTGAATTACAAAACACAATCCAAAACCTAAAAAACAGAAAGAGTCCAGGCCCTGATGGCTACAGAGCAGAATTTTATAAGGGCACATGGAATTTAATTAAGACCCTCTTCTGGAAGTAATGCAAAAAGCCATAGTACCACCAATTACCGAATATCTTGGAGACAAACAGTTATATCAGCAGTACTGAAACCCCAGAAACCTCCGCATCTATGTGACTTCTACCATTCCATACCAGTGTTAAATCAAGATTATAAAATTTACGCGAGCATCATTGCCCACAGAGTAGATAATATCCTCCCAATATTAATTCACCAGACCAGTCAAGTTTTATAAAACACGCCAGACAAAAGGCAATATCCTGCGTGCCCTATATCTCATAGATCCTGCTCAGACAACTAGTTCCCCTTACTAATTTTAAGCCTGGATGCATAAAAGGCATTCGATAGGGTTTCATGGATGTTATTGAAATTGATCCTTTCAAAATGTGCCTTCCTCAGAAATTCCTGGATAACACAGGAGAATACATTTAAATCCGGAAGCAATGGTTAAGTAAATGGTTCACACTCGGATAGCTTCCACATTCTAGAGCACACACCAAGGGTGTCCCTGTTCCCTATTGATTTGCCCTCTATGTGGAGCCCATAGTGCAGTTATTAAGACAAACTGCACAAATACATGGGTACAATGTCAGAGATAATCTGCATAAATTATCATACTATGCTGATGACCTCTTACTTTACATTACTCACCCTGAATCTTCCCTAGATGCACTGAATCGACTCCTACAGACAATAGAGATTGGCAGGCTATAGGATTAACCAGGATAAGACTGAGATCATAACAATAAACTATTCTGCTACCCAGCTGACTGAAACTAAATAGTTTAAATGGCACCACCCTTATATTACATACTCAGGAATTAAAATTCCTCCAAATCCGTCTCAATTGCATAAGCTGAATAACACTACCTTATTTATCCAGATACAACTAGATCTTAAACACTGGATACGCTACCAATTTCAATTATAAATAGAGTCCAAACTATTCAAATGAATGTCTTACCTAGACTCTTATGTCTAATGCAAATATACCAACCCCAGTCTCCTGCAGTGACTTAAATAAATGGAACCGAGCTGTCTCCACTTTTATTTGTGAGGGAGCAGACCACATCTCTCATACCAAAAATTAGAACTGCCTATACAAAGAGAGGACTAGCTTTACCAGATTGTTATAAATACTCAATAGCAGCCATACTGGTACATATATCACAGTGGCTGGTTCCATGGCAAAGTGCCCAGGATGGCTGAAGGTGGAACAAGACCTATCATCCATACCCTAAACCATGTATTTAGTACCAGCCCCAGATGCCCATCTACCAAGAGTCCTGCTTGTTTTGTTTTGTTTTTCCAATTGTTTAAACAGGAGAAACACACTAAGCTGAAAGCTTGTTTACAGGTGTGACCTGGGAGCACAGGGGAAGTTACTGTAAGTGACTTGCTGGGGGTCACCAGTATGCAGAGTGGGGGCTGTGGATTCAAACCCAGGTCTCCAGATTTGCAGCTCAGAGCCTAAACCACTGTGCTATACTGCCTCCCTTTCATGAAGGATATATTCTGAAGCAGGGAGGCCTTTCTTTAGTGCCCTGAAAATCAATTCGGAGCAGTTTGGATGGGTATTCTGGGAAAGAGCTGAGATTTTACCCCAGCTAAAACTGGCACTGAATTCTGAAGATGGCAGGATAAGGGGCTGTTACACCCTATCAGCTATATAATAATGGGATTTTAAATAATTTACTGAAATACAGAATGAGTTTTCCATAGAAAGGCAGGAAGCACCATGGAGAGGCGGCACCACTCCTGCTGACAGCCCCACAGCGACACCAGGAAAAGCAGCACAAAGGAGCCACCCAGGATCCCAATGTCTGTAGCACCATCGCGCTGCACCAGCAAACATCCTGACAGCCACACTCACAATCAGCTGCAGAATGACCCAGGGCTGGCACGACCAACAAACAGCAGGACAGGATGGCTAGCCCCCCGACCACGGAAGCATCGATGATGAACAGCAGCACTGGAAAGGGGGTTTGCAGGAGCCAGTGTACTGCACAGGGGAAGAAGTTGAGGCCAGTACACCACAAAGCAGAGGTGGTACAGGGAGGGAGTCTGAATGGAGCAGGGAACAGGTAGGCATCTCACAAGGTGGTGGTGGTGGCAGGACCAGTGGGTGCGCTGGCAAACATCTGGAGCAGGGCACCAGGTAAAGGGTTAACTGGGCAAGAAATGAGGCTGAATGGAAGGCAAGATATCCTTCATCACCCCCATGCACCCCGGGACTCAGATCTGCAGGCTAATGTTCAAGGCTAGCCCCATCAGGAAGTCCCTGTGACTCTGGGTGCCATAGTGGTGACCAGGTCATACTACACTGGCACTGTCCCTCCACTGCCGATGGCTGTGCCCCATGACCTGGCCAGACAGTGCCTGCTGCAGCTTCACCTCAGTCAGCCATTGTTCATCATGTAGGACATTCAGGAATCTCCACAATGAGGAGTGAGCTGCACCCAACAGGGAACTGAATGGCCTGTGCCAGCCCTTAATGGCATTGTTTGTGCACAGTATCCCCTCCAGAACAGTGGCATGCAGTTCCACACAGTGATGGGGAACAGTGGCTTGCAGTGGTGCCCACTGCACACAGGTCTCCCAGCGGTATCCTCAGATTAGTTGAAGATGGGGCCAGTTCTCCCTCATGCTCCTGAGTACTCCACCCACGGGCTCTTAGTACACCATGCACACATCACCCTGGGGCACAAGGCGGCGGTGGGCAGCATCCTGAGATGCATAGCGCACACATCATCCATGCTGTACCTGTGTTCCAGTGCCCCATGCTGTGGTATTTGCCTACACACGCCACGGGCACAGGTGAAAAAAACTTTGCCGTGCACCTCCATCTGGGGCAACACTGCCCTGGCCGGTCCTGTGTGCCCCTGTTCGAAGAACAAGGAGCATATGTCTGGGGCCTCCCACTATGTACAGCTTGGCCACCTTCTCAAAGACCGCTGTATGCTACTATGGTTCTCTTCAACATTAGGACATACATGGCGGGCAGCACTGTGGCCACGTCCACCCCATGCACAGTGTAGAGCTGGGTGAATAGTCATGGGCTGCACTTGAAGGTGCCATCTTCTAGTCAGGCAGGACTGTGGCCCAGGAATTCCAGGTTCCTACTGGTGCTGAATAGTAGGAACCTGTGCTCAGTACTGTCTCCCACCCCCATCCTTCCCAGGTCATGTAATAGGGCTCACTTCCATGGGTGCTGTGGTACCCCTCTGGCATAGACAGGTTGGCTAGTGTCCTGGGATCCACTGGTGCACTCCTGCCACCTCCTAACCCATTGTGCCAACTGCTATTGCAGTGGTACTGATGGTAAGCTACCCCCACAGCCTCACTGATCCCTGAGCAGTATGCCACCACATTTGCTGGCTGCTCTTGACTCTTTCCTTGTCTACTGCTGCACTGTATCCTGCACCCGACAGACACCTATGGCTGTGGTGTCTGGCACATGGTTGTGTGTGCCTGTCAGTGTCAGTGGGCCCCTGCCACCTTTAGCGCCTGGCCACAGCGTTCACCCGCTGCATACTTTCAGCATTTCCAGTACGCCTGGTCCCCTCATGTTCGCTCCCACTCTCTTGCACTCTCCTCGTACAACTAAGAACTGAATTCAACCCTAAACATCTAGTACTGAGATTTTATAAGGCTCTTACCAATATACCCACACCAGAAATGGATAACATCCAAATCAACTGGGAAGCAGAGTTAATGATAGATGTGCTGTGCCTTTGTCTGGTTTTGACCCCTTTTGGGAGGAAGTGGGAGACAAATGAAGGAACTCTTCCGGCCTTAGGGAACCTCACCCCATAGATTGCCCTATTGTTACACCTTCCGAAACAGATTAGAGATGCACATCAGACTTATTTACCATGTATCTTACTGGAAGCAGCTAAAAGGTAATAACCTGGTTATGGTTACAGCGAAACTGCCAGCAAAACTAATTGGGAATCTACAATCTGACATCTACAAGAGCGGAAAGCCTTACAGCTAGGTTGCAAGACAAATCCTGGCCCTAATGAATAGATGGATGATTTGGTTCTTAATATATAGCAAGGTATAGTCAGATATTGTACCTTAAAAGAGAAGAACTTAGCTCACACTGCTTAAGACAGAAAAGAAACACTGCAATCATCTTTCCTTCATTTATAGCCCCCTGCCTTTCTTACCCAGTCCTGACTCCCCAATAGGGACTCAAGTAAATTATACTCGAACTACTTGGGACGGTCAGCCCTCCATCCCCACCCGCCCCAAGGAGCTGAAAGAATTGTTGCAAGATATAACTACTGTTATTGTTACGGAGATGGAGGGATGGGAAATCATAATTGTATACACTTAAGGGCTTTCATCTTACTATTTCTGCAGGCACTAGCTCCCATATATCAAGATTATAGAATTAAGATATATTCCTCGATATGACAGAATTGCACCTTAAAAATGTATATCTATGATGTATGTGATATTGGTTGTGATTACTGATCTGATGATGTATCGCGGTGTCATCTTTTCATATGTTTTTAAAACAAAACTTTAATAAAAAACAAAGTAAAAAAAAGCAGACAGGCAGGCTAATGAAACTGTGCTGCCGAGGAGAGAAGAGTGCAGTGTATGACCCCACAATGGTGGCTGCAAACCCCTGCAGTAGGAGCAGAATAAAGTGAATTTAGCAAACTTGGAAGGGTGTGGGGAGATTTAAAAATTTGACAAATATGTTTTTGCTGAGTGCTGGTTGTATAGAGGTACTGAAATTCATATTTGTTCTACTGTAAATCACCCACCCACCCCAGTAGCAGGACAGGGTGGATTGAATTTGGAAGACAGGGAAATATGCAGGAGGAATTTTAAAGAATTTACTGTATTAGACAAATATTACAGAGAAAATGTTCACTTGGGCACTGAAGGGACGAGAGGTAGGATAAGTCCCTGTTCTTGTTGGTTTGCACCATGGGTAATCAGTGAGCTGAAGCAGGCTTTGGAAGAACCCCTGGATCTGAAGAACCCCAGCCAAACTAATCAGCTGCTCAGTTTAGAAAGGTATAATCTCCATGGACTGGAGGGTAGCAGATGTCATCCTTCCACACATGACAGAGGACATAAGGGACCCAGGGAATTGCCCAGCATTTAGCCTGGCATCCAGTGTTGGGAAGCTCCTTGAGAACATAATCAAGGAGCAGGTGGTTACCGTGAAGACCTATTAACACCAAGGTCAACAAGCAGAATGGCCTTGTGAAGGAGGTCCTGTCTGACTAACTTCATGAACTTCTTAAATTCCGTGTCACAAACACTGGATAAGGGCCAAGAGTTGGACATCCTTTATCTGGACTTTAACAGGTCTTTGATGCTGCACCCAGAAAAGGCTGGTAAAGAAATTGAAGTGGAGGACTTACATGCTGGGGAGAAAGCCACTAGATGAGTGGGGAACAAGCTTGGGGAGGAACCAAAGATGGTACTAAACAGTACATACTTGAGATACAGTAGATTATGAGCTGGGTCCCATGGGGTCTGTACTGGGCATGTTGCTCTCCCATATGTACATTTTCAGTGATGGAGAATGGATCCAGGACAAGACATGTCTATTTGCTGATGACACAAATATATGTGGCAGGGTGGATAGTGATGAAGTTAGGAGGAATTAAAAGAGACCTGAGAAAATTGGAAAGATAGTTCAAGGTTTGGCAAGTGAATGTCAATAAGAAAAAGTGCAAGGTTATGCAATTGCAGATGGGGAATCGGAGGACTGTATATTGGATGGAGGGTACAATACAACTTGAGCAGACCTAGGTGAGAATGGTCTGGGGTTATAATCACTTACAGCCTGAAGATCTCAGTCAAATGTGACAAGTTGTGCTGGAAAGCTAGCTCTGGTTTGCTTGAAGAGAACATGTAACAAGAAAAGTATTTTTTTTAGTATTTTTCTTTATGGCTGACAATGTCTCATTTTTAGGTCATCTTGAGGCAAACAGTCACTGTTCAGGGTAATTAAGGAAATTAATTTACTCTAAATTACCTATTTTGAATAAGAATAGCACAGAATCAAAGTGCATTCTGCAAGCCAGCACACAATGGAGACTCCAGTGCTTTCTCCTGTTCTTGCAATGACTAGTAACTGAAGTAATTGGCTGGTTTGTCCAGAGTGAAACTCCTAATTAACATGGCCAATAATAAAAGTCAGAATGGTCTGAACCAGTTGGGAGTCTTGTGAAGAAACTGTAAAACTTCCAGTAAGAAGTGTTAGCTGAACCTTCTGAGTAACGTGGCATGGGGGTACTGCTGACCCTGCAAGGTATATCACAAGGAGATCTGTTGTAGAAGTTAGATTCATTTGAGAATCAGAGCAATCAGTCAGAATGCAATACAGTACCTTGCAGTATTACTGCAAAAGCTGCTGTATACTGCAAGGAACAGTGTAATGTAATGGCAAGTAGCCCTTTTGTCACACAGTATTTTGTGACAAGTCATTTACTGAAGTTATTGCTTTGCATTCTGGCTGGCCCCATTGTATGTATGTATATATTTGATTTCATTTATTTGTCATTTTGCCCAAGGAAGGCACGCTAAGCTGTGATAGCTTGTTTCCAGGTGCATCCACTGGGGAGGGGGTTACATGGACTTTTTCTTGATGAGGGAATGTTGGAAATGACAGCAGGCAACTCCTCTATGCTTCTTCAATAAGTGCCAGGGATCTTTATTTTGCTTCTTCAATACCCACTCAGTGCCAACTCCTTTGGGTCCCTCAAGTGCCACTCCCTGCTTACCAGACATAACCTACAGTGATGTCTGCTGTCTCGCCTCCAGGGTTTCCTGACATCACCATCACTCCTATGTTTTCTGGCTGTAATCCTGCTGGGTAGCCTCCCTGTTACCACCAGGGAGAAAGTGCCTTGTCAGGAATGATGGTTGGCTGGTCAGGATGGTGTGCTTGGGGACACAAGGAATGTCATCCTGTTACCTGATACAGGCTTGTTTCCATGTGGTCCCATCTCTTGCCCACTTTCTCCATAATGACTGTAGATCAAAATGTCCTGGGGCACATGGCAGTGTGTGGTCACCCATGCCACCAGTAACACCTCCACTGGGCCAAAATCCTGAAAAGGAGAGTATATGACCGGTGCTCCTTGTCCCTGCCCGTTGATTTCCATGCCAGTCATTCAGGGTCAGAGGCACAAACCCAGGTTGCCAGTGTGCCAAGTGGGCACCTCACCACTTTCAACTATGAAGGCAGCTGCCAAGGATCTTTAACTTCTGCCTGAACAATGACCAGAGTTGGGAGGAATGCACCTTGATTTAACATCTCATCTGTAGGATGGCATCTCAACTGTGAAGCACCCCTCCTACTGCACCACTCTGTCAGTTATGAGCATTACCTCAAGTACCTGGTGTGAGATTAAAGCCCATGACCTTCAAATCTTCCAGCCCCAAGGCAAGCATGCTACCTACATAGTCACTGACACTAGGTAGGCTGTTGCCTAGCACACAGGGAAACAGATTGCCAACAAAAGGTGAACAATAGATCATTGGACCTCAATGTTTAGGGCACCAAATCTGTCATTCCTGAGAATGCCCATGGAGCAAGGAAACAGATTTTTAAGTAATTGAGAGCTAGTGAGACTTTTCTGTTTGTAATTTTTTTGTTTAAAATTGTTTGTTTGGTAAATTTCCTAATTTTATTGTATGTCTTGTAGTTTGCTGTATATCTTGTAAATGTAGTATAAATATTAAATACTTTAAAACAAATCTGTGACTTCCAGCGGGGGTAATCTATTTTATTGTGTGAAGTCTGTGATCTGCTTCTGGATAGAACTCTACAAAACCTAATAAATAGACTTGCATCTAATACAATATAGGAGAGAGGTTGTCTGGAGTGAGTATGGGAGTTTCTTTATACAATAAATCTTGTACTGTGTGAGCAAGTGCCTAGCCTTGTGCTGTGTTAGCCATGGCCCATTGTGGGATTCCAAAGGAATAGCACTGAGAGAGCTGTAACCAGGTTGGTAGCAGTGTGATTACTTAAATGAACAACACTGTCCTTATCACACCACTGAAGGCTCATGGGAGTGTTGAGTACATTTGATAGAACTGTAAAGAATGTGGAGTATACAAAGAGAACAATACAAAGTTTAGTTTGTACATGAAATTTCATTCAAATGCATACAGTTAAATACTGTATTGATTATTTGGAGGGAATGAATATCCCTTCTGAAAACTGGAGCACTGCAAGCAACCATAAATTCCCACCAATTGTCTGTTCCCTTTAAGAAATAAGGTATGCACTTTCCCAGGTTTGAAGACTAGCCAGATCAACCAGAGAAAGTTCAGTCACAAATAAGCATACAAAAACTCAGTGGCACTTTGGGTCTGCTCCTCTGCTGGTGTCCTGGGCTGGGTTTTTTTGGTATACTTATGGGTGACTGAGACAACAGTTCTTACCTTTGCTCCAGTACACTCTGGTGTGTTATTCTGGCTGAGGTTTGTGAGAGCTGAACTTGAAACATTTCTGGTGTGTCTTGCCATCTTGTAGCCAGATGGTTCAGCAATTAGCACAGGCAGGTTTGGCATTATGGTCATGGGATTAGTTTCCTTCCAGGTTCTGCTGTCTCAACATTGGCGTGAGTCTTTCAATGAAAGCTCTGTGACTGAGGGGTCAGTTATTGAGGGTCAGTGGAAAACTCTACCTACAGTACAGTACAGTACAGTACATATTGATAATGGCAATGTGAATCAGAGCTAGCTGCTCATCCCACAATGCTCTGAAATGGACTGGTGCTACCATCCAGTTCTGTGTGACATCAGAACTACAATGTGTTCATGCATATAAGAGAAATGTACAGTCTGGGCTGGATAACTCTATGCCAGATTGTTAGGTCTATAGATCTGGGGAGTAAGAAAAGAAGGATCATTTATTCTGGTTCCTTAGCCTAATTCAGATAAAATAAATCCAAGTCACAGCTAGCAGAGATAAAATATGAAACAGATCGATAGTGAGGAAAACAGGATAAGAAATGGTCTTATAAATTACAGAAATGCAATTAGGACAACCATTATCACACTTGGACCCAATTTAGAAGTCAGGCACTATTTACTGCTAGCAGATTGTACCAGTTATTATCTCTCATGTTTACTGTTATGTCTCAGAAATAAATGCTGGAGATGTAACCTGTCTGTGATAAAAAGAGCGTGTCAGTATGTGGCTCCAACTTTGATATAGGAACCAAATGACACACTATAAGTATCTGCCCTGCACTTGCAACCCTGATAATGGTGTAATTAGCAGCTACTGTATATTGTGATATTAATTAACAATAGCACCAGGCATACTGTGGTGGCAGTTTCAGGAAATAAATATCCAACTGGATGTGTTAACTGAGCCACTTATTAAGTAAGCAATAAAGATGCAATGAGGGGTGCACTGTGCTGAGATAACTGAATGCCCAGGGGCGAGGTGAACGGTAAAGGCGCGGTCCAAGTGACTTCAGGCCCTGGAAGTGCAGTTATCTCAGCATCTACGCATCTCAAACTGTCTTATTGTGCTCATAAAATGGGCTTTCAGTTTTAAAAATAGGTTTAATTAAAATTAGAGATGTTCTACCATGAGAAAAGTTGTAGTTAATATATGGTTTTACCCTAAAGTAGTCCTTTCATCTACAGGGAACACATTTGAATAACTGTTTTGCTTTAGGTCTTAGGACCTAAATGAGATGTCATAGCTGTGGTTTTGTAGTTCCACTGCACCACCTTCTCACAGACTGCATTGTTTACAAATGTAATTAATATCATTTTATTTCAGTGAGAGAGATAGAGAGAGGGCACTGTGAAATAAAGAATTCTACAACAGAGAGCCTCATATTCAAAACTTATTAAAAGCTGTTTAATCCAACCTACGGGTAAAGGTCAGGATGGATTGGCTGCTCTGTTTGGTGAGAACAGGTACTGTTACTGAAACCAGAACTGAAGAGAATAAGTGAGGTTGCATAATAAAAGAGATGGTTGTACAGAACAGATATTGCACAGTGTGGTTGGCATGAGAGATGCTGTAGAGTCTGGTATGCATGAGTCTGTAATGGCTTATAGCAGGGGGTAGCTGTGGGTAAGATGGACAACCTTTTAAATGTTAAATCCCTTTTAAGGTGACAGGGTTTACTTACAAAAGTGTTTGCCACAACAAAGCACTAAGGGGGATGGGGATGGGAACAAGGGTATTACTACTATCGGCTAACAGAGCACTGAGGTTGTGGGGTGGGAGCATGGGCATGATGGCTATTGGCTACTTATTGAAACCTGAACAGAAAGACTGCAACTAATAATGTCTACCCCATTTAAAGAGCTTCTGACCCCCAAAGAAAACCTAGAAAAATATAAGATTTAGGTACAATTCAGCTTTTATGCCATATATATTCTAAGATTTGTCCTCCCCATTATTTATTACTAAGAACATTTACATGAATATGTGATCTTTATCCTTAGAGTGTATCTGCCTCTACAGCTTACCCTTACTTCAAGTCATAATCCTCTGTTGTGACATCACAATCTGTTGCCATGGGAGTAACTGTGATGTCATAAGCAGTGTATTATGGCCTCAGGTAGGGAGATAGTAGCAGGACTAGATGACCTCTTCAGGAGCTAAGATCCTGAGTTCATGCAGATGATCTCAGTAATAAGTAATGGGAGGTAATCTGAAATAATGTGAAATATGAGCTGAGTTGTGTCTGGATATTATATTTTGTTAAAATTCTCCTGAAGTTGTCCACCACTTTTAATAAAACCTAAGCTTAGTTTCACAGCTCTTTTGGTTACTTCTGATATAATATGGTGGGGTTGTATGAAAAACCATTATGACCTGACTGTCTCTGTGGTTTACTGAGGGAAAAAATGGCTTCCAAATATGTTTTAACATTCTACAGAAGTGCATTGATATGTGAATTGGCTAAATACCAGGATGACAGTGTCTTGTGCTGCATAGAAACACAGAAACATAGAATTTGACAGCAGATAAGGACCGCTTGGCCCTCAGTCTGGCCATTTCCTACCTAATGGATAAGCTGCCGATCCTAGTTAACCAGCAGCCTACTTCCTCCTACCCCACCCTCTAGAATTGCCTTATGGCTGTCCCATGCATGCTTGAATTCAACCATTGTCTTTGACTCCACATTAAAGCATGGTCAGGTGATTGGTTTTAGCCAATGAAGTTTATGGGATTTTTATGCAATATAAACTAAAACTACACACTTATTGACTTTTTGAACATTTTAGGATAATTTTAAAAGTTCAATTTGTCAACAAAATTATTTTAAATGGTTTTGATGGGAAAAAGCAGATTGTTGATAAAGTTTGGAATTTAAGCTTCTATAGCTGCACTTTATTTAGTGAGTTGCTTTTGTGTGACTTGGTATCATTCATTGACTCTTATTTACCATATAGTTTAACATTGTGCATGGGTGACACTGACAACTAGTTTTGATTTAAAACTGGCATGGGACTGGAACAATTCTGGTGCACTAATATCAGGTTACCAGTATGTCAGTCAGATGTTCCCCTTACCCTGTTATCAACCAGCACAAACTGTGGTATATCCACCCTCTTCTGTCAGGATGGAATGAAGGTTATTCCCCATGGTCATATTGGCCATTCCAGGGTTTGGTGCAGCCATTCTGAAGGGTGCAGAGACATTTTAGCTGGGAATCTGACAGCTGGTTACCGTGCACTGGAATAATTCTAGTTTTGGGTGCATTCTAGTTTTCTATAGATTCTGGTTGGCAATGTACTTGAATGCATTGCCTACAGGCTACCCACAGAGGTCATATTTGCTCAGCAGCACTTGGGTTCTTCCACCTTCATATATGATAGGGTCATGGGGCATTCCATGATAGTGTTCATATTCATGCAAGTAAGCCCATACTCACTGATTGCCTTTTGTAGTACCTACATCCTTGTAAACATGTTAGTCTAGACCACCAAGAATGTGACTTTCAGATTGTGCATGGAAATTACAAGGCACAATTTGCACATCAGATTTAAATGATGTTATCATGTATCTCTTGATCTTTATGAATTAGCACTAAGTTTGTGCCTACTTGTTCTACTGTGGTGTCATAGTTGAAAACCTTCCCCAGATCCACTCCATCAAACCAGCCTTCAAAATTTCAACTGCTTCTGTCACATACCCAAGTGTTCCAGTCTGCCCTCATAGCTGAGCTTCTGTAAGCCTCTAAACATTTTTGTAACCCTGTGTACCCTTTCTTCCACAATATATCTTGTAATTTAGTAACCAAAACTGCCTGATTTCAGTTCCAGGAGTATATGACCTACTGTTGCCATAGGGCAGAATGCCCCAAACTGATTATGCTGTGCATTGTAGGGCATGAATTCTACCCTGACATTTTGGTGGGTGCTTATGCTTTCCTTCCACCCTGTGCATTACTAATATTAGATAGCTGGTTCAGAGGAGGAGGAGGAGGGGGGCTCTTCTTGATGAGGACTCCATTATGGGACTGATATTTGTAGAAATGTGAGGGAAGGACTGATCATTTTCTAAGGTGGGTGTGGATGGGCATTAGGATTGTTGACCATGGGAGGTGGAGACCTGGAGAGGATGTAGCTTGACTCAGGCTGCACCGGACACCAGGTCTAGATTTCTGCTTACCTCTCTGTATAAGACAGTATATAAGATATGATCATTCAGTGTTGGCCTCCATTATGAGACTGCAAAACAAGGGTGCCAATCAGTACCAATGATAAAGGTTGTTTTGTTGTTTGGAGGTTTCTGCACTAGGTACTGGAATGAGACGACTAAAATCATGACACTGAACAGCCATAATATGGAAACAACTTTTGGTCACTACTGGTCATCTTTTGATCACTACTGAGCTTGGACAAAGAAGTAAAAGGCTGCTTAACTCATAAATCTACGGAACGATCTGGTCCCCTTCTCAGCAAAATTTTATTATCTGCAGTACACTACTTAAAGAAACCATAAACCTGTCTTTAGCTTTTTTTTTAATTGGAAAAGAGACATGTGTGTAGCCTTCTCAGTATCTGATTGGCCTACCTGGGTACCTAGCTAAGTCCAAGTTGGTCCCTTCGGTGTGTCCCCATTTTGCAAAACAGGTAACTTTTTTGCACAAACCTATTTTCTTAATAACCAAACATGTTCTTTTCTTTGCAAGCTGAAATACTGAGGTGATGTAGCAAACTGAGATACTTTTTAATAAGTGTGTATCAACTCTGTGCCCCCAGTACCCACTTTCTAGGTGGACCCACCACTACTTCAGGTTGGCCACTTGCAGCACAGTTTGACCTTGGGCATTTTTCTCCCTACCATGCTTTTCCTGTGTTGTGGTTCTTTTTCAGGGTGCATTGTTGGTGTTGCCTTTTCCCTACCTACTGTTCATTTTTATAATTACTGATCTATTTTAGAACCAGTAACAACAAGTGAGCAGATGAAGCTTACAGCACAGTCACTGCAGGACCTCGACTCAATTAATGTTGGAGGGACCTAGAGCTGATCAGTAATTGCTAAAATGAATATCAGGGGAAAATGACAGCATTAAGAAGGACCTAGAAAACTAACAAACAAAACAAGATTATTTCACAACAGAAAAATACATGGTACAACAGGAAGATTAAGAAGGCTATACAAATGCGTACATTTCCAATGATGTTAGAAACAGTAAATAAATGTCATGTTCCTTTTCAGTCATATGTGTTCCAATGTTTTTCAGTTGAGTGGGAAAAGGAAGCCTCCGGAAGCCAATCGAACACGATGACTATTTTCTTCTTTTCTTCCACCAAAACATCCTTTCAGCCCAACAATCCAACTACAATATGAATTTGGGCCATCCATTATTAAGGTGCTGTTTTCCAGCGAAAAACAACAATGTTCAATAATCACATCCAGAAGGAGATGCCTCTCCTTGTAAGCAATAAGGCAGCATCCTTTCTGTCATAAGGCATTGCACCATCTACAGTACAGACAGACTCTGCTAAAAAAAAAAAAAACCTCGGCAGAACAAAGTGATCCTCCGAAAAGATAGCTATTAAAAGCTCCTGACTTTTGTTCACACTCACCGTTGCCAGCTGGTGATGTGTATCTATCTGTGATCAAAAATATTTCACACTGTTCACCATTTTAACAAATGTTTTACAAGAAATTGGTACCCTTTTGCAAAAATAATGATATAAAAACAAATAGGGTGAAAATGTGAAATGTGTTAACTCCCTATTACCCGTGGCATGCCTGATTGATGAGGATAGCATTATGGCATAATAGATGTGTCAGGGATCGGCCTTCTACCCTCTTCTCTGCAAAAGCATAGCCTGTCTTTCTGTTAGGAACCGGCTCCATCACAAGGCAGGAGAGGGGCTCAGATGTGCTGCCAGCTCACGAGAAGCCCTCTGTCTGTTAAGTGTCATTTCTCATTTTTCAAGACATTTTCTAACCTAAGTTAACAGAATTAATAGCTAGTGAGATGGAATCTTTGCACACAAGACAGAAATTAAAACCAGCTGAGACAGAGGGAGAAACATCTTGCAGCACCAAGGTATGCCAAGCAATTTGTTGCATTTCCTGTCAAAGGCTGCTACTATCTTGGCAAGGTATGCTACACCCTTGATTATTGGAAGGCAGGTCGTAGGTGCAATCCTTGTTAAAATTACAGGCGTATTATAAACATACATACTATGGTCCTACTTCTCAAGCTTGTGACTCCCAAATTTGGAAGTCTGGCAAATGTAGACAAAAGAGATAAAAGCATATGACATGCAATGCAATCTTATGCATTAAAACATAAAAACCATGTGGGGATTAGTATTTTGGTGTTTCTTGAGCATTAAGAATTGATGTGAAGTTCTAATTGAAAATCTAAGTGTAAAATGTCTCCATACTCGACAGAGGCTTTATGAGATGGAAAATGAGAGGCACTCCTCCCAAAGAGGGACAAAGGAAAGATATGATTACGGCAACTGTGCTCCCAGCATGGTGCATGGAGATGCTGACCTTCAGATCTCACAACACTTTCAAACAGGTGTGTTAACTCCTTCTAGAAAAGCTTCACTTCCACATCCTCTGCATGGGGAACAGCTTACACATATTATAGGAAGAGTGATAATGCAAAATATGTAAAGCAGTACTGACATCTGTTGTTTTTTTTTTTTTTGTGGGGGTCTACCAGAATAAAATGATATTATATAAGCTGGGCCAATAACCAGGTTTCACAAGAAATCAAATCCATATGATTAAAGTTAAATAGTCTATAGTTCCCATTGTTTATCATGCTCTGCAAGTTTTGGGAATGCTATAAAAGTTACCTGCTATAGAGGTATGTGGGACAGATTAGCTGATGAACCCTTTTACTACCATATTAGAACTGGGGTTGATATTCACAGTATCCTGTGGATCACGAAAATATTTATTTGTCAAATAAAATCAAACAATCAGTCAATCGAGATCAGATTATTTATCCAGGTGAACATCGTTGAGCAGAGCTCTTTGGCAAGATGGACCTGGTTAGGTCAAGGGTCAGTTACATAAACTATAGTACAATGCAAGGAACACAACACAATGAAGAAACAGATTATACAGGATACAATGGCATAAAGGATACCAACACATGGATATGTACAATTATGTAATATCTATTGACACAAATTTACATATTTACATGGAATAAGGATTGGCAGAACATGAATTTGGGTGTGGAGTGAGAATATGTGGCGACTAAGGTATAAAGTATAAGGATTTGTCAGAGGTGTAGGAATGGACGGTTTGCAGTCTGGGCAGATGAAGGAGGTGATGCTACGGGGGAGAGGTGCAGGGGATGGATACTACAATCAGGGCTGGGTGACAAAGAAAATAAATGGTATTGATGGTCTTAGCAGTGAATGTTGGCAGGGCTGTGAGAGAAAGAGAGTGAGGGAGGGGTGCAAGTAGGCAGTGAGGAAGGCGGAAATCAGTGATGAAGGAGTGGGGAATGTGACAGGAAGGAATTATGGCACTATGTGATGACATGATGAAAAGAAAAATGAGAAGAAAGGTAAGAATGCAGGACCTGGAAATTAGTGGAGAGTGTCAGTGGATGGGACAGACTAGGAAATGAGGGAGGAAGAGGATTATTCTCTACTATTGTCAAAACAGTTACATTTTTCTTTGATAAGCCTAGAGTAGAGGATTTGAAGGATGTAATGGATATAGGTTTGCTCACTTTCAGTATTTTCTGCATAGTGTTCCATAGGGAGGATAGCACAAAACTAATGGCAGATCTACCAAAGCGAGAATTGAGTTGGGCACTTTGAGCATGATGAAATTGTAGCTTCTTAGGGCATATTTACTTGAAGTGACTTGCGTGAAGCAGTCCATCAAAATGTCAAGAACAGTGGCTTGAGGATGTTCCCTCAGGAAGCATTTTGCACTACTGTCATATTACCAAGGAAAAGGATGAACTCATCCGACTACACCTAAGCTGTAACATGGCAGACTAGATGGGCCAAGCGGTCCTTATCTGCCGTCAAAGTCTATGTTTCTATGTTTCTATTATGGAAATGGATAAGTATGACACAAACTCCTATAAGCTGGCAAGGAGAAAGCTTTCCTAGATACAGCTGATAGTTTTGTGCTCTTAGTCATTCAGCCATTATGTGCAGGGTTTGATTTTAACCAAGGTATTCTATATTGATAATGAAACTGTATTTTAGTGGGTCTAGCCAAAGGATGGCAACAGATGCACTAGCTATAAACTAGTATGTGTCTGCACAACATATCTATTTCATCCCTTCTTGTAAAGTATGGGGAGATATGATGGACCTCGAGTCCCTTATAACCTTAAATTATTATGCTTCCTGTAAAGCTGGTGCAGCACTTATACTTGCACATCATCAGAGTTACATCTGATACATTGCTTGTACAGAGATTATTGGGCAATAGACATTGCATACTCTGGATAAGGTCATTATTGGATAGATATTATAATCCAGTGAATTATGTCTATTCAGTCTGCCCATGCTACCAGTATCCATCAATAAATAAGATCAAGTCCCCCACCCCAAAAACATATCAGGTGCCAGCTCTGTGGCACTGAGTGAGTGAAGCCTACTCTGGCACTCTGGCAAACCGTGTTCATGACATGAGGCCAGCATACCATAGAGGCAGCCAGGGAGGGTGCAAAAGCATCTTGTGGATGCTCTCCTCCTAGAGAGGATGAGACATAAACTACTCAGAGACAGGCACCTAGAGAAAGCATGGGGCCATTGCTGGTGTGGTGACCACAAGCTGGTGGGTCCCTCCTCTGGGGTGTCACTGCCAATATGAGTACGCTCTGTATGGGAGGTAGGGATGACCTAGTAGAACAAGTTAAAATGTCTAGCCAAGGCAGTCTTGGGTGATGGCCTCCTTGTGCACTCTCCCATGAAACCATTTCCTCACTGGTGGCTCTCGCACTACCCAGCCCTGGTGCCCAGCTCTTGCCTTTTCAACATGTACAGTGGTGGTCAGTATCAGGTTCCTTCTTGTCTAGTATAGCACCTATGGACATGAACTCTCAAGAACAGAGAGAGATCACTGCTTTGTCCTTAATTGCTCTGTGTTTTCAATCACTATGTCTTTTCTTCACTCAGGGCATCATGACAATAGTGTAACAACATGATAACTAGAGAACAGGGAACCTGACTCTGAGTACCATGGTGTTTCTTTCTCTCTCTCTCTCTCTCTCTCTCTCTCTTCCCCTCTCTCCTCTCTCTCTCTCTCTCTCTCTCCCACTCTCCTCTCAAGCACTGGGAAGGGGTTCTCAGAGAGGATAGAATCTACCTGGTCACAAGAACACATTGGTATCTGATGGTTGATGTTGTCAATATGAGTGAGTCTTGTGGGCAGAGGAGTGGCATGAGGTGAGGTTATGCAAGATTCAGTTGCTGGGGACACAGAAGTAGGCAAAATGTGTCTGGCAAAATGGAGCTGAAACCGAACATATTCTATTGTTGGAATGGATAATTATTATCAACACAAATTCAATAGCGAAAATCTGTCTAAAAGTTTTTAAAATGGGGCAAATACAAATAGCAACAATTGCAGACAGATAGAAATTGTGTGGATAATTTCCATGCAAACATTGCTGTTCCTGAACCTTGGACTTAACCTAGAAACAGAGTAGTGTATCTTACATCCAAGTGCTTACGTAGTAGTGTCTTAACTTGGGACAAGATTCCTGTGGTGTTGAAAGAAATGCAAGAGACCTAGCTAAGCACAGCACAGATTAATGTTAGCTGAGCTAAGAGAACTGCTCAATGAGCTTACTGGTAGAACTGTATATTCTCTATCTTTCAGACCTGGGGTCAGATTGACTAAAATCACAAGTGCAGTGCAAAAGTCTGCACTGCACCTTGCAATGTGTGCAGGTTCAAAGTTACTATTCACAGCTGGATAGTGCACTGTGTTATCTGACTGTGAATAGGGCCAGGACAGGCAGCACTAACCCAGGGAAGTCACCATTAACTCCACTATGATTGCCCAACATCCAGCCAGGAGAATGGCCCTACAAGGAGTAGCACAGGTGCACTATATCTTTTCACAAAAGCAGCCTTGTAAATGAGCCCATTGGGCATACAAGGTGCTATGTGACTATTTGCATGCTCATTATGGATCCATTTACATTGCCTGTGGGTGGTGGAGCCCGACCCAGCTGCAGTCTTTAGTGGTCTAGTGCCCCTGCTGCCATTCCCAATTTCCATCCCGTATAATAAAATGAATATCCTGGTGGTCTAGTGGTCCCTCCCCATTCCCCAGTCTCCAATCTCAAGCCTGTTATATGTATAATATTTCCTAGTCGTCTAGTGGTCCCTCCCTCCCTCTCCCTGATCTCCGATGGCAAGCCTGAGAAGAAAAAGTCTGTCTTCCTGATGGCTAGTGGTCTCTCCTCCACCAGATCCCTCACCGGCATATAAAATACCATCCTTGCTGGTCCAGTGGTCCCTCCCCACTGATCGCTGCCCAATAACATTACCCTAAGACATTCCTGGTGGTCCAGGGTCCCACACCACCTTAAGCCCTACCTGAAATAGCAGTAGTATCATCTGGTGGCTAGCAGTCCCTCTCCCCACCTGATCACCCACTTGCTACATTAATACTGTCCCCTGATGTCCAGAGTACCCACCATCCTGATCCCATGCATGTAACATTAAAACAATTCCCTGGTGGTCTGAGCGGAACCCCTCTCCCTATCACCTGTCTAGTGACAGGAACCCTTATCCTGGTGTTCTAGTGGACCATCCACCCTTGCAGGTAGTGACCCACCACCCCATCTCCCATCCCAATCCTGAGCCAGTGACCAGCAAATCCCTCCTCTCACCACCACGATTGACCACTGACTGAACCCTCAATAGTATGTACTGTATACAGTATGGGTATGCTGACCAAACAACAAAACTCAGATGGCAAAATTCCTCACAGCGACAATCTCAACAGGTTTGAGATTTTCACTGTTAGGGACCTGAAGGTGAAATTTCACCCTTTCACTATCTTTCACCCCTTCAAACCAACTCCAACTGGGAGTCAATAATCTATTGAGGGAGTGTGGGGAAGCAACCCCTCATGGGGAGTTCAGGGGCACAGCCCCCAATGGAAAACACTCCAGTGTCTGACAAGTGAAATTTTGCTTGTCGACATTGGGGATCTCACCATGCTGAACTTTGACAACAGTGTTGTCTATTTGGCATGGTAAAACCTACAGTGCGTGCTCATTGATAACTCAGTAGGCAGCCAGCTGTGGTGATGAGAGGAGGGCTGTGCTGGTCACCAGCTTGATTTTGGCATGGGAGGACTGGGGTGGTAGGTCACTACCTGCAAGTATTGGGGTCTACTAGACTACAAGGGTAAGGGTTTCTGTCACTAGACAGGGGATAGGGAGAGGTTCTGTTAGACCACCAGGAAATTGTTTCAATGTCCCTATGCATAGGATTGGGATGGGGTACACTGGGCACCAGGGACAATATTAATGTAGCCAGGCGGGTGGGTGGGAAGGGACTGCTAGCCACCAGGGATACTATTAATATTTTGGGCAGGGCTTCAGGTGGGGGTCGGACCACTGGACTACTAGCGATATCTTAAGAGTAATGCTATCAGGTGGTGATAGGCAGGGGAGGAACCACTGGATCACCGGGATGGCATTTTAGTTTGTCTGGTGGGGCATCAGGTGGGGAGGAACTTCTAGCCACCAGGAAGACAGCATTTTTTTCTCAGGCCAGCCATCAGAGATTGTGGGAGAGAAAGGGACCACTAGACTACCAGGAAATATTATAAATATAATGGGCTGGCCATCCCAGTGGTGCTGAGGGCTGAGGTACTGGATGCCTTACCTCACGCTATGCCAGTGATCCATGTTTGCTAATGAGCATGGGCCACTAGGGGTCAGCACAGGAAGAAAGGGATCGAGCATCAAGGAACTGCTTTCCTTCTTTGAGGGAGGAGTCACCAGCAGTCGATGTCGACTGGTTCCCATGAGTGGCTGAGGACAGCACACTGACAGTCTGAAAGGGATGAGAGAGGCAAACACTTGGAAGAGCATGTGCGGATGCATTTATGCTCTCTCCTTAGGGTGTCAATGCCGCCTCCTTTCCTAAGGGAGAAGGAGGAAAAGGAGTCCTGGGTATGGCACGATGACATTCAATCCCGCGAGGTCCGCTCCGTGAACAGTGGTAACCTCTGCACCAGATCTGTTCCAGCAGGTTGAGGATCCCCACTGCCCTGCCATGGGGTCAAGCAATGTGGGACAGCGGCAGGTAAGCCATGATTGGGGAACCAGGTTGGGGATCATGACTGAAGGTGTGCCACCCAGGGAAGAGAAATAAATTAACTGTAAAAAAATAAATACAATGGGCCAGTGATTGGAGATTGGTGGAGGTAGGAGGGACCACTAGACTACCAATGAACTAGTATACATACAGTATAATGGGCGGTGATCAGAGATCGGGGAGGGTGAGACCACTAGTCTACCAGGAAATATTATGAATATTATTTATTTATTTTTTTTTTTGGACCCGGTAAGTGCACTAGACAAATCCTGCCTATTTTCAGGCACGACCGGGAGAGGATCAGATGAATGCCAACTGACCTTGAACCAGATTAAGCTGTTGGTGGTATTTTTAGTGAATGAGTGAAATTTGGGACACGGAAATTCCCTACTCTTTTCGATAAGTGCAACATCCACCTGAACTACCACCAATCCAGGCAGATGTGACCTCGGTTTAACGTCTCATCAGAAAGCGGCACCTCAGAAGTGCAGCACCCCTCTCATGCTGCACTACAGTGTCAGTACTGGGATATTAACCCAAGTGCCAGATGTGGGAACTGAACCTACAACTCTCTGATCTCCCGGCCTCAGAGGCGTAGTGTGCTACCTACTGAGCCACTGACACTAAATAATGGGTCAGTGATCGAGATCGGAGAAAGGGGAGGTACCACTAGACTACCAGGTAGAATTTTTCTATAACAGGATGTTGCATAGGGGTGAGCGGAGGACCACTAGACTCCCAGGAAATATTTTATATATATAGCGGGATGGCGTCGGAGATCGGGAGGGAGAGGGACCACTAGACTACCGAGGAAATATTTTATTTATATAACAGCATGGCACTCAGAGATCAGGAGGGACCACTAGACCACCAGGAAATTTAGCATTATTATACCGAGATGGCAATCAGCGATGGGAGGGGCTGTTGCAGTACCTCTGCCAACCATTAGGGCTGCATAGACTTACTGCAAGGTTTAGCTTGCAAGTATTTTCTCCATGCAAGGGACCTTCACAAAAGGCCCTCGCATGGAAAATCGTTATAATCGGAACTGCCCGATATGCAGGTCCCTTCCTCTCATTTGCATTGCGGCCCTCAAAAATTTTGCCCCAGTGCAAACCCAGTTTGTAGGCGAAACTTGGCTTTTTGAGTACCATCTCAGTGCAAACCCAGTTTGTGGAATGCAGTCTAGGTTTGAGATGGGGCAAAGTTTAGTGAATCTGGCCCTGAAGTCATGCATTTGACTCCTGCTAGCAGAAGCTTGTATTTAATGTGCCTGACCAAAATGTTGCAGGTTTGAGGTGGCCAGGTGGTGATTTGGATGTGTAATCCACAAGTTACACTGCACTCCATTATCATGGTGTTAGATATTACTGAACTAAGTCCTGAGACAGTGAAGCAAGGAGCAATCTGCTTTTCACTTAAGCTAAATCTATCTGGGTAGCTATTTTGCTGACTGGGTGGCCCAGTTGTCTACTGGGAATTGCATCATACTGTGCCAAGGAGATTCACAAAGTTTTTCTAAATCTATTAACAGTCCTTTTGCATTTTTAGATGGTAAGTGACAGCTTTCACCTATTGTCATCATGAATACTCTTTGTGCAGATTTTGACAACTTTTGTTACAGTTAATGTGTGTGAGTTGGCTGTTGTGAGGTCTAAGTAATGACATGTTGAAGAGACTGTAGCACCAGTTGAATCATGTTCTCATCAGCTGACCCCTAAACACTCATGAATTTACATACCCATAGCAGTTTGCTTTGGATTTGAGGCTTTTAATTTATCGTGTTCAGAGAAACCACAGAAATTGGAAAGTATCTGCTGTCTTGCATCATTGATGTACCTCAAATATTGTTCTTCTTTCTTATCATCACTTAAATTACTTCATTGCTTTCAACTCACTGCAACAGTTAATAAAATGTGAGGCGTTCAAATGTATCTGCTCTGAGGCAGTAGAAATAACAGTAACTGCTAATCCTTATGGGACTTATCTTACAGTGAAAAACTGAATTAGTAGCAATTTGGGAGTAGTTTTCATAAAATTCTTGATTAAAAGTCTGCTTGATTCCAGTGCCTGATTGTAGTTAGGGTATCCATACCAGATTTCACCCTTTTATGAAGCTGAAGATGCAAATTCTTGTGCAAGATTAATATTAGCTTTTAGTGTGCGTGGTCTGGTGATCTGCATAGTGACATAGTCATTGGCACATCTCAGCACCATTGGTACAATACTTTGAGTAACTAGTGGTGCAGTAGTGCCTGGCCGAAGAATCGTATACAAATTATATGCATGCCGTACTGTTCATGTAGAGCATCCTAAAGTGTAAGAAACAATTTATTAAGAAAGGATAGCATAGCTGAAAAGCCACATTTCCTTTCAATTGTGGTCTTGCTTCCACATAGGACAGCTTGATGACTGCCAGTACCATGGACATTTTATTTTGTTTTCATATAGACTAGAAAATGTTGACATTTTCACCCCAACAAACCAGTACAATGCTCAGGGTGGTGATAATTATTTTGCAACCTTTTCACAGAACTATTAAAATTGCATATCTACTATCCAACTCAAACCCTGGCACAGTGTGGTTATATACGTATTTGGGCTAGTCTGCCTTTCTCACGCAACCTCTGATAGCAGCTGCCATTAAAAACATGGAGGAGATAAAGTGTGACCCTTCTGCACCAGCATAGAGGTAACGGATGGGGTCATGAGCTCAAGCTGCTATCTGTGATAGATTACCCAGACAGGCTTTGCTCTCCCAGTGGAGCAAGTAACCTTTACACTATAAACCTGGTCTGAAAAGAGTTGCTAATTTTGTTGGCCAATTTTCTATACAGAACTATTCATATTTTGACCTTTAAGCTGTACAAACTAAGTAACAGGCTTTACAGGCCTTCTGAGACTTTGCAGAATCTAAATGCTGGCAGTTAATTAAAACAAGGAATTAGGAAGAAGTATGAAAGGCTTGAGAATTCATATAGACCCACTTCCCAGCAGAGTACAGTATGTTAGTACCCCTTTGACAGGAGAACCCATTACTATGGTTTTAAAAGTGGTCTGAGCATTGTCCGCTGGGAGGCATTAAAACAGTGACACAGCCTTTTCAGTTCTGGTGTATAAAATAAGCTTTACTGTGCAGAAATGTATTTAAAAAATGTAAGGACTTTCACCTAAGTCCAACCCTTTATCCTTTCCTTTGTAAGTCAGCTCGCTCATGCTGCTGGCTTAATGCCCCCTTCCCTGGGTCAGAGATACTCTTTTAATCTTTCTGAGGCAGGAATTGCCTCAGAATCTCTGGTTCAGAGAAAGTGATTTTAAGCAGGACTTCTATCAGTCCCTCTGGATCAGAGTTACTCCTTTAATATTCCTAAAAAAATGAACATTATGCCTCCTCTTTGAGGACAAGCCACTTTTCAACATTCCAAAAGCATGGATACTCTGTCTCCTTGCTAAGAAGGAGGTACACTCTTAATATTCCTACAGCAGGAACTGTCTGCCTCCTCTCTAAAGACAGAGGTACACTCTGAACCATCCTCGATTGCAGGAGAGCCTCCTGTTTGGGCTTAAATCAATCTTTTATACACCTCACTTGAATACTTAAAGTAGAAGTAGTTGTTAGTGGAACAAAATATGTCATCATATAGTTGTTTAGTGCTGTAATGTATTTCAGGCAAAAATATCAATATGTCAATTTTTGGATTCATTGCATTCCTCCGTACTGAGATACAGGCTTTTGAAGTTTTTAGAAATAACTGCTCTCTAGCCACACCACTATGAATAAATTAAACATTTTGATTTGGTGCTGTTCTGTTTACAATCTGAAATGTGTTACAGCACCCTCATAATGTACCCACAGCATTAATCAATATGTGGACTCAAAAATAACCTCATAGGAATGGGTTTTAAAAATTCCTGGTGTCTGGCATCTTTAATGACTTGAGTTATTAATTATAAAGTTAGCAATAAAAGCAGTTTTAAAACAATTGAGACAAAATATATTGATGATGAATCTTGCTATGTCAGAAAGATCTTGTTGCTAAAAAAACATATGAAGAATTTGTTTGACAAATAAACTGCAGCACTGCTGCTTTAACATCTCCCATGTCCCATCAGAGGATACTCACTTCTTCTGGAAGGCAGTATAGCACAGTGGGTTAAGGCTCTGAGCTGCAGACCTGGGTTTGAATCCACAGCTGCCTAGGTGCATACTGTGTGATCCTGATCAAGTCACTTAACTTCTTGTGCTCCCAGGTCACATCTGGAAACAACCTCGACTTAGTGTGCTACTCTAGGTTAAACAATGTTCTCTTTCCCTCTTCTGGGGAACAGACTAAATTTAGTCAGCATGTCCTTGGGCTAAAAGGGAACATTTGGGAACAATGTCCCACGTAGATTGAAAATCATTGAAAAGATGATTTAAATCAGGCATTGTGCTTCTCTGTAACAGACAGCAGTATGGATATATTGATGACCAAGTCTGCCCCATATAGACACTATATTGCCACCATTTTAGAACCTTGAAATGTTGCAGACAATCAAGCTGTGCTTGATTGCAATGTGATTAGTCACAGCTTCATTGTCAGTGACATCATAATCTTTAAAATGATGGCAATTAGTTGCTATGCAGAATGCCAAAATCTGCTGTCGAAATTAATGCAGAATGATAATTCCACTGGTGGAATTTCTGCTGGAATTTCACTAGTTTCTTTCTGGAATTCCACCTGCTGTACTCCACAGAATAAAATTCTGTGGAACAGCAATTATCCATAGAAAATCATTCCACAACCATTTTCTGCTGTGGAATTCCACCATTCCATTTCGGTGAAATTCAGTGGAAGTTCATCAGAATCTCAAAAATTCCACAAAATTTATTTCTGCCAGAATCTGAAAATTCCACACAGCACTAGTGGCAATGTAGTATATCAATATGAGGTAAACATAACCAATACCTTTGAACTGCTGTCAGCTACTGGTAAGGCCAATGCCTAATTTAAAAGTGCTTCACACAGGCTTTCAGACTGTGATGGGCATGGTTCATGAATGTTCTTCTCTACAGTAATTAGATCCTCAAGCACTCAGCAAGGTTTCCACTGCTGGCCAATTAGCTGCAAGCAACCCTTGTTTTTGGGAGGAAGCCCCTAGCTACTCCACCTATGTGTTTCCACTTAGCTGTACGGCCCCAAATGAACATTTTGTTTACAAGCCCTAAGGCTCAAGGCCTGTATATTTTCATAAACAGAAATATCAGGTATAAAATAAACCAGATCTATTTTATGCTTTCAAATCTTACCCATTTTGTACACATTGGTGTAGTGCAAAAGCAAAAACAAAAGGCTTAGAGATTTTAGGGATCAGGAAATCCCCTCCCCGAGGTCTTACAACCAACGGAAACCATTTCTTAGTAAAATTATCCCTGGGCTCCTAACACGTTTGTGATGAAGGTGCAAACACCATCACAGGCGTTTCTCCCTAGACTGAATAAAAATGCAAGTTATGTTACTCTCTTATCTCACTAGAAGGGTGGCCTCTCCTAGTCAGTGTATTGTAGGTTAAAATACATCAGTGATCAGTGGTGATGGGGCTGGAGTAAAATTAAGAGCTTGTCTCAGTTCCAGGAGTATAACGGGAAGGACTGCTCCTGTGTAACATTTGCCCACCAAAAGACATAACACTGAATAAATAACATGTTGAAATGGAATATACTGTATAACGAGGAAAAGTGTCCCCAGACCCTTGTCAGGCTATGTTGGATCGTACATGAAAGGTAGTAGTTCCCCAAGTGAATGTTGTCCATTTCCAGCACTGTCAGTGAGACAGTGCAGAGAATGTAAGAGCTCAAGCATTTGCTGCCACTAGTCCCTGACCTTTCCTTGGCACGTAATTATTTCTTTAGCAATCTAAAACAAGCATTTGTAAATGCCGAATGTTAAATCGTGTGCACTGGTGTTAAGGGGGTTGAAAATTGCTTCAGTGAAGTTGTTCATGAGGTGGGGTCCCAGAAAACACATGTTGAAAATGTGGGGAAAATATTTAAAAATGGACAAGTTATGCCACTAAGTTGAAAACTCCACTGAAATACACTGATGCTAAAACCGATTGAAATACATTGAAGCGCTTACCTCAGTTCAGCGGTTGAGCTTTGAAGAGTGTAGACATGCCTGCAGTCCAAAGAAGATTATGTAGCAAGAGACCTCCAGTAGGTAAGTATGGGGGGTTGGTGGGTCATGGGTTGGAGGGTGGGGATTAGGTAACGAGCAATGGACAATGGTAGATGGTTTTTTATGGGAAAAAATGACAAGGGACAGTTTCTTTTTCAGGGAGTTTGCTGAACAGATGAGGATACTGGGGATTGGCACCCCGAGTATCTGTATACTGTTTGGGGTCACAGCAGACAACAATGGACGGACGGATAAGAACACTGGGGATTGGGCACCTCCGGTATCTGTATACTGTTTTGAGGAGGTTATACAGCAGACAACAATGGATGGACAGATGAGGACATGGAGGATTGGGTGCCCCAGTGTCTGTATACTGTTTGGAGGGAGGGTTACACAGCGGACAATGGTGGATGTTTTTTTCAGGTTAAAAACAGCATTTGTCAATGCCAAAGTGGAAACTGTTTGCCTCTGCATCTTGTTTATGCCCTTGAGGTACTTGAACATGTCTATCATGTCCCCGTGTCTCTCCTTTCCTCCAATAAGTACATATTGAGGTGCTTTTAATCTCTCCTTATATTATGGACTGCCTCAACCTTGTCAAAGTTCTTGTGCATTTGCAGCCTCAAGAATTGCACACAGTACTGTAGGTGAGGCCTCACTAGTGCATTATAAAATGGCATCACCACCTCATGCCTTCTGCTAGTGATACATCTGCCTGTACACCCCAGCATGCCACTGGTCGTCCTTGCAGCATTGTGTTCTTCTTCGACACCTTTAGGTCATCAAAACTGATACCTTCTAGGTCACTTTCTTCCTTGGTGATCATCAGCACCTCCCCATCCTGTAACTTCCCAGGTTTCCCTCTTCTCAGGTGCATTATTTTGGGCTTCTTTGCATTTTACTTCAGTTGCCACTCCTCAGACCATTTTCAAGCCTCTCCATGTCCTTGCTCATTTTCTCCACTTCTTCTGGGGTATTCACTCTGTTACAGATGTTGGTGTCATCTGCAGACAGGCAGACAGACCTTTCCTTCTAGCATTTCTACAATGTCTTTAATGAAGACATTGAACAGGACTAGTCCCAGAACTGATCCCTAGAGGTACCCCAATGGTCATCCCCTCTCCCTGGATTGGATCCCATTACCACCACTCTCTGCCTCCTGTCCATCAGCCAGTTTCTAACCCAGTTTATCGGCTTGTGCCCCATGGCCAGACTACCCATCTGGTTACTCAGCCTTCTATGTTGGACATTGTCGAAGGCTTTGCTGAAATCAAGGTAGGTGATGTCAACTGTCCCTCCTGATTTACTTCTTTAATTAGGCATTAGGTTTCCAACTCGCGCCCCACCCCCATCCCACCCTGCGAAAACTGACAGGCATAGGGGTGTCCCTTTGGACAGTCGGCCCGTAATGCTCACACTCCACCCCACCTGCAGAAGCTGACAGGCATTGTGGTGTGCCTTGGGATCTTCGGACCTAATGCTCAACCCCTTCCATAATGAAATAAGCTGAGATGGGTGCAGTATGGGAGAATGGGATGAACATTAGGACCAGAGACTCCAAGGCATACCCTGATACTATCATTGAGCTGCAAGGGTGATGGGTGTAGCATTACAGCCGACATCCCAAGGCACACCCTGACTCCTGTCAGTCTCTACAGGTGGGGGGCATTACAGTTGGAAACCCTAATGCCTTAGGTGTTTGTTGGCATTTTCATTCCAAAATTTCAACATGGGCTTTTAGGACCCACCTCATGAACAGTGGCATTATCATTTCTTTACTCAATCCGAAGGTTATCCCATGCAGTGACTGCATCATTTGGCACCACAAGTGCAAAAACACATTTTAGCTAAGATGTGAAAATGACAGCTGTACTGTTCATGAGAAAGTGCAAAAATGGCAATGTTGAAAATCTGGAGTGAAAATATGAAAAATTGATGGTTACAGGCATGGGTAGACACTGCGTAATGCACACCCATAATGTGGTCATGTTCTGGAATATTTTCACCAAATTTTCAACAAGAGCTTTTTGGGACCTCCCTCCTGAACAGTTGCACTGTGATTTTGTTAATCCATCCAAAAGTTGATTTTGCACAGCAACCACAACATTCTGTGCCACAGGTGTGAAAATACATTTTGGGCAAGATGTGAAAAATGACAGCTATACTGTTCATAAGGAGAGTGTGCAAAAATGGCAATGCTGAAAATCTGGAGTGAAAATAATAAAAACTGGCAAAGTTATGAGCATGTATAGAAACTGTGCAAAGCACACTCATATACAGTTATTTTTGAAATTGTTTCACCAAATTTGCAACATGGGCTTTTGGGACCCCACCTCATAAACAGTGGCACTGTCATTTTGTTAATCAGTCCCAAAGGTGAGTTTACACAGTGACTGCAAAATCACCTTTGGGACTGAGAAATGAAATGACAGTGACAGTGTTCATGAGATGGGGTCCCAAGAACCCATGTTGAAAATATGGAGCCAAAATTACTAAAAATGACTAAGATATCAACCTAAGTTCACCCCCATTGGGTCCCATTATACGTCCTTATCTTTGATTTCTTCAGTTTACGGTTCAGCTTTAAAGAGCACAGAAGTGACCTGATCCACAGCAGATGACAGCGCTCCAACCTCCAAAGGTATGTATGGGGTAAGTGGGGGTGCGGGAGGAGGGATGCGCAATGGGAGGGTGGGATGATGGGAAGGGGGATGAGGAGAGACAATGAGGACCGTTTTCTTTTTACAGGTTAATAAAAAGACTAAGGGCAGTTTTCTTCATTTACAGGGAAAAATTCATTTAGGCACACTGGGGTGGGATCCCAGTGTGCCTACATCAAGGGGATACCGACACAGGGATTAGGCACCTGATTTTGGCAGGGGTCATAGATGGGGTTGGAGTGCATCCGACATCGGGAGTGGACATCCCGGTGTCGGAAGGGAAGGGAAATTGTTTAATCAGGATATTTGTCCACACGGATGCTGACACTCTCTTTTTATGGATCAAATGGGAAAACAATGGGTTAGCTTTAAAAACATGCCTTAACTCTGAGCTGTTACTTTTACCAGGATGATGCAAATGCTGTCTTGTGATGCATTTTGCTTTCAAACTTAATCATACAATTTGATAACAGCTCTCAGATAATGTCAGGAATCAGGGGCTTTTTATTTGGGAGTTCACCTCCTGGGTTACTGTCAGAATTATAATATAGGTGTAATTAAGCAATAAGGCACAACAGGGCGTGTATTATTGTATAATAACATTACTTCTGGGGTGGGTTTGACACACGAGGCACCTCCACCCCAGGAGTGATGTTATAGACAATAACACACACCCTGGAGTGCCTTTATTGCTATTATACAATGGCTTGTTTTGTTTTCAAAAGAATAAGATGGGAAAATATGTTTACTTTATTTTTTTATTGTTTGGGCAGGTATACTATTTAAAAAAGCCCATGGTTTATGTGTTGCTTTATATGTTGTCTTGTATTAACTTGTAGGGCTTGCTTTGTGGCTGTGTTTCTGTGCAGTGGAAGCAAGGCGAGTCAGGACATGTGGCTGATGGTGGGAAAAAGAGGGATAGCTCTATCCATTTTTACTGAATATTGACAGAACTGGGTGTACAAAAGGTGAGAGTCTTGAAAAGAATCAGGATGGGAGGACGGGTGGCGAGGGCTGTAGCATGCATGTGCTGTCACAGTCTGAATGTCAACCTAGGGAATGGAAAAGTTGTTTAGAGCACAGGCCTTTTCTACTTTTGCACATTCTCTGAAAGGCAATAGTTTTGAAGTAGCAAATGTACTTTTATGCCAGCATTTTGCTCCAAATCAGTGGTGTCTCTGAAGCATGGTAGTTACATTCTGTGCGGTTAGGTAAAGTCACTCACCTCAGAAAAAAAAATGGTCTCCATTGGATTAGGTCATGAGGGTCTCGGCTCACTCGCTCCCTCCATCCCCAAGTGGTGGCAGTGGCGGCAACGACAAGAAAAAAATTTTATAAAAGGATCGGCATTCACAAACAAGGACTCCGCTGGATTAGGTACTAAGGGTCTCGTCATTGCTGCTCCTCCTCCCCCAAGTGGCGGGCGTGGCGGCAACGACAAGAAAAAAATTCTAAAAAATGGAATCAGCATTCACAAACAAGGTAAGAACAGACCGAAAGGAAAAAGAAGGTGTTTAAAGGACCTACTGGATTGCTGCTGGTAGTTCGCTCTGGGTGTGTCCTGTGGGAGGATGAGTAGGAGCGTGGCTGCTGGAGGAGAAGGCTCTACCCCGCCACCCCCACCACCACCCTTGGTCGACACTCCCCTTTATAGGCGATTGGATGGTCATGTGAGCTGAATTTAACTTATCAGCTCACTTTGCCATGCAAGCTATACCAAATGCCATTAGGGGCTTCCCTGTATTTACTGAGATAATCTTTGATTGCTTAAGCAAAGCTTTACTAGTATTACAGGCTGGCAGGCTCACCCTCACCAGCAATTAAGCATCACTACCTCTCCTCTTGGTGATCCCTGTCATTTTTAGGCGAATAAATATTTGGAGAAGTATCTACGTCTCAATATCCAAACCACTCAATCCCTACTTGCTTGAAGACTAGGTCGATCATAATTTGGGGCCCCTCACAGCTATAATGGAAAACAGAATCCACTCATGTTGGCCTCACCTTAAATTACTTCTGCTAGTTCCCACCTCCGAGGTATCGGTGGGTTCTCAACCTCTCTTCCGTGGGGTGTAATGGGGTGGTCTCTACCCCCTCCCTATCTCACCCCAGCTCACCTCAGTAGGACATATCTCACCTTGGGGGATGTAGAACCTAATCCAGTCCCCTACTCCCCTAATCTCTCTCAACAATCCCTATGACCCCTTGTGGTTTGCCTCATATAGGCTCAAACTTGCTCATATGAACATTTGCAGTCTAAGGCACAAATTCCATGAGCTTGAGGCATGGACACGCTCTACAAACTGGATGTACTAGCCATAACAGAAACCTGGCTTAAACCACAGATCCTCCCCATGAGGTGGACCTTGTGGGCTACCTTACCTTCAGAAAAGATAGGGTAGCGAAAGGGAGGTGGAGTTATTGTCTATGTCAGCACGGCCCTCCAAGCTTGGAGCTGAATTTCCCTCTCTCAGTGATTCCCTAGGGAAACACTATTTGTCAAAATCCTCCTCGGTAATACCAAACCCCTTACCATAGGGAATTTACCTCCACCTCAAAATGCTGCCTCCTCTCTGGAATCTTTAATGGATAACCTAGAGGACTTCCCTGGGTGGAGACCATACTCTAGGGATTTCAGTCTCCACTGGCCATCCTTTCTCTGTTCCGCTACAAAATCCTCTACTAGGCTCTCCATTTATTCAGGTCATTGATCGCCCCCAGAGGCATAACCCCAAGACTGGAAACCACTCTCTTATTGACTGGATCCTCATCTCCTGCCCGGCCATATCTTGTTGGCTGGGATTATAGCTGACTCCCTGAGTGACCACTCGCGATATTCTGCATCTGGTCCAATAAGCCTCCAAAAACTCTGCTAAGGTCATTGAGCAAGAAATTACAGCAGGTTCAAGGTGGCCGACTTCTGCTCTGACCTGAGGAAAATGGACTGTGCCCTATTGCCTCGCTCCTCCTCTGGACGAGGCCCTTGAATATTTTTATACAGGCTTTCTTGTCTGTCTCAAATAGGCATGCCCCAATAAAAAGCTTAGAGTGCAGGGCAAATGCCATAAATGGCTAAACCCTATCCTCAAACAAAGATGCTTCTCTGGGACAAAGCATGGGGCACCTACAAGTCCTCTGGACACTCTGCAGACTAGGGAGAAGTATAGGGAGCTGAGAAATCTATGTAAAAATCCTCAAAACAGGCCAAAGCTCAGTACTTACATGACCTCCAAACTAGGCACCTATGTGACCCAAAAAATTCTGGGGACATATAAACATGCTCCTCAAGGATCCATGAGTAAGCAAACTGACTTTATCCTAGTAGGTGATTCACTGACTAATGAACCATCCAAGGTTGCTGAGGCCTTCTGTGCCTCCTTCTCTGTCCCAAGCAGGCCCCGGCTCTCCTCAGGCGGACCTTTCCCAGGGAGGTGTGGGACCACCCAGACCTCAGTTTCACCTAAAACTGGTCACTCAGTCTGAGGTGCTACCTCTTCTGCAAAAATTAATCCTACTGCCTCTCTAGGCCATGATCTGCTTGAACCCGCCTACTGAGGATGCTGCCCCTGCGATCGCCCATCCTGTCACCCTCCTCATAAATAGGTCACTCCGGAAGGAATAGTCCCAACAATGTGGAAGGTCATGACCATCGTCCCTGTCTACAAAAGTGGGCCCGTGACAAGCCGGAAACTACAGACCTATCTCCTGCTCAGTCCTCTTGGAAAAATCCAGGAAAGGCTAGTATATAAACAGCTGCAGGACTACCTGGGCAGCACCTACTATGGCAGCTGTGCAGCATGGTTGTAGGAAGGGCCACGGTACAGACACTGCTCTTATCTGGCTCACAACTGACATCCTTGCCTCCATGGACCAAGGATCCCCCAGAGTGCTCTCTTCATTGATCTATCGAGGGCCTTTGACCTTGTCAATCACAATCTCCTGCTCGCTAAACTACAGCTCCTAGGCCTAGATGACCACTGTCTCTCATGGTTCGAGAGCTACAGTATCTTAGCGAACATTTCCCAAAAGTCCGCTGGAAGGGTACACAGTCTGGACTTAGGCCAGTCACTGTGGGGTGCCCCAGGGCTCAATCCTGGGCCCTTACTTTTCTCACTCTTTCTCAATAATATTGAGAGTAACTGTTCCCTCAGCAAACTCATTTTGTATCGGGTGACACGGTTATCTACTACAGTGACCCTCAACCTAGTGTAATCAAAGCAAAACTGCAGGATAGTCTCTCAGCTCTGGAGTCCTGGTTCTCCACAAACTCCCTGAAGCTAAATATGGACGTCTGGGCCCTGACAGAAGCCAGCTGCTCCAGATCAACACAAACCAAGAGAAACTTGTTGAGGTCACATCCAGTTTCAAGTACCTTGGGATCTATCTTGACCAAGAGATGACCTACAGACCTCATATTGACTCCTAACCAGGATCATCCATCAAAGCTTGGTCTCCTGTATCGTCTGGGGAACTCACTATCTTGCGTCACATGGCAGAGCAATTGCAAGCTCCAATCTTCTCCTTCCATTCTGTATGGGGATCCTCTACTGCAGTCACTCAGAGAGACAGAATTCAACAAACTTTCTGTCCTCTATAACAGGGTGGCCCGTTTGCGCCTCAAATCCTCCCAAGGAGGCATCACTGTGAGGCATAAGGAACTGAACTGGCCATCTCTCCGGCACAAACTAGCCTACCCAGTCACCTGTCTTGCATTCAGGTTCTCTACCACAGGTCCCCCATCTAAATGGACTTCTCTCTACCAAAACACAGTGCAGAACCCTACGATCATCTGCAAATCACCCACTGGACATCCCTCGATGTCGCTCAAACCAAGGCAAACGCTCTTTCAAGTTTGCTGCCTCTACCTTGGAACTCCTTACCAGCCAGCTTAACTGGTGCATCCACCATTAGCCAATTCAAGTCCAGGCTTAAAGTATATCTCCTCAACCTCAGCCTTTGTAGCTGTAACCGTTAGCTCCCAAGCCCACTTCTCCTTATGCTCGCACTGCCTTGACCCCTCCTTCCTCCTGGATGTATCTAATATGATGTCTTTCTGACTCTCTCACATTGCAGACTAAACAGAATGTGAAATATGACATCATATACTGCTAACAAAAGCTTACTACCCCTATGGCTTGATGCTACTGTATACTCTTGAGTAATTATTGTAACTACAGTTAAGATTGCTGTTATGTGTCTTTGCTCTGTAATGAATGCTATTATGTGTCTTGCTCTGTAATGAATGCTATTATGTGTCTTACTCTGTAACATAGCTGGTGGTCCCTTACTAATATTGGTGTTAATTATTGTAACTACTGTATGGAATGCTAGTATGAGTCTTCCTCTGTAAAGAATGCATTTGTATTGTCTCCTCCCTAATTAATTCCGGTCGCCCCTGAAAAGGGACCTCTGGTCTCAGTGGGCTTACCTGATTACCAAAATACAAATAAATAAATAAATGCACTGCTGTATTTCATTATGCTTGCATCATCCATGAAATTCCTGTTTGACTGGTGTTGACATCATGGGGGGAGGGAGTGCTGAAGTCCGTTACTGTGTGGCTCAGAGCAGCTGTAACTTGAGGAGGGAGACAGGATTTCGGACTCTGTTGTACAGTCATCTGGGTGTCTGGTCTTAATACAGTGATGTTATTGTGAAATAACATCACTGTTCCAGGCACCCACTGACCAATCAGAGGTCAGAAAATTCTCTTGCCATTGTATAATCTGCTTTATACAACAGCCTCAGCTGATGACAGAGAACGGTGATTATGTTAATATCAAAGGATGAGCCATGCCACTGTTGGTTGGCTCCACCCCAAAACCAGAAAGCTTGTCATAAACAGCCTGCCACTGATCCACCTGCCACAGACCTGCCCCTTGAACAAAGCTCTCCAGTGGGCGCACACCCTCACACCCTCTATAGCAACTCTCCTATCAACAAGTTTGTCTGCTCTTGCAAGCATGACAAACTTAAAAAAGGGTCCTGAAATGTCAGCTATTTGATTTTAAGCAGCCTTGATGTTATGTCTGATAGTTTCAGTTGTCAAAAAGAAATATGGTTGCCACCCTTGGGAGGACTCACGTCTATAAAGTCATTTCCAGAAAACTTTTTATTTTCAAACCTTCATACAGCATAACATATCACTACAGTATGTAGTCTCTTGCAAAGAGCAACAGCGAATGCCCAAATTGACTAATAGCTTAATTATTTACCTCTGATGAAATTTCCATTTGTTCATATGGTAGCTGCTTGGTTATCTCACTGTATCAATGGGAAAAGAAAGTCCTTCTTTGAACTTATGCAATGTTTTCTAGGTTAGAGAACTACAAATTAAACAATTGTATTAATTCATTTAGTAAATGCATGAAAACAGTGGGAAGGCTTGAGAAATTAACAATGTGCAAAGCCGACCACTTGGATAGAGGTATGTCATGTCCCTCTGAAAAGTTAAGTTGCAAACACTGTTCTTAAACACAGAAACATAGAAACTAGAAGTTGACAGCAGATAAGGACCACAAGGCCCATCCAGTTTGCCCATTTTTCTACCTTATGAATGTGCGTAGACCTTTACTCTGTCAATGGCCTATCTATTCATACTCATCTGTATTGCTCCCATATGCCTAACCCATGCCTGTTTGAAACCCTGCACTGTATTCATATCCACCACTTCCTGAGGTATGCTGTTCCATGCATCCACCACCCTTTCTGTGAAATGAACTTCCTCACATTACCCTTAATCAGCCTCCCTCTAACCTATAGTTGGCTTCAGGGTTTCTCTTCCCTATCTGCATGATCTTGCACTTCTTTGCATTAAACCCCAGTTGCCACTCTTCTGACCATTTTGCCAGTTTATCAGATCTCTTCTCATTCTGCCACCCATCTGGATCATCTATTCTGTTGCAGATCTTGGTGTCATCTGCAAACAGACAAGCCTTACCCTTGTCCATCTACAATGTCACTAATGAATATATTGAAGAGACTGGCCCCAGGACTGATCCTGAAGTACCCACTTGTGACTTGTATCTCTTCTGACTGTATACCATTTACCACCACTTCTGTTTTCTGCCCGCCAACCAGTTTGCCACCCAGTTGACCAACTTCTGACCCACCCTCGCACCTTACCAGCTTATTAGTCAATCTTTTATTTGGAACAGTATCAAAAGCTTTGCTGAAGTCAAGGTAGGTGGCATCAACTGCACCTCTTGGTCCACCACTCTGGTTACCAGTCAAAGAAAATCTATGAGATTAGTTTGATAGGACCTTCCTGTTGTAAAGTCATGCTGTCTTGGATCCTGTGCTCTATGGATTTCAGATGTTGCACTATCCTTTCCTTAAGGAGTGCCTCCATAATCTTACCCACTACTGAGGTAAGACTTCACCAGAGCTGCCAAAGAGACACCAAAAACCTTTAAGATGTGGACCAACCATATCAGAGATCTGTGAAGAGTTGGCACCTGAGCCACCATCTTTGAGTCCAGGGTTGTACTAAGACCGAGATAAAAAAGGGATCAAGCCACCCATGTTACTGGTTTATTTTAGGCTAATGGGAAGATGCTGTAGTACATTACCGGGAAAACAGAATCAAGCAAATATAATGGTAGCTACAGGTAGCTGTTGTTACTTGAGAAGTGTGCTGCATGCATAGAATTGCTACATTGCAGTACTACAGAACAACTGATATTTTTTTTGATAAAGCTGTCCTGCAGGCCTAAAAAGCCTGTGGGCATGCTATTCAGCTGGTCCTGTAAGTGATACTATTATTTCAGCCTTCTGTCCTTGTCCAGTGACTCATTGGTCCAGCTCTAAGAGGCACAACCTGGTATAAAACTGTTCTGCAGGCAACTGCAGGAAAGAAATGTGAGCTGCAAACTTGGAAGTAGGGATGACAAAGTGACAAAGTTCCTTTCTACATTTCCTTAATTGTAGAAAAATACACAATGTGTATTAAAAATTCAAGAAGTTGATGAAAAAGTACTATCTACTGTATGAGATTTGCTGATTCCCCAAATCAACAAATCCCAATTTGAAGCATTTAATTTCTTCAGATTAGTAAATTTTAGTGCTGTGTGGAATTTTCAAATTCTGGCAGAATAGAGTTCTGTGGACTATTCAAAATTCCACTGAAATTCCATTAAATTCTGCCAGAAACAGAATGGCGGAATTCTGCAAATATGTAATAGTTATGGAATGATTTTCCGCTGAAAATCACTGTTCTGCGAGATCTCAATAAATTCCATGGAAATTGTCATGGAATAATTTTCTATGAAAATACTGTTCCACAGAATATTATTCTGTGGATCACAGTAGGTGGAATTCTGCTGGTGAACAAGCGAGATTCCAGTGGAAATTCCACCTGTGGAATGGTCATGATGCACTAATTCCTGCAAGTGGAATTCTGCATTCTGAACAGCAGTAGTAAATTTCATACTATGGAACTGGAACTTTTTCTGTGTTATCTGCATAATTTTGTGATTATGGAACTATGTTGTGGAATTATGCTCAGTCTAATTTTGTATTGAAAAAGTGCAGAAGCTGTATTTTGTCATATCTGAATAGTTCCAGTAAAAGTTATCAGGCACAATTTTCAAACCAGGTCCATCCATTCATGTTTTTTAAATAAACTTCCATGCCACTGTTAGACCGTCTATTAGATTTAGCAGTTTGGATGCAAATTCTGAAGCTTGCATTAAAAAATTAACTAATGCACCATTTCTTTAATGCCTGTAATACGTTTTGATGCATGTGTCACTCTTTTGATTCAAGCTGCAGTAAATCATGGAAACTGTTGAAAAATCAGGGCCTTTGAAAGCAGGGTTTCTGAGCTTTGGCACAACTGGGCAAACATAGACACAGGCTGAAATGAATTTCGCCTTCATTAAACACTCTGTTTATCTCATCTATTGTCAAGTGGCACCCATATGACCGACCACCTACCATCCGATCACCGTCCTTCACCAGGTACATACCCCAGTCTCCTTGCACCTCCATGGCATTCCCCAATGGAGGGTGCTGAGGAGTGTAACATTCTGACTGGTCAGGATCCAGTCTGGGTGTCAGGTGCCTGGTCTGCAGAGTGAGCCTGCAGGAGTTCGGACATCATCCTACCTTTGTTTTTTTTCTACCTTGTTTTCTGCCCTGGGGTTGACCAGTAGGCGTATTATGTGACATTCATGGCCATCTTGGCATACAACCACATATTAGCATCTGTAGACATCCCTCTATCCCTTGCCAGCCTCTTCTAGATGTCAGTCAAACAGTGAAGGATGGAATCAACCCTCCCTAAAGAGGAGATCTGCCCGTAGGGTGCTCATTGCTCATTCCATGGTTGTCCCCTACACAGCCCAAGTCTGTTCCAGAACCTGGGTCAGCAGAGTAGCAAGCTGAAGCACTACTGCTGCACTAACTGACCAGGTGTTTTTTTTTTTATTAACAAAGCTTTATTATTTTCCAGCACCAAGTAGATACACAGGACAATTCACCATCATAAACATATTAGGTGCAAATACAAATAAACGATATAATCCTCCCTCCACCCTCCCCCAGGACTACATACCATTATTAACTACCTAACTGCAATATTAGAGGAGACTCACATCACTTACGTTTCCAGGATGTCAAAATAGCCTCCAAACTGCCCCACAATAAGGTAAAGACTTTAAATCTATCTTGCATAGATGCGATATGCCTTTCTAGTTGTAATGCCAACATAACCTCCCTATACCATTCCAGCACTGACGGAGATTTCTCATCAGTCCAATGTCTCGTTATTACTATTTTAGCAGATGCAGACACAAGTGCCATATGTGCTCTTCTACACCTGGAGGTACCAGTTGGGAAGTAATTAGTCATACAAATTTCAGGGGTGAAGAGCTCACTCAAGCCAAGGATAGGGTCCAAAGTATTCTTAATAGAAATCCAGAATGCCTTTATATGGGACATAGCCACATCATGTGGTATAGAGAACCGAATCTTTCTTACATCTATTGCACAATGATGTAGCTACTGTCCCATATCTGAAGAGTTTAACTGGTGTCAGATATAAATCATGCATAATATTATAACAAACTAACCTTAGACTATCTTGCTTAACCAATTTATACATTGATGTCCATAGTGTCTTCCATAAAGTGTCATCATCTGGGATACCTAATTCTCTTATCCAATAGGAGCAAGAGCCAGATGGCAATTTGTGATCCCACTCCTGCAAGATTTTATATGGTTTAGAAACAGCATGCGGTTGGGAAGCTATCTGTAAAAGTGTAGTTATCTCTCTCTCACCTGGATCTTTTAGGGGACCCGCAAGAGAATGAGGTAATGGCCTTACAAACTTGGATATACTTGAAGGTATCAGTATTTAATACCCCAATCAACTGTTGTAATTGAGCAAAGGAGATCAATTTCCCATTCTTCCACACTTCGAGACTTTACATTGGTTCAACTGAGGCCACAGGGATGGAGATATCGGTGAACCCTCAATCTTGAAGTGCGGATTACTGATAACTGGCTGGTCAGAGGATTGGTACCACTTTATTACTAGATACCATTGGACCTGGTGAAACTTTCATTGACCATCCCAGAGGGTTAGTACTAAGGGGCTTGGGGATATGCGTGGGAGGCATATAAAGGGCCCATAATGAACACTTAACTTGAGATGCTAGGTATCTTTCAATGGATAACCACAGAGGGAATATGCATTATTCCCAATGTCATTATGCCAAAAGGCTAACTTATTTATATGTTGGGCTATATAATATAAAAAAAGAAGGAGGGGCCAAAGGCCTCCTATCAACTTCGGAGCTGTTAACTTTAAGTAAGACTTGCAAATACCTTTTTGTTCCAAAAAGGAGTTAAGCTTACTTTGTAGCCTAGAAAACCACTTTTTGGCAGATACATCCCTAACATCCTTAAAGGGTATAATATCCTTGGTAATAGATTCATTTTGATGATATTTAATCTACCCCAAAGAGATAGAGGCAACAATCGCCATCTCCAAGTCCCTACATAGTGTTGTAATTAGATTGTCAATATTATTCGTCTTATGGCCTAAATTCCTGAAGATCTTAATACCTAGATAATCTAAAGACTTCGTTCAAGCCAGGCCTAGGGAAGACAGCTCTACCTTATTTACTTTATGATTCAAGGGCATTATCTTAGTTTTTGTTTGATTCAACCTATAACAGGATAGTTTAGAGTATTCCTCAATTTCTCCTAGAATGGCCAGTATTGATAACCAGGGCTCTCTAAATGTAATAAAATATTGTCAGCATATACCAAATAGGCATATCTTGTTGCCCCTATTTGAATGCCAGTAATATTCTCATTTCCTGCCATTCTTAAAAGCAGAGGCTCTAGATATAAATTGAACAACAGTGGTGAAAGGGACATCCCTGCCTAGTACCCCAAGTTAATTTAAAGGGAAAGATAATAAGCCATTACATTTAACTCTGGCAGAGGGACACGAATATAGAATTTCTACCCATTTTATGAATTCCTTTGAAAGCCAAAAGCTACTAAAGTGGCAAACAAAAATCCTATGAGACTCTATCGAACACCTTTTCACGTCCAATGAGACAAGTACCATAGGCACCTTCAATCTCTGGCAGTTGCAATAATGTGTAACTTTCTCACATGATCTTGTGATGACCTTCCGGTCATAAATCCGACTTGCTCACATCCTATCAAATTTCTATAATTTTCGTGAGTCTATTTTAAAACTTTGCCAGTATTTTGATGTCTGTATTTAACAATGATATGGGGCGATAGCTACCAAGATTCTCAGGATCCTTCCCAGGTTTTAAGATTAAAGATATCACAGCCTCCTGAAACATCGTGTCCGATAAACCGTTATCAAACCAGTAGGAGAAGAGATCCATAAGCACAGGTGAGATAGCGGACTGGCAAGCTTTATAAAATTATTTGACAAGCCATCCGGTCCTGGCGATTTGTCGAGAGGTAATTGCTGGATAGCCTCCTGGATCTCTCCTATTGTGACTGGAGCTCTTAATAAGGCTGCCTCTGTACCAGTAACCTTAGGCAAAGTCACTAAACTAAGATAAGCATTTATGTCCGCTCACGTCAGGCCGTTCAGATGGATCAACTGTATTTAGTTTTTGATAATAGAAACCAAACATTTCTGCTATCCTTTTGAGGATCTGTGCAGATTTGGCCATCCTCTCCAGAGAGGATTCCTGCAATATATTGCGAGGAATCTATTTGACGAATCCGCATCGCTAGCAATTTGCTTGCCTTTTCTCCCATGTCTAAATATTTCAATTTGGTTCTGTGCAAGGATAGCTCAGCTTTCTGAGATATCAGCTCAGCATACTGGGCCTGTAATTGGTATAGTCTAGTCCAAGTCTCTGCTGGGGACGTCATGAGTTAAACTAAGTTCTAGGTTTCTAATTGATGCTAAAAGGGTATCTGCCTGAGTCCTCTGATTTTTACTCTTTGGAGGCCATTTTAATAAACTCACCCCAAAGAACATTTTAAAGCTGCCCATATTAAATCATACTTGTCTACAGAGCCCAGGTTACAATTGAGGAAGAAGGTGATGTGTTCTCTAATATAGTTTAGTGAAACTGGGTCTTTCAACAACTGATTGTTAAGATGCCCAGCGGGGAGTGCTTGCCTCCGAATCCAACCAAAATTCCATATCTACTGGGCATGATCAGATAGCACCTGGCTAAAATTCCAACTTTTGTAACTTCAGGAATTGCAGAGACACTTACTAGCAAATAATCAATTCGTGAGTGTGTTTTATGTGCAGACGAAAAAAGTATACTGCCTTTCTGAGGGGTTGAATACTCTCCATACATCTACTAAGACAATACTGCACATAAATTCTTCATTGCTGTCTGCGCTGGGGATAACCCTCTTCGCATACCATCAGATCTATCCAGGTCTGTCTGTAAAATCAAGTTCCAATTTCCACCCAATATAGTGAGTTTGGGTGGATTCGTTACTATTTTATTTAACAAATCCACAGAGAAAGGGGAGAATCGCTATTTGGACCGTATATGGAGCCTAGGAGGGCCGATCGAGTCTCCAGGGTTCCATGTAACAGTATAAATCTACCCTCTGGGTCCCAGATTTCTGAGCTAGTTTAAATGGAACATTCTTGGCCAGAAGGATCACTACACCTCCTTTACTCGTGGATATTCCCTGCCCCATATACCTGACCAACCCATAATCTCCTAAATAGAAGAATGTCTTCCTGCTTCAAATGTGTTTTTGTAAAACAATTTGTGCTCGGATCTGTTGTAGATGCTTTAGAATAATCTGTCTTTTGACCCTATCCTTGGCTCCCTTAACGTTCCAGCTCACAAAATAAAAATATTGCTCAACATCTATGACAATAATCTATCAGTAGCATAATTAACAGTATTCTTATTAGGTGCCCTAATGGGTCCCAACGCCTTACCATCAGAATATCACAATAGAGCAGTTGAAAACTAAATGCACCTTAATGAAGTTTTATCATTTAAGTCTCTACAGTGTGTAGTTCTTTCCCCACCTCCCTCAATACTTCACTTCCCATTCCTCCATAATTATTTAACTTATACATTAAACTAACACCCCAGTGCTTAATCACTGTATACCCCACCTTACTATGCCACGTGATTTATACCAATAAGCAAGCCTAAACCTACCAACATTAATCCCTGTAGCCCCCTCCCTCTCAATTATCCCACTGTTAACAGCTATTCCATAGAAAGAAGAAAAACTCCTATATGAATCTAATATGTAAATGCAGCAAATAGATATACATTCTATTACTCATGCATCCTTATCATTACCAACCATCTTATAATCTGTAAGTAAAATGTCATACTTTTGTACTACTATTCACTAAGGTTTTAGTTTCTAAACAGGATATATATTATGGCATTCTATAAACCTGTGACCCATTTGTATCTAACCCCTCGTTGCTTACACTATTTGACCATTATAAGTACACCTAGAGCAACATTAACGATGAGGGAATCAATTGCCAGAGAGTCCACATTACTTAGGACGTGAATATCCATCTCCACACGTTGCATGCAGCACTCCACAACATTCACCCAAGAGTCACTGTTTTTTTGCCAAATAAACTGTCCATCAGCATTCATGGAAAGCATGCACCGACGTATCATCTTCAAACCATCACACCTACTGAGCCACCACATAACCCCGCCATTGCCCAGTACTTCGTGTAGTTCGGTATACTATTCTGTGCGATGTTGACCCGCCAGTGTCTGATTATTCTGGTAATTTCCACGCAGTCAGTTTCCTTCCACTTCTTGCTCAAGGTACAATGGAGGATTTAGGAGCAAATCATCAACTGGTGCTTGAGTTCACCGATAGCAGGCCCTCCTTTGCAACTTTGCTAAGATTTGTATGCCTGTAAACCTCATCCTTCTAAATTTGCAGCTTCATTAGATATACCTTTGACAAGACAGCACAGTGGTTTACCCTAACAGGACCTTTATTTAAACAACTCTGGAAAGAGCTCCTTCAGGCTACTCAGGGCTTGCACTGGAGAATCATAAGAGATCCACTTATCTTCATTTCTGACCATCAATATAGCCAGGTATTTAACCCTGAACTGCTTGTGCTGCAATCAACTTGGACACTACAGGGTGAAGCTCTTGTCGTCATCAGTCGCACGAGTAGGGCAAGTCCTGCACAATTCTTATTTTCTTTCCCTCCCAGGTCACCTCTTGAAGCTCTTTCACTTTGCTAGTATATGCTGCTTATCAGTGTAATTAAGCAGCTTGAAAATCATCGGCCTCGGGACTGACTGGCAGCAGGTGGGGGCGAAGCTCGATGAGCCCTCTCGATCAAGTAATCTCTCCGCTTGGTGAGGGCCCAGCTATTTTCAGGCAAAATCATTGCATAAATGAAACCACAGCACTTCTTCCTCTCTCTCGGGATACCAATTACCACCAGATTATTCCGTCTACTACGTCCTTCCAAATCTTCAGTTTTCTCTCCAGTTTTTAAGCCTGCATTTCACATTGACAAAATCCAACTCAACCTTGTCTTGTTTTTTCGATAGCTATAATTCTGGTTTCGGAATCACCCACTCTTCTAGATAAAGAGTCCACTGGACTTCTTAATTGCTTGAAGGTCATCAGATATAGTGGATATTGCTGTTTGCAGGGGCTGCATTATCTCCAAGAATCTCTCCTCGGAAAGTGCAGTGGTTATGGTAGTCATTTTGCGTTGCGTCTTTGCCTGTTGCCTGGGCCATTTTAGGCCTTTTCTTTCTCAGGCGTAGATGGCGGGAGCGTCCCGTAGCACTTTTTTAACATACGCTCCATTCAAAACTCGATCCCACACTTCAGGTCACTGTTGCGCTGCAGTTACAGCTCTTTAGGGAATGAGTTTTATCTTAGAAAGCTGTTTTTGTAAAATCACAGAGTGATGAATGGAGCTACAAGAATCTGCTGCTTCACTTAAGCTGCCATCACGTGACCTCTGACCAGGTGTTTCTGGCACTTCTCAAACCCCCCACACTGTGTTTCAAAGATGCTAGCTTCACTGTGTTATCTTTTCAAACCATTACTTTAAAAGATCCTGGTGTAGCCTTTACCCTCCCAGTTCTGCCCTTCAACAGGAGGAAACAAAACTGTAAAGGAATGCCCACATTCCATAATAAGTTTATATGTGCTGTGAGATGTCTCTTATGGTATGAGTGTCATATCATACAGTTTGGGTGAGAGGACTGCAAAGCAAAGCTGATCATTATGCTTTTGGTCTGCCCAAATTGTGCCAGATGATGCAATTATATCAGAAAAGAGATGTTGCACATCACATATGACCTTATTATAAATCACTCGAGTAATTTACATTAAGTTTTATATTGTTTATTTATTTACTGAAAAACACAGAGGAAACTCTCCCCACTCACGTAAAACTCTCCACTTCTAAGCTGCTGCACAAGACAACTTACCCAGTATAAGAGGTATTGCAGTTGTGAGCACTGATTGGTTGAAATCGTGCAAGTGATTCATAACAAAAATGAAAGCACCAAGAATAATTTAACTTGGCATCTCATTATAAGCTGGATCTTGTGTCTATCCAGTTTATAATTTGAGGGCTAAAAATTAATTAAGGTCAGGGCCCAGGTTTTACATGGGACTGACAAAAAGCCACAAATGTCCATGACATTTCATGTGCAGTATGCAGTCAAATACTGCTGCAATGCATAGCACTTTTCTGACTTTATGAATGCTTACAGGGAAAACAAATTCTAAGAGTCAGTCAAAAACTACACTAAGGCTGCCATCTTCAATATCCGTCTTCTAGCACTAAAGCAGCTGTGGCACTTTGATGGAATATTTAACTGTGTTACCAGCTGGAACAACTTAGACCCAGCAGCTTTTTTTTTTTTTTTTAAATTGTTTTATTTTTTGTGTTGGGTAGAAAACCCAGAGGCAGGTAAACCCAGTGAGTCCATGACTATGCTGGGATTCAAACCAATCCTCCTGGCTCAGAAACCACACTACTTCCATAGCAAGACTGACAACCATATAATATTGACAGAGCAGCAGTGATCCTGGTGGTACAATAGCCTACAATAAGTAGATGCAGTTCACCATCCAGCCTGAGGAAGGGAGGAAACAGGTCCTGTTGGGGTCCCAGGATAAGTCCAGTACCAGAGACAGTGTAATAGCCAAGCAACTCTTCACATTTAGTGGATACACAATTACCGTGACGTGCAATTGTTTTAGAGACAGGGTATTATGTTTATATCAGAACTGCATGGGAGCACTATTATAAGGGTGGAACACAGAGACTGACCTAGAAAGCTGACACAGCATTGTTAATGTATTCCCTTGGTTACATGATGTGCCATATTGTCACCTGTCCTGACTTTACATACTACAGTACTGTTAGCATTAAACTTTAAAATAACCCCATTACTATTTAGTTGATAACCAGGTGTCTAAACTAACTAGCAATGAGTTTAAAGCATGAAATCCAAAGATTTAACAGCTTAGCAGTTGATGATTTGTCATTCATGTTGCATATCATTCTTTGTTCAAACTTGTCACACTATATTGTATGTTTTATGCATTACATGTACTGTATATGCAAGACAATCCTTAAAATGCAGTTTTAAACAAAACAGTCAAAGAATAAGTCAATGACCTGAGAACTCGCTGTAATTAACGTTTAATGTGGACTGTACTGCACAGTGCCCATGATTTTTACGTGTCCAGATCATCCTTGAGCATCCCAGCCTTCCAGAGCACTCTATTAATCCCTTTCCTGGTCATCAGGAGAAAAGCAAGCAGTGATTATGGGAATGAGACTCTGGAATTTACCAACTTTCTGTCACCTCTAGGAAGAGTCTATTCTTAGAGCTTAATTATAGAGTAAACACAGTACCAAGAATATCAACTCTAATGAAATTCTACTCCCTCCCCAACCCTCATGTACTCTTGTTTTTCTTCTTTTGGTTTAAGATTTTTTTCCAACACATCTTTCTTCCCTTACACTCCCACACCCCAGCTTTAGGCTCATAATCTTTAGTGCTATGTGACTGATACATTACAGCAGGGCTGTCATGGGGGGCTGCATGTGCTCCCTGAATAAAATACTCTATAAATGAATTAAACACCTAGCAGTACTGTATATTTTAAACCTCTTTAAAATATCTCCCACAGTGTTGGACTGACCCACCAAGATACTTGGAATTTTCTGGGTGGTCCTCCCAATGGGTGGGTGTTCCCCACCTTTCAGCACTTAACATTTTCTAATTAACTTAGGTTTTTCCTCATCTTTGCAGTTTGAACACTAGTCCAAGGTACCACAATGCTGTGGTATGCTGATATATGCGTATCAACCCTAGACCCTCAGTACCCACTTTCTAAGTGGGCCTCAAACATCCAAGTGTGCCCCTAGTACCATAGTTTGGCCCTGTCTTCCCTCCCAAACAGCTTTGTTTGCATGGTGCAAGATGGTGGCAGTGGAACAAAAGCAGGCATAACAAGAGCCAGTGTGTTATCATGAATAAGGAGTTACTAAATTGTTTGATACCTTAATGCATCAATATATGTCTTTTACAAAGATGGTATAGTACTCAGGCTTTACTACACCATCTTTGTACAAGACATATATTGGTCCAATAAACAGTACCAAACTATCCAGCGATTCCTGTTTTCCAAATAACAATATGGATAACATCTCTTTTACTAAATCATGGTTAAAGCAAAAGAATGAAAATCAGGAGATCCTGGGCTTGATTTTCAAAGGGCTCCTAGATTGATACTAGCTATGGCAAACAGTAGCTTATGACGGAGCCTGGTATGCTAGGGACCCTGAACCCAATTTGCGACAGAAGGGATATGGGAGCAAAGTTCCGATGCAGTTGCAACCACTCCACTGCACCAACATAATGGTGCATGGGAGGAGTTTGACAGGACAGTGCTGCAACTCAGTGGCAGTGCCCTTGGAGAACCCAGGGTCCATTGCTGCCACAATCCCCAGGCAGGTGCCACAGTGATGGCCTGGCATGTGCCATACAGTGGGTTGGCAGGATGACATCCCAGGTATGGAGCCACAACTGTCGTGCCATCTCTGACATAGCTCAGTGGCACTGTGGACAGTGCAAGGATGACCTTAGGTAACACACCACAGTGGCATGTGCTATGCACAGTGTCACCTACCTGTGAAGGGGCCACTAGGGTGATGCACTGTAACATGCACACAGCCCCAACTGGTAATGTACTGTGATTGCCAGTTTCGCACTTTCTAGCATATTGTGTGTGTGTCTGTGGAGGGAATGATTGAGAACAATTGGAAAATATACTACTGGCTGGTGGCGATTGGTGTTAGACCAGCCCTGGACTGGTCTAAGCATGGAAGGGACCTGGTTGCTGAAAGACCATGTAAGGGGATGGTGCAGCAGGGTCCTGGTGCAAGTTTCCATTATTAGCACGTGCACCTGCGTGGGTGGTGTGAAATAGCACAAGCCACTTTGGCACATGCGAACTCGCTGCTGCATGCTCAGAGGAAAATCAGGAATGACGTAAGATGCAGTGCAGTGAGCCCTTGGTCATTTCCTTTGACGCAAGCACTTTGTGTCATTCCTGACATTTTGAAAATCGTGTCCCTTTCTTGAACAAATCTTAGAAATTAACTTTCTTTAGGTTCTGCAGTCTTCCTTCCTTCAAAATTCTACTGTACCCAGACTTCTACTGTCATGAGGATTGAATCTTGGTTAGCTTATAATTTGCTATATTAATTCTAAACTAAACAATTAATAAAAAAGTTCTGTATAATAATTCAAGAGGCAGAAATAATCCAGTAATCTGACTAGAATGAAAACCTTCTTACTCATGATTAAATCCCAGCACGTACTCATTGGTAAGAACAAGTCCCAGTCATCAGATTTTTCTTAATTAGAATTACTCCACTCACAATGCATCATATAATTTGGAAAGGCACCACCTAGTGATCAAAAGAGAACAAAACCAATTTTTAAAATATGATGTTTATTAAGATTTTCAGGTGGCATACAATTTCTTCTTGCACGTGTATTTTCTCTTTACATTCAAATAACTTTTCAACCACACCCTTTTGTTTTTATGTGGTTGTAACATGAAATAGGTCTCTTATCTTCTGGCATACAAAATCCACTGTACTCCTGTTTTAATTTTAAATCATCTTGTTCATTATATATTAGATACCGTCTTCTTCCCTTATAACTTCATTACTATATTCTTGAAGACATGACCTGTTTCAGCAGTTACCCTTTGTTCTCATCCTCCCCCAGCAAGAGCAGCACCTCTTTTGGATGGGAAGACTTCAAGAATGTCCTAGGGCAAAATCTAGGTCAACTTGGGCCATGTACCCAATCCATGGCTGCTATGTTCTAATGAAGGCTGGTACGCTGTTGTGTGTACCGCCATCAATCTTTCCATCTGATATATTTCCTGTACTACCTTGTGCCAATCTGAAATACTTGGTATTCTAGTAGTCATCCATTTTCTTGTGATAACTTTTTGGCTGCAAGTAGGATGAGCAGTAATAGAAACATAGAAAAATAGAATTTGACTGCAGATAAGGACCGCTTGGCCTACCCAGTCTGCCCATTTCCTCACCTACTGGATAAGCTGCAGATCCTAGTTAACCAGCAGCCTACTTCTTCCTACCCCACCCCCAGAATTGCCTTTATGACTATCCCATGCATGCTTGAATTCCACCACTGATTTTGACTCCACAACCTCCTCCGAAGGCCATTCCATGCATCCACAACCCTCTCTGTGAAAAAATACTTCCTTAAATTACCTCTGAGCTACCCCTCTATCTTCAAATTGTGCCCTCTTGTTCTTGCACACCTCTTTTTGAAAGATGCTACCCTCTTGGACTTTGTTGATTCCCTTGAGGTACTTGAAAGTTTCTATCATGTCCCCTCTCCTTTCCTCGAGGCTATACATATTAAGCTCCTTAAGTCTCTCTTCATATGTCTTCTGGTGCAGACCCTGCACCATTTAGTTGCCTCTCTGGACAGCTTCCATCCTGTCTATGTCTTTGGAGATTGGGTCTCCAGAACTGCACACAGTACTCCAGATGGGGTCTCACCAGCTGTCTGTACAGAGGGATAATAACTTCCTGTTTCTACTGGTGATGCCTCTCCTATGCATCCCAGTATCCCCCAGCCCTCTTGCTGCCCTCTCACAATTCTTGCCCATCTTTAGGTCATCTGATATGACTACCCCAGGTCCCTTTCCATTTTGTTGTTGTTAGTATCTCACCCCCATTGTGTACTCTTCCCTGGGTTTTTGTTTCAAGGTGCATTACCTTGCACTTCTTAGCATTGAATCTAAGCTGCCATACATTTGACCATTCCTCTAACCTTGCCAAGTCCCTTCTCATCCTTTCCACCTCACCTGTGCATCAACTCTGTTGCAGATCTTAGTGTCATCTGCAAAGAGACATATTTTTCCTTCCAGTCCTTCTGCAATGTCACTTATAAAGACATTGAAGAGGACCGGTCCTAATACTGAACCCCATGGGTACCCACTAGTAACCCTCCTTTCTTCTGAGTGGACTCCATTTACTATTACCTCTGTGTCCTATTCTCCAGTCAATTCTTTACCCAGGCTGTCATCTTGGGACTCACTCGCAGGCTGGCTAACTTGTATATTAATCTTTGTGTGGGACTGTGTCAAATGCCTTGCTAAAGTCTAGGTAGGCCATGTCCACAGCCCCTCCCTGATCTACTACTTTGGTCACCCAGTCAAAGAAATCTATCAGATTCTGTCTGGCATGACCTTCCGCTGTGAATCCATGCTGCCTAGGGTCCTGTGCCCCTCTGGCCTCTAGATACTGACAATTCTTTCCTTTAGAAGTGATTCCATCATTTTCCTTATCTCTGAAGTTAAACTAACAGGTCTATAGTTTCCTGCTTCTGCCTTGCTCCCACTTTTGTGAAGGGGAATCACATCTGCCCTCCTCCAGTCCTCGGGTACCACCCATCCTCCCATGATTTGTTAAAAGGGTAGTCAGTGGTGTAAGTTTCTACCTATAGTTCTTTAGAATTCTGGGATGAATCCCATCAGGCCCCATTGCTTTGTCCACCTTCAGTTTTAAGAGTTCTTTCAGAACCCTTTCTTCTGTAAATGGGCGGTATCAACTCTGTATCCAGAGTGTTACTACTGTTTGTTTTATGTACCTCCTCTTCCTTTGTAAATACTGAGCAAAATATTTGTTTAGTATCTCTGCCTTTTCACACTCTCCTCTGCCCACCCTCCTCCCTTTATTAAGTCTCACTATCCCTCCCTTGGTCTTCCTTCGCTCCCTGATGTACCTATAAAAGGTTTTATCCCTTCTTAACTGGAGTTGGCTATCTTTTCCTCGGTTTGGGCCTTTGCTGTTCTGACTGCCTCCCAGCCTCCTTTTGCTTTAACTGATACAGTTCTCTGTCCTGCTCCTTCGCATTCCTTGTACTTCCTGAATGCTTTTCTTCTTGAACCTTCACTGCCACTTCCTTTGAGAACCATAGAGGTTTCTTACATCGTCTTGTTTGTTATTTGCTTCACACAAAGGCTCGTTACTCTGTGATGGCAGTTTTATTATTCCCATTGTTCTTCCACCCTCCTTCCTGCCCATTTGCTGATGCGCTCCTTAGGCACTCAATTATTTTGGCAAAGTCAGCCTCCTAAAGTCCAGTACTTTTGTCTTTGTATGGCTTGACTCTATTGCTGTGTTTATTGTGAACCATACTGTTCGATGGTCGCTAGTTCCCAGATGGCTACCCACTCTACATCTGTGATCCTCTCTCCATCTCCATTTGAGAGTATCAAGTCTAATATTGCTCCTCTTGAGTGGGCTCCAGTACTAGTTGTCTAGGCATGCCCCTGTGGGGCATCTAGAATAACTACACTCTTCGAGTGGCAGCTGCAACTGCACTCCAGTTAACATCTGGCATATTCAGATCACCCATCAGCAATATCTCCCTTTTTCTGCCATTTTAAGTATACTTTCTATCATTTCCTTGTCCATTTCCTCCCCTGAGAAGGGGTCTGTATCACAACCCTGTGTCGGATTGTGGTGCCATTGCCTGTCTCCAAATTTACCCACAGTGCTTCTTCTCCTCCTGTTTACCCTTTTGTTCTGTTGCTTTTATTCCTTCCCTTATGTAGAACTACTCCTCCTCTTTTACCCTCCCTGTCCCTCCTGTAGATAGTGTATCCTGGTATGTTTACGTCCCAGTCATGGTTTTGTGTGTACCATGTTTCTGTGACTGCCACGATATCCAGATGTTCCTCTCCATCAAGGCCACTAATTCAGGAAGCTTGTTACCCAGACTACAGGCATTGGTACTCATTGCTCTCCATTTTTGATGGCTTTGCCTTCTGTTGCAGCATCCCCCACTGACCGTTCTACCTTGGTCTTTTTCTCATTTAGTACCCTGTTTGTAGGGAGAGGCTGGATTTTTGCTGCTTGTCAGTGCCTCCTCTTGACTAGTTTAAAAGCTTGCCAATGAAGCATTTAAAACCGATTGCTCAAAAGACTTATTCCCTTCCTGAACAGATGCAGACCATCTCTGTTAGTATAGGCTGGTGTCCTCCAGGTGGAACCCCAGTCCCCAATGAAGCTAAACCCTGTGCTCCGCACCATTTTTTCAACCATTCATTAAACTGCATGGTGCCAATTACCCTCGCCTCACCCATGCCTTTGACAGGCAGCACCTCTGAGAAGGATACTGTGTGTGCTACTTGTCTTAGGCCCCTCCCCAACTCTGCAATGTCCTCCTGCACTGCTCTAACCTCATGATGAGCCAAGTCATTTGTCCCTAGGTGGACAATTACGCCCAGCTCCAGAATCCTTTGCAGCTGTTGTCGTGATCCTGAGGATGCGCTTCCTGTTTTATGTTTTATACCATTTTGGGGTGTGGTCCAGAAAAATGAACAGGAGGACCATTCTGCTGTTAGTTCAAGGGACTCACTCAGCACTCAAAAAGTAAAATGTATTACTTTTAGTACATAAAAATTGAGTCATTGCATACAGTACAGGGTTTGGTATGATAGCATCATCACAGGTGCATAAGCCAATCAGCCTTAGTCTTGTGTATCACAATGCACCCAAGGCATGATGCTATCCTGTTACTTACCACACTCAGTTGTGTACTGTTGCTTAATTACCCAAGCAGGAAAAACTAGGACTGGTGCAGGGGTTTCAGAACTGGAACTGGTGCAGGGGTTTCCCATCAGCTGTACTTGACAATATCCATACGCTTTGATTAGCTGTGCAATCCTGGTTACCATTAAACTTAGCCACACCAGTGAAGAGGGGTGAGACTGGAGGTCAGATTGAGGGGTAAATGGGACTGCAAACATCCTCACAGGTACTGAGGAGCAATGAACTTTCCTAATTCAGTAGTGTTTGCCTAGACGCCACTACCATACAGTCACATGTTATTAAACTGGTGTATATCGGACAAAAGTCTGATTTTCATGACTAGGGTTTTGGTGAGCATCACATTCCCAGCTTGCCTGCACCAGAATGGCAATGTCTGTTTTGTCTGTCTGCCATGGGCAACTGTTTTTTCTTTAGAAAACAAAATAACCTCCAGCGAGAGTGCCATAGGTCTAGAAATGCATCACTATGTTCCAGACATGTCAGCTGACCCTCTTTGGGAAGGACTGCACAATTGTTGCACCTCTGTAGCTGCAATACCGCTTGAGTCTTCAAAAGCCTTTTGTAAATGTTGTGTTGATCAAAACATCAGCACCTTCCTCCCAAGTCTAGTTACTGTGCAGGATACTGCAGTAACGTCAAAATGAGGGAGACTTTTGAGAGCAGAGAACCAGAGATTTATAATTATGGAATGCTCAGGTGAAGTGACTTGATCAGCTTGGGTAAAATGATGAGTTGTAACATTATAAGTGAAGATAGCATTCCTTTGAGGATGACCAGTACTATAGTAAGTCACAAACTGCCGCCGCACATACACATACACACACGCACACACACACACTCATAGAGTGAGACATTCAAGCATGGAAGAAGCTAAATTGTATGACACCATCATTGAGTCTACAAGGACCTTAATGCAAAATCACTGCAGCAAGGAGTAGTGTAAAAGTATATTGACTGAAAAGTCAAGTATTAAAGAATAAATAAATGAATAAACACAAAATTACACACACCCCATAGTGTAAGGCATCATAGGTAATATATGCAAATCACTTTGAAGGAATAGAGGAGGGCATATGGCTGGCAGTATAGCCTAGAGGTTAGGGTAATGAGCTGTGAATGAGCTTTATACCTGCAGACATCGATTTGAGTCCAACAACCTCCACTTGCATACTGTGTGACTCTGAGTAGGTCACTTGACTAGCCCAAAGCTCCTGGTCGCTCTGAAAACAGGCACTTGTGCCTAGTGGGCCTACCCGTTAACTAAGACTAAAATAAATAAATAAGGCACCAAATAGCCCGACAAACAATCTGCAAAGGCTGAACTCAGCAAACCGTATGTAAATGTTTCATCCTTTTTTCCCACCAAGGTTGTTTACCCTGTCCAAAGCAGGCAAGCTCCCATCAGTCCTGTCCCTGGTGCCTACCACCAGTAAACACCTCCCAGGACTTACATTCATCTATGTGTATCCCCATGGATGCCTCTGTGCTGGAATCCTAATCCAGATCCTAGGCTGGTTTGGGTCCTGGCCATGGCAAGACTGAAGGATTAACATGTATTACATCATGCATGCCTGCCTCATCATATTTTCCTCAAGTTTCTTGGCCCAAGCTGTAGCTGGGGCACACATGTGGCACCTGCATGTGGAGGCATGCACACACACCATGGAATTATCACAGCTCCTCCTCTTCTGTGTTGTTCCCATCCCACCACCAGGCCTCAACCAGGTGGATGCCTCATGGGAGAGCCAGCAACCCTCCCTCCACAAGACAGGAAAGCAGTCCAGAGGATGCTTGTCTCTCCTCCCCTGTCAGCCCCAGCAACATGAGACCACTCCCGAGCTCAGATTACTGGCTTGTTGGGCAGTAGCTCTACCACTGTGCCACCAGGCCATGTGTTTCATCCTTATTAGGACTCCTCAGTCTGCTAAATGGTATAGCTCTTTATAAAATGAGTCATGAAAATGCTGAAACCTGATGTGTTACTTGTGCATTACATAGAAGACTGGATGGGCAACTGTCATAACCAGTTTGTTTTACTACCTCAGAGTTCTGATTCCTCTGACCTTAAGAGTGAAGCCCAAGATATTTGTGGAATCGAACCCAAGGAGGCATGGCACACTGGTTGTGCATAGTGGCCCATCCTGTATTTTATATAGTGTATAGTATTATGTGAAAAGTGTGTGGTGGTTCTTTCAGAATGAAACTGATTTGTGTGGTCTGTAGAGGTTTCAGAATGCTATTGTACCACAGAAGGTTACAATCACATTCCATGACCTTTGACAAGTGGTAAAACAGCAATCTGAAAGGGATATAATGCTATACATAATAATACTCTACTGTACACTATATCTGTTTAATGCACTGGTCAAACCAACTACCCAAACCAGGACATAGTACAAGTGAAATCCTTGTGCCACATTTTAGAATTTTGACATTTTAATAGCCAACAGTTCAGTTCCATGGCTGAGAAAATCAAATACTTTACAAGCATAATAAAATGGACCATCCCACCAATGAAACTTAAATTACTTTTAAAACACCATATTTTACTCTTAATTATCTAGAACAGTAGATGCCAGGTCAACTAATACTTAGAATTGTAAAACTGAAATAAAACAAACTGTTCACATTGTGCTTACTCTTAACAGATCTCCAGCCACTCAGCCTAGCACTGTGTCATTATGTTCTAACTTTTCATTTTCATTTTCTTTTCAATATTAAACCCATGATACAATTCAACTATGTACCCAATTCTTCTAGCTTTTTTCTCGACTTCTGATTCCCTACTCTCTTCCTGACTTCATCACCCCCAACTCTGCCATCCACTCATTCATGTCTTCCCACAGTACAGTCACCAACACCACCTGCACACCCTTATGACTTCTAACATCCAGGAAAAGGGACAAGTATTTATTTGAGTAACACAGTAGCACAGAACGGACATTTGGGGCTGATAAGAAGGAAGCATGCGCATTCAGGAGGTGACAGTCCAGTATTTCACAAATTAACTAACCTCTTCTAGTTACTCTCGCTCCAGCCTACATGCTCACCTGGGCATTGTAACTCTCTCTGCCTACTTTCCGCATCATCTATATGAAAAATAGTGGAATCCGAGGAGGCAAAACAAGTTGTAATTGTAACTGATAGGTTGTAATCCAAAGAAGCAGAAAGAAAATCATTGCATTGTGTGTGTATGAGGGGTAGGGGATAAGCACTGTTAGAAAAAAAAATCTAGAAAACTCTGGCAGTCCCTTGGTGGTACTAATTGAAGACACTATTTTACTTATTTTATACCCTTGTAAAAGAAATTTTCTTTTAGACCTTATTATGTTTTGTTTTGTTTTTCTCAAGCCTACCTAGGTACCCATTTTATAAGCCTAATAAGACACTGCTGGTATGTGCAGTGTGCAATTCTATCTGAGCCTCCAGGGGTTGAAAGCACTTCACCTTTGTCCTCATTCTTACAATGCCCTGGGCATGTGGTTAGATCTGCAAAATGTGCACCCTGGAGTGTCTTGTTGCTTATGTATCACAGGCCAGCACATCACGTCAACCAACCATATGATGGGAATGGTTTGGATCATGGTGAGCCTGAAAGAGGAAAGACAAGTAAAAGGACAGGGACCTCAATACAGAAGCACCTTAGCAAGGGTTATGTGTTAAAGTATTGGCCATAAAGTTCGGCCTTAATGAAGCACAAATGACACAACACATACCCCCTTAATGGAAGGCCTTATTGGTAATATATGCAAATCATCATGAAAAATTCACACTCCTTTAAGTTTATAACAACCTTACAAAACAACTACAGGCAATTACAGAACCTGTGCTGTTGAGTGAGGCATTGTTGGCCAGGGATTGGAGTCATCCAATGTTTTTTAAAGGTGCCACTAGGTCTTTTGTTTCTGCCAAAGAGGAGTAGAAAGGACATGGGTTGCAATCTCTTTGGAAGGGCAGACATCCTCATACTGCACTGCAGTGTCTATCTGGGTATTAAACCAAGTTCCTGTGTAATACTTAAACCTCAACCTTTGGGCTCAAAGGTGCTTGTTCTATCACTGAGCCACACTGAGACTAGAATGCTGAGATGCCGTTAGTGAAACACACAGGCCAATAAATGTGTACCAGTGATTTGATGAAAGATGCTCTTTATGGACTGGAGAAATCTGCCAGTCTAGCTATGAGCTCTTCATTTTGAAAATCATCTTTACTGCTAAGCTGATCTCAGCAACTGAGTCCCATCTTCTTTGGGTCAGTGTCATACTGTCCCAGTGGCACAGAGTAGGCAAGGCAAACCAATTTTATTGATGTACTGTACAGCCCAAATCCCAGTGGCTCTGGGCACTTTGTAGCAATTATAACATAAGTGCATACAAGAATAAAACACAACATTGTACGCACATTATAAATTTTATTATTCATGAGCCTATTGAGGTCTTAATTGGCTACTGGAGTGGTCATTACCATCTTTGAAATGACCGATCCAGCTGCCAGCAAACCCATTAGTGCATGGTTCACCCCACACCAATTAAAACAGAAAGTAAATACAAAAACTATAAAATTAAAACTGTTTTGTGATTAGACTTAACCAAGCCTGTCATTTCCTTATATTCACAACTGGCTAGAGGGAGGTGTTCTCGGCTGCACCTCAGGCCACCCATCCTCCCAACCATTCATTCATGCCTTGGAATTGATTAGCTTCTTGGTCATTATTGTTTAACTAAAACAGAGATGGTAGAGTCCTGCTATGTCATTTAGGCCCAGTTCCCATAAAATGTACCTTCCACTGGGAGGATGGACATATGTGGCTACAAATTGCCTCCTCTGCACATGCACAGTGCTTTATGTGAATCCTCCACACTAAAGTTCATGACATACTGTACATGCATTTATGCATGCCAACAGGTGGGTGGTAAGCACACAGGTGAGGAAGCACATTCATGCACTACAAGAAATGTTTTTGCACCAGAAAGAGTGCACACTGATCAGCAACATATATGTGACACAGGGGACTTCAGTGACACCAGCCAGCTTGACACATTACTCTTCCCCGGCTTTTGCTAACCATTTCAGCTCTACAAGTGGCCCTGCCACCACCTCCCACTGCCCTTCGAGCTGGCATGGAGCACTGCGATCTGTCAGTTTATTTATTTTTATTTTTTAACACATCTGAATTTCAGGATATGCCAGGCCTTGGATGACTGCTGTATCCAATAATCCACTGCACCATGTGGAACATGGGGATCCACTAGGCACTGAACCCCGATCTGCCCCTGACATATGCCCCAGGCCCCTATGTTACCTTTAGTGTACAGGCTGGAAGGTAATGGCTGTGGATAGTGCCACAAGCATGCCACTTAGTGAGTTTGTATACTTCTGGCACAGATATATACCATCTTTATAGATAGGACCCTAAGAGTCTATGGCCTGTATTTAGGAACATTACCTTCAGTGTTACCGCCCACTTAACTTTGCATTAAACCAGTTCAGCAACTTGCCACCGAACAACATGACATTTTGCATAAACATGACAGGTAGTAAGGTAAACACTGAGGAACAGTGCTCAGTAGAGGGCAGGACAGGGTAAATGGAAAAATAGACAAGGGCAAAAAGAGCAGGATGGGGAAAAAGGATAAAGCCAACATTAAATGGAGGGCAATGAGTACCAATGCCCATCTCTGGAAACAAGCTTCCTGAGCTAGTAGCTTTGATGGAAGATGAACAATTGATATTGTGGTGTCACAGAAACATGGTACATGGAGAACCATGACTGGGATGTCAACATACTGGGTACACAGTCTACAGAAGGACAGGGAGGAAAAGAGGAGGTGGAGTAGCTCTACATAAGGAAGGGATGAAAGCTACAGAACTAAAAATTAAAGGGGGAGGACAAGAGGCACTCTGGGTCACCTTGGAGACAGGAATGGCACACAATCCGCACAGGGGTTGTAAGCAGACCCCGGTCTCAAGGGAGAAATGAACAAGAAAATGAGAGAGATAACTCAAAATGCATGAAAAGGGGAGATACTGTTGATGGGGACCTGAATATGCCAGATGTTAACTGGATGACATGCACTGCAGTCACATCCAAGAGCAGGGTCATTCTCGATGCACCTGCAGGGGCCGGGCCTTAGACAGCTAGTGTTGAAACCCACTGGAGGGAGAAATACTAGACCTCATACTCTCAAATGGAGAGAGGAGCACAAATTTAGAAGTCAGTAGATATCTGGGAACAAGCGACTACTGCACAGTGTGCTTCTACAATAAGCACAACCATAGAGACGAGCCATACAAAAACAAGCATACTAGACTTTAGAAGGCTGACTTTTGGCAAAATGGGTGAATACCTGAGGAATACACTAGCAAATGGCCAAAAGGAGGGTGGAAGAACAATGGAGAAAATCAAAACTGCCATCATAGAGGCAACAAGCCTTTGTGTGAAACAGATAAAGAAAACAAAGCGGAGTAAAAACCACTATGGTTCTCAAAAGAGGTGGCAGGAAGGTTAAGGAGAAAAGACTGCTTCAAAAAGTATAAGGAATCATAGAAGGAGAACGACAGGGAACTGTATCAATTAAAGCAGAAAAGAAGTGGGAAGGCAGTCAGAATAGCAAAAGCCCAAACCGAGGAAAAATAGCCAATTCTAGTTAAGAAGGGGATAAAACCTTTTATAGGTACATTAGGGAGCATAGAAAGGTTAAGGGAGGATAGTGAAGATTAGTAAGGAGAGGGGAGGGGCAGAGGGAGACAGTGAAAAGGCAGAGTTATTGAATGAATACTTTTGCTCAGTATTCACAAAAAGATGAGGAAGAGTTACCAAACCAGACAATAGAAGCACTCTGTAGGGGGGTTGACACTCAGTCCATTTACAGAAGAAAGAGTCCTGAAAGAACTCCTAAAACTCAAGGTGGACAAAGCAATGGGACCTGACAGGATCCACCCAGAATCCTAAAAGAACTAAGGATGACATAGTGACACCACTGACCACACTTTTAACAAATCATGGGAGGATGGGGTGGTACCTGAGAACTGGAGGAGCGTAGATGTGATTCCTCTTCACAAAAGTGGGAGCAAGGCAGAAGCAGGAAACTACAGACCTGTAAGTTTGACCTCAGTGGTAGGGAAAATGATGGAATCACTTCTGAAGGAAAGAACTGTTGAGTACCTAAAGGCCAGCGGGGCACAGGGACCAAAAGCAGCATGGATTTACAGCAGGAAGGTCATGTCAGATGAATCTAATGGATTTCTTTGACTGGGTGACCAAACCAATAGACCAGGGAGGGCTGTGGATATGGCCTACCTAGACTTTAGCAAGGCATTTGACACAGTCCTGCACAAAGATTGATAATCAGTTAGCCAGCCTGGGAGTGGGTCCCAGGGTGGTAGCCTGGGTAGCAAACTGGCTATACAACAGGACACAGAAGGTAATAGTGAATGGAACACATTCGAAGAAAGGGAGTCACTAGTGGAGTACCCCAGGGCTCAGTACTAGGTCCAGTCCTCTTTAACATCTTTATAGGTGACATTACAGAGGGTCTGGAGGGAAAGGTATGCCTCTTTGCAGATGACACAAAGATCTGTAACAGAGTTGATACACAAGGGGGTAGAAAGGATGAGAAGGGACTTGCAAGGTTGGAGGAATGGTCAGACATATGGCAACTTAGATTCAACACAAAGAAGTGCAATGAACGCACCTGGGAAACAAAACCCAGGAGAAGAGTACACAATAGCAGGGGAGGTATTAACAACAACAAAATGGAAAGGGCCCTGGGGTAGTCATATCAGATGATCTAAATGTGGGTAAGCAATGTGAGAAGTCAGTAAGGAGAGCCAGGGGATACTGGGATGCATAGGAAGGGGCATCACAAGTAGAAAAGGAAGTGGTTATCCCTCTGTACAGACAGTTGGTGAGACCCCATCTGAGTACTGTGTGCAGTTTTGGTTACCTCATCTACGCAAGGACATAGACAGGATGGAAACAGTCCAGAGGAGGGCAACTAAAACGGTGCAGGGTCTGCATCAGAAACCATATAAACAGGGACTGAGAGAGCTTAATGTGTATACCCTTGATGAAAGGAGGGACAGGGGGACATGATAGAAATGTTCAAGTACTTTAAGGAATCAACAAAGTCCAGGAGGGTAGCATCTTTCAGAAAAGAGATGTAAGAACAAGGGGCACAATTTAAAGATAGAGGGGGACGGTTCAGGGTAATGTGAGGAAATTTTTTCACGGAGAGAGTGGTGGACGATGGAACTGCCTTCCTGGAGAGGCTGTGGGGTCTAAAGCAGTGGAGGAATTCAAACATGCATGGGACAGTCATAAGGCAATTATAGTGGGGTGGGAAGTAGGCTGTTGGTTAACTAAAATCTGCAGCTTATCCAGTAGGTAGAGAAATGGGCAGACTGGGTGAGCCAAGTGGTCCTTATTCGGTCAAAGTCTATGTTTCTATATTGCTGAATCAAGTTAGCTGAGGCAAAGTAAGGCAAGATTACCACTGGAGGAAATGGTCTATCCTAAATACAGCCCTATGACCCAATAAAATGATTGGAAATATTAATTTCTTTAGAAGGTTTATATAGGAAATAGTTCTTTATAAATAAGCTATCCAACATCTCTGATATAAATAGAGCACCTTATTTTCATAACGCTGTGTGATATAAGTATAATACACTATGTCCTTAAAGAGCACTGAAAACTGTTATTTTGTTTTACCGTCAATACATGTCACTGATAAACCACTATTTAAAATTATACAATGGGTCCAAGAATGGGACCTTTGATTGACTAGCACATGTAAGCCATGGTAAATCACAGCATAACCACTGCAAAAGGTGCTAATCAGCCACTTTACAGTGGAAAAACAGAAGTAAATCACTACGCCAATGTGCCACTCTGAGTGCAGATTCTGCTGCAATCATAGCCACCAGTTAAAAAAAATGTGAAAACCTTACATCTCCTTCAGCAGCTATTAATGTCAGCTGTTCAATACTCCATCATGCTGCTGATGTGAGATGCTCACGACAATCAAAGCAAGTGTCTGGCAAAGTAAAATACAAGTTGCTCACAACAGACTGCAGCCAAGCTGCTTGCAACAGACTGCACCCTTAGCCTTACAGTTCACCCCATGCCTCTCTCTCTCTGTCTTAAAAAATAAAAATAAAAAAAGCATCCATGTATTAGTGTGTTTCATAGGGAATCTACCTAGCAACAAAGGACTATTTAACATACAGAAAAGGATATTATACTACAGAAAACTTCTTTTATTTAAAAACCAAAGCTGTTTGACACTTTTTATTTATTTATTTATCTACTGAGTTTAACCAGGAAGGCATACTGAGCAGTGTTGCTTGATTCCAGATGCGATCTGGAGGTCAAGACCCAAGACAAAGGTACATACATTTGGTACAGAATTAACAACTCAATAAATGTCAATCTGCCGTACAGACAATCGGCAAATAGATTACATCAGGCAGCAGATCGATACCAGTATAAATTAGATGGATTACGGCAGAGTCCGGAGACCGCAAATTTGTACATAATTGTAACATTAGTCATAACAAGAGCAGCAGGAAGAGAAGTGGAGGTGAGTAGGTGATTGAGATGACTGGGGTTGGGAGAGTGTCTTATGTCAGCTGGTAGTGCGTTCCAAAGCTGGGGATGTGGAAGTTGAATGTGGCCTGGCCTTTTGTCAGCGTAAAGGGGACATGGAGGAGTCTGAGGTCAGAGCTCTGAGGGAGTAAGTGGGGAGGTTGCTATGAAAGAGAAGAGGCCAGGTAGGGGGTAGGGAATGAGACCAAAATTTGGCTGTGAACCTAGCACTGTGGGTTAGTCTCTGGTCTTGCAGGGATGGTTGGGCTAGGAGCTGTATAAGGTGCAGTGTTGGGTTGTTTGTGGGCAGTCGAGGATAAACCGCAAAGAGTTGAATAGGGTGTCAAGGCTGGCCAGCATGGTGGAGGGGCAATGGTGTAGACTATATCGCCGTAGTCAAGTACTGGGAGGATCATTTTTGACAATAGCGCTCTAGCTGGTGAGGGAGGCAGCTTTGTTTCTGTATAGGGCACCAAGTTTAGAGAGAAGTTTCTGTATGGAGTCGATATGCATGGCGAAATCAAGGTGTGGGTCGAGCCAGACTCCTAAATACCTGTAGCTGGTGCATTGTTCCAGGAGGGTTCCATCCAGGGTTTTGAAAGGTGGCAGGGTCTTGGGAAGAGTCTTTGCTGAGAGCTGAACATTAGTGACATTGTTTTTTAGGGTTGAGGAATAGCTGGTTTGATTGGAACCATTCCTGGATGGAGTTGAAATCCTGCTGGAGAAGGTTAGTCACTGTGCTTGTGGAGGGGCCTGTGGTATACAGTACTGTGTCGCCTGCATACATTTGAATGGTTGCAAAGCGACAGGCTGATGGGAGGTCTTTTAGGAATATGGAGAAGAGCACTGGGCCCAGGACTGAGCCTTGGGGTTGCGGTGGTAACTGGGAGAGGGTTAGAGATGTGTGAGGCTACTTTGCAGCCTGATGTCTGCCCACCAGGTAGTCATGGAACCATGTGGTGGTCAATTTGGACAGCCCGGCATCAGTTAGTTTGGAGAGGAGCAGAGTATGCGACAGTGTCGAAAGCCTTGGCTAAGTCTATAAAGATGGCAGAGGTGATGTGGCCATTGTCCATGCCGGTGAGTACGTCACCTGTGACTTGAAGCAGAGAGGTGATGGTTGAGTGAGATTTATGGAAGCCAGATTGGAAGGGAGTAAAGAAGGAGGTGGTGTCCAGATGGACAGAGAGTTGGGCTCGGCCAGGCATTCCTGAATTTTTGCCAGGATTGGGAGTAGGGAGATGAGGCGGTAGTTGTTTTGAAGGAGGGTCACCCTTTGGGAGGGGAATAACGGTATTAAGCCATTTGGCGGCAAACTTGCTCAACGTGAAAGAGAGGTTGAAAAGTGCGTTAGGGGCGGCTATGGCTGAGGCAGACAAGTATAGCATCTTAGCATCCAGGGACATAGGCATTTGCCTTGTTGGGGTTTAGGAGTTTAAGGGATTTGAAAACTCAGCTTAGGAAACAGGGTGGAAGGAGAACAGTGAGGGAGATGGGGCACCCTTGGTTGGTGGGTGGGGCCCTGGTGGGGTGGGCACTGGAGGGTTGATAGAAGCAGTCAGTGCAGCTGGAGAAGTAGGTATTGAAGGCTTCAGCCACCTTGCAGGGATTGGTGATGTAGGTGCCCTGAACTGATAGTGAAAGAGGTGGGGTTGGGTGCAGGAGAGAACAGCGATTTGAATGATTTCCAGAAGTTGGTCGGGTGGTTTATGTGTAGCACTAAAGGCTGAAAGAAAATAGTTCTTTTGCCTGGTGAATAAGATTAGTACATGAGTTTTGGAAGGCTCTTATAGGCTTGGAGGGATGCTTGGGTCCTTATTGACTGACAAATTGTATAATCGCAATAATCCAGTCCAGAATATGGGTTGTGGTGGGATTTATCCACTTGTGGTATGGTTTAGTCACTGGCCTGTGTCCTTGTGACTGAACCACACCAGGTGTGGGTAAATCACACTGCCAACCCACCCCGTCATGCATTATTGCTTAAAAGTTTTACTGACACAAGTCTTGGCTTACCACAGCATTTCATTGTAGTTATTTTGTTCACTGTTGCCCTTTGATGATACAGTCATATGGACTAGTCTGTATCTTTAGTCCCAGAACTATGTATCAGGAAGTAATTTTTAAGCAATAAAAGTAAATTGCTAGTGCTTGTTCATTACCGAAGGGCATAATTCATTTCCATTCAACAGGATGAAAACTGCATTGCATCCAAAATGTCATGCTGGCTGCCATGAATGCAGTGTTCCTGGCAACTCTTTAGGGAAGCAGCAGGAGTATCAGTTTTAAAAGAAACACAGTGGTACCCTGGTTTCAGCCATATTTTATTTCAAGAAATGTAGCATTTTATGGATGCAGTACATGGTCAGAGTTAAAATGAAATGCAATATAAAACCATTGATTCAGAATGCATTTTGCAAAGATTTTCCAGAAAACTTGCAAACTCTCACAACCTCACAGATCTGTTTATATAATGCAAGCCTTGAGTGTATTAATCTTGGTTATATGTTTCAGTAATAAGTGCAGCTTTCCTTTTGAATTACATAAGGTCATATTGCTGTACGTAGGGTATGAAGTTTGTTCACAAGTCCACACTGATTACATGGTGTCGGCATTTTATTAAGGTCTGTATTCACTGCTTGCTGAACACAGTAGCACTGCTGTGGAGTTAGAGAATACTTTAGTATATCACAACAAATTGCAGTCAATATCAAGCAAAGGTACATGGACCATGAATCATATGTTTTACATATTTTCAAGTGTGTATCATTGATTAAACTAAGATACAGTAGTTCCACTGAAAGGTAAAGTCTTATTTCTGGTGGGATCCTGCTTCTATCCAACTTTATATCTGAGAGGTCAAGTGACTTGCTCAAGGTCATACAGTGAGTCTCTGTTGCATAGGGATTGGAAAGGGTATTGCCTGGTTTACAGTTCAGTGGTTTAAGCAACAACAACAAATGTGCACACCTTCCCTCCTAAATACTAAATGGATACAAATGTTGATTGATGGGTTATACGATTCTCCAGCAACAGTGTGACATGTTGCTGAGCTGGAGGCCAGAGTTTGAAGGGACTCATCTTGCCACATTGGAGTACTGGCCCGGCTGTAGGCAGCTACCAAGCAGCAGTGTGGTCTTGGCTGGGAGGGATGGCAATAGAGTCCCATGCCATGGTGACCCCTGCAGATGGGCTAGGAGCTGGATCTTCTGCAGGAGTATGCTCAGCGTGCATGAGTGGCCTCCAGACATTTCTCTCACCTAGTGTAGAATGGTAGCTGAGGGAGAAAACAAGTGCAACAACAACAAAAAATAAGAGAATGCTTGGCTGCCATCTATAGGCCACCTATATGAAGGCCTCTGCCTGAGTATGGCATATCCCTGACTGCAAGGTATATTCATGGAATTATGACAGCAGAAACCAGTGGTGGTGAGTCTAAAACATGTTGATAGACAGACAAATAAACGCTATTACTGCTGCAGAGACAGGGAACACTTTAGTAAATTGCAGGGTGTTGTATTGCATTGCAGTGTATTGTAGTCAATATCAAACGGTGCCATAGCAACCCTGCTGGCACGCCAGGAAGTTTGCTTTCTGCCACAGAGGCATGCTGTGTGTACACATTTCTGACAAACATTGCTCATGCCAAGGTGAGGAAGGTATGGAAAGAAAAAGCAAGGAGAGAAAACAAAATGGCTGACTGCCATCTATATACTGGCCTCCTTAGCAGGGTCCTGATCTGCAGGGTTAGTCCAAAAACATGCTGCTAGAGAAACAGACAGACTGAAAGACAGACAGTGGGATCAAAGAGATCAATATTCTGCTGCAGATTTATGGAGGCAGTATAGTGCAGTGGTCTAAGGCTCTGAGCTGCAAATCTGGTGACATCCAGCAGATCAGACCTGGGTTTAAATCCACAGCTTCCACTTGCATACTGTGTGATCCTGAGCAAGTCACTTAACCTCCTTGTGCCCCCAGGTCACTCCTGTTAAAAAGCTTTCAGCTTAGTGTGGTTAAACAACTAAATAAAAAAAATATATATATATATTCCATATTTACAGGCATCCCATGAAATATTCCTAGCTTATATTGTATACTTAATGTGGTGCACTTCTGATCATGTCAGTAATTGCTCCAAAAACATACTGTCTGAAACAACTCACCAAACATTAGCACCTAATGAGACTAATTCCTGAAATGCTCATCAAAGACCGCTTAAAGGGGATTGTCTTCAGTGTTTCCTAAAATGGCACACAAGGATGTGAGTTTGGTCTCTGATATCAGCCTATTCAGCAGTCCAGTGGTGGCTGCAGAAAATACTATCACCCACTTTTCATCAAAGGGACAAATGCAGGATCAGCAGTCCTTGGTCTGCCAGCTGAAAGAGCATGCTGGGTCAATGGTTCCCAAAGCTTCACGAGATACAGCTTGTACCCAGTCCATTCCGCTTATAACTAAGCCATAGTACCTAAAAAATATCTCCTGTAACTGGTAGCCAATTTTGTTTCCCAGTTTAGAATGAATATGGTCCATTGGGCTAGCTCTTACAAGAGCTGTTGTGGCTGCTTTTAGTGCTAGCTGAAGGCATGTAAAGTTTTACAGGAAGTCTATTAAAAGTGAATTATAATAATCAAGCCTTGAGGAAACAAAGACATGCACCAGGGTTGAGGTAGAAGTAGCTGTAAATTGAGATGGGTATATAATGCTTAACCCACTGCATGCAAGAATACTTGTGACTCCATCGGGAGTGTCTTTATTTCTAGCCATATTTGTCTGGGAGCAGCTGAAAACGTGTTGCATACTGTGATAGCTTTAATAATGCCCTGACTCCACCGCTGGGAAAATGGTTGTATTTCAGCACAGTTCAACTTATAGTTCCCATATTGTTTGCATTTGTATCCTCTTCATTCGCAGAAACTTTTGTTGATTCCTTGGACTTTTTATTTGTTTATTTCAAAAGACTCACTAGGAAAGACATATTGAGCTGCTAGTAGCTTGTTTCCAGATGTGTCCTGGGATGAGATTTAGAGCACTTCATCAGTTGTGGCTACTTGTCTACATTTCACTTCATAATCTTCTACTTGTGATTTCTTATTCATTTTCACAATAACCCATCATAATGCCATAAACAAAAGATTAGAATTACTCAGAGCACAACCTGCACAACCAAATGGACCCCAAGAGGCAGCTGTCCTAAGCTTCAGGCAAAAGTTCTCAATAATAAAAAATGCACTTGAAAGATAATTGTGTCTAAATAATAGAGTTTGCCCTTAAGAGGTAGACTGTTGTCCTGGTGCACACCTTCCCTTTACCTGAAGATGGTGTGCTCAGAGAGGGAGGGGGGATGGTAAGGGGGGACAGGTGAAGACAGAACAATAGGCAGGCAACAGGGAGGGGAGGGAGGGCTAAAGGAGGCACATAAGGGGCAGCACAGTGGTGGTTCAGCCACTTTTGCTGAAGTTTTGATAGCTATAGAGTGGAAAAACTCCTGCACATCAGATTGGTACATTGAAATCATTGGAAGCAGCTGACTGAGGTTTGTTCAGGATGAGGAAGGTAAGAGCAGCTAAGCAATACATAAGCAATTGCGATATAGCAATATACACAAAAAATATATATATGGGTATAATAATAATATGTACATAGTTGGTTGTTATGATAAGAGGAGGCCTGCTTTGAGGACCGTGAATGCAGGATGTAACTAGCTACTGAAGGTGAGAAGCACCTGAGATGGTGTATAGGGCAGTCGAGGTGAATGATCTCTCCCCAGAGCGGGAGGCTGGGCCACCTCCAAATAAATGTTGGTTTAAGCAGAGGAATGAAAGAGGTAGGCCAAGCTGGGGATGAAACAAAAAGACTAAAAACACTGTTTCGGTAGGCTGAGAATGGCAGGAGAGAGCGAGAACGAAGGGATACAAAATCGGAAGGCCACGAGGCATGACATCACACGCCCGGTCGGTGGGGGCCTTACTTGGAGGGAGTAGAGGTAAGGAAAAGGAAGTGACCTGGGGAAAAGAAGCAGAAGAGGGCAAGGGGTAGGAGACTAGAGGAGCGTTGGAGAAAAGAATGCTGTGGTAGGTGGGGGATCGTGTGTGGCCTAGTGAGCATGGGAAGGCAGAGGAGCTGTGGTGTGGAAGAACAAGTGATCTTTGGAGAAGTGCAAGGAGGAAATGAATGGAAAGTGGTGCCTTTCTAATATAATAGTGTGCTTTGTTAGCAGTAAGGAATGGATTTTAATGGGGGTTGGAGAAGCAGAGGGGCTGTTGTTTGAAGGCCTGGCTGAACAGACTAGCGCAGCTCCACGCTGGTCAGCCACGTGGCATGGCGTGAAGATGCCATGGGTACAGGGCGGCAAGAGTTTTATTGAAAAGGATTTGGGGTTCCTTATGGAAGGAGAACAGCAGGAGCAGGGTTACTAGCTGGTGAAGCAGTTGGGTTGGGGAGCATGAGGCAGGACGGCTAATGCCACAGGAGGAAACAAGTGGTTTGAAGGGTGTGTTTAGGCTGAGAGACCATGTGGGCAGCTGGAGGCAGGCAGAGATTGCCACATGGCGTGACATCACACGCCATGTGTAGACCCAGAGGCACATCGAGCCATGAGGCGTTGGGCCTACTAATGGCACCAGAAGCAGGATGCTACACCACGTTCTGGTGGGGGAGCCTAAGGCAAAGTGACGCTACACACCCCGAGAGTATGGAAGATAAGCCCTGACAAAGGGCATTCAGGAACAAGAGCAGGGTTATGGGGAGGAAGAAAGGGAAACAGGGCCCCTGTGAAAAGCAAGTTTATGATATCCTGTGGGCACTAAGTGCTGGGCCAAGAGGCCATGCGGAGAAACCGAGGTGGGAAGGCGAGACTCTGGTGGGGTGGAGGGGCTGGACAAACCAAATGGGGCACAGTGACACCAGTTGCCACCATTAGGCATGATGGGTCACAGGCTGGGGCTGAACAGAGGCACAGGGCCAGAGCTACAAGCAGTGATGGGGCCCCTAACGATACAAGGTCTGGTTTTGCAGACAACTAATTAAGATTTTGTTTTCTTTTCTGTTGGTCAGTTGTCTCCACAGTTTTCACAGGCAAAACAGAAAAAATGGCACCAAAAAAGAACAGGCCATCTAAAGAGGATGCCTATAAGGCTGTTGTGGAGTTCCCAGAGAAGGCTGACAGAATGTGGCAGATGGTGGAAGGGAAGAGCCAGGGAGATCCGGGAGAAGTGGAAAGTGGGAAGGAAAAGGGGCCATGGAAAATGACCAGCAGGGAGGCCAGGCAGCTCTACCATTGCACAGCCACCAGTGGTGGTACATCCCGAGCAGCTAGCCCAGTACCACTGCAGCCCCAAGTCCCAGTTCGCCAGTACCTCCTCAAGACCAGGTGGTGGTTCCACCGTGGAACCCAGACCACATCCCCTGAGCACAATGGTTCTGCCGCAGCCAATAGTACAATCAGCTATTCCACACAGAGGGACATGCCAGGGCAGCCCGAGGACAGCAGGCCACAAGGAGCAGACAAGGACCCAGGTAATGTACCTGGAGAGGTAGGAGAAAGAATAAAAAATACATAGGTCAAATTATTTCAGCATTTGGGACGGGGGGTTGGGCCAGATAGAGTCAGAGCTGGCAGAGGTTAGGGTCGGATACCACGGCAACAAAGGGGGAGGAGGCTGAGAGCATAGGAAAGGGAACTAGGAAATAGGAGCCCTGGGAATGAGAATAGGGAGCACGTACCACTGGCCATGAAGGAGAAAATATGGAAGGGGAATACATGGATATATTTCTGTTAGTGAGCCAGGAAGCAGCAGCAAAATATGAGGAAATGAAGAACATTGGGAAGAGTGAGATGGCTGTAGCAGTAGTTTTGTTAGGCAAAAAGGAGGAGGACAAATTTACTAAGGGTAAGACTTGGGGTGAGTGGTTTGTAGGTTTGCCAATGACTCAGCTGTAGTGATGGAAAAGAAATCTGAGTTGGGCATTCCACTGATTACTTTTCCCTGATAATAAGACAGGCAAAAGGTGGAGTGGGTGGATATACTACAACAAATTTTTCTGGCAAAGGATGGCAACTTATGGGGATGATGGGATGATATGAAATAATTAGATATGTGGACAGATTATGTAACCAACCAGTCCTCACCAGAAGATGAGATAGAAATGGGGTGGGCACCCAGAGATGTTGCTGGGGTTACAATAGGGCATTTTGCTCCTGGCCCCATGCTGTTTTTGGCACGCCTGCTCAAAATGTGGGGAACACACCCAGTGACTAGATGTAGAATGACATGGGCACAAGGGACCCAAGGGACAGGAGGGCAAGTAGGAGGTCAATAGTTTTTTTTGGAAGGACAGGGATATATTGGTCAGGCATGGAATAGAGGGGGCGGGGCAGAGGGCAAGCAAGTAGGAGGTCCAGACTTATTAACTACAAGAAATGGGAAATGGACAGGGAGCGGGTGTAGTAGAAATGAGGGAAGAGGGAGGCATCAGTTCCAAAAGCAAGAACACTCATCAAGATAGAAAGGTGGGAAAAGTGGCTAGAAAGATACCCAGATAGGGAGGTGGTGGAGTCAATTAAAAAGGGTTTAAGACTGGTTTCCCATTGCAGGGTGAAGACCCGAGGTGAGCAAGAGGGCAAATAATCTAGGCTCAGTTAAAGGAGAGGAGGACATTTTAAGATTGAAAATAGAAAAGGAAAAGGCAGCTGGGAGAGTCGAGGCCATATGCTAACCCTCCATTGCAGAACATGAGAATTTCTCCTTTGGGCTTGGTCCCCAAAACAGCAGGGAGAATACAGGGTGATCCACCACCTGTCATTCCCAGAAGGGACTCAGTGAATGATTTAATAAGCGGGGAGCATAGTAAAGTAACCTATGCCACATTAGAAGGGGTGGTTCAGATTATATGAACGACTGCCAATACATGGATGGCAAAACAGATACAGAGTCTGCTTTCAGGTTGCTCCCGTTAGGAGGGAAGATTGGGACTTATTGGGTTTTAAGATAGGGGGCAGCACTATTTTGACAAACAATGCCCATGGATGTTCCATAGCATGTGCAACATTCGAGGCATTCAGCACCTGCTTACAGTGGATATTTAAGGAAAAAATGGATACAAGATGGTCATACACTACCTGGATGATTTCGTGTTAATAGGCAGTGGAAGGGAGAGATAGAGAGACAAAAAGAATGTTAACCAGTTTCAAAGAATTGTGCAAAGAGTTAGAATTCGCTGGACCGAAAAACAGAAGACCCTAGTAAGGTTTTAGAATTCCTGGGCATTGAAATAGACGCATGGGGAGAAGTGTTAAGGTTGTCAGACAACAAAGTTAGGAAGCTGAAAGAACTGATCCAATTGCATACAAGTAGGAGGAGAATGCAATTAAAACAGATTCAACAGGTGTTGTGACATCTGAACTTCACGTGCAGGGTGATTGGACCAGGTAGGGTTTTCACAAAGAGTCTAGCGAGGGTACAGCATGAGTAACCAGACCACACCACTGGGTGGACAAGACAAAGGGAGTTAAGGACGACTTCAGGGTGTGGGAAGATTTCCTTACACCTATAATGGCTGTTCCTTTTGGCAAGAGGACTGGGTGTACAACACAGATCTCAAACTCTACACAGATGCAGCAGGGGTTTAGGTATGGGGGTTACATGAAGGGAAAATGGTTCACTGAACCATGGCTCACAAATTGAGTGAGGGACGGAAAGTAAAAGACATCACACTGTTGGAGATCATGTTCATTTGGGCCTGCACCCTGGTATAGGGAGAGGACCTAATGGATCAGAAGGCTACGTTTTGTTGTGATAACAAGGCAGTGGTAGAAGTTTTAAACAACAGGGGGCCAGAAGGGTAAAAATATCCTAGCTGACAGCCTTTCCTGTCTGCAGCTGGATCATTTCCGGATGCTGGCACCATCAGCAGAGGATCAGAAAATGCCCATACCAATGAACATCTGGGACGTTGACAAGAGGGAGCAGAACTGCTGTTTCGCAGCTCATGGGCACCACGGACTCTGAAGGCATACGAAGGGGCTTGGTGGGTGTTGCAAACATTCAGGGCAGCACACAGCATGGAGGTAAGTAGGCCACTCATGGAGGAGCAATTAAGGAAGCTGACAGTCAAGGACCTTCTCTCCCTGGTGTAGTAGCAGTGGGTCTCTATCCTTTGGACTGGCTGTTTCTTGTGATTTGTTATTTGTGTTAATTTTGTTTTATTTAGATGCTGTTGTATTGATTTACCGTATTATTTTGTATTTAATTTTAGGATTTGTGTTATTTTGTTTTTGTGAGGAAAAAGAAAAAATTTTAAGCAGTGAGAGTGCTTGATTTCATCTATTTTCCACCCTTCGGTCCTGTGAGAGAGTTCCGCGGGTGGTTTATTTATTTTTCCTGTATATATTTATTGTATTTTATTTTTCTGTTACAGTTGTTTTACTTTCTGTCTCGTGGTCGTAAGAGGACTGTGGGACTTAGAGTAATTTTTGATTGTTTGACTGTTTTATTATAATATTGTTCATTTAGTTTTATGGTGGGGTAGTGTTTTTACTTGTAATTTATTTGTTTTATTTAGTTTTAACTTTATAGCAGCCTGATGTGCTTACCTGTTCCACTTGTTGTCGTTACTGGCCTCCGATCTCCGCACCCCTCTGCCCTTTTTCTCCCCTTGCCACCTCAGGTTTATTACTGCTGCCGGGCTTTGGGGATTGTGCGAAGGGGGAGGGGAGGCGAGGGCATTGGAGGGTGTGGATAACGGAGTGAGTTGCTCCCATTCGGTGGTTAGGCCTCAAAGACGCCCTGGGGTGAAATGGGTTCTGGAACATGGTGATCCCATTCTAGTTCCCATACCCAAGGGTACCTCTCCTTTAGAGGGCAAGTGGTTGGGACAGCTCGTCACCTCGCCCAACTCGGGCGCTGTTGTGCAGTGCCAGATCTGTCTGCAATAAGACTGCCCTTATAGCGGACTTTGTTGCGAGGGCAGATCTGGCTTGCATTACGAGACCTGGTTGGATGGGAATGCAGCCCCAGTTTTAGAGACTGCTGTTCCCCCAGGTTCTTGGTTATACATCGCCCGAGATTGGATGCTGGGGGTAGCAGTCTGTTTCAAGACCGAGTTGGATTTAACTGAAGTTTCAGTTGAGGAGGCCAGATCGTTTGAGTGCACTGTGGTAGCTGGGGTGGGGTGCAGGATTGCTCTCATCTACCGTCCACCGGAGATTAGAAGGTTTTCCTGCAGGAAATGGCAGATTTCGCCACCGAGCGTGGCCTTGGAATCCCCAGATTGATGGTGCTGGGCGATTTCAATGCCTGGGTCGGCGATCATCTTCGCCTTTTGGTCAACATTTCCTCCAGGTGATGTCATCTCTGGCTTCACTCAGGTTGTTTCCACAGCTACTCACAAGGAGGGCACTCTCTTGATCAGGTCTTCCTCCTGGGAGTCAAGGCTTCCGACTTGGTGGTGGAACCAGTCGGTTGGTCTGACCATTACTCAGTTGGATTCAACTTTGTGGCCCCCTGGGTAGGTCAGCCCTGTGGAGATGGTCAACACCGCCCATTGCGGATGTTGTCCCTGAAGACCTGTTGGTGGTTATTGACCTCTCGCTGTGTGTGACGAATTGTGCCTGATCCTGAGCAGCTGGTGGTGGCCTACAATGGGGCCATCTCAGATGCTCTGGACCAGATAGCTCCATCCTGTGTTCACCCCTTCTGTGCCGCCTTGCCGCCCCTTGGTTTGATGGGGTGTTGAGAGGGCTGTGGAGGCTAGGGTGTAGGTTGGAGCGTCGCTGGAGGAAGACTGCCTCAGATGCCGACCATCTTATTTTGCTACAGCATTATAAGCTCTATCAAACTGAAATTTCCTGTAAGAAGGCAGAATTCCTGTCCAGGGAAATCTCTGTCGCTCGGAATCGACTGGCTCAGCTCTTCAGAACTGTCGACAGACTGGCACACCCAGCCTGTCGGCAGTTCCATCAAGTTTTTACGCGGGTTGACTGCGAGGAGATCACTCGATTCTTTATGAATAGGGTGGAAGACATTCAGAGGCAGTGTCCCCAGCATCACCCATGGTTGTTGCAGTTGATCGGGTGTTGTCCCAGAGCCCAGAGTTTCCTGGAGCTCCTTCTCAATCTTCCTGACCTCGTGGAGACTATGAGGATTGTCTCTGAGATGCACCCAACTTGTTGTAGTTTGGATCCGGGCCTACTTCCTTGATTTTAGGATGTAGTGAACTTATTGGCCCGGTCCTTGTTTGGATAATTTGGTGTTCTTTGGAAATGGGAGTTTTCCTAGCTCTCTGAAAGAAGGGGTGGTGACTCCTCCTGAAGAAAGCTTCCTTAGACCCGAATGATTTTGCCAACTACCGTCCAATCTCTAACCTCCTTTTTGGGGAAGGTTATTGAAAAGGTTGTGGTGCTCAACTTCTACAACCATTTGACCATCCATAGTTTATAATGAGCCTCCAGTCGGGTTTTCTTAAGAGGCATAGCACCAAGACTGCTCTGGTTCGGTGCTCAATGATCTCCTGATGGCGTAGAGATCGGGAGACCCCATTCTATCTTGGTTCTCCTTGATCTATCATCAGCTTTTGATACTGTGGACCATGGGGTTTTTCTCGACGTCTGAGGTCCATCTGTGGGCTCTCAGGTGTTGTCCTCAGATGGTTTTCATCTTACCTCCTGGGAGAACTCAGAGAGTGGTTTCCAGTTTATATTCATCTGGGGCTGTCTCTCTTTCTTGGGTACCTCAGGGTTCGGTGCTCTCCCCATGTTGTTCGCAGTATATATGCTACCCCTCGGAGACACTGTAAGACGGTATGAGCTGAGGTTCCATTGCTATGCTGATGATACCCAGCTCTATCTGTCTTTGCACCACCAGGTTAGTGCTATCTCGGTGCTGAATAACTGCCTCGCTGATATCCAAGACTGGATGAATATCAGTGGATTAAAGTTGAACCCGGAAAGACCGAGGTTATGGTGGTGGACCCTGGTTGCAGGGCTGAGGGTTTGGGGATAGGGTCCCCTCTGGATTAGTTCTTGGGTAGACCAGATCCCCACCTCTGACTGGGTGCGTAACCTGGGTGTGGAGCTTGACACTGGCTTGACCCTTCGTTATCAGGTGTCTGCAGTAGTCAAGACTTCATTTTCTATCTCAGAAACATCTCCAGGACTAGGCACCTGGTTCCACCAGGCGATTTGCCAGTTTTGGTCCACGCCTTTGTGACATCATGTCTTGATTATTGCAACTCCCATACCTAGGGCTTGCTGGGTTGAAATCCACCATTTGCAGCTCAGTGCAGAATGCTGCAGCACGTTTGTTGACTGGGGTGTCTAGAAGATCTCTTATCACCCCTGTGCTGTGCACTCTGCACTGGCTGCCTATACAGTGGCAGATCACCTTTAAAGTGGGTCTTTTGACCTACAAAGCCCTACACGCTTAGGTCCTGACTACTTGAAAGAGCTTGTGCCTTACACCCTCTGAGACAGCTCCGCTTGGGACGAGGGGTTGCTGGAGATTCCGAGGGTGAATTTGAAGTCCTCTGGAGCCAGTGCGCTTGGCTTTGTGGCTCCCACCCTTTGGAATTCTCTGCCCCGCCAGCTCCGAGAAAGTACAACTGTGGATAGGTTTAAGAAGGCCTTAAAATCATTTTATGGATTTAGGCCTTCCTGTTGTATTTAAATAGTTTTATTTATTCATCTGTTGTATTGTTATTGTTGTGTTTGATTATGATAAGTGTTTGAAGTTTGTACAGCATCTTGAAATATTTGAAAGGCGCTTAATCAAATAAATGTTATTATTATTATTATTAAGTTCACAGTAGATCAATGGCAGAGAGGAATGGCTCACAACACGATGGAGGTATACCTAGCAGGGATTAATTTAGTTTGCAGCCTAAAACACTGGACGGACCAACTAAGTCAATGTTGAGCAGGAGAGTGATGCAGGGGTGGGGTAGGTTGAAACAGAGATCTATGGATGGTAAGACCAATAGAGGATTAAAGGGGGTACTACCGGCAATTTGTAGATCAAAAGATGAGTCATAGTTATTTCTCACGATTTATCTAGTAATGTTTGCAGGGCCCTGAGAGCGAGTGAGGCTGTGGGACATGGCAGGAAGGACTAAGAGGGGACTGGAGTGGAAGATATAAGCTGGGGACTGAGGAGACACAAATCATGATTATAAAATCTAAAACGGATCAAGGGAGAAAGGGTTGCACCGTAATCCTGAAGGCTTATGAAGATGGCACAGTGTGCCCAGTAAAGGCTTTAGGGCATACGCTGCAAAGCGAGGTGTAAGAAGGGAAGATTATTTATGCATGGGGACGGTAAAAGGTCACCAGTTATCAAGTCATGGCCATGCTCAAGAAAGGCATGCAATCCCTGGATGAGGACCCAGGCAATTACTCATCTCACTCTTTTTGAATAGGGGCTGCATCACAGTGGGCAGCAGGGGAGACAGTGATTAATATGTTGGAAAGGGAGCGCTGCCAGTCTGCCAGTTACAAGAGGTACATTTGGGCACTGCAGTATGGAGACTGACATATCACCTGTGTTTGTTTTTCAGGCACGGAACCACAGTTGGGAGGGGAGAGATGGGGGGCTATGAGAAGGAGCTAAGACCATGCTTTAAGATATCTTCTGCTTAAATCCTATAGGAAGAGGGAGGATCATGGAAGTATGGATCTGTGGTCACTCCTACATTTATTGGGTGGAAAAGAGAGCTGAAAAAAGCCTGAGGGAAAACAGGTGTACCAGGATGTGAAAAGATGTAGGTTGGTTTGGCGCGGTATCCGAGGGAGGAGATGGGCACAGCTGCTTCCTACCCTAAAAGAGATAAAGGAACAGTGACCCATTCCAGATTTAATCAATTTACACCTGGGGAGAAATGATATTGGAGGAAAGCCATGGGTGGACACATATATGCAGGTAAAAAGGGACTAGGAGAAAATACAACAGTGGTGGCCAGGAGCAAGACTTGCTTGGTCAGACATTTTTTATTTAGTTGTTTAACCAGGTATAGCACACTAGCTGAAAGCTTTTTTACAGGAGTGACCTGGGAGCACAAGGAGGTTAAGGGACTTGCTCAGGGTCACACAGTATGCAAGTGGAAGCTGTGGGATTCAAACCCAGATCTAGTCTGCTGGATATCACCAAATTTGCAGCGCAGAGCCTTAGACCACTGTGCTATACTGCCTCCTACATGATCCCAAGGAGGGTATGGAGACATGAACAGAGTCACGTAGCTTTAGACAGGGCCAGGAGAAATACTGGGGTGTGGAGAAATGGGTAGAAGAGTTCTACAGGCCAGATGGAGTGCACCTCTCAGACCTAGCTTTTGATACGTTTAATACAGAATTGATTGGTTTCATAGAAGCATGGAGGAGACAGGCAGGAAAATAAAAATAAAAATATGTATATAATGGATATACCCTAAGCGTGGGGAGGAATATCCTAAAATGGGGAAAGACAGACATCCAACGCAAGCTGGAGACTGGCTAATGAGGAAAAAGGAAGGGGGGAAGTAAAAAAAATATGATGAAAGGAAGAAGATGCTGAAGGAGAAAAGCTGTCTTGGTTCTCACTATTACCTACCAGAAAAGAGAAGAAGATAGCACCCAGGTTTTCACCTGGGGAGGAGAAGAGGAAGAAAGAGGGATGATCAGAAATTGATGCAGTATATGGGTGCAATAGAAATACAATTGTGACAAAGACTATAATAAATGATGATGGGATTGTAAATGGAATTATGATGTAATAAATTAGTTGCTAATCTGAGCACAACACCATACAAATGGTTTTGTCTTTTGTGGGGGACTCTGGGACAATGGAGTTTGCCATTTAAGGGGCAGATTAAGTTGTCCTGGTGCACTCCTTCCCTTTACCTGAAGATGGTGTGCTCAGAGGGGAGGGGGATGGTAAGGGAAGGAACAGGAGAAGACAGAACAATAGGCAGGCAACAGGAAGGGGGGGCCAAATGAGGTACATAAGGCAGCACAGTGGCGGTTCAGCCACTTTTTGCTGAAGTTTTGATCCTCCCACCCACCCTAAAATCTATGAGAGCATGAGGGGAAAAGATAAAGGAGGGCTGTATGTTCTGTTAGAGGTGGATGACAGAGTTTGTCCGTAGGATCGGTATTTGACTGCCAAAGGTGGATGGCAGAGATGAGGGGAAAAGGGATGAAGGAGGGAGGGGAGGGGAGGAGGAAGGAAAAAGGAATATGATGAGAGGAAGAAGAAGCTGAAGGAGAAAAGTGGTCTCGGTTCTCACTGTCACCTACCAGGAAGAGAGAAGAAGAAAGCACCTAGGTTTTCACCTGGGGAGTGAGAAGAGGAAGAACGAGGGATGAGCAGAGATTGATATATGGATGCAATAAAAATACAGTTGTGACAAAGACTATAATAATGATGATGGGATTAAAATGGAATTATGATATAATAAATTAATTGTTAATCTGAGCACAACATACAAATGGTTTTGTCTTTGTGTGGGAAAAGGGGGAATCAGGGACAATAAATTTCCAATGTTTTCCTAGATGTGATGAAATCTCTTAACCTGGACCAGCATACAGTAGACACTACACATACTGTAGATGTTACACAGGTTAAATGGTTTATAGGGCTACATGAAGGTTGGACGGGTATGCAGGGCTCTGAAAGCATTAACATTTTACTGACTGTGAGTGATATTTATTTCAGGCCAACAAAAGGAATTATGTTGTCTAACTGCCAAGTCACTGGAAAACCAAAGAGGGACAATTTTACACTAAAATGTGGAACCAGAGTTTGCATCGACTTCTACTGGCAAACTGGATGTTTGCATTCCAATATCTGCTAGTAATAGGGACGAGAATGAAGATCAGCATCTGCTGGTCACTTTCAAAGGTCAGGTTCCCAGCATTTGTGACCTGATATTGCTGTGGATTGATCAGCTAAACGATCTGCAGATCACCACCTCACAACACGCCTACTGCTCCTTGAATGGGCTGAGTGACTTTGAGGAGGGAGAAGTATACTGCATTTTACGTAAATTGCACATAACTATTTGGTTACTACTGTGGAGTGAGTGAGTGAGTGAGTGAGTGAGTGAGTGAGCTGTGGTTTTACAGTGTACATCTCATGCATGATGCATCTCAAAGTGCTTTACAGTACAGTGAGTTAAACACCAGTAATGCAGAGACTGCACTCTATGTGCAGTAATTTATAGCCATTACAAGCTTGATATCCACATGCAGATATTGGGCCATATATTCAAAGAAAGCGCTGGTGCAAATCCGTTTGCACTGGACTAGTGCTAATTTGCCCCTAACTGCTATATTTAAAAGGACATTTAGCACCGGCGCTTAGGTGTCAGCACTGATGCTAAATTACAATGAATGCAAGGGAGGGACTGAGGAGGGGTTCTGAATGCTGGTGCACCAGCATATTCAAAAGTATAACGCCATGGTACAGGCATTAGCGCAACCTATAGTGTGGTGATGAATACCACTCAGAAAAGGCCGGCAGTAATGTGCCAGTGGTGCACCCTCCCAAAGCACGATTCCCGATCCCAGTATCCACCCCTTGACTTCAATTCCCTGGTAGTCTAGTGGTTCCCCCACTCCCCAGCATGTATCTAGACCCGTTGTAAATTTGTAAATATAAATGAAGCCGGTTCCTGGTAGTCTAGTGGTCCCCCACTCCCAGCACGTATCCCGACCCCCATTTTGAATCGCAATACATAGTTCCTGGTAGTCTAGTGGCCCCCACCCACCAGCACATATCCTGACCAGTTGTAAATATAAATGAAGCCAGTTCTCTGGTAGTCTAGTGGTACCCCCACCCCAGCACGATCCCGACCCCCATTTTGAATTGTAAATACATAGTTTCCTGGCAGTCTAGTGGCCCCCCACCCACCAGCACATACATCCTGACCAGTTGTAAAGATAAATGAAGCCAGTTCCCTGGTAGTCTCAGTGGTACCTCCACCCACAGCATGTATCCCCACCCTGCTTTTGAATCTTAATATATAGTTTCCTTTAGCCTAGTGGTCCCCCACCCCATCATGTATCCTGACCCATTGTAAATATAAATGAAGCCGGTTGCCTGGTAGACTAGTGGTCCCCCACCCCCAGCATGTATCCTGATCCCCGCTTCAATCGCAATACATAGTTTCCTGGTAGCCTAGTGCCCCCCATGGTGACATCCTGCCTATCCAAATAGCTCCAAAAACAGAGCTGGAGACTGCTCAGCCTCCTCTCACCACCACGGCCAACTGCCACTGAGGTAAGAAGAAGCAGTACAAGACATATAAAAAAAAAAACTAAATAAAAACAGTAGAAAGCAGTCCCACTAGCAGTAGCGGATATGCCCAAGAAACTGGTGACCAAAGTTTCCATTTCCCGGCTGGCTGGAGGTGCTACTAAATTAGCGTTAATATTTATTCTATCATTCTTTTAACTGCAGTTATAATCCACGTTGAAGTTCATTACTTAGTAACACTTTCTTGCAGTGTAAATTACCACTTCATATTCTTCAGTTCACTTTATTACTTCTGGATTCCTGTACAGCATGTAGAGCTGATGTTTTATTTCATTGATCATTTCAGCCAAATCATACTGAACAGCACTCGACTACAAAAAGAAAGAAGAACATGTATTCAGAGTGCCATGAATTTAAACATCAGCACTACATGCTGTGCAGAAACCAGAAGTAAGAAAGTGAATTGAAGAATACAGTGGTGACTCACAATGCAAGAAACTGTAAATCAGTAATGGGCGCTACAGTGGAATATAACTGCAGTTAAATTAATAATAGAATAAACATTAGTGTTATTTAGAACCCCCAAGCCAGCTGGATAAACAAACAGTTCGCCACCAATTTCTTGGGTGTGTCTGCTACTGCTAGTTGGACTGCATTGTACTCTTTTATTTCTCACTCTTTTTATGTCTTACACCTGATTTGAAATTTAAGAATGTTTTTCACAGTTCTGTATGTCTTGGTCAGCATTATTACATGTGTAATATTATTTTGTTGTTCTAGTGTGCTGGTTAGTTTAAAGTATCGGATATGGCACAAAGTACATTTGGAACTTTGTTTTAGGTGGGTTAGCAGTTTTGCTCCATCTTTGGAGAGAAACAGAAGCTGTAGATTCATGGAGTCAAGTAACACTATCAGGCCATATAAATACACTGTCCATTTAAATAAACATGTAATACCAACACAACATAGAGTGGATGGAAAGCAGCAGTCTTGTTTCATGGCTCAACAGATGTCCCACCACTATACGGGGGTGGGGGACCACTAGACTACCAGGGTCACTTGTGTATCAGGCACACATATGCGTGGGTGCATTGTATGCACCCATACCTCCTGACTGTCCTTGCTTTTCAGGAGGTCCTGATTTAGCTTCCACATGTTCTTCTGTCCCTCATATAACGTGTTTATGTGACAGAACACTGACTGTGCCTGGCAGCACACAGTTCCTGCTGCTTCTGGCCTGTACTTCTGTTCCGACAGAGGGATGCTGTGGGCATACCTGGCGTGCAGTGTCCAGCCTGTACTCCCATTCCGACCAATAGGGGAGCTTTGTGCTCCATGCAGTAGCACCGCAAACTGCATGGTAATGTATGTTAAGCAGCACCTAATGAGATGCACATTTACCTGTTTGCCCATGGATTTCCTAAGTAGGCTTATTTGCATGGGAGCTTTGAATATAGCTCCTGTTTGCCCGGGCTAACCAGTTTGCACAGGGCTAATGTGTTAGCACTGTGCAATCGGAGATAGCCCTGAACAAACTGCACTTCAGCATAACACAGTTCTGCAGTGTATGGCGACATTGTTGTTTGCAGTCGTACCTCTCAACTGTCCCTGATTTTCAGGGATGTCCCTGATTTTACTTCAGAAGTTTACTCTGTCCCTCCTAAAAATTATGTTTCCATGACCAAACAGTGGGGTTGTAAGCATAAAATAATGTCAAACATTAATGTTACAGATGTGTTCTTCCTTAGAAAATGCATTTTACACTAAACCATCTATTCTACCAGCTTCCTGAGTGGATATCACCTATTTTTAGATGTGTCCCTGATTTTAAACCTTTATCCCTGATTTTTTAAGCCTTGTCCCTGATTTATGAGGCAGGGGTTGAGAGGTGTGTTTGCAGATGTGAGACATCTCTGTGCACTAGGGTTGACATCTTTGATGGGATGAAAACCGAATACTAAACCACACCCCAAAACTCCACCCCAACCACGCCTTTTATGACTAATGAGGGCATCGCTTGGACTCTGATTTGCTTGATTTATTCAGAATTGCTACAGATATAACATTGTGTACAAGTTCTTTAAATTACATCATGATTATTATTTTTGGTTTGTTTGATTTAGATTTGACTGTTTTAAACTTCAATGTGTGTTAACATTTGGTGTGATCAGAGAGGGGTTCAGGGACTTTCCATCCTGTGCACACAGCTTAGCGGACACATCGAGTGACTACAAGGATGCCTCTGACAACCTGCTATTTTGGATAAGATGACCTTTTCTGCTAAAACTTTTTCAATAAATTAATCAATAAACTGCACCAGAAATGGTGGACAAGATGTAATTACAAATGTCATCTACCATTTTAAGATGTGCTACTGCCCTCCCATTGCTCTTACTTAAAGTTATTTGTAATGTCAGAGAGGTTTTAAAAGTGGTAGGAACTATTTGTGCTGTTGAATACCCTATTTTTTCATGTTAGTCATACATAGCAGATGGCATGATATGTGATATGTAGCATAGAGGAAGTATAGCACAGTGGTTTAAAGCTCTGCGCTGCAATTCTGGAGACCAGGGTTTGAACCCTACAGCCCAAACTTGCATACTGTGTGACCCACACAAATCTCTTAATTACTTTGTGCTCCAACGTTGCACCTGTAAATAAGCTTTAGCTCAGTGTGTCTCTTCTGGTAAAAAAATGTTTTGAGAAATTTCGATAAATTGCCTAAATTTGCAGTGACCATCAAATCTAGACTGTGTTCCTGTCACCTCATCAGCTACTTCTCTCTCTCTTTCTTCCTTTTCTCATTTCTGGGGCTTAGTATGGCATTAGCCACATTATTCTGTTCTGTTCACTTGAGAGGCCTGAATGGTCTTCCTGGAATATCCAGGTAGTGTGAAAATTGACAGCAATAAACTACTGAGGAGAGAGGAGTGTAGTATTGCTAGAAATTAAATAAACTATTAGATTATTAATTTAACAACAAAAGGGTAACAAATATTAAAATACAGGACAGAACCTAAAAGAAAAAATGGTGAGCATTATTCCTTATCACAGCAGTCAAAGACCATACTCACAATGCAGCATGGAAAGGATTAATTTGATTCGCTGCTAATGGTCTTAATGGCCCTACTTTACACCTCTCAGACTGATTGGTATACAAACAAAGGTCTGCATGACATCGGCCTTTGTTTGTAATCTGAACATGTAAGTAAAATGGTGAAGGATTTAACAGAATCTGTTTTACAAGCATGTGAGCATTCAAAATGACTGAAAAGTACTACCTCTGAATAAAACTAGATTAGTAGGTACATTTTCTGAAACACATTGTACAGTCCATACTGGGACAGGAAGCTACCCTAATGTGGTGCCTGTCTGGTTTCAGAAAAATGAAGGTGTTAATTAAGGTGGTATTGTTTACCCTTCCCATGAATAATCTTCCAATTTGCTGGTGTGAAGTTAGAGGTGACAACTGAGCAGACAGGGACACATTTGGCTCTTTACGTGTCCTGCTGTTGAAGGTACTTCCTGATTAGCATGCACTGTAGTCAAGCAAGCACACTAAAATGTCAGACACTTGCTTACAGTCAGAGGAGAAGAAAATGAAACAGTTAGTGGGGAATCTCCCAGGTGCTGCTTGACCCACCATAAAAATGAATCTGCAATGGTGAAAACAGGAGGACCGAATCTGACCTAGAAAACCTAACCCATTCGGTCAAAACCGAGTAGGTGGTAACCTTACTGTGCAATCACACACAATGTTCTGCACCTGCAACACTGGCTTGCTACAGAGTCTAATGAGCAGCAGCTGCAGTTTGCACTTCCCTGTTGCTATATTCAGTGCTGTCTTATTTCCGGCTATTTTTGCCCTGCACTTTAGACTGGTTTGCCCGGCTTCTTAGACTGCTATATTCAGCAGAATTAGCACTGGGCTATTCTTTCAATATAGCTTGCTTTGTGCTCAGGCTAAGTTTGCCTGCGGGCAGTGCTAATTTAGCCTCGGGGCAAAGTTTTTGAATATCGGCCCATAGGCAAGCAATAACACATGACAAGGTGGGTTGTATCTCCTGATAAGAATGCGTTCAGGTGCATTGTTAGACATGAGGTGCTTGCACCGAGTGTCTTATGCACCTGGGCGTTTTATTAGAGATAACCCACCCTTGAGTGTGTTATTGCTGTTATAAAATGGACCTCCAAGTAATGGGTGTTCAACTAAAAAATGAATAAAAAGTGAAAAAGAAGTTTGAATAGGTCAAAATAGTGAAAAAATAGTCCCATTTGGCAAGTGTTTCATCAGCAGTAGAGGGCTAGCTATGTATTTCTTACTATATAATTCTGTTGGTTTTACTACCATTAGACTCCCACACATACACATTATTTATTTTCTATAGTGTCTAGTGCAAGTGCTCAAAGCCTCTGTTTGCTTCAGAGTGAGTGCAGGTTTTAGTGACAGGCATCCTCCTGTGGCAGAACGCTGACGCTGCCAGTTTTAGGACGGTGCAACTCGCCAGTTGGAATTCTTTGAAAAAAATGTATTTTGGGTTACTTTTACTTTGTTTTGTTAAAAATAAGGTGCTGAGAGTTGAAATTGTTCAGGGGAGAGTCCTCAGTTGAGACGCACTTTCATAAGTATTGCCATGGCAACGCTGCTCACATTTGCCGTAATTTTTGAAGGTGCGACTGTAAGTTTATAATCTTCTTTGTAGAGCTGGCAGGCTTTCTTGAAAACACAGAAGGTCAGAAAAGACAGAATATAGCCTGCTCAAGCAAATAAATGCTGCTGTGTGGATGCCGTCTGGGTTTTAGGGAGCGATCATGTGGTTTAGTGGATTTAAATGGAGGACTTGGTGGATGATAGCTGAAATTTAAAAGACACTGAATTTGCTATGCTGAGTTTCATTTTGTAGATGAGAAGTAAGCTTTGAAGAGTTTTGTTTTTTCTATCTGTTTTGTTTGAAATTTATTTTTACCACGCTTGTTTGTGAGCGAGTTGTCTGTTAGCGTCACCATAATCTGCTTTTTTTTTCTTTGGTTTTTATGAAATGGCAGTTGCGTGGAGGACCGAGTTTCTGTTTTATTTAAATGTGATGCGTCTTTTGCGGGGGCTAAAGGAGGATATTTTGAGACTTTTCATAGTGGCCTCACAGTTCAGTACACAGTGACGGCTTTCTTGGCACCATTTAAAATGTTGGGATTAAGAGCTCTACATTGGTGGCGAGGGGCAGTGAAAAGGAAAAAAAACAGGTATGTAAGTAGGAAGATCATTTGGCATTTGAAAAGTGGGGATGTTGTATAGATGACTATTTCTTTTTAGTTGGTGGCACTGCGGTCCTGGTTGGAGATCTGCTTAGGTTGGCACAGAGCTGTAGGTTTGTTTTTTCAGAGGACGTTGTTGAGCACAGTGATATTTTTGTGTGTTGTGGCTGACCTTGGCAGAATTAGTGCTGGTTGTCACAATACATGCTGGTAGGACACAGCTAAAACTAGGTTTTAGCCAATCAGGAGTCTGGAATATTTTAGCCCATTTTATAAACTGCTCTATTGGATAAGTAAAATACAGAACAGTGATTGATCAAAAGCTGTCACATGACCATGCATCAGTATAACTCAATACACATTCAGCTTTGTACTTAGCCTTACTGCAAATTAATATGGCAGTACACAATTTTTCAAAACAACGGACAACCATTACTTCATTCATTTTTATTTTTTATACCTGTTAGCAAGATGAGCTAAGAGCCCATTTCATAAGCGAAGGTTAACATATAAGACATATTATCAAGCAGGACATACATTTTTTTTATTCAGTATTTTCTATAGCTGTCACTGCGCCAAGGATCAGCCTGGTCATGGATCCCTAGTTCCCCGCTTTCATTGTAGCCAGACTCCAGACAACCCCGGCTTGCCCTCGGGGTGGTGTCGCGACACCTTAGGGTGTCAGTGCCACAACATGGGACTGGAATCGAGGGAGCCATCCCTGAAAGCTGATTAGGGCCGGGCAGGCTTCAGAGGGTGGGTGCAAGCTGTCATTTTCTTGGTTTTGTCCCGAGGGGCGGAGACATGCAGTGACGCCTTGCATCTGTCCCTCTCTATAGCTGTTATATGCCTGTGCTAGCGATTCCTTCCAGCCCCATTAGGAGTCATCGACACTGGACATTATCCCCAACCCTTTCCTGAAGAAGGAGATCAGCCTGAAGGCACCTCAGTCCTTCTTCCTCGGCCAGCCCACCAGCTCCTGGGTCCATTCCCGAACCCGGTCACTGGCGCGCCATGAGCGGAAATCCACCACCGCGCCGGCTGGCTGGCTCAAACAGGACATACTTAATGATACAAATTACAGAATATAAACACATACAAACTATAAATACATACAGAAATATACAGTACATAGTAATTAATTACTATTAATTGCATTATTCTGCCTGGCTAAATTGCAATCCCAACTCCTACAGAGTTATGATAAACCCATGTCTGAATTCAGGTTTATACCTCTCCCAATACTTATATGATGTATTGCAACACAATAGTGTTTAGTGTAATACACTTTTACAAGTACCACAGGACAGTTTTGTACTGCCATGTCTTTGTACCAGCCATGCTTTTCATATTGACCTCAAAAGCTGCCACAGCTTTTGTCTATGTAGTTCAGTTACCATTAGAACAAGCATACCTCTCAACCTCCTGCCTCATAAATCAGGGACAAGGCATAAAAAATCAGGGACAAAGGACCAAAATCAGGGACACTTCTTAGAATTAAAGATATCCACCCAGAAAGCTAGTAGAATGTGGGGCTTAGTGCAAAATGCATTTTCTAAAGAAGAACATGTCTGTAACTTTAATGTTTGCTATTATTTTGTGCTTACAATCCCCAATGTTTAGCCACGAAACACAAATTTTAGGAGGGACAGAGTAAAATGTTGAGTCAAATCAGGGACATCCCTGAAAATCAGGGACAGTTGAGCGGTATGAGAACAAGAATTTGTCAATGCTGAATGTTTGCTTGCTGGCATTGGCATTGGTAGTGTAGGAGTTAGAGAGCTGCATAATAGGAATGGCAGTGAAGTATTGAACTGAAGCCAACCCCACCACCACCCTGCAGAGGAGTGACAGGCATTGGGGTGTGCCTTTGGGTCATCAGGCATAACGGGCATGCCATTTCACCACACCCTACCCTGCAGACACTGACAGGTGTTGTTGTGCCTTGGGGTCTTGGTTTTATGCTCACCCCATTCCATCAGGAAATATGGTGAGATGGGTGCTATAGAGAATGGGGTGAACTGGGGTCAAGAGTCCAAGGCACACCTCGATGCCTCTCATTGGCTGCAGGTTGTGGAATGGTATGAGCATTACAGGCTAGAATCCCAAGTCACACCCCTGATGCCTGTCAATCTCTTCAGGGGTGAAGCATTATGGTCGGAAACCCTAATGCCTCAGGACGCTCGTTGGCATTTTCACTCCAAACTTTCAACATGTTTTTTTGTGACTCCCATCTTATGAATAGTGGCAATATCAGCTCATTAGCAGAAAGCTGATTTTGCACAGCTTACTACACCATTTGGCACCACAGGTGTGAAAATATATTTCAAACAAGATGTGAAAAATGACAGCTGTACTGTTCATGGGGAGTGCAAAATGGCAATGTTGAAAATCTGCAGTGAAAATATTAAAAAACTGGTGAAGTCAGAAGCGCATGAGAAACTGCATACTGCACACCCATAATGCAAATAGTTTGTGGATTTACAGCAGATTGTCAACACAGGCATTTTGAACCTCCACCATGAACAGTGTCTCTGTGATTTTCTTAATCTGTCCCGAACAGTGATTTCCCACGGCGACCACGCATTTCTGCGCTGGAGGTGCGAAAACACATTTCGGCAATGGTGTGAAAAATGACAGCTGTACTGTTCATAAGGAATGTGTAAAATGCCAGTGGTGAAAATCTGGACTGAAAATATTACAAATGCATGAACTTACAAGGGTGCATGGAAACCGCGCAATGGTCACTCGTAACACAGTCATTTTATGGACTTTTTTCACAAAATTTTAACATAGTCATTTTAACACCTCTGCTCATGAACAGTGTCACTGTGATTTTCTTAATCTGTCCGAACATTGATTTCGACACCGACTGCACCATTGTGCGCTACATGCACAGAAACACATTTTGGGCAAGATATGAAAATGACAGCTGTATGCTCATAAAGAGGTGTGGTAAAATGGCAATGTTGAAAATCTGGCATGACAATATTGAACATTCACGAACTTACAAGTGTGCATAGGAACAGTGCAACGTGTGATAAGTAAAACAGTAATCTTTGGAATTTTTTGCAAATTTTGAACATAGGATTTTGGGGCCTATCTCATGAACTATGACACTGTCATTTGGTATAATCCTCAAAAGGTGATTCTGCAGATGACTGCAAAATCACCTTTTGGGGCTGATTAACAAAATGACAGTGCCATAATTCATGAGGTGGGGTCCAAAAACCCATGTTGAAAGTTTGGTGAAAAATTCCCAAAAATGCCTGAGATATACATCAAAGTTGAAAAAACATATTTATTCCATTATACAGCATACCGGCATGTCATCGGTTTGCCAGTCAGCTTTGACGAGGTGCAGGCGATGTTTCGATCACGAAGACCCTCGTGCGGACTCCGGAGAGTATGGGGTGAGGTGGGGTGTGGGGGAGGCAGAGTGCGCAGAGGGTGGGCACTGGTGGGGGTCAGGACAGTCAGCAATGGAACGCTTTTTCTTGCAGGTTATTATTTTCTCAGAGAGGATGCAGGACTTGTGCCACACTGGGGTGGGCTCCCAGCATGGCAGCTGGAAGGCTGTGTGGGGGCAGTGGAGCCAGTGGGGACTGAGCACCCCATTGGCCATATGGACTGTTCCTACGCTTGGGGTTGGCTCCCAGTGAGGCACCTGGTATTCTGTTGGGGGGAACAGTGGAGCTGATGGGGATTGGGCACCCCATTGGCCTTATGGACCATTGCCACACTGGGGTGGGCTCAGCATGGCACCTGGAACTCTGTTTTGGGAGTGCGTAGAGCCAATGGGGGATTGGGCACCTCATTGGCCATGCAGTGTGTGTGTGTGGGGGGGAGCATGAGCACACAATAGGCTATTAACACTATCTTATCACTGCTCACTGGAAGGGTCTATCCCTTTCAACTGCATGCCACTGCATTTTCAACTGCTGTTATAGACAGCTGCAGCATGTGGTCGCAGATTCTCATTACTGTATATACTTTACCTTAAATTTATATATTCAATAACCACACCCAATGGTTATTCCAATAAACTCAGTTTATTGTCTGTACACATGTGTGGGAGCCTCGGCTAAAGGCAAGAGCTCCTCGAACTAAGTTTTACACAGTATTTTATAGCACTCTTATCTTGAAAACATACTAACATTTCAGTGTAAGGTAATCATAGTTTCTTAGCAATAACAGAAAAACAGTTTCATATGTGCAGGTACTTTTCCACTGGCCTATTTCATCACTGCTTATACATACACTTGGGTCAAGCTGACCTAATAGAAACAATGAGTTTCACTCACCCATGGTACTGTACAGCTTGATTTCAATGTGACTACATGTTCTTATCTCTGCTTCTTGCCCAACCCTGCCCAAGCTTGTTATCCAGGCTGGTACCATCAGTTCTGTTCAGCTTTATCTAAACTGCTATTTTCACAACTTTAAGTAACTGGTTTCAGCTAGCATGAGCTATTGCCTTTTGCTTGCCTTGGCAATTCTTACAAACTTATAATGACCCCTTAGCTTCTACTCAGACCTGGCTATATTCTACTGCACTAGCAGCTTATATGTTATAATCATAATATATATATATATGTTGTACACACTTTACTTTATATGTAATCCACTCTATATGTATGCATAAAAGAAAGACATATATATATATATATATATATATATATAAAAGAAATTCCTCCACACTCCCCTTTTGATACTCTGTATCAATAACCACCCTTTTTATTTATATGATTTAAAACTGGTTCCCAGCATACAGATAGTTAAGGCATGGAGTTACAGATGGAACACAATGGTGAGTTTGTAAAACATAATACAGAATTGAGGGATGTCAACACCACAATTGAAATATGTGAAAAATGCTAACATGTGACACCACATATAACACAATATAACATAACAATTTTGTTGATGAAAAGAATTCATGGAATTCACTTTGAGAGGAATAAGGTAGATGCTACCTTGTGTTGAGGTGTGGCACACCCTTGGAGCTTGATTGAAGAATCTATTGATAATGTCTTGACAGATAAGTCCTTATAAAACATAACAGTCCATAAAGTTAACAGTCCATAAAGTTCATATAAGTATCCACAGGTTGATGTAGTTACAGTACAGATGAAATGTCATTTGCAGAATGGTGAACCCCACAAGGCATATGGGGCAATGCAGACAGTAATTTAAAACAAAACACCAGCATAGTAGAAAAGTCAGTGTTCATTTTGCTGGCTGGCTGATTAGTAGACACACTGGCCAGGGGTGCATTAAGTCCTTTTAATGGAGTAGTCACAACACACACTGGCATGGCATTTGTTTTGTCGTAGTTGATTACACCCCAGCATAAAGATTAACAGTCCATAAAAGGTAACAATTGACAATAAACCATTAAGAACACAGTCCATAACAGAGCAATAGGGTTGTAGAAAGTACCAGCCATGTTTGGAACAAGCAGCAGCGAAGAAAATGGATGTATTGCTTGAAGGTCAATTGAAGCAGAATCTTCTCGCTGGAGTTGGGGAGTGCCCCTTCCCAGACTTAACTTCATAGTAAGCAGAAACAATAAGCTTGATTGCAGAGTCTGAACTGACTGGACCTTCTTCAGTTGATTTAAAGTTCTACAAATAGGTGTAATTTCGCTGAAAACATTACACTTGCAGAGGTTACTGCTGTTGAACGGAGATCTTTGTGTGCCACACCGTGGAAACCTGCAAACTTGCAAAGTGTGTTAGACACTGAGTTAAAAACACATAAATAACAATATTTTAAACCATTTACTTTTGTTTTGTAAAGAGTGGTGTGACAGAGCCTAAATTCTGGCAATTAGAAAATAAAAATAAAATGGGACATTAACTGCATACCTGGTGGTGCAGGCCGAGGTTCAATTATACCATTTGACCATTTGTAAATCATGACAATATTATGGTTACCTCCTGCTTTTAAATCACAGCAGTTATGACAGTGATGAACATTATTTCTGTCTGTTGCAAGCAGGCCTGACGGAGACCTGAGTTATAAAATCCTGTAATGTTACAATACATAGATACATAGACAGTGTCAGCAGATAAGGGCCTATGGCCCACCCAGTCTGCCCATTTGAGCTTGTAAGTTTAGTTTGTTTTCCTTACCCCTGACCTCTAGAATTCTTTTATGTCTATCCCATGCATTCTTAAATCTCGTGATTGTTTCAGCCCCACCACTTCCTCTGGCAGGGTGTTCCACTTGTCCACCACCTGTTCTGTGAAGAAATTCTTTCTCATGTTTCCTCTGAATCGTCCTCCTCCAACTTCATCCCATGCCCTCTAGTCCTGGAACATCTTTTTCGCTTAAAATAGTGTTTTTCTGCACTCTGTTTTTCCCTGTAAGATACTTTTGTATGTCTCTTATCATATCCTTTTCTCCTCCTCTCCTCCAGGGAGGCATGTTTAGTTCCTTCAACTTGTCTTCATAGGACTTGTGATGCAATCCATTTCTGCACCATTCTCACCCCTTGTACTCCCTTCAGACCCATTACCCCCTCTTCCTCAGTAAAGACTGAGCAGAAATACCTGTTCAATATGTCAGCTTTACTGTTGTCATCCTCCACGCGACTCCCATCCTCCCCTTTAGTCTCACTATCCTCTCTTTGTCCTTTTTTTTTTTTTTTTTTTTTACTTGTACCTGTAAAAGGTTTTGTCCCCTTTAACCACTGATTTTGCAATGTGTTCTTCTGTCTGAGCTTTGGCTTCCTTACTGACTTTTCTGCCTCCCTTTGTTTCTCCTGGTACTTCTCCCTATCCCTTCTGCCTGTGTCTTTTGTATTGCCTGAATGCTATCTTTTGGCTTTCACTTTCTTTGCTACCTCTTTGGAAAACCATAATGGTCTCCTCTTCCATTCTCTCTTGCTAACCTGCTTGATGCAGTTACACGCTTCAAACATATTGTTCATAACAATATGCCTTTTACACAATGCAATTAGTGGGACAAATACATATGTTGTTGGCCTATGCCAATTTAATAACAGTGCCTATTGCACCTGTGGCACATGAAAAGGTCTACCTTTTTACCCTGTATAGTGACATACTTTAAAGTACTGAGTGAGATAAGGCTTGAAGCATAGGTTTGGAGTACAATCTAAATTGTGCATATTATAATTGTTAAAATTTAAATGACAAAACCTGAATGAGTACACTCATTCTTTAGGGGTACCTGTGAGTAATAAGACAAACAGAGCATTAATTTTACTTTTGATTTTGCTTTGGAACATATTGTGGGTGGGTCAGCAATGCTGGTCCCAGTATTTAGGTTTGGTTATGAGCATTAAAAACTATACATGTGGAACACTTTTTTGAACACACACATGATACAGTGTAGCAAGATGTATATCAAAACATTATAACAAAAACATGAAACATAAGCATGTTTGTAATAGAACAATTTCAGTATTGAGCATAATGCATAAAATACATTTTAAACAACACATATAGACTGTAAACTTAGCTTAGAATCCAGAAATGTTAGAGTACTGTGAATTTACTGGTTGAAAAATGCATTCATTGCTGTAAGGCAATGACAAAAGTTGTTTTGCATTTGTTTTAACAGGATAAGAAAGCTGAAAAGACAATCAAAAGAATGAATATGTGTGGACATACATACACAACTTTACCCTCCAGCATAACTGATTACTTGCTGAGGGCAGAAACCCTTGTACCAATAATAGGTGTGAGATTTAACTGTTTGCACTAGAAAACAGAAGGGCTTGGGCTGGGTTATGCTGTTAAAATACCTTGGTCTTTTTTTTTTTAAACCTGTAAATAAGAAACAATTATTGGCAAATATACATATTTTCCTTATTTACCCCTCTAGGGGAACAGTGATGTACCTGCAACCTTTGTGGGTATTACACTGGAAGGGATAGAGGAAGGGTAGCTTACCCTCCCCCAAGCTCCTACTGGTGGAAGAGACAGCTCAAGTGAAAGAGACAGCTCGAATACTGTAGCAATAAAAAGGTTAGCTGTGGATGGTGACATGATCCCCACCTACTACACCTTAAATTATAACAAGATAATATTACAATTAGTTTAGTAAGTTTCATACCTTACTATAAAGATGGGGAACTTCTTTTCTCTAGAAGAAAGAGAAGAAACACAGACAAACAACAAAAACAAACACACACCAGTTTAAAAATAAAACAAGATTATTTCCATAGGATAAAAGAAGCCAAGCGTCCCTGGTTCCTTATCCTAAGCATGACAAAATGTCAGCTGAGTTTATAAAAATCCAGATTGATGGTAATACCGTACGTACGTATCTCTTAGAATGCATTTCAAAAGACAAAAAAAAAAAAATGATTACACCATGGTCACACATAAAAACAAAACCATTGTTTTTAACTGTAGATGGTAAACTCTCAAAAACAGCTGTAATAGTCCTTTTTTCAAAAGCGTACTGTACATACATATAATAAAAATATGGGGAGATGATGAATAATTCTCCCTTCCAGCTGGAGTATTGCCTGTGTTGGCTGCAAGTCAGAAGCATGAGAGGAGAAGAAAAGTTTGTTCCTCTTCACTTAGATACTAGTTTTGCAATAAAAGTCAAATTACATGGTTCACTCTTGGTGTGCTTTCATGAAAACATACATTTTGTGTGAAAAGTTGTGCTTTAGGTATGGAATACACATCAAGTTTGAACTGGTAGTAACATAAAATGTTGAAACACAAGAAGGTCAAATAACGTGCAAAAGGTCACAGTGTGCATGCAAGGGTCGCTCAAACCCAGTTATTTATTTATTTTTTAGTGTACTTGAACACTGCTGATATTAAATATCTTTACAATAAAACTGCTGGCCAAGACAGTACACACACATACACATACACACAAAAAGAAATACTTAACACAAAATAAGACTGACATTGTTTCACACCAATTTGCTAAGGTAATGCCCATAGTTCCGTTATCGTGTTTTAGATATATGTGCTGCCTCCTGCCTGTCTTGTAACACTGACAATTTTTAAACCAACACATTTATACATATTGCCATGCCAAATCTTTCCAGAACAAAACACTTTTTAAACACATTCTAATAACTCCTTTCAACACCTTTTAAAACACAACACAACGTACCATCTGTAAGTGAACACATCTTGTATAACATGGTTACACCTTTTGACGCATAGCCAAAATATGGCACTTTGCCATTTTGCAAAAGTTTTGGTTTTAACTAGAAGTATGATAAAGCATTTATAGCTGTTAACACATTACATTTTCACCTAGCAGTGGCTTGGCACGTTGCTTGCAAACTCAAATCTTTCTGCACATTGCAATCTATGACGTCATATCTCTTCACCTTCAACACTACCTGCTTCATCCAACAACTACATACAAAAGTTCTTCACTGACCCTATCTAGGCAGCACAAATGTTCCATTAAAAATAAAGCCAATTAAAACAGTCAGCTATGAGGCAAAGAAGCTTTTTCTTTTTTTTTTTTTTTCCTGTAACATGTTGTGCACTGAAGGCAGTCAATCCTATCTCGCAACCTTGACAACAGAACATAATTACAGAACACAGATATAAGCTTGTTTTAGATATGCACAAGAAATACAGAGCATTACCTTGTTTAGTATATGTATTACAGAAATAAAACAGACAGACATAAAACAACTTTGAATAAAAAATTTGGACTTACCCGGTGCCAAGGTATTTTTCTTCTTCTTTCCGATACACAAGTCTGAGTAAGAAAACTGACTGCAGGACCTTCATGATAATTTCCAAACACTGCAGCTATTTACCCTTTCAAAGATTTTCTTTTGCCATTTTAGTAACCTGCCAAACCAAGTCTTTTCCAGAGCTCTGGTTTGCAGTTTAAAACAAAACAAAACAAACAAAAATCTTTAACAGTACTAGGTTGAAATCCATTTGGTAGAGGTCCCCATATTTCCCATTGTAGTCCTAAAAGGCGCCTTGACCAAACTCGGAGTGCCCAACACTCCTATATTTTTACTGGCGCCCCTGACGCCGTAGTGCCCTTTAGCACTCTTACTTTACGGGCGCCCTGACGCCAAGTGCCCTTGGCACTTTTACTTTTACAGGCGCCCCTGACGCCGAGTGCCCTTAGCACCTCGAGTGCCCCTTAGCACTCTTACTTTTTACGGGCTGCCCCTGACGCCGAGTGCCCCTTTAGCACTCTTGGTGCCACCCCTGCACTAGAACAGTAACTGATGACTGTCACCGCCTCAAGGCGCCACACGATGGTGGGACTCAAACCTCCGGGGCCACCTTCCTGAGGCTGGGACTTGGCAGTCCAATCACAGTGTGACACGGAGAAGTGAAGTCATCCTGCCGACTACGCCAAAACTGTGGTCGTAGATTCTCATTACTGTATATACTTTACCTTAAATTTATATATTCAATAACCACACCTAATGGTTATTCCAATAAACTCAGTTTATTGTCTGTACACACATGTGTGGAGCCTCAGCTAAAGGCAAGAGCTCCTCGAACTAAGTTTTACACAGTATTTTATAGCACTTCTTATCTTGAAAACATACTAACATTTCAGTGTAAGGTAATCATAGTTTCTTAGCAATAACAGAAAAACAGTTTCATATGCGTCAGGTACTTTTCCACTGGCCTATTTCATCACTGCTTAATACATACACCTGGGTCAAGCTGACCTAATAGAAACAATGAGTTTCACTCACTCCATGGTACTGTACAGCTTGATTTCAATGTGACTACATGTTCTTATCTCTGCTTCTTGCCCAACCCTGCCCAAGCTTGTTATCCAGGCTGGTACCATCAGTTCTGTTCAGCTTTATCTAAACTGCTATTTTTCACAACTTTAAGTAACTGGTTTCAGCTAGCATGAGCTATTGCCTTTTGCTTGCCTTGCAATTTTACAAACTTATAATGACCCTTAGCTTCTACTCAGACCTGGCTATATTCTACTGCACTAGCAGCTTATATGTTATAATCATAATATATATATATATGTTGTAACACACTTTACTTTATATGTAATCCACTCTATATGTATGCATAAAAGAAAGACTATATATATATATATATATATATATATAAAAGAAATTCCTCCACAAGCATTCATTGGTGAACTGTGGCCATGCCTGCAAACACACTGACTGAATTGGAAGACAGGATGCCACACCTATAAAAACTCAGATGATGGCACTATGTTTCTTGCACATGTGTGCAAGCAAACATAAAAATGAAAAACAGTGGTGGGTCTGTACTGCTGTTTGAGGCTGTCTCAACAACTGTCCTTTGCTGCAGCATAACCCTTGTTGGTCTCTCATGCATATTATAGTCCCAAAGTGGCTGCTGAGACTCTAAGTCACATGCAGATGAATATCTTCAAATAGCCCAAGTCCCATGCACATTAACAGCTTCATACAGCCCAAATAGTACATCCCAAAACAAAAACAATGCCTCAGTCAAATCCCTCCCTAAAAAAGAATTATCTCTCAACCATCTCTCTGAAAACAATGAAGATTAAACCAACAAAAGACAGCTATGGAGGCCTCAGTGGAACACTTTCCAAAAGGGAAAAAATTACAACTATGGAAGTCTCAATGGGACATTAAAAAAAGAAAAATAATGCAGAAAATCTTAGGCAGTGGAAGAGCTGCAGTACTTTTTGCAAACTTAATCCAAATATGTTGATTGTTACACATTAACATCTAGTTATTTTAATTAACATAAACACTTGAAAAATAAACTATTTTACAAATGCAATAACACTCTCCAGGGAGTGCATCCGGCTAGATTGATGAACTTGATATGTGGCCTTGTGCCTCACAACACACCTGGGTTGTGCATTGAAATAGCCCAGTGCACAGCCTGTCATGTTTTTATTGCTTATATAATGAGTTACATTGGCATAGAAAATGTTATGCAGACTCAAAGTAATCCTTGTGGCAAGTGTTATGTGTGTTCATAGTTACTACAAAAAATACAACACCTCCAACATGAAAGCATCCCCAAGTGTCACACTGCAATGTCAGCACTGAATATGAGTCCAAGTCCCTGATGTGGGACCTTAACCCATGGACTTCCGAACATACGAAAATGCCAGCAGAAATAGGCCTCGTGGTCTGTTGAGTCTGCTCAATTTTGTAGCTAGTCCCTCATCCTCGCAGCTGCCCTCCCACTCTTTCCTTCCTTAGATTTACCCTCCACCTCACCCTGCCCCATCCCTCTTGAAACTACCCACCTTCTTGCAGGCCACCACCTCCTGTGAGAGCATTCCACTTGCCCACCACCCTTTCTGTGAAGAACTGTCTCCAAGACTTTCATGGGTGCCATCAGCTAAGTCGGTAAACCTAATATTATGTGGGATGGTTATGATATCTACAGCTGAGGCCAATACTTCAGCAAGCAATGGAATAGCAGAGATTAACTGTTTCTAAATTGAAGCTAAACTTTACTAAGTGGTTCGGTGCCCAGGTGCTTATTCAAAATAAATGATTGGCCATGAAAAATGTCATGTCAGTCATGAGACAAAGAGACACTGCAGAAGGCATCATTTGGTAGAGCCGTCTCTCATGAATAACTGTACCTATGGAAACAACCCATCTCAATCCAGGAGAGGTTATGGGCAAGGAGGCTGTAACTATTAAAATGTTTTTCATTCTTTAAAAACAAAACACAACTACATTGTTAGCAATAGCCATATACTGTACTATATCCCCGTGGCTAAATAAAAAAAAATCATTATTTGGGGCTAAAAATATATTTTCCTCAGAATACATTAAATTATTTTGAAAAATGATTTCTACTTAGAATCTTAGATTAAAACAGAAAACAATGGTTTAGATGGAGCTGTACATTACAATGGAAAAAGGCAGTTCTATGATAAAACAATAATAAAAATATTGAACATTTTGTGGTACATATAATGGCGTGTAGCGGAATGACTCATTTACTCCTATACATAAGTGGTAAAACCTTCATAACCAACTTGTGACTTCGCCACTCATGAGTTGTGGGTCTTATCACCACTGGTAAAGATAAAGGCATTATTTTACTGCAACCCAATATCCCTATATTATTGCACTTGAGGGAGATGGTATTTCTCTAACCTTTGCTAGGGTGTCAAGCACAGCTTAGTTTATGATAAAGTTAACAATGCACTGAAAAGCAAAGGGTCATAAGGCTACTTAATATAAGATTTGATGTTGTTTTATTTTACAAGTGATGTATCCAGTGTAGCCCAGCTGAGCTGTAACTTCTAGTTTTGAATGGGGTCTTGTTCAGAGCTTGCCAGATAGTGCCAAAATCGCACCCTTCACACTACCTTAGATAGTGGCTGCAGATATTCTTATTCTGTAAACATTCATTCCAGGGCAAAGAGATCAGGGCTAGATTCATGAAACTCTGCCCCATCACAAAACTCCAGATTCTACAGTGAAGCCGGGTTTTGCCCAATGTGGTATTCACAAAGCCAGTCTGCCCGCAAATGGGGTTTGCAACGGGCAAGGTTTGAGGGGCAGCAATGCAAATGAAGGGGAGAGGACCTGCATATCCATGCAATCCCATTCACAAGCCATTTTCTCCTCACATGGGCCTTTTGTGAAGGTCCCTTACATGGAGAAAATACTGCCAAGCCAGACCTGGCGGGTAAGTCTGCACAACCTTTGTGGCCAGGGAGGTACTGCGTGCCCCCTCCCTCGCCAATCACCATCCCTGTAGTAAAAAGTGACCATCTCATTGGTGGTATAGCGGTCCATCCCTATTCCCAAGGGCCGTTCATCATCCCAGAAGAAAAATAGTAACTGTTGCAGTGGTGGTATAGTGGTCCCTCCCATCCCCAGAACTGATCGCTGTCCCTATAGTTAACAAAAACAAAAGTACCTTGTTCCTGGTGGCAGTGGTTCCCACCCCACTCCATTCTCCAATTGTTGCCCCGATAGTTATAAAAATATTCCTTGGCAGTCTAGTGGTCCCTCCTCCCAACCCATTCTCCGATCACCATCCCAATAGTTAAAAAATGGATTCCCTGGTAGTCTAGTGGTCCCTCCACTCTCTCCTGATCCCTGAGTGCCGTACCCATAAAATAATAAAATCCCCTGGTAGTCCTGTGGTCCTCTCACCCTATCTTTCCCTGCCATAAGGTGACAGAAATTACCCTGGTGGTCTAGCAGTTCCCCCACCCATCCTGAATCTGCCTGTATAGGGCACGCATAGTTTTTCAAGTGTCTCGTGGACCGCCACCCACCCACCACCCTGTGAATGCCTGACCCTAACCCCCCCCAGCCAAACCACCAGCCAGTGATCAGCATAGCCCTCCTATCACCTCCACGCCTGACTGCCAACTGAGCGCTAATGAACGATAGTGTACACAGTACAAACTCACTGACTGACAGCTCATGCTAAGCTGTTAATCACGGTCACTCAGTGTGTACTTTGTACAATATTTGATCATTGAGAGCTCAGTCAGTCAGCCAGTCATGGTGGTGATAGAGGGCTATGCTGGTCACTGGCTGGGGCTGGGTTGGGAGGTTGAGGAGATGGTGGGTCAAGTACCTCACAGGGTGAGTGGAGGGCCCTAGACTCATAGGAAAACTATACAATGCCCTATACCTGCAGATCAGGGATGGGGAGGCTGCTAGACCACCTAGGTAATTTGTCAACTTAGTCAGGGAGGAAATGAAGTTGGGTGAGGGACCTCTAGATCACCAGGGGATTTTTGCATATTGACCAGGATGGTGATTGGCTTAATGGGGGTGGGGAGAGGGACCACTAGACTACCAGGAACAATTTTCTTTAACTATTGGGATGGCAATTGGAGTACGGGAGGGGGAGGAACACTAGACTATTAGGCAATATAATTTTCTATAACGGCATGGTGATCAGACATTGGGGAGGGGGAGGACCACTAAAGTACAAGAGTATTTATTTTCTTAATACAGGAACGGCGATTGGGGAAAGGGAGGGACCACTAGATCACCAGTTACTATGGCTACATCAGGCAGGGGCTGGGGTAGGTGCTCTAGACACCTGCAGCCCTTGTAAATGAGCCCATAATGGGCATGCAGATGGCCAGCTAGAGCCTTGCATGCCCAATGGGTTCATTTGCATGGCTGCTTTTATCAAATAGCACACTGGTGCTATTCATTGTAGGGCCATTTCAGGGAATGTAGGTCAGGGCAGCACCAGTGGGGTTCGAGGTAGTGGTAATGGGGTTTTCACTGCCCTACCTACCCCTATTCACAGTTGAAAAGCACCCCCGCTATCCATAAGAGAATATTTTTTACCACTTGAGCAATCTCAAAGTGCAACGCAAACTTTTGTGCTGCACTTTGGGATTTTTTATGAATCTAGCTCCAGATCCTTTTACCATATCAGCAAGTAGGATCCAGAATTTTTTTTCAAGTGCGAGGATTGATGTCAAGGGATAGCACTCTCCACCAAAATGAAATGTGTAATGTTACCATATAATGCTCAGGTTAGAGTAAACAACTTCTGTTTACTGGTCTAATGGAGTAGTGGGTGATACATATCTACCAAGCTGGATCTACTACAGGTAGTTCATATCCAGAATTAATTATTTACAGTATCTGCGGACATTATTCATCATAAGATGCTGAGAGATCATGGATAATTGCAATTTTAGGCATGCATGTTTTGTTCCTTGAGGATAGCTAGGTATCCTCATTGTGCTGATGAATTAACCAAGATTATCTGGGCAAAAGTATGAATTATCTGGGTCATTTTTAACAAGCTAAACAACATGAGAGAGTGTATTACCTCTAGAAATAAGAATCTGAGTCATCACAGTGCAGAGCTTCCACTATCTGTGTTACCCACTTTGGACACATCATAGAATCCTAGTGTATCCACACATATCAGTGGATTATCCAAGCATCCCTTGTCTTGTTTCTTTTCTACCTTGACTAACAGATGTGAAGCACGGAGGTTAAGTGACACTTTCATGGACACACAATAAATTATTTGTTGTGGTGGGATTCAGGCTTGTGACCTTTTGTTTCATAGTTCATTGCTACACCACATGTACCAGATCATTCTGCCTTTAAATTTATCATATTGGGTGACTGGGGTTTGGATTTGAACCTCAGTCGCAGGAGGCAGCTGATGGGAGGAAGACTAAGCATCCCAGTGGATACTTTCATCTTCCAGGAGTGAGGGTAGCTGCCACTGATACAACACTGCCACCAGTGGGGCCATGGATGGCAGTGCAGTGGAGCTATGGTGAGAGGGAAGATGTGGGCTGGACTATACTTTGGCATGCACTGTATGCACAGGACTGGAGCCCCTAGCACACCATCAACATTTCAAGGTGTGTGTGGGGGTAACCAGAACAGGAAAAACCTGGCTTGCATAGGATGACTTTGGTGCACTCTGGTCCTCATCCTGCCACTGGACACATAACCCAAGATGGAGCTGGATAAGCCAAGGAAGGGAGGGGCGCTGAGTCAGACAGGGGAGCATAAAGAATAAATAATAAAACTTATCACATACATAGAGGTGGGCAACAGTACATTGTACCTGGACTGGACCTTATCCTACTGTTTAATGAGGCCATTCTTGTGGTCTTAAGTAATGATTAGTACAAAACATAACCTCTGTATAAACAAAATATTATATTGTATATTGTTTGCTTGCTTAATTACTGGGGGCATTTTTCAAGTTTTGTCTTGTAGTTTTGAAAATGTTCCTCTTTCTGACAGATACTGTACATCCAGGTCTCCCATCCACATCATTTTATGAGATGCAGTCAGTGCTCATGTGAGTCATCTCCTTGTACAGCATGGCATTTGTGAGTAGATTTGCTAGCATATCCACTGCAGATTTTTAATTTGCACTTAGGCAATACAGCCCCAGGGATTTGGCATTTCAGCAAGCATTGTCACGTTACCTCTATTTTGTTGATAAGAGATCCTGATTTTATTTAGTTATATTTAACCACTGCAATGAAGCTCAATGCCAGTCCTCACGTGGACTGCTGGCCCTTTGACATTCTAGTTCTTAAGAACATGGCCAGCTTTCTGGACACAAACAAGAATGTTTTTGTTAATAGAGGAGAAAGAGCCATCACTATTCTACTCTTGATACCTACACACGATGAAAAAACAGCATACTGAAACTGGGCAGTCACCAAGGCTTGCTAATAATAATTTCAGCAATGCACGGTGCCAATATAGGGTTAAATCATGTATAGCTGGCATATACAGAGTGCAACTTAATTGAAGCATTCTAGGTGTACCCATGCCACAGTTTGTCCCTTCCCCATTCCTCTACACTATCTATCCAATTTTGGGGTTCAGTGAATCTCTGGGGTGCAGGAATGCTCTCTGGGGACTACAGTGTTACTGGCATAAGCTGCCCCACTGCAGCACCTTGTCATGCCTGGCCAGAATCCAGCACCGCAGTGCCAGTCTCATCTCAGGTTTCCCAAGGTCACACATCTTGCACACCTTTTGGTTTCACAGATCTGAGTATGCCTGGCTCACCTCAGGAGTCAGGATTAAAGAAGGACTATTCTCTTAATTCTGACTGTCCAAGTAAAACCCAGAAAACCATGGAATAAGCTAGACAGTAAGATTTCTCCAAGCTAAGAGCCCAGTGCTATAAGAAATTTCTGTTGTTAAAATGATAAATATTCATTTTCACTGAAATTATTTTTTAATGACTAATTTGGAAAATGTTCTTTCAAGCAGTAGGTCACTACTTTAGAGATGTTAAATCAATGTAGATCTGAGTCACGATTGGCCAGGAGGAAAAGGTCTTTTACATCAGTGAGCAAACACTGCAGTTTGTGGCATAGTCAATGTGGACTGATATGCATATTAAGTATTAGTTTCATTATAGTCCAATTCCAGTTTAACAGACATAATTCTAAATTTATACATAAGAGTAGTGTAACTATCCTACAGATAGTGTATTATTGCTGAAGACATCCCAGAATTTTAAGTGTGTGTGTGTGTGTGTGTGTGTGTGTGTGTGTATGTGTGTATTCCAAGAAATAGGTAAGTGGAGATGTCAAAAGGTCACATTATACTGTGCTGTATGTCACAATTGCTTCTTTTCTTCTATCTTTTATTTTTTGGCCCTCATTCACTGTCTGTTTTCCTGGTGTTGCTTCCTCTACTGTTGTGTGCCCAGGAACTAACCTACTGGAGTCCGATGATCATCCTAACCAGATAATGCTGACCAGTGCCACTGTATGCTCCCTATCTTATCCCCAAAGTCCCCCAAAGAGGGTTCCCTATCATCTTTCTTCCCAGTTGCTGCAGACTAGGGAGAGTGAATGGAGCCAGTGGTGGATGAATAGGGGAGCATATTCTAAGGCCTGTAAGGCATGGGCACCTATTGGCCTCAGCACTGTCATGATCTCAGTGAGAAGGACTTTAATCCCCTTTTGCCCACCCATGTTAACCACACCAACATGGGCTTCCCTAGGTGTGGCCGAGAACGTGGTATATTAGACAGCCCCGGAGGAGAGCATCACTCTTATCTATGATCATGGGACATCCTGGTCTCTCTGTAGCAAAACTCCTGTCACTCACTTGAACTATTTCCAAGGGATTTTCATATAGTGTGTTTTATGCAGACAAAACACCTTTTATAGAGTTAGATTTTTGGCCAGAATGGAGATTAGATCCACTGGCCCCTAGTCAAAATCCTTAGTCACACTACAAATCACACCCTGAACCATACCATCTAACAGTTGTTGGCGCCATTCTGCACTTGAAGTGTGTAATTTCTTTTGTTGTTACTTCAGGATAGCCGCAGACCAGAACCTGTCAAACCACAAATGGAGATTCAGTGAAGCTTTGATGAATGCTGCCTTCAGTGGATTTCTGTTTAATAAATGATCATCCCACCCAAAAGATTTACTAAAGAAAAACAGAGTATAAGAAAGGGAAAACTACAGCCTCAACCCCAGTTAGACACAATTAAGCTTACAAGCTCAAATGGCAGATGGGTGGGCCATAGGCCCTTATCTGCCGGCACTGTCTATGTATCTATGTATGAAAATGTGTATCCACTACTGCTTTTTGTTTATTACAACCAGGCTTTCTATATGTCATAATGAGACTTGCATGCTAGGAAAGATTTTAAACTAGGTTCCTCCAGTCAGATCCAAGATATGTTGTTAAATATTTCATTTCTTGTCACTGGCTCACAGTTACAGAGATGGCTGAATGTAGCCAATCACAAGTCCGCACAGACTCGATATCTGGCCAATCATTTCCATGACATGTTAGGCTAAATTGCAAGGAAGTCCATTCTAGATAAGTTTTTTCACCTTGGACAGCTTGTGGCTGCTTACTCCTACAGTCATATGGCTGGAGTATAGCTATAGTCTTCAAAATCATTTTTAGACAAGTAGCAGTGCTGCACCTCTGAGCTACCCTGCTGCTGCTCTCACTGTGCTTAGCCTGTGGCTAAATGGAAGTCTTAGCCTCCAATGTCTTTCATCTTTCATGAGCACCAGATTTGTTCCCAGAGACTTGAGAAAATTGTTTATAAAATGTATGCCATATGGAGACAGCATTCAGTGACTTCTGTCACTTGAGAATCTTCCACTATCAAATATGCATCAGTCTTTTCCTGAACACAGTAATTTTCTAGGATATTTTGAGCTATTCACCACACACACACACTTACTTTGCATTCTTTCATGAATCACACTGATTTGCAGATCTATGAAATGTTATATGCACCCTTTAAACATGTCCCCCACCCTCAATGGGCCAAACATAAGGGAGAATCTAGCTTCCATCAAGGTTTAAGTGCAGGCAAGATGGACATCTGTCATCTATGATGTTTGGGCAGTGTCTGTGTGTGTGTGTGTGTGTGTGTGTGTATGTGCGTGTGTATTGTATGTGTGTGTGTGTGTTTATGTCTGTGTGTGTGTGTGTATGTGTGTCTTAGACATCCCACGGAGTCATCTATTGCTTAGCTGTTATTGAGTTAAACTACAGAAAATACATCCTAGCTGAGAAGTTCTCCTTTATTAAGGAAACAAGGAGGTGCAGAGAATAATCAACAGTTCTGCCTTTTGGAAAAGCTCAGAATTAAGTGCAGGAGGCGTAAAGAAAAATCCAATCAGGAGCTGTAGCCATTTCCTGAGGCAAAGAATATTTCAGTCTATGTAGCTGGTCACTCAGAACTGCAGCAGTTCCTCATTTTGTTTTCCATGTAGTCCTCTTTGGGCAAGGTAGAACATTAAGGGAAGGGCAAAAGCACGAGCTTGACCAGCAGTCTTATCCATGAGCAATTCCAATGTGAAATCTTATCTAATGAGTGTGCATGTCCAAAATGTACTCCGATACAAGAGTTGAGCTTTTCTTTTTGTTTTGTCAAGTAAGTGAGCTTTTTAGGGCTGTGGGCGGAGCTATAGCCATTGCGAGCTTTTAGCTCTGAAAGAGCTGCTCCACAACCTCTTCCACTGGATTTTTGGAAGTATCCTTCCAAAGTTCAGTGGAGCTAAACCCTCCATCATGATCGGCCTATAAAATAACAGCTGCACTATTTAGACTGTTACTTCGCATTCCAATGCATGAACTGCTCATGCGCACCACTTGCATGCATGCACAGTTCTGTGGGTGGTGTTATGTTCTGAATGGCAAATGCCATTCACTATTTGCTGTGCCCTCCAAAGTCATGTCCACACCTTGTAGCACACTGGGAGCCCACCCCAGCATGCAGATTTTGTTTTCCTTCTGAAAATTGAAAACAGTCCCTTTTCACATTTGTTTCCCGGTGCCCCCTGTCCAACTCATGCCCAACATGGGTGTCCAATCCCCATGTTGGCATTCCATGTGGCACACTGGGTGCCCACCCCGTACCAAATGTTTTTTCATTTTCTTTTTGCTGAAAATTAGAAAACGGTCCCTTGTTGTCTGGTTGTTTTCCTGTGAAACTAAAAACGGTCCCTCATCATCTGCAGTCTCCTCCCACCCTCCCACTGAGCACCCACCTTCCCACACACCCATCCCATATAAGCGTGGTCTACAGCTATTCAATGGGATTTTCAACTTATGCTCATATTTCAGCCATTTTTTGAATTTCTGCCCCAAATTTTCAACATGGGGTTCTCAGGACCCCACCTCATGAAAACTGTCACTATCATTTTGTTACTCTGTCCTGAAAGGTGATTTTGGGGTCACTGTACTGAGTCACCTTTTGGGACAAATTCACAAAATGACAGTGCCATTGTTCATGAGGTAGGGTCCCAAAAGCCCATGTTGCAAATTTGTGAAATAATTCCCAAAAATGGTTGCATTATGAGCTGCACTTGCACAGTTTCTACACACACGTGAAATGTTGCTAATTTTTAACATTTTCACTCCACATTTGTAACATTACCATTTTGCACACCTTCTTCACAACAGTATATCTGTCATTTTCACAACCTGCCCAAAATGTGTTTTTGCACCTGTGATGCAGAATAGCTTTTTGTGCTGCTCAATCACCTTTCAGGATGACTGAACAAAATGACACTGGCACTGTTCATAAGGAGGGTCCAAAAAGGCCTTGTTGAAAATTTGGTGCAACACCTCCAACATATGGTCAAGTCACACCTGGGCATTGAATAATTTCTACGACATGTGTAACTTTCCTCACTTGGTAGTGCTTCACAGCCCTGTTGGCTTTGGCCAGAATTTGTTCATTATGCTGTCTCAAATAGCAATGTATTTTATCAAATATTCATTTTTCCATCATGTCATCTTGTCCTATAGCTATATGCGTCCTTCAGGTAATCTTTCCCAGTAGGTGTATTTTGAGAGCAGGTGATTTATTTGCATTATGTAATCTTAGCTAACAGATAATCTGAAAGCCCAAAGTTTAAGATAAAGTATTTTGTAATCAAAATCTAAATGCAGAAAAATTACTCCTGTTACACTCATACACAATGGTAACTTACAAAGTCTTTTTATTAACAGTTTTTTTATCACAATTACCAAAATGCTGCTTACATAAGTTCTGCCAATGATGCCTTGCACAGAGGTTCCTGGTTACCTCGTGATGTGCATTTTGGAAATGAACTGTTCAGTCCTGAGCAACAGTTTCTAATGAGACACATCTTTATGGTAAGCAGAAAGTTTAACAGTAGGATGAGAATGGCAGTTCTATTGTTTCAGCATGCATCAGTACTTCAGCGATTCAGTAAATTTAATTTTAGGTAAGGGCTCTTTTTATACTTTTACCTCCAAAACAATTTACCAAATTAACCCATCATGGCTGCTAATTTTATTAATTTGCACTGTACTTCACCAAAGGTCCCTTTTAACATGGCACTATTTCCCAGTAAACGTTTTAGAATACCCATTTTCATAATATGGTGTCACATGCTAAGCGTTGTCTGGTACTGGCTTGTGCATTAATTCTTTGGAATCTCTTATCTGTAACACCTTTGGAAAATTATAAAGTAGATTACGTTTACATATAAACTGACATAAAGTAAAATATCAGGGCATACTGTATATATAGATTTACAGATTGATTGCTGCAGTTACCTACTACAGTACTGCAAAGACAATATACTGTTTGCTATAGTTGTCAGGATTGGCCTTTATAGTGCACAGTGGTCTCCTAAGATTCTGACTCAGGTTCCAGCAATATACACCACGCTTTTCCTAGAATTCATGTTGAGGGCAGACAGCATTCCTATGTTCCCATTGATTCTATTCAGCAGGCTGCTGCAAAGCTAATTTCCAAAGCGTCATCAGTCCTTTTCAAAACCCAGTGGTCCTCACTGTCAGGTCGATCAAGACAACCACAGGTACAGAAATAAACAGATGGATGTCACACTGCCTATGTACAGGTGAATGTGCTTTAACTATTAAACTTTATGTATGTTCATGCAGCCCCAAAATCAGCCTGCCTCTCATTCATCTCTACTTTAGAGGCACAAAGCATGGAATTTTGCTTGCTACTCTGGTGACCCGGTTCAGGAATGGACCCAGGGAGCCGGAGGGATGGCCCGGTGGAAAAGGATGGAGCACCTCAGGGGCTGCTCTCCTTCTCTAGGGTAGGGTTGTGGAGAGTGCCCAGTACACATATGACTCCTGGCAAGGCTGGGGAACTCACAAGTGCCGCGCAATATCCAAGAAAGGGCAGGGCAGACTCTGGACATCACTGCTCCCACCCCTGGGGAACCTAGAAAAAAATCAGCTCACAGCCACCATAAATGAAGCCCGCCCCTGGCCCTGATTAGCTTCCAGGCCAGCTCCCTGATCCAAGTCCCATGATTACGGCATTAGCCCCGGTGCTGCACCCCACCCTGGGGGAAAGCCAGGGTTTCAGGAGCTGCAGCCAGTATGGAAGTGGGGGCTTAGGGGTCCGTGACTGGGCAGATGTGCCAGCAGCCATGGGCAGGAAAAGAGAAAAAAAAAGAGGCACGGAGCTGAAAAGCTGAGAGTCTCTATTCACAAATGTCCCTTTCCCCATGTCATGCTAAATGACCCATGCTGTCAGAATGAGTTCAGAATATCAGAGACAGCTGTAGGAGCAGCTGTTCTTCACTGGCTGTCAGCAAATCTGGAGTTTGGGTAGGTGGGACTTACACCAGTGTGAAACTGCCCACAGCTTTCCTTGTCTTTCATTTCTCAGGATGATGCCATGCTGCACAGTGCATCTAAAGCTAAAGCTGCCATTGTCAGCAGGAGGGTCTTGAGTATGTGTGCTCCCCATGACACCAGCAAAGACTCTTGGGGACAGATGCAGAAGCAGCCATCCATCACCAGCACTCAGTCAATCAAAGCCAAGTTAGGCAGGACTTAAGCTAATGAAAAGGCCTGCAACCTCTTTTTCCAACAGTTTATGGGATGCCCCACCCCATCATGTGGCCAGTGCTACCATCACCACTGCTGGGGGTCTTGAGTAGGCTGAGTGCTTCCCCTACCCACCAAAATGAGCAGAGACCCTTGGCAACAGTTGCAGGAGCAGCTTCCAACACTCTTCCTCAGCCAATCAGAAGCCAAGGAAGGTAAGGCTTTGTAAAGTCCCTTAGTCTAATCTGCCCCTAGTGTGAGGGCTCCTAACAAGAGGGATAGTCTAACCTGGGTGATTTTGCACTCAGAGTTGACATACAGGAGAAGCACAACAACATGCTTCTATGAACCTTTGACACTCTCAACTATTCCTGCTATTGCTATCAGTACTGCCACTGGTTGCTGTTATGTTTGTTTGCAAACAGTGTCTTAGTGCAGTTTCAAACTGTAGTGATAAGGTAGTTATCATTTTAAGCAAAATGCTCTTCCTAACAGTTGTTCCCTTAATTTTAATTAGCCTACAAATAAATAAATAAACAAGCATGGGTGTTGCTCTACTAGTTATCAGCCTGAGTCCATGTTTATAGCTCAACAACTGAGTGGTTATACAAGTACTGCATTAACCCAGACTGTTGACAATTGCCCTACTTAATTACAACAAAGTGATCTTAAATTTACTGTATGCCAACATAGCAACAGGTTGGACTGTGTTGCAAAGACCATACTAAAGAAGCTGTTTAACAATGACAGTTGTTCATCTTATTTTAAGTCTAGGTATCTCTACCTCTTAATGACTTAATTACAAGCTGTAGAAAGAAACCCAAGCCCAGTTCAACCTTCTGTAACCAAGCCTAAATCCAGAATAAAAGATGTACATTTAACTGTGTAAGAAAAGTGATTCATTCTCAGTGAATTAGCCAGGGTTGAGTCTACTAAACTGTAACATTTTTCTAGTCTGTTAACTTACCTAAATTAAATTAGAGCCAGAATACACACAGATTTGTATGATATTGCTGGAATAAGATATTTCTGTATACATAACAATACACCAGATATAGTTAATTTTTGTGTTTGTTTTTAGCAATTTCTGGCAAGGAAAGGCACACTAAGCCAAGTGTTGTTTCCAAGTATGTTCTGGGAGCACTGGGAATTTAAGTGATGGCTTACAGTCACACAGTATTCAAGTGGTAGCTGTGGGATTCAAACCCAGTTCTCCAGGTTTGCAGCTCAGTGGTCTTAACCACTAGAACAGGACACAAGTAAGGGTGGGTGGCAATCTATATGATGGATAAACTAGACTGGGAACTGTCCAGCTCATGTAGTTCCAGTACAAAGAAAAGACAAACATTATTACTATTAAAGTTTATCTGTATGGTAGAAGTGGAAAACAACTTTAAATCTCTTGTATTTATCATCCTTAAAAGTTTAGTACTCCTAATCTCCCTTTCCTGAACAGATAATAATTGCAAATTTAAAGACTGAAGGAAACATTTTTAGACAACTCTATCCCTAACTGGTTAGAATCCAAATAAGAAGTAAAATTAAATCAGACTGGTCTAGGTACGAGTTGAAACAGATAGTGGGACCCCAACAAGATTAAATTAACAAAATGAGAGCCACAATGTCTTAGACCAGAGCCTAACATATCAAATTGTATATCACTGACGGGCTGACCTGTTGATGCAGTGGAAGACTTGAGGTTTGAGAACAAGCCTGGGTCAAAGGGAGCTGGTTAGGAGAGGAGCTCTAAGTGTCCCGGGATGCTCATCTTCTTCTGGGAGGGCTGGTTGAGTGCTGCTGCGTTGCCATAGCACTGCCACCTGGGAGACCACAGATGAATCGGCCGGGGCATGCACTGGCAGGGAAGGCTCCAGCTGATACCATGTGGTATCAAGCTCTGTGCATGCTCACTCGAGCATGCTGGCTGATATTATCTCAAGGGAGGCGGGTCAAGAAAATTGGCAAACAGTCCATTCTGGCAGCATGACATCCACTGGCTCACAAGCCCTGTGCTATTGATTTGACTCCGCATCCATCAGAATTTGCACCTAAGAGGAGACCCCTCCAATTGCTGTACCATGGGGAGGGGTGTCATCTATGGAAGAAAGAGGGCTAGTGTATATACTTTTACATCTATGGGCAGCTGGGTGACAGGGCTGGGCCACATTAGAGAAGGCCACCAACACGGGGGCATAAATAATACATCAACAAAAATTGTACATTATTAACACAAGTACTCTTAGACAGTATCATAGATTACTGTATTGTTGTCTGTGTCAGAAAAGCAATTAGGGAGAAACTGCCCCAAATATGATTTAATCTTGCAGCGTCTACAAGCTAAACACCCTCTGTTTCTTCAGGCTCTTGAAGCTATACACTAGGATGAGCTGGAACAGATGAAAAATGCTGATGAGGTTGCTGACCTCTTTCCTAAGTCTATGATAAACATGTTTTTCTTTGAAAATAAGAAAAAAAAATAAAGTCCCCTGGTTAACTATTAAGATTCTAGAACTCATGAGAGTTAGAAATTTGTTGGAAAATTATGAGGTAACCAAAGCACCAACTGACTTAACAAATTTAAAACATTGATAAATAAATGTAAGAATGACCTGAGATAGCAAAAACCCTTCTAGTTGTAAAAAAATAAAAATAAATAAAGACAAGTTGTGGGGACCCAAAAGCTTTCTGAGATTCATTTAAGAGCCTTCAGAATCCATCAGAAAAAATAGACTTAATAAAGTTAAATCGCATAAAATACTCAAATGGTCTATAAATTTCTAACTAATTAAATAATGACTTTACTAATGTATGGCAGCATTACCATTAATAACTGAGGCCACTGAACTCAGCGACTGAGGTAAAAATCCACACTGATTTACATTTATTTCTTGTCTGTCTACAAAACTGATTTTTTTTGTTGCCTGTGAGGATAAGGTGTACATTTACTTTCCAAGCTAAGCACAAAAGGGCCATGACTCTGATAAACTACACCATAAAATTCTGAAACTTGCTGTGCAAATATTATCAAAACTATTGGCTTACTTATTCAACCTATCACTGACCACAAACACTGTTTGGTTATTATGGAATACTGCTTCATTATCCTTTATTAGGGCTATGGGCAGAGCCTACAACCATTTGGGATCAATTGTACCTTACAAAAATGGCTGATCATGGAACCTTCTAATTGGACTTTTGGAAGTATCCTTCCAAAAGTCCATGAGCTCGAAACCTCGGCCATGATCAGGTGCAATGGAATAACAGCACTATTTCAGTTGTTACTTCACACTCCAGGCAAGAACTCATGATGCATGATTCGGCACGCACGCAGTTCCACTGGCATCATCATGTTGTGAATGTCAAATTGCCATTCGCCGCAACCACGATGCATGCATGTACAGTTGTGTCACCACCGCCAACTTGCTATTGCCAGCACCGCAGCAAAAAAAAGTCCTGCACCCTCCAACTGCTGCTGTCCTCCTTGCTCTCTCTTTCACGTCACTGTGCTGACATTGGGGTCCCTAATCCCCATATTATCATTATGTAGCCACTCTCAACTCATGTGGCACACAAGGCCCACCCATTATGCCCAAATGGTAAATATTTCTCCTCCACCAACATTGGGCTGCCCAATCCCTCTGTCAGCATTATGTGACCCCAACTCATGTGGCACCTGGGAGCCACCCAGTGTACTCACATGTGTCTTTTCCTCCCCTGCTGAAATCAGGGTGCCCAATTCCCATGTTGGCATCATGTCCCACCACCCCAAACTCTTGTGGCACTCTGGGAGGCCACCCAAGTGTGCCCAAATGTATTTTTATGTTTCCTGTAAATAAAGAAAACCATCCCCAACGTATTTTTTTCTGTAAAAAGAAAACAGTCCCTCATCATCACCCCAGTCCCCTTCCTTCATCCCCACGCTCCCACTGAGCTCCCACCTCCCTGCACCCCTTACCCCATACTTACCTCTGGAGATAGGCGCTGTCATCTTTTCTGGGCAGAACACGTCTGCACTCTTCAAGCCGAACCCGCAAACTTAAGAGTCAAAGGTAAGCATGCTATAATGGCATTCAATGGGGTGTTCAACTTATCTTGATAAATCAGTTATTTTTTTAATTTAACCCCAGATTTTCGACATGGGGTTCTTGAGACCCACCTCGTGAACACTGTCATTGTCATTTCATTACTCGGTCCTGAAAGGTGATTTTGTGGTTGTTGCATGGAATCACCATTCAGGACCAATTAATGAAAAGAATAGTGCCACTGTTTATGAGGCAGGGCCCCAAAACCCTAGTTGCAAATTTGGTGAAAAAATTCAAAAATGACTGTGTTCGAGCATGCATTGTGAGTTTCTATGCATGCTCTAACCGTTAATTTAAAATTTTCACTACAGATTTTCAACATTGCCATTTTGCATATCTCCTTTTTAATAGTTCAGCTGTCATTTCCACCTCCTGTCCAAAATATGTTTTGCACCTGTGGCACAGATTGGTTCGATCGCTCTTCAAAATCACATTTCAGGACAAGTCAACATAATGACACTGGCACTCTTCATGAGAGGAGGGTTCCAAAAGGCCATGTTGGAAATCTGGTGCAACACCTCCAAAAATGGTTATGTTACACCCAGGCATTCAATAATTTCTACGGACATGTGTAACTTTGGTCATTTGTCAGCTCAGAACAGCCCTATCGGCTCTGGCTAGACTTTTTTTATATCAGGTGATACATCCATGTAACTGATAACTGGAGCAATGCCTGTGTTCCCTGAATTGGCCAGGCTATTGAAAAACAATTTATATTCTCAATTAGAAAATTGTCGTGAAAATATAGTGTTTTTGCCTCTAACCATAGTTCCACTACAATGGAGACCTCACAGAGTGCCTATACCTCACTGGATGAGGTAATGGTGACCAAAAACACAGTCTTCCACGATAAATGTGAGAGATCACATTAATTCATAGGGTCAGATTGTTTTCCCATCAGCCATTACAGCACCAGTGGTAAGTTCTGTGGTGGAGGTGATTCACACACAGAAGAGTCATGTGCACCATGCCCTTTAAGAAGTGAGTGATGATGTGGCTTAACAGGGCAACATGGCAGATACTTTCCAGCTGGCCTTCCCAAAGGCACCACTAATAAAGACAAAGATGTGTTAGAAAGCAATAATCACCAGAAAATAGCATCAGTCCTTGTGCATACTTTCAATGGCATTCCTGAGGCAGCAGAAAAAACAAACTAAACACCTTTCTAATCTGGTAGTATTGACTGCTGAAACATGCACTCTGCAAGAGGAGCAAACTAGAGCTTGGCTGCCAGCCTCCACAGCAGATTGCAACATGTGCATATTAGAAAAAGCTTGATAACCATTCTGAAGATAATAGCTAAGATACAGCAAAAGATGAAGGCAGGCTTCACTAATATAACCGCACAAATAACCCACCTTCAGAATATTGTGGCTGGACTGACTGAAACCATCACCTCACATGCCTCCCGCCTTGATGAAGTGGAGATGTGTATTAATGAACTTGAAGACAACTTTGCAGCTATTGTTTGGGAAAGAAAATCACTGAAACAACTGTCCTGGAGCTTCAAAATCATGCAGACAATAAGGAGAACAGGGCAAGAAGATCCAGTCTCCACCTTATCAAGCTGCCTGAGGAACAGAGGGATGGGCGCCTGAAAATTTGATTCAAAAATGGTTGGCAGAGCATCTCAATATGGAGCCCGAAGCAGTGTCATTTGAAATAGAATAAGCCCATTGGACCCAAACTGGGTGAAAAGCAACACCACTTTCTAATAAAATATTTAAAGTATCCTGAGAAAGAGGCTATCCTGCTGAACTTTCACCGAGGGGGATAAGAGTTTGCCCATCTTTATCCATATTGCTTCAGGATCACATGACTAGTAAGGCCTCCCAGATGCTTCACAGATGCCTGGATCTATGTGATAACAGTGATGTGGAAGCGGTGCCATTAGGGTGACTTTACATTGGCGAAAATAGATTTTGCTGGTGTATACTCCAGGTGCATGGCGAAACAGCCACTTGGAACTTAAGTTTTTGTTTTGCGTGAGGGCAGTGGCCCGCACCACTCCATGGGGTCTTTGCCACCCTCACCCCACTACTAAAGATTCTCAATTCAGGAAGGTGCATGTCGGGGGTGGTAAATAAAAAATAAAACTTTATCAGCCGGTGCAAAATCCTGACATGCCCAAAACCCGAAACTGGCACCCTCCCAACCATAGCCTGCCACGAACCCACCATGCCACACAGTCAGCTCAGCAACCCTGTTGCACTACCACACCACCCTCCCTCCTTCCACTAGTCGCCGCGGCATGCTCATTCCATGAGTTCATATACATATAGCGACAGAGATATGCGCTATAACGCATTCGCTCCCCCCATCCACTCGCCGTGAGAACAAAGCACCACTATTGAGTCGCCCTTTTAGTAAGTGCTCTATAATGATCGCCTTTCTTATGGGATACCGGATTCCCTTGATGCTGAGCAATTCCTAGAAGCTGAAGATGGTGTGTCTCAAGGATCAGCAGAAAGCAAGGAACTCTGCTCTGTCTGCCTGATCATTTGCCTTATAAGTTGTCAGCACTAGCTCTAACAACCCCTTATTGATCAACTGACTCTTTATGTAAAGCCCTGAACACCTGATCTCTGCTCCTATAGCCTGCTTCAAAAGTTTGGACCACAGTTGTTTTAAGTTTACTTTTACCACTGGTCTTTGTTTGGTTGGGTGAGAAGCTTAAAATAGCCACCACAGTAACCACTCTAAACTTTAAATTCTGTCAGCCTGACCTATATTGATACCGCTGCGACAAAACATGGGCTGTTACTGCTTGGAGCTATGGCTCTTTTTTTTTTTTTGCATTATTTATTTATCACCCCTCGTCAACCGGCCTCTCTTCAGGCCTTCTGCCAGGACTACGCTGTATCTCATTCTGAACCCTCCCGACACCAGCTTCCACCTGATCCCAGATCGCAGCTGACCAGGGTAGCCCGGCGTAACCCTTCATCAGGCGGGTCCCCTCCTTCCGGAGAAATTGCCTTCAGGCATTCTTGCTCTAGACCCTGATACTGCTGGGATTGGTATTTCCCTGGTTCTTTGGGGTTCCATGGAGGTGGGGATCAGGCGTCCGTCATCTGGTTGCTCGGATGCCATTTTCTCTCTTTTGAGTTCCCTGTGCGCCGCTTCTTGTAGTGCCTCAGTCTCCACCAGGGGCGCTGCAGGTAGGCATGGCATTGAGCCGCCCCGGGAGAGCAGTCCTTGGGACACTCAATCTCTCCCGCCCCTGCACGACCCCCAGCGACCGAGTCGTTCCCGAACCGGGTCGCCCGGTGTGTTTGAGGTAAGCGCCAGCGCCTCAGCCCTCTACACCACCAGGCCAGCTTGGCCCTTTTTAAATACACTTCCATTCCATGAGCTATCTGATTAGATGCAGCTATACTAGTAAGACATCACCACTCTGTTCTTATAAAACTACTGGGCCGTGGGTAGCATGGAGATAATGCAAATTATTATAGCTTGGATTTTCCCACCTCAATTGCTTCTGGGAAAGTGGATGGCAGAGAGCAGGCATGTGGAGTTTTTACTGTTCAATCACAATATTGCTGTGGTGCTCACAAAGTGCTATTGGGTTGAAAAGGTGCCTCATTTAGAAATGTCCTAATTGGTTGTTATGGACTTATATTTGTTTTCTTTAATGAGACATACTGTAAGACATGAAGCTGTATTATCTGTATTTGGTAGTTCTACTTATCTGTTGGCTATAACATTTTGATACCTTATTTCTTATGTGTAAGTTGTTCTTGTTTGCATACTATAAGGTACCACCTAGCGACCACACTTTGGTTCCACGCCTCCTTATGTGACAGTTAGAACTTTAAGAGAAGGACCAGTTTCATAGTCCTCCATGTTAGTAAAACATGTCAATCTGTTCACATGTTTTACAATACAAAGTGCCTGCAAACTGCACCAAAATGTCCACTTCAAGTTTCTAGAGAATCCAACTCAGGCATGTTTTAGCCTGAGAGGTGATGAGCTACTAGGCGATATTGGTTTTACTGTTTATTTACTATGGGAAATGTTACAGAAGAGATGACAGGAAGGACATGTATAATGAGCAGACTAGGTGGGCAAGGGTCCTTATCTGCTGTCAAATTCTATGTTTCTTTGTTTCTGTGTAACTATAGGAAACTGGAAGGTTATGTGTAGGGGCTTAGGGGAGCTGGTTGGGTACAAAATGGGAATGTTTCGAGCTTGCCCATCTGGTTTGTACACTAAAAAAGTATTAGTACATTTACAGTCATCATTATGGCTTGGGTCCCAAAATTCCACAGATCAAAGATCAAGAATGTGCTCAGTCGTAAGGTTGCTTCAAAATGGTTGACAGGATCCATGATGTGTCAATGGTCTAAAAAAATGTGGTCAGTCAGGAGCGGCTCCTTGGGAATAAGAGGAAACTGAAAACTTAAATTTTTTGATTCAGAAGACTTGTGTGTGTTCTTGGGAGGTGGCCTGAAAATTATCTAGTTAGAAGGGAACATGACTGACCTCGTGTATCAATTAAAAGCCAGTGGTGTAACCATATGGCTCAATCCATCATTTTCAGGGTCAATAACCCACTCAAAAGTGGAGATCAGTGAGAGATTTGTCATAGGTCACATTGAACTAAATAATGGTGGGCAACTGGCGGTGGGCTCAAATTATGGGCCTTATGTTGAGGACAGTGTATGTTTCCACCAACTACTTAGGAAATGACACAGTTTGAGGGCTGTTGGATCCATGGAGGAGACTACAACTGTGTCTTGAACAGTATCCTGGACAGGTCAAATATTCCCATCCCTTATCATGAAATACCAAGTTTCTGACCAAACTGGCCAAGGCGGATTCACTTACAGATGAATGGCCCACCTAAACCCAGTTGGCCTCTAGTACAGATTCTTCTTGCATGGTCCCAAATCATATACATGAATTGACCTCATCAAGTGTAATTCCCCAGGTGGAAGGGTGTCCTACCATCCCATTTTCAAATCTGATCATGCCCCCATTCCTGAACATGGCAGGTAGTGATTCTCCAACTCCTGCTAGGGCATGGAGACTAGACCCTACCTTTCTCAAAAAATCCAGGCAATAGAACCTTTATTGCAGGGACCATATCAGAATACTTACCCAATAATAAAGGGTAGATGCTTCCCACTCTACCAGATAGGAAGCCTTGAAGGCATTTGTCCAGGGTCAATCAATTTCCTTTGCTCAGCACAGCAAATTTGTGACAAGAGGCAGCTAACATGCCTAAGATGAAAAATTGCAGCCTTTGAAAGGCACAGATGCTAGAGCCAAATCTTTCACTGTATCACATGCTGCAGAAGCAGTGCAGTGGTAGAGTGGGCAATGTTTTGCCAAGACTGACTAATATTTTGATGGTGACTGGGGCAAGCTCTTATCCTGGCAGCTCAAGCAGAGGGAGGGAAGAGAACTATCACCTGCATACACCATGAGGAAAAGGATTGGTGGCAGACCAGGCCTCTATCAGTGAGGCTTTCTCCTCTTTTATGCAGCATTATACACTTCAGAGACTAGCCCACTAGGCGAGCAATTTCAGAAACATAGAAACATAGAATGTGACAGCAGACAAGGGCTGCTTGGCCCTCAGTTAGCCGATATTGTCTTGCTTTTTTTTTTTTTTTTTTTTTTTGCTGTAGACCACACTTGATCTATGGTGCCAGCCCTTTCTCTCCCTTCCTTATTCATTTTTATTTTTATTTATGACTTTGTTTACTGGGTAAGTGCATTGATCCGATGGACCATTTCCAGCACAACCAGGCAGTGAGGCATGAGTAAAGAACATTATTTAGAACAAATGGTACAAACATTAAGCAGGCAGTGGTATTAACAAACTACAATCGTACATGGTACAATACATTAAGCAGACAGTGATGACAATAAATTAACAATTTAAATAGCAAAGGAGATAACACAGACCAGTGAACAGAAGCAGCACCAGTCACCCCCCACTCAACATTAATGGCATACAATTACAATTCCCTTTTGTTTGTCCAAGGCATTTTTTTCTCATACATTTTCCCTCCTGAAGCTGGCAGGCTGCATGATTCCTCCCTCAATGGCCCTCTCTGGCCCCACACACCTGCACCCAACCCACATGGTAATCCCCACAGGTTGCCCCCACACTTAACAGGGATGAGGGTGAGGCGTTGACTTTCACCCTTCCCCGAGACCAACATCCAGACTCTGGGTGGCCAGCATGGGTGCCACCATAGCCATCATAGAGCCTGCCTGCTCTTCCACTTTGTTCACCATGTTTTCTCCCTCCCTTGCCATGGCTGTTTGAGTGCATGTGGAGGAACGCACATGCAATGATTAGCGCACCCTCCATATCCTAGCCAATTTCTGTCTACTACCGGCCCTCCACCAGAGGCAGTCTGGCAGCTGTGGTGACTGAATCCCCACCCAGGAGAGGAGAGCCACCCTACAGCCACTCTATCCAACTCCCAGTCTCCCCACCAACCCCAATGACCCAAGCTCATTCCTGAATCTGGGTTGTTGGCATGGTGCAGTGTGGAATCCAGCACCTCAACCCTCCAGCGCCACCAGGCTGGCTGTCCAAGGCATTTTGAACCCTTCCACTGTTTTCACCCCCACTACTTTAGCTAAGAGGCTGTTCTAGGGATCCACCACCTTTGTGTGAAGAAATACTACTCCCTCTCATCCTTTTGATTCAACCCCACCAGCTTTGTATCATGCCTCTGGTTCTAGGCACTTTTCTCTGAAAAAATACTCCCCTCCTGTACTTTATTAACCCCCGTTATGTATTTAAGGTCTCTTCATATCCTCTCTCTCCTCCTCCAGGCTGTCGTGTTTAGTGCCTTTTGTCTCCTCATATGGCATTTGATGAAGCCCTTGCACCACTTTAGCAGCCCTTTTCTGGACCACCTTCACTTTGTCTGTATTTCCTGAGATGTGATCTCTAGAACTGGACACAGTGTTCCAGGTGAGGTCTTACCAGTGATCTGTATAGGGGCAGCACCATCTCTCTCTTCCTGCTGGTGATACCCCTTCCTATGCACCCAGCATCCTCACCACCCTTCCAAAGGTGTCTTGAGGTACTAACTTCCTAAATTCACTTTTGAGCTGCTGCTTGGAGCTAACACAACAAGAAAAAATATATAAAAGAGCAAACTCTACAGTCTACCACCCTTATAAGCGCTCATCAGACAATTGCCAGTGGTGGCTGAGTGAGACCACCACCCTCAGTTAGTTCATGGATTAAAATATGCTCTTATGTTTAAAGTTAGGGGCATAAAAATGTCTGCCAGTGATATCAAAGTGACAGAGATACAGAAATATGGAGGAATGGAGGGGTTGGAGGTACTGTGGGTCACCCTGGAGATGGAAAACAGAGTCAATATTCACACTGGCATGATCTGCAGACCTCCAATACAGGGTAGAAATTAGATATGGCACTGGTGGAAGTGATTGTCACAATGGCAGAAAATGGGCAGGTGCTGCTAGTGGAGGACTTCATTCTGCTGGATGTGAATTGAAGCCTACCAGCTGCAGCGTCAGCTAGAAGAAGGGACATCCTGAACTCCCAGCAGGGAGCATTTCTCAGGCAACTAGTTAGAGAGCCCACTCATGGTGGGAAGAACTGAGCCTGCTACTCACTAACTGGGACAGTATTGCAGACATCAAGGGGGACACCTGGGACCAGTGATCACCAAACATTGTGGTATAACATAAGGATGGTGGTGGAAGTAGACTACATAAGGGTGAGGTCTTGGTCTTTAGAAGGGCAGATTTTAAAGAAATAGATGAATGCCTCAGAGATGACTTAGCAGAGTGGGATAATGTGAGTGGGGTGGAGGGAACAGTGGGTGGCACTAAGGGAGGCATACTGAAGGCAGCAAACCTCTGAGCAAAGGAAATGAGCAAATATAAGAGGAAAAACACCACTATTATTCTCAAAGGAAGTTGCTGAAAGGTAAAGGCTAAAATTGTAGCATCAGGAGATATAAAGAGATGCAGAGGGAAGATGAAAGAAAGCTGCACTAGGAGAAGCAGAGGAGGCAGGAAAAGCAGTAAAAGTGCAAAGATGCAAACTGAGGAAAGAATAGCCCAGGGGTAATGAAAGGAAAAGACATTTTTAGGTACCTACAGTAAGTGAAATGAAGAAGACTTGGTAACCCTACGTTAGCACAATATGTTAAAATTGTGGTCATTTGCACTTTAATGAACATGTCTCACAACCCTGCCTGAGACAGGGATCAGAGGTAGTCGAGGATTCATGATATATGGCATGAGATGACGTAAACCCTTCTCCTTGCACTAATACGACAACCTCCTGCAAAGTATACATCTTGCTGGATGACTCCTTCTGAGATACTGCCAACACTTTAATAATATCATTGGAAAGACCAAGTGCCTGGAACTCCAGCACCTAAGGAACCAGACAGTCAGGTGTAGGAACTACAAGTCTGGATACCTGACTTCCACCTGGACTTTGTTAGCAAGTTCAGTCTGAGTGGAAGTTGCCATGGAGGTTTGCTGCTGAGACTGAGAAGATCCTGATACCTCAACTGGCATTGCCAGTCCAGTGCAACCAGGATCATGAAACCCCATCCACTGCAGCTTGAAAACCATGTAGTGGACCAGAGGAAACAGAGGACAGGCATACAGAAGGCCACGAACCCAGGACCGAAAGAATGATCACCTGTCAGATTGCTCCCATTGAGGAGGATGTGCACATCAGTCTCAGCTTCCTATTCTCCCAGCAAGTGAAAGATACACTGATGGCATTCCTCCACAATATGAACACCTGGAACACCAACTCCAGTTACAGAGACCACTTATGCTACCTATCTCCCATACAGCTCAGAGTGCCCAACAACTAGTTGCTGCATCCCATGACACAGACTGCCATCAGATCCACCTGCAGGAAACAAGCTAAGGACCATGTACAGAGTACCTCCTAACACAGAGGAATGGAGTGTCTTCTTCCCTGTTTGTTCAAGTAGGATATAGTAGTTGTGATGTTCATGTTGACCTGTGTAACTAACCTTGAACCAGTGGTGCAAACTCTGTCATCACCAGGTGAACTGCACAGAGTTCTAACAGGTTGATGCAAAGAAATGTCACACTTGGAGGCAAGAACTGTTAACTCTGGAATCAAGCAAATGCTAACTCCAACCATCAGTAATGCATCCATCATGAAAGTGAGAAAGAGCTGTGCACATGCAATCAGGATACCCTCTGAGAGGTTTATGGCTGGAACAGATACCAACTGATGGTGCCCAGCAGTGGCTGGATCACCAGAACTGGACAGTTCAGGGTCATGTTTCACTGAGACCACTGAAACCACTGATGCCCCAATTTCCACTCAATGTAATGCAAAGTTGGACCAATGCACCATGGCCAAGGTAGAGGCCAAGAACCAAGAATCCAGAGAAGATCACAGGCTGTATGTGATTGTCCATCCTGAAATAATCAGGAGAGGAGGATAGGTCCTCTACCTTGTCTAGAGGCAGACAAGCTCTGGCATAGAGACAGTCAAGGTCTGCTTCATTGAAGAGAATCACCTGCTCCAGGGCAGAGTCAGACTTGTCCAGACTGACCCTCACACTTAGGTCCTGGAATGTATGGATGACCAGATCTCCAGACAACTCCATGGCCAACACAAGCTCCCATTATTAACCAGCCATTGAGGTATGGAGATACCTTATGCCCCAGTGCCTGAGGAAAGCTGCCACATCCAACAGGCAGTTTGTAACACCATCCCACTGATGACAGGAATGTACACTAAAAACTGAGAAAACATCAGTGAGACGGATGAACTGGAAAATGGAAGAATGCATCATGGAGATCTAGGGAGCAGTACCAAGCTCCAAGCTTAATAGATGGAATTATGTTGTGCAGAATAACCATGCTAAATTTCACCTGTGAATGAACCTGTTTAGTTCTTATAGATTGAGAATGACAGTCAGCCCCCCCATCATTTTTGGTACCAGGAAGTATTGAGATATGAACCCTGCTGAGTCTGGGACAGGCTCTATCACATGCCACTCAAAGAAGATAGATGGCCTCATTCTGCAGCAAGGAACAAGAGTCCAGTGACACCAAGTTCTCTAAGTCTTAAACTTCAGTGACAACCCTGATCTCACCACCTCCAAAATTCACTTATCCCAGATAGTACCAGACAATTGTGGTCAAAAGTGGGAGAGTTGGCCACTGACTGGGAGCTGTAGCAGGGTCTGGGACAGTGAGGGGATGGAGCCACCCAACCCATCACTTCTTATCCTTAGAAGGAGCCCCAGACAACTGGTCTCTGTAGGAACTACTGCCACACTCTTGTGCAGACCTTGTCCTCCTGACTTCTTGGGAAGTTTTGCCAGATGGTACTGATGGAACTGCTGTCTCTGTTGCTGCTAATGTTGCTGCTTCTGCTCAACATTTGCAACCTGAAAGGAGCTGTAAAAGTAACTGGTTCCATGTAGTTTTGACTTGGGCTGCTGCTTGGACGGTGTGACTGAGGTCACTGAGTTCAAGGTACTTATGGACTCCTAACACCCCTGAGATGGTCAACCACCCCCAATCCAAGTGACCCATCCCTATAAAGGCAGGTCTTCCATCCACTGCAGGATTTCATGTGTGAATGGTGAAATCTGCAGCCAAGAATACCAGCAGACAGACACAGCTGTAGTCACCACTAGTTCTGACATGTCAGTTGATTCATGGGCCACCTGCAGCTGGTGTTTGGCCAAGGAACTCCCCAGACAGTAGACCTCCCACACATCTGGCTAGCTGTCTTCAGGAGCATTTCTAACAAGTCAGAATGTCTCACAAAGATCTCAATGCCAAATCCAGCCATCAAAGCTGCAGAGCTGGCCAGATCATGCTAAAGGATGCAGTCACATAGCCATTTTGGCCAAGGAAGTCCTGTTTCTAGGGCTCCTTGTCTGACTCACTCTGTACCTTCACATTGTGGGACACTGCATCTGCCTCTAACCCACAGATGTTCCAAGAAACATGATAGTCTGCCCAGGAGAACCACATACTTGTAGTACATATGGTGCAGGAGGCTGGCAAGAGGTTGGTTGCTGCTATACACAGAGTATCAGCCCCAGAATAGCAGAACAATACAGAAGGCTACCCCTGGTGAGGAATCCTCCTCAAAGTTAGCCATTAATGGATAGATCTCCTTCTTCTGGACCTCCTCCAATAGAAAGTCTAGCACCAGAGACATCTGATCCATGACAGAAAACAAGTCCTGGTCCCCTGATGAAGACTGGTCCCTCAGCTATTTCTTCACAGGGTCAATAAAATAGATTAGACATCTGAATCCCAATCAGCATAGAAAGTATCAGCAGGTGATATGGTAGAATTACCCTCTTTGGCTGGATGACCATCCCTGACAAGAGATGGGAAGTCCATACTTGGACCATTAGTCCTTCATTGGGGTGCTCATCATTGCTGTGAGGCTGAAAGCTGTACCAGGATAGACTACTGCAGCATGGTCAACAGCTGGATGGGAAGCACTTGATCCATGACCAGGATCAGCATCAGGAGGGGCAGTCATGTCAGGATGGGTTGAACAGTATTGTCATTAGACCCTGACTAGGGCAAATACTCCATAGGACCCTTCTGCAAGCCATCCTATGAGGAGGAACTCAATTTTGAGCACCAACAACAGTAGCAATGCTGATGTGGAGACTGAGATTGAAAATGTAATTGTAACCTTGACTTTGAGGTACCACCAGGAGGTCAATTTGGCATCTCACCCCAGCTCAAGATAGCATGAAGGAGTGTGTACTTGGTGGACTGGAGGCTGTGCTTTAGCTGGCATGATGGATAAAGACTTGACTTGTTGGTGTCTAAATTATAGACATGTAGATGATGATGATGATGTGGACAAAGACTGAAGATTCATCCAGTCTGCCCATATTACTGTATCAAACCTGGGACCTACTGTCTCAGTGGGGCCTTGCTTATACTAGTCCCTTTTGTTCTCCATGTTTGTGCTTCTCTCTTCCTGCTGAGTAGCTACTATACCCTTGACTCTCTTCCAGGAATGTTTGACGCTGTTTATGGTAACGCCTTCCGCTCACCCCAGTTAGAGGCAAAGGGACTTAATGCAGTGCCCACGTAAACACTGAAACTTCAAAGACTACAAAAAACGGTGTTACTCAATCATCGGTCACAAAAGGAACCATAACTGGGTTCACAGTTAAAAGATTTACTGTATTTCACACAGAATGATAAAACAGAAAACACAACTCAGCGTCAAACTCATTTATTGGCACAGCTGCATCAAAACACATTGCAAATTCTTGCACCTGATTCAAAAGGTTGTGTGCATTTTTGACTTTTCCTACTTTACAGTCACTTGCACCAAATAACTGGTACAAACTCCATAAAAAGGTGTCAAGTTTGCCTCACAGTTACAGCAGCAAAAAGCTGGTCTAGCTCGTGGTAATGGCTCATGGGATTGTGAATCCCGATTGCTGGTGAGGAATGCTGCAAATCCCATGCACCATCTGTTTGGTGCATCTGATGCCTGAAGCATTCCCAACATGTCTCTGAATCGAGACCAGTGTCTAAATTATCTGGATCTCATGGGATGATGAGTGGTTCTCCACCCTTACATTTGTGGGATAGTTTTGGCAATTTAATAGAACATGTTTCCAGTTTAAGTATCTAAGAGTATTATTGGATCCTGGATTGTCCTTTTGTGAGCATATAAAATTGGTTTGTAGGAAAATAATAAAAAATTGGTATGTTATAAATTTTTTTTTCTTTTGAAATATGGAAAATTATTGCCGACAGGTCTCTCTTACCACATTTTGATTATGAAGCAATTCTTTTCTTTACGGTTGGCGTCAAGGAATTTCAGCCTCTCTTTGTAGCATATAACATTTGTTGTTTTGTTCTGTTGGCTCCAACTCATACTCTTCATTGCATTTTATATTCTTGCCTTGGTTGGCTTTCTCCTTCTTTGCATATTATGTATTTCTTTGGTTGCTTGGTGTAGCTATTTGATATGGAGAATGAGATTGATAATGTAACTGTAACCTTGACTTTGAGGACCACCAGGATGTCGATTTGGCATCTGCACCCCAAGCACAGGATAGCATCAAGGAGTGTGTACTGGGTGGATGGAAGGCTGTGCTTTAGCTGGTATGATGGATAAAGACTTGACTGTGGGGCCCGAATTATAGAAATGTAGATGATGATGATGATGGTGTACAAAAACTGATGGTTCATCCAGTCTGCATATTACTGTATCAACCTCAGGATCTACTGCCTCAGTGGGGTCTTTGCTTATACTAATCCCCTTTTGTTTTCTATGTTTGTGCTTCTCTCTTCCTGCTGAGTAGCTACTATACCTTTGACTCTCTTCCAGGAATGTTTGAAGCTGTTTATGGTAACTCCTTCCATTCAACCCAGTTAGAGGCAAAGGGACTTAATCGGTGCCATGCAGGCACTGAAACTTAAATACTACAAAAAAACAGTGTTATTCAATAATCAGTCAGAAGAAAGAACCATAGCTGGGTACATATTTAAAAATTTATTATGTTCACATTGAATGATGAACAACAAACACAACTCCCCCCTCCCACTGGTATGCCACCAACATTTCACACAATCCAACATCATGTAGGTTGTGTGAAACGTCGTGGCAGCATACCAGTGGGGTGAGTTGTGCTTACTGTTTCATCATTGTTTGAGAAATAAATATTTTTTAACTGTGAATCCAGCTATGGTTCCTTTTTAGATCGATGATTGAGTAGACCTGCTTTTTGCAGTCTAAGCTGTTTATGGTTTTGCACTGACCATGTCCGCTGGCATACCATTCCATGGCCCTACCAATCTTTCTGTAAAATAATATTTCCTCACATCCTTTTTAAACCTCCCTCCATTAACCTCCACTCATGACCCTTGTCCTAGCTTCTCTGTTTTTGGTAAGTTGCTCCTCATGGTTCACCTTCTTAATTTCTTCAGAAATTTGAAGGTCTCCATCATGTCCCCTCTCTTGTCTGGTTTCAAGTTAATACATGTTCAGCATCCTTAGTCAATTCTCATAGGATCTCCCTTATGGCCATGAATTACTTTGTTCACCATGCATTGTACCTTCGTTAGGCTGTCACTGTCCTTTTAGGTGGGGACTCTTGAACTTAGCACTGTACTCCAGGTGTGGACTCACCAGCATCCTATACAGTGATAACAGTACCTACTGCTTTCTACTGTCAAACCCTCTTCTGATGACTTGGACCTCAGTCAGACCTGACTTACTCAGCATGGGTTGAGTGCAGGTCAGCACCAGTGTATGAGAGAAGGAGGAGTCCTCTTTTTGTCTGTCTTGTTCCCAACAAGGTCAACAGTCAGATCTTCTGGCAGTGACTTTAACAATGGCATTAACAATGGACCCTAAATAAGAAAAATATAGTGCTATTTGAAAACAAGCACATGAAATAATATACTATGGTTTGAAAGAGGCTTCACACATCCTCAAATTTCAAATTACTTTAGAAATGTAAAAAAAAACAAGGTTTATGTTTGCTTTAAGACACAAATCCAGTTTGTTCAGTTTATATAGAGGTATACTGATTGTTTAGCTTAGTTGGTGTGGTCAAATCTGCAAAAATGCTGTAAAATGGTTCAATGTTTTAGTTGCACATTCAGGGTGCTTGACAGTCATGTAGTCAGAAATTTCAGTTTTGTTCATATTTCAATCCTTCCCCACACCTGTTGCAAAACAAGATTTGATAATTACTGCACTAGTACAGATGGTACATCTAATCTCTAAACAGGTTGCAAATATATCTTAAATTACAAATACTTAAAAGATATGTCCTACACATAAGTAAAAGGCATGACCATGGGTAAGATTAATAGCTGGTTAATCACTCCCTGGGGCATAATATTGCACAAGGCACAGATGAGTGCCATATTGATGTTAGGGTGTGATTATGACAGTGCATGTGGTTGTTGGGTAATTACTGCATTCTCACCTTACTCCATGGATTAGAGGCAAGTGGTGTTTGCCCATTGTCCTTCCACCATGGACTTCAGGGGCAGTGTGTTAATCACCATTAACTACAAAACACTGAAGTGTGTTAATCCTTTTATAACATGGCACCAAAGTAATAAAAACACAAGACTTTTTTAAAACTTATTTATCCTTTTATAGTATCTCCTTTGTGCATAATTTTAATTTCTCTTGATTTCTCAGAAGTTCCCTTGAGTTGGAAGAGTGTTCTGGTTGTACCAGCGCAAAAAAAACTGCCTGCTAATGTTCCTGAAGATTTTCAGCTTATCTCAGTTCAAAACTCTGTCAGAAAATATTGGAAAAATTAGTTGCTGGTCAGTTGAATTGTTATTTAGAAAAATATAGGGTAGTATTATGTCCACAACAGCATGGTTTTTCAAGGGCTATGGCATTAGTACTGCCTTGGTTAGGGTCATGGACGCAGTCCTTAATGCCATGGACTCTGGTCACATGGTGGGGATGCATTTGTGGACCTGACCAAGGCATTCAATCTACCAATCATAGTATGCTTTGTGATAAATGTTTGTGTCCAGGTTTTCTTTGAAATGCAGTTTCCTGGGTACTGGATTATTTAACTAATAGGTCTCAGTTTGTGGGCATTGGTACAGTTGTTTCTGGTAACTGTTCTACAAGTAAAGGCATTCTGCAGGGATCAGTTCTTGGCCCTTAATGCTTACTCTGTTTATTAACTCATTGCCTTCTGTATTTTAAATACTGAGGATCTTTTTTGTGTGTGGATGATTTGAATATTTATTTTGCTGGTAAAATGTGGTTACTGTCAACAAATATTTGGAAACTGATGTTCTTTCTGCTTGTACTTGGTTTCTGAATAATTCATTGGTCCTTAACTCTAAGAAAACAAAAGGCTCACTTTAGAAGGTTGGCACAGGGCTTGCATCAAGCCCTTTGTCAAACTCAGTTATTAGACACCTACATCAAACAAATTGCCACATCTTGCACCTGATTCAACAGTGTTGTGTGCATTTGAAATGTTTTCTACTTTATAGTGTATGGTGGAGCGTGTTTCTCACGAAATCCATCACTGTCGAAATGTTGTTCACCTACACTGGTAGCGTTCACAGTGCAGCAAACGATTTTTCTACTGCACTGCTAATCACACACTGTGTCCTCGAGCAGCATTTGACAATTAGGCTCACTCCATAGACAGGACACATAGCTTAAAGCAGCAATGTCGGGTGGCAGTACTAATGTTTAGCGTTAAAGCGTTCAAAATGTAAAGTTCTTAAACAGTTAAAATTTCAAGCGTGAGCGTTCAAAATGTAAAGTTATTTTTCCTTCTAGTAACCCAGTAAAAATGTTTTGAAGCAGAAACGTACTCTTGGTGATTTTTTTCCCCAGGCATTCCACCATACACTATAAAGAAAAGTGCATGGCGAACAGTTGACAACAGGGCATCTTTCACCTAGTTGGCACTATGATGACGGATTACCTCTTGAGCTCGCCTCAAGGTAATCCGTCATCATCAGTGCTCAACTTCAGTGAATAACTCTGTTGTCAACTGTTCCTATGCACTATCCTATATATAGTCACTTGCACCAAAAAAATCGTGTGTAAATACTATAACAAGGTGCCAAGTTTGCACAAAGTTAGAACAGCAAAAGCTGGTCTAGCTCACGGCAAATGGCTCATGGATTGTGAATCCTGATTGCCAGTGAGGGAATGTTGCCAATCCCATGCACCATCTGTTCAGTGCATCTGGTGCTTGCAGCATTACCAGCATGTCTCTGAATTGAGACCAGTGTCTATATTATTTGGTTCTCATGGGATGATTAGTGGTTCTCCACCTTTACATTTGTGGGACAGTTTTAGCAATTCAATAGAACATGTTTCCAATTTACTGTAAGTATCTAAGAGTGTTATTGGATCCCGTATTGTCCTTTTGTGAGCATATAAAATGGTCTGTAGGAAAAATCATAAAAAATTTGTATGTTATATAAATTGATTTTTTCTTTTGAAATATGGAAAATTATTGCCAATGGGTCTCTCTTACCACATTTTGATTATGAAGCAATTCTTTTCTTTCGGTTGGAGATTAAGGAATCTCAATGTCTCTTTGTAGCATATAGTAATATTTGTTGTTTTGTTCTGTTGCTCCAACTCATACTCATTGCATTTTATATTCTTGTCTTGGTTAGCTTTCTCCTTCTTTATGTATTAAGTATTTCTTTGGTTGTTTGGTGTTTAAAGTGTTTTTTTTTGCTTCTGGGCCTCTTGCAGACTTAGTAAATAGTAGGTCAATATGTCCTTGTCTGTGTTCAACTAAGGGGTTCTTTTAGATAAAAGGATTAGTAACCTGAGGCTGGTCATCATGTGTTTTCTATAGCTGCTCCTCAATTTTGGAATGGCCTAACTGAATTATTGTGATCCTTCCTCTTTTCATATTTAAAAACAATTATAGTACTTGCATAGTCAATGTAACTCTCATTGTAATTTTGTGTAACTTATATTTTGTTTTTATTGTTTTGTTCTATGGTTTTAAGTATTGTTATTATAGTTTTTGTCTGGGCATTGCCTGAAAAAGAAATATCAGTCCAATGCTCTTTCCAGTTATCAAATAAAATAAATAAAATAAAAATAAGTCTTTAAATTAAGAATCAGATCTGACACTAAACAACAAGGTTTGCCCAATCAAGGAGGTCAGATTGGCTGGCAGGTAAGTTACTCATATTGTAAGCTCAACTTGTTTTCTTTGTTTTCCCCAACTGTCAGTTACTGAGAATTCCAAAGCAGTGCAGTGCAGTGATAATTTCTATGCAGCCTGGTCAGCTGAAGAAATGAATTCCAAGAGCTTGCAAAGTATGTTCCCAAACCCATGTGGTTATTGGTCAATTACCACACAGATCTGGACAACTATTGACCAATCAGATCACTCGATTTTTCCTGCTCATTTCATAAGTGACTGTTAATCTAGCTCCTGGAAGTGTCTTATTGCTATTATAAAACAAAACAAAAAAATCACACTAAAGAAAAGTGTTAGAAGTGCACTTTTGAATATTTTACTCATTGTGAGGAGATTTTTTCTCTTATCCCACCTCCTGTTGTCTCCCATCTGCCAAGCACTACAACACCGTTACCCCAACCTCCACTAGGACATATCATACTCTGTTCTTCACCTTTGGCTTACCCCTCAGTGGGGTAAGAGGTGTTGCACAACCCCCACTGCATTCATAAATCAAGTTTGGGCTGGCAACCCCAGTTAGTTCGATGTGGGATCTGCAATTTCAGGTGCCATTCTGCCACCAGCATTTTCCATTTTGGTCCCCAAGAGGTGTGGTATGAAGTGATGTCAAAATGCACACCCCACAACATGTGTCAATGTCTGCCTCACTCCCACTGATGCTCAGGCCCAGGTTATCTTTTTCTCAGCTTCTGCCAGGAGCCAGGTGAGCACCAGACTCTGCCCACCATCCTCCCTAAGGACATCAGTTTTTCAGATGTTCAGTCCTCCTCCTTCTGATGCCACAAGTTCATTTCTGAAGCCAGGTTTTAGAATCACAAGCAATAGTGCTACCATTGCACTGGTGGGCCAGCTGAGAGTGAGATTTTTTAATAAAATAGTTTTCATCTTCCAGTTATTTAAGACTGCTGATTCCAATCAGAATTCATCATTCCAGTCATTCAGTTGTGCCAGAAGATGGAATGCTGACAAGGAGGGGATCAGGCTATACATTATTTATTTATTTAATATTTGTTTACCAGGTAAGTGCACTAGCCATAGGAATGACTATTTTCAGGCATGACCCAGCAGAATTACAGAGCAAATTACAGGGAATTTTCAGACATTGCAAATACAGAAAAAAGTTACAAAAGCAAGGTAAGATAATATCAGGATTTCCATTAATATATAGGGTACAGAGTTTAGGACAAGATTACAGAACAGGGTATCATTGGTTTGCACAGTAGGTTCAAAACCATCTTTGAAGTTAGGCAGGAAATTAGTATTAATATGCCAGGTAAGGGCCCTGTTGGAGAAACTGGACTAATTCTTCACACACCCCAAGAGGTTGAGGTGAGACGGAGGTACCACTGTGAGAAACATAATATTTTCTGAAGGAGAGACAAAATACAGAGGTAATCAAAATAGGCAATATAAATTTATATCATAAGATGAAAAAAATAGTAAAATACAACACAACATGCAAACAACTGAATCCATTTCAGGGCATTGAACATTAGCAATTTAGAGCTTACGTGCCTGAAGTGAGGAGATCAAAGTTACATGAGGGGAAAAAGTGGCAGCTGATGCAGGGTGCCATGTTGAGAGTTGAAGCAGGTACAGGAGACCTGACTAAGAGGAAGAAGGAATATTTGATTTTAAAATTGACATGACTAGGAGCTAGATGGACATCAGAGGTAGGGAGTTCCAGAGTTTGACTGCAGTGTGAGAAAGCTAGGGTTCTTTTGTTTGATTTGCATCTAGTTAGTAGCAGCAAGGCTTTATCAGATGATCGAAAACTGTGCGAGGAAGACAATGGGATAAGCAGTGAGGCAAATGAGGCAGGGTACCTACTCTGAGAATATTATCAGTCAGGCAGTCAAGATTGAGTTCTCGAACAGAAGTAGGGAGTAGCCAGTTTAGGTCAGCATAGAGCTGACAGTGATGCTTTGACCAGGGGAGGCAGAGGCATACCTGCAGATGCTATTATGTGGTATCCCATTTCTTGAGGAGTGAGTGGGATGCATAGAGGTGGCGACTTCACCATAAGTTAGCGATGAAAGCAGTATACCATGAGCAATGGCTAATCTAGCTGACTGTGTGAGAACATAACTTGTTTTGTAGGCTACCCCAATTTTAGCATTGACTGCTTTACAGGTAGCAGTTATGTGCTTGTCATAACTAAGGTTTACATCTAGGAGGACACCAAGATACTTGAAAGAGCATACTGATTCAAGGACCAGCCCTCCCTGACCAGATACCTTAAATAAGTCACGATTTTGTTTTAGTTTGGCTGGAGTTCAAACAGCATGGATTGAGTTTTATCAGCATTGAGGATTATCTTGTGAAGGAGAGCCAGGATTGAGTAGATGTGAAAGCAGATGAGAGAGTTTGGATTATGTGGTCTACATTCTTGTCACAGCAGTACAGTACCAGATCATCGGCATAGAGGATTGGAACAATTTGGGATAGCTGATGAGATGCTATTTATAAAAATGGAGAAAAGAAGGGGCCTAATATCGACCCCTGAGGGACACCCTAGGTTGACTGGTAAGGCACTTGATTCTGATGAATTGAATCTGACAAACTGGGTTCTGTTAGCTAGGCAGCTATTAAACCAGGCCACTGAGTTACAAAGAGAAACCAAGGGCTTGTAGGCTTTCAAGCAGTAAGAAGGTGGTCACAAGGTCAAAAGCCTTAGTGAGGTCAATAAAGAGTGCTCCTGTGAGATGTCCACTATCCATAGCAGTTAGGATATCATTTGTTAGCTGCAGCAAGGCAGTGGCAGTGCTATGGCCTTTCCTAAATCCATGCTGAATCAGCGATAGGAGGTTATATTTGGTCAGAAATTCAGTTACTTGGATAGAGACTAATTTTCCAAAATTTTGCATAGGACAGATAGTATGACTTATTGGCGATGGTTATCCATAACCCTTTTGTCACCTGGCTTTGGGACTGGGGTGATTTTGGCAACTTTCAGATCGATGGGACTTTTCTAGTGCAAAGTGAGAGGGTGAAAATTCTAGATAGAGGTTGGGCAATGAATGGTGCTGCCAGTTTAAGAGTTTGGGCTCAATGTCATCAGATCCACACTGGTTATGTCAGAGATAGAGTTCAGTAAGCCAAGTACTTCAGATTTAGTTACTGCCTTAAAGTAAAGGGGAGGAGCGAGGATGCAATGGGTGGAGTAGGTTTAGGTGATGGCTGCGTGGGGAGGACGAGATGTGAAGCTGGACAGGTCAGAAAATTGTCTATTGAATGCTTCAGCAATGGTCCTATGGCCATTACAGTGGACACCATTAATGACCATGTTGTCTACAAGGTGAGTTTTCTTTGATCCTAGGAATGTATTTACATGTGCCCAGAATTTCCTGGGGTCACCAGATGCTTCCAACAAAGCCTTTTGCAGTAAGAGCTTTTAGCTAGTCTGATCTGCTTTTACAAGCAGTTCTTTGTGCTTTATAGGTTGGAAGTTGATACTGAGACCAGATTTTCTAAAGCATCTCAGCTCTTGTCCTAGCATATAGTGCTGCTAGGACATCTTTGTTTAGCCACTTAGTAGGTTTTGCATGAACACGTTGGGTCATGAGAGGTGTATGACTATTTTGGATTGCTAGAAATTGATCTAGAAAATAGTCTAGAGCTGATTGGGCATCCAGGGCCTGCGAAGATAAGACCAGTCGATAGAGCGAAACTTCATGTAGGAACTTGGCCTGGTCTAAATTGGCATAGTTCCTGAAGGTGATATATCGTAGTGGCAGAGATTGGGAGCCTGAATGTTGCCATATGCAAAAGACAAGGAAGTGATCAGATATAGAGCCTGGAAGGATGCCTACAACAATAATTCTGTCAACCCTATTTGTTAGTATCCAGTCCAACAGCATGCTAGATGTTCCTCTTGGGGAGATCCTTCTGGGCATGGTTATGACTTGGTGGAGGTGATATTTTTAATTGCTTCTATAAGTGAGCTTTGAGTTTGCCATAGCCAGTTTAGATTCATGTCCCCAATGATTAGTGGTTACTATTCCCTACTATATATACTGCTTCCTCAAGCAAGTTTATGAGGGCAACCCACCCAGGGGCGGATTGTGAGCAGCGATTATATGTAGTTTCTTAGGGCCAAGAAGTAGGAGTCGTGAAGGATTCACATTTGGAAGATAGAGATCTTAGTCAGTGAAACACTGAGATGAATCTTGTAGAATAACACAACCCCCATGCTTTGGGGATATTCTGTCATGCCTGAGCAGATTGTAACCTTTTAGCAAGCAGACAGAGTCTGGGGTAGAAGGTTTGAGCCATGTATCCAAGAGGCACAGTATGTCTGGATTATGTATGGAGACCCAGGCCTCTAGGTCAGAGGTTTGCATTAGGTTCCTAATGTTAAGGTGAGCTATGTGAAGCCCTGTAGTGTTGGCCAGGAGACATTGTTACACACCTGGAGACATGGAGGACCAGGTTCAATTCCACATCACCAGCCAGTAGGATAGTAAGCAGCAAGCGTACCATAGCTTGCATTGAAAGCACAAGAAGATAGGAGTGACTTTGGGGCTGAGTATAAGGACACAGGTTACAAGCCAATAATTGCGATATCTGGGGATCAGTAGTGGAGTTAGATCAAAGCAATCAGTGGGTCTGATCAGTTGATTAGAAAATGGAAGTCATAATTAGGGCATAGCTGTTTGCAGTAAATATGGGAGCATTGGGGCAGGAAAATATTGCCATGAAATGGAGTAGTAGGCAGGTAACAAGTAGATGCATAATATTTCAAGATATAATGTGTAGTCACAGGAGAGAATTCACACTTGTGAGCAGAGAGTTAGCTGCTGGGGAGGAGAAACACATGGGCACTTAATGTAGAGCAGAGTTCCTGTGCATAATAGAACAAGATGCCCTAGTGGCAGATAAATATAAGGAGTAGATGGCAAAGTGGCCTTTTAGTTTCTAGAAACTGACAAACTGTGAAACTGACAAATGGTAAGCTATATAAGCAAATGCAGAGATAGGGGCGGGGAGTAGGGGTGGGTGGGGAGCCGACACAATGTGCCAGCGGGTTTAGCTGAGTGAGACATGGACTGCTGTTCTCAGATACTGCAAGTCCTCAAGTGGCACCTGTTTGAAAATGATTGCCACAGCACACTACTAAACAAAGAGCTTCTGCAAGTAAAATTAAGTCTTGCAAGAGCTGCTGTGCAGTTTTAAATCGAATAGAAAGATTACATCTGGTAAGGCTCAGCAGTAGCAATCCTCCACAATGACCTGAAGGGGCTCCGATGAGCAGGGTTTAGTCCTGGGTGTTTTAGGCACCAAAACCAAGATTCAAAAATGTCCGTTTCAGCTGTACAAACAAAGGTCCGTGCTGGAGGGAGCTGAGTTTACTTGCTCATGTGGGTCAGCGGTGGGCAGTCTCCTGAAAACAGGACCACTATTGCAGGGCTGTTCTGAGCTCGCTGATTCTGCAATGTCGAGATGTGCCCAGCCGACAGGGAGTCCTGAGAGAGGAGAAAGCCACAGTTAAGTAGGGAATGAATAGGGCAGGGTTACAGCAAACAAAGGCAGACTGGGTGGGTTCAGGCAGGGAGCGACCAGTAAGGTAACAGACCAAGGGCAGGAGCTATGAATTCTATGAGGGAAACTGCAGACAATAGCAAGTGAATTAATATGGGACTAATTATAGAATTGACTGAGCAGGGTCTGGGACTCACAACACTCAACAATTTACTCTAATAGGTGCTTAGAGCCAGTACATTACAATTATATTCATTACAACCCCTTGAGCACTTTAGTTTGAACAAGTGATTCAGCAGTTGAGTGAGACACAGACTGCTGTTCTCAGATACTACAAGTCCTCAGAGCGGCATCCATTTCACAAATGATTGCCACAGCACACTACTAAACAAAGAGCTTCTGCAAGTAAAATTAAGCCTTGCAAGAGCTGCTGTGCAGTTTTAAATCGAAAAGAAAGATTACATCTGGTAAGGCTCAGCAGTAGCAATCCTCCACAATGACCTGAAGGGGCTCCGATGAGCAGGGTTTAGTCCAGGGTGTTTTAGGCCCCAAAACATATAGATTAACATGAGAGTCTCAAGATGCTGAGTGCCAATCAGATTGCAGCATTTCTGAGAACCATTTAATAATAAATCAAATACTCCAAATCAAAGTGATAATGGTTACAAAAAGACATCTGGTTTGGAACAGGTCATTAAAAGCCTTCCTAGCCCCTTAGTTTTTACAAGTGTTCGGTGTCATATAACAGTAGATTAAATGTACCAAAAATAGTACTCTGAGGAATGGTAGTCTAGAGTGAACAATATGATAAACTAACATGCTGAACTGGGCACTCACCAGCTAGTGAGTGCCCAGTTCAGCATTTGTAGTTTCACATAATAGTAGATGTCTGAATGAAAAACTTGCCAGTAAGTGAGGTGACAAGCATTGGTATTAATATCTTTCAAAGTATTTTAAGCTAATCTGTTTTACTCTGAATTTTAAGCATTGCAAAACTGTCTTCTGTGATATAACAAATAGCATTAAATAGTATGCAATCTACTCATGAATCATGAAAATGAGTGAGATTGGGAGAGCAGATAGGTTGGGGCATATTATTTGTTTTTATCTCTTCTAAAAGCAGCAACTCTTGAGAGTAGTAGACATGTAAGTAACTTTCAAAACTGGAATAAATGAAAGAAGATCAAAGGAGTATGACACCAGGATCCAAGATGACTTCCTGAGAGAAGGCCGTTGAGGGTTGCAGATCTCTGATACCACTGTTTAAGGTGAATGAATCTAAGGATCGATGGAGCCCTGCTTTTTTCAACATCATTAGCTAGGGTTAATGAGTAGAGAAAGTAATTATTGTACTCACTGGCTGAATCTAAATATGTACATGTCTGTCCATCAAACCAAAGACATATGTAACCCCTAGATGGCGCTATCCCAGGGGCTACTACCCCTGCCTGATTTGCCACTAACAGGTTGAGGGCCTGGATCCAATGGCGGGTGCCTCCACCCAGAGGTCAGGGTTTGCAATAGTTAAACTAACTTGGTCACACCCTCTGGGACACTGCAACCCCTTTCTTCCCACTAGTGGCCCACACGATATATCAGAATTACCTTCACAGTACACACTACCCCCAGGTCTGGTTCGGCACTGGGACCTCCTGTGAAATGAGATACAGTGCAACAATCACAGTACAGTACTTTAACATAGACAAATACCTCAGGCAGTATAACTTTGCTGAAACAAGCAGCTCTGATTTATTTAGGGGATATAACAAGGACAGGGAAATCAGGTTGATTAGCTTATCACTCTAATAAAATGCCTATGGCTCTGTGCACAGGCCTATCCCTATCAGTTACTGTCCCTGGGTACCCAAGCTCTAGTGGCTAGTCCAAACCGTGGCAGCTGGTAGGGCCTTCTCACACAGAGAAAGGAGAATTAAACAGTCAGCAGTACAGTAATTTCATTTGGATTTAATGTGGCAATTCAACAGGAAGCGACCTAGAATTAGTACTCACGACCTCCAAATAAGATAGGGTCCTTCAATGTCAGCAGGGCTCACTTGAGGTACACAAACCTCTTCACACATCCATATAAAAAGCACTATACCAGGCAGGCTGCATCTGTATCCGATCGCAATTACTGCACAATACCGGGAGAACACACAGCAGATTCAGTTCCTGACAGACGAGTGCAATTTTCAGCAATTCTTCCAGTCTTCTACAGGGTGAGCCTGGTTTCTACTCTTCAGAGATCCTTTGATTCTTTTCTACAGGACGGATTCAGTCCTAACAAGCTGTTACACAGCTGCAGACCGGAACTCTGGGCCTTACACCACGTTTTTGACTAAACTGCACACTGAAAAAGCACAGGGCTCCTTCCTTCTTCACTGCAAAGCTCAACTCAAACTCCAACCGACAAAACTGGGCACTTCCTTAGAGTTCCTCCCAGTTCTTGACTGGATTGGCTGTCACTCACAATAGACTGCTGCTGTTGGTCCAAAAGGCACTGAAGTCTAAACTACATCTCCCAGAGTCACTGCCTATACAATCCTCTTGTGGCTGGCTCAGATTATGAGTCAAGTTCTGTTCGTCAAAGCACCATTTAGAGCTAGCTTACCCCACTGATTGGTCCAGTTCAGCAGTTCAAAACTAGAATGGGGAACTAGCAGACACAGTTCTGACTGCAAAGAAAGCAGGTTAGACAAACTGTAATTTCATTATTACTCTAAATAATTTCTGGCAAACAGTTACATCTTTCAGATAGGTTCCTTTGCACTCCTAGTGACTGCAAAATGAAGTGAATTGGCAGCAGCTTGAGTGGTACTCAATCAAAACACACAGTCCCCATACAAACTAATTATGTTTGCAAGCAGACAGCTCTTAAAGAGACAGTACCAGAGGTTCTAAAACACTCACTGATAAATGGCTTAAATGCCAAACACCATTCAGGCTTGGAGCATTCAAGCAAGCTCCTGGAAGTCTTTGGGAACCCCCATTTGCAGAGGTTACACCCTTCCTGGCCTGGGAAAGCTTGCGTCCAGCGTCAAGCAAGTACCCATAAGTTCAACTGCAACCACATACATTTGCATTAGGCTCGCACATGTAATCATCAGTCAATATATCATTTTACCAAGAACACATTTCTGAAACATTGCAGTACGTCCTCTTTACACAGTATTACATACATTGTACCATAACTCAAGTTATACCTCTTGTACATGAAACCTGAAGAGAGGCCCTTCCCTATCAGTTACCTTGGGGCTGGATGGGGCAAGGGCACCATATGAAGAAGCAACACAAGTAACTTGGAGTTAGCACTGATGCTCAGTTTGGGCAATGAGCTCGGGGACACATACACTCCTTTATGGACAACATTGGAGGCAAGTCCACAGGCCTCCCAAGTGAATCATAACTGAGGTGCACCACAGGCTTTACAGCTCGACCAGTCTTTCTAGGGGGACTGTTATAGTCTCTGCACTCTGAGCCTCATTTTCAGCATTGTCCTCACTTGTCAGGAGTCTCCATGGGGTAGAGAGGCTAGAACTTGGGGCACTTTCAGCTCAGGAGTTACAGTTTCTGAGTCCACAACATTTGGCTTGCATGGAGCTTTCGGACACTGGCAGTGGACTGTCAGGGCACTCAAAATACTCTTCTTGTTGGGTGTATCACCAGTCTGCCCCAATCTATCATTTTCCTCCCTAAAGCTCAAACAGTTCAACCATGCACAATGATTCCATTTCATCTGATCTAATGCTACACTTCACTTTCTGGAGCATTGGCTCCAGGGATGAAGCTGGGGCTAGACAGTCCAGAAGGCCCAACTTTGTCTCCAGTATTGACTAGGGATTGCCCGAAACAATTGACTCAGTTCGTAAGAAGGATAGTATTCAAAGTCACTCTCACTTTCTTCCGATATGGACTGACAGTCATGCTCAACTGGGACTTGTGGAGGGAACACTTTAACTTTGCTTCTGTAGGTGCAGACTTTCTTGATCTTTTCTTGTAGCAGCTCTAGTCACTGGCCCAGAGGGGCATCTTCTAGGGCTCAGACTCAATTAAGATTTGTCCAATGGGCAGTAAATGATTTCTATGCATTGTTTTACATCTTTTGAATTATTCTCAGGCCTTACTTTTGCCTGGCAGATCATCTAGGTTTCCCACTACAATGTGAGGAGATGGTGCCATCATCAGCAATCTTGTGCTTGCCATGCAGTCCCAGATTTCTTAGCAATACCCGATCTCCTCCTGGAGTTCCTGTGCTTTCACCTTTTATCATACCTTTCTTTGTTGTTAGATTTCTTTTGGCAGCCATGGTTTGAGCCAGTTAGTACGCATGAGTTAGCTGGGCCTTTAACTTTGCACATACTAGCAAATAGTTGTCAGCTTGAACCCCATCAGGAGAGAAAAACACACATCTACTGGTAGTGAGCTTCTCTTCCAAACATCAGGCGGTGAGGGAGAATCCAGTGGCATCACTTTTGGTGCAGTTATAAGCATGTACCAGGGTGCTAATTTGTTGGCTCCATCTAGGCTTGTCCTTTGGGTGCAGGGTGCCTAGCATATCTAGCAAAGTCACGGTTGAAACGTTCAGGCTGTGGGTCCCCTGGGGTGGTGAGGAGTGGTTCTGGACTTTCGCACTCCCCACAGAAAGCATCTCTTTGATCAGGCGACTCTCAAAGTCTCTCCCTTGATCAGAATGGATTCTTTGTGGAGCCCATAGTGAACAAAAAGTTTTCTACAAGTACTTTGGCCACAGTGGATGCTTTCTGGTCTTTGGTGGGGAGCTTGGGCATATCTAAGTGAAATGGTCAGTGACCACCAGCACATTACTGATATTTCTTTGATCTGACTCCAAACTCAGAAAATCAATACAGACCAGCTCCATGGGTGCACTGGTGGTGATGTTAACAGGGGGCAGCCCTCTGAGTCAAGCTTTCCTCTAAGTAGCGACTACTAAGTTTGAATGTGTTGCTCCACATCAGCCCCCATCTTAGGCCAATGAATCTGGATCTCACCAAGTCAAGTGTTCTGTCTATACCAAGGTGCCCCATGTGGTTGTGCAAGGACCTCAGTACTGAGTCTCGAAGGCAGTGGGCAGCACTAGTTGTTGTTTGTCTACTTGTCCCCCTCTGTCTACTGTTTCTCTGTATAACAGTTTATTGATCAGTTTCAACTTAGGACCTTCTTTGTATAACAGTGCAGTTCTCAAATCAGTGGGCGTAATTTGGACACATCTTTTCCTGCATAGAGGCTTCTAAAGCTGCTTTTGATCATGGGATCGCGGGATTGAGCCCGCGAATACTGTCATTGTCCAGCTGAGGCAGTGCACCAATGTCTATTGCAGAAAAGTGGCAATAAGCAACAGGTATGCAATTCTCAGAGGGTCCCAAGCAATCCACCATCAGTCCACTGCGTCCGTGGACATTGTTCCTCCCTGTCAAACTTCGGCAGAGTGCCGAATGTCAGGTTCTGCCATCGGGACCCAATCATTCTGAGAACAGGCCTCGGGAGAAGACATCAGCATCTATGTGGTTCAGACCTGCTCGGTATTCGAGAGCATAGTCATATGTAGATAATGCAGAAACCACCTATGGCCAGTGGCATCCAACTTAGCTGAGGTCTGCACATAGGTCAAAAGGATTATTGTCAGTTTTTACTAGTATTTTAGCCCCATACAAGTACTCATGGAATTGGTCAACAATACGCCACTTCAAAGCTGGAACTCTAACATGTACAGGATAGTTCTTTTCGGATGGGGTCAGGCTTCTACTGGCAAGGCCACTGGTCTCAGGCCATTCTCGTGCTCTTGGTACAACACAGCCCCAACCCTTGCAAGCTAGCATCAGTGTGCAGGACGTAAGGTTTTCTTGGTCGGCATAGGCCAGCACTGGAGCATGGGTAAGTTGATATGATCTCATGAAAAGCAGTCTCACAATCAGGAGTCAGCGGGCCCAAATACTTCACTCGGATGAAAATACACTCTTTCAGTCTTGAGGGCTGACTTTTGAGTATTTTTTTGTGGGTTGAGGGATACCCTTGAGTAAGGTTAAGTAAAGGCGGATCACTCTTGAATAGTCCTTGATGAAGCGCCGATAATAACCACAGAATCCAGGAATCTTTGCAGTTCTTTTAGATTTTGGGCTGTGGCCAGGTGGTCAAGGCCTCAACTTTACTTGGGTCGGTCTCTATTCCCTCGGTGGATACTATGTGTCACATACTTTACTGATGTTTGAAAGAATTGACACTTATCAATGGACAGTTTAAGGCCAAAGTCCTCCAGTCGGTCCAATACCTTAAATAATCTGCTCTCATGTTCCTCCAGTGAGCTGCAAACACAATAACATCATCTAGGTATACCAGGCACTCTAGTAAGTTCATGTCCCCACTGCACGCTCCATCAATCGTTGAAAAGTGGCTGGGCACCTGAAATCGCATGAGGCATCCTCATGAATTCATAGAAGCTAAGCGGACAGATAAAGGCCGTCTTCTCATGGTCCTCTGGGGCCATCGGGATCTAGTAGTACCCTGCGAGGATCAGCACGAGAACCACTTGCTCCCGTTTGGCGGTCAAAGCATCCTGAATGCGGGGCATTGTGTACTGATCAGGGATAGTCCTCCCGGTTTAAGGTGCGATAATCCACACATCCTTACTGTTCCATTCTTTTCCTCACTACCACAATGGGGAAGCATAAGGGCTTCTGGATTCTTGTATTACACCAGCAGCTAACATCTCTTGCAGATGCCGTCTCACATCATCTATGTCAGCAGGTGCCAGGCGTCCGAGACCTCTCACGAAAATGGTCTTTAGTCAATGCAGCGGATATTGTGCTCAGCTCCTTGCCGCATCCTACATCCCATTCCTTTAAAGAAAACAACTGGTCTCTCTGGGAAAGCTTCTCACTGATCCTCACTTTCCATTCAGCTGGCAGCGGGGTGGCGAAATCAAACAAGTCAGGCGTTACTCTGTCATTCTTCCTTGAACTCTTGCTGCTGAGTAGCACTGCAGTGTCTGCACAATGCACATTAGCCAGGATGCAACCTCTGTTTGTGAATGTCTCTTTCAGACACATTATGAACTTGGACCATTACCCTTCTGGCATAAGCATGGGCTCTAGCGGGCAAAATACTGAAGCTTGACCAGCAGTCCCTCTGGCAATTTTCCATAGCCTGGTGCATCCAACATTAATATTTTATTCTTAACATCCTTTCTGATCGGACCTCTCCCTGTAAGGTACACTGGGCATTTGGCGCCAGGATCAGAGACTCAGGATCCTTCTTCCATACAATTCCGACCGGTTCCTCTGGTTCTGTTTTTCAGCATCTCTCTGTGCCTCATAGGCCTTCTTAATTAAACAGCGAACTCTTAAGCTCTACTAGTCTTTGACTCCTGTTTTCATAACACAACTGTGCCAGCCTTCCGAACATATGAGCATTTGTTCCAATCAACAAAGGACACCATCATACAGTCAGTGGGGGACACACTAAGGCTAGGGTCTCTACTTGTTCGGCCACTCCAGCCCGCGGAGGTGGGAAAAGACGGCAAATTCCGGATATACCACGGAATAAGGGGTAGGCCTTCTCACTTAACCCCATACATGCAGTCCTTCTAATGGTTGTAAGTCGTCTGACAATACTTCTGATACCAATCCTGGAACATAATTGTCACTTGGGAGCCACTGTCTAATACAGCTCTTGTAGACACTCCATTCACCTTTACAGTGGTCTCCATGGAGGACCCACTATTCTGGACCAGTCTGGAGGCGGTAGTGGGGGCCTGGGCAACTGACCTTGCCACAAAGGGCGTGATTAGCATTTTGGTGCCCTCACTGGGATCATGTCGTGCACCTCTTAACCACTGATTTCTTCTCGAGCTCTCCTTGTAGCCTATATATGCAACTTTGTCAGTGTCTTTTGGGGACTGGCATTCCCGCTTACCCATCTTTATCACCACAATTATAGCAAAACATACTTTCTAGGTTTGAGCTGGCGAGGCACCACTGAGACCAGGGTGGGGGTATTACTAACTGGAAACCTGCGTGCCATCTCTGTCTGCGACGTGATAAGCATTTGGAGACATCTCATCAGTTTCTCCACTTCCATGGTCAAGAACTGAGTTTGGAGCTGTTATCAGCAGGAGATACATGGGTGGGTACCCCCACCCCATAGCAGATACAGTCGGATATAGGTCAGGGCCCGTACTTGCAGGCGTGGCCTTCATAAAGGGACTGTTTTGAATTCCCGGATCTCTCTCAACAGTTACCCCCATTGTGGCATATCTTTTTCCTTGTCAGAGCACTCATTGACTGTCAACCTCTGCCCTGAACTTCATGATGGGTCACCCTCAGTCACTCGGGTCGTAGCCACAGCTGTTGGTGCAGGTACCTCCCGAGGGTCGCCTTTTCTCAACTCCTCGAATTTCTCTCATTAACTCATCATAGGAGGTGGGGATTCCAGTCGATTTGCCAGGCGTAACTGGAAGCAACAGCAGTTCTGAGAAGGGGGCAGACTTAAGATTCTGTCCAGTCTGGTTCGGTCCAGTTCAATCGCTGGCAAACTACCCTTTCTGAGGCATTCTTGCAACAATTTTTCACCCGAGAGACATACAGACAACAACTCCCTTGGTACTGTTGTGCATTTCTTACTCTCCACCATAGGTCCTCGTGAATCTGGGCTCCATACACACATTCTCCGAAGGCCTCAAGATAGGCCTGTGCAGTGCTTCAGGGTTACTGGCCCGTTTAGCAGGATGGTAGCCAGGGCAGGACCTCAGGCTCTCACTAACCCTCTTTCGGCTTTTTCGCCTTCTGAGCATTGCCATTCTAGCGCTAGGGGCAACATGGTCTGTCCAGGTCTCCCAGTCATCCTCCCTTGGGGGTGGGAGGTGCCAGAGAAGATCCTCAACCTTCGGTGAAGTCGTGACTAATGGCGGGTGCAGAAATAGGGTCTGCATTGGTTCAAGCCCACCACGGGCACTGGAGCGGAGAGAGGGTGTTGGGAGGAACACCCCAGGTGACAAGAATAGTTTCTTCAAGTCCTCCACAGTTTCCCTCTCCCAGCAACCATTCAGCAAATTTCTCCTCAAAAGTTTCAGATAGTGGTGAGGCTGATTCCCGGTCTTTACTGTCCTTAGTTATCACTCTCAAGCAGTGAGGGCTCCTCTGGGGTAATGGTCTGTGGCACTTTGGAGCTATCTATGGGATCCTTAAACTCTACTAGGGCCAGGAAAGTGTGGGTGAGCAGATTAGCATGCCGACCCACCACCACAGGGTTTTGCAACCTTCCACCTTGGAAAGTACTCCCTGCACAGTGTCGTATTGATACCCAGGGGATGTCAGGATAAGCATAGCATTTGAGGGTCGATCTCCTCCCAGTACACCCTCCACCAGCGGTGCACAGCCACTTCTGTCGGGTACCATTTTTCTTAACAGTGGTTACGTAAATATGGCCACTAGAGGACACACAATCCAGCGGTGAGCCTCCAAGATGTAACCCCTAGAAGGCGCTATCCCAGGGCTACTACCCCTGCCTGATTTGCCACTAACAGGTTGAGGGGCCTGGATCCAATGGCGGGTGCCTCCACCCAGAGGTCAGGGTTTGCAATAGTTAAACTAACTTGGTCACAGCCCTCTGGGACACTGCACCCCCTTTCTTCCATTAGTGGCCCACGATATATCAGAATTACCTTCACAGTACACACTTACCCCAGGTCTGGTTCGGCACTGGGACCTCCTGTGAATGAGATACAGTGCAACAATCACAGTACAGTACTTTAACATAGACAAATACCTCAGGCAGTATAACTTTTGCTGAAACAACAGCTCTGATTTATTTAGGGGGATATAACAAGGACAGGGAAATCAGTTAATTAACTTATCACTCTAATAATCTACCTATGGCTCTGTGTGCAGGCCTATCCCTATCAGTTACTGTCCCTGGGTACCCAAGCCCTAGTGGCTAGTCAAACCGTGGCAGCTGGTAGGGGCCCTTTCACACAGAGAAAGGAGAATTAAACAGTCAGCAGTACAGTAATTTCATTTGGATTTAATGTGGCAATTCAACGGGGAGCGACCCTGAATTAGTACTCACGACCTCAAATAAGATAGGGTCCTTCAATGTCAGCAGGGCTCACTTGAAATTTTCAAACCTCTTCACACATCCCATATAAAGAAAGCACTATACCAGGCAGGCTGCATCTGTATCGATCATAATTACTGCAATACCTGGGAGAACACACAGCAGATTCAGTTCCTGACAGACCGAGTGCAATTTTCAGCAATTCTTCCAGTCTTCTACAGGGTGAGCCTGGTTTACTCTTCAGAGATCCTTTGATTCTTTTCACAGGACGGATTCAGTCCTAACAAGCTGTTACACAAGCTGCAGACGGAACTCTGGGCCTTACACCGTTTTGACTAAAACTGCACACTGAAAAGCACAGGGCTCCTTCCTTCTTCACTGCCAAAGCTCAACTCAAACTCCAACCGACAAAACTGGGCACTTCTTTGAGTTCCTCCCAGTTCTTGACTGGATTGGCTGTCACTCACAATAGACTGCTGCTGTTGGTCCAAAAGGCACTGAAGTCTAAACTACATCTCCCAAGTCACTGCCTATACAATCCTCTTGTGGCTGGCTCAGATTATGAGTCAAGTTCTGATTCGTCCAAGGCACCATTTTAGAGCTAGCTTACCCCACACTGATTGGTCCAGTTCAGCAGTTCAAAACTAGAATGTAGAACTAGCAGACACAGTTCTGACTGCAAAGAAAGCAGGTTAGACAAACTGTAATTTCATTATTACTCTAAATAATTTCTGGCAAACAGTTACATCTTTCAGATAGGTTCCTTTGCACTCTAGTGACTGCAAAAATGAAGTGAATTGGCAGCAGCTTGAGTGGTACTCAATCAAAAAACACACAGTCCCCATACAAACTAATTATGTCTGCAAGCAGACAGCTCTTAAAGAGCAGTACCAGAGGTTCTAAAACACTCACTGATAAATGGCTTAAATGCCAAACACCATTCAGGCTTGGAGCATTCAAGCAAGCTCCTGAAGTCTTTTGGGAACCCCCATTTGCAGGGGTTACACATAACGAACCATTTCTTTTCTGAAAAAAGACCAGGAAGACTACTTCTAAGGTCCAGAATAGCTCTGCTGTTCACCCTGATCCAAATGCACTTAGTGGTGACTCACAATCTGGCCTACGTTAAAATAAAAGAAAAAGTTACAATTTTACAAATTGAGAACCAGGTAATTCTCTGCCCAGTGCTGTCCCTATTCCTGTGACCCCGACATAGGGCAAAGCTAATTCTGCCAACTCAGCGGTTCTCAACACAGCTTCTGGGTACAGACATTACTTTTACAAGACAGTAAACACAACTATAAAGAAGCAGTTGCTCTTCATAAACCAGTCACTACCAGACATGACCAGAAAGGGCTTGAACACTGCATCGTCATGTTCTGTAATAAGCTGCATTGTGAACAAAACAATTTTATGAAAGCTTTGAGTCTCTGCACAAGAAATTAAGAACCGAGTTAATCTCCCAAACAGTTGCCAATCATACTGCTCAACTTCAGGTTTTGCAAACAAAAATATATACAGACCAAAAGACTGATCAAGGCGCAACATCCTTAAATTAACAATAATTCTGGAAAAGATGGAGGGAAGAGGGCTCGTTACAATATTTTGAGAAACTACTTACATTGGTCATGGGTTTGAAATACCCAGAATACAGGATTATTATCAACACAGCAGCTGCAGTGGAGGCCTGAGAGACTTTGGAACCACATCTGGGACAACAAATCTCCCACATCCTGTCTTTGTAAAACCTCACTACTTCAGGACAGGAGCAAATCCTAAGAAAAGCCCAAATACAAGTAGAATGGGGCCTTTATGCAAGGGTAGCAAATTCCTTATTTCCCTGACTTCAGCTCAGAAACCCTTCAATCAAGAAAGGCTTTTGACAAAGTTAAAGACATTCTAAGGGATAAAGGAAGCACATGTGTCCTTTTCCCCTATAAAAATGTGTTTGTTTATGTTTGGTATGGCAAAATGCATTACTTTACTGACCCCAAGCATGCAGAATACTTCTTGTATTCTTACCCCAACCTGGATTGGCATGCAAATTCATCTTTATCTCCATATTTATTTTCTAATCCAATCTACAGAGTCATCTAATTGCTTTTCATCAGAGCCTCACCAAGAAAAAACAGGAATGGCAAATATAAATTCAGATTTTCATGATCAAGATAACCCACATCCTTCCACTAAATCAGTGGGGTGTGTTTTAGATAAACTAACCTGGGGATTACTGTTGAAAATCTTCTTGGTTATTGTCACAGTTTTGTGGACCCTCCCATCACCACTAGACACTCCTCTCTACCCTGGACCCTATTTCTAAAAAATCTACTGCAGTAGTACTTGTCTTCTCTATAGGTCTCCCTTGACCTTTTTTCACTCTTTCTACCACAATGGGGTGGCCTCCTATTGTGGTATTCTTCTCTTTTCTAACCCGCTAATTTTCTACTTTTGTCTAGGTGGTGATACTGTAGAAGCTGACCTAGCTGCCTGTTTTAGCTAAAATACTGGGAAGTAATCAAATGAAGCCACATCCCTTTCAGTTTTTAAAGGAAGCTTGGAAAATAATTCATACTGTTTAAGTAAAATGCAGTAAAGCAAAGCCTGGTTGGAAAATAGAAAAGGGGTGGTTGCTTTGCACCACTTGATAAATGCATTCAAATTCCCAAACAGACACTGTTAATTATGTGCACTTCTCATCAGTACTTTTCCTTGCCTTATACCTCCCATATCTGTACCACTAATGTGGTGCTGTTCACTGTTGGGCTTAAATTGTATTGCATGCAGACTAACACTTGGAGGCTTTTGGGGCTTAAAACTAAAGTATATCTCCACCTTTGACTTAACAAAGGGTTATTGGCAGATCCTTTGTCTGAGTCTGCTAAAGAAAAGACAGCTTTCAGCACTTAAATGGGTTTTTCCAGTTTAAAACCATGCCATTTGGACTACATGGAGCCCGGCTACATTTCAATGTTTAATGGATCAGGTGCTGGCACCCCATCATAATTTTGTGCAGCTTACCTGGATGACGTTGTTTTAGCCAGGATTGGGAACCCATTTACAACATCTAAAAGCTGTCTTAACCTCTATACAGCAAGCAGGGATGACAATTAATCCCTCTAAATGTACACTTGCCATGCTGGAGACCTGATATTTAGAATTAATTTTGAGTAACGGATACATTAAACCTGAGGTCTCAAGGTTGAAGCAGTAGCCCAATGCTCTTATCGCCTGCTCAGATGAAAATGAGTTTCCTTAAGGGCTGCAGGACCCCTAGTTGACTCTATTTATTATACATTTATGGTGATGTCATGATTTGGAGGAGGAGACAAAGGTCATTATAGGACCCTTGCTTATCATCTCTATTTATTTCTCCTATGAATAATGCTATTTTATAGTTTGTAAAGATAATTGCAGTACTCTTCAAGTGTGATAGATCTAGCAGAGTCTGAAGCCCCATTTCCTGTATTAGTATAGGATTATTCTCTGTATTAGATTAGGGGCAGATCACATGATTGATGATGTCACGGTTTTCAGTATATAAAAAGCCTTGGACTCAGCATGTGGTCTGATAGGTTGTGGAGCACAGATGATGGTGGTCATGCTGAGGAGCTAGTACCACTCTGTGACATTTGTTTGTTTTTTCTTTCTTCAGAGAAGAGTATCTGAAGTTATTTCTTTTGGAATTAAGTTTATTTGCTTGTTTTCTGAAGTTTTCTTTATTTTGTTTGCTTTAATAAAAGTCACTACATCAATTGGTGTAATTTCAAGAGAAAACTTGTGTCAAGTGTTGTCACTACCACACCCGTTCACAGTTATCATAAGGATGCAGACCTTACTGACATTACTGATGCGCTGTCAAGGAATCAAGCATTCTCAAGATCAAGATCCTATAAACCCAAACTAGGCTCTAAGTGTTGGAACATCAGGACACAGAAACACAGACAATGATGTCAGAAAAAGACCAAGGGTCCATCCAGTGTGCCTGAGTTCCTGATTTAGCCCTAGGTCTACTTTTCCTCCAGGGTCCTAGCCCTCCCATGCCCCTCCATTCTTTTCCCTGATTCTAACACCATAAGCAACCACTATAACCTTCATTCTGTCCCAGCCATGCTTAAAACAACTAACGTTTTTGCAGCCACCACCTCGACTGGCAGCCTATTCCACATCTCCACCACTCTTTCTGTAAAACAGTATTTCCTCACATCCCTCCTGAATTTCTCCAGCACCACTCCTTATGTCCATGTGACTGTGAGCTGGTATTCAAGTAAATAGTTCTCCGTAGTTTACCCTGTTAATTCCTTTTAGGAATTTGAAGGTCTCTGTCCTGTCTCCCCAATCCTTCCAGTCTCCAGTGAGTACATGTGCAGTGCCATAAGTCGCTCCTCATAGGACGTGCCCTGCTGGTCTTGAGTCATTTTGTTACCCTGTGCAGCAACATCTCCAACCTATCCCTATCCTTCCTGTGGTGAGAACTCCAGAACTGGGCACAGTACTCGGTGTGGCCTGGATGTATAGAGCAGAAAGATTATCTCCCTTTTCTGCTATCAATACCCCCGATACCTCCAATCATTTATTTGCCTCACTATAAGCCTTGCTGCACTGACTCAATTACTTTAGGAAGTCACTGATTATAACTCAAGGTCTCGTTCCTCATTAAGTGATACTGAGTCTCACTCCTCCCATCCTGTGCTCCTTCCTAGGGTTTTGTTCCCTAGGTGCATCAACTTGAACTTTTGGTGTTGAATTTAAACTGCTTTCAATCTTCTATCTTTTGCAAATCTCTCTGCATTTCCTTTATTCCCTAGTACATCAAAGCCTTTGGAATTACACCATATGTCTTGGATTAATAACATTGCCATTATTTCCCAGTTGATAATTCCATGGTGAACCTGTCATTTTTTTTTCCTTTGGCTCATTTATTTCTTTGTCTTCCTCTATTCCCAGAAAATACCATTTTCTCATGACCTAGAACTGTGTTTATGGAAATGTGGGATATACAGCATTTTAAGCTTGAGTCGTACTATACTTAGGTATCCAAATTTAATGCTCATACAAGTGGGGACTGAACACAAAGTGAGAATTAAAAGGGGTAGAGAGGAACAAAATAAGGGTAAAATAGCTAAATATATATACATATATATATATATAATAAAAGAGAGGAGGAAATGCAGGGAAGTGGGATATTAGAGGAACAGAGGTAACAAAATACAGAAAAAGAAGTGGATAAGGAAAATTAAATGATAAAGGGTTCTGATAGGAATACGGAGAAAACAGCAATCATATGGCTGCGGATGGTGTTGGAGCTTTGTAAGATTATATGTTGTTATAATGTTGTGGTAGTGCCACTACAGTTAGGGTTGAGCAGGGATTTCTATGTTAAATCTCAAACTTTATACTTTAATAGCTTCACAACGTTCAATGGATTTGCACAAAAGTTTGCAAGTCCGGTCTTGGGGTCAGATGTCTTGACGTGCCATGTATTGTTCTGGTCAGATGTGCAGATTTCAAGATCCATAGTGAAAAGTGAAAAAAATCAGGGTTTTTTCTGTTTTCATTGCCTAGAGACTCAGACTGTTTGGAATTTTGGTCTAAAATTTTCAGGATAGAAAGGACTTCACCACAGTGGTGCCTTTCAATGGTTTGGTGAAAAACTATTAATCAGTTCCAAAGTTATTCAATTTTAAAATTTTGTTTCAGAGCATGCTCAGTACAGACTTTTGGATAGCTGTTTGGAACAAAAAGACTTTAGTCCATACAAAAGTAATCCTGTTTTGTGAGGAAAAGTATTTTTTCATATGGCTGCCATCTTGTTTCCCTTTTGTTTAAAAAAATCAAAACTAACAAAAATTACATCCTTCACACACATCAACAAATGTATCTTGCTCATCAAGACCCTGTTAAGTGAATTCTGCACTTGATTTGTGGAAAATGACCCAGAAATGTCTTTTTATATATTTACAAATCCTTTTTATGAGGCAATTTTCTTTTCTCCTATGGCCATGTGAAAAGGAATTGGCCCATGCAAAAAGATCCCTCCATATGGAAAAACTATTTGGACTCTTTTGTTTCTGATTCTTTCATTCATACAAAAAAGGATACCCTCATATGAAGTTTATTTATTTAGTTTTTGTTGACGGGTAAGTGCACTAGAGGATTCTGCCTCTTTTCAGGCACAACTCGGGAGGGAGATACAGATGAATGGCAACTGACCTTGAACAAGATTAAGCTGTCGGTGGTAATTTTTGTGAATGGGGAAATTTGACCATGGCACTGGGGAAATTCCCCATCTCTTTTCAAGAAGTGCCATGGCGATCTTTAACATCCACCTGAACTACCACCAGAACAGGCAGATGGGACCTCAGTTTAACATTTCATCCAAAGATGGCACCTCAGGTGCAGCACCCCGCATGCTGCACTACAGTGCAATAAATTAGTATTGGGAATATAACCCTAGTGCCTGGTGTGGTGATAGAACCCACAGCCTTCCGATCGCCTGGCCTCAGAGGTGAGTATGCTACCTGCTGAGCCACTGACACTGCTAAGTTTGGACATAGTTTTTTTTATGATTCTATTTTTTGTATGGAGGATCCTTTTTGTATGCTTTTATCTTCATACAAAAGAACGCCTTCCTGTGAAAAAAAATTGGGTTGACAATCCCAAAGTACAACTAATTTTTTTCCTAAAATAAATAGTTTACTGACTAACTTTGGATGCATTTCTGGCTATAAACAAACTGGGATGAGTCAGAGCTGATCAAATTGCAATCACATATGTATCCTTTTCAACTCTACCATCTACAAAATATTTAAAAAGCAACCCAATTATTATTTCTGAAATTACCAAGTGTAATTAATAATGAATTCTTCATCAGTATAGAAAATTGCTAAAACAATTTCTGTGGAAGGGTATGAAACCTAGGCTTTAAATGGACAAATTGTACCTTCTGATATGAGAAGGTGGCCTTTCACCTCAAATTTGCAACAGTATTACCTTGCAGTTAAGCACCTATCCACTCATGGTTCTACCACTCAGTAGGTTTGTTACCGTGCCAAATATAGGACACTTTCTGTCCACATGGTAATACAAAATATTTATTATATGCAGGTCCATACAGGAAAACAAATAATAACCTCTGTTTGAGTGTAATACAACCTTACACCTTGTATCAATTTTCTGAAATATTTCTCTTATTTGCTTTACATTGTTTCTTTCATTTCCTTTCATCTTTAGGTAAACTTCTCTCACTGCACCCAGTGGTTTGAATTATTGCCAAGAAATTGGACTCTTTATCCACCACACCCCATTACTTTTTCATAGTGTTTTGTATTAGCCTTCAATTCCATTCTAATTTCTCACGAATATTGGCCTTGTAAACCTGTACATAATATTTTTCCCTTATGTATCACTTGTTATTATGTAATGCTCCTTACATATTCTTACAATAATATATATATAAAAATGGAATAAAAGAAATGTCACAGCATTGAACTTGCATCTCCTCTGGTCAGATGCCTTTAGCAAATGTCAGAAGTCCTGAACTGGAATTCCTCTACAGGGCTGATAGAAGATGTAACTTAGTGCTGTGGATTGGTTCTGATTTTCCTTGGACAGGATGGCCTGATATTGTAACTGTTACACTTTAATTTCCTAATCTGCATGAGTGCTCCGTTTCAGCATTTTGTTTGAATTGATTTTGTTTAGCATCTCCTCGCTCACAGAGCATGTGTTCACCTGTGTTTTTGGTCAATAGATTATTTGGAATAGAATTCCATGGCAACAATATTGTTGTATTTCTTCATACAGGAGTGTTCTGCTTTAATGATTGTGGCAGGACAGATGTGTGTGTGTGTGTGTTTTAATTGGCCATGTAGCAAATGTAAACTGAGTTAAAACTACAATGCAAAATTGTAACTACTGTACTTAACAAGACATGAGATTTCAAAATAATAGTAAAATAAAATGTATCCTTTCATTATGTTCTTTATTCCTACAAAGCTACACATATCCTCCATGTACTTTCTCAGTATTAATATTTAATTATCAGCAGCAGGCACGAGCAGAACACATTCTGAACAACCAGCAGTAACCAAAAACACAAATTAGCTTTCTGAACAAACGAGCAGCAAAAGTGTGGCTGTATCCAAAAACATGTTTTTCGTTTGTGACACTATTGCTGCTACTACTACCACTACTAGTACTAATACTTTTATATCTACATTACAGAGAATAGAAAATATTAATACTAATATTTTGCATAAAAGGAGTCAAATACCCATTAGAACCATCCTTTAAAATTATCAGTGTCTACTTAGAGCAGATTTCCTATTACTCGGGTAAACCTCAGCCCAATTTTGAAAGAATTAGAACAAACACTACTCATAAGTTCAGCTGATAGTGCATTCCATGATCAAGTCAGCAGACTTGTGAAATATTGTACTACATATCTTCAAGGACAGGAACCAACAAGGGTTGTATTTTGTGACTGCGCACTGGGAGTTGTAGGATATCTAGAAAGCTGCTAAACAATGAAAACATATTTTCTACATACAGATGCAATTGTCACTTGGAAGAAGTGGGAAATAGAGTCAAGGACAATGTCATTTATTATACACCACAGAATCACAGAACATAGTCCCTAAGGAGACACAACTTATATAAAGGCACTTGCATGGGGCAGTCTAGCAGGACCCTGAATATCAGGGCATCGATGTGTGAAGTGTGAAGCACTGTTGTAATCCTGTGCTGCACTTTTTGTAAATGTGTATGGAATGAATGATTTGCAGATCTTCTCTTTAGCCTAAATCTATCCTTGGAAGTGCTCCACCTGTGTTCATGTTTTCTATACATTTAATTCTAGCTCACCTAATCTCACATGCAACAAATATGCAAAGGTGTCCTCTTTAGGGTCCTTGAATAACAGCAAGCCTTCTACATAGTTTATTGCAGCCCTCATTTCCTTTGTCTCTCTTCATCCAACCCTATACCAAGTCAATGTCGGGTTAAGGGTGGACACAGTGCTATACTATTTCTAGCTCATACCTTGTGGGATAAACCTGTTGGGTCTGATGTTCCCTTTTCCAGGAGGCCTAATTTAAATGGGTACCTCTGCCCTGGCTCCAGTAGATTCTACCTTAGCTTTAGCCCACACAGTACAATGCATTATGTTAGTAATAGCCATGGCAGATTATGGGGTTATAGGCATCTAATCCATGCCTCGGGTGCATTGTGAGGTATGAGGCCACATGCTGAGTGCCTCAAAGCACCCAAGGCATGGATTAAATGCCTATAACTCCATACCCTGGAGTGGGTTTTGCACTTATGACGTGGGTTCCATTTAGAAAACAACGACGATCCAGAAACTTGATTTTTATACAAGTTTTTAGCAAAATTCTACTGTATGCTGCTGCCTTGAAAAATAATGCAGATAACTAATGCATAACACACGTATTTTGTGCACTAGAAATACAGAAGTACAGTCTTGAAATGATTTCTGTCATTTGTTGTGCATAAAATATGCCTTGAGTCCTCACTATGGTGCTGTCCTGATCTGTTTTGCTGACACCTTGTTCTCTGTCTCTCTCTCTCTCTCATGGTCACACCCCCACCCCAAGTACTTGCTGCGGATGTGGGAGAATTGCACTGAAGACAGCTCCCGATCAGTTTGCAGCACCTTGTTCAGAGACAGAGAAAGAAACGAGACAGGGGAGACTGCAGAAATTCTGCGCTGCAGCTCTTTGTTACTGTCTCTTGCTGTCATTGTCTCTCTCTCTCTCTCCCACGTGCACTGTCAGACAAGGTACCAGGCTCTATCTCTCAGAAAAGGGGCATAGTCAGTTTCTTTGCTGGTTGAACAATTTACCAAGGCAAGGACAACAAAATTTCCTATCAGATGCTTACACAGTCAGGAATGACAGCATTGCGGTCAATAATGTAAACTGACCTGCTGTCAATACTGCAGAGCTTGACAGGACAGTCTCTCTGCCATGTCTCTCTCTCTCTCTTTCACTATCTCTCTCTCTCTCTTTCTCTGTCAACCTGTGTTTGACAACTGCTGGATTATGTGGAGGCACTTTGATTCAGAGAAACAAAGATACAGAGCAACAGCAAACAAGACTGCATTTGCTCTACTCTGTTTAGGCTGCTGAGACACAGTCAGAGATCACAGTCAATATAGTTAATTTGGGACACTCTCTATCCCAGACCACCTGTTTGAAAGTGGGGGCTCTATTTTACTATTAAGGGAGCACCACAGCACATTGCTCTCATCTAACTTTTAATGGCTGCCTTCAAGCTTCCCTTCCTCAGAAGCTAATGAGTCCTGACTGTGCACAGGGACCTTGGTGAAGGGCTTCACTCCAACTATGGATTAAATAGGACATTTAATACACGGTCAGGTGCTCTTCCACGGTTGGGTTTCCTGCTTTTCAGACTCATGTTATAATATTAGCTAGTTCGGCCACCCCACCACACCATAGATAATATACCAGCGAGACAGTTCCTGGATTCACAGGAACTGTAGTAAGTAATAGAATCTTTTGAATTCAATTGTAACAAACTTGTAAACTGTTTTAGGAACAGGGGTACATTAATAATGTTATCAACAGAGCCAGGAAAGGGCACAAAATACAGATACAGCAAACTTCTTACTGTCTAGGAATAGGCATATGGTTGTTAGAACATCTGGTCAGACTCAACTTTGATACAGTGTACAGTATACAATCTAGAGAAATTAGAAAAATATTACAGAAACATTGGGGGATTTTAGAAACTGAACAGAAACTAACATCATGTGCTACAGGTTTAAACAGGATGGTATTCAAGAGGGTGTCGATACTGGGGACAAGGTGATACACTGTTTGTAGCCTGCACAAAACAATTCTACTTGTTACCTCCAATACCTACAGGAATTTCACATGTAGAGAATACAAGTATTGTGCTGTACTTAAGGAGGGTAACAGTTTTATTAATCCTGCTATGGGTGAGACTTACCTGGTTAGGAAATTCATTAATTGTGATAGTACCCATGCAGTTTATCTGCCCACCTGTAAATGTGTCATTTTTAAGTGGGAAAAACAAAATGCAAGGTCAAGCAGAGAACAAGTGACTAGTGGTGGACAAAGTGTCCCCAATTAAGCTCTCTGAAGTGATCCGAGGAAGAAGTAGATTAGGGGTGCTCATGATAAGTGGAGTACTGTGTTATAATGGAGTAGCAAGTCCATTGAAAACAATGACTTTGCATTACTCTGCCTTCCCAAACCACTACTCCACCAATTCTTAAGGCGAAGTACATTGAAACAATGTACTTCACCTCACTTCATTGTTTTTAAGCTCCAAAGGTGAAGTTTGCAGTGATTCATGGGATTTCAGGTCACATGGGCTCTAGATTGTTCTGCACAGCCTCAGTTTGGGATAGTGTGTGTATGAAGCTGTAGGAGAGAATCTGCTCTGAGAGCTCTGTGATTCAAACCTTCTAAAGCTGTTAAAAAGCCTTTAGGGGTCATTTGTTTTGCTGTAACTTTAGTTCATTGATTATAGGAAACCCTCCTGTGCTTATATCATCGGCGTTTATTGTTTGTGTGTGGATATTGAATGTTAATGTACAATATTTAGTCTGTGTACTGAGAGACAGTGGAAGTGTGCTTTGGGGGGGGCGTATCTGTAGTATAGGTAGAGTAACTTGGAGAAAAGACAGAGCTTTCTGTTTTGGTGATATTTTCTTGTATAACTGTGTTAATATACACACAGTAATATTTTCAATAATTCTTGCCCTTTTTTGTTGATTGTTGTGGTGCCGCAGTGCATAATTTTAGTTGTTTAAAATATGTGGTTCTATTACTGAGTTTTCAATTTGCTCGCATTACTTAGTGTGCGTGTGGTATGCGTGTGACCGTCATCAAATCAGACACCTTTTATTGTGACACATAATTTCAGCAATGTGAACCTACGCTATCCACTGCAGCAGTGTAATTTTTGTACTTCTTTGTGGTATCTTTACTAGTACTAGTACTAGTGACTGTTACTGCAGCAGTGCAATACACTGCCCCCACTGCCTGCCCCAACCGGAAAGGAATTATTTTCCAGATTTTTGAATTTCTGATGGTGAGCATTGGTTAGGCGTTGTGCCTTTTCATCTGCATCTCTTCAGTGCACAGCGCAATCTTAATTTGTCTCCGCATTTGCATCTCTTTAGGGCCCAATCTCCATCTGTAATTTAAGTCACAGCTGTTTCTTTGGCTTCCCTTCAGAGTACTGGACAGGTGTGGTGCATAATTCTGCATGAACATTGTACTCATTAATATGCGTTTTTAAGTCAGGACCATTATCACGGTCATTTGTCATACAAATCCGTTCTTCATCATCATGGATGGTCACAAATGCAGTCACCAATCACAATTTACGATCACGTCACGAATCACAACATTAATCTTTTTAGTAGTTACTTGGATGTATTGTAAGCCTGTTTTGTAGTATCTCTCATGCTTCACCCTCCTCCATTGTACTCATTAATGAGTGTTTTAAGTCAGAGAGTTTTGTGTCACACCTCATTGGGGGGTGCCCAGGGAAGTACAACCGTAAGCATCTGCATTCGTCATCATCACGGTCACAAATGCAGTCACAAATCATGATTTATGATCCGTCACAAATCACAACATTATTTTTTTAATAGTTACTTGAATGTATTTTAAGCCTGTAAGAAAATAAAATTTACAGAAAGAGCAAATTAAGAAAAAGAGTACAGAAAAGAAAAAAAAAGTAGCTTTTAAAAAGCTGCTGGGTCTAAATCAAAGTTTAAATCTCCTCCTCTCTCAGTCTGCACAGGAGAAAGTAAAAGTGTCTGCTTGTATGACTCACTTTCTTCCTGCCTAGCTAAGAGCATGTGACTTACAGTACTGTAAGCCATGTGATATGTGTGTGTGTGTGTGTGTGTGGGGGGCTGCCAAATCTGAAACACCAAATGGGTCACTTAGAATCATAATGAGGAGCATAAAGTCCATTAAAAACAATGATTCGTCTTACTTCATTGCCATTCTGCCTTAATGCCAGTGGTAATGACAAAAGGTAGAGAGCACTTTGCATTGCCCACCTACCCATGGAGGGTGGCAACGCTGGGCGCCCACTGCTCACTTCAGCAGTGGAATTTAAATTTGCTGCATCTCTACAGGTGACAATATAAAAGCAACACAAAATGGCAGCAGAGATTATGTACTGTATTGGCTGAACATGTATTTGAGCAGCAAATCCCAAAGATTATTGTGTATTATTTATGGGGATTGAGATGGTATATATGAGTCCGGGGAGGGGTATAGATTTGTCATTATCACAAGGAGAAAATGTTAGATCTTTATGTGGCATGCTACTTTTCTCCACTGGTCTTAATGATCATATCGAATTGGATGCTTCTTTGTATTAGTGATTTAAAACTATTACTGAAGCTAATATCAGTATTGATTCATTAAGGAGCATTAAGTAATGGAACATAAATAATGTGCTATCCTTAAAGTTAGTATTAGGAACAAGATTTATTGACAGCAAGTGATTTACAGAACTGGAGATATTTAATGGCTTGAAAGTAAGCTATTTATAATGCTTTTTATTTTATTTTTTAGTTAATGCTTTTTACCTTGTGTGGCCTCTGGTCTGTATTCACGTCATCATACATCCACCTCTCCACCGTCTGGTTCTGCCTTGGCTCCTTGTGAAGCCCCCACCACCATCTACCCCACAGCTTGTCCCCCCATGGTGGGGTGGCAGGGAATCACCTATACTCCCGACTGACATAGGATTCAGTATTGTGGTGGTGCCCCAGTTCCAGGCAGTCCCTTGAAATGGCCATCAAGCCACCACGACCGAGCACCACTAGTTTCCCTATTCACCCTGAGCGTGTGTGCTGGGCTGCAATGACACCAATGGAGGGAGTGCCCATGTCCGCACATGTCTCCCCAGTGCTATGCCCCAAGCATACCATCCACTGTATAGTGTGCGTGCATTGCCCCCAGCCTCCATCCGGAGGTCGCTAGTGCAGCGACAACTGAAACCCCACCCCGGAGATGGATAGCAGTCCACAGATGCTCAATCCCTCTCTGCCCAGCCAACCCCTGGAGACCAGTCCGTTCCTGAACTCAGGTTACCAGCATGGAGTGAGTTGTGGCATCCAGCGCCTCAACCCTCTGTGCCACCGGCTGGCCCGCTATTTATAATACTTGAAATATTTAATTATCTGTTTGTTGTTCATGAGCTTTTATTTATATATTAGAACTGTTTTAAAAGTTGTACATTTGGGGAGTCACGTGATGCGAGTGCCTGCTTAACACCCTTTCTGCTCGGCTCTCGCCTCCCATCACTGTTTTTCAGCAAAATATTGACTCGAAAGCTGGTACAGTAATTATAATCGAGTTGAGCTCCTTCCTAAAGTCTTGGAGGATGAAGAGATCCTGTTTTGAGCACAGATGGAGAGTGAAATGTGTAAAAATCAAGGAAGCATACCCACCAGTCTATCCTGCAAAGGCCCGAAAAAAGCCAGGGCCTCTCAAAGTGCTGGGGATCCTGACTCTGAAATGGAGCCTATGGAAAATGAACCACTAACGCTGGTGAGATTTCTGGGGAGTTCAAGCTTTTTCGATCTGAACTCCACACGGTCACTGAGGAGCTGAAATCCATAACCCAGGCTTTAGAAGATCTATCCAGATGGACACAGGATAACGAAGCCAGGATCGCATCTGTGGAGCTTGCTCAGCTAAGCAAGAGCTGGGCCGGGTGGTCATCTGCCAGAAGATAGCTAGAATGGAGCTAAAAATTAAAGAATTTAGAGGGAGGAGTAGGCTAATAACATAGTATGTGGGCTTCCAGAGAAGGAAGAGGGGCTGACCCTATTACGTTTGTACAAAGTTCCTCTCAAAAGTTGCCAGGCCATCGCCATATGGCTCAAAATATATGATAGAGCGAGTCCATCGGGCTCTGAGAGCTAACGCTCCACCAGGCACCCCTTGCACAATGATCCTTCATTTTTGAACTATCTAGAGAAGCAACATGTTCTCCTCAAGATCAAGGAGCTGAAAGAAGCCTCCTTGGAAAATGTACCCTGAGGATCATCCAAGACTTGCCCCTAACGGTCAGGCAAAAGCGTGCAGAATACCACTCTATAGTGGTAAAGTTGATCACCTCCTCCACTCGATTTTGCATGGGATATCCAGCGAGGCTGCAAGTTTTGCTGTCAGGAGCATGGGTGACATATGAGAACTCACAGGCTGCAAAAAGAATGCTTAAGGGCTGCTCTCCCGATTTGTTTAAATGAAAGGGCAGGGTCTGCCATAAGCTGAAGTGCTTTATTTGAGAGTCGTATGGTTTCAGGCTTTGGAGAAATCCTTTTAACTGGGTAAAGGCTGAAGAGACATTCTTTTCTGCTGCCCTGTTACCTCTGTAAGGGTCGGGGCTAGAGACTGAACTGTGGTGGGATTGGACTGCTTTCATGTCCTGTGTTTGAACTGGCGCTGCGAGAAGATGCATCCAGGGATATAGGCGATCAGTTTCAACAAAAAGCCCAAACTGTAAATAGTGTTGGGTTAATGTTCATTTGCCCTTATTTTTGTGGATCTGATGGTATTTAGCTGCAAAGTTTAGTTGCATAACTGGCCAATAGAGAGCACCAGTGTACTGTTTTAAGTGTCTGATACTACCTAAGTTTCCTTTAATCACTGTACATTGATCTTCTGAGTAAAGGATCTCTGATGTTTTTTTCACTACTTTGTTTTACAGATATTTGTCCCATGAAGGCCAACTGTTTATCAGACAGTAGGATACTGAGGCATCAAACAGTGCTGGAGAGGCAGCCTATCTCCCTGGGTCTTCCTGTTTACTTTCCCTGCTTTGTAACTTCATATTTTTGTTTTACCTCAGGGGTAGAAGAGTGGCTTCCTGCACTGGGTAGAGGATTTTCACATTTATGTTTCATGGGGGTTCACAGGGCTGGACAGTTCTGAGATAAGTGAGATGTGAGGTTTAAAGGGGCGGTTCACTACTGGGACCATCGACATGCTGCCTGTCCTGTAACAAGGATTTCTGGACATGAACGAAATGATGAGGCAGTCTTTTCCTATTTTCCTGGATCCTTTCTGTTCCTTCTGTTTTTGTTTACTGGAGCGAGGGAAAGGACAGGATTTGGTTCAGTGAAAGGGGTTTAACTGAGCTGGATACGGGCCTTTTCTTTTCTTTCTCTGGAGGCACTGTCCTCGGGGCAGGTCATATTTCTGGTTTAATTGCCTCCTGGCGCCTCCTGGTATTGAAAAGGTGATACTGCTGGAGCCGATTAAGGGTGGGACTGCAATATGTACAGGGACGGGGGTTGGGCAGAGTTCAGGTGGGCTAGTGCATTTGACATCATGGACTAGAATGTCTCTCAGTTGGGAGGGAGGACTTTACTGGCAGTGTGTTTGGGAGAGGGAGGGTTGGGGTTTAGCTCTTTATGAGGCTGTTTAACGGGAAGATATGGAAGAGAAAATCTTTTGGGAAGAAAAGGAGGGTTGGGGGAGGGATTAAGCAGGCAGAATAAATTAGATCTTTGTCAAGCATCTGAATCTTTTATGGAAAGGTAAACTGGGTCTTATTGAGGTTCCATACGAAATTACTTGTAGAATTTATCCAGTTTTGGTATGGGCACCTTATGTGATTTTATTACGTGGAATGTGAATGGGTCAGAAATAACACAAAGAGATAAAAGTTATTGAAACACCTACAATTTCAGAAAGGAACAATATTTGTTTACAGGAAACCCATTTGCTTGAATCAGAATCGGCTCTGTTGAGGTGACAGAGCATAGGGCAGAGTGCATCTGTCTGGAGATAGTAAGGTGAGCAAAGGAGTAGCGATCCTGATTACTAGAGCAAACCCATTCATCAGTCAGGAAGTCATTAAGGATCCTAAGGACGGTTTCTGATTATTTTAGATGCGCTTTTTAGTCCAACGGTGTTAATTTGTAGCATTATGGCCCAAACTTGGACATGCCAAGTTTCTTTGTGGACTTTCTAAAGGTTTTATCCACATTTGTCCACACTCCAATGTTTCTAGGGGACTGAATTTACCATTCAATTCGGAGTTGGACAAAAGGGTAGAAGATGAAGTGGGCTAGTGCCGCTCAAAGAGCCTTAAGGAGTTGGTGGATAGTGTTGGATTATGCGATCCATAGAGGACCTTTTCCTACGCATAAAGAATATACATTTATGTCGGCTGTGCGGATCTAGATCTAGGATTGATTATTTTCTGGTCAGCCAATCCACCTCCCAGGTTTGTCACAGTGTATAATACTGCCTGGGATAAGCTCAGACCATTCAATGGTCCATTGTTCAATTAACCTATCCCCAATCTTCCCAGACAAACAGTCTGGAAACTGAACAATCAGTTATTACGCTCATTGTTAATCAAACACAGCATCATTTAGACCATAGAGCATGTTGAGGATTAATTTAGGTTCGACAGGTAAAGGGGATATGGAATGGAGTGCCTTTAAATGTGTCATAAGGGAGAATTTATCAGACTGGCGGCAGAAAGGAAGAAAAGAGGAAGCACTATGCTCTGAATTTACTCAAGCAAATCAGGAAATAGAGTGCACCCTTTCCGGGGCTACCTCTGCTCCTACTAGGGAAAAGTTAATAGGATTAAGAAACCAGTACAGCACCCTTTTGAGGAGAAAGCAGAATACGCCTTGTTAGAGACAAAGGCCTGGTATCTCAACCAGGATGAGAAGGCGGATCGCCTGCTTGCAATGAGATTAAAAGGAAAGAGTCTTCCAGGATTATAAGAGTGTAACTTCTTTGTCAGATGGGAGGTCAAAACCCACCCAGGGAGATTATTCAGGAGTTTGAAAAGTATTACTTGGAGTTGTACAGTCTGATGAGTTCTAGTCCCTCGAGGAGGAGGTGAAAACTACCTTGCCTCTTGCCCACTTCCTTTGTTGCTGGCCAAATTGGGAAGGACTGTCAGCCTATATCAGAGGAGGAGATTATCAACACCATAAACTCGCTTACCTAGACAAAGCCCCAGACCCTGATGGGTTCTCCCGAACTTTACAAGTGCTTTGCCTTTCAGTTAGCTCCTGGGTTAAGAAGACTATTTCACTGTATCCTGAACTCGGAGGGGTGGATAAACACCTATCTGCTGCCCTTATTATTGTGATCCCTAAAGAGGGTAGGGAGCCTGATAAGGTCTCCAGTTACTGGCCCATTTCATTGATAAATTATGATGTCAAGATTCTGGCAAAAGTTTGGTGAGCCGTTTAGCAAAGTAATGCCCTACTCATTCACCATGATCAAGTAGGTTTTATGGCGGGTAGATTGGCCACTGACCACCTGCGTAAACTCTACCATCTCCTCTGCGACCAGAGATCATTGCCTACCTGCTGGGCAGGTCTCAGTGGATGCAGAGAAGGTGTTTGACAGGGTGGACTGGCAGTTCTTGTATCTGACCATGGTGACATTCGGTCTCCCTCTCCCTTTTATCAAAACGTTTTTCCTGTATAGCTAGCTGAGCACACAGATTTATTGTAATGGAGTTTTCTCCTCAGTATTTCTCCTATGCTTGGGAACACGACAGGAATGCCCCATCATCCCTTCTTTTTAACCTTTATCTCGAACCTTTATTGGCAAAAATAAGACAAGATCAAAGGGTTCAAGGGGTCATAGTAGGTTCTGATGAGTTCAAACTTTGGCTTATGCAGGCTGACATCCTTCTCCACCTATCTTGCCTGACTACTGCTATACCCGGTGGTCATGGGAATTATGAGAGTACAGTAGATTCTCAATTATAAAATAAATAATGAGAACACCTTGGTGTCCCTTGAACTCTAAATTATTCAAGTCTGAAATCACGGCTAAGTTTACAATGGAGCCTGCATAGGCTCAAATATTTAGGGTATTTCTTGCCCAGAATGATTCTAAGATGGTCCAGCTGAACCTAGACTCAATCAAGACTGTCATTCAGCAGGACCTTGCAAGATGGGCCAAACTCCTGATATCTTTATGGGGAAGGGTAAGTTTAGTGAAAAGGAATGTGTTACCCAGGATACTTTACCCTTTAACCATGTTGAATTCCTGGCTACCATTAAGGTGGTTTAAGATTGTACACACTATTATATCAGCTTTATCTGGCAAGGAAAACCCAGCGAGAGCCTACTATCATATGGCTGCCCCTAGAGAAAGGCTGGATTACACTTACCACATATAGGACTCTACTACTGCACATGCAATGCCAGTAACTACCTAAAGTGGCTGGTAACACCTACAGAACAGCGCTGTCTGCCATACATTCCTTCTTGGGTTAAATTAGAGTGGAGCTGATAAAGGCAGCGGGCTTTGACCCTCTCGCCTTGCTTCACACATCACGAAGTCCCTCCCTCTGGATTATTTCCTCACCTATAAAATCCTAAGAATTCATGCAGTTATGCTCATTTTTAAACATATCCTCTAGAGATAACCACCAACCTTTGTGCCAGAATCCAAACTTAAAATTGGCAGGAAACCAATTCAGGACTCTTGGATTCCTGAGATAAAGGGCTTAAGGGTAACAGATGTCCTTCAGGAGGAAAAGTGCTTGTCAGTTCTGGAATTAATTAATAGATACTGGGTATCTCCTGGTCAAATATTCAAGGTCTTTCAACTCAGACATTTAATGGTGCAATCTCACAGGAGATTTGAGGTCCACAGTCATGTGAGAGTTTATTTGAAGGTCTTGCCGGATGGTATGGGAACCACATGCGTTTCCAGATTTTATAACAGCCTATTCACCAAGCATTTTGGCATCTTGATGGGACTTCCCACTACTGGAATACTGCTTTGGGGGATAGAGAGGACTGGGACATAATTTGGCAAAATGCTTATAGGTACATAACCCAGGATAGATTGAGAGTGATGCAATTCCATTTTTAAACAATCTTTTGGACCCCTTCAAAACTAAACAAGATTGGTTGTATTCCTGATCCTAATTGCAATGCTTGTCGCCAACAGGAAGGGATGTTATACCACATTTTCTGTGAATGCCTAGAGTGAGGCCCCTGTGGGTCAAGATTAAGGAATGTGCAGACCCCTGCTGGGACTCGAACCTCTTTTTAAGCCTGTGATTTGTCTAGTAGGTGAATATCTCAGGACTATGATAAAGGCAAGGAGTATCACGTGGCCATTATCTCATCATCCCTTAAAAAGTAGTACTAAAGCATTGGGTGGATGGCACCTCAATTTCATATACAGAGTGGTTACAAGAGTTACTTTTTAACTTGAACATGGAGAAATTCAGTGCAAATAGAAGAGATTGCTTGCTGAGGTACCATAAGATTTGAGAAAAACTACATGAGCTGTATTTACTCCAAACAGGTGCTTACTCATCTTGGGTGCAAGACTAATTGGATTGGTGACTCAATAACATGTGCCCTGTAACATTGTTCTGCCTGCTGGGGGAGGGGGCAGGAGGGAGGGGAGCAAGAGACATTTGGATAATGACTTTGAAAATGTTTACTATGATATCTGTTCTGTGTATGGGTCAGTTGTACATAATTGTTTCTTGCTCTGTAAATGGAAAATGTTGAATAAACTTAAATTAAAAAAAGTTGTACATTTGTATATATGTTGTACTTGCACACTCATTGCACCTATGGATATTTTGTACAGCACCTTTAAGAACTCAATAAAATGTGGTGTTGGAGGTCAGTGGTTCACTCCTGATAAAGCAATTATGCAAAATGTTGAGTGAATTTTATGTGCACTGACAGATAAAAAAAATGCTTAGCACATATCTCTAGTGTCATTTGTGGCCATTTTTATCTGTCCGATGAGGTTTTCCCTCCTTTAAATGCAAACTTTCTTAAGTCTCTTGAGGCAAAACACATACCTGAAGAGCATACTTAGCATACATGTGTGGTCTCCTCCTAGAGTATATAGCATCAACAGGACTGGGGAAAGTTTCTCCTTGTCTCACATGCAGCTCTGTTCTATGGCTAAACATACACAGCACCATAAAACCTGGGTAGGTCTTATGGACTTCAGTTGATTTCTGAGGGAAACCCCACAACACATTTGTTTATCCTCCTCATTGACACCTGAGGCCATGAGACTTCCAAATTCATTTTCTCTTTCTCTATCATGCTTCAACTTCAACACTGCATGTTTCCTCTTGCTTTCTTGATTACTCTTACTCCTAGATAATTTCCTCTCCTGATTGTTCCTGCAGTCTGGCTTACTGCCTCAGGCCAGGAGCACTTCTGCCCAAATGGTTTTGGAGAAACAGCCAGTATATTTGCTTCTACAATCATCTCTTTATACAAAGCTCAGATCTCTCTCTGATTTAGGAGTCCAGAATTATCTCTAAAGCTTCACCCTCCCTTAATAGGAAGTGGAGTGGCTAGCAACAAACCAGCATTTGCATAGTCACTGGCACATGACCTGATGTGCACAGTGACTCAACAGTCTAGTAAAGTGGGAGAGGTGCCTGTAATGTGCAAGACTCAGGAATGTCTAATTCATGCTCTTGGTTGTTTACTAACTGGACTCAAACCAGGATGCGGGGAGGCTGGTTACACCTAAACAAATAAATTCACCATACTACAAGTACTACATTTCAGAAGTAGGGCAACAATGCTCCATAGATACAAAACATTATCTTACAGAAACCCAGCTGATTGCACAGCAATTATACAAAAATTTATAATGGCTATTTAATGTGCTAGTATAGCAGAAGGCATAAGATAACTAAAATAAACTGTCTTGCAAAAGGCCAGGCCATGGATTTTGACAGTTTTAAGTTGTGCTTTACTCTCTCATAAGCTGGTGTGAATCTGCCAACCAGCCGTTATCTGACTGCCAGAGAAGGGGAGGAGAGTTTAGAATCTCTTGGGCTCAGGGCTTTAATAAAGTGCTTATTACTCAGCTCTGATTGGGCTTCTACCATTTATTATGGCAAGCTCTCCTACCACCACAATAAGAACCTGATTCCTCTAAAGAGCAAGGCACAGTTTCATACATCATAAGTTACACATGCAGGTACTAATAGTTTCTTCAAGTCCCACTGTTCAGAGCAACCATTCCTGTATAGCTTGTCTCGATTAGCTAGTAGCAGTATAGATGGTGTAACTCTCTGATTGAAGTGCAGCTATTTAAGGTTACTTGACAGAAAACTGTGATGTCACAGCAGGCTGTAACAGCCTACCAGTAAGAGGCAGAGTATTCTAAATAGCTGTGACCACAGTTTGGTCCTTTAGTGAATGTCAATGGTCTCCAGCTAAAGAAATTGTTTGACTAAAGTAACCTACTCTTGTAATCATCCATTTGTTATTTTAACCATTTAATTCTTCCCTTTACCTTTGCAAACAATGACAAACAGTCATGAGTTAACTTGTTCTTTCTATGCTTAAGATGATTTTTCAAATGAATACTGACAAATCCATACAACAGCATGCTGGTTATGCAAGTTAGATATTTAATACAAAATTTAACACTGGGAAGACCAATATGCTAAAAGATCAAAATACTATGTCTCTATAGATGTTTGCATATGTAAGGATGTTCCAACAAAGTAGCTTGTCCAGGGTTTATGAAAGGTTCATTCTCTTGGGAGCAGTCAGCTTACGGTAGTCAATATTCTGTTCTAAAAACAGGTGATTGCCTGCTTGTTAACTGCTGCTAGCCACTCCCAGAAAACCTAATATTCTTCAGGTGAAGCTACCTCTGGCTGGAAGCTGCAACACTGGACTTAGGATTTGCAAGAAAGTGAGTTGTGCTCACAACAGAGGAGGTGAACCTTACAATTTACAATTGTCTTTGGTTTGTAGCAGATTCATTAGGAAAGTTAATATTCTTCAGGTGGAGGCTACTTCTAACTGAAAGGTGAAATAAGGAACTTAGAATTATCAGAAAAAGGCAGTCATTCACTCAACAGAAGGAGGTGGACCTTGCTTTACTTTTGTTACAATTGTTAAGGTTTTCCAGTGCAGGAAGAGTTTAAACCCAGAGGGACTGAATACTGTTTACTGTGTCTGTCCTTGTGTACAGCTGACTTGTTTTGGGGCTGACTACTTTCAGAGCACAAGTTACCAGGCTGTTTTGGGGCTGGGAGGTTTACCTGTGTCTGACTTGGATGTTTGGATTTTCTCTGTTTGATTAGCGGGTATTTTCTCTGTCAAATTGTCGTGTAGGGCATCTTGCTGACAGGAAGGCACTCATTGCAGCGGTAGGTCAGAGCTTTTAGCTGATTGTTTCATGAGGGCATGGTTTGGCCCAAACCATTCCACCCTCACCACACCCACCCTTGAAATATTTCCTTTATACCTCGGGTTCTGACATAATTTCCTCAAGAGGAAGGTGCATACCACTGTCATATCCTCTCTAGCATATTGCACTGACAATATAAGCATACACATTGTATAATATATATATTTCTATATAACAAACCAATCTCACACACACACACACACAAAACAAAACAAACAAAAATAAAATAAACAAGAAGGTAGACAGACATGGGGGAGTAGTGCAATGTAATGGCTGTGGGGCAGCAGTCTTCTGGGAGTCTTTCTGGAGGCTAAGATGCTGCTCTGTTTGCAGACAACTCACTGCCCTGAGGGAGGAAGTTGCCCGTCTTCAGGCCACACTGGACAGTAGTAAGGGAACCTCCCCATCCAGGAGCACCAGAGCTACCACCACTACCTCAGAGGTTGAGAAGAAAGCACAGCAGTTGGACCACAGTGGGCTCAGGGAGGGTAAGTGTGGTGGAACAGAATCACACCCAGTCAGTTGTTTCACTCACAATCCATACACCATTCTGGGGATCATAGTTCCTCTATGGAAACACCTGCAGAGGAGACTAAGAAGGTTGCAGACAACTGTCACAAGGAGGCCCTCAGGAAGGAAGCAGAGGACACCACAGGAAAGAAGCAGCTCCTGGTGGGGACTCAAGTATAGGATGAGAACTGGGGAAGCAGGAAAACTGAAGTAAGGTGCCTGTCTGGTGCCATGGCTTGGAGGGACAGGAAGCGCATCCTTAGGGATCATGAGAACAGTTACATGGGAGTCTGAGCTGGACGTTATTTTCCACCTAGGATAAATGACTTGGCTCATCATGAGATTAGAGCAGTGCAGAAGGACTTGTAGAGTTGAGAGGGGCCTAAGACAAGTAGCACACACAGTATCCTTCTCAAGAGGTGCTGCCTGTCAGTGGCATGGGTGAAGTGAGGTACTTTGCACCATGCAGTTTAATGAATGGTTGAAAAAAATGGTGTGCAGCACAGGGGTTTAGCTTCATTGGGGACTGGGGTTCCACCTGAAGGGACAGCAGCCTATACCGGCAGGATGGTCTACATCTGTCCAGGAAGGAACAAGTCTTTTGGGCAATCAGTTTAAATGCTTCATTGGCAAGCTTTTAAAGCAGTCAAGGGGAGGCACTGATAAGCAGCAGGAAAATCCCAGCCTCCCCTACAAAACAGGGTAGTAAATGAGGAAAAAGACCAAGGTAGAAAGGTCAGCGGGGATGCTGCTACAGAAGATAAAACCATCAAAAATGGGAGCAATGATTACCAATGCCCATAGTCTGGGTAACAAGCTTCCTGAATTAGTGGCCTTGATGGAGGAGGAACATCTGGATATCAGTGGCAGTCACAGAAACATGGTACACACAGAACCATGACTTGGACAGAAACATACCAGGATACACTATCTACAGGAGGCACAGGAGGGTAAAACAGGAGGAGAGTAGCTCTCTACGTAAGGGAAGGAATCAAAACAACAGAACAAAAGCGGTAAACAGGGAGGAAGAAGCACTGTGGGTCAATTTGGAGACAGGCAATGGCACCACAATCCGCACAGGGGTTATATACAGATCCCCTCTTAGGGGAGGAAATGGATGAGGAAATGATAGAAAATATACTTAGAATGGCAGAAAAGGGAGATATTGCTGATGGGTGATCTGAATATGCCAGATGTTAACTGGAGTGCAGTTGCAGCAGCCACATCTAAGAGTGGGGTTATTCTGGCGCCCTACAGGGGCATGCCTTAGACAACTAGTATTGGAACCCACTGAGAGAGAGCAATCTTAGACCTGGTTCTCTCAAATGGAGATGGAGAGGATCACAGATGAAGTGGGTAGCCATCTGAAACTAGCAACCATCGAACAGTATGGTTCACAATAAACACAGAAATAGAATCAAGCCATACAAAGGCAAACGTACTGGACTTCAGGAGGGCTGACTTCGCCAAAATGGGTGACTGCCTAAGGAATGCACTAGCTAATGGGCAGGAAGGAGGGTGGAAGAACAATGGGAATAATAAAACTGCCATCACAGCGGTAACAAGCCTTTGTGTGAAGAAAATAAACAAACAAAACGATGTAAGAAATCACTGTGGTTTTCAAGGAGGTGGCAGTGAAGGTTGAAGAAAAAGAAAGCATTCAGGAAGTACAAGGAATCACAGAAGGAGCAGGACAGATAATTGTATCAGTTAAAGCAAAAGGAAGCTGGGAAGGCAGTCAGAACAGCAAATGCCCAAACTGAGGAAAAGATAGCCAACTCAGTTAAGAAGGTGGATAAAACCTTTTAGGTACATCAGGAGTGAAGGAAGACCAAGGAGGGATAGTGAGGCTCAATAAAGGGAGGAAGGGTGGGCAGAGGTGACTGTGAAAAGGCAGAGATACTAAACAAATATTTTGCTCAGTATTTACAGATGGAGAGGAGGTGGTACCTTAAACAAACAGTAGAAACACTCTGGATACAGAAGTTGATACCAGCCCATTTACAGAAGAAAGAGTTCTGAAAGAACTCTTAAAATGGAAAGGTGGACAAAGCAATGGGGCCTGATGGGATTCATCCCAGAATTCAAAAAGAACTAAGCGTAGAACTAGTGACACCACTGCCTACCCTCTTTAACAAATCATGGGAGGATGGGGTGGTACCTGTGGACTGGAGGAGGGCAGATGGATTCTCCTTTACAAAAGTGGGAGCAGGGCAGAAGCAGGAAACTACAGACCTGTTAGTTTAACCTCAGTGATAGGAAAATGATGGAATCACTTCTGAAGGAAAAGAATTGTCAGTACCTAGAGGCCAGAGGGCACAGAACACAAGGCAGCATGGATTCACAGTGGAAGGTCATGCCAGACAAATCTAATAGATTTCTTTGACTGGGTAACCAAAGTAGTAGATCAGGGAGGGCTGTGGACATGGCCTACCTAGACTTTAGCAGAAATATTGACACAGTCCCACAAAAGATTAATATACAAGTTAGCCAGCCTGGGAGTGGGTCCCAAGATGATAGCCTGGGTAAAGAATTGGCTGGAGAATAGGACACAGAGGCTAATAGTAAATGGAGTCCACTCTGAAGAAAGGGGTTACAAGTGGGGTGCCACTTGAGGTTCAGTATGGACCGGTCCTCTTCAATGTCATCATAAGTGACATTGCAGAGGGACCAGAAGAAAAGTATGTCTTTGCAGATGACACAAAGATCTGCAACAGAGTTGATGCACAAGGTGGGGTGGAAAGGATGAGAAAGGACTTGGCAAGATTATAGGAATGGTCAAATGTATGGCAGCTTAGATTCAATGCTAAGAAGTGCAAGATAATGCACTGGGAAACAAAACCAGGGGAAGAGTACACAATGGGGATGAGATACTAACAACAACAAAAATGGAAAGTGACCTGGGGGTAGTCATATCAGATGACTTGAAGGTGGGCAAGCAATGTGAGAGGGCAGTAAGGTGGGCTGGGGAAACTGGGATGCATAGGGAGAGACATCACCAGTAGAAAACAGGAAGTTGTTATCCCTCTGTACAGACAGCTGGTGAGACTCTATCTGGAGTACTGCGTGCAGTTCTGAAGACCCAATCTCCACAAGGAAATAGACAGGATGGAAGCTGTCCAGAGGAGGAAACTAAAATGGTGCATGGTCTGCACGGAAGACACATGAAGAGAGACTAAAGGAGCTTAATATGTATAGCCTTGAGGAAAGGAGGAGAGGGAGACATGATAGAAACTTTCAAGTACCTGAAAGGAATCAACAAAGTCAAGAGGGTAGCATCTTTCAAAAAGAGGTGTGCAAGAACAAGAGGCACAATTTGAAGATAGAGAGGTGCAGCTCAGAGGTAATGTAAGGAAGTATTCTTTCACAGAGAGGGTTGTGGATGCATAGAACAGCCTTCTGGAGGAGGTTGAGAGTCAAAAAACAGTGGTTGAATTCAAGCATGCATGGGACAGCCATAAGGTAATTCTAGGGGGTGGGGTAGAAAGAAGTAGGCTGCTGTAACTAGGATCTGCAGCTTATCCATTAGGTAGGAAATGGGCAGACTGGGTGTGCCAAGCAGTCACTTACCAGCCGTCAGATTCTATGTTTCTATGTTTTATGTTGTTGCTTTGAATGTGAACTGATCTCAGGGCTGTGCTATCAGTGGCAATACAGAGAGAGCTAACAGAACTATGACTTTAAGACACATCCTCCAATAGTACTTTTAGAAGTACAAACATTCCATTGCTTAATCCTGCTACAAAATGGCTGTCTCAGAGAGACTCAGTTACAGTAAGACTGTGTTGCTGTAAAAGCAGTTCCATTTACTAATAAAAATAATATCTTGTCTGTAGTGAGAACTGTCTCTCAGACTCATCTGTGAATTGCTTACAAAACAGTACTGTGATAATGCAGGTAGAACTGTGTAACTGAGATGTTCCCTATAGTGCAGTATATCAGAAAGAGAAATCATATAAATAATACACCTGGCAGAAGCAGAGATGTTTTTTCTGGAATAATCATGTAGGAAGTGGAACATCTTCAGATGTAGCTGATGATACAAACGACCGTATAACTTGAAATTTCCACTGTCAGATAATATTTGCTTTATTCACGCAAGCACTAAGTTGTGCTAAAATTAGTTTGAACTAATTAATGTTTAGCACTTTTCCCATTATAATGCATGTGGTCTTAATGACTTAGCACTAAATTTAATTTACGCAATATATGGTTGCAGTTGTGTGTACGCTAAAATTACTTTCGTGAAAATAATTAGTTTTACAGTAACAAACAGCATTTGTGAAGAAAGTTATCTTTTGCCATGGGGTCTAAGATCAACTCAGCTTTGATGAAGTCAAGGAGAACTTCTCAAATTATAAATGAATGCAACATTTTCTGATATCAAACATAATTCAGTATGCCACTAAAGAGCCCTTTTCCTTGAATAGTTTGAGCCAAAACATTTGTACTTCTCTAGTCTGGTGCCAAGGAAACCAGGAGGGACTGCATTTTAGGCGATATGGACAGACTTGATATATTACTATATGGCAACAAGAAATGTGCTATAGCTGAACATTTTACATACTTCGCCAAAACCAGCACATGGGCTAAGCTGATGTAAAATGTATTTCATATTTGAAGACACTGTTTTCCTTCCAGACATTTTGAACCAACATTGATAAATAACTGAGAGATCTGAATGCATGTCACATTATTTGCCGGGATTCACAAACATTTACGCCACCCTTCACCTAATAAAATGCTTTCCTAGCAAAACTTTTTATTTATTTGTAATTTGTGACCAGGAAAGGCACAGCAGTAGTGACAGCTCATTTCTCAGTGCCTCCTGGAGACTGATTCACATGGATCAGCTCTGCAGGAAGAATGTTTGTTAGATCACCAGGGAAAATTCTGCACCCCTACAATAGGTGCTATGGGGTCTTCAACTTCCATCTGGACAGCCACCAGAGACAGGCATAAGAGATGTCAGTTTAATGTCTCATCTAAAGAACAAGACCTCAACAATTCAGCACCCTTTTGTCCCTTATCAGACTTTATGTGGAATAGTGTATGGGTGACAATATACAATAAGGCTGTGTTTCCATCTAGGGGATGTGATGACGTCATGCAGACCTCAAAAGCAAAGCTTGAGATCTGTATGAAAACACCATATCCCTGAAGTGGAACACAGTCTTGGTTGTATATGGTCATCCATACACTGTTTTTTTTATATATATAATGCATAGTGAGCATTGTTCTATATAGAAATCCATCCTATTCAAAATGCTGTTATACTACACTTCAGAGGTCATGGGTGGGATTTTACCCTTCTGTGGCAGAACAGCATTCTAGAACCTCTAGAGACTGCACAAGTCGGTGTCATTGTGAAAGGAAAACAACACAATGCACACATTTCACATAATACTATAAATATAAAAATACAGGATGAGCAACTTTATGCATGACCAGTGTATTCTGCCACCTCGAGGTTTTGATTCCCAAGGACCTCTTGAGCTTACTCTTGAAGTCAGAAGGAATCAGAACCCCTCTAGAACACACTACAGTATAGTTGCCCATCCAGTGCATTCTCTATATTACATGGTTTCTGATTCGAAAGTTTCATTTGCAAGATTTCATACCTTAAATTCATGCTCCTACTTGCTCCTGGCACCTCAGTCTGCTACTGAGTCCTGCTAACAGTCATTCCTGCTCCCAACCCTCTGAAGATTCATGGTGACAATGTTTATTTAAAAAAAAACTTATACAGTGGTACAGTTTGTTAACACAGAGCTGACTATGGCTGTCTGTCTCTAAAATGTCTTGGTGAACTGCTCAGTATACGGTAGGCATGTAGGAAAACAAACTGTGCTGGCATAATTTTGGCAAAAGTTGAAATCATTTTGCCAAATTCATGAAATTCCTTTTAAAACTGTGGAATAAATGTAAGAACTGTGGGCTACTGTAATAAAACTGTGGGAAAAATTCTGCAGAACTGATCACTCTCAGTGTTTAGCTCTGCAGCCTTTCCCTCACAGTTTAATTCATTAACTATCTCCCCACCAATCGCTGACCCTGGCTCCTGGTTTCTTGTGCTCCCCCAATGATCGCTGGCCCCATCAAAAAAAGTAAAAATGTCCAGTCCTGCCACCCACCGGCGATTGCCCCTCCATATAAAAAAAATAATATAGCTCATTCCCTGGTGTCTAGTGGTCCCTCCCCACCTGCGATCACCAGCCCGTGATAAAAAGATGTTGGTGTCCATCCAGTGCCCCCACCCACCCAGCAATCACCCCTTCATAAAAAACTAAAATACCCTTATTCCCAGGTGTATAGTGCCCCCCACCCGCGATCACCGGCCACATAGAGAAAACAAATGTTTTATCACAAAATAATACATTAAACTGTGGATGGAATAAATTCCACAGTTTAATGTATTATTATGCAGTTCAACCAAAAATTCCATGGAAAAGAATGACAATCTGAGAAAATGGGCAGAAGTTTACGATCTAGCTGTAGAGCTAATGTGCAAAAACATTGGTGGAATTTTCCAAAATTGCATGAAAATTCTGCCAAGGTGGAATTCACTTTTGCCCATCCCTAGTAAACGGTGCCATCATTTTGCCCTGACGTTTTGTGCACAGCACGTTTTCATCCTATCTGGTGGTACATCAGGATTAACAGTTGTTGTGGTGTCATTGTGATGTGAAAATAATACTGTAACGACTTTTCATGACCTTTAAACTGTCCTACAACAGCTTTTAGAGAGCCACTGAATTCCATGCATAATAAGCCCTAACCGTATACAGTAACTGTATTCTATGCCAGTGTTTAATTTACAGTTGTTGTACCCAAATTGTGCAGCCCCTTCAAAGTGTGTTTCCTGTGTACAGTACACTAATTGTTCTTGTAACACGGCATTATTGAAAGGTGTGCCAGGCAGCCCCATGATAGGCGGTGGGTGTCGTGGTGCCAGAGCAACACGGCATTGTGAGCCGATAATGCCCGTGTTAGGCTCAGGAACGCGCTTCTGAGAAGAGCAAACACGGCATTATCGCCTCATAATGCCATGCTGCGCCTGTAGTGGGCGCGACAGCCACTGGGTCGCAAAGCAGTGCTGTGACCGCTGGGGCTTGCGAGGCAAGGCGGGATAGAGAGTGCGAGGAGCAAGACTGTGCCGTGTGGTATGCAGCGGGCAAATTTGCAGAGCACACAGCTAGGCAGAGAGACATAGAGAGCCGTAGGTAGTGTAGGGAGAAAGCAGATGGTTGTCGAGTTTAGTCTATGCGCACCGATGAATCTGGAAGCCTGATGGATATGGAGTTCGTGCATAGCGGTGGAATGCAGTAGCAGCACAACAGGAGGTGGAGGAAGGTTGCAGAGGAGCGAGGAGAGGTGGCCCCACATAAGAGAACTGCTAAGGTCAGGCATGTGTGCAGCAGCTGGGCAGCAATCAGGAGCTTGGCAGCATGGACCATGAAGTGGAGAGCACCACTGGAGAGAGCTGGCAGAGCCAAAGACATGTCCAGATGTCACAAAAGAGCTGGATCACTTGGAGAGGACAAAGGTGGAGCTGAACACTATGAAAAACACACAGTGGGCGTGTAATGTGTTTTCTGACTGGCTCAGGTCAAAGCAGATGTCAGTAGACATAGGGACAGTCTCAGTTGAGAGGCTTAGTGCTATTCTCAGGAGTTCTATGGGTCTGTGAGGGCAGAGGATGGGGAGCAGTACAGCATCAGCTCTTTCTGTGGGTTGAGAGCAGGCTTGAACAGGTACATTAACAGCATTGAGGTGAGAAGAGATATTAATATCATGACTGACCCACGGTGTCAGGCTGCAAACAACATCTTTGTTGCTGTTATAAAGCAGTATAGGAGACAGGGAAAGACACTGCCAGGCACCATCCACCAATCAGAGAGGACGACCTGGACAGAATAAGAGACCTCAGCGCCTCAACTCGAAACTGCCCAGGGCCTTGTGAAGAGACTGTGGTATGAGCTGCAGCTAGGGCTTGCGAGAAGAGGCTGTGAGGCCTAAGGAGCTCACACAGAGATCATTTGAGGTTGCTGAGGATGACCTCAGCACGAGTATGTTACACTGGCATTTAATGAGCCCACAAAACCATGCTGGGCAGATGAAAGCAACAGACAGGCACTCAGAGGTGTGCTCTACTCACAGGAGACTCCAGGGACTGCCCTGTGGCACTATTCAAAGAAGTACGTCAGTCGGTGCCCCACATCTGCATCTGCATTCTACCTGCACCCTATTAAACAAGCACAGACGGTCCTTGACCAGAAGGAGGTCTGGTACTCCAGGCAGCTGATGGGAAGAAATTTCCTCGGTGAAATGATGGCAAAGCTCTCCAGAGGATGCGGACTCAGCAGGCGCTTATACAAACCACAGCGCATGGAGTACTGCTGTTCAGATGTTGTCCCACGCAGGAGTGCCCACACGCGAGATCATGTCTGTCACAGGGCACAGGTGAGAGCAGCATCCAGAAGTATTGGTCACCCACACAACAAAACAGGGAGAGATGGTCAAGCATCCTCTCTGTGCCACAGCCAAGTGCGCTGACAGATGGCTCCCTTATACAGGGGAGCAGAAGCCAACGACCTTGGAGAGCCACTTGCACCACACAGTAGACAGCATAGATGACTGCTTGATATTACAGTACTGCTTCACAGATGGAGAGGCAGATGAGGTGCGCCACAGAGCACAGGAGAGCACAGGACAGAGCAGCAGGCAATGCATGGCAGAGGCATGCAGGGAACCAGACGGGCGAGGACCTAGTACATGGCAGCCACAGACCAGCACGACCTGTGAGAGCCACAGGGACACGCAGCCACGTACCACTAACCAACAGCGCTGGGACTCCAGGCGCACAGGCAACCCTCGGTCTGCCATGAGACGCTGGCACACACCAGCAGGAGGGACCGCACACTGCAGGAAAGAACCTGGGAGAGCAGCATGGAAGGCAGCGGGACGAGAAGGAGCAGGGCACACATCCAGCGGCCGGAACCACACCACGAGATCGAGGCAGGAAACACAGCTGGGGAGTCGCAAGAGGAGCACCAGCTTCTGGAATGGGTTCAGCTGCCAGAGTTTCACCGCACACGGCACTGTCATTTTCAATTACGGTGTTACTGGCAGCCAGGGACAGCCCACCGCACATCAGCAATAACGGAGGAGGATGGCGGAAATGGAAGGGCAAACCGCCTTGCGCAGTCCTGCAGGTACACCGCATGACTGAGCCGGTATGCAAATTAGGCGCTCTGCGACACCAGAACTCAGATCCACGGAACTGTAGACCTCCGAGGCAGGCTGCACAGCTGATCGACCGCCGCAGACCACCGGACACTTCATGAGAATGCAAGGCTCAGAAGAATCTGCTTCTGCAGCAAGATCGGTTTTCAGACACATCGGTATGTAAGAGAATACTGTAATGGGATCTGAGAGTAACAATAAAGTTTAGAAATATGCTTAGTCTCCGTGCCTTTGTTCCCAATCACTATGCAGTACTTGCACTGGTAAACATCGGCGTTGTCCGTGTTACAAACACATTAACCCCGCTGCAGGTGGCATCTAATGGGGGTTAATGCATACGGCAGGACCGCTGTCCGACCTCGGTCCACAACGGCCTCTGCCATGCATTAACCCCCCATTAGATGCCACCTTCAGCAGGGATTAATCTTACTAGTCTGTTTCTCTCAAAGTACACTTTATGCAATTAATGCCAGGTGACTCCTGAAAAGGGACATTTTGTCTCAGTGATCCTATATGGATACTAAAATAACAAAAATAAATTAACATGCAATTGACACTGGTGCAGCAATATCCATCATGCTATAAAAAAATGGCACATCTGTAGATTTGAAAAAATGAATGTTCTTCCACTGCACTTTGTGTTGCAAGCTTGCACTGATCAAGTACTGCAACTGATATACAAAATATTCTTTTGAACTAGGGGTCAGGTACGTTAGAGTCCTTGATTGTAAAAGGGATTGAACTCAAGCTTAGCAATCAGAATTGGGTTCTAAAGTTAAAGTTAGAGTAGTCAAGATTATAGTGTTACTAGTAGCATAACTTTCTTGGGTCACAGAGTTGATGCTTAAGGTAGTCACCCATGGAGATAAAACTGCATGCTATCACTCAAACTCCCCTCAAATGAGTTTCAAAGAACAGGGATAATTTCTGCCATCATTAAATTTGTGTATGGGCATTTATGACAAACTAAAACATGCTGACGAAACAATGGCACAATTGTTACAATACACACTATTCAGGCATGGGTACTGCATGATCAGAACAATACAGCATCTTGCAACTTTTGAAACAAACTCACAAGAAACTCCCTGAAAACTTTGCCTTACTGAATTGTGATACTGTACATTTTCACCAATGATGGTGTCATGCATCCCTAGTCACTGTTGAAATTTTCATAAAATGCCAGCTGGTAGTTTAAAACTATAGCTCATGTTTCCCATACCTTTATTAACACATACAGTAATGAGTGTACTGTATGTGTAACTTCAGAGCTTTAGCCACACACATTAGGAGTTCACAGTGACTAGATAATGAAAGGTTTGCATCATTATGTGCAAGATTTTGAGGTAAAGTCTTTGTAACCAGAACATGTGAATTACGGTTGAAAAATGGTTATGTTGTGTAGGATCACATCAAGTTTACAAAATCAGATGTCGGGTGAGCTGGCCCAAAGTGAGACGAGCATGGTAAAATCCAAAGCATCACCAGTAGTTATGTTTGGTGGCCAGTGACAGATTTTCACAAGTTAATTTACAGTTTGGCAGAACAATTAAACTATGCTGATTACAATGATTCTATAGTAGCAAATTCAAAAGATGTTTATTCCAGTGCACACAGCTGAATATTCAGGATGCCCTGAAATAGTATTGAGGTAACGTACAACCACTGAAAAAAAATATTGATATTGTGGGAATGTTTTACTGCTCATGGACTTTCAGAAGATAATGCTTTTGCTATAGTAATGTACCACATTTCACTCTGCAATGTAACAACTACATTTCGTCCAGCACACAAAAACCCCAGTACCACCCTACATCTTTTTCTTTTATCCTCATTCATTTTCTTGCATTCTTAGCTGGGCTGCCACTATCCAGTCCTTCATTCCTGGGTGAATTCAAAACCTGTCACTCCTTGTACCTGGCACACTACTATGGCTTACCCCTGTGGTAGGGCATATGGGATGGGAACCTGTACCTGAGTTGTGTCACTAGCTGGCAGCAGTGGAGGTACAGGATACAAGAGTGCTGGGATCCATCACTGTGCTTGCCATGGCAAGTTTTCTCCTCTGTTTTCCCCTTCCACAAGACCTCCACTGCTAGGAACTCCAAGGCATGTGGATGCAAACACGCTAAACAAGAGCTGGCCTGCCAGTGCAGTGGTAGGGAAGTGCTACTACCTGTGATACTGATGACCTGCATTGGGAACAAGAGTGGTGCATCAGAGGGTCAATTGTGGGGGGTGAGGATAAGTGTCCTATGGACAGCTCTCCTCCTCCTCCTCCTCTGGGAGGATAGTGGCTTCCCAGTGTAACAGTGACACCCAGTGGAGGCTTGGGTGCAACCACCAGGGTCACTCTTAAGGGGAGGTGATGGGGCATGGCTTGGACCCATGATAGATGGCAGCATAATTCTTTCTCTCTGCCCCAGCCTGGTGATACATCTTATCTGATCTGCTGGAATGCTGGACTGAAGTCTATTAATAACCACTGGGATTCCAGCTCTATTCCTACGGATGCTAGCCTAGCTGTTCTGATGTGGGAAGTCATGCCTCTAGAATAGCAATCCAGTAGCGCATATTTTAGAGCCACCTGAGGAGCTAGGCTGCATAGGCCCGAGTACAGGGAACAGTAGTACCGCATATCCATACCGCTAGTTTAAAAAGTGCTAAGTATGCTGACACGGGTTGTGAACGTTGGACACCTCCGACCACCTGGGAGACTCACTGGGAATCACAATATAGGTCTTCCTTCATCGGGTGCTACAGTAATAGAAACAGGGATGGAGGTCTCGGAGACAACGCATCGGGCAATCCACACAGTCTCTGCATCCCTCACAGGATCAGACCCAAGTTGGAGATGCCTTAGCTAATATAACAAAAGTGCTAGAGTTGCTCTTGGTTAGAGTAGATAACATACAGACGACCCTGGCCAGGAATGCGCTGATATGCGAGGCTGGAGGACCATCAGAATGCTTGAACAATGGACAGAGGAACTAGAGAGACAACACCTTACAGTATTACTAAGGCTCAAAGACCATGATGAAAAACTTTCTAGACTGTGGCAAGAGCAGAGGACCAAGATACTAGTAGCAGGAGAAACAACATTAGGATTCTGGGGGTGCCAGAGGGGCTGAGTGGCCAAATCTGGAGAAGTTCTTGAATGAATAGTTGCGAGGTTACTAGGTGAAAGATGGAAAGAGCCTGTGGGGATGGAAAGACCACATTGTGTATTTGGCAGACCTGATGGTGCTCACGGTCCCAGAACTATCATAGCCTACTTGTTAAAATATTCCACCAAGAAAAACTCCTGCAGGCCATTAGGGAGCCTTGGGAGCCCACCTGGAAAGGCAACATCATTTCTTTTATCGGACTTTTCGCAAGAGGTGGCAATGAAGGGAAAAACATATGGGCCACTGAAGAAGATTCTCACCGCAAACTCCTTTCAGTACAGATTCAGGAGGTTGACTGCCTTGCACTTGTCCAAAGGCAGCAGAACATTTCTGGAGGATTCACCTAGGGAGGCAGAAGCCTGGATCAATGGTCAGTGGTTAGGCCTATTGCCATGGACTACACTTCCCAGACACCTTTGGTCCCTGAGAGAACACACACCAAAGGAACCGACAAGACAGGGAACCAATTCCGGAGGTGTTAACTCTGATCGGGCTGAATGCAGGTGTAAATGAGTCCCTCTTCTTCCTCCTTCCTCATCACAAAAGGCTGACAGATGCTATAGTGTGGGCTGTCCCCAAATCAAGCTGGGTATCCAGCTAGTGATGCTGAAGCAAGCGGGCAAATAGATCGGACAACTTCACCAGCGCCAGGCCGACAACGACAATGGACCAGCAGCCCTCGTCAGCTAACTTCAGATAACATAAAGCCTCTCCTCTGCCAAACTCCCCAGAGCAGAAGCGGCTGCAGCAGCAACAACTACTGCTTTAGCCTCCTGGACAGAAGATGCAGAGGATTCCATGGATGCCATGGGATCGCTAGACTGGGCCGCTTGAGGTGGAAGAAAGCAAGGAAGAAGCTGCTGCAGAGGTGGGTCTCCTGAAACCTGGACCCAAATCCTATGTGGAGGCGCCACTTTTCATTCAGACTTGCTCAGACCAACGTACAAGGAGCAGTCCACTCTATCGGGACAGATGGCTGAATGGACTATTGGAATCTTAAGCTAACAAGCTTTGACTTTTTCTCCGCTTGAGTATTCAGGCCCTCCACTTCTAAAGTCTGAGGCGGAATGGGTAGCACGTGAAGATATCTTCTTTGCTGTCGCACTCCCCCGGGTGTGCAGTGTTCCCATTTTCAGGGCACAGTTCTGAGAAGCCACTCTCCCTGTTCACCCTCATTTTCTCCCAATATTCCCTAGTTTATGCATATTTCTGGGCTTATCTCACACTTACACAAACCCCATGCAGACAGTCCAAAATTGACAAATGGGGCCTTGCCAACTGACTGAGATGCACGCTGTGCCAATGTCCATCTTCCCCTGCAACAATCCTCCTTGGCTTCCTCTAACCTCCCAAGGAACTTACATACTAGTGCTAGCATCTGAACTACCCCCCCACCCTCATGCCTGGTCTGTCCAATGTCCAGGAAATATCCCCTTCCCGACTCTCTCCCCTCCCTTTCTCCCTCTCTAGTGGATACATATCCCATGTGTGCCCTACCACCAAGGTAGGTTTCCTCTCCTTCTTGGACCCTCCAGATCCCAACCTATTGTAGTGATCCACAAGGCCAGGCAAGGACAGGTCACTCATGTTTTGGTGTAACTCTCTCCTTGTACCTTTGGTGTTTGAAGCAGTTTGGCGTGGGCGCCCTCTCATTGGATGGCTCCTTTCAACCGTTCACCTCAACACCATTAACTTTTGCTTGTTAGTGTATTTTATTAAGAACATTAGCTCCATTGTTACATATTAAGTATTGCATTTTCAAGTTTGTTTTTATATAACAGTTCTTATTTGCTTGTTTTCTTCTTCTCCTCTTCCCAACCAGGTTTGATTCAGGTGGGATAACAACTGCTCTACTTCCTTTCTTTTCCTTTGCTACTGCCTTGCTACTCTGCACATACAGACATCAGACTGGTACTTCCTATCACCCCATGTTTGTTGCCGACTGTCATACATCTCCTGGGTGGTATCAGGGTGAGTACACATTTTGTTTCCTCTCTTACTGAACCTCGGAGGGATGGCAACAACTGCAACACCTTCGTCAGGGCATGGCTGGAGGTGCATCTCCTGGAATGTTAAGGGACTTAATCATCCATCTAAATGAACTAAGGTTCTACAGTATCTTAACTCAATGGGGGCAGATGTAACCCTTCTCCAGGAGATGCACCTTACTAGCTGGACAGTACAATGGCTAGGAAACTTTGGGTTGGCACAGTGGTTGCCAGCTGTGCCACCATGAAATCCAGAGGAGTGGCCATCCTACTAAAGAAATCTGCACCATGGGTAATAGAGGATAAGTGCATGGACTCCCAAGGGCAATGGATAGTAACTCAGTTGTCATACCGGGAGGCAGAGTACTGATCACCAACATGTATGGCAATAATTTGGATATAGGGAGGTATATTAGGACCTCGGCTAGGCCTTCTCGGATTTGACTAACGACTTCTCTGATGTCCCCATTCTGTTAGGAGGGATCACAATTTAATCTTAGACATCTTTCTTGATAAATCCTCCCACCCACAAACCCACCCTAAGGCATTAGCCAGTCTTACTGACCTAATGACAGAATGGAGTCTATGTGACTCCTGGAGGAGTGCCATCCACAGGGTGAGACTATTCTTTCTATTCGACAGTACATCATATGCATAGTAGACTGGACTTTTGGCTTACCAATTATGTCGCAGCACCGGGAATAATAGATGCTTCTATAGGTAGCATATTAATCTCCAACCATGCACCTGTCTCTATTGTGTACTCCCCACTGGGCCAGGGTGCCCCTTCTACAAGACGGAGGTGTAATCTGTCCTTGCTGCAAGACAAAATCTTTAAGCCTATATTAAAAAGGAAGCCGAGTGTTACTTTGCTCTTAACCCCTTGGGGAAACTATGGCTTCTACTGTATGGGAGGCGTTTAAGGCAGTCCTAAGGGGAAGAATTAAATCCTTCACAGCACCAAGAATAAAGGCCATATCCTCACTGCAAGCAGAGCTTGTGACCCTGGAGAGACATTTCAAAGTGACAACTCAAAACCCACTTAATTTCCTCTCTTGTCCACTATCACTGGCTTAAAGTATCAACTAAAGACCTTGCTAAATGAAAAGGCTGCATGGCAATTAATCCTTGCTAAGCATAAGTCCTGGGAGGGAGGGACAAGGGGGTAAACTTCTGCATACCATCTTACTAAGCAACAAGCATCCTCTAGGATACTTGCTCTCAAAAATCCACAGGGCAAAACAGTGTCTACACCTAAGGCCATAAACAATGTGATGCACAGCTTCTACCAAGAGCTCTACGGTTTCAAGCCCAGTTGTCAGACAACGGAGCTCTGTACCCGCTATCCAAGATGTGTGATGGGGCTCTCTTCCTAAACTCTCCCAGGAGCAATATGCGGTCTTAGATTGAATTACCCGGAGGAACTTCATTCTGTCTTATTCCAGCTGGCCAAAGGGAAGGCACCAGGCCCAGACGGAATGACAGTGGAGCTGTATCAACTCCTTCAGGCAGAAATCACTGTCCCACTTCTACATGCTTTGCAAGAAGCCCAGGCCTCACAGCCTCCCTCCCACCATGCGTGAGGCTCTAATAACCTTAATTCCTAAAAATCCTCTGATGCAATGGATTGTGCCAATTTTCAGCCCATTTCCCTGCTGTCAGTGGATACCAAACTGCTAGACAAAGTACTGTCGAATAAGCTAACTCCATTTTACCAACCTTAATACACCCCTCACAGGCTGGTTTTTCTAAGGGAAGGTCAGGGGCAGACAATCTCCGATTGATCCTCAACTTAAAATGGTTAGCTTTGCACTCTGATACACTGATGGCAGCCCTGGCCATAGATTTTGCCAAGGCTTTCTAGTCTTTAGAGTGGGGATATCTCCACATGGTATTGTCCTTATACAGGTTCGAGCCATGGTTCTGCTCCTGGTTCTCCATCTTTATCACTTGCCCACAGCTAAAATTGTAACTATCAAGATATCTCTCAGCCCTTTCCTTTACAGAGGGCACCAGACAAGGTTGCCCTCTCTCACCTCTTCTTTTATTCTAGCCCTGGATCAGTTGATCTGAAAACTTCTAGCACCCCAGACATTACTGGGATTCCAGTGAAAGAACATTGCTTCCTGGTTAATGCCAATGTGGATGACGTGTTCCTCACCCTGTCTAATCCAGAGCTCTCCATCCCACCATTCTACAGGTGTTGCAGGAGTTTGCCTCCTTTCTGGTCTGGTAATTAACCAAAAGACAACTTTATCTCCCTGAAAGCAAGGTGTGGAAGGAATTGTCTACAAGGTACGGATATCACCTGGGCACCCCAAGGATTTTCATATCTTGGGATTTTATTCCTCCACCTGGAGAGATCTGGAAAAGGTCAACTTTTCTCCCTGTTAACAGCCCTTATGGCTGAAGTTCAGAGATGGAAGAAGCTGCAGCTTTCCTTAATGGGTAAAATAGAGACCATTTGTATGTTTATTTTCTTCAGAGTTCTGATCTCCTTAGCAACCTCCCCATCCCTTGTTCCCTAAGCCCTTCTTACTAATGGAAAACTGATCTTCTCCTTCTTGTGGGAAGGTAAAATGGCACGCTGGGGTTGAGCCAAACTATGGGCACATTGGACCAGGGAGGGTTGGGACTCCCATGGTTCATGGGATATCACCTAGCCATTCGTATGGCCCAGGCTACCAATTGGTTTGCCCTTCCTTGTTCCCCCTCCTCAATGGGTTCACTTAGAAGCAGCTCTCCTACCTGATAATTCCTCTTCTCTCTTCTCACTAACAAGAAGCCCTCAGGAGATCTGCTTATTCTCATTATGACTGAAACTTGTAGGGCCTGGCGGCGGGCAATGGACCTCACTGGTACTCCAAGCAGAAAATACCTCCTCTGATCTCCTACGCTCCTTTGTGGAACAATCAGCACATAACAGTTGATCATAAACCCTTATACTGGCACCAATGTGCTACCAGGGTATTCGGGTGGTGAGGGACCTCCTCCTCCCAGGTAGTAAGACACTCATACCCTTTGAACAATTGCAAGAGACCTATGGATTAAAAGCACAGGATTTTTGGAGATACTTCCAAATTCGAAGTGCAACTGCCTCCCTTCTAGCAGCTTCAACAGTTACAGATAAATGGGTGCCTTGCTACCCTCCATGAGCCCAGAAAAGGCAGGGGTTTGGTTGGAACTTTGTATAAGGTAATTAGGAATGCCCAGCCTGACACTACTTGACTAGTCGAACAGCTTGGGAAGCTGAACTTCAATGCCCCTTCACAGCAGCAATGGTCTGATTGTTTGAGAGCTGCCCACTCGCGATGAGGATGCCAAAAGTCAATTGATTCAGTTGAAAATTCTTCTCAGGTGGTACAAGACATCTGCAGTGCTTTATAAACTGAACATAATGAAACATGACAAATGCTAGAGGTGCAATACCTCCCTGCCCATCTACTCCATATTCTGTGGACATGTCCAGTTCTTCAGGGTTTTGGCTGCAGGTTTTTAGAGGATTATTCTAAGATTATCAGCAGACCCTGTCGATTGGTCAACCCTCTCTGGTGCTGGGGGATATCTCTACCCTGGGCCCATTGCCTGTATCAACTAAGGCCTGGGTGATGGTTGCAGTGATGGAGGCTAATAGATCCATATTGATGAAGTGGAGGCTGTCTACTGCTCCCACAATCTCCCACTAGTGTGCTGCAATGGCCGGCTGGCCACATTTCAAAGACTCTCTGTGATCGGGAAGGCCGCTCTCCATATTTCACAAGAAATGTGATGCATAACTACACTCACATATTTGTGCAGTCCCACCCCTCCCCAAAACCCACTGCTATTCTGAACCATGGTGCCCCCTCTTCCTCCCTTATTTTCTTCATTGGTACTCCTTCTCTAGACTGCTGTGGCCCGATGTCAGTACAAACTGACTACTTACCTCACACTGTCCACTATATCTCCAATCTTCCTTTACTGGCTTTCTTTTCTCATAGGTCTCAGATGTTCAATCTGAAGGGTTCAGGTGGACCGACTAACAAGAAGAGGTATGAGGATCCTGATCTATGATCATTATGATTGTCTTTTGAGCAGTTAGTTACTAAAGATCCCCTGTCTGAAAGCGGTATCAATCTACAAACCTAGCGTTATATTTGGATATGTACAAAACTAGTTTAAATAAGATGTAAGTTCATATGATCTATAAAAGTGGTGGGAGGCAATATGTAAACCTCTCCCAATAGTTGCAGTTATGGAATGTTCAAAACATATTATGGTGTTCCTGTTTACTTGTATGTTCAGTGCTTGGTTGTCTCTACCCTGGTTGGTTGCACTTGGAAAATCTAATAAAATCTTATTTGGTAAAAAAGGGGAGGTGATGGTGGACATCTGTAGTTCAGGTGTGTGCGTGCATGATCTGCACTGATGTCACTGCATATTTGTGTCTCCTTTACAAGGGAAAGCCCCTGGGCTGGCTTCACCATGAAGGCTGCAGACCTCCACTGTATGACACCCCAGGCATAAGCCTCAGCTTGGGCCTCAGGTACATTCAGTCCTTCCCATCAGGGACCACCGCGAGCAGACAGCAAGCTGCAGGCCTCCCAGTTGGGCAGCCTGGGGGATGCCAGACGTGAAGTCTGGGCACTGAAGAGGGGTACATCCCCATGCCAAGCAAGGTGCATAAATAGAATTGAAAAAAAAAAACATGCTTAGTAAATGGGGTTGGGTTAGCATGATCCTACCAGCAAAGCAGGCATCTGGATTCTCCAGCAACTGTTGGACCCCATATGACAGTGGTATAATGGAAGCCTGAGAACCACCCCAAGATGATGAGAGTATCTTCTGTGATGTGTGGTCCTCCTTCCTCCAGCAAACCCTCTAGAATCATGGGCTCATTCCCAAACCCAGGATGTCAATGACATGACTGACTTTACTACGTCTAATGGTGATCCTGTGGGGCTGGCAAAATGGCACATGAGCTTGATAAAATAGCAAAGGTTCCATGGGAACACTGCAAGACTGTAAAGGAATTATTTTTTTATTCAAGCATCAGAATACTTATAGTTATGCTACTGGGTAAATTATAGCTGATGTATTTGCAAACTGATCAGATGACACCCACTTTTTCTGGTTAAGTCTGACCAGATAATATAACTTGAAATCAAACATCTTCTCAGGTTAAACACAAGATGCCTGATATTCAAATGTTTGTATGGGTGCTAACTTTAACTGGTGTTTGCCCATGCAAACGGAGTTTGTGCTGGAGCCCAATATTGAAAAGGTTCTGTTACACTGGCAAACAGAGGTAGCACCTGCTACAAATCAAAGAGGATTATGCAAATGGTGGGGTGGGGACAGGAATATCGATGCAAGCCAATATTCTGGAGCTTTGCATGGCACAAAAGGGTTTGCAAGGTCTTTTTGTGCAATGCAAATACCAAAGAAAGCCTTTGACTCTATATAACCATAGTGACTTCTGGAGGTAATGCAACCAACCAGCCAGTTGGCGCTAAAGGTACATACCCACACCTGTGATCCATGGCATCCCTCCCAATCACCAGCCCCTAATGGTAATAGTGGTCCTCCCTCCCTCTAATCACCAGCCCTACACTGAACAAAATCCTTGGTGATAGTGGTCCCCACTCCAATCACCAGCCCCTTCCTTCCGATCACCAACCCCAAAATAAAAATAACAATCCCTGGTAGCAGTGGTCCTTCCCCTGATTGCCAGCCACTCACTGAAAACAAGAATCCCTGATTCTAGTGGTCCACTTTCCCACTGATCGCCAGCCTAGAATTAATAAAAACACTCACTGGTGTCCAGTGGTCCCCCCTTGTGACACTGGTCACCCCTTGCTCAACTTATCAGTATCAGTGGTGCAGCAGTTGAATACAGTGACCAGAACAGCCCTCGTCACAGCTCATTGGCCAATCAGCGTACATTCCATGCAGGAGCATAGGCCTGTTGAGTCTGAGGGGTGACGGTGAAACAGGATCTGGAAAATCCTCAGGATTACTATCTGTATTGCTAGGTCCAGAAGTGCAATCCAAAACAGTGGAACTATCATTACTGTTTTAAGAATAAAACTTGAAGCTGTATTATTACCAGTACTAATAACAGTTTTACAATCAGCCTTAGGACTCCAATTAAAAACTCTGAGCAGAGGAATTTGAGAAGTTAAAAAAACAGTTAATGGACAAAATTTCAAGTTATGACATTCAGATCAAAAAGCTAAACAGAACAAATTTATAAGAGATGAACAAGATTATAAGTTGGACAGAGTTTGTATTTGAGTGCTATAAGTGATGGTAAAGCTGTTAATGGTACAGGTAATAATGTAGCTCAAGGTTCATTCTGAAAACAGTAATGATAGTTCCACTATTTTGGATTACACCTCTGGACCTAATGATACAGATAGTAATCCTGAGGATTTTCCAGATCCTGTTTCACCATCACCCTTGGACTCAACAGTTAAACCTCCCTCAGCACAGATGCAGTGCTCACACTGCCAAGAACCCTTTTTGAAAGAAAAGTTAAGGAGGGGGCACATTATGGAAAAAGTCAAAGCACACAGGAGGTGAAAATGTCCCTGTGACATCTAATTCATTGGCAGTGATAAATTTATCTGATTGACATTTGACGTAAGGGTTAAGAGTCCGTTCTGAATAAGGGACTGGATTTTCAATTACTACTGATATTAATCACTTTAAGACTGTTGTGGACTTACATTGTTTCTTCTTGGAAACTTGCCCTTAAATGTATCTATTGTGATTCTAATACATTACAAGAATATGATCTTGAAAATGAAATGAATGTTCTGTCATCTGGTTTTGTACATTCACACATAGATCTCAATCAACCTATTGTCCACCTTTTAATTTGGCGGTCTCGATTTTCATTAACAAATGTGAATAGGACCTTAAAACTTTATCAGGCCCTAAGCCTGATTATTTTCATAACTTATACTAAGGCTGAATATGAGGCTTTAAATAAACTGGCACAAGACACTAGTATAGTGGTTAAAAAAGCTGATGAGCGTGGTGCAATAGTTGTTATGTTTAGAGATTATTATACGAAGTCATTACAGACAATTATCTGATCTAGGTTTTTATCAGAAATTATCTGGTAGTTTAACTGGTGTCTTGAAAGATAGAATAGATGGAGTTCTTAGTGAATGTTTTGTAAAAGGGTATCTCACTGATTCCAAATATAAAGCTCTATATGTTGTATTTCCTACTACATCCACTATTTATGTTCTTTCTAAACACCATAAGGACCCTACCCATTCCGTAGGTCACCCAATCGTTTCATGCAAAGGCTGATTTACAGAACCAATCTCCAAATATGTAGATGTTTTGTTACAACCTTGTGTATAGCCTTTACCTTCTTATTTAAAAGACTCTATGGAGGTTATTAATTTAGTAGAAGACTTGGACATACTGTAGATGATGAATTGGTTTTGCTACCCTAGATGTGAAGTCTTTATATACAAATGTTGTACATCAAGGGGCTTGGAAGCAATAACCTATTATTTTTGATTTAAGAGAAGGTTATCCTAAAGTCCCTACCTACTACATAGTTAGATTAGCAGAATTGGTTTTGATATCTAATATGTTTCAAAATTTGTCATATATGCAAATGAAAGAACAGTAATGGGGCCACTATGGCCCTAGTTATGTTAATTTGTACTTGGTTAAATGGGAACAGGATGTCATCAGGAATAGTGATATCAATCCTTATTTTGAATAATATGGCATTATTTTATTGACAACATCCTGACTGTGTGGAAAGGGTCAGAGAGCTGTTTGCAGACTTTGTTAGTTGGCTGGAAAGCATTAGTCCCCATTTACACTTTAAGGCTAACATTAACAAAATGAAATTACATATTTAGATCTAAAGATATTTAAGGCTTGTAATGGGATGTAGCTACAACTTTATTTATGAAACCAACAGATCAGAATCGGTTACTGTTAGCAAACATTTTCCACCCGAGACATGTTTCAAAAAATATACCCAAAGGAGATTTGCCCAATTAAAGAAGCAGACCATATTGTCAACAGGCCCCTGACCAATAGGGTGAATCCAAGGCTAAGAAGGAGAAGGAAAGAAGGAAAGGAAGAAGAGCCAAATATGGGAGAATGACTATGCATGACATCAAAGAGAGGATGGAGCCTCATGGGGTAGTGAATGATGTAGCAGCCCAGGATTGGTGCAAAAGAGAAAGAGACAGAGAGAGAGACGGGGGAGAGCAAAGGACGTTTATAGTGGACTGGTACAGGACAGGAGAGCTCACAAATTTTGCTTCATAGAAGTTTTCTAGAAGCACATCAGTTTGGCAATTTATTTAACTGAGAACACTATTCTCTTGCTTTTGAATTTGGAGATAATTAGAGATGCATGATTAAGTTAAAGGTAAACTAGCAGCAAATTAATTAGTTCAATTACTGGTGGTGCCTGCAGAGAGCTGAATCAGGAGCTTAGCATTTAATAAGTATGATTCCATTATCCTTGGGGATAGATCCCTAGTGCTGGAAGGGACATGTGGCTTGAGGGAGTTTTAACTCCATTTGTTGGTCTGTGTCAAACAAAGGAGATCAGAAAGCCTTGGGAGATAGTTGGGGATCAGGCAGGCATTTTGTTCTGCTGATTGTGTAGGTGGCTAGATGGTGAGGCCCATGGTAGCTGCGGCCATTTTGGTGTGCATTGTCAGGAGATATAGGATGTGGCATGGCTTTCCAGTGTTTGTTGCTTGGAGTGTGCCATGTGTGGCAATGGAGATTACCTCCATTCGGGAAGACAACCTAGTGTGGCAGGAGGGAAGCTATAAAAGGAGGTCTGTATGAGGAAATAAAGAGAGAAAATGGGCAGTTGGGCTGAGCAGCAGGTAAGGTCGCCTACACTCAGGAGGATGCCAGACCATGTGGCCCAAAATGAGGCCTACTAAGGCTGGAGGAATGCATGCAATGCAGGGCAATGTATGTGGTTCTCCCCACTGAGCCGGGAGATTTGGCAGAATCATTTTAATAGGAAAAAAAATAAGTAGAAGGGTTGAAAAGAAAAAAAAGGAGATGTTTTAGCCTGTAAGGGGCTGGGGGTGGGGGGAGGTGAGTCAGGATGAGAAATGTGAGGTTGGCCCATGGGTTGGATGATTCAAGACCAAGCACATTGTGGAATGAGAAAGGGAGAAACATTTTAGACCGCAATTAAAAAAAAGAAAAAGTTTATAGCATGAGGAGCCTGCATGTGACCACCATTTTAGGCTGTCTGCATGGGCGGCTGCCATTTTAGCCCTACAGTGGGTGGCCACTATTTTGAGGGTCCCACAGGCTGTGTGCTGTCACCATTTTGGGTTGGGATGGCGAACACCATGGCAGGAGCACCCGCCGGTGAGGAGAATAGGAGCTTTATATATATATATATATATATATATAAAAATAATAATATTAATGATAAAATAGTAACAATTGGTTGATCTTTCTGGGACAGTTGAATGGGGGCTTTCTGGATTTAAGAGTAACGTAAAAAAAGAGGTGGGACTGTGTTTTGCTTTTAAAAGAAAACCACAGACAAGAATAGACAAGTAGAGTAAATAAGACAGGCAAGAAGGGAAGACACCAACATATTTTTATTTATTTTTATTTATTTGTATATTCGAAACAACCTTTGAGTATACACTTTTACAAAGGTTCCACATCAGAATGTAAAACAGCAGAGACATAACAAAAACTTGACAGTTAACACAAAACATAAGATTGCTATGTAATACAGAAACAGATAAATAATACATTTGAGTAACCTAGACAACTGAAATTAAACACTGGGAGGAGATTCCCAATTAGCAACTTACGGCATAGCTGCTCGGGGCCCTGTCAAGGTAGAGTATTAGAAAGGGTAGGAGAAAGAAAGTTGGGAAAGTGAACGATTTTTCCCAATTAGCAACATGCAGCATAGCTGCCCCAGGATGGCCTGTCAAGGTAGAGTATCAGAAAGGTAGGAGAAAGAAAGGGAAGAGTGCTGATGAGGGATAGATTAGAGAGGGAGAGAAAGTGAGGAGGAGGAGGAGAGAGAAAGAGGGGAAGAGAGAGGAGGAGGGAGAGAGAGAGAGAGAGATTGGGAGAAGGAGAAGGAGAATATTTAGGGAGAGGGTGGAAAAGGGAAGATGTTGGGGAGTATGGAGGGAGGGAGTTGGAGGGAGCTAGAGAGTTGGGGTGGCAAGGATGGCAGGTGGGGGTCCAGGTAGGTAAAACAGGAGGAAAGCTCAGACAGGTGAGGGGTTTTCCGGGTTGAGGATATGGACTCAGGTAAAGGAGTCAGAGGTGTTTTAAGAGGGGTATCCAGGTTGAAGATATGGATTCAGGTAAGGCAGTCACAGGCGCTTGAGTTCATCAGATATTGTCAGTTCGCTTTTAAAGGACCGAACATTTGTTGTAATAACATATGATATTTAACCAGTTTTGTGATGCTTCAGTTACAGGTGGTAAAGAACAGGATCAATCATGGCACCCAGGAAGTCCAAGGCCAGTAAGGAGGATTACTACAAGGCAGTCATGGAACTGGTGGAAAAGACAAATAAAATACTGGAATCAATGGAGGCAGACCAACTGAAGAAGGGGAGAAGCGGAAAGCAAAAGGGGCAGGAAAAGTACAACAAAAATCCCCACAGGGTCCACCACTACCAGAGCCAGCGGCCCAGCTCCTCCTCTAGAGCTGGTACCTGTTGACCCAATTCCTATGCCTGCACCAGCACTGGAACTATTGCCCAAGACGGCAACCACAGCCCTCCCCAACCAGTGCCTCCAACATCTCAGGACCCCAATGGAGTGCTATTACTGCCGGCTCCACCAGCAGACTCAATCCCACCAGACAATGCACTGTCAGCAGCCCGGTCATATTGCACCTGGGCCATTGCCAGAACTTCAGACAACAGGTAATGCAGATTTCACCTGAAAGCAGTGTGAAGAAATATGTGGAACAAATGTTAAAATACATGGGGGTCAATGGGATGGGCCACCTGGAAAGAGTGTTAGGGGAGATAAAAAAGGGAAAAGGGTGGAGACAGGAGGAGCATAAAAGGGAAAAGAAAAGCCACAGGAGAGATAGGGGTCGCTAGGGGTTATAATTGGGGACCATGACCATTAGCCACAAAAGAGAAAATATGGAAAGGGAATACGTGGATGTTTTGTGCTGGTCAATGTAGACAATATAGAAAAGTATGGGGAGAAAGAAAGCTTTGAGAAAAAGTACACAGCAGCGCAGTGGTACTCTTTGGAAAGGGAAGAGGACAAAACTTTAAATGGAAAGCTGTGGGATCGTGGGTCCACAGAGTTCATGTACTATGCAGCCATTGCAGTGGAAAAGAAGCTGGAATTGGCCACACCCTTGTTAACCTAGTCACTGATAATAAAAATGCATATAAAGCAAAAGGTGGTCAGAGCTGTCTTGATATGACAACAAATTTAGGGGCAGATGGCCCATTTGGTGATGTCAGATGGGATACCAGACAGGTAGATCTATGGTTGGAAATATACATGGGAGAAAGTGGGGCAGAGGGTGAATGGGAGAAAAGAGAGGGTGTTGCAAAAATGCTGTTGGAATACAGCAGAACATTTTCTCTTGACCTTGGTGCCAATTTCGCCATGTCAAGAAAAGATGTGGGGGAACTCACCCAGCTTCTAAGTGTAGGACAAGTTGAGACAGGGGTAGCAATAGTACTCAGTTTAATCAGCCCTTTCTGGTAGGTCACTGTGGTTTTAGAAGGCAACAATGGGGAGAGGGGGCTGTATCAGAGGCAGGGCAGTGGAGGGGAAGAGGGAATAAATAATTATAAATAGCAAGACAGTTAAGGAGGTTTTACAGGGCATTGAAACTTGCTGATACACCTATAAAACAGATGTATTAATGGGATGGCTTCAATATTACCCTGACAGAGAGGCAGCAAGACAATTAGGGAGGGTTTTAAAGGGGTTTCAGTTTACACTTTTAGGCACAAGAAGAGGAACAAAAGCAAATAATCTGAAATCAGTAAGAGGTAAGGAAGACATTCTGGAAAAGAAAATTGAAAAGAAAGAATGGCAGGCTGGGAAGGACCATTTGCAGTGCCTCTCTTATCAGAACTGAGAATATCCCCATTGAGCTGGTACCTAAAAAACATGCAGAAGAATTTAGAATGTTACACCACCTATCCTACCCGAGGGGGACTCTGAATGACCACGTAGACAAGGCAGACAGCTAGGTAACATATGCCACATTAAAGGAAGCAGTTCAGCTAATATAGCACTCATGGACGTGGTTGTAAAGACTGACATAGAGTTGGCTTTTGGGTTACTGCCTGTCAGACCGGAAGATTGGGACCTGCTAGGTTTTTAGATAAATGGGCAATACTATTTTGATAAAACAATGCTGATGGGCTGTCCAGTGGCATGTGCTACTTTCAAGACGTTTAGTATGTGGCTACAGAGGGTATTCCAAGAAAAATATGGGTATAGAGCTATAATTCATTACTTGGATGATTTTTTGTTAATTAGGGAGGGCAGAGAAGAGACAGAAAGGATGCTAGCAAGCTTTGGGAGATGTGTCAGGAGCTAGGGTTCCATTAGCACCAGATAAGACAGAGGCCCAAGCCAACAGCTGGATTTCTGGTCATAGAAATAGATACAGAAGATGAATTGTTCAGGTTGCTCAAAAGGAAGGTAAACAAACCAAAATCCCTGGTGAGGGTGGTGAAAGCTTGAAGAAGAGTCCACTTGCAGCAGGTACAGCAGCTAATGTGACGTTTTAATTTCACCTATAGAGCAGTGGCACCAGGTTGTATGTTTACATGAGTCGCTAGCCAGGGCAACTAGAGCTGCTACCAGGCCCCATCATTGAGTTGACATCTCCAGGGGTACCAGACAGGATTTAGAGATATGGGAGGCTTTCCTAGGGGAATATAATGGGAAAACATTTTGGCAGGATTGAATTATATAATGCAGACCTTCATTTATACATGGATGTGGCAGGAGGTCTGGGGATGGGGGCCTATTTTCAGGGAGATGATTAAGTGAAAGCTTGACCAGCAGAGTGGGTACAATAAAGCATAACCAGAGACATTATCATTTTATATATTTTCCCCATTTGGGTTGCCACACTGGTATGGGAGGACAAATGAAACCAGAAGGTCACATTTTGTGCAACAACAGGGCCATGGTAGTAGTGTTGAATAAGAAGGAGGCCATGTCAGAGATGGTAATGAGGGTCTTGAGACAGCTGGTGTTGCAGGGTTTAAGACTGAACATGTCATTCAGGGCCAGGTATATTGAAGGTTGAACAACATATAGCTGACTGTCTCTCCTGATTACAGCAGGACAAGTTCACCACATCACACCAAGGGCAGATCCAAACAGGCACCAGTACTGGAATATACATGGGAGATTGGATGGAGGAGCTGAATGTTGTTTAGCAACTACTGGTCCCTAGGACCCTGAAAGCCTACAAAAGGCTCTTGAAGGGTATTCAAGCATTCAGGGAGTTACATAGTTTAGAGGTAAGTGGGCCAGTGCTGGAGGATGAGGTGGCAAAATTTGTAGTGCTAGGCTGGAAATGGAAGATGGTGCATGTGACTGTGGAGGTCTCAGCTGGTCATAGGTCTTGTATGTAGTCTAAAGGTGGGGGGACCCAACTAAGGATAGTTTGGTAAGGCACATGATGCAAGGGTGGTTGAGAGTGGCTGAAAAGCTGGTAGATGGCGAAAGCCAATCACAGAAGTTCTGCTACAGAGATTAATAGGGCCTGGAACATGATATGCAGGTTGAATAACAAAGTGACGGTGTTCAGGACAGTGTACACCACTAAGTACCATGGAGCTTTTAGTATTGGTGAGGTACTTGGCCATGGGAAAGGGGTGAGTTAGAGGGTTTAAGATGGGAGGATGTCATTTGGACACCAAGAAAAATTGGGCTGACCCTCAGCTAATCAAAACAGACCAGGCAGGAAAAGGTTGTAGCACTGAATTAAAACAATGGGGGCAAGTGTAATTTGCCCCATTGAGTACTGTTAGCGTATGCTGCAGTACAACTGAGTGGTGGGGCCCATTATTTATACATGAAGATGGGTCAAGGGTGATCGGCAAACAAGTGATTGCCATTCTAAAGAAAGGAGTGGAGCGTCTGGGGAAGATCCGAAGGAGTACTCATCACATTCCTTCAGAAAGAGTAGCCTTGGAGATGGCAACCTGGGGTGGGACCAGTGATGAGATAAAGCAAAAGGGGCTTGGCCTCAGGTTGTTTCAAAAGATATATTAGCAATGTGAAAAATGATGGTACTAACACTGTTTTCTTTTCTTTCCTCAAGCAGGTAAAACGAGCAGGTATTCAAAAATATATAAATGGGGAGGGTGAGGGAGGGTAGTAATTCATGACACTCATGCTTGTTATTTTATTTTACTTAATAGGAGGAAGGAGAGGTTAGATGTGTGGATTTGGAGCCACTCCTTTATTCACTGGACAGAAAAAGCAGGCATCCAGACAGCCTTTGGGATGCCAACTGTACTTGGATCTGAACCCGATTAAACTGACCAGGAGAGGAATATGGGGATGAGATGGTGCAGCTATTATCACTCTTGCGTGAAATGAAATATGTAAACAGGAGGCCAGACATGATTATACTACTCCTCAGAGGGACTGACCTTGGGACAAGATCATGGTTGGACATTGTTTATCAAATAAAAGAGGACATTACAGTAATAAAGAAATAGTGGCCCGCGGTCATACTGGTCTGGTCTGACATGGTGCCTAGAAGGATCTGGCTACTGCACACATACAAGGCTATACAGAAGGTGCAGAAGCATATGAATATAAGGGTTAGTAAGTTGTTCACAGAGATAGGGGTAGGACCATAAAAAGGGAATAGAAGAATATGATGATGTGTTTTATTGGGGGATGGAGTGCACCTCTCAGGTCTGAGTTTGGCTATTTTAATGTTGGAGATAGGAGACATGGTAGAAATTAGGTTGAAGGAAAGAATAAGTTAAATAAAAAATGGGGCCCAAAGGAGGAGAAGCCCACCGTCTGGCACAAGCTAGAGGTGGGCTAGTGGAAAATATAGGAAGATGGAGGCTGGGTGGGGGAGACAGGGCAGAGATGGCTGCAGGACAATGTAGGACAGAAGAGGGTATGAGTCTACACTTGTACCCTGCCAGAGAAAAATAAGGGATGTTCCCCAGATGTACATCTGAGGGAGAAGAGAAGCCAGAACATGTATTTATAGAATTTTACATAATAAGAAAAATAATGGAATAACTGTAAATATGGTTGGAAAAATTGGGAATATAGATTTGTGGATGTTTTGAAAGAAAGAGTAAAATAATTGCCAACTGAGCACCCTCATAATAGTTGCCTGTGTTATTATTGGGGAGGGGACTGGGACAAGGAGGTTTGCCCAATTAAAGGGCAGACCAGACTGTCAATAGGCACCTGACTAATAGGGTGACTCCAAGGCTAAGGAGGAAAATAGCATGGTGGGGTAAGGAAGAAGAAGAACTAGATATGGGAGAATGGTGCTGTGCATGACATCACAGAGGGGTGGAGCCTCATGAGGTCATTAAAGATGAAGCAGCCCAGGACTGGGGGAATAAGAGAGAGAGAGGGAGAGCAAAGGGGTTTATAAGGGCTGCTACATGACAGGAGAGTTCACAATTTTTGCTTCATAGAAGTTTCCCACACACTCAGCCTGATGAAGGAGGTTCTGTGTGGTGAGATGGGATAGGAAGGGGCAGCTGCTGAAGGTGGACAGCAGAATGGATGAATTGTCTGTAGGAGGTGGATGGCAGAGAGCAACATATGGGAGAGGGAGGCTGGGTGGGGGAATGAACAGGACACAGATGGCTGCAGGACAATGCAGGACAGAAGAGGCGATGAGTGTACTCTTGTACCCTGCCAAAGAAAAATAAGAGGAGAGCTCCACATGAACATCTGGGGGAGAAGACAAGACAAGACAAGACAAGACAGAACATGCATTTATATAATTGTACATAATAAGAAAAATGATGGAATAACTGTTAATATGGTTGGAAAAACTGTGGATATGGATTTGTGGATGTTTTGAAAGAAAGAGTAAAAATTGCCAACTGAGCCACCACACAACAGTTGTCTGAGTTATTATGGGAGCAGGGTCTGGGAACAAGGATAATTAATTAGAACTTTGCAACACTGTTCTAAAGAGGAAGAGTATGAGGTTCAAAAGTATAGTCAGATTGTTAGGTTTAAACAAAGGGCATACAGTAATAACATCATCAGTCAAGCTGTACAAACTTTGATAACATGAACCGGATGGGGCGGAGGGGGTATTAGGGTTTGCAATTTTATATCTGATTTCAGTGTGAGAGCTTACCAGTTAAACAGTAGTTTAACTAACAATTGGGGTATTCTATTAACAAATGACATAATTAGATCATTCATTGGTACTGGCCCACAGTTGGTTTTTAGAAGGGCCCCTGCTGTTGGTGATAAAGTGGTTCATCGTTTCTCCCTATTAACAAAACAAAGAATACTTCATGGTCAATACCACCTCCTATTGGTAAACACTATTGTGACAAATGCAAGAGTTGTTGTTATGTGAAAAGCCTAAAACTTGTACTATGTCTATGCATGAGTAGCGTGTATCACAGGTAAAATGTATCATATTAAGGACTTCATTTGTCGTTACACCACAGGAGTGATACATTTATTATCCCAGAGTCCCAGGAATTGGGTGCTTCATAAACAAAATATCTATCTAGCTATCTATCTATCTATCTATCGATCTTATTATTACGCTGTGCTCCTGTGGCTCATTTTATGTAGGAGAACTACTACAGAATTTCAGACCTTGGTCACGGAACATGTCAGAGCATTGACAGAGGTGACATGTCTTATGCAATAGTACAACATGTCATAAAGAACAAGGGCATTAATCATGAGATCAAAATTTATAAGTCTGGAAAGGGTTGCTCTTGGTCCTCGTGGGGTAATTTGGAGCATAAGATCTGTCAGAGGGAATATTTTTTTATTTTTGAGCTAAAAGCCAAAGAAAGGGAAAGGCTTAATGATAATATTGATCTTGCTTCTTTTGTTTGATCGTAGCCCTTTTTCAGCTGTCCCCGTTCTCTTCCATGGTCCCCTGGGGTGTAATACAAATATAAGCAAATTTATATGCAGTGGGTATTCAATATATGCTTGATTATATATTTAAGCATTATAACTTATAGGGGTTGAGGATTTCATTACTGTTGTTTACATTATGTGGATGCGTATAAATTGTGTGTCTGCATTTATACTGTCGCTGACTCTTAGGAATGTGCTTGGTCTTTTGACCATGTTCTTTTATTGTGTATTAATTGTTTTTATTGATTTTACATTGTGATTGGTTGGACACTTGTATTTAAAGATTTGTAGTTTATGTGCCAATATCTCTGATGAAGCACGGCAGTTGTCTGTGCAAAACATAAGGGTTATAGCAAGAAGCCACATATGAGGAGAGACTAAAGGAGCTTAATATGTATACCCTTGAGGAAAGGAGGGAGAGGGGGACATGATAGAAATGTTTAAGTACCTCAGTGGAATCAACAAAGTCCAAGAGGGTAGCATCTTTCAGAAAAGAGATGTGCAAGAACAAGGAAACAACTTGAAGATAGAGGGGACGGCTCAGGGGCACTGTGAGGAAGTATTTTTTCACAGAGAGGGTGGTGGATGCATGGAACAGCCTTCCTGAGGAGGTTGTGGGGTCTAAAACTGTGGAGAATTCAAGAATGCATGAGACAGACATAAGGCAATTTTTGTGGTGGGTAGGAAGAAATAGGCTGTTGGTTAAATAGGATCTGCAGCTTATCCTCACGTGGGAAATGGGCAGACTAGGTGGGCCAAGCGGTCCTTATCTGCTGTCAAAGTCTATGTTTCTATGTTTTTATTTACTTTACCGCTATATGTGGTGTTTTTAGCCAATAGCAATGTGATTTAGCACAAGGACACTTTTTGAATAATAAAATTGTTTTGTAATATATTCCTTGGTTTGGGTGCTGTTACATTTTTGCTTCATTGTATCTGCTGTTAATCAACAACAAATCTGTTCCCAGTGTGGTTGTTTTTGGAGTCTGTTCTACATCCAGTAACTTCATCTTCACCAGAAATCACAACATTTTCCACGTGAATGGCAGAATTCAGCCAATGAAATGTGGAATTTCACCTGCAAATCTTAGAATATCACCTGCAAATGGTGAAATTCTGCCATTTATGTTGAAATTGCACACTTGTGTAGGTGAATTATGCCATTTGTAGCAACATTTTGCAGTTCGTAGCTCAATCCGGACTTCATGAATTGCACTAAATCCATGTATTAATTTGCAGAACTAATTGCATTCAGGCAATACAAAAAGACACAGGCAGAAGGGGATAGGGAGAAGTACCAGGAGAAGCAAAGGGAGGCAGGGAGGTCAGTAAGGGAAGCCAAAGCTCAGACAGAAGAACACATTGCAAAATCAGTGGGTAGAGGGACAAAACCTTTACAGGTAGATAAGTGAAAAAAGAAAGACAAAGGAGGGATAGTGAGACTGAAGGGGAGGATGGGGCCGCATGGAGGATGACAACAGTAAAGCTGACATATTGAACAGGTATTTCTGCTCAGTCTTTACTGAGGAAGAGGAGGGTAATGGGTCTGAAGGGAGTACAAGGGTGAGAATGGTGCAGAAATGGACACAAGTCCCTTTACACGAGAAAGGGTCCTGAAGGAACTGGAAGTAATAAGAGTTGATAAAGTCAATGGGGCCAGATGGGGTGCACCCCAGGATCCTTAAAGAACTAAGAGAGGTGGTGGTGGCTGAACCTCTGGCTATCCTGTTTAGCCGATCACTGAAACAGGGAGGTACCCAAAGACTGGAGGACAGCAGATGTAGTCCTCTTATACAAAAGTGGGAACAAAGAGGAAGCAGGGAACTACAGACCAGTCAGCCTCACCTCGGTAGTGGGAAGATCATGGAAGCACTACTGAAGGAGATTGGTGGAACATCTGGTTGTCAATGGACTACAGGACCCAAGGCAGCATGGTTTCACCAGGGGAGGTCATGTCAGACCAACCTCGTTGAATTTTTGACTGGGTGACTAGGGAGGTGGATCAGGGAAGGCAGTGGACATGGCCTATCTGGACTTCAGCAAGGCCTTTGACACTGCGCACATAGAAGACTATTACACAAACTGAGGAGTATGGGTGTGGGCAGGACAGTAGTGTGGTGGGTAGGTAACTGGCTGGGTGGCAGGACACAGAGGGTGGTGGTAAATGGCTGTCACTCCACAGAGGAAGAGTGACCAGTGGGGCACACAGGGATCAGTGCTGGGACCGGTCCTATTCAACATCTTCATCAGTGACATTGCAGCAGGATCTAGAAGGCAGAATTTCACTGTTCACCGATGACACAAAGCTCTGTAACAGAGTAGACACACCAGAATGTGAGACAGAATGAGAAGGGACCTGCAGAAACTTGAAGAATGGTCAGGGGTTTGGCAGTTGAAATTCAATGCAAAGAAGTGCAAGATAATGCATATGGGGCACAAAACCCTGGCACAATATATCAGTTGGGGGTGAAGGTATAGCATGCACCAAGCAGGAAAGGGATCTTGGAGTTGTCATCTCTGATGACCTCAAGGTAGGGAAACAGTCGAACAAGGCAGCAGGTAAAGCAAATAGGATGCTGGGATGTATAGGCAGGGCATCACCAGCAGGAAAGGAGGTCATAATTCCGCTATACAAGACACTAGTGAGGCCCCACCTGGAGTACAGTGTACAGTTCTGGAGACCATACCTACGTAAGGACATAGACAGGGTAGAGAAGGTTCAGAGGAGGGCAACAAAGATGGTGCATGGATTGCATCACAAGTCCTGTGAAGACAGGTTGAAGGAACTGAGCATGTACTCCCTGGAGGAGAGGAGGGAGAGAGGATATGTTAGAGACATACAAGTATCTTACAGGGAGGAACAGGGTGCAGGAAAACACTATTTTAAGCGAAAAGATGTTCCAGGACTAGAGGGCATGGGATGAAGTTGGAGGAGGACGATTCAGAGGAAACATGAGAAAGAATTTCTTCACAGAGCGGGTTGTGGACAAGTGGAACACCCTGCCAGAGGAAGTGGTGGGGCTGAAACAATCACAGGATTTAAGAATGCATGGGATAGACATAAAAGGAATTCTGGAGGTCAGGGTAAGGGCAACAGACTTCTAGGAAAACAAACTGAACTTACAAGCTCAAATGGGCAGACTGGGTGGGCCATAGGCCCTTATCTGCCGACACTGTCTATGTATCTATGTAATTTACCCAACTTCTCCTATCTCTACTAATGAGTTGGGTTTGCATTGTGGCTTTTATGTTTGCAATGCATTGCCAACTCATACTGTTCTGTTACTCAGCACTTATCCAGCTCAAACACAATTTATATAAATATTCTTCTACTCAGCTGGAATGAACAGTATTTGTAGCTCTTCTATAATGCAATGCAATGCTAAATAAGTTGCAGCTCTTAGGCAACTGTTTTACAAGATTTGTATTGTATTTAGGAACACTCTTGCAATGTTTTGGTGCCACTTTTCAAAGTGAACTGTACTGTACTATTGTGGGTACAGTCCAATTCATGTTAAAATGTGAATTGTACTGTATTATTGTTGGTATCTCCCTTTCTAGTAAATTAAGAGAGATCTCTCAACAACCTTCTGTATAATGTCTGGCTCTCATGAAGGAACTTCACATCCTCTAAAAACAAACAAACAACAACAGCAACAACAAAACAGAATAGAAAGATGTTGCCATATAAAATATTTGCAGGAATTGGAGGTTATTTAAATGGATTAGCAAGTTGACAAAAGCAAATATCCGATATCATAATGCTATTATTGACAGAATCAGAAAGTTAAGCAAATATTTTGTTATAACCTTGAAACTGAACTGTAGTTCCAGGTGGTCACATCAACATCCTCTGTTTACAACTTCCCTCATACTTTTGGTCATTGCTATGTATCATCATTTCACACACTATCCAGTACCTGTCAAGGCTTCTAGCAAGCATCCACCACAGCAGGCAATGAGAATAGTGTGCATGGTATGGTTTGCATGTACCGCAGCATGATTATTCTGATGTTTTGCAAATCTACCTGCAAAATTCCAAAGAAATTAAAAGCAATTGATCAATGTTTGGATTATCAAAGGAGAGGGCAAATTCTTACTAGTTCAAATCCTCTTTTGCAACAAAAAGCACAGAGAAGCTATCATTAAATGTGAACTAAGCCAGTGTGGATCTGCTATTGCATCTACAGACCACTAAGTGCAAGATCATGGTTTCTGTAGCAGTGTTTGTATTGTCATCCACTACTTTTCCAATGCTTATGCCACTGAAGAATATAGGGATAGGCATAAATCTGCAAGCTTCAGACCACTAACATTGGAGTATCCTACTCTATTCAACACTATCTTTGATCATCTGCATGCCTGCAAGTCTTCATCCTCATCAGTATTACTGACTCAAAATGTCAAGGGTTTGCTGCTTCTGCAGAAAGTTGTGGACATTGAGGATGTTTCCCTCAGACCCTCTAAACTTGAAACCTCTTTTGAGCTAGCTCTCTAACTTCACCCTCCTTGCTAAACAGATGTCATCGTCTATGTACAATTTAGGGCTCTCAACCTTGCCCTATCAAGTAAGAAAAGCTCCCCTTTGATCAATTCATTACCCTTATACATCATGTCTGCCCATCTCTCAATTACTGTGCCCAATATGATGGCCATCCTAACTGGCACTATTACAGATGGTGTTAGAAAGGTGAAGATAACTATAGTGCAACTTCAAAAGCTAAACATTCTTGGATGCTGGCACTACCAGATAATTGCATTTAATGTTTATTCAACAAGGATTGCACTACTAAAATGCATTATACCACAGGTATCTGTTCTCAGCCAATCATAATACAGAACAGCCATCAGTTATTCTCTCACAAACTACAGGTACAAACACATAGTGTCAGTTATTCAAATAAGCTCCACCCACAGTTGCTCAATTGCCATCTCTTCATACTGCCCATCCACTCACACTTAATGTTAGCCCTTCTGTACTGCAGTGTGACATTCTAATGTACCCCTTCTTCACTACAGCAAAGTTTCTTTCTGCAGCAATATTAAATCAATCAATCAATGTAAATATAAGTTCACACAGCTCTGACAGCACATGCAAACACAGTGCACATGAGAGAGATTACTGTAGTTCCTATAAACAAAAATGTCATGCCCTGTGTGCTTCAGTATCTCCACAGTGTTTATCACTGATGCTCAGCAAATGAAACTGGAGCAAGGAACTAGAGATAATTTTCTGGTTCAGGTGAGCCGGGTATCGAGAGAATATGGGGGGATAAGGGAGACAGAGAAATACCCTTTGGGATTGCACACACAAGAACTCACCAACAGCAACAAATAAGAACAATCTATTCTGTTCTTTTCAATGATTTTGTAACTCGAACAGACTTACACAGTGAATCCGTCTCTTCAAATGTAAAGCCATGATTCTGGGCACGCTGCATTTTAACACTGGCTCTATTGCGTATGCTCAGAATCATGGCTTTACTTTTAAAAGCTCCTGATTATAACATGTAACAGTGCTCGTTTTCACCAGGAGTGAAACAAATTCTATTTAACTCTCAGAGGTATAATAGTAATAACATACATTTAGTAAGAATATACTCACAATAGCTAGCGATGGGCTTAAGTGAGAGAAATTCGCTTTGTGAGTAAATCCACAAAATTCTGCCTTATTTCGTGGAGTGAAATGCAAAATTTCACCTGTGGAGTGGTGAAATTTCACCTGGCAGAATGGTGAAATTTCACCTTATGCAGTGAAATTCTGCCTTCCATGGCACAATTTTGCCTGTGGAAGGTGAAATTTTACCTCTGGAAAGGACAGACTTTTGCCATGGAGGTGACATTTCACCTTAGGCAAAACTTTTGCGAATTGCTCCACCAGGCAAATTTGGACACTTCGCTGGCACTTCACTGGTGGAATTTAAATTTGTTGAATCTCTAGTAATAACTAGTCAGAGGATTAAAATACTGCTTTGCCTCGGCATTTAATCATACGTAGAAGTAGTTATTGCTTTGTATACTCCTACTATATGTATGTTATCACTTAAACATCTTTTCACTGGAACCCTTTTTTCTCCCTTTTACGGTTGATAGGACTAATTCACAGGGTGCTAATTGGCACTGGTGAGATTTCATTTTGGACTCTTAATTTCCAAATCTGTTCTACTCCACTCAACCATACTGCCTCCTAATACTGTATGTAAGTCATGGTGCATGATCACTTGTTAGATCCAGTCAAATGCAGTGAAGTTAACCAGATGCAGAAGTGTAAATATTGTAAAATCTCTGGAAAATACCAGAACCAATCAAACAGTGAATATTTTGGAAAAAGGTCTTTATTAGCACCGAACACATTTCACTGTTTATGTCTCCTAGTAGTATTTTGCACTGCTCTTTAACTCCTCTACAAATGGTCCTTCCTAAACTCCTTCAAAACAGCAGCTGTCATACATCTACTACAGAAGCCCCACTCTTGATCTTGACTGCCTTATATTACTAATTACCACAATACTTCAAATCTTCTATTTCCTCAGAACAGAAAGGTGGTAGTATTAATAGTAATAGGAGTACTACAGTAGTAGTATAGATGGAGCTGTAGTAGTAGTACGATAGTAGTATCATCACTAAAATAAGGTTATTGTCAAGAAATAGTTGAACAAGGTTCAGTTTCAATGGTTTCCAAAGCATACTTGGGGTGCAGTACACAGTCATAGGAAGAAACTAAGCAAATATAGATTTAACAACATTAGCATCATAATGATAAAAGAAACAATTACAAGGAACCATGTTTTTCCAGCAACATGCACTATTTCATACATTAGACATGGCAACTGTGAATAGAGCAATTTGGACATAGCTGAAGTGATGGGTTTGAAAACAGTGATTTAGGTTAGTGTGGGTGAGAGGCTTGCCCGTGAGGGTCTACAGCTGAGAAAGGATGGTGTGCAATACTGCTGAAGCAGCAAAAGGAAAAGGCATTAATTCCAGCAATGCTGTTTGCCAGGCCAGTGGAACTGAATGTCTGCAGCTTAACACAGTTGAATTCTAGTGTTTTAACTAGACTTATCAGACAAAGTTGAACGTTACCCAATGCACATTTTAATTTGAGCTGCTCTAAGTGGAGTTATCTTCTCAAATTTAGAGACATCCACCTTAGCCCTTGATATATAAAGCAGTGGTGAGTGTCTCTAGGTGCATTTAAGGGCACCCAGTCAATCTGTTTAATAAGGTATCCGTGGTGATTTCAAAAGGGTTGTATGTGAAGCCCAAAGCATGCTGGAGCCTGCATCTACATCCATTGACTTGCATCCTGGCAGAACTGTTACTATTTTCAGGAGTTACAGCTATTTATGGCACAAAGTAATAATTTATGGCTGAAAAGAGAAGCAGCTGCAAGCTGTGTCCAGTTTGAATGCATGTGCGACTATTTTGAGGTGCAAACTTTGGATGAGGTTAGGCCATCTAATAGATGGTCTACCAGGTTTGGGTCCATGTCTGCTTTCAAACAGGAGCAGATGCATCTTGGGCAGATCCATTTGAATATCCTGTCCCTGGTCTCTAAAGAAGGAAGCCAGCAGCTTTAGCATAAATACAATCAGTGTATTCATAAAGATGTAAGAACACTTTAATGCAGGGAGGAGGAATAGCCAGTGCAGCGGTGCAGTAGCACAGGGGTCCACAAACTTAAGGGGCCCACTGAAACTTGCTGTTTTTTTAATTTCCCTATTTCCCCATGTTTCTGCAGTGTGCGCTAACTACTGACCTGTTTGCAGGTGACAGCAGCAAGTGTAGTTTGTGGTAAATCCAGATTCTGAATTCTCCCCATTCCTCTGACCTCTGAGTCTTGAGACCCACTGGAACCATGCCATCCAAATCTATGTATGTACAGTAGTTTATCTGATGTTGTTGACTAGTGGCAGCACAGGCAGGGTGGGGCCATGGAGCGGGGAGGCTTCCGCTTCTCAGGGTAGTGACAGTGATGGTCCCTTCCCCAGTACTGTTGTGCCATGTGACTGTGTGAGTGAGAAGGGCAGCCTCAGAGTGATGGGTCTGGGTGGGAGGATCAGCAGCTGACCTGCCGCTTGCCTGGCGAGGACAGGTTAGGGGTCGGTGGTGGTGGTCTAGCAGTGGCATGGCACCTTTTTTTTATTAAGCAGGCACAGGAGGGCAGCCATGGGTCCTACTCCTTCTTCACCAAGCTGCTGCACCACATGACTGGCTGGCTGACAACTGACTTGATAGGGATAATGTCAGTCAGTCAGTCACACATCACTTACTCTGTGGTTGGGTAGGCAGAGCTGAGAGGGCAGGGTCTCAGGGAGTAAGCGAGCGAGCACTGTAGTTGTGAGAAAGAGCGCTGAGCAAGAAGGTGGTGGAGACAGATTTTGGCTCCTTGTTCATTTCGGTGCACCTCAACTTCACTAACTTTCCTTTTGACCTCAGACCTTTCATATTGTCTGCCTACTCCTACTCCTAACTCCTCCTGATCATCTTAAATTTTGCGATAGAATTTCTAGGGCACACAAATATAAAATATTTTTGAACTAAGTTTGTGGTTGAACTTGTAGCAGCAGGAGTGCACCACAGACTAGGCCAGGACAGGTCAGGGATCAGGTCACTGCTGATCTAACGGCCATCCCGAGCCCTGGCTGGCTAGCAGGGCAAGCTGCATAGCACTGGCCCGCTGCTTAAAACATTACTTTGAATTTGATTTTTGATTTATTTATTTGAAACAAGTTCATTCAATTCAAACTCTATTCTTCACTTGTTGTTGGGTTGCTACTGCCTGCTGCCCCAGTCAGTGCTCATGCTCAGTTAGTGTCCGAGGAGCCTGCCCTTCAGAATCAATCAGCAGACAACAGCAGCAGTGTCTGACTCCACTGAAATTCTGAATTGATTCTTTCTCAACTTGTTTGACCCATGCAGCCAGGCTGCCAGGGCCACTACACTAGGCCATGAAATAAATATGTTTTTTGTACAGTATATACACTAGTGGTAGTGCAGACTCTTTAACTGCAGCTGCCTGTGGAGGGCAGGGCAAGGGGTCATCCCTGTGTCACTCCTCTGACTTTTTTCTGTGTCCAGGCTTCCTGCATCTGCTCTGCCCTGTTCTGCAGTGTCTCTCTCCCTCTCTTCCTCAATAAGACTCAGCAGAGGCAGAGTAGCAGAATTGAACCTCTTGAGTTCTGATCTTATCCTCCTCAAGATAATCTGTGTGACTGACTCAGGCAGTCAGAAAAGGCTAAAAAGGAAGACTGCTATACAAACAGACTGAACTGATTCATTGTTGAAAAGTAAAGTGCTGCCTGGTGTCTGCAGCAGCACCTGTGTGTGTGTGAAATAATTGTGCTGTGGAAAATAAGTAAACAAAAACACAGAAAACCCAGCCACCCAAAAAAAACAACAACACTAACTGTAGTGCACCAAGCATTGAATGTAACATAATTACAGTAAGGATGTTTAGGGGCAAAACTGGCAGATTAATCAAGACAAAGGGTTGCAATTATTAACTAAAATAAAGGAGCAGGAGCACCTCCTGTCCTGTCCTGAACCTCTCCCTCCCTGTTTGCCATTACTAGTGCAGCCTGCACCCAATTTCTGAAGTGAAGCAAGTAAACAAAAAGTAACCTATATAAAAAGTGTGACCGTGACCTGGGGATCGTGACGGTCCTCTGTAAAGGTAGTGGCGGGGACTAGTGGGTGCTGGGTCAGGGGACTGAGTACTGAGCTAGGGGATATTAGTAAAAGAGCACCTCTTGTCCTGTCCTGCACCTCTTCCTCCCTGTTTGCCATTATTGCAGCCTGAACCCTCATTCTTTTCTGAAGTGAAGCAAGCAAACAAAAAGTAACCTACCTAAAAGTGCACCATCCTCTGCAAAGGTAGTGGTGGTGGGGACCAGTGGGCACTGGGCCGGGGACTGAGTACTGAGCTAGGGGATATCAGTAAAGGAGCACCTCCTGTCCTGCACCTCTCCTCCCTGTTTGCCATTGCTGCAGCCTGAAGGCAAGCAAACAAAAAGTAACAACCTCTCAGTTTATTGTTGGATGTAACAGTAAACGATGCCTCCAAAATACAAAAGTGGTACACAAAAGCACAAGCTGAAGAAGAAAGATTGCTGTTGGTGGCAAAGCTTCCTAAAATCAATGTTTTTTTTCTAAGCTGTGACTGAGCCTGACAACACACCTGATAAGACTGAAATCTGTGAAACTTGACAGTGACACAGACACAGAGAAAGACAGTGGACCTAATACGGTGGCCGAGTCCGAGATAGTCTGTGCTGATCATGCTGATCCTGAAACTAACTTTGCTAAACAATCTGAACAAGAACCAGATGTGTAAAGTGTATTGGAGTAGGAACTGACACAACAAGTGCTGCTTTAAACACTGAAGAAGAACAATCTGTTTTTTCAAGTTTTCCTCCTGCTGATGAAAAACCCCACAGACAGAGGTAATTTTGCTTTAGATATTAAGGACCTAAGTGAAAAGATATGTCATATCACAAGGTTCATATAAAACAGATGGACGCTTTCACAGGACAAAAATTAAGATGGGCATTGTTTCTCCAGAAGCTATTATAATATAACAACAACAGTAGGGAGTAACAATGCCATGTACTTGGCTTTTTACTCCCCCAAATTAGACTGTGCATATTGTGAGCCATGTTGGTTGTTTGTTGATCGTAGTGCACCTGCATATAATGTTGCATGGATTAAAGGAGCTCGAGACTGGCATCACCTAAGCAGCAAAATTGAATATCATGAAACATCAGCAATTCATTTAGAATCTTGCTTAGTGTATCAGCAGTGGCAGTTACATGGAACAATTGATGAAGATTTGAAACTCAAATACAGAAGGAGAAAACTTTTGGAGACAAGTTTTGGAGCACCTCATCAATGTGACTCTTACATTAGCTATGTGCAATTTAGCTTTCAGGGGCACAGAGATGTTATAGGGCAAGGTAACAGTGGAATTTTCATTCAATAGTGAAACTGTTAGCCAAGTATGATCCTGTGTTGAAGCAACTCATTTCCATGCCCAGTGGATCGATTCGCTAACTTAGTCATACTATACAGGACAAACTTATTGAAGTCTTTTCAAAGCATATTGAGGAAGATATTGTTGACAAAATAAAGGCTGCACCTTTTTGTCTCTGTAATAATGGATACCACCTCAAGATATTGCCAAGACTGACTGAGTCAAATTTTTGGTATGTCACAACTGAAAAGGATGACAGGGATATAGAACTGAGATGAAAATCAATGAATCTTTGAATGTTTCCTTGGTTTTCATGAAATTAGTGATCAGTCCACAACTGGACTTGAGAAGGTAATAGTCAGCTGCATTGAACAGAAAGGTGTAGAATTTTCTAAATGTCATGGTCAGCGGTATGATGGGGCCTCTAATATGAGTGGTGTGTACTCTGGTGTGCAAGTGAGAATATCCTAGAAGGAACCAAATGCTGCATGTGTTCACTGTGCTGCTCACAACTTAAATCTCACATTTCATGATTCCATTAGAGTAATACAAGACGTGAAGAATTTTTATGATGTGACTGAATGACTATACACTTTTTCTGGACACAGCAAAAATGCTAGTCCATGTTATCTTCATTTGTTTCACATCAGAGCTTTCCAGCAATGTTACTTTGAAAAAGCTTAGTCCTACCCATAGTCATCCCGATATGAATCACTCGTTGCTCTGAGGTTTTGGTATTTAGATATTATGAAGGCACTCACAAAATAGTTCTTCAGAGCAAAATGCTGATGAGCACAATGAGGCTTCGCATTAAAGAAATTATTAGAAAATTTTAGTTTTGTTCTTCTTGCCATGCTCCAAACAAAGATTCTGAAAACAGTAAATGCTGTGTCAAAACTGCTACAATCTAAAGACATAGACCTTTACAAACAGCAAATTTACTTCACAGCCAATGAAGATCTAGTTATATTTTGAAATGAGTTTGTTGAAGTGAAAAAATGCAATAACATTATCTGAAAAATGGGGTGTAAAGCCAAGTTTGAAGAAAAGCACATGCGAAGGTCAAACACCATTTGATGAGCTACAGTGGCGCCCCAGGATGAAATCACTTTTAAAGCACTCTGCAGTATGCTGCAGCAGATCTACTGAATAAAGTAATGTAATTTCAATGGCAATTAGTCCCCTTTTGTCATGCAGAAAACTGTTTCATTCACTTCATCCTGGCAGTGTCACATTTTCCTGAAAGACAAAGGGACTAATTGCCATTGAAATTACATTGCTTTATTCAGTAGATCTGCGGCAGTGGTCTACAGAGTGCTGCAAAATGCCGCAGAATCGGTTTCACTCATGGGGACAATTTCAAGTATGTGAAGATGAAAGACGTGCTAACTTAGAACAATTTTTCAAAGTGAATGTTTTACAGGTGCCTTGATATAATAAGTGAACAGCTTTCAAATCAATTTAAAAGCTTGCAGGCAGTCACTGAAAGATCCAGCCAAGTACATTGATTTCTGCAAGTGATGATGATCTGTATAAAGGAACTGAAAACTAGCCCATCATTTCAGCAAAACATTTCTCCTGCTTTTCCTGTGCAGTTGCTTTCATTCAGATCTTGTCTGAAATCTGAAATCTCAAAATAATCATCAGTGAAAGAGTTGGCAGAAGTGTTAATTGTTGACAATAGTGCATTAACATCCATTTTCCAGAAGTCTGTACTGTATGTCTACTGTGTCTCACCATCCCAGTAGCAGTAGCCAGTGCTGAATGCTCATTTTCAAACTTAAACTTTTAAAGAACTATTTAAGGAGTAGTATAGGACAAGACAGACTTTGTGGATTGGGAATCTTACGTCTTGAAAATGACAAGCCAGAAAAATTAACCTACAGCAGATCATTGATGAGTTTGCAGAACAAAAGGCATGCAAATGGTGAGTCAGATAGATAAGTAGAAAATATTATATATGTATTGCAGTATACTGTGTCATGGTCCCAGATGCTGCAATTTTGATAATTGTATGAAGTATTGAACACTTGAATTGGCAATGGAATGTTTAATGTGAATAAATAAGTTTATATGTGTTATAATATTCCTTGATATTTGAGAGAGGTGCAGGACATAAACAGGTATTAAAAAAAAATTGATGGGGGTAGGCCAGGTCAGGGGATGCTGTCTGGGCGGGGCACTGGGGCCAATCTTTCTCTTTCTCCACCACTACTTTAATGATTTGAAGTCTGACTTCCAGAACAAAGCACTGTCGAAGGCAATATAAGGCACCCAGTTTAGGACCAATTTTTTTTTCCAGACAGTTTCAATTCATATGTTATACATTAAGATGGGATTCAACATAATGCCCACATATTTGCAACTGTGTGACAATATTTAGTGCCCAATCATCCAGCATGGTAATTGTCAATGTACAGAGAACCAACGTTAAATGGTGCCTAGACCCAAATAACATATATGGAGCCTTATCAATATGGAGTTTCAGGTGATTAATGTTACAATATTTTGTAAAATGTTCTTGTACAGTTTGATGAATCGAGAAAGTTTATCACCTGAATATAAACAATTGAGTTGCCAGCATATTGATGTGTATTAAACCCGTTTAAGTCTTTGTCAATGTCATTTCTGTATAAGGGCAAAGGAGGGCCCAAGGATCAAGTGTCGGGGTAGGAATGTCAAGTAACTGTTTTAAAAAGATATAATTATCACTGACAATACTGGAATCTTATTGGTTTTCTATTTTGTGATAACAATTTTTACACTACACAATTCTATATTGCAATAAAGTGTAAACATGTTATTTCTCAGTGCATTACCCATTCACCCAAACCCAAACCAGACACCAAAATAATGTGGTAATATGATATCCCTGATAATGTTTTTCAAGGCTGTAATAACGTGAACGTTTTCTAATTGTGACACCTTTACTTGGGGTACCCCCTGTTGTTAGAAACTGCTACTGCTCCTGAGGTAGAGACCAGTTGCTGTCTGTTATGTAGCTTATAAAGAAATTTGCTGATCAGTTTAAAAACACCAGTATACTAGACTTTCACAAGAATAATCTTAAGGTTAATAGAATCAAAATCCTTTGAAAATGGAAGAAAATGCCAGCAGCATGTTGTCCCCTCGAATTGATGTCTAGTGGTCATTGGTCACTTTTGATAAGGCAGTGGCAATACCTTGGAAGCAAAGGTTATTTTTCCTCAACTGTGCTCTAGCGCACCAAGTTTCTTGATTCATTTTGTTATGACTGACCCTCTACTTTGAGAAGATGTTCTTGTAGGCCTTGCTGAGAATCAAACCAGGGATCCTGAATCCTGAAGGCAGTAGCTCTAACCATTCAGCTATAGGAAAGTTTCTACCTACAGATTTATATTTTCATTAGCTTTTCTCCTTCAAAATGCAAAGAGGTGTATATTCCTGCAGAACATTTCGGACATTAAAACAGCATGTCAAACTTAGACCTCTGCATTGGAAACCTATTTATTCATTCACACCATGGCATCACACACACACACACACACACACACACACACATATACAGACAAACTGGACTGATTTCCTTGACTTTAATACTTTACATTCTCAAGAACCCCACCAGAAATCAATCTGCTTACTGCTTGTTCTAATCACCTTTCATGCTCTGTTCGACATCACTGACCATGGTATTCTTCTTGATTATCTTAAGAATTGCTGTTTTGGAAATGGTTGGAGGGTACGGATGGAGAGAGGGGTGTAGCAATGGAGGAAGACATCTCTGACCATTGTTAACCTTACGACTCTTACTGTCATCTTTGGAATATTCATGGGTTCTCCTCACTGAAAAAGTGTACTAGCCTATTAATGGCTTTCGCCCAACAAGCCCAGGTGGCTTTGCTACAGGAGACACACTTAACCCCTATGGAACACCAGAAATTGGTACCAGGGTGGTGGGCGATGTTATGCAACCCTCATTTTCTGTGTGAAAAGAGGGGCAATATTAATAAATAAGCACCTCCTTTCTGGATTATAAGGGTGGTGGCAGATCCCGAGATGGGAGATGTATCTTTGTGGAAGAGGAATTGTGGGAGATTGTGTGACATTTGGAAGTATATATCTCTCAGCGGTCTGGGACACCTTCTTTAATCAAGCCATTTTGGATGTTATGGTTAGAGAGCAGTTCCTGGGTTGATATTGGGAGGTGATCTGAATGCCTTCATGAATCTGGTCCTCGACCATTCGGCAGGGAAGGGAAGGGAAGAATGTCATGTCACAGTGGCAGCTGGGCATGAATGACCTGGATCTTGTCTAGCGGTTGGGGATCAGCTAACCCGAAGGGAAGGAGTATACCTTTATTCTAATCCTCATAAAATGTGGTCCTGCATAGATTATGTTTACCTTCTAAGAAGCTGGTATACTTGGCTGATAAATGTGAAGCACAACACTATTCAAATTTGGACTGATTGCTGATTTTAACATTGGAGATGCTGGGAAAGGGAAGAAGGCCCCATCCTGGAAATTTCCTACTTATTTGTTGGGAAAGGTGGGATTTAGGAATATCTAGCAGAACAGTGGAAGCTTTGCCAGGAAGAAAATAGGTTTGCTGCCCTAGTAGTGGGTTTTTGGGATGCTGGTAAGGCTTACATGAGGGGGTTGTAATTGGTTTTGTGGCTTAATATAAAATGAAAGAAATGGAAAAGGGTGAATTTGGAAAAGTGAGTAAAAGATCTAGAATGGAGGGTGGCTCTGGAGGAACAGGGGAATGTCTTCAATAGCTAATTACTGCAGGATGCCCTTAAATGGTTGGTTAATGGCGGAGCTCAGAACACTTGTTTTTCATTAAAACAAGTGCTATGAATGGGTAATAAACTGGGACCCCTATTGGTTAATTTAATCTTCTAACCAGGTCCATTAACTAAATAATTGGCCTGCTGCACAGACACAAACATTGTATGCCTTCTGCAGTTCTCCGCCTGGCCGTATCATCTTCAGTCCTTTCCCTGGTTGACTATGGGATTACTTTCATGGTGCAGCTGATAACACTGCTCTCAGTCGTATCAAGGTAGCACTAAACAAAGCCTGCTGGCTAGTCTCTGGGTGTGATAGGTGGACCCACACTTGTGTCCTCTACAAGCTAACAAACTGGCTAAATGTTGAGGCTTGAATAAAATACCATACCTGCCTTATTGCCAAGAAAATATCAGCTGGTGTCTTCCCTATGAGGCTCTGTGATCTCATCCAGCATGCCCCTCAAGCTAGATCCACCAGAAGCTCTACTAAAGATCCACTCCTAGCCCTTCACTGCAAGACATCCTTGGGGCTACATGCATTCTACTATTTGGACCCCTACTAGCTTTCACGGACAAAGTATTTTCCGATGGCAAGCCCCACCACTCCCTCCTTTCTCCTCCATACATTCTCCCCATCTCTAAACACTGTGTCTGTATTTGTCTCCTGAGTGGTTCCCTCATCTCTAAAATTATAAGACACACCTGCTCCTGAGTGTTCTCAATTATATTGCTGTTCTATGTTACTTATTGTACTATCCTAATGTAATATACGGTTTGTTGCTTATCTGCTTGTCGTGACTCAGGGTATAGTTGTTTACCCTCTGCATGTCTTGTACCCAGCTGTGTACCCTCATGTATCCACTTGTTCTTTTAATTTGTATTGTACAGTTAACTTGTGTTTTGACATGGAGCCTTTGCAAAGGAGTCTCTGATTCAAAGGTTTGTAATTCCAATATGTTCAATAAAATAAAAAATAAAATAATATGGGGCAGGAAGAGGATCGTGCATATACCTGGACTCTGGGAATAATAGGGTGCCATGGTCAGGGGATAATAAGCAAATTAGAGAGCAGTTCTATCAATTTTATCATACATTATATAAGGCTGGTTGTGGTGAAACTGGACATGGCACGGGCATTCCTTGTTGGGGTGAAATTCCCTAAACTGTTGGAGGCAGAGCAGGAGAGGCTAGGGGTGGAACTCAATAAGGAAGAGATCTGCCAGGCCATTCAGGGTTTGAAAAGTGGAAAGGTAAGTGGGCCAGTTGGCTTTCCCATTGAATACTATAAAGTATTATTGGATGTCCTATTGGACAACCTATGGGAGGTGTTCTGGGAGGTGAGGAGAGAGGGACACTACCCAAATTGTGTTATGAAGCTGTGATTTGCATACTCCCAAAACCAGGGAAGGATGTGCTGGAGTGCCTCATATCCCCAATCTTGTTGTTAATTGTGACCAAATTCCTGCTGAAGATTTTGGTGGGGCATCTGGACCATCTACTACTGGAGTTAGTTCACACTGACAAGACTGGTTATGTGGAGCTGCCTTTCTTAACATAACATGAGAAACTGTGTGGTGGGGAGCCTCTTGAGCCCATGGGGACACTTCAGTGCTTTCCAAGGATGCTGAGAAGGCATTTGACCATATTGAATAGGAGTATCTTTTGAAGTACTGGAGTAATTAGGTCTAGGGGACCGCTTTGTTGGGCTGCTCCAGATGCTTTATAAGTCTCCGATGGCCACTGTCCCTGTGAATGGTTCTGTGTCAGAGAAATTTACACTACACAGGGAATGACATTACTGTTTGCCCTGGCTATAGATCCATTAGAAGTGAGTATTAAGGATAACCCACTTATCAAGGGATGACTGGGAGATTGGGCATATGCATAAGGCGACTCTATGCAGACGACATGCTGTTGTATGTGATGGATCTGCAAAAGTCTATGCCGCCACTCCTGGACCTTATATCCCAGTTTGCAGAATTCTCAGGATGTAAGCTCAATCTTAATAAATCGGAGATGTTGTATCTGGGAACCCAGGAGGGAGGGTTACGTGGGAATGACTGGGGAATGAGGGAGGTAGGGGTATCTTTTAAGTATTTGGGTGTTAGTTTTGTTTATGGACTTGGGTCACTGTATCATCTGAATTACACTCTCCTGTTCAGGAACATAGAGGAGAGATTCAGAGCTGGAGGGCACTCCTATTTCATTGCTTGGCTGTATGAATTTAATTAAATGATTGTTTTGCCTAGGCTACAATACATGTTAGAGATCATACACATTGGACCCACTAGGTCTGACATTAAGACTCTGGAAGAGCTTTTCAGATTTTATGTGGCAGGGTAAGAGACCAGGACTAGCCTTCAGCGACTCAAGGCGATACCAATAGGTGCACTTAATTTCCCAGCTATTCACGCTTATTTGCTGGCTCAATAACATTTAATCAGGACTGGGTTAATCGGACACAGGAGGCAAGCTGGATTGACCTGGAGGAGCTGGCTGTTCAGGGCAGTTAGCTGCCTACAGTATCTTGCTAGGGTGGTTGGAGTGCATACAGGACCATGGGGAATCCCTGCCCTCTGGTGTCAGTGGTGTTGGAAAGTTGGGCACAGATCTGGCACTTGATTGGGGCACTGAAGGAGGAAACATTTTTCCTTCCTGTGGATGGAACCCTTTTTTTATTCCAGGCCTGGAGGACAGAGGGTACTTAGAATGGGAGTCGAAGAGAGTCAGATGCATTGGGAATCTAATTGATAAAGGTGGCTTACATACCTTCGAGGACCTCCAGATAGAGTTGGGTCTCTTGCACAATCATTTTTCCAGTACCTGCAGATTAGGGATATAGCAAAGGAATGAATAGGGAACCGAGAACTAATTCTCCATTGGTGCAGGTGGAACACCTATACACTCCACTAGAGGGACCCTAAGGAACTGGTGCAGAAGCCCAAGTTGCAGGGAAGGCAGTTCTTACCAGACCTTACATACAAGACTAGATTACTTTGGGAATGAGACCTCGGGATATCTATTGATGAGGAGCAATGCGCATTGATTTTGGGATTACATAAAGGCTTATTGATTTGCAACAGGTTTAAGGAATCTTGTTATAAATTTATACATAGACTTACTGCCCTCTGTTACTTGTACATACTGTAAATTTAATCCCACTGTGTCCCCAATATGGAGGTGTGGAGTGGAGATAGGATGCTAGTTACGCTTATTTTTGGACTTGTCCAGTTCTCCAGACATTTTGGATGGATATAGCTAGGAGGTGGCTGCGCTAACTCAGCCGCCAGATAGTAGTGGGCCCCTACTGCTTCTATTTGGTATTGAGAATATGAGTACCGAGGGTGGGACATATGCCAAGGTGGATTTGGGTTTTACTGACTTTTAGCCAGGCATTGCATTCTGAATACATGGGTTTGAGTATTAAGCCCACAGTAGCACAGTAGCACACCCTTGTTATTCAGACACTTGCCCCCAGAGCTTATTATATGTGATAAGGAGTAAAGCTGATCAATGCATTGCTACCTGGGACCCTTCTTGTCCTCACTACCTCCAGGGAAGCCAAATTAATGAGGGAGGGCCTGATTTAATGTAGGGACTACTATGTAAATGGACCAGCCCAATTGGTGCCTAATTCTCAGCTCTAAATTTTGAATAGCTATGTACCTCCTGAGTGTGCAGACCACTGTGGATTGTGATGTTTTTGGGGTCTTGAAATTGTTTTTTAACTAGTAATGCTTAGTTCTAATTTATACCACAACATGTTGGAATGAATTGGACTCTTGTACAAAGTTCAAATGAAATTAGTTTTTGGTGCTTTATTATGCTTTTTCTTTTCTTCTTCTTTAGTATGCCCCTTTTTAGTTATACTAGTTGTTTACTGTTTAAAGTTGTTGTTGTACTCTTGAAAATTTAATAAAAATATTAAACAAAAAAATTGCTGTTTGTTAGTATCTCTGGAAATCCTCTCATGACACTTATCTTTCTTTACCACACCTTTATATGTGGGTATGGCCCTTCACTTGCTGCATGATGATTTGCTCAGATGTTCCTCAGGGCTTCATTCTGTGCCCCCATTGTTTAAACACTGTGTCTTTCTCTTCTGGCCATAAGATTTCTCAGTTTAACTGATGACTTTACATCTTATGTATCTTGTTGACTAATAGCACTCTTGATAGAGTTGCAGCCATAGCTACATGTATGTTCAGATATTTTGAGATATTCTGTGCAATATCTAAAGAGATTCTTCTGGTTGCCCACAGTGATACTGTTGGCAGGCAGGGAATTTCTTTAGAGATAGCACAACAAACTCAGGATACACCTGGACATGTCTTTGGCTAAACTGTACTCTTGCCATTTATTAATTCCTGCATCAAAGTTAACTTCTTTCAGCTAGGAAGGCAGTATAAACAAGTAGATAGAATACAGAGCTGTGAACCAGGTGATCCTAAGCTTCTCTCTGCATTTGGGGCTAGACATTCAAAGGTCTCCACCCATCTTGGGTCCAGGCATGTTTTCAAAGGGATTACACTGGCCATTATACACTTGGGTGCAATTTTCAAAAAGTAGCTACGGGCCCAGGAACAAAGTTAGCTAAATCTATCAGTGGCTACTTCAAGCCCTAGAACAGTGCCTATAAGTACTGTATCAGACTGCTTTTTCATAAACACACCTCACTGTACAGTCAGGAGGCTGTAGATTGGTAGGGATAGGACTTGCCTGTAGAGGAGGGAGAGTGAGGACTCAGGAACCCATGTAGAAATAGCAAAAGCAGATTATGCTTTGCCCTCCAGCAAATGGGTTGCTTAGCCCCTCCCACCGACCAGATCCTTGTTTTGGCCTAGAAGTCAGTTATTCCTAGGAGATAACAAGGTGCCAGTAGAAGCCACTGGACAACAAAATGGTTAGCCAGAATTTTAGTCAGATTAAGTATTGCCCAGACACCACTATTTACAGTAGAAGAAACAGACAGAATATTAAATCAGGATGCATGAACCAGCACTTCAAATTAGTGCAGTACTGTTTTGGAACCCTAATGATGTCTTTGAGTAAAAAAAAAAACACCAACACACAAAGCAGAAGTGGGATTTACATTCTGTAATACTTATTGTAATATGATGTTGAAACTTTTATAAACATACTAACAGTCTTGTGATTTTTTTTCCAAGGGGAATAATGATTTATAAAACTGTTGAAAGCATTGCTATTTAATGGTTAGACCTCAGGTCTTAGAAACAGGAGATACAGGTTCAAATCCTACTGCAGCCCCTAGCTTACTGTGTGATCTTGAGCAAGCTACTTGTGCTCCCAGGTCTCCAGCACTACCTGGCATAAGCCTGTATAAGCAGGACCACACTGAAAATGAGTTGTTGTACCATTGCTAGAAATCGTTTATTACGCCATACTCATCCTCTCCACTGAGGTAGGATTCGATGAGGTCACCCACCCCATCTCAAGCAGTCGGGATCAGGGCTTTCAGAGATGTTGCACCTATGTTCTGAAATTCACTATCAGGAGTATCCAATCTACTGGTGGAGACCTTAAAGTCCTGTCTTCATACTTATTTGTTCAACTAGGTCACCCCAGTGTGAGTTTTAGTTTAATTCATAGATACTAAATCTCACTTTTATTGTATTTATTACTCAGAACCCACTTTATATTGTATTTTTTAACTTTATGCTCCTCGGGTTGACCTGTCCCTTCCCTGGTCTCCCAAGTACCATCACTTTGGCATCCACCAGATCTTACCTTGGAGGCACAAGGTGTCCAGCTGACTGGGTATGGAGCCCATGGGGCATCAGAGTCATACTGCCAGTCACCTGATTTTTCCATTTTTCTGTTCTCTTCCTCCCCATTTCTGGAGTGCAGATGTCAGCGTACATATGTGGAGGTGCATTCATGCTACCTGTCCCGTGGCACTCTCCCGTCCATTGGTGCCCTGACCTGCACTGCCCTTGGGCCTCCACCTGGAAACAGTCATTCAGAAGAACTGCCAATCCACCCTCCTCAGGAGAGGAGATCTGTCTTCCAGATGCTCAGTCCTTTCCATTTCTGGCTGACCTCAGTGACACGCCACACCACGTAACACGGGTCGCCAGCTTGATAAGAAGAGTATGGATGCCTCAGCCCTCCACACCACTGGGCCAGCTTATATTGTATGTTTTGATGATTTTAATTTTATGTGGAATGTATGGCTCCCGAGCCTTAGGATAGGCACCCCATAAATAAAAGTTGCCTTGCCTAATAGAACTATGCTTGTCAAATATAAAAAAAAAAAAAAAATCACAGACCCTATACCCTTCCATATTGTAAGCAATAAACTTACACTGACAACCAGGTAAGCAAGAAACTTATACTGACAGTCGGGCAATCGAAAAGATTAACTGTTGCCTCACCATTCATTCCATGGATAATACTTGTGCAATAGCATTTGTGATATGTAAATACAGTGGGTGTATATAGAAAATTTTTATACTCAATGCAAAGTAACAAAATGAAATGATGCTATTATGCAGAACCATTGTATTGGGGATTCAAATCAGGGTCCTTGTGATAGCAAATAATCTTCAGCCTAGCACACTAGCAGAGTGAAACATGCCATGATCTGAAACTGAAATAAGGCTGCTTGTGGTAGTCTACAGGCTAGTGTTGACTCACCACAGCCTTCCAACCATTCCAGCAATCCTTTGTAATATTCTAGAAACTGCAGATTTCCAAACAGCCTTACTGCTGCTGTTACTATCTAAGTAATAGCCATATCTAAACCAACTTATTCCTCTGAACTTAAGTTTCAGTCAAATTACATGTTCCTCAGTGGATTATGGATTTGTTGTGAACAGTCCGTCCCTTACCAGAAGACTTCTTCCTGCTCTTGGCTCTCATTGCTTTTCAAGGCATCATCTAATGTTTTCTTCTTCCAAAACATATAGTACTTAGCAGCACTTGTCTACCAATGCAGAACTGTGGCAGTAGACTGCCTGTTCATATTCCCTACTATGGTGCTATCCACCTTTTATGTGTTTTAAATCCCATCAGACTTATTTAAAAATATCTAAAATGCCTAAGCTTCTTATTACTGAGGGCAATCTCCATCATTTTCTTTCTAGGCCAAAACAGGGAGCAGGTGGGCGTGTATATACTGTAGACTCTCTTCACAAGTAGTTATGTTAAACAGTTTTTGGTTGATGCACAGAATCAATGAGAAGAAATCGAAGTACCCTGTTGTGTATCAGAACTTTGCTTAATAGCTTGGCCAGAAAATATTCTGGTGGGAAGAATTAATGATACAGTTAGGAAAATGACCTTCTAAATTCTGATGCTATTAATTCAGTGCTCATGAAAGGTGAGGCATTGAAAATATTGGAAACCACAAAAGACCTCCTTTTCTAAAGGGAGGTAAACTTTGCCATGCAGGCACTGCAGTTGAATCTCCTGATCCTAAACTACAAATCTGCCTTTGACTTAGTTTTCTCAACTTACAGCTGGAGCATAAAAAAGTTTATTGTGGAGATCCTGTGACAGATAGCATGCCATCATAAATGTTGAAGCCTTCCATAGCACCCCCCATGAATGAAGTTCCTGATGAACAACAGCGATGAGGAACTTCAATAAAGTTCTTCTGAAAGTGCTGCAATTATAATATACTGCATACTGCTGAGTAAAACAACAATTATATCAAAGGCATTATGAGGCAACAAATCTAAAGACTTGACAGCTGACAAATCTCAAGATGCAACAGGGTGTTGGTTTTTTCCATAAACCTCATGCCCAGGTGTGTTGGAAGGCATGAGGTACTTGTGCTGAGTTCCTTCAACCACCAAGAAGTGAAGTTTATGAAAGGAAACCAACACCATAAAGTGTCTTACTGCACTTACAAACGAGTAAAGTATTTGTAAAATCAGACACACTGATGCTTACAGTTTAAATACTGAGTTTAATTCATTAAATAATGAATGGATTTGTGGAGAAAAACAGTTCATTTACTGATAGTGGCTAACTATGGACACACAACTAAACTAATTATTAATTCTCCCAACTCTGTCCTCCATTCAGCTTTTCCAATAGATACATTCCAAAACTGAAGGCAGACATTATCATTTATTCTCCTTCTCCCTGCCCCTCCATTCAGATGCTTCAATTTATATAGTCTAATGTCTCTGGCCAGACATGATTGTGAGTTTATTGTTTTAATTTTTTTTTTACCAGTCTGTGGCTTTTCCTTTTCACTGCCAACCAAGCATGCATGTACTGACTGAATCAAGGTAGGTTGCTGTGGTAGGAGTTTGAAGGAGCCTAAAGAGCATTAATTGAAAACATGAAAACTTCAGGCAGCCAATCCTGTGTCATTGCAGTTTTTCCTTTGATTCTTGATGGAGTATGCATGTGTGACGAACTGGGGTTGGTCACTGTGCTTAGAGTATGGAACAGGCTAAGGCAGACTGGCTAATGAACATAAACACTTTAAGTAGCCTACCCTGTGTTTTTTCATCGTGATTACTTTATTTAATGACACTTAATAGTTAATTTAATGATACTTCACAGACTATGAGTAGAGCCTGAGGTTCAGATATGGGGGTGGGGGCTGCAGTCAGAGTTGATGTGCTATGCACCAGAAGCAAGAGGAGAAAGTTTGCACCTACCCAGCCAGATTTTTCAGGCTTAAAGGAAAAGGTGAGGAAAAAAAAGTTGAATTCAGGTGCAAGCGCAGTTTATCATTTGATTTCAAACAAGTAACTGTGTGTGGAGTAGGGGAGTGGGGGTTTCTTTAGAAATGTGGTTAAAACTATAATTTTCAGAGGTTATGGCAAATGGGGGCAGTAGGCATGTACGGTATGCCATACCACGATGGTTGCCAGTAATACTGAAAAATAATTATGAAACAGAGAGTGTGGCACAAGGTAATGCATCAATTAGACCTTATTTGGGTATATAAGAGTGTTGTCTGTTTGGTTGCACTAGCTCTGAGGAAGTCCAGAGTGCTGAGTGAAATGTAAGCACAGAGACAGTGCTAAAGCACTGTTTGATTGTCGCTGTGGTCTGATGTGAATAAACTGCATTTGCTTTAAGTAGCAGTTCGGATATTTTATTTTCTACTGGGTGAAGGTTGAGTGCTCCTACTCTACTTTATATGACTTAAAAATAAATTCTTTGAGAGGTATTGATACCAGTGTGTGATACAGCTGGGTTCTCAAGAACTGTGAAGCCATTGGTTTTTTTTTTAAACTACATGACTTTCAAATCTAATTGGCCAATCAGAACCGAATTAGCCAATTGTATAATACCTCATAACCCCAAATATGTGCCACCTTTTTACAGTTAATATTTTTATTGTTTTCCCAATTTTACAGTCAACCAGTGGTTACACAGATACATCAATATCTTTGAGTTACATGCAGTGGAGTTACATACAGTTCATCCTGGGCAGTCTTAGATATTTTGTATTGCAAGATGCACCCAGGAAGGGCGAGCAAGCAATAGTCATGTAACATTTACTGTTTCATAATGTTTTGTATGTAGATGTCACCACAGCCTGCTTATTTATATCCCTACAAGCAGAGTCAGGGTACCTGGTTCAGAGCAACGGGGCTGGCATTTACCATGAAGTTCACTGAGCTCTGAAGAAGTGGCAGCATTTCATATCATTGATGATCTTATTAGAAGGTAGGCAGACTGTTAGGTACATGAGACCTTGTTGGGGTTTAAGCATGTCTTCACTCCTTTGGGTCCCTGGGTTTTGTACCTTGCTAGATATACACAGGGTGAAGTCAGCTTATCTCTCCAGGTATACCCTGTTGTTGCCAGCAGTGAAACAAGACATTCTTGTGAAGGTGGCTAATTTCTCCATGGCCATAAGCCATTCTGCAAAGGTGGGGGTATTTGTGGACCTCCACCATCATAAACAGCTGTTTGGCTCTACTGCCTGCACATTAGCCAAAGTTTCTGCTGTGCTCTTAAGGGGAGATCGTTAGGGGCTATCCCCAGGATCAGTACAGCTGGGTTATTGGGATTTGGCATCCCAAGATCTCTGAGCAACACTGTATCACTCTGCTCCAAAATGTTCATATGGGAGGCAGTGCCATAATATATGTAAAAGATCAGCTCCTATTGCATCACACCTCCAGCACTCATCTCCCCCATCAAGCCCATCACCTTGAATTGAACAGGGGTGCAGTGACATAAGTGTACTATTTTATTTTGTATGAGAAGGCTTCAGGGTCTCCACATGCCTTGTGGGCAGTGGTCCAGCAGACCTTCCATTCCTCAGCCTCTATATGGCATGCCAGTAGTGTTAGCCATTTTACTTTGGCTGTCAGTGAGGGGTCAGGGCAGCTTCTCTCATTTGGCCATAATTTACCCCAGCTAGGTCCTTTTGCTTCTTTATTCAGCTCTTTAAGGACAATTTTTTTGCTGCCTTTCCTTTTGTTTTTAAATCTAACACATATGCAGCCTTGTTTTACTATTTCCTGGTACCGATGCTAATTTGTAGATATTTCCAGAACTCCTTTGTGCAATAGGTATTTGCTTTGTAGGAAGCAAGGAGTCCAGTGTTGCCTATCTGCCAATATAATGTCTTTAAGCCTAATGATTTCTTTAACTTCATTACTTCCAGTTGAGGGATTTAATAGTTACCAATGTGGGTTTATTGATTTATTTAAAAGTTGATAACTGAGAAAGGCACACTAAGCCGAGGCTCGCTTCTAGGTGTGACCTGGGGTAGATACCAAATAACAGTGTTAAGAAACAAAGCGACAAAATTATAGAAAAAGCATTAGGGATTACAAAAGAAGCAGATCGGCTGAGGTAGATACAATTATGTACAATTGCACTAGAATACAAAGGTAGAAATAACATTATTTACAGGCTTTTTGCTGAACTCTACGGATCTGCTGAGGTGTAGAGGGAAACCGCTTGTAGTGCCCCTCCCGGCCTGGTCTTGCTAGAACTGTGCTTTCAAGAGGAACTCACCTTGGGGTAGAGGCGCTGGCTCGCTGCTCAGTACTGGCGGACCTCCCCGAAGAATCACTGCTGCCTAAACCCCTTTTGCTGCCGTGGGTTGAAAGTAAAGAAAAACAGAAAAAATCTAATTTGTTGCTGTGGGATGAGAAGGATTTCCCTACCTGAAAGCTGCATCTCTTCTAGATGAGAAATTTCTCACCCACCAGCCCCATTCCCTCTTCCGTTAAATGCTCCAAAACCCCACCTTCTTCCTCAGAATGGCCAATCATCAGCACCTTCTATAACTCAAGTTCGAACCTGCTCACTTTGAACTCTTCTGCCAGAGCTCATACTCACAGAACTTTTTCTCCCTATTCAATTCTTACACAGAATTCCAGGAACAATGCAATGATTATCTAAATAACTTTATACTCTGAATGCAATTAGCAATGAAATGCTTATCCTGAATGCGATTATCAATGAAATGCTTGTCTTAATAACTGTTTACCTGACTGCACTAACTCTAACTGCTAACTTCCCTACAGCTGTCAGCAGCATTGTTTACAAAATTATCTAGGAATTGCTACCTGCATATCAAGTTAAGATATAATCTGCTTGTGGGAGGTGCACTCATTATCCTGGCCACACTAAGGGAGAAATTTCTTCCACCCCTGCCTCCACTCTAATTTTAATAGGACCTTGGCTCCATGTACTGGAAGGGAGCCTACTAAACAGTTGGTATCTCCTCCTCCTATTAGTATACTGTAATTTCATATACTGGTTCCCCACTGCTATTGTCTGCTCTCCCTGCTCCCGATAGCCCTCCTGTCACCAGGTTCCTCAGTATTATAGTGTAGCTGTTTATCTGTACTGCTGTTCTAGTCTTCCTCAGTATTATTGAGTATCTGCTTACCCCCTTTTTTTTTCCAGGACTTGAATATTGCCCAATCCCCCTGCCAACATGTCTTCCCTCCTGTCCCTGCCCTAGTGGCTCAATGCAAAGGGCCTAAAATTGCCCACATCAACGTCCACAGCCTTCTAGCTAACCTCCCAGAGGTGATGGCCTGAGTTGCTCACTACAATCTGGACATCCTGGGATCTCAGAAACCTGGCTCAAGCCAACCTCCCCAGACACAACACTGTCAGGTAGCATAGGGTGGGGAACAAGTGTGGGAGTGAGCTACTGCTCTACTACAAGACCCACCTTAATGTGTCTGTTGAACCCCACCTCCTCCCTTCATGTGAGTTCCTGCATGTCCTTCTTCTGTTGAGCAGCGCAAAAGCTCCACCTGGTTTGTGTGTATAATCCACCAAAAGGTGGAGCTCGTGGCCTCTCCTACCTCCTCAACTGCCTCAGTCCTAAGGTAGGTACTAGTGAATTACTAGAGTTTGAAGACTTCAACCTAAACTGGCTGTGTGGCAATGCCAAGTTATACAAGCCCTACTGTAAGGCCTTGCCTCAGCCAGCTAATCTCCAAACCAACCAGACCATCCTCCTCTGGGGTAAAGGTACCCTTATAGACTGGATGCTGAGCAACAGGCGGACCATATCACTGCTTCTGGCCTCTTCCCAGACTCCATCTTGGACTACTCTCCCACCTACTGCGTTTGGAAAGTCCTCACCTCTAGGGTCCCTATAAAGTTATTCAGATGAGGACTACTCAAAATTTAACACTAATGACTACCTTGTGGACCTCTGCCAGACTGACTGGTCCCTGGTTTCTGCCATCAGTGTCACCACAGCAGCCCTTGACTGCTTTCTGTCCATATTCATCCCTCTACAGGATAGGCATGCCCGCTTACAAAAAGGAGGGTGAGGGGTACCATCACAAAATGGCTGCACAGTGACCTGTTTGTCCTAATGAAACACAGGGATAAACTCTGGCAAAATTCAAGGCTCCGTGACAGCTCTGACTTCGCTGAATACAGGCAGCTCAGGAACTCCTGTAAGAGGGCTATCCGCTCAGCAAAGAGTGAATTCTGTAAATTGTCCCTTGAAGCCTCAGCCAAAATCCAAGGAGTTTCTGGCATGCCATCAAGCACACAGTAAGCGGACCTGCCAGCCCTCAGGTGTCCGACATGCAAATTGGAAGAGTCAGCTGTAACAATGCCCTGACTATTGCCAATGCTTTTAACACCCAGTTCTCTGACCTGACTGCCTTCTTCCCTTTTCTCCTGTCACTACTGAGATGGGTCACTCTGGTGATGCTGTGCCCTCAACCTCCCTCTACTTTAAGACTGTCTCCTGCAGTGAGATACAGAAGCTTCTAGCTGGACTCTCCCACACACTGGAGCTGGGCATGACAATCTTGAACCCTAAATTGCTTTGCCTGGTGGCCCCTTTCTGGTCCAGCCTATCTCCCATATCCTCAATTCCTCTCATATCTGGGGCAATCCCAGATATATGGAAGGTGGCTCATGTGGTCCCAGTTCTTAAAGATGGTGACCCCAAAATTCTCAAAACTATCGCCCCATAGCGATCTTGTCCGCTGTTAGCAAGCTGCTTGAAAAGGTGATGGCTTCCCCAACTCACAGTCTACATTCACACCTATGGCCTTCTCTCCTCACGCAGCATGGGTTCCTCAAAGGACACAGTACTTCCACTGCCTTGCTCAAGTCACCTCCAAGATTAGAACTGCTACTGACCAAAGAAAACTAACTGGCACCATCTTCATCGACCTGTCCAAGGCCTTTGATCTGGTTAACCATACACTCTTGGTGCTGCCCTTTGGTCCTTGGCCTTTCCCTCCAGTCCTAGCCTGGTTTGCCAATTACCTCTTGGTTAGGCAGCAGTACACCAAGTTTCAAAAAACCCTCTCCGGGCTTACACGGTTACATGTGGGGTGCATCAAGGGTCTGTCCTTGGCCCCTATACTGTTCTCCTCTTCATCAACCAGCTGCCCTTGGTCCCTGCCTCTGGGCATGCCACTTGTATGCCGATGACCTTGTGCTACTAACCAGTTCAGAGGACATTAACATCATCAAACCAAGACTAAACTCCGACTTGACTGCATTCAGTCTTGGCTGAAGGCCCATAAGCTTGTCATCAATCTCCAGAAAATGCAGGCCATGCTCTTTGGTTCCCTTGCTAAGTCAAGAATGTGCCCTGCCTCTCTCAAAGTCCTTGGAGCAGATGGTACCTCTTATGAGTGGTAGACTCTTTCAAGTTCCTGGGGTAACCTTAATCCTCAACTTGTCCTCTCCTGCACATACACAACTCATGTAAGACCACATACTGTAAGCTGGGTCTGGTTTAAAGAGCCAAAAGTTGCCTCACCCCAGCTGCCCATCTTTCCCTTGCAAAGGGGTTCTACTCCCATGCTCTGCTACAGGCTCACTGCCTTCATGAAAGCAGTGTACAATAATGTATGTCACTTTGCCCTGTCAGCCCCACCTCACACACACCACTGTCAGTTCTACTCAAGGCTTGGGTGTCTCTCCCCGACAACCACCAAACCTTTGTCATGGGAAACCTCATTGACAACATTGACAGAATGCCCACCCTGCCGGCACTTGCTGAACTGCTCAGGCCTGTCCCCACTGTCTACCAGTCGAGGTCCAATGACTCCCAGGTCCTCAAGGTCCCCAAAACTCACTCACTTGCAGGGGCTTGCACCTTTGCTGCCCCTCACCCCAGAACATGGAACCTTCTACCTGCCCATGTAAGGTCTGCTCCTTACACACCAGCTTCAGGTCCTCCTCTGGGGCTACCTGAAGCAAACATCCTCCTGCCCTTGTACCTAGTGCCCCACCCTGTGTAGCTGGCTCAGTGTCACTATGACTATGTGCTGTTGCCACGTGTGCCTAGGGAATACTCTGTATCTGCCCTGCTGATATATGTTGCATTGACTGTTCCTTGTTACTCCTTGCTTCGACTCTATATTGTTACTGAGTTGTTACTGCCTGTACCTGATGGCTCCTTGTTGATTGCCATGCCCTGACTCTGTACTGTTGTGCCTGTACCTTGTAATTCTCCCAGGTCACACTTGAAAATAGGCACTTGACTGTCTAGTGTCTTGCAGTTAACAAAAGCTAAATAAATAATAACGAGGGACTGCACTGTGCCGGGCAATTAGTTGCAAGGCAGAGTGCAGGTATATATATTTCCATGAAAAAAGTAAAACAGTAATTTACAAGATTATTTACAAACTGATGGGTTATTCTGTAAGTCTGAGTATCTCCTATGCCCAGACATTTCCCATGGCACATCCCACCTTGTGCCAGGCCATTGGAGTTGCCCAGATTGTGAGCCATCTCTTGCATTGGGAGGATAAGGAAAACCAAGTATGATCAGATATACCGCATTTTATTTGAAATGCCTAACCCCAATGGCAACATGGGGAGAAAGAGAACTTCCTGGATGATTATCGACTTCCATACTACAGCACCCAAGAAATAAAAGGCAAATGTATTCCATTAGAACTGCTGTATTAGTTAACAGGGGCCTTCTCTACGGAGAAAGTGTGATGCTGTAGAAAGACTAAAAAATATTCCTCTGTCACTGAAAATAAAATAGTCATGCTGGAATCAAAGGTGGAGGAGTTTGGCCAGAGACTGCTCACTATTAAGATGACTGTGAATACCACATTGCATGTAGCTTTGCAAGTCAGCAATACTGGAAAACATAGAAAACTATTTTCTGTAAAGGAGAATTTGAAAGAAAGTGGTGTGTAAAAGCTTTCTCCCTCCGATTACTATGCAGATCATTGTTATCACTGACCCTGTGTATCTAGTACAGGAAACAATACTGCTCTATCCATCACTGTCTGAGAGACATCATTAATCATTTCCTGGTACTGGGGTTACATGGATGGCAACAATCTTATTTATAGAGGTTTCTACAGTTTTGTGATCCCAAATATGCTACACCAGTGCAAGCTTTAAAATCCACGATGAGGTTGCACTGACAACATTTCTTCTGGCTCACCGTTGCATTTGTAATATATTTACTACCCCTTGAGCTGACAGCCAGATATGAAAAAGGAGGTAACAGGGAGGCAGTGTTTCACTAATGTTATTGTTACCTTTGGCTCTATGTCAGATGCTATTTTTGCAAAATGCTTGGAGATCTCATTTAGAGTGCCTTGTATTGGATCAGTTGGATCAGCACTGTAAGTCTTCCCCTGAAAGTCAACTAACAGTGCATAGTGAGGCCAATGTAAACTTTAGGTGATATTACAGTGTTTTAATTAAAAATTAGAATTGGCTCCTCCATTCCCATACCTTGTTTGATGGCCTTCTTCTGGGCCTTTAGTTCTGTTTTATTTCTTGGCCTATCAGGTGGAAATCCAGTGGTTCACTTGCTCTAACAGCCACATCCCTCCACATTCGTTGACATACAGTAGACCTCTTGTAGCCCTCCCTTGTTCTATTTCCTCATGGACTGCCTTTAACGCAGTTCCAAGATGGTGTGCATCCCAGGCAACAGTGCTGACAGCCAGGATGTAATGCAGTAATTCTGCAGTATTACACAAAATGCTACAGTATCCTGCAGGGAACAGTGTAATTCAATGAAAATTAAGCTGTTTTGTCATGCAGTGTTTTGTGACATGTCAGTTATTGCAAGTTACTGTACTGCATCATAAGTGGCTCCTCTGTACTGTATGTACATGTAAGTAATATGCTATGACAGGGTGTGCATTAAAAGATTAATGCATGTCTTAGTGGTATGCTTAGGCACAAGGCCAAAATTGAGAGTCCTTATGCCCCTGGGAAGTACATTAAACTCCTTTAATGCAACCCTGAAGTGGGTTATCACACTTACAAAATGTCTTATTTGCTAATTTGTAGTATAATTATAATAAAAGTAAACAAAAATTGCTGTGTATTGTGTCTTTATCTTAAACATGTGCTTGTACTGTTTTTAACTGTTAAAATAAATCTTAGTTTTGATTAAATAGTGCTGTTGTTAGCACCTTTAGACAGCAGATGGCGTGGTTCACCGATGAGTGGTGAGTGAATCCTCAAGCAGCATGCTTCTGTGTTGATGTTTCCTATTTTGCCCCAAGAACTCTCCAAATTGAATCAGGGTACTTAATAGGAGGCATTTATTCAGCTGCTCTCCTAGTGTCCAAAAACATTTAAATTTGCAGTTGGAGCTTCAGGAAGGCTCACTGTCCCATGTCTGGAGCTGTCTGATCATTGTCTCATGCTCTCCTCTGTCAGACACAGTTTGTGCTCTTCTGCCTTGCCCACCTGTCCACCACAGCTAGAGCCATCTGATCACTCTCTCATGCTGTTCTGTATCAGACAGTTCAGTGCTCTCTCTTCCCCACCTCACCCCCACCATATCCACATGATGATTCTCTTCTAAGCTATCCTCTTTCTGTCATGGAGTTTTCTGGTCTCTTTCTCTCTGCGGCTCACCCACAGAACTGGAGCCATGTATCTTGTTGGTCTTCTGGTTCCCACAAAGCTAGATCATGTCACCTTCCTCCCATCCCTCCCACCACCCCACCTCCCATCACGGACTGTTTGTCAATTTTCTACATCAAAACTACAGAGGGTCCTAAGTTGTTTAACAGGTTAAAGATAGTGAATCCATGGAGGTAAACTAAGTCTTTAAAAATGATTCTTCTATTGGAAGTTGAAAGCAACTGAATATGTAATAGTGGATGCTGTGGTGTTGCTGCTTAGCAGGTGAACTAGTTAAAACAGTATTGTTTCAGGTATAGGCCACAGAGTGTAACTTAAAGGGTAACTAAACAAACAGTTTTTAAAACTGCAAACTCAAAATCTGGCTTCATATGCAAGGTAATAATAATAATAATAATAATCTTTATTTATATTGTGCCTTTCAAATACCAAGCATTCCAAAAGATTGAGTACAGACAAAGTATGCAAACAATAATATAAAAATTGTTAAAAACAATACAGTCATCAGTCAGAGACACCTGAGAGGTCCTTTCCCATAAAAAGGATTTGAGAGCCTGTTTAAAGCTCCCATGGTCGTGACACTTTTATTCGACGGGGTAGAGAATTCCAAAGGAAGGGCCACAAACATAAAAGCCCGGCCCCAGCTGATTTTAATATAACTCTAGGAATCTCTAGCAACCCCTCATCAGCTGAGCAGAGCGACCTTATAAAGAGGTAAGGAATCAGGAGATCTTTCAGGTAATCAGGGCCCAGATCATGCAGGGCTTTAAAAGTCAGTTTATATTTATATAAAACTGCATTTATGCAAATAACATAAATGCAGTTTCATAGCTTTTGAAAATGTAAATATCAGCCTTTCACATTTTAAAAAACAGCCTTGGTTTCTCCCTAAGATGTCTGCAAGGGTGTTAAGTGATGAGTCATGATGACATCATTGGAGCCAGAGCCAGAGACCCACATACTGAATATTTCTCTAGTGCTAATTCTTCTTTCCTCTTTGTTTTGAATTGTTACACCAGAATGATTAACACCATGTATTAATTTGTGGATTATTTTTATCAGTACACATTAGGCTATGATTTTGTTCTTTTTGTTTACTTTAACTATGGAAAATGTTTTGCAATCCAGCTGACTTTTTCTCAGCAAACTGCATTATAGTATAACACTTCAAATACTTGATGACCTAGTGGTTATGTAATGCACTGAAATTTTGTTTTTATTAACCAGGAGAGACACACTAAGCTGAAAGCTTGTTTACAGGTGTGGCCTGGGGAGCACAAGGAAGTTTAGTGACTTGCCAGGGTCACACACTAAGTACCAGTCTGGTTCAGTTACAAAGCTCATGCTGTCTTGTTAATCCACAAATAAGGCTTTTTTTCCATGTGAACCCTCTGCATCTAGCCTGCCTTCTGTTGAACACCCACCATCCATTCTGTGTCCTTAGGTCTGCTTGGTGCTGCATATGTGCTGCAGTCTCATGAAGAGAATTATCACACCTCAAATTGTAATCTTGTACCTCAGAGAGTTGTGCACACCTATACCGATATGCTTCATCAGCTGTGAACTGTTAAAAATGCCTCCCAAATAACTCTCCAGTCCACATTCTCAGTGTTTGACTTCTGCTCCCACAGTAAGCATTGAGTGGATCACCACCCTTCTGCACTGTGAAGGTAGTATGTAAAGTTCCCCTGTTGAGTTTTTCCTGTCTCATTAACCAACAACTAGATCTTCCTGAGGGCTAGCAATAAGCATCATGACCCACCAGAAAAACTGCTGTTCATGCTCTCATAAGGGTTACACTAACCATGGATAACAATATTATTAGCAGGAGAGGCATACTAATACCTTGAGTGAATCCACCCGACTTCCAGTGTCAGTCTACCTTACCTGTGATCTGCAGAATCCCACAGGACAGTTCCAGCAATTCTTCTCCAGTACTTTTCTGTGCTCTACCCACAATGCGAGTTGGCTGGCTACCACCCTTCCAAATCTTGAATGAACTGTACACAACTCCCTCAATACTGTCCTAACAAACGTCAACCCCCCACCAACCAGAGGGTAATCTCCATAGACTGAATTCAAGTAACAGTTTAGGTGCAGTCCTGCCACTCTGAGTATTTGTCATTGTTGGCTACTGTCATCCACAGTCAGGTAGTGATCATGATGTTGGCAGCCCCATTTCACATCTCACAGTGATCTGCATGCGTCCTCCTTCATGTCTTCAACTATCCTGAATATAGCATACCTGCGTGAATGGCTTCTTCAGTCCCTCTCTGTCATTCATTCTTTTCACCTGCTGCTCACACCAAAAACTGGTGAATTCACTACCCTTCCATATCATGAATGTATTTAGTACAGTCTCCCATGTTATTTTACATATTAATAATAAACATGATCTTCTGGTAAGCCAGGCTGATAGCTGCATTGCACAAGTGGAAAAATAAGCTTTTCTATCTATATAAGATCTAAGTCACCTATGATTAGGTACTATTAAATGATGTGTATAATGATGTGCACACCCACCATTTAATAGTGCCTAATCAAAGGTAGCCTAGATCTTTTAAGGATAGGAAAGCCCATCATTCCCTTTTCCTGCTGCTATCAGTCTTACTTACTGGAAAGATATGTTTATATTCGATAAGTCAAAATAAAACAGGGACTGTACTACTTGCATTCATGATGCAGAAGGGTGATGAGCTCACCAGTTTTCAGTGTGAGGAGGAATAGTTAAGAATAAATATCAGAGGGGACTGAGAAGGCCACCTTTGCAAGGTACTGCTATATTCAGAGAAGAAGGAAGACAGAAGGAGAGAAAGATGAACAGATTACTGTGAGAAATAAGATATGGGCTTCCAGCACCTTGATCACTACCTGACCCCTTTGTCCTGGGCAACATTCCCTTCCTATAAAACCAGTTCATGCAATTGTTCAAGGCTGTGTGGATATTAATGTATGAAATGGCTGCCTCTACATATTCAGTCACTTCACTACCAGTCTAGCATTGCTTGTAAAGCACTCTGGGATACAATGTGTATGAAAACCACTATATAAATGCTGGTTCTTCTTCTAATTCTTATTCTTCTTATTATTTCCATGGAAAAAGAAGACAAGACACACATATATTTGAGTTTCAAGAAAGTATGAACTCCAACATTGGACTGCACAAGAACTTTGCTATAAAAAGTGGTGGCTCTAGGGGTTGGTGAAGGGGTGGCTGCAACCCCCCACATAATAATGTACTTGCTTGCTGCTGCTGCTGCTGCTGCATTTCACTTTATTGAAGAAGTCTGATGTATTGATTGTACAAATGTTTATATTCAAACTATGAATTACATTTGTAGGTTATGTCAAAAACATACAAGAAAAGAATAATAGCAGAAAATAAAAAGTTTAATAAAATGTTAAAAGTGCATATTAAGCATGCACACCACCCCAGCACCCCATTGTAGCATCTTGGATCTGCCATAACCACTAGACCACCAGGTTATTCAAGATTTGTACTGCACTGTAGTTTGCCACAAAGAAAGTTGGTTGGATTAAAACACAATTTCAGCATGTTAAAATAAAATGAACACAACCATAGACTAATATGTGTATTATACAAAATAATGCACATGGTTTTGACTATTTGGTGAAACAATTCTATACAAAGGGAAAAAGAACTAGTTGGCACTATAGAGAGCCATATATCTCTGACTTTGGCTCCAATGATGTCATCACATAATACATTTGGTGGCCATTTTAGGAAGCAGGTAGGACAGTTTTTAAGTTAGAAGGTTGATTTTAAACTATTCAAATGCTCTGGAACCACATTTAGGTAAATTATGTAAATGTAGTTTTAGCATTAACGAATACAGCAGCCTTTCCTTTAGTCACTTACGGAGTCAGATTTTTGAATAGTTTGTTGTCAAAATGTTGTTTATGTATCCTTTAAGTTTTTAGCAATGGAGCTAGTGAGTTAACATCCTATGGTGCTGGTAATGTAGCTTGTTTGTTAAAAGGTAGTGCTTAGTTAACATGAAATTAGTTTGAAATATTGTGGTAATAAAAGCTAGGATTTTCAATATGGTGCTTACTGGCTTTTTTATTTTGTTTTGGAGGTATAGTGATACAGGTCACTAAGTAGGTTTTCTGAGCAGGAAAATGAGATTTGGCATCTGATCATGCATTTATAGAAATTTAATGTATGGTTAGGTGACATCTCTTGGCCAATGAAGTTTCTAGATTTTTTGTTGCCATTTTATAAAGATACAGTGAAGCCCGTCAGGATGAAACACAGTGTCACAGTTTCCTCCATGACAAAAGGCACTAATTCCCATTAAGACTACATTGTTTAGGGCTGGCCCAGCCATGTGGAGGGCTGAGGCATCTATGTCTTACCTCCTGTAATGCCAGTGACCTGTGTTTGTAGGTGAGTGGGCCACCGGGGTGGCCGGGAAGGGAGAGGATAGAGCATCCAGAGGACAGATCTCCTCTCCCGGGAGGGGTAGGGATGCAATCCATTGCTTTCCTGTCCCCTAGCAGTGGCTGAGGATGGTGCAACAGATCCACAAATGAAAGGAGGAGATGCAGGGCTGACACCTGACATGCTGTGCAGGAAAGCATGCTTGTTTCGCCATTGGTGATATTGTGCACCACCACGCCACACTGGGGAACAGGAAAGAAAAAGGAAATATCCTGACTGGTGCAATGATGCCAGCCCCTTTGAAAGAGCCACACTCAGCCAGCAGGCACCTCAAGAAAGAGCCAGAGATGAGTCCAGTGGATGCAGGGTTGATGAGGCTGGAGGGGCCAGTCGGAGGGCGAGAAAAAGATAAAGTAAAAATAAAAGCTGCATTGTTCAATGTAGTAACTCTACTGCAGAATTCTGAAGAGTTGGGCTTAATCCTGATGAGCTTCACTGTATATATACATTCATTGCAAAAAAAAAAAATAACAAATTTACATTAATGCTAACGTTAGGGCTGAAGAGAGCAATGTGCAGAATGTAAGGAACTGAGAAACATTAGGGTTTGTAGCCTCAGGAATCATGGCAAATTAGTAGCGTGGTGTTCATTGGGGTTATCAACCCCAATGCCCACCCTCCCCAAGCTCATATCTTCTGTCCAGAGCACATGGTACAGCTCAAGCCAGTGTCTCACAGGCATATGCTTTATGAGCTAGAGAAGAATGGCTCACCTCATGTGGCCAACAGAATCACCTGCAACGCTTCTTCATGCAGTGAAGCAAAAGATCATGTGTAAACTTTTCTCAAGGGAGTGGGTGGGAAATAAGGCTGAAAACCCCAAGGAACATCACATCACCAATTCCCCAAGTCTCTTGAGATGCCAAACCCCAGTGACTTTCATTTCTTATTCTGTGTGCTTTGTGTTCTTCAACCCTAATGTGTGCATTAACATAGTTGTTTTGAAATGAATTTCTTTCTTTTTATATTCTGTTTATCCCTCTCCTTGACCCACATTTGGGAGGGAGCCCCAGCCCTGTCCCCCATTATCTACTGGCCAATGCTGACAGTCTTCCCCAGGGCTTGCCCCTCCATGAGGTCAGTGGGTCCACCAAAGACCAGATCCAGTTCCAGTCAGCACTGTGGCTAGTTGGGAAGAAGGACCTGTGAGCCCCTCCTTCATCCAGCTGGAAGATTCATTTTTCCACATTTTTCCTCCCTCAGAGGTGGAGCATGTAATGATGCCAATGACCGTGCCATGCACGCTCTTGTACACATCCTGTTGGACATCTGCCTTGCCTCTTCCCACTGTGGACAGCATTGGTGTGCCAGCCCCAGCCTCTACTAGGGGCCTGACAAGCACTGACAACTAATCGACCCCTCCTCAGAGAAGGAGAACTGTCCCTGCAGTGCCTCGATCCTTCTCCTCCTGGCCAAACCCCGCAAACCTCTTACATGCATGAATGGGTTGATGGCATGGCAGGAGGTAAAGCAGGATGTCTCAGCCCTCCATACCACCAGGCCATCCCTGAATTTCTCTTCTTTTAGTGATAGTGGAATTATGTCCTCATTCATGCAGGTCCCCGATAAACAGAACAGTGGAGATATTTCAGGCCCCAATTTTCATGCCAACCCTCTTCTCCCAGTGCAGTGCATGGCCCTGTCAGGCCTTCATGCACATCAACCCAATGTGAAGGAAGGATCCTCGACCAGCCTCAAGGTGTTGCTTGTATGGCAGAACATGGTGCAATGCCGTCCCAGGCTAGAAGCGCGATCCCCATCCCTGTGCTGCCAGCTGGCTCCTGAGCTTGTCCCTGTACTCAAGTTGCCAGAACTGTAGAAAACATGCTACCACTGGCCTGGCATGCAAAGTTTTTTCATAACTTTTGTCTGTTTACATTTCAACCCCAATTTTGAACAGCATTTATTGATTCCTTATGAATGTAACAGGTGTCATTTATAAAATCCTGACTAAAACATCATTTCAATGCCACACCTTTTGGGCAGGATTTAAAAATTACACCGGTCACATTCATGAGATGAAAATGCTATGTTAAATATTTGGGTTAAAAATACAGTAAATCTGCATAGCTATGAATGAGCATTAACAAATGTCAATGTACCTCTCAACTTTGTTCATTGTTAACATTTTGACCCTATATTTTCACATACAGTAGTCTTTTAATGATCCTTCCTTATGAACCTGCTAGGTGAAATTTTTCAAATCCTCCTGAAAGGGATTTCAGGAATGACTTTAAAATCACCTTTTGGGCCAGATTTGAAAAATTTCACCAACCATGCTCATGAGATGGGGTCCAAAAAGGCCATGCTGAAATTCTGGTGAAAAATACCACAAAATTACCAAACTATGAGAAAAGTTTAAAACACATTGAAAATACATTGACCACACCTACCTTGTTTTCAGATGTTGAAGGAGAAGGACTTCTTTGTTCACAGAGAGTGGACCTATGATGGTGGACCCTTTCCTAAGTAAATGAGGGTGTGGTAGTAGGATGGTGGGTGTTGAGTGGGAGGGTAAGACTGCAAATGACATTAGTGGATGGTCTTCATTATTTCAGGAGTTAAAAAGAAAAATTACTAGAGAAAGTTTTCTTTTTACTAGTATACTCAAGGGGTTGTTTGACAACACTGGGGGTAGGCACCCCAATGTTGCTACACATCAGGGACACATGTTGAGGACTTTACTAAAGGTGTAGTTAGAGGCAAACCCATATTTTTACAAGTACAACAGCACAGGCACTGCTCAATATTGGGGTGGGACTGAAGGCCAGCACCAGAGGTTGGGCACCCTAGAATTGAAACATATTTGACCTATACATCGATGGATTGGGCATCCACCATTGTAAAAATCAAAACAGCATTGGGAGGAAGGGTGGATACCTGACAGTGGGATTGGTCACCCATCAGAGTTTTTAAATACTATAAAACATGGACCATGAGGGAAAGAGTATTGGTAAGTAGGATTTGGCACCCATCTGATGTTTTGCATAAGAGGTTGGATGGAAGGGGGATACGGCGACAGGACAGTACCCACCACCGGTGTTCTAAAAATAGAAGGATCAAAAGCAGTCTACTAAAAATACTTCTTTCATACTGCTTTTGTTAGCTGTGGCTTCTGATTGTTGTGTGATATAAAACTGTTAATTTGGGTGAGTTTCAGCATTCATGCACCCCTGTTACATTGCCTCAAACAAATTTATACAAAATGTTTAGGATCCACAGACCTTGGCCAAGATTCTTGCATACCAAGTTTTGGGAAGATCAGTTAAATAGGGGCAGACTCATTAAGGTGCAAAATTAGGCTTTAACATAGAAGTGCTTACTCAGCCCTAATTTAGAAGCACTACTGCACCTATATAATCTACCTATGTACCTATCTATCTAGTTATCTATCTAGCTATCTCTCTCTCTCTCTCTCTCTTCTGTCTCTATCTGTAGAGAGATAGGGAAGAAATGGGAAAGAAAAGGGATGATAGGTAAACAGACAGACAGATAAAAGGAAGAGGGAAAGAAAAGAGATGACTGATAGACAGACAGACAGATAGATAGATAGATAGATAGATAGATAGATAGATAGATAGATAGATAGACAGAGTGAGTTTAGTTTAGCTGCTACCTCCTGCACTTTGCATTTATGTTTACTTTGAAACAAAATATTAAAGGTTAAAACACCCTAGAAAATACTTTGGAGCTTTAATATTTAGAGGAAATTCAACTTATATTGTATTATTGTATTTATCTTCATTCTTTATGACTAGATATTTTCTGTAAACAGGAATTGTATTCTTTAGGGTCCATCTGTACTACTTGGAAATGATGTGATGTCCCTAAAATTCTTGGCAGGCAGTCTTCAGCCATAAAAAAGTTTTATAGTTTGCTTCAGCAACATAAGTTGTGGCTAATGTTTTGTGCAAATAGTCATACTGATACCTTTTCAGTGGCTGTTTAACTGAGGCAGAGACTTAGAACTTTCTCTGCTATGCAAATACACTTATCCATATTTACAAAGACCTAGAATTTCCCATAATTCGTATTCTAAGGATTCATCTTCATTGAGTGTCTAGGCACTCACATCACTACCTGCCTTTGAAGAGGTGAAGAAAAGACCTCTTCCAGTAAAGAGGACTTATCAAGAATTCAGTAAGATTCTATATGGTGCATACAGTACTGTACATCTTGTGACTAGAGAAAGCATTAGAGATACTATTAGACTGATCAGCCAGCTTGCAAACACCAGCATATAGGAGTTGCCCCCAACAATTTGCTGTGCAGGTGCCCCATTTGAATCATTTATAAAGACTGGCATATTGCTCTGCACCTAGGATAGTTAAGAAGCATTAGATACAGTGGTACTGTAACCACTGCAGTGATAAGTGACCAGAAAGTATCTAGACATAGAGAGACATACTGTACCACAGAAAAGCCAATAGAAATGAATAGTGATTTCCAATGATATATCTAGATATATTGTGACTTATTTCTGGCTATCACTGTAGTTTTGCCATGTGCTACATGATTTATAGAAGTGACCATAGATCCAAGTGTGTCTCCCTTAGAGATTATTTGCAGCAGCCTATACTGCTAACTCTGTACAACCCCATACTATGAGAGACTTTGAATTTTGGACCACTGCTACAGTACCTCATTTCCAATGACTGATATAGCACCTCCTAACCTTCAGGCCTACAACTGCTCATCATTTGCATGCACACTTATGGATTATGTGAGCTCCTAGTGGTACTGTAGAATCGTTGTCCAAAAAGGAATAGAAAATGTTAACCAGCATACTAAGATTGATACTTTCAAGTTTTGGAAATACAGAGCGATAGTTGACATCTACAGGCTCCCCATTTTCTAAATAAAACAAATCAAGATAGGAAGATCTCAATGATGTTCTGGAATGTAGAGGACTACCGCTGAAATTGGTGGATCAAGAATTTAAATACTTTCTAACAGAGTTTGATATAATATTTTTACAGGAAACTTGAGACTGGAGGCAGTGCCCCATCTACTTCCAGGATATACAGGTTATGTTACACCAACATTCAAAGAAAAATGCTATTGTAGGCCTAAAGCAGGATTAGCTATATTTATATAAACTGCTTTAAATTTTATGATGACCAAATTAGATATAAATTCTCATAATTCCCAGGTGCTTAGATTAATCAAGAACAATAGAGAGTTGATACTAGTAAACTCCTATGTCCCATCAGGCAAAAAAATTAAGGGAAAGAGAGATGACTTGTGGGTGAAACTCAAACAAATAACAGAATGGGTGGTTGATAATTTTGAACAAAGTCTAATATTAATTCTTGGGACTTTAATGCTCATTGTGGCAAATTATCAAGAACACAATCTTCAGTTCATGATCCACTAGAAGGAATAAATGTAATTAATAGTGAATTAAATTACGTACATAATTCACAGGACAAAGAATCCAATGTTAATGATCAGAGACTGAAGCAAATCATGTATAGCCTCAATTTCTGTCTATTTATTGGGAGAACCAAAAATGATTTTGCTGAGAGTATACTTATGTTGGTCTTACTGGCTCTTCTGTTATCGATCTAATCTGAGGGAACTTGGAAGCCATCAAAAGTATTAGAGACTTACACATAATCTTATGCTCAGAGTCTACACATTTACCAGTGATATCAATATGGGTAACTGATAATTTACCAGTATGGACTGATAATAACACAGATATACAAAATGTGAAATAATAAACACCAAGAGAATTCAGTGGCAAGCATCATCCATAATTCAGTTTTCAGGAATTCTTAGTTTTGACTATCTGGAAACTTTAAAAACAAATTTAATAGAACTTGGGAACAATACCATAATTCAATATTGGGAAAACATACAGTACAGTATGCCATTACATAAAACCTTTCTTTAGACAAAATAGGATTAAGCTGTCTACTATGAACACATGATATAATATTAAATGTAAAGCAGCTAAGAGAGAGCAAATATTTTGATTAGACAACAAAAATATTAATAACAAAGAAAAGGAAACATCAAAACACAATGTGGGATAGATTAAGAGATGCAATAAAAATATATTTTGACATTCTGGGTTTTAGTAAGCCAAGGATATAATCAATATACTAATAATATAGAAGCAACTATTACACTCTCTATATGGGAACAACACTTTAACGATCTATATTATTATCATATAGAGAAGAGCTTAAAAATACATTTACATGTACAAGATAGACTAATAATAACTTTTCCACATACACTATACATTAACAAGCAAGAAATTGAACAGACTATAAATAAAATTATGTTAAATAAAGCTCCTGGACCTGATAATATTTTGGCTGATGTTTTAAAATATTTAAAGATCGTGGATTCCTCATATTATATGTATTGTTTAATTATTGTATTCAATAAGGTCTTTTCCCTGAAACATGGAAAGGTAGCATTGGCAGCCCTATATTTTAAAAAGGGCAATGTAAATTATCCCACTAGGTATTGACCAATTAGTTTATAGGATACTTCACAAAAAATATTTTCCAGAATATTATTAACAAGATTACAAGACTGAGAGAAGAAAATAATACACTATCAGAATTCCAAAATTGTTTCAAGAACAAAAGTTCAATTATTCAACATTGTTACGTGATACAGCACTTAATATGGAAATATACAAAGATTAAAAAAGCCAAATTATATTGTTGTTTCATAGATTTAAAAGCAACTTTTGATTCCATAAGTAGAAAATTGCTCTGGTCTACAGTAGTAGATGATGGGATTGTCTCCGAGCTACTTGATGTCTTAATAAGACTACATAATGAGACATGGCTACAAGTAAAATATGATCAAAAGGTAATTTAACACAAAATATAAAGACTAATCTAGGTGTATGACAAGGATTCCTAATTTATATATAAACAACATATTACATCAACTAGGAGATGTAGACTTCACTCTCCTTCACTTCTTTCAATAAAATATCATATCTCGATATGCTGATGATAGAGAGTTAATATCCAACTTATTATTGGGTTTACAGTGCAAATTAACACACTTTTCAAACTTATGCAAACAAAACAAATGAACAATTAATAGAAATAAAACTAACTTAGTGACAGTTGGAAATATGAGCAAAAAGTTCCTATGTTATATTTGGATAATAAAAAATAAATACAGCTATACATTATGATTATCTCGGATTATGATTTTCACAAAACGTCTTTGGTCTTTACATATAAAACTTATGAAGCAACAACTTTAAACAGCTTTTAATGCCTTTAGAAGGTTTAACAATAAAATAGGTCAGGGTTCAGTTAGGGCTATTTAATGTCGTAAATGCAAAAATAAAGACTAGCATAATGTTTGTGGCAGAAATTTGGACACACACTGATATTAAACAATTGGAAGTTGAATTAAATAAAATACACAGACATATCCTTAGAATTCAAAATTCAGTCCCAGCAGAAATAGCAAGAGAGAATTGGGACAGTATCCTATAGATACGCTGGTAACTGAAAATAGGATAAATATTTATATTAAAACTGTTCTTATTTCCAGAAGACAGACTCCCTAGAATATGTTTAGAAGAGGAGTTAATTACCATCATATGGGTTTTACCTCTGAGACAATTAAAATAATAAATAAGTCACTTTTCATATGGGTCTAGGATACTTGCTTCATGAAATGTATTATACACCTATGGAAGAAATAGTGGCTCAGGGTGAAGACAATGGTTAGAGATAAATCACTAGTACAAGATATAGCCAAGATATCTAATTAATCTTTTCTTACAATTATATCAAACCTAAGGAACGAAGGATTATGTCTAGATTTCAAATGGAATTGTATCTAGCGTAATAATATATATTTTGATCAAAAGTGGAAGTTTTACAGACCCACTGTGTAAATGAAACAAGGAATGGAAGATGACCTTAAACATGTTCTCCTTCACTGTCCAATGTATGAATCATCACAGAAAAATGGCTGGGATCTACACTGGCTACCCTGGGTCTCCTCTGAAGATTTGATTGTATTCTTAATAACAAGTACTGAAAGAGATCTGTAAGAAAAGCTCTGTGCATTTTGAGAGCTACTAGATTATAAATTAATTTTCATTACTGAATGCCATTTATGGTATCTGTTAACTTAACATATGATAGGTAATTGCAGATTGTTGTTTTTATAAATGTGCACTATTCAAAGTGCAATATTCATGTTTGTATGTATGAACGTCTATGTGTGATTTTTATGGAACTTTTTTAAAGATTGTAAAGATATAAGTCAAACAATAAACTTTTTATCTACCTAATGGGACTTTAAGAACATGTGCATCCAGTGAGAACAGTATTGTGGAATGTGGAATATGGAAAACAGCATCTGGTGGGTGGTTGGTCCAGTACTGTTAATTTGAGCATTTACCAACATTCCTTTCAGAACCTTGTTTTCAGTTCCTGCTCCTTAATAAAAATAAAAATCAAAGCAGCTCATGAATGTTCAAAAATTTTATCGAGTTGCTATTATGCGACTGACAAGTAAATTTGAAGCTTTGACTACTGAACTTAACAAAGCTAAAGAAGTCACTATTAATCTAAAAGCCTCTGATGAATATCATAATTTCAATGAACAATTAAAGAAAAGATACGAATTATGAACAAGAATTAATATCTAGAAAGAGCACAAAATTGCAGAGAGATAAAATGACTATGACAGACGGGATATAATGAAATGGAGTAAACCTCGCTCTGTCAGTCGTGGGAGGTCTAAAGTAAGATTTCAAAGACAGGAGGAGAATAATGAACCAGGACAATACAGAGAAGCATCAGATGCAATGAAACCACAAGATCTAGTTTTTTTCAGAAAGACAGGATACAAAAGACAAGGAAAAGGAAAGGAAAACAAGGAGAGGCAGCAGAGGGGCAGAAAACAAACAGGAGCAGAGAGGTTTTGAGAGAACGCAAGAAAAATTCGACTTACAGATACTGAATCTTTCTCACATTAACCTCTCGTTGGATCAAGAAAGAATACTAAGGAGAGGACTTAGTTTCATCCCCTCACTTCAAATTAATGAGTTTTCAATATGTTTGGATCTTTGGCAATTTTTCAGGAAATTGCGTTGAAATTACACTTCTCGTAAGTTAATAATTGTATAACATCGGATCTGCATTCAGATTGTATGGGTTTCACACACATATCTTTGGAGGATATTGATTTAAATCTGCAAGAGACTGAAGGACTTACAAGTAATATAGAACTCTCTACAAATATTGAAGGACTGAATCATCTAATTTAGCTATGGATGATAAACAACATGGATCGGTCACTTCTGAATTTGAGGTAATGACTTAAGCAATCTCTTAACTTTAGAAGAATTATGTTTGGAAAGTAACACATGGGGAGGAACCAGCCATAAATAAAGGATACAATGGCATTTTGGGGCTAATTACAATTTAAAACTGTAAGGAATAAGTTGTTTAAGCCCAAATCCATGCTCTGCCCCATACATACAATACAGTGATAGACTCATATGAGAGAACTGTGAGTAAACAAGTAAAGAACTTATTAAAACACAAAATAATTTTGTGGATTTCAACACAATAAAAGGGAGAGAACTGCACTCACAGAGCTATCACAGGATACACGTACTGTCATGAAACCATCAGATAAGGTGGTAATATTGTAATTCTGAATGTAGATCATTATAGGGAGATTGTGGAGACCTCCTAGGAAATGAGATGCATTACATCCATTTACCTAGTAACCCTTTAACACAACAGAAAAAGAGTTGTCTTCACTCCTGTCTAAGGCAGTGAGAAATGGTAGAATCACTGAGTCAGAATATGGCTATATAATGGGAAAATTTCCAACCACCCCTGGATTTTACATTTTGCCAAAATATACACAAATAGAGACAGACCACCGGGTCATCCAACTGTATCAGGGGTGGGATCTTTAACACAGAATTTGGGGAAATTCATTGATTTTTGTCCTGCAACTTGATGTGACTTTAATAAGTTCTTATATAAAAGACACCACAGATTTGTTAGAAAAATTAAATGATGTAAAATGGGAAGCAAATTTTAAATGGCTGGGGATTGATGTGGAATCACTCTACACTTCCATCAACCATGAACAGGGGTTGACAGCAGTGGAATTTTTTCTTAAGGATAAACCTGAGGATTTAGGAGTTGCATCAAAATGTATTTTGGAAGCACTAGAGTTCATTTTGAAAAATAATACCTTTGAATTTAAAGGAAGTTTTACAAACAAGCCTATGGAACAGCAATGGTGCTGCTATGGCACCTAGTTATGCCAATCTATTCCTAGGCAAATGGAAAAAGATACAGTGCTAAGTCCATTAGTTAACCCCATTTCTTTAACTTCAAATACTAGTTTCACTTCATTGATGATGTATTGTGTATTTGGGATGGCCATACAACAGATGTGAAACTTTTCATGACATGGCTTAACAACAATAATCTGAACCTCAAATTCACCCATCAGTCAGACAATGTTAAACTTAATTTTTTGGATTTAGAACTATTCGTTAACACTGATGAAAAGGGGAGTATTCTAGCAATACTAAATCTCATATAAAACCCACTGCAACCAATTCTGTTCTACATTTTACAAGCGCCACCCCAGAATTAAAAAATTAATTTCATATAGCCAACTTTTAAGACTGTGGAGAAATTGAAGCCAGGTGAGTGAGTTTGACTCACAAGCACAGGAGTTAATTGAAAGACTTGAAAAGAGGGATATGACAGAGACGGTTATGAAAGCCAAAGAAAAGTAGTTCTGATCCCAGAAGGTCTCTTTAAATGACCCATAAAAATAACTCTTCAGATGCAACTTGCACTTTCATCACTGAATATAATCATATTGCAGGACAGACTGGAAACATTGTGTACAAAATTGGCCAATCTTAACCAGTGATGAAGGTGTAGGAGCAGTGGAGGGATCAAACCCAAGAGTCACATTCCGAGGGGAAAGAATATTAGAGACAGATTAGTTCACACTAGACTGAGAAAGGAACAAGTGAATTTATCTGATACCATACAGACTTGGCTTTCCTAAAGAACCAAAGGATTTCATAAATGCAGAAGATGCAATATTTGCAAATATGGATTGAAGGAACAGTTTTATGCATCCTGGCAGATCTGAAAAAAATGAGAAATAAGGAGCTGTGACATGTGACACCACACATGTAGTATATGCACTCTGGTGTGACTGTGATCTTGTGTATCTAGGGAAACTGTGAGACCTTTGAAACAGCATATACAAGAATATGTAAGGTCCATCATCAATGCTAGGAATGACACCTGTAGGTACTCACTTTTTAATCACCATGATTCTAAACCAGACCATCTGAAATTTCAAGGCATTGACAGTGTCCTGTTTGACTCAAAAGGGAGACAGAGCAAATAGCAACAACGGGAAAGCATGTGGATTTTTAAGATGCAGACAGTAAAACCTAGAGGCTTAAATAACAACTGGGACCTTAAACCTTTTTACACAAAAGGAGATACTAATTGTATTGTAATACCCTAGGTTTTGAAACTGAGAAGAGAGTGAATATTATATACATATAGTGTTGATATTTTGATTTATGTGTTTAATAATATATTTATATTTTTTTCTCTTTTCTCCCAGGTATCACTAACCCATCCTTTCTGGGCTTCTACCTACATGGTTGGCATTTGCCACAATGGAGCTTGGCAATCTAACTGCATGATAGTCCCAGTAATGTGAATCTTCGAGGATGTGGTAGAGTGATTCTTATCTCTTGTATTTTGTGCCCTCTCTCTCTCTCTCTTTTTTCTATCTATATTAGACTGCTTTGCAGTTTTAGTCCCAACAAAATTTTGCACTGGTTAGTTAGATATTAAATAGTGCAATCAAAAGGAGCATTTGAATGTTGCAAAATAAACTTATGTAATTCTAGATTTTTATTTAGAGTTTATAACATAATGACAATTGGTGTTTAAAAGGGTATTCTATTTTAATTTTGACATAGTTATAGGATTTATTAGGAGCTTTTGTTACATTTCAATATTTTGAATCAAAAACATAATTTATATAATAATTGTGTGAGATAATTTCCTGCATTACAAATCAGTATGCTGTGATAGTCTGATTATCCAATAATGAGGTGGTGTAAGCCCTAAAAGGTATATTAGGTAATGTTTCACCTGTATGACCTTACCCCTTGAAGACTTTTTGTAGTAGAGGCGCTAGAGAGTAAGTGCAGGCAACAACATAATGAATACAGGGTACAAAAAAGAAAATTCAAGTGGATAAGGTGCAGATTTAGGATTTAAAGAAACTGTTGCAATGTAAATTGTCTGATGCATGTTGGTGAAGCCTGGAGCTAAAGAAATTTATGCTACCAATACCATTGAGGTGGAGGGTAAGTGGTTGTAAGGGAAATGGCTCTGTAGGTCAAGGTCCTTTGTCCATGGGTATTTCTCCTGAATGGGAGTGTGAAGGTAAATCTGGACTGGAAAAGTATCTACAGTATGTATAAACTAGGGTAGTTACTCGTTGCATTCTTGCTGTGTGTTATGTATTCACATTTTGCAGTAAAATATTTTGCTAACCAGGATTTTACTGCATTGTTGTATTCTTGCACATCACACGTTGCTGGACTTCCCTTAATAAAACCCTACCCTGTTTTGCATTACCGCTTGTAGTTTTGTTGTCATTGAGTATATTATTATTATTATTACTCTCGGTGATACTGACAATGGTTATTTTGAGAATTGAAGTATAGTGCATAACATTCCCTGTTACAGAGGAATGTAACTGACATATTTTCCTGATGGTAGCACCCTAGCCTCCTAATGTTTGAAGGATCCACACAGGGGGAGGACCACACCATACCTGAATCCTTGTATCTGAATCCAAGAGCCATTCACTTGAGTGCTGAAAGACATAGCCTTCCCTGTCCCTACTTAGCTGAGTCAAATGCATTATGTGTCGGGGTGGTTACACTTACTTTAGCAGGTTATATGTGTGCTTAGAAACTTCAAAAGGAAAAACAGAAATGAAACATCCTCTCCAGATTGCACATAACCTCCCATGAGTGTTTTAAGCCATGCAATAAAAATCTCCAAGTACTTTAAACTCCAGTTTTAGTATATAATTATAATACCACCCAGCAACATCTGGTTTCAAAAGATGCCTATTGCCATCTTGTTGTCAGCTGTTACTTAGATATCTTATTTTATGTAATATGCTCCACTTATTAATAGAAGCATACTGTAGAAACATACAATTTGATGGCAGAAGGGACAGAAGGTCCATCAGCTCTATTCTTGATACGGTACACCACCCCAGTGAACTACTACCCTAGTAAGCTGTATCCTCCCCTGTCCTGCCACCCCATAAACCTCAAATAACAGAGGTTAGCAGGGCACATTAGCATAAAATGAGCAATGGAAGCAAGTGGCAACCAATGAGATGGTGACAGGCAGCCTATAAAATTGGAAGTTGAGCCATGTTATCATAAAACACTAAAATGAAAGTGTTAGATCTAACTAAGTATTAGATACTTTATAAATGTAGTTGTTGTGGGAGGAGGGTGTACCAGCAAGGGAAGGGTCTTTATTTAGGCTTTGGGGTTTATAGCAGCAGTAAAGGAGTCTTTTATTCAGTATTTTTAATGAAATTTGCATATGGACTATGTTTATTTTGTCAGTTATATTAACCAAAACTTGTTATACCTTAGTCTACAATAGTCAATAACCCATTTACTCACTAAGACAACAGTATCAACCTAAGTAGACTTGTTAGTGACTTACCAAAGGCAGACATGCACTCTGTATATGTTATCATGAGATTGTTCATTAGACATTCTTTGTTATACTGTATAACTGATGAGAAATAAGTATGATTTATTCAATTGCTTCTATAGTCATGGGTTTAATATCTACAGTATGTACAGTATATACAATGAAAATTGCTCAAATGCTTTTATCTGCTAAAAAGAAGAAAATGTTTTCAATAAAGGTCTTTAGCAAAATATAAGGTAAAACAATTATTTCAGTCAAATAGTATTGAAAGAAGCCAACTATTGCTAGTTTTTGTAAGTTAAACCAAATTAGGACAAGATCTCACTTGCTTAAAATTAGTAGGCCTGTCCAACAAGGATGAACATGCATTCTTTTGTGAAACCAGAATTTGCTTGTCCATAACCTCCTGTCCCTTCTAACTATGGCTCCTTGGTTTATTTGTCTGTCCTTGTCAGGATCCTCACCAAGGTGTGCACTGTCTACAAGAGTGTATGCCACTTTCTCACAGGTCTGCCACTTCACACTCACTACTGCTGTCTGTATTCTGTTGCCTCCTGCCCTTCCTGGAGGATCGCCTGGCCCAGTGGTCAGCTGCATTCCTCCACAAGGTGGCATTCAGGAAATCCTCATCATGCATTTTTGAGCCCTTCCAATGCTTGCCTAACTTACAGGGACCCTTTTCCAGTCCAGATTTACCTTCGCACTCCCATTCAGGAGAAATACCCATGGACAGAGGACCTTGACCTCACAGAGCCATTTTCCCTTACAACCAATTACCCTCCCACCTCAATGATATTGGTAGTAAAATTTCTTCAGCTCCAGGCTTCACCAACACGCATCAGAGAATTTACATTGCAACAGTTTCTTTAAATTCTAAATCTGCATCTTATCCACTTGAATTTTCTTTTTGTTGTACCCTGTATTCATTATGATGTTGCCTGCACTGTACGCTTAAGGTTTTGTTCATAACCTTCCTTTACAATATCCTAAACCTATACCTTTTACCACTTTGTTCATTTTATTACTGTACCCTGAAGTTACTGTGATGTTGTCTGGCTGATGCCCTGTAGCTTCCTGTATAACTGGTCACTTGTGAAAAAAGCTGTGTAGCTCATCTTGCTCTCTAGTATAAAAATAAAAATGAAATGAAATGAATCCTATAATTGGCAATTGTTGCCCATCATCCCCATCTTAACAATCCCAAGCATACAGTACCTCTCCACTGTTCCACAGTATGAAACCAGCCCCTCTTTTCATCACCCAGTCCTTGTCCACATTAGGATGTCCAGCCCGGATTTGCAAAAATAAACCAATTCAAATGTGGCTTACAGTAATTGGTTAACAATCAACTGTCATGGTTTTAGAACCATTTCTGAGCACCACTTCAAAACTACCTCATATGGCAACTGGGGTCCAGTTAATTCATTTTTAGTGGGAGTCAAAACTTTGTGAGTCAAAATGTGGAAGTCATTCCAATTTTGTGGAAGTGAAAATGCTTCCCAGATCCCACAATTTGAAAGCCAATATTCTAGAAAGAATCAATTTATGGATGTTCATGCAAACATTAGTGGTAATATAAAATTTATTTTAGAAAAATCCATCATTTCTTAGCATCTGTGCATTCAGCTTTGGAAGCTGTCTAATTTTGTTTTTATATTTGGAAGTCAATGTCTTCCTCCCGCTTTATTTTGGAAATTTTGCCTTATTTTTGGAGTCACATACTCCCAAAATAGACTTAACTGAAGCCCCACATGGCAGTATAGATATCAAATAAATGCTGTATGATGTAATCCTTCAACCACCATAACCTTATATCCAATCATTAATGGATTTTGTAGTTTCAAAGGTTAATCGCTCATGTGGCAGAAAGTCCTTTAGCTACCTAATACTCTTGTGAAGCTATGGGGAGGATTTTGAAACAGTTGTATGCAGATACAAATGCATGCTGCCCTCATGTCTGCATCTGCCTCTTGTGTCTAGGTTGCCCTGCTGCTATTTTCATAAAAACATTAATTCTTATGGGGCCAGTGATTGGTGGGGTGCCACTAGACACCAAGGAAATGTTAAATTATTAGGGCTGGTGACCAAAGGCAGGTGGGGTGCCACTAGACACCAGGAAATTGTTAAATTATTAGGAGGCCAGTGACCAGAGGTGAAGGTGCCACTAGACATCCAGAAAACATTAGATTATCATAGAGCCAGCACTTGGAGGTTTGGGGGCACTAAACACCAGGAAATATTGCATTCTTATGGGGCTGGAGATTGAGGGTGGGGCAGTGCCACTAGACACCAGGGAAACATTAAATTATTATGGTGCCAGTGATCAGAAGGTGGGGGTGTCACTAGACATCATGGACTGGAAACATACATTAATGGGAGGAGGCGCAATACATAACAGAGATTTCATACAGTCATTCCCCAGTTCAGTGACTTAATGAACTGCAAAATGAATGTATTTATTTACTGAATTTAGAAAAGAAAGCAGAGATTTCAGAACCTCTTCCAATGTGAGGTTATTAGTGCCTACGTTAATAGCACTCATGGGTGAATGTGTCTTTTCTGTACAACTGCCTAAATTGTGGAACACATTTCATTATCTTGTCTCAATGCAAGTGGTCATTTAATTTTTAAACCCGGTTAAACCTCACTTGCTGCAACAAAATCTTTGTAATTGCTTTTAATGTGATAATATTTAAGCACTGTATTTTATTGTAGTGTACTGTTGGTTACTTGTAATTCATGTGTCATCAAAGCTGCATTTGTGGTGGCTCTGAGTTGTTCCTGAAAATGGGCCTTTGCTCAGTGTACTTACCTGGTAAACAAAGTAAAATAAATAAATAAATAAAATAAGTATGAATTTCACCTTAATGTATTAAACTGTTGACTGAAATTCTGCAGAACTGACCTCATACAGTGATCAGTTCTGAGGAATTTTGTTCACAGTTTAAAACATGAATCAAAAGTTCATACATTTATTCAGCTGTTCTAAGTCAGAATTTCCATGAAAGTTGCCAAAATAATTTCGAACTTTTGCAGAAATGAAAGTCCCACTTTTGCGAGATTTCACTAAGAGAAGTTTTCTGCACAGCTCTACTTGCATTTCATGTTACTGAACCCTGTACATCATGTTCTTGATTGTTTTCTTCCTAAGTACACTGTCTATTATACCTTCTAGTTTTGACCCCAGTCTTTGATCTGATTTGCATTTATTACCCCTGTGCTTTCACAGGTGTAGCCTACAAAATCATGGGAAGATCTCAGAGCTGCATGAAGGGAAAATCAAGATTTATATTACAGAAAATGTTGAAAAGTATTTTTGTTAAATAAACATCTATTAGATGTTTACATTGAAGAATTGTACTGGTGCATTGATGTGCTGGTACTGAGTACATCAATGTAATGTACTGTGTATCAATGTGTTGTTTTACATGTATGTCACTGTAGAAAACACTGTCACTGGAACATTACATAGTAGAAGCTCATACAATCAATATTTGAATGGTGAGTGTCTGGCCATTCAAACAGTATATGTCATGAGGGCTAACTTGCATGAGGCAACGGATATGAGCTTGTCAACTGCTATGCTTAGTATCGATATAAAAACAATGCATCAATGTAAATGTTGGATTATTAATACATAAGCACTGCATGTAGTTATTTATTTGTTTCTGAAATTTCACCATACTGAGTTGCTTCTTGTTCCCAGATGAGGTGGTAGAGGATAGAGCTGCAATAATGGGGGACGGAGCTAAGCCAGAATAAGGAGAAAAAGGAATCACAATAAGATAGGCATCCTGCTTCAAGAGAGGGACAAGAAAGAAATTGTAAAGGAAATAGTAATAGGTATGTATATGGGGATAACAATCCAAGGTAAAACAGTAAAAGGAGGAAATAAGGGTCCAGTCTAGGGTGGATTTTAATGCGGCACTGTAAACAATGTCACTATAGGCATAAATACACCAGATCATCTTCCGGGTGATTCAGATGTTGACAGGAAGAGGGATACAAGCTTAATTTCTGTACAGAGATCCAAATTTAGGGTGGAGCTTCTGGTGCATGGCATCCACATAAAGAGAAAATTTAAGGACAACAAACCATTGATTTCTGGGGGCATCTGTTATCTACAAATCCTCCCACAGAAATAGAGTTTGTTGCATAAGTTAAGTATCAGTACATATGAGCAGATTTACATATGGTGGTAATACACAATGTTTTAAAACCAGTCCCTTGAGTTTCAGCATGGAACTTTCTACCAATTATTTACATTTTAGGCTAATTTTCAAATGCTATGAAACCATGTTGAACCTTAACATTTAAGGTAAATACATAAGTGTGTAACTCTGTCAAAACCTTGGTTAGGATGATAACATTTGAGTGGTAACCAGGCCCTGATCCATATCTGTCAGGATATAATCAGTGAGCCAGAGAAGAGTGGTGGAGGTAGGGTGAAACTGGAAGCCAGATTGGAAGGGAATAAAGAAGGAAGAGGAAACAAGAAAGGGAGGAAGTTGTGAGAAGGCAAGGTTTCCTGGAGTTTAGCCAGGGTAAGGAGATAAGAGATAGGGCAATAGTCACCAGAAGAGGAAGGGTCATTCCCTTAGGAAGGGAGGTGGCTGTAGCATGTTTCCTAGCATTGGAAACAGCAGACATAAAGAAAAAGAGGCTGAGGATGGATGCACTAAAATTAGCAATAGCAGATGCAGACAGAGGAGTCAGGGACAAAATAATCAGGATTTAGGCCCTTGGGGGCTTAGAGTGTTCAGGGACTTAAGAGTGGTAGATGGTTGGGTGGGTTGATGTTATAGCCATGTCAACCTGACACAAAGCTTTCATTTGAAAAACAAAAGTTCCTATTCACAATGCTCATAAAGCTACTCATTCTAAAGACAATTTCTTTGAAAAGGTCTACTTTAGAAGCAGTTTGGGCTAGGAGCTTAATATGTAACTACAAAAGATTTTTCTCAGGTTGACTTTTCTGTGTGATGTTGATAGTTTTCATGCATAATGCACATCAGATCAGGGGCCCCATGCATAGTCACAGTCATGGGTAGTGAACTTTGGAAGCACATAGAGACTTCCAGCATCACATCTCTGAAAACTCAAGGGCTATGTTAGCTGCAAGGGGAAGTCTCCCAGGCAGGTAGGTTGGAATACAAATATGGGAAGCCAGATGTTGAACACTGGATGGAGAGAAAGGGGTTTGGTCAGATTTGAATCTGAGATCTTTTGCTTTACTGGCCTGTGCTGTAACTACTAGGTTTTAGTGTTAGAAATATAATTGATACAGCATATATTAAAATAGTCCTTGTAGCACAAGTTAAATCTGTAAATTGGTGATGAAAAATACTCTGTATTTTTATGTATTGTATACTGGTAATGTTTCTAAACATCATTCCTATAGGACTCAGGGGCAGGGATTCTAATAGATGTTGATACATTCACACTGTAAGAACATGCTTTTAGAATGTGGTCTCTGTGTGTTGGTATGTGGCACACAAGAGAATAAAACAAAATAAAGCAATAATTAGCCAGTCATCTCAGCAGTAAGCAACCTAATCAACTAGACAACTTCAAAACACTTCAAACACCAAGCACTTTACTGGAAAAAGTCTGCTAAATCTAGGATCTGAAGAGTATTGAACCCTGTCATGCCTAGTGGAATGAATCTGAAGATATGCCTAGAAAGTCTCTGTAATACTGGCTTTCCAAGGAAACCCCAGGGCTATTAGACATAATGCCATTGACTGTGTTGCCTGTTGCAACATGCCACATAAAACAAAGAGTTGCTTGGCACTATGTTCTATTTGAGGGAATGTTTTTACACTGGAGAACTCTATGTATAGTTAAGCTCACAGGCAAATGTATCTCACAGGCAAAAGCACAACCTAAAATACTTCAGTCTCCCGCCTTCCTGACAGATCTTGGGAACATAAAGTGGCAGGATTTCTACCTTGCACCCTCTGTGTCTGAAGCATTCTGTATCTTCCAGGACTTGCTAGTAAACATCATCAACCAACACGCACCTTAAGGAAAATCAAATCCAGGAAACGTGCACCTGATTGGTTTAGCCCACTACTTAAGAGGGCCTTACAGCATAGAGACAACCTTTGAAAAGGGCAAGGAAGTCGTAGTCTAACACAGACTGGCTTGCCTTCCAGGTAGCCAGAAATGCCTGCACAAGACTGGTAAGGTTGGAAAAACACTGGTTCTTCCAGTCAGCACTGAGGCAAACAAAATTGTTCCACCGATTTTTGGCAGATACTGAGAAAGGTTGAGGACATTCCCCTGCCATACTGCTACCAGCCAAAATTGTGTCAAATACCACCTCCTACACATATAGGTCTGAGATCCTCGATCAGCTCAATAACCACTTTGCCACTGCAGGCCTAGTATTTGACACATCACCTGTTAGTAAACTGAGCACCACAAGCACCACCAGCATAGCTACTAGACCAGCTATAGCCCTCCTACCTACTATCCCTCTTCAAGTTCCAGCCAGTCTCCTACAAACAGGTGGTGGACATGCCCCACTTGCTGGACACCAAAAGAGCACTGGTGCTGATTCACTTGAACCTTCTTCTTAAAAGTAGGTTCTTATTATCTGGCAGTTCCAATTGCCTATCTCTTTAACAGCTCATTATCCCAAGGGAAATGTAACTAGTTGGAAAACCGTGCACATTATGTCCCCTGTTCAAGTCAAGAGACCCCACTGACTTGAACAACTATAGGCCTATTTCATTGCTTCCTGTTTTATCAAAGCTACTTGAAAAAATTGTAAACCTCAATTATGGAGTACTTGGATCGTGAGAAAATCCTCAATCCAGTCCAATCAGGTTTCAGACCTAAACACAGTACAGTGTCTGCTCTAGCCAAAGTGTCAAATGACTGGCTAAAAGCTCTGGACAGTAAACAGAACATCTATGCACTGTTCCTTGACCAGAGCAAAGCATTTGATAAGGTTGATCATTCCATACTTCTTGATTCCCTGAGTAACATCAGTCTAACCTCTGCTGCAGTAAAGTGGTTCTGCTGCTACCTCACAAATTGTAAACAGCAAATTAAAGCCCAAGGAATTCTCCCACTAAAATTACTGCCCCAAGGCATTCTGCAAGGTTCCATTTTGGGACCTATCCTCTTCACCCTTTACATCAACCACTTTGGCTCTGGCCTGGTTGTTGGAAACGTTCATCTCTTCTGGATGACACAGTCCTCTAAACGACCAACCCTTCTTGGACATTGCATACAAGGAGCTACAGTAGGATTTTTATCATCCTCCAGCTCAACCCTACTGAATCTAAAGCTCTTGTTAAATGCAAAAAAGCTATGATTATCTCTCCATCCCACAGTACGGAGATACCTGGGACCCCACAGATTATTACCTCCTTAATGAACCACTAGAGCTAGTGGATAAATTTAAAGATCTGAGAGTCTGTTGGATAACAAACTCACCTTTGGTGTACATCTAAGTGAGTTAACAAAAACTAAGGCAGTGCCTCAGTATCTTCTACCACATAAGATGCCTACTTACCCTGGAAGCTAGAAAGTGGCTGGTTCAAACAACCTTCTTCCCTGATTGACTACACCGACTTCCTATACAGTCATTGCCCCTCAGTATGCACTCCAAAAGCTGGATACACTCTAACATTGCATTGAGATTTGTTCTTGACTTGCCCTTGCAGACTCATCACTGCTCATTGTACCAAGCATTCGATTGGCCATCCCTTTCCATGAGGAGGCAAACAAATGCCGTCATTCAGCTATTCCGGCTTTGTCCAACAAACTACCATCCTATATCTGTGACCTGTTTGAATGTTCAAAGAGTGCCCATGGACTAAGGAACTCCTCCTTTGTCCTCCTTAAGCTACCACAAACAAGGACATGTCTTGGCTCAACTGCCATTAACTCCTTTTACCAGCTCTTTGAATAGCATGCAAAAATTACTTAAAATCTTCCTGCTGCCCAGCCATTTTATATTTATGAGGTTGCTCTATGGAGACCTGAAACAGCATGTGATTGTTTCAGGAAAAGCCTTATCCTGCTCAACTGAGTCCCTTAATCTCTGTAATCCTGGGCCACCTACAGTATTTCCCATGTCGGCCAGCATCCCTTTAGGGCAACCACTGCTCCCCTGTCCCTACCTCCCTGCTCTCATCGATTAGCTTCACAGGGGCCTCATTCTATTAGTCTGCCCTAGTTTTCCTCTCTACTATGTGTCTGATACTCCTTCTTCCCACTGCCCCTCTCTATGTCCCTCCTTCCTCTCCTCACTTGTACTCTATCAGCTACAACCTGTATACGCTGCACTTTAAATGCCTATATTTGCACTTGCTTTACATGTCTGATACATCCAAGTACTTACTTTGTATATTGTAACTTCCTGTACCAATGACTACTTTTCTATGAAGTGTTGTCTACTGTAAGCAAAAGTGTCCTCTGTGTCTAGGGCCATCTTGAAAATTAGCTTGCTCAATGATGTAACTGCCTGGTTATATAAAGTTTGATTGATTGATTGTATCTGTCTGTCTGTCTGTCTGTCTAGCTATCTATCTATGTCTGAAGTGTCTATCCATTGCTCTGTCTGTCTATCTGTCTGTTGACCTATATGTCTGTCTATCATGTATCTATCTATCTATCTATCTATCTATCCATCTATCTTCTATCTATCTATATACTGTATCTATCTACAGTAGCTATTTGTGTGTTTATGTAGAGGAACAACACATCTTAAACTATAATTAGTGCAATCCAGTCACATGATCATGCAGTTATTACAGCATATCTGTATAGGTCATTTAAAATATCTTTTCTTTTGGGTTTTATTTTTGCTTCTTCATGTTTTTACCTATTTCAAACAAACAATTTTGGAGGCTGACCTTAACTGGATTGCTATGACTGAGACTTGATTCAATGACAGTCACAACTGGGATATAGTAATCCCGGCTACAACCTATTCAGAAGAGACTGGAAAGAGAAAAAGGGTAAGGGGTAGCAATCTATGTGAAGGAAGGATAAGGCAACAGAGCTCCATGGAGCACAGAATGAAGCAGAGGCACAGTGGATCACTATTGATCCGGTAGCAAGGTCTCTATAAGGTGGGTGTGATCTATAGATCACCATCACAGGAGGAAGAAAGAGACAATGATATCCTGGAAATCATCCTAAAGATGTCAGAAAAAGGGAAGATCATGCTGGAGGGACACTTTTCTCTACCAGATGTAGACAGGCACTCCCACAGCAACATCAACAAGGAGCCTCAACTTCTTATTGCCACTATGCGAGGCAGGCCTTGAGCAGTTAGTAAAGATGCCTACATGGGAGAGGGCAATCCTTGATCTAGTACTTACAAACAGCAACTGGATCTCAGGCATAGAGGTGGGTAGCCACTTTTGCTCTAGTGACCATCACATGGTATGGTACACTGCTCAATAAAGTTGAGAAGGCTAGCCTACAAAGCAGAAAGTTCTAGACTTCAGGAAAGCAGATGTTAATCTCAGGTAAGCATACTTGAAGGACAGTCTGAAATGCGGAACAGATGGGGGAGAATGTTGGACCAGATTAAGGCAATAACCACAGCAAAAGCACTTTGTATCAGGCAGATCAGCAAGATGAAGAAAAAAGACATCCACTTTGGTGCTCAAGAAAAGTTGCAGTTAGTGTTAAGGAAAAGAGGAAAGCCTTCAGAATGTACAAGAACTCAGGTAGTGACCTCGACAGACAGGCATACAGGGAGAAGCTGAAGGAGGCAGGAAAAGTATAAGGGCTGCAATGGCCCAAACAGAAGTAAGGATAGCACAGGAGCAACCAAGGGACAAAACCTTCTACAGGTACATCATGGAGAGGAGAAAAGCAAAGGGGAATCGTAGACTGAAGAAGGATGGCACACAAGCAGAAGATGAGAAGAAGAAAGCAGAAACCCTAAACAAGTACTTCTGCTCGGTCTTTACACAGGAGGAAGACAACAACATTTGTTTATTTATTTATTTATTTTGCTTTTGGTGACCGGGAAGTGCACTAGGCAAACAATGCCTATTTTCAGGCACGACTCAGAGAAAACAGTTTACAGATAACAATAAACATGTGACACAGCACATGAAGGCAGTACAAATCAGGATAAAAACAGTGTGTAATAAGTACATTGAACATACTGAATACTGATGGTTGAGATACTGTGAAAACAGAAGAAATAAACAGGATTGGTAACAAAAGAAAATTCAACATGGGAAGGTAGTGAGTTACAGTACAATAAGTGCCATGAAAAGTAGAGGGGGGCGGAGAGATGATGAACGAGCGTGGCAGGTATAGGTCATAAGAGGAGGAAAGTATAAAGGGGTAGATAGGATGGAGATGGGAGCAGGGCAAGAATGAATGAGGGTTCAAGGTGGGTTAAATCAAGTGCAGGGATGTAAGGTGTAGGTGTTCCATGTAGTTTCTTAAGGCAGCATGGGTGTTTGTTTGACAGATAGAGAGGGTATAGAGTTTCAGTATTTAGGAGCAGTGTAGGAAAATGCATGAGTGCCCATATTAGTTCTACATCTTGGAACACGAGAAGGGCTTTATCATTTGATTGTAATTCATGAGTGAGAGGTTGTAGTTCCAGTGCGGAAGAAAGGGATGGGGAGACCTGTTCTGGTGACAGAGTCAATTAGTGATCCAAAGGTCTGAAGACGATAGGCGAAGGGCTAAGCCATTTTAAGTCCAGATAGAGGTGGCAGTGGTGCTTGAAACGTGGTGAGGCAGCTGCATAGTTACATATGCTATTATAAGTGGTGTCCCATTTATGAAGGGAGGATTTAGATGCAGAGGGAAGATTGATGTTCCATATACTAGTGCCGGTAGAAGGAAACCTTGAGCCATGGCTAGTGTGGCTTGAGGGTAAGTGCATAACTGGTATGATAGGCACTTCCTAACTTAGCATTTACCGACTTACAGATAGTAGAGATATGAAGGTCAAGGTCAAGAGATTCGGCCCACAGACACCGAGATATTTGAAGGATTTGGCAGAGGGTAGAGGAGAGCTGTCCGCACAGGAGATGATAAGGGATTTGATTAGCTTTGAGTCTGGCCTGAGAGCCAAACAACATTGAGTAGGATTTGCTAGAGTTGAGGACTAGTTTATTATCAGTGAGCCAGGTTTGGATACTGCAAATCTGAGGCAAGGGATGGTGTAGGGAGGTTGAAGTTTTGCACTGTGGTAGATAACCAGATCATCCGGATACAGCAGAGATGAGCAATTCGGTGCAATTAAGGGATGTCATCAATGAAGATTGTGAAGAGTAGAGGACCAAGAATAGAGCCCTGGGGTACTCCAACGTGGATCGGTGCAGGATCTGAGGTTGCAGAGTTAAAGACCACAGCCTGTTGCCTGTCAGTCAGGTAGCTGTCAACCAGGTTATGGTATCTGGGAGAAACCAAAAGACTGAAGTTTTGAAAGAAGGAGTGAGTGGTTTACCAGGTCAAAAGCTTTAGTTAGGTCGATAAAAGCTGCTCCAGTCAGGAGGCCTAAGTCCATGGAAGAGTAAATGTCACTAGTCAGCTTTAGCAGGGCTGATGTGGTACTGTGACCTTGACGGAAACCGTGTTGGGAGCTAGAAAGGAGGTTATATTTTTGGAGGTATTCAATCGCTTGTTTGGCAACTAGTTTTTCCAAGATTTTGCTTAAGACAGAGAGTATAGCGATGGGGCGATAATTTAATTTCCTTCTGGTCTCCTTTTTGGAATAGGAGTGATTTTAGCAATTTTCCATATTTGGGACTATACCATGGCATAAGGACATATTAAAGATTTTGGTTAGTGGGGAGGCTATGAAAGGGCCGCTGCTTTCAAGAGCCTAGGTTCAAGACCATGAGATCCAGGGCTATTGTTTTCATGGATGGAGAGAAGTAGTAGTTTTCAACTTCTCTTTTTGAATGATCTGGAACCTGAAGGGGGTTCAAGGTGGTGGTTTGGTGTCACAATGAGGCAGAGCAGTGCGAGCATTTTGAAGGAGGACAGATAGCTTGATAAATCTGAGAAATGGTGATTAAAGGTATTGGCTATGGTTAAAGGGTTGTTGCAGTGTATACCGTTAAGTAACTTGCTATTTGTATGGGACTTTGATTAGAGCCCAGGAGAGCTTTTATGGTAGTCCAGAATTTCTGGAGTCACCAGAGGTGCTTATTAGCAGGTTCCTGCAGAAGGTGCTTTGGATAGATGGATGTTTCTTTTGCAAGCATTTCTCAGAGAGCGGTAATGGCAGTAATCAGATTCCAACCTTGTGGACTTAAAAGACACCAGGCTTTATCTCTGGCCCTAATCTGGGTTAGTAGATCTTTGTTAGCCACTGCTCTGAGTACCTCGAAAGCCTCTAGTGATCCATGGAGCATGGAAGTCTTAGAGTCAACTAAATTTTGTAAGGAAGCTAACAAGGGCAGACTGGACATCTGATGCATTGTAAATGGAGGACCAGTCAATCATGGAAAGGTCACTGATAAAGTGAATAGGGTTAAAATTGGCAAGGTTGTGAAATGTTACAAGTCTTGGGGGCGGAGATGTTTTTTTATTTGAGCTCCACGCAGTAGATCGGGAGTGATCACTGATTACATCAGGTAAGGTACTGCACAGCTGATGCTATCAGGTGGTTTTGTAAGGATCCAATCAATAAGCTGCTAGACTGAGAGGAGCCCAACCCTGGTAGGGTCAGAGATCAACTGATGAAAATTGTGGCCTTGCACTAAGGTATGGAGGGCTTGAAACACTTTACTAGCCCAGTTTAGGTTTAGGTCACCCAATACTAGGACTTTGTTATGACCAATGGTACTATCTATTAGTAAGAGAAGTTCTTCTAGGCCTTTATCCCTCCCACAGCGGGGTTATAGGCACAAATTAAATGCAGCTTCTTTGAACCTAGTAGAAGCGCTGCATGGAGCGCTTCTCAAAGAGATAGGGCAGGAAGAACATTTTGGGCTAGCAGCAGGTGTTGTTTGAAGTAGATAGCAACTCACCCCACGCTTAGAGGCAGCCCTATCTTGCCTAATAAGATTGTAGAGTTCGGTAAAGCGAACAGATGGTCAGCAATAGAGGGCTTTAACCAGGTTTCTGACAGGCATAAGATGTCAGGGAGGTTCTGTGCAACCCATGCCTCAAGTCCGGCAGATTGCTAAGGAGGCTCCTCATTCATGCGCAATCCGTAGTCCCTTGAGTCTAACCAAGTGCATTATTTGGTGACTGGTTAGTTGTTAAAGGTCCAGGATTGTGCTCAATGTCCCCAGATAGAAGTAACGCTAGGTAAGGAAGTGCCACAGCTACGATGGGCGGAAAGAGTTGGGAGAGGAATTTTGCAGACTAAGGGTTTATAAAGGGAGTAGGCTTAGTGGTAAATGAGTTTGTGGGGAATAATAAGTGAAAAGGTGTCAAAGGATAAAGAAAGGACATTTTAAACAGAGGGGCCTAGGATTAATAGTTAGAGTACAGCCCAGTGAAGTTTTTTTAGGTCTGAAGGGACTTGAACCAAAAAGGGTTAAAAGGATTGTAATAAGTAGAAGAGTTGCATAGTCCTTGATGGCCATATTGAGTATAAGGTTAGAAAATCTTTAAGTGTCAGAGAAAGAGCTGAGTCTTAGAAGAGAAAAAGGGTTAAAGGAATTAAAACTTACTTATTTGTTTAAAACAGTTTAAGATGCTGACTATTTCAATACGCCTCTAGTTAAAGAGCAGTATAACCTGCTAATGGAAAACTGAGGAGATAGTAATTTTCCACTCAGGGGCATTACAGGGGCGTGTTAAAGGCATGGCCTAACCTTATAAAGCTAGAGCCAGCCAGGGTGGGTGGTGGGGGCCGGGTGGGAGCAGTCGTAGCGACTCTTCGGATGAGGCAGCCTTCGTCCTTCAGCACAGTGACCGACTGCTTGTTGCAGACCAGGGATTTGCAGAGCGAGGGGATGGCTCATCTAAAGTCAGGTAAACAGCCAAAAAGCAAACTGCACTGTGAGTTAAAAGTGCTTTGCTACACTGCAGCACCATTTCCTTTTACAGCAAAATGAAGCTTATTATATGTGCTGCCATTTAACAGATGCAGCTTGATGTGCTGCCATTTAAGAGATACAGCTTGTAAGAGGCACCAAATTCAAAAGGCAGACAAAGGGAGAAAATGCTAGTGAGGTTTGTTTCCAGCGACAGTTACTTTCAGGTGGGGGCGGCTCAGGATCGCCAGCGGGTGCTCTGGGCAAGGGTGCGCCCAGCAGCCTCAGCTTCAGGGTGGGGCAGCTCAGAATCATCGGCGGGTGCTCCGGGCAGGGTCGCCCTCCAGCTGCCTCAGCTTCAGGTGGGGGTGGCTCAGGATCATCGGTGGGGTGCTCTGGGGCAGGGTGTGCCTCCAGCAGCCTCAGCTTCAGGTGGGGTGGCTCAGGATCGTCGGGGGGTGCTCCGGGCAAGGGTGCACCCTCCAGCAGCCACATATCTGCACTAACCTAAAGGAAGTCACCACTGAGGGAGTGGACACGAGTCCATTCACAGAACAGAGAGTCCTGGAAGAGCTCAACAAGCTGTGAGTGGACAAAGCAATGGGACCACATGCATGCATCCAAGGATACTCAAGGAATTTGGAAGGAATTAGTGCCTCCACTAGCCACACTCTTCAACAAATCTCTGAAAGCATGGTAGTCCCAGAGGACTAGAAGTGTGCTACAGTGGTGCTACTGCACAAGAGCAGGAGCAGGGATGAGGCTTGAAACTACCGTCCCAGTCAGCATCAACTCAATAGTGGGTAAATGATGGAATCCTTCTAAAAGAGCTAATTCTGACTTCTTTAGAAGTGAGAATTTGCTCTGTTAGATTTGGTCTCCCATGGAAGATTGATTAGCAACTAGAGCACATGGGAGTGGACCACAAAACAATAGCCTGGGTGAGAAGCTGGCTAAATGGCAGAATAAAGAGAATGTTGGTCAATGGAGCATTGTCAGGGGAGGAGATGGTGACAAGTAGGGTCTCCACAGGTGTCAGTGCTGGGACTGGTCTTGTTCAATGTATATCAGTGACATTGCTGATGGTCTGGAAGGAAAGGTGTGTCTGTTTGCAGAAAACACGAAGCTTTGCAGTAGAGTGATTCACCAGAGGGGTTGCAAAAATGAAAAAGGACCTGTTAAAATTGGAAAGATGGTTATGAGACTGGCAGCTGAAGTTTAATGTGAAAAGTGCAAGGTGATGCATATGGGAAAGAAGAACCCAGGGCAGAGTACCATCTGGGAGGGGAGCAACTAACAGCTACAAAGCAGGAGTTGACCTGGAGTCATCATCTCTGATGACTTAAAGATAAAGAAGCAATGCAAGAAGGTGGCACAGAAGGTGAGTGGCCTCCTGGGTTGTATAGGAGAGGCATCACTAGCATGAGTGTGAGGTGATAATGCCACTGTGTAGGTCCCTGGTGAAGCCCCACCTGGAGTATTGTGTCCATTCTGGAGGTCCCACCTCATAAATTACATCGCTAGGTTGGAGACAGTGCAGAGAAGGGCAGCTAAGATGATTCATGGCCCACCATAAGATGGGCATGGAAGACTGAGAGAACTAAACCTCTTCTTGGAAAAAAAGGAGAGAGGGGGAACATGATTGAGATTTCAAGTATTTAAAGGGTATCAACAAGGTACAATCACAGGACCTCTTCCAGATTAGCAGTTGCAGTAAGACAAGAGGGCATGAGTAATAGTAGAAAGTTATTTTTTACCAAAAGAGTGCTGGACCCATAAAACAGACAGCCTCAGTGGGTGGTGGAGGCAAAGATGGTCAAGCAGTTTAAATCAGCATGGGACAGACATGTCAGTAAGTTAACAAGTGATTCCAAGTAAGGGGGGGGAGGAAAAAACATGGGCAGACTAGATGGACCTCATAGTCCCCATCTGCCTGCACATTCTATGTATGTATGGCAACACACTATAGTATGTGCAGCTATGATGTAATACCTGTAGGGCTGTGTGAAAAAATCCACCTACATTTTGGCAAAAGTCTGATTTTCGCTTCTGTGAAGTCTGAAATCATTTTGCTAACTTTTGCAGGATATTCCCACCAAAACTGGGGAATAAATGTAAGAAAAATGTGGGTTTATGTATTAAACTGTGGAGAAACTCCATAGAACTGATCACTGTCAGTGTTCAGTTCTGCAGTTTATGTATTAAACTGTGGGAAAAAACCACAGAAGTAATACAAACTGTGGATAATTATATGATATATAGCAAAATACTAAGCAAGAGACTTTATTTATGCATGTTATGTGAAAAGTCTGCAGTTAGTAATTAAATGTTGCAGTACTAAGTGGAAATCTGAAGTTATGTGGTGAAAGTTCAGAATTCCGCCACAGGCGAAAGAGTGGAAAATTCCGCAAAATTTTCAACATTTTGTGGAACTCTGGCATGGTGGAACCGCACTATTGCCACCCCTCAATACCTGAACATCCCTGATGTCTGAAGTCACTCCACTGTTCCATTTGTATGAAGGTCAAAATGAACTCACGATGTATGCAGTAGAACTTATTGTTTTTGTATTGCTACTTAACTGTACACCATCACTATGAAAAAATGAACGCTTTATTTCAATTTAGTGCAGAACAAATACTGTTCAAGTTTGTAATCCCTTTTATTACATAGGAATGAAAAGTCACAGAAATGCAACTGTAACAAATGTATCAAAGAAAATTTCAATAGCAGACATTAAATATTTCAAACTTTGTTTAAAAACTCACAGTGCATTTATCACAGTGTACGCTTGTAGATCGGCTGATAGAAAGTGGCAAACATATGGTGAGTAGTCTTTTCAGAATGTTGACTGAGAGGCAAAAGTTTGTCTCTAAATCTAAAGCATTTAAATAAATGCAGGTCCTTGAAGAATGATATAGAAGGAGCTCTGAAGGAGCACGGGGTGGGGTGGGGGAGAGAACATTACCCTTAGGGCATTTTGTTGGAAGATGCCAATTACCATGAGAGAAAGACAAAAAAGACTGGAAGACTGCCTCTTCTGACTTCATTGTCACTGCTGCCACCACTCTCTGAAAAGTAAAATCATTGTAGACATGGATGTTTCTTGCTATTAACACCGCAGTTATGTGCCAGGAGGAATAGTTAGAACCTGAAAGTCTGGGTTGTGTTGATTCTATTCTACGGGCCTGAACAAGATTAAATGGTCATGTTAAGGATACAGCAAAACTTGATATTCAAGAACACGCGGAGTGGGTGGGGAGAGAGAGAGAGAGGAACCAACTGCAGCTTATAGGAAGTATAAAATCATCCAATCTTTAAAACTCTTGAAAAGCTAATAAAACACTAAGAAAAAGGGAAAGAAAGAGATTATGACTGATACTTTTAAATAATCCCTATCTCTGAAACTCCAGCAGCTCAAAGTAGCCATAGTACTCCCAGAGGCTGTCAATGCCTATGGCTTCAGATCTCTGGAGAGAGAAAAATAGCAGGACAAATATTGAATGAAAAATCATCAGTACTCCAAATAACACAAAAGAAACTGAATTTTAGCGGCTGAGAGCACAGTTAAACAAAACAGTTTGAGGAGTTCCTAAAATCACCTCTCCCTGCTTCAGTAGAACCTCCTTCATTCTCTCCGTTTCCTGAGTTCTAGCGCAGGCTGACTTAGAGAAAGTGACAGGAAAAGAAATAAATTGGACGAGCTTGGGAAGATAATTATGAAAAGAGACTTGAAAAACTTGAAAGTGCCTAAAGAACAGTGTTGTACAGCGAAGATGATGCTCTCTCAGAAGAAAACTGCTAATGCAATGGTGGAAATCTTACTCTACAGAACAATTATATTGATGGCAGATGTGCTTGTATTAAATAATGAAATGGATGTGCACAAAGCATGAGAGGAAGGACAAATTAAGAAATAATGATCTGTCTAGTCAGACAAAGCTACAACACACCTGGTGTTGATTAAACCACCAATAAACCCACCCTGTCATGGGTTATTGCTTACTTGAAAGCTAATGTAGCATTTCCTTAGGAGGATCCAAATGGAAAAAAGACTTCTGGAGTTAATAATAAAGTGCATATGAACTCTATAGCGAGACAAAAATTAATAAAGAAATTTTACATGTATACATACATACATACTGTCAGCAGTTAAGAACCTATATGGCCCACCTAGTCTGCCCAGTATTACCCCTGCTACTGAGCTCCCTCTACCCCAGAACTTTCCCATTCCCCTCCACCCCAGGATTCCCATGTGCCTATCCCATGTGTGCTTGAAACCCAATGCCATTTCTGTCTTTACCACCTCCAGCAGGTTGTTCCAAGCATCCACCACCTTTTCCATGAAAAAGTACTTCCTCTTGTTACCCATAAAAAGTCCACCTTCCAACTTCATACTGTGGCCCTTAGTTGCTGAACAATTTTCATTTAAAACAGAACCCTCCTTGCATCCTGTTAATGCCTTTCAGAAATGTGACAGTCTTGATCATATTCCCCATGTCTCTCCTATGCTCCAGGAGTACATGTCCAGCTCCCAACCTTTCTCATATGCCTTCTCTTGCATCCACTGAACCATCTGAGTAGCCCTACTCTGACAGTCTCAACTCCCTCAATATCCCTCTTCAGATGTGGTCTCCAGAACTTTAACAGTCTTCTATAGTTATTATTACTTAAATTATAAAGCCACAAGAAAACCAGCATCCTTCAGATGGAAACAAAGCCAGGGATACAAATTATAGAACATCAGTGGGCAAGCTGCTGGACAAACCCAAATGACTTATATACCTTGCATGAAATAAATCAATACTGGCTAAAATACTTGTTCATGCTTACTTGACTCTAGTGGATATGTTCACCATGAAATGTAAAGGCAATAGTCTTTGCTGGCACACCTGTACTAAAAAGCCAATGCAGAATATTGTTCAGGAGTTGTCCAAAGAAAATCAAATGGTGGAGAGCAACTGCCAGTAAGCAAGAAAAGATTATTTCAGGTCAAGATTGGTATTCACCAAGACTCTTTCTATTAAACAATTTGGTACCACATCAATTCAGCAAGACAATTATAGCAAGGTAATTTCAGCACATGAATGATCGTGCATACATTTATAGGGAGTGCCACAGTACAGTGACAAAGTATTAATAGTGATAAGTAATTTCAGCAATTGGATTATATAGTGACAACAACCTTGTTAAATACCCCCATGTCCAAGTGTGTCTCGGGGTTGGTATATGAAAGATAGCTGAGTCTGGGAACCCAGCCTCTGGGGTGCAGGAGGCACAGTCTCCTGTGTACATCACAACACCAATTAGATTATAGTGTTAAGTGGTGGCAGCTGCTGTAAATGATGCTATAAATCAGATGGTAATGGACAGCAGCCCCATCAGGTAAGATGGCTGTGGAGTACCTGAGAAGTCAAAGGGCATGCCATTGCTTGTTTATGGTGGCTTGATTTATTAGAGGATAAAGAAGTAAGCAAAAAGGTTTATTGGTGATGTGCAGATGAGCACACGTACTGCTGTTGTACCAGAGTGCATACTGTGGCAGACCATGTTGTGGATATCTCCTGGAACCATAATCATGTAGCGGTGCTGCAGCCATTGGTGCTCATTGTGTGCTTGGAGACATGAGGGAGAAAGCCAGGAGCAGCTATGAAGCAGTGCTCAGGTTCACTGACATCACTGTCTGCAGTATTTTTGCTTACATTGGCATGCACTTAAAAATGCCATCGCTGAAAAATTTGCTGTGCTGTAATGTGTTTGCTGAAATTGTCACTCGCTATTATTGCCTTGCCGAAATGACATGGAGCCAAACAATTTTAGTAACTTGAGATTAAGCCCTGGAAACCATAAAAATAACAATCTTGAAATCTGGGCTACAAAGATAATGTTATTAGTGGAATGGAACATGGATTGCATGAATGCATGATGATTAAGTATGTTCTTGGACACTCTCCAGACTGAAAGATTAATGCATTATATTGATACAAAGGAAGTATTCCAAAAGGAACAGATTACTTTATTATCATGTTTACAAATTATTTATTTGATTAAACAGATAGCACCTATCACTCCTATTCCTACACCCTCCCTTTCCTTCACTTCCTTGTTTTTTGTCTCTTCTATCATTTATCTCCCACCAAGACCTTTTAGGAGTATTTAAGAATGTATGTTTCAGATATATATTTTAAATTAAGGCAATTAAGAGATATAAGATGCATGAATGAACTTATTCTGAAATGATTTATGTTTGTGACTGTATGACATTTTTAAAATGTAAGAAAAATTGTACTAAAAATAAATGTGAGCCTCAGTTTCAGAAGAATGTTTTGGAGGGCTCAACAGAATGCAATTCTATGAGTGAAATTCATGAAGAATGACGCTTCTGCTGCCTAGATGCTCTTCAGAATTTCTTTGAATCTATGGAACTCCAGAAGTTTTTATGTAAACCACAAAAAATTTCACTGGATCCTGTAAACCACAGAATAATTTTTCATGAATTGTCTAAAGGAATTTGCAGTTTATTTAAACTGCTGCTAAGTAATCCACAAACACTATTTTGCTTCTGAAATGTAGGAAGTCTGCTACTGATGGAATGCCATAGAATGTTTTAAACTTACCCAGAATTCCTTTCCTTTGGAATCCAAACATTCAAAGTACTAGCCTGTTCCACTGTGTGAACTGTTTTGGTGTGTGTGCTTTTATGTAACCTGTGCCTTAAAGTCCCACCCCACCTCCTGTTTTGCACCACTTGTTTGTTGTTGTTTTTAATTAAAATCCTTTCAATTGTTTAACTTGCGTATTTGAATTGGAAATAACTGAAAAGGTGTTTTAGTTCACTGACTGAGTGGACCTGCAAGGCAGTTTTGTTCATGAAAGTGAAAGCAGGTTTAAGCGATTACAAAATTAAGGAGCTGCACATTGATAATTGTATTAATTGAGCAACATTCATACTGGGACTATCAAAGACCCTTTTGCTGTGTTAGAATTATTGGCTGGGCTGTCTCACTCATAGGGAAGGAACAAGTTTCAGCTAATCAAGATGCAGTATTCTTGCTACCCATTTTATAACATGATAAAAGGTCACTCTTATTTCTGCCACATTCTCTTCTATATTCTTTCCCAAGACTGTGTCATGGCAAGTTAATTCATAATATATCTGTGGTTATACCATCATCCTTGAACCACATCTTCAGTGCCTTACTTTCTCATTCCAGGTCCCACAAGTAGGGATCTCACAGGAAGTACTAAGCTTGTTTAACTTATACCTATCTGGTAGGTCTCAGCACGTAGCCATCTAGCTGTCCAGGGTGTTCTGTCCAAGGTGGGAACCCTCTGCAGAGGGGTCCCAAAAGGATCCATCCTAGTCCCTATGTTATTCCTTATACATGCATGCAACCTTCTCAATCACATTGCTTACTCAGATGTAAAACATTATGCAGATCACACTTCAGTAATCTGCAGAGTGAAACAAACAAACAAAACAAAACACTGAAATGGAATCAAAGCTCCAAAAGAATTTCAATTTACTGCAGAAATGATTCAAACAGTCCAATATCGTACTCACCTCAAAAATAGACTTAAATAATGTCTTTCAGAAATGAAAGAAAAACAAAGGTAAAACAGTTTCTTTGACATTAAACTGACGTCAAACACTAATGAATGCAAATACCTAGAACGGTGATTGACAAGTCCCTTCAATTTAATATGCACATACATAGCATAGTTAAACTAACTCTGACCAGAGAAAATAGGGCTGCAGCTGAGAGGTTTGGGATAAAATATAAAAATTACCAAGTTACAAGCATACATTCACAAATGTAATGTAGGCTCATGAATCTGTTGTTTTATAATATTTTTACTCCAGGTTTTCAAGATAGTCTTGTTATGACTGTGCCTCATGAAGAAGGGCAGAGAAAATGTTTAACTCCTGGCTTCACAGTGATTTCGCCTCAGGGACTGCAAAATCAACTTTGGGATGCAAAAATACATTTTGGGCAGGAGTTGAAAATGGTAGTTGTCACGTTCATTAGGTGCTGTAAAAAAGGTTCTGTTGAAAATTTAGGATAAAAATATTGAATATTACCAAACTTACAAGCATGCATTTGCAAAATTCAACATAACCTTATAACATTCTGTTTTTCAAACATATTTTAGCACCAGATTTAGAACATTACCTTCTTAAGACACCACCTCATGAACAAGGGCACAGAAAATGTTCAGCTTTTGTCTGAAAGGTGATTTCATGCAGGACTGCAAAATCACCTTCGGGATGTAAAAACATTTTGGCCAGGATCTGAAAATGACAGCTGTCTGTTCATGAGGTGCTAAAGAGAAGGGCAGTGTTAAAATGGGTAAAATATTGAAAATTACCAAAGCTATGAGATTGAGTCTTCAAAATTCTATTTAGGCTCATAACTTTGCTGTTTCTTTTTAATATTTGTACATCACATTTTCAACATAGCCTTCTTATGACCCCAACTCATGAACAAGGCATCCAAACCTTTTAACTCATGATCAAAGGTGATTTTGAACAGCGACCTCTGAAATCACCTTTTTGGACAGATTTGCCTAATGTCAGTGCAACTGTTCATGAGGCGGGTCCTAAAAGAGGCATGTTGAGAATTTGGGCCAAAATATGCAAAATGGCAAAATTGTGCCACTAAATTCAAAACATTGTTGAAATACATTGAATCACATACCTGTTTCTTGAGCTCATGGTCCAGCTTTGAAGAGTGAAGATATGTCTGTGGTCCAGAGAGGATTATGGCACTGGATCCCCAATGGGTAAGTAAGTGCTTGGAGGGTGAGGGTGGTGGGTTGGTGCTGGGTGGGAGGGTTGGGTGGAAACCATAATGGCCACAAAAGACATCGACAGACTTCTTTTTAACAGATCAAAAAAACAGACCAAAGATTCCTGCACTGGTGGATTGGGCATCCCCAGTGTCACTGTAAGACATTAATGAACTTTTTTTACAGATTAAAAAAATGACTGATGATTCCTGCTATGGAGATTTGCACCCCCATGTCACTGTTACATTTATGGGGGATGGGTGCTGAGAGGGAGGGTCCGTGAGGGAGGATAATCCTAATCATGACATACTGGGGATTGGGCACATTGTATCACTGTTATGTTTCTGGTAAGGGGTTGCTGAGAGGGTGTTTCTAGGGGAGAGGAATATCTATTAAAAAAACAGGCTCATGACACAGGGAGACTGGGCACCCCCAGTGTCACTGTTATGTTTTGGTGGGGTGCTGAGAAGGAGGGTTGGGGGAGGAAAAATAGATAGAACTTTTGCAGCGATCACAGCGGAACACAGTACAGTCCGCCATGTTCAAGATAGTTGCCAAACTCTACAGCAGATGTGCAAGTAGTCATGCATGTGCAATACAATTAGGTGGCCATCTTCAACATGGTGGACTATGCCATGTTCTGTCATGATCGCAGACTGAATAAAATAGTGCAGTGAGACTGCTAATGAGAGTGGAGTGCTTCATGGACACAGAAGTGACTGTGAGGCAACTCCACACTGTTGTTTATTCAGAAAGTCTTCCTTTTCCAATAGGGAGAAGGTCTGCTGAGCTCTGCTCACTGCAGCCCTAAACGTGAACTCAAGAACAGGAGTGTTGAGAAGCAGAACCTTTTCATACCAAATGATACTAGGGCAAGAGCTGCATGTCAATTGATTCTCCCAGTACTGGAGTTTGGGACCTCAATCTACCAACATGCAAGGAAACTCCTGTGGACAAGCTAGACCTGGCCGACAGTAAGATTGCCTACTTTGCCTGCTATGTCCTTATGACACCCACCATTGCATGTAGCTGCCTCTTACCTGTCCCTCTGCCCTATGCCGTCCCTACTAATCCTCTTTTCAAACCCTCGCCCACTGGTCTTTGTATACCTACATATTAGCCTGACATGCTCATTTGTGAATACTGTAACTATTATTGTTTCACCAATGTTATTTACCTACTTAACTTGTGACTTGCTGTCGATTTGAATCTCTTGTTGCTCTTATCTATGTTAGTACCTTCCAAAGTTTAATCCAGCGCAGCCTAGCTGTCTGCCTCTCCAAGTGTATATTTCTTTTTATGTATCCAACCTGTTTTGTCATTCCCCTGTCCTAACCTCACTTTATTGTTGCCCCCCTTTTTTTTGACGAGGTACTTTGTAAACAGTCTTTGACTCAAAGGTTGTAAACTGATCTCTACAATAAATAAAAATAAAAAATGTTCAGAAGACTAAGCTGGTATTCCTTAAATCTATGGGAATAAAAACAATCAGTGACTGAGGATTTCAAATCTTTCAAAGAGAAAACTCAAAGCCCAACTGACCAAGACACAAAAACCATGACCTCCAGCCCATACACAACATAAGTAACATCAAAAACAGGGGTCTTAATGTCCCAAAATTCAGAACACCTATGGAAAGATGACCTCAAGGTATTGCCTCATTAAGCTGTAGAACTCACTCCCCTTAGCACATTAGGAAAATCCCTAAACTGGTGCTTTCAAACTGTCATAAACAAGGAGTTACCCAAAAGACTGCTTTTGAGTTTAGGCATAACCAAGTTTTCCTCATAAACACTGTAATTGTGTACTCAAAATTAATGTCTACTATACAATGTACCATTCTCCATTACTGTACTGTCCAGATCATACTTAGACTTATATAAATTCTTACTCTGTAGCTCTTATAAGCTTTATGCAGTAATGCCACTATAACATGACAACTTTGTAAACAGGGCTGTCAGGGACATGGCCATATTCAAAGGCCACCGATGCACTGCACACCTCAACTGCGCCACAGTGCACAATATTGTGATGTGTCTATGCAGTGAGGTGTCCCTCATGCATATGCTATGTGTCACAATATTGAATCTCACCCAAGCGTAACTGTGGCCAGCTGTACAGGCGCATAGTTACACTTTTGAAAACCCTACTTTAAAGGGACACTGTCAACTCCTTAGGCCTCAGAGTGTCTTTTGTTTAAAAACACATTTTATGATTGCTAACATTCTGTAAAGACTGCTGATGTAGCTAGTAGTTTGAGTCTGATTCTTTTTTTTTTTAAAAGTTAAAACAGACTGCCCACCATACTGGTGTTACCACATAAAAACAGGTTTGTTTACATTCCTTGATCAACTCCACTGTAACTTTCCTGGACTTAGAACACCTCCAACACAGCCTAGCCACTCATGATGCAGGAGGAGTTTAGGTGGCTACTGCCTCATGAGTAACTGCACTGTTTAGGGGTGCTTCTAATGTTCAGGAAATATTCAAGAAGAATACTTCTAGGATTTGAAACAAAACAAAGTTGTTTACAAATATACATTAACATGCATTTCACTTCTACTAAACAAGCAGACAACCAGCAACATTAATGAATTTTAGAGAAGGTAAGCAATCATAAAATGTGGGTTTTAACTAGAAATATATGATGCAAAACAGGTTGACAGTGTCCCTTTAACTATGCGCAGGGTCGGTGGTGCCCTGCACAGTTTTGGGCCTGCTTACACAGTTCCCCACCCCAGCCCCGATCAGTGTCAAAATCTAAAAATAATTCCCTGAACCCATTTCCAAAGTGTAGGGATTACACCTCCCCAGCCTTGATCCATGTTAAAATACATAACAAAACCCCAATCCAATTTCCATTGTGCAGGGTCCCCTCCCCAGTCCCGATCTGTGGTGAAATAAATAATAATACCTGATCTCCTTTCCATAGTGTAGTGTCCCCTTTTCCAGCCCTAATCTATGGTAAAATAAATAATAATACCCAATCCCATTTTCATAGCAGTGTAGTGTCCCCCTGCCCCAGCCACCATCCCTGTAACAAACATGAACACCCCAATCCCCATTTCCATAATGTAGCGACTCCCTACCCCAGAAATAGAAAAAAAAAAACAACTGAGTTCCCTGGTATCTAGTGGTTCACCCACTCCCCACCCCAGTGGGCAGTAATCCACCACCGTACATACCCCCATCCCAATCCATGCTGGTGACTGGCACCCCTCTTCACCCTGCCATGGCCAGCCACCAACTGATTGGTCCCAGAGTATATACAGTAAATAGTATGCGCTCATTGGTTGTTGAGATGGGTCAGGATGGGGGTACAGGGTGGTGAGTTACTACCATTGTGGTGGGGTGTCACTAGACACCGGGAAGTGGGATTGGGGTTTTCTATTTCTTGCAGGGATTAGGATGAGGGTCCTTATGCTATGAAAGTGGTTACTGGGGTGTTCATGTTTGTTACATGGATCGGGCTGGGTTGGGGGAACACTACACTATGGAAAGGGGATCAGGGTATTATAATTTATTTTACCACAGATTTGGGCTGAGGAGGGAGACACCACACTATGGAAATGGGATTGGGGTTGTGTTTTACATTTTACAATGTTCTAGGCTTGGAGGGCTAGCCCTGTGCATTCTGCCAAATGCAATCATGGAACTGAGCCCATAAAGGTAATTGAAATGGCCCCTTTGCTCCTGCATGCCCAATTGGCTTATTTGCATGTCTGGGCTGAATATTGCCCATGGCAGCTGCAGTGCAGACAGGTATGTGCCACGCGTTCCCCTAAGGGTGGTCTTCAGCCCTGCACCCTGGATGAGCTGTGCCATGTATGGCACCCGCTGTTTTGCTCTGCACCTCCAGGATCTCGATATTCAACAGACTGTGTGATCTGTTCAGATCACACAATCTGTTTGAATATGGTGCCAGAGGCTGCTGGCCCATTTTATTTGTGTGGTGCATCATTTTGTGTGCACATCTGGCCAGCTCTGAATATGTCCCCAATGTTTTTACTACTGCTGCTACTTCCCTATATGCTGGGGACTTCCACTGCCTTGGGAGAACTCCCTTCTTCCTACCAAAACCTCCTATTTACCCCAGATCCCTAGCTCCTACCCCTCTTCTAAAGGGGCAAGGCAATTAGTGACTTGGCTCCCAGGGCTTTGATCTACATTTTAATAACAACACACCTCTTCTGGAGGAAAGGGTTGTTATAATAATAATAATACAATATGTAAGCAGAGGAAGGATGGAAGTATAAGGAACGTGGGTGGGGTTCGACAAAGGGATCAGGGATAAGGGGTCGGGGTTGGTGTTAGTAAATGCCAGGAGCTTGGGAAACAAGTTGCCAGAGTTCCAGGCCATGCTGTCTGGGGTGGGTGGATGTGGCGTCACGTGGAGACGGGGCCAACAAAAAAACCATGACTGGGACCTGCAAGGGGTACACTATGCTTAGAAGGATAGAAAGGAGGGCAGAGGGGTGGAGTGGCTATGTTCATTAGGGATGACATAGAAATTGCTAGGGTAGAAGAGGCAGAGGAAACATGGAGGCCTTATGGGTCACTCCACGATCCCCAGCAGGAGATAAGGTCAAGCTGGGTGTAGTATATAGGCCCCCGGATGGGTGATGTTCTGAGGATGGTCTGCTGGACAACATCATTGCCCAGTGTGGACCAAAAGGGGAAGGAGTGGTGTTGATGGGGGACCTTAATATGCAGGTACAAACTGGGGAACCATGTCCTCTAAGGTGGCCAAGGAGCAAAGACTGCTGGATGGCTTCCAGGATGTGTTCTTAACACAGCATGTGATGGAGCCCACAAGGGAGGGCATGTCCTGGGCGGGTTCTGGCAGATGGGGATCTGTAAGGGACCTGGTTGTAGAGGATCCCCTGACTGGGAGCGACCACAATACTGTCTGGTTTCAAATACGCATGGGGGTGACATCTAGGACACTGGGAGTGGACTTCAGGGGGCAGACTTTTGGGCATGGAAAATATTCTCAAGGATCACTTGAAGGGATTACATCAATGACAAATGTGGAAAGGAGATGGAGGTCATAAAATGGGGACTTCATGAGGCAGTCAGGACCTGCGCAGGTGAAACGTAAGGAGCAAGGTCACATAAACCATGCTGGTGGTCCAGTGAGGTTCAGGTAGTGGTCAGAGAAAAGAAGGCGGCCTACAAAAAATATAAAACAACAAGAGGGATGGGGATAAGGAAATGTACCATCTTACATCTAGAAAAGTCACCCGGATGGTGAGGGGCAAAGTCCAATAAGAGCAGCGGCTGGCACAGGGGATACATGGAGGGGAAAAGGGGTTATTCCGCACATTGGGAGTGGAGAAAACTAAGGGCCATATCAGCAGATTGAGATCAGAAGGAGGGTGGGTGGAAGAGGCAGGGACCAGGCAAAGGTATTTAATGAGTACTTTGCCTCGGTGTTCACTAGGGAGGGGATGGGATATCTACAAAGCAAGGCACAATGGGGATAGAAGCAGCAGGAGTGGGATCAGGGGAGCAACAGAAATGGAGCAAGAGGGAGGGAGGAGAGGTACCTCAGGGTGTCACATCAGGATAAGGATAAAAAGGTCAGTAAGGTGGAGGGGATGAATGATGCTATCTCCACCAAAGGGTGTGGTTAGCCCTCAAGGCCCTAAAGAAAGACAAATCTCCTGGGCCGGATGGCATTCATCCAAGAGTACTATGGGACTGACGGACATCTGGCTGAACCCTGGCGGAGCTCTTCAACAGGTCACTTGAGACAGGAAGGGTACCTAGGGATTGGCGAGAGACACTCTGAGTGACAATCCATAAAGGGGGGTGAGGGAAGTACCAGCTAACTATAGACCCATTAGTTTGACCTCGGTGGTGGAAAAATTAATGGAGAGAATACTAAAGGAACGATTGGGGATGTACTTGGAGGAGGTGGAGGTCTGGATAGTCGGCAACATGGGTTTGTGCAAGGTAGATCATGTCAAACCAATCTTGTGGAGTTCTACTGAATGGGTAACATCAGAACTGGACAGGGAAAGCCTGTGGATGCATTATTCTTGGACTTCAGCAAGGCATTTGACTCTGTCCCCACAATGGTCTGGTGGAGAAACTGATGGGGTTGGAAGTAGGCCCTTTATGGTCAGATGGATTGAAAACTGGCTTGCTGGACACACCCAGAGAGTAGTGGTCTGTGGGGGCTCTCAACCCTAGAGAGGTTGGTAGTGGGTCACCGAGAGGGCTCTGTCCCGGTCCAACCTGTTTAATGCATACATATCGGACATCAGGGAGGGTATAGGGTGTGAAATGAGTCTCTTCACTGATGACTCCAAGATGGGAGCAGTAGTTGAGGAAGAAGATGGGAGGTTGGCCCTGCAAGTGGACCTGGACACCCTGGAAAGCTGGGCTCACACATGGAAATTAAATTTCAATATCACCAAGTGCAGGTGTTACATCTTGGGGCGGAAACCCTAAACACAGGTACACCGTGGGAGGGAGGCACTGGAGGCCTCAATAGGGAAAAAGACCTAGGGTCATGGTGGATGCATGTATGAATAACCCTGAGCAGTGCAGAGAGCGGCTAGCAAGGCAAACAGGATGTTGGGATGCATTGTAAGGGATCACCTCTAGGAGCAAGGAAGTGATTCTGTCACTGTACAATGTGCTGGTTAGACCACACCTTGAGTACTGTGTACAGTACTGGAGACCACACTTGAAGAGGGACATGCAGCTCCTGGAGAGGGTACAGAGGAGGGCAACTAAGATGACACGAGGGCTAGGGATTTGACGATGAGGACAGACTTGAGGAGCTCTGCCTGTTTCCATTGGAGGAGATAAGAGACAGGGGACATGATTGAGGTCTTCAAGTACCTCAAGGGAGTAAATAGGGTAAACATGGAGGGATTTAGACTAAAGCAGGGAGGTATCACCAGAGGGCATGGTTTGAAGTTGGAAGGTGGAAGGGTGAGGGGGAAAAGAGGAGGAGTTTTTCACTGAGAGGGTGGTGGACCCTTGGAATGCACTGCCTGACGAGCTGGTTCAGAGATCCATAGTGGAGGGCTTCAAGAGAGGTGGGACAGACACAGAAAGTGGATGTATCAGATGATGGCCTGTCCAGGGGGTGGGAATGGATGATAGGGGTTTCTGGAACACAAGGGGGAGGGCCTCGCACCCAACTAGGGATCTGAGGTTCGAAGAGACTCGAGAACCGTAAGGCCTAATCTTCTGGCAAATAGTATGTTAGTATGTTAATTACTTAAATCCTGACTTTTGGGCTCAATAGAAAGCTCTTTCTGACTATTTGGTTATTATTATTATTATGATAAGAGATTCTGAATGTTTAACAGCAGGAGATATTAAACTCGGAGGATTTGAAGATAGTGATGATGGAAGGCTTCTGCACTGAAACTGTTTACAGAACAGGCCCTTCAGCCATATGGAGGCCATGGAACCAGAGCTGGAGTTAATTTTCAGTGTTGATTGTTCAGCACATGAGTGTGCTGGAAGGCCATCTGAAATGGATATATACAGCTTGGAACCATGTGTGGACCATACAGTATGGCTGCAGTTATTACACATCTGTCTCCCCCAAGTGGAGGTAACTGGAAGACAACTGTAGAGGTGAAAGCAGGACTTGGAACAGCAGTCACAGGGCCAACAAGCAGCAGTGATTTGGAAGATCAAGGAATGTGCTGCTGAAACATGGATAAACACAATTTGGGAAGAAAGTAACCAGCAATGTGGAATATAGATAAACACACTAAAATCCAAACTGCCAAACAACAAGGAGTAATAGGGAGATAAAAGGAGAAAGTGGAGATTTCAATTTGAGAGAAGTGGAGGTTTGCTTTCACTGGAAAATCAAGACCATCTTCCTGCTCCTCAAGGAGTTAAGAAAAGGGTAGAAATAATCTTTGCGTGAAAGCAAATAATCACACTTGTGTGTGGCTCAAAATGAGTAAATGGTATCACTATCTTTAAAAAGGTGACCCATTTTAATATTTACATTCCTTTTCCTCATCAACTTTCCAGAGGGTCTCCAGATGCTCACCGATGGTAGAGGAGATGGGTGTCCCTCCCATACCACATGGTGATTTGCATTATCGGGTCTGTGTGAGTTTTGTATCCCTGCTCATAAAGCACAGCATCAGGTACAAGCAAGATAGTGTTTTGCTACTTAAACCTGCCAATGGCCCTGGTCCAAAAATTCATCAACATGACACAGCATATGGTATCACAGGAGGGTCGTCATTATGGCTCATAAATCACTCTGCTGTTGATCAGTGCAATTACTGGGTGACAGGAGGGAAACGATCTCTGTCTCTGTACAAGAATCCTTCCTTAGTGCACTTTAAAGAACTTGCATCAGTTGGAGATACACTCTGGTTACATGAATCAGAAGTCTGCTTAGGAGGCAATATAGTGTAATGGTTAGAGCACAAAGCTGTGAACCTGGTGACCCAGCAGTCCTAGGTTTGAATTCCACAACCAGTTTACGGAAATTAAAAATATTCACTGGGGAACCCACCACCAGCCATGTAGGATTAAATATAGGTGACATGGGTCTCGAAGTAGGAACATGCTTCTCCATTGTACAGTATGTTGCATTCTTACACTTTATTTAGTCAATTTCAGGTCATTAGGGTATTACATTATATGACAGTTTAGTCCTTTCCACTTCTGCTTCTGTGTCTAAGTCTGACATGTAATTTTACCCTGGAACTGTGTTCAGCCAGGCCCTCTCCTAACATTGCCACCACTGCCCACAACCACCCCTTGCTTACTGTGTGAACTTAGCAAATCACCTAACTTAATTCTCTCTTCTTCGAACCCCTTAACCTTTCCTTCACCTTTCTACATTGTCATCTCTGTTCTAAATTTGTATTCCATAATTTACATATTGTTTGTCTTATCCATGACATCCTTGTACATGAATATTACTGAACGGAGCTTTCTCCTGGTTAAACAAATAAAAAACTCTATATGTGCCAAAACCTGCTGCCAACTTTTCATGGGTTGTAAACTGCTTTGTGATAGTGTGTGCATGCAAGTTGCTCCATAAAACCAAATGTATTGCCTTTCTTTAAAACAAAAAATAAATATTCCCATTTTGTTTTATAACCATGCCTACCATTTCTTCCATGTTATGAGCATTCTTGGTAGTTGTCAGGAACATGGCTGTGGGGCAAAATGACAGAAAAGCATCTGTTTCTGTAACATCTTAAACCTGGGAAAAAAATAACAGTAGACAAAAACTCCTGCAAGTTGCAGCCATAAGCTGAGCAATGGGAGTTTGAGATCCTTGCAGAATCTCACCACAGGTATCGACAAAATAAAATTTTTAAACCAGTTTGTTTACAAAACTTATTCATCTTTGCATTACAAGAACTCTGCTTATCCCCAACTGATCTCATGGTTGCTATGTTTCTGATACCACTATCCGTTGCCATGGAAAGGACTATGATATACTATAAATAAACATCCAGAACAGACAGAAAATCTACATCAAAGTTTTTATATGGACATTTTTGGCTATGTTGTTGAGTGGGCAATCTTTATTTGCACTATAGAGTACCTTTGCCATGGCATTGATACACACAAAGAAATACAGAGAACTCACACTTGAATAAACACCAACATTGCTCATAAGGGTAGACAGCAATATTAAACTCCAAACATCAGTCATAATCATTTTCATAAATGGGAAGTGTTATATTTGTGCAAAAGGCAGTCTTTGCAAAGCAGATCTGCTAATTTGAGACTTTGAATCTATTTTAAACTATTGCTAGTTGAACACTGTGATCTTTATCCTGCTAACAGGATTTCATGAGTTCCCCTAACAACCTCTCTGAAGTGGGACCACTGCCCTAGAAGGTGCTTTACCTAACTAACTAACTAACTAACTAACTAGCACTACCCAGCAGCACCATTTCACCAGAATCACATGGGTTACAAAGTCCTTCACCACCATATTTTATATAAAATAAATGTTAGGAAACCATGTTTTAGGAGTTTCTAGGGTTGCAAGGAACAACATAGGGGTTGCAACGAATCACAAGAGTCTCAACTGCAACCCCCTAGCTACCCCTATATCACATCCCTAGCACTGCCACCTAGAGGGTAGAGCTGCAAATGACTGTCTTCCTGTGCTGAGAAACACTGATGGCAGAGAGACCTCTGGTGGTGACAGTTGAGGCTGCAGTGCTTAAAGATAAAGGAGCAGTCTACCCTCTCAGTTTAACAAAACTGTAACATACATGTAGTTGAAGCTACTGTTTTAAGGACACCGAGTCCCAGGTTGGATTCCCAGATGAGGCTGGAGGTGCTTCTGCCCAGGTAGAGGGATAAGGATGCAGTAGTAGAATCTTCAGCAAATATTAGATAATGTCTGCTAGGGTAACTAGTATAGTTTAAAAACTACAGACTATGAGAATTGTTTTGATACATATTTAAGGGAACAAATGCATAGCAACAAGGTCTTACCACTGAAAAGTGAAGGGCTAGTCCTGATAGGCAACAAGCATCCTTTTTCATATTGTCTGTATGTTCATATATTACTATATTCCACAACTAGCAATGGCTCATTTTTTTTCTATGTCAAAAGTGAAAAATATTGCTACTTTTTCTGCTGAAAATAACTTTTATAATTTACTTTTATTCCCTCCATGAATGTAGTTCTGCATCACTTTCTTCAGCTGTAATGAACCCTGCCCACTGACCTCACAGGTCCTATAGCTGCCACTGGCCCAGATCTGCCTCGTGGCTGTCCACCCTGCAAGAAGCCCTACACTTTGAAACTTCCACCTTTAGAGTGCTGTCAAAGATGAATGCAGGGAAGGTGTGCTGGGTCTGGTGGCATGGGCGATGGGAGAATCCTCTGCCAATCAGGGCTTTCTACCTCTTGTAGAGTACCACCCACAGCCACCTTCTAACAATGTCCAGAGCTCTGCTGGAATGTGGGGAGGGTGGATGTCACATGGTCAGTCATGACATCCTAGGCCACCCAATGATATTATTGACTTTTATTTGTTACACTCTAACAAAAAATTTGAGCATGGATAACAGGCAACAGGCAGAAGAGATACTCAGGCTGTACAGAGATTGTTACACTCCATATGAGGTATACACATCCAGGTTTTTATTTCTCTCTTGGTGCTGAAGTAGGAAGAGAACTGTATACCCAGGGAATATATCGACAAACAAATAGTGTACTTGCTGTATTGGTCCTAGTAAGAACAGATCCAGAAGCAAATGGTTTGATACCTTTTATTGGACCAACATAGATGTTACAACAAAAGAACAACGTGCTCTAGCTTTCAGACCAACCAAGTCCATCTTCAGAAGCTTTATGACAGTTACTTAGAAAATCCCATACTATTAATACCCAGATAATGCATTAAAAACAGAAATAATTCTCACTTATTTAACATACTTATTCAAAACATAAACAGAAGATTAAGTCAGAGAAGCTAATTAACAACAGTATGCTTTTAGCTGAAAAGCCCCTGAAGGTCAAAGGTTATCAGAAGATAGCAACAAGCAGAGAGTTCTCCTCACATACATTTAAAATGTCTCAGTATGTTTCAAGAAAACAGTCTAATGAAAACAAATCCTTAGGATACTATTCTCCCTAATTACATGTAAAATGAGGCACTTACAACTTTAATTTCAAGTGCCCTTGTACGTTAATGCACAGCCAATGAAAGGCAAACCTGTGGATAATAAACACATGCTAAAATGATACATAATTGCAAGTTAAAACAAGCCCCAAAAATAAAATAAACAGAAATTATATGTTATATATATATATATATAATTGGCATACAGAGGGTTTAAAGTAAAATGTACTCAAAGTGAGCAAATGTTTCACAATTAATGTAATGTAAAACTTAGCTTGAGACATTTCCCAACTATCTCTCAACCAATTAATATATTCCATAAATGTTTAAGGCCTTCAGTGTTGTAACAGGATTTTATACATGATACTATCAATTGTAAGTATAAGTTCCAAATAGAAAACTACTTATCAAGGGCCACCAGGAAATTGAGACCATGAACCTGATATGTACAGACTTCAATACAGTGTAAGTGTATAACAAGCATGTACAGAAACAGTCTAAGGAATCAGATTTATCTGTACATGTTTTGTTATACAGTCACACTATATTGAAATCTGTACATATCAGTGTATAACAAAACATGTATAAAACTGTCTAAGGAATCTAATTTATCTGTACATGTTTTGTTATACACTCACACTGTATTGAAATCTGTACATAACAGTGTATAACAAAACATGTACAAAACAGTTTAAGGAATCTAATTTATCTGTACATGTTTTGTTATACACTCACACTGTATTGAAATCTGTACATATCAGGCTCATGGTCTCAATTTCTTGGTGATCCTTGACCAGTAGTTTTGTTATTTGGAAATTGGACTTACAATTGATACTATCACATATTAAATCCTGTTACAACACTGAAGGTTTTAAAGGTTATGGAATATATTAATTGGCTGAGTGTATAGTTGAGAAAATGTTTCAAGCTAAGTTTTACAATACACTGTGTGTGAAACATTTGCTCACTTCAAGTAAATGTTGGGCAAGCAGACAGATAGACAGGCCTATAATACTGAGCGTAATAGATGCACTTGGGCCATATGTAAGGCCAAGACAGAGTTCTATAGATCCCTGACTGCCTTCTGGGGAGCACGCATGTTCTGGGGCAATATAAAAGAACTTAACGGAAAATCCCACCTCTACCTCTGTCCCAACTTAACATAAATGGCATCACCTCCACAGACCCCCAAAGCATCATTGACTGCCTCAACACCACCTTTTCCAATCTTAGTGCAGTCCTCCTGGCAATTTTTAGACCTGATTCCACCCTCCCTGGCACCTAATCTCCACTGCCCACTATTCCACCTGCAGATCGTTACTCTGCAGGAAGCCAAACCTTTAACTAAAGCCCCACTGGATTCAGCCCTGTAATGACCTCCTTGACACGAGACTTCTTGACTGGTCCTTGACTCCGTCCTTGCCCTGCTCACAGACTTACTCAACTGCTTTCTGTATCTTGTACAGTTTCCAACCACCTGGAAAATGGCAGTCATTACCCCATACTGAAAGGTGTGGATAGCTCCTCCCCAACAACTATTGATCAATCTCCATCCACCCTCAGGTATCCAAAGCCCTTGAAAAATAAAGTCTGATCAACTCACAGAGTATCTTGTTACCCATGGCTTGTTATGCAGGGAACAGGATGGCTTCTGATCTGACCATAGCACAATCACTGCCTTTATGGAATTCTCTAACTTCCTCCACTCTGCCCTAGACAAGGGCCACCTTGCTGGTGCTGTCTTCATTGACCTCTCAAGGCCTTTGATATGGTATCCACCCCTCTCATTAAACACATTTCAGCAACTCGGCTTCTCTCACGGACCCTCTCGTGGTTCTCTACCTTCCCTCAAGGTCCCAATATGTTAAAATCCACACCACCCTCTCTAGCACCCAGCCAGTATGCTCTGGTGTCCCCAGGACTCCATCCTGGGCCCACTGCTCTTTAGTCTTTATTAAATGCCCTGCCCAGCTTCTGTACTGGCAGGGTACTTCTTATGCAGATGATGCAGTCCTCTTCACCTCCCACCCTGACCCTCTGTACTCCAATCCTCCCTCCAGCACTCTTTCAGTCAAATTGAGAACTGGTTCATGGACCACTAACTTATCGTTAATATTAAAAAACAAATCCATGCTTTTCACCCATCGTCAAAGCAAGGCCAGGGATTATCCTTCCAGATCCTCTCCAGCTCACTCCATCCACTGAACCAAGTCCTCACCTACAAATACCTACCCTTTCATTCTACTCTCACATCAAAACACTATCTTCAGTCATGAATGCACGGATTGGCCTGTTATCCAGACATAAAGACTGCCTGCCACGAAGCCCTCCGCTTGGCAGTCACCTCATCTGTCCTGTCTCTAGTTGACTACAGACTCATAGTATATGCAGCAGCCAATGCCACTGCTCTAAACAAAATCCAAATTTTCATTAACAAGTCATGTTGGCTCCTGTCCAGAGCTGATAAATGGACTCATAAGTGCACCTCTATTCTTAACCAACATTCTCACTCTCAAGGAGAGACTTCAGTATCAGCCCTGCTTCCTTGCTTAAAAATACAACTGGGTATGTCCTCCTGGGGTCTCCAGTCCCTATCCCTTCCACCCACACTGTTGCCACTCACAGTGCCTCCAAGACTATAGTGCAGATCCCTATGGTCAGGACTGCACTTGCCCAAAGATCCTTCCCCATCACAGCCCCTCCTGGTACAATGCCCCCAGCCATCACCTCTCTCATCAAAATAGGGCCCTTCAAGGGTGCCCTCAAGAATCTCATTCTGTCCACCACAACTGTAAGTGCAACCTTTCGACACCATCCTAGGCCACTGGGTGCCTCTCTTCAGGGGCCAGAGCCTGGCCTGCCCTGACAATGCCTCTCCTGAGGCAGCACCCTATATACCTAATCAGATTTTACTGTACTTGTACATTAACTCCTGCCTAGCCACTGTTTGTATAGGACTGCAGTTCATTCTGCTGGTTTGACATGTTAATAACTGCCTAACTACTCTCTGTATATGACAGCAGTTCATCTGCAGGATGACACTGCCACCCTTGCTAATGTACTCAATGTCTCTATCTTATGTATTATCTGTCCATTAATTTTCTTGCACTATCTGTATTTTGCCTTTGTATCATGACTGGAGCCTTTGGAAATGAGTTTACGACTCAAAGGTTATAATTCCGATGTGATTATAAATAAATAAATTAATAAAATAAACTTTACTTTAAACCCTCTGTATGCCATATATATATATATATATATATATATATATATATATATACATACACATACACACATATATCATTTCTGTTTATTTTATTTTTGGGGCTTGTTTTCAACATGCAATTATGTCTCATTTAGCATGTATTATTAGCCACAGGTTTGCCTTTCATTGACTGTGTTCTTTAACGCATAAGGATACCTGCAATTAAAGTTGTAAGCTCCTCATCTTACATGTAACTAGGGAGAATAGTATCCTAAGGATTTGTTTTCATTAGACTGTTTTCTTAAAACATACTGAGACATTTTAAAATTTATGTGAGGAGAACTCTCTGCTTCTATCTTCTGATAATGTTTGACCTTCAGGGACTTTTCAGCTAAAGCATACTGGTGTTAATTAGCTCCTCTGACGTAATCTTCTGTTATGTTATGAATGAGTATGTTAAAACAGTGAGAATTATTTCTGTTTTTATGCATTATCTGGGTGTTAATAGTGTGGTATTTTCTAAATAAGTGTCATAAAGCTTCTGAAGAAGGACTTGGTTGGCCAAAAGCTAGAACAATTTGTTCTTTTGTTATAACATCTATGTTGGTCCAATAAAGGTATCAAACCATTTGCTTCTGTATTTGGGAATATATCTGAATGTTAATAGATTAGCAAAGCTATGTCGTTTCACCTTCAACTGGTCCAGTAGTAGAAGAAAGACTGAGCACTGATCTTATTATTGGTTTTACACCGTTCACTAAATATACCACCCACAGCTTAATCTGGTTCAGTTTCAGTTGGTTACCATCTGCAGCACCCCAGGTTGCTCCTGAAAAGGACTTCTAGTTTCAGTGGGCCTACTCGGTCAACAAAATTCAATAAATTTAGAAGGAAGTCTCTGGTTTTAAGGGTCAAAGAAGAATACCAGGAGGAAATAAATGTAATGACAAGGCAACGGAGAGTTATTAGAGTGAGCAGGCACACAGAGTTACAGTATGTCTGGCAAACAACCTTTCTTATGCTGCTAAATAAGCAAATATCTCTCATATGGAGTTCTAGGTGTAATGTCTGACCTGAGAAAGTGTTTGAAGGTAATGTTTTCTGTCCATTTTCTCCTTTCAGTCTAGGAAGGGTTGAGCCAGTGGTTCATAACTCAAGCACAGAAACTACAGTCTAAGGCACATAGTCTAGGTTGAAACCCTCTATGATGCTTCAGCCACATAGACAATGCTTTGACTCCTTGGGGTGCTCATGAAACAGTCTGGAAGAAACACACTATGTCTTCAAATCTAAGTTTGGTTTATGCCTTTCAAAGCCTGAGATTCCCAATTACTGTAATGCAGAACAACACTTCCATGCTTGCAAGTGGTGGATGGGAAAAGCATGTCAGTGCTGAGCTTTTCCTGAGCACACATGATTATGTGCCTGAGCATGGAGAAGATTGCAGTGACAGTGAAGTGGAAGGGATCGGCTGGCCACCTTGTTATGGCCAAAATATGATCCTTTCCCACCCCATTCTGACTTCACAGAAAATTATTTAAGTTGTAAATGAGGCAATCCCCAACCTACACTGTCTAAATATGAAAGTAGTACTCTATATTGGAAAATGTCTTTAACTGACATAATGAACTGTCCACATTGATCAATATTGTGTGAGAACTATATAATGAGGAAGAAGATACTGAATACTGATGAGAAAATGTGTCAATAAATATGAATTACAGTATTTCTAATAAAACTTTTACCAAAACATTTTAGTTGAGGCTGTTAGTGATTTGATATTTTCTTTCCCACTTTAATTTATTTTCAGAGGGTGGCAGTTAATTGACCCCACAGTCAGTTTTATTTCAAAATAAGCAGGATTTGGATCGCTAGGCAATGCAAAACAACTATCAACAGCCTGACAAGAAGTACTGACAGGGTGATAATGAGATTAGCATCCTCTGATTCTACTACTATTAACAAGTCAGGAGGCATCTCTTGAGTTTGACAGTAGATGATATGGATTCTACTGATTTTGCTGGTTTGCATATATAATCTCCCTTTAATATTTCAGGTGTCCTTCATGTGGAATAAATCCAGCAATCCATCTGATTCGGATTCCTGCTACCAAACCTGCTGGGGTCAGGCACACAGCAAATTGGTGCAAACAGTGAGGGATCTGGCTAAAGCTATCTTATATAACAAGGAAGAGGGGAGGTAAACACAAGAAGGTAAATAAAGTTTGTTATGTAGATCAAGCTGTTCTGTGCAGAAAATATGGGAAAATATTTTCTTTAAACACTTCAGAAGAATTATCTTCCTTATGTGGAAGCCACCTGGCTGCAGTAGCTGTATGTCTGGAGACTTCTAGCAAATTCAAATAAAAAGTAATTTTATATGATTAGGTTATGTAGTTTCCAAGCCTTTTCTTACTACAAGTCAATAAGAAGGAGTGGGCTGTGCATTTGGAATCTTCACTTGTGCTTAGTAGTATAAGAATAAAATATTTCAAATCACATTGCTTTATTTTCCCTTGCAGTTTACCTCTTTCCTGTGAAGGAGACACCTCTAGTGGCTGGCACTAGAGTAGCTGCACAGTGGCTTGAAGTCCTACACCACTCCTGACATTCAGTCCTACTTAGAGAAGCTGGGACTAGAGTGATTGTACATGCCCCTCCAGCCACATTAACTACTTTTAACAGATGCAAGGAAGCAGCTGTGAAATCTCTCACCAACAAATCTTCTGTACCATGGCTTGCAGTGATCAGACTGGGTGGAATCTAGAACTAAAGTAATCTGGCATATATGATATACAGCCAGTGTTCCTCAAGCACTGCTTGCAGTGAACCATAGGCAGAAAGTAGAAATAGTATACTGTAGCTGGGAGATCCCAACAGCCAGAACTCCAATACCATTCAGTCAGACTGGAGTACTGGAGCTAGGAGAGACCACAATGAAGCAGCAAAATGAAAAGGGCAGACGGATAGGCCAAGTGGCCCTTATCTGTCATCAGCTTCTATATTTCTATGGTTCTGTCCCTAAAGCCAGCACTCCTGCACCACTGTTTGCAGCAACTCATTCAAGCAGAAGCTAGGACTAGAGTACTGGAGCTGGGAGATCCCCGCAGCCAGCTTTTCTACACCATTGCCTGTAATTACTTCTACTGGGAGAGGCTTGAGACTGCAGTAGTTCTTTACTTCCTTACAGTGTTTCTTAACTATTACCTTCAGGGGCTTCTGTGGCAAAAGGCTAGTACTGGAGTATTTGGGAATGCCCTCAAGGTCCATGTTTCTTTAGTACTGCTTGTAGGGACACTAGCTGGAAGATGTTGAGTCTGGAGAGCTTCAGAGACCTATGCTCCTGAAGGGAACTTTGAACCTTGAAATTTGGGAAATACTCAGATCACAGACAGACTAGTGTAATAATGGTGCTTAGCTGATTGTTAAAACCTCTTGTTGGCAGTTTTGGAGATCCTCAAGAAAACATTGCTAAGGGCTTTAAAAAGTTGTATTAAATTAAAGTGTGCCTGCCTCTCTATATAACATTTCTCTACAGATCCAGAAGTTTCAGAGTGGCTCAGTAGTAGCCCTCCTATCACCAGGCCATATAGTTGTGGACTCAAGGCCTTAGGCTCAGACCCACTGCTGATACTATAGGTGTAGTTCTAGGGAGAGGGCCATCGGTCAGATGAAGTTTTATCTGAGGTCCCTTCGGTAGGCCTGATGATAGTGGTTATAAATGAGTGACTGTAAAAACAGCAACTCATTTATAGCACTATCATAATCAGCTACCCTGCAATTGTAGCGATGGTATAGCACCTAAAGCAACCAGAAGGGGGTATGGGGAGCTGTAAGGAGGGATAGAAGGAGGTGAGCCTGCTGCAACCGATCCAGCCTAGTGGTGTGGGTGGGTGAGGGTGGCTGGCTACAGTTCAGTAGGCACTGGGTCTGGGACCTGCTTGGGGATAGTGTTTTGCCACTACTTTCAGCTGTGTATTTTACTTTTCTGCTGCAGAATTTCACCCTCCTCAACATGCACCCCTGGAGTTGAGAATCTTAAGGCAGGGGGATGCAGGGGGCAAAGCCTCCCATGAGGGGAGGGTGTGGGGAAGCAGCCCCCGCAAAAACACTGTATTTTACCAGAAGTCCGTCATTGACAACTGTATATCGCCAAAATGCTTTTCGGTGATACACATTTGCGATGATAGTGATCGCTGTTTTTGATTGCTATTATTACATGGAACCAGTTCCTTCTGTTTGTCTTTGGTGATTGTCACAGCAAATGATAAGGCAGACAGGGTAATGATAAAAGATGACTGCACTACTTTCTTGAAGTAATAGATATTGATTTGTACAGGTGTATTTACAATATCTGTACTCAGAAAAGCCCTAATGAGACACTAGCTTTTTTTCATAGTGGTCACTGGGGAGGCAGGCATAGCGTATTACTACCACATTACACATAGTAACTTGAGAACATAGTATTTGGGATCACCATCTCCTTGTTACCACCAACTCATACAGCAAGTCTACCATTTCAGACCTGAAACTATTCATCGTGTGTGTGTGTGTGTGTGTGTGTGTGTGTGTGTGTGTATGTGTGTGTGTGTGTGTGTGTGTGTGTGTGTGTGTGTGTGTGTGTGTGTGTAGTGTGTGTGCTCCCAGAGGGAACCAATGCACAAGTGAGAAAGGAGCTGTAGGACTGTGTGGGAACTACACTGCATTTGATAGGAGGTGGGTCTATCCTCATTGTTTTACAAATCTGCCTTACTGTACCTTTCCTTGCTTTCCAGAACCTTGCTCCTGTGACTGTGTCCCCTGAAATAACCTATGCTGTTTTGCATTGAATTTACTAATGCCCTGGATTGTACTGCAGTGCTTGCTCTTATTGTATTTAAGTACTGCCTGTGGCTATTGGGGTAATGTATCAAGTCAGGTCACTGTCACTGTATGTGTGAGACAACTATTTTCCTGTGGAGAAGCACCTTGTAAGCACAGTGTTAGAAGGATCACCACAGGAGGAGGTGCTGTATCTTATCTGAACCCCATATACACATCACTGAACCCAAGCACCATTTACTAGAAGGTCTAAAGACAAGACAGTTCTCTACCTCTGCCTGGCTAAGTAGTCACATGTCTTGCTAGTGGGGGTGGTTACATATGCAATTGTTGAAAGAGCCATAAGAAAGTCTTGGGTTCACTTTAATATGAATTCTGCACAAAAGTAAAGAAATTACCTGAAATGAAATGCCAATGAGTGTACCTTTCACAGGAGTTTTGTTTCAAATATGCAAAGGACTGCAGATAGGCCTAATTTATTTACTGCAAGATGCGAGGGAGAGACAAAGAATGTGGAGCTTGTGTGGAGGCACTTGAAAGCAGGCTTGGAAAATGTATAGTGAAAAACTAAAATAAATACAATTTATCTCAGTGATATCATCAAAGAGACCAGTACTAGAAAAAAAACAGAGAAAAGATGTGTGCTTAATTTTACTCAAGTGAGCAAGACTGAATAATATCAGACTGTGAGAAGGGCTGAATAGAATCATGGCATAAAGAGATAGTATTGTTTACAGACTATGCTAGAGACAGATACATCTGATTTAGGATAGTTGGGCATCCTCAAAGTTGAGTGCGCCCACAAACAAAACTATCCATCCCACAGGAAAACAAACGGATTTAAGCAGGAAAGTTTTCAGTTCCAGTAGAAATGTGGGGTGCGATGCATAATCACTAGAGGTGCAGTTGTAAACTGGTGCAACTGACACTCCATTGTGACCACATATCTAGCAGATATTCACAAAGAGTTGACTTAGTTATCATTAGAAGGACTCTACCTTCAACTACATTGCAATTCAAATGAGGGTTGCCAGATGTTTGGTAATGCAAACAGTGCATGTTCTACACGTGACACATCGGTTGTCTTGAAATTATCATGTCTTTATTCTTCTGTAAAGCACCAATAATGGAGACACACACACATGGTTCAGCACTACAGATGTTGTGCTGTTTTACTTTGCTGGCAAAGTTCCAGCCCTGCATGAATCACTGTGGAAGCTCCTACTGGCATCACCACTTCAAACTTTGCCATTTTTGAATACATTTTAAGCAAAGTGCTACTTTACCCATGAAGTCTTCATAAATGGGAATTTCATGAGCAAATTTTGGTCGATTCACATAGAAAATGGCCACTTCACCTGGTGGAAACTTTGCAAAGTTGGCATGTTGGGAATGCAGCAGCCAACCTTGTAAATGTTATTTGCAAAAGCGAATTTGACCACTTCACCCACTACTACTCAGCACAGGGTCTGACACAGGATAAAGAGGAAACTTTAACTGTGCATTCAGATTCACTGCTCTGTTGCCTAAACTTCATTTAGCTGCTCACAAACTCACAAATAATTTAATGGATTGGAGTGCATCTTAAATGTGCTAAACTGCTATAATGTTCAGATTGCTGAGTACCACTTGCATAGTGTTTCATTTTACAGTTTTTACTGTTCAGGGCTCTTGGTAGAATTTTCATTTTGAGGATACTGGACTCTCTTAAAAAACTGGAGGTGTTAGGAAAAGTTTGATTGTCCTAGGGTGGGATATTCAAGAGTTGCGTGTTGTGCAACTGGGTTGCACCTGCACAACAGCGAACATGTGTCAGACAGCGATATTCAGTGGCAGCAACTGCGCGGCACAGGTGGCAGTGCACCAATGTGCAATGGAATGTATGCATGCACAAGTGCAGGGGCATAGCCATGAATATGTGGCACAGTGCAATATTCAACACGGACAAACAGGCGCAAGCGTGGAGCAAATGGCAGTTCCGTGGAGCACACTTGAGCCTATAAATAAAGGGGCAAGTAGAAGAAGCACCTGCACCAGAAGGGAGCAGGAGAGAGGACAGACAGCCACCAAACAACTGACTAGGAGACAAGGAGAGGGACACAGACAGAGGCAGTGACAGAGAGGGAGTGACTGTGTGTGTAGATTGAGTTGTGTGAGTGTGACAGGCAGGGAGGTGTCAGAGTGAGTGTGTGTGCCTGTGGCATGGCCCATGAGGAGCAACACAGGAATCCACAGGAGTGGGAGTCAGAGGACACAGGCAACAGGCAGCCAGCTGGGGGCAGGGCACACAGGCGTGGCCCTGCTGAGCAGTTCGCACAGCTGCACACATCCGGGAGGACCAGTAGAGTCAGATGCCCAGGGAGGACAGGACAACAGGGGCCAGTGCCATATTCCAGATGGAGGCCATAATGAGGGATGTGGGAGGCAGGGTGGCACAGCAGTGGAAGGGCACATTGGCGGTATGCCCAGAGCAGGTGGTACCGTGCCCACACCACCTTGTGAACTACTCCAATATGGGAGATTGTGGGCCAGTATCACCTGAACTGGGCAATTTGAGGCAGCTCTGTGAGGTGTGCAGTGAGGAGATGCAGGCACCCACTAGACAGAGCCATGCCCTGACGGTGGAGATGAAGGTTACAGCCGTCATGTGCCTGCTCATCATGGGCACCTTCCAGAGACCAACAGGGGACACCACAGGCATAAACCAGTCAGTTGCATCATGGCTCCTCACACAGTTCCTCAACGCCCTGCTGCCACACGCTGTGGAATATATCCATTTCCCCAGCACACCGGCAGAGTGTTTAGCAATCATGCAGGAGTTCCACAGGGTAGCACGATGCCTGGCATGCTAGGAGCCATTGACTGCACCATGTAGGCATCTGCATGCCATCTGGCCCAGAGGGGCAGCATATGTCAACAGAAAGGGCTACCCCACTATCAACTGCCAGGTGGTGTGTGATGCCAGGGTGCATAATCAATTTCTGTGCCACACACCTTGGGGAACACATGATGCCTTCATCTGGCACAGCTCAGTACTGTGCCACAGGTTTGAGAATGGGGACATCCCCACTGGCCACCTAGCATGTGAGTATGCTGAGACCATGAGCAGCTGGGTACAACAGGGCATGGGAGGGCTGGCAGGGCAGGGGTGCCACAAGGTATGACTGGGAAGAATGAGGGCACAGCAACATAGGACACCAGGCTAACTGATTTTCCTTCCACACAGGTGACAGTGGCTACCCACTCTGGCCCTGGCTGCTCACCCCTACGGGGCCCGTCAACCCTGCAGAGGAGCGGTGACAATGAGGCACACACCAGTTTATGGAACATCATTGAGTGTGTGTTTGGGTGCTGAAGGCATGGTTCCATTGCCTGGACAGGTCTGGTGGTGCCCCATAATACAGACCCTCAAAGGCCTGTGGATTATTCCTGTCCTGCTGTATACTGCACAACATGGCCACTGACCAGGGATAGCAGTTGAGGTTGAAGAGGAGAACAGCAGTGGGGATGATGTGGACATCGGGCCATGTGGCAGTGGGCAGCCCCTGCTGGGTGGAGGGATCCCTGACTGACGAGGATGGCACGCCAGCACAGAGCCACAATACTGGAGGAGCACCACGGCGCACGCAGGTGGGTGGACAAACACGGACAGGATAGCCACAGTGGCACAGCACACTGGCATGCTTGGGCATGCCCTGCAGCCTAAACACCTGGGTGGGGGAATGGGTGGTGTGGGGCTGGACCACATGGACACATGCATCAACACGCACCACAGCATGGCACACCTCACCCACACCAACCCATACACCCACCCACCCACACACAAACACGCATGCACCCCACACACACCACACCCACACACACACACACACACACACACTGGCACTCACAGGCATGCACCAGGGCACTAGCACCAGGCATGGATTAGACGCAGAGCACCGTGCAGAGGTGCATCCTGCACTGCATTGGCATCATCACACATGCCACAGAGGCCAGAGGCTGGGCAGGTGTGCACACAGCCAGTGTGTGGCATGTGGCATGGTCCACGGATGACACGCCTGTGGCATGCACACCATACACAACACCCATGTGCACACAGGGTGACAGCAGCAGACTGCAGACAGGGAGGCAGGCACATCAGGTCTGCCGCACAGTTACACAGCCGCTGTGGACACGTGGATGGCCCCACCGAGGCCGCCCAGCTGACCCAGGCTGCGTGACAACCACAGGGGTGTGCAATGGTCCCCAGGGGTGGAACTGCGGAACATGAATGTTTCTCTTGCAGGGGTCTGCAGGCTTCCAAACAGGCCTGCACCGGGCGTGCCCAGAATACCAACAGCGGATCATGGCCTTGACACCGACGGGGTCACACGACACTGGGACCGTGAAGTGGACAAAGCACTCTGCTGGGTCTGTGGTGCCGACCACACTCCATGGTGGCCAGTGGGCTAGGCCGACTGTGACCTCAGTGATAAAGTAATCCAGGGCCACAGTGGTGTCCTCCCACAGTTGAGTGATGGCATCCTGGACCTGTGCGAAGCTCCTGTCGCACTGCTCTGCTGCCTGGTGCACCTCAGCACAGAGTGCACACTCACCAGCCATGAGCAGTACCTGTTGCTCCATAGATGCCACAGCAATAGGGTGAGCTCCTGCAAGGGTCGGCACCTGGGAGCACATGGGCATTGCGCTGACCCACGGGTGGTGTGCGACTGCACTGCCCAGCCCCGCTCAGGTGGGTGCTGCAGAGCAGGGTCCCATTGGGGCTGCTCAGTGACTGGCACACCGGTGGCGGACACTGCACCCGGTCCCCTAACATCCCCAGCCATCTGCAGCTGCCGCCTCTGGCCACTGTGCACTGGGCAGTGCCTCGCAGCTGTACCACCACCGTCCGATGGCGCCCGCTCCGTTGTCACACACAGCAACACCGGGGCAGTGGCGGGTGGCCAACCCACCCCATCAGGGCACTGGCAGTGCTGAACAGGGATGGTGTATGGTATGGGTGTTTCCCCTGACAACACCCCCACTGTCCAGGACAATGGTTGCATCGCCATCAGTGTCAGACCCCGCTCCGATCTGTGTCTCCACACACTGCACGCCATGGCTGGTGTCCCACTGGAACACAGCCAGGGAATCATCCGCCACCTTGCCCAGGACATCCGGCTGGACAGCAGTGGTGTGCTGCAGCTGATCAGGCCCCGGACACCAGTGGAGGTGGATGGCTGGTCCTCCAGGGCTGGGCTTGCCCCATGGCAGATTCCACCGCTGCTTCCTCTGCACTCTGGCATTCCGGTTCTGTAAGGGAAAACAGTCACATTACTGCCGATGATGCACAGGCCCCCTCCCCCAAACACCACCCTCCCGTCCCAATGCCGCTGTACCTACCATGCAGTGATGGGCCCCTCCAGTCAAGAAGCCACTGCCTGACACCCCTTCAACAATGTTGCACCACATGGTGGCTGCCACCAGCACCTCCTGCTGTGTCAGCTGTGGCACAACGGCCTGGCCCCACCAGTGGCTGCCCTTGCAGCCCAGATGGCTGCCACCTTCTCCTTTATCTTGCGCCTCTCAGTGACAACCTTCTTTTGCACTCCTACACTGACTACTGGTGGCTACCCTGCTGGTTCACTGCCTCCACCACCCCAACCCGGTCATGGACCTTGCCTGGGTGTGCCAGTTGCACCACTCAGCAGAGACTCCCTGTCGAGGTATGCCTCGAGCAGGGCATCTGCCTCTGCCTTCGTAAAGTTGGGCCTGTGCTTATGCGCAGGCCTATACTTTGCCTTCCTCCCATTTGGACATGAAGATACCTGTGGGCAATGACATGTGGTCAGTTGCTGCAGCACCCCACTCCTGCCACCCATCCCACTCTGCTGTGTGTCCCTCAGCTGGCTGAACTTAGCATGGATGGTTGCAATACCAGTCCATGTCCTGTGCAGTCCCGCAGTGCCTTTATAGTGCATCACATGCAAATGAGCAGAGGTGCAATTGTAATGAGATGCTAATTCCCCAGTGCACCATGGATAGGCTGATGAGCTGATCTGCATATGCTGGCTCAATATCGCGTTGTTGCACTTGCACAATGGACTTGCACTGGCACAAGTCTTGGCACACTGCTGTGACATGCGCAGATTGCTGCCGTCAGTGCACATGCACCATGGCCTGTGCCTATGCCAGTTGTGCATTGTACGGTAGGTGCAGCATAGGCTACATGACACTTGCTGCCATAGAGCTTATGGTGCATCGTGCCATATGACCAATGGCGCCATGCACTATAGGGTCTGTAGGCCATGGTGCCCTCAGGCCCCTGTTGCACACCTTGTGTTGTGGTCCCAATAGTGCACTCATGCATAGTACGCTTCTGACCCTGAACCCTGCCCTGCCATATGCCCCAGGGACCTCTGCCCCATGTTGCAGTGTGGTCACGCTGTACCATGCATTTCGGGGTTGCGCAATTGACGAGGGAAGCACATTTCCAGAGTGAGGCCGCATCTGTGGCACGTGGAACACGTGCACTACAGGGGTGCCATTTGATTTGCTACAGTGAGTTACAATGCAGACCATGCAAAACCATGGCCCTAACTTGAGCCAGGTAGAATGGTGAATCTGGTGGCCCTGGTGGAGCCCCATGAAGGCTGCCTGTTTGGCCAGCAGCCCCGCCATGCCTAGGATGGAGGTCTGGACAGAGGTGGCAGATGGACTGGAGCAGGCCACTTGTGTGCGGCACAGTGGGGAACAGTGTCACCACTGGTATAGTGACCTGCATAGATGGGATCCGGAGTGGCTCAGGCGCTGCAGGCACACATCCAAAGGGGCTGTGCTGCGGCCAGGTAAGTGTGCACCACCTGCATCTGTGCACATCCAGTGTACTATGGGCTGGCAGGCTGCATGCCATGCCAGGGGATGTTGGTGCTGTGCACCCTGTGGTTTCGGGACAGTGCACCCTGGTGCACTGTACCACCACACTGTGGCCATGCCAGGCTGGGGTGCACTCTGTGTGGGGAGTGAAGGCAGTGGGCAAATGGTACTGTGTACTGATGTGTGCATGTTCATGTGTCTCTTCTAGGCCCTGAGGACAGGAGGAGAGCCAGGGCAGCAGGTTTGCCTGAGGGCCACTGCAGGCTGCCGCGGACCAACGGCTTGGGATGCAGGTCAGAGGGGAGAAGCCACAAGATCAGCACCAGCAAAGCAACAGCATGCAGGTAGGTACAGTGTAGTACTACAATGTTGTGCAGGGTGGGTGGCGGGTGGTGGTGGGATGCCCACTGTGGATGACCAGGGTGCCACCCCAGGGCACATGTCACACCTGTCCGCTGTTCACAGTGGGGGACGGGTGTCCTGGACATGCACTGATCACGTGTTCCCTCCTTTGTCATAGGTGTCCACCATCACCACCACCACACTGGAGGTTGCAAGACTCATGCATCAGCTCCTGCAGTGGGGACAGTGCCAGGCAGCAGCAGGATGGGGCCACCTATAGGGGCCTGTCAGGCCTGCACCACCTGTTCCTTCAACTGTCCTCCCTTCCCATGCCCTCCACTGTCCCTTTGTATAGCCCTGTCCCCTTACCTCTCCTGCCATCTATCTGCTCTGTATATAATTCTCTTTCTTATTCCCTGTTGCTTTGCTTTATTTGTTGAATGTATTTAACTTGTTGATGGTTCATTATTATTTAATACAGATCTGTTATGGTTACCATCTGTGTCCTGGTCTGCTTTGCAGCAGGTGAGTGGAGTCATGGTGCAGTGGTGTGCTGGGCGGCTGTGTGGTGTGCCTGTGTTGTTCAGGACTGTGCATGGTGGTGTCTGTCCATCAGTCAGTGGCTGTGCCTGGGGTGGCCATGCGCTGGCTGTTCAGATTGTGTGGCATATGTGTTGTGTGGCATTTGCCTGGGTGTTGCCGGCTGTGGCCTGGGTGGCATGGTGCATGTCATCCAGCAGGGGTGGCTGGTGGCAGTCCACCCATGGTCATTGGTGCCACCCTTCCTACGTCCACTGCTGTGGTGCACATGGGCTGGGGCCAGCTACATGCCCGCTCTCCTGGGCAGTGTTCCATCGTTGACTGGCTGTGCCTCTTGCCTGGATCCCCGCCTCCCAGCAGCCATTTCTCCCTGGTGCCTTGCTCCTTGCTGTGCCTGTGGCTGGTCCATGTGTGTCCTGGTGCATCTTCCCTCGCTGTCGCATCCATGGTTGCACTATTGCGCATGTTGGGTTGCTCCCGGTGCACCCCTGACTGCGCCTCTGGTGCACCCATGTGATATTCAGCTGGATTGCACTGGCGCATGCCACCTTGCACAACCTTTGAATATCAAGGCCAATGCACCATGGTGCATTGGACTTGTGCTGCGCTAGCCTTGTGTCGGTGACTGGTGCATTGCTGAATATCCCACCCCAGTGTGCACCTATGGTAAAATGTGCTGAACTGCAGACAGAGCTGATTTTAAACATGATGGTGCCCCAAGTGGATACACTTGTGGTGCCTCTTCTCCCACCCACTGACATTCTGCTCTACTACAGACAAAAGTTGCAAGAATACCCTGAAAACAAGGGTGACAACAAAAAGAATTTTGTTTTATCACAGTTGCTTGCATTTCAAGATGACCTCTGGGTAAGTAAAGCACACCTGCTTTTCTGGCACCCCAAGAAGCTGCTTTCTTTCTTCTGCCTAGCACTATCAGCCACTGCAGAAACAAATTCTACAAATTGCACTTTTACCACTGCTGTGGGGAAAAATTACTGCAAGTTCACAAATGTTTTCTGCACTTCTGAAAATAGCATACTTCTGTGGCATGCTCATCAGGAAAATACCTACATCATTTACTGCTGATTGTGCACAAAGGATGTGGATGTCCATGACCCCGAGAGCCCAGGTTAACACTGCTGTATTTAACAAGCAGCAGAGACCTTATACAGCTTTATGTTATCACAAATACACATTATACAAATAGTGACCAGAGTTGAGGAATACAGTGAGAAAGTCTTGACCGTAAGGGATAAACCATTGACTGGCAATTGTCTTGCCTGAAACCAAAGGGCTCCCAGACAATAGAGAAGCTGCAAGGCACTGCAGAAGCTGGCCATTTGTTTGGGGTCCCTCCTCCCTCCTCCCTGGACCTGGAAGGAATGTAGAGGACCTCCTCTGGGGTGAACAGATGTCATGGCAACACCATGGGGAGGTCCCACAAGGCTATTTGGAAGCAGTGGCATTCAGAGGAGGCCAGAGAAAGAAGGGATTTCTGTGTTGAGGGCCAACAGCTCTTCCTTCTTTCCCATCCATTCTTCAAACTGAAAAACTCCTGTGACCAGCAGTCAGACTGACGTAAGGGCCTTTTTCTGGGCCTTGCTGTTGGGGAGGGAAGTACACAGAGCAGAAGCAGTAGTGCAATAGATTAAAAGGCTGTATCTAGTGCTGAGCATACCTCTCTACTGCTATGAATTTTGCATAGCTATGATTTTCATACTCAAGTTTATCCTTGATCTATATAGGTTTACTGACATTCTTAATAATTTTAGGCTATTTCTGGACACACAGACTATTACATCTTTGAGTAAAGTTGATAGAAACATTCCTTATTACTAACTATATGGGATCCACTATTTGTAGATGTAATTTGCTAAAATAGGAAAGTACCACCAGTATAGCAGTATAGCGCAGTGGTTTAAGGCTCTGAGCTACAAATCTATTGTCCAGGGTTTGAATCCCACAGCTATCACTTATATACTGTGTGACCTTGAGCAATTCACTTAACTTTGGTCACACCTGTAAACAAGCTTTCAGCTTAGGGTGCTACTCCTGGTTAAACAATTGGAAAATATAAAATCTGGCCTTGGCTATGATTTTGGAAGGCCAGTGCTATGATGTTAATGCTGAGAGGTTTAGAGGCATGGTGCTGAGCCCTACGAGGACTGTGGGTTTAATCACATAAGGGATAATTGAGTCCCTCAGTGATCTGCAGAGTAGGTTGAGGCTTTAAGTGGCTTAGTTGGAAATAGTTGGGTCAATTATCTTCTACCTGCATAGCTTCTAATTCATTGACAGGCATGTTGCTTGGGGAGTGTGATCAGGAGCCAGCGATACAATGGGGCTTTGGTTCTTCTGACCATTGCAGGTTCCTACTCCACCTCCCACCATGGTACTCCATCTTAATTGCTGGTCCCCTACCTTGGAGGTGCTCCTGCAGTTGAGGGACTGTTGTCACCTGGCTCCTCGGAGGCTCTGAGGAAAAGCCCAGAGATGCGGTGAGAGTAGACTTTGGGAGGTGTGGCACCATTCACCTGGTGGTCCTGACCGCCTTGCAGGCAGAAGTAGTAGTAGTAGTGTACCAGGCACTTCATTCTTGGGTGGATGGCCATGTGTACAGTAGCAGTGGTCTGTGGCTTAGTTAATTGATTCACACTCTGGGGCTGGGTCATGTGCCTCCTTTTCAGCTCCTGTCTGGCACGATGAGGGCTCAGTGGCTAGCTTGATAGGGTGGATCTGCAGAGTGCTGAGGACAGAAGGTTCAGGTGGGAAGAGTTCCTTTGTTGGTGGTGGCGGCCTCAGAGCCACCATCTTGTGGGTGGCAAGTCAGGGATCTCCTGCCTGCGGCTCCGACAGGGGTGGGAAGGCAGTCTAGGCAACACCAACATGGTGACAGCATGCCACACCCTTCACATGGTAGTTGGTAACAGTCCCACGCTGGTCGCTGTCCTCGTGAGCACCCATCAGGCTCCAACATTACCAGCAGTCACAGTAGAAGAGGGACTGGGTTTTCACGATCGAACTTGATTAGTTAAAAAAAGGGAAAATATTTTGAGCCATGCTTGTCTTGGAGCCATGAGGCATGAGTCATGGGTTTGATTCGGAGTAGCTGCAGTTTTGGGAAAGGACACCAAGCTGAGTCCCGTGTTCAGCTCAGAGTCAGCAGCTCTCCTTCTTTCCCTCCATTCATCGAACTCCCACCTGCCCACTCTCTTAAAAGCAGGATAAGGGCCAGGAGGTAGGGTCCCATTTGACCCATTATGGGTGACTGCCTTAGGGATCGGGAGTGAGTTTTCCCAGTTTTCCCAATAGCAGGGTTTTCTGGGTTTTCGCCTCAAAAGGGTTATAAAATTTAGTGAGCAAAGTGAATTGATAATTAAAGAAACAGTTAATTAAAAGGATGTTAAGGTAGAGAATTTGTTCAAGTGATGTTAAACGCAGTTACAACTGTCGCAGCCAAGTGTGGCGGCTCAGGAGGATCGCAAACCGAGGGTCAAGGGGAAGAAGGAGGAGATGAATCGAATTCTTCTGAATGGTCTGTCACTTCCAGTCGGCATGAGGCTGGGGACCACAAGACCTGGACCCCAATGGGAGGGGTCTTGGTCCAACCTCATTAGGATTATTCCTCAGGCACAAAGGCGCCAGGCGTATGTGGCCACAAGGGTGTTGGGCCCTATGACCTCACCTGCTCCAGTCAGAGGGGCTTTGACTCAAGAGGTACATCAGTCATCAGGCCCACACCAGGGTAGCGCAAGAATTGGGGCAAGAGGTGGGAGGCCTGCGGTAGGCTGTGATCCTCCTGGCAGCGCATGCTGCTCCTGAAAATGAGTGGTGATTTATTCCAAGAAACGCATGTCTGTGACCATTTCCTCCAAGACCTGTGTTGTGTGGTTATTTCAGGAAAGGGAAAGTGGAGTGTTCCCAGACAAGTGCTTTTCTTCCCACCTTCACTTCAACAGAGTTTCACTGGTACTGAAACAGTTCAAGATGGTGTAAGCAGAGGAGATTTTTGAGTTGGCTAAACAGGCGTGAGCTGATGCTGACACTATCATGTGAAAAGGTATTGCAGGATAGCTGAAACTCCTGTTTTCAGCTCCTCTAAGCCCACAGGCAAACCAGGTAGTTGGACATGATTTGTTTTAAAAGCAATTTCAAAAGTTATAAATCTGTAGCATGTGCCTCAGAAAGAACATATAGATTTAACAGTCAATGCCACAAAAGCATTTGATTTGCTTCCAATGGCAGCATATGTATATGTTGAGAGTGTGCTTTTTCAAAGAATTATATTAATGATATTAATGTACTATACAGTGTCCAATTAGCATTCTTTAGGATCAGTTATCAACACATTCATTGTTAATTGTGAGAGTTAGTGCTGTGACTAACCACGCACCGATGGCGGTCAGGGGCAGGCTGGAGGTGTCAGGGTGGGTTTCAACCTTAACACGAATTTCTTACTTTGCCATTATGGAACAACCCTACTGATGCATTAAATGGAGGTTTTGCCTCTAAAATATATATATATATGTGTTATATATATATATATATATATATATATATATATATAATATTCATAGCAAAAACTACGCTTAATGCATCAGTTAGGGTTGTTCCACAGCAACAAAAGTGAGGAAATTCACTGTTAGGGTGAAAACCCTAACTCCGATTCACCCCCCAGCACCACACACACACAGACACACACACACATTCAAGCACGGGAGGACCAAGTCAACACAACCAATGACAGACATCCAGCAGCAGGTGACAGAAATAACAAACAATTGTCTAAATGCACTACGAGACATCCACACCCACCTGACCAGGTACTGCATGCTCAGTGGAGATCAACAGCAGAACTGAGGCCATGTACACCAAATGTACACATCCCTGATTGCAGCTGCACACAGCGTACACACTTAGTAGTTGCATGGCCTTACCTACCGATGTCCCACACCACACCACAACTGGTACTGTGCCGTTATTCAACATAAATGCTGAAGGTGCATGATGACAGTTGTAGAAAGGTTTTAACACTAGTGAGTATACATTAATTAAGAGAAGCACATAAATTAACTACAAGACACTAGCATGCTCAAGATAAAAGTAGTGATACATTTAGTAGGTGATTTACATAGTAGTACATTTACTGCAATGGTTTACTCAACATAAGGAGGCTGATGTAAACGTGATGGAAAAGCATTGCCTGTTCAACGCTGTGAAATTCAATGCCAGTATCACATGCATTCTTACTGATGAAGGTGTACTGCTGATGTACATACATAGACCTTCAGTGTGTTTCACTACTAAAGATGCAGTAAGTATACTTTGTAAGAAACATTGTGATTGCATTGATCAGGCCAAGCAACTTCTAAATATACTAACATACTAACATACTATTTGCCAGCAGATTAGGCCTTATGGTCTATCAAGTCTGCTCGAACCCAGATCCTTAGTTGGGTGCCGAGACCCTCCCATCCCTTGTGCTCCAGAAACCCCCATCATCCATCCCCACCCCCGGACAGGCCATCATCTGATACATCCACTTTCTGTGTCTGTCCCACCCTCTCTTAAAGCTCTCCACTGTGGATCTCTGAACCAGCTCACCAGGCAGAGCATTCCAAGGGTCCACCACCCTCTCAGTGAAAACCTCCTCCTTTTCCCTCACCCTTCCACCTTCCAACTTCAAACCATGCCCTCTGGTGATGCCTCCTGCTTTAGTCTAAAGATCCCTCCATGTTTACCCTATTTATTCCCTTGAGGTACTTGAAGACCTCAATCATGTCCCCCTGTCTCCTCTCCTCCAATGAAAACAGGCAGAGCTCCTCAAGTCTGTCCTCGTAAGTCAAACTCTAGCCCTCGTGATCATCTTTTGTTGCCCTCCTCTGTACCCTCTCCAGGAGCTGTATGTCCCTCTTCAAGTGTGGTCTCCAGTACTGTACACAGTACTCAAGGTGTGGTCTAACCAGTCCATTGTACAGTGGCAGAATCACTTCCTTGCTCCTAGAGGTGATCCCCTCATGATGCATCCCAACATCCTGTTTGCCTTGCTAGCTGCTCTCCTGCACTGCTCAGTGTTATTCATACATGTATCCACCATGACCCCTAGGTCTTTTTCCCTGTTGAGGCTTCCAGCCTCCTCCCAGGGTGTACCTGTGTTTAGGGTTCCCGACCAAGATGCAACACCTTGCACTTGGTGATATTGAAATTTAATTTCCATGTGTGAGCCCAGCTTTCCAGGGTGTCCAGGTCCCTTGCAGGGCCAACCTCCCTCTTCTCCCTCAACTACTGCTCCCATCTTGGAGTCATCCATAAGAGACTCATTTCACACCCTATACCATCCCTGATGTCTGATATGTATGCATTAAACAGGATTGGACCCAGGACCGAGCCCTGTGGTACCCCACTACCAACCTCTGTAGGGTTCGAGAGCTCCCCACAGACCACTACTCTCTGAGTGCGCCCAGCTATCCAGTTTTCAATCCATCTGACCATCAAAGGGCCTACTCCTAACCCCATCAGTTTCTCCACCAGACCATTGTGGGGACAGAGTCAAACGCCTTGCTGAAGTCCAAGAATAATACATCCACAGGCTTACCCCTATCCAGTTCTGATGTTACCCATTCATAGAACTCCACAAGGTTGGTTTGACATGATCTACCTGGCACAAACCCATGCTGCCACTATCCAGACCTCCCACCTCCTCCAAGTAAACCCCCAATCGCTCCTTTAGTATACTCTCCATTAATTTTCCCACCACCGAGGTTAAACTGATGGGTCTATAGTTTCTGGTACTTCCTTCACCCCTTTTGGATTGGTACCACATGTGCCTCTCGCCAATCCCTAGGTACCCTCCCTGTCTCAAGTGACCTGTTGAAAGCTCCGCCAGGGTGCAGCCAGTATGTCCGCCAATTCCCATAGTATCTCGGATGAATGCCATCCGCCCAGGAGATTTGTCTTTCTTTAGGCCTTGAGGGCAAACCACACCCTTTTGTGGGATGGCATCATCCGTCCCTCCACCTTACTGGTCTTTTTATCCTTATCCAGATGTGACACCCCTGGGGTACCTTTCTCCTCTTTGCTCCATTTCTGCTGCTCCTCTGATCCCACCCTGCCGCTTCTATCCCTTTGTGCCTTGCTTTGTAGATATCCCATCCCTCCCTAGTGAACACAGAGGCAAAGTACTGTTAAATACCTCTGCCTGGTCCTCGCCTCTTCCACCCACCCTCCTTCTGATCTCAATCTGCTGAGATGGCCCTTAGTTTTTCTCCGCCTCCCCAATGTACCGGAAGAACCCCTTTCCCTCCATGTATCCCCTGTGCCAGCGATGCTCTTTACTGGACTTTGCTCCCTCACCATACGGGTGACTTTTCTAGATGCAAGCTGGTACATTTCCTTATCCCTATCCCTCTTGTTGTTTTATATTTTTTGTAAGCCCTTCTTTTCTCTGACTGCTACCTGACCTCACTGGACCACCAGCATGGTTTATGTGGACCTTGCTCCCTTACGCTTCAACTTAGCGCAGATCCTGACTGCCCTCATGAAGTCCCCGCTTTATGACCTCCCATCTCCTTTCCACACTTGTTGTTGAGGTAATCCCCTTCAAGTGATCCTTGAGATATTTCCCATGCCCATAAAGTCTGCCCCCTGAAGTCCACTGCCAGTGTCCTAGATCTCACCCCACTCCCCAATGCTTATTTGAAACCAGACAGTATTGTGGTCACCCAGTCAGGGGGTCCTGTACAACCATGTCCCTTACCAGATCCCCATCTGCCAGAACCACATCCAGGACATGCCCCTCCCTTGTGGGCTCCATCACATGCTGTGTTAAGAACACATCCTGGAAGCCATCCAGCAGCCTCTGCTCCTTGGCCACCTTAGAGGACATGGTTCCCCAGTTAGTACCTGGCATATTAGGTCCCCATCAACACCACTCCTTCCCTTTTGGACCACACTGGGCAATGATGTTGTCCAGCAAACCATCCTCTAGAACATCACTCATCCCGGGGGCCTATATGCTACACCCAGCTTGACCTTATCTCCTGCTGGGGATCAAGGTGACCCATAAGGCCTCCATGCTTCCCTCTGCCTCTTCTACCATAGCAATTTCTATGTCATCTCTAATGAACATAGCCACTCCACCCCTCTGCCCTCCTTTCTATCCTTCCTAAGCATAGTGTACCCCGCATATTTAGGTCCCAGTCATGGTTTTTGTTGGCCCACGTCCTGACTGCCACATCCACCCTCCTCGAACAGCATGGCCTGGAACTCTGGCAACTTGTTTCCCAAACTCCTGGCATTTACTAACACTAACCCCCACCCTTATCCCTGATCCTTTTGTCGAACCCCACCCAGATTCCTTATACTTCCATCCTCCCCTGCTCCTCCTGAAACCTCCACCTCCAGTCTGTTTCCCTCCCCTTGGGCTTAAGGCTACCCTCATCTGGAGGGGAGGGCTTCTGGTCAGCCCTCCCTTATCCCTTATCCCTTATATATAAATATCATAGCACTACTGAGCCAACAATGATGTACCTGTATCGGAGATGTATATAGGATAGATTTTCCTGTAGGCACTTTCTGAGTATGTTGTCACCTGATAAAGACAATCTCGTTGCATCTGTGATGACTAACTTATTCAAATAGTAATACATTACTATTGTTGCAATGAGTGATCTATGCCACTTATGGACACAGTGTAATTTTTTAACAGTTGTTTCATACTCAGGCTGTATGCCTACTGTTTGGGTTTAACACTTCTGTCACTGATGCTATCAAAGTGATAACTATGTTAATTGTGGTACAACAGGAATCAAGTAGGTATGGTGTAGATATAAACAGAATGTCTTTTAGGTATTGATTTCACTCACAATGGGGTAAGTGTACTAGGACAGCAGGGGTTATCCTCTATCACTGACTCTGTCAGTTATAAGCACACTAGGGTTTTGATGACTGTAATGATCAAGTTACACTGTTCATCTTCATGAGTTCATATTCACAGCCATTCTCCAGTAACTAGACAGTGTGGTGTAACTGGGTGGGACACTGTGTTGCAAAGCTGCTGCAGTGCCTAGCAGAGGAGAGTATCTACTATAAAGACAATTACAATAAGGCATGACCAACAGTTATGTTAAATGGTCTGTTAATCACCCTGTAGGGGTTTAATGTTGAATGAGGCATAGCCGAAGTGCCACATGTCGCTAGACAGTGATAAACTGACCATTAACATAATACCTGGGAGTGGCTTATTGCTATCATAATAAAACTGTTTTTAAACAACATTAAACCATGTTCATCATATGGTTAGGCTCTACATGTATGTTAATAAAAACTAAACATAAGGCTGTTACAATGTTTACAGTCAATTAGAAAGCTGCATTTCTCAAACCCTTGTTATAATCAGAGATATTATTCCTGTACAACTCCTTGGTTTTGCTGAACTCTATTGTCAGATGGCCCACCACATGTGGTGTGGTCTGGTGGGGCATCGGTAGGTAAGGCCATGCAACTACTAAGTGTGGTACGCGGTGCAGCTGCAATCAGGGATGTGTACGCTTGGTGTACATGGACTCAGTTTTGCTGTTGATCTCCACTGAGCATGCAGTACCTGGTCAGGTGGGTGTGGATGTCTCGTAGTACATTTAGACAATTGTTTGTTATTTCTGTCACCTGCTGCTGGATGCTTGTCATTGGTTGTGTTGACTTGGTCCTCCCCATACTTGAATGTGTGTGTGTGTCTGTGTGTGTGTGTGGTGCTGGGGGTGACTCGGAGTTAGGGTTTTCAACCCAACAGCGAATTTCCTCACTTTTGTTGCTGTGGAACAACCCTAACTGATGCATTAAACGTAGTTTTTTGCTATGAATTTCCTTCTTTTGAGAATGATAATGAGAAATAGTGAATGAGCGCGGTGGCGGGAGCGTGCGTCTAAAGGGCCCTGTGCTCCGCCCATGATGTCTTGTGGCATACTAACAGGAGCAGCAATGCAAACAGAAATGCTAACAGTGGCACACATGGTAACACAAGCGTGAATCAGAACAGAAAGGGTAACACACGGTGGCGTAGACGGAACGGTGTGCCACGTGATGTCTTGTCACATAGTAACATGGTGCCTGTAAATGGAAATGTCAATGGGCATGGTGACGCAAGTGAAACAGAAAGAGAAACAGTACGGTACACACAAATGGCAAAAAGTAAAGAAACGTACGCAAAATGAAAACGCAAGGATGACGCAAGATGTAGAGATTGGGTGTATTGGATCATCAGCCCTAACTCTCACCCCATGACATGTAAAGCAGCAGAAGTATAGGAAAATGGGGTGAGAGTTAGGACCCACGATCCAAATGCACACCACAATGCCGGTTGGGGAGGTGGGTGGGTGGGGTAAGGGTTTTCAACCCTAACAGCGAATTTTCTCACTTTGTCACTGTGGAACAACCCTAACTAATGCATTAAATGGAGTTTTTGCCTCTAATTTCCCTTATTTTTGAGAATGATAACGAGAAATAGTGAATGTAATGCAGCGGCAGGGCTAGGGCCCACCGCATATGCGGTGGCGGGAGCGCGGGCCCCTGCATGATGTGTTGTGGCATACTAACAGGACAGCAATGCAAACAGAAATGCTAACAGTGGCTTACATGGTAACACAAGCACTAATGAGAACAGAAAGGGTAACGCATATGATGGCGTAGACGGAATGGTCTGCCACGTGATGTGTTGTCACATAGTAACACGGTGCCTGCAAACGGAAATGTCAATGGGCATGGTGATGCAAAGTGAAACAGAAAGAGAAACAGTACTGTAGACAGAAATGGCAAAAATAACAGAAACGCAAGCGCAAATGAAAACGCAAAGGATAACGCACATGGTAGCGTAGACGCCAATGGTAAGTGAAACGGGTACAGAACCACAAGCGGAAAGGGCAACAGTAACAGTAATGTAGTGCACAGGCTGGTTTTCCCAAAACCTGCATAGAGAAAGACAGTGAGTACAAATAATGTATGCATAATAATGAGTATTGGCGCAGAAAATGAGATCTTGGAATACTAAATACATTATATCTCAGGAACCGTATGACATAGAAAAAAATTTAAAATTCATGTTATTTACAACTGTCCTGGCTAATTTGAATCTTAGCCCTCATTAGGGGCTAAGAAGTTTTCGACAAAAAGTCCATATCTCACACCGCTTCCGAGATACGGCCCTGAAAGTACAAGGCACGTAATGTTATCCTATGGGAAAAAGAAAAGTTTGGAGCACCATAACTTTGCCTCCTGTAATGTTTTTCACCAAACCACTGAAAGGCACATCTGTGGGCTGTTGGCTTTCTTCCTCAAATTTCAGGAAAAAGACCAAACCGTTATTTTGCAGCAGGGTGCTGAAGTTTCTACAACGCGTTGGCGCCCGTAATGTTATCCTATGGGAAAAAATGTCAACTTTGGAGTGCCGCAACTTTGCCGCCATGTAATATTTTTCAAAATAACACTGAAAGGCACATCTGTGAGATGCCTTCATGCCCTCCAAATTTCAGCCTAAAACTCCCAACCGTTCTTTTGGCGGAGTGCTACAAGAATTACTGTTATTTTGGAATAGTGTCTCAAAGTAGTGTCGTGATTTGTGAAAGCTTTCGCAAGTGCAACACTACTTTGCAACACTACTTTTTCCAGAATTTGAAAACATATTTCTGGGGTGTTTTACCCCAAAATAAAGACATGGTTAGCATCCTCAGGGTCCGACTCACGTGAATACAAAAAGAATTAGGTTGCTAGAGGGTCTCAATTTTAAATGCCAACCATTTTTCTGATCACCAACTGAAAACAAGATGGCAGATTTGCGACACTAACAGGGCCATTTGCGACACTAAAAAGTGCATTTGCGACACTGTCGAACTTTTGTTAACTTTTCCCATTGACTTATAATGGGAAACTGTTTTTGAATAACTTTTGAACCATTTAATATTTTTCATGAAATCTTTGAAAGACACATTGGGGACCCTGGCCACATGCTCCCTGAAGATTTTGGACCAGTCGCACAAACCGTACGACCTGTAGGCGGACCGTAGAATTCCAGAAAAGCGTAAATGTGCACACAGATCATGCTTAATAACTCCACAGCTGTATATCTGAGCAGTATGAAACTTGGCAGATCACAAGGCCTATGATTCTTGATCATGTATTCCAAATTTCATGCAAATCTGTTAAATGGTTGCAAAGTTATTAAGGTGCAAAATTTTGGGTTTAACATAGAAATGGCTCCTCAACCCTAACTATGGTAGCACTACCGTGCTACCATAATATATATATATATTCATTGCAAAAAAACTCAGTTAATGCCCAGTTAGGGATGACAGCACAGCAACAAAAGTTTGAAAATGTGGTGCTAGGGTTACAGCCACCACCACCCCCACTCTCCACACCAACAGGCATCGGGGTGTGCGTTGGGATCGTCAGCGTAACTCTCACCCCATTCCATGAGTAAATAAGTTGAGGTGGTGCAGTATAGGAGAATGGGGTGCGAGTTAGTCCTGATGATTCCAACACACACCCCAATGCCTGTTGGTGTGGAGGTGGTTGGTAGGGTGTAACACTAATATCATATTTCCAAACTTTTGTTGTTGTGCTGTCAAGCCTAACTGAGCATTAACAGAGTTTTTGCAATGAATTTCCCTTCTTTTTGAGAATGTGTAATGTAACTGGTAACTGGTTGTGTTAGTGGGAAGCGTGGGCCCTCCAGACCCTGTACTCCTTCACATTATCCATTTTTACATAATGGTATACGTATGTGGGAGCGTGGGCCCTCAGGCCCTGCGCTTATAAACATTAGCACAGAGCCATACAGCAGCGCCATAGTACTGCAAAGGAACCCTTGTAACACACTTTTGTCAATATCTCTGTAACCGTAGCAAGACGGAAACAAAATCCACCGCTAGTGTAATCTATGATTTCCAAACTTGTGAGCTAAGCTGAAGGTAGCAATAAATCTGTATCTAACTTCGTTTTTGAGATACAGGAACCAAAAGGCATCACGTGCCTCAATGTTATTCTAAGGACATTTCTCAACTTTGAAATGCTGTACCTTTGGGCCCATTGAATGTTTTAGTACCAAATCACCAAAAGGCACATCTGTGGGACCAGGGCTTACCAGCTTGCAAATTTCAGCCCAAAGGCCCCAGCCATTTTGTCACAGGAGGATTGCAGAGATTTCACAAATTACGACAGTTTAGCAAAACAGCACGACACTTTTGTGATTTGTGAAAGTGTCACAGCTGTTTTTTCACAATTGTGAATGTACTGAGCTCCGATTTTAAAAATGGCATTTCTGGGGGTTTGCCTCAAAAAAGATAGGGCTGGCATCTGTAGGGCCTGACTGGGCAAACACAACAGTCACTGTTTACCTAGGGGTCCCAAATTTTAATGTCATGCATTTTTCTCTCTCACTAACTGAAAACAAGATGGCCACTGCACAAAGTAAAAGGGCCACTTGAGAAAGTGTGCAGCTTTCAAGAGATGCATATATTTTTCCCATTGACTATAATGGGAAGCTAGTTTTGAATAACATTTGAACAGTTTAATATTTTTTCACCAAATCTTCAAAAGGCACATCAGTGACCCAGCCTGCATCTTCGCTGAAGTTTTTGATGAAACAGACAAATCATGTGGGCTGTAGACATGAGCAAAGAAAGGCACTAAAAGTCATTTTTTGTGATTTTGGCATTCTGCAGCTCTGTAATGACTCATCGGACCATAGCGCAACTTGCCAGATCCAGAGATCTATGGTACTAGACCATACATGCAAACTTCAGGCAAATCTGTCATACGGTGGCAAAGTTATTAAAGTGCAAAATTTAGGATTTAATGCTAAACTGCTTACTCAACCATAACTATACCTGTATTATATATTTATATATATATATATATATATATATATATATATATATATTTATAAAGTGGGTAAGACAAATCACTGAAAATCCAGTATGCTGATTGGATGAAACAAGTCACATGATTGTGCATTATTCCACAATGACCGTGACACTTCCTAGTACGATCACACACCTGAACTACTTTCCAGCCCTCAAAACCCTGGCACCAATAGTGAGATCACTCTACACCTAGCACAGATAGGCAGCCACACACATACAGTTGGTACACTCAGACTGCTACCACAGGCACAAATAAATTAATGTAAGCCCCCAGTGTACACAAGATGTGGTTGACACTGCCATACTTTTGAATAAAATGCAGTGTAAAAGTCTTATCTGGTTGATCCTGCTGTTCTTACTGTGTCTTATTGTACAATGACTTTCACTTTTACTGTTGTAATGTAGTGTGACTGAGCGCTGTCACTTCTGGTAACTGACTTGGTGCCAGAGGTTTAAAATAACCCTCACTCTGTTCTACAAGTAAAAATAGCTTTAGTTTTTGTCTTTACTTTATTTTTCACAGAAAGAAGCTGCCATCTGAACTAGGAAGAGAGGGACTGAGGAGCACTTCCACTTTTATTACGGAAATGTAGCATGATCGAACGGGTCAATAACGGAAAGTGACATGCAGGCAGATGTGTAAAGTAAGTGTATTTGTATCCAAAACTAATGCAGAATGTGTGTTTTTGTTAGAGTTTTCCAAAAGAAGCTGCCAACTGAACCGAGGAAAGCCAGTGCAGAGAAAGGAAGTCGGCAGCTTCAGAAAGGTAGATGCAAGGCAGAGAGAGTGAGTGCTGCCATAGCAATGGTCGGTCTACCTTGCCTCTACTTTTCTGAAGTTGCTGATTTCCATGCTGGCCCCATTTTGAAAAAGAAATATTATTTTACCTCAAGTGCAATTTGAGCTTATGTCATCATGACTCATGATTCATAAGTGACTGAGCCACAAGACATGCCAAAGGTCAAACTGCATGAGCTGAAAAATAACATTGATATTTTCAGTAGGGCCATGGCATAGTCACTTTATGCCATGCCTTTTAATTTCTGCAGTATTTTGTTTTGTTTTTATTTATTTATTAGTCCTTTGTGTATTTTTTTAATTTTAGCATGGCAAGCGATGTGCTGAGTCTGTAGTACTTGTGGGGTGAGGGACCAGCGTCATTCCATCAGCACGTTGGCTGATGTGAGTTTGCAGCTTGCATGTTTCCAGGCTGGAGTGTGACATGTAGTTGGAGCAAGTAGTAAGGCAGTATGGGCTGGGAGAGTGTCAGCCCTATGCGCTGGGCAGGAGTGCCAATAAAGAAATCTGCAGTCATGGACAACTAGCAATCCATTAATGATGAAGAGAGTGGTGGCAACCTTGAGGAACTTTTGCAGCAAAAAAAAAAAAGTACATTGGAGAAGCTTGGAGAAATAAATGACTAAATATGTGTGTGTGACTGTAATAGAAACACTGATGGCTGGAGCCGGCACGTGAGTTAGCTGTCAGCATTTGAAAGTAATAGTGTGCTCACACTGCAGGTTCCAGCCAGTGGGATCTATAGTGAGAATAATTTTGCCACTATGATTTAGAGTGAGACTATCATGATAGTCTCACTCTAGGTCTTCATACTGGCAAAGATGACAGTGCTGTCTCTGTTCAGTAAATGTTTTTTCAATGTATCAAGGTGTTTATCTCTGTCCTCCACACCTAGACGGGTTTTGGTGGTATTGAAGCACCTGGGCTCAAATAGCTAAACGCTTTTTTTTTTACTTTGTTTCACTCTTCTATCTCTTCAGTTGCCATTTTGCTACATCCTGGTCTGTAGCCCTCGCCCGACCTGTGGCCTGTGCTAAGTTCTGGAATGAGTCGCAGACCTTCGGAAAATTAGCAAAAGGTCTGATTAGGCAATTGAGCCAAGAAGTTATTTCACACTGCTGCACCACCACAGCTGAAACTGGAAAGGGCTGGGGAGATTAAAACAACTGCTGAACTGTGAAAATGCTTCTGTACAAACTATACACTGTTCATATTGCTCTTTGTTATTCATGAAGTAAACAGAAAGGTTTTGCACCAAAATCATTTGTGTGCATGTTTTTGACTTGGTATAGTGGAGTGCTGACAAAACTGTTTGCAGCTGTCATGGCAGACTGCATACTTGAACTCTTACTGAATTTTCCCAAAAGATTTGGCACCACTCAGTTCATGCTGTAGGGCAAAAAATAAATTATGGAAAATAAAGTTATACCCAAAAGAGCACAAACAAACACATACAAACCAAGGTTTTATTTATTGCAGAGTCTCTCTCACACACACACGCATGCACGCACACACACACACACACACACACACACACACAGAGTCTATAGTTAGGCAAGCTCTTTGAATATAAACATTTTGCAATTTATAGGCCTCCTGCTGACACATTCCATTTTTGGGGAGGAGTTTGCATCACTAATCTGATTTACAACCACCAAGTATTTCAGACAGATTTTTTTTTTGTCTCTACATACTTCCTTAATAAAGAACTGTTACACCCATGTGTAAAGGTTTATTTATCATTAGATTTTGCTATCCTAAGTGAAGAAGCTTGTTTTCTGTAGAACCAGGCTACTACACTGATGAAGAGCTCTGTGTAGCCTGAAAGCATGTTTTCTGTAGTGTAAATCTTTTGTTTGTCCAGTGAAAGGTATCAACTCACCCATTTTGTTTATCTTTCTGTAGAAGGACCAATATGGTTACAAACTCTCTTCTTCAAAGAAGATTTAGCAATTGTAATAAATACAGACATTGTCAATGTAATATTATTCATATAACTTGCAACATCCCAGTCAGACTCAATACATTCTCCCCAAGTTTATCTGATAAATGCCAACATTGCCTGGATAACTGAGGAACCCTCTCTCAAATGTAATTATTCAGAAACAATTTTGGACTATGTTGGTGGAGTTTAGGGTGTCAGTTTCTCCTATGGCCATGTAATTTTGATTCTTGGAAGCTAATTTTTTCCCTTAATATCAATTTGATATCCACAAAATGAAATGTTATTTATTAATGCTAAGAAAATCATTTTGCAGCATTGAGGGACATTAAATTAACTACCAATCACAAGGTGGCTCAGCCTCTAGTTGATTGTTTCAAAATGGAAAGTCTTCACTATACTTTGGAAGACAAATATCAGGAATGTTTGCAAATGGGGCAACCATTTAAGTTACACTTAAATAGAGATTAGTGTACAGTTTATTTATCTATGTGTGTGTGTGGGGGGAGTCTCAGGACAAATACAAGCTAATTTGGGTAATTATAATATAATGAAATGGCAAAATTAAAAGGCTAGTTTTTCAGTTCATTGCTGAAAATTCAGTTTTTGAACTCCCCTATAAAAACAGAAATCAACCCCCACCTACAGTAAGGGATTTTCAGCAGCTGAGTGAGGGCGAGTTTTCTTTATTAAAAATAAATATGTCAAAGACTTAATGGTAAGAAAAAACCAGCATTTTTTCAGTTTCTAACCATATATCATACAAACTGAGACCAATAGAAGATAAACTTTAGTAGTGGTGTGACTACAGTATGTACACTTGTGTGACTGTTGCTTGTTATTGCATACATGTACTGTAGTTAGTACGTTTAGTGCCTATAGGCCACATGCTAAGTTACTGAGGAAAGTATGAGCTGGGCAATAAGACATCCTCAATTACTGTTAATGAAATTGTTATGGAGTTCAAGAAGATTATAGAAAACACTATTCTCATGACACATGTGACTGTGTCTTTCCATGCGCAGTACACTGTGGGCTCAAAAGAAATTAATATGGTGAACAGTATGTATTAGCCATTGAATGTTAACAGTCTGGCCAGTATTAACAGTTCAGTATTTTTAACAAAGTTTTTTATTTTGCATGAATGTTATGGAGCTGTGTAGCACAGAGTTAGTGAGACTCTTGTAAGGGCACAATTTGAAGATGGGAAGCGGCTCAGACGTAATTTAAAAGTATTTTTCACAGAGAGGGTTGTGGATGCATGGAATGGCCTTCCAGAGGAGGTTGTGAGTCAAAAACAGTGGTAGAATTCAAGCATGCATGGGACAGTCATAAGGCAATTCTAGGGGTGGGGTAGGAAGAAGTAGGCTGCTGGATAACTAGGATCTGCAACTTATCCATTAGGTAGGAAATGGGCAGACTAGGTGGGCCAAGCGGTCCTTATCTGCAGTCAAATTCTATGTTTCTATGTTTCCATAGGACTTTATGTCCCATCCTGAGTTATGGAAGGCAATATTCTATGAATGAAATCATAGGAAAGAATCAGCATGATGAAAATCAAAGTATACTGTAAGCTAGTCCGTACATGCTTGGCAAGTGACTTCTTTTTCGATACATAAGACACATACTGTAGGTTAGCATTAAAAGGAGTTTGAGACACATTTTGCTATATGATTGCACTCTAATTTCTTTAAACTTTGGTATCTTTATGTTTCAAGTAGGACTGTCTATGTGAGTGCATTTTCTTCAAAGAACCATATTGGACATGCCTTAAAGAAGAAGAATGACATTAAACCATAAACAGTGATTCTTATCATTAAGAATATTTACTGGACCATTTGATTTCTTTGAACAGTGCTTAAACACTGAGCAAGATTAGAGCATGTCTGCATGAACTTATAAGTCACAGATGAAGTACAGAGTACCTATTTATAGCACAGTGCTGGAAATAATTATATGTATGATACAAGCAAAAATAATGTTGGTATGAATCTATATTTATATTTTGTGTATAATTGGCATTTTGTTATTAGTGTTGCATTTGACAAGCTTATTGTCACTATACCTTATGAAATATACAAGATATGTATGCCAGCTCCATGGGACCAAGTGGTGAGGCACCTGCTCAGCATGCTGGTGATACAGGTTCATGACCCACACCCAGGACTGGACCAGAGACCAACAAGAAGGCTGAAGAGCATCCTTACAGACACTGTCCTTCCAGGAGAGAGGGGATGGCCTGCACCACTACTCAAGTGGATCCTGGTGGTGAGCCGGCGGAGGCACACTTGGTGGTGTGGGTGACCACATGCTTCCATGTGTCCTTCCCAGGATGCCATGAGGTGCAACCATGATATGGGAGTAGGTGGAGGAAGAGTGGAAATGGAAAATGGCCCACCCTGATAGTGCTGGATGAAGTGTACAGCTAGATAAATGAGTCTACGTTTCCAGTACCTACTTTGTAGTTAGCATTTAAAGTTCTGAACAAGCTGCGCCCCTTGTACCTCCACAAGCTTCTGAACTCCTGAGCCCCTGGGAGGACACCTAAGCCTACAGATCAGAGGCTGCTGAGGATTCATCCTTTGCACTTAACATTTCATCTCTTATTGCCAGCCCAGTAGCACAGCAGTTGCACTACCACTTGCTATGCCAGTGACAGAAGACTGGGAGCAGACTGAGATCACTCAGGGGCCAGCCAGTGGAGGGGCGACAGAGCATCTCAAGAACAGCTCTCTTTCCTTAGGGAGAGGGGGATGTTGCATCCTTGCTTGACTGCTGCATGGTGGAAACCTGGTGGCAGCATAGCAGCTGAACATTGAAGGAAACTGGGTAAGACACTGATTCCATGCATGGCGCATGCATGACATTAGCATGCCGGAACTCTCAGGGAAGAAAAGAGGCAAGAGAAAAATCTTGTTCTGCTGAGATCATGCCGGCAAGCCCTGCAGGCCCATGTATGGCCATTAGGGCAGCCAACCACACCACATCTGAGGTCCTGTATAATAATAATAACATTTCTTTGTTAGCGCAATATCAAATATCAAAGCGCTGTACAATCACACTCTAAAATAAACACAAGTAAATAAAACCATAGCACTATTAAATATTAAATATCCAGTACTAAAGTACTAAAAGTCAGAAAATGCTGAATAGGAATGCACATGCAAATAAATGTGTTTTAAAGCAATTTTAAAGCTCTCAATGTGGCATTCTCTCACCCAACAGGTAGAGAATTCCTCAGGGTGGGGGCAGCAAAGCAAAAGCCCAAGCTTAGAAGACTTCAAATGCACCCTGGGAATCTCCAGCAATCCCTTGTCAGTTGAGTGGAGTGGTCTGAGAGGGCAGCAGAGATTCAGAAGCGCTTGTAGATAGCTCAGACCCAAGCCTTAGAGGGCTCTGATGGTTAGCAAGCCAACTTTAAAGGTGATCCACCACTGAACAGGCAGCCAGTGCAGAGTGCAAGTAGTACAGGCGAAATATGGCTGGATCGAATAGGCCCAGACAACATCCTGGCTGCAGCATTCTGCACTAGCTGCAGGTGGTGGATATCAACCTCAGGAAGCCCTAGATATAGGGAATTACAGTAGTCAAGATGTGAGGTCACAAATGGGTGCACCAGAGTTGGAAGATCATTGGACAGAACAAGGTGTTTAATCCGGAGATGTTCTTCAGATAAAGGAGGATTTGACCACAGTTGACACCTGCAAAAGCAGCATCAGCCCATTGTCAAATATCACCCCAGATTCTGCACCCACTCAGAGGTCAGGAGCTGACAGCCCTCTAGCCAAAGCCTGGAGGGCTTCCCAGCAACTGACCCTTCAAACCGATGTCCTGGTTCCATGACCAACACCTCCACCTTGTCATGGTTCAATCTAAGCCAACTGGAATTCATCCAGTCTTGGATTGTGTTGACAGTTGGAAAAGACTAAGAGCGCACTATCCTGGTCGGGCACAAAAGACAGATACAGCTGAGTATCATCTACATAACAGTGAAAACTCAGCCCGCACCATCTTATAATGTCTCCTAATGGGAGCATGTACACTCACGAACATCATGGGGATAACACTGAACCCTGCAGAACCCACATGGCAGGAGTAGGATCAGAGAAAAAATCCCGCTACTACCTTCATGACCTACCAGTGAGGAAAGAATGAAACCATCTGAGGACTGTACCAGACAAACCACAGATGAACCACAGGTGATCAAGAAGTACCCCATGGTCCATGGTGTCAAAGTTGAAGAGAGATCCAGAAGGACCAGGATGGAACGGCACTTCTGGTCTCTAGCCATCAGGAGATCATTGAGTACCCAAACCAGAGCAGTCTCAGTACTACGCCTCTTATGGAAACCAGACTGAGAGGATCAGAGATAGCATGGATGGTGAGATGGTTCTCCAACTATTGTGCGACAACTTTCAATAACCTTCCCTATAAAGGGAAGGTTAGAGATTGGCCTGTAGTTTGCAGGAAAACTGTGTCAGGGGATGACTTCTTGACAAGGGGTAACCACTGCCACCTTCAGGGAACTAGAAACTCCCCGATTCCAGTGAACACCAGATTAATTCTGCTAGAACCAAGCTGATCACATCTACACACCCCATTAAAAGGCGGGTAGAGCCTGGGTCCAAACTACAATAAATTGGATGCACACTCCGAGAAGCACCATGATATTATCGATCACCAAATGGTCAAAGTCAGCCCAGCAAAACAAAGGTGTCGTGACTCAGTTTTTCACCAGTAACCCCATAGAGGGTAACTGGTGAATCTCTGTCCTCATGTCGCAACTTTATCAGCAATGAAGCAAGCAAACTCATCGCACTCTACTTGTGACAAAGCCTTCCGAAGCGTAGACAGGCTGGATTGCACAGTCTGTCTACTGTCCAGAACAGCTGAGATGGTCAGTTCTTTGCAGCAGTCTCCCTAGACAGGAATTCTGCCTTCTTATGGGAGATTGCTGACTGATAGATCCTATAATGCTCCATCAGTCTAAGTCTGTCAGCATCTAAACCGGTTCCCACGCCAAGCACGCTCTAACCTTCACCCCACGTGCTTCATCCTCTCAAAGTCCCATCAAAATAGGGACCGAGGGCAAATGGGTGGTGAACACAGAAACAAGCAAGTGAATACAGAGCTTCCTCCACTGCTCAATTGAAAGCCTGGAGGAGATTCTCCAGACCCTCGCTTGCCACTAGGATTCCCGATAAGGTTCAACACTGCCAAAAGGCCATCAATGTTCAAACCCCATAATGAGCGGTATCGGATCATCTCCACAGGAGCAGGCCTATAAGGGGAGCCAAGAAGTTGAACCTAATGCTGTGATGGCTGGACCATCTGACTGGTTCCACCACCAAGTCTGAGGCCTCTAATCCCAGGAGAAAGACCAGGTCCAATGAGTGACCAAGATTATGAGTCACAGAGGAAACTCCCTGTGAAAAGCCCAAAGAACTCATAAGACAGAGAAGTCTTGTCCAAATTATGAGAGTTTGTCATCGACCCAGGCATTGAAGTCCCCAGTACCATCAGCCTGGGGAGTTCAATAAAGGATCAACAACTGAAGTCCGCAACCTCCTGCAAAACTGACTCGCCACCTGGTGGACGATAGATGAGATCAATTTTGCACCCCACACCATGCGACTACAGTACACTCCACAAGACCTGGTATCCTCAACCTGCACATCCACAAAGCCCAATTCTGATTTAAAACAAATTGCTACACCCCGCCCCTATGACCCAACCTCACACAGTGTATCACCAAGAAGCCGGCTGAAATTGCCGATTCCAAATGGGACCAGCATTTTCATCCAGCCAGGTCTCGTGATGCAAGTTAGATCAGATGACCCAACAAGATCAGCTATAATGGCTGACTTGTTTTTAATAGATCTGGCATTGTACAACACCGCGCGAGTTGGGTGGGAAACCGGAGCAGTTCCAAGGTACTGACTCACTAAATGTGAAGCCCTTGGGTATGGGCACAAAACAAGGCAACCCTTGTTCAGTGCACCATTTCACCCCAGGGCTTCTTCTGAACCCACTACCCCAATCGGCCACTCAGCTCAATCCTCTCCCTGGTCCCCACCCTTCCTCCTCCCTCCTCCTCCTCCTGTGATTCCAACAGCCCTACAGAGGGCATACACTGCCACACTGACAAAGGGGAAGGATAAAGGGTGGCAGTCCCGTTCGGAGAGGGAGTAACATCCGACAGGGAGCGCTAACATTAAACACATCCTGATGGATAATGCGGCACTACTTAATAATGTAGGTAATTGATGGATTAGCTGTAAGTCCCTGAGAAGTTCAGCTGGGTGGCTTTGGGGGACCAGGTGCTGGAGAAAAGTTCTAGATAAAAGAATGAAAATCTTGACATCTAAAGCTTTTGACTTGATATTACAAAGGAGACTGGTTAAGAAGGAAAACAATCTGGGGCTAGGAAAAGAAATAAATGGTTGTGTCAAAACTGGCTCATGGATAGAACTTAGACAGGACCCAGAGAGTGGTCCTAATGAGTAAAGACTCCAAGGACAGAGCAATGACTACATTAGTGAGGTGCAGCAGGGTCATTCCTGGACCCTCCTGTTTAATATGTATAGTATATCTTTGATATAGGAAATGGTATCCAGGGAAGGGGAGCCTGTTTACTGATGATACTTAGCTCTGTAGGAGGGTCACTAGTGAAGAAAGGGATAACATTAGGAGACAGGAAGTGAGAAGACTGGAGAAATGTTTCAGTACTTAGAAGTTGGACATTTAACACCAAAACGTGCAAAACAATGCACATAGGAGAAAAACATACTGGCCCACTGGTCATGCAAGGTGTTAAGAGTCCATTTGCATGCCCATTATGGGCTTATTTTCTTGGGCACAGCAGCCCATTAGCATCACTTACATGAGAGCCCTGGTGGTCCCCCATCACCCGGTGCTTCTTTTCTTAGAAGATAACATTTGTATTCCAATCTCAGATAGCAGTTTTCCTGGTGGTCCAGTGCCTACCCCCATCTCCTGGTGCTTCTTTTCTAAAAACTAACATTTGTATTTCAGTCCCATATAGTAGTTTCTCTGGTAGTCCTGTGTTTACCCTCCCATTGACAGTGCTTCTATATTAAATGTAAACTTTTGCTGCAATATCATATAATAGTTTCCATGGTGGTTCAGTGGTCCCCCCGATCCACTAGTATATAATTTTATAGACCCTCCTGGTGGTTCAGGGCTCCCCCATTCCCCAGTATACCATTTTATAGAACATCTTGCTGGTCCAATGACCCTTGAACAGACCCCATCTAACATATCACATCTCTGCACCCCATCTTACCACGGTGCCCAGTACTCTTAAAAGCTACATATGGTGGCCCCAGCCCACTCAGCACCCCTGCACAGCCTTTCTGACACCTCCATGACCAGCCACTATATAAGCTGTCAGTGAATGCTTGTACTGTAGAAACAGCTGGGTAGAAACAGTTGTAGGGCAGGGTGTTGGTCAAAAGCTACCACAACTGCAATGAGGGTCACCATGCTTTTAGGATGGCCCTGTTGGCCATATGCACAGAGATTTTCTCCCACACACATCCACATATTGAAATGTGGATTTGTGGGAGGGTGTGTGACCTTCTTTGAGCATAGCATTGTGGTTGCAAGCAAGAGTTTCTTAAAATCTGTGGTGCAAAAATTCTGTGGCTGTCTCTTACAGCTTGCATTGGGACCCATGAACCTTTATGACAAAAGTGACAGCATCATTAAGAAAATTACTCAGAGACATAATGGAGATTAATGTTTCAGTATCAATGTTACAAAACTTGTGGAGAGGCAGAAGAGGGCTTGGTAATATGACAGATCTCTCTGAGAATGGATAGAAGAAAATCCCTATTTATTGTTGAGACATAATTAGCAGTAAAGCTAGACACTTCAGAGGACTTATTTAGAAGATCAAACTTGAAAATTTATCAATTAACAGAGGCAATACATTGAAGGACTATATATGATAGGGGATTATGTTACTGGTCCAGCTAATACTCTGTCTGTCAGTAAAACCAATTTTGATGCAATTGTTCATGGCTGTGTAGGTGCTGTTTACCACTAAATGTCTGCTATGTTTTTTATAGTCTCTACACAGCCAGTATGAAACATGCTGGTTTGAAGACTCTGTGAGATGCATTGTTAATGAGATGAGCTATATAAATATAAAGTTCTACTTGGACTAGCCCCATCCATGTTCCTCCAAGACTCTAATTGTGAGATCTGCATTTATTTTCCTAGAGCTGGCAGACAAGGAGTTAACCATTCTTCCCTCTCTACCAAGCAGCAAAAATTAAATGGCTGTATTATGGTTGTTGCCCATAATCTTGCACGCCCCACCCAGTCCTGAATCCTGAGTACTTCAACATCATGGGTGATAAAAAATGATTCCATTATAGGTAAACAACTCTCTGATCTGTATTAAAGAGGGTAAAGGTTGTTATTACAGGAAATGTAATTTATATGTTCTCTTGTTACAAGAACTGAGGTCACATTTTCTAATAAGGTGTCATGTAGATGTCAATGTGATTCAGATGGCACATTTATCTTTGGACCAGAAGGTTATGGGTTCTAGTCCCACACCAGGATTAAGCTCCTACTATAAATGCTTGCATCCAAGTGCAGTACTGGGTTTGCTGTACTCTCAGGGTGCCATCCTTTGGATAACATAGTTATAGTAGCAGTACTCCTCCTTCTCCAAGCTGCTTGAAAGTCAGTAATTCATTCAAGTCAATTCAGTTGTCTTACTTGGTTTTCATTCTATCATTTTAGCATTTAGAGGGATTCTTGGTCTCATCATTCGCCAAATTATGATCTTCCTGCTCACCGATGGCAAGGTAACCCACTCACTGGTAAGGAAACTACACTTCAAATTTTACCATGCCAGTATGAACTAAGATCCTTCTGCCCTCTCTTTCTTGTGTATAAACCATTCTCTGGCTTTTGTCTTTTAACTTTAAACTTTACAATGCCAATAAGAACTCAGGTTCTACTTTCTCTCTCTCTCTCTCTCTCTCTCTCTCTCTCTCTCTCTCTCTCTCGTGGAAACCACTCACTGGCTTCACCTTCTATCAGTGTGCTCTGGTGTTTGGCCCCAGAAAACCAAAATAGATATGCAGAACTATAACAAGTATGCAAGAATATTTTATGTACAAGGACATGTCCCTGGTTTTCTTGAGTAAAATGAGGGTACTTGGAGGATACAAGAAAGAACAAGATTTGCAGCTAAAACAATACCTGGCTTAGGTGTTAATGAAGAGAACGAGATTGCTTTTTCCTCATTCTGAATGTTTCAAAAACACAGACAGAACTTTGAACCTAAAATGTAATTGTGATTGTGGCTATTGCTTCTAATTAAAGTAGGTTATAAAAACAGTAAAAGAAATGAAATGACAGTAAAGGTTCAGCAGCCCTAGTATCGATAATGGAGCTGAGCTAAGATGAAAGTCATACAGTATCACTTCATGGAACTAAAACGTTTTGTAATGGAAACAGCACGGTATCACGGAGCTAAGAAAGAAACAGTATAACACTGTATTAGCTAAGGAATAACTGGTACTGTACTCACTCATGAAGCAATGGCAGCAAAGTACTGTACTGTATCATTAAGCATTATGTAAGGCAGAAACTGTACAGTACTGTATTATGGAGTCAAGGCAGAAATGCTATAGCACTTCATCATGATGCAAAGGTGGAAATGGCAGAGCCTTGTATCATGAAGCAAAACAGAAACAACATAGTAACAGAAAAGTTCAAACAGGAATGGTACTGTACTGTATCATGGAGCAAGGGTAGAAATGGTATAGCACTGTATCTTGGAGTTAAGATAGAAATGGTAGAGCCATATATCTTGCATCTAAGATGGAAGTGATGCAGCATTGTATCACAGATCTACAGTACTGTAAGTCAGACTCCACCCAACTCTGCATTGCAGAGCTAAGGTGGAAGACTACAGCACAATAGCATGGCACTAAGGTGAAACAATAAATCACGGGCTTGCCCAGTGGCATGGTGGGCTGAGGCACTGGCCACTTCATAGCCTACCATACCAGCAACTCAGGTTGAGGAATGGAGCAGGGTCACTTATGGCAGACAGGCCAGGAAGAATTCAGCATCCCATGATGAATCTCCTGCCTCTGAATCCAGTGAGTGTCCCACTACTTGACCATGGAACCAGCAGATTGAGGCAGATCGGTAGCAGATTTGGATGTGTCTCTGCATACACAATGCCCTCATGGAAGAAAACAGGAGGATGAAAATGCCACAGCCCACTCAGCACCCTTGCAGGCACTGCACAATCCTAGGTGGCAGGCTACCCACCTAACAAGACTCTTTATAAGTGGTGGTCAACCAGTAAATCCACAAGATGGGTTGGAGACTGGGTAGGAGGTGACACTGGAACTAAGGGATGAAAAGCACAGAAAATATGTATGAAAAATAAATAAATAAATAGGCAGTATAACACAGGTATAAAATGGAAATGAAGAATTAATGTATCGTTGTGTTAAGAAGGCATCAATACATACTATCATAGAGCTAAACAGAAACCAATGCAGCAATGTATCATGGAAGTAAGAAGGAAACAGTGCAGAATGGTATACTGGAGCAAAACTGAAAGTGATGCAGCACAGTATCATGGAGCTAAGCTGGAAACAATGCAGCGTTGTGTCATGGAGCTAACCTGAAACCATACAGCAATATATCATTTATTTTAGTCTTTGATAACTAGGTAAGGCCCCTAGGCACAAGTGCCTGCTTTTAGGGATGACCTGGGAGCACTGGGAGGTTAAGTGACTTGCTCAGAGTTACACAGTATACAAGTGATGGTTGTGGGATTCAAACTCCAGTCTGCTGGATGTAGCAAGCTCATTTACAGCTCATTGCTCTAACCTATAGGCTATACTGCCAGCCCTTCATGGAACTAAACTAGAAATAATGCAACACTGTAGCATTGGACCAAGATGTAACAATGCAGCACTGTATGATGGAAGTAAGACAGAAACAATGCAGAACTGTATCATGAAGCTGAACTGGAAACTATGCAGCACCTATGATGGAACTAAGATTCAATAATGCAACACTGCATGATAAAGCTAAGATGGAAACAATGCAACACTGTATCATGGAGCTAAGACACAAATGATTTGGCACTCTTATTAAGCTAAAATGGAAAAGATACAGCACTGTATCATGAAACTTAGTAATAGTGCAGCACTGTATCATGAAACTTAGAAACAGTGCAGCACTGTATCATGAAACTTAGAAACAGTGCAGCACTGTATCAGAAACAGAAAGTGCAGCACTGTATCATGAAATTAGAAACAGTGCAACACTGTATCTTGAAACTAAGAAACAGTGCAGCACTGTATCATGAAATTAAGAAACTGTGCATCACTGTGTCATGAAACCAAGAAACAGTGCAGCACTGTATCATGAAATTAAGAAACTGTGCATCACTGTATCATGAAACTTAGAAACAGTGCAGCACTGTATCATGAAACTTAGACACAGTGCAGCATTGTATCATGAAACTAAGAAACAGTGCAGCACTGTATCATGAAATTAAGAAACTGTGCATCACTGTATCATGAAACTAAGAAACAGTGCAGCACTGTATCATGAAACTAAGAAACAGTGCAGCACTGAATCATGAAACTTAGGAAAAGTGTAGCACTGTATCATGAAACTTAGAAACAGTGTAGCACTGTATCATGAAACTAAGAAACAGTACAACACTGTATTATTTAACTAGGATGGAAACAATGCAGCACTGTATCAAGGAACTAAGATGGAAGAATGCTGCACTGTATCATGGAGCTAAACTAGAAATGTGGCCTCATTCTATAATGGAGCTAAGATGGAAACAATACAGCACTGTATCATCAAACTAAGATGAAAACAACAATGCAACAGCATGATGGAGCCAAGATAGAAACAATGCAACACTGTATCAAAGAGCTAAGATGGACCAGTGCAGCACCATATGATGGAGATGAGATGGAAATAATACAGCACTGTATCTTGAAACATAGAAACATAGACTTTGATGGCAGATAAGGACCGCTTGGCCCACCTAGTCTGCTCAGTTCCCTACCTAATGGATAAGCTGAGATCCTAGTTAACCAACAGCCTACTTCTTCCTACCCCTCACCAGAATTGCAATATGTCTGTCCCATGCATTCTTGAATTCCACCACTGTTTTGACCCCACAACGCCCCTCAGGAAGGCCATTCCATGCGTCAGCCACCCTCTGTGAAAAATACTTCCCACATTGCCCCTGAGCCGTCCCCCATCTACAAATTGTGTACCCTTGTTCTTGCATATCTCTTTCTGAAAATGCTACCCTCTTGGACTTTGTTGATTCCCTTGAGGTACTTGAAAGCTTCTATCATGTTCTCTCTCCTTCCTTTCCTCAAGGGTATACATATTAAGCTCCTTTAGTCTTTCTTCATGTGGCTTTTGTTGCAGAGCCTGCACCATTTTAGTTGCCCTCCTCTGTACTGCCTTCATCCTGTCTATGTCCTTTTGGAGATGGGGTCTCCAGAACTGCATGCAGTACTCCAGATGAGGTCTCACCAACTGTCTGTACAGAGGGATAACAACTTCTTGTTTCTACTGGTGATGCCTCCCTATACATCAGTATCTCCCCAGCCTTCCTTACTGCCTTCTCACATTGCTTGCTTACCTTTAGGTAATCTGCTATTACTACCCCTGACCGGTTTCCATTTTTGTTGTTGTTAATACCCCCCAATATGTACTCTTCCCTGTCGTTTTGCTTCCCAGGTGCATTACTTTGCAGTTCTTTGCATTGAATCTAAGCTGTCACACTTTTGACCATTCCTCCAACCTTGCCAAGTCCCTTATCATCCTTTCCACTCCCTTGTGCATCAACCCTCTGCAGATCTTTGTGTCATCTGCAAAGAGACATACTTTTCCTTCCAGTCCCTCCACAATGTCACTTATAAAGACATTAAAAGTACCAGACCCAGTACTGAACCCTGCAGTATCCCACTAGTAACCCCCTTCTTCAGACACGACTGTGTTTACTATTATCCTTTGTGTCCTGTTATCCAGCCAATTTTTTACCCAGGCTATCACCCTGGAACCCACTCCCAGGCTGGCTAATTTGTTTATTAATCTTTTGTGTCAGACTGTGTCAAATACCTTGCTAAAGTCTAGATAGGCCATGTCCACAGCCCATCCCGGTCTACTACTTTGGTTTCCTAGTCAGAGAAATTTATTAGATTTGTCTGATATGACCTTCCTGCTGTGAATCCATGCTGCCTTAGGTTCTGTGCCCTGCTGGCCTCTAGGTACTCAACAATGCTTTCTTTCAGAAGTGATTCCATCAATTTTCCTACCACTGAGGTCAAGCTAACAGGTCTGTAGTTTTCTGCCTCTGCTTGCTCCCACTTTTGTGAAGGGAATGACATCTGCCCTCCTTCAGTCCTTAGGTACCACACCATCCTCCCAAGATTTGTTAAAAGGGTAGTCAGTGGTATCACTAGTTCTCCACTTAGTTCTTTAAGAATTCTGGGGTGAATCCTGTCAGGCCCCATTGCTTTGTCCACCTTAAATTTTAGGAGTTCTTTCAGAACCCTTTCTTCTATGAAATGACTGGTATCAACCCCTATCCAAAGTGCTTCTATTGATTGGATTAGGTACTCCCCTCCTCTTCTTTTGTGAATACTGAGCAGAAGTATTTATTCAGTATCTCTACTTTTTCACTGTCACCTCCTTACCACCCTCCCTTTATTAAGCCTCACTATCTTCTTCACTCCCTAATGTACCTATAAAAGGTTTTATCCCCTTCTTCATCGAGTAGGCCATCTTTTCCTCTGTTTGCACCTTTGCTATTCTGACTGTCTTTCCTGCTTCCTTCTACTTTAACTGGTACAGTTCTCTGTCCTGCTCCTTCTGTTTTCGTTATACTTCCTGAATGCTATATTTTCTCCCTAACCTTCCTTACCCCTTTTTGAGAACCATAGTGGTTCTTCTTTCATTTTGATTTATTTGCTACACACAAAGGCTTTCTTGCCTCCTTGATGGCAGTTTTGATCTTTCCCCATTGTTCCTCCATCCCTCCTTCCTGTCTGTTTTCTAGTGCTTTTCTGAGGCACTCTCCATTTTGACAAAGGCAGCCATTCTAAAGTCCAGTACCCTCACTTTTGTATCGCTTGACTCTGCGGTTGTGTTTATCATGAACCACACTGTGTGGTGGTCACTTGTTCCCAGATGGCTACCCACTTCTAGATCTGAGATCCTGTCTCCATCCCCATTTGAGAGTAGCAGGTGTAAGATTGCTCCTCCCAAGTTGGTTACAACACTAGCTGTCTGAGGCATGCCCCTGTAGGGCATCGAGAATGACTCTGCTCTTGAATGTGGCTGCAGCAAAGGGTGCTCCAGTTAACAACTGGCATATTATGGTACCCCATCAACAAAACCTCCCTTTTTCTGCCATCCTAAGGATGCCTTCTATCATTTCCTTGTCCATTTCCTCCCGAGATGAAGATCTGTATATAACCCTCTTGCAGATTGTGGTGTCATTTCTGGGGTAGTCTGTGACCATAGTGACAGAGATTGAGTGCCTAGAAAATGGTGAGTCAATCTCAGTGACTGTGATCATGGCTACATAGGGAGGAGGGTGAATAGATACTGCGGTTGGCGAAAACCATGACAGGAACTCCGTGTGTATGCACGCAGTGTGCACCCATGGGGAGGAGGCAGGGAGGGATGGCATGTGGGAGGGGTTGTGGTGAGCAGCTGCTGAGCTGGATCACTGGTGTCATGGGGAGGTGGTCAGCTGGGAGGCATGGGGTACCGGGTTCTGGTCTGGCATCATGCATTTTTTTTTTGCCTCCTGGCATGTATTTTGTCAAGTTTTTCACCCCCTGACATGCATCCTCCTGGAGTTGAGAATTCATAAGTGAGGGGTGGGTGGCATTGACCCCTCATGATTAGAAATGAGACCTGTAGGTCTTGAGCACCTTTTTCTGTAAGCGCCGCCAATGTGCATCACCGAAATTAATTTTTGAGATGTACATCCACCATAATAGAAATCGTCGTTTCTCGATATGACATGGAATCTATTTCTGGTGTCCAGGGTGACCCACAGTTCCTCATCTCCTCCCTGTTTACCCTTTAGTTCCACTGTTTGATCCCTTCCCTCACATAGAGAGCTACCTCCTCTCTCCTACCCTCCCTGTCCCTCCTGTAGATTGTGTACCCTGGTATGTTGACATCCCAGTCATGGTTCTCTGTCTACCATGTTTCTGTGACTGCCATGACATCCAGGTGTCCTCTTCCATCAAGGCCACCAGTTCAGGGAACTTGTTTCCTAGACTATGGGCATTGGTACCATTGCCTCCAGTGGTGAATTGGGTAAGGAACTGGTGAACGGATAGGTGACAGAGGGTGATGGTTAATAACATTCACTCTAATGAGAGGAAAGTGACCTGTCGGGTGTGGCAGGACTCAGTACTGTGATCAATCCTCTTCAATGTCTTCATAAGTGACATTATGAAAGAAGTGGAAGGGAAGTTATGATTTTTTTTCTGGATGACAGCAAAATCTGCAATAGGTTTACACTTTGGAACAGTTGGAGAGAATGTATAATGCCCTTGGGAATCTTGTTGAGTGGTCAAGAGCATGGAAGTTGCAGTCCTTTAGCAAATATTTCCAAATCATGCACCTAAAGCACAGGAACCCAGGATCTGAGTATAGAGGAGGGAGATACTGACAGTCTATAAGCAGGAGAGGTACCTTGGGGTTATCATGTCTGAAGACCTCAAAGTGTGATGAGCCAGTGGGATGTTGGGATGCATAAGGAGAGTTATCCTCAGCAGGAGGAGGGAGGTGGTGTTGCCACTGTATCATTCACTTCTGAGCTTCCACCTGGAGTATTGTCCAGTTCTGGAGGCCATACCTTAGAATAGACATAGACAGGGTGGAAGCAATCCAGAGGAGGGCAACTGAAAATTTTCAGGGGTGGCATCAAAAGCACTATGAAGAGAAACTGAGGGATCTCAACATGCACGCCCTGGAAGAGAGGAGAGGAGAGCAAGAGGGGCATGATGGAGACCCACCAATACCTCACATGGGGCGAACAGGGGCAGAACAGGAGTCTCTTCAAATAAGAAAGAGCAGCAGGACCACAGGGTATATGATTAAGCTAAGGGAGTTTATGAAGGATTTGAGGAAGTACTACTTCACTGAAAAAGTAAAAGTGGTGGACACCTGGAACAGACTGCCAGAGGAAGTGGTGGAGGCAAACAAAAGTAGGTGGCTTCAAGCATGCATGGTTTAGACATAGGGGAATGTTAGTAAAAGAAAGGGAAGAGGGAGGGTCACTGGACACCAGTTAGGGTCTGCAGAGACAGACTAGGGTGGACCATCTGGACAGGGCAAGTGCTCCTTTTTCACGGACAGGTTCTATGTTTCTGTGTTTTATGGAGTAACACAGCTACGACATTTTTCCCACTTAATTTTCTTGCTTCCAACAGCTTAACAAGCTGTCTCCTGTATTTCTTCTTGTCTGTTCAAGCCCAGTTTTTAAACTTATGCCTTTCAATTAATTTTCTAAATCTGAGTTACAGTATGGGATGAGTTCACACTGCTGTTAACTTGAGTTAGGGATGCATGTTCCTCTGAAACCACACCATAGCCTACCTCAAGCAGGGCTCAAGCATGATCTCAGACTACAGATGGAGGCACAGTTTTTACTGTGATACCATCTGTGCACAATTCTTTAAATGGTTTTAGCAGCATTACAAAGTTTTAAAAGAAACAACATTGATAGGGCCTACACGGTACTGTAGAATGATCTGTTAACAGGCAGGGTTCTTTAATAAATGATCAGTTAGCTAATCACTATCAGAGACCACTCCATCAGCTTTTTCTGAAGTACACATTAGTGAACAAATACACAAAGGAACATCACTTTACCTATCACCCAGTTTAGCATCCTAGTCCTATGCCAGATTTAAAATACATATCCTTCTCTCACAGGTGGACTTTACAAACCTTAAAAGCAGTTATATTTTACAATGAAGTATAATAAAGGCTAATCGAGAGACAATGAGCCCATTACTTTAAATTTTACACTCATAAAATGTGCATCTTACAATGCTGCTTTGCATTGCATGCTAGACAATTCACTCTACCAGTAGTGTAGCTAGGAAAATAACATTTATTCAGTATGCCAGAACATTTTGGTTTCTCTTTTCTGACCCACCTTTGTAGAAATGCCTGTGTTTGTTACTCAGACCCCTCATATAAGCCATATTGTACTTCACAAACTGCATAGGTAAGAGCAAAAATTATAGCAGTGCATAGTGTTATGCATGTAACAGGTGTTTAATTTGAGCAGAGTACAAACTTCTTATTACAGCACCAGTAGGGGTAGATATCAGGTGGTAGGAGCAGCTAAAATCAATGCCCAGGGCTTAGAATCCGCCACCGTCTCCACTCTGCATGCATATGATGGCTTACTTGGAGTATGTGTTCCTACACCACTAACTGCACATAAATATTTCTTTATTCATTTATTTATTTATTTAAAAATGTTATCAGGAAAAACATACTGAGCTGGTAACAGTTCATTTCAGATGTGTCCTGGGGACAGAGGTAGGGAGAGCAGGCAAATATAAATAAGGTGCAACAAGTGCAATAAACTAATAATTGTGCAGAAACAGGTATCCTGTGGATAGTGATACAGAACAGCAAGATACATGACACAATAAACTGACAACTGTGCAACAATAAATATCAACATTATTGAGCATGTGCCTCCAAATACATACTCAACAGTCCATTACAGCGAAATAGTTCCTCTGTGTCATGGACCATAGGAAACAAGTTAAGAAATTAAAATGGTTTACAGAAATTGGACACAGAATGAAATCTTATGCTAAAAGAGCAGTTATTCCCATCGTAGTTCAAAACATGGCCAAAATTGATTCATCTGTTCATATCTTTCTAAGATGGGCACTTAAATCAGTTTTGGAATATTGGGCCCAGCACTTGCAAGATCATGTAATTCCACCTCATTCTAGATACTAATACAGGTACTGAAACCTTGAAAGATTGGTGATTCATTAACCAGATCAAGAGATATTATAATGGGAATCACACACTGCACTGATGTGCTGGAGACCAGGGTTTGGGAATGGACATGGTGGTGCAGAGTGATCAGCTAGGCTGATGGCAGTGTTCACCAGTGCCACAGCAACCCCCATGGCAGACTAGGGAGTTTGCTCTATCCAGAGGCACTGCTGTGGTATTTGAGGGCAGCAATAGGCTGAGCAGCACCATTTGGGTGAAGGTGGCAGGAAAACCTGGGAGAAAACCTTGATGCTGTCCAGTTGATGGCCAGAATACACTAAAGCCCCATGTCTTGCAGACTGCAACCCACCACATTGTGTTTAAGTGGGCGATGGTCCTCCTCTTGGGGCATCCCTTGGTGGAAAGCCAGGAAGGACACTGATTCTTGGCTAATGGAGAATGGGGTTGTGTCATTGCCTCGGCTTGAAAGAGAAATAAATGTGATATATAATGTAGCTTGATCAGGACATGGTGTAGCCATCCAAGCAGGATCAGGACACAGTATAGCCATCTAGATGATATAAAATGTAACAGGGTAGGGACATGGTGTAGCCATCCAGATGATTTTGAATGTAGAAGGATCAGGAGATGGTGTAGCCATCCAGATGATGTCAAATGTAGCAGGATCAAGACACAGTGTAACAATCCAAATGATATCAAACATAGCATGATCAGGAGATGGTAGTAGCCATCCAGATGATTTTGAATGTAGAAGGATCAGGACACGATGCAGCCTTTCAGATGATGTAAAATGTAGCAGGATCAGGACACAGTGTAACAATCCAGATAATATCAAACATAGCATGATCAGGAGACAGTGCAACCATCCAGATGATACAAATGTAAAGGATCAGGACACAATGCAGCCATCCAGACTATATAAATGTAGCAGGATCAGGACACAGTGTAGCCATCCAGATTATATAAAATATAGAAGGGTCAGGGCACGTGTAGCCATCCAGATGACATTATATGTAGCAGGATCAGGACACAGTGTAGCCATTCAGATATTATAAAATGGTATACTTATGTAATCCTGAATCTCATTATCTTGACATCCACTGCCCAGGTCAGCAATGCCCAATTGCAGGTATATCCTGACGGTAGTAAACCCAACGGTATTCCTTCGGATGGGGTAAGGTAGTGGTTGTGATGGAATGCTACCCTACCCCTTTTGCAATATGAGAAAGGATGCTTGGATGGGGTTGTTGGCTGAGCCACCCTGGTGGTGGAGGGGTAAACCACCAGTAGGTTGGCCAGTGTTGTGTGTGACCTGGGTCCCTGTCCAGGTCACGCTATTTTACTCACTGCACCCCATAACAACTTAACATTTTACCTGCGTCCGCTTCCTCTGAGTTTGATATCTTAGTTATGGAGTTGTGAAGCTACGCCCTCACATTGTAACTCACGGCATATGTTGCCGTTTCCTGACATTATGTCAGGCAAGTGGTGCCATCAGGTTTGTGTTTTCTGCCATCTGGAATCATTATCCTAAGTGTCAGGATACCACATTTTTAGATAACATAGTATATACTATAAAATCTAGCTGGATCAGGACATGGTGTAGCCATTTAGATAATATTAAATGTAGCAGGATCAGGACACGGTGTAGCCATCTAGATGATATTAAATCTAGCTGGATCAGGACATGGTGTAGCCATCTAGATGATATTAAACATAGCAGGATCAGGACATGGTGTAGCCATCTAGATGATATTGAATGCAGCATCAGGACATAGTGTAGCCATCTAGAAGATGTTAAATGTAGCAGGATCAGGATACGTGGTAGCCATCCAGATGACATTAAATGTAACATAGAAACATAGAAGTTGACAGCAGGTAAGGACTGCAAGGCCCACCCAGTCTGCCCATTATTTTTCTACCTTATAAATGTGCCATCTGCCTTTGTTCTGTCAATGGCCTATCTATTCATACTCATCTGTATTCCTCCCTTATGCCTATCCCATGCCTGTTTGAATCCCTGCACTGTATTCATATCCACCACTTCTTGAGGTGGGCCATTCCATGCATCCACCACCTTTTCTGTGAAAAATACCTTCCTCACATTACCCCTTAATTGGCCTCCTCTAATCTCATGCTGTGTCCTCTTGTCCTGCTATTTTTCTTATATAGAAACATGTTAGACTCTTTCACCTTGTTAATGCCCTTAAGGTGTTTGAATGTTTGATCATATCACCTCTCCCTCCTTTGCTCTAGGGTATACATATTGAGTCTGCTAATCTGTCCTCATATGTTTTTGATTCAGTCCCTGCACCATTTTGGTTGTCTTTCTCTCAACTGCCTCAATTTGGTTAATGTCCTATGCAGGTGTGGCCTCCAGTACTGCATGCAGTACTCCAGATGGGGTCTAACCAGTGTCTTGCAAAGAGAGATTATTACTCTCTCTTCTGACTTGTGATACCCCTACTAATACACCCTAACATCCCCTAGTCTTACCTCTACTGCTTTAGTGGTGTGCTTGGATGATTTCAGGTCATCGGTGATGATGCCCAAGTCTCTTTCTTCCCTTGTGACTGCCAGCAACTGCCTCCCAACCTAGAGGTGGTTTAGGGTTTCTCTTCCTGTGTGCATGATCTTGTAGCAGGATCAGGACACAGTGTAGCTATCTAGATACATTAAATGTAGCATGATCAGGACACAATGTAGCCATCCAGATGATATCAAAATTAGCAGGATCAGGACACTGTGCAACCATCCAGATTATATTAAATGTAACAGGATTAGGATACAGTGTAGCCATCCAGATGAAGTTCATTAAATAGAATCTCCTCTAGGTTCCTTACATTCTCTCAGGTCTCATCTTAGCTTTGTGTGCAGGCTGACATATGGGAGAAAATACCTGATAGAGACCTGTTTTACACCCAGACACAGCACCCATATCGCCACCCCTGATTCTAGCAAGTCTTTTGAGCAGCCAAACCAGAGTCTTGGGCAGAGTCGAACTTGGACATGGCCTCCCACTAGCATATAGAACCTCTTTTTCCCATGTGTACTATTTCCGCTAGGAAACATAATGTCCCAAGAACACACCAGGTCAAGGCCAGGCCCTGCCATAGGGAAAATTCTGGGCCAAATATTTAAAACGTTGCCTGTTGGGCATAATGATTGCACTCGCTTGCTCAGGGTTTGCACCTGTGTACAATATTGAAAGGGGCTGAGGCACACACTAAAAGGGTTAGAGCATGCAAAGAAAAAATAATATATGTAGTGTGGAAAGGGGAGGGGCGGGGACCTGAATACATGCACAGTGCAATATCTCACATTTGCACTGCAAAAGGATTAATGCAGGCCCAGTTTGCGCAGCACAAATATCACTGACAATAAGCCTGACTTCCTCCAGCAACCCCAGCAGCTGGTGAAGGCACTGCAACCAACAACCACATTGGTGATGGGAGCACACCTGACTCCAGGCACATCTGCTCCCTGGGGCACACTCCACCCTCCGATCCCCATCCAAGTAATTGTATAAAATGTCCCTGGTTTCTTGTGGTCCCCATTCAGCGATTGTCATTCCATAACATTGTAAAACTTCCTTGGTGTCTAGTGGCACCCCTCCCGCCCCTCTGATTTCCAGCCCTGGTATACAGAAATAACTCCTGGTGCCTAGTGGTGCCCTTCTGCCCTCCAACACCAGCTCCATACACAGAAAAACTCCCTGGTGTCCAGTTGTCCCCCACCACTCTCTGGTCACTGATCAATTCTAAAAAATTAATTCACAGACATCTAGTGGCATCCCCACCCACTGATCGCTGTCCCTATACTAACATACTCTTTTACAGGCATCTAGAGGCCCCACACACCATAGGCACTGACCAACCCACCATGACAAAACCCCCTTACCTGAAGCATGGGTACCAAGGAAGCCTACATGACAACCAGCACAACCCTTCTTTCACCACCTTGGCACTTCAGGTAAGGAGGAGTTGGAAGGATGTATTGGTTGGTGCCCGTGTATGTGGGAGGCACTAGATGCCAGGGAGGAGTATGTTGGTAGGGCTATGGGGATTGGTAGGTGGGGGAGCACACTGATGGCAGGGAGTTATTTATTTACACCAGGGCTGGCAACCAGAGGGTGGAGGGACCACTGGACACCAGGAAGTTCTTTCATTATACTGGGCTAGTGATCAGAGGGCAGGGGACTTCTAGGCACCAGGGAGTTATTTTGTATACTGGGACCAGTGATCAGAGGGTGAGGGGACCATTGTGCAGCAAAGAGTTTCTTTCAATGCCAGGGCTGGTGATCATTGGTGGGGGACCACTGGACACCAGGGAATACTTGCACTGTAACAGGGACATGGATCAGAGGGTGGGCGCCACTAGACAACAGGCAATACTTGATTTTCTGGGACCAGGCAGTTGGATAGGGGCAGAGCCAGTCGCAGGGGAACAAACTCTGCCACTGCTTCTCATGCAAATGGCCTCTTAGCACCTTTGTATGCCCAATGGGCTTATTTGCATAGTGCTATCTAAATGTCGCACTGGGAGCTACCAGCACTACTGGGCCCTGGGGCACTGTTCCCAGCACTGCAAGGATCCACGTTGGGGCAGTGCTACTTGGCTTAGAGCTGCACCAACAATCCATATATTCAATTGATAGTGCTGGTGTTCTATCTGGCTGAATATAGCATCTCAGGATTGCGGCAATGGCAAGTGCAGTGCAAACCTTTGTGCTCTGCTTTGCCCATTTTTGAATATCTGACTTCGGAGGGTATCAATAGCTCCACATTGTTTTTTTCAGTGGGTTGTTACATTTCTGTAGTCACTGTCCATTAATGGAGGATTATGAGGATAGGGCTTGTTGGGTATGCCTTGATGCATTACCTTATAATGAGACATTTTGTATGTTAGCTTTAACCTTTTAGCAGATGTTTTATTTCTTTATACATGATTTTCTTGCAGTGCGGGTCCTATAGGCGATAGACTCAATCTTATTCTGCCTGTGCAATCTAAATATGGTCCCTAAGCTCTTTTCCCCACAACAGAACTCAGATGCCACTAATTCTTTTAATTGCCATTCATATAGTAGCAGCTCTTTGTTTCATTCATACAATCCCTAAGGAAGTTAAGAACTAAACATGATCCACTGCAGTACATAATGTGCCTTGTAATGGGGTGCTCTCTGTGTTATGTTCAAAGGCAGCATCAGAAATAGGGATGTGGTTAGCTTTAAGCCATCTGTTAACCTCATGACTGCATTCTTTAAAACAACCTACAATTATTGAGGTTAGATCAGAATCATTTTGAGGAAAAAATAAAAATGCTATAACTCTAGTAACAACAGTAAGAACAACTGCATACGGTAATTTTCTTTAGTTTACAATTTATTTATGCAGCATAGGCTTGCTAGAATATCACATCTTGTTTCCAGTGAGGTCCTGCTTTTCTGCTACCCATTTCCTCAGCTAGGTGGACTAGAAAATGAGAAAATTAAGTGACTTGCCCAAGGCCACACAGTGAGTACTCTGGCTCTAGTGGGGTTTCAATCTGTGATGTCCTGGTTCAAACCACATGACTGGGCTGCATCTACAGACTGTAGCTCCGAGATCAAGGACAGAAAGTCAACCCAAGGATCTAGCACTCCAGCTCCAAGACCAAGGACAGGAAGTAAGCCCAATGCTCTATCACTCCAGAAACAGCTACACGCCATAAAGGTATCTTCAGTGCAAGCAAGGTCTTTATTTGTGCAAAAAAGGGTTGAATTCATCCAGGCAAAAGGAACAGAGTAAACAAGCTCCACCTGCCAACGTGTTTCATGTTCAGTCACTTTCTCTAGGTCTGCAAGCATGACCGAACCACTATTTAGTCTGCTCCTTTAAAGAGACAGTACTTGATTTCCACAAGAAGGCAGTCTCCTCTTAATACCCCAAAAGGGAAAAAATGTGCAAGGTGTTGCAAATACATAGCAATCGGAAAAACTTATACAAAGATTAAAATCAGTGCTGCAAAGGCCAATCAGTTACCAATAATGGGAACAGATTAATATATTAATTTCAAAGAAGCATTTTGTAAAACTACCACTTTTGACTATAACACCAATTAATAAATAAACTGTGCCAACCAGACTAATCCCATGCACAGGATACAACTCCAAGTAACCACTGGTAGGATTTTCCAAAGTCATACAATTGATACTGCTCCTAGTTACCAAGGAGGGAAAGTTCAAAAGTCATAAAATGGATGAACACCTTGCTACTCTACACCAACATCAGAAACTGCTCTGTTATGTCTAGACCATATTCTGTCGTGTTTGAGCTATTTCAAAATCAGGCCATACCTGTAGCATTTCTAGTCGTTTTACAGCACTTTATGTCCAGGCTGGGATAAAAATTTAGATGTAAAGGACAGAGCATTTTACACTTGGTCTGAACATTGTGTCCAGACATGTCTACCTGAACATTACAAACTAGACATAACTTCATCAGAGACTGAGTTTTGAAAATAGGACTTGGCTATCTCATTGCTTTGAAACATGAAAGCGCCATAGGTACAATGTGGCTCATTTCCAGATTTATACACAATAGATAAGTGTATATAGATATGTAGGTTGGCTTCAAAATCCCTCCAGAGTATTTCTGGTACTGCAGTTTATGCTAGTTTATGATACAGGTACCCTCTGAGAAAGTGGCAGCTCTCCAAAATGCACTGGGAATGAACTCCTGTTTTGGTCCAATAAAATGTCTGACCATGTTTTCCTCCCTCTGAATTTGTTTTGGTGACTAAGGTAAGTGTAAGCATTTTTATATATATTTTCTTACAGTTTCCCTCCCTTGAATAGAACTCTGCTTGGTAATATCATGTGTTAGCTTTTTGCTCTGTTTTTACTGTTATTCATCTTTCAGGTTTGAAGGTGACTCAGTTAGCCTAATTTTGGATTTTTAATCATTTTACTTGTTTGGGCTCTCAGAGCTGTTTGTGAGTCGAGTGCCATTTGGTTGTTTTAAATACTTAGAGCAAGCACCGCACACATGTGTCAGTTTTACATCTTCAGTGATGGGGCCTGCAGCAGTGTTGCAATCAGCTGGAAAAATGACTGACCAGATTCTGACCACAGCACACATTTGGAGCTGCAGCACAATCCAGTCAGTCAGTAAAAGTGCTTCACTGATCACTCATGGCCACTGAACTCATGGCACGACAGTCTGTTGTGGTCAATATGGCCACTGGAGCTCAGTGCACATGTGTGACTTCCTCCGCACATTGTGCATGTGCACTGAGCTCACGGCGAACATTCCTCCATGTTCAAAATGGCCACTAGAGCTCTGTGAACATGCGCCAACCCAGCAGCCATCTTGGGAATGGAGCACTGTTTGCTGTGAGCACTATAAAAGTTCAGTTGCAGCTGTGTCAGCTCTGGCCAGAGTTTGTTTACATGGTTTCTTGTTTCATTACAGACTCTGTCCCAAAATAATTTACAACCAATGAACAGAACTTGCAGTAGCCATAAGGCAGCCACATGGAGGATAAGAGAGATAGAGGGGGTTAAGGAGTGAGAAAAAGAGAAAGAAAGGAAGACAGGAAGACAGGAAGACAGACTATGTCTTGCTCAAGGTCACACAGTGAGATGCTGCTCATGGGATTCATACCAGGGATCCACGTTCATAGCTCAGTGCTAACCTCAAGGCTACAGTGCCTCTTGAGCTTTGTGAAAACTGATGAATATACTTTGCATGTCAGCATGCCCCACCAGTCACATTGCCTTTCTGGACCTGGCTAGCATGTTTGGTCTACTACCAGAATCTACAGATAACTCATGCCCCACACATGAGACGTTGATGAATGCTATGGAGTATCATAGTGGAAACTGGCATCTCAGTCCAGCAGCTCCATATACTGTACTGCACATTATAGAAAGGCAAGTAAGGACTTGATGAATGGACATCTATTTGCATTTCTCTCTAATATGCAGACTGTCCACAGAATAATAGCTGGGTAAGTAAACAATGGAAACATTTTTTAACGTGCCCAGTCATCAAAAAACCAAAAAGGTCCCAATGGTGTGTCAGTGGCTTCTTCAGTAATTAAAGTGGGTGGTAGATACACATGTGATATTTTGTTTTCTACATTTTAGTAAATGATAACTGTGGTGCAATTAATATGCACTTCTATGTCAACTGAGCACATTACATTCCCCATTTAATAATATAGTAAATGCAAAGAAATATATTTTAAAAATCTGCAGAATTCAATTCTGAAATACAAGTCAATCAGTTTTATGAATGAGTTATAAAGACCATAATTTGCCCACCCACATGGACAGTGTCTGATGCAAGAATACAGAAGGTATTGTATGTGATAGATATATCATATATGCAGATGCAAGAATACAGAAGGTACTGTATGTGATAGATATATCATATATGCAGATGCAAGAATATAGAAGGTACTGTAAGTGATAGATATATATGCATATAGTGCATACAAACAGTACATTTTGTTTAAATGACAATGTATTTATATCTAAAAGGTTTGCCAGGAAAGGCTTACTGAGCTGAACAGCTGGTTTCCAGAGTAAGGTTACCAGAACCCTCTGAAATTCTGGGTTCTAGTTCAAGTCTAGAACTTTTGAAAAAGTTCTAGGGTTCTAATAGTTTTAGAACTTTTCAGAAATCAAACCACATTTTTTAAACTGTACTGCCAGTAATGCATGTAATAGTGACAGATACATGAAACTGAACACATACTGCCAATAATGAACCACCAATAATGAAGATAATAGAAAGACACATGAAACTGAGGACAAAAAGAAATTAAATCTGTTCTATATAAGGGAGAGATAAATGTTCACGTGTGACTTTGATATATTGCGTACAGTGCAGCAATCAAAGGGGCACAGGGCACACAGCAAGATGATGGCCAGTACACCACATAGGAGTCACATACACATACACACACACACACACACACACACACACTGGGTACAGTGCAGAAGTCAAAAGGGCACACAGCAGGAGAGTGGCCAGTACACCACGAAGGAGTCACGCACACTAGATGCGGTACTGCAGTCAAAAGGCACACAGCCACATGATGGGCAGTATGCCATGTAAGAGTCACACACACGCACTGGGTACAGTGCAGCAGTCAAGCAGTACACAGCAGGATGATGGCCAGTCGCCACTTAGGAGAGCGGAGTCACGTAGACACAACAACCAGATTTTTTTATTGAGTACAGGATTTTCTCTCCCCAAAGTCTCCGAGAAAACATTTCTGGCATATATTTAAGGACACCACCACACAACTGGCTGCTGGGCTGCACATGGTCCACACACATTGGGTGGGTACAGTTCCATGTCATAAGGCGATTTTTTCTAAGGCAACTCACACAATAGTGAGTACATTTACGCTGAAAGAAAAATTGGCCCATAACTATAAAATAACGGTCATTAGATGACCAGATGGACATTCAAATTAAGATTTAATGTGGGGGCTATGCCTGCATCCCCCCTTTGTGGGAGGCAAGTCCCCACCCCCAAATTAATATAATCAACTCCAAGGGGAGCAGACACTGGGGAAAAGGGGAATACATGAGAGGGGCAACAGTACATATGGGGTACCATGGCTGGGGCACTATCAGTCTGTGGAACACAGTAAGGAAAAAAATTCTAACAGCAGTCCGAACATGGACCCATCACTATGGCAGTCCATGACCCTACCTGCCATGCCAAGTGAACAGCTCGGCGGTAGCAGGCCTTATTGCTGTACTTCACCAGCAACAGTACAGTTCCCCGTCATTTGCTCTTGCCATTACAACCTCCCACAGTCACTATCACTACCATCACTATGTACACCCTCACTATCCCATTGGGTGTGCACATAGAGTCGCTCATATTTGAGTCGCTCATTTGCAGTCGCCCATTTGACAGTATACCACAGGGTACAATGCAGTCAAAGAGATTTTTCTGTCTCTCCTCCCAACAGGAGATATATTTCTGGCATGTATTTATGGATACCACCACACAACTGGCTGCAGGGCTGCACACAGTCACAAACACACTAGGTAGGGTACAGTGCAGTCAAGGGCACACAGCAGGTAGATGGGCTGGCCAGTACACCACAGGAGATGGAGTCATACAGCACAGTGAAAGGGATTTTTCTGTCTCTCCAGCCACCAGAGAAATATATTTCTGGCATATATTTAAGGATACCACACAACTGGTTGCTGGGATGCCCACGGTCACACACACTGGGTAGGGTACGGTGCAGTCATAGGGCACACAGCAGGTTGATGGCTGGCCACAGTACACCACAGGAGATGGAGTCACACAACACAGTGAAAGAGATTTTTCTGTCTCTCCAGCCAGCAGGAAATATATTTCTGGCATGTATTAAGGATACCACCACACAACTAGCTGCTGAGGCTGCACATGGTCACATGCACTGGGTAGAGTACAGTGCAGTCAAAGGGCACACAGCAGGTGGATGGGCTGGCCCCAGTACACCACAGGAGATGGGTCACACAGCAACGTGAAAGGGATTTTCTGACTCTCCTCCCAACAGGAAATATATTTCTAGCATGTATTTAAGGAAATGACACAACTGACTGCTGGGCTGCACAGTGCACACACACGTCACACACTGGGTGCTGCATATGGTCACACACTGGGTACAGTGCAGTCAAAGGGCACACAGCAGAATGATGGGCTTGCCAGTATGCCACATAGCAGAACTCACACACTGGGTATGGAGTAAAAGTGCACAAAACAGGATGATGACCTAGAGGTGCCCAAGGCTCCCAGTCAGTTCCACACCAGTCCCTGTCCCCTCCCTGCCTGCCTATGCCTGTTCCCCTTCTTCCTTCCCAACCACTCTGGCACTTGATGCCACTGTCTGGCTGGCTGCTCCGATTTTGATTCCTGTTTCCTTTCTGTAATTTTCTGCCACACACAGAAAAAATGGTATGCCAGTGCCTGCCTGCCTCTGCTCTCTAATGTCTTCCAGTAACAAAAGGTGCAAAGCTGCCAAAGAAGAGTAGAACAGAACACACCGTTTGCTCTGCTAGCAAGCCAGCTCCATCTGCACCACTGATTTTCTGCTGTGCAACACAAAGTTTGACTGTTACATGACTGAACTGTTGTACATGTTGAGCCACTCGTGAGTGTACAGAAAGAAATTTGTCTAGTCCTCCCCAAGTCCCTCATTCCCAGCTGTCAGTCCCTCCCTCCTCCCTCCCAGTGTTTCCACTGTGCCCCCTGAGATCAGACTCCTCTCCACCCACAGCAGGCAGTGGCATGGCGGTCCCGTAGCGTACATGTAACTGGGTGCGAGGAAAAAAAGCAATTTGAACCCTTTTGTGAACCCTCTAGTATTCGAGTTCAAATTAGAATTCAAAACACCATGGTTTGGGAAGGGTTTGCATCTTTTACAAACTAGGTCTGACAACCCCACAGGTGCCCTGGGAAAAGGTGTAGGGTTGGTGGTGACAGCAGGGGTGGTTGAGTTTGGTTCAGAACTGGTTTCACCTATTGCTGGTCAGAGCCTAAACTGACTGAACCTTCCTATCCTCCTTTGCCCATCCCCCCTTCAAGCAAAACCATCAATGTTACCCTGCTCTACAGGGCAGTTGGTTACATAACAGCCATCTGTCTGTTTAGCGCTTCTTTGATTCTAAATAATAATAATTAAACAAAAAAGAACCCCATTTTTGTTGTTGTGTTTGAAGAATATTCTGAAAGGGATGAAGGTCTCGGTAATTGGAGTTCCAGTTGATACACATTTCTGCCTGAAATGATGATACTATGTAGCAGCAGACTTAATTTGACATCTGTTTGATTCATCCTACGCCTTTGTGCTGCTAAGGGAGGAGGGCCTGCTTAACCCTGTGAGCCAGCTCTTACAGCAGCAAGCTGATGCCTGCACCATCCATGCATTACTGATGCAGACTTGACATGGTTCAAAATTTGGGGCTATGCCTCGGATGCTAGCACATCAAGGCTTTGTCTCAGGGGTGTGGTCTCACTCAGTTGTTCTTGCTTTATGTTGCATGTTACACTGTCTGGCTTTTGAAGCAATAACTTAAACAGTGCTGTTGGCTAGATAATCAAATTTTAGGTTGCTGGCTGCATATTGTTTCTACACTGACATCTTCTTACCTAACCTGTACCACCTGAGTTACTGACATCAAATTATAACAGTCGATGGAATGTGCTATAGTGCATACTTTTATGCAAACATCTTATGTTTAGAATAGGACCTTACAGAAAGGCTGATTTCGGTTCAGCCTTAAAGTGAAATTACTTATTTCATTTGATAAGCTTTGCTGCTAGATGCAGCCACAAGAAATAATAGGCGTAAAGCAGCTTTCTAATAGGAGTATGCAAGAGGTTGCTGCTCAAATTAAGAGGTCAGCACCATTGTTACTGTGCATGAAATCCAAATTAGGCCTTTTTAACAAAATCAAAAACTAAAAATGTGTGATTAAGCAGGTATTAGTGAAGAGGACATATCACTAGAAATGACAATTGTTCCGTTTCTTGCATTGCTGCTTTAAAATGACTGTAACAGCTCCACCTTTCAGTACGGGGTTGGGGAGGTGCTCACTGTACATGCCTATCCAGACTGGTAAGTTTGTTCCACCATCTTGAGGGTTAATGGAGATGTATAAAATGAAGTAAACTATAGCTCTGGTACAAAAGGAGAGGCAGAATGAGTCTGACAGACATCATGCCAGCAAGCCAAGGAAGGCTTGGATCTGTGTTTCTTTTTATGGTCCTTAGAGAAACTCCATTATATGGGGACCACCAGGACGATGTGGTTACCATGGTGAGTCTCCTCAAGGAACACCATGACAGCTGACTGGCTTGAGAATGGTTCCCCAAGCTCTGAGGAGATCCTGATTTTGGGGAGGGTGTGAGCAGAAAGATGTCAATGTCAAAGAAGAGGTACATGAAGATACAAGTCAGCATGCCCAGAAAAGATGGTACTTCTAAAAGGGAGGAGATACTACATTTCTCCTAAAAAGGAGGGAGATACTACATCTCAAGATTGTCACTGTTGTTTGGGAAGTCCCAAAGGAGTTAGATGCTGGCAGACCCAAGGTTCTGCCAGCATAGACTTCCTCCATTGCAACTCACCATAATAATTTCTTCACCACTTGTGCTGTACCCTCTTCCTCCTCCTCTAGCCACCTCTACCCAGTCCCTGCTATCTCCCTTCTCTACCATCATCCAAGAGCTTCCATCTCCTTCCTGTCTCTCCCATGAAGTTTTCCTCACCCTAACATTCTCAGCCCTATTGAGTCCAGCCCTGAAGGGATGGACCCAAAACTCTTATATATCTCTGCCCAGCCATTGCCTCACCACAAGCTTACATTCTGAACCTCTGTTTCTCCTTTGTGTTGTCCCCAGGACTGGAAAGTTGCTAATGTACTTCCACTGCATAAAGGTGGTGATCCTTCCTCCCTGGTAACTTCTGGCCCATCTCTCTCCTCCCTCCCTTGCTATGCTCCAGGAGTCCCTCACCTACTCCAGACTGTCTTAACTTCCTTTACTCCTCTGACTTCCAGTCCTCCTTCCATTCTGGCATTAGGAAGTACCATTCCACCATCTTCTCCCTGCTGCGGGTTACTGACTCTATCCTCATTGTGATGGATCAGGGCCACATCACCTTAGCTAAATTAATTGACAAGGCCAAGCCTTTAAATCAGTGTCCCACCCCTCCTCCTTCTCAATAAATTGAGCACTGTCAGCCTGTCAGCCAACATCATTGGTGGCTCCAATCCCACATCTCGGGCCATCAAAAGTTGTTCAGGTGCAAGCTTCATGTCTCCCCCTCTCCCCATCCTAGCCAGAATTCCACAGGGATCCTTTCTGGATCCATCCTCTTCTCCATTTTCTAAATGACCTCCCTCTGTATGTGTCTCCTCACACATCCACATGTACGTGGATGACATGGTCCTCTACACCGCCAGCTCCATGGCTTCTATTGCGTTGGCCTGCTCCAGCAGGATATCCACAAGGTACTGCACTGGTTCCACCACAACCAGCTTAAGATCAACAACCAGAAGATGGTGTCTTTGACCTTTGGTACCTGCCAGAAACTGGACAGACTCTCGCTGCCTCCCCCACCCCGTCTTCCACCATTCTTGATGGCACCTCTTTGGAAGTGGTGCCCATTTTCAAAAGTACCTTTGCATGTGGCTTGACAGCAAACTTGATTTCTCTGTCCACATAAATGCCAGTGTAACTCCCTATAAATGGGAGTTCCTGAAAAGTCTTCCTTGAGCTTTCCTAAATTCTCAGTGCCAGGCTGGTGGTCTCGTTTTAGCAGTTTAAATGTATTGCCAGAGGGTGCCTGTATAACCTTTGTGTACTGTCTCTTTAAGAGCTGCCTGGATTGCAGTCATAATTAATCTGACAGGGAGCTCTGTTAGAAGATGTACTTGTTTGCTGATCATTTGATAGAGTAGTAATAATATTGCAGTTTGTTCTAACCTGCCTTCTTAGCAGCATGGACTGTTCTGTTTGTTTCTATCATCTTTGTCCTGGAATGCAGAATGAGTCTATCAGTACATTTGGGACTCTAAAATGGATCCTGCCTACAGGTGCTTGGTGGGGCCAAAACTTGTAGGAATCTTAGTTTGGGGCTTTTGGCACCTAAAATAACCTGGAGGGGAACCCTTGTTGTTACTGACAAACAGATCAGCCAACTGGACCATATGGGTCTTGGGGAAGGTCCCACACTGCTTGCACTTTCAGTTGGGAAGTGAAGAATTAACAGCTCAAGATAGTTTGAGCAGCAGTCCATAGTGGATTCACGTGGGAGACCTGTGGAAAGGCTGAGTTTGGCCTGCACGCCTGCCTGCTGTTCCTGAGAGGGAACTTGTGCTTTTTTTGGACTGAATCAAATTTGGAGAGTGAATTAAGCCTCTGAACTGTGACCAGGCTTTAACCTGAAGAAGACTGAAGATATGCTGAATCGATCGACCTGTCAGGACTTCCAGCTACCTCTGAACTCCTGGATTGTGCAGAGACTCTGTAGTGCGACCAGAGAGCCATTTGCCTGGTACAGTGGAATTTTCTTACATGTGAATGTGCTGTGTGCGTATAGTGGGTCATAATTTGGCTCCCCACTGTGTGTCTGAACTGTGTTTTGCTTGCTGGAGGCTGTATCCAGCTCCATGGACTGAATCTGTATCCATTTCCATTTGCCTGGGCCCTGCTACAGTGGCCCAACCAGAGCCTGCTCGCAGAGAAGGTCATCGATGAGAGACAGGCCTGAGGATCAGCCCCTGCTCAACGCTGAACAGGAACAATGCCTCAGTGATTCTTGTGGGCCCTGCTTCTCCGAGCACTCCAGCTCAACTGCCTGCAGTCTCAATTTCATCCTGCCTGTGTCTAGTATTGGGTATCGTGACTACACATCAGGGTAGCTCCCTGCAACAATAGCTACATCTAAAAGTGTTGTCACCTGATTGTCTTCTTCCCTTTTTTTCACGAACTGAGCCCTCCGGCTCCAGATTACAAATAGTGTGTGTTTTGCATGTTGTTTTCTTCCATCACAGGGCCCCAACTAGCTGCAACATTCCTGGCTAGCCCACCATTTTCCTACTGGGTACCCAGAGTGTGTGTGACTGTGTAGGGACTTGAACTGCATGCATAACTGTCTGATTAATATAGCTGTTATGCAAATCAACCTGATTACACCCCTCCTTGTTCAAGTCCCTGAATAAATCAGATTTAACTTTGTTTGCATTTAACCTGACTGTGGTTCCAGTTTCTGCCAAAAATATTGTAGTGTTGCTATTTGCTCTGCTTAACTTTGTTTTCCAGGGCGTCCCCAGTGTTAAGCTAGAGGACCCAGCCCTGGTGGTAAGTGCAAACAGTGTGGGTAGTGCTGGGTGAATAAGAGTCATTGTAAAGTAATTATTGTATATTGTTTCAGGCCACTAGAAGGGAAAAGGGGGTTACAGTGTCCCGGAGGGCTGCACCCAGGTTAGCTTGACCACTAACAACCCTGACTCCGGGTGGAGCACCTGTTTCATTACCTAGGCCCCTTAACTTGCTACTAGCCAAGCAGACAGGGTAGTAGCCCTTGGGATAGCACCACCTAGGGGTTACACCATCTATGCCAAACTATGGACCAGATTATTTACTTACTACCACAATAAAGACTGCCACTCCCTACAAATCCATAGGAAACTAGTAACCAAAATGGATCATCACCAGTAAGTTTCCTGTTTGCAAACTGACTTCAACATTGGTGCTTCCTTTACAGAACCACCTATTGCCTCCTACTGCCGGTCACCCAACCTGTGGAATCTCCAGGTTAAAGCAACCTACCTACTCTAACAGTTCCTCCCTACCAGGTACCAAACCTTGCAACAGAACTCACTGCTACACCTGCAAATTTGTTTCTAGTGTGACTGAAATTGGGTCCTACAGGTGTTTTTCACATCACCAAGGAATTCTCATGCACCTCCACTAATGTGGTATATTGTATTCTTTCCAGGAAGTGTACAACTATTTACACCGGAGAGACTGGTAGAAGCCTTGCTGACTATTTCAGGGAACATTACAGAACAGTCAGGAATGGAGACACTGCTAAACCCATTGTATCCCACTTTATCTCTAGGGACCACAGTGTCAATGACCTTTCTGTTTGTGTCCTTCAGCAGGAGTCTGGGATTCAGACCATAGAAAAACATGGAAACCAAGCTGATCATCCGCCTTGGCTCCCAGCAGCCCTCCAGTTTAAATGATAGACTTATTTTCTACTAACATCTTTCAGCCACCCTGTTTTCCTAAAGTCTGTTTGTATCTGTACATACAGTATTTAATTTCTTTTCATTTTCACCATGTCTCCATCTCTGTCTCCTTCCCCGCATTTGTCACCTGTCACCCTTCTTCCTAGGCCCTGTTAAGTAGTTCCCACCTGGGACTTCTTCTCTCTTCTCCTGAGCCTCCCTTTTTCTTTCCACATATATATCCTTATTTTACCTCCCTCCACACTAACTTTGTTTTTTCTCTTTAGATATTTCCTGAAGAAGACCTAAGGTCAAAACAGATTTTTAACTCTATTTTCTATTTTCAGCATGCATTTAATATAACCATTTTGTTTTGCTTTCAGACCACATGCTGATGCAGCACCTTGTTTTGTTTTATAATATTTTGCTAGCACATTTGCTGATTTCTCTGTATGTACCCATTTATCCTGTATTGTAATTCATGCATTTTGTATTTGTTTTGTAAGTTGTTTCTCCCACTACCCCTCCATCAGGTTGCATCTGGAAATGAGCCTTGGCTCAGTGTATCTTTCCTGGTTATCAACTTTTAAATAAATAGCTAAAATCTACCATTTTCTATGCACTGGGGATATTTTTATAGTGCATGGAGGGTAACAATAGTTGGCTGGGGCATACTTTTAAAAGGTGCATAAATCATTTTTATGGAATGTTATATGAATATCAGGATGTGACGAACAAATGCAGCCCTCCCTTCCATACTTTGTTTGGTGTTGGTGGTACATTGGTGCAATAAAGAAAAGAACATACTGAAGTGACTAGTACTTTTGAGCTACATTTACATTAAATATAAAAAGTTTAAAAATATACTACTCCATTTTTTTCTAATATAACCTGTAACAACTATAGACTTAGCCTTTGTTTTATGAATTCATTTTCTGTAAATCTCCAAATTATTATAAAGGCCATAATTTGTAAAGCCTTAGAAGGCATTGGCTTATTTTTTAAATTACTGTATTCTTCATAAAGTGGCCACCATTTCCCAGATGAAGTGTCATTGCCACAAAATGTTGGTCTTGTTAACTGGTGGACATAGTAATAATTCAACCATCGCTACTCAGGAGTAAAATTTTCTTTTGTTGTTAGCTTCCTGATATATAGTTATGTCTGTCTGACTTTTACAGTATGTCCTGAGGAACAGAATAAGAGGCGCAGATCTGTATGATCCAAATTCAGAATGCAGCTGTCAGTTTGATAGTCCCACATACAAACAGTATGTGTGGACAAAAAAGTTGATAGTCTTCTAAACTGAGCAGATGTGTGTGTAACAGTGGGAAAAAGGTAGTCATGCACTCCATAACAGAAAGTCTCACCTACCATGATGATGATGCATGTTGTCCTGTAAGTTGCTGTTTGACCATTTCTCATAGAGCTGCTGAAATGAGGGTTGAGTGCTGCAGGAACATTTCTCATCCCTTGTTAAAACTGTGATGTGAGTGATGGTGGAATATTTCACAGTTTTTAATAAAGTAAATCCTGTGTGTGCTTCACCTGAGTCTTGTGTGATCACTGGACACCAAACTTTATATCTGAACTTAGTGTCCCCCTTTAATGCAGGATCCAGGAACAAATATAAATGTCACTCTGAGTGAACCCTCCTGTCAAGAGTCACCACTAGATGGGAAGGACCCCAGGCATCATCAAAATATGGGTAGTCCCCACAGTGCTGACATAGCCCACAGATTAACACTAGGAGGTCACATAAGTATAAGAAAAAAGCCCCTTGTAGAGAATTAAGGATGGCCCTGCTCCTTGTCAAGCTGCAGTTGGAAGGCTCCAGTCCACATCTGGTAGACTGATGTCCCTAACCAGTAGCACCTCCTCTTACATCCATCCTGATGATTTCTTCCCGTGTGTCCTATTCAACTCTTCTACCTGTGCTGGTGGTCTGTATATCACCTCCACTCCTGTAAAGACAGCAGTCCTATTACCTGTCTCCAGATGACCCAAAGCACCTCTGGTCCTTTTCATCTGGGTGCCCTGTACTTCTGTGGCCTTGATCCCTCCCTCAAATACAGTACAACCTCTCCTCCTGCCCTCCTTCCTTGTTTGTCCTGAACAGAGTAGCCCTGCATGGCCATGTCCCAGGCATGGCTGTCAGTACACCACAGTTCCGTTATAGACACCAGATCCGGGCTAGACTCTGCCATGATGGCCTCCAGGTGCAGAATTTTATTTCCCAGACTCCTTGCATTGGTACACATGGCTCCCATACCTTGCTTTCTTAATGCCTGCTTCCCTGCCCAGTCCACTCGTTCTGTTCTCTGAAGCTCTCCATGACTCACCTCATTCCTTGTTACATTCTCTGTTACCTGTCTCCTTTAGGTTTTCTTCATAGAAACATAGAATTGTCATCAGAAAAGGAATGGTAGGTCCACCTAGTCTACCCAATTATCCTACTGGACCCTATTTGTTCACAGGTATCCCCGCTTCCTTTCCTTTACCTATTATCCCCATGTGCCTATTTATTTAAAATTGGTGACCGGGAAAGGCACACTGAGCTGAGACTCATTTCCAGGTGTGACCAGGGTACAAGGTATACACTGAAGTAAGCAGAGATGTACAACAAATTGCTTGTTACAGATGTTAAGTACAAACATCAAAGACATTGCACAGAGGCATGCAATAAAGTGCAACTATTTCTTGTACAGATGTTAAAAACAGCATCAAGACAGTTCATGTGCCTATCTCACGCATGCTTGAATCACCCATTTTCTTCACCTCTACCACCTCTTCTAAAGGTTGTCCAGCTGTCACCATTCTTTCTGTGAAGAAATATTTCCCTGACATCCTTCTTGACCCCAAAGTATCATAGCATGTCCTGGTGTGCTGGTACGTTCTCCTCCTCCTCTTCTTTCTTTCCTGATTTATACCCCCCTTGTCCTCTGTCATGTCCACACCCTGTCTTCTTTCACCCCTGCCCTAGAGAGTCTACTCCCTTAGGCCTCCCTCCCTGCTTCTTCATCATAGAAACATAGAAACACAGACTTTGATGGCAGATAAGGACTGCTAGGCCCACCAAGTCTGACCATTTCCCTACCTATTCAATAAGCTTCAGATCCTAGTTGACCAACAGCCTACTTCTTCCCATCCCGCACTAGAATTGTCTTATGTCTGTCCTGAGGGGCAACTGTTGTCTCGCTGTGTATTACAGCCTCCTCCCAGACTAGTTTAAATGCTCATCCAAGTAGCATTTAAACCTCTCAATAAGCACTGTAGTACCCTCCTGGAATGATGCAGGCTATCTTTCCAGTTCTGTGTGATATCGGCAACTCAAAACAGCACCAATAAAAGAGTGAGTGCTCATCGCTGAAAATCAAAATGGCGTTGTGCACTACAGGCAGCCCGCCAGAAACAGCAATGGGCACATACTTTCTTTGCAGGGGATGATCTGCAATTATTTTGATGTGGGGATCTGCCCCTATCCCCCTAGGGAGGAGAAATTGAAGAGGGATGCAACTCAGGAAGGAGGACATAAGTTGGGAGGGGAGAACATTGGGGGCAACCTATAAGTGGGAGGGAATGAGGTGGGGAGGAAGGCACAATGGGGAACAACAGCCAAACAAAAAAAAATTATTATGACTGCCAAGTCCCAAACCCAGGTCCGCCAGCACCACAGGCAGTGACTCTGACCACAGGATCAGACTGCCAGCTCAAAAGTGGCCTGCCAAACAAGCCTACAAACTTTAAGCAAACCACCCCAGACTCACTCCCGACAGAAACAAAATCGCTGCTTAACTGTAATGTGCTGTTAAAAGCACATTGCCATTTCATCTCTGCTATTCTTACCTTGCCTAAATTGACTTGATCTAATTGACTCACTATATTCATGGGTTACCATCTTTCCTATAGAGACATAAATCCTCCTAGATTGGACCTCGGTCCTCAAGGAAGCCAAAACCTTCCTGTATGCATGCCTGTTTTGGGCAAGATCTCCATCAGACTGCACTCTGGTCGGTCTCACTCCGTGGCCGCCCACATGCCCAGCCTTGTAAGCTGAACCTCTGGAGGTGAGCTGCTGTGGTTTGTGTTCCTCACAGACCATTGTCACCCTTGAGTGTTGGGGCAGACATTAAATCTGACTTGAACCACCATCGTGGTTCGAACTTTCTGAAGCTGAAACAGTTGTGGACTTTCTACCTGGAGGCTGCAAACAAGCCAGGATTGTTCCCCACGGTCCTAAGTTCCAGCTCCCACCCACTCTGTCTGAGCTTCTATAGTTATAGCCCTGGTTCTTAGAGTCCGTCCTCCTTGTGAATAACTAAGTGTCTGCTTTTCCTTTGATGGTTATTTTCCTTGGCCACTAGAGGGCCTCTAGAGGTCAGCTAGCTATTTCATCAACCACTAAGTGCAAATCACTAAAGTCAATCTACAGAAGTTCCCTTATGGACTGACTTAATCCCCAGCCTATATTCACTCCTTACTTCCCTCCCTGCAAGACTGAAATCTCCCAAAAAACAGTACTCCTCTTCATTTCCTCTAGGTTAAGCTTCATCTTCTCCTAGCTTAGTGCCTCCCTGTCTATCCTCTTTCACCTTCCTACTGCTCCTAACCCTCATTACTGATGCCACTATATACCACCCACCAGGACCTGACTGCAAACCTCAATCTCTACCCCTCACCTGCACTCCCAAATCTCATCCTCACAGTCATACCCTCACCCTTCTCTGAACACTGGTCTCACTCTCTATCCATCCCCATGCCTCCTTGACATCTGTTTCAACTAATCTGACATTCCTGCACCTTATGATCTCTCTCTCCTCCCTCCCACTCTCTATGCCCAAGACCTACTCCTCCCCTCATCCTAAAAATGCTATAAAATTCATTTTCTTATTATCACACTCCTCCTGCTCTCCTCAGGAAATATCCACCCCAACCATGGCCCAACTGTGCCTCCTCTTCAGCTCCCCATCTGCAAACTCCTCACCCACCTATATCCACTGTACTCTCCCAAAGGGACTTAAATTCCTGCTCTTAAACATCTGTAGCCTGCAGCAAAAAATTGCCCTCCTTCAAACCATGCCATATACCTTAAAGCCTGATATACTTATCATTACAGAAACCTGACTAAAGGCCTTCATCCCTGACCACTCAGTCTCTATTCCTGGATCATCTATCCTAAGGCAAGACCAGGAAAGCAGGGTGGTGGTGTTGCTATGTACATACACTCCTCACTCCAATATTTTGCAATATACTCTACCTCCAACCCTGTGACCCATGATGCCCTAGCCATTTAAGTAACCCTACCCAGCTGTATGCCTATTTTCATAGCTGATGTCTACTGCTGCCCAAACATTCAGCCAGCTATCATACTCTAACTAGTCACTTCCATCTCTGCCTTTCTCAATTAGGTGAACTATATATCCTAGGTGATTTCAACTAAATTGGCTGTCACCTAGGTCAGTCAAAACAAGAAATAACATAGGAACCTTAAACCTCACACAGTTGATTTTGAGCCCACCCATCCTAACCACAAGACACTAAACCATTCCTTGATTAACTGGGCACTCACCTCTCACCCCACAGAATAATAAAATCTGGCATCATTCATGATGCTCTGTGACCACAATCCAATCTTCCTAGTCTGCAAAATTCATAGGCCAAAATTCCCCTTAAATCCTTGAAACTACATGCCTTCACCTCACTGAACCTCGAACCCCTACTACATCACCTATCCACCACTGACTGGTCTCCCCAAACCTCCTTCTCCTCGGTAGAAAAGGCCTCACCTATTTCAAAGGTATATTCCTAAGTACTTGGGATACTTTTGCCTTCTAAAATCAACCAGAGCCAGTGGAAATCACCTGCCCTGGATAACCCCTGAACACCTGGCCTGCCACAGAGCCAGAAACTGTGCATGGAAGCTTCATAAATCTACCTAGTCCCCTAGTGACTTTGCCGATACCCTAAGCAATCGGAATGCCTGCACTAAGGCCACAAGATTAGCTAAATCTGAATATCTGAATGCTTTAGATCTGCTTTCCTCACAAATATAAATACCCCATCAAAATTCTGGAAGGTGGTCCATGCCCTTTTCACTCCAGTCCCTCTTCACCACTGGTCCTCAAAATAAACAACACTCTGGTGTCTGACCTGAGCTCAGTTGCCACAGAATTCAGCTCCAACTGCACCACTTGAGCTAGTGAACTACCAAAGGCACTGCCATCCCACCCACCTCCTCACTCCACCCTCTACACACTTCACCCCCATCCCTCCGCTTACCTTCTCCTTCTCAACCATCTCCCCTGAAGATACTCACTGTCAACCCTGCAAAGGGCTCTTCCCTGATGACATTGACCCCAAACTCCTCTCACTCTCAGCACATGCCATTGCTTGCCCTCTCTCTTTCATTCTAAACCTCTCCTTCACTACTAGCTCAGTCTCTGCCTCATGGAAACACACAGTGGTTCTCCCTTTACCAAAAGTGAAGAATCTGCTTCCCCTGGTAACTATCTCCCCATCTTCCTCCTCTCAACTCTTACCAAACTCCAAGAACACCTGGTACTCTTCCAACTTACCTCCTACCGCTCTGATTCCTTCTTTTTCACCCCATTCCAATCTGGTTTCAGGAAACACCACTCCACCACCACCTCCCTGCTCTGGCTTACTGACTCCATCCTATCCAGAATGAACAATGACCTTATCACCTCAACCATTTTGTTGACCTTGCAAAAGCATTTGACGAGTCTCCACTTCCTACTCCTGAACACTCTATCAAGAGCAGGCCTCTCGCCATCCACCACATATTGGTTCAGGGCCTACCTCACTGGTAGAACCTAATCAGTTCAGATCTTAGGCATCACCTCCCTTAACCTCCCGATCAACACAGGTGTACCATGGGGCTCTGTGCTTGGTCCCTCTTATTCTCAATCTTCCTAAATGACCTGCCCTCTGTCTGCCCTTCCTCCCCAATCCACATATATGCAGATGATACTGTTTTGTTTGCATCTGGCTCAAGTCCTGCTGAGGTTACAACTTATCTGCCTTTAATTTCAACAAAGTTCAGCTCTGGTTTGCTAACCACCACCTCTTCCTCAATGCCAAGAAGACTCTTCATGACCTTTGGCACTAGGCAGTGACTCTCCAGGCTTCCTAACCTCCCTTCTTCCATACTCTGGATGGGATGATTCTTGAGGACACCACCTTCTTCAGATACCTTGGGGTCTGGCTGGACCAACTCCTCAACTTCTCTGGACATATTGATGCCATCCTGAAAAACTGCCTCCCAAGCTTGGCACCCTATTCAGGAACCGTAGCTGCATCCCTCTTACAGCTAGGCACAAAATTGTCCAGAAGATGATTCTCTCCATTTTTATGTCGGCGCTCTTGCACAGCCAACATATTGTGGCAGTGGTGATTTAGAGTGCAGTCACTGTTGGGTAAATGCAGGACACACATGAGTAGATGCATCCTGCATTTCCCAATCAGCCTGCATGCCGGCGCCACCATGCATGCATACATAATGTGGTGAGCACATTTAAGAAAAGGTCCACTGCAATACGAGTAAAGCTCATCAGACACAGCAGGTCTTCCCTTGAAGTGCTCACCACATTATGAACATGGCGATACAGTGGCCGCCAAACTACTGACTTGAGTGCCCAATCCCCTGTCAGTTACCCTGCCCCTCTTTATGTGCTGATGGGGAGCCCACTCCCGTCGGCATAAATAACCCCATTGTTAAATGCGGTGCCCAATCCCCTTGACTCGGCCACCCCTTGCTGTGTGCCGGCAGAATTTTAATCCCTGTCGGCATAACATCCCCCATATTGTGTGCCAATGAGGGTGCCCAATCCCCATTGGCTACAGTCCCCAACAGTTAGGCTGGCTGAAATGTATTTTCACACTTCTGGCACAGAATAGCGTGATCGCTGTGCTAAATCAGTGTTAAGGACACATTATGAAAATGACAGTGACACTGTTCATGAGCAGAGGTCCTAAAATGCCTATCTTGAAAATTTGGTGACAATACTCCATAAATGTCTGTGTTACGAGAGTGCATTGCACAGTTTGTAAGCATGCTTGTAAGTTCACAAACTTATAATATTTTCACTCCAGATTTTCAACAGTGCCATTGTTCTGCACCTCCTAATGAACAGTACAGCTGTCATTTTCACATCCTGACAAAATCTGTTTCCGCAGTTCTGGCGCAGAATAATGTGGTCGTTGTGGAAAGCCCATGTTCAAGACACATTATGAAAATGGCAGTGACACTGTTAATTACAGATGTCCTAAAATGCCTATGTTGAAAATTTGGGGATGAAGGTCAATAAAATGAGTGTTTTACTAGTGTGTGTTGCGCAGTTTGCATGCAGCGCTCATGACTTTAATAATTTGTAATAGTTTCACTCTAGCTGTTCATCATTGGCATTTTCCATGCCTCCTATGAACAGTACAGCTGGCTGAAATGTGTTTTCACACGCCTGGCGAGAATTGAACAGTCGCTGTGTGAAATCAGTTTTCAGGACAGTTTGAGGAAATGACGGTGACACTATTCATGAGCAGAGGTCCTAAAATACCTTTGTTGAAAATTTGGTGCCGAAGTCCATACAATGACTGTGTTGCAAGTGTGCATTGTGCAATTCCATGCACCCTTATAACCCGTCAATCTGCAATATTTTTATGCCACATTGTCACCACTGGCATTTGTGCACACCTCCTTATCAACAGTCCAGCTGCCATTTTCACAGCCTGCCCAAAACACATTTCTGCAGCTGTGGCTCTCAATGGCGTGCTTGCTGTGAAAATCACCTTTTGCTACATTAACAAAATCAAAGCACTATGCATCTTTAGCTCCACCACTGCCAATGCCAGCGTGACAACATTCGGCATTGACAAATGCTTGTTGATTACTGTGATATCATTTACAATGCTGCTCCCAAAATATCCCTGACCAGATTAGACACATTATTTCACTCTTTCTGTCGCTTTGCCCTTGATGCCCCTCTCAACACACCACTACGATCTCTACTACACACTGTCCCTCCCTCTCTCAAACAGGCGCCTATCCCATTGCGCTAAGCTCACTTCTAAACACTGGTTAGGGTCTCTCCTAACTATCTCTCTCCCTTTTATCACACCACCCTATCCCACTCATTCCTTAGATCCATTGACTCACACACCTTGGCAACCCTAGACTCTCCTCCCAGATTGGTCAATTTGGCTTCTCTTACTGCTTTCCCAAAATTTGGAACTCTCTTCCCCTCAAATCCACCACTCCTCCTCCTCTTCCTACTCCCTATGCTCTGCCCTACGTAATTATCTCTTTGAACTAAACCTGCTATGACCCTCCTAACTACGCACTCACCTAATGCATAGCCATCTGTCCTTCCTGAATCTCCCCTGCCTATTAAACATTCCTCCACTTTCTTGTGGCTTCTGTTTCTCCACCCCATCCCTTGCAGCCACGCTCCAAAACCACCCTCTTTTATAAACACTATGCACTAGTCATTCACCCTTGCCTGAACTTATCCATCTATTGACCCACCCACCTCGGCTCTTATAGCTACTTTTCTTCACCCCATCCCTTGCAGTTACCCCTAGCTCCCTGCAGGGTTCATTCACATCCTGAGTGGGTCCCTGCAGGCTCTGCATCCCCACTCCTCATTCCTCACTCCTCACTCCTCCTCCATTATTTCCTTGCAGCCTTCCCATTCTCTTCTTCCCTCCTCCACTTGCAGTGTTCCCAATCTTCCTGTAGAAGTCCCAGTGGCTGCCCTCCCCGTCCTCATCCCACTCTCCCTTTCGCCATCCCCAGCACTTTATGAATCTCCTACTGATGCACTTACAAATATGCTTTTCTTGCCTCCCTGGTATACCTACCAGTATTTCATAATTCTTTTCCTTAGTTCCCCATCTTCCAGCCTTTATTTTGTACTAGGTCCTTCCCCATGTCACTCACATGTTCTCAGTCATTGTTTCCTATTTCTAAGTATTGCTGCCAAATGTTTTGTTTCAATGTACGTATATTTTTGTAAACGGTGACTTAAATGTATTATTGTTTGTTACTCAATTGTACCCTCCCCCGGTCGCACCGGAGATGAGCAACTTGTTGTTCAGTGTGCTTTCCTGGTGAAACATTTCAATAAATAAATAAGTAAATGCACTATGACTTCATCCAATTGTTAAAATCCTGCTGTGGAGTGTCCTATTCTCTCCTTTGCCACACACACAACACACTGTGGCAAAAGCCACCTTGCATTCCACCTGCTTGAGGCTCCTCCCCAGCTCTATGAAATTTCTCTGCACAGTCCCTAACCTGTCCCTTGCCATGTCATTTGTCCTCAGGTGGACAATGACATCTAGTACCCTCCATCTCCTGCTGTCCTACCAATCCTCTGGATCCGCTCTCCAGCCTTCCAAGCGGAAGCACTAGGAGGCACTTCACCTCCCTCCCTTTCTCCTTGAAATCTCAAGACTGTTCCCCTAACAACAGAGTCCCATACCAGCAGCTGCTTCCTCCTCAGCTGGGGTCCTCTTCCCCCCAAATTGGGGCTCTCCTTCAGAGGACCCCTCCTCCATTACCACCCTTTCCACTGCTATGGCTGCTTTCTCCTAGCTGCCCCATCCCAACAGAATGGTGATGGCACTGTTCAGTTGTACCAGCTAATGAGTATGAACTCTTCATGCCTCCCCCACAATCCCAGAGTCCACCAAAGTCCAGCTCTCTGCCTCTGCCTAGGCGTCCTCTGGGGGACTGGCAGCAGGCTGAGTGGCCCAAGGTGGGCGGAAGGTCCTGTGTACCATAGCCAGTTCAACCAGAAGTCCAGCAAACTCTGCCCTCAACCCTGAGAGGTGAATACAAATGTGGCAACACTTCAGTCTCTGGAAGGTGTCCTGAAAGACTGCTGCTCCATACCTGTTGCACTGCATCACTCCCATGATCTTTCCTTCCTGTATCTTACTGCCTATTTTCTATTCCTGTTGAATTCCTGAGTCTTTCTTTGCTTGACTTAAGTGTATTTGGTACCCTACCCTAGAGAGTCTCTCTTATTTTCCCTTTTTTGAGATGTTGATGCAGCCTATCTAGACATTAACAAGGCCTTTGACACTGTGCCACATAGGAGACTAATAAAGAAATTGAGCAGCCTAGGGTGGGATGAAAAGTGGAGAACTGGGTTAGAAACTGCATAACAGATAGGAGATAGAAGCTGTTGGTTAATGGCACTCACTCAAATGATGGAGAGTAACTAGCAGGTGCCGCTGGGCTTAGTACTGGGATTGTTCATCATCAATGTCTTCATAAGTGAAACTGCAGAAGAACTGGACGGGAAGGTATGCCTTTTGCAGATAAAACCAAAATCTGGTATGGGGTGAACACTCAGGAGGGTGAAGAAAATATTTGTTTATTTGTTTGTTTATTCACTTAACGGGTAAGCATATTGGAAAGTTAATTACATTTACAGAAGCGACCCACAAATAACAAAACAATTACATTAAACATATTACACTTCTCACACAATAAAAAGAGTTAGGACTAAAACATCCACATCAGTTGACAATAAGATTCAGTTGAAACATCCATATTCAGATAATGTTGTAAAATGCAGTAGTAAAGCATGTGAAAAAATCTTGACGGTTTGTACACTTCTAATATTAAAAGGTATATTATTTCAGGTACTTGGAGCAAAACAGACAAATGACCATTGACCACTTACTGTTCTCATCAGGGAAGCTTCAAAGCAATGTTATCTACCCTATGTCTAGAATAAGAAGACCGTATGATAATATTCCAGATGTCCGACCAGACTTAAAAGGCCCCAGACTTAATAATTCTAAAAGTAAATTTAGCAGTAACATATCTAAAATTCAACTGGACTGGCAACCAACCCATCAGCTTTAAAATTTCACAACAATGTATAGTTTTAGGGCTAACAGTGCAAACTTGACAATTAACTGTAATAAAGTGGATTTTCTAGCAATTATACTGGCAGAGATATTGTCTGTTATCAAAGCAGCATAATTTACTAGAGGAGCTAGGCACTGTTTAGCTATTACCATTCTAGAGTCATTAGTAAGAAAAGAACATAATCTTCCTCTACATAAGTCTCACACTTATTCACACTGATGGGAAACTATGCGAGTCGCTAGGACCCAGAGGGAGCAAAAATCTTCAGGAGGGCTGGGCTGGCTCCAGGGTAGGACCACACATGTGTGGTGCAGTGAGACTGGATAGTGCTATATAGGCTACCTCGGCGTCGACCCTCCAACTGCCTCAGTTCCTTTTATCCCGCCATCAAGTGTGCTTCAGTGACGACATCGCACACCCGCTGAGATAAAATCTTCATGCCTATATGACAGCAGCTATAGTCATTTTAGTATTTGATTAGATTTATTGTTTTATTATCAGTAAAAAAAAAAAAGTAAAAGTACTTTTTTTTCATCAGAAAAGTCTTCAGCCCTCCTTGATGGAATTGACCACGGACTGGGCAGATAATGGTAGGGAGACAGTGCAGAAAGCTGTGTTGTCAGCAGGGGCTGGGTCTTGTCCTCCGCCCTCTATGGAGGTGGAGTCTGACTACAGGCAGTCAAGTGCTCGGTGGGATGGGTGGTCCTCCCAAAAGCACAAAAAGAAGCTGTCCCATTCTCTATGCTCCCTTGAGGACTCAGCACCGTTCAGCCTTGAGTTCTTTGGCCTCCTGGTAGAAAAAGAAATGGTTCTGCTTGAGGTCACTGCATCAGTTGTCAGTTACCAGTGGCAGAGGCCAGATTCCATCTCCTCCGGGGGCCTCCTCTGGGGTCTCCTCAGGGTCTCCTCTGACCTCTGTTTCTGGTGACCAGCATCCTCAACTCTGGAGTTCCTCCCCACCCCTTGGGGAGTCATCTGAGTGAGCAGTTTCACCATTGGGTCACTCTTATGGAGCAATGGTTTTGGCGGCTGTCTGGTCTGCCTGAGCTGGTAAGTCTGTCAGCTGATCCTTTGGGTCTTTTGGTTTTGGACCTGTGTGCAGGGTATTTGGGGCTTCCTAGTCATGCAGCACCTTCTCTGGTGCCATCAATGCTGCACTCTGGTGTTTTCCCCTCATATGGCTGTGGCACAGGGGTCAACACTTTTCCTTTATCACCTGCTGAATTTCTCAGACTTTCCTCAGTGAGTCGGAGGTTGGGAACCACTGGCTTGAGTGGTGCCAGCTCCAGTACCAGTTCCTCTGGTGCTGGCGCTGCATCCGGTGCCACATCATGTACCTGCGCCCTTAGTACTACAGCGCCGCCTTCTGTTGGTGCGGGAGCACCTGCGGTGCTATGTGGGGCACCAGGGTTTTCAACTCCGATTCGTGGGGCTCCTCCTTCTCATTTTCCTCTTTCCTATATGTTCTGGCCCTCCTGTACTATTAGGAGATGATATTAAGCCTGATCCTAATCTTTGATTGAGATGCGACTTTGATGATGATTCCTTCCTAGGGTGGTAAATAAATATTCTCTTATGACAGCCTCTGGTCGAGGACCTTTCCTTTAAGTCTCTGCTTAGAAATGTGAATACCACTCTCTCTCTCTCTCTCAGACTTCAGAGATTGATCCTGGGAAATATCTGTGTCTGCAGTACCTACACATTCTGGACATTCCTGTGGAGTTGACTCCTCCCGTGCAACCCTCTTTTGAGACTCTCTCACAAATGGTGTGGGATAATCTGGTGCTTATTCCCTCTGTGGCTAAGTCCATTGATAGGAAATAAGTCCTTCACAAGGATCATCCTATTCTGGCCTCTAGAAGCCTTTGCTGATGCCATAGTTGTCCTGGCAGAGAATGACAAGGCCATTCTTCCTCAAGAATCTATGGCACATCCAATAAACAAGGAATATCTCAAAATCGACACTTTGGTAAAGCGGTCTTTGCTTCTTCCACCCTGGGCATGCGTTTGCAAGCTACCAGGGTTATTTCTCTTAGTATGGTATACACTCTGACATTACGCTCAAGGCCACAGCAGAAGTTTTCCCAGATTCAAAAGTTAACACAGAGCTCCCTTCAGACCATTACTAGAGACATTGAATCCAATAATCAGCAGCTCAAAGCCACTGTGGATGCCTTTGACACTGCTTCCAGTGCAGCAGTGGCTGGTATATGCAGCTGACACCAATCTTGGTTCCACAAGTCAGGATTCATGAATGATGCCCAGCAGAGAGTTATGAGCTTGCCTTTTGATGGTAAGTACTTGTTTGATCCTCAGGTTGAGCAGGTGCTAGAGGCCACACAGAAAACTAGAATGGTGATCAAAATGGACAGACCACCAAATGTAGTCCTCAAAGGGCAGGAACTGGTGGCAGTTTCATAACCATCAGTCCTTTCATGGTGAAGGCAAGGGGCTTCAAAGAAACCAAGCCCTCAGCTGCAAAGAAAATGCAGCAGAAGGCACAGGGCTCCAAAGCACCTAGTGCCACCCTCTGAGATTCCAGCCCAAGTTCCACCTCGGCTGTCCAAGGGGACTTTCTTCAGCAGTAAGGGTGTCTGACTCAGTTTTATGACCAGTGGAAGTCAATCACATCAGACAAGTGGGTACTCAGGATATTCCACAGGGTACTCTCTAAACCTTTCAGAAACCCCTCCAGATCAACAACCCAAATGACAGCCCAAGCTGTCTGTCTGTCAGTCAGACGTTCTTGCTTCAGAGATTCAAGGCCTTCTAAACAACAGGGCAGTAGAAGTAGTCCCGCTGGATCAGCTGAACACAGGTTTCTACTCCCATTACTTCCTAGTTCCAAAGAAAACAGGTGGCTTGCACCCAGTTCTCGATCTGAGGAAGTTAAACAAATTCCTTTACAAGGAAAAGTTCAAGATGATATCACTCGGTACACTTTTACCTCTGATTCATCAAAATGATTGGCTGGCCTCCTGGACATGCAGAATGCTTACCAGCATGTTCTCATACACTCAAACCACCACAAATACCTCATATTTGTGGCATTTGAATCAACACTACCAGTTCAGAGTCCTGCCCTTTGGGCTATCCTTGGTGCCTTGAGTCTTTACAAAGTGCTTTGCAGTTCTTGCAGTGCATCTCAGGAAGCTCAGAATTCAGGTGTTTCTGTATCTGGATGATTGGCTCCTAGCAAGTCCCTCCAGACAAAGAGACTCAGGAAGCCATGGCTATGGCTTCAGAATTCCTCACATCCATGGGAGTTATGCTAAATTTGGGAAAGTCACTGCAGCCCTCCCAATGGCTCCTCTTCATAGAAGCCCTTCTGGATACCTCCAGCGCAAAGTCTTTCTTCCAGAGGACAGAAGGAATGACATCCTTCAGATGGCCCACTTCATCAGGAGAATGACTCAGTTCAAGCTTTTTGATGCAGTGGATGCTGGGTCTCATGGCACCCTCAATGTTCACTGTGCCCCTGGCTCATCTTCATATGGGACTACCCAGTGGGTGCTCAGCACTCAATGAACATCAACCACACACCCACAGTCCTTTCACATCAAGGTGATGGAACCCTGAAACAGTCACTCACCTGGTGGACTCAGGAAGACAACCTTCTGGAAGGTTATCCCTTTGCCTCTCTAGAATCTCAAATCTTCATCACCGTGGATGCATCCTTACTCAGATGGGAAGCTCACTGCCAGGATTGCCACACCCAAGGTCGATGGAATCAGGACAAGCCTCAGCTTCACATAAATGTTCTAGAAATAAAGCCATCCTGTATGCAGTCCAAGCCTTGAAGGACATACTGTGTCACAAGATCATTTGCTTCAAATGGACAAAAAGCAGTGATGTACTACATCAACAAGCAGAGGTGGGGCACACTCTTACCCTTATGCAGAGAAGTGATGAGTGTGGGAGTGGTACCCTGAAGCACAAAGCATTGATCCAGCAGTCTACCTGCTGGAGGTGCAGAACAATCTGGCAGATCATCTCAGCAGGACAGAAACAAACCCTTATGAGTGGTCTCTAGACACAAATGTCATGCAGTCACTCTTTGAAGAGTGGGGAACTCCAGACCTGGACCTTTTGCATCTTCACTCAATGCAAAACTGCCTCTTTTCTGTTCCAGAAATCCAGAACCTGGCATTTTCTGTCAGGATGCATTCAGACTGTGGTGGACAAGACACTTTCTGTACACATTTTCTCTTCTTCCCTAGTTCAGAGGCTGCTGTTCAACCTGGAGGCACAGGGGACAGAATGATCCTCATCACCCCATTCTGGCCTTGTCAGATCCAGTTTCCATTAATCAACAGATTATCAGAAACTTCTCCAAGACATCTTCCACTTCATACAAACCTGCTGACCTGCCCTGTGGTCCATCCCAACCTGAAGTCCCTTCATCTCCATGCCAGGCTCCTGAAGAGATAGAGGTGAATAGGTTTAACATTTCACATAGGGTCTCAGATATTCTGTTAGCCTTTAAGCCAGCTACTCAAAAACTTACATGGCTAAGTAGAAGCGGTTCTCTATTTTGTGTGCACAGTCCTCTTGGAATCCCTTCTCCTGCTCACCAAACAAAGTCCTAGAGTATCTTCTAGATCTATCAAACACAGGCCTGCAATACTCAACTGTGAAGGTTCACCTTTGTGCAATCTCAGCATACCATGAGGCCCGTACACTTTGTGTCTCTGGCTCAGTTACCTGTGGTCAAGAGGATCCTAGAGGGCATACTGCATACCAGGCCACCAATCAGATGGCTGGTAGCCACCTGGGACATTAATGTTGTGCTAGACATGCTCACCTGTAAACCTTTCAAGTCCCTAGATACTAGAGGCTGAAGTTTCTGACTTGGAAGACTTCCTTCCTTGTAGCCATTGCCTCTGCTCTCAATGTGTCTGAAATACATGCTTTGGTCACAGACCCTCCATATACTGTATTTCTCAAAGACAAGGTGGTTCTTAGGACTCACCCTAAGTTTCTCCCCAAGGTTGTCTCAGAATTCCATCTGAATCAGCACTTGGTCCTCTCAACCTACTTTGTGAACTTCCAGAATAAGGGAAGTGTGCCCTGGATTCTCTGGATGTTAAGAGAGCTTTTGGTTCTATTTAGACAGAAGTAAAGAAATCCACACTTCAAAAAAAACTGTTTGTCTTCTTCAGCATGGCCCAGCTTGTTTAGCCCGTTGCTGTCAGATGCATTTCAGCATGGCTAGTGGCATATCTTCACCAATGCTACTCCATGGCACAGGTTAAGCTGGAAGGCATAGTATATGTACATTCTACCAGAGGAGTTGCAGCATCTCAGGCAGAAATCCAAAACTTGCCCATTGTGGACATCTGCAATGCAGCCACTTGGAGCTCTCTGCACACTTTCATAAAGCACTACACTTTGGATGACCATGCCAGGCAGCATCAGTCCTTTGGCAGGACAATCCTTAATGGACTTCTGTACTAAGTGAGCTCCTGTCTCCTGCTGCCCATCTCGGGGTTATTTTAGCTCAGTACACTCCCATCAGTGTGAATGAGTGGTGGAAACTTTATGTCCAGGAAGATGTGAAATTACATACCTACTGTAATTTTGATCTTCTTGGATGAAGTCTCCACCATTCATTCACATACCACCCACCATCCCCAAGCTCACCCATCCTGTGTTTTGCCTTCACCCCTTGTTGTTTGGGCTGTGAAGACTGTGTTGAGTTGGCCCTTCTTACATGGGTCATGCAGACTATTTAAGTCTGGAACAGGCTAGTTTCATTAGGTTACTTTATGCTGCACCTCCCTGGTAAAAAAGGTACTGAGGCAGATGGAGGGTCGATGCCAAGGTAGCCTATACAGCATGAACTAGTCTCACCGTGCCATGCATGTGCAGTCCTACTCTGGTGCTAGCCATCCTGAAGATTTTTGCCCTCGGCTGGGTCTTAGCGCCTCTGGCATAGTTCCCCATCAGTGTGAATGAGTGGTGGAGACTTCATCCAAGAAGATTAAGAATTACAGTAGGTACATAATTTCCATTTCTATACAATAGTGCCATATTTGAGTGAATCTTAGAAGTAATTCTAGTAAATTGGGAATCAAAACTTAGAGTAGGGTCAGTAGGACTCTAAATATTGAAAGGTGTCAACATTTTCAAACAGCGTCCATCCAGAGATTTCACCTGCAAGCTCTGTCCCTTTCTCTAATCCAAACATTAGTACCAAAACCCATAGATCTGGTTTTCAATTTATTCAAAACCAACCCATTTAGGATAAGCCATTCCTGTAAGTTGAACATCTCTTTAGATAAGAAACTATTTAATTCAGTGACTGTAGCACCTTAGATATAAATTACTGCATCATCAGTATATAACGTAAGCTGAACATTATCCAGCACAATAGACATTTTATCAAAAACAAAGAAAACAAAACAGGACCTAGTATGGAGCCCTGTGGGACTCCACATTACTTTACAGGTGCAATATCAGAAACACCACCACCATTCTTCACCCTCTGGTATCTCCCCTGAGGTAATCCTCAAACCAGGTTAAAACAGACTGTCCCACCACAAGTGATTCAAGCCTTCCAATCAAGAGCCCATGGTCAACAAGACAGAATTCCTTTGTCAAGTCCATGAACGCAGCCCCAGTCAGGCACCCCTCTCCATGCCCACTAGGACCATGTCCGTGAACTCGCCCATGGCAGTCTTAGTCACACGTCCTTTCTAAACCCATGTTAACTTTGGGACAATAATCTAAACTTTCAGTGTACTCAATAAATTGATTGTAAACAATTTTGTCTTGGACTTTAGCCAAGGCCAATAAAATAGAAATAGGCCTATAATTTCCAAAATCATATACAGAGCCAGATTTATGAACCGGAACAACCAATGAATGCTTCCATATATCAGGGACTTGCCCAAAGAAAATGATAAATTAAAAATAATTCTGATGGGATAAGTCAGTTCCACAGCAGCATCTCTCAATAAATTTGGAACAAGTCTATTGGATCCTCCAGAACTATCACGTTTTACAAACATTAATAACTTTCTAACCTCATTTGGTATAGTGATTCTTAAGTAAAATTTACATTTCTCATTAAAACCAATTGTAGCAAATTCTGAAGGCACCCATCCACCTCAGTGTGATACTTGTCCAAGTTAATACACCTCTTATTAAATGTGTTAGCTATATTCAGGGGCAGGTTATTCAATCATCACCTAACTTCATAGACATCTCTGTGTCCTCAGAATGCCTAAGGCTATTAATTGTATTCTAAAATGTTCTGTTGTCTGAAAGGCCATCAATTTATTTTTGCTTTAGATAATTACTTTTTGCTATTTTAATCTGAGTTTTACATTGGTTTCTTAAACATCTATAGTTTTGATAATTACATTCTGATTTATCTAATTTACATTTTCCAGGCCTTATCTAAATTTCAAATTAGTTTCAATAAAGGAGAGTAAGCCAATTGGATTGCTTCCCACTAGTGCATCACTTAATATAAGGTGCAAACCGATCCAATATTGTAGTAAATTCAGAAATGAAAAATCAAGTGCACAGTTGATATCAGGGACTGAGTGTAAATAAGACCAGTCAGTGTTACCCCATTTTGTGTGAAAGCCCTGCAAATCAAAATTAGAGAAGTTTCCAAAGTTACATATAACTGGCTTAGGTTTTCTTAGACTGCTATATTTCCATAAGCAAAATATAGGATGGTGATCACTTAGGAATCAGCAATTTGACCACATTTAAAATGTTTGTTTGTTAATAGCCAATCCAGCACAGTGTGCCTGTTTGATCTAATATTTAATCAGTTGGATCTGTAACCATTTGCTGTAAATGTGTTTGAATCAAAACCCCATTTAATTTGGCAATCTCAGAACCACTCCAGTTTGAGTTAAAGTCCCCCAAAACATATGTTCCGTATGCCTTAATATCTAGTTGATCAACAAATTTCTGTAACCCATTCTTATTTACTTTAGGAGAAACATAAATACAGCAAATCTTAATTTTTTTTGTAGAACCTAGTAATAATTGGATTGTGAGATGTTCACAATTAATCATATCTCCCAAAGTTATACATCTTTTTCCACTACATATTCATTTTTTATATAAAACATAACTCCCCACCTCTTCCTTTACTGGGATCCCTCCTAAATATATTATAGCCAGGTATATTTTTCCTGAACTTAACACTGCAGGTTTCAGCCATGTCTCACTTAATGCCAGGACATCCAGGCTCTATAAGAAATCCATGCTTCAACCTCCTGAAATTCTGACATTAAGCTCTGAACATTAAAACGCATAATCCAAAGCCCAACATAATATAATCTAAATTAATCACTATCTGCTAAGTCATTAACAACAGGGCTGGGGTTAAATTCGACATCCCCAGGTCAAACAAGCAGAAGTAAATAATGTATCCATGCCCAACAGTATAGCTGTATTATTAAAATCATGCCTTTCTGTTTTCTACAACTATAGCCCACATTATAACCAATATATTTACCCATCAGACCCATAATATAACAATGGTCTAATGAATGGTTGTATACTGTGCCAAATGACATTATATTCAAGGATACATTGCTACCAGCATTATCAAATTCACTAATACAAGAAATTACAGTGTCCGTGCACAGTACACAAACAATGAACATTACCCCACTAAAAACCCTCTGTTAGCCATGTTGATGCTACAGCAGCTCCCAGAATAAGAATACAGTATAAAACAGAAGTTCTTTACAGTCTTGGAGTTGTTAGAATCTTTAAGGTCTTTGCTGCAGCATGCCATGTCCCGGTCCAAATCGGTCTGACTCGGTTAGACTCTTGTGCTTCACTTTGCCTTCCTACATAGCCACCGTGTAGATGCTGCTGTTTTCTAAAATGGGTAGGCTTTTGAGGCAGAAGACTCCTCCACCTCCTCCAGAAGCTGTCACCAATGGGAAAAGCGGGGACTGAGCCTTTCGTGAAGTTAAGTACTTTCAGGTGTTTGCAGATTATAATGAGCGGCTACTGCAGTGTTTGTGTTGTTGCTAGGCAAAAGCTCTCAATCAGCACACAGGCACACTCTGTTTCAGGATGTACAGTAAAAAGCAGCACACGGTATATTAGACAATGGTTAAACAATTCAAAGCAGAGTCAGTGAAAATTGAGCTTAGGACAGCTATTCACAGAAGAGTGATAACAGCAAAGGCACTTTAAAATGTGTTCCAAAGTTCAGAAGAAAGCAGAAGCACTTTACAGCAGGTCATACAGTTAATTACGGGGGGGGGGCAGAGTATAGAAGCAGCTGGATGTGTAAGGCAATGTCTTGATATGTGTGGCAAACAGGTGAAGTCAAAAATAGTTGAGAGCCCACTGAAGATCACTTAAAACAGATCTGACAGCAAAGTCTGTCACATTCCTGTCAGACTCATATGCTTCTGTTTAGAGATTTTGGGACACTCGAGCAATAGTCAAGAGCATAGCAGTTGGGGTTCAATGTCAAAAAGTACAAAATCATGCACCTAGGACACAAGAACCCATTAGCTAAGTATAGGATGGGGTGGGGTACTAACAATCACTAAACAGAAAAGAGATTGTAATGCTCTCATAACTGATGACCTCAAAGTGGCAGGGTAGTGTGACAAAGCAGCAGATAGGCCAGTGGGACACTGAAATACATAAGGAGAGGTATCTCAAGCAGAAGGATGGAGGTGGTGTTGCCACTATATTGCTTGCTTGTGAGACCCCCTTGGGTATTTTGCCCAATACTGTATGCCACACTTCAGAAGGGACATAGGGTGGAGGCACTTCAGAGGAGGGCAACTAAAATGTTGCAGGGGTTGCACCAAAAGCCCTACAAAGAGAGACTTAGGATCTCAACATGTACATCAATGAAGAGGGAAGAGCGAGAGGGATATGATAGATACCTACAAGTACCTCACTGGGGTAAACAGGGTGCAGAATGGAAGTCTCTTTCAAATGAGAATGAACACTAGGACAAGGGGAATGCAATGAAGCTGGAGGGGATAACGAGTGAAATGAGGAAGTACTGCTTCACTGGAAGAGTTTTAGACACCTGGAACAGACTGCTAGCAGAAGAGATGGAGGCAAAAACAGTAGGGGGCTTCATGTTTTCATGGGATAGACACAGAGGAATATTATTAAACAGGCAGGAAGGAGGGATGGTCATCCGAGACCAGTTAGGGTCTGCAGAGACAGACTAGATGGGGCCATCTGGACAATCTAGGTAGGCCAAGTGATCCTTTTCCACCAACTAATTCTATGTTTCTGTTTCCAGTATTGCACACCATACTCCAGAGGCAATTGCACCACAGGGTCTGTACAGCAGCAAGATTACTTCCTCCCTGCTGCTTGTAAATCCCTAGAAATGCATTCCAGCATAATGTTGGCCTTGGCCACAGCCTTTCTAAACTGTGTAGCTTCTTTAGGTTACTGGCCATAGCTATCCCCAAGTCCTTTTCCACCTCCAAATTAGTGATAATGATCTCTCTAGACTGTACACAGCCCTCAGGTTCATTCATCCCATGTACATGACTTACAATAAACTTCTTAGCACTGAACCCCAACTGCCAAATGTCATACCCTCTGTCAAGCTTTGCTAAGTCCTTTTAGGTCCTGCACCCCTTTATCAGTGTCCACACTCCCCAAAAAGTTGGTGTCATCCACAAAAATGTATATTGCCCTTTGATTCCATCTCCAGTATCATTGATGAACACATTGAATAACACTGGGTCATATGCTGAACCCTGTTTTATCCCACTGGTTACATCCCCTGTAACTGAGGGCTCCCTCCCTACCACCTTTAGATCCTTTCACTGAGCCAATTCACCACCAACCTTATTAATTTGTTTCCAATCCCTAGGTCCTCCAATGTCTTGGTTATCTCTTGAAGGGCACTGATTAAAACGCCTGGCTAGAATCCAAGTACAGAATGTCAACTATCTGGCCCATGTCTGCCACCTTCATTATCCAGTCAAAGAAGCTGATTTGGTTGGATCTCCTGACATGAACCCATGTTGTCTCTCATCCTGCAGCCCATTTTCTTTAAAGAACCTGACTAGCCTTTCCTTTTGAATCCTCTCCATCAGCTTACCCAAATCAGAGGTCAGACTCACTGGCCTGTAGTTCCCAGGTTTCTCTAGACCCATTCTTGTGCAGCGGTACCACATGAGCAGTTATCCATTTCTGCAGTACCATCCCCATATCTGGTGAAGTATTTAACAGATACGCTAGTAGACCTGCCAGTTCCATCTCATGTTCTTTCAAAACTTTTAGGTAAATACCATCTAGACCCAGTAACTTATTCACCTTCATGGGCATAAGCACCTTCCTAACCTTGTCTTCTGTTAAACTGTCTTCAGCAATAACCATCTCCACCCTCCCCATCCACCCTGCAGCACTGGTCCATCCTTTTGCTTAGAAAGAGCAGAAGTATTTGTTCAACATCTCTGCCTTCTCTTTACTGCCTTCTTCCTACCCTCCCCTTTTTAGCTTTACTATGCCTACCTTTGTGTCCTCTTTTCGCTGACATGCCTGAAGAAGGTTTTCTCTCCTCCTTAATCCCTCTGCAATTTGTAGCTCTTTCCTAGCTGTGGCCTGCCTGCCTGCCTTTTCAGCCTCCCTAGCATTCAAGTAGTCCACCCCATCCTAATCCTTTTGTACTTCCTATGCTTCCTATATGTAACTCTCATATCCTTTACTGCCTGGCTCACCTCCCTACTTAAACAGCTTGGTTTCCTTGCTTTGGAATTCTTCCTTTTCTGCTTAAGGCATATGTTAGTGGCTATTGCAATCACTTCCTGGTCACTGTTCACTTTTGATCCACACTCATGTCTTCCTCGAGGCTATCTAGATGTCCCCTCAATATCTCTTCCATCTTGCCATAGCTGGCTTTCCTGAAATTTAGCACTTCAGTCTTTGTGCTTGTGTTTCCTTCCCCATGTTAACTCAGAAGCATATCATTAGGTGGTTGCTACTTGCCAAGTGCTTTTCCACCACAATGTCTTGGATGTGATCCAAGTTTGCTAGAACCAGGTCCTGGTTGGCTTCTTTCTCTGTTAGCGTGATCACTCCGTGAACCAGGAACCCATCCTGGACTGCATCCAGTATCAGCTGGCTCCTGGCCCAGGTGGTGATCTGGGCACAACATCCCACTTTAGGCAAATTGAAATCCCATTCAACAGCACTTTGCCCCTTTCAGCTGTCATCCAGATCATGCTACCCAACTCCCTATCCTTGTCTACATCTTGATTTGGTGGTCTGTGAACTACACCCAGCCTTAATTTCCTTCCTAGTGTCATTTGGATTTGCAACCATAGCACTCTATTTTTCCATCCCCTACTTCCTCCCTAGTGGCAGCGATGGCCTCTCTGATGTATAATTCCACCTCCTCCTTCTCTTCCTCTCCACCCTTTCTATAGAGAGCATATCCAGGACTGGAGAGTTCCCAGTTATGATTCCAAGTAGTCCCAGACTCAATGGCCACCACCAGATTCACCTTTCCCTCTGCTAGCATAGCCTGCAGGTCATCCATTTTGTTCCCAAGATGGAGACTAAGATAGCTGTGAGCTCCCCAACAGCAATAACTTCTGCACCATTACAGTTAGAGTTTCTTAATGGAAAGGCTGAAACTGAAGTAAATATGAGTTTCCTGCAGTCAGCATTTTCTTTGCCCCAGAGAGAGAGAGAGAGAGAGAGAGAGAGAGAGAGAGAGAGAGACTTTGAGTAACTTGATGTCTTCTTCCACCTCCACCTTTAGCTAGTGACTGTCAAGACTAGCACTCCATGTTCGGTAGTGAGTGTCCATTTCAGAAAGCCCAGATCATCAACCTCAGCTTGCTTTTTTTTCATCTGCCTCCTAATAAGTAAGGAGAATGCCCATCTCTTCTCCTCTCTGCCAGGGTTAGTGTGATTAAGACCTGTAAATCTGTCACATAAGTCTGAATTCACAGCAGTCATGCTGCCTCAGTACTGCAACCAAAGTCAAGTCTAAAAAAAATCTAAAGTGAGTATCATGTCTTTAATGAACTATGATGGGTGCAACTACATTCCTTAGCTACACCATCTGGAAATCCTTTAGTTTGGCATTAGTTGTCTAAGCAGCACCCAGGGATCTCATTATACACAGGAGAGGAGAAAGCTGTGAGTTTAAACTTTAAAGGTTATTTTTTTGAGTGCTCTGCAAAGCCAGCCTGTGTTAATAAATAAAATATATGTCATATCTATATAAATATGTCTACTGTATATAGAATTTTATAAAGCCTTTGCTGATGAATTTTCCTTTCGAAGAAAAGCCACAGGTTTCCCGGGAGGATTATGTGAAATTGCAGTGCTGGAAGGCTGTCGGTTCTGCCTGAGTGAAGCATTGTAAGTCTTCAACTCACTTTCCCTGCAGGACAGCCATGTGATGTGGGGCTGAAACTCAACAGATTTGCCAGTCAAGCTGCTAACATAAGTGTGTGCTGATTTTCTCCCATTTATGTCCCCTGAACACCCCTCTCTAGTGGTCTTTGTTGCTTCTCCAATAATGCCACCTGGTAGATAGAGATGAGGACCCAACACTGTAGTCTGCTACCTCTAATGACCTTACAGTGATGGTTATAACTCTATGAATCAGGGATAGCTTACAGATACTAGGACTAGATGAGAACATTTGCATGAATACAGTTACACACACATATTTTCTCCTACATGAGGACATTATAAAATTGTCAAAATCCAGAAGATTCTGACCATTTCATTGTTGAACCATTTTCTGTAACTGTGCTAAAATGAAAACTGCCTTGTTATGCTTTACACAGGAAAAACATTCAAAATCGGCTCCGACAAGAAGATCTTCCATTCACCACCATTGAGAAAATTGCTCCATGGACATAGCTCCTGCTGCCCGGTGCATCGAGAGCTGGAAGCTTACTGTGGTACTGTTGCTAATGACTAACACGATAGGATAAAAACTCACTGACTTTTTCAAAATGGGTCAGCCCATCAGTATATTACCAGGACACCAGGCCTAAGACTTGAATCCTTTCTATGGTATTTGCAGTCAGCCACAGCTCAGCTACATACCTGGGTACTTGACACTAAGAGTTCAACTCATAGTCTCTGCATCCAGGCAAATGAACAACCCCAGCACAAAGGGATTCAGATGTATGACTTCTGAGAAAGAATACAATCACTGACTATAGGGCACTGATTCTTGAATGAGGCCAAAGTGGCTGCATAAGATCACTGGCAGGGCCATATTTAGAAGTTTTTCAAGGGTAGCAGTCTTGTAAACGGGTTAGCACTTTCCCAAAATTGCAACATGTTCCTTTATTTTTGAAACTCAGCATTTTAAGTTCCAAAGTTATGACATGTACAAATCCTGTTTCTTCCCTCCACCTCCTGGCCGGAAGGTGGTTACAGACTATGCATATTACACATAAAGTTAAATTATCAACCTCTGAACTACACATCATCATGGACACTTATACTTTTCCATAGATAGTTTCACTCTCACTACTTAATTATACCAATATTAGAGCAGCCAGGAGCCAGTGGATCAAAGTCATTCAAAGTGCCCCATCCTTCCACAGCTGTTCCATACAGAATGGATGAACTGTGTTACTTTTAAGGGTTAGGCCCTATACTGTGTGTTGTATCGTTACTCGCCACATTCAAAGATGGAAATGGAGCAATTTGTTTTAGTCTGGAACAGTAGTTACATCATAACTGCAGAACAAAAAAAAAGAACTACATACATATAAGGAACCAGAAACAGGAACAAAAGTTAAATATAGAAAATCAACAAGAAACAGGTGTGTGTATGCGTAGTGCATGTGTGTGTGTGTGTGTGTGTGCATGTGTGCTCACCCAAACCTGCCCCAGAAGTAAAATTTATATTCCTTTAGATCTAGCTCCTTCCTCCTGGAACATATTCCATTTTAAAGCTGTGATTAGGCTAAAACATTGCCTGTTTGCTGGCCTAATGGGGTAGCGAGTGGTATTTCACTACATAGGTGACTCTGCTAGTAGCCACCTGCACAATTTTCTGCAGCCAGAGTGCTCTTCAGAGCCCCAATTGCAAAGGAAATGGAACTGACAATTTCTTACCTTTAAAAACATGGATGATACATTACAAATGAAAATACATCGGAGACTACCTCTGTGCTGTGCTTATGTAATAGTTTTAATGGCCTACATTACTAAGTTCATTCTTGAAGGGAAAGGGAACAAGCCCAAATATTTGTTTTACTAGTCCCTGTCTAAGTCCCAGAGTAGTCTGGAGCAGCATTAGTACCATGAGTGTTTAATCTCACATGCCTCCACGAGTGCAATAAAAATTAGGCTGGGCCTTATCCATCTGACTTGCACAAAGATTTGCATACCAATGATGCCTTGCCCTGGGACTAGAAATGGGCGAATTCCCAAAAATTCACTCTCAATTAATTTGCTAATTTTGCTCAATTCACTAAGCAAAATCTGTGAAACTCACAGATGCGAAGTTGCACAAAATTCTCCACAAAGCGTGAAATTTCACCAATGAAATTTGCACTTTGCATCAAACTTAGCACAATTTGTAGGCAAAACTTTGTGTTCCAAAGTTTCCAGGTACTGGGAGGCTTCACAAAGCTCTGTGAAGTTTGAATATTTGGGGAATTTGTGTAACTTGTATGGGTTATACTCACAATATCTCTACCTGGGACTGAGCCTTTAGAGTATGTGTATGAAGTGTATGGTTTGGAGAGATGCAAAACAAATAATTGAAATATATCTACCCCTAGCATCCATCCATGTACTGCTCTTCCTGAACCTGCCTCTCGGATATGCTCCTTCTGAGTTTTTTAAACATCAATGAGAAATTTTGCCTATTACTGTATAGATCGGTACAACTTCCTTTGAGTTAGGTCCCTGTGCTCCTACAGAAATACAGCTGATAAGGTCTCTTGCTTGCATGAATAATGTGGGACTCTTCCATTGTTGGCATGTGTTCTTTTAAATGTGCAAAGTGGTTATCATAACCAGAATAAGCCACAAAGATATGAATTTAGAAAGCCCCAGAGTGCAGTTGGATAAACAAAGCTTTATTTTATGGCTATGTGCCTCCTAGGTCTTATTGTGAGCAAAATGAGGAAGTGGCCTGTGTTCCTTATGATGCAAAACAAGTGAGTAAAGTGCTATGTCATGAGTTCTTGCTGCTGTCTCTAAAAGACTCTTAACTCTGCTTTAGAGAATAGGACAAGAGTGTATGAGAGACGTGAGCAAACAGTGAACCCCTCAGAACACATGGTAAACCTCTTTGAATGTGCGGCAGTCAGAGTTGTGAATGAGTGGCAGATATATGTACAGTAGCAAATGTTTTTACAGTTACTGTGTCTTTTTATGGATCATACATGAAGATGGTCAAAATGTCAGTTACAACATTATTGTCTAGTCCATCCGTTTAATGCAACCCTTCTGAGTTATTTGCAGCCCATAAGCTGACACAGTACACTGTTTTTTTTTCTTCTCGCAGTTTGTTTGGATCAGCATACCAACTTGCTAGTGTGACACTATAAATCACTATGCCAACCCCTGAGAGAGATATTTTTAACAATGTCTTGCTATAACCCTAGGTCTAATAAGGTAACAGTTTCACAGACTTTGGAAAACACTCTTTTCAACTGACTTCGAGCATTGCTTGCACATCAACATGAACTTTCTGTCATGGTTGGCATTGGATAAATCTGTTTGCTCCTGTTGTGTGACCTTCCCTCACAGCTGCAGTGGACTGTTAGCCAGAGATCGGGAAAACTGACCAGGCTGTTTTATACAAATAAAAATACAACCTGTGGTTGACGTAACAGTGAATGAAACTCAATTTACACTTCAGTGCAGAGTCAGTAATTATTTTTTCTTTTAAATGTGGATCAAGAAGTCAACAAGGGAGCCTTGGTGAAACAACTCAGTATACCAGAGCAGTCTAGTGTCCAGAATCAAAATGAGAGCATGGCAAAATATTATACTTTCTGTAGCTAGTAGGGTTCTAATAGGAATGTTACTTAAAGAGAAACATTCCTCAAGGGAAGGTGTGAAGTTGGAGTAGGAGGTCTCATTTTTTTCTTTGCCTCATCCACTGTATTCAGATTAGAGTGGAAACTGCTTTTTCTAGTTCTACCTCAAACATTATATGATCTCCAACAGGCTGTTTTTCAGCCACTGTTTGAACCAGTTGCATGTCCATACATTTTCACCTTTGTCCTGGCTGCATGCTATGGCTGGATTTTCTGACTCGCTGAAAACGGTGCAGGTTCGAGAAAAACTGTTGCAAGTGGAGTTTCACATGCCAAGCTTCAGTTTTTCCCATAGATGCCATATTTTCAAAGCTAGAGCCAGTTTACGACTGTGTCTACAATCTACGGGAGCAGGCATATCATCTCCTGCAGCTGCACCTGCCGCCTGTGTGGAGCACGGCTGAAAGTAGAAACATGTGGAGATTTTGTCACACAGCCGTGGTTGTGGATTGGGACTTAGTCATTTAATGGCTAAAAATCCAGCCTCTTGTATTCACTCTGCTTCCAATGTAATGAGGCCTCAGAGAGAAGCAGCAAGGAATAGGAGGGTAGGGATGGGGTGCACACTGCTGTGTCCCCCTGCATTTTCTAAATACGCCAAGCAGCATCCGAGCACAGACTTTGCCAGGATTGTAATGGAATCCCCATCATAGATGCAATAGAGGAGACATGACTGAGTAATAATGCCGGGGGAGGAGGGATTTGAATGGGGAGTAGGATGGTGTCCAGTCAAAAGCACGACAGCACATATGCAAGGTCAAAAACAGCATGGGTATCACAGGATGCGTGGTTTTAGAGTTTGTGTAATCAGTCTAGTGCATTTCTGGACTGTGCCATTTTGTAGTAAGTAGATGTGTTTTGCCTGTGCTGTTTTTGACCATGCAGTATTGACCAGTGCCAGGTAGGATTATGAAGGAAGAAAGGAATTGGGGAGGATTTATAGTATGATTTTATGGAAAGCAAACTGGGCAAAATGAAGTCAGACTGACTGTGACCCAATTCCAGCCCAACAAATCAAATAGGGCATTATCTGGTCAGTCAGACTCTCTGACCTGACTCCATTACACACCCTATTGTGGATCCAGTGATTCAGCATTTTCTACCCATCTCACATTGGTGGTAGTGGTCAGGTAGCAAAGGGGCAGCTCACTGAGCTCAGAACAGGAGCGGGATCATAAGAACAGCTGAGTGAGATCTGGGGATCAATACAGAAGGGCAATCATAAGAACAACTGATGTAAGGCAACAGAGTACTGGGGATCAGAGCAGGAGCGCAGTGTATGGGTTGAAGAACACCCTGTAGGAAAGTCTGAGAGTAGAACTGGTGTGATCCATAAAAATAAAGTAATAAAATCTTACCATAAGTAACCCTGGGCAGGTAGTAGAGGCACATGAGTATACATTGGCATAATATACCATTTATGGGTTCACAATGTCAACATGCTCTACAGCAGTGCATCTCATACCATGTCTCATGTAAATGAAGTACAAGTGTTTTGCACATTTGTTGCAAGTGGATTTTTTCATTGGCCATGAACTGCATACCAGAAATTGTATGCTATGCAAGGTTTAGAACCCTCCTTACTTGATAGGTCATGTGCCTTTGGGAGTCTCCTACTGAAAGCCATTGTATATCCAATGTTTAGTAGACAAGCAGTAGAGACATATGGTAAAAGCCAAACAACTTTTCTGTTGTGAATACTGCAGTCTCTTCATTAAATAATGGAGTCAACATGATTTATCCACAAAGCAGTTTGCTCATGAAAATCCTTGGCTGTTGTTAGACTTCTTTTCTTTGTAGAAATGTCTTTTCTATAAGGAAATGCTCTAGGAGAATGGAATTTGTTAGACCAAACCCCTCTTTTTAGTTCCACACTTTGCTGGCATTAAACAAACACAATAGAACATAACCCATCTTGAGCTCCAAAGCTGGCTTTCTTTGATACCAGACAGATCCTGAGTCTTCATTTTCCATTAAGTGCCCATCATGCCCAGAATAATAGTCTCTCTTGCAAATCTCTCATAGATGTGTTGCGACATTCAGAGGCACTGCCCCACCCCCACCCTTTGATGACTGCCTCCATCTGAAAAATGCCCAGACAGGCCAGTATTACATGTCATCTAACATAATAGGCCCAGTGCTCTCAACCCCACTTGACATTTTCTTTGCTGACTACAGGGCTGTACCTAAAATGGCTTCCTCAGGACTACATTTATACCTAAGCACTCTCCTGGTGTTTCTGGCTTAAAATCCTACTTCTGATTTGTGTCTTGCAGTTACACCACCAGGATTACCAACAAATGATCTGGTACCTCCTTGAAACAGTCAGTAACTTACAATATTAGATCCAAAAGCAGATTTTTTATCTTACCATGCTGGACCCTTTCTATTATGCATCTGCCTTCATGGTTTCAGTTTTTTCCTCAAATGCACCCTTGCCACGATCCCAAGCCACCCTGTTGTTTACCTCTACCATGACTGACTTCATTTACGCATCAAGATGAATGAAAACTTTCAGTTTGGAAGGGGTGGGAGTAATTTAAAGGAGGAGGTACTTGGAAGCTGGACCTATAGTTGTGGGGACTTCCTCCACAGCCATACCTCCAAGTCCAGTAATACCCATCATCTAAAAGAAGCCACAGGAAGATTTCCAGCAGCATGACTTCCCACCAACTGCCCCCTGGTGAATGTGGAAGATGTCTCTCTCCTTATCTTGAAGGTTGAGTGTGTCCAGTCAGACTGTGTCACTCCTCCTACCAACCCTACTGGGAACCTGGGGCTTTGAACATGGACCCAGGTCTCTCACATGACAAGTAAATGCATTAAGTTATCATAACAACCTCAAAGACAGATTTACATACTACCTTGGAGCCGCTGTTTTGTTAGACTAAAGCTTAGCTCCAAGAGCCAGTATCTACAGTTGAATAATATACTCCAAATCAGTTAAGTAGAACTGTCAAGAAATTAAGTTGTAAAGGATAAAAAGGAGCCCAACTTATATAGGGATGAAGATTAAGAATAGTGAAGGTTATGAGAGGCCAGTGTAGTGGTTTGAAATAGATTTAAGGATCATGAGATATAGGGGATGCATAAATATGTTTTAGCCAACACAGGGGCTTTGCAAGCGTTGTAATACTGTTCTCTTGAATATATGCACTTTGTTAAATTTCTCCACTTTTTCAGCTATGGCATTCTATGTAGCTGGTTCAGCAATGGTAACTGCTTTAAATCTTTGGGCAATATATGCCCGTGGTTGGTTTAAGAGATTCCTAGACAGGAATCTTAACTGGTAACACTATACTGGTCAGCTAAGGAAGTTGTTTAAACATGGGGTAGACAGACTTTGCAAATATTTAAATATGAGGGAGGGCCACTTTAATTCCTCTTTTATCCATGGGAGAAGTACAAAGCTGCTACAGATGGTACAGTTCATTTTTTTGTTTGTTTATTTATTGATCTATTTATGTATTTACTGAATTATTTTAAATGTGGAGGCTTACTGAGACTAGCATCCCTTTTTCTTGAGCAGCCAGGAATTAGTTACATTCAATAACAGAGAGAGCAATTGTACAGGTATAAACAGTCCGAACATTGATGGTGTTGACACAAGTGTAAACTTTCACAGGCTCTTAAATGCAGTGGTTATCTTAGGTAATGTAGTATGGTTGGCTAATGTACGCTTGACTCCCATATTCCAGGGCAGGAAGTATCAACAGCTTTAGGAGGAATTTCCTGATGCTTAAGTTTAGACAATGTTTTGATCACACAGTAGCCGTGTCTCTGGTGAGCACTACTGATAGATATGGAGATGTGTTCAGAGTGTGTAAGAGTAGCATCCAGCCTGATCCCAAGATACAGTACTTGAAGTGTTGTACCACTTCAAACAGAGGTCCATCCAGTGCTATGTGGAGGAGTTGGGGCTCTCATATCACATGTCCTAGCTTATTCCCTCCCAGAGCATATATATAGAGTTGAAATGTTCTACACATGACTTAATTCAAAATGGTTACCTTGAGCTGAATTAGCTAGGACAATCGATTGACTGATACAAACTGTACAGTAAACAATCTTGGCTCCTGCAATCCAGAATGTTGAACAAATAAGGAAACTACAGAAAATGCTATCATTTGGGGAGGGTTCTGGGAGGAACTTGTGCCACAGTTGTCATGAAACAGTGTAGAATCTGTGGAAAAAAAACAAAATATTGTTTATTCTGTTTTTTTTTTGTATTCAATTTTAGTTTACAAATAATCAGATAATTAAAATTGTTTTTACACAGGCACAAAAGCATCCATGTACACATCCCAGGGGAAAATATTGCTCCAGTTGTTGGATACAGGACTTGCAGCCTGCTTTTTATGGCTGTGGGTGGAGCCTACAGTCATCTTGCTGTCTGTAGCTAGAAAAATGAAATACCGTGGAACACATTTTTGAGTTTTCAATGTATCCATCCACAACTACAAATCACCATGCCAGTTGAAATAAAATACTCCTTCTTTCTGTTTACAGTGTTGGAGACAGAACTCCAAGCTGCTTTTCAGATGGCCTTTAGGAAACTGAAACAGCTTGTTAAATATTGCTTGCCTATTAACCTGGATATTTGTTTACCCTCTTTGAAATGCAACAACTTGCATATTTAAATACTTAGCATTTAAACATTTTCTTGCTACTAGCTTCAGTTGGGCAGGGATTGTCTTTCAAGAAAGATTCATACTTCATAAATGTCACTTTTCCCAACAATGAATCTAAAAATATTTACAGCGTTTTTTAACCTTTTAAGACACTATCTGATAAGCACTGTCTCAGACATATGCCAGGTCTTCTGTGAACTTTCTAGGCTAAATATATAGCAATCAGCATGCATTTTACTATGCTTTTGGGAAAAAATATATTGAGCCACAGCAAACAGACACACACACTGTACACACCATCCTCATGGCCACAACATTTGAAATAAATACTGCCATCTAATATGTTATAAAATAATAAAAAAACTGTATGTTTATGTGAGTGAACACAGTGAAGTTCAGTTTATAGTAGATTTCCTTTAACTATTTCTTGTCCCATATTTTGCATACTGGATAGTGCAGGGAGATGTTACATCTCATTGTCATAGGGATCTTAATTTTACACATTTTTGCACTGTATTTACTCAGGATGTCCCAGATTAGATGCAATATCTTGTTTTCAGTGGGGTCATGATTTTACCATTTTTATAATGTATTTATTCAGGGTAGCCTAGTCCAGATGTAAAATATTGTTTTCAGTGTGTTCTGATTTTACGGTGCAGCATAATGTGTAGATGTAGAGCCCCACTGAAAATGATTTATTTATTTATTTACTTTTCATTTATTTATGCTTTTGGTAGTTGGGTAAGCAAGCTGATCCAGTGGACCATTTTCAGTTATGACACGAGCCATACAATGGCGAGACAAGACAGGTACAGGTAATAATACAGTGGAAAACATATTCAGTAGTACGGTGAGAGCAATAGCATCAGACATAGAATACATGACATATTTCATAAGATAAAGGTATTAACATAACAACAATGTCATGTCTTCTGTGAACTAGCCAGGCTAAATATATAGCAATCAGCAGGCACATTCCAGGCAAAACACTGAAGTTATGTAAAAGGAAGGCTACATTAAAACTGACTCTCAGCAGACCTGCATTGTGCAAATTCATTAGAAATAGTGGGTAAAAGCATCCCAAAAGCTTTTGACAGCCATCTCAGCTCTGACCAGAGTTTCTTCCTGAGTGTTGTTGCTGGCAATGCTGGTAGCAGCATTGCTGGGTCTGATGCTGCTGCTTTCTGCCTAGTCACAGAGATCCAGATCCCTGTTTTAATTAATGTCCTCTGGAATAATTTACTGTATGTTCTGAATTCCCTAAGGATCAAAAATGAATCCTCTGATAATTGCCTTCAAAGCCACCCTAAAACAATACCTCTTAATCTAGCTTGATGTTCAGTACAGCACCCTCTGATCCCTGTTCTGCAGCCTCTTGCTTTGTTGACCACTTTCTCCTGAGTCTGCTCTCTGATCCACATCTATGTTGCAGACTCCAGCCTCCTACCCAACAGAATCACAGTGTAATGTGTGTGTGTGTATGTGCAGTAGATATAAGCTAAAATGAACCCTCCCATTGTTTCATATAGAACTATTGTTATATAGTGCTGATCTACACACTTTTGTGTGTCGTTACTAGGCTCCCTGACGAGAGGTGTAACCTTGACTCTGAGAATGACAGAGGTGAGGAAATGTGCTCTGTGAAGGTACTCCACCATGTTACATTTTTGCAGCTAGAACAATGAACAAAAAGAGCAGTTGAATAATCTGAACAAGTGTTTAATGTTGGTAGACCCCACTACCCACACAGCCCCATGAATATCAAACACCTGCTTTACCTGTGGACTGGTTAGTATTATGTTTCACTAACTATATACATTTTAGGTAGAGTAGTTTGTGCACCACTGGTTTCAGTGAGTGTGCCTTATGGTGAAGCTGACTATGCAAGACTTGATATAACTGGGAGATGGCCATACTACTTTTAGAGCCTGTAACTTACTTATGTACTTTCAGCCAATCAGCTCACAGAGCCACTGTTCCTCTTATACTACAAAAAATGATCTCTCGTGCAGGAATGTTAAGAATGGAATGTGTCACTTTACAGTCGAAGGGGGTTGTTTCATTAACTTTAAAGTTAAAATCAATATACAGTACTTAAAGCAGCAGTATTTAATTGTAATATATATATATATATATATATATATATATATATATATATATATATATATATATATATAGTAACAAAATGTATTTCTGACATCCTTAGAATCATGCTCAGTGTATTTGTAGTTTTTATCAAATATCTTTAAAATAGCTGTTATAGGCTGTTCTGTAGTACTCAATCCAGACATCATGCTCAGAGTCTCTATACTGTAAGAGTCATCCCCAAAGGCCTTATTATCTTATAATATGATAACAGAGAGTCGCATCTTGAGATGGGTGCTAGTGGGCTAGATTTCTGAAAGATCTGTGGACCCACAAGCCATAATTTTTGAGTTCAAATTACCAATTTTAAAAGAGTCTGTGATGCTACAGGAAAACACTGAAAAATGTAATAAACAATTCATCTGTCACACATTTTCATCATCTTCTCCTCCTCTTTTATTACTTGGGGCACTTGCATTTGCTCTTAAAGAGCATTTAACACCTTCAGGAGAACTTTAATGCAACTAAATATTTAGAGATAACTGAGCTCATTTTCACATCAGCTCTGTATTCCTCCTCATTATTTATTGATTACGGATGTAATTTGCATGAAAACAGGATATTGATTCCTTATAATTCCTCTGTTCCTGTTGTGTATTCACTACCTGAAATCACAATGCACTGCTTTTATATCACAGTTTGTTCCATGGCAATAGATTGCGATGTCACAACAGATGATTATTACTTAAAGTAGGGAGTGAGCTATTGAGGCAGATGAACTCTAAGGGATAAATATCATGTATTCATGCAAATTTCTCAGTAATAAATACTCTGCAGGATAAATCTCTAGAATAGGAATACAAGTGGAATATCACCTGAGTATTATGTTTTTCAAAGTTTTCCTTTGGTGTCAGCAACTCATTAAAAAGAACCAATTCTGCCATTTTTAAAAGTCCTCCAGAAACAAGAGGAAGCTCCTTTAACTCCATGGGAGCTCCTTTGTGGTAAAGCAGCTCTTTAATTATGCTCCCGAGGGACAGAAAGGATTTGTAAATTGCCCTGAGGGGCTAACAGCATGATCCTTTCTAATTCCCTGTTCTCGCCATGCCCCATGGCCATAGGGGAAAGTGGGGGAATTTTCGATTGAAACATATGAAGTGTGATTTAAAACACAGTGTTCATCCATTTATGGCCAGCTAGTAAAACGGACTGAAGGTTCAACTAACAAGATTCTTATTAGTTGAACCTAGCTCAGTTTTACTAAATGGCTACTTAAACAGCCAAACACTGTGTTTTAAAATCACGCCTATACACTTCAATGGAGAGTGCCTCACTCTCTCCTATAGCTGCATCATAAAATGTTAGCATGTGGGAGCATGGCCAGCAACAAGGAAGCGGAAAGGATTGTGCTTCTAGCCTCCTGGGGGCAATTTTTGATCCCTTCCTTCCCTTGGGGCATAATTACAGAGGTTGCTTTAGTACAGAGGAGCTCCCATTGAGGTAAGAGAGCTCCTCTTGTTGCTATTGTAGCACTGAGAATGGTGCTCTTTCAAAAGCTAGTACTCCTTTACTAGAGGCCTAAACCCATATTGCTTTTTGAGGAGGCAGTTGTTGCTGTTGTTTATATTTGTAAAGTGCTGTTTCTGTTTTTATTTAATCAGTAAGGTTATATTCTAAGATAACAAGGGGTATAAGGGCAATCAAGCCAGTTTTCTTTTTTTCTGCCAGGTGCTGAAACAGCACAGAAAATACATAAATACATTGTTTTCAATGTTGCAGAATATTTAAGCAATATTGACTGAACTGATGGTCATTTCCTGGGGTTTAATGAAAGACTGGTGGGGGATTGGCCCAAGGTGCAGTAGTGTGCCAATTCTCTCTAGCTGGTCATTATTCCTCAGGAAATGACAGGATGTAGTGTCTTTATTTTGATTGTAAGTCTTAGTGCATTAGTAAGGGGTGGGTACTGCTTTTTGTCTTACAAAGTTTAAAAAGGTGTGCACTCACTCTGAGCTGTACTTGGCATTTCTAAGGGATTAATGCCTGGTACAACAGTGAATCAGAGCATGGATTGCCTCATGAATAATTAGTTAGAATTCTAATGAAGAATGCATCCTAAAAGCTTTTAGGGGCTAAAGTATTTTAAAAGATGCTGAAGTCAGATACAGAAGGAAAACACAGAAATACAGTGTGGCAAAGAGATGGGAAAGTGTCATGCTTTAGTTTATTTTTATTCATTTAATTGTTATTTTATTATTTGGTAACTGGATAAGGGCCAGTTGGCAGATGGAATGTTTAATGGTGTTGACACAGGAGTACTGAGAGGTTAAGGACTTGCTCAAGGTCTCACAGCATGCAAGTGTAAGTTGTGGAAATCAAACCCAGGTCTTCTGCACGCACTCAGCTCACTTATAGCTCACTTAAGCCATGTTTACATGGCTGAACTTGTTCCTTCTTTAGAGCATTGCAGAGCTGCCTCAACCTAAAAGACACTTGTCTAATGCGCCTACACGGCCCCTCAGTACTGATGTAAGATTCGCTGGAGAGGGTCTGGGAGTTGGGGCAGTCAGCTGATGGAAGTGCCCACAAGTGGGAGTGAGCGGTGCAGCCTATCCACACGGTCGCTAAAACCACTCATGTCCGAATGCATCCCCAGACTTTCTGGGACTGCCAAGCCTTGCAAGGAGTGGCTTACCCTGATTCAAAGTGTCTGACATGATGGCATTTGCACCACAGAAACCTAAGTGCTCGTTGCTGCGGTGCAAATGCTGCAGTGTAAACATGGCTTTAGAGACACTGTAGTACTGTTTCACATCATCCACTTCCTTGTTATGTAAATTTAGGATCTAAAAGCAAACTCCTTGGTGTGCAATAATGTAAGGCTAAAAATAAGCAGTATGATATATTGTTGCAGAATTTTAAACATAGTGTGCAGAATGTCAAACATGTGTTTGCAGGAAGCTGCTATCTGTGAAGGGAGGCAGTGCAGCTTAGAGATTAGAGCACAAAGTCGTGAAATGAGATATAGGAGCCTTAAAGTGAAGCTGCAGAGAGAAACTGGTTTAACAGGCTAGACTACAAATTAGAATGAAACGTAATTTAATTGAACAAAATCTCTTACAAAGCCAGCTGAAGTTACCAGCATAGAATCTCAATTAATTACAACTGGCATTCAATTTTCATTTTTCTTTATTTTTTTCTAGCACCTCTGGGTCTGATCTGAGAACATACTTTATCTCCCTTGGTGTCCTTCTCCTACCACTGGAACCCAGGTGACCAACACTCCATTCCTGCCTTTGCACACTTCTAACTTCAACCTCCACACCAGTAACCCATGGCTTGTCCTCACAGGTGAAACTTGAAGGTGTCACCAGGCCCCTGAAGACATAAAACCTTCTGACTGACTGGGAGACTAGAGAGAAAATTGACAAGGAGGAGGAGAGCCAGGCAGCCCAGGTGACCATGGTGAGAAAAGACAGACTTAATCTGTCCCTGGTCTGCCTTTCATTTTATAGCCATGTAAACTCAGCCTTTCTCCTCCCACAGACCATGTTCCAAGTGACATTTCATTCCATCTGTAAGGACTGTCAGAGAGGTACATAAGTCAAACTCAGTTTTGGAACTCCTACCCAAACATTACCAGCATAAAAGCAGAAAAGATTGAAACATATCCAGTGCAAAGGGTGCAGAATTTATTAATAAGCACGATAAGATAGCAGACACAGGACATGCCATGTGCCATAGCACTTTGTTCAACTTGGAGCTTTGTCAATTTCTAGTTATTTTAGTATTGGGAGGGACTGGCTGCCCTGCTACCGAGCACACCTCATCTGTTGGATTATGACTTCCATTTTGCTCACTGCAACTTTCCTGCTGGTCCTGCCCTATTCCTGCAATGTCTCCTTGTCAGGTGAGGTGTGAACTGGGGTCATCTAGTTGGCAAGTGGTAGCACTACCACAGCAATGGATTCTGTTAGCATTTTAAACCCTACAAAGGAACTATAAATAGCATTCCATGCATAGATCATGCATGCCTCATTAGCCTTATAACATGAAACACCTGTTGATCTCATAATAGCTGGAATGGACTGTCATCTTAGTAGCAATAGTAGTAGCAGCTTTTATATATGTTTGTCACCCTTACCCAGAGGATCAGGGTGCCATTACTATAAAGTGTGCAAGTAGAATTTAAGCAAATAACAAGCATTTTGTCAATGATGAATGTTTGTCATGTGCACTGGTGTCATGGGGGTGTTTGAAAATTGCTTCAGTGAAGGAATCAGTGTATTAACATTCAAGACTTCAAAGTAGAAGGATGACGTTGGACAGTGTAAAGGTCTAGTTTGATAATATTTGTGCCTCAGATTTTCAACATATCCTTCTTATGACCCCACCTCATGAACAAGTGTAGAGAACATTTTCAGCTCCCGCCAAAAGTTGATTTCATGCAGCAACTGCGAATCACCTTTGGGATGCAACAACACATTTTGGCCAGGATCTGAAAAATGACAGCTGTCACATTTATGAGGTGCTGTGAAGAAATGGCAATGCTGAAAACTTGGGATCTATGATGCTGGTTTGACAAATGTTTTGTCGACTGTCATCACAGCAATGGATTTGTGTTTATCATGTGGCTTTGCCCTCCCAAAATTCTCCATGTGGGAACTTTGCCTCCACATCCCCAATCTTAGGATTATCAACTCCAAGTTGGAGTTGATTCAGGAAGGTACAGGACTGAAGGAAAAGTGTGCTGGGGTCCCAGGCGGACTATTACAGTGAAATATCGATGTTGTCAGCATCAACGTGTTTGCTGTAATAGTTTCACTGTGCAGATGGTATACCAAACATTTGGGTCCAAATATTTAAAAATTTGCAAAGTTATGAGCCTGCATTCGCAAATTTTAATACAGGCTTATACCTTTGTTGTTTTTCAATATTTTTACACCAAATTTTCAACATAGCCTTCTTATGACTCCACCTCAAGAACAAAAGCAGATAAAATTTCAGCTTCTGCTTGAAAAGAGATTTTGTGCAGCAGCTGCAAAATCACCTTTCAGGTAGCATAAAAACATTTTGGCCAGGATCTGAAAAATGGCAGCTGTCACATTCATGAGGTGCTGTGAAGAAATGGGTATACTGAAAAGTTGGGGTCAAAATATTGAAAATTAACGAAGTTATGAGCCTGCATTTGCAAATTTCAGCATAGGCCCAAAACTTCCTTCTGTTTTAAATGTTTACACCAAATGTTCAACACAGCATTCTTATGACCCCACCTTATGAACAAATATGGAGGAAATTTTCAACTCCTGTTCAAAAGGTGATTTTGCACATTGACCACAAAATCACCTTTCTGGATGCAAAAATACACTTTTGTCAGATCTGAAAATGACAGCTATCATGTTCATGAGGTGCTATAAAGAAATTATTATGTTGAATATCTGGGGTCAAAATATTCAAAATTACCAATGTTATGAGCCTGCATTCGCAAATTTCAACACAGGTTCATAACTGCATTGTTTTTAATATTTTTAAAGCAAATATTCAACATAACCTTCTTATTACCCCTACCCAACGTACAATGGCAGAATACAATTTCAACTTTTGTCCAAAAGGTGATTTCACACAGCAGCTGCAAAATCACCTCTTGGAATGCAAAAAAAATGTGTCCAGGATCTAAAAATGGCAGCTGCCTCATTCATGAGGTTTTGTGAAGAAATGGCTATGTTGAAAATTTAGGGTCAAAATATTGAAAATTACCAAAGTTACAAGCCTGAGTTCACAAATTTCGCACAGGCTCATAACTGTTGTTTTTAATATTTTCACACCAAATTTTCAATCTAGCATTCTTATGACCGCACCTCATGAACAAAGGTGGAGAAAATGTTCAACTCCTGTCCAAACCATGATTTTGCACAGCGACTGTGAAATCACATTTCAGGATATAAAACAGATTTTTCCAGGATCTGATAAATGACAGCTGTCATGTTCATGAGGTACTGAAGAAATGGCTATATTGAAAATGTTGGTCAAAATATGAAATTGCCAAAGTTATGAGCCTGCATTAAAAATTTCAATGCAGGCTCATAACTTCATTGTTTATTAATATTTGTACACCCACATTTTAACATAGCTTTCTTATGACCCCACCTAATGAACAATGGTGGAGAAAATTGTCAACGCCTGACTGAAAGGTGATTTCATGCAGCGACTATGAAATCATTGCATTGTTCATGAGGTGGGTCCCAAAAATGTATGTTGAAAATTTGAGGTAACAATATTTTAAAATGGACAAGTTATGCCACTAAGTTGAAAACCACATTGAAATACATTGAAGCACTTACCTCAGCTTGTGGTTGGGCTTTGAAGAGTGAAGACATGCCTGCAGTCCAAGGAAGATTATGGTGATGGACATCCAGTGGGCAAGTATGAAGTGGGGTCCTGAGTGGGAGGGTGGGTGGGGTTGGGTAATGGCACAACGGACAACAATGGTTGGTTTCTTTTGCAGGAAAAAAATGAGGGACAGTTTTTTTCAGGTACAGTTTGTTGAACAGATGAGGACACTGGGGATTGGGCACCCCAGTATCTGTATACAGTTTGGTGGGGGTTACACAGCGGACAACAATGGATGGTTTTTCTTTTCTCAGGATAAAAATGATGAGGGAGTTTTCTTTCAGGGAGAGTTTGCAGAACATTTTGAGGACACTTGGGGACTGGGCACCAGATGTCACTATGGTATTTTTAGGGGATTGCAGGGTGATGGGTGCTTAGAGGGAGGGTTGGGTGGGTGGAATAACATTTCTTGTCATCCTGACTTGCACTTCAAAGGACCTGGCCATACTGCTACTGAGTCAGCTCTTTCCTTTGAAGGACATGACCTGACCTGCCCCTCAGAAAACCTGTGTCATCAGGACACTGCCTGCTGATTCCCCTGCCACAGACCAGCCCTCTAGAGCATCACTCCACTGGACTTGCCCCTCACACCCCTCTCTAGCAGTTCTAATACCAACGCAGCTTGTTTATGCATGCTCGCACAATGAACGAATATAAATAAATTATTACATCATTAAATAAATAATTATGTCATCAAACTTCAACAGCACTGAAACTGGCTTAGTCAGGTTCACCAAAGAGCCATAGGAAATTACCTTTGCACAGGCTCAATTTTTGTAGACCTGACTAAGGCTTTCAACCTTGTCACCATGATATGCTCCTTAGCACCCTATCTGACCCTCTATTTCTAATAATGAGGTTAAATTGGTTGGGAACTACTGTATCTCTCCCACAGAACACAGATGACCTCAATAGATGGGCTGGTCTTCTGAATGACCCATTAAATATGGGGTTCTCCAGGGCTCTATCCTGGGCCCGCTCTTTTCACCCTTTTCATCAATAAGCTCCCAGTGTGCAGCAGCATCAAAATTGTCCTCTATGTGGATGATGCTGCACTGTACTGCAGCAACAAAAACCCAGATGAGATGCTCACCAGCCTACAATCTGATTTCCAGAAACTGCATTCATGGTTTACCAATAAAGGCATGGTCCTAAACTCTAAAAAAAATGAAATGCATGGTTTTCTCAGTCCTAGGAAAACCTACAACCAAAAACAAACCCTATCCAATAACCATGAAAATTGCATAGAGCAAGTCTCTGAATTTAAATATCTTGGTCTTCTGATTGATCCCCATATTCTTTCAACCTTCACATCTCTAACATCATAAATAAGGTTCATAGAGACTGGGGCTACTATACAGGATATGTACAGTAATTTTTTAATCCCTGAATCTAGACTGTATCTAGCAAGCTCAATTCTCTCACTTCTGGACTATAGATCCATTGTTTACACCCTCCACCACTTCTCAACTCTTCCTTAAACTTAGGTCTGGCTACAATATCATCTGCTTTGTCACTGGACTTCACTGGAAAATACAACACTGCAGCCTATACAAAGCTATTGATTGGCTCCCTCTTGAGGGGTGTTTCATCTTCAAAGAGCTTTTTCCTCCATAAAGTTCACCTGAATAAATTATCACTGAGTGACTTCACTGTTCCCCAAATCTGCTCCTGCCCGCAAACCAGAGGAGCCTCTAGCAATGTTTTCAGCATCCCATCCTTCCACTCTCATTTGCACAAAATTCCATTGCTTATAAGGGCACAAACAGTACAACTTACTCCCACCCAACTACCTTGCCTGCAGGACTATATATGCCTTTCAAAGGTCCCTCAAGAGCCACCTCCAAGTAAAACTCATATGCACTTGTTCTCCTAATACCAGCCAAATCAAACTCTGCTCTTTAACATCCCCTCCAATTCCACCCTTTCTCCCTACTGTTTTTACTCATCCTCCACCCTCCATCCCTGTCTTTCCCAGCACCCTCCTCCCACCCCTCCTGTTTCCTCCATCTTTATTTCTTTGTTTATCCTGTATATGCAAATGACTCAAAACACTTTGTAAATTATGTCCTGTAAATTATTTTTATCTTGCACTTTCATTCTCTCATACCTGTAGTTAAGTTACAAGTATATTACCTCTGCCTTATGTACAATGTATACTGTAAATTGTTTTCTTGTATCTTTGTAACTTCATGTACAACTGGGCATTTGTGGAACTGGGCATTTTGCTCACATACTCCCAGTATAAAATAAAACTGATTGATTGATTGAAAACCAAATAAATTACAACGATTTTCAAGACACTTCTTCCATTTTACACCAGGGTCAATTTTCCAAGGGCACCTTCAGCTCAAGACCTGAAGTGTTCATCAGCAATGCGGTACCACATTTCTGCTGCATCATGTACATGGGGTAGCCAGCCCTGGTGTTGTGCACCCACACAGTTACTGTGAAGCACCAGTGTGTTTGCTCAGGCCTGATGTGGCCTGGTACAGTTTTTTTTTTTTTTTGCCATTCACTTTTATTCAGTTTATTTTTGCAGAGACAGGATATCAAGGCAATATACAGAACATCCAAAACTTGAATCACAACAGCCTTTTAAAGCTTAACAGAATTAACAAGTCTCTACAAACCCCCACACCCACCCCCAAATACCCATTCTCCCCATATACCACCATACCCCACCCCACACAAGGCACTACACCCTAATGCGGTCAGTGCAAGACATACAGATTACCTACCTAGGAATAAGATATAACCAATGGGGACCAGATTTTCTCAAATAGAGGCAGTTGATTGTGTAAAACTGCTATCATCCTCTCAACCCTGAGGCTTGTAAGAATCTCCGCTAACCATTCAGAATAGGTAATCCTAAGGCAATCCTTCCAGTGCTTGAGGACTAACTTTTTCACTGTGATGGAAATCAAGGCCATATGAAATTTCCTCACTTTAACCGAGAAACCTGTCATGTCCCCTAACAAACAAACCTCAGGACAAAACATATCCTCCAATCCTATTAAAGGACTGGCTTTACTCTTATTTCATTCCACAATGGGTGATTTTAGGGCACTGCCAGAAGAGATGGAATAAGTCCCTCCTCCCAGACCACATCTATAACATTTAGGATCCTTCACCAAATTTAAATCCGCCAACTTTTGAGGGGAATAAAATATTGTGCAAAATTTTAAATTGAATAAGTCTCAAGCAATCTTGCCGAATGAACCTATGGCAATTCTGCCAAATCTGCAACCAATCCAATGTTACGGCAGGGAACACTTTGGCCCAATATGAAGATGGAGCTAAATTCTCGTGAAGGCCCAGTGGAACAACACTTGGTATATTTTGGAGACAGCCTGAGGAATTCCTATCAACGAGCCTCGCTCCGCCCAGAACGGAATACGGACGGGTTAATCCAGGCCCAATCCGATTTTTGAACTAATGAATGACGTAATTGAAAATCTTAAAACTGTCTTTTGTAGACAACCTGAATTTGTTTAACACTTCCACGGTTGAGATTAGACCCCTTCTTCATTGAGAAATTCCTTTAGGAACAATCCCTGGTAGAAATAGCCAATTATACTTGATAGTCTTATTTCCTATCTGCCACTGGGGATTCTCATAATGGGTTGTGCCCCATCCTTAGTTTGATCATATTTCAAAAATTACAAAGCTGGTTATGATCCTTAAAGAAATCCCAATAGGGATTTCTTTAATGAAGAAGGAGTAGAACACCATTTGCATAAAATAAAGCCTCTGGATTAAAACCCAAACTTTTGATAAAACTAATTTCTAGGTTAACCCATAGTGGAACATAACCTGGAGTTGAAGAGCTGCTCCAGAATACGCCCATCTACCATATCTGTCCACTTGTGCTGCCCAGAAATAAAGAGCAAAGTGAGGTAGTCTCAAACCGCCAAGCGATTTAGGGCCGCTTAACTTAGAATAGGACATCCTGGCTTTCCTGTAACCCCAAACAAAGTCAGCACTTTTCCTATGAAGTTTATTAAACCATGACAAGGATCCAAACATTCAACATACTTAGGGGTAGAAAAGCCTGGGAAATATATTCATTTTAACAATGTTTATTCTACCCCATAACGACAATGGGAGTTGGTCCACCTTTTCAAATCTAGTTCTATGCTATGAACTAAAGAATCCAGATTTAATTGACGCAGTCGATCCAGATTATTTTCAAACTAAGGCTCTAAATATTTGAGGGATTTAGGACTCCATCCTAGGCCTAAATCTTCAATTTCCCACTTAAATAATTTATTATTGAGGGATAAACTACCGCTTTGTCCTGATTCAGTTTATAATTGGCTAAGGAACTAAACTTGTGTATTACCTTTAGCAGACTGGAATTGACCTATTAGGCTCAAATATAAATCAATAGATCATCTCATGCACCGTGGCTTTGATAACTTGGTCCCTGACTTTGATACCCATAATCTCAGGACACATCACTATACTCCTTATAAGAGGTTCCAAGTACAGTTAAATAATAGAGGGATAAAGGACAACCTTGCCTTGTACCCACATGTAATTTAAAGGTGTTGATATAGCCCCATTACAAGTGACTCTAGCGGAGGGTTCGTACAGTGCTCTGATCCAACCCACAAACTTCTCTGGGAAACCAAACCTATCCATTACCGAAAAGAAGAATGTCCAATGAACCCTATCAAAAGCCTTTCGGCATCCAAGGAGACCAACTCCATCGAGGTCGGCCTCGGAGACCGAGAAGACATGTGCCAATGTTCTAAAATGGTCGGCCGATGATCTACCCTTCATAAACCCAACTTGTTCGCCCCTATCAGTTTTGGTATTATTCTGCTAATTCGGTCTGCCAATATTTTGGCCAGGATCTTGATATCATAATTTAGCAGCTTAAATAGGTCTGTAACTGGCGGCTTCTCAGGTAGTCTATTTGGTTTAGGGATCAAAACTATAAGCGCTTCCTACAGGGTTTTATCTACTTCTTTCCCAGGAAGAATATATTGAAATAATCTAAGTAATAAGGGGTCAGCTGGGAGGAAAATATTTTATAAAAATTAGACGAGAACCCATCTGGGCCAGGGTCTTGTCTACTGGTAAACCTTTAATAGCTGCCTCTATTTCCTCATGCTATCTCAGCGCTGAGAAAGCCACAATCCAAATCATCTAACCTAGGGAGTGGAAGATGCTCTAAAATGACAGGATCTCGGATTTAGCTGGAGGACACTCCATGCCACTATACAGAGATTCATAATATTTCCGAAAAATTAGGACCATGTCCTCAGGAGTGGTCTTAACACATCCATCCTCTTCCGATAAGATCCTTCAATCAGGCGGAAAACTCATGTTGTGCAATCGCCTAGCCAGGAGTTTCTGACTTTTCCCATGATCTATGTAATTAGCTTTAGTTTTAATTATAGCTAACTCCGCCTGATCCTCCAGCATTCTAAGATAAGCATCCTTGACCTTAATTAATTTCACCTTGTCTTCCTCTTGGGGATTAGAAACTATCGTGATTCTAAATACCTGATTTGATTTAATAAGTCCGACATAATGGTGTCCTTCTCCCTCTTCCTTTTGGTGGCCTGACTAATCAATAAACCTCAAATAGGCCTTAGGCCTGGCACAGTTTTTAACTGGCTGCTGCTGGGTGCTCAGAAACAAGTCCACGCATCCAGATGTGGATGCAGAGGAAAGGGATCAAGTCAAGCAAACCATATTTTAATGATCTACCCTGATAGCCCATGAACAGCACAGTTTTTCATTTAAACCTGGTTGGGAAAATAGTACAAAGTGTGCCCAGATGGTCAATGTACAATTGCATCAGCATTCAGGATTTCAAAACTTGAACCCTTCCTCTTTAACATTCATAAGCAGTTTAAACCAACAATCAATTTAAAATAAATTAAGAAAAACTGAAATAGGGCAATCTTTAAATCATACTTGTAAATTTGTAAATCTAATAATTGAAATATTAAGGAATGTAAAGAATTTTACAAGTAAAGTGAAGATAGCTCCATAAATAGAAACCAAGGAGCAACAACCTCATACCAGAAGTAGTCTTATATTGATTGTGTTTTTACTTTCTAAAATTAATATTTAAACAGTTTATTTTACAGAGCTGTGGCATCAGGACCCATTTATTGTAACCACTGTGAATTTTCCAAAATGAGAGTAACTCTGAATATGGTAACAGAATGTTGACAAAACCACTGCAAACCTTTTACCTTCTATTGCACCTATCAGACGTTTCCAGAGTGATGCCAGGCTGGTGTGTAGCGATATCCAATGTGTGTGCTCTACCCAGACTGCCTGGGGACAAGGGTCCTGCCATTTGCCTTCTGACTACAGTGGGGAGAAGAGCAAGGATCCACTGAGTGGCCTAGTAATATTTTTTTTTTTTTCAGCACCTAACTGTGTAACCAGCCTTTATACATAATATAAAATGGTTGCTGTGTTGTATACCAATTTTAAATTGTTTTGTAATAAGAGATTAATCAGTTTCCTAAGTGCAATTTTAGTTTTATGGTTCTTTCCAGAATTGCATGCAGAGCTCTACTGAACAGCTGGCAGTCAGTTATCCTTGATTACAGCTTCAGTGAGGCAAATTTGACTTTACTGCATTTTACAGCACTAAAGTAGATATAAAATGTTTGGTGACTGCATAGCCTACAGGTCAGGTAATGAGCTGTGGATAAGCAGTACATCCAGTGGACCTGGGTTCAATTCCCACAGTCTCCACTTGTGTACTGTGTGACCTGAGCAAGTCACTTAACCTCTCCAGTGCTCCTGTTGCTTTAAAAACAGGCACTGCACCTAGTGGGTCTTATCCAGTTACCAAAGAATAAGAATTAAAAACATGTGTGATTGCTGGGTTTTGTGTGTGTTTTGTGTGGAATTATACTGTAGAAAAGTCTGCATTCACTGAATTTCATTGGAATTCTGTGAAATGTCATCAGAATTTTGTGGATTTTTAAAAATGTATTAATTTGGTCATAACTCAGCTGTCGCTTGAGCTACAGATCATTGGACATTTGGCATGGTTACTTGTTAAGAGGTAGTTCAACAGTGTGCAAAATATCATGACAACAGGATGCATTGTCTCAGAATTATAGATGCTCAAAGTCTGCCATTTTATTTTTTTTGGAAATTTCATGAACATTTCTATCTGCATATAACTCAGGCACCTTTGAATCTAGAAATCTGACACTAGGTACATATATAAATGCAGTAATAACCCTTATACCTGCAATGTTTCATAACATTTCAACAAATGTTTCCAAATTATACTAAAATAACTCACTCTTGACGTATGTGTCTTTGGGAGTTTTTTCACTTGACATATAATTTAGTGAGTCAAGAATCTTAGTGTTTTGTTATTCATGAGACTGATACATAATATAATATGTGGGTTGAACACTCTGCCTGCTGTTATCTCTGGACAACCTTTGACCTTTAAGTTTGGTTCAGCTGAAAGCATACTTAAGATATTCAAGCTCTTTGACATCACTTTAATTATGTTCTGAATGCCTGTTTTAAACCAATGAGAATTATTTCTGTTTTTTCTGCATGTTCTACGTGTTAATAATATGGGATGTTTTAAATTACTGTCATTAAGCTTCTGAAGAAGGACTTGTTGGTCCGAAGCTAAAGCTCTTTTTCTTTTGAAATATCCTTGTTGGTCCAATAAAAGATATCAAACCATTTGTACTAAAATAACTAAAATCGAACTTTGGCAAAATGTTTGCTACATATGGCACAGTCCCTTTAAAAGCTTGATATCTAAAACCTGATGCACATACCCATGCTGCAAGTTTCTCTAAATCCTGACACTGTGGAGACGGGTTGATAAGAGTTTTAAAATTAGATGGAAATAACTGAAAATTAAATTTCATTTAAATGTTTGGCCACCCAGAACTCACCTTATTCAATTTAGGACTTGAAAATATATTAAAACATATGCAAGTCTTTAATATAGCACATCTTCCAAATTTGGCATAATTTGGATATGTACTTTGAAAACTAGACCAAAATAACTGAAATTTGAAATTTGGTGAAATTCAGTTGACTTTTGAAATGTATTAATTTGGTCATAATCCAGCTTTCTGTTGCACTAGAGATCTAACATTTGGCATGATTACTTGCTGATTGAAGTTCTAATAGTGTTCCAAATATTATGGCAATAGTACACATTGTCTCAAAATGATAGGTGTTCAAATCTGTCATTTTACTTTTACAGGAAAAGTCATGACTATTTTTATCGGCATATAACTCAAGCACTTTCAGAGCTGGAACTCTGAAACTGGTACATACATAAATATAATAATTACCTGTATATATGCAAAAGCGTTATAATATTTTTATTAATTACATCAAAAGGATACTAAAGTAAAACCTAAATCTTGTCAAAATTGGTGTCTACCTATAGCACAGCCCCTTTAATGCTGGAAATGCAAAACATGGTGCACATATCCATGTTGCATGTTTCTATAAATCCTGAAACTCTGAGAAATTTGGATAAAAATTGTAAAGTTAAATGGAAAAATGAAAATTACATTTTCGATACATTTTTGCAACTCATCACTCAGCTCCATTACAGTCTAAGACTTCAAAATGTGGTACCCATGTGCAAGCCTTAAATACCTGTATGACTGTCAGATCTGGCATTATTTGGATATGTACTATAAAACCTAGACCAAAACAACTGAAATGTGAAAGTTGATGAAATTATGTGGAAATTATCAGAATAGTAATTCTGTGGGTATTCTGCCTGTAGAATTTTATATTCTGCAGAGCTCTAATTCCTAGCTCTATTCAATAGCTTCTTTTTACCACTACTCTATTTTCCTCCTTGCAGCCACAGTCCAGCTATTCATCCAGCCACCGCTCCTACCTTCACCTCCGACCCTGAGGCCGACATGTCCAGTTGGCATATACAGCTATGACCATCAAGAGGGCTCCCTTTAGCTCCCGCACCAGCGAGGATCCACTACCGCACGCTAATTCAGGCATCATTGGCCCGTGAAGCGAGTGGCCATCAAGCTGCTATGGACCATGTTGCTTTCCTTTTTTCTCCCAATGGGAGCATGGACATGCATGACGCCCATGCACTATGTGCATACGTCTGCCGTGCTCCCCACTGAGCACTCCAGCGGCTGTAGCTCCTCCGGGCATCCCCAGGGACCACCAGAGCATGGCGCACCCACCCTTCCCAGGACTAGGAGAGCTGTCATCGGACACTCAATCCTAGTCCTTCTCTGTCAACCCCGATGACCCAGGCTCGTTCCCAAACCTGTGTCACCAGCATGGAGCGAGTGTGGTGTCTAGCACCTCAACCCTCAGTTCCACTGGGCGGCCACTTTTCAGTAGCTTCTGATTAACTTACTAATAAAGTTGATAGAGGACTACTGATACTGCATACTTATCTGCATGACTTGGTTCAGGTATTGTGTACCATTGTGGGGTTTCTCCAGAGTGTGCTCTGTATAAGTATTTGATTATTAGCTTAATTTCTTGCTTATTTTTTTGTCATGCAGTATTCATAATATTAAGTGCATTTTCTCAAGCAGTATTAGCAACTTTTGGACAGAAAGTGTTATATAACTTGATATTTGATTTTCCTAAAACAAAAAGTTGATTCAATTGCAGCAAAGAGACAATCAAAATGTTTTCTGTGTTTAAAAAAAGGATATGTAATTGAGGAGTAACTACTGAGCTGGGTATATAAGTTGGGCTGTCTTTTTACAAAAACTCTTCAGTATTATATTTATTCCATTTAATTTGTAATACAGGATGTAGTTTGCCTCCTTCTGTAACTTTGCAATTGAAGTTTACCTTAAAGTAAGTTTACCTTGCCATAATATGTTCTCAATTACCCAGGAATAATTTACATCTTTTTATTTCTGTGTGACATATATTAGGAAGCTATTAAAATGTTGCATCAGACTATGCAAATGACATTTCAGTCCCAAACTGATAGCATGTTTTGTTAAAGTGATTCCAAACTGTTTCTATTAGCATGATTGGATCTGAGGGTTTGGTTATATAGCTTTTCAAAGTGAAATAAATAATTGTGGTTTTAAAAATGTTATTAGTGTTGTAATATTGTTAAAGTATGACATGACAGCATGGATTAATCCATGACAGCATGGATTAAACATTTTAAGGTTCTAAGCGTGTTTACATTACCAAATGGTTTGTCATTTAAGCCAGCTTGTAGAAAACTAACTAGCTTTCTGCCAAATTCAAAAGTATTCAAAACTTCTGGATTGCAATGTGTAATTTCAGACAGAAAACTCTACAAAGCAAAGTCTAGATACAAAATTAACAGTACATGGGGTGACATAAGGTGCTGACTTGTCGTTTACAGGTAGGCTGATTTTAGTTATAAGCCTAATTACCCTTTTTATGTTGCTTGCACGCATGTGCAAGAAACATAGTGCCATCATCGGATTTCGGTGTGTCACCTCCTCCTCCAATTCAGTCAGTGAGCTGGCAGGCACACGGCCTGTAAGCCAATGCATTTTGGAGCTGTCTATGACATGCTCCAAAATGCAGTAACTGCTCTGATTGAAGAGGCTTCCGCTTCAGTGAGCAGCGATAGAAGCGTAGCTCCCCCACACACAGGCGTGCATGCCCCACATGTGCTGCAAGCCGGCCAGGTGCCCAATCCCGTCGGCTGGGCACCATCGTTCCCCCAGTAGTTGGTGCCCGCTGAGAGCCCACTAGCGTGGCAATCAGTCCTTTGGCACGCAGGGTGCCCAATCCCCGCCGGCTGAACATCTCCCCATCCTTGTGCCACGCTGGGAGCCCACCCAAGCATGGCAAACATCCCAAGATGTCTTTTTTTTTTTTAAGACCTATAAAACAAAACCGTTCCGCGCATCTCCGCCCCCTCCCACAACCCGCACCCACCCACTGCGCACCCAGCTCCCCACCCCCACCCCATACTTAGCTCCGGACTCTGGCTGACAATCTTCGGTGGACCGGGAACACGTCTGCACTCTTCAAAGCCGACCGCAAACTGAGGAAATGCCGTAAGCTGTATAATGGGCTAGATGGGGGTTCAACTTTATTGCATATCTCAGGCATTTTGGGTTTACCAAATTTTCAACATGGGTTTTTGGACTTCTCATGAATGATAAACACTGTCATGGCGTTTAGTCTAAGGGGATTTTGCAGTGACTATGCAGTGACTGCAAAATCACCCTTTGGGCCTGAATACCACCATGACAGTGACATCATTCATGAGAAAGGGTCCCAAAACCACATGTTGAAAATTTGGTTTAAAATTCAAAAAATGACTGTTTTACTTAGCACGTTGCCAGCAGTTCCTACGCAGGCTCGTAAGTTCACGAATTTCAATATTTTCACTCCAGATTTTTCAACATTGCCATTTTACCACACCTTCTTATGAGTAGTACAGCTGTCATTTTTCACATCTCACCCAAAATGTGTTTCTGCCCTTGTAGCACAGAATGGCACAGTCGGTGTGCGAAATCAATGTACGGACAAATTAAGAAAATCACAGTGACACTGTTCATGAGCAGAGGTCTTAAATGGCTATGTTGAAAATTTGGTGAAAAATTCCTAAAATGACTGTTTTATGGCGTGCGTTGCACAGCGTTCCTCATGAGGCTCGTAAGTTCGGTAATTTTCAATATTTTCACTCCAGATTTTCAACATTGCCATTTTACCACACCTCCTCATGAGCAGTACAGCTGTCATTTTTCACATGCTGCCCAAAACATGTTTCCGCCCATGTAGCGCATTAATGGCGCAGTTGGTGTGCTAACTCAGTGTATGGACACATTAAGAAAATCACAGTGTCACTGTTCATGAGCAGAGATCTTAAAATGGCAATGTTGAAAATTTGGTGAAAGAATTCCTAAAAATGACTGTTTTACGAGTGTGCATTGCACAGTTCCATCGCTCAGGGTTTGCGATTTTCAATATTTCCACTCAGATTTTCAACATTGCCATTTACCACACTCCTTATGAGCAGTACAGCTGTCATTTCACATCCTGCCTAAAACGTGTTTCCACGTAGTGCACAATGGCGCAGTCGGTGTGCAAACTCAATGTATGGGACACATTAACAAAATCACAGTGACACTGTTCATGAGCAGAGGTCTTAAAATGGCTATGTTGAAAATTTCTGAAAATTTCCTAACAATGACTGTTTTGATGAGCGCAGTGCTATGCAGTTCCTACGCAAGACGCTAGTAAGTTCGCAAATTTTCAATATTTCCACCCAATGACTTCCAAATACCTAAACAGCACATAGAAGCAAGCAACATTCGGCATTGACAAATGCTTGTTAATTTGGTTATTGATTTGTGGCATTTCTTCGTGGCCGTAGAGAATTGCTAAGGAGGTTAATTGAAGCCACATATAATGCAGGTTGGATAGAGGATAAGGTTTGTTTTTCTTCTTCTTTTAAGATTTTCAAAATTATCTTTCAACAGAGTAACATATGATGAAGCAGCCAGAATGCAATGCAGTGCTGTTGCATTCTGCAGCAGTTACAGCAGGAAACAAAGCAATTTCACTGCCAGTTAATCCATTTTGCCATGCAGTAACTGGAGACACTGCACTGAATCATGGCAGGCTTCACTGTATTATGTAATTTGTATGACAAATCTTTATCAAGAGTAGCCCAGTTGAGTGGCAATGTCTTATTTTCTGCAGGGTCCCACTTCTTTCCATTTTACAGTTTATATACCTAGGACAGCCTGGCTGAGATGCAAAACTATGTTTTCTGAGAGGTCTTGCTTCATCCCACTTTTACAGTTTATTCACCTGAGCCAGTCAAACTGAAATGTAATATCTTATTTCTTGTGGTGTACTGCTTCTACTCATATTTCCAGTATGCTAGCTCAACTGAGATGCAATATCTCACTTTCTGTTGTGTCCTGTATATACCCATTTTCAAAATTAATTTACCTGTTAAAGCCAAATGAGGTGCTAGATCTCATGGAAGTGGCCATCCTGTACCAGGGTACAATTTATTTAGAAAGGATATGGCAGGAGAAAAGGATGGTGGTTTTATATGTAATGGAAGGTATTAAGGACACAGACATACAAGGTCACAGAGGGAAGAAGGAGGGTTGGAGGTTCTTTGGGTTGTCTTGGAGAGGGGTCAGAAGCCTTTATACACATGGGGTGTTGTACAGGCCAACAGCACAGGGTGAGGATATGGACAGGGTTTGGGAGGCCATAGGTAAAATGGGAAAAAGGGAAGAAATAATTATGGGTGATTTTAATCTACCAGATGTGGACTGGAACAGCTAAGATGCAGCTACATCTAGGAGCAAGGGCAGTTCACTGGAAGCAGGTTACAGATCCCACTAGGAAAGGGACAGTGCTGGATCTGGTGCTTACAAACAGGAACAGCATTACAGACATCACAGTAGGTATCCCCTGATTACATTGTACAGTGTGGTTTGACACATGATTGGATGCGGAGAAAATACAGACTAGGATGAGGGTCCTGGGCTTCAGAAGAGCAAATTTAAAAAAAAAGTGAAACTGCTTTCAGGAAATGCCTTGAATGGGGATAGTGGGGAGAAGGAGAAGCACAATAGAATACTGTAGAATAAATGATGAAATGACCAGGGCAACAGCAATCTGTTTAACGGTAATAAGCAAAGGTAAGAGGAGAAAAGAGGTCACTGTGATTCTTGAAGGAGGTGCCTAAGGTGGTAAAAGAGAAAAAACAGCTTTCAGAAAATACAAGGATACCAAAATAAAGGCAGCCACGGACGTATATGTAGTGAAACAAAGAGAGGCAGGAAGGAGGTAAGGCAGCAAGGCTCAAACAGAATAAAGGATTGCCCAGGAGGTCAAAAATTGGGATAAGACTTTCTTCAGGTATGTCAGAGAAGAGAGGAAGACAAGGGATGCTATAGTGAAGATCGTGGGAGGTGCAGTGGAAGACAAAAGCTAACATTTTAAATGGAAACTTCTCAGTCTTCAAAGTGGAAGTGGCATATGGGCTGTCATGCACTAACAGACACCAGAGGAGTGGACACAAGTCCATTTAAGGAAAACAGAATTTGTGGGGTTGGAAGATCTTATGGAAAACAATGTGATGGGGCCAGATGAAATTCATTCAAGGGTGCTTAAAGAACTGACCGCAGTGTCAACCATCCCTCTGGCAATGCTATTTTAGCACCTCACTGGAGATGAGTGGCAACACTACCTTCAGCACCAGGGACATCCTTGATGCCAATGCAATTCCACTTTTGGATATTGCTACTGTTGCTGGGGCAGGTCTTGGTACTGGATGGGAGTGTCCCTGGATACAGCCTTATCACTGGTGTGGGACCCTTAGCTTCATCCACCTTACTATAGGATGAGTAGAGTATAATTCAGATCCAATATATAATATTGATTCTATTGTATTATTAACAGAATCATTTAAATCCAGAGGTAACCCCACCTGCCCAGACAGTGTAGACTATCCAGGAGGATATCTGTTTTAATCACTACTGAAGAACATGCACAAGGCACAGAATTTTGAGCCAGTGGCTGTAAATGAGGCTAAGAAGACACAGATGGAATTTCCTAATATGCCTCACTCCCTGTATCTCTAATGCTACCTATCCAGCCTGCCCTAGAGATCCTTACTGAGGCAGTTTGGAGCAAACCAGCTTCAGTTCTGGCAGTCCTAAGGATCCCAAATAGAAAGTATATGGCACCCTCAGCCAAACCAGTTTACTATACCCTGCCTATAGCAGACACTACTGTTCTCTTTGCTAACAATGTTAAGTCCATTGCTCTGAAGGAATTTGCCGAGCAGCTTTCAACAAGGAGTCCTGTAAGGTCAACATCATTGTAAAACAGATGTTCACTTCAGCCACTCTAAGCCTTTGAGTTGCAAGCTAACAATCTCACATTTCTGATGTGAATATTTCCTATAGTACAGGATAAGGGTTATCATAGACAGCCTTTATGAATCGTTTGATGGTTATTATACAAGGGTTTGAAGTTAATAGCCACAAATTAAGAGCTGTTCTGGATGGGCAACAATGCAGTGGCCCACACAGCCACTCCTGAGATTTGTGACCAGAGGCATTCCTGACTGAGAACATCAGGATTTGCCTCTGACTTCTGGCATAGACTCATGAACATTCCATTGACTGGATCTTATCTCTTTGAAACAACATGTGCAGGAGGCATTTAAGGAGTCTGATGAGAAGAAAATGATATTTAAGAATATGTAGAATATCCACACCCCTTTTCAGAGAGGTAGAGGATATGGTTTCTTCTGCTGGCAAAAACATTTCATGGTAAGCACACTCAACAAGGCTTCCACCAACAGTTCAAGCCTAAACTCTTCACACAGCAGCAGCAACAGAAGAAGAAGTGGAAAATAAAGCCACAGCAGAAGACACAAATGGCAAAGACACCCATAACTACCCTCTGATGGGATGCTAGTCCTTGTCCACCTCAGCTGTCTAAGCTGCATTATCATTCTCTGGTTGATGAGTGACTGGTGTTAACAGCGGAGGACTGCTACCATGAACACATGAGTCTTGAAGAGAAACCTGTAAATCATCTGCCCAGGAAAGCTACATCCACTGACTAAACTGATAGCAGATTCCCTTTCCCTGTAGGTTGCAGGGGCTTCTTTAAAACAAGATAGTAGACAGTATACTTCGTCAGACCAGAGCAAAGGCCTCTACTCTAGGTACTACATTGTTTTAAAACAAAAAAAATGCTGTCATGCACCCAATCGTACATCTCAGCCTACTGAACAGGTATATGAAGCACAAGAAATGCAGTATGGTATTACTGAGATCTCTTGTACTGTACCAGAGACCCCAGAATTTGTTTTCCTATTAGTGCTGGTCACAGCAATGCACCCCCCCTCCATTTTTGTGTAGGTCGTTAACATTATAAGACAGAGTCCTATCTTTGGGCTTGTATCCAAGCTATATGACTTCACCAAATGCTTTGCACCCCTAGCTGCACACTAGAAAGAAGGAAACTCAAATTTCCTTACCTGGACCATTGACTCATAAAAGACAGTTACTCCTTGGAACTGATAAGCCTCAGACCATCCCCATAGAACCTACATCAGTTCACAAGACTAATAGCAAGTCTTTTCCTGTAGGTAGCAGGGCGTCTTCAAAACAGAGCAGTAGAGAAAAGTACCAGAATCAGACCAGAGCAAAGGCCTCTACTCTAGGTACCTCTTTGTTCTCAAAAAGATTGGTGGCATGCACCCAACCTTAGACCTCAAGACACTGAACAGGTATCAGCGAAAGTCAGGTCTTGGACATTATCATTTCAAGTCCTGCCCTTTGGGCTTGTATCAGAGCCACATGTCTTTACTACATACAGTACTTCTCAGTCCTAGTAGTGCACCTCAGAAAGAAGGGAATGCAAGACTTCCTTACCTGGATCACAGTAACCTCTGCATGTCAGTTTCAGATGTCCATGGCAGTCATACTAAATCTGCAGAAATCACAGACAGTTCCCTTTCAATGGTTGCAGATGATTGGTGGAGTCTTGCATTCCACTCAAGCAAGGTCCTTCCTGCAGGAGTATGTGGTAGTCAATAATATGCATATGCTGCTATGTCAAAGAATGCACTCAGGTGACAGCACACTCCATACATATATTTTGGACTCATGGCTGCCACATTTCCAATGTACCCTTGTCTGGCTACATATAAGGTGTCTCTACCAATGCTCAGCACAATGGCTTCAGGCATCTCAAGCTCTGAACCATTTGGGTGATGAAGCCTCTGACCCCTCCACTGTGGTGATCCTCAAAGAAGAACCTCATTCAGTGCTTTCCTTGCTTTCCTCTGAAACCACGGGTGACAATAACTATGGATGCCTCCTTAGTAGGGTGATGAACACATGGTCAGGGTGTTTAGATCCAAAGGGCTTGGTTGGACTTGGAGTGTCATCTCCACAAAATCTGCTAGAGAGATGAAAACTGTTCTGTAAGGGCTGCAGGCCTTGTCAGACATGGTTTATCTCAAGGTAGTTCATCTTCAGATAGACAAGAAGTGTGTCATGCTCCACCTCAACAAATAACAAACAAGTAGGTACTCACCATATCCCCTGTATAAAGAATTGATCAGAGTCGGGAGTGGTCCGAATGGTGTTTGGAGGATGAAATCTTTCTCCAGGCAACCCATCTATCTGGGGAAAATGTCCTGATCACAGTTGAACAGAAACAGACACTCATGAATGGTTCCTCATGGGGATGTGCTTCAGTCCCTTTTCAATGAGTGGGGCATATCAGAAATGGACCTTTTTCATCTGAGAACAATACAAAATGTTCCCACTTCTGCTCCAAAAAGAAAGCATGACATTTTTTAATATGCTTTCAGGCTGCAGTGGACAGGTTATTTTCTTTATACTTTCCACTACTCTACTGAATTCAGAGGGTAATCCTCAAGCTGGAGACCTATAGGGGCAAAATGATACTGATAGCCCTGTGCTAGACAAGGCAGATATCGTACCCATTGCTATGCCAATTTTTGACTCAGCAGCCATGGACTTTACACCTGAAGACACATCTCCTCACCCAGTTTCAGGGTCAGTTAGTATATCTAGATCTCCAATCCCTGCATCTTCAAGCATTAGGTCCAAGGAGAGCGAGAGAGAGAGAGAGGTAGGCATATTTCAGGTGCCCCAACAGGTTGCCCAAGTCCTTTGGGCAGCCCAAAAGCCTTCCACCAGGAAAGTGTATGGTAAGGAGTGGAAGTGTTTTCCATTAGTGTTCTAAAGATTTCAACAATAATTTCTGCTGCCCTCCAGAGAGAGTTCACAGCTATCACTTGAACCTTGTGGAGTCTGAACTCAGAATTCCTCAATAAAAGTCCACTTGTCAGCCATCTCAGTTTATCATGAGCTAGTGGGGACTCTTCTTTGAGCTCAGTTCTCTCCTTCAAATTATTTATGAGTGGTATCCTGCATATGAGCCCCACCATAAAAACTGTCACCAGTTGGAATCTCAGTTAGATGATGAAGCCCATTGAGCCAACGCTCTCATGTGACATTAAGTACTTTACCTGGAAAATGTTATTTCTGGTGGCTATTACTTCTGCAGACAGAGTTTCTGAACTAGAGGCCCTAGTGATGGATCCTCCATACATGGATTTCTGCAAGGACAAGTGGTCTCTTCACACACCCTACATTTCTGCAAAATGTGGTGTTCGAAAGTGCTATCCTCAATCAGACTCAAGTGCATCTAACCTTTTTTCCCCAAGCTGGAGAACCTGGTAAAATTGTTACTGCAGTCTTTCAATACTAGCAGAATCTGTAGCTTCTACTGTGATTGAAACAAAGACTACATGCAAGTCTTTCAACTGTTTGTTTCTTTTAAACTCAGTTGAAAAGGACTCTGTTTCAGAAAGTACTTGTCAAGTTGGATTACTAGTTGCATTCACCACTACTAAACATTAGCAGGGCAGCAACTGGAGGGCTCCATCAGAACTCATACCACCTGAGCAATGGTTACCTTGATGTTTCTACTCTGATTGGTCTCTATTTCATAAATTTGTAGACCCCTACTTAGAGTAGTGATCACACCTTCATGAAACACTACACCCTGGATATCTGCTCAAGAAAACATGCAGATTTCATACTCCCTTTATTGCAATGCCTGCTCTCCTTCTGAGTCCTAGATATCCAGCTTACCTCATCCAGGAGATGTTTCCTAAGCTAGTTAATCAAGACCAAAGAGTAGTACTCTATGGAGAAGATGGATTCTTGGAAGATATTAAAACTACTCATGTTAACTCTAAATCTTCAAGAATATCCTCCTATAGAATAACACTCACCAACTCTCCATCCCTCTGCCTCACTTCAGTCTCATTTATATTGTCTTCACTCCTCCTCAAATAGGTATGGGCTGTAAAGACAGTAGTATTATTGTCCCTTCTTACATGGACCAATGAGCTATCTTATGCCCCTAGTTCTTTATTCATTACTAGGTGTTAGATAGCAAGCTAGTTCTTCCTCCTTGGTTAAAAGGGTAGTAAGGAAGTTGTGGCTAGCAGCTGGCACCACTATATACCCTGCAAGAAAGGGGACAACAAATGAATCGGTGCTAGGCACTTGCCCCATTTCCCAGAAGTTCTGGTTTACATGAGGTACTGTTGCCTCTTGCACTAAAACCAATAAATTACTCTATAGAAAAGATACTTAAGCCAGACCGGTGGTGCTGAGGGTTGAGGTGCTGGACTCCACAGCTTGCGCCATGCCAGAGAGCGAGTTGGGAATAGACTCAGGTCATCAGGGGGTTGAGGGAGGGAAGGAGAGGATGGAGTGTCTCGTGGATAGCTCTTCTCTCTCTCTGGTGGTAAGGGGTTTGCATTACTCTGCAGCGGTTCCTGGCAGAGTCGGGAGCACCACAGGAGTGGCACACAGAAGAGGATTGGAGTACAGCGGACATTGGCACATTAGTGTGCTGGCGTCATTGCATGTCTGGCTCAAGGGGTGAAAAAACCTAAGGCAGAAAATTGTGGGAGTGATGCGTGGGGCTTATGGCCATTCACCATACCCCTGGACCTAGAGAAATGCACCCTCCCAGGTAATGGATCCAGGTCCCCATGAGGGGGAGACACCTGCAGCCAGCCGGCATGGGGAGAGCGAGTTGCTGACCAGACCGGGTCTGGGAGTACAGTGCCAGTGGCCAGAAGACTGCAAGCTGCTCTGCAGTGGAGGAGATAGAGTGCCGGTATTAAAAATAGAAAAGATACTGAAGATCTAGAGTTATGGCTCATACATAACACAAAGTAATACGCTGATCTGAAATTCAAAGATATTCATAAAATGGAGCTGTGTAAAGTGGAGGGATTAGTCAAGGGTGTGTGTGTGTGTGTGTGTGTGTGTAGTGTATCTGGGTGACAACCATCACTTACTGCAATTCATTTATTCTGTATGTATTATTACATTTTCAAGGCACCCCACTGACTGTAGCCATCTCTTTTATTTTATATTAGGGTTCATGAAAAGATATAATGGAGACTGAAATTCTTACTATAAACAGGAAGGGTGCAGGATAAGTAGACATGGTGCAAGCTTTAGCATTGTACGGATTTGCTTATGTACAAATAGTTGAGTAACATTCTTTGATTAGGACTCCTGTCCATCTGAGAGTTGTGTTTTATGATCTGAAAGAAACAGCCTACTCTAGCTCACAAGAGATTGCTACTGTGGCTTTAATTCAAGCACTTCAGTTGAACAGGAATGAAAAGATATTGCATTGCTAAGAACCCCTGGATTAAAACATTATCACTTGGGATGCTTTGATTTCTGGATAATGAAGGTCTTAAAACAATTCAGAGAATCAGCTTATGCTCATTGAAACTCCATGAACAGAAATGTAGACACACACCCATGGTTTCTTCAATTCACACTCAGTGGGAGAGTCATCTTAAGTCTCCCCATGTACTATGTCGAACTTGAAGAAACTCTGACAGCTTGAAAAAGCAGTTAAGCAGTAGGATATACACATAAAAAATACTTTTGTAGGAATGAAGGGAGGGAGGGAGGAAAGAAAGAAGGAAAGAAGGAAGGAAGGAAGGGAGTGAGTGAGTGTGAGTCTGTGAGTGAGTCATCAGAGAGTCAAGATGAGAACAGTTTCTCAACCTCTGAATTGCAAAACAGATTCTGTCTGATCGAGTGCCTCTGCCACCTGCTCAGAATTAATGGGACATGCCACTTACTTCAATGTTGATAAAGGCCCGGCATGCCACAGAGATGATATTCTCAGTGCTCAGAGGACAGGTAGCAGATGCTCAGAAAATATACATTCCCTGCTCCTGCAGCTTTTCAGCAACAACGTTCTAAGTGCCATTCATGTCGTCACCAGCCTGATCCTTGATGGGTCAAATTGGGTGGCTGATCATGGGGTGGGGTGGGGGTCATTTGATGAGCAGTATGCAGAGAAGGTAAGAGAAATAAAGAAAATGACTTTGCATGATCAGTTTTGGTATTTCTGTTGACTGGTGCAACCTTGCCCTCCCCTCATTGCAAAGTGCATAGAAGTAAATGTGTGAGTGGGCTGCTATAAACCTATGGGGTTTATGGTACTTGTGAGGTACAAAGAATATTCTAATTAGAAATACAAACACACAAATAAGTACTTTGCACACCAAAAGGGCAAACTGCTACACTAACTAAATTGTGTAAATAAAACAAAATGTTTTATCTCACATAGGGGTCCCTGAGGAAGTGATGTAATGTCACAAACCATTGCAGCGTCTGTCTTCCTGAGAAAACATGACTAGGGTCTCAGTGATTTATTTGTATTTTACTATGTAGCTCTAGAATTCTGCCTGATTCTAGATGAGCAGGGTGTTGCAAAACCTTTAGTTTTGTGTACATTGAAATACCTCTGGTGACTGAATTAGAACATTTCATGAACTAGTAAAAGCTACAGCACTAAAGATGGCTCTGTTGTAGCTCGAGCAAGCAGATGATTGATTCCCAGCAAATGAAATCTCTGTCTATTAAACATGGTACTGAACAGGCTGTTAGCAGGGTTTAATAAGGCATATTATAAAGCTGCTGACACTTCTAGAAAAAGACTTTGAAAAATGTAAAGATATTTACCATAACATAGCATATATTTAATTACTATATTTGATTTCTCTTGTTCTCTTTATAAGGAATATTTTTGAAGGTGAAATGTTTGTCTTGGAATCTTTAAATTCTCAACAGGACTCCATACGTGAAAGATACCACTTTGTTTAAAACACCATGAATATTTTAAACACAGTGAAGAATGATGGTACTCTATGGCAAATGTTGTGCTTTTTATGCAGATATCCTGGATCATAAATACTAAGGAAGAAAGGAATGAGAAATGAGAAAATATAGTAACAAAAACATTAAAGGTTGGAAGGGATTGTAAGTCCATGTTATACACACACACACACACACAGACTCTCTCTCTCGCACTCACTCTCTCTCTTCATAAACAGGAACAGTATTTTTTTTCTTTTGTACTAGGGAATAAATACCATTGAATGAAGCTCATTTTGCAGTGGTGTCCCATTGGCATCCAAATAATCAATCACAAAAGTTACATTGCCATTTAACAAATTAATTAAAATGTGCAGCCTTTATTTATTTATTTAAGAGTTTTACCAGGAAGGCATACTGAGCAGTGTACCACTGATTCCAGATGCTCCCTGGGAGGGGTTACATATGGTACAGTAATACAGAAGAAAACATACATAAATATGTGTGATACAATACAATGGATGAGACAGTCATATTTACAATTAGCAGGTTTACAATTCCAGTAGACATTTGGAGCTGACAAAATCACAAGTACAAAATGGAGTAACCAGACAGGTGTTAAAGGAAATTGCATTCTCAGAATTATGGGAAATGCCCAGCTGCACTAGGTAGCGGTGGTTGATAACAGTGGGAAGAACCATTTTAGTAGTAATCTGCTGGTAGTTAGGTAGTGAGGGATTCAATGGGCGGGATGCAGGAGCAGGTAGTAGAGAAATGAGTTTTAAGAAGGGAATTCGTGTGGAGTGCTTGTGGCATGTCTAATATCTGCTGCCAGGAGTTCCATAATTTGGGCAACCTGAAGCTGAAGGCAGCATGGCCACACTGGGTGGATCTGTAAGGGACATGAAGGAGCCGAGAGTCAATGTTCCTGAGAGCGATGCGGTGGTGGAGGGCTGTTAGGAGGACAACAGGTAGGAGGGGAGTGCTGCATCCACAACTTGGCAGTAGTTCTTCGAGTGTAGCAATCACCGATTATGTAGAGAGGGAGGTCCAAGGACTGGTAGAGGTCACAGTGATGAGTACTAGGAGGGCAGTCCAGGGAGAACTGGCAGAAGGAGTTGAAGAAGGGATCAAGCCTGGATAAGGAAGTTTGAGGGGCAGCACAGTAAACTACATCTCCGTAGTCCATAATTGGGAGGATCATTTTGGACGATTGATAGTCGTGTTGGTAGGGGATGCAATTTTGTGCCATGAGAGAGCGCCCAGCATGGGATGCAGTTTCTGTATAGAGCATCAATATGCAAAGAAGTCAAGGTACCGATCTTGCCAGACACCGAGATATCTATAGGAAGTACAGGCCTCCAGGGGGGAGCTTATCCAGACTGTAGAACGTGGGGGGCAGGAAGGTGGGATAGTTTAGCCCCAGAGCCAAGGTGAGGGAGACAGTTTTTTGAGTTTAAAAATGGTTGATTTGTGAGGAACCAATGCTGGATGGAGTCAAAGTCCTTCTGCAGATAGGCTGCCAAGGCACTGGGGATGAGCCAGAGGCAAACAGCACCGTGTCATCTGCATACGCAGTGGATAGCAGTATGTGGGCAGGCAACAGGCAGATTGTTGAGAAAGACAGAGAACAGCAGAGGGCCTAGAACAGACCCCTTGGGGACTCCACTGGTGACTGGGAGTGAAGTGGAACTAGCCGAGCCAATACGGACAGATTGGGACCTACCTGCCATGTATGAATGGAACCAGCTATTGGCAGTCACAGTCAGTCCAGCTTGAGCGAGTTTTGACAATAACAGGGGATGCAAGACCTTGTCAAAGGCTTTGGCCAGGTCAATAAATATAGCCGCAGTTATCTCCCTTTATCCATACCCGTAAGGATGGTGTTGGTGAGACGAAGAAGAGAGGCGTGATGGAGTGATTCTTTCTAAACCGCCTGGAAGGGGAAAAGAATGATATGGTATCTAGATAGTGGTAGTGCTGGGATAGTAAAAGGCGCCTGAATTTTGGCTAGGATAGGGAGCAGTGATATGGGATGGTAGTTGCATAGGGAGGAAAGGTCACCTCCTTTAGCTAGGGGAATGATTGTGCTTGTTTCCATATTGTAGGACTGACCGAGTCTAAAAGACAGGTTAAAGACCGTGGTTAGAGGGTAGGCTGTGGCAGGTACTGAAAGCAGGAGCATTTTGGAATCAAGGCCCAATGGGCATTTACCTTTGGATGGGCTGAGTGACTGAAGTATTTTAGTACCTCACCAGGTGTGACTGGGTGGAGCAAGAAGGAGGCCGGAGAGGCGACTGCAGGGAAACAAGGGGCGGGAGTGGGGATGGAGGAGAGTACAGAGGATGTAGTGGTGGAGAAATATGAGTTAAACTCAGTGGCAACCATGCTAGGATCCGTGATGATGCTTCCACCTATGTTGAGAGTGGGAGTAGGGGTTGGGCCAGAGGGGTAAGAAGGATTTTATTGACTTCCAAAATTGTGTGGGGTGAGTGAAGTTATTGTTATAAGCAGACTTAAAGTAATTTGATTTGGCCTGCCGTATGAGTCTTGTGCAGGCATTTCTTAGCTTAATGGTAATGTTGCAGGGCCATTTGCACTCCTGTTGCTTTAAAGGATTTCCAGGCTTGATCTCTGGCTCATAGTTATTCCAAGAGGTTAGCTGTTACCCAAGGTAAGTGGGTTTCTCTTACTCTGGATCTTCTGAGAGGCATGGAAGTCCCAGATAGCCAGGAAGTTAGTAGTGAAAAATTTGAGGGCCTCGTCCGTCGAGGTGGCCCTAGGGATGAAGGATCAGTTGATGCTGGTGAGGTCATTTAGGAGAGCGGTCAGATCAAGGATTTGTAAGCTCTGTTTGCATGAGTGCGGGGAGGGGCCTTTGGGTCTAAAGATTTTATGCACCATATAAATCATATGGTGGTCACTAAGGGAGTCTGGTAGTAGGCCAGCTTTAATTATCCGATGTGGGTGGGTGGTGGGCCCAATCCAGTAGTGTATGCTTTTGGATTTGTGGTTTAGGCGAGTGGGTTCTGCTATTTGTTGGGACAGGTTTAGAGCATTTATTTGATGTTGCTTTGGTGGCTATGCTGCTAGCCAGTTCTGAGTTGAACTCTCCAAGGATATGGAGTTTGCTGCTTGCCGTAAGGGACCTCAGGTTGCCAAGGTGGTCTAGGATGCTACCCAGAGGTGTGTCTGGCATGTAGTATGATCCTACTAGGTATAATGGGATAGAGTGTGGAAGGGGATTTTGATTAGAAGGGAATCTATTGATTGTATGGGCAGTAGGTGTGATTGTGGAGAATTGGATACACTAACACATTTACTGTATGAGCAGCTCCTACCCTGGGTACCCTGTGATTAGCTTTGTAAGAGGAACTTTTGTCCTGGCTGAACTGTGTCTAAAAATATTTTTGGTTTTTCTTTCTGATGTACATTATATAGAGATACTTGCTGGGTAACCATGCAGAACCAGTGTGTTCTACCACAGAGGGTCTGATTCCCTTGACCTCAGAGCCAAGCTTCAGAGGTCCATAGGAATCAGACCTCAAGGTGGCAGAACAACAGTTCTGCATTGGGTTACCCATCCTGCATTTTTATATAGTGTATAGTGCCCCAAGAATTATTTTAACAAGATTTTTTAGGCTTTTAACATCTATTATTTACATATAGAAAATAAATTGTTGTCTTCTGTTTGCTAATGGTGAGTTGTGTGGCTGCTAGGGACTGGGCATCCCTACATCAGCACTGCACACTCCCATTGGTTGCTGCTCTACTGTGGGAGGGATTTACCAAGAAAAAACATGGTGTCCGGAAGTCTCACTTAGCAAGAGCAGAAATGGACAGGATGGAGAAAATTGTAAGTGAACCTTAGCTATCTGGTTGATCCTGCATTCAGCGAATTGCAAATGAACTGTTCCTCTTCAGAAAACCACCATGGAGATTATGTGTGTAGTTGTAAATGATGTTGACACACGCGGTTTTATGTACATGATTTCAACCCTGTCTTGAGCTTTCAGTTCTAATTGAATGGAATGCTGTTCTGCTCAGATCGTCAGTACAGTGTACCATTCATTTTGCTAAGTGTGGCTGAACAGCCTTTCAGTGTGGTGGCATTTCAAGTGAAAACAGCATTCCATCATATACTATAAGACTCTTTAGAGTTGCAGTGAAATAATTACACACCCTAGGTGGGTTGTAAGGCACAAGAGTCTGCTGAGAACTTTCAGACACCTGGGAAGTGCAATTATTACAGCACCCCACATACCCCAGAGTATGATATTCCACCCACAATATGCTAAAAGCTTACACATGTTATTCAGAGAACTGTTTATGGGACATTAATTATTATTTAAACAAACTGGATACTATGGACACAAGCCATCAGCATTGCATGTTATGTTTTACACCTTCCCATGACCTTTTCCTTTGTCTGTCATTGGGACTGGCAAAACTTCCATCTCCTGCCTTGGTACTGCTTTTGTGGCCTCCTCTCTGTAGCTCTGATTGTCTAAGCTGCACCTGGCTCTGTTTCTGTACCTTCATAGGGCCACTATCCCACAACCAGTGACCACAGGAGGAGAGAAGCAATTCCATGTTGGCCCAAAGTGGCAGGACATCAGTGGAGGACCCACCTATATTAGACCTCAACTGCATGGCTGTAGTAGACAGCCATCATCAGACATTGGGGAAGGTTCATTTTCGTGATCTGCCCCACTGAGTAATGAGCCACGATGTCACTACTGACACAGGAACTTCCTGGTGTGTATGCTGCCCCTCTCCAGCATTCTTTGCTGCAGCATTCCTGGTAACTGGCAGGTACTATTTCAGCAGAGCAAATAATCATCCCACCGCTGTGATGGACACCCTTCCATGGGATGCTACTCGCCCCATGCTGACCCATGAGGATGACCTCAGGAATGGAATGAAGTGAGATCATAAGCATGGCAACTGACTCTCCTACGCCACTGCCATTCAGACCAGAAACAAAGCTATACTTTATTAGCACAAGAAACTAAATGTAATGCATTTAGTAATGTGGGACAACACCCAACAAATCCATGCTTATATATTAACTGCAAATTGCACTTAGGCAATGATAACATAATGCTGAAGGTCCAGTTGTTTTTCTCCTTGGTTTGGTACAATTTATGAGTGTGGGAGTTGTTTTGAACCCCTGAGTGAGGCACTTCTGCCCTTAAACCAATATTGCAGCTGCAGCCAAAGACATGGGCAGATATTTCCAGATATTATACAACTTTTCTAGAGATTCTCTCTAGTGGCCCTACTAATGGAGCCGCAGGCAGGCAGGCAGGGAATTTCAATAGAGATATTACAAAGATTTCAGGAAATATCTTACCATGTCTTTGGCTGCAACATTAATTGCTTGATTGTCCAGTCAGAATCTCTTAATCGTGAGATCTTCTGTCATGTGCAGTAATTGGAGGCTTGCTATAAAGATATGAGGCCAACAGTTCTATCTCTGCAGAAAACAGCATCAGTAACTTGGAAAATGCAGCTCTGACATGACTGACAGTTTGACAGGTAGGAATGGGCAGTCTCTGAACCAGAAAAAACAAAACCCTTTACACTCTCCCACACATACTAACACCCAGTTCCTTACATGTGTCCATCTACATGCAGGACTTAGCTTTGCTGTGGCACACAATTCCTGTGATCAAATAATTGTCTATGTTACATTACACTGTCAATGGAATTACTTACAACATCGGTAATATTACATCCTGACCAAGGATTCACTGGTACAACTATAGCTTTAAAAGCTGAGTCTAGAGGCAGGAATGCTGCTGTCATGAGTGTCCTATTGTCTCATTTTAGGCAGTCCCTTGTACCAGTGTGCTGGGGCAGCAGAACATTGGCAGAGCTCCTCATCTGACTTGTTAACTTTGGCACTTATCTGTTTTTTTCTCCCTGTTTATGTAACTATATCAAGTAAGGGTTGTTTGTTTTTACAGGCTATGATGGCCAAGCAACTTTTTCACTGGTAGTCTGAATTATTTCTGCCAACTGCTGTAGAAGTGTGTGGGCCAGGATGCATTGCTCAACTGTGACAAAAATTAGCCTATTCATCAGCTCATCTGGGTGTCTTAAGTGGTCTTTGGACTATCATTGTGGAGAGCTTCCTGGAATGGGGTGGGGGTTGAAAGGCTCGAGGCAGTCTATCTCAATGACCAGTCACATAATTTCAGATGTCAAATAATCCTGAAGAGGAAGTTGTGTTCCTGAGACTTGGAAGACATACAGTATATTATCACAATATAGGTGTCTCCCAAATTCCAGGTCTGAATCAGCTTTAGGCAGTTGGATGAATTTGAGTACAGGGAAGTGATGTCACTGTCTCGCTCTATCAAGGCACCATCAATGAGCGAGAGAGGTAGAGGCATAAATACTTCAACCCAGTTCTTTTCACTCTCTGTTCACTGGGATATCTGTAGGAGTGTGTCCAAATGAGAAAGCCAGACTTTTGTCTGTAGAGAGTATTTAGGTAAGAAAGAGTAGTGTGGACAGTAAGGTAAGAAGACATTGTAATTGATAAGAAAGAGAGAAGTGTTTACCTGCACAAGTGTGGAAGCTGTCTTTTGTATTCCTGTATGTGTGCTGTTGTTTGACTAGGCATAAATAGTATAGATACTGAAATATTACTGCTGTATTTGGACAACTGGTGTTTAGTAATAAATTATTTTTCTAAGACCGGGTAACTGGTTGTTTGTGACTGCATCTCTGAGGGAAGGATACCTGGATAAAAGGGTGTGCAGTAAATGTCTCTGAGAGAGATTGTATCCTATCCAGAGCAGAGACCCTCAGTATGGGATGCCGAGGAAGAAATCCACAGCTGTCCTGACAGAGTTCCATTGACGTGGCTTACTCCTTCTCACTTGCTCATTCTGTTTCTCCTGGTGCTGCAGGCTGCCCTTTGTACTGGGCTCCTGCCTATGTTGAGTGGCTTCTTCTGCCCACAAAGAAATCCACAGCTGTCCCGACAGAGTCCGTTGAGGTGGCTCACCCCCTGTCTCACTCACTCATTCTAGTTTTCCTGGTGCTGCAGGCTGCCCTTTATGCTGGGCTCCTGCCTCTGTTAGCGCCTTTTCTGCCCTACAAAGAGTACTGCAGCGAGTCCCAACAAAGCTCAGTTGAGCTCGCTCACTCCCCTTTTCTCACTCACTCATTCTGTTTCTGCTGGCGGTGCAGGCTGCCCTTTTCTACTGGGCTCCTGCCTGCATTGCTGCCTTCTTATGCCCACAAAGAAATTTGCAGCAGTTACAATACAGCTCTGTTGAGCTTGCTCACTCACTCGCTCTGGTTTTCCTGCCACTGCAGGCTGCCCTTTGTACTGGGCCCCTGCATTCATTGCAGCCTTTTTTGCCCAAAAACAAATCTGCAGCCTGTCCCAAAAGGGTCCATTGAGCTCACTGACTCCCCATCCCTCACTCTTTCGTTCTGTGTCTCCTGGCGCTGCAGGCTGCCCTTTGTACTGGGCTCCTGCCTACATTGGTGGCTTTTTCTGGCCAGAAATAAATCTGAAGCAGTCCTGACACAGCTCCATTGAGCTCACTCACTCCCCCCTCACTGCCACATTCCACTTCTGCCAGAGCTGCTAGATGTCCTTTTGTACTGGACTCCTGCCTGCGTTGCGCATTTTCTGCCCACAAAGAAATCCACAGCAGTCACAATAGAGCTCCATTAGCTCGCCATTACTGCTCTGTCACTCACTCGTTCTGTTTCTCTTGGTGCTGCAGATTGCTCTTTTGTATGGTGCTCCTGGCTGCAATGACACCTTGTCTGTCCACAAAGAAATCCGCAGCTGTCCCAACATAGCTCCATTGAGGTAATTCAGTCTCCCCTCTCATGCACTCATTCTGTTTGTCCTGGTGCTGCAAGCTGCCCTTTTATGTGGGGCTGCCTGCATTGGCACATTTTTCTGCCAGCAAAGAAATCTGCAGCAGTCCTGATAGAGTCCGTGGAGCTCACCAAGTCCCCTTGTCTCACTCAACAGATTGTTTCCTCCCCACTGCTGCAGGCTGGGCTCTTTTGTACTGGGCCCCTGCCTGCACTGACACACCTTTTTCTGCCCACAAAGAAATCTGCAGCAGTCCGACAGCGCTCGGGTGAGTTCGCTTCACCCTCCCTCAGTAGCTCTCATTCTGTTCTCCCAGTGCTGCAGCCTGCCCTTTGTACTGGCTCTTGTGCTGGGGTCTTTGTCTGCCCACAAACAAATCTGAAGCAAGTCCGACCAAGGTCAGTTGAGCTTGGTCACTCCTCTCTCACTCGGGTCAACCTTAATCTGTCCCAAACACTGGTTCTAGAGTGACCATGCTATTCTCCGGCAGGAGTGCAAAACATATTTTAGCCAGGATGTGAAAATGACAGCTGTAGTGTTCATGAGGATGTGAAAAAATGCCACTGTTGAAAATGTGGCATGACAATATTACAAATTTGTGAAGTTACAAGGTTGCATGAAACAGTTCAACGCGCGCTTGTAACACAGTCATGTTATGGAGTTTTGTCACCAAATTTTCAACATAGGGATTTTAGGAACTCTGCTCATGAAAAGTGCCACTGTCATTTTCTTAATCTGTCCCAACACTGATTTCCCACAGTGACCACGCGAGTTCTGCCAGAACTGTGAAAACATATTTTAGTCAGGATGCTAAAATGACAGCTGTACTGTTTATAAGGAGGTGTGAAAAATGCCTCTGTTGAAAATCTGGTGTGACAATATTACAAATCTGTAAGTTACAGGGTCGTGGAAAGTGCACAACACACACTTGTAACACAGTCAGTTCATGGGCTATGATCACCAAATTTTCAACATAGGCATTCTCGGACCTCTGCTCATGAACAGTATCATTGTCATTTTCTGAATCTGTCCCAAACAGTGATTTCCCACAGCGACCACTCTGTTCTGCACTGGAAGTCGCGAAAACACATTCGGCCAGGATGGGGAAAATGACAGCTGTACTGTTCATAAGTAGGTCTGGGAAAATGGCAATGTTGAAAATCTGGAGAAAATAATAAAATTTTTCGGTTAAGGTTGCTATGCCAACCGCGCAATGCACACTGTAATACAGTCCTTTATGGAGTATCATTACCAAATTTTCAACATATGCATTTTAGACCTCTACTCATGAACAGTGTCACTGTCATTTCCTTAATCTGTCCGAACACTGATTTCCCACAGCGACCGTGCTATTCTGTGCCAGAAGTGAGAAAACACATTTTGGCCAGGATGTGAACAATGACAGCTATACTGCTCACGAGGAGGTGTGATAAAATGCCAGTGTTGAAAATCTGGCTTGAAAATATTGCAAATTTGTGAAGTTATGAGCGTAGGTAGCAACTGTGCAATGCACACTAGTAAAACAGTCATTTTTTGGATTTTTCCCACCAAATTTGAGACATAGCTTTTGAGAGCCCACCTCATGAACACTGGCACTGTTGTTTCATTAATCGGCCCCAAAGGGTGATTCCACGCAGTGACCGCAAAACCACCTTCGGGCTGATTAACGCCATGACAGTTCAAGAACTCACAAGGCGCCCCAAAACCCCATGTTGAAAATTTGGTGAAACAATTCCCAAAAATGCCCGAGATATGCACTAAAGTTTAAAACCCTATTTATTACATTATACAGCTTACTGGCATTTCCTCAGTTTGGCGGTCGGCTTTGAAGAGTGCAGGCGTGTTCCCGGTCCACCAAGATCATTGTGCCGAGCTCCAGAGGTAAGTATGGGGTGAGGGGGTGTGGGGAGGCAGAGTGAGCAGTGGTGGGTGCGGTTGTGGGACGGGTGCGGGGAGACTACGAGGACCATTTCTTTTTTCAGGTAAAAAAAATGTCGGGACCGCTTTTTACTTTACAGGCATGTGGCACACTGGGGTGGGATCCCAGTGTGCCACCGGAGTCTTCTTTGGGGGCAGCTGAGCTGACGGGGACAGGGCACCCCTTTCGCAAACAACAAAAGTAAGAGTTTCTTTCTGCCCGATGGGGATTGGGCACCCGTCGGCGAACAACAATAACTCGAGGAGGGGTTTACATTATGCCCGGCAGGAGTGGGCTCCCCGTCCAGCAAACAAACATGGTGGGGGTAAATATTGTTTGTGAATATGGCAGCAAGCTGCTGCCATGTTCTAAAACAATATCGAGATCCTACATCCCACCCTGTAATGACGTGGTCGCCCTCATTGCAGCGGATGGCTGACGCTCAAATGATGGGGAGGACCCTGATTGCAGTGGCTGATTTTTAGAAGGTTGTAGCATGGCTGAACTACTGTCAGCAGCAGCAAGCCATGGCATTGAGGGACTGATGACAAGCCTTTGCAGGCTGTGGGGCATTGGGCACAACAGTGCCGCACCTCCACAACCTGCTTGTGAAGAAAGCTGCTTAATACACATGTTTCTTGCGCATGCGCCGCAATCAACATAAAATGGAAAGGGACCTGGGTAATCATATCAGATGAGCTTAAGGTTAACAAGCAATGGGAGAAGGCAGTAGGGAGGGCTGGGGGATACTGAGATATACAGGAGAGGCATCACCAGCAGAAAACTGGAAGTTGTTATCCCTCTGTACAGGCAGTTAGTGAGACCCAGTCTGGAGTACTGCATCCAGTTCTGACAACCCCATCTCCGCAATGACATAGACAGGATGGAGGCAGTCCAGAGGAGGGCAACTAAAATGGTGCAGGGTCTGCAAAAGAAATCATATGAGGAGAGACTAAAACAGCTTAATATGTATACCCTGAGGAAAGGGGGGACATGATAGAAACTTACAAGTACCTCAAGGGAATCAACAAAGTCCTAGAGGGTAACATTTTCAGAAAAAGATATGTGCAAGAACAAGGGGACACAATTTGAAGATAGAGGGGACAGCTCAGGGGCAATGTGAAGAAGTATTTTTTCACAGAGAGGGTGGTGGACGCATGGAACAGCTTTCCTGTGGAGGTTGTGGGGTCTAAAACTGTGGGAGAATTCAAGAATGCATGGGACAGGCATAAGGCAATTGTGTGGGGTAAGAAGAAATAGGCTGTTGGTTAACTAGGATCTGCTGCCTATCCTGTAGGTAGGAATTGGGCAGGCTAGGTGGGCCACATGGTCCTTATCTGCCATTAAAGTCTATGTTTCTATAAGTATGTGAAGGGTTCAATAAGGTGAAGGAGGAGCTTGTTTAAAAGGAAGAAGGTGACCAAAACTAGAAGGCATAGCCTAAGATTGGAGGGAAGAAGATATAGAGGCAATGTGAGGGGACGGTTCTTCACAGAGAGGGTGGTGGAGGCCTGGAAAAAACTACCAGAGGAGGTGGTGGGGCCAGGGGCTGAAATGGTGGAGGGATTCAAGAGTAGATGGGACAGACATATGGAGTTGGTAAGAGGGGAAGGGAGGTCCGTGGAAATGGAGATGAGTAAGAAGGAGGAAGGGGAAGACTTGATAGGCTGATTGGGTCCTTTTCTGCCATCAGATTTCTATGATTCTATGATTCTAATTATAGTAGGCCTAATCCTCATAGGATTCTGCACATGCAGAAGGCCAGGAAACAAACACCACAGAGGGCCGCTATGTGAATGATGTGCTCCATCAGGGCACCTCTTGGTATGTACAGTCCTTTGCACTCAGTGCCACCTGTGTTCCTTGCCACACGGTGGGCAGACAGGACTGGTGCAGACCAGGGGCAGGGACTGGGTTTTCTTAAACCTTGAAAGGATGCCCATGTTGCCAAGGTGGGTGGATGGGGCAGCTACTATGCCTTCCTCGGGGCAGCAGTAGTGGCTATGTGCTTCCCTCTACCAGGCCTCAAAACCAGGCAACAAGCCCAGTCACCTTAATCACATCTGGTCCCCAGCCTTAGGAGTCTCCATGGTAGCCTGGGGCATCACTGGCACTGACTGGTGGTATTTCATTAATGTTATAATTCCCATCAGGATATGGAAGTCCAGGAGGACTGCATATCCTGACATGCCCTCCACCCACTTTCCATGCAGGGATCCATTCCTAAACCTGTATATGCATTTGCTTGGATGCCCACAGTCTGGATCACTCTGCCACCACCCTACCCCTGAAACACCGCTTGCAGCTCTGCACCAGTGAACTGCAGATGGCAGGGGCTGCGGATGTTGGCAAACATACAGACACCTACTACCACAGGGCAATGTACCCCAGATAAGTGCAAACTGCGTGAATCTGGGCTAAACTGAACTACAGAAATAAAATGAGAAATCACAGACCACAGACCAAAAATAATTAACAAGAAAGACCAAGAAAATCAACATGAAATCTGCTGCACACAGATGAGTGCTCACAGTTAAAAGGTCTCCAAGTCCTGATATTTTTGGTCTACCTTGCTATCTGAAACCCTCCCTCTGCTCCCTCCCTCCCTCTCTCCCTCTCTGACAGCAGTACATCACTATAGACAAAACAAAACCACTACTTTAATAATCAGCAAAAAAAAAAAACAACACAAATCTAGCAGCACAAGGCCCTCTAGAACTATTTTAGAGCAATTTTGTTTCAAAAGGCTGTTTTAGGTGGATTTTAAAGGTTTTACACTCAAGCAGGAACAGACTTCTCTCCAACTTTTATTTATTTTTATTTTATTTATTTTATTTTAGTCTTTGGTAACTGGAAAGGCCCACTAGGCACAAGTGCCTGTTTTCAGAGGTGACCCAGGAGCACTGGGGTGGCTAAGTGACTTGCTCACAGCCACACAGTATGCAAGTGGAGGTTGTAGGAATCAAACCTAGGTCTGCTGGATGTCCCAAGCTCATTTACAGCTTGTTACTTTCTTCAGAAAACGTTACTCAACACAGCCTTCTCATGCTTACAGCTTATTTAGTACCATGTGACCTCAATTTGATGGCATATATTGAGAACTTTGCCCGGGCCCCAATCCACAACTACGAGTTATCCTATACTGTGAATTGACATTTCCCAAGGCAGATTAACTTTGTGAATTGTGAGAAATCGGAAATTAATTTACAAAGTGAATTTTTCAAATTTTGCACTCCATTATGCACAGTAAAGCAAAGAACCTTGGTGCAGCAGAATGTCTTATAGGTACACTGATGGAAAATCATGATTGTTTGGCACAAGTCCCATGCATCCCAGGTCTGAGTCAAGGTGGACTTGCTTCAGATAAAATGCTCTGAAAATCTGGTCCCTTTTCAACAACTGAACCTGCAGTAAATACACAGTTATGTTGTCCAAATTATTCAAACCTGCAGTTTTTAATGTTTTATAGACTGCTCCAAAATTAAAGATGTGCTGCTCCTGACCATGTTCCCATACCTGCAAACAGGTGAATTTATCTTTGTACCATCGTGTTGCTTATATGAGTTTGTCTGTCCGTGAAAATAAAATAAACGCAATCTTGATTGATGGAGCTAGTTACCACTCTAATACCCACTTCCAATATTTGTTGGTCAAAGAAGAGATGGGTTACCTAGCCAGATCAGAAGAAGAAGAAGAAGAAGAAGAAGAAGAAGAAGAAGAGAATCAGCATTTATATAGCGCTTTTCATACATCAAAGCGCTTTACAAGCAACGCTAGACTGCTAGTGAAGTGACTGAATGTGTAGAGGCAGCCATAGCACATCATCACTCACACACAGCCTGGATAATTGGATAATCAGACTAGAGGAGTTGCAAAGGCAACACAGCCACAGTGGTGAAACTTCTCTTTAAAGGTCCGCAGGTCCAGGTCTCCTTCTGTCGAACCTTGCAAGCCCAATGATCATTTCATTTCGGGCCACTAGTTGGCTAAATGATCTCCCCTGGACATAGTAGACATGCACAGGCTTGGTCCATTAAAGCATCTACTAAAACAACATCTGACTGTGCTCAGCAGCTGTGATTGCCCTGCATAACCATCCTACCAATACTGCCCTTCAACTCTCTGACACTAGCACTATCATGCCTCTTAACTGTCTGTCCCTCCCACTTTTCTTCCCCTTCTCTATCCGTCCCGCCCCCAACCTGCCACCATCTACCCCTTATCTCTGTCTCCGCCACCATGTTTTTCTTCCCTGTCTTCCCTCTTCCTATTATGACCTCTCCATGTCACCTCACTACCCCTACGTACTTCTTCCTCCTTCATTCCCAAACTGGTGCCATACAATTGTCCCTCTGTGGACAGTTGTACCCTCATGCATCTCCCACTTATTCTCCCATCAGTTTAAATTCTCAAGGATGACACCGTTGTCACTTCTACCTTGCCACATCGCACTTATTTTGTGGCATTAGTGACTGTTTCCATTTACTCTGCTCTGACAAGGGCATCTGAATATCCGCACTCTCTGGCCCTTGGTCCAGTACGGCCTCACTGATTGAACCAATTGCAGCAAAGCCATTGCCTAGAAGGTTCATTGTATATTGCTTGCTATGTGATACTTGTGACTGCTTCCAATTTCCTCTGCTTGACAAGGTTATCCTATTGGCTGCTCTTTCTAGCCCTTTAGACCGTTGAATCACATGTATACTGTAGGTGTGTCTGTGGCACCTCTGGGTCATATCTTCACCAAAATGTCTCTTACATTATTAACCTTGTAACTAACATATACAGTAAGTGTAGTATAAATGTTAGTTAGTTCACTGTTGTATTGTACTGTACAGTCTGATGTTGAACCTGTGTAAAAGAGTCTCTGACTCATAGATATTGTAATCCAACAATTTAATAAATAAATAAAGAGGAGCACACACTTCTAATACTAACATTCATCCATCTGTAGGTCAGAAGCTCATAGGTTCTAGTCCCACAGCAGGATTGTGGTCATACCATCAATGCTGGTATCTGAGTGCAGTACTTGGGAGGGGGTGCTGTACAGCTTTGGTGTGATGTCCTTTGAATGAGACATCAAACTGAAGTCCCTTCTGACCATTTCAGGTGCTCTTTCTGGGTGTTCAGATGGAAGCAAAAGAACCCAAGCCTTACGCAAGAGTGGAGAATTTTTGTGTGTCCTGGCCAGCATTCCTCATCTCATAAAACCAGTTCATGCAACTGTTCAAAGCTATGTGTGGATGTGTGAAATGGCTGCCACTACATGTTTAGTTACTTCACTACCAGTTTCTCATTGCTTGTAAAGCACTTTGTGATACAATGTATATAAAAGCACTACATAACTGCTGATTCTTCTACTTCTTCCTCTTCCCTCATTCATCTTTTTTCATCATCATAATCATCATCATTATCCAGGAAGCACCTTTTTAAGCAGAGATACAACTTAAAAACTGGACTACGGCCCACTTCAGTAGTTGTGCATCAAAGAAGAGGTCTGTTACCTAGCCAGGCCAGACTGGAGGAGCTGCAAATAATAAGGCAGCCACAGGGGTGAGATTTCTCCATAAACAAAAGCATATTTTTCTGATGCTAACATGCATCTAGCTGTGGCTAGAAAGAAATAGATTCTAGTCCCATACCAGGGTTGGTCTGATACCATTGGTGCTGGCATCCAAGTGCAGTACTGGGGGTGGAGTGCTGTACTGTGGTTGTCTGCTGTCCTTTGAATGAAATGTTTAACTGAGGTACTTTCTGCCTATCTTGGGTGCTCTCCATGAGGGTGTCCAGCTGGAAATAAAAGAACCTGAGGCACACAAGAGGAAGGAATTTTTGTGTGTCCTGACCAACATTCTCTTTTGCTAAAACCAGTTCATGCAATGGTCCACGGCTGTGTGTGGATGCGTGAAATGACTGCCACTACGTTTACAATCACTTCACTACCAGTCTAGCATTGCTTTAAAGCACCTTGGAATACAGTGTGTATGAAAAGGGCTATATAAATGCTAATTATTCTTCATCATCATCATCATCAACCAGGAAACACCTTTGTGAAGAGTGATACAACTTAAAACTGGAGTTCCTTCCATTTGGAATGGAAACTAATGAAATACATGATGTACAGCTATGATTGAGATTTGTTGTTATTGTTTGGTAACCAGGTAAGACTAACTAGACACAAGTGCCTGTTTTCAGAGGTGATTTGAGAGCACTGGGGAGGTTAAGTGACTTGCTCAGAGTCACACAGTATGCAAGTGGAGGTTGTGGGACTCAAACCCAGTTCTGCTGGATGTACCAAGCTCATTCGCGCTTGTTACTCTACCCTCAAAGCTATACTGCCAGCTCCCATGTTGCCAACAATGCTGCCTAGCAACAAGCGGCACAGCCCCAAGTTCGAGGGCAGTTTTGTTTGCAACATACCAGAGTGAATGAAGAGTGACTAAGACACTTATTTCTGAATGTCTTATGGAATGCCCTATTTATACCATGGAATACTGAATCCCACTTTGATAAGGCTACAGGGATAATAAAATAGTTATCCTCCTGGAGTGAATAACAATTTTATAACATTTTGACCATTTTATGAATGTTAGAAGTTTAACAGTCCACACGGGTGTGTTGCAATGCTAATAACCCCTCTTACAGGGTAGCTGAAGTCCCTCAGCTACACCTTGAGCCTCTAAGCCATGCCAGTCATTTGGTTATTAAAATATTACCTCAGATTTGGCATGGGTAGTTCATCTGTTCATTTTTCTTATGTGGGCTGATTTATTTATTGAATGAGTTTCACCAGGAATGGCCTACTGAGTTTTGACAGCTGGTTTGAGAGGGTTCCTGAGGAGGGAAACACAGGGAAGCAGAATGCCACAAAGGCAGTGTAACAGCAATACAAGTATTCAGGTGGTTTATGTACTACAGTCTGGTTTGACTGCCCCTCATTTATTTATTTCCCTTTTTATGTGGGCTGACAAGGTGGATTATAAGACCAGAAGAGATTGTCCCTTTTACAGCTGCATAGTTACAGCTATGTATAGCTATATAATGAATGGGAGAAGAGTGGGAAAAGGGCCAACACATCACAAATGTTGCTCCATGCTCCACCCAGTGAGTGGAGTTGAAGCACATACAGCAGAGGAATCAATCTGTTTTCTTCCTCTTTGTCCTTCTGTGTCCTCCTCCCCTCTCCTTCCTCACCCAGATCTACTTTTATCTCAGTCCCCCACTACAAAATATCCCTTTCCTTGATTGCCACATTACTTCTCCCCCTCATCCCAATCAGTGCATGCCTCATTTCTTTACTCACTCAGTTCTTGGTTTAGCTAACACAAGTTCAGTAATACTGCTTACTGCTTCAAGTAGGTGCAAAACATATCACTTTGTTGAAAACGTTGTATGGGCTGGTTTTGCTCTTAAACAATCCTGAGCAGGTTTTAAACTGACTAGTAGAGAGAATCAGGCTCCCACTCCATAGTTCATCCCACAGTTCCACTACTCTGGGAAACATGATATAAACATAATGTAAACCTAAATTAGGTGGCTTTTCAGGGAATAGTGTTAATAGTGCTAATAAAACATGGCTACTTTCCCTGTGAATCTTACTGGACTGGACTGTAATTGTGCTCCTTTTTGCAGATTTTTCTAACTACCTGTCTCGCTCTTCCCTATTTCAGCCACTGCACTCCAGCTTTGCCGCCATACTCGATTACTCTGGTTGCTCCAATGATACTCGGGTGATCCACGTGTTCTGTACTTTCCACTGTCCCTCAGAATCCTCCGAGTACTCTGTCTCTGTTGGTCATGCAACTTCTCCTCCTGGTATTCTACTCCAGTCAGCCACTCAGGTCTGTATTCCAGATGTCACCTCTCCTGTCTTCTCTGGTCTTCTCCCCAAGTACAATCCTCGATGTTGACCTCAAAATCCCTCGGGTATTCAGTTTTTTAATGTCCATTTCCAGTTACGCGGTTCAGGTAGCCAGACTATCTGTCAAAAGCGTTGTGCTAATACAGTGTCTAACAAGGACCGTGCCGCTCCATTTCTGAAAATTAACTGCCTAGTGAGATTCAGCAATTAGGAGGCAACCTGGCAGTAGCAACCCTTTAAGGGCAAAATGCATGCTGGTAAACTCTTTCAGGAAAATAAAACTACTTAATGTTACTGCTCTGAAATCTTTTGTTAAAAGACAGTCTTTCTTCTATGTACCCAGATGGTGGAATTGTGCCATAGAAGGACAGAGGAATCAGTGCAGTAATGTTGCTCCATTGTCTGCCTTTCATTAGGCTGGTTTACATGGTGCTGACATAAAATGATGTTCCATAGCAGAGTTTATGTAAGGTTGATATCTGCTAGAAATAATGCCAGTGGAGTCCCAAGTCCCAGTGGAGTCCCAAGAAAAATATATGCTTTAGAAAATGACTTCAGCATTTATTTTTATTCATATGAATGCAGGCTTTTAAGAGGTACAGATTCTATGCTGTTTTAAAGGTAACTGAAGACATTTTTAAAACCCTAACACCCTCTTGTTTCTTCTTTTCAATTGTTTCTATCTTTCTGATCTCTGCTGTGGTTTTGTTGCGGCTCCATAGAGGAAGCTATTTGCAGCTGTATAGAGTGTGGGGAGGTGGATAAAGGGACTACGCATCACAAATGTTGCTCCACACTCCACCTAGCTGAGTAGAGCTGAGGCACATCAATGGAGAAATCCATCTGCTTTCTTCCTATGTCACCTGTGTCCACTCCACCTCTCCCTCCTCACCAAGATCTACTTCGCTCACCTTCCCAACCTACAAAAGTTCCTTTCCACTGATCACTGCATTGCTTCTTTCTCTCTCTCTTTTCCCGTCCCAATTGTCAATTGCCTTATTTCCTTCCTGACCCGCGGTGCAAGGAAAAAGCCTTCTCCCTCCTGCTGCATGCTCTCCCTCCCCCACTCTCTCTGCTCCTGGCCCTGCAGTGCAATCCTATGTCCCTTTACTTTCTCTGTCTGCATTCCCAGCCCTGCTGTGCCCTCCCCTGCATGCTCTCCACCCACACCCTCTGTCCCCAGCCCCAGTGTAACTTTAAATACCCCCGCTCCCTCCCTTGGTGTGCTTTCCTACTCACATCCTTCATTCCCAGACCCAGTAAAAATGTTAAAACAAGTAGCAGTGCTGGCTCTTTTCTACCTCCTGACCCCTCCCTGTCTTGGGGTTGAGGAGCAAGTAACAGCAGTGCTCATTATGTGACCAGAGAGTCTATCCTCTTCCTCTGCTTCTACCTCCCTCCCAAGCTCCGGTCCCAATCACCATTTGCAGAGTGCCTGCACCCCCACTGCTTCCTCACTCTTTCTCTCAAAGCCCCAGTGTAACTCTGCAGTCTCAACCCCCTACACACCCACCACTCATCACCCCCTACCCTCACCAACCAACCCTACACTATACTTAATTACCGTGTCCAATGCCATAATCCTCTCTGGACTGGAGGCGCTTCTTGAGTCTTCAAGGCCAGACTGGGAACTGAGAAAGCAAGTAAGTGCCATTAGAGTATTTCATTGTGTTTTGAACTTTTACTCATAATGTGGTCATTTTATGTTGGCTCACTCTTGCACACCAGCCAACATCTTGCGGTAGTAACAGTTTTGGAGAGTGCGGTCACTGTTGAGGCGAATGCAGGGCACACATCAGTAGGTACATCCCTCATTCCTCAATAAGCCAGCAGCAGGTGTTGACATCATGAATCCCTAATGTGACCACCAGATCTAAGAAAAGGTCCACTGCAATGAAAGCGAAGCTCTCATGCAGTGGGACCTAATAATTCATGCACACAACATGGCTGTGACTGCCGCCACCTCCTGTCACAATGCTGATGGGCAGTCCTCCCCATCAGCATAATGACTTCATTTAAAATGTATGCGAGGGGTGCCCAATCCCCTCTGCATCATGAGCCCCCTAATAGTTTTTCTTTGCCGATGGGGCCCAATCTCCATCAGCATTTATCCCCATCCCCATTTATTTTGCCAACAGGGTAGCCCACTCCCCATTGGTATAATGTCTCCCCACCTGGTTTTGTTGTGTGCTGAGGGGTGCCCAATCCCCTTCGGCTCATGTCCCCCCTTCAGTATATGCGACAGGGGTGCCCAATCCCCCATTGGCTACAGCACCCCCAAAACACTTAGGTGGCACATTGGGAGCCCACCCAGAGTGCCAAAACCCTGCAAAGATAAACTGTCCGGTGATTTTTTTTAAACCTGTAAAAGAAAATGGTCCTATGATCTCCTGCCCCTTCCACAACCACGCCCACCCTCTGCGCACCCCTGCCTCCCACACCCCCTCACCCCATGCTTACCTCTGGAATCTGGCGTGATGATCTTCAGTGGACTGGGAACACATCTGCACTCTTCAAAGCTGACGCGCGAACTGAAGAAATGCCAGTAAGCCGTATAATGGCATAAAGAGGGTTGTTTTCAACTTTGGTACATATCTCAGGCATTTTTGGGAATTTTGCCAACAAATTTTCAACATGGGGTATTTGAGATCCCTTCTCATGAATTCAGGCGCTGTCATGTTGTTTTGGTCCCAAAAGTGATTTCTCATGTCACTGCACGGAATCACGTTTTGGGAGTGCTTAACAAAATGACAGTTCCGCTTGTTCATGAAGGGTCTCCAAAGCCTATTTTGCAAAATTTGGTGGGAAAAAATAAAAAAAATGGCTGTTTTACTAGCGATGCGTTGCGCAGTTTCCATCGCACTCGTAACTGCTGAATTTGTAATATTTTCACTCCAGATTTTCAAAATTGGCATTTTCCACACTCCTTATGAACAATACAGCTGTCATTTCACATATTCTGGCCAAAATGTGTTTTCACGCGTCTGGCGCAGAATAGTCATGATCACTATGCAAAGTCAGTTTTGGGACAGTTTGAGAAATAGCGGTGCCACTGTTCATGAGCAGAAGTCCTAAAATGCCTATTTTGAAAATTTGGTGATGAAATTCCATAAAATGTCTATGTTACAAGTGTGTGTTGTGCAGTTTCCACACCCTTGTAACCATGAAATTACAATATTTTCATACAGATTTCCAACACTGACTTTTTTCACACCTCCTTATGAACAGTACAGCTGTCATTTTTCACATCCTACCCTAAATGTGTTTTCACAGCTGTGGCACACAATGTCGTGGTCACTGTGTGAAATCAACATTTTGGACAAATTAACAAAATCACAGTGCCAATGTTCATGAGGAGAGGTCTCAAAATGCCTATGTTAAACATGTGGTTAAAAAATCCCCAAAATAATTGGGTTACAGGCGTGGAGTTGCACAGTTTCTATGCATGCTCATAACTTCACCAATTTTCATATTTTCCTCCAGATTTTCAACATTGCCATTTTTACATCTCCTCATGAACAATACAGTTGTCGTTTTCCACATACTGCCCAAAATGTGTTTCCATCTCTGTGTAGCCAAATGGTATAGCCACTGTGCAAAACCACCTTTCAGCTAACAAACTGATAGTGTTGCTTTTCATGAGGTGGGCTCACAAACAGCCCATGTTGAAAATTTGGAGTGAAAATACCTACACACACCTACAGTGTTAGGGTTTCCAACTGTAGCACCCCACCCTGTAGAGACTGACAGGCATCAGGGGTGTGACTTGGGATCATTGGCTGTAATGATCATGCCAGTCCACCCCACCCCACCCTGCAGCCAGTGACAGGCATCATGGTGTGCCTTGCACTGTTCGCCACAAACTTCAGTCCATTCTCTTATACTGCACCCACCTCAGCATATTTCCTTATGGAAAGATGTAAGTATAACACCAAAGACCCCAAAGCACACCACAACACTTGTCAGTATCTAAAGGATAGGGTGAGGTACAATGGCATGGCGTTATAGCTGATGACCCAAATGCATACCCCAATGCCTGTCGGTCTCTACAGGGTGGGGGTGGGGTTGGGGTCACTTCAGTAATACACTGCCATTCCTATATGCATCTCTTACTCCAGCACAACCAAAGCCAATGCCAGCAGACAACATTTGGCATTGACAAATGCTGTTTAACATTTTAACCCGAATTTTCAACATGGCCCTTTGGGACACCACCTCATGAACAAGGTAAGTGACATTTTTAAATCTGGACCAAATGGTGATTTTCAGTTGCTCTATGAAGGTGGCTTTTGACTAGGATTTGATACTTTTAACCTGCCAGGTCAATGAGGTGGTTTCATAAATAGACTATGTTGTAAATTTGGGGCTAAAATATTGAAAAACAACAATGTTATGAAAGTTTGTTGAAAATGTTCAATGCTAGCTCATAACTTTGGTTACTTTCAATATTTGACCCCAAAATTTTCAACATAGCCATTTTCACACCATCTCATGAATGTGACAGGTGTTGTTTTCAAACCCTTGCCAAAATGCATTTTCACACTAGTGGCACAAAATGACATTTTGCTGGGATTGAAAATTTTGCCTACTAGGCTCATGAGGTGGGGTCATAAGAAGACTATATTGAACGTTTGGAGTCAGCGTATTAAAAGTCAACAAAGTTATGAATGGTGAGATGTAATTTTTGCAATGCTCACTCATGACATTGGTCATTTTCAGTGTTTTTTTCTTTTGTAGACTTTATTTATTCACCTCAATGGTAAAGGGATGGCACCAGATCCCAATTCAGCCCTTACACTGGCTCTCAATACCCATTACAACTGGCCTCCACCTTGGCTGCAGAGTGGGGAGGACTGTGGCTTGCCCCCCAGAGAGGCCCCTCCCTGGTGAGGGCAGAACCAGGAAGAGGAGATGAACATCACCCTTGAGCCCTCACACCAACTGATGCTTGGCTTTGTTCAGCCAGGAGGCGGTAGCATGTCGGGGCATCATGGTGCTCACCATGAGGGCTTTTCTTACATAAGCCCTGGGGCATGAGCGTGCAGTGACATCCAATGTGTGGTGAGTGCACTCCGGCACTCACCGCAGGACTTCTGCCACTGTCCCACCCATGTTGCTAGGTGTCCCCTGCTACAGCAACCTCCAGTCTCCACTGTGTGTAGTGAGTGCAGGGGACACAGCCATCCCTCCCAGGAGAGGAAAGCAGTCCTCTGAATGCTCAATTCTCTCCTCCCCAGCCAACCCCGATTACCGAGGTTGGCTCCTGAACCCAGGTTGCGGTGTGATGGAGGTATGGCATCCAGTGCCTCAACCCTTAGCGCCACTGGGTCAGCTATTTTCAGTGTTTTGACAGCAAATTTTCAACATAGACATTTTTCACACCACCTCAGGAATGTGAAGGGTGTCATTCTTTAAATCCGGCCAAAATGTGTTTTTGCTCTTGTGGTGTGAAATTACATTTTGTCCAATATATTATAACTGACACCTGTCATGCAGAACTGGGCAGGGTTATGAATAGACTGAGTTGAAAATTTGGGGTCAAAATTGCCCCCTAAATAATTTATAAAGTGACATTGTTTGCAGGGATGGCTGTTGTCCCATTGGGGAGACTACATTCTCTTCCTCGCCAGTGGTCTGAGTTTGGGTGCAAGCTCAGGAGGCGGACTGAATGGGCCAAGGTTATGGGAAGGCCCTGTGATCTGCGCACTGGTTCCAGCCTGGGGAGATACAGAGTGGTGTGTTCTGGCACACAGATAACACTTTGTGGTGGGATAAGGAATCTTCCTTCACAAGGGGTTGACATGCTTGTCGAGGCCTGATGGGACCCTGCACTGTGTTGAATACCCTTTATCAGGTTAATGTACTAGCAGCTGTTTGGCTCTGACCAGAGTTTGTTTAACTGATATCATGTAGGTTGAGACAAGTTTGTGGTCAGAAGGTATAGAGTAACTTATCACACTAACCCCAGTTACTGTAGATATCTACTATAAAATTAATGTTACGTGTATGTGTTTGTGTGTGTGTGTGTGTGTGTATGTGTGTGTGTGTGTGTGTGTGTGTGTGTGTGTGTTGCCAGCCTGCTACATGAGCTGACCTTTCAGTAGCCTGTTAAGAAACATTACATGAGCTGGTTGTGACAGTCACTTGTTTTAACCCTTAATTGTCAGTTAAAGGAGAGATGGATCGCTTAGACAATGTTTATTTTATTGCCAACAGAGGAAAATGATAATTGTCCCATTTTAGTCATATCCTGGGGCAAAAGTTTACAGGGAGATGTAGCACAAAACAATTATAGTATCTTATTTACTAATTATGCAAAAACAATAATATTCAGTGGTAATGGAATCTGATAACTCATTTTAAGGAGTCATGAAGTTTGTAAACAATTTTCTTTGAGAGATTTATTCTCTGGCACAGGAAAGGTAGTAAGTCTGAACATCAGTTTCAATATAAATGTGTCTTGTTTACCAAACCAACCTGACACAACATTATGACTGGGTGATAGGTGAGCTGGATAAGGGTCATGCAGTGAATGTTCTTTACTTGGACTTTAGCAAGACCTTTGATTCGGTGCCTCATGGGCAGCTTGGGAAGCTAACTGGTGTAGGGGTAGGGCAAAATGAATAATTGGATTACAAGCTGGCTGAGTGGGAGGCTACAATGGGTGGTGGTGAGAGGGACCTCTCAGCTCCAAAGCAGTGATGAATGGGGTACCACAGGGCTCTGTGCTAGGACCAGTATTATTTGGACTCTTCATATCAGACATTGCACACAGACTGGTGAGCAGATGACACCAAAATGGGAGCAGTGGTGGATGTAAGGGAGGGATGGAGCGCAGCTGCAGGGGACCTAAACAAGCTAGAGGAGTGGTCAGAGAAGTGGCATCTGGGTTTCAATACAAAGAAGTGTAAGGTTATGCATTTCGGGGTGAAGAACCCAAGGAGAGAATGCTGGCTGGGGTTAAGCTGGGGATCACTAAGGAGGAGAAGGACCTAGGGGTAATGGTAACAGGGACCATGAACAACACTACCCAGTGCAGGAGAGCGGCTGCAGGAAGTGAACAAAATGCTGGGATGCATAGTTAGGGGTTTTCATCCAGGCAAAGAGGTGATCTTGCCCCACAGGTCACTGGTAAGGCCACACTTGAAGTGTTGTATGCCGTTTTGGAGGTCATACCTGAAGTGTGGTATCAGGCTGCTGGAGGGTGCAGAGGAGGCAACAAAGATGATATGCAGAATAGAGAGGAAAGACTAAGACAGCAGGCTGGGAGGCCTGAATATGTACACCCTGGAGGACAGAAGAGACAGGGGACATGATAGAGACATTCAAGTGATGTCTGAGGGAATCAATCAGGATGGGGCAGATGGGGTCTTTAAGCTAAGGAGGGAGGAGAACACGGGGGCATGGGCTAGGAAAAGAGGGGAAGATTTAGGAGGGAAATGAGGAGACACTATTTCACGGAGAAGGGTGGTAACAAAATGGAACCCACTACCAGAATGGGTGGTATCATGTAAATCTGAGAACAGCTTTGGAAGGGCATGGGACAGGAACAGGAGTGGGCGAGGATGGGGATGTGGGGCTGCAGTGGGATGACAAAGGGAGGGGTGGGGCAGCTGTAAACTAGGGGTGCTAGCTGCACACTCAAGCAGACTTAGATAGACTGGGTGGTCTGCTTCATCTAGCACATTCATATGTTTGTATGTCTAATTTTATAACAGCTTGAGCACATGGAATGATGGGTTATGTCAGACTGCAGTACACAGGATAATCCTTGCTTTTATATGCCCATGTTACATGTGATTGCATTGTCTGTCTTGCAGAAAATGTCTGTTAATAAACCCTTGCTCAAGGGATTTTTATTCTACTGACAGATGTATAAACCAAATAAAATAAAGATACATTAGCATAGCATTCCCGGGAAAAATTGCTTATTGATGTTAGATAAGCATCTTATATAGTTATTTATTCAGATGAACATCCATTTCTAGGACTTCTTTCACTGTTTAGCGTGTGTATGAAATGTGAATGTGTATTCCAGCTGATATTTAGAAACTATTAATAATAGATCTGATTAGTGTTGGGTTCATTAAAGGAACACTGTCTTCCATGATGTGCTGAATACAGGTTTTTAAACACAAGCGGAATCCATTCCTCAAAAAGGAGCACTAGTTTGTTATGAGTCATTTTATGTTGCTTGCACACACGTGCAAGAAACATAGTGCCATCATCGGAGATTTCGGAGGTGTGTCACCTCCTCCTCCAATTCAGTCAGCGAGCTGGCAGGCGCGGCCTGTAAGCCAATGCATTTTGGAGCTGTCTAAGCACTCTCCAAAATGCAGTGGCATACAATTGAAAGGGGAGCTACACTTCAGTGACAGAGATAAAGAAGCCCACTGAGCGTAGCTCCCCCACGCAGGCGTGCGCGCCCTGCACCTACTGCGAGACGGCAGGTGCTCAACTCCGCCAGCTGAGCCGCGCCCCCAGTTGTAGGTGCCATGCTGGGAGCCCACCCAGCGTGGCAATGATCTGGCCGAGAGGTTTCAATCCCCGTCGGCTGACGCCCCCTCCCCAACGTCCTTGTGCCACGCTGGAGCCCAGCCCAGCGTGGCAAACGTCCACTACATCTTTTTTTTTTTTAACCTGAAAACAAAACAGTCCCATGAAGTCTCCCGACCCCCTCCCACAACCCGCACCCAGCCTCCCCACACACCCTCACCCCATACTTATCTTCGACTCTGACGCGACGACTGTGGACCGGGAACACGCTCCGTCGCACTCTTCAAAGCCGACTGAACTGAGGAAATGCTGGTAAGCTGTATAATAGCCTAGATAGGGGTTTCAACTTTGTTGCATATCTCAGGCATTTTGGGAATTTCTGCCAAATTTTCAACATAGGTTTTGGGACCCCTTCTCATGAATGATGTCACTGTCATGGCATTATTCGGGCCGAAGGGTGATTTTGCGCAGTGACTGCACAGTGACTGCCAATCACCCTTCGAGGCCCTGAATACCACCATAACAGTGACATCATTCATGAGAAAAAGTCTAAAACATGATAGTAATCTCAAGAATTCAAATAGACTGTTTTGCTTTGTCATTGTGCAGTTCCTCACGCAGCTACATGCGTTAGTGAATTGCAATATTTTCACTCCAGATTTTCAACATTGCCATTTTACCACACCTTCTTATGAGTAGTATAGCTGTCATCTTTCACATCTCACCCAAAATGTGTTTTCACCCATGTAGCGCAGAATGGCACAGTCGGTGTCATGAAATCAATGTACAGGACAAATTAAGAAAATCACAGTGACACTGTTCATGAGCAGAGGTCTTAAATGGCTATGTTGAAAATTTGGTGAAAAAAATTCCTAAAAATGACTGTTTTACAAATTATCGTTGCAGTTCTACTTAAGCTAAATAAGTTCACAAATTTTCAATATTTTCACTCCAGATTTTCAACATTGCCATTTTACCACACCTCCTTATGAGCAGTACAGCTGTCATTTTCACATCCTGCCCAAAACGTGTTTCCCTGCATATGGCGCACAATGGCGCAGTCGGTGCAAACTCAATGTATGGGACACATTAACAAAATCACAGTGACACTGTTTATGAGCATAGGTCTTAAAATGGCTATGTTGAAAATTTGGTGAAAAAAATTCCTAAAAATGACTGTTTCTGACGTGCATTGCGCGGATTCCTCTCATGCGGCTTCGTAAATTACTTAAATTTTCAATATTTGCACTCAATGACTTCCAAATACCTAAACAGCACATAGAAGCAAGCAACATTCAGCATTGACAAATGCTTGTTTTAGTGTACTATGGACCTAGCAAAAATTTACATCCTATTAATGAAGGTACTCTTCACAGGTGAGTAAAGCATCTATTTGTAGTAGTCATGTGGTCACAGACCTAACCACCACTACTGCTTTATAAACAAAAGGGAAGGTTGGTTCCATGACACTGAGCAGAGAGGTGTCTGCTTGTTATGCTGATGACATGGATTTGTGCCCCAAGCCCAGGTCAAATTAAGTGGAGACTGGTAGGATGGTTAAAAGTGCATCTGCATGGACACTCTCCTCCCAAGATGGTGGAATCTACAAGCACCACTCCTGCAGTGACTCTTGGTGGCAGCTTGATGGTGTCATGATTAGTGGCATGGTGACCATGTACTGCTAACTCATCCCAGCATTTGACTCAGCATTTGTGCATGTTGGTGGAGGAAGGGACAAAAGCGGGAAAAGTTGCCAGTTGAGCAGGTGATGCCTCCCCACATTCAAATTGGAGCTTGTGCCTCATGGCAACAGGAATTGATGGCCTCGGGAGCACCTCTACTATGGGTGAGCAATATATATGTATAGGGATAGTCTGTCAAGGAACTGACAGCCAGAATTCCACCTTAGGGATAATCCAATAGAGCAATTCAGATGTACTGAGAGTACCCAAAGGTCCTCAGGGGTCCACAAGAGAGTTCTGTGGATTGGCAGAAGTTTCAGGCCAACAAGATTTGGAAAGAAGATAAAATATTAACAAAAAAAAAAAAAAAAACAAGAGCAGCTTGTAATAGTATTATATTGAGTCTGTGTTCATTGATGGATTTTATAGTATAAGTACATACCATCAAGTCCTACTGGATGGTACAGTGGCAGTGTTATGTGCAGGCATGTGGTAATCTGTTTCATCTCTAACCTTATGGACTCTCCACCTGGGTGTCCACAGTGTGAGTGACTTTGCAGAGGGCTGACAACGTTTGCTGTTGAACACCCTTCTCCCCTACCAATGACTGGAGGGTTGTTAACATTTAGGAACTGTATATGGACAATGCAAGGAAAAAGTGGCTGAATAGAATGAAGAGACATGTGACCCCATCCCCACATCTAGACCACGGTCACTACATTGAGATCCTTTACCTAAGAAACTGACACCTATCCTGCTAACTGGAAACTGTCAAAAATGGATAATAATAATAAAATATTAATAATTCAGTTGAAATCCCTGGAGAAACAACTAATTAAGTAAGCATAAAGGCTGTAGAGATACAATTAAGTAAGTAGCTTCTCTTTTAGGAAAGCAGTACAGTAATAGTAAATCTGAGGTGATGATACCAGGAGATATTTTTTTTTATTTGAAAGTTTAGTTTGATAAGAAGACAGGGTTGTATGCAGACAATATAGTTTTATATCTGACTAAGCCAGACACATCAATTTCACATTTAATAAATTTAGCATCACAGTTTGTCTCCATATCAGGTTACAAAATAAACTGGACTAAAACAACTACACTGAAATTAAATAATAAACTTAATATAACAGTACTTAAAGATTATAATATGATTTGTTCATCCAGTAGTATTAAGTACCATGGGGTAAATATGACAGCCAACATTTCAGATCTATATAGTCATAATTATGAAGCACAAATAACTAATATAAAACAAGACTGATTAGGTGGAATGCAATATATCTTACACTGATAGGTAAAATAAATTTAGTTAATTTTATTTGCTTTTGTTAACCGGGTAAGCACACTAGACAGCCAAGTGCCTATTTGCAGATATTGCCAAAAGTGTTATTTTTAAATCGAGACATTACCAATTTCAGTTCCTCAAACATTTTTAAACAACTCAAAACTTTAACAATTAAGTTCTTGTGGAAAAACTCCAGAGCAAAAAATAGTCTGGGACACATTAATTTTACCAAAAGAGCATGGAGGGCAAGCTTTACCAGATTTCACACTGTATTATTTAGTTACACAAGCTACACAAGTATGGCATTGGATGCAAAGGAGAACTTACACATATTACCTCAAATTGAGACTTCTGCATGGATATATCCACATCTCATGAATTTATTATACTCAGCTATGAGAGATAAAAAATCTTGGCATATCTTGCAATTACCACCTTGACTACCTTGCAATGTTGGCTTAAATTGCAGGAAAAGCTGGAGGAGATGGATGTAATAACAGAATATGCTCTATACATAAGAACTATAAATTCTCTCCTCAATAATAAATAATAATTTTAAGATATTGTAAGATTTTGGAATAACACAGATAGAAAATATTATTCAAGGAGAACAGATAAAACATTTAAACAACTACAGGACCAATATACAATTCCTCAGACACAAATGTTTCAATATGGACAACTGAAAAATTATCTTAAACAAAATAAAAGTAAAAGAAAATTACCACCCACCTACACTTTTACACATTCTTTGACTTACCAAAGAAGGTCAAACGCTGATTTGGGCCATTTATCAAGAAATTATTAGAAGATCAAAATGAAATAAATTGACCAAAGTTAAGAGTAAATGGGAACTACTGTAGATCATGGACTGAACCTAAAGGATGGAATGTGGCAAAATATAATTGAAGCATATATAAAATAATGTTCAATCTGTAACAATGCAACAAACTAAAATGAACACTACCCACAGAATGTACTATACAACAAAGAAACTTCATCAGTTTAACCATAATATTACTGATAAATGTCCTAGGTGTGCTAATACTACTAGCACACTAATTCATCTGATTAGATCTTGTCTATGTCTTTCAAATTGTTGGTATGAAACTGAACAATTATGTTGTAAGATTTTTAAAAAATCTGTAAAAGTAACTCCTTTAGTTACACTATTGGGTATGTACCCTGTGAATCAATATCTCAACTCAGAGGAACAAAAATTGATTACACTGATAACAATAGTAGCGAAAAAATGTATTCTAGAAGTGGAAAATGCAGATCCACCAAGATATGATGGATATAGCAAAATGGAATAAATCTGGTACTGTAAAGTTGGTAAAAAGATATATTCAAAAATATGGACCCAATCCAGAAAGTCTTAGCCTAAAAGATCATTAAAAAATGTAGGGACATTCCTGGATCTCCCCCATCCCCAGGAGGCAGTATAGTGCAGTGGTTTAAGGCTGTCAGCTGCAAACCTGGAGACCAGGGTTTGCATCCCGCAGCCCCACTTGCATACTGTGTACCCTGAGCAAGACACTTAACTTCCTTGTGCTCCCAGGTCACACATGGAAACAAGCTTTGGCTTAGTGTGCCTTTTCTGGTTAAACAATTTCCCTTCCCAGATGTGATGATGCAAAACATTAAAACAGTGGACTGGAGGAATTTCTGATGATGGAGACTGGCCTTTATATATGTAGCTGATCTGAGGGTGAAAAAAGTTTAGTTTGATAACAATTGCTGATGTTTTAAAAAGTGTAGGAAATGTTAAAAATGTGTAGCAAAATTCAAATAATCTTTGCCCTGTTGCAGACTGTAAACCTTAGTAAATGAGTGCATTTTCCTTTTTATTCATTAACAATTCTACAGATTTCCATGTGGAATGCATCAGCACAACAGAGCATGCCCTCCACTTTAAAGTTAACACAGCGGCATGGCAGATTATAAACCTAAGATTCTGAGCTAAAACTAGCAGTCCCAATCTAAGGCTCTGTACAGACTTGTAAAACGTTTTAAAAACATTTCTAAATTTAGTTTTAAGAATGGCGTACAGAGCATCGAGACTAAGCAATGGTACCATGCTATCCTGAGTACCCTGGCACCATTGTGGCACTAGTGTAAAACACGGTGGGTTCTGTTTTGTATGCTGGGATCCTTGAGATCAAAAGTATCAACAACAGTACCAGTTCAAAAGAAAAAAGCGGCACTCAGGCTCCCATGCCAAATAATTTATTAAGCAAAGTGTAGAGTAATTTCAGGCATGGTATACATCACTGTACACATTCTCACAACAAGCTACCCGGCTCTTGACTCCAAAGTGAGTCTTTCTCAGAGGGTGTGGTTACTGGGAGATCAGTCGTTTTATAAATGGTACATCCATTACTTAATTACTATCCCTTAAAGACACGTTATCACACTTAAAGCGCTAATGCTACCAAAGGCACCAATTCATTAATGAAGAATTATTGACAAACCAAGTGATTGTCACACAAGTGTAATATACAAAAAGTAAATAGTTTAAACAATATACATAAAAGTTCCTCAGTCTTAATCATTAATCCTTACTGTTGCCAAATTCATCATCCCTTTATTTAAACATTTGTCATAAATTTACGTAACTGTAATCAGAGCTACTGTATGGTAAGCACTTTAGATCGTCCATTCCTTATGGACAACTGTTAAGATTAAAAATAAATTGTACTAATAATGATATATTTGAAATGCAAGCAGATGAACTTATTTCATGAGTCAGATATAGAGGAAATGATGCAGATGTATTGCAGAAAACAAAAAAGGTTAGAGAAATTCTCATGGGCTTCCTTCTAGCAGAAAAAACACCGGTTGCAGAGACCAATCCACTGTGCACATTTATCACTGAATACAACCATTTGGCTGGACAAATTGGAAATATTGTCCACAAAAATTAGTCCATCCTTTGAAGAGATGATGAGGTAGGATGGCTGTGGGCACAAAACCCCATGTTACGTTCAGCAAAGCTACCTACTTAAAAGACAAACTTGTGCACAGCCACCTAAAAATGTTAGTGAAACAGCTAGGAATTGGCTACCTTTAAGATCAATTGGTTTTCATAAATGCAACCAGTGCAATATCTGCAGATATGCAGTACATGGTAATTTGTTAATTCATCCTAAGAACCAGGCAATAAAAGTAAGAGTAGAACAGATAATCACATGTGACACTCCTATACTGTCTATGTGATATGGTGAGTGTGGTATGTTATATGTGGGAAAAACAATGCGTCCTCTTAAACTGAGGATTCAAGAACATGTGTGGTCAGTGACAAATATGAATACAGATAAACCAACAGGTTTGCATTTTGTCACTGCACATGCCGCCTTCTATAGGATTAAAATTCATAGGTCTGGAGTATACAGTATTCTACCTTTGAAAACAGGGGAACAGAGGTAACCTCCTTTTACAGAAATAAAGTAAATGGATCTATAGACTTCACAGCATGAAGCCACCAGGCTTAAATAACCACTGTGATTTGAAGCCTTTTCTAAGGCAGTAGGAATATGGCGTATCATAGAATTGTGGTTTGCTCTGTGAAATATGGTTGCTGAAACAATGGATTCTTTGAAAATTTAAGAAAAAGTGATATGTTCATCTGCAGCTATCATGTCTGCCTTATATGTAGTCATAGTGCTTAGCCTTGGTTATTTATTCTTGTAAAAGTTGACCTTTGATCTTTAGAATTTTAAGAATGTAAATAATATAATAGAACACATGGTTTATACTTTTCTCCTCCCTTGTTGTCTTTAGGACACTTGTTTACACAATCTTCAAACTCAAACCATATTCCAAGAAATCTTGCTGGAAAAAATCTCTGTGACTTAATTTCAGAGGGTCCCAGAATGAAGATGCCTAGGCAATACTTTTGTGTGGATTTGGCTTGAGAATAATCTTTTCTCCTTAGTCTTTGCTAAAACATCAGTTTTTAAAGTGCTTACCATATAGCAGCTTTGATTACAGTTATGAAATTTATGACAGATGTTTAAATAAAGGGATGATGAATTTGGCAATAATAAGGATTAAGGATAAGGATAAGGATTAAGACGAAACACTTTTATATATATATATTGTTTACACTATTTACTTTTGTATATTACTTGTTGGTGAATCACTTGGTTTGTCAATAATTCCTTCATTAATGAATTGGTGTATTTGGTAGCATTAGCACTGTAAGTGTGGTAATGTGTCTTTAAGGGGTAGTAATTAAGTAATGGATGTACCATATATAAAAATGACTGATTTCCCAGAAACCACACCCCCTGAGGAAGACCCATGTTGGAGTCAAAATGCTGGGGTAGTTTGTTGTGGTGTTGTATGCTGATGTATACCATGCCTGGAATTCCTCTACATTTTGCTTAATAAATTATTTGGCATGGGAGCCTGAGTGCCACATTTTCTTTTGAACTTTGTTTTAGTAGGAGCCACTTCTTTTACAAAGCACTGCTGGCTCCTGCTCTGCACACACACACACACACACACACACACACACATTTTTGGACTGGCTCAACAACAGTACCAGAACAGGTAATAATTTCTTTGTAGAAGAAAAGAAGGTCACTATGATGCAGGTGATACTTTTTATTGGACTAACAAAATTGTTTAGAAGAGTACTACTATCTTCCTCAATTTAGTGATAGCAGAGTGGAGTTACATGACAGATATAAATATATCTGACCTGTAACCATCACTGCCTTCACCGACCTGAGGAAGATAGTATAACTCTGGATAGCTAGTCTCTAAAACAATGTTGGCAATCCAGCTAAAGTATCGTCTGCAACATATTTGTTGCTTTTTCTTCTTCATCAACTGGAGTTCCTGCCTGAGAAAGGATATCAACCAGCTTGAGGCAGTACGGTGAAGGACAACAAAGATTGTTCAGGGACAGCATGACAGGGCATATGAGGACAGACTGTGTGAACTCAGTACATACTCACTTGGAGGAGAGGGAGAGAGGGACATAACTAAAACCTTCAAGTACCTGAAAGATATAAACATGATGAATATTGGGGACCTTTTCCATCTTAGTTATAACAAGGCCACAAGGGGGCACTGTTAAAAACCGGCAGGAGGAATGTTCAAGATGGAGGTTATGAGGCACATCCTAACAGAACAGGTGGTGGCAGGGTGGAATGAGTTCCCATCTGAGGTAGTGAATCAGAAAATGGTGGGGACAGAGTTGTTCAAGAAGGTATGGGACATTGTGAAGGAAGGGTCAGGGTTGGTGTGGGGCGCAAAACCCAATATAGCAGAATTGATAGACTAAAAGGCGTTCTTCTGCTGGTTAATTTATTTGTTTGTATCTCCCTACAATTGCTACTCTGAGCAATGGCAGTAGTTTTGTTAGGAATGAGTGCCAACATAATTCTAGATATAAACAGAGAATCCCCTTCCAAATCTTAAAAGACAGAACCATTAAGAGACAGATTATTCAAGCTGTTTTGGCTCACATAACTCCCCAACAACCAGCTGTAAATCTGGCACTTTATGCCATTAAACATACATGAATGAAATATGTCAGTCAGGCGTGACCCCTTGATTGTATCCCAAACCCTTGTGACAAGTCATTATTTTATGACTAAGATTGTAAAACAAAAGGTAAATGGCAAGGATTCCACAGTTTGACTCAATCAACCCCAAAATGGTCAGATAAAGGGTGACTGTAGTATGTATTACATTTGCATTTCTTGTCACTATTTACTGCAAACATATTACACACAACATCATGATACAGTGTTCTAGATTGAGTGATTTTGGAGTTTGGCCAGACCTGTGGATAACAAGGCAAAGGGACTAGATAGGGCTATTTCAGAAACAGTAAAATGCTTCTGTTAGTGCATTTTACTGCAGATCTAAGCATTTCCATTTATTATATGCTGTACTGTTGTAAGTTAATTCATTGTGTTATATATTACATTGATGTTTTTCACTATTTTCTTGAAACATAGGGCCCCATATTCAGAAAATGGTACAAGCACCGTGCAAATATTATCACCATACATATGATCCACTCCCGGTTGCTGAAATATACACACAGATAGTGAACAGCATTAACCAACTGAATATCGGGCCATGTTAGCGCATTACCAAGTGAAACTGCACTCTCCTGACACAGACAAGTGCTGTATACAGCACACAGGAAATAGTGGTGCTTGAAATGGGATAGCACCGAGACCGTTGTATGCTATATTCAGCCTCAGCATACAAGACACGAAGGAGCTATTTGCATGCCCATTACGGCTCATTTGCATGGGATGCAGCAGCCCCTTAGCACAACTGTTAAACCTAGAATGTGAGTCCGGTGGTTTACTGGTTGCCCCCACCCACAGTTCTCATGAGCAAGCTGAGTAAAATCTTCCCTGCTGGCCCGAGGGTTCCCCACCCCTTTGTCCCATTCAATACATGTAAAACATTCCTGCTGGTCCAATGTGTCCCCCATCCCCCAATCTCCTGTTTGATACAGTACATAAACCATTCCCTGGTGGTCCAGTGTGTCTCCCCATCTCTGCCCCAGTATACATTAATATCAGTTCTGATGGTCAGGACCCCAAACAGCCCCACCAGACCCATCTGCTGGTATCCCACCTCCCAGTACCCCTCACCCCAGTTCGTAGTGCTACTACAAGCCACACACAGTGACTGACACAGCCTCTTCTCACCTCCTTAGCTGGCCACCATATGAGCTGTCAGTGAGCTTGTGATTACAGAAACAGCTACCTTAATAAAACTTTAATGAAATATGTAATTTGACAGGCTTAAGGAGGCCTTCCTGGGATGCATAAATCCTCCTAAATAGAAATAGAGGTGGTAGAGTTTCATATGGGTACTGTTTTCCCATGGTCTGATGAAGGGACAGTGTTTAAAAATGCTGTTATTGTCAGTATGTTGCATGTTAAAGACAGTACTTTTGTGCCTGGTATATATAAAATAGTCACAAAATGTTTTATTCCCCAGGCCCCAAGGGTTTGTCTGGCCCCACCCCAAAGAAAGCCTAAATCTTCCGTGGCTCACTTGATGCTGCTTGAACAATTCCAGGTGTGAGGGTCTCTGTCTGGTCACAGAGTAGAGTCTGAGCATGTCTTTGTCCGTCTTTCTCTTCCTGATGTTGTTCAACACCCTATGGGTGGGGTGAGGAGTGCAGTGAGGTGCATGATGATGTCGGCATTTGCATGTGTAAGGCTAGGCTGCATGACTGAGTATCTGCTGCTGTGAGATCATCTGGCTTGGGAGAGTACAGAAAGAGGAAGAGGGACCATGGCACAAAACAATGGGGAGGGGTAAGACTGTGTATGATTGCATGGCATGTCTTTTTTTTGCTGGGGCATGAAGCAATTTAGAAACAGGATAAATGTACAATAATCAGAGCATATTTCTTGGCTTGTATTTTTCCTGTATAAGAGTACAAAATTCTCCATTATAATTGTGGATTAGTTCAACCATCAGAAAGATAGTGCAATTTTGAATCAACTTGTCCTGAGGTCCGATTCTCGAAGAATGGCACAAGTCACCACCAAAGGTGACTTCGCCAAATGTCAGTGCACCAGGGACCCTGCACCCATTTCTCCATCGGGCATGGTCCTCGTGGCTAAGTCCCATGACTTGCACCAACTCTACAGGTACACCAAACAGAAGGCATACCTGGACAGTTTGCCACAAGTCTGCGCCATCACATTAATACACAAGTGTCCCCCACCTTAGTCACTAGCCGGACAACCCCACAGAGGCTCACCATACCCCAAGCCCCAATCCCCAAAATATGCCCCCAAGCCAAAATCCCTAAAATAAACCCTGCTGGGCTAATCATGTTCCCCCAAGTCCCAATCCCCATTGCCTGCCCACCCCAAAATAAAACTGTTGTAATGGCAATAGCCATACATACATCAGTATCTTTGAGAACTAGTAATCTAGTGGTTCTCATCTCCATACCTGTGTCAGGGGCAAACTCACCTTGCACCCCCTGACCAATACTCGGTCAATGATAGGTAATAGCTTTCACTACCACCATATCCAGCTACTTTGACTGAGCTCTGTATGAGCATGTACAATATACAAAATAGTATGCTCAAATGAATGAATGACAGTTCATCTCATAGAGTGAGTACTACTTATAGTTGTACACACTTATACAGAGCTCAGTCGGTGCCTGGCAACTGGTGGTGAGAGGTGTGCTGTAGTAGCTACTGACAAAGTATGGGTCAGGGGGGTGCAGGTGGACTGGCACTGCTGTGGGGGACTAGACCACCAGGAGACTCATGGGCAATTTTCATATTCTGGTGCAAAATGCAATTCCGGGGATTGGGGAGTGGGCGCTGACCCGCTGGGATGTTACACTTAATGAAGGAGGATTGGGCATGGAGGGTGGTGCTACCAGCGGGCCAATATGTATTTGGGGGATGGGGCATGGGGTAGCTGCTGCCCTACTGGGCATTAATGTGTCTGTGAGGGATGGGGCACTGGGGGCATGATTAGCCCTGTGGGCTTTCCACTTTCAATCTATGGATTGGGGTATGGGGGGCATATGCCTTGGGAGCTGGCCCAGTGGCAGATCTGCACAACTCCCAGAGGGTGTAAGTCCACTTACACTAGGTAAATGCTGGTGTAACTGTACTTTGGCGGATGTCCTGTGGGGGTTGTTTAAGAATAGCAACCTTGGGGACTTTGTTGCTACCCTTCCAGAATAGGGTAAAACTGCTGCCACAAACCCCCTAGCACCATGTTGCAGGGGTTTAGGGCATAACTCGTGGTGTTTGTCCACTTTAATGAAAGCAGCCTGCACCATGTCACAGGCTGCTTTGCAGATACCGATGTCACAACTGTTGGCATAACTTGCTACTTACGCCATTTATTTTGACACATGTCAAGTTATGCCAGGTGTAAGCTGTTGAGAATTGTGCCCTTCTCTTTAGTGCAAAAGGTTTGAGGTTGACCCTGCTACCAACAGTTCCAAAACCTATGTTACCATACTATATTTCCTCAGGAATGGGGAGCTGAACAACACACTAAAGTTGGGGCATGGCCAAGAATTTATATGAATGTAATTGAAACAAGAAGTAACATACCAGAAAAGAGCAATGTCAATGCATTTGATTATTGTCCCAAAATCTATGATCATATATTTTACTGTACTATATTTTTCATATAATATATTGCAGTTTATACAACATGTGTGTGCTGATAAATAGCAAGATAAAAGTGATATCTTGATTCAACATACAGAGATTTATGAAGTTGCTCACTGAGCATGTTCAGAAATATATCTTCACATGTGAGATCCCTGATATCTTTTGTTTGCCTTTGCCATTGCCACTGACTATAAGCTTTGTATTCATTATTTCCTCTTATTCTGAACCATAGAACAGAGAGGCACAGTTTAGATTTTGTACTTTTTTGTTTTTAATTTGTAACCATTTCTATCTCAAAACCACCCAAACATGTATTGTATAAACAGAACATGACATAGCCTGACTGAAGATATGATGTTTATCTTCATGAGAGGCCAATGATATGATATCATCACGAGGTGAAGCCACGAGTGATATAGGGGATACATTATGGCGTGGTGGAATACACTATTTATGTGAATAGTGGAAGTGACATGGGATATCCTCATGAGTGGCATGGCGTAGTGTGGTGGAGCTACAGTGATGGTAGCCGAGATCACTCTCCATTCGGCTCATATAAATAGTGTATTCCACACAGGCTATAGCATATCTAATTTCACAATAGGACTGTGTTTCTTGCTGTTATTTTGATTTGATGATGTCACCACAGTGATATAAATGGATTTATTCCACTGTGGTGATGTCACCAATAGAATAAATACATTTATTCCACTGCAGTGAGAATGCATGCTTTTATGCAATGAGTTATTTGCTCACTCCTGTTGTATAAAACAGAACATATCATGGCCTGACTGAAGATATATTTATCTTCAAGGGAGGCCAATGATATCAAGATACAGTATATACACAAATAATTTATCTATTTAATTATCATGGCTAATGTGATTATAATACTATAATTACATTACAATAATTTAATAATGAAAACTACAGCACGGTAATGATATTATGATTACAATAAAATATATTTTTAGACAATCTATATTATTAAATAATACAAATGATTACTATTATGATAAAGATAGGGCTATGATAACCACTATTATAATGATAAAAATATATGAATTAATGATAAATTGATTTAATAATCATGTCCATAATGATATTATGTAATACATTAATAATGAGGGATAATAATGAACAATGGACCCAATAGTATGAGTCAGCGGCATGCACCTCATAACCTGAGTGCTGCATCTCAGATAGTGCATGGCTGTCTCGGGGCAATATTCAGACATTTAGTCCATTCCAACCAGAGCCGTTAACTGTCTTAATGTGGGGCTGTAGTAACTCAGGGCATGTGATTGTGTATTGGACTGACACTGCCCCTTACTGAATATGCACACCAACACTGAATGTGCTCCTGTGCTACTGCTGTTTTAAACCAGGAGGATTAGTTAGCTTGAATAAAGGTATGTGACCACTACAGGCTCATACAGTACACTTTGTGTTTATTGTTCAAAAGGTGCTTTAGTATGTTACCAAAGCTGGCATGGAATTGTATGTCAACATTCTAATCCTGGCTCTAGTGAGAATGGACAGACGGTGTCACACTAGGACAGGATTAAAACTGTGATATAGAATAGTATGAGACTAATGTGGTCATGGACCTTTAGTCAAGCTAACAAATTCTCCCAGGCTAAAACAGCAGCGGCATAGTAGTGTATTTGGTGTGTCACTGTGTTGGAGATGGGGCTAGCAAACACTGAGCACCTGGTCTTGTGGCTGTAAGCATGCTCTCCTTTGAGTACCATACTTAATATGGCCTGCTGTAGCTAAATGGAGATACAAGAACAAACTAAATGGAGATAGCACATTGCAAGCGATTAGTGCCAGTGCCCTTGAGCCATATTCTGCACTAGCATGCTAGGCGTTAAGTGCATATTGCATGCCAATTGCTGGTTCCCAGTAGCGCATAGTGGCATTGTGCAGAGTTGCAAACCCTGATTACCACTCCTGGCACCCTAAATAATTTAAAACTAACTTGTTCAGATGTAGATTTTAAATTTTATTGTTTTGAAAAATACCTTTAGACAACAAATGCCTATTTTCAAAGGCTACGTATACAAATACATAACATACGACACTATATAGTATAAATTATACTTTGTCATAATACAGTATCACTCATCATTTGAAACAGTTGCACATAGCAAGTCTTGAAGATACTAAGACCATTTATAAAGTGCCCCAATTGCTGCCTATCTAATAAATTCACAGGATATGATTTCTGCCTTTTTGCGGTACATTTGAAAATGTTTCTCCACATTTGTTCTGTTACTGGGTATTACTAATTTCAGATTCATAGTTGATCTTGTTGTATAAGAGTTCTAACATTTCAACAGCATTGTTTACAACCTTTGAGTTCATCATTTGTGCAAAGTTTCAAGCCGAGACACCATTAAAATACATAATACAAAAGCCTAGGGGCAACAAGCTACTCGTTCATAATGTTCACAATGATGAGTATCCTTCAAACTTTGAATACAAATCTACAAACTTGATTGTGTGCTGCCCTAAGTCTGCAAAGCACAGTGACCACTGTAAGCATAAACTGGTTACCGATAATCCAATAACATAAAGGATTAGACTCTGGGCAACTAAACTTCTTTTGTTGGTCAGAATTCCTTTTGATTCGGTATAACAGGCACAGCCTCATGTTAATTTTCTGGACAATATAATCTGTATGTTTAGTATAGAGCAGTGTGCTACCAGAAAAACTCCCAGTTGTTTAAAATGCTGTACAGTACTTGCTACAAAATATCTCCTCCATTGCCATCTTTAACAATTCCTGGAATTCTCATGCCCTCTTAGAAGTCCAGTGTGAAATGCTTCCTCCACCCCTGGATTACATCGGACCTCACTGAACTGTGAAAGTCCGGGACCTTCCTTGGGCACGTTACAAGTCCTCCCATTCCATGGCTGACCTCCTATACTATAGGTCACTCAGGAACTACTGTACAAAGGCTGTCCACACTACAAAAGCCCACTACTTCCAGTTCAACTTCTATTCCAATCTAAACTCCCCATCAAAACTCTGGAAGGTCATCCATTCCTATTTGATCCCCCAACCCAGTTTTCCCCGTCTTCCTGGTGGATGGCTCACTGGTCTCTGCCCCCCATTGTTGCTCATTTGAAGAGCTGATGACACCTCAAAGATAACTTTGAAAACACATAACATTTAGGTACAATTTAGCTTGCATTCTATATGCATTTGATAGATGTCGCCTCCCATTACTCATTACTGAGAAATTTGCATGGAAACATGCTCTATATCCCTTATAGTTTATCTGCTTCTTTAGCTTACTCCTACTTCATGTCATAGTCCTCTGTTGTGACATCACAATCTGTTGCCATGGGAGGAATTGTGATGTCACAAAGAAACGATTATGACCTTAGGCAGGAGAAAGCAACAGGAATAGATGTGATCTTCAGGAGCAAAGATCCTGTTTTCATGCAAATGGCCTTAGTAATAAATAACGGGAGGAGAAATACAGAACTAATGTGAAATACAAGCCGAACTGTGTCTAAATACTGTGCATTGTTAAAGCTGTTCTAATGGCATCAGCAACTTTTAACAAATTCTTCACAACCTGTGCACTTCCTTGTTATCTCTATATGACTGCACTACTTTCCTGCACCCACTCTCTAGAAGTCGTTCACTTCCTCCTGTCTCCCCAAAGTCTTCCTTTCCTAAATTCACTTAACCCTTCCAGGTCCAGCCCTGATGGCCTGAACCTAAACTCCTACAAATCTCTGCTCCAGTTATTGCCCTACAACTCTCTTACCTTCTCAACATCTCCTTCTCACTCTGTGCTGTCCCTCAGGCATGGACGTTTGCAGAGTTCTGCTCCTGCACTAAGGGATGCCCCTTCCTCCTCTGGCAGATACAGGCAGATTTCCTCCTCCCTCTCTTGCTAAGCTTTAAGAGTCCATTGTGTACTCTAGACTTGCCAACTTCCGTGACTCCTCAACTTTCTTCTCGCCTTCTCAGTCTGGTTTAGGAGAACCAATCTATCATCTCTTCCCTGCTGTATGTAACTGACTGTCCTCTCTGGGATGATCAGGACATATCACCACAGCCATATTCACTTATCTAGCAAAGCTTTTGAATTGGTGTCCTACCTGCTCCTCCTGGACAAGCTCGACTGGCCTCTTGGCATCAGCTGTGGACTGATTCTGCTCATACATTATGGGCCATCAGTTCAGGTGGGTAATATACTGCTCTGTCCCCTCCCTATCCTAGCAGGGGTCCCACAGTGCTCTATCCTGAATTTAATTCTTTTCCCGATTTTCCTAAATGACCTCCCTCTGTGTCTCCTCACATATCCAGATGTATGTGGGCGACAATGTCATCTTCACTTCAGACACTTCAACCTCAGTTGTGAAGTCCACTCCAGCACAACTTCCACAGTGTATTTCATTGATTCCATGCCAATCAGCTCAGGGTTAACACCAAGAAGACTGTCTCCATGACCTTTGGCTCCAGTAAGAAACTAGCAAGGCTCTTGCCTTCCCTGCCCTTCTCCACCTTGTATGGCAACCACTTGGAAGTTGTTCCGCTTTCAAGTACCTTAGTGTGTGACTAGATAGCAAGCTTGGCTTCTCTGCCCACATCAATGCCACTCTGCCCAAGCTAGGCAACTTGTACCTCAACAAGAACTGTTCTCCCAGTTTTTAACTATGCAGATGTAGTCTATGGCAACACTCCTCCCATTCCCTTGCCAGACTAGATACCCTCTGTAATGTCTCTCTCATTTTGATACCAAGTCTCCACTCTGTACTCACCACTGCTCCTCTGGTCCTCCTTTCTTTCCTCCCACAACCCTCATGTTTACAGCACTACTGCTCCACCTTTATCACTAAATGCTGGTTTGGCTCTTTTCCTACTACCTCTTCTTACTCATTTCCCCTGACCCTCCTCTTTCTACTCTCTATGCTTAGGGATTCCCATGCCGTCTCCACTCCCCATGCTCACTCTTGTGCTTGGCAACCTGCTTTCTACTACTGGTACCCCTCCCTCTGGAACCAGCTCCCCTCTTCCTTTTGTCTCCCCACTTTCCATGCCTTTAGACACAAGCTATGGCATGTTCCTGCTAACCCTTGTACCTGTTACACCACCCTTTGAACCTGCTGTCTCTTCCTTATAGTATCTCCTGTCCTCCCACCTGCCTATGAATCCTAAAGCTGTGCTAACAGTGAGCCCAGCCATCAGTCTTCTCTCTAGTCAGTACTAGGATTATTTATTCAACCTAGCATGATTTGGTCAGTGTTTACTTGTATTAAATCTTCATGCTGCTTATTGTATTCAGTGTATAATGTCATACTGTTGCTACCTCCTCTAATGTGGGCATCTTGCTTAATCACCTCACCTGGTCTGCCTATATATTTTCACTTTGCACTTTGTACTTTATATTCCTGCTCTACAGATGTTTGCAATGCATTTATGCTTGTATTCCATTCTCCCTCCCCAGGGTTGCACCTGGTAAGGAGCCTAGCTTAGGTCAGTGTGCCTTTCCCGGTTACCACATTTTTAAATAAAGTAAATAAATGATTACTAGTTATTCACAATGTCCAATGTTCTTTGAACTACTAAAAGCACTGATTTTGATTTTTTTTTTACCATTCGTTCTTAGTTTATTACCATTGACCCAATTTTAGACTCCAGTGAAATCATCCTGAAGAGTTTTTCTAGGCGTGACACTGTTACCTCTTGTTGCCAGGGCTTTGTTGATGGATAGTGTCCCCTGCATCCCCTTGATCACCACTCCTGGTGATGAGCTGTATATTTAAATCCATTCTAATGGTAAATAGAGTCCCCGATCACTTCTCCTGATGGGTTTTATATTGTAAACCCTGCTTGTTGGTGGTGTGTACCCCACCCCTGAATCACTGCTCTTCCAAATTTCAATAGCTGTAGATGCACAATCGCTCCCTACCATTCAGACTGTGACTGGCTAAGGTGATGAGAAGAGAGCTATGCTAGTCACTGTCCCAATGCCATATAATGGTATAAGTGTGTGGGGGCAAGGGGGTGGGTGTGGAGGGTCCTGAGCAGGCAAAATAGAGAGATATCTGTTTGAGATTTGGGGTGGTTGTAATTGGGAAGGTGGTGGGTACACTATCCACCAACAGGGTGGTTTTACATTATACTGGGTGACAGCAGCGACAATCGGGGAGTAATACTTCTTGGACTGACAGCTCCACTGCCAGTCCACTACCTGACATTTGGCAGGTTGGTGAGTGGAGTTCACACAGCACTGGCACGTGGATATGGTTTTGTCATCAATAAATAGTGCTGTGATGAATGCTGTTTAGAATGCCAAAACCTTTGAATTTACTGTTGTCCTCTGCATGCAAAGGAATCCATTATTTGCGTGGGTGCAGTGGTATATTTTGTATAATCACACTGTCAGGTCAACGCCATGCACTGGGGTCTTTGAGTATGTCCCTCACTTTAAAGCTTACTGCAGCACTATAATGGTTAGTGTCACACTAACCTTATGACTAATGAGACCAATAACAACTGTAATACATATTGATATCAAAATAATCTATAGTACATTTATTTATTTTTCATTTTTGCTTATGTGCATGCCCTTATCACTGTGGCTTGCCTTCTGGGTACTGTACTGGTGGGGAAGGCATGAACACAGGTCCAGACCTCAGCCCCCATCCTGCCTCTGTTTTCCCCCTGGATGGGAGGGACTACCCCCACCTGTACCATGTGTTGAGCCTCCATCCGACCCAGATCCACACCACTCCCCACCAGCCCTGTAATCCAGCAAACCACAGGGCCATTTCTGTTTTTCACCACATGCCCCAAGGACACTGGCCACTGAGGGATTCATGGGGACAGGACGCTGAGATGTTATGCTGCTCTGGATCCCAGCCAACATCCAGCCCTCCCACATGGTGCCCCATACTGCACCTCCACCTATGTGCACCCAGGTGGTGGCATTGCAGTGGAGTGGTGTCCTTCCATCTCTGAGGGAGGAACACCCCATGGGTGCTCAATCCTCCTCCCGCTGGCCAACTCTCCAGCTTCTCAGGCTTGCTTCCAAACCCGAGCCACCAAGCGTCACAAGTGGTAGAGCTACCGCTGTGCTAGCAGGCAAGCATTTGTAATACATTTATGAAGAAGAAGACAAAGAAGAACTATTTTATATCTATATCTATATCTATATCTAGCACTTTTCATACACATTGTATCCCAAAGTACTTTACTAGCAATGAGTGACTGGTAGCAAAGTGACCATAAATGTCCTAGCAGCCGTTTCACACATCAGCACCAACACACAGCCTTGGTCAGTGCATGAACCAGTTTTATGAGAAGGGTAATGTTGGTCAGGATGCCAGGAAAATCCCCTATTGTTGTGAAAAGTACCTTGGGTTCTTTTACTTCCATCTGGGCACCCACCAGGACAACACCAGAGATGCACAGAAGGGACCTTAGTTTAGTGTCTTATCCAAAGGACTACACACCCTTACAGTAAAGCATCCCTCCAGTACTGCATTGAGATGCTAGTATTTATGGTATGAGCCCAGTTCTAGTGCGGTACTAGACCCCACAACCTTCTGGCTCAAATTGGATTTGCTAAAAACTGAGCCACACTGACACCTTAAATAACTGCTTATTAGTGATGATCGCAAGGATGATGATGATGAAGATGGAAAGATATGCATTGATGATAATAATGAAATGATGACAGACATGACATCTGCTTTACTAAAGTATAGTGGTAGCAAAATTGTTTCAGTGCTTTCTATAATGGGCTAGGAAAGCACCATTAAGTGAGGGTATGGGCATGCAAATTTGGCACTGCCACCTACTTAACTAAAGAAATAAGAAACTCTGAACATCAGTACTGCATATACTACAGTACCCAGGTGTGACCAAGCAAATAAGAGTGGCGTTGGGTAGAAGCGGCACTTGTGATGCCTCAGGGATTTTTAATCATCAGCAAAACATCACTGAAGGAGTGAGTTGTAGAATTAGGCAGGAGTTCAAAATATGGCAATATTCCCTTGGCCATATGTGTCACACACAGTGTGTTAGGAGTTCTGCGCTGTTAATAACTCAAGGGTCTCAATGGTTGCAGGTCAATGTGGAGTTAGGAACTGCAGCACAACAACTTTTGTGGATTACTCTGTCTATGTAAGGGAGTTGATATCAGTTGAGCCTGTGAGCCAGGTCAGTTGAAGGGGTAGGGCATGGTGATAGAGAGAAATAATAATAATAATAATCTTAATAATAAAACTGGCTTCAGAAAAGCCTTATTTCTCATTTGGGCATAGCATGGGTTGACAGCTCATCTCTTTATTTTGTCTGTCAGTGATCATTTTCAACATTGTCAGAAGGCAACATTTACATGATGTCTGCACTCAAACAAACATTATTCTCCTAATATTTCTTCATCAGTGTTTGACAAGTACGTTTGTTAAGTAAAATTATTCCCTGTCATGACTTTTCAACTAGTTTCATTTGAAAGGAAACAAGACACTTGGTGGAATGTAATCTTGTATTAAAAAGAAACCGTTGATCACAAATCCCAAAGCTCTTTCATTTTAAAGCTTACAACAGTCAGTATGAAAGCAGCCAGGCATTCCTTTGAGAGATTATTTTCCTACTTATTGTTATTAGACCCCAGCAATACCTGCAGCCCATTAAAAACACTTTTGGTAAATTGAAGAAAGAATGGTTCGCTATTGATGCAGACAGTTTACAAAAAGAACACTGATGTAACTTTATTGTAGTAATGGCAATGACATGCTGATGTCAGGTTATCCTGCCAAATTATGATTCACTGGCTGGGTTTCATACAGAGCTAGTGTACTGCCTGGAATTAATAGTAACTTTTGGAAGTAGTCAGCCATTACTTCTTATATCTGAAGTATGTTTTTCTTTTCTGTTTTGCTGATAAAAATATTTTCAACTGGATAGTACTAGATGTGACTTGTGGAGCAGCACTCTGCCTGGAGGCTGACAGTCAGTTCTGTTCCTCCCTATACTTCATCCGCATTATGACATTACTGACTGTGACATCACTAGTAACCAAGAGGAACCAAACTGCTGCTGCTTGATCAGTAATTTGTGACATGTTACCAATTAGGCAGCAGGACGTGTGATGTAATAATGACTGAAGTCACATGCTGATGATGTATTGAGAGCTACAAAACTAGATATGTCTGCTTCAAAGTAAATCACTACTATTCACATCACACCTGGTTAGTGGTGTGTGCTGCCAAAATTCACTTAGCAAGAAACTTGAAGTTCAGACAATTCATGAAGCTAACAACAGCCATTTGCATTGCTATTCGCCAGGCCAATTAGCCATAATCGCACTGCAAATCTATGGAATGGTCAATTTGCAGGTGAATAACAATTTGAATTACATGGTACACCCTCCCCCAACAACAAATGTTATATTCATGGTTGCCCCCCATCCCCCACTGGCTCCTCTCCCCGCCTGCAAATTGCAGGCTGTAGCCAAAAGTAATTTCTATCCTTCCCTCACCTATACACCAAACACTCTCCACATTAACCTACCAGAGTCCACAAAGTAAGTCTCTCATAAAGAGTAATCATCATAAGCACCCCTGTCCCCATTCAAGACCCTGGTCCCCACCACCCTTCTCCCTCCACCAGCACCCAGAAATCAACCTGTAAGAAAAACACCCCCAGTACATAGCTACTGCTCCATTTAGTGTACATCTCATAATGCGAATGCATGAATAGTCATATCCTTGCTCTTGTAAAAGTTGATTGGCTGAAAATTCAGGGTAGAGATTACTTTTTACTGCAGCCTAAAATTCACCAAGGCAAGGGTGAGGAGGGTGCCAGTGGGGCATGGGAGGGACATCAATAAATATAATGTTTTTGGGTGGGTGGAGAGGTCTGGCTTTACTAATTGCGGATGGGGGTGATTTTACATTCCAGCTTTTTTATTATTATTGCATAGGAAACTTGATGCTTCTGCTGTGAAATTGCAAACTGTGGAACTGCAAGTTACTGTGGTTCATGCCAACTTTACTGGTGGATTAAAATTTTGCAGCATCTCTACACCCAGTACCATTAGGTAGAAAACCATCTAATGAGCGCTTAGAAAAATAAATGGTGGTAAAGAACTACTTTTAAAATTACAGCCATGTTCTGCCTGCTGTTTTTTTGTTTGTTTGTTTTGGCACTGCTAGCTCTTTTAAAGGGATTGAATACTATTCCTCCTATAATTATTTGAAAGATTGCCATTGTCACCTCACAACTGGGCTGTTTAGATTTAGGTAAGGTTTTCAGTAAAACATTGACAAAGATATTTAAAGAAAACATTATTACATATTAAAACAAAAACATATGTGTATGTATTAATTAACATGAAATAACAATGTTTGTTATTTTAAGCAATCAGGCTAGAATTATTTACACAATAGTGTATAGACTAGTGGCAGAACAAAAAGAATTAGCAGAATTGCTCATCACAGGTCTAGGGCATGCTATAATCTAATAATAATTATGTTCACATTTAACTATAATTAATAAAGATTTATTCTGCATTTTATTAGCAAAAGGAACATAAATATCATCCCAGCTACTTCAAATATCATCCCAGCTACCTACCTTCTTTTATCAACAATGTACCTTTGTTGCCTTAATTAATTCTAACATCAAGTTAACCCAGGACTGGCATAATAGGGGTCTACATCTTTCCATTTCATTAAAATGCATTTATTAACATTAATGATTTCTAAATGAAGAAGTGCAGACTGACTCACCAGTCTCAATAATGCATAGTGAAGCAGGTGAGAACAGATCTGTAGTGCTGAAAGGTTCCTGTTAAACAGTAAAGAAGATGCTGCATTTCATTTTTTCAAAGTTTAGCAAGGGAATGCAGTGTTTTTCCTCACTATCTAACATGATTCCTCACCACAGGTGCAATTTGTTCTCTCCTGATTCTATGCATAGTTTTAGGGCTTGTGTGGCAGTGCCACCTTCAGAACATCACAACACCCTTCCCAATCATAAGGAGAATAGTACACATTCACTTTAACAAACTTTTAGGTAGCCAAGGATGGGCTAAGGGCCTTTTCTTCTGAGGGAATCCTTACTGACATCACATACTACACTTCAAAGCTGCAGCGCTAAATTAGTTTGGAAGTTTAATTTAAAGGGGAACACTTTCATACAATTTATACTGCAGAGCTAATCAGAATGCAGTGCAGTGTCTTGCATAATGTAATTCAATGGAAATTAAGCCCTTTGTCAAGCAATATTTTGTGACATGGCATTTGCTGCAAAGTATTTTGTTGCATTCTGACTAGCTCTACTATACATGTAGTGGGACCAGGATATCCTCATTCTTTAAATCACCCTTAAACAAAGGAATGTATTTTTAATTACTTTGTTTTCTTACAACTTATCCAGTTAATCTTGAAATTTCACCACTCCACCAACCATCCAGATGTAAATCCTATCTCAAATGGTCAGCGGCTGACATGAGTGAAGAACTCATCCATGGGGATATAAAAGACTGCAGTGGATAAAATCAGTTGCAGCAGGGATTGAGGCAAGTCTCAGCACTGAACGCTGCTGACATTGCTAGTAGATCACACAATCCTTGAGCCCTTGAGAATGGAGAGTGGTATCAACAATGTCAGCAGAATTCAGCACTCAGATATGTAGCATGGCACAATACTAGTGGCCATGACTCATTTCAGCTACCACAGTCCTTTTTGTAATCCATGGCTAAATGTGGCAGTTTGATTGGTGCTGTACTTGTGGGCCTGATGAATGCATTTGACCTGCTTTCTCATGGAACGTTATGCTCCAGGTTGCATTCCTTTGATTTCTCAATTAATTATCTTAACTGGTTTCAGAGTAACCTCTTTAGGAAGTTCCAGCAGGTCTGTTTGGGTAACACTGTATTTGACTGTCTCAAGGTTACTAAAGATATTAATTTTGTATCCCTGGTTATTTTCTCTGTTCATCAGTGCTATTCCTGATTCTGTCAGTTCCTGCAGTTCATTGTTGTGTGCAGATGACTTTATCATTTACTACAGCTCTATGTCCCTCAGTGCAATCTCAGCATTCCTTAATCAAGACTTTAGTTCCCCACAGGAATGGCTTTTAAACAGACAACTCTTACAAAATTGTAATAAAAACAAGTCAGTGTTATGTGGATCCCATCCTTAACTCCAGAAGCTAGACTCCAATCTAAGATATGTGTAATGTCCCACTTGAGCAAATGGCTAGCATTAAATATTTGGGTATTGTGTTAGACCTCTGTCTCATCTACTCTGGCCTTAGTGGGGTGCAGGACAGTCAGCAACATGGCTTTGTCAAAGGCAGATCCTGCCAGACCAACCTAGTGGACTACTATGACTGGGTGACTAGGGAAATGGACAAAGGGCATGCAGTGGATGTCCTGTACCTGAACTTCAGTAAGGCACTCGACTCAGTGCCACATAGGAGACTAGCATGTAAGCTAAGGGGCACAGGGGTGGAGCCAAAATTGGTGGGATGGGTGGAGAACTGGCTGCAGGGATGCAGCAGAGGGTGGTGATGGAGGTGAATTATCATCCCCAAGGGCAGTGACGAGCAGGGTCCCACAGGAGTCAGTGCTGGGGCGGTGTTATTTGGGGTATTTATTGCAGACATCTCAGTAGGTTTAAATAGCAAGATCAGTCTATTGCGGATGACACCAAGATGGGAGCAGTGGTGGATGACCAAGGGGTTGGCAGGGATTGCAGGAAGATCTAACAAGACTGGAGACATTGTCTGACACCTGGCAACTTGTTTTCAATTCCAAAACTGCAAGCTGTTGCATTTCAGGCAAAAGAATCAAGAGGAACTACCATCTGGGGGTGCAGCTATCTATGACTGAGGAGGAGGAGAAAGATCTGGGGTGCTCATTATGGGAGCAATGAACAACTCAGCACAGTGTAGGAAAGCAACAGCAGTGGCCAACAAGAAGCTGGGTTGTATTGCAAAGGTATAACCTCTAGGAGGAGGGAGGTGATTCTGCCGTTATAAAGATTGCTGGTCAGACCCCACCTGAGTACTGCATTCAGTTTTGCGCCTTACCTAAAAAGGAACATTGGATTGCTGGAAGGGTGAAACACAGAGCAACAAAGATGATCATGGGTCTGGCGGAGTTACCATATGATGTTAGACTGAGGGAGTTGAACATGCACTCCCTGGAGGAGAGGAGGGACAGGGGTATATGGTTGAGACCTTTAAGTACATGAGAGGAATAAACAGGACAGGCATGGAGGGACTGTTCAAGGAGGGGGGGAGAGACACTCGGCTCACAAAATGAGATTGGAGGTGGAAGATTTGGGAGGGAGATGAGAGGCATTTCTTTACTGAAAGGGTGGTAGCAGAGTGGACCGCACTACCGGCAGAGGTGGTGGCCTGTAAAATGGTTGCCCGTGATGGGGCTTTTGCACTTGGCTATCCGGCTGATTGACAAGGTCAGAATGGTGACTCCAGGAAGGGCACTGGCTGGATGACCACGATGTACATGTTGGCGATTGGTGGGTTCAAGATGACAGAACGGGCGACCTGCATGGGCGCATCACATGTAGGTGAATGGAAAGATGGCACACCCTTCTCGACAGCTTAAGGAGGAAAAGGACTTGCACACCTAAACAGTGACAGGGCATGTCTGACAGGCATGCATAGCACCCATCCCACCCCATGCCCGCCTCCTGGCAGCAACCACAGAGCAGTACCCAGCCCCCGCCCACCCTGGCAGCAACCACAGAGCAGCACCCAGTCCACTGCCCCCACCCATCCCAGGCAGGAGCCACAGCAACCCCACAACCCATTGCATGTGAAGGAGCAGTGACAGCAACCAAACCACCATAGCAGCTCACACCATCCGTCCCTATCTCCACCGTAGCAGGAAACCAGCCCACTGTGGGATTGAAACCCAGCACCAGTACAGCCAACACACATCAACATTGGATTCACCGCATTCGCCTTCAGTGCACATGACATATTCAGCTGTGGTCACCGCCACTGCTGCCACTTGGGACTGGCATACCATCACAACCACCGCCACCACTGCAACTAGCTAAGGTGAATGGTGCCCATGGACACAGTACATTTTATGCACCCTACACACAGGGGTTGGGACAGCCCAAGACACAGAGGCGGATGATCATATGCACCCCACTGCCTATTAAAGAGCTGCACAGCTGACTGACCGGCCTTCCTATGGAATGGTGAACTAACATTATAAAATGGGGAAAGGATTTTGAGCAATCTGATTAGTTGTTAGCCGTGCATTAGATGTGTGTAATACACAGCTAAAACTAGAACTCCCATTTAGAATACACAGGCCCATTTATAAAGCAATAAGCCACTCCTGGGATGTGTATTAGACAGCTGTAATGCATGGCTAGGGGACTGGATGCACTCGGCCTGTGTCCTTATGACTCACTACATCCCCTAGCCATGCATTAGAACTGTCTATTGCACACCCCATCATGTCTTATTGCTTACTTATGGCTGACACAAGGCTGATAGTCAGCCAAAAGGAAGCCCTACTATCCCACAGAGGGTACCTCTATGGGCAGAACAAGGTAGCAAAGGAGAATACGTACTTGTGTTGTGTGCAGGGCCATCATGGCAGCTGCCCTGCATGTATACACACATTGCAGATGCAGTGGTGTTTACCAGTCAGCCCCAACCATGCCTCCAATGCAGGGAGGAGGGGCACCGAGGTCCTGACAAGAGTCCAGGAATGGGCACAGACCATCAGCGAGGGCACGATATAGCTGATAGCACAGTGTAATGCCAGCGTGCCCCAGTCATGGCAGGCAGGCTTCCAGAAGTGCAGCACCTGTGCCACACTGTACAACGTGTGCTGCAGGCTGATAGGGGTGGCCGTGCCATCCCTGCCACAATGTAGGACCTTGCCATCCCCTCTGAGTATGCCATCACTGCAGCTGGTGACCTGTTCCTGCTGCATTACAGTGGTCCTGGCAAGGACCCCACACTGCTGTTCGCCACACAGAGGGCACTGCAGTTCCTATTGGGCAGTGCTGACTTGGTCCTGGATGGAACATTTTGCTGCACACAACCACCATTCGGTCAACTATATATGGTGCATGGAATGTGTAGGGGCGTTGTTGCACCCAAGGTCTATGCCCTCATGCCCAGGAGAATGGAGAGGGCATACTAGCACATCTTTGGCATGGTCAGCAGGCTTGGGGGTGTCCGAAACAGCGTTGATGGGCTTTGAGCAGGCAGCCTGGTGCACATTTGGCATGGTGTTTGAGGGTACCATGCTCAGGAGCTGTTTTTCCACTACTGCCAGGTCATCTGGTGGAAGATCCAGCAGCTCTCAAAGATCCATGCCCAGTATGCTAGTGGCGCAGAGTTTGCACTTAGTATCTGCATGTTGCTCGCCCTGGCTTAGGTGCCCATGGATGAGGTGGAGAGGTGTATGGGAGCTGCTGGACACACCATTCTACAGATGAGGAAGAGCTACTGCCCCCCTCCTGGACTATGTTGAGGCAATGAGGGTTGGGCACCTGGTGGGCAGAACAGCACACCATTGGCCCCTCTACAGTGTGCCCACCTGGAATATGTACCAGGTGATGCTGAACAGGCGTGCCAGGACCAACAATGCTGTCAAGGGCTGGCACAGGGGCTTCTCCACATGGGTAGGTACTGCACACCTGAATGTGTGGCATTTTCTTGACTGCCTGCTGCAGGAATAATGCCTGACAGGTGTCAGGTTGGAGCAGCTGCTGTCCAGTGCCAGGCCTGCAGTCCCCAAACTTCAGTACAGAGACCTCATGCAGCATAGAAACCATCATCGCTGCATACAGGAGCAGGCCCACACCTGACTACCTGTGCTGACTTGCCTATAACTTCCAAATGCAGGTGTAGTTGGGTGTAGCACTGATTAAGGTGCCAGCAGCATACCACAGAACATGTGCCCTGCTCTGCCATCTGTGCTGCCCTACTGTGCCTATGCTGCATTGTGGTGTTTACCAGTGCACTCCTCTCCTATGCATGTCACCCCATTGCACAAATACTTATGTCCGTCCATCCACCCTGCTGCCTGCAGGTCAATGCCCCATTACAGCAAACCCATGCCCAGTGTGATGCCATCCTGCATCCTCTGCTGTGCCCCCATGCTTCCCTTTTGTTGCTGCTGCTGCTGCCTCCCATTCACATCATGTACCCCCTCCCGGTGTCTCCCATTGCTGCGCTTTGGCGGTGGTGGCAGTGTTTTTTTTTCCCTGCTCCTTTTACAATTGTGTCATTCACTTTGGTGCACCTGGCTGCACGGTACTCCCTTGTGAATGCTCCATTTCTCTGTGTTGATGAGCCCTTCCCCGGTCACATGCCTGCCTCCTCACCTTTGATATTTCTTCATGCTGGGGTGCCCTTTCTCCAGTCGCCGTGGCGCTGTCGCCCTAATCACATAGAACCTGTAAAACAGCAGGATGCTTCAAGAGGGGCTGAGATAGGGCAAATGGGAGGGTCATGGAGGGGGTAGGTGGTGGGGCAGCTGCAGAATAGGCCTGCTAGCTGCAAAATCAAGCAGATTCGATAGATTAAATGGTCTTTTCTGCTGGCAGTTTCATATGTTTGTATGTTTGTATTTCCTTTGTCTGTAAACTCACAAACTAAAAGGTGGGGGCTGCATATAGATAGGCAAAAGCATTACCTAACTGCAGAGGCACAGATAACTAGTGCTAATAGCTGTTTACTTCCTCTTCTTGACTATGGCTCCTCTATTTAAATGCTGTCAGTACAGTTCTAAAATGATTAAATATGGTCTATAATAATATAATTGTTGATTTGCCTTGCTTGCCAGTTTAGAGCACACCATTGTGATCTGTATTCCAGCCCTAATCTGCTGCCCCTTATGCTAGATGTTTATATTTCTTAGGCTGCTTAAATAACAAAACACTTCAAGACCCAGAAAACATTCTGTTAATTGCATTTTGTCCATGAAGAACTTTAGACCCTATGATCTCATGACTAATATTACCTTGAGCAGCCCTTACTCCTCAGCTACTATATGGGTCAGTGATACTTTTCTTACTCTGCTCCTGGGCTATGGAACAGTTTTCCACACTGTGGCCCAGATATTCAAAAGGTTGCACATGGCGCAACAGTGTTGCACCATGTGCAACCTGATCACCTCGTAGCGATATTCAAAGGGAAGAGTGAGCAGCACAAATCCTGATGCGCTGGAGCGCATCAGTAATGTATGCAGGTACAGGTAGTGGGGCATGCCCATGCATAACCTCACAGCCTGATATTCAGCCTGGGATGTGCAGAGCCATGCATCGCAACCCCAACCTACGCCAGCACAAAGTTATGCCAAAAAAAAGGAACAACTGATGGCCACCCACAGGTGAGCTATGCATTGCGGGGCGCAACATGGCAGCTGCCACCTGTGGGTGGCCACCCGAAGTTCTGGCTGCACCTGGCGGTGCCCCCATGCCCAATCATGGGCATTTGTAAAAATAGAATCATTCGTCCGATATCCCTGGTGGTCCAGTGGACCTCTATCTGCCCGATCGTGGGCATTTGTTTTAAACAAAGATCCTTCAATATCCATGGTGGTCCAGTGGACCAGCTATCTGCCTGATCGCGGGCATTTGTTTAAAAAAGATCCTTCCAATATCCCTGGTGGTCAGTGGACCAGCTATCTGCCGATCGCGGGCATTTGTTTAAAAAGATCCTTCAATATCCTGGTGGTCAGTGGACCGCTATCTGCCAACGTGGGCATCAATATGTAAAAATAGGCATAAGTCCAATATCCTTGGTGGTCTAGGTCCCCTCCCTACCTGCCCACTGAGCCCCACCGCCCGCTCTCCCCGGTCAGCCAGTGGGAGGCAGCTCCCCACCGCCTGCCGCCCGCCGCCCGCCAACTGACACCATGGGTAGGGCTGTGCACCCATTGGTTCTGAGCGTGAGCCAATGGACGTGCAGCCCATACCATACTACACATTCCAGATATGTGATACATATCTGGAATGTATAGTCTGACTGTATAGCTGCCGCCCCTGAATCACGCTGTGAATCAATGGGCATACAGCCCACTGACGGTGTCAGTCGGTGGCGGTGGGCGGCAGGTGGCGGAGAGCTGCCACCGACCGGCTGACCGGGGGAGCAGGCGGTGGGGCTCAGTGGGCAGGTGGGGAGGGTACACTAGACCACCAGGTATATTGGACTTATAGCTATTTTACATACAGATGCCCTTGATCGGGCAGATAGCTGGTCACTGGACCCCAGGGATAATGGAAGTGATCTTTTTAAACAAATGCCTGCGATCAAGGTGCAGGGGCGCCGGTCCACGACGGCTGCTGTTCGGGCAGGCCCAGGCGCAAGTCATGGGGATCAGGTGCATCTGCATGCAAATGGGGCCATAATGACATGCAATGGCCCCATGTGCACCTTGCATACATTATGGCCCCATTTGCATGTCAACTTTTGAATATCGCGGTTGCTGTGCATGGCGCCAATGGAACTTGCGCTAGCATATCCCATGCTCCACTCTGGCCACTTGCGCTGGCGCTGTGCCACTGTGCCATGCACACTGGGGGCACCGGAGTGCGATATTCAACGCTGCTGAGCCATGGCGCAGCACCGCTGAATATCGCCTGTTCACACCCCCGCGCAGTTATTAAGCTCGAACTGCTTGTATTTATGTACTTACAGCCTGGCGAGTTTGAATATCTGGGCCCTGTGAAAAGTATCAAATTGCACCTTGTTGAAAGCTATTTGCATAACTACCTAATCAGTGATTCTTCCTGCCAATGTACCTCTTTGGTATTGCTATGTAATAATGCCTCAGCTGTTAATCAACCTGTAATGTCTCAACTGTCTGAAATCAATTCATCTCAATGTGTCAAAACCTTTTGTGTACTTGCCGCTTTACAGCAGCCAGAGTGGTGCCTATAAAAGGTCCTCTGATCCAGTGTACTTACCTGATCACCAAATAAACCCTTATTCACTTCAGTAATGTTGAAGTACCCAGTCCTTGTTCTACTTAGAGCACTCCAGGCTTACTGAAAATTCCAGTCCAGGTTTGCAATCAGACTATGTAGTCCACATTGTTGCAGACTGGAGATAGCAAAGGAGTGAAAGCAACTTTGGCCAAACTGAATCTCTAAATCAAATATTTATGCACTTGTAAGACATTTTAATAGAACTGTTCATTCAAAACCTGCCAGTGTCTGTTTCTTCCTTGAACAACCCCTGAAGGTGTATGGTGGGATTTTCTAAAGTCTTAGACCGCCATTAAGTCCATTCTTTGTAATGATGTGGCGCATGGGGCTTAATGGCTACCTAATGGGATTTTGTATCCTGTGCAGCAATTGCTGCAAGTTAGACCAACTTTTTCTGGTCTCACTTGGGCAATCCTGGGAACCAATTTACAGAGATTGCACCAGATACTTGATGCAAGATGCAGCAATTCACAGAAACTGGCGTAACTGGGCCTGAGACTGTAAAATCGGGTGCAGTTGCAGTGAAGGGTTTGGCACACCACTAGAATCTAAGTGCTATGCACAGGGCAGGATGCAAGTCTTGTGTCATGCTTTGAAAATCCTACCTGTGGTATGCTGCAGCCTCATTAGCAGGAGCATGTGGTATAAAGATGGCATTGGGATAGAGGTGGGGTCACATGATCAACCAGATACAATGTTAGAAACAAAATAAGTAGGCAATTAAAAAAAAGCATGTTTTGAGTAAAGGGATTCTATAAATCAAGACCTCCCAGACCTACTTTTTATATCTTTTGTACTGTATATGAGTGCTCCTGTTTAAAACTCTTCCCTCTACCACCACACCACCTTTGTTCCATAATGAACAAATATGCTTCAATAATAGTATTTGGCAGCAGAATATTTACACACAAAAAAAAAAAGAAAATGCTCTTTTAAGCAGCTGATACAGTCAGGGTAGGCAAAGTCACAACAAGGGGCTACCTACCTCAGGGCCAAAATAAGCAATTGAAAAGAAACTCATGCAGTAATTAATCAAATAAAAGGACTTGTAGGGCTGGCTTGTATTCAGTACCTACTGCAGTTTCAAAGCTATAGCTCTGTCCCAAAGAGCATTTCAATGATGCAAAGAAACACACAAGCAACAGTATGTTCTATGCAAGGACTAGAAGAAGTGGGGGGTTCCAGGGCTGCCTGGTAGCCCAGTGGAAGTGTGTTTTGCTTGCATGTGGCTGACATGGGTTTGGGAACAGACTCCAGCACTTACAGCTGGGTGGTCAAGGTGGGAGCAGCACTGGCACTCAGCAACATGTCCCAGTCTAGGAGAGATGGCACTGCAAAATGGCAACACAGCCATCCCTTGAGGCACACCTTCCTTGCATGGAGTAGGCATATGCTGTGCCACACAATGCTGCTAGGGTTGTATGCAGCATCAGGAAAGTGGGCGGGACTAAGATGGGAAACAAGTGAGAATAACAAAGGCCTGTCTTGGCCATGGGCAGACTGGATGGACTACAGGCCAGACTAGATGGACTACAACTCTTTTCTGCCACTGCCTTCTATGTACAGGCGTGTTTTGACAATAAGGGATGACTGGCACCTAGTACAGACATTGCTGTATGCAAAACGGTAAAAAGAACTGTAAAGGAAGCAATTTACCTTGATATTCCTCATCAGGTGCAAAACATGTAAAGCATGCAGTAACTTCACAATTCCACATAAGCAAGTCCAGGCAGTAAACCAATGCCACTCATGGAAAACACCACATAAGCTGGAATACCCCCATCCTGCTGATGTCACCACCTTCTATGGATCCCCCAGACCACCAGATACTATATGTGCTTCCGGGATCTCCTTCTTTGATACCACCATGGTGGGGACTAAGCCCTGGAGGGCTTGCTGAGGGCTAGTAGCTAATGGGCAACCTGGGAAGTTGATGGTTGGATGATGGGCTGAGGCAGGGGTTAAAAGACAGAGTTGAAAACTAAAGAAAAGAACAGGAGGGAAGACTGTTTAAAATAACTCCACAACCTAGCAGGCCATCTTTTAATTTTGGTTGGTAGTATACTAAACATAATACTACCCATGAAAATAAAAGATGGCCTGCTAAGATAATAACTGTCTTGAACTGCAGAAGATTCAATCTGTCCAGATTGTGTCAGATAGTCAGAAGGATTTGAAATTTGATTCAACTATCTGGCACATTCTGGTCACCTGAAAAGTGAAAAAAGTCCCTGCTGTCCTGCAGCAGCCCTGTCCTCACCCATCATATAAAAGGTGACAACAGGGAGGTTCTTTGGGGACATCAGGTGGGGGTTCTTTTAAGGGACATCAGGGTGAGTTTCTTTACCGAGAGGTGGTAAGGCCATGGAACAATCTGCCAGAACTGGTGGTGGGGTGGATTCATGAGACAGCTTCAAAAGATCCTGGGATAGATACATGGACCTAACAGGCAGGAGCAGGCTGGTAAAGGAGAGAGAGGTCTTCTTGGGGGGAGTTATGGGCAGACTGGATGGGCCGTGGGGTCCTTTTCTGCCAACAGTTCCTATGATTCTATGATTATAATTCCCCTCAAGTCCTTGGTGTCCAGTCACAGCCCCTATCCCTAACACATTCCATAATAATTCCCCCAAGCCCCTGGTGTCCAGTGGACCCCCTTCTTCACAGTATCCCTGTTAATGTATCCACCCTCCCATAGGAGGGATTACCTTAGCTCTGTGTCCTGGAATTCTTGCCTGCTGCTCTTCTCCAGGTTCCTTCTCAGCCATCCTTCCTTCTAGTTCATTCTCCTGGCTCACCCAGCCTCCATGATCTTCCAAATAGAGCTAGGCAGCACAAACCAGCAGCAGACAGACATTCTCTTTGCATTCAGTGACAACCCTCAGCATCCTCGTTCATCTGTCCCCATGGATTCAGCAATCAGCAGGGTAGGTAGCACAAAGCTGCAGCTGTATTCTTCTCCAGGGTCAGGCTGCACTTGTAGGCCATTATCCTCCTGACCCCATGGGCAAGGTAATCGTGGTGGGGAACACATACCTTTTGCTACCAGCTTTCTTGGGTGATGCCATTTAAGTCCACATTTATACTCCTGGATAGCTGCCAGGACACCTTTCCTCCTGGCTCCATGGACACAGCAATTATGGCTGGGAGGTATATGTCACAAATGCACTCTGGGGTCAGGCCCTCTGCTCCCACAGTGCCAAACCTTAAAATGTAATATGTGAACAGGAGGAAAACAGGGTAACCCTCCTGTCTGTTTTGGGTGCAAACAACTACCAGTCTTGAGTCCTGGGGACAAATATGAATCCTTTTGACTAGCACGCCAGGTAACAGGTCCAAATATCACACCCTCTTGGAGAAATGCAGTGCAATTCTTAACCCAGTGGCACACAACCTGGTTCACAGTCCCTTTCTGACTCAACAGAGCTTCTTATTTTTCTTATCTTGGTGCACTTGGTAACACACTGTAAGCACTTAACAGTTCTGTTAGAATTATCAACACTGTCCCAGCACTCACACTCAAAATTTGGAAAAAGCTCAGGCAGGATTTCAAGGAAAACAAGTTTACTAAAATTAAAAATAGTAAATGAAATACAAAATACAGAACATATAATATTTATGATACTGTCATAAAAATAAATAGACAATTATAAACAAACACTTATACTGAGTATCTAAGCCTACCCTAGTTTCAGTTAGTAAACAGTGGTGGTTGAATTAGATTCATACTATGAGTCATATTAAGAACTTGAAGGAGCCAGAGAGCCGAGAGGCCCATATTTACTCCTGTTTATAATACTAACAAGGGCAAAAACCTGAAAGAATTAAGTTGTCCAAACGGGACTTAAACATTTCCTTGGAACTGCCAATAATCACTTCAAGTGGTAATGCATTCCACGGTTTGGTAACACATAATGTGTAATAATGTTTCTGAGGCAAACAATTAAATCTGCTTGATTGCAACTAACTTTGGTAGAAGTGTTTCTTGACAGTGTGTTCTTTCAGGAGTCCAGAAATAAAAAGCACAATATTCCCTCAGCCTTGACAATATCTGAGGGGAAAAGGGTTCCACCAGCTTGTGAGGTCACAGTTCTGTGGTGATGCTGGCTGTGAGGTCACTTTCATTACTGCATACCAAATTAGTCACATGGCATCTGCATTTTGCTAAGCATCCCACTTAAAAAAGTATATATTTTTAATTAGTGAGCCTGCTTTATGGCAGGTCAGGTTTCTTCAGAAGTTGCTTTCCTCCTAACAGGTCATAAAATGCAGTACTTTATACAAGTGGCTGGTTTACAACCTCTACAACCTGGTTTTATTATAGTCCCAGGAAGTCAGCTTTCATAAGTTAGATGTGACAACAAGCAAGGCCAGCACATTTTTTCTTTCAAAATCCAATATCCCATGAGGCTGTTCTGCTTGGCCTGTGTTTCTAAGCAGATGTCTAAACATATATTTATATCACAAATATAATACAAATAATAACAAGCAGATTGGCTATCCGTCACAGTATATACCTCAGAACATTTGAAATTTACTCACCCAACCCCCACTGATATGACAGCAGGGTCATAGGGCACGGAGAATCACCATGTCATTATGGGGGCAGACAAGCCTCATTAGCCTTTTTGGTCAGATACAGTGAGAGTGAGGGATGCTGGTAGATGCCAGAGATGTTTTTTTTTTTTACAGAACAGCAAGGGATCTCTGCCTGCACACCAAATGTGGAAGTGGTATTCCATAAAGGATGCCCATCCTAGCAGTGAAACACAGAAACAAAACATCAAAGCACTTTTACAGGGGGTAAATGCTGTTACTGTATTTTCTGACTCTCCAGATTCTCCAGCTTTTCAAACACTATGACTCAGATTAAATAAGGTTTATAACTATTTATTAGGAAAATCTCACCACTCTATGGGCTGCAACCCACAGTATCCCCATCACTTTGCTCTTACAAGCTTCATCGGGGCTGTAAACCATGTTTAATCTGTATCACAGCATTTGCTCAGCTAGTATATTTGGAGAATCTGGAGTGGAAAATAACAGTACTCACCACCTGTCAGAGTGATCTGATATTTTGTTTTGTTTCAAGTTTCATTTTTTATAGTCAAGACATGCTGAGGCAGTGATTGCAAAAATTTGGATTAGATAGGATCAGTGAATTTTGCACAGTCTGATCCAAAATCAGACCTCCGATCGAATGTTGTATCAGAAAGTACAAAATTCGACAGACTTAAGTCTGATAAAATAGTCAGATTTTAAGGTATCCATTTTTTCTGAACATATCCAAGCAGCTGTACTAATTTGAATAAAGTCTTGACCAGTAAGTAAGCATATGTGATGGAAAGCAGTAGCCAGAGCATGAATAAAGAAGAAGAAACATGTATGTGCATGCACAAATTTGTGACAATAAAGAATACATAAAAAATCAGACCACCCACTGGATTCTGTTTGTTTTTTCCCATCTAACTGTTTGGCCCATGAAGCCATACCAACTCCTTCCTTCGGATAGTGCTGCGAGAGACCTCAGAGTCCATCAGCCACTCCTCTTCGTAGTTGAGCTAGTGGGGATCTGCATGAAGCAGGGCCCAGAGGCACTGGTGACTATCATTTAGATGTCTTGGTGTACTTATCTTCTTGTCTCATTTTTCTCCCTGCCCAAAGTCGCTCCTGTACCACATGGGATGAGCAGTACCTCTGTCGGCATCATATGCACACAGCATCCCTGCAGCAAGAGCAAGCTCCTGGTCCAACTACAAAGGTGTCAGTGGCGCCAGAACCAACAGCTACCTCCTAACTGAGGCCTCAGCCTGGCCTGCCTCCCATCACATGGCAAACTGAGTCCATGCCCGAACCTAGGTTGCCTGCCCAGCAGAGCCCACCCCACTGAATCTGCTATAGCTTGTATTAAACTGTCTGCAGCCCTGTTACTGGCTTGGCATCCTCAACATATGGTGTCTTGGGGTGGAGCTACAGTTTGAGACTTCACAGCTTACTGAATACAAGTTAGCCCTTTAAAGGTTTGGATCTAATTGACTGTTCTATGAAAACGTTTAAATTGCTTGTAGACCCTGAAGCTGGCAGCACCCTTACATCGTGATTTAGATCCCAGCTCTCTGGCAGTGAATACATGAAGAGATGCAGATGGCTTTTTTTTTTAAACTCAACTTTTCTTTCTTTACATTAAGCATGGTCATCATACAATGTGAAAACAGAAATCGTTTCATACAGCAGTTGTGACAGTTGATTTCCATTGTTTACTTCAATGCTGTCTGTCTAAAACAATGATATATTCAGTCTAGCTATATGCATGTTTCTGGCTCCCTACTAGCATAAGGCCCCAGTGTTTGTTGTGTAATTATCATAAAGCTGTCTAATAAAAAGAGTTAAACAGGAAATGGGATGTACTGCCTCTTCATTTTATGTTATACCTGTCATACCCCCATCTCACCAGCTTCTTACTATTTCTTGTTATTTTACCTTTGAGATGTGGGCTCTAAAATAGTTAAATCCTCCCTTCCACACAGCAGCCAGGACTCTGCTCAAGGAGGCAGTAGGGTAGGCAGTCCTCCCTAATCTTTTCACCTGTGACTCTTAAGAGTTACTTTGAGGCTTTCTGTGTTATATATGATGTTGACTGTTTGTCCATTCTGTCACCACTGGTATCTCTTTGGTTAGCCACCTGTCCATGATAACCTTCAGGGCAGCCAGCACCACATGATTAAAAATGTTAACTTTTCATTGTGGTGTAATTTCCCATATTGAGCCCTAAGAGAAAGTGTTCCGCTGTGTTTTGGATTTCCTCCCCATATCAGTGCTAATCCTTGTCTCACCTCCCACCAAAGTACAGTACTTGCCCCAGGTTAAAAGGTATCAGCAGCCCTTCATCGGTCACTGCCAGGGAGCTGTGATTTAAATCAAGATTTGCTGCCTCACAGCCTTTTCCTGTATATGAAGACCATACTGCATGAATGCTGGGCTGGAAACAAGGATTTCTGCATCCTATCTTATTGTTCTGTAATTTGACCATCAAATGTACCACCTGGAAGCTGGGGTTTAAAATGGGATTCCAAGATGTGTTCCATAGGTACCTGCTGTAACCAGCAGATTGCACAATATCCTTTTCATTTATGTTGTCTCTCGGTGACAAAGGGACACTGTATGTGAAAAGTAAAACTGATCCAGAAAAGAGCAGTGTTGTCTTGTATTAATGCAGGATTAGAGCGTTTACTTTCAGAAGACTATAAAAAGTTTGCTGCTGAGGTATATGACATGGAGTATGCAGTTAATGAGGTGTGCCAGCTCTGGTGCAAGCCTGCTGTACAGTGATGTCTTCATCACTGCTACTGGCATAGTAATAGATTCATCAGAGCCGTTAAACAGCGAGACAGCAGTTCATTCAGGTGGCAAATTATAATATGTACCCTTGAGCTCCCCCATCTCCACCACAAAAAAATGCAGAAGAAACAAAAAAACCTATACTAAACAATCATGTGGAAGTTGGACACACATCATGGTTTCTCAGTATGGAGACAGGAATTGAATAATGTGCTCCCTGAAAACATTCCATAGGGGAATTCCAGTGAAAGTGTCAGTGAGAAAGCGAGCATTTTTCAATTTAAAATGCTTTTAACAAATTACAAGGTAATAGGTTCTACCCATGCTCACTCATGAGATTTGTAGGGTGGCTGCTGGTTTGTGGAAATGCATAAACTTGAATTAGAACCCACATGTCCCTCCCCAAAGTGTGGCCGTGCATATTCAAATAGTTCTTCTTTTCCTATTTTTCTAGTTCATACCTTAGTTAAAATTAGGGTTGATTAGTTGACTGATTTAGGCTGAAACAGGTGGAAGCATGGCACCTCCACAGTCACCTCACTTGCATATCCCAGTCTTTTCTAAATTTTCTCAGATTATCAGAATTAGTTGAATTTTACCTTCACTTGACATATTGTGTGCAGTTTTGGAGCCTAAATTGGAGGAAGGACAAGGACAGATTAGAGATGGTTCAAGAGAAGCTACCAAAATAATACAGGATTAACAGGTAAGGTCCAAAGAGGAGCACTTGAAAGACACTCAAGGAGGGGGCGGAAAGGATCAGCAGAGACCTGAAAACACTAGAGGAGGATTCAAGGGTATGCAGCTTAGTTTCAATGTGAAAAAGTGCAAAATAATGCACTTAAGGGCAGAGAAACCGGGGGTGGAGCACAAAATATGTGGAGTGGTTTTGTGATCACCAAGCAGGAAAAGAGCCTGGGGGTAATCATACTGGATGGCCTAAAGGTGGCCAGTCAGTCTGGCAAGGCAGTCAGGAAGGCAGGTGGGATGGTGGTGTGCATAGGAAAGGAACCAACAGAGAGAGAGGGAGGTGGTGGTGCCTCTGTATAGATCACTGGCAAGTCCTCACATATAGTACTGTGTCCAGTTCTGAAGACCACATCAACAAAGATGGTGCTGGGTCTACATCAAAAGCCCTACAGGAAGAGATTAAAGGACCTCAGTATGTAGACCCTGCAACAGGGGGATATGATAGAGACCTTTACATACCTCTATGGGGGTAAATAAGGCACAGGAGGGAAGTATTTTAGAAGAAAAGATGCCCAAGAACAAAGGGACATCATGCAAAGCTGGAAGGGGTAATTCAGGAGAGATATGAGAAGTACTTCTTGACAGAAAGAGTGGTAGATTCCTGGAACAGCCTTCCAGTGGGGTTCACAGGGACAAAAACAGTGGTGGGGTTCATGAATGCATGGGATAAGCTTGAGGGAATCACAGTGAAGGGAAGGGGAGGAAGAAAGAGCTGTACATCAGGTATGGTCTGAGGTAATACTGTAGGTAGGGAGGAATGGGCAAACTGGATAGGCCAAGCAGTCCTTGTCTGCCATCAAATTCTTTTCTCTGTTTCTATGACCTCAACATGTGCACACTAGAAGACAGGCGAAAGAGGGTGACATGATTGGGACAGTCATGCACTCTCACAGAATAAACAAGGAGGAGCAGCAAGCTGTTCACAATGAGGGGTAATACGGGTACTCAGTGGTAACTCCCTGAAACAGGTGTGTGTATGTGGGGGTCATGTCAGGGAAGTACTTTTTAATGTTAATGGACTGGAGCAATCTTCCAGAGGAGGTCATTGGGGCTGTAACAGTGGATGGGTTCCAAAAGGGATGGGACAGGAACATGGGAAAAGGGCATAAGGAGAAAACAGTGTGGGGGACATAGAGATGACTGACGGGCACAGTCCCAAAATTTAGATAGGTTCAGGCAAGCTGGATGGGCCACTAGGCCTTTTCTCGGCTGTCATTTTCTACATTTTATGTCAGAGTTATGCTTTCTTCCATTTCATTATATATACTCTCACAAGCTATCCAGGAGCTCTCAGACATTTCAAACCCTATCATGCTGTATACTCTTACAAACCATCGAGAGGACTTTAGCCTAGCAGTCAACCCCTTTCATTTTATATACTTGCACTCCATCCGGGGTCCCTCAGACTGGCCCTTAATCACCTTCATTGTGTATACTCTCACAAACCATCCAGGGACCCTCCTCCTGGCCATCAACCCCTTTCATTGTGAATACTCACAAAAAATCCAGGGACTTTCAGCCTGGATCTCAAACTCTTTCCTGTGCAAATTATTCCAAACCATCCAGAAGCTCTCAGCCTGGTATTCAAACCCTTTTGTTGTGCATGCTCTCAAAAACATCCAGTGGCCCTCAGCATGCTACCTTAACACCCTGCCCAGTGCATGCAATGGAAAACTCTGCTGTATGCAGATGACGCCATCATCTTTGCCACCCACCGTAACCCTACCTCCCTCCAGAACTCCCTGCAACTTTCCTATAATGATGCCAAACCTGGTTTAAAGAGCAAAGACTGGTCATAAATCTCAAAAACAAAACAATGCTCTTTGCCCACCCCCAAAACAAAGCCAGCAACTTCCCTCCATATCCTCCCTGCTCCAAACAGCCACTAGAGCAAGTCCACTCCTACAAGAACCTTGGGGTCTCCTTTGACTCAGCCCTCACCTACCACACCCACACTGATGCTCTTGCCTCAGCTACCAATATGTGGCTAGGTATCTTATACCGCTACAAAAACTGTCTCCCCCATGCCCTCAGCTTGCGGTTACAACAACCTCTATTATCCCTAGGTTGACTATGGACTACCTGTCTATGGTGCTGCCGACACACCACCCTCAATAAAATTCACCTCATCTTACATAAGGCATGCAAGCTAATTATTAGTCTCTAGTTGCCACATTCGTGCCAGCTCTATGATATGGCAACATTGCTGAACCTAGATGAACGACTGCAATATCAAACATGCCTAATAGCAAAAAACTCTTCTCTGGCTATCCCGCCTGGGCTGACAGCCTCCTCCACCTAGCCCAACCCTTGGTCTGTACATGGACCTCCTGCAAGGCCACTTTTCTGGTACCAAGATCTAGGACCTCCCATGGACAGAGGTCATTCTGCCATAGAACCCCATCATGGTACAACTCGCCCCTCTCCCCATCTCAGATGCCCCATGATTTCCAAATTCAAAACTGCACTCAGAAGCAAACTATTTAACAGCGTGAGTTGCACTTGTCTATAATTTGAGGCGCAACACTCTGTGCCCTGACAATGCCAGCTAGGCAGCATCCATACCACACCTCTTTAAATCCTAACCCTTTTCTGTTTATACTGCCATTACTCCTGTTGCTTGCCTTTTCCTCCATGCAAGTATGTACCATTTCTGATTAAACTGCTATTATACTGTTGCCTGCTCTTACTGTCATACTAGTATGTGCCATTGTAACCAAACTGGCTTCTCTGTATAATTGTCTTTATCCATGTGCTTGCTAACCATGTAACCTATATCCTGGAACCTATAATGCTTGTATTTGTATTTGTCATTGTCATTATCACATGTGCTTGGAAACTATGTAACCTATATCCTGGAACCGAGAATGCTTGTATTTGTATTTGTCCTCAATGTGACGAGGTACTTTTGAAATGAGCCTCTGGCTCAAAGGTTGTAAACCGATGTGCAAATAAATAAATAAAAATACTTCAAACCTTTTCATTGTTTAAAATCTTAAAATCCATCCAGGGTCCCTCAGCCTGAACCTGAAACCTTTTTATTATATATACTCTCACAATCCATTCAGTGTCTCTCAGACTGACCCTGAATCCTTTTTATTGTATATACTCTCACAATCCATTCAGTGTCTCTCAGACTGACCCTGAATCCTTTTTATTGTATATACTCTCACAACCCATCCAGGATACCTCAGATTGGCCATCACATTCTTTCATTGTGACAGCCCATTCAAACCTTTTCATTGTATATGCTCTCATAAACTATGCAGGGCTCCTCAACCTGATCTTTCAAACTCTTTAATGCAGAATACTCTCTCAAGTGATCCAGGGTCCCCAGCCTGGTCCTTCAAACCCTTTAATTTAGTATACACTCACAAACCATCCAGGGTCCTTCAGCCTGGTCCTTCAAACCCTTTCACTGTGTATACTCTCACAAACCATCCATGGTCCCATTGCCTAGTCCTTCAAATCATTTAATTGTATGTACTTTCACAGACCAGCCAGAATAATAGAATCATAGAATTTGTCGGCAGAAAAGACTGCTTGACCCACCTATCTTTATTTATTTATTTATTTATTGGTTTATTCAGAATTACAATCCTTTGAGTCAGTGACTCCTTTACAAAGGCTCCACGTCAAACACAGAGACAATAACAGTACAGACATTATAGTACATTAAAGTACAATTCATATACAAGTTGAGCATATTGTAACCAATTATATATAATATAATGGGTAGAAATAGGAACAGAGAACAAAAGCAATTTCTATGTACAAAATTCAGTTCAGATATAGAAGTTGTGAGGTGGAGGGTTGGTCAGGTATGGGCAAGGCTAAGGGTAAAAGCCAAGATCCATGAGGTTAAGGTGGCCAGGCAGAGACTAGGGGTGAGGTAGTTGGGAGGAGTAGATAGGGAGAAGCAAGAAGGTCAAAAGCTGGGCGTGGTCCATTGTCCACAAAGGTGGAAAAGGGAGAGAAGAAGAAAGGAAAGGAGGAGGGCTAGGCATGTCAAGTTATGGCCAGAGGGAATTAGGCCAGAGAGTAGGACAACATTTATTGCCAGGATTATAAGAGTTAGTAACAGGCACAGGAGCATGAGGATAGAAGGTGGGAGTTCAAAAGGAATTTAAAGTACCAAGTTTAGGTTCCTCCATAATGTGTGGAGGGAGGGAGTTTAGCCAGGCTGGGGCATGATAGTGAAAGGAGCATTAGCCCAGTGAGGTTTTTATCTTGGCACCTGGTGAGTTGGTTTGAGTGAGTTCCTGGTGAGTCTTGCATGTAGTTGGTTGCAGTAGAGTGAAGAGGCAAGGGCCAAGAGTCCATTGGTGATTTTTGGCTAATAATCAGGTGTGGTATTGTAGCCTGCCATCAAAGTCCAGCCAGTTTGTTTGGTTATGAAGGGAGCAGGTATGGGTGCTGCTGGGGCAGCCCAGAAAGAGGTGGTAGGCTTTGTTGAGTGACATTTTGACCCTGTTTAGGACAGTGTTGTCTGCTGCCCCATAGATATTGCCATAGTCAATCACAGATAGTACTGAGGAGGAGATGGCAAGCTGTATGGCTTCTGAGGGAAGGCATTGCTGATGGCACTAGAGGAGTCCGATGCAGGAGTTGAGATTAGAACAGAGTTGATGTATGTGATCAGGGAAGGTAAAGGCAGGATTGAGGATTATGCCTAGAAATTTAAAAGAGTGGACTTGTTCAAGGGGTAGTGCAGTGGACATGTAGATGTTTAGTAGGGTGTGCTTGAGTTTGTTCTGGTGGTGGTGAATAGCATGGTCTTGGATTTTTTGGTTAAGTACAAGTTTGCATTTAGTGAACCAGGTCTCTACCTCTGTAAAGGAGGTTTGGAGGGAGAGTTCAAGTTGGGTGAGGTTATGGTGAGATAAATAGAGGACAGCATCATCAGTGTACAGCAGAACCTTTCAGGGCAAGCTTTGGGGAGGGAATTTGGAAGAGGCTGAAAAGAAGGGGTCCTAATATGGAGCCTTGTGGAACTCAGAGTAGACGGGAGTGGGTTCGAGGTGGTGGAGTTGATTTTTTCTTTTGGGTCTGGTTTGATAGGTAGTTGGTGAACCAATTCAAGGGACCATGGAAAGGCTGAGTTGAGACAAGCTGAAGAGGAGAAGCACATGATTAATGGTGTTGAAGGCCTTTGAGAGGTCAAGTAAGACCACACCAGCCAGCTTGCCATTATCCAGGGCTGAGTGTATGAAACTAGTGAAGTGGTAGGGCAGTAGTTGTACTGTGCCTAAGTCTGAAACCAGCTTTCAGGAGTCAGGAGTTTGTATTTGGATAGGTGCTCCGTGAGCTGATCTGCAACTATACGTTGAGGGCCTTTGAGAGTGGGGAAAGGATAGATATGGACCGGTAGTTGTTTGGGGAAAGATGGTTATTAGATTTGTGGATGGGGATTAAAAGATCTGTCTTCCACAAGAGGAACTTACCTAGGCAAAGGAGAGGTTGAGAAGAGAGGTTAGAGGGGAGAGGACCTCACCGAGGGTCAGTCGTAAGATTCTAAGGTCAATAGTGTCGCTACTGAAACTGGCCTTCTTGAGGGCTTTGACAAGGTAGGGTTTAGCTTCCGAAGGGGAGGGTCCAAAAGTGAAAAGGAGGAGAAGCTGGTGGGGGTGATAGCAGCAGGGTGGTTTGATTGAAGATGTTGGTGGGGGAGAATAGTGCTGAAGTCTGAGAAAGTGGAGTTCAACGCTTCCGCCACTAGGTGGGGTTAGTTTGAGATGGAGCCATTTATGCTGAGTTGATTGGGAGGGAAGTTTGATTTTCCACCAGGAGACTTCAGATTATCTCAGAATCTTTGTCCATATCTCCAGGTGGCAGTTAGTGCGGCTTTAAAGTCTAACCTGATGGTCCCTGTTTAGTTTGTCTCCGAAGACCCTAGTCTGTCTCTGCAGACTGCAACTGATCTCTGATAACCCTCCTCCTAATATTCCCTGTGTCTAACCCATGAATGCTTGAAGTCCCCTACTGTTTTCATCTCCACCACTTCTTCTGGCAGTCTATTCAAGCACCATGACTCTATCAGTGAAGTAGTACTCCACAAATCCCTCTAAACTCCCACCATCCACCTTTCTTACATACCCTCTGGTTCTGTGGTGCTTTTCCTCATTCGAAAGAGACTCTTCTCCTGCACCCTGTTCCTCCTGTGAGATACATTTAAGTCTCTATCATGTCATCATGTCCCCCTTCTCTCTCTCTCCCCCTTCCAGGGTATACATGTTGAGATCCTCACTCTGTCCTTGTAAGGGCTTGGTGCAGCCCTTGCACCATTTTAGTTGCCCTCCTTTGGACTGCTTCCACTTGCCTATGATCTGTCTCAGATGTGACCTCCAGAACTGGATACAATACTCCAGGTGGGATCTCCAGAAAGCAATATAGTCGCAACATCACCTCCCTCCTCCTGCTGGAGGTACCACCCTCTCTGTGCATCCTAGCATCCCACTGACCCTACCCACTGCTTTGTCACACTGTCTTGCCGCTTTGAGGTAATCAGATATGATAATCCCAAAGCTACTTTCCTGCTTTGTGACTGACAGTACTCCACCTATCCTATATTATTTCTTGGGTTCCTATGCACTGGGTGCATGATTTTCACTTTTGGCATTGAGCCCCAACTGCCATGCTCTTGACCACTCCTTGAGTTTTCCAAGATCCCTAAAACTGTTTCCACCACTTTTATTTTACCCATGTTACAATTTTGGTATCATCTGTAAAGGCATATCTTCCTTCCAGTTCCTCTGCTATGTAACTCTATGAAGTAAAATGAAGAGGACTGGTCCTGGTACTGAGCCTTGCAGCACCCTGCTGGTCACTCTCCTATAATCACAGTGAGTGTGGTTAACCACCACCCTCTGTCTCTATCTGTTTACCAGTTTCTAACCCACTCCAACACTTTAAGCCCACTGCTAGGCTGCTCAACTTGTAATCAGACTGCTGTGTGACCACGGTGTTGAAGATCTTACTAAAGTCCAGACCACGTCCACTGCCCTCCCCTGATCTATTTCACCGGTCACCCAGTCAAAGAACTTAACAAGATTCATATGAAGTGGCCTCCAAATGAATCTATGCTGCCTTTGGTCTTTCAGCCCATTGAACTCTAGATACTCCCACCAATCTTTCCATTAAAAGTGTTTCCATTAATTTCCCCACCACTTAGGTGAGGCTCACCGCCTATAATTACTAACCTCTGCCCTTCTGGTACCCTTATGTACAGTGACCATGCCTGATCTCTTCCAGTCCCCTGGAACCACTCTTGATTCCAGTAAGCAAGTCCTTCAAATACTTAGGAATACAGCTTGACCCTAATCTCTCCTATGGACCTCACATAGATAATGTAGCTAGAGCTGCTAATACGGCTTGTCTCCTCTACAAACACAGACAACACCTCATGCCAGAAGCATAGAAGGTTGCAGTCCCTGAGCTCTAGTCTCTGTAATGAGCTATAGTCTCATCATTTATGGCTCGCCACAGCCCTAGGCGTCTCTCAACTGCCTTAAATAAGGCATGTCGGCTCATCACTGGTGCTCACTGTCTCACCCACACATGTGACCTGTACACCCAGACCGCCTGGCTCCAACTATCAAACCGCATAAAGTTTCTCACCTGCTCCATGGTGAAAAAATCTACTTTGGCCTTGCACCTTCTGGGGTCTCAATTCTATTACAACACTGAACCAACAAACGGTGCCTTCGGAGATCCACGCTACAGCTACTGAAAGTTCCCCACTGTCACACTTCACAGGGACAACGCTCTTTGCTTATCGAGCACCACTCTGGTTCAATGGCATCAGCCCCACCATCTCCTCTGCCCTGACAATTTGGTATAGCTTCAAACTAGGCTCTGGGACTATCTCACTACCAACAGCTCCTGTGACTGCCCAACTTAACCTTGTTCTCACTTCCTGCCTGCTCTAGTGGTCCCCCTCCCCTCCTTACTGATTCTACCTCACATCTTGGTATACCCAATGCTGCACATTTTCACCTCTCCCCAGCCTACCTACCTTCCCCTTCCTCTCCCTATGACTCTGGCACTTCTATCTATTGTCTGTTTCTCTGCCAAATGTTGCTATCTGCCTTGCTTCAATGTTACCCTTGAATTATATCAATCTGTAATCTTTTTGCAATGTCCACATTGTTGTAATGTCTGTCTTGATGTTCCCATAATTTGTATTTCTCTGATGTGGAACCTTTGTAAAAACCTTGGCTCAAGGTATTTGTAATCCTAGACTTGACAAATAAAAAAAAAAAAAAAAAAAAAAGCTGTTGAAAAAGGCCATCAATGGGGCAGCCAGCACATCCCTGAGTTCTTTCAGTGTCCTTGGGTGTATCCCATCCTGTCCCATAGCCTTGTCTGCTTTCAGAACTAAAGTCTCTTTAGGAATGTTTCCTCTGAAAATACACTTGAGTCTGTCTCTCTCCTGTCCCCTTTGTTCTTGCTGATCACTGGTGGTCCACCCCTATGCCACTCTGAAGAATGAGCAGAAGTACCTGTTCAGGATGTCTGCTTTTCTTGATCCTGTACTGCACATTCTCCTCTGTCACCCCTTTTACGGCTATTGTGGGCATAGCCTTGCAGACTTTGCATTCAGAAAGGGATGATGTCATTTTGCTTCCAAACAACATGATAAGTGTTAAAATAGAGTCCTCCACTGGAGCTGCATTACTATGCTGCCTTTATGAGTGTATAGCAGCTGGAGAGCACTATTTTTCCTCTGGTTGAGGATCTAATTGAACCCTCCCTCAGCAGAGTCTCAGACGTTCTACACTAAAGTCAGCAAACACAGAAAGTTAACTCATTATCTTCTGGCAGTTATTTTGTGTCAGGTTACCAATGGATAGTAGACACCATACACAGCTTTGGAAGTAGAATGGGTTAAACAATTCCTGGACCTTTCTGCATAACAAATAAGCACTGCTGTACCCTCAGCCCATGTGAACACCTCATTAAGCCATTTGACACCTCCATCATAACAGCAATCATCCTGCTACTTTGTGAGACATTCGACAGTAAAAGCATTCCAGTGATGCCTGTTCCTAAATAATAAACACATTAAAAGTGTTAAATGCCAACTTCATTTTCTCAGGCAGGCAGTTCTGGAGAGACACCAGTACCTGGCATTTAGTGATTACTTGTCTGCTATATTATTAGAATTTCAACTCTGTCTGTTTCTCCGTGGAGAAAGTAGCAAGCTATTGAACATGCTGTACTTTGAAACACAGTGGACTGTCAAGGATGTTGTGCCCGCTGCTTTTTTTCTTTGTTATAGAAGAAACATTTGATGTATATAATCTCACAGATGGATGCATTTATTTTCCAAACATCTCTTTTAGTAATGTTAATAATATATCCAATGCACCAAAACAGTCAGTTGTGTTTTCGTTATTTATACAACACTGTGTTCTTAACCTGAAATTTGTGACTATAGGTGTTTACAGTTGAATGATAGTAACCACATTTGCTTCATTTGAAGTAGGTAGGCATGTGGGTGTCTCATTTTGTTTGACTTAGGTTATGAAGTGACACATATAATCTAATCAGTTTGTAACATGCTGTATTATAATTAAATGAACTGATAAATGGGTATTTGGTTTCTTTTACAAATTAATTTTCCTGTCCATGGATATACTAAAACAAAATGTCTCAACAAAATGTTTAAAAATAAGAGTTGAGCAGTAATTTAGTTGATGTGGTATAAAGAGCTGCTCCTGGAAAATCACCTGTTGGGGAGGCTGCCACAAGCAGAATGGGACTTCAAGGAGGGAGAACTCATGGCAGCAGAAGAGGCATGATGTCACTAAAAGCAATATGGTGTGGATGTAGGGGCACTAATATCTGAGCATGACTTTGGTATAGGACTAAGTGTGACTTGAGGTTGGGGATTATCAGAATTGAATGAGTCTTGGTATTTAGCATAATGGTTTTCTGTAACTTCAACCTTCACTGGGTTAGATTCTGCATCCATCTGTACAGTATGTCACTAAGACACATGCAGTGGCGTATGGGTAAAAACAGATCACCAGACCCAGACCAGAGCTGTAAAATCTGGACTGGGCACAGCTTGTCCAAATATTGCTGATCCCTCACCCCAGATGATCTGGTCTGGCTTTTTACCTGTCTGGTCTGGTCCTGATGGTCCAGTTTTCAACCATGCCAAGGAAGGGTTGAAAACAGACTTCAGGAGCGGACCAAATACAAAGGTCAGACTGAACAGTGCAGACAGAGACCAGACCAGCAGTATTTGTACAAGTAGCACCCAGTCTGACCAGTTTGGATTTTTACAGAACTGCTGTGGTTCAGGTCTTTCAGTCAGTTTTAATCAATCAATCAATCAATCTTAATTTTATAACGAAATGTATAGAGCAAAATGCCCGTTTACACAATCATCCAGTTGATCATAAAAGAGAACAGAGCATGGTCAAACAATTGTATAGTAAAATACAGTATAAACAGGTCTAACATAAACAGGTCTAATACACAGATCTAGAAGAATATACCAAAGAAAGGAAGCAAATACAAACATGCGAAAATTGCCAGCAGAAAAAGGTCCACAGGTCTATCAAGTCTGCCCAATTGTGCAGCTCTTAGTTTCATATCATTACAGCTGCCCCACCCCTACCCAAACCCTCCTTCCTCCCCCTTTCGGTCTTTTCCCCTTTGCGTTCTTGTCTGTAGAAACCATGTTCTTGACTCTATCCCAACCCTGCTTAAAGCTATCCACTGTCCTCAGTTTGATTAATCCCTCTGGCAGTGTGTTCCATCCACACCACTCTCTCTGTAAGTAGTGCCTCCTCATCTCCCTCCTGAACCTTCCCCTTCGGCTTCAGACTGTACCCCTAATGACCCTTCCCCTTTAAGTGGAACAATCCTCCCTCTCTGACTTTGTTTATGCCTTTCAAGTACTTAAAGGTCTCTATCATGTCCCTCTTTCCCTTCTCTCTCCAGTGAATACATGTTGAGCTCCCTCAATCTTTCCTCATCCGGCAACTCCCTAGTCCCATGATCATTTTCATAGCACTGCTGCACCCCTCAGTAATCTTACATACTTTTTGAGGTATGGACACCAGTACCAACACACGAAAGTGCTCAGAGTGTGGCCTCACCAGAGATCTATACAAGGGCAGGATGGCCTTATCCTCTCTAGAGATGATCTCTCTGGCAATGCACACCAGCATCCTATTTGCCATTGCTTCCGCCTCCTACACTGTGCTGATACCTTCAAGTCCCTGTGACTATTACCCCAGGTCCCTTCCTCCTCTGAAGCTGTTACCTGTACTCCCCAGCCAGTAGCTGGTCCTTGGATCTGTGTCTCTGAGGTGCAAATCCTTGCATTTCTTAGCATTAAACCCCAACTGCCACTCCCTAGACCAGTGTTCATGTTTAACTAGATCCTCCCTGACTGCCTGCCTCCTTCCTCATTGTCTACTTTTGAACAAATCTTAGAGTCATTCATGAACAGGCTGATCTTATTCTTGACCCCTCTACAATGTCTCCAATGAAAACATTGAACAAAATGGCCCAGCATTGAACCCTGCAGTACCCCACTCGTTACTGGCCTTGGCTTGGATGTCTCCCCTCTTAAGCTACCCTCTTTTGTCTGCCCTGCAACCAGCTCTCAACCCACCCCACCAGTTTCTTCCTCACCCTCATGTCCCTCAGCTTGCTCATTAACCTCCTGTGCAGCACCGAGTTTAAAGCCTTGCTGAAGTCCAGATACAGGACATCTATAACGTGGCCTTTGTCAACCACCCTAGTGACCCAGTTGAAGAAGTCAATCAGGTTAGTTTGGAATGATCTTCCTGAGACAAACCCACACTGTATCTCATCATGTAGACCATTGCTATCAAGAAAGGTTATCAACCTCTCCTTCAGTATGGTCTCCATCAACTCCCCAATATGGAATTCAAGCTCACAGGTCTGTGGCTCCCGTTGGTCCTTGGGTCCACTCTTGTAAAGGGGCACCATGTGAGCCATCCTCCATTCCCTGGGTACTTTCCTCATCTCCAAGAAGATGTTGAACAGGTCCGTCAGAGGGCCTGCCAACACCTCTGCCAGTTCCTTCAAGACCCTTCGGTATACACTGTCCAGTCCTGGTGCCTTGTCCACCCACAAGGCTTTAAGGCCCTTCAGAACTCTATCTCTTGGATGACCCATCTGTTATCTCAGCCCCCTTCATCCTTGCCCCTTCCCTGCAGTACTGGGCCATCCCTTTCTTTCGTGAACACCAAACAGAAATACTCATTGAGTGCCTCTGCCTATTCTTCCCCTTGTTCCACCATCCCCCTCTGTCTTGATTCTAAGAATATCATCTCTACAACTCCTCTTCCTTATGTATTAAAGAACCCATTTTCTCTCTCTATGATCAACTGAGCCAACTAGCTCCTTTGCTGCCTTGGGGCTGCCCTGACTGCCCAGGTCACCTCCCTAGATGTCTTTGTGAACCCCTATCTATCATCCTAGCACCCAGATTTTTGAACTAAATAACAGTGACAAATTTACAGTGTGGGGCTAGAACTGGAGGTACAATTCAGGAACAGTTGGAGGTACAATTCAGGAACATGAACAGTTGAGTGATACAATAAAGACATAAAATGTGCACAGTACCATCTAAATAAAGTAGAAACTCAAATATCAATACAAGCACAGAGGCCAAAAATAGTTGGCTACCCAAAATAGGCTAAGGTGAAGAGCTAGGAAATATTCACATGACAACCAATAGTGTGAGAGCGAGCAGTGCATGGGGGTAAGCAAAGGAAGGGGAGAGAGATATGGAAGTAAAATTACAGGTCTTAAGTAGAAGTCTCTCCACCTCATGTCCATTTTCCTCTTCAAACCATACTAATTGTATTGTATTATGTAACACAGTTCATTTTGTACTACAGATGCTTATTCAAATGTTACCAATAATGACTACTGCTGAACTGTATGTATTTAGGAGGGCTGCTAATTTGAGGCGCCATTCACTCAAGGTCTTGGGAGTAAATGGGATGGTGACTGAGACTGTAATGAAATGCATAGTGGATAACAATAAAAGTGACATGGTCTGGTCAGAACATTTACATAAGTGAGTGTTGCAGAGACTTCCATGTAAAAGCAATAACTTGTACTGCCTTTCTGTAATCTTTGAATCATCATTTTTAATGTCAGCATCTCAATTTCTCACAGGTCCTGATTCCTTTTTTCTGTGTTTTGAACATACTTTTGGCTGTGAGTTTATTGTTCTAAGCTATTATTCCCTCACCCTGGATAGTGCAGGCCACTCCTTTACCCATCAACTGTGCACACTCCCCAAAATTCACAGGATAATTTCTTAGGTGTGTTGTGTGCTGTATATATGATATAGTGACAACTGAGTGGTTTCGCATACTACACAGGGAGCAAAGACTACAACCATGAGGTTCAATTTTGCACCTTTGTAGGTCTGCTCCTGTGGAATGGTCAGTTTCCACTCTTTACGGGATGTGGGCCCTGAAGACCTGGCGGCAGTGATTGACCTCTTGGGTTCTTTGATGCCATCTCAGGCCCAGAGCCGTTGGTCCTGACCTATAATAAGGCCATTTCCTCGGCTCTTGACCTGATAGCTCCAGTCCGTGTTCATCCTCTTCCACTTCACCCTCAGGCCCTATGGTTTGATGGGTCTTTGAGGATCTACGGAGGTTGGGACGAAGGTTAGAACATCGTTGGTGGAAATTCACCCTGGAGTCCGACCATTTTAGTTTGTTGGAGCATTATCAGCTCTACCAATCAGCGATCTCCTGTAAGAAGGCAGAGTTCCTGTCCAGGGAGATCGCTGTCACTGAAATCGACCAGCTCAACTCTTCAAACTGTGGACAGGCTGTGCAACCCAGCCTGTCTGCCCTTCGATCAAGCTTTTCACAAATTGAGTGTGATGAGATTGCTTGATTCTTTTTGGGAATAAAGTGGCGACATTAAGCCGGACATAGACCTGACTCGCTTTTATGGGGGATGCTGTTGGTCGGTGCTTTTCACGATACTTCTTGCTTCCTGGAGTACTTTTGATCTGCTGGGTTGAAGACATTAAGAGGATTGTCCAGGATGCACCCTATGTGTGCTGTAGTTTAGATCCAGGCCCAACTTCCTGATTTTTGGGTTGTGGTGATATCATTGGCCGGTCCTGGCTCAGAGTATCCGGTGCTCCTTGGAATTGGGTGAGGTTTCCAAGCTCTCTGAAGAGGCGGTGGTGACACCCTTCTGAAGAAAGTTTCATTGGACCGGATACTCTAGCCAACTACAGACCTATTTTGAACCTTCCTTTCATAGGAAAGTTAATTGAGAAAGTAGTGGCAACTCAACTGGAGAACCATTTGAACATCCATAGTATGGCGAACCTCTCCAGTCTGGTTTTCATAAGAGGCATCGTGCTTGAGACTGCTCCGGTTCGGGTGCTAATGATCTCCTGATGGTGAGAGATCAGAGAAACTGCTCCATTCTGGTACTCCTTGATCTCTCTTCAGCTTTTGACACTGTGGACCATGGGGTACTTCTTGAGTGCCTGAGGTCCATCTGTGGCCTAACTATACAGTGCTCAGAGGGTTTACATCTTTCTAACTGGTAGAACTCAGAGAGTTGTCTCAGGATCATTTCTTCTGAGTTTTCTCTCTGCCTTGTGGGGTCCCTCAGGGCTCAGTGCTGTCCCCATGTTGTTTGCAGTGTATATACTACCCTTGGAGACATTGTAAGATGGTATGGGCTGAGGTTTCACTGTTATGCTGATGATACCCAGCTCTACCTGTCTTTTGCCCTGACCAGGTTAGTGCTCTCTCAGTATTTAATAGCTGCCTCACTGAAATACAAGACCGGATGAATTTGAGAGGGTTAAAGTTGAATGCGGATAAGACCGAGGTTATGGTTGTGGACCCAGGGCGCAGGATAGAGGGGTAGAGGACTGATTTTCCCTCCGGTTAATTCCTGGGGGTGCTCAGATCCTTACCTAAGAATGAGTGCGTGATCTGGGAGTAGTACTTGATGACAGACTGACCCTTCATTATCAGTTGTCAGCGATGTGAAGCTAGTCTTTTATCACCTCAGGAACATTGCCAGGATCAAACACCTCATTTCGTCTAGTGATTTCCCTGTACTGGTCCATGCCTTTGTGACCTCGGGCCTTGACTACTGCAACTCCCTTTATTTAGGTCTTCCTGGGTTGATATCTGCCACTTGCAGCTACTGCAGAATGCTGCTGCGAGATTACTGACTGGGGTATCAAGGAAATCCCCATAGTACCCTTAGTGCTGCACCATCTGCACTGACTGCTGATTCAGTGGCAGATCACCTTTAACTAAGTTTATTAACCTACAAAGCCCTATTGGACTAGGTCCCGACTACTTGAAAGAGCTTCTGATTCCTTACATCCCAGTGCGACAGCTTTGTTCGGCTGACGAGGGTTGCTGGAGATTCTGAGGGTTGTTTGAAATCTTCTGGGGCCCATGCTTTTATTTTTGTGGCCCCAACCCTCTGAATTCTCTGCCCGACAGCTCGGGAGTGCAGGACCATGGGGAGCTTTAAGCAGGCACTAAAAATGTTTTTGTGGAATAAGGGTTTCCTGATTTGTTATGACTTTGATATTGTTGTTTTAATGAACTGTGTTTTAAATTTTGTAAAGTGCCTTGATAATTGAAAGGTGCTTAATAAATAAAAGTTATTATTATTATTACAACAAAATAAGAAACATCCGATGTTCATTTGGCCCAATAAACAGATGTTCACAGAACAGTTAGAACTAGCTGACTTTCTTTTTCATCCACATCTAGCAAGCTAGACATTGTTTCATAGGTGAACCACCCTCCCAAAAAAAAGGAGAAATAAATCTTTTATTTCTTAGGAATTGCCTTTACAATTTAGCACATTTAAAATATTACACACCTTAGCTGGATAAAGAAAACAAAACATCAATACATACATATTCAGAGGCAGAAAATAAAATGCTGTAATACAGTCCAACAATGTATTTTACACCACCAGTTATGCCAGTTAAACAGTCACACAATGACTCACTAACGGAATAAATATGAATTGCTTGAAAACAGGCTGCCAAAGAAATAATGAATAAAGTATGGGTGCCTATACACAGCAAGCCTGTGTTTCCATCTCGGGGTTGAGATACCAAGCGTATGGACCGTCCATGCTGGTATCTCAACCAGATCAGAAAAAACGAAAGTGAGTTATATATAGGAACCCATACTTATTTTTATAGTATATAGTTCCTCCGAGATTTAAAAGAAAGTTTGTATTTCTGAATTGTTTTTTTCACAAGGTTTCCTACCTTGTGTTCATGGTCCTGCTTGTTGTTGGCAGCTTAGGTTCCAATCCTCGCTGCAGTCCCATTTTAGTCCTGAGGCATGGAAACATTCACAGCAGGATTTAATAATTTATTTTTCTACAAATAAAACTTAAATTGTTGCAGTTTTGTTAACACAGAGCCACTAGGGCTCTCACTTTAAATTCTACATGTGGCCGCTAGTTAAGTGACCGCCCACAATGTTTGTTAGATTCCTCATCTGAATGGGTTGGTTTCATCCAATCAGGTGGCAGATAGTGACAGCCTGATGAATATATATATATATATTTTGTTAGTCTTGTTTTTCTCTCCTGGCCCTGGTTGGCATTTCTTTCCAGACATCCTTTTCTATGGCTGCTGTACATCCCTGCACTTCCGCATTACAGACCATTGCCACTTACCCCATGGCTTACTCCCGTGGTGAGTGGCAGGAGACCCTCATCTTCCACGCCAAGTCTGGATCTAGTTATTGTGATGATGTTCTTGGAAGTATGGTTGATGAGCAGCCATCAAACTGCACAGCCAGGACCTAGTTTTCCTTGTTTCTCCCTTGCAGAGAGGAGGCATGCAGGACACCAGTGGAGGAGTGCCCATGCATCTGCATGCACTTCTCTAGGCATCTGTCCCTCTCCACCCCTCAGCTCTAGAGGACCATGCTGATATCTCAACCACGAGATGGAAAAACAGGGTGAGTTGTGTATAGGTTCCCACACTTTATTTTTTATAATATATGGTTCCCCAAGATTTAAAAGAAAGGTTGTATTCTGAACTGCTTTTTTCACCAGGTTTCCTACTTTGTGTTCATGGTTCCACTTATTGTCGGCAGCTTGGTTTCAATCCTTGCTGCAGTCCCATTTTAGTCCTGAGGCATGAAACATTCACAGCAGGATTTAATAATTTATTTTACTACAAATAAAAATTTAAATTGTTGCAGTTTTGTTAACACAGAGCCCACTAGGGCTCTCTATAAATTATACGTAATGACACGCTAGTTAGCGCGCCCCATACAATGTTTCTAGATTCCTCATCTGACGGGTTAGTTTCATCCAATCAGGTGGCAGATAGTGAGAGCCTGATGAATATATATATATATGCATATTTTTTTTGTTAGTCTTGTTTTTCTCCTGACCCTGGTTGACATTTATTTCGGGCATCCTTGTCTTCGGCTGCCATTCATCCCTGCACTTCCGCCTTACAGACCATTGCCACTTACCCCATGGCTTACTCCCAGTGGTGGGGAGGCAGGAGACCCTCATCTTCTATGCCAAGTCCGGATCCAGTATTGTGGTGATGTCCTTGGAGGCACGTGGTTGATGAGCGGCCATCAAGCTGCACAGCCAGGGCCCTAGTTTTTCCTTGTTTTGCCTCTTGCAGAGAGGAAGCATGCAGGGCGCCAGTGGAGGGAGTGCCCATGCATCCACATGCACTCCTCCAGGCATCACCCCTCTTGCCCCTCATCTACAGCATCAGTGCCCCTGCCCCAGCTGACACCTGGGGCCAGTACTGCACCGAATACTGGCAACCCCGGAGAAGGAGAGCAGTTCCTTAGATGCTCGATCCTTCTTCTTCCCTGCTGACCCCTGGCAACCCATGCTCGTCTCAAACACGGGTCACTGGCATGTGTGTGAAGGTAAGGCGTCCAGCACCTCAACCCTCAGTGCCACAGGGCCACCCTGACCTGATGAATATTAATGCAGGACTAATGAATATTTATTGCAGAATGTACTAATAACTTTTAGAAAGTGCACAGCAACATTTAGAATCGCACAACAACTTTGGAATGTGCACAACAACTCTAACATTGGCACTGATTTGATACATAATAAGCTTAAACCATATACTGTATAACGCCTTATTTTAGCTGTCAATTAATATTCGCTTTATCCGCGGGACACAGATAATGCGGATATATGTTTACAGGGAGAAATTGTTGACCGCATATAAATCACGGACGTATGTGCAAAACAAAGCGATGTTACAGTGCGTGTGCTCAGATCATACATTCATTTGAGCTTTGTGATGTTGGGGAACTAATATTAATTCCTTGGTGTTGTGGAACTAATATTCATTCAATGGTGTTGGGGCCTAATATTCATTCATGGCACTTTTACCATTTAAAACCGAATGCTCAAATTCAATGGGATACTGTTACATGAACTCAGTGTGCTCATACTGGGAATACTGTATGGCTTCTGCTTCTGCTCATATTCATCATTTGGGTTTTGTGCTTTGTGTTATAGTATGTTCTAGTAAAACTTAACTTTTATTAACTTATCTGTAAAAGAAGGCTTGAGTGCTGAAGGTGGAGTGCTTCTTTGTTTAGTAATTGAGACACTTAGCATGAGCTTCTGTTATCCCGGCTTTCTGGAACCCCTTCACTATATCCTCTTCTCTCTCCCGAGTGTGCTTATGCTGCCTACCAACCACTGAGCATTTTTAAATTTCAGTGAATGCATGCAGAGGTCGACGCTGATGTCACCACAAAGCACGACCGTTCTGTAATTGCTCTGACACAGTATTGGCATACCAGGTAGTGAAATGTTGCTTCAGTTGATCTTTAAAAATCTTATTTACAGTTAAATCCAGTGGCTGTAGTAAATCAGTACACAAGGCAGGAACGAAAATTGGAATTATGGCATTATGTTCCAGAGCCTGTAGAACATCTTCAGTCATGTGCCCTCTGAACAGACCCATAACTAGCAAGGATCTTTGTTCTTCTGGAAGGTCCATCTGTTTCTTGATTTTCTGTACATAAGGAACCAAAACCTCTGAAATAAACTGCAGCATAGTAGCGTTACAAGCCCAGTGGTTCTCGATGTAACTAATTAACCATCCCTGGGGAATGTAAATGCAGGATGGCAGTTATTGGTTTTTCCCTTGTAGATGATCTTGGGGGAGTTCACCAATCATGGAAGCAGCTAGGATGACAGATACCTGCCTCTTGTCCCTAGTCCTGAGACCTCCACCTGCTTGGAGCCAGTAGCTGCCATAGTCCATTGACTACATGGCACTAACTGTACTCAGTTTCGACCAAGTTAATAACCAGAGCTGGCAGGATAAGTTCCTGGCTACATGCTGTGGAAATCCTTTGCAAAATGTGGACTTCAGTTGTGGAAGTCAAGTGGTGTTTAGAGCTGCTTTTGTGGCCTTACATGTAGAAAACCCATCCTGCTCAGTAGTTTCCAACACCATTGTCTACTAAAGGTTAGCTGCCCACCATTCTCTGCCAGAAGGTCTGGATTGTGTGCCTTTACCACACCAGAGGCAATTGCAGAAACAACTCTGGCATTAACATCAGCACCCTCCGACTGCAAACTCTTTATAATGTTCGCAGCTCAAGCTCAACATCATCAAGGAGCAGGGTAGGAGCGTCCATGAGGCTTAGTAGGCAACTGAGGAGTAAATTGGGTAGGGTCAGGGATTTTTGTCAGCTGTGCAAGGTAATCTTTCTTAAAATCACGAACAATTGCTCTCATTAATGCTTACTGTGTATTTTGGCTGTAAACCGCACTGCTTCTACGATTTGGATTTTGACAGGTGACTTCCGTGTTGTAAAATGACCGAATGGAGTGCTAATATAAGGTAACGCCAATTACTGTGGGGTTGTACACGAGCTGAAATTTGTTTATGTGGATATTTTGCGTTATACAGTACTATACTGATCATTCCATGTAACACAGTCTGTACTGAAAAATTTACTAGGAAGCATCAGTGAGTAAAGCTCCACTTGGGACCTCCGTGCAATGTGTGATCACTATGGCTTACACTATACTTTTGGTGAACCTTATTATTGTTGAAAAAAACACAAGCCACATGATAATGACAGCACTGTCAGTGCAACTCTATAAATTTCTCTCCCTCACCCTCTCCCTCTGTCTGTCTGTCTCTGTTTCTCCACTCTCACAGTAAACACCGTGAATGTCAGGATCTTAAAAAATAGTAGTTTTAAATCATGTACTGTATATATTTCAATGTGACAGTATAGCTGATTGTGAATTTCTGTGTGGAAATCAATTGTAAAAATACATAAATCCTGCAAGATATGGACAGATATGTACTGTAACTGTGCCTTTCAATTTAATGATCAACACATTTGGAGTAGCACAATTCTACACTATAAATACTATTTTTATTTCCACTCCTGACATTCTTGGTGAATATTGTGAGACATGGAGAGAGAGAGAGAGAGAGAGAAGGGGGTGGATAGAGAAATTTACACAGGTGTGCTGACAGTGCTGTCATATATAGCTTGTTTTTAAAGGAACTATAATAAAGTTACCTGAAACTAAAATTTAGTGTGCAGCCAGAGATGTCATACCTTGCGGAGGTCCTAGTGGAGCTGTGTTTCCTCTAGTACAGATATGGAATGCTCATTTCTTTGTAGAGAGTCTGTTTACGAGCAATTCACAATTCTTCAGCTAGTGAGTAACTGTGTGACAGTAAGTTGTAGAAATTAGAAAATTTCACCTAGCAAAATATTTAGCGTAATTACATTACACAACATTTTTCACCTAAGCGAAACATAATGTACCTGGATGCCAGTTTCACGTAACATGAAATTTTGCCAATTTTGCCAATGTTTTCAATTTCTCCTGCATATTTACAATGCATTGTGGGTAAATAGCTTAAATATCACATGCAGGCTATTTCCTGCACAGTATATTGTCTGTTGAGTTGAGAGGATTTCAGTGTGGTGCATCACAGCCAATAAACCTTTCAAAAACCTCTTTATTTGTTATTTTGTGAGAGCTAACTGCTCCTAAAGTTTAAAAGTTGTTCCTAGTGCTGCTTGTGAACATTTTTTGTTTTGGTATCTTTGGATAATACTTAGTTAAACTGAGGTAGTGTTTTCAGTTGTCTCTGTGTCTGTGTCTGTGAGGGAGTCGAGTAGGGAGGGTTGACCATGTGGTGTATGTGTGTGTGTGAAAGCAGAGCAGGCTAGTTCCTAATATTTGACAGAGTTCTCACAAGTTGTGAGTGAGTGTTTGTCATTTCTTTTAAGTCTTAATATTTTGTTGATGTGCTACTTATTTGTAATATTTTCTTACATATTGACCCTTTTGTAAGTAACTTTATCTGAACAGTTACTCATTCTGAGTAGTTCTGTTCCTGTTTCCCTTTGTTTAATCACTTTTCTGCTTTATGTTTGTATTGGAAACCATTGGAATCAGTGAAGAAAACAACAGATTTCGGTCCTGGTGGTGGATGTGAACCATCTAACAGCATAACTGACTCCAGATTTCTTCTCAATTTACTGTAACATTTTGGGGAAACGTTTCTGGACTTCTGGGGCATGGTAGGCAGTGACAGCATCAAGATTAAGCCTGAAATCCATTGTAAACGGGCAGAAAATAGCAGATTTCAGTCCTGGTGGTGGATGTGAACCATCTAACAGCATGACTGACACCAGATTTCTGTTTCAATTTTCTGTAACTGTTTTGGGAATCATTTCTGGACTTCAAAGCTTGTTAGGCAGGTGAGCACCATAGGCCTGAAAACTGTTCTAAACAGGTGCAGAAAACAACAGATTTCAGTCCTGGTGGTGGATGTGACCATATAGCAGCATGATTGACTCCAGATTTCTGTCTCAATTCACTGATAACAATTTTAGGAAACATTTCTGGACTTCTGGAGCATGCTCGAAGTGGCAGCACCAGATGAGTTACATCTTCGGAATGTTGCACACAATAAAGTGACACAACATCACATAGCATTGTGAAACTATTTTTTAATAGGCACAATGCTTGACTTTTTATGGATAGGAAGCAGAAACATGTTAAAGAGCAGGTGATGCCTTCAACATAACTTTCACAAAACATAACACTGACCCGACAATTCAGTTGCATTCCACGTACATACGTTTGCAGGAAAGGCGGCACTTGTTGAAAGCTGTTGGCCATCAGGGCCCTGTGCACAGAGTCTGTGTTTTTGAATTCAAATACCTTGTGTGAGTTGCTTCAACTCAAAGTAAAATTACTCCACAGTACATATCCATAAAGTGCTCTTTTCTTTATTCCAATGTGGTAAGTAAGCAATGTAAAAATGCTCCCATATAACTAAGATAAAAATGCTACCTTCCTCAAGGCACCGTACTTCATGATACATCAAAGGTTATGTCACACCTGACACGCTTCACACATGCATGCTTTCTCACACACAAAAGCATGCATGTGAGAAACGTATGTCAGGTGTGTGAGCATAATTGGTAACATATAAGAAATGATGGTGCCTTAGGGTGAGCGGATGCTTATCTTAGTTATATAGAAGCACTTTTACATTGTTTGCTTCTGCCACACTTGAATAAAGAATCTAGCACTTTTATGGACATGTGCTGTAGTGAGTACTTCTAACTTTGAGTTGAAGCAACTCACACAAGGTATTTGAATTAAAAGAATTACGACTCTGTGCACAATGCCCAGATGGCTGACAGCCTTCGCAGGAGCCGGCCTTTCATTTGCAAATTCCATATATGAAATGCAACTGCATTACACATCATTATGTTGTTAAAAGTAAGCTTGCAGGTGTAATCAGCTCTAAGAAGTAACACACACACACCACAAATAATAAGGGAATAAGGTGTTTATTAGGAAGGAGTACATGGACATGGTACAGAATAAGTATAACAAATGACAGGCAGGATCGGAGGATAAGGTAATACAACAATGAGCGAGGAGAAGTAGAGAGACAGGAAAAAGGACTGAATTATAGGGAGCATATGACAGCAACAAACACAACAGCAATAGTGAAAAAATTATTTTACATACAAATAAAGAAACAAGAGGACTTAAGGATGTAGATTAAACAAGAAGGAAATTTTTTTTGTTTGTTTTAATTTTTATTTTTTCGGGGAACATACAAACAACGGAATAGAGGATAGAAAATGAAAAAAAGACAAATTAATTCATGCTGCCACATTAACTGCAGTGGGGCTGCCATGCAGTTTCAGACAGGATGCCCATGATTTTGTCGACATCACCTGGGTTGTAATCTCCCCCTGGGCATCATTAAATTCCTGTCTGAAATCATTTAACTCCTGTTGAAGCTGGCGGACGTCTGACAGGACAGCTGATAAGTCCCTCATGCTGTCACTGCTGGTGTGATAGGGGCTGCCTGTGCTGCTGCTGCTGGCTCTGGATGGGGGGCTCCTGTGGGGTCTTGATACTACTGCAGACTGTTGCTGTTGTCTGGTCTGGCAAGACCAGCAAGGATGCTTAACAGGTCCAGCCATGCCTCCCTCCTGCTCACTCCTTCAGTGCTCACAGCACTGCACTGTCCTCACAGCCGCAGGTGTTGCTACACGCCATCTCCTACAGTTTGAGGTCCACGAACGTGGGTGGTGGTGCAGCATGTGGCCCCACTGGTCACTTGTCCTGAAGTGGGAAACAGACTTACTACATGCACTTCCTGCCCCGGTATATTGCAGGTGATCACTGGAGTCACCTGCTGAACATGCTATAAAAAACTCCCAGGCAGGAGAACTTCGAGGATGATGCAGCAGTGGGGGGCATGATGATGCCCCAGGCAAAGTCTCCTGCTGCGGAGTGGAGGAACAGCATCCTGTTGCTGTGGAGGGACACTGTCTCCTGCTGGCTCTCTGCAGTGGAGGAGCCATGGTTGCCTCCTGGTTTTCGGGGAGGGACTGTCTCCTGCTTCTGCTGTGGTGGTGGGGCCATGGTCACCTCCTGCTGCTGGGATGTGACAAAGTTGTTTTCTGCTTGGTGCTGGTCCTGGGTCCAACAGTCTCCTTCCACAGTGGCATTTCATTTTGATGGACATCTGAAACATGTGCCTGTCAAGGCAAAGTGACAGGTGCTCCACTGCAATACCCTTTCCCATTATGCCACCACACCACCGCCAATTCAAACAAAACCAAAAAAGCAAGCAGAGATAGAGACTCTAACAGAGGAGTGAGACAGGGATTTTTCACACACACACACACACACACACACACACACACACACACACACACACTACACACTCACACACGTGCTAAAATATGAATAGACAAAGATAAACAAGAAAAGTTAGAAAAATAGCACAAATTAAGTAGTTTATGTATCAAAGTGCACTCTGCAGTCACAGGGCTCTGACTCTAAGTCTAGATGCTGCCTGCTTCCTCAAGATATGTAGCACAGAAATGAACCACTCACTTTGTGCCTGTTTATCTCAACCATGTGACCACCGACAGAGAAAAGCCCAATCTCACCCTAATTTTGCCTTATAAAAGTGCAAGGCAAAATTCAAGGTGAAAATTAGACAGCGAGAATTGATCGAAAGCCCTAATTATGTGAAATGTTTCATGGGCAAAACTGGCAATGTCACCAGAATTTCGCTGGTGAAATAAAAATTTCACTGCATCTCTATGTGACAGTACTTAGTGTAAGTCCTATACCTTTATATGGTATATACTGTGGTACTTTCTTAACAATATTGAAAGAAGGGATAGTATTAATATGCCTCTTTTACTATGAACTGTGTTCTACTGTTAAAGTAACAACATAGCTGGTGCAGTTTAAGTTACATAGTGTTGACCATTGTAAGCATAAAAATGGGACAATGTTGTAGGGTTATCTGAAATGAGAAGTGTAGGAACTTGAAGCCAGGTGCAAAATAGTGACAGTAACAGTATACCTGTACTGGTGTTTTTCCAGGAACAAATAATAAAATTTTCATTAAGAGGATACAGGTTCCCCTGACCTCGTTGACCTTCAATTGACTGGAGCAACAGAATTAGGTTGCTGATCTGTGAGAAATATTTTGTTGCCTTGGTGTAAGGAATTATATCTCTTTTGAGTACACAGCAGATTCATGTGGCTGATGCACGTAAAGGGAGCATGGTTCTGACTCGAGTTATCCACTGCATACTGCAGCCTGAGGGGTCTGTGTTAGGAATAAGTTTGATTGTTTTATAATAATAGTATGAATTGATGTTTGTTACTATGTTATAATAACTGGTGGGTATTTTTCCCTAAGACAATCCAGTTGATATTTTCCATAATAACCAGCTAGTTATTCGGCAAACATGTAGGTTTCCTGACTGTGTACAAGCCCCGCTGCCCTCCCTTTACTCACACTGGACACCTGCCATAACCACCACTCAGCAGTAAGTGAAACCAAAGACTCTTTTTTTTTAAATTTTATATAACTGCTGTGGCGAGAAGCCCCACCAGCAATTATATAAAATAAAAGATGGAAGCGATGTGTAAACTTCGATTTTACTCACCCTCAGTGTGGGATACTCGCAAACCCTTGGCATTGCCCTCATGGTTTATGTAGCATCCCTCATCTCGGTGTGTGTAAAATCTTGTAACACACACAACCCCATCCTTTTTTCTCTGTACGGCAAGTACTAAAAACACAAACAAACAAACAAACAAAAAAAAACAGGAAATGGAAAAACATAATATAATTTGATAAAACAATAATCTTATAAGTGCGATGTAGCTCCACTTAACCCATGTGGCCTCCAGTTTATATGGCTGGTGAATATGCACTAGATTTAATAACTAGATTGGGTTAAAGTATGACCAGCAAAACGAAGAACTTAGTTTTATTAAATAGTTGCTCTGTTAGGATTGAGTGTAAAGTGCCCTTACTTTATTATTTTTTTTTTGTATACCATACAACTGGCACGAATTGATATTGTAACAGACAAGAACTGCTACAAATTGTAGTAATAGCTTAACAGTTACATATTAGGTCACTGTGACTCCATGACCTCAAGCTCTAGTTCTATATGTAGTAATAAGCCACGACAGGTGTGCATTTCAAGGATTTTTAATGTATGCCCCAGGGGGTGTGCTAAGACATGAGGCTGAAGGCCAAGGGTCTTTCTGCCAGCTTTGAAGTGTACTAAAATCATTGAAATGCGCACCTGGAGTGGCTTATCACATTTATAAAATGGGCCACCATCATAAAACAATTAGTTTGAGTCACTCTGATAGGGATTAAAACTTATTTACTATTTTCAAACAAGTGTAGAATACATTAACTCTAAAACTGTTGAAAAATTGAAAAAGTAGTCCCTATTAATGCATAGACAACATATTTCAACAATAGATTAGTACTTTCAGTTAAAGTATTTATTAGTAATGTTAGTTGAAAATATACATTTTCTCTGTAACATGTAAATTCTCATGTGAATGCACTGCAACATCAGCAAATTTGTAAAATAAGCAGTGTTTAAAACTTCATTTCATTACACTGTAATAATATAGTTTCTTTGAAGGCAACATTCTCTTATTTATAGGATTGAGGTGAAATGTTGGCAAAGAAAACATTTTGCCATGCATTTCATGATCAGTACAAGTACAATCTCTTAATGTAAATGTGTTCAAAACTTTAAACCTGCCAGATTGCCTTTTTTCAGTGGTGCTGGAGGTGGGGGTGGTGGTGATAGATTTCACCTGAAAATACCTATATATGATTCAAATGTACATGCTTTTATAAACTTCAGGAATGTGTTTTGAGTAGTTTGGGTCTGCCTCTGCCTATATAACAGTGTTTTGCCACCATTTCTTTTTGATAATAAAGTATTTTGCCTACTATTTTTTGTTTTGTTTTGTTTTTCCTCTGGTTTTCCCACATTCAAGATATAGCATTTTATTATGGAATGTTTACCATGGAACACAGGGATTTAAAATACTGTGTTCCACTGGTGGAATGTTCTCTCCTAACATACTGTACACACAGACACATAACAAAGGCCTCTTTACAGCCACAGACTAAATTATCTCACTGTCAGGGCAAACAGAAGAGCTTTTCCTAGTGAGCATGGTAAAGACAGAAGGGGAGTTTCACTGTCAGCAAAGAAACAGTTGTAATGACAACTATTAACAATTCTTAAAGTTTCTAATTTGTTTTTGTGTGTAAGGAGTGTGATGATCAAGAAAACAACATTGAATTATTTATTTTTTTTTAATTTAAGGTAGTTTTATTTTTGAGGTCAGTTGAAGGTTTTACGGTGTAAAGTTAGCAGCCATGTTTGTGATAGAAGATCAGCTCTGGTTGTAGGGGTCTGATGGAGATAGTTCTGGTTGTTGGAGGACTGATTTGTTCATTGTCGGATGTGGTTTAGGACCAGGATGACTGTTTATTTATAGAAATGTAATGTACGGTCAGCTGATGTTTCTTGACCAATGAGATTTCTAGATTTTTGTTGTCATTTTATAGTTGTATCTAATACTGTTACAGATGCGGTCTTACTGTTTTCTTTTCTGCAGGTCAGTGTTAAATCCAACTGGAATTTTTGCCAATAGCTGCGACTTAATTTTCCATTCCTGTTTCATGTGGTATTATGTTGAAAGTGCTACACTCTGTAAGGCAGGTATTAATCGCTTAACTTAGTTTTGGCTCATATATGACTGCAAATCTACTCTTCAGTGAGCCAGTATTTATTTACTTTTTACTATTGTAAATATTATGTTATTTTGCCTATGCACGCAGAGATGCAGAGCAATATTTGCCCCTTTTCATTTTATAGCTACTTCTTCTTCCATTCCACTTTTTTGTTTTTTTTATTAATTTCATTCCTCTCACTTAAAGCTGAGTATCTCTTAACCTTATGTCACTCCATTTATTAATCTGTGTTTCTAGCAAAAATATGTGCTGATACGGTTTAGTGCCAGCTTCATTTCTGCTCTTTTTCATTCCCAAATTTGTGTTTTCTTCTTATCTTTCAACAAACACTACTTTTCAAGTTTTTTTTTTATTTTGGTGTAATCTGTTTAATAAATCAGATGCTTTCTATCCACCCCTCCTAAGCTTTTCAAATGGCACAGTTACTTATTGTTTTTCTTTAGATTTCTGTGCACCCACATCATATCCAGTTGTTGGGGTGACTGCCTGGTTAACTTCCTACAAGCAAACTTAGCATCCCTCCCTGTACAGGCAGTCCCTCACATTTATCCCAAAACTGCATATACCCTGATGTAGGATTATTGGAATGGCTTGCTTAGTCATATGGGGCTTGGTGCAATGCATGCAAGCCACTGGCCTGATGTTTTTGTGTAATAGTAGGTTCATGGTAGGGTCAGAACAGACGATTACATGGCTGTTAGGGCACAGGTTCTTATGTGAAGTAATTTTCCTTCTGAACATTTATTTTTTGCCTGGAAAGACATTCTGAGCTGGTAACGGCTCATTTCCAGAAGCTTCCTGGCAGGGAGGGAAACAGTACAAAACAGTAAATATCATAAAGTGCATACAAAAATAAACAAAATAAAGAACAGTAACACCTCTCTTAGTTGTTTTGTATATTTATCTGAACTGTTAATTAACTGTTGGTTATAATGTGTGTTTTCCCGGATGTACAGTGTACTGCAGTATTTCTGATTTATACATTTATCTTCTAGTTAAGACATTGGAGTTGTCTGATGTTTCATAGGATTCCAGTTCACTGATCAAAAAATCTTTTGTCTGTTTTTTTTTTTTTTATCAGTCACTTCACTTATACACAGCATTATATAGTTACAGCATTTCCAACTGAGGTGGTAAGTTTTGTTATCATTCATCAGGTTCCTTGTCTTAATTGTGCTATTTCCATCCCTGATTATTTTTTTGTAGTTTCTATCACAGTCATATCTTCCTTTCACAGCCTCTACATCTTAATTTGCCCCCATGTGCATTGTCATTTGCTACATACTTGCTTCTCCCTTTTCTCATTTTTCAATATTGGTATCTAATACTGTTACTGGTGTGGTCTTACTTGTTTTTTCTTTTCTGCAGCTCAAGTGTTAATCTAACTGGAAATTGTTGCCACTAACTGCAACTAAATGTTTCATTCCTGTTTCATGTGGTATTGTGTTGAAATATAGAATTTGACGGCAGATAAGGACCGCTTGGCCCACCTAGTCTGCCCATTTTCCTACCTAACAGATAAGCTGCAGATCCTAGTTAACCACCAGCTACTTCCTCTTACCCGCCCTAGGACTGCCTTATGCCTGTCCCATGCATTCTTGAAGTCCCCCACTGTTCTTGACTCCACTACTTCTCCTCAGGGAGGCTGTTCCATGCATCCACAACCCTCACTGTGAAAAATACTGTCACATTAACCCTGAGCCGTCCCTCTCTATCTTCAAATTGTGCCCCTTGTTCTTGCACATCTCTTTTCTGGAAGATGCTACCCTCTTGGACTTTGTTAATTCCCTTGAGGTACTTGAAAGTTTCTATCATGTCCCTCTCCCTTCTTTCCTCAAGAGTATACATATTAAGCTCCTTTAGTCTTTCTTCATATGTCTTCTGGTGCAGACCCTGCACCATTTTGTTGCCCTCCTCTGGAGGGCTCCACTCTGTCTATGTCTTTGCAGAGATGAGGTCCCAGAACTGCACACAGTACTCCAGATGGGTCTCACCAACTGTCTGTACAGAGGGATAACAACTTCTTGTTTTCTACTACTGATGCCTCTTCCTATGCATCCCAGTATCCCCCAGCCTTCCTTACTGCCTTCTCACATTGCTTGCCCACCTTTAGGTCATCTGATATAATTACCCCAGGTCCTTTCTATTTTTTACTGTTGTCAGTATCTCACCCCCTATTGTGTACGCTTCCCTGGGTTTTTGTTTCCCATGTGCATTACCTTGCACTTCTTTGCATTGAATCTGAGCTGCCATACATTTGACCATTCCTCCAACCTTTGCCAAGTCCCTTCTCATCCTTTCCACTCCATCTTGTGTCTCAGCCCTGTTGCAGATCTTTGTGTCATCTGCAAAGAGACATACCTTTCCTTCTAGTTCTCTGCAATTCACTTATAAAGACATTAAAAAAGACTGGTCCCAGCATTGAACCTCGCGGCACCCCGCTAGTAACCTCCTTTCTTCACTGTAGACTCCATTTACTATTACCCTTTGCGTCCTGTTGTCTAGCCAATTTTTATCCAGGCTACCACCTTGGGACCCATTCCAAGGCTGGCTATCTTGTGTATTAATCTTTGTGTGGGACTGTATCAAATGCCTTGCTAAAATCTAGGTAGGCCATGTCCACAGCCCTCCCTGGTCTACTACTTTGGTCACCCAGTCAAAGAAATCTATCAGATTCATCTGACATGACCTTCCCATCGTGAATCCATGCTGCCTTGGGTCCTGTGCCCACTGGCCTCTAGGTACTCAACAATTCTTTCCTTCAGAAGTGATTCCATCATTTTCCCTACCACTGAGGTCAAACTAACTGTTCTGTAGTTTCCTGCCTCTGTCCTGCTCCCACTTTGTGAAGAGGAATCACATCTGCCCTCCTCCAGTCCTTGGGTACCACCCCATCCTCCCATGATTTGTTAAAGATAGTAGTCAGCTGTCACTAGTTCTACCCTTAGTTCTTTTAGAATTCTTGGGTGAATCCCATCAGGCCCCATTGCTATGTCCACCTTCAATTTTATTAGTTCTTTCAGAACCCTTTCTTCTGTAAATGGACTGGTATCGACCCCTGCCTGCAGAGTGTTTCTTGTTTGGTTTAGGTAAGTCCCTCCTCTTCCTTTGTGAATACTGAGCAGAAATATTCATTCAGTCCCTGCTTTTCACTGTCACCTCTACCCACATTCCCTCCCTTTATTAAGCTTCAGTATCCCTCCTTTGGTCTTTCTTCACTCCTAATGTACCTGTAAAGGTCTTATCCTTCTTAACAGAATTGGCTATCCTTTGCTCGGTTTGGGCCTTTGCTATTCTGACTGCCTTCCCAGCCTCTTTCTGCTTTAACTGATAAAGTTCTCTGTCCTGCTCCTTCTGTGTTTCCTTATATTTCCTGAATGCTATCCTTTTCTCCTTAACCTTCCCTGCCACCTCTTTGAGAACCATAGCATTTTTTCTTTCATTGTGCTTTATTGATTTGCTTTACACAAAGGCTTGTTGCCTCTGTGATGGCTGTTTTGATCACTCCCCATTGTTCCTCCACCCTCTCCTTCTTGCCTGTTTGCTAGTGCTTTTCTGAGACACTCTCTCATTTTCCCAAAGTCAGCCCTCCTAAAGTCTAGTACTCTTGCTTTTGTATGGCTTGATCAGTATGGCTGTGTTTATCATGAACCACACTGTTTGGTGGTCGCTTGTTCCCAGATGGCTACCCACTTCTAAATCTGAGATTCTTTCTCCAGCACCATTTGAAAGTACCAGGTCTAAGATTGCTCCTTCCGAGTGGGTTCCAATACTAGCTGTCTGAGGCATGCCCCTGTAGGGTATCAAGAATGACCCTGCTCTTGGATGTGCCTGCAGCGAAGGTGCTCCAGTTAACATCTGGCAAATTCAGGTCCCCATCAACAATATCTCCTTTTTCTGCCATTCTAAGAAAGCCTTCTATCATTTCCTTGTCCATTCCCTCCTGAGATGGGGTCTGTATACAACCCCCATGCAGAATGTGGTGCCATTTCCTGTCTCTAGGGTGACCCAAAGTGCCTCATCTGTTCCCTGTTTACTCTTTAGTTCTGTTGCTTTGATCCCTTCCTTTACATAGAGAGCTACTCCTCCTCCTCTTTACCCTCCTGTCCCTCCTGTAGATTGTGTATCCTGGTATGTTGACATCCCAGTCATGGTTCCTCTGTGTACCATGTTTCTGTGACTGCCACAATATCCAGACAACCCTCTTCCATCAAGGCCACTAGTTCAGGGCTTGTTACACAGACTATGGGCATTGGTACTCATCACCCTCCACTTTTGATAGCCTTACCCCTTTTAGCCCCATTTCTGTCCTTACTGCCTTTGCCTTTTCACATTTAAATCTGTTCTGCTCCCTAATAACTTCTGTACCTTGGTGTTTACCTCACTTACATCACCATGTTTTGTGGGGAGGCTCAGGGTTTCCTGCTTCTTTCCGGTTCCTCCCCCTTGGCTGGTTTAAATGCTTGCCAATGAAGCATTTAACCTCTCACCCTAGGATCCTGGTTCCCCACTGGACAGATGCAGACCATCGCACCAGTATGGGTCTGCAACCCTCCAGGTGGCTCCCAGTCCCCAATGAAGCCAAAACCCTGAGCTCCACATCAGTTTTCAACCACTCATTGAATTCCCTGGTTGAGAAGTACCTAGCATCTCCCTTGCCATGAACAGGCAGCACCTCCGAGAAGGTTGCCGTGATGGCGCCACTTGTCTAAGGCCCCTTCCCAACTCTACAAACTCTTTGCACTGCTCTGATCCCATTCCTAGCCAGGTCATTTGTCCCTAGGTGGACAATGACATCCAACTCCTCGCAGCTCCTCCCACGATCCTGAGGATTTGCTTCCTGTCCTCCAGCCATGGTGCCAGGAAGGCACCCACCTCCTCTCCCCTTCCTCCCCATTTCTACCCTCCTAATGATTGGAGTCCCCACCAGGAGTTGTTTCCTTCCCTGTGGGGTCCCATGCCACCCTCCTTTGGGTCTCCTTTGTGAAGGTCCCCAGCATCCTTCTTGGTCTCCACTGCAGGTGCCTCCATAGAGGAACCACTATCCACCAGAAGGAGAATGAATTGTGGAGGTACAGCTGGAGGGATGCAACTCTGTTCCACTGCCCTCTCCCTCCTTGAGCCCATCCTGGTCCAGCCTCTCCTCCTTCTTGGCAACCTCTGAGGTAGTGGCATTATCCCTGTGGTCCCTGGGTGGGGAGGAGGTTTCACAAATCCTAGCCAGGTCAGCCTGGAGACGGGCAACCTCCTCTCTCAGACCAGAGGTGCCTGCAAATAGGGCAGCATCGTAGCCTCCAGAATGTCTCCCGAACACTGCCACCCCACAGCCATTACACTGCACCACTCCTATCATGTCTCATTTTGTGTCTCCTCTACTGTTTCTCTGGATGCTTACTCTCTCCTCTCCTTACAACTCTCACCCTTCCTGTTCTGGGACAGCAACTTCCTATCTTCTTCAGTAGCCTCCTTCTTCCTTGCTCAATATCAGACCACCAGCAGCTGGGGGAGAGTGAGCTACTTTTTCTACTTTAGGGTTGACAAAACCAATGTTTCTCTTGTTTCTTTCCTTCCTGTTGACAGTCAAATCCAGTGGCTATAAAAGTAGAACTGGCTTTGGGTGGGATGGAGGCAATTAGTAAGAAAAAGGCTAGCAACAGGAAGTTGTAATTTGACTCACCTGCTTTTATAGTGTCTAAACCACACCCCAGGTAAGCTTGCTTTCCTCCTACTGGTTTAGCAAAGTCAGCTGATACAGTACCCTTCACTGCACAGAATACACACTGACCTTTCTTTTCTTTCTTTTTAACCCTAAATAAGTCCCTTCTACTTCTATAAAGTTATCTGTCTACTTAATCTTAACAGACACTGACTCCTGCTGAGATATACATTTTAAATTAAGAAGAAAATGTAACTTCTTTTAGTTAGCTGCTTTCTGCTCTACAAGCAGAGCTAGCAACAGAAAGGAAAGTGCTCAAAGTGCTACTCTCTGTAAGGCAGGGCACTCTATCACTTAACTTGTTTTGGCTTATATATGACTGCAAATTTGCTCTGCAGTGAGCTGTATTTTATTTAGTTATTTTCCTTTATTACCATATATGGTAAGTTATATTTGCCTGTGCACCCACCTGAGATGCAGAGCAATTGAACACATCACCTATTGCCACTGGAATAGCACTGTATTTGTACCCCCCACATTCATTTAATAGCTACTTCTCTTCTATTCCACTTTGTTTTATTTTTATTAACTTCATTCCTCTCACTTAAATTATGTGTTATGTGGAATAACTCCTATTGTTATGATTTTTCACAAAACTGTTAACTGTGCAGATGCATTTGTAAAGAATTTATTATAATAGAGACTTTTGAAATGTTATTTGACTTACCATACTCATGCTTGTCTACCCACTTACTCAGTCTCCTACTTGTTTCTGTCCTTGTACTAACTAATTCATGTTGCTTCATATCAATGGGGTTGTTGATTTTCATATTGTGTGCCTGGGGTGGAGCAGCAATAAAAGATAAACTATGCAATGCCCTCAATAACACACCTACCCCAGTTTACTTTTACCTAACACCCATTTCTTAGGCCTTGTACAGTAAGATCTTCCTTCAGGAGAACAACTTGTAATAAAATGTGTATGATTAACATTGACATTTGGGTATATGCAGTTTTATATAATGCTAATTATGTGTGTGCATGTACTGTATAACAATCTCTAAAAAATCAAACACATCAAACATCTTTGTAAACATGTCTCAACATTGTGTTTATCTTCCACCTTGTTACAACATATAATTGTCTCAGCAGTGTTTGCAGTTAAGGTACAGTACCTTCATGCATATGATAGCTCAGTTCTGTTGAGTTGATTGCTATTACAGTGCATAGAATAAAATGTAAACATATAGGTAACTGTAATACAGGCGGTGTCAATATTTTTTTATCTTCCCTTCCTCAATGTACCGTGGTTTGATACAGTTAGTGTATGCAATGGCAATTCATGTATATGTTTAAGCCATGAAATACCCTTATTTACTTAATGCATTTGTAGCCATAGTGGCTTTACCAATGCTTTTATCTTCACTATCCCTCCCTTGCTTTCCTTTTTCCCTATGTACTTGAGAAAAGCCTTTTCCTAATTTTCTACACCTTTAGCTGCTGTATCCTTTCCTCTTCCTGCATTTTGCTCCCTTCACTGCTTTACCTGTTTTCTCTGTTTTACCTGTATGTCTCCTGTTTTTCTCCCTCTGTGTTTCCTCATACCTCTTGAATGCCACAGTTTTTCCATCATCCTGCTGCCATTTCCTAGAGTACCATAACAGTCTCTTTTAATCTGACCTCCTAAAGTCCAGGACTTTTATCCTTCTGTGGTTTGCCTTTGCTCCTGTCTTAATGGATCCCCATCTGCGTTCTTCAACCCTTTATACTGTGTATACTCACACAAACCATTCAGGGTCCTCAGTCTGGTACTTCAAAACCTTTCAAGTAATATACACTTACAAACTATCCTGGGTGGCTCAGCCTGGTCCTTCAGACCTGTTCATTTAGCAGAGTATACTCGCAAACCATCCAGGTTACCTCAGTCTGTTCCATCATATCCATTCACTTTGTATACTTTTACTAACCATTCAGGATCCCTCAGTCTGGCCTTCAAACCCATTCATTTAGTACTCTCACAAACCATCCAGGGTCTCTCAGCTTGGTCCTTCAACCCTTTTCATTGTTTTTATTGCAGATAGGGATGTTTCTCTAGTGCCCAAGCTGTCTCTGTATACCGGCTACCTAGCCATTCTCCCCCACTTTCCTCTAGGACTTACCTTTGTGCCAGGGCAGCATGATCTGAATGCTCGATGGGTGCAGGGCTACCAGATGATTGGGGTCAGGTGCTGCTCAGGCATTCATTTCTCCATTTTCTCCCAAAGGGGCAGTATGTCATGCCTTCCAGATGTCCCTCACACACTGAAGTGTGTGGAACATCCACAGCCGCTGCTCTCTCCCCATATGCTGACAGCCCCAACCTGCTTCACCCCAGCCAATGCTAAGGGCTAGATGAACACTGACACTGAAACCTCCTCAATGGGAGAGGATGGCATTCCTCCAGATGCTCAGTCCTTTCCTTCCCAGCTGACTCCAGGTGAACTGAGTCCACATCTGAATCGGGGTGACCGTAGATGGTGTGAGGTGGTGTCTAGTGCTTCAACTCTCAGCATCACCAGGTCAGCTCAAACCCTTTAATTTTGTTTCCTTCCACACACCATCCAGGGTCCCTCAGCTTGGTCATTCAAATTTTTCATTTTATGTATCTCACAAACCATCCAGAGTCCTCAGACTGGTCCTTCAAAACATTTCATTTAGTATATTGTCACAAACCATCCATGGTCCCTCGAACTTGCCCATCAAATGCTTTTAGTGTCATGCCCTTAAAAACCACCAAGCATTCCACCAAACCTCTCAGTATAATAATCTTGGCATACCACGTGAAGAATATATCCGCCTTCCCATTATTCAGCTGTTTACCACTAATCTTTCTTCACTGACTAAGGAACAGGTGAACATCATTCCTAAGTCTGCCATTTTAAGATTGTACTATTCACTTTAAGATTATGTTGTTACACTAATCATTTACTGGATTGCTAGGCTAGACTTAAGAAATATACTCAGTAAAACTTAAATACTCTTAATTGTGATACAGAGACATTCATTGGATGGCATGGGCAGGAAGGGTGACATCTCAATTAGAATTGAGCACAATCCCATTTAATGACATCAAAATGAAGCAAAAATTGGTTATTTTGCCTTTACAAAATTTGTGCCATAATTTTGCATATTTACTAGATTGTGTTGTTTCATAATTACAAAGTACCAGATTCCCAGCTATGATTTCTATCTTTCTGCATGATGAGTACAGCATGAACTACAGCCAGACAGCTTGAGAGCAGCGTCCTGTGCCCCCTGTTAATATGCCTTGACCATGTCCTGTAGAGCAGAGATGTTGCAAAGTTTTAGTTTACTGGCGAAATTAAGGCAGAGTCACCAAATTCACCTCTGAGTTGGGTTTGCAAAGTGTTTCTATTTAATAGGAAATATGCCATTGGTAACTTAGCCTTGCAATCTCACTGCAACTTTTCCTTGGGCACACCAAGGCAAAAGTTAGTTCAATTAATCTTGAAACTTCATTTGTATCTTCTTCTTTGGGTACACCAAGGTGAAGTTGGGTCAAAATGAAGCTGTTACTGAGTCAGAGATTTTGCTACTCTTGGACTGATCCTCCTGTTTCCACCTCCCCAGCACCCAACCACATGAATGTCACAGATGTGGCAGAGAATCATTTAGCAACACAAATGCCACCACCTTACTTCCACCAGCTACTCCTTTTGGATTTTTATGCATATGTCTGTCAATTTTGTCAACTTTGTCTGAAACTTGGCATGGTTGTAGTCCAAGAGCAGATGCATATTTAGTTTAAATGTGATGATTATCAGGCTTAAATTGTGGATTTGGCACTAAGGTCAATTTGGGAAGGGATTTTGGGGTTCTGAGCATACCCCATGAATTTTTCCAGGAGTCTTATGTGTTACTATTGCAGTACTCATTGAGACCCTTGTTTGGATATGTACAGTGTCCCTTAACTCTAAAGACAGTTGGAGTTAGGGCTTGTTAAAATTGCAATGTTATCCAATGGGTCATTAGGGTTTGGGTTAGGGTTAATGTGGTCACTTGCAACCTGTGCAATAAATGTGTCCCTGTGGGCAAACAGGGGACCCACATTTTTACTGGGGGCAGAGGACCCATCTCATGACAAATACTGGGCTGAGTGGAGGAAACGGAGGGAAGTGGATAATGAAGGTGGTGGTCCATCTGTGCTGGTAGTAGGTCAAGCAGGGTGTAAGGAAAGTTCCGTGTCACAGTGGGGCAGCGAGCACACCCTGTGGAAGCAGCAGCACCCTCTGTTGAAGTTCAGACTCCACATGAAACAGCACCACCAGTAGCATCCTCACTGTCACCATTTTTTCTTTCTTTTTATGCAAACAATACACAACAGGAATTTCAGGGATTAAGGGACACATGCAAGAAGCAACAGCTCAGGTAATTATACCAACATTACTGTATACACAAAAACTGCTGACTTCAATCAATAAACACAAGCAAAATCAATACAGGCAAACCACAGTGACAACAATAATTCAGTAAACACACCTAACTGTTCTACAGAACTAAAATTACAAACCAAAGAAAACAGAAAAAAATTCACACAAAACACTGACAACAATACTACTAAGACAGAAAGGCTGCCTAACCTTCCTTTTCTCTCTCTCAAAGTTACTGCACAGAAACTGTCAGCAGAAAAGGACTGCAAGGCCTATCCAGTCTGCTCATAAGTCTTACCCTTGTTTGTGGCTTCTGACTCTAGTTGATCAACGTCTTTCTCTCTCCTTCCCACTTCTAGGGTCTCCTTATGCCTGTCCCATGCACATTTAAATCCCTCCACTGTGCTCATTCCACCACCTCCTGTGGCAGACTATTCCATGCATCTACCACTCTTCCATGAAGAAAAACTTCCTCAAATTTCCCTTATCCTGCCACCTTCCAATTTCATAGCATGCACCTCATTCTTGTACTCCTCCTATATTGGAAGATGTCACACCTCTGCACCTTGCTTATGCCTTTAATGTACTTGAAGGCTTCTATCATGTTTCCCTATGCCCTCCTCTCCTCCAGCAAGTACATACGAGGTCTTTTCACTCTTCTCATATGTTTTCTTGTGCAAGCCCTGTACCATCTTTGTCACCCTTCTGTGGACTGCCTCTACCCTGTCAATGTCCTTATGAAGAGTCAGCCTCCAGAATTGTACACAGTACTCTAGGTGAGGCATCAGTAGTGTTTTATACAATGGAACCATCACCTCCTCCTTCTGCTAATGATACCTCTGCCTATGCACCCCAGCATGCCACTGGCCCTCTCTGCAGCCTTTGTACTCTGTTTAGGCACCTTTAGGTTGTCTGAAATGATAACCCCAGATCCCTTTCTTCTTTGGTGACTGTCACCAACCCCTCCCCCCACTTCCTGTAGAGTACAAGTCGCATTAAACCGTTCCACCAATGAGTTGGTTTAGCATTGTTTTTTACAGTTGGCAATTCATTGGCAACCTCATATTGCATTGTTTTTAATGCTTAACCAGCTCAAGAGTAATGTTTGTAAAATGTTTTTACAACTCATTTGGATTGCATTAGCAGTCCAGTCACAATGAAATGCAAACCAAGTTTTAACTCTTAAGAAAGAGTTTGTGAACGGCTTTGTACTGGATCCAGCAACACTTATGCAACTCAGTCAGAAATGCTGAAACAACTCATTGGAGGAACAGTTTAATGTGACTTGTACTGTAGCTCTCTCCAGGGTTCCCTCATCTCAGGTGCATTATTTTGCATTTCTTTGAATTTAACCTCAGCTGCCACACCTTGGACCACTCTTTAAACTTCCCAATGTCCCTCCTTATTTTCTCCACCCTATCTGGAGTATCAGCTCTGTTGCAGATCCTGGTGCCATCTGCAAAAGGCAGACCGTTCCCTCCAACCCTTCCGCTATGTCACTGATGAAGACATTAAACAGAACTGGCCCAAGGACTGATCCTTGTCACCCCGTCTCCTCAGACTGGATTGCATTTACCATCACCCTCTGCCTCCTGTCTGTTAACCAGTTTCTAACCCAGTTTGCCACCTTATGGCCCATGTCCAGACTACCCATCTTGCTAACCAGCCTTTATGTGGGATGGTAGGCAGACAAGATGGCTCACTAAGACTTGCTGAAAAATCTACACTCTAGGGACAAATGCTGGAAATAGTACAAAGCCTTCGGGTTACAGTCTGATTATACCTACAGAACCCTCGTAACTTCTGTAAAAACAGGTCAGAACAGCTAAGAGTGCCTATTGTTAAGAATTGCTGCTAGGCTCTGCTGGGGACCCTAGGAAATTCTGGGCCTATGTCAAGACCTTTCTTGGTGTGTCCCAGTCAACTAGCATCAGTGACATGGTATTAAATGGAGTGCATTGCAATGGCTCCAACACCATTGCTAATTCCTTCAATCAAATGTTCTCGGACCTGTCTCAGTATACCTCTGCCTTCCCATCTCCCCAGGCAGCCTCTCTGCTTGCAACATCAGCACAGTCCACTACCCCAGCTATCCTTCCCAACAAATGTCTAAAAATCCCCATTCTACTTCAAGGCAGTCTCAAGGACTGAGATCTTAAAACTATTATGGACTGTCTCTGACAACACTAGCTCTGGATCAGATACACTTGAGCCTCAGCTCCTGAAACTAGCAGCACCATACATAGCCCCCTCTGGCTAGAATTTTCACCTTGTCTCTCTCTAATAGCCAAGTTCCTGACCTCTGAAAGATTGCTTGTGTAACACGGTCCTTAAAAAGGTGATCCCAAGTTGATTACTAACTACAGGCCTATAGCCATCGTGTCGGTTCTAAGTAAAATTCAGGAAAAACTTGTTGCAAATCAAACCATTGACTACCTCACAAAGTACAGCCTTCTCTCTGACACACAACATGGCTTCCATGAAGGTCACAGTACCTCTACAGCGCTTCTCAAATTCACTACCGATGTGCTTACCAGGATGGCGCTGGCCAGCTGACAGGGGCAGTTTTAATAGACCTTACAAAGGCCTTTGATCTTGTTGATCACCCCTGCTCCTCTCCACTCTTTGCAATCTGAGCTTTTCACCCCAGTTGTCACCTGGTATGGAAGCTATCTATCAAATAGAACTCAAATTGTGAAATTCACTTCTCTTATCTGATGGGAGGCAGTATAGTGCAGTGGTTTAAGGTTCTGAACTGCAAATCTGGTGACATCCAGCAGACCAGACATGGGTTTGAATCACAGCTTCCACATGCATACTGTGTGACCCTGAGCAAGTCACTTAACACCAGTGCTCCCAGGTTGCTCCTGTATAAAAGCTTTCAGCTTAGTGTGCTACTCCTGGTTAAACAACTAAAAAAAAATGGTGCTACTATCAATATTAGGGTTCCCCAAGGCTCTATTCTATGACCTCTTCTTTTCTCACGTTTTATCAATAACATAGATGAGGTTTTTCTTCATGCTCATCTATTCTCTATGCAGATGATCTTGTACTCTATTCAAGCTCTTATAAGGTCACCAGCATAAATGCATCCCTTTCTTCAGATTTCACAAATGTCCAAAATTGGCTTTCTGCACATGAGCTTGTGCTTAATGCTAAGAAAACCCAAGCAATGTTACTTGGATCTGCCCCTAAACTTAGGACATGTCAAACTCCCTTATTGGTGCAAGACTGCAGTGGCACACAAATAGAATGTGTTACATCTTTTAAGTACCTGGGAATTCTTCTGGACCAATCCCTAGACTTCAGCCTGCATACACAATCTGCCTGGAAGGCAGTGGATGCTAAACTGGGGTTGCCTACAAAGTCCAGCTTTATGTTGACTCCTCTGCTAAACTTGCTGTTGCTAGAGATATATTACTCCCTGCCCTCACCTATGGCATGCCAACCTTTGCTGCCACACACAAAACCATCCTTCATAAGTGGGATGTCATTTATAATATTATCTGTTGATATGCCTCCTCGTCACCACGGCTTAAGCACCACTGCCAACTGTACAAGGACCTGGGCTGGTTATCCCTCTCAGCTTGTCGTCAATACTCTCTTGGCTCCCTGATTGACTCTATACTCAGAAACCAGACCCGTCAGCATTCGCAACATTGCTGTTACCTCAAACCTCCCCTATAGACTGCATCAGTAGATAAATCCCTGCTGAATGTACCTAGATGTAAAACATCAAAAGACTCTGTTGCCATCAATCACTCTGCTCCTAAGCTTTGAAACTTTCTCCCCAAGCACTTCGAAAATATCTGGATCCCATGACAGCTTCAAAAAGAGCTGCACATACATCTATCCCTTGCTGATCTCTGCATTTGTTTTAATCCTCCCTAATCCACTCACCTGCCAGATGCTGCCTGGCCTAGCTTTAACCTCCCTGCCTCATAGCACTTCTTACCCTTACTATCTCCTTGAGAGCTAATCTACCCCCAACTCCACCCCACACCTGAGTCTTGTTTCAGAGGCCATGATATGCATCCTGCCCAGTCAGGAATTTGCCCTTGCCTTGTTTCGCTGCCTGTTTGAATCTTCATTGTTGTGACTAATTTGAACAATATTTCTTTGCTGCTGTGTTGTGGTATATCTTTCTAGACTGTGTAGTTGTCTCTGCCTAAAATTCTATGTGAATTGCATTGATTGTTATTGCCCTGGTTGCATGTATTCATTACTACTAACTGTTTTGACCTATGCTATTGTAATTTCATAGTACTCATGCTATGTACCTGCTTTGATTGTTGTACTCTCCCAGGTCATGCCTGAAAATAATCATTTCATGGCTAGTGCACCTACCCAGTTAGCAAAAATTAAATAAATAAATAAATGGTGTCAAAGGCCTTGCTGAAATCAAGGTAGGCGACATCCACCACTCCCCTGATTTACCTCCTTCATTACCTATTCAAAAAGTGTATCAGATTCATTTGACACAACCTTTCTGCTGTGAATCCATGTTGCTTTGGATCTGGGCACTGTTGGAGTCCAAGTGTCCCACTATTCTTTCTTTAAGCAGTGCCTCCATGATCTTACCACCTACTGAGGTGAGGCTGACCAGCCAATAATTCCCTGCCTCCTCCCTGCTACCACTTTTGTGAAGAGGGATTACATGTCTCCAGTCCACTGGAACCACTCCTGTGTTGAGTGACTCGTGAACATAGCTGCCAGAGGTGCTGCTAGCTCCCTCTGCAGCTTCCTAATATCCTCAGGTGTATGCCATCTGGTCCCATTGCTTTGTCCACCTTCAATTTTTGAGCTCCTCCAGGACTCTTTCCACAGTAAATGGACTGGTGTTCACCTCTTCTCCACCTTCAAATCTGTTGCCCAATTGTGGTCCCTGACCTCCCCTCTTCAGTGAATACTGAACAGAAGTATTTATTCAGTATTTCTACCTTTATCCAGGTCTCCTCCTTACACTCCTCTTCATCCCTCTGAGCCTGTCTTGTCCCCTTCTTCATTGTCTGAGCTAATCTTTCCTCAGTCAGCACCTTTGCACTCTAATCACCTTCCCACTTCCCTTAGACACTTTTAGGTATACTTCCCTGTCATCCTCCTTGAGCAGCTAAGCTCCCTCACAGCACTGCCCCACTACACAAATACAGAAAACAAAACTACAATTGTAAACCAACTAAATCACAGAAAATACCACAAATAATTGGTGATCTAGAGGCACAAGGCACAGTAGACACATATAGTGAGTGATTTGTTGAAAAACACTGCTTGTTTTAAATGCTTTCCAAAGATTTTAGGCACAAAGATACAGATCACACTTAACACCAAATGACTTTCCACACACCATACTGAATACAGCCCTACGTATAGCAATACAGCTCGTTGCAACACCATGTGACCTCCAATCCCATGGATCCTTGCAAACTTTGCCTTGGAGCCAAAATTCACAGGAAAGTTGACAATTTCACAATTCATGAAGTTATCCTTTAAGCAAAATAGAACTTCACTTTAAAGGAGAATTTCATGAATTCTGTAAAATTTGCAAATTTCTCCATGAAGCAAAGTTTTCTAACTTTACCACCTCTACTGTAGAAATACTTCCAGTACTGCAGAATGTGAGAGAGTAGTTCAGACTCTTTCAGCAGCCATTCCTTGGTCTGCATGTGAGACTTCCAATCAGGGTGCCATTTGGTGCACATCATGATGGTGGTTCTGCATTGTGGAATAAGGATGGCTGGGATGGCTGTGACCCAGCTGAGTTTCTGCCCATGGTTTGTCCCACAAAGGTATGGTTTACCAAGCTCAGCTTGATTAATGGGGCACTGTTTTCGCTTATGAGACAATGGTAGTGGTGTCTAAATATTGTTTTGGCTCACTTTTCGTAGAGACATAAGATTTTAAAGACAGAAAAGACCATCTGTCCATCAGATCTGAAAGGTCAGTGCACACATATGCTGCCAAAAGTAAGAAATTTATTTTAGTGCAAAGAACAGCATGCAGACAACCAACTTGGGTTCAGCACTTCAAGACTTGCTGCCTCTTCATCAAGGGGTGTGGCTAAATTGAGGTCATACTGACAGTTTTAAAACCACAGTGGCACATTCGGATAAGTGCTTAGTAGCCTTATTGGCAAGATTCAGGATCAAGCTAGTTGGCGATCTCATGTATTTTCATTATTATTTAATAACACTAGAGTACAGTAATTTATCAAAATAAACTGTCAAAATCAGAAGGATTTGAGATAAACATTTAAAACTGATTACAAAAGTTTATTTTTTAGTTCAAAATTCTGCTTCTCTGCCCTTATTATAGAAACAGTGAAAACAAATTCAACCGCAAACCAAATTAGGGGAAGAAAGGTGGGTGGAGAGGGGATCAGATAGAAAGGAAAATGGTAACATGGGAGCAGAAAAAAAGGGGAATAGAAAGAATAGCACAGGGAACTAAGAATGGATAAAGGGGGACAAAAGGTCTAGCAACATACTGACAAATACAATTCTGAAGGGTACTAAACATGTAAGCACAGAAGTACATGACAGGTGCAAAAGTGAAAAAAATACTTGTATCCCCAAAATAATGGGTTACAACTTCTTGTCCATAAAGAAGTGTGGGAGGAAGCAGCCCACAGTAGTGCTTTGGCTTTTATTAAAGTATTGACAAGATACATTTTGTGATAACAAAATCAAAAAGGAAGTGAAATAAACACAGGCACAATTATCTCATTTCAATGAACGTCCTGCATTCAAAAGAAAAAGCAAATCTAAGTAAATTATTGGACAAAGTAGAATCAGATATTATAACAAGCATTTGTTAATGCTGAATGTTTGCTTGGTGGTATTAGCATTTTGTAAATGCGGAGTTAGACAGATGCAGAATAGGAATGGCAGTAAGTATTGAACTTCACGCCAATCCCACCTCCATCCTGTAGAGATGGACAGGCATAGGGTAAGTGTTTGGGTTGTCTCCCATGACGGTCATGCCATGTCACCTCACCCTATTCTGCAGACACCGACACGTGTTGAGGTGTGACTTGGGGTGTTTGGCTTTACAGTCACCCGATTGCATAAGGACATACGCTGAAAGGGGTGCACCATAGAAGAATGGAGTGAAGTCTGGGGTCAAGAGTCCAAGGTACACCTTGATGCCTGTCAGTGGTTTGGGGGTGAGATGACATGAGCAGTACAGTTGGCAATCCAAAGGCATACCCGATGCCTGTCAGTCTGTACAGGGTGGGACGTTATGGTTAGAAACCTTAATGCTCTGGGCATTTGTTGGTATTTGCACTACAAATTTTCAACATGGCCTTCTTCTGACCCCATCTCATGAAAGCATTTGGGACCTCTTCTCATGAAGAGTGGCAGTATGATTTTGTCAATGTGTCCCGAACTTTGAGTTCCAACAGCGACTATGCCATTCTGCGGCACATGTATGAAAACACAGATCAGGCAGGCTGTCCAGAATGACAGCTATACCATCCATAGGAGGTGTGAAGAGATGGCAATGTTGAAAATCTGTAGTGGGAATATTAAAAATGCTCACACTTCCGAGCATACGTGGAAACTGGCGCAAAGCATGCACGTAACACAGGCATTTTATGGACTTTCATCACCAAATTTTCAACCTAGGCATTTTAGGATGTCTGCTCATGGACAGTGTCACTGTGATTTTCTTAATGTGACCCAAAGAGTGATTTCCACAGCGACCACACTATTCTGCGCCGAAGTGCAAAAACACATTTCAGCCAGGAAGTGAACAATGACAGCTGTACTTTTCATAAGGAGGTGTGGGAAAATGGCAATATTGAAAATCTGGAGTGAAAATATTACAAATTTGCGAAGTTGCAAGTGTGTGTGGAAACTGTGCAATGCACGCTCATAACACACAATCATTTTATTGACTTTCATCACAAAATTTTCAACATAGGCATTTTAGGACCTCTGCTCATGAACAATGTCACTGTGATTTTCTTAATGTGTCCTGAACACTGATTTCCCAAAGTGACCGCACTATTCTGCCGGAAGTGTGAAAACACATTTCAGCCAGGATGTGAACAATGACAGCTGTACTGTTCAAAAGGAGGCATGAGAGAAATGGCAATGTTGAAAATCTGGAGTGAAACTATTACAAATTTATGAAATTACGAGTGCATGGAAACTGTGCAACGACACTTGTAACATAGTAATTTTGGACTTTCATCACAAAATTTTCAACATAGGCCTTTAGGACCTCTGCACATGACCAGCGTCACTGTGATTTTCTTAATGTGTCCCAAATACGATTTCTCAAAGCAACTGCTCTATTCTGCACCAGATGTGCGAAACACATTTTGGCCAGGATGTAAAAATGACAGCTTTACTGTTCATAAGGAGGCATGGCAAATGGCAATGTTGAAAATCTGGTGTGATAATATTGCAAATTCATGAAGTTCGTGAGCATGCATAGCAACTGCGCTATGCATGCTTGTAAAAGTCATTTCTTTGATTTCCACCAAATTTGCAACATAGACTTTTGAGAGCCCACCTCATGAACACTGGCACTGTCATTTCGTTAATCGGTCCCAAAGGTGATTCCACTCAGTGACCATGAAATCACCTTCGGCCCCAATAATGCCATGACAGTGCCTGAATTCATGGGAGGGTTCCAATAACCCCATGTTGAAAATTTGGTGGCAAATTCCAAAATGCCTGAGATATGCACCAAAGTTGAAAAACATATATTTGCCATTATACAGCTTTCCGGCATTTCTTCAGTTTGTGATCAGCTTTGAAGAGTGCAGACATGTTCCTGGTCCACTGAAGATCACTACGCCATTCCATGGAGGCAAGTATGGAGTGAGGGGTGTGTGGAGGCAAGGTGTGCAGAGGTGAGCACGGGTTGGGGCGGGTCCACGGACTCGACGAGGACCATTTTCTGGTTTGCAGGTTAAAAAAAATAATAAAATTGGCGGTATGGCTTTTTTGTTTTCACTGGGGCATTTGTACGCTGGAGTGGGCTCCCAGTGTGCCACCCAACTATTTTTTGGGGAGGCTGTAGCTGATAGAGGATTAGGCACCCCGTTGGCACATACCGGAGGGGACAAAGAGCCAAGGGGATTGGACACCACCCTTGGCAGAAAGCAACTGTTTTTTTGAGGTGACATTATGCCGATGGGGAGTTGGCTCCCCATTGGCAAATTAAACTGGGCAGGAAGGGACTGAAGCCAGCAGAGATTGGGGCCTCGATCAGCAAATAAAGACAGTTTGGGAGGGTGCATGATGCCAAGGGGATTCGGTACCCTCGGCATTGGGGGCTGTGCAATATTGTTTGTGAACACTTGGCAGCAGTTTGCGCTATATTACAAACAATACTATAAACAATGTTCCTTTGCAATGACGGGTTGCTCCTCATTGCAGGGAATGGCTGATGCTGCAATGACGACGAGGCCCCTGATTGCTGCGGCAAAATAGCTACAAGTCGGGTGGCACTTTGAAGCCAGTGTCATTAGCACACTGTGCCTCCATTGGTCCACCAGTGCCAAGCCCCAAATGCTATGCTTCCATTGGCTGCCACAGTACTGTGCCTCCACAACCTGCTTCTCTCCTAAGCTGCCGTATATGTTTCTTGTGAATGCTTGCAAGCAAACATAAAAGGAAGCAAAAAGTTTAATCATGATGAACAGGACTACCTCCATGGGGAAGTTTTGGGTGGGCAGATAATATTTGAAGTGAATAATGGGTCTGATAACATCCCCTCACCAGCTGCTGAGGCTATCTCTGCTGTTTGTATTGTCACTTTCCTTTGTTCTGCTTATTGTTTAGATCACAAATCTCCTATTTGTTTTATTCACATTCCTCTCCCCAGTGGGCTTCATGGGTGAGAGCCTCTGTCTCTTGACAAAGCCTGCTTGCAGGAAACCTTGAGGCTATTCAAGGGTGGGTCAGCTGCTTTGTACCTTTGTAAGTACTATCTGCACAAAACATTTTATAGCATACTCATTTTGCATTTAAGTGCAATGTTTTCCTGGATCAGTTGTTTAATATGATGCACTGTGGTTCTGAAGCTGCATTTGCTATTCCTCAGCTAACATTATGTACTTTCCTCCTTGCTATGATGACATATAGGAAAGAGATGAGATAGAACCCAAGTTATCGCTTTCATCCTTTAAGAGTTTTTGTGTTTTTTTTTTTTGCTTGCATACTTTATGTTAAGTCAAGCAACATCAGGCCCCACCTCCCACCGATTTCAGATGTTGCTCATATGTAACACAGCACCTAGATAAAATGAAGCAAAACTTTTTAAAGCAGCAGAATTTCTTAGTCAGCAAAACATGAGTCATATAGATTTTTAACAATAATGTATTTTTGACATTATTCGATTCATAATCAGCTTATTTTAATCATCTCAGAGATGTGTATATGTATATATATATATATAACAACTTTTATTACTAGTTTTGAAACTAATCATAAGTCGATAAACATTAAACTTTAAAACCACATATCTCAGTTCAGAAATGAAATCGTATGAAATGAAATAGGTATATTGATGTTTTGCCGGAAATACATTATTAAAAACTGTATAATGAAAGCTTTTGCTGACTAACAAATACTGTTGCTTTACATTTATCCTGCCCTTCGCATGCCCTTACCTTTGCAATACATTTCTGTGTCTGCTGTTTTTCTACTGTCTATTGGTTTCTGAATATTTTGCTGATTTCCTGTTAGCAACTGCAGGGCTGCAAAATGATGCCATCACCATGACATCCCTACACTCTGCCTAAGCGAAGAACATGCATATGTGTAGGGCAACATATATTTTACCACATGGTAAATATTTTGATGCCCTTGTGATACCTGTGGGAGTGTAGGAGGGACATCTATTGTTTGCAGAAACTTAATTTTCATAGAATTTATTGGCAGAAAATGGTCTCTTGGCGCAACATGCCTGTCAATTCCTACCTAACTACTGTTGAGTGAGAGAAACCTATAAGGGATTATTCACTCTCCTTCCCTCCTCTCTTTCTGGAGTAGTCTTTGCACAGCCCTTGTATATATACCATACTCATTTAAATCTCCCTGCTGTTTTTGCTCAGATTAGCTCGTGCAGCATATTCCACCCTCCATCACCCTCTGTGTGAAAGAATACTTCCTGGCATCTCTCTTAAATTTGTTCCCTGCTAGATTTATGGAGTGGTCCCTGGAGTTTGTGTTCCCACCAGTCCGAACAATTCAATGCTATCCACTTTTGTAACCCAGTGAAAGTATTTGTATGCTTCAGTCATGTCCTTTCTCTCTTTTCTCGCCTCAAGCGTGTATCTGTTCAGATCTGCCAACTTCTCCATGTACAACTTTCCTGCTGTCCCTAAGGCCATCCTGATTCCTCCTCTGCACTGCTTACACTTTATCCCTGCCCTTCTTTAAATGCACACACAGTACTAAAGATGAGGGTGAACCAGTGACCTATACAGGGTAGCAGTAGCCTTCTCTGCTGGTGATCACTCTCTATGCATTCCAGCATTCTAGTTGTCTTACCCAGCATCCTATTGCATTGTGCTAATGTTTTCTGTCTGAAATTATTATCCCTAAATCCTTTTCCTCTCTAGTGTGCTCCACTATTACTTCCTCCCCACCTCCAAGCTGTATTTAGTGTTAGGATTATTTGCAACAGGCACATCACCTTGCATTTCTTTGCATTACATTTTTACTGCCATGCTTTTGAACACCTTTTCCAGTCTACCGGTCTTCCTTCATAATTTTGATGCCCTGACTACTATCCACATGGCCACAAATCTTAGTATCATCAGCAAAAGGCATATTTTGCCCTGAACTCCTATCTCTATGTTGCAACTAAAGATGTCAAAGAGGCCCAGTCCCCAAACTAATCCTTGTGGCACCTCACTAGTGAAATCACTGACCCCAAGAATTTCCCTACACACCTTGGGTCCAGTCACTTAACAAATTTTGTACCTACCTAGTAATTTTGTCCCTCACCAGATGGTCCTGTAACTTCTTAACCAGCCCTGCATGTGGTATGGAATTGAAACATTTACTAAAGTCACGGTACAGTTATGTCCACCACCTGTCCCTTGTCCACTGCTTTTGTCACACAATCCAAGAAATTGTTCAGGTTTGTCTGACTCAATCTCTCCCCATGAACCCAAGTATTTTTTGTCCTGCAGTTCATTTGCCACCAGTAAACATACTATATTTTCTCGTATTATGGTCCCTAGCAGCTTACTCATGATAGATAGTAGGTTAACAATTCAGTAGTTAGATCATTCCTGTTCCCGTTCTTGTGAAGAGGAACTGCATCTGCTGTCCTCCAGTCCCTTGGTACTGTCCTTGCTTTCAGTGAGCTATCCAATACAGTGGCTTAGCTTATGGTACTCCCAGAACCTTCCCCTTCTCCTTAAGCACACAGGACATAGCCCATCTGGGACTAATCAACTTTGTGTCCATGTAAGTATTCAGTTTCCTTTTAACTGATATGGGATCCCTACTGACTCCTTCCCTCCCCCACCTGCCATGGTGACACAATCAGGCATTAGCCCTTGTCCTCCACTGTATACAGTGAGCAGAAATATCTGTTCAGGATGTCCAACATACCTTTATCTTCCTCTCTTTGTTTCAGCCTGACTGTTCCTTCCCTCATCTTCCTCCTCTCACTTATGTAACAACAGAAGGTCTTATCTCCTTCTTCATACCCTCCACAGTTCTCAGTTCCACATCAGCCTTAGCCCCTGGTATCCTGTTATCTTCCTTCATCATGCTGTGAAACTTCACCCTGTCTCCCTCTGCTTGGCCGTTTCTGTATTTTTAAGTCCTTTTCTTACCTCTCCTGGCCTCTCCCACTTCCTTATGAACCATAATGTTTTTTACTCATCTTCCACTTGCCAATTACCCTAATACCGAGATTTGTCACCTATATTATTCCGTTTTATAGCACCTAGAAACAAAAGTTCTGAGTTGTCTCAGATTCAGAATGGGACCAGACCACTTCAGGATCAGAATCAAGCTGTAAAGGCACAAAATAGGACCAGCTCTGATTCAGAGTAGACCCTCCCCAATTCAGAATGGTTCAGCTCATGTCCAAGGAAATCCCAGATTTGAGATGATTTGACTTGGGGTAGAGGACTAATCTGAACCAGATCTGACTTGCCCAGCTCTGTTGTGTATACTGTACCTCTGCACTAGGCTGGAATCACACAGTGCCACATACAGTACACACTAGGGGTGAGAAATGTTAAATTGGTTACTTCGGTCCAGCTTCAGTTGGGACCTCCTGTCTCCAGTTTAACTTAGAAAGTTCAGACAAAGATACAGCACTTTGGTTCCTATTTATGGGCTTCTATGGTTATAAGTGGTTCTGTGAAACAAGAGGAAAATCATGGGAATTTCTGAAATCTAAAGCTCAAGAACTGTATTTTTAGGGCACTGTTTATAAGTGTATCTCTGAGTCTGGGAACTAGAAAACTCAAAGCCCTGTGTTTTTAGGGTACTGTTTCTTTGGTTCTGCAGTACATAGAACTTGAAGTTGCTTAGGGCCTGAAATCCTGGCTGCAGGAGTTTCAGGGTCTGGAACCCAAAGTCACAGGGACTGGATACTGATATTTCGAGTGGGGGAATTTTCACACTAGAGCCTGAAAACTAAAGCTTGTGATAAATCATAGGGAAAATAGAGGGGTGTACAATTGGAGGGGTCAATGGAGCAGGGTGGGGGGCAGATTTGAGGCATGCTACCCAGGTTACAATGGCTGGGGGCATCTTTGGGAGGATGGTGGAGTACCTGGTTGTGGATCAGCCATAGTGGATATAGTTTGGAAAGTGGGGGTTGTATAGTATGTAGGCAGCTTGCACAGCTGAGGGAGGAGGTGAGATGGCTGAGATTGATGCTAAACTGGGAAAGGGAATGGGAAAGGGAGAGAAGTATAATGGAGGACAGGAGGAGCTCAGCTGAAGGAGCAATAGAGATTGAGGGAGCTGTGGGGGACAAGGAATGGTTAAAAGGGGAACTGTAAGGGGACAAAGAGCAAATACAGAAATAGGCAGAGGAGGATGCCAAGGGGAGTGGATGAAAACAAGGGAGGATGAAAGCAGGGTAGGAGGAGTAAAGGATGGCTCTAGTGGGCTACAGGAATCCTTGATAGAAGTGACAAGGGACACAAGGAAAACCAGAGGGAATGACAGGAGGTTAAGTATAAGGTCCAAAGCCCACACAGAGGCACGGGAGGATGAAGCAAGGGTGGAACCCAGTCAGGTGGATACAGGCAGGGCTTGGAGCAGAAAACAGATATGCTCCACTAGGTCACTAAATGGGGGAGAAAATCAGGAAAGTGGAGCTTGAGGAGTATCCAGGGACATAAGACAAGAAAGCACAAGGAAGATGAAAGAAAATTGAAAAGGGGATGCCTTTGGGAAAGAACAAGGAGGGCAGTAAACATATGGATGGGGTGCAGGGCTGAACACACCCCAGAAAGGGCAAACCTAAAAGGAGGGAGGAGACAGGAGCTCATGTTCAAAAGAGCTAGGGCTAGATGGGGCTGGGAAAGGGAAAGTTCTCCAGGGAATTCAAGCAAGGCAGGGCTTGGGGCAAATCAAAGGGGAAGGAAGAAGCTTGCAGATGGTGGGGCAGAGGTGGGCAGCCTAATAGTAAATGCCTGTGGGGAGCATGGAGCTAGGGGAGCGAGGGGAAAAGTAGACATGGGACATGAAACAGGCAAAGGGATAGTGAGAATAGGGTGGGAAATGAAATGGAAGGGGTTGGGAGAAGGATGGAAGGAAATGCAAACAGAAGGTGATGGGGAACAGGGTCTTACTTGTTGGGGACTCTATGATAAAAAGAATTAGATGGGACTGGGGGGCAAGAGTAGTGCAATATGGACTGAGTGTCTCCCAGGTATGATGACGGCAGAGGTCATTCACCATATCCCCTCAAGGGAGAAACAGCAGGATGAGAAACACACCTGATGATCCACCTGGGAACAAATGACCTGGCAGAAAAAACCTGTTGGAGATGCAGGCAAGATTTAGAGCACTTGCTAGATACTGCAGCGGTCTCAGTTCAAATCAGTGTCTTTCTCTGAGGTGTTGCCTGCACCAAAGGCAAGTACTGATAAGAGGCTGAGGATTAAGGAGTTCAATAAGTGGCTGGTGGATGGTGCAAGCAAATGGGGTATGGATTAGTAGGGGACTGTAGATCTACATGGGGGATGAGAGCCTATTTGCTCTAGACAGACTGCACTTGAATAGGTGGGTGCGCAGTGCTAAAAAGCAAACTGGGAGAATTCCTAGAAGAAACCTACAATTTAAACTAGATTGTGGGGAGGGGGAATCCACACCACAGAGTAGGGAGAATGGGGCACAGCCCCCAGGATAGTGGCTAAAATACTGGACATGAGGGAGAATAGAGAAGGGATAGGGAGAGGGATCCTGGTGGAAAGGCTTTGCAGTCAAAGCCAGGAGCTTAACAAATAAGACGCTGTACTTGGAGGCCATCATGGGGAACGATTATATAGTAGCCATAAGCGAGACCTGGTAGACACAGCTGCACATCTGGAAAATGACTATCCCAGGTTACAGACTGTTCAGAAGGGATAGGGAAGGTAAGAAGGGGAGGAGTTGTTTTATATATCATGGAAGGCATAAGTGTAACTTGAAAAACAAGAGGAGGATTGGGAGACTGAGCTACTGTGGGTAATGCTAGGCAGGAGGATGGAAGAATCCTTGCGACTGGCAGTGATATTCAGGCCACCTATACAAGGGGAGGAGGGCGATCAATAGTTAATTCAGGCAGTCACAAGGCTGGCCCTAAAAGGAGAACTACTGCTGGTAGGGGGACCTAAACCTCCAGATATAGACTGGGAAATCCGGATGCAGCAGTCAAGGAGCAGGGAGATATTAGCTGTGCTTCAGGGATATTCCTTCAACAGCTAGTCAGGGAGCCGATAATGGGCAACAACACGCTGGATGTGGTCCTGACAAATGAGGAGAGTGTAGAGGAGGTGAAGGTGGGAGACGTCTTGGCAACAGTGACCACAGCATGGTAATATTCAGGGTCAGGGCAGGGAGGCAGACAAGTAAAACCACTACTACAGTCATGGATTTCAGACGTACAGACTTTGACAAGATGAAAAGGATAGTAAGGGAGACAATGGAGGGCAATGGAGAATATGGGTAATGGAGGAGTTATGGCAAGCTATCAAGGAGGGGTACTGAAAGTTGTGGAAATGTGCATAAAAGTTAGGAAGAGCAAAGGGGAGAAGACCACTTTGGTTTACAAAGGAGGTTACGGGGCAGTCAGGGAAAGGAGGAGGGCTTTCAGAAAGAGGGCACTCAGCCAGGAAGATAAGAAGTATGGGCAAAAGAGGAGTATGGAGAGGAAGAAGATCAGAAGGGCAAAAGCAGATACTGAGGAGAAAATAGCTAAAAGGTCAAAAGGGGGATAAAACCTTTTTCAGATATGTGAAAAGAATAGAGAAGCAAGGCAGGGATTGCATAGGCTGAGTGGGGAGGGAGAAATAAAACTGGAAAGGGATTGTGAAAAGAAGAGTTATTAAATAAATACTTTAGCTCAGTATTCACAGAGCAGGAGGACGGTAGGGGACCTGAGCTAAAGTTGAATGAGAAGTAGGGCAAATGGGTGGATCTGAGCCCATTCACTGTGTACAGGGTTAGGGCAGAGCTAGATAGATTGAGGGTGGACAAGGCAATGGAGTCTGATGGGTTACACCCCAGGGTGATCAGGGAATTGAAGGAGGAGTTGGCCACACCCTTAACAAGACTCTTCAACTTGTCCCTGGACATGGGGAGTGTGCCGGAGGACTGGAAGAGGGCAGACATAGTGCCTTTACACAAGGGCGGTAGTAAGGAGGTGAAGGGGAACTATCGACCTGTCAGCCTCACGTCAGTGGTGGGGAAGGTAATGGAAGCATTAATCAAGGAGAGGGTGGTGGATTACATGGAGGTGAGTGGCTTGCAGGACAGAAGACAGCATGGCTTCATGAAGGGGAACTTTGACAAACAAACCTAATACAGTTCTTTGATTGGATGACTCAGGTGATTGACCAGGGGCAATGAAAGTGGCCTATCTGGACTTCAGTAATGCCTTTGACACCATTCCCCATAGGAGGCTGGTGAACAAGATGAGAAGCCTGGGGTTGGGTGAGACAATAACAAGCTGGGTGGAGGCCTGGCTGTCAGGAAGAACTCAGAGAGTGGTGTTAAATGGGGTGCACTCCGAGATGGTGGGGGTGAAGAGTGGAGTGCCACGGGTCAGTTTTGGGTCCACTTCCCTTTAACATCTGCATCAGTGATATTGCTGAAAGTTTGAGGGAGGGTGTACCTATTTGTTGATGACACAAATATATGCACTAGGGTGAACACCTCAGGCTGGGTGGAGGACATGAGGGAGGACTTAAAGACGCTTGAAAATGATCCGGGATGTGGCAGCTGAAATTTAATGCCAAGAAGTGTGCTGTGATGCACTTGGGGAGTAGGAACAAAACAGCAGGGTACACCCTAGGTGGGGAAGAAATTAAAGTAACAGAACAGGAGAGGGATCTGGGGATCATAGACTGAAACTTAAAGTAGGAATCCAATGTAGCAGGATGGTGGGAAAGGCCAATGGAATGTTGGCATGCATAGATAGGAGCATTACTAGCAGAAAGAGGGAGGCAATAATGCCCCTTGCAAAGCCATGGTGAGGCTGCACCTGGAGTATGGGGTTCAGTTCAGGAGGCCCCATTTCCACAAGGATATAGATGTATTGAGAGGGTCTAGAGAAGGACAACCAGGATGATGCAGGGTATGCAGGGAAAGTCATATGAACAGAGGTGTAAGGAGCTGGATCTGTACACGCTGGAGACAAGGAGGAAAAGGGGAGACATGATTAAAACTTTTAAATATGTAAAGGGCTCAATAAAGTGGGAGAAGAGTGTTTACTTAAGAGGAAGGAGGGGGGTCAAACTAGAGGTCACAGCCTCAGACTGAAAGGAAAAAGATACAGGGCAATGCGAGAGGGTGTTTCTTCATGAGATGGTGGTGGAGCCCTGGACCAGACTACCAGATGGAGTGGTGAGGGCTAAATCAGTGGAAGAATTCAAGATGGCATGGGACAAGCATTTGGGGCTGAGTATCGGAGGGCAGAAGCTGGCAGGGAAGAGGAGGAGGTGTGTGTGTGAGGGGGAGGCAGACTAGATGAGCCGGTATGGTCCTTTTCTGCCGAAGCTTCTATGATTCTATGTTTGGATGTCAAGAAGGCTAAAAGGGTAACTGGCACCCATCAGCTATCCTTCGCTCCACTCCAGTCTGTCCCAGCTTCTTCCACCTCACCATTCCCTCCATTCAGTTTTTAACAAAACTCCATCAACACCTGGCACACTGTTTGGAGCTGGAAATGTTATCCTTTTATAAACAAATGTTTGGGGAGGGGAGGAGTATGCAAAGTGATTGGGTCAGAAAAGGGATGGCCAAAAGACCAGTTCGGGTCAGATCAGCCCTCTGGTGCAGCGGCATGGTGTCTGTCTGTGATGCCAATGTCCTGGGTTTGGGAACAGACCAGGCAAGTAGGAGGGCCAGTTGGGGGAGAAGGATTGAGTGTTCTAAGGATGGCTCTCCTTCTGGGGAGGGGGTTGTGTGTCTGGCACAAGTCAGACCCAAGCAGAGGCTGGGGGCCTTGTGGTGACCATGCCTAGACTCCTTAGGAGGCATTTCAGATGCTGGCATCATTGCACCCACACCTCCTTCAGGTAGCACTATAGAAAAGATTGTGGCCACCATTCATGATGCTCACTCTCTGATCCCGATCGCTATCCATGGCATTGCAGCTAAGCTGACCTATCTTGTCTCCACTGGTTTCTGGCCCATCCTCATGCCCTGCCCTGCAAGCCAGGAAGCAATGTCGGTGGGTGCCTCTATCCGCAATCTTCTCCGTCGCTGTGTAGGTTTGGGTTACATGAGGTGGCCTCACCCTGGGGACAATCCAGGGGTATCACTCAGAGGTAAGTCCGTGGGGTGAGGAGGGGTCTGGGGAGAGCAGGGCTGAGCTCTCCAGGCAGTATGCAGTCTAAAGACATACCAAATAAAAAAAGACTAGTTCTGGCCACCTGGGAAAGGTTAACACGCCATCTTTTTTAATTATATGGTCAAAGGTTGAAGTGATCTGCAGTGGTCCAAATGTTAGATTGGGCCAAATCAAATTAAACTTCCCTGTGCTCCCAGGTTGCACCTGTATACAAGATTTCAAACTAGTGTGTCTTTCCTGGTTAAACAATTTGGAAAACAAAAGTGCCAAATTTCAGCACTTTCACCAAATACAGATTTGGTATTGGTTCACCCTTGATACACACCATAATGGTTCCATGTCACCACAGCGACAGTGAATTTGATAATCATCAATACTGCGACAGCACAATGCAGACAACTGGAAGTGTGCCATCACTATAAAAGTATTTTTTGTGGGGGCTTCGCAGCCACACACTCTGCATCAGATTACCAACTCTAAGTTAGAGTTGGTTCTGAAGGGCATACTCCCAGAGATTGCAGAGTCGGAAAACAGCAGACCATCACCAGAACTGTCAATTTTGTCGCTGTGATGGTCTCTGCTGTTTTCTCATCGCTGTTTGAACATGATATCCACCACTATTGCCTGTTTATGTGATTTTCACTTGTGAGATGTGAGAGATTTGAATTACACTGAACACCTGAATAAGTTAACTACAGGTACAAAAGCACCAGGAGGGATGAGGACGGAGGAATATAGCAACAAAACAAAGGAGGTGAGTAAGGTAGTACAACTGGTCAAGGTCAAGATGGAACTAGAACTGGCTGAGGGGTGAAAATCAGAAAGAAAGCCTTTAGCATCTCACCAACCTGAAGAGAAATGCTTCATAGTCCTCTGCTATGAAATGGGACCAGCAAATCCACTGGTTTCTTTATGATATGTATAAGCAATAAGCTGTTTGAATGCCTTTTCCTGAATATTTAGTCAAAAATTCAGTGTTCAGTGACCAAATATTTGGGTATTCAGGAAAAGTATTCAGCCACTGACAAAAAAAAGAGAAACAGCCCCTCCCACTTCCCGATCCAAAAACAAACCAAATATAAACCCCATTTCCCACCTTCAAAAGACCAGTGCCATCCTCCCTCCCCCAGCACCCACAGTTTGTTATTGTATTTAATGTCCTCCTATGGGCAACTAGCTCAACCAGCTCACCCAACCCAACTCCATGCCTGCCACCAAGTCATTTAATGTACAGCACTCATTTACACTTACAAAATGTAATTTATATCCCCCTACCCTGGCACAACACCACCTACTCCCACATAGCAGCACCCAGTTCTACTACGAATAATCTCAGGAGTCGAGAAGGTGACCAGCTCAACCCGTCCTCCTCCATGGATGGCCGCTTTTCGAGAATGAAAGTTGATACTTGCTATACCAAACCAGCTGATCACGTGATTAGCTGGTTTTACTATAGCAAGCATGAGAGCACTTCATTCATGAGAAGGCGGCCATCCATGGAGGGAGGTTTTCTGACCACCTTCTCAACTCCCTGAGATTACTTGTAATACAGTTGGTCTCTGGCTTTGTAGGAGTAGGCTGGTGCTATGCCAGGGTGGTGTAGGAGTCATTACATTTTTTTAAGCACAACAATCGCTCTACATTAAGTGAGTCAGTGGCTGATCTTGGAGGTGTGGGTTGAGCTAGTCACCTATCGGGAACATTAAATAAAATAACAAATTGTAGGTCATGGGGGTGAGTACAGCATTGATCTTTGATAGAGGTTGGTGGGATGGGTTTACATTTTACTTGACTTTCAGCTGTGGGGGTTGCTTTTTATTCTTTTTTATATTTTGCCGATGATTGAATATTCTTTTCTGAATATGAATAGTGCTCTAATTCAGGAAGTGCTCCCAAATGTTCAGGAGCCCTACTATTTGGAAAATAAAATTCCACCCTTGCACAGTCCTATTAACTAGTTTGTCCTCCTATGCTTTTGCTGGATTCTGTTTTGATAATAAGCTCCCATTCTAACCTTCTGTATAGATGTGCATGTCTGAATACACTCTTTGCTTAATGTGTTAAAAGAATTGCATCCTCTCTCATACCGCTATGGAAAGTATGGTGCTCTGTGTTTTGACATGCCTATAGCAGCATCTCATCACCAGAGAGCAAAATATGGAATTCTATTACAAAGGGGATTTTGAAGCATTAATGACCAGCAAGTGACAGAAATGCAGAAGTTTGGAGTTTGTTTCATTTCTTTAAGACTTATTTTCATATCTCTGGATAATGCAGCATTCACAAAGCAGACCCTCTCACAGAAATCTGTGTTATTCTGTAGATGTTGTTCTACTTCCTATTATAGCTGCTTTAAATAAAGCTACCAATGGCAAATCCTGATAGCCTTGCATCATAAGTCAGGCTGAAATGAGGGGGATTAATGATGTTATCCACGGCTTCTGTTCCAATGGCAATAAACTGAATTATGTCAGAGCTGCTCAAAGCTGTACCTTATCAAATGAGAGATCTTGGCCACTTATCTCATCCTTATTGTGCTAATAAGGAAACACAAACCTGCTGTCTTATTCAGTGCAACACTGCTTTTGCAAATTGTCAGTAATTTAGGAAAAATGTGCCTTTTGAAAGCTGTGATCTTATTCAACTTGACAGCAATATTCAAGAGAGAAAATCTGCATTCGAAGACTGTGGTCAAAAAGTGCTAGCCACATTTTTGTAGTCTTTAAGCCCAGTTAAAATAATCATGTTTTGAGAAGTGAATGCTACCATTTACTCACCTACCCACTACACTGTAGACAGTTCTGTGATGGTTAAAATATTTCATTTGTATAGATGAAGAAGTAAAATAATTTGCATTTCTGTATTGCTTTTCCTATACTTTGTATCCCAAAGCTTGGTAAGCAATCTGAAAGACTGGTAGTGCAATGACTGTAAATGTGAAGTGATAGGCAATCATTCCTTTTAATTATATTCACCCAGCAACGGCAGTTGCCTGAACTGGTTTTATTGGAGAAGAGGAGGTTTGCCAGACACTGCAAAGATCCCTTAACATTTCCAAAAAGTGCCATGACTACTTTGACTTCCACAAAGGCAGTGGAATCCCACCAGGATAGCATCAGAAATAGCAAAAAGAACTCCAGAAGGGTAGCATACCCCAACAAGACAGTGTCCCACTATTACTGCTATGGAGTGTGTAAGCAAAACACACTACAGGGTGTCAGTTGAGATGGGATAAACATATAATAAGGAGTGCACTGAGGCACAAGACCACAGGCTGAGTTTCTTCATCACCTGGGTGTGCATTTAACCCAGCACAGCCAACCTTCTGGAGTGCCATATTGCACTAATAAAAGGGGTTTGTACTCATTTTGGGAAATAAAATCATTTCAATACAGTTTTAGTATAAAATTGTTCCTCTGTAGTTGTCAATAGGGTTGTAGATTTTGTATGCTGGTATCTGTCTGTCTGTCTGTGTTTTGTACCATGATGTTTTCCACTCACCTCTGATTTGCCATGTTGGTTATGGTTGAAACAACTTGGCAATCAGTGACAAGCTAATAACTTCATTCCCACATTACACTGCAGTAATGTGTGAGGCAATACTTACTTGAAAAATGCCAGCTTTACTTTCTTGTAAAAAGGACAGTTTTCCAGTTTGTGTTCTGGTAGGAGAGTTCTTTACACTGTAAGATATACAGTGAGAGGTACAGGCAGACAGATCTGTGTGAGATGAGTGGAAACAGCCATTAGACAAAGCTATGCTGGCAGTGTAGGAGCAAGCAATGGAGTAACGGTTGGCCTGGGGAACTGTGGCAGCATTTTAGAAAATAATAAATGTTGTAGAAAGAAAGAAAAAAAATAAAAGAAAATTAAACAAACAGGTTAGTAACTCTGTAGACTTTGCTTGTAGGTGTCCCTCAATCCAGCAGGATGCACAATGATTACAAGGTACAGTTGGATGGTGGCTGCAGGCACAGAAGCTAAGTGATTCCTCTTGGAAAGATGGAAAATGGAAGAGGTCCCTACCACAAGGAATGGAGAAACATACTCTCCTCCACAGACACACTAGCCAGAATGTCACATCTGGCTAAGGGCTCATTACATTCTTTCTGTACCTGCTGGTCTACATATATTTCCTTGCCTTGCTGCAATATAGACTAGAGATTCCCTCTGCTGGAGGGCAAGAAAATCCTACAGCACCCATGAGTCTAAAAGGTAACTCCCTTCCTCCCCTCTTTCCATATATAGGCATAGCCTCCTGTACAGATCCCTTCTTCCTCTGATATCAGCCTATATAAAAGAGCTTAGAGAAATCTGGAATTTGTTGTGGCTTCAAAGCTTCTGACTATTCATAAATTAACAGTTTACTCCTGTTTTGCTCTCTCATGGAAAAGTAGACAGTCACTGACCTTCCTTGCCACTGTCTATGAATAACATACACTTGGCACTGCAGGTGCCCTTTAGGATATCAAATATAATGCTTTTGATACTCTGTTAGATAATATGCAAAAGTCCTCTATCTGTGTCACTATGCAATGTAAACCTTGATTTTCAATAAAAATGATTAACTGGAAAAGAAATAGATTTACATTGCAGTTCTAGCATCACATTATGCTTTATAGATAGGAAGCCTGTTGACTTTTTTAACTTAATGGAAAAAAGGGCTATGACTTTAGAATTGGAAAGTCTAAGTTTAGCACAAGCATATGTTAGGTAATGTGATGTAGCTGGCACAGGTACTTTCTTTCCTCCATTGGTTGTGCTGAGATAAAACATATGGATGCCAACCTATCTTGGTCAATCAGAGAGTAGGATTTTGCTTAGCCAGGTTATAACAGTATTTAAGGTATAAGCCCATGTCTTGGTGTGGGACTAGAGCTCACTACCTAATGGCCCAGAAGCAGATTTGCTATTAGCTATGTCGTGTTGACATGCACATAGTATACATTGAATAAATGTTAGAAAATTGTAAATACAAGGAAATAATACCATAGGGGTGAATGAGGTAATAAAGCAAACACCTGAAGCATGAAAATGTATGACCTCTTTGGACCCATAATATGACATTATTTCACAAGTATGCAATACTGTTCCAGATTTTGTTTCATATAATACAGTTGGTTAGTTGAAAACAACTTCTTTTCAGCTTTTGTAATGATTCTAAAAACTTTCCAGAATACAAGGAGGTAATTACTTAAATAATTTGCTAGGAGCAGAGACATCACTAGAATGTTGCATCTGACCATAAAACAGGTAGCATCAGTCAGTCATATGACTTGCAGATCATGTGATTGTGAGAAGGTACAGTAGAGAGGGCTGCCATCTGCATGACTTTTATTACTCAGTTTCTGTCTGTGTTTGAAAGTACCTTTCTGCAGGTAAGTGGCTTGCTTCTATCAAATTATGATTTGTGGTAAAACATATTGGTTTCACTGATTCCAAAGACATGTGCTACTGGTTTTAAAACTTTTGTTTTGTACACTAGGATGTTTGTAGTAGTTTCACATGTGGAGATGAGAACATAGAGAAATGCTGAAGAGTCCAGCAGTTGTAAATTAATTCAAACTGAGGTAGGTGCACTCACCACTGAACGGAAACAGACAGCAAAGTCCAAACTGTTATAGTAATTCAAACTGTTTATTTCAATCCAGTGCAAAAGGCAAATACAGCAGTGCAGCATTTGCCCATTGTTTATGCACTGGATTGAATTAAACTGATTTACTATAACAGTTTGGACTTTGCTATCTGTTTGTCCAGTGGTGAGTGCACCTGCCCCAGTTTTGGATTTGAATTATACGGCTTCCTGAGCTGCATCCCATCCCAGTACTCCACCTCCTCATGTTTAACAGTTGTAAATTAAGTTCAAGCTGTTTGCTTGCTGTATTGAAATAATGTTTTGAAAACTGTATTGGAATCTTTTAGTTTAGAATGTTGCTTTTCATATGTGCTTGTGAAGAGAGGTCCAAACTGTTGAGGAAGGTTATATAATGAAAGTGTGCTGCTTTGCAGTTGTGTTTTTAAGGGGAGGGTAAATCGAAAATGTGTAGAGAAAAGATTATTATGTAAATGTTTGGCATGCTGCTTGTTTGCTTTGTTGAAATATTGCTTTGAAAACTGCAGTTAAATGTTTAATTGTATTTTAGAATGTTGCTTTTAAGCGTGTGTGTGTGTGTGTGTGTGCGTGTGTGGTTAACTCAAATTGTTAAGAAACTCTGGGCCTAGTTCTGAGATACAGTGGGCTTGAGTCACCAATTTTTCAGCAGTGTCTCACCTATGACTCCTTTGCTATGCTGAAAGGGAATCACATCCACCTTCTGTGCCAGCATACTTTGATGCATCCTGGTGTGGAAATGGTGGGGTTGCCATGTTAAAGGCATAATGTGCCATTTTCAAAACATGGTAATATCAGTCACAAGAGACCAATCAATGGACATTGCCTCTGGGCAAATGGATCCTGTAGGGGTGATATTTTCATGTGCCAGAACTGTTAATGCATGGTTTTGCATCACACTGTAATTCGCAGAGATATGCATGAGACCTTAATGTGTGCTGTTAATGTGTGCTAAGCCAGCTTTTGTACCATAACAGCTGGAATGTCTAAGTTGCATTTCACCATATTGTTATAGGGACTGACTTGGGAGCAGAGGAAAAGCAAAGAGATGTGAAGTGCCTGAGAGGTGCTTCAACTTGCAGGGATGGAGAATGGATCCAGAGGATTGCTAGGGCAGAAGAAGATGGAGAGAGCTAGATGTCATCATCCCACTTGTGGATAAATGACCTGGCAAGGGACAGGGTAGGGGTAGTGCAAGGAAGTTTCAGGGAGCATGGGAGTGGTTTCAAGCAGATTGCATACACAGTGGCTTTTGCCAAAGTGTTACTTGTAAATGGGCAGCGAGAGGATAGGACACACCACTCCCGAATTTTAAGAATTTGTTAAAGGCATGTTGCATAAAGGAGGGAGTTTCAGCTCCATGTGGGACATGGAGTCAACCAGGGAGAATATAGGCTCTACAGGAGAGATAGCCTGCATCAGTCCAGGGGTGGGACTACAGTCCTTAGTGGGAGGTATAAATGCTACTTGGACAGCATTTAAACTAGCCAGGAGGCTGTAAAGCAAGGAAGGCAACAACTGCCCACCCAGATGATGAAACAGTTGGGGGCGAGTCCCAGAAGAGTAAGCTTCCCAGGTAAGGTGCAAGAAGCCATGGGTGGGGAAAAGGCAGAGGACAAGGGGCATAAATCAGAAAAGCAAGAAGAAAGGAGAAAAGGAAACAGATAATGGAGAAGGTAACAATGGAAGAGGGGGTCTGGGCTCCCCATAACATCAAAATTAAGGGAAGCAGGCAGGAGAGAGTAAGGTACAGAAAGCCATGTGCACCAAATGAAGGAGCCCAGGAAATACAATTCTTGACTTGGAGGCTATCATGGTGGAGATTAACCTGAATTTGGTGGTCATTAGGGAGTCATGTGGCACTGACAGCCACAAATGGGTTATGGTCATACCAGGCTACTTTCTGTTCAAGAGTGACAGGAAAAGGAGGAGGAGTTGTGCTATATTTGAGGGAGAGAGTCATGGACACAGAAGTATGGGGCACCCAGAGGGAAAAGAAGGCCTGGAAGTGCAGTTGATCATCCTGGAGACAGGTACTGAGGCCATTATCTGTACAGGGGTGGTATAGAGACCTTTAGCATAGGGAGAGGAGCAGATAAGGCACTTGGAGAAGCCATCATAAGGATAACAAGTAAGGGGAGGTGCTCCTAGTGAGGGACTTCAGTCTGCTAGATGTGGATTGGAGCCTCCAACTGCAGCTTTGGCAAAGAGATCAGCCATGCTTGATTTCCTACTAGGGCTTTTTCTCAGGCAGCTAGTCAAGGAATCTACTAGGGCCAGGACAGTGCAGGATCTAGAGCTTACAAACTGGGAAAGCATTGCAGACATCACCGCAGGCAGTCCCTAGGTACCCGGGATCACTGTACAGTGTAGTTTAACATTAAGATGGGGACAGAGGCAAACCTCATGAGGACAAGGGTCCGGGACATTTGGAGGGTGGATTTTAAAGAAATGGGAGACTTCTGTAGAACTACTTCATAAGGAGGGATTGCCTGGAGCAGTAGAGGCACAGTGGAGAAAATAAGGGAGGACATAATTAAGGCAACCAAGCTCTACATGAAGGAAGTGAGTAAAAGCAGAAGGAAAATAGACTGTTATTTTCTCTAAGGAAGTGGCCAAGGTGATGAGGGGAAAAAAGAATGGCATTCAGGAGGCATAAGGAATCACAGAGGGAGGAAGACCGGGAGGTATATGAAATAAAACAGACAAGCAGGAAAGACAGCGAGGGAAGCAACACAGCACAGAGGAAATGATCACCAAAGGATAGTCATAGGAAAAATGACTTTCTGCAGGTACATGTGTGAGAAGAGGAAAGCAAGGGGAGGGATAGTCAGGATAAGAAGTGCAGCAGGAGAGACTGGCTTTGCTGATTTACCACATCATACCCTATGCACAGCAGCAAAAATAATGCCCTGCCCACCACCACCACTGGCCCGTGATCACCTTACTCTCAAAGGTTTTGATGCAGAGGTGTTTTAGAGAAAAATAAAGCAAAATACATCTAGATATATCTTAATAATTGCCCTGCATTTACCACCTCTTTACCTTGTGCTTTGTCTTTCCCCATTGCCTGGCCCCACTAGCTTGCTATTTCACTCTAGCTGTATTTAATCCTCTGTTTTTCCCTTCTTGTTCCACAGACAGTCCATCTGCCGCCTTCCCAAGCTGCTGCTGTGACACCAGCACTCTCGAGCGGCCACAGCTAACAGACCACCGACTGAGCCCGGACAGATTCAGGTACACATAGGACCTCTGAAACTCATGGTTTTGAAACTCGTTGTTTTGACTGGACACCCAGTGGAGGAGCCAGGCACTGATTGGCAGTTTCTGCTACTCGGTTGATTTTCCAACTCCTGGTGCTTCCTGATCTCGGGAAATCTCTTTCTGTGCTGTATTCTGGAATGAATTTTTGCCCACCTCCTCACAGTATTAAATAGACCCTTCACCCTTTCCTCAGCCCAGCAGCTGATTGGTCACTCCATTGCTGCACATTCTTATGGCTATTGGCCTCTCTGTCTTCAATACCTGACTTGACACACTTTCTTACCACCCTTTTAAACCAATCTCACCCACAGGGTTGCACATTTGCTCTCAAGTTTTTCTCCAGACACTCCAGTTAACTCCTCTCAATTAGTGCTGTAACCTGCCCTATTGTTAGGACTTCACCTAATTACATGATATACCCATTCAATTCTTACACTTCACTGCCTATGGTGACATACCCAGTCATAACCTAACCATCCCAGTAGCTGGCACCTTTGCCTTAGCTGAATTTTCAACAATATCACTAAATTAGAACTAATGTCATTGCCACCGCTACGCAGTAAAGCAATATTACAGTGACCCTTTCCAGGCATTTTACAAAATTGCCCTGTGCTTCTCAAGCAATTTCACAGCTGGCACACCATTGCTGGCACAGTTTTACCTACAGCTATCTGCTACATATCAATGGGCACCATTACTCTTCTACTAGGCCTGCTCATGTTTGCCCTTCTACAGCTCAGGCCACCCCTGTCCTGTAAGCCACCTCCACCCTGAGCATTTCTCCCTAAGCCACCCCAAACAGCTCGGCCCCTCCCACCTTGGACACCCCCAGCTCCTCTGCATCCACCACCTACCAACACCCCCACTCCCTCTGCCCTCCCGGCCAATCTTGGACCCACCTCTTCCTTTCCATACCTATCCTTCATGACTTACCCATTCCCTGCACCCCTACTATCAGGGCCTCACATCGGCACCACACTAAGGGTCCTTGTTGCCACCGTCCCTAATTTGATTACTCACTCTGCTCTTACTGCTCTCTGGGAATATACACCCAAATCCTGGACCAATGCCAACTAGCCCTCCCATACCCCACTCTGAGCCGGTCTCCACATTGCATCACTGAACGTATGCAGCCTTCTAAATAAATCCGCCGTGCTCCTCTTCTGTGTGTTGTACAACACCAACCCAATAATATTGCGTTAGTAGAGACCTGGCTCTTGAAAACAACCTCTGACTTCGTTATTTCCCTCCCCAGATACACCCTGTTCAGGGAGGACCGAGTTGTAAACATGGCAGTGGTGTGCAATCTACATACAGGGACACCCTTATAGGCCATGCGCTTCATGTCCCCAAGCTTGACTATGGCAACCAAGCCCTCTCTAATAATTACCCTGACCCAGCCAGGGGCCACTCTTCCTCACGGTCTCCCACATACCCCAAGGAACCAGAACCCAGGGTCCAGTCTCATCGACTACTTCACTTCCCTACCACACAAAGCCGAGCAACTCATCCTAGGTGACCTTAACATCAGTTGGCTTGTTACTACTGCCTCCCATACCAGGGACTCCTTCACTGCCCTGGACATGTCCCAGTTAGTCACCCAGACCACTAGATTCAACTGGACAAGTGGCTCCAGCATCCTCCTAGATGTAATACTATCAAACCGCCCTCATAAAATCTGGAATCTCAACATCCTCCTGACTCACTTAGTGATCACGCACCTGTCCTCTGTTACTGGTCTTCCTCCATACCGAAACCTGTGTCCCAGGCCACCTTGCGCCAGTGCCTATGCCCTGGGGTCTCAGAAAGCTAAAATTGCATCTAGCACAGCTAGACTGGTCCCCATCCATCATGCCCCTGATACTGACTCTGCCCTAGACCTCTTCACTGATGCCTTCAGCAAGGCCTGTGACCTTTGCCCCCCACACCAGAATCCGTGCTAAAAAACAAATGCCACATGGATCTCCCCATCCCTTATCCAAAACTTAAGCATAGGGATAATCTTTGGCACATCACTATCGAATCAGGCAAGTTGGCTGACAGACAAGCCTACAACCTGGGCCATTAGATGGGCCAAGGCAGAGCACTATCAGACCACCCTCATATCACCTGGGGTTCCGCCCTGACTTTCTGGGACAGCATGAAAGAGCTTAATGGGAAGACCCACTCCACCCACCGTCCTAGCTCTCCATCAATGGCACCGTCACTACAGACCCAACTCACATAGCTGATTGCCTCAATACTACCTTCTCTGACCTAAGCTCTGTGCTCCCAATATTTTTGTGACCCAATCCCCACCTCTACCCCCTGTCTTGGATCGCCCTCCTTTCTACCTGTACACTATATCCCCAATGTAACCAGCCCTCGTCTGCTAAAAACCCTTGGTAGGAACAACCCCAGCTGTGACCACCTAGACTTCAGGATCATCCGCCTGGTCTTGGATGTCATCCTAGTCCCCTTACAGACCTACTAAACTGGTCTCTATGCCTTGATCAGTTTCCCAGTGCTTCAAATCAGCCAAAATCACCCCTATACATAAGAATGGTGATCCAGTCCACACCTAACAACTACCGGCCAATCTCTATCCTCCCCCGCTCTCTAAAGCCGTAGAAAAATAGTGTCTATTCAACTCTCTGAGTACCTGGCCAAATATGACATAATAGAAACATAGAAACATATAATTTCACAGCAGATAGGACTGCTTGGCCCACCTAGTCTGCCCATTTTCCTACCTAACAGATAAGCTGCAGATCCTAGCTAACCAACAGCTTACTTCCTCCTACCCACCACTAGAACTGCCTTATGTCTGTCCCTTGCATTCTTGAATTCCCCACTGTTCTTGACTCCACGACCTCCTCAGGGAGGCTGTTCCATGCATCCACATATGCCCAGAACAACAAAGTTTCCACCCAGGACACAGTACCACTACTGCTCTCCTGGAGTTCTCTCAATACCTGCAACCTGCTCTTGATTCCAGCAACCTTGCCAGCGCAGTGTTCATAGACCTCTCCAAGGCTTTTAACATTGCTTTCACACCCTCCTGCTCGATGCCCTCCACCAACTCAGCTTTTCCACTGGTCCCCTTGCCTGGTTCTCCAGCTACCTCTCTGCTAGATTCCAGCATGTGAAGATAAATGGCTCCCTGTCCAATACCCAGCTCATTTGTTCCTGGTACCCTGGGCTCCATTCTGGGCCCCTGCATTTCAGCCTCTACCTCAACACTCTCCTCAGCTCCTGCACAGGAAAACTGCTCCTTGTATGCCAACGATGCGGCTCCCTTTGCCTCCCACCCCAATCCTCTTCTCTCCAGGTATCCCTACAGCACATCTACAACCAAGCTGAAAAGTGGTTCCTTGACCATCGACTTGTCATTAACCTAAAGAAGCCTAAGTCAATGCTTTTCTCCATCACCAAAACAAGGCCAAGGATGCCCCTCTTCATTCTCCCCAGCACTCTGCACCCGCTGGAACAAGTGACCTCTTACAAATATCTAGGCATCACTTTCTACTCGGCTCTCACCTTCCACACCCACATCAATGCCTATCCTCCATCCATAAATTCTTGGATGGGCCTCTATACCATCATAGAGATTGCCTCCACCAAGTTGCCCTCCAGCTGGCCATCACTTCTTCTGTCCTGTCACTAGTGGACTATGACTTGCCCATTTATGCTCTGGTGGACAGTACCACTTTGACTAAATCCAGCCTCGAGCAATAAGGCCTGCAGGCTCCTGACCAGAGCCCTTAGCTGTACTCACACTTGCCTGCTTTACTCCACCACCAACCTGCTCACCTTTGAGGAGCATCTGTGCTACCAGACCTGCCTACTCACCAAAACATCTCTTCTAGGGCTCTCCTCCTGGGGTCTCTACTTCCCTATGGCATGCTTCCTTGTCTGTTGCCACTCATCGCTCTGTCAAGGCCACCTTTCTGGTGCACAGAACTAAGACCCCGGAAGCCCAGAGGTCCTTCCATTACCGAGCTCCTGCTTGGTTCAACTCTTTCCCACCCTGCATCACAGACATTGCCAAGATTGGTCCCTTCAAATTGCCCTCTGGAACAATCTTCAACACTCATTGCTGTAGATGCACCTAATTAATCCCACTGTGGATCCTCCTGTCAGGCCTCCTGACTTGACAATGTCCTCAGGATAGCCTATCCTCTCCTCTCCTCTCCCTTTCCTCCCACCCTCCCCATCCCTACATCCACCCTCTCCAGGTATTTTGTAGGTATGTCCAGGCCTGTACCTGCAATGTAAATCTTGGACCTTTTGTATATGACTGTAACCTATTATAAGTAACATTATTATGTAAACTATGTGTATTCTATGTTTAATGTTCTGCACCTGTACTGTTCTCACTGTTGTAATCACAATATGCAACTCTGTCTATCCCCCCATGACGAGGTGGCTTTGTAAATGAGTCCATGACTCAAAGGTTGTAAATCAGACTTTTTAATAAATAAGTAAAAAGACTGGTGAAAACACAATAGCACAATTTATGTTCACAAATCTGGAATCCCTAAAGTCTACCATGAATTATTCATCCGAGTTAGTTACTAATTGTAAAGCAATTATCACTAAAAATGGTGGCAGTGGCCAGCCCAGTGGCATGGAATGCTGAGGCAGTGATGTCTTACCTCATACCACGTGTTCATGGTGCAAGCGGGATGCCAGGGGTCAGCTGGGATGGGGAGAGAATCGGCGTCTGGAGGACAGCTCTCCTCTCCTGGGGAGGGTGGGGAACAGAGACTAGCACCTGCCTGACACCTAGCGGAGGCTATGTGTTGGCATGCCAGGTCCTGTACAGTGGGGCACAGAGGTGGAGCAGCTGACCAGTGAGCTGCATGTGGACACGTGCAGTTTGGCCATTATAGTCTTGCACTTTTCCTTCTGCAGAAAAGCAGAAAACAGTGGTCTGGGTCAAGCGGCATGATGGCCCTCCTCCACAGGCACTGCCCCTTAGAAGGCACCTCCTGAAACTGGATCCAGTCCTGGTGGGTCGAGTTGGGGGCTCCATGCGACCCTGCCATGGTGGGTAACCTGTGGGAGTTCAAGGTAGATGTCTGAATGTTGGGGAATGGGGCTGGGTGGACAGCAGGAGGAAGGACCAACCTGGACGAGGGGAGAGAAAATACCAGTAAAAAAATGGTGGCAGTAGTTGGGGGTGGGGTATGCAGTAAAGATGACTAAGTCAGAAGCTGCCATCAAGTGCTGTAAAGCAGTGAAGCACAACCACCACATTCGAGATGCTAAATACAGTTAAAATTCCCATGAGAGAAGTGCTGTCCACTTGAACTTTAAAACAGAAATTGTATTCTAAGATGCTGAATCAAAATAAAATTTTGTGCACACTGAATTATGGAATATGACAGCAGATAACGAACAAGAATCCATTCAATCTGAGCATTACATAAAACAGCACTTGTTTCCATAATGTTCTAAGCTGATATCTCTGTGTTTGATGATGTGTCCCACATTTATTTTTTCTTATGTCCTACACATTTAAGTGATAAAAGCTTGAGAGGTATAAGTTATTTAAAACACTAGTGCAAGTTCACTGCACATCAAAGGACAACTTTTAGTCTCTGGCATGCTACAGGATCATACATACCCCATATCCAAACAAACACTGAAATACAAAAACGGAACAGCCTTTTAGGAAAAAAAAAGTACAGTTCAAAACCCTCCTACATTCATCCATACCTTGGCTTTTGCTGCCTGATACAGTGCTTGTTGCCACTGTCCACATCCACACAAACCTTCCAGGCCCTTACCTTGGCACATGATATGTCCACCATCTAAATGCCATCTTTGGTGTCTGATAACATCTCTCCCTACCAGCACATAATAGACAAGACCAGAGACTCAAATGCTGGCTATGGCCACCTCACCAATGCAGCCTCACTGACAGAACACCGCCACCAAACTCACTGACCAAATACCCCAAGGCCCTCCATGGCATCAACAAATACTATGTCTCCATGCCCACTGCACAGACTCCCCTAGTGCATTGCAGCTGAACTGAATGGCAGTTCTGAGCTCCTCCAATCACCATCATCAGATATGTCAAGTCGACCTGATTGCCCTGTTCAGGCCACGGCTCCTTCTCTTTTCCTAATCACTGCTTGACTACAACCACTCTGTTGTGCCATCCAGCTCCTGTTTGAATTTAATCTCTCAAGATGACTCATCCCAAGGCTGCAACCTCCTTCTTCTCAACCACAGTCAATGGCCATGCAACCATTCATCCCAAAACCAACCAGTTATCAAGTGGCACCAAAATCTGGGGACAGATATACACAAAGCTAAAGCCTGAGGCACTACAGGCAGGTCACGGTGGTTTGTTGACATCAGTGGCTCAGGTCAGCCCTTCTCCCCATGTCTTTGGAGCCATGTTAGCACAACACAATGACAGGGTAGTAAAAAAGCTAAGCACTGAACAAAAGAAAAGAAGTCAATGCTGTGCTGAAAGAAAACTGCTCCTATAAAGGGCCCCCAAAACAAAGGCCCCTACGCACAGGCATACTTTGCATAACAGTTAATCTGGCCCTGGGGACTATGCAGAAGAGGCTGAAGAAAAAGCAGACATTGTGAACAGGCAACTGCTCAGTCTTCCTAGTGGGGGGAGACCACTGGGAAGCAGCAGGAATAAAGGGGAGGTGGACACAAGTCCATTTTTAGAGAAAGAGTCCTGAAGGGACCTGCAGTTCTGAAAGTGAACAAAGCTGTGGGAATGGACAGAATATATTAAAGGGCACTAATGGAACTTGGGAGTTTCAGCTGCCCCATTGATAGCCTACTTGAACAGCTCATAGGAAATAAGCATGGTTCCAGAGGACTGGAAGAGTTCATATGTGGTGATGCTCAGAAGAGCAGCAGAAGGGAGAAGGAGAGCAACTATAGGCTGGCTCATAGTATAACAGTTTTATGTGTTGGTGCAATGAGATGCCACTTTGTGCCCCATTTTGTGGCTCATAAAATTTGAAATGAGAATTAGACCCCCTTTTATATGAAAGTCTTGTTATTGAGCTTGAGTTAAAATGCACAACACAGTGGAGAAATGGCAGACACACCAATGAATTACTGCATTATTTATTATAAATACTTAAAACATGGGTAAGAACATTCTAGCTACTTGACTGACTAAAAGATATGTACAACAGATTAATCATTCAGCCACAGTTACACTCCTGTACGTGTTTACCCGTACCCCTGTTCCGTTCATAATATCAATACGCTTTAACCTTAACTACACTATGTTCTTCTCTTCTGCTTACATAAAACATAGAAAACAAGATTGCCTCATTAAAAAAGTAAAAAAAAAAAAAATAGAACTCATGTTATAAGTGCAATAAAGGCACTTCAAGAATGTGCAGTTGTAACCAATAATCACAAGTTCCTATTGTCTGTTTGAATCCAATCATTGCAAGAGCCTTGTGCCTAATAACACACTCATGGCATTTAATTGTTGACACACAATTACACATCCTAGTGTGTCTTACTGCATACATACTGTATTACCAGGTAAGGGCTGGAAAACTAAACCAATGTTTTGTAGTCTAACTGACAACTTCATCTGGTGTAAACAGAAAATTGCCCCAAATAATAGTAATCCAGACCTGCACCCTGTGTCCTATATATAACATGGGCAGCCTTTATATATAATATTCTTGGAGTTCCCTTTGTTGGAAATGGGTTTTAAAAACTAGTAGCCTTGTCTGTTTATTATTTGATATGATCTCAGGCCCTTGCTAGCAATGTTCTATGGATATACACCTACTTTTTAGTAGAAGATGTTCATTTGAGACTCAAACACAGTTATAAACAATCAAGGGATCTATACCATGAAAGCCCTTGTAGTCTCATGGCAAGCTATGTAATAACTCTCTATAAATGTTGTTCTAGGGAAAGCTGTTCGAGTGGATGGCGAGGAAGCAGATCTACCAGAACCCTGTGGGTACAATGTTCAAGGACAAGGTCCTAATGGAAGGGAGGATGGCATCTGAGACAATGTCTTGCTTGCTTTCTGCACAGAGGTGGAAAAGACTAGATGCAACATTTTGACTCCAGCAGGGGTCAAGTGACAAGCTGATTACTTACTACCCAAACATTGATGATGATGGAAGCATTATTTTAAGTGTCTATGTATCCAACAAGATTAGGCTATTGCTGACATATTCCAAGTTATTGTATACCCATTATAAAGCCACTTTTGTCCACTAGGAACTGTATTCACTTTGATTGTAAACTAATACCATGAAACACATTTTTGGCACCCTGGAAAGATGTAACTGCATCAGTAGTGGGGCTTCTTAGTGGTGCAGTTTTCATCTAGATGGATGTATAACATGGTGGGTGTGCTTTTTGTTCATTTACCCGTGATACCCCAACTGAGATGCAACATTGTATTGATATGGGATGATGTTTTTACCCTGCTGGAAGGACTGGAAGCACAGGGAGGTCAGGTAACCAGCTCAGTGGTCTGATAGTAAGCCACAGACTGATCTGCTGTGATCTGATTCAAGATCTCCTAGTTCCAAAACAGACAGATGAGTGGATGGACAGATGAATGGATTGCCAGATGGACAGACAGACAGAGACAGGTAGAGTAGCTAGACATACACACACACACTGGTAGATAAGACAGCTGCTGTATATATACAGACCAACACAGACAGACAGACTGCTAAATAGATTTATAGAGCCTTTCCTGGCTCAAAGCATTTAAAGCACAACACACAGTATATATAACCCCCAGCCCTCCCATTGCCTTAGATCAACCGACTCCCATACTCTAGTTGTCTACCACAGAACCACCCAAATTGGCCAATCTGGTTACTCTCACTGCCTCCCAAAAATTTGGAATCCACCATCCCCGAAATCCGGCACTCATCCCTCCACCTACTTCATCAGCTCTGCCCTCAATAAATGACCTTGCACCTAGCTACTCCTGCCATGTCCCTCCATAATTCCCTCCTCTGAGCCTTGACAAACCCTACCTCTCTCGCTCACCTTCATTTTACCCTGTGCACACCTACCCCCAAAATCTCTAGTCCTCCACCCCTTCCCCTAATTGCTTCCCTTACTGGCCTCCTTGATCTCTCACATAATGTAAAGGCCCCTAATGCTATCCATGGGTCCCTCTCCTACCCCCAAGGGTTTGTATCTCTCATCTACTCCTTCTCCCACCATCTTAAAGGGGTTTCTCTGGGACACTGCCTCATCCCTTCTCTCTCTGGTCCCCACAGTCCCCTTGCAGGGTTCCTCACATCCTGAAGGGGTCTCCAGGGACATGACTCTTTCCCCTCTCACAATGTCCCCCTCCTTCCCCTTTTCATTCACATAAGCACTTGTTTACTTATTAACCAGGCACTTATTATTGTCCACTCTTTCTACATGTTATGTGCAACACTGTTGTAACACTGTAACACCTGCCTTATAACTGTATGTTAATGTTGATCTTGTAACGTGAATGTTTAATGTCTCATTTCAATTAAACCCCTTCCCCCAGGTCACACCAGGAGACAAGCAACTTGTTGCTCAGTGTGCCTTCCTGGTCAAACATTTCAATAAATAAATAAATAAAAAATGAAACAATAATCACATAGCCATACAATAAAAATTCTGCTTATTTTTGCTCTGAAACTACATCCTAATGCTTGCTCTCAAACCATCTGTGATCTATTATGTACTACTAAGCTAGTGCAAATGCTAATGGATCCTCTTCCTGACCAGCACTTACATAATGGCATCAGTTGAAGATATGGCAGCCATCACCAACAGAAGGTATTACTGAACAGCAACAGAGGAAAGCCATTACAGGTGGAAGAGGCACAAAAGAGGAAAGGTTGCAGAATGCAGGACATAATTCTGAAGTACAGTATTTCAGTGACATGGCAGCGCGTGATGGGAGGCAAAGTAGCATTTCTATTGTCTGGATATGGAAAAGGGTTAAGCATTTCTTCCCCTCTACCCAGCACTCATGTGCAATTACTCAGCATTTGTCAGCTCCAGGCTCAGACAGAATTGATGTGGGCCTGTCTAATGGGGTTGCACTTCCGTGAGAGGGTCAGCGCTCAGTCAGCAGTGAGCAGCTGGGAGCACAACACAGGTGATTAAATCACACAGGTGAGCAAGCAGAAAATGAGATGGTACAGAGCTCAGATTGTAGGGGCAATCAAGTGGAGGGAGGCGAGAGAGCAAGAGAGAGAGAGAGAGAGAGAATAGGGATGCTGTGAGGTGTTCAGAGAAGAAGCACTTTGAAAAGCCATAGCTCACTGCTTTGAATTATTTACCCACTGCACCAAAAAGCACTATTGAGAGAAGTGCCAGGTGAGCTTATAAGAGCTGATGCTGGGCTCAAGTCAGTAACCTGACTTTGATCATTCATCTGAAAGATGGATGATAGGCCCAAAATAATGGGAGGAAATTATCTGCTCCCACCCCTACCGTGATACAGTAAAACTGACTCAAATGTATAATTTGATCCTATTCAGGAGATCAGACTGTACCAAATTCCAATAGTTTGATGGCCTCTTGTATTTTCTTATACAGTACTGTTGTACTCGCGGGAGAAAAGAAAATTCCATGGAGATATTTTATCAATTTATAAACCAATTGGGATAATGAGCAATAAGATTGTCTGTGACTGACCATAAAAATCTGAATCTCCCTACAAGGAGTTCTAATTAGAGATGTGTGAATTTGAGAAAACTTCTCTTTCCCAAAACTTTGCACAGTTAACCCACTTCAGGAATCACTTTACGTAGTTCTCTGTCGGGTGAAACTATGCAAAGCAGCACTTCACCTGTGGAGAACTACATGAAGTGTTTCTGTTCAAATTCAAAATCCCTTTTTAAAGAAATCCCACCCACTTGGTTTGTTAGTACCTACCCCTCACCTTCCAGAGTCTTACAATTTTATCTCCACCACTTCATCATTTACAGCTGTGAAAAAATACTTCTCTCCCTGCACACTTTTTCACCATGTGCAGTTGTAAATTAGCTGTGTCTTATATTCTGTGTAACCCTTCCCCGCCTGTACCCCAAACTAACTCCTCCCACTTCTCCCCACCCTGACCTGACACCAGATGTTAAGTGCATTCTTCCTCCCAACCCCCTCTGGCACCCACCATTCTCTCCCTTCCTGCGCCCCAAAAAATCACTTATTAAAGACAGATGGGGCATGTTAACACCTGACCCTGAATTAAGGCCTTTAGTTGGAGTTGCTTCAAGAGTGACATTTAGGAGGAGGATAAGTCTCACTGATCATTTAATTAAGAGTCACTTCTTTGATATAGGTGACAGTGACTGGTTGCAGCTCAGACATGGGTTCAATACCTGCTGGAAGTGCAATATTATCTGCACATATGCTTCAGTAGGTCATAAATGTGTTCATCCTCTTTCAGAGGACAATTCCATGTGAGGCATTATGTTGACTGCAAAATCCTTTCATGGTGTGCATCGGATGGTGTGACTGTAGAAAAATCAATATTGGATATACAGTTCAGCCCTGAAGTATCACATCCTGGAGCACATTAGAATAATAGCTAATGGTAACATGGAGACTGCACTGGGTGCACACTTCAGGGAGAAAAGTCATGCAGCACCAGATCTTGCAAATTCTGGGTGTAGCAGCATGTCCCTGCACTCCCTTGAGGAGGAAACAGGAATCTTTCTACAGAGGAAGCAAAATGTATTACCAGGTTGCTGGTTTTAGTACCACAGGATCTGAATGACTTCATGGTGGTGCTCTGTGTTAGACTGCCTACAGTAAGTGTGGTTAGTGAACTGAATCTAGGTAGTTAGAACTGTTTATTACAAAGATGAAAACTCTGTACTCACTCAGTTTACCCAAAATAATAAAGTGATCATGGTTAAAAAGTGTTTTGGCCATATTTGTTTTACCATGTTTCAGACATGATCTTAGAATGGTGCCATAGACCAGTCATGATCTGAACATGATATTTCACGTTCAGTTTCTTCACCAGTATGATCAAACATGATCACAAAACAATATGTTATCATGATCTTAGAATGATATTTCATGTGTCGGCAATGAACACATACAGAGATTAGTCCCATGCCTCTGCAAGTAGTGTAGTATAGAGTTCAGATCCCAGTGCTGTGTACCTGGAGACACATGCTTCAATTCTGTAGCCACTCAGGCATTGTGTAACCCTGGGAAGTCACTCCCTGTGCTTAAACTTGCTGTAATCTCTCTCCTGTCTGTCTCTCTGCTGTTTGAATCTCCATGTGTGCTGAATGGTAGCAACATTGTCTTCTGTCCTTTGGAATACAGTCTGTATGAAAGGTGCAGTGTAAAACCAAATTTAATTTCTTCCTTCCTCTCCTCTGCTTCTGCATGAGAATTCGCATCCACACTGCCACTGGTTTAAAGTCAAGCTTCTCTGCACCCTTTCCCAACATTATACTCAAGTCATTCCCTGGGATAGATTCTCATGGCTGTGATCAGGGTATGCAAGAGATGCAGTTGTAGTAGGGACTGCACTATCAGGAGAGCCCATTGCATCAGACAGCATTATTAAGAAAATCTCTTATCATCACAGACAAACTTGTAACTCCTTTTTGTACTTTGCCAATACATTTGAAATTGGGTCTTGCAGCAGTGGGGTCAGTGCTACAGATTCATATTCCACTTTCAAGGGGTGGGAGAGTACAGAACAAAGAAGAAATAAGACCTGTTAATCAAAACATCTGATCTTGGTACTAGCCTCCTCAGGAGGAGCAGGGACAAATTACATTGTTCTGTTCCTTGATCATGGTGCTAGCAAGGGGAAGGGGTAGCATGGATATAATATGGATGTTCAGCTGGACTGATATAAAGAATTTACATTTAAAAATATTATATGCACTAATGGGTCTTTTACACTCACTGGCAGGAGGTAGGGCACCAAACACTATTTTGCAAGGTGCTCTTGCAGTCACTGGCACAGCCCTGTAGACCTCTGCCTAAGTCCATGGTCAATGATCTCAATTAATCCAGTACCAGTGCAGTAGAAGATGCATTGTGTGAGGCAACAATACTATGTAACCCTTGCTGGACAACCAGAGTTAGCATCATCTACCTTATCTGAGCCCATTTCTTTTTTTTCTTCTTGTTTCATTTTCCCACCCTGGAGGCATGCTGATACACAGGGCTTAGTTCAACCATACCCCATACACATCAGCTAGTTCCTTCCTGCACATCTGCACTCTGCATGGCCTCCAGTGGATGGAAGAGCTACAAGTTGAGGATCACATCCAACATGGAGGTTGAAAGCATGTGATGGGGCACTGCTTTCTCCCTGTGCTGGCCCAGTGTGGCATTACCTGATTCTTGCAGGAGCACTGGTCACCACATCAAGTGTCACTCTTGCCACAGCATTGCTGGACTGGCAAAAAGAAATAACCTTTTAAAACTATTTTGGGTTCAAACTAGTACTGGAATGAACTTATCCATCTCTAGCTGCAGCTGCAAGCCTGTGGGATGGTTTGTTTGCTTCTCCGAGGAACACAGTCACTACAGTGGTAAGCACAAAATTCTAACTTTCCATTTCAGGTAGGATGAGCTGGCATCTTACCTTGCGGAACCTAGTATGATGAGGCTGTACTTTCCATGAGTTATTCTCAGTTCACTGATGCTTGCAAGCCTGTTTGGCGTTGTTTCACCCACACCTGGAGGTACAATTACTCTCATACTTTCAATTTTAGGACTCATTTCTTCTGAGCATACCAGAAGCACTGATGCTGGGCTTTCAACACAGGTTACACTGAACTTGAGGTGTGTTTATGGTGAGGTTGCCATGAACTTCAACCTAGACATGTTGAGGTGCACATTTGGACATTGTTAGGAGCTCATTATAGGCTAGCATCTAATCACACTGCAAGTATAGGAAGGCTGTGAAGTCCAGTGAAGGGCACTCAGAACTTTGAACCAGGACATTCTGGTTCAAATGCCACCACAGCCACTGACACACTGTATGATTGTTTCCATGTCCCTTGAGCTCCCTGATAAATTGCCCTTGCAGTAGCACAACTGAGTAGGAGCAGGACCCTCCCCTCAAGCAACAAGTTGTTGTATCATGGCTGAACAATACTGGGTAAATACATATATAAAGTAGTAGAATGCTTCTGTAAAAGTGGCCAGATCTCATAACAACAAAACAAGCAACAGAAACCTGGTCCTGGAATGACATCAGTAGCTATAAGTTCTATGTTGGTAGCAGAGTCTTTAATGTGTAGAATGAAGTACAGGCATTCAGCACTCAGAGGCCTATTAGGCACTAAATTAACCTGTCAGCGTCTTTTTAATAGCCATAACACATGATTATTTGACCGCTAGACATGCAAGAAAAAGCACACCTGCTGCCAGCAGAGTTGGTAGCTAACTTGTCACGTGTTAAGAATCACTAATGCACTTGAGTTTTGTGCCAGAAATCTTTATCTTTAGCACAGACATTATTCAAGACAATGATCCATGACAAAATGAATGAACAAAGCTTCTGACATCTTTTGCCTCCACACTTGTGAGTTTCTGTACAGCTAGTCTCTAGCAACTTCACTCTCTCAGGTCTCCACATTCCTCCTCTACCTCTACTGCTTATGGCCAGAATTTATATGGTACAGTACACAACACTTCAGGCCTGATTCACAGTCACAAACAGAGGAACCACAAACCAGGGTGCAAACAGCTTCACCGTTGTTGCCCACTAAATTGTGGCTACCACAAAGGGCTGACTTAGTCACTGGGAGAAGATTTCCTTTGCTACTAACTCGGAATGCAAATTTGGGTCACCTGGCATTAATGAGCACAAACAGGGTTTGAATCAATTATCACCTGCTTCATGGCACCTGCAACTTTCTGTGGATGGCTAAATACCCATCACATGGTTCTATACCATCTACAAAGTGGCCATGGCAGAGAGTGCTATAGACTAAGTCTCCCCCAACTGTACCTTGAGTACAATATGTTGGTTTACTTTTCTGTGATTTCTCCTGGCCTCCTCTGACCCTCCTGCTGGTCCAGTGACCCCTACTTCCTCACCTTAACCCAAGTCCAAGTCCATGGCATTCAGTTGATCCACCCAGACCCGGTCCCCTCCGTTGCATGTTTTAAAGTCTCTCACCAACCTCGTCCCTTGCCTACTTCTTTATTTCTAAGTGCACTTTAGTGACACCACATAGTTCTACTCCAGGGTGTGTCTCTAAAGATGCCACTGTATCTTGTGAGGTTTGCCATTCTTTGTGGAATTGTGCATGGCACCATGGGCCATTTATTGGTGGCCTTCTCTGCTTCCTTCATGTTCACAGGGCAGTTCTTGAATGCAAGGGGTGGGACTGCTAGCGCCTGAGAGGATAGCACAGGGAAGGGGAATCACAGAAAAGGACTGCTAAAAATCATTGTCAAAACAATTTTGCAATGATCCCTAGCAGCTGTGAATTAGGTTTTAATGAATAAACAAGATTCCCTTCTTAAAGCGACACTTCCTAGTATGCATGGTACATATGTTAATCATAACTAGTAAAACAGTTTTGGGTGGGGGATTTTAAAGCAGATCCATCATGGAGCCACCACCCTATTTTCAGTGTAGAGGTACATTATATCCCACTGATAGACCAACAGAATATCTGGTCTACACTCACCCAATGAGAATCTTATCATCAGACACGGGTTGTTCTGCACTTGCTTCAATAAATGGGGCAAGAGGTCACAAAGCCCAATTGTTGTTATTTATTGAAGCAAGATGCATAAGCATAGCACACTGTTGTAAACTGCCTGTCTTAGAAAAATTGATGCCAGAATTTCAGGTGCATGGTGTTGAATGTAGGCATGGGTGGCAGTTGCTCTTGCATCTGTCAGGAGCTTTGAAAATCCCTCCCTCCCTCCCATACTTAACCAGAGAACTTTCCTCACAACCATTGCTGCAAACCTAGTGAATGCCTGTTCTTGGTGATGTGTATAGTGTACTGTGTCTATAGTCTTTTCTTTAAAGATCATTGGCAACAGATCATAAAGTGTCTTATTTTCTTCTGAGGTGCCTTTATTTTCATTTCTTTTATGGAAAATTATACAATGGCAAAGAATAATGCTGGTCCCTGATTGGTCAGACTGGGACTGGACCGGGATATTATCCCAGCATAACATCCGGCTCTAGTCCCAGTATGCTCATGACCACAGTAAATGTTATAACATGATCCTTACACAGCCATTACTAAGAAAAGCTTCAGTGGTACTGTTGTGCTCAAAATCAGCATCTCTGCCAAACTAAAAAGGCACCCCCACGAATTGGCACTCTCTGTCAAATTCAAAATCAGCACCATCCCAGCCTGACACAAAATCTACCCATTCCCACATCAGTTTAAAACAATTAAACACACGCAAAGTGAAACCACATTTAGCTTCACAGCACTTTCCCTCATTAGGTAACTGTGTCAGTTCAACGTGAGCATAACCCGTATTTTACTTGGCTACCTTTTTGTCATTTCTTTCTACTGGTAACAGTAAAGCTCTACCGAGAGACCTTCCACACCGATAAGGTGCAGGAGTTGTTGCAAATCACCACATTGAGACACAAAGGGAGATGACTTCTGCCATTGCAGGTGGCGCAAACAACCTCTGACTTCCCACGGCGGCAGATAGCCACATTCTGACATGCGAGGGAGATGACCTCTGCCTTCGTGAAACAGCAAAGGAGAGAAAACGAGAGGAATAAATAAGAAGTACATTCAAAGGGGAGTAGATTAGGAATGACAACAAACCTATGGGGACTGCAGAGTCACAATAACAGCATCTCCAACACAAGCTTCACCTACTACTTAAACTGTAGATCAACACTATTTTTTAAACAATAAACCTACACATTAAATAAATACCAAAACTATACTTTTAAATGTATTTTCTAAAATCTTTTAATACTTTTTACACTCATGAGCCATTACATAATAAGATAATGCCTCCAGGATGGGTGTAATGCTGGGATAACATCCGCCTTGGTGTTGGACACCCTCAGCCATTGGCCTTGGGCTCCAACCACCCAAGGTGAGATGTTATCCCAGCATAACACCCACCCTGTCGCGATTATTCCTTTAATAAAACACTGAATCAAACTCCTTTACAGTGGTGACTAAGAACACAATAAAAATACATTATAATAAAAGTTACAATATAATTATAAAGTAAACAAGGAACAAGATCAAATAATACACATTAAATTTATAGCATATCAGTCCCCAAACACTCATTAAAGTAATACCTGGCAGCAGAGCAGCAAAAAGTGGAGTGACAAGCACAGCTGGGAGTAATCCTACCACTTTATTAGGCTTTGATCAGGCCACACCTGAAGTACTGTGTATAGTAGCTCTGGGCCCCTCAATACAAAAATGACATTGTGGTAGTCAAGAGGTTGCAGCACCAGACACCAAGCTGACCAGTGGTATGGGGACAAAAGCTATAGGGGCCTGGAAATTCTTAACATAGTCCCGCTAGAGAAAAGGAAGCTGAGAGGGGACAGGTCTTCAGTCTTCAGCATAGTCGAGGGTATACAAAAAGACTGAACAGTCAGAGATTTTTGCTGTAGTGTCCTGCAGCAGGCTGTGAGACATTCACTGAAGCTCAGAAATGGGAAATTCAGGGGTAGCATTAGAATGCACTTTTTATTACGTTAACTACGGCGCCTGCGCAGGAATGTTTTGGAAAGTAGCACACTTGGAGTGTGCCTCTCCCATCAATGCACTGCTCCCTTGAGCAGGTGTGGCAGTCCTGCGCAATGGGTGCAGGGCTCTATATGACTGTGTTCCTCTGCTTCAAAGGAAAGCACCATATGCCATACTGAGCGCTGCCATCACGCCGATCCCCCCTAACATCGCTGCCCCCCATGCGCATCAGCTGCCCCCCCCAAAGCTTTGGTGCCACGCTGGGAGCCCCACCCAGCGTGGCAAATGTTGCTGCCGACGCTGGTGCCCAATCCCCGCTGGCTTCATGACACCCCCAAGCCATCCTGCTGCCACGCTGGGAGCCCACCCCAGAGTTGCAAGCGTTCGGTTTCTTTTGCCGGCGGGGTGCCCAATCCCCGTCGGCTCCTGTCCCCCAGCCATCTTCTGCCATGCTGGGAGCCCACCCCAGCATGGCAAGCGTCCGTAGTAAGTCATTTTTTTTAAACCTGTAAAATAAAAAGATTTCCGTGGCGCGTCTCCCAGTCCCCCTCCACAACCCGCACCCACCACTCGCACCAGCCTCCCACACCCCTCACCCCATACTTACCTCTGGACTCTGGCGCGGCGATCTTGTTGGACGGGAACACGTCTGCACTCTTCAAAGGCGACCGCGAACTGAGGAAATGCGGTAAGCTGTAGAATGGGCTGAACAGGGGTTTCAACTTTATTGCATATCTCAGTCATTTTGGAATTTTGCACAAATGTTCAACATGGGGTTTTGGGACCCCTTCTCATGAATGATGTCACTGTCATGGTGTTATTTGGGCCCAAAGGGTGATTTTGCAGGCACTGCGCGGTCACTGCGTGAAATCACCCTTCAGGCTTGAATAACACCGCGGCAGTGACATCATTCATGGGAAAAGTCCAACATGTTGATATGATGCAAAAATCAAAAAATGACTGTTTCTGGCGTGTGTTGACAGTTCCTACGAGGCTGTAAGTTCGCGAATTTTCAATATTTTCACTCCAGATTTTCAACATTGCCATTTTATCACACCTTCTTATGAGTTGTATAGCTGTCATTTTCACATCTCACCCAAAGTGTTTCTGCCCATGTAGCGCGATAATGGCGCAGTCAGTGTGTGAAATCAATGTATAGAACACATTAAGAAAATCACAGTGCCACTGTTCATGAGCAGAGGTCTTAAAATGGCTATGTAAAATTGAGTGAAAATTCCTAAAATGACTGTTTCACGAGTCCTGCATTGCGCAGTTCTCATGCGCTAAATCGACTTTGCGAATTTTCAATATTTGCTCTCCAGATTTTCAACATTGCCATTTTACACACACCTCCTCATGAGCAGTACATCTGTCATTTTCACATCCTGCCCAAAATGTGTTTCTGCCCATGTAGTGCACAATGGCGCAGTCGGTGTCATGAACTCAATATATGGGACACATTGAGAAAATCACAGTGACACTGATCATGAGCAGAGGTCTTAAAATGGCTGTGCTGAAAATTTGGTGAAAAATTCCTAAAAATGACTGTTTTTAGGTCTGCGTTATGCAGTTCACATGCGCTGATAAGTTTCTTGAATTTTCAATATTTTCACTCAGATTTTAAACATTGCCATTTTACCACACCTCCTATGAGCACTGCAGCTGTCATTTTCACATCTTGCCCAAACGAGTCTATCCATGTAGCGCAGAATGGCGCAGTCTGTGCGTAACTTAATGTATGGAATACATTAAGAAAATCACAGTGACACTGTTCATGAGCAGAGGTCTTAAAATGGCTGTGTTGAAAATTTGGTGAAAAAATTCCTAGAAATGACTGTTTTGAAGTGTTCATTGTGCAGTTCTATATGCAGCCGTAAGTTTGAATTTTCAATATTTTCACTCCACATTTTCAATATTGCCATTTACCACACCTCCTTATGAGCACTGCAGCTGTCATTTTTCACATCTTGCCCAAAACGTGTTTCCACCCATGTAGCGCACAATGGCACAGTCACTGTGTGAACTCAGTGTATGGGACACATTAAAAAAATCACAGTGTCACTGCTCATGAGCACAGATCTTAAAATGGCTATGTTGGTCACGTGATGACAGCCTAAGCGGGAGACAGCTTCTCCTCGAGCTCTGCTTTCACATGCCTTATTTCAGCTCCTATCCAACGATTTTTAAGGCTAAATCGTTTTTATCGTGCCTGGTCTCGTGGTCCAACCTCCGATTCTGTTTTTATCTATCGGATGGAGGTATTTATAAAAGCCCCCGAGGCATTCAGCCTCCATGTCACCGAAAAAGAAGGCCACAAAGCGGGCCAAACAGCAGGCGGCTAGCACACCTAAGTCGACCGCTTCAGACACTGCCTTGTCGGAAGCTAGGTTCCTAGAAATCATGCAGCCGTTGCAGTCAGCCATCTCTTCTATTTCTGAGGAAATGCAGGACATCAAAGGGGTAGAAGTTTTAACCGGAGGGTTGGAGATCTGGAGGTTAAACTGATCTCTATAGAAGAAAGCAAGAAAGGCGAGAGTGAGATGTTAAATTTAAAGCGCAGAGTTAAGAGTTGGAGGACAAACTGGAGGATCTGGAGGCCGCAGCAGACAAACAATTTAGTAGTCATTGGTCTGCCGAAAAAGAGGAAGGTGGTGCCATCATCCCATTTTCCAGAAGTTCTGCACTAAAATAGCCGGCACTCCTCCGAGGGGGAATACATCACTGAGAGAGCCGCCGAGACTCGATCGCCCCACCCAGGGCCAATCACCCAGACCAATTATATTAAAATTCTTGAATTATTTAGACAAGCAGCACATCTTTCTCAAAGCGAGAGAAGAAAGAGCTGAGTTGGGAGGGCACGAGGATTCATATAGCACAAGACCTGCCTCACTCTGTAAGGGTCCAAGACAGGAGCTGCACCCATATGTCTCTAAGCTAGTGGCAGCCTCTAAGCCCTTCAGGGTCAAATATCCACCCTACTGATGGTGAAACATGAGGATAAATGGATATCGTTTGAATCTCCCACACAAGCTGCTCAGGAGTTGAAGACTGTTTTCCTGATTTATTCAAATGATTATGTGTTGGGAGGATTGCACTGCAAGAGTTCAGCAAGTTGTGATACAGCTGTTCAAGTGGAGGACTTAATGGATGTCCCACCTTTTGTTCAGAAACAGTGGGGTGTAGTGAGGCAGTTGTGATTCACTGGCCTGGAGGTGTTTGGTGACACAGTGAAAGTGTGTACCCTGTTGATGTCCTTGAAGTGTTTCGTTAAGTTATGGGCTGACCGCATATGATTTTCCCTAAAGTTGGTGATGCAGTCTCATATAATCTCCATCTGGATGGACTTTGGCAGGATTGGTCATTGGCCTTTTGACATTTGCATACCCCCGGTCATGTGCTTGTTTAACTGTTTTCCGAGGTCGTGATCTGAACTCATATCATCACTGAGTATCGCCTGCTTGTCCTTTGTGGATGGACTCCCTTTTTTTTTTTTTGATCTACTGACTCCTTAGAGAGTTATTCATGTGAGTTTTGACTTATGTATACCGTCATGGGAGGGTAATGGGTGGGTGGCTCGTATAGGTTTCTACATTGTATGGGCTAAGCTAATGTTGTTAATGCGAACATCCTCATAGTTACGATTAAAATTTAGTAGGGGTTGTGTGGGGGGAGTTCTGGGGGTTGGAGTTGGTTTGTTTGGGTTGCCTAGTAGTGAATCACGTGGTGTTAAATATTTAGGAGAGCAGTTTCTTTGGAACTGGGGTAAGTGTATGGTTCGGGGTTGGGGGCTCTATATGGGGAAGTTCGAGGTTGGAGGGTAGAGGGCTGTGGGTCAGAATGAGTCAGTTGGGCTTGGATTTCTATGTGGGAGGGTGGGGTTTCAAGGCTACACACTGATTATACTTATTATGGTCCTCTTATCTCAGGAGCTTTACATATCTTTATATATTGCTGCTTTTTTTTTTTTTTTCTATATATTTGAGGGGTTCGAGAGTTGGTCAGTATGAGTACTGTTTATAAATTTATTAGTTGGAATGTTAAAGGAGCCAAGGATAGGGTCAAGAGACAGATTATTTTAAAGCACCTCCGTTATTTAGGAGCACAAATTGCCTTTCTACAAGAGACACATTTGAAGAGGAGTGATATTCATTATTTTAGAAGGACATGGGTAGGACAAGTTTTTGGCGCGGGGTGTCTTGAACAGGGTGGGGTGGTTATTCTCATAGCTAGGAATATTCCTTCAAATTGGTAGAAGAGATTTGGGACCCAGAGGGTCGATACATTATTACCATGGTCTGCTAGAGTCCTCCCGATAGTACTGGGCTCATGTCTGGTCCAAATTACGATTCCCAGTTTTTCACAAGGTTACTCAATATAGTAGTATCTAATCCCGACAAGTTTACTGTTTTGGGTGGGATTGGAATCTCGTGCTGCAGAATGACATGGATAGATCATGTAAAGTGGGGGGTTTAACACCAGCTCAGAAGGCGTTGAAGGAGCTTATTAGTAAGGCCGCCCTGGTCGATGTTTGGAGAGTACTTAGTCCTACGTCTCGTCAATATACCTTTTCTCCGCTGTTCACAAATCATATTCTCGAATAGATTATATTTTACTCAGTTCGCTTGCAATATCTGGGGTTATTCGACCTGAGATATTTACCAGAGTTATATCAGATCATGCACGGTCAGTCTGGAATATAGGTTATCCTCGGGGCGAGGTGGTCTCCACAGTGGAGATTAAATTGCCAGATGTTGAAGGATGAATCCTTGCTGATGCACATTCTGGACTTCATTAAAGATTTCCTAAACAACAATCGCAATTCTGTGGATCGCAAGGATTTACTTGGGCTGCTTTAAAGTGCTTCCTGAGGGAGAGCTGATTAAGTTGGCCTCTAAGAAAGCATAAGCAACAGGCACAATTGGATTCCTTGCTGGATTTGATTAGGGTGGAGAAAATAACTTATCCGTGCCTCGACAATGGCGGATTGGGCTAGGCTGCACCAGTTGCAGGCCCAATATGTGAGTTTAATGTCTCAGAAAATGGAGTTGGCCCTTTTGAGGTCTAAGCTGCTTTACCTTGATACGAGGGATAGAGCTGGGAAATTGCTTGCTACTCGTATCCGTCAATTAGACTCCTCCCATTTATCCCGAATACCTAGGGATCAAGGGAGGAAATTTATACGGACCAGGGAAATGGCGGATACCTTTGGTTCATATTTCAGAAGTTATACATGGTGGATTTGGAATGTAAGCCGTTGACCGAGGACATTGAGCTATTCCTTGGGTCCGTGGAGTTGCCAAAATATCGCAGGCTGATGCGGTATTTTTGTGCTCTATTACAGTTTTAGATATTCAGCAAGCTGTTCAGCAAATGCCGCTGACCAATCCCTGGTCCGGATGGGTCCCCTTGCAATTTTACAGAGCTTGTGGTTCTCTGATATTCCCAATTCTCGAGGAAGTCTTTCAGTTCTGGTTTGACAATGGAATCTCGGACTCTGCTTTTCTGGAAGCCTCAATTCCTTAATCTTAAAACAGGGAAGGACCTCACAGTATGGATAGTTATCGGCCTATCTCCCTCCTGAACACTGATATCAAAATCTTAGCAAAATCCTGGCTACTAGGTTGTCCAAGGTTATGGACAGGCTGGTTAGTAGGGAGCAAGTCGGTTTTATGAGGGGAGGTCGCCCAAGATCACATGAGAAATTATTGCATAATTACTGTGGTTAAGGGTCTGAGTTTCCAGCTATACTTATTTCTTTAGAGCGCGAAAAAGGCATTTGATAGGGTTTGCTGGGACTACCTCTTTGCCACCCTTTCTGCTTTGGCCTACCAATGTTTTTCTGAGATGGGTCCAAATCCTGTACTCTTCTCCTTCGACCAGGGTTAAATGTAGCGGGATTATGTCACGGCCATTAGACTAGGCGTGGCACGAGGCAAGGTTGTCCTTTATCCCCATTACTATTCAACCTATATTTGGAGCCTTTATTACATAGGTTGGCTAGTAATCGCTTGATCAAAGGTATACAGGTGGGGATGCCAGATATGCGTATTGGTATATGCTGATGATATATTATTGCATGTTGAGGACCCGGAATCCTCGGTTCCAGCTATCTTGGAGGAAATAGATGTCTTTTCTAAAATATCCTACTATAAGTTAAATCGTATGCGAAGACGAAGATTCTCCCTTAAATACAAATGTCAGGAAATCGGATTTATTATCATTTGGTCTAGGTTTGGAGGCATGATCTCTTACATATCTCGGCATAAATATTAGTTCGGATTGAATGACATGATTAAAAATAACCTTGGCACTCTGGTTAAGACTATCTCTGGGATTTGGATAGGTGGAAACTGCTTACTTTATCATTTTGGGCAGGTTGAATGTTGTTAAAATGAATATTTTGCCTAGATTATTGTACCCCTTGAGTATGCTTGGAGTATACCTCCGAGGGCTTGGTTTACCCATTTACAGAAGCTGTTTAATGTATTTATTTGGAAGGGAAGAGGGCACGTAGGTCCTATATTAAGTTAACCACCCCAAAGTTAAAGGGAGGTCTAGCTGCACCATCTCTCTTTTATATTATGTGGCACAGCATGTGAGCAAGTTGGCCTTCTGGAGTGCAAGGTGGGTCCAGCAGGCTTACTTGCCTTTATGGGTTGACATCGAGCGGCATTGGCGAGGAAGCTGAGCTGCCCTCTATGGGCTCTGTTATATGCTTCCCATCGGATATACCCAAATCACTGAAAAATAACCCAATGGGGTGGCGTTAAAGGCCTTTTACAGTTGCAAAATTATTTAGCTGCTAAGTGGTACCTATCCATCAACCAACCCATTTTTGAGAATCCCCTTATTAGGGTGGGGTGAGGCCCTGCCTGTTACCTTTGGCCTCCGGTAAGTCACCTAAGAATCTCGGATTTCTGGGTGAATGGGGTCCTCTGCCTTTGACCAGTTGGTCAATACTGCTGGGGTTGTGGATCAGGATTTCTTCAAGTGGTTGCAGCTTAGTAGGGCCCTGGCTTCCACTTTCTCTCAGCGGACTCTAGTGGATTTTGGGGACCAAGATGCTGACAGGCTTTTCACCATAGCCTCTCAACCAAACTCTGTCTCTAAGGTATATAAAATCCTTCAGGAATGGGACCACAGGCTCCCTCCAGGGTCTGTTTCTATTGGACTAAGGAACTGGGTATATCTGAGGCACCTGATCTCTGGAGGAAGCTGTGGCTCACATTGTATAAATATGTAAAGCAAGACTGGTTGAGAATGGTTCAGTATAACTTATTGTGCCATTTATATCTATCCCAATCATGATTGTGCAGATATGGTGCAAAGGATACTCCTCTTTGTATGAGGTGTAGGAAGGAGGATGGTACTTTATATCATATGGTTTGGTCTTGTCCCTCAATTCAGGCCTTTTGGCACTCTATCAATAATCGCTTAGACCCTATCCTTGGCTTAACAGATTTATTTACCCCAGAAGTTTGTTTGATTAGTTTTTTCCTATTGGCACTCCAAGTTCATCAAGGCTCACATGTCTCTTTTATCTGCCGTAGCTAAATTAGTAATTTTGAGACATTGGACCAGTGATAAACCCCTCCCTGTTGGAGTGGTATCGTGAGTGTACTTTGGCAGTGCAGTTGGAAAAACATGTCAGCTTCTATGCAGAACAGACTTAAAGCATATCACGGCGCTCTGGGGACCTTTCGAATGTTCCTCATGACTTGGATGCCTGGCCTCGAATATCACAGGTCCAGCTCTTTAGGTTATGTCTTTGTTGTGTAGCCTTAGGGAGGTGGGTGGGTGGTGGGTTTGTGTTTTCTTGGGCAAATGGGTGAGTTAACATCTGTCTGTTATATATCATCTTAGCCCGCACTCTCATTCATGTTCTTACCTGGAACTGTTTTGGTAAATTTAATAAAGGTGTTAAATAACAAAAAAAAAAATGGCTATGTTGAAAATTTGGTGAACAAATTCCTAAAAATAACTGTTTTCTGAGCGTCGTTATAGCAGTTCCTACGTACGCTTCATAAGTTTGCGAATTTTCAATATTTTCACTCCAGATTTTCAACATTGCCATTTTACCACACCTCCTTATGAGTAGTACAGCTGTCATTTTCACATCCTGCCCAAAATGTGTTTCGCTCATGTACTGCACAATGAGCGCAGTCGGTGTGCAAAATCAATGTATGGTACACAGTAAGACAATCATAGTGACACTGACACTGTTCATTAGCAGAGGTTTTAAAATGCCAATGTTGACAATTTGGTGAAAAATTCCTAACAATCACTGTTTTACCAGCGTGCATTGCACAGTTCCCCGCATGCGCTCCTAGGTTTCCAATTTTCAATATTTCCACTCCAGATTTTCAACATTGCCATTTACCACACTTCCTATGAGCAGTACAGCTGTCATTTTTCACATCCTGCCCAAAATGTGTTTCCACCTATGTAGCACACAATGGGGTAACAAAAGGTCATGCTGACAATTTATTGTGCAAATACCGAAATGTCGACAGGGCATTAGGGTAAAGCACCATACATGCCAAACACCACTGCAAATACCTGCAAGCTTAGCGTTTGGCATTGACAAATGCTTGTTTCTACTAGAGTGTGGTGAACCTGTGGAACAGCCTATCTGCAGATGTAGCAGATATAAAGAAAGTACAGACCTTTTAAAGTAAGACTGGACAAATTCCTGTTCCATGGGGATAACTGGATACCCTGGGTACTAGAATTGGTAGGAAATCCCTATTAATTGGTACTTCCTTGCATAGCACATCTGGATTTCTCCTCCATATCCACAATGTTTGTAGGACTATAAATGCCAAGCTTGGACTGGCATATCAGGTTAGAACTGTTGTACACTCAATGCCTGTCTAGTTTTTGCTAGGGAGAACCTACTCTTCTCCCTCAGTTACAGACTTATATCCTTTACTAATGCCTCCTGGTCACGGTTTTCCAAGTGGAAGACTACCTACAGTAACATTTTCAGATTTGCCTCCTGCTAAACTGAACAACACACCACTGTCACCTCCATAGTCATCTAGACTGGCTATATCCCGTAAATAGTCATCACCTTGTTCTATTTTTCTTTTCTTTTGTATTTTATTCATTGGTAACCAGGTAAGGCCCACTAGACACAGGTGCCTGTTTTCAGAGGTGATTGGATGTACCAAGCTCATTCATGGCTCACTACTCTAACCTCTAGACTACACTGCCAGGCTGTCCTAGGCTGTTTCACAAACAAAATAATTAGGACTGGCATCCCACTTCCATTACAGCCCTGCTGAGTCCTCAAATTTGCCCTACCCCCGAGGACCAATGAAAATCCCTTTTCATTGTTCCCAAAGCATCCACCCACAGGGGGACCAGACATTAGTGCTACTGCACCCAAACCCTGGAACTCTCTGCCACTGCAGTCTGTAGCTCATCCTGTCACCTTCAGTTTAAAAGTCTCTGTGGCTCACCTAAAGGCCAGCTAGAGTTGTACCTGTGTGTGATCTTTTAGGGCATCACCCCACCCACCTGTCTAGCCTTGCCATCAGCTGGCCTAACTAAACTTGTCTCGTGCTTTTCTCATCTTGAGGTAAAATATGCTACTAGATTGTTCATTTTGTTTGCTTTCTCAGTTCTTCTTGTCAAGTTACTCAAGTTGGCCTGTAGCTTACTAGCTCTTCTGACCAGCTCATGAATTTTGTATTTTATGTTTGTGTTTTCATCTTTCTGTTCCACAACATGCACTGATGTATTTGTCAGTTTTAGGCATTTGCCTTTATTGTATTGTACCTTGCTTGTCATTATTGTGCTGATTGTCTTATAACCTCCAGCTGTAGCTGAAAATTAGCACAACTGTGTCTAGTGTTATCACCTGGTCAGTCAAAGCTAATAGTAATAATGTCATCTCTGCTCTTGAAGTAGATAGTGGTAAGGGGTGGATATGTTAAACCACACACACAACCATTTATGAAACTTAAAATTATTGTACACTAGATTAGAGGACTCTTATTACCATCAAAGTATAGAAAGATTTGTAATAAAATAACAGTTTCCACCAGAAGATCACTGTAGTTCCACCAGATCCAACAGACATTTTTTAAACAGTGGAAACAAAGTCTGCTTATGTTTTCATTCATTCATATTTATTATTGGTAGCTTCAGTCCTTTTTTCCCAATGCTTTTGCACGCTGGAGTAACTCAAGGGATATATTGATTTTTATTGGAGCATGTTATTGTAAATGCATGGTATTAAAATGTTTTTCAAAACAAATTTCTTTTTTTACATTTTACATCTGTTTTCAACTAATGAATACAACATATATGGCACTATAATATGTGTAAATTATTTAAAATGTATTGCTACATCTGAAATGCTAAGCCTCAATGATTTATTTTTGATAGACACATCCAGCTGGCCAGTCCATCATCACAATGGCAGGGCTACCACTCAAAATGCCAATGACCTTGGTTTGGGAGTGATCCTAAGACAGCAGGAGCAGGGGAGGAGAAGGAAGCTTTTCAGAGACTGCCTCCTCCACCGGCACTGGAAGGTGCCAGTTTCCATTGCTCTTCCATCACCTGGGTGACGATGTGTGGACACCAACAGACTCCAGCAGACAAGTGTGCACCACTGAGCCCCTCATGTCAACATCTCAATGGCTGAAAAGAAAGAGGAAGCCTTGATGGGCCCAGCAGCATGATTCTGGCACTCTGGGTCCACGGAGCTGACTGCTCACTCCACCATCTGCAACCTGGCTGTTCTACAAGGGTGGGGTACCATTGTGGTCAGAGGTGGTGTAGGTAAGCTCAGAGAAGGCAGGATGAGGCTAGGAAGTTGATTGCTGAGAAGGGCCATTCTGGAGAAAAGGGAGCAGAAAGAGAAAATAAAACCAAGTGCTACAATTAAAATGTAGTGACATTACATAATGGGCCAGATATTCAGACAGTTTCAGCATTATTGGGCCTCACTTGCCTTACTTGCAACATGACTGGTAGACCACAGAAAAAGAATTGTCTATCAACTTGTCCCAAGTGCTGCATGTTGCACACGGAAAATGATACATGTGTCAAATATTTGCACGAGCATCATTTTCAACCATAAATTGAGCAAAGAGTTGTAAATGCAACAAAATGTTTGAAAATCTCCTCCAGACACTGTGGCACATTATCACTGATACAGCTTGCTGCTTCAGACTTTAAAAACTCCAGGACAGCATTGTCATTCATCCAAAATAACTCTAAATGACTTCACATTACTACTCTTACTTTGTGTAATTCTGTCTTCTCAAACCAAATGTAAGTAATAAGGTATATACCAGGGTATAAGTTACTGTGAGATGTCAGCATGCATGCCACCAAATGGTGAGGTACAAGGCAAAGCCAAGTGCCTTAAAAGGAGTATGTTCTTGCAATTGTAAAATGGATTCTGTTTTTTCCTATGTTATAAACAGAAACAAAAAGTTAATGTTTTATAAAAATATCTGTTGTGAATTTATTTTTCTCAGATTACATTAATGGTTTTCCAATAAGGACAGCATGCCTTTTCCTTCCAGTTGTGACCTACTGTATTTCCTTAATTGAAAATCTCTGAATTAATAAATGTGAAAAAATAGTATGGGCCCTGTACACAGTTGCAAGGGCTGCAGAAAACAGCTGACAATAACCTTGTGATTTGCTTCCTATGTGACATGTACAAATCAGGTCATAAGCCATCCACGCTTATTCTTAAACACAGTGTGATCATGTGGGGAAGAGATCTTGCAGTATAAATGGTCCACATGGTCATATACAACAGATGGCAAAGCTTCACTGCCTGGTCACAGCATTTAGTGACGCCTTCTGCTTTAGAACTACAACATGCTTTCAGTAGGAGTTTTGCAATGCAAGAACCAAGATCAAAGAGCCAGTGAGGGACAGATACTGCTGTGGGACTAAATAAATGACACAAGGACTTGAGTTAGGTGTGTGGGGGGGAGGTCCGAGGATGGCAGGGACTGGTTTGGGGCTAAGATTAGGGAGGAGGCCATGGTACCACCAGAAGAACAACTAAGGGTAAATTACAAATAAATAACCTGGTGTTCCAGAAAGAGGCCTAAAGGTGAGGTTGGGTGGGTGTAGGGAAGATCATGGCAGTAGTAGCATTTACCATCAGTTCTGCCCAAGGAATTATGTCATACAACTGCACTATGCCATGGCCAGACCACTGTGAGTCCTGCAAGCCAGCACTGTAGTGGGTGCAAACATTATTTGCCTTATCTGACATCTGGCAAGTGATTTGCATGGCATTTAGTCACCAGCGTATCAGATTCCTCCTAAACCAGCAGAATGGGAGACTTCTCCTCTTCTATGTCAGTAATCCGTGTATAGCAGGGTTTTTTAGGGGAGAGTGGTGCAATAGGGAGACTCTTTGCACCACATATTTTGTGATGTTACTAACTGTGACTGAGAAGCAAGTCTACATTAGCACATAAGCTGTCTCCATCTCTCTTTTTTTGCCCAGGGCAGTCAGCCATACCATGAGATAATTGGTAACCCTAATACATCCTTGTGTTGTGCATTCATCACTGCTGCCTCTTCTCTAGGTTTTCAGAAACACAACACTCCATGAGAAACAACATGGTTTTGTTTTTGTCACCACATGGGTTTCTGCCAACTCATAAGAGATAAAAACACCCATTGGAAAGGAGAAGACTAATTCTGTCACTCTACATTTATATCTTATTACTTTTTGAAAAAGAATACGTTTTCCTGAAGCACTGGATATAAAAGCTCCAGAAACAGATAATGGCACTGAAATGTGTTTCAGAGATTAGAACATAGAAGTCCAAACCAGAACAGCCTGGGTTTGAATCCAACAAGAGCCTTTAACTCACTAGGTGGACTGAAGCAAGTTCATTGACCTCTTTTGCTTTAGTCTTCCAAGCTAAAAATTGAAAATGAGATGGCAAGGCAACTTTATTTCAAGAGCTCCCTTTCCCTATGGTTCAGGGCACATCACAATCACAACAAACAAGTTCAGATAAGAATATACAACTATAGTATTAAAGCATAAACTCCAGTTAATGAGGGTGTGAAACTGATTTAAAATGGTCTGGGAAAGCTTCCTGAAATAATACATTTTATAAGGAGGTCTTATCTCATTCCTCCAGAGTACAATTTTGAATGTTCCTCTCCTGTGTCCGCAGCACACTGAGGTGTTATCCCAAGCCTAGACAGCTAAAATGAAGCACAATCTACTGTACCATACCTCAAACAAATGCAAATATCTCACAGGCCACAATACTGACACACACAAAGTGTGAGCATCAAAGTTGTTCAACACAAAATTATCTTTCTAATGATGGTAGGTAAGTCTATGTAATCATTTCCATTTTTCTTCTATACCTTGAGAAATACTGAACAAACAGATTGTTTTTCAACAAAATCTGCCACAACACAATTATTTTTGTCAACTAGAAGCCATTTCAAACCCAAACTGAACATGCATATGTAATGTACAGTTATTTAGTGTATTGACTAACAAAATAATCATTGCCTAGGTAAAAATGAATTTTGATATATTAATTTCAATGTGCATTTGTAACTGAAATTTTGTCAAGGAACAATACTACAGACAAATGCAAATATCTAAAAAATGTAATAGTGGACACAAAGTATGAGGAGCAAAGCTGTTCAGCCTTAAAATTACCTTTCTAATGATGGAAGCCAAGCCAATGTAATCATTTTGTTTTCTATACCTTGAGACGTACTATAAAACAGGTTCCTTTTAACAAAATCTGCCACAGAAATTATACTTTCTTTTGATAAAGTATAAGATGTATAAAAACCCAAACTGCACATGCATATATATTTTCATATGTATTACTTCTGCATGTGCAGTTCAGTTCGTATGTCTTATATTTTACAAATAAACAGTATTTCCGTGGTGGATTTGTTGAAAAAAAAATGTTTAAAGTGTTTCCCAAGGTACAGAAAAAACGGAATGATTACATTGATTACAATGATTACATACATCGAGGACAAATGTATTTAAGAAACATTTAATGGACCATCTTCAGGCTACATCAATTTACCGTTGCCTAGAAAATGCTTGTTTTTGGATTTATGATCATATTGTGTATATATACGGGATAAGCAGCGAGGACCTGTTGAATAAATGATTTATTTTTCACAAGAGCTGTTTGACCCTGGGTAACCTCATGAGTGGGGTAAGCTATGAGTAATGTGCCCAGGGTCAAACAGCTCAAGTGAAAATAAACCATTTATGTAACAAGATCCCTCTGTGTATTTCATTTCTGCAGTAGTCCAGAACCTTGTGTTTTGTTTGAGTTTTAATAAGTTTTCTTTTCTTTTTTTTTTAATTTATAAGTTTCTTGAGTTTTCTAGTAAAGCAATGCTCCTCTGACTTTGAGGAGCACCATTGCTCATCGAGGACACTGTGTCATGATGCATTGGCATCACTATGTCTCCACTGAATGGCTAAGCAAGACACTTTGAGAAATTTTCCCAAAAGATGGCATCATAGTTTAAGCAATGAGTGGGTTGCTGATTGCTGGCAACACCTCTGTATGTGAAGGAGGTGGCACTGACAAATTGGGGTTAATCTTTTTTTTTTTTTATATACGGTATTTTAAGTTTGCAGTCATTTGCTTGGATGTTGGGGAAGGAGCAGGGCAAGTTCCAGAGAGCAGCGGCAGTCAAAGCATGCAGTGAAGGCAGCTGGACCATGGGGGCAAGTTTGAGAGAGTGACAGCAGTCAGACTGTGTAGTTAAGGAGGCTCTTACTGAGAAGGAAGAAGCTGTGTGAATTTAAAGAGAGGTAATGAATTTCTGTGTACCAATGATCACAAGAGTATCAAAAGAGAATTTAAGTGGCATAGTAGTTAGTTTTGAAGCTGTGAGGGAGGCTATTGTAAGACCTAAGCTGAGGGAGGATTAGAAACAAAGCAAACAAAAAGTGTGGTTTGAATAAAACAAAATTCTTCTTCAGTGAAGTATGGTGGTCAGTCAGGTGGATCCTGCCTAAAGAAAGCACAGTGCAATGTTCTGAACATTTCTTTTGTGGTACCTCCAACTTCATTCCTCTCTGTGCTTAAGTTGAGGCTGTTTAATGTAAGTATGTAGTACAGCCAGCCAGTGGGTGGGCAGAGCATGACCACAGGATGACATGTCAATTATATATGTTAATACATCTCCTGGAGCCACTTCTTGCTGTATAAGAGTGGTTTCACGTGTGTTCAGCTGGGCAAGAACAGCAAAGTAAGCTGAGCTGTTCTGGCTCAAGCTAGGCAAGTGAAACCACTCTAATACAGGAACATGTGGCGACAGGAGACATATTAATATATTATTGATCAAAAGAGATCAATAATACATTTAAAAAATATTCTCAGAATGTGCCTGTTTCCAGGGATCTGTGCATGAGACACTCTTCACAGAATAAGAGTGTCTCATGTTTAAGGGAAGGAGTGCTTTAAATTGGCCAGGAGCACTCCTATCTATAATTTAGGTAAATACTACTTATACAATGGCCTTGAAAATACATGAATTTATACAACACCTTTTAGTCCACACCTATTGCATAAATATAAACATTGTTATTTTAGGTTATTTTATTTTTATATAGTGTGTGTGTGTGTGTGTGTTGACATTTTGTGGTGTTTTCTGTTGTGACATCCCTGTTTCCCTGGGCATGACTGAAAACAGGTCATTTGATCGAGTTCACCTTCCTGGTAAAACAAATAAATGAAATAAAAACATTAGAATAGCTGCTAGAATAGCTACTATCATAGGAAAAGTAATTTGTTTTCTAAAACACTTTGCCTGTCACACTTTATCTGTAGCTGTTATAGTTTGTGGCCAATACAAGCAAGACTTGCAGAGACGTTTAGAAAGGCACAATGACCAGTTAGCTGCCACCTACAGGCTCTGTTGGACATAAAGTCTCAGTTTTTACCACCACATAGAAGTGTTATTGGGCAGAATGAGCTAGGGCTCTGCTGTGTGAGCAGACCTAACATTCACTGGTAGGGCGTTCCATAACACAGGGGCTGACACACTGAATACCCTGTCGACAGGTTGTCTTAGCTGTGATGTAGGGACAAAAGAAAGCCTGCATTAGAGGGAGAGGAGTGGAGTGAGTGAGCTGGGTGATAAAGCAGGGCCACTGGAAAATTGCATGGCATAATTTCTCCGCAATTTCCACAATTTTCACCCTTCTCCGCATAAAATCCACAATTTCTTGCAATTTCTTACATTTATGGAATTGTTGACTGAAATTGTATAAAATATTTAAATTCTCAAGGAAATCTACTCAGATATGGTAACACAGACTTGGATTTGACCAAAACAGTACAGTGTGAGGTGAGAAGGGGTCAAATGTGACTCTGCTTTCATGTGATTCACTTTCCTCTTGGGTTCAGAAACCTCTAGTCATGCATATGTAGACTTGAACACTTAAAATCTGTGTTAAAGCAGACTATGGGAGAACTTTTGCTGACACAGAGACTGAAACAATAGTTGTGAGAAGAGGTGCAAAGTGCCCCATTCACCTAAATGAAGCCTTAACCACAATGCTTGTTTTGAATGGTAGAGTAGATTTTCCTTCTGTAAATACTTTCAATCTGAAAGGATTTTGATTCAAATGTGTCAAGAGTTTGGATGGCCCTGCTGATGATAAACTTGAATGTGCTTCTGAGGGGTTGGTGACAGTGATTCCTTACATGTCAGTCTGCCACAACTGTATACTCACATACAAAGCCTACAAAAGCAAACATTTCTGAAAACATGCTGAACAGGTTAAGTATAGTTAAACAATTACCTTCAAATAGACAAAATAATTGCAACCCAAATAAAATCACTGCAAACTGAGTAGAACAAAAGTACAGTGTATTAAAACTATTGTGTGATGTAATGAAAAGCTAATGTTACAATTTGATACTTTTATCATGTGATTTTAAAATGTACTTACAATGCTGATTAAGAACAGTAATCATTTTAACAAAATAAATATTTTTTACTAGACCTCTATTAGGCACACTGGTTATCTATTTTTTCTTGCACCAAAGCAAGTAGTTTAAATAAGTTTCATTATTTAACATCTAGAAACTGGCAAAATATGTTGTTTCTGGATGTATTCAGTACAGACTAATTGTAAATTACTGAATAAAAATCTAGTTAACACTGCATGACTTAGATGTCTCGATTTTTAGAAGATATGCTACATAATGATTAGTTTACAGTGAATTTCAAAACACACATCTTTCTTCATATTAAAAGCATTTACAAGTGGCAATACATTTGTCTAACAATTTATGTGATCAACACATGCTGCAACAAACAAATATTTATTAGGGGCAGTGGAGATGTATAATGAACCCTCACTAATTTTCCACTAATTTTGCAAGAAAATCCCCACATTTTGGTTAAATTTTCCGTAATTTTCCAGTGGCCCTGGTGATAAGGAACAGAAGGTCTTTATGTAGTCTGGTCCCAAACCATGTAGGGCCTTGGCGTTACAAAACAGACCTTGAAGGTGATGTACCACTGCATAGGCAGGTGGTGCAGCATACAAACTGATGTGGGCATGGTCCATACAAAAGAGCCCCGCAGTCAACTGGGCTGCAGCAGTCCAGACCAGCTGCAGGCATCGAACAAACCTGGAGGAGAAAACAATACTAGTGCCACTCAGTCTGGGGTACCAAAAGCTATCTTTAATAAATTCAGAACAACATACCATCATTGATAAAGTGCAGCACAGCAAAAAATGGGCCACAGAGACCCTGACCAGTTTCTTCACCTGAGCTTAGTCTATGGGATGGTCATCACACCCACATGTGATGCTTAAATAATCTAATCCATTAAAGCGACAATGTCCCTTTAGAACTGATTCACCATTTACTGAGCTAAAAGTGCATAGTGCTTAATAATAAATACACCAGACCAACACAGTGTCTACAAAAATAATAAAAATGTGACTCAAGGTGAAAAAGACTAAAAGCATGACATTATTTTTACTATTTGAAACAGTGATGTGTCATAACAGCTACTGAGAATTGCCATCCAATTTCCATCCTACCTCCACTCTCCAAGGCCCTAGAACGTATTGTATCAGACCAGCTCACCGACTTCCTAGACAATCAAAACATCCTGAAGGAGCAACATGGCTTTAGAAAGGTCATAGCACTTCCACGGCGCTCATTTGAATTCACTAGTGCAATCCATCACTCACTCGATAACAGTCATCTTACTGGGTCCACCTGCATCGACTTAACTAAAGCCTTTATAGCACTCAACCACAATCTCCTACTTGCCCAGCTTCGACTAGCAGGGCTCTCACCTAACTTGGTGAACTGTTCAAAACTACTTAGACAACCGCTCCCAAAAGAGTGAGAATTGCTGGCACACTCTCTGACCAAAGACCAGTCCGTCCGGTGTCCCACAGGGCTCAATCTTGGGCCCTTCTTTTTCAGCCTTTTCTGAACTCATTTCCAGAATCCTGCCCTGAACAGATCCTACTCTACGTGGATGATGCTGTCATCCTGGCATCTCACCATGATCCAGTCCATCTACAATGTAACCTCCAACAGGATTTCTCTGCAGTCAAAATTGGTCTACAAAACACAGACTTATACTTAACCAGAAAAACAAAGACCATGATCTTCTGCAGCTCCCAAAACAAACACAAACAATATCAGCTCCATTAAAACCAAGCAAGGAATCACCCTCAAACAAGTTCATACCTTCAAATACCTTGGCCTCACCCTTGACTATAATCTCTCCTATGTCCCACACATCAATAACGTGGCAAAAGTAGCCAACACCGGATGGGCCTGCTATTCTGACATAGGAAAAATCTAACCCCAGAAGCTATGTCCATAGCTGTCCAGAGCTCCATCATCAGCATCATTGACTATGGTCTCATTATCTATGGATCTGCCACAACCTCATCTCTCAGGCATGTTTCAACTTCCCTCAATCAAGCCTGCCGACTAGTTACTGTTTCCCACCGTCTCACCCACACCTGCTTCTACTCCAAAACAGGCTGGCTGCAACTGAACAAATGAATCAAATACAAACCTGCATCATTGCTGAGAAAATCATGATGGGAAAGGCACCACCAGGAGTCAGCAACTTCCTCAAACCCAAAATCACCAACTGCAACACTAGGAGCTCTAAAGGCTTAAATCCTTCAAATCCCCGCTGCGCATGTACCAAGGCAAAGTCGTTTGCATACAGGGGTCTAGTTGGCTGAATGAGCCTCTAGTGACACCTCATCCACAGCAACACTTACAGCATTCAAAGAAAAGCTCACTCCATAACTGGCACCTCCACCTGTGCTTGCACCCCATAATATCTTCATTCCCTACGCTGCTTCTGACCTTATAGGTGTCAGTTTCTGCTCTCTCTACTTGCACTTACCTGTCCAATACAACTTCTAATGCACTTGCCCTGTGTCTGTCCTGATAAGGCCCTCGCTGCCTCACCCCTGACACCTATGCCTTCCCCTACCTCAGCCCTCTCCCTTCTTGCCCTCTTCCTCCTATTGTTTCTTGAGTTACTCATCACTCAGTCTGATTTTGTCAAGCAAAGTTACTGTCTAAAACCATGTACCTGTAACTGTTTTATGTTTTAGTGTCTGTTACCCTGTAACCAGCATGACATGGAATCTTTGTAAAGAGCCTTGGCTCAAAGGTACTTTGCAACCCTAGACACAAATAAATAAAATAAATAATGTTATAGGAAGACATCTTAATAAATATGGATAATATATAATTGATTTGGTTATCTATATCCAGTGTATAGAGGCATAGTCTCTTAGTATTCAAAAGGGGCAGTCAGACATGATCCTGCATGGTTGCTTATTCAAAATTAAGGATTCCACTGATTCCTATAGACATGTGAAAATATAGAGATAGAAATAGCGCCATCAGTATTTAGGTTATAGTAACAAGACAAACAACATGCAAGAAAATCAAAGAGACTTAAACCACACTTTACACTACTTCTTCTTTATACATGACAAAAGTTCAAGCTTGTCATTAAGACATGGTGCTTTTAAAGGACCTAGAGTAAAATCCAGAAAGATTCTCGCTGTTCTAATTTGTCATCCAAATCACCCCTCTTGGTCCTATTGTGACCTTTTCTACCTCACAAAATAGGAAAGTATGTTCTCCTCGTAGCCAATCTGCAATTACTAGTGTATTACTGGGATCCCCTGAGGAGATTGATCTAGATGTTCCCCATGCTGACCTTGAATTGTCTTGTGGTCTTCCCACATAAAAGGAACCACTTTGACATGTAGCTAGATATATCAAATTCTCTGTGTTGCAATTAATATGAAACTGCTCACATTGTAGTTGGTGTTACTATTACATGTATAAATGTGTGTGTTCTTCATAATGGAGGTAGAATTTACAATTACCACAAGTGAAATTTCCTTTAGGTGGGGGTAACCATGTAGAATGTGAGTCACCCTGAATTTCACTGCCACAATAGCTGTGTACCGGCATGTCACATAGGTTCTTACTACATTTTACACCATTTGTAGCCTGTCTTTAGTTGTTTCCTTAAGGAGGGTTCTGAGGTAAAATGTGCCAATTATTACTGATAATATTCTGAATTTTAGAGGCATGTCGTATACTGGGTGACAAAGTTCAGACCAGGTGGACCACTCACTTTCTCTTTCACTTCCAGTAAGGTATTCCTATCCATTGTTAGAGTATCATCAAAAGCCTGAATGACCAAATTAGTGTTATAGCCTCTTATCACAAATCTACAGTATCTCCAAAATCAGAGCCACTCATAAGAAGGCTGCATCTTCGCTACAATTCCTACACACTCTCATCATTTAGACTTTGGGAATGTTGTTAACCATGTGGCGTGAGTGGCAGCAGGAGGCCAATAAGATTGAGTTAAAGTCTGTCTCCTTCCTGCATAAATCCATCTTATAACTACCATCAGCTTTCTTAATGATTTTAAGGTCAAGGAAAGAGACAGACCCCACATCGCTCTGAACTGAAAATCTGAGGTTCTTGTTGCTATTTTCCAAGTAGGTGACAAAATCACCCAATTCCTCCATGCTGCTATGCCACACCATAAAACTATCGTCTATAAAATGACACCAAAATGTCAATCCTATCAAAAAAGGATTGACCTGGCTGTCATAGACTGTTTCTTTCCCATTTGCCCAAAAGAGATTAGCATAATTTGGGACAAAAGTTGCACCCAAGGCTGTCCTTTGATTTGCAAGTAAAAGGATTTCTGGAAAAGGAAATAAGTTTTCTTAACAACATGATCTGCATATTCCAACAGGAATTCTTCTTTGCCTTGTCCATATCTGGATCCATGTCTAGCCAGTATCTAAGTGCAGACAAACCCCTCACCTCATCATGGGAGATGTTAGTATATAAAGAACTAAAATCCATAGACACAAGTGGCCAGTCAGGTTCAGATTGCACATCACTGATTACATCTAAAATATGCATGGTGTCTCTAATATCTCGAGGCAATGTATACATACTTCCTAATGTGTGCATCTGCAAAAGTGGATAAAGGTTCCACAATGGAGCCTATGCCTGCAATATAGACTGCCCTGGTAGATTTCATAGAAACATAGAATTTGACTGCAGATAAGGACTGCTTGGCCCACCTAGTCTGCCCATTTTCCTACCTAACAGATAAGCTGCAGATCCTAGTTAACCAACAGCTTACTTCCTCCTACCACCACTAGGACTGCCTTATGTCTGTCCCATACATTCTTGAATTCCCCACTGTTCTTGACTCTACAACCTCCTCAGGGAGGCTGTTCCATGCATCCACAACCCTCTCTGTGAAAATTACTTCCTCACTTTACCTCTGAGCCATCCCCTCTATCTTCAAATTGTGCCCCCTTGTTCTTGAGCATGTCTTTTCTGAAAGATGCTACCCTCTTGGACTTTGTTGATTCCTTGAGGTACTTGAAAGTTTCTATCATGTCCCTCTCTCCCTTCTTTCCTCAAGGGTATACATATTAAGCTCCTTTAGTCTTTCTTCAGTTATGTCTTCTGGTGCAGACCCTGCACCATTTTGGTTGCCTCCTCTGGACAGCCTCCACTCTGTCTATGTTCTGCGGAGATGGGGTCTCCAGAACTGCACACAGTACTCAGATGGGGTCTCACCAACTGTCTGTACAGAGGGATAATAACTTCCTGTTTCTACTATTGATGCCTCTTCCTATGCATCTCAGTATCCTCCCAGCCTTCCTTACTGCCTTCTCACATTGCTTGCCCACCTTTAGGTCATCTGATATAATTACTCTCCAGGTGCCTTTTCATTTTACTGTTGTCAGTATCTCACCCCCAATTGTGTATTCTTCCCTGGGTTTTTGTTTCCCATGTGCATTACCTTGCATTTCTTTGCATTGAATCTGAGCTGCCATGCATTTGACCATTCCTCCAACCTTGCCAAGTCCCTTCTCATCCTTTCCACTCCATCTTGTGTATCAACCCTGTTGCAGATCTTTGTGTCATCTGCAAAGAGACATACTTTTCCTTCCAGTTCCTCTGCAATGTCACTTATAGAGACATTAAAAGGACCCGTCCCAGTACTGAACCCTGCGGTACCCGCTAGTAACCTTCCTTTCTTCACTGTGTACTCTATTTACTACTACCCTTTGTGTCCTGTTGTCTAGCCAATTTTTATCAGGCTACCACCTGGGGCCCACTCAAGGCTGGCTAACTTGTGTATTAATCTTTAGTGTGGACTGTATCAAATGCCTTGCTAAAATCTAGGTAGGCCATGTCCACAGCCCTCCCTGGTCTACTACTTGGTCACCCAGTCAAAGAAATCTATTAGATTCATCTGACATGACCTTCCCATTGTGAATCCATGCTGCCTTGGGTCCTGTGCCCCACTGGCCTCTAGGTACTCAACAATTCTTTCCTTCAGAAGTGATTCCATCATTTTCCCTACCACTGAGGTCAAACTAACTGGTCTGTAGTTTCCTGCCTCTGTCTTGCTCCCACTTTTGTGAAGAGGAATCACATCTGCCCTCCTCCAGTCCTCAGGTACCACCCCATCCTCCCATGATTTGTTAAAAGAGTAGTCATGGTGTCACTAATTCTGCCCTTAGTTCTTTTAAAATTCTTGGGTGAATCCCATCAGGCCCATTGCTTTGATGGTGTCCACCTTCAATTGATGGTGTCCACCTTCAATTTTATGAGTTCTTTAGAACCCTTTCTTCTGTAAATCGACTGGTATCGACCCTGTCTTCAGAGTGTTTCTCTTGTTTGGTTTAGGTACTTCCTCCTCTCCCTTTGTGAATACTGAGCAGAAATATTCATTCAGTATCCCTGCTTTTCACTGTCCCCTCTACCCACATTCCCTCCCTTTATTAAGCCTCAGTATCCCTCCTTTGGTCTTTCTTTGCTCCCTAATGTACCTATAAAGGTCTTATCCTCTTAACAGAAATGGCTATCCTTTCCTCGGTTTGGGCCTTTGCTATTCTGACTGCCTCCCAGCCTCTTTCTGCTTTAACTGATAAAGTTCTCTGTCCTGCTCCATCTGTGTTTCCTTATATTTCCTGAATGCTATCCTTTTCTCCTTAACCTTCCCTGCCACCTCTTTTGAGAACCATAGCATTTTTTTCCTTCATTGTGTTTTATTGATTTGCTTTACACAAAGGCTTGTTGCCTCTGTGATGGCTGCTTTGATTACTCCCCATTGTTCCTCCACCCTCCTTCTTGCCTGTTTGCTAGTGCTTTTCTAAGGTGCTCTCTCATTTTCCCAAAGTCAGCCCTCCTAAGTCCAATACTCTGCTTTTATGGCTTGACTGTATGGCTGTGTTTATCGTGAACCACACTGTTTGGTGGTCACTTGTTCTAGATGGCTACCCACCTCCAAATCTGAGATTCTTTCTCCGTCCCCATTTGAGAGTACCAGGTCTAAGATTGCTCCCTCTGAGTGAGTTCCAATACTAGCTGTCTGAGGCATGCCCCTGTAGGGCATCAAGAATGACCCTGCTCTTGGATGTGCCTGCAGCAAGGTGCTCCAGTTAACATCTGGCATATTCAGGTCCCCATCAACAATATCTCCCTTTTTCTGCCATTCTAGGAAGCCTTCATCATTTCTTATCCATTCCCTCCCTGAGATGGGCATCTGTATACAACCCCCTGCAGATTGTGGTGCCATTTTCTGTCTCCAGGGTGACACAGAGTACCTCATCTGCTCCCTGTTTACTCTTTAGTTCTGTTGCTTTGATCCCTTCCTACATAGAGAGCTACTCCTCCTACTGTTTTACCCTCCCTGTCCCTCCTGTAGATTGTGTATCCTGGTATGTTGACATCCCAGTCATGGTTCTCTGTGTACCATGTTTCTGTGACTGCCACAATATCCAGGCAACCCTCTTCCATCAAGGCCACTAGTTCAGGGAGCTTGTTACAGACTATGGGCGTTGGTACTCATCACCCTCCACTTTTGATAGCCATATCCCTTTAGCCCCATTCCTGTCCTTACTGCCTTTGCCTTTTATACATTTACCTCTGTCCTGCTCCCTAATAACTTTCTACCTTGGTGTTTACCTCACTAATTACCATGTTTTGTAAGGGAAGCTGGGGTTTCCCTGCTCCTTTCAGTGCCTCCCTGGCTAGTTTAAATGCTTGCCAATGAAGCAATTAAACTCTCACCTAGGATCCTGGTTCCCCGTGGACAGATGCAGACATCACACCAGTATAGGTCTGCATCCTCCAGGTGGCTCCCAGTCCCCAGTGAAGCCAAAACTCTGAGCTCCACACCAGTTTTTCAACCACTTATTGAATTCCTGGTGAGGAGTGCCCTAGCATCACCCTTGCCATAGACAGGCAGCACCTCCTAGAAGGTTACCAATGACGCTACTTGTCTTAGGCCCCTCCCCAACTCTACAAACTCCTCTTTGCACTGTTCTGTTCCCATTCCTAGCCGGGTCATTTGTCCCTAGGTGGACAATGACATCCATCTCCTCCTCGTGCAGCTTCTCCACGATCCTGAGGATTCGCTTCCTGTCCCTCCAAGCTGTGACACCAGGAAGGCACCTTAACTCCCTCTCCCTTCCTCCCCCATTTCTACCCCCTAATGATTGAGTCCCCACCAGGAGTTGTTTCCTTCCCTGGGGTCCCATGCCACCCTCCTGTGGGTCTCCTTGTGAAGGTTCCCAGCATCCTCCTTGGTCTCCACTGCAGGTGCCTCCATAGAGGAACCACTATCCACCAGAAGAGCGAATGATTTGTGGAGAGGTACAGCTGGAGAGATGCAACTCTGTTCCACCACCCTGTCCCTCCCTGAGCTCACCCTGGTCCAGTCTCTCCTCTTTCTTGGCAACCCTGAGGTAGTGGCATTGGCCCTGGTGGTCCCTGGGTGGGGAGGAGGTTTCTGCAGATCCTAGCCAGGTCATTCTGGAGATAGGCAACCTCCTCTCAGACCAGAGGTGCCTGCAGATAGGGCAGCATCGCAGCCTCCAGAATGTCTCCCGGAACACTGCCGCCCCACAGCCATTGCACTGACCACTCCTATCATGCCTTATTTTGTGTCCCTCTCCTGTTTCTCTGTATGCTTACTCTCCTCTCCTACAGCTCTCCACCCTTCCTGTTCTGGGACAGCAACTTCCTATCTTCTTCAGTAGCCTTCTTCTTCCTGCTCAATGTCAGACCACCAGCAGCTAGGGGAGAGTGAGTTACTTTTTCCTTTAGGGTTGACAAAACCAATGTTTCTCTATGATCCTTCCCTTCCTACTGCCAAACAGTAAGTTCTGTTGACAGTCAGATCCAGTGGCTATAAAAGTAGAACTGGCTTAGGTGGGTGGGTGGAGTGTGGGATGAAGGGCAATTAGTAAGAAAAAAGGCTAGCAACAGGAAGTTGTAATTTAGTCACCTGCTTTTATAGTGTCTAAGCCACACCCCAATTAGCTCTCTCTCTCCTCCTGTTGGTTTAGCAAAGTCAGCTGATACAATACTCTTCCCAGCACAGAACACACACTGACTTTCTTTCTTTTCTTTCTTTTTAACCCTAAATAAGACCCCTTCTACTTCTAATAAAGTATCTGTTCACTTAATCTCAACAGACACTGACTCCTGCTGAGATATAAGTTTTAAATTATTAAGAAAATGTAGCTTTTTCAGTTAGCTGCTTTCTGCTCTACAAGCAAGGCTAGCAACATTTCACAAGTTTTATTTATCTTTGGGAGTATGTATATGCTGGCCTCACCAGACTTGATACATTAAGGTACATAAGTTCATTGTGGTCTATAATGCCCTCTGATTCTACTGAAAACAAAAATACAACTATCTCTCTTTTGAACTGTAGGGCAGGATCAGCCTCAGTTTACTATACAAGCTAATGTCAGATAGTTGACTAGTAATTTCCTTAACATAGTTCTCAGTGGACACAGCCACAATAGAACCACCTTTATCAGTTGGCTTAATAGTAAGAAGTTTATTATCCATAAGTTCTTTTAAAGCCAATAATTCCCTTTTTGTAATATTTACATAGTCCAGAGAGTTTCCACAGCCAGCATATTCATAATTTCTTGCTTGCAAGCCCTCTTGAATGCCCTTGCAGTCTCGCTTATAGGCAAGCATAAAATAAGAAGGAGATTTGAAAGGCCTTACCTCTGGGAAGTTATGTTCAGTGTCACCTGATGGTGTTACCTCAGTTCAGCATCATGGCACATCTTCTGCTTCTCAAAGTGAGCTTTCAGATTCAAAATGTGGTAACTATGTAGAAATCCACATATATATCGAAAGGCTTGGTGTCCAATGTTGGAATAAATGTCGGATCCTTTTGTAGCACTGACACTTGTTCAGCTGTTAATGCCACGTCAATATATTGAACACTATATTCTCCATATTTCCGGGTTTATGTGGGCCTTTTGCCATCTCTTGTTGGCGATGATTTCTGCCTCCCTTGTGGTCCTGCTCTTTGCCTGGGCTGGGTGCTGGTGTCTTCTGGATCTGGCTCTGTAGTAGTTGTACGTCCTCACTGGTTCCTCAAATTACAGTTCTGTCGTTCCTCTCTGATCTAGCTGTGTCTCCTGTTCCTCTTCTAGAAAATCTCTTCCACTTCAGACTCACTGTTGGATGTGATGTGTAGTCAGGAAAGTAACTTCTATTCTTAAGAATGGATCTAGTGGGTTGAGATGAGTTAGTATTCTGGTGATTGAGCTGTTGGTTATTATGGTTTGCTGGCCCATGTTCCTGCTCCAACTTCTACCACAATTATACTTTTCTCTGGTGTTAGTGTTACCACTTTTATTCTAATTGAATACCCTATCCTTGAGATAGTCCTGTCAATTACTTCCACATTTCTTGCTTTTAGTTTGTTTGATTTTTTTCTTCTTTCTGCATCTTGTTTTTTTTATTTTTCTCCAGATTTTCAAAATTAGGATGATCTTTAAATGTATTGTAAGGACAATGGCTTATTTTGATTGTATGTCCTCTAGGACTTCAGGTTGTTGTGCTAGATAGTCCTTTATAGCAGTTTTAATAAGAGCATCAGTAACTATTTGAAGGGAAGATTTCAGTCTCCCATAAAGGTCTCCTATCCCATCCATAACAAGGCTTATTAGTCATTCTTAAACCTTGTGGTAACCTTTCTACTTTTAAGCAGGCCTCCAGTGCAAAGCGCCCCAATAATATCTGCAGCTTTTATAATGGCCCTCTCAAGATCTATAAATGCAGATCTAATGTCCTGTAACTGCTCATGTTCCCCTGCTGAAACACCAGGCCACTCCTCTTGTGCCCCACTAGAATTAGTTTTTCAAGAAAATATCTTCCTCTTGAGCTACTGCTTCAAAAACATGTGCTGCATATACACCCGCTGCTTCCCGATTTTAATTCCTTCAAAGATATTGGAGGCATAGTAGGGTGAAATGGTTCATCACACAATAGCTATTTTTCCCTCAGTAGTCCCCAGGAATATACTTTGCAGTTCCTGTTTGGATATGAAGAATCCACTGCTCTTTCATTAGTTGTTTTTCTCATGCAGGTTTCTGCTGCTTTACTTATAATCCACCATATGTAATAGGCCCCTGGCTCACATAAAAGGATACTGGCACCCGACACTCCACTGGGTATAATTGCACACTATCTCTACACATTTGGTATGTGACCAAACTGAACTCAAGAACGGGGTAATAATAATGCATGGAATGGCCAGAAGAGAAGGGACAACAATAACAATGCACGCCACTGTTAAAATATTAAAAGAAGGCCACAAACTCTTACCATTTGTGAAAGGGGCTTCCAGGTTTATGGAGAGCATACAGTGTCATCTCCAAAGTATAGGCGAGTCAACGAACCAAAAAGCATTTGCTTGCTGCTATCAGGTATGTAAAGCCCTAAAGCAGACCAATTGAATTACAGTGAGCATGCCAAATATAGATTTTATTTATTTTTATTGAAATGTTTCACCAGGAAGTCACACTGAGCAACAAGTTGTGACCTGAGGGAAGGGGTACAAATGGAATGAGACATTAAGTATTCAAGTTAGAAGATCAACATTAACATACAGTTGTAAGGCAGGTGTTGCAAACAGTGTTACAAGTGTTGAGCATAACATGTAGAAAGAGTGGACAATAATAAGTGTTGGGTTAATAAGTAAACAATTGCTTACGTGAAAGAAAAGGGGAAAGGGGTGGAGGGGTGAGGTGGGGGAGGGGAAGAGTCATGTCCCTGGAGACCTCTTCAGAATGAGAAACCCTGCACTGGGACTGGGGGACCAGAGAGAAGGGATAAGGCAGTGTCCCACACAGACTCCTTTAAGATGGTGGGGGAATGGAGTAGATGAGAAATACAAGCCCCTTGGGTGTAGGAGAAGGACCCATGGAGAGCATTTGGGGTCCTTTACATTCTGTGAGATCAAGAGAGGCCAGTAAGGGGAGAAATTTGGGGAAGGGAGGAGGGCTAGAGATTTGGGGGTGGGTGTGCACAGAATAAAATGAAGGTGAAGTTGAGGGTAAAGGGATAGGGTTTGTCCAGTGCTTAGAGGAGGGAATTAGGGAGGGACATGGCAGGAGCAGTTAGGTGCAAGGTAATTATTGAGGGCAGAGCTGATGGAGTAGGTGGGGATGAGTACCAGATTTGAGGAGGGAGGGAATTCCAAATGTTTGGGAGGCAGTGAAAGTAACCGGATTGGTTGATTTGGGTGGATCTGTGGTGGACAACCAGGGTACGGAGTCAGTTGATCTAAGGGAATGGCAGGGTGGGGGTGTTATAAAGGAGGAGGTCAGGTAGGAAGGAGCTCACCCAGCCAGTGCTTGGAGGTGAATATAGCACAGTGGAGAGTCGCCTATTTGTAAGAGAGCGGAAGGATATGACATGATAAAGATCGCAGTGATGGGTGTCGGGGGCATCCTGGGCAAAAGCAGCAGAAGGAATTGAAGATGGTGTCCTTTTCTGCCAGGGAATACTTAGTGGCAGCACCATAGGCAATGTCACAGTAGTCAAAATGGGCAGTATAATCTTCTGAACAAGATGACGCCTCCATAGGAGGGATGCAATTACGGTTCCTGAACAGGGCACCAAGCTTGGGATGCAGTTTTTCTGGATGGCATCAATATGTCCAGAGAAGTTTAGGTGTTGGTCCAACCAAACACCTAAGTACATGAAGGAGGAGGAGGATGTGTCCTCAAGTAAAGTCCCCTCAATTGTGTGAAAGTGGGTAGGAGGAAGCCTAGATAGTCTCTTGCTTGTGCAAAAGTCAAGAGACAGTCTTCTTTGGCACTGAGGAAGGTTTATGGTTAAACCAGAGCTGAACCTTGTTGAAGTCTTGCTGTAAGCTGGTTGTAACCTCATCAGGACAGGAGCCAGATGCATAAAGGACTGTATCATCGGCATACATATGAATTGTGGAGGATGGGGAGCAAACAGAGGAAGGTTATTTAAGAAGATGGAGAATAGAAGGGCCTAATACCGAGCCCTGGGGACTCAGTGCTAGTCATGAGGGAAGGAGAAGCATCATCCAAGATCTTAACTGATTGGGTTCTGCCAATAAGGCAGGCCTTGAACCAGTTTATGGTAGAGGGAGATAGGCCAGCTACTGGGAGTGAGTCGAGGAGAAGGAGTGAGAGACAGTGTCAAGGCCTTGGCTAGGTCGACAAAAATGGCAGAGGTAATTTGGACATTGTCCATCCCAGTTAGGATGGAATCTGTCAGCCATCGAGAGAAGTGGTGGTTGAGTGTTTTTCCCGAAAACCAGACTGGAATGGGGTGAAAAGGAAGTGTCAGATAGAAAACAGGTGAGTTGGGAGAGGACAATGTGTTCTTAAAGCTTGGCAAGGGTAGGGAGGAGAAATTGGATGATAGTTGCCAGCGATTGAGGGGTCAACCCCTTTGGGTAGAGGAGGACCACAGCATATTTCCATGAAAAGGGGACCAAGGCAGTAGGGAATGAGAGATATAGGATTATTGAAAGGGGGTAGGCAATGACCAAAGCGGAGAAGAAGAGGAGTTTTGGGTCAAGGCCATCAGGTGAGACACCTTTAGAGGGGTTGATGGTGAGGAGGGCACTTAGGCATCATTTGGAGTTACAGTAGTGAACAAGAAAGGAAGGTGGGAGGGTGGTGGGGACACACCGGTAGAGGGTGTGGAGGGGAAGGTTAGAAGGGAGGGATTTCTGTAGCTCAGTGATGCAGGAGGTATAATGAGGTTGAATTCCACAGCTACAGCTAGTGGGTCAGACACTAGTGAGCTTACTTTAAGTACTGGGGTCAGTGGGTGAGATGCGGGGTAAAAGAGTGTGGACCACCTTCCAGAACTTTGACAGGGAATTTATGTTGGTGATGAAGGCAGATTTGAAATATTCAGACTTGGCTAACCTTGTAGCCCTGGTGTAAGTATTTTGAGCATGCAGTTCACAAGGTCACTAGGATGCTGGGTAGCTTTATGACGCTCCAGTCTCGATCTCTAGCACTGAGACAGTTCAGAAGTTCAGGGTTATCCAAGGTAAGGGTTACCTCTGACTCTGGTTTGTTTGATGGGCAAAGGTGTTCCAGCTTACAAGAAATTTTTATTTGAAGTAGACAAGGGCCTTATCAACTGAGGAGAAGGAGGTTAGGGGAGCAGTCAGAAGTGGAAAGGCTACTCAAGAGAGGTTCAGGGTCAAGAGACTTGAAAGAGCATAGTTGTATGGTTTTGTGTGGTGATTTAGTTCTGTGGACTTTCGTAACTATGAATATTGGGTTATGGTCACTGAAAGCATCAGGGAGGATGCCAGAGGTGATGACACGGTGGGGATGGAAGTAAGGCCCAGTGGAGTAGGGAGTGTTGTTGTTCTTGTGGTTTGGGTGGATGGGTTTGGAGATCAGTTGGGAGAGGTTTAGGGCTCCAATTTCATTTTAGTTTTGGTAGTTTTAGGTGACAACCAATTTATATTGAAGTCGCCTAGGATGAATAATTCCCAGAGCGAGCAAGGGAAGTGATGGAGGTTAGGAGTTCTAAGCGACGACGAAGGATGGACATTTGGGCAGCAGTATATGCTCACTATGAAGATTCAAACCACCAACCATGCCCACGCGTCTTGCCTTAGCAGCTTAGTAGCCAGGAATGGAGACCTAGTGGTCAGGATAGTGCTCTTTAGCCAAGTTTCTGAGATGATTAGAATGTCTGATTTTAGAGTGCACACCATGGTCTGAATCTGGTCTATTTTTTGCAACAAGCCGCAGGTGTTTAGATGTAGGATCTTTAAGCCCTTTGGGAATGTGGAGAGAAGAGAGAAGGGGAGGTAGTAGAGGATGACGAGGCATCAGTGGAGCAAGGGCAATAGGGCCTGGGTTGGGGTGGATATCCCCAGAGGAGAGCAAGAGGAGGGCAAGTATGAGAAAGTGGAGCTTAGAGGATTTTGAAGGGGCTGGTGAGGAGGTTAGGAATTTGAGGAGAACTGAGTAGATGAGGGAGGAAAAGGTGGAGAACTGCAGTGAAAGTGCACACCATTATCAAAGCCGCATGAGGAGTAGTGGAGAGTGAGACCATATTTCAAATGGCAGGGAGGGAGTGATAGCATGGATGTTGATAGGGGATTGGAGATAAGCAGGGACAATAAGGCAGCTCCACTGAATGAGTGTGCTAGGTAAAAACAAAGCAAGAGAAACAATACCAGCACCACTCAGTCTGGGGTACAAAAAACTTTATTTAATAAATTTAAAACAACATACCATCACTGCAGCACTGCAAAAAAAGGGTCCACAGATACCCCAACCGGTTTCGCCACCTGAGCTTGTCATAGGATGGTCATCACACCCACATGTGATGCTTAAATAGTCTAATCCATTAAAGAGACAGTGTCCCTTTAGAACTGATTCACAATTAACTGAGCTAGAAGGGCATTGTGCTTAATAATAAATACACCAGAGCAAACACAGTGTCTACAATACTAATAAAAATGTGACTCAAGGTGAAAAGACTAAAAGCATGACATTATTTTTACTGTATGAAACAGTGCTGTATCATAATGATTATCTATATTTATTAAGATGTCTTACCAGACTGAGTGGTGCTGGTATTGTTTTGCCTGCTTCATTTTACCTAGCACACCTCATTCAGTGAAGCTTCTGTTGACCCCTGGCTTATTGCAACAAACCTCCAGATAACTACACACTGAGAAACTTGGGCTCTCGCTACCTTCTTTCAAATAAAGCCACAGGATCAAGGTTGTTCTTTACCAAAATTGAAAGATCATTTTAGTGTACAGAAAGTGAAGTGGTGCCACCATATCAACCACCATCAGTCCATATCTATTGCCCGAAGCCCCCTTAATACCTAACACATTTTTGATCCCTTTGTTCTTTATCAAAGGTTTTAATAAATAAATAAAATGATTTTTTAAATTTGGTTAAGAATGACCTTGATATGTGCTGTTATCTGAAAGAAGGTGGTGAGTGCCTAATTTTTGGGTGTGTACATGACAGCATCACCATCCCTGTGCAAATTGTGTTTGGTGTTTGACCTCCAGATAACCCTAAGTACAAAGTGTTGAATAGTCAAGCCTAGAGATAACAAAGGCATAAACTATTACAGCCAGATATGCAGTGGATAGATGTGGTTTGATCCTGGCAATGTTACGAGATGGTAAAAGCCAACCCAAACCACAGCCAACATCTGCTAATGAGGAGTCAGCCAATGGACCAAGATGATCCCGAGAGTCTTAATCCCATCTACAGCTCTGAGTGGCTGACCACCCAAAGAAAGAAGAAGTGCCATACTGCCCATCATTGCTTGGGGTTGCCTACTTGGCTTCACAGTCATGGCTGCCATCTTACCTGGGATCAGACATACATAAAGGCCATTCAGTTGTTAATTTCTGCCAGATAATTCCCCAGCACAGATGCCACCTGAGTCCATTCAGGAGTGCCAGACAGGTATATTTGAGTGTCACCTGCATAACAGTGAAACTGTACACTATACTGTCTAATAATCTCACCTAACACCAATATCTACATTAAAATAACAGAAGCAAGGATTGAGCATTAAGGAACACTACAGAAGAGAGCAGAGGCTCTGGAGATGTAATTGCCAAGAGCCACCTGCTAAATTGTATCAGTTATGTAGGGCTCAAACAAGTACAGTACTGCACCAGTGATATTCACATGATTCCTCAGGTGCACCAGTAACACCCTGGTCAACAGTGTCAAATGTCAGTATGCAATTTATGAGAACAAAGATGGAACAAAGTTCTCTAGTTTCTGCAATGAGGAGATCATTCTTCACTCTGATGAGAGCAGTCTCGAGCTGTGTGAGATCGAAACCCAACTAGAGAGGTTCATGGAGGTTAAAACTGTCCAGTCATTCAACAAGTTGCTCCACCACCTTCTCAATAATCTTTCCCAAAAGGGGTAATTAGAGACAGGTCTATAATTCCCCAGAATGTCAGGGTCCAAGGATGTTTTTCTTCAGAAGGGACCTAAAACTGCTCTTTTCTGGGCAGATGGGAAGACACCTTTCTAAAGAAACACCCACTAATTGGAGAAATAATGGTTCCAAGGGCTCCTGAGAGCTCAAAAGCAGACACATAAGCTCAGGATCCAGCAAACAGCAGATGGGTGCAAACCTGCAATCACCTGGCACACCTCTTCCCAGCAACCATCCAAACTCACCCCAAGCAGGCAGATCAACAATGCCACCCAATGGCTGATCATCACTGGCCCATGATAGGCCACTTGTGCAGATACCTGATCTGAAGGAGCACACCTTGTCAGAGAAGAAATTGTCAAACTCCTTGCATTTTTCTGTGGAAAAAACTTGAGCGAATCGAAGACAGGGAGGATTTATCAACCTGTCCACAGTGTGAAAGAGCTGAGCCAGCCAATTTCAACCTATGGCATTCATTTATGTCAGGAACTCTGTCTTTGTCAGGGTAGTTGCCCTATTCTCACTGTAGTGAGTCTTCAGTGCCGGTTTATCATCCACAGACCAGGATCTATGTCAAGAATGCCGTGAGCTTCCATCCCCAGTCTTCAACCAATGCAGCTCATCACAATACCGGGTGATTCATGCGTGGGATGTCTAGGGACAGATACAATAAAGTGCTAAGGAAGCAAAGGTGGACACAAGGCACTATTATAGTCTTTCGCAGTGTTCTTAGATCCCTGCACACAAGCAAGCATCATGCCTGAGATGTCTAATACCTCCAGGAGCTTGTGAGACCATGTTTTGAACAATATTGGATCATCTCCATGGGGGTAGCAAGTTAGGGGTCCCACAGAGGAACAACATGATGCTGAACTGTGCATTCCACCTTGACTATCCATGGTCAGTAAATGGTTAAGACTATATCACAATGTTGTGATTTTGAAATCAGAAAGTAACTGCTAGGGAAAAAGATCATTGTTCAGACCCTATGGAAACCCAAAAAAACTATTGGTATTATGTATATACATGTAACATATGTATATAAATTGCTAGTACATATTGCTAATCCAAAATAAACAGCAAATATGTTACACTGTCAATGATCTTTAAAGGCAAACGGGTAACTGTAAAATGTTCTCAGTAGTTAACAAATTAATTTATAGAAAAACATAGGTCACCCTATGCTCAATTGCTAGGTGTGGGATTGAAAAATATGTGTGTGTGTGTGTGTGCGTGTGTGTGTGTGTGTATGTGTGAGGACGCCCACCTGACTGCAACCATACACATAGGAGCTATGCACAAAGGGCAGTCTTAGTAAATGAGGTAAGGACCCCCCACCATGACAGAGTCGCAAAAGCAAGATAGATAATGCAGATGTTAGTGTGCACTATGGGTTTGGGCACTACCACCTGATTAAGAACAGCTACAGACTTCTGTAATGCCAAAATTCATGAGAAAGGCTCAGGTGCCAAGATCTTGCCCCCACCCTCTCAACCTGTACCTTCAGGAACATTTGTGGGCCAGGACAATCACATTGGATTTAGTCCCTTGATGGTCTAGCCTTGTAATCCAGCATTCCTTTCAACCACAGTTTGTGGGTAGTGCCTAGTCATCCCTCCCCTCCCAGTTCCTTATTCCTTCTCATACTGTCTCCTTTGCTGTCCCTCTCTGCCCTCTGCCAGTTTTGAGCACTATAATCACATCATAGTGACATCACCATGAACAAGAGAGGTGGTGGCTGAACCTCTGGCTATCCTGTTTAGCCGATCACTGGAAACAGGGGAGGTACCCAAAGACTGAGGACAGCAGATGTAGTCCCCTTATACAAAAGTGGGAACAAAGAGGAAGCGGAACTACATACTTAGTCAGCCTCACCTCAGTAGTGGGGAAGATCATGGAAGCACTACTGAAGGAGAGTCAGGTGGAACATCTGGTTGTCAATGGACTACAGGACCCAAGGCAGCATGGTTTCACTAGGGGTGGTCATGTCAGACTAACCTCATTGAATTTTTCTACTGGGTGACTAGGGAGGTGGATCAGGGAGGGCAGTGGACATGGCCATCTGGACTTCAGCAAGGCCTTGACACTGTGCCACATAGAAGACTATTACACAAACTGGGGAATATGGGTGTGGGCAGGACAGTAGTGTGGTGGGTAGGTAACTGGCTGGGTGGCAGGACACAGAGGGTGGTGGTAAATGGCTGCCACTCCACAGAAGGAAGAGTGACCAGTGGGTACCACAGGGATCAGTGCTGGGATCGGTCCTATTCAACATCTTCATCAGTGACATTGCGAGGACCTAGAAGGCAGAATTTCAGTTCGCTGGCTGATGACACAAAGCTCTGTAACAGAGTAGACACACCAGAGGGTGTAGACATAATGAGAAGGGACCTGCAGAAACTTGAAGAATGGTCAGGGGTTTGGCAGTTGAAATTCAATGCAGAGAAGTACAAGATAATGCATATGGGGCACAAAACCCTGGCACAATATTTCAGTTGGGAGGTGAGGATATAGCATGCACCAAGCAGGAAATGGATCTTGGGGTTATCATGTCTGATGACCTCAAGGTAGGGACACAGTATAACAAGGCAGCAGGTAAAGAATAGGATGCTGGGATGCAGGCAGGCATCACCAGCAGGAAAAGGGAGGTCATAATTCCACTATACAAGACACTTGTGAGGCCCCACCTGGAGTACAGTGTACAGTTCTGGAGACCTTACCTATGTAAGGACATAGACAGGGTAGAGAAGGTTCAGAGGAGGGCAACAAAGATGGTACATGGATTGCATCACAAGTCCTATGAGGACAGGTTGAAGGAACTGAATATGTACTCCTGGAGGAGAGGAGGGAGGGAGAGGGGGTATGATAGAGACATACAAGTATCTTACAGGGAGGAACAGGGTGCAGGAATACACTATTTTTAAATGAAAAGATGTTTCAGAACTAGAGGCATGGGATGAAGTTGGAGGAGGACGATTCAGAGGAAATATGAGGAAGAATTTCTTCACAGAACGGGTGGTGGACAAGTGGAACACCTTGCCAGAGGAACTGGTGGGGCTGAAACAATCACGGATTTAAGAATGCATGGGATAGACATAAAGGAATTCTGGAGGTCAGGGTAAGGGGCAACAGACTTCTAGGAAAACGTAAACTGAACTTACAAGCTCAAATGGGCAGACTGGGTGGGCCACAGGACCTTAACTGCCGACACTGTCTATGTATCTATGTATCTATGTATAACTACATGTAATAGTTTTATATTAGGGGTGTTACTAATGATATGAACCCACCTCGTGAGGGCTGCTATACTTTGCAGATAGTGCCATGGGCCATTTGCAAGGTGACCCTACCCCATAGCCCCACATGGATCTGTGCAATTATTTTTAACTGGTGTATCAATACAATTGCTTGATGCACAAGGCTATGCTACTTGAGTTCAGACAAATGTGCCAAGTAAACTACTTTCAAGATTTAATAGAGGATTGTGCTTACAGTATATATATGGAAAAGTTAATAAAACAAATTGAGATGTTGGAACATTTGACTTCTAGATTCAGAACATTTTTATAACTGGATTTTGACAGATATTGTAGATCCAGAGTTTATTACATTTGCAAACACAAATTAAAAAGTAAACAATTAAAATAGAAACCCTAAAACAAACATTAAAAAAGAAAGAAAATATGATTGAAGAGGACAAATACATTTCCAAACAGAGAAGGATATGTCGTTTTTTTCACACAAGGCAGCCCCCAAGCTAGGCACTAGGGACAATCAAGCAACTGAAGCACAAGCAGCTCACCTGAGTAGCTGAGTAAGCCAAATCTCCAGCCTGATAACTTTCGAGGTAAAGAGAGCTCTTCTCTTCGCCTGGATGCCTGCAGAGAGGTGCTACCAGATGAACACTTATATTTTATAAACTTTGTTCCTGTTCACCACTGGGTGGGCTTGTTATTTGATTCTCTTGTGCTACTAATTGCTGAAGTGTAAAGCTTGGGACTCACTGGCTTTTCTAGAGTTGCCTTGCTGATTTCATCTTAAGCCAGATATACCAAGCAGCTAATATAGATCAGACTTGTTTAATAAGGTGGTATTGAGCTAATTGTGCTTGTTACTGAAGGCATTAGGTTAGCTGGGTCCTAGTGTGACCTCATTTTGAATAGCCCTGTTTGCTTAGAGTGGAGCTCCTTGTGTAAGTCACAACATATTCTCCCGCTGCATAGTAATTAGAGGCTTTGTTTCTCCACTACATAGGCAGCTCACCCCCGCCCAAGCTAGGCACTCAGGACAGTCAAGCAACTGAAGCACAAGCAGCTCACCTGAGTAGGTGAGGAAGCCAAATCTCCAGCCTGATAACTTTCGAGGTAAAGAGAGCTCTTCTTCGCCTGGACGCCAGCAGATAGGTGCTACCTGATGAACACTTATATTTTATGAACTTTGTTCCTGTTCACCACTGGGTGGGCTTGTTATTTGATTCTATTTGTGCTACTAATTGCTGAAGAGTAAAGCTTGGGACTCCATGGCTTTTCAAGAGTTGCCTTGCTGATTTCATCTTAAAGCCAGATATACCAAGCAGCTAATATAGATCAGACTTGTTTAATATGGTGGAATTGAGCTAATTGTGCTTGTTACTGAAGGCATTAGGTTAACTGGGTCCTAGTGTGACCTCATTTTGAATAGCCCTGTTTGCTTAGAGTGGAGCTCCTTTGTGTAAGTCACAACATATTCTCCTGCTGCATAGTAATGAGAGGCTTTGATTTCTCCACAATATAGGCAGCTCCCCAAGCTAGGCACTCGGACAATCAAGCAACTGAAGCACAAGCAGCTCACCTGAGTAGCTGAGGAAGCCAAATCTCCAGCCTGATAACTTTCAAGGTAAATAGAGCCCTTCTCTTCGCCTGACGCCTGCAGACGGGTGCTACCTGATGAACACTTATATTTTATGAACTTTGTTCCTGTTCACCACTGGGTGTGCTTGTTATTTGATTCTCTTTGTGCTACTATTTGCTGAAGTGTAAAGCTTGGGACTCACTGATTTTCTACAGTTGCCTTGCTGATTTCATCTCAAAGCCAGATATACCAAGCAGCTAATATAGATCAGACTTGTTTAATATGGTGGTATTGAGCTAATTGTGCTTGTTACTGAAGGCATTAGGTTCTGGGTCCTAGTGTGACCTCAATTTGGAATAGCCCTATTTGCTTAGAGTGGAGCTCCTATGTGTAAGTCACAACATATCTCCCGCTGCATAGTAATGAGAGGCTTTGTTTTCTCCACAACATAGGCAGCAACCCCCCACCAAGCTAGGCACTCGGCACAATCAAGCAACTGAAGCACAAGCAGCTCACCTGAGTAGCTGAGGAAGCCAAATCTCCAGCCTTATAACTTTAGATGTAAGAGACCTCTTCTCTCGTCTGGATGCCTGCAGAGGGTGCTACCTGATGAACACTTATATTTTATGAACTTTGTTCCTGTTCACCACTGGTGGGCATGTTATTTGATTCTATTTGTGCTACTAATTGCTGAAGTGTAAAGCTTGGGACTCACTGGCTTTTCAACAGTTGCCTTGCTGATTTCATCTTAAAGCCAGATATACCAAGCAGCTAATATAGATCAGACTTGTTTATTACTGTGTTATTGAGCTAATTGTGCTTGTTACTGAAGGCATTAGGTTAGCTGGGTCCTAGTGTGACCTCATTTTGAAATAGCCCAGTTTGCTTAGAGTGGAGCCCTTTGTGTAAGTCACAACATATTCTTCCGCTGCATACTAATGAGAGGCTTTGTTTCTCCACAACATAGGCAGCTCCCCGCCCCCAAGCTAGGCACTCGGGACAATAAAGTAACTGAAGCTTAAGCAGCTCACCTGAGTAGCTGAGGAAGCCAAATCTCCAGCCTGATAACTTTCGAGGTAAAGAGAGCCCTTCTCTTCATCTGGATACCTGCAGAGGGTGCTACCTGATGAACACTTATATTTTATGAACTTTGTTCCTATTCACCACTGGGTGGGCTTGTTATTTGACAGTGTTTGTGCTTCTAATTGCAGAAGTGTAAGGCTTGGGACTCACTGGCTCTTCTAGAATTGCCTTGTTGATTTCATCTTAAAGCCAGATATACCCAGCAGCTAATATAGATCAGACTTGTTTAATATGGTGGTATTGAGCTAATTGTGCTTGTTACTTAAGGCATTAGGTTAGCTGGGTCCTAGTGTGACCTCATTTTGGAATAGCCCTGTTTGCTTAGAGTGGAGCTTCTTTGTAAGTCACAACATATTCTCCCGCTGCATAGTAATGAGAGGCTTTGTTTCTCCACAAATAGGCAGCCCACCCCCTCCCAAGCTAGGCACTAGGGACAATCAAGCAACTGAAGCACAAGCAGCTCAACTGAGTAGCTGAGGAAGCCAAATCTCCAGCCTGATAACTTTCGAGGAAAGAGAGCATCTTCTCTTCATCTGGACGCCTGCAGAGGGTGCTACCTGATGAAAACTTATATTTTATGAATTTGTTCCTGTTCACCACTGGGTGGGCTTGTTATTTGATTCTATTTGTGCTACTAATTGCAGAAGTGTAAAGCTTGGGACTCACAGGCTTTTCAAGAGTTTCCTTGCTGATTTCATCTTAAAGGCCAGTTATACCAAGAAGCTAATATAGATCAGACTTGTTTAATATGGTGGTATTGAGCTAATTGTGCTTGTTACTGAAGGCATTAGGTTAGCTGGGTCCTAGTGTGACCTCATTTTGAATAGCCCTGTTTGCTTAGAGTGGTGCTCCTTTGTCTAAGTCACAACATATTCTCCACTGCATAGTAATGAGAAGCTTTGTTTCTCCACAACATAGGCAGCTGCCCCCGCCAAAGCTTAGGCACTCGGGATAATCAAGCAACTGAAGCACAAGCAGCTCACCTGAGTAGGTGAGGAAGCCAAATCTCCAGCCTGATAACTTCCGAGGTAAAGAGAGCCTCTTCTCTTCGCCTGGACGCCTGCAGATAGGTGCTACCTGATGAACACTTATATTTTATGAACTTTGTTCCTGTTCACCACTGGATGGGCTTGTTATTTGATTCTATTTGAGCTACTAATTGCTGAAGAGTAAAAGCTTGGGACTCACTGGCTTTTCTAGAGTTGCTTGCTGATTTCATCTTAAAGCCAGATATACCAAGCAGCTAATATAGATCAGACTTGTTTAATATGGTGGTATTGAGCTAATTTTGCTTGTTACTGAAGGCATTAGGTTAGCTGGGTCCTAGTGTGACCTCATTTTGGAATAGCCCTGTTTTCTTAGAGTGGAGCTCCTTTGTATAAGTCACAACATATTCGGCCCGCTGCATAGTAATGAGAGGCTTTGTTTTCACACAACATAGGCAGCTCCCCCAAGCTAGGCACTGGGACAATCAAGCAACTGAAGCACAAGCAGCTCACCTGAGTAGCTGAGGAAGCCAAATCTCCAGCCTGATAACTTCGAGGTAAAGAGAGCCTCTTCTCTTCGCCTGACGCCTGCAGAGGGGTGCTACCTGATGAACACTTATATTTTATGAACTTTGTTCCTGTTCACCACTGAGTGTGCTTGTTATTTGATTCTCTTTGTGCTACTATTTGCTGAAGTGTAAAGCTTGGGGACTCACTGGCTTTTCTAGAGTTGCTCTGCTGATTTCATCTCAAAGCCAGATATACCAAGCAGCTAATATAGATCAGACTTGTTTAATATGGTGATATTGAGCTAATTGTGCTTGTTACTGGAAGGCATTATTTTAGCTGGGACCTAGTGTGACCTCATTTTGAGTAGCCCTGTTTGCTTAGAGTGGAGCTCCTTTGTGTAAGTCACAACATATTCTCCCGCTGCATAGTAATGAGAGGCTTTGTTTTCTCCACAAAATAGGCATCTCCACCCCCAAGCTAGGCACTAGGGACAATCAAGCAACTGAAGCACAAGCAGCTCACCTGAGTAGCTGAGGAAGCCAAATCTCCAGCCTGATAACTTTCAAGGTAAAGAGAGCCTCTTCTTCGTCTGGATGCCTGCAGAGGGTGCTACCTGATGAACACTTATATTTTTATGAATTTTGTTCCTATTCACTACTGGGTGGGCTTGTTATTTGATTCTATTTGTGCTACTAATTGCAGAAGTGTAAAGCTTGGGACTCACAGGCTTTTCAAGAGTTGCCTTGCTGATTTCATCTAAAGCCAGATATACCAAGCAGCTAATATAGATCAGACTTGTTTAATATGGTGGTATTGAGCTAATTGTGCTTGTTACTGAAGGCATTAGGTTAGCTGGGTCCTAGTGTGACCTCATTTTGGAATAGCCCTGTTTTTCTTAGAGTGGAGCTCCTGTAAGTCACTGTATATTCTCCCACTGCATAGTAATGAGATGCTTTGTTTTCTCACAACATAGGCAGCTCCACCCTCCCCAAGCTAGGCACTCAGGACAATCAAGCAACTGAAGCACAATCAGCTCACCTGAGTAGCTGAGGAAGCCAAATCTCCAGCCTGATAACTTTCGGGGTAAAGAGGCCTCTTCTCTTCGTCTGGACACCTGCAGAGGGGTGCTACCTGATGAACACTTATATTTTATGAACTTTGTTCCTGTTCACCACTGGGTGGGCTTATTATTTGTTTCTCTTTGTGCTACTAATTGCTGAAGTGTAAAGCTTGGGACTCACTGGCTTTTCTAGAGTTGCCTTGCTGATTTCATCTTAAAGCCAGATATACCAAGCAGCTAATATAGATCAGACTTGTTTAATATGGTGGTATTGAGCTAATTATGCTTGTTACTGAAGGCATTAGGTTAGCTGGGTCCTAGTGTGACCTCATTTTGGAATAGCCCTGTTTGCTTAGAGTGGAGCTCCTTGTGTAAGTCACAACATATTCTCCCGCTGCATAGTAATGAGAGGATTTGTTTTCTCCACAACATAGGCAGCTCCCCAAGCTAGGCCTCCGGTACAATCATGCAACTGAAGCACAAGCAGCTCACCTGAGTATCTGAGGAAGCCAAATCTCCAGCCTGATAACTTTCGAGGTAAAGAGAGCCTCTTCTCTTCATCTGACGCCTGCAGAGGGGTGTTAGCCTGATGGCGCCTGCCGCCTGCCCCCGCCGCCCCAACCACCCTCCCATTCAGGGCGCTGTCAATTTAAGGATCCACCCCATGACATCACATCCTGTTGCCCATAACCTATCTCCCCACTTTCCCATTTGCAGGTTATACCTGCTGGCCACTACTGGGACCTATGTCTCTCTCACTTCCTACTCCTTCCTGTACAGCACTACTTCCTGGGATCTTGCTCACCACAATGTATTGGCCCTGCCTCACGCTCTGCCTGTCCTATCCCCACTAGCCGTGCACTTACCCACTTACCCATCTGTTAGTCCACACTGTGCCCGTCACCACCTCCCTCCCTTGCTCCTGAACCTCCTCTCCTGCCCTTGGGACCTCTGTGTGTCCCGTCCCCTGCCCTCCCCTAGCTTTCTCTTCACCTCTGGCACATCTGGGTGTCTTCTTATTCTTGCTTTCCCTCCTGTACCTCCCTGCCCACCCCTGCTCCCTTAGCCTCCCCTCCTCCCTCTCATGTCAATCGTAGGAAAACCTCTCACCATCTCCCAGCCAGGGTGTTAGTCATGCTACTACTCCTGTCAGGAACATTCATCCAAACCCTGGCCCGGTTCCCAGGACCTCCCAACTCGCACCACAGGCCTATGCATGGTCTCCATGAATATCTGTAGCCTCCTAAAAGTTTGACTCACTACAATGCCTGGTCACATCAATTAACCTGATGTCATCACCCTGGTTGAGACTTGGCTGTAAAATCCCCTGACTCCCTAGTCTCCTTCCTGGTTTCACCCTTTCCGGTCCAACCGTGTTGGGGAGGCAGGGTGGCTGCACTATTTATGTCAGAGAATCTCTCCCTGTACTAGCCCTCTCCTCCCATCCTTGACTCCAGGGCCCAGGTGCTTACGCTGAAACTAACCCTGACCCTTTAAAGGGACCCCTTTATCTGACTACTGCATCGTGCCCCCAGGGACCAAATGCAGGCCATTGCCTCTCTTACAGAATACCTTACCTCTCTACCTCCTTCCGCTAGATCAAATTCTGGTGGGTGACTTAAATGTCAACTGGCTCAGCCCTCCTTCTCTTCTACCCGAGACTCTTTTCTGCAATAGACCTAGCAGCAACTAGTTACCCACCCTACCAGAACTAACCCCAAGAGAGGCTCCAGTACCTGCTTGATGTGGTACTCACCAACCGCCCTAATCGGATCCCCAACATACAAGTCCTCCCAGACCTCTCAGCGATCACTCCCCATTCTATTCCACTGGTCAACCTCAGTCCCAAACCCATAGCACAGTCCACATGCAGTGGCATCTAATACCTGGTGGACTGATAAACTTAAGGAACTTCTGTCCCAAATTGACTGGTCTCCTATACAGGCAACTCCTGACATCAACACAGCTCTCTCCTTCTTTACCCAAACTTTTAATAATGCCTGTGATATCTTTGCCCCAGTGTTGACCACGGCTCTTAAAGGAAGAATGCCCTCTGGGTTACCCAGCTTTGATCCACCAGCTCAAACATAGGGACAACCTATGGCACCGTGCCATTGAGACTGGCCAGCCCAATGACAGGCGGTTATATGCTGCTGCCCGAAACAAGTGCACTCAGGCCATCAGAAAGGCCAAGTCTGAGCACTATCGGTCCTCACTCACTGCCTCATGGGGAATCCCAGAACCTTCTGGGATAACATTAAACAGTTAAATCAGATGCACACCCCCCACCCACCAGATCAACATTAATGGTGTGCTCTCCTCAGACCCAGCCCTCATAGCCAACCACCTCAACACCTCATTCACTGACCTTAGCCCTATCCTCCCTACAAATTTTTTTGACCCTCCTTCCCCAACACCTGCCGTAAATCTTCTCACCCTTATTTTCTCCTTAGCCGTGTTTCTGCCCAAGAACTTAGGCTGCACCTTGTCACTGCCCTCAAGGTAATGTTACAGGCAGTGACACCCTGAATCCGTGTATCCCTCGGCTGGTCTTAGACACAGTCCTTACCCGATCACATGCCTCATCAACCACTCTCTTTGCCTGGGGAAGGTTCCAACTGCCTGGAAAGTCACCACTGTCACCCCTATCTTTAAAGGTGGTGATAGGACTGTGGCTGAAACTATCGACCGATCTCCATTCTCTCTCCTCTCTCCAAGGCCTTGGAAAAGCGGTGGCCTCTCAAATCTCTGACTACCTCTCAACCTACAATGTCCTTTGTCCTGAGCAGCATGGCTTCCGAGCGGGCCACAGTACCAACACAGCCCTCCTAGAGTTCTCCAACTTTCTCCACTCCTTCTTAGACACTGGTTCTCTGGCTGGTGCTGTCTTCATTGACCTCTCGAAAGCTTTCGACACTGTCTCCCACCCCCCTCCTTCTTGATGCCCTTAGTCTCTCTGGTTTTGCTGCTGGGCCTATCTCCTGGTGCACCAGTTATCTGTCTGACCGCTCACAGGCGTGTAAAAATTAATGGGACCTACTCAGACATCTGTCCCATCTTTTCTGGGGTTCCCAGGGCTCCATTCTGGGCCCCTTACTATTCTCCCTTTACCTTAACACCCTTCCACGCTCTTGCTGGAAACATTCTATTGTACGCTGATGATGCAGTCATCTTTGCCTCAAATCGTAACCCTACTGCCCTCCAGAACTTGCTGCAGAAGTCCTTCACTGAAGCGAGGGGCTGGTTCAAGGAACATAGATTGGTGATAAATCTTAAAAAACAAAACCATGTTCTTCACTCATCCCAAAACAAGTCCTGCAACTTCAAACTCCTCATTCACTCTGGGTCCTCATTCCCACTCGAGCAAGTTTGCTCCTATAAATACCTAGGGATCCATTTTGACCCTCCCTCTCCTTCCATGGACACATCGCTGCCCTAGCCACTGCCACTAATATCCGATTGGGCATCTTACATCGGTATAAACACTGCCTCCCCGGAGGCTCTTCATTCATGATCACCTCCTCTATCCTGTCCCTAGTGGACTATGGACTGCCGGTGTATGGTGCTGCTGATCAGACGCCTCCATAAAATTCCTTTACTCTGAATAAGGCCTGCAGGTTAATTACTGGAGCACCTAGGATGACACACACCTGTCTACTGTATGCTAAAGCGCTGGTACCTAGTCTCGCAGGCGCCTCAAATACCTTACCTGTACCCTTACAAAAGACCCTCCTTGGGCTTTCCCCACCAGGATTGACCACCACCATCGCCGCTCTGTCCCACTAGTTCATACTCGGACCTCTGGGAAAACCTCTCTTGTTATCCCTAGAGCTAGGACCTCTCATGGCCAAAAGCCTTCAGCTTTAGGGCTCCCTCCTAGTTCAACACACTGCCCCCCTCCATCTCCGAGCTCCAACTATATCGTCTTCAAAACTTCCATCGTAACCACCTTATTAACACCCGATGCTGTAACTGCCACTAGTCAAAGCCGTACTCAATACTTATGACAAAGCTTATTACTAAGCTGCTAAGGATGACATAACTCTGGTATTGTTTGCATCCATCCTACCTGTACCAGCTTGTTTGTATCTATGTCTTAATTTTACTGTTATACTTATGTGTTGTACTGCTATACTGTGTATTTTGGTTTGTCTTACTGTGACAAGGTACCTTTGTAAATGAGCCTATGGCTCAAAGGTTTTCAAACTGCTGTTTAAATAAAATAAAAAAAAAATAAATAAATAAAAAATGTAAAGTAAGTAAAAGATAAACTTAAAAGCAGATGGCATAGTTGTGTCATCTGTTTTACCAGTTCTGTCTGTTACATGAGTGACTTCCATCTCCTCTCTAACTTGGGAAACATGGAAAATTCAAAATGTATTTTAATGTTGGCATTAAACTTTAAATTTTCCATCATGCTATGCCAATACTACATGCTTATTTGTGACAGTTTTGATGTAATGTTAAATATTTCATGCAGGGTGTTGACTTAAAGTCTCATTGGCATAACAACACGCTCCACAACACTTCTGATTTGATCGGGCTACTCAGAGAATAAAGCAGCACCTACCTGTGTGTTTCCCATAATTTTTTCAAGGTTTACAGCATTTCTATTTTTATTCAGCATTCTGACCAGTGATGACTCAAATGACAATTGTATAGCAGTAAGAATCTCTGGTACAATAGTCCACACTCCCTACAGCACCCCAGTGCCAAGAGACAACCTTCTATGTTATACTGCAGATGTTAAATGATTCCATATCTCTTTCAAAGCTCCTGTAGTGAGGGAGGAAACTCCTGTGCATTATTAGTATTTAGTATTTTAATCATAGTTTCATGGCTCTAGTACTAAAGTTGAATTCTCCTGTATTTCACCAGAGCCTTGTAGATATTATAATGCCCTGTGTAGATCCTTGTACAGGTCTGCATCAGAAGCCTAAGAGGAGAGACTGTAGGACCTCAATTATACACCCTGGAAAAGACAAAGGAGAGGTGGGATATGATAGAGACCTATAAATACCTCACAGGGGTATATAAGGTACAGGAAGGAGTATTTTTCAGAGGAAAAGATGCATATCAACAAGGCAACATACAATGAAGCTGGAAGGGGATAAATTCAAGAGATGTTAGGACATATTTTTTCACTGAAAGAGTAGTGGATGCCTGGAGCGTTTTTCAGCAGATGTGGTGGGAAAAATCAGTGGTGGGCTTCAAGCATGCATAGAATGGGCACAAGGGAATCTTAGTCGGAAGCAAGAGGGAGGGAGCCAGAGATCAAATAGGGTCTGTGGTGACAGTACAGACAGGGAAAAAATTGGGCAGACTGGGTGTGCCAAGTGGTACTTAACTGCAACAAATTCTGTTTCTATCCGTAGTCCAGCCCCATCTTGAGAACAGTGTGCAGTTCTGGTCCCCATATCCGAGCGGATATGGAGACAGTGGAGAAAGTGCAGAGAGAGTGACTCAGATGCTTAATGGCTTGGTGGACATGGGCTATGAGGACTGAGTGGCAAAACATAAACTGCTCAACATGAAAGGGAAAAGAAATAGGGGAGACATGCTTACAGTAGTCAAGTATGTAAAAAGGATAACATCACAAGATCAAGCAAACTCTACAAGATGCTCAAGGATGAAAAGATAGGAGACATGTCATGTGAAATTAAGGAGGAAGATTCAAGGGAAACATCAGAGAGAAATACTACAGAATGAGGGATGAACACTTGGAACAGGCTGCCAGAGCTTGTGACATAGGCTGATACTACAATAATCATTCTTGATAAGTATTTTGAAGACAATGGGGTGACAGTACTTCAACTGCTGGTGGGAGAGAGGAACTCCATGTACTACTGCTGGCCTTTTCCATCCCTAAACCAAAATATATGCATGCATGTAAAATCTTATTTCATTTCTCCAGTACTGAAGATGAATCTTGTGTTTTACCAGAGTATTCAATGCTACACTCCCATTTCATAACGCTGGTACAGAAGTTTAACCTTCCTGTATTTTATCAGTCTTCCATGTTAAAATGCAGTTTCATATCTCAGTCCTAAAGTTGAAGTCTCCTGCATTTTATTTCTTTACTTGTATTTTATTTAGACATTAATAACCTGGAAAGGCACATTGAGATAGGACTCATTTCTAGGTGTGACTCAAGGGAGGGTTAGCAGTAGGGAGAGAAAGAACAAAAATAAGTACAATTAATTCATGGAAGTGCAATGATTTTACAGCGTGAGTGGCTGATTTATCAGCAGTTAATCCAACTCTCAGGTGTGTAATGAGGCCCAAGGTGTAGCGGACTACTGTAATACTATTAAACCAACTCCTGGGAGTACCTTAATGGTATTGTAGAAATGAGCAGATATACAGACACTTTTCTATACATTTTACTATACTCATAAGTTTTATAGAGATGTTTTTTTCACCAACTATACTTTGTTGTTGTATGAGAAACCAATAGTTCTCTCTGTTACCTCTTTTAGTTTAGAGCCATAAAAACACAGAATTGGTCAGCAGATAAGGACAGCATTGCCCACCTAGTCTGCCACTTTTCCCCTCACTATACTTTCACTGTAAACCCTAAGTGATCTCCGACTATCTCCCCATGTTTCATGGACAAGATTCCATTGTGCCTATTCTAGATATTCTTGAAGCCCACCACTGTTTTCACCCACACTACCTCCTCTAGAAGACTGTTCAAGGCATCCCACACTCTTTCAGTAAAAGCACTTCCTCACATCCCTCCTGTATTTCCCTCATACAGTTTAATTGCCGTCCTTGTTTTCATGCACCTTCTCTGAAAAATACTCCCTTTCTGTGTCTTGTACAACCCGTGAAGTATATATAGATATCTATCATATGGTACTGGGTGTATATAAGCGTTGACAGAACCATGCATGGAATACTCGTTGAACATATAGCACGAGTGTAGTAGCTTGACAGGGTACAAAGTCCCTCAAGTAGTGGTGGGCAAAGTGCCTTAAATTCACTCGCATAGTATTTCACATAGAACCGAATTTCACTTACTAATCCACAAAGCAAAGTGAATAACTACACATCTCGAAGTAACACGGAGTTCCCATTGTTCTCTATGGACTTAGCATTACTTCACCTTGTTTCTATTAACTCGTGTTACTTTGCCTTGTTTTTGTGTTCTTTAAGGCAAATTTTGCAGTGAATCATGGGATGTAAGGTCACATGGGCGCTATATTGTCTTGCACAGCCTCAGTTCATTGTAGTGTGTGTAGAAAGCTGGAGACAGTTTGCTCTAAGAGCTCTGAGATTCAAACTCTAAAAACCTTTAAAACACCTTTTGCCACAGAATGTTATGACAAATTTAAGAGATCGATTGTAGTAAACCCTGATATGGTTATATCATTGAGCATTTATTGATGTTTTGTGAATATTGAATGTTAATTTAGTTGATTCAGTCTCTGTACTGAGAGACACTGTAGAAGTGTTCTTGAGGGAGGGCTGATCTGTGGTGTAGAAGGAGAGTAGTGAGAAGAATTTTTCCAACCATTGTTGGCTATTGTTTTATTATTTTTGTGTTCAGGTAGACACAGTACAACTTCACTGAATTGTTTATAAATATTTTCTGTTTGCTGGGCAGTTTTCAGTCTTTTACAGGACTGTCTGTGTTGTACTGTACTGAACAGTTAAAGTTTCTGTCCCTGCCCTTTTTTTTTTTTGTATATTCTTTTTCCACCCTTCTCATGCTTGCAGGCTCCCACTCCTGCAGGGTCTGCAAGTCTCCGCTAGCCCCTCCTGTCCTAACCCGGCCATCCTCTAACTCCTCGTGTCGCAGCCGATCCCCGGATATCCCGGCATATCCCTTCACCGGCGGGCCCTCCTCCAAGGAGGAAGGCACCGGGCAAGAGGGATGACCCCAGCACACTCTTGTTAGGGCCGGGATGCTACCATGGAGAAGGAGGCCCCGAGAAGGCACTGCAGGCAATCTGGGACAGAGAGATGTCATCCGCAGCCAGCAAGTAGTATTTCCATTTTCTGGTGTCCCCCTTCATGCGATCCTCTGTTGTGCCCTGATCTCCACTGGGGGCTGGTGCAGATCAATCATGCATCCCTAACCCTCCCGGGAAGAGAGCAGTCCTCCGATGCCAGTCCGTTCCCGAACCCAGGTTGCCAGCATGGTTCGAGGTGTGGCGTCCAGCACCTCAGCCCTCTGCACCACTGGGCTGGCTGTGCCTGCCCTTTAATCTGTGTGCATGTTGTTAATTGATACAGTAGTAGCACCGAATTTATCAAGCAATTTTGTGAGATTCCCTATTTATCCTTCACAAAATTTAGGAAAGAAGATCCTCTAAAATCCTTTTGTGATACTTACAGAAAAAGGCCAGTTTCTATTACAGTAATTAAGTGCCATCTGGTAGATTTTCAACTACACTATCAGATGGGACAACCCTCTCTGGGTAGCAGTGAACACACTAACAAACAAAACAAAATCCCTAACTAAAGGTTTCACAATTCTCAATAAGGATTTTTAAAATCCTTAAAATCCTTTGACTAATTTGGTGCTACTACTGTATGCATTTCACTGTGGATCACAATAGCAGTACTCTAAATTTCTAAGCCTGTCTGCAATTTATTTCCCTGCTTCTGTGTAGCTAGGCACTGCGTCTCCCCCATTGAAACAAGAGTATTGTTTTTGACTGTCTGCTTTCTGAAGATTGGTTAAGGATTCAAGGACATGTATTGAGTTGTGCCTGTGTGGCTGCATTTAGTGTTTTGCTTCCAGCCACCCAAAGTGCCAAAATATCAAGTTGTTGTAAACTATCGGTGTCATCTGAAAAATGCCAGTGAAGAGACAGTCAGGCAAAGCAGTTTCTGGCTGTGGTGCTGCTGCCAAGACTATTAGCAGTGGAAGTTGTTGTGAAGATTGGTTAGGTTCAACAGGGGCTACCAATGGTAGCAGTGTTAAGAGTGGTCATGGCCATGGCAGTACACAGCAGAAGGAAAGGTAGTAGTAGGTGCAAGTAAAGGATTTGTCCGACTGTTTTTCACAGTGAAATCAGTTGCTTCAATGCTGATTGGAGATAGTGTTGTCCCTGCTGTTAGTAAAGTTAGGGAGGGCATGGTTGATAACAACATGGTATTGCTATAAGTTCAACCCTGTTAAACTATACGTGGGAAATTGTTGTTGAATCCACAGACTTGAGTGCAGTTGATGTCCACTACCTACAGTACTTGAACATGATTCAGTCATGATGATGACTCACAGTCTCATGTTTCCACTGATGTTGAGGATAGGCCATCTAAACATTCAGATATTGACGAAAAAGTGTGGCTGATAATATTGAGGCTGCTGTTGAACTTGGAATATTTCCACAGGAGGACAGCCTCAAAATGAATTAGTGGTTGATGATTCTGATGATGATGCTTGCAACCTTATTTGGGAACTGGAAAAAAGCGAGGTGGCTGTTTGTAAACAGTCTGTTAGTCAATTGCCCCTCCTCAAAATTGTGCTGTAGCTGTGTCTGTTGATGATGACCCTGAATTAATAGTCATAGACTGTGATGTTCAGTCAAAGTCCAATTGTGCACAACAGCAGAAATCATGCATTACACCCCTCATTTCGTCGCCACCAAAAGTGAAGTTACATATGTTGCAGCAGCACCACCAGTGGTGACATGTGAAGGAGGGCATCCAAATCCCTAGTTTGGGATTTTTTGTACAATATGGCAACAATGACACAGTGGCAATGTACCAGCTTTGCCAAGTACATGTGAAGCATGGTAAAAGAGTAGCTATTTGGGCACTGGGGCCAGCATACTCATCGAAGAACAGGAACAAGGCACTGTGGATGTGGCACCAGAGGGAGCTAATGCCTAGTTAGGTGTTCACCCTCAGTCACCTTAGTGAGCATGGTATCCCTTCTGTCAGGGTAAGTAGCCATGTCGGTAAAAGTGGTGAAATAACACCAGAGGATTACTACAAGCATGAGGATAATGATGATTTGGAATGTTCAAGCAGTGGTCAGAGTAGCAGAGGCGGTCCTGTAGTAATTCTACTACATCAACCCCTGTGCTTAAAACAAGGAAAATATCCACATGTATGCTTGTCACCTGTGCACCCACCATCACACATCCAAGGTACTCCATCCATGTCAATTAGTTGAGTAGAGCCATTTGGCACACCACGTGTAAAAGCAACGAACAATGCAGCCATTGCACAGCCTTTTCGTGCAACTCTAAATACCCACCCAATCATGCAGTTGCACATGAACTCAATGCTGACGTAGCAGAAATGCTGAAAATTGACCTTTGCCATTTTCCTTTGTGGAGAATGTAGGCTTCTGGTGCTTTGCGGCATGCACATGTCCTAAATGGAAGGTCCTGTCCCGGACATACTTTTCCACCCATGCTGTAGATGAGCTATATCAGACGGTGACAGAGTCTGTAAGACATGCCTTCAACATTCGCATCGCCTTACATTCATAAGCATGGATATGTGGACAAGCGGCAAAATGGTGAGTAGTTCCTATCTGTGTATTACTGCACACTGGGCACAGCTACCTGGGGTTGTCTGTGATGGTGGGATGAGGAAAGCAGTGTAATAAGTCAGACTTTGGTGGTGGTAGCAACCTTCATGGCATTAGACAGCATGCCACTCTTGCAATCGTGAGTGTGAGGGTCGAATAAAAGGCGAACACATGCTAGGCTTGCTACTGACAGAAACTGATGAGTGGCTGCACCCCGTCCCTAAAAGATGGCTTCATAGCTAGTGACAATGGATCAAACATTGTGAAATGTATCAACAATGGTGGCTTTGTGCAGGTTCCTGTATGGCTCACTGTTTAATCTTGTGGTACAGGAGTTTCTGCAGTACCCTGAAATAAGGCAAATGCTGACTGTTGCACGTTGCATCTGTGCCCACTTTGCACTCTGAACACTGACTTCCTGCTTATTTAACTGCCTTCCTGAATCATGTGACCTACAGACTTGCACAGACAGTCATGCATGTGATCAGTGGCCTGTTTTTAATGACTTTGCCTTATCAAACTGTAATTGATGAACTCATTGTGGACAATGCAAAGTAAAATGAGTAAGGCAAATTTCAAGTTTTAATGGACAATTCACATAGTGCTAGATGAATTTGAAGTGGGCCACTTCAGGTTCACTTCACCTGAGAATTAAAACTTTGCTGCATCTCTACCCAAAGGCACATATGTTGCCGTGGTTTTGTACCCTATCGGCATGGGTGGGGAGGAGGAGGAATGATGCAGATCAAGACCTCTGCTAGGGAGGTGGTCCACAAGCTGCTGCCATGGCTCAGTGGGTTGAGCCACAGCAGTATAGGGTCACTATGCATCTATAAACTGGGGCTCAAAACCTGGTTCTAGACTTTTGCGAAACCGCATTGTGCGGTTTCCTTTTTCTCCGTTGGTGTTTCACCCTGTCCCATGTTGAATTCCCCTCCGGAGTTGATTATATTAATGGGGGTTCAGGGGTGCAGACCCTATAATGAGTGAATCACGTGGGGCACAGCCCCCTCAGAAAACAAAAAGCTAATAATTTCTTTAGCGAAATGTGTTTGGCAGTTTGTCTCAGTGGCAGCAATGTATCCACTGTATTTACATGGGTACATTGCTGCACTGTATATGTCTTCCAACATGATGACTCCATGCCCAATCATATACCCCTCCTCTCTTATTTATTTAGTGCAGCTCCATAACATCTGTTTCCAAAGACTGCCTGCCCCCATTTTGCTGGAAGCTGCATGATTCTCTCGCTCACTTTATGCTAATGTGCCCTGTCAAGTCAGCCATTAGTCCTCAAGGCACATTTTCTTTTGAATTTATGGTTCTTTGTCCCCTTCAGTCTGACCAGCCCCATCAGTCCCAGCCACTCTACCCAGCCCAGTCACCGCCCCCATCCTTGAGACTTGCCTCCACCTGGCAGGGCCCATGGATGATGACCCCATGGGAAGGCTGATGGAAGGCCAGCTCTACCCCCAGACAGAGTTGCAGTGTTGGTGGGTGAAGTGAAGCACACATTTGGGTTGCATGGCCTGCAGTGGGCTGTGGATGGAATCCTGCTTTGATTGGGAGTTTTCTGTTTTTGTCCCACCCTCTGACATTGGGAAGGCCTTGGTAGATGCATAACATCATGCTGCTGACATTCCTGCACGACACTCCTTGGCTCCTTCTGCACAGTCAACTGTAGCCACCCAGGTGGCAGTGTTGCAGTGCAGATCAAACTCCCTCAACCACCCCTGAGGAGGATTATCCATGGGATGCTCAGCACCCTCCTCTGGCCAGCCCTGATGTCCCTGGCCCATTCCTGAACCCAGGTAATCCTCATTGCAAACAGCAGCACTACTGCTGCACCAGCAAGCTGGCCATGACCCCTTCTGTGTTCCAAAGTGTACCTATTGAGACCCCTTAACCTCTCCTAGGGCTTCTGATGCAGTCCCTGCACAATTTTAGTTGCCCTAATCTGGACAGCCTCCATCCTGTCTATGTGCTCCTTGAGATGTGGACTCCAGAATGGGATGCAGTACTCCAGGTGGTGTCCACCAACGATCTACACAGTGGCAGTCTTCTGCTGGTGAGATCCTCACTGCACCCCAGCATCCCATTGATCCTACCTATGGCCTTGTTGCACTGCCTTGCCACCATGAGGGTCATCAGTTATGATAACCTCAAGGTGTCTTTCCTATTTATTCACCATCAGTATCTCTTCACCCATATTATGCTCTGTTCTCTGGATTTCTGTGCCCTACATGCAAGATTCTGTACTTTTCACACTGAAACCCAGCTGCCATACCCTTAACTACTCTATGAGATTTTCATTCTTTCCACCCTCTGGGGTGTCCACCTTATTGCAGATTTTTGTGTCATCTACAAAAGGCATACCTTCCCTTTCAGCTTTTCTATAATGTCACTTATAAGACATTAAAAGGACTGGACCCAGTACTGAGCCCTCAGGTACCCACTGGTGCCCTCCCTTCTCCCAAGTGAATTCATTTACCACCACAGCCTACCCATCAATTAATTTTGTACCTAATTTACTACCATGGAACCATTCAAACTACCAGGTTCCTAATGAGCTTTCTGTATTGTACAATGTTGGAGGCCTTCCTGAAGTGTAAATAGGTCACGTCCACCACTCCACTCTGACCTATTTCACTAGTCATCCAATCGAAGAATCTATCAGGTTCATCTGACATGACCTCCCCTCTTCTGCAAATCCATGCTGCCTCAGGTCTTGTAACCTACTGGATTCAAGATGCTCCACTGACCTTTCCTTCAGTAGTGACTTAATTAGCTTCCCCACCATAGATGTCAGACTGACCAGCCCATAGTTGCCAGTCTCCTCACTTCTACCAGTTTTATAAAACAGGAGTACATCTGCCCTCCTCTTCTCCTCTGGAACCACTCCTGTTTCCAGTTAGCTGTTGAACAGGGCTGTCAGAGGTGCAACCAGTACCTCTCTGAGTTCCCTAAATTACCCTTGGGTGTGCCCTGTCTGGTCCCATAGTTTTGTCCACTTTTAAATTTGCAAGTCCTCTCAATACTGTTTTCTCTGTAAATGGACTTATGTCTACCTCCTTCACCCACAGTGTTCCTGCTGCTTTTATGTAGTCAGGATATCTCGTTTTCCTGATCCTCCTCTGCTCAGTCCCCACCTGCCCTTTTAATCTCACAATCACTCCTCTTCCTTTGCTTTTCTCACTTATATATGTAAAAAGGTCTTGTTCCTTTAGTTACTCATTTGGTTATCCTCTCCTTCGTTTGTGCCTTTCGCTCCTCACTGCCTTTCCTGCTTCCTCTCTACCATTCATGGTACATTTCCCTACCCTCTTCCTGCTGCATCTCTTTGTACCTTCTGAATGCTACCCTTTATCCTTAACCTTTTCAGTCACTTCTCTTGAGAACCACAGTAGTCTCTTTTTTTCTATTTTTGCTCACTTCTTTAGAGCAGAGGTTTGTTGCCTTCACTATGCCCTCACTTAATTTGGTTCATTGTTCCTCCACCATCACCTGCTACAACATCACTGAGGCATTCACCCATTTCCTCATCCATGTGTGTGTGTTTTTGTCTGCTGCCGTCCTTATGCTGAACTACGCTGCATAGTGATCACTGGTCCCCAGGTGGCCTCTCACCATGACATCTGCAACACTCTCCTGCTAATGAGAACTAGGTGCAGTATTCCCCATCATGAGTGGGATCTCTGACTAGTTGTTCAAGAAATTCCCCTGCAGGGATTTTAGGATGTCCCTGCTTGTAGCAGAGTCCACGGCTGGGAGGCTGTACTCTACATTCAACAGATTGAAGTCCCCCAGCAGCACCTGACCTTTTATCATTTGGCTAATGGCTTCCCTGGTGCCTTGTCCAGTTCTTCCTGCTGTGTTGAATGTCTGCATATCATCCCGTGTGAATAGAGGCTCTGGCTGTTGTCTTTATGGTGACCCATTGTACCTCAAACTCTCTTTCCACCCTCCACCCCAGTTTCCCTGCATTTCTGTCACTTTGTTACCCTGCCTTACATACAACCCCCTCCTCCTTCCTCCTGAACCTATCCTTCCTGAACTGAGTATTACCTGGTATGGCCATGTCCCAGTCAAGGTCCCCTGTGTCACAATTCACCAATAGCCACATATCCAGGTCTGCCTCCACCATGATGGCCTCCATGCCTGGAATTTTATTTTTAAGACTCCTTGTGTTTGCACATGGCCTTCACACCTGTTTCACATTTTGCATACAGACCCCTTCTGTCCCTTTTGCCGTGCCTCCTTCTCCCTCTCTTTTCACAACTGTCGTTCCCATCCTCTTTGTCTACTACAACTGTACTGTTTTCTGTGTCCTGCTCCTGGGGGTTTCTCTGACCCTCAAGCCTCCCTTCTTTCTGTTTTAATCTGTGGGAGGAGACAGTTTCTGCCTCCGTTCTACTTCCACCTCCCCCAAGCTAGTCTACAGGTTCATCAATATAACATTTAAGCCATGCACTGAGGATTATTGTTGCCTTCCTAGATGGATGCAGGCCATCACCTCGGTATAGCCCACATTCTTTCAGGTTGCTCCCAGTTCCCAATATAGACAAACCCTCTTTCCTACACCATTGCTTCAACCATGAGTTGAAGTTCCTGGTGTGGAGAACCCTATCATCCCCCTCCCGTGTCATAAACAAAACCATTTGGGATGTTCTGCTTGATCGGTTTACATGTATTATAAAATACAGGACTGTCAAATGAGTAGGGTAATAAAAACAGTAAAAACATTTTAGGCGATTTACTAATACTCAATGGAACTGTCATGTTAGCCCACACTCCCACTATCCAGAAACTGTCCATGTCTCCTGTGATATTAAAGTGGCTAGATCCTCCCAGCTACCTTCACAGCACTAAAAAGAAAAGGTATTATAATATATAGCTGCCGGTTTATTTGTCTGTACAGTTTCAGGAAGAGACAGAAAATATTTCAGTTACTAAGCTGGATATAATATGCCTTAGCATGCATAGATCCATTTATTGTTGATTAGCAACCATAGAAAAGACACAATAATGAGCACCACAGTTTTGTTTGTTGTGTTACATGTATATTCAATTTTATGACTTTTATTGTACTTGATTCATATAGTAATAGCCCTTTTATCATGAAAATTAACTCTCCTGTATTTTACCAGCTTTCAAAGGTAAATCCAATGTCAGATCTCCAGTACTGAAGCTAAAAGCTCATGTATTTTGCCAGATTATTCAATGCCAAAATCCTATTTCAGACTGTGTGTCCAGTACTGTTGTTGAATCTGCCAGTATTTTATCAGTTTTAATGTTAAATTTTCATGCCATGTCTCCAGTACTGAAGTTGAAATCTGTATTTTAAGCTCCAGTTCAATCATCCTGTAGTTTACCAGAGAATTCAATGTTAAAATCGTATATCATCTCTTCAATATTAACGTTGAAACCCTTGTGTTTTACCAGAGACATCAATCAAAACCCCATTTCATCTCTCCAGTATTGAAATTCAAACCTCTTGTGTTTTACCAGAAAATTCAGTGTTAAACCCTATTTCATCTCTCCAGTATTGAAGTTTAAACCTAATATTTTATCAGAGAATTCAATATTAAAACCCTGTTTTATTTCACCAGTACTGAAGTTCAATATTCCAGTATTTTTTAATTATTCTTTATACCCCACTCTCTGGTGTTACTACAGTACTTTGGTATGGGTACAGCACAGCCCTCTCCCCCACTTTCACACTAGCCTCCACTGTTCTGTTGTTTACCCCTGAGGTGGAGCATGGCAACAGACAGGCAGAACTGCCTGCCCTATCCTGAGTTTGGGAAGCGAATCACGCCAGAGGAGTAGCTGGTGGCAAGAGCAAGTGGTGGGGCTTTAGCACCATAGGTCATCTTACGTGCATCAGGGCTTTTGATTTCTGATTGTCCTCCCCAGCATGCCTGTCATGCATGGGAATTTAAGCATGTGCACTAGCAGCATATAAGGAAAACTGGCTGGCATCCATCTCTCTATTGTACCTTTGCTGCAGTGCCATCTGTGGTACCCAGGTGACAGTACTGCTGCAGAGGCAGTGACCCTCCCACCCCACATCATCCTGTGGGATACTATATCCCTACCCCCACAGCCAGGACCAGGTGACTCTGGCATGTTCCAAACCCAGGTCACTGTCATCATCAAAGATGACGCCACCACAACGCCAACAGGCCATTGAATTCTCTATTCTTTTACCAGAGTTTTCAATGTTGAAATTCCATTTCACATCCCTAGTAGTGAAGTTTAAGCCTTTTGCACTATACATGTTATCCACATTTAAAATCATGAAGACTCCTGTGGTTGAACATTTTTGCCGAAGAGGCCATTCTCAGAGGGATTTTAAAGTGACAGCTCCTAAAGGAACTAAGGCATCCTTGCAACAGGTTACCATGGGAGACCAGATTTAGAAGGCTCTTTGAATTGATGAACATAGACTTAAACCAAAAATAGACCTTCTCACTCACTACAAATCCCAACTTACTTTTTAATGAATATTCCTCCTAACTACTTTTTTTTTTCAAAATAATGAACTTAATCCACTCTGGTTCTTTAAACACAATTTGATATTTTTAAACAGCTTTCTGTGGGGCCAGCCTGATGGCTCTGATGTAGTGTGCTACTCCTGGTTAAAACAACTAAATAAATAAATAAAATAGTGCTGTGTGGATGACCTGAGTTTGACAACAGAGTTGGAGCACTGCACTGAGGCAGGCCAGGCCAGGGCAAGGTGTCACATGGCAGCGCATTCCAGCCTGTGGGCTGGCACCAGGTTCTGCTAGGCCCACTGTTACTGTGGTCCCTGCAGCTGGGCAAGGAACTTGGTCTTACCACATAATGCATGCTTTGTGTGCACAAGGCCATCTTAGATTGTGCCCACACCTTAGGAGGTGGCAGGAGCCAGGCATGGGAAAAAAACTGAAAGAGCCCCATATTCCACATTGCTGACCACAGCTCCTGATTCCCCTATGCTCTGGTCTCTGGAGAAGAAAGTCCCTACACTTGGTCAGTCAATCAACTATGACCACTAGGACATGTCGTCACTGATTCATTCATCGAATGAGCTGGTGATGAGATGAACAAAGAGGCTGGTCACCATGGCAGGGAACTGTTTTTGCTTTACGGGTTACTATGATAACATCCTTTGGATGAGGAGGAGGAGCAACAAGGGTGGTATGGTGCCAGAGGGTAGTGGGGTGGGATCTTACTTATTTGACTTGGTTGGTGGGTTGGGGTGGGATTTGTGAGATGCTGCAACTGAGGTGGGGAATGGTTATATTTAATTATAGAAAACTGGTGGGGCAGCGGTGAGAGGAGGGAAGTGGGAGCTATGATCTTGGGGATAGTAGAAACAGTGTTATTATTGTATGTGGTGGGAGGGATGGGAGACATGCTATAATGTGACTGAGCTGGTTATTATTTTAAGCATTTAAAAATAATATTGCCACACAAAGTTAAGGTGAATTGGGAAGCTTTGACTCACTACATGTAATATGGATTTCCCCATTTCACCTGCAAAGTTTTAATTTACACTGTCCCTATCCAGTAGACAAGCTGCTGAATTTGAACTAGTTGTGTCACATCTGATCACATCACTACAGCACCTGAGTCACTAAGCAACAGACACCTGTGCCAGTGTTACTGTATATTTAAGAATGGAGTGTAATCTGGCTGTTGCAGGCTGCAGCCTCTAACTAGAGAAACTGCCTAGAATTCAAGGGTTAGACTTTCATCAGAGGTCACATTACTCCCAGATGTAAGCTCTTTCTTCCACAAGCTGGATCCCATACAAAATATGTGGATGTCATTGCTTTAGCTCTCTGGGAGCATAGACCAAGACACTCAACACTTATGCTTATACTGAGAAGAAATAGGTAAACTAATTGAAATAGGAACAAGAATGATACATGGGATGTACAAATGTCACAAGAAAATAGAGGTTTTTCAGTGTGTTTGGTTTTGGTAAACATTGTACAGTCTAAGTTATAAAATGGGCTTCAAAAATCGTTAAAACTGATTGACTCAGGGACATCTTTACCCTACCGTATCTCAGCACAACAGCATTGGATAATGATCCAGCAACCTCTTCACAAAAAATCAATACTATCCCACATCCCTGATTGCCATTACAAACATGGCTGCCACTTTGGCTCACTAAAATAGTCAACTAGGCCCAAAAATAAAACTGCACTAAACTGAAAGATTTATAATTGCATGTTATTTGTCCTCATAATCCTCTTCTTACACACATACACAAGTTAAAAATGAAGTACTACAGTACCTAGTTTTAATTTATTGTATTTCTTTGTGAACCATGAAAAATCCCTTCCTATCTTCACCTGCTTACCAGGAAATTTCTGCTGTTTTACCTGCTACAGAAAAAACAAAACCCTGGTTCCATTTGAGATCTTCTTTTTGTGCATGGGGGGTGAACATTCTGCCTGTGGAACTGATCAGAGGTCTGAATTCTTGTATTCCATCCTTAGGAAACATTTCATCTATTGAATGCAGGAAAGATAGAAAAGAAACAAGGTTTGTAAAGGGATAAAATGTAAGTTAACATGTCCTAGGAGCCATGGTTGTTGTATAAGAGTGGTTCACACATGTTCAGCTGGATCAAGAACATCAAAGTGAAGCTGAGCTGTTCTGGCTCAAACTGAAGACAAGTGAAACCACTCTTATACAGAAACAAGTGGCAACAGGTCATATACCATTGAAGCAATGAAAAACTCAGCGAAATCCATTACAATGACAACTTTGAACAGATTACAAAATTGTCGCTGTAATGGATTTTGGTACACAAGCGCCTAGTTTTGCCGATGTTCTCCTCCCAGTCAACTCTGACTTATAGTTGATTATATTAGAATCGGGGTCGGAGTGGGGCACAGCCACTTACATGGAGAGATGGGGCGCACCACTCATAAAAAACACCAGGAGTTACAGAGGCAAAATTTTGCCTGTCGATTGTCAGGGATCTTGGTGTGCACACTTTGGCAACTTTGTTGTCAATGCAGCAATTGGGACACGCAACGGGGACATATTAATATATTATTGATCAAGCGTGATCAATAATATATTTAAAAAAACTGTTCCCAGAATGTGCCTGTTTCAAGGGCATCTGTGCATAAGATGCTCTTCATGGAATAAGAGTGTCTCAGGTTCAGGAAAGGAACGCTCTGATTGGTTGGGAGCACCCTCAATCTGTAATGATTTCAAAAGAAAGAAAAGGTGAGGAGATGTAAATGGTTTGGGTTTGGGAAAATAGAGGCTTAAGAGGAAAAACTTTTATTTTGCTGCACATAATATTTGAAACTGGGATAGTATGGCAACGTTGGGACTATTTTGTTGGGGTGGGTGAATGTTTTAAAATCAATCATTGAAATGTTTAAAATTATTTTATTTTGTACATTTTCACCTCTTTCAAATAAATATTGGACCAGTTTTACAATTGCAATAAGACACTCCACCATTTGCTTTGTGCTGAGATAATGGAATTTCTTGGGTGGTTGATGGCACTTGGTGGTGCCTCATGCCTTAAAATACACCTGAGGTGTAGTATTATACCACTACAGTGCTCTCCCAAACCCAGCACAATGCATCATGGGTATAAAACTCTCATTGGGGTAAACTGAATGGTATTACTTTCTGCTGATTATGTCACTATGCAGAGTTACAGACAACACCAAAGTTGGGCAACACTCATTAAAAGGCTACATTAAACTTAAAAAATGCACAATTATTTCTTCTACTAAATCCACAAGAATAAGATGCAAAGTGCTAGCATGCGGAGACAAACTGATGAAGCATTCTGTGTCATCTGTAAGCATCTGATCTGATCACGTGATCATGTGCACTACGCAACTTAAAGCAACATACAGCTGTACCACTGCTTTCACACTTTCAGCTTCAGAAAAGGAGGAGATTCCAAGGCTAGACTGCTAAAACCATTATTCTCAAATTGCTGGCGACTCCTTTTTATCTCAAAATAAATCCTATACAAGCTAGTCACCTATTGCTGCTTCAGTTCATAGGGGATCATAGAAGCAGATGTATTTGGAGTCTTTTATGTTGCAGGAGTGGAAAAGGGTGGAATAATTTAAATGCTGATCAGACAGAAGAATCGTTTAACAATATTTAGGGTGCATAAGTGAAACAAGAAAGCCAATGCTTACAATTTGTGTGGTTTTTGTAAACACATATACAATCAAAAACCTCCAAACGCAGTACAAAGCATCATGGTATGCATATCCATGTATGTGTGTAGTGGAGTACACTGACTAGAAAATATCTCAACTGATACGACACTCTGCTTGCCACATCAATATTCTGACCTTACTAGAGCTGACTCACACACAGTAAATGAAACAATCTTTGAAATCTGCACAAAAGAGAATGAATAAATATAAAAGGTGCTGCAAGCTATCGCTTGTCACTCAGAAGAGAAATACAGGGGTTGGGGAGAAGCACACAGGGAGAAAGAATCTTAAGTGAGAGACAAAGTAAAATAGAGAGAAGGTTAAGGAATTTGCTCAAGTTCTAAAGAGGTGTCATCTAATTCACCTCAATATATAGAGGACTGTGTATGAGCAATCATACACAACAAGGCTATAGTACATGGTTAGCCTTTGTTCTGTATAAAAATTAGCCCACATAATCCTTGTTGTGCACATTCTGAACTGTTGTACATTCCAAAATGTTATTGTACACATTCCCAAGTTATTCATCACAGTTCAAAGGTCCTAAATGTTAAACTCCTCATTCACCCAACAGCTAGTTGATTACTAACCACCCAGTGCCCAAAGTTGTACCTTTTAACTTGTAAAAGTCTGTAAATTTAATTTCAATCATAGAACAGAATCAACAAATGGCATGTTTTTTTGTTTTCTTTAGTTTTTGCATTGTGGAGGAACACTTCTGTGACTCCTGTATACAAAACCATATACTATATTAAAAACATATGGTCAACCACACACAACTCAGCATGTGGTTCCATCTCGGGGTTGAGATGACAGCATGGACCTCAAGCCGTTCGCTTTAGGTCCATATGCTGTCATCTCCATCTCTGATGGAAACATGCCTTGTTGTGTATGGCTGCACGCATATTCTCTATGTTTTCACCTGGAGGTTTCCATGGTATCAAGAAACCTTGAGAATGTAGCTTGAGAGTTTCATTGCCATGGAAACCTCAAGAGTGAAAAACAGCCTTGTTTTGTGTATGGTTGCTCTACACAATCTTTTAAGTGTATGGGCAACCATTAAGTAAAGGCTGCAGTCTCATTGTGATGTTATTTCGATCGGTGTTCACTTCCTCAGCTAGCTCTCACTGCCGCTGCCGCTTCCTTAACTGCAGAAGATTCACTATAGCACATGTGCAAAAGCATTTATCTTGTTGTGCTGCAGTAGTGACGCGCTAGTGCAGCACAACATCCTGACATCATTACTACAGTACAACAGTGCTGTTCTAGGCATGTATCTCCATACAGAACAGCTTTCTACTATACACTATAATGTATTTTATGTACTGTATAGCTCTTGCTCTATGTATATCAAATGAAACTGCAGAATATATCACCTCTGGTTTAATAGAGGGGGAAGGGAGATGTGTATGTATTGTATTTTGTCATCTGTCTTTAATGTTCTATAAGTATGGTATCTGTTTTGTGCCAAACTCAGTAAAATATAGTAATCTTTAAAAAAAAAGGACTTGCCCAATATCACACTACGTAAGTGGCAGTGGTAGTATTCAAACATGAGGCTCAGGCTCACTCTGTTCCCTAACTACTAGGATGGGCTGGCAGTATAGCCCTAGAGGTTAAAGTAATGAGCTATTAATGATCTTGGTACACCCAGCAGACAGACATGGGTTTGATTCCCACAACCTCCACTTGCATACTGTGGGAATCTGGAGCAAGTCATTTAACCTCCCCAGTGCTCCTGGGTCACCTTGAAAACAGGCACCTGTGCCTAGTGGGCTTTACCCAGTTATCAAAGTATTAAAAAAAAGCTGTCTGCTGTAGTTTTGTATTCTACTATAGACAGTACAGTGTAGATCTCTAGCACTTGAAGACAAAAGCTTTGTATTTTAATTGAGTCTTTCATATACCTCCCCTCAAGTTTAGATCAAAGTTATCTCTAACAGTTTACAATCTTTATGCAGTTGGTCATAATAATATGACCTCCATCAAAAGGAGCTGTTACATCCAAAGACATGATCTCTCCATGGCTTCATAATAAAGGTCAAACATATGAAAGACAGTTTCCTCTAGAAGTATTTCACCATTCAAATGAGTTTAGGGTTTGCCAGCTCAATGCATATAAGACCCTAAATTTTATGAGTAATGAGAGGAGCTGTAAGTTCTTCAAAAATAACTGAATAAAATTTACTTTCCAAAGTATGCAGTTTGTGACACTTTTCCTATGGATTTGAGGATATTATCTCCCATAAGTCTGATTAGCAGAACAAAAATATCCACAGGTCCCATGCAGTTAAAGACTTTGATCTAGATTTTCCGAGGTCCTGCCCCAGGCTCAAGTCACACTTTTGGTGTGCACCAGCAGAAGGGGAATGCATCAAAATGCCTGGTTGCTGTTTGTAAACATTTTGTCACATTTATGTCAGCTTGATTGCCTTAAGGTAGAATAATGACACATGCATCAAATGTTGATGCATGCATCATAACAGGGCTCCTGTTTTGCCACGAGTCCTGGCAGATATGCACTAAGTTAAATCACTTTTAGGTGTCCTAACTTATTGCTGCATACACCTGAGATGTGACTTGATTTTGTCGCAACTCCCCAATGCAGGATTGGAAACCAGGCCTTTATTTTCTAAGCAAGAGACTTGTGAACTTTCCCATAGATCACAGATTTGCAGAAAATAACATCTGTAAGTATTACACTTGGAAGTTTTTTTTATTTTCACCAGTTTCATGAATACTCACAAATTATGTGGATGGTTTTCTGCATTTAGCAAAACTTCTCAGCTCTGGTCTTGAGTGACCCCATGCTTGGGACCACAGAGGGCAGGGAGAGAGAGTATAGGACTTTGAACAACGCTGCTAGTTGTGAATCTATAGCCACACAAAACACTGATAAAAATTCCAGGGAGATATGATTTGTGCTTTGGTTTTCAGTTCTGACAGCCATGTTTGCCTTCAAGCTGAACTCTGAGATTGGCCCGTCGCCTTGTATTAAGTCATTTGAAGTTCTGCCCAGCTATACTCTTTGCTTGGGAGGGGGGATGAGGAATCCAAAGCACTCATTAACTAAATACTGTCTAAAGAGCCAAGTCTGCAGAGCCAAGTCTGCAGAAGTCTGAGCTTGACTGCCTGCTCACAGAATTCAGTATACTGTATACTCCTGTTACCCCTCCCATTTCTGCGTACACACACACATGCACACACACACACACACACACACATACACACACACACATCCCCCTTCAAGGGAATCACTGCAACATAATTATACTTTAAAGGGACTCTGTAATAAATCCAGCCACTCAGTATACACCTGTGAAACAGTTTAAAAAATACCAAGCCAAATATTACAATCACAGAATTTGATGGCGAGATAAGAACTGCTTGGCCCATCCTGTCTGCCCATTTCCCCATACCTACAGTACACTATTACCACAGACTGTGCCTGATCTACATCTCTTCCTCCCCTTCCTTTCCACTGTGATTCCCTTTGTGCTTGTCTCATGCATTCTTGAACCCCACCACCTCCTGGAAGGCTGTTCTAAGAATCCACCACTCTTTCTGTGAAAAAGTACCTTCTAACATCTCTCCTGAATCTACCTCCTCCATCTTCATCACATGTCCCTTCTTCTTCAGCATATTTTCTTCTGAAACATACTTTCCTCCTGTACCTTATTTAGCCCCATAAGGTATTTTGGTCTCTATCATATCCTCCTCTCCCTCCTCTGTTCCAGTGTATACATCTTGAGGACTTTAGTCTTTCCTTGTAGGTTTTTTGATGCAGACCCTGCACCATTTTAGTTTCTTCCTCTGGACAGCCTTCACTCTGTCTATGTCCTTCTGGAGATGTGGTCTCCAGAACTAGACATAATACTCTAGGTGAGTCTTACTAGAGATCTATACAGAGCAACACCACCTCCCTCTTCTACTGGTGTTACCCTCCCTATGCACCCCAGCATCCCACTCCACCCTCCCTACTGCCTTATCATACTGCCTGGTCATCTTTTTAGGTCATCCAGTATGATTACCCATAGGTCTTTTTCCTGCTTAGTGATTGTCAGTACCACTCCAACCATTTTATACTCTGCCCTTGGGTTTCTGTGGCCTAAGTGCATAATTTGCACTTTTTCACATTAAAACCCAGATGCCATAACCTTGACAACTCCTCTGGTTTTGCAAGTCTCTACTCATCCTTTCACCCTTCTGGAGTGTTCACCCTATTGCAGATTTTGGTGTAATCTGCAAAGAGCAGACCTTCCTTCCAGCTCCTCTGCAATGTTATTTATAAAGACATTAAAGAAGACTGATTCCAACACTGATCCCTGAGGCACCCTGCTGGTCACCTTCCTTCCTTGGAGTGAACTCCATTTACCACCAGCCTCTGTCGCCTATCCTCTACTTAATTTCTTATCCAGTTTACCACCTTGGACCCACTCCTAAGCTACCCAGCTTGCTTATTAGGCTCTTATGTGGAATGATGATGAATGCCTTATGGAAATCTAGGAGGCCACATCCACTGCTGCACCTTGCTCTAGTTCCTTGGTTACCCAGTCAAAGGAATCTATCAGATTCATTTGACATGACCTCCACCCTGTGAAACCATGCTGCCTTGGGTCTTGTAACCCACTGGATTCAACATATTCCACAATCTTGGCAGAAGCTTGGCAGAAGACACCAGGAGAAAGGACTGCTGTGTGACTGGACTTCTCTGCTGGGACTATATTGCCCTCCCCCCACCCAAAGCTAGTTCTATTTTTATAGGCACAGGATTTGACTGACAACAGAAACTTCCTGTTTGGGAGCAGGAAGTGAGTGATCACAGAACCACCAAAGACCCACCATCCTAGAAGGGCAAGAGTAGCTCTCTGGCCCCTCTAGCTGCTGGAGGTCTGCCTCTGAGCAAGTAAGTGGTCTACTGAGAAATATAGGATATTCTTGTCTCAGAACAGGACAATCAGGAGCTTAAAGGGCACACAGGCAGAAAGTAAGGAGAGAGAGAGAGAGAGAGAGAGAGAAAAAGAGAAAGAGTAAGGATTGCAAACAGTTAAGGGCCAGAAATAAGACATGATTGGAGGGTGCAGTGCAGTGGCTGTGGAGCAGCAGTCTTCCAGGAGATGTTCTGGAGGATGCGGTGTTGTCCCATCTGCAGGAACCTCTGGGCTGAGGAGGAGGTTGTTCATCTCCAGGCTGAGTTGGCCAGGATTGTGGGACCTCCTCTTCCATCCAGGGACCACCAGTGCCACTGCCGTTGCCTCAGAGGTTGTCCAGAAAGAGGAGGGTTGGACCATAGTGGGCTTAGGGAGGGTGAGGTGGTGGAACAGAGGCACATCCTCCCAGTGGTACCTCTCCACAATTCCTATGCCATTCTGGCAAAGTGTGGTTCCTCTATGGAGGCACCCGCAGTGGAGACCAAGAAGGATGCTGGGAACCTCCACAAAGGAGACCCACGGAGGTGGCAGGGGACCCTGCAGGGGAAGGAAACAACTCCTGGTGGGGGACTCCATTGTTAGGAAGGTAGAACTGGGGAGGAAGGGAGAGGGAGGTAAGGTGCCTGCCTGGCACCATGGCTTGAGGGAAAGGGAGCGAATCCTCAGGATTGCCGTGGAGCAGCTGCACAGGGAGGGAGCTGGATGTCATTGTCCACCAGGGAAAATGACCTGGCTAAGAAAGGGATTAGAGAAGTGCAGGAAGAGTTTGTGGAATTGGGGAGGGCCTTAGTCAAGTAGCATGCACAGTAACCTTCTCAGAGGTGCTGCCCATCTATGGCATAGGAGAGGCTAGGTGTTCTGCACCATGGGATTCAATCAGTGGTTGAAAAACTGGTGTGAAGCTCAGGGTTTGGCTTCATTGGGGACTGGGGGTCCACCTGGAGTACAAGCCTATACTGGCATGATGGGCTGCATCTGTCCGGGAGGGAACCAGGATCCTAGGTGATAGGTTTAAATGCTTCATTGGCAAGCTTTATACTAGCCAAGGGGAGGCACTGGAAAGGATCAGGAAATCCTAGCCCCCCAAATAATCACGGTAGTAAGTGCGGCAAACCCCAACATAGAGGTGTCGATAGGGAGAAGGGCAGGGTAAATGGAGAAAGTGAAAAAGGCAAGAAGGACAGGGATGGGGCAAAAGGAGTAAGGCCATCAGTAAATGGAGGGTAATGAGTACCAATGCCCGTAGTCTGGGCAACAAGCTCCTGAGCTGGTGGCCATGATGGAAGAGGATGCCTGGATATCGTAGCTCACAGAAACATGGTGCACAGAGAACCATGACTGGGATGTTAACATACCAGGGCACATAACCTACAGGAGAGACAGGCAGGGAGAAGAGGGAGGAGTAGCTCTCTGTAAAGGAAGGGATAAAGCAACTGAACAAAAAGAGTAAACAGGAGGAGAAGAGGCACTGTGGGTCACCTTGGAGACTGGAAAGGGCACCACAATCCGCACAGGGTTAGGTACAGACCCCATGTCAGGGGAGGGAATGACAAGAATATGATAGAAGGCATTCTTAGAAATGGCAGAGAAAGGGAGATACTGTTGATGGAGACCTGAATATGCCAGATGTTAACTGGAGCACATTTGCTGCAGCCACATCAAAGAGCAGGGCCATTCTTGATGCCCTACAGGTGGCAGGCATTAGACAAAGCAGTTTCGGAACCCACTCGTGAGGGAGCAATCGAGACCTCGACTCTCAAACGGGGCAGTGAGAGGATCTCAGATCTAGAAGTGGGTTGCCATCTGGGGACAAGTGACCATCAAACAGTGTGGTTCATGTTAAACTCAGCTACAGAGTCAAGCCATACAAAAGTGAGGGTACTGGACTTTAGGAGGGCTGACTTTGGCAAGATGGGAGGTGCCTCAGAAAAGCACTAGCAAACAGGCTAGAAGGAGGTGTGGAGCAACAATGGGGAATCATCAAATCTGCCATCACAGAGGCAACAAGCCTTTGCGTGAAGCAAATAAACAAATCAAAATGAAAGAAAAAGCCACTATGGTTCTCAAAAGAGGTGGCTGTGAAAGTCAGGAAGAAAAGATAGCATTCTGGAAGAATAAAAAAACAGAGGAGCAGGACAGAGAGCTGTACCAGTTAAGGCAGAAGGAAGCAGGAGGAAGTCAGAATAGCAAAGGCCCAAACTGAGGAAAAGATGGCCAACTCAGTTAAGAAGGGGATAAAACCTTTTATAGGTACATCAGCGAGCGTGAGAAAGACAAAGGGAGGGATAGTAAGGCTGAATAGAATGAACAGTGGGTGGGCAGAAGGGACAGTGAAAAGCAGGGATACTGGAACGTAATATTTCTGCTCAGTATTCACAAAAGAGGAGGGGAAGTGCCTAATCCAATTAACAGAAGCACTCTTAATAGGGGTTGATCCCAGTCCTTTCACAGAAGAAAGGGTCTGCAAGAACTCCTAAACTGAAGGTGGACAAAGCAATGGTTCCTGATGGAGTTCACCCCAGAATTCTAAAAGAATTAAGGGGAACTAGTGAAACCACTGGCTACTCTTTTAATAAATCATGGGAGGATGGTGTGGTACCCGAGGACTGGAGGAAGGCGGATGTGATTCCCTTCACAAAAGTGGGACCAAGACAGAGGCAGGAAACTACAGACCTGTCAGTCTGACCTCTGTGGTAGGGAAAGTGATGGAGTCACTTCTGAAGGAAAGAATAGTTGAATACCTAGAGGCCAGTGGAGCACAGGACCCAAGGCAGCATGGGTTCACAGTGGGAAGGTCATGTCAGATGAATCTAATAGATTTCTTTGACTGGTGACCAAGTAGTAGACCAGGGAGGGGCTGTGGACATGGCCTACCTAGACTTTATCATCAGGCATTTGACACAGTCCCACACAAAGATTAATCACAAATTAACCAGCCTGGGAGTGGGTCCCAGAGTGGTAGCCTGGTAAAACATTGGCTGCACAACAGGACACAGAAGGTAATTGTAAATGGAGTCCACTCTGAAGAAAGAGGGGTTACTAGTTGGGTACCGAGGTTCAGTATTGGGTCCAGTCCTTTTAATGTCTTCATCAGTGACATTGCAGAGGGACTGGAAGGAAAAAGTATGCCTTTTGCAGATGACACAAAGATCTGCAACAGGGTTGATACACAAGGAGGCATGGAAAGGATGAAAAGGGACTTGGCAAGGTTGGAGGAATGGTCAGAAGTATGGCAGCTAGGATTCAATGCAAAGAAGTGCAAAATAATGCACCTGGGAAACAAGAACCCAGAGGAGGAAGAATACACAATGGGTGGGGAGGTAGTAATAACAACAAAAAGGAATGGGACCTGGGGGTAATCATATCAGATGACCTTAAGGTTAGCAAGCAATGTGAGAAGGCAGTAGAGAGGGCTGAGGGTATACTGGGATGTATAGGGAGAGGCATCAGCAGCAGAAAACAGGAAGTTGTTATCCCTCTGTACAGACAGTTGGTGAGACCCCATCTGGAGTACTGTGTCCAGTTCTGGAGACCCCATCTCTGCAAGGACATAGACAGGATAGAGGTAGTCCAGAGGACAGCAACTAAAATGGTGCAGGGTCTGCAAGAGAAGCGTGTATGAGGAGAGACTAAAGGAGCTTAATATGTATACCCTTGAGGAAAGAAGGAGAGGAGGACATGATAGAAAACTTTTAAGTACCTCAGTGGAATCAACAAAGTCCAAGAGGGTTGCATCTTTCAGAAAAGAGACTTGCAAGAACAAGGGACACAATTTAAAAGATAGAAGGAGGGCGGTTCAGGGGCAATGTGAGGAAGTATTATTTCACAGAGAGGGTAGTGGATGCATGGAACAGCCTTCTGAGGAGGTTGTAGGGTCTAAAACTGTGGGAGAATTCAAGAATGCATGGGACAGACATAAGGCAATTCTTGTGGGGGTAGGAAGAAATAGGCTGTTGGTTAACTAGAATCTGCCTATCCTGTAGGTAGGAAATGGGCAGACTTAGATGGGCCTAGCGTCCTTATCTGCCGTCAAAGTCTATGTTTCTATGTTTCTATCTTTTCCTTCAGTAGCGATACCATTATCTTTCCCATTACAGATGTCAGGTTGACTGGCCTATAATTTCCATCTTCTCCCTGCTACCACTTTGTGTGGTGGGACTGCATCTGTCATCAGCCAGTTCTCTGGAGTCGCTCCCATTTCCAGAGACCTGTTAAATAGAACTGTCAGAGGTTCAGGCAATATTCCCTGTACTCCCTCAATACCCTTGGATGCACCCCATCTGGCCCCTTCGCTTTGTCCACCATCAGATTAATAAGTCCTTCAGGACTCTCTCCTCCAAAAGGTCTAGTGTTCACTTCCTCCCACTAAAACTTTTGCTACTTTTTGTGGCCTCTCCCCTTCTCCTTCCTCTGTGAACACTGAACCAAAGTATTTGTTCAGTATATCTGCTTTTTCCTAGTCACCCTCTGCACAGTACCCCTTCCCTTTATAACCTTTGCAGAAGAACAACTGAGTTTGAATGCTGTCTGCTGCTTAGTGTAAGATAAATGTTTTGATTCATAATCGCTCTTCTCTGTTATGGTCTGACTGGCCTTATAGATATATAGAATACACAGGAAGACATACAACTATCTCACTTTACACCAACTGCCCTGACATTTGATTTTTTCACTATCTCAAGTCTCAAAAATGAAAACATTTTACAACCATATACTGATGATAATGTATCTCTGGCTCATACATCATGTTATATATTAGTCAGTAGTTTTAAGTACTTTTATTTAATTTATAAAAGGATTGACAGCTCAGGCCAACTAGATTTTTGTCAAGCTGACAAAACAGCTAAGGTCATTCATTAAAGTCAATAACTACACAATGAAAACGTTTCTTTCAGCGTCGCATAGGTCACACATCCATCACGCATGCAAGGAAAACTTTATGTGCACTCCACAGATGTTTTAATTTAAAAAGCAGTCCATAACCAGCTATATGCAAAATTCCATGACTAGTCCCTGAACAGCATACACTGTATTACAAGAGTAGCACTCTTCCCAGGTATGACTCTGCATGGAGGCTGAGCAATGTGCATGAAAAACAGGCCTATATGTACAATCAGCCTGTGATCTGTTATATAATTTATTTACCCTGGATAGCCTAGCTAAGATGCAATATCAATTTTTTTAATTTAGCATACCTTATTGAACATCAAGTTTAAAGTTCAAGTTTCAAGTTTGTTTATTTGGGATAAGTTCATTGAGCAAGCTCATTTACAATTATGTTCCATCATAAGAAATATTACAAGTTGTATATACAATATATAAATAAACATACAGTTTAAGGAGACTTTGAGTACAATGACAATAAGGACATAACAACACAGTATATTACATAGTATTCTATTTCCACTTATTGCTAAGTGACCCCTATTGTGAGATATCTACATCTCCAAAATGAGCAGTGACAGATGAGAACCAAGCCTTTATATCTGCAAGGGATGGAATTTTCCATCCTTCAAGCAAAATCTAGCTGGCAAGGAATTCCATTCACAAGAGACCATATGGCTATAAAAATAAGTAGCCCTTAATGTATTGGACCTTGGAATTACCAGCTCCACTAGATTTGAAGTCCATGAACATTTCCATGCCTTATAATCTAAACGCTCTACCAAATACTCAGGAGCATCTCCTGAATACTTTTCATTGCAAACAGTATTTTACGTAATTGTCACCTTTCATAAAGAGAAGCCCATCCTAATGGTTATATAATATACATCAATGTGTGTTATATGAGATATTAAGCACAGATAGTGGCATCCTTTCATGTAGTACAGTACATCCACAGATACACAGATGCACACATCTAGTTATATAAAGCTTATCCTTCATACAATACTCATACACAACGAAAGAAGCATTCAACAAAACTCATAAGAAGTGTGGGGAGGAAAAAAAAACCCTATATCCAAAAAGCAGAGCAAAGACGTAAAGGCCACCCATCACTAAATTGCAAGCAATGTCTGTTGGGTTTCTCCTCCTCTGAAAAGCCAAATAACATCCCGTAATGTTAGTAATCATTGTTCTTTCAGAATTCAAAGCTATCATTATGATGCAATATCTCATTTTTAGCTGTGTGCTGCTTTTACTCAGTTTTAAAGTTTGGTGGCTGAATCACTGAAAGCCTAAGTGGTACAGCCACAAAATATTTTTATGTAGTCACAGAATGGAAAAACAGTTTTGTGGTTCAGGACCTAGGTGACTTGCTCATTGTTGCATAGCTCTGATGGGATTTGAACTTGGATCTCCTGGTTCCCAAGCCTGTACTGTTGTCTGAAGACCATGCTGCCTCTCAATCTAGTTTAACAAATGCCTGTACAGAGCTGTAGAGGGATAAGCACGACTGTAGTCCATCACGTTTGCCTCTCTGTTATTCTAGCAGCAATAACCTGACATGACTTCTTCCCTTCCGGTAACTATCGAGCCTTGACATAAAACTCTAAACAATACTGTCTGCACTTATCACTGCCTCTGGTAATCTGCTCCAGGACCACAACCTATTACTGACTGGGTGATAAATGGTTTGTTATGTCCCTACTGAATATCTCCCTCATAGCTTGTACTTGTAAGCCCCTGGTTATGCTATTCTTTATTCTGCTGAACAGTCTGTCCTGTCCTATAGTATTTTTGTACAGCCTTTCAATAGTTTTGATCACTTTAATCGTATCTACACTCAGTCTCCTTCTTCATAGGAGAACAATCCCAGGAGTTCAACCTTTTCTTGCAGGCTATATTTTCCCCCCTACCAGTTTCCTACTGTAGCATTTCATTCTACCTTTACAGCAACTTTATGGCCATTTGTAATGTCTGCCCTGAACTGTGCAGAATAATCCAAATTATGTCAAACCAGTGCTTTGCATAGGGCAGTATCATCATCTATTCTTTACTATTTGTCCACTTTTAATAAAATACAACATCTTATTAGCCATGCAGGCTGACCTGTTTACTTAGTTTATAGGATCATGGGTGCAGCCTCTGGAGGGTTGATGGGGCCAGTTCCCCTCACATGTGTAACTATGTAAAATGACCAATGACACTGGCATTGGTGTAAAAACTTGTAGATCCATGTCCCTCACCCTGTTATAGCTATGGTTGCACCCATGTATAGGTTGGCTCTATAATTAACCCTTTGAGTTCCTCTCTTGCTCTGTTGCTTTCATTACTGAATCAGTTAATATGAAAGTGCATTTTGTGTCTGTCCCTAGTTACTTTACTGTGCACTTACCTGTTCTAATCATATATCCCACCTGTCTGGCAAACCACTTAATTTATCTAGGTCCTGCTGAATTTTTCACACTTCTCTTAGCTGTTGACTACCCCTTACTGTAGGTTTATAACATCTGCAAACTTGACTGAATGGGTACTAGTCGCCAGAGTCGGACTAGCCCACCAGGATAGCATGCCAAGGGTGCTGCAATCACCAGAAATCAGGAGGGTGTTGAGCTGGCCACCAATCCTCTTCAGATAGAAATAACCAGAATAGTTCAGCACCCACAATCGGAGTTGGATATTGCTACCTGTGTCTGCTACCCACCGCTGGGTAGTGAACACACCAGCCCAAAACTAAGACGGTGTGCCTTGTACTGTGTACCTGCACTGTGTGATGACAAATACATTGCAAGATTATTTCATCTGGAGACCTTTTTCATTATTTCAGTCACTGAGTCAATGCATTATTCAACTCTGATTGTGGAGTGCTAAACTGTTCTGGTTGTTTGGCCCTGGGATACCAGGAAATTTCCAGGTAGGCCCCTCAGTTGGGTAACTAGCCACCTTCTAAACTCTGAAATTCTTTGCATTTATCATCTTTTTCTATTAAGATGGAGTATTTGGAGCACTGTAGGTAAATGTAAGGTGTGAACACAAGTTAGTGTTATCAGATTTAAGTGAAATACTGATATAAGTGTGTCACCGTGGACCTTCCTATTTATTTTCCAGGTGAGACTCTGTATCCACTTTCCAGGAGGGTCTCCTGTACCCCAGCCTGCCCTGGTAGTTACAAGTTATTGATCGAGTAGCAGTGAGTGTAACAGAAGCAGTCCTTGAACTGATCCCTTGAAATCCCACCAGCCACTGCCTTCCAGTTAAGCACTTGTCCCAAAAACTACAACCAGCCTTTGGTTCCTGTTACTTAACCAATTTCTGTCCCATATTTATACTCCTCCCACTCACTGCATACTACTTTTGTATATCAGCTTTCAACGTGGCACCTCATTGATTTCACTAGACTCGAAATATACTGCATCTAGGCAATCCCCATCAAACCTTCTTGTTACCTCTTCAAAAAATAAACAAATTCGATTAAGTTTCACAAGACCTTCTCCCTACAAACCAAACTGGCAAGCAGTTAATATCCCAGCTCAGCCTGATGTGACCCAATGACTTCCTTAACAATAATAGCCTCAACATTTTGGCAGAAGAAGTAGAAGAATTAGCACTTATATAGCACTTTTCATACACATTGTGTCAAAGTGCTTTACAAGCAATGAGATATTGGTAGTGAAGAGATTGTAAACAAGTAGTGGCAGCACTTTCACACATCCACATCACATCCACATCCACACACACTTCCACATCCACATCCACATATACATACACATCCACATCCACTTCACATCCACATCCACATATACATCCACATCCACATATACATCCACATCCACATATATCGCATCCACATCCACATCCACATCCACATCCACATCCACATCCACTTCCATCCACATCCACATATACATCCACATACATGCATATACATCCACATCCACATCCACATCACATCCACATCCACATATACATGCACATCCACATATACATCCACATTCACATCCACTTCACATCCACATATACATCCACACATACATGCACATCCATATACATCCACATCCACACACAACACTTCCACATCACATCTACATACACTTCCACGTCCATGTCCACATCCACATATACATCCACATCCACATATACATACACATCCACATCCACATATACATACACATCACATCACATATACATACACATCCACATCCACATCCACTTCCATCCACATCTACATCCACATCCACATATACATCCACATCCACATACACATACCGTGCACATCCACATCTAAATCCACATCCACATCCACATATACATCCCATCCACTTCCATCCTCATATACATGCACATCCACATCACATACATCCATATCCACATCACTTCCACATCACACATCCACATAATACACATCCACATTCACATATACATACACATCCACTTCCACATATATCGATATCCACATCCACATCCACTTCCACATCCACATCCACATACACAGACGTTTAGACAATTATATCATACAATTTTATGGGAGGGAAATGTTGGAAAGGACATCAGGGAAAATCGTCTACTTTTATGAAACAGGTCTTATTTTTTTTGTTTGTTTTTTCGTTACTCCCACCTGGACATCCACCAGGGTAGTACTATAGATGGTTATGGACCGTGGTTTATCATCTCATCTGAAGGACAGAATATCCAAACAGTACAGCATTCCCTTGTACTGCACTTGGATGCCAGTGTTTATTTATTTTAAGAACCTGATCCTGTATGTGTCTAGAACTAATGACCTTCTGGCCCAGAGGTGGATGTGCTAACTGAGCCCCATTGACACCTACTGTACAGAACTGGCCTGTAGTTTTCACAATCCCTACTAGATCCCTTTCTGAACATGGGGATCATGTGTGCAGCTCTGCCATCCCCTGGCACCTGATTTGACTGCACAGATTTTCTGAAAAATCTCTGTAGTTGCATTTAGTATTCTTGGTTGTATCATGTCAAGACCCAGTGCCTTGCTTGTCTCAAATATTTTGCCATTACTTCTGCTGTAATTGTCACTTGATTATATGTTTGCCATCCTCCCTTCAAACTGACCTTCCGCTACTCAAAGTCTACACATAGGTTTCTCAGCAAAGACATGTGTAAAATGAATGTTCAGCTCTTCTGTAATCTCTTGTTCTCCAATAAACAAGCTATTTCACACACACTGATGTTAAGGAGCCTGTACTGTCCTCTGCCCTTACCTCTCCACATAGCTAATACATTTCCATACTGAAGACTCCTTCCAATATCCTTAGCAATACTCTTATATTCTTGTTGAGACTTCCTTAAAGCCTTACTGCTCTCCTGTAAGATAATATACTCCACCCTGGTGATGGTGGAAGGCTTCTCCCTCATTGCTCATAAGGCTTCAGTTCTACTGCTACTGCCCTTGTTAGTGCTGGAGACACATTTCCCAACAGCCATTGTAAGTCTGAATTGCAGATGCAGCACTTATTGTCATGGGTGAAGATCCAACAGGTTGCTGAATCACCAAACTATCCCTTTTGTGAACAAGAGATAGTAGCGATAGGAACATAAATCCTTCCACTAAAATAATAAAATGTAAACAATGATATGGTTCACAGTTTCTAAAAAAAGCAACATTTGGCTTCCACCTGCCTCAGAAGGCAACTATTACCACACTAACTGTATTCATTGCAGTCATACAAAGGATACTATTGCATTCCAACACCCAAGATTTAGGACACAGTATAAAATCTATGCATTTATCAATTGTTATAGAAATGAGGTAGTCTATTTGCTGTTGTGTCCCTGCAGCATGGCATACATTTGTCAAATGAGGAGGCCACTTAAACAGAGACTAGAACAGAAGAACATAAAACAGCCATTTGTAATCATAATGATAACTGAGATAGCCATACATTATAAAGTGGCAAACAATGGGTCTTGGGCAAGCTTATGGTATACTAGCATTGAAGAAGTGCAATCTCTGCATTATCGGACCTCTTCACTTGATATCGGGTCACCTGACATGGTTGCCTCCTCCGGTCATTACTTTTCAGTTTTCATACACTAGTTAGATCCATTAGCAATGATGATACAGAGCATACCTGAGGTCTAGGGCATTTCTTTTGGGGGTGAGGGGATGAGATTATAAATAACATTATTTGTAGATGATGTCACTCTTCCCTGACCACCCCAGAGAATTGTCTCCCAACAGCCTTGTATGAGTTCTAAATAAATTTGTGAAGTTATCTGGCTTCTCTTTAAATGTTTTCAAAACAGAATTTTTAACCATCAGCTAAACCCCTTGCTGCCCTTAAACAAGCACTTCCAGTTTGATGAAATAGAGGTGCTATAAAATACTTGGACATCCACGTAACAAACAGCTGAAACATCTAGAATAGCTTAACTATGAGCCTATTACACAAAAATCAAAGAAGACAGAAACACTTTGACTTAGCTGCCTGTCTCTTTTATGTCTAGAATTACAGCTGTTAGACAAAATGTCCATCCTTGAAGCTTTTATTACTTACAAACCCACCTAATAGTTCCTAGTCAACAGTACTTTCAATATTGGGATGCAATAATATCTGATTTTTTAGGAAGGGGGCAACCCTGTAACAAATATGCTTCATTGCAAGTGACTTAACTTTCTCCACCTAAAATTGCAGCTCAGCTCAGCTTTGGTTGATATGCTGCTGGATGTCTTTTTCATACCATGCCAACTGGCAGACCATAGAGTTCATGCTTAATGACATAAGAAGTTAAGAACACTGTTTTTGATCCCATTGTGAGAACCCTCATGACAGTATTTTATGGAATTGTCATCCACAAAATATTTGTCAAATGACCTGACAGTGAAACCGCAGGTCAACTGCATTGTAGTTGAGCTGCTGGTTTACAGAAACAACAAGTGTTTCCCTAAGGGGAGGGCTTCACCCCCAAACTCCTCATCTTGGAGGGCTGTACCCCAACACCCCCACTTAGGATTCTCAACTCTGAGTCAAAGCTGAGTCAGGGGGGTGCAGAACCCACTACAGACAGTGCTGGGTGCCAGCAGGTTCCCTACAGTTACATGGCACTGTTGTCGCTGTGGGGACTCCGCTGTTGACATGTTGACATCAGGGCTGTATACCTACAGAATTCATGAGGGTAACTTTAAAACAGTGGAGGTCTTGCTGCACCTCGTACTTTTCAAGGGACATGGTGGTTTGGCACCTGGACATAGCAAACTATACCAATTTCCCCATTGCTATAGACAGTATGCTTCAGGCCAGGGAGGCTATGTTCATCAATTTTGTTTATGCCAAAGGGTTTAGACCATGCCAAGATCTACAGAGAGAGAGAGAGAGAGAGAGAGAGAGAGAGCGAGAGAGAGAGAGAGAGAGAGAACACAGCACACTTTTGATGTCTAGAAATTTGATGTTACTTACAGGGTTGGGACCTAATTTTAGTGACTGCCTGAGCATCCTCAGCTGATAGCACAGATAATCAGAGGCCATCAAATGGAAGACTTATGGTCACTCCTCATAGGTAACCCATAATGGGTGTTCTGAAGTTGTTGCCCACAACTACAGAACAGATTTTATCCTAGTGGAATAGGGAGCTCCATATTAACATTACATTGAATACATGTTTGAAGTGTTCACTACCTACATATTGTATTACTTCTTCAACACTATGACACGACATCTCTTGGAAGTGCTGTTACCATTACTTCCATACTGGAAGTCCAAGCCAACTATATGGGACCCTACAAGGACCACTTTTGAGTGAGTGTGGGGAACTATCCACAAACCATCACATATTTTAGTATCTCCCAATCATACATAATTTCTGGCAAGGGATCTCTACAGCAATTGTTCAGATATTTATAGAAGAAGGTCTAGTAACAGCAGCCTGGTAATCTTATCTGTTCCACTTGGTACAACCAAGGGCAAAACATTAAAGCTGTTATTACTTCTCATAACAGCAATAATATATATATATATATATATATATATTATATTATAGAGCTTAGGTCAAGGAATATGCCACTTTTGTTAGGTGGAAAAAAATTTATCCATTCAAAAGTTATTAAACTTTTAAGCTCCGTCATAAGTCTATGGGAAAATGTATATGGTTATTTTGCAAAAAGAATGGGGTTCTGGCCATCTGGTCACTCCTCCACGATCAAAAAATTTGCAGGCTCATGATCAAAGAATCTTTGATCATGAGGAATTTCTTGATCGTGATGGACAACATCTTGTTTTCAGTTTGCAGTCAGAAAAACAAATATCTCAGCTCAGGGTGACTTCTGATGTAAGACTATGATGGGTTTTGCTCGAGGTCTTCCTCTATAGAGCCATGGCTGTGGTTTCTTGTAGTTATGTAAATAAATAGAGTTTTAAACTTTTAAATTCTTTGACCATGAGCCTGCAAATTCTTTGATCACAAGATTCTTTGATTGCGATATTTGATCGTGATGAAGGGATGAGATGGCCAGATTTAAAAATCAAATATCTCAGCCCAGGGTGACCTATGAAGTCAAACTAGGATGGGTTTTGCTCAGGAGCCGTTCCTTCAAGTCATGCCTATGGTTTAATGTACTTCCCTGAAAAATTGAGTTTTAACATTTTTATTCTTTGATCATGAGCCTGCAAATTCTTTGGTCGTGAACCTGCAAATTCTTTGATCATGAGATTCTTTGATCGCTATCTCTTTTTGAGGCGTGACTAGGAAGCCAGATTTTAGGTTTGAAAAAATGTTGTATCTCAGCCAGGGTGACTTCTGCACTCAAACTAGGATGGATTTTGCTTAGAGGCTTCATTCTATCAAGTCATGCCTGTGGTTTAATACACTTCTATGAAAAAATAAAGTTTTAACGTTTTTTAATTCTTTGATAGCGAGCCTGCAAATTCTTTGTTCATGAGCCTGCAAATTCTTTGATCATGAGATTCTTTGATCGCGAGCTTAGCTCATGAGGGTGGGATGAGATGGCCAGATTTGGAGAGACCAGATAGCCCAATTTTCATGACCAGATGTCCTCTCACGATCAAAGATGATCATCGATCGTGAATTCGTGGTCGATTCTTGAGATCAAAGAAATTTGAATGGTGCAAAACTTTAAAATTAAATATCTCAGAAATGGTTTGGTCTTTTAATTTGAAATTTGGAGGGTGCTGAGGGATGTCCTGTAGATGTGAAGGATGATGTTGGAAAATTAATTTGCTGCAGCGATATTGCATGGCACAGTTTACATTTTGCAGATAGCATTCTGCATTGTGCTAGTGGCTTGAAATTTATAGGGTAGCTAACCTTACTGCCACGGAGGTAATTTTCAGTGGTTAGGGTGTGTGAAATGTAAACAGGTGTGGAATTATGCCACACCAATGAATGAAAATTTGGTTTGTTTTACTTCAGTAACTTTTGAACTCTGTGATGATTTGCCTGAAATTTGGTATGTAGAAAGTATCATCATAGCTCTTGGATTGTGTCAATTTTTGTGTCAGTAGCAGTTACAGTTGCTGAGTTGTGGTGCATGTTCATTATAGTTAGTGGGAAAACATTTCTGTGCATTGTGAGAAGGCATGGCAAGCATATATATAGTTGGTTGTGTAGGAAGATTTCATGACAAGATAGGAGAGCTAAAAATGTATGGCAGATTTCTGTGGTTATGGAGTGCTGGGCAATGTGGGAGAGAGCATAGGGTCTGAAGGCAGAAGTGGACAAGTTGGTGAGAGCATGGGGCCGAAGGCCCCACTCTCCCCAATATGTGCTCCCAGCAATACATATGCTATTCAGTAGTTGCAGTGAGATGTTAGGAGAAGTGGACTAGTTGGTGGGGTGCGACAAGCATCCTGCGCCCCAGCAATATAAGCTCCCACCAACACATGAGATTTAGTACTTGTACTGTGATGTTAGGTAGAAATGGACATGTCGGGTGGGAGCATAGGGCCTGAAGGGCCACATGCTCCCAACAATTTGCACTCCCTCCAAATACATATGAGATTTAATACTTGTACTATGATGTTAGGCAGATGTGGACAATGGGCCCGTGCTCCCAGCAATATGTGTTCCCACCAATACTTATGAGATTTAGTGCCTGATACTGTGATGTTAGGCAGAAATGGACAAGTTGGTGGGAGTGGAGCCCAAAGGGCCGGGCTCACACCAATACATGCTGCCAGCAATACCTGTGATATTCAGTAGTTGCAGTGTGATGTTTGGCAGACATGGACAAGTTGGTGGGAGCAGGGGGCCCGAAGGGCCCGTGCTCAGAGCAATATGTGCTCCCACCAATACATATGAGATTTAGTACTTGTACTATGATGTTAGGTAGAAATGGACAAGTTAGTTTGGACCATGGGGCTTGAAGGGCCCCGCACTCCACCAATATGTACTCCCAGCAATATGTATGATAATTAATGAGTTGCAGTGTGATGTTAGGCAGATGTGAACAAGTTGGTGGGAGTCTGGGGCCCAAAGGGTCTGCTTCAGAAATCTGTGCTCCCACCAATACACATGATATTCAGTACTTATACTGTGATGTTTTGGAGAAATGGATGTGTTGGTGGAAGCGTGGGGCCCAAAGGCTCCGTGCTCCCTGCAGTTGTTGAAGAATGCATTTGGTGACTTCAGATTGGGTTGCATGCATAGGTGTTGGACTTTGGTGGTGTCCTTTGAAGATTTTACCAATTTCTATTTCACTTGTGTATCACGTTTTGTTTGTGCAGAAAACTACCAAAAATACAGTTTCTATTCTTTCACCACATTCTGTGACAAGAGCATAGCCACTGTGTGGTTTATTTGTCTGAATTATGCCATGAAGAAAGCCCTTTGTTTGAGGAACATGCCAGTGTTTATTTGGTGAAAAAATCTTGTTCTGTTTTAGAGGTATAAGGGTTTGAAGTTGCCCCGTGATCAAAGATTATCTGCTATTTTGCTCACTGTCTTCTGTTGCCACATAGCACAGCCACTATATAGTTGATTTGTCCAAACCATGGCACAGAAAGCCTTTTGTTCTTGGAGTATGTCAGCTTTTGTTTGGTGAAAAATGTTCTTCATTCCAGAGTTATAAGGATTTAAGTTGCCAGTCCTCGCGATCAAAGATTTTTTATTTTGATCTCGAATTACTGAATCGTTTCTCACAATCAAAGAATTTTCAAAGGTGCAAACATTTTAAAATTAAATATCTAGGAAACAGTTTGGTCTTTAACTTGAAATGTGAATGGTGTTGAGGGAATGCTCTGTAGATGTGAATTATGGTGTTTAGGTGTTGGAAAATTAATTTGTTGCAGAGATATTGCGTGACACAGTTTACCTTTTGTGGATAGCATTCTGCATTGTTCTAGTGGCTTGAAATTTATAGGGTAGCTAGCCTTACTACCACGGTAATTTCATTTTGCTTCAGTAACTTTTGAACCATGTGGATGATTTGCATGAAATGAGTCATCATAGATCCTGTATTGTGTCAGGTTTTGTGTCGTTGGCAGTTACAGTTACTGAGTTTTAATGCATGTTCATTATAGTTAGTGGGAAAACATTTCTTTGCATTGTGAAAGGCATGGTGAGCATATATTTGGTTGTGTAGGAAGATTTTATAATAAGGTATAGGACAGCTAAAAATGTATGGTATATTTCTGTGGTTATGGAGTGCTGGGCAATGTGGGAGGGGGCGTGAGGCCTGAAGGTAGAAGTGGACAAGTTGGTGGGGTGTGGGGCCTGAAAGGCCCTGCCTCCCTGCCAATGCTTCCACTGTCGTGTGATATTCAGTAGTTGCAGTGCAATGGGAGATGTGGACAAGTTGGTGGGGCGGGGGCCAGAAGGCCCGATGCTCCCAACAATATGTCCGACCAATACATATTAGAATTAGTACTTGTACTGTGATGTTAGGTAAAATGGACAAATTGGTTGGAGCGTGGGTCCGAAGGTCCTGGCGCTCTCAGCAATATGAGCTCCCTCCAATAAATATGATATTTAGTAATTGTAGTGTGATGTTAGGCAGAAATGGACAAGTTGGTTTGGAGTGTGGGGCCTGAAAGGCCCCGCGCTCCCTGTCATGCTCCCAACAATATGTATGATAATCAGTAGTTGCAGAGTGATGTTCAACAGACATGGACAAGTTGATGGGAACATGGGGCCGAAGGGCCTGCTCCCAACAATCTGTCTCCCACTAATACATATGATATTCAGTACTTGTATTGTGATGTTAGGGGAGAAATGGATGTGTTGGTGGAGCGCAGTAGCCCAAAGGGCCCAGTGCTCCCAGCAGTTGTTGAAGAATGCATTTGAGTGACTTCAAATTGGGTTGTATGCATGGGTGCAGGGCTTTGGTGGTGTGTTTTGAAGATTTTACCAGTGTCTATTTCCCTAGTGTAACGTTTTTTGTGCAGAGAGTATCAAAAATGCAGTTTCTGCTATTTTCGTTCACTGCCTTCATGAGAAATCACACAGCTACTCTGTGGTTGATTTGTCTGAATCTTGTCATGTGGAAATGTGAATTATGGTGTTCAGGTGTTGCAAAATTAATTTGTTGTGGCGATATTGTGTGGCGTATTTTATATTTTACGCATAGCATTCTGCATTGTGGTAGTGGCTTGAAAATAATAGGGTAGATAGCCTTACTGCCATGGGTGTAGATTTCAGTGGTTGTATGTGTGGAATGCAAACAAGTGCGAATTATTCCACTCAATGAATGAACATTTGGTTCATTTTGCTTCAACAACTTTTGAACCATGTGCAAGATTGCGTGAAATTTGGTAAGTAGAAAGAGTCATCATATATCTTGGATTGTGTAAATTTTTGTGTCGAGTTGCCAGTTACAGTTTCTGATTTGTGGTGCATGTTCATTATAGTTAGTGGAAAACTATTTCTGTGCCTCATGAAAGGCATGGTGAGCATATATTTGGTTGTGTAGGAAGATTTCATGATAAAGTATAGGAGAGCTAAAAATGTATGGCAGATATATGTGGTTATGGAGTGCTGGGCAATGTGGGAGGGAGCACGGGGCCCAAAGGTAGAAGTGGACAATTGGTGGGAGCATGGGACCTGTAGGGACCTGTGCTCCTGCCAATATGTGCTCACACCAATATGTATGATATTCAATAGTTGCAATGCAATGTTAAGGAGAAGTGGACAAGTTAGTCAGGCCCGTGCTCCCAGCAATATGTGCTCCCACCAATACATATGAGATTTAGTACTTGTACTGTGATGTTAGGTAGAAATGGACAAGTTGGTTGGAGTGTGGGGCCTGAAGAGCCCCACTTCCAATACATGCTCCCAGCAATATGTATGATAATCAGTAGTTGCAGTTTGATGTTTGGCAGAATGGACAAGTTGGTGGGAGTGTGGGCCCAAAGGGCCCGTGCTCCAATACAATATATGATATTCAGTACTTGTACTGTGATGTTAGGGAGAAATGGGCACCACACTCCCAGCAGTTGTTGAAGAATGCATTTGAGTGACTTCAGATTGGATTCTATGCATGGGTGCAGGGCTTTGGTGGTGTGCTTTGAAGTTTACCAATTTCTATTTCACTAGTCTATATATTATTTGTGCATAGAAGTACCAAAAATGCAGTTTCTGCTATTTTTGTTCACTGTCTTCCATGAGACATAGCACAGCCCCTGTGTTGTTGATTTGTCTGAATCTTGCCATGTAGAAAGCCCTTTATTTAAGGGATATGACAGTTTTGTTTGGTGAAACAATGTTGTTCCCTGTGAAAGTTATAAGGGTTTAAAATGCCTCCCTTGCAATCAAAGATTTTCTGCTATTTTGCTCACTGTCTTCCGTGACACATAGCATAGCCACTGTGTGGTTGATTTGTCTAAAACATGGCACTTAGATAGCTGTCTGTTTAAGGAACATGTCAGTGTTTGTTTGGTGAAAACATGGTGCTCCATTCTAGAGTTATACGGGTTTGAAGTTGCCCCCCATGATCAAAGATTTTATCTTTAACAGCGAATCCACCATTTTAGGGCATGTTCAGCCATGAGGTCCACCATTTTGTGCATCACGGCCGATTCTAAGTGATCAAAGAATTCTTAAGGTGCACAAACTTTGAAATTGAATATCTCTGAAATGGTTTGGTGTTTTAACTTGAAATTTGGAGAGTGTTGAGGAGATGTCCTGTAGATGTGAATGCAGTATTTAGGTGTTGGAAAATACATTTGTTGTAGAGATATTGCATGGCTCATTTACATTTTGCAGAAGCGTTCTGCATTGTGGTAGTAACTTGAAATTTATAGGGTAGCTAGCCTTACTGCCATGGACATACTTTTCAGTGGTTAGGTGTGTAAAATGTAAACAGGTGTGGAATTATGCCACACCAATGAATGAAAATCTTGAACTTTAAAATGTAATATCTTGAAACGGTTTGGTCTTTTAACTTGAAATTTGGAGGTGTTGAGGGGATGTCCTGTTCATGTGACTTATGGTATTTAGGTGTTGGAAAATTAATTTGCTCTGGAGATATTGCATGATGCCGATAGCATTTTACATTGTGGTAGTGGCTTGACATTTATAGGGTAGCTAGCCTTACTGCCATGGAGGTAATTTTCAGTGGTTAGGTGTGTAAAATGTAAACAGGTGAGAATTTTGCCACTCCAATGAATGAAACTTTTATCGTTTCAAGCTGGTGGACTGCGCTCTCACCAATATGCTCTCCACCAAAACATATGATATTCAGTACTTGTGTTGTTATGTGAGGCAGAAATTTACAAGTTGGTAGAGGCGTGGGCCCCCAACTTAGCGTGATTGATACTTTTCAATGCTTTCTCAAAAAGTAAGGAAATACTATGCAAAAAAAAACTGTGTTAATGCATCATTTAGGGTTAAAACACAAAAAGTCAGGAAATGAGACCTTTAGGGTTGCCTTACCCCATGTACCCCATCCTCCCAAGACTGACAGACATCAGGGTGTGTCATTGGGGTTGTGAAGACTAAATGTCATCTCATTCTTCTTTACTGTGGCATCAACATGATTACTCATGGAATGGGGTGATATTTAGGCATGACATCTCCAATGACACACCCGGCATCTGTCAATCTTGGGAGGATGGGGGATAGATGAGGGGAGGTGGAAGGCAACCCTAAGGTCTCATTTACTGACATTTTGTGTTTAACCCTAAATGATGCATGAATGCAGTTTTTTGCATGAATATATATATATATATATATATATATATATAATTATATATATTTAGGGCTCAGCAGTTTACTTCTATATTAAACCTAAAACTTTGCACTTTAATAACTTTGTATTAGTTCAACTGATTCACCTGAAATTTTGCATGCACTGTCTGGTACCATAGTTCTCTGGATTTGGCAAGTGTAATTCTGGTTGGATGTGGAGCTATGGAATGTCAAAAATGTGAAAAATGTCACTTTTTGCCAATTTCTTTGTCACGCCATTTCTCTGTAACCTCTAGGCCATTTTCTCCTAAACTTTAAGAATATATGGAGTCTGGGTCACAGATGTGCCTCTTGAAGGTTTGGTGAAAAGAATATTAATCAGCTCAAAAGTAATTAAAATTTCAAATTTCATATTATTTCCTATGGGAAGAATTAGCTGTCCCTTGCAAAAATACAGTTTCTCTTTGTGTAATTGCATTCTCTTTTGCAGATAGGTACACTTCTCTCTTGCTTCCAGCATCTTGTTTTCAGTTAGCGACATGGAAAAATGATATAATTCAAAAATTACTGCCCCTTAGTAGCAACAACCTATATTTACCTAATCAGGGCCCAAGGAACAGGATTCTGTGGTTAGCTTGTGGAAATAATGCTCAGAAATATGTTCGTTTTGATTGGCCATTTTAGTGTTACAAATTTGCAACATAAAGTATGTCACAAAATGCAACACTATTTTTGTGAAAGAACTGCAAATTCAGGCACTGTTTGTAAAACAACCAGGGCTGTGCTGCAATATTTAACACTACTTTTCTTAGACTGTGCATTTTGTCACTGCATTGCAAATACACTGTTTGTGGGTGATGGGCTGAAATTTTCAGGATAGAAAGGACTTGTCCCACAGATGTCATTTGGTGTTTTTCAGATAAAATTTACATTAGCATGTTGCCAGGCCTTGATTACAAATGCAGTGGAAATTTGTTTCAATGTCATATGGTGACTGTGATACTGTGGCATTGGCAGCACAAGGTTAATTGCAATGTCTCTGGCCTGCTCTCCACATATGGATGCAATTATGGACTGATGGGAGCACAGGGGCTAGAGCTATGCTCCCACAGGGAGATGAGTGTTAATATAATGTCTCGACTGTACTTTGTTACACTGTGCATTTCTTTGTCACTGCATTGCAAATACACTGTTTGGGGTAATGGGCTGGAATTTTCAGGATAGCAAGGACTTGCTCCACATATGTGCTTTTGGTGGTTTGCAGATAAAATTTACATTGGTTCTATAGTTACAACATTCCAAAATTTAGTAATTTCCTATGGGATAACATTGTAGTCTTTGGGGTACCTTTCAGGTGCTCTATCCGAAAATGGTTTGAGATACAGATTTTTGCAAAATACAACTTAGCACAAATACCAGGCTTTGGTTACAACTGTGGTGGAATTTTTATCAGTGTCCCTATGGTGACTGTGATACTGTGCAATTGGCAGCAGGGTTACTTGCAATGTTTCTGGCTCTTCACTCCCACATATAGTTGCAATTATGGAGTGATGGGAGCACAAAGCCGGAGGGCCCTGTGTGCCCACAGGGAGATGAGGTTAATTACCATGTCTCTACAGTGATGGAGCTAGGACCCTGTGCTTCACATGACAATCAGGGACAATTACAATATATATGCCCAGAGGCCCTGCGCTCCCACATGGAACTGAGGGACAATGGGACTGCAAGGCCTACATGGACTTAGTTTATGGTATATCTCTGTGTCTGTTGGAATTAATTATGGGCACAAATGTGATCTTGTTCAGGGTGCTAAGGTACACTTCCTGTCTTGTGTGCCCCCATTAAATATTACATGTTCTGGAGTTAGCATTAGGGTTAGAGTTTGGGTGTGGGTGAGGTCCTTTGTCTGTTGCAGTTAAGGGAGAGTACATATCTGATGTTACTCAGGGTGCTGAGTAAGCTTTCTGTCATATGTACCCCTTAAATATTGCGGATAAGTATATCTCTGCTGGAATTAAGGAGAGACACATATATCACATTGTTCAGGGTGCAGAGGTACACCTTCTGTAATTTGTGCCCCCATAAATCTGATACTGTTATGATTTGGGTTTCAGTGCAAGTTAAGTTATTTGTCTGTTGTACTAATGGGGACACATATCTGATATTGTTAAGGGTCCGATACACTTCTGTCATGTGTGCCCCCTTAAATATTTTGTGTTAGGTTATATCTCTGCTGGAGTTAAGGGGGCACACATATCATATTGTTCAGGTGCTGAGGTACACTTCCTGTCATGTATGCCCTATTAAATATTACTTGTTCTGGAGTTACCATTGGGGCTTGGGTTTGGGTGCAGGTAAGGTTATGTGTCTGTTGCAGTTAAGGCGGCACATATCTTATGTTGCTCAGGGTGCTGAGATACACCTTCTGTTGTGTGTCCCCTTAAATATGCTGGTTAGGTTATATCTTTACTGGAGTTAAGTGGATGGACATGTCATATTGTTCAGGGTGTGAGGATACACTTTCCATTGTGTGCTCCCCTTAAATATTACTTGTTCTGCAGTTACTATTACAGTTTGAGTTTCAGTGCTGGTTAGGTTATTTGTCTGTTGTACTTAAGGAGGGACACATATGTGATATTGCTGAGGTTGCTGGGTAACCTTCCATCATCAATAATGTGATCCCACACCTTAAATATTGTGTGTTAGGTCATATCTTTGTTGGAGTTAAGGGTGGAACATGTCATATTGTTCAGGGTGCTGAGGTACACTTCTTGTCATGTGTGCCTCCTTAAATATTACTTATCCAGGAGTTACCATTAGGGTTTGGTTTGGGTGAGGTGAGGTTATATGACTGTTGCATAAGGGGCATATGTCTGATGTTGCTCAGAGTGCTGAGGTACCCTTTCTGTCATGTGTGCCCCAATAATAATACTAATAATAATATTTTTGTAAAGCGTCTTTCAAATGTCAAGGAGCTGAACAATAAAGACATATAAAATGGTACAAAAGCAGTAAACAACAAATAAATGCATAGCTGAAATTCAGTTTGGGTAAGCTTGTAGCTATAGATGTGTTTTAAGTATTGCAGGTTAGGTTATATCTTTGCTGGAGTTAACAGGGGCATATATGTGATATTGTTCAGGGTGCCAGTGGTACAACTTCCATCGTGTGTGCCCCCCCTTAATTGTTAACGTTCTGCAGCTACTGTTATGGTTTGGGTTGTGGTGTGGGTTAGCTTATATGTCTGTTGCACTTAGGGGCACATATCTGATGTTGTTCGGTGGTGGTACCCCTTCTGTGGTGTACTCCCTTAAATATTGAGGGGTTAGGTAAATGAGGAACAATTACAGTATGCATGCATGGGAGCACACAGGGCCAAGAGGCCTGTGCTCCTATGAACTATATGCATATGGTTATGGTCTACTGGAAGTGGGAGCACAGAAGGCACGTAGGGCATTGTACTCATACAAGGATATATGGATCCCATTACAGACTGATGGGAGCTCAGGGCCCAGAGGGCCCTGTGCTCCACATATAAATGAGGGACAATTACAGGGTCTGGATGCAAAACATGGTTAATTATATTCACAGGTCCAGAAGGGCCTGTGCTCCGAGTCATGAATAACCTTATGATTACTCCATCTGAAAAAGAAAGGAATTCATTGCAAAAATTTCATTAATTCATCAGTTAGGGTTATGGTTAGGGTTATTGTGGGTTTACAACCTGTGTGGGAGCTTCCCATTCATTTCCTATTGAGGTTTGCAAACTAAGAGGTACTTTCACAAAATCACAGTCAATGTGAGAAGTTTCCCATTCATTTCAATGGGACTTCCTTGAAACCTGTTGTTGGAAAAGACATTGATGTCTATATGTTTACTATGTGCACAGCTGCTTGTTTCATTTCTCTAATCTGTTTCTGTTTACTGTATTGAGTTTGAAAAACTTCAATAAACTATAAATTTTAAAAGAAAGAAAAAGTGCAACTCTCACCAGAGGTGAGATCTAGCACAAAAACTTCTACAAAGGGAATTATACTGGACTTGCACACTGAATACTGTCTTTTCTGAGGGCTAAGGAAGACTTTTAAGTCTACATTGTTTTCTTTAAGATGGTGTTGACATTTAGGAACTTTACAATTATACTGTATATGCAATCTGTCCTGACTTGTTTTTAAGACTGATGCCATCTTTTAGATCTAAATGTTTATTTTGTTATTTTTCTGCACCTTAACTGCACTGTGTATGCACTTTATTTCTGGTCACGTATTCTAATGTTTATCTTTCCAAAACTTGGTGGGGAGCATAGTAAGGGATGATCCTGTATTTCAGGGGTATGTACCTTTAAGATGGACACTATTTAAGTGAGTGAGCATGTTCATATCAATAGCTCTGAAGAAGTTGTCATGTCTGTGAGAAGAAGATAAGCACAAGTTCCTCATCGCCTGCTCCATAACTTGCTTTGGGAGTTGGATGTTGGGATATTAATCTCTGCATGTAACTACAGTAGCTACATGTTTGTTAATGAAAGTTATAAAATGGGCATCAAAATCTTCAAACCTGATTGGCTGTAACATCTTCTGAGCCATGTCCTTATCAGAAAATATTGTAGCCAACGGGACTACCCTCTACCCCAGGGCACATAACAACTGCAAATCACTGAGCTGTGCTAATCAGAACAATAACATTGACTGGCACAGTTTGCGAAGCACTAGCGAAATCCAGAAAACTGTCTTCTTCTGACGGCGTTGTCAAAGTCGGCAGCACAAACTATATAACACCAGTGGAACAAGAACTCCTCTTTAAAGCCCTTCCAAAAAAAACCCCAAAAACACCAGACACAGCCAAAAAGTATTTTTAAATCAGTAGGAAATGCACCCCTAAAAACCACGAGCCAGAATTACAAAGCAAAGCATGAGCCAGGATTTAAAATCCGCTACAGATCAAGCAGCAGTCCTCCATCTCCAATCCACTGAAAGAGATGGCAACTTCAAAAATAAATCGTATCAGAATTCCTTAATCTTCATATGCTCTGTTTTACTCACTGCCACTTTTCCTCACAGGTGTAGCTGTCGGTCCTGCTGTTCACCATTTCTGCCATCTCCAGAGTCCATCTGCTCCTCCCATCCGCTGCTCTCCTCGCTATTCGGTAACATTATTATGTAGTAAAAGAACCGGTACTTCACTGCAGAAAATCATGGTCAATAAAAGGATTCCCTGTAAAGAGGCACTCATTTCCCAAGACTATAGAAACATGAGCACAACTACGGTGATTGAAGAGGGACATGCTGCTCCCTGCTATACTGCTGTACTAACTATAAAACACAGAATGCAATTTATGACAATAAAAATGAATGTACCCTGACTACGATCTTTGGTTGGAGAGGGATGTACTACAGACCAAGCCAGATACAGTGTAGTGTACTGTAGCTGTACAACACATTACATAGAGGACTACTTTATCCCTCAAAAAAAAAAAGGTTTCTTACATTTTCGATTTTAACAACTTTTTTGTTTTAACTTTCAATCTCTACTTCAGGACCCATTTATAAGCATAATAACACACTCCCAGGTGAGGTTATCTCTGATAAGAGCATGCACAGGCGCATAAGGTACTCGGCGCTATCAAGCACCTGGCGTGCTCTTTTCAGGAGATAACCACCCTCATCATGTGTTATTGCTTGCTTAAAGTCTTTCAGATGTAAAATTAAAATGATTTCCCTGAAGTGAATACACTGAGCTCTCTGCTGGTTCGCTGGAGAGGTAATCTTGGATGACCCCTCCTTACATTAATGTGGTGTTATAATCTGTGAATTTCCTTCTTGTGTACACAAAGTAAGTAATAAGCCACAACCAGATGTGCATTAAAGGATTTTAATGCATTCCCAAAAGGAGTGCTAAGGTACAAGGAATAAGGCCAAGTGTCCTTACGTTCCTAGGAAGTGAATTAAAATCCTTTAATGCACACCCTGAAGTCACTTATAACACTAATAAAATAGCTCATTTGCTCATTTTAGCACAATTATAAAAAGTTTTCAAAAATGTGTATTGTTTTATTAAAAAAAAATAATCGTTTGCTTTCAAATGTTATATAATAACAGTTGTCATTAAATAGTGCTGCTGTTCATAGTTTTAATCAGCAGGTAATGCTGTTCATATAGTGATTTGTGAATGATATTGACCAGCCTAATTCTGCAGGGAAAGATTTCAGCTTTTCCTCTTATGTCCCAAAACTTTTCTGCTTGGTTCTTTAAACTGTGGGTTGCTGTCTAGTGGCTGGAGCCACCAATCAGTCTAGTTTTATGTTGCCATGGGCTGGAGGAGTCATTTTTGGTTGCAGCATGAGCCATAGTTTAATATGGTATCCAGCTCCTGCCCCCACAACCTATACAATTAGGTTAGGAAAGGACAGGATCATTCATTGTCAGTCATGGTAGGAACTGCATCTTAAGTTGTCTTTTACCACCTGTGTAATTAGTAGGAGTACTGGTGAGTTGTTCTCCTGGCCCACATACTGTAGAAATAGGGCTGGGAACCCTGTAGCCACAGTTTCAATAGTGGCTTAAGCTGTATCAGTTGTCAGACTGCAGCCACCCCATGACTGAAGGTTTCAGTCTTACAGTTCTGTTGCTGTCTTTGACCTAACCTCACATGACATGCAGCAGAAGAACTCCTATGATATTGTATATATAACTGTGATGCTAACTGAATAAAATGGAGTGTAGATAAGGTTCATTTCTGTTCACACTGAAGCAAGTGTAAGTCATTAGTCAGCAGTGTAATGGCTAAAGTCTGTGCTTTTTGTTATTAGGCCAAACCTTAATGTTAAGCAGCTGGGAGCTAAACTGTTTTAAGTTGTCAGCTATATCGGCAGTGCAGTTAATTATTTATTTTTTGAAGATTGTGACCAGTTTATGATTAATAATGTTTTAAGTATCAGTGTAGTAAAATGTGACATTTTCAAGATGGTGGTTACTGGATTTTGTTGCTTCATTTTGGAGTGTAATGAAATGCTTAAGTGGGATTTTTGAGATGGAAATGAGATTTAGCAGCTGATCATGTGTTTATAGAGAGTTAATGCACAGTCAGCTGACATCTTTCGACCAATGACAGTTCTAGATTTTTTCTGCCATTTTATAAATATTTTATGATACTTAATTGATGTCTACAGTATGTTTTCTTCTATATACAATTTTAAAAACATGTATTTTCAAAATACATATCGATGTTACTAAGATACATATGCAAAGAAACTTATAGGTTACTTAGGCACAATATTCGATATGTGTGCATTATTAAATCTGTATTGTGAATCTTGATTCCTTTGATGTTTTTGTACAAAGAGGGGTTTAGTTAAGGCTTTTTCTGGTGTAATATGTGATATGTTTTTGTACTATGTATTTTCATGGAATCATATTTTATTTTATTTGATCTGTACAATGGGACATCATTATAAATTCACTTGTTCAATGAAATTATCCCAAATAAACAAACTTGAAACTTGAAAGCTCAAGGTGGGGCAACAACTGGCACAGGTCATCCTTGTTCTCAACCACTTTGGCTGGCTGCCAGCAGATGTATGGTAATGCATGCGAATAGTAGTACATCAGCTGATTACTACTGCTCCCACACTCTCATTTTTCAGACAGAGGCTGGCTAAGGGTGATAAGAGGATGATTTGTGTCTGTAGCTATCCATCCTATCTTCTTGTCTGGACTTACAAACATAGAATTAAATAAAGGTATGGGCAGATAAAGACACAAAGTCTTTCAGTCCACCATGGAACCCCATCTTGAAACAACAGCCCCAATCACTTTCTACCTTTGACTAGATCTTTGCTGACTTATTTCCTTTGATTGTTGTGCTTGTGGCATGGAGGAACAGAGTGGTCCTGGGTTCCCTACAGAGTAAGGGAAGGAAAAGATACATATTACAGTGTTGAGAGAGTGGGAGAGGAGGGTGGGATTATTGTTTTGATGCTATGAGGGTGGGGGTGGGTAGCAAATGTGACTTTTTTGAGTGGCGTTTTTGAAGTAAGCTAGTTATTTCACTGGGGCTGGGGGAAAGTGGTATTCGTGTTACAAAGGCAGAGTGAAGGGGATTACTTTGAAACTGTCAGGATAGACTTTTTTTATACGGTTGTTATTACATGAAGAAGCAAAGTTCATCTTCCTGCAAAGTGTCATTTGTGTAGTCTTTGCACAGTGAAGTGTCCACTTTACCATGAAAAACAACACAAAATGGCACTTCACCATGCAAAGAAGAGGCACTACACATCCTTTTGAGAAACAAAGTTTTGCTGCCTTCCTACATCTGTATCAGTTTCAGTATCAGCTGATAATGTCCACTATGGTTGTTTATTCCAAACACCGTGATCCATGAAGTACTGTATTTTTTCCTGACATGTCCCTTCAGTCTTTCTCCTTTCAATGACTTAGTGTGCTCCTTTGTCCTTTCATCCATGTGCACCTAAAGAGATGCAACTGGTCTGAGTTATTCCTGTAATTTATTTGAAGACCATGATCAGGTCCTGGCTCATGATGTTTCTTTTTCCATGTAAAATAGCCCCAGTTCTATCAGTTAGTACTCCTGTGTTTCCCAAACTTCATCCACCTTGTTCATACTCCTCTATCGTTCTCCTCATAACAGTATGTATCCTCAGGAATGGGGACCACACCAGCACATTATATTTAAGCTGGCCTGACAACAGCTCTGTAAAGGGGCATAGCAAATCTTGACCTGCTACAAAATTTCTCTTGATGCATGCCATGATTTTGTTTGCCTTGCTAGCTGCCACCCACAATGTTGCTCCCATTAAAGTTTGTTGCTGGTCAGTACTCAGGTCTTTTCCTGCTCAGTCTCAGTAATCTATGGTATATGCCATTCTCTTCTTTCCCATGATGCATCACTTTGCTTGCATATCTTAGCATTTAAGTTCATCTGCTATTTTTCTGCCCAGTTCTGACACATGTCCAGTTCCTTTAGCATTAATGTATCTCCTTTTTGCAGTTTCACTACTTTTACTACCTTGCTGTCCAGTGGTAAAAATGGGAGGGTGGAGGAGAGCCGATGGAACCCAGTTAAGAGAGTAAAATTAAGGTCTGACTGAGTTCCAGGAGCAAAATGGGGATGGATGGCTCTTGTGTCAAATGTGCCCTAAAGCCATAAAACTGATCACAGTTAGTGTGAAACTGCAAAACATAATGAGAGAATATGTCTCTGACCACTATCAGTATGTTTAATCCTACATCAAGGTGGCGAGTTCCCCAGTGAACTATTCCATTTCCAGCTCTGCTGGCATTGTATCTAAACTTGGCATTCAGCTGCTTGTACTCATGTCCGGTCATTTATAGATATATTGAATGATGTTGGTTCTGGGACAGACCCTTGTGGGACTCTTCTGGTCATCTTGATATGTTACCATTTATCATGATAAAGTGGAACACAAATCTTTACTAATATCATAATTTATTTGACATGTGTTATCTTGCAGATAATAATAATAATAATAACAATAATAATGTTGCACTCCAAGGTAAAATTAGGCATTTAGATTTATTTCTTACACCACCACTATTCATCAGCCTTACATTTTAAACTATTTGATCATCTTCAGAGACTGTGGATTGATAACAGATTACAAAATAAATGTATTATTATAAACCTAAGAATTCATGTCTGTATACTACAAATGAACTCAGTATACTGTACGTTTTGGAATGCACAGGAACTGAGCTGATTAGATCCTTTATATTTGTTGTAGGAAAGATAGTTCCTTTTGTGCCTTTGGATGTATACTAGGTTTCCAAGGAGAAAAATATTTTTTAGTGTATAAGTCTGATAAATTGTGTGTGGGAGAGGAGACCTATGTTCCAAACATGCATTATTTTTTAATTTCTTATTATATCATGACTTACAGTTTCATGGAAACCTTTCTATACAGGACCCATTGCTTAAAAGCAAATAGTGATCACCATATCAAAAATTATCAACAAATAAGGAAAGGTAGGTAATGTTTTCTTCTTAAATATTGAACATAGAAAGGCAGAAGAGATACCAGCTTTCCAAAAACTTTAGAACACCTCACCCACCATACTTGCTGCTTCTACTATGATGTCTGATCTCTCTCAGACAAGTGTCCTTGAGACCTTCTGTTTCTCTACATCTTCTTGCTTCTGCAGTGTTCCAGTGCCATGCTCCTTTGACTTCTTCTGTCTTACTCCTATTCCACTCCTCCTTTGTGACTGTTTCCTATTGTCCTCAATTTATCTCCCCACCTGATCAGCTTTGTCTGCCAGCACATGCATGTGGGAAGCCCTCCTGGCTCCCCTCAGTTTTGTGGATGTGCCTGTCCACAACTGTGCTGCTGAGGCAGTATAGCGCAGTGGCTAAGGCTCTGAGCTGCAGATCTGGAGACCTGGGTTTGATCCCACAGCTGCCTAGGGTACATACTGTGTGATCCTGAGCAAGTCATTTAACTTCCTTGTGCTCCCCAGGTTGCATCTGGAAACAGACTTTGGCTTAGTGTGCTACTTCTAGTTAAACAATGTTCCGTTCCCTTTCCCATTCCCATCACCTAGTTTAAAGCATTCTGTAGGTATTGTTGAAAACTCAACACTGGTACACTGGTGCCCTCCACTTTGGGGTGAGAGACCATCTCTTCTCAACAGCCTCCAACCTCAAAACGTATTGCCCCAGTCACATAGGAGATCCCCCCCACAGACACACACACAGCAGCTCTTTAGCTACACATTAAACTGTTCTAAACTGTGCTGCTCCCTGCTGCTGAAGTGTGGCTACAGTGAGACTTCAGAGAAGGTCACTGATCTTGCCCTGTTCCTGAGGAGATTTGTCTAAGGTGAAGATACACTCCTTCAACTCCTCTGTACCTTTCCTGTCCAGATCATGTGTATCTCTATGCAATATCAAATCAGGCCTGCTACTTTCCTTCCTGGTGAGATCCAGAACTTTCTTTCAGAGGGTATTCCACCATTGCCCCTGGAAATAGCATATTAACAGAAGAGGTTCAAGTACACATGAAACCTTGGGGCACAAATGAAAGCAGTGCAAATCATACAAATTATTTCATTTGCACTGGAAACAGAATGCAGTTTGAACTGGTTTGAAACTTGAATTTGTCCTTGTAGATGGTTGGAAAGGAACTATGCAATCTGGATCGCTTTTATTTGATTCCACAAATCCAATTATGGCAGACATGCTTGGATGTCAGACAATTTAAGTACTGTGGATCACCTGGATATTGGCCCCAGAATGCTGGACAATCAGATCCATACAACCAAATCCAGGTCTAAAATGTCCATTTTCTGGTGTATCTGATCAGCACAAGCAAGCCCGTGGATAACCCAACTAACTTTCTCTCTAATGATGTTTTGTATATTGGTGCCCAACTGTTACTTCAGTTCTTTGGAATGGTTTGGAAGACCATTGTATTTCCATGCTGCAAATGTCCAAATAACACAACATCTGTGTTATTAATGATTACAGCAACAAAAGGTGAAATCACCAAAATCTGAGATGTTTGATACTACTATTTTTGTTTGCTTGCCAAAGACTAGCAAACATGTTATGATCTGTCTGTGATCTGAGAAGACTTTGGTGATTTACCACTCCTCAACCTATCACAGCTTCTGAATACCTACTCCTCCCCTATGCCTTCCACTCTCTGCCTTTCTCCTCATCTTCCTTTGAAATGTTTAGCAATCAAAAGGCTGGAAAATGAAAAGGTGTAAGAGGTTTTCTTATGTATCTTATAGTTCTACTACCAACATGTCCTGTGCTGTCCATTCCACATATGCAGTGCTGTTAGCATTTTGTTTCTCTGCCTCCAAGGAATGGCAGATAAGTTGTATAACAGCCACAACTGCTTCATGTCTGTAGCCTGCGGGTCAGCTATGCTGCTCAGTGGCACATATTTGGTATCCACCCACCCCACACCTGGCATTTCCAGGTTCTGTTGCCATGCTGCTCAGTGGCATTTTTATACTCTGTCACTCACACCTTCAGTGGAGAGGGATTGAGCACTTTCTTTTCTTTTGCTGTGCTCCAAGAAGTGGAGCATGACATTACAACCCTCTTCAGCCAAGCAGCTTCCTGACACCCAGAAGCCAATGACAGAATACTGGGAAAGGGCAAGTAACTGCAAATCTCCGACACAGTATGATTCCAGGATGCCCAACCCTGGGTGTCACTAAATACACTTCCCTCTACCATGGTCTAACCCCCAGCATCACTAAACACATTCTACCCTACCACAGTGCAACACTAGAGTGCCTAACCCCAGTGTCTCTAAACACACTCCTCCCCACTGCATTCTGTCTCCTCCATCCAACACTGTTGTGTCCAACTCTGAGTGTCATTAAACACCTCCACCCCACATCATGGTCCAACAGTTGGGTGTCCAATCCCCAGTGCTACAAACAACACTCCACTGCCACAGTCTGACACTGGTGTGTTCATCCACCAGAGCTGTCAAACATACACTGACACTGGAGTGCCTAATCCTCAGTGTTGACTCCCTGAAATAAAGAAAACTACCCATCATAGTGTCCCTTTTATTAAACCTGAGAAAAGAGGGCCATCCAGTGATGTCTTCTACTACTCTGACCTTCTACCCCTTACCTGACTCCCTCTTAGCACTCTGCATACTTCACTGGGTTACTCATGAAGTTATCCTTCTGGAATGCTGACAATGTTTTACCTACAGTAGTAGTGCCAAATTGTCAAGCAATATTGTGAGATTCCCTATTTAGCCTTCATAAAATTTAGGGAAAGAGGCCAGTTCCTATTACAGTACTTAAGTGCCATCTGGTAGATTTTCAACTACACCATCAGATGAGAGCACCTTTCCGGGAAGCAGTGAATACACTAACAAACAAAACAAAATCCCTAACAAAAGGTTTGCAAAACTCAGTAGGGATTTTAAAAATCCTTACAAATCCCTTGACTAATTTGGTGCTACTACTGTACCATGCCCAACTGCAAACTGTCTGAAAACAAGATAAGTGGCTTATGGCTTTTTAATGCCTTTTCAGCTTTTACTTATAACATCATCATTAGTTTTGGTTTTGGTCATACCTCTCAACCTGCTAGGATCAAAATCAGGGACAGTCCCTCAAAAATCAGGGACGAATGTCAAAAATCAGGGACACCATAATTTATTCAGTGTTTCGCCATGCCATCGCATGACATGTATATCACACAATGCAGTACACTACAACATATGTAAAGTCCCTTTAGTTTATGCTTTTTAAAATGCAAAATTCAGTTGCATACTACCAAATGGCACAATAAAAAAGCACAGTCAAATGTTTTGCATCTTCTTTCCGTTAACATTTCTGTTCATTTACCTACTTGAAACAAAAGTGTAACATAGGCACTGCTAGAAAAATAATTTTCTTTAGGATCCAGTATTTAGTTAATTTCCAGGCTTTTAAGGATCCAATGTTATTATTAATTTCAGACTTAACTGAACAGAAATATACTGTATTGGAATGCAGTGTGTGTGTGTGTATGTGTATGTGTGTGTGTGTGTGCATGTATGTGTGACTGTGTGTGTGTGGCGTATGTGTGTGTGTCTCTCTCTCTCTGTCTCAGTCTCATTAGAGAAATAGATAAGCCTGTGGAATGTTGGTGAAGGGCTATCTCCTACAGACTGCTTTTGTCTACTTTGACCAGTTTAACCCTTGCTGTGTTGTTGTGGGATACAGTATATCAGTCCAGCATTCCTATACTTGCTAACTCTGTTGGTAGCTTAAGGGTTAAACAGGTCTGCTAACTTACACTGGCATTCTAAAAATCCATAACAAGCAGTTATGTCAAGACTTTGGGACAGGGAGTCTAAATTTTGGAAAGTCCCGGAAGATCTGGGATGGTTGAGAGGTATGGTTTTGATCCCAAATTTTCAACGTGGCCTTTCCTTTCCCCAGCTCATGAACAAGACAGGTGTGATTTTCTAATCCCTTCTAAACACATTTTACAGCTGCTCCATGAAATCCCTTTCAGATGGAATTTAAATATATTACAAATGTTTTGATCATAAGCTGGGATAATAACAAGACTATGTTGAAAATTTGTGGTCAAAATCTTAAAACAAAGATATTAAGACACATTGAGAGTTTTCAGTGTTCACTCACAACTTTGTTATTCATTGAGATTTTGACTCCAAATATATATATATATATATATATATATCAATATAGCATTATTTTACCCCAACACATGAACATGAAATGTATCATTTTGCAAATCCCACCCAAAATGTTTTGCACAGTTATGCCACAAAATTACTTTTTGTGCAGGATTTCATAAATTGCACCTTTCATGTTTATTAGCTGGTGTAATAAAAGACTATGTTGAAAATCAATGGATAAATAAAAGAAATAAAGCTAGGAAGAAACATTTAGGGCTGGATATTCAAACTGTGCTGGGCAGGGGCACAAGCCCAGGCACAGCACAACTGAGCTGCATCGGGCATGGACAGAGTATTCATAATGGTGCTGCACCATGGCACAGCACCATTGAATATGGAAATGATGCACATGCACTGCAGATGGTGCAGTGGCACTGCGCTGGCAAAAGTGGCAGAACAGAAGCAGGGGATGCACCAAGCGCAAGTGCAGTTGTGCTAAGTGCAACAACTGTGATATTCAGCACTGGGAATGCAAATGAGGCCATTATGCTTGCAAGGTGCAAATGGGGTCATTTGCATGTCATTATAGTCCCATTTACATGCAGTGCACTGATCCCTGATGACTTGCACCTGGCACCCTGCCAGGCTGCAGCCATCGAGGACCGATGCCCTGCTGTCCCATGGTGGTTCCCTTACTCCCATTTGCCCAGTTATGGGCAGAAACATAGGTATAACCCTGGTGGTCCAGTGGATACCCCCATTGCCCGATTGCAGGCACTAGAAATGAAGACACCCTGGTGGTGCAGTGGAATTTCCCCATCACTCGATCAAAGGCATAAGTAAAATAAAAGTCCCTGATGGTCCAGTGGATACCCCTATTACTCAATTATGGGCATATGTAATAATAAACCTTGATGGTCCAGGGAACACCCTCCAGTGCCCGATCGTGGGCATAGGTAGAAATACTCCCTGGTGGTCCAGTGGAAGGTCCCCATTACCTGATCACAAGCATATGTATGAGATACTCCCTGGTGGTCAGTGGAACCCCATCCCTACCCACCCACTAAGTTCCGCACCACCCAGCACCCCAAGTCAGCGGCAGGTGGCACCCCACCTGCATGCCACCTAGCTGCCCCGACTGAATGCGTTCATTCACATATCGGACCTGTGTAGTACAGTATGGTCTGCATGCTCATTGGTCCATGCAATGGACCAATAAGCGTAAGAACCGACTGTATGCTGTCAGTCAGTGGGTAGCTGGGCAGCATGCGGTGGGTACTCACCCACCACTGACTGGGGGTTGCTGGGTGGTGGGGACCCCAGTGGGCAGGTGGGGAGGGGTACCACTGGTCCCACCAGGGCATCTCCACTATGCCTGCCCATGACTGGGCAAGGGGGATGTTAACTGTACATATGTCCATGATTGGGTGACCAGGCAGTGGGGCATAATGCTTCCAGGGCAGGGGACTTGAGGTCAGTGTTCTGGGTGGGCGGGTGCCCACCACTGCTAGTGGCTGCCATATTGCACCTTGCAAAAAAGCAGCTCATCTGTGGGTGGCCTGGACTTGTTCCTGGTTTTTCAAGGCACATCTTTGCACCCACTGCAGTGATGCATGGTGGGGTTGTGCCAGCATATGCACTGCACATCCCAGGCTGAATAGTGGGATGTGCTGCATATGCATGGGCACTGACCTCTCAGACTGTTCTAATTCATTACTGATGCCCTGTGCATTAGGAAATATGATCAACTTAACACCTTTGAATATCATGCTGGGGCACTTGGTGGGTTGTGCATGGCACATCCCTGTTGCATCATGCACAATTATTTGAATATCCAGGCCTTAGAATTTTCATCTTTTGCTCATAACATTGCGAATCTTTATTTATTTATTTATTTGAATTTTGGTGACTGGGTAACTCCACTGAGACAATTGCAGTCTATTTTTCAGGGTTGGCCTAGGAGGTAGAAAACAAAGCATTACAAAATATAAAGAAATTATGCAAAGTGCAGAAGCAAGGTAGCTGTTAAATATACAGAATAAGGTACAGAACATATGATACAAAGCACAGACAATGCAATATCAAGTATAAATATTATGTACAACAGACAAAAAACCTTACAAGCCATATGGTACTGAGGGAAGGTATCAGTGTGATGAGGCTAGCTAGCAGGAAAGTTATACTTTATGAATCTCAAAACATTTTATACAAAGCACGGGCTGGTAATTAACATATATACACATTATGCCTAGCAGACATAGTATCCATGCAGGACAGTCTAACATCTGAGCTGCAACTAATGAAATGGAGCAGGTGTAGGAAAGAGATATTAAGTGAGACAGGAACAGGTACCAAGGCTGTGAGTGAGGGCATACAAAAGTGGATTGGAATGCTGGGAGAGGAGCAGGATAGAACAGGGGTGGAAGGAGTTCCAATTGGATATTATGTTGTGAACCAACATTTTCAACATAGTAGTATTTTCACCCACCTATTGAACATGGCAGATAACGTTTTCAAATCTCCTTTCAAAACTTGTCTTCATAGTCATTCCCCAAATCATGTTTTGGTTGAGATTTGATAAATGACACCTGTCAGGATCATATGTTCCCCAAATCACGTTTTGGCTGGAATTTGATAAATGACAACTGTCAGGTTCATATGATAGGATGATACAGTCTAAAAAATTATAATGTTATATGTGAACCCCTTCCTTTCCCAGTCTTGATAATTTCATTATTAAAACTCATTTAATTGTTTTTATTTATTTTTAATGGCTATGCTATCCATACCAAACAACTATGCATAAATGCAAGCAAGCCGACATGACTGGCACTGGCCAATGCTTGTTTAAAATGTTACATGGGTGGTATTTTATTCCACAGGGTAAAAGCAAAATATTTCCTGTATCTGATAGTAATTAACAAGTATATATACTACTAATGAAACTACACCACATTATTACAATATAATAAACAACTTATTCATAAACTATTACAAGAATAGACATAAATATACATCTCATTACAATGCTATTAACATGTCTAACAACCACCTTATTACAATACAACTATAATAAAACTGCTAAACAATCTGTTTTGTGTCCAACCTTATGCACTATATAAAATAACTGTTAGCAAAGTCCCTGTACAGTTATGAAATGTTGCCATCCTGAGGACTAATGTGCTCATAAGGTCACCCACCAATTGAGCTTGTAGCTTTTTGAGCTCATTAGGGCCTCAATGGTAATATTTCCTTATATACAACACTTTGCTATCAAATATTCTATATTTCTTTCGACCCTAACTGGAGAGATAAGTCCCTAGATGCAAACTACACAGCACTGACAGATGTGCTAATAGTATAACCATCCAGATGCTGGGGAAGATTGCTACTACCAGTCTCAACCAAATAACCAACAACTTTCACTTAGGCACCATACCCTCTAAAACAGATTCAGAAAGAAAAAAATCAGTTCAACTTAATTCCTTTTAAGTAAATACATTTTGTGTATTTAATTTTATTCTGCTTATTAGTTCAGGCAACAGCTAACTGGAGGTTCATGACAAGATGTGTATGTTCTGCTATTGCCCTTGGTGGATGCCTTCAAGCCATGGCTAGAGATGATTTATTGCACATGTACACAGTTTGACTCCCAGCTCTTTAAGCCAGGCAGTTTCAGAGGCTCCTAAATATGACTGCCTTTTCAGATGAGACAGGCCTGCTCCAGTAAAAAAAGGTACACTAAGCTTAGTCAATAAATTAAAACAGAAAATATCCTTTAACTTACACCATCAAAAAGTCACCTTGTAAAACACACACTCCTTATCAGTGTTCTGCATTAAAGATCAGACAGCTACAAAACAAAACTATAAAACTAAGAGGTTTAAAACAACTGCATTTGAATTTACTAATTTCTAGGATTTTCCTGAATTGTATCACTATTGCTCTTTTGCATTTTCACGTACATTTATATTTATTCTTTTTGGGTTTAAAAACCTCTTGTTGCCTACAATTACCTCACAATTACTGTAGTTGTGACATATCAAGTTGTTGCCACAAAAAAGTGAGAATGTTGTCATAAATAGCATACTGGGAGGACAGAAGACCTTCATATAATGATTTCTGCACATTTACAAAATTCATAGATATATTGGCACACAAACCTGGGAAAAACAACTGAAATTTTAACAGGTGTTATTGCCAGGAAACTGCTTATCTGAATACATTTATTTATTTTATTGAATGATTTATTTAATGAAATATTTTGTAACCAGGAAATGCATGCTGAGCCAGAATTTGCTTACAGGTGCAACCCAAGGGATGGGAAACAATAGGACAGTATATAAAAGAAAGTAGCATAATAAATCAACAGTTAAAATACAGTCAAATACATATTCAGGAGTGCAGTACACAACACAAATATACAAATTACAATTGATGTAAGCAAAGAATAGAGACAGAGTCAGTGTGTAGAATAGCAAGAGCTAATATGGAGTGGGTAGGGGCAGAGGCATGGGGCTGCCAGGCACTACAGATCAGGAGCCTGAATGCTGGGAGCGAGGTGGCTTGCTGGAAAGTAGGTGAAATTTGGTTCCAAAGAGAGAGAGAGTAGATGGAAGGAGAATGCCAACTGTCCTGCTGAGGAGTGAGGGCAGAAGAAAGAAACATCATCTCACTCTGGAACAGAGTGGATGTGAGACAGACTGGCTGGATATAGGAATGAGGAAAGATAGGAAGGCAGCAGTCCAAATCAGTATTGGCAGTAAAAGCTAGGGACTGCATCCAGCAACAGTGGGGAGGGAAGAGATAGAAAGTGATGAGTAGAGGAACAGTGGTGAGTGTGGAAAGAGGTGTTTGTGGCAAAGCAGCAGAAGGAATATAGGAAGGTGTCAAGTCTGGTGAGGGAAGAGGCTGGTGAAGTACTGTGAACAATGTCCACATAATTAAGCATGGAGAGGATGTTTTTGTGACCAGTTAAGTGATGCACTGGATGGGAAAGACAATCCTTATTGCAGTATATTACACCTAATTTAGGGTGGAGCTTGGCATCCAAAGTGTCAATATGGACAGAGTTGTCTAGTTTGTTGTCCAGCCATACCCAAGATATTTGTACTTAGAAACATTTTCAAGGGTGAGCCATCTTGGGAGGAAAAAGACAGGTGGAGGGACAGGGGATGGAGAGTTTCTGTCTTGACCCAAAGATTCATGTTTACCTGAAGTTGTTAACCTGGAACCAGTTTAACATGCTGTTGAAATCATTTTGATGGGGGTTTCCACATCATAGGTTGAGAGTTCCTGAGGAATAGATGATTGTGTCATCTGAATACATATGGATTTGTGCATGCAAGCAAGCTGAAGGAGGTCATTAATGAAGAGAATAATATGGGGCCAAGGATGGAGCCCTGGGAACCCTAGCAAGGATAGGGAAGGAGAAGACGGGACAGACCTACCTGAACTGATTGACATCTGTTTGTAAAGTATAAGTGAACCAGTTCACTACTGGAGTAGCTAAGCCAACTGAGTGGAACTTGTAGAGCAGGAGTAGGTGAGATATCAGGTCAATGCTTCTGCTAATTCAGTGAAGATGGTGGCAGTGATGTGACCCTGATCCATTCCGGAGAGAATGGCATCTATGACATGCAGTAAGGAGCATGTGGTAGAGTGATTTCTTCTGAAGCCAGCCTGGAGTGGGGAGAGGGTGTTGGAGACAATGAGGAATTCAGAAATCCTGGAGTAGACTAGTTTCTTGGAGCTTTGCAAGGTAGGGAGGGGAGGAAGATGGGGCAATAATTCCCAGGGCTGGCAGGATCGCTGACTTTACAGCATGTTTGTGGACTTACAGTACTTTCCAAAGTGGATACCTGCTGATTAAGATTTTGTTTTATTTTCAGCTTAAAACTTCATAAAGTCAAACTGGTTTCTTTCTCTTCTTAAAATTCCAGGTGAAAAGAAAAATAATTCAAATTATTTTTATATATTGTATAGTATCTTTTGTACAAGTGAACCATAAAAGCATTGCAGAATGATTACATCCAGCAATAAGAAATTATAATCTGCAGTTTAAGAGCTATAGCATATGTGGGGCCAGTTATTAAAAAGCCCTACTACACTCTTATTATAATTTAATTGCAGTAGTGTTTGAACTACTGGGATCACCTCAGAGTGGTATTGGAATAACAGGAGCTTGCCAGGGACTTGTACCCCCGTAGCTTGAAGTGAGCCTGGTAGCTCCACATCACTACCTTTAGCTTCTATTGGGAAGAAGGGCTCAATTTAAAGACAGGGCACTTTTGCCCTCCTCCAGCTCCAAAAGCACATAAGCATAATTTGAACATTGCCTCAGAGCTATGAGGAATATACCCCTGTGGCCCTCACTCCTTCCAACACCATCATGTCAATTCTGAAATGCCATACAACCCATATACTGCACAAACTGTGTACAGTGGAGGAGTATTTTGAAGGACTTAAGCTTGGTATCCCAAGTTTCATTAGCCTAACACCGTTTTTCCAACACATGGTTGCCGACGGTTGGAAACTGCCTGAGGTGGAATTTGTTATATAAAAGTAAGGGGGGTCGCTCCCCCTAAACATGAACAAAACTCTGCCACGGACAATTTCCAACTGTCAGGCAACCGAAGTCTCAGCAATGGTTTCAGGCTAATGAAACTCAGTATATCACATTTCAGTCTTTCATAGTATATCATACAGTGGTGATTAAGTTGCTACTGTGTAATAAACTGTGGGTCATACAATATAATGACCTTTCAAATGCTTGAATGAAAACCTGACTCTAGTGAAAAACAAAATAAAATACATGATATACATATACTTGGGGATCAAACCTAGGGCCCCAAATCTCCCAGAACAACAGCTCAGAACTGAACTTACATTATATAATAAAACAATTTCTCCAAACTGTACAGAGTTGGATAAAACCATTTCCATGTGAAATTAGCCATTCCCAGACTTGGACAGCTCAGACAGAAAGCTGATACTAAGCAAAACCAACTCAGCTCAGCTCAGAATTTACTCATCTGCTGAAGGGCCTCAATTTCCATGGCCCCAGTCAAAGGCATCGAATGTAACAAGCTCTGCTTGGAGATCTTCTTACCCATACATTTCTATCTTTTGATTTCAAAATCCTTGCTCAGCTGAATGGGTTAATGAAATTTTGGCTAACTTACGTGCGAGAAAGCGATAGCGAACCTCCACAATAAGTTGCAGTGGTACAAGAATACTTGGGATCCCTTCACATGTTAATTATGGTCAGAGCTGCTAAATGAGTCTGTATCCAGTGCTTTTTGATTTGTGATACTATATTGTATTCTTCTATTTTTGTAAGTGCCTTGCTGCTGTATGGGGTCGGGGGATGGGGACAGCTCATGTATTATTTTGTGTACAAGCACTGTATTTGGTACTTCTCGACCCCTGTATTAGTAAAATTTACTAATAAAATATGAATTATAAAAATAAAAAATCCTTGCTCAGCTGATGAAACCCACCTGACACTTCTCATGACCCTACCAAATACCTCAAAATGTGGCTGTATTTGAAGAACCTTGAACATATTCAAGTATTGCATTCAGTTCACTACTGTTACCACTTTCTGTTCTGATCTAAAATATCTAGAGTTCTGTTGTGCCAAGATAAGGATAGAAAGGGTGGAGGCAACAGTGGCTGCAGCAGCTCAAGGTGCCTGTGATGTGAGAGCAGACTAAAGATTATTAAATGACATTCATATTTTGAGATATTTAGAAGGATCAATGGGATAGTGAGTGGGTTTACAGCACCTTAGTGCAAGGCCACAGGAAAACTTGCAGAGTTATCTTTAGGGTCAGTAGATGGGTAGGTGGAGCTTCCATCCAAGGAAGCTTAAGATGTAATGCTTTTATGGTGCTATATACAGTTCAGTGGGAGCCCCTGTTAGAGAGGCATTATTGTCCCCAGATGAGGCCACATCCACAGGAGTCTGTAAACAGCAAGCCCTCTAGTAAGGCTTAGAAAGAAAAGACAATCCCTAGAAAGACATACTAGCTAGTTGCAAATGCTGTTGCTGATAGGAACAGTCAAGGTGAACTCTGCTTCATTGGAAAATGCATAGCAAAGTCCCTTTATAAACTATATTAGTTCAGATACAAAGCTAAATGGGAACCAGCACAGCAAAACAAAGATTCAATCTGCACTGTATTTCCGTTTACCAATTCTAGTCTGAATACAAGGCACCAAGTTTACAGACTGCCATTCCTGCATAATGTGAGCCAGTGACATTTTATTTTTCTCTTGTTACACCTTACACAAAAGTGGATACTTCTGAAAAAATGGAAACATTTCAGAGAATACTAAGGACAGCCATAGTAGCCAATGGCTAATGAAAATCAAATGTAGCAAATAAAAGAATACTGTGTGGCCAATAACAGATACTGCAATTTACTTGTGTTTTTTAATTATTATTTTACCAGAAAAACTGCAGTTTGTAGAATGTGGCTAAACATTTTTCTGATGCAGATGATTTCCCTAGTGATCACCCAGGTTTTCTACCATTGACATAGTAGAGCATTCAGTCAGTTCTCTGCAGGGCAATTTTGCTGCAAAAATGTAAGGTAGTTAGAATCATCATAATTTAGGTGATTCTACCTAGGTAACCCATATAGGAAATACGCATTCAAACATAAAACACCTTTCAATTGTTCCCTCTAGAACAAGCTAAAAGGAGGACAGGGTCTCTGAAAACTCTACCTAAGGTCCAGAAAATTCATCCAGTTGCTCTATTAACTGAGCTGCTGAAAATTAATCGCTTCCCCTATTGCAGAGGCATTACTGCACTACTTCCCTGAAAGAAACTGCTAGCATGATGTTACAGCTCATTGCTTTGCTTTGAAATCAAAATCTACTGAGAGACAGATTCTGTGATTTAACTGGGCTCTGAGATCAGGGCCTCGTTAACATAAGGACAGATTTCAAGTTCACTCATTTGGTTTCTTCCATGCCAATGCATACAAAGATACACAGAAGGTAGATGTTTGTGGATTCTGTAGTGTTGAACTCTTTTCTTTCCTGTACTCAAATGACTAGAGAATGTACCGAGATCAGCTGTGGATGGGGTACAGCCCCCTGGCTGTTTCCTGCCTGTAGAGGATCAGGAAGCCACTCGTGAAATTCTCATTCTCTAGGAATGGGTGATGGCTCATAGAGGAGGCTGCCAGTGTGTTTGAGTAGCTGGAGAAAGACTTTATACTTCTTAACAGGAAAAACCAAGGACAGTGCTCCCAGAAGCACAGACACAACCTGAGGCAGCTGCTGCTCATTGGGCATCAGATACAGGCAAACATTTGCAGATGCATTCTTTTAGGTATCACTGTGACTGTATAACTAGCAGACAAGGGCTGACTGGTTTCCAGGACTGAGAGAGAGAGATAAAGAAAAATACTTTCATCAAATATTCTTTTCGGCTCCTCTAGTAAGACACGCTGTCAACTTTTCAAGTCTAGGATGAACAAATTAGGCCTAATTCTATTGTACCTCCAGTCCACCACTCTGCCTTTTCTGAACAAAACATACATAGGAAGGAAGAGGCAGCAAAACAGTGAAGACTTTTCTACCTCAATTTTTATATGCATTGACAACATAATGATGACATATGTCACAAACACAAGAAAGATACATCTTTTTCCTCCCCAATGATTTTATATTGGGTAGGATGCACTGGAAAAAATAAAGAAGGAATGAGGAGAAGAGAGAGACAGACAGAAATTCCCAGGTATGAAATCAAGGCTGTTTATGCCTCCAGCCTACCCAGTCCTCCATTCGCTACCTTATACCTTCCTCTGTGTCTATCCTTGTACAGATCTTGAGTCATCTGCAAAAGGCAGTCCTTGCCCTTCATGTTTATCCTTATGTCACAAATAAATCCATTAAAAGTGCCCATCTCTAATCCCTGTGGAACTCAGCTCATGACCTCCCTAGCTCCACACACTTCCAGTTTGCTACTACATTTTGCATCCTTCCTCTAGCCAGCTTTCTACCCAGGCTGTCAACCTTTCTTCCATAAACAGTTCTCTTAGTTTCTTGACCAGTCTTCTGTGGTGGTCTGAATCAAAAGCCTTGCTGAAGTCCATTATCAGCAAAAGCAGAGACTGCTTAATAGAGTAGCAATGGATCCACAGCATAAAAAACTGTTCAGTAGCAGTAGCTGGTCTTGACACTTATTCCATATAACAAGGGAAGTCAAACATTCTTCCTTATATTTCAACTTTTTCAAGGTTGGAATCAAGTAAAAACTCACCCCACATGTGTACCACACTGCTCCTAGGTCCCCTATCACATAAAGTGACTATTCAATCTATCTCATCAAATATGGCATAAGCAGGAAACTGTCATTCAATCCAGGCAGGTAGTGGGTTCTTAAAGTATACTGTCAAAATGTTTAATGTTGTAACAGCAATTTATCAGTGACCACCTCTTGGACCTAACGTAACTCTTTCAAAAGCTTTAAATCTAACTTTATGTCCCAGCCTCCTTTTCACATATGCAGCTATTGCATTAGTTTGGTTTCTTGCCAGATGGCAATTGTTAATAGAACTAAGATGTCCCACAATTCTTTGTTGAAAGGGTCTGAGAGTTGTGTACACATACAATGCCCACAACTGCTCTAAGCCATATATACAACTGAGTCCATATTATATGTAATGAGTTGGTGTTTGGTAACACTCTGTCATTGTAAGGACTTGAAAAGTGATACCTTTTGTTAGCAAAATGACAATAATTGCAGTTACAACGTGGCTAGCATTCAACCAGAAAATGATTCTCCTTGCTACAACCTGTTGTTTATGGTAACTGTGTGCCATTCTGTCACCCAAAATGTTACCACTTCTCTATACCATCCTAGGTCCATTTGTAGTGACCTGTTCTAATCTTTTGTCTGTCTGGAGGATACACCAATGGGTGTTTACTCACCTGGTAAAAGTGATTGTGTTGGTTGGCATCCATGGCACTCCAGACATTACCTCATGGGTTACAGCCCACCTGATAGGCTAATGATGCACATGACCCAGATCAGATTTCCAGTATATCCAGGTCCCAAGAACCCCTGCTCCAGTTTGAATTTTCCATAGCTGAAAGGAAGAATGTTAGAAAACAAGCAAGCAATGCACACATTAGAGACTAGCAAGGATGAGGTGCAACGACAGGATAAAATAATGAGGCCAGAGGCCTGAATTTATTCCCTACTATGTACACACTACCTCGAACCATAGTTCGAGCTTAAATTTGCAGTGGGATTGAGGTCTGAAGGTGTAAGGACCTCCTGTTTCTTTTCTTTTTCTGGCGAGGGCGCTCCGATCATATCCGAGGAGGGCCTTGGAGTGCCATGGATGACAACCAACACAATCACCTTTACCAGGTGAGTAAACACCCATTGTGATTGGTTGGCATCCCATAGCACTCAAATTACCTCATGGGAGATAAGAAGCAGTTAAACCTCCGGGTGGGATTCGGATGAATCGGAGGGTCCAGGAGATGGAGCTGCTGCTAGGACATGGGAGGTGAAGGCCAGCCTGAAATCCTGGAGTTGCTCCAGCCTGTAGTGCCTCACAAAGGTGTGTAGGGAGCTCAGGTAGCCACCTACAGATGTCTTCGGATGATACCAGTGCCCGTTCCATGGGATGTGGATACTGCCCTGGTGGAGTGTGCTCTGATCCCCTGCGGTGGGGTCAGGCGGCCGCTGTGTAGGCATGGAGGGCGACCCATCTGATCCACCCTGCGATGGTGGTCTTGGGCGCCCGCGAGCCCCTGTCATTGACCCTTGAGGCGATGAAGAGTCTCTCAGTCCTGCGGATGGATTGAGTCCTGGTCAGGTAGACCGAGGAGGCTGATCCAACATCCAGAAGTCAGGCACTGCTCTCATCCTGCAGAGCAGTGCGGGTCCAGAGTGGGTAGGTCATGGGTTGTTCCTATGGAACCGGTGGCAACCTTCAGCTGGAAGGCGGTACTGTCCGGCCGTACTCCTTGGGGTGAAGATGGTGTAGGGCAGTCGCATGAGACAGAGCACCGAGCTCCCTATTCTTCTGGCTGAGCAGATGGCCACAAGAAAGGCAGTCTTCAGGCCTACCCAGAAGAGGTCTGCTTGACGAGAGATTCATACGGTGGCGCTCTTAGGGAGTCCAATACCAGAGGTAGGTCCCACAGTGCGGCATGGAGTCTGGTCCTGGGCTGCATGAGGTCCACGGCCCTCAGGAAGCGGATTGCATCCGGGTGAGCTCCCGGTGGGTGCCTCTCGCGAGGCTTCTGGCCGCCCGATGGCGCCAGCTGCACCCTAGAGAGGAGGGTGCCAGCCCCTTATCCACCCCTTGTTGCAGGAACAACAGGATAGTGGGAGATCAGCTTGTTCCGGTGCAGAACCTCGACGGTGGCACCACTGTGAGAAGGCGGCCCATTGTCTCTCGTAGGTGGAGGTGGTGGAGGCTCGATGAGATCGGAGGGCGTGCCTATGACCGACTCGTGATACCCAGTGGCGTTAGTCATTTCCCTCTCAGGAGCCAGGCCGTGAGCTTTAGCGTTTGAGGGCCAGGTGCATCACTGGACCCAGCGACAGCATGTCTGGATGGGTCGGTATCCGGAGGCTGGCTAATGACATCTCTGTGATCGCCAGAACCACGATCTGCGGGGCCAGTATGGGGCCACCAGGATGATGGTGGTTCGAGATTTTCGGATTTTTCCAAGACTTGAGGGATGAGGGAAGCGGAGGAACATATAGCGCAGTCCCAAGACCATACCTGGGACAGGGTGTCCGTGTCTTGGGAGTCGTGTCCCTGAACCTGGAAGTACCGGTCCACCTGGGTGTTGTCCCTCGATGTCATTAGGTCTATGGACACTGGGCCCCACGTCGTCTGGATTACCTGAAACAGGTCTGGGTGCAGGCGCCATTCTCGGGGTGGATCTGTTGCGGCTGAGCCAATCCGCCCCTACGTTCAGTTTTCCCGCCAATAGACCACTCCCAGGTGAGATAGGTGTGTTTGTGCCCAGTTCATCACCCTTGAGGTTTCCCGTGACATGGCCCTGCTTCTGGTACCTCCTTGCTTTGCTATGTATGCCACCACACGAGGTTGTCAGATTTGATCAGAACCGACTGTCCCTGTATGATGTGGCAGAAGGCCCTTAGCAGCGTGGAACACTGCTCTCATTTCCAGCACATTGATTGAGAGTAGAGACTCCGCTGGGGACCAAGTACCTTGTGCTGACTCGTCCCCCAGGCAGGCTCCCAGCCAGAGAGGCTTGCATCCGTCCTCGATGGGGATCGGGGAGAGGCTTCCAGGGGACTCCCTTGTCAGATTTCCCAGAGTGACCCACCACCCCAGGAAGATCTCACTTCTGCGGACAACGGACGGGCAGTGCAGGTTGTTCTCGTTTGGTGCTCAGCGTGCCAGGATGTAATTTTGGAGTGGACGCATGTGCCACCTGGCCCAAGGGATGAGGTTGATGCAGGAGGCCATGCATCCCAGGAGTTTGCCACCCTCACCACCGTGAGTGCAGGAGCATGACCTTAACTGCCCAGCCAGCTTCCGGAGGCTGCGGATCGTGCTGGTGCCGGCCTCGCCCAACCATCCACTGAGTTGATGATGGCCCCGAGATGCTCGATCTGCTGGGTCGGACGAGCTGGCTCTTCTCCCTGTTCACCACCCAACCGTGATCCTTGAGTGCCCGTGCGGCGAGTTCTGTATGGGCGTCGCCTGATCCTCGGATCGGGCGCGAATGATCAGTCATCCATGTACTGTACTATGTCCAGTCCTTGTTCTCTGAGCCTGGCCACCAAGGTGATGGAGACCTTGGTGAAGACCCTGGGGCTGAGAACAGCCCGAATGGAGTGCCGGTATTGGAAATTGTGTCCCATGATGTGAGCGGGGAACCTTCTGTGGCTCTTGATGATTGGGATGTGTAGGTAGGCATCCTTTAGATCGATGGAAGTTAGGAAGTCGCCTACCCTGATACCCTGGAGGTGGACCGGACAGTCTCCATTTTGAACCGGCGTGGGATCACTTAATGGTTCAGGCGTTTTAGGTCCAGGATGGGCCTCAGCTCCCCGATTTTTGGGCACCAGGAAGATGATGGAGTACATGCCTTCCCCCTGCTCCTGAACTGGGACTGGTTGTATGGCCCTGTTCTGGATCAGTTCTGCCAGGATTCCTTGTACCTGGTGGGGTGAGGCTCTTTTCTGGAGATGGGGCGAGGCAGATCATTGGGGACTGACTTGCGTGTCAGCTCTATGGCGTATCCCCTGGAGACCACGTTTTGGACCCACCTGTCTGACGTGGTGGCCGCCCAGTGATGGGTGAACAGGGCTAACTGTTGGCCAACAGGGGGTACTGAGGGTGGCTCGAGAAGACAGAGTCACTGTTTCCCCTGAACCCTCTTCCACGGCCTCCGGACCTTTGTCCCGGGGTCTGAAGGAGGGGACTTGTAGTTGCTGAAGGCGAGGTGCATGGGAAGGATGTGGAGACCCTACTCCGAAAGGAATGATTTTGTGGGTAGGGCTCCCTGCGGTTTGGTTTTGGCCCCAGGCGAAACCTGTGTCTAGCAACAGGCAGATGTGAGGATCTTGACCTATTCCTTAAGAGGTCCCTACCTCTTCCTTCTGTTTAGATAGACTTGGAGACCTTCCCCAACGTGACTCCCTTAAGGGGTAAGTTCTGAAGTAGAGTCTTAGATTCTGAATCGGCATCCCAGAGCTTGAGCCATAGTGCTCTGCGGGCCAGATTTATGATGGTGGCCACCCTGGCCTGGAGGTGTAAGGAGTCCACTGCCATGTCTGCCAGGTACTTGGCTGCATCGAGGTACAGTCTAAAAGTTCAGCCTCCCTGGACTTTGGACTTGCCTGCTCCTGGAGTTCCTCCAGCCAGCGGATCTGGGCCCTAGAGGTATAGATCACCGCCATCATCGCCTTGGCCATGGTACCCTCGATTTCAAGTCTTCTTCAGCATATCTTTGATTCTTTTGTCGGTAGGGTCCTTGAGGGCTATGGTACCGCATGGCAGCACAGTCTTCTACCTCAAGGCCGCCACTTCTGGGTCGATGGAAGGCGCCTTGCACCAGGCGTCTGACTTGTCGCCTCTGAATCGGGTACATTTTGAGTAAGTTCCTTCGTTTGGCATTCTACCGGGTCTGTGGATTGCCATTCCATATGGATCAGTTCCTCAATGGCGGGCAGACTGGGAAGGTCTCTGAAGTGGTGGTCCCTAGCTGGATCATTGGATCTAGCTTCGATTCCATCTTCTCCCTTCCTGTTCCTCTTGGACAGGCCCATGGTGGCCTGATGACCTTCATAAGACCGGGATTGTCTCAAACGCACACAGTTTGAGGTCAGAGACGGAGTTGCCTGCTGATCAATGTCCTCTATGTCTGATTCCAAGCCATGCTCCTCCTCCTCCTCCTCGTTGAATTCGTCCTCTTTGTCTCTTTCCTCAGTGTTGCCATCCTGGGGAATGCTGGGAAGTGGGTTCTCTGGGGCGGTGGCTCCTCTGGAGGTCTATCTGACACAGGGACTCCGTGCTGGGTGGTCTTGCTCTGTTTTGGGTAAGGCCTCCAGCTTCTCCATGATCTTCAGCATGAAGTTCTGCTGACTCTCCATCATGGCCACCGCCGCTTGTTGGTTCTGTATCAGCAGGGGCCCGGTCCACCCATGTCAAGGTGCTGGGGCCAGGAGAGAAGGAGCTAGGGGGGTTCTCTCCATTGAAGACAGCTCGTCGTCCATGAGGCAGGCTGCACAGAGAGGGCCTAGGGTTTGAGGGAGGAGGGTGGCGCTGCACGCGTGCATTTCTTTGCTTTAACCATCTGTAAGATAAAGAGAGGTCTGAGTGAAGAGAGGTGACTCAGGAACTTTGCCCCCTATGCCGATGAGAGGTGGTGGAGGGGTGGAAGAGTCGGAGGAGGTGCTGTGATAAGGTGCTGTGTGAGGGCCCTTAGACAGACCTAGGATGGGTGGAGACTCCTTCCCAATAATCCTTACATACTTATCCCCACTCTGATAAATCCTACTTGGGAAAGTCGGGCCCGCTGTGGGTGGCCGCGGCCACCGAGAGATGAGGATAGAGTCCAGAGGCCTACCAGGGTCGCTATGTAGGTACCCGGGCAGTAGCTCTGGTGTCCTACTGGGGTCGCTATGAGAGGGACCAGTGGAGCAAGGATGTCTCCCAGTTTTCTTTTATCCCTTTTTTTTTTTTTTGAGAGAAGAATCAGCACGGAAGGTTTGACCCTAGGTCCCTGACCTGTTGGGCGGGGGTGGGGAAACTTAGAGAAAAGTTGGTGGAGACTGAGGGTCGGGCAGCCAGCTGGAGCCTGGGACCTCTGAATTTCTGCGCCTTTTTTTTTTTTTTTCTTCCCAGTAGGCTAGATACCTTTCCTGGGAGATGGTGGCAGAGGGGCGATGGGAATCAACCCGGTCGCCAGAAGAAGCTCCAGTCCAGAAAAATCCCTGTTGGACTGGAGGCACTCCCGAGAAGGGCATCGCCCCAAGGCCTCTGATGGTGCCGCAGGCGTGGTCAGCCGAAAAAACAATCCTTTTTCATCCGTCGGTATGACCACACAGAAACGCCACCCTCCTAGCAGCAGGAGGAAGGATGGAGCCGGAGGAGAGCCTCCGGGCATGCCTGGAGGCCTGCGAGGGCATCGGCCAGCCCGTCGAGCCGTAGGGGAGGCAGGAGGCAGCCGCCCATGGGGCCTATCGACCGGGCCCCGCTGAGCCTGAGGCCTGCTGTGGAGAGGAGAGGCACCGCTCCATGGAGTGGAGGTGGAGGCAGGCGGGAGGCATCTGGGCGTAGGCCCAGTGATAGGGGATGCCACGAAGTGCCAGTAGGCCCGGGGAGGGGGAAGGCCTTGAGAGATGCCAGGAGGCGGAAGAGTAATGAGGAGTCCGCGGAGTCGCGGGGGGAGAGGCGACTCAAGGGAAGGTATAGGCAGGCCGAGGCCTGCAAGTGGGCGATTAGCGGCCACGTGGCCAGGCCAGAGAGGCCCGTTGAGCGAACGATAAGACCTGGGGCCTAGAGGAATGGCACCGTGGTGCTAAAGGCAAGGTAGGTCCTCGGAGAAGACAGCAGAGTCGCGGGAGCAGAGGCAACCGCGGGGATTTTAAGAGAGGGAGGACCTCTAAGGAGTGCGAGAGGGCCAGGCAGGACCATGGAGTTGTGGGGAGCAGAGGCGACTCGCTGGAGGGTTTCTTGAGGCGATAGTCTGCCAGGGAAGCCCGCGAGACCGCGTGGCTTATGGAACAGGCAGCACGCTGCCTAGGCCTGGAAGGCAGGGCTGCGTGCCCAGATCCGAGGAATTTCCTCAATCAAGTATAAAAACACCTCAGAGAGGCCTCCAGAGTTAGAAATTAAACAGATATAAAGGAGGAATACTCCTGACACATCATTAACAATGATAATAATGCTTATTAAATGCTGATATTTCTGGAGCTCAGAAGCTCCTCTCCTAAAACAAGGATGAGTAATTCCATTCAATAATCCACTAATTACCAGCACATACAGAGGCTAATGATAAAACACATTTCCTACCTTAGAAGATAAAGAGCAGACAGGGGTTCTCTGGATGCTTCTTGCCTATTCAGATGCACAAATTACAACTGGAGAGCAGGGGTTCCTGGGACCTGGATATACTGAAATCTGATCTGGGTCATGTGCATCATTAGCCTATCAGGTGGGCTGTAACCTATGAGGTAATGTCTGAGTGCCATGGGATGCCAACCAATCACAATGTTTTTCTAGTATTTGTCTGACTGCATATGCCTGAGGAGAGAATGTTGTAATAAAATTGAGGCTAGCATTATTTCCATAATTTCTGGGTGTTATCCCATTCAAATGGTTATTCATATTCCTTACTCTTTCCTCACCTTGAGGAATTGAATCTGTACTACAGTATATCTTGTCTTGGTTAATCTCTCCCAAGCTCTGCAGCCCTAATCTCAAAGTCCTCGTGAAAAGAGCAATTCCTCCTTGTCCTGATATACTGACCCAACACAAATGTTTTCCACTACATGGCGGGATAACAACTCATAAAATGTAAAATAGAGTTTCTATCTGTGGGCTTCCTGAAAAGGTCTGTCTGCAGTCTCTTCCTGCTCCAAAGAAATATGCAGACCCAAATAGTTAATCTCTCTGTCTCTGCAACTCAGTGACAAATTCAGTTAGTTCTTGCTCTGTCCTCCTCCAAATTATAAATATATCATCTATAAAGCATCTATTTACATATGTGTGTGTGTGTGTGTGTAATGGATTCTGATGTTTTGAAGAAATAGCACTTTCTTCCTACATACCCAAATAAACATTGGCATATACTAGGCAAATGATGCCCCCAATGCTGTTACCTTAACTTCCTTAAAGTACCCCCATGCCTGTCTTGTTTATTCCTCTCATGTACTTAAAGGCCTCAATCATGTCCTCCTGTCCCTCCTCTCCTCCAGAGAGTACATGTTTAACTCCCTCAGTCTAATCTCCTATGGCAACTCCCCAGACCCATGATCATCTTTGTTGCTCTGCATTGCACCTCTTCCAGCCATCTAATGTTCCTTTCTAGGAAACAGCACAAACTGAGCGTAGTACTCCAGGTGAGGTCTGACCATCAATCTGTATAATGGCAGGTTCACCTCCCTCCTCCTAGGGTTATACCCCTTGTAATACAACCCAGCATCTTGTTGGCCACTTCTGCTGCTTGCCCACACTGTGCTGAGTTGTTCATTACTCCCATAATGAGGCACCCCTAGATCTTTCTCCTCCTTGGTCACAGCTAGCTGCACCCCCCGATGATAACTCTTCTTTAGATTCTTTGCACTGAAATGCAGCACCTTGCATTTTTGGGTGTTGAAACCAAACTGCCAGGTGTCAGACCATGTCTCCAGCCTTGTTAGATCCTCTGCAATTCCTACCACCCACCTTGGTCATCCACCACTGCTCCCATCTTGGTGTCATCTGCAAATAGACTGATCTTGCTATTTATGCCTGTCACAAACCCACTCAGCAGGTCAGGCCCTCTACTCCCAAAGTGTCAACCTCTGAGCGCAGTCTTGGGAACAGTGTAACAGACAAGGTAACCCTCTTGTCTGTTTTGTGAGTTCAGATCAACCTTTGGTCTCCAGTTCTGGAGGGATTCAAACTGTTAACCTCTTGTTAGCATACCCTGCAGTCTCAGATATATCTGTCTTTGGGGTGGCCAGATATCTTTGTCTCACGGTCACCTAACCAGGTGTACAGAGATGAACCCTTTAAAACTTTAATAAAGACCTCAGATTTAACGTTCTCTTTCCAGTTTGGTACCACCCTTCTAGCTTATGTTTAGTATCTGCAATAACCATGTACTCTTCTTACAAAATAAAAAGAAGTCAAAGACAGACCAAGTAAGTTCTAAAAAGAATTTCACTAAAATAGTTAAAAATATGTAAAACACAAAATACAGAACTCTTATATCAAAAGACATACAAATCTTTTAAAAGAAACAAGGTTTAAACAGTGCAAATTCCTACTTCAGTACTTAGTCTCTAAATACTTGCCTAAGTGCTCACCAATCTTGCTTGGTCAGAGTCTAGGTAAAATGTGTCTCTGTAAAACAAATTATTCCTTAAACAACTGTATTGGCTAACCCCTTTTGGCGAGGTCAGCTAACTCCTCCTCTGTCAGATTATATTTAAAATTATATATCTTATACAACCACAGGATGTATTTTCAAAGTATTACATTCTGCAATCCTCAGCATAACTCATGTGTGTCAAATGACATCTCTTTGATATTTAAACAGTATCCTCTGTCACACAGACACCAAAACATTTATGATTTGCACTAATACATCACAACCTGCTTTTCTTCCTCTGGAAGTGTCATAAAATGGATATGCTGAACTCAAGCTTCTTAACCCTATAATTAGCTTCAGGCTTTTCCATGTAACACATTGTCTCTAAAATCTGTTTGTGTATAATCTCACATGCTGTCAGCATTTCTCTTAGTTTACATCTGTCAGCAGAAAACTTGAGGGGGTTGAGGTCACTCCTAGAGCATTAGATTTTTCAGCAGAGATAGTCATTAATACATTTTATATTAAAAGTATTATACAGCACTCAGAACTAGCTGTCCACGTCACAATGCCTACCTAATGGTGTCTGCAATAAATACCCAAAATAACATTGCCCCAGCACTGACCCCTGTGGTTCCACTAGTCACTACCCTTGGTAATGATAATTCACCTCCAACCACCACCCTCTGCTGCCATCCCTGCAGCCAGTTATTCACCATTCAGGACATCCACTGCATGCCCTTTGTCCATTTCCCTAGTCACCCAGTCATAGTAGTCCACTAGGTTGGTCTGGCAGGATCTGCCTTGGCAGAGCCACACTGTTGACTGTCCTGCACCCTACTGACCTCCGGCAGGGTCACGGCCTCTACTTCAGGATTGTTTCCATCAGTTTCCCCACTGTGGAGTGGAGGCTTACTAGTCTATGAGACCTATAACGTTTGTATACAGTCATGTCCTGTTATGTCAAGCCTCACCAAATGCTGCCAAGCCCCTTCATGTGGACTATTTGTGTACAATGCTTTACATCCAAGGTGACTAGTTTTCCACCAGCTGTAATCCACATATTCTGCTGGAAGTTCCAAAAGTATGGTACAAAATTGGTAGCTAGTCCTTCTCATTCTCAGCCTGCATCTGAGAACTCCTGCCCTCAGCTACCCAAGCCTGCCCAACATTGGTGCAGTTTAAGCATACTCTTAAATCTCTCTTTTGGACAGCTCCCCTGCAACTGTTTCCATTGATTCTAATGCCCCCCAATGCCCTCCCTCTCCTCTACAATCCTGGCAGGCTCCAACATCCTAATAGGTCAATCTAATATGACTACAACATCCTAATAGGTCAATCTAATATGACTACTACTCAAACTTTATCTAAGACTACTGTCTGTATGAATTAGGTATGTATTCTCTGCTATTATAGATTTCTGAATGTGTTTACTCACTACTGTCTGTAAGTAAATCTTTATTTGGTATAAAACACTGCATATATATGCATGACAACATGTATAATTATTCTGTTATTCATGTTATTTAATGTATGTAACTAACTCTGGTCACCCCTGAAAATGGGACATCATGTCTCAGTGGGATAACCGGTCACCAAAATTCAAAAAATAAATAAATATTCTCTAATAATTCTAGCATGTGGAGGTGTCTTTAACATAAGATGTAAAACTACTTGTTACCTCCTGAATGTAGGCATCCACAAACTGTGTCAGAGGTTCCATAATGGAACCAATACTGGCTACAATTGGGCAGCCCGGCTGATTCCTTACATTTTTCTTAATCTGAGAGAGATAGCAAATGGTGGTTCTGACAGGACGCTCAACTGTAAATAACCCATATGTTTCTTGTGAAATAACACCATCCATAAGTGCTTCATAGGTAGCAATCAGCTTTGAAAAGAGTCATGTTAGGTTCAATGGTGGTAACTTAGATAAATTCCTGTTACAGTGTGGAATGTCTTGTCAGTATTCTTTGAGAACCCACTACCACCTGGATTGGATGACATCTTCCAGCTAAGCCATATTTGATGATTAAGATTCAATAGTCACTTTCTGTGATGGGAGAACGTACATAGGGAGCAGTGTGGGAGCACATGTGGGGTGAGTTTTTGCTTGATTCAAGCCTTGAACAAATTTGAAACATAAGGAAGAATGTTTGACTTCCCTTTGGTATATGGTGCGAGTGTCAAGACCAGCTACTGCTACTAAACTGAAGTCGATTATATCAACTGCCTGCTTTTGATAGCTGCCCTAATTACACAGTTGAAGAACTGAAGATTTGTCTGGCAAAATCTCCTTTGGTGTACTACTTTCTGGAGGCTAAGGGATGCACCATTTGTACTCCGTTTTCTGGTTTGAGGGCAGAGGTTTCTGGACTCTGGGCCAAACTGGCAAGGACACAGAGAACCTTCTGCCCACCAGGGGCACCAATTCTTCTGCCACTCCCAGAGAATGCCTAGGCAGAGTAAACGAGTTGGACCTTGGTGGCTCTGGTAAGCGTGGAGGTGGCAGGAACCATACACACTCTTCACCTAGTACCACTGCAAAATTCCTTCATTGCATTGGCAGGACAGGACAGCTGGGAGGAGGCATCTGTAGCAGCTGGAAGAAGGCAGTGGGATCCTCTGATGGGAGGCACTAAGAGAGAGGAAGATGCCCTAGCTGAGGAAGAAGTAGCTGCTGGTGGGAATCTACTCTTAGGAAATAGATTTAGGAATGGGGAGGAAGATAGAGGAGGTGAAGTGCCTGAGAAGTGCTTCAGCTTGAAGGGATGGAGAGCAGATACAAGCGATCGCTCGGGATGCAGGAAATACAAATACAAAGGAGCTAGATGTCATTGTCCCTTGGAACAGGGTAGGAGTAGTGCACTAAAATGTCTGGGAGCTGGGGAAGGGCATAAAGCAGATGTCACACTGTATCTTTGTCAAGATGTTACCTGTATATATCTGGAGAGAGGAAGTACATTCTGCACTAGGGCCTTTAACAATTAGTTGGGGGCATGGTGCATGGAGAAATGTTTTGCTATATTGGGGACTGGGGATAACCTTGGTAGATATGGGTCTATATAAGGAAGATGGCATGTCTGCTTCCGGGAAGGGTCCATAGCCCTTAGTGGGAGGTTTACATGCTACTTAGAAGACAATTAAACAAGCCTGGAGGCAGGTTTTGAACCTAGGAAGAAACAGTTACTCCCCTGAGATGATATAGTGGCAGAGGGAGGACCAAGGAGAAACTCCCATGCAGCAGGGATGCAATAAGATAGGGGTGAGGAGAAGGCCGAGGATGAGCAAAGGAGACAGGTAACAGAGAATGTAACAAGGAAGAGATGGGTCAGGAGGCCAGGGAACATCACAGGTGGAAACAGGGAAGCAGGCAGGGAGGGAATAAGGTATGGAGTGCATTGTGCCAAAGCAAGGTATGGAAAATAAAATTCCAGACCTAGAAGCCATTACTGTGGAGGCTAGCCTGGATCTGGTGGCTGTAATGGAGTTTTGGTGCACAGACAGCAATGACTGGGACAAGGCTATTCTTTGTTCAGGAAAGACAGGGAAAAGAGGAGGGATGTGGGTAGGAAGGTTGTACTATAAGTGAGGAAGTGAAACAAGGCCACATAATGAAGGAAAAGGAAGGGCTGAAGTGCAGTTGCTCATTTTACAGATTGGCCCTGGGACTGCTATCTATCAGGGTGGTATATAGACTTCCTGCACATGGAGAAGTTGGATAAGACATTGGAAACCATCATCAGGATGTCAGGTAAGGAGAGGTGCTGATAGCTGGTGAATTCAGTCTGCCAGATGTGGATTGGAACCTTACAACTGCAGATTTGGCAAGAAATGGGGTCATCCTTTATTCCTTACAAGGGGCTTTCCTCGAGCAGCTAGTCAATGAACCCAGTGAGGTGGGCAGTGCTGGACCTGGTGCTTACAAACAGGACAGCATTGCAAAAATCTGAGTGCACAGGTCCCTAAGTACCAGTGATCACCATACAGTGTGGTTTAACATTAAGACAGGAACAGAGGCAAACCGCATGAGGATGAGGGTTCTGGACTTTAGGAGGACAGATTTTAAAGAAGTGGGAGACTGCTTCAGAAACTATCTTGTGGGGATGGATTTCCATGGAGGGTAGAAATACAGTGGGGGAAAATGGAGGAAGGGCACAGTTAAGGCAACCAGCCTCTGCATGAAGGAATTGAGTAAAAGCAGAAGGAAAAATAAACTGTTATGATGCTCTAGGAAAGTGGCCAAGATGGTGAAGAAAAAGGGTACATTCAGGAGGTTTAAGGAAATGCCAAGGGAAGAACACAGAGAGGTGTATCAAGTAAAACAGAAGGATGCAGGAAAGCCAGTGTAGAGAGCAATGGTGCAGTGCAGTCAAAAAAAAACAACTGATAGCCAAGGGTAACTAAATGAGATAACATTTTCTTCAGTGCAGAAGTGAGAAAAGGATGGCAAGGCAGGGATAGTGAGGATAAAGAGTTTGGGGGACAGTGAAAGAGGACCAGAAAAAGCAGACATCCTGAACAGTGGAGAGAGGGAGGGTGATGGACTGCCAGGAGCAACAGTAACAAAGTGGGGTGAAAGTGAACACAAGTCCATTTTCAGAGGAGGTAGTCCTGAAGAGTCTTGCAGCTCTGAAAATGGACAAGGCTTCTAAGTCAACTCAGGGAGATGCTAGCTGTCCTATTGATGGCCTTATTCAACAGCTCTGGAAAAAGGCATTGCTCTGACAGACTGGAGGACAGCAGATGTGGCCTCTACATAACAACGGTAGTGGTGGAGGCTTGCAACTATAGGCAAATCAGTCTCACCTCAGTGGTGGGAAATTAATGGAAATGCTATAAAAGGAAAGGTTGGCAGAGTATCTTCAACCCAGTGGGCTGCAAGACCACAAGTAGCATGGTTTCACAGGGCAGAGGACATGTCAGATGAATCTGATTGATTTCTTCAACTGGGTGGCCAGGAAATAGATCGGGGAGGGCAGTGGGTATAGCCTATATGGACTTCAGCAAGTTCTTTGACACTGTGCCACAGAGGAGACTGATATGGAAATTGAGCAGCCTTGGGTGAGATCCAAAGTGATGAACTGGGATAGTAACAGGTAAAGGGATAGTGGACAGAGGTGGTGGTACGGCACTCACTCTAATGATGGAAAAGTGAGCAGTGGGGTGTTGTAGAGCTCAGTGCTTGGACTGTCCTCCTTAACATCTTCATAAGTGACATTGCAGAAGAACTGAAAGGAAGTTATGCATTTTGAAGAGCGATACAAAATCTTTTATAGGGTAGCCATTCGGGAAGGGTGGAGAAAATGCACAGCAATCTTCAGAAACTTCAGGAGTGATCTAGAGCATGGCAGTTGGGTTTAATGCCAAAAGTGCAAACTCATGTACAGTATCTAGGGCATAGAACCAGCTGCTGAGTATGGGATGGAGGAGGTACTGACAGTCACAGCAGCAACAGCAGAATGTCCTTAGGCTTAGCATATGTGATGAACTCAAAGTGGAAGAGCAAAGTGACAAAAGCAGTGGGTAGAGCCAATGGGATGCTGGGATACACAGAAGAGTATCTCCAGCAGGAGGAGAGAGGTGTTGTTGCCACTTTATTGCTAATCTAGTGAGACCCCACCTGGAGTACTGAATCCATTTATTTAGGCCACACCTCAGAAAGGATATAGACATGGTGGAAGCAGCTCAGAGGATGGAAACTAAAATGATGCAGGGATTGCACCAAAAGCCCTCTGAGGAGAAACTGAAGGATCTCAACATATACACCCAGAAAGAAGGGAGAGTGAGAAGGACATGGTAGAGACCTACAAATACATGACAAGGGTAAGCAGGGTGTGGGAGGGAGTCTCTTTCAAATGAGAAAGAACACCAGAACCACAGAGCATGCAATGAAGTTGGATGGAGGGCAGTTTAAAGGGAATAAGAAGAACTTCTCCACTGAAAGAGTTGTAGATGCCTGGAACAGACCGCCAGCGAAGTGGTGGAGACAAAGAAAGTAGATCACCTCAAGCATGCATGGATTGCCACAGGAGAATATTAGTAAATATTGAGGAGGAGGAAGGATCACCAGAGACCAGTTAGCGTCTGCAGAAATAGACTAGGCAGACACTATCTGGGCAGACTGGTTGTCTAGCTGTCCTTCTCTACCAACAGATTCTGTTTCTATGTTCTACGTAACCCATACCATCAGGTGTCCTGCAGCCAATGCCCTTCTAGAAAGTCTACAAGTTCTTCCCTTAGTGTGGCCTCCATTACCTTCCCTTTAGAGACATCAGGCTGACTGTCCCAATCCCTTTTAAAACCCAGCTGTTTTGTGATTGACTACCCCCTCTGGTAGAGATTTCCACCCTGTCACTACTATCTGTGAAGAAGGGCCAACTATTTCTTTCTTGTACCTACCCCTGCCAGCTTGTAGCTGTTCCTCTGCTGTTCCAGTTTCTACTGATGCTAATAAGATCCCCCTAAAGGTCAACCTTGTTTATACCTTAGAGGTATTTGAAGGTCTAGATCATGGCCCCCTGACTCAAGTGGGTATTCGTTCAGGTGCACTAGTCCATGTTCATACCAGATGCCCTGTTGCCCTTGGCTCATCTTTGTAGCCCTTCTTTGTAGTGCCACACGCTGATTTATATCCTTCCTCTTTTTCATATTCTGTTTTCCCCAAGGTGCACCATAGCTTACTCCATCCTATCCTGTCATCCTGATCCATCTGCAGCCTCTTCATGCAATTGTCGAGCCACATTTCCCCACAGATTCCCCCCATAGTGGGGCTGGGAAGGGAGGGCCACCCCGACCCGTGATTCAAAATCAGATTTGGGTTTATGGTAACTAGCGATTGAGAGGGACCAGGGCTGGCAGTCAGGGCTTCTGGGAACCTACAGTCACCCTTTTCTTCTGGCGTTTTCTCCTGGTTGCAGCCTCATGAGCACACATGTGCACAGGTGCGCATACAACATAGTCACACTCCTTGCTTCCGAAGCTCCAATGCTGCCACCTGGTCTCCACCAGGTGGCAGTCAAGGAGTGGGACAGCCAATCCTTCTGCCCCAGGAGAGAGAGGAGAGCAGTCAGGTGGACATTCAATTCTCTCCCTCGGCTGCTGACCTCTGACAACCCAATCATGCTCCCGAACTCGATCCCCAGCATGGCATGAGGTGTGGTCATTCAGCACCTCAACCCTCAGTGCCACTAGGGCCAGCCTGATTTGTATCCTTCCTGACATAGGATCTCCAGTACTGCACACAGTACTCCAGATCTGGCTGCACCACAGATCCGTATAAGGGAAGAATAACCTTATTACTCCTACTGGTGAACCCCTTTGAAATGCAACCCTAGCATACAGTTTTACTATATCGTAAGCAATAAGACATAATGGTTGTGCATGGAACAGATATTACCGCACACCCTAAGGTGTAGTGAGGCATGAGGCTGTGGGCGAATGCCTTCAACCCTGGAAGTGTGGTAATATCTGTTCCTACCAAAAATGTCTTACTGCACTTATAAAATAGCTCCTTTTTCTTACTTTTATTTATTATTTTTGTACTCTATTTTTCTCTTCTTGGCCCCAGGCGTAGTTCCTCATGCCTGAGCCCTAGCCCCATCCTGCTAAAACTTACCCTCTCTTGGTGGCCCCCCACAGCTTGCCTCCCATGGTGGAGTAGTGGGATCCCTCAACCCACCTCACACATGAATCCAGAGATGGAGAGGGTTGTTGCCCATTGTGGAGGTGGCGCCTGCGAGCTTGGCAGTCATGTAGGCATGCCCAGACTACACTTTTTCCCTCCTGTTTTACCCTGAGCTAAGGCATGAAATGACACCACAAGGAGGGAGCGTGCACACATCCATGTGTTCCTCCAGGCGTCTGCCTTAGCTCTGCCCCTTGTTGCATCGGTGCACCAACTCCCAGCCTCCATCAGGTCAGGCATGCATTGACTGCAGAGTCCCCTCTCCAAGAGAAAGAGTCTAGACCAGTGGATGCTGAATACTTTTCCTCCCCTGCCAATGCCTGGCAGCCCATGCTCATTCCTGAACACGAGTCACCGGTGTGATGTGAGGTACGCCTAGCGCCTCAGCCCTCAGCACCACCGGGCCAGGCTTTTTCTTACTTTTACTGTTAGAAAAATCATGTTTGTATGAAGAAAAAAGATTTATTAATGACAATTTATAATAAAATAGTCCTTCTGCCTACTACATAGTGGTTTTGTTGGATGTATTTTAGGGGTATGCAGTTGCATTAAAATCTCCTCCTATGATATTTGTTGCTTTTGGTCTTGTTAGCATGGCCACTCCATTTGATTAACAATATATTGTTACCATTGTAATGTTGGCATTTTTCCATTTTTTTTGACAAATGGGACAGAGCTCTGACTACTACAGCTAAACAGGAGAGAGAAGGGGAACTGGCTAGCAGCATGGCAGAATAGCAGGAGCAGTGGGGAGTTGGAGAAGCTGCAGGGACACCACACACATGGCAGAATAGTAGAAATGCACATGGCAGAATAGTAGTAGTGGGCAGTGAGTTGGAGGGCTGCAGACTCACATGCATATGCCAGCGAACAGCCATGTCAGTCACAATGAGTCGGTGAATGAGTGTGGCGGGTCCTCCCTGTCCTTTGTAGTGAGCAAGCGTGTCCTGATCAAGGAAGAGAGGGATTCCAGCTATGTGGCTTTTCAGTTGTACCAGTCTGTGGCATTATTTTGGCATTACTGAATATAAATAAAAAAACAACAGCAGCATGGAAGTTTTGTTTTAATGTGAGCCAGAGCAGCCAGAGATTGAAAGACTGTTAAGCACAGCAGTGCGACACTAGAAAATCATTTAACAGAGGCAGTGGGGACTCAGAGAAGTGGCAGCATGATGTGACCAGAAAAGCTTTTGGCAGTTTAAGTTAAACATTTATTTGTGGAGCCTAGATTCTGGTTGCTGATGTTTGTAGTGTAAAATGCATTAACAGATATGTTTTAGTTAGTGAGGGCCAGGGCTTTGTGTTGTAATGTTTCTCTCGCCAAAACAGAGAAAAGAAAATGGTGGAATTTAAAATGAGCATTCTAATGGCTCATTGATTCTTTTGCAATATGATCCTGCTTTTGGGGACTTGGAAGCTCCTCAGGTGGCACACTGGATGTGTGCTTGCCTACAAGCAAAGGATCTGCAGTTTAATTCTAGGTGAGGAACATATTTGCCATCTTATCAAGTATATTCATGAATTATTTGAAGACAGAGTGGGGACTGTACACGTGGGAACAAATGGAGTACAGTATGCAGTCAGGATGCAAAGAAATCAAAATAAAATTTATTCCTTAAGCAGGTAAAAATAAACGGACTTAGAGTGGAAAATAAAAGAACTATATACAGATAAACATAAATTAAAATATTTCAACAGTTAACATCACTGAAGAAACAGTTCCTAGAATCAGGCTAGGCATCTGGTAGGGTCGTATTGCTACCACACTCTGTCTAATTCCTTCACATTCTCCCTTTTATACAGACTTTAGATCACATGACAGATAAGCTTCTTCCTAACAGAAGATATATTAGCATACAATGTTTACAATGCTTTAAATGTGGATTCAAGATTATTTTAGGCATTCTTTAATTGTTTATATTATAACCAACTTCAAAACAAACAAGAAATACTAATATTTCTTTTATTTACAAGATTTCTGAATACCCCGCTCATCCCATCAGTATTTATTATAATAAGGGTGAAAAGGCTGGCCGGCACTATAGAACACAGAGAGGAGGGTCTGGAGAGCAGCTCTACAAAGACACAGCTGCAGGTTAGCTTTTCAATATAAATATAACAGTTTACAATGTTGCAACATCAATGGATATAGTAGTTATATTCCTGAGAACACAATATCAAACAATTGAAAGGGGTTTGCACCTATGTACAACAACAAACACTGCATTCTCTTTTCAGAAACAGTACTTGGAAAAGGAAGCAGGCTACAAATGCTGCACTCGCTCAGCGTTTCTTCTGGCTTAATTAAAACTAGCCTTAACGTAAGGTTTGAGGTCTGAGACAGCTAGTTTGCCCGTATTGTTTTACAAAAACCTGCATACAGGCAAATAAGTGCTAGCCAGAAAAGAAAGTCCCTGGTTTGTTTTGTGAGTGAAAAACGCCACGGTAAAATTACCGAGACCGCATATCTTCGCACAGCCACACAGTGCTAACGTAGACAGTCATGCGGTTTACCAGAACAGTGGCAGCATTTTGAACACGAAGCATTTGTCAGAAATGGGGCCTAAAACACAAGAAAAGAACATGAAAAAGAGACAAGAGACAGATAAACTCACATAGGTGGCCACACAATGGGTGGGGAAATAAAAGAAGTGACAGTATGCAAGCAAGATATAGAAAAGACAGAATTACTGTTGCAACAGATTTGAAAAGGTATTTTCAGCCCAATTACCTAAGAAAAGACTTCAGTATACCAAACAAAGATAAACTCCTGATTCAAAAAGTATCCAGGAGCAATAACAATTAAGGAATGACTCAGGGCAGCGTGCGAAGTATTTTTTCATGTAGAGGGTGGTGGACACATGGAACGACCTTCCTGAGGAGGTCATGGGATCATAAACAGTGGGGGGTAAGAATGCATGGGACAGACACAAGCCAATTCTAGTGGGAGGTAGGAGAAATTAGGCTGTTTGTAAGACTAGGATCTGCAACTTATCAGATAGGTAGGGAAATGGGCAGCCTGGATGGGCCAAGCAGTCCTTATCTGCCATCAAAGTATATGTTTCTGTGTTGTTCTTACCTCGCATTGAACAGATTTGTTGCACAGTAAGAACTAATCAGAATGTGGAGTTTCTCTCCCATTTTATAAAGTGCCGTATGTACAGTCTTAAGTGCTACGGGAATGAATGATTGGGACTTTGTGCTCCACCAATCCCAACAAATCAGGGGATGTTTGGGGCTGAGTTCCCCATGTTAAACAAACATGCAAAGCAATTTTTTTAAAACAAATTGGTTATGGGCAAACCCCCAAAGAAACAGCTATGATTTATGTCATTGTTACAGATTTCATGATTTAAGATGGAGAGCTCTGTCTTCACACCCCTAATTTAGACCTTTGCCAGTGTAAGCTGGTAGAGAAATGTGCACAATGTAAGTGAATTTAAGATGCTAACTGGTTGAGGAACCACAGTTAGAAAATTAGACTAATGCGGCCTTCACATAGTTTTCTATGGCAGTCCTTAGTCCTCCACTTATGCAGACTGGTTTGTAGTTTCACAACTCGTCTTTCTTGCTTTTGTGCAGATGGGCCATGTCTCTGTTCTCAAGTCCATGTAGACCACCCTGTGGCAAATGAGCAGCTAAAATGCCTATAGTTGAAGCTGCTGTTACCTCTGCTGTCAAATTGAGCAGCCCAGAATGCAGTCCACCAGGCCACATAGCCTTGTAATACTATACATTAGGGCTGTGCAAACCTCCCAAAGTTCAAGCACGCAGACTTTGGTGGTCGAACCCCATAAAGTCTGCCAAAGAATGGAGTTGTTCACCTTTTTTGCCACCTGCAGCCATCATGCACACACACACAGGCAGCTTCTGGCAAATGGGGTATGCTAATGAGAGCTACCAACTCTGCCATTAGTTGGTAGCCCTCATTTGCATACCCTACACTAACAGAAGTTGCCTGCTGAGCGTGACATGGCCACAGGCACCTTGGTGACATGGTGTGGGTCTTTCAAAGACAAATATGGATTATTTATTACATGTTTTTGAGGATCAAGGGAAGCTGTAAGGTATGCAGCAGGGAGTATCAAGGAGGAAGGTGAGCAGAAGGAAGGGTGTGATGGGGCCAGGAGCTGGTAGTTTTTACATGCTATACAAGCTGTGGTCTGGTAGTGATACAGGAGAGGAGGAGGAGGGTGGAATGGTAGGGGAGAATGGCTGTGATTTCGGGGGTGGATTTGAGTACAACTTCAAATAATTGATGTTTGTGAATACTGAATATTTAATTACTTTTCAGCAAGAGCTTTTAATGCATTTGGTGGTGTTTTGCGTCTTTTGACATCAAAACTATATCTCCTTCTGTCTACATTTGTAGAATCTGTAGCACTACCTTTGGGTCCGGCTGCAAGCTGTACCGATATGGTGATGGGTGCGAAATGAGGTATGTGGTTAGACGGGTCACCTGGTCCTTTCCATTTGGACCATGGTGACACGCTCGCCACTGTCCTATCTCCCTAAAAATTTGCCGCAGTCTGAAGGAATTTAACACCTGAAGTTCAAGGTGTTTGATTCTTTTGTAGAACCAAACTTGTAGCCCTACTATACATACTTGTAATACTTACTGTATATACTTTACATACCTTGTAAATAGGGCCTCTGGGTCCTAAGCATTTCATCCTGTTTAAAAATATTTACTACAACTACTGCTACATAGATTTGCCCAGCTTTAGCCTTTCATCCCTTCTAGGATCCTTTCCTCCTTTATCCATACTGTTTAGGCATCAGCCCTCATTTCTCCCTCCTGATCTCACATTCTGGCACAGGCCCTTCTTTTTCCTGCTAAATACTAAACAAAGTATTGGTCCACTATCTCTGCCTTGCTTCTGTCTCACCCTCTCAACCTTCCTCCTTTCTTAGCCTCACTATACTCCCCCCTTGACCTTGTGCTTCTGTATGCATTTCATGAATGCTTTGTCTTCCTGCTTCATCCCCTTCTGATCTTGAGCTCAGTCACTGACCGGACCCGCTGATTTGCTTACTAGCCTCCATCATTGCCCTTAGGCACTCCTCCCTATCCTATTCCCTCTGGCTGCCTAATGCCTTCCAAATGCCTCCTTTTCACCCTTAATGCATTCTTCAAATCTGCAGTGAATCACAGTGGGCCTCTTATTCATATTCTTTTGATATATCCCAATGCAGTCTGCCACTGCTGCAGCATTCCTACTTTGAATACTTGCTATTTTTCCTCCACTCCTCTGACTGCTCTACTGTCTTTGTACTTTTCCTCAATAGCCTTCACACCTTGTCAAAGTCTGCCTTTGTGAAATCCCACAACTTCACTGAGCTTATCATCATGTAGGCTTCTAGTTGGACATTTAAAGTCACCACCTTGTAGTCACTGGGCACCAGCAGTTCCTGGACTGACACATTTTGGATTTCTCTCTATTAGTGAGGAACAGATTCAGCAACGCACCCTCACCTAGTGGTTCCTAGACCATCTGTACTAGGAATGCTTTCTGGCATGCATCTATCAAGAGTTAATCCCTTATACTTTCCATGAATGAGACCTTCCAGTCAACATCTGGCATCTTTATGGCCCCTGCTGTTACTACTTCTCCTAGTTTAGCTGCCCTCCTCAACATCTTGACTAGTTCTCTGTTCACTCCCTGGGCATGGCCTGATGGTCTGTAAACCACCCCATCCTAATTTGTTTCCCATTTCCAGTTGCTACTAGCACCTGAAAAGATGTTAACCTTCTCAAGTCTCCTAGGTTGTCCTCTCTGTTGCGTCTCTTTTTTCCCTTAGGTGCTAATCAGCTCTCTCACCCTTAGTACTGATTTTTCCTTAAGAAGAAAGCTGAGTATAGACATGCTATGCTCGTGGTTCAAGGTATCCCAACTCTGTGACAGCCACCATGTCTGGGTTAACTTCTGCAACCAGTGCAAGTAGTTTTGGCCTTTGTTGCCCAGACTTCTTGCAGTGGTAGACATCATATGCAGTAACTAGTCTTCACCTCCCCTTGTACTTTTTCCAGGGTTTTAATAAGTCCACTTCATTGTTTTGTAGGGAGGAGCTGGCAAGACCCATGGGTAGTGTTCTTTGTAGTGCTTTTTGCAAAACTAAACACCACCTACCTAATTTAAACTAGCTACTGCAGTAAGTGTTGTGCCCATCTAGCTCCCAGCACCCTACTGTCCTCCTCATTGGGATGCAAGCAGTCTTCTTAGAACAGCCTTCTACCCTTCCAAGTTGGATCCCAGTCCCTGAGAACTGAAACCCCTCCTGCCTGCACCACCTCTTTAGCAAAATGTTGAACTGGAACACCCCTAGGAATGCTGTTTTGTAATGACAGCATTTTGAATGTGTTGGTTCTATCTTCCCTCATGAGGGTTGACTAGGGTACCACTGGCTACAACAGGGTGAACCTACTGCTTGTGCAACCCTGGTTCTCAAGGCTTTGTTTCCCTCTCCCTTCTCCACTTCCTCCCTTGCCATTGTCCAGACTCTTTCTCTGTCTTATGTGGGTCTTGAATGTGTCTGTGACAGTGATGCCCTATGGAGCTTGGCATCTGCAGGAAGAAGTGACATACTTCTCCCCTTTTGGCTTCCAGCTGTGACCTCATGTTCTGGAACCACATGTACTGTATATCCCATGAGTAAGGAACACACAGTAACCCATACTATATGTGGTGATGGAACAATTTAATTTTTATGAGTTTGCCCATGGGTTTAATAAATGCCTTATCTCCTTCTGAAATGTACTCTAGAGTTTATGCTATGAATAAAAAGTATTTACCACAATTAATGTAATATATACCCCACCATGGGGATGTTAAGTAATTAGCAGGGCTCAGTGGTCCCCAAACACCATCCCAGTGGAGAGACTGTTCAGTGTGCAAGAAGCAGAAAAATCTATCGAGAACAAAAGCAAACTTAAATGGTGTAGCCCAGCACAGATGTATGCCAGACCTTCTGACTAGAGATGTGGTGATGTTTAACCTCTTTGGCAAAGTTCACACAAAGTGGCAAAAATTTGCATAGGAGTTCGCAATTTTCCCAAACCTGAGAAACTTTGACTTTACCAGAATCACAAAGTTTTTGCCATGAGGTATGGATTTCACCCACAAAGTCCACACTTCATGACAAACGTTGAACTTTATGTTGTTTCACGATCTGCGATGCACAAAATTTGCGACTCGTGTGAAATTAGTGAATTGATTCACAGATCAAAGTTTACTGACTTCATTTATCTCTACTTCTGACCAGAGGAGGTGTAACATAGAAACATAGAAGCTGTCAGATGATAACAACCTCTTGACCCACCAGTCTGCCATATATTCCTACTTACTGTGCCAGCGCAGATCCTACTCAATCTCTGGTCTTCTCCCCTTGCCCTACTTCTAAGGTCTCCTTGTGTCTGTCCCATGCATGCTTGAATGCTGTTACTGTTTTATCACCCACCACCTCTGCAGGAAGGTTGTTCCAGGTGTCCAGCACCCTCTCCGTGAAAAAGTGTTTCCTTACATCTCCTCTGAGCCTCCTCCCCAGCTTCATAGCATGACCCTTGACCTGAAGCATCTTTCTCTATGGAAAATGCTACCTTCTTGTACCTTATTAATATTTATGAATTGAGGTATTTGAACATCTCTATCATATCCCCCTTTCCCTCCTTTCCTCTAAAAGCACATATTTAGTTCCTTGTGTCTTACCACATAGGGTTTTATGCAGACCCTGCACCATTTGGTAGCTTCTTTGTACTGCCTCCACCTATCTATGTCCTTCCAGGGTGGGCCTCCAGAACTGAACACAGTACTCAGGTGGGGTCAAACCAGTGATCTATACGAGGGTAATCACCTCTCTCTTTCTACTGATTCCCTCCCTATGCACCAGAGCATCCTGCTAGCCTTCCCCACTGCCTTATCACACTGCTTGGCTACCTTCTGGTCATCAGAAATAATTACCCTAGGTCCCTTTCTTTTTTGCTGTTGCTAATACAGTACCTCCCTGCTCAACTGGTACATTGCTCCTGGGTTTCTGTTCCCCAAGTGCATGATTTTCACTTTTGCTGTGAAACCCAGCTGCCATTCCTTGACCCTTCTTCCAGCTTTTACAGATTATGCCTCATTCTTTCCCTCCACCCCACCCGGCATGTCCACTCTGTTGCAGATTTTTGTGTTATCTGTGAACAGGCATACTTACCTTCTAGCCCTTCTGCAATGTCACTAATAATGACATTGAAGAGGCTAGACCTAATGCTGACCCCTGTGGCACCCTGCTGGTCACCTTGCCTTCTCAGAGTGGACCCCATTTACCACCATCCTCTGACTTCTATTGCTTTTTTATTTTTGTTATTTAAACATTTGGTTACTGGGAAGGCACACTGAGCCAAGCCTCATCTTCAGGCTAGACCTGGGGACAGGAAGCATGGGAATCACAATATATAGTACAAGGTATTCAATACAAAATAGTAAGCATAGCATAATAATTCAATGAATACAATGCAGAAAAACAAGCTATGCAGAGAGACAACTGTACATGGAACCGAGTATCACAGATTGGAGCAGTTACAACAACATTCTAGTGCAATGAGACAACTGTACGGTACAGAGTAACTCAAAATCAGTGTTGTTGCAAAGGGAGACAACTTCTTGGCCAACTTCTTACCCATTTTACTACTTTGGACCCAGTTCTAGGTTTGCCCAGCATGCTCACCAGTCTTGTATATGGAGCGGTGTCAAAGGCCTTACTGAAATCCAGGTAGACCACATCTCGGCTCCTCCTGATCCACTTCCCTGGTCATTCAGTCAAAAGAACTTGGTTAGGTTTGTGGGCAAGACCTCCCCATGAACCCATGTTGCCTCAGATCCTCTAATACATTGGTTGCAAGGTATTCCCCAGTCCTTTCCTTCAGTAGTGATTCCATTACTTTACCCACTACTGAAGTCAGGCGACAGGTCTTTAACTTCCTGCCTCCCCCTATTTCCAGTTTTGTATAAAGGGACCACATCTGCCCTCCTCTGGTCCCTGGAACCTCTCCTGTTTCTAGTGATAGGTTGAACTGAGTTGTCAAGGTGCAGCCAGCACCCATTGAGCTCTTTTAGTATCCTAGAGTGCACTCCATCTGATCCCATTACCTTGTCTACTTTTAATTGTGCTAGTTCCTTGAGGACTCTCCTAGGTAAAAGGACTAGTGTCCACCTCCCTTCCTTTAATGCTCTTGTCCCTTAACTTTGGCCAATCACCTACCCCTTCCTCAATAAATACTGAACAAGTAATAGTTCAATATGTCTGTTTTTTTTTTTATCCTCTACGTCACAAATCCTCCTTCCCCTATTAGCTTTCCTATCCTTCTTTGGTCTTTCTTTTCTTGCTCATATACCTAAAGACGTTTTATCCCTTTTTTAATTGACTAAGGCAATATTCTTTCTGTTTGTGTCTTTGCACTCTAACTGCTCTCTTGCCTTTCTTTGTTTCCCCTGACAACTATCTCTATCCTCCTCTTCTGTGTCCTCTTGTACCTTCTACATGCTAGTCTTTTGCACTTACTTTCTCCGCTTCATCTCTAGAGAACCATAGCAGTGTCTTTTCTCTTGCTCTTGTTAACCTGCCTAAAACAGGAAGATGTTGCCTTTTCAATGCCCTTCCTTTTTTTCCTCAACCCCCCTTTTCCATATCTCTGCTAGGGTGTCCCTGAGGTAGTCTTCCATTTCTTTAAATCAGCCCTCCAGAAGCCCAGGACCCTCATCTTGGTGTGGCTCGATTCTGGCCCAGTTCTTATACTGAGCCACATTGTGCAGTGATCACTGGTTCCCAAGTGATCACTCACTGGGACGATCAACAACACTGTCCTCGTTTATCAGTACCAGGTCCAGTATTTCCCCACAGTGGGTTCCTTAACTAGTTGCCTGAGGAATGCCCTTGCAAGGAGTCAGGATGTCCTTTCTTCTTACTGCTGCCACAGCTGGTAGGCTCTAATCCATGTCCGGTGAACTGAAGTCCCAGGCAACAACACCACCCCTTTAGCACCACGCATGTCTCCATGTTGACCCACAGTATCTCAGCTACTCCTGCTTTCCCATAGTTTTATATTGTCCCTGGCATAAAAGCCACTCCTCTCCTTTCTACCTACCCTGCCTTTTCTGAACAGCATATACCTTGGTATAGCTACATCCCAGTCGTGGTTTTCATTCACCAGGACTTGATAATTCCTACTCGTCTAGGTCCATATCTGCCATGGTGGCCTCTAGGTCAACAATCTTATTGCCCAGACTTGAGTGTTGCACATATGGCTGTCCAGATTGTCCTGCCACCCCCATTTCCCATTTGCCCTTCATTATTTCCTCCACTACTTTTTTTTGTTACTATCTCTCTTTCCTTTTACCCTTGGATTCCTTTGTTATTTGGTTCCTTTGGGTTTTACACCCTCAGATTCCCATTGCTGACCTTATGAGCATGGGGGGCAGATGTGGCAGCTCCATATTAAAGGATACCTGCATTGAACCACTAAGCCACTTTTCCTGTACAACTGTTTGAATACTAGATCACATTCTATTGTTGTTTCATCTTCACTGGCCAGTTGGTGAACTCAGTGGGTGTTTATGATTTGCATGCTGATGGTAGGGACCATTTTGGAACAATATAGTGTAGTTTATTCACAAAGACCACCAACAGCTTAATTTGCTCACTTTCATTCTACTTCAGTTGGTTTGCAACTGTATCCCCTCCCTTCCGGGATGAGTCTGACAATAGGCAATATTGTCTAGCCTTCTTTTCCCAGTCAACAACAACAAAATACCTAAATGGTTGTACAGCAGCATGCAGTAGCATGGATCTGCTGCACAGTCAGTTGTTTGCAAAATCAGTCTCAGAAGAAACCAAATGGAACATGGCTAAACCATGTTTCATTTAGCTTCTACAAGTACTTCACTGGGATGGGCAGTTTGGGTTGGCTTTGTAGTTAATTCCTTCTGATTAACCATACAGTAGCGTGTAGGGAGGTATGGTAGCTGGTGAGCAACAGAAGCACTCCACAGCAGCACTGAGCACTGGAGCCACACTGTAGATGTGAAGATTATATTTCATCCTTTATAGCACTCCACAGTCAACACCAGTGGGTATTCCTCATCCATCCTATAGGTTGTTGCACGATTCAATCAAATCAAAGAGGATGAGGACATACCTCTGTACTCATCAGATTATCCCCAGTTTACTTCATGCATCAAGATAGGTTGGTCATGTCCTGACTGCTCCCAACAGTTCTTCACAACTTTGAGCAATATTACAGGTACTTTTACCTTTAATTCCAACTAACACAAACAGCCTGGTAGCCAGCATAGATCAGTATTAACTAACTGCACACAGTTAAACATCAGCAGCATCTAATTTCTGCATCAAGTAGCCTTAAAATTCAGTAAACAGCTAGGCTAGAAATATTGTTAAATGCTCTGCAACAAGCTAGACTGTGCTCCCAAGAATCAGGTACCCCTCCTGTAGTGGGACCTGAACCCACAGCAGCTGCACACCTGAGATAAACTTCAAGGCTTGGGTTCCTGCTGTAGCGACCACTGCCCATGAGGAAGTTAACCACCCCACCAGTAGCGGTCACCTAACTCCCACAAACACAGAGCTCCTCAGGAACAAACTACCTGGGCTGGGGTCCCCTCCAGCAGTGACCTCAGCCCAAGGCAAAATACAGAACAGCCCTCAAGGCTTATACTTACTCAGCATGTTTGCCTGGATAACTATTGCTTGCTATGAGGCCCCTCCTGAGCAGCCACCTGACACCTAGTCCACACACAGGATGCAGCCTGAAAGTGTGCTTCCCCCCAGCACCATAGTGTGAGGTGACTTGGCAATAGCACAAATGAGCACAGGCTCAACAGTCCGGCACAATAGCCCTCTGGGAATGGCAGCCTTCTCTTCCCACATACCTGCTGTGCAGTCATCTCTGCTGCCTGTTCCCCACTACTCTGCTGGCTGAGCAAAGGTCTTCCACATTCCATTGTGGGCCATTCCCACCTCTACACTCGATGGAATTTTCTTTGTCTCAGGGGGTCATAAATCAGTCCCCATCCCCTGAGACAGCACATGGCCATGCAAGCACTGGCTCTGCTGCTGAAGTGCACAAACCCCATGATGCTCCTCAGCTCTCATGAGAGCTACTAGGACCACTCAGCTAGCACTGCAGATCTGCATGTAATCCACAGATTCGGCCATCTTGGCTGGGGTAAGGTTTTGATACAGGATCCCAATCCTGTGGTTCTAGTGAGATCTCACTGGGACCATCTTGCCTGGGACCCTCACTCACTGTTTCCTATTGTGTGAGCTTGTTTCACATTATAAGCGATGCTTCAGCAAGGTTACAAGTAGCAGCTCTGAGAACAACTATGTGGCCTGCTGCAATAGGAGGACCCTACCTGATGCAGTTCTCTTTGATTTCTGCAGATATTTGCACACCATGAGAAAATGCAAGGAATGCGGAGTGTCATTCACAGCAATGGAAGAGGACGACATGGTGTGCATAGTGGCACACTCACACCGTGCAGGATTCAGCAGGTATGGAAAAGGAAGGCTCCATGTTAGAATCCCAGCCACCATCAACCGCCCCAGTTGCACTGGATGCTAGCCAAGCACAGATGTTGTTCCAGCTTTGGAATCCCTGAAAGCAGGAAGCCACATTACAACAGCAGGCACCCTGAAAGCCCCACCCTGGAACACACCAAGAAGCATCCTTGGCTTCGACATGGACAGCACAACATCTCGAAGGCCATGGCAGACCCTGAGGAGGGCACATCAGACAAATCTACCCACATGTGCCATAGAGACAACATCGACAAACTCATTATGATGGTACAGGAAACACTCAAAATATATTAGCAACCCTTGCAGCCCTCCATATCAGAGGACCCTCTACTCTCCATGGGTGAGCCAGAGGAGAAAGTCCACTTCCCTCCTGCAAGACCCTTGGCGCATTCCTCATCAAAGAGTACAAGGCACTGGAACTGACCAGAATACCTGAAAGAGCATGGTGAACAGATGGCACCCCATGAGCCAGGAAAGAAGCGACCACAGGGAAAAGCCCTAAGATGGACCAACCCATTAATGAGCTGTCCAAATGCACTACCATTCCAACTGAGAGCACAACTGTGCTAAAAGACCAGATGGATAAGAAGGTGGATAAACACCTCAAAAGATTCATGAGGCGGCGGCATGCACGCTCAGCAGACACTGTGGTGTGGTTCACCTGCAGGGCACTCCACAGATGGCTGGACATAATCACTGAGAATGTCCCGAGGACTCCCGCAATCTGATGTGGTGGAATGTGCAATCCAGTTGGTGAAATACATAATGGATGCCTCCTCTGATATCCTCAAATTTGGGACATGGGCTACAGTACTAGCCAATAGAGCCAGAAAGAGCACTGTGGCTGAAACTATGGCAGGCAGACAACAAGTCCAAAAATGTCCTAATGAAGCTATCCTTCAAAGAGGGTACTCTATTCAGTGAAGGTCTAACCCCATATCTTAAGCAAGGGGAAACAGGTGCTGGGAGACAAGGATATCTACCTCCACATGACAGGACTTTTCAATCAAAAGGAAGTTCTTCAAGCCAAAACTCAGTCCTGTAGCCCTGAAGATCGAGCTGTGGCATCAAGGACCCACTTCCAACACAGGGCATACAATAACAGAGCAAAAGGCAACACAGGGAAATACTCCATTAGAGTTGAAGGCCAAACTTCAAACCCCAAGGTAACAGAAATGAAGGTGCACGGGCCCATAAACCACCACTAGCGGGAGGATACGGTCATTTGCACAACAATGGGCCCAGACAACATCAGACAAATGGGTGCTGAAAGTGGTCACAAAAGGCTATGCAATCGAGTTCAGCAGCAAGCCGTCAAGACACAGACCATTTTATCACCCATGCAGGTTCCCCTCAAGACACAGGCCATAAAGGAGGCAATGCAGGACTTGCTCAGCAATGGGGCTATCACACATCCCTACAGAGGGAAAAGACACAGGGGTATACTCCTTGTTCTTTGTTGTCATAAAGAAGACGGGCAGGATGTGTCCTGTACTAGACCTCAAGTACCCAAACGGATGGTGGCCCACAAAATATTAAAAATGGAAACCTCAATCAACCCTGTTATCCATTCAACTGGGGACCACTTGACCTCAATAGACCTCAGGGATGTCTACTTTCATATCCCCATACAGACCTCACACCACCGTTACCTCAGGTTCAGCAATCAGGGTCAACACTTTCCATACACCTGCCTACCATTTGGTCTGGCATCTGCTCCCCACCCGAGTATTCACCAAGACCCTGGTAGTACCCGCAGCATCATCCAGGAAGCAAGGGGTTCATGTAATTCCATACCTGGATGACTGGCTGATAAGGGTGAGAACAATGGAGCAGGTGCAGTGCAGCACACAACTAAAAATCAAATGCTTGCAGCAACACAGATGGGTAATCAATGTGGCAAAGAGCCAACTAACACCTTCCCAGACCATTATGCACTAGGCACAGTAATAGACACAGGAGAAACAAAGTAATACCTACACACGAGAAAATCTGAAACACCAGGACACTGGTTTCAGGCCTAATCAACAGACCAAACAAGGCAGTATGGGACTACCTGCAGGTTCTGGGAGTCATGGCAGTACTAATCGACTTGGTCGCATGGTCGCCAACACATGCAGACACTCCAGAGATATCTGATAGAATACTGGGATCTTCTCCAGCTGGTTTTGTGTGATTTTCTATGCTGTGACTGCCCATACACTATGAAGATTGTGTATAAGCAGTCATACACAAAAGGAAATTCTTGTATCTTGAGGTTCCCTTGGTAACAAAGTACCTCTTGAGCTGTGCTCTCAAGATCATCTGTTACCAAGGAAACCTCTCGATAAGGATATCACTGTTATGTATGACTGCTCCTACACAATCCTCTATATAGTGTATAGTGCGTCTACTATGTATGGAATCACATTATGGAATATGCTTGTTCTGCTGCAGTAGTGACATCATTATGTTGTTGTGCTGCAGTAGTGATGTCACTATTACAGCAGAGCAACTTGAAATGCTGCACATAGTTGCTTTCCTCTATCCAGTTAAGCTGGAAAGTTTTTTTTAAACTTGAACTTGCTGAAACATCTGCAACACACTGTGTCAGTAATTTCAGTCTGCTAACAACCATCAAGAGACACCACCCCAACTGCCAATTCACTGAAAATGAAGCGTCAATGTCTGAAATGGTCATGGATGCCCATACACTATAAAAAAATAATGTATAGGTATCCATACACAGACAAGACTGTCTTCATCTCGAGTTTTCTATGGCAACCAGTGAACTTCTTGAGCTCGCTCTTGAGGTTCCTAATTGCTATAAAAACCTTTGATGCAGACACAGACTCGTTGTGTATGCTCCCCATATATTATCCTCTATGTTTTACTGCACTTGCAGAAAAGAGAAACACATTGTGCCTTTCAAATGCATAGTGTCACTGTTCCATATATTTGGCACATCTATTCATAAGCAACACATTCTCATATTGACTCACTCTAAAACATTTTAGGATGTAATTTCCATTTTTTTTGTTTTCCAGGGTAGCATCTCCTATTTTCAAACATCTGAACAAAAAATAGAGCATAGTGACTGGCCTGACTGATGATATCATATTTATCTTCATGAGAGGCCAATGATATCATGATATCTAGCTTGAAATCTTTGGCTTTGAGTGAAGATAAATGTGGGTGTCCTCAGTCAGGCCATATCATGCACTGTTTATACAAACATGCCTGGGTAATTTGAGATAGAAATGGTAAAAATTTTAAAAAGGAAAAAAGTACAAACAGTAAACCATGCACCTCTCTTCGGTGGTTCTGCATTAAAAGAAATGAATACAAAGACTACAGTCAATGGCAATGGAAATAGAAACCAAAAAGATATCCGGGATCTTACATGTGAAGATATATTTCTGAGCATGCTCAGTGAGCACTTCATATATCTTTGTATGTTGGGTTAAGATATCCTTTTATCTTACTATTTATCGACACACACATGTTGTATAAAGTGTTTTATTGATAATTTAGAACCCTTAATACTTAAAACCCATGGGTGTTCTAGTTCTTAACTAGAACTCAAACCCCAAGTTCTAAAGGGGTTCTAATTTGAAAACTAGTTCTGGTGATCCTAGTTCAGATACATGCACAATGCACAGTCATGCAAAAGGGTTCTTAGAATATTTACTTGGCTCAAGTAATTACACACCTGTAGCATATTCCATCCCTCTCCCCACATCCAAAAAATGATAGGGTTTTCTTGTTTGTCTGTTTATGCAGGCTTCTTTTCTAAAGAAAGATGTGTTTCCTTTGTGAGAGGATATCAGTGCAGACAGCCAATGCTTGGGCAGCAATACTAGCTGACCTGCCTGTCATGAGACCACCATACCCCCAGACAAAATGCAACAGATGCGATACTCACAACTCATGCTTTTGTACCAATACCTGCATGCCACGACTTACTGAAATGACAGATTAAAAACCCCTCAATACACTCAGCAGTTGCGAACTGCAACTTACTACACATTTTTTCACACATATTTTTCACAGAGAGGTGTATTTTTTCACAGAGAGGTTGTATTTTTTCACAGAGAGGGTTGTGGATGTATGGAACTGACCTTCGGAGAAGTTGTGGAGTCAAAATCAGTGGTGGAATTCAAGCATGCATGGGACAGTCATAAAGGCCATTCTAGGGGTAGGGGTAGGAAGAAGTAGGCTGCTGGTTAACTAGGATCTGCAGCTTATCCAGTAGGTAGGAAAATGGGCAGATTGGTGGGCCAGCGGTCCTTATCTGCCGTCAAATTCTATGTTTCTATGTTTCATAAAAAACTACCAGCCAGCATGTTGGGATGTAAGCTTCTTTGTGTGCATGAAAAATTCAGTACATACTCACACTGGACTTTATGCTATCAAGCAGTTATAAGAACACTTTCTGATTAACAAAAGTATTCATTGATACATGTTTTAAAACATGTGGTGGAAGAGACTCAAAAATGCAATGTATGAGAGAAGGGCGTGTCATGCTGCGAAGTGTGGACCCTGTACTGGAAGCGTAACAAGACTCATCTCCAAGGTACAGTATTACTCCATGTTTCCATTTTCAAATAATAAAACATAATGTTCTGTCTCTTTCATACTGTGTTAATGGGAAAATGTAAAATTATACTTTTATAACTTGAAAGGATTACACTAAAATAAAATTTCAGCTTGCTGTAAGTATGGGATGTTTGCTTTTAAATCTATTCTATTTGTGTTTCATGCTCCTGACTGGAGAACAGGCATGCCTGCCATTATTCCAAATGGCACTGGTAGCTCTTCCATATACAGTAATAACCAGACTTGGTATAAAATAACTGAAGTTTGTGGGTCCAGATAGGACACACAAAACTGGGGTGAACACATGTAGCCTGTTTTTAATCTACCTGCACTGTCTAATAGTCTCATTGTATTACAGCCTGTCCCTGATAGTCTCCTGTATCAGCCCATCCCTGATAAAGAGAGGCCGCATAATTGTGATAGGGCATGTCTATGGTACTATAACTATACATACAGTCCAATACTACATGTGGCCATATTTATGCTGACATTTATGGACATAAAATCATTACAGATAAGCTGGGATTTTCAAAAAGGAGATACAAACCAGGCCATGTTCTGCACTGAGGTGGTCATATCAGGGTCCTACAGCAATGCCAGTCCTATAAAGATAATGTGCCAGAAAATCACTGCATTAATCCTGTGAGGTGAGTTTATGTCCTCCCTATCTGGCACGACTGTAGTGGTGGAGTCATGTGAAGGGACTTATTGTTTTTGTTAAATATTTCCATGACAACAATAAAATCTATATCAGCATATTCAGTACACAGAGACCAAGAGAACAGCAGCGAAGAATTTTCACTGATAAGCATACATGCATACATTATATTCAAACAGAAAAAGAGTCAGATGAGAGTATTTGGAACAAGGAAGTGCTTATGTGAGAAAAGAGAAATCATGGGTAATAATAAGATGCATATTAATATGACTTGCCATGCGTGAATAGATATAAATGATCATTGCATGTGTGTTTGTGTTCTCCTTTGGTGGATGTATAGAAAGACAGACAGGCAGACAGACTGACAGCTGTCTGCCACCTTCATCAGTTTCAACCTGCACTGTGTTCCTAACTGTAAAGAGAGATTTTCACCATTGGTATTGTATCATATAAATTACAGCATTCAACATGCAAAGACCTGGAGCTGGATTTCAAAAGTGATGATGTAGATGCAATTTCAGATTTTGATCAGTTGCATTATCTAATATTTGCAAAAAAAATGTTTGAATGCTGTATTCAAACATTTGATGTATTTACAACAGTGTACCTACTTTATAGCACAAAATTAATGCATGCATCCCTTTTTGATATATGCCTCTCTTTCTGTCATGAAACCACTTAATTATGTCACAATGTTAAACTCCATTTTATAGTGTCTAATTTTATTTTGTTACTTTCCCCAGACAGTGGCTTGAAGATATACAGCCCCAATTTTGGATGGGTCCTGGCATACCAGGATCCCTAGCATTCACAGCTGGGTCTGGAGCATGCCAGGATCCTGGGGCCTACTGCTCAACACCGAGTTTATTCAAGTTTTCCCCCTTTGCTACTGACCCCCAAGGGTGCTGGCTCAAAGGACATAAGTGCAGGCTGGCAATGGCTGGCCCAGACTGCAACCAAGTGCCTAATGGCATTCTCCCCTCCTGACTCCATGGGTCCGGAGACTGCTGCCGTGCTTCCACCCAGTGGCAGTGCTTAGGGCACTATAGCAGCACTTTTTTCCCTCCTCCCAGAAGAGGAGAAGAGCATCATCAGGGGATGCTCAGTCCTCCTCCCACCAACCAGTCCCTGATGACCTAGAATCATTCCTGAATTTGGGTGCGCCAGTGTCAGGAGCAGTAGCTCTAGTGCTGCACCAGTCGCCCTCAGCTTATAGTGTCTAGTTTATATGTCAGGTTGCCCAGTTATAGCAAAAAATGGCGCATGTCCCAGATGCCCTTTGAAATTCCATCCTTTCTGCTTTGCAGGGATGCCCTTTAAAATGTTACTGCTTGTTTTGGCTGCTCTAGTACATTATAGCTCACACTTATTATTGTGTCTGTAAGATATGCAATGTGAAAAGTTTAGCAATCTCAACCTGGCTAATACACAGAGATTTGATCACCCTTTTTTTATTTCTCTAAATGTTGCAGGAGTAGCTCCCAGTGAGTGCCCAAATCAGAGTCTAACAATATAGTACAAGTGCCCCCAAATAAAATGCATCTTGAAAGCTTCAGTTCATTTTAGTTAATGGCCTCATGTAGAGCTGAAGACAAACTAAACAGGGTAGGTCAAGAGGGATCTGTAATATGTCCCAGATATCCAAAACAGTGCTACAGACTGGCATGTATGCAGACACATAAATTCTTTACACAGAACACAATGGGTGGGAGAGGGATTTTGAAGGACAATCAAATTCTCCTCACATGCGTGATAAATTCAACCTCATTATTTCTATGGTGCAGTCTAGATATCACAGGCGGGGGGTAGTTATGTAGCATAAGCAACTATTCTTGTTTTGTTGATAAAATAAGATATAGTATAGCAGTGAGATAGCAATAGGAATTTATAACACCCTGAAAAACTATGTACAGATATGATATGTTGCCCTGCCCCCAGGAGACACTGTAATTTATTCTCTAGTGCTTGTTTGTCTACCAAGGGTTATCATTTGTGGCAGAGCTGGATCTTTGCCATGTGACAGTAGAGCTCAATATAAGAAGGAGGAGTCTAGCAGCATTTATGACTAAGTCGGGGCAGGAGAGAAACCAGCGTGGATTCAGCATGTGTGAGAAGGTGAAGTATGGAGGATGACAGCATGGTTGGAGGTGGAAGACATCCCGAAGAGAGTCTCCTTAGGCACACTAGTTTGTCTCATACCTAGCACAAAGGGCTGGGGTGAATATTAATCTACTATGGACACCTGAAGTTGGGTTGAAGGGTACCCTCTCTCACAGCATCTGAGGGATGCTATATAGAAGAATGCCTGGATCACAGGGAACTTAGTGCCTGTACAGGGTATAACTGGTCCACTAAGTGCTGCCCTACTGAGAATCAGTGTATTTTTGTGCAGGTGACTGGGCATGGGATGGGTTGTCAGACAGTGGGCCCTTTTCATGATAGTGGAGTGGTGTGGGGGAGAGTGGTGGGCCTCTCCTGAGTTCCAGAAATGTCTGTGAACTGAATCCACAGCCAATCTGCCTCCCAGTACACAGGATGACTGCCCCCAACACACACACATAAGAATTGGTTACAAAATAGCACTAAACAGGGTATGGTGGAAACACTTAACAGTAAAGGAAAAGGATATAGTGGCTGATGTTTTGTTGCAAGAAAATACAAGAAATTATGAAAAAAGGCAGGAGCAAAACTTGGCCACCTGCTAACAGTTTGTTGTAGATCTCTCTCCCAATCCTGTTTTTTCTTCAAAACAGATGGTCTCTAGTGCACAGAAATGGCTGAGTTTGTCAAGAAATTCAAAGAGTGACTTTCAGTTCCACTTGATGGATTCCTATTCCCAAAAGTAGGCTCTGAGAAAATGTCCTGCTCTGATATGATCCAGGAGTTTGGGTGAGGAGTAGCAGGAACAGCCCCCTCCAACTCCATGCTCTGCCCAATCGGTGAGAGTGCTTCCTGGCATTCAACCACATTAGGGTCAGGGTATAGTGCAAGCACTTGAGACTGAAGAGAAAAGTTAGAGTGGCTGATGTTTGGTGTGAGAAAATCCAAACAGCATAGATAAAACTGGAGCATCAATGTTGGAAAGCATGTAAGGGGCTGGAATGCCATCATGGATTTGGACAACTGAATGGGCACATTTGTATATCACAACCTCAGCTGGCAGAAAAGGACCAAGGGGCTGACCAAGTTTGTTTGGGGTATTTCCTAAGCACATGTTGAGAGCATCATAAGTGTAGCAGCTCTCAAAATAAAACAAGCATTTGTCAATGCTGAATGTTGGCTTGCTGGCATTGGCATTGGTAGAGCAGGAGTTAGAGAGACATAATAGGAATGGCAGTGAAGTATTGAACTGATGCTAACCCTCCCCACCCTGCAGAGACTGACAGGCATTGTGGGTGTGCCTTTGGGTCATCGTCCATAGCGCTCATGCCATTTCACCTCACCCTGCCCTGCAGACACTGACAGGTGTCACAGTGTGCCTTGAGTCTTTGGGCCTTATACTCACCCCCATTCCAAAGGAAATATGCTGAGATGGGTGTGGTATAGAAGAATGGGGTGAATGCTGGGGCTGAAGACCTCAAGGCACACTTTGATGCTTGTCACTGACTGCAGGGTGGGGGTGGAATGGCATGAGCATTATGACCAACGATCCCAAGTCACCCCATGCCTGTCAGTCTCACAGAGTAGGGTGTTATGGTTGAAACCCTAATGCCCCAGCCATTTGTTAGTATTTTCACTCCAAATTTTCAAAATGGACTTTTGTGACCCCATCTCTTGAACAGTGGCACTATCATTTCATTACTCAATCCCGAAAGGTGGTTTTGCACAGTGATTGTGCCATTTGGTGCCACAGATGTGAAAACACATTTCTGGAAGGATGCAAAAATGACAGCTGTACTGTTCATGAGGTGGTAAAAAAAATGTCTATGTTAAAAATCTGGGTGAAAATATGAAAAATAGCAAAGTTATGAGCGTGCATAGAAACTGCGTAATGCATGCCTGTAACATAATCATTTTTGGAATTTTTCACCAAATTTTCAACATGGGCATTTTGAACCTCTCCTCATGAACAGTGGCACTATAGTTTTGTTAATCTGTCCCAAAGTTGATTTCCCACAGTGACTGCACCATTCTAGGCCACAGATGTGAAACACATTTCAGGAAGGATGTGAAACTGATAGCAATACTGTTCATAAGAAGGTGTGAAAAAATGGCAATGTTGAAAATCTGGAGAGAAAATATTAAAAATTGGTGAACTTACAAGCATAACACAGTCATCTTTTGGAATTTTTCACCAAATTTGCAACATGGGCTTTTGGGACCTGTCCTCATGAACAGTGGCACTGTCATTTCATTAATCAATCCCAAAGGTGATTCCATGCAGCAACTGAAAATCACCTTTCAAAACTGAGAAACTAAATGACAGTGGCATGTTCATAAGATGGAGTCCCAAGAACCCCATGTTGAAAATATGGGCCCAAATGCAAAACAATGGCTGAGATATCAACCTAAGTTTAAACCCCTATTGCCTCCCATTATAAAGCTTACTGTCATTTCTTCAGTTCATAGTTCAGCTTTGAAGAGTGCGGACATATTCCGGTTCAGAGAAGATCATGGCTTCTGTCCTCCGGAGGGTAAGTACTGTATGAGTGAGGGGATGCGGGAGGTGGGTGCACAGAGGAGAGTGGGGGAGAGGAGGCGAAGAGACAATGGTGGACCATTTTGTTGTTTTCAGGGATAAAAAAGACCACAAGGGAAGGTTTTCTTCATTTACAGGTTACATAAAAAAAAAAAAAAAATAGGCACACTGGGGTGGACTCGGTGTGCAACAATTCTGGGGGATACCGACATGGGATTGGGCACCCCAATGTCAGCAAGGCATATAATCAGGTTAGGAGGGCATGAATCTGACACCAGGAGTGGGAATCCCAGTATCAGAAAGGAAAGGGGAATCTGTTTAACCAGGAAAGACACACTAAAGGGGGATGCCGACATAGGGGATTAGGCACCCCGATATACGTCTTTTCGGAGTGTGTGGCAAGCAGCAGAACACAATGTTATGGTGTGCCACATAATGTAGAAGTGGGACATACTGACATGGGGATTGGGCACCCTGATGTTAGCTTTCTGGGAATTGTGTGGTGGATGGCAGGAGCCATCATATTTATTAAAATGTTTCACCAGGAAAGGCACACAATGGTGGCTTGTCATCTGCCATTGCAATGACAAGCCTGTCTCTGATTGCAGCGGCAGATTTGTTTCAACCCTTTGGCTCTCTCTGAAACTGCTGTCATCAGCAGCATGCTTACTAATTGGTGGCTGAGGGACGCACCCACTAAAACATCCTCAGCAATGGCCAACACTGACACACCTCTGAAATGTACTATTACCACAACATAGAAACATAGACTTTGACAGCAGATAAGGACCCTTGGCCCACCTAGTTTGCTCATTTCCTACCTACAGGATAAGCCGCAGATACTAGTTAACCAACAGTCTACTTCTTCCTACCCCACAAGAATTGCCCTTATGTCTGTCCCATGCATTCTTGAATTCCCCCACTGTTTTAGACCCCACAACCTCCTCAGGAAGGCTGTTCCAGCCATCCACTACCTCTCTGTGAAAAATACTTCCTCATTGCCCCTGAACCAACCCTCCATCTTTAAATTGTGTCCCCTTGTTCTTGCATGTCTTTTTCTGAAAGATGCTACCCTCTTGGACTTTGTTGATTCCACTGAGGTACTAAACATTTCTATCATGTCCCCTCTCCCTCCTTTCCTCAAATATACATATTAAGCTCTTTTAGTCTCTCCTTGTATGGCTTCTCTTGTAGACCCTGCACCATTCTAGTTGCCCTGCTCAGAACTGCCTCTATCCTGTCTATGTCCTTACGGAGAGGGTCTCCAGAACTGGATGCAGTACTCAGATGGGGTCTCACCAACTGTCTGTACAGAGGATAACAACTTGTTCTCTGCTGGTGATGCCTCTTCCTATACATCCCAGTATACACCCAACCCTCCCTATTGCCTTCTACATTGCCTGCTAACCTTAGGTCATCTGATATGATTACCCCAGGTCCCTTTCCTTTTGTTTTTGTTACTACCCCCCACTGTGTAATCTTCCCTGGGTTTTGTTTCCCAGGTGCATTATTTTGCACTTCTTTGCACTGAATCCTAGCTGCCATACTTCCGACCTTGCCAAGTCCCTTCTCATCCTTTCCACACCTCCTTGTGTATCAACTCTCTTGCAGATCTTTGTGTCATCTGCAAAGAGGCATACTTTTCTTCCAGTCCCTCTGCAGTGTCACTAATATAGACATTAAAAAGGACTGGACCAGTACCGAACCCTCACGGTACCCCACTAATAATCTCTCTTTCTTCAGAGTGGACTCCATTTACAATTACCTTCTGTGTCCTGTTGTCCAGCCAATGTTTTACCCAGACTATCACCCTGGGACTCACTCCCAGGCTGGTTAATTGACTATTAATCTTTGTGTGGGACTGTGTCAAATGCCTTGCTAAAGTCTAGTTAGGCCATATCCACAGCTCCTCCCTGGTCAACTACTTTGGTCACCCAGTCAAAGAAATCAATTAGATTCATCTGACATGACCTTCCCACTGTGAACCCATGCTGCCTTGGGTCCTGTGCCCCACTGGCCTCTAGGTACTCAACAGTTCTTTCCTTCAGAAGTGAGTCCATCACTTTCCCTACCACAGAGGTCAAACTGACAGGTCTGTAGTTTCCTGCCTCTGTCTTGGTCCCACTTTGTGAAGGAATCACATCCGCCTTCCTCCAGTCCTCGGGTACCACACATCCTCCCATGATTTGTTAGAAAGGGTAGTCAGTGGTGTCACTAGTTCTCCCCTTAATTACAAGATGTTGCTTGCATGTGCAAGCAAGCCAATATAAAAAGTCTGCCAAACAGTAAGGAGAGACAGAATGGTAACAATAGCTTTTGGGCTCAGAGGAAAAAAGTGACAACTTCTGCAGTTTATAAAGAAAATAATAGGTAACCCAGCACACCAGCTTGAATGGATCAGAAGGTTGGTGGGTGATGCAAGCAACACATGCCTCAGCAGAGCCAGTTCGAGAAATGTTAAGAGTGCCTCTCCCATGTGAAAGGATCGACTAGATTCCTTTCTGTGTGAACTAGGACCTGACAGGGAGCAATGTCCACTTGGGACATCTGTGTCACCTGTGCAGTGGTCTATTTTCACCCCTGGGATAGCTAGTGCTTCAGGTGAGAAGCCTACATATGCTCTGAAAGCAGGATGTTGTCATTCCTCAGTGGGTTGGAAGACAAACAGCAGCTATTCTGGAAATACAAATCCATCATATTGACAAAGAAATCTGTACCTGAGATGGATATTCACCGTTATAGCAGCTGGTGTTGCCCGGATTTTTTCAAAGATTTGCCAGTGGCCATGATAATGGCAACAATTATATGTTAACAGAGATCTGCATTTATGATTGATTTGTATTTTCAGGTAATTGCCAACTGTCACTGTTTCTTACAAATTTGTACTTAAGAGCTAGTGTGATGCTTAAAATTAATATTAGTTTTAGAAGCAGTCAACCATTATCATTTATATCTGAAGTACTTTTCTTTTCCCATTGGCTAATTAGAAGATTGTTATCTGATGTTAGTATGTGTGATGTGTGGAACAGCACTCTGGCTGGCAACTGACATATCTAGCTCTACTCCACCTCTACATCCAGCATTGTAACTTCACTGACTGTGACATCACTGCTGTTTAGGAACAGCTACTCAGTAGCCTCGGTCAGTCACCAGTGATGTCACTGTTAGTGAGATCATAATGCTGGTGATGTAGTGTGGGGATTAGAGATAGATATGTCAGATACCAGACTGAGAGCTGTTCCACACATCTGAAGATATACTATCACATAGAAAACTTTCTAATGAGTGAAGGAAAAGAAAAATAGTTAAAAAATAATAAGCAATAATACCCGACAGGAGTGAGTGGTGTTCCTGGCTATACTGCACTGCCCAGGGGCATATGTGGCCCGGCACACACAGGTGGAGAGCCTTCACTCCTGGAAGGTCTGGTAAGCACAATACCTCCACCTTGTCGGTATTATTGTGCTTAGAAAATGGGCATATGTGTACATTTTAATTAAGTAATAAAATAAGAATGGAAATTGTTTAAAAATGAAAACAAATAGTAGAAAAAATATTTTTATTTGAAAAGTAGTCCCTCTGTATGTGTGCTGTTCCATTTGCTGTTGCTCCCCACACACACACACACAAATAAGGTCACACAGCTATTCTCCTATAATTCTCCTACCACCACCACCTTTGGAAAAAAAAAGATGGAGTTTCTTGCAAGCGCTCCCAAAGAAGGACACACAAGAAGCTGCTGTTTTCTGTTTATTTGGTGAATATGAAAGGAATTGTTTTTAAGTTAGCTCTGACTTTTTTGCTCAGCAATAAGTGTTAATGTCCTGAGACAGATCATATGCCGATAACGTGTTTACAGATTCTGAGTGTGTGAGGATAGATCAGCATCAGGGACATGTATGAGAACTCAGGAATCTGTTCTCAAAAACTGCAGGAAAATGTAGCACTTTTTATAAAAGTTTTGTGTACTCGAGAGTGCTTGTCATGTGTTACTTTGGTGAACAAAACTGTGACAGACTCGTGTGCTCTTTATTTTTTCTGGACTGAATGCAGTTTAGGACTTTGATGTTCCCAGTGTCATTAAGGAGTTAACTGTGACTGAGGAAGTTCTGTATATTTTGATTGAAAATGGGCTGCATTACAGAATATAAATGGGAATAAAGAACTGCTTTTAAATACGAGGTAGAATGACATTTGTTTCAGTGGGGTAATGTTTACATGGTTTGCTGTTAGTGGGCTTGTGACTCATGTAAATGGCCATATTTGAACAGATGAGGGAGAGATGGTGGTTTAAGCTATTTTTTTATGTATACTTTTGGTTTACCTAGATCGCTGTGACTGCTTTATTCGTTGCAGGGACTACTGGGCAGTTATTGATCCATTGTTTGTGTTCTTTGGTTGGGCCCAGGAACTGTTGCGAACTTTCCAAGACTTCGCTCCCAGATGGGAAGAGGTTCTGTTGGCATGCAATTTAAGGTTTAGCTGCTGGTTTTGTGGAACAACTGTGTGCGCTATTTGCATTATATCTGTTACAGCACTGCTTTTCTTTTTATGTGTGCCAGTTCTCTGGTTTGTAAACTGATTTGATCTGGGGAGGGGCAGTACTGTTAATTGCTCCAGGTCAGCCAACCTCTGTTTACAGGAGAGAAACATGGTGGTTATGCTATTTTAAAATGTTCTGTGCCCTGATATTAGCAATGCAGTTCCCTACCACCGGTACTTTTAATAGCTCTGTTGTCTGATAGATGCCCATCTTGCCAGGCCTATCAGCCAATCAGAGTCTGGGTTTTTTAGCTGATTTTCTAAAAAAGTTACAACTTACTACTTCTTAAAATGTGCATAATTTTCTGTCTGTTTTGGTTCCACTAACTCTTTAACACTTTAATGTTTCTTATTTGTTTTCACTTAGTCACTTTTGGTCTGCCCTTTTATCAACTGCTACAGTGTTGTGCATTTTGACTTTAAATTGCATTACAAAAACAGTGTTACAGCTTAGGCAGTTCCTCCCACATCATGGCACACAAGATAAGCAAAACATTTTAGGGTATCAACTGGTTATTTTTGTCCTTATTTTAATAGAAGTTTATATATTCAGTGCTGGCAGCAGTGTCTTGTCTTCACCCACAAGGAGCAATTTCCATGGGGAGGGAGTTGAGGTAAAGACTGAAGAGGAGAGGAGAGGGCTAAAATGGATCCCTGGGAAACCCCAGAGTGGACAGATCATGTGTCAGGTAGGGTGCTATTGATTTGTACACATTGAGTTCTGTGAGAGGTAGCTGGTAAACCATGCAAGGAGGCTGGGGAAGAAACCAAGGTATCTGGGGGAGTCAAGCAGGAGGGGATGGCAAACCATGTCAAAGGCCTTGGAGAGGTCAATGAACACGGCACCAGCAGGACTTCTGGCATCAAAACCAGAGTGCAAGAAGTTGGAGAATTCAAGTAGTGTGGTTGTGGTGCTGTGACCTGCATGAAAGCCATGCTGTTCAGGGCACAGGACATTGTGCATGGCCAGGTATTCGGCAAGCTGATTGGCAGCTACTTTTCAAGGGCCTCAGAGAGTGGGAGAGGGATGGAGATAGGTGGTAGTTGCAGAGTCGCTTGATCGCTGCTCTTTAGGATGAGAGTGATGATGGTGGTGGTTTTCCATGTGCTAGAGACTGCCCCAGGCACAGAGAGCAGTTGAGCAGCTCGGTAAGTGGGACCAAAATAGCATCCAATGTCAGACTAAGTAACCTAGTGTCCAGTAGGTTGGTGATGGGGTTGTTACTACTAATGGATTTTGCAGAAGGGGAGATGGTATGTAGGTAGAAAGGTCTCTGGAGGTGGGCAGGGGTGCTACTGGGATGGGGTCAAAGAAGTTACTGGGCAGGACTGAACTCAGGTTTGCGAAAGTGTGGTTTAGGCAGTCTGCAATACCAAGGGGATCAGAGCAGACAGTTACATTAAAGGACAGTTGAGAGGGGTGGGGGGCGGGATTTCCTATTCAGCTCCTTTACATTATCCCAAAAGTTTCTAGCTGACCCCAGGAGGAGACAAGAGTGGATTGGTAGTACTGGGCTTTGGCCTGTCAGATAGCCCAAGTACACTTATTATACTCCGCTTTGTATGCTTGCTATCAGCTGGCTTGCCAGATTCCATGGCAATGTGCCATAGGTTGTCTCTCATGTTAAGTTTGTGAAGGAGAGAGGGTAACCCAGGGTGTACTGCTTTTGGTGCGATTTCTAGTGAAGGGCATAGCGGTCTGAGGCAGTGTTAAAAGTGCAGTGAAAAATCCATTGCCTCGTCTATGGATGGTGCAAGCCTGATTGGGGAACAATCCAGTTGTAGAGAGGTACAGTTTAAGGCAATGCAGACCACCTGGAAGTGGGCCACATCGCTGGGTGGTTTGTGGTGCAGGTTTGCTATTGGCAGTGGACCAAGAGAATACGACGGGGAGTGGTCACTAAGTAAGTTGGGAAGTACACTGATATCGAGCATCCTCTGGGGTGGTTGATAATGGTGATATCCAGGAGGTGCTTGAGCCAACAGAGGGTTGAATCTAGTTGGGGTGGTGACAAGCTGAGACATGTCAAGGGTGGCAAAGATATCTCTGGTTGGAAGGCTGTGGCAGAGGCCAGTTGATATTCAAGTCACCAACAATTATCTGGGCCATTTTGGGTGGTAGGACAGAGAGGTAGTTAGCAAGCACCTGAATTGTGAGGTCTTGCTTTCTGGGGAATATAGAACGGTGAGAAAGAGTGGGCTCTTACCAGGGTTGGGGAGATTTTTATCATGAGGGCTTGCGCCCATTATCAAGCTTGGGTGGGGAGTCACACATGTAGACAGCACAACCACTTCCCATTGCCCACCCAATCTTCCCTGAAAGGTGTAACCAGGAGGGAGATGAAGTCATGGGTGGATTTAGATAATCAGGTTTCGACAGTGTGACAATGTCGGTTGGTGCTGAGTTACCCAGCATTAGAATGCAGCAGCCTTCTTAAGGGGGCTACAAATATTCATAGAAGCTATGCTGAGTCCTTGAGCCTGGGCAGACTTGCTCATAAAGTTGGGCATGGGGCCAGGGTTTGGATGAATGTTAACTGATAGAAGCAACAGGGCGGTGATTAAGCACACAAAGCATGATAGTGATTGTGGCATCTCACCTTGCTACTGGACACAGGGCCAGGTGCTGGGATGCAAGGGATGGGTACAGTACTAAGGGTAGGAAAGGCACTGAGGAGAAGAGGCCAAGGTATGAGTGGGAAGTAAGAGGTAGCAGGGTGGAAGTGTGGGGGTACAGAGGAGGGAGGTGGTTGAGCATGGTGGGGGTCTGATAGAGGTGTTGTAGATAAGAGGGGTACTATGGCTGAGGGTGACAGTCCTAAGTGAGGAGGGCTGGTGTAGGAAGTAGGAGGAGGACCATAGTCAGTGTCAATGCACTTGATCCCAGATGCATTGAGGACAATAAGTTATTTGAGCACGAGAGAGGATCACCCTTTAAGAAGTTACAGAAAGAGAGCACCTTTAAGGAGTTGCTGTAATTGACTGACTATGAGGCCTCAGGGGTGGGGATCATTGGGAAATGTGCTTAATAAAGGAGGGAGGAAGGGGGTGGGTGAAAAAAATTGCCCAGAGGCAGTACAGCAAGACAGTGGCTGAGCTGTGTTTTAGAAAAAGCTGCCTTGGGTCCTTTCTTTCTCAGCGGGTATCTGAAGCATCCACTCAGGAAGCAGCCACAGTCCCCAGGAGGACTTTCAGTGTGGGATAACTCACCATACCCTTAAGCTTCACTCTTGTGGTTTATTCAGCATCCCACACTTAAGGTGTGTAAAAATCCTTGTTACACATATTTCCCCATGCATTATTCTACATATACAAACACAAAACACGTGTCTGTGTCTTCTGTTGGCACCTTTGCAGATTGTGTGAAAGGCCTTTCATAGCATGCATTCCTGCTTAAAGTTGAACCAACATAACATTTGGTGATGATTTGCATAAATAACCCATGATGCTTTGCATTATTGGGGCAAGTGTGATTTTGTTATTCTATATATGAGCAGACCAAGGGGTTAAAGAGCTGATCCAACTAATTCTGCTGGTCAGCATATGGAAACCTAAGTATGAGGCAAAACCACATCAGCACTGTGGATGGTAAAGAAAAAATGTACTGAGGAATGTGAAACAATGTAGGCAATGGTAACAGGCTTATTTCTCTGATTAAACTACCCCAGAATATATGACATCTATGGCATTGTGGTATGGGACTTCTTTGCAGACCATCAATGCAAACACCTTCTCTAGTAACAACCACAATTTATAACCTGCTGTCTATCTCAGGCCCTGTCATGTGAAAAATTCCAGGTGAGCCACTTGCGTTAATACCCCATTTAATGATCTCACTCCCAAGTCAATGGTTAAAGAGCTGTTAAAAACACTGCAATCTTGTGATTAATGCATGAACACCCAGATAGGCGATTAAAACACAACCCTTAATCTAATTATGGCCTGACAGGCAGCTAAAAAACTGTAACTGCTAAATTAATTTCAGTGTTTTCCCCTCTCAATAAGGACCAGCACCACTGGACACGATGAATCTTAATGAAAACTGAGCACAGCTAATTCTGGAGCCTGAAAGAAAGTGCATCTTCTGGCTGACAGCTTAAACTTCTTCACATCCAGAGCAGAGCCACTGGACTTTTAGATTACAGAACAACATTTTAATGGAGGCCACAGCATTAAATGATGTGGAAAAGAAAATAACTGAGAGGGCAATTCTGGAATAATTTAGTGGTATGAAAAAAAAAGACTCAGCAGAAAATTGGATAACCTGAGACAAAACTTTAAAAATAAACTGCTACAAGATACTTTATTATTATGGCAGAGTAACTGCACATTCTTTACCACTGCACAGTGCTTCAGTTGTGTGTGTTTAAATTGTGTTTGCCCCCCCATCCCAGCACCTTCCTCCTTTGAGCCAGGCTAATGCTTGCTACCATCACTGCCTTACCATAGGACTCCAGCTTCTCAGCCAGATAACCCAAGAACCCACCATTTTTCTCTGCACGGTTTGGTTTTGGACTAATTTAATTGTGTACTATTACTGTTGTTTTCCTTTGTAAGCTCCCCTCCCCAAGCAGGTCATACCTGGAAAGGCACTTTGGTTTTATGTGCCTTTTCTGGGCAATAAATGTCCTAATGTGACTGCATTCAAACAGATTTGGAGCACAGTGTGAATGCCCAAACCTGTTTGAATATAAGCCCTGAGTAAATCCCTAACAACGTACTAAGTGGTGCAATCAGCACAAAGCACAACCCCTCCTGGCCAGACAGTGGTATTTGCCTATACTTTCCATAATATGTCAGAAGCTAAAGCATGTAGATCCTCCAAACCTGTTAGCGCTTGTGCTCTTACTTGTATTCAAACGTCACCCATGTAAATTACCCTTTAACCCCATACATACACATCCAATTATGGCCTCATTAACTTGTGAGGTACACGTTTGCTACATGGATTGCATGGTGAACTGTCCCTCCCCATCTGTGGTGCCATGTGTGAAGCAAAAAGAAATGATATTGTCCCTCAACCCTTATCCCCATTGGCCCAATAATATATACATGCAAATTTGTTGGCAATCTTGCAACTTCAACATGACTTCACCTGACTTTGCCTGAAAAGTGCCACTTCACCGGAAAACTCAATGCAGAGTGGCAATGTGATCTTTGTAAAGTGCATCTTAAAAGTGAATTTTACAACTTCACAGCATCTCTTTTGGAGAGTCTCTGGATAGGGCAGGACGTCATCTTCATGCAGGAGGGGGACTGGTGAGTTAGAAGGTAAACATGGAAGTGGGAGAATAGAAAGAAGATAATGCTGGCTCTTCCCACCAATTTGGGATATACTGAATACCTGCTGCCCTTCTTTCCCAGCTGTATCTGGACTTGGACAATTCTGTAGAAAGGTGGTCCACCCTACAAAGGAGAAACTGCGGTGCTTGGGGAGATCAATAGTAGACTGCAAGTGGCGAGATGCAGCTTTTCCAGCACTGATAGGCAGTGGTAAGGCCAGGAAGGGGTGGCCTGACCACTTCATAAGAAGAGTTTCTACAAATGAAAAAAGAAATCAGTGAAGGCTTAGAAAAATGAAGTTGAAAATGAATTCCTCTTCCATTCAGAGGGCTATGCCATCTGGTTATGAATAAGACATATTAGCAAAAGAGTGTGCAGGACGCTTACTTTCCTATTTGCACTATCCCTGGCCTGTTTTATAAGAGAAATACATTCTCCATCAACCACCAGTTTCAAACCTTCATCTTCTTGGAGAGACCTGTATTGACTGTTGTTCATTTGGGGAGAAAGGGCACACACATATGATTTTGAGTTGTTTTTCTGGACATCCCAAAAGACAACATCATATTTCAACAAGACTACAGCTCCATTCTTGGATATTTTACAAAATTAGAATGGTACTAGACACTTGCAGAAACTCAGAGGCTCTGAAAAGAAAACAAAATGTCAGTCTGAGCTTTTGTAGATATTTGCACTGATTTATAAAGTAGATTTAACGACAGATTAATGACCGCTAAAGCAGTAGCACCAGCAGGAGTGGTATAGTCACGAGAATGTGCTAACAGCTGCTAGTGCTATATTTTATCTAGCAGAATCCCAACATTAGTACAGTAGTTGCTTAAGCAGATGCATGAGGTGTGGGTAATTTTCAAAACCTTTCCCTCAGTACTTACTAAACAAAGTAGTAGTAGTTAGCAGAGGACGGACCAAGAATCAAGGATTTTTCCCCTACGGAAATTCACAAGAACTATCTATATAATCCATACTGCCCTAGATATAAATTATCTATAGCAGCCTTGCAAGTTTATTATCCATAGTCCCCTAGAGGCCCATTGCAGTTTATTGCTCCTTCACAGTGGTTCATCTGAAAACAATTTAGGTCGAGGAACTCACATTTCTAAGTGGTGGAACTCTCCAGTAGTAGTCAATGGAGAAAGGTGACAGAGGTGGTGAAACTGTCATACTTTTGAGAGGTGGTGGAACTGAGTTCTTGTGGGCTCCTATGCAGTGTTAACCCTTGCTCCTTGGTTCCAGCAGCAGTGAAGTCAGTAGTGATTTCTTGTGCAAGTTAATGCTGTAAGTAAAATGTATTAGAAGCATGACAGAGGGTTGCCTATACCTTAGTGTGCTAGTCTAGGGATATTGGGCATTAAGGGTCTTTGAATTATAAGTTGTCCTGGAGTTTTATTTAAGTTACTATGCTTCCAATTGCTCATGCCTGTCAGCAACATCCAAACAGAACTGATGCACCTTGGTTTGATAAAAACTTATTTCCCTTAGCTGAGCTCCAGCTTACTTCCACAGCTTCAGCTGATCATTCAGATCATATCAGCAAATCATGCCTCCATTATGCTTCTGTACACTTTACAGTCTCAAAAACTAAGTAGCAAATTTAAAACATGAAACTTTTACAAAGCATCACTCCCCACACTAGCAATACATAGCTTTCATTGTTTTAAAGTTAATAATCTGCATTGCCAGAGGTAGTCTGTACTGAATAATATTACTGTACTCATTATACTTCCTATGGCTGCAGGTGTACAGAATAATAAGAGATATAAATCTCTTCCCAAAGCATAACAAAATGCAATCAGAAACAAAAATCATTATTAGCGATGATCTCTTCTAAAAGTTGTTCCAGCAGTAATGGTTGGTAGTGATTTCTTATGCAGCTGTATGCTGTCAGTTAAGTGCAGTAGACTCATAAAGGAGATGGTATCTAGCGATATGGGCATTTAGGAAGCTATGGATAATGGACATCATGTAAGGGGGTTTGGATAAGAGACATGTAGAGGGGCTGTGGATTATGGGCATGTAAGGGGCTATGCATAAGGGACATGTAAGGGACTATGGATAACTGGCATTTAAAGGGCTTTGATAATTAATATGTAATGGGAATATTACTAATGGACTCATAAATGGATAAGGATAACAGACATGCAAATGGTGGCTATGGATAATGAACACGTAAGAAGGCTATAGATAATACACATTTAAGTGGCTATAGATAACAGACATAAAAGGGACTTTAGATAGTAGACATGTAAGGGGCTAAGGATTACGGGTATGTAAGGGGCTATGGATAACAAACATGCAAGGGGTTATGGATAATGGATATGTAAGGAACTTTGGATAATGGATATGTAATGGGGTATCAATTATGGATGTGTAATGTGGCAGTGGATAATGCACATGAAAGACGATATAATGGACTTGTATGGAGTTATGTACAACAGACCAGCTCCTGCAATGGAGGTGAGATTTTCATCTTGAGGCAACTGAACTATTTATTGTCTGCGGGTTGGGCATAGTTCTACTAGCTACAACTGTCTGGGGTGCAGGGTGAAGCCACATATTTGTTAGTAGTTGGCAGGGGTCCTGGAGGTTTAAGCCCCAATTCTCAATTTTTTATTTAGAATGCTTTATCTCCCTGCTGCTGGCTGGCCCCCATTGGTCCTATCTCCTCACCCGGCCCCATCACCCACCTTCTCTGGAATTTGCCTCTCTTCTCCTGGAGTGCACTTTGGCTTGCCCTTGATGGCAAGGCCATTAAGGTGGCAGCTACCCCTGAAGGAGACCTGGTCAGTGATCCCAGACAGAAAGTACCATGATTGGAGGTATGGGTCTGTAGTGAGGAGTGGATAGCCTACTGCAAAAACAGTGATTTTCCTCTTCTTCCCTCTCCTCAGATGCTGAGGAAGCTTTCCAACACAAGCACGTGCTCGGATAGGCTCATATCAAAGCATGGCAGCATCCCCATCCCAGCACATCAGCTCGATGCAGCACCACTTGTGGTCACCCAGCTAGTGGTAGAGTAGTGGAGACCAAACACCCTCCTCAGGTGGACAGCATCCAGAGAGATGATCATCTCACCTCCCTGGCTGGCCTTCTGAAGACTCAGACTTGTTTCCAAACCTGGGTTGTCAGCATCACAGTGGTAGCACTTACAACTGCCATTGCAGGAGAGGTGTGTTCTGTATTGCTGTATAAAGTGGCTATTAATACAGCACCAGCCTTTACCGCTGGATGCTTCAGATCAAATTCAGATCATGACAACAGTGACACTGAATTTGGTGGTCTCAGCTAACCTTCTGAGTCGACTGCATCATCAAATTTAAAAGACATAGTGGATTATAGGGATAATAAAGTATATACCTGGTTTGTAAAACCAATGTCTTATAAAGGTAACTTGTATTACTCTTCACAACAGAAAACCATTCTGATTCAGACAGTGGTGACAGCTTTGCTACTAATCCATACACACAACAAAGACAACCGCAAGGGGAGCAGGGACCTTTTGAGGAAGGCAACACCCCAGGAACCTCAAGATACCAGGAACATCTGATTACAGTAGATACAAGACAAGACTGGAGATATAACCTGAGAGACAGTGGATGGCAAAGGAAAGATACACACAGGGGTCATACATAGGCCCAAGAGAAGAGTGGTGGAGGTGATGGAAGAGGAGGCAGAGGAAGAGGATGAGGAGGGGGCAACAGGGGATGGTAGAGGACCCCTAGCAGTGTTCAGTTTAAGTGGAGAGAGATTAAAGATGTTGAAAAGACAGTCCTAGTAAAGGACTGTTCTCATCGACTACATAAGTGGACAGTTTTCATTTGGAAGTGGATCTACAAAATTTTATAGAAAATCTGCTTATCAGACTGGCTTAATAACAAACCCCAGGAGCAAGTCACTATGGAACATCAACTACAGAAAGCCCTAGGTATAAAATCCATCTTCAATCTTGCTAGAGGGACTGAGGCAGTGGAAACACATATAAGGGTGGTAGAAAAACAGATTAGGGACCTTACCAAGACAATAGAGCTGATGCATGAACATAATAATCTGACTAAAATAGAAAGAGAAACTTTAAAGAAATTAGAAAATGACAAATCATTAATCACAAAATCAACTGACAAAGGAAGAAGGGTAGTATTATGAAATTACAAGGACTGCAAGATGAGTGTCTGTGTCAGTTAGGTGATTGAGAGATATTTACCATCAGATAGGAACCCTACTAGGGAGACTGGTCAGGAAATTCAGGACTTTTAGAACAAGTAATGGACATCTGTTGGTTCTCAGAGGATGAGAAAGATATGCTCACTAAAGTTAATCCAAGAATTCCAAGATTTTATGTGCTTCCCAGGATCCACAAGGATGTTAGAGAACCTCCAGGAGACCCATTATCTTGGGATAGACTTCATTTGTAGCCTCTCTTGAAAATGGATTTCCATATTCAGTTAGAAGTAACTAAGATGGCAACATTCATAAAGAATACTGATCATGTAATTGAACTTATCCAAGATAAAACAATCAAAATTTGGATTTGGAAAATATGTGGTTGGTTAATTTTGACATTAAAGGTCTGTACACAAGTATTAAACATAAGGAAGTGTTGGCAGCACTAGACAAGGAACTGCAGGGAAGGAGGACCAGTACCCACCTAATGACTTTTTTCTTAAACTAGCTGAATTAGTTTTGAATTAAAATGTCTTCAAATTCGAGCAGTTTTATATACAAGTAAAGGGAACAGCTATGGGGAGCACTGTGGCTCTGTCATATGCTAATTTATTCATGTGGACTTTTGAACAGATTCCTGTGCTGAACCCTGTTACCAATCCATTTTTGAACAGCTAGTATTGTGGACACATTTCATCAACAATATATTTATGATTTGTCAAGGAACAGGTCAGACCTGGACAGATTTAGAGAATATTTAAACAGTAGAAACAATAACCTACTGTTCACCATGGAAATTTATTTGAGAAATATTTCCTTTTGGATTTACTCATCTATAACAGAGACAGAAAGCCTGATACTACCTTGTTTAGGAAAAGCATGGATAGGAATACTACTTTTGCAATATCAAAGTTATCATGATTCGAACTTAAAGAACAGTATTCACAAAACACAGATGCGAGCGGTGAGATGTAATTGCAGTGAGGAGGAAGAGTCTGCAAGGATATCTGAAAATATGACCACTAGATTTTTGAATAGAGGTTATGACACTTCTCTTGTAAAAGGTGTTACATTATGAGATTTCACAGACACCTAGGGAAGAACTGTTGTGAACCAAACAATGGGAGGATGTGGAAAAAGGATATTTTTCAGCTATATATAGTCACCTTAGTGGTGGAATTAAGAGTATCCTAGACAAAAACTGATATATTTAAAGGCCGGTGAGGCACAGAACCCCTGGTTTAGAAATCCTCCACTGGTAGCGTCAAGAAAAATCCAACTTTAAGGGACAAATTAGTGCATACTATATATTATACACAAAAACTGGATACAACAATTTTTACTTAGACCACTGACTAATGGGAGTTTTCCCTGTGGACACTGCTATCAATGCAGTAATACCAACAAGAAACTGTTTTTGAACATCCGTACACAATGTGAAATATCCTACTAAACAACATATTAACTGGGTGGCAGGCGGGTGGGATGCTGCTGCCCAGCGCTGACCTGGGGAGGAGCAGGCGGTGGGGCTCAGTGGGCGTATGGGAGGGGTACCGCTGGACCACCAGGGATATTGGACTTCATTTTTTAATACAAATGCCCATGATCGGGCTGGCGATCCACTGGACCACCAGGGATATTGGACATTATTATATGATTACAAATGCCCATGATCAGGCTGCGAGTGGTCACTAGACCACCAGGGATCTTGGACTTTATTTTATTTTACAAATGCCCATGATCGGGCTGCGAGCAGCCACTGGATCACCAGGGATATTGGATGTGATTAATGTTTACTGAAGCCTGCGATTGGGCTGTGGGCACATTGCCGCGCTGTGCAGGTGTGTATCCGGTCCCCAGCGGCTGCTGCCTGGCAGGGTGCCAGGTGCAAGTCACCAGGATCAGTGCACCTGCATGCAAATAGAGCCACAATGACATGCAAATGGCTTCATTGTACCTTACGCCACGTATTTGCATGTGCACTGAATATCGCAGTTGTTGTGCATAAGCGCAATGGAACTTGTGCTACCATCTCCCTGCTCCCTCTGGCCACTTGTGCTGGTGCAGTGTCACTGTGCCATGTGCACTACGGGTGGCCAAGGTGCGATATTCAGCGATGCTGTGCCATGGGCGCGAGCTCCATTGAATATTGCCCAGTCAACACCCTGCACAGCCAAGTTGCTCTGCACCCAGGCTTGCGCCACAGCCTGGCGCAGTCTGAATATCCGAGGCCATGGTGTATATCAAAAATATCTCCACAGTGTACACATTACAGAAGCGAGCTACTGAACTACATAAGTAAACTGTTAAAAAATATAAAGCACCTCAAAACTATGTTGTCAAATAAAAACTCTGCATGAAATAAATCCTCAAAACTGAAGTAAACCCAGTGAAGTAAACCATAAAATTTGTATATATCCCAGAAATCAAAATAAAACACCACCAAATTAAAAATACCTGTAAAAAATATCACCATTTGACACATATCTCACATTCCCAGTTCGCGAAGCCTGAACACAATAACTGGACAAATCCACAAATATCACGGAGATCAGTTATCAGGTAAGTGCCACATAAATCCAACAAAAGCAGCAATAAAACAAATACAAAATAACTAACTTTAAAAAAGTAAAACCAAACACAGCAAGGAGTCCACCCCAACATACCAACAACAAACTCTACCAACACGTGACAAAAACAATCAAAATACATTACAGCACAGGACATCCAATGAAAAGCAGCACACAACCCATTCAACCACCCAGAATATCACACTCTGCAGCCAATCACATCCTAATGTTATACACCTTACCCAATCAAACTCCACCAAAAAACCCATTCAGAAAACCAACCAATGAAACATTACTATGAACTCCCATACACAAAAACACTATCAAGACCGCAGAAGAACACGGAAGCACAACAGAACACTACATACTGCAGGTAAAATGAACAAATAAATCAAAAATAACACATGAAAACTTGCACATAATGAAACCCTATTGTATAAAATGTATATGTGATGGCAAAGGCGTGATATCTAATATATCTGAACTGCGTGGCAAGTGAGCTTGAGAACAATCACTCATGGCTCTGCTACGCTCTGTCACTCGTGATATTCCGAACTCACTTGCCACTCATTCAGATATAATAGGTGTCAAGCACATTGCTATCACATATCCCCTATTATATAATGACAACACTGCTGGGCCTGAGGAAGTGGCACAGCCATGAAACCATCACCCGATTCAAGTGTGTGAAAATAAAAAATTTTGTGAAGACATTGGATTCAGTGGAGTTCATCCTATCATTATTTCTTTGTTTGATACTGCATCATGCCCTGTGACAGTCAGCTGGCCCAGAATTAGATTCACATGCTAACATGCAGATGCATGAGGATTGTTCCACAAGCTTTGATCTCCACACACCAGCTACCAATGGTGAAACTGCTTTGCTACAGCAGCCTCCATCCTTGGGAGAGATGAAGGATTGTCCTCTGCTGACAGCAAGCCCTGTGGCTGGGCCAGGAGTCAGACACAGATACTGTAAATTATTCATCAACATCTGCATTCTCTGGGGTATCCACAATCAAGAACACATCAAGCAGGAGTGGATGTCCTCCTGGACATGTGTGCTACTGATGGGGTACAAGTGCACCTGCATTGGAGATAGAGACTGGAAAATACAGTCCACCCAGCTGAGTGGCCACAGATACAAATTCTCGTGAGGGCGTGTCTGGTAGAGGAAGCCAAGAGGAGGATAAAGTACAAGTAAAAAAGAAAAACAACTATAATAACTGGTGACCCCTCTATAATTTTCCAGTTGTTTAACCAGGTGAGACACACTAAGCTGAAAGCTTGTTTACAGGTGCAACCTAGAAGCACAGGAAGTTAAGTGACTTGCTCAGGGTCACACAGTATGCAAGTGGGGCTGTGGGATTCAAACACAGTTTTCCAGATTTGCAGCTCAGAGCCTTAAACCACTGCACTATACTGCCCTCTATAATGACTGGATATCCAGCATTGATAACACATGCTAATAACCCATAGAATTCTGTACTAACTCAATGGTGGTTATTACAGTGTTTTCTTCCTTTGTTCTCACGTCACTGAAGTGCAAAAGACAGCACATTGTATGTGTGAGTATGCCGCTGCTGGAAATGCTCACACAAATACACTTTCCTCTTTGAAACCTTGCCCAGTTATTATAAAAAGTAATGCCTGTGCAAAGTTTGTTACATGTGAATTTTCACATATTCATGATGGGTGAAAATCTTATAACTCCTCGAGCTTAGCTCTCGGGGTTTATGAATTATCACACACCTTGGGTGTGTGGAAAATCCTCTTAACATACACCTGCACAGGCATTATTCTCTATGTATGATTCAGTGCAAACAGAGCTTCAGTAATGTTCAGAAATATGAACAATGAGGCAGCCAGAAGAGAAATATCCTTCTGGGTCAGGGTTCAGGAACAAAGAAGTAACTGTATATGTGATACTTAGATAAGGATGGCAGAAAAAGGACTGCTGGCCCACTCAGTCTACCCATCCAACTGAATTACTGTGCACTGGACCAAGTGGCCATCCCTCCATTCTCTTTCTGCCCTCTTTTCTAACTAATCCCATATGCCTGTCCCACCCTGTGAAGCTGCTCACTGATTCGGCTTATACCACTTCCTCAGTCAGCTTGTTCCTCTTGTCAACCACTCTTTCTGTGCCTCTCCTTTTGAATCTCCCCACCTGTGAGTTTAAGTTGAGTTCCTTCTTATCCCATTTCTGAGCCTAAGGAGGAAAGTTTCTTGGTGTTCACCCTATTTATCCCATGCAGGTACATTTATGTCTCATGTCACCCCTTTTCTCAAGGTGTACATGTTTAGAATCCTACAACATACATGAGATAGACACGCGTCTAGCCTCTGTGTCTATAATTGATATCCATAAATGGACAAAGGGACAAGAAGGTAATACTTATATAATATCATCAAATATAAAATTTCTGAGTTTGTTAGTGTCAGTTCAAGTCTCACCATGAAGAAAGCCAACAAATATTGCATTACATGCAAAATATATACTATGGGCAAACATATTGTTGACTTCAAGTGTGACAAGTGTATCTTAATTACTGAATTACAAAACAAAGTCTCTAGACTTCAGCCTGTATTGTCCATTAATCCTGAAATCAAAGCTTTGGAGGATTATATTGACCAAATGTCAATACTAGTGGAAACCAATACCTCTATTACAACAAATAAGTGAGAGGACAATACTCCTATTTTGGCAAAGTAGGCGATGAATTTAACACCCAGTCCCAATCAAGCGTTACTTTCTCTACAATGTCTGAACAACCTACCTCCACTTCTACTCCACAACATTAGCAACAAAGGTTTACTGTTGATAAAGCAAAACCCTAGCTACGAAAAAATGTACAGCCAAGTCTAAGTCAGTGGATAACGACCAACTTACCTCCACCTCTATTCCCACCTCACCTACCATACAAAGGTCTACAGATGACAAAGGAAATCCCTGCATACCAAAAAACGTACAACTAAGACCAAGGCAGTGGTAAATGACTTATCTTCCCAGGTACATATGAAATTTCCACTCACAACTCATTTGAGCATTTAACAAACCTTATTGAGGAAACTGTAGAAATTAGTCCTAAACTAAGTCATACTAATGAGAACTGTCTTCAAACATATAACATCTAAAAAATTTCGATGAAGCCCCATCTCTTCTTCCTTCCTCTCCCCTTGTGTACAAGACACATTAACCATCAAAAGAAGTTTATATACTTGGTGACTCCATAACAAAATATATTGACCGCATCGTTTGTAATCAGGATAAAGAACATCGTTCTAGCTTGAGCTACCGAGGTGCTAGGTTTCTGATATTACAACTATGCTCAAACCCATTTTAAACTTTGCAGGGAAAAATCCACTAGTTGTTATTCACGTAGGAACAAGCGATATTACTAAACAACCAGTGCAGGGGATAAAACAGGACTTTGTCTCCCTTTGCAATTTATTGATTGAAAGGGATGTGAGATCTGCCTGTCTGAAATACTTCCTATCCAAGAGCAAAGGCAACCATAAACTCCAAAATCAAAACCATAAATGAATGGTTGAGAAAATGGTGCCTCAGACAGGGTTATACACTGTCTAACCCACTGGGAGGATTTCCACCTCAATTCATCACTTTACTGTTGGGATGGCCTTCACCTCAGCAGAAGAGGTAGTGCCATACTTGGGAAAAGATTGTTACTCATATAAATACCCGTTTAAACTAATGAATAAGGGAGTTTGGGCGATCACCCAAAACTGTTGAAAAAGGGCCTGAACTTGTTAACTTACATTTAAATACTTTATCTCTCAGCATACGATCACTGAATATAACCAAAAAGCAGAATTAGAATCAAAAGCTCATCTTCTAGATTTGTCACTCATTGCTGTCTCTGAAACATGGGAAATTCAATAGGAATTGGTCAACTGAGATTTTGACTATAAACACTACTATAAAAATAGGCCAGACACAAAAATAGGGGAGGAGTCAGTCTTTATGTTAAGGACAACATACCTTCATACCAATCCCCGATATAGAGCAAAACTCAGAGAGTATATGGATATATATCCAACCAAAGGGTCTTCCCCAAATTCTAGTAGGTACCTGTTATCGTCCCCTCATCAGATAATGCTCAAAATCTTAACCTACTAAAGGATATCTCTCAGTTTTCCAGTAAAGGATCAGTGCTTCTCTTGGGTGTCTTTAACCTCCCAAACATTAACTGGGAAACTCTGATGGGTTCAAATAACATCGAAAAAATTTCCTAACAACTATCATCGATTTGGGTTTACACCAACTAGTTAAAGAACCTACAAGGGCAATAATATTCTTGACCTTGTTATAGCTAGCCAAGATGTACACATAAACAACTTACACATAACTGATTCTCTTGGTAATAGTGACCATAACTCTATATTCTTCTCATATTCTTACCTGATTGTTCAGCCCTAGTAAAAAAATAATTAAACACTATGAGAGGGCAGATTTCCAAAAATAAATGAACAATTAACCAAAATCAATTGGGACCACACTCTTACCCCTTAATACCACTGAGGCATGGAACTTTCTAAAGTCACAAATAGCCTCTATTGAACATAAATATGTCCCTAACAAAGCGTGACTTACAATTGTAAAGGTAAAATACTCCCATGGTTTAATGCTTCCATTAAAAACAAATACTGCAAGAAGAAATTATTCATACGTTTAAAAGAATAGACATAACACGCTGACTGGTAACAATAAGTTGTTGTTACAGTACAGAGAATCAGTAAAATTCTCAAAAAATCTATACTAATAGCAAAAGCGGAATCTTGAGTTTCACATAGCACATACCAAAGACTCACACAAATCCTTATATGCTTATCTAAACAGCAAAAGGTAATAAACAAACAATTGGTCCCCTTATGCTTGACAATAAAATAATAAAATCTGATTGGCTATAGCATCAACATTAAACAACTACTTTACTTCAGTGTTTACTCAAGATTCTCCCCTACCCATCTTAGTTAGACCACTTAAAATTATTAATAAACAAATAATTCAACTAAGCGATGTTTATAATCTCCTTACAGTTTTGAAGAAAACTACCAGCCCGGGTCCAGATGGCATAAGCCTCAAATTTCTCTTGGGCACTCAACAAACAATTGTAAAGCCACTAACAATGATTTTCAACAAATCTCTCAATGAATCTATAGTTCCTTTGACTGGAAAGAGGCAATAATTACCCCATATTTAAACAGGGTTCCCATTCACAAGTAAATAATTATCGTCCTATTAGTCTAACATCTATTCCGTGCAAATTGCTTGAAAAATTATTAAAACACTTCTGGACAAGGAGATTATATCTCTAAATCTCACAGATAGTACACAACATGGGTTTAGATCAGGCTTGTCATGTACCACTAACCTATTGACCTTTTATAACTTCATTAGCTTAAATTTAGACTCAACATCCCTTCTGATGTTATTTTGTTGGATTACAGCAAGGCTTTTGACAAGGTATCATACGATTCTCATTTCCAAACTCATTAACATAGGTTTTCCGAGATTCTAGTTTCATGGATAAAGAGTTGGCTAACAAATAGAACACAGAGGGTTAGAGTAAATAGGTACGCTGTCAGACACGGGTTGGGTCACAAGTGGGGTGCCGCAGGGTTCTGTCCTGGGACCAACATTGTTTAACATCTTCATCAGCTGATATGAAAATTCATTCTTCTAACATTCTTATTAAATTTGCAGACGACACCAAACTGGGTGGTGCAGTTAACAATGCTGAAAACAAAGAAATCCTACTTAATGATCTGTTATCTATTGAATGATCTGTTATCTATTGAACACTGGGCCTCTATTAATAAAATGGAATTTAATACTACCAAATGTGCTGTCTTGCACTTTGGCAATAACAATCCTAAACAGATTTACACATTGAATAATAACATAATCAAGGCTTCATGCCTTGAAAAGATCTAGGGATTATAGTTAATAACAAACTCACTCAGGTCTCGTACAGTAATAAGACAGCTATTCTAACAAATTCACTATTTCGTAGAATTAAAGGTACTTTTGTCTCTAGAATTGAGCAATGTATTATACCACTGTATAGAGCATACATCCGACCACATCTTGATTATGGTTCACCATTCTGGAGTCCTTACCTTTGTAGAGATGTGGTTAGGTTAGAAAGGATACAAAAAAGTTACCAAATCTATACCTCATCTATCGCATCTTGATTGTGAAACTAGGTTACACAAAACAGGGCTTCACTCTCTTAAACTAAGAAGACAGGCGGCGATTTATTACAACTTTACAAGGTTATCCAAAATCCAATACTAATGAAACAGTGTGGTATTTCCTTTGCTAATAGGAAAACTGGACCAGACTGCACAACAAACAATTAGATATAGCTAAATGTAAAACAAAAAGACAAAACTTTTTACAATCGTACCCCAGGACTTTGGAATACTCTTCCACAGGGACGTTATTGATGCCCTTCTTTCACTAACTTCAAACTTAAATTAGACAAATGGCTAACTAGATAGGGTTTATCACTAATGATCCACACATGTGAGGACAATATTCATGGGCTCTGGCCTTCTTTTGTCCTTTGACCAAGTAACAAGTAATCTCCTTGTGTGTCTTGTTTCCTAGTCCATGGACTGTCTTGGTTACCCTGTGCTATACTGTTTCCATCTTGTTGCAGTCTCTCTTCAGGTATGGACTCCAGTACCTTGTGCAGTATTCTTGGTGTAGTCACACCAATGACCTGTACAATGGAGGGTCACCTTCTGATTTCTGCTGCTTATTCCCTCCCTATGCAACCCAACATCCTGTTTGCCTTGCCCACAGCTCTATTACAATGTGCTGTTGTTTTGATCCTGATATCATGACACTAGGTTCTTTTCTCTGTGTTGTTCCCCAGCACCCCTCCTCCCATTTTATGCTGCACCCTTGGGATGCTCTTTCTAATGTGCATTGCGTTACATTTTTAGCACTGAAGGCCAGCTGACAGATCTTTGACAAGGTCTCCAACCTGCCCAAATCCTCTGAGTTCCCTTATCTCTTCCTCCATGTCCACCCACGTGCAGATCTTTGTGCCATCTGTGAAGAGGAAGATCTTGCTGTTGATGCCTTCTCCTGTGTTATAAAGGAATACACTGAAAAGGACCGGGCCCAGCACTGGTCTCAGAGCTACTCCACTTGTTTCTTCTGTTACCCTAAACTCTTCATTAACTACCACTTTTGTATTCTTCCCCTCAACCAGTTCTCCAACCAAATTGCCATTTTTCCTCCACTGCTAAGTACCTTTTCTTTTGACCAACCTCCTGTGGAGACTGTATCAAAAGCTTTGCCAAAGTCCAAGTATACCACATCTACTGCCTGTCCCCTATCTGCTGCTTCAGTCAGTCAATTGAAGAAGTCAACCAGATTTGTCTGTCAAGATCTTACCCTCATAAACACATGTTGTCCAGGCTCCTGTAGCCCATTTCTCTCCAGGAAATCCCCTAGTTCCTCCTTAGTAAAGACTCCATTATTTTCCCACTACAGAGGTCAAACTGACTGTTCTGTAGTTCCCTAGCTCATCCTTCCTTCCACTTTTGCATAGAGAGAAGCTGTCTGTTGTCTTCAAGTCCCTAAGGACTACCTTGTGACCAACAAGCAGTTGAATATGTCTGCAAGTGTCCTGGTTATCACTTCTGCTAGCTCCTTCAGTATCCTTAAGTGTAAGCCATCAGGCCCCACAGAGTTATTTACTTTCAACCCTGTAAGCCTTTCCAAGACCCTTTTCTTTGTTATATTGACCATGCCACTTAAGCAGTTGCGGTTGCTGTCCTCCCTTCCTCTCTTAACCCCATATTCCACAGTGGTAACTATCGCCCAGTAAGTCTCACTTCCATAGTGTGTAAACTCATGGAGACAATACTAAAGGAAAGATTGGTGTCATACCTGGAGGACAATGGCCTCCAGGATGTGAAATAACGTATGGGTTTGTGTCAGGGAAGTCTTGTCAAACCAACCTGATACAATATTATGACTGGGTGACAGGTGAGCTGGATAAAAGTCATGCGTGGATGTTCTTTACTTGGACTTCAGCAGGCCTTGATTCTGTGCCTTATGGGTGGCTTGGAGGAAGCTAACTGGTGTAGTGGTAGGGGCAAAATGATGAACTGGATTACAAGCTGGCTGGTGGGAGGCTGCAAGGGGTGGTGGTGAGAGGGCTCTCAGCACCAAGGTCAGTGATAGTGGGATCTTCATATCAGACATTGCACATGGGGTAGTGAGCAAGATAAGTCTGTTCACTGATGGCACGAAAATGAGAGCAGTGGTGAATGGAAAGGAGGGATGGAAGCAGCTGCAGGGGGACCTAAGAAAGCTAGAGGGGTGGTCAGAGGTGGGAGCTGAGGTTCAATGCAAAGAAGTGTAAGGTTAGGCACTTTGGGGTGAAGAATCCAAAAAGAATACTGGCTGGGAGGGTTAAGCTGGGGAATCACTGAGGAGGAGAAGGACCTAGGGGTAATGATAACAGGCACCATGGACAACACTGCCCCATGCAGGAGAGCAGCTGCAAAGAGAACAAAATGCTGGGGGTGCATAGCGAGGGGTTTTCATCCAGGCAAGAGAGGTGATCTTGCCCCTCTACAGCTCGCTGGTAAGGCCGCACTTTGTGTATTGTATTGTGTGCAGTTTGGAGGATATACCTAAAGCGTGATATCAGGCTACTGGCGGGAGTTCAGAGGAGGGCAACAAAGATGATATGTGGAATGGAAGGGACAGTCTATGACAGCAGGATGAGAGACCTGAATATGTACACCCTGGAGGACAGAAGGGACATGGGGACATGATAGAGGCATTCAAGTATCTGAGGGAATCAATAAGGATGAGGCAGATGGGGTCTTTAAGTTAAGGAGGGAGGGTCGCTAGGGGTATGAGCTAAGAATAGAGGTGGAAGATTTAGGAAGGAAATGAGGAGATACTATTTCACAGAGAGGTGGTAGCAACATGGAACACCCTACCAGAATGGGTGGTATCATGTAAATCTGTGAACAGCTTCAAAGGGCATGGGACAGGGAACAGGGAAGAGTGAATGTGGGGAGGTGGGGTGGCAGTGGGATGACAAATGGGAAGGGGGTGGGGCAGCTGCAAATGCGCGGTGCTAGCTGCACACCCAGGCAGAACTTAGATAGACGGGTGGTCTGTTTCTGCTGGAACACTCATATGTTAGTATATGTTAAGTATGGTCCCTGTGGATAGATAGGAGATATGCAACAGGTAATCTCAGATTATGACATTTATCTTCATGTGTGAGGCAGCAGAACTATAACTCACTAGTGGCAGAACACAGTTTTATTATAAAGTCCAGCTGCCTCACAAGTGATGATAAACCACACATTTTCAGTCAGATTATTGCATATCTGATTTCTACAACATCGTTTTACTAGACAGAACTTTTAAATCTGCTGTTTGTTTGAGATTTAACTATTTCTCTTTGAGTTAAACTGCCAGCTTCAGTGCTGTACAGTGTTACTGCGATGTTATCATGATTGTCAAAGCTGTACTCTGATTGGTTCAGCATACACCGTGATGTAGCCAGCAGGGCAAGATATCAACAGTGACATACCCAGCTACCAAGATGACATGATATTTCATGAGTTGGGCATAGGATGATCAATTTTTATCTCCACTGGTGTTGTATAAACAGCAAGTTTCTATGTCACAAATCCCTCTCATTATGAGAGTACTGTTTTCATGTACATCTGATTCTTTCTCGGTCAAAAAGCTCATGATAGTTCAGAAGTCATTATTGAAACATTGCTCTCTTATCATCTAGGGCTAGATTTTCAAAACATTTACATGTGCAATGTGGTTGTTCCAGCAAATTTAGAAACACTTTGGTAGAAAACTGACCATAATTTCTAGAGTTCTTTGTAAATTATTGTGTTGTCTACAAATTGGAAGTGACCATTTTCTGCAAGAAAGGTGCTTCAGCAGTTTCTCTTGAACATGGCTTCTGGGATTTATAATGGGTTTCTAGGCTCCTCATATCTACGAGTAACTAAACCATGATTATTAGACATATTCAGCTTGCATTTCCCATGTTTTAATATTTTCTTTCTCACATAATTTTAAGCCAGTCAAATTGTTTATTCTAAATATTCCAGACACTTCATCCATCATAGATCAAGGGAACACTTCTGACCAATCTGATCACTCCTTTCCCCTGTATGTGAGAAACTTTCAGTCTGTAATGTGTCTCTCATGCACTAGTGCCCTGGAAATGTCCACGTTCTGGAGACTTTTCAGGTGCCTTGAAATATCTGCATTCTGAAACGTTTGTAGGCCCTGAAGATGTCCACGTTCTGGAAACTTTTAAAATTTGTTATACATTATTGGTGACCGTAATCAATAATATATCAATGTAGCTGCTGAAGCAACTATTGCAAAGCTGATCTCTTTTACTTTCTTATGATAACAAAACCACTCACCTTTGGTTCACAGTCTTCCTACTTTAAGAAAGTGCATGAGACCACTCATACAACCGTAAGAGTAGTCTCAGCAGCCAAATCAACATACCTAAGAGAGTCTGTCATGCAAAGGAATTGGGACTACACAAGGATCCTCCTGTTCAGCTTGACCTTTGGTATTCTAGCCCACCTTTCACTACCAAGTGCAGTTTAGTGAAATGGGATGTTACTTACATTAACTCATTGCCTCCACAGGAGCTCTCTGAAGTTGCACCATTTGTCTCCTGTATACTGTTAATAGTAAATCTTGGGCATCTCTAAGCAAAATCAAGCTATAGTCAGCATGCCACAAACAAATCCTAATAGCTCAAGAACCGTAAGTGCTAGACACAAAGTATGAGTGGCAAAGTTATTCAGCACAACATTACCTTTCCAGTGGTGGTATGCAAAGAATAATATGCAATTTCACTTTTTTATGCTGGTTGAAACAGCAAAAGCATTTTTTCACTAAAACAGACAACATAAGCCATACACCATACCATAAACAAATACAAATAACTCCTAAAGTATACATTATATACACAGAATATCAGTGGCAAAGTTGTTCAGCACAAAATTACCTTTCCAACCGTGCTATGCAGTCAAATATATATTATATTTTGTTACATTATATATTAAAATATATAAGTGACTTCCCAGATGTTGCCAGGGCACACAGGAATTCAGTAGCTGACTTCTGTAGGCGTCCTCAGGACACAACAGTGTATTTTACTGACACCTACAGGCGTCGGCTAGAGACAATGTGTTAATGTCTACTGTTTTGTACTAGCCTGCAGTCACCATTACTCATCACTGCCTCTTGTAAACTTGCCTGGTCTTTCTATTCCCAGACAGTAGACACTTTTACCTTTGGCTGCTTCATGAGCCCTGTTTGCACAGGCCATTTCCACCCCAGTGTAAAACATAGAAATGTGGACTTTGGCAGCAGAAAAGGACCACTTGGCCCACCCAGTCTGCCCATTTTTCCATACCTACTGTATCACTACAGACCCTAATTGATGTCCGGCTCTTTCTTCCTCCCCCTTCCTTTCCACTAAAATACTCTTATGTCTATTCCATGCATTCTTGAGCCCCCATCCACTGTCTTTGTCCCCACTACAGTACCTCCACTGGAAGGCTGTTCCAGTAATCCACCGCTGTTTCTATGAAGAAATACTTCCTCACATCACTCCTGAATCTACACCCTCCAGCTTCATGGCATGTCCCTTGTACTTAATGTCCTTTTTCCTGAAAAATACTTTACACCTGTACCTTATTTAACCCCATGAGGCATTTAAAGATCTCTATCATATCCCCCTCTCCCTCCTCTCTATAGGTGGTTTTAAGAGCCATACTGGTGTATATTTGTGTGTTTAAACTATGGAGGCATCAAATTCATGTGGTTCTTCAGCTCCTCTTCCAGATAGAGGAGTTGAACTGGTGTGAGTGTTTTCAAGGGTCTACTACTTAATCCAACATTCAGTCTCCCAAACTCCTTAAACCTGAGTTAGGAAGACTGAATGTCAGGAGACTGACAGGGTCTTATGTGCAATGTAGGGAGTTTTGTCTTCTGCACCTCCACATGGAGACTCTTCCCCCAGCACCCCATAACTAAAATAACCAACTCTGAGGGGAGCGGATCTCGGAGCTAGTTAAAAAGTTATGAGGGGTAGAAGAGCACCTGCAAAATGTTCACCCCAGGAACAGAACCTGGGTCTGGAGTGCCATGCTAGCTGAGCTGCTAGTGGCTTAGCCCTCCATGCCATTGGAACAGCTCGGCAAGCTTCCGCATTTTCCTCTCCCTTGTGGTGCCTGACTAGGGTAGGGTAGCACTTCATCACATCCGCTACCTTACCCGTTGGCACCAGATTCTGTCCTGTCAGGGTGTGTGTGTGTTGGGCTGCTGGCTTTGGGATCCTGAATGTCAAGATTCCGAATTCGAGCATATAGTAGTGCTACCATTTTCAAGTGTAGTGTAAGGCAGCCTCTTCACACATCACTGCCTGAGGTTGTTCACAAGACACTGGTGTGACACCAGTGTGGAAACTGATATCCTTAAGTGGTGTGCACCACTGGCTTATAAAATGACCAGGTGCAGACTGACACTGGTATGAGCCAAAATGATAGGAAACAGCTTGGTCAGTGTAAGCATGGCTATAGACAAGATGCTATAATCATACACTCCATCTCCTTGTCAGATCTGCTCTTAATGTATAAGGGTTCTTATTCCTGAGGTCCTTTAACAAGTACTTTCTGACCAAACCTAAGTGTAGTACACAAATGGCTGAACTAGCATTTTCCTATTTTGCCTGCACATTCTGGAACTCCCTTCCATTGGGGTATTAGAGGTTCTGCAACCCGCCAGGCTTTAAAACTACAATAAAAACATGCTGTCTACAAATGTATGCACTTGTACTTAATTACATTGGGCCTTATTCACAATGCCAACGTGCTTGAAACTGGGTGTGTTGGCATTGATACATGTGAATGCTGCAGAGAGTCCTCAAACCCTGCACAGCATTCATGAAGCAGGTGCAAGGCAGTTACACATCTGATTCCCTGGCTGTGTGGATAGCAATGCACTGGGAGGGCTCAGGTGTGCCAGGGTGGGCCAGCACTAAGCACCATGCACTATAGCCTGTAGTGCATTCTATAGTGGGTGGATGGCAGAGCAGGGAATGGCAGCCAGGACCCTGCCATATTCCAGTGCGCCGCCCCATGGACTGCACTAATCAGCCATGGTGGGGCCTGCAAATGACCCACCATGCTGCCACTGTGCACTGGGTTGATGGGATGGACAGGGCTGCCATTCGGTGAGTGCACATCCATTTCTGTCTCACCTGTATTGCCATGGATATGCATGGCTGATTCACCTGAGAACCACAGGCACGGGGATCCGCTATGGGACACGGTCCAGGCACACCTGACTGAATGCCTGCCCATGTCCACGCCTGATAGCCTGCACTATGCGTGCCTGTGCATGGGGGGCTGTGGATGGAGTGCCAGTGGTAGTATGTACCACGCACCCTGCACCTGTCTGCAGGTGTGGAGCTACATCGGAAGGGATATGCACTTGGTGCACATATCCTGCCCAATCGTGCATAGGGTCCTATCTTCTTGTCATAGTAATTTACTGTCCAGATGGCACTGTTTTGTAGTCCCTGTAATGTGTACCTTGTATGCTATGTAAAATGGCAGGTCAGTTCTAAAATAAGCATTCTCTTGTCGAGTGCACTTACCCAGCTGACAGAAAGCAAATAAATAAATACATGGTTATAAAACTGTAAAGTTCTCAGTTCAGTTGGCATAGTCCATTTCCCACATAATGATTTCTATAGTTTTCTACAAAGCAAAATGTTTTGATTTTAAGTTCTATTCTTTCAAGCAGAAGTTTTTAACATGATCATAATATGTTTATATGTATAATTCCAGCAATTCTTATGGTAAAAGCATGCCTTCTCAAGTCCTTTGTGTGCCAGTACTTTTCAGCTTTGCAGTTCTCACAACCAAGGAACCTCGAGAATGCATTCATAACTACAAGAGATGCCAGACCTGTACATACTGCATTAACTTATGCAGCTGGATCACTGTCCCTAGACTCCCTTTGTTTTGGCTGCTTTTCTACAACTGATATCAAACACCCTCTGTTTATGATGTAATTATTATCACCACAACAACATATTGTGATGTCATATGCACCAGATTGTGATGTCAAGTGTAGACAATCAATCACAGCCAATGTGGCCTTACAGACACTGATGCTGTTTCTACATAGTTCCAGGAATTCTGCATAAGCTGAAATGTGTCTACAAATTGCGTTTTCATATTTTCCCATTTGTCAAGGGCACTTTGAAGTACCTGTACTATGGTACCAGAGATACTGCTAAAGTTAGAGCACACTATTAATTAATATAATGTGTTTAGCCTTAAAGGCACTTGAGAACTCTCCCACAGGTAGTATTTATAACTAATTTTATATTGTTAGTTTATAAATTAATTGAAATGGATAACTAATATATTATTTGCTGGATTCACGATAGTGACTTTTGCCATGACATCAATGCAAGTAATCAATACAGCGATTGATGAAAACTGCCTTTACTCACTGTCATTGGTCTTCAAAATCTAGAGATGTTACAGAGGTTTACTTCACCTGTAGGTTCTGGTGAAGTGGGTAAATACACTTTTGTGAATCACTTTGTAAAGTTTCCGTTGGTTTTCCCAACTTTGAATGTCACCATTTTTGTGAAGTTTTTGGGGCAAAGTGGCATTTTGTTCTGCAAAGTCCTTGTAAAGTGGCAACTTTGAGTGCTAATTTTGGTCATGTTGCATAAAAGGCCCCTTTGCCAGGCAAAATCTTCATGAAGTTGACACTTTGCAAATTTTTCCAAATTTTGACATTAATTCACAAAGTGAATTTCAGCCACTTTGCCTATCTTTATTGAAATCTTAATTCTGCTAATAAGTAGCAGCCTGTGCCCAGAGTAGTGCTGTGAGGGAAACATTTTTCTAAAGCTAAATTTGCATATTTTGTCCTATCCATTTTATCCTTAATATTTTGCTCTCCACTCGATCATTGTCAGGCTGGGGAGGGCAGTTGCAGGAAAGAAAGCATATTGCATTTAAAACTGCACACTCAGTCAACGTTACAAAATGCAGAATTTTGCAAAGTGTTTCTGCATTTCACAAACTTGAACAAAGGCAAATGTCAGACATTTTGCAAAGCTGCAGCCCAGGGCCAAAATGATTCTAATCATTATTGTACTGATGAAAGCCTCCAGTTGCTGCAGTTAATTACAGTGACCATAAACAAATTGAGGACTGCATTCTGAGGTTGCTGCCATCAATTGTAGAAAATGTTACAACATCAGAAAATCATGACAGATTGACAACAATTGCTCCAAATTCACCATGCATTTAATATTGGCCAATACAGTTAGCGTCAAGATCATTTTTTTTTTTTACCCAGAGTGACACTCTAAGCTGAAAGTTTGTTTACATGTGCAACCAGGAAGCACAAAGCAGTAAGGACTTGTGCAAGATCACACAGTATATAAGTGGGGGCTGTGGGATTCAAACCTAAGTCTCCAAGTTTGCAGCTTAAACCATCTGTTATACTGCCTCCATTTTCATGACAGCAATCAGTTATGCCATCCTGACAATGATGTAGGCTCTAGCTTAGTTTGTGGTTTGCATCATGATTCTTCCAGAGTCTAACTCTTCATAGTAGTAGAATAACTTGATGTCCCATGCTGTGAAGACACAGTGGTAGTCAGGGATATTACCAGTTATATGTAACTATATCTTCTTAATATATCATGGAAAACCTCATTTATTTCAATTGGATTTCTTGGGGTGTATCTAGATCAATACTGAGACATATTTGGCTACCATTGTAGATACCTATTGAGGGTGACAGGAAGAAGTGGTCCTAGAGTACTCCTCAGTGTCATCTTCATCTGCCTGCTGAGGGGGCTATGCAGAGCAAGACCTGTCTGTTTGTTGATGACATCAAGATATGTAGGATGATGGATAAAGAGGCAGGATTAAGAAACATAAAAATGCATCATGAAATGCAGAGGAAGTGGTCTAAGGTATGGCAACTTAAAGGCAATGCCAAGAAATGTAAGGTTATACATACTGGTAAGGAAAACCTAGAACTGCCTATGGGCAGGGGGTGAGGATAGTTGAGATTACTGAAGAAAGGGATCTGGGAGTCATTATCAGTGACAACCATAATGGAGTACACAGTCAACATCTGAAAAGACATATGTTGTGAAGAGTGTTTTCATCTATGTGTATAGTCCTGTTGTGTCATTCCTTCATTTGCTATTAAGAGTTTTTTCTGAATTAGCCTGCTAGTTATATGGTAGTTTTATACCCCTGGGGATCTCCATCTTAGCATGATTTATTACTCTGCTTTTTCCTATAGTGCCTCCTAACTCACATGACAGTGATGTGCCCAGGACCACTGATTCAGCAAGTACTAGAGATAGGAGCTGATGATTTTGCCTCCACTAAATAGCTCTAATTCAATAATTTTGTTTCCTAAGTGTGTTGGGTCTAGCCAGCAGTAGTAAATATTTGCTTTTAAAACTTTTCATCTCATCAAACTACACACAGCCATAAAAACACACAAATCACCCGAGATCATCAGTGCTATAAATAGTAAAGACTCTAGCTGTTTTGTATAGAATAACCCACTCAATTAGCCCTCACATATTTGCTAAACTGCAAATGTAGCCATTAGCACTCACTGGATAAAGAAAATTACTTAATATCACGGCTTTGTTGTTGTAAACTGACTCTAAAACATTACTTGCTGAATTCATAGTGCTGGACACATCACTGTCATGTGGGACAGGACATATTGTAGGAACTAAAGTAATAAGCCATGCTAAGATGGAGATCCCTAGGGGCCTTACTACTATCATAAAACTAGCAGGCTAATTTAGAAAAAAAACTAATAGCAAACAAAGGAATGACACATTAGGGCTACACAAATTCTGACTATAATAGTCCTTTGAGTCCTCAGCAAAATCCAACAAGGCATATACTGTAGAATGGTGAGCAGAATTATGTGGTGTATACTCAGGGCATTCAACAGCAGAAGGAAATTGGTGATACTGTACCTGTACAGGTCTACAGTGAGACCTTGCATGGAGTACTGTGCCCAGTTCTGGAGTCCTCATCTTAGGAAGGAAAAGGACTTGGAAAGGTACAGAGGAGGTGTACAAAAAGGCACGAGGTCATAATGCGGTATGTCAAAACTTTGCAGCTGAAAATGCAAAACAGCACTCATTAAAAACAGAGCCAGGCAAAGCACTGACCTGTTCCATGCAATCACCCCATTGACAACAATGGGTCTTAATATTTTATGTGGTGGTGTCACCCCTCCCCCACACCCTGGAACTTAAATAAGAAACTCTGGAGGGGTGGACTTTGGGGATGGGGGAGAAACTCAGAAGGGGGAAGTCTGACTAAAAAACATGCTGGCAAAAGTTGCAGCAGGGGAGACCTGGGGAACTGAACCATGGTTCCAGGATTACCAACTGCACCATGTGCTGGTACCCAGCCACTTTACCAAGGGAGCGGATTGACCAGGCACCCAGCACATGGCTCCTTCTCCTCACGTAACAGCACTCTGCAGCGACAGGGGTAGCGAAATCCTATCACTGTTCCACCCTTGTCGCTGTGATTTCAAGTGCTGCATGTACATTGTGGTTAATACTATGCTGTCTTACAAGTGCGGTACTGACCCGTGTGATACAAAAGTGATACATGGCTAACAGGGCAGAAATGCAAGTGAGGAGAGGCTGGAGAACTTGGAGCAAGTTATCTCGAGATCAGAAGGGAGACGGGACATAATTGAACCTTACAAGCTCCTGCATGGCATCAACAGGTGCATTGCAATGCAGGAATCTATGAAAGCTCAGTCACCAGGGGACATGGATTAGGGTAGGTGGGGAGAGATTCAAAAGGGATGTTAGGAGGTACTTTTTCATGGAGAAAGTGTTGGATTCTTAGAATTGTCAGCCAATGCCAGAGGCCAGAAGCCCAGTCAGTGATCAGTTGCAAACATGGATTGGATAAGCACATGGGGATAGTAAGACTAAGGGGATGGATAGTTGGGTGAGTAGAGCATTGTGGCACTACAAGGGCAAGAGGCCCAGTAATTGTTGTCCAGTGTCAGGATGGACATGAAGATAGGCTGAAATGAACAGAGTGGATTGTCTAATTATTGTATGGTACACTGTATACTCACCGGTCTTATATAAATGTATGTAATTGCTGACTTGTAACTTGAATGTATGTATTACTGCTCCTTCCTCATTGTACCCCCTCCCCCAGGCCACACCGGGCGATGAGCAACTTGTTCAGTGTACCTTCCTGGTGAAACATTTCAATAAATAAATAAATAAGTCTTGCCTGCTATCAGTATCTATGGTTTATCTATGTGTGTTTCTTGAAAACACCCATCTGTTCCTGACCATAGCAGCTGGTCTAAAACTTGATGTCCCAATAATGACACCTGGACTGATTCTAATGGCAATCCCAAAATCTGTTGTACAGAAATGATACTTTATGCGGCTACTTTATGGTTAAATATGAACTATGAATGTGTTGATCTATCTAAATTTGACTGTGTATTGTACTTTCACCACCTGCCCCATCCCTTACCACCTCTTTGCCTAGTCCTACTTCGATCTCCTATTTTTGTACCAATTGCCTCTGTTGAAAGTGTTATACTGTCTGATATTGCACAGTGTATTGTTGCTTCTGCTGCATGGACTCCTGAACCTTTGTAATTGTATAGTGTTAATGTATGTAACCTGTATTGCTGCTCATACAGAGAATTGTATGGAAACTGAACTACTAAAATAATATACTGTTACTGTATGTAACCTGTACCATTTGTTTTATCATTTGCCATTGCTTATTACACACTGTCCTATATAACTAAGTTAACTACTATATACTTTTCCCTGCCACCACAACCTGGATGTGCATTGTACTGTAGCCTGTATGTACTGTATGTATAGGTTCTCTTTGCCACTGTGTGGCCCGGTCATGAATGAAAATGGTCCTCTGATCAGTGCACCTTCCGTTACCAAAGACATAAATAAATAAAAATAAATAATCGCTCAAGTTATTGAGACTTGTAACCTCACATAATCAGGTATGCTTTGCCACTGAAGAATGCCATCCACAGAGCCCAATGCTAACAGCAATGTCCACAGCTTAGTCCCTGGGTTGACTCAGATACTGATTGCAAGGTCAGAAGCTTGGTGCAAGTCAACTGATGCTAATCACAAATGTGCATGTTCTGATAAGCTTTTACAATGAGTTAGCTAAAATAGAATTAATCATTTTAAAACACGTGATTTCAAATACCAAAGGCAAGCACATCAGGTTAATGCCTAACTTTGGATCACATTTTATCTTTTAAAATATAGATCTTTCTCTGTATTCATCCTAGAACAAAAAAAACTTTCAAAAGCGTGAATAGGTGCCCCAGAGCAGCACAATTTGTTGCCAAAAAGACCTGGCACATGAATAGCTTAGATTTCTTGCTTGCTGGGCTGGTGGAAGATGGGTGCATAATGGAGGTAATGTGTTCACTCTGGGGAGGGATGGCTAGAACATGTCGAGGTTAACACTCACCTTTCCAGATGGGAAATGAGGAAGAAGAGCTGACAGCCCCATTAATGCTTCTCATCATGCAGACCAAGTGCTGTAACATGCTTTATATGTGGTGGCCTGAAGTACAGGCCAGGGGCTCTATGGACAAAATTGAGGGGCATCTAAATTAACCCTTGAACAAATAAAAAGATATGATCATGCTTTCTTCAATATAGCTTGATTTTTTGGGGGGGAGAGGGGAGTGCTTAAAGTCCCTTGTACTGGTGCTGAAGTGTAGAGTTGGGCAAAATTTGTAAATTCTGCTTCTGTAGATATTTTGCAAAATGTCATAATATTTGTGGAATTCCATCTCTGCAGAAACTGCAGAATTTTGCCATTTTGTTTCAATGGAATATGCACAATTCTGCAGTTTACACTGATATATATTTTCTATGTGTGAGAAAACAACTGTGGTATACAAATCCTGAGTTTACAAACAGAATAAGGAATAGGTAAGAAATTGTTATTAACAAGGCTATAAATCCATGAAGGTATTCTAATGACATCATTATGACAGCAAAGCATGAGTGTTTTTTTAAAGCTATCAGAATCCCAGGATGGAATTTCAGGACTTGTTGCTAAAGGTTTCAAGATGGGTTTTCTTTTTTTTTTTGCAATATATGGAATGCTCCAAACATTCAGAATGATTGTATTTTCAATTTGATGTCACATTGATGGTTTTACTGAATTTGAATGACACTCTTCCTATGGGAAAAAGGGACTTCACTATACTGTATCACTGCAACAATAGTAACAATTCTGCAGTTTACTGTGATGCCCATTCTAATCTATATGCACAAAAAGTGGAAAAAATATGCAGTTTACATTAATGTCTCTTACACTTCTGCAGTTTACAGTTCACTACATTCAATATCCTGCTGTTCACTTATTAGCGAAGTATCAAGGAATTAAAAAAAATCCACAGAACACATTGGAAGCAAAATGGCAATTCCTCCCATGGACTTTATCATTTTACAAAGCCCTCACCTCTGTGCTAATTTGAAGATGCCTAGGATAAAAAAACAATTGATATATGAAAGTGCAGATGCCAGTCTTTTCTACTGAAGCCTAGTTAAAGCCCTGTCCACAACAGTGCCACCATGTTATGATAAATATGTGTTTAAAGTTAACAGTGCATGAAAGTTGTTCTTTAAATGTATAACAATAGATAGAGAACCTCTGGAAAGAAAAGGATTGTCCTTTAAACTCCTGAGTGCTGCACACACTGAAATATTTGCCTATATAAGCATATTTCTGTTTTCCACTGTATGACAGAACTGCCAAAGGCTTTCTATAGCAGCACTGAGAAAAGAAATATTAACCCATAAACAACAGATTTGGCATCTTCATCTTTTAAAGCACAATTTGTTTTATTGGTGAGTTGACTAGCGTTGGAGGGCTGACTTATCCATAGACTTTGCTTGCCACTTTCTTTGTAGACATGCATGCTGCCATAATTTATTTTGTCAGAACATAGAGGTGCAATGCACCAAGCAGTGCTTAAAGTTGCTGTCAAATTTCCAATGGAAGATTATTGCTTCTATTTGTTGGGATGATGCGGCGTCGTAACAACAGAAAACTGTATGTGTTTCATGGGTCAACATAAAATCCTTTCTCAACTGGGTGGATGAGGAATGCCCACTCACATTTTCCCCAAGATTATTTACATATAAAATATGCTTTAAATAGAACTTTCAAAAGTTCCCATGATGGAGGCTTTAGCATTTTTCACTTTGTGGCAAATGTTAATCAACTTTTCAGTGATACTGGAAGACATCAAGCTGTCCTATTCGGAAGTTGGACTTCACTGAAAATAAGCTGTGGCATCCCAGCTATGCTATCCTATGTATATAACTGCTTGTAAAGCACTTTGTAATGCAGTGCATGAACAGTACTACGGTGAATTCTATAATATTTTGCAGTCCAGGCACTGTGTTGGCAATAAGCCAAGCCAAGGCATATGTGTGTGTGTGTGTGTGTGTGTGTGTGTGTGTGTGTGTGTGTGTGTAATATTAATACATGCCTTGGTTGCACAGTAAGGTATAAAGCAACAGCCATGTGCATACACAACCAGGGCTTGCATTAATTTAGCATACACACATGCTCTGTGAGGGGGCTTAATGCACACAAAATGGAAATATGATGATAAAAATGAAGAAATGGAGGAATGTCAAGGTGATCAACTGAGGAGGCTCCTTGTTTGTTTGCTCTGGGATGCTCTGGGGTATTAGACCATAACTGCCTTTAAATTAACCTTTCTAGACAATTGATACAGCTAAAGGAAGCTTCTTATGGTGGAAGAGACAACACTCTCAAAGAAAGAAAGAAAGAAAACCTATGGAGAGAGAAAGAAAAGAAAAAGGAAGTTAAAAGTGGTTCTTCTTCACAGCAAGAGCAACCAGATAAACCAAAGTATTCTGGTCCAACTGACTGTTAACTAAGCTTCCAGTCCTGAGCAGCCCTGGGAATGTAGACCTGTCAGCTGTTGCTTAGCTATCGAGTCCTGAACCTATTCAAAACATGTTGCAACAGAAGCTTCTAGGGCTGAGGCCATTAAGACTGAGAGGGCTGTAAAATACCCCATTCTGAGAAGCTGGATTCCTCTGTGGCCATAAATAAAATCATACTGACTCTCTTACTCGCCAACCAGAAACTTGATGTTAAATGGGAGGCAGTCACTTTATACAAAGACAAAACAGCACAAGCTTTACAAGAAAATAACCAAAATGTTACTGCCTTGCCGAAAGAACTAACACCATTAATTAACAAAGTCACTTCCAACTTCACTTTGCTTTCATCTGCCTTGCAAGATAATATTCAACAATCATGCAAGACTGAGAATTTGGAGAACAATCTCAGAAAAATTAACCTGTGCAATTGTTGGACTCCTGAATCTAGAATCCCCAGATAGAATCTCCTGAGGCATTGAGAGAGAACTCTTTGTGGAGTGCCTTCAGTATACACAAGAAACCATGCCACCTGTCATAAAAGGTTTTCTTTTCCTCAGCAGGGGTAAATCATGAGTCCCACTTACAGCTGCAGCATCAGCTTCTGCTACTGATTTGAAATCTACAGGGAAAATTGCAGCTTCATCATTAAAACCAGCTACTGTTTAAATACAGTTCACCTCTAAGAGTGAGCGGGGGCAGTGATCAAAAAGTTAGCAAAGAAGAGCCTTATTATTAACAACCCCAAGGAAGACACCATCACTGATTCTCCAAGACTCGAGACCCAAAACCCTATTTTTTTTTCCTTTGCTGCTTGGGGTGGGATGGAAGATAGGATTGAAACCTTATCATCACATTTCCTTCTTTTATGACATTAAGTTACTGTAACTGGTGCATTAATGACATTTTACTAAGAATTTCTTCTTTTTCAAATAGTGGAATCGTATCCTTATTCACAAAGGTCCCTGCACTAATGGAAGACTCGGTATACCTACATAAGTGCAGCGATGGATATAAAGAATTCATGGGGCTGTGTAGTGGCTGCAGAAATGCAAAGTCTTATGGTTACTGCACTTCCACGGGCCACAGATACAGATGCACAGAATAAAGATTGCATCAGTCAGCCAATGGACAGGGCTGTCTGCCAAGAGGACTGTGATCTTCTCTCTATGGTACCTGGGCCTGTGCAGACAACCCTGCACCTTTCGTTTCCCTGACTGTGGGTGTTGCATAACAGTGCCATCCCACCCTTTCTTCAGTCCAGCTGGGTCAATGAGCATACCCCAGAACTCATCTCACTGACACAGCATCACAAAGCATACCCGCTAGGGTAAAGACTGGCACTACACACACATTTTGTTAACAATTACATTTTTTTTTATTTTGACCCCAAATTTTCAAGATTCTCATTTTATTATTCACCTTACAAAACATGACATGTACCATTTGTAGTATACTGGCCGAAATGTCATTTCTCACCAGAAGTGTGAAAACACATCTCATCCTGGATTTAAAAATGACACCTGTCACATTTATGAGGTGGTATGGAAAATGGCTATGTTGAAAGTTTGGAGTAAAAATATTGAAAATTAATGATGTTACACGTGAACATTGAAAGAGGAAATGTTCACTCATAACCTTGGCATTTTAATGTATTTGTATACCACATTTTCAGCATAGCCTTCTTATTATCCCACCTCATGAACCCAGTAGGTGAACATTTCCAAATCCCCCACCAAATGCATTCTGTGCCACTGAAACATCATGCCATACCATAGAAGTGAAAACACATTTCAGCCAGGATTTAAATAACAACCCCAAGGGAAGGGTGGAGGGTTGAGACAAGCAGTACCTGGGTGGCACTCCGTCTTCTTAACACAAACAGTAAAATAGATAAATTAGTTAGATAGATAGCTAGCTAGGATGGATAGAACAGGTAGATTGATAGATAGATAGATAGATAGTCACTGTTGCCACTATTGTGAGAAGGAGCAGAGAAGGCCTAGGCCCAAAGGAGCCCTATGAAGTGTGGCAGAACTTCCAGTTTTCCACCTTCAGTCATGGATTTGTCCAATCTCTTCTTAAATATTTCTTTACTTTCACTGACAACAACACTCATGCACAGTCCATTCCACAAATTAACCATCCTTTCCATAAAGACGCATTTCCACCTGTTACCCTAAAACTGTTTCCCTGTACCTGTAGTACATGCCCTTGTTCTAGAATTAAGATCTTTAAATGAGATATTTAATTCTTTTACCAAAATGGGGTCTCTGACTATTTCGTAGAATAGCAACAGATCCCTCTCATTCTTCTTTCCTCTAGTGTGTACAGACCTAGATTGCTTATTCTATTTTCATAAGTTAGGTTCTTGACTTCAGCTATTATTTTTGTCATACTACATTGTACTTGTTGCACTCTATTAATGTCCATCTTCTTGTGTGGGTTCCATAGTTGACTGCAGTAGTCAAACTGGGGCCTAACGAGGATCTGTACAGTGGTAATAGAACATCAGACCTTCGACTCTACTTCTTTTTATGGCACTTGCTACCTATTGGCCTTAGAGATAGTGTTTGTGCATTGTTCATGAAATATATGTTTTTGTCAATTAAAGCACCAAGATTATTTTCAGTGTATGTACTTTCCATACTGGGACAACTTGTTGTTTTTGCCCATATGTAGCATGCAACATGTGTCTGTATTAAAGGACATTCCCATCTAAAGGCCCAATTGGTTATAAGGTCCAGATCTCTCTGAATGGAATTAGTTTCTACTATTGTCCCATATGGATCTCTAATTTGGAGTCATCAGTGTACTTTGTGATCTTATTCTCCAAATCATTACCCTAGTCTGCAATAAACAGTTGAAAAACACAGGCCCCTACACTGAGCCCTGCAGCACCCTGCTTGACACCCTACTCTCAGTAGATATGTAATCATTAATGGCTACCTTCTGGGTTCTGTCTGTCAGTTAGTTACATATCCATCTCAGTATTTGACCATCCAATTTCAGCCTGTCAAGTTTGTTCATTATTGCCCAATGTGGCACCGTGTCAACGCTTCTGCTGCAGTCCAACAGAATTACGCCTGCTGGTCTACCCTTATCTAAAATTCTACTGATGTCTCATAGAAACAAATCAAGTATGTAAGACAGAATGCCCCACAACAAACTTGTGTTTGTTTATGTCATTAGTGTTCTGTAATTTTCAGTGTTCACCAGTCTGTCTTTTAAAAGAGAATCAAGGATTTTCCAGGGACTGACATCAGACTTATTGGTCTGTAATTACTTTTGTCCTGTCTTTTTCCTTTTTAAAGATGGGGTTATTTTTGCTTCTCCAGTCTATTGGTACTTCACCTGAATGCATGAGTTTGTTGCATAGTATTTCAAGTGGAACACTGATGCTATCTCTAGTTATTATGAGCATTTGTGGTGTAATGTTGTCAATGCCAGGAGCACCATACTTTTTTAAACCATTTATTTTTTCCTTAATGTCATCCTCTGTACAAAATTGACAGAGTTGGTTAAAATATTGTTAACATATGTTGGACTAGGCCTCTGAGTAAACTGAGCAAGTGTATCTGTTAAAGGTGTCAGTCAGAAGAACTGGGTCTGAGATTATTTCATCATTTTCTGTAATGGTAGTAAGTTTAGAGTCAGGTTTCTTAAGGGAATTAATATATTCTTAACACTGTTTGTTGTTAGATTCACAGATAGATAGATAGATAGATAGATAGATAGATAGATAGATAGATAGATAGATAGATAGATAGATACATAGATACAGACAAACAGTCAAAGAGAGACAGGGAGGGTAGGATGGTAAAGGATGGTGAAGGGGACACAAGATTTTCCTATAAGAAATTCTCCTCTTAGAAATGAGATTTTCCTTTCAGACAATTCTCCTGCAATGAATGATGATCTCCTCTCAGGAATGAGATTTTCCTGTCAGGAAATTGTCATATCATGAACCTCCAGGCACGGTTTTAACCTCCACAGCTAAAGAGCTCACCTTCATTGATGTGTCAGCTTTGTGATGTAGTGGAACGGTTCACAACTTTATAAACAAGAAGTTGTGGGTTTGAATCAAACAGTATCTCCTCATTTTTCTTCTCAGAATTTCACTTGAGTGGTGATCCATGGTGGTATGGTTTTAGAATACTAAATCTATATGGGAAAAGGGACTTATATGGCAGAGACACTAAGTGCAGTTAGTGGGTAGACAGGTGTCCTGACAGGAAACTGTCATGACATCTTTACAATCCTTAGGACAGGGAAAATGGAATCAAAGGTTCACTGCTATACCTGCAGCCAATAGCAGGGTTGCAGCTGTGACTGCAGAACTCAAGAAAGTCCCACTGTTCTCACACAGAGAACATAGGTTAACAGCTCATCTCACAAAGCTGGGCACCCTAGATTTTAGAGTGCCCAGAAAATATGTTTCTGGCAACTTAAAAAAATAAAAACATAATCCAGCTAAATGGGTCTCACTAGCTTATGCTCAGGTGCTTGTTTTTGTTTTTGAAAAAGACACATTTTATTTATTGTCAATGTTTGTAAGTTTAAAAGAATAAAAATGGTGTCCATCATGATCAGTATTTTTGAGTACGACAGGTAAAGTCTGAAAATAAGCACTTGCAAAGTTTTTTTTTCTTTTTCTTTTTGTTTACTGGTAGAACTTGAATCCTAACTCAAACATCATTATAACTCTAAAACAGTTTAATCATTTTTACCAAACCTTCAAAAGGTGTATACCCTTCAAGACAGGCCTCTTAAACCTGAACATTTCTTGAAATAATTTCACACTGTCTAGGTTGTAAGTGAGTGCAAAATATGCAATGTTAAGCACAGGGTTTTTGCATTTTGTATCACGCCATACCTCAAAATCATGCAAGATGCCATCATAAATCATTTCCCATTCTTGAGACTCTGATAGCCTGACCACGTATGCCAAATGTTGTGCTATTTCATCAAATGATAGCAAAGTAATTAAGTTGCAAAAAAATGGGGTTAACATTTTACAGTCAATTGAACCCTAACTATGGGGCATTACTGCACCCCAATAATATATTCCTGAGGTAAGCCTGCATACCCAGGCTCTACAGAAAAGGTTTCTGCAGTTAAGGTCCAATGTTGTAGAAACTGAAGGAAAGTTCTTGTTTGTATACTCATACAAGGCATGGGTTATTCAGATTCAATTAAATATTTTTACCCCAATCAATTGATGGACTTTGTAAAATTCAAGAGGGCTTTGCATGGGATAGTTCCTTGACTAGTGACTCCAAGGAGATACATGTTGGAACCCATGGCTGAATGAATTAAATGGTGAACCGTGAATCTATTCTTTTGATGTGGGCTCTATGTCTAGCTGTGACTAAATGTGTAAAAGGCAATGCTGTTCACTGTTTGAATGATATAGGCAGGCTGCTGGCCTAATGGAGTTTGCCTTTAAGGGCAGACCAAGTTGTCCTGGTGCACCCTTTCCTCGAGCTCTGCCTTGTGTTTTTGATCTGCTCACAGGTTGATTGTTTGCTCCTAATGTAGCTTTTGTCTGTAGAGTTCTGGCAGATCACCTTATTTTTTATTTTAAGCTGATCTTGTTCAAGTTGCAGGTAGATATGCGGTTCTGATTTTCTTCACTGTGTATTAGCATGAAGTATTCTCCAAAATCCTCTATCCTTTCAAAGCCCAGTTCTGTGTTTGAGTTCTAACTCACTGCAGATTCACCCCACTAGTAGAATGTCTGATTAAAATACCAGTACAGATGGTATGTAGCACAGTAATTAGCAAGTCCACATAGGAAGACACTGCAGTCTTAGTGCTCCTAGACAGGTTCATTCATTTTAGTAATTAAAGCAGCAGTATTTGTTAGTAATCATACACATTTTCATTAATATGGTTTGTCTAGCAAAATATCAAGATACACATTTTTCTTTCCATTTTTATTCCTGAACCAAGATATGGAGTCCTGAAGTTTTAAAAGTTCTAACACCATGCCACACCCATACCACACCCATGCCCTCACCCACCATGAAAACAATAATAATATTTTGTGCTGTTTACCTCAGAAATCTGCAGAAGAACATTCTAATACAACTACAGCTTTAATCTAGTATGTACATTCAACAAGCAAAACCAAGGGAAGAGATTTTAAACATGGCAAATGGTGGCCATCTTTAATGACTTGAGTCATTAATTACAAAATCAGCTGAAAGAAGCTTTAGCCACATCTGAGAAAAGAAAATATACTGAGCATGAATCTTAGGTTTTCAGAATACATTCATGCTAAAAAACTATATGATGATTTTTTTTTACTGACTAACAAATACTGCTGCTTTAAGGACAAGACTCAATTACTAGGGAACCAGCAGTGTACTCATTTTGTGCTTTGTCATGAGGTCACTACTAGCTTGAGAATATAGCTCAGAAACTCAACTGTTGATTAAATTTGGTAATTAAGCTATGTGTTTAGACTAGTGAAGTGTATATGATTCTGAATCCATTCCATAAAAGTAATTATTGAAAGTAACATCCTACTGAGATATGCCAAAGATCTGTGCCACTATGCAGAATGCACCACAGCCAGCCCTTACAAACAAAAAGGTAATGTTAATCATTTTAAATGCAGCCTTTCTCCTACCAAAACCCACAATAATTCATATCTTTAGCTTCGTAATAGGAGGGAATCTGGCAATGGTATCAACAGCCCCTAACTATAGCCAACATCTGAAAATGAAGGTCAGATGTTTATGAGAACTACTTAAAACTGAATCGCAGAACATTCCCTTTTAGCACAAAATGATTCCTATGAGGATGAGCAGACACTGTTTCTTCAGCTGCCTGAGATCAGATACTTTGAACTACTTTCTCTTTATTTTGCAGTGAGTAAAAAGTAAAATATTTTTAATTTTGAGAAGAAAGAAGAACATTGTGTATGATGCATAAATGATACAAGGAGGCATACACATTCCAATTTCTGTGTTTTCTGTTAACACACATACTGTACATTCCATTGCAATTGTCAAAACCAGCAAAAGGCATCATGGGTGTACAAATCCATGTGTGTGTTTTGGGAGGGAGGAAAGCCGAGTGGAACATTATTCAACTGGTATTAAATTCTGTTTGACATGTCACTACTCAGACCTTACCTCAATCGACTTAAACACACTAAACTTTATAACAATCCTTAAAATCTGCACAAACAAGCATACATGATGACAACAGGTGGAAGACATTGCTTTCAAGCTAACAAAAAGCCTTCCACAAGCAGCACTTCATAAACTCTTTTAAAGAACAACTCTCTATTATAATAAAAGGCTTACAAATGCTAGATTTACACCAGTTATGTTTTAACTGTATTGTTTTCTAGTTATTTGTTATTTTTCTTTTACTTCCCTGCTGTTGGTCCACTAAATATTATAGACAAAATGCAGAAATTATTTCACTGAGTCTTTCAAAATATATCTGACGCTCCACCGCTAGCAACACAACTGTTGCTTGTGACATCACAGTCTGTTGTCTCTGTGATTACTATGATGTCATAAACAAAGCCACTGTGAGGTTAACAGGGAGATGCAAATGTTTTCAAATGTTTTATATACAGACCTTTTAGAGGACTACCTAGATGTGCTGTAAATCTTGGAAAGAAACATAAAAAATGTATTCTCTAGTATATTGTAACAGCTGAAATGTTGTATTTATGAAAGCACATGCTGAATTGCAGAATTGTTCTTTAAATATTTGGAATAATCATGCAGAAAGTATTTCCCTTTGACAAACTTGGTATATGCTTTGGCAGGCATAGAACAATATGGAAATCCTTGCAAATTGCCATCTTTTAAAGCCCAGTCGAGAATCACGATATAATGTGTCTTCATTTACAAAAGTCCTTCTACTGACTAGAGCAGCAGTGACAGTTTACAAAACATTTCAACACTCTCACACTTCAGGAGTTCTGAGCAGCTCAGATAGACTATCATGATTTTAAGTTTTGGGCAGAATGCAAACTCTGGTTCACATCAGTTTACCCATCAAGAACAACTCAGCTGATGTGAATCACTGTACTGTGAAGATAGTCTTTATCCTCTTAGTTGTACAGCGTTCCCTATTCTCCAGTCTGAGTTATGTTTTAAAACACCCCACCAGTCACCCAGAGGTTCAACCCCCAACATCCCTGTTCCTTTAATTTAATGCAAGCGATTCTTTTGGATTTATGGGCCACTTCCTCTGTTACAAAATGTTTGCATCCTGACAATACAACAAAAGCACACCCTTCCTCTATAGTGTCATATAGTACAAGGGTTGCAGGGAAGGAGGCTGATTGGCAGGAACAGTTGGTGGTAGTATTTTAAAATGGGGAAGTGGACCAGGGCTCCTGAAGACACTTTGGCTTCATTACATAAAATACAGAAGGACACAGTTGTGCAGGAGGGATTTCAGGTTGAGGGTATTTTGAAACATGACTTAGAATAGGAATTGAAACCAAGTCAATATGGCAAATCAAAAGTGCTTTTTTTGGGGGTTGAACTAGGTGGAATGGACTATGTGCAATTGTTTTGACGAATCCACATGATTTGAAAATTCAAACCGTATTAGTCTTATACAGCTCTACAAGTGGTATGTTGTCAGTAAAATGTAAGGTGAAACTAATTTATCTGTTTCGTTTCTAAAATTCAAGATGCCTCACTAGAGTACAAGCAATAACTAATACATACATGAAACAGTTAGTGGCAATGAATTAAGAGAAATATATAAATGTTAGGTGGCAAATTATTACAGAAATGCTTGTCAGACCTAATTACGTTAGCCCTTCCATGAAACCTTCCAGTATGAGGAATGTATGCAAATTAGATGGCAGTGCATTCCAGCAGACAGGAGCTGCTACCAAGGATGATGTTGTGTGCTGTTTCCTGTTTGATCTTGAGAACACCAGTAGCATAAGAGTGAGAGAAGGTCATGAAGGTAAAGGAACAAGGTCCAAACAAAGTTTTGTAATGGACATCACCACTACTTTCTCACACCAACCCATGAAGAGATTGGCACAGGAAGGTGCCATAGTACAGTACATGGGGTGCTATGGGTCTGAGGGTTAAAATTACCATCAAACATTTTGGAAGGAACAGACATTCTACTTATTTTAACTAATTCCATTTTTTCTTGGATGGGGAAGGAGCAAGTGATGTTCAACCTCTCACAACCCTTATCTGCCCCATATTTAATTTAAGCAATGAACCATGACAGGGTGTGGGTTATGTTTGGATTTACCCATGCCTGGTGTGGTTTGGTCATGAGCCTGCAGGCCGAAGTGAACTATTGTGGTTTATTGCTTATTATAAAATGGGTCTTAAAATACTGAGAGCTGATTGGTTGGCTGGCATGATTTACCCATTGTAAATCCTAGCATGACCAACAGGTAAAAGTGCCAGCCAGCCTCATGTCATTCCAATCCTTGCTGTATCATTCAGACCCCTCACTTCAGAAAATTATTTACCAACTTGATTCCCACTGCACCTCTCGACAGTCAAAATGGCAAACCCTGCCTAAAAAACAAGCAAACAAACAAAAATTGGGCTCCCAAAAGGAATACAAAGAAACTCTAACAATTAAGTGATAAAGCAGGATACCTTAACAACACTAGTGATGTGCAATAATGGTTGCCCTCCCTGCCTCTGTAGCACTAACCGCTGGCTCCTGTAACTGCTTGCTGTCTCCATCCTTGGCTTCTAATAATGGCTCCAACCACAAAGTGATTCCCTATCAGCTTACATCCATTGACCACTGTATCCCCAGTCCATCCAGCATTTTAAAATTGAAACAAAACTCCTCCGAGTGACATGTATTTCTGTCTCCTTGTCCCCAGAACTGAACCTGGAAGCAAGCACGGTGTTGCAGAGCAGCCCGTTAGCACTTGCAACACATTTTAGCACATTCCATTCCAGTCAAAGAGAGGGGCGTTGTCTTTTTCTTTTCTTTTTATTAAAAATAAAATTTTAAATATGATTGCTGCTTCAAATCAAATTATGGACTACGTCTTTTGGCATGAGACAGAGATGAGAGGATTGAAAGTTTCCTTAATTTTCACTGATAGCACCATGATCTCAGCAGTGACAGAAACTGTTAGAAGCTGTGTTGCTCCCGACTCAAACCAGGAAAAAACAATAATTGTTATAGCAACCAGAGGTGGGGTAGGGGTGTGGGTGGGTGGGTGGGGACTGACTGCCAGCTCCTACAAAAAAATTCTACCTAGGAAGAGGAACTATTTAACATATAGAGGAAGGATATTACAGAAAAATCAAATACAAACAGTTTATTTGCAAGTAAAAACATTTTAATCTTAAAAATAAATTATTTAAAAGGGGGACATTGTATAATTACAATACACCACTTCAGGGTGTGGATAATGCCAGGATTTACCCACTTCTGGTGTAGTTTACTCACTCATGCGGCCTCATGACTAAACCACACCAGGCGCAGTAAATCCTGGCATAACCCACACCCTGTCATGGCTTATTGCTTAATTAATGATATACTGGTAATTTGGTGGGGTCACCTGAATTGGCCACTGAGTTGGTAGACCACGTTAATCAAACTGAAGTAAATCTGTAATAAAACCTTCTCTTGTGATTCAGAACATATTCCCTGACTAGCAATATAATCATTACTAGCACTGAAGTCCTCAGTCTTAGAGCCTTTCATGGACTCCAGAGCTCAAGAATTCCCCACCTCTCCACAGTCCATCTGGTCCCAGAATTCACTAGGGTCCTCTGTCTTTGAGCCTCAATGTGCTCCAGAGCAAAGAAATAGTTTCATCCGTCCTCTAACTGGTTAGACTATGAATGTCAGTATCAATGGATGGGTGATGGGATCCTCCTAATCCTTTAAAGTTTCCAAGGACTTTGATACACTGATCCCTCTCTGCAGCTCCCTGGTCATCCCTGATTACTGGTATCAGTAGAGAGGAAATAATGGGACACAGAATAGCAGAACCTCTGTGCATGCTCTGTTGATCTTTGCCTGGCGCTAAGACCTATGTGGTATGCAATCTGCCCTGGGATTCTGAAATTCTGTGATCCACTGATCTCCCTCCACTGATCCGATCATTTATGGACATCAGACAGTTACAAATGGGGATGGGGTGAGGAGGGTTCAGTCAAACATCAAGGAAGGAAGCAGAGTTGGGATAGGGAGTTAGGGACAGAACACTGGTGCAGATTAGCTGGTAGTAGGAGAGGTGGTATCAGTCAGGCTTCAGTAACTTTACTGGTGTCAGTCTTATAACTCTATTCTATCTTTCTCTCTCTCTCTCTCTCTCTCTCTCTCTCTCTCTCCACTCTCAGTCTCACTCTTAGTCTCACTGTCTCGCTCTCACTCGCCTCTCCTCTCCTCACTCTCTCTCTCTCGCCTCTCAATCTAAGTCTCACTCACCTCACCTCACCTCACCTCGATCTCACTCTAACTCTCTCTTTCTCTCTCTCGCCTTGCTTTCCTCACCTCACCTCACACTCTCTCTCTCTCTCTTTATTTTTTTTATTTATTTAGAGTCTAGGAGTACAAGTACCTTTGAGCCAAAGGTTCCACATCAACTGAGGTAAATATAAACACTACATAGAGTTGAGTAACAATGCAGAAATGGTATACAGACATTTTTAGCAGCTAAAATACATCACATTTAGGGAAAGTGGGTACCAGAGTGGCAGGGTAGACTGCGGTAGCTGAGGCTTGGAATGGACACAAATGAGCAGTGGGCCGTGGGCATTTGTCAGGCCTCAAAAAGTGCTTGAGTGGTAGGGCAAAATGGGAGAGTAGGCTGTAGGATGAGGGAGAGAGAAGGGTAGGAGTAGGAGTGCTGGGGAGACCATATTAGCTGGCTGATACTATCTGCTGTTAGGGTACTGCTAAGAGCCCTAGAACTGTTTATATCTTCCATGTAGAGGACCTCTTGACACCAGAGAAGTGTGTTTTGGGTTTTGGGTTGGTGGGGAAGGGAGTAGTTGACACCTGGGAATACTTGGAACAATATGACAGATAAAAACTGTCTTCCTGGGTGCCTCAGACCATTGCAATGGCGACAACCCAATTGTGATATCTGACACTTGGTATACCATCACAGATGGAGTCAAAGGACCAGAAAGATGATTAGTTTCTGGGGTCCACAGAAATTAAGGCTTTTTTGTGTGTGTACGATACTGTGATTCAGTAACGGAGTTCAGATCTTCCTTACTGAAAAGTAGAAGCAGTAAGTTCTGTTTTTAAGGCTTGCATGAAATGCTGTGACAAATATCTGTTTGTCTAACTGATATACTTTCCTTTCAGCATTAGGACAAGACCTCTTTTAGTTAAACAGCATATGCTCATAGAAATACACTCTTGTATTACTGTATCATATCATTTATATATTAGTTAATTATTCTATCAGTTAATCTGTATAGTATGGGAAAAGGCCAGTCTTTAACCAACAAAATAAGGCACATTTTAAAGTCATGTACTGTAGGACATGCAGTACACATCTTTAATATCAATCATACAGTTGTAGCCAGCTATCCTACAAATGTGTGTGCATACACACACACACACACACACACACACACACACACACACACACACACACACACACACACACAACCCCAATAATCTGACCACATATTATTGCATATAAAGAAAAATCATTTCTGGATTGCCAGTTTAAATCAAATTCATCTCTTGATTTAATCACCAATTTAAACAGAAAATTAATCAGTGGATTGTAGGATGAAGCAATATACTGCATGCCGTGACCCGTGACATTTAAAGTGTAGTGGGAATTCTCATCAGATGGGGAGATCATATCATTTTCTAATGTGATGGAAATGTGATTAACCTCTCATTTAATCAGATTGTGTGCTTTGTCCTTCTTTACATGCAGGCTTCAATTTTGAAGTGACCCCAGTGGAGAAAAATCCCACCAGCACTGACTGTTGTTAGAATTCAGAAACTAGCTCCAACTAAAGTCTGTTACCTCCTGAAGCTTGTGTAGTTATTTCTTCAAAACTGAGGCCTCGCCGCCTAGGGGTAGGCTGGAGTTGAAGTTATAGAAAGCATCTGTGTGTATTGTGCATGTATTCACTCTTGTGATTTTCTGCTTATAAAGCTGAACACTCTAGGTTTTCATCTGCACCACATTCATCACACTAATGCCCGCTGTGCCCATGCACCCACGCACAACCTGGCTTGTGGTGAGACAAAGCACCACTCTCAAGCACTGTAAATCGCTCACCTTCCACCACCACCAAAGTCAAACCACATCAGAAAAGCTAGCATTGCTGGCCCACTATTTTGCATCTTTCAATGTTAAACTGCATTTCTAGGTTTGGCCTTGGGATGAGGTGCTGACATCATGGTGACACTATGCACACATCTGGATTTCCAGTTGCCAGCCCTGTGCCAGAGAATTCTGAGTGTGATTTAATAGAGCTGGGGAATAATGGTGGCTGTCTAGAACTTAAGAACCTCTGCTGGTCACCCAGAAAAGTGGGTAGGGTGTTGCTTGCCAAGACAAATACTCACTACTGTCCAAGCTGGAGAAATATTGCAGACACATAAACTGCTGATCATCAGGAAGGAGGGGGATGGAGGAATAAATTCAATTTCCAATATATGTATTTTTCAATTCTGTTTTTCCTTGGGCTACGGGTGGGAGATGTACCCCTCTTCAGCACCTGGACCCTGCCACCGCATCCCCTCCATGCTGCCAGGACTGGGAAGCCTGCAGTTTGCCCCTGCAGTGGGGCTTCCTGAGGAGAGATGAAAACCCACCTGAAGCTCCAACCAAGACTTATGCCTGGGGTGTCATTCAGGTGGAGGTCCAGGGGCCTCACTGAGCAGTCAGCCAAAATGTTCCTCTTAGGTTTTTCCCAGTAAGTGCAGAAGTGCAATAACAGCAGCACAGGATGTGCATGCTCCCACACCCGACCCACAGATGTCCACTGTTTCTCTGCCCACAGAATGGTGGCCCTAGCTGCTGCACACTCAGGCTCCACTGGGTGTCACTGGCATGCTAAAGCCACAACCATCTCCCCTAGAGGAGCGGTAGAGCTGTCCATGGATGCTTATCCTACCTCCCCGATGACCCTCTGATGCATCGTGCTCATTCCATAACCCAGGACATCAGCAGCACAGGCAGTAGCACTACTACTATGCCTGCAGGCTGGCTCAGTTTCCAGTATTGTCTGTCTCATGGTGATTATTAGCTTTGTGTAGCTATTGCAGACAAGAAGGATATAAGGGATGCAAAAGAGAAATGAATGAGGTAAAAACATTTTGGGGCTGACCAATGGCCTAATAGAAAGCATCACAGCTTATCATGTAAGGAAAATGGATTCAATTTCAGTAACCAAGGACCACAGCTGGGCAGCAGGAGGCCGATGTGAAGTTTACACACATGTATAGTACTCAGTTTCTGAAGCAGAAGTGTGGTATCTGCCACTGGATGACTTCCTCTAGACAGTGGTCCCAGGGGAGGGGGCATGCAAAGAGATTAATTATTTGAGCCTTGCCTCACTCTGGATATGGAAACATCCATCTTCAAGGCAGTATTGTCAAGGGCAGGAAGGAGGAGGCTCGGATAGCTATGCACCAAATGGAACTTCAGGGACAAACATCTTTTGACTAGGGTGGGCAAAAGCTTAGGGACTTCAACCAATAGTGTCCATTCCTCTGTATCAGGGCATGGGAGGGGTGATGAGTACATGGGGAAAATGTAAACAAAATGTTTTTTTCTTCTTTCCCCAAAGATATTTACTTCCAGGGATGACAGGCAGCTCTTTCATCCCTGTTCCCACTTCTTGTGACTGTTGCTTGCCTCTCTTGACCTGATGTACAGTATAGTCTTCCATGATCCTCCCCAACTGAAGATGGCCCGGAGAGGATGGCTGTCCCCAGTTAACATATTCAGCCCCCCATAGTCAAGTGGCAGTCTGGGCCATAAAGGAACATGCAGGTCTTCATTAAGCCCATCCTGCCACTTTTCCATGATCTCCTCATACCCCTGTTGTGAGGACATGTCAATACATGCGAGCAGAGGCACACAGCCTGCAGAACTTTGGCCGTGTCTTTCAAGCCCCTGCAACCAGCGCTACTACCGGCCTCCACTCAGTGGCAATCAGAGGCTGAAACATCTGACCACTTCTCCCGAGGAGAGGAGCGAGTCCCTGGAATGCTTGATTGTCTCCCACCCTGCTGACCCTTGGCAACCTGTGTTCCTTCCCAAATGTGGGTCACTGGAATTTCAGAAGGTAAGGCATTCAACGCTTTGGAATCCCACACCACTAGCCAGCCCAAGCAGACTTTTGTGAGAGGGAAGACCTAATAATAGGCCAAAAGCCACATAGTTGGGCTTATGTGCCTGCAAAGTGAAATGTTTAAAATGAAATGTATAACTCGGCAGACACACAGTTGCAGTAGTATTCAAGATGGAATGACATGCAAAACCGTAGCACCATGGTTGTCAAGACTGATTTCCTAGTTTTACTTCCATTGAATAAGTCAATGTGTAGTTCACTAAGGTTTTAAGTTTCCATTTATTATCTGAAAATTGTAAAACCCTAATTAAAGATGAAAAGTGAAAAGATGAGCCAGACAAGCAGGATCAGTTGAAGTAGAGCCTTGTGAATCTCAACACATGTCTAGTCTGCTTATCTACGCACAGTGTGGCATGCATCAGAACTCCAAAGTGGTGACCTATTCTAACATCCCCACTAAAGAACCAGATTTGCAAGTGACAGGTGAGCCAATTACAGAACACTTGTCATCAGCAAGTGAAATGGACATTATGTCCAAAGTATTAAGGAAAATTAGTGGCCTTCTAGAAGGAATAAATTAGGGAACATGACAGTGGCATTAAGAATCATGAATTCTGCAGATTTGAAAAGGTGATGTAGTGATTTCTGAATTTGCATGAAGCATGCATTTAAACTTTATCCAGACAAGCAAGCCATACAGAACCAATACAGAATTCTGGAGCTTTGCAATGGAGTACAGTAATCGCTTACTCAAGGGCAATAACATTCTTATTCCCTAGATGCATGCAGGCACACTTCACAAGACAAAAGCTTTTGACAGGGTATGAACTGCACTTCTGTATCACAGAAAAAATTCCTCAGTTCTTTTCCTAGCCAATCTAAAACTTGAACATGAGGGACACTGGTATGTTTTATGGACCTGCATGCTGCAGAGAAATTTAGCAATCAACACGTCAGTGTACATGATGCAGACAATACATCTGGCAGGGATGAGGAGGAAGATTAAAAGAACAATTATTCACTCTGTAGGACTATATTCATCCAACTGTTTTTTTTTTCTTTTGAACTTTATTTTGGACCGCAGTAGATATGTAGGATAAGTGGTACCTGCAAGTATTTTAGCATTATCATGCAGCTGTTTGAAATGCATGCCAAGTGAGCCAGCAGCTGTAAAACAAGAAATAAATACAGTGTATTTGCTGAAGTAGTATACATCTCACATTATAAAATGGCCATGGAAAATCAAGCAAACTAGCTAGCTATTTACATTTCAAGTCCCACAGTTTTAGTTTGCATTTCTGCACTACTGTGAGCTACAGCCTTATTTCCTTATTGGAATCCTTTACATTTTAATATGAATAAAGAAATTTACACCATTTTATAAATGCACACCCATGTCAAACAATTGCATGAGACATGTTTTTATTCCACATATCCAAACATCTCATGTCTGTTTGCATAGGTACTGCACTGTGTTTTCTGGCACAGTATGTTACAGAATTTTTGGCAAAAAAGTTCCACTCAAAAAGCAACAACCATCAATATGGCAACTTATCATTTTAATGCTTGCCACTTTTAATTAAGACAAAAAGATATTTCTCTTCTGTGGGTATTTATTTACTAATCAAAATGCTTGAATAACATCTACAGGGTGCCAGATACCTTAGTCAATGCTTTATTTGGTAGGAAATGAAATTCTGATAATTTTACCAATGCTGGTTTTGATTATTGTGGCTAACTAGAGTGGAATCTGTATTGGTGATTTTGTCTCTTCAGCTCATTTGTTCTCATCACTCCTACTGTTATAAATCAAGGCATTATGGCCTACACCACTGGATCCTCGCCAGGCAATCAGTAAGTAAACCAGTTATGATTACTAAAAACTTCATGATGTCACAAGGATCAATAAAGGGCAATATCAGTGCAGGAGTACTAATGAACTGCTAGTGATAGTGTTTTGTTTGTGGAAAACCCACATCCTTATTGCCTGTCACTGTAACTAGTAACTATTTGGACATATGAGTACTTTGATCATAGTAAATTTTGTATGGTTCGGAAAATTTGCATTGGGAGTGTATGGAATTAATTCCCAAAGCAGATGTTGCCTGGTCCTTGTATCCTTTCCAAGTGTTCCAGAAAAGGTACTCCAAGGATGCCTAATGGCCCTATGAAAGTAGATTGTACTGCCATGCTAGTGATAAGAGATGGGGAAAGTGAAGAAACCTCACTTTATGAAACACTTTCTGAAATTGTCAAACTTAGTAAAGTTTTCAGCAAAGTTGGGCTTCAGGAACTGCAAAGTGGCCCACTGTGCCAGAATATCACATTAAAAGTTGGGATTTCATAACTTTGTGAAGGCAGGTAATTTTCTCCATTGCGTCCCTTCACTCCTCAGTCCTTCTGTCTCTGTTTCCACAGTTTCTGTAGAGTATGTCCTATTGGCTTGCACCACAACTAGTAGTCTCCTGTTGGATATATAGTTCCAATGTTACTGTGAAATCTGAATAAGCGTCAGTGGTGAATTCACTTTGGAAAGTACTTTGCAAAGTTCACTTCATGAAGTGTGCTCCTGAACTTTGATTTGTAAGGTATGAAGTGGCCCACTTCACCAGAACTTCATCAGTGAAATTTAAATTTGCTGCATCTTTTCCAATGACACTTCTGAACCTTTTGAATGGATGATCAGGGCTGTGGAAAGCTTGTGTTTGCAGCATGTCCCAGTCAGAGGAAGGGTGGTGCCATGCTCCACTGCCACAGTGACCCCAGTGGTAGGCAAAGGGGCTTGCTGCTCTGTAGGGGAATGCTGTATGCAAGGTCAAGCTCTAGGCTGTGTGTGGCATCAGTGGGAGGTCAAGATTGCCACCCACCCAGGAGGAGAGCGTCACATGAGTGGTCTAAGCCCTCCTTGCCATCTCTGTCGCAGACATCCAGGTCTCAGATCAAAATGCAGGTGGCCAGCATGACAAAGCAGTCCCTGATGCTTTGTACCATGCTGTTGGCAGTCATGGGATATTTAAGGTCCACCTGAACAACCACCACAGCCGGCAGATTGAAAGACATCAGTTCAATTTCTCATCCAAAGATGACACCTCTGACTGTTCAATGCCCCCAAACACCATGCTGGGTCATCTGCATGGCTGCTTTAAACCAAGCAAGAGTTCTCCATTCCCATTATGGTGTAGGACCATCATTATTCATGGATCCTGATGTTAGTTATGTCTTACACTGCACATTCTAAGCAACATTTAGAAACTCTGGCTTCACACTGGTTGCTCATTACTATCATCACTGGAGCAACCATTGAATGGCCTTAACCAGGAAGGGGAAAACCACAATATTTCTTGAACTAATGTGAGGAAATGCTGTACAATATTTGTAATCAAATTGACCTTTGTTTGGTTGTCATGACTTCCTCCTGACACTGTAAAAGTCAGATTGAACCTCGGTCCAAAACAGAATGAAACATGTACAGTGAAACCAGTTCAGATTCAGTTCAGAAGTGACAGCATTCCCATACATTGAAGTAAGATAGCTCACAATCTGACACTGAAGGGAGGCAATCCAGGTCCTAGTCATGGAATCAATTTATATGAAGAAGTACAAACTGCTGATATCTTTGAGAGGATGATGGTAAACAGAATGGAAGTTATTTGGATGAATGTTACTATCAACCATTTAAGCAACAGATGCCTGTCTGTTCTTTTTAACAGCAAAGGCAACAGAAAACATTTAGATTTCTTGGAGATCTTTCCCCATATATGATAGTTTTTCTTCAGAGACAGCCTGTCTGAAACAGAGTAGGACTTCATTCACCGATTTTTACTGGTATTTTTAAGCAGCAGGTATTTGTTACTCAGAAAATAATTACATCATAAAATGTAGCTTTTACAGAACAATTATTCTCTGAGGGATCTTAAATTGACAATTAGGTAATTCGGGCACTCACTACCACATATTATGCTCACACCATATAAATTTAAAACGAGCAGGGTTTTAAATAATTGATTAGCAGTTTTTCTTGGGACAATGCTATCTGTACAGAAAGTATTTATATAGGTTTTCTAGAAGTGTTATGTTTGTTAAACACTGTGAGGCAAGTGCTATGCATTTTCACAATGTTTTAGCACTTTTATGAGCAAAGCGCTAATCAATTTTGGAGTTAAATAAATCCCTGAGCGAGAAATAATTATTTCATAAAGCATTGCAGCGCCACCTGACACATTTCTGGTCCTGAGCTGGACACTCTCAAGGCTATCGCTGGTTCATTTTTGAACTTTGCTGATTTTCAGGCTGGTGAATGGGAGGAAAGGGCTGAATGATAAAATTGATCTAGTAACCTTTCTGAAAAAGTAGGAATATCAGTTATGCCTGTTTAAGCAGGGAACTTAAAAGTGTTATGACATTTTGATGTATGTTTCTACATATTCTACTCATACATATGTCTATATTTCTTCCATTTTAGTGCTGGTTTGTCACTTGGAAGATATACATATCAAGAAGTAAATGAAATCAAACCTGGACAGAGCACTTTAGTGTCTATATACCAATAAGCATTTTAGTTTTCTGATTTGATATGCTTTCTCAGCATTAGTAATTTGTGAAATGAAGCACATATATCACTGTTTATATTTTATTGCATGCTAGCAGTAGAGTCTGGAGCATCTTCCTGTAACTAAAGTGTGGAAATAATGGTAATGCCATGCTTTTATTATATTGCACAATATGCACTGTTGCACTTTTTGGTGGTGGCTCTTTAAGGGCCGCCTTTTAATGGACCAGCAAAGCTCTGTATGCCACACTGATGAAGCACAGAAGCCCTGGTTGAAACATCAGGCATCACGTGCTTGTTTGCCATTAATTAAATGCATTTTGGCTTGTGAGTATATGCACCTTTTGCACTTTTGCACCCTAAATAAACCAAGCATGTAGAGCAATACGAGATGTGTTCTTTGTGCTTGAACATATGCCACCCTTTAGCTATTGGTGTGGTCTTTTACCAGTTTTCATTTTATATTTTTATAATTATTTATGCTTTAAACTTTACTTATAACTATTTTATGAATTTACCAGTGTTAAGCACCCAGAGCCCCTGGTAATGGATGCCCAATAAGTAAAATGACTTGTACTGCAATGGGGCACCTGGAGGTGGAAGACCAGCAGCAGGAGGTGTGTCCAGCAGGCAGAATGTGGATGGTAGGACACATGAAGGCATGGTGACTGAGGGTCCCATGAGAACAAAAATGAAACACTTTGATGTGGTAGTGAGTTGTTTACCATCCGAAACATGGGCTAACACCATGTAGATACATCCACAGCATCAATGTAATATGTATATTCAAAAGAATTTTCAACTGAAGAACTTTAAAAAAACTGCTTATGGCAGCCCTGTTTACTGACTTGAAACAATTATGGCAAAACTTGCAATACAAGTGGTTTCAAAAGACCTAAATAATACAAAATGCACTGATGATGGTTCTAAGGATGTTAGAAACATACTGTTGCAGAAAACAGTACAGTGACTTTTTTTTTGCTGACAAACAAATACCACTGTTTTAAGAGATCGTTTGAAACTCAGTTTCACATGGTAAGCAAGGAGTGGAGCCATACCATTAAAAACAGTGGTCACTTGGTTATACAGGTCCATTACTTGTTTGATTCTTCTGGTGGTGATGGTTTGTGAAGGGGGCAAGAGGAAGCAAGATGGAGAAACCTAACATCCATGACAGATTTTTTATCAAGGAGCTATCTTGAATAGTATGTGACTATCTCCATTGACAGTTGCTATCAGGAGTCCTACTGACTGAAGAAAATGAGGAATGATCAGACCATGCAGCATGGCTTATTATGACATTTTCAGTGTCTAAATTGGCTAAGAATACCAGGTGCAGCAGCCTCCAACTGTCAAGGCCAATGCAACGAAGGAACTTCACTTGTTGAACATCTTGTTTAAATGTGTGTATTTTGTGCTTGGTTCTTATATCTGAATAAATGATATAAGTACTTCCATAACATATTCAGTTTTCATTAATCTTTATGCAGTGGGGCTAAACAGTACATGCCTCTGGATCAGCAATCTTCTCAGTGGCCTTATTTGCACTAGGAAAGAGTTCTGGCAGACGTTCATTTGTTTTCTGTGCCTCAGACAACTGGAACAAACTGCCTGACCACCTGAGGTGAGCACCATATGGAAACATGCTGAACAAGAGTCTTGCTATTGCTTTGAATCTGTTAGGTCAGGTAGTTGCCTTTCATGACTAATAATTTCATCCCATAAATAACATGGAATCTGTAGATTATCCTTGCCATTATATTTCACTTGTCCTGTCCCACATGTATAACAAATACTGTAGAGTATCTGCATGTTGACCTCTTTTCAATGCGGACCCTTAGGAATAGGAGATGTTCCACAGCAGGCTGTCACAGTGAGAAACGTTTTAATAAATAAGTTAATTTTGTTTGTCTAGATAACAGTCCAGACTAAATGGGTACAGTATTGCAAGTGGAAGCTACAAACTCTAACCTAAAGCAGTCCCAGACTTTTAACATTTATCAGATGAGACTGGGTTAGCAGCGTTATCTGGCAGGCAGCCAATAGAGCCTACAAAGCATTAGCCTAGCGTCAAATCAATATTTATTACTATCCCTGAGGGAAGCATGGATGTTTATATAGTTATTGATGTATAGTACAACAATTAATTGTGTGCAACTTAAACAGTACTGTATATCCCATCCAAAAACAATATATACCTTCCACCTATCTTTAATTTCGCAACACTGTCCCTGATCTTCAAACTCAAATGTTCTACAGTCTCATTTGACTGCTTTCAGCCTTCTTTTGAGATGTAATAATATATTCCTTTAAAAGTTTTCATTGTGCACAATTAATTGTTTTATAACTCTCAGGGCCTGCTCAAGTTCCTTGACATGATTTCCCAAATTTGGGTCAGATGTCTCTCTGACTTTTTGGGCAAGTGTTGACCCTGACTTGTCTATTGTTGGGCTAAAAGCATGAAACTAAGTTGAGTTAAGAACATTTCCAAGATTGGTGTATACTGTGCATGCTAGAATGAACAAAAGTTGGAAAACTTTTGTAATGGTCTTCTGTTTTTGAGAAGAGCTATGTTCAAGTAAAATATGCTTACTGTTATTTTGTATTATTCTTTGGTAACCAGATACGCTGACTGGGCCCAAGGCCTGTTTTCAGGGGTGACCTTGGAACACTTGAGAGGTTAAGGGAACCCTCAGCTCCTGTCTAAATACTAAGGGACCTAGATGTCCTGATTAATCAAATCAATTAATGCAATCGTTTTTCAATCATTATCAAGGTAGAGTTTCCTTTCTATTGTGTTGATTCTGCATCCCCCATCTGCTTTGTTGCCAAAGTAGCTATCCCAGAATCCTGCAGCCAGTCATGAGTGATGGGTTAAGCCCTGGGGACATTTATTTGCCAGCACCTGTTCATGCTTAGTCTACCAGTACCAACCATGCTAGTGCTAGTGTGATCGGTAGTAGTAGACTAGATGCAAACATGCCCCGCGCAGAGCAATAATTCATGAACTGCCAGCACATAGACATCCTCAGCAGCTTAGCCCATTGCTCATATCATTGTGGCTTAGACCATTGCTCACATCATCACAGGGCTGGCCACAGGGGTATGGGATAGTTAGTTTGGTGGAATGGGGGCTGGGGATGCAGGATCAGCCAGATAGAAAATAATCTCTCTAACTGAGAATGATTGAAAACATTATTTCTTTAGTTGATTTGCCTAATCAGGACCTCTAGGTATCACAGCATTTAGACAGGGAGTTAAGAGTTCACTTTAAGTGACTTCCTTAAGGTCACACAGTGTGCATGTGGAGGTTGTGGGAATCAAACCCAAGCCTGCTGGATATACCAGACTCATTCGTAGCTCATTACTCCAACATCTCATTAAACTGCCAGCCCCTGTCCAATAGTACAGCAGCTGGGGAGCCATTAGCAACTTGGGTTCCACCTTTGAGTGTGGAACTTTTCTCACTTTAGGCATGAGGGAGTAGGACTGAGTGCCCACAGTATGCTCTCTTTCTCCAGGTAATAGCCTTTGCTGTAAGCGCTGACTCTTAATGATCCAAAGTGTGTTTCATTGGAAGAAATGGAATAACTGGCAGGATGTGGGTTCACAGGATGTTGGGGCCAACCCTGGCTGGGGGTGGGTGGGAGAACAGAAGAAAAGGTAAGAGTAGCCTGAACCGGTGATTACACCACAGTTCCATGTCTGCTGAAGCCACTCCTGTAGGGGGAGGATATTTGTACCATTCCTCATCAGATCCTGAGTCTCAGCTACAAGGCCTCCACATGTGGGGAAACATACAGAGATTTATAAAAGGGAGTTGACAGACGGTCAGCCCTCAGTGGGTATAACTGCTTTCTCTGAATTGTAAAAGGAATTGTGGCAGAGCTGAAGAAGTGCCCAAGCACCCATGTGAGGAGGTAAAAATAAAGCTGTAAAAAATGTTAAAGAGCTGCTGATGCCTCAAAAAAACTTTGAAAACATGATGTCTAGGTATAATTCAGCTTGTATTCTATACACCATCTATAGAGGTCTCTCTCCATTACTTTCACTGAAGAATTTGCATGAAAACAGGATCTTTATCCCTTAGAGATCATCTTTCCTACAGCTTACTCCCTACTTCAAGTCATAAGCCTGTGTTTGACATCACGGTCTGTTGCCATGGAAGTAACTGTGATGTCACAGTCAGTGCATTATGACCTCAGGTAGGAGTGAGCAACAGGAATAGATGAACTCTTCAGGAGCAAAGATCCTATTTTCATACATATGACCTCAGTAATAATTAACGGGGAGAAGAAATACAGAACTGATGTGAAATATAAGTTGAATTGTGTCTAAATATTGTGTTTTGTTAAAGTTCTCCCAAAGGCATCAGCTGCTGTTTATATTCCATTCCAAATAACCATCTTGTGCTATTGAAGGTTATTTAGGAAGTCAATGATAAGGTAAGTTCTTGTTTCATTTTTTTTATTCTTTGGTAACTGGATAAGATCCAGTATTCATGAGTGCCTGTTTTCACGGGTGAGCTGGGAGAACTGGGGAGGTTAAGCAACTTGCTCAGTCACACAGTAGGGAAGTGGAGCTAGTGGGAATCCAAACCCAAGTCTCCTAGATGTACCAAGCTCATTCACAGCTATTAACTCTAGGCTATACTGGACAACCCCAGCTGGCAGTATAGCTTGAGGTTGCATAGCCTAGAGGCTATTTGACTGCTGTAAAATGAGGGCTGTCATTACAAAACAGATTCCAGAAAAGAAATGGATATAAAGACTCCTTCTACTGAAGTTTTCTGTACTGGAATGATGTTGACAGTGAGGGTTATTACATGCCCAATCAGAAGCCAATTTATCCACTGAGAATCATCTAGCAGCACATAGCACTATACCTTGGTGTAGTTTTGCATATGTGTCCTCCCTTGCAGTGCTCCACTTGAAGTGCCCCTCGCACACACTAAACTTCTATGTGGACAATTAAAGTAATTCATCAGTTGCACCCCATGCATTTATTTGCCTTAAATACTAATGAAGATTTATGCGGAGTTGCCTTGTGAGGGTTTTAGAAATATACAGTATATTTACATACTACGAGGCACTGCTTGAAGATCTTTTAGACCTTCAAACTTCTAAAGATATTGCATATAGTTCAAGGCAATTATGTTGTCAAGAATGCTCTGCTAGTGCATATCAATCCATGTCATTCTGGCTTAATAATGTTTCTCTTCCAATATATATTCATGGATCCTAAATGCTTTTGTACTCTACTTTTGCAAGTTTAATAGTAGTATCAAGTTTTCATAGCCTACTGTAGCTTTCTAACTGTACTAGCATTAAGCAAGCTAGCTCTACCTACCCTAAGTACCTGTAGATACCTATGCTCTCTTATAGGAATTCATAAGAAAACATCAGCAGATCTAGCCTGCTGTAATGGGATGTGTCTGACCCAGCCAGCAGACAGAATCACCAGTACTCTACTTTTAAAGATAAAAATGATTGTAGCCATAGTGGCGATTCTTGCATGAATAGACAGAGTGTGTGAATGTACTCCATATAGTAATTTAGTTCAATGAAAAGTACCATGTAGCTACTTTGCCTATATGCTTTTTGGTTGTGTGTATGTTGGGGGCATAACACAGAAAGGACTTCAATATGTATCGAAATATGGATACTAAAAACACAGCAGTTTGAACATGCAGTGAAAGGTGAAACTTTAACCTGATAGTTAAAAAAATGCTTTGACTGATGCAACTTCAGTTTGATTCCCTTTGTTGTATGGGGAGAAAAGAACAAAGAAAAGGAGATGATAAGAAAAGCAAAAATTACCTGATTTAAGAAATACTGAGGTGGGAGCAAAGAAAGGGATGATGAGCACAGAGAGAAAAAGAAAGAGAAATAAAATAAGAATAAGCGGTAAGATAGTGAAAGTTCTACCGGTCCACTTTCTTGCTGAGTGAGGGCAGTCTTATCTCTGTGTCTCAGCTGCTGGAAAGTGGCCAGTAGAATGTGTGTGGGCTGGAGGATTTTCCCAGTCACTAACCCTGCTGGCTAGTGGCAGAACAAATTTATTTAGACCCTGGGCCTGGGTGGTGCAATGACAGGACTTGTAACACTTCCCAGTGTGGAAGTGAGAGTGCTCGCAATATATAAGTAAATTGCTGAGGCTCACATTATCATTGGAAAAGTAGCAGCTGGGCATTATTTCTGTCCCTGCCAGAGTAATCCTTGCTTCATCACTTTTGTCCTTAGGTTACCGCCTATTATTACATAATGCCCAGCGCTGTTCTCTCGTCCCCACTAAAGAAGGTGCACAAGTGTGATAGACTTTTTCCTTCCCTAAAGATGAAGGATCTCCCAATGCATTATGGATTCCTCCAGTCTTGTGATGGAGGAGATGACCTCATGCAAACACCAGATTTCTGCAGAATAGCATGAAGCACCCCTCCCCCAGCACTACCTGGCTGGGCAACATGCCTTCTCCTGAAATGCAGAGGGCTGCACAGAATACAGTGTAGGACAGTAACTTGCTGTTATTTATTTTCCTTCAGAATCCCAATTGTTGATTTAGGTGCAACTACCGCTGGCTGGTGTGGAAGATACACCTGTTATCCTATTAATGTTGTTTTCCAAAGATCCAGTATCAAGGTAATATTTCTTATTTATTTATTTATTTTACATAAAATCCCTTTAGGCATAGTCTATTTACAAAGGGTACAGAGTCAGCAACAACAGCAAACAGCAAGTACAGGGGATATGCATGTATACAGTAAAACTCAATATAATACAGAAACAATATAATACTACATAATTCAATGTAGTAAGATTACGGTTTAAGCAACAGTAGGCATTTATTGTCAAAGGCAAGAAACAGTTATACAATTAATGCTACCACAGTATTAAATCAATACATGGGTGTCATGGTAACATAACAGATCAAGTGAGGTACTACAAGGCAAATAGGGAGGGTAGTCAGAGGTAGCAGTTGCATTATCCAGATAGGGTGAGGGAGGAGAAAGCTGGGAGTTAAACAAGTTCAAAGTGCAATCATTTTTGGTGAGGGAGGTAGGTCATTCCATAACTTAACAAATTGGTAAGAGAAGCTAACTTGCCAATGGAGGTTTTTCTTCGAGAGAGTAGTAGACTGTGTCACACCATACCCCTAGCAGCATATATTTGGTCAACAAAGTTGAACATGGCCTCTAGACCAGGGGACAGTGAGCCACAAAAACCTTTTCTACCTCTGACCGGGTGTGATAGCACACTCTAGAGCCAAAGTTAAGCCAATTTAGGCCACTATACAGCACGCAGGTGTGGGTGTCATATTTCTGACTGAGTGTGAAGCGGCAGGCTCTGTTAAGGAGACCCCTGACTCTTGATGGCACACAGTCACTCACAGAGCCATTGACTTTGATCCCATAGTCAGTTATGCTGGCAATGAAGCTCTGTACCAAGAGTTTCTTGATCTCTGGTAGGAAATTGTTCCTATGCTTGTAGAGTAGCCCTAGCCTGGAGTTGATAGTCTTAACTAGAAAGGCAGCGTGAGTAGCAAATGACAAAGTAGGGACAAGGGTAACCGCAAGGTACTTAAAAGTAGTCACTGGCTCAAAGGGTGCTCCAGAAGAAGGTATGGTGGTTAATGCCAAGGAGGAGGGAACTTGTTGGGGTGGTAAAGACCATACATTTAGTTTTCTTTTGTTCATTATGAGTAGATTGAGGTGAACCATTCCTGAATGGTGTCAAAGTCAGACTGGAGACTCTGCTGCAGTTTTTCCATGCACTTGTCATTATAGAAAAGGACTACATCATCAGAATAAAGTATTACATTAGAGGACATGCAGACAACAGGTGCACTCCACCTATAATGGACACTGTTATAACGGACAATCGGTTATAGTGGACAAAAACTGATTTCCCAAACTAAATGTATCAGACTCAATGCATTTTCTCTCATTATAATGGACAGAAACATTTCTTATAAGGGATACAATAGGCTTTTATGGGCATGGAGTGAGGAGATTTGGCAAATGTAGAATTAAGATGGAGGAGCTACAGAGATTAAATTTCTTACAAAATAATTCTCCACAAGCTGCATAAACTTTTAGCAGTTAATTAATTACACTAAAATGAAATAATTTAATATTTCAGTAAAATCTTATGTATGATTGCCTTCTTGCTTACTGTCCTACACCCCAAACATCCAGCCACCAGAGTTATCATCATCTTTTACCTTATGTAAAACTTCCTTAAAAGCTCATCTTCCTGATAGTTAAATAACTTTCAATAAACACAAGGAATACAGAGTCATATGTGCAAGCAGGATTCTGAGTAATCTATAACGATTTATAATAGGATCTCATTCGCTTCTGAGTCCCGCTCACACACATAGGCACATCTAACATATAGGCTCTTCCTCCTCTGGATATAATGGACACTGGATATAACGGACAAAGTTATGTGCACAGATGCATCCACTGTAACAGACTTGCACTGTTATTCATATATGAACAGGCAGAAGAGAAGGGTCCCAAAGACTGACCTCTGGGAACACCCACAGTGACTGGTTGAATGTCAGAGAGTATATTGTGACATTTTACCACTTGGGTTCAACCAGACAGGTAGCTTTTAAATCAGCTGATCACATCATATAAGAGGCCCAGGTTAAGCAGTCTCTGGCAGAGAAGGGCATGGTTTAGAAGATCAAAGGCCTTGGTGAAGTCAATATATATAGACCCAGCCTTTTCTCCCTGTCCAGGGCACAGTGTAGTGATTCTGTGAACTCCAGCAGTGCTGTCATAGTGCTGTATATTTTTTTAAAACAATGCTGCTAATTAGCCTGAAGAACTTGATGATTCAAGTAACGAGTGAACTAATCATCAACAACCTTCTAATGCTTTTGACTGGGGGCAGAATGGAGAGTGGCATTAATTAGAGGATAGGAATTATCAGCCCCTTTGTCCTGTCCACACTTGAGCTAGTGGCAGCATAATGGTATCAGCAATGGTTCAAGCCTTACCATTATAATTCATCCACATTCTGCCGCAACTGTGCTCCCCATTCTGTTTTCTCACCCACCTTGTATCCACACTGCTAAACTCCTCAGCAGTCCCACACAGTTCCACTGCACAATGCACCCACAGTAATCCAGAAATCAATAAGGCAAAGCACATACATCAGGCACAGGTTTATTTAGGGAGAGGGAACAAGGCCTAAGGGAAGGAATGGATAAAGAGTAAGAAGAATATGCAGTAACATACTGTGCAGTGACAGTCCCACATTCCTTCTTCCATCAGTCTCACAATGTCTTCTAACTGGTACACCAGAACTAAGCACTCAGTCACTAGTACTGAAGCGCCCTCTGAGAAGGAAACAGCAAAGTGCGCCATGCTCCTCATGGGATGCCTGGAGTGGCAATGGAAGACCGAGATCAAACACTCACCCATCAGCACTGGTGAGTATTCTGCTTCATGAGCATTTTCAAGTGGCAAACATTCCTGCGATCTCGAGACTGCCTTCCAATAGGTCTCGAGATCGGTAGCAAAATCATCGAATACCATTACCAATGCGGACGAACCATTTTGCAAACTTCTGTAATGGTTACGCCCCATGGTAATGGTACCAAATGGTGATGTGGACAGGGCCTTTGTGTACTAGTGTCACATTGGCTTGTTTCAGAGCTCTGGTAATCCAATGGAAAGGGGATATGTTGAGGATGATCTGCAAGAGGTGAGTGACTATCCTAAAGACTGGCTTGAGCAAATTCAAATCAATACTGTTGGGGCCAAGCTGAGTTGTAATTTTGGTTTTAGCTAGGTAGGTGTACACTTCAGCCCAAGTCAGCCTTTTGAAGCAGAACTTGGGTCTGTTAGGGAGGTGAGGTGTATCACCAGCTGTGGGGGTGAGTACAGTAGTCAAATATGTATGAGGATAAGTCACTAAATGTTTTATGAAAGGAATTAGCAATATTTTTATCTCCTTCAATTGTGGAACTACCAACCACTATGGAGTGGAGCAGTTGTTTTCTTGTAACACCCAGGATATCTTTGGTGCCACTCCATAGCTGCTTAGTATGGTTAAGGAGGGTTTTGTTGTGGGATTTGTGGTAATCAGCCTTAGCTACCTTTATGCAGACTTCAACAATGTTCTACAGCTCCTTGTACTTTTGGAGGTATTTAGGTTGACCAATCCCTTTGTACAGAGACCATGCTCTGTCCCTCCTGGACAAGAACTAAATGGCAAGGGTGTACCAGGTCTGGAAGTTGCCTTTCCTATAAAGGGTCTTATATGGGGCAACAATGTCACATATTCTATTAACTGGAGCATGAAATACTCTTGGGTAGCATTCATGTCATGCGTTTTAGACAGGAAGGACCAGTCTACTTGTTGTAGTAGTGCACAGAATTAAGGGAGCTTGTGGGTACAAACCACACAGATTTTGACGGAGAAGGGTTCCCCTTTGGTTACTTTAGCCAACCCTCTGCAAGTGACAGGGCAGTGGTCACTGATAAAGTCTGGTAGAACTGCAGTGGAGGCGACCCTGTCAGGTGGCTGACTAGGATCGAGTCAAGGAAGGTGGCAGTGCCTGTCTTGTAGTTCACCCAGGTTGTGGTGGAGATAACCTGGGTTAGAAACACATTGGCCAGTTTGTCCATGTAAGCTTTGCTACTTCTTGATAGCCAGTTGCTGTTAAAATCTTCCATCAGAATTGTTTCATGCTGTGGAGATAGGCTTGAAAACAGTGTTGATGAAGCAGACAAAGCTGGCACTGGCATTTGACTTTGTCAGCAGTCCTAAAGAAAAGCAAGTTTAAATGGAAGCCAGGATTCACAGCAACATTAACCAGCAAACACTAATCAACTATTGCTACAAACCAAGGGCAAACAGCATCTCTGAACTTGAAAGATGTGTGGGTTCAAAGCTGGGTAGTCAAGATCATTCATTGCTTGTTTGAAAATGCAGGTCAACCCTGATAGGAAAAATGCTTGCAGACTATATTAACATTTCCAATGTTGTGGTTTTCATTGTTAATGCTGAAGGAACATATTGTATTTACTCTGTTATTGTCAGTAATGGAGGTGTGTAGCCCAGTGTAAGAGTGCAGTGCTAACAACCTGAAGACTCAAGTTTGAATTTCACTACTGCTACTTACTGTGTGTGATCTTCAGTAAGTTGCAGACTCCGAGGAAGGGGTGAGTTTTGAAACAACTGCATCTGGTTAGTGTACACAGTTTCCCAACATCCAACCAGACAGTTATGATCACAGTTCCATGTCTTGTACTCTGAAAATGATGCATGTATCAAATGTTTGATGCATGCATGATATTTTTGCTGTGAATCTGGTAAAGTATCACAAATGCGCCAGGATGTTTGAAAACAGGACAAAGATATCCAGGTCCATTTACCTGCATGCAGCAGGCATTGGAAGTATGGCCACAAGTACTAGGTCCAGTGCCTTAAAAATCTCTCAACAATGAGAGTAATCCTCCCTTCTCTTTCATTCTGTAGTGTGCAACATACACCATGAACCATCCTTAATCATCTGTTACATTTGTCATAGAAGACTCATGGTTGGTTGCTATCTCCTTGGTAAGATGGATAAGTGAGCTCCAGGTGTTCTTTGTGGAGTCACAGTAACTTGTTTTTCAAAGGGCAAGGTTGTTCTATGGCTTTATAAAACCTTGTGCACAGTAGTCTCACAGTTATGTCTGACCCAAGCATTATTTTTGTATTATTTCTGAAGCCTATGTTTCCACTGCAGAGCGGATGCATGACACACTGGTTGTTTGGTGAGCTCTGTTCTTTATAGGAGCACATGTTGAAATGCCATAGTGAGATACACTAGCTGTTTTGTCACATGTGTAGGGTTGGGCAAAATTAGCAAATTGTGATTTTGTAGAATTTTCGCATAATTCCACAAAAGTTCATGAAATGTTCAGAAATTTTCTGAAATTCTTTCAGTGGTCATAACTCGATATTATAGCTACAGAGCTGACATTTGGCATGCATATTGTCTGGGAGGACTCTAAATGGATGGCAAGTATCATGACATTTTGATGAGGGTTGGGGATATTATAAGGGCTCAAATCAGGACATTTGTTATGTGAAAGTCTCTGAAAATATTTATATGCTTACAACGTAGCTGCCTTCTGAGCTAGATAATCGAAAATGTATATGCATACTTTCTTCAAAAAGTCATAGAAACTACTTACTAGAGAGGTAACTGGTTGTGTAAATTTTCAAAATATTTGGGCGTTATAGCTTCATTGCTGTTGAAGGTATACACTCGAGATTTAGCATGCATACCAAAGTAAATATGTTCTGGAATCTAATTAGCTGGGTAAATGTGATTTAGTAGGTTACAATTTACTGAAAACCTTAGAAATCACCAACTGGCAACATTTGCTCACAAATTAATGGATGCAAAATAGGTAATGCCACAAAAATTCCACTTGTGAAATGTAACTTTCACAACATACTTATCACCACTAAATCACCTTACCTGCATTAGCATCATGACCCTGCAATCCCCTCCAACACTCGTGTGATACTGATGCCTAGCACATGCTCCACCATGACTGAAGATATCCAGATACTTCTGTCACAGTGGCCTAAGTCACAACTAGTTGTAAGGCTTGGCATCGCTTGGTGCCACTGTTTTCAAATAGTAACACTATACATAGTTATCTACAGGGTTGTTAAAGATTCAGCAGGTGGTATTGTACAGAAACAATGCTGCATGTCACATGCTTCCACAAGTCATTAAGTCAGTGATCTGTAGTGGTTATATGGCATTTGCAGGAATTCAGGCTAGTGCACAATAATGTCCATGACTATACTTCATGGTTCATCACTCAAAATAGTGACGGACACTTGGCACCATTATACTTTTACTATCGAGCCTCCTATGACTGTTACCATATTACCACTTTACTCAGCCTTATTCTTTTCTAGGATGGCAACTCAAGTGTATGACTGGGCAAAATGCATGGACATGACTTTGGCAAAAGTATCACAACATTCAACAATTTCACAAAAGCTCAGGAAAGTCAGCCATGCTTATTGATGTTATTTTGGAATATTTGGCTGCTTATAACATGACCAGCCTCAGAGCAAGAGATTAGAGAGTTGACACACACAACCTCTTTTACCATATTGTTATTTCTTCTGGCCAGCAATCATCTCTCAGGGATATAGGCTCATAGGTTCATAGGTAGTAGTTTCAAGTCTGGTGGCAACGTGGCCATATACACTGTTCACAGTGATATAACCTGATAAGGCTGGACCTTACCATCATTCAGTTGGCTACTGGCTTTTCTCCAATATTTTTAACCTCAATCTTTCATGGTGGGCTGTGCCTTTGTTAGCCTGCACAGCCATACTTTCCTGTGGCAGGAGAAAGCCCCTGGCTCAGGCTCAAGGATCGCTGTTTCTCACGGAACTTGTCGCCAACCTCCCCAACTGAGATGAACTGCCAAGCACAGTTGTCTTAGCCATGGCCTGCCTACTTACATGACTTCTGGCTTGCTTTCAAACCCAGGTCATTAGCAGTGTGATGCTCTGCTGCTGGGTCATGGGAGTGGCCTCAAAGCCTAGTAGTTAGAGTCAGTGAGCCTAACAATATTGGTGATATTCCATTCTCTAATTTTAAAGTTATAGGGGCTTCAAGTTCTGCAGTTTGCATAGTTGTGAAATGTAATTTAAAATTTCAGAACATTTGGAGGCTTATAACTGAGTCACCTTTAAACACAAAGATCTGAAACTTGGTGTACCTCTGTATAAACCTTGGCAAAGTCATCTGACCATATTTGCTGCAATTTGTGGACAAATAGTTCCCATACCCAAGGGCTCCACCTTGACCCACCTCATCCTACTCGGGTTGTATTATGCAGTGCCAGGTCGATGAGGAACAAGACTGCCATAATGATGGACTTGATATCCTCAGTCAACCTGGCTTGCATCTCGGAGACCTGGCTGGCCAAAAATGCAGCTGTCATTCTGCAGTGCTGGCCAGGTACTCCATGATACACAACCTGAGGGAGGATCATGGGGGTTGCCATTGTTTTAAACCTAGCTTGAACCTCAAGGTGCTACCTGTTAGTCCTACATGGTCCTTGAATGCGTGGCCACCTGAGGAGGTGTTGGTGCAGGCTTCAGGGTTCTCCCTCTATCGTCCCTCAGGAATAGATGGAGACTTTTCAGGAGGTCGAGGAGCTCATCGCCAGCCTGGTATTGGAGTCCCCAAGGTGGCTGATTCTGGGGGACTTCAATGCTTGGGTCAATGGTGGGATATCTAGATTTGGAAACAATATCCTTGGGAGCATGAAGGCCCTAGGCCTGACGCAAAATGTAACAACAGCAACACACTCGGTGGCTACATATTGGACCTGTGTTTTTCCTCTGGTCTAGATTTTATCAACCTCAGTGTAGATTTGGTTGTTTGGTTGCCGCCAGAGGAAAAGCTACAAGCCTGTCCTGGGAAGCAACCCATGATTCTGCTACTGCAAATTAGCAAACCCTGAGGCTTTCTTCCCTGTTGAAATGCTGCCTGGGATCCTCCGAACTCCGGTTCGTTGCAGGGCCCAGAAATCTACAGAAACAGCCAAAGCCATTTACCCCGTCAGGTACGTTGGTATTTGCGCTTTGGACATTCTGAATTTTCAGCACCAACACTCTGATTGGAGGATCTCAGCCTCACTGACTTCTTCCTGCTGGTCTCCATTTCACGTTGCTTCATTAGAGATGTTTATCACGCTGCTGACCCTGGGAGACTACCCTTTTTGTAAAGCAAGAATTTCATTATTTTTTTATTTTGCAAATTATACTACATAGTCACTAGAGGGCTGCAACAGTTGTCTTTTCTGTTAAAGAGGAAACACATTATATTTTCTTCCTCTTCTGCTGTAGTGGACCTGGGATACCTCTCTTTCTGAGGACCATCCTGGGTTTTTCCTGCCTGTTTCTCAGGCCGAACCATGCTCATCCACTAAGGCTGCAAGACTTGAATGTCTGCCCCACTTTCATTCTGTATGGGTGGAGCAGGGCCAGAAGCAGAAATGAAGGCTACAGACCAATCTTGCCACACTGGATTGCAGCCTTGAACCACCTCACTGGCTCAGCTGCAAGAGTTGCTCCATAAGTCGTTCAGCGCCAAAACCGCCTCTTAGCCAACAAAAGATTTTGAACTTATGACACCTGATTGCCCGATTGGTCTAGGCTTCTAGTGGCTTTTACTGCCAGATGTTGTGGCGTTTAGATCTACCATGGAAATTACATCTGGTTCCTCGGTGTGTCACTATCAAATCAAATTAAATCAATCTTTATTTATATAAGGCGCCTTTCTTAAACCAAGGCGTCTATACAATATAAATAAAACAATAAATAGTTAAAACTACATTAAAATTAAACTAAACAGCAATATTCAAAAATCATTATAAGCTTTACTAAAAGATAGGTTTTAAAGCATCTTTAAAACTTTGGACAGTCAGGCAGTCTAGCACCTGACGAGGTAGAGAATTCCACAGGGTTGAGGCCATGAAACTAAAAGATCTGGTTCCTGAAGTTTTAAATGAACCCTGGAATCTCGCCAATCCTCATCAGTGGATTGGAGGCGGGGGGGGACAGTAGGGACAAGGAGATCTTTCAGTTAAGCAGGTCCCTGATCATGTAGGGCCTTATAGGTCAACAAACTGACCTTGAAGGTGATTCACCAGCAAACTGGCAGCCAGTGCAGTTCGCGAGCACGGGCGTTATGACTGGACCTAGAAGAACCAGTCAACAGCCTGGCTGCCGCGATTCTGCACCAGCTGCAGGCGGCGAATCTCAACCCCGGTAGCCCAAGGTAAGGCACTGCAGTTGTCAAGGTGGGAGGTAGCGAAGCGTGGACCAAAGTAGGAGATCATCTGGAGAAACCAGGTGCTTCACCTGGGCGATGTTCCTCAGATGGTAAAAAGAGGTTTTGACAACTGCTGACACCTGGGATTTAAATATCAAACAGTCATCAAACACAACGCCCAGGTTCCGCACCCGGTCAGGGTAGTCAGCTGGACACACCCAAGCCATAGACCAGAGGGTGATCCAGCCGAAAACCCACCTCCCAGTGACCCTGGTCCACATCCAACACCTCAGTTTTGTCGGGTTCAACTGCAGCCAACTCACATTCATCCAGTCCTGGATTTCAGCAAGACAGTTGTTAAAGACTGAAAAGCAGCATCTTGGCGGGCACAAAGGACACGTACAGCTGAGTATCATCTGCATAGCAGTGAAAACTCAGAACCGTACCGCTTTAATTGCTCCTAATAGCAGCATGTACATTGCAAATAACATAGGCGCCAAAATGGAACCCCGCGGTACCCCACAGGATAGGGACAATGATGCAGAGAAAAATCCCAGACACAACCCTCTGAGTCCTACCCTCGAGGTAGGATTGAAACCAACAGAAGACTGTACCAGACAGTCCACAAATAGATCGCAAATGTTCCAGTAGCACACCATGGTCCACAGTGTCAAATGCTGCAGAGAGATCAAGAAGGACCAAGATGGAGTGAGTCCTTGATCTCTCGCTATTAGGAAGTCATTTAGTACCGGACCAGAGCTGTCTCAGTACTATGCCTTTCCTAAATCCAGACTGGAGAGAATCATAGACATTGTGGCTGGTCAAATGTTCATCCAACTGCGATCGACCACCTTCTCAATAACTTTACCCACAAAGGGTAAGTTAGAATAGCCTGTAGTTTGCCAGACAGTCCGGGTCCAAGGAGGACTTCTTAAGAAGGGGCTGAACCACAGCCTTCTTTAGAGGATTTGGAAAATCCCCTCTCCAAAGACCTCCAGACTATCTCAGCAGAGGCGGGACCAATTTATCAGCACAACCCACTAAGAGACGTGTGGGGCCCGGATCCAAACCACAGTTGGTCGGATGCAGTGACTGGATGATCATCACAATGTCACTGATTGTGGGAGAGCTGAAGTCAGACCACACAAACTGGGTGTCCGACATCTCTTGCCGACCATCACAGCTCCCATTGGAAGGGTCAAGCGGATATCAGATCTGATTGGCAACCTTATCTGAAAAGAATAGAGCAAACTTCTCACACCGTTCTTGAGAAAAAGCTCTTCTGGGCTGAAGACAGATTGGCTTGCACGATCTGTGCACAGTCCGGAAGAGCTGAGCTGGTCTATTCTGTGCAGCAGCAATCTCTGGACAGGAATTCTGCCTTCTTATGAGAGATTGCGGATTGATAGACCACATAGTGGTCCATCAAACTAAGTTTGTCACAATCCAGACCCGACCTCGCCAGCACCTCTCAACCTTTGTCCAACTCTCTCAACTCCTCAGAGTCTCATCAAACCAAGGAGACCTGGGACGAAGAGTGAGATGACGAACACGAACAGGAGCAATGGAATCCAGGGCCCCTGCCACCACATTATTATAGGCAGAACCAGCTCTCCTGGATCCATGCAATCTCGGTAAGCCCGACAGGTCCAGCACCGCCATCAGGTCATCCGGGAAACACCTCCTTAAAGGGCTGGTACCAGACCATTTCCATAGGGGCCGACCTACTAGGGGTGGCCTCAAAATTGAACCAATGGAGTGATGGTCTGACCATCCAACTGGTTCCACCATCAAGTCGGATATCTCCATCCCCAGAAGGAACACCAAATCCAATGAATGACCGCCAATATGGGTCAAGGAGGAAATAACCTGTGTGAAGCCCAGTGAAATCATTAACTGGAGGAAGTCTTGACCAAATTGCGAGAGTTCATCGTCGACCAGGCACTTAAGTCTCCCAGAACCAACCATCTGGGGACCCCAATGTCAGGTCGACAATGAAGTCTGCGACTCCCACAGGAAAACATTCCCATCACCTGGTGGACGGTACATAAGAAGTATCCTGCACCCCACCCTCACCCATGATACATTCAAAGGATTTGGTAATTCTACTGGTACCTCCACTAGGTCCAGTTCTGATGTAAAATAGGTAGCAGCACCCCCACCCTATGATCCGTCCCTGGGCGGTGTATCACTGAGTAACTGGCTGGAACTGCTGCCACCAAAACTGGTCCAGCATTCTCATCCAGCCAGGTCTCAGTGATGCACACCAGGTCAGATGTCCCAACAAAATCAGCTATAATAGCCGTCTTGTTTTTAATAGACCTGGCATTGCACAACACTGCCGAGTAGGATGAGCATCCGAGGATGACCGTGCTACCTGCTGACTACAATCAGAACTCTTGGTATGGGAACCAGACAGGAGGACCCTTTCCTGGACCCATTTTGCCCTAGGGCATCTCCTGGTCTCTACTGTCCCTATCTGCCCATTCCTTTCCGTTCCCTCTCCAGACTCAGCCCCTCGTCCTCCTCTTTCTTCCAACAATTCCCAAAGCCCTACACCATCTGTAGACTTCTGGCGATAGGGGGACAAGAAAAGGATGAAGATCTCTGAGCCTGGAGGGGAATAATACTCGACCGTCCTTGTGTTATCCCAGTACATATTTAACACAACAAATAAACAATCCTACTTACAAAATTAACCCACCTCTTAAAGCTAAATAAATACAAAGCCCTATATAGTGATTTAACAACAAAATAAAATACAAATTAAGAAAACCAAACAAACCTCAAAATATTGATTTAAGGGCTCTCACCCCCAAACCCAAACACAAAATACAACCAAAGTACAACAAACCACTAATTAAATTCCCCTCCCACCCAGTTCTCTCACCACTGGGAAGAGAGATAAAATAATATGCACTAAAGTAATTGATTCCTTCCAACCAGTCCTTTCACCACTGGGGAGAGGACAATACTCTCAGTATCAAACAAATAATAACATAAACTATAAATCTAATAAAAAATAAATAAATAACTGGATACAGGGTCCTCTCACCATCGGACATCCAAATCATAAAAAATTTACAAACCAATTTCTTCAGTCCAATTTAATCACCTATAAAATTAAAGGCTAAAATCTGAAAATCAGATATTCATAATAGTCACAACTTCTCCAGAGCACCAGGTCGGCCAGTAAACAATTCGCCCCTCTCACAGGTGAAAACCAGTTCAAAGCTGTAATATGTTGCAGACCGCTCTTATTAAATTCAGAATAAGTCAGGAGCTTATCTCTCCAAGAAATGTTGACAGTGTTCAGATTTTCAAATGAGCTCTCACTTTCATTTGAAAAGCAACAGGCCCCAAACAGAAATCTCAAATTCTGGAGCACATAGGAGCAGTCTGTAGTTGAAACCAGAATTCACTGTGCAAGACCAGGAAACCAGAGAGCAGGGAAAAGTTCAGAAATCTAGCTTTACTAGCTCAGCTTAATTCTACAGAACCCTCATCCCTCCCTAAAGTGGAATGACCCTTGTGCTTCTCCCTGTCCTGCATCCAACAGCTCTTTCAGGTAGCCATTCGGGACTATTAGGCTTCTCAACTGTCTCTGCGGGAGTGGAACATATCCCAAGCTGCCTCTGTAGATTACTCCCCATCTAGACTTGAGACTTCCTATTCATGGCAAATTTCTGCCAGGACACTAGTGGCTGCAACACTAGGCCAGTATAATACCAGGAGTGGGTACAGGCTACCCATCAACACCGCCTCCATATCGCCCAAAAATAATGTTTACAAATTACAGTTTGCTGTCTTAAAAGAATCCTGCTTCTTTTACTATTGTACTCAGGCAATGTCAGACTCAGCCCAGGACCATTAGACACCCTTGCTTCTCCATCAGACCTGGCAGGTATCAAAGGAATGTCTTTTATGCATCTTAATGCCTGTAGTTTGCTGAAAAGTTCACCCTTATCCAGACTTGGGTGAGCCACACCCTACCTGACGTCCTAGTGATCACTGAGACCTGACTTAGGCCAGCCACCCCAGACAATGAAATCAATATCCCAAATTATTTACTCTTCCAAGTGGATAGGCAATGAAGAGGAGGTGGGGTGGCAATTAATGTAAGGACAAATACTCAGCCACATGCATAGAAGCATCATCCTCCCCAAAATTAAGTGCTTGACCTTAAAGATTGAACTTTCTCCTTCAGTGCACTCTGTAATAGGCTGCTACAGGCCCACTTCTGCTGGGCGCATCTCCTATCTCACCTCAGTTCCGTGCTGGGGCTCAGTTCCTTAGAAACCATTATTCTTGGCGACTTGAACTAAGATTGGCTATCATGTGCATCAGCTCCTTGAAATCCTTTTGTGGCAGTCTAGGGCTGGTGCAGCTCATTGGCAGCCTACTCGCCCAAATGAAAAGAACCTTAACAACAGCTGCCTCTTAGAAGTAATTTTGGTTAGCAAGCCACACCTGTTCTCTCATGTCAGAGCATTTTCTCAGACATTAGTGATCATTGCATAATCACCACCATTAGATTCATACACAACCCACAGTTTGTGGCAAAGTTCTCAATTAAGAGGTGCAAACACAACTTTGATTTGTTTGCTTATGTCATGACTAAAACATTCACCTGATGGCAGGAATTCTTCCTAGCCAAAAGCAGTTAACAGGGCATATACTATTTTTACAATATTTTAAGTGAGGCTTTCAATAGCATGCACCCTTGGCTAAGATGCAGATCAGGAGCAGCACCTGCCATTGGTTCTCACCTGAGCTCAAAGCTTCCCTGTTAGAAAGGGATAGTTTATGGAAAAAGCCCGAAGAAGCAAGAATGACTTGGATTGGTGTCTTTTAAGAGAACACGTAACAAGTGCACCAAGCTGGTCAGAGCAGCCAAGGCCACCAACTATCATTCAGAGCTAGCCTCTGCCTCAAAAATCCTTGAAAGCTCTGGAAAACATTAAAAGACATGTCTGGACACACACTGGTAATTCCATTCCAGCAAAAAGTAAGTCCGGTAGCAGTTACCTCTAACCGATTGGAGATATTGGAAGCCCTCAATAACCATTTTGCAATGGCAGGGCTTGTGTTTGATACTTCTCCTGCCAATGACCTCTGCACAGATCAGGGTCCACCAACCCACAAGTCCCCTTCTAACGAGGAGACCTTCTCCTCCTGCCTGTCACTCTAAAGAGGTGGAAGACCTACTGCTGCAACTGGCGCCAAGAGGAGCAGGATCCAACTTCATAGAGCCATACTATCTGAAATGTGCCTACCATGTGCTTGCAGTGACAATCACCCACTTATTCAACATGTCACTCTCCCAGGGTAGTCTCCCTCAATGGAAAATAGCCCATGTCATCCCTGTATTAAAAGCAGGTGACACCTACGATCTACATAATTACAGGCCGACCTCCCTCCTCCCCATCCTGTCTAAATTACTAAAAAAATAGTGTGTGGCCAGCTAGGGGTATACTTAGAATCCAGAAGCCTATTAAACCTGGTTCAGTCTGGATTCAGAGAAAACCACAGCACCATAATAGCTCTAGCTAAGGTGACCAATGATTGGCTCCTAGACCTTGACAACAAGAAGCATGTCTGTACGGGTTTCTTGGATCTTAGTAAGGCATTCGATGCAGTCAATCACAGCCTGCTTCTTTCCTCCTAAGCACCTTAGGCCTGGACCATAAATCTATGTGCTGGTTTGCAGACTACCTCGAGAACGGAACAGCAGGTTAAAGCTGAAGGTGATCTTTCTTCTTTAAAACCTATGCTGAGGGGCGTGCCCAAGGACTCTATCCTTGGTCCCTCCTCTTTGCAGTCTACATTAACAACATCAATGACCCCATCAAAAAGCCAACATCCACTTATTCGCGAATGACACTGTACTGTACTTGAGTCGTCCCACACCAGAAGCAGCCTGTGAAGATCTCAAGCTGAATTTAACCTTCTACAATACCAGCTCATAAACAAAATGCTTTTGCTCAATGCGAAAAGACAAAAGCCATGCTCTTCTCCCCTCCTTGCATGCAGCAATTCCTGCTGGGAGGAGCTATCAAAAATTACCACTGTTCTTGGAGAAACACTAGAGTATGTAGCTAATTCAAATATCTAGGAGTTTGGCTTCATCATAAATTTTCCTTCAGCTGACCATCTCGAAGAACTACAGAAGAAACAAAGGCAAAGATTAGGACTGTACAGAATTAACCACCTGCTCACAAGGAGGCCAAGATTCAACTGGTTCAAGCAACCTTCCTGTCTTTAATAGATTACACGACCTGCTCTACAGCCACTGCACTGCCTCTGCACTGGCTAAGTTGGACACCCTCTACCACAGAGCTATCAGGTTCATTACTGGCCTTCCACTTTCCACACACCACTGCTCCCTGTACTCATTGTTAGGCTGGACTTCCTTCACTATAGAAGGAATAGAAATGCCACCCTATGGACCTTCAGAGTGGTGACCAACAAGCTCCCTCATATGTCTCAGATTGTATTCCCGGAGTGTTGAGGCATCTATGCTCTAAGGAGCTATTCCTAATTGCCCTCCAAGTTCCAAGGGTCAAAACTCATTTGGAAAAGCTGCTCTAAGCTTCTGTTTACCCACACTGTGGAATGGTTTACAAAGGAGCTTGAAGCTGAGCTGCCCTGTTAGCCTGAATATCTTCAAGGTGCTCTACAATCGCTACATGAAAGCACCTTGCAAATGTTTTCTTCACCGCTATCCACTAATTCCATAACTCCCCTTTCCATCCTGACACTTGCCATGTTTCCACCCTGGCTCTCACTCTTTTCCTATTAACTCTTCCTGCTGCACCCACCTTCTCTGTCCACACCAGTCTTGCTAAAAGTCCCACCCCATCCATAGTAGTGTCCCAATTATCTTATCCCTCCTCCGTCATTATCATAATAAACAAGTACCACGACAGCCGTTGTCACTTTCTGTGGTTTTAACTAAATTTTTCCCCAGTCATCGGTAATATAGCTCTCCTCTTCTTTACCTCTCTAACCTGCCACCCCATACACGGCCTCTTTCCCTATATGTGTAGTTGCCAGCTGCCTCACTCAAAAGATCTCTGCTTATAACCCTGTATGCTATGGATGATTGTACATCTGCTGACTTCTTCAATTGTAAAATAATGCTGTTTTTTTTATTTATTTCAAACTTGTACTGTACTGTATACACTGTATATACTTTTTCTTCCTTGTATATTATTGCTTTTTGTATACCTGCTCCTGTACTGTACTTTGATGTATTCATGACCAGGTTCACCTCTCAAATGAGCCTTGCTCAATGGTGCCCACCTGGATAAATAAAGATTTTGATTGATTGATTGATTGATTGGTTGGTTGAATCATAGCACCATAGGGTTCACATTTAGGGCCCCCAGATGGTCCTGTCCCTGTGGAGATTGTCTGGTACTGCCCATTAAGAGGAGCTTCCTCTTTGGACCTGTTGGCAGTGCTGGACCTATCGGGTGTTAGGGCGAGTTGTGCAATTGGGAAGGAGGAGGCAGTGGCAGCCTGTAATGGGGCTGTTGGTGCAGCCTTTGACTCAATTGGACCCATTCATATCAGGCCCTGTCTACTTGTAATGGAGACCTCCTTGGTATGATGAGGATCTTTGAAGTTTAAAGATCGGAGGTGGATGTTAGATACTGGAGGAGATCTGGCTTGGTGGAAGACAAACTGGCCCTGAAGTTGCATTATGCCAACTATCAGGAGGCAATCTCCAGAAAAAATGACAGAATTTCTGTCTAGGGAGATTGTTGTGGCAAGAAATAGACCAGATCAGCTCTTCCACATGGTAGATGGGCTTTACATCATGCCTGTCTACATGCTGAGAGGGCAGATTCTAGCAATAGGTTTGAGAAGCTGGCTCTGTGTTTCACTGACAAGGTGTCCTCTATCAGAGCTGAGGTCTCTTTGAGTGTCTCTCAAAAGGAATGCAGGGTGCAGCCTGAGTAGTGCCAGAACACTCCTCCAGTCTGGGATGACTTTGAGCTGGTTGGGGTGGGGGTGGTGGGGATAATCTCAAAGCTCGACCTACACAGTGTGATCTGACCCAGGTCCAACCTGCCTTTTAGGTGAGTGTTTGGAGCTGATTGGACCTGTGGTTGCTGAGGTCATCTGGAGTTCACTGAGAGTGGGATCTTCCATTTGGCCCTGAAAGAGGCCTTAGTTGAACCCTTCTGAAGAAGCCTCTTTGGACCTGGACTTCCTCAGCAACTACAGGTCAGTCTCAACTTCCCATTTTTAGGGAAGGTCATAGAAAAGGTGGTGGCTAAGCAGCTTTAGAGACATCTTCCTCTTCCTCCACTTATGAGCCTTTCCAGTCTGGGTTCCATGAGGGGCATAGTACGGAGACTGCCCTGGTGAGGTACTAAATGATCTCCGATGGCGCAGGGCAGTAGAGACCATACCATTTTGGTCCTTCTGGTCCTTTCTACGGCATTTGACACCATGGACCATGAGGTGTTACTTAGCTGCCTGCAGTTTTGGTGTGCCCTGTCCAGTAATGTCATCTACTGATTCAGGTCATACCTGACAGACAGAGTGCAAAGGTTGAAAATGGGACTTGTCTCATCTAACCTGAAGCCTCTGTGCTGTGGGGTTCTGCAGACTTCGGTCTTGTCACCCTTACTGTTCATGGTGTACATGCTGCCTTTAGTGGACATTATCAGGCGGTATGGTCTGGGTTTTCACTGTTCTATAGATGATTCCCAATTGTACTTGTCCTGTCGTCCAATACCCAGGTATCGGACTCTGTATTTAACAGCTGCCTCAAGGAAATCCAATTGTGGATGACTCAGAACTGGCTTAAAGCTAACCCAGACAAGACTGAGGTACTGGTTGTGGATCTGGGTCATCGGGCAGGGGTGAGGTTGCCCCCAGCCTAGTGTTAAGGGTGTGACCCTAACCCCTTCTAGACAGGTGAAGAATTTGGGTGTGATCCTGGACAACAACCTGACACTTGATGATCAGATGTAGACCTTGGTTAAAAGCAGGTTTTATCCTGTCAGGAATATCACTCGAATTCAAGCCCTGATCCCGCCTGAGGACCTGAACATGCTGGTACATGCTTTCATCACATCCAGGTTGGACTACTGTAATGCTCTGTATCTAGGGTTATCTGGAGGCAACCTCCACAGGCTGCAGCTGGTGCAGAACATGACGGCAAGATTGTTGATTGGGGTGAAAAGGTGAGAACATATCACCCCGGTCCTCCACGAACTGCACTGTCTGCCAGTCTGGTGGAGTGCTGTCTTCAAGATAGGGCTCCTGACCTGTAAGACCCTGCACAAAGGGAACCTGTCTATCTGCAAGACCTCCTTGTCCCCTACTTGCCTGGGCACTCCATTCTCCAGGGAGGCCTCCTGGGAGTTCAAGGGCTAGGCTGCGGCATTCTGGGGACAGGGCATTCCCAGTGGCCGTGCCTCCCTGTGGAGCTCCTTGCCTGGTTATTTAAAGGAGGATCTCTCAGTGGAAGCCATTAAAAGGGCCTGAAGACATATGTTCCAGCAAGTATTTACTGATTGATTTTCTGAAATTATTATTTTGTTTATATGGTATAGATAGATTTAATTGCATACTCCCAGTTGTATTTTCATGTGTGCATTTGTACACAATTCTAAATTGTATGGTTTTAAAATGTATAGTGCCCAGAGTCCCTGGAATTAGGTGCTTTAGAAATAAAATTGTCTGTCTATCTATCTATCTATCTATCTATCTATCTATCTATCTATCTATCTATCTATCTATCTATCATAATTTTGGCAAACTTTTGTGACATTTTCATGGAAATTTCATGAAGTTCCATGGAAATGTAATTAGAATTTGCCAGAATTTCTCTACAGAAGATGAATTTCACCCAGCCCTACACATATGCTGAAACTGTCCAGGGCAGACAGCAGCTAAATAGACCACTGGCAGAAGGATCATGTTCTGTAGTATACTCCAGCATGCAGGCTAGTAAAGAGCCACCAGAGGGATATGGGCTCACTCTACCTGGCATAGTGTGCCTCTGTTGCTGCTGCAAGGTAATCCGTATTTCAGAGTTATATAGGGCTGCTACCTGGTTTAATGTACACATGCATTTCCCATTACAGTATAGACATGCAAAGTTGGTGAAATTCTGCTTTTAGATCGTCATTCTAGTTTTGGGTGCATGCCTGCCTAGCCCTCCTCCTGGAGAACTGCGGTCTTCCAAAGTGTAGGCACTGAATTGAATCTAGGCTACTTACTTGTAACTCTTCTATTACTAGTGATCAGTTCAAATCCAGACAACATACACAACCTCCACTAGCCAGGCTTGCTCCGTGGTTCCCATGTTCCATTGTCCAGATCAGAGAGGAATGGGTGTGGAGCTGGAAGATACATGACTGGGTGGAAAAAGGAGACAAGCTTAAAGACCATGCTGGTGACTGAGCATGCTCAGTGGATACTGACTTTGGTGAATGCAAACTGAATACTTGTAGTAGAACTGTGGTTACAAGTAAGCATCCTCTTTTCTGAAACCAGACTACAATCCATTCACCTTAGGTACTATGCACCTCACAGGCTTTTTCCTTTTAGGTTCAGGACCAACAAAAGAGGCCTACTGGGGCTATATAAACAAGCATTTACATTTCTAATATAGTAAGCACTTTACCAAAGGGTAAAGGGTGCAAACATTTAGTTTTGAGTGCTGTTTGTTCTTGCATACAACATCTTTTATTTCAGCTAACCACTTTTGGCATACATGGACCCATTGTCATTGGCTTATGAGAATCAGGGTAGCACCTCCCACAAACCTAGATGTCCACTTTCAGAATTCCCAGTGCTTGTACAAGAAAATCAATTTTGAGCATTAGCTGTGGTTTAATCATAGAAACATAAAAACATAGACAATGACAGCAGAAAAAGACCGAAGTCCATCCAGTCTGCTCAAGTTCCTATAACCCCTGTAAAAGAACAGTTACATAAGAACATACCATAACAGTAGATCTTGAAGGTATCTCAGTCATTAGGTTACACCATAGGAATCTTCATCATCAGTGAAGGGAATCCACATGGAAGATTTTCAGCAGTACAACTGGGGCAGCCCACATTGTGAGCATCCACTGACATCAGCAACTCTATAAAGGCATGGGCTGGCCCCACTCTCTCCTCATTTCTTTCCTTCCAGAGTTGAAGAGAGCAAGGCTCATGCCCTCAGTAACGAGGAGGACCAAGAGACACAGCTCTAGATAAAAGGATGGAATACAGCAGTAGCCAGGTCCTGAACAGGAGCCACGAGAAGGGGATGGTGGGAGGAAATCATATCTGACGACTGAGATCCTCTCAAAGATCTACATAGTAAGTTCTTACATAACTGTTCTATCTTCTTTGGGGTATCTCAGTCATCAGGTTACCCGTAGGAACAAATACCAAGTAGTGACAGGATCAAACAGACAGTCTAGGAGGCTGGAGCTCCATAAACTTAAGACAGGAGTCTTTGCAGCACAGCCCTGCCAAATCTTGCATGGCCTCTGTAGACAATGTCCAGACTGTAATGCTTGGTGAAAGTGTGGATTGTACTCCAGGTGGCAGCAGCAAATGTCAGCAGCTGAGACCCCTTCGAAATAAGCCACTGAGGTAGCCATGCCTCTGGTGGAGTGAGCTTTGACAGCACCAGACAGTTCTTTGCAATACTTATTGTAGCAGAACACTATGTAATTTGCTAACCTTTTGGATAAACATTGCTTAGAAACTGAAGTGCCCTCTCTACGTGGAGCAAAAGAAACCAATAACCACTTATACTTTCTGGACCCCTTAGTCCGATGCAAATAGTACTTCAAAGTTCTGCGCACATCTAGTGTATGGAGCAGTGCTTGTCCTGGATTGGCATGCTCAGCAAAATAAGCAGGAAGGCGACTAGACTGATCGAGTGTAAACGCTGAAACCACCTTAGTTACAAACTTAGAATTTGTGTGCAAAGACACCGTGTCTTTGTGAAAAATCGAATAAGGCTCCTTGCACCAGAGGGCCTGAAGCTCTGAAATTCTTTGAGCAGAAGTAATTGCAATTAAACATAACACTTTCCAAGAGAGAAAGTGCAAATTGCAAGCTGTGATTGGCTCAAAAGGAGATGGGGTCAACTTTTCCAAAATAAAATTTAAGTCCCAAACTGGGACAGGGGAATGGATTGGGGTTTTAGATGCAGGATGCCCTGAAGAAAAGTATGGGAGACATCCAGTTGAGCAATCATGAGGTCATCCATGGGCTCATAAAAAGCAGAAATAGCCAAAAGGTGGACCTTGAGAGAGAATACTGGAGGCCTGAGTCAGACAAAGAAATCAGGTAGTCTAGGACATCGTCTGGGACAGGTGAAAAGGGTTGAGGAATGCTTGGTAGCCCAGATGGCAAGCCACTTCCACTTCATAGCATAAGTGGCACTGGTGGAAGGTTTGCAGATGGCCACCAAGATGTCCGCCACCCTGTTGGAGACCCCAGACCTGGCAATGACTATGTTCTCAGGAGCCATACATGCAGATGGAGGGACCTGAGATTGTGATGGACCAGGGTCCATGATCCTGGGTCAGCAGATTCCTGCAATGGGGCAGAGGGACTGGAGATTCCTCTTCCAGCTGCTGAAGAAGAGGAACCGTATCTGGCAGGGCCAGAATGGGGCCACCAGAACCATGCTGTACCACTCCATTTTCAGCTGAATCTACACCTCTGTATCAGTGAAAGCGGAGGAATGCTTACAGAAATCTCCGTTTCAAGAAGGGACAATGTATCTCACCAGAAACCTCCAGGCCCTGGATCTAGCGAGCAGAAACTGGCAGTTTTGCATTGAATGGAGGCGCAAAAGGTCCAACTCTGAATGATCCCATCTGTCAAACAGATCTTCTACTATGGATGACAGAAGTTCCGATTCATGCATGCTGGGCTGAGTCCTCCTGATACTGTTCATTAGGGTGTTTAGAACACCTGGGACATGGACCGCAGAGAGTATCAGACTGTGTTCCAGTGCCCAGTACCACACTCATGGTCTCCCCACAAAGTGGGTATGAGTGAGGCCCACCTGCTTATTGATGAGTGGACTACACTCAGATTTTCTGACTGCACCAGCAGTTGGCCTGCAGCAAGGTGTTCCTAGAAATGCCTCACGTGGCACAGAGCACCACTCTCATCTCCAGGACATTGATATACAGGAAGCTTCTCACTGGAACCAGGAGCCCTGGGTTTGAAAGAGACCCAGGTGGGCTCTCCAGTCAAACCTGATGCATCCATGATGAAGATCTGTTGGGGAGAGTAAACCTGGGAAGGGACTCCTGAAGAAGATTCAAGGAGACCATCCACCACTACAAAACTTTGTGGACTGGGAGGAGACCACGACTAGCTGATCCAGCTTGTCCATGCGCTGGTTCCATTGCACTCTGAGGATCCACTGAAGGATGCACACATGAAGCCTGACCAGTGGAACAGTGGAAAGGTTGTGGCTTATAGACCCAAGAGCCTGATATACAGTCTGGCAGGAATGTACCGACTCTGAGCTACTTCCTGAGCCTGAGTTATAAGGAATTCTGCCCTGTTCTGGGGTAAGAAGGCCTTCCACTGCATGGAGTCCAGAACTGCCCCAATGTATTGCAGTCTTTGGGATGTTACTAGAACAGATGTGGGCAGGTTGACTGTAATGCCCAAAGAGTGGAAAAGCTGGAGTGTGCTCCAGACCCAACAACAGCTGATTCCTGGATGGGGTCTTGAGAAGCCAATCATCCAGGTAAGGGATACGTATAGACTTTCTCTTCTGACATCTGCTGTGACTGCTGCTAAGCATTTGGTAAAGACATGCAGCACAGAAGATAAACCAAAGCACAGCACCTTGAATTGGTAATGCTCACCCAGAAAGGTAAAGTAAACAAACCTCCTGTGAGGAGAAAAGACTGCAATGTGCAGGTAAGTGTCCTGCATATCCAGTGAGTAGAGCCAGTCCCGGTTTTAAGGAGTGGTAAGAGGCCTGGCAAAGTTACCATCCAGAATGTTTTGTACTGGACAAAGAGAGATTGATGTCATTCAGATCAAAAATGGGCTTTGGATCTCCAGTCTTTTGGGGACCAGGAAGAACCTGGAGTAAAACCGATTTATCTTTGGCACGGCTCAATTGCCTGCTTGTGCAGCAGAGACTGCACTTCTTCCCAGAAGAACAGACAAGTGGGCTGGAGGATAGGTGGAGGGTGGGGAGGGGTATCTGAAGGCTGTTGAATGAGCTCCAAGGTATGACCGCTTTCTATAATCTGTAGGATCCAAGCATCTGAAGTTGTGGTTCCATTGATTCAAATGGATGAAGAACTGTCTTCCAACCACCACATCCTGGGTCTGGGCAAAGGAAGTGGGTCTGACAAGGAGTCAAGCTGAGGAGGGGCCAGCTGCAGAAGCTTATCCATCATTTCTGGGATGCTTGGCCATTGCTCCAGAGTTAGAGGGTCGGGCAAGGAAGACTGGGCTCTGTGCTTACCCTGGGTGCGGGGGCCAAAGCCTGGTCTATTGGGCTGTCTACAAAAAGTAGAGCGTCCCCTACCACTGGGTTCAGTGTGGTGAGAGAGTGGACTGTCTTAAGGGCCATGCCAGAGACCTGCAGATCATTGATGAAGTCCTGGACATCATAGCTAAAGAGCTTGGTGCCATTGAATGGGACATTGAGCACCTTATTTTGCACATCAGCTGCAAAGCCAGAGACCCTCAGCCACGAATGCCTATGAAGGCAAATGCATTTAGCAGCAGCCCTGGCCACTGTGATGGCCAAATCATAGAGCCTGAAGAAGATGTTTGCTGACATCTTCTGCAGTTTGCAGGCACTGTAGAAATCCCTGCTTCTGGGTGCCATTAGGGAGGGCTTTGCAGCCACCTTGCCTTTCCTCCCATTGGCATTTTGGAATTTGACCATGTGTGAATGATAGTTTACAATCCTCAGATCCAAGGTAGAGGGGCATAAAACCTCTTACCTCAGAGATCAATCCTGTTCCTTGTCTTGAGAAGAGAGCTAAGGTGCTTGGGCACCTTAGACCTGTCATGGGCTTCATTAATGGCAACTGAGTCAGTTTCAGCCTGGGCCACAAAATAAGGAAGGCCCTGGGGGCTTTATACAATCTATCTGCCCTGTGTGGCACAGCTGGCACCATGTCTAGTCTGTGCCAGGCTGCTGTAGTGGCATTTTTCAGGGCTGGAAGCATTGGAGGGATAATTTTAGGTGGATAATCAGGGATCTCCAGGTAGTCAGCCTGGTTCTTCCTGGTGACATCCTCCTCCTCAGTCTGAAGCCCATGGTGGCAAATAGCTGTTTCATGACATTATAGAAGTAGCATCTTCAGTGGAGACCTTGGAATATGCTTAATTGAGTCCTCACTAACTGAAGAGGTGGTGAATTCATCAGAAAATAGATTTCCTCCTCTTCATCCTCTATGTGATCGAGGAGGATGAGTTCAGGATGATACTCCTCCTCGGCGTTGACCTCCTCATATTAGTCTGGCATCGAGTAGCTGTTGGAGTCCCACAGGAGGTTTTGTGGGTGATAAATGGGAAAAGACAATGAAGCTTCCATCGATGGTACTGGCGATGATGGCCTATCAAAAGCACTAAACTGCTGGACTAGAACATTGGTGAACCTAACCAAGACCTCATTCATGTCCATGGTCATTGTCAGTGGAGGGGTTTGACAGCACAGATGCCAGTGACCTGAAAACCTGAGAGCTCAAATAGCCCATAGCCCTCATAGAGGAAGGGGCAGGCATTGATGGGATGGCCGTCAATAACAAGCCCATCAACAGAGAAGAGGCCGGCGACCTGGAGGTAGACAACTGGGCACCCTGGGAATCGGGCTGCAAAGTTGTAAGTATGGGTCTGGTAGGGTAGAGACCTGTATAACTGGTCTCTTTGTCAGAGCAGCTGCCATCGACAAATTACCCCCAAAGAAGGAGAGCCAATGGGGAATAGGATGGCTGCTCACGGGACTATCATGATCCTGGTTTTCTTGTGACTTTTCACAAAGACTTTCTTGGGCTTTGGAGGCCTGGGAGCTCATAGATCTGGTAGGTGACTGAGTGGCAGGGGCCCCGGAGGACCCCTGCCCAGTTGGTTACCTGCTGCTCCATCAGGAATTTTTGGAGAGTTTTCTTCCATCGCCTGAGGGTAGTTTGATTGAATTTTGGCAGAGCTCACAGTCAGAGACTTCGTGATCAGGCCCAAGATGGCAGACAAAAACAGAGTGTTCATCTGTAGAGGCAATCTTCTTCCTGCATTGGCAGTGCCATTGAAAAGAAGAAGAGGATGGATTAACTCTAAACATAAACAAAAAAGGAAAAATGACTAAAGGAGATTTTGTGGAGAAACTGAAAAAAAAACAGCTTTAGGTCAAAAATGGTGTGAAACACTGCAATGGCTCTTCTGTGGAGACTGTAGCTTTACAAGTTGATGGTGGGAAAGAACTGAGGAGGGAGTTGGGCTGACTGCACCTTTATAGGGTTGCTGATGTCAGTGGACATTGATGGTGTGGGCGGCCCTAGTTGTACTACTGAAAATCTTCCATGAGGACTCCCTTCATGGACCAGTGAAGGTTCCTATGGTGTAACCTGATGACTAACATACCTCCCAATGAAGATCTACAGTTCCTCCAGGGTACTAACCTTCTCCCGTCTCTATGCTCCTTCTTGATCCTGTCACCCCGGTAACCACTATTCCCTTCATTATGTCCCAGCCTGTTTGAATCCCTGACTGTTTTGCACCCACCACTTCAGTCGACAGACTATTCCAAAGTTCCACCACCCTTTCTGTAAGTAGTACTTCGCACATCTCTGCTGACCTACCTCCTGTAAATTTTCATTCACATCCATGTGACCGTGAATTGGCATTCAGGCTAAATAGTTCCCGCGAGTTCACTTTGTTAACTCCTTTAAGGAACCTGAAGGTCTCTATCATATCTCCCCTCTCCCTTCTGGTCTCAGTGAGTATATATTTAGAGTGCTCCTCATAGGATTTGCCCTGCTGGCCCTGAATCATTTTGTTACTCTGTGCTGCATTGTTTCAACCAATCCTTATCCTTTCTAAGGTGAAGACTCTAGAACTGGGCTCAGACCTCTAGGTGAGGCCTCACCAGGATCTGTACAGGAGGGTATTACCTCTTTTCTTTTGCTATCAATACCCCTACCGATTCATCCCAGCATCCTGTTAGCCTTGCTATAGTCCTTGTTGCACTGACTCAATTGCTTAAGTGAGTTGCTTATGATAACTTCCAAATCTAGTTCCTCAGCTGTAGTGCTAAGTCTCTCTCTCCTCATGCAGTACTCTGTCTTGGGGTTCTTTTCCCTAGGTGCATTACCTTGCACTTTCTAGCATTGCATTTTAACTGCCAGACCATTGACCACCCCTCTAGCTTTTGTAGGTCTCTCTGCATTTCCATTATTCCCTCATCACTATCCACTCTCTAAACAGTTTTGTGTCATTTAGAAGAGACACAACGTGCCCTGGATTCCTTCTCTAATGTCACTAATGAGCGTGTTGAAGAAGACTGGACAGGATCGATCCCTGTGGAGCCCGCTCATAACCTCCTTCTCTTCTGATTTAACCCCATTGACCACCACCTTCTGCTGCCTCCCTCTGGCCAGTTACCCACCCAGTTCACTATGTTTTAGCTGCACCCAGGTCTTCCATTTTCTTGAGCAATAGTTTGTGAGGTACAGAGTCAAAAGCCTTGCTGAAGTCAAAGTAGAGCAGATCCAAAGCATGTAATCAAGCTGTTATAATCACATGAACATGGAAGGCAACCTGACCTGAACCTTGTAGGTGTTAAAATTAAATCTCTCTCCCTTACACAGGATCTGTATGGGGAGGCAGAATTCAATTTGCAACTGACAAGGCACAGTATGATTTCTTAACATTCTTATAAGATCCCTTGATATTTCATCTTTGATACATGCTTGTACACAGTAACAGTATTGCAGAATGTTTTATTTCATTTATTGAAAAGCCATCCACATCAACATGTCTTTTACATGGTTTGCTCAATGTATTCTTTTGCATGTGCTATGATTGATGACTTTTAGTCTGCATGGCAATTTATTTCTAAGCTAAGAACAGAACTGTGAAATGCTGTACTCTATACTGTCCTGTCCAGAAATGTTTAACCTTTGCTATTGTGCAACAGGCCAACAGGAAATTTGCTATTTAAACAATAAGGAATGACAGGGTGCATTGTGTTGTGATAACGGCATACCTTGGGTGTGCTGTGATGCAGGAGGCATCACCGAGTGCCTTTAACCACCAGAGAAATATCATTATCCCACCACAAAGCACAACCTGGAGTGTCTTATTGCAATTATAAAATGGGTCAAGATTTTTGAGTGGTGAAAATGCAAAAATAAAAAATAAACCTTTTTGTATTACTTAAAAAGTCCATCCACCCCTAAAATAGTCCTAGCATATCACAGCAATGACATGTCATCTCAATTTCAAATATGCACTGCAAAATACATTTATTTTAATTAGCCTTAAACACTCTATTTTCTCAGCCCACCCACATTTACCTGTTTCCTCACTATTTTTCTTCTTCCTTATTCTATTCCTTCCCTTTTCCCAGCCGTATTTCTTTTCTGTCTTTCCTACATTCAAGAGATGGAACATTTATTATGGATGGAATACAAGAATCCAAATCTTACTCAGTTCTACAGGCAGAATGTTCACACTAACAGTCACACAACAGAAAGCCTCAGATGGAACCATGGCTTTTGTGTTGCTTCTACGCATGCACAAGGAACATCTGATCACAGTACAACCTTTTGGAGTGTGTGACCCGCCTAACCAATGTAGTGTTTAGCGTGGCAGGCGCAACCCTACCACACAACACATGCTGAGCTATCTGTGAACACTTGGCTACAGCAGTCTTCACTGAAAGAAAACTACAGCTGCAATCAGTGGTGGTAATGTGTATATTTAGTATACTGACATCAGCATTTTCCTACGCTGCTTGAAATCCCTCCTGCTTCCTCCCTCTGCTGCTGTCCTCCTGGCTCCTTGTTATTGCCCTCCCTGTTGCATGCAGGGGGTGCCCAATCCCCATGGCTCATGCACCCCCAAGCACACTGTGTGACTGAGGGGTGCCCAATCCCCTGTTGGCTCCAGCCCCATCAAACAAATACCCAGGTGGCATGCTGGCAGCCCACCCCAACTGCTTGCTCATGCACCCCCAGCACACTCTATGGCGGAAGGGGTGTCCAATCTCCATCAGCTCCAGACCCCCTGCCAACAGACACCTAGGTGGCATGCTGGGTGCCCACCTCAGCATGGCAAAAGCCTCCTCGTTGTCATTTTTTTTTTGGGGGTCCTCTAAACCAAAAAAATGGTCCCTCGCTGTCTCTGGTTCCCCTCCCCAACCCACAGCCAACCTCTGCACATCACATATCCCTGCACCTCCTCAACCCATATTTTTCCCCGGAGCACAGCATGACAATCTTCCGTGGACGGGAACACGTCTACACTCTTCAAAGCCGACCACAAACTGAAGAAATGCTGCAAGCTTTTATAATGGCATAAACATGTTTTTCATCTTAAGTAGATACCTCAGACATTTTGCGAATTTTGGCACGAATTTTCAACATTGGGTTCTTGGAACCCCACCTCATGAATTCAGTCACTGTCATGTCGTTATTCAGTCCTGCAAAGTGATTTCACATTCACTGCGTGGAATCACCTTTCAAGACCGATTCATGAAACAACAGTGTCACTGTTCATGAGGTGGGCTCTCAAAAAGCCTGTATTGCAAATTTGGTGAAAAAATTTCAAGAAATGACTGTCTTCTGGCGTGTGTTGTGCAGTTTTCATGCACACTCATAACTTCATGAATTTATAATATTTTCACTCCAGATGTTCAACATTGGCATTTTCACACCTCCTTATGAACAGTATAACTGTCATTTTCACATCCTGGCTGAAATGTGTTTTAGTACTTCTAGCGCCAGAATTACGCATTCACTATTGGAAATCAGTGTTCAGGCTAGATTAAGAAAATGTCAGTGATACTGTTTATGAGTAGAGGTCCTACAATGCCTATGTTGAAAATTTGGTGACAAAAGTCCATAAAATAACTATGTTATGGGTGTGCATTATGCAGGTTCCATACACACTGTAACTTTAAAATTTGTAATATTTTCACTCAAAATTTTCAACATTGTCAATTTTGCACACCTCCTATGAACAGTACAGCTATCATTTTCACATCCTGCCCAAAATTGTTTTGCACATCTGGCACACAATGTCATGGTCGCTGTGGGAAATCAACATTCGGGACAGATTAAGAAAATCATAGTGACAGTGTTCATGAGCAGAAGGTCTAAAATGCCTATATTGAAAACTTGATGAAAGAAGTCCATGAAATGACTGTGTTATGAGCGTGCATTGCGCAGTTGACACTTACACTCCAAAGTCCGAGAATTTTTAAATATTTTCACTCCACATTTTCAACATTGTCACCTCTTCACACCTCCCTATGAATGGTAGAGCTGTCATTTTTCATCCTGCCGAACTGTGTTTTCGTAAATGTGGCGCAGAATGGCAGGGTTGCTGTGGGAAATCAATGTTCAGGACAGATTAACAAAATCACAGTGCCACTGTTCATGAGAAGAGGTCAAAAATGCTTTTATGAGGTGGGGGTCACAAAAGGCCATGTTGAAAATTTGTAGTGCAAATACCAGCAAACGCCCTGGGCATTGGAACTTCTAACCATAATATCCTACCCTGTACCGACTGATAGGCATCAGGGTGTACCTTTGGATTGCTGGCTGTAATTCTCATGCCATTCCACCCCTACCCCCAACCTGCAGCCAGTGACAGGCATAGAGGTGTGCCTTGGACTCTTTGCCCCCAAGTTCTCCCCATTCTCCTGTACTGCACCAGTGGTGTCACCAGGCTGTTTTGGGGAGGCTGAACCCCTCTAATGTAAGCTCAAGCCACCCCAATCATTTCCCTGAAACATTTAAAGACTTACAGCTTCACTGCTTGCTGAAAAAAAAGCCATTGTTTAGAGTCAGCATTTTATAGCTGTACCACATGGAGTGCACTTTCCTTTTTCTTTGTGTGACCCAGGTCCTCGGATCCCACTGCAATCGTTGGTGGTGCTAGTGGTGGAGGTCGGAGCTCTGCTCCCACCCAATGCTTTGGTTACCCCTGAACAATGGCAGGGTGGAACTTTAGTGGTCCAGGTGCTGGTGTCTGCCCAGACACACTTTGCTGCTGCATCTCTTGGTCTGTCTGCCCAAACTTGTCCCCTCTTGGTGAATGCTGTGTGGACCGCAATCAGCTGGGAGTCAAGGTCCATGACTGCAGTGGCACTAATTTACTGTGGAAGGGGTGGGGAAGAGATCTGAGCAGGGAACTCCATCAATGACCACTAAAATGGATGCCGTCTCTTCATTAGAAGGGAGGGGCTACAAGAGAAGGACCACAATTGGGGATCATTTCAGGGGACTGGAGCAAGAAAGGGTTCATGGAGCCCATAAAACAGATAAAAATAAAAAGCAAAAAAGGCAAAACTGAAGGCTGAAAATAAAGAGCCCCCAAAGGGCACCACACCCGCAACCAGCACAGAAAGCCAGGCAAAGAGATGGGAAGCAACCTGGAGCCTCCACAAAGGGAAGAGAGAAAATTTAACAAAACAAAGAAGAAAAAAAAGTAACCACTCCAGCAAAGCTGTGCAGGGCAACAGCCTGCTGACCAGGAAGTGACACTAGAGGCAGTAAACAAGGGGAAGGACAGGGACTGCAATGGCAGCCCCATGTGTGGCAACACCCAATGTCCATGCCAGAAAGAAAACAAAAAAACAGCCAGCTTACTGGAGAGGAGACAGGGGAACTGCAATGGCAGCCCAAAAAACACAAACCATGCACTTATTCTGCAAAATAATGGAGCAAACTAACTGAACTTGCCAAGCCATATTTTTATTCGAACAAAGAGAAGCTGGGTGAGCATTACCCTCGTCACTTTGCATCTGAAATGTGATGCTTGTGCTACATGCACTACTAGGCACCCAGTCAGGACACCTCAGAAAACCCCAATACAAAAACTGCAAACCAAGGAGCAGACAACTAAGGAGCTCACCTTATGGAACTGGCTTCTGCTGGCCATCAGGAGGACTGCTGGTCCTTTTCCAGAGTTATGGTGTGACTGCTACTGCTGCTGCTGGACACCCCAAAGACCACTGGCTATAGAGGGCAGCCATCCAGGAGCTATGGACCAGAGCTTCAGGTAAGCCTCCAGGCATCCATACTCTGCTCTCTACTCTGTCAGTCATTCAGTCCAGAACTGCCACTGGCTAGCAGGGAAGACCCTTTCTAGCCTAGGGTGGACCTGGCTTTTAGACAGATGATTGGGTATCTGGGGCTAAGATCAGGCCATTTGGCTGATTTATGGGCCCTTTAGGCACTGGCAGCAGACCTGGCCTGGCCGTGACAAAGGATCCAGCACCAGAAGGCTCCAGGAGGGGAGGGAGGGGATAGAGACAGAAATGGTCAGCCAGCCAATTTTGTCAATAAGGCAGCTGGCTGTGCATGGAGTGGGTGGGAGTTAACCTTTCCCTCCCTGAGTCCTCTTTGGTCTGCTTGCCTGGCAAACTTTGGGCACTACACTTGTCTACTCACAAGTCTGATGGAGAAAAAGAAAGTAAGTCTTGTGAGTGGAGGTGTGCTGGTTGCTGGCTGCTGTGTACTGTGCTGTCGACAAAGAGAACATTGGGACAGGAGTCAGAACATCACTGGGGAGAGCTCAGAGCTTGGGGCGGGGATTTGTCATCTCACTCCCAGGTTGGTTGGATCCCAATCTGACAGGGGCTGGGGGTTACAATAAATACGCTCTGCTTCCGCTAGTCTCTTAGACTCTGATCAGTGGGTTCAGAAGCAAGAGAGGTTTGGCATGCCTTGCCTTGTAGGAGGTAACACCTGGGCAGGACTGGGGCGATTGACATAAGTTGGGATTGGGATTGGTGACCACCTTTTAGTAACCGCCATGCCAACACAGACAACATTGCTTGCACAGCAGATATATTTTTCAGACAGGCACAGATGTGTTACACATCTAAAAGGCTGTGCAGCATGAGTCTTTACACAGTTGTTTGGCAGTTTAGAGAAGGAAAAGCTGTGCCTGTGGCTTGTGTTAAAATAAATTTTGATTTATATAGCACCTTTCATAGACTGTATTCCTGAGTGCTTTACAATCCAAAGAGGGAGGAGAGAATTTTGCTACCTTTTATATAGCAACCTACATAGACACAGTCATACAAGTCATCCCCAAACACCTTAGAATCCAGGAAGAGGGAGAGGGCGATAGTTTGCAACACAGGAAGGAGATGCCAAGACTACAGAAATTGATGAGAGAGAGAGAGAGAAGAGAGAAGAAGGGGAAGAGTGAAGGCATGGAGAGAGATTAAGGCAGGACTGTTAAGTGACTTGTTCAGAATTATGCAGTGTGGAAGTGGTGGCTGTTTACTCTGAGGTCCTGTAACATTCCCAGCATATCTGCTGGGATTATGGTGTCTGACTGGTCTCTTATTTGCTCTGGGATCCTGTAACCTTCTCAGCAGATCTGCTGGGATAATGGTGTTTGGCTGGTCTCTTACTTGCTCTGGGGTCCAGTAAACTTCCCAGCAGATCTGCTGGTATAATGGTGTCTGAATGGTCTCTTATTTGCTGTGTGGGAACTGTTACTTTTCTGGCAGATCTGGTGGGATAATGGTGTCTCTCTTTCCATTATTCTTACTGGTCCAGTAACCAAATTTTTGCATATGTGCCATTTAATAGATATGATGATAACCAGGCTTCTCAAGCATATATTTCACCATTAAAATGCAGGAAAAGCCACCATTTAAGGTAAAATCTCAATTTTTTCAGAGGATCATGACCCAGACCCTCTAACTTTGTTAGGATTTTGACTGTGGAGCATTAGCCCCCATCTTTATACCTCTGGTACGCCCCTATACTGCACCCATTACAGTGTATCTCCTTATGGAATGGGAGACTGTAAAACCAAACACCCCAGCACATCTCAACACTTGTCGGTGTCTGCAGAATAGGGTGAGATGAAATGCCATGAGCATTATGATCAATGATTCAAGGCACACCCAATGCCTGTCCATCTCTGCAGGGTGGGGGGGTTGATATCGCCATTACTTCTGCCATTCCTATTCTGCGCCTGTCTAACTCTTGCACTTCCAATGGTAATACCAGCAAGCAAACACTCGGCACTGACAAATGTTTTGTTACAAGTGCCACTGTTACAGCAATTAGCGAGTACAGTGGAAGTGGATGATGCACAAAACTGCTGTATCGGGAGTCTGTGGCGGGCATTTCAAAACTGCCTGGCTGACTCGATACCTACTTTGAAACAAGCCGATGATAGCTTAACATAATGAGCATAAAAGCAAATGTGAACTTTAAACATTGAAACATACAAAAAAAACACAATTGCCACTGTTTTTATTGATAACTTATTTAACAGCTAATTTCAGCAGACAATTGTTTCCTATCAATGAAAATTAAACTTTGCAGTAATAAAGGCATGTGTTTCCCCAGGGTTCCCAGATTCTACCTCACTGTTTGATGATGTGTCTCATATTGTCCCCATTCTGAACGTCAGTATCCCATATTTTGAAGACAGACAGTTAAAGTATGAGGCTGAAATGTAAATGAGATGCAAAGGAGTTACAGAGAGGTACTCTGTTGGGACATGGGTGCTTGGGACATGAGTGCTGAAGGGACATAGAATACAACTAAGGGTGCCTGCATAAATGCAAACACCACTGCAAATACCTGCAAGTGAGCGTTCAGCACTGACAAATGCTTGTGTTTTATCTGTCGCAGGTTAAACAGGAGAAGTTACTCTAGTAAGCTAGTGAGAATAGGAGGAGATTTTCATGGTCAGCAAAGAAACACTAGAAATTAAAATTATAAGTACTGTAGTACTTCATTTTTAATTTATGCATGTGTGTGTAAGAAGAAATTATGAGGGCAAATAACATTTAATTATTATTTTAGAAATTTAAGGCAGTTTAATTTTAAGGCCTAGTTGAAGGTTTTTAGTGAGTAAAGCTAGTAGCTATGTTTGTGATGGCAATCAGGGAGTGTGTGGTGTGTGTAGTGTTGATTTGAATGCAAAGAGGCTGCTAAATCTTTACCCAGCACTGCTGTGCTGAGATAACAGCACTGGAAAAGATGGCCCTCAGCCAAGCAGGTTTTATGATTTTAAAACCCAGTTTTATGATGCTATCTGCTATTATGTAACATGCTAACAGGAAAAAGGACATTTATCCCTTTATCCCTGTCAGATATGTTCAATCCTTCATCAAAAGTAATGGGTTCCCCAGTTAATTTTTTGTCTCAGCACTGGCCACGGGGTTCCACGTCTGTAGAGTGCTGCACATGTGGGGACATTCATGACCTCCCTTCTATGAGAGCAGAAAGTAGTGCAGAGGGTCCAGGGGTGTTTAAGGTACAGAGTGGATCCTGACAGTGAACTGCTGGATTCCTAGGCAGGCCTAGTGTGGATCTCCTGCTCCAGGGTTCTGGTTGGGTAGCACAAGGATGGGGTGCCATGCTGTTGCACACCACTGCTCTGAGCCTGGGAAGGTATGGCACAGTGTTCTATCACATGGGTGACACCTTGTGATAGACTGGAAACTTCACTTACAAGGGGTTCATGTGCATGTTATGGCCTGATGGGACAAAGTATTGCATCAGAAAAATAGGTTGCCATGAAAAATTAGTCTTAAAATATCTCCAATATTCTGGTTATTCGATTTCAAAAGGGACATGTATGAATGAGGATTCAATTTCATGATTCAAAACAAGAAATTTTGTTTTTAAAAACTATGTTACAGATTGCATATAAATATATAAGTACAGTGGGGACCTCATGAGTGTAAATAACATGAGCATAAATAAATCATTTATCACACAAGGTCCCTCTGTGTATTTCATTTATGCAATATGATAGGACAATAAGTAATAGATTTTCTTTTAGCTTTTTAAAACATATTTCTAAAGTTTCTGGGTTTGTTTTTGAACAAATGATACTGTGCATTTCCCATCCTGTATCCCATAGCCAATGCCATGGACATGGTGTCAAAATAGCAAGCTGGTGCAGTGATTGGCAGTTCACTGTTGCCGCAGAGCATCAGTAGAAATTACAAACCACACTACAGAAGTTCTATGGCAAATGGTAATCCTGCCACAGAACTTGGTCTGAAAGTGCTGCAGAAGACTTGGGGCCTATATTATACTGCCCCAGTTTAAAGCACCACAATTTTATTTCATTTCATTATTTATTTATCAGGTACATACTCTGGAATACATTAATTTTTCAGGCACTACTCAAGGTCAGATTACATAAAATACAATACAGTACAATACAAAAGTTAGAAACTATATAGCTTCTCATCAGAATAAATTGATAAATACAAATGCCTCAAAACATAGATTAAAATCATTTGCAGAGAAATAGTCTTTTAAGATATGATAATGTTGCAGTTGAGGAGGAAGTATAAGCGCTGTAGTTTAAGGCTATCGCTGCACACCTGGAGACTGTGTGACCCTGAGGAAGTCACCTAACATCATTGTGCACCAGATCACACATGTAAACAGGCTTTCTGCTTAGTGTGTCTCTCATGGTTAAACAAAACAAAAAAGAAAAGTCACTATAAGAAGGTAAACATTTAAACTGAGGTGGTATTTTGTTCCATATTGAGACTGCAGAAAGAGCAAAGTGAGTAGTCCACTTTGAGTACAGACCAATGGAACACTCAGAAGCAATAAATTCTCCGAAGAGCAGGCAGGAAGCAAAACTAGGCTATACTCCTTCAGCAGTTTGTTTAAACTAGATGGAGTTCCTGTTTTTGATTTGTAAACAAAATGAGATGTCACCGGTTTAAAGTTTAAAGAACACATAGCCACCCCAGTCTACTGAGTATCTTACAATGATGTTTTCTATTTGAAACCATTAAAGCAAACTTTTTCTATTCTGTGTATTAAAACTGATTTCCTTGATAAGTTGTTTATCAGGGCTGAATCTGTAACTATGGAGGCATAATTCACTAAGTGCATCCGGTTTGAGTAGCTATAACCAGCCTAGATTCTAGTGTTAATAATTTTGTATCCTGTATAACACTGCAATTGTAGAGTAGATTTTGATGTAATTATGAGGGCCAAAACTTAAGGTAGGGTCTAGGGTAACCCTTAAATATTTGAACGCATTAACATTCTCAAATACAGACCCATCTGAAGAAACCACATTTAAACCTCTACCATACCCTTTTAGTGTAGGATAAGTTCCAATAGCATAGCCTTCATCTTTAGTGTATTAAGAACCACATTATTTTCACACAACCAGTACTGTATGAAGCCTAATTCTTTTTCCAGAACTTGATCTAAATCAGTAGATGATGCCCCATAGTACTATACCACCGCATCATCAGCATACAATATTAGCTCTGCTTTGTTATCAAAGGTAATTATTTTTTGTATTCTTTATTTATGCACTCACCTTGATGGACTCTCAGGAGTGGTTTCTTGGTGGTGGCTCTACTGCCCACCTGAAGACCCCAGTTCTGTTGCTCACTCGATCCAGGCCCCTCCTCAAACCTCACAAGGCACTTGATTCCCTGGCTCTGAGTCCCCGGGGTGGGACCACCAACTCTTTGATGCTCTACCTACAATCTAATGGGTGACCAGAGAGTGGAGGAGACCGGGAGCTTCAGGATGGAAAGCCTGACATTGAGCACGGGACCCACTACCAAACTGCACTGTTGCTACTGACATAGCAAGGATTTTCCTTGTTTTCCCCAAGATCACGGCCATGCAATAACATCAGCATGGCTGCCCATAGACATCCGCCGTGCTCCTGCCATTAGCTGCTCTGCACTAGTAGTACCTTCGGTCTCTACCGGGTTTTCTACTGCACAGGAGGCACCCAGAATCTGTCAAAAGGAGAGGAGAGCAATCCATTGGATGCTAGATCCTCTCCCCCCTACCAACCCCAGCACCCAAGCTCGTTCCTGAACTTGGGTCATGAGAAATGAGTGTCCAGCGCCTCAACCATCAGTGCCACCAGGTGAGCATTAACAAAGGTAGTTATTGAATCAAAAACAGAAAATAATATAGGTCCCAAAATGGAACACTGAGGAACACCATAATTGACCCTAATCATCTCAGAGATACTACTCCCAAACCTAACAGTTTGGCATCTATCATTTAAAGAGTTGCTGATGCCTCAAGGAAAACTTTGAAAAACATAATATGTAGGCAGACTTCAGCTTGCATTCAGTATGCATTCTATAGATTTCTCCTCCCCAGTATTTCTTACTGAGTAAATTTGCATGAATACATGATATTTATCCTTAGAATTCATCTCCCTCTATAGCTTCATCCCTACTTCAAGTCATAATCCTCTGTTGTGACATCACAATCTGTTGCCATGGGAGTAACTGTGATGCCACAAGCAGTGCATATGACCTCAGGTAGGGAACAAGCAACAGGAACAGATGAACTCTTCAGGAGCAAAGATCCTGTTTTTACTAATTTGACCTCAGTAATAAGTAATGGTGAGGAGGAAATACAGAACAAATGTGAAATATAAGCTGAGCTAGGTCTAAATATTATGTTTTGTTAAAGTTTTAAGAAATCACTAAACCATCTCAAAGCTTGTATTCCCAATCCTAAGTGTTTCTGCCTTCTGATTAGGAAAACATGGTTTACCAGATTGAATGCCTCAGCTCGTCCATGAATGCAGCCCCATCAAGGGATTCATCTTCCATAGTTCTGTGGAAAGTGTTGATTTTTAGACAAAAGATTATAATTTTCTATGTACTCAACCGATTGAGTACAAACCAATTTTCTTGGATTTTAGAAAAGCAGAAAGAATAGAAACAGGTTTGTAGTTACCAAAATCATAGAATGATTCTGACTTGAGAACAAGTACTGTATGACATAGGAATTCTTCCATAGGTTTGGAATTTGTCACAAGGAAAATGACAAATTAAAAATCAAACTAACTGGGTATGAAATTTCAGATGCATCCATTTTCAGCAGCTTTGGGGCTAGATTATCATAGCCCTTGATTTATCTGGTTTTAATTTATTTAGCAATTTCAACACCTCAGCTCTTGTGACAGCTTGCAGATAAAACTGAGGTCTAGACAAAGTAATGTCAGTAAACATATAAACAGAATGTCCTTTCAGATTTTGTTGGTAACAATCTAAATTAGAGAATGAGAATGATAACTCATTTGCAATAGTTAATGGGCATGTTAACACCTCATCACCCTTGTTCATATTCAGCTTCACTGATGATGATGGATTAATAAGGAATTAATGAAGTTCAATTTCTTGGGATCAGACAATCAATCAATCAATCAATCAAATCTTTATTTATTCAGGTGATCCTCATTGAGCAAGGCTCATTTACAAGATGGACCTGATGAGGTCAAGGTTGAGTTGATGCACAGCAATTACATCACATACTTATGAGACAGTTAGACATACAGAAAAAAAGAAAATGTTATTTATAACACAATAATATACAGATAATTCACATGTTAAAGCTTGGCAAGAGAAAGTTAAACTAACATCTACAATATGTACAGTACATATGTATCACAATGAAAGCCATGACAGTCACTCACATAATGAGTACAAGGATGGTGAAGGGAATATTGGGTGCCATATACTGGCGGTGTCTGCCTGGAAGGAATATGCCATATGTGATTGGAATATGGTTTCATGGGATGACTATTCTATTTCTAGCGGTAGCAACTGCATTTCTCTGTGAAGAAGGCTGTACAGTGCTGCTTGAAGGATGTAAATGGAATGATAATGGATAGTTTTAGGGATTTTTGTAGGGTGTTCCATGCTATGGCTAGAGAATAGCTGATTGCTGCCCTCCCTATTTTGGTGTTGACTTTGGGCAATTTGAGCAGGATGATATTGTTGCTTCTTAGGGCATAGGAGCTGGGAGTGGTCAGGTTGAAGCAGTCAGGATATAGCTTGGGAGTTTTTGATAAAGCTCTGTAGATCCATAGAGCTGCATTTCTGCTCCTCCTGACATGAAGGAAACCCATCCAATTGCATCATAGAGAGAACAATGGTGAGTATTATATGGCAGGTCTGTAATGAACCTTATTGCTCTATGGTATAAGGTATCCAACTTGTGAAGGTAGGGAGTGGGCAGTGACTATAAAGGAAGTCTGCATAGTCAATGACTGATAGAAAAGATGGCCTGGACTAATCTCATCTTTGAATCTCCATTAAGGAAGGGTTTAATCTGTAGAGGAGGCCAAGCCTTGGGCAGCTTTTCAGCAGTTGTTCTAGATGCTGAGTAAAGTCAAGTCTGTTGTCAATCCACACACCTAGGTATTTGAAATTTTAAACATACTCAGATTTTCTCCAAGTATAGTGCATAGCTGGGGAGACTGATTGAAGAGGATGTGTTGGTGGAGTTTGGGTTGTGAACATCATTGCTTTGGTTTCTTTGCATTTGTAGAAGCTTTTTCTCGAGAAGCTGATGTTGTAACAGTGAGAATTCTGCTTGTAAGATTTCATGAGCAACTTTAGGTGAAGGGTTGCTGACATACAGTACAGTGTCATCAGCAAAGAGATGTACTGAGGACTTGGTAAGGGTTGAATCAATTTTATTTATATAAATGGCAAAAGGATAGGACCCAGAATAGAGGCCTTGGGGACTCCTCTTGACAGTGGTCTTAATGGGGAGAGGTCACCTTCAGCTTTTACCTGCTGTGATCTACGGAGGTAGCATCTGAACCACTTAAGAGAGGATGGATCTAGGCCAATGGAGTGTAGGGATGAGAGTAGCAGTTCATGGTCCACAGTGTCAAATGCTTTGCTCAGGTCCAGGAATACTGCACAGACTTTGTTCTTTTATCCAGTTCGGTTTGCCAATCATTGGTGACCTTGACTAATGCAGTGATAGTGCTATGTTTGGCCTGAATCCAGATTGAGCTGGATTTAATAGATTAGACAAACATTAAGATTTTTTTTTAATTGGCCTTAGATAGACTTTATTTGTACACTGATTTGTCAAAAAGATAATGTTATAAGTTATTGAAAAGAATTGCATGTCCTGTATGTTAACCGAGCTTTGTCACACTCTTTCATTAGTTTGAGTAATTCTGATGTTAGCCACTAAGAATCCCTTCTACTGATTCTTCTTTTAATGAAAATAGCATGTCAATTTGAAACTCTGGGAAATGCACCTATAAAATAATCCAAAGCACTATTGCTATCTGGAATTAATTCTAAATAGGACCAATCAATCTCTGATAGACTTTTATGAAACTCAAGACAAAATTAACCTAGAAGTCTCTAAACTCAGCTACTCTAGCTGGAGATTTTTATTATGTCTGTTTTTCCATATGCAAAATATGGATGATGATTACTTCATCATGTCTGCCAAAAGGCCAGGGTTGAGAATATGATCAGGTCTATTGGTTAGGAGCCTATCAAGAACAGCATGAATTTGAGTTTTTAAATGTAATCTGATAGGAATATTTATTAACTGTTTTAGATTATGTCCAAAAGAATATTTTAATCTACAAGGAATATTTATTAACTGTTGTAGATTAGTGCCCCAAGAATATTTTAATCTAGTAGGAATATTTATTAATTGTTGCATATTAGTGTCCAAAAGAATATTTCTATAATTTAAAATAGCATTTCCAGACCAATTTGAATTAAAACCACCCAGAACTATTAGTTCACCAACATTGTTATGTGTAATGAGTCTTACAAAGTCTTCTAACTAAGAAATATTGGATTCAGCAGAATTATAAATACAACAGATTATCAATTTCTTTATATTACCCAGTTTGAGTTGTACTGCAAAAATTCACATTATGTGTAGAGGGACATATAAAGCATATTCTTCAACAGTTAATATGTCATACATAAGCATAACTTTACCTCCTCTTTTAGAAGCCTATCTTTCCTAAATACATGGTAACCGGACAGCGATTTTTCACTATTTCAAATTGATGGTTAGAGCCAGGTCTCACTAATAACGAAAACATTCAGATTGTAACATGAAATCCATGCTTCAGTTTCTTGAAATTTAGTCAGTATGCTTTGAGCATTAAAGTCAGCTACGTGCAAGCCTTTTTTCATGGTCTTAAAGTGCTTAATATCAGCCAAAAGATTAGGGGAGGACCAGGATAAGTCACAATGTTACCTGCCAGCAGTACTACAAAGAATAAACTAACCATCACAGCAGGCCTTAACATTGTGACAATCCAGACTTTGCCCTAATAGAATACCAAATTGTAATCAAGTAACTTATTAAAAGTACAGTATTGAATTTGTGTCAGAGCATACTTGCTTTCAATACCACCAGACTGAAATATTGTTGAACTATTTTTCCCTCTACAACCAAACAAACCATGACCTAAAATAACTGAATCCACTCAATATAATTACCAATATGTACAACAAACCTGCAAACAAATCAGTTACAGCCATTTTACCCAGACCAAAGTTCTCAAATTAAAAACACGTGTAATAGTTTAAAATAATGTGCCTATGAGATGATGTTTCAGGTCTCTCTTAGGGACAAAATTCTGTGGCCCAGTCTTTTCTTGTCTGATCCCACCCAGACTCCAGTAGCTGCATTTTAGGTCTGCACTTAGCTGCCCTCTTAGATGCTGCTGCATCAGCTAGTGCTGCATTTTTAAATCAGCTGGCCCTTCCCCTTCATGGTGCTGCCACCACCATAATTGGACTGTGAGCCATCAGACTAGTTCAAACAACATGTGAGAGCAAGTCAGGTTTACAGAGAAACATTCATCTCTCACTGCAGAAACAACAGTCCCAGTACAATTACACACACTATTTTAGTGTCAGCTGTAGATGACTGTTACCAATGACAAAAAGGCAAGGCAAGGCAAATGTTATTTATATAGCCACTATCCAGGGGCTCAGAGTGTTTTATATAACAACAGTAAAATGCAATAACAATCTAAATTAGAGAATCAGGAATTAAACTCATTTGCAGTAGTTAATGGACATGTTAATACCTCATCACCCTTATTCATATTCAGCTTCACTGTTGATGATGGATCAATAACAGAATTAATGGAATTCCAATTTCTTAGGATCAGACAAACATTAAGATTGTTGTTTTTTTTAATTGGTCTTAGAAAGACTTTATTTAAAACTGAATTCTCAAAAATGATAATGCTGTAAGTCATGGAAAGAAAGCAACAGTAACTAGTGCACTAACGCTTTAAAGATACAAATGTGGGATGCAGACTGTCAAGTGAAAGACTATACAAACAGTCAGGCAAGAAGGCTGAGAAGTATGTCAGCAGATAAAATAAGAAGAGTATTGCTGTAAGAGTCTGACACAGAGCCTGCCATACTCAGTCAGACTCCAGTAACTGCACTTTGCCTCTGCACATAGCCACCACCACTTAAAGGCCTCCTGGTCAGCTGGTGCTGAGTTTTTAAATCAGCTGGTCCCTTCCCATCATGGCACTGCCACAACCATGATTGGACTATGAGCTGGCAGAATTGTTCAGGAGCCAGTCAGGTTTACAAAGAAACATCCCTCTCTCACAACAGAAAACAACAGTCCCAGTAGAATCACACACACTATTGTAGCATCAGCTGTAGTTGACAGTTAATGACAACAGTGCTGAATTAAGCGCTTCAAAGAGACAACTGTGGGATACTGACTGGCAAGTGCAGAGCTATACAAACAGTCAGACAAGAAGGCTGAGATGTATATCAGCAGATGAAATAAGAAGATTATTGCTGTAAGAGTCTGACACAGAGCCTGCCACTGCACTTTGCCTCAAATTTAGCTGCCACCACTTAGACTTAGAATTTCAAGTGCTGTACTGCAAAAAAAAAAAGCTTTACTTTATAAATACTTAAACATGGCAGCATTTACAAAAGCAGTGAAAACTAAGACTCACAGTTTCTTACAAAATCATGTGCTTTTTCAAGCTTAACTTCATGTCCACAAATCACAACCTTGGACAATACAAATGTCCTTTTGGCCTGTTGCACAACAGTAAAAGTTAAACATTACTGGACAGCACAGTAAAGAGCACAGCATTTCAGAATTCTATTCTTAGCTTAGAAATAAACTGCTGTGCAGACTAAAATATTTGACCATAGTATGCAAAGACTAAACTGAACAAATCATTTGAAGGCATGCTGATGTGGACAACTTGCCAATTAATAAAATGAAATAAAACATTCTGCAGTACTGTTACTGTGTGTAAGTACTGTATGTATCAAAGAAGAAATATCAAGGGATCTTATAAGAATGTTAAGAAATCATACTATACCTTGTAGGTGGCAAATTGAATTCTGCCTCCTTACAGATTTTCTGTAAGGGATAGAGATTAATTTTATTACCTATAAGGTTCAGGTTGGTTGCCTTTATATGCTCATATGATTAAAAGAGCTTGATTAAACCATGTACGAAGCTCAAAAGTGATTCTCTTGTACAAGCACCAGGAATTCTGAAACTAGGCATCTAGGTTTGGGGAGGGTCTTCCTTGACTCTCATAAGCCAATGACAAGAGGTCCATTTACATCAGAAGGTGGTTATATGAAAAGGGTATATTGTATACATATGAGAAATAGCACTCAAACTAGAAGTTTGTACCCTTTACCCTGGGTAAAGTGCTTTTATTTGTAATGTAAATGCTTGTTTATATAGCCCCAGTGGCAGTAGGCCTCCTTTGGTGATCCAGAACCTAAAGGCAAAAGATCCTGTGAGATGCACAGCACCTAAAGTGAATAGACTGTAGTCTGGTTCCAGAAAATAGGTTACTTACTGTTAACTGTAGTTCTGCTACTAGTATTCAGTTCACATCCACACAAAGTCAATATCCACTGAGCATGCTCAGTCACAGAACAGTCTTCAAGCTTGACTCCTCTTGCCAACCAGTCATGTGTCTTCCAGCTCCACACCCACTGCTGTCTGATCTAGATGATGGAGAAAGAGAACCAAAGAGCAAGCCAGGCCGTTGGAGGCTGTGTGAGTTTTGATGACACTGTCAGCACTTTGATTTAATAAATTGTTAAATAGTCTATGACTGAGCTCTGTGTTTTTGTGTTGGAGCTTGTGTGGGTTGTCTGGATATGAACTGAAAGTTACAACTAAGTAACCTAGATTCAAGTCACTGCCTATATTTAGGAATACCCATGCAGTTCTCCAGAAGGAGGGCTAGGCATGTGTCCCAAAATTATAGAAAATAGAGTGCAGAGGACTGATGACCCAAAAGTAAATTTCACCAACTCTGCAGGTCTGTGCACTAATGAGAAATGAACGTGTTCACATTTAGCCAGTTACTAGCTCTGTATATATCTCAAGGATGAAGATGTACCTTACAGTACCAAAAGAGGCAGCAATATGTCTTGTAGAGTGAACCCAGTATCCTCTGGTGACTCTTACCAGCCAGCTGCTATAGTATAATACAGGACATGATCCACCTGCAAGTGGTTTGTTTGGTTGCCGATCTGCTCTGGATAACTTCAGCATACATGACAAAACAGCTGGTGTGTCTCACTATGAAATTCCACCATGTAATCACTATTGAAAGAGCAGAGCTCAACCAATGTCCAGCATGTCAAGCATCTGCCCGCATCACAGCATAGGGCTTCAGAAATAACATTACAAATGCTTGGTTCAGGCAGAACTGTGAGACTACCAGTAACAGGGATTTTGCATGGGTCATTGGACAACCTTGACCTTGCAAAACACAATACACAGTGACTACACAGAGAACATATCCATCTTACTGAGGAGCTGGCAACCAAATATGAGTCTTCCATGACAAATGTGACAGGCAACATTCATCCATAAATTCAAGAAGCTGAAACAGTGCTAGCACTAAGTTCCACTGTGGAGATGATACACACACTGGAGGAACAGGTGTCCTAACCCTTTGAAAAATTTACAGACTATTTTCTCCTGGGTCGTAGTCAGAACAATGGCCTTGGCAGGTTATGCCCCAATTGTTGCTAGGTCCATGCTGAGGGACTAGCAATCTTGATTAGGACAAGCACCAGAGGTACTGTAGTTGAGAGTGCCTTTCATTGAGCATGAAAGTGGAGACAGAACTATGATTGCTGTACCAGCATGAGAACCTTGTTCCTTTAAACCTTCAGGTTTTGCAAGTCAGTTCCATCGTAGACACCTCCAGCACTCTGAGGACATTCTCAGAAAGTTTTAAGGCCTGAAAGTCTAGCACCTTGGATATCAGACTATCAGGTGCAGGACTGCAGGCTCTTATGTCTAAGCATCTCCGTGCACCTTTTCAGAAGATCTGACTAACATGGAAGCAGTTGATGTGGTTTGCTGTTAAGGCTGAAAAGGTCTTGGTACCAGAACTAGAGATGTGTGAAGTAGGAAACTTCACTTTGTGAAATTTCTTTATTAAGTGTCCAGACTTTTGAAGTCTGAAGTGCAACTTTGCTTAGTTACTTGCACAGTGACTTCTACATTGCCAGAATGGTCTACACATAGTGGCACTTTGCTGAAAGTTGCTGGCAAAGTGGCACTGCATGTAGTTTTCACTGGGCAAAGTATCTCATTGTCCAGTGAAAAACTACATGAAGTGTTGTTTACACACTGTTTTAGCTAGAAAACAAATTAAAGGAAACCATTCCCTATCCTCTGGGTCATGTTCACCCACCCCATCCCCACAACACATAGTTTAACATAATATCCCCTAACCCATCCCCACCTGCTAGGTCCCCACCATGTACCCATGTCAAGTTGTGAAAGATTAATCAGTTCCTGCCCCCACCCATAAAAACAAGTTCCTCCCAACTATCCCCACCCTGTCCCTCTAAACTAGGACAATGTGAACCTCCTAAAGTTCAACCTTGCAGACTTTGACTGCCAAACCACAAGAAGTTTGACAGAGTTCTTTTAACAGCAGACTAGCTCGCACTGGTTTGACCATTAAAAAGCATTAGGAAATGGGATCAAATGAAATGACATAATGTAGTGTGTAGATGAAGCACCCAAAACAGCAGGATGATGCAGTGGGCTACACTGAGGAGTGCTGGTTCAAAAATGTAATCCATTATCAGTGCAAAACATGGACAATGCTGGTACAGTAATAAACAAGAATATTGGACAACCATGCTTAAAATAAAATGGTTTAAGACATATGTATGTTCACAAAATATCAGTACAGAATCCACAGTGTGCACTACTGGTTCCAAATATTGTAAGGACAGTGCCACATATGGGCAATACTGGTAGTAAACAACAGTAGTGGACAACCATGCTTAAAATACAATGGTTTGTAAGACATGTGTATGCCCATAAAACACCAGTTCTGAATTCCACAGCGTAAGCTGCTGATTCCAAATATTGTGTGTCAGTGGACGAGTGCCACACATGGACAAGGCTTCCCATTATGCCACGGATAAGTATTTGTACACACTGATTTCATAGGCAATGTTGCCCCACAAATTAATTATTCAGCCTGCGTAGGCCTTCCAGAAATTCACAAATCTTTACTTGAAAAGACTGAGTAATGACAACAGTGCAGCTTCACACAGCATGTGCTGTTGGTTCCAAAAACTATGTGCCCATTCGGACAGTACCACACATGGACTAGGTGCCAACTACCAGGAGCTGGGCACCAGCCAACTACCGCCAGCACACACTTGTTGTCCACTGTCCAGATCACACTGAAACAGCACATCTCAGGATGACACACACACACAGGCTGCTTCAGGGCTCAGGATGAAGGAACCGCAGTAAATTGGGGAACATGAAGACTAAGAGTTTCAATTTGAAAACTGCCACAAAAAGAAAACACTATTCTTTTAACGTTTTTATGGGATGCTACCAAGGTGCCAGCTAAGAGGAGCTGGGCACTGGCATGTTGCAAAAGGCTGCTTTAAGACTAAGGAGGAGGAAGAAGTAACTGCTGCAAGAGCCTACAACTTGGGGGAATGTAAAGAGTTTGAAACTGACACAGAAAGAAACATGAAGTTGTGAATGTGAATGAAGAATTGTTTGGTTTTTTTTTTATGGGATGCAACCAAGGTGCAAACTACCAGTGGCTAGGCACTGACCTGCTGCCAGCTGGCACACACTTGCTGCCCAATAAAAAGATTAAGATTATCAACTTCCACCCCCCAAAAAAATCCATCTCAGGCTTCTGCCAGGGGCTTCAGTCAAAATCTGTTTGCATATGCAATGCACTGCTAAAATGCTAGTTCTGCAATGAAAAAAATGTGTGCTGCACTGCTGAGATTAGGCAAAAGTGGTACTGGCAGACTGCCACCTCATGCCCCATCTGCCCACTGCCCAGCCCCAAGCACTCCTCCTCCTCCTCCAGTGTGCAGCCTGTCCTCTATCCCTCTCAGGCAAAGCCTCTGGACCTAGAGATCTGCTGCAACAATATTGTTCAGTCTGCCTTTTATTCTTCTTTTCCTCCCAAATATACCTTTCAGCTGTCCTGCTGTTGCAGGACTAGTGTAGGTTCAACTTTTAAAGATTTTCTTTGTTTTGAAGAATTTCCTAGCTAATCTAAATAGAGTGAATCACAGCCCTGCCTGAGCTGCCTAACAGCCTGAGCGATGAAGCAGTGCGTGTGCTTTACCACTGTTTCATGTGGTCAAGTGAGTCTAGCTTCAAAATAAGGCTGTGGCTCACCCTGTGTCCTACTTAACTGTTTCAGGTATGAACTTTAGTTCACAGTTAGACTGATTCGCCTGGTCCACACCATTCAGACCAGGAGACCAGCTGAACCAGAAAGTCTGCCGAGTTCCCTAAAAGTTCTTCATAATCCAAAGAATCGAACACCCAAAGTTCAGAGCGTTCTATTCTTTTGTAGAACTGAACTTGCAGCCCTACTCTAAATCTAGACTATAACCCCCACTTCTACCACTCTGCTGCCTATGGGAACACAAGAATCATATCAGTTGGTATCAGACATGGTGAACTTGCAGATTTTGAAGCTTTAAAAGCCTGCATTCCTCTTCTAGTCCATAGTTTTAACAGAGCAGGTTGGCTGCAGTGCACAAATCAAGTTAAAGAAAAAATCAAACTGCTGAAAAGTGGAAGAAAAAGTACTTGAAAATTGCATATACTCAATTCACTATCGAGCTGTAAAGGAAGTAACCTGTCTGTTGTAGTGGAAAGAGTGCTCTAATAGCAGGGCAGTGGAGCCAGAGGATAGCAGGTGGAGTAGGGCCAGAGGAAGCGTGATTGGGTGGAGGAGGTGTCAATTTTGCAGACTGTTCTGGTGACAGAGCATGCTCTGTAGACACTGCCTAAGTGTGGATAGTGGACTGAATTTTCATAGTTATAGAAATATAAAGACAACCCCAAGAGGTAAGATCCGCTCAGAGGTACAGGTGCACTGTGACACACTCAAAATCACAGAAAATATCAGTCACAGCACTCAGACTCACACAAATGCTGAGTAAAAATCGGCAGATTCATGATGGATTTTAAATGTGTTGGATATGTATCATTATTTTGGTTGATCTACATACAAGGGTACAGCAGAAACCTGATGCAGCATGGTTGATAAATTAAATGTAAACTTTACAATTAGTTTCAGTTGCACCAGGTAGAATATAGGAAGTCTGTGCCTTAAGGCACTATTCATGTGAAAAGCCTTATTGGTGTGGCGTCACGAATTGTTCGTCACTACTACTGGGATCTCAGTCTGTATCTTTCATATCTGTTGGATTTGCAAATACAACAAGGTGAAGGTACTGAAGGTACTAATTTGTCTGTTTTACTCAGCATTTGTGTGGGTTTGAGTGCCGTGACTTTCTGTGTTATAAAGACAACCCCTGCATGTGCAATTGTTCAGCAACCAGTAGAGATGAAATGTTATAGCTCTGCCATAGCTAGTGAAAGTTGTTCTACTGAGGGCCAAGAAATGAGGCAGCTATAGTGTCAGCTACTGGGACATTCTTCCCACACAGAGGCATGACATGCAGGACATAATAACCATCATTTGGGATTTAGTAAACTACAAGAGAGCTCCTTTTATAAGAGGTGTTCTTATGGGACTATGTTGTAATGAGTGGGGGGGACCACTCTAGCTTACTGACAGCCCAAGTTATTGCCCTTAGCCCAGAACATCAGGACCGGGGCTAAAAGACCTCTGAGCATTCATGCAGATCCTCTCCTCCTGAACACAGCTATTTCTATTGTATGCATGCTCTTGGTGTCTGTCATTCAGATGGCGGGTGGCCAAGGTGGGAGAGCAGAGTCTATGGAGGTTGCCATCTAATGCTCTGTCTGCTGTCCTGCCGTTGCTTTTCTAGGCTAAGTCAGTGAAGGACATTAGGTGGAGGGTAGTGACTATTGAATGGGTGTGCCAGGAAGGGGGTGGCGATATTTGCACAAAGGGATCGGGGTGGGAGGGTGGTATGATAGTCTGCAGTGTGATTCTACCAGCTACAATGGGGACCAGGAGCGGAGGAGGTTAGCATTTGAGTCTGAAGGATTTCTGTGTCTGTGACCAGGGATCTGGTAGGTGTGGGAGCAACAGCTGAGAATCTGTACAATGTTTTAGGCATATAAATGTGCACAGAAGCATAGTACAGAGCTGTGAAAGCCACAAAATGTCATGCATATGGCCGTTAGTACCATGCATGTCATGTGTGTTCTTCAGCATGTCAGCCTGTGAATAAGGCACCCAGGAGCAAATGTGCTATCTCATTTTGGTCGTGCTGTATCCCTTTGTTCCTGGGTATCTGTTGCCATCAGGGGCAGTGGTGCACCACACGTGTACTTTGAGTGGTGTTACAGCAGCCCGATATTCATACAGGCAGCGCACTCCAGACATGATGCACTCTGTATGAATATGCATCCCTGAGTGGCCATGTGCTATTTCATGCATGGTGCTATGTTTTGTGCAGTGCAAATGGCCACTTCTGAATGTCAGTACCATAGCAAGTGAGTAGGCTTTCATTCACTAGATTAATTACTTCTTATGAAATGTTCTTGTAATTCCTTGAATGTTTTGCTCTTCCCTCCTCCTAAATTACTCTCATTACCCAGTCTCACAATTACTAAAAGAGACAATCTAAACCATTCAGCATCAGAACTACACATGGGTAAGTTCATGTTCCAACTCTGTCAGAAATCAGAAATATAAAATTACAAGAGTAATTACCAGTGTGAGTGGAACATGTTTTGAGAACTAAGGAAAAACATTCTTCCTCATTTTTTAACAGAAAGATGCAATTGTTTTATTTGAAATGGATGATCACACTAATTTCATCAAATATGCCCTTCAGCACCCTGTTACAAATTGTATAGTAACGAAAAAATACAAGAATTGCATTTTCTAATTAAGTACAGCAAGCCTCAGTCCTATCAGGAGGCAAGAAGTGGGAATCGTTTATTTTTTTCATTCTTTTGTCATTCTCTGTCACCACTGATGAGCTCTGTCATGCATTTTCATAAGAAATAAACATAAATGTCACCGCTCCTGAATATTTTAATTTTCACGTCCAGCTGAGTTCATTTAGAGCTCATCACTAACTATAATGGAATGTCATAAGAGAAGACAGAATGGTCCAAGCTAAGCACCTTTCTGATCGTTCGGGTTTATGTTTGGGGAAAAAGAGACTATAGTCCCTTCTCCAAAGCTAGTGGTGATTGTCCACAAAATGCAATTCCTGGTGGGTCACAGATCATCAAGCGTTGAGGAATTATTTTCAAATATTTTTTTTCCTGACTTCAAAGAAGTGCCTGCCTGCACCTGAGTCATGTTGGCTATATCTCCTTACAAACAATTTCCTGTGAATGATTCAAATTATAAAACAGGTAGCACTCAATCCCTCATTCTGATTTGTGGAGAAGACTTAGAGTTAGGATTTAGAAACTGGAAAACTTAGAATTAGAGGTAGCTTAAAGTCTTATGGGATCAGATGATCCGTGTCCAGAGCAAACTTTGTAACCATGGCATGGATATAAAGCAAGCATCTACTGATAGAACTTTTAAGTGGGATTCATGACAGCAGTTGGTAGCACTCCTGAGAAACACAGAACATTGGTGGTGTGGGGAGGGGGCACCAGAACAGGAAACATAAAGGGATTGTAAAACAGAACAAAAAACAGAAGGCAGGAATCATTCAAAAATGCCTGAATCAAATCAATTGGTGAAGGAAAGAACAGAAAGAGAACAAGAATGAAAGAGAAAACACAGATCAAAGAAACAAAGTCAGAAAAAATGTGCAGATAAGCAGCACACAACAAATCACCATAGTGGCAATTTTAAAGCGAAAACAAGTAATCAACAGCAAATGCCAGGTCTCATTTGGTAACCTATTTTATACCACCTGACCTGCTGTACAAGTCTCTGCTAAGACTGCACCTGGCATACTGCATGAAGTTCTGGAGTCCATACCTCAAAAGGCAGGGACTACATAGAGACATTGCAAGGGAGGCCATAAAAATAATTGAGGGCCACAGGGGAGATTGCATAGAAGGCTGGTTGGTCTTAACATGTATACACTGAAGACCAGGACAGAAAGGGGATATGCCTGAGGCATTACCGTTCTTGTGAGGAATCAACAGGATGGATTGTAAGGACTTGTTCATGAGGAAGGAGGACACCATCACTAGAGGATTCAAGTGGAGACTGGTGTAGGGGGAGATTCAGAGGGACTTGGGAAGTTCTTCTTCACAGAGTGGATGGCAGATAAATGGAATAGACTGTCCAGAAGGAGGTGGAAGCCAAGACTGTGATGGGGTTTAAACCGGGTGGAACAGATGTAAGGCAATGGTGGGATCCACAGGTAAAACTGTGGAATGAGGTGATGATCAGCCACTAGCACTATCACATCTCTAATCCAACCCAGCAGTAGGCTGAGAATGGAAGTAGACAGGAAATGGGCAGGTTGGATGAACCTCTTAGTCATTTTCTGCTGATACAGTCTATGTTTCTATATAGAGATGTTAGATACAAATATTAGAGGTGACATCACGTGGAGTACCAGGGTTTTTGTGGCACCGTATGCATGTGGCCCATACTATGGGGATAATATGCAAATGAGAAGAGGATCTCCATGTGTTTATATGCATTACGAGATGATGACATCACAATGACAGTATTACATTTCCTCACGGAAAAAGTGACCATTCATATATTGCTGTGCAGTGTAAACACAGTTGGCATAACATATATATTTAGAATTCTAGATGACTCAGAACATGACATGATTCTAAAACACTAGATTATAAAACTGGCTAGTTAGAAAAATGGTCTGGTATTTGGCAACCCAGATTCAGTGCTAAAAGTGCAAGGTAATGCACTTATGGGCAAAAACCAGAGGCCAAATACTGACTGAGTGCTGTGTAGGTAACCAGGTCAGAGAGGAGAAGGGACTTGGAGGTAATTATCATTAGTTACCTAAAAAACACTCAGCACACTGCAGAGGAGCAGCAGCCAAAGCAAGGCAAATGCTGAGGCTGCTTGTGGGGATAACCAGCAGGAAGGCAGAGTTCATTCTGCCACTGTATAATATCTAGTGAGGCCACACCTGAGTGCAGTCTGCAGTATTGCTGCTCTTATCTAAAGAAGGACATCAATTTATTGGACATGGTTCAGAGAAGGGCAATCAAAATGATCTAGGGACAGCAGGGTAGAACATATGAGGCAGACTTGATGATATCAACATGTACTCCATGGAGGATAGACGGAGATTGGGACATGATCGAGATCTTCAAGTACCTTACGTTATCAACAAGTGAGTGCTGAGAGTCTTCAGCCTTAATTGGAACAAGACCATCAGGGACATGTCTTCAAGCTGGTAATATTCAGAGAGAGATGAGGAGGCTGTTTTTCAAGGATAGGGTGGTGGCTAACTGGAATGAGTTACCGGAGGAGGTGGTCTCCCTGAAGACAATGGATGCCTTCAAAAGAGGTTGGAACAGAGTACAAGGACATTTAAATGTAGAGAGGGAGGAACAGTGTCAGTGAGGAGGGGTGAAACATAGAAACACAGAAGCTGATGGCAGATAAGGACCGCAAGGCCCATCCAGTCTGCCCATTTTTTCTACCTTCTGAATGTGCCATTGGCATTTGCTCTGTCAATATCCTATCTATTCATGCTTATCTGTATTGCTCCCTTATGCCTATCCCATGCCTGTTTGAAGCCTTGCACAGTATCATATCCACCACTTCCTGAGGTAGGCCATTCCATGCATCCACCACCCTTTCTGTGAAAAAGAACTTCCTTACATTACCCTTTAATTGGCCTCCTCTAATCTCATGCTGTGTCCTCTTGTCCTGATATTTTTCTTATATTGAAACATGTTAGACTATTTCACCTTGTTAATCCCCTTAAGGTGTTTGAATATTTCAATCATATCACCTCTCTCCTCCTTTGCTCCAGGGTATACATATTGAATTCCATTAATCTGTCCTCATATGTTTTCTGATGCAGTCCCTGCATCATTTTGGTTGCCCTTCTCTGGACTGCCTGAATTTGGTAGTGTCCTTGTGAAGGTGTAGCCTCAGTACTAAATGTGATACTCCAGATTGGGCCTAACCAGTGTCTTGTAAAGAGGGATTATTACCTCCCTCTTATGACTTGTGATACCCTACTAATACACCCCAACATCCCCCTAGCCTTAACTACTGCTTTAGTGGTCTGCTTGGATGATTTCAGGTCATTTGTGATGATGGTGTCAAAGTCTCTTTTTTTCTTTGTGACTGCCAGCAACACCCTCCCAACCCATAGGTGGCTTCAGGGTTTCTCTTCCCTATGTGCATGATCTTGCACTTCTTGCGTTAAACTCCTGTTGCAACTCTTCTGACCATTTTGTCAGTTCATTTCAGATCCAGGGTAGTTAACGGGAGGGGCAGATCCTCAGTAGAAGCTGAGGAATCCACACTCAAGCAGACTTGGATAGCCTGGTAGGCCTATTTCTGATGGCTTATTGATATGTCCGTAGGTATGTTTGTAGACCTGATTGCCATGATACTAATATGGAGAGGAAGAAAAGAAGGGACATTTGTGAACACTAAGACCATAACTTACAGTTTATGAAGGCTTCCTTATGCATTCTTTGGGTGAAGAAAAGGATAGCAGTGTTGACACCCTAAAGATACAAGAGGTGACATTCAAACTTGTAAGAAACACCCTAGTGTTTCTATAAATATATATTATAAAGTCAGCAAACACTGATGATTTAATGCATTAAATGTAAAAATAATTACATTTTTTAAATAAAAAAATCCCCACCATTTTGATCATGGACCAGCCACTATTTCCAGCTCTCCGTCAAATAGTCTACAGATTTTATAAATTCTTCACATACAGCCTGATAAGGCTTTGATTAGTCAAATCTGCAAAGATTTATAATGAAAATCAGAAGTCTAGTTTCTAACAACTGGAATCCATCAATAGTGCCTTATACAAATGGCATCATGTCACCTACTGTATGAGTGGTGCCCCAAGAACTGAATGTATGCTATTAAGTAAGCGTTAAGCAATGACAAAGGAGTGTTCTACTGTGGAATTAATGAATGGTTTTGGGGGGCTGTGGTATGAGTACCTACAACCACCCAAACCATTCATTAATTCAATAGTAGAACACCTTTGGAGGGCTTAATGAGCTTGTAACATGGCAAGTGCAAGGTAGGTACTGTTGAGATATGGTTTACATTAAATGAAAGAAAGATGAGCTGAAACACTCATTGTGGTTTAGAAAAGATGCTTTACATGTGTCCCTATGAAATGCTGTGTCTATTTGGAAATGTGTGTGCACATTCTACAGTTCACATCCATTTACTGTATGTTGTGCCTCACAACTGACTCAGAATGTAATACATATAAATATCTTACATTACGTAAGAAAAGACAGATAAACATATAAAATGGCTACTTGCGCTTGAACAGTTTCAATGTTTGCACTCCAGAGGTGGCTCACATTAATGATTTTCCAGTCCGTTGATAACTGTGCTGCATTATGGTCTCTGTGCTGTAATTTGTATATGGTGACACAAAACTACACGTGTACATTTTCTATGTCTTTTCAATGCAGACAACATATTTCACTGTAAAAGCTTAAGGGATAAACACTGGCAGAAAATTTGAACTATGCAGTGTGTGGTGATGGCTGAAGTAAGTGGGGAAGAGCAGGAGATCATCACCTTATCGTACTGCAAGGTAAGATTGCTTGATGCTTGCTTACAGAGGAACACACTGGTGGCAATAACACTGACTGCTCAATTTTCCATTCTCCATTGTGTGGGTGGGTGGGGACTGTAAAGCTGCATATTTTTACACAGTAGTAAATATTTGGGATCTATCACTCACACGGAGAAATAGACACAGAAACTGATAATTACAGTGTGTCTTTCTCTGTCTCTTTCTCTCGATCACCCTGCACTGCTCACATCACTGTAAGGGTCTGTCTGGTAAAAATATGCAAGTGCACTTCAATCATTGCCATGCATTACTTGGGAATTAATGCTTGGCAATTTCAGCTTTTTTAACCAATGTCAGCATCGTGGTTCAGGTAATTATGCTTTGTCATGTTACAAAGGAGTTTAGAACACTGTTCAAACTCTGCAGTGTGTCATGCTCCTCCTATTGGCTTAATACCAAATTTGTTTCTCTGCTTGAAGAGAGTAGTCACCTCATAGACATCACCAGCATTCTAGTCTGCTATTTTTACTATGTTCTTATTTGTTTGTTTATTTATTTATTGGCATTTAATTTTTTTTTTTTGGGGTAACTCTGCATTAGTTAGGTGTTTTAATTTGTATTTTAAAATTAAAGTTTCTCTGATTCCTGATACGTTTCCAGGAACTGGAAAGGCAGTGCTGAAATGCTCTTCCCAACTGAGGAACCAACCTATTTCTTGTTTAAAAATAGAACTGCTTTCATTTTGTATTGTATACATAGCATTTTTTCAATATTTAACAAAGTGGAACTGAATAATAAAATGAAGTGCTATCAGTGCAAATGGGTATGACTGATAGGCCTAAGTGAAACCGGGTTTACAGGATTTAAAATTGCAAATCCTGTTACAAGCCCCTAGCAAAGGTAGACTGCCACAAGTTCTGATTGAAGTGCCTGGGCCCAGATCACAATTTTAAAACTGTGAGTTGTATTTAAAGTTTTGCGCTAAGACACAAAAAAAAAAGGATGAAGAATGAGAACACTTATAGCTTCTCAGTCTGCCTTTATGTTACCAAAGCACTCTAAAGGCTGAGAAGGGCTGCCAATGATTGTAGAAAGATTGCAAGACTGCCTGCTGCTGCAGCTGGTTAAGGAACCCACTAGGGCAGGCTGCCATTCCTGACATGGTACTCCAACTTGGAAGTGGTAGGGTAGTGAGTGTAGGGGAGCCACTAGGGTCAGTGATCATACTGTAACTCAATATGGTTCAACCTGGCCCTTGAGACAAGTAAGCCCTAATCAATTGCTGAATTCCTAGATTTTAGAAGTGCAGACTTCATCTGGATGACAAGTTAGAGTGGACAGCATCAGGGATGTGGAGGAAAGAGGGCAGGCAATCAATGGGACCATTCTTGAGGCAGAAAAATCTTGCATGAGAAGTAATCAAAGAAAAAGCTATAAAGAGATCAATATGGTCCTCAAGAAAGGTCAGGGAAGCAGTGACAGCCAAAAAAAGGCCTTCACCAGGTACAAGGAAAAACAAGGAAGGAAGAATGGGTAGAGTACTAAATGAGAACAAGGCAAATCAAAAGGGTGGTAAGAGAAGCAAAGGCAAACACAGAGAGGGGGTCAAAGGATGGGAAAACAGTTCTTTAGATTTATTAGGAAAATAAAGAAGGGAGGAGGAATTGTTAGGTTAACAGAGGAGGCAGGATAATTGAGGGTATGGGCAGAAGGCAGTCATTCCTAACAACTTCTTTTGCTCTGTATTACTGAAATAGATTGCATCTGCCAGAGAGTGGCATTAAGGCAGCTGTAAGGGGGATGTCTGAGATGAGGCAGCAAGTATTTACCACTGAAAAGAGTTTGGAAAGGGTTAGCAGACCTAAAAAATAGATATGCCCCAGGGTCAGATGGAATGCATCTGAGGGTGCTCAAGGAATTGGCAACAGAACTAACTGAACTTCTGGTGAGGCTATTCAATAGCTCAGTTCAGACAGGGTGGCTACAAAGACTGGGACGGTAGCAGATGTAGTCCCACTCCGCTGGGGAAAGCAAGGAGCAACCAGGTAACTACAGTCCTGTCAGTCTTACCTCTCTTGTGGGTAAACTGATGGAAACAATAGTCAAAGGATCCTCATGAACTACCTGGATAGAAATGGGCTCCATTTTTTTTTTTTTTTTTTTTATTTATTTGTTCTAGGATTACAAATTACCTTTGATCCCAGGGCTCTTTACAAAGGTTCCATGTCATAACAGAGGTTCAACATCATAGGTTACAAGGTTTACATGTTGCAAAAGAAGACAAGTGATGGAGATAGAAATGGGGGAGAGAGAGGAAGAAGGCAGTAGCAGGTGTCGAGAGGAGCTGGGAGGAGAGAAGGGTTGGTGGAGGATAGTGTGGGGTTGGAAGGGTACAAGGCAGCCAGGTGGCGTTGTCAGTAGCAAGTACAGAAAGGAAGGTGAGCCTTGGAGGGCAAATGCAGTGGACATGGGACCCAGCAGAGGTGAGCACAGGAGGCTCAGCGACAGATAATTAGCCATGGCAATCACAGGTGTTGGAGGCAACAAAGGTGTTCACAGAGCCTGGGTTGAAGGCACCAAGACCCGTGGTGTTAATAGTATCATAGGCAAATGATCATTGGCCCTGGTTTGTGTGGCAGAGGATCTGAAACAATTGAGGCTTTGATCCCTGGTGAATCTAGAGCTGGTTTTTGTTTGGAGAGGGTGCAGACTGTGGAGGGGCAGGCGATACCCAACTGGATTTTCTTTGCCACCATACAGGTTTGGCATGGGTTCATGGCATACAGGTCTTTCAGATCAACCTGATATTATTCTTTGACTGGGCAATGATGGCAGTGTATTAGGGCCATGCTGTGGCTTTACTTGACTTTGATTTCAGCAAGGAATTTGACTTGATGCCTCACTGAAGGTTGCTGACAAAGCTATAGGATCTGGGTACAGTGAAGGACACAGTTATAAACTGGTTGGAAGGAGACATCATTGAATTGTGGTTAATGGAGTCAAATCAAAAGAGAGGGAGGTCACCAGTGGAGTGCCACAAAGATCAATCTTGGGTCTAGTCCTCTTCAACATGTTCATAAATGACATTGGAGAGGGAATCCAGGGCAAGATGTGTCTCTTTGCAGATGACACTGAACTCAGGCAGGGTAGACAGCAAGGAGGGGGTAGGGAGATGCAAAGAGACTCACAAAGGCTAAAAAGGAGATCTTAGGTTTGGCAATTAAAATTCAGTACCAAAAGTGCAAGGTAATGCACACAGTGGACAAGAACCCGAGGGTAGAGAATTGGATGTGGAGGGGGTAAAGCTGTGTATGATGTCTGAGGAAAGAGACTGAGGGGTCATCATCAGTAACCCCTAATCAAACAAACCAGTGAAACAAGGCCTACAGTAACACAATCAGGATGCTGGGGTGTATAGGAAGGGGTATTGACAGCACAAGGAAGGAGGTATTACTACCTTTCTATAGATCATTGGTGAGGCACCACCGGGGGCCTTCTTACCTAATTCTGGAGCCCTCACCTAAGGAAAGATAAGGACAGGATGGAGCAGTGCAACGTGGGTTGACCAGAATTATTCAGGACCAGCAAGACAGATCACATTAGGATCGACGTAAGGCACTGAAAATGTACTTACTGGAAGCTAGATAAGAGAGCAAAGATATGATAGAGGCCTTCAAGATCTTGAAAGGAATGAACAAAGTAAATTGTGAAGAACTGTTTAGCATAAGTAGTGATTAGGAACATGTGGGCATGAGTGAAAACTCATGGGAAGTGAGTCAGGAGGGAAGTGAGAAAGTTTTATTTTACAGAAAGGGTGGTGCAGCCATTGAACAATCTGCCAGCAGATGAGGTGGGCACCAGAACTATCAATGGTTTCACACACAGGTGGGACAGGGTGAAGGGTTTAGTGGTTGCTGTGAGTGGTAGAGGTAGGATGGGGAGCATGGGTAGACATTATGTGTTCCAGGTTTGTTAGGATTTTGGGGCAAACTAGATGGCTCAACAGTCTTTTCTGCTGTCATTGTCTCACATTTTAGGGATGAGGAATGCCAAATTCCATTATCAGAAATGCTGTGGAATGTGGAATGACAATTCCACTTTCAAAATGTTTTTATGAATTTCTTTGTTCTGCAGAATTTTAAAAGCATTTCTACGAAAACTGTAGAATAACTTTCCATGGATCTTGTAAACCACAGAATACTTTTCCACAGGTTGCAGAAAATAATCCACGGTTTATTGAACTGTGGATTATTAATCTACAAACAACATTTGGCATGCAAAATGTTGAAATTCTGCAAATAATGGAAGCCAGCAAGATTTGCTAAAATGCCACATAATTCTGTTCTGTCGGAAATTCAACATTTCATACAGCCTACTATGTTGGTGTTTCTGTGAAAGTATGCATCCAAGAGTTCTTCTCCTTGTTAGCAGCGATCCCTGTCAAAGAGGGACAGAGAGAAAAGGTAAAGCTGCTGAGCCATCTGAAAGGCATGGTAAAGATGACAAAGATGTTAGGGTGTCTGAAAGTGGGACCCTGGCTCCAATGATGGCAAAAACAGAAATGAAAGAAGCCTCAAAGAAGATCCTGCAGCAAGTGCTTGCCAAGAAAAAACAAAACATGCCTCTATCACTCTGCCTGCAAAGGAAAAGGAGCAGGCAGTAGAATAGAAACAAATTTCCTCAGCAGAAGACATGACAAAATGTGGCTGTTTTTCTAGGACTTCAGGCTATGGAAACCTAATGAACATGCACCCTCTGGACCCTTTCCAACCCAACAGCCTGTACTGATGGAGGAAATTTGTTATGAAGAGGATGAAGAAGATGACCTACAGAGCCTGCTGCCATTGCAGAACAGTTTTGTTCTCCCATGGTGAATGAGGACTATTCATTTTACTTCTCTTTTATGAGACAAGTGTGGGTACTCTCAACATCCTCTCTGAGGAAACAGAGGAGGATGAAGAGGAAACAGAATTCATGAATATGATTGGACTAACTCTCTCAACCAAGTTGATAGTTCCAATACACATGTCCTTCAGGAAAGCCACCTACAAAATCATGTCAGAACCAAATTCCACAGCTGGTATTGATAAAAAGATAAAAAGAAAATATCACGTAGACAAACAGAGGATGAAGTACATGTACCCAGTCCTGATTATGATGGGATGGTGCAGGCAGCTGCTTGTGAGAAGGCTAAAATATCTCTCTGTCCAGCCTCCTTAGAAACATAGAAACATCGAACATAGAATTTGACAGCAGATAAGGACCACTTGACCCACCCTGTCTGCCCACTTCCCTACCTAATGGATAAGCTGCAGATCCTAGTTAACCAACAGCCTATTTCTTCCTACCCCAAGCCCTAGAATTGCCTTATGACTGTCCTATGCATTCTTGAATTCCACCACTGTTTTTGACTCTTCAACCTCCTCAGGAAGGCTGTTTCATACATTCACAACCCTCTCCATGAAAAATACTTATTCACATTACATCTGAGCTGTCCTCCTCTGTCTTCAAATTGTGACCCCTTGTTCTTGCACACCTCTTTTCTGAAAGACACTGCCCTCTTGGACTTTGTTGATTCCTTGAGGTACCTGAAAGTTTCTATCATGTCCCCTCTCCTCCTTTCCTCAAGGCTATACAAATTAAGCTTCTTAAGTCTCTCTCTCTCTCTCTCTTATATGTCTTCTGGTGCAGACCCTGCACCATTTTAGTGCCCTCCTCTGCACTGCCTTCATCCTGTCTATGTCTTTGGGGGATTGGGTGTCTGGAACTGTACACAGTACTCAGATGGGGTCTCACCAGCTATCTGTACAGAAGGATAAAACTTTCTGTTTTCTACTGGTGATGCCTCTCCCTATGCATCCCAGTATCCCCCAGCCCTCCCTACTGCCCTCTTACATTGCTTGCCCACCTTTAGGTCATCTGATATGACTACCCCAGGTCCCTTTCCATTTTGTTGTTGTTAGTATCTCACCCCAATTGCGTACTTTCTCAGGGTTTTTTCCCAGGTGTATTACTTTATACTTCTTAGCATTGAATCTAAGCTGCCATACATTTGATGATTCCTCCAACCTTGCCAAGTCCCTTCTCATCCTTTCCACCCCACCTTGTGTATAAACTCTATTGCAGATCTTGTGTCATCTGCAAAGAGACATACTTTTCCTTCCAGTGCCTCTGCAATATCACTTATAAAGACATTAAAGAAGACCCAGGTCGTACCAGAATCCTAGGTACCCCACTAGTAACGCCTCTTTCTTCAGAGTGGAGTCCATTTTACTATTATCCTCTGTGTCCTGTTCTCTAGCCAAGTCTTTACCCAGGCTACCATCTGGGACCCACTTCCAGGCTGGCCAACTTGTATATTAATCTTTTGTGTGGACTGTGTCAAATGCCTTGCTAAATTCTAGGTAGGCCATGTCCACAGCCCCTCCCTGATCTACTACTTTTGGTCACCTAGTCAAAGAAATCTATTAGATTCATCTGACATGACCTTCCCACTGTGAATCCATGCTGCCTTGGGTCCTGTGCCCCTCTGGCCTCTAAGCACTCAACAATTATTTCCTTCAGAAATGTTTCCATAATTTTCCCAATCACAGAGGTTAAACTAACAGGTCTGTAGTTTCCTGCATCTGGTCTGCTCCACTTTTGTGAAGAGGAATAACATCTGCCCTCCTCCAGTCTTCAGATACCACCCCATCCTCCCATGATTTGTTAAAGACAGTAGTCAGTGGCATCACTAGTTCTACTCTTAGTTCTTTTAGAATTCTGGGGTGAATCCATCAGGCCCCATTGCTTTGTCCACCTTCAGTTTTAAAGGTTCTTTCAGAACCCTTTCTTCTGTGAATGGGCTGGTATCAACCCCCGTATCCAGAGTGTGTCTATTGTTTGGTTTAGGTACCTCCCCTCTTCAACTGTGAATACCGAGCAAAAATATTTATTTAGTATATCTGCCTTTTCACAGTCACCCTCTGCCCACCCCCCTCCCTTTATTAAGTCTCACTATCTCTCCCTTGGTCTTCCTTCACTCCCTGATGTACCAATAAAATGTTTATCTGCCTTCTTAATTGAGTTGGCTATCTTTTCCTCGGTTTGGGCCTTTGCTGTTCTGACTGCCTTCCTGCTTTCTTTTGCTTTAACTGACACAATTCTCTGTCCTGCTCCTTCTGTGATTCCTTGTACTTCCTGAATGCTTTCTTCTTCTCCCTAACCTTCCTGCCACCTCCTTTGAGAACCATAGTGGTTTCTTACATCATTATATTTTGTTTATTTGCTTTGCACAAAGGCTTGTTTGTCTCTGTGATGGCAGTTTTGACTATTCTCCATTGTTCTTCCACCCCTCCCTTCCTGCGCATTTGCTAGTGCCTCTTTAGGCACTCACCCATTTAGCAAAGTCAGCCTTCCAGAAGTCCAGTACCTTTGCCTTTGTATGGCTTGACTCTACTGTTGTGTTTATCATGAACCATACTGTTCCATGGCCACTAGTTTCCAGATGGCTACCGACTTCTAAATCTGTGATCCTCTTGCCATCTCCATTTGAGAGTACCAGGTCTAAGGTTGCTCTCTCTCGAGTGGGTTCCAATACTAGTTATCTAAGGCATGCCCCTGTAGGGCATATAGAATGAGCCCACTCTTAGAAGTGGCTGCTGCAAATGCGCTTACAGTTAACATCTGGCATATTCAGATCCCCCATCAGCAGTATCTCCCTTTTTCTGCCATTCTAAGGATACTTTCTATCATTTCCTTGTCCATTTCCTCCCCTGAGATGGGGGTCTGTATACAACCCTGTGCAGATTGTGGTGCCATTGCCTGTCTCCAAATTGACCCACAGTGCTTCCTCTCCTCCCTGTTTACCCTTTTGTTTTGCTGCTTTGATTCATTTCCTTATGTAGACAGCTCCTCCTCCTCCTCCTCCTCTTTTACCATCCCTGTCCCTCCTGTAGATAGTGTTCTGGTGTATGTTTATGTCCCAGTCATGGTTCTCTGTGTACCATGTTTCTGTGACTGCCACAATATCCAGATGTTCCTCCTCCATCAAGACCACTAATTCAGGAAGCTTGTTACCCAGACTAAGGGCATTAGTACTCATTGCTCTCCATTTTTGCTTGCTTTACCTCTTGTAGCACCATCCCAGTCCTCATTGACTTTGCTTTCTCCATTTACCCCTGTCCTGCTCCCTACTGACCTTTCTACCTTGGTCTTTACCTTATTTAGTACCCTGTTTTGCAGGGGAAGGCTGGGAATTCTCTGTTGCTTATCAGTGCCTCTCCTGACTAGTTTAAAAGTTTGCCAATGAAGCATTTAAACCGATCACCCAGAAGACTTGTTCTCTTCCTGGACAGATGTAGACCATCCTGTCAGTATAGGCTGGTATCCCTCCAGGTGAAACCCCAATCCACAATGAAGCCAAACCCCTGTGTTCTGCACCATTTTTCAACCATTCATTGAATTGCATGGTGTGAAGTACCCCGCCCACACCCTTGCTATAGAAAGCAGCATCTCTGAGAATGATACTGTGTGTGCTACTTGACTTATGCCCTCCCCAACTCCATAAACTCCTTCTGCACTGCTCTGTTCTCATGTTGAGCCAAGTCATGCATCCCTAGATGGACAATGACATCCAGCTCAGTCTCCTGTGCAGCTGTTCTCATGATCATAGGATTCTCTTCCTATCCCTCCAAGCCATAAGGACTCTAACTGGACACTGTAGCCAAAAAGATTATACTACAGGCATGCTACAGCTGAGGCATGCAGCTTATTTAGCTTATGCAACTCAGTATCAAAAAGCCCTCTCGAATGATGTATTGGCACTGAGCAGGAAGGTGGATGATGAGGTGGTACAGGGCCTGGCAGTCACAAAATATGCCACACAATACCAATTCGCATGGCTTTAGAGGCCAATGACACAGCCTCAAGAGACCTAGCACATTCAATGTTCTTGAGAAAGTTTGCTCAGCTAAGGACCACACTCTTTACCCAGGACACCCAGGCAACAGCTATTGACTTCTCTTTGAGGGAAACACATTATTTGGTAAGAAAACTGAGATACAGTATGCCCAAAAAGAGCAGATGAGCAGAAATCCAGACATGAAAGTCTAACAGAAAGAAAAGGCCTCTATCTCCAATAGCCTTATGAAAAGGGAGGTGGGGCAGTGATTACTACCACAGACAATACAGTGGCTATGAATACCAGATACAGAGAGAGTACTATAGTGGTAGGGGCAGAAGGGGCACCAGGCATGCATCATCATCATCATCATCACTTAAGCCACAGCCAAATGAAAACCCCTAACAATTTTGTCAAGGCCAACAGTCAGCCATTACCAATTGGGGAAGACTGACTCACTACTTCCAGAAGTGGAAAAAATCACCAGAGACAAGTAGGTCCTTGAAGTAGTGAATCAGGGATTGTTCCTGAAGTTCCAAAAATTCCCAAAGATGCAGAGGTCAAAACATTTTCTAGCTCATTCCCTAATGCAAAAGAAAATCCTGCAGGAGCTGGAAAGAAACTGCTGCAAGCAGAGACAGTAGAAAAGTCCCAGTATCATAATGGGGAAGGGCCTTTTCTAAAGATACTTCCTAACTCACTAAATGAATGGAGAATGGTGACCCATTCTAGACTTAAGGTACCTGAAGAGACATCAAAAATTAAAATTCAGGATGCTTACACTAAGCACAGTAATCCCATCCCTACAGTCAGGAGATTGGTTGGGCTCCTGAATATAAAGGATGCCTATTTCATTATTCCAGTTAGACCCAGCCATAGAACATACTTCAGGTTCAGGCTAGTATACTGCCAGTATTAGTTCACAACCTTACTTTTGGGCCTCACTTCAGCACCAAGAGTGTCCCAAAGTGTTAAGCTGTGGTGGCAGCTCACCTAAGAAGACTAGGTGTAATGGTTTTCCTTTTCTGGATGACTGACTAGTCCCAGAGAAAACAAAGAAAAAAGCAACATGAACCATCCAGCTGGTAAGGGACACCTTGGGAAAACTCAGTTTCCTAATTAATCTATAGAGGTTCCAATAGAACCTGTTTAGGTTCTGGACTTTATTGAAGCAGAGCTGGTACACTGCAGGACAGAGCACTCCTTCCACAAGACAGGGTAGTAAACATGACTGCCAGTGCAGAATTACTGAACACAGGTAAGTCAAGGCTTACACAGGATGTTCTGTAACTCAGGGGACACATGGCTTCAGCCACAACTGTAGTCCAATGGAATCACCTTCAGATAAGGGAAATATGGTATCATTTGAGAGGGTACTGGTCCCACAGGCTAGATTCCTTGGCATACCCAGTGCCAGCCCCAAAGAACTTTTGGACAAGCACTGCAATGGTGGAAAGAAGAAGGCAACCTCAGAGACAGCATTCCTCTTCCATATACCCCCTGCCATAGAAACATAGAACACAGAATTTGATGGCAGATAAGAACTGCTTGGCCCACCCAGTCTGCCAATTTCCATACCTAGTGGATCAGCTCCAGATCCTAGTTAACCAACAGCCTACTTCTTCCCTACCTCACCCCCAAGAATTGCCTTATGACTGTCCCATGCATTCTTGAATTCCACCACTGTTTTGACTCAAGAACCTTCTCCAGAAGGCCGCTCCATACATCCACAACCCTTTCTGTGAAAAAATACTTCCTTACATTACCCTGAGCCGTCCCCCTCTGTCTTTAAATTGTGCCCCTTGTTCTTACACATCTTTTTCTTATAACAGATGCCTCACTCCCAGGGTGAGAAATTCATCTGAGGACCTCATGGTAAATGCCATCTGGACTCCACAGGAATCACAGGAGCACACCAACCTCCTTGAGCTCAAGGCATTGCTCCTGGCAATGCAGTCCTTTTATTCCCAGGTGCAGAGTCAGTCAGTCCAGATATGGAAAGACAGCACCACAGCCATGTACTAAATAAACAAAGGGAGGAACAAGATCCTCAAAACTGTGCACAGAAGTAACAAGTGTCTGGGATCTTATCTTTGAATGCCAGAATTTTTCAGTATATCTGCAAGGAAAGGACAATGTGCTAGCAGACTCCCTAAGCAGAACTAGTCATACAAATCACAAACAGTCTTTGAACCAGCAAGTGCTGGCTTCAGTTGTCAAAAGGTGGGAAGCTCTAAAAATAGATTTGTTTTGCCTCTTGGGACAACAGCCAGCACCCAAAATTGGGTTCCAGACCCCAAGTCAGGGAATATTCCAGAGTATGCCCTATCTCAGATATGGTTGGGGAGTTTCTGTATGCCTTCCTCATTTCCCCTCATACAGAGGCTGTTTATAAGGAAGAAAACAACAATTATCCTGATAGTCCCAGACTGGGCCAGACAGGCATGGTACTAAGTGCTGCTGACCCTATCCTGCATTTTCCCAATCATCCTGATAATAAGATACAACCGACTATAGATCAGGGATGGATAACTTTTCAGATCTCAGAACATTACTCTTGAGGTCATGGTTCTTGAGGAGCTTGAATTCCCTAACTTGAATCTGTCACAAGAAGTATTAAAGGTCCTGAGAGTGTCCAGGAAGTCTGCTCCAGAAAATGCGTATGCAGCAAAGTAGAAAATATTCCAATACCAGTGTGCTCCCAGAAAAATAATCTCAATGCAGGCAGGACCATCCACTGTTCTGCACTATGGTAGACTTACAGGCCCTAGGACTGAGGTTCTCAACTTTGAATGTGCACCTGGCAGCTGTCTCAGCTTACACATCAGTATGCATGGTTAAATTGTTGGCCTCACAACCTGTTTTAAAAGGTTTTCAAAAGCTTCAACAATCTTCTCCTATGGACTTGAACATTTGTGGTGCTCATGGAATCTCTCTTGAGCCTATGGCTACTGCAGGCTTAAAATGTGTCATCTCGAATCCAGTTTTCTTAGTAGCCATGCCATCTGCTAGGAGGCTAAGTGAGCTGTAAGCCCTTTGCACAGATCCAAACTGTGGAGTATTCCACAGACAAGGTAGTCCAAAGGACAAATAAAAATTCCTAGTCAAAGTGGTGTCAGAATTTCACTGTAATTAGTCAGTGACCCTACTTGTGCTCTTCCCTGAGCATTATAGCACTGATAAATAAAACTGCACTGCTTTGATGTAGAAAAGACAGTGGGCTGCTATATGGACTGGACAAAGGATGCCAGGCTTGATAGCACATAGTTCTTTGTCACTTACAGAGAGGATGGCAGGGTTAAACCAGCAGCCAGGAAAACTGCTTCTCATTTGATAGTCTCCTGTATCTAATTCTGTTATGAGAGAGCTGATAAGCAACCTCATGGAGGACTAAGAGCGCACTCCATCAGGGGCACCTCTGACACTGTGGCAACTACAAGGGCTGCCCCACTTCAGGATATTCATAAGCAGACACCTGGAAGACAGTCAGATCTTTATGTACAACCTTTCTCCTACATAGATTCTAGACCCAGACTCCCAAGGTACAGCAAGTAAGTTTGCCATTTGTAAGGCATTATTGATGAATTCCAGTTGTTAGAAGAAAACAAGCATTTGTTAATGCCGAACGCTCGCATGAGGTATTTGCAGTGGTGTTTTGGCACGTATGGTGCTTTACCGTAATGCCCTCTGCGGACTGCTGGTATTTGCACAATAAATTTTCAGCATGACCTTTAGTTACCCCCATTGTGTGCTACTAGGCGAAACACGTTTTGGGCAGGATGTGAAAAACGACAGCTGTACTGCTCATAAGGAAGTGTGGTAAAATGGCAATGTTGAAAATCTGAGTGGAAATATTGAAAATTGCAAACCTAGGAGCGCATGGGAACTGTGCAATGCACGTCAGAAACAGTCATTGTTAGGAATTTTTCAGCAAATGTTTAACATTGGCATTTTAAAACCTCTGTTAATGAACAGTGTCTCTGTGATTTTCTTACTGTGTCCCATACATTGATTTGCATTCGACTACGCCATTGTGCACTACATGGGTGGAAACATGTTTTGGGCAGGATGTGAAAAATGACAGCTGTAGTGCTCATAAGAAGGTGTGGTAAAATGGCAATGTTGAAAATCTGGAGTGAAAATATTGAAAATTCATAAACTTACGAGTGTGCGTAGAACTGCGCAATGCACACTTGTAAAACAGTCATTTTAGGAATTTTTTCACCAAATTTTCAACACACCATTTTAAGACCTCTGCTCATGATCAATGTCACTGTGATTTTCTTAATGTGTCCCATACATTGATTTCACACACCGACTGCACCATTGTGTGCTACATGTCCAGAAACACATTTTGGGCAGGATGTGAAAATGACAGCTGTACTGCTTGTAAGGAGGTGTGGTAAAATGGCAATGTTGAAAATCTGGAGTGAAAATATTGAAAATTCACGAACTTACGAGCCTGCATAGGAACTCGCGCATGCACGCTTTATAAAGAAACATGGCAGACTACCTTTTCAACATGGCTTGGGGATCTTTTCTGATGATGTCACTGTCATGAAAGAGTTCAGGCCCTGGGCAGTGATTTCACACAGTGACTGTGCAGTGATCAGAAATCACCCTTCGGGCCCCAATAACGCCATGACAGTGACATCATTCATGAGAAGGGGTATCAAAACCCCATGTTGAAAATTTGGTGCAAAATTCAAAAAAATGCTTGAGATATGCAATAAAGTTGAAAACCCTTATCTAGCCCATTATACAGCTTATCGGCATTTCCTCAGTTCGTGGTCGGCTTGAAGAGTGCAGACGTGTTCCCGTCCACCAAAGATCATCGCTACCGAGCTCCTGAGGTAAGTGGGGTGAGGGGGTGTGGGAGGCTGGTGCACAGTGGGTGGGTGAGGGTTGTGGGAGGGACTGGGAGAAGTGCCATGGGACCCCGTTTTTGGTTTACAGGTAAAAAAAAAAGACTACGTGGGACGTTTGCCACGTGATGGTGGGCTCCCAGCATGGCAGAAGGATGGCTGGGGGGCCAAGGAGCCGACGAGATTGGGCACCCCGTCGGCAAACAACACAGGACGCTTTGCCATGCTGGGGTGGGCTCCGCCGTGGCACCAAAGATTTTGGGGCGGCGTGACGCTGAGGCAGCGCGGACGGTGCTCTGTATGACAGCAGTGGTTTTCTTTGAAGTGAAGACCACTGCTGTCATACACAGCCCCACACCTTGGTGCAGGATCACCATGCCTGCTCAATGGAGCAGTGGATTGAAGGAGAGGCACACCTCCAAAGTGTGCTACTCTCCAAACGCTCCTTGCGCATGCACACAACAACGAAAATGACTCCCTTAGCAATGTTTCTTCTATAGCATCCATCAGTAAGCCAATACAAACCCAAACCCTGCCTTCCCTTTACAACCTGAAAATAAGATCACACAAGAATCGATTTGTTGTTTTCTATGTGCTTGAGCATTACTTTTAGTTTTTTTTTTTACATTTTAAATGTGTGGTGTTTTTATCACTGTTTCTGCCTGCCAATTTTCTATCTGAAGTTCAAAATGCTTAAACAAAATGTTAAAATTTATAGTAGTCATTCGTTAGATTATGGTGGTCACTGCTCCTTGGCTTTAGAAACAAATCTGGCATTATGCCAGTAGGGGATCATGACCACACACAGAGTTTGAGCAGTGTTCTCAATTCTGTTATTAGTACAAATTTTTTCTTCAGAGCACCGCCACAAATGATGATGACATTTGTATTAGCTTATTGATGGCTCCCATAGAAGAAACAACATTACCATGGTGAGTAGTTTTTCTGCCTGAACGTATGCATCAAAGGCTTTCTGTTCAACTTAGGCTGCTCTTTTTCTACCAATGAAACCAACTATGGTTTATGTACTCTAAGATTCAAATGCATAAAAGAAAGGACAGTCAGCTATATGAGTGATCTTTCTAAGTACTGTTGAGATGGTGCTTACATTGCTAAACTGTTTACCTCTTACAGTAGCCTTGCAGTCCTGCTGCTACCTGTGAGTGTTACACATACTGTAGGTGCCAAGAAGCCAAGTTGGGGAGAGATAGTGTTAAATCAAAAACTGATAGCTGTGACAGTAAGTCTTGCTTAAAGTATATATGTACATTTTAGGTATTTTTGTTTCTACCTGCTGCCATCATCACAACCACTTCCTACCCTTTGCAACCACTCAGCCCTGTCCCCCCACACTGCACTCCTTACCTTGGAAAATATGGCTAGCTAAGCAGGTAAATTCACCTACATTTCCCCATGGGGACAGGGCTGACCCCACTAAGCCTTTGGATGGGTGTGCTATAGTTAGAAGGGATGCAGGGTATGAGGTACCTAGCAAGGGAGGCACTAATTAGATCTAAACAACAGGGGGAGCTCAGCTCATAAAAATGTTATTACTTGTCCAGAACAATAAGACAATTCAAGCAGAAAATTGAATTTTAAGTGGCTTCAGCCTCCTGTACATCCACCTTGGAGGAGACCTTGGTATCTAGGCTCTCACCATTCCACTAAGAGGGGTATTTACTTGGTTTATCCCAACCGCATAGGGCAGCACTGTTGAGGAAGTCATGAGTCTGCACCCACTATGCATGCTGGGCACTGACGCCAGTGATGTCCTACTCATCTGCAGGTTCTCAGACTGCACTACCACCTGTGTTCAACCAGGTGGCAGTATTGCAATGGAGGATGTTACTTTCCCTCCCTGAAGGGTGAGCATCCTCTTTGAGGCTTGATCCTCCACCCCAGCCAGCCTCTGATATTCCTGACTTGTTGACAAACCCTTGTCACTGGAGTCATGAGTGGTAGCCCTACCACTGTGCTGGTAGGCTGGGTAAAGTACATTTTATATACAACTGAAAGGAAAACACAGCTCTAGTCCTATTACAGATAAATGTGTCAATAATTCTTACTGCCAGACATTTGTTCTGTAACCAGCTCACCAAAACACACACACAAAAGTGGTTTTACTGACATCTTTGAGTCCAAGACCCTGTGTCTCATAAATATTTATTGTTTTTATGGTGATGTATTATAAATATTCCTCACTTATGTCAACCCTGATCCTTAGGTATATGAGTGTTGGTGTTATCATATGTCCTGCATTATTTCATCGCTGTATATTTCATGTGTTCAGCAGAGCGTTCTGTCCAGGTCCACTTTGTAAATGAGTCCTCTCAATGGTGTTCCACCTAGTTAAATAAAGATGATTGATGCTGATTGATTAATTGATATATTGTATGTCTTTGCTTTGGCTTTAGGGAAAAAACAGGAAGTGATTTCTGTGGATTTTAGATTCTGGGTATTGGGGCTACTCTAGCTGCAGTGGGTGACACTGTGACCAGCTTCAGCCCTACCAGCAGTGTGTCTATTAAAGATAGATAATTAGCGCTGTACAGTGAATCTGACTTACAAATGAGTCACCACCAAACTGGCACTGTCCAGGGTACTGTATTTGATTTAAATATGAATCTCCTTGAAATCCAAACTTTTTTCCAATACTTGGTCTTTTGTCAGCTATACATGTAGTCTGCTGCACATGGGCCAATGAGATGGACATATGGCCATACTAGAATGAGCGCCATCATCTCTCTGAATCTGCTGCTGCACCATGGAGGGACATAAAGACTTGCATGGAAACAGTCAACAAACAGTGAAGTAAAAGGAAGGATGTATTAATCACATTGTTCCAGCTCCTCTGACTGCTATCACCCTTCATCAGGCTGCTCCACAAAAGATTACATCATGAAACCTGAGTTAAGAGGTCAAAGGAGTGGAAGGGATAGTAGTAGGGGAGCCTCCTTCGAACTCCAAAATGAGGGAATAAGTGTGTGCCGAGAGAATTAGGATTAACTTTAGTACAGTCAACAGCAGAAGCAGGCTTCTAAGACTCAAGAGAGACATTATTGCCTCAGTCAACATAGTTACCACTGGAACATCTACCCCTGTTCACCTGGAATGGGGCTTTGGGGCAGCTCAGTGGGGATGCTGTTACAGAGTATGGAAAGTACACCATCTCAGACTGATAGATGCTAGTGTTAGTGGCTTCAGTGCTGTAGTCTATCACCATCTCCATGCTCAGCCTCTGGAGCCTGCTAATTAAGAGGAGGAAGAGTTAGTGATGTAGTTTTGAGGATACTGTTAGGAATAATCACTTGCTGTAAGGACTGAAATATGCAAACTTAGGTTTCCTGACATTCTTATTTTATTCTCCCTTTTGAAAATTGTGGAATAGAAATGAAGCTTCCGCCCTTATAACTTAAGGATATTAACATGCATTTTGATAAATACTAGCTAATACGAGAGAGTCATCATTCTGTCTGTGAACCAACCAGATAGATTTATTTGAGGAGTTTGTCAGCAGAAAAGACTGGTAGGCCCACCCAGTCTGCCCTAATTTTCCATGTCTATTCCAACACCTGAGACCCTGTTTGTTCACTGGCATCCTTCTTGCTTCCTTTTCCTTTATATTATACCGTGTGCCTATCCCATGCATGTTTTAAGATCCCCACTGTTTTTGGCCCCACCACCTCTTCTGGCAGGCTGTTCCATGCATCCACCACTCCATTTTATGAAGAAATATTTCCAGATCCTCTTAAACACCCCCAACATCATTGTATGTTCCACTGTTCTAGTGCTTTTCCTCTGGCTAAGGCAGAAACCAGTGTGACTGGTGGGGCTGCATCCTTTGAACTACACATAGTTTACCCAATATACCTGAACACTGTCATCATCAGCCTTTTCAGCACTGGCTTTTGAGTAGCAAACCTCCTATATTTCTACATTCATTGGCTTAGAAAGCACACCTCTACACAGCCCCCTGCATTGCCCGAGCACCACCAAATGTTAATTTTAATGCATGCAAGCAACCATAAAAGGCTATTGTGTGACTGGAAAAGGTCAGAAAAGAACAACAACAATACTTAATGGTATGAAAGGGTTGAGTTATGAACAGTAGCTACAGCATCTAGATTGCTTCCCACTGGAGAAGAGGTGGATGGCGGAATAATGATTCTGACATCTAAAATAATGAAGGGCATTATAAAACTAGAACAGAAAATAAAAAATAGAACATGGTTTAATATAATGCTATTGCACTGTATCCCAAAAGACATTGCAATGTATAGCCATATTGTATTAGAATCTACATTATTTGAAGGGGAATGTTGGCATAGAGATTGGGCAATAACTACCCTACTCATTACAAATGTGCCATTGGATCTTTTAGGGGAATTTGTTCTGTAGTTTCCTCTGTTGAGCCCATCTACTTAGCCAATAGCCACTTTCAACCCCTAACCTGAACTGAGTATGTAATGACCCCATCACTGACCCCTCAGTGCAAGATACTGATGGCACTAAAACCCACCAGAGGAATAATGCAATGCTCCTCATGTGGGTGGGCAAGTGCTGACCAGTGCTGGGCAACATTTTTACTACACTGGCGAAACTGGGCAAAACTTCTGATTTTGTGTTCTGCAAATTTTGCAAAAGTACATAAAATCAGGAGTAATTTCTCCAGTGCTGTGTTAATTGAATAATTTTTCTTACAAATTGTGAATTTTTTTAAATAGGAGTTCTTAAAAATGCACAATTTCAGCAAACAACACGATTTTTCCAAACTGCATCTCTTTAAAAATGTGATTTAAACAAGTACATTTTCAGCCAAAATTGCCTATTTTAAACTTACAGTTCTAGTTTGAGAAATTGCAAAAACTGCACAAAATTGGTACAATTTGCAAAGATTGTGAAGTGTATTTTTCTAATTTGGCCCAGCACTTGCACTTGTACAGTACAACATTCATGAGAAACTACTCTTGTCATCCAGGGTTTGGGTGTTTTTTCTTTTGCAATAATGGTGTTTCTACTTGTGCTACAGGTGGGTGGCTACCAGTCATGCCCCTCCCAACGCTCACTTAGCTCCCCAGCCTCAGGTGAGTCATTCATGGATTGCTTTCCTGTGGCAGTGCCAGGAGGAGAAGAGTTATCCCATTGGTGCAGACAAATCCAGATTCCAGTGGCTGGGTGATGGTGGGTGCTGGATGACAGCAGGCATGGCTTCATGAAGACTTTCACAGCCCCTTTTCAACTTTCTGGTCCCTCATCAAAGATGGGGCACACACATCAGTACATGCATGTGGAGGCATACACTGCAGAAATCCCATAGCTCCTTCTCTACTGTGCAGTTCCCATCTTGTCCTACCATCAAGCCTCCACATGGTGGCAGTCTCACTGTGAAGCCAGCAAGCCTCCCTCCCCAGGAAAGGAGAGTAGTCCAGCAGATGTGTAATCATCTCCTGGCCTATCCCCAGCAACACGAGACCACTCCCAATCTTGAGTCACTGCTGTGGTGGGTGGTAATGCTACTACTGAATTCATTGTGCCTGTTCCTGGGTGTTTTTCTTGTTCTTCCATGCAGGTGTATGCCTGTGCACTGACAGCCTCTAAGTGTTCTTCCTACACAGCTGCTCCAGTCCAAATTACTACCTGTGTTGACCCAGGTGGCAGCAGAGCAGTGGAGGTACCCCATTCTCAGAGGAGAACATCCTCTGAGATACTCGTCCTGTTCCCTTGCCAGCTCCCTTATCAGTCCAGACTTATTCCTGAATCTGAATCTCTAGCACTGTACACAGCACTGTTGACCCCACACCAGCAGGGCTGGTGTAGAGCCATGGGCTCTTTAACCTTCACTTCAGCAGCCACCAGACCTAGGCAGCGGAACCTTGGTTTAATGTTCCATCTAATGGGCAGTACTGCTAAACTGCAGCAGCACCTTGGTGCAGCACTACAGCATCCATTGTGGTATTAGCCCAAGTACCTGGCATGAAAATTGAACCCAGATCCCTCTGATCTTCCTGGCCCAGAGGAATAAGTGCTTCCATCTGAACCACTGACAAGTTAGGAAAGACTCAGCTGGGCTAGTTCTTCTAATCCAGAAAAAGAAAACAAGGGCACAGGCTGCAGCTGAGGAATGAGGATTAGAACAAATTAGAACAAATTACTTCATTCAGAGGGATGTGGGACTGTGGGATAGATTGAAACATAGAAATATAGATGACAATGGCAGAAAACAGTTAATGGTCCATCTAGTCTACCCATGATTGCTTCAGAGGGTCATAAAATCAAAGTCAGTCAGAAGTTTTAAACACTGATTTCCTGAAGACCATAACAGGGCACAGCTGCTAGGATACTAGAAGAATGAATTTGATGGACCCACTCTTCTTTCATCCCATAAAGCACCCATGTTAGTAAGTTACTTCTAAAGCCATTATGATTTGTCATTTGCACAACTTATGTCTCACTTTTTTCACATGACTAAGAAACCAGTTTCTGAAACAGAAGCATCACCTTTGTTGATAATAAATCTGCAACATCCAGTACAGTGACAGCACAATGACAACACTGGTATTGTGCCATCAATAACCAATGTAGTTTTTACTGAGGCAGTTCCTGTACCCCCATTTAAATATTATCAACTTCAGGTAAGAGTTGTTTTGGTGAGGGCACAACAGTGGGAGAAGCTGCATTATTGAACCACAGACCATTACAGCATATTTCGCTGTAATGGTCTTTTTGTCTGCAGTTTTGGTTTCGCTTGTACTGTGGGCCACAATTCTGAAACACACTGGAATGTTCAATTGGATGTAGTAAAAGAAGTTTACTTGGAGACCTTAAAAAGCCTGGAGGACCCATTAGTTTAATGCTTGCATTGTGACAAATTATTTTTTCATTTCCACCAAGTCCATTGTGGAAGGCTAACAGATGTCCCATGAGACTCCTTTCATTGGAATCTCTCACCATGTGACCTACAGTAGCAATGGCTATGGAGACTTGGCTTTTCATGCAGTTGTACCATAGCCAATTTATCTGAAACCTCTATTAAAGTGGAACAAGTGCATACACAAACACTCACCATGTGAACTTCCATTATTTAAAAGTTATTGCTATCAGAACAAGGAGGCAGAGTACATTTCTAACTAGGGGTAAGTAGACAGATACACTAAAAGTGTAGGGTCTGTAAGGTAAATTTGGACCTTCCATCAGGGTATAAAAGGCACAGTACTTAGCCTACTTCAGTAAGCTTTGGTCTGAGTTGGGGAAGGCATCTGAAAATCATCCCCTGCAGTAATATGGGAGGATAACTGTTATTTGGGGGTGCTAAGCAGAAGTGAACCAAAAGTGTGGTGGTGCTTAAGCAGAAGTGAACCAGAAGTGAACCAGTTTTCTGCATTTTGACTTCAGTTTAGTTAGCTCTTGCTATCAGCATGTCCCATCACATAAGTGTTACAAAGCAGGAGAGGAAATTTGTGTCTGTGGTATGATAAGGTCATCTACAGATAGTCCATAATCAGCAGGAGACTCTGCCCAGAGGGATCAGGTAGCCTTTGGGTGCTATGGCCAACAGTCTGGAAGAAAAAAGGGAACTCAACAACTCTATCTGGGGTACACCAAAGTATCACCTTATCCTCAGCAACTGGGAAAATTACCTCTAGTAAACAATGGAGTCAGTCACAATGCAGTGCAGTAACTTGCAGTAAATGACATGTTACAAAATACTATAGTGAAAAAGAGCTCAAGTGCCAATGAATTACCTGTTTCTACAGCATATTGCAGCATTTTGTAGCATACTGCGGCATTATTGTGTCACCGTGTGACACTGTAGTGCAATACATGCTGTAAGATTGTGATGTTGTATTGTATCTGCAGAAAAAATTAGAATCCTCTGTTAAATACCTTATTATGATAGGGTTACAAGGACTGTGCTAGAGACATAGCATTGAGAGAGAGGAATGTGTTACCCAAACTACCTACATGGGATAGGAGTACAAGGTAGTTATCAAGGAAGGATAACCAGGTAGCAAACCAGGACAGGAAGTAACAAGTCTGGTTCTAGTTGAAGGCACTAAGCAGTTAAGAGAATACAGCTGGTTATCAGTGGTCTAAGGTTATCATAGGTTTAGGTTCAGTATTGAGATGAGGTATAGTGGAAAGCTAGTCAGTTGTGACCATGGGACACTTTTACAGGGTTATGCTCCTAAGGAGGGGCACTGCCCATCTGCAGGACCTTTGCAGAGCTCCATGCTCAGCTGGTAGCAGTAAGAGAAGAGATATCGCTGCTGTGTGACCAGCTCAGCTGGAGCCATTCCTCACACCCCCACTCCCCCAAAGTCCCACTGGTTCAGGGAGGGTCGAGAGTGGTGGGGGTGAACAGGAAGGAAGGAGTAGTAATAATGAAGTTCAGTTACTTGACTCAGGTGAGTGAGGACCTGGCAGTCAGAACTGATGGGCAGGACAACTTGATGGCATCTAAGGTGGCAAGCAGCAGGAAGTCTGACAAGACAGTTTTAGTGATCAAGAACTCCAATGATCAAGAGCATAGAGAGGGTAGTGAAAGGGGCTGGATAGGAGGGAAGGGTCAGATGCCTTACGGTGTATTGACCATCTTGAATATAGACAGGATATGGAAGATGGTGGAGAGGAGGAGGGAACTGGGCGTGCTGGTACACTTGAGTACCAATGATCTAGAGAACCAGCTTGTGGAGATGGTGAAGCAGAACTTCTGTTTACTGGGGACAGAATGAAGGCACACTGAGTCTTCCTGGCCTTTTTCTAAAGTCCTCCCTGTGTGGAGAAGAGAGAGAGAGAGAGAGAATAAGAAAGGATGAGATTGAGGAGTTTAATGGGTGGTTAAAGAGAGGTGTCAGGTTATGAGGTGCCACTTTGTGGGGGACTGGGGATATCTGGGACAGGAGACTCTTCAAGGGTGACAGTCTTTAGCTTACAAGAGAAGGAGCCAGTGCACTGGGGTAGACATTTGATGTTTTCATGGACAGTAGAACTGACTGCAGGGGAGACTGAGGCTGGGGAACCATGGTAATAGGAGAGAGGAAAGTGAATCTAGCTAGTACTCCCCTATTCTGGGGGTTTGCAGCAGCACCGTGGCAAAAATAATGTGGAGGTTTAAATTAGGCTAAGGGAAGGAACAAAGGAGGAAGGGCTCACAAAGCTTGAAAATAAGAAGTCGTTTAGACTAGGGAAGTATAAGGGAGAAAGACAACTAAGAAGTAAAAGGAGATCAGGAGTTAGGTGGAAGGGGTCTGTCTTAATGCCAGAAGTTTTGGTAATAAAATCAGTGAGTTTCAGTCAATAATGGCAGACACTGAGGTGGACCCATAGCCATCACAGAAACTTGGGCCTCATTAAAATAATGATTGGGAGCTGACAGTTCAAAGTTATACAATGATTAGGAGGGGTAGAGGAAAGGTAAAGGGGGTTGTAGCCCTATATATCAGGGAGGACATCGAGGCTGTGGATGCAGAATACATCAGGGGAAGTAATGGGAGGCGGAGTTGCTGCAGCTGCAGCTCATGGCAGCCTTGGTAAGAAACTGTTAGGGGTCAGCGACAGACCACCAGGACAAGGGAAAAGAGGCTAGTAAGCTTGAAGAAAACAGAAGAGAGGGATAGTGAGCTTGAAGAAAAACTAGAAGGGGAGTGACAAAGGGAAGAAGTGGTGGTGGTGGGTGATCTGAACCTGCTGGATACTGATTGAGATATTCCAGTGGCCCGAGAACCTGAAGTCAAGCCCTGTTGGATATATTCCAGGACTTTCTGCTGGTGCAGCTGATTAAGGAACCCAAAAGGCAGGCTGCCATTCTTGATACAGTGCTCACCAATTTGGTGGCAGTAGGAGCTGTGCGAGTAGTGGAGCCACCAGGGTCCAGCAACCATAACGATTTGTTCAAGCTGGCCCTGGGATCGGAAAGCCCCAGCTGAGGGCTGAGGTCCTTGATTTCAAACAAGCAGACTTCAACAGCATGAGGAGTTGGTTTGGGACAAATTAGTTGGGGTTGACAGCATCAGAGATGTGGAGAGAGATAGGGCAATAAAGGGTCCATTCCTGAGACAGCTAAGTTTTGCATGAGAATGGTAACTAACAGGTACAAGAGACTGACGTGGTTCTCTGAAATGATCAAGGAAACAGTGAAGGCCTCTACCCGGTACCAGGAAATGGAGGGAAGAAAAGAATGTGGAGAATACCATTTGAGAACCAACCACAAAAAGGGCAGTTACGAGGCAAAAGTAGACACTGAGCTGCATATTGTGAAGGATTCAATGGCAGAGAAAAGCAGTTCTTGAGGTATATTAGAGGAAAAAAAGAAAGATGGGGAACTGTTAGCTTTGAGAAGATAGGATAATAGGAGGAGGATGTGCAAAAGTCAGCCGTCCTTAATGATTACTTTTGCTCTGCCTTCTTAATGGAAGACAGTTGGCCCCTGCCAGAAAAATGGGATCAAGGTACCCATATGGGGCCTGGAGATGATCTAGCCAGTATTTAACAGCAAAAGGATCCAAAAAGGGCTAGCAGCCCTAATGATAAATAAGGCTACAAGGCCTGATAGGATGCATCTGAGGGTACTCAAAGAACTGGCAGCAGAACTAGTTGAACCCCTGGTAGGGCTATTCAATAGCTTATTACAGACAGATGTAGTTACAAAAGACTGGATGGTAGTGGATGCATTTCTGCTTCATTGAGGGGGGCAAGTGGGGAACTACAGATCTGTCAGTCTTACCTCTGTAGTGGGTAAACTGATGCAGCTACTGGTCAAAGAGGACCTCATGGACTACATAGAGAACAATGGTCTTCAGGATAGTAAACAGTATGGTTCTTGACACATGTATTTACTGTACTTTGGCTTCAGTAAGGTTTCTGACTTGGTATCTCACAGAAGATTGCTAAAGAAGGAGGAGGAGGAGGATCTGGGTGTGCAAGGGGCATAGTAAGATGGGTAGGAAATTGGTTGAATGAAAGTCAGTAGAGGATTGTTATGATTAATGGTGTCAAATCAGAAGAGGCGGAGTTCATGAGTAAGGTGCCACAGAGATCCATTCTGGGTCCTGTCCTCTTCAATATGTTAATCGGTGACATTAGAGAAGAAAACAGGGCAATCTGTGTCTTTTGCAGATGTCACTAAGCTTCATGGGTAAATGGCACAAGGAATTACCAAGATGCAGAGTGAACTGCAAAGACTAAAGAGGTGTTCTAAAGTTTGGCAGTTGAAATTCAAGGCCAAAAGTGCAAGGTGATGCACCTAGGAAACAAAAACTCCAGGACAGAGTACTGGATTGGAAGGGTAAAGCTCAGCACTACAGTTGAGGAAAAGGACCTAGGAGTCATCATTTGTGACTTTTAAACAATCAAGCCAGTGTAAAAAGGCTTGTAGTAAGACAAATAGGATGCTAGGCTGTCTTAGAAGTGGTACTGACAGTAGAAGAAAGAGGTATAATAACTGGGAAACGTTTTCTCCCATATGGAGACAGGGTTATAATTTTGTCTTTATAACCAGCTGTTTGTAATGACAAACCCGTGCACCAAGTTTCACTTGTTCTGCACATGCGCTAACCACGAGCTTCATCTCCTCTGCTGCCATTCTACGCCATCCCCACTCCTCAGCAACAAACTCCATGAAAGAAGAAGTCAGCAGCAAGTTCTTCTTTTAAAACAAAAATATCACAGGGCACAACAAATCTTTATTTTTGGACTGAAAAAAAAACAACTAAACACTACTTCAGTTTAGGAGCCGCTACAGACCATGCTCAAACCCCAGTGGTCCATGGCTCGATTTCATAGACAAAATATTTTGTATAACTGCTGTGGTGAAAAATGATCCTCAGTAATTATAAAATAAAGGATGTGTGGGTGTGTACAACTCAGACTGTACACACACTCAGGATGGGATGCCTTAATAAACCTCGAGCTTCGCTCTTGGGGTTTATGTGGCATCTCACCCAAGAGGTAAAATCCTCATTATAACCACTCTACCCATCTATTATTCTCTAATTACTATCTCTTTACAGATTATTGTTGGGGTCTCACCTGGAGTACTGCGCCAAGTTCTGGAGTCCTCACCTCAGGAAATACAAATAGGCTTGAGAAAGTGCATCAAGTGTGTCCAGGATGATTCAGAGCCAGCAGTACAGATCTTATGGGGACGCTCAAGACACTGAACATGTGCTTGCTGGTGACCAGATGAGAGAAGGGTGATATGCTAAAGACCTGCAAGTTCCTTTTTTCTCATTAAGTACTTTATTTATTTCCAATACAAAACATACAATACAAATGCAGAACATACATCATTCTAAAATCACACATTACAAAGAGAACTTGCAAAAAGCAAGCTGAAACAACAAACAAGACAAGTAAGTCTCAACCTCAGCCCCCAAACCTCCCTCCCCTGGAGAATAGCCTATGCTATGTTATAGTTAAAAACAAAAAGGATAGTAGAAGGGCTCCATAGGCCCAATAAGCACAACATATACAAATAGTGGTCAGCCTGCAGATGTAACAGCAAAAGCTGCGATTATGACCTTGTGGAGGATATCGACAGTAAAGTATATAGATTCCTACATGGAACGAAACTGTTCAGGAGAGGCAATATGCTTCTTTACCATCAGGGCCATTAGAATTTTTTGATGCCATGCCTGGTAATGAGGAATAGATGTAATGAGTTTCACAGTTATAACTATAGGTGCCATATGGGCTTTTGGATGCTAGAGAGATCTGGGGGATAAAACCCTGCTAAACAGACCTCAGATGAAACAAGGTAGTGCAAGCCTAAGAATGGGTCCAGGAAATCCCTAATGGAATTCAAAAGGGGTCACTTTATCACAGTCTCCTAGCACATTTTTCAGAGTGCCCTACACAAGGCCACATCTGGTACATGAGGGAGAAGATAATCTGCCCACTCTACATAACTTAAATGGTGTATAATATAGGTCATGAAGAATGCAAAATTGCATAAATTAAAACCTGTTCTGCTTAACGAGTTATACAGTGCTTCTAAACAGAATGCCATAATTCGGGAGCATTCTGCAGGTTTAACATCTGTGACCAATAAAACAACCCCATGTCGAGCTATTGGGATCCAGAGTTTGAAAGAGATGGAATAGCTTAGATACAGAATGGTGGTGCTGCATAGCAGCAAGAAGAGAGTCACACTGCTGAGTCCCACCATGCTCAGGGTCTAGGGTCCAAGAAAGTCTACCATGGCGTGAATCAGCTGGAAGTATTTAAAGCTGGCAGAGTTTGGGAGATGGTAACAATCCCTAATACTATGAAATGGGAGAAACATTTTTCATCTAACAGGAGTCTATGGTTAAATCTCGGGGCGGGGTACAAAGGAGGGTGAGATAGGCCTGCCAGCAATCTGGATATTCTGTTACCCATGAGGGGTTGGGCTGCTGATCTATCCCATAACAAACCCAAGTGTGGACTTATCTGGTGATGGACTTTCAAAACCAATGGAAAGGTGAAAAGTGGAGTGGCTTGGGTACTTGAATGTGGTTTTATATGGAGTAAACTATGGAGCCTAATGCAGGCATTTACATAGGAGCAATCCAGTTCCAGCCAGAAGGGAGAGGTGCCAGTCAAAATATGACCTTCACAAAACATGCCACGCCAAGGTCTTACTACTGTGAAGAGCACCATAATATAAAAAGAAATTAGAGAGCTGAAGACCACCACTGCCTGGGAATCGACAGTTTAAAACAGGTTAAACCAAATGGCTCCACACTTCAACAAAAACATTAATTATCGTTTGCAACCGGTGAACTATATTTTTGGCAAAAGACATTCAACATGCCCAGAGGATATAGAATGCAGGGTAAAACATTCATTTTTACAATGTTAACATAATCCCATAAGGAAAGAGGCAGGGTGGACCATCTCTGGAGGTCTTGTTGGATGAAAAGCAACAAAGGTATAATATTATCTTTGACTACAAGAGGATGCATAGCCAATTAAATTCTAATAAGTGATGGTCATTGTCTCCTCATAACAAACCCAGATCAACAATTTCCTGTTTGCAAACAGAATTATCGACAGGGGGACCTTTTTTTATTCATATTTAATTTATAACCCGAGATATCCAAGAAGCATTGTACTCCCAAAATACTGTCTGTAATGAGATGGGAGGTTCTTCGATGTGTAATAACAGGTCATCAGCATATGCTGTGAGGATATATCTACACTCCCTACTTTGATACTCTTAACCCTGGGGTTATTGCAAAAGGTAATATATTAGGGCTCTAGATAAAGGTTAAAAAGAAAAGGGAGAGGGGCAGCACAGTCTGGTACTGTACTGCAGAGGGAAGAAATCACATAAACTCATTACATCAAATGCAGCTGTCTGGTTGCTATAACAATTCAAGACAATTTGAAAATTTCCATGGAAAATTGAACTTTCTTAATACCACTAAAAGATATAGACATGCAACATGATCAAACTCCTTTTGGCATCCAGGGAGACCAAGATTGCAGAGGACCTGTTTAACCTGACTGCCACAACCAAGAAATGTAATTTTCAAAGATGGTCACTGGATAAGTGGCCTCTCATGAAACCTACTTGCAAGGGACCAACCAACCCTCCCAAATCTCGTTAATCTGTTGGCCAAGATTTTTGCCAAGAGTTTAAAATCTGAATTAAGTAGGGATATTGGGTGATAACTATCCAGGGACATTTCCTCTCTTCCAGGTTTTCTAATTAGGCTATCCAGGCCTCTGTAAAGATGAATTGGATAAACCCAATTCATACCAAAAATTATAAACCCGAACTAAGAGGGGGGCAATTTCTTCTTCAAGACCGAGTAAAACTTATTAACAAAGCCATCCGGCCGGGCCATGTGAAGGGAAGCGACTTTAAGGCCTGTAAAACTTCAGCATGTGTTATTGGGGTTTGATGGAGTTACTTATGAGGGGTTCAAGTACAGAAAGAGGAATGGGGTCTAGATAGGTCTCATTATCAGCTAACAGTTGAGGACCGGGGATCACAGCATACAAGTTAGAGTAAATGAGAGTGAAAAACCTGGCTATACCCTAAGGATGGGTAACAACTTCTTGTAAATTAGGCATATTCCAGGGATAAAACTGGTAGACTGCATGGCCCAAGTCAAGGGCCAATAACTTGCTGGCCTTTTCTCCTGACTCCAAGTATTTCACTTTAGTCCTAAGTAGAGCCAGTTCCACCTTTTGAGTAAGTAAATCTGGGTATTGGGCTCTGAAATCATGTAATTGGGACCAGACCTCAGGCGTGGAGTGTGACTTAAGGGTATGTTCAAGAGACCTAATATGCTGTAATAGGCTATTCAGATGGGCTTGCTGAGTTTTAGCCCGCTTAGACAAGAGGCGGATACATTCTTCCCTCAGAGAGCACTAGTGCTCCCCATAGATACTTCTGCTGCAGTAATCAAAACCTTGTTCTGGTCTAAGAAGTTCTTGAGATAAGTCCTATAGACTGAAGCATATCGATCCTGGAGGAGTTGGGCATTGAGGCGCCACTGAGGATCACAATCCTACATCCCACTGACAGTATGGACTCGGATTTACAGGGCATGATCAGATATTACTATTGTGAGTATCTCTGAGGAGAAAACTCATGAAAAGGATTCCTGGTTTATAAGAAATAATCCATTCAAGAATATGTTCCATGTGGGGAGCATAAAATGTATACTGTTTGTCAGTGGGACAGAGTATTTGCCATGGATCCACAAGGCCCAACCCATCCATCAAATCCCATAGGCCCCATTGTCCTAGGGAGAGTCCTCATCTATATGAACCTGATTTGTCTATATCGGGTTGGTATACGATATTCAATCCCCTACAAGTAATGTGGACAAGTGGGCCAGGCAGGAGGGGTAAAATAGGGAGTAGTTTAGAAAAGAAATTAAGGAGTCCACACCAGGACTGTATGCAGACCCCAACATGACCTCTGCTAACCCGTTTCCTTTGCAAGAATATAAAATGTCCCTCTGCATCCCAATATTCTTTAATCAGAACAAAGGAACATGCCAGCCAATCAGAACAGCAACCCAACCCTTCTTAGTACTGCACATCCACCCCATAGGCTTGTCCCATCCATGTCCATCTAAAGAGGAGTATATCCTCTCTCCTAATATGTTTCCTGCAAATATGCAATTCTAGCCCTCAATTTCTGAAGATGATGGATCACCACATGGCACTTATGCTTCTTCTGACCCCTTATATTCCATGTAATAAACGCTTGACTACTCATATGAGTACCAGAAAAAATATACGGATAGCAAGGGAACCTCTACCATACATCTCATTCCTCTAGGATAAAAAAATTCTGGCTGAACTACACCAGATAATCTCCCCACCCAAAAATCTCCCTTGCCAAAGCAGTCTCCACATAGACAAAAGGCAACAAAAGTAACTTGACAAAATAGGGTGGGCTACATAACAAAATTATAACTATGAAAAAGTAAAAGCGCCCTGAGAAAAAACATACAAACAAGCCCCCAAATAAGCTGTGACACAATAGAATTCCCCAGTTCTGACACCAGCAGCTCCTAAACAAAATTCAGGTCCATGATGACAAACTGCGTGTACACCTCGCCCCCACACTAAACAAATAGATGAGAATCACATTAAAAGTGGAAATAATCCCTAGATCCCTAGGACAGATATAAGTCATGAGAGAAGTAAGAAACAATACCCAAAAGTACCATCATAGTAACAAACATTTACCAGCATTGCATAGAGATATAGTGGGCGATTCTCAAAAGCTAAGAAGCGCTGCAAAGGTGCCTACGCCAAACATACATGGCTCAACTGGCACCTTAGCATCATATATTGCTCCCGAGTTATCTCAATGGCAGCCTGCATCAACTGCATGCTGCCTGAACCAACGGGTCTTGTGCCACCCATGTGTCCAGAAATGGGCTGCGACATAGGGCATGGGGCTTGCAGCATATGCAAGCTGCCATAGCTCTGCAATCAGGATTTAGAAATCTCACCCAGAGGGTGAATTCTAGTGCTTATAGACCAGCCAAGGCTGGTGCAAAGGTATTTAGAAATACACCCCTGGGGTGTGACAATACAGTGCTGAAATGTGCTGTCCAACCCTCAGCCCTCCCCAAGCCCCTATAGATTAAATTAATCCCTGGTAGTCTAATGCCCCCGAAGCCCGATCACCCATAAATATAGTTATGTCCCTAGTGGTCTAGTGGCCCCTCCACAATCCTGATGTCTCTGGAATTATAACATGTATTAAAACCCACACATTGGTAGTCTAGTGCCCCATCCCGATGACCCCATTATTTATACATATACTGAAACCCTCTTAATTGATGGTCCAGTGGCCCCTCCCCAATTCTTGATGTCTCCATGACTTTATTCATATACTAAACCCCTCTTAATTGGTGGTACAGTGGCCCTCTCCCTCTATACTACAACCCTGTCAGTTGTGGTCAAGTGGCCCTCCCACCCCAGCAGGTAGTGCCCACCACTCCGCCCTCCATCCCAAGACAGAGACGGAGACTGGCACAGCCCTCCTCACATCTCTGCACCCAGTTCCCAGCTGAACTGTTACTGAGCATGTACTGTACAGTGTATGCACTCAATGATTATCAAGTGTGTGTGACAGTTCAGCCAGGGACTGGCCGTGGGAGGTGTGAGGAGGGCTGTGCAGTCTAGACTCTGTCTCAGGATGGGGGGAGAGCAGGGTGGTTGGCAGTACCGTGGGGAGAGGGCCACTTGACCACCACTGAGAGGGCTGTAGTGTATGTATAAATTATGAGGACATCAGGGGTCAGGAGAGGGCCACTGTACCACCAATTAAGAGAGGGTTTAGTATATGAATAAAGCCCCATGCCCCATGTTGCAGCCCACTTCTGGACACTATACTACCAGCGAGGGGTTCTCTTGTATATTAACTATAGGAGCACATCAGGGATCAGGGAGGGGGCTGCTTTAATACCAATTGGGGGTTCATTAATATTTACATGTAAGGAGGCACAACAGGTATCCAGATGGGGGCACGGCTTGCCATAACATAAGATGCCACAGCAAACCCTTACATGTGCCATCATTTGCTGCATGGAAGAGTTTGCCGAAGTGTAGGGCCATAAGTGCTGGGACCCCTCCTGTAACTGAATCTGGTGCAGGGTTCCGCACACTGGGCTTTGGCACAAGCTGCTGTTTTCCACAGCTTGGGCCAATCTAAGCCACTTTGTGAACATGGCCCATAGTATATAACATTTCTCTGACAAGTAAATATGGAAAAACAGATGGTGAAACTAAAATTCTGGGATCCTTGTAGAGTCTATATATTGCCAAAATAAAACAATTGTACCACAAACTAAATAAGTGGGGTTATTGTAAAGAGCTGTAAAACAAAAACAATGCTAGCCAAGTCCATATACAAGATCACACAGCTGTGTATTCACAATGAAAAAGAATTTGAAATCCAGGCAGTCCAAGCCATCAGCTGTTTTAGCATCCCAAATGATGCAGCAAAGCAGGATGTATGAGCTGGCCAATGTAGGCAGATGGAAACATTGAATGGGAGGTGATGAAGGCAGATCATGAAAGAAGTAAAGCAACCTATGCTGTCAGTGGGAAAACAGGGTCACCCGCACTAATCAAAAGCACAAAAGAATCAGTGAGGTGAAAGTGACTTTGAAGGCCGTAGCCAAATAAATCCAATCCAATCCATGGCCCATCAGATTACATGATCGTCTTCCATTTTATATAGCTTCCCATGTCAGTGAATCAAGATCTTCCTTCCATAAGTATGACTAAATACAGTACCACCAAACAGTAGGAAAAACAGCCACTTACCATAGCAGAACAAAGAAAGTCCGGTGAGGAGATAATCATGTGGCTGCTTTAAAGAGATCTAGGAACAACCGTGGTACTGTAGGTCAGTTTTGCCGCTTTAATGCGTATCAAAACACTTCTGTGTTCCCTGCATATTTACTTGGAGTCTTGCCCGATACATTTGAAACCAATATGTACTGCTATAAGTTTCAAGACCAGTGGACTGTAGACAGCCTGTTTCTGCTGTACTACAAGGGGCAAGTCTTGAACTACTCTCAGCTTGTGACCCTCCCAAGTAGCCTCTTTCAAATCCTTCACTTTAAGCAAAATATGCTGCCTGTCCAGATAGTTGAGGCACTTGAAAATTATAGGATAAGATGGTGCACCATTGGGAGGTGTGGGGCGGAAGGCCAGGTGTGCATGCTCAATGATCTATGTAGGCCCATTCAGTGATGGGCCTACCAGCTTTCACACAATCTTTGGATGAAAAGGAGAGTGTTAGCCCTATCAGCACCCTCCAGGAGTCCCAAGATCACAATATTGTTGCACCTATTGCACCCCTCTAAATCCTCCACCCTCCTCCAATTAACTGTTTTCCTCCTTAGAGTGATTACCTCAGGCTCACATCTGTCCTTCCAGTCATCCAGGGAGCTAATGTGTGTTTCACTGTCAGCCACCCTTTTTGTTAAAAGCTCCATCTCCACATATTTTCTTCCAGCTCATCCAGGATAAATTGGAGTCAGTCTATTAATGGAGAGATTTCCTGGAGGAAGTGCTCCTCTGATAGAGCCATGGAGACTGAAGATGGGAGAGTAGCTGGGGCAGGCTGGGCCTTAGATCTCTTCATGCTCTTATCTGGAGTGGTCGGAAGGGTATGTCACATAGGTGCATTTTTCATGTCAGAGTCCATCGACGGTCACAAAAATGTATGCCCACTGGTCCTGGGATGTCAGTAAGTAGCTGAAAGCTAACATAACTGGAAAAACTATTATTTTGCCACAGTTTTAATAGAAAAGGTGGTGAAGGAGCGGAGCAGGCAGTAGTGAGTGTTCACCCACTAAGGTTCATCACATGTCTCCCAGACCTTCAAATTCCTGAAATGAATTAACAAGGTGAACTGTGAGGAACTATTTAGCATTAGTAATAGTCAAGGACATGGGGAACAAGTGGAAACTGATGGGAGGGAGGTTCAAGAGGGATGTGAAGAAGTTTTATATTACAGAAAGGGTGGTAGAATCATAGAACAGTCTGCCAACCGAGGTGATGGGTGCCAAAACATAAATGGTTTCAAGAATGGGTGGGAAAGGGTGATGGATATAGTGTTTAGTTAAGGCAGTAGTAACAGAGGTGAGGAAAAGGGGTGGATAGTGTGGGCTAAGACCATGTATGAACAGTAGGTCTCTGGGTTTGATGAGAGCTACGAGCAGAGTGGATGGATCAGGATCCATGACAGTCGGTTGACAAATTCATTGTCGACCAGCGTTACATCAACACCTTTATGTTGACTGGATTTGCAGTCCAGCATAAAAGGTGGTCACTGGACTGTGTTTTTCTTTGGGGCTTTGTCGAACCTCTATGTGGGGCTCTGCCCCACACTCCTATAATTCAATCCATCAGCTCTGAGCTGCAGTTGATTCGAGGAGGTGGTGCAAGACCCCAGAAAGCAGTGCTGGGGGCACACGCCAATGCTACAGTGACCTGGCACTGTTGTCACTGTAGTGTCAGTCACAGTAAAACTGTAGCCATAGTGATGGCATACCGATGGACCATTGGTCTTTTTGCCATCATGTCTATGTTTCTGCTGATGACACATGCTCACTAGAAACATCAGCAATTAAAAAAAAGAATCTTAAAATGCATAACATCTAGCCAACCCATCGGAGCAGTGGAAGTGTTACCGTCACAATGCCGGGTTACCAGAGTTTGGGCAAGAACAAGGGAGCACAATTTGAAGATAGAGGTGGATGGTTCAAGGGCAATGTGAGGAAGTATTTTTCACAGAAAGGGTGGTGGATGCACGGAACAGCCTTCCTGAGGAGGTTGTGGGGTATAAAACTGTGGGAGAATTCAAGAATGCATGGGACAGACATAAGGCAATTTTGTGGTGGGTAGGCAGAAACAGTCTGTTGGTTAAATAGGATCTGCAGCTTATTCTCTAGGTAGGGAAATGGGCAAACTAGGTGTGTCAAGCAGTCCTTATCTGCTGTCAAAGTCTATGTTTCTATGGGAACAAGCTTAGGACGCTAGGGACCAGCCAGGAGAAGGAGGATTGAGCATCCCAGGGGAAGCCTGTCTCTCCAGGGAGGGAGGTTCCATCCTCTGACATGATACTGCCAACTAGAAAAGGAATCATCTCACAAACTAGGAATCATCTCACGAAAAAGGATTTGGGCATCTCACGAAAGAGGATTTAAAAATAATCTTTTTTCGGAGCTGTTAAAATCTTTTTCAAGAGATGCCTAATTCTTCGTGATGAAAACAAAGGATTTTGTCATCTCACAAAGGAATATCTGACAAAAAGATTTTGACAGCTCAAGAAAAAGGACTTAAAAATAATCTTTTTCATGAGCAGTCAAAACCTTTTCATGAGATGATTTCTATTTCGTGAGATAACAACATCCTTTGTCTTCATTATGAAAAGGATTAGGTTCTCGGACCAGATGGCCTTGCCACTAATCCTTCTTCATGATGATGAGAAAGGATTTTGATAGCTCACAAAAAGATTATTTTTGATATCCATTTTTGTGAGTTGTCAGAATCTTTTTAGTCAATTTATTTTACATGAGATGACAAAATACTTTGTTGTCATCACAAAAAGAATTAGGATTCTCCAAACAGATGGCCCTGCTGCTAATCTTTTACATCAGATAAATTGTTTTTTGTGAGCTGTCAAAATCTTCATCATGATGAAAAAGGATCAGAAGCGCATCACTAAATAGGATTTAAAAATAAGCATTCTGAGGCAACATAAAATTAAAGTAATGGCACACAACAATAAAGTGCATCCTGATGAACAAGATACATACTTGGATGTCTACAGAAGACATCTCTGGGCAGAGTTATGACAGTTTGTTTGGGCTAAAAACAAAAAACAAGATAGCGGCTGACGAAGAAGGAATTTTTCCACGAAAAGGATTCTAAGGATTCTCTTCATGAGCTGTCAAAATCCTTTTCATTCCATGCAGTTATCAAAGACTGAACTGAGCATGCTCAGAGCCCAGAAAGTCAATTAATAACTTTGAAACAGATTAATATTTGTTCACCAAACCAACACTTGCTTGTTCTCAGGGACAAGCTTCTTCTACCCTGAACATTTCAGATCAAAATTCCAAATAGTCTGGACACAACATGATGAGGAAAACACAGCCAAAAAGGTGAATTTTAGCATTTTTCACAATGTGCAGCACCAAATCTGATAATTCAACAAACACAAAACTTGGAACATCAAGAGATTTACCCCATGGGACAGGGCATACTAAATTTTCTGCAAATCCATTGAAAGGTTGCAAAGTTATTAAAGTTCAAATTTTCAGGTTTAACATTAATGTGCCTACTCAACCTAACTATAGGGACATGACTGTGCCCCAATAATGTATTTTTTTGTATATATATATATGTTGATAGATGATAGATATAGATTGAGAATGATTGCTAGATATAATATTGCATACTACTATGAATACACTGATTTTCTACTTGTGTTTAGCCCACTTATTTCATGATTACTGTGTTCTGCTGGTATGCCATATTGTACTAAGCTTATTGTTGTTTGCTCTGAGCATGTACTGTATACTCCATATTTCTGGCTATCAAATGTTGCAAATGAAGGCTCATCAGTCCATAATTGCTTTAATCTCTAATTCTTAACTTTACCTGCTGCATGCTGTTATTCTGGCGGTCTATAGATACAGTATGCAGGCTTACATTAACCCCTACTGAAGTCCCCAAATGGAATTGTCAAGGATTTTGAAGAATAAAAATATAAGCAGAGCTCCACCACTGACCTTTATATTAAAAGGTGCACCTATATCATTGGCAGAAAGTGTCGGCAGTGTAGCATAAGCAAACTCTGGCAACTTTCTGACTGCTGAATTTTCTTGCTGATACCCAACATTTGAAGCATAGGATCAAACCTGACCCCACTATACTAGTGCTAATGCAGGCCCTTGTTACATGTTGTAGAACATGTGTTATGACACTGTTTTCTTTATATTTCTGTACAAACTACAAAACCTTAAGTTTATTTAATGTAAGTTGCTACATGCACTAAGTTTTACATTAAACAGTACAGATAAATACTATATGAAAAGAGACAGAAAGAGAGACAAAGAATGCATACAATATGTATACACAATATGTGTGTTATAGGCATCGTAGTGCCACTATAGTTAGAGTTGAGCAGGGTTTTCCATGTTAAGCCTCAAACTTTTTAGTATAGTATCTTCACAACTGTTCAACAGATTTACACAAAATTTTGTATGTACATTCTCAGGGTTAGATCTCTTTACGTAACAGGTTTTGTTCCAGTTGGATGTGTGGATTCAGAGATAGCAAAACATTGTTTGTTCATCATCATCATCTTGTGCCCAGATGGTTTGGAATTTTGGTCTGAAATTTTCATGTAGAATGGGTTTGGTCCACAGATGCAACTATCTCTGGTTTGGTGAAAAATATTAATCCATTCAAAGTTATTACATTTTAAAATTTCAGTTCTGAGTATGAAAAAGAATTTGGTTCATATGAAAAAATATCCTTTTTGTATGGTGGTAACATGTTTTCATGAGGAAAAATCTTTTTCATATGGCTGCTATCTTGTTTCCATTTAAAAATTCCTGGACAGATACCAACAACTGTATCTTGGTCAGTGTGACCCCATTAGGTAGATTCTGCACTTACTTTCTGGAAAAATGACCCAGAAATGTTTTTTTTTTTCACATTTAAAACTCCTTTTCGTGAACTTTGCTTCTATTTTTCATATGGCCATGCCAAAAATAATTGGTTTATATGAAAAGGATTTCTTCATACAAAAAGAATATGGACTTAGTATATTTTTCCCATTAGTTTTTTAATGAAGGCATTCTTTCTTGTATGAATGAAAAAAAGCATACAAAAGGGATGTATTCATACAAAAAAGAATGGGGAAAAATGTAAGTCCAAATAAGAGGCAGTATTGTACAGTGGTTTAGGGCTCTGATCTGCCAATCTGGAGAACTGAGTTTGAATCATAGGGCCCCACTTGAATACTGTGAGCCTAAGCAAGTCAGTTAACATCCTTGTGCTCCCAGGTTGCACCTAGAAACAAGTTTTGGCTTAGTGTGACTTTCCTGGTTAAACAATTTTCCCTTTCCCAAAATTTTTATTTTTTATGAAGGCATCTATCTTTATATGCTTTTTCATTCATTTGAAAAAGAATGGCCAGATAAGAAAACACATTTTGCACTTAGTTGTTTTTTTCCCATTCTTTTTCAGTATGAAGAAACCTTTTCATATGCTTTTCTTCATTCATATGAGAAAAGAATGCCTTCATATGAAAAAATAATTTGACTTAGTTTTTTCTTTCTTTTTCAAAGAAGGAATCCTTTCTCATATTCTGTTTTGCTCATACAAAAAGAATGCTCTCATATGAAAAATAATTTGACTTAGTGTTTTCCTATTCTTTATTCATAAGAAGGCATCTTTTTTCATATGGGTTTTCATTTCATACAAACAAAGATTCTTTCCTACAAAAAGAGATTTTGGACTTAATTTGTTTCCCACACTTGAGCTGCAAGAAGCCATAATGCTCTCAATATTTGGACTTGTGGGACAATCTACATATCAAAGAAAAGTCTCAATGAGTACTATAAGAATACATACATAATTCCACCTCCCAAAAAAGTTAGGCCAGCATAAAAAAATGTAAAATGCAAATTCCATAGAATAACACTGCAACTTCAAGAAGCAATAACTCCCTCAATATTTGAACTTAAGGGACAATCTATATATCAAGGCAAAGGTATTAATGAGTACTGTAGGATTAACACATATCCCCTAAATATTTAGTGACAATATAAAAACTCATAAAAATAAATATGCAAATTCCCATATGATAGCACTGGAACTTTAAAGGGGACAGGAATTGATTACTTATGTGCAGCTGCATGACTTTTTTTGTGGAGGGCCAGACTGAAGACTTGAGTCAAGGCCAAGGCCACTGCAAATGGCCAAAGGTGACAAATGTCCAGCAAGACATTATTAAACGATACATAAAACAAATCAAAACATACATTTATCTATTTGTTTATTTATTTATTTAACAACATGTTACTGAAACTAAAGACAACAACAAAAAATAAACAAAGACTGCAAGTGGAAGCTGCTAGGTCCTCAGGGGCACAGACAGCTGCTGTGGTGGCCATTTTTGGCCCTCGGACCACATACTATGCACCTGCTTTAAATTATCCTATTTAACTGTGCCTGAATAAAGCTGGAAGCTGTCAGTTGTGTTTTGTATTGTTTTCTTTTTATGGACAACATTCTTGTGCAGTTCATTTCATGGAACCAAGAGTTTGGAGTTTTGACTATGTTACTTTATGGTTTCAGAAATGTGAGCATGAACTTATTAACACAGTGCCCATGGTTCTGAAACCACAGTGACGTAGTCAAAACTACAAATTCTTGGCTCCATGAAAGGAACTGCACAATGTTGTCCATACAAAGAAAATAATACAAAAACACAACTGACTGCTTCAGCTTATTCAGGCACAAAGTTAAATAGGGATCCTTTAGAGGTATGAATATAATTTATCAAAATAGAGACATTTCAAACAGCTGCACATAAGTAATCAATTCCTGTCCCTTTAACATGCCATAAAACAAAGGAAAAGAAATTGCTGTTTGGCATTAATGGAAGTGTAGAGGCCCAAATGGCCCTGCGCTGCCAAATGACCCTGTACTCCACAGGCAAATGAGGCTACAATTATTCTGTCTCATTGCAAAACTTTTGTAATGCACTAGTTAGGGTTAAAGTGACAAAAGTAGGAAATGTGTAATAAGGTTTCCATCCCTTCCAAGACATCCCACAATACAGGCAGCAACAGAAAAACATTAAGGTTTCACTTCTCTCTTACATCTTTGCAAATCAGGCTTTGATGTGCTTTGTGGTTGTACACCACAACACTAACCCATTCTCATATACTGTACACATCTCAGCTTACTTATTGATGGAATGATGTGAGTGTTAGGGTTGACAACCCCAAGGAATGCCCCACACCTGATTTGTGAAGATGCAAGAGTGGTGAAACTGTAATGGCTTTTCCCGTTGATGCCTGTGGGGTTGGGATGAGGTGTTAGGTTGGAAACCCTAACGCCACATTTCCTACTTTTGTCACTTTAACCCTAACTAGTGCATTAACAAAGTTTTTTACAATTTATTTATATAAACTACAGATGTGTATATATAAAGAAAGTATATGCTGTACAATATATTACATATATATAATACTTATATAAAGTATACTGATATTCTAGTGTTTCTCAAATGTGGCAAACAGTATGAATTTTTGTAGCTAGTCACAGAGGTCTTCAGAGACCCAATTAAAATGTAAAGGAAAAAGCAATTTCATATCCAGGAGATAAACTTCATGGAAGTAGACATTAGGGACTGAATTTGTAAAATAAATTAAAAGATTAATTAGCTTAACTGGTAAGCAGGAGTAAAGAAGTACAGCCACCTTAATTATAGTGGACAGCCTTTGTGGGCACCGGCTTCAGAACTACAGTGACAATTTATCAAGCAAGATTTTAGCATTTCATTAGCACATTAATTCTGCATTATACTAGTACTATGTAGTGTATAGTGAGTGCTTGTCCTACATTGATTTCTGTATCAGCTGAAACAATCTTGTACCACAGTGCAGAGGTCATGGAACGTGACTGTGCCTTTCTTTGGCACAACACATTCCAGCTAATTTGGAAAGTGCATGAGAAACATTGATTTGAACACAGCTGAGAGAACCATTGTGTAGACATCAAAGCCTAACTTCAGAGATGGCCACAGTGGTTTTCACAAGTCCGGTGACAAACAGTACCATTTGTGCCATACTCTATAAAATATTGGATGAGCTACTTTATGCTCCACCAGTGTGTGCTCTACCATACGGGTTCTGATTCCCACAGAGCTCTCGAGGTCAGTGGGAATCAAAACCCTCTATGGCAGACCATACTGGTTGTGCACAGTTGCCCATCTAGTACTGTCTATATCTCATGTATCACATTTTGTAAATAGTACCTTATGGAATCTTTTAAGTTGGTCAGGAGTGATCAGTTTCAACCATTCTAGAGCATATTCATTGGTGTTATAAAACCACAGGGAGAATTGGACAAGCATGATCGGCTAAACAATATCACATAGTTGTGTAGTAAGACTTGTCTCACCAAATGGCTGACTTTCAATCAAACATGTATTTACAGTTTATTTTAAATTCTAAACATTCTCTCACACTAGTTTTCATGACTAAATAAACATTGTTACAAGAGTGAGCTCCCACTTTGGGTAGTGCAGTAACCAGTAAGGTAAAATTCTCATTGCACTTCCTGGGTGATGGTTGAGCAGCTCAGTGCACCTTGGGTGTTGGGTATCATCTCTTTGTAATCTGTCTCACCATGACCAGGCTTTTAACTGCTTGTAGCATTCTCACCCCTTTTCAAAATTCTATAGTTCTAATCCATTTTCTCCTCTAGGACTATTTATTTACAATACAGCATATAAAAATAACATTATAAATTCAGCTGACTAGAGTGGAGACCTGTGGGGAGGATGAAAAGAGTCCACATGGATGTTCTCTACTCCTGGAGGGAGGGAGGATTCAATTTGAACCACCCTCACATGGCTCCAGGTGGTGGTGGGCTGGCAGAGGCACACTTGGTGGAAAATGTGGCCACCCACTGCTGAGCATCCTTCCCAGGGCACTGCACACATGCAGCCCTGATAAGGTAGGTCCCAGGACACTACACATATGCAGCCCTGCTAGTGTGGGTCCCAGGACACTGCACACATGCAGCCCTGCTAGGGTGGGGATGGAATGGAGGAGGGAGGAAAGGGAAATGGCCACCCTTCAGTGCCAGATGACAGCCTCCAGCAAGTTCTCACAACTCCCAACCACCCAAGCACACCATGACTGCCCCTGACCCACAAACTCTGGTGTTAAAGGCACTTCTTCCTGCTAGTTCCTAGGTGGCTCACTGGCAAGGATAAATTGGACTATCCAGGGTATCTGCTGTATCAGTGGAGCCTGGAGGTAGATATGGCAGTGAGAGTTTGAGTCCAGCAGGCAGAGGATAGGGAGTGTGTGAGAGCCTGAAGGAGTGGGGCTCCAGAGGGCTTGGGAGGAGCAAAAAAAAAAAATTCAGCCTTTTTATTGGCTGGGACCCACATGGTATCAACATCGGTCATGCACCCTGATACTGTATAGTGTTGGGTGTTTTAATGAAGCTGATGTTCAGTGTAATTTTTTTTTATTAATACTGATTTTGGCACCTGGTATGCTGGTGACTGGGGTTGGTACCCTTTGCCTAGGTTGTAGAAGTGGAGGTCAGCAGGCAAAGTGAAAGAGCATCTGAGGGGATGGAGGAGAGACATCTAGAAGTAGGTTTGTGGCCACTGGTAGCATGAGTGACCCGAAGTAACACTGTACATACAGTATACAGTATGATGGTTCTTTGAAAATGGCACATGCAACTGAAACCCACAGATCTGGACAGCAACACAGAGTCTGTGGCAGTTTTCAGGTCTTTGAATACAGCCCAAGGATGGCTTTTGAAGCTTAGGGGAGCATTTATTGGGAGGGAGTAGGAACATTAAGTTTGTTGGCAATTAACTAGTTAACTAAGCTATAAATACAACTGAGGGCATTTTCCAGGGGACTGTTTGCAGACCAAACACATTTTCTGCCTGCATCAGCCAACTGCGTCCAAATCTCTGGAGCCCAATTTTCAAAACATCCAGAGTTTTTGTGACAGTTTCAAAGTTCTGTGCCAGTTTGCATCCAAACCAAAAATTATGCATGCATCAAGCAATGGTGCTTCATCAAAAAGAAAATGGTGCATGTGTCAAATAAATGGTGCATGCATCAAACAAATAAATGTGCACAAGTCAAATAAATGGTGCATGTTTCAAATGAATTATTCATGCATCAAAAATGGTTCATGCATCAAAAGAAAATGGTAGATGCATCAAATAAACAACATTTTTCAATAAACAGTGCATGCATCAAATAAATGGTATATACATCAAATAAATGGTGCGCACATCAAAAAGGTCCATGCATCAAACATTGGTTCATGCATCAAAACAAAATGGTGCATGAGTCAAATAAATGGTGCATGTGTCAAATAAATGGTGCATGTGTCAAATAAATGGTATATACATCAAAACATGGTCCATGCACCAATGAAAATGTGCATGCATCAAATAAACAGTGCATGCATAAATAATGTTGCATGTATCATATAAATGGTACACGCATCAACAACAGCCCATGCATCAAAAGAAAATGAAGCATGCTTCAAATAAATGGTGTATGCATCCACTAATGGAGCATATATCAAATAAATGGTCATGTGTCAAATAGATGGTGCATGAGTATTTTTTATGTAAGATCCACATTTTGAATCCAAACTGCTGGATCATCTAATAGTTGGTGTAACAGTGCTGACAGAAGTTTACTTTATAAATGAGAGCAAATGAATCTGGTTTTATGATCCTGCCAAGTGAGTATAAGAAATACACTTTAAGACAGATGTATGATATCAAGGGCTGAGATTTTCAAAGGATTCCTCCTTTGCATGCTGTTTTCAAAGTGTGCACCAACAGTTTATAGTACCATTTGTTAGAAATAAATAGCTGCCGTGTCACATAATTGCCCATTCCTGCCTTGTATTAAGATATTCTGAAGTGTCAAAATTAACTCTATTTCTCCAGTCAGTCTCAAGAAACTTGATCCCAGTGCTAATGGTACAGTTCTATGCCAGTTGCTATGGTAGCAAGCATTACCACATTACAGGATTCACGGTTATTTTATAATGACCGTATGTACACCCAAGTGGGTCGTGAGGAACAAGACAAACTAGAATGTCTTTAACAACCTAGAAAGTGGAATCACACCATAACCATCCACTCTTGAGTAACTTATTCCACTTATAAAATGGGTAAAGAAATTGAAAAGCTAAAAAACAAAACAAAACAAAGAACTGACCTGAGCCATTATTCTGTAATAACTGTATGGAATGTGACTGGATTTCACCAGTCATTGTACCAGTGGTTACATGAAAAGTTTAAGTGGGGAAGTCTCATCTAGATTTCTAAGTGGTGGAACTTTCATCTCTAGGTGGTGAAACTCTCCTATAAAACTCAATGGATGAAGATAATACAGGTGGGGAACCATCATACTTTTGTTTAAGAGATGGTGGAACAGAGTTCTGGTGGGCTGTAGCTCAATTTAACCCTGCATAGTACAGGATTTCACTTTCCAATTTTAAAAGTCCATTAAAAAGTCCAGTTCAATGCACCTTGTTAGAAAATGTTGGGGTGGGGTTGCTTTATTGCAGTCAGCTGGAATTAGGCACAGCCTGCTTTTACCAGAACAAAACATGTACTGAGTTCAAAATGATAAATCCAGTGTTGACTCTTTCTAGGTTGTTGTCGTTCTACTTTTGTCATTTTGCAGCATGTATTTGTTTTAAATGGGCCAACTGGGTGAGCCAAGTGGTTCTTATCAGCCATCAAATTCTATGTTTTTATGACTCCAGGATGAATCACAAAACAGCAGAAGAAATGCCACAACAGAGAGCTACATAGTGATAGTGTATATTTGCTTATTTGTGAGCAGTGGACACAAAGCTCATCCCTGGAGCTTTGAGGCAACAATGCCCCTTCTCAAGAAGAGGGGGTTGTTGCCCCAAAGCATGGAAGGGTAAGGTTTGTGCCCACTGTTCATGATTAGATAAATGTTAGCATTGCAGCTTCTGTTGCAACTTGTTGCTTTGGAGCATGATACTACTTGTGCCTGTATCTGACCCATTTAAAAATCAAGCCCCTAGTGTCCCAATGTTAAAGTAAGGCTGAGCAGTACCTAATGCTTGCTTAGCAGCCCAAATAAGGGAACATCCACATTTTGTTTTCAGAATGAACATTAGAAACATTAAGTTTGCAGTTCCAACCCACCCCCTTGATTCCCCTTTGGAAAGAAAAAGGTAATTACCCTGTTGTCCAGGAGATCTTTCCTCTCTCTCTAAAAGGAGTTCTAATCCAGTTGTTTTTGGGTGTGTATAGGGTAACATTAAGCTCATAAAAGGTGTTCTGTCTATCTGCATTCAGTCCCTACCCACAGTAGACAAGATGAATGTGTAATTTAAGCACACTTATAAAACAATAGCTGGAAATGAAGAATTCTGGTTGACTGACAGCATTCTAACTGGCTGGAAATCCTCATGTACAAAAAGATTTAGAATGTTAACAATCAAAACAGTCACTTAAAAATGAAAACATTTTAGTTTAATAATAGGATTAAGGTACTCCAGAAGTTTGGTTACCTTTGGGTATCTAGCCCTAGTGGCATAACACACATGGCTTCTCCTCATGTCTCATAACCCCCAAAGGAGAGACTGACAGATAGTAACCAAATCCTGGTAGTGCTTTGATGCTAAAATACTATTCCGTTCTACAGTTATGTTCCAGAAGTATGGTTTTGTAAGGTCAGTGAAGCTGCTGTTCACAGCATTGAAGATGTTAAGTTCTGCATTTTTAGTTAAGAAAAGAGAGACAGTACTTCAGGAAAGAAGCTTTTGCTTCATTCGTGAGTACTGGTTTAAAAGGGATCCTCTTTAAAATATTTATGGCACTTGCTTTGCTCATACTTTCTACTATCATCACTGGCAGAGGTCCAATAAGATTTTCAACCAGGACATTATACATTAAATCACATTTTCATCCACTTGATGTTATCACACATCATTTGATAATATGTTTCAGATCAGTCAACCCAAACTGCTGCCCTACAAGCAGGCTAGATTGGGCTGGATCACTATAAATGGGAGGGGTAATGATACACAGACTGCTGCTCAAGGCAAATTCATTTCCACATCATTATGACTGAAAAAGTCAAAAGCTACCAAAGGGCTGGCCAGTCAAGCAGTCCCTAGTGTCAGCATGAAGAAGTGAGCTGGCACAAAACCAAGTGTCTCTTTCACCCCTTAACACACTTACATATGGCTGATGGTAATGGCATTTTGCAGCAGCATGGAATGACAGGCTAGCATAGTTTTTAAACCACTTGCATTGTGTTACACCAGACACCATTCTACACTGATGTCAAACAAAGCAAACAGTCCTCCACCCTTCCTCGGGTCATAAAAGGCATGATTAATTTATCCAATCAACTGAATTAGATTCCTCTGTTCCAGGTTTTGGTTCCTGTTTTTTTTTTTGTAATCCAGTTGCAGGGAAGGTTGATATTAATGAGCTACATTAACGCACACACACAAAAAAACAGCATTTTATGGAGCCACATCATTTCATGGAGGAAGCTATGAAGGTATAATTATGAAAAGCTAATTACCTCGTGGAATGGATTTCCAGGCAGAGAGGTTACAGTGCTGTTTAGCTAAACTGATGTTCAAAAGCAAATTAGATCACTTGAGAGTGCAGATAGATGGGGGAAAGTAAGCAAAATGTATTTATTAGATGAAGGAGGGGCATTTGTGGCCTTTGTGTATCCAACCAATTAATATGTGCAGCATGCTGTGTGAATGCTTGAGGTGTAGACCTGCCTCAGCACAGGTATTGGAGGTAGTCAGAGTTTGGGAAATGTAATGTAGTCCATGCAATGCTCTTTGAAAATCAACTTGTCCAGTCTATTCCATGGTTTTTCAGGTTAAAAAAAACAAAAACATTCCTTTGTTGGTTCAAATTTTTGCCCATTTAAAGCCAGCAATAACAGTCCTGGCATCTTCACACTGATACAGTTGTATGAAGATGTAAAATGACATACATGTTGCTGTCATCTGTTTTGTTGGCAGAACCTGAACCTGGGTTACCACTTCATAGTCCCAGCAGCCAGTGCTGTAAAACCATTGTTTGCAGGAGGAAAACCTGGTCAGAGAGCCTAGAATTAGGGGTGATTGCTACCTTCCGAGAAAGCTAGTTATGTACAGTGACTTCAGATTAACTTATGACCAGTACTCACAGAAGCACCTGGGATTGCAAATAACACCCCATAGATACATAGTGTAAATGCAATCTGAACACATACCACAGCCTGCTTCTATTGTATGTTAATATGGTACTACTGCCAAGACCACTTATGGTTGTAAGAGTGGTCTTAAGGAGCATTCTTTGGGTATGAGAACCGAGAATGGAATCAAAGTAAATGCTGCAGAGGTTTGAATATCTGTGGGAACCTCTGGATTGGCATGTCATTGTAGTAGGGATAGCAACTTATTGTCTACATCATTTCTTTTTTACCACAGATGGTATTTTTAATACTGTGAATTTTGTTGACTGAAAGACAAAAAGGATATAGCTGAAATGCCAAGGCACCATGTCCTAGCTAGAGATATTCAGATATTTGTTTCATCCATTGTTAATCCTTCATATCTGCTGGCTGGCTACCATCATCCCCTGCCCTCCCAGTCCCAGTGTTCACTATCCATTGGACTTGTCTTGCTCCAAGATAGTCCCACGTGGATTCCCCTATGGAATGGCTAGAGAGGGAGGTCCATTCTCCACTCAGATCTCATTCCATATTCCTGATGCCCTGCCTATTCAGTGATGTACGGTCTACCAAGGGTTGGAAAATCATCTATCTGGTAGGTCATTTCTTTCCTCTAGCATTTTCTCCCAGGCCCAGTCCAGTGTGAAGTGATACAGTCTGCATGCCTGCTTCCATAGGCACTCTATGTCAGCATCCGAGGATGGTTGAGCTGATCACTATTGTGCTAATACCTGACTTATTTCAGGTTGCAGACTGGAAGTGGGATGTCTCAACCCCTCCCCTGAGAGAGGAGAGATGCCATTAGGACTCTCCACAATCCCTCCATAAGTGGACCCCAAGCAACCTGGGTCTTCTGCTGAACTCAGGTCACCATTATAATGGGAAGTCGTGGTACTGACCCAGTGGTTATTCAAGTATTTTAACTTTTCTTCTCATGCCTAGCCAGAGGAAATGAGTTCTCCTAAGCACAGTTACACCTACAAGTACATCCCAGGCTTACAGTACTTGAAAATGACTGCATGAGTTTTCCAAGCCAACACTTCTTTCAGAATAACTTTTCACTTCCACAAGTAATAAATACAGTAGTATGCACATTTTTCTTTGTGCATAGGCCTATTAGTTTTAATATATCACAAAGTAAAATGCATTCATGTTTTCTCACTTCTCTTTAAATGTCTAAAATATGTCACTACTATCCTTCCAAAAGGTAAAATGTATTTTTTTTAATATTTATAGCATTTTGTCATACAGCACATCACAGCATATTTTACTGGGTGTTGAATGAGGCAAGGCATACCAAAAAGATATGCTGGATACAGGAAAATAAAATACATTTGGGTAAGAAAACACTAAGTAGCTGGCAGAGTATAATTAATCTTGATAACATTAACAAAATGTTAACAATGTAGGGAGTAGGATAAACAGTACCAGAAGACAAAGGAGAAAAATATTAAGTTGTTAGGAGTAACTTAAAGTGACTGACTAATTAGTTTTCTCAGAAGTCTGTTCCAGGCAAGACAGCTGAGAATGAAAACACTGCCTCTGTTTTAAAGAACAGAGGTTGGGAGCTGGCATCACTTCTGCCTCCTTCCCTTTCTCTTGACTTGGTCTTCTGCTTCAACAATAGAGGTGCACTGAATCAGATTCACTTTAAATAGTTCCTTGCTGCTCCTGAACAATAGCACCAGTAGAAAAGTGTTACCATGGTGATTCCCGACTGCCCATGGATTTGGCAATTGTCAGTGATTCAGAATTGAATGGCTCCCCATGGTGTGTGTACATCATGGGCCAGCTGGGCAGAGCAGCGTGTGACCTTGCTCTAACTGAGGTGAGGTTTATATACCTGGAGCACTGAGATCTCATTATTATATTACCTTGTACACCATCCTGTACATAGGAGTCCTGTAGCATCCTCAGGTTTATGTGGAGAATTAAAAACAGCTTTGCCACCAAACTAGTTATGAGGCATTCACAAGACTCTCTGTATCAGATTAGTGGGAAAAGATGAACCACATAATTCATTGCTCCTGACTGAAATATTGGGTACCTCATCTGTTTATTTGTTTTAATTGATGAGATTAGAGTTTATGAAAGCTGAAAGATTGAAAAGAATGGACACTAAAACCCTCTAATTAAAACACATACAATATGGAGTGCTGAGTATAAGCTTTCCCATGTTGCCATGCCAGTGTATCCTCCGTATTGTGGAAGAACCAGCTCTAGTAAGTGGGAGTGTAATCCAGTCTTGATGCCTATTTAATCATTGATGCTCATGTGAACCTGCAAACATAGGTGCCAGTTAGTGCAAATTGTGATACACATTTTCAGTTTGAGATGTTTCTAATAACAACAGCTCTGAGACTACCACAGCTCTTTTGATAATAGGGCACCAAACAGCCATTACATGATAGCTAATTTTATATTGATCTGGGATGGGTTTGAACCAATGACTCAAAGGCAAAGGCTAATTTTTGTCACTGTTATTCATCAAATCTTCTATTCTGCACTCTATCAAAGGAAAAAATGAAATGCAGCAAAACACAGAAGCCCACCAGAGAGACTAGCACTTCATCCCTGGCTGCCAGCACGGAGGGACAAAAGTCAAAATCTCTGAAGTGATATGTGTGGAGAATGCCTCTTCCTAGAATGGGACAGCAGAAAGAATTGAAAGAAGCATGCAGATGGTCCTCACTGGAATGGAACTACATAGAAATGTCATATCTGTGGGCAGATAAGGATAGCTTGGTCCACCCAGTCTGTCTATTTTTTCCTGCCTATACTGTCACCACAGATCCTACTTGATCCTGAGCACCCCCCAACACACTTTCCCACCAAGATTAGTTTTTCCCTATCCCTTGCATGCTTGCAGATCATACAATTTTAACCCGATCACCCTTGCTGGAAGACTGTTCCAGGCATCTGCCACTCTCAGTGAAGAAGTACTTCTCACATCCATCCAAACATTTCCCTTCCAGCTTCATTGCATTTCCTTTGTTTTCGTGCACCTTCTCTCTGAAAAATACCCCAAGTACCTTATTCACCCCCATGAGGTATTTATAGGTCTCTATCATGTTCCCTCTCTCTTCGTGGGTGTACTTATTCAGATCCCCTGCTACTTCCCATAGTTGTTTTGATACAGCCCCTGTAACATTTTAGTTGCCTCCTCTGGACAGCCTCTACCTCTATATGTCCTTCCAGAGATGTGGTCTATAGAACTAGACACAGTACTCCAGCTTGGTTTCTCCAACAGTTGATACAATGGTATCTAGAAAATGCAGGAAAAGTGATAGAAGAGTGTCCAGCTAACCAACAGGCACAGTAGTACTTAAAATTTCTCAAAACTGAAAGCTAAAGCCATATAAAGAATCAATGATGAGGTACTGGACTGGGAGCTGCTGTCGGCATACATTGGAGCAAGGGAAATGGGACAGAAAGAGCAGAAGGGATCAAGACAAGACACAGATAGGGTTGTAAACATTGTCTAGTACATAGTTTTATGTGTTTTGGTAAGTTCCTCTTGTTACTATTAAAACTTTAAAGATTCAGCTTTCCAGCAGAGCTTGCTAGAAATAAATGGTGATCCATGTTGCTTGATGATAAGGATCAGAACATGTTAGTTAGCAAGTGGTACTTTTCGATTTTGCATCAAAGTGCTGTGAACTGCACCTGAATTGGAAAATCACTTGGAATTTTGCAACAAGTTTTAGGATGATGACTTTAAATCAGCCAGGGTTCACAACAGAAAGGAGACCATGTGCCCGACTTGCAAAAATGGGTCCCTATATGTGATGGAGTATGTATCTATCTATCTATCTATCTATCTATCTATCTATCTATCTATCTATCTATCTATCTATCTATCTAGCAATCTTATATATGTTATATAATATAATTGAGTGTGTGTTTGTGTGTGTGTGTAATAGATTAGATATAGATATGGATATGGATATGGATACAGATACAGCTACAGATACAGATCTAGATCTAGATCTAGATCTAGATTTCATGAATGGGACTTTTCCATGGAAAAACACCAGATATTTCCACATATCTGACAGTAATTGGCTAGTATATACACTACTAATGAATCTACAATGGCTTATTAAAATGTGAAAAACAACATATTTACATGCTATTACAACTATGGACAAAATAGAAACATAGAAACACAGAAGTTGATGGCAGCAGACCTTTAGGTCCGTCTAGTCTGCCCATTTATTTTAGACCTATTTTAACACTCTAATTGCCCTTTGGAGTAAGGGCTCCTTGTCTCTATCTCATGCATTCCTGAATTCCACCACAGTGTTTACCTCCACAATCTCTAAGGGCAGGCTGTTCCAGGCATCCACCACTCTTTCTGTGTAGAAAACGTCCTGGTGATGATAGAGAACCTCCCTCCTTGCAGCTTGAGGTCATATCCCTGGTCCTGGTGCCCTTCTTGAAGTGAAAAGTTCCTGTGCCTATACCTTGTTAATGCCTTTTATGTACTTGAATGTTTCGATCATGTCCCCTCTCTTCTTTGCTCCAGTGAGTACATATTCAGTTCCCTCAGTTTTCCTCTTAGAACATGTCATGCAGACCCTGAATCATTTTGTCACCTTTCTCTGTACTGTTTCTACCAAGTCAATGTCTTTTCTGAGGTGAGGCCTCCAGAATTGGACTCTGTATTCCAGATGAGGCCTGACCAGTGATCTGTAAAGTGGTAGAATCACCTCTCTCCTCCTGCTCATGATTCCCTCTCAATGCAGCCCAGCATTTTGTTGGCTTTCAATTATGCTTTCTTGCACTGCTTACCTACTTTCAAGTTGTCTGAGATTATGATTCCCAGATCACGTTCCTGGTTTGAGATCTCCAGTCTTTCATCTCCTAGGTAATACTCCTTTCTTGGATTTCTCTTTGCTATGTGCATGACCTTGCACTTTTGGTGTTAAATCTCAGTTGCCACTCTCTAGACCATTCTTCTAGTTTCTTGAGTTCAGCTTCCATCTTGCCCATGCCTTCTGAGGTGTCCACCCTGTTACATATCTTGGTGTCATCTGCAAACAGACACACCTTCCCTTCCAGTCTATCAGCCATGTCTGCTATAAAACATTGAAGAGCAGAGGCCTCAGCACTGAGCCCTGTGACACCCCACTGGTCATCCTGCCTTCTGTTTATTGCTTACATTAACCTGCACCTCTGGGTTCTGCCTTGTAACCAGTTTTGTATCCATCTGACTACTTCCAGACCAGCCCCTATGCGGTCAAGCTTCTTTACCAGCCTTCTGTGTGGAATTGAGTCAAAGGCCTTACTAAAGCCTAGGTAGATCACATTTACCACCCCACTGTCATCCACTGTTTTTAGCATAGTCAAAAACTCAAGCAAATTTGTCTGGCATGATCTTCCTGCTGTGCAACCATGCTGTTTAGGGTCTTATCGGCTGCTGACTTGAGAAATGCTATGATCCTCTGTTTGAGTAGTGTCTTCATTAGCTTTCCCACTTTAGACATGAGGCTCACAGGTCTATAATTACCAGCCTCTTTACAACTGCCTGATTTGTGAAGTGGAACCACTATTGCCTTTTTCCAGTCTTTGGGTACCATCCGTTCTTCAAGGATTTTGTGACTAGATGTGCCAGAGGGCTGCTAATTCTGCCCACAGTTCCTTAAGGATTCTGGGATGCATCTCATCTGGTCCCATAGCTTTGCTCGCTTTTAGTTTTACTTAGCACCTCCTGTACTTCAGTTTCTGTAAGGGACTAGTGTATACCTCTGGTCCTGGGGTGTTGTATTTTTCAGGGCTGGGCTATCCCGGGGTCCTCTTTAGTAAACACTGATCAGAAGTATTTGTTGAGGTTTTGGCTTACTCTGGGTCACATTTGGTGCATTTCCTTCTTCAGTAGCAATCTTTACTATCCCTTTTTGCCTTCCTACATTCAATAATGTATCTAAAATGATTTGTCTCCTTTCTTTGCCCATTCTGCTTTCTTTTCCTCTGTTTGGGCTTTTGCCTTTCTAATTTTGTTCTTAGACTGTCTTATTTTTCCTTATATGACTCTCAGTCTTCCTCAGTTTTGGTTTCCTGGTATATGCTGTATGCCTTTTTGTTTTGTTTGCCTGTGGTAGCACTTCCTTAGAAAACCATAGAGGATTTATTTTTCTTTTCGTTTTGCTGATCCATCTGGCACATTGATCTGTGGCAGTCTTTATTGCTCTGTTGAGTCTCCCCACATGATCTCCACCTTCTCAACCTTTATTTCCATTAACTGGTTTCTTAAGTTTCTCATTTTTGAAACTGGCCTTTTGAGATCTAACACCTTTATCTTTGAGTCGCTGGTGTTCTGTGTTATGTTTACCTTGAAGCTCACCATGCAATGGTCTGCTGCTGCCACATGGCATCCCACGTTGATGTCCTTGACCCTTTCAGAGTTTGTGAGGACCAGATTGAGATGGGCATCTCTCCTTATTGTTTTATATATATATATATAAGTAATTCAACATGTTTTATTAGTTTTCAGCAAAATCATACATTTACACTTAAAAAACCAGCCATTTAGCAAGTAATACACAAGGAAGCCAAAAACAAACAAATAAAAAAACAAATAATAATACACAACATTTAACAGAACCCCTCCACACCCCTTCCTCTTCCCAACCCTAGTGTCAGAAAATAAGAGGCCTAATGATTTATTCAGGAGCACCACAGAGACAATAATGTCATGAGGTGCTCCCATAAGAGTCGGCAGACCTCCAGCCTATGCCGCATACTGGCAGCGCTTTTCTAATTGAATGGCGTTTAGGTTTCCAAGTACTATTCCAGAACCGAGAGCAGTGATTCATCTTTCCAATGCCTAAGAATAATTAATTTAGCAGTAGCAGTAAGTAGGGCAAGGGGCCTTCCTAATCCCAGGAGTGCCCTGTGAAACAGATTTAATAAGCAAGATTTGTGGGGTAAAATGGTATGTAGGCCTAAAATAGGATTAAGAGTCTCCCTAATGGCACTCCAGAGTTTCTGGATTTCTGGGCATTCCCATAACATATGGTAAAGGATCCTGACTCTTCCCCACATCTGTGGCATAGCGAGGATATTCATATTCCTATAGCATGCAATCTGGCCTGGGTATAATATAAATTGTGCATTAGATTGAATTGAAAAGTCACAATCTGTCCTGCTTGATAAGTTTATAAGTGGATTTCCAGATTTTACCCCAAAAATCCAGGTTATCCAGAAGGACAGCACCTGTGCATAATAGAAGCAGACCCCAGAAGGCAAGGTAAGATCTAAATCTTGCAGAAGTTTATATACCCCAGATACGGCAAGTGGTTGTTTTGCCACTTTGCAAACTTCAGGTAAATCTTTTTGGAGAGTAGCCCACAGTTTGGGTCCTAAGAATGCGACAATGGCATGTTTCAATTGCCAATATTTGTACAAGACAACATTGGTTAATTGAAATTGTCTCTGTAGGGAAGAGAATGATACTATACAGTCTCCATTATAGAAGTCTCTTAATACACAATATTGAAGCCGAGGGCAAAAAGGGTGGAATTACGTGCTTGTCTACAAGGAGGTGAGGATTGTTAAAAGGGGTAGCTCACCGACTGGTGCCAGTTAATGGAAAAATGTGACTGTATCTGATGTAGCACCGAAGGGACCAACCTATGGGAGAGTCTCTAAGGGAGTTTGGAAGACAGGAGGGAAGCTGGTATACTAAAGCATTCAGAGACCAGCAAGTAAGTTGCACTAAAGTTTTCTAATTTCGACCCATGCAGGGATATAGGTGGTGGCCTGCTGGGGGAGGGATCTTCCATCCACCTGGCCAGTTTACTGATGTGTTGGGCCCGTAATACGTGAATAGAGAAGAGAGAGCCTAAGCCCCCCTGCAGTTTGGGAGGAGTGTGCTTAATATAGCTCCTACGGGCTCATCTGTTTTTCCATATAAACTGACTAAACATTCTAATTAATTGGGTAAACCATGACTTACAGAGAAACATTCGCAGCATACCCATGGGGTATAGGATACATGGGAGCACGTTCATTTTAAGTGTACTCATACGACCCCAAAGGGACATTGGTAGCCTGCTCCATCTGTCCAAGTCTAATTTAAGCATGGAGATCAATTTGGTAAGATTTTCTTTCACCAGAGAACACACGTCTCTAGTAATCTTAATCCCTAAATACATCAGAGTATGGGGCATCCATGTCAATCCCAGATCCAAAAGCTCAACATGAGTAAGACGGTGGTTGAGGGGAAAATTGGACTTAGAGAGGTTGAGCTTGTAAAAGAAGTCATTGGAGAATAGAGTCAGTTCCTCCAGTAAGACTAGTATGGTGGAGCAGGGGTCTTCTAGATGAAGCAAAGATCATCAGCATAGGCCGACAGGAGGTATCTTTTGCCTTCGAGTTGAATGCCAGTCAGGACCTCAGAATTAACCAATCTACAAATTAAAGATTCTAAGTAGAAGTAAAAGGAGGGGGAAAGTGGACAACCTTGACGGGTCCCCGTTGCTGAATGGAAATGGGTCTGAAAGATGTCCAGTGCACCACACCCTGGCCATGGGGTCAGAGTACAGTATCTGGATCCATTTAATGAAATCATTTGGAATCCCAAACTTACTAAGGAAGCAAATAAAAGTCCCAGGAGACCCTGTCAAAAGCTTTCTTGGCATCAAGGGAGACCAGAGCAGAGGGTACCTCTGACTTCCTCAACACCAAGATGAGATGCAGGAGCTCCTCAAATGGTCTCCTGAGGAATGAACTGACATAAACCCTACCTGGTCATATCCAATGACATCCCCATAAGCGGAGCAAGGCGGGTGACCAGGATCTTCGCCAATATTTTAACATCTGAGTTATGGAGGAGATTGGGCAGTAATTACCTGGATTTAGAGGATCCTTGCCCAGTTTGGGAGTCAAGGTTATCAGTTCCTCAAGAAAGGATTTATCACTCACCTTTTTCAATCCAGAAATTGTAAACTTTATGAGAAATGGTGCCAGTTGGGCACAGCAAAGTTTATACAAGTTGTTTGGAAGGCCATCTGGCCCAGGGGCTTTGTTGTCAGGTAAGAGTTTAATAGCATGCTCAATCTCAGACAGAGTAATTTGGGCTCCCAAACTAATGACGCTCTGACGGAAAGTCTGGGCAGGGTTACTGAATTTAAATAATCAGTTATAGTGAAGCAATTGGGATTAGGGGACTTCAATCACAGAGCGCTTTGAAGTATTTACTGAAAATTTCTACAATCTCCTGCGGATTGAGGTGATATCCTCATCAGGAGATGGGCATAGACTGGGTACAAACCTGGACACCTCAGCTTGCCTAAGCATAAGGGCTAGGAGTTTCAAGCCTCTCTCCAGACTCAAGATATTGTAATTTAGTCCACATGCAGGGAGCACTCTGCTTTCTGAGCCATCATATCTGCATATTGAGATTGGAAAAGGTGGAGCTTGCTCATTCAGATTCTGGGAGCATCTATGCAGTGAGTGTTCTAACTGTCTTATACTGTCCAGGAGAGAACTCAACTGAGCTTTTCTGTGCCTTGCATATGTAGATGATAGGCGGATAAAATCGCCTCTAAGCGCATTTGAGCGTGGCCCAAACAAGATCTACCTTTTCTACAGAGCCTTTGTTAATCTCTAGGAAAGTGAAAATAAAGCTCTGAAGGTGTTCAATGAGGGAGGGTTTCTGCAGTAATCTAGTATTAAGGCACCAAAGACTATCTGTCCTAATACCCGGACCAAGGAGGATGGAAACACTGACTAGAGAATGGTCAGAAAGGACCCTGGGATGAATGTCCATGCCCACAACCCCGGGAAGGAAAGCATTACTAAGTAAAAAATCAATACGGGACAAAGTTTTATGCGGAGGAGAAAACGATATATTGGCGGTCCATATGGTGAAGGGTGCGCCATACATCAAGTGTCCCTGTGCCTGCTATAAGGTCTCTGAAGGCTCTTTGAGCTAGAGAGAGACCCATTTTCTTACTATCTGAGCTGCCAAGAGTGTTTTGAAGCACTATGTTCCAGTCACCACCTATTACGGTAAGTTTGGGGATCTGTTACTATTACCGATAGTAAGTCGAGGAAAAATTGAGTTTGTACATTTGGGCCATAAACAGATCCCAACACTATGGGGTAAGATACAAAGGTGCCCTGTAGGATAATATATCTTCCTTGTGGGTCCCAATGTTCATGCTGCATAACAAATTTGACTGTCTTGGCAACTAAAATCACTGCTGCCCCCTTTTAGAGGTAGATCCAGCACCAAAGGCCTGGCCTACCCAGAGCCTCCCGCAGCAGTAGGATATCTTCCCATCTAAGGTGTGTCTCCTGGAGACAAGTGAAGTGAGCTTTCAGGTTTCAGAGGTGCCTTAAAACACTGGCTCATTTAGCTATCTTGGGCCCCTTTAATAGTCCAACTTAAAAGTTATAGTGACTCTCATTGTGCAAATAGAACAATATACCTTGAAAAGAAACAGAGGGCCACAATCAACAGTGTTCTAGAACAGGCCTGATTAGGTAGGGAGTAAAGATCCTAACCCACTGACAAATCAAGGTAACCCACCCCAACCCCCTTCCTTCCCTCCCTCCCCATGTTACGCAAATTAACCAAATCATTGTGCCCAAACAAGTAGAAAACATTTCAACAATACAAAATGTAAAACAATCCTTGGGACTCTAGGAGCCCCATAAATCCACCCCAGTCCAACTGTCTGAACATCCATGCATCCTGGGACGTGATTCGCTACACAGCCCACAGTGCATGCCACACCCCACCCTGCCCAAAACTAGCAAGTATCAACACTCTGGTCCCATTATAAGAAGGAAATGAAGGGAACCCAGCATGGGAGGACTACCAGCCTAGATTGCCCCAGGACACCAGCGAGAGGAAAGGGTTAATATCCGAGGCAGTCAGGTTGAAAAGTAGTATTTAATAGTATGTAATCCTCTGGGAAAGATCCAGGGACCAGGTTATAGAAACCCCTCTTTCCCACATAAACAATTCTACATTAACATTGTAGATTTTAGCAAGATTATTGTTTTTAATAAGAGACATACTTAATTGTTGTCCACATAATTATAATAATAGAAAATAACTCAGTGTTCTCCTGCATAAATGCGTACACTGCATAAGTTAAGGACATTAGTACAAAACAAAAATATGCAGGGAGAAAGGCTGTTAAACATCAGAAGCACAGCCTGAAATTAATGTCCTCACGCAGCCACTAGGTGGAGCCCAAACATTATCCAAGTATGAAAGCAGGTCGTTTGAAACTTTTGGTGGCTTGCACATTAATGTCAATCCGAAGTTAAGATTGAGCCTAACATTAGCATTACGTACAAAGTCAAGCAGGAACCCACAGTTCAATACTAGCCAGAAGGGAGTTCATAGTCTCCCTAACTTCAAATACAAAAGTAAGATATTCCTACTATTACAAGCACTGGAAAATAAAAGATGACTCTGGTCTCACGTAGATCTGCAGGTATTTTAACTGTGAGCCACAGGGCGACCTCTTGGTTTTCCTCCGATTTCAGTGGGCAATAGAAAGAAACAGCAGAATGCTCACACATACCACAGGTGCAAGGGTCCCTCACGGGATTTTAATTGTCACTTAAAGAGATCTGGGAGCATGGTTTTGAGGACCATTCTTGGCCGCCAACTGAGTCAAAAGAATGCCACTGATCTTTTAGGTAGACCTGTAGGAGAACCGGATATTTAGCTCTAAACTTGATCCCGCAGCAATAATTTTAGTAATAACTGGGTGTAGAGCAGTTCTTTCTGACAGACTGTATAGGCAGTTCCTGGGTAATGCGGATATTCCTCCCTCCCATTGGAGTTCCTTAATATCTTTAATTACTCCCATAATGTGTTGCTTAACTAGAAAATTTAACAGTCAGAAAATGAGAGGTTGTGGGGAGCCCTGTATGGAATCGGTGGAGAGCTCAGTAGGCCCGCTTACTACATATGTGGGCCCATTAGGGAAGGGCCTGCAATTTTTCACAAAGCTTTTGCATGAAAAGTATGGCTTCCCAACCCTCTTCCTCTTGGGCAGTCCCAGGATAACCTAATTATTTCTTCTGGATCATCCTTCTAGGTTCTCCATTTTTCCTTCAATTTTCTTTACCCTGTGACATAGGGCAGTTATTTCTGGTCGGTCCTGGTGTGCCAGTCATCAAGAGATGAAATCCTGGCATCGTTGTCTCCAGTGCGGATAACAAGTTGTTCCACTGTGGATTTAATGTTGTGGAGGTCTGAGGACAGCCGATTAGGATTTCTTTAATTGAGTCCAGTCCTTCTTGGAATTTTCCACCGTCAGTCGGTCTGGGCGTGTGAAGAGGCTGCAGTACTTGGCTGGGATTTCACCTGCTTGCTCTGCTTGTCCCTCGTCGGGGTGGTTGACAGCATGTGCCATGGTGGTACAGCTTTTATTTCTGCCTCCATTCGTGCAGTCACCACAAGGTAGGTAACTTCCCAATGAAATAAGGGCAAGATATTGGTTAAAACACAGAATCAGGCAAATAGGATGATAAAGAAATAATAAAGTTTATGCAGAGGTGCAGGAGCTTGCTCAGGGCACGTCTTTCCTCCTAGAATGCCATCACATGACCCCTTATTGGGATTTTAACAAGCTGGCACAGTCCATGTCTTGTAGTAACAATAAGAAGTCCCTACTTCTTGTTATTGCTGTCATTAGTGTGCTCCAGTTAATATCTGGTAGATTGAATTACCCGCTAGTATTACTTCATCTTTATAAGATGTTTTGATTTCCTCTATTAGGTCTTTATCTCCTTTATCGCCTTGATTTGGGGCCTGTACACAATGCTGATTCTGAAGGATTTTCCCTTTCCCATATCTACTGCTAGCCACAGTAACTCAAGTCCCCATGGTGCCCTTTTACTTCTGTGGCTGTTATTTCTTCCTGAATTGTAAATAGCTATGCCTCCCTCCCCTTTTGCCCTGGCTATCCTTCCTGAACAGGTTGTAACCAGGAATGGCCTTATCTCATCCATGGTTTTCCATGAACCACATTTCTGTTACAGTCACCCAGTCCAGCCTTTCTGTTTCCAAGATGGCTGTGAGTTCAGGAAGTTTGTTGTTAGGCTCTAGCATTTGCAACCATTGCCTTCCAGGAACGTACATCCTCTTTGGTGCGAGGTTGTATCCTTCCTGGACTGCTCTAGGTTGCTGCTTCCATCCAAGAGGTTATGGAGGTTGCTAGTTTGGGTGGATGTTGTCTCTGATCTGTTTTCTGAAGATGTATGTGTGCATTTGGAGTTTTGGGAAGTGATGACCAGACAATGATTGCAGGGGTGTGAGCTGTGTTTAAACTACCTGAATAGACATAAAACTTTTGTCGAAGTGCTTGCACACCTTCCTGTTTAGGTGCAATATATTGTATTTAAAAATGCTCTTTCCCAAAAGTTATGCCAGTTTCCTAAGTAGTGGTATCCCTTGTCTTGGCAGCAGTCCCGCAGCCATGAGTTGAACTCACCTACTTCAATCTCTCTGACTGCTTGGTGCATTTTCCTTTTCCCCACACTGGCAGCACTTCTGAGAACGCCAATTTAGATGGAAGGGAAGAAAGTTTGTTGGCCAGTTCCTCAAGTGTTTTTGGCCTCCTGAGTTGTGTGATTTGCCAAGTCATTGGTACCAAGGAGTATTTTATATGTGTAACATCCCTGATTCCTGCACAATTGTCTTTATGCAGTTTGTGTCCCTATTTGCACAGGCTCCTGGTAGACACTTAACCACAATGTCACTTTTAACTTTTGTGTTATGTGGTGTTCCACTTCACAGATCATGGAATCCCAGATTATGAGAATTTTGCTTTTTTTTTTTTATTTGTGTCATTTTTATTTTGAGGATTAATATTTTTGTTTCTATCATATTTGGTTTTGGTATTGTTGTTGGTTTTCTTTTGAGTATTAGCATTTTGTTTTTATCATAATTTGTATTGGTTTTAATCGGTGTGATAGCCTTTTTGGTTGTTTGTTTTCTTTACCTTGTATTACATTGTCTGTGGTTGGTACCAGTAGAACAAACCTCTTTTTTTGTTTGGGTGGCCACAAATGCTCCTGGTTTGTGGCTTACTTCCTGGGCCTCCTATGTTGCCTCTTTTCGTTATCACCTGCCAGTCCCCGGCCCTGCCTCGAGTCCTGGCCATTGGCTGACATGCTGGTCCTGGTGGTGGTGGTGGGAAGGTTGGTTAACTCTGCTATAGAGTTCCCTATATTGGAGGTCATATATTATAGCCCAAGCATCCTGTAGTTGGGCTGCAAGATCTCAGATGGCCCAGCATGCATGACAGGATCCATGTTGCCATTTGTAGACTTTATTGTACAGTGCACCGCAGTTTTCACAACTGACAAGATCCATTTTTTTTATTTTAGTTGAGAGGTACTATATCATATTTTATCCTGCTTGTAGGCAAGAAGAGGAGGAGGGGTGATGTGTGCTGATTCATGTTTTTGGCAGGAAGTGTGGACTAAAAAGAAAACAAAAGAAAAGGCCTAAATGTCTTATTACAACATTACTAACATGGTAATAGCCACCTTATTCCAACACTATTAATATGTGTAAAACACATCTTATTGCAACACTATTAATATGAGTAACAGCCACCTTACTACAATTATAAAAACCTTCTAAACAATCTATTTTGTGTCCATCCCTTATATAGTATATTAAACACCGGATAGCAAAGTCCCAAACTCTCATGAAATATTACCATCTTGGGGCTTAATGAACTCATAAAGGCCACTCCACCCTTTGGACTTGTGGCTTTATGAGCTCATTCAGTCCCTTGATGGTAATATTCCCTTGTATATGACACTTTTCAATCAGTTATTCTATAGATCCACAGACAGATAGATAGACAGACAGACAGACAGACATACTGTAGTTAGATAGATAGATAGATAGATAGACAGACAGACAGATATTAAATGGTTGCACCCTCTTCCATACAGAAAAATCATGTATTTCCCACTCCACATATATGAAATAAAAATGTCAGATTTTCCAGTGGTCATCCTTCTAGTTGTTTACAGATACTACATAGAAACAGTTTCTGCACCCAGCAAAATAAACAACTGAAAGCAGACTATTTCAAAACCATAATAATATATTCTCTACTGTTATTATTATTATTATTTTACTATTCTAAACTCTTTTGTAAGTGCACTAAAACACTGCAGGTTTTGATATTAGTTACCTACATGCAGTTCCAGGACTGAATGCAATTGGCTTGTGCCTAGTGCCTTACTACACCCCTGTTGTGCATTCATGCCATTACTACCAACACTCTGTCATGTCTTGTTGCTTATGTGACAACCAAGTTATTAGCATATACAATTTATTTATTTATTTATTTCTAGGAAGTACCTTTGAGCCAAAGGCTCTTTTACAGAGGTTCCATGTCATAGTAATACATGGGCATAACATCATTTACATTGGTTACAAGTACATAAGCAGATACATGGAGATTCCATGCCTAGAAAGACGTGAGTACATCAGGTTACAGAGTTTGCATAATTACAATAACAGGGATTACATAAGTAAAAATATACAGACACATAATTTTAAGCAGGCTAGGTTGACAGGTTATTAAATGAACACCTTGAGAATCTACAGGATATAGAGGAATCAGGTAGGGAACATAGGATGATATAGTCTGTAAAATAATTAACTAATACTAAATGCAAGGAGGCAAGAACTTGATGGGCAGCAGTTCTTTTGTTGCTAAGAGTGTAGTCATAAAGGAGGGCTAGACTCACTGGGGGACAGTGCTGAAGCTGGGACCTGGAGCCTACTGGGGAGTAGTTAGTTAACAAGAAGAGAGGAGAAGGCAAGGGTGCAGGTTAAAATGAGGGTAGCAGGAAAGAAGGGAAGAGTGTAGGGGAGTTCAGGTCTCACAGTCACTGCTCCTGTTTGTGGTGAGGGCCACTCAGAGTTTATCTTAAAGGGCCTATTTTGTCCTCTTTTGTGATGCCTAGGTCAAGTGCATTAAGCCAAAGTGGTGACTGGTATCCAGAGAACTGTGGCCTTGTGTAGTTCTATGAAAGGGACACAGAAGGCTGAGTTGTTTGTACCCTAAGCGATCTGATGGAATTAGGTCAGCAATAACCACCTAATAACAGAGGTAACAGACACATTATTAACACATATAACAGTCACCTAATTAACAACTCAGTGTTGGCAAGATGTTAGAGTTAAGAAGATAAGGTTGCTCAGATCATGACAGAGAATAGCCCATTTTCAAGCTTATACAGCTTCACAAAAAGAAAGATCCCACCTCAAACCAATCTGACTTCCTACGATGAGGATTTAACCAGGGAAATGGAAAAGGTCTGTGTAGTGTATGTAGTCTAGCTGAACTTAAAACTCATGGAGAATGTATGCAATATGATGTCCCTAAAGTATATGGGAATCAGATAACCAACTTGCATGCAGCTAAGAAGCATCGAGTTGTGGTGAATGGTCTCTGTTATGAGTACAAAGCTGTTTTAACAGGAATGCTTAGGTGTTGGTGCTGACTCCTATGCTCTTTAATATTTGTTTATTTTAGTTTGTTTTTACCTGATAAGTATACTAGACATTCAATGTCTATTTTCAGGCATGTCTAGGAACAAAACCTTGTGCAATAATTCAGACTACTTTGGCACAGTACAGATCAAAGAACAGATAAAACATTATGTATTCATATAAAATCCCATCACTGATGAGAAATGAGGGCTTAGATATTATAATAAGATTGAGAAATCTGGCACAAACACAATCTCTGAGGTGCAACAGTGGAGAGGACATCTGAAAACATAGATCTGCAAGCAATAATACCCAACAGGGTGGCTAGTATTGAACTATACTTGCCACCCAGGGGTAATGAGGACCAACACTGCAAGTGAAGTGCTTTAAAACCCTGGTAAGGAAAGTATGGCCCATTCCACACACCCTAGAGGGTATTATTGCACTTAGAACAAACTCCGCCAGAGCCAAAAGGGCTGCAGGAGATAAATCTGAGTTAAAACTATTGAAAATATATATTTTTAATTTTCTACACCAAATTTTCAACACAGACTCATGAACCCTGCCTCATAAAGAAGGGCAGAGAAATGTTCAACTTCTAGCCTAAAGGTGATGTCATGATGTCATGCAGGGACTGCAAAATCAACTTTTGTGCTACAAACACACATTTTGGGCAGGAGTTGAAATGACAGCTGTCACATTCATGAGTTGCTGTACCAAAATGGTTATATTGAAAATTGATGGTAAAAATATTGAATATTACCAAAGTTATGAGCCTGCATTTGCAAAATTCAGCATAGCCTCATAACTTAATAGGTGAACACATTGAATTATACAACACAAGAATGTGCAAGTACAATACCACCCCATATTAAATTTAACCAAGGCCAGGAATGCATTGCTAGTCTTTTTTGGCATTGAAAAGTTTCACTTGGTCTACGGGAGAACTTTTGAATACTGCTTTACTTAGTCGAGCCCTAAATATCATGATATCAGGGCAGTAAGGAGCTAAGGTGCACTCAGATTGAAGTGAGGATAAGGTCAAGAATTTTTATTGTGGTGTTGTACTCTATAGAGACTCTGCTGAAAGAATGCAACACATATGTCAAACAGAGAAACACCAGTTTGGCATAGATGCTGAATTCTTTGGTGCGGTCTTAAACTGCAGCCAGTTAAATTGTGCTGGTATTCATTTTTGAGTGGGGATTGTGAAAAATCTCAGATGGTTGTCAATTCTGACCCACCTTTTTCTTCCTTAATGACAAAACTGCTGCTTTAAACAAATGGGCTATGTAGACCATTATGATACATCATATTTTCAATAACTCCAACTTTTACACCATGTGGGTCACTGTCCCACATGGGAAAATTCTACCTCTCACTCCTCTCTGAGTGCAGACCAAGACCTCTTTTTATGTTGACAACCTCCTCCATCTGCCACTTGTTCTGTGGCAGTGAATTTATGTAGCATTTTAATTCTGCATATCTATGCAGTCACATAAATGCCTACTGACATCCTTTTTAAGCTTTCCTCTATCAGTGTCTTCATATTTCCTCCAGTGTTTACATTTACTGCAGCAGTAAAGAGAATGTGTTCAGTACTACAAATAAAACAAGTTTGCTGGTGGGCTTTCTGTTTAGATATCACTGTTAAGGAGAAGCTGCATTTTCAAAACAGGAATACCTGGAAGGATCTGACAGATAATATCCACATTTATGTTTACTAGTAGTTATCATCTTCTCCCTGTAGAACAGCAGACTGAGATGGGACATGATCTCAGTCTTCCCATTCTCAGGGGTATTAAAGGATTGAACATATGGATATGTTCTCCAGCAGGACACAGGGACATGCTCTGAAGGTCACAAATGGCAAGTTTAAGGGTAACATTAGGAAGCATATTTTGTTCCAGAAGGCAGTGACATTCTAAAATAACCTGCCAATAGAGACTGTGGACATGAAGACAGTAGAGGGATCCTCAGTGTTGCCCATCCTTTAGCTTTTGTCAGCACTGAATCCATCAGTGTAAGAAGCCTGCACTGTTCCTTCCCATGCTGTACCTGCCCATGTGGATAAACAGAGGGCTTCAGACTCTAGTGCTGTTAGTCTGCCACCTTTCATCAGCACTATATCTATCACAGTGCAGAAACCCTGGACTGTCTGTTCTACACTGCATCTGCCCCTTTGGATTTATAGATGGCTTCAGTCTCCAGTAGTGCCAGTCTCTTACTGTTCACCAGTAACACACTGTACCTGTCACTGTAGATAAACAAAAGGCTTTAGTCCCCAGTTCTCGCAGTCCCTCACCATTCACCAGGACTAAATGCAGACAGTGTGGAAACTGAGCACTGTCCCTTCCCCCACACTGTAGCTGTCTCTGTGGATTACCAGAGGGTTTAAAGCTCAAGTGGTGTCAGTCCCTCACCTCTTATCAGCACTAAATCCATCATAGTGTGGGTATGGTTGCACTGAGCCTGCCCCACATGGTACATGTAGATAAACTGAGGGTTTTATTTACTTTGTACCAGCACTAAATTCATCACAGTGGGTGAGTGGATGAGGAGGGAACCTGAACTGTGCCTATCCCTGTGGATAAACTAAGAGCTTTAGTTTACTGTACAGTGCAGTCTGAGCCATACCTTTGATCAGCATTAAATATATCAGAGTGAAAAGTCAGCAGGAACCCAATTCTGTGGATAGAGGTGTTGTATTTTACTTTACTAGCACTGGATATCAAATATACAAAGGTTGAATAGAAAAATATAAAAACAGAAGAACACGGTCTCAGATCCCAATAAATGCCCATAAGAACAATGGTTAAAACTTAGTTTGTAAGGGAGGAAGTGGTTGAGCAAAGCTGGAGCTGGACTGTCTGTGATTTGACACTGTAGTCTGCTTAATGAGACCCTGACTGTTTCAGTTCTTCAGTAAGGGAAATTCCAATATGCTTCAAGATAATGGGTTAACCCCTAGGCTGCTGAAAGAACTAGAATAAATCTATTTGATTATGCTGGACAGATACTCAGTCTGCAGCCCTGCAAGGGTTAAATTGAGGTACTACCTAACACAGAAGCTTCAAAAGTTTTGTTTTGTTGTTTATATCTTGAGAATCTAGGAGGCACAGTAGCATCCCCCCTCCCTACAGATGCATTTAAGACAGAGCAGCAGCAAATAGCAAAAATCAGAGGGGAGTGCACTATTTTGCAGTTGTGGAAGGATACTTCCAAAATCCAAAAGGAAGTTCCATGGTAAGCTTGTTTTTGAGTTATGTAAAAGAGCTGCAGGCCCCACCTACCTGCAGCCCTAAAATGGTTACAATTTAAATGTTATTAAAATATTTATAAAATAAAAAAATCATCTAAGAAATTAAGAATAATGAAACAAACAAATTTTGATGTAAAGTAGTCATTCTACTGCTGCACTTGTCAGCAGAGGGCACTGTTATTTTTTAAACATCAACTTGTGAGCCAGGTATATATCTGTCCCCATGACTGTTGTAGTACCAAACAGGAACATTACCTTCTGTTTGAACTGCTGACTTGAATTATCTATTTTGATAAGGACCTTTGAATAGGAATTGAGATCCTCAGTCTCAATTTCCTATGTAAAACACATTTTTTCTACCTTAATTTTGGAATTTAGATTTCCAGACTGGAATTTTAATATCCTTATTCCAAAATGAAATCAGTATCTCATTCTGACTCTAAATCTGCAGGTATCACCATCCCTAGGCAAATTTCGTGAGGTGTGTAAGGCTCACCTGTGACTTTCCCAGTCTGACTAATGTAGTTTAGCCAGCAATTTAGACCGGGCATTCCCTCCCTCTCCTGGTCAGATGCAAAATTGTCCCTAGTGTCTGATGGAAACAACTTCCAAGCACACTAAACCCCACCCCAGTCCTGCAACTGTGGTTGGCACAAGCCCTTAGGTCACCTCCTCTCTGTCTATTATCTGATAAACGTGAACACTATATTGACATGCCAGCAGGTACATTGATATATACGCTGTGAGATATCTCTTAAAATCATGTTAGTGCTACATCGATGTAACATCATAATTCCACTGTTTTAGCAACAAAATGAAACAGATGGTTCTCCAACCTGGCGACACATGATTCTGACTTAGATCTGTGAATGAACCTGGAGCACTGGATGGCCAGCAGGGTAAGATGGGGTGGAATGCTGGATGTGATGAGGATCTAACATCCCAGTGGGTGCTCTTTCCTCTGGTGAGGGAATGTGACTGCTATCTAGGTGATCAAAGTTGGCAGTGAAGGCAGAGCAGATTGGGAAGGAGGGCATAATCTCTATCCTTGCTGTGATGTATCATTGGCAAGCTCATGCTCTAAAACTCTAAACAGTAGTGTCTGAATGCATAGGAATAAAAAAACACAGAACCAGTCAGTGAAACCTAGTGGTGCTGTTCATCTCTGTACCACTATCCACACTGGGAGATCCAGATTCCTGAAGACAGTGAAGAAACCATGAAGGCCCCACAATGAGGAGCAAGTCATGAGAATAAAAGCTCACTGGGTAGATGATTCTGGATGGTGGGTGCAGGTTAATGAGATGTGGGCTCAAGTTCAGGATTAGAAAGAATAAAAAGACCCAGCAGTCAGAAATACTGCAACAGATATGTGACATCAGGAACTGGGAATATGCCCAGAAGTTCAGAGATGGTAAAGTCAGGGATAATGGTAAGAGGCACTTCTTCCCCCAGAAAGTTGCAAACCTTTGGAATAGCCTGTCATTGGTGACAGTTAATGGAAGGACTATACTTGCCTTCAAGGTAAACATGGACAAATGTCTGCTCATCAAGGGAATCACAGGGTACCCAGGTTAGTAAGTGGTTGGTGCATCCCTATAAACCAGTACATTCAGGCACAGCACAATAATTCATCCCAGCTTATGAAGTGAGAGGATCATAGGGCTGGTTGACCTAGATTCCTTTCTGACCATAAGATACTATGTTATCTATCTGCCGTATCTGTCTGTCTTTCTGTCTGTCTGTCTATCTATCTAACTATCTATCTACCTATCTATAGATAAATAGATAGTAGATGATGACAGCGGAAAATGGCCCATTGGACCATCCAGTCTACCCACACTACATGACTACACTACACTTGCCATAGTGGCCATCAATTCCTTAGTTTGTACCTCTATTCTAACTATTCCCATATGCTTGTCCCATCCCAGCTTGAAGCTGCTGACTGATATGGCCTGTGCAACTGCCTCTGCAGCTTACTGCACCTGTCTACCAATCTTTAGTGAAACAGTGCTTACATATGTTCCTTTTGAATCTACCCCTGCAAGCTTCCACAAGTTCCCTATCCTCTACCTATCTAATTTTCTGTCTGTCTGTTGTTTGTCCTTCTGTCTACAAATCTATCTACACTATAATGTATAAGTGTGTGTGTAACAGAAAGAGAGAGAGAGAGAGAGAGGGGAAGGATGGAGTGTAACTAAGAGTATAGAGATAGAGAATGCATGGAAGGGGTGGGTGCAAGAGTGTGCACACTGTAAGAAGGTACTGTAATGTGGAAGCTACATACAGTACATACCTACATACATATCTGCCAGCAGAAAGAGGCCATATGATCTATCAAGTCTGCTCGACTGCTAAGCTAGCACTCTATATTGCAGCTGCCTACTCCTCCCCAGTAACTTCTCATTACTACTTACTCAGACACCCTCCATGCTCTGTCCCATGCCATTTTGCAAGTGTCCACCATCTTACATGATACCACCTCCTCCAGTAGGGTGTTCCATTTTGACACCACCCTTTCTCTGAAATAATGCATCATCATCTCTCTTCTAAACTCCCCCAGTCTTAGCCCATGTCTTCTTGTGTCCCTACCTTCGTCAACCTAAACCCATCTGTGCCAGTTTTGTTGAATCCCTTCAGATACTTGAATGTTTCAATGTTTCAGTCAGTTGTGGGGGCTAAAGAGAGAAAGGTACATTGAGGTGGTCCTACTTACAAAATAAAATTTGTAAAACATAAAATTGAGCAAGTTCATTGAATAGTTCAGTCTTAAAAATATGTACTTTCATTCTTTGTCATTTACAGCGCTCACCACTAGCCTGCCAAAACGCATTGGGGCCAAGTAATGGTCCATGATGGAGCATTTAGCACAGTGTAGGAGTTGTTTATTTAAAAAAATCAGTTTATTGTACAGAGAGGACATGCAGGTAACTCAAACGATAAAAAACATTGTGTTTATCAATGACCTATCTGAGAAAAGCCACTGGAATTGATCAAGAAATGGAGATAGTCCTAATTAGGCATTTTTCACAATTTACTACAATCCTTTGCTTTCCCACCTGAAAAGCAGCTTGTTAGATACAAGAAAAGAGTCTTAGAGCTGAGGCAGAGATTGAGTGCAATGCCTCTTACAAGAGGAACAAATTCTCCAAAAGCGAAGTGGGAGCAAACAGCTGGCTGTCGAAGTGTGAAGGAGTGGATTCCATGTGGCTCTCTACTAATGCTGGCTCACACCCAATTCAGTAAACTGGGAGACAGAACAGTTAGCTGAGAACTGTAATAGAGTGAATCTTATGTGACCCATACCAGTTTTCATAGTGAGGAGCAGGAAAACTATTGAAAAGTCATGGCTGTTGGCATCTGCTAAATCTCAGGCAAGCTAACACCCCAGTCAAGTTAGCAGGCATCAGAAATGTTGATTAAAAAGGTTGCCAGTGCCAACCTTGAAAAGGAGGAATCCTAAAACTAAAACACTGTCTGCGGCAGATATCTTCTGGAAGAATAGGAGGAGCATTAATTGCCAGTATCCTCCTAATCCAGCCTACCAGAAACACTGCTCGTGCTCCAGCAAGAGACATAGGTGCACTGTAGAAGCAAGCAGTCATAAGACAAGAGAGTCAGCAAAGGATTCTCTGTGGAAAACATTTGATTATATTTATTAATCTAACTGACATGAAACATGTAAATGAATTAGAGGAGATGTACAGTATAAAACATAAAAAGTGGATTTACTAAAAGACATGGATTCTGCCATAATTTCAGTGTACAGTATGGGCCGGATATTCAAACTGCGCCCAAAAAGTGCGCAACAGCAGGAGCAAGCATTGTCAATTAGCATATGCGCACAGGCGGATATTCAAACATAGAGCAAGACAAACTGCTAAGCAGCCAACGCCTGAATATCGCACAAACCGCGCCATAGCGCAACCAGGAAGGATAAGCTGAGCAGAAATGATGCACCATAGCACAATAAGGCTAGCCCAGCTGAGCAGTCCAGAGGTGCCATAGCGCAAGCAGAGCCCCCCAAGCAAAGCAATGGAACTGCACAACCAGGGAGGCAGGCTGGGCCCACCACCAGCCATGCCACACACGGGCACAGGACACACTGCAGAACCAACAATACACCAGACACCCCATGCACAGCATCACTGGGGAGGGATGGATGATCCAGTGGCCCATGGGGACAAGCCATCAAGCACAGCAGGGCCATGACGCCTAGCACAACCACTGCAGACTAAGACTGCCACACACAGGGGTCAACAACCGAGTGCACATCAGCCCCCTTCTGCACAGCACACCCTGCACCATGACCCCAAGACACCACCCATGCACAGTGACTGTCACTGCAGTAAACACCATGCATCCCCCGCACACTGCAACCTCATGTAGCACAGAACCATACAAGCCAGACCCACCCTGGGCACCCAGCAGTGGCGCCAGCAGATGGCAAGACCGACTGAAAGTCACTCCCACACTGGAGACACCTCCCATGCACACACACACACACATACTCAGGACCATACCACCCCAGATGGCATGCACACCACTGCAACTGAGCAACCATAGCCAGCTGCAAATCAGAGACCACCACAGTATTCATAACAAAATATATATATATTTGAAAAGATATGTACAACACCAATAACACAACTATATACAGATATGTACAAGACAAAGGGGGTAGGGGTACAAGGTAGGGTGGGTAAGGAGTAGGGTGGAACAACTGGGAGGGGAAGGCAGGGTGGGAGGATGGGTGAAGTGGGAAGGGAAGCACATTCAGCGCCTGGCAGGCTGGTCTCCTGCTGTCTGTTGCTGTTCCCGCCTCCTCCCGCGCCGCCTGACCCCATGGCGCTGCATGTCCCTGAGGAGGTCATGTGTCGCAACTGACACCCTCGCCAGCTGCTGGAGGGCACGGGTCCATCCGCGTGGGATGTTGAGACCCAGGAAAGAGAACACAGTCAATGGCTGTGACTGTCCACAACCCTGAACACCACCCATCCTGCAAGGCATATAGCCTAGTGCCCCGCACCTGTGATGGTATGCACCCACCCACAGTGACCATGCACATGACACGCCCAACCAGGCAGCACCAGCTATGTGCACCACTGCACACACACACTGCCCATGTCCATCACAGCACAAACAAGGCTGTCAAGTGACGCGGCAATGTGGTGGGATGCCAGTTCCACAGCCATGTACCCAGTGCATGCATGGACCACCAGTGACGCACACACAGGCGTGCAGTGACACTGGACAGTGATGACTGTCGCCTGTGTCATGCATAGTTGTGTTGTCCATGGCTGGTGGTCATGCCCACCCTCCAGCATGCAATAGCATCCATGATGTAATGATACCACACTCATCAGCAGTTGTGGGCTGCTGCAGCCACTGTGGCCCACCCTCACGCCTCCGCCCCGCCACCTGGGCCCTGCCACGGCCCTCCTCAGCCTGTGCCTGCATCCTCTACCAGGCCTGTGGGTGACAAATGTTGAGAAAAACATCAGTGTGACCCCAAAGCAGACTGCCCCTGCCCCAGTGAGTGTGCCTGCCCACAGCCAGACCCATGCATCTCACACCTGCACACACTGACACAGCCAACCATGGCAGAGCCATCCCCATGCACCACCACCAAAACACAGTCACACCCCTACAGAGAATACAGGTGCATAGATGGTACACCCACCTGGCCTAGGCACAACGCCTCATGGCACTTGACCTGAGGCATCGCAGCACGTCTCGCCCCTCCCGCGGAGGTCACTAAATCTGTGCCTGCACTGCTCCACAGACCGGCACCGCCCTGTGACCTCACCAGGTCAGTGGCCACCTGCAGCCACACCTGGGTGCGGGCCATGGTGAGGACTGATCATCATACAGTGCCTCACAGTGGGGCTCAACCAGGGCCACCAGGTTAGCCACCTCCACCTGACTCCATTGGGGAGCTTTCCTGCATGCCATAATTGCGGTCGTACAGCAGGCAATATGGCGCTCGCAGCGTGGCAACCCACGTGGAAATGTTGCACAATAGACCACCATAGGTTCTAATCACAGCTGTTCGTGAGAGCGCCGTTGGATTCACATAAGCGCTGTCACCAAACAGCGCAACAGAGCCATACACATGGCAGCTGAACAGTGCCAGGGGCAAGGTCGGACACCAGGTCATGGGTTCATGATACAAGGCCACGACAGCACCATCTGACGTCTATGCATCCTGCGACAGATCACCTGTGTGCCAGTGCCACAGTGGACTATTGCACAGTAGTGCCACAGTGCCATATGGTGCCCAGTGCTGTAGCGCCACTGGCACAATGGTGGCCATGGCCTGAATTGCCGATCGCGCACAGCACATCATCAGCGCGGCAGACGCCTGCGTAAGCTACCTGGGCATGCACAATGCAGTGTACCACACAGTCACAGATCTGCACCATTGGCTCAGCCGCTCAACCGGATATGACAGTGCAACGCGCAATATTCAGCTGACACATGCAAATCATCTGATCAGCCATTCAAAGGTGAAGTGGCGTGATTTTCATCTCATTACAGTTGCTCCACTCTAATTTGCATGCATTGCGCTATAAATGTGCGACATTGGACTGCGCTGGCCAGATTCGGTTACTGCAGGTGAGAGGTGGGTTGCATGCTGTGTGATGTTCTGACAATGGTCATGGATAACACTGTAGACTGCACAGTGACAGGTGTCCACTTCCACCCTACAGATCGCCATGACCGAGCAGAGCCAAAGTGAGGGTGAGGATGGTGGGCGGAGGAGGGAGCCCAACTTCACCACGGTGGAGACAGAGGCCCTCTCCAGGCCTACCTGGAGGAGGAGGCACTACTAGAGTGGACAGCAGGGCACCCTCAGGCCCATGCAGCTGCATGGGAGGGGTAGCTCAGGCAGTGAACCTGCACGGAAGCCACCAGCCGCGCAGGAATGCAAAAGAAGATGGGACAGACTGCAGGAGGGTGAAGGAGAAGGTGGCAGCCCTCAGGGTGGCACGTGTAGCACTGGTGGGGACCAGCCAGCGGTGGTGGAGCTGACCCCGGCTGATGACCGACTGGCTGCATCAATGCAGCAGAGTGCTATTGAGGGCGTACCAGGAGGTGGATTCCAGACAGGTGGAAGCCCATCACTGCACGGTATGACATGGTGGTGGTGTTGGGGGTTGTTCACATGCACTCACATGTCCTCTTTTCAGTTACAGATCCTTGCCTTCAGGGATGGTGGTGGTGGGTTCAGGCAGTGAGGAAGGCCTGCTGGACATGGAGGAGGGTCCATCCACCTCTGTCACCAGCCAGCATGCACTGCACCAGCATGCACGCTGGGCTGCCAACTCTGGTGTCGGTGAGTCGGTGTGGGGTGCACAGCCTGTGTCTCAGCAGTCTGGCATGCTCGCTGTGACTGTGGCTGTAACACTTACCTGCACTATTGATGATGCAAGGACTGCAATGGGCAGTGACATGTGTGTGCCCATGACAGACACACAGCAGGCCAGCACGTGCCCCTGGGCCTAGCTGGTTCCAATGTGTGCCAGCATGTCGGCACAGTCCCAGGCTGTGCCTGTCAGCACCGGTGGCTGTGCAGGTGTCTGGCACTGTTGCAGCTACAGCAGTGGAACGAGTGGTCCCTGGGGCACAGCGGTTGAGGGCAGCAGCAGCAGTCACCCACCAGGTCTGGGGTACAGTGTCCAGCGTGGCACATGCCCACTGCCTTTGATATGCCCATTCCTGGGTCCTGGTGAACAGCGCCCACCCTCAAGGGGTGTTGAGCATCAGGACCTTCCATACCCTGGGGACAGGATGCCATTGTGGCAGAGTACCCATTTGAAGAGCACACCTGCCTGCTGCGGGAATCAGTACAGCAGCAAAGGTGGGTTGCACGTCTGTGGAGGCACTGTGAGTGGCTGGTGAATGGCACAGCAGGGATTGTGCCTGGACCATGCAGAGATGGTCCATATGCGGATGGATGTGACCGCCGCCATTGACAGGCAGACCCAGGCATTGGTCGCTGTCGTGGCTGCATTGGGCACACAAGCAGGTGCTCGCACCACGCACCCACAGTACGCCTCCACTCCCCATTCCTGGTGTCATGTGACACCAAGCCTGTCGATGCTGAGTTCTGCTGTGGCATCCTGAGCACCCCTGGTGCAGGTACGTTTGGCATACTACAGACCCCACTGCGGACAAGGTCGTAATCACGCAGTGGGACCCCTGGTGGTCCATTGGTGCCACCCCATGTGGCCCCTGCTCAGCCTGCCAGTCGCTGTTGGGTCATGGCGGGCCGCCCACGCATCCGCGGTGGCCGTGAAATGGTGCAACATGACTGACTTGTCTCCCAGTGCAGGCCCTGTCTGGTACTGCCCTGTGTGCACTGTGCGTCATGGTGGGCAGTGCACTGGTGGGTGCCCTGCACATCACGCCGACATACGGACCACCTGCACCATCCCGACTGCTGTCCACAGGTGCGTGTGCATGATGATGCCTGCATTGTACTGTACACCAAGGTGCAAGGGTGCCCAGCATCTGACACACGTACTTGGACAGTACAGGTGGTGGGTGTGGTCTGTGGATCTGTGTGTTTGCCATGTCTGTTCCTGCTCTGCTGTGCACCTGCCCAGTACGCCGGTGCCTGTGTGTGTGTGTGTCCATATGACTGCACGCCTCTCTGATGGTGTGTTTGTGTGCCTGGTCCCTTCCACTCCTTTGCCATCATGCACCCCTGGTGTGTTTCTTTGTGTGCCTGTGGGTTGCACCAGGACAGCTGGCTGCACATGGCCCCTTGACTTACCTGTGTCGTGCATAATGCTCCTCCGTGATGGTGTCCGGTGCAGCTGGGCCTGCCGGATCAGTCGGGGTCCCGCCTCCAGGGGGCTGCTCATCACCATCATCACCGGCGCCGCTGGCATCCCATCGCTGTCCCCTCCCGACCTGAATGGCTATCCCACAGTCTTTGGCCATGTTGTGCAGGATAGAACAGGCCAGGAATATCCCACAGGCCTTTGAGGGGCTGTACTGTAGGGCACTGCCGGAGGTGTCTAGGCATCGGAAGCGTGCCTTGAGCATCCCAAACACCGTTCAATGATGTTGCATGTTGCGGCATGCGCCTCATTATAGCATTGCTGCGATGGGGTCATGGGGCACCGGTATGGTGTGAGCAGCCAGGGACGGAGTGGGTATCTCGCTGTCACCTGTGTGGAGATGGTGGAGATGAGTATCATGTTCAGGTCCATATTGCCAATATCCCTGTGTGCTACGCTGGCACCTGTGGCATTCCCAACTTTGCCCCATGTTTGCAATTCCTACATGCATATCTCACCCACTAGACGGCCTGTGGGATGTCCCCACTCTAATCGATGGCACAGTGCAGACTGATACTATATAAAGGCATCATGTGCTCCACCAGGGTGTGTGGCACAGACATTGATTATGCGCCCAGTGGCATCACACACCACCTGGCAGTTGACACTGAACAGCCCTTCCTGTTCCTATATGCAGCCCCATCAGGGCCAGGTGGCATGTGTATGGCCACATGGGTGCAGTCTATGGCCCCTAGCATGCCAGAATACGTGCTACCCTGTTGAACTCCTGCATGTTTGCTGTACGCTCTGCCACGGTGCTGGGAAATGGATGTGCTCCGCAGCATGTGGCAGCAGTGCACTGAGGAACTGGGTGAGGATGCATGATGTGGCTGACTGTGTGATGCCTGTGGTGTCCCCTGTCGGCCTCTCTGGAAGGTGCCTGTGGTGAGCAGGCACATGCAGGCTGTCACCTTGTTCTCCACTGACAGAGCGTGACTCCGTCGTGAGGGTGCCTGCATCACATCACTGCACAGCTCACAGAGCCATCTCAGTATTGCCCTGTTCAGGCAGTACCGCCCACGATTTCTACATCGTGTACAGCTCAAAGCTGATGCGGCAGGGTACTGCCTGTTGGAGGCGCATCGCTGACGGGCCCTTCCACTGCCATGTCCCCCTGCAGCATGCATTCTCACCCCTCATTACAGCTTCCATGTGGAAGCTGGCACTGTCCATCTCCCTGGCTTGTGACCCCCTGGCTGATGTTGCTCTGTTACCCTGCTGTCCTGACTGCTACCTCCACTGCACCTGGTACACCTACTGGCCTCTGCACTCTGTGGCCCTACACCTTCCTTGCCCTCTTCTGTCCTGTGTACTCTGGCCTGCACTGTTTGTTGCTCTGGCCTTCTCTGTCTCTCTGCCTCATGTGTCTTCCTGTCACATTCTTGTGCCTCTTCCTTGAGCCTTTTATTTTGGTTCATTTCCGCTAGCGCACTCTCCGTTGTTCCACCTCTTGCGCATTGGCGCAAAGTCTTTGAATATTGCATTGCGCCTTTATGCATGGATCCACCCCTCCAGTTACGCATGCCTTCATTTGTATTGCGCTGTTGCTCAGCCTGTTTTCGTGGCGCAACTGCCTCCTGCTGAATATCGCAGAATGGTGCACTCGGACTTGGCGATGCACAACCTATTGCGCATGGCGCAACCCTTTGAATATCCGGCCCTATGACTCAATCTGGGCTGCCAAGGAAAAAAAAGTTTACTCAGTAAGCCTAACCTGGGAGTCCAGATTTCCAAAGAACTGATGTCCCAAAAGTCACATGTATACTGACAAATACAAACATGCGCTGCACGGACTTTTGTTCAACAATGTCCTTTGAGTAGCTTCAAGTCCTTGACTAGTATCAACTCTGTCAGTGTCTTTGGTGTCTGGGAGGCAGTACTTCATTACAGCAGGCTGGGTATTTTGATACAGGATTAAGAACTAATGACACATGATTTTAGCTAACATCTGGAGATCCAGCTATTAGTCAAGTTCCCTTCCAGAAGGTCTATAGTGGAACATCATCAATAGTGCCCTCACACTCCACAGTGACCTCCACAACCTGGGCCAGAAGTTGGTCATCTGAGCATGTCAGTATAGAAGGTCCCTGAGCATCCCTTAAACATGTACACCAGACAATCCTTGATTGACTCAGGTTGCACAGTGGTGAGACACCAGTGACAATCATTCACATCATGAGCAAAGTGTAGACTACGAATGCAAGCATCACGCCTGTCAGTGACTGCGCCATGGTAAACATGTGAATTATGCACCTTTAAAAGTCTGATTTCTCATCTGGGCCTTAGTGTTAATAGATCAGTGAGTCTGTAACAAGCTGCATATAAAGAGTTAAGGAAAAATTCAAACTCTATTCAAAATGAACCAAAACAGCCTGTATACTATGAAAAATCAATGCAGTAGTAGGAACTGTGAAGGAGATGGCATCTCTGTTCCAGATGAAAAAGTTCTAATAGCAGTGAGGGCAGCATCAGAGACACATGATTGGGTGGTAGAAGGAGACACACTTAAGACTGTCCTGTTGCCTGTGCATGTATTTATTTATTTAGTTTTTGTTGACCGGTAAGTGCACTAGACAAATCCTGCCTATTTTCAGGAATGACCCGGGTAGGGGATACAGATAAATGCCAACTGACCTTGAACCAGATTAAGCTGTTGGTGGTATTTTTAATGAATGAGGGAAATTTGGCCAGGACACTGGGGAAATTCTCTACTCTTTCGATAAGTGCCATGGGATCTTTAACATCCACCTGAACTACCACCAATCCAGGCAGATGGGACCTTGGTTTAACGCCTCCATCCGAAAGATGGCACTTCAGAAGTGCAGCACCCTTCTCATTCTGCACTACAGTGTCAGTACTGGGATATTAACCAAGTGTCAGATGTGGGAACTGGACCCACAGCCCTCTGATCTCCCAGCCTCAGAGGTGAGTGTGCTACCTACTGAGCCACTGACACTGGTACACGAATGGAATGCTAGTATGCTCACAGAATACTACATACCGTAAGCTGGATAGTGTATGAACGTGAGGCAGATAAAACTGGTTTGTGCTCATGACTTGGGATTCTAGTTAGTTTTCACTAAACTTGGTGAAGAAATCATAGCGCTTATTAGGGCTGCTGAAGAACAATGTTGATTTTTCTACAAAAGCACACTTTATTACTGAAAATTGTGCACTTGTCTGTGACATTGAACTTCTAATGACTTGTCATTCCCTTACCTTTTCCAGCCAATTCCATAAGCCTCAATTTGGAAACTTTGCTTATGCTGCCATGAGGCATGTGTGGAGTATTTAAAAAATATGTTATACTAGAAACACACATCGCATAAACTTGTGTTGCCCTGTTCATCATACCATCTCAAATGGTTGATTTTTGGCAGCCAAATAATCTGTATGTTACAAAGAGATGTCTCTTATACTGTAGAGCTGGTGATTGTAATAGTCATTAATGTTACTGTAAGTCAAGGCATAGTGGCCGAATACCTGAGGTGACCCTATAACAAAAGATTTACAAGCAAGTTTTCAGCAATGAAAGCAGTGCACAGTAGTCACTTCAGTGTTCACATTTCAGTTTCTCTTTGCTCATCCAATTTTAGAAGCCAGAGTTCTGTTGGTTCAATTAATTCCCTCCCCACCCCAGTGTTCTGTGAAAGTAAAGCATTCTGCAGTGTGCCTAAGAATCCATTAACAAAAGTAAACATTTTTCCTTAGAACCATATTAAAATGAAATAATGGTGCATTCTACCATACTGTGCAATATTTGTTTGCTGACAATCCCTCATTGTCTATAAAACTATAACAGAAGCACAGTAGTCACCTTCTGCAACAAGTCATTTGTATTTGAATAGATGCCATGACCCCTTCCCTGCCCAACTCATGACACAACATACTCTTCATCTTTCTACATCTGCCTGTATGAGTCCTGTGTTTCAAAAGATGTCTGTTTCCAACAAAAAATTGCAATTTGTAGCAATCTGAATCACACATTAATTCAAATTGCATCTAATGCACAGAAATGTAAGAGCATCTAAAAGATGATTTAACATTTGCCAGTAGACACAAACATCTGCAATAAAAATGCAAGCAGCTAAATACAAGATATAAAATTCTTAAACTCCTGTGCCTTGTGTTGTGCAGTATCTGTTCTGAACACCAACATACCGACTGAGTGCCTAACTCATAATATTTCACTACACAGCTATGAAATACTGTCCTTGAAATGTGGGAACCCCATCATATCATGGAGATGGGAGTTCAGAACACTAAAATATGTTGCTAAAAGCAGGAATTGTAATGTAGTAGCATCTGAAATTTGCTTGAACAGGCATCTTAAAGAAAAGGAATATATAGTATACTGATAAACCCAGTGAGCCAGCAGCACAACAAAACCAAAAGTCTTGCTTCCTTCTGTCCCACCAATCTCTGTCTCAATGATTGTATTGTATTGTATTGCACTGAATTGCATTGCATTGTATTATATAATTTTGTATCGTACTGTATCCCATTGTAATGTAGTGTATTGTATTGTAATTGTACTGTATTGTATGGTACTGTACAGTATTAGTGTATTGCATTGTTTTATATAGTATTTCACGGTTTTGCTTTGTATTGTATGATATTGCACTGTATTGCATTGCAATGTATTGTATTGTATTGTATTGTGTTGCATGGCATTGTGTTGCACTGCATTGTATTGTACCACATTGTAGCGCTCCATATGTAGAAAGGCTATTCCTGGGGTTCAATAGGCAGAAACTACACACACTCACACACACACACACACACACACACACACACTTCAAAGGCAAGAAGTTTTCCCTTAGCACACCCAGTTTTGCTGCATGCTTAAACACTAGCGGAGCTCTACATACAGTAGACAATGGGAGGTGCAGTGACTAGGTGTGTAGGGAGACGATATCCCTGGAAGACAAGGGGATAAATAGGCAGCACCATGGGAGTGCAACATCACAGTGCACAAGAACTGGAGCAATGCTGAAGTACCGCTAGGCAGAGGTGGGAAGGGAGACCTATGACATGGAGTGGAGCAATAGAAGACATTCCAAGCAGGAGAGGCATGAACAAGATACAAGTCCAGGAGTCGGCACCGTCGGACACAAAGTAGGAAATTAGCATGCTGCAAACAACAGATATAAGAGACCTTGAAAATTAAGCTTACTTGCAAAAGTAGATATACTTTTATTCAAGGTACACCTGCAAATAAATACAAGGGCAAGAACATTGGTTAGGTGCCCCATGACATGGGACAAGCAAGACTCTCAACACTAAGCATCAAAGGCGGCAGATGGACAATACTCCATTGCCCCTTTAGTACCATTATTCAGTTAAAATAATTTAAAGTCTAGTGGGAAGGCAACCTAAGGCATTGGTTCCCAGAGTATTCCCTTCATAGCATTTCTTTTCTTCTCCTCCATGCCAAGGGTAATAAAATTTAAGCATGGGGGGGTGGTGTTCTAACCACTGGTCTGGCTTCCATTCAAACTATTCAGCTGTAAAATACTGAGAGGTCTGCAACTGGAGCAGACTAGGTAAACTGCAAGGCTTTCTTTTACTGCCCATTTTCATATGTTAGTATGTTTGTAAATCCCTTTGCATTTTGGGATGTTTGCTATTGCATTCATCTCCTTTGGCACCTCACAGGATGTAAAGATCTTAGTTGTGAGACCAAGAGAAACTAAAGAGAAAGTACCTGATGCATAAGCATCTACATATCACTTACCTGCTGGACCAGTGGTTCATCATTACTGTTTACCAAGTAACATTCATTAAAGTATGAACATAGAAACAAAGATGGAAGCAAATCACTGCAACCAATCATAACTATTCCCTATTGATCGATTATTGATTTCTACAAAATGTATCTTCCTCAAATATTTCTTAATGTAATTTCTTGATTCAGAATCTCAGTGTACAATGTAGGAAAACAAGACCAATGGACCTTACATTCCATGTTGCCAGACTGAAGTGCAATCATGAGGTTAGCAAACCCAAATTAAAGCAGTGAACTAAGCGGAAGTGATTGTACTCCTAACAGGACACACTGATTTGTCAAAGTCTCATTCAAAATGTGTAGGGCCTTGTGACAAAGCACAACCTGGTTGATGCACTGGGGCATCTGGATCATGGCAAGCGGTGTGTTATATCACTGTCTTGATCTGTTCCGCACTTCTGACCCTATAGCGTTTTGAAGCAATACATGGGCCTTGCTTGCATCTTCACATTTAGAGTGAGTGTTTTACTAAACTTGCGAGTCCTAGTAGGAGTACAATCACTTCCTGATTTCTTTACAATATGAAAGAACACCTTGTCCATGTTAAACAGAGAGCTGCAGAATAATGAAGGAAGGGATGTCCCTCCAAATGTGGGATAGTTAATAGGAATCAGAAGGACATTTTTTTTTTTTTTTACAGTGGGTGAACTAGGATGTCCCTTCCATAACTTTTCCTGTAAAAGGGGTATAAATAGATGGTACTGGATTCACAGAGCCCTTCAAACCCTGCAGCTGCAGGACACACCCATCACAAGTGGGGTTGCCACATTGAGAGCCACATGTTTCACAGTTGCAGTATTCACAAAGGTGGAGCTGCTTACGACAGCTCCATGATTTACAGCAGCTAGGGTGTTGTTTTCCCAACAGCTTCAGAAAATGTTATGCCCAGTGGAACCAGGAGTAACATCTCCTGTAAGCTGTGGCAGGCTGAAAATATACATCTCCACAGCTGCGAGATTTTGGTCTGCAACTGTAGCTGAGGAGTGGACTTAGACCCTTGTTAGTTAAGTTTAGTTTAGCAATCATTTATTTTATTTTTTTTTGCAATTGAGTATACTTGATTAAAGATTCACAATAACAATATACAACACAGACAAAATTCCATTATTAGAACAAAGAACAATTAAGGAAAAAGAAAACTAAACAAAAACCTAGCAATTATGAAAACTACATCCCTCCCCCATTTCAACCCTCCCCTTCCTGTCTCGTGCAACTACCAAAATAATATCTAGACAGTTAGGGCTCCAAAAGAAGAGAGTAAGGTAAAACATATAATCTAAATAACATCTGCACATATTCATGTGAGCCAAATAGAATCACAACTGGAGGGAGGAAATAAAGCTAATTGGTTGATTTGCTTAAAAGCTATATTAATCAGGCAGTTATGCATGCAGTTCAGAGTCCCTACATAGTCACAGACTCTGGGTACCCAGGTTGGAAAATGGTTGACTAGCCAGGAACGTTGCAGCTGGTTGGGGCCCCATGATGGAAGAAAGCAACATGCAGAACACACACTATTTGTAATCCAGAGCCGGAGGGCTGTTATTGAAAGAAAAGTCAACAAGATAATCAGATGACAACACTTTTAGATTTAGCTGTTGTTGCAGAGAGCTACCCTGATGTTTACTCATGATACCCAATACTGGACAGGCAGGATGAAATCGAGACTGCAGGCTGTTGAGCTGGAGTGCCCGAAAAGCAGGGCCCGCATTTAATCATTGAGGCATCATTCCTGTTCAAGGCATTGAGCAGTGGACTGATCCCCAAGCTGGTCTCTCATCAATGACTTTCTCTGCATAGAAGTTATTCTGGCTGGGCCAGTGTAGCTGGCCCAGGCAAAGGGAAATGGATATGGATTCAGTCTGGGCAGCTGGATACAGCCTCCAGCAAGCAAACCACAGTTCAGACACACAGTGGGAACCAAATCATGACCCACTATAAGCACACAGCTCAGTCACATGTAAGAAAATTCCACTGTATCAGGCAAATGGCTCTCTGGTCACAATTACAGAGTATCTGCATAATCCAGGAGTTCAGAGGTAGCTGGAAGTCCTGACAGGCCAATCGCATTCAGCAAATCTTCGTTTTCTTCAAGTTAAAGCCAGGTCACAATTCAGTGGCTTAATTCGCCTCCAAATTGGATTCAGTCCAAAAAAACACAAGTTCCTCTCAGGAACAGCAGGCAGGCATGCAGGCCAAACTCAGGCCTTTCCACAGTTTTCCCATGTGAATCCACTATGAACTGCTGCTCAAACTATCTTGAGTTGTTACTTCTTCACTTTCCAACTCAGATCTAACTGAAACTGCAAGCAGTGTGGGACTTTCCCAAGATCTAAAATGTTTGGTTGGTTGCTCTGTCCGTTAGTCACAACAACAGCTCCCTCCAGGTTATTTTAGATGCCCAAAACTACAATTCCTACAAGTTTTGCCCCATCAAGCCCCTGTAGGCAGGCTCCATTTTAGAGTCCCAATGTACTGATTGGCCCATTCTGCATTCCAGGACCAAGATGATGGAAACAAACAGAATTGCCATGCTGCAAATTAGGCAGGTTAGAACAAACTGCAATATTATTACTACTACTCTAACAAATGATCAGCAAACAAGTACATCTTCAATCAGAGCTCCCTCTCAGATTAATTATGACTGCAATCCAGGCAGCTCTTAAAGAGACAGTACACAGAGGCTATACAGGCACTCCCTGGCAATACATTTAAACTGCTAAATGCAGAACACCAGCCTGGCAGTGAGCATGTAAGCAAGCTCAAGGAAGACTTTTAGGAGTCCCCATTTGTAGGGGATTACAAATGCATTAAAACTCATGAAGTCACTTAGAATATCAGGGCACCCAGTCACCTTTCCAGTGTCTCATAATGAGCAACTTAATAACTAATGTGGTCAATGCCATATAGGATTTATTCTTAGCTAATGGAATAGACAAGTAATCTCACAAAAGGCAGATCTCTACCCTAAAATACTTGGAATGTCCAAAAAGGAGAACTTGCTCTCTGTACTAGGGCCCGTGTGGCTTTTATCTTAGATCAGGTCCATAGCATACAATACTAGGTGCCATCTTTGTTACCATAGTGTTCACATATTGGTGATAGTAGTTTACCCATTTTAAACAATTTAAATGGGGAATAATAAAAATCATGTAAGATATTAAACTGTAAAAGCCTTATATGGTCTTGTTTAATAAACCTCTAAATATCAGACAATATGGAACACCAATGAGAATCGACCAGGTATATAGAGAGAACTTTTCCAGTAAAAGGTGGCTGGTTTGGTTAAGCTCCAGGCTTGCTGAATGATATCTTGATAGAGATGAGAAATTGTTTTTCTTTAAGTGAATAGGAAATTAACTATGAATAAAAGGACCCAAAGTTAGCCATGGGGGTCCCAAAATTGCTGTAAGCAGTGGTGAACTTGTGTGTACTTAAAAATAATGTAGGGGATTGAAAATTTAGCAGTAAATTTAGTAGTTTAGTGAAGGAAAGTATTTTATCCCCTTTAGTAAGTTCAGCAATGGTCTCCACTGCAAAGCTAGGCCAATTTCTAGCTAATAGTGGGCCCAAAATGCAAAGATTTGGATTGTTAAAAGGGTCTGACTAAGGTCCTTTGACATGAAAAATTTAACATCTGACATAGGTGAGAAAGGGCCTTAAGAGCCCATCCAATAGGAAAGCTCAAATTTCCTTAGGTAGACTACTGTAGACAGAGGGACGAGAGCAGGGAGGTCAGGGAAAGACGATGATGCTGTGATAAGGTTTGTTCTATGGACAACCAGCTTGGGAAGGTGGATTGTTAGATACTGAATTACCCCATTGAAATATTTTGACCCACATATAGATAGATAATAACTGAAGAAATCTGGAAGTTATAACCCCCAATATATGTGGCCTACAAGTTTATGATAAGCTCTACATGGGGTCTTGTCCAACCAAAGAAAAGATGTGCATATGGAATGGAGTTTAACAAACCAATTCTAAGGAAGAAAAATATTGAGCATGTTGAGAAGGTATAATAATCGTGGCAGGACATTCATTTTTATAACATTGGCTCTGCCCCACAGTGATAAGGGTAAATGACGCCATCTAACTAAGCCCATTTCAGTTTGCTTAACAACAGAATCTAGATTCAAGAATTTTAACTGATTTAGGTCTCGGGATATCTTAATTCCCAAATATGATAAAGTCTTTGGTCCCCACTGCAGGCTCAGCTCCACAATACCCTCCTTAGAGCAAAGGGAAAAAAAGGATAAACCACCATTTTGTGAATATTTAATCTGTAACCCCAATATTGGCTGAATTGGGATATAATTTTGACCTCCTCAGGAAAAACGTTCCTCCAATTTGAAATATGCAATAAAATATCATCCCCAAATGTAGACAACTTAAATTCTAAACCCACCACACTAACTCCCTGAATGTGTCTGGATAGGTTGATTTGATGTCAATGGCCCAAGATATAAGTTAAATAGGTATGGAGACAGGGATAGCCTTGGCGTGTCCTCCTGGTAACCAAAAAAATCTGAAAGCTGATTGTTACAAAGTATGCACGCTGACGGGTTTGAATAAAAGACTTGTATTCTTCGCACAAATTCAGCTGGAATTCCATATTGCTCAAGGACCCTAAACAGATAAGGCCAGGCCACAAAGTCGAATACTTTCTCAGCACCGAATCGCCCTAGGCCCCCCAGAAGCAGAGAAGAAATGGAATAATTTCCTAAAATAGTCGCTAGGGTTCGAACCATGACAAAACCTGCCTGCTCAGGGCCCAGGAGAGATGTCCAGACTTTAGATAAATGATTCTTAAAACTTTCACATATAACTTGACGTCATTATTCAATAAGGAGATGGGATGATTGTTTTCAGGTTTTGTGGGATCTTTCCTGGTTTAGGGAGGAGAACAATGTGAGTTTCAAATAAGGAGCTTTCTTGGGGCAATTGAATTGCACCAAAAATTAAATAGCTCCACCAACAGGGGTGAGGAGTAGGACCTTCTTAAAGGATTTATTGAAAAGAGACAAAATCCATCTGGTCTTGGGGCTTTATCCAACAGGAGGGAAGAGACAGATTGCTGCAGCAACTTTGACCTTAGATATGGGGCCATTTCAAAGCTCTTGTTGCTCCTTAGAGAGACAGGGAAGATTTGCAGTGCTTCAGAATTCTCAATAACTGTACAAGAGGTCAGGTCAGGAGCTGAAGAGGAATAAAGGGGCTGATAGTAATCATTTATTTTTAGAAATCAAGAAAACGATTGCCTAGTTGAGCCTAGGCTTATTTACAGTGGGGCCCGTCATTCATACAATCATACACATCAGTTTTAAAACATTGTGCACAACAGTATCAAAACATTATAAACAAACATTTTGTTGTTTTGTGAATCTGGCCCATGGTGTCAGCATAACCCTATTCTTTATTTACCAGGAACTAAAGATTCCATAACATCTTAAACCTAGGGAAACATGCAAGTCAGCTTATATTTCCAGATGTCTATATACAGTTTTCCCGTTGTCTTTATAATAATGGCCAGTATGATGAAGATAGGATTGCTATGCTGGCTCATAAGCTCAGTGGCAATGCTGCCACTAACGATGCCTACAATCTGGCTTCAGGAACAATCTTAGATCATTGTAAGTCTGAAAAGGAGTACTGAGTATCCTAAAGAACACTGTCCTCCTTGTGGGAAGAGGAGGACATATCCAGGCACCATGGGGTAGAAGATCCTGGACTAACTTCATTCACCATCATGCAAGAGCATGTAAACATGTGCATAGACCCTTGTATGCTCATGATCTTGAGGGAAAAAATGGGAACTGCCTGGACCCATGGATGAAGTCAGTGGTACTTTGATTATATAATGGCAAGAAAGAATCCTGGACTCTGATTGGTCAGTGTAAAGTCTGAAACAGTGATGTTATTAACAATAACATCACTGTATTGTTTTATAGGAGCTTTCATCACTGTTGTCTCTTCAGAAACCCCAAAATCTACTAAAAACATTTTTTTTTCATTTGGTATAACATCAAGCCATTGTATAATTGCAATAAGGCACTCCAAGACGTATGTTATTGTGAGACGTCACTCCTGGGGTGGTGGAAGCACTCAACTTTGCCTCATGCTTCAACCCACCCCAGGAGTGACATTATTACACATTATACAATGACAATAAAATTTCTGACCGATTGGTCAATGTGTCTGAGACAGTGATGTTATTAACAATAACATCACTGTATTGCTTTTGGATGCTATGGATGATGATCTTTATGTTATGGATGATGACCATTTGGATTCCTTAAAATCATTTTTTTTCTTTATTTTGTATGACAACGAGCCATTGTATAATAGCAATAAGGCACTCCAGGATGTGTGTTATCGTGGTTAATCGTCACCCTGGGTGGTGGAAGGCACTGCCTCACCGTGCTTCAACCCACCCCAGGAGTGATGTTATTACATGATAACACACACCCTGTCATGCCTTATTGCTTAAATAACACATACCTTGTCATGCCTTATTGTTTAATTACTATGCCAGTTGTTCACCAGAAGCCACCAGATTTGGCTGGGATGGAAGGAGTTTGGGATCACCCAACTTACACTACCATGGGAGGGGGACTTAGGCATCATGTGAGTGAATGGTATGGGGCAACAATGGTGTTGGTAGGTAGATGAGGGCTGTGGGGAGGATTTAGAAGAGGAGAAGAAGTACAAATAAAAAAAAATAAAATAATATTACTGTCCCTGGATGTCATGGGCTCTGGTTGCTTGTTGAGTGTCTGTTACAGACTTCATAATCCTCTGCTATTGACATCACAGTCTCTTGCTGAGGAAATTAGTATGACAGACATAACCAGAGGATTGCGATTTCAGAGTAGAAACCAGCCAGAGGAGATGAAGCTCAGTGAACAGTTGTCCTTGTTTCATATTAGCACCACAATTGTCAACAATACTAGGGAACTAAATATGACAATATCTGAATTATAAAACACCATTTGAGCCAGTATGTGCCTAAATATTGAGTTTATTCAAAATGTACCCTAATATGTCAGGTGATTTTTTATTCCCTTTAGTGCACTGGAAGATTGCTCATATTGGACAGCTTGCATACTGTACTTGCAGTTCTCCCTAGTGTTGAGTCTGCTGACACGGGCAAGAATTATTCTGCCTTGTGCATTGTAAACATGTCAATATTGGTGGGTCCGTGAGCCTGAAATTCTGCTTTCTGGACTGTGGGTGCTAGCACAGAGTGGAGTATAGACCGGAAATACTACCATATGCTTTGGCAGTTTGGTATCCATGAGAAAGAAGTTTACCTTGAATCCCATACAGGCAGTACACTCTGTCAGTATGAGCACAGACCTGCCAGTGGACAGATGCATGTTAAAATCCCGCTAGAGGCATTCACAGTGGGTGAAAAGGGGCAAATCACTCAACCTCCCTGTTCTTCCATCCTCCCAGATGTGTAAATGAGTGAGAGCAGGTTCCCACTTTAAAGGAACTGGTACATAGCTGGTCTAGCCAGGTAATCAATGAAAAAAGGTTCTGCCTTTTGATTATTGGGCATTTAAAGAGACACATGTTTTTCTTAAATAAGAAATAACAAGAAATTCAAGGTATAGAAAGAAATAAAATTAAAACAAACACATGAAAAAAGTTAAAACGTTGCTTGTTTTTTGGCAAAACTAAATAAATGCTTGCAGCAGTTGTTGTTGGGGCTCCATTATTACCACAGAGATGGTCTGCAAGGAAACAGCAGTGGAATTGTATGATTCACAAACCCTTTTAAGACCATAGCATAATGCTACTTAATTATGTATAGTATAAGGTCATTTTGAGGTATTTTATTAATGTAAATGTGATAACAAGAAATACAACAGCATTTACAGTGACTAAAAAGAAATAACATGAAATTCCAGAAAATAAAAGAAAATTATAAAAAGAAAAAGAATTTCAATGGGTTCATGCATTTGCTATTAGTAAGCAGGTAATATAAACTCCATTCTGTCTTGTGCAGTGGGATTTTGTCAACACTGAGTGGGTTGTATAGTGAAAATTCTACCTGTTGCATCTAGAGATGGTTGAAATCAGCCCATTTTCATTTAAGGTGTAATTCACTATTTCAATGATGGCAATTGCTACATGTTGATCAATGATATGTAATACCTTACATTCTGAAATGTAATTTTGGCCTTACTCCCTTAGAGATTTCCACTCGATGGAGTTGCAAAAGGAGGTGTCTCAAGGTAAAGGAAATGACTGAATATGAATAAGGCCTGAGTGTAGACAAGAGAGTGCTGCAGAAAGAGATTAAGAGGATGGAGAGGTGAAACAAAACTAAGGCAGAGAGTTCTGAGATTGTCCTTTTATGGTGCTGGGAGCAGACTCAGCCAAATGCCCCACTGAACTGCAGACAAGCCTATCCATTCAGTGTGACAGCTGGCTACATGTACAGTAGGTCTATGATATACAGTTCTTTAAATGTAACTTGCTCTTGCTCTCCAGATATCTTCATCCTCTGTAAAGGTACCAAGAAAAGGTTTCTCAAGGGTAAAGGAAAGGAAAGGATTGAGTATGAATAAGGCCTGCAGAGCAAATACGTAAACAGCAATTAATGAACCAGCTCCTCCTGATGCACTTGGGAGTAGAAAAGATTGCTGAGGAGAAAACATCTAGGGAACCATGGCAGTAGGTCTACCCTCCCTCTGCTAAGGAGGCTGAGCCTCTAAGTGTGCCAATATTCTGTTACTGGATCTCTAATGTGTAATTCTTAGCAAAAGGATATCTGATGACCTAGGATCTTGATGATGTGATCTGGAATGTTCTGCCTTGATGCAATAGTAACTGCTTCAATAGAGATTAAATAACCAGAGTAGCTGATAGACTCTAGGTCTGGATGGGTCAAAAGGATCATTAAATGTACAAGAGACTAAGATATTGTTTCCAGATAAATGGCCTCAATGGAAAAGAATGATTTGAATAACTACTGTTGGTTTACCTTGGTCAGTTAGTTAGTTTGCCAGTTGGTTAGGTTAGTTAGTCAGTTAGTTAGTTAGTGAGTAAATTAGTGAATTAGTCAAAATTATTGATTGTGAAAGGCACATGAGTGAAAATTTGTTTCCAGGTGTGATCAGGGGGATGAAGGAAGGAAAGCAAATTGATAGGGAGGACAAGTAGCTGAAACAATGCAATGGGGCAAAGAAGAACAGAAAAAACACAACATATATGTGCATTAAAACAATGGTGAAAATAAAGTTCTGCAATAAAAAATATATGCAAAGATACATACAGTATGGTACTACAGTGAATCAGGTAAGGGCAGTTTATACAGAAAGGGGTTGAGAAGCATGGGGACAGTCTAAAGGCCATAGGCAATGGAAAGGTAGAGACTGATGAGAGGATGAGTCACCGAGCAAGTAGAAGAAAGGTCTTGTAGAACTTTAAAGGAGAAGGAGGGAAGGAGGTGGAATCAAGGGCATGATGAGGAGATGTATCCCAAAAATGTATAAGAAACAAGCTGCAGTGCTGTTCTTAAGGCTTCAGCAGCTTTTTAACTTCATAGTGCCTCCACCCAGTAGAAAGGCTGGTAGATGCCGACATCACTGAAAGTGAAATGTATTGTAACCCAGTGGTTAGAGCACAGAGCTGACCCTAGAGTTAGTTATCCTATGTGCTGCATGTCCCAACCCATCAAGTTAAGTAACTTTCTTAAGCTTTCATAACCTCATGCTTAGACTCCCTGGAAGCGGATTTTCAAATCCCTGGATCATCGCAAGCCCTGGTGCACTGATGATATGGTGCATGGGGCTTGCTGTGATCTAACCTAATTTTCTATCCAGTGTGGCAACTGCCACAAGTTAGACCAACTTTTTCTGGTCTAACTTGTGACAATCCCACGGGCTGTTTTACAGAGCTTGTGCCAAATATCTGACTCAAGCTGCTATAATTTCAGTAAGTCATCACAATTGTGCCCAAGATTGTAAAATCAGGCACAGTTGCAGGAAAAGGGTTTGATGCACTGCCAGAACTGAAATGTCATGGCGCGGGCTGGATGTAAACCTTGCACCACATTTTGAAAATCCAGCGCATATTTGTCTACTGGATGTTGCCAGTTGATCATGGATTGTAAAACACTTTGAGACAGAATGCGTGGAAGGCACTACTGAATAGTTCCTTTCCTTCCTTATATCTTAGCGCACTATTCTGGGTAATGTAACTAAAAAATTACTTTAACAAATTTTGATTTTAGTGTTTCACACCAGTCATCCTTAAAATTGGTTTGAGTGATTGCTAGTATTAAAACAGTGGCTAGAAACGGGTGTGTTTGTTCTTTGAACCAGCAGTATCATCTGCCCTTTGTATTCACTCATCTGTTTGATCTGACTTCTTGAATATTTATGTTAACCCTTATCTGTTCAATAGTAAATGATATTGCTTTTGTATGTCATTGATCTGATTTTTTTTAATCAGGATAGCCTCACTGAAATTGCAGGTCTTAGTTCTATCTGTTTTACTGCTAGGATGACAGAAGCGCAAAGAGGTCAAGAGACTCGTTCAGGGTCACAAAACAAGTCAGCAGCCATGGTTACCCAGTATTTAGTTTAATGCATAACCTGCTAGGCCCACAACCTCTATCCATGCATACTAATGTACCCGAGCTAAGCTGTACTATATCAGGGTATTTGCACTACTCTAGTTTTTCTCAATATTATGTTTTATGTATCAATACTCTTGAAAACTGTTTTAATGTATTAGTATACTGTAGGTCTATATGTATCAATATAATATGTCTGATAAAACACATATACTATAGCAATACTACAATATTTTCTTATGCTTTTTTAAAGGTTGTATCAATATCATTTTTATTTCAGTACTGGTAAATATAGACTATTTTCATGAATCAACATATAATTTATTGGATCTATACATATTGTTGCAACAGTTTTATGTATGGATACTATAGTAGTGAGGCAGTTTTTAAAATTATAAAACAGAGATTGGCCTTGGGCTTAGCAGTGTTCAAGATGGAAATGTCTCTTTGTGAAGCAACTTTTGCAACATTCCCTGGCTTTGTGAAGTGAAATGTAATACTTTACATAGTTCTTCACCCTGCAAAGTGACTACTTCACCCAGTGAAGTCTACATGTAGTGGTATTTGCCTGCAAAATACTGATGAAGTGCCACAATGAAGTGTGTTGGGCAGGTGAAGTAACACTTCACTGGCAAAGAACTAGGGCAAAGCGTGCTACTGTTGTCAACAAACAACTTTATTTTAAGATGTAGCCACTTCCCCACCCATTGTGCAACCATCTCCCAACACTCACACTTACTTCCTTCCTGTCACATACTAACACACACTTCCTCACCCCCAACAGTCCTGATGAATTCTTAAAATAAAATTATTTTGGCTGCCAGTGCTGCAAAATCTCTTCCTCACTCCCATGACAAGTCAAGTGACCATCCCCACATCATCGAAGATCCTAACTACTTAATTCTGGTGACAACCTGCCCCCATCCACTGTAGCACCCAACCTCCATCCTCCCCAAGGTTCCTAATATGAATGCAGTCCGTCAGATGAATGGACTGCTCTCTTCAGTATTCAATACATGAATGAATGAATGAATAATGATGTCTTCTATTGTAACACCCAATTGGCTAACAATTCAGAAGTTCGATGTTGGGAGATTTGAAGTGGTTACCTCATTAATATGTGTACCAAGTTTCAGATCTCTACCTTTAAAGGGAGCTGACTACAAACAATCAAACATTCAGAATTGTTTTAATGAAGTCATGCAAGTATGTAAACTGCACTCACGGTAAGCTTCATAACATTTAAACTATAGAACATGAAGCTACCAATGATGATATGGTTAATACACCCTAAAAAGGAGTTCTGTGTGTGTGTGGTGAGTTTCTAGTCTCTTCCTTGAATGATGGCCTAGTCATAAGCAGCCACAAATTGCAAATTAAAATCAGTAATTAAAGTTGAATTTCATGAGCTTTCAAAAAACTGTGGAATTTTGTGATAATTTTGTGAAGTCATAACAATAAACATTCCCCAGCCATACACTTGACCTGCCTTGGAGGAGGAGGAAGAGGAAGAGGAAGAGGAAGGAAAAGCACAAGTAGAGTGGTATTAAAGAATCATTAATAGGGGCTCCATAGTAATAGTACCATGGTGCCTAGCATTAGCTCACCTTGTGCCATGCCATATCTTGAGTGGACAGCCATCAAAATAGTCAAGGCTATCACTTTGCCTTGCCTGTCTTCTTACAATTTGCTAGCCAACCACCAGAGGCACAGACTAAATGGCTTGTGGAGACACACACACGCACACACACACATACACACACACACACACACACACACACACACCACCACACCACACACACCACACCCACACACACACAGTATTGTTTCTGTACAGTTCCACCTCCTTACTCTTTGCAATCCTACAGATGACAATGTGTGTTTTTAGCATTTGAAAACTGTCCTAGAGGGATGCCAAGCATTACGACTAGTTATGACTGAGGCCATAGTGACAGAAGTATGTGCATATCTTTAGTCATAATGGAATGAGAAGCTGGACACCAGTCAAGCAGGAGGGTTGAGTGCACTGCAGAACCATGATGTTAGTGCAGCTTTGGTGGCTTGCATGCCTGCAGTAGAAGTCAAATGAATGTGATACATTACCTAGCCAAGATGGACTACAGCTCCATCAAGGAGGAGGTATGGTCATTTCAAAGGCAAGGGAAGTCAGGGGATATATTGTAAACTAAAGGATAGGAGAGGTAGGTAGTGCAGGGTCACCAGTGGTATGAGTTAGATATATGGGTTCACCAAGTTAAGTGAAGCAGAGGTGGGTAGCTCAAGAATAGTAGAACTTCAGCTGGAGCAAGGAAGCATAGAGGATGAAGCTCACTTGAAAGCAGGGCACAACGAAAAGCACACACTCCAAAATTAATAAGTATGAGAGCCTGATGCACTTGAATGTCCAGGATCTAGAGGCACTCAGAGACCTGGTGAGGGAAAAGATGACTAGGGCACCAAGAACTAAACATTCTAGTTATTCCAAAGGAATAGATCTGACAGAAAAAGGAGCTGATGGCTCTTTCTCAAAGCATAAGGAAGCAATGTTTTACTCATATGCTCTCCTGGTTTTGTGTTAGTGTCTGCCCAATATTCAGATATGTTTTGAGTTCACCTGTGTTGTTAAACTGAAATGTATTTTTGTGCCTTTGTACTACCCTGAATCCTCTTTTCCTCAGCAGTTGCTGCTTTCTGTTTTCATAATGCGTGAACATTCTGTGACATCAATAGCAACATTCTAGGACATTCAGATCATTGGCATGGAATGGTGTAACTGATCTTGTGGCATGGCTTAGAAATATGAAAAGAAATAGCAGTAGCTGGTGAGGTGAGTAGAACTCTATGTAGATCTGTGGATACCTCAAAGCTAGATAATTTATTTATCACACATTACTTAAATCACAAATTACTTAAAGCATATCAGAATACTTAACTGGCATGGAAATAAACCTGGGATGGCGTTTAACTACTGTAAGAATCATATCCTGTAAAGCAAATCCACTAAGTACATGTCGTTAAGTGCAGAGAAAAAAGCAAGGTGGGGAAAATTAATCACCCAGAAAGGAACTACAGGACTGCAAACAGCTCTGCACAGCTAAATGGATTCAATGGTGATCAGTGCTTTAGAATGTTAAATTCCACAAATGGAATTCTAGTGGGACTACCTGTTATTTCTCTATGAATATTTGAACACATTTGACAATTAGTTAATTGGGTGATACACCATTGTAAATTTCAAATTACTAACCCTCATTTCTATCGCTTTGTTAGATTTAGCACCCATTGGCATTGCTATGCATGCCAAATTCCAGGTGTAAACAGAACCTGCAATGACAGTGGAGCTACAAACATCTAACATTTTTGAACATGTTCAAAATTTTACAAATAGTGAAACTGCAAAATTATGATCCACAGCAACTAAAATTTACTTCACAAATCTGTCCACATTTACAAGTTTCAGAGACCCTTCCAAGACAGTTATGCATGCCACTTTCAGGTATTTACAGTAGCACCAAACATGATCAAGCACAGGGTCCAGTAAAGTCCTTATAATTTTGCAGGATTCTGGAGAAAACAGTAGAAGAGAAACCAAAATATTTTTTCGCTAGGCTAACAGCTTGGTAGACAGATGTAAGCTGCTGTTTGCTGTTGCTTATGTTGAAGCTAGGTGTCCCAAGGACCCTGCACCCAGTTTGAACAGATGGGGTCCTGCCACCACAAACCCCAAATTTGTCAATACCACAGCCATGCGCCAAAACACACAGCACATGGGGATTGCCACAAGCTGTGGTACAGGCATGTGGCATGGACAGGACAGAAGACTAGCACAAAACAAGAATCAACAGAGGGCCAGTGAGCTCAAAGCTATGCAAGCATGCCACAGCATGTCTATATGTCACAGAATAAGTGTGGAGGCTATCAGACCAGGCAGGAGGCGTGGCTTGTGGTTTGTTTGGGTCTGTGGCACTGTGCCAATCCTGTGGATGGGGTGCTGCTTCTGCCCATCCCCCATGTGGCACTATTCCTGGCAGGGTCCCAGTGTCTAAAGGTGGTATAACTTCTTGGGGTGGTCTAACTTCAGGAGGATGGTTGGCCTTGAGAATCCCATTTACAGGAAGCCACAGTTATGCACCAGTGCATTCCCCCATCCTCCATGCTGCAGGCATGCTTCTGGAACATGGTCGTCACAAGCCCGACTTGTGCAGGCACTTCCCTACTAGTGCAGACTTCATTGGAAAATTGGGAATGACACAAACTGTAGTACAGTGAGGTTCTTTATTCAAACCTCTGTGATGCAAGCACCTGCATCATTCGCAGGCTTTGAGAATCAGACCCTTTATCTTAATTATGCTATTTAAAAGATAAAGACACAAGCTTTTGAGGCCTTCTGTAGGTATGCAATGTAAGCTGAGGCGCCTTTCTAGTAGCTTGGCTTTGATTAGCAATGTACAAAAAAAAACTGCAAAGGTTTGAGTAACTTTGAAGTGCTAATTAACATCAAAGCAGCCAGAATAATGTCACTATTCACATTCTAGCTAGCTATTGTCACAGTATCGTAGGATTTTGTTTTAAAGATGCAAACAAAAAGCTACAGAGACTTTAAAAGATTGGGTTAAACTGAATTTAATAATGCTGATTTATGTCACACAGGTGGAGTGGAAGGTGCTCAGAAACTGTTTGTATATGGCCTTTTGTTACACAGCAGTCCAGTTGCTGTTTGTTTAATAGCAAGGGGAATGCTCCTCTGGATAAATTTCAGAGACTGTGTTAAGCAGTGGGACATGAAACCAGTGGGGTAGATTTATTTCAAAGGGGGATGCAGGGCTTGTATGAAGCCCTGCATCCATCACTATTTTAGGCTAAACAGTGCCAAACATCTTTGCGGCAACTGTGCCTGATTTCAGTGGGTGGGTGCAGTTGTGACAGTTTACCTGATTTATGGCAGTTTGTACCAAATATTTGGTGACCTATAAAAAGGTACAAGTGATTGCTGCAAGATAGACCAGCAAAAAGCTGGTCTCACTTTGCAACAGTCGACATGAGGATAGAAAATCCCAATTGCCTGCCAGGAGAAAGCCACAAGCTCCATGTGCCATATATTTGTTGCACCTGGGGCTTGTGGCATTCGCAACATTTGACAATCTGGCTCACTGTCTTTATTAAGGCAAGAGTCCACAGTGTTAGACGTTTGCATAAATTTGAACTCTGTAGCCCTTCTGTCCCTCAATGTTCTGAAGTTTCCTTCAGGACTGCCACTTATATGTTGCCTAAACCATGTCCCAAGCTGGAGAAATGTTCACCCCTGGTGTGTTCATGATCTGGTGTTTGATATTGTAACAGTGCAGGTTTACTTACTTCCTGAGAGTCTGTCCTGTTTCCACATGAAGGATTTATGTTGGGGCATTTGGAGCACGTGATCAGATATACAAATTCAGTGGAGCATCAGCTGAATGATCCCTGGATTTTGTAGACCTGTTTCTTGACAGAAATGGGGACTGTATCTATTGTAATGATATGAGTGCATGTTTGGTCTTCCTCTCTGTTGGTTGTTGATAATGTTCCTGATGCATTCTTATCTGCTGGCATCGTGCTTCAGACAATAAGCTACTACAGATTGTGGAGTTGCATATATTCCAAGTAGAGTTTGTGGACAGACAGCTTGCAGCCATTCATCCTCTTGGAGAATATGACGGAGATCTTTAATGATCTTGCACAGATGTTCAGTGTCTGGACTGGAAGGAAGCAGTGCAGTTCAGCTGCAATTAATCATTTTGTCATGCACAAATCTGTAACTTGTCACCACTGTACTTAATCCTGCTGGACACCACTATAGCTCAAAGGTGGCTGAGTTGTAAGCAGACAAATATTTTCAGAGAAATAAAAAAAATGTCAGACTCTGAGGCCCTATCTCACCAACAGTCATGAAATTTTGAATTCCTTTAGGAGTCCTTACAAAAGTAAGCATCATTTCTCCAATGGCAAGCATAGCTGAGTTAGGACCACATAGACAATTTTGCAAAAGTTCAAGAAATAGATTAAATTTCATGAAATTTGGAGAACTTTTGCAAACATTACACAAAAGCTGAATTTGCTAACTTTGCCCAATCCTAGGCAACACTGGGATGGCCAAAACTTCCAAAGAGACATCACAGTGTCATAAAGATTTGTGCTTACGGTACATGCCAGAGTCCCCAAGAACTAATCATAATGGGACCCCTCAAAAGCAGAAGGTCAGGTTCAAATCTAAAGGTGCAAGCATCCATGCTTTTGGAGTCAGCTGTGCAAAGGTATTCATTTGCAAAATAAAAAGGTTTTGCAACAGATTTCTTATAAAATGTGTTTGTGTATTATTAAAGGAAAATTACTGTATATCTTCGATTAGAAACTGTGGCTTTTTTCACTATGTTGTTTTTTGTTGTGGATTCTACTTGAGCACAGCTTGTATTCGAGGGCAGGTTTTATTTAAAAGGCGCCCTAATATGCTAAAGATTCTGTTTGTTTTTATGGCTGTGGGTGGAGCCTACAGCCATCTTGCTTTAGCTAGAAAAATGGGATTATTATGGGACACATTTTTAGTACTTTTCAGTGTATCCTTCCATGACTGCAAATCTTTAGGCAGTTAAAGAAATACTCCTTTCTTTCTGTTTAGAATGATGGACACAGAACTCCAAGCTGCTGTTCTCTGAGAGCAAATGAGCACACATTCCAAACACATCTAAATATCTTTAAAACTATTCCAGGTGTGCACAAACAACCAGTGTGAAAGTTTTCAGGACAAAATGATCTTTCACATGAGGGTAGTCTCTAATTTGAATTCTTTATATTTTGTAAAATATGATCTTCCAAACAGCCTAAATTTTTTCTCTCTGAGTGAACACAGTAGGAGTCATGCAAAACAAGTGTAATTATCTCAGAAAGTGTAAATGTTACCAATATACAACCAACACAAAAGTTGTTCAGGACAAAATGACCTTTCAAATGAGGGTAGTCACTAATCTGAATTCATTAGATTTTCTTAAATATAGCCATCCAAAGAGGTGAAAATTGTGAAGAAAAATGAAAATGCAGGTAATCAGATGACCATAGTTTAAAAATATAATTAATGCATCTTATTGAATAGGCTTATTGGAAAGGAATTTTGTCCTGAATGACTTTCATACTGCTTGTTTACATGTAACACCTATATTTTTTGAGATAATTACATTTGTTTGCACAACTTCTATGAAAATGAAAGCGGAGATACAGTAATTAGATGGCCATTGTTTAAAAATATAATTAGTGCAGACTAATGAATAGGCTCATTTGAAAGGTATTTTCATCCCGAACAACTTTCATTCTGGCTTTTATCTGAAACTTCTATCATTTTAGAGATTGTTACAGTTCTTTGGTATAACTCCTATGGCACTTCTAAACAGCCTCAGTTTTGCAAATGACTCCACCAGTTGAGTGAAATTCTAGACCAGACCACCTTGTTCATCTCTTGTCATGCCTAATTTAAAGTGGACAGGAATTGATTACTTATGTGCAGCTGTTTGAAATGTCTCTATTTTCATAAATTATATTTATACCTCTAAAGGAACCCTATTTAACTGTGCCTGAATAAAAGCTGAAGCTGTCCATTGTGCTTTGTATTGTTTTCTTTGTATGGGCAACATTCTGTGTAGTTTCTTTCATGGAACTAAGAATTTTGAATTTTGACTATAGTCACGTCATGGTTTCAGAACCATGGGTACTGTACAATAAGTTCATGCTAACATTTCTGAAACATAAACCACAGAAAATGTGTTGTCATATTGGTCCTTGTAACACAAGAGCCACAAAACAGATGATTTGATACCTTTTGTTGGACCAACAGAGTTGTTACAAAGAACACAGGTGCTTTTAGCTTTCAGATTACACAGAATCATTCATCAGAAAACACTGGCAGTTGTTTTAGAAGAACATACTTTCTCAAAACCCAGGTCATATAAAAAATAAAAAGATAAGTTTTAAGGACCCCATTGGTTAAAACTGCATAAAAAAATAAGCATACAAAGACAGCAAAAGTTCTATCAAAAGAAAGCTATCCCAAGGTCAAATGTCACAGACTTGAAAGTTCACTCCCTGAGAAAAGCTATAACTCAACTGAAGCTTAATTTTAAAACCATCTGTGTGTGTGTGTCTGTGATAGCATTAGTAAATGACAATGATTAAACACCACAAGGAAAATAAGCTTAAGCAATGCATAGTAAATAATGTTGAAAGTCATATAAAAATGAAAATATCTATGTGGTAAGTAAAAATAGGTTAGAAGACAACCTGCTGTGTTGTAATTATGCATTCACCAGCTGTTTCACACAGTGGTGTCAATCAAATGTTACACAGTGTAAGTACTGTTCAGATACATGTTTCTTAAACTCTGTGTACAATAAGTCCATATTACTCATGCACAGTCAAACTTATACTGTCTTAAACATGATGTATCTGCAATTCTGTAACATGTGACTAGTGTGCAGCCTAGATATTCAAAGGCTTGAACCTGGCACAACTGAGTTGCACCAGCACAACCCCAGAAATGCACCCTGGTGCAATATTCAAAGATGGACTTGTGCAGCACAAGTCTCGGCGGACTGGGGTGTAAAGATAATGTATGTGGTACATCTCCAGGGGCGTGCCCATGCACATGTGGCCATCCCAATATTCAGCCTGGGATGTGCAGTGCATATGCTGGCACAACCCTGAGATGCACTGCATACCAGGGCACAAAGTTGAGCATGAAAAGAAGGCTGAAATGGTAGCCACCCACAGGCAGGCTCGCAACACAGTGGCTGCCAGCAGTGGGTGGCTCCCGCACACCATCCACAAGCACCCACATAACTCCTTAGTCCAGGGCCCTCCATCCTGATGCTCTGATTGCTGAAATTTCATAACAGCTCCAGCCCTGGTAGTCTAGTGTTACCCCCGATGTGCCAATTGCTGAAATGTAATAATATCTCCAGCCCTGGTAGTCTAGTGGCACCTCCACCTCTCCTGATGCTCCAACCTCCAAATTTAATAACATCACCAGCCCTGGTAGTCTAGTGGTATCCCCACCCTGCCCATAACCCCAATTGCCAGCAAACCCTATGAATAACATCCCTGGTTGTCCAGTGGTACCCCACCCCCACCCATACAGAACCACCTGCCCACCCAGCTCCCTCTATCACTGGTGGACCACAGCAAACCCAGCTGCATACTGATGTGGCTGCCCTCTGAATGACAGCTTACAGTATCATCTGTAAGCCCATTGGTCCATTCAGCCCTGTCTGGGGATGCACTGGTGCACCTTATTTGTGCAGTGAGCATTACTTGTTATATTCAGAGGAGATGCACCATGGCTCATCTCCTTTGTATATATCCCTTAATTTCAGCAGCACAACTCCACCACATGTGCCATTGCCAGGTGCATTTCTGAATATCAGGTCTGTGTACATTCAAAACTCAACCCTAACACAGACCCCTTGTAACTGAGATACTGTCATCCTAATATATCCATTTATCATCATGTGTCCATATGTACCTAATCTTCTGTTGTGATTAAACAACAGTTCATAAATCTAAAACCAAAACAAAACACAACTTGCAGCTTCAGCTTTATTCAGGCACATAATTAGGGATCATTTAGAGGTATGAATATAATTTATTGAAATAGAGACATTTCAAACAGCTATGCATAAGTAATCTATTCCTGTCCCTTTAACTCATTCAGATCCATTGTATGTTTAGAATATTGGAGACAGAACTCTAAACTGCTTTTCTTTGAGAATCTTCCTAAGGTACTGTGTAGAATTCTTAGCAAATGTGCACACATTCCAAACAAATCTAAATTTCTTTACAACTATTCCAGGTGCACAAAACAACCAACCTGAAAGTTGCTCAGAGCAAAAAGACCTTTCAAATGAGGATACTCACTAACCTGAATGCCTTATATTTTGTAAAATATGTTTTTACAAAATTCACATTTCTGATAGCTATTTGAAAAATATATAAAGAATTTAGATTAGTGACTACCTTATTTGAAATGCCTTTTGTCCTGAACACAAAAATTAAAATAATGCACTTTTGCATAGAAATCCAGAGTCAGAGTACATAATGGGTGAAGTGGTATTGACAACATTAAGAATGCACACATTAAATAAAAGCTTTTACATACAGTTGATTGCTGTTTAACAATATTATGCATCTATGGCTGCCACTGTGCATCTGATGAAAACCCATAATCATTCCTCACTTGAAGTGAAAAAGAGGCGGAGAGGTTGGAGGCCATAACTGACTCCTTGTTTTCTGTTAACAGGGTCAAGTTTTTTTACAGCAAAATCAAGGAAAGGGTGCATTTCTAAAATGTGCAGAGTAGCATAGAGACCACATTTTTTAGAGCATGCCACCGACAGCTACCTTCAAGACTGCTACTACCCTCGCCTAACACAATCAGGAAAACCAAGCAGTAGTCTACCAGCACTGCAATTAATATGGTTAAGGCACATTTACCAGAAATTACTGCTTAGAAATGAATGAGAAAGTGACTGTGATGACAAGCAAGTCCCAGACTAGATCTCTAATTTTTCAATAGTTTCCTCCTGAGTCTGATTTTTACGCTGTATGGGCCAAGCTCCCAGATTTTATGCCATCATCAGATTTGTATAAAAGCACTGTGGAAGCACGCAACTGGACTACTGTCTGATGTTCTACCACAGTGCTCCAGCACAGTTTCCAGTGATTCTGTTTATGCAGCCCTTTCCCTCCAGCGTGCCACATAAACATACCCACTCCCTGGCACACTACTTTTCCTTTCCACAACTGCAGAGTGATGGCTGCCATGTACAACATGGTGGTTCTGACTTAAACTGCACATGCATGAGTATCGGGCATTCATATGTAACCCCACACCACCTCTGACTAGTGGATTCCCCTTAAAAGAACTACTGCCAACTAAATAGCATACAATTTACTTTTTGGTAGAATCCACACGTGGTACCACCTCTAGTGCTGGAGTGGAATGTCCAAAGCAGTAACTGGGATTTTGCAGTATGGTTTATTTGCAGATGCTACTAAAGCAAGGGTGATTCCCAAACGTTTGTCATTACAATGCAGGCACACTCTCTTTTGCAGGACATTTTGTTAGGCAGTACTGTTTTCCACAACAACATCTCTATCTGTCTTCCAATGTGTATATATCTATGGATGTGCCACACACTTTAAACATTTTCCACACATTTTCATTTCCAAATTGTATATCTGTAGGATGTTCCACACACTTTTAAATACTCCTGGTGCATGGTTGTTGCCCATGGAACACTGGTGCCCATCCATGAACCAGTTAGTCCTGCCTGAAACTCCAGATGGTGTTCCTCACCCTTTGCCCCAAACAGCCTCTCGCCATTCCTTCAGGGTTACACCAAATGAGTCTCCAATCCTAATGAATTGCTAAAGACTCCTAACTTTAACTTTAAATTCAGCACAGTTGTGGTCAAAGGAATCCTGACCAGTGTGATTTAGCCTTATCTAGGCACACACCTCAGACAACTCCCTCAGAGAACAGTCTCAAATTCTGTACTCACAGATTAGTTGTTTCTTCCTCCCAGTCATGGAAAGAATAAAGGCACCTTTCTTTCTATGTTAGCTGTCGAATTCTACTTACTGTTCTTCCTTAAGGCAGCTCTGAACTTCAGGAACTTCAGGGATTGCCCCTTGGATACATACAGTGCAGTCCCTCTCACTCCCCTGGCATGCAACTAAAGAGTCCTGCAGGCAAACAGTTTCCATCACTTCAGGCAAACTGACGATTTTACCAAACAAGGGTGAGAAATACCACAGTTCTCTTTGAAACAGCCCCAATGGCAGATCTCCTGCCACTCTGACTGCCACACTTGAACTTACTGATGAACATGCTAAGCTCCCTAAGAGCAGCTGACTCTAAAATGGCTGTGCTGCTGAGAGTTCTAAATGACATAATCTTCCTTCTCCAGGCTAGCTGAGTAAACAGTGATGTCATTATGTAGAAAGCCCCTAATTAGCTCTCTACCAGCTGCCTTTTCCTACTTGCCTAAGACTAGCACTAATGGGATTCAAGTAACACAGGGGACTGGGTTGTTATACGTTATCATCAGCAGCACATAATGTTGCACAAAGGCAACTCTGAGACAAAACTGCACATGTGCAAATATCATGCATGTGCAGTACTGTAATTGCTGCAGTATTATGGCTGATTCCGTGCAGTGAGAGCATCGCATATTCTTTTCACCCCTCTTGCCACTCCTAAAAGTGTTCCACAGCCATACTGACTCTGACCATAGTTTGTTAGTCCTTGGGACCACTTATCTCATGCAGCTACACTGATCACAGTTTCCTAGCTCACATCTCTTTGACTTAAACAAACTGTAAAACTAACTATGGTATGTCTCAGCATTCAAACAGTGATCAGTGTATCAGCATGTGTTGACATGGAGTGGTATGCTCACTTACATTTTGCTAATAAAGTATTATGCTGGTGACAAATGAAACATAGAGTGCTGTACTGAATACAGGAGCTGCACTGAGTAGTTACACTACTGTCCCTATTTGAAGATGTCCCTTTATTTACGGCATGTAAATCAGCATAGAACAAGGTGCTCAGTGGCATAATAGGTTATGGTACCCTTGGTCCAAATGTCCTTGCAGTCACTATATTCATCATTTTTATTTATTTTATTTATTTATTGAAATATTTCACCAGGAAGGCACACTGAACAACAAGTTGCTTGTCTCATGATGCAACCGGAGGGTACAAGTGGATATAAATCAGAGAATATACATACATACATGAGGATATTATTGGGTACAGAGGTTAGCTACACTGACAACAACCATTTGGAATGATATTGCAATTTACAGAGGTAGACAATGCAATTAAATCATTAAAGTGCTAAAGAAAGAATTGTAGATAGGACACTGGAAACTAGCTGGGGGAAAGGAGAAGCAGAGAGACAGGAGGAGCCATGGTATTGCCAGTAAAAGCCATAGTAAGGCCTGGATGACTGAGATATTTGACTCAGGACTAGGGTGAGCCCAAGTAGCAGCTCTGTCAGTGCAGAGAGAATTGGGACCAAGCAGGGAGTGAATGCAATAAAATGCATATAGTTAGTGGGCTAGCAATTACATTGCGGATGACGTAAAGGGAGGAAGAGGAGAGCGAGGAGGAAGAGGAGGTTGGAATAGAGGACAGGTGAGTCAAGACCAGATCTAGAACCCTCCAGGATGCTGAGAACCCTGCCAGAGGAAGAACTGATTAATTGACAATTGGGATAGGGAGAAAGATTGGGTGAGGAGGCAGGTAAAGACAGAGGAGAAAAGGGTTGGGAGGTAGGTAGAATGGCATGGGAAAGGTAGGAAGAGGCATGCTGAGAACTTACCCACTCCAGGATGCAGAGAACCTGCAAGGGGCAGAGCCAGAGCAGGGACATGGATATGAAAATGAGGGCAGGCAGGAGTAGGGCAGAGTGTAAGAGGAAGGGAAGGAGAGGCAAGCTAGAGCTAGAACTACCCCTTCAGGATACTAGAACCCTGCAGGGGGCAGGGCCAGGCAAGGGCATTTATGATTGGAGATGGAGGGGCAGGAATTGAACAGAGATGGTGAAAGGGAGAGGTTGATGGGAGAGGGATGTGTTGGCATGCTGGGAGCAGGTATAAGGAAGAAGTTACAGAGGATTAAAACAGGAGCAGCTGGAGGAGAGATGGTTATTTAAGGCAGAGGCTAGAGAATGAGTGGAAGAGGAGTGCATATTTGGGGAGGGAGAGTTCCAGAGTTTCAGGAAGCAATGAGCAAAGCCAGACTGGCCAATAAGTGTCAATCATACAGGGAGCCAGCAAGGTATGAGTGTCCGCCAGATCTGAGGGGTTGAGAGGTAGTGTTCCCAAAGCCAAAATTTAGACATGAGTTTTGCACAGTGAGCGAGATGCCTGTTTGCAAGCGGTGAAAGGACAGAGCATGGTAGAGGTTGCAGTGGTGAGTTTGGGAGGGGCATCCAGAGCAAAGTGGCAGAATGAGTTAAAGAGAGTGTCCAATCTGGTCAAGGAGGCTTTGAGAGCAGCACCATAGACTATGTTGCAGTAGTCAAAGATGGGAAAATCATCTTGTTGACAAGTTCACACCTTGCCATAGGAGGGATGTATCTCAGAGTTGTTGTATAACTCACCAAGTTTGGGGCCCAGTTTTTCAAGATAGTGTCAATGTGGCCAGAAATGTTGAGGCACTGGTCCAGCCAGACCCCAAGGTATCTGAACAAAGAGGTGTCCTCAAGTATTGTCCCATCTAGAGTGTGGTAGGAGATAGGGGATGTAGCCTAGAGAGTCTCTGTCTCATGCCAAAGGTCATGGAGACAGTCTTCTTGGCATTCAGGATTAGTTGATGTCAGGCAATGTGATTACAACATCAGCAGGGCATTTGCCAGAGGTAAACAAGATGGTATCGTCTGGGTACAAGTGGATAGGTAGGAGAGTGTGCAGACTGAGGGCAAGTCATTGAGGAAAATGGAGATGAGAATGAGACTCAAGCACAGAGCCCTGAGGGACTCCTGTGGTGATAGGGAGTGGTGGAGAGATTACATCATGGATCTTGACAGATTGTGTTCTGCCACTGAGATAGGCTCTGAACCAGGTTGTGGTGGGTGGAGACAGCCCAGCTCCCATAAGGGAGTTAGAAGCAGAGGCATGTGAGACTGTGTTGAAAGCCTTAGCGGGGTCGACAAAGATGGCAGAGGTAATGTGGCAGTTGTCCATCCGGTGAGGATGGAGTCAGTGAGCCTGAGAAGGAAGTGGTGGTGGAGTGGTTCTTCTAAAAGCCAGATTGGAATGGGGTGAAAAAGGAGGAATCAGGGAGGAAGGAGGTTAGTTGGAGAGGACCAGGTGCTCTTGGAGCTTATCGAGGGGAGGAGAGGAATTGGGAGGAGGGGTCGTCACTCTTTGGGAGAGGGAGGACCGCTACATGTTAGGATGAAGGGATGGATGAGGACGAAAATGAAAGGTTTAGGATTAAGGAGGGGCTAGACAATAGCAGGTGCTGAAAGAAAAAGAAAGTCAGTACCCTACTAGAAAATAATAATCCTCGTACAGACTTTAGAAACTGTTTACTACATATGAATCACTAGCTCACCACGAGGCATAAACCAACACCAAATAGAAAACCACGTGGTCACGGCAGTGTGTGATCACACCAGACTCTGCACTTTGTACCTGACTGAGTAAACATAAAATAATGGAGTGAAACATAAAGAAAATATGTATTGTAATCATGAAGTTTATTCAGTACTTCATTCCCTACTACTGTTTGGCAACTGTACTTGTATTACAGTTTCTAATTGTACTGCTGCATATCTTCTAATAGAAGCTGTGGCTTCTAATTAAGGGCAGCTCCTCTTCAAGGCACATTCTGATTGAAGATATGTGGTATACTACACCCTGCCTTACAATTTTCACATTTACTGTACTGATCCAGGAACTGCAGTAGGTAACTGATTCTGAAGCTTTCCCCAGCACTATGTTTATTTTTGGTAAGTAAGAGATAATAATAATAATAATAATAATAATAATAATAATAATAATAATAACTTTATTTATAGAAGCGCCTTTCAAGTTGCCAAGGTGCTTTAACATACAAATTTCAATAAAATAATAAAAATAGGATAAAATGATAAAACATGATGCAGATATGAATAAAATCAATTGGGTAGGCTTGGCGCCGCAAATAGGTTTTCAGGGCCTGCTTGAAACCCCCACAGTCATGCATTCCCATAGCTGATGAGGTAGAGAATTTACAGGGCCAGAGCCACATACATAAATGCGCAAGCCCCTGATGACTTTAAAATACACTTGGAATCTCTAGCAGCCCCTCGTCAGCTGAGCGGAGTAGTCACCCTGGGCAGTTGGGGACAGGAGCTCTTTCAAGTAGTTCGGGCCCTGTCTGTGTAGGGCTTTATAACTCAAAGCCTGACCTTGAAGGTGATCTGCCACTGAAAAGGCAGCCAGTGCAGTTTGCGCAGCACTGGTGTGATGTGACACAGCTGAGGGGTCCCTATCAGCAACCAGGCTGCATTGTTCTGCACCAGCTGCAAGCTGTGGATATCAACCCTGGCAGCTCTAGGTACAGGAGTTGCAGTAATCAAGGTGCAGGTCACAAAGGCATGGATCAGCATAGAAAGATCATCAGACAGAACTAGGTGCTTGATCCTGGAGATGTTCCTCAGATGATAAAGGAAGACTTGACGACTGCTGACACCTGAGATCGCAGTGTCAGCCCTCATCAAGAATCATCTCTAGGTCCCGCACCTGTTCAGAGGCAAGAAGCTGGTAGCCCCAAGTAAAGCCCAGTAGGCTGACCAGCCCCAACCTTCAATCCAGTGACCTGGATCCAGAACCATCACCTCAGTCTTTCTCGAGTTCAACTTCAGCCAGCTGGAATTCATCCAGTCCTGGATTTCAGCGAGGCAGTTGTTAAAACGAAAGTACACTATCCTGGTCAGGGTGCAAAAGACAGATGGAGTTGGGTATCATCAGCATAGCAGTGAAGCCTCAGCCCATACCATCTTACAATGTCTCCAGGGGAAGCACTGACACCACAAACAACATGGGGACAAAACCAAGCCCTGAGCGACCCACATGGCAGAAAGAAAGGATCAGAGGAAAAATTCTCTGACACCACCTCTGCATTCTGCCAGTGAGGAAGGACTTAAACCACCCGAGATCTGTACCAGACAGGCCACAGATGAACCTCAGGTGCTAGATTAGCCCCCCATGGTCCACAGTGTCAAAAGCTGAGGAGAGATCAAGAGTACCAAGATGGGCGGCTCTTCTTATCTCGCTCTCAAGAGATCATTGAGCACTCGAACCAGCGCGTCCCGTACTATGCCTGTTATGAAAACTGGATTGAAGAGGTTCGAGATGTCATGGATGGTCAAATGGTTCTCCAACTGTAGTGCCACCACCTTCTCAATCACCTTCCCCACAAAGGGAAGGTTAGAGATTGGTCTGTAGTTAGCAGGGCAGCTTGGTTCCAGAGAAGCTTTCTTCAGGAGAGGTGTCATCACCGCCTCCTTCAGGAAGGTAGGAAACTCACCCAACTCAAAGGAGCACCAGACTATCCCTGCAAGGACCAGGCAAATGATGTCACAACAACCCATAATCAGGGAAGCTGGGCCTGGATCCAAACTACAGCACGTAGAGCGCATACCCTGAATTAATCCATAACATCCCGGACTCCAGCCGGTCAAAGGTACTCAGGCCCGAGTGAGGAAAGTGACCAACACCGATCACTAGCAGCCCCCATAGAGTGTGCTGGTTGGATCTCTGTCCTGATGCTGGCCACCTTATCTGCAAAGAACCGAGGAGCTCATCACACTCCAGACTGTGAAAAGGCTCTTTGGGACTGAAGACAGGCTGGGTTGCACAGCCTGTCCACAGTTCAAAAAAGCTGAGCCGGTCAGTTCTGAGCAGCAGCAGCCTCCCAGACAGGAACTCTGTCTTCTTATGGGTGATTGTTGACTGATAGACTTGATAATGTTCCATCAATCTAAGATGGTCGGCCTCCAGGGTGGATTTTCACCAGCAACTCTCTAACCTTCGCCCTAGTCACCGCAACTCCCTCAAGGTCCCATGAAACCAATCGGACCAAGGGCAAAGGAGAGAGGATGAACACAGACAGGAGCGATAGAATCCAGGGCTGTAGTAACCGTTCTATTGTAGGCCTAACCAGGCCTCTGGACTCCCACTTGCCTCAAAATTACTGCTAGATCAAGTACCTCCGCAAGGCCATCAGGGCTCACATCCCATAAAGGGTGTCATCTAACCATCTCCACAGAGGTCGGCCAATGAGGGGTGCAAAACTGAACCTCACAGTGTAGTGATCGGATCATCTTTCTGGTTCCACCCCAGGTCGGAGGCATCAATCCCTAGGAGGAAAACCAAGTCAAGAGAGTGACTGTGTTTGTGAGTAGCAGGGTAACAATCTGCGTAAGGCCCAATGATGTCATCAACTAGGGAAGTCCTGTCCAAATTGTGAGAGTTCATCATTGACCCAGACATTAAAGTCACCCAGGACCATCAACCTGGGTGATTTGAATGCCATGTCGATCATGTAGTCCGCTATTTCCTCAAGGAATCGCTTCTCATCCCTGGGTGAACAGTAGCGAGGTGATCCGACAGCCTACACCTGCTACTACGGTACACTCAAATGACTTGGCCTCCTCCACTGGTACACTTGTGAGGCCCAGTTCAGTCTTGAAACAGACTGCTACCCCCCACGGTCCAATCTCAAGCGGTGTATCACGAATACCCAGCCGGAATCACAGCCTCCAAAGTGGGCCTGGCATTCTCATCCAGCCAGATCTCAGTGATGCAAGCCAGATCAGCAGTCCTGACAAGATCTGCAATAATTGCAGTCTTGTGTTTAATGGATCTGGCATTGCATAACACCGCTCAAGTTGTACGGTATTCTAGGGTCGCCTGAGCTACCTGCCCACCAATGGCGGTGCCCTTGGGTATGGAAACCAGACATGGAGGACCATGTTCCAGAGACCATTTCACTCCAGGGTGTCTCCTGGTCCTAACAACCCCAATGTGAGAGCTTCACTCATTCATCCTCTGTTGTTCGCCTCCCCTGCCCAACCCCCACCTGATGGGCAATGCTCAGCACTCTACAGTGCTGAAAAGTTAAAAACTGCAAAAGGGAGGGAGAAAAATGGGCGGAGGTCACAAGTTCAGAGGATGAATAGCGCACAACTGGGGAATTCTTAAGATTTACTGTATACACAAAGGCGATAATCTGGTCAACAGCAATTCCCTTGTCTAGGCTATACATTCCTTTAACAATATTTTATTACTGAACTCCTACTTTGCAGTGGTTAAATTGGAAATGTTTAGAAGGTGGAGCTGTCATCCTTAGTAGGTGGAATTCTCCATTGTATCCAATGGAGAAAGGTGTCAGTGGAGGTGGAACTGAGTTCCTGAGAGTTCCTTCCCAATTTAACTCTGCTACATTGATATGTGTCTCAGCTAATGTGCTAAATGACCTATAGGTTTATAACCATCATCTCACATGGAAGGCTGTATTTTTTCATGTATGGCCAAGGTCACATGGTACTCTGAAAAATGGGTGTTGGGGAGAATCCAAATGCAATGTGCAAATTATGTATGCCTATACTCGCATTTAAGTGCCCAGTTGGATGTGGAGCCCTTCTTGGATTATGGACACACAAATTGTGGCAGGTCATGACTCATACACTGGTATACACCACTGAAACCACATGCAGATATCTTTTAGAATCAGGCCTTAGCCACCAAGTTAGATTAAATAAATGAAGAGAGTAAAATAATCTTTTTAGTTAGTGATGTGGCCACTTGATGGAGACATTCATTTTACTGGCAGAAAGGACACTGTGAAGATGACATGGTCTTCCTACAGAGCATGACTCACTCAGAATCATACATTGAGTAAGTCGCAGTTCTGGGAGCCAAACCTGGGTCTCACATTCACAGCTCTGCTCTCAGATTGGATACATTCCTTCCTATAAATGATATCATATAGTCATGTTAGCTGCTCCACTAATGATATCAGCAGTACATCCTACAAGAGTGTATGTAAACAGCAGGAGTAGGTGCACTAACTCCCCACTAAATCAAAAGCACTATGTGCTATAGTATAAACAGGCTATGCCACTCTTCTTGTCGTGGATGCATACATTTTATTCAGTGACATCCATCATATGAAATTTATTTGCCACAGTGCATACAATGTTTAAGAACAACTAATTAAAAACATATCTGCATTGAGGGTTACATGTGATAATGGCAAAAGCCTAAAGGTGATTGCCGTTGTTGAAAGTCAAGAGTGCGAAAATTTATTTCGGCATTCTGACCTGAGTGCACAACAAAAGCGGCACTGGAGACTTCGTTTTTAATGTTTTATGTTAGGGCTGTGCCCTCGCAGAGGCTTCAGACCCCACACCCCTACTTATGGATTCTCAACTCCAGAGGGGTGCATGTTGGGGAGAAAACATAAAAAGGATTGGGCGGGTGCAACAAAAACACACCAGCGCTCTGACCCGAACCAGTACCCTGTCAACCAATGCCGCCAACCCAACCACCATGTCACAGGATCAGCTCAGCAACCCACCATGGCACCACCACTCACATTCTGTCCCATCCTCACTGTCATGCTTGCTCCCCCTGCGCATGTATGTATAGTGACATCCCATCCTATATTCACTGACCCCCTATCCAGGCGCCCTACCTAGGGTAGCCCTGGAGGCATATGCTGGGGTTGGGTCACTGTTATTGTGGTGCCCAATCCCCAGCACTGATATCTCATGCTATTGTATTGAATCAGCATCTCAGATTTCTATAACTAACATTCCAATTTCTCATGGCAAGTTCTGGGAAATCATTGTTTGCTAATAATAAAATGACAAAAGCCATGGAAAGCACACTAGAAGCCTTACAAAATCATGTCCGTAATCTGATCCAATGGCTTGGGGTGGCGTTTGTGCCTTAGCGTGAAGGACTGATTCCAAAAGACTGTTGCCATAGGCATAACATCGGAGACACCCTATTGAGAACAGTGCCCTCAGTAACATGGTACAAGTTAGTTAAGGTCAAAGGAGACTTTAGGTTCATCAGTTCCTCCCTCCTCTGTAAAGGACATGGGATTGCATGCATGAACAGATAAACCTTTCTGCTGCTTCAAGGGCTCTGTTTCTCCAAATGAAACATGTTAGTTGGGGCTGGATCAATAACCAGCTTGCAAACCGCACACCTTTAAGTTAGTTACTCTGCTAACAGTATCATCCTGACATCCAACAGCACAAGAGTGCAGTGATCCCCAACAAGTGAATGTTCATTTAATCATCCTCTGGACTAAACAGACCTGTCTCTTGTGTATTTTGCTAGCATTTATCTAAGGTTAGACTATTGGATTTCCAACTTGCCAGATAATTCTGGCATTTTGTCTCCATTTTCCCCTTGTGTTGTACCCACTCATTTTTTAAATATCTAGTGTAAATCCATCCTGTGAAATGCACAGAAATGTAAACCACTTATGCTGTTTTAATTATTGATACATACCTTTCAGCTAGAAACAAAAATGGGATTTTCTTTTTCAAAAGGAATAGCAGATATGGGATTTGGCATCCACATTTATTTTTCTTTAATCTTACTAAAACCCACAAGGATGATTTCAGAAAGCACTTCATATTAAAGTTATTCAGTAATTTACCTTGTGGGTTGCAGTAACTTGTTCATTATCAAAGAGCATCAGCAAACACTGAATACATAATTATATGTAAACACACACTAAATATATAATTAATGTGAAACACAGGAGGAGAAAATCAGTTGCTATTGTCCTTTTAAAGTAATTGACCAATGCTGCAAAGTGATAACTGACCTTATTATTGTATCTCTGTCCTTTGATTGGAGGACAGGGTCACATGTGTATACAAAGTGACATGCTTTGTTTCCTGCTTGTTTCCTGTTGCATAGAATACCCAGTGTCACTTGAATGCCAGATTGGCCATGAAGTTACCCACTGCAAGCACTGTGCAGGCTTGCCTACACTGTAAGAACTAGGAATGTTGCCCATCCTTATTTGTACCACTTTGTTCATTCAGATCTGTGATCTCTTGCAGGACCATCACTGCTGTATGTACAAGACTAGGCTAGCCTCCCTCTCCCCTTTGTGAGGCACTCTCTTCATATTGCCTTACTTGGTGGCATACAGTACACTGGTTGGGTGATCTCCCTGGTTATCTAAAGGAATCTTTACTCTTGCCTCCAATCCTTCATCTATATTAGCTAAGAGTAGGGAAAAAGGTTCTAAATTCCTACCTGCAGGCATAATGTAAGTCAAACCTCAGTTAGGTATCGACTATGAAGTATTTAGACTAACTGTCCCTCCACTCTAATAACCTCCCAAGCTGTTGCCTTGTAAAAGCCCAGCTACAGTAGTATATGGCTACTCTGACATGTCATAACTTCCCTGAAGGTGGCTATCCCAAACATTCAGCATGGGCATTTCCTGTGTTTAGTTATGTTACTAAGTCATATCATTACTAGTACTGATTTGCTTTGCTACATGGTTCCTGTATATTTGCTGTGACTTATAGCTTCATTCTATGATATAGCTATTTACCTGTGATTATCTGTGGTTGTATAGTTTATTAAATTGCTGTTTTGTGTTGTTGTTTTAAATGATTTTATATACAATGCCCTAAGTCTTTGGGATAGGGCACTAAACAAATAAAATATACCTTTGTTTTGCCTTTACCTATATTCTGAATGTGATGCACAGTATGTTAAATTGCTCTCCTCTCTCTCTCTCTCTCCCTGGTTCCTGTAAAATTGTTCCTCCTGTATAGCCTCATTGTAATTATAAATATCTGTTTGTCTGTGTATATTTTGGGATACAAGTACAGTAACTCTCTCCCTGCTTCGTCTATGTATACCCCTCCCCCAGGTCACTACTGGAAAGCAGCCCTTCTTGAACTTAGCATGCTCACTGGGTTAAATATGCTTCAAATAAATAATGTAGTGACACACTGTGGGACCCGCCAGTGTCAGGTTCCGTCTCATTTGTCATGCCAGTCATGTTCTTTAGTGAAGAAATGGCAGGAACAGACAGTGCAATCATAGAGAAACATAGAAATATAGAATTTGTTATCAGAAAAGGACTTTTGGCCCACCCAGTCTGCCCAGTGTAGCACCCAGTATTCTCATATCCAAATGAACCTTAACTGTTTTAGACTAATCTGTGATTTAAAAGGAACACTTCACACTGGGCCCGATTCCAAGACAGTGATGAGAGCAAGGTGCAAGAACGCCAGTGCACAAAGTTACGCCTAAAATCCTACGACATGTGGGTTGCGCCTATATTCCAAGAGAATCACCACAAATGATGGAAAATGCAAAATTACATGTCACAAGTTATGCCTGCAAGACCTGGCGTAACTCACAATAGTGGTGTAGCAGTACACACGTTGCAACTGCAATACTGTCAGCAGTACATACCTCTCAACTGTCCCACAGTACATGGCACTGTTCCCTACTGTACGTCCCATCACTTCTCTGTTTCACAGTGCGATGCCCTGTCCCACAGTCTGTATTTGGCTATTGTGCTACATGTTATGGTACAAGTTGCACCAGGTATGTATTTCACTTACTAGTGGCCTATCTGGCCATGCTGCTACCTATTTCACTGTGTCCTGGGCTTCCTAAGGCAAATTTGCTTGGGTGGTCCACTGTTTGCCCATTAGTCCAACATTTGGAGCCTACTGATTGGGGGTATGCTGCAGTCTGGCTTTGTTGGGGGTGTTTCTATGGCCTGTGCTCTGGTTAGGACAGCTTTCCTTGTTCTAACTTATCTTATGCAACGACAAAATCAGCACTACTCAGGTGCTATATTCAGCTTTTAATGAAATAAATAACAATTACTGCAAGGCTGAAAGCACATCCAGTGCATGCAAGACTTCTACTGGTTTCACACTGTGTCGTGCGTCTTCAGGAAGTACATGGATATGCTTTTAGTCTTGCGGTAATTGTATTTATTTCATTAAAAGCTGAATATAGCAACCCTCGTGTAGTGCTGATTTGTGTGATTGCATACAGTGTGTTTGAGTTGTGCACATTCAATGGTGGTTTGAGCTGTTTTTGCTTCTCTTCTAACTTATGTTACCATCCTCTGGCATGGTTCATTAGGCCACCTGTTCTGGAATAGCAGTTCCATGGTGCTGGAGTGTTACGCATGTCATAAGCCACATTATCGGTGGCATAGGAATTCTTTTGGTGTAACTGTGGTGTAACTTGCATTTTGTCGTAGCAGTTGAGGGTTGCGTGTAAGTGTTCTTTGGAATCGCGCATGCATCAAATCGCTGGCATAACTTACAATTTACACTATCAGGACTGGAGTACTGCATTTATGCCTGTGTAACTGTTTTGGAATCAGGTCCACTGTTCCCAGGAAAGTGCTATTTTCTTGAGATACTTCAGAATCTGCTCCTGTTGGTCACATATTGTGTTTTTCATGGTCACTGTATCCTAAAGTACTTTACAAGCTATGAGAAGTGGTAGCAACCACAAGGCATGCACAGATAGTTGGGAAGGGACACAGAGGGAGGTGAATAAATGCTTGGGAAGGCTGAGCACAAAACGGAAAGAGGAGGGTCCACCCTGTGGATCAGTAGCAGCTAATCATGCCACCTTCTGGGAGACTGGCTTTTGCTTGCTTGGCCCAGAATCCCCACTGAGTAAGTACCAGTACTGGGAATCAAAGGAAACAAATCAGGGGACACAAACAATAAGAGGAATGGATAAAATTAAAAAGATATAGAGGGAGAGAGAGAGACAGAGTTAGTTCAGTATGGAAAAGAAGTGAGAGTGAAGGGTGAATCACTCTTTAAGAGAAACAGGGAGGAGTTAAGCGGAAGGAGGTTAAATGCCTTACTCAGGGTCACACAGTAAGTGGAGGTGGTTGAGTCAAACCTGGGTCTATATTTTGAGAGCTCAGTCATCTTAACACTAGGCCACAGCCTCCCTAGATGCACAGTGATTTTGCAGCCCACTTAACTGTCACTTATTTTGAACATTTTCACCTTTTATATGTGAGCTGAAGGAGTTAGTCAGGTCTGCTTGCTCTTCATGCTTAGTTATGTAGCCATCTGTAACTGTGCCCATCATGCCATCTCATCTGGTAACTCAGTAAAATGATGATGGCACATAGCGCTATTGAAAAAATATTACTGCAACCTCCACCAAGCCTCCTCAGGACCCCTGAGATACAGCAGGGAGAACAGAAGCCTGAAATCATTCATGTAGAAACAGACTGTTTTTGACCAAATCATTTACCTCCACTGATGGTAATCTTCTGCTGATGAGTTACCAAAAAAAAAAAAACCTTGGTCCTCTCCTTCCCAAAGGTAACAGTGCAATGTACTGCATAGGCTCGGTCTCATTGCACATTACAGAGCAAGGCTGTTCACTTCACTTTACTAGCCCTATGTTAAGCCTACATGGTCCACAAGACAAAACAACTGCCATGCTACTGCAGTCTCCGCACTGTCAGATGATACCCGCCATCTCTGTCTTTCAGAATGCCATCAGTTTCAAAGGCAGTTATTCTGTGCACACTGGGCTGCACTATTCAAGTCAGTCAGTCTAATTATTACCTGATAAGCTAGTATCCTTACCTGTCTCTCAAATAAGTGAAATTATAGGCTCTCTGCAATTTTAGCTGTAGGTGGGCATTGTAAAACACAGATGCTACTGTCTGACCTTTTATTAGTAATGAGATACCGGATGACTCATTCTAACTCAGTGACTAATGGATTCTAAGCCCTTAAGACTGTGTAGTTTTGAAAGTTTTGTATGGACAACTGTTCAGATACATGCATGTGGTACACACCTACATGTTCAAAACACACAGACAGAATATACAGCATTCAGACACATACTGTTAACAGCTAAGGGCCTGCAAAACAATTGACAGATGCCTACAGTTAAGCAAGACATGCTTGAAGGCTTCTATATCTGTTAGTGTGCCTAAGGGAAGAGTAACAGTGCCATTTCAAATGGCTGAATCTACAAACTGGATAGCTGGAGATCAATAGCATCTATCCACAGTATTTAAATATTGATCGACTGATCGATTGAGCGAGATATCTGTCTGTCTGTCTATTAATCTATCTAGCTATCAATCTATTATCTTAACTATCTTTGTCTCTGTCTGTCTATCTATCTATCTATCCATCTATCCATCTATCCATCTATCCATCTATCTATCTATCTATCTAAATGCTGAGCTGAAAACTCATTTACAGGGCATCCTGGATGGAAGGGCACAAAGAATATTTATAATACAGTCACAGAAATAAAATGAATGAAATATGTTCAAATTTAAGATTTACATAAGCAGTTATGAGCATCAAGAACTCTACCTTGTACAAGATTAACCTTTTCAATATAACAATAATATTAATAAATCAACGTAAGTGAAGACTTACTGTATAGTTATAGCTAAGTATAATAAACAGCCACCTCAAGTATTTGTTAATCATCTCTCAGCCTGCATCTCTGCCTTTTGTCTGTCAATCAGTCAGTCAGTCAATCTGTGCACGCATATGTGTGTGTGTGTGTGTGTGTGTGTGTGTGTGTGTGTGTGTGTGTCTATCTATCTGTCATCTATCAGGTATGGAAGCTGAAGAAATAGTAGTAATTTATTTATATATGGCACCCTTCAAAGGTTCAGAGAACCAAAACAATACTATATTACAACAAAACGAAAGCTATTAAATTGCCAGTAAAATGAGCATAGCTAAATAACTGAAACAGGCACTAAAGCTAATTAAGAGAAATCCCCAAAAGCCTGAGCTTACAAAAAGCTACACAGCAGTCTTTTAAAGCTCAGAAAAATCGTGGTTCTAACAGATCCGTCTCTGATGGGTGTTCCAATGGCCAGGGGCAGTAACTAAGAAAGCCTGGGTTGCTTCCAGATTTAAGTTTAAAGGGTAGGACATTCAACAGCCCTGGCCAATGGAATGAGTCTGTCTCCCCAGTACATACGGGGTCAGGTGCTTGCAGAGGTTGAAAAGACAGTAAATAAAAAAATTAAAATTCAGACCTCACCTGTCTGAAGGCTGTCAACCCAGTCTGTGTGCATCCATTCAGAAGCAAACTTTCTTCTGGGGGCAGTCAGAATAATAACCCTGGAGAACTAGCACAAAAGACTGAATGAAGATGTCAGAAGTAAACACATATACTTTAATCATTTCACATATCTTAACAAACACCAGTCTATAAAATACATCAAAAGACTAACAAAAAATATGTCTTGATGCTTTTATAGACTGCTGTTTGTTGATGCATTGAAGTATTTGTGTGGATACTTCTGACATCTTCATTCAGTCTTTGTGCTGGTTCTCCAGGATTGTTATTCTTGACTGCTCATTCCCTCCTTGAAAGGGCATTATCTGTTTAGACTTAAAAATTAAACGAGCCCTGTAGTCAAAGTGCAGGACCCTTAGTAAATGACTAATATGCTACATCTTCTGAGCTGAAGTCGGCAACTTTGCTGTCACATGCTGTGCCAGCTGCAAATGGCAAGTCCACAAGCCATGCTATTGTACAGTGCATTACAGCAGTCCAGGCAAGAATAAATGAAGGTCTGCACCTCAATTCTCAGGTCAGAAGAGTCCAGCAAAAGGCAGAGTCTGGTAATATTCTTAAAAAGATATAAGCAGCCCTTAACCACAGGGACACCTGAGATTCAAGTGTCAGCCTTGCTAGAACTAGTCCCACACTGCAAATTACCATTTCTGTCTAAAGCACCTTTCTATGCTGTGATCATACTGCCTCCTGCTGTAGTTGGGTGTACTCCTGTACAACCATAACTCCTTTACTGCCACGCTTCTTGGCCAGTCCACTAGTGACCTCCAATCGAGTGGCTGGCAACAGAACTAACAGTTCCCACCAATAAGAAGCTGCTTGTTGGGTGCTGCTATAACCCCCCTACAAGTGGTGCCTTCAGCCCTGCATCATTCCTGAACACCCTTGCCTCTCTCTCACTCTTATGGAACACCTTTCTATTAGGTGACTTTAATATCAGCTGGAAAACTAGCCCTCTTTCTGACTGAAACTCCATTATACAACAACATAATCTCACCCTGCTGATTACCTCCCACACATGCCTCAACAATCAAAGTAATAAACACACTACTCTAGACTGGATCCTAATGACTTGGGCTGACAAAGCTACCTATGATGACACACCGTCTGACACCATTAGTGACCACTCCCCATCTACTGAGTCTGGTGCACCAAACCCACTCACCCCCACCTACTTATCTGACTTTCCGCAACTTCTCTAATTATGGTCCCCTCAGGCTACAGGATGAGCTCAGAGCCCTTGATTGGACTACCATCTATAAAGCCATTGATACTGCCTTCACTCTGGACACGTTTGTCTCTGCCCTCTTAATTGTCCAAAATAAACACTTCCTACTCACCACCTGAAAAAGTGTGTGGAAACACTTGCTGGCTCTCATCTGACCTCCTCAAGCTGATGAGCGTGGGACACCACCTGGGCCGCATACAAAACTACGCCATCCCTCCACATTGGAAAGACTACTGTCGCTACTGAATCTTTGGTAAACATCTCATCCACTCTAAGAAGTGGACCTACTTCCATTCACTCCAGTCTGAGCACCTAGGTAACCCCAGGCATTTCTGGTCCTCCATTCATGCCTTGCTCTCCCTTTCTACCAGTATGTCTTCTTCCTCTTAACACCCAACATGGCTCCCTCACTGACCGAATGATATTGTAAATGCTTTCCAATGCCCACTTCTCCAATCTTAGCAACTACTTCCTAAGCTTCCCCACCAATGCCTTGCACACACACCTTCTTCCACTTGCAGCAGCTTCCTTTTTACTTCAAGACCATTTCCTCTTGGGACACTTAAACTCCTCCTCAGCCTTCCATCAAGAGGAGTGCTGGTAGTGATGGCTTATCCCCAGCTTTTTAAAACTTATGGCCCATGATATTGCCTATCCACTTACCTTTTTCTTTAACCTCTCCCTTACTATGGCCTCTGTCCCCTGCCTGGAAGCAGGCCACAGTTATCCCCATTCATAAATCAGGAGACCCTAGCATTATAGATAACTATTGACTCATCTCCATATTGCCCTTATGGGAAGCTCCTTAAAAGGCTATAAACTACATCAATGACCATGTCACCAATTACAACCTCCTTTGCCCTCAACAACATGGCTTCAGGAAGGGAACATCACAACAACTGCCCTGGCCCTCTTTACTGACCATGTGCTTAGGAACATGGATGAAGGAAGTTGACTGGTGTGGTGTTTGTTGACTTATCCAATGCCTTTGACCTAGTCAACCACAACATCCTAATAGCTAAACTTGGCACTCTTGACATCTCCTCTGCCTCCACAGCCTGGCTCACCAACTACCTCACAGGTAGAACCCAAATGGTCTGCCTCGGAGGTGCCACCTCTCCCTGCCTGTTTCAGGGGTGGTCCCCAGGGCTCTATACTTGGCTCCCTCTTCATCAACCCTCCCATCAGAAAGCCTCTTGTGCCATTCCTTCCTCTCCAATGACCCAATAGTCTTCCAAAGTGACCTCTCCCCTTTTCACTGTCCTCCTCCCTCACTGATGAGTTTTGTAAGGTTCACCACTGGTTCACCTCTAACAAACTACTTGTCAAAGCTTCCAAAATGAAGGCTACGCTATTCGGCTCCAAACCAAAACACTCTGCCCTTGGTGTCATGGGGTCATAATGTTGCAAGACATTATGCAGCATGCTGAAATGAAGCTGCCAGTACAGCATGATTTTTGCATTAAACTTAGTCTTTGTGGGGGCTCTGCCCCTCACCCCCATGGAGGGGCTGTGTCTCAACCCCCAATAAGGATTCTGAACTTTGGGGTTCACCTCCAAATCGCACAGTGTGAAAAAAATACGTTTCTGGGACCAGGAATCAAACCTGGTCCCAGACGCAGCGCCTGGGTTCCTTGCTGCAGTGGCTCAGTCCATTGAGCCATGGCAGCTGCTTAGCAGAACCCATCCCAGTAGAGTGGGTATCCCTCTGCCTGGGATAGTGCAATACTGTGTACAGCAGTATTGCTCCAGTGCTATCTCGTACAGCACTATTCGGGTTTGGGCTAATGTCGTAAGTTATTAAGCATACAACATTATTAGGGATGTAAGTTTGTCATGGCAGTCATACACATCATTGATTCCATGACATTTGATCTTTATTCAGGACTTCCATGACTTTCACTAGTGTCATCAGAATGTAGCAATGATGACAGTGCCACAACATTTACTACTGTTTACTAATGATTTCATGAACAAATAATGAGTCATTAAAACCTCATCCATGATAAACTTACATCCTAAACATTATGACCCAGTAGGGCCCTGGGCCACTCTTGCTGCCTCCTCATTGTCCACTCCATGGATGGATCTCTCCTTGACAGTGTTCCCTTTCAAGTATCTGGAAACCCTAGACCCATCCCTTACCTACTCTGACCACATTACTTCTCTGATGTGTCGCATCAACCAGAAGCTGGGGCTCTGCTGCCTAATAGACTATCTCACATCAAAGCTCGCCTTGCTGTTGCCCATGGCAACCTCCTCCCTTCCTCGATTATGGGTGTCCAGTGCACTCCCTTACCTCCACTGCCAACCAGTACCAGCTGGATACAACCTACAACTTTCACACCTCGCACTCCATACACCATTGCTTTTTCTACCAGTCCCTAAACTGGCTCCCCTCAAGCCTGACACTCATACATACTGGCCTGGATCACTGGAGATATCATCCATAGTCCCTTTTACTCCCTCTATCTCTTCTAATCCAGCCCAGGACTTACAACCACAATCTTTGCCAGTTGTCCCACCTCCAACTTGTCCATCCAATCATAACCACCAGGATGGGCCAAAGAGCCTTCTCCTTTGCTGGACCCTCACTATGGAATGACCTCCCACCCTCACTGTGTTCCTCTGACCCCCAAATCAAAACACCCTACTAAGAACTCACTTCCTGTCCTCTTCAACCTCGACTGTCCTCAGGCCACTAGCACCACTGTGCCTCGTATGTAGCCCTCCCTTGCCCCTCTGCTAGTTGACTTTTTCCACCTGAAACTGGCTCACTGGTCGCCATCTTATACAGATGCCAGTTGTGTTCTACCTGTAGCTTACTTTTGTACTCTGTGTATTATTTTGATGCTGCTGGCTCTGCTGATGTACCTCTCACCTGTTGTTATGAGATGTTGATACCTAAGCACTCTATATATGCATGTGTATAGATATATATCTATATATATATATATATATATATCGATATATATATCTCCCCTAATATTTTTAATATGTACTCATTGAATGGTTGTATTATGGCACTGTTACCTGTATGATTGTACCTCTCTGTATGCTCTCGCTGTTCTCTCATTGTATCTCCCATTGTCTGTGCCAGTTTCTGGCCCAGGCCATGCCTGAACAAGATCCTTGGACAACTGCACCAACGTGGTTAACAAATTAATAAATAAATAAATAAATAAAACTTAACCTCATACAAAACTGGCAGCTTGAGTTTAGGCCAAAGCACATGGACCTGACATTCAGGACCCACTAGTAGCTGTTCAGTCTTGCCAGCTGGAGATCATCCAGTTACTGATCTCTAGTTTGCAGCGTTCAAGAGTCAGCACAAATAAGCCTGGTCAAGTGGGAAGAAAACATACAGGTTGGCAAAGATAGTATCTGTACAGCAGGAAAACCTATACTGTAGTAATCAACTACCCAGGCAGAAGAATCTGCACAGAAAATAGCACTTGAGAGAGAGAGAGAGAGAGAGAGAGAGAGAGAGAGAGAAGACAATAGAACCTGGTGCATACCACAGTCCAGGTCTACTGGTCACAATCAGTAGTGGCCAATCATAACCAACTACTCCCGGTCTGAAAGAAATGACTGGAACCATGCATGCATGGTAGCAGTCACAGTCATGTGCTGTCTGAGTCTATCCATCATTTCCAGGCAGTTCATGGCATCAATTACTGATGACAGATCAAGGATGCTCAAAACAAAACCTCACCCGATCTGTTTCTTTGAGAAGAACACACACACTTTGGCCAGAGCTCTCTTAATGCCTTTGTGCTGCTTGAAACAAATCTCGGATAACTCAAGTATGTTATTTACTTCTAAATGCTCACATAGCTATGCCACCACCACCTCGAGTCACCAAAACCGCCAGAAACAGCAGGATGGGGACAGGACAGGACAGTAATGTGACAGGTAATTAGGATTAAGCAATAGTTTCTTGAGCGTGGGTCTCACCATAGTCCCAGTCAGAGTACTGCAGAGAAAATCATCATTCAAAGAAGCATTAATAATGCAGGACAACATCATGATCCAGGCCTCCAATTTAGCCTTGAGAAGATGAGGCAGGGCAAGCTCCAACTTCAAGATGGTTCCATGCAACCCAAAGAGAACCTGAACTACATCTTTATCATTTATATCCAAGAGAAAAACAGGTCCAAGCAACCAGAATCCACAATTTCTTCCAACCTGTGATCCTGTCACTCATTACTGCAATGACAGGGAGAAGTAGTTCTGAATGCTATAAACCTTGGCTGTCAAGTACATATTTCTGCAGCACTTAATGTACACACACCAAAGCGGTTTGCCTTGTGCCTTAGCAACTCCCTCAAAGAGCTGTGTGTACAGCACAGCATAAAAACTACTCTTTGACATATCATGCATATAAAATAAGTTTTTTTGAGAACAGAGTGAAACCAAAGTAGAAATTAGAAATGAGGTCTTAATAAAGGGTATGTAATAAAATACACTCTGGTCATGGCATTGTATTCCACCAATCGTAGTACAGAATTTTCCCAATCCAATTATTTTGAGAATAATAATGGCAAGATAAATGCTTGTATTTAAATTGATGATGCAACAGAGTAGAATGAATCATTTATTTGCACACCAGAAGTATCACCTGTCTGAATTCCAATATGATAGAAATCCTAACCAAGACTTCAATGGAATTCTTCATTCAAATGAGTGTCCTTATTAGAATATGTTAATTTATCTGGTCCTTTGGCACAACTGTAGCACTGCCACTCACAATGCTGGTGACCCATGATCAGAAACAAGCACAGATCATTGGGAGCCAGCCAGGGAGAAGGATTAAGCATCCCAGGGGACACTCTTCCCTTCCAGAGAGGGTGATCAGCCAGCTCCACCGCGTTGCTGCTACCTAAGTGACCACGTGTGGCAGTGCAGCTAGAGCAACTTGTGGGTGGGAGGATGTCTAGGTGCTGCAACACACATACCTTGCATGTGCAGGTGCTAGGTGCACCCTTACATGAATGACCTGAGGGAAAGGTGGAAGGAAAGAAGGAAAAAGAGCCCTGGTGGCTTGATGATGCTGACCCTACCCACAGGCCTGCATCTGGCTACTCAGGCCCTGCCTCCCAAACCAGATCCACGTACAGTGGGGCATGGGTGACCCTGCCACTCCCACAAGAGGAGCAATCTCAGGAGGAACACAGGAAATCAGGTATGTCCTAGGGGACACCAGGGTGATTGAGCCAGGGTGAGGTGGAGCATATGAAGGCCAACTGGCATGAGAAGGGCAAAAAAATTCAAATATATATATATATATATATATATCTGGGATATGACATGGCCTGACTGAAGATATCATATTTATCTTCATGAGAGCCAATGATATCATGATATCTCATTTGTGGTGAAGCCACGGTGAGATATCTTGATATCATTGGCCTAGAGTGAGATAATATGATTTCTCCAGTCAGGCCATGCATATTCTATTATACAACATGTGTTTTGTTCCCCTCCAAAAAACAAAAAAAACACAAGTCCTATACACTCTCCCTCGAGGTAATTTCCCACATAGGGTTTTCAATTTTCAGATAGAAGTTTTGGAGCTTCTCTCTCCCAGGTGACTAAAATTATGTTTTAACCCCACCCAACAGAACTGTGCATAAAACCAAAACAAAACAGGGCATTTTTTTATTTTGAAGATGAAATCTGTTTGATCCTGCCATTTGTGCCATATTTTAAACTAGTACCATCACTTTTGTTCTGTTTCTATAAAGGTTTTTAACTGCCAGATAGAGGTTTTCAACTTCTTCCTCCCAGTTATGTTAGTGCCCACCAATACAACTCTACATAGTCCAACAAAAAAAAAGTGTTTTAATTGCACTTATGTGGTGCAATTTGTGCCATGTTTTGAAGTATGAGTTTCAGTTTTTCTTTAAGTAGCGTGACCAAGTGGTGTAAATGGCGTGGTGGCAGGGACTGAAATTAAGACACCCTGTACTATGGTGATTTAGAAAATGTGCATATTTTTCAAATCTTGCTCTGTTTGTTTAAAAGATACCACTGACTGTGTAGAAATGACAGTGACGAGTTTCAGCTTTAGAGTTGTAGACATGAATCTGAGGGCGCTGTTGCTATAAGCAATGCTCGGTCAGGCTCGTGTGTCTACCTCTAAAGCCACAACTTGCTCACTGTCATCTCTACACAGTCCATGTATCTTTAAATGAAAGGGAGCAGGATTAATAAAATGAACGCCTTTTCTAAATCCTTTTAAGTACAAATTGTTTTAACTTAAATTCCTGGCCCATGTCATTGCACCTCAATCTTTACATAACAAGAAGCACTAACCGTTTCTCTGCAGTGGCAGTTTCATTTGGGAGGAAGTGAGTACAACAATGAGAAGAGACAGTTTTTATTTTCATATGGATTCAGAATGCTTTACTTTAAATTACTGCCATAGTGCCACTACATAATTAATACCAGCTCGACCATGTTACATAACAGGAGGAACATTACATAAAGTGAAAGTGATGGCACAAATGGCAGGATCAACCAGATGACCTATAGGAGCGTGGGGATAACATTATTCAGGGTTTTATTTAACTCCAAAATTGATTAGCGTTTTGCTCATAACAGTGCAAAAACATTGTGAAAATGCATAGCTTCGCCTCACTGTGTTTAACAAACATAACACTTCTAGAAAACCTATATAAATACTTTCTGTACAGTTAGCATTGTCCCAAGAAAAACTGCTAATCAATTATTTAAAACCCTGTTATGACATACAGGAGTGTGAAGATATCATAATGACATATAGGAACATGGAGGTATCAATGATATCTTCACTGGGTGATTCTGATATTACTTTTTCCTTGGATTTATCCTAAACACATATTGTGTATATATATATATATATATATATATATATATATATATATATACACACACATATATACTCATTTGAAAATGCAAAGCAACAGCTGATTGATCCACCAGAAGAGAAAAAGTCCAAAATTGGCTTCTGAAAGGAATTTTTAAACAATATGTTAGGAAGTGAGCAATAGAACCCATATTGATAGAGAGGCATTGTCATTGTAGAAATTAACATCAAATGGGCTGGCTGAAAAAAAACCTCACATGTATTTTTAGTTGCAGAGTTAATTCTATAGACCTCACTTGTGGCTTGGCCACACGTAAGCTCAACAGAGGTCAAAACCTGCAGGGAAAAATAAATATTATATTTAAAGATATAGATGTACACAATATCAGTGTTTTGTTGCCTAGTTTTGTTTGCTTTCCTCTTTCTTTTCTAAAATACAAACACTCACCTCCAGCAATAAGCTAGAGGAAAATCAGGGCACAGCAGCAAAAAAGCCAGGGTCTCACAACAAATACTCCAGTATGATGCACATGCAAGGCAAATTTCCACCAGTACCGGATACTAAGTGGAACAATGAACATGCTTCCCCATGATAGAATACCATCGGCAGCTTCCAGTGCAGCAGCTCATATTATACCACGAGTTGTCTACATCTATAGAGCAGCTGGACATCTGCATGATACATTTTAAGTGGCTTGATGACTCATGTTAAACTGAATAACATTAGAGTTGCTGTATATTGATGTGTATCAACACGTGGAAACTGTTGACAGGACATGACCAATATGAAATGGCTCAAGCTTAAATAACAAAATTTAAGCTACTAGTCCTAATAGTTCAAATTTACCTTTTTCAAAGAAATGGGGCTGGACTTTCAAACCTCATCATACAGGAGTACATCTCTATTTGAAATGCAGCCTGCTGTGTCATGGAAAATGCATTATATACTTCCATCATATAAATGTCTTGAAGTATTGCCAAGATTTTCTCACTTTACTGCACAAATATGATGCATGCTTCATTATTTTAGGCATGGTCCATTATTTTATGGCCTCAAACAGCACTTGTAACATTGTTAGACCACATTTTCTGTGATCTAATAGTCCTTCAGAAATAGTGCATGTGCACAAATAATATATGACTGTTTTAAATCTTGCCCAACATCTCCAAAGTGGGTTCTATTTGGAAATGCTAGGACAAGGAACTTTATTTTAAATGAAAGCATAAAGTAAGGCCAACATGAACACCAGGCTCATTGGTGGTGGAGAAGCCTCTTGGAGTCTATGTTTTATGTGGTGGACATGTTTTAAATAGAAATGTTGACTTGAAGAACATCCCATTGGTGCAGCGGCAGAGCTAGCACTTAAGATGCTGGCAGCCCAAGTTCAGCAACAAGCTCGTGTCCTTGAAGGCAGGCTGGGGGAAGAGGACTGAGCATCCCAGAGGATGCAGTCCTCCTCCAAGAAAGGAGGGCAGCCAGTTCTGCTGCTGTACTGTTGTCTGGGAGGCGACAGGTGGCAGTGCAGTCAGGAGTGGCTCATGGGCAGAAAGATGTCGCTGGTTCCACACCCCAGGGGCTTGCATGTGGATTTATATGCCCTTGCTGTCAATGTCCTGGGGTAACTGGAGTAAGCAGGATACCTCTGACTGGCTAGATGATTCTGGTTGCTGCAGGCTCTGCACATGGGTACCCAAGTGTTGTTTCCCACAACTGGATCTGTCCTGCAGTAGCTGTTGGTGTGCCCTGCTGCTCTTTTCAGAGGGAAGCTCTGAGGCACACAAGAAGTGAAGGTAAGTCTAAGGGGATCACCAGATTAATGGGGCTGGGGTGGCCAAGCAGATGGGGTCCGATCAGAGAACTAAAGCATAAACAAATTAAGAAAAAAAAAGAAACATTGACTTGGAAATATTACTAGACCAGAGGAGTATTTACCAGAAAAATGAGCACACTCTGCATTGTGATATTTTGGGAGCACTGCAGATGTAGTGCTCTCAGGTTTAGGAGGGCAGGGATGCATATCCTGTTGTTGCAGCACCTCCTGTGTGTACTGATGTGGTATTGACATTGTGGGTGACTACACAATGCCAGTCTCCCACAACAGGCATGCACAGCATAGGACAAGATTGACATAATGCACATGGAAGAGGAAGTCTCAAATACACCACCAAAATGAAGAAGCTGCTCTGGGCTGACATGCCAAGTACAAAACATGCTAACTCACAATAAAAAGAACAGCATCATTTACTGATGTATTTTGATACCAAAATGTGTTTGTATAGTTCAGAAAACTACTGTTTGCATTGTGTGCCACATACAAGAATGTCAAACCAGATTATATGAGACTCCAACTGGTTTCACAGTGCACTCTTTGTCAGGAGTCTGCCCCATCCCATGGAACTGGGTTCAGTCCTTCTTGCAACTCCTCACCCCAACTCCAGCACTCACAGATGGATATTCTGGATCACTGCCACACTGATCCAGCCACAACAGAGGGCTAAGCTCTAGAGCTTTACCAGTGGTACTATATGGCCTGGATTAGACAGTAGCAAAGAGGGAAGGTGACTCAGTGAGACAAGAAAGAGGCATGAGTGACCCAATCAAGCTAGCAGGTCTGGCTGGTTTCAGGTACAGGAAGGAATAATTGTGAATTTTAAAAGGATAACATGAATAAATCCATTTGGTACAGTTTCCATGTATCCATACATATCACTCTATGTCAATATGCATTTTAAGCAGAAAAAGACCTGGGAGTACTGATCAGTGGCAACTTGAAATACAAGAAACAGAGTGGCAGCAACTAGCAAGTTTAACAAAATCATGGCATGCATAAAGACAAAATTCACAGGAGGATAAATTGTGTTTTAATGCCCTATATGCCCTTGTACACAGATCCTGAATCAGACCTCACTTGAATTCATTTACTGTTGTCTTTCAAATGTAAATCCCCTGCGAGTGATTCTGGTCATTATTTGTCCAAGACATTTTTGCTTCACGTTGTGCTTTCACTGACATGTACAATCTTTGGTTATGTCACCAATGTGGGACCAGATCTCAGGGCACAACATGATCTTGTTAAATAAATATATTTCTCACCCTTGAGTTGCACTCACTGATCCTTCAATCTGAATAATCAGACCTGCAAATCAGAGAGTACTGGATGCACCAAAATGGGGAATACTATGGTTCATATTTATCAAGATTCTTTCCTGCCCAAGATCTGGTTCAAGGTTGGAAACCTAAATATTGGTTGTAGATAATTTTAAAAATCATTTTAGAATCATCTTAAACTAGCTAGCTTGAAATCAGGCCAGCTCAGATAATATTGACCCAAGACTTTGTTTCTATTGTCACTGATTTGATGGTCTACCCAATGCATATGGTATTTTATATAGGGCTGGGTGAAATGTTTGGATTCTGCTTCTGCAAAATATTTGATAAATTCTACAGTTTTCATAGAACTTTTGTTAATATTCATCATGGGTGAGCTTCTCCCAGTACTGCAGAATTCTGCTTTGTTTGATCGAATAGTCATGGTAATGGCAGAATTTATTTGATGAACTGTGAAAATCTTTTTACTACAAAATCATTCATGATTCATAGCAAAATTTCATCGTTTATGGTAGAAATCCACAGAACCATATTCTCTGATCATTGCAGTCATGTGATAGTCTTCAGTTAGGTGTGAATGAAAGGGTCAAATAGTTATTTGCTACAGAAAACCCTCTTTCTCTAGTGAGACTGCCCTTATACTAAACATGCCTTCTAGCAAAATGATAGAAATGTTTTAAATATTTTAAAATTGTGCAGTTTGATAAACAATTGGCCATTCACCGTTAAAGTCCATAGAACACTCAAAAATCATTCTGCAAACAATTTGGTCACATGATAGCCCTCTGCTAGGTGGGAATGAAAGGGTCAAAGGTGAGTTCCTATAGCAACCCTCCCTCACGCATTGTCCCTCTCTCTCTGAATTGACTGTTCTCTTACACTGGTGTGCAGCTTTACAGTGGGTGTTCAAGGAGAAAGATCTGCAGCTCTTTGTGGCTTACTTTAGTAAATCAAAATTGATATTTCAAAACACTGATGCATTTCTTATGTGTCAAGCTTAAGTCCCTGCTGACTGCTTGCAGGTCTTTTTCTGCAATATAATTGTTATTATATGGACACGGAACTAGTATGGAACCACACCATATTATTTATTTGGTTATTAAGATATCAAGGACCCAGCAAATTTAATCAAAAATAATTTCATTTCCCGTTTTCATTCTTTAAATTGGATTTACAAAGATGGACAGCCTTGCCTTTAACGCTGTTGGGCAGCATTGACACAATTAAGATGATTGTCCTCCCTCAGCTGCATTACCCACTAGGGATGTTGGACTTTTCTCTAAATGAACGGATTCTCCAAACTACAATCGATCTTAAATAACTTCCTCTGGTGGGGTAAGGTGATTAGATGCTCTTACTTCAAACTGATGGCACTTTGGCATTTGGGGGCTTACAGCTCCACAGTTTCTTTTTATACTATGGGACTCTTCACGCTTGTAAATATTTATGATGGGGTTTACCAGATGCTCAGCTTTGTGAAGCAAATATATATCCCCTTGTGGTAGAAAATAGAGTGGGACTTATGCCAGGTTGAGGGTATTATTCCTAGGAGTCTGTTATACATTACCCTTCTTATTTGACTGTGGGTTTATGTGGTACCTTGATACATTGGTCCCTTCAGACCCATGTTCAGTTAATGCAGTATTTAGGTCTTCAACTGGCAAGAGATACCTCACAGGCTTTTATAGATAATCCTAATGGGCACTATGCACCAAGCAGGTGTGTTTACAGAGAAAGGTCATATATTCCACCATGGCACTTCATACCCATGGACTGATGCGCCAATACTGGCAGTCATGAATGTCAGCCACCTGTCTGCGGCTCCTCTCTCCTGGCATACAGGACTCTGCAGGGCAGCTAGGAGAAGTTGTTGTCAAGGCGGGCATCCAATGGGATGCCCTCCTGACTTTCTAGTGCATCCCTCTCAAGGGAAGGGTGGGTCGGGGCTGTGCATGCCGATTTCAGGCACCCAGACCTACGGCACAATCCCATCCTGGTGCGCTGCTCCCATCCAGTGACAGGTACTCACCCTTTCATCTGCCCCTGCTGTCTCCAGCAGCCCAGCTGTCAGGGGCAGTATGGAAGCCCTGTCCCAGTCCCCCATGACGGTGACCTGTGTCTGTGGGGCACACAGTGGAGTTATGGCAGGTCCCCCTGCCATATCCTACACCCACTTTGCACCTATGCAGCCAGCACTATGGAGGTTGTGCATACTGCATAGTGCTGGCATGCCCTGGAATGCCCCGCTTACCCCAGTGTGCTGCTGTCAGCATGGCCAGGGATCAGCCATGTAACTCCTGCATGCCCATGTCATGAGATGATGTATGATCACCACTCCATGGCATTCACATGCACGATACCAATGCCCAGTTTATGTGGGCACTTTGGCATCAGTGCATAGGGCCACATACATATTGGGAGCCCCCATTTCCACAGTCTTTCTTCCCTTCCCAGGCCCTCCTATAGCAGATTTTCTTCTGGAGGGACAAGTTTTGATATCTTTTGTTACAGGAATTGATAGCTACCATGAATGACTGGCTTCATATCTACCGAAAGAATTGACTAGCTTAATATATTTTGATTGACCCAATCTTCCAAGACTGAGTATTCATTGTTCATTTTGTTTTCTTTTTAATGATAACTTTAGTGCTTTCTCTTTTGTTGGCCCTCTTGGAGCTTTTTCAAAGTCTTTATTGAGTAAGAACATATTGTTTTAAATAAGATACTTGCTTCTCAATAGTATTGATTGTGTGGTTCTCCTTTGACTGTTGGGCTCCAGGATGGAGGGGTATGTTAGTATGTTTTTCTCTTTTGAATTTTGTTAGCTTCTCTTATAGTTGTTGTTTATAAATGTTTTAATGTTCTGTTTGTATAATATTACTGTTAATGTTTTTGTATCTGTAATTATTTGTTAAAATAAAATATATTCAATTAAAAAATAATTTTATTATAGGCTGCTGGAAGTTTGTTCCCTGACGACTGGTCAGAGACCAGTTTCACCACTGTACACAAGCTTTATTTCTTGCACTTAGTTTTTTCCTGCACCCACTCCTTTAGTGTAGATTTACTATTACCAACTCCATGCCACCATGGATCACTGCACCAGTGAAAATTGGGGTCAAAAGAATTTTAGAGGAAAGTAAGATTCAAATCCAGACTTCAGGATCAGAGCCCACTGCACTAACCACTACACTGTGCTGGCTGCTGTCTAGCAAGCCTGTGGTTAGAATCAATTTTTATTTTATTTTAGTCTTTGGTAACCAAGTAAGGTCCACTAGGCACAAGTGCTTGCTTTCAGTGGCTACCTGGGAGCACTGGGCAGTTAAGTGACTTGCTCAGAGTCACACAGTATGCAAGTGGAGGTTGTGAGAATCAAACTCAGGTCTGGTCTGCTGGATGTACCAAGCTCATTCACACCTCATTCCTCTAACCTCTAGGCTAACTGCCAGCCAATATAATAACATACAGTTTATTAACTTTAGATGTTGTGAGACAATTATTTGTCTGCATGCTGGTGGATGACAAAAGAAAAAATGAACCTTGTGGCTGTGGTAAAGCAGGGACCAAGATGTGTCCATCATCAACCAGTGGTGGTGATGGGCATGGAGATAGTACTGGCACACCCTCTGTTTGGTGTCAAATGTTCCCACTCTTGGGGGGAGGCACAGGTAGCTGGGGCCAGCATCAGTATTGCTATTTTTTGTGGGACAGGATGTAACTTTAAACCAAAGACTATGCTGTCTATACCAAGTACAAACATGATTCAGGCAAACCTGTGACAGATGAGAGAGCTCTAATGCTGGATGCAAGAGATGCTGGTACTTGTGGAGGTGAATGCAATTCTTCGCAGCAGTGGTGACTGACATACAGGTCATTACCTGAACAGTGAAAGAGGTATCCACAGTTTGCAGGATATTCTGAACTTTACACAGGCCACTACTTTATTTTTTGTTTCAAATTTCTCTTTATACTTCCTTAATGTATTCCACACCTGCCTCCCACATGAACTCTCAAAGCACATCCAGTCCCTGTACTCCTACCAGTAATTGCCATCCTCCATGCAGAGTGGGTAGCCCTGTAAGGCATCAATTTTAAATAATAATTTGCCTCTAAATGTATTTTTTAAACAGTTGTCTTCTAACTGCTTGCCTCAAAAATCCATAAAAGGGCCTATTTATCCTTAAGCCCTAAAAAGGGCTTTTATTTTAAATTAATTTCTGCTTGCCTGGCTTCATACCTTAAAAGGACTTGGTAGACACTAGGCCTTATCAAATGCCCATAAAGGCCTTAGCCCCAAACCCAGAAAAGAACATTTTTCTTATAATGATTTTTCTCCTGCCCCTGCATGCCCTCAGTCCTTTAAATGACTTATTAGCCTCAAGTCAAGAAAATGGCTTTAATGCCAGCCTGCGCTCCTTAATGAGGCCTTAGATCCTAAGCCCTGAAAAGTTGTTTTTTAATGATCTTTCTCCTGCCTGCCTGGATGCCCTAGTCTTTAAAGGACTCTCACTAGCCCACAAGCCTTGAAAATGGCTTTTACGATGAAATTGATGCCTGCCATCCTGATACAGTAGGTCCTTATAATTATTTATTCTCACAAGCCCTTAAAAGAGCTCTAAAATTAATATATATTATGCTGCAATGGTGATGGTCCCTAAAACTCCATATCAGTAGCCCTTTACAGGATTGTCTGCAGTACTGATTTTAAGCCCTTAAAATTACTTTTCTCTGTGCACTGCCTGCGGCACTCATGTCCAATTCAAGCTCAGCCTTAATGTATTCTGACTGTCAGAAAAGCACTCACCAGCAACACTTGGTGGGAAGTTCGATCAGTCACCAGAAGCAGCTAACCAATGCCTCCACCCCAAACTGTGATCTGATACTTAGTGGTAGCACATCATAACGGCAAAGTTTAATTGGTAAATCAATAATGGTGACTAAAGAATGGCAAAAGTGATAACAGCGACCCTGAATAAATGTCAATAGGGATTAAATGGTGACTCTAGGTGCTAACCTGCCCCTGTGTCCAGGTGCACTCGGAGTAGTAATCCTAGAGATATCGGGGTCTGCACAAAAGACAGTGTGTCCAGTGCTGCCCACCAACATTGAGGAGCTTGTGATATTTATTATTCATGTATTTGCAAATGTTTCACCAGGAAGACAACATGAGCTGAAAAAACAGCTAATTTCTAGAAGTGTCCTGGGAGGGGTTACAGAAGTTGGGAAAGCATACAAAATGCATATACAAAGTAATATAAATGTACAATAGCTGTTACATAAAATGAGGGTCCATTGCATAACTTGGTAGTACACTAGGAAGATAACTCAGATATCACAAATAAGTGCTAGAGGTGGAGGATGCACACAAGTTAAATACGTGGCAATGCACACCCAAGGGGGCTAGTTTGTGAAACATGAAGGGGTGTAGAGGGTTGAGAAAAGGGAAAAGGGGAAGAAAAGTAAGAGACTGTGTGGGGATAGAGGAGAGCAGCCATGTATCTATGCCCTTCCAGATTCCGAGAACCCAGCAAGGGAGATGAGAATCAGGCAGAAAGGGAGGCGGGGATGGGGGTAGGAGAAGGAGTAGGCAGCCAAGGTCAACTTTCCCTCCAGGATGCTAAGAAACCCTACAAGGGGATAGGACCAGGTGGAAAAGTGGAGAGGGAAAGGGGATAGGGAGGAGGATTGGAGGGCGGGAGGAGGAGGAGTAGGGGGATGGGAGAGAGGATTGGGGAATGAAAATAGGGAAACTGGCAGGCAGGAGAGATAGGGGATCCAGGAATGGGAAGAAGGGATTCAGAGGGTGAAACAGGTGGGAGGAGTACATAGTAGTATGTCCCTGGCACTGTAAGGAGAGGTGGGGTGAGAAAAAGGGAAAGAAGGTGGAAAATACTGTGGGCATAATTAGTGGAAGGACCAGTTTAATAGACTAGGGAAGGGTCAGTGGTGTTAAATTAGGAAATTTACTCAATATAGGGAGGTGGAGGAGGCTGAAAGCAATTACATGAAGTCAAAGATGAGAAGGGAGAAGGGTAGTTCTAGGGTGGGAAGGGTGGGGGGGGCTAGAAACAATCAGATACGGGAATAGTAGTTGTGTAGGTGGGGAGATAAAAGATAGGGTTGAGAAGAGGAAGATGGTAGAGCACTGAGAAGGGGTGGATAGAGAAGGAGGGATAGCGAATGCATAAACCGTTAGGGAAATGTAGTTGTGTTGGGCCTGGGAGATAGAAGATGGAGATGAGAAAATTCTGATAGGAGAAGGAAGTGAGTTCCAAAGCTTTGGGAAATGGTTGGAGAAAGAAGCTTGGCCTTTGGAAGTAGTTTGACAAGGATAGCTAGGATGCATGTTTCAGTGGAATGAAGTGGGCAGGAGGAGTGAGGCGGGTCAGTGTGTGAAGGAAAAGGTAAGAGGAAGAGCCCTGAGCCAGATTTTGAAAGTGAACTTGGCGCAGTGGGAGGGGCGCCTACCCTCTAGGGAGGGAAGGATAGACAGTGATACAAAGCACAGTGATGAGTGTGGAGTGGGAGTTAAGAGCAAAGTGATGGAAAGCAATGAAAAGGGTATCCAACCTGGCAAGGGAAGACTTGGGAGCAGCACTGTAGACTACGCCATGATAGTCAAGGATAGGGAGTATCATTTTCTGAATAAGAGTACACCTAACCGGAAGTAGTAAGGCACTACGGCTCCTGTAAAGGGCACCCAGCTTGGGTACAGTGTTTTCAGGATGACATCAATATGTTCAGAAAAGTTAAGGTGTTGGTCAAGCCAGACACCCAGGTATTTAAATGAGGAGGTGTCCCAAGTATTGTCCCATCAAGGGTGTGGAAGGAGGGATGTAGCCTAGAGATTTTCTGTCACATGTCAAAGGTCATGGAGACTGTCTTCTTGGCATTGTGGAAGAGTTGATGTAAGTTTAGCCAATGTTGACCATTAGTGAATTCAAGCTGTATTCTGGTAATCACATCAGAGGGGAGGCCTTGTGGTGAACAAGACCATATCGTTAGCATACATGTGAGTAGAGGATGAGGAGCTAACTGATGGTAGGTTATTGGTAAAGATAAAGAATAAGATTGGACCAAGTACACAGCCTTGAGGCACACCAGTAGAGATTGGTAGGGGTGAGGATGTACAATCAGCAATTTTAACAGATTGAGTTCTGCCTACCAAGTAGGCTCGGAACCAATCGCAGGTAGTCTGAGACAGGCCAGCTGACTAGAAGGTTTCAAGGAGGGGGAGTGTGAGACAGTGTCAAAGGCCTTAGCGAGGTCGACAGAGATGGCAAAGGCAAAGTGACGTTTATCCATGGCTGAATGGATAGAGTCAGTGAATTGGAGCAGTGAAGCGGTGTGGAGGATTCTTCTGAAAGCCAGAATGGAAGGGAGTGAAGAAGGAGGAGTCATCAAGAAAAGTGGAGAGTTGGGAGAGACAAGGTGTTCCTAATATTTTGCCAAGGTAGGAAGAAGTGAAATAGGGTGGTAATTCCCAGGAGAAGAGATCCCACTCTTAGGTAAGGGAGAACAGTAGCATGTTTCCAGGCTTTAGGATAGTCACAGAACAGAAGGATAGGTTGAGAGATCAGCCAGAGGGAGGGAAATAGCAGGAGCAGATAGATAAAGAAGCTTAGGATTGAGGTCATCGGGGAGCTGCCTTTAGTCGGGTTAATAGAGAGAAGCCCTTAAGGTGTCAATGGGAGAGATGGATGCAAAGGCAAACTCACCACTGTTTGGCAACATTGGGAAGAAGCGGTGGGCATGGATGTAGGAGGGAGATGGGCTGGGAGGGAGCTAGTAGGGTGGAGGCACAGAAAGTAAAGCATGAGTTGAATTCATCAGCAACTGTATGATGATCAGCAATAAGTTGGTTATTTATTTTGAGTAGTGGGGATGGGGGTTTAGTTTGGGGTGAGAAAAGGAGTGAACAACTTTCCAGAATGTTGACAGGTTGTTTATGTTAGTGTTAAGGCAGACCAGAATTATTCAGCTTTAGCCAGCTGAATGGCTTTAGTACAGGCATTTTGGAGTGTTGTAGGTAGAGTGATCACAAGGGAGTTTAGAGGATTTGTGGATTTTCCATGCTATGTCATGTGCTTGTTAACAGGCTAGGAGTTCAGGGGTTACCAGGGAGGTGACTCACTTGCACCCTTTCTTCAGAGGAGCATAGTTGTTCCTGAGAGTGAGGAAATTGGCTTTGAAATATTCAAGGGCTTGGTCAATAATATTGGCAGAGGCTATTGGGGTCCAGTCAATCTGGGTGAGGTCCTGTTGAAGAGGGCAAGGTCTAGTGTTTTGTAGGAGCAGATCATAAGTAGCTTGAGGGGGCCTTGGGTCTGTGGACTTTTGTGACCATGTAAATCATATGATGGTCACAAAGAGCATCTGGTAATAGGCCAGACCGGACAACCCTGTGGGGTGGAAAGTTAGGCCAGTCTAAGAGAGTATGGTTTTGGGATTTGAGGTTTAGCCTAGTTGGTTCCTTGATTAGTTGGGACAGGTTAAGAGCAGCTATGGCAGAACAAGTCTTACCTAGGACAGGTGACAACTGTAACCCCTAGATGGCGCTATCCCAGGGGCTACTACCCCTGCCTGATTTGCCACTAACAGGTTGAGGGGCCTGGATCCAATGGCGGGTGCCTCCACCCAGAGGTCAGGGTTTGCAATAGTTAAACTAACTTGGTCACAGCCCTCTGGGACACTGCAACCCCCTTTCTTCCCACTAGTGGCCCACAATATATCAGAATTACCTTCACAGTATACACTTACCCCAGGTCTGGTTCCGGCACTGGGACCTCCTGTGAAATGAGATACAGTGCAACAATCACAGTACAGATACTTTAACATAGACAAATACCTCAGGCAGTATAACTTTGCTGAAACAAGCAGCTCTGATTTATTTAGGGGAATATAACAAGGACAGGGAAATCAGGTCAATTAGCTTATCACTCTAATAATCTACCTATGGCTCTGTGCACAGGCCCTATCCTATCAGTTACTGTCCCTGGGTACCCAAGCCCTAGTGGCTAGTCCAAACCGTGGCAGCTGGTAGGGGCCCTTTCACACAGAAAAGGAGAATTAAACAGTCAGCAGTACAGTAATTCCATTTGGATTTAATGTGGCAATTCAACAGGAGCAACCCTGAATTAGTACTCACGACCTCCAAATAAGATAGGGTCCTTCAATGTCAGCAGGGCTCACTTGAGGTACACAAACCTCTTCACACATCCATATAAAGAAAGCACTATACCAGGCAGGCTGCATCTGTATCCCGACTCGCAATTACTGCACAATACCGGGAGAACACACAGCAGATTCAGTTCCTGACAGACCGAGTGCAATTTTCAGCAATTCTTCCAGTCTTCTACAGGGTGAGCCTGGTTTCTACTTTCAGAGATCCTGTGATTCTTTTCTAGGACGGATTCAGTCCTAACAAGCTGTTACACAAGCTGCAGAACCGGAACTCTGGGCCTTACACGTTTTTGACTAAAACTGCACACTGAAAAGCACAGGGCTCCTTCCTTCTTCACTGCCAAAGCTCAACTGAACTCCAACCCACAAACCGGCACTTCCTTTGAGTTCCTCCCAGTTCTTGACTGGATTGGCTGTCACTCACAATAGACTGCTGCTGTTGGTTCAAAAGGCACTGAAGTCTAAACTACATCTCCCAGAGTCACTGCCCATACAATCCTCTTGTGGCTGGCTCAGATTATGAGTCCAAGTTCTGATTCGTCCAAGGCACCATTTAGAGCTAGCTTACCCCACACTGATTGGTCCAGTTCAGCAGTTCAAAACTAGAATGGGAACTAGCAGACACAGTTCTGACTGCAAAGAAAGCAGGTTAGACAAACTGTAATTTCATTATTACTCTAAATAATTTCTGGCAAACAGTTACATCTTTCAGATAGGTTCCTTTGCACTCTAGTGACTGCAAAAATGAAGTGAATTGGCAGCAGCTTAGGTGGTACTCAATCAAAGAAACACACAGTCCCCATACAAACTAATTATGTCTGCAAGCAGACAGCTCTTAAAGAGACAGTACCAGAGGTTCTAAAACACTCACTGATAAATGGCTTAATGCCAAACACCATTCAGGCTTGGAGCACTCAACAAGCTCCTGGAAGTCTTTTGGGAACCCCCATTTGCAGGGGTTACACCTTCCTGGCCTGGGAAAGCGGCGTCCGTGTCAAGCAAGTACCCCATAAGTTTCAACTGCAACCATATACATTTGCATTAGGCTCGCTCATGTAATCATCAGTCAATATATCATTTTACCAAGAACACATTTCTGAAACATTGCAGTACGTCAGTCTTTACAGTATTACATATACATTGTACCATAACTCAAGTTATTACCTCTTGTACATGAAACCTGAAGAGGGCCCTTCCTATCAGTTAGCTTGGGGCTGGACGGGGCAAGGGCACCATGCTTAGGGCAACACAAGTAACTTGGGTTAGCACTGATGCTCAGTTTGGGCAATGAGCTCGAGGCACATACACTCCTTTATGGACAACATTGAGAGGCAAGTCCACAGGCCTCCCAAGTGAATCATAACTGAGGTGCACCACAGGCTTTACAGCTCGACCAGTCTTTCTAGGGGGAACTGTTATAGTCTCTGCACTCTGAGCCTCATTTTCAGCATTGTCCTCACTTGTCAGGGAGTCTCTATGGGGGTAGAGAGGCTAGAACTTGGGGCACTTTCAGCTCCAGGAGTTACAGTTTCTGAGTCCACAACATTTGGCTCGCATGGAGCTTTGGACACTGGCAGTGGACTGTCAGGGCACTCAAAATACTCTTCTTGTTCGGGTGTATCACCAGTCTGCCCCAATCTATCATTTCCTCCCTGAAAGCTCAAACAGTTCAACCATGCACAATGATTCCATTTCATCTGATCTGATGCTTTGCACTTCACTTTCTGGGAGCATTGGCTCCAGGGATGACTAGGGGCTTAGACAGTCCAGAAGGCCCAGCTTTGTCTCCAGTATTGACTAGGATTGCCCGAAACAATTGACTCAGTTCAGTAGAAGGATAGTATTCAAAGTCACTCTCACTTTCTTCCGATGTGGACTGACAGTCATGCTCAACTGGGACTTGTGGAGGGAACACTTACTTTGCTTCTGTAGGTGCAGACTTTCTTGATCTCTTTTCATGGCAGCTCTAGTCACTGGTCCAGAGGGAGCCTTCTAGGGGCTCAGACTCAGTAGATTTGTCCAATGGGCAGTAAATGATTTCTATGCATTGTTTTTACATCTTTTGAATTATTCTCAGGCCTTACTTTGTACACTGGCAGATCATCTGGTTTGCCCACTACAATGTGAGGGAGATGGTGCCATCTGTCAGCAATCTTGTGCTTGCCATGCAGTCCCAGATTTCTGTAGCATACCCGATCTCCTCCTGGAGTTCCTGTGCTTTCACCTTTTATCATACCTTTCTTTGTTGGCAGATTTCTTTTGGCAGCCATGGTTTGAGCCAGTTGGTGCGCATGAGTTAGCTGGGCCTTTAACTTTTGCACATACTGTAAATAATTGTCAGCTTGAACCCATCAGGGAGACCCAAAACACACATCTACTGGTAGTCGAGCTTCTCTTCCAAACATCAGGCGGTAGGGGAGAATCCAGTGGCATCACTTTTGGTGCAGTTACAAGCATGTACCAGGGTGCTAATTTGTTGGCTCCATCTAGGCTTGTCCTTTGGGTGGGGTGCCTAGCATATCTAGCAAATGCGTTTGAAACGTTCAGGCTGTGGGTCCCTAGGGGTGGTAAGGAGGTGGTTCTGGACTTTGCACTCCCACAGAGAAAGCATCTTTGATCAGGCGACTCTCAAAGTCTCCCTTGATCAGAATGGATTCTTTGTGGAGCCCCATAGTGAACAAAAAGTTTTCTACAAGTACTTTGGCCACAGTGGATGCTTTCTGGTCTTTGGTGGGGAAAGCTTGGGCATATCTTGTGAAATGGTCAGTGACCACCAGCACATACTGATATTTCTTTGATCTGACTCCAAACTCAGAAAATCAATACAGACCAGCTCATGGGTGCACTGGTGGTGATGTTAACAAGGGGGCAGCCCTCTGGGGCAAAGCTTTCCTCTGTAAGCAGGCACTACAAGTTCGAATGTGTTGCTCCACATCAGCCCCATCTTAGGCCAATAGAATCTGGATCTCACCAAGTCAAGTGTTCTGTCTATACCAAGGTGCCCCATGTGGTTGTGCAAGGACCTCAGTACTGAGTCTCGAAAAGCAGTGGGCAGCACTAGTTGTTGTTTGTCTACTTGTCCCCTCTGTCTACTGTTTCTCTGTATAACAGTTTATTGATCAGTTTCAACTTAGGACCTTCTTTGTATAACAGTGCAGTTCTCAAATCAGTGGAGGCGTAATTTGACACATCTTTTCCTGCATAGAGGGCTTCTAAAGCTGCTTTGATCATGGGATCGCTGGGATTGAGCCCCGCGAATACTGTCATTGTCCAGCTGAGGCAGTGCACCAATGTCTATTGCAGAAAAGTGGCAATAAGCAGCAGGTATGCAATTCTCAGAGGCTCCCAAGCAATCCACCATGCAGTCCACTGCGTCCTTGGACATTTGTTCCTCCCTGTCAAACTTCGGCAGAGTGCCCAGAATGTCAGGTTCTGCCAATCGGACCCAATCATTCTGGGAACAGGCCTCCGGGAGAGAGCATCAGCATCTATGTGGTTCAGACCTGCTCGGTATTCGAGAGCATAGTCATATGTAGATAATGCAGAAAGCCACCTATGGCCAGTGGCATCCAACTTAGCTGAGGTCTGCACATAGGTCAAAGGATTATTGTCAGTTTTACTAGTATTTTAGCCCCATACAAGTACTCATGGAATTGGTCAACAATAGCCCACTTCAAAGCTAGGAACTCTAACTTATGTACAGGATAGTTCTTTTCGGATGGGGTCAGGCTTCTACTGGCAAGGCCACTGGTCTCAGGCCATTCTCGTGTTCTTGGTACAACACAGCCCCAACCCTTGCAAGCTAGCATCAGTGTGCAGGACGTGGTTTTCTTGGATCAGCATAGGCCAGCACTGGAGCATGGGTAAGTTGATATATGATCTCATGAAAAGCAGTCTCAATCAGGAGTCCAGCGGCCCCAAATACTTCACTGGATGAAAATACACTCTTTCAGTCTTGAGGGACGCTGACTTTTGTATTTTTGTGGGTTGGGGATACCCTTGAGTAAGGTTAAGTAAAGGCGGATCACTCTTGAATAGTCCTTGATGAAGCTCGATAATAACCACAGAATCCCAGGAATCTTTGCAGTTCTTTTAGATTTTGGGCTGTGGCCAGGTGGTCAAGGCCTCAACTTTACTTGGGTCGGTCTCTATTCCTCGTGGATACTATGTCCCACATACTTTATTGATGTTTGAAAGAATTGACACTTATCAATGGACAGTTTAAGGCCAAAGTCCTCCAGTCGGTCCAATACCTTAAATAATCTGCTCTCATGTTCCTCCAGTGAGCTGCCAAACACAATAACATCATCTAGGTATACCAGGCACTCTAGTAAGTTCATGTCCCCCACTGCACGCTCCATCAATCGTTGAAAAGTGGCTGGGGCACCTGAAATCCCTTGAGGCATCCTCATGAATTCATAGAAGCCAGCGGACAGATAAAGGCCGTCTTCTCACGGTCCTCTGGGGCCATCGGGATCTGGTAGTACCCACTCGTGAGATCCAGCACAGAGAACCACTTGCTCCCGCTTAGCAGTCCAAAGCATCCTGAATGCGGGCATTGTGTACTGATCAGGGATAGTCCGCGGTTTAAGGTGCGATAATCCACACACATCCTTACTGTTCCATTCTTTTTCCTCACTACCACAATGGGGAAGCATAAGGGCTTCTGGATTCTTGTATTACACCAGCAGCTAACATCTCGCAGAATGCGTCTCACATCATCTATGTCAGCAGGTGCCAGGCGTCGAGACCTCTCACGAAATGGTCTTTCAGTCATGCAGCGGATATTGTGCTCAGCTCCTTGCACGCATCCTACATCCCATTCCTTTAAAGAAAACACCTGGTCTCTCTGGGCAAGCTTCTCACTGATCCTCGCTTTCCATTCAGCTGGCAGCGGGAGTCGCGAAATCAAACAAGTCAGTATGCTACTCTGTCATTCTTCCTTGAACTCTTGCTGCTGGGTAGCACTGCAGTGTCTGCACAATGCACATTAGCCAGGATGCAACCTCTGTTTACTCGAATGTCTCTTTCAGACACATTATGAACTTGGACCATTACCCTTCTGGCATAAGCATGGGCTCTAGCGGGCAAAATACTAGGCTTGACCAGCAGTCCTCTGGCAATTTTCCATCGCCTGGTGCATCTAACATTAATATTTTATTCTTAACATCCTTTCTGATACGGACCTCTCCCTGTAAGGTACACTGGGCATTTGGCCAGGATCAGAGACTCAGGATCCTTCTTCCATACAATCCGACCGGTTCCTCTGGTTCTGTTTTTTCAGCATCTCTCTGTGCCTCATAGGCCTTCTTAATTAAAGCCAGAACTCTTAAAGCTCTACTAGTCTTTGACCCCTGTTTTTCATAACACAACTGTGCCAGCCTTCCGAACATATGAGCATTTGTTCCAATCAACAAAGGGACACCATCATACAGTCCAGTGGGGGACACACTAAGGCTAGGGTCTCTACTTGTTCAGCCACTCCAGCCACGGAGGTGGGAAAGACAGCCAAATTCGGATATACCGAATAGGGTAGGCCTTCTCACTTAACCCCCATACATGCAGTCCTTCTAATGGTTGTAAGGGCACGTCTGACAAATGCTTCTGATACCAATCCTGGAACATAATTGTCACTTGGGAGCCACTGTCTAATACAGCTCTTGTAGACACTCCATTCACCTTTGACAGTGGTCTCCATGGAGGGACCCACTATTCTGGACCAGTCTGGAGAGGCGGTAGTGGGGGCTGGGCAACTGACTTTGCCACAAAAGGACGTGAATTAGCATTTTGGTGCCTCACTGGGATCATGTCGTGCACCTTCTTAACCACTGATTTCTTCTCCAAGCTCTCCTTGTAGCCTATATGCAACTTTGTCAGTGTCTTTGGGACTGGCATTCCCTTTTCATGTGCCCATCTTTCCCACAATTATAGCAAAACATACTTTCTGGAGTTTGAGCTGGCCGAGGCGCCACACTGGGAGCCAGGGCGGGGTATTACTAACTGGAAACCTGGGTGCCATCCCTGTCGGTGTGATAAGCATTTGGAGACATCTCGTCAGTTTCTCCACTTCCATGGTCAAGGAATTGAGTTTGGAGCTGTTATCAGCAGGAGATACATGGGTGGGTACCCCACCCCATAGCAGATGCAGTCGGATATAGGTCAGGCCCCGACTTGCAGACGTGGCCTTCATAAAGGGACTGTTTTGAATTCCCGGATCTCTCTCAACAGTTCGCCTCATTGTGGCATATCTTTTCCTTGTCAGAGCACCTCATTGACTGTCAACCTCTGCCCCTGAACTTCACTTGATGGGTCACCCTCAGTCACTCGGGTCGTAGCCACAGCTGTTGGTGCAGGTCCCTCCCGAGGTCGCTCTTTTCTCAACTCCTCAAATTTCTCTCATTAACTCATCATAGGAGGTGGGGATTCCAGTCGATCTGCCAGGTGTAACTGAAGCAACAGCAGTTCTGAGAAGGGCAGACTTAAGGTTCCTGTCCAGCCTGGTTCGGTCCAGTTCAATCGCTGGCAAACTACCTTTTCTGAGGCATTCTTGCAACAATTTTTCCAGCCGAGATACATACACAGACAACAACTCCCTTGGTACTGTTGTGCATCTCTTACTCTCCACCATAGGTCCTCATCAGAATCTGGGCTCCCATACACATTCCCCAGGGCCTCAAGATAGCCTGTGCAGTCACTTCAGGGTTACTGGCCCTGCTTAGCACGTAATGGTAGCCAGGGCAGGACCTCGGAGGCTCACTAACCCTCTTTCGCTTGGCTTCCGAGCATTGCCATTCTAGCACTTGGGGGCAACATAGTCTATCCAGGTCTCCCAGTCATCCTCCCTTGGGGTGGGGAGGGTGCCAGAGAAGATCCTCAACCTTCGGTAAGAGTCGTGACTAATGGCAGGTGCAGAAATAGGAGTCTGCATTGGTTCAGCCACCATTACGGGCACTGGAGCAGGAGAGGGTGTTGGGGAGGAACACCTCAGGTGGCAAGAATAGTTTCTTCAAGTCCTCCACAGTTTTCCCTCTCCCAGCAACCATTCAGCAAATTTCTCCTCAAAAGTTTCAGATAGCGGTGGGGCTGATCTCCCCGGTCTTTACTGTCCTTAGTTATCACTCTCCAAGCAGTGAGGCTCCCTCTGGGGTAATGGTCTGTGGCACTTTGGAGCTATCTATGGGATCCTTAAACTCTACTAGGGCCAGGAAAGTGTGGGTGAGCAGATTAGCATGCCGACCCACCACCACAGGGTTTTGTAAACCTTCCACCTTGGAAAGTACTCCTGCACAGTGTCCGTATTGATACCCAGGGGATGTCCAGGATAAGCATAGCATTTTGGGGGTCGATCCTCCCCAGTACACCACTCCACCAGCCGGTGCACAGCCACTTCTGTCGGGTACCCATTTTTTCTTAACAGTGGTTCAGAATATGGCCACTAGAGGACACACAATCCCAGCGGTGAGCCTCCAAGATGTAACCCCTAGATGGGCGCTATCCCAGGGGCTACCCTGCCTGATTTGCCACTAACAGGTTGAGGGGCCTGGATCCAATGGCGGGTGCCTCCACCCAGAGGTCAGGGTTTGCAATAGTTAAACTAACTTGGTCACAGCCCTCTGGGACACACTGCAACCCCCCTTCTTCCCACTAGTGGCCCACACAATATATCAGAATTACCTTCACAGTATACACTTACCCCAGGTCTGGTTCCGCACTGGGACCTCCTGTGAAATGAGATACAGTGCAACAATCACAGTACAGTACTTTAACATAGACAAATACCTCAGGCAGTATAACTTTGCTGAAACAAGCAGCTCTGATTTATTTAGGGGAATATAACAAGGACAGGGGAAATCAGGTCAATTAGCTTATCACTCTAATAATCTATTTATGGCTCTGTGCACAGGCCTATCCCTATCAGTTACTGTCCCTGGGTACCCAAGCCCAGTGGCTAGTCCAAACCTGTGGCAGCTGGTAGGGGCCCTTTCACACAGAGAAAGGAGAATTAAACAGTCAGCAGTACAGTAATTCCATTTGGATTTAATGTGGCAATTCAACAGGAGCAACCCTGAATTAGTACTCACGACCTCCAAATAAGATAGGGTCCTTCAATGTCAGCAGGGCTCACTTGAGGTACACAAACCTCTTCACACATCCATATAAAAGAAAGCACTATACCAGGCAGGCTGCATCTGTATCCCGATCGCAATTACTGCACAATACCGGAGAACACACAGCAGATTCAGTTCCTGACAGACCGAGTGCAATTTTCAGCAATTCTTCCAGTCTTCTACAGGGTGAGCCTGGTTTCTACTCTTCAGAGATCCTGTGATTCTTTTCACAGGACGGATTCAGTCCTAACAAGCTGTTACACAAGCTGCAGACCGGAACTCTGGGCCTTACACATTTTTTGACTAAAACTGCACACTGAAAAGCACAGGGCTCCTTCCTTCTTCACTGCCAAAGCTCAACTGAACTCCAACCGACAAAACCGGCACTTCCTTTGAGTTCCTCCCAGTTCTTGACTGGATTGGCTGTCACTCACAATAGACTGCTGCTGTTGGTCCAAAAAGGCACTGAAGTCTAAACTACATCTCCCAGAGTCACTGCCCATACAATCCTCTTGTGGCTGGCTCAGATTATGAGTCCAAGTTCTGATTCGTCCAAGGCACCATTTTAGAGCTAGCTTACCCACACTGATTGGTCCAGTTCAGCAGTTCAAAACTAGAATGGGAACTAGCAGACACAGTTCTGACTGCAAAGAAAGCAGGTTAGACAAACTGTAATTTCATTATTACTCTAAATAATTTCTGGCAAACAGTTACATCTTTCAGATAGGTTCCCTTGCACTCTTAGTGACTGCAAAATGAAGTGAATTGGCAGCAGCTTGAGTGGTACTCAATCAAAGAAACACACAGTCCCCCATACAACTAATTATGTCTGCAAGCAGACAGCTCTTAAAGAGACAGTACCAGAGGTTCTAAAAACACTCACTGATAAATGGCTTAAATGCCAAACACCATTCAGGCTTGGAGCACTCAAGCAAGCTCCTGGAAGTCTTTTTAGGAACCCCCATTTGCAGGGGTTACACAACCAATTCAGATTAAGGTAATTTAGCAGATAGAGCTCACCAGAGGGAAAAGGACCAGTAATGGCAATAAGATCTGCGGCTACCAGAGTAGTATAAGGTTACTCTTGCTGGTGAGCATTTTCTGTTTTGTGACTGTTCTACCAGGATTGACCGTTTTCTGATGTTTACGACTGAATGAAATTTACACTTCGTCCCACAGTGCCAAGAGTGGTTTTGGATGGCACATTTAAGCATGTCCCTCTTTATTCAAGCAGCTCTACAGTATACATGGACTGAGGGTGGCATATATTGCACTGCACATGTAGAAGTTGTGTAAAATTCACGAAAATGCATGTCACGAAAGTTCGTGCGCCATTAATGTATGCTTACTTAGGATTCATCATTTAAGATTTTGCTGATATTTGGTCACTGTTTTAACATGGAACCATACTTAATGAGAGCCCCTGTTACGTGACTCCAGCTGAATGATGGAGTCAGCATGAGTTTCAGTACACAAATTTTCCAGTCATATGGCAACTTCACCAGTGCACTTCTCCATCCTGGTTCCGGCTACTTAATTTTACCAAAGAGTAAGTGCTCTCATGAAGTTTTCATGGGTCGCTGATGCTGCTCCATCTCTCATTTGATGGAGGCAGTCAGGAGGGGAAGGCCAGGGAGATGGAAAAAGAAGAAGGAGGAGAGGAGAGGAGAAAAATAAAAGATACAATAGCACTAATGCCTTAGGTGCCCCAGTTGGCAGGCACTGAGGAGCTGTAGTCCTTAGACAAAAGTGCCTGACCTAGGACACCTAGCACATAGGAATTTTGCACCCTGATGCTGTCTCCTCCTGTTGTATTGATGTCTCCTCCCAGCTGTGTTAGTCTATCCCACTGCATTCACAGTTACATGTGTTTCACCATATCTTGTTATATTAGTGTCTCATCCAGTCACACTAGTGCCTACTCCCAGTTACACCAGTATTGGTTGCAGCAGTGTCACCTCACAGTTATTTAGTTTCTCTCTCCAGTTACATAAGTGTCTCCTCTTCCAAGTTATGGTCTTAGTTACACCACTTACCAAACAAAAGAAAAAGCAGTCAGTTCCACAGAAATGTTATCTGAAATTCACCACATTATTTCACCATACATGACAAAATTTCACAGTTTAAAATGGAATTGCATGACAATTTCTTTGTTTGTTTGCAGAATTTCACTGAAAGTGAATTTGTATTTTGTGAGAATTTCACTGGTGGAATTTAATTTCTCCCAACCCTTATTTTTCACAATTTCTCCTTAGTTACCAGAGATCCTGATATGGAAACAGGCCACCAGGGTGCCCAGTTTTAAATCCAGAAAGACCACCTGGACCAAAAACTATTGTCCGATATCCTTACTTGCCTCATTGTCCAAGGATCAGGAAAGAATTGTTTTGACTGATTTAAAGAGTTCCTGGATGGTAGCAATTTATTATCTGCTTGCTGGCATTGATTTAGAGATAATCATAGCATGCATACTGCAGCACTTAAAGTCTGCAGTGATCTACTGAGGGTCTTGGACAGTGGGACATGTTTGGGTCACTCTTCCTGGATCATTCCTAAGCGTTTGGCCTGGTGCACTATAGGCACCTGTTTGTTAAGCTTCAGGTACTCAGCTTGTCAGATTCTATAGTTTTTGGGGTTCAAAACTATCTATCTGATAGATTTCAATCATTTCTTTGAATGCCTCTCATCCCACCTAATCAAATCTGTTATTGGAGTCCCTAGGGATCCATCGGGACCTCTTTTATTCAGTGTTTTCTAAATTATTTAACCAATATTTTGCATGATTCAGAGTGTTGTATAATCATGTACTGAACATGGATGTCACTGTGCTTTATAAAAATGTTTTGGATGTGAATGACATTACCAGACACTTGCAACCAGATTCTGATCTGGTACAAAAGTGGCTGATAAAATGGGCTTCTACTGAGTGCCAGTGAGACAAGGTACAATGCCTTTTGACATGAACTAAATGCTAAATTCACTACCGCCATTTGAACAAACTAAATACTTAAATGGAACTATTGTAGAGACAGTTTGATAGTTTTAGTGCCTTGGCTTCATTATTGACCTGGCTCGCATTTCAAGCCCATATATCTAGCCTGATAATGTCTGTGCACATCCACCTTAGTCAAATTTGCAGACTCAAGAACTGTCTGTCCACCCAACCAAAGAAAGTCTTGGCCCAATCCCTTCTTTTTTAAAGAGTGGATTATGTACTACCTCTATATATGACTGCAGCAAAACTTCTTTGCACAGAGTAAATATCTTATTTAACAACATACAGTATGTAGATTTCCTACCTCAAATCCAAAAGTTAGTCATCATTTTACACTTTTTGAAAAACTTGGTTGGCCCTCTTTTAATTAGCATATTGTTTACTTTTACCTCTTATTTGCTTTAGGTGGTTTTTACAAGGTCCCGGCAAAGTCTTGCTTTTGGCTTATAATGATTCAACAGTGGTCTTCATAATACTGGATTTGCACGAAATGATGGCAACTGTAGACATCTACCTGTTTTATGGACCTCAATAGGCCAACATACTTTTATTTACATAACCAGAACGTGTTTGAACACATTGGGTTGGATATTCAAAAGGGTTGCACATGCACAATAGGGTTGCGCCTCGCGCAAGTCGAAAGTGCGCCATTCTGCCATATTCAGCAGGAGGCAGTTCGCCCCCAAGTCATGCTGAGCAACAGCACAATGCTAATGAAGGCATGCTCAACCGGAGGGGAGGAACATAGATAAACTGCACAGCCCGATATTCAGCGTGGCTGTGCAGAGTTATGCATGCTAAACCCTCAACCTGCTTCACAACTTTGAGCAAAAAAAAAAAAGGAGAAATGAGGGCCACCCACAGGCGAGCTGCCACATTGCAGGGTGCAACACAGCAGCTGCCACCTGTGGGTGGCCTCGACTTTCTCCCTGTGCTCCCTGCAGCCCAATCGGGCATAATAGTAAACCCTCCTCCGACTGGCCCGATCGCTGGCATAACTAGAAATCCCCCACCCCCGACCGGCCCGATCATGGGCATAACTGTAGAAGCTGACAGGGGGACCAGGGTGGTGGGGCCCGGTGGGTGGGTGGGGGCCACCAGATCACCAGGCTACTTGGACCTTGGGGTGGACTTAATGCCCGCGATCAGGCTTCGGGTCCACTGGACCACCAGGGATATTGTTCTGGGGTGGACTCTAATGCCCATGATCGGGCTTTGCAGTCCACTGGACCACCAGGAATATTGTTCTTGGGTGGGTTGAACTCTGTTCTGCCCGCGATCGGGCTAATGGGGGAGGGTTACTATGGTTTTGTCTGCGATCGGGCCAGTCAGAGGGGGTGGGGGATTTCTACAGTTATACCCACAATCGGGCCAGTCGGGGGAGAGAGGGATATCTACAGTTATGCCTGACGGCCAGTCGGGGAGGGGGGATTACAGTTATGCCCGCGAACGTAAGCCAGTCGGGCGGAGGGGGGATTTCTACAGTTATGCCCACGATCGGCTAGTCGGGGAGGAGGGATTTTGACAGTTATGCCCGTGATCAGGCTGCGGGCGTCAGTCCCTGACAGCTGCTGCCTGGCAGGGTGCCAGGCGCAAGTCATCAGGATCGGCGCTTTACTCGACAAGATGGAGTCACAAATGGGGCTATAAGTAGATGCAATGGCACCCTCCTGCGTCTGTATGAATTATGGCCCCATTTGCATGTCACCTTTCGCATTATCGGAATTTGTGCATGGCACAATGGAACTTGCGCCACTGCATCTTGAATGCTCCACTCTGACCACATGTGGTGCGCAAGTTCCACTGTGCCATGCACAGTGGCTGTGGTCGGGGTGATATTCAATGGAGTTGCTCAATATGCAACCTCGTTGAATATCGCCTTCGGCCACACCCCTCAGAGCAATTATTTTGAGCAGCTTAAGGGCTTGTGCCACAGAATGGCTAGTTTGAATATCCAGCCCATTGTCATTTCCAGTATAGTATATTACTGTGCACATGATGTTCAAGTTAGTGTTACAAAGTACTGTCTGAATTTGTCTAACTGTAAGTGCAGAGTTACCTGACCTGTATGTGCAATGCCATTTGACCTGTATTTACCTTTGATACACTGCATTTATGTTTCATTGTACCACTGCATTGTTTCATCTCTGCCCCGAAAATGGGCAATTTATGCTCCTAGGGGACAGCCAGAAAACTAATTTTAAATAATAAAAAAAATTGAATCTGTCAATGTTGATTCAAGCATCATTTTGAAGCAATCTCTACCTACTGTACATAGAGTGAAGAAATGTATGAACTGTACACTGAAGCACCACACATCAAGGGTGTATATAATATCTCATAAAAGAACCCCTACCTATTATTTGGTTTTTGCAGTTACTGACCACCACCTTTTGTGCAGCAACAAACAGGATCAAGAGAAAGAAAACTCTAACTACCTGTGTATTACCATGTTTACTTTCAGCAGCTGTTCACTCTGAATTTCTACATCTGACAAAGAACATGCTTCAAAGGCTGTGTGGAAGAGTATATGCTTCAATTGTCTTTTTGTTTCTGAGGTACAGATTTTATTTTTACCGTTGGCCACATTTTACAGGAGAGTCTTCTCCAGAGACACACTGCTATAATGCTGGCTGCAGAAACAATCAGTTGCAGCATTGGTGCCTTTCCAAGATTGACAGCTGAGAGCTGTCTTGTGTTTCCTATTACAATCAGCTGGTTATAATGAGAAATAATGACATGGTTACATTATTAATATAGGGTCTAGTCAGTAATTATCTACAGAATAATACGTGGGTAAGTGTTAACCAGAATTTTACACACACTGAGGTGTGGATTCTACATAGACTCCGAGACCAAAGCTTGAAGTGTTTATAAAGCATCCTACACTAAGGGTGTGTGTGAAATTCTGAGTGACACACACCACCCTTTATTTATAAATAATTTCTAGTGGAACTTTTAATAAGGGTATTGACTCATTTTGTTTGCTTGTTTTAATGATGCTGTTGAACTGCCGAGCTATTGAGGGCTTTAAAATCTGAGATACAGCTTTGATTACTACACAGAAAGTCTGTTTATCTGGTCAGTGTTTTGACTAGCTCAGTGGTAGCAGTTGTGTATTTGCATGTGCTGCATTTAGCGCGAGTTTCAGTGACAGGCACCAATTACAATGGCCCATATGTAATGCAAAATCCCAACTACACAGTTGTGACATGATTTTAAGAATTGGTTATTGGAGCATTACAAATGCTCCTTAATACTTACATATTGAAAAAATAATGGGTACGGGTGATACACAAGGATATATACACATTGAGGAGCTAATTAGGACTGTAAGGCCACGAGCCCAAAGGGTAAGTTGGTTTATTGCCCTGATTAGCTCCCAAGATGGGTATACTTCCAACTGTAAACCACACTTACCCATTATTTATTTTATATAATACATTTTGATGGTTACTGTTTTTCTGCCTGCAGGTCACCATTTTACTGTGTAAAGTACTTCCTGGTTTTGTCCTCTGAGGCTTTCCGTGGTGCAGTGTGTTTTTGCTTTGTGTGTTTTTTTTACTTGTTTGGGGCTCTGTAGTATAGGGATTCCTAAATAAAGGGGCATGTCTGGAGACTCTCCTTTGCTAGCTCTGTGGTGGCATGTGGATTCCAATTTTAGTGTGCACTATCAGGTGTGCAACATGTTTTGTTTGGGGAAGCTGAAGTGGCATGGGGAGGACTGTGCTAGGGAGGCAGGAGCGACATGTGAAGAACAGCATATGTGAAGTGGGTGTGACTGAGAACACACAGTGTACTCTGAAGTATGGAGGAACAAGTTGCAGGATGTAGCACCTAGTGATTTGAACTTCAATGGACAGTTTTCATGCAGGCTGTTTTCTCCCTTGTTCTATACTGTTTTTCAAAGTCCGTGGGGGAGCTGTTTTCTCCCAAGGATTTTACTGTTATTTTGTTGTGCTTTTGTTTTTTTTTGTTTTTTGTTATTTTGCTGGTTTGAAGGGGAATGGGCTTTATAGGGTGGATGAATATGGTTACTGGTTAATAGGTTTGGTAATTGGCTGATAATTAATATTGTTCCCTAGGGTTTAATGAACTCTGGTTTTACACTTTTAATTGGTGTGGTTTATACTTTTAATTGATTGGTCTGTAGAAAATGTATGATGGTGTTTTCAATGGAGAAAAGTTTCATTCATGTATGATATAGATAATAATACGTTGTGTGTGTGCATCCAGAATTTCACACACACCTGAGCCTATGACATGCTACATAAATGCCAAGAGTGAAGCCTAAAGGGTTTACAAAACATCCCACATCAAGGGTGTGTGTACAGTTCTGGTTTACATACACTCACCCTTGTTTTTTTTATATAATTACTAGTTAGCATTTTCAGTTAATGTGTTCTTTTTGTGATATGCTTGGATTTAAAAAAGAAACTGCAGGAGTAAGGTTTAGTTTTACTTCCGTGAGGCTAATGTTGTGTTTTGAGGGGGATCATGTTTAACTTAACTGGCAGCAGTTTTGTTAATGCTCAGCGTGAGAGTGTTTGACAAGGTCCACTAAAACTGCCCAATTGTAACACATAATTACAAATGGGTGGTTGCAATGCATTTTCACAAACTCATTGTCTTAGCATTAGAAATGCTTCCTAGTAGTTATAGCAGTATAATGAAATGCTGCAGACACTGTGAAGAGAAGTGAATAATGTGACCTAATTGGGAACTGAACCCACTCTTCAGAACACCATTGGGGTGTTTATCAATTTGGCCATCAAGCCAACTCCTTAGCCTGAGCTCTCCCCTCCCAGCCAAACACACCTTCTGTCTCAAACTGCAAATCCTGAAATCCTGCAGCTTGAGATCATTTGAATGACCGGAATTAATGGTGCTGTAATAGCCACTGCTAAGCCTCAGAAATACAAATTATTATGAGAAATAAAAATGGGACCCACGGTAAGTGTTAACTAATAATCATTGACCTGACAGCCCAGCTAGTAGAGTGCAAGGATGATATTCCAGGGCCTGTGTTCAGTTCCCAGGTAGGTCACATTATTGTTTTCTCATTACAATTTATGTTCAATGCTCAGCAGTGGCTAATACTGCACATATAATCACCTGTCAGCAAAGCAGAGGAATCGTATCTTGAGATCACTTTAACTGAAGGTGAGAAAAGCTTTAGATTTTAAAATGAGCCACAGGAATTTGATCTAGTTTCTAGCTCTACAAAGCAATGCTATATTATCTGTGTGCTATAAAATGACCTAACTGCTCCATTATATTATTCTGCAAAATACTAAGGAATGCCAGCAGAATTTTTTACATATTAAAATTACTCTCATTGTTGTCACATCCCAGCAGAAACGTTGGTGGGGAAAATGGGGCAAAGGCCTATAAAACACCTTTTGCATTAAACATTGGTATAATAGAGTGGGCAGAGAATCCATTTGAATTAGAACATTTCCATAAAATACTTTTCTCATCCCTACTTATGAAGTAACATAGAAACATAGACAGGAGGGACATATATGATGGACTTCCTTCTGACCATAAATTACTATTATTATGTTATGCTGACTCAGATGGAAACCTGGGTTTGGGATTGATGACTTTGGTTTTTCATTTCAGGGGTTGTTGGTAGCTGAACCTGTCAACAAGGTAACACTCTCAGTATGTCTTTGGGGAATATTCATTTATATATAAATGACACAATTCCATATAAAAGATCAGAATAATTATAGAGTCTTGATAATGGAGTTCAGTTATGGTTTACACTGAGGAAAGTTAAAATCATTTGCACTGTGATTGTAATACAGTTTAAATAAGTGCAAACATTTCATAAGAGGCTCAGTTTGAATGGGTACAGAGGGCCTTTGTCCTAGTTTCAGTGGTCCACATGCCTCCACACAACACAAGTCTATTATGTTACCTGGTATGGCATTCTGATACAACCCTGAATCTAGTCCATGCTAATCCTTCTGAATGTCATTCAGAAGCAGTCATGGCTGCCATGGGTATTTTGGATTCTTGTTCCATAATGCATAACTATCAGGAGGCATAAACTTTGCAACCTAAGGTGTGTGTGGCCATATAGGACATCTTCCACCCCCAGACTCTGCAATAGGTCACAATCTGCACCCCTCATGCTCAAAGGAGATGCCACAGCTATGTGGCTTCCTACAGATAAATGAGGAACAAACAGAACTGCAACATGCGTTACTTGATGTGTGAAGAACATTGGAAAAAATTAAAAAGTGTGGACTACCATCCCTGAGAAAAACTAAAGAATTCAATGAAAGGTTTGTGCTGTGAGCTGTTAATATTGTTATGCTAAGCTTTCTAAGGGAAGGGTTTAGTAAGTTGATTGCTCTGACAGCTCTGCTTGAATGTCTTTATCCATATTTATATTGTATTATGTCATGTAAGTTCTTTATGAAATTCTTGTTAGTAAGATAAACTGTCCCTTTTCATGGTAGGAAATATTGTCATGTTTACAAAATATCTAGGAGAAAACAAAACAAAAGTATATGGACAATTTGGATGTATTCAATACATTTAAAGTTATTGTACATGCTTTCATTTTTTGTATCTTTATAATTGTAGAAACTTCAACTGTGTTTTCATGGTTGCAACAAAGAATAAAGAATCCAAAGAATCTAAATGCAGATCAAACCTGACTTTTCAAACTGAGGCACACTATTCCTACTAGGAAGGCTACATAAGCCCTGGACATTTACGAAATACCCTTTTCCAAACTGAATAGGTCCTCTCAGGACTGGATGTGGACATCTGATGGGATGCCATAAATTTTGCCTAGCTCCACCCACTTGCCACCCTATCCCACTCCTGGGTGCTCTCAGCTGGTGCATGCGGAGGGCTAGCATACCTGAATCATACACTTCTATCAGCAGCGGGATGCAGAGCATAATTATCAACTTACAGTTCGCTGGCCTTTGGAGTGACCTTATTTAAAGGAGAAACATTTAAGAACTGTGCCCATCATAGTTTAGAGGGACACAAAAAGCTCCTTTAAATGAGGTATTGGGTTCTACTGTAGCTGACAGCAGCCCTAAGATACTGATAAGTTTGTCTGCTTCATACTAATGTACTATATTGCCACCATTTTTAGAACCATGTAATGTCACTGATGATCAATCTGTAGCTACCTTTAGTGTGGTTAAGCACTGCATTATGGTGAACATCACAAGGTTCCAAATATGGTTTCAATGTAGTATATGGGCGAATAAGACATGATGAGGTGTGATTTATGGGCTGATAAGAGCACCTCAGGTGTACAATGAGCCAAGAGGTGCTTGCACTGAGTGTCTTTAGCACCTGAGAAGTGCTGTTATCAGCCCATAAGCCACACATCAGAGCGCCTTATTCAACTCATAAAATAGGTCCCTGAAAAACCCTCCTGGAAAAGAAATGAATTATTAAAAGAGGTCTGATAAACATAAGTGTTAAAATTTAGGTTAATTAAGGTACAAAAATAGTCCTTGCTCAGCTATTAGAGGGCATTTGTGTCTGTCTGTCTCCCCCAACACATTGTTTCTCCTTCACAAACACTGACTTAATTTTTAATTTTTACATTTTATTTATATCTTTGTTTTAGGCTTTTTGCCACCTCTCCAATATGCCAGTGATCAGGACGTCTGCTCTAGCAAGTGTGGCTTTCAAAGGCAATTTGCAAGTTAGGAAGTAGCTTGTTTTCTGTTTTGTCTGCAGAACTTTATAACTTTTTTAGTGAGGTGATTTCGACCCCACAAGGAGCATGGAAAAATAAACTGTTTCTGCTCTGTGGTGCTGAGTTGATGTGGTAGTTTTGTGCTGACTTGGTTTGGTGGGTTTCTTGTTTCATTATGTGAGCAGATGGCTTCATTAGAAGTGAGTGTGTCCTTTTAAGGCCACTGTACTGAGCTTTCTCCTTTATGTTATTATTGTTGCAATGCAATGGCACTTCAGTATAAGTGAGCAGCCAAAGAACTTAGAAAAAAAGTTTTCCCATTATTAAGGTTTTATTAATTGCCCCACTTGCTTGCTCTGTAAAGATGGGGGGGCAGGACACTTATTGGAAGGAAAATGGAAGACCAGAGAAATACCAGGACTGAAAAGGAAACAACAGCAGTGAAAATGGAGGTACAACAGGAAAGGTACAATATGAGTCACAGTACATTTTAATAATGACATTGTTTTGTCTGGAATTTCAAGAGCTAGATGTGGGTGAGCTGCTTGGCTGTTGGGGGGTTCAGGTGAATGATGACAAAGCAGTGATTGGGAATGTTTGACTGCAGGTCAGAACTTTTTTTAAACTGGTTGGCAGGTATACTGTACACTTCGGGCTGTCCAGCATCATTGACAGCCTAACTAGGACTAGCTGCCAGATTATGGCGGATAAAAGCATACACCAAAATCTGGCTGTTATCCAATCAAAAACAGGAAATGTTCTACCCATTTTATAAATATATGTATATGTTATAGTGGCATGGTAGCACCACTATAGTTAGGGCTGAGTAGGCACTTTAATGTTAAACCCCAATTTTGCACTTTAATGAATTAAACTGTTTAACAGATTTGCACGGAATTCTGCAAGTGCAGTTTCATGGAATGATCTCTTGATGTGCTAATTTTCATTTTGGCTGGATGTGCTGATTCTGAGATGCAGATGGTGAAAAAAGCAGAAAATCACCATTTTATGCTGTTTTTTGCCATCAAATAGTGCCCAGACGGTTTGGAATTATGGTCTGAAATTTTCATGGTAGGAAAGGCTTGGCCCACAGAAGTTCCTTTTCACTGGTTTGATGAAAAATAATCTGTTCCAAAGTCATTAAATTTTAAAATTCTAGTTCTGAGCATGCTCAGACAGCTTTTCAAAATAGCTGAATAAAGATTCATATGTGAACCCTTTTTCATGAGGTTTTTCATACCGCCATCTTGTTTTTAATTTTTCCCTAACAAATTTAATTTGAAAACCACAACAATGGAATTCTGAGAGTGATCAACACATGTAGCTTGCTCATCTGGACCCCTTAGCTGGATTCTGCACTTAACTGTTGAAGAAGTGCTCTTGACATGTTTTTTTTAAGATTATAAATCTTTTTCCGTGACTCATTTTTTTTACTGTTAATCTTTTATTGAGTACATATGGAATGCATACAACAATTTTTCATCTTTTTAAATGCTAGTTGTTTCGTGCTTGCAAAGATGGCACTTAAAGTGTAGCACATAATTAACATCCTGATATTCTGGAAGAATAACATGTGGATTAGCTAAATAAGAACAGCAATGACATATAAATAAGTAGTTTACTCATTTTGAGGCCTATAGCAATATAAAACTAAGAATGTCATATGACATACTGATGGATGTCAGAAGCTCTGAAATAAAATGAGGAGTGTCCAGCAGGCTTTTAAGACAATGATAGTAGGGAGATAACCAACTAAAGAGACAAATTACGGGTGGTCTAAGCATATCTTTACTGTTATAAGCTTTAGCCATCTCTGCTTTATTCTTAATGAATTGCAAATAGAGGGCCCATACCTCTTGAAATTTATGGCTTGTGTTGGAAGAAAATGCAACATTCTGCATTGGAAGCAAATATTCAATTGCCAATAACCGATCCGACAGGGTGAGAACCTCTGCTGGTCTCCATCTTCTCAAAATTAGTATTTTTGCTTTCACTGTAGCCAGAAGAAGCCATTATTTCACAGAAGTACTGAAGTTAGTCATTTGTATGTCAGCGCTAACAAAATCATTATCAGCAGCCATCAGTATAGGTCGATTTACTATTTTCAAGCAATACTGAATAACCTGACCCTAAAAAGGTTTAATAAGAGTACAGCCTCATAACACATGTAGCAAATCTGCTCTGGGGGCATCACATCTCCAGCAGCTATCATGAATTTGAACATCTATTAATTTTAACTGCACTGAGTACAATACCAATGGTGCAGTGTTTTATTCTGTATTAATAAACTGCATGGTCCACACAGGCCTTATGGGCAAGATCTCAGCAATGTGCCCATTCCTTGTCTGAAACTGGAATGTGCAATGACAGTTGCCATTTTGCTTTGGCTGAATTGGTAGGGTTGGGAGCAGCATCCCGTAGAAATTTCTGGATAATGATGTCCAGACCCTTTGTTACCTTAAGTCATTTCTGAAAGGGAAGCTAGTTGTCTATCCCATAGAACATGTGTACCACACTCCTGACCAGGTATCATATAGCTGTTAGATTTGGAGATATTTCCAAAAATCTGATTTTGGAAGTGAATATTTACATTGTAACTCCAGGAATGATTCCATAGCCCCTGGTCTGATGTTATCAGATCCCTTATCCTATAAATATGTTTGGCAATCCATTCTTTCCACACAAAAGGCCATTGCCCTATAGGAAAGAAAGGATTATTCCACAAATAAGTGTGAGCCCCAATGTGTGACAAGATTTAAAGAGTAGGCACATTTGTTTCCAAGCAGCATGAGCTGCTTTCAGGTTAAACAATGATGATATTTTTTAGGGAGTGGTAGTTCTAAATACACCTGGGGTGAGTGTTAGGGTTTACAACCCCAAGCCACACCCCAGGCCTGTTGCTGCCTGTAAGGTAGGGGTAGGGTGTTAAGATTGGAAACCCTAACATCACATTTCCCACATTTGTCACGCTAACCATAACTGGTGCATTAATGAAGGATTTTTATTTTTGGTTTTGTTTTTAGAACACTTAACCTTTGTAGAGCCGTGGACTGATATATCAGTCTAGAACTCCAATATGTTCTAATTCTGTTGGCAGTCTAAGGGTTCATCATCAATATCTCTGAACTACTGCCAGCTGCAGAGGAGTGCAATACCTCAATTAAAATAAACTTTATTGGACTTCCAACTATGATAGGCACTGTTCATTAATGTTCCCTTTAAGAAAAGCTTTAGTGTATTTAAGCTTCTAAGCTGGATGCTCATTTAACAGATGACATTCTTACTGATAATTTAATAGAAGCAGTAGTTAAGTGTTTGGGAGCTCTTTCTGGATCAACCTCATAAACGGCATGTACACAAACCTAATACTAAGCAAATATTTTTACCTCTGATTAACTGTGTTGATGTTGTACAGAGCCTAGATGTGCTCTGGTGACTCAGCTCAGAAAGTCAGATGTTTTATACATGAAGGTCATGTATTGTAGCATTGTGCTGCAGTGTGATCTTTTATACCCAGCGTTGTTCATTCCATAGTGCACATCACTAAACTCACCAAGTATGAAACATAGAAACATAGAAGTTGACGGCAGATAAGGACTGAAAAGCCCATCCAGTCTGCCCATTTCATTTTTCACCTTATGAATGTGCCATCTGCCTGTGCTCTGTCAATGGTCTATCTATTCATACTCATCTGTATTGCTCCCTTATGCCTATCCCATGCCTGTTTGAAGCCCCTGCACTATGTTCATATCCACCACTTCCTGAGGTAGGCTGTTCCATGCATCCACCACTTTTTCTGTGAAAAGGACTTCTCACATTACCCCTTAATTGGCTTCCTCTAATTTCTTGCTGTGTCCTCTTGTTCTGCTATTTTTCTTATATTGAAACATGTTCACTCTTTCACCTTGTTAATGCCCTTAAGATGTTTGAATGTTTCGATCACATCACCTCTCCTCCTTTGTTCTTTGGTATACAAATTGAGCTCTGCTAATCTGTCCTCATATGTTTTCTGATGCAATCCCTGAGCCATTTTGATTTCCCTTCTGACTTCCTCCATTTTGTTAATGTCCTTGTGCAGGTGTGGCCCAGTGCTGCATGCAGTACTCAGATGGGGCCTAACCAGTGTCTTTTAAAAAGGATTATTACCTCCTCTTACAACATGCGATACCTCTACTAATACTCCCCAACATCCCTCTAACCTTACCTACTGCTTTAGTGGTGTGCTTGGATGATTTCAGGTCATCGGTGATGATGATGCCTCAGTCTCTTTCTTCCCTTGTGACTGCCAGCAACTCCCTCCCAGCCTATAGGTGGCTTTCAGGTTTCTCTTCCCTATGTGCATGATCTTGCACTTCTAGCATTAAACCCCAGTTGCTCAGTCTTTACTGAGGAAGAGGAGGGTAATGGGTCTGAAGGAGTACAAGGGTGAGAATGGTGCAGAATGGACACAAGTCCCTTTACAACGAAAGGGTCCTGAAGGAACTGGAAGTAATAAGAGTTGATAAAGCAATGGGGCAGATGGGGTGCACCCCAGGTCCTTAAAGAACTAAGAGAGGTGGTGGCTGAACCTCTGGCTATCCTGTCTAGCCGATCACTGGAAACAGGGAGGTACCCAAAGACTGGAGGACAGCAGATGTAGTCCCCTTATACAAAAGTGGGAACAAAGAGGAAGCAGGGAACTACAGACCAGTCAGCCTCACCTCGGTAGTGGGGAAGATCATGGAAGCACTACTGAAGGAGAGATTGGTGGAACATCTGGTTGTCAATGGACTACAGGACCCAAGGCAGCATGGTTTCACCAGGGGGAGGCTGGTCAGACCAACCTCATTGAATTTTTGACTGGGTGACTACGGAGGTGGATCAGGGAGGGCAGTGGACATGGCCTATCTGGACTTCAGCAAGGTCTTTGACACTGTGCCACATACAAGACTGTTACACAAACTGGGAATATGGGTGTGGGCATGACAGTAGTGTGGTGGGTAGGTAACTGGCTGGGTGGCAGGACACAGAGGTGGTGGTAAATGGCTGTCACTCCACAGAAGGAAGAGTGACCAGTGGGTACCACAGGGATCAGTGCTGGGACCGGTCCTATTCAACATCTTCATCAGTGACATTGCGCAGGACCATGAAGGCAGAATTTCACTGTTTGCTGATGACACAAAGCTCTGTAACAGAGTAGACACACCAGAGGGTGTAGACAGAATGAGAAGCGACCTGCAGAAACTTGAAGAATGGTCAGGGGTTTGGCAGTTGAAGTTCAATGCAAAGAAGTGCAAGATAATGCATATGGGGCACAAAAACCCTGGCACAATATATCAGTTGGGGGTGAGGATATAGCATGCACCAAGCAGGAAAGGGATCTTGGGGTTGTCATCTCTGATGACCTCAAGGTAGGGAAACAGTGTGACAAGGCAGCAGGTAAAGCAAATAGGATGCTGGGATGTATAGGCAGGGCACCACCAGCAGGAAAAGGGAGGTCATAATTCTGCTATACAAGACACTAGTGAGGCCCCACCTGGAGTACAGTGAGTTCTGGAGACCATACCTACGTAAGGACATAGACAGGGTAGAGAAGGTTCAGAGGAGGGCAACAAAGATGGTGCATGGATTGCATCACAAGTCCTATGAAGACAGGTTGAAGGAACTGAACATGTACTCCTGGAGGAGAGGAGGGAGAGAGGGATATGATAGAGACATACAAGTATCTTACAGGGAGGAACAGGTGCAGGAAAACACTATTTTAAGTGAAAAGATGTTCCAGGACTAGAGGGCATGGGATGAAGTTGGAGGGAGAACGATTCAGAGGAAACATGAGAAAGAATTTCTTCACAGAACGGGTGGTGGACAAGTGGAACACCCTGCCAGAGGAAGTGGTGGGGGGCTGAAACAATCACGGGATTTAAGAATGCATGGGATAGACATAAAGGAATTCTGGAGGTCAGGGTAAGGGGCAACAGACTTCTAGGAAACAAACTGAACTTACAAGCTCAAATGGCAGACTGGGTGGGCTATAGGTCCTTATCTGCTGACACTGTCTATGTATCTATGTATCTATGTATCTATGTTGCCACTCTTCCCGACCATTTCCGCCAGTTTATCCAGATCTCTTCTCATTCTGCCCACCCCATCTGGATCATCTACTCTGTTGCAGATCTTGGTGTCATATGCAAACAGACAAACTTCACCCTCCAGTCCATCTGCAATGTCACTGATGAAGATATTGAAGAGGACTGGCCCCAGGACTAATCCTCAGGTGTCCCACTTCTGACTTGCATCTCTTCTGACTGTGTACCATTTACCACCACTCTCTGTTTTCTGCCCGTTAACCAGTTTGCCACCCAGTTGACCAACTTCTGACCCATCCCGAGCCTACCCAGCTTATTAATCATCTTCTATGTGGAACAGTATCAAAGCTTTACTGAAGTTAAGGTAGGCTTACATCAGCTGCTCCCCTTGGTCCACCACTTTACCCAGTCAAAGAAATCTATGAGATTAGTTTGACAGGACCTTCTTTGTAAACCCATGCTGTCTTGGATCTTGTGCTTCTATGGATTCCAGATGTTGCACTATCCTTTCCTTAAGGAGTGCCTCATAATCTTGCCCACTACTGAGGTAAGACTGATTGGTGTGTAGTTCCCTGCCTCCTCCTTGCTACCACTCTTGTGGAGCGGGATCACATGAGCCCTTCTCCAGTCTTCTGGGACCTTCCTGTGCTCAGAGACTCACTAAACAGTTCTGATAATGGCGCCACTAGTTTCACCCTTAGCTTCTTTAGTACCCTGGGATATATGCCATCAGGTCCTATTACCTTGTCCACCCTGAGCTTATCGAGCTCCTGTAGGACCCTTTTTTGTGAAGGGACTAGTGCACACTTCCTCCCTCCCGTGTCCATGGTGCTGAGCTGTGGGCCCTGCCCTACATTCTCTTTAGTAAATACTGAACAGAAGTATTTATTTAGATAGATGCTTTTACATTGTCCTCCTCCTCACACTCCTACTTCTCTCCTTTGATCTTAGCAATACCCCTTTCTGGACTTTCTCCTTTCACTAATGCATCTATAGAAAGTCTTGCACATTTGTTTTACTGTTTGTGCTAGTGTTTCTCAGTTTGGGCCTTTGCCTGCCTTACTGCCTTCCTTGCTTCCCTTAAGGAAGTTTGGTATGCCTCCTTTGGCTCTGACCTTTTCTGCTATTGTTTTTGAGAACCAAAGTGGTTTCCTTCTTCTTTGCACTTCCTTTTCTCTCTAACACAATGGGATGTTGTTTCAAGTATTGCATCCTTAATGCTTGCCCACTTTGCCTGTACCCCTCACCTGTATTTCTTTTGCCAGGGCTAGCTTAACTCTTGTTGGCTATCTTATCAAAGTCAGATCCTCTGAATTCTCATAGTTTTGCCTTTGAATGGGATTATTTAGTTCTAGTGGCTAAATTGAATCATACCATATGATGGTCACTGGTCCCCAAGTGACCTTCTTTCTGGAGATCTGTGATCCTTTCCCATTAGTTAGTACTAGATCTAGGACAGCCCTGTCTCTGGGTTGTTGTACCAGTTGTTTGAGGCCCCTCTGCAGGGAATCCACCATGTGTCTAGTTCTGGCAGATGTTCCACTGGTATTGACCAATCTGTATCTGGCATGTTGAAGTCTCCCATTATCAGAACCTCCCTTTGGCTGTCATGTTTTGTATATCTTCTAACAGTAATGTGTCTATGTCCTCCCCTGGTCTAGGGCCTGTGTAGACATCCCCAGTTCATATGGCTGTCCCATTTCCTGTTTCCAGGGTGACCCACAGTTCTTCTGGCTCCTTATATGTACTCTGAATTTCTGTAGCTTCGATATTTTCATTGACACACAGGAAAACTCCACCCCCCTTTTTGCACCTCAGTCTCTTCTGAACAGTACATAGCCAGGTACTGAAGTCCCAAGTGTGGTTACTGGTAAACCACGCCTCGTTAATTGCTACTATGTCCAGTTTAGCCTCTGTCATTATTGCCTGCAGGTCTGAGATCTTGTTTCCAGACTGCAGCATTTGTGTACATGATTTTCCATTGGCCAGATTTCAGTGTGTTAGTTGTTGGGTGAGGTCTGCATTTCTCCTGTGCATCATATGGGGAGACAGACCTTTCCTTTCCTGGTGTTGCAAATGAACTGCAAACATGCTGAACTCCTGTTTGACCACTAGCTGAGGAGGGAGGGTGTTCTTTCCATTCGACGTGTGGGGGTGCTGCCACCTCTCCCCATTTGCTAGTTTAAATATTCTGCAAAGATGTCAAACTTCTGCTCAATGCACTGACTCCTCCTTAGTCAGATGCAGTCCATCAGATTTAAAGAACTTTCGCCCCAAAACTGTTGCCAGTTCCCTACAAATTTGTGTCTGTTTTCCTGGCACCAGCCCTTGAGCCACATGTTTAGCATCCCTATCTCTCCTTCTCTGACTTTCCATCCATCTGCTCCCTCTCCCAGACTGGCAGGATCTCAGAGAAGGAGATGCCTGACAAAATAGATAATTAGTTGTCACCCAGCCTGGTCAGATGTTCCTTGGTCTCCACAACTGACCGGGTTGGCGAGATCATTAGTTCCTATGTGTACCAGGATGTCAATGTTTTCTCCTGCTTCCTGAACAGTTTATAATGCGGTCAGTGTCTCCTTCGATGTACCAGGGAGACATCTCATCATTACCCTGGCTGGAGATACGTATCAACTCCTGAATCATGGAGTCTCCTATGATCAGACATTTTTGGGATTTCTTTTGCTTTTTTGTTTTGGTTGCTGTTTTAGGTGGTTTTGTTGTTTCTTGAAAGTACAAGGACATTGTATTCCATTACTAGCAAGAGCTGGGTTATACTGTATGTCATGCACATTCTCATCTGTATCACTATTTTATTGGTAAATGCGAACAATTAAAGATCATCACAGTCTTGGATGTTTCTTTAGCACTTAGTAGTCAAAGGGATGAAGCTGTTTTTTTTTTTTTTACACAATGCTACCTGCAGCTGGACTAATGTAGTAGATTTTCTGTTTACAATGTATTTACCAGGACACCTCATCTGAGATGTAATATGTTGGTTTTCAGTGGATTCTCACTTTACCCATTTTATAGCTGTGAGTGACTAAAAAGCTAAATAAAGTGATGTGTTTAGGATCGTATAAGTCACGAAACTCTAGTAGGGCTGAAACCTTGGTCTCTTGATTACCAAGCCAGAACTCCTAGCCACTACCCCATGTTGTCCTAAATTTTTCTCAAAGATGCAACTGGTGGTTACTGTATTATGCCATTCATAAATTGTCATTGCTCAAATTTATCAATATGAGTCTGCTGCTGCTTTTTTTGTTTTTTATTTAAAGTTTGCTTGACAACCAGGTGCACACATATCCAGAATATATCCCATACTTCCATGCTTGTCACACATACTCCAACCAGATCCAATCCCCAGCCTGACTTTTCTACCCCCAAGCGAGGTTCAATGACTAGCCCAAGCACTGCCAGTTGCTGAGGAGCAGATGTAGTTAATTACTGGGGGCGGTGGGCAGCAAAGCTCCATTGTCCGAGGTGGATGGCTACTCCTTATCCTTGCAACGATTGGATTTTTCCACTTTTCATCCTCTAACCACCCCTGGCTATAGCCAGCCAGTGCTGCCTACAATGCCATCCTATCTTTGGGTGGTTGTTGATGTTACTGGTCAACAACAATGCCATTACCACCACCACTTCCCACCACAGGAGGTAGTCTACAACTGCCATGGAGACCACCCACATGATCCCAAATGCGATACCTCTGCTTTGTGCCTGAGATCACTATGGCATTAGAGGGAAGTCAGGACTGAGACTTGATATTAGGTCTCTAACATGGGTTCAACTGGGCCAGGACTTTGTTTACCATTTTACTTTGTAAAATCTGACTAGTCTGACAACATAGAAATCCTTCTAGTTATTAAATTAAGGGCTGGTTCCTACTACCCTGGGCTGAGATGCAGATGAGGTACATTGATGGGTCCTGATAGGACACAAACTAGTCTGGGTCTTCTGTTTTCAGTCTTTGCAGATTGCTTGAGAGACATTTGACACTATATACTTCTAGCTTAAAGTTATTTATCAAGTTTGCCATAGCAAATGGGAGTAGTAACCTGTAGCAGTTGTGAATCAGTCTTCTATTATTCAAACTGCTAAATAGTGCTGTTTTCCATGAAAACAAATCCTTTATGTCTGTTCTCTGCTTCATTTGCACAACCCTGCCACTTTAATTCTCAGAGCTGCAACACCCAACCATGATATCATACAAGGGAGATGTAATATGTTGGTTTTCAGTGGATTCTCACCATACCCATTTTATAGCTGTGAGTGACTAAAAGCTAAGTAAATTATTCAAATTATTATTCAAACTGCCAAATAGTGCTGTTTTCCATGAAAACAAATCCTTTTATGTCTGTTCTCTGCTTCATTTGCACAACCCTGCTACTTCAATTCTCAGAGCTGCAACACCCAACCATGATATCATACAAGGGAAACGAGTTTTTAAAGGGACAGTCAGTTTTAGCTGACTTTACGCTGTTGGCAACTAGCTGTATCTAGCATTATTACATGTAGAAAAGTCTAGAGATGTGATTGGCTGAAAGCAGTTCTGAGTCATGTAATCATTGACCCATTATTACACTCCTGAACTACTTACAGCCATTCAAGCCCTATAACATAAACATAGAAAAGTATCACCATACTCCCACATTCTGACAGGAGCTGTCACTTCAGACCTGTCACTTCACCAGCCCTGTCACTTCACCGCAGGCAATAAATGTGAAATAACATCTACACCGAATGGCAAATGAGCTTTCTGGCCTACCTGCATCACAAAAAACATTCTCCAGAAGCTTGTCTGCAGATTGTACTGATATAAACACTACTAAAATAGGAGACAGCACTTTGATTAGGAGAAAGAAAAACAGCTATGTACTGTACCCACAATGCCACACCATGTAAATTAGTTTTTGCTGCAATACCCACACAAGGATGAAGTAGTCAGGAAAAGAGAGTTGCTAGTGTTCAAAATATTCTGGCACTCTCACCTCTGACAAATACACCAATAGGATAACTTTTAAATCAACATTTTATTAAAATAACAAAAGGTTGCTATAGGGCTAGAAATTGGGATTACCTGATGTGTTTCAAAACACCTTTGTATCCTTTACCAAAGATATGCAAATTAGTATACAGGCTATTATATTTCTGTGCTCACTGCAGAAATAGGAGACTACAGCTTCAGTAAAGAAGTCTTGTAGCTACATACTGTATGCACAATGCCTTGTTTTGAAAATAAACATACAAGAACTTATATTTTTGAAGCCACTACTGAAATAAGAGACTGCCCTCACAGTAAGGAAATTAGAAAATAGCTTCTATTGTACCTACAATGCCTTGCTATGGACATCTACATATTAGGTGCTATACTGCAGTCACCACTACCAACATGAGAGACTGCACTTCTGTGTAAGGAACATTTCTGTCAACATTATAAATTACCCAGAATTCCTTGTTGCTGTATGTAAAACATTGACATCTCCCTTGTATGACATCATTCTGGGGGTGTGGCTGCACAGAGAAACTGGAGGTCAGCCAGAAACAAAGCGCTGATAAAACATAAAAAAAAAAATGACTATGACAGATTTTTTTACATAACAAATTACAGCTTCAACGTTTGAAGCATAGGTGACCATGGCATATTATGTGAAAAGACATTTGGAGAACCTTCTATATCACTTTAAGAGGAACCAATCTAAAGTCATGTACTGTATTTCCCATGATGCTTGAACTATTGAGGTATGCATACTTTTGTAATTGAAGCCTGGCTTTATGGCCAGTGCTCTTCCCAGGTAACCCATGCCTTGGATTTTTTTGTATTTGTTTGTTTGTCTTGTTTTGCCAAGGTTCTTTGTTTTTTCAGATTGCTTTCCTATTTTGGGATTACTATGACTAAAACCAGTTAGACCATTACAGGTCTGTTTCTTTCTTTTCCTGGCTGAGATACAGATGAGGTACACTGATGAATGCTATGAAGGACAAGACACATGTCTGTGTCATATGTTTTCAGCTGTTGCAGATTGTATTGAGGCTATTTTGCATCTTTTAATCCTGATGAAAGCAGAACCAGTATAAATTCATTTATGTGATTTGCATGTACTTCCTATGATGTTTGCATCATTCGGTATGTGGGATTTTGTATTTCTTTGAAACCTGGCTTTATTGGTAACACCTCCACAGTAACTCTTGCCTCTGTGTTTTTCTTCTGATGTTGATGTGCTTTGTCTTTTAGATTGTGCTCCAGTTTGTTGTATATTTATAGACTTTTCTTTTCCTTTCTTATTCCCTCCTTACTCAGTGGGGTTTGACCGCCTTCAGCCTGTCCATAAAATCTGAATGCAAGCACCTCCTGAGTGGCCACCAATGGCCCCCACACCCATCCCCTGCTTGTTAATCTACTCTTCTGGTATTATCTGTCTTGGTGGGGTGCACATTGTCTAGGAGGAGAGCAGGTTTGAACATACATAACCAGAGTTGAGGGGAAGAGTATCTAGGGTCTAGTGCCACAACTAGTCAAGAATGTATCAGTGTGATTCACTAGAGCACTACCCGAGCTTCCAACCTATTTTACATCCCCTTATGTCTTACTCTACCCCATGGGGCACGATCTAAGATGGTGATCTCTTTGGCCAAGCAAAGTGGATTTCGCTGGAACCCCTCTACAAACCCAGACTGGATGTATGATGCCATCTCAACCTATAGCAGCATCCTGCATTGTGACAGTGTCATGATTCCCTACCCCAAGTCTGTAGACAAGTATCCCTACACTCATGCCAGCAGGGACAATTCGTAATGGCAGGAGTCATCCACCTTCCCTAAAGTAGAAGGCTTCTAAGATGGATTCTTTCTGGTGTGGACCAGCGATGGTTGCATCCGTAATCTTGTCATCCTAGTCATGGCATCTGATACTGTTGCATACCTTTTCTTCTGGATAAGCTTAAATGGGTGGGGCTCTCTAACCTTGCTGTTAGTTGATTCCTATCTTACCTTGATGGCAGGTCCCAAGCTGTCCATATTGGAAACTCTCTTTCTATTTCACTCACATCCTTCACTTGTGTTCTTATGTCTTAAACTGTCTTGGCTGACCCTTTTCTCCATTTTCTAAAATAACTTACATAATACCTGTACTTTTGTCTCCTTTCATGTGTACTCTTATAATACAGTGATATATACCTCTGGTGCCTCTTCTTCTGACCCGGATACTCAGTTCCAACTGAATTTCTACAACATCCACCACTGATTTAATGATAATCTGTCCCTCAATGACAACAAATTAATCTCTTTGACTCCAGGCAGAGGTTGGCCAGACTCACATCTCTCCCTCTTTCCATACCTTGGATGGCATGTTATTATAGGATATCTCCTCCTTCAAATACCTTGAGGTTTGGTTGGACCATTATGGGTTGATATGTCACACCCAGACTAGTGTAGCAATAACCACAAGCTAGACCACACTAGCATGTAGAGTGACAGAGGTATGGCAGTGAAAGGAAATACCACTACCCCTCACTCTGCATATAATTCAGGAGCTGTTAAGTAGCCATGTGTCGAGTTCCTATTTGAGTTGCTCCATGGTGGAGTGGCTAGGCACCAGCACACAGTGAATCAGGAGACCTGGGATCACGGTTTGGTTTCCCCAGGTCTCCCCTGCTACTACTTTTTTGGTGTATTTAAAATAAACAACAAAAAAAAAGAAAGTCCATTGTTGTCAATGGGCATGCTGTTACAGACAGGTCGTTGTTTTGCCCAGCTCTGTTTTTGCTCAGTACTGTTTGACTGTGGCATTTTAGCCATGCTGTATTTGCATGCAACATAATGACCCCATGTGCACTTTGACTTCTGTGTATTTGGATACTAGCCACCAGAAGCTCCACCCAAACATGGAGCTCTATGCAGGAATAAAGCATACATTCCTTTTCCTGCATGAAGAGGAATCCTTTCAAGAATGAGTTTCCCAATGGTAGACTATAGTGGCATTGTCTATAGAACTCCTATATCCATTCTAGCCAGATTGGACCCTTCTTTCACTCTTTCTGCTGCTCTGCACTACACTATCCACCTTACACCTATCACTGTTCCTCTATTCCTCTCTTCCCTCCTCTTTGAAGGCAGGCACCTCTCTGAATCTGCTTCCTTTATTTCCAAATTCTGACTTGGCTTCTCCTCCTTATCATGCCTCCCTCCTATCATCTCTTTCTGCCCCACTTACTCCATCTTTAACTTTGACTCGAGATCTTTCACCCTTCCTTCTATGAAATCTTCTACTAGTCAAGCAGATTTCTCCTTCTGGTTTCTAATATGTGCTCCTGTCTTCCTCCAGCTAGTTGCTCTGCCTTTTGCCTCTTCTCTCTCAAATCCCTCCTTTGTGACTTCAATACTCACTTCTTTATTTTACCTTGGCTGCTCTGTGTCCTGGTATCTCACCCCTGCAATCTTCCTTTTAGGCATCATCTCTTCTCAGTTTTTGCACATGGTTCTGTGCCAAAACTACTGTAACACATCTCTTAATTTGGTTATACAGTAGTTAGTATATATCTAATCAGTTTACATTTGACTTGCCTGTCAACTGTGTCCTACTCTTTGTATAGGCTTTTTCTTTATTATTTATTGCATATTTAATCAAGTTTTACTGTACTCCATTTCTCCCATCCCCAGGATGCATCTGGAAGCAAGCTGTTGACAGCTTGCTATGTCTTTCCTGGCAAAACTTAATAAATAAATAACCAAATAAATAAATAAACAAATAATTGGACACTAAACACTGCCTCAACTACTCAATGTGTGTCAGTCCAGCTCTGGGACACATACCCAGGTCATCACATGGTAAGTTGCAGCAGTTACCATTAAGACCATGTCTCTGGTGCTAGGCTGCAATTTATTTTATTTAGTATGCATTATTCTGAGGGATGAATGATGGATGGAGGATTACCTGTAACTACATTCCTCCATTCCCTGGTGTACCTTTTAAAAGTGAGATATTACAGTATGGTGTTGGCAGAAAAGACCTGGGGACCATTGTGTCTTGCCTGATGCTAAGTGAAAGTGACTGTATCCAGTTTTACTATTGTCCTGTGTCCAAGTAAGTGCCAGAATGTTACCACTACTCATAATGTATGACCTTCACTATTCTACCCCCAGGAATCTGCCTAATCCAACTCTGAGCTGCCTTAACTGTATTAACTTTTAGCACTTTACTGGGAAGTTACTCCACATGCTGACCACCCACTGTCTGGGTTAATTCATTTTATCATTTATTCTTTATTCCACCCAGCCCTCACACCCCTTGCATCCAACCTTCAGATGGTCCCTGAGCACTCCAGTTTCTTTTACACTCTTTTCTTGTCATGGGAATCTCCACTCCAGATCTTCCTCAGCCCTTAAGACTCCAGCAGCTTGCATTTCCTTTCTTGTAGCAGGGTCCCAGTTGGTATGGATGTGCATTGCTGGCTCACAGAACAACATGCTTTCATTCACCAAGGCAAACAGGATGTACTGCAGGCTTTTGGAAGTTATGAGGTGGTGGTGGGACTTTTCCTCTCTCACTGACCACCGTCCTCAACTAATCTGAATGGAAAATCTGCTCACAGTGGCATCTGATAGGCAGAGGATGGACAACATCACCCATGCCATCAATGCTGCCTTATCCTGCCATTAGAGATTTTGGGAAACCAGAAGGCCTTCTTCCTCCCACAGCAGTAGTACTGCATCCTACTCCCCACTGCCTTGAAGCTGAGCAGCTGAGATCTGTATTCGATCCTAGGTCTCCTGGAGAAATTGTTGTGCATTGCTACCTACTTGACCATACAGGGCTGTGTTAGGTTATTCTTTGGAAGTTCTCACCATGCCCATTTCAGTTTGAGTGGGTGTTCTGCTTGTTCCCAACAGTTTCCAGGCTCATTCTCAGTGAGAGAACATTGTAATAAAATTGCAGTCTCTGGGATGAGTGTGTGCATTGTATAACTTCACAGGTACAATAAAAATTAGTCCTACCATCCTCCCATTAAAGTTTGTGAGTCTGGAAAGGAATCTGTGTTATGTTGATGACCTAAGGATTTACTGGCCCCACCCTTGATTGCAGACCTATGGAGGTAGGATGTGCACTAGGTAGCCTCTAGGACCTAAGCTATTAAGTACAGTTTGGTCTGTCGGTTAAAGAATGAAAAGTAATAAAAGTTGTGAAGTTGGTTGCTGGTAATGAGGTTACCATCTCACATAGGTAAACAAGCTGCCCAAGGAGGGACTAACGATGACAGCTTCCAGTTGCATAATGGCCCAGAACCAGCCTCAGTGGTTGGAATATTATGACGTTCATCTAACTGGCTGCTTCATGTTGCCTGACTGTTGATTTTCAATCAGATTTTCCTCAGTGCTTTGCTAAAAACAGTGGAATCAGCGATGATATAGCGCAGTAACTTGCAGTAAATGACATGCCAAAAATACTGCATGACAAAAGGGTGTGTCATTGAATTAGACTGTTCCTGTGGTATAGTGCAGTATTTTGTGATATATTATAGAATTACTGCATTGCATCCTGGCTCATGCAACTGTATATAGTGTGAGGCCATCCACTATCCACTGCCAGTGCATCACACTGCTGTTTTGGTGGCCCTGGTTAGAGAGCAGACTCAGGTGCATGGGACAGTGACTAGGAGTAGGAAGCAGTGCTGTCAGTGGCAACATTTCCTAACTCAGGCAGGGTATGGTGAATCTTCAGGCATGACAGTAGTCCATGTTGAGGGACAAGTAACTTTCTTCCACTAAAGGTTATTCTGCAGCATCTGATGCCAATAATAGGAATATGTAGTAACATCTAGTGGGTAGACAACCAGCAGGGTAAAAGCCAGGAGTCTAAATCCCAGAGGCTGTCTAAATGATAGCCATGATACATATGGGCACCACACCATAGACCCTGCCTCCCAGTGGTGGGCTGGTGGGAAATGGAGCAGAGTGGTCACCCTATCCCAATGAGGGCACAATGCATCTCAGAAGTGAGACAAATGTATTCAGAAAAATATATATAGAGAGTCAAGCAGTTTTCCAGACTCATCACTGCACAACAAAACATCTCTTATCTCCAGCCAACTTTCATACTGTCTCTACATGTCAGCTACTAATGTAATGCAGGTATGTAAGTGAGCACTCATGTGTTCCTGTATTCAAACAAAAATGTTCCACAGCTTATACACTGTGATTAGCATGAAACACAACGTGTGATGGGGTCTTTTACTGTATTTCAAGAAATAATTGCATCAGATGAGGAGAAATTCTCCATGAGATGCACATTTAAATGAAATAATCATGAAGAGCAGTTTTAATATTACAATGGAATTACTAGACCATGTGACACTAAGTAACATCCACAGTAATTAGATAGATAAAAGGACGTTTTAAGAAGGATCAGGAAAACAATCTGGACTGTAATCCAGAATCCATAGTTTAAGAGTTCAAGGTTGAATGATCCACATTTTTAAGAGGTTAGCTTTGCCCATCTCTGTGTGTAGACACACAACGGCACTCATATACAGTATGTAAGCCTAAACCCATATTATTGACAAAACTCACTGTTTAAGCAACTGCTAGGGTCCATCAGGAAGCCGCAAAGAAGGGAATATGATTTTAGAGTATAAACCCTCCTGACTGTGTGGTGTGGTGTTCCCAGGGTTTGAATAATTGTTTGAAGCAGTGTTGGTATTACCCTAACTTTAACACTGTCTGGCAAGAAAGCTCACACACACACACACACACACACACACACACATCTTCTGATGTGCTCTGAAGGAAGGAGTAACACCAACACTCATTCTAGCAACCATTCCCATTCTAGTAACACCACATCATATGCAGAAGAATTTTGAGTATTAGTAGTATCAGTATTTGTAATTGTAGTTGTGGAGCACTCTTCCAGAGCTTAGAGTGCTTTTCATACAGTATACGGTACAGTTTGATAGAAAACATGGGAGAAACAGAATGCATTTTACCCTTATCTAATATTTCCTTCTGCTGTGGCTAAAACACATTTTACCCTTATGCTGTATTTCTTTCTGCTTTGGCTTAGAATACATTTTAACCTTATGTTGTACTTTCTTCTGCTGTGATTTCAGACTGCAACCCTAACTGTTGCTGCTATGGTGGTCTCTGCAAAAAATGTCATTATTGTTTAGAAGGATATCTATTATCAAATACACACTGCAGGACCAGCATTCTCAATACTTCTGTGCCACTTTCATTGATGTACAATGGCTCCCTTCCTTCCTTGTTTCCATGCCAGCCAAGCTCATGTGGTATCTAGTGGCACACCCATTGCTCAGCCTGAGCACACTAAGCACCCCTGGTATCTAATGGCATCTACATCCTCTTTTTCATCCATGACAAGTATTCTCTGGTGTCCTGTGGTACATCCCTCCTCTTCCTGTCCAGTGACAAGCACGCCCTTTGGTCCAGTAGCATCCCTCACCCTTACCCACACCATACAAAGCACTCTGTCCAGTGGCTGCCCTTTCTCTCCTCCCATCTCACACCAAACACTCCTGAAACACATCTGCGCCCATCTTGCTCTATTGTATCAATAGCTCACTTGACACAGAAGGAGCAATTTTCAAGACCCCGCCCAATTGTAAAATCAATATCGCTTACAGCCACATGCATCCAACCTTAGATGAATTTGCCATTCTGAGCATATTCCCAGACCAGAAAAATTTGGTGTTAACCCTCAATTTTGGAGCAGTGTGCAAGTAAGACTGGGGAAAGATGTGCTGATCACAGACTCCTTTTCCTCTCAGACTGATTAGTGAAAATATCCCTGAGGCATCAGATGGAGCAGAATAGAAACTGAGGCAAGTCCCTAAGAGTTTCTGTGACTGAAGTGGTGGGGTGGGGTTGGGGTTGTAGGGAGAGAGACAGACAAATTCAATGGGCAGTGGACTTTAGTGCTTTCCAGTCTGAATCCATCCTGAAAATTCCCACCCAAGCACATTAGGAAGGTGGCGCCTTTGAAATTTGCCTGGATGGTTTGGTGGATACAGGGTTTTGAAACCCCAGCCTCGGGAGTAATTTCTAATCTGAGGGTGTTTTAGATGAGATGGAACTGGGCAGAGAGGAAGAAAGAGCACAAAGTGATGGAGAAAAGTTGATATTTTATATGTGTCAGGACCAGAAGGGTAGGAGAGCGGAGACAGAAATAAGTACACAGCAGAAAGGGTTATTTTTATGGCAATGGGGATGAAAATAATGATAGGAAACAGGGAGGAGATGTGGACACAGCAGAAGGGGAGGATGTGAGTATTTTCTATGTACTGAAGACCAGAACAGATGGGAAGGAGCAGTGTGAGAGCTAGAATACATCAGAAAGAAGATATTTGGAATGTGTCAGGGTTCAGACAGGTGGGAGGAACTGGGAAGATGTGAAGACTCAGCAAGAAGTGGAAATGTTGTATGTGTGGGGCTGTGATGGGTGAATGGGAGCAGGGAGAGAGATGGGACAATGTGGAAAGAGAGAAGAAAATATATATGTGTGTGTGTGTGTGTGTGTGTGTGGTGTATATATATATATATATATATATATATATATATTTTTTTTATTATTATTATTATTCTCTTTACTCCCTTGCTGCCCGCCGCCTGTACCTTGGTCCAGTCATGGACCACAGGCTTCCACCTCCACAATGACCATGACCCTCCGACACCCCTGGCCTACCCCCCAGGGTGGGGTTGTGGTAACAAAGTCCCCTAGTGCTGCAGACAATGGGATAGGTTGGTGGGCCAGTCTGAGGCTAATTGAAGCCATGGCAGGCTTCGTCTAGGGTGTCTGGCAGCTGATCTTTTCCTGGGGTGCGGGACGGCCATGACATCCTGCATCCACCCCACCCCTCAATGTTCTTGGTGCCAGCCATTTCACAACCCCTGGCCTCTGCCAGGGTCCATTGAGCACTGGTCACACTCCACACCATCCCCCAGAAAAGGAGAGCAGTCCTCAGGATGCTGCATCCTTCTCCCGGCCAGTTCTTCAGCATCTCGGGTTCGCTCCTGAACCCAGGTTGCCGGTATCTCAAGTGAAATCTAATTGCTGCACCGATGGGCCAGCTGATATTTGTTTTAGTAACTAGGGTCCAGAATAATGTAGTCCAAGAGAAGTGGCAGGGAGGAGAGCAAGCTATGACAGAGCAGGTAGGGTGAAGGGTAGTTTGTAATCATAGGAACACAGTCAAAAACACCCTCTGAAGGCCTGGTGCAAAGAAAGGCAGCCCAGCCCCAGACAGTCAACTCACCAGCAAAATCAATGCACTCAAGAGACCAAAGTGAAGAATCCTGATCCTTTATGCCAAATTAAATGTTGCTGCAAAAGTGATATTTACTGGCAAGGTGTACATCTTGACATGGAATCCTCCAGCAAAGAAAGAAAAGCCAGTCCAGATGCTCTAGTGCTATGGAAGATCTGCTCTGGGTCTTTGGTAGGGGCCTTCTGTGCTGGGAGGGGAGTCAGTCCTCTGTGTCAGTATGTACTTATACCTTGCCAATCAAGGTCACTTTTGCAGCAATACTCAATTTGGAATTAGGATCCTAATACTTTGATGTGGTCTGTCAAGAAAATTACATTTGCTACTTTATGATTATGGAGGCCTGGCATGAGCAGGAAGGAGCTATGGCAGGTGGAAAATGGGATGATTTTTTTTTAATATAGTAATAGGGTCAACAGTAGATAGAAGGAAGGCAGGCACACAGTGATAAGGAGATGTATACATTTTATGTTACGGGGGCCTGGATGGGTGGGAAGGAAAAGGATGGAGATGGGACATAGAGGATGGGGAAGGGTGGTTTTATGATTATGGGGATCTGGTATAGGTGGTAGGGAGGGACAGAGTGAAAGCTAAGACACAGCAGGATGGGAGAATGGTTATTTTTTAACAGTAACAGGGTCTTGAGCAGGCAGGAGGGAGTGAGGAGGAGCCATAGACAGAGTGCAAAGGGGACAGTTGGGTTTTTAACCTAATTGGGATCCATAATGGGGGATGATAGGGAGGGAGTTGGATACACCATGAGGAGAGGAGATTTTCAGTTTCATTTTTCTTAAATGTGTTGTAGCTAGTCACAGCAGTTGCTGTTTTCATAAATATGGTTAAAGGTGTTATATTAGATTGCAAGATGAGGCCCTAGCCAAATTTAGCATTTTGTTGTCTTGTGCAAAACTGCTACAGTTTTCTAAACACCTTGTGAAAAAAAATCAGTGAAAGTGCTAATATAGTATGTACGAGTTACTGGCCATTATTAAAATGGTTATAACTATTCTTCTTTATAACTCTATAAAAATACCACCTTTGTAGAAGGATATGATGAATCTGAAAGTTTCCTTTGAATTCGTTCAAGCTTAGAGAGATTTTTCCTCACATGGGATGTTAGAAATGGGAAGCATACCCAGGTAAGAGAGGATATCACTCCCATGCAGGGGACCTATTGCAGCATTATTCCAGGTAATAACATTAACATTAATCCATCCTAATAATTTATTGGCTTTGGTAGCAAATTCTTCACGACGGTCAGTGTTGCATGGTGTTTTGTAATAGTAACCCATATGTTTTTTCTCAGAATTTGCCAACATAATTTTACTTCCCTTTTATGTAATAATCATATCCCTTATTGTCCCTCCCAAAGTGCATACCTTGCACTTCTTGATGATTAGTTTCATTCCCTATTTTGATGTTCAATTTGCCAGACTAGTAAGATCATTCTGAAGGTTTATATGATCTTCATCCTCATCAACTGTTTTAAATATTATAGTAATCAAGAGCAAATTGTTCTAGCTAACAATGAATACCCAGCCCATGTCTGGTATAAATATCTGGAAAAAATTGGTCCCAAAGTCAACCCCTGAGGTATATCAGGTATTCCATTAGTAGCTGGCCCGGCTTTAGTGTTTCCTCCTAATAGTTGATATGTGTTCTCTTTTGCTCAGCCTGTTCTTGATCCAATTATTGTAATCAATTTAGGGTTAAACCCCATTTTACACATTTAATAGATGATTGCTATGAGGGAAAAGATCAAGGCTATTGAAACATTTAGGTACAGTATATGATGTCGACTCATCTATCTGTACCAATCCATTTATTTGCATTTTCATAATAGGTCAACAATTTTGTCACATAAAATGTCCCTGTGGAAACCATGCTGCCTAGAGTCTTCTAAATTAATCTCTCATAAGCAAACCTATAATATGGTCCCTAAAAATACATTCTGTGATTTTCTACAGCAATAAGATGAGCATCTAGTGCACACTGAAGGTAGCTTGAGTGTTATATGTGTCCAATAAGTCATATAGTTTACACCCCTACACCGATCCTCTTTTCCCTCATTATCAAATATGACTGCTGCACCATCGGTCCCTGCAGTCATAAGTGGCAAATTAGTTGTGAATATTACCTGCTCACTTCTGGTTTCATCAACTGCAAAAGGTGCAAACAAGTTAAAATAAATGCTGTTTACTCTAGTACATCCAGTAAAACACTAAAAAGCTGCCGAACCCCTCAATAGGACAAAATATACTAATTTCAATGAGTGCTGAGCACACCTACCAGTATCCCAGCACCTTTGCCATTCCAGACAAGAAAGAGAGAAGGAAGATGGAGTCTTTTTCATAGTTTTTTTATTTTATTTTTAAAGAAATGCTGGTAACAATACATTTAGAAAGACAGAGAGAGAGAGAGAGAGAGAGAGAGAGAGAAAGTGTGAATATCTAATGAATGTACATGCATTTTAGTCACAAACTAAGCCTTCCAGAAACAGGTCCTGGCACAGGCATCAAGTAAATATCCCCAAAACTGAAAGTGCCTGATTATATCACTTCCAGTTTTGTCAGCTACAAAAAGTATATTTCTATTGGGTGCAATCAAAATAAAATATGTGTTGTTTACCCTAACACATCTGTAAAAATGCTAAAAAGTTGCCAGAACCCTAAAAGGCCTAAAATACACCAAATTCTCACTGAGTAGTCCAACAATCCTTTAGAACTCTATCCATTTCAAACTCCATTCTACTTCCCGAGACAGCATTATGACCTATAAGCTGTACTGCATGATAGCACAAACCAGGTATCAACCAGCTGCATTGCTATTAACATGACATGACAGAAAGTATCACTCCACAGTCCAATAAAAGGATGGCAGCTATGAAATTACATGGGAATTAATGGAATAAAATCTCCTACATAATAAGCCACTGAAAGAGCCTATGCCATTCTCCTTTCCTAGAGGCAACTGGATTTTTCTGTCAAAATATCTGCTGCTCTTCAAAGAATGGCAGAACTACTGTAGCTACCCAGGCTAGCTGTGCAATGCCTATACTGGCACAGCAGAAGTAACATACTTCTACAGAAATGGGACAGTTAACACTGTGACATAAATTACCACAGGAAGTCCATCATCCAAAGACCATCTCTCTATTCACGGCAGAGTTACACCTGTCGCAACTAAACATATGCCCTTCTCTTGAAAGTAGTGGAGTGAGAGTACTCACACTGCTGTCATTTGTTCAGTGTAGGTTAATTCCTGCATTTTGCCCTGGTTAAATAAAGCTGTCATGCTCACACTGTCAGTACAACACATTTCTTATTGACATTGTACTCTTGGTTTGAGTTGTCTACACTATACCTCTTACATCTTTCTCCTCTATGTGGATGTCTACTTAAAAGCAAAATCTATCAGTTGAATAAAAAATGTATACTTACAAGAATAAAAATTACATTTTGTAAGCTCTACACAATAGAGTAACCATTCTTGTGTATCTGATTTAAAAATCCACCTTAAGCCGAGTTTGTAAAAACAAACATGCTGTCTTACCTTGTGACAATTAATAGGAAAAGTGAAAGGATATGGGTTACAGACCAGTTGATGCACCAGCTCCGGGATGGGTGGTTTGTTTCAGGCAGAAGAATACTACTGGTGCCAGCTCTGGGTGTGGAACATCTGGTTCATCTTCTGACGAGATCCATCAGGGCTGCTGTATCCGTGGAGTACTAGGGTGCCAGCTTGTCCATGGTCAGCAGGATCTGGATACAGTATTCCAGATACAGGTAATTGCACTCTGAGTTCCATGAGGATGAGGGATGGGCAAGGTTGTCAGCCATGTTGGCAGAAAGACAGAAATCCTGAAATGACAAAAACATAAAAGAGTTGGTGATAAGGGCAAATTATTTTTAGGTAGATTATTTTTGGGTTAAAATTTTTTACAGTCATACCAATATTTCATAACATAATGGTTATGTATAGAATGGTAGTACGGTAAATTGTATTATAAAGTGCCCTTCTGCAGACAAAGGGCAGCTAACAATACTGCACAATAAAACATCAAATCTGTAACATTTATCAACAGGCAAAATACAATATTCATACAATTAAACACAAACAGGCAAGCTTCACTAACTTAAATATCAGAAAGGCAGGAATGTAGCAGGTACATAGTTGAGCAATATGGGTAGGATTTTCACATCATAACACAGGCACAGTGTCCAATTTCCGATACAGCCTACATCATGCCACCTGCATCTGAACCTTTATATGCTATTTTCAAAGGTCTGAGGATATAAGACTGTTGCTGTGGTTTACAGCAAGGAAATAATGCTTGCATCATAGATTTGACAGATGTTTATTGTGATGCATGCATCATTTTCAGGGAGGGCTCTACCACCCGGTTCGACTTCTCTAATGTGGACTGTCGTTACAGTGACAGGAATCATGTTGACTGCAAATCATGGTCAGCATGATTCCTTGCAGACTCTCGGTCCTGAGTTTTTCTAATGGGGGCTTTGTCCCAACCCCCATGCAGGGGGCTCTGCCCTGCACCCCTGACTAAAGGATTGCTAACTCCAATTGAAGAAAACTCGGGATGGGGATGCGTGACCAGGAGACAGCATGCCTGTCTTGGGCACACTAACAGAGTTAACCTGTCGGCAAAGTGTTGATTTTGCCGAGGGAGCATAGTTCGCTGTGTTGGTGTCACCGCATAGGGAGGCATACCTTCAGGGAGCACTTTGTGTTGCTTCTGGATACTTTTAAATGGGTAGAGACAATCCTTGAATTTGATTTGCTTGCAGCCCTTGCCAGCTATATTTTTTTAGCTTATCCCACAGTAAAAACAAATCCAAAAATGGCAACCATCTGTGTGCCACCCTCCTTTCACACCTCTGAAAACCACCATCTTGATTCCTTGCTAACAGGACATTTCAAAACCACGGTTTAGTGAGCTAAATGGAAGCCAGAAACATAAAATAAAACAATTGCAACACTTAAATGTATTGAATCAAGACACAAGGCCCTGAAGGGCTTTGAAATCCTGTGTACTGTAAGAATAGACTATTTCTTCCTATTGTAAAAAGACATCTGAAAAATGCTTAGAATTGCAGTGTCAGTGGCTCAGTAGTGCACGCCTACTTGAGGCTGGAAAATCAGAAGGTGCTGGGATCTAGCCCCACACTGGGAATGTGGGATGAATCTCAATATGGACACTACAGTGCATTGGGGGTGGTGCTGCACGCCAGAGGTGCTGTCTTTCGATGAGACTTTAAATTGAGGTCACATCTGCCTGTTCTGGTGGTTGTTCAGTTGGACATTAAAGATCCCATGGCACTTCTCGATAAGAGTAGTTTTTCATTTTCATATGGGACATACCAGTAATACGAGTATTACAAAAGTCCAATACATACAGCAAAGAATTCCTATAGTCACTTTGTACAGCTTGTTCACAAATTAACTGATCACACAGTTATTACTTATATTTTACTATGAAAGAAAACCTTCCAGTACATTTCCACTAGGTCCCTTGGGTGTGCTTGCAGGTCCTTAATGAAAACATCCTTTAACAGAGTTTCACATTCTTGAGCTATGCTCAAGTATGTTGTTCTTTGTTGATGTAAGACAAACTGACGTCTTGCCTGCCTGAAATAATATTTAATGCAAAGGGAAAATACAGTTAATGTCTCTTTGTTATACTTTCTTAAAGACTCAGGAAAATCTCCTAGAGCTATCATGCCATAGGTGCATCAAGTTAACCAGGGAGTTTTCATCTGAGAGCCAAAACGACCACATCTGTTTGACAAAAACACATTCTAATAAAAATGCATCATTGTTTCTTCAGTTTGTCCACATTCTTTATAGGGCAATATCTTTCATTAAAAGATCTATGTTTGCTGTTCCCTTTTGGCGTGAGTCTACCATAAGTACATAACCAAAGGGTGTCTCATACTCTCCTTGGGAGTCTTGCATTCTGAAGCTGATGTATGGCTGTTTGAGTTTTACGTGGAGGACTAATTTTATGTTTGCTTGCATGCATGTGCAAGAAACATAATGCCATCATCTGAGATTTCGGAGGTGTGGCAGCCCCTCTTCCAATTCAGTCAGTGTGTTTGCAGGCACAGCCGCAGTTCTTCAATGGATGCTGGAGCTGTCTATGACAGCAGTCGAAAATGCAGTGGAGTACAATTGAAGGGGAGCTACACTCTGTGAGCAGTGATAAGATACGCCTGCTCATGCACGCCCCCCACACACACAGACATGCACGCATATTGTGTGTGCCGCCCCCACGCACACACTGTATAGCCAATGGGGGTGCCCAATCCTCGCCAGCTGTGCTGCGCCCCCCAAACAGAGTCTCCACATGCCACGCTGGTGCCCACCCAGCATGGCTACACATCAGATGGCCGATGGGGGTGCCCAATCCCCTGGCCGGCTCCACTGTTCCCCCAGAGAGTACAGGGTGCCACACTGGGAGCCCACCCCAGCATGGCAACAGATGTTATCGGTGATGGGGTGCCAAATCCCCATCAGCTCCATGCCCCCTAAACAGCCATCCAAACAGCCATCCTTGTGCCGCACTGAGAGCCCACCCCAGCGTGGCAACGTCCAGCGTCGTCGTCCTTTTTAAAAAAAAAACCTGAAACACAAAAATGGTCCCTTGCTGTCTCTGCCCCACCCGCACCACCCTCGCACCCCTGCCTCCCCACCCATACCCATACTCACCTCGGACTCAGTGCTTGCGATCTTTGGTGGACCAGGAACACGTCTGCACTCTTCAAAGCCGACCGCAAACTGGGGAAATGCCGGTAAGCTGTATAATGGATAGATAGGGTTTTTCCAACTTTGCTGCATATCTCAGGCATTTTTGGAATTTTTGCACCAAATTTTTCAACATGGGGTTTTGGGACCCTCTCGTGAATGCTCTCACAGTCATGGCGTTACTCGGGCCCGAAGGGTGATTTGTTGTCACGCGTGAAACACCTTCGGACCGAGTAATGAAACAACACTGCCACTGTTCATAAGGTGGCTCGAAAAGCCCATGTTGAAAATTTGGCTGAAAAATTCCTAAAATGATTGTTTTACGAGCGTGCATTGCACAGTCCCTATGCACGCCGTAAGTTCGCGAATTTTCAATATTTTCATCTAGATTTTTAACATTGCCATTTTACCACACCTGCTTATGAGCAGTATAGCTGTCATTTTTCACATCTTGCCCAAAACATGTTTCTGCACATGTAGCGTACAATGGAGCAGTCGATAGCGAAATCAATGTTTGGGACAGATTAAGAAAATCACAGTTACACTGTTCATGAGCAGAGGTCTTAAATGGCTATGTGGAAAATTTGGTGACAAAAGTCCATAAAATTACTGTGTTACTAGTGAGCATTGTGCAGTTTCCACGCACCTCGTAAGTTCATGACTTTGTAATATTTTCAGTCCAGATTTTCACCAGTGGCATTTTTCCACACTTCCTTATGAACAGTACAGCTGTCATTTTTCACAACAAGGCCAAAACGTGTTTTCACACTTTCAGCTCAGATATGCGTGGTCGCTGTGGGAAATCATTGTTTGGGATAGATAAAGAAAATCACAGTGACACTGTTCATGATCGAGGTCCCAAAATGCCTGTGTCGACAATCTTCTGTAAAAATCCCCAAACTAATTACATTATGTGTGCGGACAGTTTCTATGCACACCGGACTTCACTAGTTTTTTTCAATATTTTCACTGCAGATTTGCAACATTGCTATTTTACACCTCATGAACAGTACAGTTGTCATTTTTCACATCCTGTTCGAATGTGTTTTTGCACCTGTGGTGCTAAATGCCGGGTCACTGTGCATAAGCAGCTCGCTAACAAACTGATATTGCCACTATTCATGAGGTGGGGTCACAAAAACCATGCTGAAAATTTGCTGAAAATACCAACGAATGCCTGAGGTGTTAGGGGTTTCCAACCATAACGCCCCCACCCTGTAGAGAATGACAGGCATCAGGGGTGTGACTTGGGATTCTTGCCTGTAATGCTCATACCATTCCACACCCTGCAGCCAGTGAGAGGCATTGAGGTATGCCTTGGACTCTTTGGCCCCAAAGTTCAACCCATTATCCTATACTGCACCCATCTCACCATATTTCCTGATGGAATGGGGTGCGATAGGGCCAAAGACCCTAAGGCACACCGTGACACTTGTCAGTGTCTGCAGGGTAGAGTGTGGTGAAATGGCGAGCTATGCCTGATGACCCAAAGGCACACCCCAATGCCTGTCACTCTGCAGGGTGGTGGTGGTGGCTTCAGTTCAATGCTTCACTGCCTTTCCTATTATGAGGCTCTGTAACTTCTACACTACCAATGCCAATGTCAGCAAGCAAACATTCGGCATTGACAAATGCTTGTTAAAATTTGGTTCTTGTGGTCCAGTTTCATTTAGAATTGTTTTGTATAATTGTCTTCTATTTGTAGACATAATAACTGACTTTGATAAATTCCATTTATAGATTTTTTGAATTGTAGACTTCATAAATTCTGTGGAGGCTAGATTTTAGTATATTTAACTGGTTATTCTATCCAGTTTGGTAATCAAATATGATTCACAGTTTGTATCCAGGTTTTCATTAAACTAGAAGCTGGCTGCAAAACAAGATTAATGTTGTTTCATATAAACATAGACATAGAAACATAGACTTTGATGGCAGATAAGGACCGCTTGGCCCATCTAGTCTGCCCATTTCCTACCTACAGGATAGGCCGTAGATCCTAGTTAACCAACAGCCTATTTCTTCCTACCCCCACAAGAATTGCCTTATGTCTGTCCCATGCATTCTTGAATTCTCCCACAGTTTTAGACCCCACAACCTCCTCAGAAAGGTTGTTCCAAGCATCCACTACCTCTCTGTGAAATAATACTTCCTAACATTGCCCCTGAACCACCCCTTCTATCTTTAAATTGTGTCCCCTTGTTCTTGCAAGCCTCTTTTTCTGAAAGATGCTACCTCTTGGACTTTGTTGATTCCACTGAGGTACTTAAAAGTTTCTATCATGTCCCCCTCTCCTTTCTTTCCTCAAGGGTATATATATATTAAGCTCCTTTAGTGTCTCCTCATATGGCTTCTCTTGCAGACCCTGCACCATTTTAGTTGCCCTCCTCTGGTCCGCCTCTATCCTGTCTATGTCCTTGCGGAGATGGGGTCTCCAGAACTGACGAGTACTCCATATGGGGTCTCACCAACTGTCTGTACACAGGGATAACAACTTCCTGTTTTCTGCTGCTGATGCCTCTCCCTATACAGTACATCCCAGTATACCCCAGCCCTCCCTACTGCCTTCTCACATTGCTTGCTAACCTTAAGGTCATCTGATATGATTACCCCCAGGTCCCTTTCCTTTTTTGTTGTTGTTACTACCTCCCACCCATTGTGTATTCTTCCCTGGGTTCTTGTTTCCAAGGTGCATTATTTTGCACTTCTTGCATTGAATCCTAGCTGCCATGCTTCTGACCATTCCGTCAACCTTGCCAAGTCCCTTTTCATCCTTTCCACGCCTCCTTGTGTATCAACCCTGTTGCAGATCTTTGTGTCATCTGCAAAAGGCATACTTTTCCTTCCAGTCCCTCTGCAATGTCACTGATGAAGATATTAAAATGACTGGACCCAATACTGAACCTTGCGGTACCCACTAGTAACCCTCTTTCTTCAGAGTGGACTCCATTTAAATTACCTTCTGTGTCCTGTTGTGCAGCCAATGTTTTACCAAGGCTACCACCCTGGGACCCACTCCCAGGCTGGTTAATTTGACTATTAATCTTTGTGTGGGACTGTGTCAAATGCCTTGCTAAATTCTAGGTAGGCCATGTCCACAGCCCTCCCTGGTCTACTACTTTGGTCACCCAGTCAAAGAAATCTATTAGATTCATCTGACATGACCTTCCGCTAGAACCCATGCTGCCTTGGGTCCTCAGCCCCACTGGCTTCTAGGTACTCAACTATTCTTTTCCTTCAGAAGTGACTCCATCACTTTCCCTACCACAGAGCTCAGACTGACAGGTCTGTAGTTTCCTGCCTCTGTCTTGGTCCCACTTCTGTGAAGGGGAATCACATCCGCCTTCCTCCAGTCCTCGGGTACCACACCATCCTCCCATGATTTATTAAAAAGAGTAGCCAGTGGTTTCACTAGTTCCTCCTTAATTCTTTTAGAATTCTGGGGTGAATTCCATCATGACCCATTGCTTTGTCCACCTTCAGTTTTAGGAGTTCTTGCAGAACCCTTTTCTGTGAAAGGACTGGATCGACCCCTTATCAAGAGTGCTTCTGTTAATTGGATTAGGCACTTCCTCCTCTTTATGAATACTGAGCAGAAATATTCATTCAGTATCCCTGCTTTTTCACTGTCCCCTCTGTCCACCCACCGCTCATTCTATTCAGCCTCACTATCCCTCCTTTGTCTTTTCTCGCTGATGTACCTATAAAAGGTTTTATCCCTTCTTAACTGAGTTGGCTATCTTTTCTCAGTTTGGGCTTTGCTATTCTGACTTCCTCCCTGCTTCCTTCTGCCTTAACTGGTACAGCTCTCTGTCCTGCTCCTTCTGTGTTTCCTTATACTCCGGAATGCTATCTTTTTCTTCCTGACTTTCACAGCCACCTCTTTTGAGAACCATAGTGGCTTTTTCTTTCATTTTGATTTGCTTATTTGCTTCACACAAAGGCTTGTTGCCTCTGTGATGGCAGTTGTGATGATTCCCCATTGTTGCTCCACACCTCCTTCTAGCCTGTTTGCTAGTGCTTTTCTGAGGCACTCTCCCATCTTGCCAAAGTCAGCCCTCCTAAAGTCCAGTACCCTCACTTTTGTATGGCTTGACTCTGTAGCTGAGTTTAACGTGAACCACACTGTTTGATGGTCACTTGTTCCCAGATGGCAACCCACTTCTAGATCTGAGATCCTCTCACTGCCTCCGTTTGAGAGTACAAGGTCTAAGATTGCTCCTCATGAGTGGGTTCTGAAACTAGTTGTCTGAGTCCTGCCACCTGTAGGGTATCAAGAATGGCCCTGCTCTTGGATGTGGCTGCAGCAAATGTGCTCCAGTTAACATCTAGCATATTCAGGTCTCCCATTAACAGTATCTCCCTTTCTCTGCCATTCTAAGAATGCCTTCTATCATATCCTTGTCCATTTCCTCCCCAGACATGGGGGTCTATACACAACCCTGTGTGGATTGTGGTGCCCTTTCCAGCCTCAAGGTGACCCACAGTGCCTCCTCTCCTCCCTGTTTACTCTTTTGTTCAGTTGCTTTATCCTTCCTTTACATAGAGAGCTACCTCCCCTCTTCTCCCCTGCCTGTCTCTCCTGTAGGTTATGTACCCTGGTATGTTAACATCTCAGTCATGGTTCTCTGTGTACCATGTTTCTGTGACTTCTACGATATCCAGGCATCCCTCTTCCATCAAGGCTTGAAGACTTGGTTTGCTGGCCAAGCACCTAGCTTCACCTGAGCTCTTTCCTTCTAAGACTGCTTGAAAGGCAGAGTAGAGAAACTTACCAGAGCAAGGGAGAAGGATTAAGACTTAGTTTGGCTAAGCAGATTTACTGTGTGGTGGTGTTTTTATTTTTTACTCACAGGGATTGCTACTGTTTGTTGCTAACATTTCATTGCTTTATTTTTCTCTGATTCAAATTGTTGTTGCTGGTATACCTTCTTCTGCATTATTACAAGGTGTGCCTACAGGTGTGCTAACAGATTACTGCTGTAATCTTCTGATTCAAATTGTCTTTTGCAAGGTATATCTTCTGTTACTGCTTTATTTTTCTCCGAGCAAAGTGTTTCTTACAGGGTATATCTTCTCTGAAATTATTACAGGTGGTGCTTACAGGTTTTACAGTTTTATTTAACATTAGGATAAGCTTCAGGGTTACTGCATTTGTTGTTGACTGATTGTTTCTGCTCTTACCTCCTTGTTCTTTCGTCCGTGGTTCTTCTTTTTAGGCAGGGAAGGGCCCAGCCACCCACCCCATCCCCAACCACCCCACACTACACTCCTTTTATAGGGTACCACAGTTGTGACATTTCCTGTGGCAGAGCAGGAAGGCGAATCAGTGGGGCTCCACAAGGTGATCTCATTTACAGGGCACTAGTAATTTAACTTGTTATAACAAGTTAAACAAAGCACAATTAAACCATTACTTGCATTTTTTTTCTTTTTTTTCCTTCTAATTACTCTGACTAGGTTACAAACCCAGCAACTTATTTGGAATGGATTTCATTAACTGCAGGTACTGTGGAACAATTTTCAGAAGGACAGTCTTACAGGATTTAGGACACTGTCCTACATGCTGGGCCTTTGGAGATCTTAGGGCTCGGCTCCAGGCAGCATGGGCAGAGATTGCACGCCTCAAATTTCATATTGAAGAGGAAATACATTATAAGAACCACCCGCCATTTCCCCAGCATCCAACAGAAAAACCTTGACCGCAGAGGGTAGTTGGTCCAGCAGGTTGGCAGGTGGTTAGGAGGAGCAAATCAGGTGCCCCATCACTCTCTGCTCTCCAACACATTGCCTCCAAAACCATATAAACACTACAAACAGGTATCTGCCTCTATCTCTGAAATCAAATAAAGAGGCAGAAGACACTGCAGAGCAGGACACTGCGCACAGGAGCTAGCACAACAAAACTCACCCAAATCAGGAACCAAAACTAAACAAGCACAAAGGAAATCCAAAAACTTCTGATCATAGGAGACTCCATGATTGGGGAGTTGATACCCATCTCCAGCCAGGGTGATGGTCGATGTCTCCCAGGTACATCAGCATGGAGAGACACTGACCGCATTACTAAAATTGTTCACAAAGCAGGAGAAAACATTGATGTCCTAGTACACATAGGGACTAATGATCTCGCCAGCCGGTCAGTTGTGGAGACCAAGGAACACCTGACTAGGCTGGGTGACAAACTATCATCTATTTTGTCCAGCATCTCCTTCTGAGATCCTGCCAGTCTGGGAGAGGGGAGCAGATGGACTGGAAGTTCAGAGAAGGGAGATAGGGGAGCTAAACACGTGGCTCAAGGACTGGTGCCAGGAAAAAGGACACAGATTTGTAGGAACTGGCAACAGTTCTGGGAGCGAAAGTTCTTTAAATTTGATGTACTGCATCTGACTAAAGAGGGAGTCAGTGCATTGGGGCAGAAGTTTGATGTCTTGCAGAATATTTAAACTAGCAAATGGGGAGAGGTGCAGCACCCATACGTCGAATGGGAAGAACACCCCTCCCTCAGCTAGTGGTCAAACAGGAATTCAGCTTGTTTGCAGTTCATTTGCATCACCAGGTAAGAAAAAGGTTTGTCTCCCCTACGATGCACAGGGGTAATGCCAAACTTCACCCAACAACTAACACACCAAAATCTGGCCAATGGAAAATCATGTACACAAATGCTCACAGCCTGGAAATAAGATCCCAGACCTGCAGGCAATAATGTCAGAGCTAAACTGGACATAGTAGCAATTAGTGAGACGTGGTTTACCAGTAACCACACTTGGGAGACTTCAGTACCTGGCTATGTATTGTTCAGAAGAGACCGAGGTGCAAAAAGGGGGAGGAGTGGCCCTGTATGTTAATGAAAATATCAAAGCTACAGAAATTCAGGATACACATAAGGAGCCAGAAGAACTGTGGGTCACCCTGAAACAGGAAATGGGACAGCCATAAGAACTGGGGTTGTCTACAGGCCCCAAGACCAGAGAGAGGACATAGACACATTACTGTTAGAAGATATACAAAACATGACAGCTAAAGGGAGGTTCTGATAATGAGAGACTTCAACATGCCGGATACAGATTGGTCAATACCAGCAGGAACATCTGCCAGAACTAGACTCATAGTGGATTCCCTGCAGGGGAGGGCCTCAAACAACTGGTACAGCAACCCACAAGAGACAGGGCTATCCTAGATCTAGTACTGACTAACAAAGAAGGATCACAGATCTCCAGGTAGAAGGTCACCTGGGGCCAGTGACCATCACATGGTATGGTTCAATTTGGCTACTACATCTAAATCATCCCATTCCAAGGCAAAAATATGGGACTTCAGAGGAGCTGACTTTGATAAGATGGCCAACAGAGTTAAGCTAGCCCTGGCAAAAAGAAACACAGGTGAGGGTACAGGCAAAGTGGGCAAGCATTAAGGATGCAATACTTGAAGCAACATTCCATTGTGTTAGACAGAAAAGGGCAAAAGAAAAGGAAACCACTTTGGTTCTCAAATACAGTAGCAGAAAGGCCAGAGCCAAAAGGCTGGCCTTCAGGAAATATAAGGGAACACAGTGGGATGAAGATAGGAGGCATACCAAACTGCCCTAAGGGAAGCAGGTAAGGCAGTAAGGCAGGCAAAGTCCCAAACTGAGGAAACATAGCACTAACAGTAAAAGAAGGTGACAAGACTTTCTATAGATACATTAGTGAAAGGAGAAAGTCCAGAGGGGTATTCAGCTTAATGGAGAAAAGGGAGCATGTGAGGAGGAGGACCCTGTAAAGGCATCTATCCTAAATAGATACTTTTGCTCAGTATTTACTGAAGAGAAGGTAGGGCAGGGCCCACAGCTCAGCATCATGGACACAGGGGAGGGAGGTGAGCACTACTCCTTCACAAAAGAAAGGGTCCTACAAGAGCTTGCTAAGCTCAGGGTGGATAAGGCAATGGGACCTGATGGCATACATCCCAGGGTAATTAAGGAGCTAAAGGAGGAACTAGCAGAGCCATTAGCAGAATTGTTTAGTGAGTCTCTGAGCACAGGAGAGGTCCCAGAAGACTTGAGAAGGGTTTATGTGATCCCGGCTCCACAAGAGTGGTAGCAGGGAGGAGGCGGGGAACTACAGACTGGTCAGTCTTACCTCAGTAGTGGGCAAGATTATGGAGGCACTCCTTAAGGAAAGGATAGTGCAACACCTGGAATCCATAGGGGCACAGGATCCATGACAGCATGGGTTTACAAAGGAAGGTCCTGTCAAACTAATCTCATAGATTTCTTTGACTGGGTAACCAGAGTGGTGGACCAAGGGGAGCAGCTGATGTCACCTACCTTGACTTCAGCAAAGCTTTTGACACTGTTCCACATAGAAGATTGATAAATAAGCTGGGTAGGCTCGGGGTGGGTCAGAAGTTGGTCAACTGGGTGGCAAACTGGTTGACTGGCAGAAAACAGAGAGTGGTGGTAAATGGTATACAGTCAGAAGAGATGCAAGTCACAAGTGGGTACTTCAGGATCAGTCCTGGGGCCAGTCCTATTCAACATCTTCATTAGTGACCTTGCAGATGGACTAGAGGGTAGGCTTGTCTGTTTGCAGATGACACCAAGATCTGCAACAGAGTAGATGAGCCAGATGGGGTGGGCAGAATGAGAAGAGATCTGGATAAACTAGCAGAATGGTCAGAAGAGTGGCAACTGGGATTTAATGCAAAGAAGTGCAAAATCATGCACATAGGGAAGAGAAATCCTGAAGCCACTTATAGGCTGGGAGGGAGTTCTAGCAGTCACAAAGGAAGAAAGAGACTTGGGCATCATCATCACTGATGACCTAAAATCATCCAAGCAGACCTCTAAAGCAGTAGGTAAGGCTAGGGGGTGTTAGGGTGTATTAGTAGGGTATCACAAGTCGTAAGAGGAGGTAATAATCCCTCTGTACAAGACATTGGTTAGGCCCATCTGAGTACTGCAGTGCAGTATTGGAGGCCACACCTTCACAAGGACATTAACCAAATTGAGGCAGTCCAGAGAAGGGCAACCAAATGGTGCAGGGACTGCATCAGAAGACATATGAGGACAGATTAGCGGAGTCAATATGTATACCCTGAGCAAAGGAGGAGAGAGGTGATATGATCAAGGCATTCAAACACCTTAAGGGCATAAACAAGGTGAAAGAGTCTAACATGTTTAAATATAAGAAAATAGCAGGACAAGAGGACACAGCATGAGATTAGAAGGAGGCCGATTAAGGGGAATGTGAGGAAATTCTTTTCACAGAAAGGGTGGTGGATGCATGGAATGGCTTACCACAAGAAGTGGTGGCTATGAATACAGTGCAGGGCTTCAAACAGGCATGGGATAGGCATAGGAGCAATACAAATCACTATGAATAGATAGGTCACTGACAGAGCAAAGGCCAATAGCACATTTATAAGGTAGAAAGAAATGGGCAGACTGGATGGGCCTTGTGGTCCTTATCTGCCGCCAACTTCTATGTTTCTATGTTTCTAAGGCCACCAGCTCAGGAGCTTGTTGCCCAGACTACGGGCATTGGTACTATTACCCTCCATTTCCTGATGGCCTTACTCTCTTTGCCCATCCCTGTCCTTCTTGCCTTTGTCACTTTCTCCATTTACCCTTGCCCTTCTCCCTATCGACACCTCTATGTTGGTGTTTGCCACAATTGCTACTGTGATTTTTGGGAGGGCTATGATTTCCTGCTCCTTTCCAGTGCCTCCCTCTTGGCTAGTTTAAATGCTTGCCAATGAAGCATTTAAACCTATCACCTAGGATCCTGGTTCCCCTCCCAGACAGATGCAGCCCATCATGCCAGTATAGGCTTGCATCACTCCAGGTGGACCCCCAGTCCCCAGTGAAGCTAAACCTGAGCTCCACACCAGTTTTTCAACCACTGATTGAATCCCATGGTGCGGAACACCCTAGCCTCTCCTTTGCCATAGATGGCAGCACCTCCGAGAAGGTTACCATGCGTGCTACTTGACTAAGTCCCCTCCAATTCCACAAACTCTTCCTGTACTTCTTTAATCCCTTTCTTAGCCAGGTCATTTGTCCCTAGGTGGACAGTGACATCCAGCTCTCCTCTGTGCAGCTGCTCCGCAATCCTGAGGATTCGCTCCCTGTTCCTCCAAGCCATGGCACCAGGCAGGCACCTTACCTCCCTCTTCCCTTCCTCCCCAGTTCTACTCTTCTAACAATGGAGTCCCCCACCAGGAGTTGTTACCTTCCTCCTGGGTCCCCTGCCACCCTCCTGTGGGTCTCCTTTGTGGAGGTTCCCAGCATCCTCCTTGGTCTCCACTGCGGTGCCTCCATATAGGAACCACACTTTGCCAGAATGGCATAGGAATTGTGAAGAGGTACAACTGGAGGGATGCGCCTCTGTTCCACCACCCTCACCCTCCCTGAGCCCACTGTGGTCCAACCATCCACTCTTCTTGACAACCTCTGAGGCAACGGCAGTGGCACTGGTGGTCCCTGGATGGAAGAGGAGGTCCCACAAATCCTGGCCAACTCAGCCTGGAGATGAGCAACCTCCTCCCTCAGCTCAGAGAGGTGCCTGCAGATGGGACAACACGCATCCTCCAGAATGTCTCCCAGAAGACTGTTGCTCCGCAGCCACTGCACTGCACCACTCCAATCATGTCTTATTTCTGGCCCTTAACTGTTTGCAATCCTTACTCTTTCCTCTGTTTTTCTCTCTCTCCTTACTTTCTTCCTGTGTGCCCTTTAAGCTCCTGATTGTCCTGTTCTAAGACAAGAATATCCTATATTTCTCAGTAGACCCCTTACTTGCTCAGAGGCAGACCTCCAGCAGCTAGAGGGGGCCGAGAGCTACTCTTGCCCTTCTAGGATGGTGGGTCTTTGGTAGCTTTGTGATCACTCACTTCCTGCTCCCAACCAGGAAGTTCCTGTTGTCAGTCAAATCCTGTGCCTACAAAAGTAGAACTAGCTTTGGGTGGAGGAAGAAGGCAAAATAGTCCCAGTAGAGAAGTCCAGTCACACAGCAGTCCTTTCTCCTGGTGTCTTCTGCCAAGCTATTAAACAATGCATTAAGAAATGCAATGCATTAAACAATGCATGAAAAAGATGATGAGATTGATCACACCCAAACCTCCTTTTGTTTATCCAAATATGTAAATTTCCATTTAATCAGATTTAATCTACTATCTCATAGCATTCTGAAAAAGACACTGTAAAGTTTTGTTCCATACTTTATAGGTAATGGAAATATCATGCTAACATACTGTATAGGAGACAAGGGATGAGAAACTGTTTGATAATATGAATCCTGTTTTGTTTTTCATATCTTTATTTTCTGCTTCTGAAGCTCAGCCTGCCATACATCCAGCTGCCGTCCTCTCCCCATCCAGCCTGCAGGCTCACTCACATCCAGCTGGCACAGAACATACCATGGAGGGGTCCCTCACCCCTCTCACTGGCTGGGATCCAATACCAGAAAACAATTCCACAACAGGACCACTGGGTAGAGAGGTCCAGCCATCAAGCTGCCCCACTGACTGCCATTATCCTCTGCTTTTTCACCCCTGAGATCTGACATCCAGGCACTGCATGCCAACATCCGCTGTATCTCACCCACTGGTTGCACTGTTTCTGCAGTGCCCCCAATTCCATTGAGGACACCACAGAATGATGGAAGCCCCAAACCCTCCCCAGGGAAAGAAGAGCAGTGCATCAGATGCTCAGTCCTTTCCCTCCCAGCCAACCCCAATGGCCTGGGAACATTTCGAACCTGGGTCATCGGTGTGGTGTGAGGTGTGGTGTCAGTGCCTTAACCCTCAGTACCACCAGGCCGGCCTTTATTAATCCTTTAAAGTTAGACAGTTTCCAGTTTTCTATATTTCTACTTTTTTTACATATTTGTAAGGCTGAATCCCAATTATATATTTCTGGTTTTCTACCCCAAAAGAAATTCCAGAATTTTCTTAGGGTTCATAGTAACTTAAACACCTGCAATTCTACCTGGTAGTGGATGTGGTATCTTCCCAATTGACAGAAGTTTACTTTTATCAAGGTTCAGTGAAGCTCCAGAGATTAAAGCAAATATGTCTATTTTCTGTAAAGCTGCAGTAATACTCTCCCTTGTAGATGCTTAAAGACACAAATCATCTGCATAAGCTACCATTTTACAAGAGTCCTCTGGATAATTACTTGTCATACGAAGAATAAGTATATTTAGGTAAATTTTTCTAATGACAGGGTCAACAGCAAAGTATAGAATAAGGGTCTCAATGGACATCCCTGTCTAACCCTGAACATACCGGTAATTTGATTTGGGCAAGGCCAATAATGCCATAGATAATATTAGCCACCTGGTCTAAGGCCTTAATTCATTGGATAAGCTCTGGATGTATTCTATATATCAGTAAGACTTGGAACAAATAGGAATGATTAACCTTATCAAAAACTTTTTTTGATCTAAGGATGCTATATATCCTGTAATGTTCTGTTTCTACAGTAATCTATAATATCCCTGACCAAAAAGACTGTGCTATATTTTTCTATTTGGTAATGCACATGTCTGGGATACATGGATTTTTGTTTCTGCATATTTCTGTAACCTAAATTGTAGCAATAGAAAAATCTTAAAGTCTGTGTTGAGTAGATGGGCCTCCAATTTTGTAAAAAGTTGTACTGTATCTCCTTTTTATATACAGAAATATAATAATTCCTTCTGCAAAAGTTGTGGTTAAGTTTTGTTTGTGGCATGTCATTAAACACCATGCTAAGAATTTGTGATAAGTTTGATTTTTAACATTAATAAAATTCATTAGTTAGTCCATCTCTGCCTGGTGTTGTGTTGCACTTCAGTTTACCAATTATGTGTTGAGTCTTTTCTAGTGTTATAGGAGAGATAGGTTGAACGCTTGTCTGAAGACCATACTTTTATCAAAATGTCAACTAAATACCTTTGTATCTCTTCTGACAAATATCCATACTATTATTAAATTGTTGTAGGAATTCCTCTACCACCTGTTTAATGTGTTGTTGAGAAGAGCTCCTGACTCTCTTAATATCTTGTAACTGGGAAAAGACTGAAGTATTTTTCCTATTTTTGCATGTCTCACAGTGATCAGAGAATGGAGTTGTTTGAGTCCCATATGAAAGCTCTGCATATAATGTGTCTGCTCTATAATATTGTACTTTTTTCATTTCTGTTTTATTCTTTGTATTTGAGCAGCTAGACTTAATTTAGAGGAATATGCAAGTGTTTGTAAGTGCAATAATTGTCATAGTTAATTATATTTAAAAAAAGATTTTTGATTTGAGCTATCTCTGCTTTTTTAACCAATCAGTAATATATTTTTTGTGTCTTGCCACCATGCCCTAAATCCTTATATAACTCTAGCACTGATACATGAATTTTAAGAAAATATTTTAAATGATTTACTACTCTTAAGACCTGCATAGGTTGATTATTAAGTTTCCATTCATTTGTTTTTTGACTTTTGAGAATCTATTGGTAATATACTAACATATGAAGAAGCCAGCAGAAGAAGGCCATTTGTTCATCAAGTCTGCTCGTATTACAGGGTCCACAGCTTGAGCTAATGTCCCTGCCCTCCCTCTACACTCCTCCCATCCTCCCTACCCATGATCCTTTCCTTCCCCATGCCTATCCCAGCCTCTCTAATATGATATTAATACTTAATAAATATAGTTTTAACCAGTAAATGGTCCAACAGTTTTATGGGTATAACTTCCATACCCTGACTGTATAACTGGGAGGAAAAAATAGGTAATCAATTTGAGTAAATAAAGCTCCCTTTTGAAAGGTAAAGTTCGGACCAGTATGTAGGGAACAAAAGCAGTTGGTTAGTTCCACTGTAAGAATACATTTCTGAAAAGCAAATTTATCACAATAAATTTTCTTTCTCAACTTTTTTTTGTCTAACTGAAGGCTATAATTAAAATCCCAGCTGAATAGTACTATTCTGGCTGTGCAAGGAAAGGTTCTATTAATTCTAGTGTTTTTACCTTTCTACTTTAGTTTGAGGATTATAGACAGTGATGAGATGGATGGATATGAGTCCCATGTCCCACGTGAGAATAAAGACACGTCCCAGGACTATGTCAATCAGCCTGTATAAATAAAATCTAGAACCAGTAAATAATATTCCCACCCCATCTGCCATCTCCTGGCCATAAGACCTGGTGGATGTGCCCAAATCCAGTCTTTTGACACTGTTTAATTTCTCCCATAGATTTAATCCAGGTTTCCTGTACAAAAATAATACCTAAGGCTAGAGTTCTAAGGAGGTGAAACAAACTTTCGCTTGGCCCATTACGAATGCTGTGAACATTTAGCGTGGCCAACACCAAAAAGTTCATCTTTATAGTGTAAGGTTGTTGAAAACTTTTTCATTTTTTCTGCCTTTTCTTTTTCTTTGTTCCTGTTTCTTTTATCTTTGTATTGGATGCATCAGGCACAGTAAATGATGTATCAGAGTCAATCTCTTCTGACTCTAAGTGACTCCAGTTTTTGGAGCCAATGTCTCAAAGTGGTTATCCAGTTCAATTTGAGTATCAGCTTTTTCGATGACAGCCTAGCAGATCTCTGTCTGGACTGTATGGTCACCCAGGTTTTAGGTGGGCATGTGAGACGGTCTTCCATTGCAGTGTCTTCTGAGTATTGCACTGACATAACTTAGAGGAGATCAACCTCTGTTTTCTGTGGTAGAGTTGTTAGGTTCTTCCTGGCAATCTTCCTGTGGTAATGGAGAGCTGCCTTTATCTGGTTTATGTAGTGTTTGTTCATGCTGTTTGTCTTTGTTCAAGGTCTGGTGGGGGGTTCATATTTTCAGGTAGATCCGCCAGCTGCTGTGCTTTCTAAATCAGGTCATCTTGATTATGTTTATTTGATTTATTGTGAGCTGCCCAAGGGCAATGTTGGAATGTATGTTCAGATTCATCACACAGATTGCATTTTGGTATATTAGTGCATTGATGACTGATATGCTCAAACTCCCCCATATATTACATTTAGGCTGATCACATACATTAGCCAAGTGCACCCTGGAGCCTCATTTATAGCAAGCCCTAGGTTGTCTAGGTAAAACAAACTCCTCTGTCTTTGCCAAAAAGAAACTATTAGATGTATGTTGATCCCTCTCAGTTTGTTTTAAGTTTTGCTTTGAATCGCCATCCCCGCCAAAACTGTTCTGAGTCCTGGATGGCCTCGAGTGCACTCAATACCTTGCATCTTTATGACAGCCAATATGAAATATCCTCTACATGGACACCTTCACTCCTGAATGTAACAGTTACTACTTTCACCAGTGGTTTAGTCAGAGGGAAGGTGTCCACAAAGGAGTATGTTACTGCATTGTATTTCCACCAAGATTTTTCTAGAAGCTGAAGAGTGGAAGCTAATATTGTCTTCCCAGAAATATGTATAAAAGTGAAAACATCAGCTGGAGAAAACCCCAAGGATACTTTAATGAGTTTTTGCCCACGTAAGTTCTATCAGGCTTTGTCTTCAGTCCTCCTTTTACCACAATCTGACAGTGTTTCACCGTGGAGCAGTCTCTGTTCTATCAAAAGGTCTGCAAATGGGGTCCTTCTTGTTCAGGGGGGAATGAGCTGAGTTTCAAATCAAGGGTTCTGGAGTAAGTCCCTGCTTTTGTCTGCTCTGCTCTGTAATATTCCTCCAGGTAAATTACTATTGTCTATGTAAAGTCAGAAGCCTGTATCTTCTGCCCCATATCTGAGGGTTCGACCGTAACCTCCATTTTTGTGCTAGTGGCAACTTCAGACACAGTCTTGTTTACCCATATATTGTGACCTGCAGACTCCAGTGAACTATCTGTTTGTTTATGCATTTCCATAACAGCAATTATGACAGGAGGAACTAAAGAATTGTGTACGGGCAGTGGTTGTAATTTGGTGCCTTTCCATCTGAGGTTCTGTTGTCCATTGTCAGAGGGACCAATCTAGGTCTGCTACCCACTTACTGTCAATAAACTTCCAACCAGCTCCTTTCAGCACTTTTTTCTGAGACCAATTGCTAGAACCAGATATATTGAAAAGTCAAAATCTTCAAAGGCTTCAACACTGACTGACACTGGTGTACTCTCCTCCATCAGCTGTTTGTCAAACTTGGCATTCAGTGCTGTCACAGCTGCAGGTAGGGTGCCGTACTGTTTAACAGATGTATCCATGGTAAATCTTTGTTTGTATATTGCTTTAACTATTTCTTGTTTTTGTCTTAGTTCAGCCTTTTTCTGCAGTATTGCTGTTCATCTTCAGCTAAGAGCTTCAGTAATGCAGACTTCTTCTCCAACATTTCTGTTTTTCAGCTTTTCAGCCCTCAGTAACTCCAAATCACTTTCTGCTTTTTCATAAGTTTCAGAAGTATTCTTAGTATCATCAACTACCGCACACATTTCAATGTCATCATTGCACCTACCAGCTTGGTCAGAGGAATGATCCCAGCCTTCTGCAAACTTCCTTGCTCAGCAGGTACCTAGTCCGCCATATTGGTTGACAGCTACTCCCCCACCAATAAGCAGAGACATTTTGTATTGAAAATAAAATATATAATACATAAATTGTATTGCTTCACACAAAATCATAATAAAATAAAAATACACATAAATATTTCATCATACAATTAATATTAATTCCATTTTAAAGTCCCAAATAAAATAAATGCCAAGAAAAACCTCCCCCAACTAAAAGAGAAGGGGATTTCTTGTTAGAAAGAAATTAAACTAGTACAGAAATTCATAATAGATATGAAGGTTCTATTTCAAAATTTAAGGAAGACAAATTGGAGATCACGTGATATCTGCAGCCAGCTAGCAGCTTGCTCATGGAGCTCCCTCCTCTCTACCCACTCATCGCTCAAAATCTTCCAATTTTCAGAGCTCAAACCCTTAACAAATTGTATCATTCTACTACCTGAACACCTGCTGAGACAACTTATCAATCTGCCTTGCATCGCATTGGCGATACCTGCGCGATGGAGATGGATACTAGACAGGCTCCTCTGAAGCACACTCTGCTGACAACTCTGGAGAAGGCCTCAAAAAAGAATAAGGGGCAGGCTACAAATTGAATAAGCCATCTGTGGCCTCTGCAGCCCATACCTCTAATGGAGGACATATTTTTACAGGATCTGGCACCCTTCAGAGAAACTCTGACTGAAATTACATCGAGCTCAAATCACTTTGTGCTAACTTGGGAGACCTCGTAGAAGAGTTGGGGACACCAAAACACAAGTCTTCTCCCTGGAGGGTTGGAATGAGTGCTCAGAACCTGAACTAGTTAAACCTGACAGCTTAGTGCAAAACTACAGCTCAAGACTGAGGATTTGAATGACGCTACGCCGCAACAGCATTCTAATCTTTGGCATTCCTGAAGGAAAGGATATCTCATCAACAATTACCTTTCTACAAAATTGTTGGCTAAAATAGCAGGCCTGTCTCCTTGTAATCCAGTATGCCAGCTCAAGCGGGCCCACCATTCCTTGTGTCTCGTCCTGCTGACTCTGCACCCCCAGACCCATAATTATCAAATTCCTAAATTACCTTGAAAAGCAGCATGTATTGGTGAAACTAGAGAGCTCCAGGTGATCTTGTGGGAGGGAAACAACTCTGGGTGACACAGGACCTGCTGTTAGAAATACGACAGAAGAGAGCTGCCTTCCACCCTGTTGTTACTAAGTTCATCATGGCAGGATTAAAGTTTAAAATGGCATACCTGGCCCACCTTCAAACCTGCATTGGTGGTTCCTGGCAGTGCTTAGATACCCCTACCCAAGCATTGGAAGAGTTATCCACTCACCTTCCAGACCTTTTGAAGGCCCCTTGACTTCTGCCTACTACATCAAGAAAGCAGTCTGGTTCTTATAAGGGACTTACTTGGATGTGGTGTGTTCATTTGGTTTCTTGCAGGACTAGAGATCCGACCTTAAGTTCAGGCCAGTGCCTCCTGCTATTGCCTCTGGAGTGAAGGCCCCACTGGTGACTACCTCTGAATAACCGTATCAATGGATGTCACTCAGGAAGGACATGCACTTCTCTAGGACTGTTTGTATGGGTCATTTAGATCGTTACCCTAATTGGGAACAGTATTCTTGGACTCAAGTTTCGGACGGGACGAATTTCTATGGGTTCTGGTCCGCGCTTACGGTTCTCCTGAATCATTGAGTGTTCCATTTATGAAGTTTTCCTTCTGTTTTTTTTTTTCCAGGGCACCGCAGTTCACCGTGGAGGTGCGACTTGACTTTTTCTGCCCTTAATCATACAGAGTAGGTCTCTATCCTATTTTTTTTCTAGCCTCTGACATATGGCCAAGGGGTCTGGTTTAATCATAAGGTTTTCCTTACGATTTGGTTTGGCCCATTCAGTGCAGCTCATCCTGTGGGTCAGTAGCCTGTTCTTTCTTATGGCTAACTGTCAGGAAGTCTCTCCTGAGCTCAAGGGGTCAAGGCTAATACTAACCCTATGTACTTCTTTTTCTGCTTAATTTTTATCCTTTCATGTTGTCTGCTATGGCTAACCTCTCCCTATACTTTGCTCTCACTTCCCCACTGGCTCTTAAGGAGATCTCTGCATTGGGATACCCTAACTGGGACAGTCCTTCAGCCCCCCAAGAGTCTGCTGTCAGGTAGGACTGTTCAACTCTATTTTTCATGGTGTATTAATGTTCAATTATTCACTGGGTGGTTAGTTGTAGAATGGATGTGTGTGGAGGGGGACTGGGGTGAGTAATTGCTATTGGTTGTTATTCATTGCATCCTGGATTATGAAGGGGTTCTGTGTACTGCTTTTATTATGCTTCCCTGGTTATACCCATATATGGCACTGGTTGCCCTGTGATTAAGTACTGGTCCTTTGCTGGATCCTGTTTTACTACCTTCACAGGGTCAAACTTTAGTCATCCTCACTTTTTAACTAACAGTAGTTCCAGGACTCAAATGTTACAGCTCCTCTTAACTTTATACTGTTTTAGGTCTTACATTATCTGTTGGCATTGGGAGCTTGTGTATATAGTTCTTGTTTTGGGGAAGTCATGGGGTGGGGTTGGTAGGGGATTACCTGGAGGGAGGAGGAAAGGATTTATAAGAAGCTATCTGGTTTTATTTTAAGCTGTTTACATATTTGTGGGACTATCGTCATGACTCAAGGTTTGGGAGGGATGGGGTGGGGGACCTTCAAGTGTTGTGTTTGTATGGTTGCAAATGTATGGTTTTGACTGCATCATCATACTGACTTTACTACTGTATTGGATGATTGACGTTCTCTGGTTTTGTTCAATTCTGGTTTTCATTCATTGGGGGTGGGGGGATTGGGAGATGGATGGACTGATCTTACTATGCCTTTATATCCTTTCTGTACCAGACTGTTATATCAATTACCTAATTTTCTGGTTCGTGGTGGGGGCCTGTGGAAGGGTGGGTTAGAGTGTGCCTCCCAGGATAATTTCCACCATGTGTGATCTCACTATTTTGACTATGGCTAATAACTGTGCAAATTTATATCTTGAATGTTCAGGGGCTCAGGGATATACTTAAAAGATATCAGATCCTTAAACTACCTCTATCCTCACTCCCAAATTAGTTTCCTCCAGGAAACTCATCTCCTACACAAGAAGCTAACAAGCTTCTGCAAGCATTGACCAAGTATTCACTTTGGGAGTCTCGACTCCAGCAAGGAGTAGCCATCCTAATTGGGTGTACAGTGGCTTTTCAAATGACCCATACCATTTCAGATCCCCAAGGTCACTATATATTTGTCAATGGTACTCTTGACTGTCAGGAGTTGATTTTGGGTATTACATATGGGCCTGTGGAGGTGACCCATGCTTCTATAGGGAACTGGCAGACAAGCTCTCACCTTTTCTTCACCTTCCCTTAGTCTAGGAGGGTTCCCCTACTCAGGATCTTGACTGATCTTCTGCCCTCCTTAAGCCTCTCTCCAGCAGCTCAAATTGCCTTGAGAGAATTTATGGAATTGACAGGGCTATGTGACCCATGGACAATCCTCAACCCTCTCTTTTGCACCTGTTCCTATTATTCCATGGTTCATCGCACATCTTCTAGGATTAACTATGTTCTTGTTAGTCTTTCTTGACTCCCGGACCATTGCAATGCCAGTCTTGAGCCTACTGTTCTCTCTCTGACCATGCTGCGTCTGGCTGCTTCTCAATTTAGACTCTAACCAGCAACAGGACCTCCTGAAGGCTTAACACCCAACTTCAAGAAGGATCATGTGGTCTCTAATGTCTCGAAACTTATCCATTCTTTTGTTTCTATAAATCAGAGCACCATTAAATGACAAGATCATGAATGGTGTGTGCTGAAATGTTTTTTAAGAGGTGAATTTATCTGACTAGCTTCAACCCGAAAATGGCGTAAGGGAAGCAGAGGCCTTAGCAATCCTCACCCAAATTGTTAGCTAGAAAATTCCTTTTCTTCCTCAGATTCTTTAACTAAGATATTATCTCTTCGAGACAAATATTACATTCTCCTTCAGGAGAAAGGAACACTCTATTCTCAAAACTAGATCTCAACACGCCAAGCAGGGCTAAATGGCGGGTCGCTTACTTGCCCTTTGGCTTCAGCAGCTGGAGACCTCCAGGGCCATCCCTCAATCTCTGCACCAGATGGTTCTATTTAATCTGCTCCTAGAGAGATGGCTGCAGTTTTTGAGAACTCTACTCTGCCTTATATGGTAAACGCCTTCTCCATCATCTACCTTGGAGATGTCATCCTACTTAAACACTGCCTCTCTACCCTGCCTTATAGAATCTCATCATGCTCTCCTCTCTGCTCCCATCTCTATTATGGACATTGAAGCCACTATAAATAGCCTTACCCTAGATAAAGCACCTGGCCCTGATGGCCCTCCAACTTTTACAAACCTTCATCAAAGATTTATCCTGCTGTTATTCAGTCTCTACCAATTCTTGTTCTCGCAAAATAGATGAATCTCTCACTTATTGAGGCCTCTATTGTTCTTCTCTCAAACCAAATAAGCCCTCTTAATCCATTGATCTACCGTCTATTTCCTTATTAAATTGTGATATGAAAATCCTCACCATACACCCAACTCCTAGCTGCAAGGATTAGGAAAATATGGTCTGGACTTCTAAGCCCAGAACAAGTTGAGTTTGTACCTGGGAGGTCTTCAGTGGACCACCCACATAAACTCAGCCACTTGTTTCAGATAGCCCAAGACTCCCCTGTTCAATGGCCTTAGTTTCACTTGATGCAGAGAAGTCATTCGACAGGGTCAACTGGTCCTTCCTCTGGCTCACTCTTCAAAAGATGGGTTTCTCAGATTCATTTCTCCAATGGCTTTGAATGATTTACTCATTTCATCAGCCAAGATCTATTGTAATGTTTTTTTCCTCTGCTTTTCCCTTTATATTCTGACACATGCCAAGGCTGCCCGCTTCTCCTTCTCTTTAACTTATATCTGGAACCACTTATCAGATAGCTAACATCGTCTCCTAACATTAAAGGCATCCCTTGAAAATCTAGCTCCTTTTATTTCAGTTTATGCAGATGATATTCTTCTTCTTCATCTTTCTGATCCAGTGCTGTCCTTACTGAGGCCCTAACTGTGATAGACCAGTTCAGTAGATGCTCCAAATACAAGCTCAACCTCAGCAAAACTAAAATCTATCCTCTCGATCATTTTACTCCTAGCTCAGATTTTGCCCTGCTGAGTTAGGTGGGCTCCTCATTCTCTTAAATACCTTGGTATCTTTCTTACCTCTGATTCTTCCCTGCTGGTGAAACTGAATTTGGAGGAACTTTTGTGGTTATCTGACAAGACTTAGCCAGATGGAAGGACCTTCCTATCTCCCTATGGGGAGAATAAATATAATTATAATGAATATTCTTTCCAGACTGTTTTATCCCTAAGTATGCTTAACATCATGCTTCCCTTTCTTTTTTTATATGGATTCACTCTTTGTTTACTTCCTTCATTTGGAGGAACAAGGCATCTCGCAATCCTACCTGAAACTGGAGCTCCTAAGGAATTTGGGGGCCTTCATCTTCCTAATTTCTTGTTCTATTATTGGGCTAGGCAACTTTACAAATGTGGGAAGTAGTTATCCATCTTTCACAACACTCCTGAATCCTATTATGTTCCTATCTGGCTACAAATAGAACGACATCTCTTTACATTACATAACCTACCACCTGCTACTATGTTATATATTCCATGGAAAGTCCTCCCAACTCAGATCTCTGCTTCTCCAATTGGTGTTTCTCTCAAGGTTCTCTCTCAAATTCACACCTATTTGAAAATTCCCTTAGCAACGGATCATATGCAACCAATGTTTTCTAACCCAAATATCAAGATTGGGATCGCCCTGGCTAGCTTCCCTAACAGAAAATATTACAGTTACTGAATGCTAATCCCAGTCTTCCCTTCTTACATCCTTGGAAATATTGGATAAGTTTCAATTGAGTCCAGTTAACATCTTCAAGGTTTATCAACTCTGACACCTGGTCTTGCGGCAGTTTGGGATCACTCCAAAACTTTCTAGGTTTGGCATATCTGCAGTTACTGGATTGGGCATATAAACTGCATGGTACATTGAAACTATATTAGTAGTTACCACGGCACATTCCCGCCCTCCCTGAGGCTCTGGGATGGGAAGACTTTGCTCCCAAAGACAAATATTAATCAAGTTAAAGTTATGGATGGATCTTCACATCTATCTCTCGCAGAATTGTTTAAGGCTCTCAATATCAGATTTTAAATAACATATATTAGACCCCAATCAGGCCAGCTAAGATGGGTTGCCTCCCTCTCACATTTGCACAAGATGAGGTAAACTTGAAGGCACCCTCTTGAACATTTTTGGGCTCAGAGAAGGTGTCCTCCATTTGGGCACAAATTGAGAACCAAAGTGACCCATTGTTGGGTCTAACTTAGAAACATAGAAACATAGAATTTGATGGCAGATAAGGACCGCTTGGCCCACCCAGTCTGCCCATTTCCTACCTAATGGATAAGCTGCAGATCCTAGTTAACCAGCAGCCTACTTCTTCTACCCCACCTCCTAGAATTGCCTTATGACTGTCCCATGTATGCTTGAATTCAACCACTGTTTTTGACTCCACAACCTCCTCCAGAAGGCTGTTCCATGCATCCACAACCCTCTCTGAGAAAAATACTTCCTTACATTACCTCTGAGCTGCCCCTCTATCTTCAAATTGTGCCCCTTGTTCTTGCACATCTTTTTTGAAAGATGCTACCCTCTTGGACTTTGTTGATTCCCTTGAGGTACTTCAAAGTTTCTATCATGTCCCCCCTCCTCCTTTCCTTGAGGCTATAAATATTAAGCTCCTTTGTCTCTCTTCATATGTCTTCTGGTACAGACCCTGAACCATTTTAGTTGCCTCCTCTGACGACTTCCATCTTGTCTATGTTGTTGCGAGATTGGGTCTCCAGAACTGTACACAGTACTCCAGATGGGGTCTCACCAGCTGACTGTAAAGAGGGATAACAACTTCCTGTTTTCTACTGGTGATGCCTCTCCTATGCATCCCAGTATCCTCCCAGCCTCCTTACTGCCCTTTCACATTGCTTGCCCACCTTTAAGTCATCTGATATGACTACCCCTGGCTGGTCCCTTTCCATTTTTTTTATTGTTAGTATCTCACCCTCTGTGTACTCTTTCCCTGGGTTTTTGTTTCCTGGTGCATTACCTTGCACTTCTTAGCATTGAATCTAAGCTGCCATACATTTGACCATTCCTCTAACCTTGCCAAGTCCCTTCTCATCCTTTCCACCCCACCTTGTTCATCAACTCTGTTGCAGATCTTTGTGTCATCTGCAGAGAGACATGCTTTTCTTCCAGTCCTCTGCAATGTCGTTTATAAAGACATTGAAGAGAACCGGTCCTAATACTGAACCTCATGTGTACCCCACTAGTAACCCCCTTTCTTCAGAGTGGACTCCATTTACTATTACCCTCTGTGTCCTATTCTCTAGCCAATTCTTTTCCCAGGCTATCATCTTGTGGACCAATTTCCAGGCTCGCTAACTTGTATATTAATCTTTTGTGGGCTGAGTCAAATGCCTCACAAGTCAAGGTAGGCCATGTCTACAGCCCTCCTGATCTACTACTTTGGTCACCCAGTCAAAGAAATCTATTAGAGTTGTCTGGCATGACTTTCCGCTTTGAATCCATGCTGCCTTGGGTCCTGTGTCCCTCTGGCCTCTAGGTACTGACAATTCTTTCCTTCAGAAGTGATTCCATCATTTTCCCTATCACTGAGGTTGAACTAACAGGTCTGTAGTTTCCTGCTTCTGCCCTGCTCCCACTTTGTGAAGGGGAATCACACCTGCCCTCCTCCAGTCCTCAGGTACTACCCTATCCCCCATGATTTGTTAAAGAGTGTAGTCAGTGGTGTCACTAGTTCTACCCTTTAGTTCTTTTAGAATTCTGGGATGAATCCCATCAGGCCCCATTGCTTTGTCCACCTTCAGTTTTAAGAGTTCTTTCAGAACCCTTTCTTCTGTAAATGGGCTGGTATCGCCTGTATCCAGAGTGTTTCTATTGTTTGTTTTAGGTACCTCCTCCTCTTCATTTGTAAATACTGAGCAAAAATATTTGTTTAGTATCTCTGCCTTTTCACTGTCACCCTCTGTCTATCCCTCCCTTTATTAAGCCTCACTATCCCTCCCTTAGTCTTCCTTCGGCCCTGATGTACCTAAAAGGTTTTATTTCCTTCTTAACTGAGTTGGCTATCTTTTCCTCGGTTCAGGCCTTTGCTGTTCTGACTGCCTTCCCAGCTTCCTTTGCTTTAACTGATACAATTCTCTGTCCTGCTCCTTCTGTGATTCCTTGTACTTTCTGAATGCTTTCTTTCTCTTGAACCTTAACTGCCACCTCCTTTGAGAACCATAGTGTTTCTTACATCATTTTGTTTGGTTTATTTGCTTAACACAAAGGCTTGTTACCTCTGTGATGGCAGTTTTATTATTCCCCATTGTTCTTCTACCCTCCTTCCTGCCCATTTGCTAGTGCATTCTTAGCACTCACCATTTTGGCAAAGTCAGCCTCCTGAAGTCCAGTACTTTTGTCTTGTATGGCTTGACTCTATTGCTGTGTTTATTGTGAACTATACAGTTCAATGGTCACTAGTTCCCAAATGGCTACCCACTTCTACATCTGTGATTCTTTCTCCATCTCCATTTGAGAGAACCAGGTCTAAGATTGCTCCTCTCGAGTGGGTTCCAATACTAGTTGTCTAAGGCATGCCCCTGGTCTCTTCTCCCTGACATCTGTGTACTGGGTAACTTCTCATTGATTCCTGTTAAGGAAAGAAGATTTCATATGGCTCTTATCTTCATGGTGATCAAGAAGACTATCCTTAGACACTGGTTAGACTAATCTAGCATTTCATACATTGAATAGTTACAGGAATTTTCTTTTTCCCTTTGAACTGAATGTATGATTGCTAGCCTTCGTCATCATCTGCCCATTTTAACAAGAAATGGGTAAACTCCATGTCCTATACTTAACCTGATTTCTTGGATACTCCCTGAACTCCCAACCTAGAGTTCCCATAACCTGCTTTTTTCCCTTATTTTTCCCCTTCCTTGTTTAACTATACTTCTCAGGTCTAGTGTTTTTGGGGTCACCAGGCACACTCTGGGTGGGGGATAAGGGTGTTGGCTCGGGGTTGTTCTTATTTTTTCCGGTTCCATTTGTTACTTGGTGTGGCTTGTGGATTATTTGGATTTTCCTTCTTAAAATTAATAAAGTTGATTAAATAAAAAAATAAGGAAGACAAATTAAAGTACAGTGGCTAAAGAGTCTTAGAGCCACAATGCTTGCAGAACACTGTCTAAATTAAACAGATTCAAACCACATACAGTTTTTTCAATTTCTTTGTAAAACAGAAGAAGATACATTTCATTTCTCTTTGTCATAAATGATCTGCATATTCTGTGCTATTTGTGTTACCACTTGTAAAATTGAATATTTTTTCTGGCAAAACCAAAGCGTACTCTAGCTTGCCATAGATAGTATCTGCACAAAGCAAAATTAAACAGCACACTTGAAGAATAACACTTCAGAGTAGGGTGAAATATCCCATAAACCAGGGATTTCAATAAGGGTTGTAAGGGCTTTCTTTCCACTTATGAAGTAACAAGTGAGAGTGCCTGAACTCCCCTTTCCTTGGCTGTGAGAGGGCTGGGAGGGTGAATTTATACCTGTGTTTTGAGAGGGGATTGGAATGTTATAGTTTCTGGGATTGAAATTATCCAAATAGTAGGAGTAGGGTAGTATTTATGTATATTTTAGTGGGCGGGATTGCTGTTTAATTTTATTACTGTTTTCAGGGGTATTTTAGTTTGGGTGCTTGAATATTGCTTACATTGGTATTAATTATTGTTGTGAAATGTGTAGTCACCCTCGATGGTAGCACTACTCATCCTCCACTCTCTGCTCATTCTGCCCCTTCCTCCCCATTGTTGTCAACTTACCAACAGTGTCGATGCATTGAGTATCGCTGGTAGGAGGGGTGGGGCAGGGATGTGGACATTGGAGGATGAGGAATGACTTCTCACATCAGTGTGGTCAGGCCTAGAAGATGCCCTGGGGTGAAATGGAGTCTGGAATGGGTGTGGCTTATCTAGTCTCCATACCCAAGGGTCTGTCTTATGTGGCAGGTAGTAGCGGGTAGCCTCGGAGCCATCCAACTTGAGCGGTGTATGCAGTAATGCCAGATCTGTTAAAAATAAGACTGCAATTATTGCAGGTCTTATTGAAATAGCTGATCTGGCTTGTATCACCGAGACCTGGTTGGATGAAAATGCTGGCCCCTGTTTGGATGCTGCAATTCCAGCCAAGTACTTGGTGATACACCACCTCAAGACTGGATCATGAGGGGACAGCGGTCTGCTTTAAGACTGAGTTTGGCCATGAATGTACTAGTTGAGGAAGCCAAATCATTTGAGTGTACTGTGGTGGCTGGTGTAGGCTGCAGGTTAGCTCTCATCTACCATCCACCTGGGGACGGACGTGATTCCTGCAGGAAGTAGTGGTTCATTGTCAACATGGCATTGGGTCTCCCAGGTTGATGGTACTCAAAGACTTCAATGCCTGGGTCGATGCGATCTCTCACAGTTTGGACAACACTTCTCCAGCTTATGACATCTCTGGCCTTATACAGGTTGTTACTCTGCCACACATAAACATGGTCACTCTGTTATTCTGGTTTTCCTCCTGGGGATTGAGGCCTCCGACTTGGAGGTGGAACCAGTCAGGTGGTCTGATCACTACATCATGAGTTTCAACTTTTGTGCCCCCTTCAAGGCCTGCCCTGTGGAGATGGTCAGTTACTGCTCTTTTATGGGAAGTGAGTCCCAAAGGCCTAGCAGTGGTGATTGACCTCTCAGAGTTTTCTGTGGCCAGCTTGAGTCCTGAGACTTTGGTAGTGGCCTATAATAAGGCCATCTCCTCAGCCCTGGACTTGATTGCTCCTGTCCGTGTGCATTCCCTCCCCTTCTCCATTGGACCCCATGGTTTGATGGGCCTTTGAGGACTTTGCGGTAGGACATAGGTTAGAATGATGCTGGTGGAAGTCCACCTTGGTTGCCGACTACCTTAGATTGGTTGAACATTATAAGATTTACCAATCAACAATTCTCCCATAAGAAGGCAGAATTCTGTCCAGGGAGATTGCTGCCACTCAGAACCGACCAGCTCAGCTCTTCTGAACTGTTGTCAGGTTGTGCAACCCAACCTGTCTACAGCTCCAAAGACCTTTTCACAAGTGGAGAGTATGAGCTTGCTCGGTTCTTTGCAGATAAAATGGCTGGACATCAGGTCGGAGGTTTGCTCAATTCATTCTATGGGGGTTGCTGATGATCGGTGCTTTGTCTCCTCACCTCGGGCTTCCTGGAGTACCTTTACCTTCCCGAGCTGTGGATGTCATGTGGATTGTCCAGGGTAGGCGCCATGTGCTGCAGTTTGGATCCGGCCCAACTTCCTTGATTATGGGTTGTTGGGATATAATCAGCCCTTGGAATCTGGTGAGTTTCCAAGCTCCCTGAAGGAGGCGGTGGTAATTCCTCTCCTGAAGAAAGCTTCTTTGGACCCGGACTCTCTGGCTAACTACAGACCGATCCAAACCTTCCCTTTATAGGGAAAGTGATTGAGAAAGTAGTGGGATACAGCTGGATGACCACTTGATCATCCATAACATCTACAACCTCTCCAGTTCGGTTTTCATAAGAGGCATAGTACCGAGATGGCACTGGTTCTGGCGCCAATGATCTCCTGATGGTGAGGGATTGAGGAACCATTCTATCTTGGTGCTCCTTGATCTCTCTTCAGCCTTTGACACTGTAGACCATGGGGTGCTGCTTGAATGTCTGAGGTCCATCTGTGGACTGTCAGGTACGGTCTTGAGGTAGTTTACATCTTTCCTCACTGGCAGGAGTCAGTGAATGGTGTCAGGATTTTTCCTCAGACCCTTTCTCCGTGCCATGTGGGGTTTCTCAGGGTTCAGTGCTGTCCTCATGTTGCTTGCAGTGTATATGCCACCCTCAAAGACATTGTAAGATGGTATGGGCGAAGTTTAACTGCTATACTGATGATACCCAGCTCTACCTGTCTTTGCACCACCAGGATAGAGCTACCACAGTGCTTAATACATGCCTCACTGAAATCTAGGACTGGATGAACTCGAACTGGTTAAAGCTGAATGCTGGAAAGATAGTGGTGATTGTAGTGCACCCATGTCACCGGATAGGGGGTTTAGAGCTGATCAGCCCTCAGGACTTTTCTTGGGGCTCTCAGCTCATTTCCTCTTAATGGGTGTGAAACCTTGGGGTAGTGCTTGACGACGGGCTGATATTATGATCTCAGGTGTTGGCCATCGCCAAGTCTTCCTTTTATCTTCTTAGGAATATTTCCAGGATTAAGCACCTGGTTCCACCTGGGGACTTGCCTACATTAGTTCATGCCTTTGTGACTTCATGCCTTGATTATTATAACTCCCTGTACTTAGGGCTTCTGGGGTTGAAATCCACCACCTGAAGCTTGTGCAGAAGACAGCAGCGATTGTTAACTGGGGCTTTTGAGCATCCCATATTACTCTGTATACAGCGATCTGCACAGGCTGCTGATTAGGTGGTGGATCACCTTCAAATTTGATTTACTGACTTATAAAGCCCTACATGGACTGGGCCCCAACTAGTTGAAAGAGCTCCTTGTGCCTCACCATCTGGTGCGATAGCTGCGTTTGGCTGACGAGGGGTTGCTAGAGATTCGAGGGTGTCTTAAAATCCTCTGGGTCCCATACATTTATGCATGTGCCCCAACCCTCTGGAATTCTCTACCCTGTCAGCCTTGAGAGTGCACTACCATGGAGGGGTTAAAACAGGCTTTGAAAACCTTTTATGGATTTGTGCCTATGAAGGCACCACAAAATTTGATCCCTGTTTATTTTTGTTGGTAGTTTTTATTATGTTGTTTATGGTTTTATATAATTGTAATTGTTTTTATCTTTTGTAAAGTGCCTTGATGGCCTGAAAGGCACTTTGTGAAATTAAATGTATTATTATTATTCTTATAAGGAGTGGCTAATGAGTAGGGAACATTTTATTGAAAAAACTAAACATGTAATAACACAAGAACTTAAATAGATACACATAACCAACAAAATTTACATAAACATCTGATCCAGATATATAGATGTGTCAGCTTGACTAATTATCCAATTTTACGTTTCATAAATGGAACAGCTAACCATCTAATTTTCCACACAATTACAGGCATATATTGTTGTTCAAGTTGACATTGTTTCAAAATTTCAGTTTCAATAATTCATACAACCATCTCTGGGTCCTGGGTTATCTGTTGTAATATAAATTTACATCTCACTTGCCAGATAATAAACTTTATAAAGGACAGTACTAATCATACCATTTTAGGTGGTAAGCCTAAATCTACTGTACTAAAACCTCCCACTACTTCAGCATATGAAAGGGGGTCCCCAATGGGGATGTTTCCAGACTTTTGCCAATAAGCCCCAAATTTCTTGCACAAATGGAGAGTAAATCAGAAAAGTAACATAGATTCTTCCTGTTCCATACAGCATTGTCATGGACTCATTCTTTCTTCACATTTTGTGCTTAGCATTCCTTTTACACTTAAATGACTATGTGCACTTAGCCATGTTACATCCCATAGCCTTGGTGGTATGCATGAATCTTTCAAGGTATCCAATAGTTGTGGAATATACTTAGAATTCACTCCCTTAAATTTTACCTGTTTTAGTTCTATTCCTTGTTGTATTGTGTTATACAGATTTTTATTTGTGGAGGAAGCTAGTATTGTTAACTTTAATCTCCACATTTTCAATTTTCTCAGGGCTGGCCTAAAAAATATACATTTAGTCTTGACTTGGGCATTCACTACACCCTGTTCTCTCCATTTCTGATATATAGGCCTTAACCAATGATCAGTAAATGGAACTCATACTGCTGTTGGAGGTTTAGATAAATCAATTAATTATGTTGAAAAAGGTAGTAAAGAAAATACTATAGGATTTAATAGATTCAATCCACCTTCATCTATTGGAAGATACAAGACTTCTCTCCAATTGGGTTTAACTGACTACCCAGATAGTCTGGAATACCAGACCTAAAAGGTATGTTTCTAACCTCCTAGGTAGAGGGTAGACGGAGCTAATAAATAAAAGATTGGTATGAGATAGGTTTTAACCACCATCACTTTTTTTTTTGTTTGATTCCAAGATTTCCAAATATCTACTTTAATAGAAGCCTCTTCTAACTTAATATTCTAGTTTAACATACTATTGTCTTCTTTCCCAAACCAGACCCCAAGTATTTGAATGGGTCATGTGAAAGTTCAATATCTTGCCAGGACTTTTTTCCTGTGATGACCTTCCCAAGGTAAATTATACTTTTCATATTATTTAAACCTGCACCTGTAGCTTGGGAAATGTTACCAATCAAATTCAAACTTCTCTCTGATTGTTCATCTGCTACAAATACACATATATTGTCTGCATAAGCGGTGACACGACCTTTTCTCCTCCTCCTCCTGCTGCCTTATGCCCCTAATATGTACGGTTTGCTGTATTAGTCGTAACATTGGGTCTAAACAGAACACATATAGTAATGGACTTAGTGGCATCCCTGACGTATTCTCCTTGAGACATTAATGTATGTCCCTAAATGTCCATTTACCATGGAATTGCATATGCATGATTATACAATAAGGTTATCCATTGTATAACAATTCTGGAATATCATAAGTCTTAAGAACCTGAACTATAAATGAATGTGGAACCCTATCAAAGGCTTTCTCCTGGTCTAATGATATTATATATCCCTGAAGTTGCTCCTCCTTTCCTGCTCTCCTAATTCTCTAATTAACAGTAAATTGTGCTGAATAGACCTATTTGGTACCATACAAGTTTGGGCTGGTGTAATTGGGTATGATGTTAGGCAATAGCCTAAAATGTAGTACTTTCATTAGTATTTTATAATCTGAATTTAGTAGACTCAGAGATCTCCAGTTGTCAATAATGGTTTTATCACCTTTCTTATGAACCAATATTTGTACTGCTATACAGAAATGAAAATCTACTTGTAAAGTTAATAATACCCAGTTAAAGATGACTACTAAAATTTGTGCTGTCAACTCTTTAAATGTGAGATAGAATTCTGCCAGAAAACCATCTATACGTGGGGCTATATTTTTTAGACACTGAATTGCTTGTTCTATTTCTAAAATTGAGATAGGCTCCTGAGTGCTGCTAACAAGTGAGGAGGTACCAAGGATATTTCAAGGGATGATAGAGTATCTTTAACACTTCCTCTTCAATTAATGATGCAGTATACATGTTTTCCAAATATTGTGATGCTGTTTTTAGAATACTTGGGCCATCCTAAACTACCGGACCAGTATTTGTTGTGAGCGAGGTCATAAATGGGCATTTATCCTTTGAGAACAGCTTTTAAAAGCATCACCAAAACCTGTTTTCCCAGGAGAACATATTTTATGTTCATGTAACATGGCAACAGCTCTATTATACTGTAAACAAATATTTCTTTTTTCACATTCAAGGCCTGTGTTTGTAAGGGCAGGTGGTAGGTTAATACTTGAATATATGTTGCTCAACTACATACGTAACTTCAGATATTGTTTAAATTGATCCTGATTTTTTATTGTGGAGAACTCTGAAAAGTCTCCATAATCCTGATTTTGTGATTTCCACCACAAACTCATGTTTCTTGTCAGCCCAGCTACTGACATTCGAGCTCTAAGGAATTCTGTATCTGACCCTGCAGCTTCTTCTCTGATAAAGCTGCAGTATTTAGTTTCAATACCCTCCCATACGTTGGACCATTAATGATGCCTAAAGAAACCAATAAGATGACACGATCTGAAATCTCTGTGGAATCAGTATTGCTTTTTCCACCCCAATATTGGATTTTTAAAAATAAAGTCTATCCTGGTTGATAGGGTTCCTCAAAAATATGTATGCCCACCTTTCTTATGGACTGATCTATAAGTATCCAATAATTGACTTCGGATAGTATTGTAAGGAGTGAGTTTGTGTCACAATATAATTTAGTTGTTTTGCACCTCTATCTCCTATGTCCACTACACAATTAAAGTCCCCAGATTACTAATTTGGTTGTCATTAAATAAGGTTTGATTACCAAACATTTCAGTCCATCCTTTTTAAGGGGCATAAATATTTATTAATCTCCACCCACTTCCTCATAAGTAAAATCCACCAGTAATGTTCTCCCCAATGAAACTTCTACCAGTCTGGAAATTCTAAATTTATCCCCTTGAAAAGTATACCTATCCCTTCACAGATATCCATACCAAAGGAAAGAGGATGTACCCCATCACCACAGTTGTTGTGCCACTCTAACCAAAGAATTTGTGTTTAACCTTGTATCCTGTAAAAGACAAATATCACATTCTAGATATTTTAATACTGTGAGGGCGATCAATCTTCTTAGCATTTTTAATACTATTTACATTGATGGTTGCTATCCTAAACTGGGGCGTAAAGTTTGCCATCATCCAGTTTAGTTTAAGAAACTACTCAGGGAGGCTTTACTCTGGTACTTCTCGTTTTCTTGTTTTAAACCTAGGTTCACTAACTGCAACAGTACACTTGTCTTGAACCTCACCATCCATATCAGAAGAAGGAGGGGCCAAGGAGGAGGCCTCTGAACCCTCCCTGTTCTGATTCCTGAGAGTGAAGCAGCAAAACTCATATTTATTTGAAAATGCTCTATCCTCAGTCTTATCTAGATTAGCCTTAGCTACCTTAGATCTAGGTTTAGTCTGTTTTAGACTCCTTTTCTTTGCCATGCTTTTGGCCTGGGGCATCTCAAGCAGATTTTGATCCTGCACTATAGGGACTTCTCCTTAATCAACTGGGAGTCTGAACATCCATCTGATTTGGCCTGCTGATACTATGCTGGTGGGTTCCTCAGGTTTTCCATTCCTATGGGGGAGGTTGCTCTGTACTGGGTTCTGGGGAGGTTTTTTGGGCCTGAGCTTCTTTTTTTGACATTTCCTTTTCTGTGCTTCTTAAATGATAACATCCTGGTTCTTCTTATCCATCTGGTTGTATGTGGCCCATGGGCAGGGTCTGTATGTATGTCCTGTTTCCAGGCATTAATTACATTTCAACTCTGCCTGACACTCTGAACTATGGTGACCGAACTCCAGGTAGAGATTACACCTCAACCTATCACACTTGGAGCCTAAATGAGTATAGGATCCACATTTAAAACATGCCTTTGATTGACCAGGATAAAACAATGCCCCTTTCATTACCTAAGAATATACTGTTTGGCAAGTGTACTGGGCCTAGGCTGTTATTTCTTAAGCGTACTTTAAATACCCACCCTCCATTCCATATGGACTCCTCATCAAAATGGGGAAGGGGAACCAATCACTTCACATTTTTCTGTAACCAGTATATGATATTGTGAACTGGAACTGATTAATTTCAAATGATACAGTTACTGACTTAATAATCGGTTTGGTTAAGGGTATCACTTTAAAGGCATACACAATTCAATATATTTAAGTGAATCTAGTTTTGTCCAAAAGCGATCTAGGCCCTGTGGAGTGGCAAAACTTACATCATAAAACATAGATCCTGAAACATGTATAAGTGCGTATATTTCATTTGAAAAGAAGCCTATTGAATTTTTTAACAATGTTCTCCCCACGACAGACGATCAGGAGCCAAATCTAGGCCACCCTGGTACTCTAAACGGACAGCATTTCTCCGTGTAAAGGTGGGGAACCTGAAAAGGATCTTTGCATTGAAAGGATTCCCAAGCAGCTTTTGCCTGTTGGGGAAATCAGGTAATGGTCCTGTCTGCTGCAATGTTTTTCAACTACATCACCCCACTCTGTATGCTCCGTAACTGAACTTTCTGACTTGGAAGATGATGATTCTGGGAGAGCCGTGCTGCGTTCTGTAAGTCTCTTTTGTATTGCAGGGTCTAAAAGTTCTTGAAATTCCTGCTGTGTCTCCGTTGGTTCTAATCCTGTCGGAAAGTCCGTAGAAACAGGTTTTCGAATCAGTATTGGGCTGTGGGCCAGGTCTGGAACCCAGACGCCTGCGTCTCCTGCTTCCACCCCGCGCCAATTGGTGGCTTCGATGGAGAACGGAAAAACTGTTGTGTCTGGCGAAACTCAGTTGTCAGTTTCAGCATTTTGAAAGTTGACTCTGTCAAAACACTCTTTTCTGGTGGTGATGTCATCCAGCTGACTCATGCAGTACTCTGATTGATTTCCTTCAGTCACCTGTTTTACCTGCTCATCCTGAATTAAGCTGGCAGCGTCTTATAGAAGGTCTGCATCAATACTGTCACACTGCACTTCTTCAGTTCTGGAAATCTCTCCTCACCTGGCAATATATTTTCCATAAGAATTTCATCTATTTTCTGACATAATGTTTTATTTTGTTGTAGAATGGTCTCCAACCACACTGCATCTGGTCCAAACAGACCTGTCGATACACATGGTGTCATTGGGGTAGGCTCTGCTATAAATTCCTCCATTTCTATGCACTTTTTGTTACACCATAGGTCTCCTTTGCTGGACCTGAGGGCAGGGAGACCTGCTCTCCCCAGGTACACCAGCAGAATGTGTCTCCTTCACATCGGCCTCCATGGTAGCAGTGCCCCCCACAACAAGAGTCGGGCAATTTCCCTGGTGTCCTGGCCAGATTCTCCACATTCACTAAAATACCACCAACAGCTTAATCTGGTTCTGTAAGTCAGTTAACATCTGTACATATTCCCATTCCTTGCCACCAGGTTGCACCTAGAAATGAGCTACAGCTCAGTGTGCCTTTCCATGTCACAAACATTCAAATAAACAAACTTTCAAATCACCCTAATAAATCTGTACTCACATCATAGATACATAGATACATATAGACAGTGTCGGTAGATAAGGCCTATGGCCCACCTAGTCTGCCCATTTGAGCTTGTAAGTTCAGTTTGTTTTCCTAGAAGTCTATTTCCTTACCCTGACCTCTAGAATTCCTTTATGTCTATCCCATGCATTCTTAAATCCTGTGATTGTTTCAGCCCCACCACTTCTCTGGCAGGGTGTTCCACTTGTCCACCACCCGTTCTGTGAAGAAATTCTTTCTCTTGTTTCCTCTGAATCGTCCTCCTCCAACTTCATCCCATGCCCTCTAGTCCTGAAACATCTTTTCGCTTAAAATAGTGTTTTCCTGCACCCTGTTCCTCCCTGTAAGATACTTGTATGTCTCTATCATATCCCCTCTCCTCCTCTCCTCCAGGGAGTACATGTTCAGTCTCTTCAACCTGTCTTCATAGGGACTTGTGATGCAACCCATGCACCATCTTTGTTGCACCCTCTGAACCTTCTCTACCCTGTCTATGTCCTTACGAGGTATGGTCTCCAGAACTGTACACTGTACTCCAGGTGGGGCCTCACTAGTGTCTTGTATAGCGGAATTATGACCTCCTTTTCCTGCTGGTGATGCCCCTGCCTATACATCCCAGCATCCTATTTGCTTTACCTGATGCCTTGTCACACTGTTTCCCTACCTTGAGGTCATCAGAGATGACAACCCAAGATCCCTTTCCTGCTTGGTGCATGCTATATCCTCACCCCCAACTGATATATTGTGCCAGGGTTTTTGTGCCCCATGTGCATTATCTTGCACTTCTTTGCATTGAATTTCAACTGCCAAACCCTTGACCATTCTTCAAGTTTCTGCAGGTCCTTCTCATTCTGTCTACACCCTCTGGTGTGTCTACTCTGTTACAGAGCTTTGTGTCATCAGCGAACAGTGAAATTCTGCCTTCTATATCCTGTGCAATGTCACTGATGAAGATGTTGAATAGGACCGTCCCAGCACTGATCCCTGTGGTACCCCACTGGTCACTCTTCTCTCTGTGGAGTGACAGCCATTTACCACCACCCTCTGTGTCCTGCCACCCAGCCAGTTACCTACCCACCACACTACTGTCCTGCCCACACCCATAGTCCCCAGTTTGTGTAATAGTCTTCTATGTGGCACAGTGTCAAAGGCCTTGCTGAAGTCCAGATAGGCCATGTCCACTGCCCTCCCTGATCCACCCTCTAGTCACCCAGTCAAAATTCAATGAGGTTGGTCTGACATGACCTCCCCTGGTGAAACCATGCTGCCTTGGGTCCTGTAGTCCATTGACAACCAGATGTTCCACCAATCTCTCCTTCAGTAGTGCTTCCATGATCTTTCCCACTACCGAGGTGAGGCTGACTGGTCTGTAGTTCCCTGCTTCCTCTTGTTCCCACTTTGTATAGGGGACTACATCTGCTGTCCTCCGTCTTTGGGTACCTCCTGTTTCCAGTGATTGGCTGAACAGGATAGCCAGAGGTTCAGCCACCACCTCTCTTAGTTCTTTAAGGACCTGGGGTGCACCCCATCTGGCCCCATTGCTTTATCAGCTCTTATTACTTCCAGTTCCTTCAGGACCCTTTCTCGTGTAAAGGGACTTGTGTCCATTTCTGCACCATTCTCACCCCTTGTACTCTTCAGACCCATTACCCCTCTTCCTTAGTAAAGACTGAGCAGAAATATCTATTCAATATGTCAGCTTTACTGTTGTCATCCTCCATCGGCTCCCATCCTCCCCTTCAGTCTCACTATCCCTCCCTTTGTCCTTCTTTTTTCACTTATGTACCTGTAAAGGTTTTGTCCCCTTTAACCACTGATTTTGCAATGTGTTCTTCTGTCTGAGCTTTGGCTTCCTTACTGACTTCCTGCCTCCCTTTGTTTCTCCTGGTACTTCTCCCATCCCCTTCTGCCTGTGTCTTTTTGTATTGCCTGAATGCAGTCTTTTGGCTTTCACTTTCTTTGCTACCTCTTTGGAAAACCATAATGGTCTCCTCTTTCTTTTCCTCTTGCTAACCTGCTTAATGCATAATTCTGTTATTCTTATAATCCCCATTTTAAATACTGCCTACTGTTCCTCAATCCCTGATTCCTGTCCCATTCCCCTTAATGCCTCTTTCAAGCATCTCCCCATTTTCCCAAAGTCTGCCCCTAAAATCCAGGATACGTGTTTTTGTGTGGTTTGGTTCTGCTCTTTCTGTGATTTCAAACCACAATGACTGGTGGTCACTGTTACCCAGGTGCTCCCCACTGTTACCCCCATCACACTGTCCCTGTTTGTGAGCACAAGGTCCAGTATTGCCTTCTGCCGAGTTGGTTCCATGACCAGTTGCTTGAGGAAGGCACCCTGAAGGGAGTCCAGGATAAATCTGCTCCTAGTTGATGCTGCTGCTGGGATGCTCCAGTCCACGTCCTGGTATATTGAAGTCTCCAACTAGTACTACCTCACCCTTGTCTGCCATCCTTTGGATGGCTAGCATCAACTCCTATCTGTTTCTTCCTCCTGGGCTGGTGGTCTATAGACCACACCTGTGCGGATGGCTGGCCCCATTTTCCTTTCCAGCTTAACCCACAGTATCTCTCCCCATTTTGTTCCTCCTGGATCTGTGTGGCCTTATGTCATTTTTCATACAGTGCCACCTCCTCCTTCCTGCCTGCTCTGTCTCTTCTGAATATGTTGTAGCCAGGTATGGCCATCTCCCAGTCATGGTTATCATTACACCAGGTTTCAGTGATGGCCACAATGTCCAGGTCTGACTGTACCATGACAGCCTCCAGATCTTCCATCTTGTTGCTAAGGCTCCTGGCATTTGCACACATGGCTTTCCATGATTTGACCTCCTAGACTGCTTCACTGTTCTACTCCAGCCCCTTCCTTGGTTGTCATTTATCCCTGGTTCTCCTTGCTGTCTGCCCTTCTGCTGAATTTTGCCCTTTTCTGCTTATCCACCTTTTGGACACTAATCTCCAACTTTTGCACACTGCTTTGCAGAGATAGCCACTCCTCTGGTTCACTGGTTCCATTACTAGCTGTGGGGTGAGCAAGTAGGTACCATTCTTGCTGGCCTGCCACCCCCTTTGCTAGTTTAAATGCTTGTCAATGTAGCATTTAAACTTATCATTAGTGCTTGGATTCCCTCCAGGATGGATGCAGGCCGTCAGGCTTGAACAAACCTCCATCCCTCCAGATGGGTCCCCAGTCACCAATGAATCCAAACCCTTCCTCACAGCACCAGTTCTTCAACCATGAGTTAAAGTTCCTGGTGCATGCACTCCTATGCTTCTCCTTGCCTCTCACAGGTAGTACTTGAGAAAGTGACAGAAGTAGCTACTTGCTTGAGACCCTCCCCAGTTTCCTAAACTCTTCCTGAACTTCCTTTGGCTCCCGCTTGCCAAGTCAGTAGTATCATGAATCACTAACGCTAACCTAATCTGAAGTAGGAACCCTAACCTAGTAAAAAGTTGTGACATCATCAATAGAATGCTTCTGAAATCTCTGTACCTTAGCTTCAAACCCACACTTTGATAGAAAATAAATTCTCAACATTTTGTTTTCTCCTCCATGAACGTGAAAAAAAACACATAGCTGTAGGCAAGCCCTGTGACTGTCACCATCTCACTTGACTTCCCAATGTTGCAGGACACAGAGCTGAAACAATGGCTCAATACCAGAACCACAACAGCAGCAAGAACCTACATGTCATCTAGAATATCCAAAATTAGAAATTAACAAGATTTAACAAAGCAACATGTTATGTTTTACAGACAAGGGAAAGTTCATCCACCCTTCACAGAGTAATGTCAATCCACCGCATACAGAAATCTACCACTGAGATTTCAGTAATTATAATCTTGTTCACATTTTAAAAATGTATCATGCACAAACTAAAAGTAGTAGTCGAGAACCTGTAAACTCACACACTGTATACTCACACAGCAGTCATAGCGAGACTCCATGTTCAAACTGCAAACTGCACACCAACTAAATCTCACAACTCCTTCAATGTCAAACTGCTCCTCAAACTAACAGAACCACAAGTATTAGAAACTGCCTACATAAAAGTGCAGGCATTGTAACAGTTTTCAACTATTTTACATAAATAAATAAAACCACAGTGCTCCCCACTAGTGAAAATAAAGATGTCAACTTACATTACATTCTGCTGAACCTCCATCTTGGAAACTACATGCTGATACAGTGAGCTGATTCCAACTGATACCCATATCTCCATGTGCAAGTCACCCAGTTAGGAAAACTGAATACACAATTTCCTCATTAAGTCTTTATTGTTTAAAGTCTCTGTAATAAAACTTGAAATCTAGCTGTACTGACCACCCATATATAATATAAATACTAAACAGTAGTTTGTTACACTCAAAAACATTGTATCTCTGTGGTGGAGGGAGGTAATAATACTATTCAGCCTTCATCCTAGGCCTTATGACTTATTTTCTAGTCCCACCCCCAATGCAATTTTGTTCTTGCATAAAACCTTCACCATCACTTAGTTTATTTATATTTCATAAAATAACACTGACGCTGACTATACACATCATACAATTTCTGAGTAAGCTTGCTTGAACACATACTTAAAAAAGTTCACCTTAAAATCAGTACAGAATGGGCAAGCAGATATTTCATGAGAGTACAGTGGTAGTCATCTCCATGAGAAATCATGGCACACTATTAACCAGGCCAATACCATGTGATACCAGAAAATCTGAATTCATCTGAATGTGGCTTTTCCAACCAATATTGTGAAGTGATACGCCACATGGTGTTGAAACTACAGGTGACATTTGTACCACAATAAGTTCAACAGAGCATGGGCTGCCACCCAAAGGCCCTATATTCAGGGAATTTAAATGAGATGGTGGCACTGTCAAAGGCCCCTGCCTCATGGAACTGCCATGACAGAAGTGTATGGGGTCAAGAGATCACTGAGGAACTGAGGATCTAGTTGGTTCAGGGCTTTGTTTTTGACAATAATTCCCTGTAGTTATCTTGTGTATGAAAATCAGAAACCTTGCTGCAGCATTCTGGACTAGCTGCAAACAATGTACTTGACCACAGGGTAAGCTCTTGTAAAGCATAATGCAGTATTCAACTCTGAAGGACACAAAGGTCTGCACCAAGGTGTAGAGATCAGCAATGTCGAGTAAGGGGCACAGTCTGGTAATAGTCATAAGATTCTAGGATCAATCCTAGACCACAGAAAACACCTGAGACTAATATCAACTGTGCATTCAGGATAACGCCTATATTGCAGACCTTCTTTCAACCATTAGCTGAACTTTGTCAGAGACAGGTAGGTTCTAGCTAACTTTTAAGACCATCAGTTTCCATTCACTCCCCACCAAGAGCAGTTCAGTTTTCCTGGGTTCAGTGCTAATCAGGTAGAGGCCATCCAGTCTATGACATTCAACAGGCATTGTTCTAAATGGAGCACTGAGATCAACTCATTGGGGTAAAGGACAGGTATGGCTGGGTGTGATCAACACAGCAATGAAACCCCACATTGCACAGCCTAATGAGTTCCATTCAGCAGAATCATATACACCACAAACATCATGGAGAGAACTGAACCCTGAGGTGTGCCACAGACACTAGCAACTGAGGGCAACTGACACTAACCCATTGCTTTTGACTGTTCTGTCTAGGACAGAAAGGACTGCAACCACTAAAGAACTGCTCCAGTCATTCCTGTGAGTTGCTCCAGCCTGGTCAACAACTCCTGATGGGCCACGGTATCAAAAGCAAATGAGAAGTCGAGGAGAAGAAGAATGAAAACCTCTCCTCAGTCCCTTCCAGTGTTGCTGGTAATGTATACTGAACTTGAATAATTCATCTATGCTTACAGAGCACATCTAACCTAGTGCTAAAAACACATTGCGACTCATCTTCATGGAACTGGTAAGCTCTTGGAAGAAATGTTCAGGGCAGAGTGCTCACTAGAGTCACACTAAAAGGGGAATAGAATTTCTGCTGCAGGCTTTAAAACTTCTGCAGCAGGGTCCACTCATTTCTGTTGTTTTGCAGCTCTGTATCATAGTGTTGGCCAGTAGGGGTGGGCAAAAGTTGTGAATTCTGCTTTCATGGAACTTCTGTGAAATTTCAGAAATTTTGAGGAACTTTCAGAACTTTCACCTTTGGCAAAACTGGGATTTTCACAGATTTTCACCATGTCTTCATGGCTTCATATGTGGCAGATCCTGCCAAACCAATCTGGTGGAGTTCCATGACTGGGTAACTAGGCAACTAGACAGGGGCCATGCAGTGGATGTCCTGTATCTGTGGACTTCAGTAAGGCATTCAATTCGGTGCCACATGGGAGGCGGGAAGTAAGTTAGGAGGCACAGGAGTGGTGCAAAGCTGGTGAGATGGGTAGGAACTGGCTTCAGGGAAGGCAACAGAGGGTAGTGGTGGGTGGGGAACTCTCACACCCAAGGGTAGTGCCGAGCGGTGTTCCACAGGGCTTGGTGTTGGGATCAGTGTTGTTTGGGATATTCATTGCAGACATATCATTGGACATCAAGAGCAAGATCAGTCTGTTTGCTGATGATACCAAGATGGGAGTGGTGGTGGATGACCTAGAAGGATGGCAGGGGTTGCAGGATGTTCTGGCAAAGCTTGAAACCTGGTCAGACATCTGGCAAATGGGGTTTAATGCCAAAAGTGCAAGGTGCTGCATTTTGGGGTGAAGAACACAAGGGAGTTACCAACTGGGGAGGAAGCTAGCCCAAACAGAGGAGGAGAAAGATCTGGGGTGCTCATTACAGGGTCAATGAACAACTCGGCACAATGTAGGAAGGCAGCTGCAAAGGCCAACAAAATGCTTGGTTGCATTGCAAGGGTATATCCTTGAGGAGGGAGGAGGTGATTCTGCCACTGTATAGGTCATTAGTTAGACCGCACCTGGAGTACTGCGGCAGTACTGGCACCCGTGTCTGAAGAGGGCATTAAGTTACTGGAGTGGGTGCAGCAAAGATGATCAAGGGTCTGGGGACTTATCATATGAGAGAAGGCTGAGGGAATTGAACATGTACTCGCTGGAGGAAAGGAGGGATGGGGGATATGACTGAAACCTTTAAGTACATAAGGAATAAACAAGACAGATACAGAAGGGCTGTTCAAAGTAAGGGAGGGAGGGACCCAAGGGCCATGATATGAGACTGGAGGGAGGAACATTTAGAAGGGAGATGAGGAGACAATTTTACAGAGAGGGTGGTAGCTTGGTGGAATGTGTTACCTGCAGAAGTGGTATCCAGTAGAACAGTGGACTGCTTCAAAATGGGATGGGACAGGAAAAGGGGAGGGTCAATGTATGGGAAGGTAGAAGGGAGGGGCAGCTGCAGAGATAAGGGGTGCTAGTTGCATTCAAGCAGACTCAATAGACCTCTAGGCCTTCATCTGCTAGTAAATTTTATATGTTCATAAGTTCAGAGGACTTTTTGTGAACTGCAGAAAATGCAAATAAACTGTGGAATTTTTCTATCCACAGTTTAATGAACTGTCACTGAATGAGCGCGTGCTTGTACAACCATGTGATCATTCACTGACACTCAGTAGGCCACCAGTAGTGGAGAGAGAGGAGGCTGCACTGGTGGCCCACTCAGGGAAGGGTGGGAAATGGAGAGGTGGCAGATGAATTGTCAGGGTGGGGGTCCACTAGACACCAGGGAATTGGGATTACTTTTTATAAGGGATAGGGATGAGGGATCCACTAGACACCAGGGAATACTGGGAATAGAGGGGATGAGTCGGTGGACTGTCGGATTTTTTTGTGGCTTAAGGAATCCAGTATAAGGAGGGGTTTGCTAGACACCAGAGAAATAAAATGTTTTGGGTGGTCATGATTGGTGGATGGGAGGGCCACTAGATACCAGGCAGGTCCGAGAGAGAGAGAGATTGGAGGTATTTATTTATTTATTTACTGGGACCCTGATCAGTGGGGGTGGATTAATGAATTAAACTGTGGTTAAAAAGCCTCAGAACTGACCACTGGCAGTGATCCATTCTGTGTTTTTCCGACAGTTTAATAAATTAACCTGCAGTTTGTATATTTATTCCACAGTTTTATATGAATTTCCACGGAAGTAGCAAAATGATTTCCAAACTTTCGTGAAGTTTAAATTCACACTCTCATGGAAATTCTGCCAGTGGAATTTTTTTTTGCACATTCTACTGGCCAGTCATTGACCAAAATGCTACATGACTTTTACTTATTTGTAAATTTTTTTTTTTTTTTTTACTGAGTAAGTGACCTGGCCCATGTCTCCAAGAATTAACAGAATACACAATAAATAACAGTGGTTTGATTGATGATATCAGATGTGACACAGAAAGATAGGTGTTCTGGGGTAGAAGGAGTCAGCACTATCGCACAAAAGGCATTTTACTTAACAATCACAAAATCAATATTGAATCCTGTGACTCTATATAAATTACATAACTCATAACTTACATTTCTACATCCACAGAATCACACTTCCAGGGACCCTGTGAATAGTGTACTAATTTACAGGAGCTACCATGTAAACATTTCTGAATATTATCTAAGAAAGGGGCCCACATTTTGTAGACTAATTCTCCACTCTAGTGTCAAGTCACCAGGTAGTTACTGAACCAAAGAAGCACACCCTCGTTCTGACAGATGTTATGACTTGGTGTGATAATGTGCCGCATATACAGTAGAAGGCCAGCATTTTCTCATAAGCCAGGATAAGGAGATTCATAGGTGAAAGCAACAGGATGATGTAAAAGACATTGACCACCCCTACCCATGCAATCAAAGCTCACTGAGCTGCAGTAAAATAATGATGTCTAAAAGAAAAGAAAACAGTGAAGGCAGTGTGGTCTAGTGGTTAAAGAAAAATGCTATGACCCAGGAGATCCCAGGTTCAAATCTGACTGTAGTCAGTGGCTCACCGTGGCCCCCACTTGACCTTTCTGGGCTTCCATATTTCCAGTTGGACAACAGGACAGGAAAAGAACTTTGTTGTAAAGAAGAAACAGGATTCCAGTTCAGCCATACAGGTTGAAAATAGTAATAATAACCAGTGAATTTTATAATATCCATGTTTTACAGTGAATGGAGTTAAACAGCCATACAGGGTTAAAAGAAAAAAAAAAAAAAAAAATCGGTGAATTTTAAAATGTCCATGATTTACAACAGATGGCATCAATCTTATTTAGTCTAAAAGGCTTTAGAAATGTGAACTTCCATTGACAGCATAAGGTATTGTAGGGTTATTTGGTAGTACTTCAGAAGTCAAATACAATCTTGGCAGTAGCTTATATGCTCCATAGTCCTCGTGGCACACTTTTGTATTGATATCTTGTCTTAACTTCAGCACAGTGCCATACCCGGTTTCAGTACAACAAACCATTTGTTTGCAAATCATCTGCTTTTATTTGACTCACAGAAGCCTTCAGAAAACAAACATATTTGTAATCCCAAAAGGCCACCACTGTACTCACTATGTCTGCAATGATATAAGAAGCATTTGTCCTGTGCCAAAAAAAAGTCTTGCACATGCTTTATGTAATGTGTGGGTTGAGAAATGCATTTGCTCAGGTGTATTAGAACAACTGCAAAGCTCCCAGTAGGCAAACTCCTCAACCCAACCTGCATTTTCCAAAGTCTCATTTAAAATGTGTAGAGTCGACATGAGGAAAAAGCTATTACATGTCTGTGAAACAATGAAGGAAAATTGAATTAAGTAGAAAATGGGCATGTGTTCAAATCAAAACAACATGTTCTACAACAAACCAATTCTTTGATTTGTTTTTCCTCCCATATTTATAATGAATGAACTGCAGACATGTTTAATATACATACAGTGCACCTAGAAATACTGGGGAGGGTTAGGAAGTAATAGATACATAGACAGTGTCGGCAGATAAGGGCCTATGGCCCACCCAGTCTGCCCATTTGAGCTTGTAAGTTCAGTTTATGTTTTCCTTGAAGTCTGTTGCCCCTTACCCCTGACCTCCAGAATTCCTTTATGTCTATCCCATGCATTCTTAAATCCTGTAATTGTTTCAGCCCCCACCACTTCCTCTGGCAGGTGTTCCACTTGTCCACCACCCATTCTGTGAAGAAATTCTTCCTCATGTTTCCTCTGAATCATCCTCCTCCAACTTCATCCCATGCCTCTAGTCCTGGAACATCTTTTTCACTTAAAAATAGTGTATTCCTGCAACCTGTTCCTCCCTGTAAGATACTTATATGTCTCTATCATATCCCTCTCTCCTCCTCTCCTCCAGGGAGTACATGTTCAGTTCTTTAACCTGTCTTCATGGGACTTGTGATGCAATCCATGCACCATCTTTGTTGCCCTCCTCTGAACCTTCTCTACCCTGTCTATGTCCTTACATAGGTATGGTCTCCAGAACTGTACACTGTACTCCAGGTGGGGCCTCACTAGTGTCTTGTATAGCGGAATTATGACCTCCCTTTTCCTGCTGGTGATGCCCTGCCTATACATCCCAGCATCCTATTTGCTTTACCTGCTGCCTTGTCACACTGTTTCCCTACCTTGAGGTCTCAGAGATGATAACCCCAAGATCCCTTTCCTGCTTGGTGCATGCTATATCCTCATCCCCCAACTGATATATTGTGCCAGAGTTTTTGTGCCCCATATGCATTATCTTGCACTTCTTTGCATTGAATTTCAACTGCCAAACCCCTGACCATTCTTCAAGTTTCTGCAGGTCCTTCTCATTCTGTCTACACCCTCTGGTGTGTCTACTCTGTTACAGAGCTTTGTGTCATCAGCAAACAGTGAAATTCTGCCTTCTAGGTCCCAAGCAATGTCACTGATGAAGATGTTGAATAGGACCGTCCCAGCACTGATCCCTGTGGTACCCCACTGGTCACTTTTTCCTCTGTGGAGTGACAGCCATTTACCACCACCCTCTGTGTCCTGCCACCCAGCCAGTTACCTACCCAGCACACTACTGTCCTGCCCACACCCATATTCCCCAGTTTGTGTAATAGTCTTGTATGTGGCACAGTGTCAAAGGCCTTGCTGAAGTCCAGATAGGCCATGTCCACTGCCCTCCCTGATCCACCTCCCTAGTCACCCAGTCAAAAATTCAACGAGGTTGGTATGACATGACCTCCCTGGTGAAACCATGCTGCCTTGGGTCCTGTAGTCCATTGACAACCAGATGTTCCACCAATCTCTCCTTTAGTAGTGCTTCCATGATCTTCCCACTACCGAGGTGAGGCTGACTGGTCTGTAGTTCCTGCTTCCTCTTTGTTCCCACTTTTACATAAGGGGACTATATCTGCTGTCCTCCAGTCTTTGGGTACCTCCTGTTTCCAGTGTTTCCTGTAGTATTTTTTCAATATATTTGTACCGAGGGGAGAGGTTTATTTCCAATATTTATATTTAACTAAACCCACCTTTGGCACCCCATACATCAAAGATGGGTCAGTATTATACAGTTAGAGACCAGGAGCTTGATACTTCACTTAATTAGGGACTGAAGGGTCACATTAGGGAAGAGGCTACTTTGGAAAAGATGGTGTCAGGCAGGGACTGATACTGTCAGGATGCCTGCATTTTTAAAGGTATGGTGGGACCAGGTTGGGAAGAAATGGAGTCCACTGAAAGGCAGTGTAGCCATGAGACTAGCCCTGGCCACCTGAGGGAGGACAAAATGGCTTTTAAACCCCATTTTACTATTAAAAGATTTTTGACCTTTTCTGAAAACTGAATACCCAAGTATTTGGGGCCTCTAACTATGAATATGCGCCACTATTATTTATTGTATTGTATTTATTTATATATTTATTTATTCATTCTTTGGTAACTTGCTAAGGTGTACGAGGCACAAGGCAACTTTTTAGAGGTGACCTGGGAGCACTGGAGATTAAGTGACTTGCTCAGGGTCATACAGTATGCAAGTGAAGGTAGTGGGAATCAAACCCAGTGCTTAATGTACCAACTTCATTCATAGTTCAATGCACTAACCTCTAGGCTATACTGCCAGAAATTATATTCAGGAGAAGAAATTCATACAACCTTAGGGGCAGATTGTTTGCAAAATTGAAAACAATAGTGCCTTTGAATGGAACCCTGGGGAACCACAATATATATATAGGCCACAAATTTCTGATTTAGTGTCAATAATATTTACCACCTGTGACCTGTCAGGCTAGCAGTATATCATCCTTTTTCATGAGTTCTAGTGAAACCCATATTTTTCATCTTAGTTAATAGGATGGGGTGTAAGACAAGGTCAAATGCCTCACTGAGGTCAGTAAAGATTGTTCCAGTCTGGCATCTCTCCTTCATTTTCAGTTTGATACTACATGTTAGTGTGACTAGGACAGTGGTGGTTGAGTGTCCATGTCAGAAACCTGATTGGACTGGGGTGAGACAGTTTATTTTGTTTAACTATCCTATAGGTTCTTACCCTGTATATATCTCAGCCATCTCTCCAGTTCTCTTCTCTCTCTCTCTCTCTCTCTCTCTCTCTCTCTCTCATTCTCCTCCTCATGTACTGACTTGCTCAGTCTATGATAAATAGCATCTATAAGAACATTGTTCTTATTGTGGCTCAGCAGGTAGCAGACTTACCTCTGAGGCTGGGAGATCAGAAGGCTGTGGGTTCTATCCCCACATCAGGCACTTGGGTTAAATCCAATACTGACACTGTAGTACAGCATGAAGATGGTGCTGCACCCTGAGGTGCTGTCTTCAGATGAGATGTTAAATCAAGGTCCATCTGCCTGTTCTGGTGGTAGTTCAGGTGGATGTTAAAGATCCCATGGTACTTCTCAAAAAGAGTAAGGACATTTCCTTGGTGCCCTGGCCAAATTTCCCCATTCACTAAAAGTACCACCAACAGCTTAATCTGGTTGAAGGTCAGTTGGCATTCATCTGTATTCTCCCCCAGGTTGTGCCTGAAAATAGGAAGAATTTGTCTAGTGCACTTACCCGGTCAACAAAAACTAAATAAATAAATTATAAAAGAATAGCATCACCCCTAGGAAATATACCTTAATTTACTGGCTAATTGCAATGTTCATCTAAAAACATAAATATATGCCATCAGTCACAGATTCTTGGCTAAATATTTGCAAAAATATTTACTTGTCAAAATTCACTTTAGGGTTGCTTTGATAATTCAACAAGGCCATTGATTTTGCCACATAATGACCCTTAAGCCAATAGCAGTTTGAATAATGCACTTGGTCAATCTAGATGCAGATCCATGAGGCTGAGGAAAAGGTTGCACCACCAAAGTGATCTACATTAACCTCACCAAAGTGTCTGACCTGGTTGATCATTAACAACCACTCTTGAGGAAACTGAGAAAGGATTAGTGTATGTGATGATATCATGGTTCATGAATTATCTCAGGGTACGTTCAGATGATTGCTGTTAGCACTGCCATTTCCATAATGCAGCCATTAAAGTAGGGTATGACTTGGGGTTCTATCCAAAGCACCTTACCTTTCTCAATGTTGGAGTTCATCCACCCAGCATGTATGAAGCAAGGTAAACTGATGACAAGATGACTATATGTTTATATGTACTGTACAGTTGTGGATCGCTTATAGTTATAAAAGTGCCTTCTTAAGTTCCTTAGCTAAGAGAACTGCAAACTGAATCGAGTAGTTTTGGCACACAAAGGACTTAAAGTGACACCAGCAATCCCTTAGGCCTCAAAGTGTCCCTAGTTTAAAAACACATTTTATGATTATTCACTTTCTGTAGAGACTGCTGACGTATCTGGTAGTTTGATTCTGATTAATTTTTATTTTAAAAGTGAAAACAGACTGCCCATCATACTGGTGTTACAACACAAAACACATGTGTTTATATTCATAGTTTTAGTATCAAGTTCAGAAGACCGAGATCCATAAATGAGCTTGCTACCATACAGTGGTGGATCATAAGAATTTTATTTCACCCATAAAGGTGTCTAAACTTTTTTTTAAACTGACATACTTCCACTTTCTACCACATGTCTTGGCAATATATTCCAAACATTAACAATTCTCTGGGCAAACCATTGACTCCTTTTAACAGTGTTATTTCTCTCTCCTATGAGTCTTGAATTATGTGACCTTGTATTCTTATAAGGAAGATATATTTTATTTAGACCAATGAACTCAAATAGTTCTGGGTTGTTATAGGCCCTAAAAATCAAACATAGCTCCACTTAGATGTCTGTAGTCCATTAAGTATAATTGTATATACTGTAATCTATCATGATATTGCAAGCCTTTAACTTCTAAGATTTGTTTAGTGACTTTCCTTTGTACTCTTCTATTCTATTTTTCCTTTCACGGAATAAGGAGCACTAAAAGGAAAACAGTACTCCATATGTGGACATACAAGGGCTGCATATAATGGGAGAATAACCATGGAATCCTGCTTTTTATCGATCTCAGGATGCAATGTATAATTTGATTGCATCGCCTGGCAGTTTTATCCATGTGGAAATTAAATTTTAGCTTATCAGATATCCAGACACCCAAGTCCTTTTCATTGGTACAGACCTCAAGCTCGATATTATTAATACTATATTGATATCTTAGGTTCTGTGTTCTGAGGTGCATAACTTGCATTTTTGTTCATTAAAACTAATTTATGTTCATGTGCCCAATGAGTCCTTGATCAGTTCCCACTGCATCTTTTCTGGGCTTGGAAATGTCCCAAAATAGTCTAGCCACTCATTATAAAGTGGAGGAAGAGAGAACTATTGCATCATGAGTGGCTGCACTGTTTGGGGTGTGCTTAATGCTCTGTGAAGTGTGCACAAAGAGTAGATCAAGGATTTGAAGTAAAAATTAGGCTGGATATAATTATGCCATTAGCATGCATTTGAGTTCTACTAAGAAAGGAGGCAGATAAAGCAACCAGCACCATCAATGAATTTTAGACATGGTAAGCAATTATAAATGTGGGGTTTTAACTAGAAATAATATGATGCAAAAAGGTTCACAGTGTCTCTATAAGAAGGCACTGTTACAACCTTAAAATATGCTGGGTCTGTAAATATAAATATATTGATGAAGTGAGGTGAACGAGAAATTATGTGTACCGAGGTGTGGGATGCTACCTAAACCCCGAGGTGAAGCCCGAGGGTTTATATGAGCATCCCACACCGAGGCTGCACATAATTTATCATTTATGCACTCACCCCATGCATTGTTATGTGTAATTGCTGGTCACATTTTTCTCTAACCAGATTTCACAAATAAAAAGACTGTTTTTCAGAAAGTCTTGTGTTTGCTTTTTCTTTATTACAGCATGTGGTACAATAACTAAAGTAAAGCTTTAAGATGTTTGTAGCTGATGTTCAAAATCATTTCTATAAGGTACCGGTCATCGTTGTCACAGCTATATTTCAATTAAGTCAAAGGTCAGAGCTCACAGTTTCTGTTTATATAGAGACAGTAGCAAGGAGCAAGAGTGAAATGCCGTAACTGCTGGAAAATGCTAGGTGAGGGTGACTACTAGATGTTTTGGCTTATTTTTTTTTTTTTATTCTGTGATTGCTTTTCTTTAGTCAGAGGAAATGCTGAATAACAGAATTTAAGTGAGCTGTGTTATTGATGGATTTAGCAGGCTGAAAAATCTGGTTCAGAGTTCGCTGCGTTATAACCCGTGTTATAACGCTAATTATAACCAGTTTGTCTTATGAGAAAAACGTGCTCCTAGTTATTACTGTATAATAAATCATGCTAAGCACATTTGTTTTCAAAACTGAACTCAGATATAAAATCATAATATTTTGCTTTGCAGAAAATCAGAGAAATGTGAAATGAAATGTGTTAACTGAACTTAGAACCTCAGAATTTTATAACGGTTTCCTTAAGACACCCTCTGTTGCTTTAAAGAGTACCTGAAATGTTTAGAAGTAAACAGTATTGACTGGTTAAACATGATTTCATGATTCATTTTATTGCAGTGGCCCGTTAGTTTTGAGGAGAATCACTTTCAGTCTAACTGTGCAGCAGGGGAAGCCTGGCACAAATTAATACCACCTCAGTCTTAATAGCCAAAAGATAAAAGTCATGATCTTTGTCACAATAGCCAAAAGATAAAAGTCATGATCTTTGTCACCAGTTCCAAAACTAGGTACCTCCTTCACCATCTACATTAAGGATAGTCTCCTCACCATGCACATCAAGGATAGCCTTATCCTGAAACAGTTGTCTTCCTTCAAATGCCTGGGGTATGACTGGACCTCAACTCACCAGAAGCAAGCTGGTCACATCAAATGTTAGGATTCTTCTGGATATTATGAGTAACCATTGTCCAGTCACATGTGAATGGTCTTCTAAATTCCTGAATAACTCCCCAAGTACATAGAATTTAGAAAGCTTTCATCTCCGTCCCCAGAAGGCATAGCAAGAGCAAGTACAGTAGAAGTCTCTTAAAGGGTACACCTCGTGGATGCCCTATCATCCCTTTAAGCAGCTGTACCATTTATCAGAAGCAGCCTTTTTTCCATCACAACCAGAAAAGACTTTGCTCATGAGACACATTACAGTAACAAACAAAACAGAGAAACAAACAAAACATCAAGAAGTATTGGATATCAGTACTTTTATGATTACAGCTACTTTTTGTAAAAGTATGTTTGGGTTGGTTCTTGATTTAATCTTTATTTAATAGGTGAAAGCAACACACTGAACTTCAATTAAAATCACTGAGCTTCACTTAGCAACTGTTGAGAGAGAGAGAGAGGAGTTGGGCAGCTGTAAAGCCTCAATAACTTTTATCTAATGTATGGTAGAACGTTGTTATAGGTAGAAATCTACCTTTATATAACAATGTTTTGCCATCGATGTGATGTCATGATATTGTTAACCTATCGAGGCATGTCACATTGATGGGTTAACAACCGGACAGTCTGAGCATGCGCAAATGGACTGGACGGCCTAGAAACGGCACAAGGGTGAGGGCAGAGCAGAGGCAACATAAAAAAACCCAGTGAAACTGCTTTCTTTGTATAAAACCTAAATTGTACCATACACTATAAAATATAATGTATGGTACATCGATGGTAACTGTTTTGTTAACCACGAGAGCCGTTATGCGAGACTCTAAACCTCCGAGCTTCGCTCAGGCTACATGGTCACCCTGGCAACCCTCTCGATGGTTAACAAACTGCTTAACCATCGATGACTATACATTATCCTCTATGTTGTCTCTCAGTGAGAGGTCAACTCTTTAGTTGCTTGTAGATGCGCCCTGCAAACCAAACACACTCCAGAGAGAGTTGCTAAACACACTCCAGAGAAATGCCAAGCAGGTGGAATGTGAAACAGCTTAAATGCAGGGCACTTAATGAGCAATTAACGAGACACAATTACATTTTCAGCACCTTTTCCTACACCTGTGACTAGATAATCATCTCAATTAAGCGATAGGGCCATCCTAATTTAACAAAAGCTTGTCCCATTCAAAACATTAGCAAATAATCAGTGCCTAGGGATCATCCCAATTATGCAGACGCCCCTTAACCATGTTTCCTTAAGTGGCTTCTACTGTATAGACATAAACTGGTCACAGCTGAGTCAATATTTGATATTGACAAACTATTAGATACTTTTACATTTCTGTATAATTCACTGGTAGATAAATTAGCCCTGCTGAAAAAATGAGAGTTAGATCTTCAAAGCAGAAATGGATTACAAGGGAGCTCCTTAACCTAATGAAACAGAGAGATGATAGTTGGAAACCTTTTAAGACCTGTGGGGCTGTAAGTTCCTCTGGGTTTATAAGAAGCTAAGAAATAAATGCAAGTCAGAGATCAGAAAGACAAAGGAAAATGTTTATTACCAAATAAAAAAGCCTTTGGCAAGTCTAGTATACATGGAAGCCATTAAATAATTTACTGGGAAGGGTAAAAAGAAAATAATTTTTTTACAAAAAGGTGATACATCCATTATTGACCCAGGACTAGTTTCAGAATGTTTTACTAACTATTTTGGTGATTTGGAAGGTTTAAGACTGCCCCACTCTAATATTAATTCTGTAACTCACAATTCTTCCACTCTGATTCTGACTTGTGTACTAAACTCAAATTTATTTTAGTGTCTCCAATACATACTTAGAAATGAACCTAAACCTTATCTGATGTCTACGATATTAACTTCTAGATTTTAAAATTAGGTATAGATTCTATTGCTTACCCAGTTTCTATTTGTTTTCAATTTCTCAGTTCTCCATGGAGAATTTCCAAGCTTTAGAAATATTCTATTATTAGATCTATATACAAAAGTGGAAACATGGCTCTTGTTTCACTTTGTAACATGGCAAAATATTAGGAGTCCATGGAAGAAAGGTGATAGGTTTAACAGCGCTGTGAGAAGAGCAACACGGCATTATGGCACGATAATGCCGTGCTTGTGTAATGCCCAAAGTAGCCACAGGAGAGAAAGGAACAGTGCACAGAAAGAAGAGATAAAGCTGGGCAGCGATGAATGAGCAGAATGGAGCAGGAATGTAGACAGGGAGCGAGCATACAGGGACGAGCACAGAGGAGCAACCGCGAGATAGGGTCATATGGAAACGTGGTTCCACAGGTGGGCAAGGAGAAATGCAAGCAGGGCATGATCAGCAATGTGTAGCATTAGGCGCCACAGTGAGTGTGAGGTAAAGTGGTAGAAATGCAAGCGGAGAGGTGTAACAGTGAGAATGAAGCAGTAAATTAAGGAGAATGGAACAGAAACAGAAGTATAAAAGAGAGGATGGAGCGATATCGAGCGATGTCGCTGGACACACACAGAAGGCTACAAATATGCAAAACTAATTGACACTGAAATAGGGAAACGAGAAATGACCGTAGTACAGACCTCCAAATGGACCTCTTAAAATAATAGCCATGCAGATGTTGTAAATTGTCAGAAGCAAGTGTTGATAGAAACTTTGTTCACACATATCTTAAATATTGTTTTGACAATGTGAGCATAGAAATCGTAGTCTGGCAATGTTGAAAAGTGCAGCACAGAAATCAAAACAGAGCAAAATCTCTTTGTATTATTGAATGCAGAGTATCAGAATAAGGGAAGAATAAGCACAGAATCTCTAGAAGCCATATTCATGAGGCATTAGTCTGATTTGAAGGTGGCATTTAATGGGGAGTTAATGCATGGTTCATCTGTTGTAGGCACTGCCTGCGGCCCCGGCCCCAACGGCCCCAGCCATGCATTAACTCCCATTAGATGCCACCTTGTCGTGGATTAATGCTTACTTATTGCCCAATCTCTTTTCCTCCATTGTCTAAGATCTTGGAAAGAATCATCTCAGACCAGACCTCTGATCACCTAAACAAATACAACTTGTTAACAAATTGCCAGCATGGCTTTAAGGTCGGGCATAACACTGAAACGGCCTTGGTGAGTTTCATTGAGGAATACAGAATGCCCTTTATAAAGGTCACTCTGTCACAGCCATCTTTGTGGACCTCACCAAGGCCTTTGATCTTATGGAGCATAATCTGCTCCTCAGTATTTTGGATAAGATGCTGTTTTCCCAAAAGCCACTAAATGGTTTTCCAAGTATCTCGTGAACAGGATGCATGTAATCAGTATTGATGGTCGTTATTCTTCTTCTAAGGCATTAAATGTATGGCCCCAAGTGATCCATCCTGGGCCATTCTTTTTTCTTTTATTTGAATACTGCTCCAATTTCATGTGTCTCAAGTTCCATCACAATGCACACAGATGATGCAGTAATTTATGAAGCTAGTCAAACATCTAAACATCATAATATCTAGATTAATTTTATGTTTTTCAGAATTGGCTGACCTCTAATTCTGCCAAAATAAAAATTATGCTGTTTTCTAACCAAAACAAAACAAAAACAGTACTGTTGACTTAGTTCCTGTTCATGATGTTATGGGAAATACAATTGAGCTGGTAGATACATTTAAATATCTGGGTCTTGTACTGACACAGAACTCACTTTGAACCTCATGTTTCTTACATTACATAACAAGCATTTGTCAATGCTGAATGTTGCTTGCTTCTATGTGCTGTTTAGGTATTTGAAGTCATTGGAGTGCAAATATTGAAAATTTGCGAACTTATCGAAGCGTGTGTAGAAACTGCGCAATGCACGCCAGAAACAGTCATTTTTAGAATTTTTTCACCAAATTTTCAACATAGCCATTTTAAGACCTCTGCTCATCAACAGTGTCACTGTGATTTTGTTAATGTGTCCCATACATTGAGTTTGCACACCGACTGCGCCATTGTGCGCTACATGGGTGGAAACATGTTTTGGGCAGGATGTGAAAATGACAGCTGTACTGGTCATGAGGAGGTGTGATAAAATGCCAATGTTGAAAATCTGGGTAAAAATATTGAAAATTGCAAACTTACAAGCGTGCGTAGGAACTGCATAGCACGCCTCATAAAAAGTCATTTTTGGAATTTTTTCACCAAATTTTCAACATAGCCATTTTAATACCTCTGCTCATGAACAGTGTCACTATGATTTTCTTAATTTGTCCTATACATTGATTTCAAGACACCGACTGCGCCCATTCAGCGCCACATGGGCGGAAACATATCTTGGGCATCAGATGAAAAATGACAGCTGTACTACTCATAAGAAGGTGTGGTAAAATGGCAATGTTGAATATCTGGAGTGAAAATATTGAAATTTCGCGAACTTACGAGCCTGCGTAGGAACTGCATAGCATGAGCTTGTAAAACAGTCATTGTTTGGAATTTTGGCACCAAATTTTCAACATGGGTTTTGGGACCTTCTCATGAATGATGCACTGTCATGGTGGTATCCAGGCCTGAAGGGTGATTTTGCAGTCACTGCACGTAAATCACCCTTCAGGCCCGAATAACGCCATGACAGTGACATCATTCATGAGAGGGGTCCCAAAAGCCCCATGTTGAAAATTTGGTGCAAAAATTCCAAAATGCCTGAGATATGCAATAATTGAACCCTCTGTAGCCCATTATACAGCTTACGGCATTTCTCAGTTCGCGGGTCGGCTTTGAAGAGTGCAGCCGTGTTCCCAGTCCACCAAGATAGTCGCTACCGGAGTCCGGAGGTAGTATGGGGTGGGGGTGTTGAGAGGCTCAGTGCAGTGGGTGGGTGCGGTTGCGGGAGGGGCTTGGGAGACCGCTTCGGTTTTCAGGTATTTAAAAAAAAAGACTTACGTGATTCTTTGCCACGCTTGGGTGGGGCTCTCAGCATGGCACGAGGACATTGGTATTCAGCCGAGGGGGATTAAAACTCCATCGGCCATAGATGCTCTTGCTGCCACACTGGGGTGGGCTCCAGCGGCAAAAGGGGGGTGTTCAGCCGACGGGGATTGGGCATCCCTTCGGCAAGGACCACTTGCCACGCTGGTGTGGGCTCCAGTGTGGCAACATCTACTTCTGGGGGAGGATTTGCTCAGCCGATAGGGATTCGGCACTCTATCGCCATAGAGTTTGTTGCCACGCTGGGGTGGGCTCCCAGCGTGGCAAAAGGGGGGCGTTCAGCCGACGGGGATTGGGTACCCCTTCAGCAAGGGACCGTGCCATGCTGGTGTGGGCCTCAGCGTGGCAACTACTACTTGGGGAGAGGGGACGCAGCTCAGCCAACAGGGATTGGGCACCCTCTCAGCCATAGATTGAGCTGCCACGCTGGGGTGGGCCTCAGCGCGGGCAAAGGGGCGTCAGCCGACGGGGATTGGGCACCCTTCAGCAAAGTGATTGCTTGCCACGCCTGGGGTGGGCTCCAGCGTGGCAACTACTACTTGGGACGCGGCTCAGCCGACAGGGATTGGGCATCCTGTCGGCTATACAGTGCGTCTGATGATGCGCTGCGCCTGGGAGCTGCGTGTGACAGCCTCTGCTCGGTGCTCACTGAAGCATAGCTCCCCTTTCAATTGATGTTACTGCATTTTCGGAGCGTCATAGACAGCTCCAAAATGCATTGGCTTGCTACAGGCTGCGCCAGCACACTGACTGAATTGAGGAGGAGGTGACACACCTCCAAATCTCCGATGATGGCATCTATGTTTCTTGCACATGCGCAAGCAACATAAAAAATTCATCAAAGACTTGGGTGCTTATACAGAATTAAGCCATTTTTAACAAATGAATCAAGGAAGCTACTGGTGCACAGTTTTCTTCTTAGTGTTCTGGTTTACAGGCTTACAGTATACTCAGCTTTGAATTGTACAGTAGTTGCTTAGATAGACTGAGTGTTACTTATAATTCTATTTTGAGATTTATGGTTTGTGCACCTGCAAGAACTCATCATTGTCTCCTATTGACATCTTCTAATTGTCTCTCCCTTATTAACAGGATACATTTTAAAATGAGCATTTTTGTTAAAATTAAAGTTGGACTTTTGCCTAAATCAATAAGTATACTTTTTCAGACATATCTAAATCTTAAAGGTAGCAGAACTCAGTCTTTGTTTACATTTGGTCTAGCCTTCTTCAAAAAGCCTTAGGCCAATGTTTCTTATTATATAGGGCCAGAACCTTTTTAATTCTCTCCCTCAGGATGTGTTAAATTGTAATAGAGTATTGTCTTTTAAAACCAGTTTGAAAAAGTATTTAAAACTTTCTCAGGAATGTACATGTTGATTTAATACTGTTTTATTTTATCATGTCTGTATTGTATTTTGTCATTGTATTTTTGTAGTGCTTGTCGTCTGTGAAAATGGGCAGTTATGCTCATCAGACTTACAAGGGTAAAAATAAAATGAAATAAAATTGTTTCAGTGGGTCCAAGGCAGGAGCTGCCTCAATTCCCTCACAAGAATGCAGGTAATGAGACAATTCCTACTGTTGTTTGATAGATTATGGGGCTGTGATTTCAGTTCCTAAAGCTATATTTCAGAGCATGGATGTGCTATGCAATAAACCCTGCAGGTTAACCCGTGAAAGTGACTAAAAGACTCACCATTGCCTGTTGTTGACAACAAGGCTGTCTGACTCCCTCCACCTACAGGGACAACCACTTGTACACAATTCCTCATTACTGTATCCACTTCCAAGCTCCCACATACCTTTCATTTCTTTCACCCCGGTACCTACCCCTATTTTCTATGATCAACCAAGGCACCTAACTAAATAACACCCAAATTCAATACAAACTTCAATAGATGGGCCTTTTCCTTCTCAGTAGAATGGAACAGCCTGGTGGGTTGTCAGTGGAATGGCAGAGCTGCCATTCAAAACATCAGGTGTCTGGGTGCATACCCTGAGCCTGGATAATCGGAAGGCCACTGGAGGGGTATCATGTGCCCTGGGGCTAGTCTCCTTCAACAGGGAAGCTTAAAGCCAGCTACACTGCAGCACTGCCAGCTGGGTGACCACAGGTGACAATGCAGGGAAGCTGGGCACACACATTCAGGTTTCTATAGGGCAAGGATAAAAGGAGATAACATTTCTGGCCTTCAGCATGATGCCTGGTACACTTGGGCCCTGTGTAGCCCACTGTACCTCTCAGTAGCTTTAGATACACAGGTGAGGGGGCTAATCCTGCCCCACCGGGGGTAAGCCAAGGGATGTTTGAAATGTGGGCCACAGTTGGGGGGCATTGGGACTGAGTGGTTGCTTGGGGCAGATGGAGAGCAGGACCAGGGTGGAAAAAGTGCAGATAAGAAAGAAAGAATGCCACAGCCAACTAGCCCTTTTGACAATCCAATAATCTTACAGTTTCCAAAGGCTGCTGCTGCTCAAACAGCTCAGAGATCCATGCTGATGCCTTCCACCGAAACTCCACCTTTTACACCTCCCAGTATTTACTGACTGGCACAGAATACTAACATTCTGTGTATACAAAGGGCATCCATCAAAGACTAGTACTATCATCCTCTTACTCACTTTTTCAGTAACTGCCCTCTGTGGTTATGATAAACAATCTTGTACTATGTAAACGACAGGCATTTGTGTATCCATTTTGAGCTAGCACTTGTGTATCCTGCTGTACTGCATTGTAAACTAAGTATTTTCTGCACCTTGCTGTACCAAGGGACCACCACGAAAACAAGACACTGTACTGTGCCATATAGGACCATCCTGCTGGACACAATCTATAGTACATGATGCAAATTAAAAATAAAATTTACCACAAGTGGTTGATATGTATTAAAATGTATCCAGACTGTATTACATATCCAAACCACCTAGCATGGCCCCTGTCGAACTGCTGGCACCACCCCAGTGAAAATCAATGCCCTAAACCTGACAGTAAACCTAGAGGTTACAGCATCAAGCTGTGGAACCAGTTTGGTACATCCAGCAGACCTTGGTTTGATTCCCACAGCCTTCTCTTTATGCATTGTGTGACCCTGGCAAGTCACTTAACCTTTTGTGCTCTAGGTTGCACTCTGGTAATATGCTTTGGCGTAGTGTGCCTTTTCCAGCCAAAATTGTAAAATAAAAAAAATAAATAATAAAATTAAATAACCCTCTAATTGTGGATGATATCTGGCCCTGCTACAAAATCCCTCTTCTGTACGCTGTAAACCCATGTTCCACCCTTGGAACGTGCCAGTGTTACAGTGCTGAGCCATTAGGGCACCAATCGGGAATGTCACCGACCACTGTTTTTGCTGGGGATTGTGCTCGCACCCCTTATGGGGGGCTGTGCTCACACACACCTAACTATAGATACCAAGTCCAGGGTGGCGGACCTTGGGGAGGGCAGCAAATTTCGATTTTGGCACTCAATGGCTCAGAGCCCTAATGTGCAGTAATCTGAATGCCTGCAGTGGTAAACCCATACCCTCAGTGTCTCCAAACTTACACAATAACATAGTAATTTAAGGCCTGAAGAGACTCTGGATCCAACAGGCTACTCTTCATAAGCAGGACATAAATAGAATGCAGTACAAGCATGTATTGGTTAATATGGATAACCCACCCATTTTACTACCCACAGTACTCTGTAGTTCCTCTGTAAACACAAATTTGTGAGACTTACATTAAAGGTTTGTACTGTTGTTAAATCCAGTGTCCACCACTAGTAAGCTACTTCATAGGTTCACCCCAGTATCTCTAATGTTACCCTGAATTTGCCCTTCTTGAGCACATCAGATCGAATATGACAACCTGCAAAGCATACCTGTACCCTCAAGTGTGCCGAAGACTAAGATCATGTCACTCCTCAGTCACCTTTTTCTTCAGGGTAAACATAGTAAGGACTTCAAACCTTTCATCATATCTTTTCCTGTCCTGATGATTTTGGTGGTGTAGTGTTGTACCTTTTGACTCCCTCAAAGTCCTTTTTGAACAGAATGTCTAGAACTACAGACAGTACTCTAGGTGGGGGTCTGACCAGGGCCCTATAAGAAGGAAGGATTACTTCCCTGCTCTACTGCTCACCCCTTTATGCTGCATCTCAGTATTCTGTTGGCCTTTTTTCCATAATATCTTTTCTCCCCAGCCATGTTTAGTCTGTGAGGGATATACGCTTGTTGTGGGGATATAGAGTTCCTGGATCAGGTCTGCATCACTCAAGTTCCCTTGTCTCTGGCTACCAGCCAGTTACCCCACTACTTGCCCTTCATGGTAGGGGCTCTTGGGAGTACTGTCCTCCCCCCGGCAGCAGTCTGCTGGGTGGACTAGGCTCTGATGTGGGCAGGCGCTAGAACCAAGGGAATCCAGGGACCCAGACCATCATTTAGATGGGTCTGTGTTTTGATCCTTTTCTAGGTCACTCCTACCTCCCAATGTCAGTAAGCCTTTGTACTGGTCTCGCACACACACGGCACGTCCCCTGCAGCAGGACCAAGCTCCTTGTCCCATTCACAGAGGTGGTTGTGGCATCAGAGATTGTAGTCGTCCCTCCCTAGCTGAGGAACACTGCTGCATGGGCACCTACCTAAACCAGGACTGCCTTCTGATGCAGCAACTCAGGTTTGCTCCCGAACCCAGATCATCTTCAGCCAGCACAATCCGCTGCTGCTGGGCCATCGCAGGGCTTCTGCGGACATTTTGACAGTGGCTGTACACAGCTTGTCCTGCCCTTTGTCTTTTTACTTCTATGTCCTTTACCCCCTACATGGCAGGGAGGAGCCTTATACACTGAATATGTTCTACCTTTGTTATGTCTCCCCAAATGTGGCATAGCTCCTTTAGGTCTCCTGAAGTTAGTCCCCATCATTAAGGGAGTCCACCCATCCCCACTGGGAAGCTTAGAGCCAGCAGCAAATGTAAGCAGCCTGTTGAAGACCCAAGCTTCCAGGATTGTTGGTGCAAATATTGAACAGCACTGATCTGAAGCATCGATCCCTGTGGGACAGCACTGAATTACCCCCTCCCCCGAGAGCAGTGCTGTGCTCCACAGTCTTTGCTTCCTGCCAAAAGCCTGTGTATACAGTATGCCTAATGCATATAAAACAGAATTTGATGGTAGATAAGGACTTTAGGCCCACCAAGCCTGCCTATTTCCTTCCTATAATGTCAATGCAGACCCTACTTGATCTCTGTCTCTTTCCCTCACCTTCAATTCCACTAAAATTCCCTTAGCCTATCCCATGCATTCTTGATCACCACTACTATCTTTGACCCACCACCTCTGCTGGAAGACTGTTCCAGGCATCCACCACCCTTCCTGTGAAGAAGTACTTCCTCACATCTCCTAAATCTACCCCTCCAGCTTCATTGCATGTCCCCTTGTTCATAAGAATTTTTTTCTGAGAAATACTTCCCTTCCCTGCCTTATTTACTTCTTCTCTATCATACCACCCTCTCTATTCCAAAATGTACCTTAGTCTCTCAGTGTAGGGCTCTTGATGCAGACCTTGCGGCATTTGGTTGCCCTCCTCTGGACAGCTTCTGCTCTGTCTCTGTATGTCATTCTGGAGATGTGGGGCCCAATTCTCAGTTGAGTGCCTGACACAAGGGAGTTGTGGCAAATGTGTTTGACCCAAGTTGTGATTTGCAGCTGGCACATCAGACAGGATACCCGAAGGTGACCTACGTCTGATCGGGGGACATCTCCGTAAGCTCCTGCACCAGGGTTGCATCCAACAACCCAGGGCACTATGTCACAAGGGGGACTGCACTATGAAGGGCTGCCACATCCCCTTTTAGGGGATTTTGAAGCCCCACCATGACAGCAGGAGGGGGCCGCCTTTAGACCAGCCAGGAGGTGATCTAACTGGCTTTGGCAATGGGCCGAGGGTGGGAGTTGGCCTTGTAGGGTCACATCAGGGGCACAGCATGGTGTCAGGGGCATATCTGGGAGCTGACAACTCACCCCAGGATGTGGCACTCAGCGTGATGGCACGGCATGGATTGGCATCTGAGCCAATGGGCACCCCGTGCCCAGCCAGTGCAACACTGATGCCACTGTGTCCCATACCCATTTGGTGCCCCAATCATTGGTGGTGTCATGCCCCTCCACTGTCTGCCAGCTCTGATCCTCCTGCCTAACGGTAGCCAACACCCCAGTCCCTGCCCCCGGCTCCCGCTGTGTACGGGCATGAGTGGACATCCCATACCTGATGATCTAGTAGCCCCAACCCTCCCAACCCAGACAGTGGTCATCCATACCTCCCCCATCCCAATGAGCTTCTGCAGCTGGCAATACCCTCCACACCACCATGGCCAGCTGTGAATGCCATCACTAGACCTTAACTGTGCTGTACAGTTCTGGCGTCTGTCTGGTGCATTCTCTTGCTGGATGTGTGATGGTGTGTGTGGAAGGTATTGCCAGCCACAGAAGCCCTTGGGCATGGGGGAGCGATGGTGAGTGACCACTGCCATGGGGCCACTAGACCACCAGGGACAATATTGGCAGCTGTAATGGGGCATGGCATGGTGGGGGGTCTCAGAGTGGACTGGACACTGCATCAGGCAACTGTGCCATGGGGCACTATGGAAGGATTGCTGAGGGAGGGTTGGCCACTGCCTGCTGATGCAGGCATTCTCCACTGTTGGCACATGGGTGCCCTGGCAGTACTGGGACAGTGCCCCAGGGTACAGACCATCCCCTGCCACAGCCCTGCATCAGCTGCCCCATTTGTGCCTCTGTTCCAGGCTTGCTGTTCACTGGGGTACGTGGTGTGCCCACCTGTCCACACATCTGAGGATGTGTCCTGACTCTGTACCACCACCTCCACTTGTGCCACACTTCTTGGCGCAGGGCGCATCTTAGGGCCCATTTCAGGAGGTTTGACGCAAGTGGGCAAGTTGCAGCAAGCCTTCTAAAATAGCACTTTGCCTGTGCCACAGCTGCTTTGAGTGCAGCCAACTACTTTGCCACAGGTTGTGTCAGATGCAGGAGGCTTCTGAAATCGGGCCCATGATCTACAGAACTGGACACAGTACTCCAGGTAGGATCTTAACAGTGATCTATACAGGGCAACACCATCTCCCTCTTTCTACTGGTGATAACCCTCTCTATTCACCCCAGCATCCCACAGGACTTCCCAACTATCTTTCACACTGCCTGGCCACCTTTAGGTCATCAGATATGATTACCCTGTCCTCTTTCCTGTTTGATGGTTTTCACTACCTCTCCACCAATGTTGTACTCCGCCTCTGGACGTCCTGTGCCCTAAGTGCATGAATTTGCACTTTTGAGCACTGAAACCCAGCTGCCACACCCTTGAACACTCCTAGAGTTTTCTCAGGTCTCTGCTCATTCTTTCCACACACACACACACACACACACACACACACACACACACACACCCACTCTATTGCAAATTTTGGTGTAATCCATAGCAGGCAGACCTTCCCTTCCCGCTCTCTCTGCAATGTCACAAAAACATTAAAGAGGACTGATCCCAGTATTGATCCCTGATGCATCCTACTGTATGAACTCTATTGACCACCATCCTCTGTAGCCTATCCCTAAGCAAGTTCTTACCCAGTTTACCAACTTCAGACCCACTGCTAAGCATACTGCATTTGAATATTTTGCCTAGAAGCTTATGATGCACCACAGTGTCAAAGTCTTTACTGAAACCCAGTTTGATTATGTCTCTGGCCATGCCCTGTCCACCTCCCTAGTCACCCCTTTCAGAAGGTGAGTAGGTTGATTTTGAATGAACTGCTCCTCATAAAGCCATGCTAAGTCAAGGAGAGTATCTTGGCCTCAACTAACTAATCCATTATTCTGACTTTGATATGATCTTCCTGGACCTTGCTCAGCACTGTTTTCAGGCAGACAGATGGGGACCACACTGGCCACTTTCCAGTCTCTTGGCTTCACCTGTCTAGAAAACTCATGGAAGATTACTGCAACCCTGACTGCCCCACCAACCGTCCCTTTATTTCCACTGTGACTCTAAATTATCTCCTCTCTGCCCCTTGGTACTTACCTGACTTGATCTTCATCAGGTAGTCAGCTATGAGGGAAGGTGAGATATTCACAAGCTAGCGTGTGGCTAGCTTTGACACCGATTGGACCCAGTCAGAGTGACCAGTGCTAGTACAGCTACCACCATAGCGGTCCACGATGGCTAGTGCTGGAGGGCATGCTAAAGGAACTGCTGCTCACCTCTAGAAGTGGTACAGTCACTTCCTAGAGCAAAAGGTGCTAAGTTCTTTAAAGAAAACTCCATCCTGAAGCTCCATGGGCAGAACTTATGCTCACATTTGTCTCTATGTATTGCCGCATAACATTCCGAGTCAGCAGTATCTGGGACTAGTACAAGCGGCAGGCCAGTGCAATGGTGCAGCTATCAGATTTCCGTGTTAGGATTTTTTTTATATGTGAAACATGTGGTATGTCTGAAATTTGCTTGAATGGCTCCTTAGTTACTTTAGTGGACTTAAAATACAGTAGTGATTTTGATATTAAATGTATAGTTCCTATTAATTCCATTATGATATGGATATTCCTTACTTGCTGTAGTTTTTCTCAGCTGTGCTGGGTGAAACTATGAATGAGACTTGTGCTCAACTTGCTTTCCAAGAAATAAAATGAAGCTGAATTAAAATATTGTGATTTCTATGACTTTTGAAGCACTGGTGCTACATTTAATTTGTATAGTCCCCTGCCATGATGTACTATATTTGTAACAATACCTGGTCTTTTAATTACTTCTTCAAATTTGTTTTAATGGTTTCACTATTGCTCAGTGCTGTATTGCTTTTGTTATTCTGACTGCATCACTTTAATAAACATGCTATAAAAGCAGCTATGTCAGCGATGGGCAGGCCACCATAAGGTACAACTTAATTTGAAACTGGTTGGGTCTTTGTTTTTGCCAACAAGACCTCACATCTGTGGCCATGTAATTTTACACATTAACGCAATTTCATTGCACTTAAGACAGACTAGTGACATTTTTCTTGTGTTTTATCACAGCTTCCTGTTACTGGAAATGGTGTTTTCTGAGCAGCCTTTATTTTTGTTGTACTGTATTGCAATTGTTTATTAATGCAGACTACTTACTGACCCTATGGGCTGGCCCTTAGTTAGAGCCCTGACCTACCAACAAGAGAGTATGTAAACAAGACAACAGCTTTTACTTAGTCTCTCCTGGTGTTATTTATTTTATCTGCTTGAGCCTGCCATCCCTGACCCTGACATTGCAAATATACAGCCACTTGAGTGGCATCCTAGATCCCCATAGCCAATGTCAAAGCTGGGGATCAACCGCAGGAGATTCAGTTAGTCCACACTGTATAGCTCCATTATTTGTAGCACTGTTTTGCCAGGTTCCAGTCCTGCTACCATCCTGAGACTAAGAACGTGTTGCAGGAAAAGGAAAAAAGCAGAGTTGGATACTGGATGTAGTCATTTGCAATCATTAAGTGCATTGCATCCACAAGCAGAAATCGACAACGCATATCAACTTGTCTTATGAATAGCACAAATGTTTGCCAGGACACCTGGTATAATCTCTCACCGATGAACAAGGACATTGCATCAGATGGATAAGAGCTTAGGTCGCTGATATGGAACTTTGGCATGTGCAATTTAAGTAACAAAACATGCCAGTGTGTCTGTTCCTATGTGATAACAGCACACCAAGTTGTTTTGTGAAGCATGAGGTATTTACTCCAAGTGCCCTCAGGCAGCTAAAAGTTTAGTTATTATGTACAGTAGGAACAAACACCTTGGAGTATCTTATTGTGCTTATAAAATGGGTACCTCAACACATGTAAAATAAATATTAATAAAATGTAAACAATTAACATTAAAAGTGTTATGGCAAAATTGGAGGCAGTAGTCCCTCTGTCTGCCTGCTTCCACTAGTGGAGCAAAGATGGCCTGGAAGGGGCCTGTTCGTTTATGTGGTTTTCTATGTGTATGGCCTGCTAGAGGCTTATATAAACCCCCAGAACACTTGTGAGTGCTTTCCCACAAGTTTCTTAGGGTCTCCCAAATCATCCTTACCTCTGCCATCCATGCATTCACTGACACTTCACTCTGTCCTATGAGTGAGCAAATGTTATAATTGGCACTTCAATTTGTATTCAGTTCAGACCCCTATCTTCAGATTGGCTTTGACACTTCAGCAAAGACACTTTGGATCATTGGTATGGAGGTCTAGCAGGGTTAAAAACGGGTAACAGACACAGCTACTGTAGTGAACCCTAAACTTTTCTACCATTCTAATTCCTCCAGCCAGTTTTCTATGAAAAAACCTGTCTGCACCTGGCCCAGCAGTCCTAGAAGCCAGCAGTTTTGCATTAATAAAATATCTGGGAACAGAGTAGAAAGATAGAGAGAAACTGGCATGGGTAAAGGAGAGGCCATGGGACTAGGACTGCCTATCTCTGAAGGGCAAGAATGTATATTTTTAATTGTTAGGCCAACAATCAAAGTGATATAATGTCACCCAAAGTTTGATTGGACCAAACTGAAGGCAAACAAGCTGAAGTTTGCACATTCAATGAATATATATTCAGCATAAGCTCATTCTTACCCTATCCCCATGGCTTTACAGCAGGGACTGGGCTATAGAAAGTAGTGCACCACATTTATACCAGAGGGTACTTCAGATGTGGTGCTTCCAGTTCAGCGTCAAAATAACATATCTAAAGTGGCAATGACTGAAAATGGCACACAGAATTCAGTGATTATACATACGGTGATCTTTTTATCTTGGGAGCTTTGCCCCACACCCTGTGGTAGTGTGGGTTCCAATAACATATCTTACAACCAGTTTAAGATGAAAAAATGCATACTTCTGCATTTATAATTTTGTTGTCTCAATAAATAAAAAATAAAAATACTTGTATACAGAAAGGAAAATAAATGGTGTTAGTCCTTCACACCTTCAGAACACAGGGCCCAGATATTCAAAGGGTTGCGCCATGCGCGGCAGGGTTCTTATGCACAACTCCAAAATGCGCCATTCTGCAATATTCAGAAGGGGCCAGTTGCGCCACGAAAACATGCTGAGCAACAGCGCAATGGAAATGAAGGCATAAGCTGAAGGGGGCGGGTCCATGCATAAAGTCACGCAATCACGATATTCGAACACTGCGCAATGCGCAAGAGTGGCTTGTGGAAGTTGTGAGCAATCGGGATTTGAGCCAAAAATAAAAGGCTCAAGGAAGCGCAAGAACTCTAGCAGGCTGCAAACTGGGGAGAGAGACAGAGAGAGAGAGAGAGAGAGAGACAGGAGCTGGAAGGGCAGAGAGGGACAGTGGGTCCAGGAGGACAGAGAGGCCAGTGGGGGTGCCGGTGCAGTGGAAGCAGCAGTGGGGGCAGCGGGGTAAAACAGGAACAGCAGCGGGGCAAGCCAGGAGATGGACAGTGTCAGCTTCCACATGGAAGCTGTAATGAGGGTGAGACACCATGCTGCAGGGGGCGTGGCGCGGAGGGGCCCGTCGGTGGTATGCCTGACAGGCGGTGTATCGTGCCCGCATCAGCTACGAGCTGTACACAGATGTCGAGATTGTGGCCGGTACCGCCTGAACAGGGCAATACTGAGACGGCTCAGCGAGCTGTGCAGTGATGTGATGCAGGCACCCTCACGACGGAGTCATGCTCTGTCCGTGGAGACCAAGGTGACAGCCTGCATGTGCCTGCTCACCACGGGCACCTTCCAGAGGCCGACAGGGGACACCACAGGCATTACACAGTTGGCCACGTCACGCATCCTCACCCAATTCCTCAGCGCACTGCTGTCTCATGCTGCGGAGTACATCCATTTCCCCAGCACCGCGGCAGGCGTACAGCAAACATGCAGGAGTTCCACAGGGTACCACATATGCCTGGCGTGCTAGGGGCCATAGACTGCACCCATGGGCTATTCAAGACGCCACCTGGCCCCGATGGCTATGCTTATCGGAATCGAAAGGGCTTTTTCAGTGTCAACTGCCAGGTGGTGTGATGCCACTGGTGCATCATCAATGTCTGTGCCACACACCCTGGCGGAGCACATGATGCCTTCATATGGCACCAATCTGCACTGTGCCATCGATTCGAGAGTGGGAACATCCCAACGGGTCATCTAGTGGGTGAGTACACATGTATGGAATGCAAACTCTGTGCAAGGGTGGGAATGACACAGGTGCCATGGTAGTGGCACACAAGGATATGGGCAATATGGACCTGACATGACATTGATCTCCACTATCTCCACACAGGTGACTGTGGATACCCACTGCGTCCCTGGCTGCTCACCATGCCGGCCCCACGACCCCAGCGCAGCTCAGTTTCCAATGAGGCACCGCAACACGGAACATCATAGAGGCGGGTGTTTGGGATACTCAGGCACGCTTCCGATGCCTGGACACCTCGGTGGAGCTCCTACAGTACAGCCCCAAAAGGCCTGTGGGATATTCCTGGCCTGTTGCACTCCTGCACAACATGGCCAAAGACCATGGGATAGCCTACAGGTCCAAGAGGGGACAGCGATGGGGACGCCAGTGGCGCCGTGTGATGTGGGTGATGAGCAGCCCCTAGGAAGGAGGGACCCCGACTGACACGGCAGGCCCAGCTGCACCGGGACACCATTGCAGAAGAGCACTACGCACAACACAGGTAAGTCAAGGGACATGTGCAGGCAACACTGTCCATGCGCAAACCACAGGCACACAGGGGAACACACGTGCATGAAGGTCAGGGGAGTGAAGGGTCCAGGCATACCAACACACCATCAGAGAGGAGGAGCACTCATATGGACACACACACACACCAGGCAGTATACAGGGGCAGCAGCACAGCACTGCGGAAATGACATCGCCAACACACAGCACCACCAACCACCCCACCACCTGGACTGTCCACGTACGTGTGTCAGGACCTGGGCAACCTTGCACCTTGGTGTACAGTGCAATGCAGGCATCATCATGCACACGCACCTGTGGACAGCAGTTGGGAGAGTGTGCAGGTGGTCCGTGTGTCAGCTTGGTGAGCAGAGCACCCAGCAGTGCACTGCCCACCATGACACACATTGCACACAGGGCAGCACCAGACAGGGCCTGCATTGGGAGACAGCTCAGTCAGGAGCACTGTCCCAGCCACCACGGATGCGGCGGCCCCGCCGTGGCCTAGCAGCACTGGCAGGCTGAGCAGGGCCACATCGGGTGGCGCTAGTGCACCACCAGGGGTCCCAGTGCACGACCGCGACCTTGCTCGCACAGGGTCTGCATCCCACCAAACAAACTTGCACCAGGGGTGCTCCAGGATGCCCACAGCAGAACCCAGCTCGACAGGCCTGGTATCGCACGATGCCGGAATGGGGAGTGGAGTGCGACTGTGTGGTGCGTGGGTACAGGGCACCTGACAGTGTGGTCAATGTTGGCCACAGAGACCACTGCCTGGGTCAGCCTGTCAATGGCAGCGGTCACATCCGTCCGCATAAGGACCATCTCGGCTCGGTCCGAGCACACTCCCTGCTATGCCGCTCCTCACACGGACAGTGCCTCCACGACCTTGCAACCCGCCCTGCAGCTGTACTGACTCCTGCAGCAGGCGGGTGTGCGCGTCCAATGGGTACTGTGCCCCAATGGCATCGTGACCCCAGGTGTGGATGGTCCTGGCACAGCACCCTTTGAGGGTGGCCGCTGTTCGCCAGGACCAGGTATGGGGATCTAAGGGCGGTGGACAAGTGCCACTGCTTGACGCTGTCCCCCAGGCCTGGTGTGCAACTGCTGCCGCCGCCTCCAACTGCTGAGCCCCCAGGTCCACCTGTTCCACCTCTGTGCTGTCAACAGTGCCAGACACCTGCACAGCCACCGATGCTGCCCCACGGTGCTGACAGGCACAGCCTGTGACTGTGCCAGCATGCTGGTACACAGGTGTGAACCAGGACGGCCCAGGGGCACGTGCTGGCCTGCCATGTGTCCGCTCGTGGGACACACACCTACCACTGGCCATTGCAGGCCTGCTATCATCAATGGTGCCGTGCGTGCCACTGCCATAGGCACAGCAGGCTGGCATACCTGCATACCAGACTGCTGTGACACAGGCTGTGCACCCCTGCACCCGTATCACTGCCGCCGGAGTTGTTGGGCCAGCCTGCATGCTGCTGCAGTGCCTGCAGGCTGGTGGCGGAGGTGGATGGTCCCTCCTCCAGGTCCAGCAGGTCTGCCTCACTGTCTGCACCCACCACCACCACCGTCTCCTGCAGACGAACAGGATCTGTAACAGAAAGAGAGTACATGTGAGTGCATGTGAACAACAGCCCCCAACAACATCACCATGTCATACCGTGCAGTGATGGGCTCCACCTGTCTGGAACCCTCCGCCTGAATGCCCGCAATGGCACTCGGCTGCATGGCGCGACCAGTGTCTCCTCAGTCGGGTCGCTGCAACACCACTGGTGGTCGCCCACCAGTGGCAGCATGTGCCACCCTGAAGGCTGCCACCTTCTCCTTCAGCCTCCTGCGGTCAGTCCCCATCTTCTTCCGGCATTCCTGCGGAGCACTGGTGGCTCCGTGCAGGTTGACGGCCTGAGCTACCCCTCCCATGCAGCTGCATGCTCCTGAGGGTGCCCTCCGTCCACTCAAAGTGGCTCATCCTCCAGGTAGGCCTGGAAGAGGGCCTCAGTCTCTGCCGTGGTGAAGTTCGGCTCCTACTACGCCCGCCGTCCACAGCCTCAGCCTGGTTCTCATCAGTCATGGTGATCTCTATGGGTGGAAGTGGACACCTGTCACTGTGCAGTCCACAGCATTTCCCCATGAGCATAGCTGCCGGCGGGGGGAGAAGCACCCCTTTCCTCTCCGCATGGCAGATACTGATGGAAAGGGTGCCCTCTGTCCCTTTCTAAGTGCCCTCATCATGCTCAGCCCCTCAACCTATATCATCCTCCAGCACCCTGCCCATGAGCATTGTCCTGAGCATCACACAGCATGTAACTCACCTCTCACCTGCAACAACCAAATCTGGCCGCCACAACCCAGTGGCACATTTTATAGCGCAATACATGCAAATGAGGTGTGGCTCAACTTTAATGACATGCTAATCGCGCCACTGCGCCTTTGAATGGCTGATCGAATGATTTGCATATGTCGGTTGAATATCGCCGATTCGCGCTAAGCGCATCACGGAAGGTCCGCTGAGCCGATGGCGCATGTTTGTGGCTGTGTGCTACACTGCATTGCGCATGCCCAGACAGGTTACGCATTCGTCGATTGTGCTGCAGACCTGCTGAGCACGATAGGCGTATTCAGGCCATGGCCACCATTGTGTCAGTGGTGCTACAGCACTGGGCACATATATGGCGCTGTGGCACTTCTGCGCGATAGTCCACTGTGGCACTGGTGCTGTGCTTAGCAGTCGCAGGATGCCTATACATCCTATGGCACTGTGCGAAGCCTTGCGCCATTTCCGTGACCTTGTGTATGCCTCTGACCCTGGCGCTGTTGGCATGCCATGTATCGTCCCTATTGTGCTGTCTGGTGACAGCGCCATGTAAAGTGACAGCGCTGTTCGAACAGCGCAATTGGAGCCTGTGCTGGCTATGCGCAACAACCCACGTGGGTTGAGTGCAGCGGGGCACCATATTGCCTGCTGTAAAGCTGGTGCCATGGCTAGGAGGAGGGCGGTGTCCTGGAGCCAGCTTGAAGTGGCCAACCTGGTGGCCCTGGTGGAGCCCACTGTGAGGCACTGTATGGTGAGCCCCCTCACCATGCCTGGGAACCCATGTGTGGCAGCAAGTGGCCACTGACCTGGTGGGGTCACTGGCGGGGCGGTCTGCTGAGCAGTGCCGGCACCAGTACAGTGACCTCCGCCGAGTAGCCGACCTGTCGACGCAGCTGCGTTCACGCGTGCCAGGGTGGGCCTGGTGCCTAGGCCATGTGAGTGTCCCATCTATGCACCTATATTCTCTGTAGGGGTGTGTGTGTGTGCTTGGGTGGCTGTGCATAGGTGTGTCAGTGTGTGCAGCTGCGATGGATGGTTATGGCTGTGTGGGCAGGCACTCTCACTGGGGCAGGGGCAGTCTGCTTTGAGTCACACTGATGTTTGTCTCACCATATGTCTCCCACAGGCCGGATTGTGAGGACACCGGACCATGGTGATGTGGGCCATGCCAGGGCCCCGGTGCCACGGATGTTGTGCCACAGCAGCAGCAGCAGCAGCAGCAGCAGCAGCAGCGATCAGCAGTGTCAGACCGAGCTGCTGGAGGAGTGTGAGTATCATTACGTCATGGATGCTATTGCATGCTGGGGGCAAGACCACCAACCATGCTGGACACAACCAAAGGGAGGTCATAGTTCCACTATACAAAACACTAGTGAGTCCCCACACTGAGTACAGTGTACAGTTCGGAGACCATACCTGTATGGACATGGACTGGGTGGAGAGGGTCTACAGGAGGGCGACATGGATGGTGCATGGATTGCATCACAAGTCCTATGCAGACAGGTTGAGGAACTGAACATGTACTCCCTGGAGGGAGGAGGGTGGGGATATGATGGGAACATACAAGTATTTTACAGGGGGAACAGAGTGCAGGAAAACAATATTTGTAAGCGTAAAGGATGTTCCAGGACTAGAGGGCATGGGATGCAGTTGGAGGGGCTTGTTTAAGAGGAAACATGAGAAAGTATTGCTTCACAGAATGGGTGGTGGACAAGTGGAACACCCTGCCAGAGGATGTGGTGGGGCTGACTTGGTTGCTGGATTTATGAATGCATGGGTTAGCCATGAAGGAATTCTGGAGGTCAGGGTGAGGGGAACAGACTTATAGGACAACAGAGTGAACGTAAGGCCAAATGGCCAGACTGGGTGTCCCATAGGCCCTTATCTGCCAACACTGTCTATGTATCCATGTATGTAGGCATGACACAGGTGACCTGCATCACAGTGCAGCATCACGACACGTCTGTGTATGCATCACAGGTGGTCCAGGCATGCACTGGGCACATAGCTGTGTAACTGGCATCGCACCACGTTGCCACATCACTTGACAGCCCTAGTTTGTACTGTGATTGACGTGGGCAGTGTGTGTGGGCGGTGGTGCGATAGCTGGTGCCGCCTGTTTGTGATGGCCATGTGCATGTTCACTGTGGGTGGGTGCATGCCATCACAGGTGCAGGACATTGGGTTATATGGGTTGCAGGTTGGGTGGTGTTCAGGGTTGTGGTCAGTCTCAGCCATTGACTGTGTTCCCATTTTCCTAGGCTCTGGGGTGCTGAGACGCATGTCCCAAGATCTGTGGCGCCTCACCCAGGTTGGACTACAAAACCAGGAGCTCCTGCAGAGGCCATACAGCCAGGGTGAACAGCGGCGGCGCACAGGAGGGGACACCAGCAGGGGAGGACCAGGAGCCAGCTGGGCCGTAGCCCACATTCCCTTCCCACTTCTCCCATCCCTTTCACCCTGCCTTCCTCTCCAAGTTTTTATTCCTCCCCTTGAACACCCCTGCCTTTTACCCGTCCCCCAACTTGTACATAGTTTCACCTGTTATTGTTTATATGTTGTTTTTAAATATACATTTCTATTTTGATACAACTGCTGTGTTGGTGTCTGCTTTGCAACTGGCTATGGGTGCTCCGTTGCAGGGGTGTACATGCCATCTGGGCTGCTATGGTCCTGGTATATATGTGTGTGTGTGTGTGTGTGCCATGGGAGGTATCACCAGTGGCGGCTCTACACCAGGGCCCGCCAGGGCACGTGCCCTGGTAAAAATGCTGTGCCCCAGTTGGTGCCCCATATGGTGCAGAGCTTTCCCCATAGTGGCAGTACATCAGTGCCCTGGCTGCCATCTGTTGTGCCCCAGCTGTGCCCTGGTAACCATTTGTGGCTGGAGCCACTAGTGGTATCACCAGCATGGCATTGCCTTTCTGTTGGTCTTGCCATCTGCTGCCACCCACTGCTGGATGCACAGGGTGGGTCTGGCTGGTATGCTTCTCTGCAGCATGGGGTTGGCGTGTGGCAGGGGTGCATGGTGTTTCCTGCAGTGCCTGTCACTGCACATGAGCAGTGTCTTGGGGGCACGGTGCACGGTGTGCTGTGCGTCACGGGGACTGATGTGCACTGTGGTTGTCAACCCCTGTGTGTGGCACTCTCTGCCTGCCAGTGGTTGTGCTGGGGTGTCATGGCTCTGCTATGCTTTAGTTGGCTTGCCCCATGGGCACGTGGATCATCCATCCCACCCCAGTGATGCTGTGCTTGGGGTGTGCCAGTGTGGTGTGGGTTCTGCAGTGAGTTCCTGTGCCCATGTGTGGCATGGCTGGCGGTGGGCCCCAGCCTGCCTCCCTGGATGTGCAGTTCCATTGCTCTGGGGGCTGTGCTTGCGCTATGGCAGCTTGCAATGCTCAGCTGAGCTTCCAGTGGTTGCGCCATAGCGCGGCATTTTGCTCACTTCTCCTTCCTGGTTCTTGGCGATGGCGCGGTATGTGCGATATTGAGGCGTTGGTTGCTTGCGCATTTGCTCTGCTCCCCATGTTTGAATATCGCACCTGTTGGCTGTGACGGCGCAACTGGTTTGGCGCTGTTCACTGCCGCGCCAGTTTTCAGTGCAGTTGAATATCCAGGCCTGATATTATTCTTTTCCTTCAGACAACAGAAAACAATTCCTGCAGTCTCTCCTTTCTATGGAACAATGTGAAAACTGGCACACTCACTAGAACCTTCTCTCACTGTGATCAGCAAGCTACTGATCACCACACCTGTCTGAGCCCCCTAGAGGAGCACTTTTAAGTCAATCAGGGGTGACCTCATAAGTCATGTGACACCCTTATTAAGGCAAAAAGATCTGCTGGAGCCTTTGGATACACCATACATATGTTTTACATCATCAAACAATGTGTTCAAGTCCTTATCATTTGAACATATGTTCATTTAATGCAGCACACCAAGACAGAAGGGAGCTAAATGCTTAATTATAGGGCTAATGATGTCAGAGCATTAGCTTAGCTCCTTCCCCTCATGACATCACTCTCTCCTGGGTCTATAAAACCTGTCAGTCTGGGGCAGCCTGCCCTGTAGCAGCACCAGTCTCAGCTACTGAGGACCTATCTCAGTAAACAGGGTAACTATACTTGATATTTCTATGGAATCATGTTACCTTGTATACCTTTTTCTTTTACTAGAAGAAAAGGGCATTTATCTTGGAAACTCAAACAGACAAGGGCGTGCTCCTTTATCTGTTTGTTTTGCAAGTGTATGACTTTCTATTCCAGAACCATTAAGAAGGCAGAATCAACATTTTCATTTATGAAGGACTTAGGATACACATGGCAGCTTAACTAAACAAAACCATGTCTCCTTTCTTCATTTGGAAACAGAAACCTAATGATAACTTTTTGAACAGTAGCCTTAGACTCTTAGTACACAGATACCTTTGTTTTCTTAATTATGACTAAGGAACTTGTGTAATGGGGACATGTTTTAAGGATGTCTTTAAGACAAAATGGGGGGGTTCAGGCTGCATTTCAGACAAGGGATAGATAAGAATGAAGAGTATCAGGTTGGCCACCCTGATATGAATAAAAGGATAGTCAGAAAAAGGAAAGAAGATAGGAGAGAGTGAAAAGGAAGTTGAAATTTTAAGCTATGCCTGATGTTTGTTTATTAACATCCTAGCACAACCCCTTACTAAATATACCAACTTCAGGGGTGTAACTTGGGGAAACCCCAGTCACCATATGTGTGGTCACTGTATTTTATTGGCATTTTGGTTGTCACTGTTTTGTACTTCACTATGTTCATGGGCTACCATGCTTCCAGGCATCAGCCAATTGCAGCTGCCATGCCACTCGTTGAGGAAGCTTTCTGGCCCAGGGTAGACATCATGGCTTTTGCATCTGCCGATCATGCTACCCAGTATTTGGGCAAGCAGCCAAGCTGCATGTGAGGTACCAAATGAAAATGAAAACAAAGATAGCTGTAGCCATGAAAATTTACCCCTGACCTCCCAGGATTACTGGAAAATAGGTCAGGGTCCCACAGCAGCCATTCAGGATACAAGACTGAAACCTGTGAGGGCTATGAAGACCAAAGATGCTTCTCGTGTGAGGGCATATATTGCACCTGGAAAACTCTCAGCCAACCAGAAACTGACTTTACTGATCAATTCAAGCCCCCCATTTGAGGAACTACCCAGTTTGGTGTCTGGGGCTGAGGACTACAATAACTGCTGTAGGATGAGGATTCTCAGATTTTGCTTGGGACTGCCTGTGGGCAGGTCTGCACCAGAGTCAGACACTTTGTGTGTGGAGATACTGTCAGGTATCACAAATCTGAAACATACTGATCCAAGTCAACATATTTTTAGGTGTCTCCCGATTTTGGACATTTTTTAATATTGTCACTTGCTTCTTATGGCACCACTCCACTTTGAAGTTGTGACACCTGGGAAGAGCCTATAGAGGCATCTATTGGAACAGTTCATTCAGAGAGGAAGGTATCAGTGGGCTTATGTTTGAGTCATCTCAAGTGGGAAAGTTTGGATTCATCTGCAGGAGTTGTTCAGATGTCAGGTTGGGCATCATTTGATTCAATCTGTATCCATGGAACTAAAGAAATGAAATGTCCTTTGGATCTGTATTCACACTTCATCAGTTTTCAAGTAAATGCAAAACCAAATAAAACGAGGGCTCTTTTGACAGCTGAATAGGAATGCAGTGAGGATGAGATAAATGGGAACAAGAACATTAAATGCAGTGCCAGAGATGCACTCTCTCATCAGAATCATCTCTACTAAAAACACGGTGATGAGCTGATATCATACCAAGCTGGCATGAAACATAAGCATGCCCTGATGTGGAATCCATAGCAGTGGCTAACCACATTTTCCTTCAATTACTTTAAAGCACCAATCATTTCTGTGTCAAAGCCTGTTGCAATGCAGGAAGGAGATATAGGCACTAACTATTGTCAGCCCTCTTCTTAAAGCTCAGAACTGAGAACCTGGGGACCCCATTTTCAATCCCATGAACACTACTTGGGGCATAAGTGACTTAGGGAAATACCTGATGGAAAGGAACAGTAGTCCAGTGAAAGACAGCAACAAGTTCATTAGATATTTTGCAGCCTAACATTGCCAAACAACATACAAACGCACAGGAAATTTTAAACTAAACCACAGTACACAATATAGCTACAAAATACATTCCCTCCAATGACACAGGAAAATGTGTATAAAACAAAATAAAATATTTTATGTACAAAATATACCTTTTTTGGACCTGGGAGACTTTTAGAACAGGTTAGAAATCTCATAAATTTAACCTGCAAATGTTTCCTCCATTATACAATCAGAAGTCATCAAAATGACTTGCATCTTATTTCCTCTGCTTTGTATGCCCTTCCACCTGGAGTACTATGTGAAGTTCAGGGCTCCCCAGTACATAAAAGACACTGACGAAGTAGAGAGGTGGCTATGCAAGGCCACTAAAATGGTCAGGGTATAGAGCTATAAAAGCTACACTATGGGTAGAGACTGGGACCCTTAACACATTCACCCTGGAGAAAAGGAGCATATGGAGGACATCAGGACATAATCTGTCTTCCACAAACTGAAGGGCACTGAGCATGGACAAAGTCAAACAGGAAGACATTTTTGATTTGGTGGACACACCCTGAAATGCAAATGTGTTAACTTTAGGAAGCACTTTTCAATGGGTTAGGGAATGTGTGAACAGCTTTACAGCAGAGCTGATGGGCATAAAGACAGTACTGTTCTTCAATTTAAGCCTTGACAAATGTCTGATTATCGAGGGCTTCCCAGGGTACCCTGGTGTAATGATAGTGACCCAAAGTTAAGAGTTTGTAGACACTCCCTAAATCCAGTACATGTGTCAGTAGAAATGTGTAAATGCAAGAGGAACCCTAGAAGGCAGGATGGAAACAAGGGGCTGAATATTCAGCCATTCTGGGACTAAGTCCCACTCTGCAGCTACTGGTGTGGTAAACATCTCCGCACTTGTTGACATTTCCAATCTTTAGCCCATACTCCATATGGGTGGCAGATTTAGGATGTTGTGCCTGGTCCAACTAAATATACCATTCTGGCACAACTGCACCAGAAAACAACTGCAAGCTGCTGTAAATCATGGAGCTGGTTGTAAATGGCTCCATCTTTGAAAATCCAGTGCATGCGGCAAAACTGTGGTTCTGCAAGAAGACCCACTTGCAGCAATTGTTTCCCACACCTGCGCCTAATTTCTGAGGTTTTGAAAATCTAGCCCAATATGTTTAATGTATAGCAGTAAACAGTGTGATGCAGTAATAAACAGGTTTTTAAGTCATCAGTTGTGGCTTGTTATTTAAGAACGCACAAATAAAACAACATAATATGGTGTCAGAATGGGATTCTGGTAACAGGAGGTGAAACAGTGCTTTTAGAAGCACCTGTATTGAAAGCGCAGTAGTGCAATCTGAAAAGAAAAAGCAACCTGTGGAGACTGTTCAAAGTGAAACTGAGAAGCCTGGATGGAGGTGATGGCATTGGATGCCTAGAATCTGGAACACGGATAATCTTTAGCCACCTTCCAGATTACAAAGGACTGGCAATTTAGCAGGAAACTGGAAGAAGTTCCACCAAAGGTTCCAGATATATTTAATAGCAACTGGGGCTGATGAAAACCCAAACTAAAACAAAAACAAACAAAAACAACCCCAAACTAGATAAAAGCCTCTGTTTTCTTAAATTTGTAGGAGAAGAAGCCTTACATATCGACAATAATGTTCAGTTTGAGGCATGCCAGAATTTAGATCTCAGTATGACAGTAGCAAAGTTTGTAAGCATATTGTATTCAAAACAGAATGTTACCAATGAACTGCATACATTTTCACATGTACACAGAAGCCTGGAGAGTCCATAGTCCAGTATATAAAAAACTTCAAACACAAGGTAAAACATGTGAATCTGGAGATCTAGCTGACTCCAGTGATAAAAGACAGACTAATTGGTGGGATCTCTGACAAAGTGGTCAAAGAGTGTTAAGGAGCAGGATCAGGTACTAGATAAAGTAACGCACATTTGCAGGGCTGCATAAATCATTAGAATACAGGTGAAGAGTTAGGCATGGAAGAAACTGAAGCAATACATTTGGGGTGGAATATTCAAAGGGTTGCACATGGCGCAACAGGGTTTGCATCATGCACAACCCCACCAATGTGCTCCTGGCATTATTCAAAGGGACATGTTGTGCAGCACAACTCGATGTGCTGGGGTGCACCGATAATGTATGCCGGTGCAAGTGCGGGGTGTGCCCATGCCTATGTGGCACATCCTGATATTCAGCTCAGGATGTGTGGCATATGATGGCACATACCCACTTTGCACCACTCAGGGGACACACTGTTGCACCCGGTGAAACCAGGAGCAAGTCCTGGCCACCCACAGGTGAGGTGCCATATTGCAAGGTGCAACATGGCAGCCGCCTGCTGTGGTGGCCACTGACCACCCAGGACACAGTCCACATGCCCTCTGCCCAGGGATGCCATGCCCCCCCTCTCGCCCGATTGCAGGCAGCAGACAATTATATCCCTGCTGGTCCAGTTGACCGAACCCCGCAGCTGTGTGAACATGCCCTGTGGTCCAGTGGACCACTTACAATTGCCCAATAATGGGCATCTGAACACTTTATCCCTGGTGGACCAGTGGACCGATCCCCATCAGCCAAATGTGGGCTTGTGTTAAATCCCTGGTGGTCCAGTTGAAACCCTCCCCACCTGCCCACAGAGTCACCCACCACCCCCAGTCAGTGGCGGGTGGAAGCTCCCCATCCATGGAGCCACCTGGTTACCCATCGACAATTGTACAGTAGGGTTGCCGCTATTGGTCTACTGTGTGGTTCAATGGGCATGCAGACCATAGTACAATACAGTCCCAAATTGTGAATGAATGCTCAGTCACAATTAGACTGTGTAGCACAGTATGGTCTGCATGCCCATTGGCCTACGGAGGACCAACAGGCGACAGCCTCTACTGTACGCTGTCAGTCAACGGGCAGCTGCGTAGTGGGCAGCTGCCACCCGCCGCTGACTGGAGGGGTTCAGGGTGGTGGGGACCCAGTCGGCGGGTGGGGAGGGGGTTCCACTGGACCACCAGGGAGATTTAACTCAAGCCCACGCTCAGCCAAAGGGATCGGTCCACTGGACCACCAGGGAGCTATTACTCTTATGCCTGTGATCGGGCACTGGGGATCAGTCCATTGGACCACCAGGGATGCAGTGTACATATGCTCATGATCGGGCATTGGTTAGCGGTCCACTGGACCAGCAGGGATAAAGTGTACAGATGCACGCCATCAAGGCAATGGTTAGCGGTCCACTGAACCACCAGGGTTTAACATTACACATGCCCACGCTTGGGTGATTGGGAGTGGGGCCCACTGAGAGGCAGGAGGGCATCAATCCCTGATGGTTGCAGCCTGGCAGGGCGCTAGGTGCAAGTCACCGATCAGGCATCGATGCATGCAAATGGGGCCATAATGACATGTAATGATTCCACTTGCACCTCGCATGCATAATGGCCTCATTTGCATGGCCAGTGCTGAATATCACGGTTGATGCACCTAAGCGCCAACCGCACTAGCGCTGACACATCCCTCTGCTCCCTCCTGCCACTTGCACTGGTGCAGTGCCACTGTACTGTGCTCAGTTCGTGCACCTCAGTGCCATATTCAATGGTGCTGAGCCTTGGTGCAGCACCATTGAATATCACCTGGTACATGTCCTGGCTCATCCCACCCATGGTATCAAAGAAAAGAATAGACAAATTGCCTATCAAAATGAAAATGCACCCACTGCAGAGAGTAAAGCAACAAAGCAGTTTGATAGTGTGTGAAACATTGGGGTAGATGTGGAGATGCAGCATTGCCAAAGAAATGTCCAGCTTATGGAAAGGACTGTAAAAATACGTAAAAGAAATCACTTTACAAGGTGCTGCCAGTTACCCGTGAGCCCGAGCAGAGTGCGTACATTAAAGAGTACTCACAAAATGAGTTTTAAGTGGATGTGGTGACTACAACAGATGCAAAACAAAGTGACTGGGTGGTATCCTAAGAAATTAATGATAGTATCATACCATTTAAATTGAACACTGAGGCCCAAGTGAATCTTATGTCTGAGAGACACTGCATGGAATTAGCATGCAGATCTTGTCTGTATGGCACTGGAATTAAAGTGCCAGGATACTCATGTAGCTAACGTTCCCATTCTTAGCAGTACCAAAATCAGTACAACCCATTTTAGGTCTGTGAGTACAGTATGTCAAAAGCTGAATCTGGTGAAGAAAGAACTTGCCTAGAGACACAGGACACTAAAGAGTAATGATGCACTGGTTGTTGAGTATCAAGACTTGTTTAAAGGTTTTGGATGCCTTCCAGGAGTATGCAATCAGAGTAAATAAGGAAGTACAGTCTAGGTTGACCTCTTGGCATGGAGGCTAAGGCACAAATACCTTCCTCTTGCCATGCCAGTGATCCATGTTTGTGAGCAAGCGCGGTTGCCAGACATTGGCAGGATGTGAGACTATCAGACATCCCAGGGACTGCTCTCCTCCACTGGAAGGGTGGCCAAGCCATCTTGGCTCATGGCTGCCACCAGATGGAGGTCCAGTGGTAGTGCAGGTGCGAGCAATTTGAACAGGTGGGGCCATGGATCTGCAAGTTATCGTGCCTCCATACGCACATGCTGATGTGATGCTGCAACAGGGGCTGAGGGAGAAAAATAGAAAAAGGGATCCAAAGGCTTGATGACACCATGTACAACTCCCTCAGACCGGCACCGCCACCTGGCTGCCTGGAGTATTCTGGATATATATTCATCCCTCCGCATCATGGGGGCTGGGTTTCATGGGAAACACACTTCAGGAAAGTCCTGCAGAAGTGGATGCCAACTGAGGAGGAGGAAAGGTGCCAGAAGGAGCTGCCTTAATAGTAAAACATTTTGTGGGGAAAAAGAAAATAAAAGGAAGTGCAGCCTTGTAATTTACCCATGCAGAAAGATACTATTTGCACTGCATGGCATGTTGAAAGTAGAGTTAGAGCACATGGAAGCTCAGGAAGTTGTAAAATGAGTGGATGAACAAACTGAATGGGTCAGCTTATTTGTGACTGTAGACAAAAAGAATGGTAATCTAATATTAGTATTATATGGTATGGACTTATTATTCATTGAAAATGGTAGCTTTTAATATCTTGTTGTTGGGCAGTTCAAGGTCAAAAGTTGTTGTACTATTGTCCTGACATTACATCGATAGTACAACTTTTCAGCCTTGACCTGCCTCCCGACTAGTGGAAACTCGCTCTTCACAAAAAATTTCAGACAAAATGGCAATGCCACTAATGAGTGGTGTGTGGTAGGTGGTTCAAAGAATGTTTGGACACGGACTGCCATAGTTTGCTCTGTGTTTCCAAACTTTCAATTTGTCAGTTTTTTTTTTTTATAAATTGCCACTGTTTATCTTTTGGGGTTGGGAGCAAAGTGGGCGCAGCGAGGACTGGGATCTTCAGGGTCTGTAGTAGAGCAAGTCTGCAATGAGGATTGGGAGCAAGGACTGTGAACACAAGGTATGAAACCTTGTGAAATTAATTTTCAAAATTTCGGGGAACCATGTACTATACAAAACAGTGTGTGGGTGATCATATAAAACAAAGGCTATATTTCTATCTTGGGGATGTGATGGAGTCACACAGATCTCTCAGGTTTGCTCTTGAGGTCTGTATGATGTCATTATGTCCCTCAATGGAACATGGTCTTGTGTATGGTCACCCATCCACTATTCAATATGTTGTTTAGATCCCTGAGACCGTAATCAAGTTGTAAAAGGGAACAATTTAAGTTACTAAGGAGGGAAGAAATAATGGCTCAGTTTGCCAGTGCCAAATATTTCAGCAAATAGGATGCATCAGAGGATTTTGACATCTGAAAATACAGGACAAAGGTTCAAAGTTTTGCATGTTTAACTCTTCTTTTTAAAAATACAGATTTTTAAGACTTTTATTTGGAACAGACTCAGCTCCAGAGGCATATGACAAAACTATTCCGATGTTTTATGAGCACCTCAAGGTGGGGAGCCCTTGGAAAATACTATGTGTGTGGCACATCCAAGGAAGAATATGACTGCAGACTGAATGGTAAAGGATACCAGGCAAGCCAATTTGACTCTGAATGAAATAGGAATGTATGTTTGGAGCTCAGTAACTAACTTATACTGGTGTTGTAATAACCAGTAAAGGAATCAGATCTAATACAAAGAAAATTTAGATGGTACTAAATATGCCATGTCCCTAGTCACAAAAAGATGTGCAAAGATTCCTGGGGATGATAAATTTATACCAGTTTTCTGAGAAATCAGCACCACTTAGATTCCTGTTAGACAAAATAAATCTCTAAACATGGAATCATCAACGTGAGGAAGCAGGACAAAATTTAAAGATGCAACATACAAAAGTACTCATACTCCAGTTTTATGATCCAAGAAAACAAATGAAAGTTTCAGCAGATGCTTCACAACACAGTCTTGGAGCAGCACTATTGCAACCATATGAAGATAAATGGCAACCCAGTCCTCACGTATTGAGAGCTATGACAGATTCAGAAATAAGGTATCTCAAATAGAGAAAGAACTTTTGGCTATAACTTTCACATGTGCACATTTTCACCAGTTCATATATGGTCAGTGTGCCACAGTAGAAACTGATCACAAAGCTCTAATACCACCATTCTGCAAACATTTGAGCCGAATGTCCTTTATGAATTCATTGGATGATGATAAAGCTGAAGCAGTATGATATACACATATCACATACCCGGATAAATACATGTACACTGCAGATACATTGTCACAAGCAATAAATTCCTAAGATCCTATGGAATCTCAACCTGAAAGGGACACACAGGTGTAAGCAGATCAGGTAGTTGTTGCAGTGCCAGCAGCAGAGCACAAATTAAAGCAGATCAAGGAAGAAATGGAAAAGAAGATGTCACTAAGCCAGCCAGGTGGTGCTGAGAGTTGAGGCACTGAGGCATACACCTCGCACCACATCAGTGACCTGGGTTCAACAACAGAATCAAGTCATTGGGTATTGGCCAAGCAGAAGAGGATTGAGCATCTGAAGAAGGACTGCTTTCCCTATTGAGGAGGGTGGCTTTGTTAGCCCTGCTTCTGAACGCCACCAGGTGGAGGCCTGGTAATAGTGCAGGCTAGGGCAGCACAGAACAGGAAGTCTGTGACCTGGTCAACTGTATGTGCCCCTCCCACACATGCTCACATAGACCACAGAAGGGAGGGGGAAAAGGGAAAAATTAGGTCTGAGGCTATGTGAAGCTCTATCTGCCTGTCTGCCGATCCAGGTTGCCACTTGGAGTTGATCCACACCAGATTATATGTTCAGGGACTGCACAATAGGGGAAAACCTGTGGGCATACCCGATCGCACTGGGGAGGCAGGCACCAGTCCATGGGGCATGAACTGGGGTATAGAGGTGCAGCAAAGTAAAATTTCACCCATAAAGTTGATAAAGTGGTCACTTCATGTTAACATTCCGCTACTCGAAGTGCCCATTCTAAACCCTCACTTTGCCACTTCACATTGTGGTAATGACTTTGTGTTGTTCACTCTGGTTTACTTCACTTTAAAGTGGAGTGAGAATTCTGACAGCCCACACACATCACATGGCTTACACAGTGTAGGTCACATGCTTCAGGCAGGCAGAAAGTGACTCATACTTGAAAGAGAGTTTTCTTGATGTGGTGGCGATCAAGTGGTGTGCGCACACTTGGTGGCTGGGTGCATCTGGATCAGAGCACCATCCTGAGTATTCCCCCTGAAGAAAGAGATAGTGGAGTTGGGCCATGGAAGCACCACCTCCTGTGGCACCAACCAGTGCCCCCCGTGCCGACAGCACCTGCTATGGCCCCTATGCCAATGGCTTAGCAGCATCAGGAAGTGAGGGAGGAGGAGGAGCCACAGCAGCAGTTGCAGCAGCAGGTTTCTCCACCCTGGCCCCAACTGTAGAGTCGCAGCCCTGGCACAACAACACCTGGCCCCCTGCCTGTGCCTGGTCTTCCCTGCACCTCATTAGTGTGGAGATTTTACTACACTATCTGGGGACAACAGTGTAGTAAAGTGCAATTTGTGTGGTGTTGAGGTGTGCCATGGCCCCAGAGGAAGTCACCTTGGCACAGGGGTCAGCACAACGAAATGTATAAGCACCACCGCCTAGAGTGGCAGGCCAAGGTCCTTGTGAGTTATCATCACCAGGATCAGAATTATGTTCAGCTACCATGGGGATGTCAATGGAGAGTATGACATCATCTACACTGTCAGTCACAGCTTTAGACTTAACTATGTTTTTGAAAATGGTTAACTGATCAGAAGTGGAACTTGAGGCATCAATACTCATGCCAGCAGAAACTGCACCAACACCACCAACTGGCACAACATCATCTCCTCAATTATGAGTGAAGATACAGATTGCCTTGTAAAAACATTGATGGAGAAATCCTTTATTGATATCAGCTATGCACCTCTGCATACTACCACGCTCACAGACAATCTTGCCACTGGCAGCAGTGTCATGGCCAGAAACAGCTTTGCTTGCATGCCTCTTGCTGGCATTTTGGGGATTACCAAGAAAATTCTAAACAAATTTAGATTTCTGAACTTTCAGTCTGGGAAGGTGGATGTGAAGCCAAAAACAACAACTGTGGCTTACAGATGGAGACTGGGCACTAAACAGATGCAAAAGCACAGATAGATTAAGATTGCACTGCACAATCAAGAAGAATGCAGACACAAAGTCACAACAACACCTTAACCAGTGCTTACAAGTCACAATCTAATCTGAAAATAATACTTTTTGCCCGGGGCAGTGCACTGCAGTAACAGTCCAAAACTAAGATACCACAAAGCAGTACAAAATCATGCAGGTGCAGTGGATAGCAGGTTCATACTGTTGCAATTACTCTGTGGCACAATAAAAGGTGTCTGATTTGATGGCACGTGTAGCAGACACACACACACACACACACACACACACACACACACACTACGAAGTAATGCATAGCAAATTGAAAACTTCAGTAATATAACCACATCTTTTAAACAAACTGAAATTACGCACTGCTGCACCACAACAATCAGCAAATAAAATGTCAAGAATTACGGAAAATATTACTGTGTGTACATTAACACAGTTATACAAGAAAATATAACCAACAGAAAGACTTCTTTTCTCCAAGTTAATCTACTTGCACCACAGATACGCCTCACTCAAAGCACACTTCAAGTGTCTGTCAGCATACAGACTGAATTTCTAAATTAACATTCAAAATCCACACACAAACAATAAACACTCAATGATATGAGCACAGGAGTGTTTCCTACAATCGATGTACTAAATTTTGACCAAATAAATGGCTCAAAAAGCTTTTTAACAGCTTTAGAGGGTTTGAATTACAGAGCTCTGAGAACAAACTGTCTCCAGCTATCACTACACACACACTAAACAGAACTGAGGCTGTGTAGAACAATCTAAAGCCCATGTGACCTGCAATCCCATGAATCACTGCAACATTCACCTTGGAGTTCATTAACAAGGTGAAGTGGTGAAGTTCATGATTTCAATGTACAGTACTTTGCATTAAAATTGGTGCAGAAGTACTGGGGAAGGTGGAGTAACACAGAGTCTTTGTTTCAATGTACTTTGCATTCCTTATTATGATGTGAAGTACTGCTTTGCATTGCAGATTACTTTGCAGATTCTGCATTACTCCATGAATTATGCTGAGCAGTGAATTTGGCCACTTCACCCACCTCTACTGGGGTAAGAAGCTGCCCTAGATCTCAACAGGAGAAAAAAAACAGAAAATAAAGGAGGTGTCAGTATATGTGCTGAAACAGATGACTGTAAATCGTGGCCAGATAGGAAAAGCAAGTGACCAGTGGATATCAGAGAGTACTGGAATGGCAGAGTCAATTAAGTTTGGCAGATGGGATTATTTGAAAGGAAAAAGTTGTGGTTCAAAAATACTATGGAGAGGGAAAAGCTACAAAGATCCATGAATGAAATGTGGAAATTAAGAAGAAAACGTTAAGCACATGAGGCTAGGTACTGGCAAAGCATCAATCATGACTTCACAGAAATGGTGACAAACTGTGGACTGTGTTTGACGACAGACCAAATTAGCAGACAGAACCATTACATCCGCATCCCATCACAAAGAGATATTTTCAGAACAAGAGGAGCAGCTTTGTTCATGGCATAGAAAAGACTACCTGATTGTGATTGCTTACTACTCAGTATATCCAGACATGTACACTGCACAGTACCACTAGCAGGACTGTGATAAACTGCCTGAAAGCAATCTTATTCAGGCATTGTATACCTGATGAGGTATTCAGTGACATTAGACCTCAGTTTAAGAGTGCTGAATTCAAGCAGTTTGCAGAAGTATGGCAATTTGTACAGAGTACCTTAAGTCCAAAATATCCCATTCTAATGGAATAGTTAAGAAATCTGTGCAAATTATAAAAACATCAGGAAGAAATTACATGACAGTGGAGAGTGCTCCAGATTGTCAAAGGGTAACACAGGGCCCTGCATCAAACCCTTTCACTGTCACAACTGTGGCATTCCCAAATGATGCAACTGCACCTGATTTTTACAAACCTGAGTGCTATTAAGACAGTTCAAATGCTTTACGGCAACTTGTACCATATCTAGTGAAAATGGCCCCAATATTGATGCAAGCTGGACCACAAAAGATGGCCTAACTTGTGTCAATTGCCACAAGGGATAGAAATCCCTTAGATTGCCACAAGCCTGGTGTTCCATAATTTTTGTATCTGAGGCTTGTAGCAATCATGACCATTAGAAAATACAGCCAAGGACATCTATAAAGGACTCTTAGAATATTGGAGTTCTCCCTTGAAAATGGACTGTCACCTGCACAATTACTAATGGGAAGAACAATTAGATTAACTACTTCCTATGAAGGAAGACTGCACAGAACAAACAATGTTGAACAGGTAATACCAAACAACAGAAAATGAAACAAAAGTTTTATTCTGACGGAAGTGCTCAGCCATTACAGAGTTGCATTCTGAAGACAGTGTGTGTTTCAAGGGAAGCAGAGATAATACATGGAACCTGGAAAGGTATAGTAACAGAGCAGGGTTACTCAAGATCATACAAACTGAAAACTGAACAAGGAAATGTCTTAAGAAGAAATCATAAATATCTTCAGAGGATCAAGGACAGGTAAGATGCAGAATCACTGACTTTGAAGACAGAACCAGAAGAGACAAAAAACTCTACTAACACATTGAAAAAATTGGGATATCATAAATGATGATGTACACAAAAAGACAGGTACATGATATGGATTCAAATGAATATGAGAGACTAAAGCTGAGAAGATCAAGTCAAACTGTTAAGCATCCTGAAAGACTGGTTAAGAGTTGCTAATTACTGCAATTAAGAAATCACTCAGGGAAATGAGTGGTAAGGACAGACTTAAGAGTGACGGGCTGGAAACCCTTCCTCTCTAGCTTTTCTACTTAAATAAATACATGTTATTTCAGTTAAAAAACTCTGGTCAGAGCAATTATGGCTGCTAAAACATTAATTTGATAAGGGTGTTTATAGCTGTAAACATAAAGATGAATTGCCATAGTCAGCTCCATGAGCAAATTTCATTTGTTAAAGGTAAATAATTTATCTAGTTACTCCTGTGTTTTCCATGTGTTTAAATGTGAGTGGCGAGTGCATGTTGTACTATTTGTGGAAGAAGAAGGAGCCCTCGCCAAGGCCTTCAAGTAATTATAGAAGGAATGGTACAGGAGGAGGTATGTCTACATTGGGGACTGTGGGCCAACCTAGAAGGATAAAACCTATACTGAGGTGATGGCATGATTTCATCCAGGAGGCAACCACAGTCCTCAGTGGGCAGTTCAAATGTTACTTTGTAGACATTTAAAAGCAACCAAAGAGAGGTGAGGTGTTGGAAGAAATAGAGGAGGCAGAAAGTAGGCCACTACAAGCTGAGATGGAGAGTAGGGAGATCCCAAGGTGAAAGAGTCCCACTAGGATGCAAGTTATTTAAGGAAGCAAGAGGTTAGCAAATGAAGATGGGGAGGAGCAGTCAAAGGAGAAAGGTGTGGAAGGGGAACAATTGGAAAAGGATAAAGTGACAAGAAGAGAAGTGAGGGCTGTCAAAATGGTGCAAGGTCTGCATCAGAAGCCCTGTGAAGACAGAGACTGAAAGAGTTCAATATGTACACTCTGTAGGAGAGGAGGAGAGTAGGTATGTTATGGAGACTTTTAAATACCTCTTGGGGTTAATAAGGTACAGGAGGAGATATGTTTTAGAGAAAAGGTGCTGTAGAACAAGGGGTCATGATATGATGCTGGAAGGAGGTAAATTCAGGAAAGATGTGAGGAATTAGTTCTTCACAGAAAGGGTGGTGGATTCTTGGAACAGCTTTTATGGGAGGCAGTGGTGGTAGAAATCAGTGGTGGGTTTCAAAAATGCCTGGGGCAGACACAAATGAATCCAAGAAGAAAGTAGGGTGTGGAAGGTGGAAGAGACAGTGTTGTAGGGCAAGTTGGGTCTGCAGCAAAAGTATCATAGCTAAAAATGGGCAGACTAGATGGGCCCAGTGGTCATTATCTGCCATCAGTTTCTATGTTTACATAACCCCTTAAGAGATTACTAGTCTATTCCTCCCCGGGTTTTTGTGGCCTAGTTGGCTCAATAGGGAAAGGTAAATTCTTCTCAGTAGTCAGGTGGAACCTTCTGTGGGTCAGGAGGCCACTACAGGTGCAGGGGATAAAGCCCAGCAGTTTAGGTAAGAGGGAGTTCCAGATGGAGGTGAGTGGCAAGGAGAGTGAATGAATCGGGGCCAAGCTGGGGATTGCTAGCTCTGGACTCTGGCCAGTGGCACTTGGGAGGACACAGAGGAAGAAGTGGGAGCCAGTAGCCACAAGCTGCACAGTATCTTAGAGGGCAGCTAAAGTTGAGAGGAGCCAGCAGCTGCAAGTTGCAGGCGTCCTGGCAGCCTGCTCCGATTCATGTGGGATCCAGTGGGTAGAAAGTGGCAGGAATGTGGTGCCCAGACAGCTGGTTGCCTTGGAGCTCCATGGGGCGTCCCCTTCTCAATTAGGGGGACAGTTGCTGCAGTTCAGGGAAAGGATGCAGGGGTCATGGGGAACCTGCAAATCCCCAAGCCACGAGGATTGCATTACCAAGGGGACCTGCTGAGCCAGTGTGGAGAGAGAGAGAGAGAGAGAGAGAGAGAGAGAGAGAGAGATATCACTGAGAGTTTGTGTTTCTGTGAAGAATATTGGACTGTTAGGCACTGTGAACTGTTTTGGGACTTGCACTGCCTTCAAACATTTGTGACCATAGTGGTCCTGAGTTAATACAGCCTAAAGACTGTGCAGCCTCTTCAGTCCAGGTAAAGCTGCTATTATGGCCATACCGCCATGTGAAAGCTGAGTATGTTCTGCAAATTAACTGATGCTACCCAGAGCTGTGAATATATTTAATGAATTTGTGATCCTGTTGTTTCTTCAAGTTCTAGGTGGACATTCCATTATTGAAAGGAACTGTTTAATATGAATTAACCTCTTGTTTTCATCCAGCACCAGTGAGGAAAAAGGAACCTCACGTGTGACATCTGGGCCTGTGTCATGGCCACTGGAATGTTCTGCTGCTGTGGGCTCCCTTCCCACAGACATATTCCATCCATACCCCTAGACATGGGGAGAGAGGCTACAATTCTATGTATGAAAGATTATATGATTTAAATGGATAAGGCACACATGTGTTTCAGTTTTGCACTTGCACAGTTGGTTTACAGCATGTTTAGGTACAAATGTGTGTGGTGATTGTTGGGGAGGGGTCAGGAGAAGCAGGCTTGAGGATTAAATGAAACTAAAATCAAAACAAATTAAATACCTGTGCCATAGAACTATGCACTCCATCAAGTCCAGCTGTAATGAACATTACATACATGGGCCAGATATTCAGACTGTGCCAGGCAGGGCAGAGTCTGGGTGCAAGCGAACTGGGTTGAGCCAGAGCATAGTTCAGGCGATATTCAATGGTGCTGCACCATGGCTCAGTACCGTTGAATTTGGCACTGGGGGCACCCGCACTGCCACACAGCGAAGTTGCACTGTGCCTGCGCAAGTGGCAGGTGAGGAGCAGGGGATGTGCCAGCACAAGGGCGCGTGGTGCATCAACAATGATATTCAACGCTGGGCATGCAAATGAGGCCATTATGCATGCAAGGCGCAATTGGGCCATTTGCATGCCATTATGGCCCCCATTTGCATTGTGGTGTGCCGATCCTCAGTGGCTTGCGCCTGGCACCCTGCCAGGCTGCAGCTGTTGGGGACCGCCTCCTGCCCTCATGGCAATTCTGCCCCATCGCCTCTCATTGTAGCCTAGTAACAAACATCTCTGGTGGTCGAGGGACCCGATCCCCGCCCGATGCGGGCATATGTGTGAAATAAGATTCCTGGTGGTCCAGAGGACCCGATCTCCTGCCTGATCATGGGCATGTTTAATGTAAGATCTCTGGTGGTCCGGTGGACTCACTCCCCTGCCCGATCATGGGTATAGTGAATAAATATCCCTGGTGGTCCTGTGGCACCTCAAAGGTGTCATTAGCATGTTTGAGCAACATAACACACACAAGTTCTGCCATGATCCCATTTGATCCACACTACTCCATTGCACTCCTGTCAGCCATATTCAGTCTGGGCCTGTGTCAGCATAGTGCTAAGTCACTATGCACTTTACCAACATGGTCCCATATTTAGATCATTTGCACACTCCATTTGCAGCGAGCTAGTTATCTGAATATTACCACCCAGGCAGGCTGTGCACAAACTGCCACAGACCGCACATGGCCAGCTCTGAATATGGGGGCCTGTATGCCTTAGCCCAGTGAAACCAAATTGAATGAAACAATGGCTCATGGGGTAAGAAGGCATGCCTATAGCTTCAAAGATACTGCTGTTCTAACTTGTAACAGCATGAAAGCAAAGTTTGGTTTACACTGACTTATGCTTATTTGTTTCGACAGCAAAACATACATAGCATTACCACATCAGCCAAATCGCTTCATTTAATACAAACAGAAAAATATCACACAAGTAGATACACAGGAGACACTATGACAAGTCAAAGCAAAGCAGTGCATTCAACTCCAAGGGCTGTGCTATCACAAGTTCATAATTAGGCACCACCATAGGGCAGGTATCAGCTAAGTGGAATCCCAGTTTAATGTCATAGATACTCTGCCTTACTGTTTACAAGTTTGATTATAGTACTAAATAAAGAAGACTCTTGCTTACAGTACCTTGCAAGTCTCAGAGGAAGACAGCCATTAGACACAGGCACCAATGAAACTGTCAGTTTATTATCAACCAAGCAGTATTTTCAAATAAATTCCTTACAAATGCAAATAAAGTGTAAGCACCCACATTCTTCCATAGGAATGGCAATATAAAACCTAGACAGAGGTTACATGACCTTTACTTACAGTAGTAGAGGAAGATGCACAAAATAGGTGATTTAATACCTTTTATCAGACCAACAGAATTTTATAGAAAAAGTCCTTAGTAGGAAAGTAACTTTAAATTAAAACAAACAGATTTACTAAAAATGAGACTGCCTGTTTTACTTGGTTGGAGGCTCATCACAATGACTGTCTGCTTGTCCCAGCTCAGTGACCCCACTGCCAAGCCAGAACCTGATCTCAAATGACCTTGTGCTCCTCTGTGAAGGAATTCAGCAGAGAGATAAAACAAATTTCCCATACAGTTGTGCTTCAAGACTGTTCAGTTGCTGATTTAAAACTGCTGCTTGGAGAACTACATAAGAAAAACATAACTGAAGATGGGAGCACTATACCCCTGCCAACAAGGTATTGTTTAGATAAAATGTGTAAAAGAGGGTTTAGTGTTCTTTCAAACTAAAACAAGCTGTCTGTGCTCTTACACTCCACTGATTGTAATTTGAGCTGGCAGGAGAATGCTACATGTGGAAAGGATCCCCCACCCAGCATAGTGATTTCAGGTAGTGGAAGGATCATGGTTCAGCTTCGAAATTGTGTGTTGGAAGGTGTCTGAAGTGCCCTTGTTTCCCAAGTGATACAAAGACATCTGCAGGTTCCACCCCTGCAGCTGTAAAAAAGAGAAAAGGAGATGTAATGATAGTTAATGAAAGTTAAGAGTTTTAGACACTCCCTATGTACAGTATGTGTGTTATTAGAAATGAGTTGTTGCAAGAGGAAATATAGACAGCAGGCTTGAGACAAGGGGCCTTGATGTAGGGCTTTCATTAAGCCCTGCATCAAACCCTTTTCATGCACCATACCCATTTCTGCAATTGTGCACCTGAGTTTACAATCCCAGGTGCAGTTATGACAGTTTACCAGCTTTACAGCAGCTTGTGCCAAATCTCAAAACACAAGCTCTGTAAAACAGTCCGTAGTTGATGCAGCTAGACCACAAAAGATGGTCTCAGCTTATACAAGTTGCCACAAGGGATAGAAAATCCTTTAGATTGCTGCAAGCCCTGTGTACCATATCTTGGAGCACCTGGATCTTACGGCAGTCTCTGGCTTTGAAAATCTGGCCAAGATTTCTAATGTTTAACAGTGCACAGTGTGATGCAGTGATGGAAAGTTTTTAAGTCACCAGTTGTGACTTTTATTTAAGAACCCACACACATAATAACACCTGGGTATTGGGATGGATGAGAAATCTATATAACCTAGTACATGTCCTCAAAGTACACTTGCTGGTCCTGCTTATTTCCTGTTTTATCAGTTAAGTGCACTACACAGCATCACATCACACACATCCTGTTTACAGATGCAGCTTGGGGTAGGGGGGCAAACGAAAGTAAACAACAACACACAGTAGTTATGCAGGCAAATACCTGAGCTTGACTGTATTGTGAGTTCTCTTTTCTTTGTTCTGTTTTGAATGTGTTATCTAATGCACCTGTTCTGTTAATGATGTATTATGTATTTCAAGTTATTACAGTATGTTTTGATCCCATTTGTAACTTTTGTAACTTCCCAAGTTGTGCCTGAAAATAGGAAACCCTTTGCCTAGTGCTGTTAACTGCTAAACAGAAACAAATAAATAATATACGCATTACACAATATTAGGAATAGTAGCAGGTGTACAAGATAAGCAGCACTGGCACATACTAGTGTGCAGGTTGCAATGCATACTGTACAAGCATATAATTTAGAAGCCTGTATTACAGTGACAACTAGAACTGGCACAAGTTCAGGTGCAATCACAACGAAATGTAAGCAATATCTTGAGAGACTGTTTAAAGAGCAACTGACACCATATCTGCTATATTGCAGAATTAGAATAAACATACCTCAGTAAATCTCATACCAAAAACTAGATCTCTGGGTTACTTCATTTTAAAGGTATGAGCTATTTTAGCAACCCTGATTTCACTACCTGTTCAAAGAAGCCTACGTCAGTGCAGAGGTGCTGACAATGTCATCTCAGGAACTCACAGTCTAGTACTCTCTGTCAGCAAGCTTATAGGACCTGTGTTTCCAAAGTTCTAAAGACCATGTGCAATGGTTTTCACAAGTAAAACAGGCAGCATCCATTCAATAAACATTGCTTTAAAATCTATGTATGTTTCAGGTTTTGTAACAAAGCTGACAATTTCTTTAGGGTTCCTTTTGTTGAGGTTCTTTTTCCAGGGTTGCTGGATGCTGGGTGATAGCATACTGTTCTAGGTTTGCAGACTGAATACATTTCTGATGTGGTGAAAAGCTGAGATCATTCATACCTATCACTCAATTGAGATGATTTCTAAGTGTGGCACTTTAAAACAATTATTCCATCTCCTTGTCAGTGGGGGTGGGAGTGATACTGTTGTTTGAAACCTCAATAGGAGTTTTCTAATTTAGACAGCCCAAAGTTTTCTCCCTGTCAGGCTATTTTGTTTTGCCTACATTTAGGCTCATCTGTGTTGTACACTAAATTAAAATGATCATTTTACCAGAGCTAACATCTCCACCCCAGCAGGAATCAACACACATAAGGTCCATATTAAAACTTATTTTAAAGCAGACACTGACAAACAGCAGTGAAGCTACCAACATTACAATACTAGCAGCAATACAACTTCTACACAGGCATAGTAGAGTAACACTCCAAATGGCATTAGCAGCCTGTAGGCATGCTGACTCAGCAACCAACAACCCTGGAGACACTGATGTAGATAAAAAAACACCAGCTGTGAGGTAAACATTAGGTTAGCTAAATTAGAAACTCCTAGTAAGGTATTAAACAGCATTGCCTCTCCCACCCCCATTGACAAAGAGATGGAATAATTGTTTTAAAGTTTCATCCTTGAAATCTCCTGAATTGAATAATAGGTGTGAATGATATCAACTACTCCACATCAGAACCTTATGCAGTCTGCAAACCTCACAACAGTGTGCTATGACCCAGCATCCAGCAACCCTGGAAAAAGGTCCACCACAACAATGCACCCACAAAAAAATGTCAGCTTTGTTTATAAAACCTGAAGCACACATAGCTCTTAAAGCAATGTTTAGTCAATAGTGCTGCCCGTATTACTTGTAGAAAACCATTGCACATGATCTTTACAGCTTTGGAGAAACATGTCATATAAGCTTGCTGACAGGGAGTTCTAGACGTGAGTTCCTGAGATGACATCATCAGGAGCACTTCACTGAAACAGGCTTTTTTGAACAGGTAATGAAATTAGGATTACAAAATAGCTCATAACTTTAAAATGAAGTAACCTAGAAATCTGTTTTTGGTATGAGATTTACTGGGGCGTGCATATTCTAATTCTACAATGTATCACTTTTGGCCAGAGTGGTGTCAGTTGCTCTTTAAAGAGGGAATACTGCTGAATGGAGTCTATCAAGTGGAATTCCATAACTGTGGAGCCTATAGCTACAAATGAGTTGATCAGAATTATTTTGTACCTTGGGGTGAGGAACAATTTTTCAGTTTGATAAGGTAGATTGTGCCCTGTGTCAGAGAGAGGGGTAAATCAGTCAGTAAGGTAAGCAGGGATTTGTGCAATCAATACTGAAACCATGCAACCCAAGATGCTGAGAGTTCCTGCTGTGGAGCAAAGGCCAGTACAATTGGCTACACAGAATACTGAGGTATGTACAGAGGGACAATAGAAAACAAAATGGCAAATGGAGTTGAGCGGTGCCTAGCTTTGATAAGGTATCAATAAGGGGCAGAGACATAGGTAATTTCATCATAGTCAATAATGGGAATGTCCATTTGTCATTTGTTCTGCTATATGTTTGTATGCCTTTGGAGAAACAATTGACCTGTAGAGGGTTTCGATTTTTTGTTTGTTTGTTTTGTTTACAGGATTTGGAGAAGAGACAGAATATCTGAGGAAAAGGTAGGATCTGGTTAATAGTATATTCAAGCTGTTTGTTCAGGGATATGTCATTTAGATTGTTCTTATTCACTGATGTAATACTGAGGTTGGGGATTTAACAAACATATTCAAGTACCTCAGTACATTGAGACCATATTAGAATGGTTGAGCACTGTGCAGTTTGATGTCATTCATTGTGAGGGACTGTTACACTCAGTTTGTGGAGAGATGATTGAAATGGTAGTTAAGCTGGGACCAGTAGTGAAGAGAAGAGTATTGTCAGCATAATATGAAGATTACAGGATGGGACAGTGGGAGAGGTTAGTTACAAATATGCTAAAAGGAGTGGACCCAACACAGAATGCTATGGGACACCATGATAACCCACAGTGAGTTAGAGAGGAGACTCCACAGTGATTGTTTGGGATGGCCCATGAAGTAATAGAGAAACCCATGTAGCAAAGGACTGGAGATGCCAGAAACCATACATTTAATGATACAGTATTAGAGAATAATAAGTATTGTCAAATGCCTTTGCAAGCAGTTGGTAAAAAGCTAGCTCTGATGTACAGTATATGCTGGTCAACTGACTAGCAAACACTGCTCCAGGACTTTGGAGAGTATTGGGATGGAAGATATGCATCTACTGCTGTCAAGGTGACCTTGTACCACCTTATAAAAGTAGGATTGTGGCTGCGTGCTTTCAAAGGGCAGGAAGATCACTGATGTTGGGAACAAGGAAAACATTAGCAGGGAGAAGTTATGGCAGAATCAACCAATTTGCAAAAGTTAGGCAGTAAGTCAGGTAGAACCTCAGTAGAATTAATGTGGGGTAAGCAATGTTTTCTTGATTTGATGTGAGGTTCATTTTTGAAGATGGAGATTTAGGCCAATAGGGTTGGGAGGAATGAAGATATGTGACCTTCCACAAAGTGAGTTTTAATGTGTTGGTAACAACAGTGGGCTCACTATAGATATCAAAAATCAGTTTGTAGTTTTGAAATGGCAGATGAGAGTCTAGTAGGATGCAATAAGTTATTTACTGTACTACAGAATTTGGCAAGAGATGAGGAGTCCTTAAGGAATTTGGAGTGGAAATAACTGGCCTTATCTTTCCTGGTAGCATTCGCATAGTGGTTGTAAAGCCTATTTTAGGTGAGCATGGAGTTTCCTGGAACATGATGCACTGACCAGGCTACATCCCTCAGTTTAAATAACTCTATGAGATGAAAGAAATGCATGGGAGATGTGCAACTCTTATTTAGCTTTAGCATGCATATTACAGATACAGTAGTTACGAGGTTGAATGGAAATGCAACAAACCTGCATTAGATCAAGGAGTGATACACTGAGCTCCAGTCATCAGACGTAAGATCACACAGGAAGTCAGTGAGAGTGAAACTGTGAATGAATGAGCATGAAAAGCACAGGAGAGCCTTAGGAAGCCTCCTGAGTTTTCATACACAATATGTTATATAGTGGTCACTGAAGAGTGTCAGTAGTGGCAATTCCTATATGGATTATACAATCCAGTCCATAAGCAGTGATTCAAAGACCGGTTGTTATGCCTGGTAGAATTTGAAGCATTTGATACAGGTTAAAGGCTTTTATCCTATACAGACGTATGAACATATAAAAATGCCAGCAGAATTGCCATCCTACCAGTCACCCTCAGGGTCCCACAAAGGCTTAGACCTGGGGTCTCTGTTCTTCACTACCTAGATTAATGACCTGCCCAACTCCTCTCTGCCAGCATCATACACACATATCCAGATGATACATTATATATATATATATATATATATATATATATCATCACCTCTACTCCCTCCATTGAAGGTCACTTCCAACAGGACTTCACCTCAGTACAAAAATAGTTCCTGGATAACTGCTTCATCATGAATCAAAAGGAAACAGTATCCATGTTGTTCAGCACCAGAATTGGCTCAGCTGTGCCTGCCCAACCCCACTCTGACTTTATACACCCCAGATGGGTCCTGCTTAATTCCGTGCTTTCTTTGGACAGATACTTCAGTCTCCACTTGGACCACAACTTGACTACTCGGTCTCATCTTCCAAGTAGTAACCAAGCCATACACCAAGCTTGGTATCCTTTATAGAGTAAAGGGATTCCTCCATCAAATCATCAGAAAACAAATGGTGGAACAATCTGTTGCTCCTCTTATAGACTACAAAGACATAGTCTACTCAGGTGCTACCACCACCTCCTTTGATAAAATCAACACCCTGGATTCACCCTGGGCTGACCCCCTACTTCCACCAGTGCAATATGTACAACAAGCTAGAGTGGTCCCTCCTCTTACAAGACAAATGGTGCATACTGCCCTCTTGGGGCCAAATACTGGTCCAGAAAACTGCCCAGATATCTGTCTGACCTCTTCTACTCTGGAGTGAACCCTTCCTATCTGCTCAGATCCTAGGCAAGATACCACTTCCATGTCCTATGGTGCAAGTGCAACCTAGGTCAAGCCTCAAACAGCTACAGGCTCCCTAACACCTGGAACAATCTCCCAGTCAATGTCACTGCTCTCCCCTCACCATCAAACAAGTATCTGATAAAGTTCCACTACAAATCTCTAACATCCTATCCCCAATGTCAAGCCCCACCTCGAGCCTACCTAACTCATCTAGCTAATGCATATCATAATAACCCAGTGGTGTACTGTACATTGTGTTAACTGCTGTGTTCCTCTGCTAGACAGCCATGGTTCTACCATTTATTTCCTTTCTTGGGGCTACCCTGTCATGTTGCTATAATTTACTGCTCTAGGACATTCTGCTTTCCGTGTACTTTTTCATTTGCTTTTAGAACATGTAATGTATGTAATGTATGAATGCTGTAAGATTCTTCACTGTCACATTCCTCCTGTCTCCCAAGGTCACAACTGAAAAAGAGCCCTGGGCTCTTAGTGTTTACCTGGCAAAACATGTGGACAATAAAATAAAATAAAATAAAATAAAGAAAGCCTACTGGTCTATCAGGTCTGCTCATACTGTGGAGTGCTTAGCAGCAACTATGGGTTTGCCCTTCTCCCAACTGCTATCCCCTTTACTATCCATTCCATCTTGACCCTGACCCTCTTCTTTACTCTGTCCCACCATCTTTTGAAGTCCTCCATTGTTTCCAGTGAGACTACCACCTAATAGAGCTTGTTCCACCCTGCAACCACCTCCTCTGTGAAGAAATGCCTCCTGAACTCTCTCCTCAGCTCCCTCCTCCATCATCACTCAATGTCCCTCATAGTTTTCCTGTCAGTGAGACTGAAGAGGACCTCCTTATTCACCTTATTAATGCCTTCACTTACTTATAGGTCTCAATCATGTTTCCCTCTCCCTCTTCTCCTCCAGGGAGTACTACATGCTCAGGTTCTCATGCCTCTCATTTTGGCCACTGAACTCCATCCGTCCCTCTACCCTCCAATTAGCAGCATCCTCCTCCTTCCCTCTGTTACCCTTGCCAGTTCCATTTCAGTAATGAAGAGATGAGGCTTTAGGGCATGGTCAATTAATTTTAAATGCCCTAGAAGGATGTGTTGAGATTTTATCATGTTGAGAGTAGAGAGGTGACCAACTTATGAAGTGGGGAGGGGGACTTGATAGATCTAGTGTCACTTCCAACCTAACGTTACTATATTACTATGTATTGTATATGAAAAGTGCAACAGAACTAGTAAGAGTCGTGTCCAGCCATCAGAGAGCTTCATAACAGTTAGCATTGGAGCTAGGAAATAATTAACTAAAAGGGGCCAAGAATGTCCTCTCTTAATATTGAATAAAGAAAACAGAATAGAAGCTAATGTTTTAATGAGTCACCTTATTTTCCAGAATGGGAGAAAATCTCTGAAGCTGATATATTCTAGCAAAATGAATTCCTCATTATTACATGGTTTAATAGCTACATAGAAGTCAAAGAGAAAGAACTTCTAAAATTGAGATTCTCCTAGGGCTATACATGCAAATAATTTTCCCACTGACAGAATTTCTTAACTCTTGGATAATAACCATTCTGTTTCTCTAACTTAGAACATGACGTTCTGTTTTGGGATCTCACTAATCATATCTGACAATATTTGGCAGCAGACAAGAGTCCTAATGGTCTCATTCTGTACAAGCCAGTGAGTACTAGGACCAATATAATAACCTTAATCACTCATTTGTCTTAAAGGAACACTGTCAACCACCTTAGGTCTTAAATTGTCCCCAGTTAAAAAATACTTTTTCTGACTGCTCATATTCTGTAGAGTTGCTGATGTGGCTGGAAGATTCATTCTGAGTCCTTTTATTTTTCTTTTTAAGCGAAAAACAGACTGCACACAACACTGTTGTTTCCACACAGAAATGTGTATGTTTAATTCCATTGCATCTTATCTGGACTTGGAACACCCCTGACATAACCTAGACACTAATGATGTAGTGAGAGGACACTATTGTATCACATTTACCCCACTTTTGGGGATGTTGCTAATGATAAGAACGTATGAAGTGAGAGCACATCAAGTTTGAAACAAAACACGGTTAGGTGTAATTACCATTAGCACACTATTCAAGTGGGGCACAGACTCTTACCCTTAAACTTACTCCGGACCTTCCAGGCCCTTTATCTCATCTCTGCCTACATTACACCAAAGAACCAAAATCCGGCACTATTATCCTTAACTGATTATCTTGCCACCCTCCCTCACAGGCTGAACAAGTCCTTGTGGGGACCTAACGTGAACTGCTCAGCCCCACCTCCACCACCACCCGGGACTTCTTTGTGCCATAGATCTGACACAACTAATCTCCCAACCCACAAGAGTAAACCCTAAGAGACCAGCACCATCCTAGATGTTATCATTACCAACCGCCCCAAAAAAATTCTGGACATCCAAGTCCTCCTGACTCACTCAGTGACCACTCCCTATCCTATTCCACTGGGCATCCACTCACCACGACCCACAGTCCTGCACATGCTCTGCGGCATTTCAGACCAGGTGGGCTGAAAAACCTCAGGCAATTTCTTGCCCAAACAAACTGGTCCCCTTTCACCTGCTCCTGATATAGACACTGCCCTTGTCTTCTTTTCCCAAACCTGTAAGAAATCCTGCAACCTCTTTGCACCCTCATGGCTGCCCGAACCAAAAACATAATGTGCCTTGGATTACCCCTGCCCTATTACAGTTGCTCAGGCTTAGAGATAACCTATGGCACCTTGCAACAGAAACAGGCCAGCCAGCTGATAGGCAGGCCTACAACACTGCATGGAATAAGTGCACTTGGGCCATCAGGAAAGCCAAGGCTGACCACTATCACGCCACCTCACCTCCTCCTGGGGTGTGCCTGAACTTTTGGGATAATCTCAAACAATTGAATGCCAGTGCATGCTCCCTCCCCGTCCCAGATCACCATTGGCGGCACTACCGTTCACGGACCCTACAAACATTGCAAACTTCCTCAACTCATCCTTACGGACCTCAGCTCTATCCTCCCTACTAATTTCTTTGACTCACCACCTCCCTACCAGCCCCAGCTCTCCAACACCCTAGCTTCCACCTATGTAGGGTAACTGCCCAAGCTAGACCCCACCTGATCCGTGCACTAAAAAGCAATAGTCCAGTAACGACTCCCTGGACCCCAGCATTCTCTGGCTGGTACTGGATCAGGTCCTTGCACCACTCACCAGTCTTCTCAACAAATCCCTCTGCCTGGGGCAATTCTCTGCATGGAAAACCGCCATTGTTACTCCCATTCACAAAGGGGTGACAGGTCATCAGCCAGGAACTACTGGCCTATCCCCATACTCCCGCCCTCTCCAAAGCCCTTGAAAAACTGGTTGCCATGCAAATCACTGAGTACATGACCAAACACAGCATCCTCTGCCCTGAACAGCATGGTTTCCATGCTGGGCACAGTCCGGCACTGCACTAGTGGAATTTTCAACATTCCTACACTCCTCCCTGGACTCTGGCGCCCTAGCCAGGGCAGTGTTCATCGACCTCTCAAAGGCTTTCGACACTGTCTCCCACCCTCCTGCTGGATGCCCTCTGCCACACTGGCTGCTACTGGACCACTCACCTGGTGCACCAGCTACCTATCTGCCAGCTCCCAACATGTCAAAATTAATGGGACACTCTCCAAAACTTGTCACATCTGTTCAGGGGTCCCTCAGGGCTCCATCCTGGAACCCTAACTCTTCTCACTGTACCTTAACACCCTGCCCAGTGCATGCTCTGGGAAAATTCTGCTGTATGCAGATGGCGCTGTCATCTTTGACACCCACCATAACCCTACTCTCCAGGACTCCTGCAACTTTCCTATAAAGATGCAGAAACCTGGTTTAAAAGAGCACAGACTGGTCATAAATCTCAAAAACAAAAACAATGCTCTTTGCCCACCCCCAAAACAAAGTCAGCAACTTCCCACTCCATATCATCCCCTGCTCCAAACAGCCACTAGAGCAAGTCCACTCCTACAAGTACCTTGGGGTCACCTTTGCCCTCACCTACCACACCCACATTGATGCACTTGCCTCAGCTACTCAATGTGGGTCGAGGTATCTTAAGCCGCTACAATAACTGTCTCCCCGCTGCCCTGGCTTGCGGTGACATCATCAATATTATCCCTTGTTGACTATGGACTTCCGGTCTACGGTGCTGCCGACACAACTGCCCTCAACAAAATTCGCCTCATCCTAAATAAGGCATGCAGGCTAATCACTGGGCCCCTAGGCTCACACACTCATGCCGAGTCTATGATATGCAACATTGCTGAACTTAGACGAACGACTGCGATATCAAACATACCTAATAGCAAAAAAGCTCTTCTAGGGATATCCCGCCCGGGCTGACAGCCTCCCTCCACCTAGCCCAACCCTTGGTCTGCAAACAGGCGACCTGCAAGTCCACTTTTCAGGTACCAAGATCTAGGACCTCCCATGGACAGAGGTCATTCCGCTGTGAGAGCTCTATCCTGGTACAACTCGCTCCCTCTCCCATCTCAGATACCAACATGATTTCCAAATTCAAAACTGCACTCAGAAGTGAGATACTCAACACGCGTAGCTGCACCTGCCTATAATCTGGAGGCGCTACACCTCTGTGCCCTGACAGTGCCCTATGGGCAGCATCCTTCTGATTAAACTGCTGTTACACTGTTGCCTCCACGATACTGTTGTACTACTATATGCCATAGTAACCATATTGGCTTATCTGTACAATTGTCTTTATCACATATGATTGATATCTATGTAACCCATATCCTGGAACCCACAGTGCTTGTATATATATATTTGTCATGTTCGTTATCACGTGAGCTACAGACTATGTATCTCATATCCAACTGAGAATGTTTTGTACTTTGTATCTTATATCCAACTGAGAATGTTTTGTATTTTGTATTTGTCCTCTATGTGATGAGGTACCTTTGGAAATGAGCCTCTGGCTCCAAGGTTGTAAACTGATGTGCAAATAAATAAATTCAGTTCTACTAAGAAAGGAAGCAGGTAAAACATCCAGCAGAGTCAATCAATTTTAGAGAAAGTAATCAATCATAAAATGTGGGTTTTAGCAATTATTATTATTATTTGAAAACTGGTGACTGGAAGAGGCACACTCAGTTAAGTGTCATTTTCAGGTGTTACCCAGGGGTAAAGGGAAAGGAAAATGCAGTTACAAAGAAACACAGACCAAGCTGAATGATGATTATTACATAGAGAACAATGGATGGGGTGGTGTGTGTAACAACATTTACACACACCTGAGGTGTGGGATGCTACATAAGCCTTGAGGACAAAGCCGAGGAGGTTATAAAAGCATCCTACACTGAGGTGTGTGTAAAGTTAAGTTTTAAACACAATCCCATACTTTATTTTATATAATTGCTGGGTTGCACTATTTCACCACAGCGATTAGATAAAATAAAATAAAATAAAACATAGCTCAGTGTTGAGGCAGCACTTGGGCTGGTCAGATTCAACATAGTCTGCGGTCTGCCAAGCTTTTAAATTACTGTTATGTTTTAGGCTTGCAGAATGGACCTTAAGTTTTGTGATGCATCTCATTTTCTTTTTATTTGTTTTCAGGGTTTCACTTAACACCGAGTGGTGGTTTTGGCATCTGTGTAGTGAAAAGTGGCGCGTGTATGGAGGCAGGAAACCTGGTTCGTGTTTGCTGTTATTACCAGCTGGTTATAATGGAAAATTATAAGTGGGTTTCCATATGGGAAAAGTGCTGTTCAGTAATTATAACAAAATAACATAAAGTAAATAAATCATAGTACAAATAACAAATACTAACGCCAAACACTCGACAGGAAGTCCAGTAAACAGCATGCTGAATCAAAACAAGTATGCAGATAAGCTAAATATAACGAGTGCTGGGAATCTGGAATAAAGGGATCCTTAACCAGTAATCTTAGGTATGGTCAGGAAGGGTAAGGAAGGTTTGAGCAAATGGTATGTAGGAACAACGGAAGGGAAGGAGAAGCTTTGGTTGCATCTAATGGAAGGAAGGGATGAAGAGAGATTGATGGAGGATAATAGATGATTCTAGAACTAATGTAATGCAGAAAAGGTTGACAGTGTCTATTTAAGTGTAGTCCAGTGGGAACAGCATGGAACTGTGAGCCAGGAGATCCTGGGTTCAAATCCTACCACAGCCACTGGTTTATTTTATGATTCCAAACACATCATAATCATCATCAGCATGTATTATTTGACCAAAACCTTTTTCAGCTTTACATAGCAACATACTGTACATTGTACATTAAAACCTACACTTCCATTTAATAGACAATAGAAATTAATAGAAGATGTGATGCTTGGCCAGCTGGTAATGATTGTTCTATGATATATGTAATATAAAAATGTAGTGTGTGATTTTCTCCACAAGGCAGCTATGCCATGGGTGCTGCCCCAGTTTCAGTTAAAATGAAAGGATATATATCAAACTAGCAGATCTCTGTAATGTAATTAACTTCCTTGAGACATTGCAGTTTATGTTTTTTTTTATGACCTGTTGCTTCTTTGAAGTGGAAATGAAATGGTACTTTATGAGTCTGCCAGAGAATGGAGATCATAAACTTTTATGACGTCTTAAGAGGAAGAACATTTAATATCAATTGGTGTTAAAAAGTCATAAAAATCCTTTGATGTGCCCTCTGAAGAGGAACTGCTTGAGATCAAAGAGGGATGTTATTTAAGAAGTCATATTGGAAAATTAGTTTTGCTGAAGTCACAGTATTTAAAATATCCTGACAGGAGATCATTGTTGGTATAATTTTATATTCTAAATGGAGAGCTAGATTACATCATAGAGGGTGGAAACCAGAGTTTAAACTACAGTATATTCTGTGTTTCAACTGAGTGACATTTCTTTTAGGGCTCTTAAGAAACAAGATCTAACTTAAGCACTGTAAAGAGGTAATACATTAGATAGAAAAGTCTAATTGTATTGTGGTAGGAGTTATGTTTTGTACTTAAACCTTGTTCTTTTAAGCAATTGTATGCTTTTTGATATAGTGCTCTGTGTTTACATTTTACATATTTTATCCATTTTAAGTAAACCTTTTATTCCAAAGACTGCTTGGGTCTGTCTTTGAAGTTCTTTTCCATGTGACGTATGGAGGTTTAAGACTGACAAAAACTGTTCAAAGTCTGATGGTGTTACTAAACTGGGAAAAGGTAAGACTATAACTAAGGTCTTTTATAGATTTTTAAGGGTTCATTTTGGATACCTGGTTAGGTGCCCTTAGGTGAAAGATATCTGGCATCCCCCTGAAGAGCAGATTATCTGAGCCTATACATTAAGATGCCTAGCATAAGGTTTACAGTTTGAATCCCCAGAACTTGAGACCAAAGGTGATTCGGACCCACAAGCAGACAGGAGGGTTACCCTGTCTGTTAGCTATTCACATTACTGCACTCAGAGGTTGGCACTGTGGAGCAGAGGGCTTGACCTGCTGAGCATGTTTGTGACAGAAGATATTAATAGTTAATCATAGATTGTTTAAGCATATCTTGAAAATGGTTTTGTATTTGAAATTGCTTCACTAGGTAAATGTACAGAAATAATAAAATAATCTCAATTATAGATGCGATCTGGGGAAGGGGTGAGAGACATATAGGATTACACAATAAGAATGAACAGCAATACAATAATTACAATACCTGCACAGAAGAATTACATATTTACAAGACATAATCCTCCACTGAAGCCAGCCAGTTAGAGGATGAAATTGAGCAAAGGCAGAGCTTCAATAGCCTGCTGAAACTGGGCCTAAGACTCTATCCTGGAGCCGCCATTCTCCAGCCAGTCAGTCTATCAGGACAAGAAGGGGTCATGGCCCTGAGTGTGGTGCTTATTGTACATTCCCTCCTGCCAATCATTGGTCACCACACCAAAGCTTGGACTGCATCCCCAGCTGGTCCACAGAAGCTGTACCTCTTCCACTGAAGCAAGCCAATCAGAGAACTGAGTTCCTACCTCCTCCCTTCAAAAGTCCCTACCTCTGCTTGCAGACTGCAGTACTGTTGGCTGGAGTGTAAGGGCAGGGTCACTAGGGCATATACATAAATATATACTGTATCTTACTAGGTGGCCTAAATTGTAATTGGCTAACCCTTAATCTCCTCACTTCACTCTTAAATCAAAGCCCTCAATCTTCATCAACTACTATCATACTTGACTAGATACAATTCTGAGTCCTCAAACAACTCCCTTACAGATCTGATCTTGTCTTGCTATCCTTTTCGTATTGTCTCTGCCAACACCATCCCTTACCTGTTTAATGATCACTGTATCACTTACTGCATCTGCAAATCTGGTCATCTTAGGCAGCACCCAGTTTATTACTGGTCACTCATTGCAGATTTTCTTATCACCAGATTTTATGTTGGACCTCTCTGACACAAGTTGGAGTTTAGTGTATGGCTTCTGTGATCCTGAACAGATCTAAACCTTTTTTAATTTTTTCTGTTGATTTCTGACACCCATGCTCTTACCAAAAATTCAGAGTAAGGGGTATGCACCTTCCCTGAGGATCCTCTTATAATACTGATTTGCTTAAATTGAAAGATACTGCTTGGTCTGCCCATAAGGCATCTGGTGCTCCTGCTGATAGACAGGAACCTCTATACCAAGAGAATCAGTAAAGCCAAGGCAGCTTGTTTTCCTCCAAATTTATTAGCAATTCCTCATCTCCTTTCAAATTCTGGAATACAGTTAATAATCTTCTCCAGCTTTCTCAGTTCACCTCTGGCATTGATAACCTTAGTTGTGGGCCAGCCCATTAACACAGTGATGGAGCTACTGCCTGCTACACCCATGACCTGGGTTCTGGAATGGACATGGGTCACTTAGATGTTAGCCATGAAGGGAGGATAGAGTGCCTCTTGCTAGCTCTCCTCAGTTGTGGATGGGGGATTCACATGTCCTGCTGGTCAGCTGTCACCTGGAGGAATCTGGGTGGGAGTACAGTGGGACTGCATGGGAGGAGGTCTCCATGTCTTGATGCTAGGTGTGTGTCTCTAAGAGGTGAAGCATGCATGTGGCATCAGTGCACATGTGTGGGACCCTGGGAGAAAATGGAGGAAAAGTTCTCTGGCCACAGCTGGGTGAGGCGTGGTCCCACACTTGCCCTGCAACAGAGGCCCTTCAACACAGGTCATGTGGCAAGAACACCAGAATGGATATGTCTCACAGAAGTCAGATAGTGGAAGTAGGAGGACCTGGCCATTTAGGGGCAGTCAAGGATGAACAAGGAGGATAAATTATAGAGAGGAAAAACAAATAACCTTAGGAGTACCTCTAGTGACATCAGTGACTCTCTTGCTATAAAGGTGTCCTAAATGCTCAATTTGTAAATGGGCCCTGAAGTTGTACCCCATCCCCATGGGCTACAGCTCTATTCCTCCACCTGACAAACTCGTATCAGGATATCATGCTTCAATGTCTCCCACATCACTACTTCTGAGGTCCTCCACAAGCTATCAGCCTATAAGCCAAATTCTTGTTCTGGGTCTGATGGTATTCTGCCTACATTTTTGAAACTGGCTACCCTTGAGATTTTTGCCCAACTAGCCCATATCCTCAACTGCTCCATTTTCTTCTAGGTATTCCCTTCAATCTGGAAACACCCTATCATGATTCCCCATACACAAAGTGGCTCAAAACTCTCCTGCAAATTATCATCTAATCTCCCTGCTCACAATTCTCTCTAAAATCCTCCAGAGATTGGTCACCAAGCAGCTGTCAGTCCTTTACTCACTGCACTGTGTCTTTTCCAACTACCAGTCTGGGTTTTACATAGCTCACTCAACATTCACCTCCGTCCTAAGACTCACAGATCCTCTCAAACACGGATTATGGCCCACCTACAGGTAATATATTCTTCAACTTGGCAAAAGCTTTTGACATAGTGGAGACACCCTTCTCCTATCTAAACTTACTGCCTCCGGTCTCATCTGTTCACCTTTCTCCTTGGTCTCCCATACCTCTCTAGTCAAACCCAATCTGTCTCTACTGGTGTAGCCCTCTCTGACCCTAGGCAAGTCAGCATGAGAGTCCCTCAAGGCTCTGTCGTGGGGTGACTCCTTTTAATATTTTCATTAATGGCCTCCATGGGCTGCAAATTCTTGCAATATCCACATGTATGTGGATGAAACCATTCTGTATATCACTAGTCACAGCTCCTCAGATGTCTCTGTTCTCCTGCAGTCCAACTTCAATAGTCTCTCAGGCTAGTTAAATCAAAACATTTAGCTTTAAAGTAGTCCAAATCTCTACCATGCTTTTTCGCTCTAAGAAAAAAAAAATGTCTGTTGGCTGCTCTAACCTAGTCATATAATCCTTGAAATGTACTAGTCTGAATTAATATGAGCATATACAGTAAGTACCTTAGGATCCAACTTGATCAATCCCCAGATTTCTCCCCCATATCCAGGCACTAGCATAACGTCTTACAAGGCGTTTGGAGCCATATACAGGTGACAGACTGTCGTTCTCAAGGTATGAGAAAGTGCTTGGTTGAATGCATGATTTTCCGGTAATTGACTTTGGTGATGTGGTATATGACATTGCCCTAAATGCCATTTACCTAAGTTTGGTTCCTTATTGAATGCCATCTGTATGATTATCCTTTGCTGCCCCTTCTGGACCAATCACTGCATACCCGATACTCATCAGAGCTGGCCTTCACTTTAAGGATAGACGTGTGAAGAATCTATGTCTTTCTTGGATGAAGAACTGATTAAATAAAGTTTCCAATTACATCACCATTCTACTCTACCACTGCTGCTCCCTGTTGCTGCCTCCAGCCACCAACTTTGTTCCTACTTGAGAAATAAATTCCTTGTTCCCAAGCATAAGCAACATTTTGGCCCTTTTACTTTCATCCATAAACTCCTGCATGTTTGGAATAACCTTGCCACAGGGTAACACCAAACCACCAGTACTGTCACAACCAAACAGTACCTCAGATGTTTGTTGTATTTTAGTGTGACTGCAACTGATGATTTATTAGGTATTCATACTTGTTACAGCTTCAAATATTATGCAAAGCATGAAACCGCCCCTATCACATGGTTTCTAAAATGTGCTACTTTTCATAGCAAGCCTCCTCTTTAATATAAGTACCATTGCTTAGTTTTGATTACAGTCTGCTTCTTTGTTAAGCTTATTATTTTGCTGCTTTAAGAGTGAAGCTAATCTCTGAATATGTTGTCCATTTACAGATGTCATAACAATGTATATCTGTTCAGATAGAGTGACTAAAAATGACTAAGCATCGGTTGTTTAAGTTTGCCCTTATCGTACTATGCCATAGGCATTTCAATAGAACATATTCACAACCTTCGTCTTCCCTGATATCAAAAGTACATTGAGTATCTACGTGTTTTCATCATTTCACTTTAACTATATCTGGCTTTTAGAATAGTGCTTGGAAATGTTTGAAACATCATGATGTAAACACCACTTATCGTTTTAACTGAAAGAATTGTTCACAATAATGAGCAGACGTGTAATTTATCCTAACATTTGCGGAGTGTTTGGAAGGTAATTTCCACTATACACTCCTGCTTAAAGCATAGTCAGTCTAAATTATTTCATGGTGATTGCAGATACTTCCATGATGTCTTTGCGTTATTGGGGTGTGTGATTTTGTATTTCTTTGAAACCTGGCTTTGTTGCCAATGCCTTTTCCAGGTAACCTCGCCTCATTGATTGTGTGCTGAGGTTCTTTGTCTTTAGATGTGTAATGTTATGATAATAAGGGGACAATCTGTTGTTTCCTACATAATCAAAGTCTGTTTTTCAGGAGAGATCAAATACAAACAAGTCACTAATCTTTCTATGCTTTAGTCTCCTCTTCCATTTCCACTGTAGGTTTGGAAGAAACACAAACCCCTCAAAATAAGAGCATCTCTGTGTGAGATCATGGGTCAATAAAGCTGAAAACAATGACAGTGTAACCTTTAGCAAGTAACTTAACCTCCTTGGATTTATCTCCTGGCCTTTCTTGCCCTCCTCTCTCTCTCTCTCTCTCTCTCTCACTTTTTGTCGTTTATTGTATTTTATTTTTCATCTTTATTAGTGTCTGCATCTCAGTAGGTAGCTCACTAGCCTCTAGGGTCTGCAGATTTGAAGGTTGTGGTTTTAGCCTCATCAACTATTTGGGGAACTACCACCAACTGACACTGTAGTGTAGTATGAGGAGGATTCTGCACTGTTGAGGTGCCATTCTTCAGATGATGTGTTAAAACTGAGGTGCCTTCTGCCTCCCTGGTCGCTGTCAGGTGGACATTTAGGCTTATTGTAGAAGAGCAGGGGAATTTCCCCAGTGTCATAACCAACACTCCTCGTCAGTAAAATAAGTTTATAACCCCCCACACACACACACACACACACACATAAAGGGACACAGCTAGAAGCAAGCAATTTGCAGCTGTGTGTCCCTTTCTGATAAAAACTGCAAATAAATTCATGATCTCCATCCCCTCCATATTTACTACGTTTAAACTCCAAGAGCATTACTCACCCCCCACCCCAGTAATTCCCTTGTACATGCATAAAGATGCTGAGCCTGTTCATGTCTGTAAATTGCTTTGGGGTACATATGTATAGGGTGCTATATACAGCCAAAGTCTGTTCAATTCTTGTATTTCCATTTCTTTCACTATATCCACATGAACTGTCAGAGTGCTACAGAGACCCATAAAGATAAGGTAGAAGACAGATTAACTGCTGCACACCATAAACTACCCTTGCTGACCAAGAGAGGTTCTACTTTAGATTTTGAAATATCTATGCCTAGATGTGGCCTTCTAAAGTACTTTTGTAGAATCAATGTTGTGTTCATACTTTTAAACAATCAAGAGCTTAGTTTTCAATTATTGTGTATAAATTATGTAGACTCACTCTGGTACAAAGTATTATATTGATTACATTAATGCAAACTGGAGAGAAGTAGAACATGCTGTAAAACACCTAGCATCTGGCTGGTTCTATGGCAGGGCTAAAGCCCAAGGTTTAATGTGGGGAATAGCTCCCACATTCCCAATAAAAGCGAGCCTCCATGGCAGTTACTCGCTTAGTATGTTGTGAATCCCTCACCCTTAACGCTTTGGGCTCCTGCAAATGCAGGGCTGTGCCTCCTTTCCTTCCATCTGCCTCCTGTACTGCCTTTCTTCCTCCTCTGCCCTCCTCTACTACTTCAGTTTGTCTTCCCCTCTCTTGTTTTCTCATTTTGAGACCCCCTCCATTGCCCTTTGTTCCTGTTTTGCCATTCTTTGTGCTGCTGCACTCCTTCCCATCCCTCCATTTCCCAGCCCCTCCCCTTGTCCTCCGGCTCTCATTTCTTCCTCCTTACCCTGCTCTCCCCATTTCTGTGTCCCTCCCTTGCCGTTGCTGTCCTGTTTTGGTCCCTGCCTGTGCCAGTGCTGTTGCATCACACCAGAGCTGCCGTGTTGCTCCTGCCTTGCTCCTCCATTGTGTCGGCTCCTCTTGCTGCATCTGCACTAGCTATGGAGGCTGCTAAGGGCTGCATACCTCTTCCTTTCCACGCTGGTTGCCTCGCATTTCCTGGATCCTGCACTGTGCTTCAGGTATTTCCACCTCCTCTCCCAGCCCTTGAACCATGCTCAGCCAGTCCCTGCTGGCTTCCCTCAATTCATCACTTCACCTGCTTGCGTCAGGAGGGTGCTGGCTAAGCTCTCTGTCCTCTCCCATTCCGTGGCTCTGCAATTTTACTGGTCTTACCCCTCTGCTGCCATGCATGTTGCATTGCACTCGTTATCATCCCTCCATTCCCCTTGCTCTGCATAGCTTTTCTGCTGTTCTCCCTCCTGTTGGAGCTATTTCTTGACTCCTATCCCTTGCTTCATTTACCTCATGATGGAACCATTCCTTATCACTTCCTTATGGGCCCACTTTTGTAGCCATTTTCTTCTTTCTGGTAAGTCTGTGCTCCTCATTCTGGCCTTTGCTATGATTCTGCAGGCTGTGCTCTGCTTTTCTGTTGTGGGGTTGGGGTCTGCTGTTCATGCCCATTACCTTGCCTGCCATCTGGGAATTTACCTGTTCCTCTCCCTCCAGCTTGTTCAGCCCATTGCTTCCCTGCCCATCAGTTTCCTCTCTCCATGCATTGTGCACCACCCACACCTCCTGCATACTGACCCCCTGCTGCAACTCACTATTACACATGAAAAACAACACCTGGTTCATCTTCATCTCCCCGTGTCTCCCTTGTTTGAGCCCAGATCTCTCTTTCCCAGAGCTGCTCCTCCTTTCCTACTGCTTTGTTTCCTCTCTCCCACCACCCATCCTTGATATTGCCTTTGTCCCATGCTTCCAGTGTTTTCTTTTGCCTCTCGCTCCTTGCACCAGCACTCCATAGAAACATAGAAGTTGATGGCAGATAAGGACAGCAAGAACCATCCAGTCTGCCCATTTCATTTTCTACCTTATGAATGTGCCATCGGCATTTGCTCTGTTACTGGTCTATCTATTCAAACTTAGCTGTATTGCTCCTTATGCCTATCCATGCCTGTTTGAAGCCATGCACTGTATTCAAATCCACCACTTCCTGAGGTAGATCATTCCATACATCCACCACCCTTTCTGTGAAAAGAACTTCCTTACATTCGCCTTAATCGGCCTCCCTCTAATCTCCACTGTGTCCTCTTGTCCTGCTATTTTCTTATGTTGAAACATGTTAGACTCTTTCACCTTGTTAATGTCCTTAAAGTGTTTGAATGTTTCAATCATATCACCTCTCCCTCCTTTGCTCCGGGTACACATATTGACTTCCATTAATCCATCCTCATATGTTTTCTGATGCAGTCCCTGCATCATTTTGATTACCCTTCTCTGGACTGTCTCAATTTGGTTAATCTCCTTGTGAAGGTGTGACCTCAAGTACTAAATCAATACTCCAGATTGGGCCTAACCAGTGTCTTGTAAGAGGGATTATTACCTCCTTTTACGACTTGTGATACCCTACTAATTCACCCCAACATCCCCTAGCCTTATCTACTGCTTTGGTGATCTGCTTGGATGATTTCACGTCATCTGTGATGATGATGATGCCCAAGTCTCTTTCTTCCCTTGTGACTACCAGCAACTCCACTCCCAACCTAAAGGTGACTTCAGGCTTCTCTTCCCTATGTGTATGATCTTGCACTTCTTTGCATTAAACCCCAGTTGCCAGTCATCCAACCATTTTGTCAGTTTATCCAGATGTCTTCTCATTCTGCCCACCTGATCTGGACCATCTACTCTGTTTCAGATCTTGGTGTTATCTGCAAACAGACAAACCTTACCCTCAGTCCATCTGCAATGTCACTGATGGAGATATTGAAGAGGACTGGCCCCAGGACTGATCCTGGGTACCCCACCTGTGACTTTCATCTCTTCAGACTGTATACTGTTTACCACCACTCTCTGTTTTCTGACCGTAAACCAGTTTGCCACCCAGTTGACCAACTTCTGACCCCCCCAAGCCTACCCAGCTTATTAATCTATCTTCTATGTGGAACAGTATCGAAGCTTTGCTGAAGTCAAGGTAGGCAACATCAACTACTCCCTTTGGTCCACCACTATGGTTACTCAGTCAAAGAAATCTATGAGATTAGTTTGACAGGACCTTCCTGTTGTAAACCCATGCGGTCTTGGATCCTGTGTTCCTATGGATTCCAGGTGTTGCACTATCCTTTCCTTAAGGAGTGCCTCCATAATCTTGCCCACTACTGAGGTAAGACTGACTGGTATGTAGTTCCCTGCCTCCTCCCTGCTACCACTCTTGTGGAGCAGGATCACATGATCCCTTCTCTAGTCTTCTGGGACCTCTCTGTGCTCAGAGACTCGCTAAACAGTTCTGATAATGGCTCTGCTAGTTCCACCCTTAGCTCCTTTAGTACTCTGGGAGGTATGCCATCAGGTCCCATGTCTTGTCCACACTGCCCACTGAGCTTATCAGCTCTTGTAGGACCCTTTCTTTTTGTGAAGGGTCTAGTGCACCTCCCTCCCCTGTGTCCATGGTGTTGAGCTGTGGGCCCTGCCTACCTTCTCCTCAGTAAATACTAAGCAGAGGTATCTATTTAGGATAGTTGCTTTACATGATCTTCCTCCTCACACACACCCTTATCCCCTTGATCTTAGCAATACACCCTCTGGACTTTCTCCTTTCACTAATGTATCTATAGAAAGTCTTGTCACCTTCTTTTACTGTTTGCCCTAGTGTTTCCTCAGTTTGGGCCTTTGCATGCCTTACTGCCTTCCCTACTTCCCTTAGGAAGTTTGGTATCCTCTATCTTCATCCCCTCGTTCCTTATATTTTCTGAAGGCCAGCTTTTGGCTCTGACCTTTTCTGCTACTGTTTTGAGAACCAAAGTGGTTTCCTTCTTCTTTTGCACTTCCTTTTCTCTCTAACACAATGGGCTGTTGCTTCAAGTATTGCATCCTTAATACTTGCCCACTTTGTCTGTACCCTCACCTGTATTTCTTCTTGCCAGGGCTAGCTTAACTCTGTTGGCCATCTTATCAAAGTCAGCTCCTCTGAAGTTTCATATTTTTGCCTTGGAATGGGTTGATTTAGTTCTAGTGGCCAAATTGAACCATACCATGTGAGTGGTCACTGGCCCCAGGTGACCTTCTACCTCCAATTCCATCTCCACGCCCTTCTACTATCCAGTCCTGTGTCACCCCTGACCCTAGTCTGGCATGTGCTCCCCTCAGTATTTCTTCCACTAAGTCAACCATTGCAATCAACCTTCCCTAACAGCTGATGCCTGCCACATATGCTGCTCATACCTTATCATTTCTTATTCCAAGCTTTTATATACCCTGCTCAGCCTATTCTTTTCTGTTACCTTGCTCTACTCCTGGTACTTCCTATCCTTCTAGCATGCCAATTTCCTGCAATGCTCATGCATGTTCCCTCTTACGCACCCCTCATGTTCACTCAGGCCTACATCATTAGCACCCTTCTCATATGATTTGTATTGTTTGGCATTATCCGTTATATGTAACTACTGTATTTTTTGCTTCTTTTCCTCCATATGCCTATGGCTTGTCCTTCACTAGAACCTTTCCAGTACTGGTGCCTCTTTTGAGTTCCTACCCTACCACAATTCCAATTGCTGCTGGTCTCCTGATGCTCAGCTTGTGGCTCCCCTGTTATTCTCAAGGTGGGGACTGAGGTGTCATGGTGGCATCGTGGTTCCAATTAGCAGGAGCATGCTTTACGTACAGTACAAGTCACATTAAACTGTTCCACCAGTAAGTTGGTTTAGCATTGTTTTTACAGTTGGCAATGCACTGGCAACTCATATTATATTATTTTCAGTGCTTAACCAGCTCAAGAGCAATGTCTGTAAAATGCTTTTGCAACTCATTTGAAATGTATCTGTAATCCAGTGACAGTGCAATGCAAAATGGAGTTTAACTTTAAGAAATAGTTTATGCAGGGCATTGTGCTGGACCCAGAAATGCAACTCATTCAGAAATGCTACAGCCACTCACTGAAGGAACAGTTTAATGTGACTTGTACTGTAAGCTATAATAATTTCCCTGCCTTCTTGCCTACATGGCTTCAGCTACATTTGTATAACTCATTACCCTTGCAGCCTACATGGCGTTCAGATGTTCATTGTATTCCATTACTGCACTGCATGCTTCTCACAGGATTAACCTATCTCCACCTTCATGGCATTTAAGGAACTTTTACTCCTCCCAATCTCTAACTTCTTTCATACTACCTTCCCTTTGTCCTGCTTCTTTCTATTTACCTAACCCTTACTATGCTGCTGTCCGCTGTCTTTTGTTGTTCAGCCCATATCAGCAGTCCAACAGCTTCTTCCCTAACTCTGCCTACTGAGGCATAGCAGTGCAGGCTTCCCTTGTCTACTGAGGATGGGAGCCTGTTGCATCTATCTCCAGTCTCAGCTAGTATTATACCCAACCAACTTCTGACAGTCTCTGTCCCTAACTCTGCCTGGTGTGGCATCAAATGAAGGTTAGCTTGCTCTGACTACCAGTGATGGGAACCTGTGTCTTCAATCTACTGTTTCAACCAAATCGTTCTATACCTGATATCTGGTTTGCTGCATTCCCTTCTGGAATAGGACCACTATACCCCATTTGCTTCCAATCTCCTTCTTCACCTAACTATATCCTATAACTCCATGGAATCAAAGTACTTGTCCCCACCTCTAGCTTGCTCATGTTCTGGATTGAACCCCACCAGCTTGTTCAGTTTCCATCTCCACTCACCCATCTGAAGCCTGGACTTCCTTGCTGCTTGCCTTCCACCTCCTCCCTTGCTCCTGTGCATTGTCATTGTGGCTTGCCTTACAGCTCAACCTCCTTCAATCTCCAGACCTTCTGCTCTATGCTGCCATCTCCTCCTTCATTGCTTCTCTGGATGATTGTGTTTCCTAATACCTTTCTCTTGACCATGTCTGACTGCTTTCCTCCTTGCTTCCTGCTGGATGTGTGTAATTTGCTTATCTTCAGGACGTGTGCCAGAGGCCTTCTGCAGTCCCCCTTCTGCTGCCCTCATCTCCAGTTGGAGGTCTACCATTGGTGTTCAAGGACTCTTTTCCTGCCAGTAATTCCAGTTTCTCATCTCCTTTAGAGGTGGAAACCTATTCCCCATCACCTCAGCACCTTGCTACCTGCAATTCCAGTTCATCATCTCTTTCAGAGATGGGAACCTCGTACCTCAACTTCACAGCACCTTGTACCTGGATTTACATCTCAGTTTTACATGGATCTACCACCTGAAGCCTGTTTCAACTTTCCTGGATTGTATTCAGTGTGCTGTGATGCCTGTCCCAGTCCTGTATATTTCCCTACACCTGCCTCGTCCAGGACTGCTCAACCTCTGCTGACTTTCTATCAAGCTCCTTCCTCCAGTCGGTGGACTTCTGCTTCAAAATTCCCTCAGTCCTCAGACTGTGCCTTCCTTCTTGTCATCCTGGCGGCTTGGGGCTCCTGCACGTTTGCTGTGTCTCTTTTGGGTGTTCTTGCAACTACTGATGACCGCATACCTGCCTGTTGAATTACTCCTACCCATTCATCTGCCTCATACTCCAACCTCAGCTGACATTCCTGCTCCCATCCAATGCTCTAACATGTACCTGTTCACACCTAAAGAAACTCTCTTCCAGCAACATCCCTTGAACAGCACACCATATAGACTCTAAGTCACTATCACGAACAATCAGTAACACCTGATAATCTTCCCAGGATCCATTTCGGAATCCTATTCAACTGGACTACAGAAGATCTTATCTCTCAACCAACTCTGCAGGATCTTTCCTTACATATCCCATTTACTTTGAACAACATGGACATCACTAACTCCTGAATTCTTCATAGGATCCAAGTTTTACCAGCATCTACTTCATGTCATTGTCTTACCTGGAAATGTGAACCTTATTCTATCCTGGGACAAACCAACTCCATAATAACCTTAACCCTCAAGGATAACAGGAATCACAGGATAGCACATAGCAGTACTGGCATTGTCAATTATACCTCTCTCTATAGTATTCTTCCCAAAACACTGACTCAGTTTGACCATGTTTTCCAAATTGTATTCCTGAAATAGCCAGTGAATGTTCCTAAGACCCTCTTCAGCTACTGTCCCATAAAATGTAATATTAAATCTCCGATGCCTTGCTGCATTGCTAAATTTACTCAGTCCAAGCCACTGGCCCAGGACATCACCATATTTCATGAAGTTACCTACATCTCTTCATCACGTTACTCTAAGCATGACAGCAACCTATTCAGTGGTCTTTTCTAACTCATCAGTTAAGATTTATCCCCATACTCCTCCATCAAATACCATAACCAAGAGCAGGCCTCCATTTGATTCATTATTCTGGGCATCCACAACTGACCTGGTCATCTCAGTAGCATGTCAATTTAGTGAAGTCATTATAGTGACAAGCAATTTCAGTCAAGTCATTTTAGCAAATGCAATTACAGCACCCACACATATGGGCAAACATCAAAAACAGTGAGTAATGCATTCCCCCTCCCTGAGGTGCTACAATCTTGAAGTTGTTTATCTTAGTAAGGGATGTGCGGGGGCAAAACCCAATCCAGTTACATTTTTACAGCATATGTCATGCTTCCTTCATTGGTCTGAAACCTTCAATTACCCCCTCCTACCAGGTACATAAAGCTTCTCTCTCAAATCCTTTACAATCTCCATTGATGCCCACAAAGTGAAACATTGTAAATTGCTAAACTCTAAGCCATGAGACCTAATTCAGATATCAAAGCCTCTACTACCCCGTCATCTAGCCTTTTCAATTCCCTCATTTTTCTTAATCAGTACTGAGATTAAGTTCTTCTGAGAACTTTAAAAATATCTGAACCACTTGCCACTCTACAAGGAACTAAGCACTATATCTTGCCCTTACCTTCCACAAAGTCTGATAAATTACTTTAAGGATTTCATAACCCATCATACTTTCCATGGTCTTGCGCACATTTAATCAATCCATGCTCCTCATACTCACATTGATTCTGTACTCCCATCAAATATCAACCAACATCATATTTGAATCTTGGTCTATGTTCAACCATTTTCCAGCTGGACTAAATCCATAATCAGGATCTGGACATTTCTTCAGACTGGATCTGCCTCTTCAACCTCAAGAATAGACCCTCACAAATGCATCATTCAACAGACTTGGAAGAGGAATCTTCATCACTACAAACATTACACCTTACTCAAAAATTAGAATATGGTTCTAAGAATTTAGGATTATCTCCTTTTAGTTTGCCTAGAGGATGGGTGGGTCCAATAGCCATGGGCCCTCAGAGGTGTCCTCCACCTGTTTTTCCTCTCCTGTGGGCTACTGGTCATACTTTACATAAGTTGGGAGGTAATCTTTCTGGGCCTTCTTTTCTCTACTCACTACCCAGCTTACATACCAAGGGTGGGAATATAGAAGGCCAAAGTTCAAACATTACAAGTGTACACAAGCAATACTCTATTCACCAAAACATTGAATGGGAGGGCTAAAGCCCAAGATTCAATGTGGGGAATAAAACCTACCATCCCCAATAAAGGCCAGCCTCAAAGGCAGTTCCCACTTAGTGCATTGAGAAACACCCACCATCTCTCTGCCTCCTCTTCCTCTAGCACTCTGCTCACCCTTGGTACTGGGCCTTCTATTCTCTACTCACTACCTAGCTTACCTACCAACAGTGGAAATAGAGAAAGGCCAACGTTTAAAACATTACAAATATACACAAGGACTGCTCTAGTCACCAAAACACTGAAACATTAAAAATTAAAAGCAACTCCCCAAAACTCATTTTGAATGGTCCAACATGCAAATTAGTGTATACACTGTAATTAATAAGCAAATGTATGCAGAAATAATATGTTAGACCCAGCTATAGAAATAATCAGAAAAGGTCTGCTCATCCCACTGCAAACACTGATAAACAATAAACCACCAGCATGATGTTTGCAGTGGAATTGCAAAGTTCTCATGTTTGTAGAGACTAAAAAAAAAAAGAAACAAAAGACACATAGATATCATAAAAATCTGGTGGCAGAAAAGAACCCTTCTGGCCATTGAGTCTGCCCTTACTCTACCCTCTCTACTCATCCCCTTTGTCCAGAGACATCCCACTCTGCCCACTGGTCAACCCTATGTCTGCCCCATGCCCTCTTGAATCCTTCCAATGTTTTGGCTCCAACCACCTCTTCTGGCAGTCTGTTCCAGGACTCACCCACCTCTCCATGAAGTAACACCCCTCACATTGCCCCTAAGCCTTCCTCTTTCCAATCTTAGACTATGAACACTAGTCCTGGCATTTACTTTCCTTGTAATTATGCTCCCACTCATCCTATTTATCCTTCATGTGTAAACATCTCAATCATATCCTCCTGCTCCCTTCTAGTCTCCATTGGGTACAGATCCAATTCCCTCATCCCTCGCCTCATAGGGCTTCCTATGCATACTGTGCACCATCTTGGTTGCCTTCTCTGAACCCTTTCAATCCCATCTATATACTTGCATAGGTGAGGTCTCCAGAACTGTCCCATACTCCAGGTGAGGCCTCACCATGAATTTATAAAAGGGCATCAGCACCTCCCTCCTTCTGCTTATTATACCCCTCCCTATGCATGGCAGCATTCTATGTGTAACCCACTGCCCTGCTACATTGGTTCCCCATGTAAGGTTGTCTGAAATTATAATATCCAGATCACTCCTCTGCTCAGTTGCATTGATTACCTCCCCATGTGTAAATGGCTAGTGGGTTATTATGTTCCATGTGCATTACTGTACACTTTGGCAGTGAATTTCCAGCTGCCATGTCTCTGACCACCCCTCCAGAATCTTTAGGTCCTTCCTCATTATTTCCACCCCGGGTGTCCACCCTATTGCAGATCTTTGTATCATTTGTAAATATAGGCACATCATCCCTCCACGCCCTTCGCTATATCGCTATTCCTCCTGGAATGCACCCCATTTACCAACACCCTCTGTCTTCTGTCCCTCAGGCAGTTCTCCACCCACCTTGTTATTTTCAGTTCCACCCTTAAGCTTTCTAGCTTATTTACCAATCTTCTGTGAGGGATGGCGTCGAAGGCCTTTCTGAAGTCCAGATGGCCCGTCCACTGCCCCTCCCTGATCGGCCACCTTCATCACCCAATCAAAAAACTTGACTAGGTTTGTCTGGCACGACCTCCCTTCTGTGAGGCCATGCTGTCTGTCATCCTGTAGTCCACTGTCTACAAGGTAAATGACCACCCTTTCCTTTAATAGCACATCCATCAACACAACCAAGGTGAGGCTGACTGGATGATAATTTTCACCTCCTTCCTGCTACCATCCTCATGAAAATGACCCTATAATTAGCAGATGACTCCTATAAAATGAAAGTACAAAATGATTTGGACATAAAAGGTAAGATCCATGGATGTACTTTTAAAGCTTGAGTGTTGCCCTGATGGATTGGGCTTTACATGCCAAAGAACACTGCCTCTCTAGATTGAGTCTTTCCCTTTAAATTTATGTTGCCCAACCGGACTGAGTATTGCATTAACTACTGCTCTTGTCCACTGGTCAACACTTTCTTTTCATATACTAGTAACCCTCTGATGTTTCTTGAAGTGGTTTTAGAAGTTTTAAAATGTCACAAGGTGGATATCAAAATGTTTGTTCTAGCTAAATGAGCTTTAGAATATTTTTTTCCTCTGCAAGTACTGGAAGCCACCTGTGTAAGCTAAAACATAGCTGCTGTGTGTTTTGTCTTGAGAAGCAGTTACTGAAAATGATTCAATTAGCTACATGTTCTGCTGACTTATCAAAATAATATAACGATTATGTTTTGTGACAACAGACTCCAGAGCTTCATAAACAATACTTGGTGGCAAGTTGGGATAGAATCAGGGGAGGAAAATGGCATATTTTGATAAGGAATCATACCTGAGCTTTGATGAACCTAGAAAAGCTTCTCAAATTAAGAAAAATTATTACAGCAATTTGTAGAAGAAAATCATATTGAGGATGGGTGTCAAAATCTGATTGCTTATCAATGACTGGCCCAAACAATGTTGCCTTGCTTGGAGATATTTTATCGCCAAACAAGGCAGGAACAATGCCTTTCAGAGCTTCTCACATAACACTGAGAGACTATTATTTATGAATGGCAAATCAATATCTACAGGAAATGGTTTACATTTCATATCTGAAAGCAGCAAGTGTACAAAAACTATTGTTTTCTTCTGCACTGTTGACATAACATCTGTTGTGGGAATTTAAACTTTCTTCGATTCATTTGGCCAAGTTCTGGAACAGAGAATAAAGTGCTGCAGCATATTAAATTGAAGTACTAAAGGTGCCAAATAAGGTCTGTGACATAATTATGTTTTGAATACAGTATGCTGTACTTGGATACAGACCACTGATCATTTGCCTGCTTAGTGAACACACACTCAATGTGCCACTGAGCTGCAGGTAAAGGAATTGCAGTTGCTGTGGTGTAGATGATCAGTAACACCCTGCAAAACAGGTGAATGGGATTTAATATCCATGAGCAATTTATCTTCACAAATTGTTGTTGTTAGCTAAATTTACTTCTCATATAATTTACTATTCCACTCCACAATATCATGAATCGCTACTAAAGTGAGTTTCCATCTTACAAAGACATTTAAAAATGTTTAAGTCCCTGCCTGGATTTGAACTGCTGATCATTTTCCAGCTAACCAAACACACATTCAGTGTGCCATGGAGCTACTGGCAAGTGAGTTTTTGTTCCTATGGTGTAAAGATACATGTAATCACAACTTGCAAAAGGCAACTGATGATCCAATTCCAGCATGCAATATACCTTCACATATTATTGTTCTTAGCTAAATTTACTTCTCATATAATTTACTATTCCAACTCTACATCACCATGAATCACCTTCAAGTGAGTTTCCATTTCACAAAACACAGTTGAAACAAATATGTAAGACCCTGCCAGGATTTGTGCTGTGGATCCTTTTCCTTCTAAACAAACACAGCCAGTGTTCCACTGAGCTGCAGATAAGCAGGTTGCAGCTCCTATGGTGTAAAATTTATGTTACAACCTGCAAAACAGGCAACTGGGAATCTAAGCCCAGCAGCTGATTTATCATCACAGATTGTTGTTGTTAGCTAAATGTACTTCTCATATAATTTACTATTCCAGCTCCACACCACCATGAATAACCACTCAAGGTAGTTTCCATCTTGCAAATAAATAAATAAATAAATAAATAAAACATAGGAAAAAGTCCCTGCCCAGATTTGAACTGTGTCTACTTGTGTTTGAACCACCAATTCTTTGCCTGATAAGCCAAAATACAAAATCAGTGTGTCACTGAGCTATAAGTAAGCAAGTTGCAGTGCCTATGAATTAGATGTTATGCCCATTCTGCAAAACAGGGGCTGGGATCCAATCTAAGAGGCAGTATAATGCAGTGGTTTAAGGCTCCAAGCTGCAAACCTGGAGACCTGGGTTTGAATCACACAGCCCCCTTGCATACTGTGTGACCCTGAGCAAGTGTCTTAACTTTCTTGTGCTCCCAGGTCGCACCTGTAAACAAGCTTTCAGCTTAATGTGTCTCTCCTGGTTAAAAAAAAATCCCAACAGGCAATTTACCCTCACAAATTGTTGTTCTTCTCATATAATTTTCTTCTTCATTCGGACACTGCATACTGTTCTGCTGTGGAGTAGCAGAAGGAGCAGGATAGCCAGAATGCTCTACTTTCATTTATGTATGGTATGTCACCGTTGCCTGAATTTCATTAGCAAACTGCTTTTGTGTGTTCTGCTAAGTGAGAGGTCTTGCTATCTTACCAGTCCATCTTGTGTGTCTGTATTTTCAGTGTGGCATTCCCCATTGCTGTTGTTTGTTTTCTCCCACAAATCCTGGAATTCTCAAGGTGGCCAACTAGCCAGCCCTGGAGGAGTGCAGAGAAGCCCATGAGGGCTAAAGGCACCAAAACACCATGCCAGTTTGGGTTTCCCAAAGAAGAAAGAAAAAGTGGCTTTTCTCCTATATATGTTTATTTAGCCCATATGAAGATGTTACATTCTACTTTTCAGCACCTCCTCTTATCTCTATATGTTTGTATAAATTGTGCAACTTGTGTTAATTACAGAAGTGTCTGCTGGATTGTTGGGCTTTGGCCGTTATCCAGAAAGTATTTTAAACCCACTGACAGAGTTAGAGTGGGAACGTGTTTCACTTCTTTTGTATTGCTGTTTTCTTCCCTAATAATTGTTTTAATTTTGCTTTAATTTAGATGTTTAATACTAGTTTGTACATTGCTGCTATTTGAATTGATTGCTGCTCCTTTAATTTAAATCTTTTAAGCAGTTTCCTAGTTGTGTTATGTCAGAGCTACATCACAGACTGCATTTTTGATCCATGTCTCCTGTGGTGGCTTAAAGTGCATGCATGGCATTCTCTTCTCAGATTCTCCATCTTGGAATATCCAGAAATGCAGCTACTCACACTAGTGCTTGATCCTGCTGTCTTTTTTTAACCACTTTTTCTACCTGAAACTGCCAGGCAGCAAGATTCTAGATGCATATAACACTTGCAATTATTTTTGTGAGCCGGAGTGTTAATTTATTTTGGGTTGTTTGATTATCTCAACAAACAAGTAACATCTGTTTACAACTCATGTTGACTCTGACAAATTTTTTTCAATAGCAGCAAAGTAAGTAGCAACTCTGAATTATATTGTTTGATTAGTCTGCTCTCTGTTGTCAGAGTGCTTTAAGTTAAGTAATTGCCCTGCAGACTTAGCGGGTACCGTATGGGTACAAACTTTAATAGCCATTTGAGTAACTTTGTGGGCAGTGTTTGGTTAGGGCAGAAGCTTATCCCTTTTGTTGTTATACAGGATAAAGCAGGACATAATATTCAAACTGCTTTCACTTTCTTAGCCCTGACTGCATTCTAGCTAAATTAACCATTGAGCTGGCTGAAGGTATTTTACTTTATTCTTTTCTTCTGCCTAAGGTGGTTTGGTGTGTTTCTCAATTAAGAGTCCACCAGACCCTGCTACTATCTGCAACAATTTCTACCTTGGCTACTCTATCCTGATTATCAAGTCGCCAAAATTGCAGAATTTTGTGGTGTCCTGTGAGCTTTTTGCAGCTGATGGAGCTAGTAACCAGGTGGACTGTCTGTGAAGTTAATCATTGATAAATGTTTTCAAGCCTTGCATCAGGCCTGATGAAGACCTGGACAGAGATACCTCAGCAGGGCCTGTCAAATTAAAAGCATACGTGGGAAACTGAAATTGTTCCCACTAACTTATATCCTGATTTCAGCTTGGAAGGCTTGAGAGTGATTAAGGGAAGAAGAGGTTCTATGGTACAAATATTAGATTGGAGAATTCATTTAAATTGTAAGCACCTTGAACAAGCACCCTGGAATTTTAACCTTTAGTATTTGCATTTCTTGAATGTTTGGAAGCTTTTGTCTTATTAATACTGTTGTTAGCACTGATATTACTGACCTCTTGGTTGGGTATTATTGTAAAATGGTAGGCACTAGGAAACAAAAGATGCAACATAGTGGTGGTTCACAATTTCAGGATCTGAATTATGACACATTTAAAGGGAAAACAGGGAAGGGATACTCAGAGTAAAATTACTGATCATCTTTTACCTCATAAAAGTGGCTATGGGGAAATGACTTCAACTCAAAATTGAGAATGAGTGCTCTCTCATGATTCCTATTATCTCAAAACCAGATAGACTTGATAGTAGTCTAAAGGAGACCCTGCAAGACAGTTGTGATGAATGGTGAAATTGGTGCCTCAGTTGCCTTCAATGCCTCAAATCCTTTAAATATATCTAATGCCTCAACTCCAGTAGATGCCCCTGATTAAATATCTAGGAAAGACAGCTATTTACATTTGCCAGGAGATTACACCAGGGAGACCTCCACGTGACAAATAACAATGATAATTTAAGTCAGGTCTCTGGGGAAGGATCATGCAGCCATTACAGGCACTGATCTTCTGTCTGTAACCTCAAATTACAGTATACAATAGAGGGATAAAAGAATAGATGCTGAGTTAAAATTTATCATAAAGGGTTACCCCCGGCAACAATATATTCCTTATGTCCCATTTGAACTTAGTGAAGATTTAATTATCTCCTTAACAGATCAGTACAGAGCTAATTTATTATTAATGGAGTAGATGATAGTACTTAAGAACGGATTAGAAACAGTTAGACAAGGCATTGCTATTCATGGTGCCAGATAGGATGATGTTCTAAGTAAATTGGATCAAATTAACCTCCCTAAAGAATCAGATTCTGTAGTTTGGGATGACATAGAAGAAGACTCTAGGAATGGAAGACTGGACTTTAGCCCTATAGTGATCCCAGATACCCCTGAACCAATAAAAAGAAGAGAAGCAAGAGAATGAAAAAAAGGAGGGTTGCAATAATTAAGCTTCCATAAATGGAATTGCTTAGTACTAACAGAACTGAGAACAGCCCTGATGGGATTGAGATAGTAAAACTGACTCTGTTCCAGTATTCAATGAAGCTTTGAATAAAATGACTCTCCTCAGAGATCAGTTAATTGTGTCGATTATCCAGATAAGAATTGCAAAGGTAGAGCCTTAGAAACTCAACTTTTCTCTCACTTGAAAGGAAATCAAGGTGCTACAGTAGCAGCACAGACATTGCCATCTATTTCCAGATATTTTGCAGAAATTTCTAAAGTTTCTCTCTGCTGCCCCTACTGTGGAAATGCAGAAAGCAGGAGCTTTCTCTAGAAATATCACAGAAATTTCGGAAATAGCAGCAATGTTTGTACACATTGCACAAGAACTTAAATGGACACTGAGGACCAAAACAGGACTCTGGTAAGTCCAAGACCCAATCAAGAGAGGAAGATTTAAGGAAAAACACCCATTGAGGTTTTAGATTCTACCTTACATAATGCAATTAGGCCTGGTACTAACTCATCTAAAACCTCTTTGCCCTGTTTAAGAATAATGGCCCAAGATGGATGACCCCATCAGTGGGATAGAACAAAGGTGTATGTAATTAATTTGCTATCAAAAGAATTGGACTTAGAAATAAATGAGGCAGATATTATTAAAGCAAGAAATTCTCAGGATGGATAAAAAACTATATAGAAGTTTTCTTTGAGTCTCCGAGGTGATCATGTTGTTCTTAGCTTATTTGGAATGGAATCTATGCCCAGAGAAAATAATAAGAAACTAATTGGATCATTATGTAACCTATTTAGTTAATTTGTGAAAATCAAATTGAGAAAACTGGGCATTAAAAAGTAGCTAGACAAATTAATTCCTCATAAATAGATATCCCGGTCCAGGATTGTGTACTTGCTAAAACACTATTGGATAAAAGTTCTCAACTAGATGCTCGGGCCTTCACTTGATTAATTTAAATAAGGTGCTTGATGGCTCTCCCTTGGGAAAAATCCTTCTATTCCTAATAATGAAAGATGCACATATGCAAATGTTGTAAACCCTGCTGGGCCTCTACCAAATTTGGATTATTGACTTACTAGTTATATAAGAAAGGATGCTCAAAAGCTTTGAGAACTACAAATGTTCATCTGGCCCCTATTAACTCTGAAGGCTCCCACTTATTAAAGATCGGAGCAGACCTAGATAGGGAATTTGAGACTGCTGCTCTCAGACCTAATTAACTCTGATGAACACAAAATAGCCTTTCTCTCATGGAATATAGTCTGGTTGGAACACAAGCTGGTAGCTAAGGAATTGAGCAATTTTATATTGTGCTCAGATGTTATCTGCCTACAGGAAATATGGCACACCAAGTAAATATTAGTACTCTGAATGGATATGAATGTTATCATGTACCTGGAGAAATGTCTTGCAATTTTGAAAGAAGAGCAGGTGGCTTAATCTCATTTATTAAAATTGCCATTTTTCTGACACTAAATTGAAATATTCTGACAGACACTTTCAGTGTCTGCAATTAACTAGTAATATATATAAAATGTTTCTTATTAATGCGTACATTCCTCCTTCTGCCTCTAAATTCTATTTATCGGATGTTGGGATAGACTTAGGGCTCTGCTCTATGATTGTGAGACTAATTACCCAGACTTTGGGATCCTGTTATTGGGTGATTATAGCTCTAGGATACCAGATTTTGATGTGTATTATGACAATTCTGTATTTATGAATGATGACTCTCGGCTCTGTTAATGCTAGGAATTCAAGCGATTTAGTGAAAAACAACTTTGGCACTAAACTAGTGAACATTCTAAAAGAAACAGATATCTATCCACTCAGTGGTATACTCAGTGGGGATATGAGGACAATTACACATACATAAATAGGATGGGTAGTTCTGTTCTAGACTTGGATCTCTGGTCAGACCCCAGTACTGTCTGGGACAGACTTGGTCATAACCAGATCAGAGAGTGACCACTTCTCTTTAATACTAACCAGTTTATTAAAAGACAGTTATGTACAAGTAAATCCTCTTTTAGTCCAGGTAGAATCCATTCAGAATAAAAGAGCAATTTCTTTCAGTCAACTTAGAAGAAGTTCTGAAAATATACTTAGACATATTTACATTTATTCTGCATAAATTTTCTAGTAACATCAGGTAGGGCACTTTGGGATCATCTTGCTTGTGTCTTTGATCATTTATGCAAAGAGCTATATGTAGAAAATATTAACAATTCAAAACAAAGGATACTGGTTTGTTTGACAAAAAATGCAGACTGTTTAAAAGACAACTGTGGGCAAAGCTTATACAAATTAAGAAACCAATGACAAAATGTTGATCAACAGTCTAAACCAAGATGGAAAAAATACAAGTTATTGCTAAAAGAAAAAAGTACAATATATTAATTACAATGGAACACATGCTCTTAGCCATTGTAAAACAAGACACAAAAAAGTTCTGCATTATGTAAGTAAGGGCACAAATATTTATAAATCTTTCCCAGATATGTACATCTCAGAAGAAAAATGGCTGAAAGCATTTTTCTGAAATCTTCTATGATTGTCAGCTTGTTAATAGTTACAATATGGAAATATTAATTTCAACCAATTGTCAATTTCTAGACAAGAAGTCTACTTTGCAATAAAAACTTTAAAACTTAATAAAGCTCCCAGTTGAACAGAATCTCAACAGAAGTATATCTCACTAACACCTCTGCTTGGTGTAAAGTGCTGAAAAAAACCTTTAATAGGAGCATCCTAGAGCAATACTTTCCTGAATTGTGAAAGGAGCTCTGGTCATCCCTGTTCATAAAAGGGAAAGTAGATGACCCCAAGATGTATAGGTCAATCAGCCTAATTGACATAAATCTGAAACTGTTCTCCAAGATTACCCTGGAAAAATTAAATTTACAAATAGAGCTTTCAGGTGGTTTCATAGAAGATCAGGCTGGGTTTAGAAACAACTACTCAACAATCAATATTTGTTTTATTTTGACACACAATTCTTGAAAAATACACACTTTGAAGAAAACAAAAATATTCTGTGCATTTATTGACTTCTCATCAGCTTTTGACACAATAGACAGGTTAACATTATGGTGTCTGATGAGAGATAGAGGTATTGATCCAGCCCTAATTGCTATTATTGCTAATTTATACAGTGAGAATTGGGCCATTATAAGACTGGGCACTAAAGGTGAGGTTTGAAAAAAAATTATTATTAATAAAGGGGGTGCATCAAGGGAGCATACTGGCTCCCACTCTGTTTTCTTTATATATTGATGGTTTTCTAAGGAAACTGAACAACTTAATTTCTGACTCCCTTAAAATAGGATCTGTCTCCTGTTCTACTTTAGCTTATGCTGATATTATTTTAATATCCTTATCTAAACTGGGACTTCAAAACAATTGAATCTGTTATACCAAGAGGCATCAGAAGTTCTGAAGTTGAAAGTTAATATGCAGAAGTCCCAAATTATGGTTTACAGACAGAAACAGCCCATTGGTTCTTGGTTCCTGGCAAGATAAACTTCCCAATACAACTAATTATATTTATTTGGGCCCTTACCTATTCCTCAAATTTCTCCTGGCTGGCACAACAATCGCCTCTCACAGCAGACAGTAAAACTGATAAAGGCTTGAATAAATGTAACTATGCATATGGAGGTAATTCTATCAGGCCTCTCTTTACAGCAATAAGGACTAAATGTTTTGCCCAAATTCTATATGGCACTGAGATCTGGGAGCACAAAAATTTGGATTAGTTAACTGTTCCAATATATAAAGTATTAAGAGCTACCTTAGGAGTAAGGCATACCTGTCCCTCTGCTTATATAAGAAGTGAATTAGGATTAATTGATATCAGAGCATTGGTGGACATAAGAGAAGTGAATTACTGGTTAATAATAACTAGAATGCCTAAAGATAAGTTGCCCTAAGAGAAGTGAATTACTGGTTAATAATAACTAGAATGCCTAAAGATAAGTTGCCTATAAGTGCTTTATTGAAAAAGTGGAGGGCATAAAAAAAACTCAATATCAGTAGTTGGTATGATATAATTTTAAGCCTTTTAAAGAAGTATGCGCTACTGAAATTAAAATGCTACTGTGACAGGCACATTGTGCTTAGATGGAAATATGTTAAATACATCAAGAAAAAAATTCAAAATAGTTGGTTCAAAAATGATTTGGATAATATTAACTCTTCAAGATACTCACCCTGGTTTGTCTTATTTCAAGGTGATCACGGCTTTAAATACTATTCAGACATTCTTACTGAGCCGAATTAAGAAGCGCATACACTAAATATAAGTTTGAATGTTATGATAATAATGTGAATGTAGCAAGATTTAAAAACTTCCACAATTTGCACAGAAATATTATTGCATCTTAGGAGAGAAAGGCGATTTATTCCATTTTGTGAGAATGTGATTGGTACAGTATACTAATGCTAGAGCTCATTGGCTTGGGCCAATAATTGATACCTGGAATACTATGGATAAGGTCTTACTACTGTGCTGTTCAATACAGAAGATGATTATACTATGGTTAGGCTGGTGAATTTTTTCTATCAAATTACTAAAATTAAAAGACAAAAAATGAAAGGTATTATTACCGCTGTAACATGAATTTTAATGTGGCCATTTCTAATTATGCAGTAAGTCTGGTGTTTTCTGTATGTATATGCAATTTTTGTACTTGTCTATTTATTTTTGTAATTGTATTGTTTTAAAATTGTGTATTTATTTTTTAAAAATGACTTTTAGTCAAATAATGAATATTACTACTACTTCAACTTCATACCACCATGAATTGCTACACAAGTGAGTTTCATCTTAGAATTTTTTTTTAATTCTTAACTCCTTCTTAGATTTGAGCTGCTGATCCTTTGCCTACTAATGAAACACATATTCAGTATGCCACTGAACTGAACATAAGAGGGTTCAGTTTATATGATGTAGAGGTAATGCCACACCTGCAAAACAGGTGACTGGGGATCTAATCCTAGCAGGTGACATACCTTCACAAAAGTGTTGTTCTTACCTAAATTTACTTCTTATATAATTTGCTATTCCTCATCACTCCATCATCAATCACTATTCAACAGATTTACAGTGTTAAGTTTTCATCTTATCAAAAGGTTGAAATGAGTGTTTAAGTCTCAACCAGGATTCAAACTTTGTTTAACTGAATTTAAACCACTTATTCTTTGCATGTTAAGTAACACAGATTCAGTGTTTCGCTGAGCTGCAGGTAAGTGAATTTATGCAATAAGCATGGACTCTAAAGGCTCATGATAAACAAGTTTATCAGTGCAAGAACATGAATAAATCAGTGATGATGTCAGTACTATATGGAACACAAATTTATCTGTAAAGTACTCGTTATCAGCAATTTATTCATACAGTACTATCATCATTAACCCTCCATAGATGATCGGTGCTACTTAAATACTTCTGTATTCTAGCAATCTCCTCACAAGGGTGCTCTCCATTCTCCTCTGCCTCATCTTATAAATACTTCACTACTCTGCTGAAATAAATGAAAGTATTTTTAAAAATCTGCTTACCTTCTGAAATGCAGCTTTCTGCTCAACTGTCTGCCACTGGCACACCACTTGCTCACACTTTGGCATCGACTCTCGGACAAATACCAAGATTTCAAAGAACTTGCAGACCTTTAAAAATTAATACCAAAAAGCTCCCACAAGTCAGCAACAACAGCTACACCTGATACAAAGCTGGTGCTGAGACTCACATTCTGAACATACTCTCACTAAGAGTACATGCCATCTTGAGCTCAAATTTTCCAGCTCTGTCATGCTCGGCCAATCAGTTAAGACATCTGGATTTCATGATGTCAGACCCATGTTATGTGTCTCTAGCAATGCCTAGCAACCACTAAAACTGGCTCTCTAATAGAAGAAACAAAAGTTCCACAACATTTCTACATTAAAAAGTACAATAAACATTTTTAATAAAATCTACCATAAAGTCATCTATTGCATTACTATGCAATGGGGACAATTAGATAACTGATTTATCTGATTCATGCAGTTTATCCTTGGCCTCCTCATTCATGGCTTATGCCACCTATGTGGTTACTTGTGGTCAAACCGCACTCATATAGATAAATTAGTTATCTATCTGTCCACCATTTCATATCCCTACAGCATTTTGTATGGTGTAGAGGTTATGTCACAACCCTCAAAACAGTCAGCAGGGATCTAATCCTAGCAGGCAATTTACTTCATAAATTGTTGTTCTTTGCTGAAAGTACATATATAATCACTATTCAAACTCCACATCACCATGAATCACCACCGAGTGATTTTCAATTTTATAAAAACATCTGAAATAGATGTTAAGTCCCTGCCAGAATCTAAACTACTGATCCTTTGCCTGCTAAACTAACAAATATTCAGTGTGCCACTGAGCTGCAGGTAAGCAGGTTGCTGTTCCTATGGTATAAAAGATAGGTCATGCAGGCATCTGAGGACCTAATCCTGGCAAATGATTTACTGTCACATATTGTTGTTCTAACCTAAATTTACTTATCATATAATTTACTATTCCATCTCCATACCACCATGAATCACTGCTCAAGGGAATTTCCATCTTGCAAAACAAAATGAAAATGTTCCTGCCTGGATTTGATCTGTGTCTCCTGGATTTTGAACTACTGATTCTTTGCCAGTTAAGCAAATACACATTCAGTGCATCACTGAGCTACAGGTAAGTACGTTGCAGTTCCTGTGATGTAGATGCTATGTCACAACCTGCAAATTAGGGGACTAGATATCTAATCCCAACAGGCAATTTATCTTCACAAATTGTTGTTCTTAGCCAAATTTACTTCTCATATAACTTACTATTCCAACTTCACACCTCAGTGAATGAATTGCCACTGAAGTATGTTTCCATCTTACAAAAAGCATTGGAAAAATGCTTAAGTCCCTGCTTAGATTTGAGCCACTGATCCTTTATCTGCTAGGCAAACACACATTCAGTGTGCCACTGAACTGTATGTAAGTGAGTTTCCGTCTTACAAAAAATGTTTATGTTCCTGCTAGGATTTGAACCACTGATCCCATGCCTACTAAGAAAACACACATTCAGTATGTCAATGAGCTTCTGGTAAGGGTCACAGTTTCTATGATGGAGAGGTTATGTTACAACCTGCAAAACAGGCAACAGGGGATCTAATCAAAGCAGATGATTTACCAACACAAATCATTATTAGAGAAGAGTGCATGTAGTCCAACTACACAAAAGCAGCAGTAGGAAAGAGGTGGGGAACTACAGGCCAGTCAGCCTCCCTCAGTGGTGGCAAAGATCATGGAGACACTGCTGAAAGAAAGTATAGAGGCACATATGGAACACAGAGGTGCTCAGGATCTGAGGCAACATGGATTTATAGAGCCAGCCTGGTGGAGCTGAGGTTGAGGCGCTGGATGCCACACCTCATGCTATGCGGTGACCCAGGTTTGGGAATGAGCCCGGACTGCCAGGGGGTCGGCTAGGGAGGGAGAGGATTGAGCATCCATAGGACTGCTCTCTCTCTCAGGGAGGATCCAGGGGTAGCCCAGTGCAGCAGTGGCCTCTGGTGGAGACTGGTGGTACTGCTATGCACAGGGCTCAATAGCAAGCAAGGGTAGATGTCAGGTGGCTGCCTCGGCCGTGGGTGGAAGGACCCACATCTCAGGCTTGGTGGCATTGCACTTCCCACATCGGGGTGTAAACACTATGGAAAGTCCTATCCAGCCCTGATAGGTGATGGCCTCCCAGAGCTGTGCCACCACACACCCAACACTGTAGTCCTTCCACCACCCCTTCAATCTCCTCAGGCCCTATGTTTCCACAGGGGCTCAGGAAGAAAGTAATGTCCTTGAGGATGGCCGAGCTCACAGTGGGCTGTAGAGTGACACTGGCCAGTGGAGAGGCCAGCGAGAGTTCTGGCTCCAGGGGTGACAAAGAGAGTTGAAAAAACAGATTTACAGCAGGAAGGTTGTGTAAAATGAATCTAATAGATTTTTGATTGGGTGACTAGGGAAATAAATCAGGAGGGAGGTAGATGTGCCTAACTAGATTTCAGCAAAGCATTCAACCCTGTCCAACATAGAAGAATGATTAACAAGCTGAGTAGTCTGGGCATGGAAGACAAGGTGATGAACTGGGTTAGGAACTGTTTAACAGACAGGAGACAGAGGGTGGTGGTAAAATGGGGTGCAATCTGGGGAGGGGGTGACCAGTGGGGTACCACAGGGATCAGTACTAGGATCAGTCCTGTTCAATGTCTTCATTAGTGACATTGCAGAGGGGCTGGAAGGAAAGGTCTGCCTGTTTGCAGATGACACCAAGATCAGCAAAACAGTGGATACTCCATAAGGGATGCAGAAAATGAAGAGTAACCTGAAGAAGCTTGAAAGATGGTCAGAGATGTGGCAACTGAGGTTCAATGGAAAGAAGTGCAAAATAATGCATCTGGGTAGAGGGAACCCTGGGAAGAACTACAGGTTGAGGGGAGGAGGAGCTGACTGTCACCAAAGAGGAAAAGACCTGGGGTTATCATCTCTGATGACCTTAAGGTATCAAAGCAGTGCACAAATTCAGCAGGGAGGGCCAGTGGTATGCTGGGTTGCATAGGCAGGGGTATCACTAGCAGGAGGTATGAAGTGGTGATGCCATTGTTTAATACATTGGTAAGGCCTCACCTGGAGTAATGCATACAGTTCTGGAGGCCACACCCGTCCAAGGACATAGATAAGGTGGCGACCACCAGAGAAGGGCAACAAAGATGGTGCAGCAATTGCACCACAAAACATATGAGGAGAGACTAAGGGACCTCAACATGTACTCTCTGAAGGAGAGGAGACAGCAGGGGCATGATTTAAACTTTCAAGTGCCTCAGGACATAAACAAGGTGTAGAGGGGACCTTTCCCAATGTAGAAAAAGTACTAGAAAAGGGGCACAATATGAAATGGAAGGGGTAGATTAAGAGGTAATGTGAGAAGTTTTCTACACAGAAAGGGTAGTCGATCCTTGGAACAGTCTTCCACAGGAGGTAGTGGGGACAAGCACAGTGGAGGGTTAAGCATGCCTAGGACAGGCACAAGGGAAGCTTGTGAGGGGAGGAGGTGATGAAAGCCATTGATCACATAAGGTCATTGTCACATACAATGTATACGCCTACAGGCAGACCGGATGGGCCTAAAGGTTCTTATCTCGCCAACAATTTCTATGTTTTATGTTAGTTGAATGCACTTACATAATTTACTAGTCCAACTCCAAACCACCATGAATCACCACTCCAAGTATGTTTCCATTAAAAAAACTTTGAAACAATGCTTACGTCATTGCTCATATGTGAACCACTGATCCTTTGCCAGCTAAGCAAATGCACACTGAGTGTGCCACTGTACTACAGGTTAATGAGTTGCATTTCCTATGATGTAGCAGTTACATCACACCTGCAAAACAGGCACCTGGGAATCTAATTTCATCATGTGAGTTACCTTGACAGATTACTGTTTTTAGCTAAATTTACATCTTAATAATTTACTGTTCCACTCTGTACCACCATGAATTGCTATTTAAGTGAGTTTCCATCTTCCAAAAAGTAGTTGAAAAAATGTAAATGGCCCTTTCAGGATTCAAACTATGTCTACCTGAATTTAAATCACTGATCCTTTTTCTGCTAAGTGAACACATTCACTGTGCAACTGAGTTGCTCATAAGGGAGTTGCGCTCCCTATGGTGTACTATAATAGGTCTCAACCTGCAATGCAGCCAACTAGGGATCTACCATGGTAGTCGCATAAGGTGACCAGGTACTGAGGTAATGCTGAGGTATGATGAGGCAGAATCACATTACAGACAATGCAAATTATAACTTGAGTGCTCATGTATACCTCAGCATCACCTCAGTAGTGCTCACATTTTGTACAACTAGTACTGTAAACCCAGTAAGCAATTTAACTTCACAAATGTATTTATTTATTTGCTTTTGGTAACTGGGTGGGTGCACTGAGCATAGAGGTATGCCTATTTTCGAGGCACGACCCAGGAGCATTCAAGTGAAAAAAATACATAAGCAGTACAACGTGACGCAGCACAAGGAAAAGGTAGACAATGGGATAGTCTGCAATACAAACAAACTGGCAACTGGATGATATACAGAATTAAATAATGCCAAACAATATAAACAGTATAGTTAGGAAACAGTTAATGTATAAATAAACAACTGCCAACAAGTCTGTACTGGAGCTGGCAGGAAAGTACAAAAAAAAAAACAGTAAGTGCCATTGTGAGGCTCAATATAGAGAGGAAAAGGGGAGGAGGGGTGATGGGAAACAGGGTGAAAGGGGTGAGAGGAAGAAGGAGAGTGCAGGAAAGAACAAGGTTGAAAGTGGAAGGATTGAATGGACTAAGACGGATGGAAGCATGTGCAAGGATTTGAAGCCAGTAGATGCAGTTCCTATGGTGGAGAGGATATATCACAACCTTCAAAACAGGTGACTTGAATTGTATTCAGATCTAGAGCGAGCCTCAGCCAGGGCTAATTTAATTGACTACAACATGCTGTAGAACTAAGTTCAGTTATCTGAATGTCTGCTATTTAGCTTGCTGAAACCCTTCACCACATCAGTAATGACCAACAATTTCTCTTATACAACAAAATTGTATTGAGAAAGAAAACAAATGTGCAATGCAAGAATCAAACCCACGCTTCTGTAGGTCTGAAACCCTATACATGACCTAAAAGCCCTAGCACAGAAATCATCAATGAAATCAAGCAACTGATTCTTAAGGGCTTAAACAAAGTCCAGGTGGAGGACATCTTTCAATATAGATGTACAAGGACAAGGGGACATGATATGAAATTAGAGGGGGCAAGATAAGGGGAAATGTGAGGATATTTTTCTTCACGTAAAGGTGGTGGATGCTTGGAATAGCCTACCCCAGGAGGTGGTTGGAGCTAGCACAGTGGGGGGTTAAACATAGATGGGACAGACATAAAGGAACCCTAGTGGTGGAAAAGGAGGCAAAGCCAATGACCAGGCAGGGTCAGCAGCCTCTGATGCAGGCAAGGATTACAGACAGACTAGGTGGGCCTAGCAGTCCTTATCTGCAGTCAATTAATATGTTACTATGAATCACTCATTGCAAATTCTTTATTGTGGGTCTCACAACCATGTGGATGGACAAAACGCATACCCCAATGCTTCTAACTCTTACAAGGGTCTTCCTCAGGGGGTGTGGCCAAGTGCTGGATATAGCATTTTGTCTCTGCATGCCTGTGAGACCCACAATAAAGAATGTACTGATTTTCATGAATGGGGCTTGCTTACTCCTACATCTAGTGTTGAGTTTCATTTTTGTAAGCTGCTCCTCTGATCTTGTTGTGCTGGTTTGTTTGGCTTGGTGTACTTAGCCGAATCACTCACACTGAATGTAACCTTAAACTGGACTAAATGTACAAAAGAGTATGCATGATCACAATAGGTGCTAATAGCTATGCTGCTGGCACCAAGAAAGGAACCTACACATCTAAATGTATTTATATCCATCATCTCCTGTGGAGTAGAACCTTAAGAGGTGAGCCTTTTCTGGTAGCAATATTAGGACACAGATTTTTCTTTTGGTGGGATCATTGTGCCTCCCACAATTGTGGGATAATTTGTTTGGGCTAAGATGGGGCAGTATTCTCCATTTAATAGTCTGTACCGGGGATGGGATGGGGTGCATAAGGGGCTGGGGTTGTGTGCAGTACTCTGCACGTGTTCTGACTAACTGTGGTTGGTTGGCAGAGCTCCACTGATGGAACCCTTTCCATGGTATGGTGGGTTTCCACAGGTTGATGGTATAATCGGTTGCCACTGTATGTATGTAGTTGTGTACCCAAAGATGCAGACCTATGAGAACCAACATGAGCCAGCAGCTGGCAGTGATTTTGAAAAACTGTCTGTTTGCCACAGAGCAGTGTCACAGGTGGGTGCAGCTGAATACATATGGATCTGCAATGCTGGACACAGAAGCACAAGTGGAAGAGGAGGCAAAGAAACTACATAAAAAATGACGAAACAACTGTTAAAAGTGGAATATCGATAAAGAAAGGAAAAGAGAAAAGAATGCACAGTAAGAGTAAGTACATAGAAAGAGCTTCTGCTCAGTCTTCACAGTGAAGGGAGGGAGTGGACCAACATGGAGCAGTAGGAACAAGGGAGGGACTCAAGTCCATTTTGTGAGGAAAGAGACCGAAGGAACATACAGATGAAGTAAAGGAAGCCAGGCTACTGACACCACAAACTCAATGCAAAACCTTTAGTTCAGTGAAAAGATACTTTATTAATTTAAAACAGACCCGTGTTGGCACCCCTACGCCACCATGGAACATGCACATAACTGTGCACTTTGTCAAAACGGTGGTGCCATGACAGTGCTACAGTTATGTGTGTGAAACATTGGTGGTGGGATGGGGTGCTACCACAGGTCTGTTTTAATAATTTCACCAAACCAAAGATTTTGGTAATCTGTTTATTGTACCTGTAGCCCATTTTCATCTACTTCACCTGTCTTCTGCCTCTCCTGCCTGTGACTCAACACTACATGGACCTCTAGCCACCTCCTTGTTGTTCTTATCCTGAAGGGACTTGCAGCTCTATAAGAGGTCAAGACAATGGAACTGTATGGGATACATCCAAGAACACTAAAGGAACTCAGAAGATGCTAGCTGCCCCACTGATGTCCTTATTCAACAGCTAACTGGAATCAAGCACTGTGCTCAAGGACTGGAAGAGAGTGGATGTGGTCCCTCTACATAGTGCAGCAGCAGGAAGAGGCTGGCAACTATAGGCTGGTGAACTTCACCTCAGTAGTGGAAAAGTAATGAAAACACTGTTAAAGGAAATGTTGGCAGAGTATCTTGAATCAAAAGAGCTGAAAGACCAAAGACAGCATGGATTCGGGGTCATGACAAAAAAAGCTGATTGATTTCTTTGACTGTGTGACCAGGAAATACCTCAGGAGAGCAGTGTACTGGACTTTAGCAAGGCCTTTGATACTGTGCCCACAGGAGACTGATTAAGTAATTGAGCAGCCAAGGGGTGGGATCAAAAGTGGTGAACTGGGTTAGATATTGATTAACTGATTGGTGACAGAGGGTGGTGGCTAATGGCAATCATTTTAAGCATGGAGGAGTGACCAGCAAGGTGCCATAGGGCTCAGTACTGGGATTGGTCCTGTTTAATGTCTTCATAAGTGACAGTGCAGATGAACTGGAAGGGAAGATATGCCCTTTGAAGATGATGATACTAAAATATGTAATAGGGTGGACAATCAGCAGAGGGTAGAACTAATATGCAGGGATCTTGGGAAATGTGAGGCACAGTCAAAAACATGGCTGTTGGGGTTCAATGCCAAAAAGTTAATGGGAACCTACACACTAAATATCATTAGTTTGTCTTGTTATTGTCAACAAAGGAACACAATCATGATGATGTGAGAATATCATATGATTTGTATCTTTGCAATTACCTGCAGCCTGCCATTTTGCCATTTGTACTAGTTCCTGAGTGGCTAGAGTTCCAGCCTTTGGGACTCTCTGACAAGATCCTCCATCTTGTAGAGGCCTCTCAAAAGTAGTCAACTTGTCAATGCTATCCCTTCAAATGGGGCGCTTTTTTCCATTTGGTGCCAGGACAGGAGCTCAACCCTCTCTTGCCTTGTGGCTAGCATCCTGGATTACTTGTGGTCCATCTCTCAAATGAACCTATGGTTGATGATCCTCAAGATGCACCCATGCCAGCCCAGTGGCATGGAGGGCTGAGGCACTGGGCACCTTCCTCCTGACACACTGGTGACCTGGGGTAGGGAATGGAATCAGGTTGCTCGGGGACTGGCAGGGTGAGGGAGAATCAAAGATCCATTAAGATCCATTTATAAGAAGCTTGCAGTAAGTAGCCACCACCCACCAGCCTGTAGCCACCACCAGCTGACATCCAGTCAAATACCTCCAGCAGCCCAGAGTCTGGTGCCAGCATTTAATCTTTTGTGGGAGATACCTGCTCTAGTGGTTGAGGAGGTCATTCATACTCAATGACCATTCAGTGCTTTGGTGCTGTCAAGCTGATCTCTTTCATAGACATTACAATCATAATAAAAATTAAGAAAATACACATTTTAGGCACTTACTATTTTGAGGCAGATTCAAACCATAGATCTGAAACCTAATGCCAAACCTCGGTGCCTCCACTCCTCCATTTTATTTCATGGCTGAGATCAAGACCCTTAATGGAGGAACAATGAAACTGCTCTTTTGTAACTTGAATTTGTTTCTTGCTCTGGAGTGAACGGTTAATAGTCATTACTCCCACCTATGCAGAGATAATGAACACTGGCTTTGGATTAGTGAAAGGGTGGGCCTTTTGGAGCCATCTAACCCTCATCAATATCCAATTCTTTGTTTCTGTGAACATGTTAGATATTTAGTGTTATTGACTCAATAGGTTGCATGCTTGCCTCTGGGGCCAGAAGGACAAAGGCACAGCCCCACACCAGGAAATTGGGCTAATACCTGCATTGATACTGTAGTGTAGCACCTGGGTATGGGATGTACTACACTGATGTTGAGTTGCTATCCTTTGTATAAGATGTTAAACCAAGGTCCCTTCTGTCCATCTTTTCTGGTTGTAGAGGTGGAAGTTAAAGATCCCTTGAAACATAATGCAAAAGTCAAAGAACTTTTTATTTTAAAATCAATTAGCAAATTACAATACAATATTCATAAATATATCATGTCATTATTCCCTACCCTAGGGCCCACCCCTTATTAAATGCACTTCTTTTACACAGTTTCTACTACACAGTATTCCTAGTGACATCATTACGAGGGTATCGAGATGTTTATCCCATTAGTTATGGAAAGCTTCAGTCTCCATTATTAGCAATCCTCTTAATATAGTAACCAAATTAATACTTAAAATTGTCCAACCATGATTTCAGGTGCCACCTCCTGGTTAGTATAAGAGATACCTGGCACTGTGCTTGCCATAGAAAATATCTGAAGATGATGAACACCAACTGCTACATTCCACCTTACACTTCCCTTGTGGAAGGGAGTTTAGACTGTAAACAATCCATACATCCTGAGGACTGCACAACAGAGACTCCTTAAGACCCTTAAAACATAGCCCCAATGTTGTGAGTAAAGGACATTCTGAGCTAAGTTCTTTATTATTTTGCTTTCTTTCCAAAGGAGGCTATTGGATAGTACTGTTTAGCCAGGTTTTTATAGATTAAGTTTGCTTTCAATTATTGTCACACAAGCAAACTTAACCACATGATTGCATCTCACTTTTTATCAGGATCCTTGCACTTTGCATATCACAAGAGCCACACTTTAAACACAGAAATTCGGCAGATAAGGACCACAATGCCCACCAATTCTGCCTATTTACTCTACCTGCTGCAGAAACCACAGATCCTACTTGATCTCTGGCTTTGTTCTCTTTCCTGTTACTCAGGTTTGGAAACTTGCTTGTTGTGGGGCATCACAAGGACCACCATCCTACAATGGAAACCAGTCTGGCCCAAATTCCTCACCTGCAGCCCTATCAGCTCTGGCCAGAGCTAGTTCTTGTTGGCATTAGGATTCAGAAGTCTGCACTGTAGATGTGCAGTGCATGGAGGCTTTTTGTTCATCCGGGATGGGCCACATAAAAGCAACAGGGACATTGGAGAGGGAGGTAGACACAAGTCCCTTTAGAGGAGAGAGTCCTGAAAGGATTTGCAAGTCTGAAAGTGGACAAAACTATGGGGCAAGATGGTGTACACCCAAGGGTACTGAGGAAGCTCAGGGAGGCACTGACTGCACCTTTGATAGTCCTTTTAATGACTTACTGGAAACAGGAATGGTTCCAGAGGACTGAAGGAGGCTGATGTAGTCCCACTTGCAATCATGATAGCAGGGAGGTGGCTGGCAAATCATAGGCCAGTCAGCCTGACATCGTAGTGGGAATCCAACTGGGTCACTGTTAAAGGAAAGTATTGTGGAGTATTTTTTTGTTTTCACCCTCTGGCACCCTTCTCCTTTGGGCCCTGTAAGGCCACTCTGGTGCCCATCAGACTTACCTCTCTAGTGTCTCTCCTCTGCACCATGCTTCCCAGTTCAGACTGTGGGTCACCTCTAGGGGCCACTTTATCCCTGCTGGGACCTGCCCTGTCAGCCATCATGTAATGACTCCTGAGAGCTCCTGCACTATCCCCACCAAGTGGCTGACTTGTCCCATATGAGGGCCATGCCGTGGACTAGTTGAGGAATGTTGCTGTTGGTACCAGAGGTGGTGTGGCTATTGAGTGCACTGGAGGATGTTTCAGGTGTGGGAAGGGGCAGGAAGGCTATCATCTGGTATACCAGAGTGGCAATTTTCCATGTTCTGTTTCCCCATCCATCCTTTTCCCTACTGGTGTGCATGCATGGCTGACCTGGTGGGGAGCCAGATGTCATGTGGTCACCCAAGTCATTATGGCACCTCCAAAAGCCACCAACAGGAGCCACTGATGAGCAATGTGGCAACCACTCTCCCCCAGGATGCTGTTGTACGTTCCACCACTTGTAAATGTTCCTGGGTGGAAGTACCTTATTTAAGGAGCCAATTAGGCAGGCCAATTCAGGCAGCACTCTATATTTGTGAGTATCCACTGCAGGCATTTCAGAGCTGAGAAGCTAGTGTAGGGACTATACTGAAAGGGTCCCACCATGGAGTGGTGGTATAGCTTGCTCACTTTGGAATTCCAATCCAAAAACTAAGAGGACCCTTCTTTACATGAAGTTTAAAGTAAGTAGAGCCAGTGGCCATGAAATTGTTTAAATATTAATATGTACCATGTTTGGGGGAGGTTTGTGCACTGGTATTTTGTTTTAACTGCTCTTGTACCCTCCCTGCTGGGCTCCGCTCCTGACAACCCAGACTCAGGACACGATCTTGGTTTCAAGCATGCCAAGTGATACCCAATTTCTCAGTACCACGAAGCTATCTTTTATAAGTATCTTGGATCCAGTGGGTTATAAGACCTGAGGCAACATGGATTCATGGGGGAGAGGTCATGACAGACAAATCTGAGAGATTTCTTTGACTGGGTGACCAGGAAATAGATCAAAGTGGGAAGTAGATTTGGCCTACTTAGATTTCAGTATGGTTTTCAACACCTTTCCACACTGGAAGCTCATAAGAAACTGGGCAGCTTAGGGGTGGGCCCAAAAGTCTAAACTGGGTCACAAATTCATTAAGGGATTGGAGACAGAGGGTGGTGGTAAATAGAGTTCACTCTGTGGAAGGACGGTGACCAGCAGGGTGCCACAGGGCACAGTACTGTGACCAGTCCTCTTTATTATCTTTATAAGTGACTTTGCAAATGAGCTAGAAGGGAAGGTGGGCCTCTTTCTGGATGACACCAAAATATGCAATAGAATGAACACTCTGGAGGAGTGGAAAGAATGTGCAGAGACTGGAAAAAAACTTGTGGAATGGTCTAGGGCATGGCAGCTTGGTTTAAATGTGAAAAACTGCAAAATCATGCACTTAGGGTATAGAAACCCAGAGGCAGAGTGCATTATAGGAGAAGAGGTATTGATAGTCATCAAAGAGGAACAGGACCTTGTTCTAATCATATATGATGATCTCAAGGAGGTAAAGCAGTGCAACAGGGCAGTGGGTAGGTTCCGTGTGATGTCTGGGTGCATAGGATTGATATAATTGGCAGAAGAGGTGAGGTGTGTGCCACTGTACAGATCTCTGGTAAGACCCCACCTGGAGTACTGAGTCCAGTTCAGGAGACCACATCTCTGGAAGGGCATAGACAGAGTAGCGCAGTCCAAAATAGGCAACTAAAATGGTACAGAGTCATAATCAGAAGCTCTATGAGGAGAGACTGAAGGATGTCAATATGTACACCCTGAAAGAGCGAAGGAAGGGGTATGATAGAGACCTACCTCATCAGGTAAATAAGGTACAGAAGGGGAGTATTTTTCAGAGGAAAAGATGCTCAAGAACAAATGGACATGCAGTGAAGCTGGAAGGGAAAATGGAAGTCAGATGTGAGGAAATATTCATCACAGAAAAGTGGTGGATACCTGGAATTTATTTTATTTATTTCTTTTTGTTAACGGGTAGGTGCACTAACAAGGTGACTATTTTCAGGCACGACCAGGAGACACAGTTACAGTACAAAATAGGACAGTTTAAGTTTAACACAATACAGGCAAAGGTACATCGGTACAAGTACAGACATACAATTGCAAAGGCAGGCACACAGTTTTAATAGGCAGAGGGTACTGGAGGGAGCACACCTTTAGAGGGAGAGGGAAGGGAGGGAGGGGGATTTAGGCAGGCAAGGGAGGGTGGAGAAACTGATGAGGGGTGAAGGGCATTGGCAGTAAAGACAGGGAAAATTACAGCTAACGGGTCAGGTGGCGGTACAGAGATACGAAATGGGCTTGTGAACCGAGGGACGGCACAGCAGGGAGGGGATGGTCAGCAGGTAGGGAGAGGAGGTGGTAAGGAAAAAGGTGAGAGGATGAACCAGAGGTTAAGGGACTATAGTAGGTGGGATGGCAGAAGGTATAGGAGAAGGGCAAGGGGAGCTGAGGGAAGAAATGACAGTAGGAGGGCCATGGACCAGCAGGAAAGCAGGGATAGCATGGTTCTGCACTCAGGTTAGCAAGCAAGGACCATTAGTGAAAAAAGGGGTGCGGCCAGCCTGAGGCGAATGAGAAAGTGCGGCATTAGCGGAAAGGCACAAAAGGACCCATAGTTATGGAACTGGAACAGGGAGGCAGCCAAACTGAGGCACTTACGGCAAAGAACGGCGAGTTACGGCTTTAGCGGGAAAAAGGCGCAAAAGACCGGGGCTATGGAACTAAAACTCAGCAGGGCTCTGAGGCGCTATGGCAAAGTATGGCTAAATATGGCTTTAGCGGAAAAAGGCACCAAAAGACCGGGGCTCTGGAACTGAGACCCGCAGAGCTGTGAAGGGTGAGGAGCGGCGGGAGTGAGAGGAAAGCAAGAAGGACCAGTACCCACTAACATTAAGTAAATCATATAGTTTAGTGCAATACAGTAGAACGGATGAAGGATCAAACAATAGAAGGATTATGTCTGAATTATACACAAAGTCAGAGAGATGAAACAATGTTAGATATGCAGCATAATAATATGATCAAGTCAGGATACTATACATATTATAGAATTAAGGCAATTAGGCAGTCTTAAGACAATTTATAGAAGCATGATTAGAATAGAGTGACCATACAGAAAAGTTAGTAAACATTACATTAAAGTGCAGGCAGACTTGTAAACAGTTCATTAAAGTGCAAGCAGACAAACAAAATGAGAGAGCAATCAAGGGAGGTAGGCTAGTGAATATATGGAAAGGGAGGATTGACTTAGACAGGTTTCAAAGTTTAAGTAGGATCAAAGCAAGTGCAACGGTCCATAGAGTAGAAGTGAAGTGAAGTCCACACTTGAAAGCTAGGTGTGATGGGGCACTTCTCAGATCCATAGGCAGCAAGTTCCAAGCGTGAGGGCAGCGCACCTGAAAGCACCAGCACCCTTGGAAGTATGGCAGAGGAACTGATAAAAAGACTTGTCTGATGACCTCAGGTCACGCAATGGGATCACAGGTTGAAGCAGTTCAGACAGTGTGGCTGATTTAGCCACTCTGATTATGGAGTCTGATAGGCTGCAGAGGTAATATTGCCTCGTGGAGGATGGGGATAGCCAGCCTAACTCTTTATAGAGTTGGCAGTGGTGCGTCAAACGTGGTGCTTTAGCTGCATATCTACAGACATTATTGTGGTGGTGTCAACAGCCCTCCAGCAGTGGTTGTGGAGTGAAACAGTGGTGGACTTCAAGCATGCAATAGATTGGCACAAGGTGATCTTAGTGGGAAGTAGGGAGAGGTAGCCACAGATCAAGTAGGGTCTGTGGCAAAAGTATAGGCATGGAAAAATGGGAAACAAACAACAGCCAGCACCAGAAAATGCTGCAGTGCTACTTACAGTATGCTTCAAATGAAGAGCAGACACCAGGGAATAAAGCACCCACAACAAACACTCCACACAGTAAACGGAATGAGAAAAACAATTCTTATAATTTATTTAGTACAAAATTGCAGTATACCATCCAAAACCAGGTATGTGGAAAGAACCCACTGGAGAGAACCAATGACATCACGGCTGCACTGCTGACAACTGACTTTTTCGCTTTGGCACTCCCAAGCTTCCTCAGAGTTACCTATCATCTGAAGTGCCTTTACTAAAGTGCAAATCATCAGTCAATGTTTTAACTTGTTATTCCCTTTATGCTAAGCCCTTCTCCTACCTAGGCTGGGCAATTCTGCCCCCTGGTAGCTTTTGTTATCCCTATGTTGATATTCCTGAAAGAAGAAACTCTTGTTCTAGTGCAACAGTGTACAGATGTTATACTCTGATTTAATTGCCTGTTATTTTGTCTCATGATCTTTGTTAACATTGTATCTCTGCTTGAATTGTCCTTGTACCTTGATTGTTTTGTAAATTGTCTGTATCTATATAACATGGAACTTTGTAAATGAGCTGTCAAGCTCAAAGGTCTTAATCAGAGAAGTCAATAAATAATAAATACATAAAATAAATTCTATAATCACATATATGATTGATGATTTGCACATTAAAATTCTGTTTCTTTGTCTGCTGTAGATCCTAACCAATGTGTTTGGTGAACTATATTAATAACTCACTTTTTCAGTTTTCTTCCCAGTTTCTTTGTTGTAAAGTCAGCGGGATGAATATGGTCGATGAGAACAGTGGGAGGGACCGAGTACCAGTATTGTGACCAAAGGCTTGGCAGACATGATTTTTGACACCTGAAGTAAAACTAACCCTATCCTTGTATCACATAATAATACAGGGAATATATCCATGGAACAGGAGGCTAAATCCATTTTAAATGTTTGGAGAAGCATGTCCTTAATGGGAGAAAGATGTAGACACAAAATTACCCTAGAAGCTTATTTAGAGGTGAAAGTGTCTCACACAGACTGAGAACTCTAAAAACCTTCATATGGTACAGAAGATGCTGATTTCATGAAATTGTGGTATAACTTGATGGAGAAGGCAGCCCTGGAATTGATCAATTAATTTTAGATGGGACAGGTCAACTAAGATAACAGGTTATCTCGTGACATAGTCAGAACAGAGGAATCACTTAAACAGAAAGCAACATCAGAAGAGTTTGCAAAGTTTAACAAAATGGTGCATAATAAAATGCCCTGATATCACATTCAGCTTAAAAAAAGCAAAACAGAAACAATTTATTTGTGATGAAATGACTATAAAACAATAAGAGTCTTTAATAGACAAGACAGGAAACCCAGTGATTCACATTCAGCTAAACACACAAGGTGTTACAGCTGTCACTAATAAAACAGTATTGTATTATAGTACAGGACCCTCTGATACTGATAATTCAGAACCTGATGGGGTTTTTTTATAAAGGAGGAAGAAACAAAGATCTAGCAGCAACCACAACCACTCAGGCAGAGTCAGAGCAAGATGTGCTTTCAACAACTGAATCAATACGTAGGAGAAGCATGACTCAAAAATGGAAATTCTCATCTATAATTTTAACCTCTACTACCATGAAGAGAATTTACCCTTCACAACAAAAATAAAATACCTTGGTATTCACATACCCTAACCCAAAGGTCCTGGAATTAATACATTATGAGCCCCTAACCATTAACATATAGTCTGACTTAGCCAGATGGTCCCCAATAGTATTCAACTTCCATCAAAGAATAACTACAATTAAAATGGATATACTCCTAGACTTCTTTATGTTATCCAAAATATACCCAAATTCCCTCAGCATTCTACTTTAAGTCTTGGGACAAGCTAATTTCCACCTTTATATGGGGTCATGGAAGCCCAAGAATTAGATTATCGGCCTTAAAACTATCACTAGCACATGGGGTGTTGCCCTCCCAGACTACATTATATGCCAAAGCAGCATTTCTTTGTCTAATTCTGATGTGGCTAGGGAAGATTCAACCCTTGAAATTGTTAGAATGCAATATAAATGATTTATGTGATATAAATAAAATCATTTTCTCCTCAGAGGAAAGATCCCTACCCCTAAAGCCTTCTCTAATATTATGGCTAATACATATCAAGTATGGAAGAAATTAAGGAAAACAGCAGCTATTACGCCCCATTTATGAAAATTGCAAACTGATTTCGGAGGATGGATCCTTCCTCCCTATAAGTTAGAACCAATCATTTAGACACTGACAACAACTGGACCTTTCACATTTTACCAATTTGTATCCCCACAAGGGATAAGCCTTTTGAAATATTAGTATCAAAATTTAAATTAAGAAATTCTGACCGATTTAGTTATTTTCAAGTGCGTAACCATATCTTAGAAACAGGAACCTTAATCCAATTTTAATAACCCCAGTGCCTGGTCTCCTACAATTTTCATGACAGCAATACAGGGAGGTTGGATGGCCATCTAATTGGGAACCTATATGGAGTACTTCATGAGGGAACCTCGGACAGCACTAAGCCCTTAGATGAGTGGAATAGAGATCTCGAACTAGAGATCTCTTGGGAGTCCTGGACAGAGGCTAACTTATCAGCTGTTAAAATTATCTCCTCCTCCTTTGGAGGGAGTTTGCTGGAGTGCAGGATGAGATATTTTCACTCTCCTGTGATTCTAAGTATCTCCCAGAGAGGTATCGGCAATGATGGCACAATTGTGGCTGTTGGAGGGCAGCATTGGGTCATATCTTCTGGCTGTACCCATACCTGCTACCCTTCTGCAATGCTACAGACAGAACTTACAAAATATTTAGGGAAACAATAGAACTTACAGCAGAACAATTTCTGATGGCGGTCTATCCAATCACTCTCCACCCTGGAGGAACACAATTTTCCAGTGTTCCTCTTAGCAGCAAAAAGCCCTAACCAGAAAGTGGAGGACAACAACTGTACCTTTGATTGAAGAGTGGAGAACAATTGTGAAACAAATATACTATACAGAACTGCTTAACTCCAGAATCCAACAGAAAGGACCCACCTATATGAGGAAATGGCAAACCTGGGACCTATATCAAGCATCAGTGGACCTTGACTTCTCTCCTTAAGGAGGGATGTTCCCTGAGGAGGGAGGGACGGACAATGGGGGGAGAACAGAGATGGTGGAGTTGGGGTTGGTGATGGAGAGGAGGTGATAGATCTATATAAATAATAAATTGGGAAAACTGGTCCTTTTTCTGTGTGGGTTCATAAGTCTAAGACTGCTCACATATTAATAATGTTGTAACCTGAAAATATATTATTGCTGACAAACAAAATCCCGTAGAGTGCAGGAAAGGGACTGAAGACAATGGTTGTGCTGAATGTACCATATTTACATGAACAAAGGAATAATGTACTGACATGAGATTAATGCAAACTGTGTGTGCAAAAAACTTTTAATAAAAATCAAATAAAAAAAATACTGTACGTAGGAGGAGCATGAGGAAGGGGTGTGGCGTGAAGGAAAAAAATGGAGAGAAAATATTAAAGAGTATCCAAATGGATTTGACCCCTATTATTAATATATCAGATTATGCTTTAACACCAGCAGAAGAAGTTCTTAGAAAGGTTAGGAAGGAGCAGACAAGGTGGGCTAAGCAGCCCTTATCTGCCATCAAATTCTATGTTTCTATATTTGCTCTGACGGTGGATATACATTTATTTTCCACTGTGGTAGACCTGCATAGATTTGCAAAAAATGTGACATTTAAATGCATATAAAGTAGCTCAGACAATATACAAGAAACTGATGATGAGTGCAATAGTGTAGACAATACAGGAAACCTGCTCCCCAAATCTTTTATTGTCCTGTGTATAACACAATAATTTCTACATATATCAAGAAATTTGAATATGATCTTGAGGTTCTCAAACATGCCCCAGCATCTAACACTTATCAAAACTGAAGTAGGTCAGTAAGAGATGCTTTAAATAGTTTAGCAGGAATAAAGATATCGTAAGTAAACCTGCAGATAAGGGGTGCAGTTGTGGTGTTGAACAAAACTGATTATATAAAGGAACTTGAGCATCAGTTATCACACCCAAAGTTTTATGAAAGACTACTTGTTAGTCAGGTTTCACTATTTAAAGCACACATTGATGAGTGTGTAAATAATGGGTTTGTTAGAGGGTATTTTTCTGAAGATTCCTACAGGGCATTAACAGTTGCACCCCATTACGCCAACTATTTATGTTCTCCTGAAACTGCATAAAATGCAGAACACCCACGGGTAAGACCATCATTTCTGGGAAGGCATGGGTAACAGAACCCTTGTCCATGTTTCTAAGTAGTCAGCTACAACCATTTGTTAGGTACCTAAGATCATATGTTCGAAACCCCACGATATTAACATTGTGGAAAATTTGGACATGGGGCAGGAGTGTTTTTTTTGCCATTCTATGTGTAGAATCTCTACACTGGCATATCATACAGTGGTGGGTTGGAGGTGTTGAGACACTTTTTGGACTAAAGGAAGAGTTTTCCTGTGTGACACTTCCTACTTGGTACTTATTAGAGTTGGCTAAACTTGTGCTGGATAATAATATGTTCATGTTTCAGAACAAATATTATAGACAAGTCAGGGTCAAGCAATGGGGGCCATAATAGGCTCAGCTATGCCAACCTGCTCGTTGGTAAATGGGAATCTGATGTTCTGCATGACACTGCCACAAATCCACATTTCACATATCTGGCTTTGTGGTGTTGTTTTATCAATGATGTACTAGTAATATGGAAAGTCACAGTGGAACAATTGTACAATTTTGTTTCCTGGTTAGAGAAACACTAGTGATTGTCTATGGTTCAAGTATGTTATTCTTACACAGGAGATTACCTAATTGGATCTTAAGATTTTTAAATGGCGCTTGGGATGTATGCACAACATTCTTTCAAAAGCCTATGGTTCGTAATAGCTTGTTATTGTATAATAGTTGTCACCTCTCCACATCACCCACAATATTCCCAAAGGACAATTGGGTCAGACTTTAGAAGATTCTACTGAGAGTAGTGAGCACCAGATTAAAAAGTGGAATAGGTAAGGAGGTTTAAACAATGAGGTTATAGTAACAATTGCATTTTGGGGACAGTGAATGACGTGGACAGCTTGGACAGAACTAGTACATTGATTCCAAAAGACACTGTAGTTAATGAATTCTCCAGTGACTGCCCATTTGTTATCACCTTCCGTCATGCTCTGGCAAAATCAGAAAAATAAATCAACCAAAAATTGGCACATTTTAAACCTTGAACTAAAATGAAAGGACTCAGTTAATAAGGGGCCACAGATAGCTTTTCAGAGGCCCAATATAATTCTAGATATGGTGGTACCTAGTCTAGTCCCCACCCCTAGAACCAAGTAGAAACAATTGGTTACCCACCCCCATTGGTACCTATAAGTGTGGGAAACATCTATACTGTGGGTACATCAAACAGACTAAGAGTTTGCCCACCCTGTTAGTAGTAGGAAAGTCAACTGAGACACTTTATTACATGTAAAACATGTGGAGTAGTATACCTCCTCAACTGTAGCTGTGGGGCTTGGGAAAAGTACAGTATATATTGTGGGTACATCAAACAGACTAAGGAGTTTCGCACCTTGTTAGTAGTTGGACAATTGAACTGAGACACTTTTATCACATGTAAAACATGTGAGTAGTGTATCTCCTCAGCTATAGTTATGGAACTTAATATGTTGGATGGATGGCACACCAATTTAAACTATGTATTGGTGAATATGCTCTACAGCAAGGTGATGAGAGCTATGCCAATGAAACATGCAAAAGGTTTTCGAACACTGTACATAATATCAATTTACTGGTATTGAAAAGGGACATTGGGTCCCAGGGAAGGATTTGGAGAACCTGACTGGATGTAGAGAATGCTATTGGATATTTGAATTAGGGTGCAGGGTGGAAATGTTCTAAATGATTGCAGATTTGTAAGCATTTTGTAAACTTGACTGTTTTTAGGCAAACCAAGCATTGCTATATATATATATAGTTCTGTATTATGCATTGGTCCTATGATGTTTCTTGATTTACAGAAATGATGTGTTATAACAGGGGACTATGCTGTGTCTTCAGGGTGTGGGTTTTGGTGCTTACCCTGGGCTTCATAGTATTACTCTTATGGATTTTATAAGTATGTGCCTGGTTGTTTGTCAGATCTCCGGTATTAAAGGTAATTAAATCTCCACACATTTCTCTAGGCACTGTGGCTTTAAATAGCAGCACCGTGTGTGCAGTGATCCTAGGTGAACTTGGCAATCAGACACTTTGATGCACCTTTTGTCTTAGGTAAACACTTATATTTTTTAGTAATCTCACATTGTCACTTGCAGTGCTATATGTCATCCTGCATTATTTATAAATATGGCATAAATACACATGTGGTCAGCAGAACAAAGTGAATGTAATAACCTGCAAACATCTAGATGGAAATTTGAGAGTAAAACCACATTAATAAGTACTTGGAGCATTTATTTTAGCCAGGACTGGCAAATCTCTGAGGTCTTATATGGGTGCTAATGTAAGGGTGTGGAAGAACGAGATGGCAGAGATTTGACCCTCACCAGGTTTTATTAAATAAATGTTTTAACTTGTTGCTCTAAAGTCATGTATATGATTGATGATTTGCATATTAAAATGTGTATAATGGGCACTTTCAATCTCTCTCTCTCTCTCTCTCTCTCTCTCTCTCTCTCTCCACAAAATATAGCTCTTTTTATAAGAATTCTTTGCCTGACAATTAATTTCTGTTTCCTAAGCTCATTAACAGGCATCTTATTTCTCAAAGAATGTATCAGAACTTTGTTAGTTTCCTTCCTTGCAGGTGCAACAAAATAGAACACTGTACCCAAAATGAATCTCCTATTGACATCTCTGCAAATGAGTTTGTGGAGGTTAAACTGCATTTCAAAGTTAACTCCTTAGTTCCAAATAGCTTTTGCAATCATTTCAACAATATAACTATATACATTTTCAAACTAGACATCCTAGTTTTACATAATGATCCACACAAAGATTCACATATAACCACAGATAAGCAAAGGGAAGAAAAGATAGAAACAGCAAGAAAGAGCAAATGAAGGCAGGAGGTGGCGGGAGGGGAGAATTGTGAGACTGTCAAAGCAAACAATTCCTACGCCTGACAAAGAAAATGTGATTGCACAATTAGCCAGACAGGAGATAGAAAAGGAGAGGTAAAAATATCCTTACTTTAAACTCTTTCAGCATAACAAATGGTGCAGGGTTTTATTCAACTCTGTCCTCCCAAGATGTAGCCTGTTTAAAAAACAGGTTTCCAAAACTTTCTTTCAATTTTTTCTAACATTATCTTATAAGCTTTACAGAGTCTACTCATGGCAAAAAACTTAAGGGACTCCATGGCCCACTTAGCCCCGATGCATTCCTTTTCAATTGTGGAGAAACTTTACTCTATGCTGGGCAATTTCCTACTGATATATAGAAAGGGATGTTCCTTCTCATCTGTCTTCTCATTCAAGACTGCACCTAGGCCTACCTCTGATGCATCTGTCTATAACAAAATCTGTATCTCAAAGTCAGGATTTCTAAAAACAGGGCTGAACATAATGCAGCCTTAAAGAGCTGCTGACACGTTAAACATAACATTGAAAAACATAATAATTAGGTGCAATTCAGCTTTCATTCCATATGTATTCTAAAGAGTCCTCCTCCACAGTATTTTTACTAGGAATATTTGCATGAACACATGATCTTTATCACTCAGGGTTCATCTTCCTCTACAGCTGACTCCTACTTCATGTCATAATCCTCTGTTGTGATATCACAATCCTTTGCCATTGGTCTAACTGTGATGTCAAACAGTGCATTGCCTATAAGCTTTACAGATCGGCACATATGTAGTATCCCTTTTTCCATAACAACCAGTACAGTAAACAATTAGGTTTAAAGATACACATGTTTCTTCAACCTTTGAATTCTTAATTCCTGACCCATATCTTGACAGAAAATCAGCATTGACATCCCTTTCCAGAGCTATGCATCACTTTCAGTTGAAATGTTTGTAGTGCCAGGTACCACCTTGTGATTCTGGAATGTTTATCCTTCGTTTGATTAAGCCAACAGAGAGGACTGTGATCTGTTATAAGTACAGAGTCAGCTAAATGTAAATAAAACATAAGGGACTTCATGGCCCACTTGCCCCAGAGCATTCCTTTTCAATTTTGGAGAAACTTTACACTCTGTTGTGCAATTTCCTACTGATATATAGAATGCAATGTTCCTTCTCATCTGTCTGTCTCCAAAGTCAGGGTTTCTAAAAACAGGGCTGAGCATAATGCAGCTTTAAGAGCTGCTGACACCTTAATAATAACTTTGAAAACTTAATAATTAGGTGCAATTCAGCTTCCATTCCATATATATTCTAAAGAGTCCTCCTCCACAGAATTTATTACTAAGAACATTTGCATGAATACATGATCTTTATCCCTTAGGTTCATCTACCTCTACAGCTGACTCCATGCTTAAAGTCATAATCCTCTGTTGTGACATCACAGTCTGTTGCCATGGGACTAACTGTGATGTCACAAGCAGTGCATTATGACCTCAGGTTGGGAGACAGGAACAGTAATAGATGAACTCTTCAGGAACAAAGATCCTGTTTTCATGCAATGACCTTAGTAATAAATAATGGAGAGGAGGAATACAGAACTAAAGTGAAATACAAGCTAGACTGTGTCTAAATATTATGTTTTGGTAAAGTTACCTGAAGATGTCAGCTGCTCATTAATGTCCCAAAAGCTTCATCACCCTCTGGTATCAATTTCACATTATTCTGGCACTGTTTCTTTCTAAGTTCAGTGAGGGGGTAGTTAATTGTGCAAAGTTGGGAACAAATCTTTGATAGTAGCCAGCCAGCCATAAAAAATGACTGAGCATGTTTCTTTGTTTTAGGATAGGACTGTTAGCTACAGCTTCTGTCTTAGAAATGTCTGGCTTTACTTCTCTATTTCCCAAAATGTAACACAAATATATGGTTTCCTGTATACCCAGTGCACATTTGGTAGGATTAATTGTCAGACCTGTCTTTTTAATAGATTGGATAACTGCTCAAAGGTGTTCCAAGTGGCTTTTCAGTCTGTACTGTACACCACAACATCATCCAGTTAAGTAGTACAATAACTAGTGTGAGTAGCTAAAATTACATCCATGTACCACTGGAATGTTGAGGGTACACCACGAAAATGAAACGGCATGGTGGTGAACTGATAGAATCCAATAGGAGTGGCAAATGCAGTTTTCTCTCAGTTCTTTAGCTAGAATTTGCCAGTAACCCTTGGTGAGATTGAGGGTACTGATGTACTTGACACTTCCCAATCTGTCCACCAAGTCATCTGTCCTGGGCATAGCGTAACTGTCAATTTGGGCACTTGATTAAAGTTTCCTAAAGTCAAGACAGATTCTTACATCTCTTCATTTTATTTACAGTCACCACTGGTGATGACCAAGTGTTTTTTTTACTCTTCTATGATACTCAATTGTTTCATTGTTTGTATTCCTTAACCACATCTGCTCTTAACCGATCTAGTAATCTGTATGACTTTAGTCTAATAGGGTGCACATTCCCTGTCACTATTATGTCTTAACCCTTTGCTCAGCCTGGCACTGTGGCTAAAAATACTGTTAAATATCTTTAGCAAGTTATGAATTTCTGAAGTTCGTTCAGAGGTTAAGGAAACATTCACCTTTATGGCATCAGCAGTTACAATTTGTTCCAGTCTGTCATAATCTATATCAATATCTTCTGTGGAGGTTTCTGGTAAAACTAACAAAGCAGTCTTTGGTGTTTTTCAACCGATTTCTTAAGAAGGTTACCATGGTATATCTTGGTAGAATTTTTCTTATCGGGTCTCAGTCTCATAGTTAACTGTGCCAGTACATCTAAGAATTTTATAAGGCCCTTGCCACTTCTTTAACAGTTTATTTTCTGTAGTGGGCAACAGTAGCAAGAGCTTTTCACCAGGCTCAAAAACTTTTTCTTTACTCCGTGGTCATATCATACCATACCTTCTGCTGGTTTGGGGCCTTTTCTGATTACTATGGAGATTTCCAAATATTTTGCCAGTTTCCTTCTCAGGGCACACAACTACAATGTAATAGATTTTTTTCTGAAGGGATTATCTTCCATATGTCTTTTATTACATTTAATGGCTCTCTAGGCAGTCTACCATACAGCATTTCAAAAGTCAAAAACCTGTTGATACTTGTGGCACTTCTCTGTAAGCAAAACCAGGTAAGTTACTGTAAGTCCCTATCTTTCCCTTTCCCTTTATAAACCTTTTAACATGTGTTCTGTGGTTTGAATGAAATGCTCAACAAGACCATCTGTATGAGGGTGATATGGGAGGTTCTTATGACAGTGATACCTAGTAGTCTGTACAGCTCCTTCAGTATTGCAGCACCAAAAATACTATCCTGACCAGTAATAATCTCTTTAGGTATGCCCACCATGCTAAACATGTTGGCAAGCTCTGCTACCACTTTTGGGGCTGTATTAGTACACATTGAAATTGCCTCTGGGTATTGAATAGCATAGTCACATGATACCAAAATGATTGGTTAACCTTTTTACTTTTGTCTAAGGGCCAATCACATACATTGCAATTTTCTAAAAGGCACATCTATAAGGGTAGGGTACGGGGCATCTTGTCTTCTTTTTTTAGTCACTGGGCCTACTTTCTCACATTCAACACAAGAACTGCAACACGTAGAAACATTTTCATGAATTCCAGACCAGACAAATCTGTACAACAGTCCGGCAAGGTACAGTCCCTCCCGAGTGATGAACCTTAGGACTATAATGTGCTATCTGCAACAACTCAGTTCTATAATTCTTTGTATGACCAATTGTTCTATCTGTTCCATCACATTTTTTAAACATTGGTTTACCCCATTTTGTTTCTTCCTAGTGGCTTAAAATAACATTGGAGAAACATTGTTAGTTTGCTCTGTAACAAAATCACAATCAGTTATCAGTTTAGTTTCAGCATTTTCATATATTAACCCCTTACATCCATCAGCCTTTGTTGCCACTCTTTTTCAGACATCTTATTTCTTTCATGGATTTCTGGATCTTGGAGCTGGGCTTAAAAGTCTGCATCAAAGTCACCAAAGAAAAAGAGTCCTGTGCTCTTGTAATAACAGCTGCTGACACAGCAGGATTTACTCCTCTGTGATTAACTTCACAAATCCTGGAGAGCCATTTCCAATCATAATGGGTACTGGTAACTTTGGTACTACCTCCCTTTCATTTGGTGTGGCACCCATTAATGCTCAGAGTCACTTGGGTGGTAGAATAGTATTGCTTGTCCCTATGGATGCAGATGACCCCAGTACCTGGTCCTTTGCACAGTGTTTGCCCAGCACTACAACATGCACTAAGGTCTGTCTGCTTCCCAAATCAGTGAGTCCTTCACAGTCTTATCTCCCACCTTGACATCTGTTAAATACTTGCCCCATCTGTTAAATACTTGCCCCAATTTGCCAACTTTGCTCGTGGTTACTCTCCTTAATTTTATTGCAGTTTCTTGCAATGTGGCCTGCCTTATTACAGTCATAGCAAATAAAGTCTTTGGGTGCAGATTTGTTACCCCACCAAAAGCTTTTATCTGATCTGGAGTTTAATTGGGAAAAGAGGATATTATCAGACCTTGGCTGTAAATTCACTGCTGTAGTGTTTGTCTGGCCATCTGATTGTCCTTGGCCAAAGAAACAGACTTTCCCCACTTTTTGGTCAGTGTTCTTTCACCCAGAGTTACACATCTGGTCAGTTCCATTGCAAATATGTTGATAATCTGTGAGACTGTTTTACCATCTGGTCAAAGCCATTTAATGAGGAGTTCTATGATTTGGGTAATGGCTTTGAGTATTATTGACTTGAGTGGTACTTCAGGGACCAGAATAATTTTCTGTAGGTCTCTCCTGAGATGACACATTTTTCAGGAATTCTCTTTCACAAGGTCATAATTTTCTGGCTGTTCAGTGTCCATATTGTTTAAGCAAGTTGGGCTTTACTTGTCAGGTAAGGTACCAGCCTGATTGCCCATTGCTGCTTTGGCCATGGAGAGGCTGCAGCAACCAATTTTAAAAGTTTTCAGGTATGCTTCACTATCATCCAAGGGACATAACTTTGTAAGTTTAATGTCTTTTAAGTTGTTTGTGTTTTGTTATTCTGCTGGACCTGTGCCAGATCCTCCAGCTTTAATAGCTTGCAAGGCATCCAGCCATCGAGGCTCAAGTTGTTGCATCTCTCTTCTCTTCTCTTCTCTTCTCTTCTCTTCTCTCTTCTCTTCTCTTCTCTTCTCTTCTCTTCTCTGATGCTCCTGTTTCTGCATCTCTTCTCTTTTCTATTGCTCCTGTCACTGCATCTCTTCTTTTCTCTGCTTCTCTGTCTCTCTTTGTTGTATAGCCCACCATTTGAATAAAACAGACAGGCTTTCAGGTTCTGTCCCTGCCTGTTCTTTTTCTTCCATCATTGCTTTGGGCTGTACAGTCTCAGTGTTCAACTTTTGTTTCTGCTTCTAGTTTAGCTGCCATTCTTCTGGTAATCATTCCTGGGTTTACTGTTGCAGGATCCATACCTTTATTCTATGCTTCCCTTGTACCAAGTCTAGTATCAATGCACAAAACCCTGGCTTAGAGTTTGCACAGTGTAAGTCCTACTTCACACACCATCTGTCATTGAGGCAAAAGTCAGGAAGCACAGAAAACGAGCAGAGTTAAAAATTTGTAAGCAGTGTTTTATTAATTTTGGCTGGCAGTATAGCCTAGAGGTTAGAGTAGTGAGCTGTGAATGAGCTTGGTATATTCAGTAGACCTGGGTTTGATTCTTACAACCTCCACTTGCATACTGTGTGACTCTTAGCAAGTCACTTAACCTCCCCAGTGCTCCCAGGTCACCCTGAAACAGGCACTTGTGCCTAGTTAGCCTTACCTGGTTACCAAAACTAAAATAAAATAAAAATTACAGTAAAATTAAAAATAAATAAAATTGTTCAGAATAGCTATTTATACATGCAGTACAACCAAAGATAACAAAGTCCTTCATCTTAGGGTATCTTAATTCTAAATTTCAATCTCTCTCGCCTCTCCAACAAAAGATTGCTCTCTTTATATAGAAGTCTTTACCTGGCAATTCAATTCTGTATCCTAAGCTAGTTAAGAGATATCCTGTTTCTCACAAATGTATCAGAACTGTGTCAGTTTCCATCTTGCAGGTGCAACAAAACAGAACAATGCATCCCAAAACTAATCTCCTGTTAGCAACTCTGCAAATGAGTTTTATGGAAGTCAAACTTCATCTCAAAGTTAACTCCCTGAGTTCCAAATAGCTTTTGCAATTATTTCAACAATATAACCATATACATTTTCAAACCAGTGATCCCAGTTTCACATAAAGAGCCAACAAAGATTCACATATAACAACAGATAAGCAATGGGAAGAAAAAGACAGAGACAGCAAGAAACAGAAAGTGAAGGCAGGGAAATGGTGGGCAGCACAGAATCACAAGACCATCAGAGTGATCATTTTCTAGGTCTCTCAAGAATGATTGCACAATCAGACAGACAAGACAAAGAAAAGGAAAGGATAGAACAGATACTTGCTCTAAATTCTTTCTGCATAACAAATGGGACAAGGTCTTATTCAGTCTGTCACAATGACAGAAGCGACCCACGGTCATTTGTTTAAATTCTGTGTCCATTTGATAGCAGGTCAAACTTCTGCACAATTTGCCAGTAGTCCCAACTTTTGCTGGGGCATCTATACAATATATTGTATGTTTGAATTGTTTATGTATTTGAAAATTGGTAACTGGAAAAGCAACACTGATCCGAGCTCATTTATATGTGCAACCAGAGGATGGGAAACAGGAGATAGACAGTAAGTACAAGCAAGACACAAAGTACATTAATGCCAAAATAAACAAGACAAAAAAGCAGGTACATTTGTTCTAAAACATACAGTGTTCAACACAGCTGTGTAGCATTATTGCATATATTACATACATAGATATAAATGGGCTATAACTATAAATTAAGGCTGTACAGGTCAGTTAGTACTGAGTCAAGCAAGCCAAGAGGCCCATAGGAGATATATCTGATAAGGGCAGGCAATGATTTCCACTACAAATTCATAACCAGTCTGCATGAACAACTGAGTGCCTAATTTATAAGTGCCATTATCAGTCAAAGGGGTTGTATATGCTAGCATGACAAAAAGATCGCGACCAGCATTACAGCAAAAGACTCCATATTGACCACAAGTTGCAGTCGGCATGGAGCACACTGTTTGAGAGTATTTTTACATCGAGGGCTTCACCCCGAATACCGCACCCCTAAACTAAAGGATTCTAACTCCAGGTTGGAGTTAGTTTGAGGAGGATGTACAAGTTGGGTGAAGTGGTTGCCCTCTTCCAGAGGCACTTCTATGGCAGCATGGCACTGTAGTCGATACTGACACATCGCCATAGAAATGTCACTGTTAGGGTGACATACCAGTCAAAAGCCTTGCAGACATTTACTGAATTGTTTGAAAACTGAAATGCTGTCCTGATATAGGGCAGTTGAATAGTCAATACTTTTGAAGTGACTTAAAGTCACAGCATATGACAATTGTTTCCCTGCTCAGCAGTGTGCTACCTCAAAGTGTGCTAGATACCTTATTACATCACCAAAAACAAGTTAGAACAAATATTTGGAATCTAGTACAAAGCCAGCACACTCAGTTATCACCTGCTGCCAGTGCCATGGAATGAATTCTCAAAACACAGTATTGCCAGTTCATGTCCAATCAGTGTAGAATCAGCCATTAGATGGGACACCCAGCTCAAATCTGCAGACAAATGGAATTACACAAGTCATCATGGATCAATGTAAATGAACCACCCCTTTGAGAAATCACTACCCGAGAACTGCAAGCATTGTCTCATGTACTGTATGCATGAGATGTGACCTTCTTGCAGTACTGCATAACACAAAGAAGTTCTGTTAGTAAACAAAAAAAGACTTTCCTCTACAGGGCCTGGTGATAGTGTGCATGTAAACCAAACTGTTGGCAGTATAGCCTAGAGGTTAAAGTAATGAGTTGTGAATGAGCTTGGTACAGCCAGCAGAGCTATTTTTGATTCCCACAACCTCCACTTGCATACTGTGAGACTCTAAGCAAGTCACATGACCTCCCAGTGCTCCATGGTTGCTCCTGAAAATAGGCACTTGTGTCTAGTGGGCCTTATGTGGTTACCAAAGAATAAAAGAAAATATGGAAAAATAAATGATGATTAAAAAATGGAAATTGACAGGGTACAGCCTTATCAATGATGTCTACAGCAGTGCTGGACAAGACTGCCTTGTGCATTTTTTTAGCATAAATTGCAGTTTTTGCTTGAAAACAATGGTTTGTTCTCTAGACAAACCTCAATATTGCTATAGAAATAGTCAAATCTTTTTACAATATTGTTGATAATATTTGTCATGTGGAAACAGCCTTTTGCATAATTTTTGTTGCACAAAATGAGTCTTAATTCTTTCTGAAAAGAAAGATGCAACTGTAAATTTGGAAAAGTAAAGCTGCTGCATGTAAGTTGTATGTCAAAACAGTTCCAAGAACAGAGGTTCCCTGTGTACCCTCAAAGTTTTGGTGTGTCAGTATTTGAGTGGTAGCTGCTGTAGGGTTCAAGAAATCCACATGCAAATCCAAAAGCAGCAGCCAAATACCAAAACTAAAGTTTCAAAGTCTCAAGATTCTTTATTTGCATTTAGTTTCAGGCCATGACTATGTTCATACAGTGATATTCACTGTACCATTGTAAAAGGGCTTCATCAGGAAAAGCAAAGTTCTGCTGCAATTTCTAAGTACATATAAAAGATTTAAAATGATTCAAATAACACTCTGTCTAAACAGAGGGTGGCAATTTTATATCTTTTTAGAAATCTCTTCTAAACATACCATATTTGTATGCTAAGCAGAAAACATGCCGCTATGAGATAGACAATTGATGCTTAAATTCAGTAATCATATCCCGCTCTATTTCCTATTTTCTTTTCAAAAATATATCTGGCTATTCCTAACGATATACATAAGAAAGTTTGAAGTGGTATTTCTCTCTAAGTTTCCTCTAACAATTAATGTTATGGTGCGCATGTGCTTCTAGTAAGCAATCACTTTAAAACCTGTGTTCTTTTTTTTTATTCTATCTATACTCTCACAAGTGGAAGGAGCAACTTACCCAGTCAGCCTTGTACGTGGTTGCTCAACAAGCCCCCACTGAGCCAGACTCTGCCATGACCGCAAGATGGGGAGGACATACCTACCCCTATGGAGTGCTCCCCAGTGGGAAGCAGACTGGGAGGAGACCACATCACCCAAGGATCCCCACCCTGGCGTATGTTAGCTTTGTTTGACTCAGGGGCAGTTGACTGTCAGTGGCTTCATGTGTCCACTTGAGGGGTTTTGCCATGCTGTTTCACCTCGGGATGTGGCATGCAATGGCTCCTGCATGGCTGTTTCCTCTGCGCTTCTTGCTACTGGAGTCTGCCATCACCCTGCCCATTCTATGTCCCATGCACTTGTGCTGCCCCCAACTAGAGCACCAGGAACTCCCTATAACCCACCTGGGAAAGGAGAGCATTCCTAGAGATGCTCAATCCTCCCTCCCATGCCGACCCCCAATGGTCCATGTTCATTCCTAAACCCAGGTCGTCAAGGCACAAAAAGTGTGGCATCCAGCACCTCAACCTTCAGAACCACCAGGCCAGCATAATCACCTGTTTTCTAAGTGTATTTCAAACACTGCACATGATGTGACCAACCTGTGAACATGCTATGTGCCACCTCTGCACCAAAACACACTCATGCAGTTAAGCATCTTCCTCACAGGCCAGTTCAATTGTAAATCTTTTATGGTTAAAAATCAGAAACAGATAATCACCCTACTTTCATACTTATAATAGTATGCTTCTATGCATCTCAGTCAGAAGTTAAATAAGTATTCACTTTTTTAGCAGTATGCCTATTTTATTTATTTATTTATTTTATTAAATTGTGCTTATCACAGAGGCCCACTGGAGTCCCTAAGGTCCCTTTTTCAGGGTGACCTAGAATTAGTTACATATTAGTTACATATAGCAAGGCATAAACATTTGAATTTTAAAGTAAATATTACCTAAAATACAAGGTGGATAGATAGCATTTTTAATCCAATTTTTCTTAAATTCCTTTAAACACATATGCTAAGTTGTGCTTAATATTGTCATACATGTGACAAGTTACTTATGTTATTAAGGTTCTCAAATCATTTCTCACTTTTTCGTGGTGTAATGCCTTATTCAAAAATTTACATAATCAATTCTTTACCCTATGTGTCTCTTAGAATTTTTCACAGACTAACTTGTGCTCAATATTGGTACAAAAGAAGTATGAGGTACTCACAATCTGTCAGCATGTCTTGCCTCTCAGTCTAGCATTTACTAGCATGCTGCCCTTGTTGCTAGAAGCTGCTTTCATACTCAAGCTGCAGAGGGTGGGTTTATGCATGTCGGGGATGTGCCATCATGATGGCATTGTGGTGGCTGCCGCATTGCTGCCAAAGAGAGAAACAGGGTATAAAACACGCTATCTATCCAACTTGTATTTCACATAATAATGATTTTAAAATAGACATACCATAAAAAACAATCTCTGGCCAGAGCTGATAGGTCTGCAGCTGAGAATTTGGGGTAAAAATATTGAATGTTTGTTTTCAATATTTTACCACAAATTCTAAATAACCTTGTTATGTGACTATAGCCTTGTTATGACCCTGCCTCATGAAGAAGGGCAAGAAAATGTTCAACTCCTTTTAAAGTTGATTTTGCACAGGGACTGCAAAATCAGCTCTCAGAATGCAAAACACATTTTGGGCAGGAGTTGAGATGATATAGAGAAATGGCTGTTTTGAAATTTTGGGTAAAATATTAAAATTACCAAAGGTATGAGCCTGTAGTCACCAAATTCAATGTACACTCATAACTTTATAGTTTTTTCATATTTTTACACCATATTGGGAACATAACTTTTTAATTACCCACCTCATGAACAAAGGCAGAGAAAATGTTCAGCTCCTGCCTGAAAGGTGATTTTAGGCAGAGGCCATGAAACCACCTTTTGGGTTTTGAAAATGGCAGCTGTCACACTCATAAGGTACTCTAAAGATATGGCTATGTTGTGAATTTGGGAGTTACGAGCCTGCATTAGCAAAACTCAACATAGGTCATATATGTTGTTATTTTTTAATATTTTACACCAAATTTTAACATAGCCTTCTTATGACCCCACCTGATGAACAAGGGCAGAGAAAATTTTCAACTCCTACCCAAAAGGTGGTTTTGCACAGGTATTTCAGAATCCCCTTTGGGACAGATCTGCCTGATAACAGTTCAATTGTTCATGAGGTAGAATCCTAAGATGGCATATTGGAAATTTGTGCCAAAAATATGCAAAATGCCCAAGTTATGCCACTAAGTTCAAAATCTTATTGAAATACATTGAACTGTATCGCTTTCTTCAGTTCATGTTCTGACTTTGAAGAGTGAAGACATGTCTGTGATCCAGAAAGGATTACAGTGTTAGACCTCCAATGGGTAAGAAAGGGCTTGGGGGATGTGGCATGGTGGGTGCTGAATGGGATGGTCGGGTGGGGGACAGTAAAGGTGCCAAGACATCGATGGATGGTTTTCTTTTAATTGGTTGAAAAAAGAAATCACAGAGGATTCCGATCACAACACTGGGAGATTGGGAACATCCAGTATCACTGCTGTGTTTCTGAAGGGTGGGGTAGGGTGGTGGGAGCTGAGAGGAATGGTTGGGTGGGTGGAAGGAAAAGCAAATATATGAATGGTCATGAGGATCCCAATCAACACTGGGGATTTGATACCCACAGTGTAACTGTTGTGTTTGTTTGGGGAGTGGGGTGGCTGGTGCTGAAAGGTGGTTTGGGTAGGGGAAAATAAAGACAAATATATACATGGTCACATGGAACACGATCATGACACTAGGGAATTAGGCACAGTCCACCATGACCAAGATGGCTGCTGCACATACTGTTCATGCACTAGCAATCGAGCATGTGCAATACGTTTGGTGGATATCTTGGACATGGTGGAGTGTGTCCTGTTCTACCATGACTGCCAACAGACAAAAAGTAGTGCAATGCAACTGCCAATGCTGACAGTGAGCAGTGTGCTTCACTGGTGCAGAGGTGACTATGCTGCAACTCCAACATGTTGTTTGGTCAGAAGGAATCGCTGCCTGCTTTTTGATAACAAGAGGTCTGCAGGGCTATGCCCACTGCAGCCCTAAAATGTGAGTATTTATTTAACTTCTGATGTGCATGAAAGCATACTAATACAAGAAAGAGCATAATGGAATGAGCTGTTTCAGGTGGCACAAGAATTTGCCCATGGAAATGAAATTATTTTTAACCATAAAGAACATGCAAACCGAATTGATACAGTGAGGGAGGTGCTTAAATGTGTTATTGTGTTTGGTGCAGAGGCACTGTAGCATGTAGCTTACTCACAAGATGGTCACATCATGTGTATTGTTTGAAATATACTTGGAAAACAGGAGATTTAAAGTGATTGTTTACAGGAAGTACCTATGCCCCATAATATGGATTGTTAGAGGATATTTCTGAGAGGAATATCATTTCAGACTTTCTTGTGTATATTTTTAAGAATATCTGGATATACTGTTTAACAAGAAAATAGGAAATAGAACTGGATATGATTGATGAATGTAAGCATCAAGTGTCTGTCTAGCAACAGCATGTTGTCTGCTTAACAAACAAACATGTGTTTACAGACATTTCTAAATGGATATAAATCGCCACACCCTGTTTTGACAGTCTTATTTAAATGATTTTAACCCTTTATATATATTTTGAAATGACTGGAGGACCATGCTTTTTCTGATGAAGCTTTTTAAAATGGGAAATGTCAGGCATCACTGTTTGAACATGGTCACAGTCTGAAGCTGAACAGAAATAGAGAATCTTGAGACTTTGAGAATTTAGTTTTGGAGTTTGGCTGATACATTTTGGATTTAGTGTCAGTGAACTGGGTACACTATCCTACTGAATATAGCATTCTCAGGGTCTGTATGCCAGTGCCTGTTTGACAATTTTATCACGACTGACTTTACAGCGATAACAGCAACCGGTCGCTGTAATAAATGGTAAGCAACCACAACACTACTTTCTGGGGGTCTTGCACACCTCCCCAAATCAACACCAACTTGAAGACAACTATTTAAGTTGTTTGTCGAACAAGTGTCATGGATCCCTCAGGGTCATGGGCAAGGGCAAGGGCAAGCAGAGCACAAACCTTTGCACTCTGCTTTTGTCCATTACCCAATATCTGGCCCTTGTTATTAAAGTGATTATTTACAGGAAACACTTACTGTATATGCCATAATATGAATTGTTAGAGGATATTTATGAGAGAAATGTCATTTACAACTTTCTTGTGTATCTTTTAGGAATATCTGGATGTACTTTTGAAAAGAAAATAGGAAATAGAACCAGATATGATTACTGAATGCAAGCATCAACTGTCTATCCAGCAACAGCATGTTGTCTGCTTAACAAACAAATATGATATGTTTATATTTACAAGAGATTTGAAATGGATATAAAATTGCAGCGCTCTCTTTAGATGGCTTGTTATTTGAATACTATTTGAATCTTGTATATATACTTTGAAATGACAGGAAGACAGTGCTCTCACTGCTGAAGCTCTTTAAAAGAGTTAACCCTTGGACATTGCTGTTAGATCATGGTCACTACCTGAAGCTAAATGCAGATAAATAACCCTGAGATGGGAAATTCAAGTTGGGTGTTTGGCTGCTGCTTTTGGATTTGCTTGTGGTATGTCAAAAACAAATTACAAGTATTGCAACTCTTAGAAAAAATCTATGTTTCTGTAAAATTCAATGATCATGTGGTAAATGAAAATTGCTAGTCACACATGGGAGTGGCCCTGCAGTTATTGATTAAACTGGGTTCAGACATTAAAGTTCACTTTTTATAGTTGCTGAAGAAGATCATGTCACTGTTGAAGTAGAACTTCTATATTCAAGATAAAATTCTATGTTTTAAATAAACATGGGGTTGATGAAGGTACTACAGGTAAATGACATGTTTCTGAAAGAGGAGTTCAAAGGTCCACAAGGCCACAGTTGTACATTGTGCATTGGAGGAGCTGTACACCTGCAAGTGAAAATAATGGAACAGAAGGGCATCATTTTCCCAGTTGTTTACAGTGAGCGGGCAGTAGTCATGGTGTGTAGCCACAACAGAGTGGTTACAGCCAGTGAGAAATACTCATTTACAATAAACCCTCATGTGCATATGACCCAGCACCCTTTTCCTGCACAAAAGGAATTGTTTAATATGTCAGCTGAAGGACCAAATTCACTAAGCTAGACTTGCCACATAGTTATCTGTATCTAATACATATATTAGGTATGCCGACCCGACAGCGGACATCAACATAGCGACATACCTCAATGTCAGCAAAATCAACACTTTGCCGACAGGTCAATGTGTTGGTGTGCCTGGAGAGAAGCACACTGACCCTGGTCCTGCAGTCCTCCCAAATCAACTCTAACTGGAGTTGATAAGCTAAAGCATGAGGGGTGTGAGTAGAGCCCCTGCATGAGGTGTTTGGGGAGAAGCCCAACAATAGAAAAACAGGACGGTAGGCATATGGAATTTATGTTCCACTACAACTTCGCGGTCAACATAAATCCTGTTGCCGTGATGTCAGTTGACAAAAGGTAGCCAAACCGGCATTGTAGAACCCATATCTAACTATCAAGACACACAATGTTTTTATCAGTTAAATCTGTTGCCTTATGTAGTAGCCAGTGCTCCTGCCTTGTTAGTCAAGTGGTGGCCTTCATTTATCTCCAGTGCATCATTACAATGTATTAAATACTGTGGTAATGAAAATTCAGTCCCTTTCATTTTAATGGGGTGCACCTTGTGCTCTCACTTGTTGCATGTCATAATGTGCCTGAGTCGTGTGCAAATATATGACTAGGGAAGTGGAAGAATCAATGGCCACCTTGTCAGGGCCAAACTATGATGCTTCAGAAAATATAGGCTGGCAAGAAAATATTTAAAAGTCGGAAACAGATTATCACCAACCCAAGGTACCGTATACTGAATGTGGTACCTTGAGGTTGCAGAATCACTAAAAAATATATTTTGCAGAAGGAATTGCACATTTTTCTGATAATGGACTATAGCTCTGTACTGTATATTCTACCTCAGTGTCACCTTCCTGAGGGTAACACCTACATTTGGTTACATTAAATCTAAGGCTCCAGGAGACCAAAGAGTAACTCAGCTTCTTCAGGTTCTCATGACATTTGTCCTCATCTTCAAAGTAGTCCATGACCCAGGCTAGTTTAGTATCATTAACGTACTGAAGCAGCCTATTGGAGACTCCAGCTTGCACATCACTGAGGAAAATATTGAAAGGCAGAGGCACCAGCAGTGACTCCTAAGGAATGCCACTGTGAGCCACTCTCCACTTGGAGTAGTGCCCATCACTGACAGCCTTCTGCTTCCTGCCCCAAGATACAACACTTATCAATCAACCTGATGTACATCTCATACTGTCTATACCACTGTGCTGTACTTTGACCAAAAGCTTATCATGCACTATAGTTTCAAAGGTCTCACTAAAGTCAAAATAGATTACATCTACAGCCTTGCCCCGTTTACACCCCTGACATCCTTTCAAAGAATGTGATCAGGTTGGTTTGCACAATCTGTCCCTCATCAAGCCAAGAACCTTGACCTGATCAAGTGATCTATTTTTCTGTCCTTGATAATGGATTCTAGGACCTTGTCATGCACTGGTGTTGGGCTGACAGGCCTAGTGTTTCCTGGGTCTGACCTTGCCACTTCTTGAAGATGGGGACCACAATGGCAATTTCAATTCCACTGGTGCCGCTCTCATATATACAGGCACATGAAAGATTATAAAATAGGAAATTTCATACTGGATTTCATATGGAATATAGGAATGTCAAGAAGGCAGAGCCCATATAAGCTTTCCCCACTATTCAGTGGTGGTGACACCAGTCACCAACTTCACAGAAATACTTATCCATTCTCACCTTAAACATTCCCACATTTTCTGCATCCACAACTGCCTGAGGTACCCTATTCCACATTCTAATTACCCTACATTTAAATCCATTTCTTCTTATTTCTGTCTTAAATATTATCTCCTTCAACTGTCTGTCATGTCCCCTCAACTGGTACAACTGATCTTTAAATTCCAATCCCATCTCTGTCCTCATATTTCCATCTTCAAAAACTTTATACAGACATAACAAATCACCCTCTCTCTCCTATCTTTCAAAGTCCATAAACCCAACCTTTCCAATCTTCCTCATAACTCAATCCCTCACATCTGGATATCAACTTAGTGATAGACAACCTTTGTGGCCTTTCCACCATCCTAACATCCTTTACTAGAAAAGGGCTCCATACAGTTGAACAATAGTTCAATAAGGGTCTAACCAAGGTCTTATACAATGGCATCAGCACCTCCCTCCCTCCCTCTGGAATGGAAACCCCATCTTATACTATACACTAAATGCATGGCTTTATATGACACATTTCTGCTATGAATATCACATTTCAAGTTGTTTTGGATATAGACTCCAAGATCTCACTCACATGCACATACTTTCAATTTTATATCCTTCAAATAATAATTTTGTTGTACATTCCTCCTTCCCAAATGCATTAACATGCATTTATCACCATTAAATTTCATCCCATTTTCTTCTGCCCATTACAAAATATGTATTAAATCTCTTCCAGAAGCTAACCTATCGTCAGATGTGCCCACTACCTCCTATTTTCACATCATCTGCAAATTTCACCATTTTATTATTACCAAGAATTATATCCAAATCACTTATAAATATACCAAATAGCAAAGGTCCCAGCACCGACCCTGGGCACACCACTTCCCCTCCCTGAGGTTCTGACAAACAGCCCCGAATCCTGACTTGTTGTTTTCTATTTCTCAGTCACTGTTGAACCCACTTAACAACATCCATATCAATACCCACACTAATCAATTTCTCAACAATCTTTATATGGGGGACAGTGTCAAAAGCCCAACTAAAATCCAGCAACACCACATCCACACTTTTCCCCTCATCCACCCACTTATTTATATGTTCATAAAGGTAATCAGATTAGTCTCACAAGACCTACCAGTGACAAATCCATGTTGGTACCTATCCACTTGTCTCTTAGCAATCATAATACCCTTTATAGTTTCATCAATGATGCCCTCTATCATTTTCCCACCACAGACGTCAGGCTCAATGGTCAATAGTCAGGGACCCTGGTTTTCCATTTTTCCGGTAACACTGGTAACAATCACAGAATCCTGCTTGGTTTGCAGATTTTGAATTCTTGTACTGGTGCCTCACAGAAATTGCATGTCACTGCACAGAATCTCTAAGATTTCAGCATCTTTTAAATTTGTTTTATTTTCTCTTTCTATGTCCCTTCTCACAGCATCAGTCTCTCTACTTTCAGAGATCCCTAGGCTGGGTATCCCTAGCTTCACCCCAGGTAATGCTCAGGAGCTACTGTGGGCCTGCCCCATCCTACCTGGATTGTACCCCTCCAGGTGGGAAGGGAGGGACCCCAGGTCACCCTCCACACTCCCTTAGTTTGTGTCGGGCAGCTCAGTGGGTTCCTCATGGAGCCTGATTATGAAGTCTGGGGCACCGGGTCTGTTCTGCCAGTGGACAATGTGGGGTGATTGTTCCTGGTTTTCTGGTCTCTGTCCCTGTGGCACCGGCATTAGAGGAGATCCAAGGTGGTAGGTCACACAGAGACATGCCACTACTCCAGATCCTGGCTAGTGTCCTCCCTCCTGATCACTCTGTAGCATGATTTCACCACCTCCCATGGTCACACAGGTGGTGGTAAAGCAGCAGGACCTGCAGCCCACTCTCCCTGGAGGAGGAGACAGTCCCCAGGTGCTCTATCCTACTCCCTGGCCAGACTTCCAGGAACCTGAATTCACTTCTGACCTTGGGTTGCTGGCACTGCAAGCAATGTTCTACCGCAGCACCAGCGGATCGACCCAGATTTCAGCATTTTAAAATGAATGCTGCTGTGCTTTGCATTCTTTCTGCTTTGCTGCATATAGAGTCAGTAAGGAAATCACCCGCACTGCTTTGTTGTAATCAGCCATTCAGTTTAAGCACCCATGCCTAGTGGTAAGAATAACAAACAGTGATTGAACTGGGTACATCCAGCAGACTTGGGTTTGATTCCACAACTTCCACTTGCATACTGTGTGACTCCAAGCAAGTCACTTAACCTCCCCAGTGCTTCTATGTCACTCCTGAAAACAGACAGTTCTGCCTAGTGTGCCTTACCTGCTTTACAAAGAATATAAAAATACCAGTATACCACATCATGAGAACGGTAGTCAGGGTACCAATTAATTTACTTGAGTTTTACTTGGTCTGCAATGATTTTGTATAGGTAAAGATAAATGTTCAGATTCATTTTATGTGTTTTATAAGCTTGTTTTTAGATTTTAGTCAGGTTTTTATTGTATTTTTGCATATGAGCATCTAGGTTGTAGATTGCTGAATGCAGGATCACTGTTGCCAACTAGCTTATTCAAGTTTAGAATCAGTAGGGCAATCCAAAATCCTCAGCTGTTTGAATAAAACTAGTCTGACTGAAAGTATGTTCACAAGGAAGAAACTGCCTTACTGCTTATGAAAAGACTTAACAGTTAGCACCCCATTTAGGAGAATGGGATCATTTGCATCTTTTCTCCCACCTGCTGTTTCAGTCCCTGTGACAACAAAAGTTTTCTGATACACTGCTTCAACAGGTTTGACCAGTGGATTTTGAAAGCGCAGTCAATGATATACAGAAGTTAAGACCCCAGGGCTGCATGATATTGGTGGGCAGAGTGGTGCGCAATTCACATCTGAACAAAGACATGAAAACTGGGAGACACCCTTTTCATGGATACCAAGTTAAAAAAGCATCCACATGTCTGGGAGATGGATGAATCTATTTGAAGGTCCTGCACTAATCATTTGTGGATTTTTAGGTGAAGATACTTATTTCAAAGAAGCAAATTCAAGCAGGTTTTTTTCCTTCTCCTATCCCTGGCCATCCACTCCTTCAAGCCTGACAGGCCCCTACCACCACTGCCGAGTCCCAACCACCATCCACTGCCCCTTACTGCTGTGCTCTACCAGGTAACCCAAAGTAACCCTTCACTGAGTGGGCCCCTACCCCTGTGGGAAGCTACCAGGGAGGAGACTTGCCTGAAAGAGCTTCCTGTGTATCCTGGGCATGGCAGGGGTCAGAACAGACACATGTCTGGGGCTTCCAGCTTATGGAGGGACCAACAGCCATCCTTCAGTTGGCCAGCGGGTGTTTAACAATTTTCTTGACAGGCCACATGATGTCAAGGCACAAGCCGATGTCCGTCATGCTCCCTCCTGCAGTAAGGGCTGACATGATGTCATGCCTCTGACCTCCAACAGGGGCCAGCAAATGCTGAGCCGTGAACCCACCCTCCCTCACAGGAGAAGGTGAGTGGTCGTGGATGCTCAAGCCTTCACCCACCAGTTGGCCCTCCAACACCCAAGTCTGTTCTCTAACCTTGGTCAGCAGTATCACAGGCAGAAATCCAATTCAGGCAGTAAAATTATAAATAGGAAAAACAATGGTAGTCCACCTTAGCAGTGATAGTTCAGATTAATTCACATCTGAGTTCTAACAAGAAAGAGACCAAGTCATTTGTAACTTGTGCATGTGGGGTGTGGGTGTTGAAGAAGGGGATCATAGTGCAGTCACTGCTGCCATCACCCCAGAGGGATGTGGACTGCATTGTTGCTACTGCCATCACATCAAAGGGTGGGGCTGTAGTGCTTCTGCCATCACCACTGGCAGATGGAGAATGTAGTACTGCTGCCATCACACCTAAGGAATGGGGCCACAGTGCTGCTGCTTCTGTCACACCTGAGGGAGGAGGTCATAGTGTTGTTGCTGCTGCCATCACACCAGAGGAATGGGGGCTGTAGTGCTGTTGGTGCTGCCATCGCACCTGAGGGATAGGGACGTAGTGCTGCTTCCATCACACCTTAGGGATGGGGGCTGTAGTGCTGCTGCTTCCATCATATCTTGTACCTAAAATAACTTTAAATTGGTACAAGGATGGAAGGATGTGCAATAATGGAGGTCAAAATTGCTAAAATGCATGTTAGCAGAGTTCAAAATTGTTAAATAAAGTACAGAGAACCAAATACCGTAAAACCGGATTTTGGCTTAGCAGACACTGGTGACAATACCGCTTTTTACAATGTCCAAAATGGAATAGGCCCTTTCTCAATCCTGGTAAACCAGTGTCCCTGTTGATAATTCATTGTCTGATCCTTTTTCCCTTTTTACGTTAAGCTTGTGTGCATGTGCAAGGAACATTTTGGGAGAGTAGCACACTTTGGAGGTGTGCCTCTCGTTCAATCCACTGCTCCGTTGAGCAGGTGTGGCATCCTGCACCAATGGGTGCGGGAGCTGTGTATGACAGCGGTGGTCTTCGCTTCAAAGAAACCACCGCTGTAATACACAGCATAGCTCCACGACCCCCACAGCTTTGGTGCCATGCTGGGAGCCCACCTCAAGCGTGGCAAACATCCTCGGGTCCTCTGCCGAGGGGGTGCCCAATCCCCGTCGGCTCCCATCCCAAAGGCCCCCAAAGCTTTGGTGCCACGCTGAGAGCCTACCCCAGCGTGGCAACGCCTCACGTCGCGTTGTCTGCTGACGGGTGCCCAACTCCTGTCGGCTCCACATCCCCCAAAGCTTTGGTGCCACTCTGGGAGCCCACCCCAGCATGGCAAACGCCCCGTCGCTTCTTTTCTTTTTGTTCAACCTGAAAAGCAATAACGGTCCCATGTAGTCTCCCAGCCCCTCCCCAACCTGCACCCACCACTGCGCACCCGCTCCCACCCCCTCACCCCATACTTACCTCGAACTCGGCGTGATGATCATCGTGGACCGGGAACACGTCTGCACTCTTCAAAGCCGACCGCGAACTGAGGAAATGCCGGTAAGCTGTATAATGGGCTAGATAGGGGTTTCAACTTTGCATATCCCAGGCATTTTTGGAATTTTTGCACAAATTTTCAACACGGGATTTTTGGGACCTTCTCATGAATGAAGTCACTGTCATGGCATTATTTGGCTGGCGGTGATTTCTACAGTCACTGCACGAAATCACTCTTCAGGCCTGAATAATGCCATGACAGTGACATCATTCATGAGAAGGGGTCCTAAAACCCCATGTTGAAAATTTGGTGCAAAATTCCAAAATGACTGTTTACAATCGTGCATTGCGCAGTTCCTACGCATGCTCGTAAGTTCTCAAATTTTCAATATTTCCACCCAGATTTTTCAACATTGCTATTTTACCACACCTCCTTATGAGCAGTACAGCTGCCATTTTTCACATCCTGCTCAAAACGTGTTTCCGCCTCATGTAGCTCATAAATGACGCAGTCTGTGTGCAAAATCAATGCATGGGACACATTAAGAAAATCACAATGACACTGTTCATTAGCAGAGGTCTTAAAATGGCTATGTTGAAAATTTGGTGAAAAATTCCTAAAATGACTGTTTTACGAGCATGTGCTATGCAGTTCCTACGCATCACTAGTAGGTTTGTGAATTTTCAATATTTCCACCCAGATTTTCAATATTGCCATTTTACACACCTTCTTATGAGCAGTACAGCTGTCATTTTCACATCTCACCCAAAACGTGTTTATGCCCATGTAGCACACAATGGCGCATGGTCGGTGCTAAATCAATGTATGGGACACATTAAGAAAATCACAGTGACACTGATCATGAGCAGAGGTCTTAAATGGCTATGTTGAAAATTTGGTGAAAATTCCTAAAATGACTGTTTTACAAGTGTTCATTTCGCAGCTCCTATGCACACTCGTAAGTTTGCAAATTTTCAATATTTTCACTCCACATTTTCAACATTGCCATTTTACCACACCTCCTTATGAGCAGTGCAGCTGTCATTTTCACATCTTGCCCAAAACATGTTTCCACTCATGAAGCGCACAATGGCACAGTCGATGTGCTGAACTCAGTGTATGGGACACATTAAGAAAATCACAGTGTCACTGTTCATGAGCAGAGATCTTAAAATGGCTATGTTGAAAATTTGGTGAAAAATTCCTAAAATGACTGTTTTACTTAGGTGGCGCTTGCAGTGTTCCCACGCGACGCCAGAGGGTTTCATGAATTTTCATATTTCCACCCAGATTTTCAACACTGGCATTTTACCACACTCCCTCATGAGCAGTACAGCTGTCATTTTACATTCTTTCAAAACGTGTTTCAGCCCATGTAGCGCAATGGGGGCAACAAAAAGGTCATGCTGAAAATTTATTGTGCAAATACCAGCAATTGCACAGGGCATTAGGGTACAGCACCATACATGCCAAACACCACTGCAAATACCTGCAAGCAGACCGTTCGGCATTGGACAAATGCTTGTTGTATATTGGCACTACATATGCCCTCCTCCACACCTCGGCAAGTGACCTGTGTCCCAATAACATAATAACTACATATGATGATACTGTAGCCCCATTAGTCATAACATATCACATGACCATCAATTATTCTCTTACAACCACATACTTTAACCAAACTAAAACCATTTATTTTATTTATTTACCCAAACTGAAGCAATTTATTTCTTTACTCTATTTATTTGAAAATTGGTAACCAGGAAAGACACACTGAGCTGAGCCTTGTTTCCAGGTGTGATCCAGGGAATAGTGAAATTCATCAAGAATCTTTAAAAGTGGCAACAAAATCTGATTTTAGGCAATATATTGTTTTGACTGTGAGTAATATTAATCACTCTGTTTTCTTTAGTTTTTATCTGTTATTTAACACTAACGTGCATACTTAATTAATTTATGCATGTTTTTCATGATTGCTCATGTGAGGCAACTTTCCTTCGATTGTGTATTTAAAGGATCAGCTGTGAGCGTTCATGTAAACTTGACAAAGTGCCCTTGTGTTCAGTGCGAAACATTAAGTCTGTTTGTGAAGACTTGAGACCGTTTCTGTTTCTGTGCTAAGGTAAGTTATTTCATTCTATTAAAGATTCAGCAATTCATATTTCATTTTCTAGTGGCTTTGTAGTGTGAGGTGTGTGGTGTGTTGGTTCCCTGCTTTGCAATTCAGTTTTTTTTTTTACTTGGCGCTACCTTGTTCCTTTTGGAGTGGCTTGGTTTACTTGAGCAGCAGCTCGGTTGTCAACAGTAGTGATCTGATCCAATTTCCTGAGGTAACGCTGCTGTGCATAATACGCTTGCCTCCTCCTAAATTGGGGCTTTCTTTTGGAACATATTTGAAATGTTATTTGAAAAAAATGATTTCATTGCAACCTATTCTCCTAATCAAGATTAAACTGGCACACTCCAAGAGAAAGTGTTATGTATGACTCATGCTCTTAGGTGTCATACCTGATTGCTTTAAATGGTATACTGTAGTTTGATTTTATAACATTTAAACCTTAATCTTTATTTTGCCAGGAGGTTTCACTGAGATGATATACTTTATATTTTATGTCAAACTGTAATGACAGGTCTATATTTCATGATGATCATGGCTTCTGTTAAATAATTTGGTGAATACCATCCATCAAGTTTCTGATAGCCCAGATACAGTAGTATCCATTATAATGCACTATCTGAATGAAACATCTGCTACAAAAGGATCAGCTAAATAATTGGAGCCACTGAAACACAGTATCTGCTGGATAAAACAAATGAACATACGGACATATGAAAACGCCAGCAGAAACAGGCCTTATGGTCTATCGGGTCTACTCGATTGTGTAGCTAGCCCTTCAACTTGCAGCTGCCCCACCTTCCCAACCCCTTTATCATAACCCCCTTGCCCTGTCCCAACCCCTCTTAAAGCCACCCACTATTTTTCAAGACACCACCCCTTGGGCAGAGCATTCCACTTGTCCACCACACTTTCCATGAAAAATGTCTCCTGATTCCCTCCTGAACCTTCCCCCAACCTCAACCGATGCCCTCTCATATTCCTCCTCTTCTAAGCTGTAAACCCTTCTGTATTAACGGTATTTATCCTTTGAGGTATTTAAATGTTTCAATCATATCCCTCTATCCCTCCTCTCCTCCAGGGAGTGCATAAGCAGCTAGCTAATCTCCCTCATAGAACTTTCCTCAAATCCCTGGATCATCTTGGTCACCATACATTGCTCCCCTCCAACAATTTGATGTCCTTCTTTAGGAACGGTGCCAGTACTGCAACAATACACCAGGTGAGGCCTGACCAAAGACCTGTAAAGGAGAAGGACCACCTCCCTATTCCTGGAAGAGATTCCCCTAGCTATACACACTAGCATCCTATTGGCCTTTGCTGCCCCTTCCTGCACTGAGCTGAGTTGTTCTTGTTGCCCGTTATAATCACCCCCAGATACTTTCCTCCTCGTTACTTTCTTGCTGACCCCTTCCTGCTGATAGCTCCTCCCTGATTTCTAGGTCTGAAGTGCAGTACCTGCATTTCTTGGCATTGAGCCCCAGCTTCCATGTTACTGACCACTCCTGTAGTTTGTTCATATCCTGTTGCAGCCCTTCCAGCCTTCAATGTCATCTACCACAGCTCAATCTTCGTATTGTCTATGAATAGACTGATCCTGCTCGGAGATCTGTGTGAGATATCAGCTATGAATATCCCAAACAGCACTGGTCCCAGTACCGATCCTGTGGCACCCCATTTGTCACTTCCCTTGGTGATGAGAGTTCCCCACCACCACCACCACCCTCTGCTGCCTTCCATTCAGCCAGTTGACGATCCAGTTGACCATCTTTGTTCCCACTTTTATGTATTCCAGCTTTCTCCCCAAGCCTTTCACAGCACAGAATCAAAGGCCTTGCTGAAGTCCAAATATAGGACATCCACCACATGGCCCCTGCCCAGTTCCCTGGTCACCCATTCATAATACTCAGATTTGTCTGGCAGGATCTGCCGGTGACAAACTCATGTTGATGACTCTCCTGGAGACCATTGTCCTCCAAGAAGGTCACCAGCCTTTCTATTTAAGATTGTCTCCATGAGCCTTCCCACAATCGATGTGAGGCTTACTGGCCTGTAGTTGCCTGGCTCATCCCTGGGGCCACTTTTCTGAATGGACACCACGTGGACCATCCTCCAGCTGTGTGGTATGCATCCTCATGCTACAGTACAAAATATTGTATCTCATACTTTTCCAAATAATCTCACTGCCATACAATTCTATTGCATTATAAAAATGCCTACCTAGCAATATCAACCACTGTAAATCTTAAAAGCCATTTGTTTTGTAATGAATCTTCTGAGTTTGACTTGCCAGTGTTACGTGAAACTGATGTTGCAGAGGTTTCTGAGAGAAGCCCTTTGTATACAGAAGGCTGCATCTCATGGGGCTTATCCTAGGTGCAGAGTTGCAATAACACATTACCCACCCAGTGTCAACACTCATGGGATATCTCCAAAGTGGATATTGTGAGAATCCTAAACACAAAGCTGAAGACTGTGCTTCAGAACTGACACTGTTCTTTGAAAAGTTTGCTCCAGTACAAAGAGTACATTTAAGCACAAGACCACTCAGCATATTTGGAAACATAGAAACTTAGAAACATAGAAATTGCCGACAGATAAGGACCACTTGGCCCATCCAGTCTGCCCTTTGCTGTCTTTCAAGCGGCTGCTGATCCTATTTGGTCATTGGCCAAAGCCTCTCCTTCCCTCCTCTAGGGTTCCTTATGCCTGTCCCATGCATGTTTAAATCCCTGCACTGTGCTAGCTCCCTCCACCTTCTGTGGCAGACTAAGCAATGTATTCACCACCCTTTTCGTGAAGAAAAACTTCCTCCATTTCCTCATACTGCCCTCTTAAAATCTCATATTGTACCCGCCGTTTGTACTTTCTATAGTGAAAGATATCACCTACTTGCACCTTGTTGATGTCTTTATGAGACTTGAAGATTTCTATCATGTCTCCCTCTTCCAGTGAAACCCAGATTGTTTGGGCTGACCTTCAGATTTCAGAGTAGAATATCAAACTCACTATCCCTTTGCCAGTGCTAATGGAATGCCAGATCCTACAAGGAATGGCAGCAGGCAGAGCTTTGTCTGTGGAATGCCCTGGAGGATACCTGTATGGGCAGGGTAGGTCCACCCAGTAGGAGAGGAGTCTAGGTAGGTTCAAGGTTCCTGGGGGAGGAACTGGTGCCTGCTAGTAGGAGGGCATCAGGCATTTATGTACCTGTAGGAGGGCTCTGCTTCTTTTAACTTTGACAGTTAGCTAACTACCCTGATAGATGGGCCACCGGGTTCCTGGCTGAAGACTTATCACAAGGGTTCAGAATGCCATAAAGAGGCCCACACAAGGCTTGTGATGCCAATAACCTGAAACCTGCCAGGACCATCTAGATATGCTTAAAACAACTGAAAAAGGAACTGGCATGGGCAGACTCAGCTGCCCCTTTGATCAGCCCTTACCCTTACCTTCATGTATCACCAATGGGCCTGGTGATAAAGAAGGTTCCAGGCAAGTTTAAGTTGATCAAATATCTGTCTTACCTGAAGGGTGACTTGGTCAATCACCACATTGACCCAGAGGATATGGCAGTATCATACTCGTTGTTTGATGCACCATGAAACTGATAGAAGGAGCTAGAAAGGGACACTATTAGGAAAATCAGGCAACAAATCAGCCTTTCAGTTATTATTAGTACATCTGCAGAACAGGGACATATTGGGGATGAAGTTTCAGGACAAGTACTTGGTAGGTAACTGCTTGCCAATGGGTTGCACTGTATCATATGCAGTATTCAACAGTCTAGCATATTTATGCACTGTTCAACTGCTCAGAAGGCAGGGAGGTTGGAGATAATACACTATCTAGATGACTTTCTATTTATAGGGTGGGGGACTGACCACTGTGCACAGCTGATCGAGCATTTCAGTCGGTCTGTGAGGACTTGGGGATACAAATAGCCCACAAAAGATGGAAGGACAGGCACTTGTCTAACTTCCTAGTCACTGAAATTGACACAGTGGCCACAGAGTTCTGTCTATTGAGAGAAAAGATCAATGTACTGTGTGAGCTGTTGCACAAGGTGGCATGGGCATGCAAGATGAAGCTGAAGGAGCTGCAGCAGCTGGTATGGCATTTGAACTTCACCTACAAAGTCATACTGATGGGGAGAACTTTTCTCTGGCAGTTGGCAAGTTGTGGGGCAGAATGTACCAAGCCTCATCACAGGCTTAGGGTTAAAGAAGTCATATGGGACTATCTTCATGTATGGTTAACCTTCCTGTCATGCTTCAATGGGGTGGCAATTTAGCCAGAAGAGCTTACCAGCCAGGAAATGGATATTTACGTGGATGTGTCCAAGGGCTTGGGCTTTTGGCATATTTCAGAGGAGCCTGGTGCACAACCCCTGGCCCCAGAAGTGGGCAGAGGCTGGCTTGCTTTGCCAAGTATTGCTCCTTGAGTTCTTCCTCTTGTGGTGGAATTAGCAATCTGGGGAGCAGTTGGGTAACATGTGGATAATATTCAGAATGGATAATATGGGGCTAGTTTAATGGCATCAATGGGCTACTCAGCTGGAAGGGACCAATGGAAATCCAATTATAGTGTTCATACTAAAATGCCTGATATTGAATGTGCAATTTAGAGCAATGCATGTACCAGGCATTGAGATTAAAGTGGCTGATGCTCTTTTTCGTTTGCAGTGGAGAGGTTCCAATGGCTGGCACCAGAAGCAGAGAAGTGTCCCAAGGAAGTTCTGTCCAATCTCTGGGATTTAGTGATTCAGAAGAGTGAGAATTGCTCAAGCAGTCACTAATGCCTAGCATGAGGGCAGCATACACAAAGAGGGTGGACAGCTTTGGGGGGCCAGGAGCCTTAGCCATTGCCAGAGGATCAGTTGTGTGCAAACATCCTACATATGAAACAGAATGGATGGCAGGTGGGGAGTGCTTGATCCATCTAGTCTGCCCATACCCTACTCCTCCCCATAAGACTTATTTCTTGATGACACCCTTGTATCTATCCCATGTGTTCTTGAATTCCCAACCATTTCTGCCCACATGTCCTCCCAGGGCAAGTTATTCCAAGGTACAAAAGTACTTCCTCACATTGGCCCTGAACATCCCTCCCTGTAGTCTCATGTTATGCCCCCAGGTTCGCATTCAGTTCCTTACCTGAAAGAGGTCCTGCACCTGCACCTATTTACTCCTTTGAGGTACTTGAATGTCTCAATCATGTCACTCCTTTCTCTCCTTTGTTCAAGAGAGTACAATTTAAGTTCTCCCAGTCTTTCCTCATATGGACTTTGCGCAGTCCCTGTATCATCTTTGTAGCCTTCCTCTGCACCATCTCCAACCTGTATATGTCCTTCCTGAGGTGCAACCTGCAGAACTGAACATAGTATTCCAGGTGGGATCTCACCATGGACTTACACAGTGGTAGTACCACCTCTTTTCCCTTGCTCGATATGCCCCTCCCAATGCATTCCAGCATACCACCAGCCTTCAGTGCTGTCTTTTCTCACCGCTTTGCCACTTTCAAGTCCTCTGATATAATGACACTGAGGTCCCATCCTTCTTTAGTTGCTGCCAGTCCCCTCCCAATTCAAGTAGTACTTCCTTGTTGGGTTGCCTCTACCTATTTGCATGACTTTACATTTTTTCATTGAATTTCAGTTGTCATGTCCTTGACCTCTTCTCACACGTCTCTGGGTCCATTTCCATTTTTTACTCCCTCAAGGGTATCCACTTTGTTACAAATCTTGGTGTCATCCGTGAAGAGAAACACTTTCCTTCCAACCCATCGGCAATGTCGCTAATAAAAACATTTAAGAGGAGAGGTTCCAACACCTGCCCCTGAGGCACTCCGCTAGTTACGCCCCTCTCTTCAGACAAAGTGCTGTTCACCTGTGTGCTTTGTGTCCTTCTGCCCAGCCAGTGTCTTATCCAGTTGACAACCTCCTACCCTACTCCCATGCTGTCCAACTTATTTGTCAGCCTTCTATGTGGGACAAAGTTGAATGCTTTACTAAAGTCTAGGTAGACTATAGCTACTGCACCCCTTGGTCCACTATCCTGGTGACCAAGTTGAAGAAGTTGATCAGGTTAGTTTGGCATGATCTGCCTGTAATGAAGCCATGCTGCTTGGTGTCTTGTTGCTTGCTTTTCTCCAGAAACTCTGGTATCCTTTCTTTAAGTAACGACTCCATTAATTTGCCCACCACAGACGGAAACTGACTGGCTTGTAGTTCCCTGCCTTGTCCTTGCTTCCCAACTTGTGGAGAGGTGCAACCATTGCCCTCCTCAATTTTCTGAGAACACCCCACTATTCAGTGACTTGGTGAATAGTTCAGCCAAATTATCTGCCAGTTCCTTCAAAACTCTTGGGTGTAACTCATCTGGGGCCATGGCTTAATCCACCTTTGGCTTGTTTAGTCCCTGCTAACACTTGTTCTCCTGTGAAGTGGCTCGATCAACTCCTGATATTGGTATGTCATTTTTTTGTTATTATGGGTCCATTTCCTTCTTCTTTCATGAAACCAAGCAGAAGTAATTAAGTAGGACCTCTGCCTTTCACTGTGCTCCTCCACTAGTCTACCTCCTGCTTTGTGAGTCTTACAATTCCTCCTATTTCTTCTCTTCTCCTGATGTATCTAGAAAATGTTGTTATCCTTTTTACTCTGTGCTATCCTTACTTCTGTTTCAGCTTTAGCCTTCCTTATTACTTTACCTGCCTCCCTCAGTTGTGACCAAAATTGGCTTTCTTCTCTTTGCCCTTCTTAGCCTCCTGGTACATTGCTCCGTAACCCTTGATATTACATTTTGAGGTTAATCTATGCCTCTTCCACCTCCACCCCATATGGTGTTTGAGGTTACCTACCAGGCAGACCTCATTTTGAAAATCCACCTTTTAAAATCTAGAACCTTTGTTTTTGAGTGACTGGTGTCCTCAAATGTGTTTATCTTGAACCATATCAAATGGTGATCTCTAGAACCTAGATGGTTTCCTACTTCTACGTTGTGTACCTTGTCACAGTTTGTAAGTATCAGGTCTAGGACTGCTCCCACCCTTGTTGGTGCATTGATGAGCTGCTTCAGACCTGCCTCCTGCTGGGCTGCCAGAATATCCCGCTCCTTGTTGAACCTGCGTATATGGGCCCAAATGTATATCTGGTAAATTGAAGTCCCCACTAGAATAATTTTGCCCTTATCTGCCATTTTATGCATGGTTTCCATTAGTTCTATATCCCACTTCCCCTGCACTGGGGTTCTGTAGATAACTCCTATCTGGACTGTTGTTCTGTTTCTGGTTTCAATTGTTATCCATAGTGCCTCAGACTCACCTTGAGTCACCTGCACCTCCATAACATTAATTCCCTGTCTTATGTATAAGTGATCCCTCCCACCTTTTTCCTTCCTATCCTCTTAAATAGGTTGAAACCTGGGATGGCTATGTCCCAGGCATGGTTTTCAGTGAAGCATGTTTCTGTCACAGCCACCCAGTCCAGCCTATCTGCCACCATCATTGCCATGAGGTCAGGGATTTTGTTGGTTAGACTCCATGCATTTGCAAGCAATGCCCGCTATAACCGCCTTCTCCCTTTGTTGGTGTGTATGTATGAAGTATCAGGACTCTATGCCAGGAACAGTCAGATGACATTTAACAACAGTTGCATGGTTCAAAAGGCCACAGAGTGAGAGACATGAGCAGATCCTTTACAGTACATAAGATATTAGAAGTATGGGCCGAGGAAACCCAAAAAGGGGGATGCGAGGCACCCTATTGGCCCAGTCTTGTTAGTGAAGATTATGATGGCTCTACTAAAGTTTGCTCAATTGGCCTCATAGGCTTTGCTATTCAAAACAGCACTTTTAGTTGCATTTTGTGGGGCATTTCAAGTGTCAGAAATTATACAGCTCAGCAAAGAGCAGACCTTGCTGGTGGTCTTAAGTAACAATGATGTGGTGGTGACCATGGAAGGGGTGTTCATTCTCCTAAAATGGAGCAAGACAGACAAGGGAGCCAGGGCGCTGGTGCAGCATCAGGTATTCTCCTGGGGTGGAGCAGGACGTAAGGGTTGGGTGTCTGCAGATAGCCAGCAGTTGAAGTCTGCAGGGCAAGCCTTCTTCCAAACATGAAGATGGCTCACCCCTCATTGCATTCCACTTCTGTCATCTGCTGGGCAAGGCCTTGTGAGAGTTGGGTATGGTGGATCAGGGCTATCTATAACACTCACTCTTTGAGCATTGGAGCTGCTTTGAATGCTAGGGTTGAGGGATAGACAGATGCACAGTTACCATCATTAGATAGGTGGAGGTTGCAAGCGTTCAATATGTATGTGCACCAATTACTTTCACCTTTTCTGTTTTGTTTATTTGCAGGTCAGGACTTCCATCTTAGGCGAGTTGGATATGTGGCTATTCCTATGTGTATTGGGTGGTGGTGAGGACAAGGCAGCTCCGGGTAGGGGCAAATCTCATCTTTCACCCCAGAAGCACATATACAATGGCTGGGCCAAGGGGGATGAGATGAAGGGAGCTGCTGTCCTAGGTCACCACTGAGTCTAGATGCATAATCCATCGAATGTGTTTGTCATCCACCTGGGTGGAAGCAACTTAGTCCTGCTGAAGTCTGTGGAGTTGCAAAACAGAATGTGGAAGATTTGGGGCTGGTGCACTGGAAGTGGCCCATGATGAAGATAGTGTTGTGGCACATGGTGCAGAGGCAGTGATGGCACCATGCCAGGAATCCCAGTGCCATAGAGAGGGCATGTGTTTGACTAACACGGTTATGCAGCAAGTTATGGAATCACTCAGGGTGAGGTAGTACAGCATGATGGGATCTGGCAAAAGTACACAGTTGTATGCTAGGGATGGGTACATTTATTTAACCTAGGGAATGACAGGTTTTAGCTGATGTACGCATGGCTTGGAGGAAGTCCTGGTGTGATATGCTTGTAGTGGATGATCGCCCGAGCCATCGGGGCTCATCAATTAGTGGTATGGTAGTCACACAGCAGTGTAAATGGGAATCAACAGGGTTATCACTCCTTTCAGGCATGCCCTGAGGCTGGGGAGAGACAAGGTCTTGGCATCTAGTGCCAGAGGGATGTCAGCCATAGGCTGATGTAGGCCACCAGTCAGAGTGTCCTACATGAAGAAGGGAGCTATAGGGACTGGCCCATTCTAAGCCAACCCTCACTCCTTAGTGACCTAGGGGCCCTGTGAGGTGGTTTTAATCAACAGGCATCTTCCAAAGGGAGGTGGGCTGATATGTTTGGCAAATTAATTGGTTAATTAAGTAGCTGCAACCACTTTGTTGTGCACATCATACTAATAGGGGGTACCATAGTGATGATGATGACAATGACTGTTGGTTGAAAAGGAGAGTCTAATTAGCTTATATTGCTAATGCATAGCTGTGGCTATTTCCTACAAGCACACTGCATGTACTATTTGTCTGAGGGAATGAAGGGTTGTGACCTGTAAGGCAATGCCAAAGCCTGAAAGGAAGGGCAGCAGGCAGAGCTTTGCCTGGGGAACACCCCAGAAGACCATGGATGGGCAGGGGTTGGTACACCTACTAGAGGCGGAGTGGCTCTGTAGGGGGCAGGATTCATAGGTGGTGGGAACAGGTGCCTGCTGGTTGGAGGGACAGTGGGCATTTAAGTGCCTGCAGGGAGGGCTTTGCCTTCTTTTCACCCCTGACTGAGGCAAATACCTTCCCAATCCCTTCCCTCGTTAAAGCAGGGGCACAGAGCCAGGGTTAGGGAACCTACCATCCCTGTATGAGAGATTGCCTTAGGGTTCAGGAAGGAATTATACTGTTTTTCCCCAAAGGTTTTTCTGGTGTTTTTCCTCCAGCAGGAAAGTATGTGAGTAGGAGGAGCTTCATAGGTAGATAGGTAGGTGTCACAGTTATGTGGGCATGGCAGCAGCAAGGCAGTGGGGTGCTTTGCAGCATAGAAGTTGTTCAGTAGCATACATGGGGGAGCAACAGGGTTGTCGCTGCTTTTTTCTGGCATGTCTTGAAGCTGGGAAAGTGAGGCCTTAGTGGCTGGTACCAGAGGGGTGCCAGCCATAAGTGAAGGATAACTCTCTGATGTAAGTCACCAGTTGGTGGCACCTACATGGGGAAGGGCTCGATAAGGACTAGCTGTTCTCAGCCAACCCTCATGCCTTAGTGGTCTAGGGGCCAGTGAGGGCTTTAATCAATAGATAGGCCACTTCCAAGGAGGTGATCTAATAATTTTTGTGAATTAATTGGTTAATTTAGTAGCTGCGACTACCTTGCTGTATACATGAGACCAACAGGGGTGCCATAGTGATGATGATAACAATGACTATTGATTGCAAGTGAATTCTAGTTAGCTTATATTAATAAATGCATGGCTGGCCATTTCCTCCAAGCAGGCTGTATGTTTCATTTGTCCACAGGAACAAAGGGTTATGAACTGTAAGACAAAACATTATGGGTCATATCCTGAACAATAGAAGTATCTACGTAACTCATTTTCATATCCACATGAATAGACATTTAAATGACATTTTTCTTAACAAGTGTTCCTCCACATTCAGACACACTGACACACTCATACTGTATATGTCTCTTTTAGAGTAGGTTTCAATATGGATCATAGGAGCACATAATAGAGCAGATGTTTCTCTCACTTAGCCTAAATTGATTTTTTTTTCTTGAGATAGCATTCTAGGCTCTGTAACATAATTTAGCAGTACTCACATCCCACTGTTCACTGTTATCTTCTGAACTGCAAATGCAGTTACAAAGAGAACATAATCATTATTAGAGCAGTCATAAGAACATAAGAAAAGTGCTGGCAAAAGAAAATTGTAATCCCTTGTAAATGGTAGTTTACTCATCTGATAAAAGTGAATATGTGAGAGTATGTCCATGGCACTCCAGTCCATACCTTTGAGTTGTTATGCTCACCTGATAGGCTGCTAGGTGCATATATGATCACCAGATCAAATTTCCAAGACCTCTACCTAGCCCCTGTTTGCCCTAACTAGCCAGTTTGATATATTCCCAGCTGTATGTGAAAACCCTTTATGAGTGGAGAAAAGCAATTGAACAACATACATGGTTAGTTGTAAATTATCTCTTTATGTAAACGTGATTCACCATATGTTATGTTACAAGTAATTATTGCTAGTGATAATTCAAACATCATGATCTCTTACTAATACATCGGTGTTTGCCAACAGAGTATCCGGGATTCCGATCAGGTCGCTCTTCTTTTGAGGTGGGTCATGGAGTACCATAGATATACTCTCTCAAAATCACCTTTACCAAGTGAGTAAGCTACCATTATGTATTGAGTATATCCATGGCACTCTAGTTCTTACCTTTAGGTTGCCTAATCAGCAGTAGCCTTCGAGAAAAGCAGGGGTTGGGGGGAAGTGACTGTACTTGCCCGGATCCCTATGTCTTTGCTGCTGCTAAAACTTTTCGGTGAAATAGTTCGTATCGAGCCGCATGTGTCCAATCAGTAGTGTCTTATGAATGTGTGTCAAGCGGACCTTATAGAACTGCTCATATCGCTGCCAGTGATGCCTGGTTTCTTTCTGCCCATGACGCCACAATTGCACTGGTAGAGTGGGCTCTACAGTTTGTGGAGGAGGTGCTCCCAATTTGTAAGCTTCTGTGATTGTTCTTTTAATCCAAGAGGCTATTCCAGATTTAAACACTGCTATCTCCTTCTTGGGGCATTGTGTGATTATCAACAATCTTTCTATTTGAACTGATTAGTCCTATGTAAGTATATTTGTAATGTGCTTTTTACATGCAGCGTGCTTAGTGACTGATCTTCCTTTTGATTTGATGTGACATCAATCAATCAATCAATCAATCAATCAAATCTTTATTTATTCAGGCGATCATCATTGAGTAAGGCTCATTTACAAGATGGACCTGATAAGGTCAAGGTTCGAGCTGATGCACAGCAATTACATCACATACTTATGAGACAGTTATACATACAGAAGAAAAAATGTTATTTATAACACAATAATATACAGAGAATTCACATGTTAAAAGCTTAGCTAAGAGAAAGTTAAACTAACATCTACAATATGTACAGTACATATATATCTCAATGAGGATCATGACAGTCACTCACATAATGAGTACAAGGATGTTGAAGGAATAGTGGTGCCATATACTGCTGTGTCTGACTGGAAGGAATATGCCATATGTGATTGGAATATGGTTTTGTGGGATGACTATTCTATCTCTAGCGATAGCAGCTGCATTTCTCTGTGAAGAAGGCTGTACAGTGCTGCTTGAAGGATGTAAATGGAATGATAATGGACAGTTTAAGGATTTTGTAGGGTGTTCCATGCTATGGCTAGAGAATAGCTGATTGCAGCCCTCCTATTTTGGTGTTGACTTTGGGCAATTTGAGCAGGATGATATTGTTGTTGATATTGACATGACAGAGGGGAGCACTAATATTGGGCTCTTGTGGAACTGAGACACTACCTTCAGTAGAATTCAGTGACTGTCCTCATAGTAACCCCTCCTTGTGGAATTGCCGGAATGGTTCTCTACAAGAGAGTGTGCCCAGCTCTCCTATTCTGCGTTGAGCAGACTGCAACCAAGAACATCACTTTCAGTCCCATCCAGTAAGATTCTGTTTCTATAATCAATTCAAATGGACTGCTTGTGAGTACATTGAGAATTAGATGTGAGGGTCCTATGGGGCAACTGTTGGTTTGTTTCTAGGCCTGATGTTTGTAGCTGCTTTTAGGAAACAGAGTACATCTGGGTGTGTGCCCAGTGCTGTGTCTCAACTCTGCCTAGTACTGCCCTTGTGGAGCTAAGCTGGACTCTTATTGATGCTGGAGGTAAACCTTTGTTCAGTGCTTGTTGTAAGTATTTTAGGATCTGTGGAATTGCAACATGTTGTACCTGTATTCCTGCATTTTTGCACCATTTTGTGAATAGGTGCCATTGTCTATCATATGTTGATGTGGTGGATGATCTCCTGGATTGTAACATTGTACTTATGACTGATTTGTCATAGCCTTCAATCAACAGCCTCTCCTTTCAATGGCCAGGCCATAGTTGGAGTATGTTGGTGTCTGGGTGTTTTACTGGTCCCTGAGGTCAAGAGGTGTGGTCTGTTCAGTAGTTTCCAACAGTCCAGGGCCATGGCTATCACTGCGGCAAGTGATGGGTCCCAAGGAAATCACTGTGTTCTTCAAAAGGCTCCGACTGAGGGTCACAAGAGCTGAATGAAGTGCCCACCTCCCACAATGCATCGCCTCAGGGATCGCCCCTGGACTGCCAAAAGGTACGGAGAACACGTAACACACGGTTGTAGGAGCAGCACCAGCCTGCAGTACAGGGTGCTTTGTTTGCTTTTGGCACCAAAACTTTTTAAATATCTGGACCTTCTGTAAAACAAACTGCCTTTAAGAGTCGGGAAAGTCGGTGCAGCACTGCAGATAGTTTTTCTGCGCTGCACTTTTCCTCAAAGCCTTAACTTTAAATACAGTGCAAAAAGTACTTTTAAGAGAGTTTAATAGTTGCTATAGTCTTGAGCCAGAATCTGTTTTTCCAGTACAGCTATTGATATTTACAGTCGCTATAGTGTAGAGCCAGGTATTGTTTAAAGGCACAAATTCCAGTGCTATAGTATAGAGCCAGGTACTGTTTAAAGGCACACATTCCAAAATTCAGCAAGACTGTTCAGGAACCCTAGATGGCTGCAGTTCAGCCTATGTAGCTCTGTTTCATTATTCTTACCTTGCCCCGCTCTTGCAGCATGGCTATAATTCTCTCCCCTCTCCCTTAGCTCAGAGGCTCTGACTAGAGGTCACGATGGCTGAATGAAGTGCCGCTCCCCACACAACGCATCACCTCAAGGATCGCCCCATCCCCGGACTACCCAAAAGCTCAGAGGCTCTCAATGAGGGACGCCAAGGCTGAATGAAGTGCCTGCCCTCCCCACACAATGCATTACCTCAGGGATCACCCCCACCCCCTGGACTACCGAAAGCTCAGAGGCTCCGACTGAGGGTATGTAGGGCTGAATGAAGTGCCCACCCTTCCCACACAATGCATCACCTCAGGGATCACCACCCACCCCTCCAGACTGCTGAAAAGCTCAGAGGCTCTGACTGAGGGTCGTGAGGGCTGAATGAAGTGCCCACCCTTCCTAAACAATGCATCACCTCAGAGATCACCCCAACCCCCTGGACTGACGAAAGCTCAGAGGCTCTGACTGAGGGTCACGAGGGCTGAATGAAGTGCCTCAGGGATCACCCCCACCACCCCGACTGCCGAAAAGGTACAGAGAACACGAGGCTGTAGGAGCAGCACCAGCCTGCAGTACAGGGTGCTTTGTTTGCTTTGGCACCAAAACTTTTTAAATATCTGGACCTTCTGTAAAAACAAACTGCCTTTAAGAGTTGGGAAAAGTCGGCACAGCCACTGCAGGTAGTTTTCATGCTACTTTCCTTAAAGTCATAACTTTAAATACAGTGCAAAAAGTACTCAAGAGAGTTTAGTAGTTGTTATAGTCTGGAGCCAGAATCTGTTTTTCCTGTTTTGCCATTGATATTTACAGTCGCTATAGTGTAGAGCCAGGTACTGTTTAAAGGCACAAATTCCAGTGTTATAGTTTAGAGCCAGGTACTGTTTAAAGGCACAAATTCCAATATTCAGCAAGACTGTTCAGGAACCTCGATGGCTGCAGTTCAGCCTATGTAGCTCTGTTTCATTGTTCTTACCTTACCCCACCTCTTGCAGCATGGCTATAATTCTCTCCCCTCTCCTTTAACTCAGAGGCTCCAACGAGGGTCAAGTGAGGGCTGAAATGAAATGCCCGCTTCACACAACGCGATCACCTCAGGGATCGCCTCACCCTCCCGACTGCCCAAAAGCTCAGAGGCCCTGACTGAGGGACACGAGGGCTGAATGAAGTGCCCGCCACCTCACACAATGCATCACCTCAGGGATCACCCCACCCCTTGGACTGCCAAAAGCTCAGAGGCTTCGGCTGAGAGTTGCGAGGGCTGAATGAAGTGCCTGCCTCCCCCACACAATGCAACGCCTCAGGGATCACCGCCCAGACTGCTGAAAAGCTCAGAGGTTTTGGACTGAGGTCCCGAGGGCTGAATGGAAGTGCCCTCCTCCCACACAATGCATCGCCCTCAGGGATAGCCCCCCACCTCCCCGACTGCCAAAAGGTACCGGGAGAACATGAGGCTTCAGGAGCAGCACCAGCCTGCAGTACAGGGTCCTTTGTTTGCTTTGGCGCAAAAACTTTCTAAATATCTGGACCTTCTGTAAAACAAACTGCATGATAAGAGTCGGGAAAGTTGGCGCAGCACTGCAGATAGTTTTTCTGTGCTGCACTTTCCTCAAAGCCTTAACTTTAAATACAGTGTAAAAAGTACTTCAAGAGAGTTTAATAGTTGCTATAGTCTTGAGCCAGAATCTGTTTTTCCTGTACAGCCATTGCTATTTACAGTCGCTATAGTGTAGAGCCAGGTACTGTTTAAATGCACAAATTCCAGTGTTATAGAATAGAGCCAGGTACTGTTTAAAGGCACAAATTTCAATATTCAGCAAGACTGTTCAGGAACACTAGGCGGCTGCAGTTCAGCCTATGTAGCTCTGTTTCATTGTACTTACCTTGCCCGCCTCTTGCAGTACAGCTATAATTCTATCCCCTCTCCCTTAGCTCAGAGGCTCCGACTGAGGGTTGTGAGGGCTGAATGAAGTGCCCGCCCTCCCACACAATGCATCACCTCAGCCTTCAGCCCTCACCCCCAGCTCCCGGATTGCCGAAAAGCTCAGATGCTCTGACTGAGGGTCATGAGGACTGAATGAAGTGCCTGCCTCCCCACACAACGCATCACCTCATGGATCGCCCCACCCCGACGGACTGCCGAACAGCTCAGAGACTCTGACTGAGGGTCTCGAGGGCTGAATGAAGTGCCCGCCCTCCCCACACAATGTATCGCCTCAGGGATTGCCCCCCACCCCACCCCAGACTGCAAAAAGGTCACGGAGAACACGCTGCTGTAGGAGCAGAACCAGCCTGCAGTACAGGGTGCTTTGTTTGCTTTGGCGCCAAAACTTTTCAAATATCTGGACCTTCTGTAAAATCAAACTGCCTTTAAGAGTCGGGAAAGTCGGCACAGCACTGCAGATAGTTTTTCTATGCTGCACTTTCCTCAAAGCCTTAACTTTAAATACAGTGCAAAAAGTACTTTAAGAGAGTTTAATAGTTGCTATAGTCTGAAGCCAGAATCTGTTTTTCCTGTACAGCCACTGATATTTACAGTCGCTATAGTGTAGAGCCAGATACTGTTTAAAGGCACAAATTTCAGTGCTATAGTATAGAGCCAGGTACTGTTTAAAGGCACAAATTCCAATACTCAGCAAGACTGTTCAGGAACCCTAGACGCTGCAGTTCAGCCTATGTAGCTCTGTTTCATTGTTCTTACCTTACCACCTCTTGCAGCATGGCTATAATTCTTTCCCTCTCTCCTTTGGCTCAAAGGCTCCGACTGAGGGTCGCGAGAGCTGAATGAAGTGCCCGCCTTCCCACACAACGCATCGCCTCAGCGCTCACCCCACCCCCGGACTGCCAAAAGGTGACGGAGAACACGCAGCTATTGGAGCAGCACCAGCCTGCAGTACAGGGCGCTTTGTTTGAGCCCCTCGCTGCCCCCACCACCACCCTTGGTCAGCTTGTGTTTTATAGGTGGTGTCACGTGAAGCTGCAGAACAGATCAGCCCACTTTCCCACCTGCAGTTTATACTTGCTGAACTCTAGGGGAATCCTGCCTGCCAACACTTATCCCTTCATTCATCCCATATAGCAATATGTCTCTCATAGTTTTCTGTATACTCGCTTTGCTCCTCACTATCCTATCCCCCCACTATTCCTGCTAAAAATCTAACACCTCTGTAAATGCGCATCTGCAAGAATCTCAGCCTCCTGAGCACATCCTCACACTGCTCCTAGCCCTCCCAACTATTTTCCACTTACCGCTAATGCACCTCATACGCTGGACCATGCCACCGCCCCCACACCCACCACTGACGTCCACCCCCTGCCTCACTGTGCACAGTGGAAGGTGGTCCCTCTGTCCTAGCCATACCTACCCTTAACTCCCTACCCACCCTGCACTGCCCCCCAGATCCTCGCATCTGCCCAAGCACCCTACCACTACCCCGTAGTCCTTTTCTCCGTCTCATCACCTTACTCCTCCTGCTGTCTGGGAATGTCCACCCTAACCCTGGACCGGACCCGCACTCCCCAATCGCCCCTACAGGACATGGACTCTGCATTGCCTCTATGAATATCTGCAGTCTCCCAAGGAAGACTGCAGCACTCCAGTGTTGGGTCTCCCAACACACACCTGACATTCTGTCATAGTGGAGACCTGGCTCTCCCAATCAACTCCAGACTCTGCTGTCTCCTCCCTGGTTTCACCCTCTTAGAGAAGATCTTGTGGGTAAGCGTGGCAGCAGATGCGGTCTACCTGCATGACTCCCTCCTGGGTCTCGTGCTACCTACCCCCAAGCTCGACCATGGAGCCCAAGCCATCACCCGAAAATCACCCCTGACCCGGGCCATGTTCCTCTTACCTCACAACCACCTACATACCCCCATGAGCACAAAGTCAAGCTATCCGCTCTCTCACTGACTATCTCTACCCTGCCACACAAGGCTGAACAGTTCATCCTAGGAGACCTCAACATCAACTGGCTTGGCTCCACTACAACACACATTAAGGACAACTTCACAGCCCTTGACCTATCTCAATTAGTCACTCGGCCCACCAGGTTTAACCAGTCAAGGGAACCAGCTCCTCCTAGATATAGTACTCTCAAACCGCCCACACAAAATCAAGTCTGTTAATGTCCTAGCCAACTCCCTTAGTGACCACTCACCAATTCTCTGCTTCTGGTCCTCCCCTACACTCAGTCCTGCATACAAATCCACCCCGATCGCCGCTTCCACCCGGGGGCCTTAATAAACTCAAGCAGTACCTTGCCCAGCTTGACTGGTCCCCGATCTCCTTACAATGGATATTGATACTGGTCTAGCCTTCCTCACTAGTACCTTCTGCAGGGCCTGTGACATGTTTGCCCCTGTCACCAACACCTGCTCCAAGAGACACAATGCTGCCTGGATTTCCCCTCCTGATCCAGCAACTGAAGCAGCGTGATAACCTATGGCACACTGCTGCTGAGTCCAGCAGGACAGCAGACAGGCAAGCCTTTAATGCCACTCGCAACCAATACACCTGGGCCATAAGACAAGCCAAGGCCAATTACTATCAAACCACCGTGACCTCATCCTGTGGCTCTGCCTGAGCTTTTGGGATAACATAAAGGAGCTAAAGGGAAGAGTCACTCTCCTCCTCCTCACAGATGGTTATTAATGGCACAATTAATACTGACCTACCACGTGTTGCTGACTGCCTCAACATAACATTTTCTGACCTAATGTGCAGTCCTTCCTGCCCACTTGTTTGACCCTATCCATACGATCTAACCGCAGCCATTTCCGACCACCATTTTTCTTCAGGACCATCTCTCCCCATGACACCAAGCCACTCCTCCTAAAGCTCCTCTCCTTCCACAACCCGAGCTGTGACACCCTTGACTCCAGGATACCCACCCAACACTTGATGTCATACTAGCCCCTCACTGACCTTCTTAATCGATCCCTGTGCCTCGGCCAATTCCTGAGTGCATGGAAATTGGCTGAAATTACCCTATCCATAAAATGGAGACCACACATTACCAAACAATTACAGACCTATCTCCACCCCCAAAGCCCTGGAGAAAATAGTATCCACCCAAATCATGGACTATCTGTCCAAATCAACATACTGTGCCCAGAGCAGCATGGCTTCTGCCCTGGTCACAGCACCACCACAACCCCATTGGAGTTCTCCCATCAAATACACTCTGCACTTGATGCCAGGGAGATCACTGGGCAGGTGTTCATTGACCTATCCAAGGCCTTTGACACTGTGTGTCACCCATTAATGCTTGACTCTCTCTGTCAGCTGGGCTTTTCATCTGGCCCTCTGGCCTGGTTCTCCAGCTACCTCCGGATAGATCCCAATAGGTCAAATTAAATGGCATCCTATCAACTGCCCTGCCTGCACACCCTGGGTCCCTCAAGGCTCCATCCTGGGCCCTACATTGTTCAGTCTCTTTTAAACACCTTCCCAGCTCCTGCACAGTAAAAATGCTTCTATATGCCGACGATGCAGTCCTAGTCGCTCAAGCCTCCACCCACTCACTCTCCAGAGCTCTCTGTAACTCACCTTCAGCCAAGCTGAAAAGTGATTCCTCGATCATCGCCTGGTTCTGAACCTCAAGAAGACAAAATTTATGATCTTTGCACACCGCCAAAGTAACTCCAGAAATGCTCCCTTCAGATCATTCCCAGCACCCTCCACCCCTTGAACAGGTATCAACACACAAATACCTGGGCATACCTCTCGACTCAGCTTTCTCCTTCCATGCCCATGTCAGCTCTTTGTCCTCTGCCATAAATGCCCGGATTAGACTCTCCTGCCACAAAGACTGCCTCCTGAGTTTGCCCTACAGCTGGCTATCACTTCCTCCATCCTGTCTTTGGTTGACTATGGACTCCCTACCTATGCAGCTGCTGACCCCACTGCCCTCACCAAAGTCCAGACCTCTATCAACAAAGCCTGTAGGCTCCTGACCAGTGCCCCAGCAAAACTCACACATGCCAGCTCTACTTCACCTCAAACATACTCAGTTTTGAAGAATGCCTGCAATACCACACCTGTATACTGGCAAAAAGGCTCTACTTGGGCTATGCCCCCAGGAGTCACCACACACCCTTCAACAGGCCTCCACTCGGTCATCACCCAAATACTACCAAAGCCACCTTCCAGGTGCCTAGAGCCAGGACCCCACTCGCCCAAAGGTCTTTTCACTACAGAGTACCTTTCTGGTATAACTCCTCCCCGCACAACACAAACATCTCAAAATCGGCCTTCAAAGTCGCCTATGCAAACACATCACTAGCACTTGAGCTGTATATGCCCATTATAGGGCTTTCGAGAGTGCCATTCTGAACCATCTTGTCCCTATAGTATTACGTATGTACTAGTTTACTCAAATTGCTTGTTATAGTCTGTACACCACGCACTGTAACTTGTGTGCTCCACTAGGACACAAAATGACTTAGTTTTTGTGCTCTTCTGCAACTTGTCTATTTTGCTCTCTGAAATACCTGCTTTGTATGCTCTTTGTATCTCACCTGTATTGTTCTCCACTGTCTTGCTTCACAAATATATTCGTCTCCCTCTCTGTGACGAGGCGCTTTGTAAATGAGTCTTTGACTCAAAGGTTTGTAAATCCGATTTGTGAATTAATTAAAATAAATAAAATAAGTTTGTGGAGAAGGTCACTTTCAGTTTATCTCAAACAAGGGTCAAAGGCTGTGGTCATTCTGGCATAAAATAAAGTCTGACATGATAAACTTCTTCAGAATATTCCTTAATTTATTGTGCCCAAACATTTCACCTGTATAGGCTTCTTCTGGGGAACTATAATCAATGCATAAATATATTTTTAATATAAAGCAAAACAAAATGGTTATACTAAATGCACACTGAAAACAGAGTTAAAAATCTATGTTTCACTTTTATGTCTTCTTCAGGAAATATCTAAAGAGAAAAACAAAGTTAGTGTAAAGGGAGGTAAACAAGGGATATATATATATGGGAAAGAAAAAGGGAGGCTTAGGAGAAGAAGTGATAAATGGCAAGATTAAGAGAGAATCTGAGAAACAAAAGGTGATGATGGGAAAGATAAAGCAAAATAGGAGTGAAAGATCTAGAGAAGTCCCAGGTGGGGACTAATTAACAGGGTCTAATAGGAAGGCTGAAATTGACAAATGTGGGGAGGAGACAGAGATGGAGACTATGGTGAAAATGAAAATAAATTAAATGTGTACAGATACAAACAGACTTTAGGGAAATAAGGCATGGCTGAAAGATGTTAGTGGAAAATAAGTCTATCATTTAAACCAGAGGGCTGCTGGGAGCCTAGGGATGATCAGCTTGGCTTCCATGTTTTTTCTATGGTCAGAATCCCAGAAGCCCCTGCTGAAGGACACAAACAGAAAGGTCATTGACACTGTGTTCCCTTGAGATAAAGTGAGATAAAATGGGTTTAGCAGTGTCACCATTCCTGACTGCTCTGTTATGTTCCCTGAAATGGTCAGCAAGGCACCTACCAGTCTCTCCGATATAAATAGCTGTACACTTCCTGGAAAGAATGCAATATACCACATTAATGGAGGTGCATGAGAGCTCCTTGGTGATGTGAAAAAACCCTAGGCCCCTCGAATTTCAGTCACACTGGAAACAAATTTGCAGGTGTAGCAGCAGTCCTGTTGCAAGGTTTGGTACCTGGTAGGAGGAACTGTTAGGAGTAGGTAGGCTGCTTTTAACCAGGAGATTACACAGGTTAGGTGGCAGATGATAGGAGGCAATAGGTGGTTCTGTAAAGGAAGCTCCAATGTTAGGGTCAGTTTGCAAAATGAGAAAGTTACTGGTGATGATCATGTGAAGAGAAGGTTTGCTTTGATGGAAAGGAGGCACTAGGGGAATTCGCTGTTGTTCTTGTGTGACAGTATCCTTCCTGTGGGGATCAAGATTACGGGCATGTTAGTGACCCGGAGAGTGCTCTGTCCATTGTGCTTTAGGGGTATGCCCTGTTGACAAAAATTGCATTATTTAGGTCTGCTCAGCAAAATCATCCTCTTTACAGCATAACCTGTGAAGTCTAAGAAACTGTGAATAAGGCAGGCCATTCTTGACATGTTTAGGATGGAAGGAACTGTGGAGGAGGAAACTGTGAGAGTCAGTGGGTTTGTAATAAATGGATGTCTTCAGACCAGTGTTGTGTACTGACAGCTGAATAACTAGAAAAGGCAGTGTAGAGGAAGATACTTCAACAGTGTATTGAAGGGAAGGATGGATCATGGTAAACTTGGCAAGGAAGACTTGAGGGTCTCCTGGAGCAGGAGGTGGCTCCACACAGTCATCTATGTAGCATTTGTAGAGTTCAGGCACAGTCCCTGTGAATGAGAGAAAAACTTTCTCCACCCAACCCACAAAACAGATTAGCAAAAGCTGGGACCCATCGTGGTAACCATGGCAACTCCACTGACCTGCTGAAAAAACTGTTATTAAAAGATAAAGTACTGAGTGTAAGAACAGGTTCTGCCAGATGAGTTGGTGTGTGTGGTGGCTGCTGGACTTCCCGCTTATTCAAGAAATGCTGCAAAGCTGTCAGACCATCATCACGGGGATCACTGTAAAGAGATTTGATGTCCATTGTGAAGATGAGCTGATGAGAGTCACTGAATCTGAACCTGTCAAATAGCTGAGAGCATGGTTAGTGTCTTTAACATAGGAGGCAGGGACTCAATGAGGGGTCTCATGAGGCTGTCCAAAAATGCAGAGATGTGGGATGTGGAGCAGGAGCAGACAGACACAATAGGATGACCAGGGTTACCTGTTTTGTGGATTTTGGGAAGGAGATAAAACCTGGATGTCTGGGGATGCTGAACTATGAGTCTCTTAGCAGAAGCAGGGAGCCTTTGTTTTCAATAGCAGAGGTGATGGTGGTGGTGACCTCAGTCTGATAGTCAGCAGTGGGTCCTGTGGAAGAGAAGAATAAAACCTGGTGTCAGGAGAGTTGCTGTGTGGCTTCAGTGATGTATAGCTCCTTTGCCAGACCACAAAGCACCTCCATTATCAGCTGGTTTGATAACAATGTCATTCTTACATTGCAGAGATCTGAGGGCTGCAAGCTCACCAGGTGTCAGGTTGGAATGGTTGTGCCTGCAATGAAGATTGAAGTTAGTGGTGTTTTCCATGCATTGGTTAACAAAATAATCAACAGCAGCAAACGTCCTGGAGGGATGTCCATGCACTTCATTGGGGATTGATATCATTGATTGTTCTGGTGATACTGTCATCATCTGTGGGAAGAGGAGTCTCATTAGAAAAATGAGCTGCTAAGGCATACTTCTATGATAGAAGACTGCGATCAACTTGAACCTGGGGTGTGTCTGAAGATATCTGTGTGGGTATTTTATTAGTCAGTGTCAATGGCTCAGTAGGTAGCACACCTGCCCTGAGGCCAGGAGATCAGAGGGCTGTGTGTTCAGTTCCCACATCTGACACTTGGGTTAATATCCCAGTATTGACAACACGTAGTGCAGCATGAGAGGGTGCTGCACTGAGAAGCTGCCTTTGATGAGACGCAAATCGAGGTCCCATCTGCCTGGATTCTGTAGTAAGTTTGGATGTTAAAGATCTCCATGGCACTTATCAAAAAGAGTAGGGAATTTTTATTATAATAATATCGAAAAGAATTCAAAATATAACAAACAGTAATGAAAACCACATTACAAATCATAGATTAAAGGGAAAAAGAACAGACAAAGTTGTCTCAATCAACAGTAGTTCTAAAATATACAGTAAGCAACACCCAACCTAAGACCAGTTCCCTCCCTAGATTCTTGGATCAAAATTAATCCTCTAGACTCTTTGTCAATAGTCATAATCTATTTATATTTAATAATAATGAAAACCTCCACCAATTAGTCACTTTTTGTACTATAATTAAATTGTAAATCCTTTAAATAAACCTTCTTCATGGCCCTGTAATCAATACACTGATTGTATATATGTCATCACCCTTTGATAAAGGACCCACTAGGCATCTAGCCTGCCATAAATAATATTTTAAACAGCAACAAAAAATCTGTAAGGTTTCTATGATATCTGGCCACAAACTGAGGAAAAGAACCCAAACCAAAATATATTGTAAGTCAGATATAGCAACCATTTCATATGCCATCTTGAAGCTTAGAATTTCAAAGGAACTGGTATAATAACAGTGAAAGAAAAATGCTCCACCATCTCTTCCTGATTTATAACCAGAAAAAAGGACATACCCGTTATTCTTTAACTTTATGTTTAGCATTTCCATGTACCCCAATCCTCCCATATATCAGTCAACTACAAAAATTCCACATGTTACCTGGTAATCTAGGATTATTAATTGAGAGGGAACTCTTGTATAAGAGTATTAGGACAATTTCTCAGAGCAGGTACTGAAGGGTATAACAACAACAATATAACTATATCTATATAATTTAGGTCCTGTAGACACAGTAATTGCTTGTTTAGACAGGCCCTCATTTATAAAGTTGTTTTACTACTGGTTTAAAAAGAAAGGGACTTGTAAAATTGTGAAAGTTTCGAGGCAGAGGCCATGCCAAAATATATCAACCAATAACAAATTGTAATAAAAACCTTGCTGATATGTGGATGGTAATAATCCAGGTTTCACATTTTGGGAACAAATAAGGTAACAAAATGTGACTGGGTCAATCATACCTAATCCTCTTTTGTTTACCTAAATAGGTGTATTGCCTTTTATGAGGTTACTATTACCCCATAGCATCTGGAAGAATAGACTATATAGTCTGGTTTCAAATTTCTGGGGAAGTGGAAATATCAAAGTCATGTATAAAAATATGGGAATTAAGATTATTTTATTACCTGTACCCTTTTAATTTAGCCAACCTCCAACATTTCCATACCTGAACTTTTTATTTGCTGCAGTGAAGGCCTGTTCTCAATTTAATAGTGGAAGATTCTGAGGCCCAAAAGTAATCCAAAAATCTTAATTGGGTTTGAAGAAATACAAATTCCTGAATGGAAACCTCGCCAGGGCAGTTTACCCCAATAAATGTACTTCTGCTTTTCCTTGTATTAATTTTTGAATTTGAAACATGGTAAAGAACCAAAAAATCCAAAAAATAGGAATTTGATTATAATCAGAGAAAAATGCTGAAAGATCATCTGTATAAGCTTGCAAATACTTGTTATCCATGCCTGGGGACCCTATTACCCCTTTTCATTGTGGCTGATATGTCAATGACTGTATAGAGTATCAATAGTGAACACATATAATAATGGACTTAATGGACACCGTTGACAAACCCCTGCAGTGATATGAAACCCTCTGTAATGCAATTGTGAATAACTCAATGCACTATAGCAGTATCATAAAGTGACTGTATCCAGTGAACAAAGGAACTGGGATCCATAATGTTCTAAAGTTAAAACAAGTAGGTGATATACCTGATCAAAAGCCTTCATTTGGATCCAGGGAAAGAATATATCCTGTCAATTTATGTAATGAAAATGTTCAATTAAATCTCTTATAATCATAAGTGCCTGTTGTATCTTCCTGCAGCCCACAATATTGGGAGGAAGAAATAACCTTATTTTCAAAGGCCTTAAGCCGAGAATGTAAAAGACTCAGCCAATAGTTTATAGTCCGAGTTAAGTATAGTAATAGGTCTCCAATTATCTAGACTCTCTCGATCCCTGATTTATATAAAAAATTAATAAACCTTCTGGAAACCTATGGGGAAGCTAGGGCTGAAAGAAAAAATTAAATGTCAGAGTTACATGCTAAAAATTCAGAAGGAACATTTTATATAATTCATGTTATCCCATCAATTCCCCGGGAAATCCCACTTTTTGGGATTTTATGGCAAGTTCAACTTCAGCGACTGATATTGGTGCAATTAGACTAGACATATCAAACTAAACATTAGATATGAGTCATTTTAAAAAATCTTTCATTGCCTCTACACTAGGGGGCTCCACTGACTCATGGAGTCCCACAAATTGCTTAATAGTAGCATGAATCCATCTATGTCCTGGACCAGACACCCGCTTTGTGTTAAAAGAGAGGACATTGTGATTGTAGACTTATATTGTTTAAAAGCTTCAAGGATCCGTATAAGTCTGCTTTCAAGTACCTTCTTGAAAAGTGCTTTCAGTACTAGCCCTATTATATTGCACCTCCTGTAATTGTTGTTTTATGTTGTAATTTGAGATGAATAATCAAATGTAGAGATATTTGCTATTGAAAATAAATAATACAATTGCTGGCGTGGTTTTAAAGAAGTGTAAGAATTTGAGATTTTCGCTAGTTCTCCCTAAGTTTGATAGTAATCTTTTAAGTCATCTTTAGATTCTCCACCAGTCCCCCAAATCTTCATAAAGAAAAGCAACAGAAAGCCATGCACTAATCAATGATTGAATAGCTTTGAATACAAATGGATTCTTTAACAAAGGGCCACTCAGTTTTCCATCTTGATTTTGGGTGGGGGTACCTTACTAGATGGAAAAACACACCTAAGGAGGTAAATGATCTGAAACCTTATAGGACAAGTATAAAATTTACACGGAGAAGGGTTCAGATACAAAAAATATAATCTATTGTAGAAGTAAGGGAATTTTCTTTATAGGTAAATTTTGGGACCTCCCTGCTGAAATTGTCTACTATCGACTAAGCCGGATGTGCCTACTAGCTGAAATAAAGCATTGGAGTCACAATAACTTTTTTTACCTTTATCTGTAAGTCCACCTTTAGCTCTGTAACACACAATTAAAATCCCACATAAAAACCTGGAAGTAAGTGAGTAAAAAGTTGAATCATAGAAAAGAGAGCAACCTCTCTGTTTTTATCTGTGAGCAACAAACATTAATGAATCTACAGACCATAGAGTTCCATTTTCTATCCAAAATCATTAACCTGCCTGGTATTAAACCAACAATTTTCAAAAGAGAGAAATCATATGAATTAAAAGAAACCCTATACTCATCAGCAGTCTGTCGGACAAAAGACCAGTAGGAAGGGCCCCAACACCATTCCCTCTGAAAAAGCCTGGTTGATCAAAATGAACATCCACTATTCTTGGATAAAACATATATCAATGGAAGAACTATGAATGTAGTCATAAACAATCTGTCTCCTATTAGGATTTAACAAACTATGGACATTTAAAGAGCCAAAGTAAACCCATTAGTAATAAACAGAAAATCAACCATCCTTTTTCCTTCGTTTTTCTTTTTCCCTTTATACCCTCTTGAGAGTGAACAGGGAGGGAGGCTATCTTGAAGGGCCTGGGCTCTTGTTCACACAGTCCATATCAGTATCTCCCACTGTGTAGATAAAACAGTGAAGGGATTACTGGATTCAACATCTTCCTGTAAAGGGGGTAAGGTTTCTGGAGGATCTCCTAACAGGTACTAAAGGAGAAGGAAATGGAGGATCTGAGCCTGCTTCTCCTGCTGGGATGAACAGCACACGGGAAAAAGAGGGGTGGGGGGTGGGAGGGTCAGAAGAACCAGGAGAAGTCGGAGTCTGACTGCTCCTTAGTTATGGATGAGTCCAACTCTGTTAGCATTATCCACAGAAGGACAGCAGCTGTCTGGGGTATTTTAGCAACAAGATCTTGAGCCTGCTGGATAAGAAGGTCAGGGTTTCCACTGCAAGCCTTGTTTTTGCTGCCCAAAGACACTCAGAAAAAACATGCCCAGTATCGTCACATAAATCACATTTAGTAAGGTTGGTACATTGAAAGCAATGTGACCTATTTTCCCACAGTTATCACAACAAGGCCTATCACAAGAGCTAGATAGGAGAGTACAGGATCCACATTTATAAGAGGCCCTAGGTTGTCCAGCATAAAAAAAACCCTGTCTCTGCCTAATAGAAACAAATTGGGAATATGTTCTATGCCACTCTCCGTTTGTCAAAGTTTCACCTTAAACCGCCACCACCTGTCCAAAATTGTTCAGAGTCAAGGATGGCTTTGGGGACTTAAAACCTCACTTTTTGGGACAACCAAAAGGTGATGTCTTGACGTGAACTCCCTCATTCAAACATGATAGTTACAAATTTGACCAAAGGTTTGGATAATGGAATAACAAGGAAGGGGGTCCATAGGGTAGAAAACCTCACCTGATTATATCTTTCCCAAAATAAATCCAGAGCATAAGAGGAGCTAAACTAATATCAAAGTTATCCTCTCCTGAGATGTTAATAAAGGCAAAGACTTCCTAGGTGTAAAATGCAGAGAATCTTTAACAACTTTTTCCCCACATAATGCCTATCTGGCCTAACCTCTCAACCCCCTTTATAATGCAACCTAAATGCATTTCTACGGCGCAGCTTCTTTTCAATTTTAGTAAATAACTCAGACATTAAAGGTTTCCGACATCAGGTTGCTGCTGTTGCAAAGTAGTATGTCCAGAAGTCATAGCAGAAGCATGGAGATCAGCAGACTCAGACATACTGGACTGGGAGGCCACAGCAGGCTCTTCTACGGGAGGCAACAAACCTGGACAATCTGAGAAGGTAAAGGTTCTGCAGTTATCGGAGGTACCCAGGCAGGCACATTTTGAGAAAAGTTTAATTTTGGGTCCCAACCAGGGGTCAGATGCCAGGTCCTTGTTTTAGAGTCCAGCCTGCATCACTGAGAGCCTTTAGAGGGGACTATAACTCAGTAGCTTGAGGTTGTGCAGAAGAATCAGTTTGTAATACCCCAAGGTAGAAACTGAAGGTCCTTGAATTGGGGAAATATTTTGAGTCTCACTTGCCCCAAATTACCTCTAGTAAATACAAAAGCAGCTCTCTTATCTTTACTGTCTTTCCCATTTTATCCTGCAGTGGCTGCTGACGCTTTGAAAAGAAAATTCAGAAACCCCTTCCTGATTCAGGGATTAGTTTGAAACACACAAGGAGCAGCAGAGTTAGAGCTTTCAGTTGAAGATATTGACAATGAACTACAGAGCACAAACCCTGCTGCTTTGTCAGTGTGACAGAGCAAGAACCGGGAGCGGAGCCTTCTGTCATCTCATTAGACTTACAGCCATTCAGGTGCATAGAAACAGCAGGTGGCAAAATTAAACTAGGCTGCTGGATTTGCAACTAGGTGATGGCTCTAGGCACAGAATCATTGTAAATTCATAACTGCCAGCCATTACAGAATCAGGTTGAGGAGATGTAACAAGATTAAAAGTTTGTGCAGACTCACCACGCTGGGTTAAGCTTCACAAATTCTCCGCTGGATTCAGCGCCATGGCAAATGACAGCCTGCTCAGAAGCACTGACAGGCATAGCTGAGGAGTCTATCACACACAGCTGCAGCTGAAGATGCTCTTGTTCTTTGGCTAAAGCAGCAAGCTGAAGCCTGAGCTGCTCCTGATGAGTTTCTGAGGAAAGGCGCAGAAAACTCTTTTTCCTGCAGTGGTAACGGCATATCTGTAGCTGACATGGAAAATCCTTGCTGTTTGTCCACATTATCACCGGTAACATTTCCGTTGAAAACTGTAGAGTCCATATCAAAGCTCACCAACCACTCCCCTTCTCCTGGAATGTCCATCTTCTTTACAGACCAGACAGAAGTGACCAGATTTCAGTCTCACGCCCTGCATCGCCAGCAATGCAGTAGGGGAATTTTTATTCAAAACTTAAAACAAAATATACAAAATTGTATTACATCATGCAAAATCATAATGAAAGAAATCAAAAACATAAATAGATTACAGCATACAAGAACATCAAACATAAATAACTCGTATTTGTACCTAGCCCCTGTCCTATCCCAACTGATAGAGTAGTGGGATTGTTTCCATTAAATCATAACAAAATATATACAGATCAGGAATATGTTATACAAAATCATTAGGAGAAAACTCAAACATAAATACATATTAAGTCATACAAATAAACCCCAAGACTTAAAGAAGAAAATAATATAACTATAGAAACAACTAAAATTACCCCCACCCCACCCACTATAAGAGCAGGGGAATTGTTATTGTAATCTGGGCAAAATTAAAACAAGATATATACAAATCAATCTTACATCATACATAGCTTTAAAAGAAGGAAATAAACATAAATAAGTATTAATTCATACAATAACCCTGAACCTAATAGAAACAATATAACCCACCTCTCCCTCCCACTACAAGAGTAGGGAGTTTTTATTATAGACTTCACAAAAGGACATAGACTACAAACAGTGTAATAACACATACATGAATGTACATAGGAATCAAAAACAAATATATTACATACAACCCATATCCTAAAACATAGCCACTTATATCCAATGATCCTCCTTTCACTAAAGCGTATGGGAAATACAAATTTATCATAGAATAGTCAAAAAAAAACAATATATTCACATTGCATAATTATGTCCACCTTAATAACCCTCATACCAATACTCTGAGGCACTCATACCCCAATGACATCTGTAGTGAAGTAATCTCTTACTCAACCCGTATCTAGTCAAGACATTTTTTCCACCACACCCGATAAAGGTCCAGATGTACCTTCTCCTTTCCAGTAACTGCCACTTCAAACTATCTCTTTTAATACTTTGCACAATCTGATCCTCTGTCTTTATCTGTTGCCATAGCGTTAAACAGCAACGTGCCAACCAAAGTTGATACCCTATAAACCCCATCAAGAGTCTTATAGTGAAATTATCATAAATTGCTCTTGAACCGGGCAACACTCCTTCAGTCCAAATATCAACTGACTGACCCTTAAAAGGATTCTAAGACCACATCTTATGAAAGACAGACCAAAAGACTGTACAAAGGAGCAAGCATAAAAATGAGATAAAGATTCTACCATACCCGAACAGGTGTCTTCCCTAGGACGATTTCTCTCAGCCAGTTCTTTATGTTTCAAGTTCCCTTTACACCCATTTTTTATGGAGACACAGCCACAGAAAATACCATATACATTTAGGGACCCTTTACTAGATAATAATTTTAATTTTGCTATGTTGAACAGCCATAGGCAGTTCTAAAACCAAGAATCAGCATAAAAAACATCTTGCATTACTCCAAAATATAATTGCTTCCTAGATTTCATGCATATGGCCTGCTTCATGAGCCTCCAAGCTTTCAATTTCCCAAACAATCCTTTAAAATATCCAGGAAGCTGGGACACCCAAGTCTGACGAGGCAAGACTCCAGAAAAACCACTTATCGATTAGAAAACCAATCACATCACCCACCCAAGAGGACCATACCTTAGACTCCCTTTCAACAGGGGGTCACATTATAAGAAAGAAATGTGACATAAAAAACACCACTGGATTAAGCATGTCCACACCACCTTCCTCAATAGGCAAATAAGTAATACCCCGCTTCACTGGGTTCAGTCGTACTCCCCATAAACATGAAAACATACAGCATACAAGGAAGTTTCAGAGTGAGTGGGTGGTACACAGCTGCCAGAAACAAAAATAAGGCAACAAAATGTTTTTATCAGATAAATCTGCTTTGCTTTAGACATCTGCCACCGATTCCAGCGTAGTCACTCTATCCTTAGCTGCTCCAACTGTGTTTCCAATTATATTTAGGAGCATCTTGCCCACCAAAATATATCCCTAAATCCATCTGTAACCTGTGTCAATGGGGATCTTCCAAATTAAGGCCACATCAACTGCATCATATCCCACCGGTAATATTCCACTCTTTAAGGAATTAATGGAGGAACCAGAAATTCCAGAAAAGTATCTAATACTGACAGAGTTCCAGTCACCGAGGATCTGTCAGCCAGAACCAATACCAAATCATCCACATATGCTATTGTTACAATAGTGACATCCTCACAACCTACAGATAACCCCATAATCCATGGGGCCCATTAAGAGCATATAGTAAGGGGTCCAATGACAACACATACAACAATGGGCTGAGAGGACAGCCCTGACGTACTCCTCATGTACCATTATCTCATTCCCTGTCCAACCATTCATACTTGGAATTAAACTTATATTCTTATAACATGTTTGCAGCCATGCTATAAACTGCGAAGGAACCCACAGCTCTGCATCACTTCCCAAAGATATGCATATTCTACATGATCAAAACTTTGTGCTGATCTAAACAAACTAGATGACCAAACACCTCTTGTGAGGTGCTCTTCTGCAGGATTTCCTTAGAAGGTTGAGAGCATCCTGAACCCGTCTCTATGGGACTCCACTATATTGGGAAGGATGAATCAAGGCATCCAAACCCCACATACTCATTAGTATTTTATAATCCTGATTTAATAATGTCAAAGGTCTCCAATTATCCAAATCACCTCTGTCTCCTTTTTATAAATTAACAATAATAAGCCTGTCAGCATGCTCTTGGGAGATTTCCAAACTTTAACCCTTCATTAAGTACCTCCCTGAATTCTACTTCCCAAACTTTCCAAATCACTTTATATACTTCATGGGTAGCCCATCTGAACCTGGTGCAGTCCCTGCCTTCAGGGCCCATATCACTGATTTAAGTTCCTCCAAGGATAAAGGCACAGTCAGTAGACTTCCCAAGCTCAGAGACAGTTGAGGTAGTTTACAACCTTTAACCAGACTGCATTGAACTGAGTGGCAGGGTGTACTCCTAAAAGCCTTAGAAGCATAAGCATGAATTTCCGACAAAATCTACACTTGAAATGACTCTACCCCTGAGCAGTATTTACATATGTCATATCATGAGACTCTCTTCTGGAACTAGCAGTTTCAAATGGCAAAGTATCCCTCTTTGTCCCAGAAATCCCATATTTATGCTTCTTCTCTATTTCACTCAATACTGTCATTTGTAGACAGGCCAGCTCAGTCTTTAATCCCTTAATCATATCTTGGTATCCCACACCCCTCGTTGAAAAGTAGACAAGATATATATCGTTCTCTCAAATACCTCATTTTATCATGCTTCTGTTTGCCATTAAGACGACCAATTTATTGAAAATATACCCTGATATCACTTTTAGTATCCTCCCACCACTCATTCAAATTGTCATATAAAAAAAAAAAAAAGACTGACGGGCAAGCAAAAGAGCATGCAATCCCTCCCTTATGCTGGGAATATTCAATAAGGTAACATTCAATTTCAAGACCCTGGCCCTCTGTGGGCTTCTGGCATGTCCCCACCATAAGCTTCAACAATAAGTGATCGGAAGTAGCCACATCCTGCAATTTCGTAGATTGAACCACTAAGCCAGGGAAAAGAAAAATAATCAATCCTGGATGACCTAGGCCCACAGAAATAAGTATTCTGATTAAGATTCAGTGAAGACCCAAACACATCCACCAAACCAGCCTCTCGTGTACCCTACGCCAAACATGATGCATCACAATAAACTTTTTTCCCTTATCAGCCAAAGGCCCAGAGGGTAAAGTACAATTAAAATCACCTTCCACAATAAGGGAAAAGAGGCATATAAAAAGGAAAAATAGACTTAAATAAAGCCACTCTATCTAATTTATTCTGGGGAGCATAAATGTTAATTAATCCAATGAAGGTATCCCCACTTGACATCCAAAAGCAGGGCCCTACCTTCCACTATCTCTATGTGATGCAGCACTTTAACATGAGATATAAAACACAATCCCCACCCCACTGCAGAGATCCTGCCCCTGTGACCAAAACAGTCCCCCACACCCAGCCTTCGTAGCAGCATCTAACTCCTCCGTTGAGTGCAGACATACATCTTGAAAGAATACACAATCCAAATTTTCATGCACAAACTGAAAAATGTGTTTCACCTCTTCTCTGAAGATTTTATGCTATTGGCATTTAAAGATGCCACCAAAATTGAAAAGGCACCATCAATTAACCCAAACCTCTCACTTTACCTTACTAGAGGCTCTTGTCACCCTACCACTTATACCGTCCTGAGGTCTCAATTCAGTTTGTCCTCTGACATAATCTGAGGAAAGATCATGAATGAGATACTGCCTGTTCCCCTGTTGAGTCATCCTCCAATACCTCAAATGGATTGGGGTCTGCCAAAGGAGGGATAGAGCTTGAGGAAGTGGCTTTCTTTACTCCTTAGCTTTTCCTTTTACCTGTTTACCCTTTTTCCCAACCACAATAGTGAACTCCTCTACCCTGGAATGCAAGACCGGGGAGGCGGCCTCACTAGACTCTGCTAAATCACCTGCTGCAACAGGCCTAGAGGACCATGATATGGGACCGAATAGAATCAGAGCCAAGAACTATTGCAACCTCAAAGGTCCATTTTCCCACCCTTTACCCCCCTCAGGGCCTCCATTGACTATCCCCCATATCCTGTCCCTGTTTTACTGCTACTATAATAAAATGATTCTGAACCCCAAATCTGCTTCCTCCATGTTTTGGGCAGCCACAGGGCATGATCCAAAATCATGGCCTATTTCCTCACACAGATTACACTTTGCCTGCTGGAAACAGTGAGTACTTGGGTGCCCCATCTCCCCGCAATGAACACATTTTAAAACATCACAATTAGTACTGATGTGCCTCTTAGAACCACACTTAAAACATACCCTGGGTTGCCCTGGGTAAAAAGAAACCTCTTATCTTTTCCTAAAAAACAATTAGGAAGATGGATAAGATCTGTATCCGTAGTGTGTAATTTGACCCTAAATTTCCATCCCATTCCAAAACCCTTCATCATCCAGAATAGGACTGGATTACCTGAATATCACATTTTCCCCACCAATGCATAATATCTACTGCATTAACCCCTTCATTCCGAAACAAAACAGTAATTCTTCAAAAGGTTGTTTCGTCAGGGGAATACAATAAAATCAGACTAGAGAGGATTAGTTTTAAGTTGAAATATCACCACCAAAATGTCTCTAATAAAGCAGGTGTTCAAAACTTATGTCAAAAGAATATTCCCCTGGCACATGTATCAGGGCATAAACCTCTGCTGGAGTAAACCCCATGCTTTGTTTAAGCAGTATCTTTCTCCTGAAGAAACTATTGTTTTTTTTTCTGAGGCCCCATATATCGCAACCTAATGGTATTTTGCCTTTAGCCTGCTCCACAGTCTGATGAAAATGGCTGGCATACGTGGCCTAGCCTGGGCCTCCAATGCCTGAGGCTGTTCTGCCTCCCTCTCCCAGTATGTGCCCCATCCCTTGAGACATCACAGGAGGAGGACTCTAGGGGAAGACTCTAAGGGGGTAAACCACCACCACATTCTGCCATTCCCTGAAATAAAGTAGAAGACACAGTACTATCTCCACCACAAAGTTGACCGCCACACCAGCAATCCTTCAACCAGCTTCCATTGACTGCCAGACACAGGGACCTAACCCACCTCATGCAAGGCCCTATCCGTGACCAGGAAGCTTCCACTCTGTCTCTCCATGACTCATCAACTGTCGCCTCCGCCTGCCTTAGCCTCTCTCCGTGGTGCATGCAATTTAACCGAGCCTTCCGACAAGACAGCACTCAGGAAGTGGCATCCCGCCCGCCTCGATCCACTTCACTGTTTAATTTCCTTCCTTCATTTGTCAAGAGTTCACTCATATGTAATAATTCCTCTTCCAGGCAATGCCATTTTCCACCAAACTCAAGGGTTGCTCTGAATGCTCAACACGGGACCGCTTGTCTCGGCGCTATGCTGGCCACCCATCGGATGCATCCCAGCCGCCCACAGCAGATCCTCTCCTGGGGAACTTCCATACTTTCCAACTCCTGGGCCATTGTAGCACCATCCAACACTCCTTTCACCTCCACAGCGTATCTCAGAATGACCACCAGACACAGTGTCAGGGCCCCTACCGACAGAGTAGGGAATTTCCCTGTGTCCTGGCCAAATTTCCTCATTCACTAAAAAATATCACCAACAGCTTAATCTAGTTCAAGGTCAGTTGGCATTCATCTGTATCTCTCCCCTGGGTCGTGCCTGAAAATAGACAGGATTTGTCTAGTGCACTTACCCAGTCAACAAAACTAATAAATAATATACTATAATCCTTCACATAATGTTTTATAAGTGAAAAATATGTTTTTCCTTTAACTTTTACATTATTTAACAGCTTCTTGTTACTTAGTGAGTCTTTGATTCTTCATAAATCTTTACATTTTCACATTTTAATCATAATTTCTTAATATCCATAAACACTACAATTTTTAATTTTATATTCCCAAATATTTCAGGATGAGAGTGGCTTGCTGTAGTCAAGTGTGCATGAAAATGCTGCGTACTTTTATTATCTGGGCTATATAGCCTCCCTATCTACCATCAATCCTACCACCATTTTCTTTGTTGTTATTATATTATGTAGAGAAAAGTAAAGTGTTACATACCTTTCTAGACAACAGTCTAATACATCATACATTGCAGTTCAATTTATGTAAGAGCTTATCAGACTAACACATACTTTTAATCCTGTACATATCCTGTACCACAAATCTGTTAAAGATTTTCACTTTCTTTCATTCTTTGACATGTGTGGTTATTGTTTTGTTCCTTTAAGAAAACATTCTGTTAGACATTTTTGTTCATTCAAATGCATAAAAATGGTAGTATTTATGAATATTAAGAAACTATGATTAAAACATGAAAATGTAAAGATTTATGATGAATCAAAGACTCAGTGAGTAACAAGAAGCTGTTAAATAATGTAAAAAGCTAAAGGAAAAATTTACTTTTCTTTTTCTTTTAAAAAATTATGTGAAGGATTATATATATTAAAAATATATTTATATGTTGATTACAGTTCCCCAGAAGAGGTCTATACAGGTGAAACATTGGGGCATGAAAATAAAGGAATATTTTGAGGAACTTTATCATGTCAGGCTTTTTTAAGCCAGAGCAGTCACAACCTGTGACCTCTATCACTGTGGCAAACCACATCCTCCTGGGCCACTGGGGTGTGATCATATTTCAACCTGACCAGGTAGATCTTGTTGAGGACCTGCAGTATCAGGGTACTGGCAGGAAGACATATGAAAAGTCGTGAATCCATGGTTGTGACAGTGCATCTCTCCTGCCGATTGATGTTCCCTGAACCTGAAAAGAATGTGGGAACTTGTGCATTGATTCTTGTTGCCATCAGATCCATGGATATTGCACCCCATTTCCTCTGTATCCTTCCAAATATTTCTGGGTGTAGCCTCCATTCTCCAGGGAAGAATCTGTTGTCTTCTGAGCCAGTCTGCAGTGATGTTTAGTTTTCCCACCAGATGGATGGCCATGATGTGCTGTAAGTGTTTCAGAGCCCATGCTAATACATTGTTGGCCTCCTGTAGGAGGCTTTTGCTCTTTGTGTCTCCCTGGTTGGATATGTATGCCACTGTCGCTGATTGCCTGACCAGATCAGCACCATTGTGCCCTTGATGTATCTGTGGAATGCCTGGAGTGCATTGTATACTACTTTTGTTTCAGTATGTTTATTGGCATTCTGACTTCTGCCTTTGACCATTGACCTTATGCCACTCTGTGCTGAAGGGACATTCCCCACCCAAGGCTGGCATCTGTATCTGTTGTGTTGTTGTGAGTTATCTGCAGTGGCATACCCTTTAGGGATATCTTTGTTCCTACACCACTGCAGTGATGATCATGCTGTTTTTGTTATTGTCATTTTTTCATCCATGTTCTCTGATGTTGCTGATCCCCTTGGATCATCAGCATTTGCAGTGGTCTCATGTGGCCATGGTACCATTCTATGCAGGAGGCCATGGATCATAATACTCAGGTTACCTGTCCCGCATGGCCTCTGTTTGACATTGGAGATGGTCTGCCAGTTTTTTGATATTGAGTGGCTGGTTTTGCAATGGTCATACTTTTCTTTCAAGGATATTGATGACCACCCAGGTGTTTGATTGTTTGCATCAGGGTTTGTGAGTTCTTTTCCTCATTGATTACCCAGCTGAGTTCCTACAAGGTCCTGATTACCTTCTTTGTGTCCATTTCTGATTGCATCATGGATCTTGTGTGTATTTGCCAATCATCAAAGTATGGTATTACATTTACCCCTTGTTCCTCAGGCATGCCATGACCACAATGGTCACCTTCATGAACACTCTTGGTGCTGATGCCAAACTGAATCGATGGGATTGGTACTGGAAGTGTTGGCCCAGTATGTGGAACCCGAGGTATTTTTCATGCTTTGGTCTTATGGGAATATGTAGATAAGCGTACCTTAGATCTATGGACATGAGGAAATCCTCTGCCTGATGGATCTGAAGGTGGTCCATATGATCTTCATATTGAACTTCTGTGCTCTTACTGACTTGTTCAGGAATTTGAGATCTACTACTGGTCTCAGGTCTCATTTTCTTTGGAACCATGAAAAAAGGAATAAATACCCTTGCAAGTTCTGACTGTGGTGCATGTTGTATAACTTGATTGTCCATTCATTTTTTAGAGCTGATCTCACTTCTATTGGTATAGCTCTTCTCCTTGATATCGGAAATAGAATTAATCTTGCCTTCTTTAGTTTTTCTGTAAATTCAATGGCATAGCCTCCTGATACTACGCTCCTGACCCAGTTGTTTGTGGTTGTTATATACAATATATATAAGTTAGCCAGCCTGGGAGTGGGTCCCAAGATGATAGCCTGGGTAAAGAATTAGCTGGAGAATAGGACATAGAGGGTAATAGTAAATGGAGTCCACTCTGAAGAAAAGGGGTTACTAATGGGTACCGCGAGGATTCAGTATTAGGATCAGTCCTTCAATGTCTTATATGACATTGCAGAGGACTGAAGGAAAGTATGTCTCTTTGCAGATGACACAAAGATCTGCAACAGAGTCATGCACAAGGTGGGGTGGAAAGGATGAGAAGGGACTTGGCAAGGTTAGAGGAATGATCAAATGTATGGCAGCTTAGATTCAATGCTAAGAAGTGAAGGTAATGCACCTGGGAAACAAAACCCAGGGTAAGAGTACACAATGGGGGTGAGATACTAACAACAACAAAATGGAAAGGGACCTGGGGTAGTCATATCAGATGACTTAAAGGTGGGCAAGCAATGTGAGAGGGCAGTAAGGAGGCTGGGGATACTGGGATGCATAAGGAGAGGCATCACCAGTAGAAAACAGGAAGTTGTTATCCCTCTGTACAGACAGCTGGTGAGACCCCATCTGGACTACTGTGTGCAGTTCTGAAGACCCAATCTCCGCAATGACATAGACAGGATGGAAGCTGTCCAGAGGAGGGCAACTAAAATGGTGCAGGGTCTGCACCGGAAGACACATGAAGAGAGACTAAAGGAGCTTAATATGTATAGCCTCAAGGAAAGGAGGGAGAGGGGGACATGATAGAAACTGTGAAGTACCTCAAGGGAATCAACAAAGTCCAAGAGGGTAGCATCTTTCAAAAAGAGGTGTGCAAGAACAAGGGGCACAATTCAAAAGATAGATGGGGGTTCAGAGGTAATGTAAAGAAGTATTTTTCACAGAGAGGGTTGTGGATGCATGGAATGGCCTTCCGGAGGAGGTTGTGGAGTCAAAAACAGTGGTTGAATTCAAGCATGCATGGGACAGTCATAAGGCAATTCTAGGGGTGGGGTAGAAAGAAGTAGGCTGCTGGTTAGCTAGGATCTGCAGCTTATCCATTAGGTAGGAAATGGGCAGACTGGGTGGGCCAAGCGGTCCTTATCTGCCGTCAAATACTATGTTTCTATGCTTGTTCGTAACCATGCCTCCTTGAATTGCTGGAGTCTGCCCTCTATCAGTGTGAGCTTTGTGTTGGTGTTGATTTGCTCTGAGTTGTGTCAGAGGGATGTTTAGTGATTTGTTTCTTGCGTGTTGATTTTTGAGGGGTTGTAGTCATTGTCTGTTGTATCTGTTGTCCCTTCCTTTGGTCATGAATCTTCTTCTTCCTTGGGTCCCTCTTCCTCTGAACCCTGTGTGTCAGAAATGGAGTTGAACTGGGGCTTGAAGTGGTTGCAACCACCTCTGCCTCAAAAGGAATGGTTGTTTTTTCTGTATGTTTGAGTCTTGTTTTGTCTGTACTTGTATAAGGATGGTAGGCATGTGGTCTCCTGCTTGTCCTTACTCAGATCCTTCCTTCTTTCTCTGTTTTAGAAACTCCTGAAGACCTTCGATGAATAGGATGCCCTTTTGAATGGCATTTTCTGTAGCTTAGCTTTGGAATCAGTGTCCATTTCCCATAGCTTCAACAATAGATGATGCCTGGCTCTATTGGCCACTGCTGTAAAGGTCTCATTCAGCTTGAGTGCATCCACTGCCATATCCCCACATATTTTGCCAACTGCAGTGAGGATTCCACTAAGTTTGCTACTTCCGATTTTGAGGTTAATTTTTGAGTACTTCTTCCAGCCAAGTGATCTGGGCTCTCGATGCATATATAGCAGCTGTGGCAGCCCTTGTGGCCAGGCCTATCATCTCAAAGGCCTTTTGAGCATTTCTTCTAGTTTCTTGATGGATGGATTTTTAGGCCTGTTGTGCTTTCTGAAGGAAGCACTGTTTTCTTACTTAAGGCGGCAATGTGTGGCTAATTAATAGTGAGGAACACCAGCTTTTTAAGAGGTCATGTTCAACGGGTACATTCGGTCGAGAGAAAGCCACTTGGTACTCTGGCTGGGTCTTTGGCCTCCCATTCTATGGCTACCACATCGAGGATGTCTGGGCATATGGAAAGAAGTCTTCTTTCTTTTTTTTGCTGAATCATGGGATTCAGTTTAGATTCTGGCTGAGGTGGTTTTAGTTTGAACCCTATAGCTGCTTTAATGGTGTTCACCAATTTGAGCACTGTGTTAAAAGAACAAAGTTTAAATGTCAGTGATGGTTCCACTGTTGTCACTGCATCCTCCTCCTGGTTTGAGTCATGGTTTGATTCATTTTGAGGTTTGTTCCCAGTGTCCTCACCATCTGGATCACCTTCTCTGTCTGGTTCTGTGCCCTCCTGTTCCTCTGTGTTTCTTGTGCCCAGGGTTCTTTGGTATTGGACTTGCTGGGCATGGGTTTCAGAGGCTTGAATGTTGACATTTCCTCCAGGTATTCCATGATATTCATCATGACTGCCTTCGGTGGCTTAATCAGGTCACTGTAGCTTGCTGGTTCTGTTTTATTACTGCTTTGGGATCATTTTGTCACCTATAGGGTCCAGATTGTCGTGGTCCATGGGGATTCATCTAGTAACAAGAATTGGTCTACTGCCGAGTCCAGTTCCTCTACATCACATCCTGGGCAATGGGACCATTTTTTCTGGTCACTAGGGTCACCATGAATGTAGAGCACATTCTTGTCTTTACAATCTGCAGTACAGTAATCAGAAAGGGCATTCAGCATATTCGCTCACCCCGCATAATGTACAGTTAGTCTCATATTGTGTGGATCATACCAAGTGGGGTGCTTTCACTGACCCCCTTCATTTTCATTTAAGCCCTACTGCTGTATTTTTTTAATTTAAGTGTCACTCCAATGGACTGCAATCCGAATACATCATTTTTGATAATTATTTGTTCAGTCTGAGTACCACTGACAGATTCAGATTTATTCGTATTTATTGCTCATGTAAATATCTAGCCATGATTTCATATGCTTCTTCTATTCCTCTTATACTCTTGGCTCCATTTGGCCTGTATTTATAGGGATTGCCACATGCAACATTGTTGCCTTATGTGGGTTATCTTGTGCAGCTTTTCATTACATACAAAATTACCATATGCATTAATTCCTGGTTTACTGCCACATCCAACATGACCACCGCTTGTGTTGCTGTTGGCAATGGCCATTGTGAACAAGATGGTCGGCCACACTATCGCATACGTGCAACCTCTTACTGGGGTGCTTGGGAGAATAAGAGTATTAAAATAGTGGTCTCAATGCTCAGGAACCATGTCAAAGAAGGGAATTCTTTGTTATGTATGGTGATTACTCTCCTCTTCCCCCATTGTGATTCAATAACCTGAACACAGAGGGACTGAGTTGCCAGCTATAGGATATGGTGCTTTCTCTGCACTCTATAACATTTTGCCCCAGGTACAATTACTGAAATCTCTGTACCCAAATATATATGTGCATATGAGTATCCCTTGTTATGCGAAGCACCAAGCTCTTTTGTGGATTTGCCACTGGGCCACTCAGTGAGAGGCCCAAGGCACACCAGTCTGTGTGCAGTTTTGTTTTAGCAGAGCTCCTTTATTTATTATTTACTTTTTGTTTTTAAACAACGTGCTGGTGTTGTGGAATAATGCCCATAGATGTACCGGGAAATTAAGGTGCTGGGCTGTCTAAGGATTGTCATGTTGCATTGCTCAGTGAGGGACCTTTCGAACGAATCCATGCACGTCCCTTAGAGTAACTTTTCTATATAAAGCTCCAAGGATATTTGGCTGGTTTGGGATGTGCATTGCACTCTACTGCAGCCACTTAAGCAGGGACTACAGGAATGCAGTAATGAGATATCTCTCCCTTTCAAAGTGGGAAGGTCTATGCTGATGACCCTAATGATGAATAAGTTTCTAGCTCCGGATTTGAATTAATCCTGCCAAGAGAATATTTAAACGCACTTGATCAAATACAACATTTTTTTTCAATCATTGAGTAATCCTTTGCATTCTCTTTGACTTGGTATTTTTTACTATTTTTCTTTCAGTATAGTCTTATGCAATTGAAGGATCCTGATAAAACTGTCTCCTGCTACATTAGCTACTAACCCAGAAACACAGGTATTAGAGGGACTAGACTAAAATTAGAGTATTTTTATGGGTCTTACCTTGAAATTTGCCACTTGGCAGGACATTGGACACGGTGAGTGCTACAACCTACAGATGCAAATAAGAACTGGCTAGTTAGGGCTAACAGGGGCTAGGTAGAAGGTCTTGGAAATTTGATCTGGTGATCACATGTCCATTTAGCAGCCTATCAGGCGAGCATAACAACCCAAAAGGAAGGCCTTGAGTGCCATTGATATACTGTACTCAATACATAATTGCTTGTTAGTTCACTCTACTTGTAACTTATAAAAGTCACACTTCCTATGTGTTTATCCAGTCTTCTTTAAAAGATACTCAATTTCCTACTGAAAAGCAGTTCTTCTGGAAGGCTGTTCCATCATGATACAACCCTCTGTGTGAACCAGCTATTCCTGTAGTTAGTTTTATAAAATTATCCTGCTAGTTTTAGCATGTGACTCTCCAAACCTTCCGTAGTAAAGCTTTCTTGTAGGTTGAGGAGTTTCCGTAGTTCTGTGTCCCAGGCCTCCTCTAGGTTAAAATCATGTCTCCTCTCTGTCTCCTTTTCTCCAGAGAGAACAGATTCAGTTCGCCTGATCTTTTCTTATATGATTTTTCCCTCAGTCCCTCTATTTGCTTGGTAAATCTTCACTGCACCCTTTCTAGTCTGCCACTGTTCTTCTTGGTATATGGACACAAAACTGCCACTGTATTCAGATGTGGCCTCACCAAAGACCGTTACAAAGGCAACAAAACCTTCTTCTTCCAATTAGTTATGTTCCTTGTAATGCACCCCATTATTTCACTGCATTTTTTAACCACTGGCTTGCACTCCCTGTCCCATGTAAAATTGTTGATTACTAATGTTCCAAGTACCTTTCTTCAGAGGAAGTTCTTAAAAGAACATTATCAATTGCGTAAGTCGCTCTTGGCTTGTTTCTCCCAACTATGCAGTATAGTACATTTGGCTATATTAAACACATCTTGGAATTTTTGCCATATGGATATCTTATTAATATCAACACATAGTTTTTCTATGCTGTGTTTTGAATCTATGATATGTCCAAATTATAGATTTTAGAAACAGCATAGTCACGGTTACTTTTTCTTATTTAGAGATTTGGAAACAACCTTTGAGTATGAGCTCTTTACAAAGGTTCCACATCATACAAACATAAAATACAAACATGAGTCAGATACAAACAACAGCTCAGTTACATTTGCAATGCAGGATTACCTTAGTATACACAAGATCAAAAGAGATAACCTTCTACAAGTGACAAAGGGAGCTGGAGACTGGGCAGGTACAGGAGACTCCACCAGTCACCAAAGCCCCTCCAGGTGTGGTAGTGTCAAGGTAGGGAAGGTAAGGAGCAGCCTCAAGCAGAGGCCTTGTCTGGTAGCAGGTAAACCAGGGAGGGGCAAGGGGACAAGACATGCAGTAAGAGGGCTAGTGGGCCACATTTGTTGGTGGAAGATAATGGAGAGGGAGTAAAGGGAAGAAAGGGGAACAATGGGAATGGGAGGCTGATCGGGGCATAGAACAACCTTGGTCTTGTGGGGGACACTGAGGGTAATTTCGGTGGCCTGCTGGGGATGCAGTGTATGCTCATGTAGCAAACACAGGCAGAGCTGGAGGCAAGGTCGTGGTTTGAGTTCAGCTTTGAAGTTAGAGACACTGAGGGAGTTGAGGGCAGCTTCAGGAATTTCATTGAGCCAGAGAGGGTCTCTATATGAGAAGGCACGATGACCAAGTGCAGTTCTCAAAAGGAACCGTAGTTCCTTCTGATCACTTTGCAAAACACCTAGTGAGTTTAGAAGCAAGGGCTGGTATGGGCCATTACAAACAAGGGAGTTATAATTTAAGTTTCCTAATACAAACAGAGTGAGGTATTCATGTTAGACCACAAGTAACAGATTCCACCTATTGTCATCATGTATTTACTCTTTTATGCATTAATGTGTGTGAGTCTAGACTAGATGGACCTTTGGGGCTGGATTTTCAGCCTGCAGGACTAAGCTCCCACCCACAGTCACCACTGTGGGGTGAAAGCTCCACATGCAGAGATTCATATTTTCAACCAGTGCAGCTGCGGGGTTGTTATGCCTGTCCCACTGGCTGTACCATTTTCTCACAGCTGCACTAACAAAAACAGCTGCAAGCTGCTGCAAATCATGGAGCCGGTCACAAATTGGCTCCAATTTCAAAAATATCATAGCTGCAGGAAAAACTGTGGCTCTGCAAGTGAAACTTGTGCCACTTCTTCTCTGCTGCTGTGGGAGTTATGAGGGCTCTGAAAATGTGGCCCTTGGTTTTTCTACTGTGAATGTATATGAGTCAGCTGTGCTCTGGTCTGAGCAGTGCTATGTTACACAGAATGTAGCACCAGTTTAATCACTTTCTAATCAATCTTATCCCCCACCAACACACACAGACTTGCATACCCATTATGCTTTGTGCCGGTTTGAGGCTTTCAATTGTGTGCATGTTTAAGAATGCCATAGCTGCAGGAAAACTACAGCTCCAGAAGTGGCAACCACTTGTGCCAGATTGTTCCATAGCTGCGGTTTTCTGATTTTCTGTGAATCCGCCCATGGTTTTGGCAAATTGTAGCACTGCTGCACTTTAAGTATCTACTGGTAGAGCCTGGACCAAAGAATAGTATTAAATTACATGAATTTAGTACTGTTCATGCATTGTATTCCAAAGTGCTTTACAAGCAGTTTATGTACATAGAATTGCATAGCTGGGTTGTCACATCTCATTTCTAATGGAGCCTGCTTCCACTTAGGGCAGCTTGATGCCTCTGACCACCATTGTGCTTTGATCCTGTTTTGTGCCTCTGACCCTTGTCCCCAGCAGTCCTCTCTTCAAGCCACAATGCTATCACTTTTGTTTGCTATGTCTCTTCGCATACAGTACTCAATCCAAGTCCTACAAGTGTTCCAGCTACAAGGAGTGCTAAATCTTTCTGATCTATAACAAACCCTCCTTCCCTTGGAGATTGATTGAGAGAGCCAAGACCTGTTTGAAACCTACATATTTGGCACTTCAGTCTGGCACATTGCCATTGAGCCCTGATTCAGCTGACTCAGCTAGAAGTAACTGGCCTAGCAACAGTGGGAGCAGTTTCTAGATCTTAGTACAATGACTGTATGTTGACAGGTTACTTATCCCTCACTGCTGTGAAGAATAAAACCAAAGAAAGGGTTCAGAGTGACTTTACACTTATCAACCAGCATGAGTGGGCCACTGACAAGCTTACCGTGGCATCAAATCCCAATCCCTACAACTGGTTATGGTTTGGGCACCACTGACAAAAGCTGATAGGGAGGTAACTTGTTTGTTTAACAGGCACTGACTTTTATTTATGTAAAACAAACTACAATCTCTTTCACAGTTAAGCTAAGATTCTTGAAAAAATATATAGCACTTTGCTGTACTGTGTAATTCAATCAGAGTGAAAAACTCAGACTCTGCACTCTGTTACTGTAGGATGCCGGAGCTGTTAACCACATTTGCGGGCAGTGATTCATTGCATACCCATGGGATATGTTTCACGCGGCAGCTTAATGTCCATTGCGATCGAGAAGGACATTAGCCTCTGCCAAGCAGTATCGGAAGCTTGAAATTAATTATCTAACTGTCTGGAGGGCACACTGAAAGCTGGAGCAATAATGCCAAATGATGTTATGGGTACTTCTTAGATTGGCGGATTTTGCCTGTGGGGGCATTTGTGTACATCAAAGGAGAGAGAGGGATTTATTTTCATGAATAAGATTATTATTACTTTATTTTCTTTTACAGTTGGGCCACCGAGGAACAAGGAAAATTTAGCCAGGGTAGAGAAAATACTCTGAACATTCCACAAGCCCATCTATGTAGCAGTTATGGAGGATCACAGAACTCTTTCGATGGAATAGCTCTAGACATACTGTGCATTGATTCATAAACATAAACCTGTACTGGTTAGGGCCCAGAAGGATCCAGGTTGCTCTTTCTCCTACCATTATTCTGATTGCATTAGTGCATTTAATAAACCATTTAAATAAAGAACTTTCCAAAATGTCAAGAAGCTTTTGCAAGTAGTTGTTTTTGGTTTGGATGCAGGAAACAAATGCATATGGGTGATATTTTCAGAAAAGCTGAAGTAATTGAGTAAGGCCCAGTGTGCATTAGTATATTCCTAAATAAACTAATCATCAGTCACTTTCACTTATGATCATAGCACAATAGAATAGAATAGAACAGAATAGGACTTTAACAGTTATGTAAAACATTTAAGTATCCCAGAAATTAATTTACATAGATAATGGGATCGCACAAGTAACACAGTGAGTAGTACACTGTAAATAAGAAAATACAGCAGTCATTATTAAACATGAATTAAATGTATTGAAACCACCAAGCTGGTTTAGCGGGAGGTGGCCAGAGTGGTAAGAGAAAAGAGAGCAGCTCTAGAAAATTCAAAAGAACAGCAAAGGAAGAGGATGAGGAAGAATACTGGAGGTTGGCTAAGGTGGCAAGAAAGGGGTAGCAGACAAAGACACAGAAAGAGCTCCAAATAGCCAAAGAAATAAGGAATGGGAAAATACCTTTTTGCTACATATAAGTGAAAGGAGGGACAAGAAGGACAGCATTGTTAGGCTGAAGAAGGGAGATGGTTGGGTAGAGGAAGATGGGAACAGGGCAGATGTCTTATATTAATATTTCTGCTCCATCTTTACAAGTTTAAAAGGATGGACTGGTGCCACTTATAGAGAGGCAGACGGAGGGAACAGGGGCAAACAGTAGGTATATTTGGGACTGAAAGAATAAGAGAGGTGCTAATGGCTCTCAGGGTGGACAAATCTCTGGTACCAGATGAAATACACTGCAGGGTGCTGAAAGAGTTGGCAGATGATCTGCGGCCACTGTCTGTTCTCTTCAGTAATCTCTAGAGTTGGGTATGGTGCCACAGGAATGAGAATGGCACACGCGGTGCCACCCACAAGAGAGGAACCAAGGATAACCCGGTAATTAAAGCCAGTCAGCCTGACATTAATAGTATGTAAACTCATGGTAACCATACTAAAGGATGGACTGGTGAAATATATGGAGGAGAATGGTCTGCAAGACAATAGACAGCATGGGTTTGTGGCGGCAGATCATGTTAAATGAACCTGATCGAGTTTTTGATTGGGTCATGAGGGCAGTGGACAAAGGACAGGTGGTAGACATCATATACCTGGACTTTAGTAAGGCCTTTGATTCGTGCCACACAAAAGGTTGATGATGAAACTGAGAGACCAAGGGATGAGGGATAATATGTTAAAATAGATTGAAAATCGGTTGAGGGCAGAACCCAGAGTGTAGTGATTGGGGCAGGATGTCCAGCACCAGGGATGTCACCAGTGGGGTCCCGCAGGATCTGTGTTGAGGCCAGTATTGTTCAATGACTTCATAAGTGACATCTGGGAAGGCATAAAAGGCAATATATGCCTGTTTGTGGACGACACCAAATTCTGTAGGAGGGTGGACATCAAGGAAGGGATACAGGACCTGTGTGAAGACATTGTCATACTGGAGAGATGGTCAGAAATCTGGCAACTTGGTTTCAGTGTCAAAAGTGCAAAATGATTCACATAGGGACAAGAATCCTTTGGCAGAGTATTACACTGGAGAGGTTTAGGTAAATGCTTCTGAAGAGGAAAAGGATCTAGGAGTGGTGATTACAAATGACTTAAAACACACCTCCCAGACAAAGAGAAGGCAGTGGTGAGGCTAGCAGGATGCTGGGGTGTATTGCAATGGGATTCAGTAGCAGGCAGAGCGAGGTCATTTTACCACTGTTCATGTCATAGTGAAACCACATTTAGAATATGGGGTGAGGTACAGGCATCAATACCTTAAAAGGACATCAGCATGCTGGAAGGGATCCAGAGGAGAGCAATCAGATCACAGAGGAGTTACAGGATAGGTCCTATGAGGAGAGGCTGGGAGTGCTAGGGATTCACTCCCTAGAGGAGAGGATGCAGAGGGGGATATGATAGAGACCTTCAAGTACATGACTGGAATTAACAGAGTGCAAAGGAGGGTCTCTAAAATGAGTGAAAAGAACACCACTACTGGGCACAGCCTAATATTGATGGGGGGATTAAGAAGGGATGCAAGGAAACATTTCTATACAGAGAGTGGGTGACCACTTGAATGAGCTACGGAGGAGGTGGTATCAGCAAAGACAGTGGGAGCATTCAAGAGGGCCTGTGAACACAAACACAAAAGGAACCCTTGGGACCATGAAAAGGGGTGGGGGAGGAGAGGGTGGTTGGGGAAGGGTCTGTGGTGGAAGTGTAAGACCTGACCCTTCATCATTACAAGCAGATGCAATAGACCAGGTGGTCTTCTTCTGCTGACTCTTTTCATATGTAGCTTTGGACAAAACCTGTATTACTCACAAAAGGGAAAAAATGTTGCACAGACCTTCTGGGTAATCTCCTACTCTTTTCCAAAGGTGTCATTATAAAGTCTTATCTGAAGAACATCAAATCCAACAGTTCAGCAACCCAGGTATTGCCCTGCAGTGTCAGCACTGGAAACATCAACTCCCTGGCTGGGCACTTGCAAGACCTTGTGTTCTAGCAAATGTAACTTGAGCCTAGGGCATAGGAGGCTCTGTCCCACATAAAACATTGAGGCCGAGTTAATGACAAGAGCCTGTCTTCACATCCAATGTTTGAGCTAGTTTCTGTGAAACATTGTATACTGTAGAAGTATGCCAATGCTAAAATCTGAGCTTTATGAATCTTCCAGGAAAAACAGAATTGGAAGTGGTTTGGCTGTTGGAGTCCCTGGCTTCTCCTAGGATGGGCAGGGAGTTACCTTCCTCTCCCACTCACATTCCTGCCAGGTCTAGCAGCCCTTGGATGGGGAAGGGGAAGGGTACTGGCTGTAGCTGATCTCAGGCTGGGGTGCTGCAGCTGGGAGATTTATGGGCCAGGTAGGCTAGTAGAGAATGAGTTGGGTGCAGGGAAAGGTTGGAAAGGAGGGATGATATAGGGGTAGATCATTGGTGGTTATCTAAAGGTTTGAGGTACCTTGAGGTGTCAGTAAGTTCTGGCTCCATGGGAATCTGGCCTTTGCCTGGGATCCCATGGAGAGAGACACCCACCTCCCATCCATCCGGGAAATGGAGTGCATGGGGAGGTAGGGAGAGTGAGCAGAAGGGGATGATTGGAAGGTGGTTGGAGGAGGTGCCATAAACACAGCCCTGCAAATGGAGAATCAGTGCAGGCTTCATGAGAGAATTTCTCCAGTTTTCTTCCTTGAATTCAGGTTATTTTCATGGATTTTACACTCATCTGTTTTGGGCCTGGTGTGCCATATCAAAGGGAGGAAGGCAGGATCCTCGTAGTAGCCATTGTAAATGGAAATGGAGTCTGGGACATGGGCGGCATCATGTATTGAGGGCAAAGCCCAAGATGGCACCAGATAGAGAGGAGCATTGACCAGCATCACATGCACCCAATCCACCGTCAGGTTAGGTAGTGACCTCCTTCTCCTGAAGGCCTCCAGGGTGACTCATAGTTCTTCCAGCCTCTATTGGTGGTAGGAGGAGGAACAAATGGAGGACCCCTGTTCAGGGTCCTTAGTTGAATACACCACCTATGGAGGTGTTCCTTGACCAGACTTCCCTTCCATACAAAGCTCGAATATGTAGTCTCTTGAAATCGTCAATAAACATATGGCTGCGGCCATTTTATCCATAAGCTGGTGTGGTTATTGTGTCTGGGGAGAAGCAGAATGGGTTCTTAGCTGACTGATAAGGTCAATGCTGGCTTTGCATTCAAGGTTTATCAGCAGAAGTGTTGTTAGGAGTTTAAAATGAAAAGGTGAGTGGCCTTGGGCTAAAGAATTCAACTTATGCAGTGTTACCACTGCAAACATTATATGTACAAAGCAATAACCAGAGAAATAAAACATGTATATACAGTAGTTTTAATGTGGCCTCCCCATTGGCGCAATGATGCTGTCTATGCCACCAGTGGGTTTGATTTGCACACTTGCATTTGTGCATGCTTACATGCATGTGATGGTCTGTGTGAGCATGTATTTGTGTATGCTTACATGAATGCAGGGTGTGTGCGAGTGCATGCATTTGTATCTGCTTATACTGTATGAATGTGGTATAATGTGTGCATGTGTAAAACATAGAAACAAAATCTGTCAGCAGAAAGGACCACTTGGCCCACCCATTCTGCCCCAATGTTCCCTGCCTAGTCTTTCTCCGCAGACCCTATAATATCAGAAACAAAGGCAACATCAGGTGGAGACAGGCACGTGCTTTTTATACAGACCTTGAGATAGACTACCAAGAAATTTTATAAACCCTAGGTGGAAAACTGAAAATAAGACAATGTATTCTCTAGGACATTGCAATAATTGAAACAGAAAATAACATATGGGCAATTATACACAACAAGGCAGTGTTTCCATCAGGGGTTCTGATGACAACATAGGGACCTTGAGAACAAAGCTCAAGAGATCTCTGTTGTCATCAGAACCCTGAGACAAAGACACAGTCGCTATTTTAGCATGGTTGCCAATGTGTTATCTTTATTTTTATTTATTTATTTATTTTTGTTAACCGGTAGGTGCACTAGCCATAAAATGGCTATTTTCAGGCACGACCCGGGAGAGTACAACAAAAGAGAACAGCTGAACAACAGCAACATGGGTAACACCAGCAACATATATTGTAGAGTATATAGTTTAAAAAATAAAATAAAAACGTTTCTTCCTAAGAAATCTTCAGTTTAATTTTTAAAATAAAAAAACAAGCACCTCTGCTTTTCATGGCTGTCACTGCACTCCATAGTACAACTTCTGCTAGTCGCTAGTAACTATCAGCACTTACACTCTGCTTACCCTTGGCCTTGCTACCCTCCCCACCACCCTCACCAACACCCTATCCCCACTCACCTCGCCTTTCCCTCCATGCCCCCATGCTTCTCTCACCCCTCATCCTTCAGAATCCTGACAAAGCCCTGGCTTCTTATAGCTTAGTTACATATACTAAATGTACTAAATTTATAATTGAAGTGTCACCTCAAACTGACTGACTGTACTACTTTTAGCTCTCTAAGTATCCTGCCATTATTTGTCCCATCTTGTCATTATTGTATGTTACCTGTTTTGCTCAGACGTGGAACCTTTGTAAAAGAGCTTTCAGCTCAAAGGTGTTGTAATCTGAGATCTCGATAAATAAAATAAATAAATAAAATGATACAGACCCTCACCCAACTGCTAAAACCCACCAGGGTGATGGGTAAGTTTCTGTTTTTTTTTTAATGATAAAACAACAGAAGATTTTATGTTGGGGAGGATATGAGGTTTATGTGTCTGAGGAAAATGAAAGTGAAATGGATGGCGGCATGAGTTCTAATTTTAATTAATTAAGCTATTGTACCACAAAAGAGTACAACTGCATTCAAGAACTTTAAACAGTGGTACGCAGTGTTACAAGGCTCTATTCACAAAAAGCCTGTGACTGAATGTTACACAGCAGGGTCCAGCAGACCGGGTGGCATTCACTATAGGTGCACTACTGCCTCGCACCAGATCCACTGGACACCTGCACAGCTAATGCCTCAGATGGTTGGGGGCATGCCGGAAGGTGTGCCTGCACCTGTGCTGTTCACTAAGGCATGGAGTGCTAGGGCCAAGGTGGCACAAGTTACATGATGAAGGACCCTTCTGTAACTTTTAAACACATCCCCAACTGACACCTGCTGGTAGTGTCTGCAATGGGACTCCACCACAATGCTGCCCAGTCCGCCTGGCTGCCAGGGAAGGCTGGGGCAGCCATTCAGGCAGTCACCCACTGGACCCAGAATCCTGAAATCATGCCTTCCAGGATCTCCTTCATGTGCATAGCAGGGATCCACTTGGGACCCAGAATGGTGTCCTACTGGATGCATGCTCATGTCCCATGCTCCACCCTCAAGAAGTTATGATCCACCACCATGCAGCTGTGCACCATGGGGGTGGGGATGCAGACAGGCAACCGGTAGTGGTGAGTATTGCACAGTGCATGCTTGTCCTGGGTGCAGAGCTGCACAGGATCAGCATGCAGAAATCAGACATATATCCCACATTTTTGTGAATCAGGCCCATAGTTTTGATGGAAACCAAGCACAACAGGGTTGCTGCATACTGTATCATGTTTACAAAAGTTTATAAAATGACTAGGGAAAATTTTGCAACCTGATTAGTCCACAGCTTGTGCATGTTAAGGCCACTGCCTGTGGCCTCATGACTTACTCCTGTACATCCTTGAGGTGGGGGACTGTGACACAGCTACCAACAACCTGTTGTGTTTTATTGCATCCACATACCAAAGTGCAGAGCTGATCTGTAAATCAGATTTTAGTGCAGAGCCAAACTGATCACCTGAGCAAAGCACATTTGAAATTAAAATAAGAGCCAGCTAAAGGGGACCTGGAGATTCTGGAAAAATGGTCTAGAAAATGGAAGCTGAGGTTTAATGCAGGAAATGCAAGGTCCTGCACCTGGGGGCCATAAACCCGGCCAAGTGTACACCCTGGGGGGAATGCTACAAGTCTCGATGGCTGAGAGGTACCTGGGGTGGTGGTGGATATCAAGATGAACAACTCGGAGACTTGTAGGAGGGCAGCAAAGGCCAACAGGATTCTGGGATGCATCGCTAGGGGATCACCTCCAGTAGGAGGGAAGTGATGCCCCTCTGTATAAGTGCTTGGTGAGGCCGCACTCAAGTACTGCATGCAGTTTTGGAGGCCACACTTAAAGAGGGACATTAAACTCCTGGAGAGGGTCCAGATGAGGGCAACCAAAATGATTTGGGGCTTGGGGGACAGGACCTATGAGGAGAGGAAACAAGAGCTAAATATGTACACATTGGAAGAGAGAGAGGGACCAGGGGACATGATAGAGGTCTTCAGATACATGAAGGGGGTAAATAGGGAGGAGCAGTCAGAGTGCTTTGAAGGAAGGAAGGAGGAGGTGGCCACTAGAGGTCATGGGAGGAAGCTGGAGGGTGGAAGATTCAGGAGAGAAAGGAGGAGGTGCTACTACACTGAGAGGGTGGTGGAGCTATGGAATGCGCTGCCTAGGGGGCTGGTGGAGGCAGAGATGGTGAAGGGGTTCAAGAGGGGTGGGACAGGTACAGGGAAGGGTTCTGGAAGGAAAATCCAATGCAGTGAGAATATCCGAACTGGGAAGGAGAAGCCAGAGAAGGCGAGGGGCAGAAAGGTCAGCTCCAGGGTGGGCTGGCCAACGAGTAGATGCAAAAGACCATTAGGCCTATTCTGCTGGCATTTTAGCATGTTAGTATGTAAAGTCAAGTGATTGCACAGCCATCATGTAACCTGACTATACTAGTTAATCTATCATTTATCTGTGCTTAAGGTGTTTGCACTACAAAGGTAATGTTCTAGCCTGTGTTTTAGAATATTAAGAATGCATTTCCTGTTATTGCAATGTTTTCTGCTTAGTGACAAAGTGTTCCACGTGCTCTGCATGGCCTGTGCCTATTGGTTCAATATTTTGCAGGGCATTTTCCCACCTACTAGGGCTTATAAAAGGATTCCTGTCCAACCAAAATGTGTGTTCCAGTTCTGCCAGATACAGTTTCAGTATCAACACTCTTGGGGTTCTGGGCACCGCTTGGTGCACTTTCTCCGGCTGCAACTGGCCAGGTGGGGTCTGCAGGCCCCAGTTTGTGGCAGGATTCAGGGTCTGGGTGGCACTGGTTCTTTTTGGGATGAGCCAAAGGCAGCAAGGAGGCAGTGAGTCTGTGAACCAGAGTTGCGATTCCTGGTTCCAGATGCATGGAATTTATATATTTTTGCACTTTGTGCAAATTTAAATTAACTAACTCGGGGGTTATTTTAGTTGGAGGTTTCAGGGTTGTTGCCCCCGTAATGAGGGAATTCAGGGCAGAGCCCATGCAAAAACAAAGACTTATACCACTGGCAATATATTGCACTGTACTGGTAGTGTGAGTGTGGTATATTGCTGCAGCATAATGTCTTGTGACATTAGACCCCATGCCCCATTAGGCTAGGTGGCAGAAGCCACAAAAAAGGAGAGTTGTGTACAATCATGAGACACAAATCCACATATTTACACAAACTCACATCAGCATAAACACAGACATACACACACTGGCATATATGTATACCTAGACACAAAAAACTTGAACACAGGCACACACATCGTTTTAGGTGTTAGAGCCATAGGCAGTGGGACCCTGCAGGAGCAAAATGTTTTGCCAGGACCCTAACAACACTGACACCACAACTGCAACTTCCTCAGATCTATTAGCAATGACAGTGAAAAGGACAAGTAAAACACAGAAAAGAAAATGGATATAGACAAAGAAAAGAAAAGATAAAACAGAGCTAACTATCTAATGCCCTAATATATCAGAAAGAAAGATCTTCCTCCCCACAATACCAGCCCCTAATGGGCAGGCAGATTGTACATAAACAGCATATAGGAAGTTCCCAGCCTGGGCTATCATCCACAGAGCCTCAGACAGAGAAAAAATAGGGTGATTACTTTGCACAACTACTGTCTGGAAGCTGTGATGCAGGGTATCCTGCACTAAAAGTGCAGAGCAGTCATCTAAGGATGCCCAGGGCAACCTCGTGTGCTAAGCATTAAGGCAATCAGTATGTATAGGTGACTCCCTTACAAGTGCATTTATAAAATGGGAAACTAGGGAAATTAAAATAAAAAGCACAGTTTAGACTAGGTAAAACAGATTGAAATATGCAGTATAGAACAATTAAAATATATTGTTATTTAATGCAAAATAGTTTTTCTGACATAGGAAGCTATTAGGAGAGCTGACTGGTTTGCCGCTTATGTGCTCATTTTGGAAGAAAACAGTGTCTGCTATTTAAAACCTGAAAATTATAAATGGTTGTTAGTGCATTCCTTTCATCAGCATTGTGCTCAGATGGGCAGCCCTTGATTTTTTTTTTGAGTTGGCAATGGTCTTTTTAGATTTCTGCCTAATATGATCCTAGGAGAACAGTGATGATCTTCATCAAAGTGGGAGCTACGTTCTTTAGGGTCAATCCTTTTGTAGGAAGTTTTAAGTATTTCAGAGACTAAAGGTTATCTATTTGGATACAGTTTTGGGAGTGTTACATTATTTTATTTTATTTAATCCAATGGTTAAATGCCTCTGGCAGAATTTCAGTTTATATTACCAGGTTGCCCAGTTTCTCCTTTAACCACTAGAGCCCACAGCCTCAATGGAGCAAATGCAGATTTTGAGAGATGGCAAAGATGGCAGCTGAGATTTTGTATTTGAAGTCTTATAGTACAACGAGACTTCACACATGAACTCAAGAGCTGAATGTTGCCAGGCAACAGTCAATGGTGTACCAGTCTCAGGCACTGACAGGAATGCAGACAATCAGGGGCTGTGCCAGCGCACCCCCAGACACCCAAGGGATTGTTTCATTTTTGGGAGGCAACCCTCACAAGCCCCTTCCCTCCTTCTACCAATACTATACTACTACTACAAGTACTGCTAATTGTTGCAGTGGTTTTAAGATCATAAACGCCATCAGACGAGAACCATTATGATGCTGAAATCTGCCTGATGACATCAGATCTCATCTGCCATTCTGTGTTCCTCAGAATCTGCACCTGAGCCACCTCAATAAAGAAAATGCAAAGTAATATAGTCATAGTAACCCAGTACGGTGGGCAGTCATTTTAGTGAAAACTTTTACTTTTACCCAATCCTAATATGAAAAATAGAAATAAGTGTATGTTCAAGAAAGAATTATAATTATTAAAATGGCTATGTACAGCAGATTTGTTCTAAACAAAGTATGTGATTAAGGTATAACTTAAAGTAAGGCAGAGTATGCCATAATGTTTCAGGTAATGTTAGCCCTGAAGAAGCACAATATAAAGTATAATGAATGAGCAGCCATCGCAACAAACATGTTTGCATTGAGAGATTTTCAGGGCAACCATAGAACCTCAAAAGCAAAGTTTGTGGAGGTTCTTGGTTGCTGCCCATACATCATCTTTTATAGTGTATGGGCACCATATGTACAAGGAATTCATTTATTTAACAATACTGTTACATTTTAGTAATTGAGATAGTCTAAAGTTACTACATACAACCACTGCTCGGTGATGTCCCTGCCTGGCTCCACCTCCTGATGCTCTGCTCTGCTGTGGCCCATAACTCCATACATGTCAAATTCCCCCACTCACTAACTCACCAGAACCCACTGCCAGTCATTCATGTGCCCTAGGTGTTTTGTTTTAAAGAAACACTGTATTATTTCATGGGTCGCTACAGACCAGCTAATGCTTATGACAACAGGTGTGGCTTGAGGAGTCATGCCATGCAGCAGCATTCTAAGTTGTTATGCTGCAAGTGTAATATCCATATTGCTGCACAATGACCTTGAGATGTCACTACTGCAGCACAACAAGGGTATTTCCATAATGGATTTCAGGGTAGAACAACATTACTACCACACTATAATATGTATCTAGCATATATGCTGAAGTTATAGTGTTTAAGCTATACAACTGAAAGAAAAAAAATCACGGACTTTAAGAACAGTGTAACAAATGCTTTTAATCATAGAAGAATGCATGACATGAACAGAATGTAAAACAGTACAACAGATGCATGGAATGAGGGAAGACTACAGAAACTATATGGAAATAGATAGTTCAACAGATTAGTGGTGGCCACAACAGCTCATCACTTGTGGGACCTGGGCTTTGTAATCCAAGCCTAGGAAATTGAACTAGGTAGGGATCAGAAGGGTGGGTAGGTCCTGGGAGCTGAGAAGGTCTCATAAAGTACTGGGCAGACTTCATGGACCCTTGGTCTCCTACTGCCATCAATTTTTCTATGTTTCTATCCCTGTCTGGACAGTGGGATGTCTTAAGCTTTCATGAGAGGTTTGATGGCATCTGCCGCTAAATTGATGTCCCATAGTTGCTCACTGAGGTGGGGAGTCAAATCACCAGACCCCTCCTACACACACACACACACACACACACACACACACACACACACACACACACCACCTTTACATTGTCGAATGAAAGCATGCATGTGCTTGTCCTAGTAGTCAGCAACAGGTGTGATCAATACTCTTAGCTGCTGGCACCAGCTGACTTGAGCTGATGTAGTATCATGCCATGATGCCTGGTGAGGCAGCCAAAATGCCCAATATGGAGGAGTTCATTCTTGCAGAATATTGTAGACTTATGGGCCCAGATATTCAAAGGGTTGCTCCATGCGCAACAGAGTTGCTCATGCGAAGTCCTACATTGCACCATCCTGCGATATTCAGCAGGAGGCAGTTGCGCCACTGAAAACAGGTTGAGCAACAGTGCAATGCAAATGAATGCATGCTCAACAGGAGGGAGAAACCATACATAAACTGTGCAACCCGATATTCAGTCGGGTTGTGCAGAACTGTGCAGGCGCAACCCCAACATGCCCCTGCACAACTTTGAGCCAAAAAGGATCAGTTGAGGGCCACCCACAGGTGAGCTACTGTATTTCAGGGCGCAACACAGCAGCTGCCACCCGTGGCTGGCCTCAACTCAGTCCCTGTGCCCCCACCAGCCCGATCGCAGGCAGAACGTAAAACAACCCCTCCCCGCCCAAACATTTCATCGCCCGATCGCTGGCAGAACGTGAATATCTCTTCAGTGCCTGATCATGGCAGAATGAAGATTTTCAACCCGAATATCTCGCCACCAGGGAGATATCTGCTGGGGGTCTTTTACATTCTGCCCGCGATCGGGCACTGGGGGTTGTTTCATGTTGTGCCCGCATCTGGCTGTAGGCATGGTCCTTGCATGGCTGCCTGGCAGGGGCGGCCAGGCGCAAGTCCTCGGGGATCAAGCGCACCTACATGCTAATGGCATGCAACTGGGGCTATAATCAGATGCAAATGGCCCCCCTGCACCTTTGCATGAATTATGGCCCCATTTGCATGTCACCTTTCAATATCGGAAATTTGCGCGATGGCGCAATGGTACTATCGCCACCGCAAGTTTAATGCTCAACTCTGACAACTTGCGGTGGCGTAAGTTCCACTGCGCCATGCACAGTGGCTGTGGCTAGAGGTGATATTCAAAGGTTACTCAATAGCACAACTCCTTTGAATATTGCCAACCACAACCCATAACTATTTTGAGCAGCGCGAGGATATGCGCCTCAGAATGGCGCAGTTTGAATATCCGGCTATGGAGTACAAGTTGTGAACTTGTACCATTTGTTTCTGAGTTGTGGACTTGTAGAGTTTGTTTTCTGCAGGTTTTTGCTTCCTAATTTAAGTCTGAAACTTGTAGAAGAGCAAGCATTGAAGACTTTGTTTCTCATTTCACAAAACATATTCATGCAAACATCTACAAGTTCACCAAACCCTAATCTAGATGGAAAAGATAATTCATAGTATTAAGCAACAGAAGAAGTTCCTTTTCTACTATGTACATTATCGATACACACCACAAAATTTTCTAACCCCCAAAAACTAAAATCACATAAAAACAATATGAACCAACACATATGCTGATTTTGCAATAACATTTTGTTACTATAAATAGCAACCTACAAATAAATATTCCACTCTTTATCAGAGAGCTCCACATGAAGAGGAATACAAACAGTTAAGACTATTAGGTCAATCACACATGAAATCTTGCTTAAAATGACAGTGACATCACCATGATGTAGGAAAACAATAAGACATGATGGAGGGGAATTCAAATCACATGTATTTATTTATTTACTTAGATTCACCAGGAAGGCATACTGAGCAACAATGCTCGATTCCAGATGCGACCTCGGGGCCAAGGCCAGGTACATATCAAAACATTTGTGCAATACAATACAGTACAATACAGTAATTAGTTACAGGCAGAATTATACCTGGCAGCCATGCCTTAAGTGTGCTGTTTGGCATGAGGCGAGCCATGTTCCTTTAAGTGCATTAAAGGAACATGCAGTTGTTGTCCATAACTACACAGTCCTGAAGTGTCTTATTGCACTTATAAAAGGGGTTTTAGAGCAAAATGTGCATTTAAAAGAGAACCTGTCACATATGTAATTGTTGGCGGTAAAGTACAACCAGGGTTATTTTAATGCTCCTAGTTAATCACCCCTGAGGTGTGAAGTGTGTACGAGGTGCAGCCAAGTGCCACATGTACCAGGTGGTGATTAACAAGAACATTAACATAAACCTGTGAGTACCTTATTGCTACTATAGAACATAAAAAAAAAAAAAAAAGCTTGTTTAAAAAGAGGGTCTGCTTTTATTTATTTATATCAAAAGTGAGATTTTAGTTAAAGAGTCCATCTGCTGCCTTTGGAATGCTGTTTAGAACTCCCAGGCATGCTGCGTTGCTGATTTCCACAATGTGCCTGCTAAACTCAGACAGGGCTCAGCTAACTACATTGCAACTCATTGCACCCCCCAAAAAAGCTGCCTCCATCCTGTCTTTATATCCATCAGTTGGTGTAGGCAATTTACAAAAAAAAAAAAAAAAAAAGCAAGAAAACACGCTAAAGGTGAAAGTCTAAAAACTCTAAAGCAGATTAAAAGTTAAAAGCTTGGCATCTGTTCACTTCTTCTGCACACATGCCAGCCTACTTGTCTTATAGTCTAGGATTACCAGATCCCTCACTCACTCCCTCCTATCTCTTTCCAGCCACCAGTTTAGAAAAGAAAAGAAACCTAAAAGTAAATGGTTAAGCAATCAAAAGCTAAACAAAAAATCATAGAGACATAGAAACATAGAATTTGATGGCAGATAAGGACCGCTTGGCCCACCAAGTCTGCCCATTTCTACCTAATGGATAAGCTGCAGATCCTAGTTAACCTACAGCCTGCTTCCTCCTACCCCCACTAGAATTGCCTTATGTCTGTCCCATGCATTCTTGAATTCCCCACTGTTTTTGACTCCACGACCTCCTCAGGAAGGCCATTCCATGCATATACAACCCTCTCTGTGAAGAATACTTCTCACATTACCTCTGAGCCACCCCACCCCCCGTTGTAAATCACAACTCATTGTTTCCATTCGTGTTCCTGCTAAAGCAGTTTCATTACAAGACATCCCTTGTCTTTCAGTTAGGCACTATAAGAAAAAAAAAAGAAACTCATTAAATCGACACACAGCAACGTTTTCCCAAGCCATGTTGACTCACAGCCCTGCTCCAGGACCTTGCTCCACTGTTTGCAACAAGAACACCATTCTGAGGTAAACATTGAAAAGTAGAGCACAAAGCAGACACCTTGCTGAGCTGAGATGCCAAGTAAATGTTCACTACTAATGTCAAGACTGCAAACAAAAAATCAATGCTACAGCAGGAAGGAACAGTGTACTGGAGGACTTAGCTGTTTATGCTGTGAATCCTCACACTTAGCACAGTATTTCCAGCATCACCCTACTGTAGCACTATTATTTTGCTGCAGTCATGGTATGACTGCAGGGATGGTGAACTAAGTGTATCATTGCCATGGTAACGCTCGCTAACAGAAGTAAGTTTTTTGTTTTTTAAATCAAGACTGAATTACTACTTGGGGACTGTGAATAAATGCACTTTTATCAGCTGGCAGGACAGAGCGAGTGTAGTCCAATCCTTAGCCTTGTTTTATGTTCCAGCAGGAACAGAGCAGGTTCAGACAAGGTCAGAGCCTGTAACTACAGTGCAGAGTGAAAGGCTGAAATGGATGAGGAAGAATAAATACGGTTCAGTACAGTATTATATCTAAATTGTTCAAATCACTGAGCACCACAGATTGGAGGTGGGCTCAGCTCTCTGCAACATTTGGTGACTTTTTACAAGGTTAGGAAGATTCATGGTTGGCAAGTCTTAGTTTTGCTAGCGTTAACTGTAATGGTGGCTGTTGGTTCTAGAGATAGAATCATTATAAACAGAGCCTTGATTCACAGGATTACTGTGCTGGTAAAATCGCTCTGGTGACATATTAATAAAAATTAATGCAGAGCAGCTGGAATGTTATTAACCAATCAAATTGCTCCATTGTGACAACCTTTTTATAATGGTGAACAATCACATGGTCATGACTCACGTGACATGTTTTAGACAATTAGGTACCTTCATTATCCATGCCATGTTGCAAACACAGATGCACACTTGAGTAGACTTGAGTAAAAGCACAATTACTGTATACAATGGTTTTAAAGAGCCCCTGGCAGCATTAGGAAAACATTGAAAAGTAAGATTTACATACTAACATACTAAAATGCCAGCAGAATAGGCCTAACGGTCTTTCTGTGCCTGTTGCTTGGTCAGCCCCACTCTGGGTGCTGACCTTGCTATCCCCCTCGCCTTCTCTGGCTTCTCCCTTCCCAGTTCCGGATATTCTTGCTGCATTGGATTTTGCTTCAGAACCCTTCCCTGTACCTGTCCCACCCCCTCTTGAACCCCTCCACTGTCTCTGCCTCCACCAGCCCCCTAGGCAGTGCATTCATGGCTCCACCACCCTCTCAGTGAAGTAGCACCTCCTCTTTCTCCCTGAATCTTCCCCCTCCAGCTTCCACCCATGCCTCTAGTGGCCCCTTCCTCCTTCCTTTGAAGCACCCTGACTGTTCCTCCCTATTTACCCTCTTCATGTACCTGAAGACCTCTATCATGTCCCCGGTCCCTCTCTCTTCCAATGTGTACATTTAGCTCTTCGAGCCTCTTCTCATAGGTCCTGTCCCCAAGCCCCAAATCATTTTGGTTGCCTCCTCTGGACCTCTCCAGGAGGTTAATGTCCTCTCTTAAGTGTGGCCTCCAAAACTGCACGCAGTACTCAAGGTACGGCTCACCAAGCAGTTATACAGAGGAGTATCACTTCCTCCTCTGGAGGTGATCCCCTAGCGATGCATCCCAGCATCCTGTTGGCCTTGGCTGCTGCCCTCCTACAAGTCTCAGAGTTGTTCTTCTTGACATCCACCACCACCCCCAGGTCCCTCTCAGCCATCGAGGACTTGTAGCATTTCCCCAGGGTGTACACTTGGCATGGGTTTCTGGCCCCAGGTGGAGTACCTTGCATTTCCTGCATTGAACCTCAGCTTCCACTTTCTAGACCATCTTTCCAGAGCCTCCAGGTCCCCTGTAGGCCACCTCCTCCTCCTCCCCATCCACCACCGCCCCAGTTTCGAGTCATCTGCAAAGAGACTCATCTCACTCCTGATTCCTGTCCTTATGTCAGATCGTAGGCGTTGAACAGAAGGGGCCCAGGACTGATCCTGTGGGACCCCACTAATGACCCTCCTTGGGGATGAGACTATCCCACCAACTACGACCCTCTAGGTCCGGTCCTGGAGCCAATTGCCTCATCCATCTGATCATCTGGTTCCCACCCCATTTCTCCCAGCTTATCCAACAGGTTCACGTGAGGAACAGAGTCAAATGCCTTGCTGAAGTCTAGAAAGAGGACATCCACTGGTCTACCCAGGTCCAAGGCACTTGTCACCCAGTCATAGAACTCCACCAGGTTTGTCTGACACGATTTCCTGGATGAATCCATGCTGTCTATCATCCAGGCACCTGACTTATCCAGGTCCCCTAGCCTCTCTGACAATGCCCTCCATCACCTGCCCACCACCGATGTCAGGCTGACAGGCCTGTAGTTCCCTGCCACCTCCCTTGATCCCCCTTGTGGATAGGCACTATATGCGCCACCTTCCAGTCTTGGGGCACCCATCCTGTCCTCAGAGAGATGGTGAAAAGCTCTGCCAGGGTTTCGCCAGGACATCTGCAAGTTCCTTCAGCACTCTGGGATGTAATTTATCTGGCCCGGTGCTTTCTCTGTCTTAAGGGGCTGGGGCTTCCCTCCTCTCTCTGCTGTGATTTCACTTCGGTACCTCTTCTCCTGCTTAGCCCTCCCCACCTGCCAGTGATGCCTCCTCTCCCCAGACCTGCCGACGGTAAGGGTCCCCTCCTCAGTATCTCTGTCTCCTCCCATGTATGATGCAGCACCCCATTTTCCCTGGTGAAAACTGAGGTGAAGTACTCATTTAGTACCTCAGCCTGCTCCCCCAGGTCTTGTGCCCATCTCTCCCTGATTTAATCCTGCTAATCTGCCCTTCACCCTTCGTTTTTCCCCAATGTATCTAAAGAACCCTTGTTCCCTCTCCTAAATTCCCTGGCCAGGGTCTGCTTCTTCCTTGCCTTGGCCGCCTCACCACTCTAGTGGCCCTTCTAGCCATCAGCCTCGTACTCCCTCGATCCTTTCACTCCTTGAGCACTTGAATTGCTTATAGGCTGCTTTCTTTCCCTGCACCACCTCCTGGACCTCCCTGGTCCACCAACAGGGTTTTGGCCCTACCGCATTTTCGTCTTACTCTTGCACAGGTGCTGGTAGCATCCTGCACCCCTCTCCTGATGATTTCCCACCTACTATCAGCGTCCCATGTCTGACCCAATCCCATCCAAATGCTCCTTAAGGATCCTTCCCATTTCCTTAAATCTGCCCCCCTGAAGTCAGTTACTTCCGTCTTTGTGCAGCCTTCTACCCCTCCTAGGTCCAGGCAGAACCAGACTGTGGCATGGTCACTCCCGCCAATGGGTCCCTTACCTCCAGGCCCCAATCTGGTCACTGTCTGCCAGGACCCATCCAGTACCCGTGCCTCCCTGGTCAGTTCCCTCACCTGCTGAGTTAGGAACGTGTCTTGAAGACATCCAACAACCTCTGTTCCCTGGTCACAGAGGATGTCATAGTCTCCCAGTCTGTTCCTGGCATGTTTAAGTCCCCAACACCACCACCGTTCCTCTGCCCAGTCTGCAGTGTCTCCTAACATCTGACACCAGACTGTCCTCAGCTCCTCTGCCAGGGCAAGGGGTCTATACACCACTCCTATTTTCACTCTCTTGCCCCTTGTTATCAAGGTGACCCAAACCGCCTCCACGGTTCCCTCCGCCTCCCTCTACTCCCTATGCCGATGCAGTTTTGACCATCATTGCTACCTCCTCCCTTCCTCCCCTGTCCTTCCTGAACATAGTGTAACCTCCAGGTTCAGGTCCCAGTCATGTCTTGCAGTGGCCCAAGTCTCAGTGACCGCTGCCACATCCACTGCTCCCTCAGTTAGCATCGCCTGAGCTCAGGCATTTTATTGCCCAAGCTCCTGGCATTTAATTCAGCTCCAACCCTATTTTCTTTACTACTTCATATTTTTGGTAAGTAATTCCCATTTTCTTTATTACTGAAACCAGTTGCATGAAAATAAGATAATTGTACCTTAAACTACTGTATATCTGCTCTGACTGCTTCTTATGCATGACATCACAATCCCTGTTTATGACATCATAATTATCTCCCAGCAACATATTTTGATGTCATAAACAGAATTATGATTTCAGATGTAGGCAGGCAGTAAGAGCTAAAAGGACAGAGATACTGTATTCATGCAAATACCCTTAGTAATATGGAAATAAGGTTGAAAATTACAGAATGAAAGATAAACTATAAGCACCATTTATGCCTGAATGCTAATTTTGTTTTCAAAATTGTCTCAACTGTCTCAGGAGCTCTTTAAACAATACGGAAACTTTATTGATTGAGAGCTGTTGTAATTCCTAGCACACTGCAACAGGAAACAATTTGAGCCAGACACCTCATAACACAAACGATAAATCACTATGCTGTCATTCTTTTCAGAAAAGTTTACCTAAATTGTTTGAGAGTCACAGTAAACCAGGCTTTCCAGAGGTAAATTTATCTATTTAATTGTTAACTTAAAAGTTGGTTAACTGGTTCACTTATAGGTAAAGTTGAGACCCCACCCCTTAAATTCTATCAAATTGACATTTATTACTGTTTTAAGTCCCATTTTCATTGTATGATAGCAATAATGCATTCTAGGGTGTATCATGTCATGAGATATCAACACTTCTTGGGTACATGAGTCACTTGGTCTGTGGTCTAGTGACTCACAATGCACATCAGCCATGACAATATCAAATGGTACAATACACCCTTTCATGTATTATATAGAGAATAATGTATGGGTCGAGGTGTGTAACAGTTTTACACACCCGAGTTGTAGGGTGCTACAAAAGCCCGAGGTGAAGTCCGAGGGGTTTGTGAAAAAGCATCTCATGAATGAGGGTGTGTGTAAATCGAGTTTGACACATATCCCGATTATGTTTTATTTTATATAATTGCTGGTTTCCCTTTTTCACCTCAGCAATTATATAAAATAAAAAGCTTTGATGCATTTGAGTGTGGCTTTCAGGTGCTGATTTAAATCGGCATAATTTAAAACCTTTTTTGCCCTGGTTTGTGAGGTTTTCACTGTGTAGGGGAAAAAAGAACTCACCGCTGAGTTCTTCCAGTGGTGCGTGGTGCTGTTTGGTAGAGATGGAGGCGGTCAGCGGTCTTAGGTAGTGGCGCTGCTGCATGAACATGTGCTGGCAAGAGAAGCAGTGCACGTTTGCCGTTATAAACACTCCTTTATAGCGACAAACTCACCCATGGTTTACCTATGGGAAAAAGGGAAGCCGGTTATTATATATAGAATATAATGGTGGTGTGTATAACCAGAATTTTACACACACCCAAGGTGGGAATGCTACATAAACTCTGAGAGCAAAACTCAAGGGGTTTATAAAAGCATCCGACACAGAAGGTGTATGTAAATTTCTGGTTCTACACACCTCCCATGTTACATTTTTATAATTATTGAAGATCATTTTACTTAGTGTGGGTTCACATGTCTGAGAAAGTGAAAGTGGCAGCTGTTTTGGCAGTTCTAGCATCTAAGTGAATGTGAGAGTGATTGATAACTGATGATTACAACCACGTGGTTGTAATGCAAAGTGACAACTGGGCGTTTGCAACTCAATTTTAAGATCCGGTTATCCAGATATTAGAAATGATCACCAGTAATTATTACTTAATTATAAAATAGCTAAAAGAAATCCTGCAATCTGATTGACTGAAGCAGTCCTTGACCTTTGATATTGTAATATATCACCATGGTTTTGAACTGGTTACCAAATCCAACAATGTTGGGCCAGTTTATAATTGCAGTAATACACTCCATGATGTGTATATTATGGGATATTGCCACTTTTTGGCTAAATGATGGTGCTTGGTTTTACCTTATACATCACAATGCACCCAAGGTGTGACAATATCCCATGATATAAGACACCCTGTTGAATGATATTGCTTAAGTAATACATAGTCAGTCTGGTGTAATCAGAAGTGAGGTAACATCCAGGGACATTTCTGACCAAGAAACCCTCGTCCAAGTCCATTCCTCACACACATACTGTACACACAGAGTCTGGGACACTGATTTGACAAATCATTCTTATAGCAAGATTTATAAAGCCATTCTGGGCAAGCTGCCTCTTACTTATTTAGAGTTTGATTGCTGTGAATTATGTATCGGATACCCTGCATGAGTTACCAAGGAGAAAGTAAGCAGTAGCATACAAATAGACATTTACTTCCACAGAAATGCTTGTTGCCATATTGGTCCTTGTAACACAAACAGATGATTTGATACCTTTATTGGACTAACAGAGTTGTTACAAAAGAACACAGGTGCTTTCAGCTTTTGGATTGCACAGAATCCTTTGCCAGAAAACACTGGCAGTTGTTTGGAAGAACATACTTTCTCAAACCCAGATCATACATATAAAAACAAAAAACAAACAAAAAACACATGAAAAGTTGTATGGACCCCCCACACACACACACACACACCACCACTGGCTAAAACATTTATTTCCAGCAACATTTCTAAAAAAAAAAAAAAAAAAACAGTCAACAAGTACTAAGAATAACATTTACTTATCCTTATTAAGTAAAGTAAAAGCTGTTTATTAAGGACATCACATTTTAAGGAAATTGTTATATTAAGGACATTTCTTATGGTCAAGACTGCAGTTTTTAGTCCTGCACAATTTATAGGTAACTGCCCATGAATAAGTCCAGGGTTCCCATTCTTTCCTGATGAGCAAAATAGTAGAAGGTACAGTTTCAGTCAGGGGTTCACATGTGCTGTGTAATCCTGTTTGCTTTTGGGAAGTGAAGCTCAATTCTTTTCATGTCTGCCATCAGCTCCACCTAAAGCCACCCCTAAAAGAAAAGCAACAAATGGCCCTTTTGGCTCCCTCAAGAATACTTAAGATGTACACGTTAGCTACCTTTGCCTGATTCTTCAGCATTTCTAGGCAAGCTTGGATGAGCTGGTTTTGTTTTATCAGTGTTATGACAAATGTGCCACTGATTTGGCACATCCTCTCCTTTCTAGGTTACCCTTTAACTGCTTCCATCACTGTTTCAGTAAGGTAGATGGGGATATTCACTATGTCCCATTTCTGATTCATTTCTGTGACAAAGTTAATTAATCTTTGCATTTTGACACTGAGCAATTGCAAAATGCCAGTTGTGGCCTCCTCTAGAATGGCATCAGGGAGGCCTGCTCCAGACTACATGGTCTAGGCTCTTGCTTGTTTTTTCTATTCACGAGGTCTGGCACCTGCTGATTTCATTGAGGTTTGCCTATTTTGTCCAGTAATCATTTATCAAATTTACCACACAACCCAAAGTTTAAAGAGCTGTAGTAATTGTTGTAATGATGCTGCTGCCTCTATGCCCCATGCTAGAGCTCCACCACATACTCCCAATGTAAGTTGTAAATCATTTCAGTATTTGCTGAGGTGCTTTTATTAAACTAAAGTAATAAGATAGCACAAAATGGACCGATGACTTTCCATGACCTTAACTATAATTTTCATTACATGTCATACCGTGATTTTCACAAAATTTACTGTGATAAAAGTGCATCCTTAATAATGGCCTTTCTCACAACTACAGTCCTCTTAGATCTCTAGTCTGGGTAGTTTGTGTTATGAGCTATCCAGGATGAATGCTGAATTAGGTGACAAGACTATCTGAGTCCCTGTTTGCTCTTTACTCAGAACTCACGTCAAACTATTTCAAATTTGATACCTTGATCCCACTAAACCCATTTTGAACATAAATTGGCAAGCATCCAACTTAAATGCATGCTTGTTTGCTTGATTTTCATGTAGAATGGTGCACTGTGTATTGATTTTTGCTTGTGCTAAATCATGCATGTATACACCTGATTATATTGTAGCTGCTACTTCTTGGACAAGTTTCCATAAACAGAGGTTTTGTCTATAGTAATTATTCCTGATAAAATGACAAAAACATTAAAAGTTCTCAATTTTGTTTTTGCATGCTGGTATATAAAGACCTAAGCATTTGTTATGCAGGACTGTGTGTGTGTCAATTTTAGTATTCACTGAATTAAGCAGGCTGGCTTGGTCGTGTTCCATTATTTTTTCATGTTACGTCCCAAAGCTTCCAGAACACCTCTTCCTGCAACAGTAACAGATTACTGTGGTACTGTAAGCTCCTCTTATGATTCATCAAACACCCCATATATGCTAATTTAAAGTTTCTGTGTAAGCTGTTTTAAGGATTTTCAAAAGATCTCTTGTACACTAAAAAGACCCACCAGGAAAATTACAAGCAGTCAGTGACATGAAAAGTTTAGGTGGTGAAAGTCTGATCAGATGTTATAGCAGGTAATGAAAATGATCTGCAAGAGGAAGTATGCAGAGAACTTCAAGAAAGATTAGAGCAGGTCCTGAGTAGTAGGTACAGCAATGTCCAAACTACACAGCTCGTTTTTTTGTCCCCCACGTGGGACACAGGCCCGTAACATGAGGGAATAGAGACAAACTTGAGACACATAAAGAAATCTTGAAGCTACTGGCTTAGAACGAATACAATGCATGGCTTTCATCTTTATAAGGGTTACTGTTCAGTAACCTAACCACATTACTGCTTTAATGTCCTCATGCTCAATATGGGGAGCACTGTTTCCATGTGGCAAAAAGGATTACTGGTATAAATGGAGGAGTGTCTCCCCAATGAGGGATGGTGGTTAGCTATGGTTACTTTTAGAGCTGTGCGGAGGGAAGAATTGACTGGTGATATTCATGCAGAATGGCAATTGTGCTTCGAAATGCATTTCTGATTTCCTTTTGTAATTCCATGAAATTCTGAAAAGCATTCTACGAAACTGAAGAAGAGCTTTCTGCAGATTATGCAACCCCAGTTTACGTGAAACATGGATACCTGTTCCACAATCTGCAGAATAGTCCATGGATTGTGAAACAGGAATCTGTGGTTTCTGTAAGTTACACAGATGCTGTAAGTAATCCACACAAAAAAATTCTGCTTTCAATGTTTCAGAATTCTGCTACACAGAATTCTGTGGAATTAACAGACTTTTCCACAAGTCTGTGGAATTCCTTCCTGTTGGAATAAAAAATTCTGTGCAGACCTAGTTACTCCTGAACTGTGAAAGAGCAGTCAAGGCCTCCAGCAGAATTTTGAAAAACATAACATTCAAACCTTTCTCAGCCTATATTTTAAATTAGCTCTGTATTTCTTCTCCCAGTATTTGTTACTGATGTCTTATGCATGAAACTAGGATCTTTGTTCCTTGAGAGTTCATTAGCTCCACTGCTCATTCTTCATGTACTGTTATAATAATATGCTTGTGACATTAAAGTTATTCTGACAGCAACTGACTGTAATGTCATAACAGAGGATTATGATTTCAAGGAAGGAATAAGTTGCTGGGGCAGATGATCATTAACAGGTAAACCTTCTTGTTTCTTGCAGATTTCTTCAGTACTAAATAAGTATGAGGAAAGTCTATAGAAGACACATAGGACCTGATTCTCAAAGCCCCCACCCCAAATGGTGCAAAAGGCTTGCTCCACAAGGAACTGTGCAAGGTGCAGCTTGGGCCAAAAGATGCATCGGGAGCAACTCACAAAAGCAGCCTGCATCAACGCAGACTGCATGTGCCAAATAGGGCTTCGCCACTCTTGTGGTACAAAATGCCTGAATTCAGGACTTGTGAAACCCCTCCCAGAAGGTAAAATTCTAAGTATGTTAGACCAGCCATGGCTGGTCTAAGGACAATTTGAAGTGTGTCCTCTGGGAGGGTTAGAGACCATGTGACACCCCAGGTTCCTTTCTTGTCAGGAAGGAACTTGTGTCACAGTTCCCCAGCCCTGATCCCCTTTATAGAAACAGTACTCATGTCTCTGGTGGTCTAGCAGTCCCTTCCCTATACCTGACCTCTCCCATTTTATATCTTTCTCCGGCGGCTACTTGACCCCCCATCCTTGATCTCGCCCAGCATACATAATTATATACTGTCCCCTGGTGATCTAGCAGACCCCTCCCTATCCCCAATATCACCCATAAATAGTCATACATCTGTCAATGGTGGTCTAGCGGACCCCCTCCCTATCCCCAATCTCCCCATACATAATTATATATATATATATATATATATATATCTTTCTCTGGCAGTCTAATTGCCCCCTTCTTATACAATCCCCAATATATCATTCTATACCTTTCTCTGGAAGTCTAGCTGACCCCCATCCCTGATGTCTTCCATAAATATTCATACATCACTCCCTGGTGATCTAGTAGACCCCTCCTTCCATCCCGATCTCTCCATAAATATTTATAAATCTTTCCATGGTTGTCTAGTGGATCACACCCACCTGCAGGCAGTGCCCCACCAACTCACCCCCATCCCATCCCTAGCTGGTGACCCGGCACAGCCCTCAGCTCTCCACCACAGCCAGCCACTGACCGAGCTGTCAAGGAGCATGTACTGTATAATGTAAACTCTTTGACAGCTCAGTCAGTGGCCCGCTGTGGTGGATAGTGGAGGGCTGTGCCAGTCACTGACTCAAGATGGATAGGCAGGAGCAGAGTGGTAGGGCACTGTCAGCCAGAGTGGGAGGTGGGGTCCACTAGACCACCAGGAAAGATATATAAATATTTTGGGGAGATTTGGATAGGGAGGGGGACCCACCACCAGAGACAGCTGTATGAATACTATGAGTGATATAGGAGATGGGGGGGTCCGCTAGACAATCAGGGACAGATGTATGACTATTTATTCAGGACATTGAGGATAGGGAGGGTTCCACTAGACTGCCAGGGAAAGGTATATAATTATGTATGGGGAGATTGGAAATAGGTCCACTAGACTACCAGGGATGATATATAATTATTTATGGGGAGATCAAGGATAGGGAGAGGGTCTGCTAGACCACCAGGGACAGATGTATGCATATATAATGGTGGACATTGGGGATCAGGGGAGGACTGCTAGACACCAGTCACAGTTCATGAGTGCAGATGCCACCTGACCACCCCACATGACAGCAAACTTCACAGATGCGCTTTGTTTGACACATGGCCACAGTTGCTGCAAGCTGTGGGACTTTGCCGCTGGCACTAACCAATAGAGAATCAAGCACAGAGTCCCTAGCACACTGGCAATCTACCCAAGCTGCCATTGGCAGCTGGCGCTGACCTTTGAGAATTGAGCCCATAGAATGCAATGTGAATTGTGTCTAAATATTATGCAACTATACCCTCTGGATCAGGGGCATCGCTATTGAGCTAACTTGTTTTTATCAATTTCTTTTCCCTCCTGACACCAGCTGCCAGGGCATCCCTTAGATGCCCCTCCCAGCTTCTCCCACCTGGCCTGAGATCCCCTACCCATGACACCCCCGAACCCCTCACCTGACACCATCAGCCTGCAAGGAAACCCTGGCTTGTGCCATCCCAAGCGGACCACCATCCACTTATCACTGGCGCCCTGAATCCAAAGTCTTGCAGGTAGGGTGTAAGCCAGAGGATACCTGGACCTAGGGAGGGTAGAATCCAATGGAGATCATGGGGCTGGCAGTGCGTCATTGTCTCCTCTGTCATCAGGGATTTTTGATGTTCATGAGTTCTCTGGAGGCATGGACTTGCAATGACATCCAGCGTGAGATGGGCTCACTCCCGCACCAGTCCCTACGGATGTTTGCCATCGCCTCTGCCCTTTACTGGTTGTCCCTGCTGTTGCTGCCACTATTAGCAGGGAAGCCACTACCCATCCTCCTTGAGAGAGGAGAGCAGTCCCATGGATGCTCGATTCTGTCTCCACCGCCAACCCCAGCAACCCAAGCCTGAGTTGCCAGCGCTGGGCGAGCGGTGGCATCCAGCACCTCAACCCTCAGTGCCACCAGGCCAGTATATTGAGCAAACTTGATAGACTGCAAGGTCTTCTTCTGTTGGCTATTTCGCATGTTCATACATTTTGCAAGTCTTTAAGTGTTCGTTCATTCGTTCTCTTTCTCTCTGTCTCTGTCTCTCTGTCTCTGTCTGCAAACAGAGCCCATGGAGATTGTTTCAGTTGCAACCCAGGGGTTGGGGAGGTGGTGGGAGGGTTATAAGAGTAACACATTTGCCCACAAGGACCTTGAGTATCATATGTACACAGGAAAAAAACTACAGAAGTACTAGATTACCATTTTCCAGAGGGACCATGTGAAAAACACAGCAGCAGTTTATAATGTAGGAGACAACACAGTTGCATACAATGTACAAATTTGGCGGCACATTTGAAGTTGATATGCTAGGCACTCTCATACTAAAAGCAGCAATATAGAGTAAAATGATTCTTATGATAGACTGTAATTTTCAATAGTAATACACATAGAGAAACTGAATGGGCAACTATGGACAATCAATGTGTTCTGCCACACAGGGGTTCTGATTCCTCAGACCTCGAGAGCAAAGCTTGAGAAGTCCATGGAATCAGAATCCTGAGGTGGCAGAACACACTGGTTGTGCATAAAGTTGCTCATCCCATATTTTTATAGTGTATGTATAGTATTATGTGAATTGTGCACAAATCAATTCTTCCACTTTCAGAATGAAACAGACTCGTGCAGTCTGCAGAGGTTTCACAATTCTGTTGTACCACAGAAGGGTACAATCACATTTCATGGCCTCTGAACTGTGGTACTACAGCATTTGAAAGGTATGGAAATCTATACAGAACAATGCTCTGCTATACAGTATAAAAAGTTTTTAATAACCCTTAAATGTCCAGGTATGTAAAGTAGCTGGCTATGGATGTAGTTCCATCTAGTTTAGCTGAGTTGAGTTCTCCTTCAATGCAGATGACTGTCTACCTTGAAATCAGAAGACTTTACAACTGGAATCCTCTTCCTATGCTGTTCATGACGATGATGATGTGATATTGGCTACACACCCCTCCTCCATCCCAAAAGAAAACAATAACCACCACTCCCTCAAAACCTATGTTCTTAATCAAAAGTGTAACATAAACCATTTTCTTTCTCTCTAGCCTGTCCAGTCCTATTACTTAGCAGGAGATGTCAAACTCTGTGGGACTGACTACTGTTAATTCACTATGAAGTACTTCTCTTGGAACACCTTTATCAATCAGTTTCAGTATAGTGGTTTCAGCTCCTGTAGAGGTGAGGTCAAAAGACTTGATGGAGAGACCAGAGGGATGAAGTTTGGTGGAAAAATAGAAGAACACAGTGACATTAAAGCAGACAAAGAACCACCTCTATGGCAAACAGGTGGGATGCCTTGAAGGCAGCACTTACAGGTGCCATTATCAATTACTTGCTGGCATCAAGAAGCAAAGATCAAAAAGTGACTGCAGTTGGAACCAAAGTTGAGGGAAGCAGAGTTCCTCCATAAAGTAACTCTTAACTGACATGCCAAACAATTGTGTGAATCCAAAAACACAGTCATGGCCAAATTATTTAATGATCAAACTGAAGGCCCTTGTCCCGGATACAACACAGCTACTATGAAGGAAGCAATACAGCAGGATATTTATTGGTCTTCACCTTACACAAACAGGAAACTAGTAGAGTAGTACTCAGGCTTTCTGACCCAAGCAAACATTGCCAAATCATGGTTACTCCACTAAAAATCTCAGCCCTGTTTAAAGATTTCTATGGAACCCTATATTCCCAGGAAACTAGTACAGATCTGCATGATAAGGGGATAGGATTATCTCCTGGGTTACCCTCCCAAGCCTCTCGGACTGCAAGTGTGAAGCCCTGGAAACTCAATTTGGAATTACTAAACTTGTGGAAAAAATCAGTTATGAAAACAAAAAGTCTCAGGGGTTGATGAGTTTCCTTTAGAATTTTACAAGACCTTCACCTCTTTACTTCTACCACCATTGTTGGTTCACTACCAAGAGGTGGTGGGGTGTATTCCTGACTCATGGAGAAAAGCTCAGATTTCCATCTTACTAAACCTGGGAAGAATCCTTTACATTGTAGGTATGACCAGCTAATCTCATTACTTAATGTGGATCTGAAGATCTGTATGGGTATCTTTGCAGACCACGTACAGACAGTAATGTCCTCAGCAGTGCACCCTAATTAAACAGAATTCTTCTCTGAAGATATTTCAGGATAATATCAGGAGACTCCTGAATATTATCTCAACACTGTGGGGGCGGAGGGTCTTCAACTATCTATCTCCATGGTTGCTGAAAAGCCTTAGATAGGGTTAATTGGAAATTTTAAGAAAACAAACATTGAGAAAATGAAATTAGGCCCCAAATTAATAGCAGTTATTATGAATTTATACAGTGACCCACATGCCAAGGTTCGAGTAAATGGGAATAATTCAGCCCCATTCTGTCTGATGAAAAGTACCAGACAAGGCTGCCCTCTGTCCCCACTGTTGTTTGCTCTCTGCTTGGAACCACTAGCAGCTGCTGCCTGGCAAGACATATACATTAAGGAGTAATAGCAGGTACAAAGCAAAAATCTCATTGTATGCTAACAATTCCATTTTTTCTGAGTCAGAGGATTCTGTCCCACACCTTATAGAGGCTTTAGACAGCTGTGGACAGGTCTTAGGTTATAGCATTAATTTTGACAGATTGGAGACATTAAAATTTAGTGGGTCCTGCCTACAGGATTCAAGTCTACCTTTCCTTTGCCTGAGCCAGAAACAACAAAACTCATTACTTAGGCATTCGGGTGAAGGTAGATACCTCTCAGTTGTTCACTATTAATTATCAAAACTCTGGACTGAAGCACAACAGGACTTAGCCAGGTGGTCCTTGCTTCCACTGACAGTGGCAGGTTGTAATGATGAAATTAAAACAAGCATTTGTCAATGCTGAATGTTTGCTTGCTGGCATTGACATTGGTAATGTAGGAGTTAGGGAGTGGCATAATAGGAATGGCAGTGAGTATTGAACTGAAGCCAACCCCACCACCACCCTGCAGAGACTGACAGGCATTGGGGTGTGCCTTTGGGTCATCAGGCATAACGGCCACACCATTTCACCACACCCTACCCTACAGACACTGACAAGTGTCACGGTGTGCCTTGGGGTCTTTGGTCTTATGCTCACCCCATTCCATTGGGAAATATGGTGAGATGGGTCCTGTATAGGAGAGTGGGGTGAACTTTGGGGCTCACAGAGTCCAAGGCACACCTCGATACCTATCACTGGCTGCAGGGTGTGGAATGGCATGAGCATTACAGGTGAGAATCCCAAGTCACACCCTGATGCCTCTCAATCTCTACAGGCTGGGCATTATGGTCGGAAACCCTAATGCCTCAGGCGTTTGTTGGTATTTTCACTCCAAATTTTCAACATGGTGTTTTGTGACCCCACCTCATGAACAGTGGCAATATCAGTTTGTTAGCCAAAAGCTGATTTCGCTGAGCGATTATGCCATTTGGCACCACAGGTGCGAAAACACATTTTGAACAGGAGTGAAAATGACAGCTGTACTGTTCATGGGAGGTGCAAAATGGCAATGTTGAAATTCTGCAGTGAAAATATATAAAAAACTGGTGAAGTCACGAGCATGCATAGAAAATGAGCAGCGCACACCGTAATGCAATTAGTTTGGGGATTTTTACAGCAGATTGTCAACACAGGTATTTGGAACCTCCGCTCATGAACAGTGTCACTGTGATTTTCTTAATCTGTCCCGAACAGTGATTTCCACAGTGACTATGCATTTCTGTGCTGGAAGTGTGGAAACACATTTCGGCTATGGTGAGAAAAATAAAAGCTGTACTGTTCATAAGGAAGTGTGGAAAATGCCAGTGGTGAAAATTTGGACTGAAAATATTAGAAATCCATGAAGTTATGAGGGTGCGAGGAAACTGCGCAATGGTCGCTAGTAACACAGTCATTTTATGGATGTGTTTCACCAAATTTTTAACATAGCCATTTTAACACCTCTGCTCATGAACAGTGTCACTGTGATTTTCTTAATCTGTCCCAAACATTGATTTTGCACACCGACTGCGCCATTATACGCTACACAGGTGGAAACACATTTTGCAGAGATGTGAAAATGGCAGCTGTACTGCTCATAAGGAGGTATGGTAAAATGGCAATGTTGAAAATCTGGAGTGAAAATATTGAAAATTTGTGAACTTACAAGCGTGCATAGGAACTGCATAGCGTATGCTAGTAAAACAGTAATGTTTGGGAATTTTTTCACCAAATTTTAACATAGCCATTTTAACACCTCTGCTCATGAACAGTGTCACAGTGATTTTCTTAATCTGTCCCAAACTTTGATTTTGCACCGACAGCGCCATTGTCGCTTCATGTGAAACACATTTTGGGTCAGATGTGAAAATGACAGCTGACTTCTTATAAGGAGGTATGGTAAAATGGCAATGTTGAAAATCTGGAGTCAACATAATGAAAAGTCACGAACTTATGAGCGTGCATAGGAACAGTGCAACGCATTTTCAGTAAAACAGTCATTTTTGGAATTTTTACAAAATTTTCAACATAGGGTTTTTGAGGCCTACCTCATGAACTGTGACACTGTCATTTTCATAAATAAGTCCCAAAAGGTGGTTCCATGCAGTGACCGCAAAATCACTTTATGGGGCTGATTAACGCCATGACAGTGACAGAATTCATGAGGTGGGGTCCCAAAACCCCATGTTGAAAATTTGGTGAAAATACCAAAAATGCCCGAGATGTGCACTAAAGTTGAAAAACCCTATTTATTCCATTATACAGCTTACCAGCATTTCTCAGTTCACGGTTGGCTTTGAAGAGTGGACACATGTTCCCAGTCCACGAAGATCATCGATGCTGAGCTCGGGTAAGTATGGGGTGAGGAGGTGTGAGGAGGCAGGGTGTACAGAGGAGTGCAGGTGGGGAGATTTGGTCAGGACAGTCAATGAGGGAAGGTTTTTTCTTTTAATTTAGACAGCACGGACTTGCACCATGCTGGGTGGGCTTCAGCGTGGCAGCTGGAAGAGCTGTTTGGTGGAGTGTGGAGCGATGAGGATTGGCACCCCTGTCAGCCATACAATCTGTTGCCATGCTGGGGTGGGCTCCCAGCATGGCATCTGGAACTCTGTTGGGGGGCACAGCACAGCTGATGGGGGATTGGGCAACCCTGTTGGCTGTACAGTGTGTGCGTGGGGGTGGAAGCAGGAGCACCAGGCATGCATGCGTGTGTGTGTGGGGGGGCGTGCATGAGCACATGATATCTTATCGCTGCTCACTGAAGCATAACTCTCCTTTCAACTGTACGGCACTGCCTTTGATCATCGCATAGGTTTCTTGCACATGCGGCAAACATAATGAGTCTTCTTCCAAGGTATCTCTTTTATTTAATGCCCTGCTTCTGCCTATGGCCCTTTCCTATTGGAATTCTTTCACTAAAGGCATACAGACATTTATTTGTGGTGGAAAGTGAGCTTGAATTACACATAAAATGCAAACCCTTCCACAGAAGCAGGAGGCTTGGACCTACCTGATTTTCAAATTTATTACTTGCGGGTCAGATGTCAGCAGTCCATATCTGGCTAAACAGCTACACACCTCTGGGTGGTATGATATAGAGGACTCAGAGCGGGTGCAAACTTTGTTTACCCTGGTCCTGACACCAGTAACCCCAGACAATAATAAAAACATTCATAACACGTGGGTCACACACACTATGTACTGTATGTCTCGATAAGGTAAGGAATAGATGGACTCCCCTGACTTACCGGTGGACAATGGATATTTTATGTATGTATGTATGTATCTATATATTTTATTTTAAATTGTGGTAACAAATGTGGTAACAGGAAAGGCACACTGAGCCAAGGCTCATTTCAGGTGCAACTCAGGAACATGGGTACAAGTACAGGCAAAGGAGATTTCAGAGAACTCAATATATACTGTAGTAGCAAAACAGGCAGGGACATTATAAAGAAAAATATAATAATATGACATACAATCACAATTTTACATCAGAAGTTAAATTAGTTACAGACAATTTATAAAACTTTAGAGAAACACAATCATCAATGAGAAATAATACCAAAGTAGCAAAAGACATTCCTATTAGCTGGAGAACATGCCAGTAAGATCAGGGAGGCTAAAGAGGGGAAGGGACAGGATAGAGGAGGAGGAACAGAGCAAGGAGGCAGGAAGAAGCTGAATAAGTGTTTTAAGGGTATTGAAAGAGGTAGCATTTCTAAGGTAAGGAGGAGATGATTCCAAAGGAGGGGAAGAGGTAGGAGAAGGCAGACTGACCTGCAGTAGAAAGGGATAAAGAATAGTCCCAGGAGAGCAGAGTGTAGGAGGGTGAGTAGCAGGGGATAGGCCAGAGAAGAGGTATGAGGAGTAACCCAAACCAGAATTTGGTAATGAAAGAATGGATATGCCTTCTGTGGGAAAGTGGTGAGATAAAGAGAGCACAGTAAAGGGAACAGGAGAGGGGCATTGGGGTGGAAGGGCACAAGAGTCTATAAGGGTGTCAAGTTTAGAGAGAGGAACAGGGGCAGTGCCATAGACCACATCAGCATAATCAAAGTTTGGGAGAATCATTTTAGAGACCAGCTCATGATGAATGGGAGGAGAGAAGTCTTCATTTTAATAGAGAATGCCAAGTTTGGGGTGGAGTTTGGAGCTTATGGCATCAAAATGGGAGAGAAATTGAGGTTACTGTCTAGCCAGACCCCAGCGTATTTGAAGGCAGGAAATGATTCAAGAGGGACCCATCCTGGGTGGAAAATGCCTGTATTGTATGGAGTCTGGTTACTCTTTGTGCTGAGCCGAATGTCATAGAAACTGTTTTCTTAATGTTTACTTTTAAGTCATTTGCTTAAAATCAGGCCTGGACATTGCTGAAGTCACGTTGGAGAGGAGCTTGGAAGTCAGCTGAGGAGGGCCAGAGGCAAAGATAATAGTATTGTCTTCATACATGTGAATGCAGGAGTTTGTGCAGACAGAGAGGAGATCATTTATGAACAGTGATAATAGGATGGGGCTGAGGATGGACCCTTGAGGAACGCCAGTGAGGAGTTGCCCACCAGCACTGACTGCTGCCTACCAAGGAGAAAGGACCTGAACAGTTTGTCGGGGGTTGTAGGCCAACTGTATGTAGCATTTTAGCAGGAGTGGGTATGGGACAGAATCAAAGGTCTTGTCAGGTCAATGAAAATTGCGGTGGTAATATGACCCTGGTTCATGGCTGTGAGAATGGAGCTGGTGACTCGCAAAGGGAGGAGATGGTGGAATGATGTTTCCTGAATCTCATTGAAAGGAGAGAGAACAACAGATGAGGTTAGGAAATCCAAAAGTCTAGAGTAGACTAGGGATTCCTGTAGCTTGGTGAGTGAAGGGAGAAGAGAGATGGGTGGGAAGTTTCCAAGTGAAGATGGGTCACCCCTTTGTGGAGGGTAATACTTTGGTAATGTCCAGGTTTTTAGGTACAGTGCAAGTGGAGAAGGAGAGACTGAGGAGGTGCATGAGGGAAGTGGCTATAACCGGAGCAGAGATGCAGAGTAGCTTTGTACAGAGACCGTCTGGGCTGCACTTGTTGGGATCTAGTGAGTTCAGTGCCTGGAAGACTCCCAGAGGAAAACCAGGGGAAACAGTAGCTGTTGGGCTAGGGAGGGAGGAAGGAAGGGTCATGTACAGTAGGGATGAGGTGATCGGGACAGCACAGGTAGTGAACATTTTTTAAAGATTTCAGCAATGGATGGAAGGATCAGAGACAGGAGAACCATTTATCTTTAGGATCGGAGAGGGTGAGTATACTTGAGGGTCTATGAGGATGTGGACCACTTTCCAGAAGGAGGCAGGCAAGTTGGAGTTAGTTAATGTGCAGATGTCTTTTTAAAGTATTCGGATTTGGTGGGGTGAATGGCCATTGTACAAGCCTTCCTCAGGAGTTTGTAATGCTGTGAGTTGGAGGGTGATTGGGAGGATTTATGGTGAGCCTTGGCTTGATCCCAGGATTTACACATGGGCAGGAGGTCTGGTGTAATCCAGGGATGGTGAAGTCATTTGACTCTGACTTTTTAAGAGTGGCATGATAATCTTAGATCTGGGTAAGGGTGGTTACGAAGAGGCGAGAGAGGAGTGTGAACTGGGAATGTAAGGTCTAACCAGATTTTCCCAGTTGCTGGACAATGGGTCTTGTATGCCATTTCAGGCACTTAAAGAGAAATTTGATCTAGATAATGGAGATTTTCATTGATTCCTACAGGTGTGCCAGTTTATTGAAAGTGTAGACCATAAAACAAAGCTAACTAGACCTATGAACTCATAAAAGATTTCCTATACGAGGCAGTAATGCTGAACGGAAAACAAAGGTACACCTCAGTGGTTTACAAAATAGTCCAGGCCTCTAAGGAGGATAATCTCAAGGTAATTAAAACAAAATGGGAAACAGAAACTGCCTGTACTATAACTGATGAGAACTGGGTGCTCAGGCCGACAAAGGCAGGCAGGTGAAGTCCTCCCCATCATGGAGGGAATTCTCATGGAGGGTTCTAGTTAGAGTTTACAGAACCCCCACAATTGTGAAACATTTTCATGCCACTAACACTGCAGACTGCTGAGTCAGTGTGGGGAAGGTGGAATCACATTGGTATATATTTGTGGATTGCCCTAAGCTAACCCCATTCTGGCAAGTTATTAAAACTAATGTTCATAATATTTTAGGTGAACAAATCCTGACACCTTCACAGAGTGGGTCCTAGGGTTCCCCACAGTGGCACGATACAGGCAGACCAGAGAAAACTGTTTTAATTTTACTGGTCACAGCCCAAAAGTGCATTACAGCTCATTGGATGCATGTGGATCCACATAACCCCAGATGACTGGCACAATAGAGTGTATCACCTTCAAGTTGCAGACTTCTTGACAGTGAAACTACATCTGAAAGAAGATACATACCACACAAGGTGATTACCCTGACAGCAGTTGTACACTGGGGTTCAGACCTAAATTACCCCATATAAGGGAAAATTATGGGTTCCTAAATCCTTATCCACCATATTCCTTCTGTTTCTTGCCTGGATGTTGGCTGTCCCATCCCTCCAGGCTCCTGCCTTCATGACTACCCTTTGTGGTCTAGCTGGCTATAAAATATGAATAAACTAAATAATGAAACAGTTACATAGGTGCACATTTGATTTGTTTTATTCTTTCTTTCCTTATTTTAATGTACATGTTTCATACCTACTTTATCAGTTACATGATACAGTAGCTTGATTATAGTTCAGAGTGACATATGCAGAATTAAGTACTAACTGCCACATTTGCACATTTAAGAAGTATTGACAATATTTCCTCAGATGGCTTTGAAACCTGGATTTCTATACAGTGCAACTTGTGACCTGATTATCAAGTCATACTCTTATTGTCATGTTCCTGCATTGTGTGCTACATTTCTTTGTCCACTCTGTTGTGCAGCTGTGCAAAAGGGGATCAAAGTAGGTGATTTAATACATTGCATAAAATAGTAACAGATAACCTAAAATTGGTTAAAAGCAATAATCTGACCATGATTTAAAACACTGTCAGTGTATGGTACAGTTAGATGTTGGATTTCCTTTCTAAATTCAATCCAAAGAAATTCTTACATCTGCAATCTAATTACAGATCATTATAAAATGGGTCTAAAAGTCTGAGACCTTTAATTGGGTAAACTAGTCAGGTGACTGTGCATTATTAGAGCATAATGCACAGTCATCCTGGTCCTAAACTTGACCAGCTTTGTTAATAGCCACATCACACAATGAGCAAATCAATCCCCTACAACCAGAACTATTTTCCATCAGTCCTCCTACATCCAGAACTGATCTTCCTCACAAATACAGCAGCTACCTTTACACTGTAAAACCTTCACCTTGGCCCTAAAAATAAAACTACCTTAAATAAAAAACACAAAATTAATTAAATGCTGTTCCCCTGACCATCACACTCTCCTTACCTATATAAGCAAATTAGAAACATTAAGTATTGTTCATAGTTTTCATTATACTGTAAGTGTTTCTTTGCTGACAATGAAAATACTCCTTCCATCATTACCTGCTTATCAGGAAATCTTCTGCTTACCCTGACAGAGATGTATCTTAGTCTCTGTCTCCAAGAGGCCTTTTGGATTTGTGTGTGTGTATACATACATACACATATATATATATATATATATATATATATATATATATATATACACACACACACACACACACACACACACAGTACAGTATGTTGGGAGGCCATTCTGCCAGTGGAATGGAGCAGAATTTTGAATCCCTGTGTTCCATGATAAACATTCCATATGCTCAATGTGGGGAAAGATGGAGAAAAATAAACAGGATGAAGAAAGTAGGCAATAATACTTTATAAAACAAAAGAAGAGGGGAAAACACAGTTACATAGTCAGAACCAGACCAAAACAGCTCAACTATATTACTGAAGTTTATAAAGTGCATACATTTGAATCATATATGGGTGTTTTCAGGTGAAATCTACCCTCCCTCCCAAAAAAGCAACCTGGCAGGTTCAAGGTTTTGAGCACATTTCCATTAAAATATGTACTTTTATTGATTTAATATGAAAGGTAACATGCATTTTCCTAGAAAATGTGTGCCACACTGTTTTAATGTTTCAGCTAATTCCCCAGTTATCAGAATAGGGACTATTTTTGTATTCAGAGTTAAAATGGAAGCATATTTCAATGAACGGTCCCATTGTTATCTTTTTAAATATTTTCATTCAAGTCAAATATTTAAATGTCATCTTATAAGAGCAAGAAGACACTCCAGGGTGTGACATTATGGTGAAATAATTACAATAATGCATATAGTGTGTGGGTTGTGCTTGCATAACCTCAGGCCTGGGTGGTTGAGCAGAGGCCGCGAGACCAGTGTGTCCAACACCCTAGAAGTGAGGTTATCCCAGCACAACCCACACCCTGGAGTGCATTATTGCTATTATACCATGTCTTGTTTGTTTAAAAAAACAAAAATAATGTTTTAAATATATTTATTAATTTTTTGATGTGGAAGTATACATAAAAAAGTCCATAGTTTCTGATTTCCCAGTAGGTGGTGCTGCTTCTATATGCTGGCTGATGCCTCAGTGGGCACAACTGTCATGCTGAAAGTACAGCTTCAGTTTATTGCTTTGTTGTTTTGTGGCCTTGCAGCCCCCAACCCCTATGCACAAGGGCTCTTACTACATTTCTTTTCTTATTTTTAACCTGTCCTTGACTTTACCGATATCCCTCCCCACCTGCCAGTGTCAGTCTCACGGTGGCAAGTGTTGGAAACTGCCAACTGGAACCATAGCTGTGTGACTCATCCTGGTACTGTTGTACTGGGAGAACTGAATGAAGTGTGAAAACAGTGATCAGGAATGGCAATCAGGTAAGAGGAAATGAGGCATGGCCTTATACATTGGTACCAGGTGAACAACTTTAACTGGTGGTCATTTATGCTTCTGCAGCCATGAGATGTGCAGAGTTCAGTTTCTGTTAGCATGATTCTCTCACACCCGCAGCATGGCAGCTGCATATTCAGCCGCCTGCCAACTGGCACTGTGGTACACCTACCCCCACTGGTCATGTCTATGTGTTTGGCTTCCTGTTATAGATGGCACCTGTTAGTACCGGAAACCAATTTAACTAAGTAATTTTATGTTTGTGTAGCCATGAGAATTGTACCAGTGTTATTTCCGTCCAGCGCGATTCTCTCCTTTCGGTGACTCTACTCGCTACATGGTAGAGTGGACCGTGCACTCCGATAGTGGCTTTTGAGTGGGCAGTTTGATTCTTTGAGGAGACTGTGTGGCTGCCGTGATGGATTTATCATTTCTGAGAGGAAAGGACTGCTACATTACAATGGTGGTGGGACATGCTTGCGTTATGTGATTTCTTTTACTTGGGGGGATAAGAATGCTGGGTTTGCTGGCGGTTAAGAAATGTTGCATGAGGGGCGCCTGTTGACAGTATAGCAGGGAATGATGTGAAGCCAATTGGAAACCTGGCTTTCCAATCACTCGCTTTATTTTGGTTGTTTGTTTTAATGAGAAAGGTAACACTGATTTGTGGGTTATGGGATAGATTTGTGATGCTTTTTCTGCTGTGGAAGGGAGGGAGGATTTGTATTTACAAGCTGTAAAGTACTGGCAAACTGCACAGTAGACATGCCAAGTGTGGCAACTTGGCCATGGCACGTAGTGATTTCTTTAACACTTGATGCAGTCCTATGGGTGCTGGGACTTGATCTGTGATGTTGTACTGGGATAACATCACGGGTCCAGTCCCAGATGCAATCAGAGGCCAGCATTGTTTCTTGCCATTGTATACTGTGAATTGCACTTCTCAGATGCTTACAGCATTCGCAAGCTTTGTGCCTAACAGTACACCTGAGGCATGCGATTATTTCACCATGATGCACACCCTGTCATGTCTTATTGCTTACATACACCACTCTGTCCCTTGCTTGAGTGTTCTTGCATACAACTGCATTTTACACACCTGAGATTCAGCCTTTCATCAGCACTTTGGCAGATCCCCCACCTCCTGCCTCTTTCTTTCCCTTAATTAAAGTCTTTGTAGACAGCTGACCTCACACAGCTGAGTTTTAACTTGCAATCAGCAGCATTCAACAAGCAGAATCTGTTACATGTCTCTTAATGGGGACTATTTAATGCATTCTGTTCCTTAGAAATAAAATTACTTCTTTGATTGCATCCACATACCACATTTCTGTATATCTGATTACACAGCAACTCAAGATGCTCTTTTGTAAGTGGAATAAGCTACTCAGGCTGTTGTCTAAGTGATTTTGATGCACTTCAAGGCAGTGAGGCCTCTCAGCCTTCAGGCCTTGTGCCCTTAATGCCCTAGTGTGTGCATAGAAATCTTTTTCAACTACTCTGTTGTGGCTTATGTCTTACTTATAAAATGTCATGAAACAATTTGAAACCCCATTGCTGGCTGAGAGACATCACCTGTCCATGAATTAAAGAACTAATAAAGTAAGGTCAGCTGTCAAATCTCATTATGATGGCAAAAAGACACATTGCCTACAAAATCAATGACTTGTTTAGGTATATAATTTTTCCACAACAATACAAGAAAATGATTTTATGTAAATAATATTACAAATGTTTCACTTTTCATACAGCACAAAAGATCAGTAAGCCATTTTATCTGCACAATAACCATTCCAGGGATGCATTAAAAGATTGGAATGCACTTTGCTAGCAGTGTAAAGACACTTTGCCGTTGGTCTCATTCCTGACTCTTCTGGAGCATGCATTAGAATTAGAGCTGGTGGAATTAGCAAATTCTTCTTTCACACAATTTTCACAACATTCTACAAATTTTGCAAATGTTTGTGAAATTTTGTGGAATTTTCACACTTCTTTAACTGGTCATAACTCATCCTTCCTACAGCTAGAGACCTGATTTTGCATGCATACTGTTTGTAAGGAGCCCTAAAGATATGGTAAGTTTCATGATATTAGGATGAGGGGTGGGACTTCTAGAGCCTCAAAATCTGGTAATTTGTTATTTTTGTGAACATTTCTGAACATATTTTTTGCTTATAACTTAGCCACCTTCAAAGTTAAATAACTGAACATTTATATGCATACTTTCATGGAAGAGTCATAGAGACAGCTAAACAGGCAGGTAACTGGTTAAGTAAATTGTAAGTTACATGAGTTCATAATTTCTCAAGTTAAATTATTTGTTAAATTGTGTGAAACTGTTGAAAATATTTAGATGTTTGTAGCTCTGCTGCTATTGCAAGTATATACCCCAAATTTGGTATGCATACCCAATATGGAATATGACATAGGTGAGAGTGATGTAGTAGAAATAGCTTCAGAAGCTATACTTGGGGCCAACTCAGTGGTGTGGAGGGCTGAGGCATCATGCCTTACCTCCTGCCATGCTGGCAACCCGTGTTCACTGGCAAGCAGGTCACCAGGGTAGGCGGGAGGAGAGGATCAAGCATCCGAAGACAGCTTTCCTCTCTCTTCTCTCCTGGGGAGGGGTGGGGATCGAGTCCGCTGCTTGCCTGGCCCCCTAGCAGCAGCTGGAGCCAGCGCAATGGACCCACAAGGGGTGGAGCCAAGCAAGACACCCAGTGTGCAGCGCATAAGCATGTGCAGCTCAGCCATTACGCCATTGCATGCCTTGGAAATCAGAGGAGAAAACAAGACGACAGGCGGGATAATGCTGGTGTCCCAGCTGCACCACAAATTGGTGTGAGAAGATGGCCTGCACCAGGTCCAGTGGGGGTGATGGGGGACCGTGTAAGGGGATAAAGAAATAATGAAAAAAAAAAAAAAAAAAGTTATACTTGACCTCCTGACCTCACAAGTGGTGAAGCTAAGAGAGAGTCAAAACAGGTCAAGTATAGTGACTGAAGATATTTCTACTATCTCACTCTCACCCATGCCATATTTGACTTGTGCAACTGGTGTTTAGGCAGTTTTGTGATAAAAATTATAAAAGGTTAAAAAGCAAAAAGTATTAAATGTTAATTCTGCTGATAGCTGGCCCAGTGGTGAAGAGGGCTGAGGCTCTGGTACCTACCTCTTCCCATGCCAGTGACTCATGTCTGGAGGGAGCATTGGTCGCCAGGGGTTGGTTGGGGGGCAAGGAGTTGAATAGAGCTGCCACCAGGCAGCTTTCCTCCAGGGAGGGATGTGGGTTTTCCTGGCTCTTGGCTGCCACCAGGTGGAAGTTTCATGGCAGCCAAACCAAGAGGGTAGCTGGCATTAATCCATGTGGGAGGAAGAGGCTGTCACTGGACCCTCAGAGCACATGCATGTCTGTGTACCGGGATCTTGGGATAAGGGAGAAAATGGAAAAAGGGAGCACAGGGCAGGTGGATGATGCCCGAGTAAGGTGGTGGAAAAAGTCCTCTCAAGAAGAGGACTGGAGCAGAATCTGCCCAGTGCCCCAAGGGGAAATAATCTATATGAAAAAACAATGTTAACTGTGCCATTCAAAAGCATCTTAATCTCACCCGTGTCAGTTTGATTTGCAGAACAGGTGTTTCGTGGTTTTGTGATATAAATGATAAAAATAACAAAAGAAAAAAACAAGGGCAGAAGTTAGCTGTGTCTCTTAAAGCTTCTCACATCTGTTGGCTTCAGGGCTGCTTATGTGATGTTATCAGCATTATTAAAGCTGCTCTCTCTGATTGGTTCTCTGTTCCATTGTTTCATTGTGACTTTTCAACTTGCAAAGATAGCACTACTATCTTCACAGTAGGCATTGAGATAGTAGTGATATCTTGAGCAGTTGTAATAGCTTGTTGTATAAATATATGCATACTATGTAAGTAGTAATCTCAGTATTTAAATAAATGCATTATTTTTTCAACAACCTGATCCAAGTGAAAGATAAACAATGCTGTTCACTCAGTGGAAAATAACACCATTTATTTTTCACTTGTCCACATCAAACTGTCACACAAAGCTGTCAATCAATTTTATTGACACCCATTCTAGACAGTCTCAAACCAGATCTGTTCCCAGTTTTAGTCAATAGCAATCCCTATTTAAAATGAAAATCCCTACCCTGCTGCCATCTTGCTTTCTACTTCCCAACTTTCCCAAGCATTAAATAAGTACATCACCATGCATTTTTCATTAAAAACTTAGTGCCATCATGTATTTAACCTCTACTCATCACACGGGACTCGAGAGGTTGAATTTTAAAATTAGTCCGAACGGCAACAGGTATCTTGCCCTGCAGTTCACACTCACCCCCACGCTTTGAGACTGCTCATTCCTAACTGCCTGCTCTCCTTCAAAGTACCACACATGTGCTGGGATTGGAACCTAAAGCTGGAAAAAAAAAGAATTGGGTGAGTACAGTACTTTCTGTAGCATAAAGCTACATTGCAGCAAATAAAACTCCTTTTATTTTTATTAATGTACCCTATAGTGCCAGAATGTAATGTCCCACACTTCTCACTCACGCGCTTGCTTCACAACCGCCACTCACAACCACTTTCTTGCTTTTAAGCACAAATGCAGCTTAGAGATTACCACATGCTTCATTTGGCACCTGATGCTGCAAAAAGAAGAACTGTTGTATTTGGGTCAGCATACTGCCTTTAGTGGAAAGAGGTATAGCCTGCACAGCACTTTGGATGCTGTGGGTTTCAGACAAACACTTTTAAAAGTGAGGGAAAAAATCAGGCACGGACAGGTGCTCTCTGTCTCCCCTTCAGTTCTCTAACCACTGTCCATCTGTGTTACTGTAAAGGTGGAATTGTACTTTGGAGAAGAAATCCTACCAGACAAACAATTTTAAAAAGGAGCAGCATGTTTCTCTTTTTATACATTTTTATGAACACAGACCACTGTATACATACAGTAGAACATACAATGGCCTTTGCTCAAATATGCCATTCATTTCCATTTTGCGGAGGAGGCAGGACTTTCATAACTCACTCATGGCTTACCACTCATGAGTTATGGTCTTGCCCTCACTCATGAAATAAATATGGCACATTGAAACATGAGCCATTGTATATATATATATATGGGATATACAATGGTGAGCTGTCAGATAAATGATTTATCTACACAAGTGCTGTGTGACCTCGCAACTTCACGAGTGGTGTGCCACCCAGTGAGGTGTGTCCCAGGTCAAACAGTACAAGTGTAGATAAATCATTTATCTGACAGCTACCATTGTATATTTCTATTTATGCAATAGGATGCTTTTATCAGTGCGGGAACATCTGGTTTTGACTGTTTATCTTCTTTTTTTAAATGATAATTTCTGGTACTTTCTGGGACTTTTGGTTAACTTTCCTGGTGTATGTCCGCCTAGCGGGTGGTTGCTATTAAATGAAACACCACTCATTTTGTAGAGAACTTCTTGCTGAACAAATGTCATGGTGACAGTATCATGCTACCTTTTTGTTTTAAAGTTATTCGCATTTGTTTGATGAAAAAGTGAAACAAAAATTTAATTTTATGCTGTTTTTGCTAATTATAAAAAACTAAAAGGTATTTATTAATGAAACACCACTCATTTTGTAGATATTTTCATGCTGAACATTTTTGTGCTCATAGTACCATGCTATCATTTTTAGTTTTAAAGTGATTCACATTTGTTTGTCGAAAAAGTGAAAAGAAAATTGAATTTTATGCTGTTTTTGCTAATTATGAAAAACTAAAAGGTATCTCTGAATAAAACACCACTCATTTTGTAGATATTTTTATGCTGAACATTTTTCGGCTCACAGTACCATGTTATCATTTTTCATTTTAAAGTTATTTATATTTGTTTGTATGAAAAGTGAAAAGAAAATAGGATTTTTGCTAATTATAAAAAAACTAAAAGGTATCTATAAATGAAACCCCACTCATTTTGTAGATATTTTTGTCCAGAACATTTTTCGTGCTCACAGTACTATGCTATCATTTTCGTTTTAAAGTTATTCACATTTGTTTGTCAAAAAGTGAACAAAAAAGCTTTGATTGACAGTTTGCATTTATTCCACATATGTGGATAAATCTAGGAGTAATTAGATTTATTCCACATATGTGGAAATAAATGGATTTATTCAATATTTCCGTCTCACCTGTGCATAAATATATTTATACAATAGGGTGAGCATGTGACCTTGACAATAAAAAACATGTATTCTTACTGCAGTGGAATAACTCTGGATGACAAAGACACTGTGGGTTAATTTCCGATAAACCCACAGTGTCTACGTCACCAGCAAATATACTCACAATGGTGATGTCACCAGAGTCAGACTATCTACACTGCAGCCTGCATGTAACAGCTTCACAGTTTTCTTCTCACTGAATCCTGCAACTAACTCAATTAACATTGTAAAAGACAATCACCTGTGTCCCATAGTTATTCTGATAATCCTAGCACACATACTGTGCTGCTCTAATCTTCAAACCAGCCTCCTTCATAAACCAGTTTATCTTTCTGCGTCTGACTGCAACTGTTTCTCTGTCTCAGTGAAGCCTGCAACTTACTGAATAAACAGTCTGTTTCTCACTCCTAGCTGCAGGTAACACATTATCATTGCAAATCACATGCACCTGTTCCTCATACTATCTAACACTCCCAGCCTATTCAGAAACACTTACACACACAAACAGTGCTGTCAGTATAGCCTAGGTGTTAGAGTAACAAGGAATGAACCAACTTCCTACATCCAGCAGCCCAGACCAGTGTTTAATTTTCAACTTCTATTTCAATACTATGTGACTCTGAACAAATCATTTAACTACCCAGTGCTCCCAGGCCCCCAAAAAAAAACTTACCCAATTACCAAAATAAACAGGAGAGAACACAGAAAAAAAATTCCTAAAATGTACTAGTCGATTGAATAAATTGCACACATGTTGTGCAACTTGTGGAATAGGCAAACATTTGCACTCGTGCAGAGTTAATCTGCGATAATGGAGTTTGCCCTTTAGAGGCAGACCAGGTTGTCCTGGTGCATCCATCCCTCCCCTTAGGGAATGGTTGTGCTCAGAAGGGAGGAAAAAGGAAGGGAGGAGCCAGGAGTCAGAAACAATGGGCAGGTAGCAGGAAGGGAAGGGAGAAGGGAGGTACATAAGGGGCCAGCACAAGGGGTCTCAGCCACTTTTTGCTTGAGTTTTTGATTGCACAAGAACTGCAGCATGTCAGATTGGCATTAATTTTGAGGTTTGGTCACTGGGAGAGGAAGGTAAGGTCATGAATCTGATTTTAAAGCATGTGGAGTCTTTTAAAGAAAACAAATGGATAAGGGTTATATTGCTGTTTTCGTTTGGAAATGAGTTGATGGAAGACAGAGAGACAGTATTTTGGTTTTGATTGTGGAGAGTGCTAAGAAGGAAAGCAAGTTTGTTGGAATTGGGATAAAAAAGAGAGAAAGAAAGCAGGGCAGGCATGGTAGATGTTTTAGTGAGGCATGGTAAGGGAGACTGCAATAGTGTTTGGATTCCGGAATACACTGCTTGTTTGGGAGCATTTTGTTTTAAAGAAAAGGAAAGAAAGAGTAAGGGGAGAAATGGTGTGTCGTGTGGGTTTAAGGGCGAACAGGGCAGGCCTGGAAGAGGTCTGGCAGGAGGCAAGCAGGATCGCTGAACAGAGCCAGCTTGTGACATGGCGTCATGTGCTGCGTGGTGCGAGAGAGGAAGGCGCCTCATTGCCTGGGCCATGGCGACTGCCTTACAGGAGATGGGGGGCCTGGATGGTGCACTCGGAGGTGGCAGCCTGCGGTTTTTGAACTGCCTCTCCACAGGACGTTGCGAGGCATGGTGGATGGTAGAGTCCCAGGAGGGCAGCAGTGAGGATGGTTGGCGGTCACAGGAGTTGGGCCCAGCAGTTTTGAGGTACAGAGGTGGAGCATCACAGGCGTGGGATGCGGATGGTGGCAGGTGCAAGGTTGGGGAGCACAAGCCGATTCACCAGTGGTGGGCGTCGCGGTGGCGGGGAGGTACACTGGGCTCTGTAGTCAGGTGGATCTCTAAGGAAGCTAAACAGGGGAGTTTGGAAGCACAGGTGAAAGAAGGCAGCATGAGCTAGGGACGCCACACGCCTGGGGGAATCACGCTGGCATGGCAGCATGCGATGCTGGGGGTCAGGTGAGGCCTCGCTCCAGTTATTTGGAGTGCAGGGATGGGGGGGTTTGTGTGTGATAGGGGTGAATGGAGGGTTTTCTGAGGAAGGGTGAGCGCACGAGTGTGCGACCACGTGGAAGAGGCAGGGCATGCCGCGTGGTGCGTGGAATACTTCTACCTATCCATTTCCTGGCCAGAGGCAGTCATACAGTTTTTCTGGTTCAGTTACAGGTGGTAGGAGGCTCAGTTGGGGTGATTTTAAAGGGAATGCGGAGGCGACCATGCGGTGATGTCACAGCTGGGGAGAGGGGTACAAGAGGCAAAAGGCTTAAGAGAAGAAATGGGACTGGTCTGACTGAGGGAAGTGGTGGGGTTCACAACGTTGGAGGTTTCGTTCAAGCTGGAGATGATGATTTACTAAAACTGCAAAAAAAAACAACAAGTGAAAATATAGGTATAAAGAGGGGAAGTACGATAATAACTAATAATAAACCATGGTAAAGGGAGGGAATCATGGCAAGCAGAAAGGAGGTAGGTGAGCCTCGCAGTAGGGGTGGGACATTGGACGTGGGATCTCGATGAGGCAGCCACACGCCATGAAAACGTGGAGGGAGGAGGTTGCAGGAAGATGGACCCGATATAACAAAAAAAAAAAAAAAGAAGAAGAAGGGATGGCGGGCCTGCCGGGCTGGTAGGGGTCTGCACGGGCGGCTCCGGACGTGGGGCATGGGGGTGTTCAGGGACATGAGATGGATGGAGCTGAAAATGCAGATATTTAAATAACTTTGTTTTCGTCCCATAGTTGTTTCACAGACAGCATGGCACCCAAGAAAAGCAGGCCACTGAAGGAGGACGCCACAAGGCGATAATTGACTTGGCTGAGAAAGCGAACAAAATGTGGGAATTGGTGGAGGAGAGGAACCGGGAGGTCCGTGAGGAGAGAAAAGTGGGTGCTGGAAAAGGTGGAAAAGGGAAAAAGGCCAGCTGGGGGGTACACAGCCCACTAAGGTAACACCGGACACGGGGCCCGCCAAGGCAGAAGAACCAGTACCCATGAGGCCTATGGACCGGAGACGCCAGTACCCACCCCAGCTGAAAGGGGATCCTCCCGGCGGAGCTGGGACACGAAGCCCAGAACAAGAGGTCCGCCCGCAGGCCCCAGTAACTCACCTTCAACTCCACCTCAATCACAGGAAAAGCAAGGGACCTTTTCAGGATTCCAGGCAGCTCAGCAGGAAAAGGTTGCAGGTAACACATCCGATGCAGTGGGTGATAGCATAAAAGAATATATAGGGCAAATTGTGGCAGCGCTGGGGACAGGAGGGTTGGGGCAGATGGAATCTGCTCTGGGCGGAGATTAGGACAGGAAAAGAGGCATCAGGAGACACAGCAAAAGGAGCCAGAGAGGGAAGGAAGGGATACAAGAGAGGCAGGTGCCTGGGATGAGAATAGGTGAGCATGTGCCACTAGCCAAGAAAGAAAGGATATGGAGAGGGAATATGTGGATATCTTTGCGTTGGCAGCCGAGGCAGCAGCAAGATATGAGGAAACTGACAGCATAGCTAAGAGTGAGATGGCAGCTGCCATAGTGCTCTTAGGAAGAAAAGAGGACGACAAGTTTACTAAAGGGAAGACTTGGGATGGGTGGTTTCTAGGTTTTGCCATTTTTCAGCCATCGTGCTGGAAAAGAAGCGGAGCTAGGCATCCCGTCATTACCTATTCATTGATAATAAGGAAAAGCAAAAGGTGGGGTAGGTTGGATATATTACGATGAATAGTTTCGTCAAGGATGGCATCATTCGGGGATGTGGATGGGACACCAAGCAAATAGACTTATGGACGATTACGTAACAGATCAGTCCACACCAGAGGGTGTGTGGGGCAGAAAGGTTTTACACCGCAGAGAAGCTGCTGGGCTTATAACAGGGCTATCTGCTCATGGCCTCAGTGTCGTTTTGACATACCTGTTCAAGATGTGGAGGGAGCACCTGGCTAGCAAGTGCAGAGCGGCAGAGGTGCTAGGAGCACAAGGGCAAGAGGACAAGGATCAGGACAACAGTTTTTTGAGATGACCCGGGATTTAAAGGGCAAACATGGAGCAGGGAGGGAGGGCAGGGGAATGGGAATAGAGGGTCAAAATCGATGAAAACAGGAAGGTCTGGCAGAAAGGGAGGGAGGGGTCAATAAAGGGGGTGGGTGGCACAACAAGGAGCAATTTGGTATGGCCAGGAGCCCCATCAACCTGGCAGCATGGACAGTTTGCCTGGATAGATATCCAGACGCGAGCATACGGGAGATGATTTTAAGTGGTTTTAACGCAGGGTTTTCCTTGCAGTTTAGGGATCCAGACAAGCAAGGAGGCAAGCAACCTGGGGTCTGTAAAAGGAAAAGAGGAAATGTTGAGAAAAAGATTGAGAAGGAAAAGGCAGCAGGCAGGGTGGGGCCCATTCGAGACCCCCCGAAAACCCGCGGATATCACCTATGGGCTTGGTACCCAAGAAACAAGAAGGTGAATTCAGGATGATCCACCACCTGTCTTATCCAGAAGGGGAGTCAGTGAATGACTTTATCAGTGAGGAGCATAGTAGGGTAACATCACGCAACCCTAGAGGTTGCAGTTCGGATAATCCGGCCACAAGGGATGCATGGATGGCAAAAACAGACATTGAATCCGCCTTCAGACTGCTTCCGGTCAGGAGGAAGACTGGGACCTATTGGGTTTTAAAGTGAGGACAGTATTATTTCGACAAAGCGATGCCAATGGGTGCAGCATGTGCGACATTTGAGGCGTTCAGCACATGTTTGCAGTGGATATTCCAGGAAAAATGGGTTATAGGTCGGTCATCCATTACCTGGATGATTTTCTCCTCATTGGGGAGGGGAAGAGGAGACAAAAGGATGCTGGGTAAATTTCAGGAATTATGCCGGGAGTTGGGAGTCCCATTGGCACCAGAAAAACAGAAGGGCCCAGCAAGATTATGGAATTCCTGGGGATAGAGATAGATGCCACAAGGGAGGTTTTAGGTTGCCAGACAAAAAGTAAGGAAACTGAAAGGAACTAATTCAGGTACATGCCAACAGGAGATGGGTACAGCTAAGACTGGTTCAGCAGGTACTAGGACACCTGAACTTTGCATGCAGGGCCATAGGACCAGAAGGGCATTCACAAGGAGACTAGCCAGAGTGACAGCAGGGTCACCAGGCCACATCACTGGGTTGATCTGAATCAAGGTGTCAGGAGGATTTTGGTATATGGGAGGAATTTTTAAAGGACTACAATGGGTGTTCGTTTTGGCAGGAGGAGTGGCTGTACAACACAGACCTTGACCTCTACACGGATGCAGCAGGAGGGTCAGGCATGGGAGGTTACCTAAGGGGCAGATGGTTTGCTGAACCATGGCCAGTCAGTTGGATAGAGGATGGAAAGTGAGAGATATAACACTACTGGAGATCATGCCTATATGGGCATGTACCTTGGTGTGGGGGAGGAATTGCGGGATCAGAAGGTGACATTTTGGTGTGACAATAGAGGTGGTGCATCGCTAAACAACAGGGGAGCCAAGTCAGATACAGTCACACAGGTAGACGACAGCTAGTTTTAAGGGCCTTGCAACTGAACATGTCTTTCAGAGCAAAACACATAGAAGAGTACACAATACCCTGGCTGACAGCCTTTTCCTGTCTGCAGCTGGACTGCTTCCGAAGCTGGCACCAGCAGCGGAAGAACTAAAACGCCCATTCCAATGAACATCTGGGACATTGGCAGGAAGGAGCAGAAATGCTGTTTCATAGATCATGGGCCCCCGGACTCTGAGGGCCTACGATGGGGCCTGGAGGGTTTTCAAACATTCAGGGCAGAACACCAGATGGAGATAGTGGGCGCTCTCTGAGGAGCAGTTGGGAATGTTCACAGTGGAACAATGGCAGAAAGGGACTGCTCATACCACAATGGGGTTTATCTGGCAGGGATCAGTGTGATCTGCAGCCTAAAGGCTGGAATGACCCTACAAAATCGATGCTCATCAGGAGAATGATGCAGGGATGGGGTAGGTTGAAGCGAGGACCAGGGGATAATAGAAGGCCAATAGGTGAGCAGTGGCTAATAAAGTTAAAGGAGGTGTTGCGCGATATGCAGATCAATGGGAGGCACAGCTATTTCACACAATTTATGTGGTAATGTTGGCAGGGGCTATGAGAGTAAGTGAAGTGGTAGGCCATGGAAAAGATGACAGTGGAAGGAGGTGTGGAATGGGAAGATGTGATTTGGGGACAAATGAAATAAAAATCAGGCTAAAGAGGTCAAAGACGGACCAAAAAGGGCAAGGTGCATCATAACTACTAAAAGGATGGTCAGAGATGGCCATATGCCCAGTACAGGCCCTGTGGGTTTCACCAGAGAGCAGAGGACCAGGACGGGAAGTTATTTGTACATGGGGGTGGGAAACGGGTCACCGCTATCAAATTACATCAGCGCTGAAAAGGGCATGGGTTTTCTGGGGAGAACCAGCTAATTATTCTTCCCATTCCCTACGGATTGGGGTGGCCTCCCAGTGGGCGGCAACAGGTGAGCCTGTGAAGGACATTTTGAAAAGGGTGCTGATGGTCAGCCAGTTATAAAAGATACATCAGAGATCTAAGTTAAAAAAAAAAAGGGGAAAAGGGAGGCGGGGGATAATACGATGAGGGCACTTGAGATTGTATGTAAATTAATTAATGTTCTTTGCACCCCATAGGTAGAGGGAGGAGCACAGAAGTCTGGATCTGCATCCATTCCTATATTTACTGGGCTGGTAAGAGAGCAGAGACAAAAGCTGGGGAAAACAATTGTACCAGGATGTAAGACAGTGTAGGTTGGTATGGCACGGCCTGCGGGGATGAGATGGGCACAGCTTCTGCCCGCTGGAAGGAACTCAAGAGATGACGGCCCAGTCCAGACCTAATTATTTTACACCTAGGGGCAACGACCTGGCAGATAGACCTTGGGTGCACACATATTTACAGATAAAGAGGGACCTAGTGGCAATAAGACAGTGGTGGCCTCAAGTATGCCTTGCCTGGTCAGATATGATACCACGAAGGGTATGGAGACAGGAACACAGCCACAGGGCAGTGGAGAGGCCAGGAGAAAGATGAATAGATGGGTGGGGACATTGATAAGGCAGATGGGGGACAAGTGATACTGCATGGGAGTAGAAGAATGGGTGGATGACTTCTACAGATCAGATGGAGTACACTTGTCAGATATAGCAATAGACATGTTCAATGCGGAAACAATGAGTTTCATAGAGGAATGGAGAAAACAGACAGAAGCTGGTAGATAAAAAAAAGGGGTGGAGAGTTTTTTCACCCTGAAGTAGGGAGAGGGAGGCCCTAAGTTGGGAATACAGTCATCCAATGCAAGCTGGAGACTGGCTAGTGGGAAAAAGGGGGACGGAGGGGAAGAAAAAGGAATAACACAAGAGGAGGAAGAAGATGAAGGAGAAAGTGGTCTCAGTTTTCACGTTACCTAACAGAAAAGGAAAAGAAGAAGGCACCTAGGTTTTCGCCTGGGGATGGATAATCAGAGAGAGAGATATATGGATGGAAATAAATGGACATTATGGCAATATGATAATAAAGAAATGGAAAATGGAATATGGATTTAAGAATATAAATAAATTGCCAATCTGAGCACAACAACAAACAATGGTCTCTGTGTTTTGTGAGGAAAAGGGGAATCCGGGACAATGGGTTTGCACTTAGGGGCAGACTGGGTTGTCCTGGTGCCTCCCTTCACTCAGGAAATGGTTGTGCTCAGAATGGGAGGAAAAAGGAAGGGAGCCAGGAGTTGGAACAATGGGCAGGTAGCAGGAAGGGGAGGGAGAAGGGAGGCACATGAGGCAGCACATGGGGTCTCAGGCACTTTTGCTGGGTTTTTGATTAATCCCACCCACCCTACTAGACGGAGTATCAGGAAAGACGGTCAATTTGGGGCCGTATTATGGGTCTGTCATGGTGGAAGACAGATGCGTCCTGTAGGACGGTGGACTGCCAAAGGTGAATGGCAGGTAATAATAGGGTATGGACTGCCAAAGGTGGATGACAGGTGATAATATGGTTTGGACTGCCAAAGGTGGATGGCAGGTGATGAATGCTTGGGACTGCACAAAAAGTGAAGGGCAGTGGATAATAGGATCTATGGACTGCCAAGGTGGATGGCAGGGGAAAAGGGGGACGGGAGGGGGAAGAAAAGGAATAACACAAGAGGAGGAAGATGATGGAAAGCGGTCCGGTTTTCACTGCTACCTAACAGAAAAGGAGAAGAAGAAGGCACCCAGGTTTTCGCCTGGGGGATGGATAATCAGAGAGATATATGGATGGAAATAAATGGACATTATGGCAATATGATAATAAAGAAATGGAATATGGATTTAATGAATATAAATAAATTAATTGCCAATCTGAGCACAACAACAAACAATGGTCTCTGTGTTTTTGTGAGGGAAAAGGGGAATCTGGGACATTATCACCGTGCCATCGGCACTGTGGATATTATCACAGTTCAGTCTGCACTCATGCAAATATTTGCCATATTCCACAGTCGCCATCATGTATCCTTATATATAAATATATATATATATATATATATATATAATCTATTTATACAACATATGTTTGGGGATAAATATACAGATAAAAACTTGTATCTAAGGCAGGCAGGAGATATCACTGATATCTCCATGTTCCTATACGACACAGTGATATCTCCATGTTCCTATACATCATGGAGATATCTTTATATTCCTATACATCATCAAACAAAACCGAAATCATTTTACTTTTCACTGTAGTTCTGCCTCTGTAAAGCCTAGGACCGTTTCCTCCACATGCACACACACCCCTGACATCTAGTTGATCCTGCCATTATTTTTAAATACATAACAATTTAAAGACATCTGGTTGATCCTGACACTCTGTGTTAGAGTGAAATCAAAATAATACTTTCACTTTCCCCTCGAAATGTAAGCATGACCGAGCATATAAACTAAGACTGAAAAGGAACTCCTAGACATTTACACTACAGCAGTCAGTGTTTCAAACTACTGTAAACTGCTTTTTTCCTAAAATTACCTTCATTCTTTTTGAAAAGCTGCTTGACAATGCTGAAAGCCAGGAGATGTGAGCTAGTCACAAATTTCAGAAGAACCAGCAGAAGGAAACATGAGCGAAGTGTTATTATAGCAACGCCTACTCCTGTTTCTTTCTTGCTGTTCTTAAGCTGCCCACTTGCTCACTCTCCTGGCTCTCAGTACTGTCAAACTTCTTCATAAGAATGAAGGTAATTTTGGGGAAAACAGCAATTTACAGTACTTTGAAACACTGACTGCTGCATTGTAAATGTCTGGGAGTTCATTCTCTGTCTTACTTTATACGCCGGTCACGCTACATTTCAAGGGGAAAGTGAAAGTACTGTTTAGAGTTACTGAAACACACAGTAGCAGGATCAACCAGATATACTTTAAATTCATATTCATTTAAAAATAATGGCAAAATCAACACCATAACATTAAAGACCTATAAAATGCTTTAAACTGGCAGGATCAACCACAACATTTTTTTTTTCAAATAGCATCTCATCTATCTCATCTGTTGTGTCGGTTGGCATATATAGGGATTGTGTTGGATGTGGCTCAAACATATGTTTGTATAAACAGAACATGGCATGAGCCTGACTGAAGATATCATATTTATCTTCACTTCGGGGCCAATGACATCCAAGATATATCACTCATGGCTTCGCCACTTGAGAGATATCATGATATCATTGGCATCTCGTGGAAGATAAATATGATATCTTCAGTCAGGCCATGTCATATCCCATTATATATATATATATATATATATATGCTACACAGTCATGCTGCATATTCACACATGCACCAATAAATACAGTTCATGTAGATACCTAAAGAGAATAAAGCATGGGCAACTATACACAATGAGGCTGTTGTTCCATAGAAGGATTGAGATGACATCATATGGACCTCAAGAGTAGAGATGTTGCAAGTTTTACTTCGCTGGTAAAGTTCCAGTGAAGTTAAAAATTGCCTTGACAAATTACTTCATGAAGTTCCCTTCACGACCTCACCTAACTTTACCTGTGAAGGTGGCAAAGTTAGGTGAATTAAAATCAATTTGCCTAGAAAGGGGCAACTTCAACTTGCAAAAACTTTGCAAAGTTGGCCCTTAGCACTTCAAGAATTTCACCAACCTTGTGAACTAATTTGCTAAGTGAGTTTTATCCACTTCATCCATGTCTACTCAAGAGCAAAGCTCCAGAGGCCAATGATGTAATCTCAACCCTGGAAGAAAACACTAGCCAAGCTGGGCATGTTTGCCCATGTTTTTTTTTTTTTTTTAATATTTAGTGGTTTTACAGTATGTCAAAAGTGAAATTTTGGTTTTATACAGTACATATAATAAGCAGCACCCATCTTTTCCCTCAAACCTACAATTCATCGCTAATAGTTTGATATAAGAGATAAATTATGTTGATGGGGTGCTTGACAGAAAGATAATACAGAGCAACTTTTTGTGACCTTTGAACTGTAACACTAAACTTATCATGACCTTGAACCGTGCATAACATTTTATGACCACTGAGTTGTGCATAAGAGCTTTACCTATACACCATGGATTTTGAGTGTATGAAATCCATACACAACAAAACTAAATCATATACCATGCTATAATTCACTAAAGTACCACCAACAGCTCAATCTGGTTCAAGGTCAGATGCTATTCATCTGTATCCCCCTCCCAGGTTGTGCCTGAAAATAGGCAGAATTTGTCTATGCACTTACTCGGTCCAACAAAACTAAATAAAAATAAATAAAATAAAAAATAATATATGTGCATATATATTAATGAAACAGAAGTAATGTAGAAAGTACAATAAAAAGTTGCATATGTAAGAGATTATATATTTACAAGAGAATTTAAATGCACCTGTACAAATGCAGTTGTGAAGTTCCTTGGCGAGCAATGCGGGATTGTTCTGAGATGCTGGCAACCTGGGCTGGCACTCCAAGCTCATGACATCAGGAGCAAAGGCTGAAAGGAGAGTTAATAGCAGGACACTCTCTTCTGAAGGGGAGGTCATTAACCACACTGCTGTAGCAAGCAACTCCTGGTGATGGCGGGTGAACTTCCATTGCTTGTGTGGGTGACCCACACACCATCAGACACCCCAGGCCAGTTAGTAGTGTGTATACTTCCAGTGTGGGTAGGGATGTAGAGAAAAGTGGCAGACCCCACACTAGCTGTCCTGCAGTCTGGTAGGTTGCAGTCTATTCATAATTTTGGTATGGCACTGGAATCAGGAAGGTATGAACTGAAGCTATTATTAGCACCTTCTATTAATACATCATGTGTTCTTTCCTGTGGCTGGTCCCTGTCTCTGACATCAGCCATGGAGGTTCTTAGATACGCTGCTAGTGGTGCTCTTTACAAAATGTCAGTCAAGAGCACAATAGGAACAACCCGATAAAAATAAAATTGCCTAAAGCATCCACTAATGTAACAGTTTACACTTCATGTGAAAAGCCTACTCAGGGACTGTCCCGCAATGAGGTGAGGGGCTGGTTTTGTTGCACGTTTCTTTTAATCCTTCCTCTTCTGATGAATACCATCCCATTCCTCTCCTCCCTACAATGGCTAAGCTAAAGGAACATCTTTGCTCTCATAGCTTTGTCCTTCCTTGACTTCTCATTCTTTACTCCTTTCCAACCTGGCTTCAGGAAACCCCTCCATAACCATCTCACTCCTCTGCTGGACTACGGTCAGATCACCTTCGCCATCTTTCTGGACTTGGCCAAAGCCATTGACACTGTTGCGCACCCCATCCTCCTGGACAAGCTTATGATAGTGAGTCTTTTACCTCCTCAGTCAATTGGTTTTACTACTGCTTTGAGGACTGATCTCAAGCTGACTGGATTGAAAGTACCTTATTTCCTCCCTCCCTATCTGTTCAGACATCCCACAGTGGTCCATCATTGGCCCCATTCTGTTTCCACTATTCCTAAATGATCCCATTTCTGCCTGCTATTCAGCATCTGTTCACGGTACACTAATGATGCAGTGTTTCTTCACTGGATCCTCTGTCCCTGACCTTAATGCATGGCTGACAAGCCTGTTGCTCTATACAGGAACAAAGCAAGCATACTCTGCTTGTTGCTAGCTTAGCGTAAAATTGTTTTGAAAATGATTCTTCCCCATCTTTAACTATCATAACATATTCTACAGTTCCACTTCCAAATCTACCCTAGCCAGACTTAACACCCTCATTCTGCCATTTTGCTTTGGATTGATCTCCATATACTCATCATTGCTCTCTTTTACTTCCTCTTTCTCACCTCCATTGATGCTAGGCACTTGCCCACGGTGCCTCCTTTTAGCCAAATTCTAGGTTGACTCCTTGCTCCTAACCTATCCTCTTTCCTCTCCTTCCTCCTTACCTCCTACCCACTTTCTCCTCCCTTTCTATCCCCCAGAAAATCTATTGCTGGCCAAGCTGTTTTCTCATACCATTTCCCTAAACTCTTGTCCTCTCTTCCCCTGTCTATCCATTCTACCTCTTTCTCATTCTCCCTTAAGTCTATTCTTAATGACTTTACATCTTCCCTCTTGCAACTGTCCCTAACCCCATACCTTGTAACCTCCACCTCCCCACTTACTTAATACCCCAATTGGGATTGTTTCACAGCTCCAGGCTAGTGCCATTTTAGCTACTTTATGCATGTATGCTTTTTGTATTGCATTGCATAGTAATCTGCAAATCTATAATGTATTGCTATTTGCTCCTAGCTTGATGCTCTATACTGCTTGTTAACTACTTAATGCTGTTTTCTGTTAAAGCACTTATTATTTTATCTATTGTATTTTCTTCTCCACCATCTCACTCCCTGAAAACATCTGAAATGAGTTGTTGACAGCTCAGCATGTCATTCCTGGTTAAACATCTGAAATAAATAAACCACAGTCATCATTGACTGTAGGCCAGCAACATTTAAACTGCTGACACACTACTGTATATGTTGTTGACAATCAGTAACAACAGCAGTGACTGCCTTTCCAAATAAAATGGTGAATAAAGCATACATACAATCATTAAACATGATTCCACTTTGAACCCTTTATCAGTCTAAACATAAAAAGAGATATGTGAACCTAATTTTTAGAACTTTACAATAAACACTGTGGGCGGATATTGAGACTACATGGGGCAGTGGCGCAAGCCTGGGCGCCAGCGCAGCTGGGCTGCACCAGGGCCAGGGCCAGGACCAGGCGATATTTAACAGTGATATGCCATGGCTCAACACCGTTGAATATGTCATGGAGGGTGCACACACTGCACATGGCTTAGTGGCACTGCGATAGCTCAAGACACAGAGAGGAGCACGGTGATGCGCCAGTGCAAGTGCAATAGCATGGGTGCATCACCCCAATATTCACTTGGGGGCATGCAAATGAGGCCATAATATGCAAGAGGCACAAATGAGACCCATTTGCATGTCGATATGGCCCCATTTGCATGCACCCAAGGGCCCTGCCAAATGCACCTGGCACCCTGCCAAGCTGCTGCCATCAGGAGTCGATACCCTGGTGGGCTATTGCAGCCCCACTCCCGTATGCTTATTCGTGGGCATCTGTATACTCTACGGTAGCACCTGGTGGTCTAGTGGTTTCCCCCTTGTGCCTGATTGCGGGGCTGTTGTAAATAGTAAGGATTTACCTGGTGGTCTAGTTGTACCCCCATATGCCCCGGTCATTGGGCTGCTGTGAATAGTAGGATATATGGTTGGTCTTGCTGTTCCACCTCAGTATGCCCAATGGAGGGCTGTTGTGAGATAAAACTGCCTGGTGGCCCAGGCCCTTTCCCACCCACCCACAGAGGTTCCCTGGCCACCCAGCACCCCCACTGTCATCAGGGCAGCACCCCACCCGCACACAGCCCAGATGCCTGCTGACTGACAGTACAGTATGATCTGCAGGCGCTCATTGGTCCACAGTGTGGACCAATGGCCTTGCAGACCATACTGTACTACACAGGACCAGATATGTGAATGATATATGAATATGGCAGAAAGCCGTTATGCAGGCAGGGTGCTGCCACCGATGACGGAGGGGTACTGGGTGGCCGGGGACCTCTGTAGGTGGGTGGGGAGGGAGGATTCACTGGACCACCAGGAAATTCTTTATTTCCACAACGCCCGCGATCGAGTATAAGGTGGTGGACTGCTAGACCACCAGATATTACTGTAATATATACAGATGCCCATGATCAAGCATGGGGTGCCAATGGACCACCAGGTGGTTCATTTTCTTGTACAGAATGCCCATGATCGGGCATACAGGGTGGGGGTCACTAGACTACCAGGTGGTTCTTTATCTTGTACAGATGCCCATGATTGGGCACACAGGGTGGGGGACCACTAGACTACTAGGGGTCAGGTGCTTCTGGACCGTGTTCCTAGCTTGGCAGCTGGTCACCCAAGGCTAGGGGCTGTTGTATTGCACCTTGCAATACAGCTAGCTGCCTGTGGGTCACCAGCGCTTGACCCTGTTTTTTGGCTCAACTTTGAGCACCAGTGTGAGGCACATTTAGGGGTTGCACCAGCATATCGCTGCACATCCCAGGCTGAATATCGGGATGTGCCGCATATACATGTGGGCACGCCCTGCATCTGTGCTGCATACATTACCAATGCACTTCGTGCATCTGGGCTGCTGCAACCTACCCATTTGAATATCATGCCGGGGTGGATTGGGGGTTGTGCATGGCACAGCCCTGTGCGCCAGGCGCAACCCCTTTGAATATCCTGGCCCATGTGTACTTCAGTACATTTTTAAAGTTACCAAATATGTTTCATGTTTACTTCTCAGAAAAGTCAAGAAATTGTTTGCAAAATCAGATATTTCTTATACATTTGTGTATGGGGCTCAACAAATTTAGGGATAAACTGAGAGGTAGGGTTACCTAGTGGTTAAAGCATCAGTTTGGGAAACAGAAGACCACAGGTTTAAACCCCACTAGGGCCAACAGCAGGACCCACTGAAAAGAGATGCTGTATCTCAACTGTAGTAGCGCCTGCAACTAAATTGTTAAAAAAAACGACTTATATGTTCTGATGCAATAGTTTTGAAAAAATCCACAACAGTTAACATCATAAGTGAGAGATATTCACTGTCAAAGCAGAGCTAGACAACACCACATCAGACTGGAGAGGTGCACATATCAGAGCTGGACATCAACACATCAGACTGAGAAGCCCACGTATCAGAGCTGGACATCAACACATCAGACTGGAGAGGTGCACATATCAGAGCTGGACATCAACATACCAGACTGGAGCAATGCACAAATCAGGACTGGACATCAGCAGAACAGACTGAGAGGCTCACGTATCAGAGCTGGACATCAATACATCACACTGGAACACCCAATGTATTAGAGCTGAACATGAACACTTCAGACTGGAGAGAACCATGTATCAGAGATGGAAATCTACACATCAGACTGGAGCAACCCACATATCAGAGCTCAACAGCAACATATCAGACTGGAGAAACCCATGTATCAGAGCTGGACATCCTCATATCAGACTGCAGTGACCCATATCAGAGACAGACAGTGACATGTCAGAACAGAGTGACCCACATATCAGAGCTGGACATAAACACATCAAAGTGGAGCAACACATGCACAATATCACAGCTGGACATCAACACATCAGACTGAGGCAACCCATATAACAGCTGGACATCAACACATCAGAGTGGGATATCAATTTAGTGAATCCAGGAGACAGCAAAGCATTAAAGAAAGGGATAAGCACAGTATGCCAGAAAGTGATTGAACTATATCCCATTAATACTGACTGACTTCGAAGTCGAGACTTTTTAAAAAAATAAATGCTGTAGTAATGAAATCAGTGACTATTGCCACAGTAATTGCTGCTTCCAAATAGGGAAGAGGTCAGAAATGTACAGCATGTTTATTTTACCTTAAACACTTTGATTCTCTAGGATCATTGGGTAAAAGCTAATTGTGAATGTCCTGTAATGGTGGAATGCTGCAACCTGGAAGCATATGGTAGCTAAGGGTGAAGACTATCTTTACTGAGCGAAAATACCCAGTAAAATCAAATGTTACTTGGTCTAACTAAATAAGGTAACAAATTCTATAGAAGACTCTTTGGTTTGTGTGTGTCTTTCCAAACCACATGCATACTTCTAAAGTCCCAAATCCAGTCTATGACACCTCGGTATGCATCACTTTATGCGAGAATGATGGATAAGGCTTCACAACAACAACCATTATATTGTTACGTAAGTATGAATTGACCTTTTGACCTAAAATGCCTCAGGTAAAAGGCATTAGGAACAACCAAGATGAGTCAGTAAAAATGCTAGGATCAGACTGGGATATAGGAGGCCCACCTTGAAAGTTGACAACACAGGCGCACACATGGAAAATCATTTGGGGATAGACCAGCAAGACACATGCATATCAGTATTCCACTTCAATGTGCTACACTAGCTCTGTGTTTGCATTCTACATTTGCTTACAGGGCCCATTTAATTAAAAAATAAATTATAAAAACAAAGATTCTCAGAGTTTAGAAGGTGGCCATGCACCCCACAGAGGGCCCATGGAATGTTCCAGGTATCTTGGTGGACCAGTCCAACCCTGGAAACTGCAAAGATTAAATTCAGTTAAATATGACTTACCGTACCCTGTGCAATAAAGACTGTTATTGAAATGTAGTTTGTCAGATTTACAGCAGAAAAGGTTATTATATGTATCTTTTCCATGGTTTCACTGGTATATTCCCCAAACCTTTTATACAATAAGTATTTGTAGGGATTATGAAACCAATATTTAACCCCTGGTTAGGAAATAGATCAATAAACCAATCATAAGGATGTTTCTTAATTAGCTGCTGGATAAATCCTCAAAGCTGGATTTGTAAGAAGTATAGTTCATGAGCATGTGGCCCTTGATAAGAGTTCCAGTGAGTACCTTACAATGAACATGCACAAAGGTCTTTGGAATATAATAGATAGCCCATGGAGCAGCCAGTGCTCCTGCGGTTTCTGCAATGGATAATGAACTGGATTCTCTCCAATGCAGGAGATGGTATTTAACTTAGAGACAATATTTTGAATCAAAGAACTATTTATAGTCAAAAGAGAACAAATTTACTTTTACAAACAGGGCTCTGTGCTTGATGGTTCAAAAAGCTTATGGGTTCTGCTTCATAAACACTAACACAGCATGCTTGCACTTTAATTTGTTCCATATTTGCACCAAAGTTGTATTAATTTTTGCTCTGTGTCTTCACTTTGCGTTCTGTTCCATGTAATGTACTGTATTACATTTTCTGTTTCCTCAGTAACTGTTCTCCCCAGTGTCGTGCCTGGAAACAAGCCACAGGTCAGTGTGCCTCCCAGTTATACCAGTTTTCAAATAAATAAATAAAAAGTAGAGAGGAATTATTCTCAAATTGAGAATGATGTTTCTAAAATTGTCTGGACGAATTTAATGCAATGAGCAACTATGGTAGCAAATTTTTACCATGAATGCACCATGAAGCTTTACTGAATGTTCTATGTTCCAGATCCATGTACCTTCATTACCAGCTGCTGCTTTGCAAAGATCGGCATTAATGCTATGCCCTACTAGAGTGAGATGTGGTTAAAAGCATCAACTGAGTGTGGAAAGTGGATGTACTGTCCAAGTATTAATTATGGGAAAAACTGACACCCATAATCTGAGATACCAATTGGTGAATAATTGCTAATGACATCTAAAAGATAAAGCTATTGGCCAGGATATTCAAAGGGTTGCACATCCATATGCAACCACTGCTACACCTGGTGCAATATTCAAAATGGGATATTTGTGCTGCTCAAATCCCAATGTGCGGGGTGCACCAGCGTGTATGGCACAAGTGCAGGGGCGTGCCATGCATATTCAGCACATCCCGATATTCTCCCGGCATGTGCGGCATATGCGAGGACACACCCACCTTGAGCCGCACAGGGGGCACAAAGATCCACTGAAAAAAAAGAGCAAGGCCTGGCCACCCACAGGTGAGCTGCTGTATTGCAGGGGTGCAACATGGCAGCCCGCCAACTGTGGGTGCCCACGAACCTCAAGAGCCACAGTCTGTTGTCAGTCGCCCCCCCCTCCTCTTGGGCTTTGTAACACCTAAGAACCCTTGTGGTCCAATGGACCTGCTCCCCACCTGATTGCGGGCATAGTAAGTATAGTTTTAACCCTGGTGGTCCACTGGACATGCTCTTCAGCCCGTTCGCGGGCGAGTAAACTTGATGTAACCCTGGTGGTCCAGTGGACTGAATCCAGCTGCCACGCAGGCTTTGCAAATGGAATATCTCTGGTGGTCCAGTGGATTGAATCCAGCCTGATCACCGGCTTTGTAACTGAAGAAATCCCTGGTGGTCAGTGGTACCCCCACCCACCCGCAGCCCGCCACCCCACACCCCGGTCAGCGGAGGGTGGCAGCACCCACCCGCAGCGCCCAGCCACCTCCAACTCACAGCATACAGTACGGCTGTGCCCATTGGTCCACAGCATGAGCCAATGGACATGCAGACCATACTGTACTACACAGTTCTGATATGTGAATGAATTCCATTCACACTCACGACTGTGTTACAGTACAGTCTGCATGCTCCTTTGGCCCACGTGGACCAGTAGCTAGCCACTTGTACACTGTCAGTTGGCGGACATCCAGACAGCTTGTGAGGAGCTGCCACCTGCCGCTGACCGGGAGAGCGAGGTGGCGGGTCTGCATGGGCAGGTGGGGAAGGGGGTACCGCGTGACCACCAGGGATTTCTTCAGTTACAAAGCCCATGATCAGGGTTGGATTGGTCCACTGGACCACCAGGGATACAATTTATTTGTACAAAGCCTGCAATAGGGCTGGGATACGGTCCACTGGAGCACCAGGGTTACAATTATTGTTACTATGCTCATGATCAAGGGGAGCAGGTCCACTGAGCACCAGGGTTAAAATCATTTTACTACGCAACTGACATTGGCTGGGGAGCAGGTCCACTGGACCACCAGGGTTAAAATTATTGTTACTACACCCACAATCGGGCTGAGGAGCAGGTCCTCTGGACCACCAGGGATACAATTTCTTTTACAAAGCCCACGATTGGGCTGGGATATGGTCCACTGGACCACCAGGGATAACATCATGTTTACTACGCCCACAATCGGGCTGGAGAGCAGGTCCACTGGACCACAGGGTTAAAATTATTGTTACTATGTCCACGATCGGGCGTTGGGGCACATTGCCACTGAAGGGCAGGAGGCATCAGTCCCGATAGGTGCAGCCTGGCAGGGCACCAGGCACAAGTACCTGGGGACTGGGCACCTCCGTGTGAATGGGGTCATAATGACATGCAAATGACCCCATTTGTGCCTTTGTATGCATAATGGCTCCATTTGCATACAAACCACTGAATATCGCAGTTCCGCACCTAGTGCAACTGCACTTGTGCTGGCGCATCCTCCTGCTCCTCCCTTGCCACTTGCACTAGAGCAGTGCCACTCGCCATGCACAATGAGGTGGCCACAGTGCCATATTCAGCGGTGCTGAGCCATGGTGCAGCACCATTGAATATCGCCTGTCCACACCCTGGTGCATCCCAGTTGCACTGCACCCAGGCTTGTGCCCCTGCCTGGCACAGTCTGAATATATGGCCCATGGAGTCTAAGGAACATAGCATCATATCTGAGCCTAGCTCTCAGTACCCTGGCATAAAAAGAAACACTAAAACATACACAATGATGGCAGAAAAGACCAATGGTCCATCTAGTCTGCCCAAGTTCCCTATTCAGCCCACAACATACTGTTCCTCTAGGGTTTAACCCTAGAAACATAGAAACATAGACTTTGATGGCAGATAAGGAACACTTGGCCTCCCAGTCTGCCCATTTCCATACCTATTGGATAAGCTGCAGATCCTAGTTAACCAATAACCTACTTCTTCCTACCTCCACCAGAATTGCCTTATGTCTGTCCCATGCATTCTTGAATTCCCCATTGTTTTTGACCCATGACCTCCTCAGGAAGGCCATTCCATGTGTCCACCACCCTCTCCATGAAAAAATACTTCCTCATGTTGCTCCTGAGCCGTCCCTCTCTATCTTCAAATTGTGCCCCTTGTTTTGCACATCTCTTTTCTGAAATATGTTACCCTCTTGGACTTTGTTGATTCCTTGAGGTACTTGAAAGTTTCTATTATGTCCCTCCTTGCCCTCCTTTCTCAGTGTATACATATTAAGATCCTTTAGTCTCTCTTCGTATGGCTTCTGGTGCAGACCCTGTACCATTTTGGTTGCCTTCCTCTGAACTGCCTCCATCCTGTCTATATCCTTGTGGAAATGAGGCCTCCAGAACTGCACAGTACTCAGATAGGTCTCACTAACTGTCTCTACAGAGGATAACAACTTCCTGTTTTCCACTGGTGATTCCTCTCCCTATACATCCCAATATCCCCCAGACTTCCTTACTGCCTTCTCACATTGTTTGCCTACCTTTAGGTCATCTGATGACTACCCCCAGGTCCTTTTACATTTTTGTTGTTGTTAGTACTGCCCATTGTGTACTCTTTCAGTGGGGTTTTGTTTCCCAGTTGCATTACTTTGCACTTCTTTGCATTGAATCTAAGCCCATACTTTTGACCATTCCTCCAAACTTGCAAGTCCCTTCTCATCCTTTCCACCTGCATCTATCAGCCCTGTTGCAGATCTTTGTGTCATCTGTAAGAGGGCATATTTTTCCCTTCAGTCCCTCCATAATGTCATTTATAAAGACATTAAAAGGACCCTCCCCATCCTCCCACCATTCCACTCCCAACTTCTGCCACTCCAGGCAACCACTATACCCTTCATTCTATCCTAACTCTGCTTGAACCCAGCAACAGTTGTGTCACCCACCACTTCAGCAGGCAGACTGTTCAACAACACCACCACTCTTTCTATAAATCGTCCTCATGTCCCTTCTGAGCCTCCTGCCTTCCTGTCAGTTTCCTTTCCATTCGTATCCACATGACTTTGAACTAGTATTCAAGCTAAATATTTCCCCACAGTTCACCTTCACCTTATTAATTCTTTTTAGAAACTTGGCGGTCTCTACCATATCTTTCTTGTCCCTAATGGGCTCCAGTGAGACACGTTTAATGCCTTGAGGCACTCCTCAGAGGACCTGCCTTGTTGACCCTGAATCCTTTTTGTTACCCTGCACTGCACCTTTTCTAGCCTATCTTTGTCCTTCCTGAGGTGAGGACTCCAAAGTGGGCACAATGTTTGAGGTGTGGCTTCACTAAGGATCTGTATAGTGGAAGTATTACCTCTTCTCTTCTCTTATCAATACTTCTCCTGATAAATCCCAGCATCCTACTCACTTTGCTATATCCTGTCTGCAAAGCCACTCAAGTTTTTCTGCTCAGAAATGCAATGAGTTTGAAGATTTCTTCTCTGGCAGGGTGTCCTACATCAGTTCAGGTATCTGCTCAAGTGGTCCGTCATGGACCGGTGATGGATTGGGGTCAGGGTGGCACTGTTGATCTGCCTGCCTGGGGAGAGTTTCAGACAGTTTTGGAGGACGAGGTTCTCGGGGTTAATGCAAGTTTGTCTCCCACCAGCTGTTTGCAGAATTCTGGTCCTACCGCCTACTTTTAAATTCTGGGAGGTTTGGGGAGCCAGTTATTTCCCAGACTACATGTTACCTGAGGGAGGGTGATTTCCCATCTGCCCTTATACAGGCAGTGGTGAGCTCAAGCACAATTAATACCAGTAGAGTAAGTCCAAAAGGTGCTGTTCTATATTGCAAGACTTAAAATAGGCGTTCTGGCACATAGACATCCCTACAGCTTAGCCGTTGTCCACATCATCAGAGGGCTGACCATGGGGACACTGTTGATGACATGGCAGGGGAGGGATGCAGGATCAACCAGATATAAACTAAAGCTACAAAAATGTAAGTAACTAAAAATGACATGTAAGGCTGTTTTGTTAATCAGGAACTCTAAGTCCCACAGCATTACTGTGGGGTAGATGAGGTTCCATTTTAACTAGGAGAATGCAGCAGGTGGCCTTAGGAAATGTTCTTTCCAGGGCCTTGGTGCTCTCTTGTGGAGTTCCTTAGCCTTGATCTCAGTGTATATGTTGCCATTGGTTGAGATCATTGGGTGGTATGTGTACTGAAGTTTCACTGTTATGCAGATGATACTTAAGCAATAAGGCATGATAGGTATGTGTTATTTGTGTAATAACATCACTCCTGGGAATTGGGTTGAACATGAGGCAAAGCAGGTGCTTCCACCACCCCAGGAGTGAGTTATTACATAATAAAACACACCCTGAGTGTTGTATTGCTATTATACAATGGTTCATTGTTACAAAATAAAAAAAAATTCAAAAGTGTTTTAGTAGATTTTTAGTGAGGCGGTATGTCTTATTTCTTAAGAGAAGAGGCAAAAAGGGTAGTGCTGGTCATTAAGAACAGCAAACAAAGCTAATGCTAATCAATGACAGTGATGTTATACTGCAGTATCATTGTCTCAGGCCTACACTGACCAGTCAGAATCTAGGATTCTTTCTTGCCATTGTATAATCAGCTTTACCTACCTGGCATATCTGGTGGGTTTGGAGAGATGTTTGACTGAAATTAATGACTGGGTGGCCACAAACTGGCTATGTCTTAAGCCAGGTAAGATGGAGGTCAGTTGTCAAGCCATGTAGGCAGGAGCTCAACAATAATGAGTTGATTGATCTTACTTCCTTCAGTGGTTAGTCTGCCACTCAGTGTTGTAGATGTAGTTATGGAACTTGAGGTCATCCTGGACAACAAGTTGCCAAGTTTTAACTGTATTTTTACTGGGTAAGAGCAGCTTTCATTCACTATCAGTACATCGCAGTTTGACAAATGAGCTTTGAAACTTTGAAAATTACAAACAGGAGATTTGTGACCTGTTGTTTACAGTGAAGCCCTATATCAATAAGAATTTATACAGCAGAAGGGTACACAGCCATTTGCACACAATTTGTGTCTTATATGGCTTTTTCTTATACCAGTGGTTGTTTATTAAATATTATGAAAGATAATCGACTATTTTCAGGTGGGAAAGTGTGCAGGAGTCCAGCGGTCAAGTGGTGATGTATATAAATCCTGACCTAGGTCTCTTTCTGAAAAAAGTTATTGTCATATAAGAGGATAAAATATTTGCTTCCAGTCCCATATTGCAAATGGTTCTGTAACCCTTCTATGTCCCAATTCTTTAGGAATAATATTTTGACTGCCATACTATTCAACAGAAATAATAGCCACTGGTGTTTAGTTATTAAATTCTTATTAAATCCTTCTAAAATTGTCCATAAGTGCTCCCCAAGTTATATGGCATAGTCTATTAATTATATTATAAGCAGATAACCAAAAATGTTGTGCTAAACTGCATTTCCAAAATGCATGTGGTAAATCAAGCTTGACATGTTCTGCAATGCCTGTTTTTGTATTTGGCCTTATGAAGTAGTAGAGAGGGTAAAATATGCCCTTTTCATTATTTGGGGTTGGATGGATTTATCCCTGGAAGCAGAGTATGAGTTATCTGATAGTAAAATTGTATCCCACCTGCTTTTGTGATATCTCTTTTCAGTTCTTGGTACCCTTTTCATCTGTGCTTTTTAAAGCAATTATTGCTGGAGTCATGTAGCAAAGATATTAATTGGGCAAACAATGCTGTATGCAGGTCTTCCAATTCAACAACCTGTTATCTGGCCATTTAGGAGATAGCACTAACAATAACCCCAGTGCTTTGTGAATGCTCCCTTCGTCTATCACTCAGCCCTGTTTTTAATCCCTTCCACCCCCCTATTTTGTAAGCTCTGCACACTGTCCATACCCTGTGCATTTGGTCACCTGTACCCTTTTCAATATGTCTCTAAACACTTTATTACCACTGCTTCTACTCTGTTTCATCCCCCACTTCCCTAGCACTGTACCTCCCTCACTATCATCACCACTCATGTCAGGATATATCCCTTGGTGTACCCTACCATACACCAAAACACACTATGGGCTCCCATGCTAGCCAACCTCATTAATAGCCTTGATAATCTCCTCCTCTTTGAGTATCCCTTTCCTGCAGTTTCTCATGCCCCTGCGTAACACTCATGCTAAAATATCTTCCCAAAGAAGACAGTGTTTGGCTGTCAAGCTCCTTGCTCCCTATTTTGCTAGGATTGCACTTCTCCTCCTGCTCCTTGCTGGGAAAGTTCACCCAAACCCGGTCTTTCCACAATGTCATCGCATGGCACAATAAACAAGGCTCCTTCAAGCTGCGTCTCACTGACATCTGCAGCTTGCCCCTAAGCTCAATGCACTCCAAGTCTGGGTGTTACAACATAGGCTGGATATCATAGCCCTCAACAAACATGGCTCTCTCTAAGGTCCCTGCCAACACTGTATTCATTTCAGGCTATGTCCTTTTCCGACTCAACAGAATTGTCAAGCAAGGAGATGACTGCACCATTTATTTGAGAGATACACTTAAAAGGCTAGCCATCCCACTATCTCCCTCTGCTAACAGCTCTCAAATCCTGGCAGTTAAAATAATTCTTGGCCAGCAGGGTAAATCCCTTACAGTTGCATTGGTATACATCCTTCATGTGAACATATAACAGGCTTCCAAATGATCACTGACTTCCTTGACACTAGCACCCACTGTGGCGAGACAGTTGTAATGGGTGCTATAAATGTTAACTGGCTGGCACCAGAGCTGACCCATATAAGGATGCCATTTTGCCTTAGATATTACTTAAATGGTCACTTCCCCACTAGGTTTAATTATAAGACTGGCAGTAGCTCCTTGCTCGATCTGATCCTCACCTCTTATCCTAAAAGAATCACTAATACAGACATTCTACCTGATGCTCTTAGTGATCACTTCCTGTTATCTGCCACTGGTCAAACAAGGCACCTAAACCTATGACCTCTTTCTCCTATAAAGAACCTTAAGAAAAGGAAAGCTTCCACAATTCCTTGCCCACACTGTCAATGGTTGACTGGCCACCCTTGACTCCATGAGCAGCATCAGCAAGCCCTTGACTTCTTCATTTCTCAGTTTAACAAAGTTTGTAACAATTTTGCCCCTACATAAAAGGAAAACAAGATTCTCGCTAATCACTGGATTAACTCCAAACTCATCTCCATGATGCGGAACCAAGATAATCTCTGGCACCAAGCCATGGACTCAGGCAAACTGCAAGATATGCAGCTCTATAAACTGGATAGGAACCAGTGTACAATAGCTATACACAGAGCCAAATAAGCTTACTACAGACAGGAACTTACAAACTCCTGGAGAAACAATAAAATCTTCTGAAGAACATCAAGTGCCTTATGGGAAAACCCAAAAATCCTTACCCACTATGCTTGGAGGTAAATGGCTCCGCTATACAGAACCACAAAGAAATAGAAGACTCCTTTAATCTCTCATTCACTGATCTTAGCAGTGTCCTTCCCTCTTACTCCCCTAACTGTCCTTCTTCCCACAACAATGGCCTGCCAGCCTGACTACTCTTCCTGGGTCTACCCCATACTGTCCTCATACTACCTGTACTCTGCCTAATAGTTTACCATAGAACTCTGCATAGTTCTCATCCATAAGTAGACTGTCCTCATGAATCATTGTTATAGTTATACTTTTGACTTCTCTGTGTTATTGGATACCGTGCAACTGTTTTGACCTTAGTATGTTTGTTTCCCTCCATAATGACGTGGAAACCTTTGTAAATGAGCTGTTCTTGCTCAAAGGTATTGTAATCCTAGAGTTCAATAAAAAAACTTCTTTGATGACTCAGCCTTGCACTGCTCCAATAATAGAAGCAATCTCCACAGTAATACCCTACCTTTCTACTTTAAGAGGGTGTCCATGGATGAAGCTAAAAATACCTTAACAAAGTGTTAAGCAAAGCCAGTTTCAGCAGCGACATCCTTGACTTCAAACTCATCTCCTCTCCCTTGACGTCATCCTACAACCTCTCACTAAACTTCTGAATCTCTCACTCTCCCTTGTGACAGGGTGGGAATAGAACTCTGTCCCAGTTGTTATGGAAAGAGTTTGAATGCAAGGTTCTGTTCTATTCTCTTCTCTTCATTTTGTCTCTTGTCTGTCTGGTTGCACAACCACATTTTCCTGTGAGACCTCGGACTTGATCACCCTGACAGTCTCACAATTCCTTGCCTCTCACTGTCTATCAGCCTTCCCTGCTTTTCTGTCTTTTTCTCCCTTGTATATATCTACTGATATAAAAATATAGGCAAATCATTGTATGGACATGTAACTAATATTGGGATCCCTTTGTTTAAAAATATATAGTGTTACTGTTGAAATGTATATAATTATATTTTGAGATGATTGCAAAAAGCTATTAGGAACTCAAGAGGTTACATGAGTGCAACGTTTTAAGCCTTTGCTGAAGAGTGGTGGAAAAGGGGCCTCAATTCCAGACATTAATGTTCTAGCTGCATATGCCTGATACTCACAAGAACAGGATGCTTATTAAGAATGGGGTTGGATGGACTTATAAGAGAGACATGCTGCAATTGCAAAAGAGAGGATGGACACAGAGATTGAAGGAAAAACTCTGGCGATCTTTTATTTTACTCTGCCTTTGTAAATAGTTATACTGAACAAGTTTATGTTTTTATGTTACTGTTAATGTAAATAAATATTTTGGTGAATTCTACAACTGTTCCTGGTTTTCCTATGCTTCCTGTCCTGTGCCACAACAACAGATGGTATCAGCCTAAGTGGGATTTATGCCATGCATGCTCTAAGCCAGGAGTTTTGTGCATGGGTATTAGACCTAATACCAGAGAAGCACAGAGAAAATATATGGATTCTGCAGCAGCAAGTCCAGGAATGGTTACCAGGAGAATGGCAGCCAAACTAGCAGAGACAGAAGTCCAAGGTGAGAGTGTACAGCAAGCACAATTTATGGAAAAGAACAGGCAGTGACAGAACCTGAAAGCCTGATGAACTTTTAAAATGGTGGGCTATACAACAAAAAGAGACTGAGAAGCAGAAAGAAAAGAGATTCAATATTTAGAAGCACAGAGGATAGAAGAGATGCAGAGACAGGAGCAGCGATGGCTGGATGCCTTGCCAGCTATCAAAGGCAGAGTATTTGCACAGATCCAGATGAGTAACAAAACACAAGCAACTTAAAAGCCATTAAACTTACAAGTTATGTCCTCGGATGATATTGAGGCATATCTGACAACTTTTGAAAGAGTTGCTACAGCCTACCACTGGCCAAAGCAGCAATGGACAATCAGACTGGAACCTTACTAGACAAGAAAGCCCAAATTGCATACAGCAATATGGACACTGCACAGTCAGAAAACTATGACCTGGTGAAAAGCAAAATCCTGAAAAGGTATGACAACTCTGGAGAGACCTACAGGCAGAGATTTTGATCTCTGAGAGCGACCTGGCTGACAATCCTCAAGTCTTCACCTGACTCAGAGAACTGATAAAATGGCTCCAACCAGAGGGAAAACAGCCCCACAGATCATCAACACATTTGCCATGGAGCAATTCATCAACATCCTGCCTACAGATGTGCAGCTTTACAAGGACACTGACCAGTCAGTGGAGAAAAGGCTGTTTCTTTGGCCGAGGACTACCAAATGGCTAGACAGATGCCACAGCAGCGAGATAACCTCCAAGCACTGGTAAGACACTCTTTTTCCCATTTAAACTCCAAGCCCAATAAGAACTTTGGTGAGGTAACAAATCTGTGCCCAAAGATGTTGTTGCTATAACTGTAATAAGCCAGGTCACATTGCAAAGCTGCCTTAGTAAGGAGAGTGGCACTGGAGCTGATTTGTCCTTGGCAAATTGGGGCAAGTACTTAACAGATGTGAAGGTGGAGGATAAGACTCTAAAGGGACTCATTGGTTCCGGAAGCAGACAGACCCTAGTGCATGTTGAAGTGCTGGGAAAATACTGCATGAAAGGACCAGGTAATGGTGTCATCTGCATCCATGGGGCACTCAATACTATCCCACCACCAAAGTGACTCTGACCATTAAGGCTTGTCACACCAAATGAAAGTGGGGGTAGTACCATGTTATCTATACCTATGATTATTGAAATGACTTTCCAGGATTTACTGAGTTAATCAAGGAGGAGCAAATCCTGATGTTTCATGCAGCTGTGGTGACAAGAGCTCAGGCAAAGAAAATCTCAGAGGGTGGGGACACTTTTCCTTTCAGTGATTTTGATTTGGACTTCTTTGAGCACAACTCCAAGATCTGAAATCCAGGAAAGAAAGATGATGCCTGAAGAAACTGTGGCATCAAATAACTGATGGACATACAGGGTTAACATATGAAAATGCTAAAATTAAACTGATTACTGATTGTGATTTTCTTTCAGAATAAGCTAACAATGTTTCTGTCTAGGGTTATTTTAAGCAGCTGGGGTGAAACCAAAACAGGGTAGAGTAATGTTTAAAAAATGTAATGGGTTACTGTACAGACTTTGGGTTAAACTTCAGACACATGAACAGACAGAATAATTGGTTATACCACATAAGTATAGAACAGAGTTGTTACAGATAGCACATGATAGTCCTATGGCTGGTCACTCAGGGAGGATCACACCCTTGCCAGATTGCTGTATAGATTTTACTGGCCTGTAATTCATGAAGATGTTGCTACCTATTGTAATTCCTGTGCTGAGTGTCAGAAAGTGGCCCCAGTCACTAGAAAAGATACAAGGTGCCCCTGGTGCCCTACCCTTGATAGATGTGCCTTCTGAGAAAATTGCAATGGATGTGATTGGTCCTTTAGACAAAAGTAAAAAGAGTAATAGATTTATCCTGGTAGTATGTGACTATGCTACTTGATACCCAGAAGCAGTTCAATGTGTACTGTCATAGCTTCAAAAGTGGCAGCAGAGCTTGCAAAATGTTCAGCAGAAATGGAATACCTAAAAATTATTACTGATCAGGGTAGTAATTTTGAGGCTGCATTACTTAAGGATCTGTACAGACTATTAGGTATCATTGCCATAAGAACCTCCCATATCACCCTCAGACAGATGGTCTTGTTAAGCATTTTAACCAAACCCTAAAATGCATGTTAAAAGGTTTGTAAAAGGAGAAGGGAAAGATTGGGACCAATACTTGCCTTACCTACTTTTGCTTACAGAGAAGTGCCACAGGCATCAACAAGGTTTTCACCATTTGAAATGCTGTATGGTAGGCAGCCAAGAGGGCCACTGGATGTGATAAAGGAAATGTGCAAGATAACTCCCACTCAGAAACAATATATAACATCTTATACGCAAGCCCTAAGAAAGAAGCTGGCAAAATATGTTAAAATTGCTCATAATCAGGAAGAAGCCCCAAACCAGCAGAAGGTATATTATGATCATGGGGTAAAGAAAAGTTTTCAAGCCAGGTGAAAAGGTTTTCCTACTGTTATCCACAACAGATAATAAACTGTTAATGAAGTGGCAAGGGTCTTATAGAGTGCTTAGACATACTGGCACCGTTAATCTGTAGATTGAGACTCCTGACAGGAAAAATCCTACTAAGATATACCATGCTAACCTCCGCAATAAATGGGTTGAAAACATTCCAAAAGCTACTCTGCTAGTTTTCCAGAAACTGATAATGAAGATATTGATGTAGCTTATGATAGATTGGAACAAACTGTGAATGCTAATGCTGTAAAGGTGAATGTTTCCTTAACCTTAGAACAAACTGCAGGCATTCATAATGTACTAAATACTTTTAACAATATTTTACCACAGTACCAGGCCAAGCAAAGGGGTCAAGCACATAATAGGGACAAGGAATGCTAGTCCTATTAGGCAAAGACATACAGGTTACCAGAGCGATTAAGAGCTGGCGTAATTAAGAAATACAAAAATGAAAGAATTGGGCATCATAGAGGAGTCAAGGAGTGCTTGGTCATCTCCAATGGTAATTGTAAACAAACAAAAAGAAGGGGTAAGAATCTGCCTTGATTGATTTTAGGAAACTTAATCAGTGCCAGAATTTGACAGTTATCCTATGCCCAGAATAGATGATTTGGTGGACAAACTTGGGAGTGCAAAGTATATCAGTACCTTGATCTCACCAAAGGTTACTGGCAAGTACCTTTAGCTAAAGAATCCAGGGACAAAACTGCATTGCCACTCCTGTTGGATTCTATGAGTTCACCACCATGCCATTTGGTTTACATGGAGCACCAGCTACATTCCAGTGGAACATGGAGTAATTTTATCCCCCGCACTGATTATTGTGCTGCATACCTGAATGATATCGTGGTACAGGCCAGACTGGAAAAGCTACCTGGAACAACTACGAGCAGTTATACAAGCTATCAAAATGCAGGTCTGACAATTAATCCTACCAAGTGTGCATTGGGCATGTGAGAAACCAGGTATTTGGGTTATGTGTTGGGAAATGGAGAAGTTAAGCCAGAGGTTTCTAAAATAGAAGCTGTAACTAATAGCCCTGTCCCTGAAACAAAGAAGCATGTCAGGTCATTTGTAGGGCTGGCTGGTTATTATCGGAGATTTGTCCCTCACTAAACTCACAAAAACAGTACCCAGATAATGTGAAATGGACCCCAGAGTGTGATGAAGCTTTTAAGGCTGCATTATGTTCAGCCCCTGTTTTAAGAAACCTAGACTTTGAGAAACCATTTTGTTACAAACAGATGCATCAAAGGTAGGTCTAGGTGCAGTACAGAGTCAAAATGTAGATGGGATGGAATATCCTATTCTGTACATAAGCAGAAAGTTGTATGAGAGAGATAAAAGGTACTCCACCATTGAAAAGGAATGTTTACCAGCAAAGTGGGCCATGGTGTTTCTTAAGTTTATTTGCTAGAACTAACTTTGTACTTATAACAGATCACAATCCTCCTGTTGGCTTAACCAAATGAAAGATAACAATTCCAGAATCACAAGGTGGTACCTGACACTACAGCCATTTAAATTCACAGTGATACACAAATCTGGTAAAGAGAATAGCAATGCTGATTTTCTGTCAAGATGTGGATCAGAAATTGAGGGTTCAATGTTGAAAAACAAATGTATGGGTTTGAACTTTACTATTTGCTGTACTGTTATAGAAACAGACAGATAATGCACATGTGCTTAATTTCTGAAAGTTAGCAGCAAATGTTAGTTGAGAATTGGTAGATAGTTTTGGAAACCTGTCTGATAAAACAGGTTCCCTCTTAAGGAGGGGTGTATGTGACAGGGTGGAGTAAGACCCTGTCCCAGTTGTTATAGAATGAGCGTGAATGCAAGGATCTGTTAAAATCTTTCTTTTCTGTCTCTAGTCTGTCTGGTTGCACAACAAATTTTTCTGTGAGAACTCGGACTTGATCACCCGACAGTCTCGCAGTTTCTTTGCCCTCACTGTCTCTCAGCCTTCCTCTGCTTTTCTGTCTTTTTCTCCCTTGACTAGCTGCTGATATAAAACTATATACAAATCATTGTATGGAAATGTAACTGATACTGGGATCCTTTGCTTAGAAAATATATAGTGTTGCTGTTGAAATGTATATAATTATATTTTGAGATGATTGCAAAAGCTGTTTGGAATTCAAGAGGCTACTTGAGTGCAATCTTAAGCCTTTTGCAGAAGAGCAGTGAAAGGGGCCCCAGCTCAGGGACATTGTGTTCTAGCTGCACATGCCTTATACTTACAAGAACAGGATGCTTGTTAAGAATGGGGTTGGCAGGAGTTATAAGAAAGCTGAGCTGCAATTGTAAAATGAGAGAATTGACACAGAGATTGAAGGAAAACTCTGATGGATCTTTATTTTATTCTGCCTTTGTGAATAGTTATATTGAACAAGTTTATTTTTTATGTTACTACTAGTGTAAATAAAAAATTTTGGTGAATTCTACAACTGGCCCTGATTTTCCTGTCCTTCCTGACCTGTGCCTCAATGACATCCCTTAAACAATTACCCCAGCTCTAGAAATCATCAGTTGTCACATCCATTCATAAAAGTGGTGACAGGTCCCTTCTCTCCAATTGCTGCTCCATCTCTATCCTCTCTCCGCTCTCCAAGGGTGCTGGAATAAATTGTAGCTGACCAGTTGTCTGAACACCTCGACAAATATAACTTACCCTGCCAGCAACAACATGGCTTTAGAAAAGCCCATAGTACTACCACTGCCTGCTTGATTTAACCATCCATAATCATAAGGCGCTTGACACTGTCCACCTACTGGTGCGGTGTTCATTGATCTGACCAAGGCCTTTGACACTGTGAGCCACCAACTCCTGCTGCACTCACTCTCCACCTCTGGCCCGTCAAATGATGTAACCAAATGGTTTGAAAGCTACCATTCGGTGAGGAGTCAAAAGTCAAAATCGCTGACTCTCTCGCGTGTGTCCTCCTGTCTCTCTGGTGTCCCCAGGGTTCCATCCTTGCCCTCTACTATTCAGCCTTTTCATCAATATTCTTCCTGCAGCTTGCAATAATAACTTGATACTCTATTCTTATAATGCAGTCCTCTTTCCACCCATACTGACCCTGTCCTGCTCTCCCAGGTCCTACAGACGAACTTCAGCCTAGTTGAAACCTGGCTTGTTCAACATAAACTCTTGATGAATTATTAAATAACAAAGTCCATGTTTTCCATACCTCACATAGCAAATTCAGATCTATAAACCACACTGTCCATAATGATCTACAGCAGACACTAGAAAAGTGCAAGAACTGAAATACCTTGGTATTATCCTTGACAGCACAATGTCCTTCAGCTCTCATGTTCAACACATCTCAAAATCAGTTAACTCAAGAATTGGGGTCCTCTACCACCACAGTCGCTGTCTTACCAACAAAGCTATGCACACAGCCATAACTACCTCTGTCTGATCAGTCATTGATTATGGGTTAGTCTTCTATGGGGCCACCGCTGACACACCCTAAAATGGATCAGGATGCCCCTTAACAAATGCTGTAGACTTGTCACTGGTGTGGGAGGCATACGATACCTGTGATCTCTACAAGCAATCAAACTGGCTCAACCTAAATAGTAGACTTGCTCTACCAGTCCTGCCTACTGGCTATGAAAATATGTCTTAAACTCACACCCTGCAACACATGCCTTAATGATACACGTAGCCAGTGCACGTTTTACGCAGTAGTTCTTCAAACCAACATTTATTGTTCTGTTCTGCCATATCAAACAGGCTCAATGTGCATTCCATACCAGGGCCCCTAGCTGTTAAATAACCTTCCCCTGAAATTGCAGCTGAGAATAAGCATGGACCATTCAAACGTAAACTCCAGCAGCACCTCACTGACCTTAGCAGTTGTAACTGCTTTGCCTAGACTTGCAGCTCAGCTTCACCCCCATGCCCACCTCTTCTCTCTAGCCACCCTTCTCACCTTTCTCATCCTCTCTCCCCTCCCACTCCCCATCTCTCTTCTACCACCCTCCTAACCTGCCCCTACCACCTGTCATATACTGTCCCTCTCCTACCACTCCCATTCATCTTCTCTCCTCCCCCTCCTACCTCTTCCCCTCACTATAATGCCTCCCTCCTTGTTCCCCATCTTGTACCATTCCTGCTACACCTCCATCCTATACCACCCTCTATTGTTCCTCCTCCTCCTCCTCCTCCCTCCCCTCTTTATCACCCTGTCTCTTGTTACTCTCCTGCCCAGGCCTCCTAGCACTTATTTTATTCTGTTTTTAGTGCTTATGACAATGTCAAATCCTTGACTGCCTTATACCCACCTTTATTCTCCACTCCTTGTTCCTCCCTCACCCCTAGGATGGTTTCTTTGCATCTGTGTCTTGCTGACCACATACCTGTTCATTGTTAATTGTACATCATTTTTGCCTCGGCTCTGTACTTCTATGCTAATTCCCAAACTTGTATTTCAGCTAATATGCTAATTTCCTGAACGTGTATTGTATTTTAGTATTGTTTTGTTTTGCACCTTTGCAGACACAGAACTTTGTAAAAGAACCTCTGGTTCAAAGGTATTTATGATCCTAGTAATAAGTAAATAAATAAATAAATCTTCTGTGAGATGCAACCATCAGTAGATATTCTTTATTTTCAAGGTTTTAAAATGTATCATTTTGCCTTGAGCCCACAGTATGCTGGTGTCAAGAAATGTATTCTCCATTTTTGATTGATTTACATGAAGTTTTACCATATTGCTGACATTTTGCATGATTGTACATTTGCTTTTCCTGACAAGATTACTCCTGCACTGTTTTCTTTAATGAGAGAGAGATAAATATTGGAAAGTTTATAAAGCTCTTAATAGTGTTGAGGCTTTTATTCAGTATTGGTACTTGAGAAATAAATGCAAAATTGATGATTCATAAAGGAAAATCTGATTATTATCAGAAGCATCAAGTAAATTCACTGGGAGATTCTAAAATAGTTTGGGAATCTATTAAAAACTAACGGATCCAACTAAAAATAAAGGTATTAGTACTATTAATATAAATGGGGTTGCTATTACTGATCCTAAGAAAATTTCTGATCATTTTTGAAAAGTTTATGGATTTATCTAAATATTTGACTGATTTTGATTCTTCTTCTTTGAATGGTCTTGAATCTAAATGTATTCATGTTGGTATTTCTCATTGTCTTAGTATGATACAGCCTCAGGAGGTACTTAAGTTGTTTATACAAATGCCCATTAATAAAAGTGCAGGAGTAGATGATTTGGAACCATGGTTCCTAAAACTTGTTTCAATTTTATATATGAACCTTTGGCTGGAAAGCATTCTGGAATGGGCTGTAATGACTGTGAAATGTGCTGCTCTTAGAACTGTGTGTAACTGTCATATTTTATTATATTGCTGCTACTGCTGCTGGTTTTAATTCTGTGACATGCAGCTGATTGTTTCTGCACTAGTAATACCTGTGCTCCCTATTGCTGCTGGCTGCACCCCTTCCCTTGATTGGTGGTGGCAGCCCTTTCATGGGATTGAAGGGTTTAAATCATTGAACCACTAAACGTGGTAGCGTTTACAGTGACAGCCATGCTGTGAAGTGCGTGTTAAGTGTTGGGAGTCTGAGGAGTGTGGCAGGCTCACTTAACTCCCCGCTATACCATGCTGAGCTGTGAAATTGGGGACCCTGAATGTGAAATCATCCTTTGAGTGTAAAAGCTGCAAGACTAAGTAAGCCCTAATTTTCAAGTGAACTATGGCTGGAAAGTGTTCTGGAATGGGCTGTAATGACTGTGAAATGCTATTAGAACTGTGTGTGACTGTCATATTTTATTATATTGCTGCTACTGCTGCTGGTTTTAATTCTGTGGTGTGCTGATGATTGTTTCTGCACTCGTAATACCTGTGTTCCCTATTGCTGCTGCTGCCACACCCCTCCCATTGATTGGTGGCAGCAGCCCTTGTGGGATTGAAGGGTTTAAATCATTGAACCTCTAAGCGGCAGCGTTTGCGGCAGCTAGCATGCGGTGAAGTGCAGTTAAGTGTTGGGAGTCTGAGGAGTCTAGGGAGGCTGGGGAGTGGGAGTGCAAGAATGTGGATGTGGGATCAGAAGAAAATGTGTCTGTAGGTTTGTATTGTTGTAGGAGGTTTGTTGTGCTGTAATAGCATATGTTTTGGTTGCATCTGAGGGACTGGAGAATGGAGCTAAGATCAGTTCTGATAATTATTCTTTTCAAATTCCATGGTGGTGGATCTACCTGGGTAGTGTCATCTCAGTTATTGATTAACCATGGTTTTGAGCTTAGAATTCTTGGATATTGGGGTACTCGCTGTTCACTGTTCTATGGGAAATGTTTGATTTATAATTTAGGTTATGTTGCTAATGAGGCCTGCTATTGATGTTGGCAGGAGATATTGAGTTGAACCCATGGCCTACTAATCTTGGGAATGGTTTTACTCTTTCTGGGCTTAACCCTTCCTCTGTATTTTCTAATTGCCATGCTTTCAAAATTATGCATCTAAATGTTCGCAGTTTGATCCCAAAGTTGGCTGAAATTGAGCAATTACATTGATTATTATACTCCGATATAGTTGCTTTTTCCGAGACCTGATTGAAGCCAGGGATTCAAAATGATGTATGTAGAATTAATGGGTATGATCATATAAGTGCAGATTGTAAGGGTAATAAAAAGGGGGGTTGATTTATTTTAAAGAACATTTCCAGATGCGATATTGAAATCCAATGGTGAAGATGTTTGTGAGTCTGATTGGTTATTACTTCAGTTTGTTTTAGTGGGTAGGAAGAATGATAATGTGGGATATTTATATAACCCTCCTCATTGTGGTTTGGATGGTCTGGAACATTATTTGGATAACTGTTCTCACTACTTTAAACGTAGTGATGTTGTTATTGTGGGAGACATGAACTTGGACTGGTTGCAAGGCAATGAAATGAGGTTAGAACCCTTATTGTACTTTCGTATGGGTTGGTTCAATGTATTAGGGAGTTTACTCGATTAAATTAACACTGAACCATTCAGTACTCCACTGGGTTGTTACAAACAGGAGCATAAGATTACTGACTTGGGAGTACTGGTTGATTCAGTCAGTGATCATATGGCTATTTATTGCATAATGGATTTTTGTTGTTTTAAGCCTCCTCTTGTTTGGTATATGATAGGTCCTTTAAGAATCTCAATATTTCTTTATTACCTCTCATTTAAAAAAACCATTGATTGGTCTTTTTAGAATGTATTCCTTATGTTGATTTGGCCTTGGATTATTCTTACAACCAGTTGATGCTGAGTCAGGATTTTATGTTTCCTGTGCCCTCATTTATTTATTTATTTGCTTTTGTTAACTGGGTAAGACACTAGACAGCCAAGTGCTTATTTTCAGGTGCGACTCGGAGAGTTAAGTGAAAACTTCATACATAAACAGTTGAGGATTGGGAGCAATACATAGGAAATAAACAGGCATTTCAAGGCTGGCTCTAGAGCAAGTTGGCACAAAATTCATACATAGACAGTTGAGGAATCGAGAAAATACATAGGAAATAAACAGGCATTACAGGGCTAGCTCTAGAGCAAGGTTGGCACAAAATTCATACATGGACAGTTGAGGTCGAGAAAAATACCTAAAATAAAAAGCATTTCAAGGCTGGCTCTAGGACAAAGGTTGTACGGTTGCATAACAATAGGTTGGGACATACAGGATATAAATTAGGAGGTGAACAAGGAGTAAACAGAAGCAAAGACAATAGTAAGTGCTCATGGGGTGCCATCTAAATACAAAAAATATAAATATACAAATAAAATATTTAGATGTCATGGTTCTCCTACAGGGTGGTTTTCAACAGCTACTAAGAAATTGATAAAGATCAAAATGCAGCCTGGTTGGAATTTAAAAAATTTCCAAGTGTAGCTGCTTTGAATTCTTATCACCGACTCAGGAACTTAGTATCGAAGGAGGTAAGGAAAGCGAAAAAAGATTATTCTAGGAAGTGTTTTGAATCAAGCTGGCAAATCCTAAATGATTCTGGGATAATATTAACTCTTTTGTCCCCAAAACCTAAATTAAAAATGCAGAAGGTAATTGTGGATAATGTTGATATTGTCAATCCATCTGAAATAGTTAAACTACTGAATAATAAATTTTCTGTTTTGTCCATTTATAGAAATGTATCTTCACAGATTAGTGTTCCAAACTTTGAGCTATTTGATGTATCTTTGGATCGACCTAGGTTTATATTTAGTGATATAACTCAAATAGAAATCTTAAAGCTATTATCGACCCTTCCTGATCGGGTAGTGATTGAGGAAGAGGGTTAGATGACTGATTTTGAAATTATCCATCTCATTTATCATTGACCCTCTTTGCTATTTATTTAATTTGCCTTTGGTTACTTATTCCTTCCCTGATGAATGGAAGAAAGCTAGATTGGTCCCCATCCCTAAGAAAATTAATTCTGTTTCTTTGGATGATTTTAGGCCTATTTCAATTCTAAACCCAATTGGTAAGATACTAGAAACATTGGTGGCATTTCAGATCAATGAGTATCTAGATTCCCATAAATTATTGGCTGCACAACAGCATGGCTTTTGGAAATATTATGGGACATATACAGTCTTGGTTGGGTTCATGGACACCGTCCTCTGTGGATTTGAGAGAGGTAATTTGATGTGGGCAGTGTTCATGGACCTGACCAAGGCTTTTGATCTGATTGACCATAATCTTGCCTGTCATAAATTAATGGAAATGGGTTTTCTGTAGCTGTAACTTCTTGGGTCTGCAATTATTTGTATAATAGATGTCAATATGTGCAGATTGGGTCTGTCACCTCGGATATATCCTCAGTTCATTGTGGCATTCCACAGGGGTCCATTTGGGCCCTTTATTATTTTCTATTTTTGTTAACCAGTTGCTTAAGGTTTGTAAACATAGCAGTGTATATTTATATGTGGATGATTTGATCATCTATGCTCAAGCAGAGTCTGAGGTTGAGTTGTAGTCCACTTTGAATAAAATTTTGGGGCAGTTTGCTCCTGGTTATGTTGTAATGCTATGGTTTTAAACTCCAGCAAAACAAAGGTCATCTTGTTTGTACGCCATTAATGCTTCTGATTAATCCGAGGCTTGAAATACTGGATCAGCATGGTCTTTTGATTGAGCAGGTGTTGCAGTTTAAATATTTAGGAGTGATTTTAGATCCATGTTTATCTTTTCTCTTCAAGTTCAAATGGTTGCTAAAACAATTAATAGAAAACTTGGTTCATTATACAAATGTATTTCTTATTTTCCCTTAACACTAGGGTGCTATTGCTGTTGGGTCCCTTCTACCTCACTTTGATTATCATCTAGTCTTTACCTCAATCTAGGTCATAAGGAATTGCATGTCTTAACTGTTACCTATAACAATATATGTAGGTTTATATTAACAGCTCCAAGTAGGACTCATCATTGTTATTTATATTCTAGATTGGGTTGGCTCTCACCTGATTATAGGATTCAATACTTTGTGGGATGCACAATGTTTAAGTGTTTTATTTTGGAATGTCTTTTCCTTTGTCAAAGCTAGTTTCTCTTAGAAATGTATTACCAAGTTTGAGGTCTGACAATGACCATTTATTTAATGTTCCTCGTTATCGATTAAAGAGTGGGATACAAGCTTTCTCTGTGGGTGCACCAAAAAATTTGAATGTTTTCCTCTTGATGTTAGATTGGCTGGTTCTTTACCAAGTTTCAAATTGAGACTTAAGCAATATTTATTGTCTTTGTCAAACTGTAATTGTTATTTGTAATTGTTATTTTTGTTTTTGATTGTATGTGTTCTGTTGTATGTCCTGGTTGGGCCTGAAAAAGAACCTTTGGTCCAGTGTCCTTAACGGTTAACAAAGAATAAAATGAAATGAAAATGAAGAGACCATCTTTAATTTATCCCTTTCCACTGGCGTATTCTCTATGGTTTGGAAGCAAAGTATTATTAAACCTATATTTAAATCGGGTAAACATTATGAAATTGATAATTATTGGCCTATATCTATTCTTTCTCCATTAAGTAAGATTTTGAAAAATTGGTTAATTGTCAACTGGAGACTTATTTGGAGGCCAGGGGTCTTACTCTCAGACAGCATGGCTTTGGAGGCATTATAGTACTGGCTCTGCACTGGCTTGTTTTACTAACAATTCTTTAATATCTATGGATGCTGGTCAGTTGATTGGAGCTTTATTTATTGATTTATCTAAAGTCTTCAATTTAGTCAATCATTCTGTGCTGCTCTGGAGATTGGAGAACCTTGGGCTTTCTGACATTACTTGTGATTGGTTTTCTAGTTATTTAACTGCCTGTCCAGGGCGGGTGAAAATTGGTGATGTGGAATCAGCACAAGGTGTGTTATGTACGAGGGTACCACAGGGGTCCATTTTGGGGCCCTGTTGTTCTCCATTTTCATTGATCCTATTGTTGGGGTTCCACATTTTTCCAATTTGTTGTTGTTTGTTGTGACATAATTTTTTACCAGCTCTTTAAAATGAGTGAGATTAATATTTCTCTTCAGCATGATTTCTTAGCATTGAATAAATGGTTGCAGGATCATTGTAGTGTTGAATTCAAAAAGACTGACTGTGTTATATTTGGATCTGTACCAAAGGTCGAAATGCTAAACCTTTGGTTATAAATGATTTGGGAAGTAACATGATTAGACAAGTAACTGAGACAAAGTATCTAGGAATAATACTTGATGCTAGTTTAACTTACTGGCTACATATTAAATATATAGTGAAGTCTGTAAATCAAAAATAGGTGCTTTATATACGTATTAAGGATTGTTTAACTAGAAGCAAGAGAAATAATATCAAAAGTGTGTTACTCACAACTTTGCAAAACAATTCTTTTTGTTTGCTAAGTTAGCTTCTAAAGACTTAGATTTGGTAAACAAGTGTTTTAATTCCATTTGCAGATTTGTTCTGGATAAACCTTATAATGCACATCATTGTGATTTATATAATGAACTTAATTGGCTTCCTCACAAATTGACTTATTTTTATAAGCTTGGCTGTCTGACTAATGCTATCTTTGTACATGGTTGTAAATCACCTTTTATAGTCTGATTAACTTAAAGGAAGATGCTAGATCTTGGCGCTCTTCTAATGCATTACATTTTGGATTCCTAGGATAAACACCTGTATGGGTGAGACAGCTTTCTCATTTCAATGTTAGAGCTTTTTGGAATACATTTCCTGATAATTGTGTTACTGTTGCTAAGCAGGAAATTTGTTTAAAATCTTTGTACTGCTATTTTCAATCACTTGTTGTATGTAAATGTATTCAGTATTGTGTTCACTGTCCAAATACGTTTTGTATTTTAGTATTGTTTTATTGTTTTATATATTTGTATTACTCTGTGTTTTGCTTCGTTGTTTGAAGCACCAGGTTGATACTGAAAAGACCTTGCCCAGTTGTCTTACCTGTAAATAAAGTTAATTGAACTAGAAATGAAGAGAAGGTGCAAACCAAATATTTGAAGACAGCAGACACAAACCTGTGCCTATAATAAGAAGGTGTCCTCTAATTCATATTCAGGCTGCTCAGCATGTGCCGATAAATTGCATATTTTGTAATATAAGTCAGATAATATCTTTAGGTTCGGGACATACAAGGCACCCCATCTCATGGCGGACTGCAAGTTGACACTTGATCAAATGGTGTCAGCTGTGGTGAGGGCTGGCTTCTACCATCTTCATAACATCTTCAGGAATAAACAGCATTAGCCCCTTCTGACCTGGCAACAATAGTGCATGCCTTTGTCAGCTCTAGGCCTGACTATTGTGACACTTCATATGTAGGATTATCTAGAGGCTTGTTGCAATGCCTACAGCTAGTCCAGAATGGTGCAGCTCGGCTGATTGTTGGCTCCTCTTGAGGGAACCACATCACACTGGTACTGCATGGGCTACACTGGCTGACTGTGCAGTGGTGCATAACCTTCATGAGCAGGATCTGGGAAACAGTATGTAGAGAACCAAAGGGAGGCAGGGAAGGTGGTCAGAAGCGCAAAGGCACAAACAGAAGAATATGGTACAGGCTGTAAAGAAGGGGACTAAGATTGTCTTCAGATATATCAGCGAGAAAAGAAAGGCGGGTGGGATTGTCAGGATAAGGGAGGAGGTGTACAGCGGAGGACATAGAGAGGTAGCAATACTGAACAAATACTTTTATTCAGTTTTCACAAAAAGGGGACAGCGAGGCCAACAGCTCAGCCAAAGAGAGGACAGAGAGGAGGTTGACACCACTCCATTCACAGTAGAGAGAGTTCTGGAGGAAAGCGGGAACCTGAAAACAGATAAGGCAATGGGGCCAGATGGGATTCACCCCAGAATAATAAAAGAGCTCAGAGAGATGCTGGCAGCCCACCAACCACTCTATTCAACAGATAACTGGAGACAGAGAGCTCCAGAAGACTAGAGGAGGGCAAATGTGGTCCCTTTCACCAAAGTGGGAGCTGAGAAGAGGCTGGCAACTACAGACCAGTCAGCCTAACCTCAGTGGTGGTGAAGCTAATGGAGACACTGTTAAAGGAGAGAGTTGTGTTATTCCTTGAAGATAGTGGAGCACAGGATCCAAAGCAGAATGGATTCACAGCAGAAAGGTCATGCCAAACAAATCTAATAGATTTCTTTGACTAGATGACCGAGAGGTAGATCAGGAAAGGGCAGTGGATGTGGCCTACTTAGACTTCAGCAAGGCCTTTGATACTGTCCCACATAGAAGGTTGGCAAACAAGTTAGGCAGCATGGGGGCGCCCAAGGTTGTAAACTGGGTCAGAAATTGGTTAAAGGACAGGACACAGAGGTGCTGTTAAAAGGTGTTCATTCTGAGGAGGAGGTGACCAGCAGGGTGCCACAGAGATCTGTTCTGTGACGGTCCTCTTCAATGTCTTTAAAAGTGACATTGCTGAGGGCTAGAGAAATATGTCTTTTGCAGCCAACACCAGGATCACAAAAGGGTTGACACTTCAGAGGGACAGGAAAATTGAGGAAGGACCTGGGCAGGTTGGAGGAATGGTCAGAAGTGTGGAAGCTTTGATTCAATACCAAGAAGTGCAAAGTCATACACTTGGGAAGCAGTAACTCTGGAGAGGTATACAAAATGGGGAGGAGGAGGTACTGGCAGCCATCTGGCAGGAGCAGGACCTTGGGATGCTCATGTTGGATGACCTAAAGGCAACCAACAGTGTGAGAAGGCTGTGAGAAAGCAGTAGGATGCTGGGGTGCATTCAGAGGGTATCACCACAGAAAGAAGGAGGTGGTTATGCCACTGTACAGCTCAATGGTGAGACCTCAGTTGGAGTACTGTGTCCAGTTCTGGAGAACACAGCTCCGAAAGACATAGACAGACTGGAGGCAGTCTAGAGAAGGGCTACAAAGATGGTGCAGGGCATGCATAAAAACCTTATGAAGAAAGGCTGGGAATTCAATATGTATTCCCTGGAAGAAAGGAGAGAGGGGACATGATAGAAACATTCAAGTACCTCGGGGTATAAACAAAGTAGAAGAGGCAGCATCTTTCCAAAAGAATATGTGCAAGAATTAGGGTCATGAAATGAAGTCGGTGGGAGGTTCAGGGCAACATGACAAAGTACTTTTCACTGAAAGAGTGGTGGATGCTTGGAATGGCCTCCCAAAAAATGGTGAGGGCAAAAACAGTTAGGGGAATTAAAGAGTACATGGGATAGACATACTGTAAGGGTACCCTAGAGACAAGAAAAAAGGGTGAGCTGCAGATCAGCTAGGATCTGTGGTTCAAAATAGGTGGCAAAATGGGCAGACAGGGTGGGCCATGCGGTCCTTATCTGCCGTCAACTTCTATGTTTCTGTTTCAATGATATGCTTGATGACATTCTCCACTGCTCCCAAACTATGGAACTCACTGCCTCCTCAGATTTGGCACTCCTCCTCCACCTTCTCCTCAACTCAGCACTCCATAACTACCTATCTACAAACTGCCACTGTAATAACCCACCTAAATGAGCCTTGGGCCCCTTGCAAGCTCACTCTGTCTCATTGGCTCCTGCCTGACTCCTAAAGACATTTCCTAACCCTCTTTCCTGTCCTTTATCCTTTCCTTCTCTAATGTCCCTCTGCCATCATCTCCCCTTTTTGCTCTAGCCCTCATAGTCCCCTTGCAGGGTTCTCAGCATCCAGAAGGGGTCCCTCAGGGACTAAGCATCTCCTTACTCCTCAATTCACCTTTTCTCCTCAGAGCTGTGCTTCATTACTTGCTTCTTTCCCCAAATTAACATTTTTGTTTGCTTACACATAGATCCACCTGTCCCTCTTGCACTTATTACCTTGTTACTCTTCCTGTATGAACTCAGAGCTGTGCTTCATTGCTCTTCTTTTCCCAAATTAACATTTTGTTTTGCTTACACACTTTAGATCCACCTGTCCCTCTTGCACTTATTACCTTGTTACTCTTCCTGTATGAACTCCAACTTACTGCCTCTCCCTGCTCTGTCTTTCCTTCCTTTTCATAATAGCTAAACTCCCCTTTGTTTACTTATTCCATGTCTGTCTATGTTTGTGTCTGTATCGATCCTTCCCCTATCTCCCTTTGCACTTATGTTTGTTCCATTACATTAACCATATTATACGGTACACTGTACATATCAGCTGTCTTATGCAAAGGCCTGATTACCTGTCTTATGCAAATGCCTGATCTGTCAATGCACTTTATTATATGGTACACTGTCATCTGATATGAATGTAATTGCTGACTTGTAACTTGATTGTATTATTACTGCTTCTGCCTCATTGTATTCCCTCCCCAGGTCGCACCAGGAGATGAGCAACTTGTTGCTCAGTGTGCCTTCCTGGTGAAACATTTCAATAAATAAAAATAAACATTCAAGACCCTACATGGTCTGGACCAAACTACTTAAAAGACCTCCTAGTTCCCTACTGCCCAACTAACTCACTCCACTCTTCTGATGCAGGCTTGCTTTCTGTCCCTATATCTAGGCTGCAGTGACTGGAGGACAGAGCTTATTATGTGGCAGCATGTACCTTAAGGAATGCCTGCCAGAACATATTAGATCTGCCCACATAGTAGAGGCCTTTCGGTCCAATCTAAAACCTTTATTTTGCTGAAACCTATCCTGAATTTTTAAACTAGTGTTATATTTATGACTTAATACCTATTGCCTGTTTTATATACTTGGTTTGAAGTTTATGCATTCAAGCACCCTGAGCTTTTGGGAAAGGGTGTCATAGAAATAGCATTTTTGCCTCGCTTTGTTACACTGTCTCAATTGTTTGGGGAGTCACTGTTGGTACCTAAAGGTTCCATCCTCAGCCATAGTGCTAAGTCTAACCCATCCATTCAGTACTCTGTCCCAGGGTTCTTGTTCCTAGGTGCATTACCTTGCATCATTTGGTGTTGAATTTCAACTGCCAAACCTTAGACCACCCTTCTAGCTTTTATACATAATTGTGTATGTCCCTGATTCCCTCATCACTATCCACCTTCCCACAGAGCTTACAGTCACCTGTGAAGAGACCCAGCCTGACTCAGATACCCTCACCAATGTTACTAATGAACATATTGAAGATGACCAGTCCCAGAACAGATCCCTGGGTACCCAGCTTGATCTCCCTCTGCTGACTTGACCCCATTGATTACAACCCGCTACTGCCACCCTACTAGCGGTTACCTACCCAGTTTACTATGACCTTAGCTGCACCAGATCCTCCATCTTCTTCAGCAAATGTCTGTGAGGCACTGAGTCAAAAGCCTTGCTGAACTGAAGTCGAAGTAGAAAATCCACAGCATAGCCTCTATCCAATTCACTTTTCACCCAGTCAAAGCAAACAATCAGGTTAGTCTGCTGAGACCTCCTGCCATTAATCAATGCTGTTTACTATTCTCAGACCCATTGCTCTCTAAGTAGTTTACGAGGTCCTCTTTGACCAGTGACTCCATCAGCTTCTCTATAATAGAAGTAAGACTGACAGATCAGTAGTTCACTGCAAGTTCCTTGCCCCCCCACCTTGAGCACAACTCCATCCAGCACCCTCCAATCCTTTGGAACTATCCTGGTCTTTAGAGAGCTGTTGTTGATTAGCTGTCAATGGGTTCAGCCAGTTCTGCTACCAGCTCCCAGAATAACCTCATGTGAAACCCATCTGGTCCCGGACTTACCTGTTTTAATGCTGCCAGTACTTTCTGGATCTGTTCACTTGTAAATATTTGCTACCTCATCTTGGGACACCCTTAGTGGCTGCTTGTTGCCACTCTCTGGCAAGGGTCCATTGTTCTCCTTAGTGAAAACTGAGTTAATGTAATCATTAAGAGTGGCAGCCTTTAGCTCATTCTCATCTCTCACCTTAGTCCCCTGCTAACCTTATCGATTCCCCTCCTTTCTTTCTTTTGTTACCTAATATATCGGAAGAACTGTTTTTCTCTGCTCTTCACAATACATTGTTCTGGGTCTGCTTTTGCCCCACCCAACTGCCCTCTTTGCCTTCTTATTCTGCAGTATGTATTCTTCCCATTCGTTCTCAACCTACTTTTCTTTACACTTGTAGAATGCGTTTTATTTTTGCCCTCACCATTTCAGGGACTCTTGCTGAGAACCATAACAGTCTCTTGAACCTGTTCTTTTGGTTACTGTTTTTCATGCATAACTTAGATGCCTTAGAGAATGGCTCCTTTCATTGTCCCCATCTCTCTTCCACCCCATGTTGTCCACTCCAACTGACTTTCCTTGACCAGTTCCCTCAGCTTGTGTAAGTCTGAAATCAAGAACTTCAGCTCTTGATTGTGTTTTCCGACCCAAAGGTAAGTTCAAATCAAATGGAGGTATGGTCTCTGTTCCCATTGGCTCCACTGTTCTCACTGCTCCAATCACCTCAAAGTTGGTGAGCACCATATCAAAACACAGTCTACCTGGTGGAGACCTTAACTAGCTGTACCAGAAGACAGTCCTGGAATGTGTACAGCAAGACCTGACTTCTGGAGCTCCTGGCCCCTGGAATATCCCAGTCAAAGTCTGGCAGGTTCAGATCACCCACCACCACTACTTCACCTTTGCCACCCCTCTTTCAGACTCTTCCCGAGCTCTCCGCTCTCTCTTCTCCACACCCCGAAGTCTATAGATCACCCCCAAGTGCAGTTTCTTGCCTGAGGCTGCTGTGATTTGTAGTCACGGTGACTCCGTCCTCCATTACTACCCCTGATGTACCCATCTTCTGCCCACTCAATGCCCTCCTTGAAAAAAAGGATTACTCCTCCCCCAACTGTCCTCTATCCCATAAACAATGAATACCCAGGGACCATCAGTTCCCACTAATTATTTTCCCAAAACTCATGTTTCTGTGATAACCACTAGGTCCACTTCAGTGTCCACCATCAGTGCCTGGAACTTGTTGATTTTGTTACCCAGTCTTCTGGCATTAAGGCATACCCTCTTCTATCTGACCCTGATTTATTTATTTAAATTTTGGTAACGGGTAGGTCATCTGAGACTTTGACAGTCCCTTTTAGGGGCTACCGGGATTAGTTACATGTATCTAGGTGGAAAAGAAAACTAATGCTTTTAAATGGTACTTCAGTATGTGGTACATTGATCATGTATAAGTGTTGCAGGGATAAACATTACTATAGTTGCCATAGGTGAGTTTACATTCAAACAACCTTGTTAGTTCCACACATTCATGATTAGATAGCAGACGTAAGTGCAGTTCAGTACATTATGTCCTTCCTTACTGTTCCTCCTCCATTTTAGTCTGTATTTCCATGAGGCAATCCCTTTGGCAGAGGTATTTGTGCTTTCCTTGTACTCTCATTTTTGGTGTTTGAATCAGCAGAGTCCTACCCTGTGGGAAGCTAACCCACCTAAAATCACACTTACTAAATCAAGACTGGTCCCCATCAACCTGGCCCCGAAACAAACAGCCCTTTGATCAATTCATACGCATTTTCAATGAAGCTTGTAACATCTTTGCCCCACAAAAATAATTTAAACCCTCTGAATCCTTGGCTCATGAGTTCCCTCTTAAAGAAGCTGAAACACAGGAACCACCTCTGGGAACTAGTCAGAGAAACAGGAAAACAGGCAGACATCCAAAATTTTAAAAGAGCCAGAAATGATTGCACCAAATCCATCATCATCAGAAATCTGAATACTACAAGACTGCACTCGCTGACACATGGGGAAATGCAAGAGCATTCTGGAATAACATTAAAGATGTTGCCGGGAAGGAGTCCAAATCACCCTACTGCTATCACAATAAGCGGGAATACTATCCTGGACCTAAAAGTCATAGCCAACACCTTAATGATGCCTTCACCGATCTCAGCAGCATCCTCCCCGACTTTTTTCAACGACAGCGACCCCCGCCTTCCCACCCATCAGTCATCACCTAAAATTGTCCTCCTTTCTACTTCAGAACAGTAAGCAAAAATACCATCAGGAAATACATTTCCAAAGCCATCAAAACGCTAGAGCAAGTGCTGACACACTGGACCTCAAACTTCCCCTCACTCTAGATGAGGTTCTGGGGCCTCCCACCAGGATCTTTAATCTCTCCTCTCTCTCAGCCAATTCTCTGACAAATGGAAGGCAGCGACTGTCACACCTATCCATAAAGGTGGTGACTGGACATCCCATGTGAACTACCGTGCCTATCTCTATCCTGCCACCCGTCTCTAAGACCCTGGAATGGATAGTAGCAGACCAGCTCACTGATCATCTGGACAAGTACAACATCCTTTGCTGGCAGCAACATGGATTTAGAAAAGGACACAGCACTGCCACAGCACTTCTAGAGTTTACGGGAGCCATACACAACTCCCTTGATCAGAGTCGCCTAACCAGAGCTACATTCATTGACCTGTCAAAGGCTTTTGACACTGTCCACCACCCCTCCTGCTTCATCAGCTACTGAACACTGGCCTCTCTGCAGAATCAGTGAAATGGTTCAATAGCTATCTTGACAACAGGTCCCAATGTGTAAAATATCAGGTGTGGTCTCTGACACTAAACAGGTTTACTCCGGTGTCCCCAAGGCTCCATCCTGGGCTCATTGCTGTTTAGCCTGTTCCTCAACTCCTCTCCGACTCCACCTCTCAGCAAGTCATACTCTATGCAGATGACATGGTGATTCTTGCCTCTCATCATGACACAAGCCACCTGCAACAAACCCTTCAACACGGGTTCACCTCTTTTGAAAGCTGGTTCAAAGAACATAAGTTAATCCTTAACCAGAAAAAAACAAAGACCATGATTTTCACCAGTCACCAAAACAAGCACAAACACTACCAACTCTCCTTAAACACCTGCCTTAGGGACTCCCTGGAACAGGTTGACTCCTTCAGATACCTAGGAATCACCTTAGACCCACACCTGACCCTTTGGAACCCATATAACCAATGTCGCTAAAACTGTGAATACTAGACTGGACTTACTCTCCGGCTCGTCTGCACCTGACTAAAGAGGCCCTCTTTGCTGGCAGTTCAAAGCTCCATCATCTCCCAGATTGACTATGGTGTTGTCGTCATGGCACTGCCACTACCACTGCACTCAGAAGGATTACTACCACCCTACAACAAGGCCTGTCGGCTCATCACTGGGGCCAAGCGGCTCACACACACCTGTGACCTCTACTCACAAGCTAACTGGTTTCAACTTGATAATAGAATTCAGTACCAAAGCTGCGTGGTTGCTAAGAAAATACAGTTGGAACTGCCCTCCCAGGGTCTGTTCCTCCTTCAAACGAAAACCAGGTCCAGAATTACTAGGAGATCAAAGCCACAACTTTTCCGTATCCCTCACTGCCGCTTTGACGCCATTGGCCAGCGTTCATTCACCTACAGGGCACCCACTTGGTTTAACGGTCTTGCCAATGATACTATCAATACCACTGGGCTAGGGCCTTCAAATCCAGGCTCCAAAACACCCTGGTCGCTTCCAGCATCTGCAACTGTCATGGATAATGTCTATGCAACTCCACTCCGCTACCACTCTTCCTATATCTAGCTCCTTTCATAGTGCACTTGCCCTAGTGTGGCCTCTGCCCCATCTGCTCTACAGCACCTGATAATGCCACCTTTCTGGCTACTTCACCCCACCCCTCCATATCCTTACCTCCCCCACCTCTCCTCTCTTCTCATTTTCTTACCTCCCGCCTGTTGCCCCTCCCATTTCTTTCTACCACCCTCCCCTATTGTCCTCTTCCTTTCCACTTTACCCTCTCCCTGTCTGTTCGAAATTAATTTGATATCCTTTACCCTTGTTTGTGTAACAATTTTGTCTATTGTCATGTGATACCTATGTCTTGATGTGGAACCTTTGTAAAGAGCCCTGGGCTCAAAGGTAATTGTAATCCTAGAATGGAAATAAATAAATAAATAAATAAATTACCCTCTATAATGTCTCCTCACTTAGTCCTGTTGCAGCCACAACCCTTTGCACCTGCTGTGTTGCTACAAGCCCTTAGATGTGGGAGTGTACTGGCTGGAGCCCTTTCTCCCACCTGCCTCCATGATTCCCCTAGTTGAAGTCTCCCCACAGTCAGTGTAAATGTCTGATACAGATGGCAAACTTCTGCCCCAGCATGAAGACCTCCTCTTTGTCAGGTGAAGTCCATCACCACGAAGAGTCTCCTATCCCAAAAGTCCCAAATCCCCATAAAGTGGTACCTCCACCTGGCACCAACCCTTAAGCCACTTGTTAAACTCCTGAATTGCATCACTCCTTATTCTATCCTGCTTCCCTCCTGCCCCACACAGGTAGGGACTTTGGAAAGGTGAAGGAGGCTGAGTGTGCCACCAAACTGTCCCCTAGTCTATGGAAGTTATGCTTTACCTTCTACATTGACTGGTTCACCAGATCATTGGTACCCCAGTGTACCAGCACCCCAGTTCCCCTGTCCTCTCCACCATCCTCCCTAACCTGTTTAACCCTTAGGGTGCCAGCAGATTTAGAAAGTATAGGAGTTCTGGACTGATATATCAGTCCATAGCACAGTGACGGTTAAATCCCTGATGGTTGATGCATTAGGAAAGCAGAAGACCATCCACCTCTCATCCAACCCCTCCACAGCCCTCTCTACACCTCTAATCATTGAGTCCCTGACCACCAATACTCTCCTGGTTACGTGCTCCCTTGGGTGCCATCACATTGTTCTGCCCTTTCCCATTGACTGACTTGGAGTTCCCCAGCTGAGTCAGGTGTCTGAGCCTCCTCTAGGGGCGTGAAGTGATTTGCCATCTGGATGGTCCTGGGCTGGCCAACCTCCTTATGGTTACCCTGTCCCTTCCTCTCCCACTTTCCACGCTCTCCATCCCTCCTGGACCACTGGGTCTCAGGGAGAGTGTGAACATAGAGGTGGGCTCTAGATGAGCTGTTGATGCAGCTGATATATTTCAACCTTTATTGCCACCAGCTGAGCTGGAGCTCTGCCATGGTCCTACAGATGGGGCAATGCCCCCTCCTCAGAGCATACCCCTATAGAAAAGTGTCCCATAGCCACCACACCTGACTGCCACTCCTTTGAATATCATTCCTGTATAGGCCATTGAATGAATCATAAATCACTGACAAGGCTTAAAATGTCAGAAATAAATGACCTAAACCAGAAACAAGTTTTATAATGGTAATATCAGTTCATAAAAGTGTTAAAATAATTTATTTAGTGTAAAAAGCTTTTTTTTCTGAAGGAGAACTAGACTATAGATTTAATATCAGACATTACTGTTTGCTTCAAAACCCAAGATAGACATCAATTTCTGGCAGGACAGACACAAATTTTAGGCAAAATCAGGAGGATCCCTAAAAATCTGGGAAAGCTGAGGCATATGTACAGTGTGATCTTAAGTACACTACACTTTCTAAGTTAAACAACCCATGGTGAAGGAATAGGTAAGACTGTAAAAATACACATCAGGAACTCACTGAACAAAGTTAGTTATCTCTGGAAAAGTCTTGGAGTCATATTTTCAAAGTTGTTCCAGCCAAGACAGCTTACTGAGTTTCACTTAAGTAATGCCCTCACTGAAATCATGAACACATAGCTTTTCTGGATACCCACTAAATGCAATATTACTTCAATTAAGTCTGTCTTGCAGACTGTAAAAATGCACTCCCAAGTATATTCTTTTCCTCAATCTGTTTTCCTGCAACACACCAGATGACACCTCAGCTCTGCTTCTATATGCTTCTGCAGGGTCAACTGCTCCAGCTGCCCCTCTGGCACACCTACTTGGAACTTGCGGCCTCATTCAGATCCTCAAGTCCTCTATCCCTGAAACTTATTTCCCTAATGGCAGAAATACAGACTCAGAATCAGGAGAGCATATACAGTACAGCTATAAATCTGGCCAAGGAAAAAGGGAGTAGGGGCCCAGTCTGTTTAGCAGCTCCAGGTGGTGGGCAGACAGGTGGCCAACATCATTCTCAGAGGAGAGATTTTCCTAGTTGTTGTTCCACCACCTCCATACAACAAAAGCTGAAGCCTCTGCAGCAAATGTCCTGTTAGTGGGTGGATGGCCAACTTCACATGGAAACCCACAACATTGATGTCATTCACAACCACACTGTAGGTGTTGCTGTTGTAAGTGAAAAGCCTCCACCCATCCCCAGGACCAGAGTACAAAGCCTCCACATCACATCTTTGCCACCTTCAGCCCGAAGCAGGGGTAGGGACTGAGATTCGTTCTAGGGTCTGTCACAACCCCACCAGCAGGTCAGCCCTCTACTCCCAAAGTGGCAACCTCTAAGCATAGAATTGTGAACAGTTCAACAGAACAAGGTAACTCTCGTGTCTGTTTTGTGGGTTTGAGTCACCTTTATCCCAAGTTCTGGGGGATTCAAACTGATAACCTCTTGTTAGCATACCCAGTTGTCAGGCTCAGATAATTCTGTCTTCAGGAGGCCAGATATCTTTGCCCATGGGCACCTAACCAGGTATTACAATTGAACCCTTAGAACTCTATGCAAGACCTAGAGAACCCTTATCTGTTTCTCAGTTTGGTACCACAATAAGCTCATGCACAGTGTCAACTATAACCATCTAAGCTTCACTTATAAAAAGAAGTTTCAAGGCACACCAGGCAGTTTCTGTTTTTAAAATATATATCTTTACTTTAAAATAGGAAAATAGGAAAACAGTAACTATAGAACAAGATATCCCAACATGTACAATCTTAAAAACAAAACAGGTTTAAAAGTGCAAATTCCTACAACCAATAGACTCAGACTGGTCTTAACTAATGTTCTTACTTTCTTAATCTTTCAGTGCTTTGATGTTCCTCTTTTCTCAGTCAGAAAATGAATGTCTCTGTGAGGTCTGCTCAGTATACTTAAAAGCAGTCTTAAGCCGGCCTTCTCTCTGAGGTCACCTAACTTCACCTTGGACATCAGTGATCTCCTTTCTTCATGTGACTTCCTCAATACCAGTCTGTGATCTGCTTCACACAGACATCAAAGGCTCTTTGATGTAATTCCTGGCTTCTTGGGACGATGGTCCAAACAAATGCATATTGAACTTTCTCATTTCGTCTGGGACCTGCTTCACACAGACATCGAAGTCTCTTTGATGTAATCAGCTAGCTTCCTTGGAAGACAGTCCAAACACAGGCATATGCCCTTTTAATCATGACACCTAGTGCAAATCAAAGGATTTTCCTGAGGGCGTTATAAAATGGATATCTTGGTTCCTGGCTTCAAAGCAAACTAACAAGATAATTGCACCTCAGATATCTGTAGTTTATCCTACATCCTGCCTTTTGAACTTATCCCTTGGGGGTTGATGTGTCAATTTTAGCAAGATAGTAGTTCCTCCTGACAGACACCCCTTACAATATTTTTATATTGTAGAAAAAATATCATATTGAAATCAGAACCAGCTGTCCATGTGCCACAGGGTCTACCACAACAGGAAGTGTTGCTCCACCTGCTGGCACCACCAGGACATGCCCCAAGATGATTTTGCTCAAGACTACTGTATATGTATTAGACTTACAGTCAAATATAATTTCTAAGAAACAGCTGAGGGTGGCTGTAACTGGAACAGTTTTCTTGTATAGTTTTGATTTTCTGTCTTTCTCTTTCTATTATGCAAATGGTAATATGGGATGGCAGAATGATATAGAGATGACCAAAAGATGTCTCATAGAAACATAGAATCCGACAGCAGATTAAGGCCGCTTATCCCCTCAGTCTTCCCATTTGTTCCTACCTTGGTTATCACCACAGAATCTACTTGAGCTACTGCTCTTTCTTCTCACCAGCTCATGACTCATGATTTGTAAAGAAACACCTAAACACACAATTCAGCAATTCCAAATGTGAACCAGATGCTGTCAAACAACTTGAGTGACTTTGATCAGGTGGGCCTGAGCTATAACATCAAAGAAATCAGTGCCTGGTTCTTGCTCCTCCCATATACCCTACTAATCATCCTTCCCCAATAGCCAAGACCCAGCCACCCCTGTGGGCCCCAACCATTCTATATCAAAATGAAAGCCCATGGTCCTCCCTCCTGTTTAAAAAATGTTTGCCCCAAAAACTTCTGTACATTTAAATATGGATGGACCCTCCTTTCTTCCAATAGTTCAGTTCCACACTGCTCTTTGCCTGTGATCAAACTCCTCCTTGTGCAGATGTCAGGAGCCGTGGCACATCACTGCTGAACTTAATTAGTGAATGGGAAGGCAGCAATACCTGCAGTTTTACAAGCAGAAGAGTTTTGTGATGAAGCTAGATCAGTGAGAGGGAGGGACACAGAGCACCACCCCAACACACATGAGCGCAAACACACACACACACACACACACACATAAACTGGTGACTAGAAAATACATGGGCTTGTGCCTACTCATCCCATGGCCTGGAGGGATGAGAAGCAAATCCTGTGGATCACTAGGGCAGCAGGAGGAAGAGCTGGATGTCATTGTCTACTTGGGGACTAATGACCTGGCTAGAGATGTGGCTGGGAGAGTGCAGGGGTAGTCTAAGGAGTTGGGGAGGGGTCTTAGACAAGTAGCTCACTCAGTGGCTTTCGCTGAGGTGCCTCTCTTTGACAGGGGCCAGGAGAGGGAACTGCACACCAGGAGCTTCCAACTCATGGCTGAAGGAGTGGTGCACAGAGGACGGTTTGGCTACATTGGGGACTGGGACCCACCTGGGAGGATAAGGGCCTATACAGGGGTTTGTTTGTTTGTTTGTTTATTCGCTAAACGGTAAGCACACTGGAAACAAGTTCCTTTTACAGGTGCACCTACATATATTGCATACAGACAATACATAATCAAACATACATATATAATGCAGCAAACTGCAGACAAAAATGTCTTTGTTACGTATAAAATTCCTAAAAAATTCATAAAAACAGTTACAATTAAATTGAGATTCGAAATACATCCTTAATGCATCGGCAAACTTTTGACAGAACACAACCACCTAATATCTTGAGGAATTTCATTCCAAATGAATGGAGCAATATAAGCAAAAGGATCTTTGTCCACTTTTAGATTTCATAAAAGGAATCTCAAGAAACCTACTGTCTGACCTATGTCTAGAATAATGACCATCAATATATGGTCTCAAAACTTTGAAATACTATGTGGAATTCCAGAGTCCATAACTTTATATATGAACTTGGCCACACAGTATTGGAAATTTAATGAAACCGTAACGCCCATTTCTTTCAAAATCACACAGTGATGAGATGACTTAGAACAATTTAAAGCAAACTTAGCTATCAAGTGAAGTAAAGTGGATTTCTTTGAAATCACTGTCACAGAAGCAGTGTCAGTAATCATAGTTGCATAGTTCACAATAGGAAGTAAGCAGCAATTTGAAATAACCAGCCTAGACTCAGGAATAAGAAATGAATGGATTCTGTACAAAGAACCTAATCTACAATGTATTCTTGAGGTAACCCTCAAAAATGAGATTCATAACTTAGATGAGAATCTAGTAATACCCCAAGATATTGAAATGTATCAACATAGTCAAACAGTAATCCATCAAGAGATTTAACTTCCAAAGTACCAACCTCAGATCTCAGTATAGGTGGGGTACCAAAACCATCACCTTTGTCTTAGATTTGTTTAAGAGTAATTTACAGGCCATAAGTGAAGACTGAAATTGCACATTCCTCTGTTAAAGAAACACCTAGATCTCCAAATGACAAACCCTAGTATAAATTACTGCATCGTCAGCGTAAAGTGTTAGAGAGCATTATTAATCACACTTACTAGTTGATCAGAAAACAAAGAAAACAAAAGTGGCCCCTAAAATAGAACCTTGTGGAACCCCACACTTAACCATTACAGAGTCTGATACAGCACCCTATATTTAACCCTTTGAAACCTATTTGTTAAATAATCCTCGTCCAGTTCAAGAAAGACTCACCAACTCCCAATGACCCAAGTCTAGAAATCAACAATTGGTGATCAACTGAGTCGAATGCCTTGGTCAAGTCCACGAACACGGCACCGTCAGACACCCTTTATCCATGCCATTAAGTACCGCTGTCAGTGAACTCGAACCAGGCAGTCTCAGTACTCCTTCCCTTTCTAAAACCATGTTGGTTCTGAGACAATAATGCAAAGCGATCCACATACCCAATCAACTGATTATAAACTATTCTTTCCTGAACTTTAGCTAAAGCAGGCAAGATAGAAATAGGTCTGTAGTTACAAAACTCATATTGTGAACCAGATTTAAATATAGGAGTGACCAAAGTATGTTTCCATATATTAGGTATAGTACCTGTAACAAAGACAAGTTGAAAATAATACTAACTGGAAGTGCTATAACCGAGGCAGCATCCGCCAATAAACTAGGACATAAGCCATCAGAACCAGCTGAGCTGTCCCTCTTAATACAAGCATAACCTTCTCTACCTCCTCCGGAGTAGTAGTCCTAATACAGTTTAGGATTAACTGTAAAATCTTCAGTCAATCCCAAGTAGTTCACCTTGGACTGCTCACTAAAGGAATCAGGTAATGCAGTAAATTTCAAATTAAACTCGTTAGCTATCTTCAGTGGACAAGACAACAAGTCACCATTCAACCTCATTGAACCTGGTTGACAAACATTAAGGCCTTATGAAATTATTAATTGTTTTCCAAAAGTAGTAGCGTTAGATAACCCTCACATTGTTTATGACGAATATAGTCTGTTTTAGCCTTCCTTATCTTAGCCTTACATTGGTTCCTTAAAGTCCTATACATGATAACCAGAAGCAGAATGGTTCATTTTATCGTTTTCCAGGCCTTGTCTCGTTGTCTCATAAGTTTAATCAAAGAGGTGTTAACCACCCATAAGTTTTCCTCGGACCCTTCTTTTAACAAGGGAGCTAACTGGTCCAAAACATGTGTAAACTCAGTAATGAAAAATGCAATGCAGAATCCACATCAGGGATAGAATATAAAAAGACCAATCTATTTTCCAACTCTGTACAAAAGAATGTACATCAAATTTAGAAAAGATCTGAAATCCTTATAATTGGCTTAGACTTCTTCAGTCCCCATGCTTCCAAATACAGAAAACTGGATGATGATCACTTAACTAATCAGAGGTCAAACCACATTTTATCATATTAATAGGTCTATTTGTTAATATCCAGTCCAGCAATGTGTGATTTCCTGATCTATTATTGTGTCGAGTGGGCAAAGTAATAATCTGTTGTAAACCAGACTGAGACAAGACCGTATTTAACTTTGTTATATCTGAACCCATTCAATTTAAATTAAAATCCCCAGTAGTATTAACTCTGTAGAAACCCCAGTATTCAAAGCATTTACAAGTTCGTGTAAGCCTGATTTACTACCATTAGGTGGAAGATATACACAACAAATAGTTAATTTTTGACAAATCCCAACAATAACTGAATAGTAATATGTTCACAATATTCCAAATTACTGTTAAATATAGTGGTCTCATTTACCATTAAATATTCCTTAACATAAAACAAAGCCCCACCCCTCTACCAGTGACACGATCCTTTCTAAAAGTTTATAAGCAGGTATACAAAGTTCAGTATCAAGAACAGGTTTCCAGGTTTCAATCAGTGCCAGAACATCCGGATTATATAAACTAATCCATGACTCCACCTCATGAAATTTAGATGTTAAGCTTAATACATTAAAATGCATAATTTTGAGGCCATATGAATGCTGCAAAAAAAAAAAAATCACTATCTGCCATATCGCTTGCTAGATGACCAGGGTTGCTTTCAACATTGCCAGATTGAATTAGCAAGAGAAAGCAATGTAACCAGGTTCTTATGCAGGGGTGATGGTCTGCATCCATCCAGGAGGGGAGCTGCAGTCCTCAGCAGATGGTTTAAATGTTACTTTGATAAACATTTAAATTAGCCAAGGGGGCAGAAGGAATCAGCTCAAAAAGTCGAAACTGCCTCTCCCCATAGGATGAAATAGAGAGTAAGGAGAACCCAAAGGAAAGGAATCCCTCAGGGTGAAAATTAATATTTCTTCCTCAGTTATTGTTTCCTGTTTGCAACCTCTCACCGACTGTGATACAGCAATACCTGAGATATCTATTACAGTCTAGTTTCCTTGCACTAAATCATGTGATTTTATTTGTCTCCTGACTTGTTATTGCCTCTGTATGTAACTCTGTATATAACTGTATCTCTGTATGTAACTCTCCGGGTCATGCCTGAAAATAGGCAAAATTTCTTGTCTAGTGCACTTACCAGACAAAAAAACTAAATAAATAAATAATAAATGGAGCAGGATGTGTAGAGATAAAGGGGAAAGGAGCAGGAGCATTAAAAGGAGGTGGGAAGGAGGTTGGGTAAAATTAAAAAGTGAGGCAACAAGCAAAAGTAGAATCAGAATCTGGAGGCCACATATGCAAATGCTAGAAGTTTAGGAAATAAGGTTCTGGACCTAGAGTCCATCATGGCAGAGTCCGACCTGGATACTGTTGCCATTACTGAGTCATGGTGCACTGAAAACCATAACTGGGACATGGTCATACAGGACTATAATCTGTTCAGGAAGAACGGGTGGAAAGGAAAGGAGGAGTTGTGGTGATTTATGTGATGGAAAGCATAAAAGTCATGGAGACAGAGACAGAGGGAATACAGGGGAGGCAAAAGTACTGTGGGTCTCCCTGGAGATGGGGAATGGAGCTACTATTCACACAGGAGTGATCTACAGACCTCCAGCACAAAGAAAAGGAATTAGTTAAGGTACTTTGGGAGCCATCTGAAAGATGGCAGAAAAGACCAGGGAGGGGTTGCTGATGGGGGACTTCAACCTGCCAGATATGACTTAGAGCCTCCCAGTGATGGTTTCAGCTAGAAGCAGGGACATCATGGACTCTCTGCAGGGGGCATTCCTCAGGCAACTAGTCAGTGAACACACGTGATGGGGCAATACTGGACCTGGTAATCACTAACAGGGCACAGTGTTGTAGACATCAAGGTGGGAGGCCACTTGGGATCAGTGATCACCGTGCGGTGTGGTTCAATAAAGGATGGCTGCAGAATCAAACCACACAAGGGTGAGGGTTCTAGACTTCAGCAGGGCAGATTTAAAAAGATGGGTGAATGCCTCAGGGATGCCTAGCAGGGGTGGGTGGTCTGGGTGGGGTGGAGGAATAGTTGCTAAAGATAGGGGAGCATATAGGCAGCAAACCTCTGTGACAAGTGAGAAAGGCAAGAAGAAAAGAGACAACTATGGTTCTCAAAGAGGTGGAAGAAAAGGTAAAAGCAAAGGGTAGCATTCAGAAGGTATAAGGAGACTTAGAGGGAGGAGGATTGGGAGATGTAACGGTTGAAACAGAGGGAAGTAAGGAAAGCAGTAAGGAGTTGAAAGCTGCAAACTGAAGAGTGAATAGCCCAGGAGGTAATGAAAGGTCAATACATTTTTAGATATGTATGAAAAAAGGAAGACAAGGGATGGGATTGTAAATTTAAAAAGGAAGAGGGGACTGTGCAAAGGCAGACTAGGAAAAGGCAGACATCCTGAACAAATATTTTTTGAGTGTTCACAGAGGATGGAGAAGGGAGAGCCACAAAAAGGTAACAAAATCTTTGAGGGAGGGAGGTGGACACAAGTCCTTTTTGGAGGCAAGAGTCCTGAATGGACTGACTAATCTGAAGGTGGAAAAGCAATGGGGCCAGATGGGGTGCATTCAAGAGTATTGAGGGAGCTCAGAGAAATCCTGGCTGTACCTCTGATGGTTCTATTTAACAGCTCACTGGAAATAGGGAGTGATTCCAGAGGACTAGAGGAGGGTGGATGTAGTCCCACTACACAAAGGTGGTAGTAGGGAGGAGGCTGGCAGTTATAGGCCAGTCAGTCTGACATCGGTGGTGGGAAAGTTAATGGAATCACTGCTGAAGGAAAAGACTGTAGAATATTTTGAATCCAGTGGATTACAAGACCCAAAGCAGCAAGGTTTAACAAGGGGAGATCATGTCAAATGAATCTGATAGATTTCTTTGACTGGATGTCCTAGGAACCAGATCAGGGTGGAGCGGTGGCGTGGCCTTCCTAGATTTCAGTGAAGGCATTCTACACCATTCCACATAGGAGACTAGTAATCAAGCTGGGTAGCTTAGGAGTGGGTCCAGAGGTGGTAAACAGGATAAGAAATTTGTTAGGGGATAGGTGACAGAGGGTGGTAGTAAATGGAGTTCACTCCAAGTAAGGAGGGTGATGAGGAGAGTGCCTCAGGTATCAGTGCTGGGACTTGTCCTCTTTAATGTCTTTATAAGTGATTGCAGAGGAGCTGGAATGGAAGGTCTGTCTCTTTGTAGATTACACCAAAATCTGCAATAGGGTGGACACTCAGGAGGTGAAAAGCATGACCAGAGATCTGAGAAAATTTAGAGGAGTGGTCAAGGATAGATTACCCACATTAATCCAGAAGGGGACCACGTCTTCAGTGAATGGTTTAAATACTTCATTGGCAAGCATTTAAACTAGCTAAGGTGGGTAGTGGAAGAAAGCAGACAGAATCAAACTGCCCTCCCTCCAACTGGAAGTGATAAGTAGGTAGAACCTAATGGAGGAAAAACTCCAGGGCACCAGAAAATGGGAAAAGCAGAATGGTTGGAAAAGAGAGGTACAGGAAACATAGAAACATAGAATTTGATGGCAGATAAGGACCGCTAGCACCCAGTCTGCCCATTTCCTACCTAATGGATAAGCAGCAGATCCTAGTTAACCAGCAGCCTACTTCTTCCTACCCCACCCCTAGAATTGCCTTATGACTGTCCCATGCATGCTTGAATTTCACCACTGTTTTTGACTCCACAACCTCCTCGGAAGGGCGTTCCATGAAAAATACTTCCTTAAATTACCTCTGAGCCACCCCTCTCTATCTTCAAATTGTGCCCCTTGTTCTTGCACACCTCTTTTTTGAAAGATGCTGCCCTCTTGGACTTTGTTGATGTCCTTGAGGTACTTGAAAGTTTATCATGTCCCCTCTCCCTCCTTTCCTCGAGGCTATACATATTAAGCTCCTTAAGTCTCTCTTCATATGTCTTCCAGTGCAGACCCTGCACCATTTTAGTTGCCCTCCTCTGGACAGCTTCCATCCTGTCTATGTCTTTGTGGAGACTGGGTCTCCAGAACTGCCGAGTACTCCAGATGGGGTCTGACCAGCTGTCTGTACAGAGGGATAATAACTTTCTTTTTCTACAGGTGATGCCTCTCCCTATGCATCCCAGTATCCCCCAGCCCTCCTTGCTGCCCTCTCACATTGCTTGCCCACCTTTAGGTCATTTGATATGACTACCCCAGGTCCCTTTCCATTTTTGTTGTTGTTAGTATCTCACCCCCATTGTGTACTCTTCCCTGGGTTTTGTTTCCCAGGTGCATTACCTGCACTTCTTAGCATTGAATCTAAGCTGCCATACATACTTTTCCTTCCAGTCCCTCTGCAGTATAGCTATAAAGACATTGAAGAGGACCAGTCCTAATACTGAACCTGTGGTACCCCACTAGTAACCCCTTTCTTCAGAGTGGACTCCATTTACTATTACTCTCTGTGTCCTATTCTCCAGCCAATTCTTTGCCCAGGCTGTCATCTTGGGACCCACTCCCAGGCTGGATAACTTGTATATTAATCTTTTGTGTGGGACTGTGTCAAATGCCTTGCAAAGTCTAGGTAGGCCATGTCCACAGCCCCTCCCTGATCTACTACTTTGGTCACCCAGTCAAAGAAATCTATCAGATTCACCTGGCATGACGTTCCCGCTATGAATCCATGCTGCCTTGGGTCCTGTGCCCCTCTGGCCTCTAAATACTCTACAATTCTTTCCTTCAAGTGATTCCATCATTTTTCCTATCACTGAGGTTAAACTAACAGGTCTATAGTTTCCTGCTTCTGCCTTGCTCCCACTTTTGTGAAGGGAATCACATCTGCCCTCCTCCAGTCCTCGGGTACCACCATCCTCCCATGATTTGTTAAAGAGGGTAGTCAGTGGTGTCACTAGTTCTACCCTTAGTTCTTTTAGAATTCTGGGATGAATCCATCAGGCCCCATTGCTTTGTCCACCTTCTTCAGTTTTAAGAGTTCTTTCAGAACCCTTTCTTCTGTAAATGGGCTGGTATCAATTTCTGTATCCAGAGTGTTTCTACTGTTTGTTTTAGGTACCTCCCCTCTTCATTTGTAAATACTGAGCAAAATATTTGTTTAGTATCTCTGCCTTTCACAGTCACCTCTGCCCACCCTCCTCCCTTTATTAAGCCTCACTATCCTCCCTTGGTCTTCCTTGCTCCTGATGTATACCTATAAAGGTTTTATCCCTTCTTAACTGAGTTGGCTATCTTTTCCTCGGTTTGGGCCTTTGCTGTTCTGACTGCCTTCCTGCTTCCTTTTGCTTTATCTGATACAGTTCTCTGTCCTGCTCCTTCTGTGATTCCTTGTACTTCCTGAATGCTTTCTTTTCTCTTGAACCTTCACTGCCACTTCCTTTGAGAACCATAGTGGTTTCTTACATCGTTTTGTTTTGTTTATTTGCTTCACACAAAGGCTTGTTACCTCTGTGATGGCAGTTTTATTATTCCCCATTGTTCTTCAACCCTCCTTCCTACCCATTTGCTAGTGCATTCCTTAGAAACTCACCCATTTTGGCAAAGTCAGCCCTCCTAAAGTTCAGTACTTTTGCCTTTGTAGCTAGCTTGACTCTATTGCTGTGTTTATTGTGAACCATACTGTTCGATGGTCGCTAGTTCCCAGATGGCTACCACTTCTACATCTGTGATCCTCTCTCCATCTCCATTTGAGAGAACCAGGTCTAAGATTGCTCCCTCTCAGTGGGCTCCAATACTAGTTGTCTAAGGCATGCCCCTGTAGAGCATCTAGAATAACCCTGCTCTTCAAAGTGGCTGCTGCAACTGCACTCCAGTTAATATCTGGCATATTCAGATCACCCATCAGCAATATCTCCCCTTTTTCTGCCATTCTAAGTATACTTTCTATCATTTCCTTGTCCATTTCCTCCCCTGAGAAGTCGTATGTCTAACCCTATGCGGATTGTGGTGCCATTGCCTGTCTCAAATTTACCCTGGCCTTCTTCTCCTCCGTGTTTACCCTTTTGTTCTGTTGCTTGATTCCTTCCTTATGTAAAGAGGCTATCCTCCTCCTCCTCTTTTACCCTCCCTGTCCCTCCTGTAGATAGTGTATCCTGGTATGTTTACATCCCAGTCATGGTTTATGTGTACCATGTTTCTGTGACTGCCACGATATCCAGATGTTCCTCCTCCTCCTCCATCAAGGCCACTAATTCAGGAAGCTTGTTACTCAGACTACGGGCATTGGCATAGGAACATAGGCAGAGAGTGTAAGGAGAGAAGGCAAGAGGAAAAAGGGGGGCTGATAGGAGGGTGGTAACAGAACCTGGAGGCCATGTGCAAGCGTGTACAGTCTGGAAATAATATCCTGGACTTAGTGGCCATAATGGCAGAGGCTGACCTGGACACTGTTGCTGTTACTGAGCCATGGTGCAATGAGAACCGTGACTGGGATACAGCCATACCAGGCTATAGTCTGGTTAGGAAGGTTAGGGTGGGTAAGAAGGGGAGGAGTGGCTCTTTACGTAAGGGAGGGCATAAAATCCATTGAAATACATGGAATACAGGGAGGGTCAGAGGCACTCTGGGTCACCCTAGAACCAGGAAATGGAGCCACTATTTGCACTGGGGTGATCTACAGACCTTTGGCACATGGGAGGACATGGACAGGGTACTAGTGAAAGCCATCTTTAGATGGCATCTAACGGGAGGTGCTGCTGATGGGAGACGTCAATCTGCCAGATATGGATTGGAGCATCCTGGCTGCAGCTTCAGCTAGGAGCAGAGATATCCTGGACTTCCTGCAGAGGAATTTCTCAGGCAATTAGTAAAAGAGCCCACTCGTGAGGGAGCAATATTGGACCTGGTACCCTCCAACGGGAACAATGTTACATACCGCAGTGGGTGATCACCCAGGGACCAGTGTTCACTGAATGGTGTGGTTTAATATAAGAACAGTGGCAAAATCAAACCACATGAAGATGAGGGCACTGGACTTCAGGAGGCGACTTTAGAAAGATAGGGGAATGCCTCAGGAAAGCTCTGGCTGGAGGAGGCGGGCTTGGGTGGAGTAAGGAACAGTGGGCAAAACTAAGGTGCTATATAAGAGACAACAAACCTCTGTGTTAGGCAAGTAAACAAAAGCAAGAGGAAAAAAGACCATGATGGTTCTCAAAGGAGGTGGCAGGGAAGATTAGGGCATAAAAGCTAGCATTCAGGAGGTACAGAAGCAGGCAGCTTAACTGGGATGGCTGGGTGGCAGGCTTTTTGTCCCATTTAGCGGTCATCCCAATTAACAGAAGTAAGGATTTTACCTTTAAAAAGCAAATGTTTAGGCCGCCCAGTGACGCTGAGGGTTGAGGCACTGGACACCACACCTCATGCTATGGTGGTGACCCGGTTCAGGAATGACCTTGGGTCACCGGGTACTGGCATGGGGGAGAGGGAGCAGGATTGAGAGTGGATCTCCTCCCAGGTGGGGGTATGGTCACCGCCTGTAGTCCCGCTGTCACGAATGGAAGTTTGTTGCTGGCACAGGTGGTCAACAGTGCGACTGGAAGGAGGGCATCCCGAGCGGCATCGCTCGCTCACCTCCCACACGCATGTGCTATGTCAGGAATGTGTGGGTGTAGGGGCTGGGAGAAAACCCACAAAACCCAGAAACTACATATAAAAAAAAAGCAAATGTTTAAACAAATCAAATGTCAGCAGTGATTAATGATGTGGTGAAGAATTTCACACCTACTGAGGTGTGAGAAAGGGATTAGTGAGTGATCAGTGATCAGCGAGGGTCTGTGAAGGATTAGTGAGGACAAAGCTAGCAGATCATTCCAATTTGGCAGTGGGGACATCCCATTTAAGCAAAATTACCTTCCATTGAATAGCACTGCTTCTTAATCGTTGCCGGTGGGACGTCGATAAAGTGACATCCCTATTATCCATGTCCTGATTAAGTGTCTTGTAATGAATAAGGAGACTCAGAGGGAGAAGGAGGAGGACAGAGAAGTGTATCAAGAGAAGCAAAGGGATGCAGGAAAAGCAGTCATGTTTGAAAAGCCCAAACAGAAAGAAAATAGCCCAGGCAGTAATGAGAGGGACAAAGCAGTCTTCAGGTAGGAAAGCGAAAGGAAAAAAAAAACAAGGGAGGGATTGTAAGACTATGGAGGGAAGGAGGAGTGGAAGGTGAGATCAGGACAAAACAGACATCTTAAATATTTTTGTTCTGTATTCACAGAAGAAGGGAAGGAGGGCAGCCACAGACAAGCGACAGGAGCATTAATGGAAGAAGGTGGACACAAAACTGAAAGTGGACAAAGCAATGAGGCCAGATGGTTACATCCAAGGATATTGAAGGAGCTTAGAACAGTCGGAAGCACTGCTGACAGTCCTGTTCAACCACTTGCTGGAGACAGGAGTGGTTCTGAAGGACTGGAGGAGGGCAGATGTAGTCCCACTTCACAAAAGTGAGAGTAAGGAGGAGGCTGGCAACTACAAGCTAGTCAGCCTGACATTTGTGGTGGGAAATTAATAGAATCACTCCCGAAGAAAGGGTTGTGGAATATCTTAAATCCAGCTGCTTACAGGATCTGAGGCAGCATGAATTCCTGGGAGAGGCCATGTCAAACAAATCTAGTAGATAGCTTTGACTGGGTGACCAGGAATTAAATTAGGGTGGAGCGTTGGATGTAGCCTACCTAGATTTCAGTAAGGTCTTCTATACTGTTCCTCATAGTAGATTCATACACATGCTGGGCCGCCTGGGAGCAGGTCTTAAGGTGGCAAAATGGGTGGGAAACTGGTTGTAGTATAGGAGACAGAGGTAGTGGTAAATGGAGTTCACTCCATGGAGTTGAAGGTGACCAGTGGGGTGCCACAGGGATCAGTACTGAGGCCAGTCCTCTTTAACGTCTTTGTAAACAACATTGCAATGGGGTTGTAAGGGAAGGTAGGCCTTTTGCAGATGACACAAAGATCTGCAACAGGGTTGACACTTAGGGAGGGGTGTGTGGAAAAAATGAGGAGGGATCTAAGTAAGCTTGAGGTGGTCAAGAGTGTGGCAAGTGAGATTCAATGCAAAGAAGTACAAAATCATGCATTTGGGGCAGAAACCCAGGGGTTGAGTACATGATGAGGAGTGTGATACTCCAACCACCAGAAAGGAAAGAGACTCAAGTGTAATCATATCTGATAAACTAAAAGTGGCCAGACAGTGTGACAGTGTGACAAGGCAGTGGGGAGAGCCAGTGGGATGCTGGGGTGCATAGGGAGGAGTATCACCATAAGAAAGAAGGAGGTGGTGATACACGCTGTATAGATGATGGGTGAGACCCTATCTAGAGTATTATGTCCAGTTCTGGAGGCCACATCTTCAGAAGGATATAGAGTGGAGGCAGTCCAGAGGAGCACAACTTAAATGGTGCAGAGTCTACAACAAAAGCCCTGTGATGAAAGACTAAAGGACCTCGATATGTACACCTTGGAGAAACGGAGGGAGAGAGTGATATGATAGAGAATTTCAAATACCTCAAGGGTATAAATAAGGTACAGGATGGAAGCATTTTCAAGACCCTACAAGCTTTTAGGAACTGAATGTATTCGCCATTTGACTCTTTCGTAAGTCATTCCTGAATGTTCATGAATAATTCATGCAAAGTTCATGAATTCAGTGCATTAAAGTTCAGTAAGCATGCATCAAAATGTTTATGAACATTCATAAAATGTACATGCACATTAAATGGCACTCCTCTGTTCATGAACGCTCATGATCATAAATGTTCATAAAGGTCCATGAAAGTCCTCCACCAAAGTGATATTGACACTGCATCAATATTTGTGGTGAACAGAAATACCCTGTTTTTGTTTTTGGTTGTGTCATAAGGAAATCCTGTTTTAGTCCTGTTCCCAAAAGACTCTTGCCAGTCTCACATGCCCTGCTACTCTCCAAACTCTCCCTCACTGGACTGTCTGGAGCTGCCACCAGCTGGTTCCACTCCTACCTGGGAGGCAGGTCCCAAACAGTTAGAACTGACTCTTCCACGTCAGCCACACTTCCTGTCGCTACAGAGAGGTCCCCCAGGTTTGGTCCTTGGCCCAGTACTGTTTTCCAACTTCCTCAATGAACTGCCCTCAGCCTCCCTACACACTTCCATCCACATGTATGCGAATGATACAGTACTGTATGCCTCTGGCCCATCCTCCTCTGAGGTGGTTAACAGACTTCATTGAGATTTCAACAGTGTACAGAACTGGTTTTGTTCAAATCAGCTTTTCCTCAACCCTAAGAAAACTGTATCTCTAACTTTGGTACCTTACAAAACTCTCCCTTCTTCCCTCCTCCCACTTTCCACACTATTGATGGGACCACCCTGGAGGCCTGTACCTCCTGCCGATACCGTGGGGTTTGGTTGGATCAGCACCTTAGCTTTGGTGAGCACATGGATGCTACCCTCAAGAAACTGCACCCCATGCTGGTTGCTTTATACCGTAACAGAAGTTGCTTCCCCGCCAACCCGCAAGATAATTCTACAAAAATGATCCTCCCTATACTGGACTACAGGGACATAGTCTATAGCACCTCCCAAGTCCTCCTAGCCAGGCTAGATCCACTCTTTCACTCTTTCTGTCACTTAGCTCGTGACTGCCCTCCTACAACCCATCACTCTGACCTCTACAGGGCCTTAGCACTCTGGTCACTCCAGGATCAGAGACTGTGCCAGAATTTCAGCTAAATTCAAGCACAGACCCTCCCCTTACCTCGTGGCTCCCTGGCAGCTTTACCCCAGACCGCATCTCACTCCTGAACATCAACTCCCAGCTTCTCCATGTACCACACATGTCCACTTTTACAGGTCTGGCTGCTTTTAGATACCGCATGCCTAAACTATTGAACTCCTGCCAACCTACATTAGGCATGCCACCTGTCCTCAGCATCTAAACTCCCTCCTCAAGACTCATCTCTCATCCACCTGCATCTATGTCTAGCACCACAGAGGACCCAGTATCTTGGTGCAATCCAATTCTGCCCATCTCCTGTGTGATGGACTAAAGCTTTAATTGTGGCCCTGACCCTACCATCTGCTATAAGTTGAAGGTCACTCTAATTGGACCTATTACATCCCATGTCATGGGCTGTATGTTTATAATGTATATTTGTTTGTTTATTCTAGGTAGGGCTAATGCTGTTGTAAATATCACTGTATATTCTTTGTATAGTCTATAGTGTGAGTTCTACTTGTATATTACACTGTACTTCCTATTGTATATTTCTCCTCTCCTCACTCCCCCAAGTCGCATCTGGAATCGAGGTACTCTGCTCAGCATGCCTGCCTGGTAAAACTCTTAAATAAATAAATAAATATATGTACAAATAAGAGGCAGAGTTGTTCAAACATCAGTTGTTTTATCAGACAACAGAAGCAATGTACCATAACAATTGAATGATTTAGCAATAACGCTTTCTAATGAAGGGCTTTTCTTACCATGTATTTTAAAATATTACTTCTCATATACTAAATTTTTATGTAATTCTTTTAGATCTGCAGTAGGCATAGCACTGCAGATCTCCTGCTATGAGAAAGGATTCAGCACAATCCTTCTGACGAACAACATGTTGGAGTTGCAACTCAGTCACCTCAGTGTCTGTGAAGCACTCCGCTGATTGTCTCCATGAGAAGTAGCACTGCACTACTTTTACTGTGTCAGCTGTCAAAGTGAACATGGCTCACTCTGCCATGTCCAAGATGGCCACCAAACTGTATTGCATGCACAACTATGAGCGTATAGTGCGGTAGCCATCTTGGACAATGTGGAGTGTGCCATGTTCCACCATGATTGACAGTTTTTTTATTAAAGATATCCCTCACCCGACGCTCCCTCTCCGAATCCTCCCCCAGAAACACAAGAGTGACACTTGGGTGCCCAACCCCTAGTGTCATGATGAGGACTTCACTGTGTTTTTTTTGTTAATATTCCCACACCCCCAACCCTCCATCTCAGCACACACCCCAGAAACATATGAGTGACACTGGGTGCCCAATCTCCCAGGGTCACAATCTGGAATCCTCATTTTTTTTTATGTTGCAAAATGAAAACCATCCATCCATGTCTTTTACGGCTGCTACTGTCCCCCACCTAACACTCCCTCTCAGCACCCACCACCCCACACTCTCCAAGCCCTTACTTACCCATTGGGGTCCAATGCTGTAATCCTTTCTGGACCACAGACACATTTGCACTCTTCAAAGCTGGACCGTGAACTGAAGAAACAGGTATGTGGTTCAATGTATTTCAATGGTGTTTTGAACTTGGCGCCATAACTTGGGAATTTTGGCATATGTTTTGCTCAAATTTTCAACATGCCTTTTGGAACCCCACCTCATGAACAATTGCACTAACATTAGACAAATCTGTCCTGAAAGTTGATTTTGCAGTCCCTCTGTGCAATCACCTTTCTGGCAGCAGTTGAAAATTTCTCTTCCATTGTTCATGAGGTGGGGTCATAAGAAGACTATGTTGAAACGTGTGGTAAAATATTAAAAAACAGCAAAGTTATGAGCCTACATTGAATTTTGGGATGCTGGCTCATAACTTTGGTAAGTTTCAATATTTTTACCCAGATTTACAACATAGTCATACCTTTACTGCATCTCATAAAGGTGACAGCTGTCATTTTTCAGATCCTGGCCAAAATGTTTTTCACATCCTGAAATTTATTTTGTGGTCCCTGCACAAGACCACCTTTAGCCAGGAGTTGAATATTTTCTGTGCACTTCTTCATGAGGCAGGGTCACTAACAAGGCTAGGTTGAAAATTTGGTGTAAAATAGTATAAAACAGCAAATTTATGAGCCTATGTCACATTTTGCAATGCAGGCTTGTAACTTTGGTAATTTTCAGTATTTTTACCCCAGATTCCTCAGATGTAGCCCTATCGGTTCTTGGCAGAGTTTGTTTCAAGTGGAATCACTGCTTGCCTTCCTTTTGTAAGTAGAATTGCCCCATTGCTATTTATATCAGCAGAATCTGAAATTCTTTAAAATGCAGTGAGACTGAATATTAATCCTTTGGGGTACTGAAATAGTTGCTTGCCTTCCTGAACATATTTTCTAATCCTCAAAGGAAACATTTTGGTTTTGTGATGCTTTATAACCCTTTTAATGGGAAACCATGCAGTGTGCGTGATATGCAAATTAGTGATGCAAATTGATTTTGTCTGAGTTCATCACAGTCCTTTAAAGGTTCTGCAACTTAATGAACTTTGTATTGATGAACCATTCGTGAACTTGGTTCATGAATTGAGCTGATGAAAAGGTGGTGAACTCTGATGTGTTTTCATGGACAATTTATTACTGCTCATCAACGTTTATGAGTTTAGGAACTTTATTTCACCTGGGCAGGTCCAAGCTGTTGGTGGCTGAAAAGCTTCAATAACAACATGGCAGCAGTAATGCAGCTCCTTGTGAAGCTGTGCAGGGCAAAATAAAATGTGAAGTCCCAACAAAATGAAAAGTGGGCACTGGAAGAGGGCATCCAACAAATTTCAGAGAGAATGGAGGACTTAAAAGAGAAATAAGGGGAGGATAAGAGAAAGGGATTCCAAACAAGGGAGTGAAGAAAGTTCTGAAAATAAAATAATGGGGAATGGAAAAAGTAAAGGGGTTCATAGAAGCAAAATGTGGTGAAAGAAACTTTAAGAAGGGACAAGCCCAAATTGAAGGGGAAGAATGGTGAAAGGGGATGAGGGAGTGAAATAAAGGATGCAAAGAAAAAATACAAGACCTCCCTAGTGGGGAGAACAACAGGGATTACCATGGGGCAGTCATGCAGTACAAGTTGTAATAAACCCACACTGTAGGCAAAATGCATATCTCCTGGGATTGCACACAAGTTCCTGACAGGCTGGCTTAGGCGTCCAGGCTGGTGACTTGAATCAGGCAGGTTTAGGAACTTCATTTTTATTAGTGTTTTTTTTTTACATTTTTAGTTCCCATGAATCAAGTGGGTTTCACTACTTCCACAAATTTGGAACAACTGGGTTACAGCATATGTTTTAAATGAAACCACCACAAGCCAGTACCCTTGATTATTTCCCCAGAATTCAGTGCTAGTAGTAGCAGCCTATCTTGTATCTCAACATCAGATGTTCAGCTTTAGACATCTCAGGGCCACATTCAGTGTCCCAAAATGTGGAGCAAAGTGGTTGGAGCAAACACTTTCTGACATTGTTCAAAACTGCACCTAGATATTCTATACGCAGTGGAGTCACACATAAAATCATGCATTACAGAAACAGGCAGGTGCAAGTTAAATTCATGATATGCCAGCAATCAACAGGCAGCTATACTCTGGGAGTTGTCACACAAAAGTAATGGATGCAAGTAAAATGTCCAAAGAGACAAAATATACTAGAAAAGGCAGTTTAATGTGGAGCCATATAGGGTAGTCACACTTACCCCAGTGCAATGACTCAAAACAAGTATTGGTTTCCTGATGAAGATACATTCAGAGTCAAAGTGCCAGGGTAAGTGCAGCTGCTCTCTATGGCTACACATTATACTGCATTTTGGCTCATTGACTATTTTTTTGTTCCTATTCTGTTTCTGCTCCACTGGTTGACGCCCATCTGCCGAAAGTGCCCCAGCCCCATTACCCAAAATCCAAGATGAGTTACCACCACCCAACTTCTGGCAGGGTTTGCCTTTCCCCTCACTGTGGCCCATATCCAGTTCTAGCTAGTGAGCTCAGCTGGTCTAGTGTGGGGCCCAAGGGCACTTAGCACCATCCAGCTGTCGTCTTTTCCTCCCTTATTGACTCATGGAGGTATGACATGCAATGATGACATGACAAGTGCCACATGATCCCATGAGATGTGAGTAAATGTCTGCCATACCCCCCTTGCATGTTGTTTCAGGCTGCATTTCCAGCTTGTGCTAGGACTAGGCAAGCACTAGGTTCTACCCACTCTCCCCTGATGGAGAAAAGCAAACCTACAAATGCTCAGTCCTCTTCCTTCTGTCCAGCCCTCGATGTCCCAACTTGCTTCCAAACCCAGGTCATCCATTGCAAGTGGTATTGCTACAGATGCCTGGCAGGCCAGTTGGCTCATTGGTTTTTACTCACACGCAATGGGGTTGTCAACTTTTCATGCACTGTAGCAATGGCCATTGTGAATTTCTATGCACTGTAATAATGACCATTGTGAATTTCATGCACTGTAACAAAGACCATCGTGAGTTTCATGCACTGTAACAGTGGCCATTGTGATGGTATAGGAAATGTGAAACATATGATAATATGGTCACTGTCATGCATATGAGCTGCTGAGACACACTCAGTGGTTGAGGCATACTGACCACTGGTGGTAAGACACAGCGACCCACAACCCAGGTAGAACTGTTAGAAGCAGTTTCACAGGGGTTGTTGCCTTGAAAACTGTAACAAGAAAGGTTTAGGAGGTGTGTAGTGCAGCTGAACAATAACAGGTGCTGTGACAGGCTAGACTAGGGGACCCACTGGACCCCAGGAAGGGCTAGGTTTGGGAGGGAACCACTGGATAATCATGGATTTTAGACAACCACAAGAAAAACAAGAGACATCAGCCCAGAACTGGGCCCCAGGTACAGGGTGAGGGGTAGCCGTTTGACTGAGACAGTAGTGCCAGTAATCAGGGAAGTTTTGCATGCCATAGAGCCATGCCACTGGTGCAGTGCCATGAATAGACCCTACGTTCCTTGAATTCCACCATATTAGGTGATGCAAACTCTGCTCATTCCACCCAATATTTGGAATATCTAATTTATGTAATACTGCAGTGTAACACTGCAACAAGGGGTACTTCACCCTCTTCCTACTGCTTGGTAGCATTGTGTATGACCCAAATGTGTGTTGATGGAAATGAAAGACTTTTGTGTCCAAATTTCACTGCACATTACAACTGTATACCGAGCCCCAGAACTTCCGCCACATTGGCTTGGGAAGGTTTGCAGAACTCTTCTGATTAATAGGAATCATGAAGCTCTGCAACCTTTATTTCTTTAAGAAGTGTTTTAAATCTCTATACTGTGGAATGGATTTTGTACTGATGTACAGTGTTAAGAATTTACTTCCTATAGCCACTGTTAACACTAACATTTTGGTATTTTGGTGAAGTTGCCTTCTGGCACCACAGGAGTTAAGGTTTCAGAGCACCTGCTGCTATTTGCCCAAGTGCAAGTAAAGTGGGAGGAGCCTGGTGTGCTATATGACTGCAGCTCAACTGAGCATCAGTAACATTGCAGCTTATTTATGGAAGAGTTTGGAATAGAGCCATCTGTGTCATAACTGTGAGGGCAATCCCTAGTCTCATTCCTCTCATGCTGTCCATGATCCTCTAAAAGCTTTAGTGAAGTGGCTGTTGAGTGTCTGCCCTGTGAGGCTGTACAATAGATGTGGTTGCAATCATCTTGGATTTTGCTGTTTAAATCTGCCTGGATTGCTGCTGCAACCATACACTGCTGTTAGTTTCATAAGTCATCAGAGTCACGTAAAGTAACCTCTTTATTGCTACCAGATACTAGATTCATGCTAAACTTCTTCCTAAGTTTACAAGTGTAAAACTTGGAAACATGTACTGTTTCCAGACAGTGTTCTGCTAGAATGGAAACCAAATTCAGATATTGGCTTACTGCGACTGGGGACTGCCATTACATTTTCCTCACCAGATCTGTATGGTATACTGTATGGCTGGCTTTTGCTCTCCAACCTAAACTGCTATGTAGGTGGGTTGTTCATAAAGTGTTATGTGTCATTCTGTAGAGATCCTTGGCCACTGTCATGGTGGTGTCAGCAGGGTTATCTTGCTGCCCATTAGTGTCTGAGGCTTGCACTTTAGTTAGAGCTGCTCCCACAGGTTTTACTCCACATGCGTTGTGACAGAGGATTTTGGTGTAGTATGTCAGTGCTCAGGTGAACACATGCTCGTGGGCATGTTGAAGTTACAAAACTCCCATCCCTGTTTATCTGCTACATGCAAATACCTCAGTTACTAGCTGTGAATGTTGGACTCTGCTCTGTAACTGACAGAGGCCCAAAACCTAAGGTGCACACTGTGTCATCAGTTATCCAGCAGGTTGTAATGGCAGAGATCTAAACTGTTTGTTAAATGCTTTTCCACCATCTGATCGAGGTAGTGAGTTGCATAATTAGTGCACAGCCATCTGTGCCTCACCAGAGTGGTTAGAACTGAAATTGTGCTTGACTTTGTCATTTAGATTTTAACTACCCAGTTCCCCATTGGTTCCATTTCCTCTAACTAGATTCCACTTTGTTAAATATAAATATATTTTGGTGGGCCATCCCTCCTAGAGGGCTGAATGTGACTGCTTGACAATTGCCTACACTAGGGAGGGGATTTAATAACGACATTCTTATCCAACTAGGCAGTTCAGAGCTAGCTCAATTTTGTATTTTACTCAACACTGTAGAGCACACTGCCTATGCTGGAGAGTGCTATGTACTGCCCCGGCAGGAGAAGATTCAAACAATTAAACACAAAGAACAGATATCACCCAAAATGCATTCTAAGCACTTCCAGGTTACATGAGTGGTGGGGTGGGGGTGAGGTGAGGGAGTAGATGGAAATAGCTTGAAATCAGATGAAGGATTTTTCCCCTTAATTTTTCTTTGCAGTTATGTCAGCTGTAACTGTTTTAGCCAACATGATCCAACTACATAATTAGAGCATAATGGCTACAGAGGTTGCAGCTGACATACCTAAAGTATAAGCAAACTAAAGTGAAACAAAATGTAATTTTCCCCATTCTGCACTAGCACATCATGCACCCACCTCATGTGACTCAAAACCTGGCAGCAAATGCATCCAATTGGCTGAAGAGGCTCTCCGTATAGGCATTTCTGCAAATGCTGGTCCCAACTTTTACTGGTGAGATTAGTTACAGGTTTGACTGCTTAAGGCTCCCAACTGACTACATTAAATCAATAATCTACAATAAAACAAAGGATAACTTCACTCAGAAAGACTTAGAGGCCCGCCAATTATCCAAAGCATGTTTGGGGTGGCAAAAACAAAAGGAACACAAATTTAAAGATGTCTTTATTCCCTACCTTTTCCTTATCAGAGGACTCTTCTCACCAGATTCAGTTTTGAGGTTTTCAAGAGCAATAAGAAAAGAGGAATATACTTAGGGATTAAAATAAAAATAAGAATTACATGTTAAATGTGGCTTGGGTGAAGATAATCTATCGCACCTAGTGATTTTATGCCCACTATACCAGAAATACAGGACTTTCTGGTTGGGAAACATATTAAGCACACAATCCTACCAGCCAATGCAACTATTGATATACCTTTTACAACAGCCAATCAAGCAACCTTGAGTTCTGTGGTCTCATTTCTCAAGATAATTGATCAAAAGGGCTCCATTTAACTGGATAGCTTTGGGATGAATGCTGAACTGGTCAGCCCCTGAGTGCAATTCCAGATAATAATCTTTAATAAGTTTTAGACAGATTTGCATGATGTTTATTTATGACTTAACCACGAATGTTAATATGGAGTAAAGTCCTATCAACCGACTAACTGCATTATTCGGTACAAATCATTAAACTCAACCTATGTATTTTATATTATGAATAAATTATTTTCTGGTTCAGTAAGACTAATTTTGTATTGAAATGGCTAACTGTCTGTTATGAACTCTGTACTATCCAAATGTCTCTGTAACCCAAACAATTATAAGCTCATAGTTTTTATTTTTTTTTACTTACGAAATAATCCATCAGTATTTATTTTTATTGTGTAATAAGTCCTCACAAAATATTGTACATGGAACTCTTTTAAATATTTAGATGTTTTAAAAGTGTTATTTATCTTTATTTGTAATGTCAACTTTGCCGACCAATAAACTTAAACTTGAACTAGTTACAGGTATTTATTGGGTCAACATTATGGAATTCTTTTATTTTATAATATCACTTCCATCATTTTTCCTGATTAGAGCACAGTTCAAGAAATAACATAGAGGTATAGGCAACAAATCTGAATGCCCCTGTGTTTCTGTGCCCAGATTCTGACATACTTAATAAGCAAGACTCACCCCCATATTAATAGGCATAACATTCAGTTTGTGTCTTTGGGGATATTCCATCAGGTTCTTCCAGATTTTGTGGGGTTTCAACATTATGTTGGGGGTAAGGGCATACATCTTACTTCTCTAATATAGGAAGTTTTCCTGATTTCCTGATCTGGTATGTGACTGCTGTAGTGTGGTTGTGTATCTCAGAATAACTAAATAAAAGGTACGAGCTTGGAGCTGATATGCAGATTAAATTCTTTGTACTTCTGGAATCTAATACTTGTAATCACTGGATTGCTTATGCAATCTATTATGTGACCCCATTCATGTTCTCTGTCCCTTAAGGACTACCACACTTTTGGGGTAGGGAGTAGTCAGAGAAATCCTCTTAGGAGGGTTCTACCCTTAGAGGTGCCTCAGTACTGAAGGCTCCATAGGTTCCAGAGGCTGAAGGTTCCTATGGAAGATGCCCTGAGGAAAGAGGTGAAGCTGCAAGTGCAGGCAAGGATGGTGGGAGCTATGAAAACATGCATACAGAGGATACAAAACCCCTACACACTAAACAGTGCTTGGTGAGGAGGCATGGTGCAATCACCTGCTGCCTCACCCAATCCTGAGTAGAGCCTTGAGAACCATTGACCCTGTGTGCAACTGCTATAGTGCTCTTGTGTACGTAGAATGACTAAATGAAAGGTATGAGCTTGAATATTTTGTGCTTCCAGAATCTAGTACTGGTAATCACTAGAGTGTTTGTGTAATGTATGTGTATTTGTGTGCATGGTCTTTCACTCTCTTTGCCCCTTAAGGACTAACACCCTTTTGGGGTACTGAGTGGCACAAAAATTCTCTTAAGGGAGGCTCCACCACAAGAGGTGATGTAGGACTGAAGAACCCTCAGCTAGTGGTATCTTAGGAAAGATGCCCAAAGGGACAAAACCAAAGGTCTAAACTGAACTGTCAGAACACATGTCTTCCCATAAGGATAGAGAGGAAAGCAAACTGGCTGACCAGATGAGGAAAAGAGGGATAGGTAGTAGAAAACCATCATCCTGGCCAACACACAGCAGAATATACAGTGATATATAAATAAACTTTATTATGTTGTGAAGTACTGTATAACCTCATTATGTTGTGACCTTTGGCATGGAGGAGAGGCAAGGTGGCAGAGAGTCCTGCAGTGGGTTGCGGCACGGATTACTTCCACAGAAGTTGGATAGAACAGGAAGAAGAGCAGGAGTAAAGAATCAGCATAAAGGAAGGAAAAGGAGAGGATGGGATGTATAACTGCAGAATACCCTTGGAAAAGTCAAGGGGTGAACAAGAGTAGTCAGAATGAAAACTAGTCTGTGGATTCTCTTGCGACTATACTGCTCGCATTTATGTAAGATTTTTTTCTAAATCTTTTAATCCAAAAAGAAACACAGATCTATTCAGCAGCTTCTAGAATTTTTATATTTATGCTATATTGTATTTATTAACTTTAAATATTTTATTTTTATTTTCTGCTCACAGTGATCATATGGGAGTCAGAGGTGTAAAGCACCCAGGTGCTGGTGTTCTGGAGCTGCTCAAGCCAGACACCAGACGCCATTACAACATGCTGCTAAATGAAAGGTGATCCAAAGCAGCAGCACTCACCAAAGTGATTAGAAGGCTAGCAAATAAGTCACAAAACTTTGCAAACTCTGTAGTTCCAAATATTTCAGGAAGACCTCTGGTTGAGCGTAGAGATTTGTGTGGCTATCTTAGCTACACACATTGCTACTTGAACAATGACTTTCAGCAATAAAATATTTGGAACTACAGAGTTTACCAAGTTATGTGGCTTATTTACTAGCTTGTTGATAGCTCTGGTGAGTGCTTTGCTACTTTGGACTGGTTTCATATTTGTGGGGTTGGCTACCCAGGCTGAACACCAGATCTTGCCTACAGTGCACACCTATGTCCTCGACTTTTGCTAAATGAAAGGGGAGGCTCTGGTCACATAAATTTAGTTGGGAGGCCTCCTCAACGATAAGATGTGTAAACATTTTCCTTTTAAATTTAATATAAAGTTTGGGCTGTCTGATTTAACCAGTCTAAGGGACAGAGTTTGTGTTTGTACAAGATGGAGCACTAATGCAGTACTGTGACTGCTACATGAGTCTTAGTTGAACATTCACATGCTCAAGAGGGAAAAGATTGATTTGTAAATTTTATATTATAGGTTGTAACAAAACTGTGAGCCATATAGGAAAGGATTCTACATGGAGCCTGGCATTGAGACTGTGGTGTTTCAGTCCATAGGACTGCCAATGTGGGTAAGGGAAAACTTTGGTTCCAAGTAAAATATCACCTGAAACAAGCCTTTCCTGGTACTCTTTGATGGTATTTCCCCACTAAACAACTGGACTTGATTGCTTGAAGCAGGTGTTCCTGAAAGTGGACAAGCATCAGTTTACATGCTTATACTTAGAATACAGGAAATAGCATAACCAAGGAAGTAAAACTGACTCCTTACTTGCATTATCTATACAATGTGAACTTTGGATCAAGCTTGACTTGGCAGTTTATATGAATTATATTTCACTCAGTGTATTTTGTCAAACATGACTTATTGAATATTGACAGTTTTTTTCCTTATATTTTCATAACACACTATAATGCTATGGGTAAAAGGAGCCTTAGGTGCTATATTTTGCAGCCAATACAGTGCACTTTGCTTCTTTATTTGAGGTGGTGATGATTTGTGTGAACAACATTTATTTATTACTGAAATATAGTATTTAATATATATTCTAGATAGTAGTATAGTGATGGAGTCACATGATGTGCTGTCTGGTGTAGATGCTCCTTTAGATCTCTCTGGCTGTCTTGCTCCTAAAATTGTTAATTCTTCAGTACTACTCAACTAGATTGCTGTACTAAGTTATTAACAGAGATAACCTAGAGCTTAGTCCTGTGCTGGGGAGCTAATTATTGCAGTTATCATGGAGGCAGAAATGAGAAATGCACTCCACCTCACACTCCCTGATGACTCCAGAAAGAGACAAAACTTGAAGTGCATGAAGGCACAGACTGCACCTATATACAGGATCTGTGATGGTAGCCTTAACAGAGGATAGTTTTTGCAGGAATTTACAGCATTGAAAGATGCCCTGCAAGCTCTCACTGAGGAAATTAAAGCAATTCAGCTCACTATGGACACTCTCACTTGGTGGCCTGAGATGTTGAAGTCAGAATTAGCTCCTCGATGACTGAGGGATTGCCAGGATCCAAAGATTGTTTACCCTCAGGCGAAAGATGGCTCGATGGGAGGCTAGACTTAAAGATCTCAAGGAACAGAGTCGCTGAAATATCCTAGTTATAATTAGCCTCCCTGAACAAGCGAGGTCCCAACAATTTAAGCGTTTGTGCAGAAAAATTTGAAAAATTAGCTTGACCCTCACATAATAGCCCAGCATATGTTATAGAAAGAGCCCATGGAGTGCTCTGACCCATGCCTCAGGAGGGTTACACCCCTCCCCACCCTCTGATATTCATATCTAAATTACTTGGACCCGCAGCTTGTTTTAACAAAGGTGAGGGGCTGCAAGATGTGTCCTGAGGTGGTGTAAAACAGTGGGTAGTTCAAGATTTGCCTCTGACAGTCCAACAAAAGCAGGCTGCTTATCACCCTGTTATTTCCAAACTGCTGGTTGCTAATTTGGGTTTTAAATGCTTCATTCTGCCAGTCTTCAACTGTCATGTAACGGAGACCAGAACTCTTTGATTCTACAGACAAGGCGAAGCTGAGCTTTTTGCATTGTTACTGGACTTGTTTAAATCTTCTGCAGCAGCTGGGGATTTGTCTGGACTGTTTCAGCATTTGTTGTTGGTATTGTCTGAGCTACTTACTTTCTGCATGGTCAGCATTTGGACAATTCCTGAACTTTCTAGAGTTTACTTGTTTATGTTTTGAATGGACCTGAGCTAGAGTCAGGGATTGGCATTTTCTTGAACTGATTGGCAACCGTAGTCTGTTTTGTTTTCTTAGTTATTTGGCCCTTCAGTTATTTTCTATATGGTTCACTATTTATCTAAAGAATGAGATGGGATCTTTACTGTTTTGTGAGTTGGCTGATTAAATGGCAGTGGTGGGTTTAATGGACTTTCACATGTACTGAGGACTCTTCATCTTAAGGCAAGACACCTTTTTCTGGTTTAATGGGTGTTCTTGCAGATTGTCTCCAGACTGGATTCCATGGACATTCCTTCCTCAGAGTTTTACACAGCCCACTACATGGAGATTAATATTTTATCATCAGCACTGCTATGGACATTTTGTAAAGCTGAGATTTAGGTTTATTAACTACTGTCAGATTGGTAGTATTCTAATATGCATAATTTTTGATTTTTTGATTTTTGCAGACATCCCCTCTATTATGTGAGATATCGCCTCCCTTGTTGAGTTCACGCATGCGTGTCTAACTCCTTGGGAGACTAGGTTCTGAGGGTGTGACACTGTCTGTCCAATGCAGAGTGCTCTGCATGGGGCTCGACAGTATTACACCAATCCTCGTCAGGATGGTCCTGACAATTTTTGCTGCAGTGGTCTGCACCTGAAAGAAAAGGCCATACCAATCAGGAGCTGGCTTTTTCCTTTCATCTGCAGGTCACCGCAGAGCAAACAGCTAATTGCATCTGACATCTCCACACACTGGCTTGGAGGAGCGCTTTCCTGGCTGCTTCCCCATGCTGTTGTTTCTTTTTCCAATACAGAGGTGCCCTCTCCCACACACATAACCTCCAACCTCAGGGTGCCCAATTCCCTGGTCAGCATTGAATAATGTTTTCCCGACATCAAGATGCCCATTCCCGTGTCGGAAGCATCTTCCCCCACATAACCTCTGACCTCGGGTGCCCAATCCTCGGGTCAGCATTGAAGCCCCAGTACTCTAGCACACTGGAAGCCCACCCCAGTGTGCGTCCATAGTTTCTGCAAAACACAAACAGATCCACAATGTCTTTTTTTTATTTTGTTAAAACCTGTAAAGACAGGAAATGATCCCTCATTGTTGCCACTGGCTGCCTTCCCTTCTCCAACCCACACCCTGCCTCTGCACACTTGACTTCCCACACCCTCCCTCACCCATACTTACCTCTGGAGGTTGGGAGCAGTGATCTTCACTGGACCGGGAACATGTCTGCACTCTTCAAAGCTGACCGTAAACTGGAAGAAATGACTGTAAGTCCTATAATGGCAGTGAATGGGAGGGGGATTTAGGTTGATATCTCAGCCATTTTGGGAGTTTGGTCCCAAATTTTCCAGCATGAGTTCTTGGGACCCCACCTCATGAACACAGTCACTGTCATTTTGTTCTCAGTCCTGAAAGGTGATTTTCGGTCACTGCATGGAATCACCTTTCAGGACCAATTAATGAAATGAAAGTGCAACTGTTCTTGAGGTGAGGTCCCAAAAAGCTCTTGTTGCAAATTTGGTGAAAAAAAACCCAAAATGACTGCTACGAGTATCTGTTCATGAGTTTCTACACACGCCGTAACGTCATCAATTTTAAGATTTTCCTCCATATTTCCAACATTGCCATTTTCACATCCCTTATGAAAAGTACAACTGTCATTTTTCACATCCTTCCCAAAATGTGTTTTTGCACCTGTGGCACAGAATGGCACGGTTGCTGTGCAAAATGAACTTTCGGGACAGATTAACAAAATTCTAGTACCACTGTTCATGAGGGAGGTCCCAAAAGGCCATGTTGAAAATTTGTTGAAAACATTCCAAAAATGACGGCATTATGAGTGTGCATTGGCATTTTCTACACACACTTGTAACTTCGCCACTTTTTCATATTTTCACTCCAGATTTTCAGCATTGCCATTTCTTCACACCTTCTCATGAACAGCACAGCTGTCATTTTCACATCTTGCCGAAATGTGTTTTCACACCTGTGGTGCCGACTGGCACACTCACTGTATGAAATCAACTTTGGGACTGAGTAACAAAATGATATTGGCACTGTTCATGAGGTGATGTCCCAAAAGCCCATGTTGAAAATTTGGAGCAAAAATACCAACAAATGCCTGGAGCGTTAGGGTTTCAACCATAAAGCCCACCCTTAAAATGCAAGACAGAGGAATATACAGAGAAACATATGGGAGGCATGTACAAGAGCAATACCAACCATGAACTTTCAGCATTGGCAAATTCTTGTTTTTCTTTTGGTATGACTTTTTTCAACTTTATTTTTTCTAACTCTAAGAATTGCAGAGCTTATAATTTTGCTCTCAGCTTTTCTTGGGGGTTGTCCACAGTCTGCCTTGCTCTTCTAGGGGAGGGGCTTTTGCTTTGTTTTGTGCTGGTATATTTTGATTTGGAGTTGGGGGTGAGAGGATTTATTCAAGGGCAGTTATCATTATTGCATCATGGATCATAGTTATTTGGGATTGCGGTCATTAGGACCTGGGTGAGTGGATATTGATTTAATATGATCTGCTGGGGTTTGAGTTATTTGTTAAGGTTCTTTTCTTGGATTGGATTTTTTGTATGGCAAAGGGTGTTATTGAATCTGGTTATAATTCTCTTAGATTGTGTGCTGAGTTTACTTATATATGTTGGGAGGGAAGGGAAGCTCCTGGAGTGCGCCTTTTTGGTATATTTAACCCTACCTTTCATATTGATGGTTGATAACCTTGACATTGTTTTTATGGCGTAATTGTGGGAAGTCCTCACAGTTTTGTAATGCGGAATATGAAAAGGGCACAGGAGAAGTGGAAGCGCCATATGGTACTCTATCATCTCAGAAAGTTTAAAGTGGGAATTGTTTTCTGCAAGAGAATCACCTCAAACAGGATGATGTTCAATATTTCAGATGAGAATGGGTTGGTTATGTATATGGGCCAGGCAATAGTAATAAGAGAGGTGGTGTGGCTATTTTAATATCCTGCACACTTGCTTTCCGATGCTGCAGGAATGCTGGGATCCTGATGGGCGGTATGTTTTGTGCATGGTCAGTTGGGGTTAGCTGAAGTTCTGTTAGGATCAGTTAATGGTCCCAATGTCAACACCCCACAATTTTTGCTACACCAGACTGTGTGGTTAACACCATCATTTGCCTTTATTTCTTGGCAGGGATTGGAATTTAGTGTATCAAACTGACCTGACAGGTCTGGGCTTTAGAGGAAATGCCTATCCCCAGGTCAGCGGATTATGCAAGAGTTGCTTAACACTCTGGGTGCTGTGGACCCCTGGCATCTCCTTCACCCCAAGGAACAGCAGTATACATTTTATTCCTCCTCCATGGTATGTTTTCATGGATAAATATTGTCATTATCAGTCAGAGTTCCCATTCTGGACTAGCCTCTTGCGAGATCCAGGAAATACTGTAGTTATTTTGGATCACGTGCCATTTCACATGGTACATTCTGTCCATTGTTTGGAATTGTGGGACAAAGTTTGGCATTTTAATACTCAATTTCTCCAGGATCCTGGTATGCTAAAGACTATACAAGAGTTCATTAAGTCCTTCTTCCCTCACAATGAAGGTTCTGCAGCCACTGTTGCTGTCCTGGCGGCAGCTAAATGTGCCATTCATGGGAATGCCTCGGCTCACTACCAAGTGTTTTAAGGCCCATAATAAAAGGAAGATCAGTTGCTTTTGCAAATTTGGCAGCTGGAGCAACATCTTTCCCATGCTTCCCTAGCCTCGATTGGCTTCACCTAAACATAGTAAGAGCAAAATATGCTGATCTCCCGGTGGAGAAGGCAGAGTTAGCCTTACTGAGGACTAAAACTCGTTATTTGGAATCTGGGGAGAAGGCAGGAAACTTTGGTTCTTAAATTATGATAACTTGAGGCCTCTAGAGCCATTCCTCATCTCCAACCTAGTCCATGAGTTGAGACTGTTACTCAACTACGTGCCACTACAGATGCATTCTGGACTTACTATAGTCTTCTTTATAGGTGTGACCCTCTACTTCCGTTTCTTCAAAAACTGCATCTTAAGCGTCTCTTTCTTCTTACTCTTACCTTGTCCAACAGGAGTTATTCAAAGCTCCTGGATGGAAACAGACATTTGTCAGGCTGTTAAATAACTTCCAACAGACAAGGCACCTGGGCCTGATGGTTTCATGAATAATTTCTACTTGCCCTGTGTGGACATTCTTACTCTCTCCTTCACTCAGTTATTTAATTATTGGTTTTCATTTGGTATAAGTGACCCTGCTTTCACAGGCTTGGATAACACTTATTAGGAAAATGAGCAAGGATGAGCTATTGCCAAGTAACTATTGCCCAATTTTCCTAATGAATCACGGACATAAATATTTTAGCCAAAGTGTTGGCTAACTCGACTAAGTTTGGTCTGGGATGGTTAAATATGTCCGATCCGGGTAGGTTTTATCTTGGGTTGGTTGTCCAGCGACCACCTTTGCTTTCCACATCCAGGGAGGCAAAACTCCTGTTCTGGTCTCCTGGACATGGAAAAGGCATTTGATTGAGTTTCGTGCCTTATTTGTCAGCTGTTCTACAGAAGTTGGGTTTCCCCTGAATTCCTCCAATGGGTTAAAGTGCTGTATTTTTTCTTCTCTCTATTTTCTTGCCTCTGAAGTGCTCCTGGCAGGGACATCCAGCCACCGGCTCCCACTGACCCAGAGGACAGCAGGCTCACTCTTACATGAGGGTCCAAGACAGCCGACACCAGACCCTCTGACACAATTCCATGACAGTCCTCCAGGTCAGTGGTTGCACGGCTATCAAGCTGCTTGGTCACCCCAGCCTGGTTTTCCACCTTAATTTGTTCCCCAGAGCTGGCAGTGCAATGACGCTGCACTATGCAAAGCCATGCTGAACTCTGCCCTTGCTTATGCCGACCTTGTGTTTCTCCTGGTCTTCACCAGGGTCACCCAAGCATGATATATCCCATTATCCCACCCCAGAGGAAGGAGAGCAGTCCTGGGATGCTCAATCCAACCTCAACCCTGCCAGCCCCCAGTGGCCCAAGTCTGTTTCTGAACCCGGGACGCCGGCATGATGCAAGGTGAGGCCCAGCACCTCAACCATCAGCACCACTGGGCCAGCTTTAAAGTTCTGCATTGTAACCCTCCACTCATATTTGGTGCAATGGTATACTGTCTGCCCCTTTTCATTGCAGTGGGGATGAGGCAGAGATGTCCCTCTCCCTTTTCTCTTCATTTTATGTCTGGAGCCCTTAATTTATAACCTTCAAAGACATTCCAATATTTATTTATTTTATTTATCCAATCTTGTTGGAGAAGCTTTCATAGACCTCATGAAAGCATTTGACACTGTGAATCATAGTCTCCTCATTGGTCACCGCCTCCACTGGTGTGTCACCAACAGCTTAAAATGTCTTGAATGCTACCTCTCTAACAGATCACAGAAGGTGAAGATATCTAACATCATCTCTGATCTGCAAGTAGTCAGGTCAGGTGTCCCCAAGGGTTTATTCTTGGTCCTCTCCTGTTTAGAATCTTTCTAAACAATTTACCTAATGCCTGTCATTTAAGTACCCAACTATATGATGATGATGCTGTCATCTTTACATGCCACCCTGACCCCAACTCGCTAGAGGAAAATGAACAGAGAGGATTCCTGGAAGTTGAACAGTGGTTCGACTCACACAAACTCATCCTAAACTATAAAAAAAACCCTGCTTTTCACCTCCTCTCAGAATAAGTATAAGTCGCATGCCTCACAGTTAAAATAACCAAGGAACCCCATTTAACAAATCCAACAATTCAAATACTTTGGAGTTACCCTGGACAACCATATTACATTTACACCACATGTCGACAATGTTGCCAAGCATATAAATGCTAAACTTGGTCTACCATACAGACATAGAAGGAGCCTGACCACAGAAGCACTTAAACTTGCTATACAAAGTTCAGTTCTTTCCACTATTGATTACGGCTTGGTGACATATGGTGGTGCCCCAGTCACGTCTCAAAAGGCTAAGCACTTCCTTAAACAAAACCTGTAGACTTATCACCAGTGCTGATAAACTCACACATATATGTAATCTATATGCCCTAACTGGGTGGCTAAAACTAGAAGACTGGATCAAGTACCAATCATGCATACTTGCAAAACAAGTGCTGCTTGTAGTCCTGCCAACTGGTGTTACCTCGCTGCTAACCAAATCTCTCAAGACCCATCACACACGAACCTCTGACACTGAAATTTTCTCATACCTAGGGATGTAACCACCCAATGCCAGTGATCCTTCATCTACAGAGCTCCCTACTGGTTTAATGGACTGGGCTGTCAAATGACTAACCTTCCTCACCTTGCACAGCTGAGGCGTCTTCTGAAACAGCTCATCATGAATGAAGGTGCATGTGAATGCCTCCTATAATCATTCTCCTTGCCAATCTACCACCTCCCACTGTCACCTACTCCCCTACCTCTTTTCTACACCTTAGCCTCTTCCCTCCACCTCTCACCTTCTCACTGACAAAGCCACATGGCTGCAACCATTCCCACCTTCCAGCACTATCACTACTCTCTAGCTCTAATTTTTTCTTTACCCCCTCTTCTCTGTGTCACTTGACCCTCGCTGTAAGCCATACTGAAATTGAATTGTTATTTCTGTGTTATCTGACCTCGTTGTATATACTGCTGTAACTGAAATGCATACAACTGTGTAACCTTATTATTGTCTTGCACTGTATTTTGAAATGTTTTCCCTCTGTCTGTTTTGCTACCCTCCCTCACACTCATGGAACCTTTGTAAATGAGCTCCTCTGTGCTCAAAGGTGTTTGTAATCCAAGATTGAATAAATAAATAAATACGTAAGAGTAAGGTAATACCACTGAATGCGTATGTTAGTAAACAGAAGATCTTGGAGTGGGGCTTATCATGGGACCCAAGAGTATTAACCTATCTAGGGGTATACCTTACTCGTTTTCCTCAGAAATGATCAAGGAGAACCTTCTTTCCTTACTGCAAATGATTAAAGTAGATTTGCAGTGCTGGACAGCTCTATCCCTTTCCTTTGGGACGAGTTAGTGCAATAAAATGAACATATTACCTCTGCTTTTGTACCCTTGGGTGTGTTAGGTCTCTGCCTTATTAAATCATGGGGTTTTGCGACTACAGAGTATGATCAATGACTTTCTTTGGAGGGGTAGAGCTGTCACCACTCATATTTTAAAATGACGATCTCAAACAATGTGGGTGGTCTCTGCCTTCCTAATTTTTTGTATTACTGTTGCCCTTCCAAATAATACATTCTTTCAAGTGGGGTCATTCATGGTCTGCACCTTCAGACTCTACCACACTCACTCTGGTTGATAACTGAGTGACAGCTTTGTAATCAAGCCAGACTTCAACTCCATAGCCTTGTTTATGTGAAACCTTCTCGTTTCCCAGTCATTAAAATCCACACCACTTCTGGTGTCTGTGAAAGTTCTTTGGCAACTTTATACATATTTGGGCGGGACTGGTCAAAGCTGTTAACCAACAAGTAATAGTTAATCCCAACATTCAAGCTGCTGAGCACAATTCTTTTAGTTTTGTCAGCAGCTCCCGAATGCTACTATAGCTTCTTTTATTGCAGATGGAAAATTTTCTCATATCCAGCATTGTTGGACCAACTATCTTTTTACACTTTATCAGTTTTAAATATCTACAGCTTACAGAGCCATTTCTAATTACCTTGCCCAGGCCCATGGTTTCAGCATGACCATCATGATATCCAACCCTTTGTGTCTCTTGCAGAATAGTCCAATTCAGTTTCCAAGTTATATGTTTTCTTTTTTAAACGATAGACCTGATGAGCCCAATTGGGATATGCTATTACTGGCAACATGCTCTGGGTCTTTCTCTCAAACCTCAAGCTTGGCTACCCATGTGGCAGTTTTTTTATATATAGCTTTTATCCCTGGAGACTTGGCAGGCAATTACTTCCATGCCTTGTGCATCTTTGCCCTGACTCACCCCAAAATTCCCCATGGCTTGCCCCTTGGTGGGGCCAGAGAGGTCAACTTTCTCCCATTCCCAGCACAATCCAGAAGTTGGAGTGTCTGCTGAGGATGTGATGGGCCATCATGGAGCCTGCCAACTCCTATTTTACATTTTCTTCTGTCCCCTCCCCACCAGTGTAATGACACTGATACATGCCTCCCGACCCATACTGTCCTCCAACCACTGCCAGAGGGCAGTCAATGAGCAGTATGACAAGACCTCACTCCCAGAGAGAGAGAGCAGTCCTCAGATGCTCAATTCTTCCTCACCTGCTGACCCCCAGTGATCTGGGTTCATTTCCAAATCCAGTTCAGTGGCAGGGCACAGGGGTAGTGACTAGAGCCTCAACCTCTAGCTCCACTGGCCAGCACCATATGGCAGAAATTATATAAATATATTAAACAGGACCAATATCATCTAGTTCAGTTTGGTATATTGCATAATTTTGCTATACACCTCAGCAGTTGTTTAAGATGGGCAAAATCGCTTCTCCAGTTTGCCTCCAGTGTGGTCTCAATGAAGGCCATCTTACATGTATATTGTGGGATTGTATAAAAGTGATTCCTTCTGGATTACTATTCAGCATTTCTTGGATCCATTTTAGGCTTGGAAAACTTTTTTACACGTATATCTGCATATGGTTTTATACCCTCCTAGCCTTTTTTGGCCCATGAAAGGCTCACATGGCTATAATATCGATTACTTCTAAAATTGTCATCCTCCAGCACTGGATGGATGACGCCATTCCAGTCATACATGGAATGGCATCAAGAGATCCTGCAGGCTTTGATGATTGAGAAACAAATAGCATCCTTGCTGTAGTAAGATCCTAGTGTGTATATGCTTAGGTCTTTGTTTTTTACTTCTTTTTATCTATCATCCATATTGTTGCTTTTTGAATTGGGTTTTGATGTTTTGCCTTTTCTTTGTCTATTTTTCTAAACTGGCTGTGTTTCTGAGGGGAGGGGTTCCTGATTGTTTAGGTTATGGATTTGTTTGTATTTGTGTTTGTGCATTTTTCCTAAAGTGTTGTTTTTGTTGTTCTGGTTCATTGTTTATTGTTATAAAATTGAAATAAAGTATATTAAATTAAAAAGAAATAGATTGTTGGATAATGACCTGTTCCTGCCATCAGTTGTTACTAGTCACATGATTCCTCCTTCTCCTGCAACTTTAGTGACCTCCTCCAAACTGATGGGACATTTTGTATTTCAAACTAGCATTTGTTTTTCTTTTCTGGATATGGTTAGCACAAGACAGCAGAGGAAGAACAAAGTAAATGTTCTCCTTTTGAGTGAAATACTACCAGCTATTATTTATTGATTTATTTATTTAAATCCTGGATTACAAATACCTTTGAGCTTAAAAGCAGCTCATTTACAAAGGTTCCACATCAAAGTAAAAGGGTTACAATAAGGTAGGGAGGTATAGACAACATTCATGGTCTCAGCAGAGGTACAGACAACATTCTTGGTATCAACAGAGCATAACAAGTCAACTGGTAAACTAGTGGGAACAGTGCTACACACTCAAGATTACAAGCAAGCATAGAAACCATAAGGTATACATTTGAAGCAACATTGCTAATCAGAGGTGGGGAAGGGGAAGAGTAAGGAAGGGGTAGGGGTTGAGAAGGCACAGTCCAGATAGAGAAGGAAAAGAAATATGGCAGCCAGAGGCCTTGTCATAGGGTGAGAGAAAGGGAAGGCTAAGGTGGGAGAAGGGTAAAAGAGGAAAAGGAGGGCTGATGAAGAGAAAGAAGATATGGGAGTGGTGACCAGAGGGCCTGGACAGGTCCAGGAAGAGGGGTCAGTGGGATAAGAGCAAGGAGGGTGAAGTAAGGAGAAGGTGGCAGGGAGAAAGGGAAACTGTTCTGTCAGGAGAGGTGAAACGAAACAGGAAGCCAAGTAAGAGCCTCAGAGAGTGAAAAGTGGTATATGGGTGTCTGCAGAAGTGGGAAACTAGGTGTAACAATCACAAGTGCTTTCAGATAGGAGATGCTGATGAAGCATACGTTTAAACTGGGACAGACTAGAAAGACTGTTCAGTTGGTTGCTTAGCTTATTAAATCACGGAGGATCTGTATTGAAAGGATCACTGGGATTGAGCAGTCTGACAGTGGTGTACTAGAAGGAGGTCAGAAACTGAGGTATGTGTGTTGGGTCTTAGGGATTTGTTTAGCAGGCAACCAATGCTTGGGGTAATAATCCAAGTAGAGCTTTTTGGACAGGAGGCAGGTTTGATATTTGATCCTGTTACTTAGTTGGAGCCAGCCAGATTGAGCATATAACTCACAGGTATGAGTGAAGTGTGCAGCACCCATAACTAACCTACAGACTTTGTTCAGGGCCACCATGAGTCATTTAAGAGATGTGGAAGTTGCAGCACAGTATATGATTAGACCATAATCAATGATTGAGAGGATTTTACTATTAAAAGTAAAGAAATCTCTAACTGAAAAACAGAGATTAATGATGGATCAATTATAGATATCTCTTAAATAAGATTTAGTTAGTAGTAGGACTTCTGCACCAAAATAAAAGTGGGTAGTAATTCTATTTCTTTCTGATTTCACCCAATAGGCATTTAATTGTTGAAAATTCATTGAAAAATACATTAATTTGTTAATTACTTCTAACATCAAAGTAGGGTTGCTAAGAGTGAAATATCGGAGGCCAGTGTTAAAACAAAGATGCTGGAGAAAACATATTGGGCAATAATATTATGCTCTTGCCTGGTGATGTTAATTCAGGGGATATGAGACATGTTTAAATAATAGTAATCAAAACAACAGTACTCTGATTATTAAGTGTAAGATTAAGGAAGTTATTCATCAACTGCAGCAAACCATAAATGGTCTGAAGGAGGTAGAGAGAAAATATGGGTAACACTTGAAAGCTGGTGATTTATTTGATGTACAGCAATGCACTTTTAACTAAGGTAATATGCAACAATATGCACCCATGTGTTTATGTCAGGAAATGAAAGATCTGATGAAAAATCAGTATATCCAATCATATGATAATGGAATAGCTGGTTATTATTTACAATGAGACAGAAACAACAAGGAGGATATTGCAATTAATAAAGCAAGATAAGATGATACAATTAAAACTTTGGCAGATACCATAATGAAACGGAATCCTCTTCTGTGGGTCTCAATTCTCCAAGACAAGCTATATAATATTAGACTAGATTTTAGAGCTATTGTTATCCCAGAGAGTCCAACAAAAAGAAAAAATAGAATTGGGAAATCAAAAGGAAAAGAGAAAGAAACAGGGGATTCTTATAAGACACTGTGGGGGTACTGGAAAATCCTTTGAGAAAGGAAACCAATAATCAGGTCAGTTCTAGTTTAGTAACCCAAATTCAGGCAGTCTTCCTAAGTAATGGAGCTGATTATGAAAATTTAAATGGGCAATATCACTCCCAGACAAATACATTTTTGTTACATCTTAACAAAATGGATACTGAGATGGAATTATTGAAAAGCAATGCAGGGAGCTCTCACATGTGACATATTAGAAAATTATCATCCCAGATTAACCACTCAAGTGTAAATGTTGAACAATCTGATGGTGGATCAGGGCCTGTACACAAGAAACCCAGGAAGAAACATTCATGTGATAATATGACACAGAGCCCCAAAGACAAATTGAGTCTTACATAGCAGTCTTCATGCCCTTTTAAGATTTAATGGACTTGGCAATTCATTAGACTTCTGAAACTTACTTGAAAACTCAGATTATGCACCTAATAAGGACAGATATTGAGCTGGAAATTTTGATGATGGTATCAAAGAAGTATAAAAAGTTAGAACTGATGCAGGTGAGGATTTAAAAATTCTGTAGGTGTGTACTTTGCCTCACCAAGAATCTTTCATTTTATCTGGACCAATGGCGACTCCCTGATGAATATGTGGATTAAAATCACTTCCTCAGTAGGAATGAGTTCAACAGAGCTGGTATTCCCCAATAGTAGGATTTTGAAGCCTTATTAACCCTTAGCATTTTTTGTTTTGCTCTTGATGAAAAGAGAACATAGATTTAGGTTAACTGTTTCCCTATGTAACTATTTCTATTATTATTATATTAGAAGCTTTTCAGAGGCACTACGAGTCCCCAAAGCGAGCATGGAAAAATGGAGAACTGGGGATTTTAGCAAATGGTTGGGGCATGGTATCAGACCAAAGGGTATGGGTTGGTGGGAGGATGGGGTAAGATCTGGAAGGACAGTGGGCTATTCGCTGGGATAGACTGCACTTAAGTGAAGAGGCAAGAAGGTGTTGAAGTGGAAGTTTGGAGAGTACATTGAGGGAGCTGAGAATTTAAACTAGAAGTGGGGCTGGCAGGAGGAGAGTGGACATGCAGAAGCCATGAGAAGGGACATCATAAGGGCTTACCCCTAAACAGGAACAAGAGATTTGGAGAAGGTACCAACAGGAATGCTAGAAGGGAGGACAGGGGAAGGTGAGGGAAAGGAGGGAGATGGAAGGTGGTCACCTTAAATGCTAAAAGCCAGGGAATAAAATGACAGAGTTACAGACCCTCATGGTGGAGGGGTGGACATGGCAGCCATCATGGAAACATGGGCCACCCAACACCATGACTGGGACTCTGGAAGTGCCAGGGTACAGGATAGTCCACAGGGATAGTCCCACACAAGATTAATATACAAGTTAGCCAGCCTGGAAGTGGGTCCCAGATGATAGCCTGGGTAAAGAATTGGCTGGAGAATAGGACACAGTGGGTAATAGTAAATGGAGTCCACTCTGAAGAAGGGGGTTACTAGTGGGGTACCGCGAGGGTTCAGTATTAGGACTGGTTCTCTTCAATGTCTTTATGCTTACATTGCAGAGGAACTGAAAAGAGAGTATGTCTCTTTGCAGATGACACAAAGATCTGCAACAGAGTTGATGCACAAGGTGGGGTGGAAAAGATGAGAAGGGACTTGGCAAGGTTAGAGGAATGGTCAAATGTATGGCAGCTTAGATTCAATGCTAAGAAGTGCAAGGTAATGCACCTGGGAAACAAAACCCAGGGAAGAGTACACAATGGGGATTAGATACTAACAACAACAAAAATGGAAAGGGATCTGGGGTAGTCATATCAGATGACTTAAAGGTGGGCAAGCAATGTGAGAGGGCAGTAAGGAGGGCTGGGGCATACTGGGATGCCTAGGAGAGCATCACCAGTAGAAAACAGGAAGTTGTTATCCCTCTTTACAGACAGCTGGTGAGACCCCATCTGGAGTACTGTGTGCAGTTCTGGAGACCCAATCTCCACAAGGACATAGACAAGATGGAAGCTGTCCAGAGGAGGGCATCTAAAATGGTGCAGGGTCTGCACTGGAAGACATATGAAGAGAGACTAAAGGAGCTTAATATGTATAGCCTCGAGGACAGGAGGAGAGGGGGACATGATAGAAACTTTCAAGTACCTCAAGGGAATCAACAAAGTCCAAGAGGTAGCATCTTTGAAAAAAGAGGTGTGCAAGAACAAGGGCACAATTTGAAGATGGGGGTGGCTCAGTGGTAATGTAAGGAAGTATTTTTTCACAGAGAGGGTTGTGGATGCATGGAACGGCCTTCTGGAGGAGGTTGTGGAGTCAAAATCAGTGGTTGAATTCAAGCATGCATGGGACAGTCATAAGGCAATTCTAGGGGTGGGGGTAGAAAGAAGTAGGCTGCTGGTTAACTAGGATCTGCAACTTATCCATTAGGTAGGGAAATGGGCAGACTGGGTGGGCCAAGCGGTCCTTATCTGCCATCAAATTCTATGTTTCTATGATAGGATGTGGCGGTGGCACTATACGTAAGGGAAGGACTGAAGTGTGTAAGGGAGGAGAGAGAGAGGGCAGAATGGAAACCTTATGGGTGCTTATCCAGGATTCCAAGAATAGGACTTTCCAGATGGGACTGGTGTACAGGCTGCTCTCCCAGAAAGAGGAGTTGGACAGAGAAATAACAGATCAGATAAGGAGGACATGGGGAAAGTGAGTGTGGTGGTTGTGGGGGACTTCAACCTGCCAGGAGTGGATTGGGGTACCCCGCCACCAACAATAGGTGGGAGAAGGTACTGCTGGAATCTTTCCAAGACAGCTTCCTGGTACAGATGGTCAGTGAACCAACAAGGAGGAAAGCACCCTGGACCTTGTGCTGACTAATGAGGAGTATCTGAGGGATCTGAGGTGGAAGAACCACCAACAGGGAGTGACCACCGATCAGTATGGTTCAAATTAAAGATGGGTAATGAGGGAATAATATCCAACTTGAAGGTGCTGGACTTCAGAAGTGCAGACTTTGGGAGGATGGGGAAGTAGTTAGAGGGTACCTAGCAAGAATCCAGCCTAGCATGAACACTAACTAGAGATGGGAGCTCATAAAGATGGGGATAGTAGAGGCAACAAATCCTGCAGCAAGGCTCAGAGTAAGAAAACTAGGGCAAAATGGCAAGCTGGATGAGCAGGGATGTTATGGACCAGGTAAGGAGGAAAAGAAAGGCCTTAGGAGATACAAGAACACAGGAGAGGAGAGGACAGGGAGGAGTACCTGAAGGTAGCAAGGAGGTGACAAGGGCAGTAAGAATCACAAAGGCATCAAAGGAGCTCAGGCTGGTGCAAGGCATTAAAACAAGTGGAGAGGGAGTTCTTCAAGTACATCAGCGAAAGGTAACTGCAAGGAACAGAGAGTTAGGATTAGGATGGCAGGGAGATGTGTGGAAAAGGGTTGAGAAAAGGCAGAAGCACTTAATGAATACTTCAGCTTAGTATTTACTAAGGAGAAAGGGAGGAGATACCCAAAGGGGAAGGGTGGGAACTGTGGGGAAGTGGTGACAGACTGCGAATCAGATAGAGTAGAGTGCTGGAAGGATTGAGGGTGCTGAGAGTGGACAAGGTACCAGGAGCCAGATGGCATCCAACTTGGGTACTGAAAGAACTGGCAGAAGTCCTAGCAGGGCAATTGGCAGACCTATTCAGTGCCTCATTGAATGCGGGTGTGTACCTTAGGATTGGAAGATGGCTCACATGGTCCCCTCTCACAGTAGTAGCAACAGACATTGCCAGCTATTTCCAGATATTTCACAAATTTCTGAAGAGTTTCTCTCGATGCTCTACTGTGGTAATGCAGAAAGCAGGAGATTTCTCTGGAAATATCACAGAAATTTCAGGAAATAGCTGGCAATGTCTGTGGCTGCTACTGTATAAGAGTGGCCCAAAGGATGAATCAAGGAACTATAGGCCTGTGAGCCCCCAAATCCATCATAGGAAGTTGATGGAGATAATCCTGAAGGAGGAGCTGGTGGCTCTCCTGGAGGTCAATGGGTTGCAGGACAGCAGACAGCATTGCTTTGTCACTGGCAGATCCTGCCAGACCAACCTGATAGAATACTATGACTGGTAAACTAGACAGTTGGAAGGGGGCCATGCAGTAGATGTGCTGCATCTGGATTTCAGTAAGACATTCGATGCTGTGCCACATGGAATCTAGGAAGTGGTTACAGGCAAGCACAGCGTGGGTGCCAAGATGGTGGAACGGTTAAGGAACCGGCTATGTGGAAGGCAACAGAGAGTGGTGGTGGGTGGGGAGCCTCATACCCAAGGGAGGTGAAAACGGAGTTCCTCAGGGCTCAGTGTTGGGACCAGTGCTATTTGGGATATTCATTGCTGACATTTCAGTGGAATCAAGAGCAGGATTCATCTGTTTACTGATGATACCAAGATAGTAGCAGTGGTGGATAACCAAGAGGGATGGCAGGGTTGCAAGAGGATCTTACAAAGCTGAAGACCTAGTCAGATACCTGGCAACTGGGATTCAATACAATAAAGTGCAAGGTGATGCATTTTGGGGCAAGGAACCTAAAAATGAGCTACCAGCTGGGTAGGTACAGCTTGCCATGACAGAGGAAGAAAAGGATCTGGGGTAATCATAATGGGTTCAACAAACAGCTTGGCACAATCTAGGAAAGTGTCTGCAAAGGCCAATAAGATGCTGGGTTATATTGACGAGGGTTTATCCTTGAGGAGGAGGGAGGTTATTCTGCCATTGTATTGATGCTGATAAGACTGCACCTGAAATAATGTGTGCAGTACTGGCAGCTGTACCTGAAGAAGGACATTGTTGCTGGAGGGAGTGCAACACAGGGCAACAAAAATGATCCAAGGGCTAGAGGATTTACCGTATGAGAGCAGACTGAGGGAGTTGAACATGTACTCTCTGGAGGAGAGGAGGGACAGGGAGATATGATTGAAACCTTCAAGTACATGACAGGAATAAATAGGATGGGGAAGAAGTGGCTTTTCAAAATGAAAGAAGGAGGCATACGCGAGGCCATGCAATGAGCTTGGAGGGGTAGGTGCAGGAGGGAGATGAGAATACACTTTTTATGGAGAGGGTGGTGACAGAGTGGAACACATTGCCAATGAAAGTGGTATCCTGCAGAACAGTGAGCTGCTTCATAGTGGGCTGGGACAGGGTAAGGGAAGGGTTGTGGGAGGAGGGAAGGGAGAGAGGGCAGCTGCTGAGTAGGGAAGCTAGGTTCAAAAGCGAGCAGACTTGACTGACTTTTGGGCCATTATCTGCTGCCAATTTTTGTATGTGCGATTTGCATATTCATCTGGGCAGGAATGAAATTAGATACAGAGAGACAGGGAGGGAGCCAGATTGATATAGTAGTCAAAAACATATTGGTGGCAGAAATAATTTTACACAATTGTGATAAAATGGATAACTTGGGGTTATATCTTGTAGACTACAACACGTTTAAATCTAGAGACATAGATAAGAATCTTTATGATGTTGATCCCAATAAGATGAAAGTAAATTCCTCTAACCAACCCTCTCCATTCCTATTTCAAACAGGTACATGGCTTTAGAAGGGTATGCTGATTGACTACAGCCTTTAAATCTTAGCAAAACACAAGAATGTAGGAGTAAGAACCCTGATGTTACTAGCAGTTTTAAAAATTATGAAGATCTTCATTTTATTGTCTTCACAAAGCAACCATGCACTTTCGGTAGCAGTGGCGCTTTCAGCTAAATATCAAGCAATGTCTCTAGAAAGCTGAAGCACTCACTCACCCAATAATAACCGGACCCAGAGCTACTGTTTAAAGTATTTGTTGCACCAACTGAGTTGGTGCAATAATCACTTAAACAATAGCTCTGAATCAGTTATTATTGAGTGAGTGAATGCTTCCTTCTAAGATCTTCATTATTAACTGGAATATTGCAGGTTATGAACATACATTTCATATTTATACTGGATTTAGTTTATCACAGCATATGAGGTGATTTGCCTCGAGGAAACATGGCATGGTAAAGACAGTAAAATTGCATTAAATTGGTATAAACTTTTCAATACCCTAGGGAAAAAGGAGAGCAAGTATGGTAGGCAAGGTGGGGAGGGGTAGCTACCTTAATCAAAACTGGATCTTTACTAAGATGCAGGTCCTATATGTTTCAGTTAACTTCATTATTATATTATTGGATAAACAGAAGCATAAGTTTCTATTAATTAATATCTATGTACCTTTTCAAGGCTTAAAGTTTTACCAGCAGGGGATATGGAAATTGTTCCAATTTATATTACAGAATTTGTACTTTAGGTTTCCTGACAGAGATATGCTTACCATGGGGACTTAAATGCCATAATCCAAGACTTTGACGGTTTAATTGATAATTCAGTCCTTGGGTATTTGAACACTTTGCCAACAATTCCTGTTAGACGCATTAAAGATACATGGATTAATAAAGCAAGAATCTCCTGATTTAAATTTTTAAAATAATTTGTATCCTTTGAATGGAAGACTAACAGGTGATCTAGAAGGAAATTTAACATACAGTATGTGTCACCAACAGGTGTTTCACTCCGTGAGCTTGTGCTCTGGACTGGACAGTTACAGATGTGGCATAATCTAAATATACCTGTTAAATCAGAAAGTGATCAGCTACTAGTTATAGTAGGAGGATTCCCTCCTGATTGGGTTACTGAAAATAGATCAGACGTTCCATTCTAAGAATTTAGAAATAGGAGAATTATATGGGATTGTGCTTTGGAAGAAGCAATGACCAAGCTAATGTGGGACTATGTTGAAGGCAAGGAATAGGATGCTTTAGGAGAACTAGGTGTGGAATCACTAATGGCACAGTTATTTAATCTTTTCAAGATCATAAATTGGCATGCTTTATGAAGTTATTTTAGTTATTGGGAAATATAGGAGGCAAGAGGTGTGGTTTGTTTTGAATGTAGGAAGTATAGTATAAAACTCTTCTGAGGAAAAGATTAAAAATGGCAAAAATAATCAATCAAGAAAGGAAGAAATATAATAGATTTCTTAAGGAAAAGCACAAAGATTTTTAATCATCGGTGGATAAAATGTTGAAAGTTGTTCATGAGAAAGGTGCACAAGATTTTGGAAACTATTTGCAAAAGGTACAAATAATTATTAAGAGAGTCTTGACTCCTATATCTCAGACAAACATTAGGTACAACATTTTTGTAATTGCTGTCTGATCCCCAAGCTGTTTTTCGTTGCCTCCTGAAATACGAGTCTTGGATAAAAGTGTGTTTCCGCTGATAGATAGAAAATAGGTTTATATGGCAGTAAAATCTTTGAAACTGGAAAAAGCTCCTGGTCCAGATACAATTCCAGTTGATGTTTATTTATGTAATACTTCTCTATAGTGTAAATCTTTAGTTGTTTGCTATAATAAGCGTATTGTAGAAAATACTGTTCCAAACTCCTGGAGAGGGACTGAAATAGTTCCCACTCATAAAAAAGGTGATATAGCTAATTCCACTATTTGTAGACAAATAAGCCTTCTAGATATTAATTTGCAGATTTTTTTTGTGTGTGATTATTTTAGAAAGACTAAATCATCAAATAAGTTTTACAGGTGGGTTTTGTGACCTGAAGGCAGGTTTAGAAGTGCTTAATGCACTATGGACAATTGCTTTACTTATGGCATTTGATAAAAAGTCTAGCATCACAGGAAACAGAAACTCTAAGTGGTATTTGTAGATTTTTCAGTGTCTTTTGATTCACTTCTAAGAGGTTTACTATGGTCACTTATGCTGACACGAGGTATTGATCCTGTTTTGATACATATTATTTATAATATATATAAAGACACATGGGCACCTATAAGGCTAAGTATAAGGTGTCAGCTTTCCTGTAGCATTCCTACTAATGAGAGTGTGAGACATGGATGTTTTGGTTCCTGTTCTTTTCTGTTTATATATTGATAGTATGTTAAAGAACTTCATAAATAATGAATCAGATTCATCAAAAATTAATAACTTCAATGCCCTGCAGTGGCCTATACAGATGTCTTCATATTGTTATCCTTATCCAGAAAAGGTTTACAGAAAAAAAGTTAGACATTCTAGGTGCCAAAACAAAAGAATTAAAACTTACAATACATTTTACAAAGACTCAAGTCCTGGTGTTTGGATATAATAAAGTAAAGGTTATTGGCACATAGGGAATCATAGAATAGGTTTAGTCCTACAGTAGCTATATTTAATTGGACCTAACCTTTTCTTCTAATGGTACTTGGTCCAGACAAGCAACAAATTGCATTGAAAAAGCTAACAGAACCATTCTGGGCCTAAGGACATTCAATTACTCCTATGGGGATATACAGTACATTGAGACCCGAATTGAAGTGATTAGAATTAAATATGTAACACAGTTGCTATATGGAGTGGAACTATTGGATATTGGCCATAGGAACAAACTTGTTATTCCTGCCTTTAAATTACTGAGAGTAGTTATGGGTGTTGGGCAGTCTTTTCTAGCAGTTTATCTTAGATCAGAAGGTCAGCTATTGGCTTCAGATAACAAGAATGTCAAGGAAAGGATTCCTTTATGTGTCTTGAGAGAAAAGAGGTGGTACTTTTAGGTTGTAAAGCATATATGTGGTATAAATATTTGCTTTGTAAATTAACCAAGTATGACCTGACAGTGTAAAATCGTTACTTGGGAAGAATGTCATCCTCAGTTTGAAATATAAAAATAAAAATTTGGAAATGTAAAAACAAAAATTAGTAATTAGTAGGAGAGGCCCACAGAGCTGAAGCTCCTTTCCAGGTGCAACCCGGTGAAAGGCAAATGAGGGTGGAAAGCAAGTGAACAGTCAGATTACAATATAGATATAGCATACAAATTTGCCACACTCCAGTAGTGTTGTTGTAATCTTTGCTCTTGGCTTCTTGTTAATAACAACAAATATTTGCACTTTATGACTTATGTAATCTTGTTATATTGCCATCAGTTAACTCCTGTTGTGTATTGCTATTGATGTGTTACGTGTTACTTGTCTGACTCGGAACCTTTGTAAATGAGCCTCAAGCTCAAAAGCATTGAATCCTAAATGTGAAATAAATAAATAAATAAATACAATTATTAAAATAAAGGTAATGAAATAACAGTGATATAAGGACAAATATTGCTAGACATTAGTAGCTCAAAGTTAGCATAGGACATCAGCTGTAAAGGAGAAACTAAAGGAGGCAGGAAGGAGATAAAGACCATGGGGATGAGGTGATGAATACTGTTGGTATTAGGGGTCAGATGGGTTAGGGAAAGAGGTGCAGAAGAAGGCAAGTTAAGAATGTGTGGTGAGACAGAGAGCATCTTTTCTATAAATACTACTTAGACACTATTTCTGATCCTCACTTACGGTGGGCCTTTATTAAATATAGATTTCAGGTATTTGACAGTAATTTTATTAATGGTTAGAAATAATAATGCTCCTCTTAATGGTACAAAATGTTTTTCTCACGTGGAGGTAATGAAGATATAATCCATGTTATCTGATTCTGTCCATGGTAGAATAAAGCCAGGAATTTTGGGCTCGGTTTTAGTGTTGTGTGAATACGGAATTCCACTGGTGAAGTTAGCATGGAATGACCATTCTGCAAACAGAATTCCCACTGAAATTTTACTTGTTCTTCTATGGAATTCCACTTGCTGCAATCCACTGAATAATATTCCTGCTAACAGCATTTTCCCACAGAAAATCTTTCCCAACAATTTCTTCAGAAAATGTTGAGATCTACAGAATAAAATCGTATGGAAGTGTTACAAAAAACTCATTGTGCATTTTCTTCCTCTGAATTCTGCCATTATGTTTCCGACAAAATTTGGCACAATTTTGAAAATTCCATGAAATTTCATTCTGTTTGAATCTGAATATTCTGCATAGCACTACTCGGTTCCTATATAGAATCCAGGAAAGAATTAAATATGTCTGTTGCTACAACAAATTTATTAACAACAGAAGGTGACGGACTTTAAATAGATTATCAAACTTTTCTTAACAATCTATAAAGTGAGGACAAGAATGGTTGTTAAATGTACACCCATTAATAGAATCTGGGGATCATAGGTGAATGCACTGATCATCTTCTAAAGATATCTGCACAGCACTGAATGTCAGTGCTATGTCTTACTGATTATTATGTTTGTAATCAGTTGTCTAATGTGATGTTTTATTTATTGACAGACTGTCTTTTGTGTCTAGGTAGTACTGTACATACTATAGTTTAAGTAATGTAGTTTATTTTATTGTAATTATCTATTTTTATGACTGAACAAATAAACTTAACTAACTAGCCTTGTGGGGAAACCACTAGATATCTAAGGCCTATGGTTGCCACCCTCCAGGCATACTCAGATTATTTAATAGGTGTGCAGGGGCCAGATATTAATTCCTGAATACCATGAATAGCAGGGTTCCCAAATGAGCCCTTTCAAATAGGAACCATTTGAATTCAGAAAATATTTGTCTGCCTGCTGAAATAAAAGAAGAAAACAGAAACCACCACCCCATGCTCTTCCTCAAGCTCAACCCCAGTAAATAATGCAACCCACATCCCCCAATCCCACCCTCCTCCCCCAAGCAGCTACAACATTTTGTATTCATCTCATGATGTGTGACCAGCAAAGCATGTCCACCTCTAAGGTCATTGGCTACCTTCCTGAATCAGTGGTGCTTGACTGCACTAAAGAATCTATGGCTTGCTCATTCCAATAGTAAATCCAGCTGGTCAGCTGTTTTACTATTGTGCATGAGCCCTTTCATTCATTCTGAAGGCTGTTAGCTGTGGAGGAGGGTGGGTTTTGCTAGTTGCCTGTGAACTTAACAATTGGGTGCTGAGAGGAGGAGGACAGTGGGATCAGGGTTCTTCCAGGGCAGGGGTGGGGGACATTAGTTAATGAATTTCTTTAGTGTAAACAAACTTTTTGATTCAGGAGGATGCTGAGATGTGGAGGTGGGCATGTTGTACAGGTCACCATCATGGTATCAATACAAAAATTGTGGGTGCAAGGAAGAGAAGGGTAGGGTTGAGATGCTGATAGAGTTTAGGGATGGGGTTGCCTGATTTACTGGGTTTGGACTGGGGAGGAGGAAGAGACATAATAAATAAGCAAGACTTAGGGGTCAGTTCTTTTTTCATTATTATTAGCAAAACAAATATCTCAATACTGAACACTCATATACTGACTGTTGAATACCAAATATTCAACTGAATATTCAGGAAAAGGTATTCACAGCCCTTTTATTTAGAGTAGTTGCACTGAATATTTGAAGGACTGACCTTGAAGGGTCGTGAGAGTTGCACTAGTAGTATGAAAAAGGGCATCCACATCAGTGAGGACCCCTTTGGTGGAGTGAAAGAATCTACCCCCACAGAATTGGAGAACACAGAATGTGCCTGAGGAGAGATGATGCTACTGGATGCCTGATATCATACCAGTGAGGAAGCATAAACCTAGCTGTATGTCATACAGTTGCAGTCATGTGACCAAAGCACCCCCATGGGTGAAGGCCCCACCACTGATTAAGTAACTGAGGATGAAGTCCTGCTAAAGGAAGGGTAGGAGAAGAGACCAGGCATAACCATAAGCAGGTGATGTGGAGATTCCAGGGGTCAAGCAGTAGCGAGCTGCCAAAATCTTGTACTGGGTCATAATGCCGCATGACATAATAGCGTCATGGCATTATGGTGAAACCTGACTTGTGAGCACCCTGAGTTGGACCCCAGGTTGAGAATCTTTAGTGTGGGGGTCGGGGTGCAGCCCCCATAACGGGGTGGGGTGGAGCCCCCTACAGAACAAAGACAGATGCCTCATGGCATAAATCATGCAGTGCAATTGTGTACGCGGCATTATGTTGTTCAACATAATGACCCCATGCCCCAAAATCTCCTGGGTTTGTGGCACAAAGATATCACAGAGATGCTGTCATATGACTAAAGGGTCTCCACTCCTGAAAGTCTTATGTGGGTTACAGGACATCTTTGCTATAACTCAAGTTATAGGACAACTCAGGCTACTTCTAAGAACCACAGTACCAATAAGAAAACTAATGACTGTTTGACCCATAAGCTAGACCCTTCCCCCTATACATATATTTGCCCCATAAGAGGCTCAATACTAATGTAAGTCTTCTTGACTGCATAAAACCATATGAGGTCTCTGAGCCTTAGTCAAAATCCTCTAAAGGGTTAATTCTCTGGTGTCTCAGGAGGATGGTCTAGCTGGTCTACTCCAGTTTCCTGAGGGAGAAGTCAGCTTGCTGTGATAAAAAGAGTTGGGAAGTTTTAGTCAGTGAGGTCTGGGAGGTGTAGGACTGGCAAGATATGCCTGCTCCTGGGAGCTGAACCTCTGTTCCAGTGTGAAGGGCCCAACAAGGACTTGCTTCTTTTTCCTGATGTCATTGGCAAGGATCCCCAGGAGAAGGAATCTTCTGTTTTCTTTGAGATAGAAATGGAGGGATGAGTAGAAGCTATTTACTGTGTGTCACTGCAAATTGAATGAAGGAAGGTGATGTAATAAACTGTTAAGCCTAGGACTACACTTGACACCCAGTGGTGTCCCCTCCCTGCATTAGGCAGGAGGTTTAGAAATATGACCCTGTAGCTCCCATGTAGTCTAGCCATGTAAATAATAATATGGAGAGCCAGCACCAAATGGGCATCACTGCCTAATCTGTGCTGAAAAATTTTGCAGTATGTGTGAATCTAAGGGCTGGAGTTCCTGTTTTGCCTGCTGCAGAGGGTGGATAGGGTATGCCTGGCACCAGGATCAAGGGAAGCCTGCCCTATTCCTGGGAGCTCTCTGAAGCCCAATACCCCAGACAAGGATGACATTTCCTGAGGGAGAAACCAGCTTACTGTGGTAAAAGAGCTGGGAAGTTAAGTCAGTGTGGGCTGGGAGGTGTACAACAGACAAGATATGCCTGCTTCTGGGAGCTGAACCTTTGTTCCAGTGTGAAGGGCCCAACAAGAACTTGCTTCATTTTTCACGATGTTCATTGGCAAGGATCCCGGGGGTGGAGTCATCTGTTTTCTTTGAGATAGAAATAGAGGATACATAGATACATAGAAACTGTCAGCAGATAAGAACTGCTAGGCCCATCTAGTCTGCCCATAAGCCCTAAACTTGTATGCAGTCAATCACCCTAAGTGATCAATGGCTTTTATCACTCCCTCCCCATCCAATGTTCCCTAATGTGCTATTAACTGTGTGTCACTGCAATTGAAAGAAGGAATATGATGTAATAAACTGTTAAGCCTAGGACTGCTCTTGGCACTCAGTGGTGTCCCCTCCTGCATTAGGCAGGAGGTTTAGAAATATGACCCTGTAGCTTCCATGTAGCCCTAGCCATGTAAATAATAGTGTGGGAGCCAGCCTCAAATGGGCATCAGTGCCTAATCTGAGCTAGCTTTTACAGTATGTGTGAATCTAAGGGTTGGAGTTCCTGTTTTGCCGACAGCAGAGGGTGAGTGCGGTTTACCTGGCACGGGCTCAAGGAAAGCATTCCCTATTCCCCAGTAGCTCTATGAAGCCCAGTACCCCGTCTGCATTAAGAAGAACTGTAAATCAAGAGTGCCCTCTGGATGGTCTCCCCCAGGTGTGAAGGGCAGAATGCACCACCCTTTGGCAACTCCTGGTGGCTGGCTTTGGCATTGCACTTTGCAGCATGGGTGACCACACATGGCATACACAGATGCCAGGATGCCGTGGCATGCATTCTAGTGGGTGGAGGGAATGAAAAAGAAAAATGGCCGCCAAGCCAATCGGATGATGGTGGCCACCTCTCATCTCAGCTAAACCAAGGAAGGCCCAAGCTACAGCCTCACCACCCCGGCAAGGCTTGAAGAAAGTGCCTACAGGCACATGACAGTCTTCCCTCCCAGTCCCACCCACAGGTGGGGGACCTCCCTGATGAAGGGATCGTCAGGTCATTTGAGGGGCAGTACTTGATGGAGCAGCAGACAGTGATCGGGTTGAGCATTGTGTTGGGTCTTGGTTGCCTGAAGGAGTGGATATCTGGGCTGGTGGGGAATAAATAGATAACACACAAAAAAAGAAAAAAAGAAGGACTGTATAGGGTGAAGCCTGAAGCTCTCATCAGTGTGGATATGCAGTCTGTACCTAGGAACCTTCAGGGACTCATGCTACAGGGGTCCAGCAAATAGTGTAGGTCCTGAGTAGTTCCAAGTGATGATTTCTATGTGAATCTAGTTGGAAGAAAACCTGCATTGAAAGTACCTGTGCACCTTTTTTGGATTGTTAGAATGACCCCAGACATTTATCAACTGGATTTTGCAACCTCCTAAAATGTCTTTACTGCCATACTTGGTCTGTGGGATTCAGAGACTGTAGTGTGTGACAGACTGTGAGATATTGCAGTCAGTTCCACTGGGGAAATGAATTATCTGGTCTTGAGAATCAGTTTAATAAAAGGATCCTGTTTTGAAGTTTAATCCAAGTTGGACATCCCCTTTGTTTAGAAATGCATTATATGTGCTAATCCCACTTGCCCTGCAGCCTGCATGCTCAATGTGTCTTGGAGTAATAGGACATCACCATCAGCCTGGTGGTCAAGTAAGTGAGCTAGTTAATGTGTTTGCTATCCTCCCTGGTTTACCATCTGCAACAGCCACACCTCTAGATTTCAGGAAGTGAAAACTTAAGAATGTCTCACGGCATGACAGGGTGTGTGATTCTGGGTCAGTAATCACACTTCCCAAGGGTGTTATTCTGACCAAGGCACTTGCACTAGTGCCTTTAAACACCAAGAGAGTTGTGTGATTATTGTCCATAATCCCATACCATGAAGTGCCTTATCACTTTCTTAACAAGTGTATGAAAAACCACAGCAACTGATTTTTCTACACATGTTATAAAGTTACAAGCAAGTTTTATTTTATGGGGAAAGTGCTGTAAAACTGAAAAAAAGTTCCTCTCAAGGACCTCTGGGTTCTTGTGATGTTTCCTAAGCTCACCATGAGACACAGCAGTTACGTGGTGGAGCAGTGATTTCCTGGTGGGTTGTGACACTAATGGCCACCACTGTGAGTTTTCAACAGTTTCTGTTTTTTTAATTCTGCAAATAACTGAGCTTTATTGAACCATTTCAACATAAATTACATACCAAAATAATTAAATAACACAAAGGAGAAATACAATACCCAAATCGAGAATTAAATATACAAGAGAAACATAAAAAGGGAGATAAAACCCAAATCCCCCATAAGAATAAAAAAAAAACCCTCTGCCCCTCCCCTCCACCCCTGGCAGCTATCCCGTAATTGACCCACAATAGATAATGTTATAACATAAAACATCGTCTAGATTAACAAAAGGAACACAACAAGTCTAGTACATACTGAGCATAGGAGAGACAAAGGAGGAAACGACCATACATGGAACTAGTTCAAAGAAGGGTCGACACCAATAAAATACAAAAAACAAGAGACATCCAACTCTAGTAACTGCATCTGTCCTTAAGACTTTGATACAGCCTACCCCAACAGTGTTGGAATTTCAGTGAAGTGTTAAAGAATGAGAAACTGATCTTTCTGCATTCAGTGCATTCAAAATTAGTCCCACCATTCCCCAAGCGATGGGGTCCAATCGTCTCTCCAATGGCGTAAAATTATTAACTTGGTGACAGACGCAACCATTGCCATTCGATATTTAGATAGCTTGCCAGGTACATTACCAAACATCCCAAATATGCAGACCTCCAGGTTAAAGAACCTGGCAAGGTCGTAAAATTGGCTGATCCCTTGCTTCACCAATTGCCACAATCCGAAATTTTGGGGCAAGTCCAAAACTTATGGTAACTAGATGCAAGAGGGTCATTACAGTCTATGCATAATGCAGAAAATCGAGGTTTAGTCTAGAAAGCTTAGCTGGGAAAAATATAGATTGTGTAGTAACTTAAATTGAACGTCTCTCAACCTATCCTGTTTAACATATTTGTAGGTGTCGATCAGACCTTCTCCCACGTTTCTGCTGATTTGCCCAAGGATAAATTTAATTCCCAGTATGCGGGATCGGGGCGCATTAGAATCTCCTTTAACAATAATATATTTATAGATCTTGGAAACGCTTTACCGATTGTATAAGCTCTTTCAGCTCAGTAAACATAGTTACCAAGATCTCCGCCCAGGACCTTTATAGAAATAAGATTTAACACTGCTTATTATTTGGGTTAATTTTAGAAAGGACTGGACTTCCACACCAAACTTTTCCACCAATACTTGAAATGGAAGTAACGACTTGTTTAAATAAAAATCTTTAACTCGTGGTTTAGCAGCTATCGTTACTACAAATCTGGTATCGGTTGGTTCCCGATTACAAGATTCGGATTTCTTAATAAGGGTTGAGATAAATAGTATAGTTGCAAAATTTTAAACTTTGCATAAAATTGATGTAAGGCTTTTATATCCCACCCTAGCGGGTACATCCACCTTCTTTGGAATCTTGGCCAATGGGATATATAGCAAAGACTCTAAATCAAGCTTGAAGCTTTTAACAAATAGTCGGTCTAATTGGAGTCCGGATGAGAAATTTCCTCCTCACAGGCCCATGCGCCATGCTGCCATGTGGATTGCTAGGTAGTATACATAAAAATCCGGTAATTGGAGACCTTCTAATTTACGTTGCCGGGTAAGTTTGTAATAACTCTAGGGGTCTACCATTCCACAAAACTCGAGCAATATTTGTAGAGCGGTTTAAAGTAAGACTTTGGCAGATAAACATTTAGATTCGATAGTGGGTAAAAGGTTTGGGCATAACCACCATTTTAAGCGTATTGGCTCTACCGAGAAAGTCAAAGGAGTTTTGACCATCTTTCCAAGTCTTCTTTTATAGATTTAATTAACGGTCTAAGATTTAAGTTGGCAGGGTCTCTAAGTTCTTAGATATTTGGATGCCCAAATAGGTTAATGATTGGGTCTGCTAACGGAGTCCCAAAGAAAGGCACCAACCTTTCTGAAGAAATGGAGACAAGGAGTATACAGATGTTTTAGCCTTGTTTAAACTATATCCAGAAAACACACTAAAGTTGGTAATTAAATCAAGTACTTTGGGGAGGAAGAAGTAGTATTAGAAATATGTAATAGTAAGTCATCAGCAAATGCTGACAATTTAAATTAAGAATCGCCTATCTTAAGCCCTTGAACTTCCTTATTTACATTGATAGATCTAACTAATGGTTCAATGTACAAATTAAATAAATAAGGTGATAAAGGGCAACCTTGCCAAGTACCTCTTAATAGGGAAAAACTTCAGAGATTAAATTATTGCATTGAATCTTAGCTGAGGGGCATGAATATAAAATTTGAACCATATGAATAAATCTGGCGGAAGACCTAGTTTAGCCAGGGGTAGTAAACATGAAAGTCACTCCATCCGTCCGAAAGTTTTCTGCGTCTACTTGAAACTAGAGCGCCTCCCTGGTGGGAGTCCGTAGATGCAGAAATCAAGTAAAACAGTTTATGAAAATGGTCGGCCGAGGACGGCCTCAACAAAGCCAGCCTGTTCTGGACTCAATAGATCACGCCAAACTTGTTTTAATCTGCTGGCCAAGATTTTAGCAAAATCTTTACATCTAAATTTAGTAAAGAAATTGGCCTAAAATTACCCACTAAGTTTGGGGCTTATCAGGTTTGGTAACAAAATAATCTTGGCCTCAAACGGCGTCTTATCCTTGATCCCTTGATCACACCAAAGGAAAAGAGTTTATGCAATAAAGGCACAAGATTGTTTTAAACAGTTGAAAAAAAGCTGTAAACCCATCCGGGCCAGGCGCCTTGTCTGGGCAAAAGGAGTCAATAGCTTTCTTTATTTCCTCCTCAGAAATAGGAGCTGCTAGTTGTGGTCCAACATCCTCTGACAGTCTAAGTAAAGGGATGCTATCCAGAAATTTCTGAATCTTATCCGTAACCTGGAGGAGATTGTTGGCTTGAATAGGGCTTCATAAAAGTCCACAAAATTTCTAATATCATACCTGAGTCTGTAACCAACTGTCCGATTCTGGATGATTCAGGGCAGTCACCCACTTAGCCGAGGATTTTGCTTCAACTGCCAGGCCAGCAGTTTCCCTGCCCTGCTACCCTGCCCTAGGTATAGGGCCTTAACTCTAGAGACTGAATTAATAACTTTCTCCTCTGCTTATCTGCATACCATGTTCGTAAGGATATTAATTACGCTCCTGCTCCTCAGTTCTCCGCTGTCACTTATATTTTCTAATTCCTTAATCTCTCTTAAACACTCATCTACAAGCTGTCTTGTTTTTGCTTTATGCATCGAGCCATACGTATCAACTCCCTCACCACATAGACTTAAGAGCCACCCAAGTTTGATCAACAGCTTTGATAGAAACCCAGTTACTGTTAATAGAGTTTTCCAAAAGGATCTAAATCCAGTTAATGCCTTGGGATCCTTTAAAATATTATTATTTAAAGACCATGAATATGACCTGGGAGGCTGTAGGGTAGAGAACATACAATATTTATAGGAGAATGGTCAGAAATTACATGGGGCAAAGTTGTGGCCTCCACTACCCAGGATAAACTATATTGGCTAACCAAAAATAGTCGATCCTCGAGTGTGATTTATGTACCGCAGAGGAGAAGGTGTATTCCCGGACATTGGGGTTCATGATATGCCAAGGGTCTACTAAACCTGTTGATAACATGAACTCTCTTAGAGCTTTCTGTGCTGGGGAGGAAGTGATCCTTTATAATGAGATCGGTCCAACCAGTTAAACTGGACTAGATTCCAGTCACCACCCAAAATTATTGGCACATTTTTAAAGGACGCCAAAACCAAACCCAACTGAATAAAAAGCAGATGAAACCAAGTTAGGTCCATATACTGAACCCAACACTAGATTAAACCCACCTATACTGCCTGAGACAAATATGTATAAACCCTCTTGGATCAAGGGATTATTTCCGAATAAGTAAGCAGATCCCATGAGCAATTAAAATGGCAACCCTCGACTATTTGATGAGAATCCGCACCAAAAACCTGGTTCACCCACTTCTTCTTGAAGTGGGCAAGACGATCAGAAAGGACATGGGTTTCTTGTAAAACACTATCGCTGGTTTCAAGCAGGCTAAGTGATTTAAGATAACAAATTTTTACAATTGTCCTTTCCTCCCTTAATGTTCCAAGAAACAATATTCAACCTATTAGCCATTTGTTGCCAAACCTAAAAGAATATTGGGATAGCTGCCCCCATTACTAACCCCCAACAGAAAAGACTATATCCCTAGAAACCACCTCCCCCAACAAGGAAAAAAGAACATCAATAGTTAACTTAAAACCTTCCCTCCTGGCTCTGAAGCCTACTTCTCATCCACTGGAACATGGTGCAACATAGAGATGTGCATACGCCCCCATTTAAGAGCTGTTCTTAAACATTTAATAAATGAACCTGCAAAACCCAGTCCCAGATCTAGGATAATAAAAGAACCTTTATACCGAACCCTTAATCATCAATTGAGTAGAAGAATAAAACCCCAATTAGTAAGAGCCAAGGGGCATAATTTTAACCAATTAAAGAATAGAATACAGGCCAACCCTGTAAATACCTCCAATCCTTTGGGCATAGACAGGAAAGCTGTGGTAATCCTGCATAGCGCCTATGCACCTAACCTAGGTGGAAAGCTCAGGCAATACCTGGAAAAATTAAATTCAGGCCAACCTGCCCACAACTAAAAATGTCAATATTGGTCCAAAATGAAACAACTGATCCTGCCATAAAATCATGCCTAATAATATGCCCCTTAGCTTCCATATCATAGCATAACATGTAAGACTTGTAAAACTCCTTTCTATGGGGTTCCTACAGTTGAGAAGCCTCTTAAACTCCAAGGTCACCAACCAACGAAGCTTCATAAAGAGAATCCGGCACCTCTTAATAAAACAAATACAAACAATTTAAGTCATATATCCTCATTAATATATGTATAGTAAGTCACTAGCTAAAAGCACAATCCCCCACCCCTTCTTTTAGCTATAACCCAGAATGCTTTCTTATGTATGTAAGTAACATATGGCAAAACACAGTTTCCAGCACTCCTCTAACAACATATCTAGGGGCTAAATATGACTTCATGTCAAAAGTATGCTATATCTCTTCCGTCTTACCAAGGACTATGCTAGAATACACTGAGAGATTACCACTTGTTAAATATCTCATTGAAGGGCAAATTAAGATTATTAACACCAAATGAAAAAGTCCCAGTCACAGTCCTGTAAATTAAGTAAGTGGCTAAACTTGAGATTTCACCCTTTAGCAAACAGGTCAGGTAGCAGGGATTTCAAGGATATCAGCGCCTCCTCGCCAAATTGAACCTCTTAGGAACTCTTTGACTGTAACTTATAACCGCAGAGATATAATAAGCGATGTCAGATCCCTCATGCCCACAGCTCGAGGTAATCGGTCTGTAGCTCGCTCAAGCCCTGTCTCATTTTCCAAGTCAAATCAGGCACTAGTCGCAGTTTCTTGCCCTCCCACTGAAAGCTGCTAGCTTCTTGACCTCTCTTAAAATATGCTCACGGTCAAGATAATTGAGTAGTTTAAAAATGATTGGCCTGGTGGTTCTGAGGAGGGGTTTGGCTCTAAGGGCCCGTGACCCTCTCTATAATATATTCTGGCCCATTTGGTGAGGGTCCTGCCGATTTTTAAGGAGCCTCTGTAAGAACTGAATGGTGTTCGGCCCTTCCTCCTTCTGGGAGACCCAATAAGACCAGGTTGTTTCGTCTGTTACGGCCCTCTAAGTCATCCAGGCAATCCTCTAGCTTGCTAATGCTTCTTTGCATTCAGCCATGGTGACCCCAATTTATCCATGGCTCTCCCAATAGAAATCCTCGCCTCTGCGTTTGTCACTCTTAGTGCGAGCTGAGTCAGGGCTGGCTTTATCTCAGATACCTCCTCTATTAGCTTGAACAATGCATCTTTTATCGTTGCCAGATCTCCATAAATTTTGGATGGTGTTATTTCTTCCTCTCTTAGTGATGGCGACGAGCTCCATCGTGGCGCTGGCTTCGAGTTCGGCATCCACTTCCTGCATTTTGCTGAAAAGGGCGTAATCCGTTTTCACTCAAAAACAGTCTCTGCTTGCTGAAAATAGTGTTCCGATATCTACTAGCCCGTTTAGCAGTACAAAGTGCAGATTCAGTTAAACAGGAGCAGAGACCAGGAGAGCTGCTGCTTCACTCCATACTGCGCATCCATGACCCTCTCGTTTTTTTTAATTATGAGATGGTGCAGCTTTCTCGATGTCCTCAACACTCAAGTGCCATTATCACTTTTGAACACTGAAAGTGGTTGTGCTCAAGTAGTGCTCTATGTGGCTCCAGCAGCATGAGAGTCAGACTGGGATTTGTACTGTGAAGTGGCTGATACTTTGAAAGAAGTGCAGGCATGTAATTATGGGCAGATAATTACATGGCTGTACTGGTGTTTCAGTCAATCACAGCACAGGAATTTTCTTACACGTTATAAATCTGTATAAACTAGGCCCTATGCTAAACCCAGGACAAGTGGTGGATGTGCTCCAAGAGCAGGAAGTGCGCATAAAAGTGAGAAATAGGTTGCAATATTTAGCCATTGATGGGCAAACTTAATAGCACTTGAGGAGTATGCATTAGGATAAAACCACTGAGACAGAAGACTTTGTAGGATGTGGAGTGATGGAGAGTGAGTCTCACTGCTTGGTTGTATTGGAGTGGACAGACAGGTAAAAACTGCAGCTGCAGGCCTGGCTGCCTGAAGTCTCCCCAGAGAACAAGGCTTGTGCAGAGACGACAGTGCAGCTAAGAAAGAAACATTGAGGGAAGTTGAACAGTAGGGCACTGCCTAAAAGGTATGAACCAGCATGACTGAGCTAAGGAGCAGTGAACTGAGGTGTGCCTGTATGAAGTGGGCCCAGGTGTCAAATGGGGATGAGCCCTAAAAGGCAGAGCAAGGCTATATACCTCTCAAGCCAGCAGTAGCAACTGGAAGGCAGCAGAAGATGAATGAACAACCCCAGCTGGCAGGAATAACAGCAGCAGCATGAGGGACTGAACTGTAACAGAGCTCAGAAGGACAGCAGGAGAAGCTGTAGCCAAGCAGCAGGAGGAGATTCAAACTGAGACCACAAGCAGCATAAGCACCACAGGAGAGAGTGAGCTGCCATGAACAGCAGAACTAGAAGAGAGGGCAAGCACGAACTGGCAAGAGAAAGAGGAAGACTGCTCCAGGTAGTCAGCTAAGAGAAATTTGCAGTGAGCAGCAGCAGCAGCAGCAGGGGAGGAGGTAGCCAATAAGAAGAAACCAGCAAAATGGGCCAGCTGATGTAGGGAAGGGAAGAGCAGGACACCTAGAGCAGCTGCTGTGTGGCAACATTAGGTACGAAGATGGCGCTGGGTGGGTAGTAGTGCTGTCAGCTGCAGCAAAATATTCCAGCTGCCCAGAGGATGCTTGCAGCTGTGCATGAAATAGTACTGGGGCACCACTGTCCCACACAACCTCAGGTACAGCCTTGTGACTCCTAATTAGTTTTTCTTCTACATTTTGTACAATTTAAAAATGCATTTATATCTTTATTTAGTTTTGTTGACCAGGAAAGGAGGGTAAGTAATTCTGCCAATGTATGCCTTGTTCCATGGAGGAAGGAGGAGATACAGATGCAAATTGACATATTGGATCAGGTTAAGCTTTTGATGATATTTTAGGGAGTGGGGACATTTGGCTAGGTCACTGAAACACTCCTCTACTTTTCAAGAAGTGCCATGGTATCCTTAAAATCCACCACAACAGGACCTTGGTTTAACATCTAATTTGAAAGACAGCAATTCAGGAGTGCAGCACCTCCTTCACGATGCACTACAGTGGCAGTACTTGAAACACCCAAGCTCCTATGGTGGATCTAGAACCCACAACCTTCTGATCATTCAGACTCAGAAGCAAGTACAACCTGCTGAGCAACTGAGCCTGCTGTAATACTGCTGTCTGAATTGATCTCTACCTGAGAGTAATTGCCTGATGCACCAAGCGGCTTGTGAACTTGATTAAAGATTAGTGTTTGGTCGGTTGCACAATGCTAACAGTGCTCCAGCAATTGAGCACTTATCAAGTGGCAAAATGTTAGAGCTTTTAAACATGCTTTCAAAACAATAAATTATTTAAACTGTCCTATTTAACATCTGTACAGTAGTAATATTCTGCTGCTAAGGGTGGGGGAGGGTTCTAAATTAACATGGAAAACATAAAGAGAATTTCACAAACCAAACAGCCCTACTTTAAGTTTAAATAGGGCCTATAATTGCCAAGCAGAAGAAAACTAAGCAACAAATTACAGGAGCCACCAGGACAGACTTATTGTGACTAGTCCTGGTACTATTATGTGGAGAGCCCAGATCTGATTTGGGCATGCAGGATTACTACTGTTCACTACATTCACTAAAAATACCACCAACAGCTTAATCTGGTTCTGTAAGTCAGTTTGCATCTTTACCTTTCTCCCTCCCCAAGGATGAGGAAGAAAATAGGCAGATTGCCTAGTACTCCTTTCCCGTCAACAAAAATTAAATAAAATAAAAAAATATTGTCCAGTCCACATCAACAGTTAGGCAGTCTGCCACTGAGCATGCTCAGTCTCCCAAACCATCTTCAAGCCTTATTTCTCCTAACACCCAACCATGTGATCCTCCTGCTTTGTCCTCATAGCACTCTGATCTGCACGCTGGTACAGGAATCTGAAGCAAGTCTTGTCAGAGGAGGCTGAGTGGCTCTTGTGAATGTGAACTGAATACTAGAAGTAGAACTCTTGTTACAAGTAGGTAACCTCCAGTTCCAATTACAGTACTTAGATTTAGTTCACCATCCATGCTTAGGTAAACTCCTAGCAATTCTCAGCAAGAGGGGCAAAGTGCAACTACCCCAAATTAGGCAAATAGGGACTGGAGGACTGAGAACCCCAAACCATTATCGTGGCAACTAACAAATAAATGCCTTATATGGATATGTATTTGTGTACATTTGACCAGGCATACCTCTCAACAGAAACACAGAAGAGGCTGCACAAGGGAAGGTGGTGTTCTAATCAAGTCAGAAATTTCACTAGGTAAAGATAGGCAACCACCAACCACTGTAGTAATCACACAGGCTCCAACGTTACATAAAGAATTCAAGTTTTATTCTAAGACATACATTGTCTGCACACTTGGACGATTTCAGAAAGAACTGTGTCTCGAAAACACGTCAAGCGTGTGACATGTGTGTCTTGAATAAAACAGGTAACACTTATTTTAAGTGTCCTTAAGTAAACTGAAACTACTGTATAACTACAATGTACTACTATTTATTTTATTTTAGTCTTTGGTAACCTGGTAGGCCCACTAGGCACAAGTGCCTGTTTTCAGGGCTACCTGGGAGCACTGGGTGGTTAAGTGACTTGCTCAGAGTCACACAGTATGCAAGTGGAGGTTGTGAGAATCATACTCAGGTCTGATCTGCTGGATGTATCAAGCTCATTCACACCTCGCTCCTCTAACCTCTAGGCTATACTGCCAGCATGTAACTTCTATGTAGTTACATGTAGCTACAATGTAGTGGTTAACTAGTTTCACATTTGTGGTTTGTGTAGTTACACAGTTTGCATGAACTGGTAGTTACTGCAATTACTGTTGCCTCCTTCTGTCTCAAATCAATTCTGTCTGGCAAATGTAATTATGCATGTTGCACTTTGCAACAGCCGTTACATGTGCAGTTACACTTCCAGCATAAATCAATTTTTCTGTTGAACTTTGCAACAGCTGTTACATGTGTATTTTCACTTCCAGCATACATCTATTTGTGCCAAAAGAGACGGATGTGGTTCCTATGTAAATACCACTTCCTACAATTTGTATAACTACACACCAGGAAGAGTCCTACCTATGTATCCTTCACCCACCACCACTCTACACAGCAGATTGGCTGTAAAGCATGGTATGTAGCCATGCCCCATTCACAGCCACCCACCTGGGCCATAGCTGCCAGGAGGGTAGGTGCAGAAGAGGTGTGGATCAATGCCACAGAAGTAGCATTTCTTAGTAACTACAGCACTGTTACAAACCAATAAGTAATTATGTAAATTATTTTATTGTATACATAAACAATGTAGTTGTATAGCAATTAAGAATACAAGATTGCATGTTTATTAATCAGTAAGTGCATGTGGAATGATTTCTGAAGGAAAACTTACATCAGAACTACAGCATTGACATTCAATATAGGCGTATCATAGTTACACCTTCTTTGTATGCTTTATTTTAAGTGTCAGTTTCTGCAGTACTTATCTTTACAAATACCTGGGCATGTTTGTTAGGAATCAACTGTGGAAACAATGCCACAAAAGCAGCACATTCCTTAGTAACTACAGCACTGTTACATCCTTCTTCTTACACTTTAAGTGTCAGTTTCTGCATACTTACTTTGCAAATACATGTTAGTTAGTCATTAACTGTGGAAACAATGCCACAGAAGCAGCATGTTCCATAGTATCTATGGCACTGTTACACACCTTCTTCTTACACTTTAAGTGTCAGTTTCTATGCTACTTACTTTGCAAATACATGTTAGTTAGTCATTAACTGTGGAAACAATGCCACAGAAGCAGCATGTTCCATAGTATCTATGGCACTGTTACATCCTTCTTCTTACACTTTACATGTCAGTTTCTGCGATTTACTTTGTAAATACATGTTAGTTAGGCATTAACTGTGGAAACAATGCCGAGAAGCAGCATGTTCCCTATCAACTACAGCACTGTTAAAAGTCAATAAATAATTATGTAATTTCATGATTTTATATTGTATAGCAATTTATAAATGTTAGACTGCATGTTTATTTTAGTTCTTTTGTTTTGGTCACACAGTATACAAGTGGTGGCTCTGGGATTTGAACCCAGTTCTCCAGGTTTGTAGGTCAGTGTTTTTTAACCACTACACTATGCTGCAGTAAGTTTACAGACCTCCCACCAATATCCACTGAGAGATACACCCCTCCTCCTTCTACTTCTCCCTCCCCTCAACTTTCACATTCCCACCATCTTTCTGCAGCTTCATTCCATTTTCCCTTTTACCTAGTCCCAGCATCTGCTGAAGCTCTCATCCATCTTCAGGGGACAATTTCCAGCAACTTATTCTGTTGCTACCACCCTCTTGCTGAAAACATGTCTCCTTATTTCCCTGTTCAAGTGCTCACTCAGCAGTTTGAGGCAGTGGCCTTTAGTGGTACTGTTGGCACCAAGTTTAAAGAGATCTTCAGAGTTCACTTTGTTAAAACCCATAAGGTATTTACAGGTTTCTATCAAGTCACCCATCTCCCTTCTATCTGCCTGGGAGCACATGTTGAGATCTCTCAGTCTCTCTGGTAAGGCCTACCTTGTTACCCCTGGATCACATTGGTCACCATTCTCTGTACCGCCTCCAGTAAGTGGATGACTTTCTTTAGGTAAGGCTTCAATACTGCACACTGTACTCCAGATGCAGTGTAAACAGGACCTGTGTGGTGGCAGAATGATCTCCACCTTCCTACTGCTTATACTCCTGGTTATAAAGCCCATCATCTTATTTGCTATGGCGCTGCTCTGCTGCAGTGTGCTAATTGCTTTAGGTCACTCGTTAGGCTCACATCCAAGTCTTTCTCTTTCTCTTCCTCTGACTTGGTGACCTGCACCCTCTGGATTCTTGCACCTAAAAGCATTACCTTACACTTCTGGCACTCAGTCCCAGATGCCCTTTACCAGAGCCTGTCCATCTCTAGTTTAGCTTGGTCCCCTCTCATGTCCTGTTTCCCTTCTCCTATGTTCACTCTCTCACATTTCTTTGCACCATCCACAAAAGGCACATTTTGCCTTTTATTCCATCTACAATGTTGCTAGTAAAGATGTGTATAACACTGGGCGGGCACCGAGTCCTGTGGGACCCCACCAGTTATTGGTCTAGAATTTGAGAATCCTCCTCAGCTACCACTTTCTGGTTTCTATCATGTGACCAGTGTTTACCCACCTACCCCATTTTGTCCCTACCCCAAGTCCTCCAGTTTCCTAATCAATTTCATGTGGGGAACAGAGTCAAAGGCCTTGCTGAGAGCAAGGTACAGTATGCCCACTGCTTGACCTTTGTCCACTGTCCTAGTTAACCAATCAAACAAATCAATCTGATTTGTTTGGCAGGGACTGCACCAACACAAACCCATGATGCCTAGTCTCATGGAGTCTATTTTGTCCAGAAAGTTCACCAGTCTTTCCTTTAGAATGGTTTCCATGAGCTTCCCTGCTATTGAGGTCAGACTTATTGGCATAATTACTAGGGTTGACCTCAGCCCACTTTTTGTGTTTCAGCAGTACATGTACTGTTCTCTAGTCCAGGGGTACCACTCCCATTTCTAGAAAGGTGTTAAACAGGTCCATTAGGGAATCCACCAGCATATCTGCTAAATCTCTCAGAACTCTTGGGTATATGCCATGAAGTCTGGGAGGCTTATCTACCTTCAGTGTCTTTAAACCCTTCCCTTATACTATCAATTCTGATCTCTCCATCTGTGACTCCAACCCCTCCCATTATCCTCCTTCTTCTTTTGGGGTACTGGGCCATCCTTCTCTGTGAAGATTAAAGCAGAATTGCTTGTTTAGTATCTCTGCCTTTCCTCACTACCCTCCATCCACCCCTCCCCTTTTCAGCCTGACTATCCTATCCTTGATTTCTCTCTTCTCCCTGATGTACTGGAAGAAGGCCTTCTCTCCATTTTACCCCTCTGCCTGCTGCAGTTCCCCTTGACCATGGTCAGTCTTATTGCCTTCCTTGCCTCCTAGCCTTATTGCTGTGTTCCTCCTTGTCTTTGTCCTTCTGGATGCTTTTATACCTTTTAAAGGCTGCTCTTTTGCTCTTTACAACCTGGGCTACTCCCTGTCAAACTAGCTGTGCTTCTAGACTATAGATATTTTGCTTTTAATTTTGGCACACTCATTTGTTGCTGCCAACAGCCCTTCCTTGATGATGGGCCATTTCTGATCCACCCTCATATCTTTCCTGATCTTAGCAACATGTCTCTCCAGAATTTCCCTATCTTTCCATAGTCTACCCTCCTGAAGTTCAGTACCCATATCTTAGATCCAGTCCTCTCCTTGCACATGTCCAGGTGAAACCTCACAGTTTTATGTTCACTGCCTGCCAGTGGTGCTTTCACCTTCACCTCCTGGACATGTGCACCATTAGTCAGAACCAGGTCCAGTATAGCCCTCTCCATATTGAGTTCTAGTACACACTGTGTTAAAACTCACATTGGAATGCTTTCACAAGCACTTGAGATCTGGTATAGGTGGTAGTAGGATGTATCACTCCACCCCAGGTAGACTGAAGTTCCTCCTGATCACAACCTCTCCCTGCCTGCCATATCCACTATTTTGACCCCAGCTCGTTTAAATCTCTTCCTGATTTGATGGCTTTTTGCTACTCTTTGTCCTTAGTTTCTTGCTTTTCTATGACACAGCAACTCTGTTCTTCCTACTGTCTGCTCCTCCCTAGTACAGGTGATTCCTTTCATCCTGTACAGAGACACTCAAACCCCTCTACCTAACCCTCATCCCTCCTATACAGTTTGTACTCTTGGATGAAGAGATCCCAGTCTTGATTAGACATGGCCCACTTCTGAGATTGCAACCATGTCTACCTCCCTCCACCACTAGTGAATGCAACTGAGCCATTTTGTTCCCAAGCTCCTTGTATTTAGAGACAACACTTTCCACCTTGATGTGAGATCTCCTCCACCCTGGACTGCCTTCCACTCCTCCCATACACGCCTCCCCCTACCTTTCCTTTCATGCCTCCTGGCCTCCCATCTGCCTTCTTATCCTTCTTGTCCAGCTAGGGTGGAGGACTGATGGCCTCCTCCTCTTGGTAACAAAGGGTATTTTGACCCCTGCTGCCCCTCACATCAATTTAAATTTAGTTCCTCTCATATGCTCATCAAATCTGACCTTTTTCACTCTCATGTCTTCCTTGTTAAGGTGCAGCTTGTCAAGTGCATAAAGGTCTTTGTTCTCCCACATTTTTCCCAGCCACCAGATAGTCTGTAATCCTCCTCTTTATACCACCCGCAGAACCAGACATTAAATTCTTCTTCCTATTTCTTCCTTGCAGTGCTAGCCCTAGGTACTGGTAGCTCTTCCAAGAAGGCTATCGACATCACCACCTTCTGGCAGATCTGTCCCACTTCTTTGAACCTGTCTTGGATCACCCCTCCTCATTGTCCACCAAATTATTCATACCTAGATGAAAAAGAGGTGAAACTGCACCCCTCTTGGCCCATGATCTCAGCTATTCTTGCCCTTGCCCTCCTGCAGTCATCATTGGCATACAGTGAACTCTTCTGTGATTCATTTCTGTGACTAGGGAGGTGGATCAGGGGAGGGCAGTGGACATGGCCTATCTGGACTTCAGCAAGGCCTTTGACACTGTGCCACATAGAAGACTATTGCACAAACTAAGGAATATGGGTGTGGGCAGGACAGTAGTGTGGTGGGTAGGTAACTGGCTGGGCAGCAGGACACAGAGGGTGGTGGTAAATGGCTGTCACTCCACAGAGGGAAGAGTGACCAGTGGGGTACCACAGGGATCAGTGCTGGACCGGTCCTATTCAATATCTTCATCAGGGAACATTGCGCAGGGACCTAGAAGGCAGAATTTCTCTGTTCACTGATGACTGAAGCTCTGTAACAGAGTAGACATACCAGATGGTGTAGACAGAATGAGAAGGGACCTGCAGAAACTTGAAGAATGGTCAGGGTTTGGCAGTTGAAATTCAATGCCAGGAAGTGCAAGATAATGCATATGGGGCACAAAAACCCGGCACAATATATCAGTTGGGGTGAGGAAATAGCATGCACCAAGCAGGAAAGGGATCTTGGAGTTATCGCTCTGATGACCTCAAGGCAGGGAAACAGTGTGACAAGGCAGCAGGTAAAGCAAATAGGATGTTGGGATGCATAGGCAGGGCATCACCAGCAGGAAAAGGAGGTCATAATTCCACTATACAAGACACTAGTGAGGCCCCACCTGGAGTACACTGTACAGTTCTGGAGACCTTACCTATGTAAGGACATAGACAGGGTAGAGAAGGTTCAGAGGAGGCAACAAAGATGGTGCATGGATTGCATCACAAGTCCTATGAGGAAAGGTTGAAGGAACTGAACATGTACTCCCTGAAGGGAGGAGGAGAGAGGGATATGATAGAGACATACAAGTATCTTACAGGAGGAACAGGGTGCAGGAATACACTATTTTTAGCGAAAGGGTGTTCTAGGACTAGAGGGCATGGGATGAAGTTGGAGAGAGGACGATTCAGAGGAAATGTGAGGAAGAATTTCTTCAAGAGAACGGTGGTGGACAAGTGGAACACCCTGCCAGAGGAAGTGGTGGGGTCTGAAACAATTACAGGATTTAAGAATGCATGGATAGACATAAAGGAATTCTGGAGGTCAGGGTAAGGGCAACAGACTTCTTGGAAAACATAAACTGAACTTACAAGCTCAAATGGGCAGACTGGGTGAGCCAAAGGCCCTTATCTGCCCACACTGTCTATGTATCTATGTATCTATTTATCATTTTAGCACTTGTGTTCCCTCATCTCACTACCTTAATTATGAAGCCTCCTAGGGTTACATCTCTCTTTCCCACCTGTTGAATGAGTCGCACCCTAATTGCTTGCCCTTCTTTGCTGACCCTGCCCACCTTCTCCTTTCCATCCCCGCTCTGACTAAACACATCTCCCTTGCACCATCCTCCATCCCCTCCATGCTTTCCCATTCTGTCTTCCTCCACTGGGCCCTTTCCTGCTTACCCCATCCTCTCCCTGCCTTCCATCTCTACTCAATCCCCACTTATCCTCTTGCCCACCACACTTTGTACACCTCCCTAGTGTTCAAATCCTCTCTTGTTCCTGCTTCCCCTTTCACCCTCACCATTCTTGACCATGCATCCCTAGTCAGTGAAAGGAATCTATTCCACATTGGCACCTCTGAGAGTGCTCCCACTAGCTTCCCTCCTTCTTAGCCCTCCCTGTTCCTTTTAATAATGTTCATTCCTTTCTGCTAGGCCTCCTTTTCCACTGGGGAAGAGAGATTCAGGAAACTTATCTTCACCCCCATTCCTCCTCCCTGCCAAATCCTCCACTCTGTCTGAGGTCCATCCTCAATCCCACCACCTCTACCCACATACCATTTAGGTTTACCCTTCTATCAACACTCCTAACTCCTATCAAAGCTGCTATATCTCAGCCCTCAGGGATCTAGCTTATGCAGACCAGACACCCAACAACCTCCCAGAGAATTCCTAGGAAAACAATGCCTCACAACCCTCACAATGCACTACCCTTCCTGAACCCTTGACCCATATTGGCAATGTCTGCCTTTACATTATGTTATTTACTTCTCTCCTGACAGCATAGATCTACTGTCCTTGCACCCTCTATGGCTTTACCCCATATGATTATGCTGCTACGCTACAGAATCCTTCAGTTGATCTTATCACTTTTTCCCCAGGTTGAGATGGCTAAAAGCTCCAACAGCTTACTCTGATTTGCACCTACCAATTACCCTTTCCTGGGTGAGGATGGCTGAAAATCTTCCTCAGAAAAGAAAAGAGTGCACACACTGACTGAATACTGCCGCTATTATTTATTAAACATGCAATGGATGGCAAGCACCCCATGTAATGCCTCAAACAGAGGCTTCATCAGTGACTCCTGATTAGTACTGGGTTTGAGGCACTACATTAGGCGTTTGCCATCCCATGCATGTTTAATAAATAATAGTGGCACTATTCAGTCAGAGTGTTGCCCTTTCTTTTCCAAGGAAATGTGGCAGTCATTTCTAAGGGCAGCACCCTCAGCTGTAGCGGTGTGCCCAGTTTTTCAATTTCTTGCTTGGGGATGGCTGAAAGCTACAGTCTCTGTGAGGTTGCTACTAGCTATATGCCTAAATGTGGATTGCTGTACAGCTGCAATACCAAAACTAAGATGCATGCTGAGTCTAGATAGGGACCAACTGCATCACCTGTCAAAGACCTTCTACCAAACCCTCTGTAGGTTGACCCTAGATAGGATCAACTACAGTCCTCTGACAAGGCCTGCCTGCAGCCAAGGGCTTTTCCTTACCTCACCTCAGTTGGGCAGCAAGGCCTTTAGCCTGTGATCCACCCTGTCAAGCTCTGCTGACATCCCCTGGAGCAGCTGAGTCAGATGCCATACTCCTGCTTTGCGGCACTCATGCTTTGGGGTTGCTAGGAATTCTGGGTCTTATGTAGGAACTACAGCCTCTCTATTAGAGGTCTGTAGCCATCTGGCCTGCTGGCCCACCAATCCTGCTGGCTGTTCCAGCTCTGTACCCTCCTCAACCATCTCACTGCTGGTGACCTCCCTCCTTCCTTCCCCACAGTTCCATAATCACAGCATAGCTTGTTTTACTTTTCTAAAGTAAAAGATCAACACTATTTCAAAAGATCTCCCCAAACCCCTACTTATCTGGTTGATCCTGCTCTGAATGCATCATTCAGTCACTTGGTGAGAATTGTAAAGGCAATTTAAGCAGAAAACTACAGCTTCCCTATTGGAGGTCTGTAGCCATGCTGGCCCACCAATATCATTGGCTGGTCCAGCTCTGTATCCTACCTAAACCCTCTCACTGCTGGAGACATCCATCCTGCCTCCCCTCAGTTCCACAGTAACAGCATAGCTTATTTTACTTTCTGTTATGTAAAGAAATCATCAGTTTTAAAAAGATTCCCTAAATCCATACTTGTCTGGTTGGCTTGGTACCAATTCTGTCACTCACTTGCTCAGTGGCAAGAATTGTAAAGGAGGTGAACTATAAAAACATTCCTTTTAGGCTGAGAAAACTGTAGCTTCACTATTGGAGCTCTGTAGTCACATGGCCCACAAGCCCACAGATCTGGCTGGCTGGTCTGGCTCTACACCCTCACTCAACTCTCCCACTGCTGGAGACCTCCGTCCTCCTTCCCCACAACAGCAAGTGTGAAAAGGGTTTTTGACCTCCAAAGCATGAGGCTTTGGAAAGAAATGGATAGAATGAGTACCTGATTTTGGTAAAACTTACATTGTCTTCATCCGAATTTCACAGTGGTGTGTGGACAACCTTGTCCTTGTGAAAAATTGGGTATAGTAACTTCACAGATGGTGCCAGGAGCTCACCTTCCATCTGGATGGTGATGGGCTTGGCAACCTAAAACATGGTTTGCTGTGATTTAATTTCATTTTATTGTTTACCCTGGAAAACACACTGAGTAAAATTAAGTATGATCAGCATCTACAAAGGAACAATACAACAATGTAAAACACATAATGGCAATAAAATTATTTACAACAACAGGAACACTGACCATCTAAAAGACTTAACAATGGTTTCTTAAAACAGTACTGATCTACTAGCCTTTATTGATCCTGGTAGATGATTATAGGCAAGGCCACTGATTTACAGTGATTAAAACAATGAAATTCTGTTTTCAAGACTTCAAATTCAGAATTGCACTGGTGATTATTATTCTAATTTCTGGATTTCACCGGGATTCTGCTATCATTCTTTAGTATGTGCATAAATAATCAGAATTAAACAAGGCTTAATATACAGGGCATTAAATAAAGCAAATTGAAAATAGTACAAGAAGGAATTAAAATTTTAAAAAGTTTTGTAGATTTACTGATCTGATATAAAATGCCAGATTCCATGAATTCTTTGTTTTACCGGTCTTCAGGCAGTCCTAATTCTGGAATTTTACGGTTTTCTGGTAAAACCGAAAACAGTGGCCTTGATTATAGGTACTTTGTCCAACAAAATCAAACACTCTTTGTCCAAAACAGGTTCTATGAAAAGGAATTTTAAACAAAATTGATTCCTGAGATCTAGTGTGGCAATTTTTATGCTTCATTGGAAGGAATTCTACTATTGAGAGAGGACCTTTCCAGGATGACCTTATGGAAAATACCAAGATTTTTGTCTTCACGTGGTTCTCCGGTGTGGTAACTTTGCTGCCTGATACAGCAAACAATGATGAGTGTTAAAAAGAAGTCATGGCAAACTCATTGCACATGGGATTCCATGCTACATGGAGTGGAATCCCACCTAAACCACACTGAGACAAATAAGAGAGTGGAAAGCATTGCTCAAGATCCACTATACAAAATCCCCAACCTACAACCAAAGGACAACACAATCTATCCAATACAAATAGGGGTTCAAACAAAATTCATTTCTCATAATAAGGGACTCCATGATCTGTGAAGTGGAACCCACCTAATCCAAAATGACACTATGGAAATTACGGCCAGGTGTCTCCGGTGCATCTGCAGAAAGAGACATGAACCGCATAAGGAAAATAGTCCAAAAAGTAGGAGATAAAATGCACATCACAATACATCTCAGAACAAATGACTTCACTAACCACACAGTGGAGAAGGCCAAAACACATTTTGAGGCTCTTGCCACAAATCTGACTTCACTTTTGTCCAAACTATCCTTCTCAGAAGTTCTGCCAGTATGGGACAAATGGAGAGACACAAGCAAGTCAGGAGGATGACATTCATGAATTCAACACATGGCTGTGAGATTGGTGCATAGTAAAGGGTTTCACTTGATAGGAAACAGGCAGAACTTCTGGGAGAGGGGCTTCTTTAGTTTGATAGCTTGCAACTGAGTAGGGAAGGCGTGCAGGCACTAGGAAAGAAATTCAATATCTATGTGGGCTGTTTAAACTAAGTAAAGGGTGCTGGGGACTACACACACACCCAAACCATCGGTGTGCTAGTCACCACTCCCAAAAGTCAACGGACACACATGCATCATCAGAAATAGAAAGGAACAAATATACACCAAAACCATAGGTGCATCAGTCAGCACCCCTCAACATCCAGCGAATGCAAAACCTCTTGAGTAAAAACAGCAGACCAAGCCTGTGCATGAAAGAGGTATATCCTCATACAAAGAGGGAGCACACCTCTGGAGGGCAATGGTTACAAACGCTAGGAGCCTAGCAAACAAACTTCCAGATCTCATGGCCACCATTGAAGTAGAAAGCTTGGACTGGGTGGCTATAACAGAAACCTGATTCACAGAAAACCATGGTTGGGACATGACTATACCAAGGTACAATCTGTTCAGAAAGGACAGAAAAGGAAAATGGGGGAGTAGCTGTTTACGTATGAGAAGAAATAAAGGCAACAGAATTACAGGCATCCTCAGAAGGGACTGAGTCATTATGGCTAACAGTGGATGCAGGAAAAGGGATATCATTCAAAACTGGCATCATGTACAGGCCCCAAATCAAGGGAAGAGCAGGACAAGGACTTACCAGAAGAAATACACAAAATGACTGACAGAGGCAATGAAATCCTGATCGGAGACTTTAACCTAGCAGATATAAACTGGAGGACACAGACAGCTGCAACAATAAAAGGCAGGAACTTCTTGCTGGCCCTACAGGGTGCTGGAATTGAGTAGCTCATAAAACTCCCAACAAGGGGAGACGCTGTGTCTCAGAAACAGTGACAGAGTTAGAGAAAACAATGTAGGGTGCAACATAGGAAACCACAACTACCACATGGTCAGTTTCAAGTAAACACAGCAGACAACCTGTGTCACTTAAGGGTTAAGGTTCTAGACTTCAAAAGGCAGACTTCCAAAAATGAGAGCAAGCCTAAAGGAGAACTTACATGAAGATTCAAAAGGAAGCATCAAGTCATGTGGGAGCAAATAAAGAGAGCAATCAGGACAGTCATGGACCAGTGCTCCAGAAGAATCAGCAAGGTGAAAACAAAAGAAACTTTCTGGTTCTCCAAGGAGGTGGCTACCATAGTCAAAGAAAAAAGAAGGCATACATGGCATACCAGGAAACCAAAATGACACAAACTGGCATTCATATCAGAAAAAATGAGAGAAGCAAACAAGGCAATAAGAAACACCAAAGCACAGACAGAGTCAAAATATCAGTGTGGGCCAAGAGAGGTGACAAATCCTTCTTTAGATACATCAGGGAAAGAAGGAAAACAAAGTGGGGTATAGTAAGAATTACTACAGGGATGGAACATTGGCAGAAGAAGACCTTGAGAAGGCAGAAATCCTGAATAAATATTTCTGCTCAGTGTTTACCGAGGAGGATCCAGGAAATGGCTCAGCACTTATAAAAAACATTAGTCCAGGACCAGGAGTGGACACTAGCCCCTGCACAGAGGAGCAAGTACTGGAGGCATTAAATAAACTGAAGATGGACAAAGCCATGGGGCCAGATGAAATACATCCCAGTATCCTAAAGGAACTAAGAAATGAACTGGCAGCCCCATTGGCAAAACTATTCACCAATCTCTAGAGACTGGAGTGGTACCAAGACTGGAAAACAGCAACAGTTGTCCCACTCTACAAATCTGGCAGCAAGGAAGAGGCAGGTAACTATTGACCAGTTAGTCTTACATCTATAGTGGGAAAAATAATGGAGTCACTGCTTAAAGAGAGAATAATAGCATTTCTTAAGGCAATTGAGCAGCTGGACCCAAGACAACACATTTTCACATCAGGCAGATCATGCCAAACAAATCTGTCTAATTTTTGTCTGGGTTACAAAGACTGTGGACAAAGGGGAGCAGTGAATGTGGTCTACCTGGATTATAGCAAGGCCTTCGACTTGGTTCCACACAGAAGACTGGTAAAGAAGTTACACTACACAGGGGTTGGGCAGGAGGTGGTAACATTGGTAAAAAATTGGCTGCAAGGTACAACACAGAGGGTCCAGGTAAATGGCACAACATCATTGGAAGGTAAGTTAACTAGCAGTGTACAACAGGGCTTAGTGCCAGGGCCTCTACTCTTTAATATTTTCATAGTTGACATCGCAAACGAACTTGAAGGAAGATGTGTCTATTCACAGATGATACCAAGATCTGCAACAGAGTGGATTCCATAGATAGAGGGAGCAAGATGGAATCAGACCTAAAGAAGCTAGAGGAGTGATCTGCAGCATGGCAGCTGAGATTTAATGCCAAAAATTGAAAGTCGTGCACATGGGAAGAGGAAACTCAAGGGTGGCATACTACTTAGGAGGGGTAAGACTTGCTGAATCAAACCAAGAGCATGATTTGGGAATCATGATTTCAGATGACTTAAAAAGGAAAACAATGCAAAAAGGCAGCACTTAAGGCCAGCGGCATGCTAAGATGTATAGGAAGGGTAGCAGAAGCAGGAAAAGAGAGGTGGTCATGCCACTGTATAGAGGTTTGGTCAGACCACACCTAGAATACTGTATTCAGTTTTGGAGCCTACACCTCAAAAATATATTGATTGGTTAAAAACAGTTCAGAGGAAGGCAACAGAAATGGTGCAGGGACTACAACATTTGTCTTATGAAGAACTATTAAGAGAGATGAACATGTACTCCTGGAGCAGAGAAGAGAGGGGAGACATGATTGAAACCTTCAAATACATGAAAGGCATTAATAAAGTACAGACACAGGACCTCTTTCACTACAAGAAGGCAGCAGAACTAGGGACATGATGTGAGGCTAAGGGAGGAGGTCCAATACCAATATCAGTAAGTTCTTCTTCACAGAGACAGAGAGAGAGTGGTGGACACATGGAGTAGCCTGCCCGAGGGTAGTGGAACAAAGACAGTGGAGAAATTCAAAACAGCTTGGGATAGACACAGGGGTGCCCTCACATAGAAGGGCAATTAAGAGGGTAGGAAAGAAATCAAGGACAGACTAGAAGGACCAAACAGTCTCCTTCTGCTGTCACTTTCTATGCAAGTCCAGTAATAAAATGACATATTGAATTATAAGCAGCTTTTGCCCTGTCTAGTACCCCACTTCTTCACCTGAATAGCATAACAATCATAGTCCAAAACTGTTAACAGTAACCTCATTGCCAGAAGAACACAAGTTTCAGACAACAGATTGTTCCTGGCCCTATATAAGGATCCCAGATGTTGGTGAATAGTTTTTATCATACTGTCTACATGAAATTCTTAAGTCAAAACAAAGTCTAAAGTAACTACCTGGTACTTAAATTGATTAACTGTTTCAGTGAGCTCACAATCTATGGCTCTCAGCAGAAATTCACAATTTCTAATTTTCGTTCTACTAAAGACCATAGATTTAGTTTTCTTAATTTTAAGACCATCCTCGGCACTGAAACCAAGACTGTAACTTAAAAAACTCTTTCTGGAGAAAGTCATTTAGTGCCCTCATCCTCCCCAAAAATACTTAATCATCTGCATATAAAAACATTTCTCTAAGTTTTACAAGTGTTGGGTAAATGGTTACAGGTAGTGGGTATGTTAGACATGGATTTTGCAGGTGGTGAGTTGCCTGATTTAGTAGGTTCTTAAATTTTCAGTGTTGAATAATAGGGTGGTGGATGCTATGATGGGTTAATGTTGCTTTTCTTTCCTCGTCGTTATATACAATATTGTTGTCATTTTAGGAAGTCTGTCTTCCTGTGTTTTTAATTTTGTACTTATGATTTTTACAGTGGGTAGGATATTGCTGATGTGCTCTACTGTTATATATAACTTGTCATGGATTTATTTATTTATTCGAGTCTCGATTACAGACCTTTGAGCTGGGAGCTCATTTGTGAAGGTTCCACGTCAAACAGTAAGCAATCAATAGGTACATACAGGTTACATACAAGAGTTACATAACAAGTTTCATTAGTGGTACAAACATAAATATGAGGTACAGACAAACACTTGGTACATACAGGTTACCATCACAGTTACACAATGAGTTACATAGTTGGTTCAAGCATGATAAAGAGATTCAGACATGGCTTTAGGATGTAAATGGTTGTACAGAAAATCAGGAAGATTGTTTTGCTACTCAGGAGGTGGAGAGACCTCCAGTGGAAGGTAATAGGCAATGGGGTGGGGAAGTGGGACCAGGCAGTAACGAGGCCAATTGTTAAGCTGAGGTAGTTGCGGGGTAGTAGAGGAGGAAGAAAGTTTTGGACAGAGTAGGGGGATGGAGCAGGTGCAAGGGAGTGGAGATAGGGATAGGGTATGGAGGAGAGGGATAAGGAGGAGGGGATAATGGAGGAGCAGGGGATTATGGAGGAAAGGTGATTAAGGAGGAGAGGGATGATGGTAGACAAGAAGAGATGGGTAAGAAAGTTGAGGAGGATAGAGTAGTAGGTAAGCATCTGGGGTAGGTAACAACATCTGAAAGGACAAAGATAAGTGCAGGGGACACATAGGTAGGTAGGTAAGAAGGGCAGGGGATGACCAGGCAGGCCCTAGATGGAAAACGGGAAACTGGAGTTATAAAGGGCAGGTGCACTCATGCGGCTAGTAAGGTTGATGTGGAGCACCAACTTGAAAGGCCCGATTCTGGATTCAGCAATTAGCCCACATGGAAGGGAGTTCAGCAGGTGAGGGCCCAGTATACAAAAGACCTTTGGCCTAAGGAGGTGTGTGGCAGAATGGCACCTTGAAGTAGTTAATGAGTGTTCCCATGTCAGACAAGGCAGTGCAGAAGGTGTAATCATGCTCTGGACCCCAGGGGTCATGCCAATTGTAGCCTTTCTAGCCAAGATACTGAGCTGGTAACTAATTCTGTTTTCCAGGTCAAGCCAACCTGTATGGGAGTATAGGTCGACGTGTGGGTAAGGTGAGGAACACCTAGGAATAGTCTACAGGCTTTATTGAGAGTAATGGCAATCTCTTTAGGGCCATAGTTGAGGCTGCACTGTATATAACAAGACCATAGTCAACCACAAAGAAAACTGAGCTTGTTAAGCCAAGTCTTAAAGCATCTTCTGCAATGCATTGCCTATGCCTGTACAGTTACCCTAACTTTCTGCACGCTGATTTAGCGACTTGTTGATGTGGAGGAACACGAAAGGGTGATGTCCAGTGTGACCCCTAGGTACTTGAACTTATTAACCATGTCTAGGATATCATCTTATTTGTTGCAGATAACAAGTTTGGACACTTTGAATCTGCTGTGTGAAGACGAACAACATAGTTTTCATTTTCTTATAACTGAGTAGTAATTGCAAGCTTATGAACCAGTCCTCAACTAGTGTGAAGTTATTTTGGATGCTTTATTCAAGAGCTCTAATGTCCGTATGGCTGGAGAAAATTATGGCATCATCTGCTTATAGGAGAATGTGGTCTTGGCAAACTTGTGGGAGGTGATTTAGGAAGAGACTGAACGAGAGCAGATCAAGAATGGAACCCTGTGGTACCCTGTAGTCACATTTAGTGTAGTGGAAACGATGTTGCCTATTTTCACTTGTTGAACCTGATCAGAAAGATAGCTTTGAATCAACCCATTGATGTCTTGGATATGGTAGCAGCACCTAATTGGGCTAGCATGGGTTTGTGGTTCCACCTGGAGAGCCTTAGTGAGGTCAATAAGGTAGCCGCCACTAAGTGCCCTCAATCTAGAGGTCATGGATGAACCCCGTGAACTCCACCAGTGTGGTCGTGGTGCTGTGCCATTTCTTAAATCCGTGCTGCTCCTTACATTGGAGTTGATATTTATCAAGGTGATTGACTATCTGATCGTGAACTATTCTTTATAATGCCTTGTAGATTGGGGAAGTAGGAAGATTGGCAGGTAATTTGAGTGCAGTGTCTTGTCACCATTTTGAGAACTGGGTGACCATTGCAGATTTCTAGAGTTTGAGAAATCTACCAGTTGTTAGGACAAATTAATTATTTTTATGAGGGTGCCACCTTTTTGTCTATGGTGAGGATATAAGCCTCAGGTCAAGGCCGTCCCCACTGTTCCTGGTTTTACCAACCACTTTAGCAGGTATTTTTGCTTCAGCTTTAGATGTGACATGAAGGTAGAAACGTGGGTGATGCTGGAGATAGGAGGGTCTGATGAAGCATGCTGAACAGGGTTGGGTAGGCTAAGATAGTCTTGGGGAGGACTCCGCTGATATCGGAGAAGGCCCGTAAACATATCTGCAATAGCCTTTGGGTCCTGGGATAGTTCACCATTTATGTTAATTAGAGTAGGTGGTGATTTATTAGAAGTCCCTGTGAGGGCTTTGATGTTTGCTCAGAATTTGTGGCCATCGCCCAAGAGTTGTCAAGATTGGCCCTGAAGTATTACCTTTTCGCCTGGTGAATAGCCTCAGTGCACTGGTTTTGAGCCATTTTACAGTTCTGGGTATCGCTTGATGGTTTGTTCATGATGTGCTTTTGAATGTTATGTATAGTTTTTGGAAATAATGCAATAAAATGTTTATATACAAAAAACGATTTCAGAAGATGGACAAACTATCCAGCACAGTAGCTCTGAGAGTTGAGGTGCTGGATGCCACACCTCATGCCACGCCGCAACCTGGATTTGGAAACAAACCTGGGTTATCAGGGGTCAGCAGAGGGAGCTGGGAGGTGGATTGAGCAGCCATAAGATAGCTCACCCATCTCAAGTGGAAACCAGCTACGCCCACTGCAAGGCTCCCTGGGTGGAGACCAGAGGTAGTGCAGTCTGGAGTGACTAGAGTAGGGAGGGAGGGTGCCTTGGGTCGCTACATGCATGTGCCTCCACACACACGTGGGCAACCACAGAGAGGGGCGGTAGGCTGGCAGGCTCAAAGATGGCCCTGCAGCACCCACACTGGCCCCTAGAGTCTAGAAGTTGGTCTCTGGGGATAAGGAAAGTTGATACACTTCTCCTCAGCCCTGCTATGGAGGGTAACCCAAGAGGGATTGCTGGAGGGTCAGGGATGGAAAATGTGGAAATCTTGAGACTGAGCCCCTTCTAAGGGGTCAGAGCAACCTGCCAGCTACACCATGTACCCCTATTGCTAGGTAATGTGAGAGGTGACAATGGGGTCAAATAGCTGGATAAAAATAAATAAAATAAAAGATGGACAAACTGAAAGCAAGTCATTTAAGCAGAGGGAGAAGAGTAAGGGTCCCAAAATAAAGTCCTGTGGGACACCACAACTAACTTTAACAAAACTGGAATAATGGTTCTGATTTATAGTTTTGTGTTCACGGCCCGAGAGATAGTCCCTAAACCAATGAATAACATTGTTAGAAAAATTACAGTGTGATGGTGACTGTAACAACAGACCATGATCAACTAGATTGAATGCCTTGGTGATGTCCATGAACACAGAGGCCACAGGATTTACCAAATCTGTGGCCTGATGAACAAAGCTCATGAACCTCACCAAGGCAGTCTCCATGTTATGTAAAGCATGAAAACCATACTGAACGTGAGTCAGCAAGGAATATTTGACACAAATCAACCATTGGTCCATTGCTATGCACTCATGAAATTTTGACATGGGAGTTAGCCAAGAAATAGTCCTATAGTTAGAAATGTTCTCCTTAAGATCAGATTTGTGAATCTCATGTATTGTGGCCTGTTTCCATGTAGGATACACTCCTTGGCAAAGTGAAAAATTCAAAAGTTTAGTAAGGGAAACACAATACTATCCTATGCCATTTTAATAAACTTAAAATCCAGACCGTCGATACCATACAACTCAAAACCACATCAGGTACAAGTATCTTGAAAAACTTTGGATAGGGTAATGAATTAAAACACCATTGTCATTATGTTTAGGGACATGAGTGTCTACTTAGTACTGCAGCAAAACAGATCATTGAAAATGTATTAAACTTGTCAGCCATAACATAGGGTCTCTTATGATCTCACCATTCAAGGAAATCCATCAAGGATCATCCTTTCTACCATGACCAGTGAGATGCTAAGCATCTGCCATAATTTGTGAAAATCATTGGCAGAATTAACTGTTTTGCTTAAAATATTCAATTTTTACTTTACAAATAAATATTTTCAATAGTTTCTGGATTGTTTAAATCCAGAAAGGCCAAATGGTCCCGAATTTCCTATAGTGGGCCCATTTTCTGTTACGCTGTCATAAACACTTTAATAAATCAAGAGCTTTCCACTCCACTTATATGGCCACTGATAAAAATTGTTTTTAAGTGAGCCAGTAGGTCACTAAATACCATAGAATATATTTCAAAACATTCATAGGCAATATTTACGTCATAAACTGAATCTAGAAATGACCTCGATCTGTTGCAAAATAGCTGAATTTAACTTATTAACATCAAGTTTCCTAAGATTTCTGCAGATAACATACATGGTCTTAGGCCTGCTCAGTTTAGCAGACCAGTTACAGGAGATTGGGCTGTGGTCCATCTGATAGAATACCACAAACTTTGACTCTGTGCAGATGAGTGACCACAATCTCCTCCAGTGTAGATTGATAGCTTGTCCTATAAATACCTCTGATGGTGTAGTCAAAGTGAGAAAAATAAATCTCGGAGGGCATCAGATACTTTGTCTTTCAAATACACATTAATGTTACCCATAAGGATGCATTCACATCACTTGGGGAGTAAATTTCAAACTCTGAAATCGATTCTTTACCAATATATATTGTGCCTGGGGAATATAAATAACACTGTTGGTAATAACCTTATTACTCCAAGTATAATATTTAAAGATAAAAATATCATAAGGGCTATCAAATATATCTGGTATTAATTGAACCATTGCAAATTCATCTGAAATGTTAAACAGGCATCTTCCACCCTTTTGCCAATTCTGCCCTTCAAAGGTTTTATAACCCTTCATAAGAGATTTCACTGCTGGTGATGGAGCCATTTAACCATGTCTCAGACTATGCAATCACATAAAATTTATTTTCAAGGACCCAAGCCTCTAGTTCAACCTTTTAGAAAGCATATTACAAATATTTAAGTGGACCAATCCTAATTGTGTATCAGACTTGTGAAATTCATTATGATTTCCAGTTAGATAGTCAGGCTTTGGATGAGGGTGAACATCACCAGAAATTAATAATAAGAGCAATAATAATTGCCTGAGTTTTTGTATTTTACAGTATCATACCCATTGTGACTTATTTATCGTAAACTTTTGTTAATACCCCTTTTGGTGGACCCTAACAGGTAAGTAAGGTTAAGTAAGTCAAAAACAGAAAAAATAGCTTCATGACTAAACTCAAGTATTCTACAGTATTTAAAGGTAAAGATAAACAGTTCCTATATGATAGCTGTACTAGTCAGGATTTCCAATATTTGTAATTTCTCAAAACCAACAAAACTGAGCTTGCTAACTCCAGAAATCTTAGTGTAATTAATGCTGACTATGTAGTTTCTCATTTTATAATGAGATGGATCAGGTATTCATTACCTTGCAGCTATTGGTCTGCACTGTTCTTATGGGGAATAATGGAAAACATCATAACAGAAAAAACAGTAGCCAATTCATCCATCACAGCTGGAAACCAAACTCTTCAAACAACGCAGCTTCCTCCTAGCCTCTTACAATAAACACAGTCCACACTCAGAAGCTGCCAACATATCAGGTGGAGTGAGATAAATATGAGAGAAATAAATATGACTTGTCCATGTGCTCAGATGGTTTACCTTTAGCCATTAACACCACCTACAGTAAGTTACATGGTGGAGGTGGTTCATGCCCTAGAGGTGACATGGGTCAAACCCTATCAAGAGACAACTGACTACTTTGCCTCAACTAAAATTGGCATACCTGCTTTGGCATTGTATTTATTTAGTCAGTTTAAGTGCACTAGACAAAACTGCCTATTTTCAGGCATGACTTGGGGCGACACATAGTAGAAATGTCAGACAGCACATAATACAATGAAACAACATCTAAACAGTGGATAAGTAAGAATCCCATAATGCTTGAGAATAACACAAGTGCATGTACTGTACAACATAAAGCATAAGAATAACATAAATTACCAGTAGGCTAGCACTCAAGGAGACAAATACTTATTCAGATAAACCAAAAAGTAAAGCAAAATTGCTAGTACTTATTTTATTGAGCAGCCAACCTGTGACCAGACAGATAAGCCGGGCACACTGACCACAAAGGTCTTTGTCAGAGAGTATGTTCTTTGAGAACAACACAAGTGTGAGGTACACTACATGATTCTGTACAGTAGCACAGTTATACTGATTTACAGGGACATATTCAGAGTTCATGGCAGTAAGCAGGATACAGCAGTTCAGTGCAGTTAGAAGGAAGTGCAAATAAATGCATCAAGTAAGTGTTTACTGTGACCATTTTGTAAGTCAATGACCAATGAGGAAAGATGGGTGACATTCAGAGTGCTATTCTATATTCTAGTGACAAAATTTGAGAAGGTGACATTACCCAGTTTCTTTTTATTTTAGGAATGGCTCAAGTCTACAGCCAATGGATCTTTAGGATAGTCAGTACTAACAGGTATAGTAGAAATAAGGATGTGCTGTTGCGTTAGCAGCAGATTGTGTATGACACCATAAATGACACTTCCATAAACAGATCTCACAGTAATTGCAGTCGGAGCCAATGAAGTTTCAAATATAAGGTGTAATAAGAGATGTCCACCACTGAAATAGCAAGCTAAATCTTAGCCAAGAGGCTATGTCAGATCCTGTATGAAAGTCATAGTCTAATATTTTCTGATTTGCATGTGTTAGAAATATGTAGGAGATATCATAGGTGGGATCCAGGGTGATTCCATCTATTTAAAAGTCAACACCGTGGCTAGAACATGACATAGAGAGGGTAGCTGGGCAGTGTTATAGTCTGAGTTTAGAGACAAATAACATTGCTTGGGGTTTTGACATATTGGGTATCAGCTTGTTGCGCAAGCCACTTTTGTACAGCATAGAGGTCAAAGGTTGTTGATGTTCACTATATCATTAGAGGCCAGGAAGTAGACAAGGTCATCAGCTTAGAGAACTGGTGTACTGGATGTCAGGCAGTGCAGAATATTATTCAATGGAGCAAGAAGAGAAGTGACCCTAAAATAGATCTCTGAGAGACATTTACAGTAGTACTGTAGGGGCAGGAAGTGAGAGGGAGGCACAAAACTTAGCCTTCTGGTATCTGTTGCTTAAGTAATTTTTGAATCAGGAAGAGCAGTAGATGAGATACTGAAGGCAGTGAGCAGAGTGAGGTGTGATTAACAAGATGAAAAGCTTTTATAAATGCTGGGAAGTTTCACCTTGATATACATGGCTCACAGCTCTAACTGGGACAGGGACCTGAGATAGTCAACAATATCTGACATGGTGCAGGAGAGGGCAGTAATCCAAGCTCCTCACACCAGCAAGAGAACCTTATTCAACTGCAAGAGTATATCCTGGAAGTTAATTCCTTCCAAGATACTTCCAGCACCCAGAGAACATTCTCAGAAAGCCCAAGGAACTGGAACACTAGCTGTTCAAGAACCAAGTGGTCAGGTGCAGGGATCACAGTTCTAGATATCTAATAATCCCCCAGACCTGGTCAGCAGGGCTGGCAAGAGTGGAAGCAGACGTAGTGGGCTGCTGCTGAGACGGAGAAGATTGTTATAACTGAGCATGCACGGCAAGTCCTACATGATCAGAATCAGGGATGCCCTGTTCCTCTGTACTTTGGGACCATGATGTGGAACAGGGGACCAGGGAAATGGAGGAGAGGCATATAAGAGATCTTGAACCCAGAACTTAAAAAGATGTCCCGTGGCAGATTGCCCTGTTAAAGAGAATGCAAGAAGAATAATCTCAGCTTGTTTTCCCAGAAAGTGAGCAGATCAACTGATAGTGTTCCCATGTTTCAACAAGTTTTGAACAACTTTCGCCATGGTGCCGTGGCTTAGTTGGTTAAAGCACCTGTCTAGTAAACAGGAGATCCTGAGTTCAAATCTCAGCGGTGCCTTTTCATTAGTTCTCCTTAAATCAGTTTCTGGTGACTGACTTAGAAACATGTAATTAAATCAGGAAATCCTTGAAGATTGGTACTTTTGAGGGCCTGTTGGATAAGCTGGGAGAAATGGGAGTGGGGAACCAGATGATCAGATGGATAGACAACTGGCTTCAGGACCGGACACAGAGGGTTGTAGTTGGCAGGATAGTCTCATCCCCAAGGAGAGTCATTAGTGGGGTCCCACAGGATCAGTCCTGGCCGCCCTCCTGTTCAACACTCACGCCTCTGACATAAGGACAGGTATCAGGAGGAGATGAGTTTCTATGGATGACTCAAAACTGGGGGCAGTGGTGGATGGGGAGGAGGAGGGTGGCCCTACAGGGAGACCTGGAGGCTCTGGAAGATGGTCTAGAAAGTGGAAGCTGAAGTTCAATGCAGGGAAATGCAAGGTACTGCACCTGGGGCCAGAAACCCAGGCCAAGTGTACACCCTGGGGGGTATGCTCAGTCTCGATGGCTGAGAGGGACTTGGGGTGGTGGTGGATGTCAAGATGAACAACTCGAGACTTGAGGAGGGCAGCAGCCAAGGCCAACAGGATGCTGGGATGCATCACTAGAGGATCACCTCCAGAAGGAGGAAGGATACTCCCTCTGTATAACTGCTTGGTGAGGCCACACCTCAGTACTGTGTGCAGTTTTGGAGACCACACTTAAAGAAGGACATTAAACTCCTGGAGAGGGTCCAGATGAGGGCAACAAAATGATTTGGGGCTTGGGGACAGGATCTATGGGAGAGGCTTGAAGAGCTAAATATGCACACATTGGAAGAGAGAAGGGACCGGGGACATGATAGAGGTCTTCAGGTACATGAAGGGGGTAAATAGAGGAGGAGCAGTCAGGTGCTTCAAAGGAAGGAGGAGGGGGCAACTAGAGGGCATGGGTGGAAGCTGGAGGGGGAAGATTTAGGGAGAAAGGAGGAGGTGCTACTTCACTGAGAGGGTGGTGGAGCCATGGAATGCGCTGCCCAGGGACTGGTGGAGGCAGAGACGATGGGTTCAAGAGGGGTGGACAGGTACTGGGGAAGGGTTCTGGAAACAAAATTCAGTGCAGCGAGAATATCCGAATGGGAAGGAAGAAGCCAGAGAAGGCGGGGGGCAGCAAGGTCAGCTGGGGGCTGACCAAACGAGCAGACACAAAAAGACCATTAGGCCTATTCTGCTGGCATTTTAGTATGTTAGATACCAACCATAGATGCAGTGACCACTTGTGGAACATCTCACCCATGAATGAGGTATCTGTCAGCAGGTAGTTTACTTCCACAACATGGACTACCATATCCACCTGCATGGAGTGTTCCAAAGACCATGTCTGCAGTGGCTCTGAAGATAGAAAAAGAATGCATGCCACCCTGTTTACTCAGGTAGAACATTGAGTCAAGTTGTTTATGTTGGCCTGGACCACTCACATTGGACCAGTGGTGCAAACTCCTCCAGTGCTAGGCAAACGGCACAGAGCTGCAGCAGGTTAATGTGAAACTGAGTCTCATTCAATGAACAGAACCTGTTTACTCTGCAGTTCAGCAGATATGCACCCCAACCCAACAGTAATGCATCTGTTGTCAGAGTGACCTAAGGGTTCACTCAGATGAATGGGATACCCTAGCAGAGGGTCACAAGGGTCAGTCGCCAAAAGATGATGACCTGCATCAACTGGGTCACCTGAACAAGTTAGTTCAGGGCCTCTTGTGATTAGGAACATTGACTTTCAAGTTCCCATTGAATGGGTTGCACTTGCCAGTAGGCCCACTGTAACATGGCTGTGGTAGAGATCAGAAATCCAGAAGCTGAAGTAAATCTCTGGCTAGATGCGATTCCCACCCAAAATGACTGGGCAAAAGAGGACAGGTCCTACATCCTGTCTCAAGGTAGAAAATCCCTAGCTAGGAAGAAATTCAGCTCTGCTCCAATGAACAGGTCACCTGCTTCAAGGTGATACTGGACTTGGCTAGAATGACTATCAGGCCAAGGCCCTGGAATGTTTGGATGACTAAATCGCTAGACCACTACACATCTGGCAGTAATCTCCTGTGCTGATCCAGTCATTCAGATATGGAAACGATTGATGCCTCTGCACCTGAGAAAGGCCGCGATGACCAGGGACGCTGAAAATCGCATGCAATTCTACGAGATTTTCCGCAGTTTTATCCTCCCTCTGTGACTCTACCGGATATTGCCTGCTCTGGTGGTGGTCTGTGGCTCTCTGGCTCTCTTCTTTAGCCACATTGTGTTGCCTTGTGCTGTCATCCCCCAGTGCTTTGTCCAACTCCATCCCCTCCAGTAAGACTGTTCCGCCTCCTGTGATGTCATTATGGGGGCGGAAACACCAACATCCAGTCAGGGGCTCCTGACTAAAAAAAAGAGACTGCGCGCCGCCTGCTTTGTCCCCCCTCAAGGTCGCCTAAGCCTTTAAATACAGCGGACTGGGGGACAGGTAACATTTACCTAGCGATTCAGTCCACTGACGGGCGAAGGCGAGAGACAGAGGCGAGGAAGAGCAAAGAGGGAGACTGAGAGAGTGAGCGAGCGAGCGCGTTTAACGGAGAGGGAAGGAGCAGAGAGCGAACGGAGAGGGAGAGAGCAAGCGTAGCCCTGCACCACGGAAATCCAGCCAAGACCGAAGATCAATCACTAGATCAGGGACCAGCGCTACATAGAAAACACAAGCTGCAGCTACATTGCCTTTGGGGACCAACCTGAAGCAAAGAGCACTTCGGTCCACTAGCAGCTTGGGAGCATAATAAAATTGCAATCTGTCCTGCGCCTGCTTTACCTGCTGCCTGCATTCTGCCATCTGAGGGGGGACAAAGAAAATTCTGCCCAGAAGGCTTTCCTGGTTCCCAGTCTGCATCTGGTAAGTGTTACTTTGCTGGCTAGTTTGGGATGGGTGGGAGGGCACATGTTGAGTTTTGTTGGCACATTTTCTGAAGTGTTCTGTGTAAACAGGCAGGCATGTGCACCAGTCTTCCAGGTCTGTGCCATGCTCCTGTGGTCTGGAATCTAGGGATGGACTGGTAGACTGGCCACATACTGACCTCGTGGATGCTGGCACAGAACTAATTTTTCTGCATGTGTACCAGTTCTGCCAAAAGCGGCCATACCCCTGTGGTCTGGTCGGTGGAGGTCGGGCCTGGTGGACTTGGTACACTTGCAGGAAAAATTGTTCTGACCTCGGTGAAGGTGGGCATGGGCGAGACATGCAGGCTGGCCCAGAACTTTTTTCTGCATGTACCAGTCCGCCGGGCTCGTACAAGCTCCAGTCGCTTGTTGTTGATGGTCGGTGGAGGGTCGGGCCTGGCGGACTGGTCCACATGCAGAAAAAAAATTGTTCTGGCCCCGGTGATGGTGGGCATAGGGGCGGACGGGCAGGCTGGCCTGCATCAATTTTTTCTGCGTACCAGTCCGCTCAGGCCCATGCCAAGCTCCTGTCACTTGTTGTTGATGGTCAGTGGAGGGTCGGGCCTGGCGGACTGATCCAAATGCAGAAAAAAATTGTTCTGGCCTTGGATGATGGTGGGCATGGGGCGGACGTGCAGGCTGGCCCAGAACAATTTTTTCTGCATGTGTACCAGTCCACCAGGCCAGTGCCAAGCTCCTGTCACCTGTTGTTGATGGCCGGTGGAGGGTCGGGCCTGCGGACTGGTCCACATGCAGAAAAATAATTGCGGCAAGCGTGACTGTGTTGGCAGGGTTGCATGTACCAGCCCATGACATTACTGCATGTCGTGCTGGGGAAAGGAACTGGGAAGAACCCTCCGGAGGATAATGGAGATGATGATGGCACTCCCGCGGCATGGGTGGCTCACATCACATCCCACTGCTGGCCCAGCTCGCGGATCTCCCTGGGTGCCAACACATAGGCTGCACGGATCTCAGTCATGCCAGAGGTCTGGGGTCTGGCTTACAGCACTGCAGGTGGGGAGATCCAGTCAGGGGTTCAGGCAAGGAGGAGAGGCTCCGCCAATGAGTACCCTGGAAGGATGCCCTGTCCTCCAGGGTGCATAAAGAGTCTTAAAAAAAAAGTCATCCATTTTATTTAATAGTAACAGTGCTTGGTGGAATCAAGAATCAATCATTAATTTTATTTAATGTAACAGTGCTTAAAGAAATCAAGAATCTATAGTCAGTTTTATTTAATTGTAACAGTGCTTACATGAATCAAGAATCAATCATCAATTTTATTTAATGTAACAGTGCTTCAGGAATCATGAATCAATCATCAATTTTATTTAATGTAACAGTGCTTGCAGGAATGAAGAATCAATCATCAATTTTATTTAATGTAACAATGCTTTAAGAAATCAAGACTCAATCATCAATTTCATTTAATGTAACAATGCTTTAAGAAATCAAGAATCAATCAATTTTATTTAATGTAACAATGCTTTAAGAAATCAAGAATCATTCATCAATTCTGTTTAATTGTAACAGTGCTTGCAAGAATCAATCAACATCAATATGTCTCAGCAAAATGCAAGCGTCCTGCCTGTCTCATGAGGAGGCCAAACAGCTCCATCTTTCCTACACTGTGCGGCCATTGATCGGGTCGCCTGTATCCTGGTGATCTGTATGAGGATGGGGCCAGCTGTTCTGCAAGTTCTGCTGTCAAGCCATAGATTATCTTCAAGCATACAATCGACCTGCACATGAGAACACAAAACCATGTGGATCGGAAAGCTGCAGCAATGAAGAGAAAACAAGACGGTATGTATACAGTATTTATACACAAGTGTCACATTTATCTCTCTGTGTAGTGTGAGGGTGGTGTAGTGTGTGGGGTGAGTGGGTGTGAGTGTGTGTGGTGTGTGTGCTGGGTGAGTGTGAGTGGGTGGGTGAGTGTGGGGGGTGAGGGTGAGTCGGGTGAGTGTGTGGGTGAGTGTGCAGGTGAGTGTGAGTAAGCAGGTGAGTGTGCAGGTGAGTGGAGTGTGCGGTGAGTGTGAGTGCGGTGAGTGTGGGTGAGTGTGAGGGTGAGTGTGAGGGTGAGTATGGAGTGTGTGGAGGTGTGTGGGTGTCTGGTCTATCACTTTTTACATTACCTTTTTTTTCCCACTTTAGAGGCAGTACCATACAACGACAGCAGTCACTGGTGTCTTGTTTATCGAGAGCAACATCAGCCGCTGAGGATCGTAAGAATTTGTCCTGGACTTCGAAGATGCCTGACACATGCAGACATTCCTCTGGAAAAAGCTCCAGCCTTTGAACAGTTCCTCTGCAAATACACAAAACATGGTGGAAGTCTTCCTGGTCCGCACAGCTACGCTCTACATACCTTCAGGAGCTTCGCCCAAAGCATGAGGACTATGTAAGAAAGCTGGTTGAAGACACTGACCTCTACTTAATATTGTATGAAACTACAGATGCCTGTGGATGTAGCATTTTTGGAGTTCTGGCACAGCCTCTGACAAGGGTCAATGAACAGCCGGTGTTGATAGGACTTGAGTTTTTGGATCGTGTGAATCACACCACTGTCTCCAAGCTGTGCTTCATATTTTAAATGAGAATGGCATAAATTTTGACAAGGTGTTTGCAATTGCCACAGACAGTGCCAGCTATATGCAGAAAGCATTTAAAACTATTCTTTCCGGCATATTCTCGAACGCTGTGCATGCAACTTGTATTGCACATTTGCTAAATTTGGTTCTGAACTCTGGTCCACAGTATTGGAAGACCTTAATACTGTGGTCAGCTTGATCAAAAGGTTTTCTGTCAGAGCCCCATGTGGCGCCATCAATATTTAGAATTTCTAGAGGCAAAGGATGGCATTGTTCCAAAGATGCCTGTATATGCTGTGCTGACCTGCTAGTGCTCCTGGGTAAAGGCAGTCAATTATCTGGCTGACTATCTGCCTCTCGTGGCAGACTTCATAAACAGTACTTCATCAGATGCAGCTTCATTTAAAAACTCAAAATGCTGTTGTCAAGTAGACTTGATGTGCTTGTAGCGCAAGCCACATTTGTGTCAGAACACTCCAGTGAGCTTGTGCAACTCATCAAGAGCTGCAGGCAACAACGGTACCCCAGGGCACGTGCATTTTTCACGACTGGAATCACCTGCACTTATTTTTGATTTCTGTGCACAGCTGGCATAGAGCGATACAGGCCTAAGACTGTGGAAAACTTTCAGTGTGCCAAGAGGGCGAGAGAGCTGCCTGTGTCATCTGTTCCAACAAGTGATGTTGGAGAGCAGTCAAAAACTGGACAATGTCATCAAAGGACACCCCTCAATGCATGTTTTCCAGGCAGCCCATGTCTTTGATCCGCTACAACTTCCTATGCTGGACAAACAAAAGACAACTATATCACTGGCATACCGGTGCTTGCAGACATTTCACCTTTGAGTGGCATGCTTATACTAATGCTGCTATTAGTACCACCAGACTTTGAAATTGCAGCCTGGTGGGGAGTCTCAGTCACCATCGCTGGGCAAACTGGCAGCCTTGGCAAACGTTACATTTGGATGCCTGTCAGCACTGCCGACATAGAAAGAACATTTTCTGTTTACACAGACCTTCTGAAGGACAATAGAAGAACTCTAAAAGAAAATAATGTAAAATTGCTGTTAATGCTAAATACAACAAACATTTTTAAATATTGCTGAATATTATGCTTGCATTATTTCAGTTGGTTGGCAAACCAAGTAGAAGACTGGGTTTCAGAAGGAGGTTAAGGAGCAGCCCAGGTTCACACAGTATATTAGTGGAGATTGTGGGAATCCAATTCATGTCTGCCAGATATACTACACTCGGGGCTATACAGACAGCCCAATATGTACTTTTTAGTAACTGTTTTCGCTGGTTCAAGATAGGGGACCTCGTGACAGTGAAAATTGGGGAACAAATTATGTAACTTTTGTGCGTGTGTAAATGTGTTCATTTTTAGGTGTTTGGCTGGGGTTATGCATTTGGATGGAGTTTCTAATTGTTCGTTTATTTTTTTTTTTTTGTAATAGTTTTATGGTGGGTGGATTGTGTAAAATGTGGTGTTCTAAAGAATAAAGTGTGTGTGCTTTTAAAATAATGTGTGGCTTTTTTATATTAAAATCTGAACTATTTGACTAACAAAAGTGGCATCTGCTGGTTTGCAAATCTCTTCCGCAATTTTGACCCCAAAAGTCCTGCAAGTTTGTCCACATTTCTCTGCAATTTTTCAGTGCCTCTGGCCATGACCAACAGGCACTTGGTGAACACCCTTGTGCTGATGACAGGCCGAACAGCATGACTCTGAACTGATGCTAAGTTCCATCCATGTAAAAGCAGAGGAACTATGTGACATTCAGATGGGGCTGTGGAATACATATCCAGGAGGTCCAGGTTGCAAAACCAAACTCTTGGTTATAGGGACAGAAAGGAGGTACAAAATTTAACCAAAGCGTTACCATTCAGAATTTTAACTGTGAATTAACTTGTTCAAGAGTTGATGACTGAGACTTAGGCTCCAGAAATCCATCTGTTAGGCACCAGAAAGCACCTGAATATGATACCTAATAAGCTTAATTCTCTGGGACAGGTTGCATTCTAAGGCAGTCAAGGAGCTGATGAACCTTGTTCCATAGTGTGAGGGATACTTTAGCGAAAGCATTATCCTCCAGCGGGCTCAGGACTGACAGGGTGATAAGGTCTTGTAATCCAGAGACAACCCAATCCCACCACTCTGGGACCCACTTGTCTAAAGTACTGTATTGGTTGACCACTGTGGCAGCTAGCGGAGAGTGGGTACCTAACCAGGAGCTGCCACAGGGATTGGGATAAAGAGGATGGGCTCCTCACCACATTGGATGCACCTCCCAAGGACTGACTTCAACAGGAACCACCCCTGCCTTGTGCTGACTGGACCTCTTTATTTACTGAAGGAGTTGGTTGGACAGTGCTGCTAGAACTACTGCCTTTGTTGCTGCTGTGTTTTTTGCTGTTGCTGACCTTACGTGACCCAAAGGGTTGTGAAAGGAACCTGGGCCTTGTGTCCTGGGCTTAGAAACATAGAAACATAACATAGAAACATAGATTTTGACTGCAGATAAGGACCGCTTGGCCCACCCAGTCTGCCCATTTCCCTACCTAATGGATAAGCTGCAGATCCTAGTTAACCAACAGCCTACTTCTTCCACCCCACCCCTAGAATTGCCTTATGACTGTCCCATGCATGCTTGAATTCCACCACTGTTTTTGACTCCACAACCTCCTCCGAAGGCCGCCCATGCATCCACAACCCTCTGTGAAAAATACTTCCTTAAATTACCTCTGAGCTGCCTCCTTCTATCTTCAAATTGTGCTCCTTGTTCTTGCACACCTCTTTTTGAAAGATGCCACCCTCTTGGACTTTGTTGATTCCCTTGAGGTACTTGAAAGTTTCTGTCATGTCCCCCTCTCTCCTCCTTTCCTCGAGGCTATATATATTCAGCTCCTTAAGTCTCTCTTCATATGTCTTCTGGTGCAGACCCTGCACCATTTTAGTTGCCTCCTCTGACAGCCTCCATCCTGTCTGTGTCTCTTGCAGAGATTGGTCTCCAGAACTGCACGCAGTACTCCAGATGGGGTCTCACCAACTGTTTGTTTGGAGGATAATAACTTCCTGTTTTCTACTGGTGATGCCTCTCCTATGCATCCCAGTATCCCCTCAGCCCTCCTTACTGCCCTCTCACATTGCTTGCCCACCTTTAGGTCATCTGATATGACTACCCCAGATCCCTTTCCATTTTTGTTGTTGTTAGTATCTCACCCCCATTGTGTACTTTTCCTGGGTTTTGTTTCCCAGGTGCATTACCTTGCACTTCTTAGCATTGAATCTAAGCTGCCATACATTTGACCATTCCTCTAACCTTGCCAAGTCCCTTCTCATCCTTTCCACCCCACCTTGTGCATCAACTCTGTTGCAGATCTTTGTGTCATCTGCAAAGAGACATACTTTTCCTTCCAGTTCCTCTGCAATGTCACTTATAAAGACATTGAAGAGCACCGGTCCTAATACTGAACCCTGGTACCCACTAGTAACCCCCTTTCTTCAGAGTGGACTCCATTTACTATTACTCTCTGTGTCCTATTCTCCAGCCAATTCTTTACCCAGGCTGTCATCTTGGGACCCACTCCCAGGCTGGCTAACTTGTATATTAATCTTTGTGTGGGACTGTGTCAAATGCCTTGCTAAAGTCTAGGTAGGCCATGTCCCACAGCCCCTCCCTGATCTACTACTTTGGTCACCCAGTCAAAGAAATCTATCAGATTTGTCTGGCATGACCTTCCCGCTGTGAATCCATGCTGCCTTGGGTCCTGAGCCCTCTGGCCTCTAGATACTCAACAATTCTTTCCTTCAGAAGTGATTCCATCATTTTTCCTACCACTGACGTTAAACTAACAGGTCTGTAGTTTTCTGCTTCTGCCTTGCTCCACTTTTGTGAAGGGAATCACATCTGCCCTTCTCCAGTCCTCGGGTACCACCCCATCCTCCCATGATTTGTTAAAGATGGTAGTAAGTGGTGTCACTAGTTCTACCTTAGTTCTTTTAGAATTCTGGGATGAATCCCATCAGGCCCCATTGCTTTGTCCACCTTCAGTTTTAAGAGTTCTTTCAGAACTCTTTCTTCTGTAAATGGGCTGGTATCAACTTCTGTATCCAGAGTGTTTCTACTGTTTGTTTTAGGTACCTCCCACTTCCTTTGTAAATACTGAGCAAACATATTTGTTTAGTATCTCTGCCTTTCCACAGTCACCCTCTGCCCACCCTCCCTCCTCTTTATTAAGCCTCACTAACCTCCCTTGGTCTTCCTTCGCTTCCTGATGTACCTATAAAGGTTTTATCCCTCTTAACTGAGTTGGCTATCTTTTCCTCGGTTTGTGCCTTTGCTGTTCTGACTGCCTTCCCAGCTTCCTTTTGCTTTAACTGATACAGTTCTCTGTCCTGCTCCTTCTGTGATTCCTTGTACGTCCTGAATGCTTTCTTTTCTCTTGAACCTTCACTGCCACTTCCTTTGAGAACCATAGTGGTTTCTTACATCGTTTTGTTTTGTTTATTTGCTTCACACAAAGGCTTGTTACCTCTGTGATGGCAGTTTTTATTATTCCCATTGTTCTTCCACCCTCCTTCCTGCCCATTTGCTAGTGCATTCCTTAGTCACTCACTCATTTTGGCAAAGTCAGCCCTCCTAAAGTCCAGTACTTTTGCCTTTGTATGGCTTGACTCTATTGCTGTGTTTATTGTGAACCATACTGTTGATGGTCGCTAGTTCCCAGATGGCTACCCACTCTACATCTGTGATCCTCTTCATCTCCATTTGAGAGAACCAGGTCTAAGATTGCTCCCTCTCGAGTGGGCTCCAATACTAGTTGTCTAAGGCATGCCCCTGTAGGGCATCTAGAATAACCCCACTCTTTGAAGTGGCTGCTACAACTGCACTCCAGTTAACATCTGGCATATTCCGATCACCCATCAGCAATATCTCCCTTTTTCTGCCATTCTAAGTATTCTTTCTATCATTTCATTGTCCATTTCCTCCCCTGAGAAGGGGTCTGTATACAACCCTGTGCGGATTGTGGTGCCATTGCCAGTCTCCAAATTTACTCACAGTGCTTCTTCTCCTCCTCCCTGTTTTCCCTTTCGTTCTGTTGCTTTGATTCCTTCCCTTATGTAAAGAGCTACTCCTTCTCTTTACCCTCCCTGTCCCTCCTGTAGATAGTGTATCCTGGTATGTTTATGTCCCAGTCATGGTTTTGTGTGTACCATGTTTCTGTGACTGCCACAATATCCAGATGTTCCTCCTCCATCAAGGCCACTAATTCAGGAAGCTTGTTACTCAGACTACGGGCATTGGTACTCATTGCTCTCCATTTTTGATGGCTTTACCTTCTTTGCAGCATCCCCCACTGACCTGTCTACCTCGGTCTTTTTCTCATTTAGAACCCTGTTTTGTAGTTGACTTGGATGGTTCTTGTGTCTGGCCCAAAAGATCCATCCCTGTGAAGGTCAGTTCAGCAAACTGTTGTAGGATTTCTGCTGTATGGATGCCACTATGGTAACTATTTGGACTGATACATTATTTGAGTTCAGGGCAACCTGCAACTGATGCTTACTCACCGTTAGCCCAAGATCATGAATCTCACATAAATATTGCTGACTCTCTTCAGAGACCAGACTGGCAAGGTCAGAGAGCCTCTTGAAAAGCTCATGGCTATAACAAGCCATCAAAGTGGCAAAGCTGGCCTAGCAGATGCCAGGGATGCCACTGTATAGCCCTTGTCACCAAGGTAGTCCTGCTTCTGAGTATCTTTGTCTGGTAGCTTGTCCAACTCACCCTGCACCTTCTTCTTGTGAAATAGACAGAAAAAATGGTGACCTTTGAAGATGTTCAGATGAGAGCCATGAAGATGATTCAGGGCAGCAGCAGAAGATGTATGAGAAGAGACTGCGGAGTCTTAGTGTGTACAGTATAAACTAGAGGCCAGTAGGAGAGGATGGACATGATTGAGAACTTTAAGTACTTTATGGTGATTAGTATAAAGTGGGCAGCAGTGCCATGTTCACAAGCACAAGGGCAAGGTAATAAGTTAATAAGGTAATAAGAGGACATGGATTGAAACGGGTGGGGAAACGCTTCAGGAGGAATATATGAAGTTATTTTTTACAGAAAGGGTGGTGGAGAAGTAGAATGCATTTCCAGGAGAGGCTGTTGGCATTGAATTTACCACCAACTTCAAACATAGTTTTGCTAGACACAGGGAATGGTCCAAACCACAGGAGGGAAGGTAGGAAGTCGAGGGAAGGGGATGAGTGCTAGGGAGGAAGGTGTTGAAAACAGTCAGGGCCATCTGTGGACTAGCACGGTCCATCATTAGGCAGGCAGGTACTGCCAGACTCAATGGGTCATTGGTTCTTTTCTGCTGTCAACATCTACAGTATGTTTCTGCTTGTATCCTGCTAAATGTTACATTTTTAAGGTGGAGCTGTATGAATGTGGTAGTTTTATATGGCACATTTCTAGTTTACTCTGGGTGAGGGCTAAGAATATGCACAGTAGCCAAAGGTTAATGAAAATCAAATCTAGCTAATTAGAAAACTGTGTCTACTGAAAAGTCACATTCTGTAATTTGCAACATATGGCTAAACTGTCTTTCCCCATAGCACTAACCCAGCTACACTGTGGTGTGTTTAGGCTACAGATATAGTAAGTCATTCACTGAGATCTGACATGAGGCTGCCAACCTTATTTTACTTTTGATCCAAGTCAGGATTGCAAGAACCTACTGTAGTCTCTGACAGTGAAACAGATAATAAACTATGCCAGATTTATCCTTCTTTGTACTCCACTCCACACTTTTGCCCTGCCACCTCATTTGTATAATTGTAATGAAAGCCCACAATAAGCACACCTATAATCATCTCTTTCTTGTCCCTCCACCAACAAAAGTCCCTTTGTCAAGCTGCACTACAATGACTTTTGTTGGTGAACAGCACACTGTTGTGTTCCTATAATCATTTTGTCAAAAAAAGGTAAAAGTGCATTTCATCAGAACTACAGAAAGCCACCACACAGGCAGAAATGCATAATGTGCTTAAAAAGATTGCTCACTGTTGCAGGCAACTGCAGACAAAATCTAATCCTGTAAGAGGTTTCCAGGCATTGAATAAGCCTTAAGTCAGGAATTTCATCTTGGTTCCTGCAGAAGCTCCTAGTTGCTTTAGTTGGCAAACTGTTGTAGAAGAGACAATCTTGTTTTCCAGAAACAAATTCCATTCAGCTCCATGACTACCAAACCATTCGGATTTACAAATGCTCTACTGATATACTACTGTACTGCACTTAGTAGTTAAAAGGATTGTGTTTCCTGCATGTTGGGATACAAACTCAGGGCCTGATCCACAGAGGTCTGAATGGGTGCAGAGGCCTCCCAAAACCTTCTGGGCACCCTTTGCAAAGGGTTAGTGCTCATTCAGCAACCCTCCCTGGCAACCAGTGCAGGAGCCTCCACAACCTGATCCCACACTGCCAGCTGATTTATTTATTTTAATTTTATTTATGTTTACCCAGGATGTAGAATAGGTGACTAGGCAGGCCTGTTTTCAGGACTGTCCAGCTTTTAAAAATATTTCAGTTAGGAGTTGGGTTCCCATATCTAAGGAAGTACTGTTTAGCAGTGTAAATGTCTGCAGTCTGTATTTGGACAAAGCAAAGAAAAGGTTCAGGATGGTATGATATGGAAAATTATGCAGTAGGAGGGCAGCCACTATTCACCTTGGTCCTCATGACAATAACACCAGAATTAATGTGCATCATCAACAGTAGATGGGTAGAACATAGTTTGGGAGTACTACAGAAGATTTGATAACCTACCCACACACCTCAGGGGCAGGTCTTCTGTCTTTAATTCAGTACAAATGAGACATTTTCCACCTAGGCTGGATGGAGGATATGCCAGGTGGGAGGGAGAGAGAGAGGGTGAACAGAGTCACTCAATTTTTAGCACAAAGGCACTGCATTACATTTAGTAGAGCCAAGGAGAAGTTTGACTGGGACAATACAGATTTCATGAGATATATGCAGATTCGCACATTATAAATACACCAGTCAATAAGGAAAAGCTAGGTAGACCCTTAACAGGTTGGGAAGATTATATCTACTGGGTTGTAACCTTAGCGGACCCCAAAGATATGTCTCAAGCATCAATAAACTACTGCAAATGGCACAAGAGAGTAGGTGAATTCCAATAAGGAGCTTGGGAACAAGAAGCATCTATAGAAATTCAGGAGAAAGACTGGGATTCTAGATTCAATAAGGGTTGAAGGTAACTGCCGCTCCCATATGGTTGGAATTCTTTGGAAAATAATGATTCATTTTTAGGACGCTAACTATTATGAAACACTTTCAGGCTGCCAGTTCAGATAGGTGTTGATGGAATTGTTGTTACATGGCAGCCACTGGAATATCTTCTGGCAATGCCCAAATATTCATCCTTTTGAGAAATGGTACAAGATGTCATGCATCAAATTACAGGAATACATATCCCATTGGACTTCATGGAGTGGGTTCTGGGGCTTCCAACCCAGAAAAGTTGATGGCAGACAGCAGTAAAATAATTTTACTATGCATGGTGACTACACAGAAGTACCCCTCCCACACACACCGGTACCCCACTCAGGAGGAATGGCTAGGCAGACTAGCAAAAGTCCATGATATGGAACTCCTGACAGCTAATTCAAATTTTACTGAGGAAAACACACAGAGCAATTAAAAGGCTGGACGCAAGGGTCCATAAGAAAGGATAGCCTAAGGGATGCGTGAATGGGGAAGCAGAGCAAGATGACAAGGCATAGAATACCCAGGCCTTTAAGGCAGAGGACAAATTCTTGGACACAGTCCAGAGCAGAATTCTTTACACAAGTGATCACCTTGAATGCTGTACAGTCACTCATTGTGGTCTGTACCACTAGGCAATGTGAGTAGTTGAGATACCACAGGCTATTTATAATTAATATTGAGAACATTATGATCAATTGTTCACAATAGAGTGGGAAGGAAAATGCATTGGTAACCCACAGTTTAATGTTTTATTGTTTATACCTGTTAAACCATGGTCAGGTTTGATTCAGCATTTCCATGTGTAACAATTGAGACCATGGACTGGTTAATAAGTTGGTTGATCTTCTCTATACAAGTTAGCTCAGTTCATCTATTGGGGACATGATAGAAATGTTCAAGTATATGAAAGGGATAAATAAGGTGGGAGAAGGAGCTTATTCACAATGAAAACAAGTGTTAGAAGAAGAGGTCATAGTCTGGGGCTGGAGGCAGGAAGATTCAGGGGCAGTGCATGGGTGCTTTATTTCACCAAAAGGGTGCTGGATCCCTGGAACAGCCTACCGGAGGGGTGGTGGGAGCAGAAGCCATAGAGGGATTCAAGAGGGCATGGTACAGATATAATGGATTGGCCGGAGGGCAGTGAAGGGTCTATATGGATGGGGGTAGTAAGGTGGAGGGATTATCGTGGCAGACCTGGACAGGCAATAGTGTCCTTTTCGCCGACAGTCTTCTATGAATCTATAAACACCTCACAGGATGCAGTGTTTGGTGTGGTATCACAAACCTGGACAATATAGCTGGTAGACTGGTTATATTGCAAGTCAGAGACAGGTACCATGTCAAAGATTTAAAAATATTCACATCTTAGGGAAAATCATTGTGATATTAATTTGTGATTATATGTCTTTCCTTGGATGCAATGTTCTGTATACTTTTTTTTCATATAGGTTATATCCTCAGCGGGCACTCTGGATGGTTGTGTTCAGCCCTGTCCTTTCCTCCCGTGTCTGTCTGCCATCTCTCCAACCCCACGAGCCCCATTCCCCGTGATGGGTCTGTGAAGGGGATGCTGTCCTCCCTGACCCGATGAATCCTGCGTTCAGGTTGGGAAATCAGCAAGCTGTAAACAGAGTGGAACACGTGCAGGCAGGCAGGCAGGGCTACAAGCCCATGATCGTCATTTTCCTCCATGTTTCTCCCCATGCCACAGTAGCTGGAAGTGCATGCGCATGGAGGCACGCCTATGCTATGTAATTATGGCCCCCTTCTGCACAGCTCAAGCTCTGATGCTGCCACCTGGCCCACACCAAATGGCAGCCAAGAAGCGAGACAGCGGATCCCCCACCCCAGTAGAGGAAAGCAGTCCATCAGATGCTCAATCCTCTCCCTCCCCAGCTGGCCCCTGACAACCCGAGCTTGTTCCTGAATACCTGGTCATTGCATGGAGAGATAATGCTCATGGTGCCTCAGCCCTCTACACCACTGGGTCAGTGATGTCTGTGTACTTTCTGAACAATGAATAAAGCTGAGGTTTTAAAACAAATTCAATTACAATACACACAATCCATACATGGCAAAATTTACAGAGACAACATTACATAAATAACTAAAATTTCCTCATTCATAACAATTACATTTAATAATGACTTACATTGGTGGGAATCAGGTGGCAGTGCTGCCTACCATGGCATTCCAAAGGCAAATACACCTGGCATTAGCCAAGAGAGGACATGGATGGAATGTGGGTCAAACCTCTGCTTTAGACAATCCATGTCCCCATGCTGCAGCTATGTTTGACTATCAGGACCCCAACTGAACCCTGCTCCACATTGCCAGTTCCCACTACACCATAGAGAGCTAGGAAGACCACTGAGGGAAAATGTAGTTTGATTTACATTTTTATCAACTAGCACTTGTTGATGGTCTGGCAGGTCCTCCTTTTATCACACTTATCCTTGCTGCCTGACTCAGTAACCAAACTCATATGATTGTTTCTGTTGTTGAGGCTGGGACCTTTGGTTCTTCACACTGGCCTGAGCAGGGTCTCCAGAGAGCAGGTATGCTGGTCAGGGACCGATCCAAGGCAGGCAAGGCCAAAGTAGGAAGAATTGGTGGGATGGTTAGAAATGCACTGTCACAGCACTCCTGAGTGATGGATGTTCCGATGGCATCTCCTCCCAGTATATTTCCTCCACATGCCTCTGTGCCCTGTGACGAGCAGGGAGTAGACAAGTGGTAAGATCAATAATTATGCACACCCCCAGAGGAGGACAGTCTCTAAATGGTCACTCAGTCTGCCCCTGCTGGCCTCTGTTAATTAAGCTGTGGGCTTGGAGCACAAACATGGATCACCAGCATGCAAGGGTGAGGTCTATGGACTAGCCTTGTGGATTGTTTTATTTTCAAACAAAGTCTTTGCAATCTGTATTGAACAGCTTGACATCCCACCTCCGTTTTCGAGTGCAACATTCTCCATAGACTGTGCCCTACACTCACCAGCATGGACAGCTAACTTCCACAAGCACTGTGCACAGTCTCAGAAATGATATTCTGTGCAGTCTCTTATAACAAGTGTAAGATTACTCAAGCACTGTGACTTACTGAAACACTAGTACAGCCATGTAATTATGTGTCCATAATTACACCCCTACAATTTTCTCAAGGTGTCAGTCTGTGTAATGCACACAAGCATCAAAATATCACTTCACATTCTCAGCACAGCCATTTGCTCTACTGAGTCCAGACCTGGTACAGTCAGGAGAGCTGCAGCATCCCTTAATGTTCACATTGTCTCTATTTGCTCAGGGTTGAAATTGCAGCTTTAAAAAGTTAATTAAAGCCCTCTTATTTGCCTCTTGCTCGCAACTGCTGCTTCAGCACATTTCTCTTGGACAGACACCACCCACATCATGTTTGTGCTGACTTGTGAGTAAAAAAAAGTAAATTAAAGCCAGCAGTTACACCCACTCAACCATGCTATGCATAGGAAAAATAAGAACAATATGCTTCAATAAGTTCCTGTCTCACATGCCACACTCTCACCATCCCAGACAGGAACTTTTTGTTTCACAGTGATCCACATGGTAAAATAAATATTCTCACAACTAAAAATGTATATTTTTACTGGATTTTTCTTACACGTTATAAATGCAATAAGACACTTCAGGGTATGTCGTCAAGGTTTGCCCCACATACAGTGACACCAACACAACGAACTACAACCCTTTCGCAAAATCTACACTTTGCTGACAGGTCATTGTGTAGGTGTGCCCAGACAGGGGCACATTGTCTCCCGGTCCTGCACCCTGTCCTGAATCCACTCTGGCTGGAGCTGATAATCCTAAAGATGGGGGTGGGGACAGAGCATTCTGCATGGGGGTTGAGGGGCAAAGCCCCGCTAAAAAAATGGACCAGGAGATGCACAGGAATCATGTAAACCGCAATTTGTGGTCACATGATTCCTGTTGATGCAGATGCTGGTCGACAAAGAGGGCTGGACCAGCATCGTGAGAGCCTGTGATCAATAATCCTTTATGTGAGGCACTCTGTGCAAGTGCAGCATTCATAATAGTATCCTGAAGTGGTGAGAGAGAGAGAGAGAGAGAGAGAGAGTGTAAAGAAAATAAAATTAGGGGGTATGGGTTAAGATCTAGAAGCAGGTGAGAGTTATGCTGGGTGTGGTGCAGTGCAGTGAAGTGGCTGTGGGGCGGCAGTTTCAGGGATACCTTCTGGAGGCTGTGGTGCTGCCCCATCTGCAAGCACCTCTCTGGGCTGAGGGAGGAGGTTGCCAGACTCCAAGGCAGAGGTGGCTTGTGTCAGGAGGATCTACTCCCCACCCCTAGTCCACCTCCACTGCCTCTAACGGTGTCAGGAAGCAGGAGTGGCTGGACAACAATGGGCTCAGGGATAGTTAGGGTGGTGGAGGAAGCACATCCCACATCCCATATCCCATACCACTACATAACTCTTACACCACACTGGTTGGGCGGCATTGTCCTACAGAGGCACCTGAAGTAGTGACTGGGATGGATGTGGAGGTCATCCATGTTGGAAATCACAAAGGTATAGTAGAAGACCCCAGAGGAGGAGGAAGTGAATCCTGGTGGGAACTCAAACGTAAGGGAGATACACTTGGGAACAGGCAGGGATGAGGAGAGGGAGGTAAGGTGCTTTCCAGGTGCCACTGCGTGAAGGGATGGAAGGAGGATCCTGGAGATCAATGAGGAGGGAGGGAGGAGAGCTGGATGTCATTGTCCATTTGGGGACAAATGACCTGGAGAGGAGGAGCCAGAAACAGTCCAGGAGGAGTTCAGAAAATTGGGGAGGGTCTTATGCAATTAGCACAATCTGTTACTTTCGGAGGTGCAGAGGTGTTCCTCAGGCAACGAGTAAAGGATCCCACCATGGTGGGAAGACATACTGACCTGGTACTGTAAAGGGACAGTGTCACAGACATCACAGTGGGGAGCCACCTGGGGACCAGTAATCATAGTACAGTGTGGTATAATATAAGAACTGGGCCAGAATCGAGCCACACAAAAACGAGGGTCTGGGACTTCAGGAGGCCGACATCATGAAAATGAGAGAGTGTCTCGGGAAGCCCTACAGGAACAGGGAAAATGGGTGGGTAGAGGAACAGTGGGCAAATATAAGAACGGCCATTGAGAAGGCAACAAACCTCTGTGTCAGGTAGGTTAAAAGAGCAAGAGAAGTAAGAGTCTGCTATGGTTCTCCAAGGACGTGGCAGAGAAAGTAAAGGTGAAGGAGCTAGCATTCCAAAAGGTACAAGTCAACACAGAAGAATACGAACATATGAAGAAGCCAACAGAGGAAGGCCATTTGATCTATCAAGTCAGCTCGTATTGCAGGGTCCACAGATTGCTAATGTCCCTGCCCTCCCTCCCTCCCTACTCCTCCCTTCCTCTCTACCCATGATCCTTATCATTCCCTAGGCCTATCCCAGCCTCTTTAAAGCTGCCCACTGTCTTTAACTAGATGACCTCTTCTGGCAGCACATTTCAAGTGTCCACCACCTCTCTGTGAAGAAGTGCTTCCTATCTCCTCCTAAACCTCCCACCCTCCAGCTTAAGACTGTGCCCTCGTGTTATGGTTGCCACCAGCTTAAATAAACTCTCTTTATCAACCTTATTTATTCCTTTCAAGTACTTGAATATCCCAATCATGTACCCCTCTCTCTCTCCTGTCTTCCAGGGAGTACATGTTCTGTGCCCTCAATCTTTCCTTATATACCTTACCCTGCTGACCTGCTATCATCTTTGTAGCCCTCCTCTGGACCTTCTCCAGTGGGTTAATGTCTTTTTGAGGTGTGGGCACCAGTACTGAACTCCATACTCTAACATGCAGCCTTACCAGTGACCTGTATAAGGGTAGTATAACCTCCCTCTCCTACTATTGATCCCCTAGATATGCATCCCAGCATCTTGTTTGCCTTTGCTACTGCTTTCTTGCACTGTGTGGAGTGCTTCAGGTCATTAGTGATCATCACTCCCAGGTCCTTCTCCTCCTCTGATGCAGATACTGGACTCCACCCAGGTAGTGCTCTGTCCTGGGATTCTTGGCTCAATATGCATAACTTTGCATTTCTTGGCATTGAAGCCAAGCTGCCAGATCCTGAACCACTTCCACAGCTTTTCCAGATCTTTTTGTAGGTCCTGTATCCCTTCAGCTGTGTACACTCTCCCACAGAGCTTGGTGTCATCTGTGAATAGGCATATTTGCCCTTAATGCCATCTGCATGTCATTGATGAAGACATTGAACAACACCGGCCCCAGCACTGAGCCCTGAGAGACCCTACTAGTTACCTCTCTAGTGCTAGATAACTTCCCCACAACCACCCTCTGAGTTCTGTCCCTCAGCTAGTTTTTCACTCATCTGGCCATCTTTTCTCCAACCCCTTAGATCCACCAACTTCCTGATCAACCTTGTGGGGTACAGAGTTAAAGGCCTTGCTGAAATCAAGATAGAGAATGATTACTGCTTGGCCCTGTCTACTGTCTTAGTGATACAGTCAAATAAGTCAATCAAATTTGTTTGACATGCTCATCCCCCATGAACCCATGCCATCTTGTATCCTGAAGACCATGCTCTTCTAGATATTCCACTAACCTTTCCTTTAGTATGGTCTCCATGAGCTTGCCCACAACGGAGGTCAGACTGGCTGGTCTGTAATTCCTGGGCCATCCTTGGGACCACTTCTGTGGAGAGGCACTACATGTGCTGTTCTCCAGTCCTCGGGTACCACTCTGACTCTAGTGAACTATTAAATAGGTCTGCCAGTGGCCCTGCCAGCTCCTTAGCCAGTTCCTTTAGTACCCTTGGATGTACTCTGTCCGGCCTGGTGATTTGTCCACCTTCAATGTCAGTAGCCCTCCCTCCCTCACTCTATCCTCCTCTATCACTACATCTGTGCCCCCCGCTCCTGTTTTCCTCCTGAAGGCTCTGGTTTGTTCTTCTTCTTGGTGAAGACGGAACAGAAGTATTCATTTAGTATCTCTGCTTTTCCCATTATCCTCCACTCACTCCACCCATTTCTTAAGCCTTAACAATCCCTTACTTTGTCCCTTTTCTCACTTATATATCGAAGAAAGCCTTCTCCCCTTTTTAATTCCTTCAGCTATCTGCAGCTCCTTCTGTGCCTTTACTCTCATCCTTACTTGACTGACTAGCCAACCTTAGGTAATTTTCCCTGTCCACCTCTCTCTTGGTCTTCTTGAATTTTCTATAGGCCAACTTCTTTTCTCTTACTGCCTGAGCAACCCCAGACCTGAACCAGCTGGGCTCTTTGGCTGTTGTGTTCTTCCCTGAGCCTAATGCACTCATCTGTGGCAACCAATATTCCTTCCTCAATGATGGACCACCTTCGCTCACCCCATATCTGCTCTGAGGCCCTGCCAGATGGCTCCTTAGCACTTCATTTTCTCCGAAGTCTGCCCTCCTGAAATCCAATATTTTGGTCTTAGTTGGGATGCTTCCTGCCCATATTGAAGTGGAACCACACTGTGCAATAGTCACTTCCACCCAGTGGCTCCTGACCGTATTTCCTGTACATGTGCCCCATTTCTGAGCACCAGATCAAGAATTGCCTCAGCTCTGTTGGTTCAGTAATGCCCTGAGTCAGGAACCCACTATGCAGTCATTCCATGATCTCCTGACTCCTAGTACATGTTGTGGATGGTATGGATGGAATAATGATAAGGAGGACTATCAGGAGAAACAAAGGGAATCAGGGAAAGCAGTTAGGAGAGCAAAGGCACATACAGAGAAGAACATTGCCAAAACAGTCAAAAGGGGATAAAACATTCTTTAACCTTATGGATCCTAGCCATTTTCACATTAAATGTGATTATTGTCCTAAGCACTTTTGAGAATGGCACTGATATATCTGTGCATTCTGCATTCCAGCCCCACCATGCCATGTTTGCATAGGGGATCTAAGACAGGTGTTCCACAAAATTCTTATCAAATGCCCTGATAGCGAAACCGGCAGGTTGACTCGTTTGCAGATCGGCTTCCAGTTTCAGTGGCTGTATGTGTTTTCTTTGGGGTCTTTGCCCCCAAACACCCACTCAGGGGCTGTGCCCCACACCCCTTCTGGATTATCAAATCCGAGTAGGAGCTGATTTGGGGGTGCAGGACCCCAACAGACAGCGCCAGGTTCCACTGGGTTCCTTACAGCAGCATAGCACTGTAGTCACTGTTGGGGACCTTCTCTGTCAAACTGTCGCTGTCTGGTGGGTAACCAACCATAGGTACCAACACATACATCATACATCGCTTTAATTGGTAGAATATGTAGTTTACAGTGGTAGTACCTAAAACTCAAAATTATGCACAGAAGCCATGTGTAGATGACATCACAACAAGATATAAACAGTATAAAAACTGAAAAGCTGCAACTGATGAAATAATTAAAAAAGCAACTAATAAATACATTATTAGGCCACTATGCACTATGCCAAACTAACATACCGTATTTATCTGTTGCTAGGCTTCACAGGGTTAGGTATATACGTGAAAAGAGGGAAAACAAGACAGGGATTGTAAGACTTATAGAGGAGGGAAGGGACTGTGTGGAAGAGGACCAGAAGAAAGCTGATATACTGAACAAGCACTTTTGCTCAGCATTTATGAAGGAAGAGGTAGGGATGGGCCACAGTTAGGGAAAAGGCATTAAAAGAAAGGAGGTAGAAATTAGCCCTTTACAGAGGAGAGAGTCCTCAGGAAGCTAGCTGACACTGAAAGTAGATAAAGATATGGGGCCAGAAGGAGTTCACCCCAGGATACCGAGGGAACCTAAGGAGAAACTGACTGCACCTCTGATGGGCATGTTTAACCTATCACTGGATACGGGGAAGTTCCAGGGTCTGGAGGAGGGTGGATGTGGTCCCACTTCACAAAAGCAGGAATGGGGAGGAGGCAGGAAACTATAGACCTGTAAGCTGACTTTGGTGGGGGTAAAGTTATGGAAACACTGCTAAAAGAAAGGATTGGAGAATACCTTGAGACCAGTGGACTACAGGATCCAAGACAACATAAGTTCATGGAGAGAGATCTTGACAAACAAACCTGATCAAGTTCTTTGACTGGGTGACCAGGGAAGTAGATCAGGAGGAGTGGTGGATGTGGCCTACCTGGATTCCAGTAAGGTCTATGACACCATTCCACAGGAGGAAGGTAAGCAAGCTGGGCAGCCTGGGAGTGGGACCAAAGGTAGTAAATTGGGCATGTTGTTAGCTAAGTAACAGGTGTTAGAGGGTGGTGGTAAATGGGGTTCACTAGAAAGATGGCAAGGTAACCAGTGGGGTGCCACAGGGATCAGTAGTGGAACGGTCCTCTTCAATGTCTTTATTAGGGACATCATGGAGGGCTAAAAGAGAAGGTATGCCTGTTTGTGGATTACACTAAATCTGCAACAGAGTGCACACACCAGGGGAGGGAGGGTGGAAAAATGAGGGAAGATCTGAAAAGTTGGAAGACTGGTCAAAAGCTTAGCAACTAGGCTTCAATGCCAAAAAGTGAAAAATGATGCACATAGGGCACACAAACCTTAGAGCAATGTACCAGATTGGGGGAGGGGGAGGTGATGGCAACTACAAGTCAGGAAAGAGACTTTGGGTCATCATATCTGATGACCTAAAGGTAGCAAGGCAGTTTGATAGGCAGTGGGAAGGCTAGTACAATGTTGGGGTGTATAGGTAGGGGTATCACCAGAAGATGGAGGCACCATTACCCTGTATACATCAATGGTGAGGCCCAACCTGGAGTACTGTGTTCAATACTGAGGCCTCATCTCTGAAAAGACTTAGATCAGGTGGAAGCAGTCAAGAGGAGGGCAACCAAATGGTGCATGGCCTGCATCAGAAGACCTACAAGGAAAGACTGAGGAATTAAATATGTACTCTAGAGGAAAAGAGGGAAAGAGGAGACATGATGGAAATGTTCAAATACCTCAAGGTATAAATACGATAGAGGAGAGTGGTATTTTTCATAGCAAGAGATGCTCAAAGACAAAAGGACCTGACATTAAGCTAGAGGGGTAGGCTCAGAGGGATGTTGAGAGTACTTCTTCACAGAAAAGGGCTACTATGTCTGGAACAGACTCCCAGCAGATGTAGTACAGGCTAAAGTGGTGGCAGGATTCAAGCGTGCATGGGATAGACACAAGGGGACCTTAGTACTCGGGCTGGGGGAGGTAAATATTTGAGATCAAGTAGGGTCTGCGGTAGCACATTAGATAGGGAATTTTAAGACAGACTGCATGGGCCAAGAGGTCTTTTCTGCTGACAACTTCTATTTTTCAACGTTAACATACTCCCAATGCATTATTATTATATGGTGATTATTGACCAATAACTACACATCTTGCCTTGCCTTACTGCATACTCAGCTGTCATGAAGAAACAGTGCACTGTGCTTGCAGGAGTCAATTTGAGGCCAACCTTGGTGGTGAACAGCGGGATGTGCCAGATGTTAGGGAGGCGGATTAGTGGAAGGATATTTCTTTTGGGTTGGCATCTGCTATTGGGTAGAGGTCCACTAGATGCCAGAGAATATACATTACTATTTTAATTGTTGTATTACAGGGGTTGAGTGAGGAGGAGATTCACTAGATATCAGAGAATATATTTAACACTATATAGTGGTGCACTGCTGACTATATGAGGTTGTGGGAGGAGTGAATCAGGCCTTGTAGACCATGTTGTAAGGAGGCAGGGGATTCACTTTGATGAGCACACAGTACCACATTGCACTTTGGGCACAAATGATAATGCATGGATAATGATGTACAGATGGCCATGCAAATAAATGTTTGCACCTGAGGTGTTCCAGGGGTCATTGCATTGAAAAACAGAACAAAAGTGAATGCTCAGTTACTGCTATTTGATCATTTGCATGGTCCTATTTGAATATTGCCGATAAGTGCCCCAGCACAACCAGCACTGTGGAGCACTGTGTATCTGTCTCATACTGCATTGGCTACATACTCAACAGTTTTGCTGTGCACCCAATGCCGCAACTGCAAGGCATCCAACATTTCTGATATTTAACTATGCAGTGCATGTTCACCCAGTGCACACTGCATAGTCCAATATCTCTTCTGAACTGAGCTGAGCTACAGTGCACATGGCTCTGTGGGTTATGCAGCACTATCCCTCCATACCCTTCATCCTTTCTTCACCGAAATATGTGACAAGATGTGTGACAAATGAGCAAAATGTGACATATCTTCAAACATGGCACAGCAAGACCAAAACACTGACTATCAATGCACTAATGTTACGTAATGTCTGCTGATAACTGAACATATTAGATTATTTTGAATTTTTCTTTAAAGTCTCAGTGGAAAATGTAGAATACCACTGTCCTCATGGGCCAAAGAGTTTCTGAGAGGTAAAATGAGTGATGTAGCTCGAATGCGTGACAGTTGAGAGTGTGATCCCTGGTTTGGAATATGCTGCCCTATACCTTTGCTGCAATTATTGGATTGTAAATGTGACACACAGACACACATAACATTACCAGCCTCACTGACTGCTGAACTGGGAATACCACATTCAGACCTGTTCACTAGAAATCTTTAGCATACAGGTAATAGAGTGCTCATGTAAACAGAAAGCTGATAATGTTTCCTGCTATTGGAACTGAACATTCATACCTCAGCTGTTTAACTGTTTTCTAAAACAGTCCCGATTACACTAAATAAACCAACATTCATTTTATATTGGCCTTTTTTTTTCTAATTTTCATTTCTGGTGTGAATTTTAGGAGCGAGGTTATACTCAATAATAGTTGGTGTAAGAGAACACTATATAAAGCCTAAGGCATATTTCTGATTAACAGGTGTATCGTGTCATTTCTGCCATGGCACTTTGACAGTCACTGACACTGCCATAGTAAGGCCAAGAATGTTTGTTAGTTATCAGTTCTCCAACAGCCTTACATGGGAGTTTCTTGGAATAAGACAGTAATTTAATTTTTTTTAAATAAGGAAGTGTATCCTTTTGTTAGATATCACCATAGTTTTCTTTAGCATTGGTTGTTCCATGGTTTGACTTAAAAAGTAGTTGTGCATCAGGGACTAGTCCAAGGGCCCAATTCAAGATGAGTGATGCATGATGCAAGGCGATTTATGCCAAACCCCATGGCATAAATCACAACTTATGACATTTGTTACATGAAGTCACAGTTCCAAGTCTAACCTGCACTATGATATATGCAGGTTGCTCCAAAAAATGAGCTACACCACCACTACACCCACAACCAGCAGCGCATGGCACAAGGTGGATTACGGCAGCAATCTGCACTTATTCCAAAAGGTGGCTGCTATAACCCATGTACGCTATTCCACAAACCGCAATGGCACAGTGGAGTTAGACCAACAGGGAGATGGACTAAGAGGCATCGACTGTGCCAATAGATAGATGCCCACTCCACAGTGCTGTGGCATAGACATTGCCTGACTCCCCATATTTCCCCCATCACAGACATCGCCTTAAAATGTCAGGGACCTCCAGGATCTGTTTCACCAGATGCTCCCCAAATGCCAGTGTCACCTGCCTAGCCCCCCAATGCCCCCTAGTGCATGCGGTAGTGTTCAGTGGGGGGTCTCAGGGAGGCAATTCTTTGTAGGCTGCGACTTGTGGTGCCCAGGTCCACTACACCACTCCTGTGGCACTAGCCTGCAGCTGCTGCAAGTTACAGGACATAGGTGCCAGGGATCCTGCCTGTCTTGGAATACGCACAGGGTCCCCGGCATAAGCGCGCTTGGTGCAACTCGCATATGCCCATCGAAGTTGCTTCATACATCCTGGAATCAGGCCCATGTCTCAGAGCACTGGCTTGGAACCAAGAAACCCAGATTCAAATCTGACTATAGCTGAAAACGAGATATTGTATCTCAGCTGAGCTATCCTTGCTAAGTAAATTGTGAAAAAGTGTGCAATCCATGGTGTGCATACCATATATACCTTGCATCTCACTGAAGGCTACAAAAGTAAGTCACGTGAACTGAAGACGGGCTTATGCAGGAATGTATCATCAGATAAAAGGATAAGCTAAGGCATGGGTGAGAATGACAAATACAGTAGTTAATATCACTGGCATATATTCGGAAATTATTTTCTCTATCCTAAACCGTGAACCCTTTTGTCCCCATCTGCCCAACGCCAGTATTGAAATGCACAGTTTTACCTTTTCTGTTGTCTTTAATGATCTTACTGCACTAAGATCTAAACCACTTACAGAACCTCCAGCCCCCATGGTTCTCGGTACTTTCTTTTTTTTTAAATCATAATTTATTACAATTTTCATTACACATTGTACAGTCAAGACATCACATAACTTATATAGACATATGTAGACATACAGAATAAAAATTATTCAAAACATATCACACATAAAATGGACAGATAAGAAAGGGAGGGTACAAAGGAGAATGGGAAGGAGGAAGTGATAGCACACCAATGACAATTCATTGATCCAAAACCATTATATTATTGATATATTACACTTAAAGATACACATAACATAAGATCCTCGGGGTATAATGAAGATCTTATCCTCTTAAGCATATTGGGTTAGAATTTCTAAAACATTTACCTTTTCTTTCTCTGCCTGATAATGAAAGAAAGTAAGCCATCTACTCTTAAATTTCTCTTTACCTAGACGGATCTTAGCCGTTAATTCCTCCATGTCTAATACATCCAAACAGATCAAATACCAGGTCTCAATAGTGAGAACATCTTAAGTTAGCCAGCTGCATGTAATGGCTTTTAAGGTTGCGCCACCACAATATTATACAAATACTGCTGGGCCTTGGTCTTAATTGCTGGGGAATAATCCCAAGATCCAGTTTACTGGGTTTCCTGGAAAATCAAAATCAAAAATAGTTTTCAAAGCAGTCAGAAGCGACTGCCAACAAACTGCAGCTTAGGGCACTCCCCAAAATATGAATATGTTCCTCTCCCCACAGCCCTGCTAACAGAGCTTCAAGGGTACTGACCATAGTGCTTGTAAATTACTGGTGTCCTAAAATACCTGATCACAATCTTCCATCTAAACTCTCTCCAGGCATGCGTAAGCAGTAGTGGAGTGGACCGCCTGCCAGGACTTCATCCAGTCCGAGTCCTCCAGCTCTGAACCCATCTCAGCCCTCCATGCTTGTTTAAGTTTAACCAATAAATCCTTTTCAAAGGTAAAGAACAATGTAACCAGTCTGGAAATTAAATCTTTAGGGTCTTAAGACAGATTTCAAGTAACAACATCTCTGAGAGAGGATTAGGGTCTTTCTCAGATTCGCCTATTCTTTCCTTCTCAAGCAAAAATGGCGAAGTTGTAAGTATCTAAATAAGTCTTGGGAGGAGTCTATATTCAGCTGAGAGTTGTTGGAATGGTTTAAGGGATCTTCTCTATACAATTGACCTAGAGTTACCAATCCTGTCTTTGCCCATGTGACAATCCTCATGTCCCATCTGAGAGGTGCAAAATCAAGACATGTTCTGATAGGTGTGTTACCTCCTGTTATTATAGGAAGTCCAGCCTTCTGTTTACCTCCAACCAAGCAGCTTTAATAACTTCTGTCCAAGGGTTATTTATCGTAGGCTTGAGACTCCTTTTGGTCCATAAACATCAAGCCTCGACATCTCCCAGTGAGGATGGGGTCTTTCTATCTCAACCCAGAGGGGAGATCTTCATTTGGCAGGGCAGTGGTCAAAAATGAATTTGGGAGGCCCAGTAGTATTTTTTAAAATCTGGGAGACTAAGGCCACCTTTCTCTTTAGATGTAGTTAGAAAATCCAGTCTCACCCTAGGACATCTGCCTGCCCAAATGAACTTGGAGATTGAGGATTTAGGGATTTCTAGAAATGGTTAGAAGGTTTGAGGGCAGGGACTGAAAAGAAAAAGAAAGCGAGGAGCACATTCATAGTATACTCTCAATACGTCCCATTAAAGAAAGGGGAGCTCTCCCATCTACCAAGGTCTGCCTGAACTGTCTGTAGAAGCTTGAAGTGATTGAGTATAATTTATTTATATCATTAGCGACACAGACCCCCAAGTATCTAAAACTCTCCTTGACCATTTATAGTTGCCAATGATTGGGAGTGTATTATGGTATGTCTTGCCCAAAGGCAGCAATTCAGTCTTAGAGTCATTAATTTTAAAACCAGAGACTTTACCAAAATCCCCAGCAGGAATTGACTATAGATATCTGGCTAACGGGTCCTCCAATACAGCAGAGTATCATCAGCATACAACAAAATTCTAGCTTCCACCCCTCCTACCCTAATACCTCTATATTCCTCTGATTGTCTAATAAGGCCACAAGTGGTTCCATACTAAGAGCAAGAGAAGTGCAGACAGAGGGCACCCTTGTCTGTACCTCAACAAATTTTATTTTATTGGACATAACCCCAGTAACCTTTACCCTTGTCCAGGGATCCCTATATAAATTAGCAATCCAACTATGGAACTTATCTCCAAATCTGAATTTAAGAAGAATGTGGTCCAGAAAGACCCAGTCCAGGTGGTCAAATGCCTTCTCCCAAGACCGAGAGACATCACCACCCAGAGAGGCCCAGGAAGGGGTGCTCCTGAGGCAGAGAGAGCACTGAGTAAAATTCTAATATTATCCTGGATGTGTCTTCCAGAATAAAACCCATCTGATTGAGATGAATCCAAGTTGGGATGAATTTCTGAAGGTGAGCACCCAGAATTTGTGTGAAAATCTTCGCATCTTGATTAATCAAAGAGATGGTACAGTAACTTTGCAAGCAGTGGATCTTTCCTGGGCTTGGGAAGGAGGGTAACCACCGTCTCCCCCAAGAGGTGGAGTGGCACCTCTTCATGTGTAACATTACAAACCTTCAGTATTAGGGCGCTAAATATAGAATTCAGCAGTGAAGCCTTCAGGGCCTGGTGCTTTTCCTGTATTAAAGGACTTAATTACTTTTTCACCTCCACCTCCAAAATGGTGGCCTCTAACAATCTTTTCTGGGAGTCTTCCTATTTAGCGAGAGAAGTTCGCTGTAGAATTCTGCAACCATCTTATGATGATCTGGGGATCTTTCTTGACTATATAATTTAGAAAAATATGTACAAAACTCATCTGCAATTTGAGGAGATTTGTCAAGTCTAACCCTGAGTGCTGTGCTCTGATTCGGGATATATCTATCCTTCTTGTTTTTCTTAAACGAGCTAACAAATGAGTTGCTCTACTGCGGTCTCATAATATCTCTGTCTGGTATAGCAGAGGAAATTCTCTGTCTTCTTTCTTCCTATCTCCATTATACGATTCCCTAGTTTCATTCAGTTTTAACAAAATGGTTGGATCTCTAGATCTTTTCTGTTCTCGTTCCAGTCTGGTCAGGTCATTCAATAACCCTCTACCTTTGCTTTATAGGCCTATGCTTATGAGAAGCATAACTAATAATTTTTCCTTTAAGGACTGCTTTTAAACCATCCTAGAAGAACCAAATATGTGTATCCTCCTCCCTATTTTCCTATATATAAAATCGGATGGTGTCCTTCATATGATCCACAAAACCTTGTTATTCAGTAGACCTGAGTCAAAGCACCAAGCCCCTTTATCTTTAGTATCTGACCACTGAAAGGTCACAGTGATTATGGCATGATCTGAAAAAGTAACTGGGTGGATAATCCATATCCACAATGGTATGTATTCATCTTTGCATATAAAACCTATCTAACCTAGAGCAGGAGCCAGAGGACTCAGAGAAAAGTGTAGTCATGGGTACAGGATTTTGCAATCTCTAGGGATTCGTAAGGCCACCCTGTATGATTAATGACTGAAGTAACTGGGAACTGAAACACCCCCTGGCCCCACCTGGCCACCCCACACCCAATTCCAGGTTTTCCACACAATTCCAGTCACCTGTGAGGATGATATGGCCTGGGAACAGGAGGCCACCTTAGAAAAGAGTGAAGAAAAAAGCTCCTGTTGGCGGGGTGGGGCATACACTGAAGCAACATGTATGGAGTGACCCATAAACTCCCCAAAATAATAACAAATCTGCCTGAACCCTCAAATAAGGTCTTATGAATTTTTAAAGGGTAGGCCTCTTCTGATCAAAATCACCACCCCAGACTTAGAGGTGTCTAGATGAGAGTCAGAATAAACCGACTCAATCCACATTCTTCTCAACTTTGCATGTCTGAAGAAGAAAGTTTGGTTTCCTGTATGCAGGTTAAGTCACATTTAATTTACCCAGTTCTTGAATAATGCTGACTCTTTTACTACTCCATTAATACCTTTAACATTAATTGAGGCAAATTTAAGAGCCATCATGAGAAAAAGATAACATATACCCCAAACCCTGTGCCTATACCATATTCTTTTCAATAGAGGATCATTCTGAAAGGAGAAAGATGTGCTTAATGGGTTAATAATAAAAAATATTTTACAAATACCTAGACACACATAAGACATTTGACAGGAAAGTAAAACAAAAGAAGGAAAACTCTGTAGGAAACTGGGAAAACATACCAGTATGACGTTAAGTGCAGGTCAAAAAGAGGATAGGTACCAGTTAGTCACTGAGTACCCAAGCTCTTCAGAGCTTAGCCCTGAGGACTGATGGTAGCCCAGGAGAATAAGGCCCTAGGCCTTAATACAGGAGTCAAGCCAATACACTAAGGGCTGAGCACCTAGATTACCAGGGCCTAAACCTCTCCTAGTTTTCATTCTTCCAGGTTATTTGGGCAATTTTGAACACCAACTTATAGTAATCAAATCGCACCATTAATGCATTGAAATTACTATTTAAGAATATAACTGTTTGTTTTAGTAAGTCAGAGTTCTATAGCTCTTCCAGTATTAATAATTAACCTATAGGTATCATCTTCTGCCTGAGAATATAACAGGCCTCCAGACAAATCACTACTACTGAAGGAGAACACCAGCAAGTGTACAGCCCTTTTCACCCCACGCGGAGAAAAAACAGGAGAGAAGAATCTGTTAGGCTTGGACAATCAGATTCTGGAGGGTACTGAATCCTGAAAATGTTTCAATTAAAAGTACAAAGCATAATATCCCTGTTGTAATATGCAGGCCTTCAATGGGTATCTGATATAAGTTATTAATGAAAACCTCCACCCAGCCTACTATTAGCTGTAATATTCATCACTATGGTGTGGCACAGCAAACAAGTAAATATCTCCAATCTAATTGGAATACAAAACATCAGAGCAAAATGCCTGTTCTAATATACAGGTCAACAATAAGTATCTGATTTAGACCTTAGATGAAAGCCTCCACCCAGCCTATTATTAGCAGAAATATTCGTCTCTATACTATGGCACAGCAGATAAATATTTATCCACAGCCTAGTTGGATTAGAACTAGACTTGACAGTAAGCTGTCTGCCTGTTACACATTACAACATTTAGAAAATAAATCAGAAAATGCCCAAAAGGCTCTTATCTCCAGTCCAGCTCTTATTCTGGCTTCAGGTGATGAGGATCAGTGGGGAAATAATTGCAGGTGGGAGCCAGGAAGTTGTGCTTCAATACCAATGCCTTACTCGAAATGAGCCACCTACTGTTCCACGGTCAATTCAGATTAAGCAATTTTGAAAATTAACTAAAACACTGGCCCAACAAATCAAAAACAGTCCTGGAAACAGGTATTGAAGAAGAAAGTTCAATAATCCAGAAGTGTCTCCATTCCATTGTGTATTCATAAGCACCAGAACATAAAAAGCCCTGAATGCCCAGAACAATGAAGAAGGCTGAGCTGCAAACCACACAGAAATCTTCAGGTCTTCTTTCTGGAGCCATTTAGAGAGGTCTGCATGCAAAGGCAGTAAAATATATCCTCTTCTCCTGCATGTTTATTAGGCCAGGGCCCACTGACCAGAGTAATTCTTCTATTTCTTTCTCCGCTTGTTCTGCCTTGGTATCAGGAACTGGAATCTCCATGGCATTGAGGTAAGGGGTAGCTGTTAACAGCGAATCAAACACTTTGACCCTTCTTGTCTTGGATCCATAGCCTTGTGGGTATCTAAGGTATGCCTTGCAGCCTTTTTCTGAGGGCTTTGACTACTATCAAAATTCTTTCCTTTTAGCAAGCATCAGAGGAGGATAGTCCTGAGCTAGGTAAACTCTCTGATCATCGAGACTGAGATCCTTTTAGCCCAGCCCATTCTGAGTACTCTTTCCTTTGTGGTATAGCATAGGAATCGAACTATGATAGATCTGGGAGGAGGCCTTGCTTTGATTTTGGCAATGGCACTGTGAGCTCGTTCGATATCCAAATTAAAATCCTCCCTAAGTCTAACTCCTTCAACCAAGCATCCACATAATCTTCCATATTAGGAGGTTCTACTCCTTCTAAGATCCCAAAGATCTGTAGATTATTTTTGAGCAGCCTCGCTTATGCGTCCTCTGCCCTTAAAGTCAGTTCCCGCCCCTCTCCTATGTAGGTATGCTAGAAATCTTCCATAGGCCATATGCTGTTCCTGTAAATTCTCCATGTGGGCCTCTACATCTGCCGTATGATTTTCTAGTTTTTAAAGTCTCTGTATGCCCGAGATTCTGGCATCAATATGATGCAGTATTTTAATCATACGATAACCATCTGCTTTAGTGAATGTGGAAGAAGCATCCGACCCAGAATCCTCTGATTCATCTCCTGAAGCTATAAAAATTGAGGACCAGGAGAGCGCTGGGCTGGAAGGCCTCTGAGAGGTTCTGTCCACTGAAGTGCTTCTGCTAGGAGCAGGAGGTCTCTTTAGTTTGCCCCATATCCCAGTGTAGTAGAGACAACGATCACTTAATTATTGTAGGCTTTAACACATGATGGTGACCAATTACAGAGATTTAAGCTGCCCATGGTTATGGAGTTTCCGCTAGACCGCCATCTATACACATGATGTCACCAGAAGTCTAAAACCCTTGATGTACTTTCAGTTCTAAAGCACCACAGTTACCTTTAATGTCTCTTGATTAGCCCATACTGTGAATCAAACTGAGGACATGAGACCAGAAGGCTGGATCACTAACCATTCAGTTTAAAGGAAATTACACCTGACTTGGAGGTCAGAATATACCTTTCACATTTATACTGCTATTCAAAGGGCCATCACTAGATGGCTGGATTGCTTTACAGTTACAAAACACTGCTTCTAGCTGTTATTCACTACTTCACTACTAGATGACACTGCTCTGCATTGTACAGACTGCTTCTTCTCATATACCAGCCCCTACCCCATGCCAACTTGGGGGCAGTTTTAAACCCTACACAGGAGCAGACTTTAATAAACCAAATTCATTACTTTTAAATCATCTTTGAATGTACAGCTTTCCTTTTTCCACCATTAACTTTGTTCTTTATCAGTCTGCCTTCCTCTCCACTTTTCCAATCTTAAAATAATGGTTATTAAATCTGAGATACACCTCCTCACATTTTAGACTCAGCTACAGCTGCTTAGACTGGCATCCTTTCAACTGCAATAACCCCTTCACCGGTCTGACACTGTTATTCCTCTGCATGTTCAATACAGAGAAGCTGGGAGGTTGCAGTTCCATGCCTTTAAACAGTATTCTCTACAATTTCCTGGAGATCACTATTACAGCAGCTCCAGTATCAATTTCCATTACAACTACTTTTCCATTTATTTTAACATGTTATAACGCCACTCACCCAGAATTTGATTGACGGACCTGGCTAGCTACGGCTATTGTAAGGCGCAGAATATTACAACAATAAGAAGAAGCTGGAAAGGCAAGTTGCAGCATGGTTAAGAAATGATTGGCTTATTTGAGCAGACTTCAAGCAAATGAGATACATACTGTATGCAACATTATTATAAATAACCTCACTGTTTTCAAACCTGAAGTTCTTTCATTTGTCCACTAACATACTATGTTGGCTTCCATTATGCTAGGAGGTAGACACATTGTCACTCCTACGTCCTTAACTATTCTACAGATTTTTAGCCATCAGAACTGAGATAAAGACAATTTTATGCCCCAGAGACTTTGCAACCCAAGTCAGTTACTCATTTTCTTCCTTTCCATTCCTTCAAGCAGCTGGTCACATCAAAAAACACACCCATGACCATTCCTCAAACATCTACCCTTTCAGAGTTCAAGCAGCCATTTTTAAATATTTTGTCCTTCCTGAGATTCCCTTTTGCTTTAATTGTTCCTCAATTTAGATTTAAACATTTTTAATTTAAATTATTTTATACAGGTGTAGGTATCCCCAGGCCACCTTGTACAGGGTTATACCAGAGCAGTGAGATGAGACAGTCACAAATAAGTGGAACATATTTGATAGTCCATAAATAATAAAACAAACAAAGCCCAGTGTGAGAGTCACTTCATCTCTGCAGTGGTCACACTCAGTGTGCAGGCATGGTCCTAAGCTCAAAGTGCCCAAGCTGATGGAATCAGACGTTAAAGACTGGTACAGTGAACAAAGTCATTTCAAAAGTGACAGTCCAATTCAGTTAGTGCATACAGTTTTGCATTATGAGACGTATTCCTCAAAACCACAATCACAGAATCAAGGTTGGAAATTCAATACCTCCATGCTCCTGGGCTAGGCATAAACTTTGTAGGATTCACAAAGTGGCTGCCTGATAAAAACTGGACAAAAACTGGAATGCATTTTGTCATGTCCAGGGAAGAACTTGACAAATCATGGCTAAATTGAACAAATAAGGTGCACTGCCTTGGAACCCTGCTTCCCCACAGTGAAACTCATACTTGCCCCATGTGATGGGTTTCTGTCCTAGCAGTACCTGTGTATTCAATGGTGGAGACTGCCCTCAATCCATGGAGGAGGTGGATCCTTTTCCACCCTGCTGTCCTTGGAGGGATGGGATCAGAGGAATCCTAACTCCTAACTTCTAACTCCATGCTCCATTCTCTCTCTGTCTCTGTTGTAACTGGCAATCCATGCTATTCCCTTAGAAGTGTACTGACAGGGAGCACTGAGACCTTGATCCTTAGACCTTTAAATACACCAGAGGCCTACATCCTCTTTCAGGAAACATGCTGCTGAGCAACCAGTTGTATGGTGACTCTCAACTATAGGTGGTTTACACATATAATAGCAAGAACATTTAGTTTGATACACTAAACTTGCAATAACCAGCTTTTGTAGGTGACTAAATGCCTTGGCCTTTGGCCTTAGATATTTATCTTTTTTTTAACCCAGAAAGAAAGGCACACTAAGCTGTGATAGCTTCTGTACAACTATGTCCCTGGGGATGGGTTACCTGAACTCATTTTATTGACAAGAGACTGTTGGCCATGACACTATGGTAACTCTCCTACTTTTCTTTGATAGTTGTCATGGGATTTTTAATCTCCACCTGGACAGTGACCAGAGATGGGCAGAAGGGACCTCAGTTTAATGTCTCATCCAAAAGATTGCACTCAGCAGTGCAGTATCCCCTTACTGCACTACAATGTCAATTATGGGTATTAGCCAAGTACCTGGGAGCAAAACCCAGGGACCTATGATCTTCTGACCCCAGAGGCAAGCATGCTGCCTACTCACCCATGAACACTGAAGCATTTAATTGCCCACATCAGTGGATTATTGCTTTACGTTAGAGCAAACTAGATGTTATCACTTAAATAAAGCAATACTGCAGTACTGCAGTCTCTCAGTAACTATTCATAGCACAATACTGAATGGTTACAGAGAAGATTGCAGTGCTTGATACTGCTTTATTTAAGTGATGACATTCCGTGTTTGCATTATTATTCAAGCTGTTTGAAATTTCTATACTTTGCAAAGTCTGTGGATTGTAAAGAACTTAGTAAAATGGTCACAGTTCATTATGTTTTTCTGCAAGGCAAGTAACAGAATTTTATTGTAAAATCACACACTTTGAATAACGGGATTTGCAACATGTTTTATTGCACACCCCTTATACTATTTCATAATAAAATATTTCCAGAATTCTTAATCCCTCATTTTGAAATACTGTGTAAGATTTTCAGTATTTTGTTCTGCAAAAGTTAATCTTTAATATGAACTAAGCTATGCAAAATCTCCTAAATGTTTCATGTAGTTTGGGGTATGTGACTGGAATATTTCCATAGGATTCTTCTAGCATAACAAACTGACACAGCTCTGGTTTTTATACCTTACTGTGATAACACAGCTTACACTCATGGTCACAAGGGAGCACCATTGCCAGTGGTCACCAGCAACAGGTATCAACTGGCCAGGCAAAAGCTGGTCAACAAGCTGCTGGGCGGTTTGGATATTCCAGGCACCAGGACACCTAACATGCCAAAGAGGAGGAAGGAAAACTAGTAATATTAGTTGTCCTTATTTATTTGTGGCATTCTTCCCAGGAGGCTCAGGGTACCATTTCAATAATATAGGCAAAATAACTAATATTCAGCATGTACAACTCCACAGCACTCTAAAAGAAAATATATTAATACATAAAATATTAATCAATTAATAAATATTAATTAAAGGGGTTTCATAATATTACATATTCACATCAAAAACCTGCTGGAATAAATATGTTTTCAAACTCCCTTTAAAGGCCTTCACTGATGGGGCACCATCAAAGCTCTGTGCAAGGAGTTCCAGAGGACTGGGAGCACAACCTCAAATGTCTGGCACCCTGACATCTTCAGCCTTGCCCTCAGAACCACCAGGATGCACTCCTCAGTGGAGCAGAGTTGGCAAATGGGTATATGAGGATGCAGGACTTCATCCAGGTAGCCTTGGCCCAGTACATATACAGCCGTATAGGTTAAATGACCCAGTTTAAAAGAGATTTTCCATTTGACCGCAGCCAGTGCAGATCATACATCACTGGGGAAATATGGCATGATCTTGGAGAGCCAGATGTAACCAAGCTGTTGCATTCTGCAGCTGCAAGCATCATAGCACACCTCCACTGACCCCAAGGTAGAGAGCATTGCAGTAGTCGAGTCTCAAGGTCACTAACACATGAATCAGTGTGGTACATACTAGACCATGGGTAGGAAGGTTGAGGAAAGACTGGAGAATGGGCAGGAACGTAGTAATCATTAGGGACTCTGGAGTTAGGGCAGTCAGTGAGGTGGAAGAGGCATTGCTGAGCAAAGATAGTAGCCAGACAAGGTGGGTTTTCTACCTGGAGTGCAGGTTGAACGGTGTTATCCACAGCCATGCAGAGCAGCTGGGGGAGAGGAGCAGATTGTTGCCATCTGTGTTGACTTGAACATACATTAGGAAGCACATGTCCTGAGAATGTAAGAGTTTATTCATGTAACTTATTCTTTTTGGTAATCGGGTAAGGCCCACTAGGCATGAGTGCCTGTTTAGAAGGGTGACCTGGGAGCACTGGGGTGATTTGCTCAGAGTCACTCGGTTTGCATGTGGAGGTTGTGGGAATCAAACCAACTCTGCTGGATGTACCAAGCTCATGCACAGCTTGTTACTTTAACCTCTAGCCTATACTGCCAGCCCAACTAATGATATTCCTGAAGGGGAAGGCTTCCAGGTAATATTTGCCACGAATTTTCTCCAGACCTGGGGATTAGTAAGGCATCACAGCAGACCATTAAGCAGGCAAAAGCTTAGCTAAGGCAGTGTTCTTGGTTGTCTGTGACACTTCAGCCCTACATTCTGAGGTGGGCTCCTGAACTATTGTGGCATGTTTGTTTCACTTCATCTGCAGAATTATTTACTTGCAGTTTTGTTCAGCCATTATTAACATACCAAGTGATGCTACTGATGATATCCTATATCGTGCCTGGGGAAGGGCTTCAGGGTAGATGAAGAGTAGAAAAGCCTGGAGTTGTGAAAACTACTATTTTTATTTATTTATTTTATTTAAAATTTGGTGACCTGGTAGGCCCACTGTGCCCCGAAGGTACCTTTTTGGGATGACCGGAATAACAATACATATTTTCATACAGAGAAAGACCTGGGTTACAGATTAGTTTCAGGTGTGTGAGTAGGTTACAGCCATGGTTATCATCATGCATTAGTCCTTACAAATATGTTGACAATAGAATTGACAAAAGGTGCAGAAGAAATGTAATTTTACATGGTAGCTCATTGTTTACTACTGGCATGGTTCAGTGGAAAGTTAGCTGTGGTACTATGCCTAGAGGGAAGCACCGTGGAACCTGATAAGGTGCTTGAGGATCTGGATATTAGGAGGATAGAAGCAAGTGGGGAGGTCATGAGCCATGGCAATGACAAGTGCTAGTATCAGACATATAGGCTTTGAGTCTGGTGCAGAAGTTCATCAACGAGGAGGCTTCCTGCACTAGGGGTGGGAGTTTGTTCCACAGGTAGGCTGAGTAGGAGATGAATGACCTGCGGTCCTGACTCTGGGAACTTAAGCAGTGTACATCCATATGTCCATAGGGCTTCTGAGATTATGTTTGAAAGCAATAGTTCCAGTGATGCTGGGTGGACCTGAAGGGATGAGTAGCTTGAGGGTCAAGCAGAGCAGGGGTAGGTGGAGACAAGAGGTCAGTGAGGGCCAGCGTAGCTGTGCAAGTGTGTCACAATGGTGCTTCATGAGTGGTCCTGCATAGGAAACCGGCTACCTTGTTATACAGGATTTACATCTGGTGACCTCCTGCTTGGCCATGCCCTGTAAGATTGGGGCAGGTAAGTCAGGGTGGGGAGGAGAACACTTGTGGCGATTGAGGTCCTGCCCTCAGGGATGAGCTGGTCTTTTAGCCGGGTACAGAGTACCAAGTTTGCGTATGGTCTTGGTGACCTGATCCATGTGGTACTTGAAGGTAAGGCAATGGTTCAATGTTAGACCTAAGTGTTTTAAGGAGGGTACAACCTCAATATCATTTCCCAAGACAGCAGTGAGTTGCAGAGATTTAGACCTGTCATGTCCAAAGGCGTTATGTCCGAATAGCATCGCTTAGTTTTGCCTGCATTTAGGACCATTCTATTTGCTCTCAGCCAGGCCTAGAGAGATGCTAGGTTGGCTTGGAGAAGGGATCTAGAGCTGCAATGTTATCCAGAGATTGGTAGATGACGGTGTCATCCGGCATTTGAATGACTGAGCTTCCCCACAGTAGAGGCTTAGGTCATTAGTAAATATGGAGAAAAGGAGTGGGCTGAGGATCGGTGCCCTGCGGTACTCCTCTGTAAGCGGTAGAGGACCCGAGGCAGCACCTTCCAGATGACCTTCTGGGATTGGCCTGATACGTAACTCCCAAACCATTTGAGGGCGAGGTATCTAGGCCAATTTTACCCAGTTTTAGTAGCAGGAGTTTGTGATACACAAGGTCTAAAGCCTTGGACAGTCTATAAAGATGGTGCCAGTGGGTGTCCCATTATCCATTGCTCTGAGCAAGTCATTCGAGAGATGGATGACTGTTGTGTCAGTGCCATGGTTAATTCCAAAACCATGCTGTGAATGTGCAATTAGCTGATGGAACTCCAGGTAGTCATGGAGTTGGCCATAGACTAACCTTTTCTGTAGCTTTGCAAGTGTACTGAGCAGGGAAATAGACCTGTAATTGCTTATGTTTTCCTGGAGCCACCCTTGTGAATAGGGACCACGCTGGCCTGTTTCCACTGGTCTGGAACAGTCCCTTCAAGTAGGGATCTGTTTATGAGCCAGGTCAGGGGTCTGGTGAGGGATGGGGTCCCAGCCTTAAGTAGCCGAGGGTTTATCCCATCAGGACCTTCTGAGCCTTTGTCTTTCAGAGCCCTTAGGAGGATTGGACCTCTTTGTCTTCACCAGTCTTAGATGGAAGGAGGGATGGTCAAGGCTAGTAGGCTTGATAACATTAGGAGCCAAGGTCCAGAGGCAGGCTGACCTTGTAGGCATCGAGGTTACAAAAGTGATTGTTGAGGGCAGTAGCAATTTTGAGGAGTTGCTCACTGGCTGACCAGTGACCTCAATGGGTCCAGGTTCCGCTTAGTGTTACCCTGATCAGGTTGTTGACGTGATACCAGAATTGTTTAGGGTTGCCCAAATTGTTTTTTTTGTAGGTGAGTGACATACTCCTTTTTGAAAGTTTGATGGCTCTTTGTGTTTGTTTCTAAGACCTTGTATGACACGAGGTTGGCAGGAAGGAAGAGAGCTGAACTTCTTTCAGGCCTTGTCTCAACTGGACCATAAGGGTTTTTTAGGATGGAGAGATTCACTTGTAGCAGCCACCCTTGTTCTACCTTTTTCAAGGGGTCGAGAGTTAGCTGCTGTACATACTGCGCTGTGGAAATGCTCCAGAGCCCTCAGGCAAGGTGGGGAGGAGCTTAATTGGGCTCCAGTCCAGACTGTGTAGGTTGTCATTAAACTGCACTGCTGAGACGCTTGTGTGGTCACGAGCAGTGAGTATTCTGGGTTGGATCTTGGGTGCTCTGTTCTTCCAGATGCAGAATATGGGGAGTGGTCACTTAAGGAGTCCGCCATGCCAGCTTTCTGATGTTGGCGATTGGACACCAGAGCCCAATCAAGGGTGGTGTGGTTCCCTATTTGTAGTTAAGTTTGGTTGGCTTTTTATGACCTGTACCAGGTTTGCTTCTTGGGTCAGTGCCATAAGGGCATTGTTGCAGTCCTGGGCCCAGTTTAGGTTGAAGTCATGCAGAATAAGGAGCTACAAAGAAACAACTTGGGCCATGATTTTTGTTATTGCTTCTAGAGATTGAATAGCTGATTTGGGCGTGGTAAATGCAGCCAATGGTGAGTTGCTTGTTGTGCCCTGGGTGACTTGGATGAATATAGATTCACCATCAGGGAGGTGTGTTGCTGCAAGGTGAGGAGCAATATGGTTAGGGCTACATTGGTGTAATGAGTACATCACCCCTCTTTGATCAACCTGTCCTTATGGTACTATTATAACCTTGGGCCAGTATCTCATGATTGGGATGTGTGCCTTAAGCCATGTATCTGAGATGACAAGGCTATCAGGCTTGTAGAGATCAAGCCAGGCTTGTACCTCTTGCATTTTTGATCTTAGGTTGCAGACGCTCATATGCGTTATCTTTAGCCCTTTGTGGATGCCCAGCGGGATCATGAGGGATGTTATTGAGAAGTTGGTGGTAGGCCAAATCACCACAAAATGGGGATTTGGGAGCACCACTAATAATCTGTGGTGGATCCTCAGTTCTACAGTCATTTCTGCCATAGCTACACTGCAGAATTCCAGTGTCTTGGGCTAAGGGTCTGGTGCAAGAGGGACAGCTTTCAATTTCTGGCCCACTGGAGGACTTTGTGGGGAAAGGGATGACTGTATGTCTAGGATGGGCTGTACATGCACAAAGAAGGTTTGGGTACTGACCAGGAAAATGAACAAGACAACCAGGGACTATAAACTAGAGAATAGGGGAGGGATGATGCGGGATACACAGGGTAGGAGGTCACTGCAGGAAAACAGAGAAAAGGACAGCAGAACAGGGAGCATGAGAATAGTAGATTCACAAGGGTAAGGAACCATAGAGAGATAACTATCCTCCCTTGCATGCTGGCCAGTATGAGGAGTTCACCAATCACTTTGAAGCCTAGGACTTAGTGGCCCTCACAGAGACCTGTTGAGGAAAGGACATGACTAGTACACCAGGATAGAAGGATACAGACTATTCTGAAAGGATATGCTCAGGACAGGGAGATGGGTGGCTCTCATTGTACTGGAGGGGTCAATGTGGAGAACATCAGTGGGAGCAAACAGTGTCATAGAGTCCATATCGTTCCTTCTTACTGTGATTAAACTCATGCAGATAATGTAGTTACATAAGCTTAGAGTATTTCTCAAATGAAGCCACCGTGGCCATATGCAGACAATTGTACAATTTTCCATTGCCACAGAGCTCTTTAGAGCCCTAATTACAAAGGTAATGGAATGGATAATATCTTACCTTGAAAAAGCATGAACTGGATCAGTGACACCAAGCAAAGGGGGATTAATCTGGCACACTGGTAACTTGGATTCATGTCCCAAACTCCGCATGTCAGAAGTGGAGACTGGCAGGAAGGTCCAGAGCATCCAATAACCACTCTTCTCCTAAATAAGGGTCTTCCTGCACTGCTCTTACAGCAGCTCCTGGTGGTGTTGTGGTAAAGATGCCATTGACAGTGTGGATGACCACATGCCCTCTGGCAATCCCAGGCAAACTACAGCATGTATGAATGTGGGGATGAGGGTAGGACAAAAGCAATGGAAATGCCACACCAGGTTTCTAGATGATGGCCTTCAGCACCTACATACCAGCAGCTCTCCAGCATGCAATTGCAACCCTTCCAACCAACACAAAGAACATAACAACATAAGAGTTTGACGGCAGATGGGGACCAAGTGGCCCATCTAATCTGCCCATGAACCTAAACCTTTCTCCTATATTTTGATATTTTTGTTTATAATGAAGTGTCAGCCCGACTCCCATGCATGTTTAAATGCATTCACCATCTTGCTGCAACCACCTCTGGGTGCAGGCTGTTCTATGTGTCTATTACACTCTCCGTAAAAGTACTTTCTGATATTGCCTCCGAGCCTTCCCTCTCAGGTGTAGGTTGTGCCCTCTGTATGCACTCTCCATTTGTATGGAAGAGTTTGTCTACCTGAACAGTGTTTATACCCTTGATGAATTTGAATGTTTCTATCATATCCCATCTGTCCCTTCTCTGTTCCATGGAGTACAAGTTTAGGTCTTGGAGTCTAGACTTATATGGCTTGTGATGGGCCCTGCACCATCTTTGTGGCCTTCTCTGAATTAATTCCAAGCGCTATATATCCTTCTTCAGGTGGGGCCTCCAGAACTGAATGCAATACTCCAGATGCAGCCTCACCAGGGATCTATAGAGTGGAATGATCACTTCTTGTTTCCTGCTACTTATTCTCCTGCCTATGCATCCAAGGTTACTGCTTGCTTTTCATGCTACTTTTTCGCATTGATTCCTGCTTTAAGGTCTGCCGATATGATTATACCCAAGTCCCGCTCAGTCTTGGTCTCTTTAAGTCAAGGTCCATCTAGGAAGTATTGATTTCTTGGGTTGTTTTCCAGGTGCATCACTTTGCATTTTTAGCACTAAATCTAAGTTGCCAGTCACTGGACCACTGTTCAAATTTCTTGAGATCCTCCTTCATACTGGAGGCTCCCTGCTGATTGTCCACCTTATTACATAGTTTTGTATCATCTGCGAGCAGGCAGACTTTACCCTTAAGACCATCAGCAATGTTGCTCAATGAATATATTGATGAGGACTGAACCCAGTACTAATCCTTGAGGGACTTGACTGATCACAAAACCCTCTTTGGACATGGTGCAGTTTACTGTGACTTTCTGAGCTCTATCCTGTAGCCAGTGCGCTACCTAGCTTACTATCTTATGACTGATACCTGTGTGTGTTCAAGTTTATTGATCAACCTCCTGTGTGGGACTGTGTCAAAAGCCTTGCTGAAGTCTAGGTACACCACGTCCAATGCCCCCGGTCCACTGCTTTGGTCACCCAATCAAAGAATTCGATCAGGTTAGTCTGATGATCTACCTGTAGTAAATCTATGTTGTTTGGGGTCAAGTTTTCCTGAACCCTGCCTCTTTTAGGAAGCCTACTATTCTTTCTTTAAGGAGTGTCTCCATGATTTTACCCACCACCAAAGTCAAGCTGACCGGGCAGCAATTTCCTGCCTCCTCCCTGCTGCCACTTTTATGCAAGGGTACCATGGTAGCCTCTTCCAGTCAAGTGGCACCTTGCTGCTTTCCAGAGATTCATTTCTATAGCTTAGCTAATGGTGTAGCTATTTTTTCTGTAAGCTTTCTCAGTATTATTGGGTGAATTCCATCTGGTCCCATGGCTTTCCTGTCCTCAATCTTTCTAGTTCTTTCAGCACCCTTTCCCTTGTGAAGGCCTTCTTGTGTTTGCCTCCCATCCAGGGTGCTCGGTTCTGTTTAGTGCCAGACTGCTACCATTCTGATCAAAGGTTCATTGATGCTGCTCTCTCACGCCAGGTGAAGCCCCTGATGATCCCATGCTGAGGAAGTCAGGCAAGGTGCTTGATATCTCCACTAGACCAGCAGAGGCCCCAGTAAGGATAAGTCAGTCCCATATGGTGCTAGAAGCTACAGGAGGTCAAGTTGATGCCCAGTGAAAGTAGAAAGTAGCATGGTGGGTAGAGGGGTAGCTGGGGCCTGAAGAAGAAAAGAGCTGGTTGATAAGTGTGGTTGCCCCCAAAAAAACATCAATCAATCAACTTTATTTAACCAGGCATAAACACCTTTGAGCAAACTCATTTTCAAAGTGGTCCTGGACATTAATACAATACAATACATAGTCACAGATGCGTAATCAATAATGCTAAGACATTGTACAGGTGAAGGTCAAAATAGGCCGATACATACTGGTCTGACATAGGTGTATGCAGATTACAATTCATAAAAAAGTTTACAGGGAGAGAGAAGAGCCAACAATCCTAGACTGTCGCTAGCATATTGGTAATAAGTAGGAGAGGAAGATGAGCAGAAAGGTGTGTTAGTGGAAGGAGATAGGATGAAGAGGGCCAGGATTAGAGGAAATAGGCTAGTAAGTGCTGGTTATCCCTTACTAGGGATGTGTGGTGAGGAAATTCTGAACGGGATTCATGGGAGGAACCAGAGACTAAGGGCTCAGAGTCATCTAAAACAACTGCATATTTCCTTCAGAAATTCGGCTATCAGAGCTTTGAATGTGAATAGACCTGGAAGTGAGAAAAGCTTTAATAAGCATGGGTGATACATTTCAAGTGAAACTACATCAAGGACTTAATTTATTGTCTACAGTGTGAAGAGAAAATGTGTTATCTGTATGTTCTTGTGGCTAAATTTGTGGCCCTTTGAGGCCATAAGGATTTTGGGCTTGAGACCCACTAGGTTAGTATGTAAACAGAGGTGCAATCCCTGCATGAAGTCTGATATTTGCTACTGTTGTCCTTGGTCTTTGGTACTCCACTACAGTATAGCTTTTAAGCTGACACAGTACCCTGCTGCGATGTGTGTGAGAGGAATACCTTTGAAATGCAATATTGTAGGTGCAGTGTTGCAGCATTACTCCAGGATGTTATCAAGACAGGTGCCTTCTGAAATAAAATGCAGCAGTTCTTCTGCAGTGTCTAGAGAGTTCTGTTTGCTCCAAGTCCTGCAGACTAAAGAAAACTACAATCAACCTGTAAGTCATTTTATGTTAATTGCGTGCATGCAGAAGAAGCATATTGCGGCAGTTTGCTGCCAAAACAGGTTGTGGAGGGAGGCACTGTTGTGGCCAGTGCTCCCACAGCCTTTGGAGGCTTGGTCCGCTGTTGGCAATGTGGTAGCATGCAGCTGCTGACACTAGTTCAGCCAGCGTGCCACAACCTTGTAAGGTTTCAGCCTGCAATCAGGGGCCGCTTTGTCATTGCAGCGCCAGTACTCTGCTGCAATGAGGGAGTGACCGTCATTGCTGAAGCGAACCTTAGTACTGCAGATATTGTTTGTGAACATGGCGGCTTGCCACTGTGTTCACAAACAATATACGTACCCCTGACTACAAGGGGTGCCCAATCCCCTGGCAGCATGTGCACCCTCATCACAGTGTTTGTTTGACATTGGGGCTCCATCCTCATCGGCTTCAGTGCCCTGAGTTCATGTTGCCGACAGGGAGCCCACTAGCCATTGGCATTATTTCCCTTCACAGTTTAATTTGCCAATGGGAGCCCACCTCCCATTGGCATAATCCCCCCAAACACCCAGTGCAGTTGTGCTGAGGGGTGCCCAATCACCCATTAACTAGAGCTGCCCTTTCAAAAGAAATAGTTTGTTGGCATGCTGGGAGCCCACCCCAGCATTCCAAATAGCCCTATAAAAAGAGAAAACATCCCATGATGTTTTTTTAACCTTTAGGGAAAGAAACGGTCCTCGCCATCTTTCTGCCCTCTTCCCACAGCCCGCACTCCACCCTCTATGCACCCTGCCTCCCCACACCCCCTCACCCTATACTTACCTGCTGAGTCCGCGGTGAATGATCTTTGGTGGATCAGGAACATGTCTGCACTCTTCAAAGCTGATGGCAAACTGAGGAAATGCTGGTAAGCTGTATAATGGCATAAATAGTTTTTTTGTTTTTTTACTTTGATGCATATCTTAGGCATTGTTTGGACTTTGGCACCAAATTTTCAACATGGGTTTTGAGACCCTCCTCATGAATTCAGCCACTGTCATGATGCTATTCAGCCCTGAAAGGTGATTTTGAGGTCACTATGTGGAATCACCTTTTGGACCGATTAATGAAACAACAGTGCCAGTGTTCATGAGGTGGGCTCTTAAAAGTCTATTTTGCAAATTTGGTGAAAAATCCAAGAAATTACTGTTTCTGGGCATGCATTGCACAGTTGCTGTGCATGCTCGTAACTTCACAAATCTGCAATATTTTCACTCCAGATTTTCAACATTGCCATTTTCCCACACCTCCTTATGAACAGTATAGCTGTAATTTTCCACATCGTGGCTAAATGTGTTTTCCCACTTCCGTGCAGAATAGCACAGTCGCTGTGGGAAATTAGTGTTTGGGACACATTATGAAAATCACAATGACACTGTTCATTAGCAGAGGTCCTAAATGCCCATGTTGAAAATTTGGTGACGAAAGTCCATAAAATGACTGTGTTATGAGCTGCATTGCAGTTTCCACACATGCTTGTAACTTCGCCAATTTACAATATTTTCACTCCATATTTTCAACATTGCCATTGTTCCACACCTCCTTATGAACAGTGTAGCTGTCATTTTCACATCCTGGCCAAAATGTGTTTTCACACTTCTGGCAGAATAGCACAGGTGTTGTTGGAAATCAGTGTTCAGGATGCATTATGAAAATCACAGTGACAGTGTTTAGGAGTAGAGATGCTAAAATGCTTATGTTGAAAATTTTGTGATGAAACTCTATAAAACGACTGTGTTATGAGTGTGCATTGTGCAGTTTCCATGCACCCTTGTAACTTCACAAATTAATAATATTTTCATGCCAGATTTTCAACGCTGGCATTTTTCACACCTCCTGTTCATACAGCTGTCATTTTTCACATCCTGGCTGAAATGTGTTTTCATGTTTCCAGTGCAGAAAACCACAGTCGCTTTCAGAAATCAGTGTTTGGGACAGATTAGGATCAAGCGGTGAGAGAGGGGGTGACCAAGCTCAACTGAGCTCTGTCGGGACTACTGTAGATTTCTTTCTGGGCAGTAAAGGTACCAATGCAGGCAGGAGCCTAGTACAAAATGGCAGCCTGCAGCCGGGACAAACGGAACGAGCGGGTGAGGGAGGGGACTGAGCAAGCTCAAGGGAGCAAAGCAATCAACATTATGCATTGACAAATGCTTGTTTCGTAGAAATTGATTTTAAGTACTTTTCAAATTCTGTTACTATTCCACCTCTACAGGCTGCTTTGTTAGTTTAGTGGGTGTTTCTGATTTCACACAGATAGTGAGTGCCATTTTAGAACTCTATGATGTAGTTTACATCCCTTGCTCAGCTTTTCCATCGCTTGAGCAATGCATCTATGTTCTACTACTGAATCTGCAGTTAGAGAGGGACATGAACTACATCATACAATTCTGAAATGGCACATAGCACCACAGTGCAAATCAGAAACAAATGAGGTTACTAAAAGGCAAGTATAGATGAAACCATAACATAATTTAAACCAGTTAAAACGAAAAGAAAACACATCTTCTTCTAGGAAAAAATAACCTTCAGGTTTAGTTCAGTTCTCCTTAATATCACTTAATTAGGTATTAGCTCTATGCCAGGGTTATTTCCACATCATTCTTATCCACTATGAGAGTGCTACCTGTTCTCATTCAAACTGACTAGTTGCGTAGCTTAGGTATCTAAGATCTTTCCTCCTTCTACCTATTATAACTATCAATTGTGGATTCACTTGTCCTCAACTCCTCTTCAGGTTCCTTCTAAATTACTCTCTTTCTTTTCTGGGTCAATGTAAGCTCCCTCCTTGCCTCCTCAAACTCCCCTGCGAGGTTTCAGGATAAATACTGCTCCACTGCACAAAAAAATGTTAAAATATTATGGTCCATGTCTCAGGATTAGCAGAGAGAGATGAAGAACTCAGTCTGTCAATCAATTTCTGGTTTCCTGGTACCATCTTAGTGGAGTGCTCAAGAGATAGATACATGGATACATAGATTCTGACATCAGATAATGACTCATTATCCAGTCTGTCATTTCCTACCTGGTATGCCACACTATCAGCGACATTTCGATAGCATGGTCCCCTAGAGTGACAACAGCGCACGTCACTGTAGGAAACCTGTTGGAACCAGCGGCACTGTCTGTTGGGGTCCTGCACCTCCCTGAATCAGCTCTGACTCAGAGTTGAAAATCCTAAGTGGGGGGTGCAGGGGTGCAACCCCATGTGGGGGTTCGGGGTGAAGCTCCCTGAAGAAAACACTTGTTTCCTATGAAACCGCAGCCGACTGCAAAATGTGGTTGACCTGCCAGTTTCGCTTGTCTGGTCATTTGACAAAAATTTGTTTACACCAGTTGTGGATCCTTCTTACCTAACTCCATGTCTGACCTGACATTGGACAAGAGTTACAGGGCCTCTTGCTCTTCCATTACCCCAGTGTTCCCTCCCCAGCTGTTCATTGTCCACCTTCCTTTGGTCTTACTATCACAATGTGTCTATCCATTCATGTTTGGAAATGGCTACTGATTTGTCTCTGCCACGAGTTGTGGTAGACTATTCCAAGCATCAACCATGCTCTCCTTAAAAATGCCCTTCTTAACATGCCTTTTGAATCCCACCTCTCCAACCAACCTCCACTCATGTCCTCCTGGATATTCTGTTCTGTTTTCATTTCTTGTGAACAGATTCCAGCAGTTCACACAGCTGTTACCCCTCAGGAACTTGTAGATCTCAGTTATGTTCCCCCATCTCCTTCTGGCCTCCATAGAGTACATGTTCGGTTCCACAGTCTCCTCTCATAAGTCATCCCCTGTTTCTTGTGTCATTTTTGTAGACCTCCTCTGAACCCTGTCTCTGTTGTTCCTATCACTCCTAAGGAGCAGAATCTAGAACTGGGCACATGACTCCAGATGCGTCTCATCCCAGACATCTGACCTTGAATGTTATCAGCCTTTCAATCAAATATCTGCTCTCATGCCTTTAAGAATTCTTTTTTTCATTTTAAGCACATTTCTCCCAAAGAAGCATCTGAAAAACCTGGGCACAGTGTTCTCCTTCTGAGGTATTTGACCACAAAAGATCATCGGACTGTGATATCCAAATCTAGCTGAAGTGTGAAAATCCTGCTCCTAAGTTCCACCCTCTTTTGACTATTAATTATTTAAAGATGTTTCCTGGTGTTTAAAATTCCATTTTTCTGATGCACCTGAAAAGTTTTCAAGATTGTTTTCTGCACAGGTACATTCTTAAATATATGGAAGCATTATTAGAATAATGATTTTTCCTATTTTGTCATGCCCAGCTAAGAATATATATAGGATAGCAGGAAGGAAATTAGCTCCTACAATTACAACAGTTGGTATCATTCAAAGCACTTTACCTACAATACATATCTGTCTGTCTTTGTTACACTGTTTATTTAATGTTAAAGTCTTTGCCATTCTGCATGTACTTTTAAATTGTTTGAACACCATTCTTGCAAGTTTTATTTTTTGTTGGGATGTTTCAATTATTTTTGTCCTGAGCTGACCACCTCTGAAACTGCAATTCTGAAATCAGATATAACCAAAAGAAGCATGGCAACCTCTATATTTCTTTCTCTGCTATATTCATAACCATATTCTACATCTACCAAACAGGTTTTATAAAATGACATGGGTTTGAAGTGATTTTAATGTATAAAATATACAAATATTCCCCTTTTGGAAATAAGAGCGTGTCATAGTATTGGTAATTTACTCTTTATTTTTGCATTTGTGGAAATAAAATGAAGCAAACGTCATGACACATGATGTGTCCTTGTTTCACTTTTTATTTCACACTCATGTTGACATCTAAAATATTGATGTTATAACAACATAAAACAATTTCTCCCTTCTGGATTTTTTTTTCAATAAAGAGGAGTTGTTTCACCAGCCTAACTTGAAAACAAGCATGCCAAACCATGTTTTTTGTTGTGGATTTTAAATGTTTAGATGACCATCATGTACCGGCAAAATATTATGACTTTGACATGTGGTTGCTGAAACACCAGGAACATCCTTAAGCCCAATAAATTTGAACAATCCTAAAATAATAAAGATTTGTGCACAACTTTGCCAGCCCATTCAAGTAAAAAAAAACAACTTTATTTCCAAAGTGGGGATTATATGCACCCACCCATAGTCTGAGCTCAAAAGTCTGACCTTTCTAGTGAGTCAATTCAGCCTACTCTTCCTTGACATACTGTAGAATCCAGAAGACTCTCTCCATGGCCAGACTATAGCAAAGTGGGGGCTTCTTCTTTATAAATAATTATACAATAGGGTCTGAGACTCTGGCTTTTAATTAGCTAATTGGCACTTTTGCAGAGTGTAAATCCAACTACAACCTACACAAAAAGTGCCAGTTAGCTACTACCTCTTTATACTAGCCCTATACTCCCTGATGTCTCTATGCCAAAACATTTCAGCCACCATTATGTTACTCACTTATGCTTGCCAATAAAAAATAAATGTGGGATATCAGGAAACATTTCAAAACAGCCATGTTTCTTAATGAGCCTGTCTTACTTGTAGCTTTCTCACGCTGACATCACCATAAACAATATAGAGGAGAAGTAGACAAGGAACTAGTGGAGAATATACATGCAATGTTAGCTAAAGGTGAAATCCTGCTACTGGAGGATTTCAATATGTCAGATGTGGATTGTCACCAGATGGTGCTTCAGCCAGAAGCACAGCCATCCTTGAATCTTTGCAGAGGGTTGGACTCAGGCAACTGGTGCATGAGTCAACCAGGGACAAGTAAATTCTGGACCTTATATGAACCAATGAGAACAGAGTCAAAGAAATACAGGTGGAAGGGCAGCTGGGTCCAGTGATCACCACATGGTGTGGTTCAGCATGGAGACATGGAATCAGTTAAGCCACACAAGGGCAAGACTATTAGATTTCAGGAGGGTAGATTTCACTGAAATGGGTAGATGTATACAAGAAGTCCTGGGAAGGGAGAGGTAACAGAGGGTTGGAAGAATAATGGGAGAAGCTGAAAGGAGCCACAGTGGATATAACAAACCAATGCATTAGGATAGTGGCCAAAGGGAAAAGAAAGAAACCACTATAATTCTCCAAAGAGGTGGGGACAAAGTCAGAGCTAAAGGCTGAGTTTCAGGAAATATAAGGGGAGCCAAAGAGAGGAGAACAGGAGGTGTACCTTGAATGTCTAAGGGAAGCAGGAAGGCTATAAGGAGGGTGAAGGTACAGACAGAAGAGGGCTTAGCACAGTTTTAAACAAAGGGATAAGGCATTTTATCGGTACATTAGTGAAAGAAGAAAAAATGGGGGAGGCATTGTGAGGCTAAAAGAGGAGAAGGGAGAGTGAAGAGGAGGAGGATCTTGACAAGGTAGAAATACTGAAAAATACTTCTGCTCAGTATTCACTAAGGAGGGAGGGTCAAGGACCACAGTAAGTTTGCAGAGGCAATAGGGAAGGGGAGGTGAGCACCAGTCCATTCACAGTGGAGAGAGTTCTGGAAGAACTCACAAAGCTGAAGGTGAATAAGGCCATGGGGCCAGACTGCATCCACCTAAGGATATTAAAGGAGCTGTGTAGGGAACTAGCAGTGCCCCTGGTGGCCCTGTTCACAGAGTCACTCAACATGGGTGTCATTCCAGAGGACTGGAGGAGGGCACATGTAGTCCCACTACACAAAAGTGGCAGTAGGGAGGAGGCGGGGAACCACAGGTCAGCCAGCCTCACTTCAGTGGTGGGAAAGATTATGGAGACACCGCTGAAAGAAAGGATTGTGGCACTTGTGGAATCCAGCAGTGCTCAGGATCTGAGGCAACATGGATTCACAGCAGGAAGGTCATGTCAAACAAATCTAATAGACTTTTTGATTGGGTGACTAGGGAACTAAATCAGGGAGGCACGGTAGCGGTTGCCTACCTAGATTTCAGCAAAGCCTTCAACACCATCCAACACAGAAGGCTGATTAACAAGATGGGTAGTCTTGGTATGGGAGACAAGGTGGTGAAGAGGATGAGGAATGGTTACCAGACAGGAAACAGAGGGTGGTGGTACATGGGGTACAATCTGGGGAGAGGGGTGACCAGTGAGGTACTACAGGATCAGTACTAGGACCACTCTTGTTCAATGTCTTCATTAGTGACATTGCAGAGGGGCTGGAAAGAAAGGTCTGCCTGTTTGCAGATGACACCAAGATCTGCAACAGGGTGGATAGTCCAGAAGGAGCATAGAAAATGAAGAGGGACCTGGAGAAGCTTGAAAGATGGTCACTGATGTGGCAACTGAGGTTCAATGCAAAGAAGTGCAAAATAATGCACCTAGGTAGAGGGAACCCTGGGAGAGCTACAGGTTGAGGGAGGAGCTGACTGTCACCAAAGAGAAAAGGACCTAGGGTTATCATCTCTGATGACCTTAAGGTATCAAAGCAGTGTACAAAGGTGGCAGGGAAGGCCAGTGGCATGCTGTGGTGCATAGTCAGGGAGATAATTAGCAGGAGGTGGGAGGTGGTGAAGCCATCGTATAAAACATTGGTAAGGCCTCACCTGGAGTACTGCATGCAGTTCTGGAGGCCACACCTGTGTAAGGACATAGATAGGGTGGAGACTATCCAGAGAAGGGCAACAAAGAAGGTGCAGGGCTTGCACCACAAAACATGTACCCAGTGGAGAGAGGAGACAGCAGGGGACATGATTAAAACTTTCAAGTACCTCAAGGGCATTAACAAGGTGCAGGTGGGGACCTTTCCACTGTAGAAAAAGTACTAGAACAAGGGCACAATATGAAATTGGAAGGAGGTAGATTAAGAAGTAATATGAGGAGGTTTTCTATATAGAAAGGGTAGTCGACACTTGGAATAGTCTGCCACAGGAGGTAGTGGGGCCAAGCACAGTGGAGGGGTGTAAGCATGCCTGGGACAGGCACAAGGGAAGCCTGACAGGGAGGGAGTGATGAAAGCCATTGATCACAGGGTAAGTGGTTGCATACAACATATAGGGCCTACAGGTAGACTGGATAGGCCCAGCAGTCCTTATCTGCCAACAATTTCTCTGTTTCCATGTGACACTTCTCTCTCTCTCCTCATCCATCTGCCTTCTTCACATCTTACTAACCCAGACATCCCTGCTCAAAAACCATCACACCACTGCCAGTCCCTCTCACTGACCATTAAAAAATAATAAATTAAATGAAAGTTGCACTCTTACTAGCTCTGTTGTTTCTCACGATGCTCTCCCTCACTTTCTGCTCACCTGTCACCATGTTGTCGAGGAGATGGGGATGATTTCAACTAGGGAAGAGGAATATTTTATAAAATTGTTTAAACAAAATGTTAAAAATAATCAATTTAATGTTTAAGTCTTTTTTCTACAATTCATTGCATAATCACAATAATACACTTCAGGGTGTGAGTTGTGGGATTTCCTACTTCTAGTGTTGTTAAAGTCACTTAGCCTGCGACTTCATTATAACCAATCAGCCATGGGTAAGTCCCACAGCAACCCACAGACTGTCATGCATTATTGCCTAATAGTTTACTTAATGAATCAATTACTGCTTCAGTCATGTCTCCTCCCAATCTTTCTAAATCAGCAGTAGAACAGCTTTGCATCTGGCACAACCTACTAGGATGGGTACAGATAGGGCAAGAGTCCTCTTTTCATTTCAGAAAATGCAGTCAGGCTTTTTCAATGCATTGTAGCTGTGTCACATCAACAGATTTCAATGCTACATGGTGCAGAAAGCCCAAGTCCTATAGACAGTGTCCTATGACTGCTCAAGATATGTCCATGTTTTCAGCTGGCCTCCAGATGAATGTTTGAGCTCAATTTGGTGGTGCCCACAAGCTGGTGTACTTTCTGGAACAGCAAAGTGGTGGCATAATACAGACACTGCAGGAGCCTGAGATCCCAGACACTACAATAAGTCACAGTAGCCTTAGCAGAGGTTGTGATAAAAATAAATGGGAAGCTGTTAACACTTTAAATTCTGGGTATAGACTGAGCTGTCCTCAACTAAAACCACAGCATTTCTGTCTTTAATAAGGTGAAGAAAGTAGGTTATTTTATATTTTTATTGGGCCAAGAAGATATTTTCAGTACACACATATTTCAGGTTTGCACAGCGCCTTCTCCAGGTGCCTTTAATATAAAGCAACCTCAGTACCACCAGTGTATAACTGCTCTGAACCAACAAGTTACCAGATCTTCTGAATAAAACAGCCTGGAAACTGTTCACAAAACAGGGTTAACAACCCATCTGTAGCCATCATCTAACCATCCATCCATCCATCCATGTAGAAGCACCTCTTCAGACTATTCAACACACAGATTGGCAGCCTGCAGGCTGCTAGTTGTATCAGCTCCTGTGTTTATTCTTTGTGCCTGCCATTCTCCTTTTTCCCTTTATCCTTTTTCTGTTCCTCCTCACCTCTTGTATATGCTTAATATAAAGGTAATTTCAGAGTCATTCATATCAAGGATTTCATCTGTATCAAATTCATTTGAATTCTTGTGACTAAAGACTTGTGGAATGTTTTGTAAATTGACCTTGTAAGTGTAGTAAAGTTGTCTTGTAGTGTTTGCTCTTCCTATAAATGTATCTTTTATTCATTTTCTTTGTACTTAACCTTCTTGAGCGTTTTTTTCTTTCTTCAGTCTCACTTAACCTCTCTTGCACTGCAGATCTAATGGCTCCTGGAGATGTGCATAGATTGCAAAGAGCTTTGAGATATTATCACACATTCATACAAGTGTGTGTACTGTACATACATACATACAGTAATTACATGCTTGCTTGTATAAGCTACCCCATTTGTAAAACAATATTCTCTCTGACAAAAACAGGCCCATCACATCTCTGGGTCATTAAACACAAATTTAAGTTACATTTGCCTAGGGAACTAAAGGGCTGAGTGGATTTGTATTGGGACAAAGCAGCAGGATTTGTTAGTCACCATGTCAGGCTTTTTATGTAATAATGTATTTCTGGTCAAACTATCACTATATCAATGTTTCTTTTCATTTCCTTTCATTCTTGAACTATGATAGATGATTTTGAAGTTTTTAAAGTTCTTGCTCCTTGCAATGGCCACCAGGAAAACATTTAACATCTTGTTGTGGTGTGGGTGGTGCTATTTAACTTCAGAAACTTGAGCTAGCACCATCAAAATACATCCATAGTACAAAACTGTTATTTACACTCAAAAGTTACCCTAGATGGAAGATAATTTTAAATACTGTGTGCTGTTGCCATCTTTAGTGACATGAGTCATTAACTACCAAAAATAGTTATAAATGTTGCTTTTAAATATGGCATCTAAAGAAATTAAAAGATATGGATTATGAATTTAATTATGAATCTGAGGATGTCAGAAATACATTTTTGCTAAAAAATAACAGTATATGATGAACATTTTTGCTGACTGAGAAATACTGCTACTTTAAGAAGCATTTCTCCTCTAGGTCACTGGTTTAAATCCAGCCCAGGTCAGTAGTGGCCAAAACCCGTTATCATGTGAGGGCTGTCAGTGGCCTATGTGAAATTAATTGGGTGGTCTCACTCCAGTACCCAGTGGGCAATGTCCCATCACAAAGCCATCATAACAACTGGCATTAATTCTCACTCTTGTTGGCCAGTCTCATATGAAAGGCCAAGGATCAAATGAGCTGAACTAATGTCTCACCTCATGGTGGTCCCTCCATGAGAGGAGGTTGAGGCACATTGGTGGGGTAGTGTGAGACTTGCACCGTAACGCAAGTGCTGACTCTCAGTTTCCAGTGCTGTCATCAGAATTCTAAAATTCACACACCCCAACAAAAAAAAAAAAAAAGAGATAAAGTAACAGTTTACCTTCTCCTGTCTCTGTATTATGTGTACCTTTTCTTTCTGTAGTACAGCCTTCCTGGGCCCCTTTCCTAGTTCACTAGGTGTGCACTCAAATAAAAGCCTTTCAGTTATTCTAATTATAACAGTTATGTTTAGGCTTGTATTGTAATGCCATGGCTGACAACTGGCTTAACTCATTTCCTCAATCCTGCCACCAGCCAGCTGCAAATTTGCATACTGGGCTTTTCCTTTCTCATCCCTGTTTAGGCCCTTGATTACACAATACAAGGCATCCCAGCACTGGAATCCCAGGTTGTTTCAGGTTCTCCTGAACTTGCCCCTTTACTAGACAGTATTACCATATCTTCGTAAGTATTTATTTTAAGCTCATTACTGTTTTAACTGATTTTCTGCTGTTTTTTACTTCTCTTGCCTGTTTTAATGAAGGTCCCAGAGCCTCTAAGGATTGGGTCCATAGAAATAAGCTTTGCCTCACCTTTGTATATACTATTAGAGACTGAATACAAAGATTGCTAGTAAAATCAATTGACTGTACCTTTTAAAACCCTGAACAGTTACATATCAATTAAATAGAAAATATTTAAAGGAGACAGAGAATGATTTTTACACGGTTAACTGCATTTGCATCTTCCTTTCCATGCCATTTATGTATTCTGAAATACTTTGATGATTTTTGAGAAATAAATAATCTAGCTTTGGGTTGCACTCAGAGCTACACTGAGTTCCATTCTCCTCCAGCTACTGCTCTTGATTTTCATACTTCTAAGACATTCTGTGACATGAAACTCCTTTCAATGCTAGTCATCTGAATGGCCTGGACAGGTCTTTGTGATATCATAGAATGATCAAGCAGTATGAAAAGAGAAAGCAGCAACTGCTGAGGAGAGAGGATTCAGGGTCCTTAAAAAGGCAACAAAATTAGATGATTAATTCAAAAAAAAGTCAAAACATAGCAGAACACTGGGTAACCAATAAAAGAACAACTAGAGGACTTCTAGAGCTGTAAAACTGTTTCCTATCTCCTTTAATACTGATGATATGTACAAATGATAAAAATAATAAATGGAGAACTACAAAACACACTAGGAAAATGTGAACATCAGGAAGCATTTTTTCACAGAGAAGTTAGTGAACCAATGGAACAGCCTGCCCAGCAATGGGATTAATGTGGGGGATAAAAGGCTTCAAAACCCAGTGCAGCAATGACAAGGATATCATCAGAGAGGTAGGAGGGGAGTACTGTAGTAGTGATGAGAATGAAAGTATTTCAGGGCCTTACATTCTAAGTTCTTACCACTGAGGTCTTACAGAAGGTCTTTGCGCCAGTTTCACTCTCCACATGGGGACTGAGATAGGCCCCTCTTGGTTGCAGTGTCAGGCAGCATTCACATAGCACTGTGCATATGACAGGCCTGCCTGAACTGAGCCATTTGTGCAGTTCAGGATAAAGACAACTTTTCTTCTAGAATTCCACAGGCTTTACCCATCCCAGCAGAGCTTGAACATAAACTAGAGGGCATTATGTGACTTTGTTGTTTCTAGTCTTTTACTTTTCAAATGTTAAACATAGGGAATAACTTGTACATGGTGACTGGGTGCTCCAGAAATACCAAGTGATGACCCTGTAGTTTTATGTATATGGGATCTCCATGTCCATCCCTTTATTACACAAGTAGTCAAGTGGTATGCCTTCACTGAAGCTGCTCCTTTTCCTTTCTCTGGGATTTTATAGAAGCAGCCTAAGAGGTCTGACCTTCTTTGTGAGACTGCCCCCAAGGTCTGTGGCTGTGTGTCATTAGGCTAGTCAGTTGGTTGGCCCCATACTTATTAAAACAGGAGCTGGGTAAAGTTCCATAACACCAAAAACTTGTACTGGGCTGGTGTTCACAGCAAAAGGCAATTAAAATGTGGATGTAGCCACCTCATTTAAGAAAAGAAAGCAACACAGAGTGCTATTTTAAAACATATATAAAACATTTATTTAATGTCACAAGCCCAAACAGGTTATATCTGATGCATTTTGAGGAGGTCCTTTATCAAAGGTATGACTTCTATTCACTGTCTATTTAAGCCCAAAGTTTTATGCTTCGGATTTATACCTTTGATAAAGGACCTCACATCTGAAACACATCGGGTATCACCTGTTTGGCCTTGTGGCATTCAATAAATGTTTTAAATATGTTTAAAATAACACTCTGCTGTTATTTTCTTTTAAATGAGGTGGAGAACATCTGGCTACAGTACATCCAAGTTTTTAAGGAGTTGGTTAAACTTCACTTCGCACATGGGCCTATTCACTAAGAATCATCTTCAAAGTTGTTGTCTTTGTTTCATAACAATGGCCCCATCTGAATTTAGTGTCACCAATATAGCTGTATTATAAAGGTGCTTAAAGAAGAACTGCATTGATTATATCTGTCAGTTTTCCTGCAAAAGTTCATATTTAAACACTGTTTCCATTTCTGATATTGTGCCATCTTTACTGCCCTTTCAGCAAACTCACAGGGTATATCTGATTTCCACACTGGTGATAGGAACATTTTAGAACTGCAGAACTAATTTATATTGCAGAGGTTTTAGACTCAAAAACCATTAATGGGTTTGAGCACAGCTTGGACAGAGTAAGGGCTTCATCGCTTCTCAGGCAAGGTAGCAGTAAGGCAAGGAGTGAAGGGAGAAGAGGCAAAACCATATCTGGATGATAGATCACAGGTTAGGACAGTGTAATTTGGCACACTGGACTGACCAATGTTTTGTTTTTGCTGACATTATCAGTTTCTATGTCCGTTTTCACTAAAGAGCTTATCAAGGAAATAAACTACATTATATACTGTAGTTCTAAGATGGTCCTTCCTAGCAGTGAGTAAATCAGAAACACTCAATACATTTACTAAAAGGCCTGTAAAGATGGAACAGTAAAATGATTGGATTCAGTATTTAAAACTCAGCTTCTACAGGAAAATGAATTACAGATTTAGTGTTGTCATTTGCTAAGACAGTCTTTCCCCATTTCCAGTAGGACTGATATAGTTTACCCTTCAGATGCAGAATTGTACAAGGAGACACCTATACTGAGGAATACAGTAACACAGACAATAACTGTGCATACATATGAGGAGAGGAGTCTGCTACAGATTAATGTTTAAGTATACTTTCTCCTGTTATTAATTCTCTAAACATTTCAAATAATGCAGCAATTCTGTCAATGTCTTTCAGAAAACATCTCTCTCTAACCGATCTCATAATTGCTATCTTTGACATCACGGACTGTTGCCATAGTAAACCCTGTGATATCATAAATGTGCACTATGAAGTCAGTAGGCAACAGTCAAATGCTCTTTATGCAGACATCTTGGCTAGGTTACTAAGATGTGCTATAAACCATGGAAAGGAAAAGTAAAATTTCAAAGAATGTCATGGGGTGATCAGTCATAATAGCTGAAGTGTTATATTTATGAAAGTACGTCTGGAGACTTGCTCTTTGAAAGGTGCTCTGCAATACTGCAGTGTGCATTTGTTGTGTATTTGGTGTTTTGCTTTCACTGGGTCTACTTGAACTATTCTGTACCCATTGTATCCCGAACTCGTCATGTGTTTTATCTGTCACACCCATGTTATTTTTTTTAATTCAATAAGCTTTATTGATTTTAGAACAGTAATACATAAATACATCAGAATAAATAAAAGAAAATCATACAAAACCAGATACCCTTTAATTTAAAGAGTACTGTTACCCTCATTATAATATCTTGAATCAGATAGCTTATACATAGGTAGTTTATGGCATTTCAACATTACAATCTAGTAACTAAATTCAGGTTTCAATAATAATATGTTATAACCGGTAAGGCATGACAAGACAGACATCCCTCCCACATCCCCCCACCCTCTAAATCACTCTCTCTAAGCTAATTTATCTCTATTCTTCTTCTCTTTCTTTTCTCAAATGGAACACCATTAAGCACTGATCTTATCCATCTCCTTTAATTCTGGGCAATATTCCTCCAGTCCCAAGCCTTCTGTTAGGTAGGGAATGGTACTCATTCAGTCAACTGTTCTTTGGGTTCTCTGCAATTAGCAGTGCCTCTAGGGTGCCCATCTTTCAGTATACATACTTGATCAGTTGTTCATATGACATGCTTTTCAAGCTGCAGGCAAGTAGCATTTCTTTATGCCATTCCGTGTAGTAGGTGAAATGTCTGAGGCCCAGTGTCTCATAATTATAAGCTTGGCCACTGCAGAAATGAGAGCCATGTAGTACTTTCTTTGCTTCAAGTTCCTACTGGGAAGATGTTAAATAAACATGTATCTGGAGAGAATAGGGGGTCAATGCAAGGTTGGGCACAAGGAGGTTTGTATACTTTTCCAGAATATCTGAATTTTAGGACATGCCCACAGCATATGGCAGAGATCCCACTCTGCAGGAGCAACGAGGGCAACAAGGGGTAAGTATCTTGTCCATTTGGTAGAGTTTTTGAGGAGTGCAGTATATATTTTATGTTATATTGAACTGTATGAGCCTCAGACGGTCCTGTTTGATAAATCTATACAGATTGTTCCAGAGCTGTTGCCAAAAACAGGTGTAAGTGGAGAGATAGCGTTTGCCCAGTATTGGTTTATGCCCGATGGCAGTCTCGCATCAAGAGATTGCATTTCTTTATATACTGCAGATATTGGGTGTGGTTGCTTAGCAGAATCTAGCAGGGATGACAAAGCAATCCTAGGGAGTTCAAGGGCATTGTGTTTCTTTATAAACAGAGATACTGCATGCATAACTTGCCAATATTTAAAAGGGTGTCTATTAAGTTCGGGAGTTTTGCTAAAATTGATGATATGGTAATAGGTTACCATTGTCCATAAGATCTTTAAGTTTAACACCTTTTAGTGCAGGCCAAAAGCTTAATGTGATAGGTTTCCTTTGAATCATGAAATGAGGGTTATTTAAAAGTGGTTGTTCCCCATCTACATGCCAATTTATGTTCAAATGGTGTTGCAATTGGTTTAAGGCTCTCAGAGACCATCCTATTGGAGAGTTTTGACTGCAGGAGGAATATTTTCAAGGTAAATACAGTAGAGACTGTAGTGAGCATGAGTGGGGACATAAGGGTCTCTTCTATACTTAACCATGCTGGGATATAAGATTCTGGTTCCTTTTATTCAGTTCATCATGCCAGATAGCAAGTTTTTGATATGAATTGCTCCATAATAGTGGAAGAAGGACGGAAGGGAGAGTCCTCCATGGGGTTTTGGGGCTGTCAGCTTGTGGTACGCCTCCTCACTGGTTTGTTTTTCCAGAGGAATTTATTAATTATACTTTTAGTTCAGCAAACCACTTTTAGGGAGGTAGGGGGCTAACATACTAAGAGGGTAAAGGATTCTAGGAAGGATATTCATTTTAACAATGTTAATTCTTTCCCATAGCGATATCTTCAAGGTGTTCCATTTTTCTAAATCTGCCTGAATTATTTTTATTAATTTGGTAAGGTTTTCCTTGATCAAAGTGGAGAAGGATTTGAAAATTTTATACCCAAATATGTTGTTTTTATTTTCCATTGCAATCCAAATTGTTGTACGTCCTTTTGAATAGTTTATGGTTCAAAGGGAAAATAATGGATTTAGTCAAATTTAACTTATAGTAGGCTACCTTGGCAAACATTTCAATTTCTTGTAACAGGATAGGAGTAGTTATACTGGGGTTTGTCATATATATTAAAAGGTCGTCTGCATACGCTGATATAAGGTGCTGCCTATTCCTGACCAGAATACCCTGCAGACTTTGATTTACAAGCATTTTATGAATAAAGGGGTCTATATAGAAGTTAAAGAAGTGGGAGGGGACATCCCTGCCTGGTGCCTCAACTTAATGGAAAGGCTTCTAAGAGGCAGCCATTGGACCAATCCGAGCTGTGGGGTTCTAGAGAGCAGTTTAACCCAATTGATAAATGCTTGAGGATTCCATACCGGAAAGTGCGGTGAATAGAAAAGACCATGAAACCGGTCAAAGGCTTTTTCTGCATCCAAAGCTATTAAGGCAGCAGGTGTAGATAATTCACTAGCTCTGAGCCGGAGAAGGGCCAACTTTTAGGTCTGATTTGTCCAGCAATAAGCAGGGCGTGATGTTCCAATCGCCTCCCAGCACTATGGTTCGAGGGGTATGGTGGGCACATTCTGCTAATTCAGTGAAAAAGCCGGAGAGTCTCGGTTTGGACCATAAACTGATCATACTGTTAGATAGTGCACACCAGCTACCATGTAGTATTATATATCGCCTCTGGCTATCCCATATTTCATGTTCGAGCTAAAGGGACATTCTTATGAAATAGAATGGCTACACCACTTTATTTGTAGAGTTTCCCGCCCCATAGGACTGTCCTACCCATCCTCTGCACCACAACGGAGCATCCTCTCTCCTAAGGTGTGTTTCTTGTAAACAAATAATATCAGCTCTAAGGGAGTTTAGGTGTCTGAGTATTACTTGTCGCTTGGTTCTATCTTTGGCGCCTTGATGTTCCAGCTGATAAACTTAATAGGACCTGCCATTATTAATCAGGAAGGTCGGGTTTTGCTTTCCTGGGGGCATCAGCTTTTGAGATGAGTGCTTAATGTCTCTATTATTTTCCATGGGTATAAAGAGAGAGAAAGTGACTTAGTAAAATATTCTCCCCCACTATCCTACACATCAACTCTCAGTTCCAACGAACTAACTACTATTTGTTATGTCAAGTGATGTTAACCAGCAAACAACCCAGAGGCAATTACCCCTGCCAGTCTCTGTCCCAACTGCTAAACTGTCTGGTATTCACCTTACAATATCAACTCTGGCTGTTGTCCCTAAAAATACCCATGAAGGAAAGCATCTGTGGCTCTAATTAACAATATACTGGGCTATGGAGCACAGAAAATAATTAAAAGCCTTCAAGATCGCCAGCAAATCTCCAGGTTTGGATACAGGTATACCAGAGTTATGTAACTAAAGCCCTATTTGGGATAGTAGTAAGCATTAGTCAAAGTCCCTGTGTGATGAGCTTGTTTTTCCCTTTTAATCCAGGCAGCATCTCGATGTTGCAGCTGGTAGAAGTTTGACTACGCAAGCAGTGTCTTATTCACCATACACAGCAATCCTTCATTCGAATATACTCCTCAGATTGGGTCTGAGTCCTCCACGCGATTTCAGTAGTATGCCGCTCTGCCCTTTAATTCGAAACAGAAGTTACCCATGTTCTCCATAATGGATAAACGAACATCCGTTGCTTGCAGAAATGAAAAGAACATCTCTCCTTCATGCGAGTAGCAGGCCAATCGCAGTGGAAATTATACCCAAATGCTGGTATCACAACAGAGGTTAGTACATGAGTGAGATCTGGAGTCCTCAAAGATCAGCTGAGTGAATAGAAGAACTGCCAAATTTATTCTCGGGCACCGTGGATTGCAGTCACAGTAGTTTTGGCACAAAAGCTGCCACTACATGCAGAGTTATGATGCTAGTACAGGCGCTGAGTCAAAATCGTTATGGCTCTGTGTGGAATTAAGGTGCCAGGATGAGATGAGATTAGTGGCATAGGCACATATGACTGCCGCCACTGTGAGGGAAGACAGCGTAAAGTAGGTTCATTATTTATTTAAACAAGTCTGGGAGTGCAGTTTAAGCTTGCTCTTAGCCTGCTCGAGGGTTTCAAAGACTGCCACTGGTCGCCAAGCTTTTACTAGTAGAGTCGCTGGGTATTTGACTCGGAAAGCGATTGGCTGCTATTAACTTTGTTATGAGTGGATGGAGTTCTTGCCGCTGACACGAACCGCATATGGCAGGTCCTGGGCTATTCTGATTTTTTTCCTCCCAGCAAATCTCTTGTAGCACCTTAGTCTTCGCTATGATGTGCTGCTTGTCTTGAAAGTTAAGCATTTTGAAGATGATGGGCCTGGGTATTGAACCTGGGGCGGAGGTGGCGAGTGCTCGGTGGGCTCTTTCAATAATATAGATCGAGCCATTGGGGAGGGTCCCGCAAGCTTTTCACAGAGTTTCTGAACAAAAGAATGGGGTTTGTACCTTCTTCTTTCTCCGTATACCCATGATTATCAAATTGTTTCTGCGACTCCTCCCTCAAGATCGGTAAGCTTGTCTTCCAACTTTTAATTTTCCAATTTGCTAGTGTGTGGTCGAGCGTGAGTTTGTTCTAGCTTTTTCTCCACCGATGCGAGGCGAGTTTCAGAATCAGTGACTCTAATATTTAATGAGTCAGTGGTTGCTTTTATTTGCTGGATTTCTTCGACCATGCTGTTGAAGCGACTCCTGCATTGGCCTCATGATCTCTAAAACTTGTCCTCCGTCCATGGCGACACGCCTGTCGGGGTGAGAGGAAGCTTGAGCCTTAGGTCTTTTTGGGGCCTTGTCCTCTCAGGAGATGGTGGTGAATGTCGCCGGGTGCTTTCCGCATGAAGGCTTCCATCGCTGATATTTTTGCTGTCTCTAGAGCTTTTTCTTGATGGTAAAACTGGAATCTGCCTTTTCAGGTTGAATACGCTGTTGTTTTGTATGTTTTAGCGAGCGAGATACGGAGCTACTGGGAGTTGCCACTGCTCTCTTAGGCTGCCATCACATGACCCCCACCCCATGTTATTTTAGTTTTCCTGTACATTTCACTATTCATTATGATTTGCCATTATGTGTGTGTCACTCAAACAGAGAGTGCACTACCAGAACACCTGCTGAATGCTGCCATACAATCAGCAAAATTTGGCACTTTGATATGGCCTGTTTCCTGTGCTGTACTTGTTTAGTTATGCATGTGTGCCTTTTCAAGTTGTGCTCCTGAAACCCTCTCTGCTTCCTTCTGCAGGTCACAACTTTATACAAGTTTGCTGTTTATGTCTGTTTTCATATCTGGTTTGAAAATTTCAAAAATAAACATGCACACGCATACACACGCACACACACACACCCCACAACTACTCAAACCTGGGACTTAGGAATCTTAAAAACATTATTATAAATTATTTTATCCCTCATACAGTACTTAACCCAGATAATTACATTCAGATGTGAAGGGTATGAGCCAAACACAAATATGGGTTTCTGATGTTTCTGACAAAAGCTGACAAGTTCGACACAGGGCTGAATGCTCATTCTCTACAGAAATGATTTCAAATGACTCTAAAGATGAAGCTGGGTTGGACCAGCACTTGGTTTGGCAAGTGGCACTTTAATCAGCAGCAGCTTCCAGCCAGAGGTTAGAAAGTCATGTGGTGCCGTATACAGCAGCTGCTAAGTCACCAGTGCAAGTGACCCTGCCTGCTGGCTGATAGGTCTGGAATCATTCAAGTCTATTAGGAGTCCCAGAGAGCTGGAGGTTACCGATACCAGCTTGCAACTTATTTGACAGTTTCTGAAACAGTGCTATGCCAGTCAGTAACTGAATTTTGGGAACTAGCTGCTTGGTCTGTGAACACCCTTGCTGTCTGACTCAAGTTCACTGATGGCTTGTTGGTCCTTCTGACTGACAGGTAGGCATTACAAAGCAATATGGCATCCAGATTTGGGGGTGGGGTTGCAGGGAAAAAGACAGAATTGGTCTGTATATGAAAGGGATAAAACTTCACTCTGTTGCTATGGTGCCTTGTGTATCCACTGTTACACAGCTAAGCTCCAATCTGTGGTATATAACCACACAGGTCCAAGGAAGGCAGTATAGCACAGTGGTTTAAGGCTCTGAGCTGCAAATCTGGAGACCTGGGTTTGAATCCCACAGCCCCACTTGCATATACTGTGTGACCCTGAGCAAGACACTTAACTTCCTGTGCTCCCAGGTTGCACCTGTAAAAAGCTTTCAGCTTAGTGTGTCTCACCTGGTTAAACAATTGGGGAAAAAAGGAGCTAATAGACAGGAGGAAGAGTCTGCATGGATACTGGATATTGACAAAACAAAAATGACCCCAAAATGACACTTGGCAACATCTAGCATAGTTGATTATTATTTTTTGTTACCTTCTTTTCTCCCCTCTTCATATTGGGGTCAACACAACTGCCACCTCCTCTGGCCAAGAGTGTTCACAAGCTGATGTCTTCACAGCCAACATCAGTACCCTCCTTGATTGACCTGGTGATACCTGCTTATTCTCTCCTTGGATGTTGAGCACCTCATTTCTGCAATGCACTCACCTCCAGCATGGGACTCTAGGGCTTGAGCAATAACACTGAACTCCCAGATAACAGTTCCATGTGCTGCTTCTGGGGATATCCAATATATTTTGGCTGACAGCTAAGTACCACACTGACCTTAAAAAACATGTTATCTTCCAGACATTTCAGGAGTCATCATAGTAATTAAAATCCCCAGTAATTCTTGTACAAATATACAGCTCTCAAAGTTAAGGATGTGTAGAAATAACATTCATGATTTGAGTATATGCACTAGTAAAGAAAGTGATGGAATTTGCTTTTATATACCACTTTCCATACATTGTACCTAAAGCACTTCAGAATCTATGAACTGCTAGCAGCAGCTATTAGACTTGCATAGAGAAGTCAAGGAAATGTTAGGGGAGTTAGACAGAGAGAGAACAAAAGAGGGAGAGAGTGAAAAGAATGTAACACAGGGAGGGTAATTGACTTGCTCAGAGTTGCTGAAAGTGGTGGGTGTATGATTCAAACATGGGCCTCAGACTTCCAGTGACATCAGCTTCCTAATGGCAGCCTAGCTATGAAGCTCTCCTTACTCCCCAACTTAAAATCACTAAACTTCTGCTGCCAAATGATGAATTCTCCTGCCAAAAGTACAAGGTCCAAGGCTCTACCACTGAAAACCTAAATACACCAGCACAAAAGCTCAGAGAACTCCTAACTCAAGAAAAATCAAACCTCCCTCAAAGCCTGAGACGAGAAGGTCGATGATGGATTGCTTACCCAATGAGGAGCACCAGTCCGACATTATTCAATCCATCCTCCAGACGGCTAAAATGATAGCTAAAATTGATCAATCATTAACGGAGCTCTGCTCCAACATCAATAAAATAGAGCACAAAACTGAACAATTGGAAGTTTTTAACCCAGGTCACAGAGCAGACAGATAGACAGGACCGACTACTGCTATTTCTCTAGCCCGTGACAGAGAGCTAACCTACCGGCTGGACGACCTCGAGGGAGAAGTTGGAGACAGAACATCCATGTATATGGGGTCCCTGAGGGAGCAAAGAATAAATATAAAGATGTCTCAACTTTCCTGCAAGAATTGTTGAGGGGCTTAATTTCCTTACCAGAGGAGGGACATTTCCATAGATCAGGCCCATAGATTACTCAGTCCAAACCTCAGGACCCAGGAGTCAGGCCGTGCTCACTGATTGCCAAACTGACATCCTACAGAGCTGAAGAAGAGCTATTGGGTATGGTCTGGCAGCAAGGTGACCTCTAATACCATGGCCACAGGATCACCCTGGACAATGACCATATGAGCATGGTGCAGGAAAGCAGAAAACACTATGGCCAATTATGCAAACAACTGAGAGCAAAGAATTTCAAGGCCCAAATCCTATTTCACTCAAGTAAAGTGGAACCACTGAGCAGGGTAAGAAGATATTTTCTGATCTCCTCTCAGCCACACATTTCCTGGAGGGCCTGGGCATTTCTTCTCCTCCTTTAATCAAAGAGAGACCGAGAAGGACCTCATAGCATCTGCCTGGACCGTGGTGCAGAAGGGCACATCTTGACCAGGTTCCATCCAGAAAACTTCTCATACTAATCTACGATCCGATGTAGCTACAATGCTGTGCAAATATGGTGACCCATCCTCAGTAAACAAGAAAGCAACTCACCTGAGCAAAGATCTGGAGGAGCCTGCCACCCAGGACCTAGCAGGCAGACAAAACTGCGACTTGAACAGAACTGTTCTTTCTTATCTATTGCTCAGCTGTTCCCCATCTGATCCCTCTCTGCCTAAGAACCTGGTCTTGGCTTCCTGACCATCCGGAGCTTGATTAATTCACCCTCCCAGGCATCATGGCCCACGGGCATCACACAGTCCTGCAACCCAGGGACCAAGGAGAAAAACTGTAAGTACTTACTTTCTTTAACATACCTCAGTAAAGGGGAATAAACTACTTTGGTTAAAACAATCCAGCCATCAGGACTGTGATGATTTACCAGAAAGGGTTTGAGCAGGGGATCAGCTTGGACAGCCAATTCACTGGCGCTGATGAGTGAAACAGTGAGAGGCACCAGAAAACAGTCCCCTTAGGAAGAGCCCTAACCCATTCAAGCTGACTTTAATGAAACAAGCTGTTTGAATGGTGCTCTAGCAAGGAAAACAAAACTGGAAACTCTTAACTACCTTTCTCCTCTATTCTTTTCTGAGATATATTGCCAAACTGTTCATTCTCATAACAGTTTGATAGTACTCATTATATTGTGCCCACAGTTAAATGATCTATTTTGAAAGAGGAATGAGAGTATCACAAATTTTATGAATGGGTCAGGAGCTGAACACTGCCTAATTGCCACTTTGTTTTTGACTCTGGGAGGGCATTGGGGTGCACCAGGGTAACCTGGGCCCTGCCCCCATAAGTATCACTTAAAATCAGACAGAGCCTTATTTTCCCCTCTGGTCATTTCCCAGCAGTGAACTCCGATACCCCAGGATGGAGAGCGGATGAGATGAAACCCCACAACTAAATCATGACATGTGCATTCACACCATGCTCCCTATGGGGGCACTCCATGCCCTGGCATGACACAGCCTTCTGCCTTATTGATTCTAATGTAAGCACAAGTGCAGACACATTATAGATGTCAGGCAGTTTCTAACCACTTACGTTGGAGCACCTGGTGCTCTTTTAGCAGCAACCACATTTTTCCACTTCATGGTCGGGTGGGGCACAAGCTGGCAGCTGTCCCAACCTTGAATTATCACTGATGTCAGGTTACATAGTTGCACCAGGGACATACCCCGGAGTGACTTGAGTTGGTTCATGCTCCTGATATGCATGACCATACTCATCGCTGAGGTGATGAACCCGAGCTAAATACTCCAACACAGCTCAACCATGGAAGTCGATTTAAACCTTCAATTGTAGTGTTGCTAAACTGTGCTCTGCCCAGTACAGTGTGGGACATGACTGCCCATGTGACACTAATCTGCCCTAATCACAAGCAGATCCAACAGAATTCTCTCAGTTCGCCCCACTTAGGGTTTTAACAGTTTTGGTTTTACTGCATTGTTATAAACAGTTAATGATGCAAGTTTTTCTTATATTGGGGTACACCGACAGAGGGATAACAATTAGCAGAGATATGTTATATCTTACTAACAGACAAGAATCTCGGCAGGAGCCATAACATCACATAGTCAATATGGCTACCAAGAATACTAAGGTGTTATCGCTCAATATAAATAGCGCCACCTATCCCATCAGGAGGATGCAAGTACTGAGGTTTCTGACAAAGTAAAAATATGAGGTAAATTTCTTACAGGAGACTCATTTATCTCCACTTGAGGCCCAAAAGCTAAAATCCCAAAGTTTCCCACAACTATTCCAGTCCTCCTACACTCAGGCAGAAAATGGAGGTGGCAATACTGCTGTCAGCCTTCTCCCATTTAAACTGCAGGAGATTATCGAGGACCCGGAGCCAGATATATAAAAGTAGTTGCCAGAGTCCAAGACACCCATGTCACCTCAGCGAATATTTATGCTACGCAGGCTCTCCCCTGTCCTTCTACACCTCATTGGCCTGGCTCATAGCCAAGAGGGTGATGGGTTTACTGATTATGGGAGCCAACTGGAACCTAATTTTGACAGGAAAATAGATACTACCTCTCAAATCCAGAACCCTGAAGTCCAGAAGGCTTGTTCCCTTAAAAGTATTTTACAGAGCTAGGTCTAACAGATGTCTGGAGAGTAAGTACCCTGCAGCTAGGATTACACATACTATTCCCCAGAATCAAAATCTTCTCCAGACTGGATACTTTTACCTTCTCCAGAGACTTGCTGCTATCCCATCAATGTGGGTTGAGGTCTCCACCTTATCAGATCACCATCCTATTTTCCTAGAAGCAGACTTAAGACTCCCCAAAAATACTCATTGGAGACTAAATGTCTCACTGCTTCAGAATAAAGCCATGGTCACAGAAATAAAAGAGCATATTAGAAAAACAATAGAGGAGAATGCTCAACCAGGTACAACTCCCCAGATCCTCTGGGACACAGTGAAAACTCTAGTGAGGGGAAATTAATTCAATAGCCACATATAAAAAGAAACTAGCAATGCAGCAACAAGCCAACCTTCTCTCCCAGCTTAAAACCCTAGAAACAGCTCAAAAACAAATGGTCAAAAGACAGGAACCAGAAATGAAGGAGCTCAGAAAGAAATTACAAAAGCTACAGAAAGCTGAAATTGAAAAGGCACTCTGGTACTTAAAGCAAAAATACTACGAAGTGGGGTCCAGGGGCACTAGACTTCTGGCATACTGCCTCAAACAACAGGTGGCTAGAGCCACTATCACATGAATGAGAGCCCCAACCTCTGGCATGCTCACATGAAAGTGAGCAAATCACAGAGGCATTTGTTTCTTATTGTTATATACTATACAAACCCCAACTGGAATCCCTAATGGAGGACAAGATGCTGTTCCTAGGTCCCTGGCTCTACCAAGCATAACTCCAGAACAAAGTCAATCCTCATCAAACCAATCACTCAAACCGAAATCTCAATAACAATCAAGAACTTAAAACGGGCAAGTGCCCGGCCCAGATGGATTCAGTGGGTAGTTTTATAAAGTGTTTGTGAAAGAGACAGTCCTCTCCTAGCTGAAGAATTTTCTGAGATCTGGCAAAAGGCAACCCCATGCTCCAGTCCTGGCACTATGCCACAATATCTCTCCTTCATAAGCAAGGCAAGCACCCACAGAATGTGGATCATACTGCCCCATCACCTCCTTAACTGTGATTACAAAATGTTCACCTCCATCATTGCCTCTAGACTTAACTCCCTCCTCCCACAAATCTTTAAAATGGACCAGACAGAATTTATCTTAGGCCTCAAGCTCCGGACAGTGTATGTTGCACAATAGATGTGATTGATGCCATCCACAGGACCCGTAACCCACCTGTCTCATGAGTCTGGACACGGAGAAGGCTTTTGATAAAGTCTCCTGGAGCTTCCTCTTCTCAGTCTTAGAACTCATGGCTTTCCACATTCTTTCATAGATAGCATCAAGGTTCTGTACACTGCTCCACAAGCATATGTCATGGTAAATGGAGGGTCTCAGACAGATTCAGACTAGGCAGAGGCACCCGTCAAGGCTGTCCCCTATCACCCTCCTCTTCATTCTATACATAGAGCCACTAGCTGAAGCCATTGGCATGGCTCAAGAGGTGCAGGGAATCAAAGTCGGTGGGGCAACCACAATATTTCCTTATATGCAGATGATGGTCTGCTCTGTCTGTCCCCTCCGGAGCAATCAGTCCCTGTGGTCTGGTCAATTCTTGATGAATTTGGCAGGCACATAGGCTATACCCTTAATAAAACTAATACTGAGGTCCTGAGTTTTTATTATAAACCCTCACAAACCATTATTCAGCTGCTTCCCTGGAATGGAAAGCTACCAAAATTAAATATCTGGGAGCAATCATCACCAAAAATACTTCCCATCTATTCAAAGCCAATTATATTCCACTGATCAACCAAATTTGGAAAGATTTAGAAAATGGTCATTAATAAACCTCTCCATGTACTCCAGAATACATGCCATTATAATGAATATATTGCCACAATTCTTATACCTATTCCAGTGCCTCCTACTTTTATTCCCAAATCCCAATTCCAGAGCTGGCACAGGTTGCTTTCTAGATTCATATGGGACAAAAAAAACCCAACAGAATAAAACTTCAAGTCCTCCAGACACACAGACTCAGAGGCGGTAGGTCCCTTCCAAACTTAGAGACTACTACCTAGCTGCACAGTTGAAGATAGCCCACCTTTGGTCAGTCCCTCCTATAATGCCAACTGGAGAATAATAGAACAAGGGGAGGGGAGGAGGAACTGGGCCCTCCTTTAGGAGCCAGATTAATGAACCCCCAGCAGCGACAGTAGTATGATCCCAACTTTATCAGTGGTCCGTGGTACTCTTAGAGTGGCCCACAGGGCATGGCAAATATAAACTGGCCCATCTCTCTGACCACTGCGTTGGTTCACCTGGGACCCCACTTTTCTGCTGACTAGACTGGACCACACATTCCACAACTGGGGCAGGCAGAGCCTGACTCTGCTCAGTCAAGTAACTATGGCCATCACAATAATGGATTTCAAGACAGTGAGGGACTCCTTTGCACTCCGCAATTCAGATCATATTAGATTCCTGCAGATCCATTCCCACATCACCCACTGTCAACAGCTGGTCCAAGATCAATCCAGAGCAACTCCAATCCTAGACACTCCAGAAAATACTTAATGGTCATACTAGAGGGACTAATCTCTGTACTTACAAAGCAATAAGGGATCTGAAGACAACACACTAATGAACATTAACTCTAAATGGACCCAAGAAGGGACTTGAACCTAACTGAGGCTGACTGGGGTAAAATATTACACACTGCCACCAAAACCACTCTTTCACCTCTTTGGCAAGAGTTTGCGTGAAAGGTGAAGGTCCGTTTCTTCCTCGCTCCTGCAGTACAGAGCAAGAGGGACCTTCCCTCCTACTGGTATGCTGGAAGCAGTGTTGAGAACAGACAGCACACCATTCACTTATTTTCTGGAGTTGCCCTGCCTTGCAGCTCTTCTGGCAGAGGATAAACACTGCCCTAATGGACCTCTTCACCCTGAAGTCCCCACTAGAAATGTCAAATAGCATACTAGGTCTCCCCAGGAGATTAAGAGGGCAGACTCTATATATATGGGGCATACTTATTGCAGCCTCACACAAAACTATCACCCATAATTGGCTTAAAAGTGAACCCCAACAGTACAACGAGTGCAGATAGTCAAGGGATTTCAGATCTGGAGGAAATAACATATTTTGAACCAAAATACCCATATTTATATTCGCAGGTGGACAAAGTGGCAAATGTGGTTAGATATAAACCCTGACCTGAAATCCACTTCACATTCTGACTCCCGTCCACTGGTGCAACCTGTATGCTGAGCCGACCATGGGGGAGAAACTCACAGAGATTGGTCCACCTCTTATCTTATGAAATAAAAGAGCTACATGGTGATGAACTGCTGAATTTTTGGTCTAACATACTGTCTTAATTAATTGTATTGATAAGAAATCTCTGTAAAACTTTTCCTTCTGATCTAATGTTCTGTACCCAACTTTGTCACTGAAGATGAATTTAAAACATGAGTCTCCAGATTCATAAGTCTGCTGTAACTACTACTGTCTCCATTAAAGAATGGCTATCCAACCGAATTTAATGACTCCTATCATTGTGTATCTGACATCTGCTTTAATCTGACTGAATTAGGCAATAACTACTTGATCTATTTACATCTATTCCTTTATTAGTTGACATAAGGTGAGAGCAGAGATGGATGATCTTTGTAAAGCCTTCTCATGCTTGTCTCTGGATGCAGCATTATCAGGCTCTTTCATGCCATGGTGGGATAGGGCAGAAAAGGTGTTCATTTTGGGAGCTCCAGTGAAGAGAATTTTTATGCCCAGTGATCCCCACTTACTCAGCCCCCAACATAGCCCTACAGGCCAAAATTCAGGACATTAGTCTTCCAGCCTGCTTTATCTCTGATCCATGATATTGGGTCAAGAGTTATAATCCTCCCTGCAGCTCAATTAGTTATCCACCCCACTGCACCAGCAGTGATAGTTCTGAAGCACTTGTTGTTGGTGGTGGTGGTGGGGGTCTGCTGTGCAAAGATAGACTGTAATAGAAGACTAGATTGGAGCTCACTGATGTGTATACATTGATGAATTCTGATCTGCTTTTCTACTGCCATGGTGACCACTCTGAGCCTTAGAGCTGTTAGTGCTCATATTGCAGGAGGGATAAGTGATTAAGCTGCCTCTATTGCCCCACCATAAATCATGGGTAGAGGTGGATAAAGCCATTGAGTTCTGGGTCATAGGACCAGGGAGGGTTATCATGATGTCGGACTGGGGAAAGATCTGGTAGAACACCAGGAGAGTGATTCTCAAAGGGCTGGAATGACGGAAGGTGCTTGCATCACAGAAGCATGACACAAGGGTCTCACTGCGCTGCACTTTGTATCATTCTGGATTCTCAAAAGGAGCTTTAGGAATTTATGGGACCCCTGCACCAGACATCCTTGTGCTCAGCTTGCAGCATGCCACAGGCAGCACCATCGAATGAGGGGTGTTGCAACCAGTAGATGGCTGCCATATCACCTAAGATGGAATTCTGGAAGGGCAGTAATGTTGGTGGTGCCAGCTCAGAGTTATACCAGGCATGAACTGGTCTAATACCTGGAGCATCAAAAGCGTCCCACCTGCGGACCCACCAGGGTACAGCAGCAGCAGTGGAACTACCCCCACAACCATACAGGACTACTGAGGGCTGTGCCGGTGGTGAGCTGGGTGATATGATAATGCATGGGAACCCACATGGTGGTGCATAGGGCATTGCACAATAGCTCACACAGGTATCACCTGGAGGATCACTGGGACCCAGGGCCTGACACCCACAGTGTTGCCCACTGGCACTGATGGTTATGGGCTGCTGCCAGGAATGGACTGTGTGCCAGCTGAACTGCTGGTGGCATGGAATGTTGTCAGGGGTGTGCCCTCAATCTTGCCCGAGCATATGCAGGGCATACTACCACCCTGCCTGCCTTCCAGTGGGGGGCAGGTACATACCTCAGCATGCCAGCCAGGGGTCCCAGTGCTGGCAGACTGCATCGGTGCCAGCAGTGGGGCCGACTACTGCAGCCGGACATTGGGCCCGCTCTGTGGGCAACATGTCGGCTGGTGCTGTCAGTGGGCATGACTGTCCCACAGCTGCATTCCTCTTCTGTGCACCTTCCTTTGCTACACTGTTGTCGTTGGAGCAAGCTGTGGGACTTGGAGACAGGACTCATCCTGTTCCAGAATTGGTTGCAGGGTCCCTGGCACACCAGGATTAATGCAAGCTGACACTTGTCACAGCTTGCACTGGTCCCTCAGAATTGAGCCAAGATATTTTGGACCACCTTGGCCCCATCATGGATTGGGGTCTGGAAGGCACACAACACTGGGCTTTGGCTCACAACTGACAGGACTGGGGGAAGGTTTGAGAGGAGTGGTTTAAAAAGGTATCAAGCAGATAGAAGGGGTTGCAGGATGCCAGATATTTATCAATATATGGGATAACCAAGAGAGATTTGGGACAGAAAGTGTCTGAGGGTGGAGGGTGGTAATGAAACAAGATCCAGCCATTTATAGGAAGGGAAAATGTTTTATACAGTACCAAATTTTGACTGAACAATGAATGATGTTTGTCTTTAGTATGACTACTCACTGAATAGTGGCCAAGCAGGTACTTGTGCACCTTACTGTTCAGGTGGAAGTTAAAGATCCATGCCACTTTTCAATAGTAGGGATTTAGCTGTAGTTTCATAGCCAGTATTCCTCTACTAGAAACATGAGTTTTAAATCAATACATGTGTGTGTGTGTGTGTGTGTTAGTGCAGTTGCTAGGTGCTGCATGTCTTCTGCATACAGTCCCTGCATTACTGGTATATAACTCATTGCTTTGTAAAGCCCTTTGCCAATACAGAGTTTATGAACAGTGCAATACAAGTAGGGGGATTCACAAAGGCATGATTCAGAATATGCCATTCATCCTTAATAGTGAGGGAGCAGATCTTAACTCACAAGTGGCTCAGATACATGTGCTATGAAGGATCTTTCTCCTCACAAATAATGAAAAATGTAATATTTTCAGGTGGCCATCGTTGTCTGGTTAACACCATACATTTTCAAAGACAAAATTTCAAACTGGCTTTTTTCATCTCTAACTGTTATTGTAATGTATTCTTTATTGAATTTTAAATAGCAGAAATAAGTAAGACATACAATACACACAAAACCATTGGTTCAACAATAAGCTGAATAGTGTACTTAACAAATGTTTGGTTATCAGTCTCAAAAGCAGATGTAATTAGAGCAACCAGTACAATACACAGATAATATTACATACTAACATACAAACATATTTATAGGTATTAACATGCACAATATGCTTATCATAATACACTGAACTGAATATTTTGTATAAGACCTATCTACATCTTAAATATATCTTCCATAAGATGGTTATATAGAAATTTTCATTTATCATAAAATTATTAACCTTTATTTTTCAAGTTAATAGATATTTTTCCAAATTCAGTGAGTATGAAATGCTATCATGCCATTCAGCATAAGGAAATACATTGTTATTCTTCCAGTTTTTCAACACTATATCAAGCATTTCAGGAAGAATTAACACCATTTAGCTGACAAAATGTATTTTAAGTAGTGTGCTAAAACTAATCATATTCTGTGTGTCCCATGGCTTATGAGATTCATAATAGCAGGAAAAACATCATCATCGTCCTCACCATATGTTCTACCATGTGTTTGAAAATGTTGAGTGCCTGCTTTTGTCTTCCCCAAACAGCACAGTATATAGCATAATAAATATATGGTATTGTGCTGAGGACACACATATGGATACTTCTGCATGGTAAAACAGTATCTTCATCAACATAATTTGCTATAACACTGAGTTTCAGAAAAAGGAATACATTGTAGCCAGTGTGGTGTATAAGTTAATAAATCAGTTTGATCAGTGACACCCACAGCAAATCATGTGCAGGGATTCCTAATATCTCACATTAGGGCAGATAGAGTCATGAATCCTGACTTATTGCCTTGTCTTCTTTAATCATTCTTTCCATACCATCTAATATAATAAGCTTCATGACGCAATGAAAATAACTAAGCAGTATTCATCATCCTTTATACTATGTTTTAGCATGCATCAAGTTATGTTTGCAAATCTAAACATGCTATAGTGTTTTAGCTAATTAAGAAAATTAATACATAATGTCATCAGGTCATATGGATTTACACCACCCTCTGAAAAATAACCTTCATTGCCCAGTTTGTTGTACCACTGCATTTGAGAAGTTACAGATAATATGCAGGCATTAAGAAAGTTAAATATCCAGTAGCATACTCACTGCAGTTTTGCCAGGATTGCTAGTAGGTATGTGATAATGTGGCCAATATATCTTCATGACTTATTGCCTTGTCTTTTTCAATCATCCATTCCATACTCCAGTATAATGAGCATCGTGATGGCATGACAGCAGGCAGTGTTACTTCATCATCATTTACAAATGCTTTGGACAAGAGTTATGTGATTGCCTGCACTAGAAAAAGTTGCCACATTTTTATCTAACCTTTCCACCATTCAGTGACTTCTCTGATTACATCTAAACGTTGCAAAGAAGATACTATTGACTACTATTCATTTCTATCATAATGATAATTTAGAACACCTAACCATCTTGAAAATTAAGAAATCCTGAAACCCTTTAGAGCATAGGCTTCTGTTCTATTCTTTATCTCCTCTCTCTTAATTAATTTACCAAGGATAGTCCAGCTAAGATACAACACCTCCAAGGGCTGGCATGTCAGCACAGTGGCAGAACTACCAGCCTGTGATACCAGTGACCCAGGTTCAAGAGTGAACCTTAGTCATCAGGGGCTGGCTGGGGTGAGAAGGACTGAGCACCCTAGAAGCCACCTTACATGAATGAGCATGCCATTTGAGATGCAAACTGATACTCATGAGCTGCACAGTCTGTGCACATGTGCTCTGGGAGTCACAAAGCCAGTGTCCCAGTGGGATGGGGAGACATCAGAGTGGTAAATAACTTCTATCATTCATGCCCAGCACTGTTTTCCTCACTGCACACCCTGTCACTTTGAGGAACTCTGCAGGGACATGTGGGTTTGTAAGTGACATTGCATGCTGCTGGCAAGCAATGTACACTACATTTATTTATTTATTTATTTATGTCTGTATGTATGCATTGTATGCATGTATGTATGTATTTATGTATGTCTGTATGTATTTATTTAAAACATATTTACCAGGTTAAACATAAAGAGTCTTAATGGTCTTATTTCAGTAGCAATTGAAGGAGGGGGCATGGATCACCAGGATAACGAGATACAGACAAATAGAGTAGGCAATAAACAAAATCCATACATGCATAGGTGATTGTATACAGAGCCCAAAGTGTACCATGGATACATATTGTGGGTGCAATGATAAATGCCAAGAGATGGAATTGGGTCAGTTTACTAGACCACAGATGGAAGGAACAGTTATGATGCTATATTGTGGCCAATAACATGACTGTGGAGCTCCACAGGCTGTCAGTGCGTGACAAATTAGCCAGTCTTGGAGTGGATCCCAGGGTGGTAGCCTGGGTAAAACATTAGCTGGACAACAGGACACAGAGGGTAATAGTAAACAGAGTTCACAGTGAAGAAGGGGTTACTAGTGGGTACCGTAGGGTTCAGTACTGGGGCGGGTCCTTTTAATGCCTTTATATGAACATTGCAGAGGGACTGGAAGGAAAAGTATGCCTCTTTGCAGACGACACAAAGATCTGCAACAGGGTTGATACACAAGGTGGGGTGGAAAGGATGAGAAGGGACTTGGCAAGGTTGGAGGAATGGTCAAATATATGGCAGCTTAGATTCAATGCAAAGAAGTGCAAGTAATGCACCTGGGAAAGAAAACCCAGGGAAAGAGTACACAATGTGGGGTGAGATACTGACAACAACAAAATGGGGACCTGGGGGTAGTTATATCAGATGACCTAAAGGTGGGCAAGCAATGTGAGAAGGCAGTAAGGAGGGCTGGGGGATACTGGGATGCATAGAGAGGCATCACCAGTAGAAAACAGGAAGTTGTTATCCTCTCTACAGACAGTTGGTAAGACCACATCTGGAGTACTGCATACAGTTCTGGAGACCCCATCTCTACAAAGACATAGACAGGGTGGTGGCTATCCAGAGGAGGGAAACCAAATGGTGCAGAGTCTGCACCAGAAGACATATGAAGGACTAAAGGAGCTTAATATGCATAGCCTCGAGGAAAGGAGGGAGAGAGGGACGAATAGAAACTTTCAAATACCTCAAGGGAATCAACAAAGTCCAAGAGGATAGCATCTTTCAGAAAAAGAGATGTGTAAGAAGAAGGGCACAATTTGAAGATAGAGGGGAACGGCTCAGAGGTAATGTGAGGAAGTATTTCTTCATGGAAAGGGTTGTAGATGCATGGAACAGTCTTCCTGAGGAGGTAATTGAGTCACAAACAGTGGGGAATTCAAGAATGCATGGGACAGACGTAAGGCAATTCTAGTGGGGGGTAGGAGGAAGTAGACTGTTGGTTAACTAGGATCTGCAGCTTATCCGTTAGGTAGGAAATGGGCAGACTAGGCGGGCCAAGCGGTCCTTATCTGCCATCAAATTCTATGTTTCTATGTTTCTATGCTCTTTACATATATTGGTACCAGTCATGCATAGGGTACTACCGCTTGTGCTTCTTGTACTGATTTGCACATTTCACATTTATTCATTTTCCTCTGTTTGTTTGACATTTGTCTTGTGTTGTATGTTCTTGTAAAGTGGTGGTGTTTATATGAAATTTGAAATATTAAATATAACATACAATCTATTGCAAACTTGTATCTTTCTTGTTTGAAAATTTAAATATTTCAAGCATTATTTGAATAAAGTAAAAATTCAAACGGCTTCCTGGAAGATTCATACTTTCAGTCATTAAGTTCTTTGGCATATCCTCATAAATGAACATTTTGTTTGTTTTTGTTTTTTCTCAAGAAATGGGCAATTTTGACTTTGGAATTCATATGAAGCCTTGCAGCTGACTGGCAAGACTGGCAGATACCAGCAGCTGTAAACTTATCACTCTGCAAATTACTAATCTGTGAGTATATATCTCTGGGCTGATCAATAGCAGAGGACTTCACAGGTGCAAGTTCAGAAGCCCACCATACAACTGCAGAATTTATTTGTGATAATCAGCCTTGCAGATAAAAACTTGACAACTGTAAAAAGAAATGCAGATAGAAAATTGGTATTTAGTCATAAAGTGCTCAAATCTTGTGTGTCTGTTCTGTGTTTTGACCCGCTATTCTTAGCTTAATAGATTCTCTCCCAGATAATCAGAAATGTCTTCCACCCAATACAATATATTATTTTTGGGTAACTGGTAACTGCAAACATCAGGTATATTACTAGAACAGAACAAATGTGCTATGTTAGTGCATAGCGTTAGAGTGGCCTACTCCTGGTTAGGTGCCTGCAGTTAAATTTCTGCCATTATCACGGCTTTTAGTATTGATTTGATGTTCAATAGCAGGGTGCTGATTAAGCAATAAGGCATGACAGGGGTGGGTTATGGTGGGATAATGGTCCATCTTGGGTGGGTTGAAGCATGAGGTGAAGCCGAGTGCTTCCACTACCTGAAGGGCTGTTAGCCACCATAATGCACTCCTGAAGTGTATTATTGTGATTATGAAATGGGTTCTTTTAGTAAGTTGCATGTTTTTTAAACATATTTTGTTGAGCTACTTTCAACTGGGTCTTGGTGCTGGGATAATGGCCCAGCTATAAGAACCTCTTGGCCAGTCAGATGCCAGCATTCTTTCTACCCATTTAATAATGGGTGTTAAACCCTCAGACCAGCATTGATGCCTGTAGGCATCTTAAAAATCAATACATTGGAAAATAGATGGCAGCATATTGGTTTGAAGACGATCCATGTGTATCAAGCTGTCGATTAAAACAAATAGCAAACCATTTGATCAAATTAAAACTTGCTCTTTATTCTACCTTGCAGTGTTGTCTCCACTTCTGATAGGGTTTGTCTATTTGCTTTCATAAAGAAATGCTCTTTATTACTTTTTACTGCCACTGAGTTAGCTTCTAAGTCTTCTCTTTCACACTTTACTACTGTTTCTATACTTTTTTTACATAATCTTTTTGCTGTCTGCCTCCACCAACTGGGATCTCCTTCAGCCTTGCATCAGTATCCACTCTTGTTCCCTGAGAACCTCTGCCCAGAGAACTAGGCTCCCTGTTCATCCACGATTCGCCGCTGGGGAGGGTTCCCCTTGACTTGCCCGGTGAGGTGGGGTTGTCTGCAGTCTTTGGTGAGTCCTTCATGTGGTTGGCCCAGTACTGAGGGGAATGCTAGGTAAATCCAAGCCTAAGCAAGAGAGGCCTGTTGATGGACATGGGGGCAAGGTGCAATGTCACCTGCTGAGTCAATGGTATTTTCACTCTGTTGCTGGCCTCAGTAGAAGTGGACATGCAATGATATCAGAGATGTCACTGTCTGTGTTCCTGTACATAATGCACAAATGTCAGCTAGTTTCTCCAACCTAACTCTTGAGGTCCCATGCTCCCTCACCCCAGCCACTGCAAATATTCAGACAGATGCCAGGATCCACATCCTCCCTTCCTGGAGGAGGAGAACTGTCGATCAGATGATAATCCCCCACCGACAGGCCTTCAAGGCTCCAGACTCTTCATGACCCTGGGTTGTCAGCATTGCAATCAGTAGCACTCCACTGCACTGGCAGGACAGACCCATTTCAATGCCTTTATGGCAGTTCTAAGGCATCAGTTCAGCTGTTCTGCACTGGTGAGTGAGCAACACTGCACAGTGCCACTGATGTCTGACAATGTTCCAGAAACCTAGAAAGGGAAGTAGTAAATAAAGAGAAAACACAGAGGGCAGGCTCACTGGCATCAAAAATGTAATAACACTCTTCTTTGAGATAAAAAATCAAAGATTTTAGGGGCAGAAAACAAGAGGGTGTACAATAATTCAAACATTAAACATGGTTTCTTATAAACTTTTAAAGGAATGAAGCACTGTAGGGTGAGTGTGAGAGGTTTCAAAGTGTGTAGTTTTAGTTATAGAGAGGTCCATAATGGGGCATTAAAATGAAACAAAAGAGATGTGATAGGGCCTTTGAAATGGTGGGGCAATGAGCAGTTGCAAATGGGATCAGGCGGGGACTACAGAGCAAACCAAGGAGAACAGATGTGCCTTTTAAGCTCATAAGCGTAGATCTAATTGTTTTACAAATTAAGTACATTATGCTTTAATTCATTTTGCCAATATCACACAACAGTTTAATCAAAGGCAGTAGAGTGCAAATGTGGGCAGACCAAAAGAGACTATAGCATGTAGTGATTTCTTTTGCTGAAAAAGAGAGCATGCCACAAGCAGGGGTTAAATTGGAAATGTTTAGGAGGTGGAACCATAATCTCTACATTTGTGGGAGTTGGAACTGTCATCCCTAGGTGGTGGAACTCTCTAATTGTAATCAGTGGAGAAAGGTGTCAGAGGAGGTGGAAGTGATGGACAGTGTATTTGAACACGATTGAGCTCACAGGCTTAAAAAGAAGTGGACTATACCCCCATCTTAAAGATTAAAGCTAACTCTAGTTGAACATGTGATTAAATGTTGAGTGTGTTCTGCTTTCTAAAACATAATTATCGTTTCTCTTATAGGCCTATATCAGAACTATCCTAAAGTCACGGATGACAAAGGAAGATATCCACTGAATAGTTGCAGTATGAGATCACCCTTTATGAATTATATACTAAAACGGAAATGTGTTCCCAGAAAAAGTAATGAAATTTGGGCATGTTTCAAAATATATGGGTCTATAAGATATGTCAACCTAGAAATGGTGTCCGCTCCATCAGTTTCAGATTGTCCTAGTCCCCTTCATTGGATCTTTCTGCCTAGATATGAACTTACTTAATGATACTTATATCATTCAGACTATATTATTTTCATAGGCGGATAACGAAATTCTGAGACCATAACGCTGCAACTTGAATTGAACAGTTAGACTAAACTGTGCAGCTTTCACTACTCACCCCTTTAAAATAGTTCAAGATAAGATTATTTTTATACTGCATGCAATACAGGCAAAAAGTGTACAAAAATTGAATGTTTGGTGTTCCTTAATGGTGTCAGACATTGGTAAGAGATTGCACATTTCTTATGATGTCATTTATTATAATGTTTATGATTCTGGAATTATGTAGTTATGTGTGTTTAAGAAGTGATCTTAAAGGGACTATGGGTATCAACTGAGGAACAGCCCTAACAAAGACCTAACAGGTCATAACAGTGGAGGTGATAGTCCTCAAGGCCACATTTTCTCAAAATAAAGTGCGTGACTTATTTTATTTTGCAACTTTGCCAGTTTCTTTTGATCGTGGCTTTTGCGCAGTTTTCCTGTTTTGCACATGCCGGGATAGCAACCACTTACAGCACCACTGTATTGCTAGGATGCATTGCTTCTTTTACAGCTTGCAGCAGCACAAGACTTACATCAGGATCCAGTGATATGCAAAAGGGAGAAGTTACACTGCAGATGGATGGTCAGTACAATTGATCCAAACTGTGCTAGGCATGAATAAAAAATATAATGGTCTGAGTCCCCAAGCTGTAACTTTGGAAACTCAGGTGGATTGCTTGGAACAGATGTTGCAGCAGGCAGAAGGATCTTCAATAACAGGAAATGATCTGTTTTGCCAATGCGTAGACACTGGGAAATTAAGCATGAGAACAGAAACTGTGGGTATTGGTCTCCCTGAGTCTGCTGAAGGAGAAAAGGATTTGGAATTTACTTGAACTTTCTGATACAAATTGTGGTCTTGCTAATCAGACCACGCTTTCTCCCTTGAGAAAGCCAATCACATCATGCTGCATAGGAAAACTGCTAATACTGTAGCTCCTGGACATTTTTCGTTATTTACACAGGCACTGGAGACAGAGCTCAGGCTCAATAGATGTCCCAACACTGAGGAACCTACAGTATGGGGACACAGAGGTTTCCATTTTCCCCACCTTATCATACAGTACCAGGCTCCAGATAAAGGCATTTGATTTTGTCAGAGGGTACTCCAACATCAAGAAGCTTCAGCATCAGCTTCTGTTATTGGTGAAATGTTGAAACTGAGGGTCATGTGAAATAGCAGTTTTCCTTTTAATGATGTTGCAGGTGTCAGTAAATCTGTGCAGAAGGTGGAGAGGAAATGACTCTAGCTGAAAAAGCAGACTCTGAAGTGTTGGAAGCAGAATGAACAATTTTGGTTCTATGGACTGGTAATGAGTACAGAGCACACTAATTGCATGATGTACATCTTGTAATGGGTGAGCTGATAATTTGTGTTATGGGGTGCAGGGTAGAATACCTTCTTTTCTTTTCCTGTGTACAGGACAGTTTTCTTAGGTTTACCTACTGTGCCACTGCTAATAAGATAGTGGTTCCTATGATGGACTGAGAGTTAAATGCTGCCCTCTAGGTTTTGCAACTGGCATGCATAAGCTTTAAAGGACTGCCAGCTATTTTCTAACTCCTGATACTGACATATTTGTGGCACTTTTGTGAGATAGTCATTGGAGGTTTGTCTGCTTAATAAAGTTTAGCTGATGCACTGGGATTTATAATGCATGTAGGTCTGTACCACATGTTACAGCCAGGTATTGTTAATCTGTTCAGTGTCCTCTTTTATGTTTGCTTGCAAAGCATTTAACAATATTGGTATCAGTCTGAGCTATGAGAAGGCTTTTGAGGGTGTTCCCTTCTCTGCCTGTCACAGTTTCAGAATACTGAATCTCCTTCCTAATTCCACCTACTTTCTGCCTTTCCCTCCTTTCCTCTTGAAGTCCATACTCAGCTACAAGGCTCAGAAATGTCAGATGGAAGTGAGCTTTCCTGTGCAACTCAAGATTCCTCTTGAATCCTTTCCCCAACTTTTCTGTCCATGTATGTGCTACTGTTTACTACTTTCATACATGCTACTGTTTAGTACTTTGTTTCTCAAGGAATGGCAGGGGTTTTGCACAACCCATATCATTTGCATACTCATGATGCATTGCTTGCAACTCATGGAATTAATGTATTCTCATACTGTGGTAAACAGCAAGTAAAACAAATGTTGTAACATGTTCCAACATGCACTAATCCATTTAGCTAAGGAGCTGTGTTAATCTGCCTATGTATGTTTTGAGCACTGAAACTAAACTATTTTGTTTCTTACAACATAAATAAACAAGGTGAGGCTCATGTACATCAGTTTATACTGTTTCTTATAGGAATGGACCAGTTTACCCTGTTTCTTATAGGAATGGACTTGTCCTCTTCTCCTAGAAGTCTAGCTAATTATGTATGATTGCAAAGCATGCATGCATATCAGTATAAGTTTGAGCTCAGAGAGGGCTTTTGGGGACTTGCCCTGCTCCACCTACATAGCTTCAGAATACTGAATCTTCTACCTAATTCTGCCCCCTCTCTACCTTTCTTCTTCTTTTCCCTTTGATGTCCTCGCTCAGTCACAAGGCTGGAAGATGTAAGGTGGAAATGGGTTTTCTTGTGTAACTTCTAATTCTTGCTTAAAACCTTTCCCATGCTTTTCATTCCACATATGCGCTTACTTTTTACCATTTTCATAAGAGCTACTACTTAGTGTGTTGTTTTCCAAGGAATGGCAAAGATGTTGCACAACAGGCACCATGTGTTTCTATCTATGCCTGCCATATCAACATCCACCAACCCATCAACAGATCCAGTGGTGGGTGTTTAGTCTTCTTCTGATATCTCCTGCCTGGTACAGCCAGTGCACAAACTGGCAGCAGGTGATTGTCACAAACCCACTCAGCAGGTCAGGCCCTCTACTCCCAAAGTGCCAACCTCTGAGCGCAGTCTTGTAAACAGTTTACAGTAGTACAACCTCTTGTCTGTTTTGTGAGTTTGGATCAACCTTTGGTCTCAAGTTCTGGAGGGATTCAAACTGTGAACCTCTTGCTAGCATACCCAGTGCACAGGCTCAGATATTTCTGTCTTCAGGGGTCAGATATCTTTCCTATGGGCACCTAACCAGGTATAGAGATGAAGCCTTAAAAACTTTAATAAAGACATCAGATTTAAAATGCTTCCCTTTCCAGTTTGGTATCACCATTCAAGCTTATGTTTAGTATATGCAATAACCATATACTTTTCTTACAACTAAAAAAGAAGTCAAAAGACAGACCAAGTAAGTTCTAAAAAGAGTTTTACTAGAAATAGATAAAATATATGAAACACAAAATATAGAACTCTTATATCACAAGACATACAAATCTTTTAAAAGAACATGGTTTAAACAGGGCAAATTCCTACTTACAGTACTTAGATTTGAAATCTTTCTAAATACTTGTTTACAAGTGCTCCAAAGATCTTTCCTCAGTCAGAGTCTAGATAAAGTGTGTAAGTAAAACAGAGTATTCCTTAAACAACTGTATTGGCCAACCCTTTTTGTGTGAGGTCAGCTAGTTTCTCCTCTGTCTGATTATGTATAAAAGATATATCTTATAGAAAAACAGAATGTCTTTTTTAAAGAATTACATTCTGCAACTTCAACATAATTCATGCCCTTTAAATTACACTTCTTTGATCTTTGCTGTATCCTCCCTCACACAAACTCACAGGAGCATTTAGAACCTTGCACCCTGTGTAACAATCTAGGTTCCTCTCCAACATCATAAGATGGATATGATATAGAAACTATGGCTGTAATAAACTCAGAAAACATGAGATCCTCGATTAAAGCCTTCCATGTAACACATTGTCTCTAAAACTGAGTGTGTGGTGAACTCACATGCTGTTAGCTTTCCCATGGCTTGCATCTTCAGCTGAAACCTGGGGGGTGAGGTCACTCCTAGAGCATCAGATTTTCAGCAGAGACAGTCAGTAATACATTTTATATTAAAAATGATACAGCACTCAGAACTGGCTGTCTATGTCACAGTGATCAGCCCGCTGCAGGTATCCCACCTCTTGCATGACCCAGCCAATACAGAAAACTGGCAGTGGTGCAAACACTGCCACTGGTATCCCCACCTGACCCAGCTCTGGGTGCTCAACTCCATTGCCAGTATCCCTTCTCCGCCTGACCCTGATTTTAAATAAACAATCAGCAGTAGCTCAATCCTACCACCAATAGAACCACCTCCTGTCTGACCCAATGTTTAGTAGAACTGGTGGTAGTTTCTCAGTCCCACTGCTGGTATCCTCTACACCCTACCTGATCCATCTCTTAATTCTGACACAAGGTACCTATGCCTCATTGCCAACAAACAACTCTGTGACACTGGAGTGCCATCCTGATGTCAGAAGCTATAAAAGAAGTCCCTCATTTTACTTTTTATTTGTTTATTTAAAACTTGAAAACAAGAAAAACATACATTGATGTTGTCTAGCTCTCTGTGACTCCATCCTCTCAACCCAATCCCTCTCAGCATCCACCAGCCCATATCCCATCTTTCACTTACTTAACAAAGGGTCCTATGAAGGAATCCTCTCATGATTGGCAAAGCCCTTCCTATGGATGCCCACTGCAAACCGACTGAAAACTCAGTAAGTCTGGTTAAAGGTTTTTCAATGGGTTTTGAATATTTACTTATAACGCTGTAACTTTTAAACATTTGTTCCCCAGATTTTCAACATAGCCTTTGTTTACTCCTCACCTCATGAACAAGGAAGGTATATTTTTCAAATCCTCTCTGAAACATGTTTTGCAGTAACTCAGTTAAATTACCTTTCGGATGGGATTTAGAAAAATTCCACCTGTCTTGATCATAATATGGGGCCATTTAAAGACTATGCAAAAATATGGTGTCAAATGTCCAAAAACAACATTTATGAAGAAATGTTGACACTTTTCAGTGTTTACTCATCAGTGTGTTATTGTCATAGATTTTACCCCAAATTTTCAACATAGTCCTTTGTTACCCCACCTCCTGAACATGATGGATGTTCTTTTTCAAATCCCACCAGAAGTGACTCTTTTCATGATCAGGCTGCAAAATGATATTTAGACCAGCATTTCATAAGACATCTATAAGGAGGGGTCACAAAACAAACTAAGGTGAATATTTGGTATCAAAATCTCAGAAAAACAACAGTTATGAAGAAACATTGTAATTCTTCAATGTTTACTCATAACTTTACTATTTTCTAGATTGTGACCTCAAATTTTAACATACTGCAGCCAATTTTTGACATCACCTCATGAACATGACATTTTTAACAGTTATTCATGACAGTGCTATATGTTTACTTTTGAATCAATATTTTCAACATATTTTTTTTTGTCCCATCTCATGAGTATGACAGGTGTAATTTTCAAATCACCATCCCAAACCAGTATTTGCAGTTGTTCGACAAAATCGTGTTTTAAGGAGCATTTGATAAATTACACCTTTTATATTCATATCCTAGGGTAATAAAAATACAGTCTTGAAAATTCAGGGTACAGTCTAATAAAATCTCTTTTTGGGCATCAACCTATTCATTTCCCAAATGTGACAATTTCACTGTTATATCTTATAAGATATACATTTTAAAATTTACCTGCTGCACTACATACACCCCAAAACTATAGTACACAGCAAGTATAAGCAATTGAATACTTGGCATTGGCCAGTGCTTGTTTTATAATTTCAGCATGTTGTGTGCTTAGGGTCTCCCTCTTGGGCAATTAGTTCTTCAAATGTTTTTATGATGATCATAGGGGTAGTTAGTGATATTGAAAATCTGCTTAGTAAATAAGAATTTGTAATCTTTGATCTTTAATTGGTAACTATATCCCTGTAACAGTATGTGGGTATATGCTTTAATCACAATACATCATGGGCCCAATAGTCAAAGGTTTGCCTAGTGGTAAAGTGATTCTACAAACCATTTGCTAGAGTTTGCACCTGAGTTTTAATATTCAAAGGGATAGGTGCATGCTCTAAAGAGATAGCACATGCAAGTAGATAATGTAGTCAGTGGGCAAAGTGAGGACAGGAACATGAATTCAGATGCAGCACAATATTCAGCACATTCACGTTGTGCAGAAGGAATATCATGGCCACTTAGTGCAGTGCAATTACTGCTGAGAAAAGCTGACTTTCTCTGGGCAACCCTAGTGGCAGGGTGAGGACACTACAGCCAACAACCAAGATGGTGGTTGGGGAGCCCACCTGCTCACTGATGTCTATTAGAACCCCTCACCCTCTGATCACAGTCTCTAATCAATAAAGTATTCCTGGTGTCTGATGGCACCCTCCACCCTCTGAGTCCGTCTCTGTATAAATATAAATATTCCTGGTGTCTATTCACACCCTGCTCTTTTATCTCCATTCCTGTATGAATCAAAATATTATTTGGTGTCCTGTGGCACCCTTCATCCTCTGATCTCCATCCCCATATGAATCTAAATATTCCATGGTGTCCAATGGCAGCCTCTGCTCTCTGATCCCCATCCCTGCATAAATGTAAATATTGCCTGGTGACAAATGGCACCTCCACCTTCTGATCTCTGTCCCTACATAAATGTAAATATTCCATCTTGTCCAGTGGCACTCCTGCCCTCCAATCCCTCTACCCATATGAATCTAAACATTCCCTGGCATTCGTGGCATCCCCGCCCTCAATCCCCATCCCTGTATAAATATAAATATTCTCTGGTGTCCAGTGGCAGCCCTAACCACTGATCCCCATTCCCATATAAATGTAAATATTCCCTGGTGTCCAGTGACACCCATGCCCTCTGATCCCCATCCCTGTACAGTCGTCCATGGTGTCTAGTGCCATCCCCACCCACTGATTGTACAGTACACAGGATGTGTGCTCTGTACAGTACACGGGCTGCTCAATGCTAAGTACAAGGACATGCACTCCCTGTACAGTACATAGGACATGCGCGCTTTGTTGTTCCATACAGCAGCTGGCCAAGGAGGTGACAGGAGGGCTGAACTAGTCACCACATCAGATTAGTAATATCAGCAATAGTGGTTGGGGATGAATGGGTGGTTTGAATGGCACTGGTGGTATGGAGGGGTGGCTAGAGGGGACAGTGTGCCAAACATGGTCAGCAGCAATCAGCGTGTAGAGGGGTGCCACTAGACACCAGGGAAAGATTGCACATGTAAGGATGGGGATCAGAGGACAGGGGATTGCCACTGCAAACCAGGGAATATTCACATTTATACAGAGACAGAGATTGGAGGGTGAGGTTGCTACTGGACACCAGGGAATATTTAGATTCATATGAAGACAGGAATCAGGGGCGGTGGTGCCACTGGACACCAGAGAATATTTACATTTATAGAGGATGGGGCTTGGAGGGTGGGGTGCCAGTAGACACCAGGAATTCTTATTCATTATGTGGATGGCAATGAAGGGTGGAGGTGCCATTAGTCACCAGGGAAACAGTGTACTTTGGACAGGGACAGCAATCAGAGAGTGGGTGTGCTACTAAACACAAGGGACTGCTAGTGCTTTTACCAGTGACGAGGATTGGAGGGTAGGGGTGCCACTAGACACCAGGGTATACCTCCACTATTACAAGATGGGCTACTGAGATGTGGAGGCCAGTCACAGGAGTGGTGCAAATCTACCACTGCTTCCCATGCAAATAAGCCCAAAATGGGAATGCATATGGCTGCTAGCGCCTTGCATGCCCAGTGGACTTGTTTGCATGTTGTCAGCTGAATTTCACACTGGGGGCTCCCGGCACTAACAGGTCTGTTTGTGCACCACTTCTGTGCACTTTGTGTGGACAGCATACAGCCAAGTTCCATGTCAGGGTAGCACTACTCGACTTTGCACTGCCCTGATATGGCCCTATATTCCATCAAGATAGTGCCTGTGTGCTATCCAGCTGATTATTGCATCCTCAGTGTCATGGGCAAGGGCAAGTGGAGTGCAAACCTCTGTGTCCCACTTTTGCCCATTTTCAAATATTGGTCCCCATCTGTTTAAAGTAGTAAATTACTTTCCCAATTTACTATCAAATGGAAAGGGCCTGAGTATATCTTTTCAAGTGAAAATTTCTGTTGTTAAACCTATACTTCTGTGGACATTATTTAAGTGTTTCTTGGGAAATACATGACAAAAAGTAAATGCATTAATAAAGTCCAAATGTAGCTAGGGTATGCCTTTCACTGCTTGGGAAGGGTAAGCCATAAAAGATGCAAGTTTCTCTCATGATATTTTCCATATAATGACAGTCATACAGTAACAACAATTTGATAGGTTTTGCAAAGTGAGGTCTCCACTGGACCTCAAAAAGCAGTCACTGTGCATTTTCAAACTGATGAAGGCTCCTGTCTGTCAAAGTGCTACAAACTCTACCCTCCAGCAGTTTCCTCTGACTTCATGGTGGTAGTGGTGGTGGTAGTATGTGGGAGGTGGGAGGGAGTATGTGCTAGTAGGATATTGCATAACCTTGTCCCTGGTTTGGGGTATTTGCCATGTGCACAGACTATATACAGTGCATATATCAGCATTTATTACATACAAGAACAATGTGCTGAGAGAGGTATCAACCAAAGACCATTAGTAAATGTGAATAGAAGTGTGCAGTGGCCCCCATCCATTATTCTGCTTCACTGTGTTCCATGTAGCTCCTGTCATTGCAAAGTGAAGGACTACCAGCAAGGTAGACTGAAACCATCTATTTATTCAGGAGCAAAGTACAGGTCAGGCAGACATAATGCAGACTTCACTGCACTGTGATGAATTTAGAGCTGTTGATAGGCAAGGGATGGCCAGTGCTTGAGAGTGAAGCCCTCTATTTAGCCACAGGCCAAGTGCTTAGCTGAGGACACTGCACTTAGCTCGTCATAATATGCTACCAGAACACCTCAGCCTTGGCCTGGAGGATGACCTCTCTAGCTATAACAGGCGAATATTACCAAGCTCATTCCATCCTACAGCAAAGATTTTTTTTCAAGCAAAGACTGGTGGCAACAGTGTTAGATAAGTTGCAACAAATTGCAAGCAGTGGTTTCATGAAGGTTAATGGTACTGTATGGATCTGTTGATAAAAGAGACTTTCCTGAAATCTAGGGTTAGGATCCCAAAACAGTACATTAACAAAAAAAATGTCTAACAGTTTTGAGGCAGCATTAATACATTCAATGTTTACTACAAAGAAACCTCAGGAAAGAGGGGATATGCAGTGACCTGAGTCAAAATATGCAATTTATCTTCAAGTATGAGAGGACAGCACCATAACATATGAGTGGCAGAGCCCTGAGAGAGTTAGGAAAGTCCTGCCCTCACAACTGATGATAAACTCACTGCGTATATTAAGTAAGACCATTTCATGTTCAGTTTATACAACATTGGTTTAATAGTTAAATCTTTTAAATCCTCTGTTTACATGATGACGTAATTGCTTCTATTTGATTTCAACTGCGGTCTTCAGTGCTGCACATAGCTACTGTGATATCATCAGCACTGGAAGCTGCTCTCTGATTGGTTCAGTATTTCACTGTAATGTACCCAGCTTTGCTAGATATCAATTGAGACATACCTCAGAATGTAAAATGGCATGATATCTTGCAAAGTGGATCCAACTATGTCAGTTTTATTCTGTGGCATTTCTCTCCACACGTTAAATAAATCTGGATTCCTTTAAGGGCACGACAAACAACTAAGCTGCATGCCTTTTTATAGCATTCACTGTTTATGGTCTTACACATGCACTGCCCAGACACTACCTTAAAAAGAACGGGGCGGGTGTCACACAGTGCATGAGAGACAATAACATAATCCTGGCACATCATTTTTGTGGGTCACAGTCTCTATGGCACTCACCCAAACATTACCCCATGGGTTATGTCCACCTTACAGGCTGTCGATGCACAAGTGATTTCAAGTCAAAATCTGATCCTGTAGCACCTGACCATCTCAGGTATCTCTTCAGTTCTTTCATGTGCATCAAACAACCTGCAGCACTTGTCCCTAGCTCCTGCTTTCAGACATCTTAACTTAAATTTTACAAACCACCTCAGGTCAGTTACAGCCTTATTACTGATCCTACTGTCTCTACTTAGTTGACTATAGTTAGCTGCTTATTGTAGGTCCAGAAATCTCCTTTTCACTAATATTGGTTGTTTTCCTTTGATTCCTTGTATGGTCCTCCCTTTTCTACTCTGAGGCTCCAGAATCGTGTGGTATCAGTGGTTTACTGTTTGATGTTGATACTATTTGGATAGCATAGCTGTTAGACTTCTGAAACACACTCTTTGCCTGCTTTCAATTTCTGTGTCCCATTCTGGCTTCACATATCTACCTCCCTCCCTAGTGAGGCCAGTGTCAGTGTGGGCCTCCCACAGCCCCTCATGGGTGGCTGTGGTACAGTGTCCTCGAACCAAGGACAAATGTTCACCTTTCCCAGTGGAATGCTTAGTGCCTGTTTTTTCAGGCTGTCTGGGACAGCGTCACCCTAAATCCCTATTGCAATGGCTCTAAGGTCAGACATATGGCAACTCAAGGTTTTGGGACTAGAGATTCATTTAGAGGTGCCTCTCCTTTGTTACACACTTTATGTATGAGGAAGAACTATATCTTCCGAAGGCATAGGTAATTTGCTTGCTGGCTGTGTTCTGTCCTTCTGCAGGACTATATATACTGTATGCATATTACACTTACTTGAAATTATTATGTTGTTGACTGCTCATTTCCCATTGAAGGCCATGATAATTCTGGCAAGGGATGAAAATGCCACCTCGCACACTGCTGGCTCTGTTGATCACCCAACCCACCTAACTCAGGATGCCATCTTAATTATACAACCTGCATCCATGCCATTGTTGCAGTTCATTCACATCCTTCTTCCCTTCTAACCAGCATGTCAACGTCTGCATGTCATAGCACATGATGTCAGAAGCACAGTACCAATTCATGTTCATGCTCTTGCGTGCCTGTGATGCAGCCCTTAGGTTCCATTCAACATGGCAAGGCTAGAAGTGATGTGGTACATCACTTACAGCTGCCATCTTACTCACATCACCAGGACCAGTGCAGTAGCCTCACACTACAAGCTTGCCACTCCTGCAGCTCCAATTTAGGCAAATGGCAATAAATATCTTTAAGTGCTTATTGAAAGAGCACCTTGTTATTCCAACCAATCTATCCTATCTAATACTACTGATGCTTACAACAGCCACAACTCATGTCAGAGCAGATGACTGCCATCTTAGGTGGTGGAAGATGGCAGCCATGTTTGGAAGGTCTCCCCGTGCATGTGGTTTCTACTACATGTTCAGCACTATTGATGCTGCCGATACTCAGTAAATTTATGCAGAAATCAACAGCTACTCAACTGATATGGAGCATCTGATCCATCCATATACTATATATATAAGCAGTTACTTTGAACTATATATATATATAATAACTGGTCAGCAATTTCTCTCAGTGTACTGACCAGGTTGATATTTTCCATAACAACCAGCTGGTTGTTATGACATTCATAAGCCATGCCAGTCAAACTATGCTGCTGCCTCATTGGCCAACATTCTGTATGTGGGCAGGGCCAAACAGTCTCACAAACTGCTGGAGAAAATTGCTGGTCTGTTATTATAAAAATAAAAGATGGGGAGGTTGATGATAATTTAGACATTCGCTAGGATGCTTTTGATAACCGGTCACCGGGTTTAGTGTAGCATCCCACAACTCGGTGTGCATTAAATTATCATATCAAACCTTCCCCATCCATTATTCTCTATATATTATGGTAGCACGGTAGTGCTACCATAGTTAGGGTTGAGGAGCCATTTCTATGTTAAACCCCAAAACTTTGCACCTTAATAACTTTGCAAACCGTTTAATGGATTTGCCTGAAATTTGGAATTTATGATCAAGAACCATAGGCCTTGGGATCTGCTAAGTTTTGTACTGGTTGGATACACGGCTGCGGAGTTATTAAGTGTGATCTGTGCGAGCGTTACGCTTTTCTGGAATTCTGTGGTCGTACCTACAGGTCGACGGTTTGTGTGACCAGCCCGAAATCTTCAGAGAACGTGTAGCTAGGGTCCTCGATGTGCCTTTTAAAGATTTCATGAAGAAATATTAAACGGTTCAAAAGTTATTCAAAAACAGTTTCCCATTATAAGTCAATGGGAAAGTAACAAAAAGTTCAACACTTTCGCAAATGCATTTTTACTTTCGCAAATGGGCCTGTTACTTTCGCAAATCGGCCATTTGTTTTCAGTTGGTGATCAGAAAATGGTTGGCATTTAAATTTGGGACCCTCTAGCAACATAATTTTTTTTTATTCACCTAGTCGGGCCCTGAGGATGCTTGCCATGTCTTTATTTTGTGGTAAAACACCCCAAATATGTTTTCAAATTTCTGGAAAAAGTACTTTCACAATTACTTTTGTGCTCACGAAATGTATGCAAATTTTTGCGAAGTTGCAAATTGAGACAGTAATTTTCTAGTCTGTGGAAAATGACAGCAATTCTTGGCACTGCACTGCAAAATAACCGCTGGGAGTTTTGAGCTGAAATTTGAGGAATGCACGACATCTCACAGATGTGCCTTTCAGTGTTGTATTGAAAATATTACATGGTGGCAAAGTTATGGCACTCCAAAGTTGACAGCTTTCCCCATAGGATAACATTACGGGCGCCAAGCATTACAGGAATCCTTTGGCACCCTGCTGCAAAATAACGGTTTGGTCTTTTTCCTGAAATTTGGAGGAAGACAGCCAACAGTACACAGATGTGCCTTTCAGTAGTTTGGTGAAAAATATCACATGGCGGCAAAGTTACGGCACTCCAAAATTGACGTTTTTCCATAGGATAACATTATGGCGCCCAACACTTAACAGAAATCATTTGGAGCCCTGCTGCAAAATAATGGTTTGGTCTTTTTCCTGAAATTTGGAGGAAGACAGCCAACAGCCCACAGATGTGCCTTTCAGTAGTTTGGTGAAAAACATTACAGGGAGGCAAAGTTATGGTGCTCGAACTTTTCTTTTTTCATGGATAACATTACGGCATTCACCGCGCCTTTCAGGGCCCGTATCTCGGAACGGATGCTAGATACGGACTTTTCTGGAAAATTTCTTAGCCCCTAATAGAATTAAGATCCAAATTAGCCAGGACAGTTGTAAATAATATGACTTTAATTTTTTTCTCGTCTTACGGTTCCTGAGATATAATGTATTTAGTATTCCAAGATCTCATTTTCTGCTGATACTCATTATTTTGCATACATTATTTGTACTCACTGTCTTTCTCAATGCAGGTTTTGGGGAAAACCAGCCTGTGCGCTTACATTACTGTTACTGTTGCCCTTCCGCTATGGATCCGCACTGCTTCACTTACCATTGACATCTGCGCCACCATGTGCGTTATCCTCTTGCGTTTTCATTTGCGCTTGCTTGTTATTTATTGCCATTTCTGTCTACAGTACTGTTTATCTTACTGTTTCACTTTATATCACCATGCCCATTGACATTTCTGTTTGCAGGCACCATGTTACTATGTGACAACACATCACGTGGCAGACCATTCCCGTCTCACGCCACCATGTGCGTTACTCTTTCTGTTCTCATTCATGCTTGTGTTACCATGTGCACCACTGTTAGCATTTCTGTTTGTGCTTGTTGTCCCTGTTAGTATGCCACAACACATCATGTGGCGGACCCGCTGTATTACATTCACTATTTCTCGCTATCATTCTCAAAGAAGAGGTAAACTCACACGAGGTTGTTGGTTGCCACAAAGTGACAGACAGTGATTCGGGTTGAGGCCCCTTTTGACCCCACCCACCCCCAACCGGCATTGAAGCTGATGGGATCGTGGGTCCCAACTCTCACCCCATTCTCCTATACTTCTGTTGCTTTACACATGTCATGGGGTGAGAGTTAGGCTGACAATCCCAATGCGCACCCAATGCCGTTGGGGGGTCCAAGGGGTCCAAGGGGTTTTCAAACCCTAACAGCTAATTTCCTCACTTTTGTCGCTGTGAAACAACCCTAACTAATGCATTAAACAGAGTTTTTGCCTCTAATATATATAAACACACACACACACACACACACACACTGCAAGAAAATGTCATTAATGCATTATTTAGGGTTCATATTAGTGACAAAAGTATGGAAATATGGTGTTAGGGTTCCAACCCAACACCCCACTCATCATCTCCACAGACCAATAGGTGTCGGGGTGTGCTTTGAGGTCAGTTACCCTATCGGCCACCCCATTCCATGTCTAAGGAAGTTGAGGATGGTACAACATAGGAGAATAGGGTGAGCATTAGGTTGATGGCCCAAAGGAACACCCCAATGCCTGTTGTTCTGTGGAGGGTGGGGTGGTAGGGTTGTGTGGGGGTGTTAGGGTTGGGCAGTAATACCATACATTTCATACTTTTATTGCTTTACTATGAATCTTAACTGATGCACAAACAAAGTTTTTGCAATGAGAAAGTTTAACCATAGCCTTAGTTCATTATGGGCCCTGCACTTTCATCAGTCCATCATGTGCTCCCATGCATACATATTGTAATTGTCCCTGTTTTTCATGTGGAATACCTGGCCCTCCGGGTCCTGCACTCCTATCTATCTATAACTGTAGAGACATTGTAACTAACTGTCATCTACCTGTGGGAGCAGGGGCCCTCTGGGTCTGAACTTCCATCACTTTACAGTATTCATATGTGGGAGCACAAGGCCCATTATAATGAACCCTCTTCTTCATGTAGGAGCACAGGCCCATCTGGAGGCCCTACGCTCGTCACTATGGCAGTGATATTCATATGTGGGAGACACAGAGCCCATAAGGCCTTGTGCTCCCATCTATCCATAAGTATAGAGACATTTTAATTAACCCTAATCTCCCTGGTGGAGCACACAATCCATAATGGCACAGTAGCACAAGCACCTTACCCCATTCATAAAAATGTCTCTGACAGTTGTAAAAAGGCCTAGAAACATGCATAACCACTTAGTACATCTATGGGTCATGGACAGTAATGCTCACCTCATTCCATATGCAAATAAGCTCAGATGGGTGCAGTATACAAGAATGTGGAAAGCGTTAGTGTCCACAACCACAAGGCAAACCTCAGATGCCTGTCAATGTCTTCAGCATGGAGGTGGGGCATTAGGGTTGGAAACACTAACACCTCATTTCCTTGCTTTTGTTGCTTCAGTAAACACCCTAACTGATGCATTAATTAACTTTTTGTAATGAATTTCCTTACTTTTTCAAATAGTTTACTTGTATCCTTATTTCCCATGGGAGTGGGCTCCCGGTGTTCCACACTGTTTCAGGGGACAGAAACATAACTCAGGACACTAGGAGTGGGCTTCCCAGTGTCTAATACTGCTGGGGAGGTTGTTAAATAAAAGAACAGTAATGGGAAGTTGGGAGGTGCCATTACACGGCAGGGCAAGAAAAACAGGGAGTGCCACTAGACACCAGGGAAAGGAGCAGCGCAAACTTGACTCTGCAGCTGGCAGTATGAGTTCCAGCTGTGGCTGCAGAAGTCATGAAATACTGCTGTTCTCATAAGAGAATGGGAGACAAGTGGTCCTCTAGCTAAGTTGGCACCCAAAATTTTGGGAGCTCAATAAACTTGTATTAGACTACAAAAACAAAAACATCAGAATGTACAGTAGCTAAACAGGTCCCTTTAGCTAAGTTCTGATTTTTCTTTTATATTACATTCTTTTTTGCATATTTTCAACACTTGTTGGTTCTTGCTAAGGGCAAAACAAAATGGCGGACACAGCAGAGCCCTGTGATCAATCCGTGTGATACTTATGCAAAATACCTCCCTTCTTTGTGAAAAAAGGGACTGTATTTTGTGCAAAGTATCATTTGTGTGAACATTCAAATCTTTCATGCCTGACATATACATTTTCCCATAGGAAATAAGGGGAAATTAAAATGTAATAACTTTTGAACAGATTAATATTTTTGCATCAAACCTCCAAAAGACGATCTGTGAGGCAAAAGCTTTTTACTCTGAAAATGTCAGACTACAACCTAAAGCCATTTCTGAGATCTAGGTGGACAAAGAAATGGCAAAACACATATTTTTCTGTTTTCAACACTATGTATCTGACGCACACAACTAATTTGCACAAAATTTGGCACATCAGAGACCTGTCCCAAGAGATTACGCCTGCCAAATTTCATATAAATCCATTGAACGGTTCCAAAGGTATTAAGGATTATAAATTCGGTTTAACATAGACGTTACTTTTCAACCTAACTATACTGGCACTACCATCCAAGTATAATATATATTCATTGCAAAAACTCCATTTTACAAAACCAGTTAGGGTTTCCATTACACATTTAAAATTATAGAAATTCAATGGTAGGGTTAATACATTGTATCAGCACAACACCACCAATCTTTGCAAACATTAGAAAAACAGTTATTTGCTATATCTCTTGGTGTCCTTCCACCTAACTCATACACCATTTGAGCTGTTAATCATGTGTTATAGAACAATATATTTTTATGGTGTATGAGTTAGGTGGAAGGACACCAAGGGATATATCAAATAACTGAGATGCAACAGGCAATCAATACTTTATCTCTAGACAAAGCCCTGGATCAGATGGTTTCTCCCCAATTTCTATAAAGAACTGGGGAAGAAACTGTTTCCATGGTTGCTTTAACTATTTCGCAGTATACTGAAGGGAGAGGCAATGACCCCCATCTATTTGAGGTCCTGATTTGGTATTGCACAAGGAGGAGGGACCCAGAACTAGTATCAAACTACAGGCCAATCTCTCTGCTAAACTATGACCTCAAGATACTGACAAAAATATTAGCTATTAGACTGAATCAGGTAATGCCCTTTCTCATCTGCTCCAGAACAGGTGGGATTCATGGCAGGAAGATCTTCTTCAGGTCATCTTAGGAAATTAAATCATATATTCTCTGTGTCCAGGGATACTGTTACACCTACTGTGCTGATGTCACGACCAGAAAAAGCTTTTGATAGGCTAGATTGGAATTTTCTGTTTTGAGTATTATACAAGTTTGGTTTCCCTCCTCTCTTTGTGCAATGGGTTCAATCGTTATACACCTCACCCAGTGCAAAACAGGCAAAAAAAGGTGACTTTTACAATATTTTCACTAGTCAAAGCAAGAACTCCACAAATCTGATTGAAATGGAACTTCTATATCAAGAAATCTATCCCACTGGACAGCGCACTCCAAATTTCATACAAATCTGTTAGAAGGTTGTAAAGTTATTAAAGTGCACAATTTCAGGTTCTACTCATCCCTTACTATATATACAGTGTATATAATATATATATATATATATATATATATATATATATATATATAGAGCAAAAAACTCCGTTTAATGCATTAGTTAGGGTTTTTCCACAGTGACAAAAGTGAGGAAATTTGCTGTTAGGGTTGAAAACCCCTCTTGAATTCGCCCACACCCCCAACCGGCATTGGGGTGCACATTGGGATCGTCAGCCTAACTCTCACCCCATGACGTAACAAAGCAGCAGAGTATGGGAGAATGGGGTGAGAGTTAGGATTTGCCTGAAATTTGGTATGCCTGGTGGGCATGGTACATCTCTTGATTTGTCAAATTTCGCTTTGGTCAGACTTACGGTCTTTGGGCACGAAAATGCTGAAAATGCAAAATTATCCAGTTTTGGAGGCACTTTGGGGATAGTCCGTGGTCCTGTGTGTAATCATCGTGGCATGCCTCTCTACCAGATGGCTCATCTGAAAGAGCTTGCATGCGAATATGTCACTTTTCATTTGGTGACAAAATATTGAAGCATTCAAAAGTTATAGCACTTTTAAGTTCCCATTACAAGTCAATGGGAAAATTTATATGGTTGTTTGTGAACAAAGAATGGGGTTCTGGCCATCTGGTCCTGCCTGGTGGTGGTCAAAGAATTTGCAGCCTCACTGTTCAAGTATCTTTATCCCTGAGAATTCTTTGATCATGAGGTCCGCCATCTTGTTTTTAAATTCGATCATAAAAATCTAATATTTCGGCTCTGGGGTCACTCTTGAAGTAAAACTTACATGGGTTTTACTCAGGGGCTTCGATCTATCAAGCCTTGCCTTTAGTTTGGTTTAAAATGGTCAAAATAGAGTTATAAGGTTTGAAATTCTTTGATCACAGCTCGCTAATGAGCTGTGATCTCGAGCCTGCAAATTCTTTGATCGCTAGATTCTTTGATCATGATCTTGCATCATGAGGTAAAATACAATTTTCAGCTCAGGGGTGGGCTAGGAACACAAATGATGTGGTTTTTGTTCAGGGGCTTTGTTCTATAAAGGCATTGTGGTGGTTTCATCTAAATCTTCCAAAAGCCACGTTTCACCATTTTTATTCTTTGATTCTGACGTGCAATTTCTTTGATCACGAGCCTGCAAATTCTTTGATTGTGAAATTCTTTGATCAAGACCCTGCATCATGAGTGAGGCACATGATGGCCCTTTTAAAAATTCAATTTTCTCAGCACAGGTGTGCCTAGGAGCACAAATGAGGGTGGGTTTTGCTCAGGGGACTTCTCTATCGAGGCATGGTGGTGGGTCCATGTAATTCTGCCTAAAACTCGAGTTACATCATTATTTATTCTTTGATCATGAGCCTGCAAATTCCTTGATTGTGAGCTTGCAAATTCTTTGATTGTAGATTCTTTGATCACCATCTTTGATCGCGAGGATGGACAAGATGGCCAGATTTTATAATGCATTAGATTGGGCAATTTCACCAATCTTTAAGTTTAAATATCTCGAAACGGTTTGATCTTTTTACTTGAAATTTGAGAGTGTTCTCAGTATGTCCTGTAGATGTGAATTACAGTGTTTACATGTCAAAGAAAATGTTTTTGCAGAATATTGTGTGACACAATTTACGTGTTGTGGACAGCATTTTGCATTGTGCTGGTGGCTTGAAATTGATAGGGTACCTAGCCTTAGTGTCATGGATGTAGTTTTAGTTGTTGTACCTGTAAAATGTTAACAGGTGCAGAATTCTGCAACTCTGATGAATGAAAATGTAAAACTTTAACATATTATATCTCAGACATGGTTTGGTCTTTTGTATTGAAATTTGAGGGTGTTCTCGGCATGTCCAGTAGATGTGAATTATGTGTTTATGTGTTGGAGAAAATTTTTGGCAGTGATATTAAGTGAAGTAATTTACATGTTGAGGACAGTTTTTGCATTGTGCTGGTGGCTTAAAATTGATAGGGTACATAGCCTTAGTGTCATGGATGTAGTTTTCCATCATTGTGCTTGTAAAATGTTAACAGGTGTGGAATTCTGTATCTCTGACAACTGAAAATCTCAAACTTTAACATGTTATATCTCTGACATGGTTTAGTGTTTTACATTGAAATTTGGAGGTGTTGATGGTACACACACGTTTACAGGTTGGTGGAGCACAGGGCCGAAGGGGCGCCTCCACACCTTCTGAGTTGGTGGGAGCACAGGGCCTGAAAGGATTGCGCCCACTAATGACATTAGTTGGTGGGAGCACAGGACCTGAAGTGCCTGGCGCCCCACCAACTTGCACAAGTTTCAGTTTTATTCTTTCAGAAAGTAAGGATATTCTATGCAAAAAATTGACAGGGTGTGTCATTGGGGTTGTGAGGCCTAAATGTCTCCCATTCTTATTTACTGTGGCTTGTGAATGTAATTTCAGATGGAATGGGGTGATATTTGAGCCTTACAACAATATTCATCTACGTCAGCTGTCAATCTCGGAATGATGGGTTGGTCCGGGGTGGAGGGATGACCTAAAGATTTTCCATTTCCTGACTTTTTATTCTTTAACCCTAAATGATGCATTAATGCAATTTTTTGCATAGAATATATATATGTGTGTGTGTGTGTATATATATATATATATATATATATATATATATATATATGTTGCAAAACTCTTTGTTAATGTTCCAGTAAGGATCAAAGCAATAAAAGTTGGGAAATGAAGTGTTAAGGTTTTCCTAACACCCCACCCTTCCAAACCAGGCAGGAGAGTTAGTGAGTGTGCGGCTTTCATATCGCCAGTTCGACAACTAAGTTGTCGATCATCAGTCACAGCAACAGATTTATGTTGATCTCAACTTGCAGTCTACATAAATCTGACTGGAGACCCCGGCTGTTTTCATCGGGGCTTTGACCATCAAAGTTTCTTATGCAGGGGGCTTTGCCCCACACTCCTCGATCTATAGGGTTCTAACTCTGAGTCGGAGTTGGATCAGGAGGGGTGCAGGACCGGGAGACAGAGTGCTGGGGTCTCGGCAGATTATTACAGTGAAAACGTCGATGTTGTTGGCATCGACATTTTCACTGTAATAGTGTTGCTACACGGGCCACCGGTGGGCATTGGGCTTCTCAAACCTAACACACAACACATTCCATCTGAACAAACATATGAACATACAAAATGCCAGCAAATGCAGGCCTCATGGTCTATCAAGTCTGCTCGATTGTGCAGCTAGCCCTCACCCTGCAGCTGCCCCACCCTCCTATCTTCATAATTACCCCCTCACTGTATCCCATCCCCTTAAAACTGTCCACTGTGCTACAGGCTACTACCTCCTCAGGCAGAGTATTCCACCTGTCCAACATCCTCTCTGTGAAATACTATCTCCTGACTTCCTCCTAATCTCCCTCCAATCTCAGCTGGTGCCCCTTGTGACCCTCCTCCTTCTGATCTGGAAAATCCCTTCTGTACTAGTCTTGTTTATCCCTTCAGGTATTTAAAGGTTTCAATCATGTCCTCTCTATCCCTCCTCTCCACCAGGGAATACATGTTCAGCTCACCCAACCTCTCCTCATAGGAGTAACCCTCTAGTCCCTGGATGATCTCTGTCACCTCACGCTGTACACCCTCCAACAATTTGATGTCCTTCTTCAGAAATGGGCACCAGAACTGCACACAGTATTCCAGGTGTGGCCCGACCAGTGACCTGTAGAGTGGTAGGATCACCTCCTATTTCTAGAGGAGATTCCACTTGCTATTCACCCCAGCATCCTGTTGGCTTTTGTTGCCACCTTCCTGCACTGAGCCAAGTTGTTCAAACTCCCATTATGAGCACCCCTAGATCCTTCTCCTCCTCAGTGCATTCCAGCTGTACCCTCCCAGCTGAGAGCTCCTCCCGGTTCTTAGCCCTGAAGTGCAATACCTTGCACTTTTGGCATTACACTCCAACTGCCATGCATCTGACCACTCCTGTAGTTTGCTCAGATCCTCCTGCTGCCCCTCCACCCTGTGATGTCATCTACCACTGTTCCCATCTTTGTGTCATCCACTAAGAGACTTACCTTCATCTCGGATCCCATGGGAGATATTAGCAATGAAAATTGCAAACAACACAGTCCCAACACTGGTTCCTGTGGCACCCTGCTCATCACATCCTCAGAGATGAGAGTCCCTCCATCCTTTGCTGGCTACCCTTCAGGCAATTGGTGATCCAGCTCACCATCTTTGTTCCCCTATATATTCCAGATTCCCCAGCCTCCCATTTGGTACAGAATCAAAGGCATTGCTGAAATCCAAATACATGACTTCCACCACATGGCCTTTGTCCAGTTCCTTGTCACCCAGTTGTAGTACTCAGTCAGGTTTGTCTTGCAGGATCTTCCTGAGACAAACCCATGCTGCTGACCATCCTGGAGACCATTGTTCTCCCAAAAGGTCACCAGCCTCTTTTAGGATCATCTCCATCAGTTTTCCCAAAATTGATGTGAGGCTTACTGGTCGGTAGTTGCCTGGTTAATCCTTGGGTCCACTTTTGTGAATGGGCACCACATGGGCCATCCTCCGATCCAGTGATATGCATCCTGTGTCCATGGAGGTATTGAACAGGTCAACCAATGGTCCTGCCAGGATCTCAGCTAGTTCCTTATGTACCCTAGGGTGAATGCCACCTTGACCCAGTGCCTTATCCCCCCAGAGACCTCAACTTTTCAGCACCCTATCCTCTGTGATCCCTGTATCAGTCACCTCCCACCCACCCACCCCTCTTGTCCCAGGTGGTGCCTGCCCCTTTCTCCTTCATGAATACAGAGCAGAAGTAATCATTTAGTGCCTCTGCCTGGTCTTTTCCCTTCTCCACCCAGCCCCTGTCTTTCTTGATCCTCACTATCTGATCTTTGTTTTTCCACCTTTCACTGATGTATCTGAAGAAGTCCTCTCTCTGTTCTTAATTCCTGTGCACCAATCTAAGCTCCCTAGAAGTCTTGGCCACTCTGACAGGCCTGGTAACCTCCTTGGACTTCTTCGTATATATCTCCCTACTGTCATCCCTCATGATTTCTTGAGTCTCTGAAATGTCTTTTTCTTGGACCTCACCCCTCCATGACCTCCTGCATCAGCCAGCTGGGTTTTTCCTCCCTTCTTACTCCTTGTTCTTGTACATGTTCCACTAGACACCACTAGCCTTTCTTAATGATATCCATTTCTGGCTGTAAATAAGGGTCAGATGTGTAGACTTTATGAGAATGGGGTGAGCATTAGGCTTGAGAAGCCAAGGCACACCCCTCACCTGCTCTCCTGCCTGGTTTGGGAGGGTGGGTGTTAGGAAACCCTAATACCTTATTTCCCAACTTTGTCACTTTGACCCTAACTAGAGCATTAACAAAGTTCTTTGCAACTTACTTCCTTACTTTTTGAGATGGTATAATACTGGTAGTATCCTTATTTTGCTGTGGGAGTGCAGGGTCCTTTGGACCTGCACCCAATCACTCTGTGGATGTGTATATGTACATTAGTAGCTGTGGAGCACAGGGCCCTCCAGGCCCTGCACTTCCATTATAGGACAATTGTGACCAAATTGTCAGCATAGCCATCTTATTACCCCACTTCATGTACTGTACAGAAAATTTGTGAATCCTCAAAACTTAATTCTGTGCAACTGCAATGCCATGCCACACCACAGGTACAGAAACACATTTTGGTTAGCATTTGAAAATGACAGCTGTGACATAGATCAGGTGGGTAATAAGACAGCTATGTTGAAAATCTGAGGTAAAAATATTTAACAATTCTGAAGTTACAAGTGGGCATAGCAAAACTCCAGTGAATGGTCATGACTTTGGCATTCTTATATATTTGACCCCAAATTTCAACATAGTCTTCTTATGATCCCACATCATAAACTCTGTAGGTGAAAATGTTAAAATCCATGCAAAATGCCATTCTATCCACAGGTGTGAAAACACATTTTGGACATGATGTGAAAATGACAGCTGTACTGTTCATGAGGTGGTGTGAAAAAATGGATATGTTAAAAATTTTGAGTCAAAATATTACAAATTGCCAAAGTTATGTGCCTATATAGAAAATGTTAACAAACGCTCATAAGTCAGCCATTTTTAGGAATTTTTTCGCAACTTTTCAGCATGAGTTTTTTGGTACCCCACCTCATAAACACTGATGGTGAAATTATGGTATTTGGTCTGGAAAGGTGATTTCACACAGCAACTGCAAAATCACCTTCTGTGACCTAGTAGTGAAATGACAGTTGCAGTGTTCATGAGGTGGGTCCCAAAAAGGCCATGTTGAAAATTTGGTGACTAAATAAAAAATGGCAAAGTCATGAAGAGAAGTACAAAACACCTTTAAATACATTATACAGAACTAACCTTTATTCCTCAATTCATGGTTCAGCTTTGAAGAGAGCAAATGTGTCTCTGTCCACAGAAGATGACAGCCTATGACCTCCTAAGGTAAGCATAGGAGAGGGGAGTGGTGAGGTGTGTTGGGTGCTCAGTGAAGGGTCATGATGGGGAGGGGTACAGAAGGGATGACTAGGGACTGTTTTCTTTTTCAGCTTAAAAAATAAAAAGACATTGGGGACTGTTTTCATTTTAAAGGATTTCAGTCCGTCCATGCCACCGATGTACACATTACAAGTTAAGTGCAAAAAAAGCAATAGGGAACAACAATGTTGATTGCCTCCAGTCCACTTCAGTCCCCTGAGAATCCACTGTAGTTGGGTTTGCGCCTATCAGCCTGCTGCAGATGGTGACCACCTGGCCAGTCCAGTCAGTGAATGAATGTTGCAGTCAGATCAGTGTTTGTTTACCAGGGCAGCAGGGTCAGCTCAAAATCAACCACACCACACTTGGGTCCTCAGGAGTCTCGTCGGGTGGAGGACAGGTCAGGTCCAGGTGGGTCAGGATCAGGATTCAGGGCAGGACTACAAAAAAGCCACACTCAGACAGAGACTCTCACTGTTACAAACATGACAGAAAGACCAGTGGTCGATGAAGTGAGTCATCACTGTGGAGTCTGAGTCTGGGATATGGAGGATGGAGTAAGTGGACATCACATATCACATTACATCCGATCTGAGATCTGAGTCTCACTGTTCTGTATGATGGTATATCTGCCCCAGCCATTGTTCTCAGCTAGCCCAGCTCCTCTGAACATCGAACTGATTTTGATTTCAGACATTTAGCAGCAGCAGCTAGACAATAAACCTTCTAGTTCTGTTTGGCAGTTGGCACTGATGAGTTGATTGACTGACAGTAATTGTCAGTGATGAGCAGTGTCAGTTCAGTTGTCACACTGGTGGCTTCCAGTTCCAACCTTCTTCCTGTAGTCTGCAGTAGCTAATCCTCCTGGAGCACTTACTTGAGATGACAGCACAGATAGTAAAGTCCAGATGGTGTTTTTCAAGGTGGGTGATGTGCCACTCAGTCACAGGCTCACAGCTGCTCAGCTCAGCTTGGTTAGGGTCCTGTGGGCAGGTGGGCTGGGGGGTTTCATAGGGACAAGGCAACAGGGATCAGGATTTGGACAGTAAAAGAAATGACAGTGGAAAAATTGCAAAAGTTAACAATATCTGTCACTAAAGCTCCACCGTGTTCTGGGCATCCGACACTGGGGTGGGCATCCCGTGTCGGATTATATCAATAAATAAAACAAAGTGCTAGGGGATGGCAATTGAGGATGGGGATGCCACTAGACACCAGTGAATGTATGGGGACAGTGACTGGGGAGTGAGGGATAGCACTAGACACCAGGGAAAATGGGGCTCAGAACTCACAGTGCAGCTGGCAGCAAGAAATCAGCTGTGGCTGCAGAACTAAATACAATCTGCTGTTCTCATACAGAGAACATGGCGAAAGGATCCTCTTGCTAAGCTGGGCACCCAGGATTTTGGGTGCCCAGAAAAGTATTTCTGGCCCTAATTATAAAAAACACAAATACCAGAATCTAGCTAAATGGGGCCTGTTTAGCTAGATTCTAGTGTTTGATTTGTAAAATGACATTTTATGTATTTTCCACACTTTTGTTCACGGAAAACAAAACAAGATGGCAGCTGGCAAAAAAGGATTTTTCTCTCATGAAGAAGTATTTTTCCTTAGGAAAAGGAATGGATCTCGTTAGAGCAAATCCTTTTCACTAGGTCAGTCCTTTGTCGAACTTTATCCCTCTAATTTGGACAGTGATCTTCCTTTGAAAACAATGGGAATTAAAAATGTAATAACTTTGCAACAGATTAATATTTTTCACCAAACAACGTCACAGTTCTGTTACCCAAGCCGATTCTACCATAAAAAAATCACACCAAAATGCCACATGGTGAGGATGCAACGTAATGAGGAAAAACTGCAGAAAATGGTGACTTTTAAGATTTTAGCACTATCTGGGTCTTAAAATCCATAAATCTGACAGGAAAGAAACTTGCCACTTCAGGTGATCTACCCCACAGGAGGCGCTATATCAAATTTGTGTAAATCCATTGAACGGTGCAAAGCTATTAAAGTGCAAAATTTGAGGTTTAACATTAAACAGGCTACTTAACCCTAATATATATATCTATATATATATATATACACATAACACACACACACATATATATAGATGCAATAGCGCCACTACAGTTAGGGTTGAGTTGGCAGTTTAAAGTTAAACCTCATATTTTGCACTATAAGAACTTTGAAACCATTCAAATGAATTTGCAAGAAATTTGGCAAGCACTGTCCCGTATGATAGGTCTCTTAATGTACTAAATTTTGCTTTGATTGGATTTGGATTTTCATGCGCATAGTGAAAAAAGTGTAAAAGTTGCTTTTTGCCATCACACTGCAGCCACACCATTTGGAATTTTGGTCTGCAATTTTCAGGGTAGAAAGAACTTTGTCCAAGGAACAAGACAGCATTGGTTTGGTGAAAAATATTATTCCATTCCAAGGTTATTCAATTTTGAAATTTCTGGTTCTGAGCATGCTCAGTTCAGTCTTTGGATAGCTGCACAGTACAAAAGGGATTTAGTGCTCATGAACATAGATTTTGACAGCTCATGAAGAGGAAGCTATAAAATCCTCTTCGTGAGAAAAATCCTCTTTGCAAGCCGCCATCTTGTTTTCATTTTTCTTGAAAAATAAAACGTTAGAACTTGCCCAGGGATGTTTCCTGAAGACATGCAAGCATGGGCTTTGTTCATGTGGAACTCTTCTACAAAACTGTCCCTTTACTTTGGCCACATAGTGTTTATTTTGAATTTTAAAATCCCTTTTGTGACTTTTTCCGATCAATATTTGCGAGCTGTCAGAATCCTTTTGTGAGCAATCCCATTTCACAAGCTGTCAAAATCCCTCTTCATGAGTGGAGGACCAGATGGCCCAATCTCACAAAGGAATCCACTCATGAAGAAGGATTTTGACAGCTCATGAAAAGGTATTGGCTCATGAAGAGGAGTTTGACAGCTCACAAAAGGAATTCATTTTTCAAATCCTCTTTCATGGCTGTCAAAATCCCTTTTGTTAGCTATCAAAATCCTCTTGAGAGAAATGCCTTTTATGAGATGTCAAAATCCATTCTTATGAGGGACAATCAGATGGCTCAACCTTGTGAAAGAGATTGTCTCATGAAGAGATTTTGGCAGCTCACAAAGGGGATTGGCTCACGAAGAGGGATTTGATAGTTCTGAAAAGGGATTTGTTTTCAAATCCCTTTTGTGAACTGTCAAAAACCTCTTTGTGAGCTGTCAAAATCCATTTTCATGAGAAATTCTTTTCGAGTTGTCAAAATCCCTTTGTGAGGGAATGACCAGATGTCCCTACCTCGCAAAAGGGATTCTTCTCAAAAGGAATTCTGACAGCTTTCAGTGAGGGGATTTAAAGGTTAGTGTTTTCTGCACTTCATTGCAAAGAAATGGTTGGGAATTAAGGCTGACATTTTCAGTGTAGAAAGGGCTTGCCCACAGATGTGATCTTTGCTGGTTTAGTCATAAAATTTACATAATTCCTTGCCTAATTATAACATTCTAAAATTGGGAAATTTTCATAGGATAACATTGTAGTATACGAAACCTTTTCTGTGCACATATCTTGGAAATGGTTAGAGTTATGGATTTTTGCAAATGCAGCTTAGTATACCATTAAGCACACATGCAAGTTATCAGGCCATGATTACAGCTACAGTGGAATTTTCCCCGTGTTACTATGCTTACTGAGATATTGCACAATTTGCGCTTAGGGGTTACTTGAAATGTCTGTAGGTGTGCACTACATCTCTCTCGGCCCTTCCTCCCACATATGGATACTACAATGCAGTACTTGGCATTCAGAACCCTCCATTATGAAGTAGTGGGAGTGCAGGGCCCTCCCACAGTAAGATGACAGTTCATGACAATGTCTGAACATGGGCCTGTGCCCCCACAAATGGATGCCATTATGGAGTGATGGGAGTGTGATCAGAGTGCAGGGCCCCCACTGAGAGATGAGGGTTGATTACAATGTGTACATACTTATGGTTATATAGGCGCACAGGGCCTGTGCAACCACAAGACACTATAGACTGATGGGAGTTCAAGGCCCAGAGGGTCCTGCACTCCACAAACATGTAGGTAAGATTACACTGTCTCAAAAAGTAAGAAATTCATTGCAAAAAACTTTGTTAATGCATCAATTAGGGTTGAGTGACAACAGTATGGAAATGAGGCATTAGGGTTGGGAACCTACCTCCTGCCTACCCAACCCCTACCCCTCCACCCTTCACAGATCAACAGGCATTGGGGTGTGCCTTGGGATTGTTGGGCCTAACTTTCACCCCATTCTCATATACTGTTCCATCTCAGCTTCCTTACAAATGGAATGGGGTGAGACTTAGGGCCGATAACCCCAAGGCACACAGAGACACCTGTTAGTCTGTGGAGGATGGGTGTGGGTGGTAGGGTTAGGTGAGGGTTAGGTCTCAACCCCAATGTCTCATTTCCATACTTTACCAATTTAAACTCTAACTGATACATTAATCTAGGTTTTTGCAATGAATTTATTTATTTATTTCATTTATTTAGTTAGTTTTTGTTGACCAGGTAAGTGTTAGACAAATTCTGCCTATTTTCAGGCACACCTCGTGGAGTGGGATACAGATGAATGCCAACTGACCTTGAACCAGATTAAGTAGTTGTTGGTATTTTTAGAATATATATATATATATATATATATATATATATATATATATATATATATATATCTTCTTCGCTTACTGACTCCATTCTGTCTGACATGGAGCAGAGCCATATTACCACAGCCATCTTTATTGACTTGGCCAAAGCCTTCGATGCTGTTGCCCACCTTTTCCTCACCAAGCTTGCTGCAGCAGGGCACTTCATCTTTGCCACTAACTGGTTCCATTGTTACCTTGAAGGCAGGACTCAATCAGTGAGAGCAGACAGTTCCACCCCCATTCCAATCAGAACTGTGTCCCCAAGGCTCCATCCTTGGTGCAATACTCTTTCAATTTTCTTAAAGACCTCCCTGCTGCCTCCACCTCGGTGTCCATTCATATGTATGCTGACTATACAGTCCTGTTTGCCTCTGGCTCCCCACTCTGATTTGCTCAGTTTACAGCTGGATTTTGACAATGTTCACTGCTGGTTCCGGGCAAATCAACTGGCTTTAAATGCTAATAAAACAATCTCTGTGACCTTCAATTCTAGGCAAAAGCTAGCGAGGATCGATGCCCTCCCCTTCCATACCCTGGAAAGGTTTACTATTGAAGCTGTCCCATTTTTTAAATACCTTAGGGTCTGGTTAGACAGCCACATCAACTTTTCTGAACATGTATGCCATTCACAAAAATCCATCCTAAACTTGGAGCGCTATACCGCAACAACAGGTGCATCCTTCTGCAGGCCCACAAAGCTGTTCTTCAAAAATGATTCTACTACTTTTTGACTACAGACAGATTGTCTATAGTGCAGATCCCAAGTCACTCATGTCCAGATTGGACTCACTGTTTCACTCCTTCTGCTGCTTTGCTCTGGACAGTTCGCCTCGGACTCACCACTGCTCTCTCTCCTTCCCTTCTCTCATTAACAGGCACCTAGCTCTTTGTGCATCCTTCATAGCCACATACTAGCTGGGCCTCACCCTCACTACCTTTCATCTGTCTCTCCCCAGCCCCTCCATACTCCTATGCCCTTTGAAGCTTCTCTTCCAGTCCCTTACTCTCCCACAAGGTCCTTCTCAGCTGGCCAAGCTGCTTTCTCTACCGCTTCCCCAAACTCTGAAACTCTTTCCCTTTACATTCATAATGTCTCATCCTCCATCTCTGTAGCCTCCTTCTTGTCTGAAGTCACCACTCCCTCCTGTAACTGCTACTGACACTTCCTATCTCACCCATATGCACATATTCCACAAATTTGTGAACCTTTGTACTGCTCTCCCCTAACCAGACCTGCTGTTCTTTCATAGGCTGGGTGCACTTCATGCCTCACCCACCCATGCAGGTTTCATTCCCTAGGAATGTCATGCCCCATTCACTCCCTCTATCATCTCTTTATCCTACCCTTCTCCCCCTCTCCTCCCTGTCTTCCCACTTCTCCTCTCCCTTATTTTACATTCTTGTCTCCCCTCCCTTGTTATCACACCAATCCACACATTCTCTTCTTAAGGTTTGCCCTCCTTCTCTGCCTGCAGCTCCTGCAGCTGCTACACTGTCAGTTGGTCTCGCTACTCCCCTGGGCTTTTCATCTTTACCAATCCACAGATACAGTATACATAATGTTATTTATTTATTTATTTATTTTATTTATTGAAATGTTTCACAAAGAAGGCACACAGAGCAACAGGTTGCTCTTCTCCTGGTGTGACCTGGGGAAGGGGTACAATAGGGATGAGACATTTTACATTCAAGTTACAAAGATCAACATAGCATAAAATTAATTAATGCAGTTGTACAAACAGTGTTGCATGCATATGTAATTTGTGAGAACAATTAAAAAGTGCAATGGTAATAAGTGAACAAGTGCTATCATGAAATAAGGGTGAAGGAGATAGAAGATGAGATGACAAATAGTGTCAAGTCATGTCCCGGAGAAAGCCCTTCAGGATGTGGAGAACCCTGCAAGGGAATAGGGGACTGGAGTAGGCATTAGAGAGGAGAGAGAGAGAGAGAGAGGGAGAGGGAGTAAGTGTGATTAACACCTTGAGGGAAATAGGTCTGATGCAAAAGACAACCCTTCAGAATGTGATGAACCCTGCAAGGGGCAGGGAAGTTCAGGCAATTGTAAACCTTCCTGTGGTTAGGTGTTGTAGTTATAGAGGATACTGAGAGGGAGGGCATGAGAATTATAAAATGGCAAGAAAAATCTAGAAATCTATTGGCTAAGAGACATCAGCTGACTGTACATTAAGTCTCTATATATGCACAGTCATCCTGGTCCTAAACCACATTACACAATGAGCAAATCAGTCCTCCTACAACCAGACCTACCTTCTATCAAGCTCCCTAAAACCAGAACTGATCTTCCACCACAAACATGGCTGCTACATTTACACCATGGAAACCTTCAAGTGGGCCCTAAAATAAAACTACCTTAAATATAAAATAAAACAAATTCATTAAATGTTGTTTACCAGATCATCACGCTTTCCTTACACACATAAACAAATTAGAAACATTAAGTATTGTTTGCAGTTTTCATTACAATTGTTTCTTTGCTAACAGTGAAAAATCCCCTTCTATCTTTACCTGCTCATCAGGGAAATATCTTCTGCTTTCCTGACAGTGAGATACTTGAGTCTCTGGCTCTAAAACAGGCCTTTGTTGTCTGTGTGTACAGTATATTAGTAGAGAAACATTGTGGTAGTAGAACTGAGCAGAATTTTGAATCCCTGTATTCTATGGTAAACATTCCATGATAAACATTCCATTTCTTGTATGTGGAGAAACAAAGGGGAAAAAAACAGAATGAAGAAAGTAAGCAATAATACTATATAAACAAAGAGAAAAGGTAGCAAATGACTCACTCTGCTGTTTATCTTTTAGGACAGATCTAGAAGTTCATGATGCTGTCAGTGAGTGTGGCAGTTTGAAACACGCCATGCCTGCAGCACTAGGGAACTGAGAAGCCTCTGTTATGGCTTCATTTTAGTTTTGTCTACAGAGTGAGAAGAAAAATAAAGTAAGGCTATGTATCATACTTAGAATGAGGAAAACAGCATTTGTGAATTGTCGGGCTAGCAGGGGAATATGAAGCTTAAGTGGTCAGGAGGCACACACTGTATAACACTACTTTTATCTAGCACCAATAGGCGGAAGGACTATTTTACATTAAAAACAAGATTCACTTACATTTTTACTTATTTAAAAATGTGTTTCAAAATAAAAAAACTGCTTCTAAAAATAAAGGACCATTTTATAAGTGCAATAAGACACTGGGTTGTGCATACGGTGTGATAATGCACCCTAGGATGACCAACACTTGGCCTCATGCCTAATTATGCCCCCAGGAGTGCAAGCATTACACCATAATGTACACCTCTGGCCGTGTCTTATTGCTTACATAACACTCTGAGGGGATGTGGCCTGATCCAAGGAACCTCCAGGATGCTGGGGACCCTGCAAATGGACCTGGAAGACCAAAGATAGATAGATGGAGGAAGAAAAGGTGGCAAGCCTAGGCACTATAGAACCCCTTCAGGATGTTGAGAACCCTGCAAGAGGAGTGTGAACTAGGTAAAAGGTGGAGAGAGTAGGAAAAGGGAGAAAATATGAGAACTAGCACCTCGGAGGGGTTAGGGTCAGTAGAGGCAGTAGAGCCAATAGAGGCATTTGGTAAATTCTGAAGGGGACAAACTGTAAGGAGCAAGATGAAGGAAATGAAGGCAGGTCATAACAGGAACAGTTAAGTGCAAGATAGTTAGAGAGGGCAGTGTTGACGGAATAGATGGAGGAGGAGTGCAGATTTGGGGAGGTAGAGAGTTCCATATAGGCAGTATAGTGGTCTTAAGGTTCTGAGCTGCAAATCTGATGACATCCAGCAAACCAGATCTGGGTTTGAATCTAACAGCTTCCACTTGCATACTGTGTTACCTTGAGCAAGTCACTTAACTTCCATGTGCTCCCAGGTCGCACCTGTAAAAAGCTTAATGATGTGGAACCTGTAAAAGAGCTCGCTCAAAGATATTTGTAATCCTAGAACAAATAAATAAACTAAAAAAATGTATTTATTGTAGGGAAATGGTGAGAGTACCCAGACTGGCTGGAGATGGTGCAGCAGTGGGGAAACAGTTAGTGTGCAAGTGTCAGTAGATCTGAGGGAGTGGGAAGAGGAGAGGGTGTTATAAATGAGAGGAAGAGGTAGGAAGGAGTCCACCCAGCCAGTGTTTAGCAGTGAATTTAGTACAGTGTAGAGGCATCAATTTGTAAGGAGGGAAGGAAAGGTCTCCATAGAGGTCACAGTGGTGGGCACAAGAGGAAGCATCAAGGCAAAGCAGCAGAAGGAATTGAAGAGAGTGTCCAATCTGGACAGGGAGGACTTGGGACCAGCACCATAGACTATGTCGCAGTAGTCAAAAATGGGGAGGATGGAGTCACGTGATGCTCTAGACCTGCTAGCAGCTTTCCTCCGTGCTCCTTCTCCTCGTGGCATTAAACAGCTTATTTTATTATTTTAAAACCTTCTTGAGTCAGCTTACCTTCCACAATACTGCTAGGGAACTGCCACGTTGAACTGGGAGCTGAGTTTGTTAAAACTGCACCATGTCTGAGATGGAGATGAGACAGGCTGCCCCAAAGCATAACTCCACTGCAGATGCCTGACAAGCAAGCAAAGTGGTCCAAGGCCCAGGCAGGTGGCTCTGGATGCACTTCTACGGTTACCCTGGCACCTCCCCAATAGAGGACAGACTTCTGCAAGCTTTAGAGCCACTTACAAATGCTATACAAGAGCTCACGCTTGAAGTTAAAACAGTCCAATCTGACCTGGGTGACTTGGGTAGGTGATGTAGAAGCCCACGCTTTTCCTTGGAGAACTGAAGAGACAGATCGAGAAAGATATGGTGGCCCTGAGGAAAAAATCAATAATCTCAAGAGAAGTTAGAGGATTTAGAAGGGTGCAGCCAACAAAATAATTTAATAATTTTGGCCTGCCCAAGTGGAAGAAGGAACAGCTCTGTCCGATCTTATTCGCACAACAATTTCTGAAAAGGGTGGCATGCCCTTCACCAAATGGCCCGGCATATGTGGTTGAAAGGGAACACAGCTCATTGCATCCCAAACCCACAGCTGGCAACCCTCCCCAGCCATTTATGCTGAAACTTTTATATTTTCTGGATAAATAATTTATCTTGCAGAAGACCAAGGACTTGAAAGATATTCTCTGGGAGGGTACAAAACTATGGCTGACACAAGTTTACCTGCAGGCATACAGCAGAAGTGGGCGGCCTTCACCCCATTGTTACTAAGGTCATTGCCGCTTGGATCCGCTTCAGAATGCAGTATCCAGCTAGGCTTCAGATTTTCCTGCAGGATCAAAGGCGCTCCTATGACTCTGTGGAAGAAGCCACATCGGGTTTTAAAAAGCCTGCCAGACTTATTTTGGGACACCTTAAGTATCCATTTGTTTATGGCAAATCATGCTATTTTTCAAGAGGTGTGTGTGAAAATATTACTTAGAATGGCTATTCTTTATGCCAAATTCTTCACGAATCACGGTACGAGGGACTTGGTATGATTTTTGAGCCTCCCTGAGAATTGCAGGATTGTATTTTGGTTAGATATGTAACTATGCTCACCATGGCATCTGATCTGCTGCTGTATCCTGGGGCAGTATTCGGGAGGTAGGGGCACAGCTCATCAGCAGAACCTGAAAACAAATTGGATGAGGTCCAGTTGGCTGAAGTTGAACTCTGGGAATATGGCGGTGTTGGTTTTGGATCCGGATCACTCGGATGGGGACCTGGGACTGGCTCCCCATCTGGATTGTTCCTTGGGGATGCTGAGCTACAGGTCTCTGAACAGGCGCTAGACCTATGGGTGATATTGAATGCAGGGCTGTCACTTCGGTCTCAGGTGTCAGCTGTGGTTAAGTCATCTTTCTACCATCTAAGAAATATTGCTAGGATCAAGCACCTTGTTCCATCCAGTGATCTGCCAACTTTAACCCATGCCTTTGTGACCTCGCGCCTGGACTACTGCAACTCGCTATACTTTGGGCTCCTGGGGTTGATATCCACCACTTGCAGCTGGTGCAGAATTCCATAGCACGGTTGTTGGTGGGTACTCCTAGATCTGTCCATATTACACTGGTACTGCGTGGAACTACACTGGCTACCAGTTCAGTGGTGGATCACCTTCAAGGTCGGATCACTGCCTTTCAAAGCCCTGCATGAACTGGGCCCTGATTACCTGAAATAACTCCTGATCCCTTACCACCCTGTGAGACCACTCCGCCAGCCAACGAGGGGTTGCTAGAGATTCCAAGGGTAACTTTAAAATCTGCTGGGGCCAGTGCTTATGTTTGCGCCCCTTCCTCTGGAATTTCTACCCTGTCGGATTAGGAGTGCATGACCGTGGGAGTTTTAAACAGGCTTTGAAATATTTCCTTTGGGTAAAAGTGTATGGCTGTATCGATTGATAATTTGTATTGTTTTAAGATGTTGATTTTGTTGTATTTTATTGTCTTATTGTACTGCACCTTGATGTCTGAAAGGCGCACAACAAATAAAGTATTATTATTATTATTATTATTATTATTATTATTATTATTATTATCTCAATGACTTCAGATATTGCAATCATCCCAGTAGCCCAAACCCACCAATAGAAGGCTGACTGCAATTGTTCAGTAAACAATGGAGGTCTCCAACCCATGACAGATGGTTCCTGGAAGCAGTCACACAGGGATATGCCATACAGTCCATAGAAAACACAAACACAGGCAGATTCAGAATCTCACCGGAGTAAAAAAGAAAGTGACACCATGGCAAACTCAGAACACCTCAGGCAACTGGAGATCAAAGCCTATAGCCCAAGTACCAACAGGACAAGAAGGTAGAGGAGTTTATTCAATCTTCTTGACCTATGGCCAGAATTAGACTTAAAGTCTGTGAATAAATTTGTTAAACCAAGAAAATTCCAAATGGAGACCATCAGATTGTCACTTAAGACCATTTGTCTGGGGACTATCTCATGTCAATTGATATGTTGGACAAATACCTATAGATTCTCATATGCCCATCTCACTACAAGTACCTAGGGTTCTCAATACTGGGACATCACTTTCAGTGTCAGACCCTTCCATTCAGCCTGGCATCTTCCCTCATGAGAGTTCATAAATATCCATAGTACTGGCAGCACTACTGCATGATCAGGGAGTCATGTCATCCTACACCTGGATGACAGGCTGATCAGGACCAAGTTGGAAAAGTAGGCAACTGATGATATAAGAGCAGCCATGAACATCCTGCAGAGACACAAATGGGAAGTCACCTTAAAAAGTACCTTAACACTAAGCCAATGGATCGAGCCCTGGGGGCACTCATAGATACCTCCACAGGGCTAGTCTGCCCATCAACAAAACATAAGACAAGTTGATCATTTAAGCACTATCACTAGCCAGAACAGAAAGACCATCATTGGCATAGGTGCTACAACTACTAGGTACAATGGCATTTTGAACAGACCTCATTCCATGGTGCTGGAAAATGCAACCATTTCATTCGTTGACAATCTAACAAGTCACAGAGACAGAGAATGACCCATGCACCACTACCTCAAACAATGAGAGACTCACTCCAGTGGTGGACTCAGTAGGGCATCCTCCAAAAACGTGTTCCACTGGAACAAGAGCATGACTTGATCATTGACATAGATGACAGTTAATAGGGTGGGGAGCATCCATGGTCAAAACAACAGTGCAAGAAAAATGGTCCAGAACCAAAAACAAGCTATATATCTATGTGTTGGAAATGAGAATGGTGTATTTCCAGCTCACAATCAGATTGAAGGTCATCCTCATTAGGTCAGACAATATGTCAACAGTGGCATGCATCTCTAAACAAGATGGCACAAGCAGCAAAAGGATGTAGGGAGAAGCAGCCCGAATTCTAAACTGGGATCAAACAAACCTAAGTCACTTAACAGCTATTCACCTGGCAGGAAAGCTGAACATGGCAGCACTGATTGAGCTGTCAACAAACCCATCCAGGAAATGGCATCTATACAGACACATCTTTCCACAGAATAGATGTGAGGTGGGATCCACTAGAACTAGATCTCATGGCCACATATCAGAATGCACAGACCTAAAGGTACTCAAGATACAAGGACAGCCACTCATGCAGTATAGATGCCCCGCTCCTACCATGGAACTTCAACAGGGCCTATGCATTTCCTTTTGTTAATATCCCTGTTACTCTGGAAGGTTCAGCAAACCAGAAGAATGGTAAATAATCATATCTTTCTGGCCAAGAAGACCCTGGTTTATCACAGTAATCCCCAAGGTGCTGGACCACTGGATTCTACTGCTCAAATATGACATACTGTCACATGGTCCAGTGCATCATCCCAGCCCAAAGAACCTCAAGCTAAGTGCCTGGCTCCTAAAAGGAGAGACTGTTGAGGGATGGGTGCCCTGCATCAGTCATCAACACACTCCTACAGTCTAGAAAGGCATCCACAATGAGCATATACAAAAGTCACTGAAAAATCTCTCTCAGTGGTGCTCACAACTGTTGATACAACCAGAACAAGCTTTGGTACCACATATACCACTCTTTTCTTCAGCATGGCTTGGACACAGGGCTATCACCTTCCTCAATTTCACTTTTTTCACTTTCTCTTCCAATTTCTCTGCAAAAGTCTTTTCACCCACTCCTCCCATAGACTCCAGCCTGGACAGTTTGGACCACAAACTTCTACAGATCTCCACTCCAGCAATCTCCTCTCCATTTGCTCAGATTCTGAATCTCTCCTTCTCCTCTGAGCTGTCCCTGAGGTCTGGAAGTTGGCAACATTTCTGCCACTGCACAAAGGGGTGACCCCACCTCTCCTGATAACTTTTGGCCAATCTCTTCTTCTTCCTTTTCTACTCAGCTGCAGGAGACAGTTGTCTATTCTAGGCTTGCTGATTTCTGCTCCTCTAACTTCATCTCCTCTTCTAATCTGGCTGTAGGAGGTGCTATTCCACTGTTTCATCCCTGCTGCATGTAACTGGCTCCATTTTCTCTGTGATGGATCAGGACCATATCACTACAGCAATTTTCATTAACCTGGCCAAAGTCTTTGACTCATTGTTCCACCTTCTGCTACTCAACAAACTGAGCTTGGCTGACCTCTCAAAATCTTCTGTAGTCTGGTTTGGCTCTTATCTCATGGGCCATCAACAGTCGGTACATATGTGTGGTGCACTGTCTCTCCATTTCCATCCCATCCTAAGACCTATTTTATTCTCAATCTTCATAAATGACCTCCCTCTGCACGTGCCTCCTCACATATCTACATATAAGCAGATAACAGGGTCCTTTTCACCTCTGGACCCTCTGCCACAGCTGTGGGGGCAGCTCAGTATGATATTCATAATGTACTGTGATGGTTCCATGCCAAACATCTCTGTGTTGACACAAAGAAGACAGTTCGATGACCTCTGGCACCAGCCAGAAACTGGCCAGGATGTCACCTCACCTGTTTTATCCACATTGGATGGCATTCCTCAGGAGGTTGCCCAGCCTTCAAATGCCTTAGTGTGTGGCTTGATAGTAAGCTTGATTTATCTGCCCGCATCAACACTATCCACACCAAGTTACATCCTAGACTCGGTGCCCTGTACCATCACAAGGACTGCTTCTCTTTCCAGGTCTGCCAGAAACTGGTTATCAAGATGGTTTTCCCAGTCTTTGACTATGCTGATGTGGTCTATGTCATCGCCGTTTCCTCCTCCCATGCCAGACTGACTCCTCTGCAATGCCATCTGCCATTTTGCTCCAATTCTGCTGCTTGCACTCATCATTGCTCTTTCTATTCTTCCTCTCCATCCTCCCACTACCGAGTTGTCACCAGTCCTTCTGTGCTTCTTTTCTAGCTGAATAATGGTTTGGGCCCTTCCTCCTCCTCTCCTCACTTATCCCTTGCCTCATCCTCCTCATAGGCTTTTCACTTCAGGGACTCTCGTACCTTCACCATCCCCAACTATTGCTCCTTGCAGGTCAAGCAGCTTTCTCCTATCAGTTCTCCTCCCTTTGGACCAACTCCTCTCTCCTCTAAGCTTGGCCACCTCACTTCCTGCTTTTAATACCAGTTAAGGCAGATTATAATGTGTGCTCCGTTCTGCCAGCCCCTCCCTTGACTCTTACCCTCTTTTTGGTTACCCACTCTTGCTTTTTCTACCTGATGCTGCCCAAAGAGGCACTGAGCATTTTTCCTGACTCTTGTTATCAAAGTCCATTTTATTGCACACTACATTTTTGTTGTTGTTTGCAACTGCTTTTTATGTGTAGCATCCACATGCTTAATCATCTGTAAGGATGCCTACTGTACTATCTGTATAGCTACCTTCAGTACCTTCTTTGATTTTGCATGCCTGAATACTTTCATGACACTGGATATCATTATCAGATTTTGTTTGTTTGTCCTTTCTGTATTTCACTCCCAGGTCGCGATCTGGTAATGTGGCATGGCTCAGTGTGCCTTTCCTGGTTACATGTTTTACATAAACAAATAAATAAACTTTGAGTACAACTGTCAGCCATAGGTGCAGCAAGGGACAGATAAACAATGTTCCACCATGCTCTCACCCAGATGTAGTCAGATTCCTGAAAGAGTCCACCCTGATTAGAGCAAGATCCGCCAAATCATGACACTTTGGGACCGTAGTCTTGTCCTTTTTGCCCTGCAAGAGCCCCTTTGCGCCACTAGACATGGTGGAACTCTGGTGGATGTAACTCAAAATGGTATTCCTTGTAGCAATATGTTCAGCATGCAGAATCAGTGAACTCAGCACCTTTTTTCATTTCTAAACTCAGGAATTCAGATTGTCTGCATGAGGCAGGTAAGGCACGATCAGTGCCTCAGTGCCACTGGGCTGGCTACCAAGAACCCTTTTATATTCTTCCTGACAGAGTAACAATAAGAATAGTTCCTCTTTCATCCTTAAAGTATCTTCCATTTTCAGGACTTCCAGCTGGAGCGTGATCAAGATGGCCATGTAAATGACTCACTGTTCAGCTTTAGGCTCTAAACTAAAAAAATCTGTTTATAAATCAGAAGTTCTTATGGTTAGTTTTATTAGATTTTGATCTGAGCTAACAAAATCTATAACTTTTGAAATTAAATTTCAATTTCTTCCTGTCACAATCATCAAAGTTTCACTCTCTCACAGAATGATAGCAGCCGTGCCACCCACTCAACAGTTAACCAGCATGCAGTTTATGGATCCAGCAGTCATTATACAAATGTTTAACAAAATCTTGGAAGAGGTTATGGGGTAAAAGCTAGCATGGACACTCTCCAGGGTGGATGGGTCAAATGAATATCAGGGACTTTGATGCCAAAAACCTCTAGCAACTTGACCGCAGGCTTCATTCCAGAGGCAGTGAAATTCACATCTTCAAAAGTGAGAATTGCCTCCTCTGAGATAAAATAGATGATATCGAATGTCAGAGCCATAGAAATAACCTGATGGTCACCGGTGCCAGAAGGAGCTGAAGGTAACAATATGAATGACTTTGTCACACATTTCATGCCTGAGCTATTAAATGTGCCATCTGGGCAACTAGATATTCAGAACTTCCACAGAATTCTAGCCTCTGCTTAAGCCAGGTGAAAGACTTAGACCCATCCTGGCAATGTGTCTCAGACATTCTATCAAAGAAACAGTATTCAGGTTGGCCAGGGAAAAGGGCCCTCTGACCTGTAACAGACACTGTATTTCCCTCTTCCAAGACTACTCAGTTACACTGAACAAACACAGAGCAGTCTTCACTGGCATTCAGCATACACTGCAGTCAGCAGGCTAACCTATCGAATGATATACCCAGCTACTTTTGAAATAGAAAATGGCATCCTTCATGACTTTACTGATACAAATGAGGCAGCAAGCTTTCTCAAGTGCTCCTGTGGGCTAAAACCTGTTACGGATAGAAGCGTAGCTGCTGGTGGTCATGGGCTTCAAAACAGGCCCCACAATGCTACCATATACTCACTGGTGCAAATAGACACAATGCTTTACTGTTCAGCCACCTTAGCCAGCACAGCACCCCTGAGTAGTGGCAATACAAGTACTCCAGGAACACATCAAGGGAGGCTTGAACTCACAGATGATATATTCGGGCCTAATGAGGATTCTGCTTCCTTCTTTTAGAGGTGGCACAAACCCTAACATTACAAAAGAAAATGGTGTGCTAACAGGAACGAGGAAGTGGTTCTGACAAGGCCTGCCAGCTCAACATAGAACGTGAACAAGAAAACTCAGCACTCATGGACAAAGGAGCCAAAGTCAGGTCAAATTTGCTAGTGCGAAAGGATTTATTGTGGCAGATATGCCCAAAAACACCCTACAGCCCCAGCACTTCAACCTAAACTGGTGTCTTTGTCAGGAGGGGTCTAAGGATTAACAGACATTCACCATATTTAAACAATAAAATTAAAATGACATACATCCAAAAGTGATCAACAAAGTAATAGAATCATATAAACTCATGAAAAAATGTTTAGATTAACTTTCAGATCTTCTCCTGTAATTACAATGGCAACAATCTTGGCATCCATGTATTTCAGTCATACCTAGTAGACATTACTATATTTAATTCAGTCAAGTAATTTCATACTGTTTATAAGAAATCTTCATTACGGTTTCATATAGGATAGGAAGACTGAAGGTTGGAGTGAAACCGTTAAAGGTATAGTTTGAAAGGGTATCCTGTTATGTGGGTGGGTGAAATTGAGTGACTCAAACTGAGCAATTCAATATGAGCCCTTGTGCAAATAGTGAGTAGTACAGAATAGCTGGAGGGTTTAAATAATGAGGGTTGCAAGAGAGCAAGAATGGGAAAGGAGGAAAAGGGTGAGGACTTATTGAATGTAGTGCAGGTGCTGTGGGCTGAAAATCATGCTGCCAGCATATTGTGGTTATTAGAGTCACTGGCTGTGTGTCTCTGGGATGTGCAGTACATATGGATTCAATCCCTGTGAGTGCTTTAATGTTTTTGTTTCTGCTCTCGAGTGTCTCCCTGTCCTGGAGTTTGTGTCTCCCATCGCTGCCCCAGTTCTATCACCCTCCCGAAGTGGCAATATCGAATTTCCACCCTCCAACTTTTCTCCCTCCTTGAGTTGCATCCCTGGATAATATTCCCTCCCGAGTTTCTCCTACCACAGAGATGGGTGGGGCAAAGCAGAAAATCGGTATAGATGTGAGCGGTTTCACACACACTATAATACTGGTAGCCGCTTTGCTTTTCATTTAGTTTTATTCTCCCTTTTGTCGGCCTCTTTTGTCGGCCCTGTTGTTTCTCATTATTATGATTTAGAACCATTTGAAAATACAGCAGTATTGTGGATGAGACAGGTAGAAAGTGTGATGGGGCAACTAAGGAAAAATCTAGGGTATGACTAAAATGATCAGAGATAAAGAGGGAGTTTGGAGAAGAAAGATGGATATTGATAAAATATGCACTGGCCGACTTCCCCATTTTCTTCTTGGGGATCAAAAGGTCACATCTATTTAGTGCATTTACTTTTTGATACATATGAGTGAATCTGTTTCCTTTCTTGAATCTATCTTAAGGTAAATTCATCTCTCCTCTCTTTGACACCTCCCCATTTACTAACCCTATCCCCAGCCATACATACACAAAATACATAAAAAAATATTTGATACTAACTCCTTAATTGTTGCTCCAGCTGCTAACTATCCTAACTATCCCATCCTTAAATCAACTTAGAGTTAAATTTAGAATCAGTGCATGATTTGTCAATATCCATTCTTCTTTTCCAACCCCCTTTTGTCTCTTCTTTTTGCTCAGACCCTAGATTTTTCCATAGTACCCCTTTTGACCTGACTTTGGCTCATCTGTCCATGAGTGCTGAGTTTTCTTGTTCACAAACCCTAACAGACCTGCAACAGCCAGAAGACAAATGTGTACTGGCGATGACTTTAATGAAGCCTAGGATCCCATGCTGGATAACCTAAGAAGGAAGTCAATAATCCCCACCAAATCCAGGAAGGTTCTTGCACAACTGGTGCAACAATTTTTCCTGCTGAAGCCTTGGAGGGCTATGAACTTGAGTGGCAGAAGTTTACTTTTCACTCCGCATATGCAGTATCAGTCGTAGTTCAAGAGAAACAGCACTGAGGATAACAAGCACAAGAATATCAATGTTTAGCTGGCCCAGTGGTGCTGAGGGCTGAGGCACTGGACGCCTTTACTCACGCTATGCCGTGTCCCAGGTTTGGGTTCCTCCTGCCAGTATTCTAGATAGCTTTTCCAGTTAAACTGTGGAAAAGGATTGCAAATGTTCATAACAGTACCATGTTGTAGTACTAGTATGGAAATATAGTAAATGAATTTAATGGTTACTAGCTGGTAGCAGGAGGAATTGTAATGTCTTTTGGTGTTGGTATTAGCGCTTTTACCATTATTTAGATGTATTAAATGATGGTGCTTTTTATACATTTATGCACTTTAAATGTTTGTCTTGTGATCACATATAAGTATAGTTGGTTGCTATATAGGGTTACGAACACCAGGGGACATCATCTTTGAGAAAGCCCAAGATTGGGTGAAAAGTGAGAAGATTTTTCTGTGTCTGTATGCTTTGGATGTGCTGCTGCTGCTTAAGTAAAGCCTTATAAATTTAACTAAACTAAGAGCCTTTGGACTTTTATTTGGAGGTGTGTGGAGAGTACCATGAATGGACTTGACACTGAGGTGTTTATTGGTCACAGAGCATTCAGTGCCCTTGTGCAGCTCTATCTATACAGAATGACCTCGGGTCATTGGGGTGCCAGCACCAGGGTGGGGAGGGTGAGAGCAGGATTGGGCACTGGCTCTCCTCCCCGAGGTCACCCATCCATAATCCTGCCATCCCTGGGTGGAGGTCCAGTGGCAGGTGCAGGCAGTAATGGAGCAACTGGTATGGTGGGGCATCCCACAGTGCGTGACACATGCACGCTCTCTACAAGCACATGCTATGCTAGGGATGCAAGGGGTCAGGGAGAAACAGAAAAACACCTACAAAATTACATATGGAAAAAAGAATATCAATGTTTATCATAAATCAATTTATTATGGTGCAAGCTTGAGCCTCAAGCCGAGCCCCAGTGCTTCAATTTCACAGCCTTCGCAGGGGTGTGTCTAGGAGAACAACCTCTGAGTTTAAATAGCCCACAGGTGATAACATCATAAAACAGGTGTAAAACATTTAGACAACACCTACACACATGTAAAGCGATTATGCTAATTTTTACAAAGCATTTTTAACTCAGCAGAATAAAATACAAATCCACAATATGTCAACTTGTAATAGTACATTTCAAATAAATAGCATAGTGTTTGACACATGATCCATGATTCAATCCATAAATCTTAATCAAGTTTTACTAAAAGTCAGGATGACAAATGCTTCATATGTCTGTTCACTAGGTGAAGGGTGTGGGAAAAAACAATAATAACAAATACTTGACATAATGCAAAAGTTTCTTTGGAATTGCTGTACATGTGAGGCTGACTGCCCTATTAACAGTACTGACCCTATTTGGAAGATTTGCAACAAGTTTTCTGGAATTGTTTGATATCAGTACTACTACAGTACATCCCACCTACACAGTATTCATGAGACCAAATGTCATCTCAGACCATGCTGCAGTCTCTTTCTTATTGACATTGGCCAGCCCTCCCCACTTCCCCAGAGGGCAATTAAATTCCTCTTATTGCAGGATCCCAACTTTAACCCTGGCTGGAAGCAGAACTAGATTTCTACTTCTCCACCAATGACACCCCAGACATATGCAGGATAGCTTGTGGGATGCCCTCAAGGCATGCATTAGAGGGATGATAATCAGCTACTCGGCACACGCTTAAATGTCAACAGCTGAAGCAGCTCACTCAGTTGGAGGTAACACTAAAAGAATGGGGAACAAGAGAATAATTCCATTACCAGCTCTCCACCCAACAAGTAAATCTTAAATTCCAGATTAATACCCTCACCTACACTACAGCTAAATTTGGCAACCAGGGTGTTTCTGATAAATACTGGGAGTCTGGGAGTGGGCTGATAAGTTATTGGCTTTTCGCACCAAACTCCAGAAAATCTCTTAATAAATTGCCTGTATCAGGATCCCCAGTGGTCAGATCCTCATGGTTAAGGCAGATATTAACAAAGAATTTCACAGCTTCCTATGCCAACATGTGTTCCTTTTAGCTTGTATCTCCTTTCCTAGCAACATTTTTGGGAGGCGTGTAGTCCTCACCATCACAGAGGAGCAATCACAGGCCCTAGACTGCCCAGTCTCACTAAAGAAAATCAGAGCAAATGTCAAGGCCTTCCATAAAGGTAGAACCCTTGGCCAGGATGGCTTGTTAGCAAAGTTTCATCAAACCTCTTTGAATTAGCTGGATAGTAGACTGCAAAGGTTCACGAAACAATACAAGCTCAGGGTTCTCTCTCATCTTCAATTTCTGAGGCTTTAATTACCATACTCCCCAAGCCAGGCAAAGACAAACAATGTATGTCAAACTATAGACCAATTTCCCTCCTAAATGTGGATGTAAAAGTCCTAGCAAAATTACTGGCACTCTGACTACAGGAGGTCATACCCGACATAATCAACCATCACCAAATGGGTTTTGTGAAAGGGCATATGGACATGGACAACTTATGGGCCCTATTCAGCACAATATGGTTGGGCACCAGACAGTCTCAACCAACCTGCCTCATGAGTATAGACACAGAGAAGGCCTTTGATTCTGTCTAGTGATCTTACTTGTATTAGACCATGACAGTAGTAGGAATCAGACCCTCTTTTATGGGCTGAGTGAAACTCTAATATGCCAGCCCCTCTGCTTGAGTCCTCACTAATGGGCTGGCTTTGCAAATCTTCTCTCAGCAGCCAGGAACAAGACAAGGATGCCTTTATTGCCTTCTTTTCCTAATAGTTATGAAGCCTTGCTTAGGAAACTAAGGCAGCTGACAGCTGTTGAGGGAATACAGACCACCCTTAAAATGCTGGCATATGCAGATGATCTGATACATGTTCTATCCAAGCCAGTAACCACATTACCACACATCCTGACTACATTAGAAACTTTCACATCTGTGTTGGGCCAAAAAGTGAACTGGGGATAACAGATGTGTTACTCCTAATCAACTATGCCAGGAAGATGACATTAGACCTTAGCACCTTAAATAGTCTCCAAAACAAATGACCTACCTGGAAAGATTATCACTGCAAACCTTAAACAGATTATGGATCTTAATTTGAACACCTTAATTAATGAACTAGCAACATACTTTTCTCGCTGGACAAATTGAACATGACCTTCACAGGCAAAACAGCAGCTTAAAAAATGATGGCCTTCCCCAAAATACTGCTTAAACAATCTCCTATTACACATTCCTCAAAGGCTGGAATGAGTGTTCCTTCCTACCTTTTGGGTAGGATCTAGGCCTAGATTCTCATTACTTATGCTAAACTCTCCTGAGAATAAAGGTAGCAGGAGCCTCTGATGGCTATGGGTGGACCATCAAGTGGAAGGATTAGCAAATTATACGTTGGCTCAAGCCTAGGTGTCTCCCTCATCATCCTGTGGCTCCACTTAGAGCAAAACTCTAAAATGCACCCACCATGGATTGGGAAAGGCAGGGCATATAAAGTGGAAGTCATCCTTTCCCTAGTGAATAGGTTTGGCATACAAACATGGCATTACCTCACTAAATGACACAGATGGACAAACAACCATCTTGGCTTTTGTAAGCCCTTATGGGACAACCTCCATATTACAGTTGACCACAGGCCACTTTGCATGCAGCAATGAATTAATAAAGGCATTACATTGGTAGGGCACCTAGCTAACACAAGATAGGGGTACAATAGAATTATTCTAGTGCCTGCAGGACAAGCACATCCTACCACAAACTTATTTTGGAAATAACTTCAACTTAGACAGGAATTCCTTCATAGATACTGCTCCCAAAACCAGGAAGGTATCACATACCTCTCAGAGAAGCTTGACAGTTGGATAAAGCGTTCATCCCAGTTAGGAGGTAAGATTTATCCATATCTCCTTTCCTGGCCTGCCCCTCCTTCCTATAATAGAAACAGGATTGGGAGCAGGACCTGCAGGTGACTATCTCAGACAATAACTGGAGAAACTATTGAAACAAATTCACAAGGGCTTCACGGACATTAGGTGCCAACTCATCAGAAAAAGATATTGCGAGATGTTACAGAACACCAGTCATACTGCACAAAATGGGTCTGTGTGACAATAATTCATGCTGACATTGCCCTAGAGCAGAAGGTACTGTACCTTGGAGCATATACTTTCATTCTGCACAATCATAGCAGAATATTGAATGCAGGTTCAGAAGTTGTGCAATTTATTGTTCAGCTGCATTCTCCTGACGGACCCAAGATTATGGACACTGAGGAACACCTCTATAGTGTCAAACTCTCCCAACAGTAGCCAGCAGTGGCTTTTCCTGCAGCACTAGAAGCCAAAGGAAAATTGTGCTTCATTGACACACAGCAGCACCCCCGTCCTGTTCAGAATAGACAGCAAAGATCTGTAAACTGGCAGACTATGAAAATGTCCCATATCTCTCAGCATAACCTTTCCAGGTTCTAACATCTGTGGAACCCCACTTCCTACAACATACCTCTGCCTCCAATTTTGACTCATTACACCAAGCCATAGCCATTCCCTCCCTCGTTTTTGCATGTTCTCATGTATTTAGTATCACTTACTATAAACTTTGGAAAGGAGACTCCCATACCTATACAAACCAAGTCTCACCACAGTGGTCCAGCTACCTAGACAACTTACAAATACTCCCTCTCCTTGCCCTTTCACTCAGAAGGTGGCCCATTAAATCCAATACACTTCCTTTTAGAAACAAACTGTATTTTCTTGCTAACTGTAGTCTACACTGAATGTGAAGATCAGGAATTAAGAACCTCTACAAGTCAATTATATAACTTTTCAGTACCAAAATGTTTGTAATTTTCTTCACACTTGCTGAATTTGTGCATCTGTTGAATGCATATGTATGTCTTACCTTCTTGTGTTATTGCAAATTTTAATAAAATTGTTTAAAAATGTCTGTTCCACTTTCCATGACAATCAAGTCATAGAGTTTCAGACAATGAATCCACAAACAGTTACACATGAGACTCATCTACTGACACTCAATATGCCAAGAGTCATACAGATTTACCTTAAGAGAACAAGATGCCCATGACATACTGCATTCAGGACCAGTTTCGGACAGTCAGTGCTCCTTGCTGCTAAATCTCAGAGCTCTGCAATTGCTCACTCTTTCCCACCCTAGACTTTGGCTGCACAGCTTTTAACACCCATAAGGTAATTGTGAGACTTCTGCCCACAATGGAAGATTATGGACGTGGTAAAGATGATTGTGGAAGCTCACCCTATGGTACTCCATTTCTTACACTGAGCAGAGACCGACCATTTCCAGAGCCAAGAAGAGGTTTTAAAGATGCTATAGTCTGAGGCCCAGGCACCTAGAATGCCCACTATGTTTTATGTATACAGTGTTCAATAAACTAGACTAGATAGCTTGTCGTGTCCGTAGCTTTTGTTGGGATCACTATAAGGCTTTTTCTTGTTATTTTATCACATTCATCCTATAGCTTTGGAAGACATCAGAACTGAATAGATAACTGAAATGGTCAGGAGCTAGAGAGTCAGATTTTGTCTTGAAGTCAGTTGTGCATTGACAGCTGGAGTGTCATAAAGATATGCTCCCACAATCACCTTTAACAAGTAAGTAAACTTCTATTTTCACAGTAGTATAAAAGACCACAATAGTGGCACACTATAGCAAGAATTATGGGTACATCTTAACAAAGATATCAAGAACAGCAGACTTAAAAGCCCTTGGTAAATCAAGATTCAGTAATGACTCCTCGATCTCAAAATCCTGTCTCGAGAGTGCTTAGTCCTCTGATCAGAATTTTCAACCTCTCCCTCAGCCTTAGCCAGTTCCTGGACAGATGGAAATCTGCCACTGTCATCCTCAATCCATAAAAGTGGTGACAAAACTGCCCACGATAACTACAGACCTATCTCCCTACTAACCCCACTCTCAAGGCACTAGAATGCCTCGTCTTGGACCAGCTCACAGAATACCTGGATACGTACAACATCTTGTGCAAGCAACAACACACAGATTCCTCTAAGGTCACAGCACCTCCACAGTCCTACTTGAATTCACTCAGCGCAATCCACAACGCACTTGACTCCGGTGAACTACTAGGCTCAATCTACATTGACTTAACTAAAGCCTTCGACACCGTCCAATCACCACCTCCTGCTTGTCCAGCTTCAAAACATAGGGCTGTCAAATGACTCCATTGGCTGGTTTAAGAGCTACCTTGAAGAATGGTCCCAAACAGTAAGAATCGCTGATACACTTTGGACCCTAGACCAGTCCACTGAGTCCACCAGGGCTCCATTCTGGGAACCGTCCTCTTCAGCCTATTCTTAAACTCACTACCAGACAGCTGCCCAGAACATATAATTCTCTATGCCGACAATGCTGTGATCCTCACATCAGACCCTGATCCAATCCAATTACAAAATAAACTTCAGCGGTCCTTCTCCTCCATCAATCCTGGTTCCTAAATCATAAACTGCTTCTCAATCAGAAAAAAACAAGTCTATGGTCTTCTGCAGCCCCACAACAAAACAAACAACTCCACCTCTCCATTGCAACCGAACAAGGAGCCATCCTAGAGCAAACACAGTCGCTCAAGTACCTCAGCATCACCCTTGATCCCCACCTCTCATACGCTGTCCATATCAGCAATGTTGCAAAGTCTGCCAATGCGAGGTTAGGCATATTATTCCAGCACAGGAAACACTCTAACCCCAGAAGCACTCAGTGGCCGTCCAAAGCTCCATCATCAGCATCATAGACTATGGTCTTATCATATATGGGTCTGCAACTACCACTACTCTCAAACGTATTGCAACCTCCCTGAATAAGGCCTGTCGTCTTCATCACTGGCTCACATTGCCATACCCACACATGTGACCTTTTGTTCCCAATCTGGACAAACACATAAAATACCAAACCTGCATCACTGCAAAGAAAATTATAGTGGGGCTTGCCCCACCTGGTGTCTGTGCCCTCCTTAAGCCTAGACATAGGAACGTCACTACAAGGAGATTCAGTTTCCATCTACTACATTTCCCAGATGTTGCACGCCCCAAGGACAAAGATCATTCACCTATCGGGCATCCAACTGGCTCAACTCTTGGCAGCGACTTAGCGATCGCTGCAACACTCGGCCTCTTCAAGTCCAAGCTGCACCTCTCACTGCTTATATCCTGTGATTGCCCATCTTAACATTTCCACCATTCCAGCTGCACCTGCCCCAGCACCCAGCACTTACAATCAGTCTTGCATCCCTAGCACTACCTGTCTATTCCTCGACAAGGCCCCCAGGCTGCACTGTCTCCCACCCTCGCCCACCTCCCCCATATCTCCACTCCTGCCCCCTACCCCCAACCACCTTCCATACTCCCCTACGCCCCACACCTCCTCCCCCGCTTGATCTCCTACCTCACTCCTCCCTTCCCTTTTCTTGCTCATAGCTCAAGTCTTTGTACTGGTTATTACATGTCTGTAAGTCAATGACTATATGTTTGTAACTAAAAATGAAGTCTGTTGCACAAGCTGACATGGAACCTTTGTAAAACAGCCTCGCTGAAAGGTATTGTAATCCTAGATTGAAATAAATAAAAATAAAAAAATAAATAAAAATAGCAACACAAAAGGATACTTACAGTGAGAAGGAGACTCAGACTGAGGCTGAGAATCTGCCCCTACATTTTTCCTTGACTGAGGCTTCAGCTAGGGACCACTTTACCTGCTGTTGCCCCTGGAACCTCACAGCCCCCGATGAGGAAGCAAGCAGATTCATGTCCCCTCAGGTGTCACATCAGTGGAGTGGACATTCCTGGTGAGGGGCGAAGTGTATCCTGGTATAATCCCACTTATAAATGTGGCTTAAAAATGATCAAATTGAACAACTTCATTGTTAAACACTGTACCTAACCACCGATGTTTTTTACCTAAAATTGCACAGTTTGTAAGCAACGTACTTAATCTACCTAGCAGCAAGATAATTAATGAAAATAAAAAGGTTTTCCCTTTTGAAGACAAAACTCACAATACGGCATAAGTTCATTCAAAATAAATGCAAGTCTCTGCTTCATTTAGAGGCACACAGACTTTGTTACCAAACTCATCTAGTCTACCTAGCAACAATCTAACAAAAGGAAAATAAACCTTTATCCAATTAAAAAGCCATTTCAGGTCATAATTAATTCCAGATCATAGGTCTCTTGACAATTAATTCACTTCCTGGTGCATTGAAAGTCTCTTGGTCATTGGCCTTGTGCTTTCCAGTTCACCTAGAGTGTGCATTAATTCTCTGGAAACACATGCTTTGTTGTGGTTATTGCTCACATGGTCACAGAATTTTTATACTTTATTTTTTTTTCAATACATTATCATCCACTTCTTTGCTGCCCCCTTCTGACTGATCCTCCAGCCCCATCACCCGACTCCTGGGACATACCTTACACGGCTTCCTCTACCACAGGACTTGTGGTGTGTGCCCAGCCACCAGTGTGGAGCCTGCAGGGGGTCAGTTTTCATCCTGCCTCTAGGGGTTATTTTTCTGCCATTTTTCTCCATCTCTTACTTGGGCCTGGCCATTTATGGTCAGACATGCACGTATGTGCACTGGGACTGACAACAGCCCCAATCAGCCCACCCAGCCTAGCGCCATCCCTCCAGTGCCCCAACACTACCATCAAGCCTCCACTTGGTGGCAGCTAAGAGCCGGAGAGGCCTACCTCCCCAATCTGGGGAGAGGAGAGCAGCCTGACGCCACCCCCCAGTTAACCCCCAGCAACCCATGCCATTCCTGAACAAGGGTTGCTGGCATGGTGAAAAGGTAAGGCGTCTGGTGCCTCAGCCCTTCGCACCACTGGGTCAGCTTGGCTTTTGCACTTTAAATTAACAACATTTAAGTATCAGCCAACATGAATAATGTGATCTTGTCAGAGTCTGACTGTGTATAATGGTCAAACAAGATAACATCACATGTTGGCAACATATCTTTAGAATATCCAGTATCCATGTGACTGCATTGGGTGTGTCATTGTAAGTCTAGATAGCATTTCAGAGTTTTACTATCATGTGGAATCTCCTACGTGGTCCACTGTAACACAATTATTGTGATAATTAGCCTGCATAACATCAAACAGTATTAAAACTGGACTCTCTTTGGCTGATGACACAATAGCAGCATGTTGTGCTAAGATCTAAGTTTTAGCATATCCTTGGGTCTCTCACTCCACTCTATGTTGTGTGTGTGTGGGGATGATATCTCACATAGCTGCCTGTCTCTCTCTTTGGAAGAAGGTAGAGTATGTCTCCATCATACACCTGTATCCAGTTAGAGCACTATTCATGGGCTGAGGTTGGGTGCCACTCTATGAAAACACCAACTTCATTAATGGGAAACGGAGCACCTAACCCCTTTAAAATTTAGAGTCATGGAGTTGGGTGGAACAGCTGCACTGTCTTATAATACCAACTAGAGACTAGGGTCTCAGTATCAATCTAAGGGTGGTGGAAGTCCGGCAATACACTGCTCAGTCTCCTGGGTAAGATGGGGGGGTCAGTCACCTGGTGCACAAGTAACCTGCCTGCCCAACAGTGACTGGTGTAGCTGGAGAAGCAGTTGCTCTCCCTAGCCCTTCTGGCAGTTCAAAGGTATGCTCTGCAGGGAGGTGGGCTCGTGGAGAGAGACAGAGTTGGAGATTTGGGGAGGGAGAAAGGTTATCTACTGTATGAGAGCACAATGCATGTAACTGTGGGCTGAGTAAAATCAAGTAGCATCCTTATCCAGATGATCTGATCATATCAAGATCTGACTCTAATGCAGTGAATGTAGCAGTGTGCCTAGATAAGATAACACAGTGCTTACCATCTGGATAATTTTACTTTATCAGCCTTCGCCTGTAACGAAGTGAGTGTAACTGTCCAATTGGATCAGTCTGTGTGGATAATTAAATGATGACTGCCTTACAGCCATTCTTACTGAGGGAAGCTGGGACTTAATAGTATCTGTGAAGTCTCCAAACCAAAGTAAGCTGAGCAGCAGCTTTAATGTCTTCATCTGAAATACTCAGACCTTATCAAACACAGAGGCTGGCATTGGTGCAGAAGCTGCTGTATCAAGTCCTTGAAAGAAAGGAATGAATTTGATTCTCACTAGCAATTTCATACAGGCAGCATCCCTAAGTATGCTACAGTCAGTGGGCGGAGGGTGGGGGACTTGTTTCCTTTTAGATGCATAAGGAGATTCAAGCAAGATGCATCTGAGAGAAGAATTTGTCTGTATATAGCATTTTCAAACACACTGTATTCCAAAGCTCTTTACAAGAAATTGAAAGTTTTGTACTGAAGTGGCTGTAAATGCATCGTGACAGACATTTCGTTCATCCACATACACACATATGTAAACAATTTCCTGAACAAGTTCTATGGGAAGAGGATTGTTAGCCAGGACACCAGGAGAATTCTCTACTGTTATGAAAATGTAATGGGTTCTTTTGTCTTCCACCTGGACTCTCACCAGGGCAGACCCAGAGATGGGTAGATGGAACATCAGTTTAACATCTTGGTCGAAGATGGGCACACCCTGGCAGTACAGCATCACCCCCACCCCCACCCCAGCAATGCACTGAAGTGGCAGCATTTGGAGTATTAGTCCATGTCCTGGGGTTGGACTACAGTCTATGAACTTTTATTCCAGAGGCAAATCTGTTACCAATGAAGTCCTCACTGACTCCTGAGAGAGATTACAGAGCAGTTCAACACTGGAGGACTTGATTTTAAAAGGATCAGGATAGCACAAGAGAACTTGCATCAAGAAGAAATGGCATAAGGGGCTCTTTTGCTGCACCTAACACCAGTCCCAATTTTCAAATGCAGCCTGCACTACATGTGGGACCAGCTGTGCTAACCAGGCTTGCACTGTTCCTGTGACAGCTGCTCTGGTGGACCATGGTGGAAGGGGCTTGTACTGGAGTAGGGCTGCAATATCCCTACAATAGGATTTTGCAAGTCTCCCCCAAGGGCGCTGCTGGACGCTGAGTTAGACCAGCCTGGAGCTACTGCTACAAACCTCTGTATGGGTGATCACACAATGTACAGCTAGAGATAATGCTTGGACTTTATAAAACAACTGATTTGGATTTTTCCTAACAAAATTAGCTAAATGACTTACTCCTCAGTGATTGTTTCCACATGAATTTACTTTTGTAACTAAAACATCACTGCATTTGTTTTGATATGTCACTGCATACTTTACGTTTTCATTTAATTTTAAAATTCACATTTTGACTTTCATTGGTGCTTCAAATATATGATGTGGCAGTGTGTTGGTATTTAATGCCTTTGAAATATGTTGTCTTCACCTCCTGACACAGCCTACTTAACGGGTGAAGTGCTGAGGTGCTACTGCTTCACGATATGGTGATTGAACTTGACTCAGTTACAAGAAAGCTCCTGTTGCTTGAACTTCATATTTTGAGTCTGTTGCTCACATTACTGTGGGTGGTGTGCTCCAATTTGCTGGATCTGATGTACTGTTGGGGTAGCCAACCTCTTAGCAGCATCCCCATATTTCCTCTGGTGCTGTTAATTTTTTGAGCTGGAGCTGTTCTAAGCTGCCTGGTACCACTGCTGCAGCTCACTGGGTGAGGGGTGTCCCAATCCCCCTGGGGAATGCATCCAGACGGCTCCTGACACCCACCAGACCATCACTGGAGCAGCCAATTATCTGTGGAAGGTGAGATCCAGCAACCACCCATGGTAGTGCTGGTGCATTCTGCCTCCTCCCATGGACCCACACTGTCCCTAACATCCCTCGTTGGGGCAGTTGTCACACCCTCCCCCAGCTGGACCCATCGCCCAACAACCAGGGTATCCTCCAGCTGATGCAACAGCCACCAGTGCGACTGGATGGCAGGTCACTTTCACTGGCCACGCAGCTGCAAGCCTGTGCAGCACCTTGTGGCAGTCCCTTCCATGAGCTGTTTGATAAGCCTAGGTTGGCTTGTGGCAAACCTGAGGACTTTGGCACTGGGACCCTGTTCTTGTAAAATTTGGCACAGGGTTCCTGCCTCATCTGAGTTTGCCACAGGTGGCGGTTGCTGCACACTGTGCTAATCTAAATTGGCTTTGTAAACTCTAGCCTCGGGAGTAAAACATGGGCCCACAACCAGTAAACAAAATCACTGTTGGCATCAGACAACGTGATTCCACTACAATCTAAAACAAAATAGAATTTTAGTAATTCCCTCCTTTCCAAGGTATTTACTGGAGCTGTGCAGAATGCAGAATTCCACTGGCAGAATTTGTGCATAATTGGAATTTTTCTTCCAAAATGATTTTTGGGATCCATGGAATATTATTCCACCATTTGAGAACATCATTCTGTGGTTTATGTAAACCGTGGATTGCTACTTTGTTACAAAGTTCCAGTATGCCATAAATCAAATCAGTCTTAATATAATTCATGACTTACTCTAATTCCTCTCTCCAACTAGTAACTTCAGGATGCAGTGCACTACACTTGACACAGAAGTTGCTTAGCACCAGATCAATTTATTTTACACGCACATGCACAGTCTCAGATTTATTGGAGAAATTACACAGCTAGAGCTCCTGATCATGCACTCCCACTGAGGGCCCAAATGCATCAGTAATTACACATCCTGATGCTGTAAGCAATTAATACACTGCAAAACATATATTACAACTCATACAGTCCCCATCAGAGCCTCAAAGGAAATGGTGGGGTTACCTAATGAGTTACCTGTGCCCTACTACATATTCACAGGAACAGTATCATTAGGTTAATAGCTTCCTAGCTGAACCCCAAATAATTCTTATTACCACATGTCTGGACATATTGAGCTATGGGATATTCTATCCTTTCTACAAGTTGTTTGCCCACCAGGTTGACTCTCCCCATGCTCTTACAACCTAGTGGACCCGATACCTTCCACTTGCCTATGGGGGACGGCATCTGCTAAACATACTAGAGTATGGCACTGGTCTATGCAGACCTGGCCTGAGCTTTTGCATCCTACCAGATGGTGCAGCCAGTCTGGTCCCATTCCTTTAGGGGAATAGTATAATGATACCCATTCAGGATATCACATGAGGCTGACAGAAAGCTCACTGCATCTTTCACAGCCTTGGATCTCAATCACATAGCAACAGCTGCATCCATGAGCAAATAGTCTCTACTCACTGCCTTTCTAAGAGCCTGGTACATGGGGATTTGTCAGTCTATCTTCTGGACCCCTCGAGATTTACTGGCAATCACCATCAGGCCTTCCCTTGAGGGAGAGTGGTGAACAGACTCTCACTATCCTGACTTCAGATCCCAGCCAGAACCAACTTCCACAGACTTAGTCCTTGTGATGAAAAGTGCCACCCCAAACTCAGAACCCTGCTAACACCCCCAGCATGGAAGCCCTTCCAGTCAGTCGAACAGGGCTTCAACAGGGGAATCCAATACCTTCTCATTGGGTGCTTACTACACTCTGACTCTAACTGCTACCACGGAACACTTTGGTCTCGATCCTCATATTTAGGCCCCTTGAGGGCAGGAAACCAGACATCACAGAGCTGCTAAGGTGCTGAAGTAACAAAACATATACCTAAAAGTTACAAAGCCTCCTAGAATACTGAGGCCTTTGCATACGGTAAACAAGAACATGTTGATGCATTTTCTTCTTTTAGACTGAATACTTTGGCCTTTTACAGCAAAAGGAATTAAGGACCACTTAGTAACCCTCATTTTATAGAAAGGTTACATTTGTGTCACATGAGGCACTGCAGGTCATTCATAAAGCACCTGTATAGTGATGCACAGTGCACTAGACTGACCATTGGTGGCCTGAGGCAGCCCACTCCCCATTTGCTTGACTGACACATACTGCTGGACTTAGCTTTTTTCCCCTTCATTTTTTCATTTTAGTCATAACTTGGTTATTTGTAGCATATTTGTAGCCTTTTAACCCCACATTATTAGGATGGTGAAGTTGCTAGCCCACTTCATAATTACTAAAATGGCACCTTGTTAATTCCACACAAAATGTGTTTTCAGGTTTACCTCAAAACACTTTTCAGGTCAGAGTTACCAGTTGGCACTTATGTGGTTATGAGAAGGGAGAGGAGGTAACTTGCGCACCGTGACTATATGGGGGACAAAATGGGCAAAATGACACAGTTATGAGTGAAAGAAAAAAATAACTGGAAAATAACCTGAGTTCTGACTGAGGTACTGTGCATGTGCCTGGACATTGTTTATTTTCAGCCATTTTGGCCCAAACTTTTCATGGTGGCAAGTCACTACCCCACCTCAAGATCATATAAATAGCACCTTGTAGGCCGGACCTCCGGCACAGTGATGGTGTCACCACTGCGCGCCAGCTACCTGGGTTCGGAATGGGCTTGGGTGGTTGGAGGGTTGGCCGTGGGGAGATGGATTGAGTGGCCTGCACACTCCCTCCTCCAGGGAGGGGGGCTAACATCCCGGTGAAGACACTTTCAGGTGACCATGGAGCACTTTACCCAGGAGCACCTGGTTGGGCTGGGAGGCATGAGGGTACTGGCATATGCACCATTGCACCTGTGCACACCACACCTCCTGTACAAAAAGTACTGTGAGAAAAAAGCTTGGCCCCGGCCAATCTCTGAGCTGCCACCGCAAGACCTGCCCAACAACTGGATGTGTGAGATAGGCTGGCCACCCCTTCTCTGACCAATGGAATAAACTGAGGTTCCATAGGGGGTGGTGAGCAGTAGGTGGCCAGGGAAGCAGACCGGTGATACAGGGAAAAAAAGCATAAATAAATAAAAAAAGAGGCATCTCATAAATTGACCCAAAATGTGTGGGTTAGATTAACAAGGTGCCAGTTGTGTTGTCGTGAAGTGGGCTACTGACTTGGTCACTCTTAAAATTTAGGGTTGAAGTTATTTAAATGGCCAAATTATGGTCAAAGAAGAAGTAGTTGGAAAAACAAAATTACTCAAAATACATGTGCATTATCTGCAGTCTTAGATTAAGTTTTTTCCCACTTTTTCCTCATTGCAGGTAGAAGAGTATGTCAAGGAACATTACAAAATTGCAATGAAGGATATTAAGGATTTGAGAAGAAGGAACTGAGCTGGCAGTTGGCAGGTACCATCACTGGGTTTGGGCACCTACCACTGGTGTAAAAGATACAGTTGTGTCGATATGGTGGGAGAGGATCTGGTAGTGAGGTCGAGTGCCTGATGCCTGTCATAACCTTAAAGAGAGGTAGGGCACCATATGCTGGTCATAACCTTTAGGAGCTAGATCTTTGGTGATTTGGAGGGACTGGGGGACCCACAATGTGGTTGAGCATCAGACACCAGTAAAACAGTGAATCATCTGGTTTGGGTGGGAGGGTGGATTCTGGCAGTGGGGTTAATTATCTGCCACCAGTAATGTTTTTGGTCAAGCTGGTAGTAGTGGAGGGGATACCACTGACAGAATTGGTCACCCACTGCCAGTAAAACAGTGCATCAGCTGGTTTCAGGTGGGAAAGTGTTTGAGACTGTTGATGTGCACCATTTTGAGTCATTACAATGGCTCACGCCAACAGTTTTAGAGTGACAACAGTGGAAGAAGCCATTGTCATGAAAACATCTTATGACCAGAGCATTTAGAAAATATAATGTATGGAAGCCCTTGTTACCACTAAAAAGTGGCAAGATTATTTTTTATAATCCCATAGCTATGATGCCAGGGGTTGTTAACCCCTCTTGAGTACGTCATAGAGATGGGATTATAACCTGAGGCAATCTGCGCATGTGAGCATTTTAAGTAGAGGCTCAGAACGAATGGCCATGGTGGTGAGAGCTGGCCCTTAGGAAGAGTGGTGGCAAGAGGGAAATGGCAAAGTAAGGGCCTTAACAGGTGCTCACTTGATTTTTTTATCCCCATTCAGTATAAAATATAATGTATAGATTCATCGGTAACCTACCTGAAATTGCTTCTTAGGTTACCGGGACAATGTATAACCTCTCAAGCTTTCTCTCGAGGTTTACAAAGTTGTCACAGTAACCTCTCAAAGTGATACAGTGTGGTTATGGATGACTCCCCATACATTATCCTCTATGTTCTGAGCATGTATGAAAGCAGCATCTTCTTTCCTAATAATTTAAAATTAAACATTTTCAGTGACACTATCTATCAAAGGCACCTCCCATTGATGAAACTGTGATGAACCTGAATGTTTAAGGTTTCAACAGTCAACATTTTTGTGCTTCAGTTGAGCAGAAAAACTTCCTAATTTGATGATTTTATGTATTTTCAACCTACTAGACCTTTTAAACTGCTGAATCAATCAATATCAAATTTCAGGCTCTCGAAACTTTCCTCTTGAATGTGCATGTCAAATTGAAGGGTATTATGTTCATGGGTAGCAACAGTACTAAAGATGAAAATAGGGTAGGAAAACAAGATGGTGAGTTTGCTGAGCAAGGTCTCCTCGAAAGAGAGTACCAACGAGCTGTGAACAATCTCAGACATATAGCTGAGTGAGACATTGTCACCATCGCCCTTCTTGTCTCGATCCTGCCAAAAGATGGAGAGACTGCATAAGGAGATTGCTGAATCAGAGATCTTTCTGGAGAGTGAGGATCCATAATTGACCAAGACCTCAGGCCTAAGGTGCTGAACACTCAACATTAGCTGACTGATCTTTGAAAGACTACATGCATTAAAGTGAAAAACTCTTTGCTCTTTGGCAAAAGGTGAGAAGGGAAATGAAGGCTCAGAGATAAGCTCAATATCATGTGATACCAAAACCAGAAATGGAACATTGATATTTTCAACTGATCTAGAAGGAAATCTGCCAGCATGAGAGAAAGAAGTAACAGCATGGCACAAAAGATTCCTGCTGTATTGTAGGAGGGCTGCCAAGAACTACAATTATGTGGTTGTAGTAGTTTCACACTTGGAAGACTTCTCAGTATGAGATGGATTTACAGGACAATCTAGAGTCCTTCTGAGGTTCTGGAGCATTTTAGCATTTTCTTGGGCCTGCTGCATTATGAGGCAGAAGAACATCCGCATGGATGCTGCAGTGGGCCTATGGTACATCATTGTAGAGCACATTCCTGACTGGTGTCACTCCAAAATATTTACCTCTCATTATAGCACATTCTCCAGCCCCATGCAATATCTTGGGTCTGAAACGAGAGAGCAGAAAAGGAGAAAACATAGGAACAGCTAAGATGGAGGAAATCAGACATCGACAAAGTAAAGAAACCCAGGAACAGGAAAGAGAAACAGAGGGAGGAAATAAACTACTGAGAGTATTGGTTGATGTCAATTCCCATACATTTTTGGACTTTATGGTAATCACATGTGCCTTTAATATAACTACAGTATGGGTCTGACTATACTGCAAATGGTTAAATCAACCTCCAGCTGCTTTACATTCTGTCATCTTCATTAAAGAGCTAGTGGACTGTCAACAAGTAGCAATCAGCCTAATCTAATAAATTGCAGTGGAGGTTTTCAATGATTTAAATGAAGACATGTACTTACATTTAATGTTAATCCAGTGAACCTACCCTGCCATTCTGCCAGGGTTTTATTTTGAGGCTCTGACCTGTTGTCTCATGTAAGTAATATTTGCAATGCACCTGAATTATGTAGTTTATAGCAGCAGAATAATGCACTGAACTTGCATATTACTGCAAAATAAAAAATAGTGCTGTGGAACTCTTTACTCCTGCTGAGTTTTCATCTGGATGTGCAGCTTTTCCATAGTGCCTGGGTCCCGCCTCCCCTTTGTTTACCCAGAAGACCATCACTTGACCACAGAAACAATTCACATTGCTGAAATGAACAAACACTATGACAAAAGCCTAGGAACTCTGCCATGGAAATCTGGACTGAAGTGCCATGGATAACATAGGGCTCTGGATATATGTTGCATACTTCTTGAACCTCTCCAGTTTTTATCTTCTGAACCCTTCAACTTTCATTAGGACATTGATTGTAGTGGTGGTTCACTCTAGCTGGTAAAAGACACTGTTAGTATCTAGCCAAAAGTGATCCTTTTAAACAGCCATGCTAATAACATTTAAAATAAATTAAGCCACATTCTAATTTTCTGTCAAGGTGATCAAAGCAGCTCCTTTAAATAGTTTTTTATTCATATAATGTTTCATTGCCAATGTACAGTATGGCTACCATGCAACCATGTGCTGACACCTTGTGAGGACTGTGCTATGCGGATGTGAGAATGAGAGCCAAAATGATTTACTGTCATTCATACACCTCCAAGCAAAGGGATTCCTGTAAGGAACTGGCATGCAGGAACATCCACAACTAGGTTTTACATCAGGCCTCCAAAAATGAATGCAGAAAAACTTCTTTCAGAACCCCAATAAGATTGAACAAAATGTATTTTATAAACTTTCATTAGTACAGTTTTTTTAAAGGGTTATATTAAAAAATAATTGCTGATATAATCCTTTTATATTACAGCACTAGAAACAACTGAAGATCTGATCTTGTGGGCTGGACCACGTAAATCCGCATGATATACCTAAAATCTGGTCTAGTCTGACCTGGAAGATCACCTATTTTAGTCATTTTTTAGTTTTAGGGACATACCTTGCCCAAAATTGTGCCATTTTCTGCAGGCTCAGCTGGGTAGAATGGAAAACTAAGAGTGTGAAGTGACTTGCCCAAGGTCACTCAGTGAGTAGCCAGGATTTAATCTTTCGCCTACTTCCCAAGCTGGTGCTCTAACTTCTAAGCCACACTGACGCCAAAACAAAGGATTTGTCAATTTCTAACATGTTTGTTACAACAGCTGCAATATCTCAATTACCCAAAATAGCACAACTAAGATTCAACATCTTGTTTTCAGTGTGGTCCTGCTTTTTATTTTTTCCACAAAGCTGTTTCTTGTTCCAGTCTCTTCCGTGGCACTCTTTCAGCCCATCACAGACCTTCTCAAAGGTTTACAGGTTATCCCTCACTTACCCAGGTCCACAGTGTGGTGTGTGGCCAGGTGTGTCAGTTGTGTGAGAGCCTGTAGCAGGTGCTGATGTTGGACAGGTGGCATATATCTCCTGTAACCTGGTGTTCACCCCTGGACGGGCAGTGTACAATAAGACAGAGGTGCATATGTGAGGTGGAGCACATGCATGACAGGAACTGGCAGCAACCCATCCCTTCCAGGTGCTCCTGGCTGTGCTGCTTATTGGTCTCCACCAGTCAGCAGTCGTGCAGCAGGAAAAGCATCCTTCCCTCCCAAGGAAGGAGAACAGTCCCTGGATGCTTAGTCCTTCCTTCCCCATCCAACTCCTGATGGTCCATGCTTGTTCCAGAATGCACATTGCCGTATAGCAGACAGTAGCATTATACTGTGCTACCAGGCCAGCTTGGGGTCCTACTTCAATCCATTTTAAAATGTTTTTCCAGGATAGGCCAGCTGAGATGCAGTCTCTCATTTTCAATGGAGTTCTGCTTGTACCCATTTTACGGCTGCAGTAGGCAGAGCCTGCAGACGCTTTTGCATGTACAAAAGGAGTGATGTCATGTTTTCTGTCCATGCAACTGACTGAAGGTGTAATAGTCCTCCACCTTGCCTCCTCCAAGAAATGTTTTCCACCCTCAAATAAATACCTTTTCATGTTAGTCAATGGTTATGGGTACTATTTTCTTTCTTAAATGGGTGGTACAAGAACTGGAACCTGAGTAGTGGGAGGCAGTATTAGTTTTTGGGGAGTACAACCAACCCCACCTCCACCGAGAAGTCTTAAAGATCCACCCCACCTCTTTTGATTCATGTGGAGGGGCATGAGGTGGATCTATCATTCTGGAACATGTCACACTAGTTTGGGACCTGGATGAAGCAACAGAACAAGTCTGTGGAGTGATCAAGTTGTGGAGCCCCTGCATTTTATTAAGGACTAGGAGAACAGAAGATACTTAATGCCTTCAAACTGACTTAAAAGCCCTTGAACAAATGATTATCAGAGCCACCTGGGGCCTCAGAAGGAAAGAATAATTATGGAGTGAAACTACAGCTCCTAAGGAAAACAATAGACACAGGGCCAGATATTCAAAACTTTTCACCGGCAAAACCGCTTGTGCAGGTTTAGCGAGGATTAGCGGGTCTGCTATCTCTCAAAGGCCAAATAGCGCGGCAAACTGCATTAGCACCGGGCAAAATTATAATGTATGCAATGGGCAAACTGACATGAATACAGGCGCAATGCTATATTCAGCAACTAGTGCCGCTCTAAGTGGTTTTGCATGACTTAGCATGACACTTAGTGCAGTGCACATTACCGCCCAGGAAAAGCTTGTCTTAACCCTGGGCAATCAGCTTTGTGTGACACTATGGCTTTTGCGAGGGTTTAGCGTGGGTATTGTACTACCCTAACAAATAAATATGGCACTATAGATAAAGCCAAACATAGAGGAAGCATGTTGCTAACTGATGGCATCACAATGATGCCATCATCTGCCACAAGTCCCAGCCATGCCAGGCAGTAAGTGGTGACCCTGCCACCAGTGGAAAGCACGGCAGGTGGCTATACAGCACACAACCGCGGACTGCACTTCTGTGGACACCAACAGATGCCAGCACACACATGCAGCACTGTGGGCATGGAGGATGTTGAGGGGAGCATGTATGGGTGGCGAGGCTGTGCTATGGACCAGGTGTGGCCACAAGGCTGGGACACATCATGCAGTGTACATGGGCCAGTATTGGGAATACTCCAACACCAGTGTGCCTTTCAGATAATATATGCCCTCCCCGCCACATACCGCAAGCTGTACAACTGCCATAGCACACAAAGCCAGAAATGTACATGTCACTGTGAGCAGCCATGCCACAGGTGCAGCATCTGTGGGTCACACAACAGCATAACAGTAATGTCCAATGTCAGTAAACACCCACAGATTGGGCTCTCACTGTGTATAGTGCAGTCATCATCACTGCCCTACACACCAAAGGCATTGCTGTGTCCACACACTACATAGAAACATAGAAACATAGAAGTTGACAGCAGATAAGGACCGCAAGGCCCATCCAGTCTGCCCATTTCTTTTTCTACTGGCCCCTTGCTACCAGTAGCTTTGCTGTGCACTGTAGCATGCTCTACAGTGTGACAGTTGCATGCAGCATCACCACCACCACCTGTGCTCTATGCTGTCTTGTCCCCTGGGGTACAATATGCTATGCTATGCTATGCTGTACTGTTTACATGTAGCCTGTGGCTATCATCTGCACTGCCAGACTGACCTACAGGTGGAGCTGCAGTTGGACCTGGTCAGTCCCTGTACTTCTAGACTGACCTACAGGTGGCTCTGTGGGACCCTGCAGTAACGCTGGGCAAACTGCATGCAAATCAGGGTATAATGAGATACTAATCCAGTTGTTTGCCCAGAGACTACCTAAGTAGGCTCATTTGCATGGACTTTTTGAATATGGCACATTTTAGCTCCGGGCAAATGTGTTTGCACCAGGCTAACTGCTTAGCGCCTCGCTTAATGCCACGCTTAATGTGTTAGCGCCGGTGCTAACGGTACGGGAATATTATACAGTTTTGATCACTGTTCTTCAACATCTGCTGCTTCCTGCAGCTGTACTGTCCATGCATTTGCTGGCACACACATTGGCCACGTAGTTTGTCTGTACCTGCCCTCATGTTGCTGTGCACTGTGTTGTTGTGGGTTGCACTTCCTGGTTGCTTTATTCAGTGCTGTCTTATTCCAGGGCTATGTTTGCCCTGCACTCCCAGCCCAGTTTGTATGGCCTCATTACCATGCTATATTCGGTAGCTGTTTGCCCTGGGCTATTCCTTTTGAATATAGCTTGCTCTGTGCTCCGGCTAAGTTTGCCCACCAGACAGTGCTAATTTTGCCCGGGCAAAGTTTTGAATATCTGGCCCACAGTGTTCTGATTCAAGTTGAAAGAACCACAGGTTTTTCTTAAACATTTATATACTAAAAACATAAAGTTCAGCCTTTGAGATTAACAATATTTGTTTACCATATTCGTTATATATATATATATATTATAGTGGCACGGTTGTACCGCTATAGTTAGGGTTGAGTACCCTATTTAAGGTTAAATTGTGAAATTTTGGTACCTTAATAACTTTGCCACCATAGTTCAGATTTGCCTGAGATTTGGTAGCCATAGAGCAGCAGCATAGGTCTTGAGATCTGCCAAGCTTTGTACCAGTCAAATGTACAGTCAGGAGTTATTAGTGACATTCTGGGGCGCATTTACTCTTTTTGCACATTCTTTGTTCACGTACGACAGGCCCGTGACGCTTTGCATGACCAGTCCAAAACTTCAGCAGCCATGCGGCCGGGTCCCTGATGTGCCTTTTGAAGATTTCATGAAAACATGTTAAATGGTTCAAATGTTATTCTAAAAACAAGTTTCCCAGTATAGTCAATGGGAAAAGTTAACAATAGTTTGATAGTGTCACAAACGCGGATTTTAGTGTCACAATGCTGCCTATAGTGTCACAAATCCTCCATTTTGTTTCGTTACTGATTAGAAAAATGCTTGATGCTTAAAATTGGGACCCTCTAGGAACACAATTCTTTGTGTTCACCTAGTCAGACCCTGAGGATGCTAGCTATGTCTTTATTTTGGGATTAAACACCCCAGAAATATGTTTTTGAAATTTTTGAAACAGTAGTGTTGCAAATGAGTGTGCAATTGCGAAACTTTCATGATTTTTCTGTGAAAGTGTTGCAAATTGCGACACTACAATGTGACACTATGGGGAAAATAACAGGACTTCTTTGACACTCAGCTGCAAAATAACGGTTTGGTGTTTAGGCTGAAATTTGGAAGGAAGAAAGCCAACATCCCACAGATGTACCTTTTGGTGGTTTGGTAAAAATATTACAGGGCGGCAAAGTGATGGCACTCTGAAGTTGATGCTTTTCCCATAGGATAACATTACGGCATCTGTCACGCTTTTGGGTCTGTATCTCGAAACAGTACTGAGATACTGGACTTTTCATCAGAAAATGCTTAGCCCATCAGGGCACTAAGTACAAAACTAGCCAAGAAAGTCATAATTCATACGAAATATTATTTTTTTTTTTCTACATCGTGACGGTTCCTGAGATATAAGCAATTTAGTATTCAAAGTCCTCATTTTCTGCTCCGAGGCCCATTATTATGCATACATTCTTGTATTCACTGTCTTTTCAATGCAGTTTTGGGGAAAAGAAGGGTGTCTTTCGTTACTGTGCCAGTTAGCATTTTCAGTTGTGTTTCTGTTACCGCTTGCATCACTGCTCCTGTTCACGCCCATCAAAGTGCAGTATGGTTTAGGCTTTTCATTTGTGCTTGCATTTATGCCATTGCTACCATTTGCATTTCCATTACTGTTTATGTTTTTGTTTTGCATCAGCCTGTGCATTACTATTTGCGCTTGCAGCTGCCCTTCTGTTTGCATTTGCATTTACGTGTCTTTCGTGTTAAGTCATCGTTGCTGTTACTGTTACCATTGGCATTTACAATTGCGGTACCGTGACCATAGCGTGTTACGATTTATGCTTCGTATGCATTTGCATTTCTGTTTCCTTGGCATTATTGTTGCTGTTACCATTACCTTTGCATTTCCAATTGCAGTACCATGACGTCGTGTTATCAATTGCATTCTGGATGCACTTGTGTTTGTGTCTCCTTTTCTTTCACTGTTTGCTTTGGCATCACTTTGCGCTTTATGTTTCTATTACCATTTGCGTTACCATTTACGTTTGCATCCCCATGTGCATAACCATTTTCGCTTGCATTTGCATTGCACTTACCATGACTATGTCACACAAAATCATGTGGTGGGAGCGGGCCCAAGGGCCCATTATCTCACCACCACATTCCATTTACTATTTATAGTCCTCATTCTCAAATGATGGAAATTATGGCAAAAACTCTGTTTAATGCATCGTTAGGGTTGTTGAGTGAAAAGTGGCAATTGATGTTAGGTTGAATCATTCTTGCCCCCTCACTCTCACTCCTTCATCCTGGCATTGGGGTGTGTGTTAGTAGTCGGTCCTAACTCTCACCCCATTTTCCCATACTTCACCACCTCAACTTTTACACATGGGATGGGGTGAGAGTTAGACTGATGACCCTAACGCACACTTCCGGGATGTGCTGGGAGGCGGTAGGGGAGCAAGGTGGGGTTTCCAACCCTAACATCAAATTTCCTTACTTTTTGTCACTGTGGAATAACCTAACTGATGCATTAAACAGAGTTTTTGTATGAATATATATATATATATATATAGAGAGAGAGAGACAGAGAGTTTATATTTAGTTTGTCTTTTTAGTAGCTTCAAAGCTTTGAAAGCATTGGTGTTAGTAATGCATTTAGAAATACATTTTTTAATTGTCTTTACAGTTAAACATGCAGTTTCATGTGAGGGCACATTTTGGGGAAGGTATTCAAATTATTTTTAATCATGGGCACAATACTTGGTAAACACAAGCCTTTGATGATAAAGTGTATTTTTCTTTTAAGATTGAGAAGTATACAGTATATATATGTGTGTATTTTTTTCCTACTTTCTTTTCACAGATATTATAAACTGAGCCAGGAAAAAGTAAGATTGAACAGATCAGAGCCGACATTAAAATGTGATGTTCCTAAGTGTCTGTTGCATGCACTATGCTTTCCTTTTCATCGGAGGGCCATGAGGTGGATCTATCATGTTGGAACAACTATCAGAGCTGCCATCCCCTGAAATGCCATTTATCACTCATTTAAAATAACACAAATGTAGTTTCACATTTTTTATTCTGAGGCAAGAAGAAGATGAACCAGCATGGTTAATAAATACATTGATTGACACTTGTGAATGAGTGGGAGGTGGATTTTTTCTAACATTCCTGGTGGTTTTATACTCTGGAATCTGCTATTCAGGTTTTTTTTAAATTGCATCTTGTCCCAAGTGATCTTCCCAGAGTACAGTTTGCTCTATTGTTTAATAGTCCCAGTGGAGGCCAGTGTCTTGTTACATTGTCTTTGTTTCAGATTAACCACATACATCATGGCAGTTAAAGGAGACACACTTTGAGTCTTAGGGTATATACAGCATAATTAATAAGTTTTCATGTGCATAACCTTCCATTCATGTTATTGCTAGACATACTGTAGCTAGCTTGGCTTGAGGAAGGGTTAACATGGTCAGGACCCTTAGCAATTGAGATGCATATGCAGCAAATAAGTCCAGATGCGCTTAACTTACACTACAACAGCTAAGTGTCACAGTCTGCATTTTCTTCTTGAAATGGTTACTTTTGCATTTATGTTTATTTTCAAATATTTAATATTCCGCCTATGTGGTTATGCCATGGACCATAACTGATCTTCAGCCTTAACCCTCCCCGTGCCCTAACTTGCATAGAAGATAGTGCTTGTAGACAAATCTAATAATTTGCCACTGTGTTCTGGTGTGTGTGTGTGTGTGTGTGTGTGTGCTTTTGATTCAATTGCTTGTGTCTTGCATGGAAAACAGTGCTTGTAGACAATCTAATCATTTTGCAGCTGTGTTTTGCTCTGTGTGTGTGTGTGTGTGTTCCTCTGAGGCTGTTCTTGCAACCTATGAAAGGCAGAAATGATGAGGTATCTCTTCCTATTCCTGAATGCAAGTTCCTCTGCCCTGGGAATACCTGCTTGCTGAATAAGGAAGGGTTGCAGGAACACAGGGAATGATTATTGGGGGGCTGATGGTCATCAAAATGGAAAGGGATTTTGGGGTAATCATACTGGATGACCAAAAGGTGCTAAAGAAGGTATCAAAGCTGTGAGGAGAGCCAGTGAATGCTGTGGTGCATAGGAGAGGTATTACCAACAGAAGGAAGGAGGTGGTGATGTCACTGTGTAGATCACTGGTGAGGCCTCATTTGGAGTATGGTGTCCAGTTCTGGTCATTCATCTTTAAATCACAAATGGGTTAAATGGTTCTATTTTAGATTTCTATCCTTTCCCTACTTCTCCCACTGGTTAGCCTTATGGAACACTAACCAGAACATATCTTGGCCAGCATGATGAATGCACCTACACAAGTTACTTCTTAGTCTACAGCACTGTCTTTTAAATGCTAACTTCTTGTTGAAAATATGGCATACTATTTCCATCCATGTTATTGCTAGATATACTGTAGTTAGCTTGGTTTCAGGAAGGGTGAACATGGTCAGGACCCTTAGCAATTGAGATGCATGTGCAGCAAATTTGTCCAGATGTGCTAACTTACCCTATAACTGTTAAGTGTCACAGTTTGCATTTTCTTCTTGAAATGGTTACTTTTGCATTTCTGTTTATTTTCAGATATTTAAAATTTGACCATGTGGTTATGTCATGACCATAACTGATATCCAGCCTTAACCCCACCCCTGTACTCCAACTTGCATAGAAACTAGTGCTTATAAACAAATCTAATCATTTTGCCGCTGTGTTCTGTGTGTGTGTGTCTGTGTGTGTGTGTGTGTGTGTGTGTGTGTGTGTGTGTTTCTCTGAGGCTGTTCTTGCAACCTAGGAAAGGTGCTTCCCAGACACAGCAGCAGTAAATTGCATAGCAGATATAAAATGTCAATAAGCAGGTCATGCAACAGATGTGCTGAGCAGTTACTGAAGCAAGAAATGTACAGCTGTCATGTTTTATATCATGTTCAAAATGTGTTTTTGCACCTGTGGTGCCAAATGGCACAATCGTCGCAAAATCTCTTTCAGCTAATGAACTGATAGTGTCACTGTTCATGTGGTGGGGTCACAAAAGCCCACACTGAAAACTTGATGTGAAAATACCAAGAAACACCCAAGGCATTAGGGTTTCTGACCATTACACCCTGCACTGTAGGGACTGACAGGCATCAGGGTGTGACTTGAGATTGTCAACAGTAATGCTCATACCATTCCACACCATCCCCACTCTGCAGCCAGTGACAGGTATCGAGGTGTGCCTTTGACTTCTTCAGCCCCAAAGTTCACTCCATTCTCTTATACTGTATCCATTTCAGTATATTTTTATGGAATGGGGTAAGTGTAAAGTTTGAAAACCCCAAGGCCCACCTCGACTCTTGTTTGTGTCTGCAGGGTAGGGTGAGGTGAAATGGCATGAGCATTATGGGCAATGATCTGAAAGGCACCCCCTCAATGCCTGTCCAAGTCTGTGGGGTGGGGTAGGGTTACGCTACTTCAGTACTTCACTGCCATTTCCATTATGCCTGTCTGTCTGTGTGTGTGTCTCTCTCTATCTATCTATATGTTCATGTAATTATCTATCTTTCTATTAATTGCATGTATCACTATTTTACCTATTTCTAAAACAAACCTGCATATCACATTTGCCTGCACTCTGAGCACATACTTATGAAACTGTGCATATTTGTACTCCACTTCATGAGACCTCATACATTCCTAATATTCCCATTATCACAAGCATAACTACCTTGCCCTTATCAAAAGTGAACCCTCTGAAAGTTAATATCACATTTTCTCTAATGGTCGATCATAATTACACCTGACTTCCTGACATCAACACATTGCTTAAATATAACGTACAATACAAAAATTAAAATACTGTGTAATAATCCCAAGGCTGAACAGCCATTACTTTTTTATGTACTGACACCTTCTGTGCCATCATGTGAATTTGCATATGTTTCCTTTGATGCTTTGCATTATTGGGATATGTGCAATTGTTTTTTTTAAATTTGGCTGTCTGGCCGATATCGCCTGGGATGACACATGCATCAATGGCATTTGCTCTGGGGTTCTTTTGTAAGCTTCCTATTCCTTCCATTAAAATGCACACCTCAATATATTTCCTAATGTGTATGCCTTCCTTAGAACAGAAACTAAAACAAATTGTACTACTTACAAATCATTGTGTTGTTTCTCCATACCTCCTTAACAATTCTGCACAACTTCACTAACTTCATTATGCAGCCAGTGGTGGATCTGACCAGAGTTTGTTAATGCTGTATTTACCAAGATAACAAAGTGAAGATGTAATATTTAATTTTCAGTGGGGTGCTGCTTGTGCCCTTTTCTACATTATGGCCTGGATATTCAAAGGTTGCGATGGCGCAAAAGTGTAGTGCAGGTGCAACCCGCATTGTGCCCGGTGGGATATTGAAAAGGCTGCCTGGCGCAGTACAAATCCGATGCGCTGGGGTGCAATGTTAATGTATGCAGTGCGGATGCAGGGCGGCCCATGCATATGCGATACATCCCGATATTCAGCTTAGATGTGCAGCAAATACGCTGGCACAACCATGCATTGCGCCAGATAGGGGCTCAAAGTTGAGCCGATGAATTGGTGGAACAACTCCTGGCCACCCACAGGCAGGCTGCTGTATTGCAGAGCACAACACAGCAGCCACCAGCCATGCATGGCCACCCGCCCACCAGGACACCATCCACAAGCACCCACAACTCCCTGGTAGTCTAGTGGTACCCCCTCTCTCCCATTACCCCAATCATGAGTAAATGTATGTAAATCATTCCCTGGTAGTCTAGTAGTACCCTCCACCCCTAGCGCCAATCACGTACATCACCGTAAAAAACTTCCCAGGTTGCAGCCACCTACCGATGACGGGGGCATGGGGTGGTCAAGGGGTTCTGTGGTGGGAGGGTGGGGGTGCCACTTGATCACCAGGAATGTTATAGTGATGTACCGTGATCGGGCCAAGAGGGGGCACCACGAGACTTCCAGGGAATGATATAAAGTGCATCTACGCGGTCAGGATAATGGGAGGGGAGTACCACTAGAATACCAGGAATGATTTAATGTACATTTACCAGCGATCAGGGTAACGGGAGGAGGAGGGTACAACTAGACTACCAGGGAATGGTTTCAAGGACATTTGCTGGCAACGTGAGCTATGGGGTGAGGATGATCCGGGCCCTCCACTGTACACACGTCGTTCTGTGCAAAGTACAGGGCACAATTCATCAGGCTGCCCTGCGCAAGGCATGCAAATGGGGCTAATGACATGCAAATGGCCCCATTTGTGCCTTGCATATATTATGCCCCTCATTTGCATGCCCTCTTCTGAATATCATGGGTGATGCACCTAGCGCAACTGCATTTGAGCAGGGCGATCCCGTGCTCCCTGTCTGTGGCTTGTGCTGGCGCAGTGCCACTGCACTGTGAGCTGTCCATGCCATATTCAGTGGTGCTGCGCCATGGTGCATCACTGTTGAATATCACCTTGTCCTGGCCCTGGCGCATCCCAATTGTGCTGCACCACGCTTGCGCCACTGCCAGGTACAGTCTGAATATCCTGGCCTATATTTACCCAGGCCAGCACAGAGAGATATAATATCTTGTTTTCAGTGGGGCCCAAATTTTACCAATCTTTACAATGTATTTGCCCATGATACAGGCCAGCTGAGAGCAATGTCTCATTTTCAGTAGGCTGCCAACATTTTGACCCCAAATTTCCAATATAGTCTTTTATGACCTCACATTATAATCAAGACAGGTGAGATTTTAAAATCCTGTCCAAAAGATCATCTGTGGAGCAAATGTAAAAACATGTTTCAGAGGGATTTGAAAAATGAAATTTGTCATTTTCATGGGGAGATTCATAACATAAGGGATATATTGAACATTTGGTCCCAAAATCTGCAACAATAATGTTATAAGTAACCACTGGAGAAATTCAACATTTCTTCACAACTTAGTTGATTTTATTTTTGTATTTTCACCCCAAATGTTCAACATAGACTTTTATGACGCCATATTATGATCATAACAGGTGGAATTTTTAAACCCTTCCTGAAAGGTGACTTGGCAAGTGACTATGAACACATGTATCAGAAGAGACTTGAAAAATTACACCTATCAGTTCATGAGGTAGGGTAAAAAGGATTATGCTGAAAATTTGGGGCAAAATGTGTCAAACATAATAAAGGTATCAGAACGTTGGAAAAATTCAACAATTTTTATCTAAATCGTTGTTTTTTCACATTTGACTCCAAATTCTCAATATAGTCTTTTGTGAACCTACTTCATGGTCAAGACAGGTGAAATATTTTAAATCCTATTCGAAGGTGATTTTATAGTGCAACTGTGAACACATGTTTCAGAGGATTTATAAATTGACACCTGTCATGTTCATCAGGTGATTAATAAAATTACTATATTGCACATATAGGGCCAAAATCTGCAAAATCATAAAGTTATGAGTGAACATTGAAAAAAATAAATGTTTCCTCATATCTTTGTTGTTATTTGAAATTTTGACTTCAGATTTTCAACATTGCCTTTTTATGACCTCATCTTATGATCACAACAGGTAGATTTTTAAATCATGCACCAAATTTGATTTAGTGGCGTGACTGTGAAAACATGTTTCGTAGGGCTTTGAAAATGACATCTGTCATGGTCATGAGGTGGGGTAACAAGAGAGTTAGTGTTGCACATTTGGGGCCAAAATCTGAGAAAATGACAAAGTTATAAGTAAACATTGAAAACCTTCAACATTTCCTCATAACTTTGTTGTTATTTGACATTTTGACCCAAATTTCCAAAATACTTATTTTATGACCACAGCTTATGAACAAGGCATGTGGAATTTTTAAATTATATCTAAAAGGTAATTTGTAGCTGTGAAACATATTTCATGTGGAGTATAAAAATTATCCTACCTTGTTCATGTGATTGGATCCTGAAAAGGCTATGTTAAAAATGTGGTTTAAAATGTTAAAACATGCCAAATAAATCATTAAAGGTTCAAAACACAATAAAAAGCCATTAATCAAACTTCCCTAATTTTTATCAATTACCAGATGGTGTTGGAAGCAACAAGATGTGCTGATTACTGTCAGAGGATCCAATAAGTAAGTGAAGGGAGTTGGGTGGTGGGGGATGGTTGCTGAAAGAGGGACCAGAGTGGGGGTCCTGAGGTCATGGACACAAACAACATCAAAGAATGGTTGTTTTGTTACAGGTAAACAGCCAAAGATAATGAAGGCTAAGATGACGAGGGACAAAATGATGAGGGATTATTTTCTTATTATCAGGTACTTATTGTTTGGTGGCACTGAGGGTGGGCAGTAGTGTTTCATTATAATTTGGGTGGTTAGCTGACACCAAGAGGTGATCATCCTGCTGTTGGACTGTGTGGGGACAAAATGGCAGGTTGGATGGGAGGGATACCAGGAGTGGGCTTGGACACCACTTCTGTTGATGTTTAAAGAGTTGCATGGGGGACAAATGCTGGGTCAGATGGGAGGGAGGGAGGACACTGGCTGCTGGTGATATTTAAAGAGTAGGTCAGGTGGGAGGAGATACCAACAGTGGGACTGGATGAACACCTGCTGCCAGTAATTTTAAAAGTATGATCAGGCAGAAGGGGAATACTAGTGGTGGACTAGAATGAACAACTGCTGCTGGTTAGATATTAAAAGTTGGATTAGGTGGAGGGGAATACCAGTAGCAGAACCAGCCATTTGAGGCGGCTAGGATGATAATGCCATGTTGGTGAGTTAATGGATGGACCAAAATGTCTTATGATAAGAATTGCCTTTTTTTTCATATGCAAGAAGTTTCCATCCATCAGCAAGCAGAACAGCATCACATCAACAACAGTTTGCTTCTAATACACTGCTCACCACACAGCCTCTGCAACACTCAACTCCACTGGCCCTTAAACACTCATACCTTCAAACCCATAAAGTGCTGGCCTACTAAACAACATTTATCCAGCTTAATTAGATTCTAGGACATACAGTATTTACTTTGGTATGCATGCTAAATCTTGAGAGTGTACCTAATATAGTAGTACAGTTATAGACAGCCAAATTTTTGAAACTTTTTCACACAATTTAACAAATACATTCTGACATTTTGAACTCCTGTAACTTTCAATATAAAAATCAATTACCACTCTATTTAGCTGCTTCTATGATTCTTTCAACAAAGTATGCACATAGATTTTCAGTTATCTAGCTCCAAAGGCAGCTAAACTGTAAGCATAGAAATATTTTCAGAAATTTTGACATGAATAATAGATTGTCAGATTTTGAGCCTCAAAATGTCTCTGCCTTCATCAAAGTGTCATTTACAGTACATTGTCATCCTTTAGGATCCCTTTCAGACAATAAGCATTACAAATGTCAGATCTGTAGCTATAATACAGACTGTATTATGACCAATGAAAGGATTTCAGAAAATTTCATGAAATTTTACAAAGTTTCATGGACTTTCACAAAACTTCTTTGAAATCAGAGTTTGCTAATTTTGCCCAACCCTGCTTGCCATGCCCTCACACAAACCAGTCAGATTGGGTTCTCAGCCTCATGTGTTTTTGAACTTCATGCATGTATTGATCATTTGTATCAATTTATTCCTTCATAATACTTTCATTAATTAGTTCAAATAATACATCATTCATTCATTTATCATTCACCATTCTGTCCCCCAATATTGTTCTCGTCAGCTACTGCAAACATAAAACATATACTGTATTCATCTCTTTGTTGTCTTATTGTCATTATTCCTTCAGAATCACTATGAATACACCCTTACTGGTCAAATAACTCAGTAATTGTTTTGTATTATCCATTAGTTCAACTACTGGCATAAGGGTGAGGCCCTGCTCACTATGGGCCCCTCTAGGCATGCAGATAAATTCAATGGCACCTTTGGGTGCAGAGTTTATAATTCTCTATCTTGAGGAAGAAACTCCAACTGGGTTAGGACTCCTTTGTTCTTAATATTACCTGCCTAGTCTTTGGGTTAGGGCCCTCAGATTGGCATGCCATTTAGTTTATGCTATCTTTCTTGCCTTAAGGGTAGGCCCCTCACCTAGGGGTTCCTTTAGCCATACAGATTGACTCAGTGTTATCTTTCAATGCAGTCCTCCCACATATGCCTGTGGATTGCCTGTTCTCACTTTGCATTCCCCTTTCTTTAGCAGGTCAGCCATCATTTATCAGTCACTTAGTTCTAGGCTCCCAACTGACTTAGGTATAATGATAGTTATTCAGCAGATGCTCTCTCAACTCTTTCCTTTGCAGGAAGGTGCCTTTTTCTTTATGAAAGGATGGGGTACCTTTGGCCACCCAGATCGATTCAGTGACACCACAGGGTGTTACCCTGTTAAAGGGATAGAGTGAAAACATCCTTTCAAATAATCCTCTTAATTGATTTCTAAATTGCATAGTTTGAGTCATCATTAATAAACCCTAGACAAGAAATAGATAACCTTGCTTTGCTCCCTGAGGTTTCCTTTATGGGGGTCCCTCTCCATGCTGAAGGTCATAAATAATTATATATATTCATAATAAATTATCCACAAAGATTTGGAGCCTTATGGTGATTCAACATTTTATGTTTGCTTGCAGCATGTGCAAGAAACATAGTGCCATCATCCGAGTTTTTGTAGGTGTGGCACCCTGTCTTCCAATTCAGTTAGTGTGTTTGCAGGCACAGCCACAGTTCACCAATGAATGCTGCAGCTGTCTATGACAGCAGTTGAAAATGCAGTGCCGCATAGTTGAAAGGGAGAGCTCCGCTCAGTGAGCAGTGATAAGATAGTGTTGATTAGCATATTGTCAGCAATCCTGCTTGTATGCATCTCTGCTTTCTCTTTCTGAAACTTAAATTCAGTTTGAGTGAACTTTCCTAGGACTATCTTTCTGGGAGGAGGCAGCGGGGCTGCCCAATTCCCCGTCGGCTCAATTAAACCCCAAAGAAACAGACTTCCAGTTGCCACGCTGGGAGCCCATCCCAACATGGCACATGTCTGTATGGCTGATGGGGGTGCCCAATCCACCATCAGCTCCACTGTCCCTCCCCCAAAAATAAATCTTCCAGCTGCCACCCTGGGAGCTCACCCCAATGTGGCACAAGTCCTGCATCGTTGTCCTCGGCTCCACTGCCCCCAAAAATCTTCCAGCTGCTATGCTGGGAGCCACCCCAGCATGACACAAGTCCCACGTCATCCTCCTGAAAAGAAAAAACAGTTCCTCGCTGATTGTCTTACCCTCCTAACCCACGCCTACTCCTTCGCGCATCCACCTCCCCACACACCCCCACCCCATACTTAACTCCGGAGGCTGGTGAGATGATCTCTCGTGGACCGGAACACATCTGCACTCTTCAAAGCCAGCTGCAAACTGAAGAAATGCCGGTTAGCTGTATAATGGAATAAATAGGGTTTTTTGAAATTTAATTCATATCTCATGCATTTTTGGAATTTTGGTACCAGATTTTCAACATAGGGTTTTAGGATGCTTCCTTGTGAATTCTGGCATTGTCATGGTGTTAATCAGCCCGAAAGGTGATTTCACCGTCACTGCATGGAACCACCTTTCAGGACTGATTTACGAAATGACAGTCTCACAGTTCATGAGGTAGGCCCCAGAAACCCTATGTTGAAAATTTGGTGAAACAATTCCCAAAATGACTGATTTATGTGCATGCGTTGCACAATTCCTACACGCTCATAAGTTAGAGAATTTTTAGTATTTTCACTCCAGATTTTCAACATTGCCATTTTACCACACCTCCTTATGAGCAGTACAGCTGTCATGTTTCACATCTCACCCAAAATGTGTTTCCTCACATGTAGCGCACAATGGCGTAGTCGGTGTGCCAAATCAATGTTCGGACAGATGAAGAAAATCACAGTGACACTGTTCATGAGCAAAGGTCTGAAAATGGCTATGTTAAAATTTGGTGGCAAAAGTCCATAAAATGACTGTGTTATGAGTGAGCGCTGCACAGTTTCCATGCACCCTCATAAGTTCATGAATTTGTAATATTTTCAGTTCAGATTTTCAACACTGGCATCTTTCCACACTTCCTTATGAACAGTACAGCTGCTGATATTTTTCACACCATGGCGGAATGTGTTTTCGCGACTTCAGCGCAGAAATGCATGGTCACTGTGGGAAATCACTGTTCGGGACAGATTAAGAAAATCACAGTGACACTATTCGTGAGCGGAGGTCCCAAAATGCCTGTGTTGACAATCTGCTGTAAAAGTCCTCACACTACTTATAGTACTGATGTGCGTTGCACAGTTTCTACGCATGCTCGTGACTTCACCAGGTTTTTTTATATTTTCAATGCAGATTTTCAACATTGCCATTTTTGCACCTCCCCATGAACAGTATAGCTGTCATTTTCACATCCTGTTCAAAATGTGTTTTTGCACCTGTGGTGCCAAATGGCCTAATCGCTGTGCAAAGCAGCTTTGGCTAACAAACTGATATTGCCACTGTTCATGAGGTGAGGTCACAAAAAGAATGTTGAAAATTTGGAGTGAAAATACCAGCAGATACCAGAGGCATTAGGGTTTCCGACCATAAGCGCCCCACCCTGTAAAGAATGACAGGCATCAGGTGTGTGATTTGGGATTATCGCCTGTAATGCTCATACCATTCCACCCACACCCACACCCTGCAGCCAGTGAGGAGGCATCAAGGTATGCCTTGGACTCTTCGGCCCCAAAGTTCACCCCATTGTCCTATACAGCACCCATCTCACCGTATTTCCTGATGGAATGGGGTGAACATAAGGGCCAAACACCCCAAGGCATGTCATGACACTTGTTGGTGTCTGCAGTGTAGGGTGTGTTGAAATGGCGTGGCGTTTGCCTGATGACCCAAAGGCACACCCCAATGCCTGTCAGTATCTGCAGAGTGATGGTGGGGTTGGCTTCAGTTCAGTACTTCACTGCCATTCCTATTATGCAGCTCTGTAACTCCTACACTACTAATGCCAATGCCAGCAAGCAAACATTCGGCATTGACAAATACTGTTGATAATGGCATCTCTTTCCCTGGCTGCATCTCTGTCTCTCCTTACAAGAAGTAAGTATGTGATTGTTCATTCATTTATGGTTTGGGCCTTTCCCTCTGGTAAATTTGGTGTAAGGGACCTTGGGCCTTCTTACCTAAGGTAACTTTTGTGTAATGGGACCTTGGGCCTTCTACTAAGGTAACCTTGGTATAAAAGAGACTTTTGGCCTTTTTTCCTAAGGTGTCTTCGATTTAGGGGGACCTGGTCCTTCTTCCTAATGGTAGATTTGGTGTAAGGGTATCTTTGGCCTTCTTCCCTAAGGTAACTTTGGTGCAAGGTTACCTGGTTCTTCTTTCCTAAGACAACTTTAGTGTATGAGAACCAGGTTCCATGACACCTGAAGGGGTGGAAACCTCCTCAAGCGGATCAATGTATCTTCATGGCACCTTGAAAGGGTGGCAGTCTGTGAATCAGGGAGAAACAGAACCAAGTGTACAGTCTGGGTTGCACAGAAATTCTGCATACTACCTTGTTTCTAGACTGCTTCAGTACCTGCTCTTCCTTATCATTCATCTGCTCTCCATCATTATTCCCATCCAACCAAACATTACAATTTATTCCCTATGTCACATACACATTCCTACATACTGTGAGGTTCCTGATGTTCCACTGTTTTAAAGGGCTTTTGCTCATGGTTCATTGGAACAGTGGACACTTACTTGCCATGATCCCCATGAATTGGTACTTACACCATGTGTGCCCAAGCATCTTTTGGATGCTTGTTTTTACTGCCAGCTTCCTCCATTCTCCAGTATTACCTCTTTTATGTAGGGTTGGGCCTTCTTCCCTGAAGTACATTTGGTCTAAGGGGACCTTATTCCTGCAGCAACTCTTGGGGCAGAAGCCTTCTCAAGAGATTTCTTCATCTTCAAAGTAACCCAAAAGGGTGGTACAATGGAATTCACTGATAACAGACTTATCCATGCACACACAATATGTTTGTTTTAAGTGGTGTCTGGTATGTCGCAAAATACTGATTTTTAACTATGGTTTGATTGTTTATTGTTAAACCTTTCAAGAGACACATTGAGTCTTTACTTTTCTGCTGTGACAAAGACTATAAGATAAGTTAAAATAAGTGAAAAATAAAATATTTAAAGGTCTTCAGCACTGTGTCTTCATTATACTGAGCTGGATGTCAGCCAAAATGTAACTGCTTACTCATTCTGTTTGCTTTGGTTCCAGTAACTCCTTTATGCTTTTCTGTGTTGTTTTAACAGTGGCATACTTCTTCCATATTTTCTCAGTGGCAGTCATAATTGATCAGTTGGGAATTAAGTCTTGATGCTGTTCTATAGCACAGCATACCCTGCTGAGTGCCACCTAACATCTTGAGGTTTTGATTTGGGCTCATCATTGCTCTGGTAGATTACAGGGAGATAGTTTGTCCATCAGGCTTAGAAACATTTGAACTGAGTAGCTTTGACCCCATGCTGGGCATATTAGCACAGCACAGAATGACAAGCATTCTTTAGCTTTCTTCTGGCCTATCAGCACTTCAGATTTAAAACAGAGTACTGCTTCCTATGCACAAGAAAAAATCTAGTCTTGTCACAATTAAACATGTCCATTGGTTCAAAATTGGCAAGGATTTCAGGAGGACACCACTAATCCATGCCTCTGCAATGGCTGAGTCTGCACTTTGTTTTTCACTGTGGGCAAGTTTATGCCCAATGCTGTGTCTGAGCTTCCATTTGTGTAACCACCCTCATATGGAATGATGTATGGTTTTCCCATTGCAGTTGCAACTTCAGGAAGCTTATTCCATGAGTAGAGTGCCGCTTATCATCACTTCCTTTCCCGAGCATTAGCAAACCCAAAGAGGACAGCATCCTCCACCTCTCTATCCTTCTGGTTTCTGTTCTGCTTGCAGTTTGATTTTGATTCTGATGCCACTTATCCAGTAAACATTGCTTGTTATTCAAAAGGTATGACAAATTAGAGTTCAATCTGCCACAATGAGCAACCAGGTCTCTCATATTCGTTTTCAGCATCCTCAGTGTTGTTGAGAATCTCTACTTTTATTTTTGAAAGAGAAAATGCAGTACATTTAGCAGACATTTTGCTTGAGTAACTGACAGCATCTAACTTCTATACAAACCTTAGGTCACTTATAGGGACAGTCAATTACAAAATGACAACTGATTTCTGCTCAGTTGAGTCAGCAACCAACAAGATGGAGTGACACAGTGACGCCAGTATTAACAGCTGCGTTGACCATAGGCTGATGTGCCAGAAACAAGTGGAGGTCAATCGCCTCATGTGTCCGCTATAGGTGGACTGTCACATCTGCTATAATACTAATTAATAACAGCGATTCCTATGAAAAGGGATGGGCATCCACGTTTGCCTGCTATAAAAGGGTGGCCAGTGTAACTGCATTTGCTGTAAGTGAGGCAGACTGTAGTTCCTGTATCATAGACAGAGAGCTACAGTATATGCACAAGCATTCTATATACTATCTGGCCTTCCAGGCTACCCTCAGTAATATCACCCTTGCTGATTCCAGGATCATTCCACCACTAGCAAACTTACCAAATATTTTCCTATGTCACATAAGCATTCTTACATAAGAATCCAATGGTCAATTGAACTTTAAATCTCCTGTTTGTTTGAAGATTTTACTATTTATTACTTTCTACTTTTGTTTTCAGTGCTACACAAGATAATTAGATTTCATCAGCATTGTAAATGCTGCTGTCTGATTAGTGCAGTATTCCTTTGTGATAATACTAACCTTTACATGATTTTAGGTTGTAAGGACACTAGGTCCATCAAGTTCCCAAAAGAAAACAAAGCATAACAATACAATACTATTATAGAACAAAAAAGAAACGAAAATTAGTATCACTGACATCAAGCGAGCTTTTAGTAGCAGGAAGATTTTTTCTTTTTTTGTGTGGTAGGGAAACAGTGTGGTACAGCAGCATACTGTGAATTTTAAAGTGAAACAACAGCTTTTCTGTCAGTTTAGAGTTCCATAAATAGCAAGAGCTAACCATATACTATAAATGATTTACCTTCATTTAGAATGCTTCAGTAGCATTTGATTTATACAATGCAGGTGAGAGTCAACCTTACAAATAAATTATTTATTTTAGCTACTGAAGCATTCTAAATGAAGATAAACAGTGAATGCATAATAGGTTGCAGAGGAATAACACATATATCTCCACTAGTGAGTGGTAAAACCCATAACTCACAAGTGAGGAAGCCTAGAGTTAGTTATGAAGATCTGATCTTACCACTCATATGAAGATACATGTCACCCATTATTTATTTGATATACTATAAGTCACATTATTTGTAATGCTTTTTTTGTGTTTTACTTTGTTTAGCTTAAAATGGCCTTTCTTCTCGTTGTAAACTGATTTGTACCATTGCTTTCTGGTTCTATTCCCAGATTCTGAGTGAAAATAACCTGTTCCAAATGAAATAACGTGTTTTATGGGAAATAACATGCTCTATGTGAAAATTAATATTTAGTCCACAATAAATTGATTTTCTTACCAAATGTAGTCACCACTAGTGTCGTGTAAACCGTTTATCTTTATTTAAGCTGGTTATCTGTACTTCAGACTTCAACCTAGGGAGGCAGTATTAGCGCAGTGGTTTAAGGCTCTGAGCTGCAAATCTGAGACCTGGGTTTGAATCCTACAGCCCCACTTGCATACTGTGTGACCTTGAGCAAGTCACTTAACTTCCCTGTGCTCCCAGTTCACACCTGTAAGCAAGCTTTCAGCTTAGTGTGCTACTCCTGATTAAACAATTGCAAAGAAAAAAAAAAAGACAGGTTACAAAAGGAACTCATAAGCAATCAGAGAGCAGCTTGAACACTGCCCTCTGCTGGAGTCAAAACAGGCAACACAATCAAAATGTTTCAAGCTTTATAAAAATAATTAATCTAAAAGATATCCAATTTTAAATACATTGCATAAATTGAACACACAATAGCCTGATCAGAATATGCCTCTTATTATCACTTGTGAGAAGGCAGGACTTACATATCTCACTTGTGGTTCTGACATTCATGAGTTGTTGTCGCCCTTCACTCATGAAGACAATTGTGTATATATATTCTATATACAGTATGTATACTGTATATGTAGGTGATGTGGCATATGTACACAATGAGGGATGTATTGTACTGTATTTGCTTTGTGCAGCCCCATATAGCATATGCTACTTCTTCCCTGTGGAGCTCTCTTGGAAGTTAAGTGTTGCACTAAAATAGGAAGCCTGTCCCATTGTGAAACAATTAAATAACACAGAAACATAAATAGAGCAGGATAAATTCTGGCTGTTTAGTAACACAGGTTTAAAAAAAATAGATTCATGCAAGCGGGTCTAAGCTAGTTAAGTGAACCCTGCAGAGTGTACTGATTTCAGTGCCCTTAGGTATAGGACTCTAACATTTCTAAATTTACACTGTATCTTTGATGCACTTACTCATTGTATGAAGAGTTTCTCATGGGTCAGAATCTGGCAGTAAAGGAAAAACTGCACTTGGGCTTTTCCTCTATATTGTGAAGCTCAGTACTCATAATTCTGAGATTTGGATTGAGTGACACTCAAGTTGAGCATTTAATTCACAAAACAAAAGATGAGGTATGTTAACGCCAACCCAAAACCTAGTATTTCTTAAAAAACAATATATCACATTTATAACAGCTTTACCAAATAACGTCTTAGTTTTTATCTGCTTATACCACTCCACCACTGCAGCAGCTATTCACCTCCTATTTCCACTGAAGTGACATAATTACAAAAATAATAAGCCTATCTTCATCTGCTTTATTTCAGTCACTAGTTCATTTGACGAGTTATGCAAGGAATGCTAATGCAATGTAACTGGAATGATTGGTTGCATGCTTGGTACTGTATGAAAGTTTGCATGGAAGTCGGTTAAGATACTGGCTACAGTCTAGATACTGTTGATGGGTTTAAGTGCTTATTTATTTATTGTTATTTTGTTTAAAAGGTGGTAACCAGGATAACCACACTAAGACAGAGCTTGTTTCCAGATAGAACCCTGGGAGGGACACAGCTGGGAATAAAATTACAGTGCGTACATGAACAGTGAAAGCAAGGCTCAACTGATAAATTTCAGGCAGTGTGCAAATACACAGGCTACAAGGGTAGCAGGATGAGAGTTAGGTGAGTGTGCAGTCTCCTTATGGCAAGCTAGTTGCAGAATTATGGTGGCATAGCAATTGAAGTAGCAGAGTAAGCTCATATTAAATTGTACAATAGGGTAAATGCAGCATAGGTAATAATTGAGGGGTTAGGATATCAATGGGTTGTTGTAATGCAGAGAAAGAAGAGAAAGATGGCTAGCTGCAGGTGCATGCTTTCTAGAATTGTGTTAGGTAGAGTAGTATTAGAGCATGCAGGAAGGATGAGAGATGGATGAAGAGAGAGAGAGAGGTTCTTCCACACTGTCAGTAGGTGGTTAGACAAAGCAGAAGGCCTGATACAGATTTACCAAAAAGATAACAAAGAATGAGTAGTGGTTAATCAGAGAAAGAGTTGTATAAAAGGATGGCAAAGTTAAGGAGATAGGAAAGATAAGTGGGAACAGTTGCAAGCCAGTAGTTGGCCAGGACAGAGGAACAGTAAGAGAGATATCGGACCTCGTGGGGGAGGGGGGGACTTGCATAGAGAGAGAGAACAGTGACAGGTGAGAAATGGAGCCCAAGGGTGAAGCAGCAGGAAGAATGAAAAAGGAGTCCAATCTGGCAAGTGTATAATTTGTGGCAGAGCTGTAGACTTCATCCACACAAGGATCATCCTGAGGATGATGTCTCGTGATCCAGCAGAGGAAGGCAGGATTTGTTGTGATACAGTGCACCAAGCTAATTAAGAATTTTCTCATGCATTGCTCAGTGTGGATGGAAAATGAGATTCTGGCCCAGTCACACTTCTAATTCAAGCAGCTTGACATCCACAGTATTGAATATATGGGAAGGTTGGAGCCTTGCTAGTTTCTATCTAGTACCTAAAGTCAGGAGAGAGCCTTTGGCATTTAGTGAGACCTGGTTTGTGCACAACCAGCACTTGACATTCTCAAAGTCTTGTTGGAGTGACTGCTCCAGCCAGGACTGAAGCATACCAGAGCAAATGGAACTATGTCTTCTGTATACCTGAGGATCTGTGAGGAGACACAGGTGGAAGGGAGGTAATTTAAGAAGATGGACTAGACTGAGGATAGAACTCTATGGACATGGGACTTAATAAGCAAGGTGGTTGATAGGGCATCACCAACCTAGACTGACTGGAGTGGGTCTAGGAGATAGGAGTGGAACCACCAGTACCAATGCAAATAGGCCCACAGCACCTAACTTATCCAAGAGAAGGTGGGCCATAGTATCAAGGCCTTTGCTGGGTCTATGAAAATTGTCATGGTGAACATAACCAGGTCCATGCCTTAAAGCACAAAAGTCAGTGATCTGGAGGGTGTAGGTTATAGAATGATATTTGTAGAAGCCTGACTGACTTAAAGAGGAAAAAAAAGATTCTGGAAGAGAATACATTTTTCTTGCATCTTAGCCAGGACAGGGATGAGGAGACAAGCTGGTAATTACCTTAGAAGGAAGGAAGAGTCACCCCTTGGTGGAAGAGGAGGACTTTAACCTGCTTCCCAGGACTGGGAGAAAAGACCCATGTTGTAAAGAAAGATGAAGGAGATTAGTAACCTACCCCATCAGGGCTGTGCCTCTTAGAGGGATTAAAGAGAGTGCAAGGCAGTGAAGGTGGTCTCAGAAGAGATCAGGGAGAAAGAAAAGATGCTGGGTAGATGGTGGGAATGGGGCATTTGGGAGAGACAGTGTAGGCAGGACTGGGAGAAGAGAGGGGGGGAAGTAGGAAAGAGCACTGGAGGTGAAGAAATTGTTAAGGTGTTGAGGACCCAGTTGATTCAGAGATATGTGAATTTCTAGTTTGAGAATAGAGAGGTAAACTGATAGTGTGGTCAAGAAGCTTATAAGTAACCTTCCAGAACCTATCAGAGGATTTAAGGTTGTTCTGAAGATGTGTGCCGTTGTTATACCGACACCAGCAGAGTGAAACTAACACAGTGACACAACCTATTCAACATCCATAGTGTCAAGAGGTTGTTGGAGTGCTGTACAGATACAGTAACTCCTAGTTTTGGCCATTCTCCCCATAATCTACTCTCCCATAGTTTGTAATCCATAAGTGCAAGTGTGTGTGTGTGTGGGCAAAGCCCTCACCAAACAGTAAAGGATTCTCTTGCTGTGGTGGTGGGTCAACAATTTGTCAGGCGTAGTGATCACCATCAGCAAAGTAGTGTTGATGTGAAGTCCATCGACAACTTTGTTTTCGGCGAGACTTGAGGGGACCATGAAGATGTAGGTGAAATAAATGAATTTAGCCTTTCTGATGGCTCTAGAGCCAGCATTACATTTATTTATTTGTAAAATCAGTTTACAACCTTTGAGCCAGAGGCCTGCTTCCAAAGGTACTTCACTACATAAAGACATACATAGTGTTTTTGGTTACATAGCATAGGTTTGCAAAACAATAGGCATTCAACAGAGGCACCACGTCACATTGTGTCAGACAAATACATTTAGGTTACAGGGTACATGTAATTGAGAACAGGTGTTACACAAGTTGGTATCAATAGTGAGCAATCTAATAGGTAAACACTGAAACACCTGGCACTGGCCAGGTTCTAGGTGGAGAGCCGTCCGTGTTGCGTTGTCATGAGAAGTAGAGGTGGAGGCTACTTTCAGAGACAGGAGCAGTTACGAGTGTTGGACGATGTGGTTTCAAGGGTGGTTTTGAACTTGGAGATGGTGGTGGCATTGGTGATGGGGGCAGGGAGAGAGTTAAACCAGGTTGTTGGCTCTATAGCAGAAGGACCTCTGGCCACGGCTGGTTCTTGATCTGGGGACCATTAGAGTGGACTTGTTGGATGACCGTGTTGCAATAGTGGGAGGGGTCTGGTGGATGGATGCCGTTAGCCCAGGGGGTGAGAGCCCAAGTAGGGTTTTTGTGAGGAGACAGGTTTGGTATCAGGAGCCGTTCATCCAGGGTAAGCAGTTTAGCCTCGACATACAGCTGATAGGTGTGTGAGCCTGGGGCACCAGTAATCAATCTGCAGGCTTTATTCAGGGTTAAGTGAATTTTTGAGTGCAGTGGTGTCGGCAGCACTATAGACTGGTAGACCATAGTCTACAAGGGACAGAACTGATGATGTAACAGCGAGCCGGAGAGCATTTGGGGAAGGTAGGTTCTATGGTGGAAGAGGATGCCATGCCGTGTGTTAGTGGCGGATGTTAGGGTATCGATGTGGTTGTGAAATGTGAGGGCTGAGTCGAAGGTAACCCCAAGGTATTTGTAGGAGCAGACTTGTTCCAGTGGCTGATTGGTACTTGGAAGGATATAGAGTGGGTGGTTGCTAGCTTTGTTTTGGGGTGGGAAAAGAGCATAGCTTTGGTCTTTTAAGATTGATGACGAGTCTGCGCCTTAAACCAAGCTTCGCACTGTTGAAAGACTGCTGTAGTTGTTTGTATCCACTAACACACCAACTCAACCTCTCCTTCTCCCTCAGTGTTGTCACTCAGTTCTGGAAGCTGGCCAAAGATCTTCTACTCCACAAAGAGAGGGACTCTTCTGCCCTGGGTAACTTCCAGCCAATCACCCTTCTCCCTTCTCTTGCTAAACTGCAAGAGAAGCCTGTTTGTGCTAGACTGTCTGATTTTTATATTCTCCACTGATTTCCTCTCCCCATTCCAGTCTGGCTTCCAGAAGGATCACACCACCGTTACCTCCCTGCTGTGTGTAACTGATTCTGTCTTCTCAGGGATAAATCAAGGGCACATCACAGCTGTCATTTTCATTGATCTGGTCAAAGCCTTTGTGTCCCACCTTCTCCTCCTGGATAAGCTGAATGCTGCTGGCCTCTCAGCTCCTGCTGTAGACTGGTTTCATTCTTACCTCTCTGGCTACCTGCAGTCAGTACAGGTTGGTTGTGCCCTGTCACCCCACTTCCCATCAAGGCCAGGTCCCACAGGGCTCCATCCTGGGGCCCATCCTGTTCTCCATCTTCCTTAATGACCTCCCACAGCTTTTTCCAATTTGCATATCCACATTTAGGAAGATGATACAGTCATTTACACATCTAGTCGTTCCACTATAGCCATGACAGGTCTTCTACAGCAAGACTTCCACAATGCCCTACACTGGTTTCAAGCTATCCAACTCTGGGTCAACAACAAAAAATAAACTGTGCCCATGACTTTGGTGCCAGCCAAAATTGGCTAGACTCCAACTCTACCTATCTTCTCCACCTTGGTTGGTACCCCTCTTGAAGTGGTTCATTCAATCAAATACTTAAGATTGTGGCTAGACAGCATACTTGACATCTCTGAACACATTGATAACATCCACACAAGCTCCACCCTAAACTTGGTGCCTTCTACCCGTAATAAAGACTGTCTCTGCAGGTATGCTTTGAGCTTGTCAGCAAAATGGTGCTCCCTGCCTTTGACTATGTGGACACAGTCTATGGAATCATTCCTTCCACTTCCCTGGCCAGACTGGACACCCTCTGCAACACTTTCTGTCATTTTGCTACTACCTCCTCCTCTCATATGCACCATTTTCATTCTACTCCTACTTCTCCATTCTTCCTCTACCTTCATGTCACCAGAACCACTGTGCCTCATTATTATCCAAATACTGGTTTAGGTCCCTTCTTTCTTATCGCTCCTCACTCCTCTCCTCCATTCCCTTTGACTCTTGCTCCTCTGTTCCAGGGATATTTACACTTTTGCCATTCCTCTTCCCACTCCTCTGCTGGGCAATCAACCCTTACCTATTGCATCCCTTCTCTCTGGAACTTATTGTCATCCTCCCTCCATTTTACCACTTCACCTGTTTCCCTCAAGTACCAGCTGAAACTCCTTCCCTCCCCTGCTCCTGTTTCCCTACTTGAATGCAAGTTACATTTGCTTTCAACCCTAGTACAGGTGTACTGTAGCTGAATTGCCTGATTTTGCTGCTTGCTCTTATTGTACTTACTCCTGTTTTAATCATGTACTCTAGTCCACTGTGACTGTGAACTGCGTGCAATGCTATGTAATTTAATTTAACTGTGTATTGTGTCCATGCTATGTATTTGCCTCTCTTGTTCCCTTCCTGCATGTGGCACCTGTAAAAGAACCTTGACTCAGTGTGCCTTTCAGTCACCAAATTTCAAATAAATAAATATATCTTAACAAGGTCTCAGGAGAGTCCGAGGCTCTGTGGAGATGCAGACATAGTTGTGAGCTTTGAGCATGTCAATGACCTCAGCAAAGCTCTCGGAAGTTGAGAACCATGGAGACAAGACTTCCTAAGAGGGCATGTTTGCCCATGCTGCAATGAATCTGGACATGGAAGAGGTTAGAGCAACATCTGTATTGGTGGATAATGTGAGTACTGACCTGTAAGTGGCCCTAAGACCATCTAGCTGGGCAGGGAGGTCCAGAGGCTTGAGAGATACACAACTAGAATTTAACACAGAAACACTGAATTTGACATCAGATAAGGATTACTTGGCCCACCCAGTCTGCCCATTTTTCCCTACCTTCATTATCACCGCAGACCTTACTTGATCTACAGCTCATTCATCCTCCTCCCTCCCTTTACACTATGACTTTCCTTGTGCATTCTTGAAATTCACCACTGTTTTTGCCCCCACCATCTCAGCTGGAAGGCTGTTCCAGGAATCCACCACTCTTTCTGTGAAGAAGTACTTCTTCATCTCTCTTGAATCTACTCCTCTAGCTCTCCAGCTTCATATCACATCCCGTTGTTCATGAGCACCTTTTTTTTGAAAATACATCCCTACTGTACTTATTTACCCTTGAGAGCTGTTTAAAGGTCTCTATCATATCTCCCTCTCCTTCTCTATTTCAGGGTGTACATATTGATGTCCTTTAGTCTCTCAGTGTACGGCTTTTGATGCAGACCCTGCGCTTGTCTATGGTCTCTAGAACTGGATGGGGGGTCTTACCAGTGATCTGTACAGAGGCAACACCATCTCTCTCATTCTGGTGGAGATACCCTTCCTATGTACCCCAGCATCACACTAACCCTCTCAACTGCCTTCCCACCCTGTCTGGCCACCTTTACATCATCCAACATAATTACCATGTCTCTTTCTTGCTCGGTAGTTGTCAATACCAATCCACCCATTTTGTACTCTGTCTCTGGGTTTCTGTATCATAAGTTAATTATTTTGCACTTTTTGCATTGAAACCCAGCTGTCATACCCTTGACCACGTCTCAAGTTTTCTCCAGTCTCTGCTGTCCTTTCCACCCTCCCGAATGCCCACCCTATTGCTGATTTGGTGTCATCTTCAAAGAGGCAGACCTTCCCATCCCACCCACTCATCTGAAATGACACAGATAAAGACATTAAAGAGGACCAATCTCACACTAATCCCTGAGGCACCTTAATGGTCACCTCCTTCCATATTGGTGGAAAACCTACTAGAGGTACTCATAAGAGATACAATAAATAAAATGGAAAACAACTTACTGGATACATAGACATAGACAGTGCTGGCAGATAAGTGCCTACGGCTCACCAGTATGTCCATTTGAGCTTGTAAATTCACTTTATGTTTTCCTAGAAGTCTGTTGCCCCTCACCCTTGACCTCCAGAATTCCTTTATGTCTGCATTCTTGAATCCCATGATTGTTTCAGCCCCACCACTTCCTCTGGTAGGGTGTTCCACTTATCCACCACCTGTTATGTGAAGATATTCTTCCTCATGTTTCCTCTGAATCATCCTCCCTTCAACTTCATCCCATGCCCTCTAGTCCTGGAACATCTATTTTGCTTAAAATAGTGTATTCCTGCACCCTGTTCCTCCCTGTAAGATACTTGTTTGTCTCTATCATCCTCTCTCCTTCCTCTGCTCTAGGGAGTACATATTCAAGTCCTTCAACCTGTCCTCATAGGACTTGTGATGCAATCCATGTACCATCTTTGTTGCCCTCCTTGAACCTTCTCTATCCTGTCTATGTCCTTATGTAGGTAAGATCTCCAGAACTGCACACTGTATTCCAGGTGGGGCCTCACTAGTTCTTGTATAGTGGAATTATGACCTCCTTTTTCCTGCTGGTGATGCCTTGTCTATGCATCCCAGCATCCTATTTGCTTTACCTGCTGCCTTGTCACACTGTTTCCTTCCTTGATGCCATCAGAGATGATAACGCCAAGATCCCTTTCCTGCTTGGTGCATGCTATATCCTCACCCCAACTGATATATTGTGCCAGGATTTTGTGCCCCATATGCATTATCTTGCACTTCTTGCATTGAATTTCAACTGCCTAACCCTGACCATTCTTCAAGTTTCTGCAGGTCCCTTCTTATTCTGTCTACACCCTCTGGTGTGTCCACTCTGTCACAGAGTTTTGTGTCATCAGTGAACAGGAAAATTCTGCCTTCTAGGTCCTGCACAATGTCACTGATGAAGATGTTAAATAGGACTGGTGCCAGCACTGATTCCTGTGGTACCCCACTGGTCACTCATCCCTCTGTGGAGTGACAGCTATTTACCACCACCTTCTGTGTCCAGCCAGCCAGCCAGTTACCTACCCACCCACTACTGTCCTGCCCACTCCATATTCCCCAGTTTGTTTAATAGCCTTCTATGCGGCACAAAGGCCTTGCTGAAGTCTAGATAGGCTACATCCACTGCCTCCCCTGATCCACCATCCTTGTCACTCAGTCGAACAATTCAATGAGGTTGGTCTAACATGACCTCCTCCTGGTGAAACCATGCTGCCTTGGGTCCTGTAGTCCATTGACAACAAGATGTTCCACCAATCTCTCCTTCAGTAGTGCTTCCATGATCTTCCCCACTACCGAGGTGAGGCTGACTGGTCTGTAGTTCCCTGCTTCCTCTTTGTTCCCACTTTGTATAAGGGTACTACATCTGCTGTCCTCAGTCTTTGGGTACCTCCCTGTTTCCAGTGATCAGCTAAACAGGATTGCCAGAGATTCAGCCACCACATCTCTTAGTTCTTTAGGACCTGGGTTGCACCCCATCTGGTCCCATTGCTTTATTAACTTTATTCCTTCCAGTTCTTTCAGGACCCTTTCTCATGTAAAGGGACTTGTGTCCATTCCTGCATCATTCCCACCTCTTGTACTCCCTTCGGCCCATTACCCTCCTCTTCCTCAGTAAAGGCTGAGCAGAAATACCTGTTCAATAAGTCAGCTTTACTGTTGTCATCCTCCACGTGGCCCCCATCCTCCCCTTCAGTCTCACTATCCCTCTCTTTGCCTTTCTTTTCACTTACGTACCAGTAAAAGGTTTTGTTCCGGCTGCCTACTGATTTTGCAATGTGCTCTTCTGTCTGGAGCTTTGGCTTCCTTACTGACCTCCTGCCTCCCTTTGCTTCTCATGGTACTTCTCCCTATCCCTCTGCCTGTGTCTTTTGTATTGCCTGAGTGAAATCTTTTTGGCTTTCACTTTCTACTACCTCCTTGGAAATCTATAATGGCCTCCTCTTCCTTTTCCCTTGCTAACCTTCTTAATGCATAATTCTGTTGCTCTTGTAATCCCCATTATAAATACTGCCCACTGTTCCTCAACCCCTGATTCCACTCCTTCCCTTAATGCTTCTTTCAGGCATCTCCCCATTTTCCCAAGGTCTGCCCCTAAATCCAGGATATGTGATTTTGTGTGGTTTGATTCTGCTCCTTCTGTGATTTCAAACCACAATGACTGGTGGTCACTGTTCCCAGGTGCTCCCCACTGTTACCCCATCACACTGTCCCTGTTTGTGAGCACGAGGTCCAATATTGCCTTGTGCCGAGTTGTTTCCATGACCAGTTGCTTGAGGAAGGCACTTTGAAGGGAGTCCAGGATAAATCTGCTCTGGTTGATGCTGCTTCTGGGATGCTCCAGCTACATTTGGAATATTGAGGTCTCCAACCAGCACTAACTCACCCTTGTCTGCCATCAGATCCATATCTGTTTCTTCCTCCTGGGCTGGTGGGCTATAGACCACACTTGTGCAGATGGCTGGCCCATTTTCCTTTCCAGCTTAACCCACAGTATCTCTCCCCATTTTGTTCCTCCTGGATCTTTGTGGCCTTTATGTCATCTTTCACATAAAGTGCCACTCGTCCCTCCTTCCTACCTCAGGTTTCTGTGATGGCCACAATGTCCAGGTCTGACTGCACCATGACAGCCTCCAGATCCTCCATCTTGTTGCTAAGGCTCCTGGCATTGACACACATGGCTTTCCATGATTTGTACTCCATAGACTGTTTAGCTGTTCTACTTCAACCCCTTCCCTGGTTGTCCTTTGTCCCTGGTTCTCTCTCTGCTGTCTGCTCTTCTGTTGAATTTTGCCCTTTCTGCCTATCCACCTCTTGGACACTTATCTCCATCTTTTGCACACTGCTTTGTAGAGATATCCACTACTCCTGTTCACTGGTTCCACTGCTAACTGTGGAGGTGGGCAATTAGGTACCCTCCTTGCTGGCCTGCCTCCCCTTGGCTAGGTTTAAATGCTTGTCCATGTAGCATTTAAACTTATCGTTGACTTCTTGATTCCCTTCCAGGATGGATGCAGGCCATCAGGCTTGAACAAGCCTCCATTCTTCCAGTTGGGTCCCAGTCCAATGAATCCAAACCCTTCCTCACAGCACCAGTTCTTCAACCATGATTTAAAGTTCCTGGGCATGCGCCCCTATGCTCTCCCATGCATCTCACAGGTAGTACTTCTGAGAAGGGTGACGAAGTAACTACTTGGCTTGAGACCCTCCCCAATTTCCTAAACTCTTCCTGAACTTCCTTTGGTTCCCCATTTGCCAGGTCATTAGTACCTAGGTGGATAATGACATCCAGCTCACCCTCCCATCTTGCTTTCCCAGCAATCCCAGGATCTTCCTCCCATCCCTCCATGCTGTGGCACCTAGTAGACACCTCACCTCCTGTCCTTCCTCTCCTGTGTTCCTGGTGGATCTCTCTATGATGGAGACCCCCACCAGGAATTGCTTCCTCCTCCTCTGGGGTCCACTGCTTCCCCACTGAGTTCACCTCATTGGCTGACCTCCACATCCTTCCCTCCACTTCTCTGGATTACACAACATGGATGTGGGCAGAGGAGCACATGCAGACAGATTTAATAAAGTTTTATGGAAAAGATAGCCTGCTTTTGATACTGGAAAACCAATAGATATCATCTATTTGTACTTTAGTAAGGCATTCGATGCTGTACCACACATGGAATTAGTCATTTGTTTAATTAGAATCAATCCCAGTTCTAAAATAATAAAATAGATTAGGTCTTGGCTTACTTATAGGACACAGGTTGTCAGTGTAAATGGCTATGAATCTAGTGAGGCAGAAATGACTAATGGAGTGCCTCAAGGTCAGCCCTAGGGCCAGCACTTTTCAATATATTCATTTTAGAAATGCAGGTGTCACAAGGTGGTGAATGACAAAATTTGCAGATGATGCAAAATTGGATGTTATTGATACTCAAGAAAATGTGGATACACTACAGGAGGAAATAAATAAGCTATACAGATGGTCAATTTAAACATAATGAAATTCAGTCCTGAGAAATGTGCAGTAATACAGTGTGGTTACAGTAATCCAAGAAACAAAATATGCCATAGAAGACACAATCTTAAGGGATTCAGATTGCACAAATGTGGGTGTTATTGTTGATAGTAGTCTTAAACAATCTAGGCACTGTGATATGGTAGTTAAGAAATGCAATTGTCTATATTTGTGTAATGCTTACCAATGCAGCTCTTCTTTACCCGCTAGGTATTCTGTGTCTTGCACCTTGAAAGCTTCCCTATTCTCCCTTTACCTCTCTCCCATCCCCCTTGGATAACAGAAGGTTGACTATTTGGGGCATCTCAGAGTTTCATAAAGGAATATGTTGATAGGGGAGTCTAGTTAGATTTTGGCCTCCCATTTTGGGGATCTGGAGTGCCCTTATATATTCTCAGACTGGGAGACTACTTACAACCTGGAACAATTTATGCCCCAATACATTCCCCACCCCTTTTTTCTCTTCTCTTCCCTTCCCACGCTCTTCTTATTGGGCCCCACAGGAGTTATTTCAATTAACATATTACAAATTCTTCCCATGGTAGAGCAGTAATTTTTTTCAGTGACTTTTCGAGCTCATGTGAGAGCCATGCTCTCTCTATGGATGTATTTATTTATTTATTTATTTATTTATTTAAGAGATTTACCAGAAAAGCATACTGAGCTGGGTACCTCGATTCCAGATGCGCCCTGGGGAGGGGTACAAATTGATAAGACAAAACAATGCATACATAATTTGCAGATAATTACAGACAGTGGTCCAGTAGGATGGGTGCAGTAGCTGAGATGACAGGTGGTTCATACAAAGAAAATGCAGAACATTTCAAACAGTGGTGTAGAATACAGCGTGAGCTATGAATGCCTTACAATATGGTTAATACGCGGCATTAATACAGTAACAGTAGCAGATTCAGCAGATAGGACCATTTTGAGATGAGTGTGGAGAAAGAAAGTGGGGTGGTTTATGCAGTTGAAATCGCTATGTGGGAAATCAGCGATGGTAAAGCCTGAGCAGTTGGTGGTGAACTGTGCTTTGACAAGGGCATTACGCTGGGGATACTTGTGGTGAATCTGATGTCAGCTGCCAGAGAGTTCCACAATTTGGGCAGCCTGAAACTGAAAGCTACCTGACCTGATCCGTTGATCTGTGAGGAATGTGCAGGAGCCTGGAGTCAGTGTTCCTGAGCTCGTAGGTAGATGGAGGGACGGTGGTTAGGGATGTTGATAGGTAGGAGGGCGCATATGAGACCAGAACTTAGCAGTAATTTTAGCACTGTGCAGCAATTGCCGGTTTGGAGTGAGGGAGGTCAAGTGACTGGTAAAGGCTCGCAGTGAAGGGTGCATTGGGGACTGCCTAAGGCGAACCGGCAGAAGGAGTTGCATAGGGGGTCGAGCCTGACCAAGGACACTTGGGGTGGAACCAGACAACATCACCATAGTCCAATATAGGAGGATCATTTTATGGACTATTTCTTGCCTGGTCGGTAGAGGGATGCAGTACTTGTTGCAATGGAGATCGTCCAACATGGGATGTAGTTTTTGTGCAATGTGTCTACATGCGCTGAGAAGTCAAGGTACTGATCTAGCCAGTCGTCAAGGTAGCGATATGTGGAGCAGGCCTCGAGTGGAGTGCTGTCCAAGGTATAGAAAGTGGGTGGATCTAGAAGCCGGGCTAGTTTGGCTTGGGAGCCAAGGTGAGGGAGACAGTTTTTGGGGTTCAGGAATAGTTGGTTCTCAAGGAACCAGTGTTGGAGGGAATCGAAATCCTTCTGGAGGCATGTTGCCACAGCGGTTCCAGATGGGCCAGGTGTGACTGCACCATGTCGTCCATAGATATGGATGTCAGTTTGTGTGCAGACAGCAGGCAAATCATTGAGAAAGATTGAAAAGAGCAGTGGGCCAAGTACTGATCCTTGAGGTACGCCACTGGTGACAGGGAGGGGTGGATAGAGCTGCACTGATGCAAACTGATTGAGACCTGCCTGTTAGGTATGAGTGGAACAGCTGCAAGCTGCCACCAACAGACCAGTTTGGGCAAGTCTGGACAGCAGCAGGGTGTGAGACTGTGTCAAGGCTTTTGCCAGATCTATAAAATAGCTGCGGTTATTTCCCTTGTCAATGCCTGTAAGAATGGAGTTAGTGAGGCGAAGGAGGGATGTGGTGGTGGAGTGATTTTTCTGAAACTGGCTTGGAAGGGGTGAAGAAGGAGTTGTTGTCTAGATAAGGGTGTAGCTGGGACAGAACAAGGTGCTCTTGAATTTTGGCTAGGATGGGGAGCAGAGATAATAGGTCGATAGTTTGATGGTGAGGAGAGGTCCCTCCCTTGGGAAGGGAATAACTGTGGCATGTTTCCATTTTGTGGGGACTGTGCCTAGTTTAAAAGACAGATTATAGAGCATGGATGGAGGTGGGCTATAGCTGGGGCAGAGAGTTGAGCATTTTAGAATCAAGGTCCGATGGACATTTACCTTGGATGTGTTTAGTAAGAGTAGATATTTCATCACCTGGTCTGGAGTGACTGGGTGGAACGAAAAGGTGGCCGGTGGGATGCATTTGGTAGAATGGGGAACTTTGGAAGAACGAAAGGTGGGGGTGGGAAGTGAGGAGATTAGGGAGGCAGTAGTGATGGAGAAATGGGTATTAAACTCCAGTGGCAACCTGACCAGGATTATTGATGATTTTCTTGCAAGGTTGAGAGGGAGTTGGGGTTGGGTCGGTGGGGTGAGAAGGGATTTGATGGACTTCCAGAATTGAGAAGGGTGGGTGTGGTTTTGTTGAATGCTTCTTGAAGTAGGTCAATTTAGACTGCCGTATGAGTCTAGTGCAGGCATTTCAAGTGCTCGTATTGTTTCTGTGCCAGGTGAGACCCTGTGGCCTTGAAAGATTTCCAGGCACGGTCTCTGGCTCGGAGTTGTTCCAGGAGATGTGAGGTCACCCAGGGTTAGTGGGAGCCTCTAGAGCTCCTTAGAGGGGCATGGATGTCCCAGATAGTGAGGAAGTTTGCAGAGAAATAGCTCAGGGTTCGGTCCATGGTGGTGGCTCTAGGGATGGGAGACCAGTCAATTGAGATAAGGTCGTTTAGGAGCTGAGGCAGATCCAGTAATTTGTATGCTCTGCTGCACAGAAAATGGGGTGGAGGGCTGGGGGACTGAAGAGTTTACGCACTATAAAAATCATATGGTGGTCACTAAGGGAGTCTGGTAGGAGGCCGGCTTTAAGTATCCTATGTGAGTGGGTAGGAAAGCCCAGTCCAGTAGTGTGTGTGTGTTTTATTGGATTTGTGATTCAAGTGGGTGGGTTCTTCTATTTAGGCTCTGCATTATTTTTTTTTCTGTTGGCCCAGGGACCTGTGGAGATCCCAGACTACTGCCCTGTGGTGCTAGGTACTATTGTGGCACTGCTTAGAAGACATACATGTTTTCTGGCTCCTGCCTTGGAAGTCGGATTGTAAAAAGTCAGGTATTCCAGTTTGTGGGATGGGTTATATTACGTAGATTCTGCCCAGTTGGCAAGACTTGCTTAGATAACAGTACCGGTTTGTTTAGCTTCTACAGTAGTTGCTATTGTTAGAACAGTGTTCTCCTTTTCAGCTTTTTCCAGTATATTGCTGTTGGTAAGAGATACTGCTATTAGTTATTTTAATTTTGATGACCTCAACTGAAGTACATTCATTCTATGTTCGATATCTCATTGGTGTTTTTCTGTCTTTTATACATCATTGTTTAGCTGCATCAGTCACTATTTCTTTAGGTCCTTTAAGTTCGCTGACAGACTGAATAGTTGTGAATCTTTATTTTGGGTCTATAATAATTGTTATGGGCAAGTGATGTTCAGTTATGTTATTGTTGAGCACCTCTGGGGTGTTGGATAGTGAGACTGGGGAATGTGGTATGTTCTGTATGGTGTCATTAGCTGGATAAACATCTATACAGGGTAGACCCGAGTCAGTTGAAAAAACAATTATGACTGACTTACCACACATTACGATTGATTTTTTCAACTAGTTTGAAATTCTGACTTCAACTAATTGAAGAAAATCCAACCAATTTTTTCAACTTTCACCATCGTTGATTTTATTATGTAGTAGTTTGTCATATTTTTTAACTTCGCATCTTTTTATTAAAATTTTGACTATAAAAGTTAATAAAATGTATGGAAGATATACCCTCCCAAAAAAAATAAATGGGGCACACACTCACAGCCTTCACCTTCTGATATCACAAACGGGCTACAGGTGCCTATGTGGGGGCATGTTGGTGGGTTAAGGTCGGGAAGCAACTCCGCTTTTAGTATTTGGGATTTAGCAGCATTATAACTTCATAAATGGTCAGAAACAAAAGGAATTATTTATGCCCCTCAGCTCTTGGGCAGGTGAGGTATTGCATATGTTGGAGGAGCAGAACTAGCAGCAGCAGCTAAGAAGCTGGCTGCTCTTTAAAATGCAAAGACAAAGTGCAGTGAAACAAATCTACACACAGTAGGGACCCACTAAAGCACAATAACCAGTCAAACCTACAACAAAATATGCTAAGTCCCTGAAAGTAACAAGTTGAAGCAGGGCAGTAAAACAGTATACAGTATAGAAAATAAGCAGTAATACTAGTTACTTAGAAAAGAACTGTGAGTCTAAATACAGTATACTGTAGATAGGGCCTTTAAACACACCACTGAAGCTAGAAGGTACCCTTTGTAAACAGAGCTAACCATCAATATGTTAGTTTACTAGTAGTCATAGAATCTGTGAGACTAAAACAGTTTATGGGAGGACCCCTACAAATATCTGCTGTATGGTATACTGGTATGCCACCCTTACGGCGACAAAACCCAGCGAATACATACCTGTCGGCAAAATAAACACTTTGTCAACAGGTCACTTTGTTGGTGTGCCTGAGACAGGGCTATGCTGTCTCCTGGTCCTGCACCAGTTGATTCTGGAATCAACTCCAACCGAGTTGAGAATCCAAATGATGGGGGTGGGAGGCAGAGCCCCTGCATGGGGGTTGGGGGCTAAAGGCCCCGATAAAAAAAACAGGACTGGGAGACACACAGGATCATGTAGACCACAACTTGTGGTCAACTTGATTCCTGTCGATGTAATGCTGGTTGACATAAAGAATGTCGAACCAGCATGGTAGAGCCAGGTATACCAGAACTGAGATATATCCATAGCTTAAATTTAAAGCTAAAAAAACTCATGCATATTAAAAACATTTTCTGACACAGTTTCTGAACTTGTTTTGGCTTTCAGCATGTACACTAATAAGTTTTTAAAATGTTATTTATCTTGCCGTGAGGACTTTAATATTTAGTCTATCTGATTCCTACAGTGGCAATCAAGAAACATTTTGTCCATTGGACCCGACAAACCATGCTCCAGCCTTCTATGGGTTTGGGAATTCATCAACCGACCACCTGCACCTGGCCGGCTCCATGACCTTGTGGGGAGTCTGACTTATTCACAATGCCACCACAGTCAGAGACAGAGTCCAGCCAAGCTGACAGCAGTAGATTGATGATGATCGATCACCTTGGCTTTTCAAGTTCAGCCCCCATGTCCCCAAGCCTCAACCAGCCAGACAAGCCAGCCTTGCATGCAGCAGACACACAGACAGATTGAGTAGTCTGTGAGAGACCATCTTCCTCCTTTCTACTGCTCACTGCCCCGCTTCTGGCGGGCCTTGCATACATATCCCATACAGTATCTTGCTTGCTGTAGTAGCCTGTTGCCAGATCAGTTAGGTGTCGGGTGATGATTCAAGTGTGGCGGGTGGCTCAATGGCTCAGGTTGCCACTGTTACTCTACTCAGTGGTGGTGTTGGTGTTTTGGAGCTGTGTGCTCCCTCCTCCCAACTTGCACATCAGTCCCCAACCCAGTCCCACGTCCCCACTCCGCACTTCGCGCAGTGGAAGTAGTGCACCTACAACTCCTCCTCTTGCCAACTCTGAAAACCTGACCGAGGCTGAATGAGAGTTGCCCAACTGGCCCGGCCGATAGGGTCACGGGCTGATCCCGACCATGACCGGACCACTGAATGATGCCTTTACACGATTGCTGCTTGACTTTGCTGGAGGACTGACTGGGACCTGCACAGCCACACACTAGTCTCTCTCCGGCACTGGACACGCCAGGACAGTGGACACAGTTGACTTATTTTAAATTAATGGCTGAACAACCAAACTTCATCCCTGCAGAAAATGTTGCTCCGCTCTGTTGCCCACACACCAACACAGATGCCTCTTTCTCTGACAGTCTTCCTCTCCTACCTAGGCACGCCCTCCCTCACCATCTTGTGCAGCCAGTCACAGACACTCTCAAGCTCCTCTCTCCTCCTTCTATCTCTCCCTAATTGGTGGATGTTTCATGTTCAGGAGCCAGAGTACATTTTATTGGCTGTAAGGCTCGGTACTGGCAGTTGAGGACTGTTAGACATTCATACCCCCGGGCCTTCTCCCGGAAAGAAAAAGAAACACACTGCAGTGCACCCAAAAACAAACCTGGATGGGTCATGGAATCATCAACTGCAGTGGATTTCAACTCCACTATTTTATAACTATAATCCAATTCAATTGCAACCCGATTACAACTGCATTGAATTGCAACTGACCTTTCAACTGCCCGATGACTGCTCCGGGGTCTAATACAGGGTTTTATATTTTTCTACTATCATCACACTAACATTAAAGATCAGAATATTCTCTCCAAATGTCAATGGGCTAAATAATCGAGTAAAGTTATAAAGTACTCAACCAACTTAAGAAACACTGCTGCTCCTTTATCTTGTTGCGAGACGCATTTGAACTGACTGGAATATCAAAAACTGGTTAAATATGTTTTTTCACAGTTGATAGCTTCAACATAAAAGGTGGGAAAGAAGCGAGGTACAGCAGTTTTGACACCATGTAACACTTAGTATCATATGGATGTTAGCTATACGGACCCTGAAGGGTGCCTATCAGTTGTTTCTTGTAGTTTTAATGCTTTTTATTTGCTGTATGCTGGGTAGTCTCTATATACCTCCTGGTTCTGGGGCAGTCATCATACGATCATTGTTTCAAAAGATCATTGAACATCAGAGGGGTGCTCATAATGGGAGGGATCATAATATGGTTTATGATGATAAAGACTCTATGAATTCTAGACCTTCTAGGTCAAGCTATGTGGAGGTAATGCCACCTAGGACTTAGGACATGTGCCCTGTGGATCTATTGCTTAGGGGACCAAAGATCTCCAGACTCTGGTAATGTCCCGGGTTCCAGTAGCTGATGAGAGTGGCTCTGGGGTACCTGAGAGCAAATGTCGTAATCACATTTTAAATTGTTCTTAGCCAGATCATCTAACTATGAAGAGACTGGGGCAGTGAGAGGGCCCTCAGCCTTAAAATGGCTTGGGCTATGAAACTTGGCATTATTCTTTTGTTACCTTTTGAACTGTAACTATTTGTGATCCTGTTCATTAGGATCTTATACGTAAGCTGCAGACCGCCCCTGGAACTTGTAAACTTATCTGCAGGCTTCCTGCTTTCTTGGTTGTGGGTCAGGGGCTGTAGGAGGGAGAGTGAGGGTTTTAATTTGTTAATGGAGTGTGTGGGTGTGTGTTTTAGGACTTTGTTGTTTTAGTGTATGATTGTGTTTTGTGTGGTTGTATAGCTAGGACTTTATGTGCTTGGGACTGTTTATTCAGGCAGGATGTGTCTGGAAAAGTATGAGGGCCTGGAGCAGAATATGATAGTGTATGGGGTGACCCAGCTGCTTAATCTGTGGCCATTTTCTGACCTCCCAATTTCCACCACTACAGCAAGGTGCTGTGGGAGGTCGGGATTAAGAGGAGCTGCATTGATCGATTGTGGAGGGGCACCTCGTGCACTACTTGATGAGGAAAGGATTGAGGTTGTTAGGTGCAGAAGGTGCCTGGGTTTCAATGGATCCAGGGAGAGGCCAGACATGTTTGATGCCCATCACCAGGTTCCCACCAGACCAAGTGGGCAGGTAGCCAGTGGGGCTGCACTGTCCACCAATCCCTGAGGGCAGTGCTTTGCAATGCCAGATCAATCAGAAACAAGACTGCAGTTATAGCGGACTTGATTTCTTTAGTTGATCTGGCTTGCATCATGGAGACTTCGTGGGCAATGACACTGGCCTGGTTTTAGAGGCCACCATCCTGCCCAGGTACTCTGTAGTGCACTGCCCCAGAGTGGAACACAGGGTGGGGGTAGCCATCTGTTTTGATCCAAACTAGGCTTCACCCTGCACCCAGTGAAAGCACTAGGTTCATTTGAATGTGTGGCTGTTCGTCGGGGTCCAGGCACAGGTTGTAGGATTCTCCTGATTTACCCTCCCCGGGCAGCAGGAGAATTCCTGCAGGAGTTAACTGACTTTGTCATTGGTGAACATTGAGGCCCCAGATGTTTAGTGCTGGGGTACTTTAATGTTTGGGTCAATGAAGAATATTTTCAGCTTGGTTGCAACTTTCTCCAGAAGATGTCATCTATGGGCCTGTCACAAGAAGTTTCTTCCGTGACCCACCAGAACGCCACATGTTGGACCTGGTCTTCTCCCAGAGGCATGAGATAAATAATCTCAAGACTTATCGGATCATTTTGTCCAATCATTGCACAGTGGAGTTTCTTGTTCAGGGCTCCACCAAGAGCCCTCTCCTGCTGAAATGGTTAGCTACGCCTTGAGGGATTTGACCACAAGGGTTTTCTGGCAGTGGCTGATCTATCTAGTGTGGACATTGCATGCATTGTGGGTACGTGGCAGCAGTTGTTGCCTATAATAAGGCAATGTCTGATGCCCTCAACCCCTTCGCACCAGTCCATGTACAACTCATATCTTCTCACTTAAGGTCCCTTGTTTTGATGGGGATCTCCTTCATCCAACCTGTCTGCAGCCAAAAAGCTTTTCTGATGCTTTATGCAAAGAGTTTGTTCGATTCTTCTCGGACAGGGTGTCTGCTATCCAGCAAGGAATTCTGCCAGTGAGCCACATTGTGGCCGACAGTGGGCACCATGGGTGTCCAGAGAGCACTCTGCCTTGTTGGGGAGAGTTTAGACTGGTGGAGGTGGCTGAGGTCATTGAGGTTGCTTCAAGCTGAGGCACACATTTTGTAAACTGGACCTGGTGCTGGCACATTTCTTGATGGAATGTGTTGACTCCGTCGCCAGGAGTTTGCCTTGATTGTCCAGTGTTCTTTGTCAGAGGGTCTTCCCTGATGCCTTGAAGGAGGCATTGATGAGACCCTTCTGAAGAAACCATCTTTAGACCCTGACGTCCAAGACAAATTATCATCCCATCTCCAACCTTCCATTCTGGGTAAGGTTGTAGAGAAGATTGTGGCACTTTAGCTTCAGGAGCACCTCATGGCCCATGATCTATACACGCCTCTCTAGTCTTGGTTTCATGTGAGGCATAGCACAGAAACTGCTTTAGTTCAGGTGCATAATGACCTCCTTAAGGGAGAGAATGAGGAGAGGGACAATTCTCATTCTCCTTGCTCTCTCCTCAGCATTGGACACGGTGGACTATTGTGTGTTACTTGACTGCCTGAGGGAATTCTGTGGATTCACTGTCACTGTCATCTGCTGGTTTGAGTCTTTTCTTACCAACAGGAAGGAAAGGGTAGTAATGGGAGTTTCTCCTCCTCCCTAGCCTCCAGTTATGCAGAGTGCCCCAGGGTTCGGTCTTGTCGCCGATGTTGCTCACCATGTGCCTTACATGCTGCCCTGGGAGAGGTCATTAGGAAGTACAGCTTGGGTTTTCATTGCTATGCTGATGATACCCAGCTGTATCTCCTTTGCCCTGGGACATCCAACGTAGTGGACATGCTAAATGCATGCTTTGCCGAGATCAGTGACTGGATGGCCTCCAGCTGGTTGCGACTGAACCCGACAAGATGGAGGTACTGGTGGTGAGCCAAACAGAAGGCATGATAGGATGGTTTCATGCGAGACAGTTTTTTTCTTCATTCTGTAACATTGAAGGCCCTGCCTAGAGTGCGTGATATTGGTATTATTCATGACAGAGGACTGATGCTTGAATCCCTGTTATTGTCCGTTGTCCATACCAGTTTTACCATATGAGGAATATCACCAGGCTAAAGCCCCTAGTTCCACCCCTGGACCTCCCCACCTTGGTGCATGTCTTTGTGACATCAAGCTTGACTACTGTAATGCGCTCTATCTTGGGGTCTCTGGAGATACCCTCCTCCATCTGCAGCTGGTGCAGAATGCAGCTGCCAGGCTGATGATGGGGCAGTCTAAGTAGTGCCACATCACCCTGGAGCTGCGTGAACTGCACTGGCTGTGGATCAGGTCGAGGGTCCTCTTTAAGGTCTGCTTGTTCACCTTAAGGCCCCTACATGGCCTTGACCCTGGTTACTTGGTGGACCTTCTTACACCTGCTGTCTTGGTCTCTCCCTCTGCTCATCCTCTAGAGCCTCCTTGTGATTCCCAGGATGAGATTAAAACAGCCAGTGACAGAGCTGTCAGTGTCACCTAGCCTGTCCTTTGGAACTCGCTACCTCCAGCTGTAAGAGAGGCCCCATCAGTAGAGGTATTTAAAGTTTGCCTCAAGGCCTTCCTGTACAATCAAGCTTTCCCAGACTTTGCTTTATAATTTTGCCCTGGCCTGACTTCTGTGATTCAACTCTGTCCCTGGCCACTTATTTAGTTATTTTTAGTTATTTTACTGATTTATTTATTTAAATTTAATAATTGTGTGATTTAATTTGGTCCTATTTATTGTTTTATTGTATTGTTGGTTTTACTATTGCAGTTGAATTTAATTTGTGTATGGCGCCCAGAGCCTCCGGAATGGGTGTTTTTAAATAAAAGTTGCCTTGCTTAGAAGATCACCTGCCCAGAGGTTGGTTCATACTCTATTCCTTGAAACTGGATGGGTGTTTGGCACCAACTCAACCCCACTCAAAGGCTCTACTCTATTACTCGGCACACAAAATTTACACCATAATAGATTTCTTTCCTATTTCTAGTGAACATTCATACTTGGTCCAAGAGTGTGAGATGATGGCATCCCCTTGTCTGACTACTTTCTGTTGGTGTCAACATTTGATTGGGCTGCAGATAGATGTCATACTTTATGGCATAGCAACAATTTTCTTCTCAATCTCCCCACGCTTCAAGACTTTGTCCAGAGCTGTCTCCCACAACTAATTGCTGATAATGTTACACTCGTGTCCACACTGGGATTTTGTGAGACACAGTGAAAGTTGTTTTGAGGGTGAACTTTTTAAATTTGTTATGCGATATAAAAAAGTCTGAAGCCTGACTAGAAGGTCTGCAACATCAGCTTAAAGACCTTACAAAACAACATGAAGAGGTGATGAAGCTGTTTTCCTTCTGGAAGCTACCAGACAACAGATTCAGCACCTCATAGACGTTAAGACTAAATATACTTGCCAGTATTTAAAGCAAAGATACTATGAGGGGGGCCTGGAGCTACACGGCTCTTGGCTTTTCGTCTTAGGCACAAGGTTATCCAAGCTAACATCACTCAAATATGATTGTCCACTACAGGCCAGTTTACTAGTGTGGCTACGCAGACAAGAGAAGCCTTTAAAACTTTATCAAAAACTATATACAGCTGGCTTGTCCGGTAGCAGTTTGATTTCTGCTTGTGACTCCAGCGACCCGGTTCGAACGGACTGGTGTAGTCGGAGAGCTGCCAGGGAGATGGCTGGAGCATCCGTAGACAGCTCACCTTCTCCAGGGGAGGGTGGGGGATGTGGAGGGGCACCTGCTGGCCCCTGGTGGAAGGCAGGGAGCACAGCAGAACGTCAGGGTTCAAGTAGCTGGGGACTGACGGACGCCAGCGCTGGCCTTGATGTAGTGGACATCACCTCCGGGAGAAAACCAGAATTTGGCTCTCTGGCTGGCCAGATGACAGCTCCCAGGCTGCCTGGCTACTGTCACAGCCCCACAGCCTCCTGCCCCAGCAGCACCTGGAACCAATGCTGCAGTGCTGGTTTCCCCTCACCGCGCCTTCCTCTCGGAGGAGGGGACCCACCCAGCATAGGGTTACGCTGGGCTATTCCAGGGGCTGTGATCTGGGGTTGTGGCAGGTCGGGGATGGCGGCAGTCCAGGGCAGGTCGTTGAGGGTCCTGAAGGAGATGCTGGCAGGAGGAGCAAGGAGGAAAAACAGAAGAAAAAAAAACTATATACTCCGAGACTCCATTTGATCCTCAAGGCACCCAGGATTTTTTGATTCTTCCTTTACCCAAACTCCCATGACAGTTCTTGACTCAGTTGGAGGTACCAATTTTGCAATCAGAGTTAGAGAAGGCTTAAAGATCTGAAGCCTGGTAAAAGTCCAAGTCCCAATCCAGATGGCTATACAGGGAGTTTTACAAGGCTTTGAGGATCTCTTGATGCCCCATCTGTTGCAAGTTTGTAATAGAGTTTTGACCAGAAATCCAATTCTCTACTTGGTGGCTTGCCACTATTTTTAGTGTTCCTAAACTAGGAAAGGATTTGACTTTATGCACCTCTATATAGGCCTATTTCAGTTCTCAATATTCATTATGAAATATTTGAAGGTATTATAGTGAGGTGTCTAGAAGGAATCTTACCACATCTGATTAACCCAGATCAATGTGGCTTTGTTCTTGATCGCCAGATGCAGGACAATGTCAAAAGGACTCTTCATCTCCTCTGCTGTGCCAACCAATCAAAGGTCACATTTCTATTGATGAGCTTAGATGCAGAAAAGGCCTCTGACTGGGTGCCTGGGCCCTTTCTTGGAAGCCAACCTGGACACAATGGGGGTTTTGAAAACATTTTGCCGTACTATAATGAGATTATATGATTATCCTTTTGCTTACATCAAGATCAACGGCTCAAAATCTGACATCATCTTGTTAATGAGGGTACCAGACGGGCACCCCTTATCCCCTTATTGTTTGCTATATATTTGGAACCATTAGCTCAAGCCATTCAACAGGATAGTGGTATCCAAGGAACTGAAGTGGGTGGTGAACACCACAAGCTGGCACTGTACTGCATGTGAACGATCTGCTAGTGTATCTTTCATCTCCTGAAAGTTCATTCCCCATTTATGGTATCTGCTTGAAAAATTTGGACGTTTAGTGGGCTACGAGGTTAGCTTAACAAAACAGAGGTACTTCAGTGAAATTATGCCCCTCAGATTCAGTGATGTGGCAATATCCATTTAAATGGCATCTGCTGTGCTTGAAATACTTGGGTGTATATTTAACTTGTGATTCATCAAACCTTTATGATTATAATTATGAGCCCTTGCTACTCCAATTTAGCCTGGACTTGGAATGATGGAAAATAATTCCTTTCCTCTGGTACATTGTATAGATGTTATACATGTGAACTGTTACTAAAACTGCTATATTTGGCCAAACCCTAACCATCTCCTTAGGATAATTTTTGTAATGAATTAAATAAACGAATATCAAGGTTTATCTGGAATTCTAGACCCCTAGGGTCTGTTTTTCGATTTTGCAACTGCCCAAGAAACAGGGGCCCTAGCACTATTTCTGGCAGCTCAATTATGGATCGTATCCTTATGACTCCATAAACACTATACTGCCAAGTGGCAGGAACTGGAGATGTGGAAGGAAGATTTAGCAAATCTCCATCATATGCTTCTTTCTTCTACTTCTTCTTCAGAGGGTTCACCAATAACCCTTATTCAGGGAATACTTTACAGTGTTGGTGGAGACGCCTGAACTCCAAGAGATTTCAAAAGGTTAGACCCCTGCTGTTCTCTCCCTGTGCCACCAGTCCTTTTCCCCAGCCAGGTTGGACCATGGTTTTATACATTGGGAGCTATTAGGCATACTTACTCTGTCCCATTTATTGAAGGAAGGCCTCCTAGATATTTTGAACACCGACAAAATACTTAGTAATCTACAACTACAGGATAGATTTAGATATCTACAGGCTCTTAATTTTATTAAAACTTTCCTCAAAACACACTAGTGTAGGCTCAAAGGTCACCAATGGTGGACACCTTAAGAAGAACTTTAGAGGCAATGCCCCATTGAAGCATATGATTTCTTATACAGCACTTACAAGGTCTTAGCTGACCTAGGGAGAGACTCACTGCTAGGGTTGAATGTGCTTGAGAAGCTGACCTAGGTATCTATATGGCTGATTCTATCTGGGAACATCATTTGGAAACTCTGCACTTGCCCACAAGTTCATATCCCTGTAAATAATTTTCCTGGAAGCTAACTGTTCATTTTTTAGAACTCCAGCTATACAGGTGAAATACTTAACAGGAAGAGGAACAACATGTTTGAGGAGCTGTAGTTTTTCCCTGCCACCCATGTCATATTTTGTGGGGTTGTGGTATACTTCAGCCTTTCTTTGGAGCCTTGCAGATGGCCGTCAGAGATTTTTGCTTCCCCAGTACAGCTTAACCTGAATTTGTTTTGTTCTCCAATTGCCTGGAGAGCTTATGGATAGTGCATCCCATATACTAATACAGATTTGTTTACTTTTTGATAAAAAATCAATCACCAGAAGATGGCTTACTGCTATACCTCCCTCCATTAGGAATTGGCAAGATCTTATGGCAAAAGATCATAATATGGAAGGCTTACAGCTCTAATTAGACATAATAAGAGCAATTTGAGTTGATGTGGAGGAGATAGGTATTATATATGGGGAACCACAGATTGGAATTTGTCCTTTAAGGGAGATAGCAGTAGTATCCTGAAAGGAGAAAGAGAGAGGCTAGAGACTTGCTGTTCCAATCAATATTATGGGACCTATTTGGCTGTTCTTATCTCTCTGTGTAGTGTGTGCCCTTTATTCATCCTGTTATTTATATATATGTATGGTAGTTTTCTTTTTTATCTACAGGCTTGCTGTACTGGTTAAATTAAGTTTATAGTTGTGCTTTATTACTATTTCACTGCTTTGCTTGGTTTTCTTTTTTATTTATATTTATATATCAAGTGTCTGATGCATTGAATAGAGAAACATTGGATTTATGTACTGTCAATTATTGATTTATTAAGTTCTCTGAATGTGCTCATTTTCTGTATGTACTATCACAAAAAATGTTTTGATTAAATAAAAGTTTCAAAAAGAAAAGAAATGCATTTATATATTGTCATGTGCAAAGAAAAATATTACTAGTTGGGACAGTGAGGTGATCCTGCCTATTTGTAGGTCTATGAAACATCCTCACCTAGAGTATAGTTTTGCCAGCAGTTTTGGGCACCACAAAAATAGGAATAATGTAAACAGACTGGAACAGGTCCAGAGGAAATCAACAAAGATGGTTAGGGATAAGAGAGTTTAAACTATAACGAAAGGATAAAAAGTTTAGGACTATATAAACTTAGATATAACTGAGAGGGATATAATAACAGTTTATAAGTCATTAACTGATTCAAAGTTGATAAATTGTTTACTTCTGAGTTTAACCCCATGGAGAAAATAACAAGGTGGCATGAATTTCAATTGGTAGGTAAAAGAGAGGGAAGCATTTTTCCCCAGAGGGTTTTGGGTTTGTAGAATAGTCTTCCATCAGTTGTTGTATATCGTGAAACTCTACAAAATTCAAGCAAAGATAGTATCATTATTTATGAGTGAGGGAAATAAATGCTTATGTCCATTTTAAATAAATAGCAGACAAGCTTGATAGGTACATAACCTCATCTTGTTTGTAATTTTCCTATATTCCTATGTTTCTTGGAGTGAACTCCATTTACAGTACCATCACCCCCACAGTCTACCCCATAACCAATTTCTTACCCAGTTTACTAGCTTTGGACCCACTCTAAGCTATCCAGCTTGCTTAATAGCCTCCTGTGTAGAACAGTGAGTAAAACCTTACTTGAAATTTAGGTAGGCCACGCCACCACTCACCCCCAGCTGTGTCCATCCTATTGTAGATTTTATGCTATCTGGAAAAAGAGGCAGACCTTTCTTTCACCTCCTCTGCAATGTCACTTATAAAAACATTAAATAGGACTGGTCCCAGATCCCAGTACTGATCCCTGAGGTGTCCAGCTGGTCATCCTCCTTCCTTAGAGTGAACTCATTAACTACCACCCGCAGCCTTTCCCCAACTAGTTTCCTACCCCACTTACCATGTTTGAGCTACTCCTAGGGTACCCAGCTTGCTTACTAGCCTCCTGTGTGAACAGTGTTGAAAACCTTACTGAAATCTAGGTAGGCCACATATACTGCTCTACCCTGATCTAATTCCTTGGTTACCCAGTCAAACAAGTTTATCAGATTTGTTTCACATGATCCCTCCCCATGAACCATGCTGCCGCAGGCCTTGTAACCAACTGGATTCAAGATATGGCAAGGCAAGGCAAGGTTTTTCCTATGGCACCCAATCCCAGAGGCTCTGGTGTTGTACAATAAAGCAAACAATTTCAAAGCCCTGGGAATAGTCAGAGGAGGAGAAGGGATGGGGCAGCCTAGGGAAGAATGGAGATGAGTGGTCAGATAGGGGTAATGGAGACAAGGAGACGGCCTGGGGTGAAATGAGATCAGAACAGGGTCCACTTGTCTGATTCTATACCTAAGGGCACTGCCAATGCAGGCAGGTGGCTTAATCTTCCTCGACTGTTCATTCTACTCCGCGGTGTTATTTAATGCCAGGTCTATTTGTAACAAGACTGCTATTATAGTAGACCTTGTTGGAACAGCAGACCTGGCATGTATCACCAAGACCTGGCTGGACGAGAATGCGGGTCCAGTATTGGCCTCGGCTGTTCTGGCAGGTTACTCAGTGATACACTGTCCGAGGACAGATCATAGTGGTTGGAGTGTAACCATCTGTTTTGACCTGAACTGGACCTTGTTGAGGTGCCAGTGAGAAGCACTAGATTCTTTGCGTAATCGTGGGTGCAGGTTTGGGGTGCAGGATACTTCTCATCTACCGTCCACCGAGAAATGGAAAGAATTCCTACAGGAAGCTGGAGACTTCATTGTCAGCATGGTATTGGGATCCCCAGATGGTTGATTCTGGGGATTTTAATGCCTGGTCGACAATGAACTCAGCAATTTGATGTGACTTCCTCCAACTAATGATTTTGTTGGGCCTCATACAGGTTGTTACCTCCGCTACCCATATTAAGGGTCACTCATTGGATCTGGCGTCCTTCTGGGGATGGAGATATCCGATTTGGTGGTGGAACCAGTTGGGTGTTCTGACCATCACACAATAAGGTTCAGTTCTGGGGCTTCCACTATGGGTCTGCCCCAACAGAGATGGTCCAGTACCTCCCTTTATTGAGCATGACCTCTGATGGTCTAATGGCGGTGCTGGATCTATAGAACATGCCAAGGGAATGCAGGGATCTGGGGACCTTGTGCTTGCCTATAATGCACCAGTAACAGGGGCCCTGGATTCTATTGCTCCTGTTCATGTTCACCCTCACCCTCTGTCCAAGGTCACCATGATTTGATGGGACCATGAAGGAGTTGAGGAGGGGTGAAGGCTGAGAGGGCCTGGCAGAAATCGGGTCTTGATGGTGACAGGCTTAGGTTGATGGAACATTATACTCTATCAATTAACAATCACCCATGAGAAGGCAGAGTTCCTGTCCAGGGAGATTGCCGCTGCACAAAATCGACCAGCTCAGCTCTTCTGGACTGTGGAGAGATTGTGCAATCCAATCTGTCTTCAGTCTCGCGGGAGCATTTTCACAAGAGAAGTGTGATGAGTTTGCTCAATTTTTGCAGATAAGGTTGCTGCCATCAGATCCGAGCTCAGCCAGTCTACTGTATCTCCAATGGGTGCTGCAATGGTTGTCAGGATGTCACAAGCACCTGTTTGGATGGATTTCAGTCAGTCAGATCTCATTGACATCATGAGGGTCATCCAGTTATTGCAGCCAACCTGCTGTGGTTTGGATTCGGGCCCTCACACTACTCTGGTGGGTTATGTTGATGAGATCAGCCTGATCCTTGCAGAGATAGTCTGAGTTCACTGGAAAGGGAATCTTTCCTGATCCCCTAAAGGAGGCAGTTCTGTGACCACTCCTGAAGAAACCCCCCTTGACCTGGACTGTCCTGCTAACTACAGACCTGTCTTCAAAACCTACCATTTGTGAGTAAGGTTATTGAGAAGGTGGTTGCGCTGCAGCTCTGCCCCAGGTCACCACTTGCAAGATATAAATGTTGCTCTACAAGACAGTTTCTCAAAAGTCACGGCCTGGTTCTCGTACAACAGGTTCCTATTGAATTTCAAAAATGAAATCAATGCACTTCTGCCTTAGCAGTCCAAAAGAATGCCTACTTCCTGACCATCCTAAGTTATAAAGGTGACATCATAGAACAGGTCTCCACCTTCAAATATCTGGGTATACACATTGACGGCTCCTCTCTTTTGCCTCCCATGTTGAACACATCATAAAATCTGAAAATATCTCACTTGGGATCCTATACTGACACAGAAAAGCTATGATCCCGGAGGCCCTCAATCTCATCAAACAGAGCTCCATATTGTCAATTATTGACTATGGCCTTGTCATTTAAAGTTCTGCCTCTGAGACCTCACTCAAACAAGTAAAACTTCTTTTAATAAAGCCTGCCGTCTCGCTTTGGAGGCTGATCATCACACTCACATTTGTAGCCTCTATTCCTCGATGGGTGGCTCTCCCTAGGAACAAATACCAAGCCTGTGTACTTGGTAAAAACCCTACTAGGACTAACACCTGAATCATCATTTACACTTTTCCAACCCAACCTAACTTACAAAAATACAAGAAGTTCATTTAAGGGCCTCCTACATGTACCATTTAAAAAGAACCTCCTTGGCCCAGCTGCTCTCTCTTACCAAGGCCCTCTGTCACTGAATGACCATCCCCCACTATCTTGCAGCTTGAAAACATTGGCCCATTTAAGAAAGCCTATGGCTCCACTTGCCCGTTCCACAAGTGCGACTGCTATGCTTAGTGATCACTCCTGGCCTCTTACTATCTTACCATTCATGATGTCTATGATTCTCTCCAGTCCAGATTTATGAAGAGACATAGTACCAAGATGGCTCTTGTTTGGGTGCTAATGATCTCCTAATAATGAGAGATCAGAGGTCTCATTCCATCTTGGTCTTCCTTAATCTCTGTGGCATTTGACACTGTGGACCATAGAGTGCTATTGGATCGCCATGGTCCATCTGGGATCTATGTGATAAGGACGAAAACTCAATCACAATCAGTGACAGGGTGAGCGACATTGCTGAAAATCAGTTTTGAGATGTACATCTCATGCACAAGAAAATGGCACCAGGGACTTCCATTTTACATCACCCTCACATCCCTCTGCTAAAGGATTCTTAACTCCAGTGGGTGCATGTTGGGAGAGGGCAAAATCTTCAGAATAAAAATTTCAGGCCGGGTGCACAAAATGAGAGCACGGACCCAAACCTGGAACTCTCGCAGTATTAGACTGCCACCCACCCACTATGCTATGAGGCCAGCTCAGCAGCTCCATGCCAGGCCACCCTTCCTCCCTTCTGTCATGCTTCCTCCCCCATGTGCATATACATATAGCGATGTCCTGTCACTATATGCACCCACCTCCTCCATTCTGTTGCCCTTCCTCAGCTGTAGCCTCATCCACATGTGCCGGGATTGAGTCACTGTTATGTGCAAGCGCTTAATTGCTGATGCCCATGTCATGGGCTACCATCCATCTGTGCACTCTCAGATATGGTCCTCAGGTGATTTAGATCTTTCCTCCAGGGTAGGACTCAGAGGAGTGGTCACAGGGATTTATTACTCAGGCTCTCTCTCTCCCTGCTCTCTGGGGTTCTGCAGGGTTCCATTTTAGTGCCTGTGTTGTTTGCAGTGTATATGCTGCTGTTGGGAGACATTATTAGGCAGTATGGCTTGTGTTTTCACTGCTATGCAGATGATACTCAGCTGTACCAGTTCTTTGTACCCGGCAGGAGGATGCAATCTCGGCATTTAACAACTGTCTCTCTGAGATTCAGGACTGAATGAGTGCCAGCTGGCTGAGACTAAATCCAGATAAGACTGAGGTGTTGGGGTGGACCCAGATTGTCAGGCGGCGGGTATGCTGGCTGGACAGTCACCAGGGCTTTGGCTTGGGAATGTCCCACTAGCTTTCTCACTCAGGTCATAACCTGGGCATTATTTTTGACAATAAGCTGGCCATGAAATGTCAAGTGTCAGCAGTTGTCAAGACCTCATTTTTCCATCTGAGGAATATTGCCCAGGTGAAGCATCTCGTTCTCCAATGATCCTTCTACCTTGGTCCAAGCCTTTGTGACTACACACCTTGACTATTGGGAATGCCATGTACCTAGGGCTTCCGGGGTAAGCTATCTGCTGTTTGCAGCTGGTGCAGAACATGGCAGCCAGGCTTGTGACTGGGACTTCTAGGACCACCCACATTACACCTGTGCTCCATGGACTGCACTGGCTGCCTGTACAGTGGCGGATCATCTTCAAGGTCGGCTTGCTGACCTATAAAGCCCTACATGACCAGGGATCCACTACCTGTAAGATCTCCTTTGCCCCTACTGCCCGCTTCGATCCAACAAGGGATTGCTAGAGATTCCCAGGATGCACTTGAAGACATACTGGCTTGGTCCTTTCTTACATAGCCCTACCACGTGGAATTCTCACCTCATCTGGTGAGAGAGTGCCTGACTGTCCAAAGCTTTAAGTCAGCCCTAAAACCTATCTGTATAGGCAGGCATTCCCAGAAAATGTTGACTGATAGCTTTAGCCACAAATTTTATGCTGTAACCTTGAAATGTGTTGATTAGTTGTTATTTTTATTTTATTTATTTATTTAAGTCTAGGATTACAAATACCTTTGAGCCAAGGCTGTTTTACAAAGGTTCCATGTCAATTACAGTCAATTACAGTACAACACAATATAACAAGGAGAAATACAGTGGAGATGAGTGGATAAGCTGGACACAAGTGGGAAAGTGGAATGTGGCACAGAGGGATGGTGGATACACGAGGAACATGAAGCAGCCAGAGGGCATTTGTCAGTCATACAGAGGGGCGTAGAGGGTGACATATATATATGGAGCAGTATAGGGGAAGTGCTAGAGTGGGGAATAGGGAGGAGGGAAAAGGAAGGGGAGGAAAGGAAAGAGGAAAAGAAAGAAAAGGGGGGTAGGGTATAATGTGGGGTAGAGTAGGTGAAAAACAGGCAGGGCAGGAAAGTGGTATTGGCCAGGGGGATAAGAGCATGGTGTTGATTTGAGGAAGGCTAAAGGGGCCGAATTATATGTAGCAGTCACATGAGCTGATAGCAACGAGATGGCAATGGAGCATGGCTTTGAAAGGGCTGAGTTTGACATAGAGGAGATGTCTGTACTGAGTTCGCTTAGCCAGCTAGGTTTCCTATGAGCAAAGGATCTTTGTCCCTGGGTGGCATGGCAACGGGAACTTGGAGGAGTTGAGTTTCAGATTTCTGGTGTTATGAGTATTCAGGCAGGGTCGCAGTAGTGCTTAGACACCGGAGGGCGAGGCCCATGGTAAATTTCTTAGCCACAGTGCATGTTAGATACTCTTGTGGTTGGAGAGTTGTAGCCATCTGGTTTGTGCATATAGGTCACATGTATGTGTCAGACGTTGGCACCAGTGCTGGAGCCTACAAGCCTTGTTGAAAGATGTCAATATTCATTGAGCGCAGTGGTTGATGCTGAACCATAGATGATTAGGCCATAATCAATGATGGAGACCACCAAACTCTGGACAACGATCCTCAAGGCATCTGATGCAAGGTGATATCTGCGTGGTAAAGCAGGCTTAGCCAAGAATTTGCAGCTTTAGCAACACAGTCAATGTGGGAGCCATATGACAGGTTTGGGTCCAGATGAATCTCGAGATATTTAAATGACTGAACCTGCTCAAGGGTGCTTCTGTGGCTAGTAGTGATGGAGAGAGGATGGAGTCTGTGCTGGTTTTGGTGGCTGTTGAAGAGCATAACCTTGGTTTTTATGGTTTAGGACAAGCTTTGCTTGTTAAACCAGTTTTCTACAGTGTGCAAAGCCTTGCTGAAGATTGTGCTGAATCAGTTCAGGTTCCTTGAGAGAGGTGAAGATTACTGCATCATCAGCATAAAGAATTAATTGCTCAGACAGGATTGGGAAGGTGTTCAAGAAGAGGCAGAATAGTAAGGCCCAGAATTGACCTCTGGGGACTCCAGAGCGGACTGGTCTGACATCAGAGAGGACCCATTGATTTTCACTCTTGTGTCCAATTTTTAGGTAGCTACTGAACCAGTCAGTAGCATCAGGGAGAGTCCAGTCAATTGGAGCTGTTCAGTCAGCAGACGATGAAGTATGGTGTCAAATGCTTTGACAGATCAACAAAATGGCCCCGTTAGCTGACCTTTATCCAGAGCGGAGGTAGCTCACCGTGAATTCTAGTAGGGCTGATGATGTACTGTGGTCTTTTCTAAAACCATGTTGTTGAGGACATAAGATGTTGCATTTTCCAAGACGTCAGTAAGTTGATCTGCCACAATTCATTCCAGAGCCTTTGAGAGAGGAGGAGTATGGAGATAGGGATGGTAGTTACCATGGTTTGTCTTATCACCGGTTTTGTGGACTGGCATAACGTGCAGCTTTCCATAGGTCTGGGAATTGGCTGAGACTAAGGGAGAGTTGAAAATATGGGTAAGTGGACCAAGGACCTCGTCAAGGGTGAGAGATAGTAGTTTGGTCGAGCGAGTCCCGCTAGCTCTAGACTTGGATAATGCTTTGTTGATATAATTGCAGGCTGCATACTTCTTTACAATAAGTAAATAGAAAAGTGGGGGTTTGATGAAGTGGGATAGCTACAGGGATTAGAGAGTCGGTTCCGTAAAAATCTATGGGAGAACACTATTAAGGTCAATGAAAGCATCATTGAAGGTGTTAGTAATGACCAGCGGATCAAGAGTGATGGACCCATCAACCCTTAGCATCATTGGAGAGGATTTTGGCTGCTTCCAGTGACTTCTTTGAATGTCCTTCAGAATTCACTGTTACCCCAGGCATTAGCTAGAGCTTTTGTAGTACATACTTTCTCTCAGTCTGATGGATTTCATGCAGAGGTTACAGGAACATTTGTAATTTTGAATATCAGTTTGAGAACCAGTGGCCTAGCAAGGGCCTAGAGGTGGTCCCTGGATTTTAGCTGCGCCAGGAGCTCACCATTTAGCCAGGGATTTTTAGTGCCTTCACTTTTCGCTTTCAGAAGGGGCAAAGGAGTCGTAGGCAGCATTGAAGGATGAAACAAAGTAGTTAAGAGCTGAGTTGACATCCGTGGCTTTGTTGATGGGGGACCAATCGTACTGATTAAGGCATAATTTAAGGTTAATGAGCCAACCACGAGGGAGAACTCTGATGGTGATGACCTTGGGCGGGGTCTGCAGAATTTGTTTGACCATTGACAAGTAACAGGAGAATGATCACTTAAAGAGTCTGAGTGCACGTAGGTGTTTGAGATATGGGAAGAATGACTGGTCAGATCCAATCTAGCAGGGTGCTACTGCCTGTTTTGTAGTTTTTCTTGTGTGGGAGAACACCATTTTGTGTGAGGTTTGCAGCCGAGATGGCATCCCTATAAGCCCCGCATCAGATGCATGCCAGTTAATATTAAAGTCGCCAGGATGATTGTCTCAGAGCCCATTGGTAGGGTTCTGATGAAATTCAGAGTGGAATTGAGGCTTTTCCTTGATCTTTGGGGGTGTACACAGATACAATGGTGAGGGCTTTACTGTGGGCCCCAAGGAGAATTTTTATTGGGAGAATCTGGGCCATGGAGTCATGGGGGTTTGAGATGGGGAACCCCATGAGATAGTCCTTGATGTAGATAGCACAACCTCTCCTCTTTTGGAGATGTGATTGAGTCTGTGTACATTGTATCCTGGTAGCTCAATTTTCATATCTGGAATTTTTGGTGTCAGCCAAGTTTCAACAACTGAAAGGATATCAGGACAGTGTTGGTTGGTGAAGATGCGTGCAGCATCTAGCTTAGGTAATAGGCTGCAGACGCTATGGATGCGAGTTAGACCCCAGCCAGTTTAGCTTGGCAGGCTTGGTGGGCGGAGGTAGGGCCTGGATTAGGTGCATTACCAGATATCAGCAGGAGGAGGAGCAGGAGCTCAAGGTGCACAAATGGAGCTTCTTGTAGAATAAGTTATGTGGGCTTTTCTTGATGTGATATAGGCAGGGCTGCAGGTGTTTGTCCCAGAGGGTTGACATATATGATAGGGGAACAGGCGGGACAAAGTCTGAGTCTGGGAAAACTCGGGACCTGCCAGTCGGGAGTTGGGGGGCTGTAATGGAACATGATTCAGAGTGGAGAGTGCCTAGATTGAGATAAGAATTTTCAGTTGGTAAGCAGTGGGGTAGAGGGTAGCAGCATTCAGGAAGGTAAGATAGGTGCAGCAGGGAGGCTAGGATAGAGAGGTGAGTGAGAAGATTAGGGAGAGGTACATGGTTATGTCAGAGAGGTGAGGGGCAGGCAAGTGCAGGGGGTGATGTGCCAGACAGGAAGGATATGAGAGGTTAATGAAAAGAGAGGGAGGAGATCTAGAAAGAACTGGAGTGGAGTATGATAGCTGGGAGGTAATCCAATCAGGTAGAGGCAAGGCAGAACAGAAAACAGGTGGGCTGTGCTTGGGTCTATTTAAAAGGTAGGAGGGGTGGTGGGAGTGGTGTAAAATTCAGCACTTTCCAATGCCCAAGGTGAGTGGAGAAGCTCAGAAAGGCACCGCAAGGTGCAGAGGAGAGGAGCCAATCAGGAGCTCAGACGAGGAACAGGAGTCCAATCAGGGGAGAAAGCGCAGAGCAGGAGCCAATCGCAGCTGCTCATGGCTTCCTGGCCCAGGCTGAAGGCTTACCCGGCTTGTCTGGATGCTCTTGCAGGTCCGAGTGGCGGTTAGGGCGGCTAGCTTGAGAGCTGTGGCTGCACCTGCAGCGAGCCCAATCAAGGGCTGGATCTAGAGGGCAAAGCACAGACAGATTAGAGTTAGGGAGGAAGGAGAACAAAGGAGAGTTGATGTCAAATAATAAATCGGGGGCGGTAGGTGGCAGGAGAGAAATTAGCTAGTTGAAAGAAAGTGGGGGAGGCAGGCCTGGGACCACAGTAATTTATCCTGGTGCCAAGGGGAAAGGTGCTACACAGCTAAGGTGAGAGGTTCAGTGAGAAAGAGAGAACAAAGAAATAAAATATAACAGTTGTATAGAGTTAGAGTTGAGGGCAAAGCAAGCAGCAATTTTAAACAGTAATATGAAATGGCAGTCAATACAAACACTCCGAGCTACAGCGGAGTTTACCCTTTAATGCAGTACAGTAATCAGCATATTTCACACAAACAAGCCCAATTGCTTAACTCTCCATAAAATTTTGGCACTTTCAATGCCCAAGGTGAGCAGAGAAGCCCAGAAAGGTACCGTGAGGTGCAGAGGAGGGAAGGGCCAATCGGAGCTCAGGCGAGGAACAGGAGTCCAATCAGGGAGAAAGCGCAGAGCAGGAGCCAAACACAGCTGCTCACGGCTTCCCCAGCCCAGGCTGAGGGCTTACCCGGCTTTACCAGATTCTCTTGAGGGTCTGAGAGTGGCAGTTGGGGCGGCTAGCTGGAGAGCTGCAGCCGCACCTGCAGCGGCCTGATCAAGGGGCTGGATCCAGCTTGTCCGATGCTCTTGTGGGTCCGAGAGTGGCAGTTGGGCGGCTAGCTTGGAAAGCCGTGGCTAGCTTGGAAAGCCTGCAGCAAGCCCTATCAAGGCCTGGACTATTTTAAGTGGATTTTATGAATATTAATGCTGTATTTATATTGGGTTATTTTATATTTTGTACAGCCTTGGTTTTAAAGGTGGTTTATGAATAAAGTTATTATTAATAATACAAATAATGAAAACCATTTTCTAAACAGTCTTAAACAGTATATAAAATCAGAATAAATGCATCTGCAGTTCCATAAGGGCTGGGGCATATCAAGTGATCTCATCCAGAAAGGCCAGGTGGAACAGGTGAGCCTTAAGCCTCGCTTAAACTGTTCGACACGGGTCATCCTGGACAACAGATGGTAAGGTATTCCACAGGGTCGGCCTGAGGATGCTGAATGCTCAGTCACCCAATGTCTTGAGCCGAACCCTAGGAACATACAGGAGGTTCTTGGTCAAAGAGGGAGGGAGCAGACTGAGGTGGTAGGTGTCAGGCGCCAGCCAGATAGGCAGGCCCTGTCCATATAAGGCCTTATAGGTGAGCAAGACCACCTTGAAGTGGATCCTCTACCTGATAGGCAGCCAGTGCAGAGCTCTCAGAGAACCGGGGTCACATGACTAGACCTGACAGGTCCGTCAGCAACCAGGCCACTGTGTTTTGCACTAGCTGCAGCCGGCAGAGGTTCCATCCAGTGGCTCTGAAGTTGAGAGTTACAGAAGTCGAGCATCGAGGTGACAAAGACATGGACCAGTGTTCTCAGATCATTGGGTGGAATGAGGGCTTAATCCTGGCATTGTTCTTCAGGTGGTAAAACCACTCTAACAACAGAAGACACCTGAGCCTCAAGTATCACTCTGCTGTCCATGATCATGCCAAGATCTTGCACCTCAGGGAGGCTACCAATGGAGCAGACCCCAGAACTAATCCTATGTTCAATCCAGGAGCACTCCCTCACCTACCACCTGGCTTAATCACCAACCTCTGTCTTGTCTGGGTTCAGCCACAACCAGCTGGAGAACATCCAGTCATTATATCTGGACCAGGTAGATGTTAATCACATCCATGGCATTAGGTGTTCCAGGGCAAAGGACAAATACAGCTGGATATCATCTGCATAGCAGTGAAAATCCACACTGGATTGCTGAATGATCTCACCTAGGGCAGCATGTACACTACGAACAACATTGGTGACAAGACCCGGTCCCTCGTACCTCGCGATGACAGGAGCTTTGGGCAGGAGGAGAACATCCACAAGATATTCTAAATCCTTCCTTCAGCAGTCATTCCATTAACCTTTCCGCCACCAATATCAGGCTGACTGGCCTATAATTGCCAGCCTCCTCCTTGCTACCACTTTTGTGAAGTGGACCTCCAGTCTTCTGGAACCCTCCCATTTCCAATGAGTTGTTAAATAGGACTGTCAGAGCTGCAGCCAGTACCTCCCTGAGATCCATGATTACCCTTGATGCACCCTGTCTGCCCCATTGGTTTTTCCACTTTCAGATTAGTGAGTTCCTTCAGGACTCTGTCCTCTGAAGATAGACTAGCATCCACTTCTCCTCCTCCTAAAGTGCTCTTTACTTTTTTTGTGGCCCCTCCTCACTTTCTCTGTTGATATCAAACAAAAGTATTTGTTCAGGATGACTGCCTTTACTGATCCCTCACTGCCCAGCCCCCTTCCTTTTTAGTCTTACAATCCCATCCCTGGTCTTCCTTTTTCTTCATATACCTTAAAATGTCTTTTCCCTTTGTCATCACCTGGGATATTCTGTTTTCAGTCTACACATTCATGCTTACTGTTCTCCTGCTTCCCTCTGATTCTACTGATACAACTCTCTATTCTCATTCTTCTGTTTCTCCTATTACCTTCTGAATGGTACTCTTTTATCCTTTATCTTTTCTGCCACCTGTTTTTCTAACCATAGTGGTCTCTTCACTTGCTTTGCTCACTTGCTTGGCACAGTGCCATCACTACAGCCCATTTTAGCTTCACCTGCTGTTCCTCCACCTCAATCAAGTCATCCGCTTGCCAAGTCATACACCATTTTTCTAAAATCTGCCCTCCTGAATTTCAGGACACTTGCCTTGTGTAGTTCAGTTCAACAGCCATCCTTATACTGACCCGCACTGTATGGTGATTGCTCTTCCTCAGGTGGGCCTCCTACCTCGACATCTGCAACACTGTCCTTGTAAGTGAGTACAAGGTCCAATATTGCCCCATCATGAGTGGGTTAACTGACTTGTTATCTGAGTTACACCTTCTGCTGGGATTCCAGGATATCCCTGCTTTCTAGCTAAAGTTGCAGCTGGAAAGTTCCAATCAACATCTGGTAGATTGAAGTTCCCCACCAGCACAGCTTCACCAGTACTCTTTCTAACTTATCTCCTGTGATGGAGGTAAGTAGATCACATCAGTGAGAATAGGGCTCCATTCCCCATCTCTATGGTGACCCACAGTACTGTACCTCTGCTCCCCTGTATTCCTGGTATCTCCATTGATTTTATACCTCTCTTATGTAAAGCACCACAACCCTCCTTTCTCCCCTCCACCATCCCTCCTGAGCAAAGTGTAGCCTGGTATGGTCATATTTCAGTCATCATTTTCATGCACCTATAACTCAGTAATGGCCACAATATCCAGGTTGGATCTGCCATGATGGCCTCTAGTTCCAAAATCTTATTTCCTAGACTTCTAACATTTGCACACATTGCCTTTCAGATTATGTTTCTGCTCTGCTTGGTACTCACCATTCCTTTTGCCCTCTTTCTTTCCTCCTTTCTTTTAATGCTTCTGTTTCCATCCCCTTCATTTCTACTCCCTGCTTGCTTTATTAATTTCCACCCTGGGGATTCCATTTCCCTTGGTTTTCCTACTTCTACTTCAGCCTGTGGGGGCTGGTTTCTGCCTCCCTGACTTTTTTGTCATTCCACAAGGCTACTTTAAATATTCCTTAAAGTAACCTCTGAACTGCCCACTGGGGACTGCAGTTTGCCTCCCAGATGGATGTAAGCCATTACCCCATAAAGGCCTTAATCCCCAGGTGGATCCCAGTCCCCACTGTAGCCGAACCTCCTCTCTTTGCCATTCCTTTAACCACGAGTTGAAGGTCTTGATGGAGATTTCTCTCCTTCCTGCTTCTGTAGACAAGTAGCACCTCAGCAAAAACACAGAGCATGCTAACTGTCTGAGATGCTCCCTAATCTCATCCTGCACTATCGAAGCCCTGTCCCAGCCTTTGCATTAGTGCCAAGTGGACAGTGACATCCAGCTCTGTCTCACATCCAGCTGCCCTAGTGATCCTCTGGACCTGCTTCCCATACTTCTGGGCTGTAGCACATCATAGGCATCTAATTCCTCTTCCCCACCTTCCTATTCCCTCCTCCAGAAGTTGCTTCCTCCTCTCTAGAGTTATCTTCCTCCCACCTTGGGGTCTCCACTCCAGAGGACACCCACATCCATCCTAGCCCAAACCATGGATGCCTCCTGGCAGTCCCACCTTGCCAGAGTGGCATAGGTGTACGTGTGGTACGGTTGAAAAATGTCCTCTGACCCACCACCGCACTCTCTTCCAGAGCCAACCACATTCCAGCTGTTCCTCCTGCTGGTATCCTTTGCTAACAGTGTCAGACTTGGTGGCCTTGGGTGGAGAAAGAGTCCCCAGCATCCTAGCCAACTCTGCCTGGAGTTTAGCGACATCCTTCCTCCACCCAGAGAACTGCAAGCAGATGTGGCAGTACCAGTCTCCAGAAGGTCTCTGAAAACTGCCACACTATAGCTAGTGCACTACACAACTCCCAGCATTCCCAACTTCTATACTCCTTATAAACCTCTAAATACTCATGTACCCTCACCCTGATACAGTATTCCTAGCTTTTGTTTTTGTTTGTTGTTACTTATGTTCCCCATACCTGTGTAACTCTTATACTTTTTGCCCTTGATAAGATGTTGCTCTTATTCCCCATGTAGGCCTACCTTTTACCTTCTGTCCTTTACAGCAGTGAATACAACAACAGGAGGAACAAGTGTTTTACCTTAGTCAATTGGCAGACTTTCGCATCCTTCTGCTGATGCTACTGATGCCTAAGATGCCAATCATACCTCTGTTCAACTCCTGTGCTGTTCCATTCCCCTGTTGGGCCACAAACATGTGTGGAAACACATTAGAGTGCCTGTTGTTATCCTGTCTTTAGGACCTCTTAGAAGTAGAGCTTTGTTGTTCAGTCAGCTGCCAACAGGTACTTTCTCTTGCCATGTCAGCCTTCTTCTCTCGTGTCCAACCCCGACTAAGAGAGTGAGAGAGGCAGCTGCTGACCCAAAAAACAAGAGCCTTGAAGCAGGTTAGTCTTTTGGGATTACACACAATAAGCTTACTCATGTGGTGTCCCACAAAATGAAAGAGAACATATCCTGCCATTTAACCCTTGCTTGTTTTACTCCACACTGCCTATTTACAGCCTAAACCTACCCTCCATTTTAACTGTTTGTGTTCCTTCCAAGTGGGCTTCAGTGTGGCAGATCTTTCAGATGCAGTAGACCATGCTATGGATAATGCAATGCTTATGTTATGCAGGTTTGGCCATTCAGTCTTTTGTCCCCACTTTAAGGACTACCACCATTTCAATGTACCAGGAAGGCACAGGAATGCTCCAGGAAGATTCCATCCTTAAATATGTTGCACAGATGAGGTTTACTCCAAAAAGTGTTGCACAGATGAAGTCCCCAAGACCAAAGGTACCAAAGGGAAGAAGGGAGGATGGTGGGACAATAAAACAATAGCATCTGGAAGATGCTAGGGCATGAACGGTTCATGTACCACTTTGTCAATATGCCAACAATATCCACGTTATTTGACAAAGCTCAAGCAGTCCATTTGATGATTATCATCTGGCCTACAAATGTTTGCCATTTTGCCTTGCTACTATTCGAATGAGGAAACAATATGTTTTGGTGTTTGCACATCAGGTCTCTGCTGCCATTTAATCTGATATCTCACTAAAATTGGATGTGCAGCAGTTTACATACATGGGGTGGAGACACCTAGGAATCGACTTATATCTTTATCAAGTCAACTATGGGAAGCTTATTACACAAACTACTGGAGACATACTGTAGCTAGATGGGAAATGTTGCATTTGCCTCTCCATGCCAGGATTCACAAGGTGAAAATGAATCTTTTCCCTGATTTTGTATTATTTTCAATACCCATCTTTGTATGTGCCTCAGAGAACATTAGAGGAATGGGATAGACAGATTTCTCTAATTACATGGGTGGGAAAATACCTTTGTTTGATCTATGAGTATTTACAATTGTCTAATGCTTGAGGTTGGGTTTAGATGGTTGGATCTGATATTACAGTTTATTACTCAACAGTTAAAAGGTGCTCTGTTCAACTGTGCTTACACAACTAGATGAGATAATGCTTGTGTGACTTGATTTACTTTGTGGCTTTCCACCTCTATTGTGGGATATACCACCCTGTAGGGGTATGACACAAGAAACTCTAGACGAGACTTCTTCCTCCCTCGCACATGCCGCAGGAATGATTAGCGCCGCTAAAGGTAGGTTAGGAAGAAGCCCACGGATAAAGAGACAAGCCACTGGGGAAGGAAGGGTGGATGGTGTGCAAAAGAAATGAATCCTGAGAGGCCCGGATGAGTGACCTTATAAGCCTGATGGGGAGTGACATAGTGGTGCCTCCCATTGAACCTCAGGCTTAAACCCTCCCATTCAATTGTGCTTACTCAACTAGATGAGATGATGCTTGTGTGACTTGATTTACTTTGTGGCTTTCCACCCGTCTATCCATGGGATATACCACCCTGTAGGGTACGACACAAGGAACCCTAGACTAGGGTACCCTTACAGGTGCCACAGGAATGATTAGCGCAGCTAAAGATAGGTTAGGATGAAGCCCAATAAGAATACCCAATTGGGTGTCGAGTATTGAATTGGTGAGGATGATGAATGAATTAATTCTGAGAAGATGATAAGGTGGATTTCCTAAGGAGAGAGGGAAAGCCAGGACACCATCCACCTCCATCCAGCAGAGGAACCTAACTAATTAACCTAAGAAAGCACTAACTCAAACTAATATTATGACCTTTGACATGGAGGACAGGAAAAACCCTTTAAGGAGGAAATCTCTGGGGATCCAGGGCCTAGGTCTCCTTCCATCCAGGCTGATGACATTTGATTTGAGGACATATGTTGTTAAGAGAAGGATTCGTTGAAGAGAAGGTTATGCATAGGGAAGATGATGATGGGATAGGGAACAACCCCAAAAGAATGCACAGATCAAGAAGGAACATGAGGCAGCAGGGACCTGAGAGGGGATGCTCAAGTAGTTGATGGGATGGAGTAGATCCCTGTAGAAGTCAGATCCATGTAGAAGTCAGAGGAGCAAGGGTATCCAGATGCACCCATGAGAAGACTGAGGATGATGAAGACTGATGATGATCTCCGCAAGAGTGCAGCAGTCCAAGATGAGAAGACTGAGGATGATGAAGATGGATGATGATGAGCACTGCAGGGTGCAGCGGGTCAATGAGGTATCATAAGACCCCATGAGAGGTATGCTAGATTGATCAGTGTGATGTGGAAGAAAGAAGACAGGCAATGAACTTGAAAATGAACTTGGATGATGGTGGTATGCTCGATAGAGTGATGTGATTAAGTAGGCTCCTCAAAGGAGGTAGACTCTGAGGCCAAGAAGGCATATCTGGAACCAGAGGGTATGCTCGTTGAGCGATTGATGGTTGCAAATGGATGAGCATAGGAGTCAATGATAGGAATGCTCGAGTGAATGATGGAAATAGATGAACCATGAGATAAGGATGAGGGAATGATGACCAGAGTCATGGACTTGAATACATGCAGCAGGAGGGCTGCGGTTTGATGAGGTGGCATATGATTCATGACATATATGCCCTAAAGAAATATTGATTGTAGGCCTAGATTGGAGTGAATCCTTGATAACTGGTGAGAAGACTGAGGATGATGAAACTAAGAGGCCATGAGAAGACTGATTCAGGATAGTTATGCCCAAAAGAAATATCTAGTGCACAGATGAAGAGAAATAAAATTGCACAAAGGATGAGTGCAGAGGAAGTGAGGGATAAAGTATATGGGGAATGATGAGGAGCACCTGGTAGAGTTCCCCAGTCCAGGTCAATAAGGTGAGGTATGAAATGGATGATGCACAAATAGGAAATGAAGCCTAGAGGCTGGCATGGTGTAAAACAGGCATTAGGAACTAAAAAGTGAAGGTAGGTAATACAGCAGAGTAGAATGAAATGGGGTCAACCTGTCAAACTCTGCAGTCGATGGGTCAAGTCCTCGGGTAGCCACTGCGACACTCAGAAAAAGGGGTAGTTGTAGGAAGCACTCTCAGAGGGTGATGAACCCATGGAACAGCCAAGCAGAGTATCCAGCAGATAGGAAGACTGTACAACCATTCAAGGTAAGTGTGGACAAATTTATTCTGAATGAGAAAGCACAGGGCACCCTGACCAGTAAAGTGAGGTGCAAATCTGTATAAAGGAATACAGTTAGAATAGAAACAAATGGAGAACCACATACCCAGAAACAACGGTGGATGCAGGCCAATGGAGAACATAGTCGAAACACTGAGTGGGGTGCACTGTCTGGGCAAGTGAAGTCACACCCGAAATTGGCCCAGTGAACAAAACAACAAAGCACCACCCAAGATGGCACAAGAACTTTAATCCAGTTTACTGATAAATGTTTGCCATTAACAAACCAACAGGGTGGTAACAGACATGCATGGTTGGAGAACCTGATTTGGAGGCAGAGAAGCGAATGAGGATTAGCAACACTAACTGTTGCAGATGGGTTCGAGCAGCACTAGGTAGGCCAGATAGTTGAGGAGGGCAGTGGATGAAAGGCCAGATTCCATGAACTGGAGACAGGCCAAATGCTGAATGGAAAAGAGGGAAGCTGAGGCAGAGCGGGCAACGGCATGCCCAAGGAGGGCGGCAGAGGATTCCTAGAGAGAGCAGCAGTGATCGGCCATGGAAAGCAGCTGCAGCATGAGCAGCAGCCAGTACAAGTGGTAAGGACTCAGTAACAGAGCAGGGTGGATGGGAGAAGCAGAGAGATGGAAGGGGTGAAAAGGGGAAGCAAGCAAATGCCAGAGCGAGTGGAAATGAGAGAGAGAGACAAACTACACAGTGGAGCAAGAACAGATTGGAAATGATGGAAGGAGTGGGAAGAAAAAAATGAACAGGGAAGGAAACACCAAAGGCAGTGAGTGGGCAGTGAAAGGCATCACAAAATGAAGAATCTGAGGAGGGAGGGAGGAGCGAGGAAGTGCGGCTTCTCCGGCACCAAGTGAGAAATGAATCCTGGAGAGGCCCAGGATGAGTGACCTTGTAAGCCTGATGGGGAGTGCCATAGTTTCTCCGCCCATTGAACCTTGAGCTTAAAGCCCTCCCATTGTGGTCTTTGCATGGGACTTGCTGGATGGAGATAGAGGAGGAAATGGCAAAGTCAAAATATTTTCCTTCTTTTCTTTGGGGGCAGGATGGTGGTGTTTCCTGTATTAGATTACTTGGGGTTGACACTAGTAATAATTTTTGAAAGAAATGTTTAAGACATGCAACTGTGATCTGCAATTATTTCCATGTTTTCCCATTCTCCTCAATTTTTCCTGAGGGGTGGAGTTGGTTTTGAATGTTTCAGCTTGTTGATAACGATCAACCACTGATATTTGCCCAACTACAGGAATGATTTCATCTCTCTGTGGGACTGGCAAGATACTTACACATAAAGAACCTATGTGTTAATCTATGTTGAGTATTGGCAGGCTGTAACTGAACAAAGCCTGCCAATTCAGCTGTTTAAATTGGTGTTTTGAGATCCTCGGGAAGATGGCAAATTTCCTCCTTTAATGGTACTTTGCTGCAAATTCAAGTGGCTTCTATCTGTGGTGTACAACAAAATGGGAATGGTAGCAGGGTGTCACTGTCCCTCCCAAGGTCTAGTAATGTATTACCAAAGAAACTTGTATAATTACACATTCAACTACTTTGCAAGATTTTGAAGGCAGTGTATAATTAAATTTTTTATAGTTCCTCTGCAACAGATACAATTTGCTGTGGTGGCAATGGTTGCTTGTTGGAGGCTATGTAGAGAATTTCTGCAACTACAGGTCCATTTTACATCTGCAGTGGGCTGAGCCTGCAGATGTTTTGCATCAGAAAAGGACCTACGTCATGTTTTCTGTCCGTGGAACTGTTTTTCCTCCGCCTGACCCCTCCCTAGAAGCAATCCACCCATGTTGTCCCTATGGACTGCAGCACTGCACTATATCACAGTGGGCATTTTTTTTTGGGGGCTTTTTTTTTCATTTTGCATCCCTACCATTCTGTCCCCTCCCTTAACAGCAAGGGCCACATGAGCTGTCTTTCCGGTTTTCCTTATCTCAGCAATAACTGCAAACATCTGTTCCTACAAACATCTGTTGCGGGAGTTCCGGTTCAACATCTTGCAGATTCATGCTCAATCTGTATTAAGGTTTAGCCTTATTTGCCCCTTACCCTTTGCATGACATTTGTAGATACCTGTGCCTTGCAGATTTTCCCTTTGCATGCATAGTTTACAGTCATTTACTTTACTGTCTATGAGTAGCAGCAGCGTGATTTAAAATAGTCACCTCAGCCCGCAACCTCAGAGGTTTGATTCACTCCTGACGGTACACTCCGCTGACCACTCGCACCCACATCAACCTCCCGAGTCAATTAGCTCCGGATCAGACCACAGTGGAATAAAAATGAACTGTCACTGTTGATGTTAGTGTTTCAGTATTATTTTTCAATTTGCTTTATAACCAGTGAGCAGCTTGTCATAAATGTTTTTTTATATAGAAGGGTATTTCTTTGCTAGATGTCTGAAAATGTCACCGGGAGAGAGCGAGGAACTGAGAGAGAGCATATAGCCAATGCTTCAACTGGCAGTACTGTATTGTTGTTCGCTCTCCACAAGAATAAAAGTTTACCTAGGCACTAATTCTAATAAAGAAAAATTCAGTCATGTTATTTACAGAGGAAGTTTTTTATTTTCTAAACAAATCGGAAGCTTTTGGCACTTCTGGCAGGGCTGTCAATCATTCCTAACTCAGCTGACTGTGAACAGCCCTGTTGGTGGAGCCCAAGCAAATTTTACACAGTACCATTTCTATTTACTCCCAAACATTTTCCTTTTAAGATGCCCTTATTCCTTCTTTTAGTCTTGATGCTGCAGGAACATTTTCTTTTATGCAGAAGCATAAGGGGAAGAATGCCCCATACTGAAGCAGCATTAGACTCAAGGCTGGATTCGAACAGAGTCTGTATTGTAACCCAGCTGCCAGTAGCTAGCCCTGTTCCAAGTGTCACCACTTTTTCTTTTAAAACCCACAATATTTCTTTCAATCTTTATATTGAAGCCTCTTTTTCTTTTTTTTTTCTTTTTTTTTTTATGGAGGCAAACGGGACTATTGAAGTAAATGGGAATCAAATAGCAGCAAATAAAGCTAAAGGTGCCCTCTGAAGCAACTGAATAAGATGCAAATAAAATGGTATTTATATTGAATGCTGTATTACTGGCATTAAAAATGAAATGCTGAATGCTGCTTGGGGTAGACACTTGTAAAGCTGCATGTGGGAGCGAATTGCCACCGAGGTGAGTGATCATTGGAGCTAATCATCGCTGGAGTGTAATATTGGGAACTTATTGATGGGTGGCGAATTGTCAGGAGCAAATTGTCGAACTTTTCTGAACAGATCACAAAGCTCACTTGCATTATATATTCTTTTCTCTTGGCAGTGTGTTTGTTTTATTCATAGAGTGCAAAAGCAAGCTACTGGTGACTCAGTCACTTGTTTGTTTTGCACTCTCTATCAGTGAAACTCATTGCCCAGGTGAAGAATATGTAATGTAAGTGAACTTTGTGTCTTGTTCAGAAATACATAGCTATGTGATTTTGAAGACTACTGACTTAGTGTCTTTTCTTTTTGCTGTTCCTTTGTGCATGACTGAATTAATGTTTCCAGGCACAGACAGCTTGAGTGGCTTTAGTGTATTGATTAGTGCTGTGGGCAGATCGCTGGAGTGAGTCTTGTACCAGAGCTTGCATTTTGCCATAACAGTTTTCTCCCTTTTCTATGAGCAGATGATTATTTCAGACTCCTTTATGATGACTAACCAAACACAGTTATCAGTCATCAGCAGTAGAGTCAGCAGTGAGGGTATGTAATAGATTTGCTACCTGTAAACGTGGTGAGGTAGCTGAACTACACACATATTGACTAGCAAGCAAGAGCTTCCGATCTCCCACCCCACACTATTTTATTCTCTATGCATTCCCTTCCACCTTGAATTGAAACAGTATCAGAATACCATATCCACTGTTTAGAAACTTTGGCTTCCTTTATGTGATTATTTTCTTCCATTTTGAGCCCTGGTTTCTAAACCGAGGTGGTTGTTAATCAAGGGTGGCTTTAATTAATAAGCATCTATAGGTGAATGGTCCATGCTTTTCTCAGCTGAGCTGCAATATGAGGAAGGTGTTTGTTACAGCTCTGCTACATGTAAATGTGAGTGAAACGTGAAGGATCACATACTGTGTACCTGGAATCAGAATGTGTGTTGGGGGCAACCGTGTTCAAGCATTAAGTCACAGCAGCAGGTGCTCAGATTGCTGCCACAGCAGTGAGTATGTAACCTCTTCAAGATTCATTCAGGTCACTTTAACCAGAACCCCTAACTTTTCAAGCATTTTGCTAGGGCAACCACTGCAGTTATAATAAGCATTTGGCAATACAGAATGTTCTCTCTTGTTATGCTGTTGTACTGGGTCTTGCTTGATGTACATTTTTACTACATATTTAACCGGCATGCAGCAGATGAGATACAGTGTTTCTTGTGCTCTATGCTGGGATAATATATAGTAAAATGTAAACGAGTAAGACCCGCACAACAGCAATACTGTTCAGTGAACATTCGACATTGACAAATGCTTGTTAGGTACACTCTGATCCAACTGACCTGATGGACCTTCAGTCCTTTCTAACTTTTTATTACTACGTGTTATAAACCCTTATAAAGGAAAAACTGCATCTACAGAAAAATACAGGCTTGCTGGTAAACGGCAGATTTTCTTCAGCAACAAATTATATGATGGGTGATAAGGAAGTTTAGCATGCACATTGGGGACAGGGCAGACCATGGTCAGAATATGAGGGTCAAGTGGCTTGGGATGGGAGGGATTGCTCTGCCAGTACACACACACACACACACACACACACACACACATGCAGAGTTCTGCAATCTGTATGGTATACTATATAACCGACACCAGGTAGGCACTGTTCCATTAGCCAGCTCGTTAACCTGGTGCAGCTTTGATACAATGTGTGTGCACAATCAGCCCCGCCATTTGGTTTCTATGATGATGTTTGTGACTGGCAAAGCAGGAAAAAGTAATAAAAGTGGTGGACTTAAAATGTAAAGAGCCACTGAGTCGAAGATTGATATAAAGATTATTAAATTGCTGGTTGCAGGGTGGGCTGTAGTGTGGTACATTTGTGCATTAGTGTAGGAATGCCACCATTTTTACATCAGCAGTGGGGAGCCTGCAGACGTTTTGCATCAGAAAAGGACCTACATCATGTTTTCCATACATGGAATTGTTTTTCCTTTGCCTGACCGTCTCAAGAAGCAATCCGCCTGCTGTCCCTATGGACTGCAGCACTGCCCTATATCACAGTGGGCATTTGTTTTTTATGGGCTTTTTTTTTCATTTTTGCATTCCTGCCATTTCTGTCTCCCCTTAATAACCAGGGCCACATGAGCTGTCTTTCGCCACGTGATTTGTGCCAAACTGACCTACACATAAGACCGTATTTCTGCAAGGTAAAACAATGTTTGTAGCAAGCGTTGCAGTTCTCTTAGGATTTGGCACACCAGTCCTGCAGCTTCCACGTCCTTGTACTGTCCCAGCAGCAATACTAGGTATTTTTATGACGGAGCTTGTATTTACAGAAGTATGACTGTGATACAGTTATTACGTTGTATTCCTGGAGTCTTCAGCATTTCCATAGATGGAGCCCTGTTCCCGCTTAGGATATTCTACTTGTTCTGTTGGCATATCAGTGTGCTTAACATTTCACGTTGTGAGGCAAATAAGGGTAGGATTGCTAACCGTTTCCATATGAGTTTTCTGCAAGTGCTGATTAAATACTATTTAAGGGGCATAAATGGAAACACAGTGCTTACATTAGGATTAGTACTGCATTAGCCTACAGCACTTACCCTTTTATTTATTTTGCAAAACAACCGTTGTCTTCCGATGCTTTCTCTGTCATATGTGTTCTTAGAACTCTGCTCTGTAGTTCTAAAGGCTGCGATTCAATATTATCTATTAAAGAAGTGAAGCTCCCAGGTGAAAAATTAACAAAAACTTGATACAAGAACTATTCTAACATGAAGAGATGGATGGATGGATGGATGGATAGATGGCTAGATAGATAGATAGATATATAGATAGATAGATAGACAGACAGACAGACAGACATGACATATCGATCGATCGATCCAGTATTGTGTTGAACGCCTGTTCTTTGTCTAAGTTCAATGTCATACTCCAGCTGTGAAAGTTAATGAAGCAAAGGAACTTATTCAAGTTTGGTAGTGATTGCATTTGTCGTCTGATGCCGTCAATATCTTTGTGAAGTTTTAATAGGTGTTGCAACCTTTTATTTTTTTTCATTTTGCATCCCTGCCATTTCTGTCCCTCCTCACATACTAATTATCTCCTGTCTTAACCGATGGCTTCCAGTGCATGCCAGGAATGGCACACACAACTTCAGTTCTGAAGTAAAAATTGGATGCAGTTCCAGAAAGAGCGGATATTTTATAGTCCCTATAGACAGCACTGGCAATAGAAAGGCGGCAGTCCAACCCCATCTGTAGTCTTTGTGAACTGTTAGTGTTTCAGATCTGAAACAATTAGGAGAGCATTATAACAATGCATCTGTGATTGAGGAAACTGGAGAGTCCCCAAACTCTAAAGCTGGAGATCTAGGGCTTTCCTCAGATCCAAGCCAGCCTCCGCCTCTTCCTCCTCCCAGGCTCCTGCAGTAAAGCATGGGGTCAATGAACCTTGTGATCCCATACTCTCATCCTTAATTATCTGAAGTATTACTGATCAGTCCATTCATGCTGCAGAGTTAACAATTACCCCTGTGTGAATGCTTCAAGCCTGGTGCTTGCCTGCCTGACAAGTCACACATTCACACTGCTACTATTACTGGCACTGCACAGTAAAACCTCTTAGTCAGGTCTGAAATTTGACCAGCTCAGAGGAAGTAGAAAGTTCTTTTTGTCGGCAGTTCAAAGAAGAAATTCCTAGTCACTGGCATGGGACTGCTCAATAGGCTCGGTCCATCCCTTTCCACAGGTCTCGCATGATGTCTCAGCTGCCGTACACCACACAAGCTGGTTTACTCACTGGCTGTCTGGTTGTGTTTCTGTGGAGACAGATGGAATAGGTGCAGCAGGGAGCCTGGAGGCTGGCAACTTGCGTGTCACTGATGGGGAATTTTCTTTCATCAGCTGGACAAGGTATCTGTTTTGTTGTTCTGCAGGTGAGTGGGGGCAATGGGAAGGCGAGGCCTGGTATTAGTCGGTACTGCTTGCTTTGCCTGCCTTGATAACAGTGTGCTAAACAGCTCGGAGGTGCTGCTGTTTACTTTGCACCTTGACATGAACCTGACAGCACCACAGCTGCAGCCCAGAGGATGTCACAGCCAACAGCAGGTCTGAACACATATAGCAGCATGGGTCATGCACACTAAATTTATTCCTACCAGGTCAAATTCTGCAGATGCTTTGGCTCTGACCAGACCTTGTTGTAGCAGTGCCTGGTTGTGGTGCTTTATTAGTGCACATTCTCCAACATGATGGAATTTTGTTTACTTCTCACAAACCCGGTGTAGAAGGATCATTTGATTCTTTACCTCCCTCCTATTGGTGTCCAGCTCCTGCCTAAAAGGCATATATGGAACAGCATTAACTAGGAGGTGAGTTTATATTAATAAACTCTAATCTTTGGTGGAGAGGAGAGGAAAACACTTTGTGAAGAAAATGTCTGGGATCCACACTCCAGGCTTAATATTTTATTTAATTAGTAAAGGATCTTCAAGGATGAGGCTGAAACATTTCAACACATTGCTTCACAATAAGGACTAATGTTTTCTGCTTCTGCCTCATAATAGAGACTTTTCCTTCTCCTGAGGTGTTGCAGAGCATGTCTATCCAATCAAATGGAGTCCCTATTACTGAGGGCATCACCCTGATAGGTGTCAGGACACAGCCCAGCTAGAGGAACATTGGGGAATGGAGTTCCAAGGAGAAAGAGAAGACTGATTGTTAGCAACTGCAAAAGGCATGGCTGTCCAGCTGTTATCTGAAGTGCTGGTCCATACTGAGCATAACTGGAGCATCCAGTCTTTGAGATGCATCAAATCCAGAGTAAAGAATTGAGCCTTTGTGGGCCAGAAAGACAATACATTAGAGAACTTTTGCCTTGTAGTCATAGGGGTGTTGTTGCATGGTAGTCATAGGGTGTTGTTGCCTGGTAATCACTGAGGAATTCTTGTCTGGTAATCAGTGTGCATTGCTGCCCAGTAATAGGTATGCTGAATAGGATGGAGTTCAAACTGAAGAATGGATGCTCTGCAAGCTGGTGGTGTCACTAGGAGACCAAGTGGTGTATCACAGGCCACAAACAACCAGGATGCTAAAGCATGGAAAAATGCTGCAATATGGACATCCAGGGCAGGGAGGAGATGAGGAATGATGAGGGCAGCACATTTGCAAGCAGTTGTAACATCTGGCAGGAAAGCAGCAGATAGGAGGGCAAAGCAGGGACAACAGGTAGAGGTGGACACAGACAGCCATACCAAAGTAAAGAAAGCCACTAGCAAAAGACAATAAAGGGCAGCAGTGAGGCCTCTGATAGAATAGAGGCCACAGGGCTGCAGTACATCTGGCAGCCACTGAGGACCAGTGGCAGACCCAAGAGCAGGCTGTTCAACAGAGGAGACCAGTGCTGCACATCCAGCAGCTGACATGTTCAACAGAAAAGGCCACCAGAGGGCAGTTGTAGCCATCCCCAAAACAAATTCAGGCATAGCAGAACAGGGAGAAATCAACACATGCTCCCTAAGACAATGGTCAAAAGACTGGGAAGTCAGAAACTGTGGCAAGCCTGAAGAGGCAACTGGCAGCAGATCATTTGGAACAGGACAGGAGGTACAGTGGAGCCCCTAGAAGTGAAGGAAGAAAATAGAACTACATCAAGGCTAGGACAACAGCAGGCTAGCACCAATTTAACAGGCAGCAGCTCACAAGCAGTAGGAACCTGCATACAAGAAATATGGGAATCAGAGAGGATCCAGAAGAGGTGCAAAACCAATTCTAATTTGAGGGTATGAGGATCAAGAGGTGGTACCCAGGACTGGCAAAGAGATTCTGTGGTTCTTGCTTCAGTGGTTTCTGTGGTTCCTGTTTCTGCGCCAGGAATTTAATCCTGTGGCTTCTGATCCCATGTATCCTGTAGTCTTTGTTTCCACTCTATGAATCTTATTCTCATTTCCTGGTCCAACAGTTTTGTTGCTCCAGATGTAACACTCTGAACACTTTTTTAAATATAATATTTTATTAATTTCATCTTTATGTATACAGAAACAATATGCACACATGTGCTCCAAGAAAGAAAATAAAACAAATAATTCACAATTGAACCCATGAGCAATAAAGTCCATAAGTCCATACAACATCTTTAAACTAGTTTAAACATCAGTTCTTTAGTGCATACCTTACATAAGAAGGATAGACCCAGACCAAAACAGGGGAAAATAAAAATAAAACATACTTAAGAAATGTTAAACCAAAAGATAGAAGCGTTATATATTTAACACTCACTCCACAAAATTATCATTATATTATTTTAATGCCTCCCTTAAAAAACTCCTTAATTTTAAATTTTAAACTTAAATGTATTCTATATTGCTCCTGAATTCAGTCAATCCAAACAAACAAGACTTAAATCCTTAAATCCTTATATAGTCATTTTTCCAGATTCCCTAAAATTCCATGTTCTGACGGTATAGGTAAATAGACAAGTGAATCCTCAGTCTCCTGGGTAGAATAATGAGCTCGAAGATAAGCAGTAAGTTGATCTACATCAAAAAATATGTTGACTTTACCATCCTTAACTTTACCTTTGTAGGCTGCAACAAAGAAAATTGTGGTCCAACTTCCAAAATTTCTCCTCCGTTGTTGCATACTGTAACAAAAGTCAGGATAAATATAGTACTTGAGCCTTTATATTCCAGGCTCCCCTGAGCCTGGCCAATTTCAATAAGTTGTCACAGTCTGAATTGAATCCAAAAGTCACCAAAATATTTGACTTCATCAGAGAAATTCATGCTTCTCTCGCCTAAATAAACTAAAAGCTTTTGTAATTAAAGGGGGATTCTCCTGCGTAATTCAAAAGTGGTAATCAATATATCCTTAACTAAATCCTTTAAAGAATTGAAATCTGTATCCATCTGATCTGAACTCCCAAAATTCAAATGTTCTTATATCTTAGCATATTTTCTGCACTCTCCAATTTTCTATTTATATTAAAATTATCCCAAATCAGGCTCATACAGTACTTCGACAAGCTTAAAATCAGGGACAAACTTTGGAAACAATGCAAAACCACTGGCCTACCTAGGAACATCATATATACAAGTGACATAGAAGTGACTGCAAGAAACATATCAGGCTTGCAAAGAGCAAATATTGCCAGAACCTATTAACCAGCTTCTCAAATGATCCACGAATTTTGGAGTCACATTAAAACCTTCCTTGAACCCCCAATCCGTCACCCTCGGAAATGATACTCCAAGGGGTCCACTGCAATGACTCCATTACCATAGCTAACGCCTTCAATCAGCAATTCTCTGACCTATCTGCCTTTACATCCTCCCTAAAATCTTTGCCTACTGCTTCTCAGCCACACTCTACCACAATGACCAGTGACCCCAACACGCCCAGCAAGATCGCTTTATTTTAAAGCTGTTACTGGAAATCAAGTTCGCAACCTCCTGTCTGTCATTTCTGATAACACTAGCCCTGGCTCTGACACATTGGAACCACGATTACTGAAAGCGGTGGCTCATTTAATATCCCATCAATTGCCAGGATCTTCACACTATCCTCTCCACAGGCACTGTCCCTGATATTTGGGCCGCCAGAATCACACCTGTCTTCAAAAAGGAGCAAAATGATTTATCAAACTATAGACTTATTGCCATCCTTTTGGTCCTTAGCAAAATTCTTGAGAAAATAGTAGCCACCCAGGTCACTGAATTTATTGACTCCTCTAATGCACTCTGTGAAGCTCAACATGGCTTCAGGAAACACCACAGTACTACAACTGCACTGGCAAAATTCACCTCGGATGTTCTCACAAATATGGACAAAGGGCAGCTCACAGGGCTGTGTTCATAGACCTCACAAAGGCCTTTAACCTCGTAGATCACCCACTGCTGCCCTACCCTCAAAAACCTGGGCTTCATCTCCAGTAACAACTTGGTTCAGTAGTTACCTTACCAATAGGTCACAAGCAGTAAAGCTTAACTGGCTATCTCTGACAGTACCACGATCAATATTGGGGTACCGCAGGGCTCTATACTCGGACCTCTCCTCTTCTCACTATTTATAAACAACCTGCCTAACAGAATAACATCAGGTAACTCGCTACTTTATGCTGATGACCTAGTTATCTATGCTCACTCTGACAATGCTTCTCACCTTAATGCCACTCTGTCATCGGCTTTCCACTTGGCACAACATTGGCTAGATGCTAATCGCCTAGTACTCAATGCGAGCAAAACTAAAGCTATGCTCTTTGGATCATGCCATAAACTCAGAACCTGCACATCTCCACTCAACATTCTTGATGTAAACGGAACCCTCTTGAGACTGTAAGCTCGTTTACGCTATCTGGGAATACAGCTTGACCAAAACCTCGACCTGAACCGACATATCCAAGAGACATGTAAAACTGTCAACTGCAAACTGGGGCTGCCTACAGGACAAATTACATACTCACTCCACTGCCAAACTTGCCGTCGCCAGAGAGATCTATACCCACTCTGTCCTATTGTGCTCCCATCTTTACAATGGCAAATAAAACTGTTCTACAGAAATGGGACACTACCTTTAACAATGTCTGTAGATATCCAGCAAAAGCGCGCCTGACCCACTGCCAACTCTATAAAGAGCTAGGCTGGCTATCCCCCTCCTCCACTTGGCAATGCTACCTCTGCTGCCTCTCAGACTCCATAATTAGAGTGGGTGAAACCAGCCGCACTGTCTGAACTGCTCCAGCCTGTGATCCCATCGCGTGAGCTGAGGTCGTCTGACAAATCTTTGTTAACTGTTCCCTCTGCCATACTTCCAAGGGTGCTGGTGCATTCAGGCATGCTGCCCTCACACATGGAACTCGCTGCCTATGGACCTGAGAAGTACCCCTCACACCTAGCTTTCAAGAGTGGACTACGATCTCACCTTACCTCTATGGACCAATGCACTTGTTTTGATCCTACTAAATCCTGATACTGTGTATCCCCTACCTAAGTCTACCTCCCTGTTCTCTTGCATATATACACTAGCCCACCTTCTCCTAAGTTCTGATGTCATTTATAACTATTGTTTATTTGACTACCTGACTTTAGTGAAATGTTTACAATGTATTCTGTATGGCTACTCTATCCTAAACATGCCATTAAAAATGTTTAAAAATGCCTAATCACTTTGACTTCTATAATATGTATTGTATCTCACTTAGATGGTTCTTGAATGTTTATCTTGCTGTGCTATGAATGTCCACAATTGTCCTCTCTCTGACAGTATGTATGAATTAGCAATAATCCTACTATTGTTTGATCCTCTTTCCATCCTACTGTGTTGCACTAAAACCTATGATGTACTTAATGTAAGTGGGTACTGGTCCTTTCCTACTCCCCTCCCCACTCCCACTCGCTCCCCTACCCCCCTCTGTGCCTTGCCAGGTTTCAGCTCCATAGCTCCGGGTCTTTTTTGTGCCTTTTCTTGCTAATGCCGTATTTTGCATAAAGTGCCTCAGGTTGGCGAGTCACCCTCTTTTCCATTACGGTCCTTAAGTTCCGACAAACCGGTGTGCAGACCGTGATATCCCTGCATAAGCGTTGCTACCATAGCGCATTCTCCTATTGACCGACTCTCTTTCCTCTCTCTATGGTCATAAAAGCTGCTCCTCCCTGACTTCAGTCCTTGCTGTCCTCCTAGTTATGTCTCACCCTATCCTACTCATTCCATTCTTCCCTCCTCTTCCCTATCCGCCTCCTCCATTACCCTCTGCCTTCCCTAGATTGTTCTTCTACTTGTAGGTACTGGTCTCTCCCTTTCCCCTCCCTGCCTGCCACAACCCTCTTTATTACCTAATTTCAGTCCCATAGCCCTGGTTCATCCTCGTGCCTTTTCACTTAGCTATACTCCTCCCCTACCTGCCGATCATCCCTTCTTGCCCTGCTGTCCCTCGTTTCCACAAGCCCGGTTGCAGATCATTACCTTGCACTGCAAAAGCCGTATTTGCCGTAATTTCCCGTATCTAATCTTTCATTCCTGCCTAGCCCATTTCACCCTCGACCGAGTCATACATCCTCCCTTCCCTGCTTCACTTCCCCTCACCTTCCTTCCCTCCTAATCTCCCCTCTAAATCTGTGCTCCCTCCAGTACCCTCTGCCCTTTTGAAATTGTATGCCTGTACTTGTACCAATGTACCATTGTCTGTATTGTATAAACCTGAACCGTCCTATTTGTACTGTAACTGTGCCTCCCAGGTCGTGCCTGAAAATAGTCACCTGTTGGCTAGTGCACTTACCAGTTAACAAAACTAAATAAATAAATAAAACATCTACAGTCACCACTTTAGCAGCATGCCCATCCAATTTTGCAGAATTATCCATGGTAATTCCCTTTGTTGTCTCTGCCACAATTTTGACGCTATTCAGTTCTGTTTGCAAGAACTCAGTTTTTTCATTAATGCCTCGTATAGTCTATCACTGTGCTCAGTCTATGCCAAAATTTTCTCTAGCATAAAACCCAGCTTCTCCAATGTACAGCCTCCTGTTTCCATGAGAGAAAATGGTTGAAGTTGATCAGAATATGTTGTTTGTAGCTGCTTGCTATAGATAACTCTGGAGTTCTTTGTAATGTAGAGGGTGTAGAGGATGACATTATTTTAACAGCCTGCATGGTGGCTGGCGCAATACTCGAACCCCTGCTGCCACTTTCGGACTCGGTTTACCAGGAGGATGCCACTGCTCAAGCAGACCCGACTTTGGTGAAACAAACTCCTGAACTGACCCCCTTTGCTTCTCCTTGAATTCATTTAAGCTATCACACTTGAAACTGAAGAAAATACAGCTAGAGGGTAAGTCAGAATGCTAAACAAATGCCACTACAGACACTAAGTTCCTGTAGTCACAGATTAGTTACATCAAACTGCTACCATTGTCGGCCATCTTGCAAAACCCCTGAACACTTTGGTGGCGCCCTCTTATTTCTCACATTGTCCTATTTTCATTTGGATTTTAGGACTCTGGACTTAGTCCATTTCGTGAACAATCCAAGCAAATTACCAGAGCAATGATGCTGGTAAATGTACAGAACTGCATATAGTTCTTAGGATTACTGTTATGCTAAGCTGTACAAATTTATTTTTCATCGTATGCATTTTGCATTTCTTCACACCTTAGTAAAGCAAATATTTTCTGGTCTAATTAGGCATCCATCTCATTTGTGAACTCTTATAACCCAGCCTACATCTTCTGAAAAGTGTCAGCCTTAATAAGCGTTGCCAAGGAAGTGACTGACAAACCACCCATAATCAGAGGTGCCCATGTGACAATATATTTCACAGGTTTTTGTAATTTTGTAGAGGTCCACTACAGGAATGGTGCTTCCCTGTGTGATGGCGTAGGCTTGCCCATGGCCTAATACAAAAAACAAAGTTACTATGGCTATCTATCTCAAAAGAAAGAACATTAATGGGAGAAACTACCTGGCAATTAATGCAGAAGTTAGGGTTTCTTCATACAACAATAGAAGTTCAGAAGTGCGACATTAGGTTTTTTAACCCTAACTGTTCTCACTTCAGTGCACCACCCTCATAGACCCAACTGAATTACATGCCAAAGTACAATCCAGACTTTAAACATATAGGGCCCGATTCTCAAAGCCTTAAATCACCACAAGTTGCAGCGATGAAGGGTTGGGCAAAACCGAGTGGCAGGGACCCCTGTACCCGATTCTTGAGCAGGTAGGGTGATGGTGGCAAAGTCCAGTGGCTTTTGGCAACCGTAGCAGTGCACCAAATAGAGGGCACACCTGGACAGGATGCTGCAAGCCATGGGCAGTCATGTGGCAATGTCCTCAGACATTCACTGGTGGTCTGGTGAACCCCGATCCATGATGACCCCATATAAACAATTAATAAATTAAACCCCTCCCCAGTGGACTAGCAGAACACCCTCCATGTCCCCACGAACTAATTATTTCTTATAAGCCCTGGTGGTCTAATGGATGCCCCTCCTCAATCCCCAATGCCCCATGATGTAATTCTGTATTAAATTCCCTGGTGATCTAGTCCCCCAAACCCTAAATCCCTATTATGCCATATTATAGAAATTGTTTGTGGTATAGTGGGCTCCTACCTTGGCAGGCAATGTTCCACCACCCTGATCCCCTCATCCCCAAACCAAGCAGTCGACTGGCACAGCCCTCTGTTTACCACCATCACTATCCACTGACTGAGCTCTGAATAAGCATGTACTGTATACAGTATGTGCTCAGTGGACAGCTGCCAGTCACTGAGCACATACTGTATATAGTATGTGTGCATTAAGAGCTCAGTATACAGCTGGCTGTGGTAGTGCGTTGGCTGTGCCAGTCACCAGTTCAGTTTGGGGGTGGTGGCAGTGGGGTAGAGGGACACTGCCTGCCTGGGTGGGGGCCACTGTGCCACCAACAATTTCATATTATGGCATAATGGGGATCAGGGCTCTGGGTGGGCTGCTAGATTATCAGAGAATTTAAATACAGAATAACATCCTGGGAACATTGGGGATTGGGGAGGGGGTCCACTAGACCTCCAGGGACTTAAGATAAACAATTAATTCAAGGGACACTGGGGAGGGGTCTGCTAGTCCACTAGGGAGGGGTTTAGTTTACTATTTATATATGGGGTAATTGTGGATTGGGGTCCTCTAGACTACCAGAGAAGTTTACTAAAACCCATTTCTTGGGGACATCATGGAGGGGGACCACAGCACATTGCCACTACTAGGTCAACTGTCCTGGTGGAGAAATTTCTTAAGTAGCTTTGACCAGCTCTAGCTGGTCTAACAGTACTAGAAATTTGCCTGATTCAGGGAATTTGGAAGCCTGAGTCTGCTGCAAACCCCTGGTTCCATTTTGGGCACAAGGTTGACACAAGCCTCATTTGGTGCAGGCTGCCTGCAGTTGACACAGGCTGCCTCTGTGAATCACTCCCAGCACATCATTTGGCACAAGGTACACTTTGCACCATTCATTGTGACATAAGCCCCTTGTGCTGTGCCTGGAGCATTGAGAATTAGGCACATAATCTTAACCTCATAAATAACTAAACACAGCACTTATAGCTGTTGCTTCATAAGTGGCCTACAGGACCATTCACAAAGTTCACTATGGAGTTGGGCAGTAATGTGATGATGCAAAGTGCTTTTGCAACCCACACATGGTATGGTACCCTGCAGTCTTGTGCCTCACAACATATGAGTGCAACGTTCTGTATGGATTATAACTACATTCCAGATACTATATTATTTATTGTTGATGTTAAAATACATGTTTGAAATCTGGATTGTGCTTTGTCATTAAATTTGATGAGGTTCTAGGGTAGTAGTAGTAACATTTTATTTATATCGAATAACATGAACAGGGATAGGTTTAGTTGAACCAAAGGTTTATTTTTAATGAGGTCCCATAGCTTTTCAAGTTATATAAGCCATACTTATGACAAGGAACACAGAATAACATAACATAATAATTACATAAACGTATGTACAATACAAAAATACAAGACAGAATATATTTGATAGGATGATGCATAAGGGTAGGTGAAGTTAAGGTTAAAAAGTAGAAATGCTAGCTTGCAAATTAATGTTGTTTTTTTTGCCATGAATTATATATTATAGCCCTAAAAAGTGCTATTGAAATAATTCTGTAACACATTTGCACAGTGTTAAATTTAACTGCTGCTATGTTTTGTATTCTACTTGTACTATGTTGTATTTTAATCTGTTGCAATCTATACATCTATAATCAGATTTTCAGATGTGTCTGTGGAAAGAAAGAAAGAAAGAAAGAAAGAAAGTATATTTCTTTTGAAAAATAAATATATCAACAGTTTCTCATTGAAATACTTTAGGCTTCTTAGTTGTTGAGATTTTCTAATATCACAATACCAGAATCTTTTAATTCTTTTTACTACAAGTGTAAAATGTACAGGTTAAAACCTGATTCATTGCATATGCAAAGCAGTTATTATAAAAGTAAAAGACTTTCAGTAATGTATTAAAACACAAATAATAACATGGTCAGTAGCCTCTGTGATAAAGGTGAACACCTGCTCTTTAAGTATAGCTAGTCCTCCCATGACAACTCCTCCTCCTCTACAGTACATGGCTGTTACCTTGTTTTAAGTTATGGTTGATTTACATATCAATAGCTCTGAAATGCTAAGACCCAAGTGCAGTACCATGTTTGAAAAAGTTTTCATGAACTTTCAGACTATAGGATGTCCAATAAACTTTACAGATACTGACTTTTCCAGCTGTTCTGCTGTATGACTTTTATTTCTGTGTTTCTGAAATCCTTTCCAATCCCAATATGTTAGGACAGCTGTTGGGGAGGGAACCACGTATGTTAATTTTAATACTTTTACCTTTGTTGGCAGTTGCTTGTATCAGTCTGGAATTATGTTACAGTGGCTCTTATTGTCATACTGTAGCACTCAGTAATCAAGTCTCTGTTTTCTTTATTTTACATAGCCACCTTCTAGAAGTTGACAGTGTGCCATGGCTAGCTTTCATGATGCTCATTGCTTGGTGGAATGTCATGATTAAGAATATAGTAAAGAAGAGTAAGCAAAAAACTGAGAGCACATTTGTACAGGTATAGTCAAGGAAGGCTAAACTTGGAAAGGTGAGATCTGCTGGGAGATATTGCTGTAGACAAATGTTTATTCAAAAAACTAACCCAGTGCTACTAATGTTATTCCAACCAGGTTGGCGAGGATACTGAAAGCAATGCCACAGTATTAATGCATTAGCCACCTTGGCCTTACCACAGCACCTCTTCTGGATTCCCAGTCAGCCTGACTGTAAGTACTTTAGTATCTCTGAGTTTTCTGAATAAACCTTTGGTTCACCTTAAAGTTTATGTCTGTAAGGATTTTTTCCAGTGCAGTCTGTCACCAGAAGATGCCTGAGTTCAGGACAGTTGTCTTCATTAGACTGACTGTAACCAAACAAAGCACCATTTAACATTTTGGGGACTGTTTAGAGCCAACCTGTGTAGCACAGCACTATGTAAATTATCTGAAAAAAAAAACGTAAGCAGCTGTGGGTATTGTCTCTTTTCTGCTACTATTTTCATTGGGCATGATCCGAGTCCCATGCCTCATTAGAAAAGCATTGGATTGTTTCTTAAGTAAATTTTTATTAATTTATTTCAAAAATTTTACCAAGAGGGACATAAAGTGGAATGGTGTGTGTGGGAGGGGCAGGTCCCAATGTATACATGGGGACCTACACAACCAAGCAGACAAGATAGACTTTAAAGCCTTTATCTGCTGGAATATTTATATATTTGCATGTTCATACAGTGAGCTGATAACAGTTCATTTCTAGATTTGCCTGGGGAGGGTGAAGGAGTAAACACAACAAACAGTGCAGGAGACAGTAAAATACAATAAGGTGCAACAGAAGCAACAAGCATTTGTCAATGCCGAATGTTTGTTTGCTGGCATTAGCATTAGTAGTGTAGGAGTTACAGAGCTGCATAATAGGAATGGCAGTGAAGTATTGAACTGAAGCCAAACCCACCACCACTGCAGAGACTGACAGGCATTGGAGTGAGCCTTTGGGTTGTCAGGCATAATGGCCATGCCATTTCACCACACCTACCCTACAGACACCGACAAGTGTCACGGTGTGCCTTGGGGTCTTTGGCCTTATGCGCACCAATTCCATCAGGAAATATGGTGAGATGGGTGTGGTATAGGAGAATGGGGTGAACTTTGTGGCTGAAGAGTCCAAGGCACACCTCAATGCCTCTCACTGGCTGCAGGGTGTGGAATGGTATGAGCATTACAGGCGAGAATCCCAAGTCACACCCTGATGCCTGTCATTCTCTACAGGGGTAGGGCGTTATGGTCAGAAACCTAATGCCTCAGGCATTCGTTGGTATTTTCACTTCAAATTTTCAACATTTTTTAGTGATCCCCACCTCATGAACAGTGGCAATATCAGTTTGTTGGCAGCTGCTTTTACACAGTGACTACAGCATTTAGCACCACAGGTGCAAAACACATTCGAACAGCATGTGAAAATGACAGCTGTACTGTTCATGGGGAGGTGCAAAAATGGCAGTGTTGAAAATCTGCAGTGAAAATATTAAAAACTGGTGAAGTCACGAGTGTGTAGAAACTGTGCAACGCACACCCTGTAATTTAATTAGTTTGGGGATTTTTAGAGCAGATTGTCAACACAGGCATGTTGGGACCTCCGATCATGAACAGTGTCACTGTGATTTTCTTTATCTGTCCGAACAATGATTTCCCACAGCGACCATGCATTTCTATTGCTGAAAGTGTGAAAACACATTTCGGCCATGTTGTGAAAAATGACAGCTGTGCTGTTCATAAGAAAGTGTGGAAAAATGCCACTGGTGAAAATCTGGACTGAAAATATTACAAATTCATGAACTTATGAGGATGTGTGGAAACTGCATAATGCTCACTCTTAACAAAGTCATTTTATGAACTTTTGTCACCAAATTTTCAAATTAGCCATTTAAGACCTCTGCTCATGAGCAGTTGTCACTGTGATTTTCTTAATCTGTCCCAAACATTGTTTCCTTACCGACTGTACCATTGTGCGCTACATGTGCAGAAACACATTTTAGGCGAGATGTGAAAAATGGCAGCTGTACTGCTCATAAGGAAGTGTATTAAATGGCACTGTTGAAAATCTGGCATGCAAATAGAAAAATTCACAACTTTGCTAGCGCATAAGCACTGTGCAATGCGCCCTAAAACCGAATATTTGGGAATATTTTTCTCAAATTTTCAACATAGCCATTTTAAGACCTTGCTCATGAACAGTGTCACTGTGATTTTCTTAATCTGTCCCAAACATTGATTGCGTATACCCCACTGCGCCCATTGTGTGTAACATGCAGGAAACACATTTTGGGCTGAAATGTGAAAAAATGACAGCTCTACTGCTCATAAGGAGGTGTGGTAAAATGGTAATGTTGAAAATTCAGAGTGCAAATATAAAAAATTCGAACCTACAAGCGTGTGTAGGAACTGCACAACCCATGATCATAAAATAGTAATTTTTAGAATTTGTTCACCAAATTTGCAACATAGGCTTTTGAGAGCCCACCTTATGAACACTGGCACTGTCATTTCATTAATTGGTCCCAAAAGGTGATTTCATGCAGTGACTGCAAAATCACCCTTAGACCCGATTAATGCCATGACAGTTCAAGAATTTATGAGGAGGGTCCAAAAACCTCATGTTGAAAATTTGTTGCAAATTCAAAAATGCCTGAGATGCATTAAAGTTGAAAAACCTATTTATTGCATTATACAGCTTACCAGCATTTCAGTTCGCAGCTGGCTTGAAGAGTGCAAACGTGTTCTCGGCCCACCAAAGATCATCTTGCCAAACTCCAGAGGTAAGTATGGGGTGAGGGGTATGGGGAGGTAGGATGCGCAGAGGGTGGGCAGGAGACCACGAGAGAATGTGTTTTGTTTACAGGTTTTGTTTTTGGAAGATGATGTGGGACATTTGCCATGCTGGGGTGGGCTCCCAGCGTGGCAGCTGGAAAACTGTTTATGGGGGCCTGGAGCCAACGGGGATTGTGCACCCTGTCAGCCATAATAATGCTTCACACGCTGGGTGGCTCAGCGGGCACCTGAAAGCTTTTTGAGGGGATGCATGGAGCCCACGGGGATTGCACCCTTCAGCCATATAGTGTGTGCATAGGGGAGCGATGAGCAGAAGCATGCGCAAGTGCAGGTGCATGTGAGGGAGTGCTGCTCACCAAGCGTAGCCTCCCTTTCAACTGTACGGCACTGCATTTTCAACTGGTGTCATAGACAGCTGCAGCATTCATTGGAGAACAGTGGCCACACCTGCAAACACACTGACTGAATTGGAAGATGGCTGCCACACCTTTGAAAACTCAGATGATGGCACTATGTTTCTTGCACATGCGTGCAAGCAAAATAAAAATGAAATTCATTACAACTGAGCAATCACAATATTCTTGCAGGTAGATGAGCACAACCCAGAAGAAAAGGTGCAAAGATAGTGCAATAAGGTACAAGTGCAGTACAATACCAGGGCACGAACACCAGATTAAGAGCAGATTAATACCACCCAGAATGTGCAAGGTGCAAGAGTAATCAATTCATGTACAACACAGCAAGTTACAGGTGCAATACGCTTCCAAATGTATTCACACAGAGAAGTGTCACAAGGATTGGTGGTGCACATATGAAAGGAATAGACTAAACCACAAAGTTTAGGCACTCACCACCTTATAGTATACATGCACATGCCAACAGCTTAGTTGATTCATTTAAAAGTCATTTATTGACACAAACTGGAGTGCATAAACACCCCACACCACGTCCCACTTGATGTTAGCGAACAGAACCTGTCCTTTATCAAAGGACAGGTTCCGCCCAAAACGTGACAGGTGAAATGTGTTGTGGGGTGTTGAGAACTCCAGTTTGTGTCAATAATGACTTTAAATTAATCTACTAAGCTGTTGGGGTCCACGATACTATAAAGTGTGAGTGCCTGAATTTTGACATTGCCAAATATGAACACATATTAGGAGCAGATTAAGCCACACAGGCTGGAGGCCTAGTATGGGTAGAAATAGCCCCCACCCACCAACAGGTAGAGGGAAGGGGATACTTAGGTTAGAGTCAGACACAGGTGGTGGAGAGGGCTAGTAGAGTCACAAAGGCAGGACCTGAGAGAGAGGCGTCAGCTGTAGCATCTCCCAGCAGTGGTTTAGTACCTATTTTGTGTTTTTTCTCAGTAATCTACAGTGCAGGGAGCACTCAGTTTGCTCTTTATTGCAACAGTAAAGAACAGCTGAAGTTTACAATGCAAAATATTATTTATATTAATGCTGACAATCATGAAACCAGCATACAAATAACCACTGCACAGCATTTTTAACTTTCAGTTAAGACTCAGTCATTCTTACTGGTATTTTATTTACTTTATTTTGAAATGTTGCACACCAGCACAGAAGCTTAGGTGTAACTCTTATTTTCCAAGTGCATTATGGTGTATCAATTTGATCGATAAGTAAAACAGCTCAGGCACAGATCGGCTGAACTCTAGTTCATGACCTTGACTTCTTCAGGTGACACCTCCTAAAGAAAAGCAGCCCGCCTGATCAAGATTATTAAGTTCCTTAATTGTACCCAGGCAAATGCTGGGGGTACAGATGTGTAATGTGCTGTTTTGAGACTCCTGCTTCCCTACCATTTGACATAAAAAAAAAAAGAATCAGCTTATCCAGTAGGGCAAGACTGCAGTATCCTCTCGACACCCTTTGTCTCTCTCCCACACCCTGATCAGTACCACCCCTACTAGTCAAACTGTATGGAGGACCCCACCACATCCCCCTCCCCACTATGCATTCTCTGCCTCTACCACTGTACTCAGCAAAGCACAGCTGTTACCATGGTAAAATTATTCTAATCCTACACTGGAGATTTCAGTGGATGCCTAGACCCACCTCAGTGTCATGTAAACGTCACTATAAAGTCTAAACAAGTTATAGTACTGAAGTGATGAAGTGCTCAGTCCAGGGGGGGGCAGGCAACCTTGCTGTCTGTCCACCTGGCCAAGGAATAGCTCCTCACTGGCTACAGTAAAATGAGAAAACTGCTTTGTCGCCCTTCTGACTAGAGGATAGTTGCAGCTGAGAGCAGATGAAGGTAGAAAAATATATACCACTGGGGTAAAATATGTTGTTTACTCCTTTAAAATTGCTATTTTTATCATATTTTATTATTTCAAATCTAATTCAATCTACTACAACTCTAAATGATCTGCTTCATAATTCTTAGCAATTATTGCTGTATCATGCCATGCCTAGAAGCCACAGATGCAGTCAAATAGCTGCACAGATTTTTAAGAAATTTTAAGTTTAACATCCTTTGTAATCATACAGTCGATGGGGATGAACATTCTATGTATTACTGAACCATACATTCCAGTGTCCTAATTAAGTGAAGGAAGGATGAGTGTATGTGTGTTTATGTGTGTGTGTGTTGGGGGAGGGCAGCAGAAAAACCTCCCAACATTTTAAGGCATAAGGGAACAATCATCAGGACCTCTTCAACTACTGCATGTAATGATTTCTCAGACATCTATTCGATAAAAACAATACCTCTCTTCTAAGCAATGACATTATGGAAATTTCCACCTCCATTCCTCTCTGCATTATTCCCTTAATCCTTCTCACTTAAGGAAATGCCATCTGTGAGGCACTGCTCTGCACATTGAAAACTAAGTGAAGGCAGGTGGAGAACTGATGATCTTCAGAGTGTGAAAAACACATCACAAAGCTACAGGACAAGTGTCAGTGAAGTACAAGACTGCCATGCTGGCAGTCATTCGAGATCTCCTATCACTTCATCACAGCTTTCATTCAAAGCAAGGAACTGAGGTTTTACTTAAGAAGGTGTGAAGTGGAGCAAATGGGATTATTCTATGACTCCTTTCACTCTGCACCATTTTTATTCTCTGAGTTTTTCCATGATCAGTTTTAAAATAACAGATCAAATAATGAATGCCCCTGCTGACATCGTGAATGGTGAGAACGCTACGCTAAGGAGTTCAACATCACTTATTCCACACTGTGAGGGATGTCTTTCACTTTATCACTCAGAGGCCGTATGTTCTAGAAAGAGAGATGTTGTCCCACATTCAACACAAAGAACCCATGTTGCTTAATGAACAGCTAACTCTGAGAACCTGGAAACTGTGTTCTGAGCTAATATCACTATAATTTATTGATGTATCCCATAATTTGCCTCTTTTCCCATGTAGTATCCCACATTAGGCTGACAGTAGAGATAGAGGACTGTATAAGAAACAGGACAGTAACCAGCATAACACAGCCTCAGTGTCCATGCCTCCGGGGCATACTGTAGCTGGCTTAAGGTTCAGGGGGTAGAGGAGGAAAGAAGGCAACCACGGTACCAAAGTCCTTTTTCCTGGGAAATATTAAACATAATAGACCTGAAATCACCCAGCCCATTGGAACTTATAGGACTTTAGATGCATTCTGCTGCATTCTGAGGATTGTTTGATACACATTTAACTGCCTATCAAGATTATAATGAGCTGGTAGCACCAAAAATAGCAGACAGAAAATGTAATTTTTTTAAGTAGTCAGCTGTTGACTTTTATTTCTGAAATATTTTTCTTTTCCATTTGCTTATAAAAGTGTTCTCTACCTGATAGTATTAGATGTGCTGTGAAGAACAAGTGCTTTACTGGAGACTGACATGTCTGGATTTTTCCTCTTCATATCCCATCAGCATTGTGACCACCTTATTATGACAACACAAGTGACCAGTCTTGCAGCAGATGACTGACACTTCTTGGTGCTTGTGATGGCACAGGCAGAGAGGTCATTAGGGCTGATGATGTGTAGGATGATTAGAGCTAGCTATGTCAACTTCCAGATACTGTAATCACACATAAGAAGTAATAGTCCACTATCTGAAGCAGTTCACTTGCTCTTCTCAATATAGGTAGGTAGGTAAATGTCTATTGATCAGCTCACAAAGCCATTTTATGGATAATAATCATATCAGAAAGGCAGATAAACACACATACTTCACAAATAAAAAAAGAAAATAACATATGTTTCCTTCACAATACATATTGCTCTTAAAGATCCATATTTGTAAAACTAAATTTCATATACAGTAATTGTTTCTGAGGAGTATCCAAAAAGTTGAGAGATAGTGTGTTAATCACTTTTTCTCAGTTTATCATATCTAAAACAAAACAAGACTACATGAACAGTGTATTTAGGGCAGCACTACCTACAGCCACAGAGAGTGGCCTCATAATTATGTGATTTTCCTCAGGACCATGCTTTCAGGAGATCATAGAATCATAGAAATGTGATGGCAGAAAAGACCCTCTTGGCCCATCTAGTCTGCCATTTAGCCCACTCCCTACTGTCCCTACACCCTGAGACCCTCACCCACTCTGCCACCTGGTCAGCCCCTTGTGTCTGTCCCACCCTCTTGAATCCCTCCACCATTTGGACCACCACCACCTCCATCTCCCAGCAGACTGCTCCAGGGCTCCACTACCTCTCAGTGAAGAAATGCCTTCTCATTCCTCGCAAACCTTCCTCCTGCCATCCATAGACTATGACCCCAGTCCTACCTTTCCTGTGAATAAGACCCCTATACTTTATTAATCCCTTCATGTACATAAACATTTCTATCATGTCCCCTCACCCTTCTGGTCTCCAGTGGGTACAAACCAACCCCTCAACCTCTCCTCATAGGGCTTCCCATTTAACCCATGCACCATCTTGGTGGCCTTTTCTGTGTCCTCTGAATCCCATCTATGTCCTTCTGTAGGTGAGGTCTCCAGAACTGAACCCCGTACTCTAGGTGAAATCTGAGTCATATGTTTCAAACCTAAATTTCATAAGGTTTGTTCTTAACAGAGGGTCAATAATATCTTTCAGACGTGGCTTTAAATTATGAGTTCATTTCTACAAAGACAAATATGGACTACATTTTGATTTTCTTAATTTATCAAGATCCTTGGCTCTACATATATTTTCCAGTTCTACTAATACAATATTTTATAAGCTTCATTAATAAATATCCTTTTCTCAGTCGCTGAAAACAGATTTTTCAGATGTACTTCATTTAGATGTGACAGTATATCGGATATCCATCCATCTTACAAGTCCCTATTTTAAAAGTAGACATTTCCCTATATGCTATTTTAGGAGCCTATCTTCCTCCATCTTTTGTAGCTGCCACCAATAAGTAAATAATCTGCTTTAGTAATGGGTTCTATAGAATGTTGCCCAAGCTCCGCTATAACTGTAGATAATGGAATATCCACTTGTAGGCATAAAAGCCTCCTCCAAAATATTCCTGTTTTCTATTTAAGTGTTCTAGATAGTCCAAACCCACATACTGTATCTGCTCCATGGATAAAGTTTGGCATTTACAGCATCAATAGCTGCATCAGTTCCATTGCCCCAATATCTCTTGTTAATTCTAAACAGACCAATAAAACTTTTTGAGATTTTTGTTATAGATGTGAAGTGTTCAGGCCACTTAGTGATTTGCTTGAAAGTGAGACCAAGATAAGTACAACTTGTGACCTTTTCGATACTTTTACCATATATTTTCCACTGATAAGAAGATGCAACCCTTTTTGAGACCAAATTGAACTATTTTACATTTTATTAAATTAAACTGTAAACGTGAAGAATTGCAAAGGTTATGGAAGCAGTCAATCTGAGCCCAAGCCCTGCAGCATTCCCAAATTGTGTGTCCCTACCCTGCATTCTTCCTGCACATCTGTCATTTTGTTTTCTGTCTTCTCATCTTTAAATGCAATGTTATGTAGCCCCTACTGCATTATTATAAATGCTCTAGTGACATCATCAGTTAGAATCAGTTAATGGCTTCGACACATACCACTACTGGCATGTGCTGCAGCGTTAATGAATAGGATCTGCATCAATGTGCTCTGTTTGTATTGGACGTGAGCAGGCCATACAAGTAATGGTATCAACTTGGGAGCCACTGATTGATTCTAATTGATGTTGTTACTGACTGGAGCATTTATAATGGCACAATAGTGGGGCTAATAAAAAGAGAAAGAGATGTTCTGAAAGAAAACAGGGATAAGTAAATGAACTGGGCACAGTACTGTGTTTCTGTCCCTATTTTAACGGTTCTGCTGTCTTTGGCAAACTATTACCATTTTTCCATTTATGTTTTCTCCTATCTGGCTGTGCAACCCCAGGGATATCCACCATCCTCTACACTACTGGCCCTATATCCCCAGAGTTGAATCCAAGCTACAACATGACTTCATCCAAGTATTACACTGATTTCAAGATAACCAACTCAATGTTAATTCAAAGAAAACTGCCTCTATGTCCTATGGCATCTCTCAGAAACTTCACAATATCTCCCACCTTCCTCCTTTTATACACTTGGTGGTTCCACAGTAGACTCAGTCCCCTCCTACAGGTACCTGGGTGTCTAGCTGGACAGTTTGCTTGACTTCTAGAAGCATAAAGACTATATTCACTCTAAGCTCCATCCAAAACTCAGAGTCATATACAAAATAAGGACACCCTCTCTCCTGTTGTTCATCAGGAGTCACTAATGGAAATGATCCTCCCAGTGTTTAACTATACTGTGTTTAGCAGTGTCAGTGGCTCAGTAGGGTAGCACACTCACCTCTGAGGCTGAGAGATCAGAGGGCTGTGGGTTCAGTTCTCACATCTGGCACTTAGGTTAATATCCCAGTACTGACACTGTAGTGCAGCATGAGAGGGGTGCTGCACTTCTGAGGTGCCTTCTTCGGATGAGACGTTAAACCGGGGTCCCATCTGCCTGGATTGGTGGTAGTTCAGGTGGATGTTAAAGATCCCATGGCACTTATCGAAAGAGTAGGGAATTTCCGTGTCCTGGGCCAAATTTCCTCATTTACTAAAAATACCACCAACAGCTTAATCTGGTTCAAGGTCAGTTGGCATTCATCTGTATCCTCTCTCCGGTCGTGCCTGAAAACAGGCAGGATTTGTCTAGATGCACTAAGCCAACAAAAACTAAATAAACAAATGTAGTGCTTGGCTCCACTCCAGTCTCATTGTTAGTTAGGTTAGACATCCTTTTAATGTGTTTTGCCATTTTACTTCCTGTGATCCCCATGTGCTCACCACTGCTCTCTGTACTTCTCCATCTCACTCCCATCCCTCAAATCATGCCGCCAGTTTTATGCCTCCACACTTATTTCTATGTTCTGGTTTGGCCTCTCCCATACTTCTCATCATTCCCCTTCCTTGCCTTCCTTCTCTTATTAGGTCTACTACAGGACCCTTGTACCTTCTCTTTCCCCGCCCTCACTCCTGCTCAGGGCAGGATGTCTTATCCTATCATCTTCCTCCTCTGGAACTCCTTCCAAGCTCCACTTGGCTATCTCCTTCTATACTGTCCAAAACAAAATCTTTCCCAGTGCTGCACCTGTGGCTGCTCCTGCCCTTCCTCCACCTGACCATGCTATTCCCTCGCCCTCTCCCTCCCTACCCCTCATTCCTCATGATCCCCATCCCTAATGCTCTCTTGCTTCAATTGTTTTGCTTTGTACCACTTTTCCTGTGCTACTGGAATTAATGTATCTATATTGTGTCATTTCTGAGGTATTTATTTTTGTTCATCTGAGTATGTTCCACATAACTGCACTGTATTTTGTTTACTCTTTGCCTGTTTTCTTGCAAATTGAAGTATGCATTTGCATCCTCAGCAATTCTCCAGCTCTATTGTACTGTATTTTCCTTTATCCACATCCCCATCCCCTTGGCCACACCTGCAAATGAGCCTCAGCTCAGTGCGCTTCTCCTAGCTACAAAAATTTTAATAAATAAAATAACCTGTTGGTAGGGATATACTTTGGTCAGGCCGAACTCAACATCATGCAGACAGCTGCCATTTTTTCCTCTTTTTTTTCTTCCTGCCCTCCTTCTCTGGTGGGGCAATGCTCTGATGTTCTCGCCAACCATGGTACACCCTGTGGCAGAAGCAAGCTCCTGGCCCAGATGCAGAGGTCACTGTGATGGTGGAAACCACTGCCAACCCTCTCTGGCCATGACACACTGATGAGCAGCAGCTGTCTCAGCCTTGGCCTACCTCCCAAAGGACCTTCTGGGCTTGCTTCCAAGCCCAGGTCATCTGCATAGCAATGCAATGTGTTGCTGCTGTTCGGCCACGCAATAACTGTTCCTGACAAAACTGAGTATACGCAGTACCCAGTCTAGTGGCATGAGCAATTGCCAGGAGTATAACTCAGCACCTGTCAGATGCTACAAGAGTTAGTTTATTTTATCTGAGTTCTAAATAAACTGCTTTTCATCCTTTCAAAGTCTTGTTTTCTTTACGCTTGAGAATGGTTAGTGCCCATTGTTCTATTATTTTGCTTTTATCATGAACTCCCAAGTCCTTGTGTGGCTGCTGGTGGAAGTTTTGTAGACTAAGCAATTTCTAAAGCTGCTCACAAGAAGTCATGTTTTACAGTCATGACACCTGACCTGAAAATGACTGATTTTTGTAACAAATACATCAAATCCATTGATGTAGTGAGACATAAAACATAGAAATATCATGAAAATGTACCTTTAATTTCTTGCATTAGTCACCTGACTATAATGAGCACTGGACAAAAAAATCATAATTGAAATAGTTTTGTTGTGTATATACACACACACACATATCTATATATATATATATATATATATATATATATATATACCTTTGCAGGATTGCAATGTTCACATTTCTTTAACAGAAAATCAACAATACTATATCTGGTTACAGCAAGTAGTGCCAATACCATATTCTGAAAATGTCATTATGATCACTCAAACAGAACAAAAACATAAGGATTTACATATGAGGTCCAACTTTCAGCAAAACACCTGCAGCAGAAGGAATACGTTTATACCACTGACTAGCAGTTAAAGGGTTAATTTGTAAAGCAGAAGTTCATGCTATGATAAAAATGTTGCACCTGTGCTTTTATATTCCATGTATAATCACCCTTTCTCCTCTAAGATGCCCTTTTTCTAAGATGTGAGTCTGCTTTATCATTTTCTTATATTTGAAATGATTCATGGTGAAACATCATTCAATATGAGTACAGCACACCTGTCATCAATATATCAGCTGTCTTTGACTAGCAATAGCTTAAAGTCATTTTGTGTGACTAAGATAAATTTGCAGCAACACAGCCTGCTCCCTGACCTTATAGGGCACTGGAGGACATCAGGTCTAACTCTGGGCTACAGACCTTGAGCTTTAGTGGGGTCATCTAGAAATGTAATGTGGCACGATATAAACAGATTTAGAAACTAATATGGACAGCAGGGATCACCTTTGGGAGCTGAAAAAGGTCCTTAGTCAACTAAGCATATCTGAACATTAATAATGCATAGAGAAGGAGAATACTGTGGTTGCAAGGTTCTCGTACAACTTTACTGCACCTGTCCTGAGTGTCATCATGATTTTACACTACTTTTCCCATGTCACAGTTTTGTTACAGGCTCCTCTGCTGTCATAGTGTTTATGCTACAGCTCTGTTCAGATTAGGAACTCTTCTGTTGTTTGAGAGAGAACAGAGACCCTTTCAAGAAAAAAGAACATTTGCTGCCGTACTGTTGTCCTCCATACATTTGTACATAACAACAGATGGTGAAGAGTATAGAACACACAGCCCATAGGTGCTCATGAAATGATTGCCAAGATAACCCCAGTGCTTCACTCTCAAGGGTTACTGTGGTGCATTTCTCTTGAACATGCAACTATGCATTTCTGCACTCCCCACCATTTGTTACCATCATCTGACTAAAGCCCCATTAAAACCACTCCTGAATAGAGGAACTGTGATTTCAGTATTTCCAGAGACCCCTTTAACTGCCCCTACCTTCCTCTTCTGTGACATCAAGGCTGCACCAATGAGATGGCAGTTGCGGTGGTGCCAAGAATAATGATACGACTGTGGTACAGGGCTGACATTCAGGCAGCAACGGTGACCAGGGCAGAGGAGGTGTACTGTGTTGGGAATCTGAGTGAGCACATCTTTTTCCCCTTCTGACTAACATCAGTCAGACTTACACTGGACCTTGAGCCAGCCCTGGTTTGGATAGGAGGGCCATCAGAGTTGCTATAAAGACATAAGGAAGATGTGGGGATAAAATGGCATGCTGGACACCACTCTTGGTATAGTCCACGTTGCTTCCACACGTGTTGCTTCTCAGACACCTGTCATCTAATCCTTGACCAGACTGCAGAAGTTTCACTCAAGCTGTGATTGGTAGCTTGCACCATCAAACAATGGTCATTTGTTTTTACAAGAGTGGAGCACATGTGGGCAGGATAAGAAGTCTAATGGATGATAGGCAAAGACGGACTGGACAGCTGACCTTTAGAATTTACACCACAATCCCTGTGAAAACTGTTGATGACTCAGTGAGACAGGGATCAGCAACTGTAACCCTCCCATCAGGACCCATCCCAATCCCGACCCTTCCCTACTGAACATTTAAAAAAATGAGTGTGGCAGACAGAATGCCATCATAACATCCCAACTGGATAACACCACTACAACCTCCCCCCCCCACCATCCCTCACTGTCTGTTGCTATGTACTATACTTTGAGACAAGGGCAGCAATACTTGTTTGCAGGTGAATTACAGAGGAAGATCATTAGTAGTGCATGTCTGATGTAGAAAGAGAGCACATACAGCAATAACCTTGCATATTTTCATGTTTTTATTTGTTTAACTTTTGTATATAGTTTTGACACTAGTGCCTTTGGAAATGGGTATGCATGCCTAAAGGTTCTTATGCTAAGTAACTTTGAATAACAAGTAACACAAAGTACACAGAATTTTACAACTGACTGTGCATCTTGGTGTGCATTATTTTTTTCTTTATTCTCTCCTTTTGTCCCAGGGCTGCTAGCTTCAGTTCACCCAGTTTGTTTCTCAGTCTGACTTAGCTAGGCCAGCTATCGGCATCCATCTGATGCCACCTCCCACAAACAAACATGTTCCATTCTCCTGCAAAGCAACCTTTATCTTCTCACCAGGCTCCAGCGTGGAGTCTTGGACTCAGAGTGCAACTGCTGGCCACTGTGATGTGGGCAGCTGAAAGCATCATTCTAGCACACTTGCCCTTCAAAGTTTTCATCTGAAGTCCCTCCTGCTGTACCTACCCAGGTTGTCTATCTGTATCTGGCCTTTGGTGAATGGTGATGTGGTCCAGCCTCATGTAGTCTTCTGTAATTTCAGAGCTGTTTGGCCACAGTCCACCACAGGGATGCTTGAGCAACAAGCCAGGTATCTCCATGCTGCAGAGTCTAAGCACCCTAGCTCTGGAATCTGGTCTAGTATGGCACATCATCCTGAGTCTCCACATAGTACCACAGTGTGTTAACCTTAGTGCTACTGGGCCAGACTATCTTGCTGTTTATGCTATGGTGCCATCTCTGCTGGTTATATTTTACATTATGAAGATTAAACCAGACTCAAGCCAGAGTGCCAGCACCAGAACTCTGTCACAATTTTCATTCTGTTTTGTTTTAATTTTGGTCAGACTTTTAGATCCTGAATATGTGTTCTTTCATAATAGCAATCAACCCCTTTTGCAACCAGTGTTGCATTGTCATGGAGTTTAAAATGTGTTAATCCACCCTGCAGGCATTATGTCAGCACAAGGTCCACTAGATCAGTGCTATTTGTGCATATATGTGAGCCTGTGTAATCCTGAGTTTAGAGCTCTGAGCTGTGAAACAGGAGATCCCAGCTTTGAGTCCCACCACAGCCTGTAGCTCACTGTGTGACCATGAGCAAGTATCTTGATCTCCCTTTGTTGCAGTCCACCAAGCTGTAAAATTCGGTGGGCAAGGGCCTACACAAAAAGACACCACATATCAGTTTCACTTTCCTGTGTAAAAGTGAGCAAAAGGATATTTTTATTGGGAGCAACTTGGATCCTGGCAACACTTTAGTCTTGCATTTTCATTTTCTTCATCCTAACTCTAAACCTCTTTTCAAGTCCACAGTGATATTTATAAGCAGAAGGAAGCAACCATCTTTTTTAAGAAAACAAAACTACCTTAATACATTTGAAACAATACATAAATGTTACAAACAGACAAAGTGGAAGATGCCTAGAATTTTTTAAAGTTACAAAAGGTGAGGTTGTGAGGGCATTTTTTTGCGGACTTCATCTACAGTGCTTCTTTAAACTTCTCTGGCTGATTTGTTCCACTTCTTTTTTTCCTATATAACTTTTGAATCCCTGCCATACCTCATTGTAGGGTATACCCTGATCGGGCATTGCACACCTTGCTCTCACTAGGTCTTGCCCCAGTCCACTGTCCCAAGGCTTTCCTTCCATGACAGGGCTCTGGAGGAGGGCTGTCCTTACACCATTCGAAACAGTCCACCAAGTGCAGTAGTATCTGGCAGCAGCCAGCAAGGGCACCCAAAGAGCTCCAGAGCTCAGCCCTCATATAAATGGCATATGGTTTTTCTCTCTCTATTTATTTATTTATTAGCTTTTGCAACCAAGTAAGTGTGCTAGGCAACATCTCTTCCTCCTCCCTGTTGTGGGTGGAGCCATCTGTCAGCCTTGGCTACATGCAGCAAAGTCTTGCAGAGGGAGCAAGCTCCTTGACCCACCACAGGGGCTGCTGTGGCACTTGCTACCCAATGCCATCCCTTCTAACCACAGCATGCTGTGGACCAGCTACTGATACAGACTTGCCTGCCTCCCTATGTTGCATCCCGACCTCACCCTCAAACTTGGTTCATCTGCATGGCAGCATGTCGTGGGGAGGGGCGGATTTGTTTCACTTCTAAATCAGAACTAATATTCTTCCATGGCAGAGTTCTATCCTGACAATTGCTATCATGTTTTGTAATGGAAAGCTTACCTCAGATACTGAGTGTGGGGTTCTATCGCAAACAGAGCGTTATCAGAGCTTGGAATAGCGGTAATGGTCATTGTTTCCATACATATCCTCAACTGTGACTTATGCAAGAACACTTAAGTTCTAAAGCAAGATGAAGTTACTATCTATAATTCCATAACTGCAGAACTACTGACTTCCTGAGGGCACCTAGCACATTTTAAAGATGGTGCTGCCCTTTTCTTTATTAAAAGTGGTAAACCTACATTTCTTGTTACTCTAGTCTGGACTGAACATAAACCAAATATGTGATCCTGTTGTTTTCTTGTAGTGCTATCTTTCATGTACATGAAAGATAACTGACTGACATCACTGGAGACCCAATTCCTCCATTTATTTGCCCGGTGAGTCCATGATGGATTGTCACAGTGCAACCCTCCTACAACTACTCCATCACTGGGCCTCAACGACATCATGGAGGGAATCCCCTCATACTGTAGATAAATGGGTACTTCTGATTCCAAACCCTTTCCTATTTTGGTCTTCCATGTAAGAATACCAAGTAGGTGCAAATACTGCTAGTTCTATCTTTTGTTATTGTGTGGTGTGGACATCTGCTTACTAGCATATGGATGAGACCACCCCAATGCAACTAACATTGGCCACAGAACATTACATGATGTTGTATTTCAGCAAGGTGATCATTTTAGGTAGTTACCAGGGTGATTCAACTACGGTTATATCCTCAGCTGATCCCATTTAACTGTATGCCATCCTCCCAGCACAGTTGCTCTAATGTTATGATGCCATCATTTCATGATAATGAGCATATACTGTACCTAATCTGGTTTCAATGTATTTGTCATGGCATTTACAGAAGAAACTACTCAAAGGAGAGGAGAATGGCAGTTCTGTATAAATCTCCGTGTGTAGGGGTTTCCATTTGCAACATCCATATTGTGCATGCAAAAGTCCTTTGTCCATAGAATGATTATAATGGATTGGTTTTGCATGCACAGGTAATATTTTTTGTTCAGTTTCTTAATTTTCTTTGATCATGCACAAATCCACTCCTTGTTCACTCCAATGTCTGCCATTCACCAGCTGCTATGCCCCTGGTCTGCTCCTTGTGGGAAAAGAGTCCTATAACATTGACAAGCCCAGTCTATGTGGATGACAGTGATTTCTCCCCTTCAGATGGGCTCCTCCTGCTTGTCTTTCAGCATGTCACACCTAGTCAGAAGAGGGGAAAATGTGCTGTGACGTGATGGAGCTAGATGAGGACTGTCTTTTCAGAGACCTATTCTGGCTTGTCTATCCTTCACATTGACAACAACCAGAGGACATTTGTTCTTGTCAGGGCCCACCCACAAATTGGCTATGAGTACTCTGCTGCAAAACCCTAGCACAGTAAGTGCCAAGTAAGCAATGAGACACACAAGGGCTTTGATTGTCAGTGGTTAATGAATGCCCAGGTGCATAATGAGGCAAGAGGCACTTGGGTCGAAGTGCCTTTAGTATCTGAAAGTGCATTAACATAGAAACATAGAATGGGTTGTCAGAAAAGTACTGGCAGGCCCATCTAGTCTGTCTTATTTTCCTGCCTATCACTACACCCTGGACTCTATTTGATCACAGGTGTTCCTTCCTCCTCCCTTACCTCTGTTTATTATACCCATACCCATTTGCTTATCCCATGCATGTCTGAAACTCCCACCTGTTTTCACCCCACCACCTTTTCAGGTGTCCACCTCCTTCATGTGAAGAAGTATTGCTCACAACCCTCTTAGACTCCTCTCGGTTCATATCATGCCTCTGTATTCTGGTGTTCTTTCTTCTGTGAAAGAGACTCCTGTCCTGCAGGCCCAGACAACTAAAGACCTGACATGTCTTACTGCACTTATAAAATATGTAAACTGAGAAATAAATAAAAATGCAATATTTGTTAATGAAAACGGTATTTTCTTTGTTAAAAATAACTAGTAAAAGTAGTTCCTCCATATCTGTCAATAATTTGTCTTTCCACACATTCAGTAGATGGACTGTTTGTTTATTATGGAACACAGGAATTTAGACTGCTGCAGAATTCCTCTAACTGAGATATTCACCCTCTCACACACAACAGAGGGCCTTATATGAAACAAAGGCCTCAATTTTTCCTGAAACAGTGTAAGCAGCAGAGAGTTCACTGGCATGCTGATAAGTATAGAAGGAGATTTCTCATGGTCACCAAAGAAACACTCAGGAATTAAAACTCTGAGTAGTACTTCACTTTTTAAGTTTGTTTATATGTGTGAGGAGGATATTAGGAGGGAAAGAATGCTTAATTATTTTTTGTTTTTAAAATTTAAGAGTATTCTACTTTGTAGGGCCTTGTTGAAGGTTTTCAGTTAGCAAAGGTGGTAGTCATGTTTTAATGATAGTCAAGAATGAGTGAAGTGACTCATGAATCCTGTATGGAACTGGCCTAAATTTCTCAATCCCCCAGTGACTGTTTTAAGCTGTGCATTTCTAGGAAATCAGCATACTGTACAGGTCTCGTAATTTATTTAGCCAATCAAGAAGCAGGACATTTTCAATGCCTCTTTATAAACAGCATGTGGTCAACCCTGCCACCAATGTTCAAATGTACAAGGCAAAAAAAAAGCTTTACTGGTAAGTACATCCAAATAGTAATCAAAGCACGATAATAAAGTAGTGCCAGAGCAAATAAAGAATATGAGCACAGTTACGCAACATGATTATGGCGGGAAGAGGGGATACTGGACCAGAATGAATACTTGAACACTTGCCAGCTACAAGCATTCATCAGCTGAAGAGGAGTCTGATGAGACTCAAGCTTTTGATCAAAACTGGTTTGTTCACTGGGTGTTATACAGTACAGTAAAGTGCATGGTCCCCCCATGAATAGTCTTTCACACCTGCAGGTGATCCTTGACTCTGTTTGCCTTTCCTGGTAAAAGTGCTCGGAAGCTAGTTTGAGCATTCTATGCACCAGTACTTCAGTCCTACACTGCAGCAGTAATGGGTTTGTGCTTCAAACTACCCAGCTTGCTCTGAGTGAAAAGGTACTTTGCACATTTGATCACATCTGTTTGTTTGCACTTCCACAAGGGTTAGTGCTTTGTGCTGCTCTCACAGAGCATATGTCTGAAACAATATGCTTGGAACACTATTAGCACCCCTCCCTAGTATACCTTCTGTGGTTTTGCTCACATATTTGTGTGCTAACACAGTAATGTAGGGCTGTGCCACTTTCAAATATGAGTCCTTCTGTCCAGTTATTTTTATTAGAATATGACAAGTGGAACCACATACAATGCTGAGCACAACACAAAATGATGGCCCTGAGGTCAACTAAGGTCAATGTGTAAGAGACTGACACGTTGTAGAAAAAAATAGACACTGCCCTTTCATGATCATCCTTTCATAAGCAAAATTGCTGCACTATCAGAGTCAGTCCTGCTTTGTTTGCATTACTTGAGCTGAGCCTGGATAGGACAGGATCTGGTAATGTGAGTAGAACAGATCAGGCAGGACAGGACAGGACAGGACAGAACAGAGCAGAACAGAAAAGGACAGAACAGAACAGAACAGGACAGGAAGAACAGAACAGAACAAAATAGAATAGATTGTGGAATTATGAATTACCCTTCATTCACACATTATCACAAAGCATTTGACACAGTATTGCGTTAGATAATGGTGGGAAGGGATTGTATAGAATTATATACTGTATGTAACAGCCATGAAAATGATAATATCACACTTAATCATATTGCAATGGAACCTCTTTTTATTGGCAGAAGGAATTTTGTCCAGGACACTGGGACTAACTCATCTACTATTTCAAAGAGGTGACCATGGGATCTTACTTTTGCATAGGAAGCCATTATTGATGAGTAAAATAATCAATATTCTGCTGGGCTAGTACCCAAAACTGCCTGATCTCCCAGGACTGTAGGCCAGAATGCTAGCAGCTGTATCACTGGTGCCAGTGGCATGTGTGGTGGGTAGGATGGGGAATGATCTGATCCATTTGCAGAACTCTCCTTGTGCTGTTATAATATGTGCCTGGTTAAACTTAGGATAGAAATATTAAGTGTAGGGTAGGAAGCTGTACCAGGTTAGAACAGTGCTACTGGGGCAACCAGCAACATATACATCTCCTTGTGCTGATTTGAGAAATTGTATACTTGGTGCAAATAAATACAGTATACTTGGGAGGAATGCATTGGTGGAAAACATTCCATCATAACCTGCTTTGAAAATTACATAAACTGCACCTTCCAGTTTGCCATGGATTTAACAGGACAGGATGATATTTTGATTCTGACTCATGCCACTGAGAATTTGGACCTGGATGGGGCTGTCACCCACAGTGGGGCAATGAGGTCACTGGTAACACAGCAACATAGACAATGTTGGTCAAAAAGACCATTGGTCCATCCAGTCTGCCATGTTGTATCATATGCTACTCTGTGACCTAATGTCTAGTCAGGGTTTTTGCCCTTGCCTCAGCCCTTGCTCCCTGCCCACTTCCCTGCTGCCAGCACCCCCAGTAGAGTAATTATTAAGCCTTTACTTGGCCCCAGCCATGTCTGAAACCACTAATGATTCTTGCACCCACCTCCTCTGCTGGTAGACTGTTCTCACGGCTCAACCATTTGCTCTTTAAAATTTCACATACCCCCCTGAATCTCCCGTTAGCTGCCACTCATGTCGCCATGTTTGTAATTCACCAGCCCTGCTGAAAATTTCCTTGCAGTCTACGTGCTCATTCCTTTAAGAAACCTGAAGGTCTCTATAATATATTGCCCCTCCCTCTTCTGGTCTTCAGTGAGTATGTGTTTCAAATCTTTAAGCTGGTCTTCATAGGATCTCCTCTGTTGGCCCCAAATAATTTTGTTACCCTATGCTGCAGTGGCTCCAGCCTGTCTTTGCCTTTACTTAAGTAAGGACTACAGAACTGGGCACTGTATTCTGAATATGGTCTCATCAGTGTTCCATAGAGAGGTAGTATTCCATCTTTTCTCTTGCTGTTGAACCCCTTCCTTATACACCCAATATTCTGGTTCCCTTGCTGTAGGCCTTATTGTATTGGCTAGATTGTTTAAGGCAGTCACTTATCATGCCTCCTGCTTCTGTTCCTTAGATGTAGTGTCCAACTTAACCCTCAATACAATATTCCATACTAAAATTCTTGTTCACTTGATACAAATAGAATTCTGATAACTGAAGCATAGCACTCATTACCCATTAACAGTTTGATAACACAACACACACACACACACACACACACACACACGCACACCATGTGATGAATTATATTACAATACTTACTCTGCAAATGAGGCCAATTACACAAAATCCTTCACAACAGAAGAAAGAGTCTGGGGAGGGATGCACTTTTTCATCATTAGGTCTAACGACGAGACATCATACTTATTCCACAAAGGGATCTCATGGCCAGGAAACACTGAAAATGTAGCCATAATCTTGTCAGAACCATGTTGTCTGCCAAACAGAAAATGCCTGCTTCTCTGGAACCATGCTGTATGGAGTTGAAATTGCAATCAGCATGAGCATACCATATACTCTTGCATGAAATGAGTGTGAGAAATTAAAGCTGCTGTTTCTGAACACTGCATTTTTTCAGAGCATCTCCCAATGTGTTAATTTAGCACAGTGCACTATTCAAGTTACATTTTATAAACCACAATAATATACACAGGGAAATAATTGCAACTCCCCACAGGAAAATCACATGTGAGGTGTATAGTTAGGAAGTATTGTTTTTTTTTTCTTTGAAAAGCAGTTTGTGACAGCAAAGCTCCAATCAGCACTTTAGCTGAAACCATAGCAGGTAGAAGAAATAACCAGATACCCATCCATCCATTCTATCAAAGAGAGGAAGAAAGAGAAGGGACTAAAAGGAAATCCCCTAGATTTGTAAGGCTTAATGTCACTGTCACCTCTTGAAGATGACAGCCTGCCTGTAAAAAGTCATAAGAATGTATTCAAGGCTTCCAATAATTAAAGCAGGGTGAGCAGATTTGAGTATTTCTCCTCCCTGAGCCATGGTTTGCTTTTTGATTGCCAAGGGCCATAATTAAAGCCAAATCCACATGTCTACATCAGAGACTGCAGTTCAAGTATCTGTGGAATGTTAGTTGCCAAACAAGTAACACTCACATCCACTGACTGGGAACGGACATCACAGCTGATGCAAAATGCAGGAAAGTTAATGCCTTGTCTATGACAACCAGCTTCTTTTATATGTGACACAAGATGACAGCATTATGTAACCCTGCCATTGACATCCTAACTTTACCATTCATCTTGAATGTATTGAGGAGAGTTAATAAGGTAAGCACTAATGAACTACATTATATGAAATTTCTCTCTCTCTCTCTCTCTCTGACAAATATACACACAGACACACATCTCATTATGATTTCTTTAAAAGATGCAATTCCACAGGGAGTAAAAGGCAGAAATATAGAAATTGCAAAATGATTACATTTGTTTTCTTTATATCAGCTTCTTCGCATGACTAAATTCTATTCAGCGGGAGCTCAGGATATACAGTAATGCGTGCAGAGAGAAGATGTAAAATTTTGTCTGCTACTGTATCTACAGTACATGGAATCCACCAATAATGCAAATGAATGAACTAAAGATCCATGTCCACATGTAGTTAATGCACAGCTACTAACACTTAGCATATTATAGCATGTACTAAAAAGAATATGTATGTATACACATAGAGAATAATGCATTAGCTGCCATGCACAATGAGGTTGTTTTTCCATTACAAATTCTTATGACATAATATAGACCTTGAAGAGCAAAGCTCAGGAGGTCCCTGATGTCAAAGAACCCAAGATGGAAACACTGTCAAGTTTTGCATAGCTGCCCATGTGTTACTTTGCATAGTATAGGGTTTGAAACACAACATTAAGTTTTGTTTCCTTCCCAATATATCTTTGGTTTAATTTTCTATTATTGTATAAAAACAGAAACCCACCTCTCCAAATAGCTAAATACCCACTTGGGTGAGGAGGTTTTGTTTGTTTGTTTTAATGATAAAGCAACAGAAGATTGTATGTTAGGGTATGGTCAGGATATTGTTTCTGTGTGAGGGTGAAGGGATGAAAGTAAAATGGTAGGTGGAATGAGTTTCCATTCTAATTAAAAACTGTCATACCAAGAAAGGTGCAACATTCTATGACCTTTGAACTGTTGCACAACAGTTCTTTTAGTTAGGATGTAAAGTTGTGCAGAACAAGGGCAACCATATATATATATATATATATATATATATATATATACATATATATACACACACAACATAACTCTAATATACATACAATCCTCATCTCCTTTGAACAAAGCAATTTGTCTCTTTGCTCAAAACTTTCCTTATTTTCCATTGCAAAATCAGAAAGGTATGACTGCCAAAATATTTAGGATTTTTTTTAAATAAAATGTTCACATTCAAGTAGCATCTAATGAACTGATATCTATTTGTTTCCTGTTAGGCATCCTTAAACATATAAGAAAGCAGTACAGCCAGACAGAATTAAAACTACACACTCTAATGCAAAAATAACTATACAGCACATTAATTAAACTGCTGGTAAGTTAACCTAAAACCCAAATCATAAAATATAAACCATCTCCCATTCATCTGAGTACAGAAATTTGCGTTTTGCTGAGTGAAACAACTGAAAGATGTTTGATCATCCAGAGTTAAAACAACTAAGGAACAACTAAAGCTTAAGGACCCTGAAGCCATTAATCAACCATAGACAGCTCTGGATTATTCATTTATACTGTCCTTTGCAGCAGAACTAAAACAAAAAGCTACAATAACTCATGTACTTACGTAGCATGGTGCTTCTTTAATATTTCAAAAGATGTGTTTCATTATCTGTCTCCCAAAGATTGCAGTTTCACACATGCAATCAGCGCACAGAGAAACCCAAGTTACCTAAAATGCACATCACTCACACAAATAACATCTACACATACACTTGTTCTTCCTACCTTTACATGGAAGGCTGATCTCTGATGCCTCAAGTCCCCCCCAAAAGCAGAAATCAGCTTAGGTACAGAGTAGGAAGCACAGGAGGCTAATGTGGGATTCGTCAAGATCCATTGCAAAGGCATCAGGATGAGAATTCTTATGGAGAAAAAATATCCAGATATTTTAAACCTTCTGAACTGGCTGTGGGATGATTCTTCTTCTTCACAAAAGAGCAGGCACAGAGAAAGCAAAGTTCCGTTTTGGGTTGTATTTTTTCCCTTACATAGAAAACAAGGAAAGAGGTTTTTTTCCTGTGGTATGTTCACCAAAAAGCCTTTGGTCTGAGAGACAGAGAGTGAATTAGACAGATGGAGGGAGAGAGAAGAAAATGTTATCCTTAGAGTGACACCAAATGTCTTCAGGAAAACCTACAATTATATACAATCAAGACTGAATTACAGAAACAATATAGCGATCACTAATGGAGAAGCCTATACCCTCAGATCATGTTTTTTCAGACAGATTGTCCCTTTCAGATTAATGTGAAGGATTTAGCATTTCATTAATGTATATGGTAATTGTGTTCGGAAACATGCAGTTTCTCCAAGCCTGGCAATATCATGCTGATTACCACTGGCTTTGCACTGATACAAAATCATATCGAACAGCTGACCACTCAGGACCCTCTATCCAGCTGGACTTTTCTTTATGAATACCTTACTGGAGTGAACATGTTTAGCTAACAGCTTAAGGGAAAATGTTGCAGTTATTATGGAATGAGTTATTGAGATACTAGCTTCAAATGTGAAAAAAAGCTCTTATAAGATTAGCACTGAATAACTGCAGAAGGCTTGGAAATCTTTAAAACATACACAATAAAGATACTGTACATACATACGTAATCATGTATATGGGTTCTCAGCAACAGAGTAGGTCATAGAAACTAAATGGTAAAGGGACTGTACACAGAAAAATATATCATGTTGATTTCTTTAAATGTGGTTTCTGGTGCATACAGGCTAGGTTATTGTAAAGAAAGGCATGTTTATGATACTGTATCACCATAAGAATAACTGTGACTATACTGCATGGGTCTGATTTTTTAAGTGATGCTTCTAGGTAAATTTGTTTGATAGTGCCTGGTGTAAGTTCCATAGGATGTATCTGAAGCTTACTTGTAACCCAGTATATGCGTTGTACTGTTAGTCTAATGATAGTTCCCTGTTTAATAAACTTTAGTTAAAATTATGAAGTCATGCTTAATATGTATTCCTTTTAGGTACTCTACACACACACACACACACACACACACACACACACACACACAAATGTATGCTGTATGCATTTATATTTTACTGGTATGGCAAAACCAGTATGTTAGGGTTGAGTTAGTATTTATGTGACAGCTAATAATTTGGCTGTCTTAGGTTCATTAGATGTTAACCCAGTATAGACCCTTTTGTTTGTGATGTGATGATAAATGGCCAAATTAAAAAACATTTAAAAGGTTAAAAAAAAACATAGCCTGCATAAACATAAAAAAGTCAGGAAGGAAAAGAAAAGAAAACTAAGACATTTTTGTTTTCATTCTTTGTTGACTTACATGCAATCATAAATTATATATATATATGTAATATCCCCTCACTGCAGGAACCCTGCTGCAAACATAAACACTTGGGGTGGGATATTCAGAAGGTTATGCAGTGCAACACAGTTGTGCCATGTGCAGCACACTGATGTATGCACTAGCGCCAATAGTCAAAGGGGAATATGGGTGGCACAAATCCCAATGTGCTGGAGTCATCAGTAATGTATGCAGCGCAAGTAGAGGGAATGCCCATGCATACTCTGCACATCCCGATATTCAGCCTGGGATGTGCTGAGCAGATGCAAGTGCAACCCATACCCATGCTGCATACAGCTGAGCAAAATAAAAAGGAGCAACAGCTGGCCACCCACAGGTGAGCTGCCATACTGCAGGGCTCAACACGGCAGCTGCCAGTTCTGGTGGCCACCCCAGCTCTGGTGGCACCTTCATGGTAGCTCCCCCTCCCCATGCCCAATCGCGGACTTTAGTATTAAAATAAATTGTCCAATATCCTGGTGCTCCAGTGGACCGAGTCCAGCCTGATCACAGGCGTGGTTACAGAATATTACACACCAATCCATCCCTGTGGTCCAGCTGCACCCTCCCCACCCACCCACTGAGCCCCACCACCCCTGCTCTCTCCAGTCAGTGGAGGGTGGCAGCCCCACCCTGAAGCCACCCCACCGCCCACCAACTGACTGTGTACAGTAGGGGCTATGCAGCCATTGGTCCACAGCGGGCCAATGGTGTGTAGTCTGTACCATACAACATAGTCCAGAAATGTGAATGGATCCATTCACAGTTCTGGACTGTGTAAGAAGTGGGCTGCATGCTCATTGGCCAACGCCATGGACCAAGGCTACAGCCCCTACTGTACACCGTCAGCAGGCAGGGGTGGCTTGTGAGTGGGGGAGCTGCCACTCGCTGACCGGGCGGGGAACGGGGTGGGGGCTCAGTGGATGGATTGGGAGGGGGTACCATGGACCACCAGAGATGGATTGGTGTGTAATATTCTAAAACTTACACCCATGATCAGGCTGATGTGGTCCACTGGACCACCAGGGATATTGGACAATTTATTTTAATACTAATGCCCACAATCAGGCTGGACGCAGTCCACTGGACCACAGGGATATTGGACTATTCAGTCTAATACTATAATAACCGAATTGGGCAGTGGGCACTCTGCTGCTTGTGCAGTGGCATCAGTCCCCGACAGCTGCAGCCTGGCAGGGTGCCAGCGTAAGTCGCGGATCAGCGCGACCTGCATGCAAATGGAGCTATAATGACACGCAATGGCTCCCATTTGTGCCTTTGCATGCATTATGGCCCCATTTGCATGTGCACTTTGAATATCATGTTGATGCACTAGGCGCAACAGCACTTGCGCTTAGTGCATCCCCTGCCCCTCTCTGGCCACTTGCGCTGGTGCAGTGCCACTGTGCCATGCACATTGTGGGTGGCCACACTGCAATATTCAATGGTGCTGGAGCCATGATGCAGCACTGTTGAATATCACCCTGTCAGTGCCCTGGCACATCCGGCTGCTGCTCCAGGCTTGCGCCACGCCTGGTGCAGTCTGAATATCCCACCCTTGTTTTTTTATTTTGATTATCAATTAACTTTTAAATCACAAATGAAAAAAAGCCTCACATTTTGCTTTGTTTCTAACACCTGGTGCCTAAGGCTGGTGTTGTATAACAGCTACCCCTCCCCACACTTTCTGACACCATGTAAATTACACCCATATCTGGTGCATGTTATATAACACAAATTAAAGTTTTGTGGCCACTGGTATCCAACCACAGTATTTCACTTTGAATCCTGATCCCTTACTCCCACTGTGCAGAAATCCCCAAACCCTTGCCCCACCAACCCACTCCCTAAACTCTTAACTTCCACCCCACACACTTTCAGTCACCCATGCCAATGTTCTCCCACATTACTTACTTTAATAGTTCCTACAGTGCATAACTGATAAAGCTCTCCCTCAGCTTTGGCTGATTGAAGTCTTTGCCCTGCTTCATCCACCACCAATGGCTGTAAAAGCAAGCATTTGTCAATGCCGAATGTTTGCTTGCTGGCATTGACATTGGTGGTGTAGGACTTCCAGAGCTGCATAATAGGAATGACAGTGAAGTATTGAACTGAAGCCAACCCACAACCACCCTGCAGATACTGACAGGCATTGGGGTGTGCCTTTGGGTCGTCAGGCATAACGGCCATGCCATTTCATCAAGCCCTACCTTGCAGACACCAACAAATGTCATGGTGTGCCTTAGGGTCTTTGGCCCTTATGTTCACCCCATTCCGTCAGGAAATATGGTGAGATGGGTGCTGTATATGGGAGAATGGGGTGAACTTTGGGCCAAAGAGTCCAAGGCACACCTCGATGCCTCTCACTGGCTACAGGGTGTGGGTGGGGGTGGAATGGTATGAGCATTACAGGCGATAATCCCAAGTCACACCCCTGAGGCCTGTCAGTCTCTACAGGGGTGGGGCGTTATGGTCAGAAAACCCTAACGCCTCAGGCTGTATTGGTATTTTCACCCAAATTTTCCATTTTTTTTGTGACCCCACCTCATGAACAGTGGCAATATCAGTTTGTTAGCTGAAAGCTGATTTTGCACAGTGACTATCCATTTGGCACCACAGGTGCAAAACACATTCCGAGCAGGATGTGAAAATGACAGCTGTACTGTTCATGGAGAGGTGCAAAAAATGGTAATGTTGAAAATCTGCAGTGAAAATATAAAAAAAACTGGTGAATCATGAGCATGCATAGAAACTGTGCAATGCACACTCGTAATGTAATTAGTTTGAGGAATTTTTACAGCAGATTGTCAACACAGACATGTTGGGACCTCCACTCATGAACAGTGTCACTGTGTTTTTCTAAATCTGTCCCGAACAGTGATTCCAACAGCAACCACGCATTTCTGCGCTGGAAGTGTGAAAACAAATTTCAGCCATGGTGTGAAAAATTACATTTGTCCTGTTCAGAAGGAAGTGTGGAAAATGCCAGTGGTGAAAATCTGGACTGAAAATATTACAAACTCATAAACTTACGAGGGTGCTTGGAAACTGCGCCAATGCTAAACGCTTGTAACACAGTCATTTTATGGACTTTGTCACCAAATTTTAACATAGCCATTTTAAGACATCTGCTCATGAACAGTGTCACTGTGATTTTCTTAATCTGTCCTAAACATTAATTTCATACACCGACTGCGCGCCATTATGCGCTACATAAACAAAGAAACACATTTTGGCCAAGATGTGAAAAATGACAGCTGTACTGCTCATAAGGAGGTGTGGTAAAATGGCAATGCTGAGAATCTGGGTAGAAATATAAAAAATTTGTGAACTTACGAGCGTGCGTAGGAACTGCTCAATGCACGCTCATAAATTAGCCATTTTGGACATTTTTCACCAGATTTTCAACATAGGGTTTTTGGGGCCTACCTCATGAACTGTTACACTGTCATTTTCATAAACTGGTCCCAAAGGTGATTCTGCACAGTGACTGCAAAATCACCTTTCTGAATATTAACGCCATAACAGTGCCATAATTCAGGAAGAGGGTCCCAAAACCCCATGTTGAAAATTCGGTGCCAAAATTCAAAAATGCCTGAGATATGCATCAAAGTTGGAAAAAAAACTATTTATTCCATCATACAGCTTACTGGCATTTCCTTAGTTCACGGTCGGCTTTGAAGAGTGCAGATGTGTTCCCGGTCTCCATCGAAGATCGACGCGTCGGACTCTGGAGGTAAGTATGGGTGTGGGGAGGCAGGTGCGCTCGAAGGTGGGCGTGATGTGGGGAGGGGCTAAAACAAGCAACGAGGGACCATTTTTGTTTTAAGGCCTTTTTTCTTTTAGGAAGACGACTCAGGACTTTTGCCATGCTGGGGGCGGGCTTCCAAGCGTGGCAGCTGGAACTTTTGTTTTTGCAGGGGAGCCGACGTGGGGGATTGGGCACCCCGTACGGCTATACAGAGGTTTGCCACGTTGGAGTGGCTCCTGTCGTGCACCTGGAAGTGTGTTTGTGGGGGCAGCAGATGGATGTTTGCCATGCTGGGGGTGGGCTCCCAGCATGGTACCTGAAATGTGTTTGGAGGGGACCAGCAGGCGGATGTTTGCCACGGTGGGAGACTCCCAGTGTGGCACCTGGAAGTGTGTTGGAGGCGCTGGAGCCCACAGTGATTCGACACCCTCGTCAACTGCAGTTCACTTCAAACTGAATTTATGTTCCAGGAAGAGAAAGCAGAGATGTATACAAGCAGGATTGCCGCAATATGCTAATCAACACTATCTTATAGCTGCTCACTGAAGCGGGCTCTCCTTTCAACTGTATGCCACTGCATTTTCAGCTGCTGTCATAGACAGCTGCAGCATTCATTAAGTGAATTGTGGCTGCACTTGAAAACACACTGACTGAATTGGAAGATGGGTGCCACACTTACAAAAACTCAGATGATGGCACAATGTTTCTTGCACATGCGTGCAAGCAAACAAAAAATGGAAAAACCTAAATCCTCAAAAAAAAACACTACTGCACATGTGTGTGTCAGGGACTTAGGGTATTTTTGCCAACAAAGGGAAATTTGGTGTCCTCAAAAAGTATTTTACAGAAACATTTGAATGCCAAAATTATGTAGTCATGGAGGAGAGTGGTATCACTCTGGCCCTCAAGTTTAGTAACAAAAGTTAAATAAATAAAAGTTATGAGTAATTAAAAAAGCATTATGAACATGAACATGTGCATAGAGACTTTGTTATTACCAATAACTTTAACATTTTAACATTTTAATCCATAATTTTGGGATGAGCTGCTTTCCACACCTGTTAATCACCCCAGTATCCCGTTCACCCTTCCCAATGAGTCTGCTGCTTCAGGTAGGGCATGCAGGGCCCTCTGTGTAGCAAGCTACAAGTACAACATAATGCCTGATGGGTTTGCTGCTTTGTGAAGGACCTATAGCGACCTGCATGAAGCAAGTTGCAGGTCTGGTGCCATGCTCACTCAGCTTCCTGCTTCAGGTAGGTACCACAGAGCCTTTCAAGAAGCAAGCTACTGGTCTAGTGCTGTGCCCAGTATGTTTGCTGCTTCACATAGGGCATGAAAGCCCTACCTAAAGCAAACTACAGGCTCAGTGCCATCCCTGTGGCTCTGCTGCTTTAGGTAGGGCCCCAGGGCTCTGCATGAAGCAAGCTACAGGTCTGACACCATACTCACTGGCTCTCCTGCTGCATATAAGGTTCATCTACAGGTGTCAGTTGTTATACAGTATACCTTTTTAAAAAGTAAGAAAATAAATTGCAAAACTACATAAACATACTGAAAGTAGGGACATTAAATGTTAGGGAGGTTCATGTGGGTTTTGGTGGTGAATCTGTGGTGTGCTGTTTTGGGGAGGTTGAACAATCATGAAACACAGTGTTGGTGTTACCCTGCCTCAGACACTGTTTCATCACACTAATGTACTGATACCAATGCTTGTATAGGGGTGCTGATGTTAGGGCAATGAAAATGCTGCATCAGGCATTCTTCAAACCCCACCTTAGGAAACAGCCCACATCAGATTCACCAAGGCTTACCAGACTTTTTCCCTAACTTTTTATTCTCCTACATTTTATGTTTTGAGCTTCGACCCTAACAGATGCATTAATGTAGTTTTTTGCAGTATGCATATGAGCATTGCTTAAAATCAGCCAATTTTGACTCTGATTGTATTCCAATTCAGTTAAGAATCAGAGTTAGCATTGGAATTTCTGATTCCTTATTTAACTATACATTAAAGCCCCCTTCACCTGGTACACATAATATGATTGCACATAATGCCAGAGAAAAGACCTCCCACCCATCCCTCCCTTGTCTTCCCTCTCAAACTCTTTACCTTAAGCTTCTGCCTGCGGGGATCCCTGAGAGTATGATGTACTGCTACTGCCTGTTGGTTCCAGTGGGTCATGTGCACTGGAGGAGGCACTGTGGGTCTGGCTGAAAGTAGTAATTGTTCTGTCTCCCTGACTGTGCACCTTCCAGCAACTCATAATGCACTGATCTCCTCTCCTGCCACCAAGTCCTGGTTCCTCCAGTAAGCCAGTCCTGAGCCCATATCATATCCTATCCTATCCCAAGTCTGATCTGATGTGTGAAGTCAATTGATTGTAATACTGACAGTAAAATATTTTCCTTCTTTTCCAAATCCCTCTGTGATTGCCATCACACAACCCAGCAGCCATAATGGTCCTCTCTGAGTAACCTAGGTAAAAAACAGAGTGGGTGGCCAGTCTTTACAAATCCTAGGTTTTAGCCACAATGCCAAATGATGCACTGAGTGAGACATCTAGTGGTTACTCAGGGTTTTGAGATAGGCTCTGTGCAAATGAAGAGCTGAGTCCTAACTTGCTGTGTGCAAAGCAAGAGTCCTAATAGTGCTTCATGCAGGGCACAAGTCTTAACTTCCTTCACGCAGGGTCCAAGTTAAACAAGAGATGATTCCTAAGTTCATTCAAGTAGGGCCAAAGGGCCCTGTTGGAAGAAGAATTCACAGGACCCTTCTGGCTAACTTTCTTTGTGCTGAGCCTTGGATCTATGTGATTACAGTGATCACTGATGGACGATCGCCATTAGGTGATGGCACATTGTCAAAAAATATTTTGGCGATGTACTCCCCATCGCACAGCAAAATGGCACTGGGAAGTTGAAATTTACCCCCAACTTAGCGATTCTCCACTCCAGAGGGTGCACATTGGGGTAGGTGCAACAATAAAATTTGGGCTAGGGCGCAACAAAGGGTACCTGCGTCAGACCAACCCAGCTCCATTTCGGCTGCAGCCCTGAATCCACCCACCATGCCAAGGATGCAGCTCAGTGGCTTGCCGTGGTGCTACCCCCTACAACCCCTCTGTCCCCTCCCACCCCACTCTCAGCATGGTCACTCCCCACAGGACACTTAGGCATATAGCAACAGGATGTTGCTATTTTATGCACCCCATCCAGTCGCCCCACCGTTCCCAGTCACCCTGATAATAGGCACCATGATTGAGTAGCCCTTTGGTAGGTGCCCAATTGCAGTTGCCAGAGACCGGGATACCCTGAGCCTTGCAGGCCCTGCAGAAAACAAGAGTTAAGACATAACTTTCTTACAATTTTGTTCATGTATGACTTCAATTGTACAGAATGCATGCAATATATTTTTCAGGCATGTAACACACAAACATAGAAAATGATGGCAGAAAAAGACCTGGTCCATCTAGTCTGTCTATAAACTAGGACTGTGAATACCGTTTTCTGATATTTGGCTGAATATTCGATATTCGGGTCTCGGGTATTTGTTATTCATTATTATGACCAGAAAAGTTGCCTTAATGGAGAATTGCTATGGAACTCTTTAAAATGGCTTCAGGAGGAGGAGGAGGGTGAGAGATCATGGCATTTTGGCTTGTAAACTGGTGCCAGAGGCTGTCTTGTGTTGCTGGTGCTTCAGGAGGAGGAGGATGCAGAGGTTGCCACTTGAAGGCTTACACTGGTGCCAGAGGCTGTCTTCTGCCACTGGTGCTTCAGGAGGAGGATGCAGAGGTCATGGTACTTTGGTTTGTACACTGGTGCCATAGGCTGTCTTCTGCCACTGGTGCTTCAGGAGGAGGATGCAGAGCCATGACACTTTGGCTTGTACACTGGTGCCAGTGGCTGTCTTCTCCGCTGGTGCTTCAGGAGGAGGATGCAGAGGTCACAGCACTTTGGCTTCAGGAGGAGGAGGATGTAGAGGTCATGGCAATTTGGTTTATACACTGGTGCCAGAGACTGTCTTCTGCTGCTGGTGCTTCAGGAGGAGAATGCAGAGGTCATGACATTTTGGCTTGTACACTGGTGCCAAAAGCTGTTTTCTGCTGCTGGTGCTTCAGGAGGAAGATGCAGAGGTCACAGAACTTTGGCTTGTACACTGGTGCCAGAGGCTGTCTTCTGCAGCTGGTGCTTCAGGAGGAGGAGGAGGAGGATGCAGAGGTCATGGCACTTTGGCTTGTACACTGGTGCCAGAGACTGTCTTCTGCTGCTGGTGCTTCAGGAGGAGGATGCAGAGGTCATGACATTTTGGCTTGCACACTGGTGCCAGAAGCTGTTTTCTGCTGCTGGTGCTTCAGGAGGAGGATGCAGAGGTCATTGCACTTTGGCTTGTACACTGTTGCCAGAGGCTGTCTTGTGCTGCTGGTGCTTCAGGAGGAGGATGCAGAGGTCACAGAACTTTGGCTTGTACACTGGTGCCAGAGGCTGGCTTGTGCTGCTGGTGCTTCAGGAGGAGGATGCCAAGGAAAAGAGTTCATCATTGGCAAGCAGTTTCCCATAGGATAACACTGGAAATATAAGAAGCCGTAACTCTGTCAATATTTGTACTTAAGTGACAATTTATACATGGTCACAAAGGTCTCAATGGGTACTACAAAGAATAACATATGCTGCATCCTTAAATAATTGTGGTCATTAAGAAAAGCAAGTAATAGAACATGATTTAGCCTTTAGGATAACACTGTAACTTCAACAAGCCATAACTCTCAATATTTTACTTAATGTAAGTGACAGTCTGTATATGATCAAAACCTCTCAATGGGCACTGCAAGAATAACATATACCGCACCTTTATGTAATTGTGGCCATTAAGAAAAGCAAGTAATAAAACATAATTAAGCCTTTAGGATAGCACTGTAACTTCAACAGGTCAACATACAAATTAACATCTTACCTTGAGACTGAGAGGATGGCTGTAGGATGGCACTCAAGCATATCGCATTCTGCCAAGATGTATGACCCCAAAAAGGTCTTTTGCTTGGATGCTACCTGTGAGGGAGACATAATGAAATAAAGTGCTTTTACAAAATGGCCTACACACATCCAGGCAGTCTTCCTGTTCTATTTCAATAAGACTTCCCATCAAATAACAGAAAGAAAACAAATAATAGATCAAACACTTTACTTACCTTTGCATGCAGTACCTGATGTGTTACCAAGAATTCATTACCCAGGTCTAAAATATCTGTAGTCAAAAATAAAAAACTGGAGAAAACATGATTAAAGATACACTGTTCAATCAGAATTAGCCCCACCCACCCAAACAGAAATAAAATAATTAAAAGATTGCATACTTCACTTACTTTTGCTAGTAGGACACAATGTGTTACTCGAAGGCAGAAACATCAGACTCTGGCTTTGGGGTCATGGTCATAATTAATATATTCCAGACTTCTTCCTCATCATTACTGCTGATTGGACATGGTAAATGAAATGGTAATTATGGTACTGGTCCTGACAAGAGTGAGGCATCATCATCATCATCATCATCAACAGCAGCAGCATCAACAACTTATTGCAGGAGTGCACTTGAAGCAATGGTACAAACTGCTGGTAGTCAGTCAACTGGTACATTTCATCCATGTAAATACTTGAGACTGGTGATGCCACACTGAAAACTAGCATATTTCAGACATGGGACATAGATGAGAATGGTAATGCCACACTGGTATCTGCCTGGCATATTTCAGGCAGGGAAATACTTGAGATTGGTTATACCACACAGGTAACTGCATATTTCAGGCATGGTAAATACTTGAGACTGGTGAGGCCACACTGGTAATTACCTGGCATATTTCAAGCACAGGGATTACTTGAGATTGGTGATGCTACACTGGTAACTGGCATATTTCAGGCATGTTTCAATGGTAGTAATCCAGACAATGAAGAAACTAAGTTTGGAGCACATCTGCTGGAAACTCCATAACCGTGTGTGTGAGCATTATAAGGTGTAGTACCTCACACTTGAATTGTGAGTCCAACATTGTGGCAAAAATGTGCTTTTTATTGGCACACAGATGGAGAATCAAACTTCATGTTCTGTGGTGAGGTTCTCCACAAGGGATCTCACTGGTCATGGGATCTGGTTTGTATCTTTCTCGACATTTTCACTGAATCTCCACATGGCATTTTCAGGATCTGTACAGCAGGAACAACCTGACTTAACAGTGCCGAGTTAGAGCTAAGGTCACAGCTTCTTCTTTCAAATGGGGCTAAAACCTTTACTAATCTCTCAATCACAGCCCAGTCCTGATGTCCGAGGACTCCCCATGTCAGTGTCCATGCACATCTCATGAAGGGCCCACTTTTGCTGCAGAAGCCTTTGCAGCATGTAGTAGGTGGAATTCCACCAGGTCTGTACATCCTGGATCAGATGATGCTGCAGCATTTGAAGATGTTCTTGTAGCTGATGCAGATGGTTTGTAGCTTTCACAGAGTGAAGTAAGAGGTGACATATACTTATGGCAACTTTGACTGTGTGATCTGCCTCCTCTGTGTTTGCCAAAGCCTTTGTTACCACCAAATTTAGTGTATGAGTAATTCAGCACATCCCCTCAAAATTGTCATATCTCATTGCTTTTATCATATTTGTGACATTGTCTGTGACCACAAACCCTACCTGCAAATTGTTGCCATCAGTCCATGAGCTCAACATCTCTTGCAGGAATGAGGGTATGTTTACAGCCTGGTGATCCTTTTCCATAGCACTGACATTTAGAAAAGCAGACCTGCAGGGAGAGGGAAGAGAGAGAACCAGCTCCAGTACCACCATCATCATCAGTGACTACCACATCTGCTACACACCAGTGTGCTGTCAGTAACATATATGCATGATTTGAATTCATGCTGGTCCATATGTCAGTTGTGCAGTGGAAAACCTCACCAACAGCCTGTGCTAGTAGTCTGGCAACTTCTTTTCTCAAATCATGGTAAATGTTGGGTACTACAGTACATGAAAATGTGGTCCATGATGGTTTTACTATACCCGAGGGTGCAAGTGCTGCAGCAGCCTACTGAAACCTGTGTTTTCACAAAGGAAAATGGCTGCAGATCCAAGGCTATCATCTCACCAATTAAACTGGTGATTTGCTGTGCTGTTAGGTGTGACACCTGTTATTTGGTGCGGCATGGAAGGCTTGAATTTTGAATTTGAACCCATGGTGGAGGGTGTTACAGTAATACACAATTGAGCAGAAGAAGGCACAATGTGTGATGCTCCTGTATGGGATGTGCTATAAGTGATGTAGGGGAGTAGATGGGACACTGTCTGTCTCAGTAATAGAATTACGTCAATACTTACGTGCATCTACTGGGCCAGTACATGAAAAGGGGCTGGTTCACATGTTGTGGAGATGGAAGAACTGCATAGATTTTTGAAGCACATGGGGATGTTTCATTAAGAGATGGTTCATCATTGCTGTTGTGAGATTTGAAGGGATTTTACCATAACTTGTTGTATACTTTACAGAACATACTGCCTTTGTTGCATCATGTTTCACAACACTAAAGTACAGCCACACCACTTCCCCACTGACAGTGGAAGTGCATGGCCCCAAAGAAAGATCATTGCCATATTTTGCCCCTTTCCCTAATCAGACATGGGTGCAGTGGATGCTGTTGTTGTGCCTCTTTCTTTCTCCACAACAGATGTAGTTGAAGAACTACTTTGTGTTTCTTATGCAGTTGACACAATTCGTTGAAAGGACAGGATGGACTGTTTTATTTTGGAGGAGGGAGGAGAATGAGGGTGACCATGACAAACGCTTGCCATGACTGCCAACAGTGCATTTTGGCAGCTTCCGTTCATGCTTCTTAGTCAGATATGTGCATATTCTTCCTCATCACCAAATTCGCTTAGGTTGGGCATCACTGTCAGATGATATGTTAAGTGACTCTTGTGGCTGTGATAAATTTTCAGACCAGAAGAATCTCTTCCTCTGAATCCTCCACATCAGCAAAGGGAATGTGGTGAAATGAAATCTATGAGGCTAAGCAACAGTAGGTTTTGGCAACACAATTGGTGAGGTCGTTGTAACAGTCTAGTGGTCAGTACTAGGCCAAGTACCTATGGTCATGGGCATAGTTGGCAAGGTGATAGCAGTATCAAAAGTAGTCCTGCTGAAAGAATTACTATCAGGAGTCACAGATGAAGAAACTGACATCATATAACAGCTAGCTGTAATACTGGCAACAGTAGTCCTGGTGACCACAGTATACTTAGGACTACCAATGGAGGCCAAGGTTGTGGTTACAGTGGCTGCAAGGAGCACAAATAACAATGCACACTGTTATGGCAGTGGTGGTGTCAACCGTACACACAAGAATTTTCTGTGATTGATGAAATCACGGCACTGGTGGTGGTGGGAGGAGCACACTGAGAGACAATGCAGCCTCTATGGAGCAGTTGTGTGAAGTAGCACTACAACAGGTAGTAGGGGTGGGTTCTTGTTCTTGTATAACCGGAGATGTTATCTGTGGAGCCTGCCTACTTTTATAAAATGATGGTGCTGCAAATGCAGTACTAGTAGTAATGGTAGTGGTAGCAGTTGTGGTTTATAGTAGTACTAGTACTACCCCAAATCCCTACGACACCAGAACCTGAGAGCTTATCAGGGAGAAAACTTTTCATAGTGGCGAATATGAACAGACCATCTGGCACCCTGTCCCTCACCACTTCGACTGGTGGTGAAGATGGCTGCTGGGCTAGATCACGTACATTTATGGAGTTGTGAGACATGGGGCCTGATTCCAAAGACCATCTAGACCAGGCACAAGTTATGCCAGGCCACAAAATGTGTCCAAAATCAATGCGACATGCACTGTCGCCATATTCCAGAAGAAGCATAAATGTGCCAGAACAGCTAATTCACATGTCACAAACTGTGTCATATAAATAGGATGCACAACTCAAAGGCTGCACAGTGCAGACACAGACAAGAACATGTGGGATGGTGCAAAATAGCATGGATGCGTCATTGCAGGCAACAAGCAAGTCGCACAGTGGAAAAAACATAATCAGAGGATACAGGTGTTAGCCTGGATGAGGTGGAAGCCCAGGCAAGCTCCTGCTGGGCAGGGTGGTGAGAGGAACAGCGCAAATTGCACAGGCAGGCCTGGAATGCAGTAGCCACAAAAGTTAATGCAGTCACCAATACAAAGCTGGACGGTCCAAGACCTGCAAAAATAGTTGAATGACCTGAAGTATGCTGCAAGAGGCACACAAATGGAAGTGTGCAATGGCGACTGGTGGTGGCTCAAGCAGCAAAGCCCACTAACCAGCCATGAGAAGAGAGTTCTTGCCTTCCTAAGCTGCCATACAATACAGGGGACAGTGACTTGGATACAGCCAGGATGCAGAGCAGCACAGGTAGGCCACACACGCAGACAACACTGATGGAGGTGGTGGGCCAGGTGTGTTGACCTGTGGTCCATGGGGAGGGGGCACACAGGTAAAGCAGAGGTGTCACAAGGTGTGCATGCAGTGCAAGAATGGCCACACAGTCAGTGCCACAGGACCAAGGGGCATGCCTGAGCTGGGACAGGTACATGGAATGGGACAAATGCACCACACAGGGACATGACACACCACAAACAGCACAGGCCGCCATGGAACAGCCCAGCTGCACACATGACTGTGGAGAACATGCACACTGCTACCATGTGCCAGGTGTTCCACATAGCTGGTGGTGGTGGGGAGCAGCCACACAAATGAGATGATGGACAAGGAACAAACACAGAAAGTGCACAGACAAGCATGGCATGCAACAATGTACCTTGCAGCATGACACAGGCCGAGCAGAAAGGCATGGCACCAGGCTATGGGAGGGTGGGGGCTGAACACCAGTGGGGACACTGGCAGATACAGTGCACAGCATGCAACCTAGCACAGTACCACATTGGAATGTGTGAGCATGGAGATGGATGACAGACACAGCAAACAGTGGTGCAGGGAATAGAGACATCATCACAAGCAGGGTGTGATAGCACATGTTGAAGGTACAGAGAGCAAGTAGCTATGGACACAGCAGCATGTGACACAATGCACACCATAAACTTGTGTAGGCAGTATGTCACACACATGTCTGTACAGCAGGGGCCAGCATGGATGGACAAGTGCCATGGCAGTGCATGTCTGTGTGGTCTGCAACAACAGACCAACACCATGACAGGCAGAAATGCACAGATGCACACCTATGCAAGGAGGCCTGTGCAAGGCCACAGCATCGATGTGGAACACACAAGGTAGGTGGGGGGTTGTTGTTAAGTGTACAGAGTGACACTTGGGGCCAGGTGGTGGGAAGGTGACTATGAACACTAGGACACAGCATGGTGGACAGCAATGAGAAAGGGTAGACATACCCAGAGGTGGACAATGTATCATGAGTGAATGTCCATGAAATAATGTCAGGGTTGTGACCACAGCCACCTGCAGCAGGCCCTAGACAGAGGCAGGCACTCATCACACAACACATGCACAATCATGTCTGCAACAGAAGGCCACATAGACTGGTGCAAGGAAGGTGTGATGGTGGGCAGGCAGCACTGGTCAGTGTGACAGTGGGCGAGACATGTCTGCTGGTTTACAGCATGCCACACAGTGTGCAGCACACTGAGGCAGCAGACAACAGCCCCAGCAATGTACCACAACAGGGGTGGTGTGACAGACATGCACGAACAGGATGCAGACACACAGCCATGTGGGCACACATAACATGGCCCACAGCTGAAGGATAGTAGGCACTGACTGGGCAGCAAATGGCCATGGGGATGCCACATGTGGGCCACATGACCCAGGGGCCAGCCACTGTCTGCTGTGCAGACATGGGCTGGATGGATGGATGTCTGCAGTGCCAGGTGACAGACACAGCAACAGACACACATAATTGCACCATGGCCATGCACCACTGCAAGGGGTGCTGATAGATCATGCAGACACTGCAACATGGGTGATGCATAAGGCAATGTTAGGGAACAAGTGGAGGAGGTAGGCACTGACCGCACATTTGTACATCCTCAGGGACATCATCAGAGGATGGAGAGGAGGATGACAGCACCGATGACGGTGGTACACAAGGTGAAGAGGGCACCACTGAGGAAACAGACACACAAGGCAATGGATCTGCACCAGTGCTGAATGTTCAGGATACAGCACAGATGAAAACAGAGGAAATAGCCACTGTGCCCAGCAACATACTGTCACCAGTGTTGCAGGACCTTGGCACAGCAGAAAAGAATGTACCTGGGAGTGCGGACAGCATTGTGGACAACATTGCCCAGGACCTGAGCCCCATCAGCTATACAGACCTAGAGAGAAGACTTGATGAGACAGCATGGAGCCTACAGGAGGCAGAGGAGCAGTCAACCACTGACTATGGCACCTACTGCAACTCAGTGATATGCAGGCAGAAGGAGCAGATAGAGATGCTGGGCTGCATCAAATTATGCCTGGAGAGCACCACAAAAATATGGCAGAAAGCCTCACAGCAGCATAGCCATGGTGATACAGGAGGCACACTGACAACCATGAGGCCCTGAACAACATTGTGGAGGCACTGCAAGCCACATGGGACAGCATGGAGGACAACACACAGGCAATACACAGACTCGCAATGGCTGTGGAGAGGTCAGTGGAGCAGCAGAACAGACATGCAGAGGTCATGGCGATGGCGCTGCAGGCCATAGCTGCGAGCCTGCATGCAAAGGGCACTGGTACCACTACAGGTGCAGCAGGACAACACACAGCTACAGACCAAACAGCAGCAATCAAATGTGGTGCCTGAAAAGCCACACTACAGTGATGCTAGCAGATACAGGCCAGTGTGGCAGACCTAGCCACCCTGAGACCTCATCAATCCCTACAGCTGCAGTGTAACAGGACACCACAACCTCCATGCATACACAGGCACCAGTGGCAGAATCACCGTGCACACATGGACTTGACCAGGATGTACACCATGCTGTCCCAGGCACCAGTGGGACCATCTGGAGGAGTGGAAGGCATGCAGTCAAAATCCACCCTGTGGTGGCAGACACCAGCATTGTGGGACTGTACATGCCCACGCAACAGCAGGAGATGGAATATACATGTGTAGTCCAGCAAGGTGTTGCCAGTAATGTTGGTTCCACAGGGGCACAGGAATGGCCATGCAGAACACACACAGCAGCCACGGCCATAGCATGACCCCCAGCAAACACCAAGAAATGTGGCGGGAAGCCTTGCACAGCAGGCACTGGACACAACAGTGGTAACATAGGCAAAATGGTGACCAAGGTTGTGGGTGATACAGGCAACAGTGGGATGAAGCAGACTACAGTGCAGGATGTTGCAGCCCAGAACTGTACTGGACTAAAGAAAAAGACTGACAAACAACTATGACACAATGACCACACAAACGATGGTACAGCACAGTGCATGGGGTGGGGTAGGGTAACACAGTGTTGGACAATGTGGTGGTGGTGGTGTGTGTGTTTGTGTGTGTGTGTGTGCTGTGTGAATGACACTGGGTGTGGATGTCACATGCTGGAACAGCATAGTGGCATGTAAACACTATTTGTGTGTAATAAACACACAGGCCATGTGTGCATTATGTTTTTCACTGACAGAGTAAGACACACAGGGATGTGGAGGCATATGGGTGTGGGTGTTACCATACTGGGTTGGTACAGCTGTGCGATGGACACATGCCTCCGGTGCCACTGGACTGCATGCCTGTGAGGTAATACAAGGACCAGCTCATGCGGTCCAGCCAATGCAATGGTGTATGTGTGTGGAATGTCCATTAGCAACAATGCACCTGACAGTGTCCTGCCTCCATTGCGGATGTCACCACCACGCTGGAACAGGCCAGACAGGGTCACCTAGGCACATCCTTGCAACATGCATGTCCAGTGTGGCAGCCACACATAGGATGGCCACCGAACACACTACCAGACATGGCATGTACAGTACACTGGACACGCTGTACCACCTGGCTGTCGTGTAACACACCACAGTGCATGCTGCGAATGACTGACAACACCACTGTTCTGTGCTCCATGGCCATGAGCTGACGATGTGTCATCTGCATGCTCAATGACACTTGCAGACCTGTGCAGCTGTTGTGTAGTAGGAGGAACCCATGGACAGACCCCTCAGTGGAGCCATGTATCTGCCACCAGTGTGACGTTGATCTGACCCAGCCCACCACCATCATGCTGCACATACAGGGCACTGGCATGATGCACATGCTGTGACAACAGGAAGCCTGTGTCCTGCCAGTGTGCATGGCAAATACCACAAGCCCAAGTGAAACTCTGTCCCCAACATTCCCATACCACCATCCTGGCCATGTGTCGTCATGAACACATAGCAAACCACCCTGACATGCAAGACATTGTTCCGTCCAGGCATAGTCCCATATGTTACAGCTGTGTTGGCATGCTGCCCACCATGTGCAGTCCCAATGACTAACACACACCATGCCTGCCTGTACCCAGGCCAAGTCGACATGTCACTGCAGTGTAGCCCATGGCAACAGGGGCACCATGTGAGTGGCCATGGCTGTATGCCATGGTGGGCACACCAGCAGGGCATGCAGGGCCAGGTGGATGTGACCACTGTGGTTTGCACAGTGGACAGCGACCCTGATGGGCATGCCATACTCTGCAGCAGGTGCAGAGTGTGCAGCTGGCTGGGGGGCCTGACAACACAGGCCATGGCTACTGACATACCACACAACATGAACAACAGTACCATGTGATTACACTGCACATGCCAAGGAATGCACTCAACAGACAACCACAGCTGACACACTGTACTGCAAAATATAAACAAATGTTTATTGATACAAGGGGTTGGGTGGATGTCCAAGGTTTGGGTGGGATAGTACAACACAAAAACATAACATGTAGCATACAATGTGGAAAGCGTGTGAGCATGTGAAAACAACAGTGCAGAACAGTACAGGTCTTCAGTATGACACCATGCAGAACAATGCCCACCCTGTGAAGACACATATCCACCCATGACATGCAGTGTCCTCATATAGAGTGTGTGTGTGTGTGTGTGTGTGTGTGTGTGTGTGTGTGTGTGTGTGTGTGTGTGTGTGTGTGTGTGTGTGTGTGTGTGTGTGATGTGGCCCACACATCAGGGTTGTGTCCACAACACTCTGTTCAGGCCTGTCTGTGCATGTACGGCTGCACAGTTGCCACTATTGGCGGCAGTACATGTGAGCAACCTGTGTGTGGCCCATGTCACAAAACTCCTGGCTGTAATAAGGAAGGCTTGCAGGCAAACCTGCATCCTGCACAGTCCATCTGGAATGCCCTCCCTAGCCTAATAAGTGCCCGCAGCTGTGCCCTGGTGGTGTGTGGGTTGGACCTGTAGCATGGCCATCCACAGTGACACCCATACCGCATCATGGCCCATTGCCATGTCAGGCTGCCATGTGTGCTCACCTCCCACAGTTACTTGTATGGCATGACTGGCCTCACTAGGTGCCACTGTGAGGCAATGACACTGTGGCATACACATTGCCAGACTGCCCACGGTACTCCCCATGCAACATCAGGGTATCACTGTCGGCCATTTGACTATGTCCTCCCCCAACCATGAGGCCCACTCTCAGACACATAGGCGGTGGCCGCTGCTACATAGGATAGTCATGTGGGTGTATGGACATCATCCCCAACTTGCCCACACATGGTCCCATACCCAGCGGCGTGCACTGTTGGACACTCCTGTGACAGCGTAGGTGTCACCCCTCACCCTGTCTGCTCCCTTCCCCCACACAGCCTCTGTGACAGTGTCAGACACAGCGTGTGTATCTGTGTATGTCTTCCTCAGCCACTCCACCCCCATCTCCTTACAGAATCTGTGGCACTGTCTGCCACCATGGTGGTTGTGCTGGTGTAGCCCTCATCCTGCCCCAACCCCCCAGCACGCATATCATCATCAGCTGTGTCAGCCACCCTAGTGGGTGTGTGTGTGTGTATCCCCATCGGGTTGCCCACCTATAGCCCCAGCAACATGAGATGAAGCACCATGAATGGCAACAGTGCTTGTGGATAGGCCACGCATAGTATGACAGCTTCCATAGTGTATACTTGGTCTTCCACAATGTCTGACACAACAGGTCCCCTTGGACTGTTGGGCACAGTCCATATAGTCCCAGCACTGTGTCCAATGCTCACATCAGTGGTGCACACACCTGTGTCCATCATATTTGCCCACACTGTGCTGTCTGTTGTCTGACAGATCTGCCCATGGTCACCCTGAAGTCTTAGGTCTGGGTGGGCAGTGTCCATTACCTGTGGTCCAGGTACCGCTTGGCATGCCTCATCACCCTCCTCCTCATCCCTCTGTTGGTGGCAGATGTGGGACATGTCGACAGTACCTTCATGTCCTCTCCTCATACTCCTGGACATCCTTCCTCTTCTGGAGTCCATTGCACCTAACATGGCCCTGGCCCAGGGACTGTCGCCATGGGATGTGGGTCCTCGCTGATGGTGGCACCTAAGTGGAGACACATAGGCACATGTCAGCATCCAACACCATCATGGCTACATGCACTGATGTAGCTCCTCCACTTGCAGGTGTGGTGTGCACAGTACTATATGCTGACATGTGTGATACAGTGCAGAGCACTGCTAACCTGACTCCATGCCACACATATAACCCATAGGACACATGAGAGGTCGCAGTTAAGGACCCCTGGACCCATAGACTGCCCATTCCCCTCCTATCATCCCCACCTTACAGGATTCAACCCCTCCTCCCTTGACAGTCCCCTGTGTGCATCCCAGGCCTTCTTGAGCTCCCCATTGTACTGGCCCTTACCACCCTTCCCCCTCTGGTGGTCCATTTCCAAGGCTCAGACACTCCTCCATGAAATAATGCAGTAGCTCTTACCATGTCCCCAAATCTTCCCACCTCCAGTCCAATACATGCACCATGGTTCCTGTACCCTGCCTGCCCTGCTCGTATGTTCTTCACAACTTTATTGCTCACCTTCTCATACTTGCTCATTCATATCTTGTCCCTCTCTCCTTCCTGTCAATAGAGGCTAAAATCCAACTCAGTCATTCTTCTTCAAATGTCATCCATGTCATCCCACTTTGACCCTGCACCATATTACTGGCCCTTAAATGACACTTTCAATGCCATCTATGCAGTTTTGTAGCTGGTTCCCCAGAAATGTAACCACACCACAGGATGGACTAGCATGGAGCTGTCGGGTGGCATCAGCCCTCCCATCTGCTGGCTGCCCCTCCCACGCATGCCAACATCCTGTTAGCCTCGCCCACTTCCTTGCTGCACTGTGTCCCCACCCTGAGGTCATCAGTGTGTATAACCCAAGGTCCATCTCTTGCCTGGTTGCAGCCATCCCCCTCCCCATGTGTTGTTTAGATATCTTTTATTTTTTTTTAGTTGTTTAACCAGAGTAGCACACTAAGCTGAAAGCTTTTCAGGTGCGACCACAGAGCACATGGAAGTTAAGTGACTTGCTCAGGGTCACTCAGTATGCAAGTGGAAGCTGTGGGATTCAAACCCAGGTCTGGTCTGCTGGAAGTCACCAGATTTGCAGCTCAGAGTCTTAAACCACTGCACTATACTGCCTCCCTTCTCTTCTCTCCTCAGTATCTTCTCAGATACTGCATCACTGTGCATATCCTTGCATTGTACCTTGTCCACCATGTATCTGAGCAGCTCTTCCAGCACTCTTGGAACCTTCATCATTGCCCCTCCTTCCGGGTGTCCACCTGGTGTTGTGTTTTGTATCATCCTAAAATGGCTGACTGTCCCTGAGGCCCTCTGATGTTGTTGGCATAGATGAGAGACAGAATGGTCCCTATAACCCGACCACTGGGGAACCCACACTAATCCTTGTCTCCCCAGTTGCACACGCATTGGCACAACCCTTTGTCTCCCTGTCAGCCAGCACCTGTCTTGTCATGTACTTAACAATTCCAGACTGCCCAACGAGTCAACCAGTCATCCAGGAGGCAACGTGTTGAAGGCTTTCCCAATGTCCAGGTAGACCACATCCACTGCCCCACACTGATCACCCACTCTTGTTACCTCAGCAACTACTTTGATCAGGTTCCTCTGACATGACCGACCCCGAGTGATGCCATGTTGCCGAATGTATTGCAGTCCCTCCACAGCCACATAGCTGACCACCCTTTGTTGTACCATTGTCACCATGACATTACCCACCACCGATGTGTGGCTGACCGGTCAGTGATTGCGCGCCTCTCCCTGCTGCCATCTTTGTGAAGTGGCACCACAGATGCCTTTTTCAGTCCTCCACTATCCACCCCGTGTCCAGGGACTGGTTCAATGGCCCACCAGTGGTTCCACCAGTACCCCCCTTAGGTTCCTGGGCACCCTTGGGTGTAGGCCATACAGGGCCCATGGCCTCGTTCACCCTCAGTCTACTCGATCCTCCCTTACCTCATCTGCAATGATCGTGTTAGGATCCATCCCCACCCCTTTCCCTTTACGCTTTGTGCCTGTCCTTCCTTGCCCCTCCATTGTAGAATCAAGTTGAGGCATCCATTCAGCACCTCAGCCATCCTGATATTCATGTCCACCTGCATCCACCCCCTAATCCTTACAATCCCTGCCTTACCTTCCCTCTGTCCCCTATATACCAATATAATGTCATGTCCCCATGTTTTATGCCTAGCAATGCTATCCTCAGCTGCTGCTTTGGCCTTCCCATTCCTCCTCCTTTGCCAACCTTAACGCAACCTTGTTGTTTTCCTATCCTCCCTACTGCACCTCTGATATTCCCTGAATGCACTTTCCCACTCCCCTATTGCCTCCTGTACTTTCCTATTGTGCCACAGTGGCCTCCTCCTCCTCCTTCTGCTGTTCATCCTCACCACATTACACATTCCTATGTCGCTTTAGGAGACCCCCTTGTTCTTCTTCAACATATCCCCACTGCTCCCTCCATCCCTCCCCCCTTCCTCCTGGAATAGCCCCCTCATCCTAGGGAGTTCTGCCATCATGATGTTTATGACCTTCATCAAGGTTGGACTAGCTTCATACCCTGCTCTGACCTTGGAACACACAGTGCTGTGGTCACTCATCTCCCAGGCTGGCCCCACCCACACTCCCCACACTATCTCTGTTGGTTATGACCATGTCAAGTATGTCTCCCTCCCTCCTTTGTGTGTGCTCCTGACCAGCTTCTGTGGGAAGGCACTGTAGCAGTCCCCACACCACAGTTGTCTACATGTGGGTGGCACTTACCTTGTGCTGTGCATCTTGAATGCCCCGTGGTTGCTGCATCATGGTCTCGCTCATCACCATGCCTGGATGCTGTGGACTATCCTGCACCATCATGACCTGTGTGGGATGGTTGAAGGTACATGTTATACTGTACACATGTGTTGACTGGTACATGCCAATGTGCAATGTCGACCCTCTGACTTCACAATGTGGCCTGTGTCACTTACCTGCTGATGCACCCCCGCCATTCCTCATGGCCACATCCGCCTGTTGCGTGATCTTGTGCATCCTCTCTAGCAGACCAGGGCCACACCTGGCCATGTCTTGCCAGTGCTGCTTCAGCTGGTGTGACGTTCTGCAGACCCCAGTCTGCTGCCTGAGGCAGACACCCATCTGGCACCACAACCTGTCCGGCTCACTCGGAGTGTACCTCCTGCACCCAGGTGGCTGGAGGATCCTCCCCTACTGCTGCATGATGCTGATGTGGGCAGCAGTCTCTTAGATGGTGGAGTTGGGGCTATCCCACTTAGGTTTGACATTCTGCCACACCTGCAGCCGCTGTGGACAAGCACAGTGGTGAGTCATTAAATGAAAGCTTTTGGGCTTTTGTTCTGCAGTGCTGTTTTGTGTGCAGCATGTACTGTCGCGGCAACCAGAAACATGTACGCACGCAACTTCTGTGTTCCCAAACACATCACGTACACCGTGTGGCATCACACAATATGCATATACGACTATTTCGTGGATTGTCCTTGCAATTTGCATTGATTATTCTTACCACAGCTATGCAGCATGCACATGCATTATTTGTGTGTTACACATGATCAGTGAGCCTTGAGTGCAATCCCGCCATCTCAGTGTTGTGTAGTGTCACAGGTGGAACCATGTGTATGGCACTGTGGTCCCAATGTTTGTGGGTGCTGTTGTGCCTGTTGCTCATCACCTGTCTCCAACATGGGTGGTTGCCTGTGTGCTGTGCATGCACCATGTATGACATGTCCTGTGGTGTGCCTGCATACACTCAGGGCTGCGTGTGTGTTGTGACCCAGCAGTACCTGCTGTTTTGGGCTACCTGGCTGTGCAGGGCAGTAGTGCTGTCTCCACTGCAGTCCCAGTGGGTCATGTGTTGGTTCCCTCCCCATGGTGCCTCATGTGCATGGCATGCCATGTTTGATGTGCACTGATGTGTATGCCTGTGGGTCTTGCAGCTGGTCTACCATCTGTTGTCACAGCCACCCACCATTCCTTTGACGGCCATTGTTGCTCACCTGTCTGTCCCTGCTGCCTGCCATGTTGGCAACACCACCCATTGCACCCTGTGGCATGCTGATACTATGTCCATGTATGTGGCACATGTGTGCCTTGTGCATGGCCATGTCAGCTGGGGCACTGAATCCCCTCACAGTTCACACATTACAGTGGTACTCAGACACAGATGTGTGTTCCAACTGCCCAAGCACATACACACCCACACCTGCACTCCATCCATCCTGACTATGCCCTGTTCAGTTGCACCATTCCACCCTCCGGACCCCTGCCCTCAGTGCCTCCGTGCTATCACACCATGCACCATGGACCTCCCACCACCAGTGACTATAATCAGCCAGGTGCCACCCAACAGACATGGGCAGAGGTCCAGCTGCAGTGCTGCCATGTATGTTGATTGGCACCGGACAGACAATATTCAGTCCTGTGTTTTTATTTTTATTTTTATTTGTTTAGTTTTTGTTGACCGGGTAAGTGCACTAGACAAATCCTGCCTACTTTTAGGCACAACCCAGGATAGGGGATACAGATGATTGCCAACTGACCTTGAACCAGATTAAGCTGTTGGTGGTATTTTAGTGAATGAGGAAATTTGGCCAGGACACGGTGGAAATTCCCTACTCATTGGTAGGGGTACTGTGCTGCTGTGACAGGATAGCAGCCTGTGTTGGGCCACCAAAGGAGGTGGATGTGCTTGGTGGACAGTGGACTGAGGCTTCTCCCCGCCTTGGTTTTACCACTTACTGGGGATGTGGTTACTGATTTTCCATAGAATCGGTGATCGTGCTATGCAAACTGACTTAATTGTTGAGAAAAGAAAGAGATTCTTGCTGATACAGCGTTGGTAATCCCAAAATCTTCTATGGCTGCAGTTGCTTTGGAGAAGGATGGTGATACAGCTGGGTCTCAGCTGTTTGTGGAGAACATGCCAGTGGATGTTTCTTGGAGCGATGATGTTGATGGTGCAGGTATGTGGAAGTGTGGTCCTGTTGATGCGGCTCCCTCTGACTCACAGTGGTCAAAGAACAGGCTCTTTCAGACACCAGCTGGGTTTGCCTGAATGGCAAGTGGCCAGATGCTGAATGGATTTCCTTCTCTACTCTTCCGGCTGTTTTGAGGGTCATTGCAGATCCTGAGGGGCAAGTACATTCCCTTTCTGATTCAGGGACAGGCATTGGGGAACATGATACTCTCTCTGCTGGCGTTCTGCCTGATTCAGGTCACAATGCTGTCCCTGATTCTCCTACTCAGTCTCCACGGAGAGATCGTGAAAGAACTGGTCCTAGATTTTTGGATCTTTTGACTAAATGTTTTGGAACAGGCACCGTGGCGTAATGCAGTCTGGCTGCGCTACCGGAGTGGTTTGCAAGAGCATCCTGATAGACTGTATGTAGCTCGACAGCTATTGAAAGACTCAATGAATTTCTTAGCCTCTGACTTTTTATGCTCTAATTAATGTGAGGGGAGGAAACTTTGACATTAGTTTTAAATTATTTTCTGGCTTGGATAAATTTTGTTCTAAATATGAAAACTGCAAAGCTACTCCTTGTGGCCTCCTTTTTGGGCCATCCCTCTAGCTAAACCTTTATTCAAAACAATTAATGTTACGTTTCAGAATGAAGGGTGAATGTGGGGAATATTCAGTTCTGGCTGAAAAGAAATGTTCTGTGTTGGGACCACCTGACCACATAATTGACGATGAAGGAATCTGGACAGGCAGCTGGAAATTTAAAGTTAAGCTAAATATTATTGACAATGAGGTACAGCATATCCCCAACAGTTTCTTTTTAGGTAAAGATGGGGTGGGGGTTCTTTTATCCGGTCAGTCAAGGCCTGCTATAAATGTGGGAGTAGGAAGCATCTCAGTAGTGCTTGTGATAAAGTAAAGTGTATTCTCTGTGGGGATTTTGACCATGAAAGTGGCACTTGTAGGAATATGTTTCAATGTAATTTATGTGAAGAAAAGGTCATGCTTATCACCAGTGCCCTGGGCTGGACAAACAATCAGGGTGGGTTCGATAGGAAGATTTATTAAACCGTACATAAGATAGATTTAGGCCTGGTTTTCTAGTAGGGCCCCACCCCAAACTGGGCCTACTCCCTCTGACTCTAGTTCTATAAACCCTGACCCTCCTGCATCTACCCCCAGTCTGATATTCCTAGCACCCCACAAATGTTGGTTCAGCTGCTGTTTCTACCTCTGTTATTGATCCCCTGGCTATGCCCCCGGATGTGGAATTTCAGGCCCCACATCCAAAAAGAGTTACCAAGCATCTAGCAGGAAGCATCAGAGCTCTGACGGCCTTTCTACTTATAGTGCTTTTTATGTCCTACAGGATCCTGAGGGAGGATCAGAGTCTGATGTTGTCTCTGTATCAGGGAGATGGAATATGAAGAGGAGGGGGTTCAGAGGTTTTGCTTACGAAAAAAAGAGTGGCAGGAACGAAAAGAAGGACAGGGCCCCGTGACTCCTAGTAGATGTCTACCTTCCATTTGGTTTCCTTAATGCCTGCAGCATAAAAACTACAGGAAGCAATGGGCTTGTCTCTATTTTGTAATTCTCTGGCTGAGATATTTATTTCCTTCAGGAGACTCATCTCGCATCTTTGTAAGATGTTTCTCAAGCTAAAAGGTTTGGCATGTTAGGCCTTCTTTCTGTTCCTTTGGTTTAGATCAAGCTGATAGGTTGGGCATTTTATTGGTAATACAAGGGTCCAGGTGATGAGGGTGATGGATTTAGTCCTTGGGAGGGTTTTAATTTTGTATTGCTTGTACCAAGGGTTCTGCTTAGATTGATTAACATTTATGCTCCCAAGTTAAGTCTGCCCAGATTTACCTCTTTAATGAGATGCACCCTCATATCTGTACACCTGCAGACATGTTGTTTGGAGCGGATTTTAACTGTAGTTTGGATGTAGGGATAAAAGATCATATACAGCAGAAAGTGTATTGTGATTCACATGCCTTATCGGGTATTTTGAGTACTTCTCAATTGCCGGATGCTTATAGATCTTCATCTTCTGATTCGGGTTATACATATTCTAGACATGTTTTTAGGTCTAGGATTGATTATTTTCTTTCAGATATTTAGTCCCTACTGCTTGTTGTTTACACTTTTGTGCAGTTTCTGACCATATGGCCTTAGTATGTCAGGTAGGGCTTCCATCTGTTCCTCCTCGTTTTCCTCGGTCTTTACCAGATGGAAATTGAATTCGATACTTTTGGACCAGGAGGAGGTTAGAGTCAATTGGTTCACTTGTTTTAATTTAGAAATCAGTAGCTGAGTTTTATGAGGATTGGGCTACTTGGTGGGTGGACACTAAACATGAAATTTGTTCACTTTTCATGAGTTATGGTAAAGCTGTAGGTATCAGTAATTATATTAAACATTTAAAATATTGAAATCAGTACTATAGGTTGCTGTCCTTTTCTAGTATTTCTGACCCTAGTTTTCAAGACCAAATTAGTAGATTGAAGGTCTTATGAAACGTTATCAATATGATAGGGCGGCATCTTTACAGGCAGAAATGCGATTCGACCTACAAAAAGCCTATATGGGATCCATTTTTCCTGCAAACACCGTTTGGATACCAAACTGATGGAGGTTTATGGGATGATCAAAGCTGTGTCAGGTTTTCTGATCGGAAATGCTAGACATTGTTTCTCAGCGGTTAAGGTCCCAGTATGGGGTCCCTTTTATTTCAATTAAATTGGGAGGACTTTGCTTCTTTTCCAGTGCCTGTTGCCTCAGATAATCTTCTCAGTGATCTGGAAAAGCCTATTTCTTTAGTTGAGGTTAGGAAGTTATTTTCCACCTTAAAACCGGATTTTACCTGGCAAGTATGGTTTAAGTAATGAATTTTATAAATGTTTTTGGATGACATTAGTGAAATTTTATGTAACCTTTATAATGAGATTCTGAGGCTGGGGTTTTACTACATCCTTTTCTGATGAGCTTGTTATTTTGTTGTATAAAAATAAGGTTCCAAAACATGATTTTGGAAATTGGAGGCCTATTAGCCTTCTTAACGATTATAAGATTCTGGGCAGTATCCTGTGTCACAGATTACAGTCTGTTACAGAGCAGGTGATTTTCCTGTCCAGACCTGTTCTATTCCACATAGGAATATTCAACAGAATTTGCTTTTTCTTCATAACATTGTGAGTTTGGTAGGCAAAATAAGCTTAGTGGGTATTTAATAGCTTTGGATCAGGAGAAGGCTTTTGATAAGGTCTCTCATGAATTTTTGCATAAAACCTATTGATGTATGGGATTCCTTACAAATTTCGGTCTTGGTTGCAATATTCATATAAGGATGCAGTTGTTTTTCCTTTGATTAATGGTCTTGTGGGTGGTAGTTTGCCCTTTTACGGGTGTTAGACAAGGGTGCCCTCTTAGCCCCTTATTATATACTTTTGTGTTGGATTCTGTTCTTTTCAATCCATTGTTCATAATCACAGTATTTATGAGCTTTTGCCTGATGTTTCTCTTGTACCCCAGAAATTAGCAGTATATGCTGATGATGTCTGTCTTGCTGTTAGGGATCAACAGTCTGCAGAGAGGGCTTTGCAGGTTTTTTCTAATTATGCAGCTGTGGCAGGGACTACTGTGAATTTTCATAAAAGGTTTGGTGTTTTATTGGTCAGGGTTTTTCCTCATACTACAGGACCGTTGCAGATTTCTGACAAACCCATTAAAGTATTAAGGGTCATTTTGGACCTGGGGATTTAGCTTTTCTTAACTGGGAAGAAAAACTACAACAGGGAGAAGCAAAGGTTCAAAGGTGGAAGACTTGGTCTTTGTCTAAACAAAACGTATTATGATTATTAAGAAATTTTTATTGCCCCACTTTCTTTGTATTAGTTCTATGTTTCCAGTCCTTTCCAGCTGGAGACTAGATTATTGAGTGTTTTTTTTTCAGATGGTTTGGGATTGTCGATTAAATCCTGTAAAATGGGCTTTACATATTTAAAAGTATGACAGGAGGTCTCAGTATGATTAATCCAGTGGTGTTTTATTTTTCTTTCTTTTTCAATCAAATTTTGGATTTTGGACTGTTTGTGTTGGCCATCCCTGGGAGGATTGGACTATAGGTTTATTTACCCTTTTATGCAGTGATGGGCCTCTCAGCTTCCAAGGCTTACTGCCTCCTTTTGGTCCCAGATTTTGCTAGACCAGCAATTAGGAAGCTTGGCCTATGGGTGGTTATCAAACTTCATGTTCAGACTTTGACACGGAAAACTCTCTATTCGATATTATGTCCCATAATTTTGTATCTCTTGTAGAATTTCCTCAATGTATCCTTCCAAATTATGCTTTGCATTACAACTTTGTAAATAAACGGCTCCTCATTCATCTGTGAGATATTCAATGGCTTTGTTGTCATAGTAAATTAGGAGTACGAGGTAATTTGAAGCATAAACCTTTATTAGAAAGGCAATGTCTTCGGCCACAATGTGTTGGGCACGAGGAGACCATGAATCATTTTTTTTACCTGTGTCTATGCAACTGAATTTTGATCATCTTTAGCCACTAGATGGCAGTGGAGGCCTGTACAGCATGTTACTCAATAGTATTTTAATTTTAGGGTATTATACATGTCTAGTTCCCAAATATCATTCTAGTACTCTGAATCTGATGTTTGCATTTATTAAGTACTAGTTCTGGCAAGCTAGATGTCAATTTTCTTTGCATCATATACTGTAGATACACCTGTGAGTACACTGATTAAGCAGCTTGAACATGTTATTTTGCATCACAAACAGAAGTAACAGGCCATTATGAATTCCAGACTTTATAATGTACTCTGGAGGAATGTGCCTTGGGTATCTTTTGTGATGTTGGTTGATTTTTTTTTCCCTTATGGGTTGGGGTTTGTTTGTTTTCTTCATAAATATTTTCTTTGTTATCTATTTTGTTTTTCATGCATTGTTGTATAAACATTTTTGAACTGCTGTTATGTAATATTTCTTTTTGCTTTGTGATATTATACTTGTTTCTTTTTGTGATGTTTTGTTTTCTTAATAAATAATTCCCTACTTTTTTCAATAAGTGCCATGGGATCTTTAACATCCACCTGAACTACCACCAATCCAGGCAGATGGGACCTCAGTTTAACGTCTCATCCGAAGACAGCACCTCAGAAGGGCAGCATCCTTCTCATGCTGCACTACAGTGTCAGTACTGGGATAGTAACCCAAGAGCCAGATGTGGGAACTGAACTCACAGCCCTCTGATCTCCTGGCCTCAGAGGCAGTGTGCTACCTATTGAGCCACTGGCGTTGGTGTGTGGACAGTGCTGCAGGTCACACTAATTGTGATGTTCTTGCCCTCAGCATGTTGTTGCATACTGCTGCCAGTGCCCCCTTGGGGTATTGGTGTCCTTTCTTAGAAGTGTTGTAGGATTAGATCAAGTCTTGCACGTTGTCCGCAACTGCCTCCAGGTCTTGCTTGGGATGGCATGCTGTCATGATCCATATCCGTCAGGTCCATCTCCATCCACCTGCACTGCTTCTGGATCTGGCAGTGGCACATGCCATGAAAGTGTCAGGTTGTGTGGTATGCAACAGGCAAGGACTATTCTGCAGGACATATCTGGGCTGTACTGCAGTGCCCCACCTGAGTGGCTGAGGCATCTGAAGCATGCCTTTGGGAGTCCAAACGTCCTCTCGATCACTCCTCATGCTGCACAGGGCCTCATTATATCTCACCTCTGCTGAATTCTATGGATGTCGCACAGGGTATCAGCCAGGACAATTGTGGATATCCACTGTTATCTGTGGGGTGAAAGTACTGCTTTACTGGCCTTTGTCTGTTGTGCTATGCACCATCCATACGGTGTCTGTGGAGACACACATTGTTCTCACGTGAGCCCCCCACCAGTCCTGCAGGTATGGGGTGGCCCATATCCATGGGTACTGTGCATGCAGCTGTCCCTGTCCTCCCTGTAGGCCCTGTATGCATCACAGTACTACTGTAAAGTTGGCCTGTTTTGCCATCCTTTGTCAGCATCACCGGTGTCCAGGCATCCTGTGAGCCTTTGGTGCTGCACTTGCATACATTCATGACCACAACATGTGTGCATTTTCATCAGACATGCACACATTGCCACAGTTGCATCCTTTGCTGCCACTGCTACAAACCTATCAGCCATCCTCTTGCTATGTGCCCTCTCTCAAAGGCCTCATGTAGGCCACAGTGACAGAAGATGTAGGAGTCATGGCAGGATCTGGGGTACTGGGCTACCACATCCAGTATGTGGCACTACTGTCACATACCACCTGTATGTTCATGGAGTGGTATCCTTGCAGTTGATGTATGCCTCCTCCTCCTCTGCTGTTGGTGCCCTGATGGCCACTTATTTGCAGTCGATAGTTCCTAGTACACAGGGAACTGTGCCACAGTGTAGAAGGCTTGATTAATGTGCAGCTATCGTGATATCTCCTGTAAGAAGCAGATGTACCTGGAGGTGTGGAGTATCAGTGCTGTCAGAATGCTCCACATGCACTTTGAGATGGCAGGCTGGGATATACCCATTGTGTCACCAGTGGGTGTCTGGAAGCTCCCAGTGGCTAGGAGACATAGCGCTGCACTAACCTTTACCTCCACTGGTATTACAAGTCCCCTGTGTGGAAGTGTGCAGTTCCTCCCACAACTCCTGGCACAGCTCCCTTATGGTGGTCTTGTTGAGATGGTACCATGCTATGCATTGCTCATCAGTGAGCTCCTCAAAGGATTTGTATGTCTGGAGTACACGTGACACAGTTCCACTGGCAACCTCCTTTGCACCTGCTGGTCACCATTCCTGGATTCTGCCATGCCACTTTGCATGCCTTCAGTTGCCGCTTGTGCTGGCATTAGTATGGCTTGTAGTGCTACTGATGCTGTCATTATCTGTACTGCTGTGTGTATCAGTACACTGCTGCCTCTTCAGTGGCTCAGCTATGTGTCTCTGCAGGGTCCTTTTACATGCTGCCTTGACTAGACCAGCTCCAACCTGGTCTATGTGTTGGCTGCTTAGATGGGCGTAAAGTTCTAGTATACACTTTCTGGAATACTGCTGTGGGCAAAGGTGCTGTTTTCAGCATGTTGCAGGTTGCATTGCACATTGACATTGTGGGTCCATGAATGCAAGTTGGTGCATAAAGCCCTGTTTGGTGCAGACATTGTGAATAGTGGTGCAGTCTGTCTTATGTAATACTCGAATGTCACAACTCGTATGCTTAACAGGAGTTGCGCCATTGCTGCCTGGTGTAGGTGACTTACATCCTTCTAACTTCTTTTGGAATCAGGCCCCTGGTCTGTAACTACTGTGTATTTGTGATTAGTGTTTTTATTTATGTTGGTGCTTCTTGCAAAAACAATAATACCCACACCACTCAAGTAGCAGCTAATAAGGACAGGCTGATAAGGAGAGATGGAGTCAGCCATTACCTTGTTAGTTGAATGGTGTCAATCATGCAGTCATACAGTACAGAAAATAGAGCTTTGAACAGTATGCCACCAAGTTACAACACACAGAACCAAGTGAGTCAAGCCTGACAGACACACACACACACACACACACACACACAGAAATAGTGAATTAGTTTACAGAAAACATGTACAGTTCTGTACACACAGGAGCAAAGACACTCAAAAAGAGAAAACCACACGCACAGGCCACTCCAGGTGCTGTGGGCTGTGAAGGAAGGAGTCACTCATGACACCCTCCTCACTCAGTCATACAGAGAACTGAACCAGGAACCAGACCACAGTCAGCAAAAATTCAATGGGCCAAGCTTAACCCAATGAGAAAAATACAATGCTATTTAAATAAAAAAAATGTGTGCAGACAACTGTGTGTGCACTTGCAGGATGCAGCTTCCAGAACAACAATACAATGCACACACAGATGATGTATGCACTGCGTGAGCTGAACGCTGACAAGAGGAGTCAGATGACAATCACACCTAAGTCATGCAGGGACAGAGCTCAGAACCTGATAACAGCAAAATACAAATTTGCTTCACAAAAGAAATAGAAAGTCACATTGGGGCTGTGTGGATTTAGAAGAAAAAGCTAAGCACAGCAATGGGGATGGGGCTGTCAGCAACAACTTTAAGCACTCACTGTTACTGAGCCCAGTAACAGTTACTCATACATACAAAATCCAAGCTTGACTTTGCTGACAAACAAAAATCCTGATAAGAAATGTATAGAAATGAAAGATTCTTCAGCCAAAAACCAAATTGCACTGCGTCAGCTGAGCTGTGAAACTGAAAGCAGTGGGGAGTCAGCAGCACACACACACACACACACACACAGTTTCACTCACACATACAGACTCTCCTTTCACTTGTCACTGAGTCCAGTTTCAAGAACAAAAGCAAAACTGCAGTCAGATGGTGATCAGATGTCAAAACTGGATCACACAAAAACGTTTTGAAACAGTTATATAAGTCACAAGTTGTAGACTAAGCAGAGCTAGCTCTCTCACAAAATGACTATCTCATCTCTTCTACACAGTCAGTGAGGAGATCACATGGTGTGGCTGTCTGTGAGCTCCAAAACAGCCTCTGATTTGCCAACAAAGCTCTGTGAGATTTTGAAATCTCACCCACCAAATAATACGTCCCAAACAGCATCCAAATAGTGAACTATTCAGGATGTCCATCCAAATATTTGGCTAGCCCACTATTCAGGAAATATTATTCGGGCCATGTACAGTCCTAACGTAAACCCTAACCTATCCCAATACCTATTGTCTGTATGGGGTGTGAAGCTTAGAATACTTTTGTGATAATTTATGTGTTAGAAGTTTGGTTATGGTTATCTTAGAAAAGTTACTAGAAGTTACTAGAATTTTAGAGCAGAAAAGGGTGTGAGCCCATGTGAGTGATAATACTTGATATTTGGTTTTGTGACCAAAATTCATCCAATCTTTTTAATGGTATCTTTGGTATGTGTGACTGTCTTTTCCCATTTGGTCACATGTTACAAAGCACACATGCTACTGTATATTTTATGCGCACATTCTGAATTTGTTCACATCTGCCTGAATGCTTTTGGACTCAATCACATTTTTTTTCTAAGTACAATACTAACTTTCTTTTTAAGATAGATCGGGCATCTCTTTAGACTGTCTTCAACTGAACCATACAACTGTCAACCTTTGAAGAGAAATATTTTTATCACTTTTAGCTTTTAAAGATTTTGTTCTTGATCAACTTTAGGGAAAAAACTTTGTTTTGCAGCTTTATTTTTGTATTTTTATAATGCATGCATGAATGTTAAAATGTAAATAATTGAAAAAATGTTTTAATCACCATATATTTTTCAGCAATAATGTATTTCTCTCAAATGCATTGATATACTTATTTTTTTTCATTGTCTTTCATTCCTGAACTGAGGTACAGGATTTTGAAGTTTATAAAAATTCACGCTCACTACACCTGCCATGAAAAAATTTAATATCTTAGTACAGCCATGTGCTGTTTACAATCAGAAACACATGATAGTACCATACTAATACATCCACAGTATTAATCTAGCATGTACATGTAACAGGTAACCTCAACTGAACAGACTTTTCTAAACTCGTGAGTGGCAGCCATCTTTAATGACTTGAATCATTAATTTCAAAATTATCTATAAAGACATTTTAAAAATATCTGAGAGCATTGACAATACTCGCAAATTAATCTGAGGATGCCAGATACATATGTTTGCTAAAAACTTTATGATGACATTGTTGCTGACTAACAAATACTGCTGTTTAAATCCTCTAAGGCACATTCTTGGAATGAGCTGAAAAGGACCTGTAAAATTACATTAACAAGATAATTAATTTTTGTTTTAATTTGTTGTTTGTGCTCCTATTCTTGCTTCACATTGCTCAAACGCTGACCCCTACCCTCATGTCCCTGCCACTTACCTCCTCTTTCTCATTCAACCCCATGGGTTTATCCCCACCTTTGCCTCAGGAGTGTGTAGAGTTGAGGGGCTGGGGCCTGAGTGCACCAGGATCACACTGAACAAAATAGAGTTGTTCTTTTGTTCCAGTCCCTCCCCTTGGGACATCAGCATGTTGAGCCTAATTGTCAGGCATGCAGAGGTGCAAAGTGGAGCTCAGCTGGCTCCGCCACTGCCTGCTACATTGCTGGTCTACTGCTACATGGGGTTACTCTGGTCATGGTACTGTAGCAGCCACAACAACCTCTATCCATGAAGAAGGTTTCCTCTTAAATACTCAATCCTACCGCCCCACCGGTTGGCCACCCCTGATGGCTCAAGCTCATTCCCAAACTCAGGTCACTGCCATTGCAAATGGTAGTGCTTCTAAGAGTCAATGGACCAGTGACTATAATTACACTAATAATTAACTTATGAACTGAACAACTAATTTTTACCAAACTTGCCAAAACATTAGCCTCCAGGACTGGGAAAGTACACACCAAATATCGCAGTCCTGGGGCCTGAGATCCAGAGACAGAAGCTGTCAAAAATCCTGTTTTTGGCACAAATACAACCTCAGCTCTAACATCCAATATTATAATGGTGCGGTAGCACAACTATAGTTATGGAAACTTTGTGATGGCATCATGTACGGTTTTGAGATGTGGAGGGTCATAAAAGGAAAAAACACTTTTTCCTATACTTAAGATTGGGATTTTTGCTTTTACCTATAGCATAGACAGTGACATTTTCCATGCCATTTTCAGGGATGATGGGATCTGCACCAGGGTGTGCCTTTGGATGGTTTGGTGAAAAATATTGTACAATTTTGAATTATAATGTTTTCTAGATAACATCAAAGTGTTACGAAAACTTTGATAGATACATTCAAAAAAGTGGTCAAAGCTTCGATTGGTAAATTCAGAAAACTGGTGAAAGCTTTGATTAGTAAATTAAAAAATGGTCAAAGTTAACATAAACTTCAATCAGTAATTCCCCAAACAGGTCAAAGTTAAAGTAAACTTTTGGTGGCCATGTGCCAATCTAGGACTCCTCCAAGCCCCGATCCTCTGTTAGTTAAATAAATCCCTGGTGGTCAGTGGACCGCCCCAGCCCTGATCTCCCATTCATATATTTAAACATTTCCTGGTGATCTAGAAACCCCTCCCGATCACCAATGTACAATAAATAGTAATATATTAATTCCCTGGTGGTCTAGCAACCTCCCTCCCTGATCCCTGATGTGCCCACAAAATAGTATTAATTTTATTTCCTGGTGGTCTAGCAGACCCTCCTCCATGATCCCCGATATGCCCAATACCATATACCATTGTTACAGTGACACTGTAACAAGGAAACCCACAGTGATGCAACCCTTTTGACACCCACAGTGCCGAATGGGTTGTCAGAGCAATGAACAGATTCATAGACTCCAGAGTTCGGCTGCTCACCCATGAATCCACCCCACCCGAGTTGGATATTTAGAGATCCAGGGCATTTGAGGGCAGAGCCCCTGTGTGGAGTGGTGCAGAGACAAAGCCGCCTCACAACAATACAATAATGCCCTGATGCTTGGGGCACTGCAGCTGTCCGTTGACAGATTTGCCAGGTGACGTGGTCACTGTTAGCAAAATCCAGTCACTGTGCCAAGCTTCAACAACATTCTTGTTGAACCCGACTTGGTGGAACCGCCCAATACATAGTTTCATGTTATTTCCTGGTGTGTGGTTGCCGCCCACCTCCAACCCTGGCAGATAATGTCCCACCACCCTGCTCCCTCCAATACAAAACAGAGCTGGTGACTGGCACAGCCCTCCTCACACCACCATGTCCAGCCACCAACTGAGCTGTCAATAAGGAGCAGACAGTGGGTGGGGGCCTTACACCACCGGAAATAACATGAAACTATGTATTGGACACATCAGGGATTGGGGAGGGGTCTGCTAGACCAAAAGGGAATAAAATTAATACTATTTTGTGGGCACACTGGGGATCATGGAGGGGATCAGCTAGACCACCAGGGAATTAACATATTACTATTATTGTACACATCGGAATCGGTGGGGGGTCCACTAGGACCACCAGGGAATTAAAACAAAAACTATTTGGTGCAGATTGGGGATTTGGAAGGTGGGATCTGCTAGACCAGCAGGGATACAGTTAAACAACAGGGGATCGGGGCTTGGGAGAGGTTCCACTAGATCACCAAGGATATTATGTAGACAGTGGGGATCAATCAGTTAATTTAAAAACTGGTTGAAGTTAGCATACACTTCAATCTACAAATTTACAAACTGGTTGCAGTTGACTCTGAAAACTTTGATCAGTTAATTCAAAACCAGTTGGTGGTATTTTAATGTTAAACCCACATTTTGCATCTAAATAACATTGCCTAAGATGTGGAAAGTTTTGTTACAGCATCTTGTACTGTTTTCAAGATATGGAGGGTCAAAAGTGAAACAAAAAACATTTTTTCCTATACTTAACATTTAGGATTTTTGCTCTCACCTACAGTCCTCGACAGTCTGGAATTTCTCCATGACATTTTCAGGGATGATGAGGTCTGTGCCAAGGGTGTGCTTTGGATGGTTTGGTGAAAAAATATTTTACAGTTTTGAATTACAATGCTATTAGGGACAGCCTTGAACTTCAACAGCAGGGCTCTGTGATCCCACATGAAAGTAAAATATGATTACACTATCTGACAAGTTATGTGTAAGGCTTGGCCTGCTCCCTCAGTGAAATAAAAATACACTTATACTATCTCAAAAATAGTTAAATAAATTGCAAAAGACTGCTTTAATGCACTAGTTAGGGTCAAAGCCACAAAAGTGAAATGTGGTGTTGTGGTTTCAATCAACACCCCACCTCAGACAGCCACAGCATTTGGGGTGTGCTGGGTTTCTCATGAATAACGCTCACTCCATTCCATCTGTTCATAAGGTCAGATGTGTACATTCTATACTAATGGTGTGAGCATTGAGCTAAAGAAACCCCAAGGCTGCCACAACTGCTGTGCTGCCTGAAGGGGTGAAACCTAATGCCACATTTCCTACTTTTGTGCCTTGACTAACTAGTGCATTAACACAGTTTTTGAAATGTATATAAATATAGGATATGCAGTAGCCTGATTTAAAGTATGTGGTTTCTTTCTTGTGTAAAGAGACAGGAGTATGACTCACGATCACACAGCCACAAGTGAGATATGACGTCTGATCCCTCATAAGTGTTGATAAACTGTGTTTTTGTGTCAGATCACTTCAAATTCAGTTTATATAGTCTCAGTTTAATTGCTTTTATTTATTTGTAATGGAAACGAACACCAAGCTAATTAAACAATAATATAAGACAGAGCATGTGGTTGGGCATGAGGCCACATGCGAGTGTGTCAATATCTGAGAAGTGATGTTATCCCTACAACACATGCCTTGGAGTGCATTATTGCAATTACAAAATGGATTGCTTGTAAAAATTTATTTCTAATTGTTTTTGAATAGGCATGTTGTTGTGCTATGAATAACACCACTTTTGAAGGTCAGCATGGACCAATCAAAGGCCAGAATTTTTCTTGTCATTTTATAATGTATCTTGTTTCCAGTTACATTGGTGAGTGGGTATGTGTGGACCTGTTTTAACTTTTAAATATGCTGTTTGTGTGAAGATTTAGCTATTTCTTTTTGATTTCAACTGCTGACTTCAGTGTTGTACAGAGGTACTGTGATGTCATCAACTTGTTGTAAGTTGTTTTCTGATTCATCTGTTTTGTTCATTATTCCATTGTGATGTACTTAACTTTCAAGACATGAATTTTGACCTAACTAAACTTCAAGATTTCATGATATATACAAAGTTATCACTGGTCTTGTTTCTTTAATGTGAACTGTTATACAAATATAGGCTCTGCAATGGATAGTGGGAAATATATCATTTATTCCCATGAGAGATGAGGAAGGCAGTTTGGAAGCAATATAGCACAGTGCTTTAAGGCTTTGAGCTGTAAATTTGGAGACCTGGGTTGAATCACATCCCCACTTGCATACTATGTTACCCTGAGCAAGTAACTTAACTTTCCTGTGCTCCCAGGTAGCACCTGTAAACAAGCTTTCAGCTTAGTGTGTCTCAGCTGGTAAAACAATTGGAAAAAAATAAATAAAAAGGACCATAACTCCCAAGTAACAAAGTAGCTCCCTCACAAATGAAAACAGATGGTGTATTTTCAGCCTTCCAATTGCACATTCAAGTTCTACAACTTAATTCAACTCACAGATTAATTATTTTAATGTTTTTTTCCTCTGTGTTTAACCCCCAGATTCATTCAATGATGTCCTGAAATGTAAGAAAATTTGCCCTCCCACACACACAGACACCGTGTTGTTCTAAAATGTGAAAAGCCGGTATTTTCATATTCACCCTTGCACTTACTAATGCAAACATATTGATATGATAGTGGATTTTGAGAGGTGTGTCACTGTTGATGCAATGCAGGGCACTCTGCAAGAGAATCAACAGTTTCAGACCAGTCATCAGCCAGGCTGATCATGACACTCCTCTGGTCTTGCTGGGTGGAAACTTCATATGGTTGTAAGAAAGAGCTGGAAAAATCATAGAGCAGCTCATTTCTTTGATCAGTGTAACACCACCCAGCAAGCACAGCTGATCAGCATCATGATCAGCTTGCAGCGTCCTCCCTGATGTAAAAACAATCTCTCCACCCTCTGCCAAGTATCCCTCACACCTCCCATTGCTTCCTTCTAGTTAATTTTACAATACCAGGGTGCCCAATCCCTGGTGCTGGCTACCCATCACCCTGCCTGTTTTCATTGTGCAACACTGAGAAGCCTACCCCTGTGCCATCAAACCTAACACCAACACTGGGGCCCAATCACCAGTGTTTGTACCTGAAATAAAGAAAACCATCCTTGAACTCTTTATTTTTATACACCCTGTAAAAAGAAAAACATCCATCAATGCCTGTTCCTGCCGCTGGCACACCACTTCATTACCCCCCACTCTACTGTCTCATTTAGCACCCACGCCTGCCACCCACCCTACCTTAAATTTTCCAACAGTGGGGTACCAAGTCCCTGGCACTGGCTAGTACTCCCTCATCTCATCCATTTTCACTGTGTGACACATGGTAGCCCACCCCATAAACCCAGATATTTTTAAACAGGGACCACTTGGTGTTGTTCACTTCAATATGAGAGTGTTTGGAAAAGTTTGATTTAATAAAGGACTGGGCATTAGAATATAAACCTAAAGTTATGACAATTACAGAAATGGGGTTAAATAATAGAATACCCAGCACCTCTATTGAAATGGACAACCACCAATTACACAGAAAGGACAGGAGTAAAAAGGTGGAAATTATAATTTACACAAATTCTGAAGTAAGTACTTGTGAAATACCATACTCTTCTCAAGATGGAGGTCTGAAGTCCTAATTATTGAATATAAGTTACCTTTTATTTATTTATTTTATTTATTGAGATATTCAGAAAGACCTTTGAATCAAAGACTCATTTACAACTCAATTTACTTTAGAAACCATTACTTTTGATAGGTGTTTACAACCCCCAAAATAAAAATGGATTTATTTAATGAACTCCAAGATTTCCTAAGCACAAATATCCCATGAAATTTTGATGATGGGAGATTTTAATGTTAATTGTTGACAATCGATATTTACCATAGTTTAAAAGGCTTCAAGAACATTTAGGATTGGTACAATTGATTAAGGAGCCTACCAGAATTAATCCCAGGATCCTATTAAATCAGCTTTATTGGGTCTTGTTTTACCAACCACCCTCAATTGTATTCCTCTTGTGGAGTCTTATCTGATTCCTTCTCTGACTATAAACTTATTTTTGTTCTAAGAAATAAATTATTTGAACCCAAGATCAAATCATTTGTAACCTGGAACGTTTTAAACAATTTGGTTGTGTATCTTTTATGTTGGATGTAGAAAAGATTGCCTGGCATACTTTAGAACTTATACCAACAGTAACTGAGGCCTGGGAGTATTTTTATCAAGAATTCATGGAAGTATGTAATCAACATGCACATATGAAACAATCAATCAAGATATAAAGGTGATAATTGGTTCTCCTCTCATTTTAAGCTTAGGAAAGACAGGGATAGGGCATGTCATAAGGCCAAAAATACCATGTTAGATAGTGATTTACAGTGGTACAGGCAGGCATGTAATATGTGTGTACACAGGCTATTTGGATGACAAAACAAAACTATTTTAAAACTAAATTGGCATATCATTCAAAACAAAATCCTAGAATGTTCTGGAAAACATGTCCAATTTAATAGGTAAAAATTCAACAGTGAATAGAATATGAGGCTGATGGAAAAAGTATCTCTTCAGGAGAAAGAGCTTGTAAATGTATTTAATAATCATTTCAGTAACCTGGGTTCTATAAGGTCAGGAAGAAGTGATTCATTGAAAATAGCCCTTAAAATTGAGGATCTGCATGAGTTGCCCAATGCTGATTATTTTAATTTTAGTTATATTTCTGCTGCAGATGTTAGGGATCAGCTACTGAAATTAAACATAACAAAGGGTGAAGGCCTAGACAATATAACTAGTGATGGGTGAAGTGGCCCCAATTAGCTCCATGAGTGATTCGCAGAGTGAAGGTGAATTTAGGAGTCCGAAACATGAAGCGGAGTACTATGCTATAATGGGTAATGCGGTTCATTGAAAACAATGACTTTACGTTACTCCACCTTCCACTTCACCTCACTTCGCCTTGTTCTTAAGCTCCAAAGGCAAATTTTGCAGTGATTCATGGGATTTCAGGTCACATGGGCTCTAGATTGTTCTGCACAGGCTCAGTTTGGGGTAGTATGTGTAGGAAACTGTAGGAGACAATCTGCTCTGAGATCTCTCTGTGATTCAAACCTTCAAAAGCTGTTAAAAAGCCTTTCTGAGTCACGTATTTTGCTGAAACTTTAGTTCATCGTTCATAGGAAACCCTCCTGTGCTCATATCATTGAGTATTTATTGTTTGTGTATGGATTTTGAATGTTAATGAACAACATTTAGTCTGTGTAATGAGAGACAGTGGAAGTGTGCTTTGGGGGAGGGTGTATCTGTGGTGTAGGTAAATTAACTTGGAGAAAAAGACAGTGTTTTCAGTTTTGGTGATATTTTCTTGTATAACTGTGTTAATGTACACATAGTAATATTTTCAATATTTCTTGCCATTTTTTGCTGATTGTTGTGGTGCAGCAGTGCATAATTTTAGTTTGTTTAAAATATGTGGTTATATTACTGAAGTTTTCAATTTGCTATGCATTACTTAGTGTGTGTGAGTATGTGGGTGACGCGTGTCATCAAATCAGACACCTTTATTGTGCCACATAATAATTTCAGCAATATGAAGCTGCTATCCACTGCAGCTGTGTGATTTTGTACTTCTTTGTGGTATCTTACTGGTACCAGTACTAGTAACTGTTACTGCAGCAATACAGTACACTGCCCCCGCTGCCCTCCCCAACCTCCAAGGTATTCTTTTCCAGATTTGAATTTCTGATGGTGAGCACTGGTTAGGTGTTGTGCCTCTGTGTCTGCATTTCTTCAGGGCACAGCACAATCTTAACCTGTCTGTGCATTTGCATCTCTTTAGGGCCCAATCTCTATCTGTAACTTAAGTCAAAGTTGTTTCTTTGGCTTCCTTCAGAGTACTGGACAGGTGTGGTGCTTAAATCTGCATGAACCTTAGAGCTCATTAATATGCTTTTTAAGTCAAGACCATCATCATGAATCACTCGTGATATAAATCCGTTCTCCATCATCACTGTCACAAATGCAGTCACAAATCACAATTCATCATCATTCATATTCTGAATCACAACATTAATTTTTCTAGTTACTTGGATGTATTGTAAGCCTGTTTTGTAGTATCTCTCCAGGCTTCACCACCCCACCATTGTTCTCATTGATAAGTGTTTTAAGTCTTGGAGTTTTAAGCTACAGCTCAGCGGGGCCCAGGGAAGTACAGCCATAGGCATTCACATTTCTTCATCATCACGGTCACAAATGCAGTCACAAATCACGATTTACCATCACATCACGAATCACAACATTAATTTTTTTAATAGTTACTTGATGTATTGTAAGCCTGTTTTGTAATATCTCTCCATGTTTCACCACCACACAATTGTACTCATTAATGTTTGTTTTTAAGTCAGGGAGTTGGACAGTGTCTGCACTACATACACAGACTGGAAAGAAGACTGACTGCACACATGCAGTTTAGCACAGTATACTTCGCTCAGAATACAAAGTGTCATGCACATGGAAGACAACAAAAAGGGCATAATTACATACAAGGGTCAGGATGGTGGAAGAATACATTTTATAACACAGCAAGGGGAGGTGGGGCACATGGTGTGAGGAAAAATACTAATGTGGGAGCCCATGGTGATCCAGCAGCAGTTCCAGCATGGACATAATTTGCAACTGATGTCCCTCTATGTGATCCAGCCACTGATCCACAGCACTCACCCTCTCATTGTTCTCCTCAACAGCACTCCAGAGAACTGCCAAGTCAGCCTGTGTTACACGCAGTTCTCTGGGGTCCACATTCTACAGGCTGGTCTGCTGGTAGTGGTGGTGGGGGTGGGGGTGCTGGTGGAGAAGCAGGTGCTGCTGGCCCTCCTCTTCTTAGGAATGCAGCAATGAACAGCTGCACCATCTGCCACAGAATGGCCAGCAGGTGCAGGCATGGTCTGTTTTGTGGCAGCCTGCAACTCCAACTGCTGTGATTGAGCATATGGGTGTGCTGGCCCCAGTCCCAAGGTGAGTCCCCGAGGGCACGGTGCACCTCCACCTCACATAGATGGCACTTGACCACACCGCTGTCCCCCGAAACAGTCAAAAACTGCCAAACAACAGAGGTGTGGGAGAACTGCATGGAAGCAGGGGATGGCCAGATGAACTGGCTGTCAGTTGGTCACAGTGCTGAAAGGGATGGGATCCATGCCTGGGCCAGGGGAACAGGCATATCCTACTCCAGAGGACCTGGTGCTGGACTTGGTGGTGGAGGTGGTGGTTCAACTGCTTCAGAGTCAGGACAAGAGGTGGTGCTGGTCCTGCTTCTGGGAGGCACTCACAAGTTTTGAGTGCTCCAACAGGAATGGGTGCCCATGCCCTCCACACATGCACCGGTATGATGCTTACCACTACCACACTCCCCAGAGCTGCACCTGCCCCAGACATTCCCTCACCCTGGTCCATTTCTCCTACTGAGCTCCCTCAGTCTGAGCAATCACTACTCACACTGTCACACAACACACACATACACACAGTCACACAGACACAGACAAGACAAAAAAGTAGCTTTAAAAAAGCTGTTGGGCCTAAATCAAAGTTTAAATTTCCTCCTCATGATCTCAAAGTATTAACAGTCACAAAACACTACTCCTCTCTGTCTGCACAGGAAAAAGTAAAAGTGTCTGCTTGTATGACTCACGTTCTTCCTACCTAGCTAGAGCATGTGACTTACAGTACTGTAAGCCATGTTATGTTGAGGGGGCTGCCAAATCAGAAACACCAAGTGGATCACTTAGAATCATAATGAGGAATGCAAAGTCCATTAAAACAATGACTTCACCTTACTTTGCAGTGCCATTCCACCTTAACGTGAGTGAATGACAAAGTGGAGTGAGCACTTTGCATTGCCCACTCCATAGCAGAGTGGTGATAAGTGCCCTTCGCATTCACTTCTCTGGCAGAATTTAAATTCACTGCATCTCTAAATATAGCCTAAAGATTGTTAACATTGTTGCTCCTTGTATAGCCTACCCTCTGTCACTTATATTTAATCTTTCTATTAGCACTGGAGAATACCTGGAGGGATGGAAAACAGCCAGAGTTATGCCAATATTTAAGTCAGGAAATAGGAGGATATTGGTAAATACTGACTGATCTCCTTAATTCCTTAAATTTCCAAAATGTTTGAAAGATTAATATCAAAACAATTGAAAGAATACTTCAAATCAAGAAACAAATTGGATGCTCATCAGTCAGGGTTCAGATCACATCACAGCACTCAGGTGGCACTAGCTAAGGTGGTAGTGACATCTAGATGAGCCTGGACAGGAGAAAGATGGTAGGTGCCTTGTTGATTGATATTTCAGAAGCTTTTGACACATTGAATTACAGAGTTCTCCTGTCCAGGCTCCAGATGATTGGTGTGTCACCTTCAGCACTTGGCTGGCCAGTTCATACCTTGATGGTAGAAAAGAGCTGGTTGAAATTGGTCCATTTAGGTCTCAGTTGGCCAATATTAAATCTGGTGTGCCCCAAGGATCAATCTTGGGGCCCCGTTATTCAATATTTACATTAATTATCTTAAATTTGTGGAAGCTGATGTGAAATGTCATCTATATGTTTGATGACATGATAATATATGTAGAGAGAATGACACCTGATCACATTAGTGTTAAACTCCAGCAAGATTTTGATCATGTTCAGAACGTCTTTAATAATCATTCTTTGGTATTAAATCACACTAAACCCAACCAGTTATGTTTGGGAAAAAACAAACTTTGAAGAACAGCAACTAATATTGACTACTCTGCTGGGGAGGTATCCAGCAAGTTAGTAAATATAAATATCTGGGGCTATGGCTGGATAATGCCCTAAAATGGAACAAAGGTATTGATAAGATGCTGAATGGTACAAGTAGGAAGTTGGGTCTATTGTATAGAGTAAAACATAATATGACCACTGAAGTGAGATTTTAAGTAGTAAATTCCATGATTACACCTATCCTGGACTATGGGGATATTATCTATTCTGGGGCTTCAAGCACCCAAATAGATAGGTTGGATTGATGTTCAACAAGTTGACCCATTTCATTGTAGATGTCCCACACAGAACCCAGGTAAGAGGCAATATAGTGCAGTGGTTTAAGTCTCTGAGCTGCAAACCGGAGACCTGGTTTGAATCCCACAACTCCCACTTGTATACTGTGTGACCCTGAGCAAGTCACTGAACTTCTTTGTGCTCCCAGGTTGCACCTGTAAACAAGCTTTCAGCTTAGTGTGTCTCTACTGGTAAAACAAATGTAAAATAAGAGAACCCAACGATGTATATTATGCAGTTCTCAAAGTGGTCTAAACCACAAGAAAGAAGAAAACGTCATCTTTCAATGTATACATATAGTGTGGAAAGGTGTCTTCCCAAATCTATACAGAATTTATTTCAAACTAGATCAGTAAAGGAAAACCTGAGATTGGCCAAGGGTATAGAATACAGTGTAATGAAGTGCAATTTTAATTTTCTATGTGAATGCAGCCATGGGTTCTAACTCTGATACTATCCATACTTATCTGTATTGTTATGTATATGTATTATCTGTATTTTGCAAGTCTTGATATTTTTGCAAGTATTTGTTTTATGCACCAGAACCTCACTTAAAATGAGCTTTCCTCAATGGAGTGTTATCCTCTTCCTTTGGCACTTCTTGGATATGGGTCCCTCCTACTACTATCAAGGATGCATCTGTACTACCCCCCTCCATTTAGACAATGAATCCTCAGCCAGCCTACTATTTTCTCTACCCCACTTACCCTACCCTCACTAACTCCATTGCTCATGTGTTATTTTGCCTGTTAACCTGCATTTATCTTGATGTTGTTGTCTGTCTCCAAGTAGGAATGTATCCTTAGCCTAGCCTTCGCCGTGCTTAAAGTCTGTCAATCATTGTCAACCTTTGTATGTATGTTTACACTCCATCCTCTGATGTGGAACCTTTTAAATAAGCAGTTCCTGCTCAAAGGTATTTGTAATCCTAGCAATTAATAAATAAATAAGTCCATATTCATGATTTGAATAAAAGATCCACTACTACTACTACTATTACCCCTGTGCTACAAACACAGCACCGATACTGGGGTGCCCAGTCCACAGTGTCAGTACCTGAAATAAAGAAAACTGCCCCTCATAGTCTTTTCTATTTGTATATATCCTGTAAAGAAGAAAATCATCCCTTGATGTCTGTTGCCACTGCTGCCACACCATCACCATTACCTTCCTCTTGACACTCCCACTCAGCACCCACAGTCCCCCACCCCTTACTTACCTACTGGGGGTTCAATGCTGTAATCCACTCTGGACCAGAGACATGTCTTCACTCTTCAGTGCTGGACAGTGATCTGAGAAATCAGGTATGTGATTCAATGTATTTCATAGGGTTTTGAACTTGTCCTCATAACTTGGAAGATTCTTTCCCAAATTTTCAATATGGCCTTAATAGGACTCACTTTATGAAAAATGTGGTGAAATTATGCAAATCAGTTCTGAAAGGTGATTTTGCAGTAGCTGTGTGACATCACCTTTCGGGCAGGATTCACATAATTTCAATGCAATTGTTCATGAGGTGGGGTCCCAAAAACCATGTTGAAAATTGGGATAAAAATACTAAAACAACAAAGTTTTGCATATAGATTGGTAATTTTCAATATTTTGAGGCCAAATTTTCAATATAGTCATTTTTCATACCACCTCATGCATGTAACAGCTGTCATTTTCAAATCCTGGCCAAAATCTGTTTTTGTGCAGGTGACACAGAATCAGCTTTTTGGGCAGGATTTGAACATTTTTTCTGCCGTTGTTCATGAGGTGGTCAGTAAAAGGCTATGTTGATAATTTGGGGTAAGCATATTAAAATAAAAAGTTCTGACCACACATTGAAATTTTTCAACGCATGCTCATAACTTTGGTAAGTTTCAATATTCTGACACAAAATTTTCAACACAGACATATTTTCAAACCACTTCATGAATATGATAGCTGTCAGTTTTCAAATCCTGGCCACAATGTGTTTCACATTCGTAGTGTGAAATAGCATTTCAGCTGTTTTATAAATGACACCTGTCATGTTGAGAATGAGTGGTCATAAAAGCATATACCGACACCAGAGCAACATTTTGATGATGAAGTACATTACAGCGCCAATTCAATGTAGCAGCTGTAATGTACCTAATAGATCCTTAACATTGCTTCTGTGGGTCTTGCACCCCTCCTCGAATCAACTCTGACTCAGAGTTGATTATATTAAAATATGGAGGGTGTGGGGTACAGAGCCCCCACATGGGGTTCGGGGCTATGCCCCCTAAAAAACAAACATTTCCTTAATGGCTTTATGCCAGTCACAATTGCTGTTGACATAAAGCCATCACTGTAAAGGTTTTTACCCAGTGTCTTAGATCCCATAAAAGAAAATGCTGACAATTTTGAGGTCAAAATGTGAAAAATCAACTAAGTTATGAAAAATGTTGAAGTGTTCCAATGTTTCCTTATACGCTTATTTCTGCAGATTTTGGCACCCTAATGTTCAACATATCCCTTATGCTACCGTGCTTCCTGAACGTGACAGGTGTCATTTTCTAAATACATGTTGAAACTTGTGTTTATAGTTGCACTGCAAAATCATCTTTCAGATGGGAATTAAAAAAAGTTCAGCCCATCTTGATTATAATGTCAGGTCACAAAAGACTGTTGGGAATCTGGGGACAAAATGTAGAAGCCCAATCAATATTAGACATTGCCCTCAGCAGGCCTATGCTGACTAAATATAAACTAAAAATGTGTAAGCACGAGGACACCGCTGAAAATGAGATGGTGCATCTAATGTGGTCTAGCCTGGGTAAATGTATAGTACAAATGTGCATAAGCAAGATGAGGTACAACAGCTGTGCAAGTGGCAAACTTTTGGCATTGCCAAATGTATGTTTGTTATAGGGTAGTGGACAGAAAATGAGAAGCTTAAAGATCATGTGAGATGAAATTTACAGAAATTAAACTGTCAGCATCATTTATTAAATATTGTTATAACAACAGTCTCTGCCTAGTGTTTTATGTGAAAATCTACAATTTAATACCATTTATAGCTATTTATTGTGTGTCTCCTTCAGCAAGACTGCTAGATTCTGAGACTTTCTGTTCTTTATAGTAATCAGCATGTCTCCGCCCTGGTGATGTCATTTGGGGACTATTCTCTTTCTTCATTACATAAGATAGAAGACTGTCAGATTTCTGAGGTCTGAAAAACTTCATATTCCTTGCACTGTGCCTGTTGTAAGAATCTGAAAGCAGTTTGTTTGTGGTTGTGTCATGCTCAGTGCCAGTAATGCACAATAACAGTTTAAATTATTGTTTTCAGCCTGTGCAGAAGTCAGGAAAGTAGCACATTGATATTAAAGTTATATTGGATGGTTTCCCAGATGCCTTTTTCACATAGTATGCCATCGCTAGCCATGCTTCAGATGCTGAAGCTGCAATTTGTTTTGTAAAAAAGCTGTTGTCAAGTTATTGTTATGTTTTTCAGTGCTTTGTTTCTGGCTGCCTTCTAGTTTCTCTGTGTGGCCACACCCCAAGAATGTTGTCATACAAGGAAGCTGTCAATGTTTACACACAGCAATAAGGAATTCTGTGTGATTTATAATGTTGACTTAAATGTGCCTTACTCAAAGCACAGTCTCATATGTTGGTAGTGGTGAGCACCTAATATGTAAATCTCCATAGCAAGACACTGTGGGTAAAATAAAGTTGATTTCCAAGTTCCTTACTATGAGGTACAGTCTTGTATTTCCATAGTGGTATCAACAATATAAGCACCTGTATGTTTATTTTCAAAACAAGGCATTGTGCATACCATATCTAGCTGTAAGACTTCTTTACTGAGAGATTAGTCTCCTATTTCTGTAATGAGAACAGAACAGTAATAGTCTGCATACTAATTTACATAATGAGGCATTGTGGGTACAGTAGAGTACACTCCTACAGGTCACTTCTCCCATTTTCTGTGGCAAACCTCAATAAGTTGCTTTAAAATGATCTTTTTACCAGGGCTAACACATCCATCCCTAGTAGGAATTAGTGCAGATAAGGTCCATATTTAAATAAAAATTATTGTAAAGCAGACACTAACCAACAGCAGTGAAGTTACCAGCATTGTATTACTAGCAGCAATACAACTTCCTAACAGGCACAGTTACATAACACTCCAAATGACATCAGCATCCAGCAACTTTGAGGAAATGGACCCCAAGAACAAGACACTAAAATGCATTAATCTCTTGACTTTTGTTACAAAACCTAGAATACACATAGATTTTATAGCAGTGTTTATTGAATGGCGTTGCCTCTTTTAGTTTTAAAACCTTTGCAAATGACCATTAAATACAATACTTTGAAGTCATATGGACATACAAACATGCAGAAGATAAAGGCTGATCTTATAGCTAGTCTGCTGGAGTGTGCAGGTTCTACTGTGGTTACAGAGGGACCTGCTCCATCCCCATTTTCCCCATTATCCCCTGTATACCCCTCCCTCTTCTCCCCGCAACTTTCCCTTCACCCTGTCCCATCTTCTCTTGAAACTATCCACTGTTTTCAGGAAGATCATCTCCTCTGGAGACTTGTTCCAATTGGCCATCACCCTTCCAGTGAAAATGTACCTCCTCATACGCCCTCCAGATCCTTCTCCCCACAAGCTTTAGGCTATGCCCTCTAGTGGACTTGTTCCCACTAAGGCTGAAGAAACTGTCAGTGCTCACCCTGTTTATACCGTTGAGGTACTTGAAGGTCTTTATCCTGTCCCCCTCCCTTCTGTCCTTTAGAGTGTACAAGTTGAGCACCCTGAGCCTCCTCTTGTATATGTTGCTCTGCGTCCCTGGATCATCTTGATTGCCCTTCTCCAGACTGTTTCCACAAGGTTAACATCCATCTTAAGGTAAGGGCACCAATACTGCAAGCTGTACTCAAGGTGTGGTCTCATTAGTGATCTGTACAGTGGAGTATGACCTCCATCTTCCTGTTGCTAATCCTCGGCTATGCAGCCCAGTATCCAATTGCTTTGGCTGCTGCTCTCTGCAGTGTGCCCAGTGCTTCAGGTTACTGGTAATGATTACTCCAAGGTCATGTTCTTGCTTTGACCTTGTTATCCAGACACCACCCAACCAGTATTTGGTCCCTGGGTTCTTTGCCCCCAGGTGCATGACCTTACACTTTTCAGTATTGAACCCCAGTTGCCAAATGACAGACCAATTTTCTAGTCTAGGCAGGTCCTTCCTGAGTTCTTGGCTCCTCTTCCATGTCGACTCTCCCACAGAGCTTTGTGTCATCCATGAACAGGCAGATTTTACCTTTGATCCTATCCACTATGCCACTGATGAAGATGGTAAACAACACTGGACAGAGCTCTGAGAAATGTTAAACCCTACTGGTCACTGGTCTAACTTCTGAGAATCCCTCCTGCAACTACCACTTTTGACTTCTATCCTGCAACATGCATTTGACCCATCTAGCAAGCTTAGTTACCAACCCCAGGTCTTCCAGTTTCCTGACCAGTCTCCTAGAGCACAGATTTGAAGGCCTTACTAATGTCCATATAAGGGACATCAACCATGGCCCTTGTCCACTGCCCTGGTCACCCAGTCAAAGAACTAATTTAGGTTAGTTTGGCAGGACCTTCCTGACACAAACCCAGGCTGCTTCTCATACTGGAGCCCAATTTCCTCCAGAAAACTCACAAGTCTTTCATTCATGATAGTCTCCATTAGCTTCCCAACTACTGAGGGTCAGGCTGTAGTTTCCTGGGTCATCCTCAGCCCACTTTTATGGAGAGGCACCACATATACAGTTACCCAGTCAGGAGGAACACTCCTGACTTCATAAAGTGTTAAACAGGTCTGCCAAGGGACCTATCAGTACCTCTGGCAGTTTCCTTAGAGACTCTTAGGTGCATGCCCTCTGGCCCATGGTATTTACCAACCTTCAGGGCCCTTAGGCTCTTATGCACCCTGTGGATCTGTATAATGGCATCTGTGTCACCCCACCTTCCCAGTTTCCACCCTCCTGCTCCCTTGGCACTGGTCTATCCTTTTCCCTAGCGAAAATGGAACAGAGGTATTTAAACACCTCCGCTTTTCTTCACAATCCTCTGCCCAATCCCCTCCTTTTTAATCTTACAATCTCATCTTTAATGTCCTTCTTTTCCCTTATATATATTGGAAAAAGGCCTTACCACCTGTTTTTATTCCATGTGCTACTGTCATCCTCCTTTCTTTTAGGATAGTATTCATTCATCTCCTCCTCTAAGTATGTTTGTACTGCTGGAAGGTTGCCTTCTTATCCCTTATCATGCTTGCCACCTCCTTGCTGAACCAACTGACTGTTTTGGCCTTCAATTTCTTGTTTTTGATTTTGGCATACTCACTAGTAGCCACCATCAGTCCCTCCTTTATTGTGGCCCATTTCTGTTCCACCTGTTTCATGTTCTGTTCACTACTCAAATGCTTTGAAGAAGCATGAAGGTGGAGATTAAGTGCAGCACTGTGGATTAAAACTGATTTTGGTGTGCTGTGTGAACAGTGATCATGATTTTAATTTGTAAGCAGATGCCTGGAACATCTTTTATATTGAAGTGGGCACTAACTAGTTTTGTTTATAAACATCTGTAGTGTGAAGACTTGTTATTTTTTCAAAGCTGTAAAGCTGCAAAGTATTTCTTGTACATCAAGCGGGTTTAGTATTTCTCACAACCTCAGTGAATATGTGCGTCACCAGACATGGGAGCAGGTTTTGTGTTTGCTAGTAGCTGGGATGAACAATATCATTGTAGAGTGAGTTTTGGTGAAACATAAAGTAGTGTACAGAAAAGATACTTAACTGTAACGCAATGATTGTTTTATTTTTCTAGTCCTGGGAAAGTGTGAAATGATGTTAGAGATGCTGAGAAACAACTACGAAGTGTTGACTGAGGTTTTAACATCCTGTTTCAGCTATATGATTGTGTATTAGGAAGTGAGTATTGAGTTGATGATTAGTTGGTTGGGCTGTCAATCAAACTGATGTTCCTAGATGAAAACAAACATTTAATTTTTTAGGTACTGGCCCCCAAAAAAAACTCGTTTAAGTTTGAATTTACAACATGACACTTATGTGGTTGTGGGGAGGTGATGGACTTGGGAATCTTTTAAATTTGTGCCCAAATTAGCTATTAATGGCCAAGTTAAGAGTTAAAAAACAGGAAAAAGCCTAAATCCTGACACATGTACACTTTACACTTTCTGGGAAATAATATTTTTACAGGATTTGATTTCTGTATTAGATGGTTGCTGGTGGAGGAGAGTTGTGCTAGTCATCCAAACATGGGTACGATTAAAAATGTAGATGCCAGGTGGAAGAATGTATGAATGGGTGCTAATTGGGCTGGGGATGTGATATTTTTTAATTGGAAGGAAGAATGAATATGTCATGGGCTTTAGAGGATGAAAGGAGAGTTTATACTTACATGGCCTGGGACTTGGGGCAGGTATCTGGTCAAAACTGCGAAGGAGGAAGCGTGTGGTCAAAACCACATTGATATTACAGCATGCACAGTTTTGGATTGGGCATCTGGTATCGGATATATGCAATTTGGGGGAATTGTGAGCTGCTGGAGCTGGGCACCTGGTGGCTGCAATGGATGCCACAAGTAGCATTTTTATGAAAACTGTGTGATGATCTGTCATTGTTATGCGACGTGTACAAACTCAGTTGGTATCACGAAGGGACAAGCTGTGTGAAACTAAACTTTTATACATAAAGCTTTCTGCAAGCTGCCTGCTGATCTATTATTTCCACTCAAGCTGTATTGTGTTCTGTTATTTTGCCAATTAGTAAATGTGTCTTTGAGTATAAATAGGTTGCATTTTTAGCATGATAATGTTGCAATTTGATTGGATAGTTTGTTAGTTGAACAAAGTCAAGGGTATAATAAAGACAGACAGTTATAATGGTTGTAATATATTGATATCAATGATATTGGTGATTGACACTGTTAATTATATTACTTCTGTAACTGTTCCACATTTTGAAAAAGGTATAATAAAGATTAAATTTAAAGAAATACACAGTTAGACAGACACAGTCAGACTTATAGATTGATACTAAGATTAGTGTATGTATGTATAATTAAATCAGGAATGAGTAAAAAGGACTGTCTTTGATTTCCCTTGTATTACATGCATACATATGCTAAAATGACTATATTAATATCAAACGTCAACATGATGGTATCTTAATTAAGATATATAATTTGTCATTTTCACAAATTTCCTCAACATAAAAAGCCTTTCTATCAGAACAGTACCAGGAAGCTGAGGCAGCATGTGCACATTCTCATTGGTTTCATCTTTCTTTTCAGCACAAGAGATTATAGTGCCCTATTTAGGAGAGGAGGCTGCCTCTGGCTGTATGATAGAAGGACTAGTGCAACCTTGTTTGGAAAGGGCAGCAGCATCTCCTACAGCAGGGCTTGTGAATATAGGGAGCTGAAGGCTAATATCTAGAAGACAGCAGAGGTTTCTCTAGAAGTGTGCTTGAATACCAGTGTTTTGCTGGGAGTATTTTTAATGTATGCAATTGCATCTTTAGAAATGCTGCTCTGGAAGCATCAAGGTTTAGGCATGATTGATTTTACCACTTGCTTTAAAAGCGCATTACTTTCAAATATAACATGGTATATGAGGTAGCATTCTGATTTATTTTTCAGATGTGTGTCCTGTGTTTTAACTGTAGTATTTTCTATTGGGTGTCTCATAAATAACATGCATATGCAAAATCCAATACCATTCTGAAATGCATTTCATAAACAGTGATTACGAGGCTTCTGATCACTGTATTCATAAAAACAGTCATCAACCATATATTACCCATATATTGTATATTTACTATATATTTATTTTATATTTATAGCAAAAACTATGTAAATGCACCTATTAGAGTTGAAGCACAAACTGTAAAAAGCAGCTAACAAAAAAACAGGGCCAAAAGACTGTGGCTAATCACTGGTATTGCGTGGTGTTCCTTGGATTTAAATGATCATATGATGCAGAGATCCTGGCACAGACTATGCAGTTCTCAAATTTCAAGCTGTTCCATCAAGGATGACTGCATTAGTAAGGTGCAAAAACTCAGGGTTTAACATTGAAGTGCCTACTCAACCTTGTAGATATTTGATTCTGTGCCATGGCTGCCTCTCTACAAACTCTCTTGTCCCACACTGAAGCAAGCCCTCTCTGCTCAGATTTCTCTCGTCCCTGACTGGGTGCACCTCCTGCTGCCAAGCGGCTAGCTGGATTCTGTGCCATGGCAGCCTCCTTCAAACTCTCCTCTCAATGCTGAAGCAAGCTGTCTCTGCTCAGATTTCTCTCATCCCTGACTGGGCACATGACCAGCTGCCGGTGGCACAACTTAGATTCTGTGCCATGGCCGCCTCTCTACAAACCCTACTCTCCCCATGCCAAAGCAAGCCATCTCTTAGATACAGTCACCTCCCTGCTGCTGAAAGCTACTTTTTTTGAAAGTTAGATGCATCCATGCTTCTTCACCTGATTGGTCACTTTCTTGACTGAAGCAATTCCTCAGCCAACTATGTCATGTAGTTCTCTATACCCTCTCTGGAATATGTTAGCTTGTTTTCTGCGCTCAGCTACGCTGCTGCTGTAAGGAGAATTTTCTCCTGCCCAGCCTCCCCACCATAGCACTCTTTAAATGCTCCTGGGTTGCCTCTACTCCTCGCTCCTTCTTGTGCTTTTTTAGCTACCACCCTTTTAAAGCATCCCTACCATTTTTTCTCCTACTCTCTCTCTCTGTCTCTCTTGCCTGCATCTTTCAAACTATACCTTTGCCTTATTCTCTACCTTGCAACACAACATAAATTTGACTGGCTACTTAAGCTATTTGACTGTGCTTCTGCCCAGTGCTCTGCTGTGCTTTCCCAACATACACTTCATTTATTTTACCTGACACTCTTTAATACCTCCTCCTCATCTTTTTCCATCTCTGTTTCTTCCTCAGTCATAACACCAGCTCTTCATTGGATCTCCTCTCAGCTCTTCCAGTTAACTCCTTTGCCTCCCCAGGCTCCTCACTATGCCAGTGCCTATCTATCTCTTGCCATTTCTTCTCTCTCTCTCTTTCCCCTCTATGATGTCCTTCTCCATAGATACCTCTCCCACACCATACCTCCCCCAACCCCTATATTTCTCTTCCTTCTCCTCTCCTCTCTATATCTACACCTTTCTCCATTCCCTTTCCTTCCCTCGGGTCTCACCTGTCTGCCTCCACCACGACACCACTTTCCTCAAACCTCTCCTTTTATCCACAGGATTCTCCCTCCCTTTTCTTAACCTTGAGGCTCTGTTCCTCTTCACATCCCTCTCCGCCCTGCCTCCTGTTGTTTCCATAGGAAAGCAAAGTATCTTTCTGTACACTACTTTATGTTTCCTCTTCTATTGCTTCTTTTACTCCTCTCTGGTGATGTTCACCCTAACCCTGGTCCTCTGTCAAGCCCCCCAACCATGACATCAGCACACGCTGTTTCCAACACAAACATCTTCACACTGCCAAAGGACTTAGGTCTTTTCACATAAATGCTTGCAGCCTCCTTCCATACCTCTCAACTGCTATAATTCCGCGCCTTTTCATGATTTCACACTCAAATTTACCCTTGCTCCTTACAGGTTTACTGATGTTCCTCATAATGTTAGAGATATTTCTGGACACACAAACTATTAAATCATTGAATTAAGTTGGTAGAAATATTCCTTATCACTAACTATATAGGGACCACTATCTGCAGACATAATATTGTTTAAAATAAGAAAGTGCTACACATTCTCAGCCCTTTACTATGATTTTGAAGGCCAGTGCTATGATTTTTAGTGCTGAGAGGTTGAGAGGTATGCTCCTTCCCAAATCTGACTTGCTTAAATTTTGGGTCTCCCAATACTCTGAAGACATCCTCTGCATAAGTGAAACATGGCTCTTGTTTAAAATCCCCTCTGCCATCTCCATCCTGGACTTTAATCTATATCGCAAGATTGAGGCAAGCATGGGGGTGGTGTTGCCTATACATTGAGCAATCTTTCTCTTGTTCTGTCATCTTCAAGGAGGCTTGGACCACTTCCATGGGGAATCATAGAACAGTTAACCACTCCCTCATCAGCTCTACTCTATGTTGGTGCCCTCTATGCCCTTCCAAAACTTTTGCTGACTCTTTAATATCCACTATCTCCTGTTTTTCCTCACATCCAGAGGTGAGTTGCTTCTATTCAGGTATTTCAACCTCAGCTGGATTTTGCCCTTCCTCAAGTCCACTATCCTTAAACTAGAAGCCCTGAACCTCCTCAATTAATCAAAGAACCTACTCACCTAAACCTGTGCTCCCAGAATCACACTCTTCCTGCTGGGTTCTATCCTCTCATCCCCATCATATCTTGGCTGCTGGTATACTCTCAGATACTATCAATGATCACTGTATCACTTACTGCATAAGAAAGATTCACACCCTAGATCGTGCCGCCCCAAATACATTTGGACCCATTCCCTCCACAGTCTAGACTACTCTGCCCTTTAACATGACCTCACTAATGTAGATTGGGAGCCCATCTACTTTACAAGGGATGTCAGCTCTGCCCTATCACTCTTCTCCAACCTCCTCTTATGCATATGAAACCACTATTCCCCTTAAGAAAACCAAGGTAAAGAGACACCATCACCCCTGAATCACTACTGACCTTCTGGCCAAATGCAGGGGCCAGGGATAAAGCTTGGCGCCATTACAAAGTCTCCTTTCTTCAGTAAGATCTACATGATCACAGGGCCTTCTGAAATACCTACACTAAGACCATACATCTCTCGAAGGCAAACTACTTCAGATGCCTCTTGCAGCAAACTCAACAGACTCCTGCTTCCTTTTGAAAAGTTCTTACACCCTTTTAGAGCCACCAGCCAAATATATTTCCTCTGTTGTCAACATAGATGGCTCCCCTGTCTCTGACCCTGCCTTGGTTGCTGAGATTTTAATAAATTCTTCACTACCTGTGCACTCTCTGACACTTGTTCTCCTGCACCCCCTCACACCCTATGACCCACCAGGTTGCCACCAACCTGCCCTTTAATTATAATTTCCCCGTTCACTCCTCTAGAAGTCTACTCTCTAAATCCCTTTAAGTTAAGCCCTGATGGTCTCCACACCAGGCTTCTCCATGTCTCTGCCTCTGCCATTGCTGCTCTGTTGACCAATTTTAAAACCTTTCTCTCTCCTCCTCCTCCTCCTCCTCCACTGTTCACAAGGCCTGGAAATCAGTTAGAGTCCTTCCCTTCCACAAAGGAGGGATCCCTCCTCCCTCCTGGAAATTACAGGCATATGTCCCTTCTTCCCTGTCTAGCTAAACTACAGAAATCACTTATTCACACAAGACTATCTGACTTTCTTGCCAGATCCAACATGCTCTCCCCTGTCCAGTCTGGCTTTAGGAAGCACCAATCGACAATATCTTCTCTTCTTTGTGTCAATGACTCTACTTACACTGCGATGGACGGGAACCATATCACAGCCACCATCTTTATCGCTCTTGCAAAGATTTCAATTCCATGTCCGCCACTCCTATTACAAACCCTTGGCTCTGTCGGTCTCTCAGAACCTGCTGTAAACTGGTTCCTCTCATATCTTCTTGACAGGGAACAATCAGTTCTGATTGGTGATGCTTATCCTCCCACTCCCTATCCTATCCGGCATCCCAAGGCTCCATCCTTGGCCTTATCTTCTGTTCCCTATATATAAACAACTTCTCCTCAGTCTGTAAATCAGCTGAAATTCACATGTACACTGATGACATTATGTTTTCCTCCACAGGCCCTCTATCACTAGTGTACAGTCCCCCTTCAGGACAATTTCAACAGACTCCAATCCTAGTTCAAGGACAATAAACTTAAATTTAACATCAAAAACAGTAGCTATGACTTTCGGCACTAGAAAAGCTGGCCACTCTACAGGAACTCCCTACTTTACTGCTTTGGATAGCTCTAGTCTATAAAATGTATCAGCTTTCAAGTACTTAGGAATGTGATTGGATGAAAACCTGGGTTTCTCGCTCACGTTGATGCCATATGCACCAAGTTATACCCCAAATTAGGTGCTCTATTCTGACACAAAGCTAGTCTCCCTCCCTACCCATCGTGTGTTGGTCTCCAAAATAATACTGCTGTCTTTCGACTACACAGATGTGGTGTATGGAACTACCTCTCAGGCTTACTAGGCAACTTGACATTATCCTAAACTCCCTCTGTCATTTTGCTACTGCCTCTCTCCCACTCCTCACCACTGTCTTCATTATCCACCCTTATCACTTACCCCTCTATCCCACAGGCAAATGATTCACTGAATTACCTTTGTTGCTAAATTCTGGCTTGCTTCCCTCCCCTCCTACCTCTCCTCTCAGCACTCCAAGCTGCCTCCTCAAACTCCTCCCTTTGCCACAGAGACTCTCACTCCTTTTCCATCCCTTTACTCACTCTGTCTCAGGTCAATATTCTTTCTTCTTCCACTTCTCCTATCTCTGGAACAGACTGCCCAACCTCTGTTCATGTTCCTCCCTATTATCACTCAAGAAGCTTCTAAAGCATCTTCCTATCAGTCATGCTCCCAATGCCCCAGTGGTTACCACCTTAATTATATATGTCCCTGCTGTGCTGCTAACTAGATGTTGTCATAAAAACTGTTTTGGGGGCTTGTATAACCTAAATCCCCACTTTGAGTATCTGACTCTGCTTGTTCCTTATATTATTGCAGCAGTTGTTGTGTTGCTTTGTAACTTATATATTGAGTCTGTAACACTGACTTAAGTGGTGATCTTCTATGTATTTTATGGTGCCATTTTGTGCCTTTTTGACCTTTGTTCCCCTCCCTGAGGTTGCACCTGTAAATGAGTTTTGGCTCATGGTGCTTTTCTTGGTGATCAACTTTGAAATAAATAAATAAATAAATAAATAAATAAATAAAACTAGGGTTGATGAATGTAAAGTTTTCAAAGTAAGAAAATTAAAAAATGGAATTTGGAATCTCAGGAGTCTTGGGAAATCTGTGGTGTGCTGTTCCTTGGTATTCCCAATTCTATTGCCTATCCACCTTCCAGCCCCTAGTCTCACAACCTAAGGACAAGCTACAGATCTGGGGCAGATCGTTACTATATAATACAAGTCATAAATAATCTTCTGCTGTGTGCAGGGTCCAGGGCAAAGAAAATTATGAATGATTTTGATCTACTGCATTATGCAATGCCTTGTGAAAAGTTCTACATGAACTCTTACTTCACATTGGACTGCAGGGCTCTGTGGGAAGAAAGTTATGATTGATTTTGTGTACTCAATGTCAAGCCATAGTTGTCTAGCTCAAGCACTAGACCCTATTGAACACAGACTTGGATCTCTAGCTTGGGCACTGGTCATGAGGCTAGGGTGGGGGATAGGAGTGTCATTAGTGTTGAAAACCCCAAGAAACAGCATACCACTGATGTGTCAAGAATCCTGAGACTCCGCACTCTAAAGTTTGCATTTCCTCTGGCGAGGCATATATGTGACTGATAAGTTCCTCACAGAAGATGGGCAGAGAGTTTCAAGTCCATGGAGCATATTAGGCAAAGGCAAGTTGACACAGTTTTGTTGCATGTCTGTACTCTCAGAAACGGAAGATCCTATAAACTTCTGTCTGTAAGAGGTTGCAGGATGATGCACATAGTCAGCTAGTACAACTGGGGATACTGATGTATGCAGTTTGTTTACAAAGTGGCACAAGAGAAAAAGAGTGCTTCTCAGCAGGGATATTGACCTAGCCCAGCATAGAGTAGGCAGTGCTGGATAAATTGAGGGTGGCTAAGACACATGTTAATAAACTGGCTGTTACATATGTCATTAAAGTGGTTGTTACATGTGTTAAAAAGTGTTACCTGTGCTCTTACAGTTGCTGTTACATGAGTCATTAAGGTTGCAATGAAGTGTTCATAGTGTGTTTGTTAGATATTAATCAGTTATTAAAGTGTTAATGACACATTAATAAGTGAAAGCAATTAACCATCTGCATATCTGCTGAGTACAATCCAATATGGGAAATATCTGATGGCTTTTCAATGGGGCAAGGCCCCATTCATATATTATATATGTATATGTATATACAGTATATATATATATATATATATATATATATATTCATATACACTGTATTATAGTGGTGTGGTAGCACCACTATAGTTAGGAGTTGAGCAGGGCTTTCTATGTTAAACCCACATTTTGCACTAATAATAACTGCGAGCATTCAATGAATTTTCACATAAGTTTGCATGTGTTGTCTCAAGAGGTAGATGTCTTAAAGTACCATGTTTGATTCCAGTTGGATGTGCAGATTCCAAGCTGTGCATAGCAAAAACATAAAATAATTGCAGTTTTTACTGTTTTTTTTTATCATCACCTTGTGGCCAGACGGTTTGGAAATTTGGTCTGAAATGTTCAGGGTAGAAATGACTTGGACCAGAGGGGTGCCTTTCACTGATTTGGTGAAAAATATTAATCCATTCAAAGTTATAACATTTTAAACTTTTGGTTTCTGACCATGCTCTGTCAGCCTAAAATTCTGTAAAATTATTATTCATGAACACCTGGAACACCTCATAGTTCATGAATAATGATTCTTTATATATAGATATTTAATTATTTTTTCTTTTCAAGGAACAATGCATACAAAAACTAGAACAAGTATAGAATCCATAACACAAAAAAGCATAACTTCAATACAATAGATACATGCATAATATCATCTAGAATCACTACTTTAGAAATAGATGATGAGGGCCAAAAGGCTAATGGTAATAATAGACTAACTCACATTAACACACCATCAACCCTGAAAACTTTAACTAGGGTGAGGTACTGACTTCCTCCTAAAACACTGAAAAATTAACAACATAAGCTTAAGTAAGTAACCAAAATAATATCAACCTATTCAGGTATACTCTGAAATATTAACTAAGGGTGGGCAAAGTTGCGAATTCCACTTTTGTGGAATTTCCACAAAATTTTAGAACTTTCACCTTTGGCGAAACTGGGATTTTCTGTGGATTTTCACCACGTTCCATGGACTTTTTGTGAACTGTAGAAAAATGCTTATAAACTATGGAATTTATTCTATCCACAGTTTAATGAACTATCAGTGAATGAGCACCTGCTTGTACAACCATGTGGTCATTCATTTACAATTCAGTGGGCCACTGGTAGTCGAGGAGAGAGGATGGCTGCACTGGTGGCCTGCTCAGGGCAGGGTGGGGAGGAGTGGGTGGTAGCAGATGAACCATCGGTGTGGAGTCCACTAGACACCAGGAATTGGGGTTATATTTTTTATAAGGGATCAGGGATGAGGCGGTCCACTAGACACCAAGGAATACTGGGAATGGGGGATGAGTTGGTGTACTGCCAGCTATTTTTTGTGGGTTAAGGGATCCAGGACAGGAAAGGGATCCACTAGACATCAGGAAGCAAAATGTTTTGAGGCAATGCTCTGTGGATGGGGACCACTAAACACCAGGAGGGTCCGAGGAGGAATTGGAGGTATTTATTTATTTACTGGTACCCCGATCAGTGGGGGTGGATTAATGAATTGAACTGTGGTTAAAAAGCCTCAGAACTGACCACTGGCAGTGATCCTTTCTCGGACATTTCCGCAGTTTAATAAATTAACCCACAGTTTGTGTATTTATCCTGCAGTTTTTAAGGTTGGATTTCTGAGAAAGTTCTGAAAATGATTTCCAAACTTTGCAGAAGCGAAATTTGTACTTCGCCAAAGTTTCGCCAGTGGAAAATTGTTTTTGCACACCCCTAATATTAACAGTCACCTCTACATAACTCAACTACTAGTGCCATGTTCTATAAAATTTGGATAAAGCTTTCTTCCTCCAGAAGAAGAAATTTTGAAAGAAGTGGCCCATGCCAAGCCTGCAACCATTGAAAATGGAGGAGTAGTATCTCACCAGAAGAGAGAAGTGATCACTTGGCTTCAAGCAGCAATATACAAAAATACTTTATATTGTAGCATTGAACTATCCAAAAGGATGGATCACCTAAAATCCAAAACAAGGAGAGCCTGGAACTTCTGCTGCTAAAATTTGTGTCAGGGTCTTAAGAATAATTGTCCACAACTCACTTGCTGGAGGGCAGTCCTAAAAATATGATATTGTGTACCAGAGCCAAACCACACCTCCAACAAATATTTGAGTTGGAGAACTCATATTCATTTATTTAACTGGGTTTATACCACCTAGCCAAAATAATTTTGAAGCAATTGAGCCTTTGAGTCAGGGTAGTGGTGTACTTCAGTTCAACACTGGGCCCACTGATCCATCTCAAATGATAACTGAAGCTGTTCATCCCATTTCAGTTTGTTAGAATCCCTCCAGAGTATGGGTTCTCTTAAAGAATTTATATAAAACACTAATATGACTCTTTGAAAGGGCTAGCCAAGAATGTAGATGTAATGTCAAATCGGTATGTAACACTTCTTAAGCCAAGCAGTTTATGCATGTCTCACTTGAAAATATTTCCAAATATCAAGAGGAAGCCAAAATTTATGTTGCACATGATGTTGTCCACATGGGTGGAAGCTGGAGGGAAGATTCAGGGGAGAAAGGAGGAGGTGCTACTTCACTGAGAGGGTGGTGGAGCCATGGAATGCGCTGCCTAGGGGGCTGGTGAGCAGAGACAGTGGAGGGGTTCAATAGGGGTGGTACAGGTACAGGGAAGGGTTCTGGAAGCAAAATCCAGCAGCAAGAATATCTGGAACTGGGAAGGAGAAGCCAGAGAGAAGGGGGCAGCAAGGTCAGCTCCCAGGGTGGGGGCTGACCAAACGAGCAGACACGAAGACTGTTAGGCCTATTCTGCTGGCATTTTAGTATGTTAGTAAGTTGGTGAAAAGAAAGAACTGCCAGTCTGAGACTCAAGTCTCCCACTATCTGAATCCATTTACAGACCTGGTAAGCCCACAGAATAGAAGTATTGTACCACCAATTTTACATTATGGTTGTTCCAAAGAGGTTAATAGGGCCAAGATATCTATGATCCTAGCCATATAAACAATTCAGCTTCTTCCAAGCTTGTCTAGTAAATAACAGAGGATATGTGCAAAGGAGGGAATCAGGAGAGATCTCTCAATGCCATGGACAGGGGATATTCCCCAGAATAGACTGTTCCAAATCTACCCACAACAGTGCCTGAATATGAACTGCAGAAAGCTAATGAAGACTTTGCTTACCCCCAACATGGTGGTAGGTGCTCTCAAAATGTTCCTACAGAAGCGGGAATCTTCCCATCCTTGATAAAATTAAAAGTGCTCTATCTATCTTATTACGCCATCCAGAGGAATTGGACATAGCTAAGTTACTAAGGCAATAAAAATCTTTGGAAACATCATCAATTTAATGGCCACAATCTTGCGGGAAGAAATAAATTCAGCTTAGACCACCAAAGCATATCCATGCTTAGGCCAGTCAGAAGATCCTGCAGGTTTCTGGAACACATACCTTGTAAGTCCTTAGATATACAACCCCAAATATCTAATCCTTTTAGGAGCCCATTTCAATTTCTGAGCCCTAGTGTTAATCCAATTTGGGATGGCATCATATAGAAGTAAAATCTCTGTTTTATTCCTGTTCATTCCAACCCTGACACAGCACTGAATGTGTTCAATACCTTCCATGCTTTAGGCAATGAAAACTCAACCTTATTCAGGGTTAAAAGTAAATTGTCGGCATACAACAAAGTAGAAATAGATTTGCCACAGCCTGAATGTCATAAATCCTGTGGTTTCATCTAAGGACCTATTAAGGGGCTCCGTTTCTAACAGAAGTACTAGGGATTTAAGTGAGCAATCCTGCTGTGTTCTCTGAATTATTTAAAAGTACTCCAACAGGACCTCATTAACCAACACTCTGGCTCTCAGGGAGGAGTACAGGCTCTAACCATTTAAAAAAAAACTAGGCAAACACCAAATGCTGAAAGAGTGAAAAAGATAATTCCATTCAATGGAATTAAACGCTCACCATCAACAGCTATTAAGGCTGCAGAGTCTGCCCCTAACTGCTAACTGTATTAAATTTAGGAAGTACAGATATTATCACTGCCCTGCTGACTCCTCATAAAACCCATCTGTGATTTATGTATCAGAAGAAACAGGGTCTTCTCAACCTAGAAGCAAGAATTTTTGCTAGCATTTTACAATCCACATTCAAAAGGAAATGGGCTGAAAATGAGAACAAACTGTGGGGTCTTTATTTGGTTTGGCAGAACAGTGATATAGGCTTCTTGCATAGAAGGAGCAAAGTACCAAGTCCTTAATAGCTTGAAAAAGGTTGAGAAGCCAGGGAAATAAAAGGGTTCAAAATGACAAAAAATATCAGAGCTGAGACCATCCAGGCCTTCGACCTTCCTAGAGCCAATGAATAGATAGCCTTCCTCATCTCTTCCAAAGTAATATCTTTTCCAAAGCCTGAGTAAGGTCTGGTGTTAATCTAAGGAGATTTAGCTCAACAAAAAGGAATGATTATCTTGATTACTGGGGAAACTGTAGAGCTATACAAGACAGAATGATAATTCTTTGACTGGCCATTTGGACTGGATCAGTGATTAAGTGGGCATCTCCTGACTTCATATATGGAATTTGGGTCTCCATAGATTTATGCTTCAGTCGATTACAAGCAATTTTCCAGCCTTATTGCCAGATTCCAAGTAAGACTGTTTCATAAAAAATAGAGCCCAAGAGGCCTGTTGATTATAAATTGTATTCAGCTTGTATTTGAGGGAGAGAAGCTGTGCAATTTTAGACTCCTGGTCTAAAGGAGAAGCATACATAGATTCTTCTAATAATTTAATCTGACAGATAAGATCCTCAGCTTCTTGCCACCTTTGTTTATTGAGTTTTGAGACATAAGAAATAATCCTACCACTGACAAAGGCCTTAAAGGTGTCCCATAAGATAAAGATAGAAATTTCAGGAATCATTGGAATTGAAATAAAATGTTATTTCCTCCAGGAGCCAGAGTTTAAAATCTTCAGAACAAAGGTGCTGGGTTAAACCTCCACCTAGGAGACTTCTGTATCCCCTTTAGGCACCCAAACCAGACTGATAGTGGCATTATCAGAGATAACTATAGAAACAGCTCCATCTAGCAGATCCCCAGAAGAGCTGAGCTACATAAAAAGAATTTAATCAGCTGCATGTCTGGAAACAGTGCGACCCCTACATCTATAGCGAATATCTGATCCCCTGGATGGAGTATTCTCCAACAGTCAAGCTAAACCCAAATCAAGTCAGGACCTCTGAAGAACACTCCTGGAGTGGTGGTGGGAAAGAAAACCTTTTCCTTGGGGATTCTGTCTGAAAGAGTCCCAAACAAAACTACCCCATAATGACAACCACATTTTGCTGAATAAATCAATAACATATTGAAAAAGACAAGAAAAGAAATATGGGAATCTATATAGGTGCATATAGATTAACAAGCATTAACTGTACACCATAAAGCTGGGCCATAATAATAAGCCAAAACCCTCCTTATCTGACAGAGTGCGAACCACATGAAAAGGGCTCCGGCTAAACAATATCAACCCCACTTTTTAAATTAAAGAAACAAGAATATGCTTTACCTACCCAAGCCTTTGACAGTTTGCCTGCCTCTTTTAAGGAGGTACATTTCCTGTAGGAAGGCAATGTCACACCAGAAGAACTGAGATATGACATGACCATCCTACATTTTATGGCTGATTCAGACTTTGCACATTCCATAACATTATGTTTAAACTAGCCATACTTATGTAAAATCCAAGAAATAGTTATGTAAATATAATAAAGTTGGTACCCTAAAGAAATAACCTCTAACACTGAATAAGGTAGGTGATGTTCGAATATTTAGTACCCTTAAAACCTGAAATTAACTAGAGCAACCATATTAATAGCAATATAATTGTACAATCCCTGTCTTCGTAATCCAACAATAACATAACTGAAATTCCAGGAAAACAGTATTCAAATTCCCCAAATGGTATATCAAACCAGATAAAGAAAGCGAAATCCTCTAAAAACAATATATCTCAACAAATAAATAGCAGTAAACTCCCAAACAGCAGAATGTACATAAGAATACCAAAAAATATTACAAAATAAAATTTCCCAAAACTTCAACAAATGAGTTTGTAAAGGTTGAAGGAACAGGAACTTTGAGCTGGCAGGAACTACCCACCCACCCCACCCTCCTCAGAGGGCATAAGGTGTAGCACACCTTACACAATAAAAGGCAGATCAAGTGAATACCTAGTGCTCTTGCCACACTCTAATCAGACAACAAAGTGACCATAAGCAACAAAGAAAACATAACTGAAAGACACCCACTAATAAACTCCAAAAGGGACAGTCCCTATCTATCACTGCACAAACCAACCCACAAATAACATAGCCTTTAATAATAAATCCCTTACCTGGAGACCTCCATAGTACAGTTGCGATGAGGAAGGGAGGGTCAAGTGGGAATTAACAACAAAGCTCACCTACCAAAATGGTATCATAGAGAGCACGAGTAACAGAGATACCCATTAATACCCCTCCCCATCCGATTCCATTTGACTTCTGCTGTAGTTCCCCAGAAGAAAATATATAGATATATGGTTCATGATGAATAATGATGTTATTTGCATTCCCATTATTTTTTAAATTGAGGGAACTAGAAAATCAACTGAAAATTGCCAGCAATCCTTCCTTGGCAAGCTTGGTCTGTTCAAAATCACTGTTTCCAATTTCTTTTGTCTTCACCTGCACACACTGCAAGAAAAACAGTTCCTTATGTACCCCACATTTTCAAAATGTCAGTGTAAGCCTAGCTCATGAATAACCATGAGCTTTTTGCATCACCTTTCTTTAAAATTTAGGGAATTAGAAAAACTGGCTAAATATTTCTGTACTCACTACAGAATTAGGAGGTTACTTCTCTCAGTAAAGAAATCATGTCAGCTATGTACTGTATGCAGTATGACTCATTTTAAAAATAAACATCTGAGATCTTATATTGTCGTAACTTACAAAAATAGGAGGCTGCACCTCCCAGTAAGGAAAAAGAAGTCAAATTCATACTGTACCTGCTGTATAATGCCTTGCTTTGCACATTTACATATTAGGAGCTACTGTATACTGCAGTCCTCACTACTGAAATAGGAGACTGCATCCCTGAATAAGAAAAATTTAAATAAGCTTTGTAATCTACCAATAATTCCTCATTGCTGTTTGCAAATCAGCCTATGCAAGCAATGTTATCTGATATGGTGGGCAGTATTGAGCAATACCAGACTGCCCATAGGTGTAATGAGGCCTGACTCTGCAGGTGGAGGGCCTTATAACCCCTGGAAGATCTGGTATTTCAATATTGCACACCCTGTAGGGTATTATTATGCTTAGAATATGGGCACTGTTGCAATTTTATATGGGATTTAAAAAATTGAGAAATATTAAAAATTATATTAACAATGAAGTTTAAATGTTTGTCTTGTAAAGTAGTCCCTGTTTCTGCACTGTGCCATCTCTTGTCCCCCACACAGAGCCATTCTCTTTTACTTATCCCCCATGCCACCACCACCAAGAAGACATGGAGTCTGCAAGATTTCTCCTCGGCACTGTCTTGGCATCATTGTTATCTTTAGAAAGGAGTTCTCTGCCCTTCCTGCAATAATGTTCAAAGGAAGATGCAGCAGTTACTTCACATGTCCAGATGATGTCACATCTGGAAATGTGTAGGAAAGAAAGAGGCATTAGAATAATAAATTCTTTATTGTTATTATTATTATTATACAGATTTGTGGCTTTGTGTTCTTTTTTATGTCACATCTTCATTTCTTTTATCAATCAGTCAGGAGCGGTCTCTGGTGATTGTGTGTGGATTAGAGCCATTGAGAAATCTCAAGTGGCACCATTGATGAGCTGGAAGACTGGAAAGTACTGTGGGTGTTGTTAGCTGCTGTGCAGGTACAGAACAACTGTTTTAATTGTAATATTACACTAACAGATCAGGACTGTTCTTTTTTATGTGTGTGCTTAAACATCCTCTATTGAGTTGCTCTCTGAGTTGCTGAGACATAGGTGGGGGCGGCCACCAGCAGGGTAGCTTGCTTGCTACTGGAGGGAAAAATGCCAGTTTTAACCGTGCATTTCAATTTGTCATGAGAGGAACCTAGTCACTCACAACCTGATACAAAAAAATGGCAGCAGTTTGAAATTGTGTGCCCAGTGCTTCAGCCAATAAGGATCTAGGTGGGCACAAGAATACTTGGCTGGACATGAAGCATTTTGGGCTGGCATTTTTATTTGCTGTGTATCTATTGAAAGTTAATGTATCCCTGTGGAATGGGTATCAGGGAATCAGATGCCAGCAAATAAGCCCATTTTCTATTAGCTGTGATAGTGCTATAACCATTACCAAAATAAGAGTTAGCTGATTTAACAAAAAGGACTACTTTATGCCCAAATGCAGTTGCAATAATAAATTATAATGTTTATGAAAGCAGTTTTGTTATTTTATTATCTAATTTTATAGCTTTAACAACTTTTCTACACATAATTTATAATAGAACTCATATGTAATTCAATGACTGCCCTACAGATGGTAGTAGTGAGTGATATATTTTGTACTTGATATCATTGTAATTGTTCAACAAATGTGCACAACATTTTGCATGCATGGTCTTGTGGGGAGTAGATCTCTTGAAATGCCAAGTTTTGTTCCAGTTGGATGTGTAAAAATATAAAAAGTCCCTGTTGTTTTTTGTCCTCACCTTGCACCCAGATGATGTGGATTTTGGTCTGAAATTTTCAGGTTAGAAAGGACTTGACCCACAGATGTTCCTTTCAATGATTTTAATTCACTCCAAAGTTATTATTAGGTGTTTATAAATCTCACAACACATCACCTTTTGTCCATTATTGCTTAAACAGAACTCATGTGTAATTCAGTGACTGCCATACAGATGACAGGAAAGATTAGTTCTAGCTAGGTAAGTGTATAATTTATAATGGAACTCGTGTAATTTAGCAACTGCCCTACAGATGACAGTAGTGAGCATTACAATTTGCCCTTTAGTATCTTTGCAACAATTCAACAGATTTGAACAACATTTGCATGCACAGACATGTTGGTTAAATCTCTTGATGTGCCATGTTTTGTTCCAGTTGGATGTGCAGATTCTGAGATGCAGGTAGTGAAAAACTTTAAAAATTGCTGGTTTGGGGCTTCTCTTGTGCTGAGCTGGTTTGGAATTTTGTTCTAAAATTTTCATGGTAGAACTGGCTTGACCCACAGATGTGCCTTTCACTGGTTTGTTGAAAATATTAATCCATTACAAAGTTACTATTAGGCATGTGTAAATCTCACAACAACACCCCCGTCAAGATTATTGCTTAAATGGAACTCATGTGTAATTCAGTGACTACACTACAGATGGCAAGAGGAATCAGTTCTGGCTGGGTAAATGTATATGGAAATGTACTCTTTTATAGAGTGTCAAATGTGGTGGCGCTTAAAAATTTTCAATTCCGTGAGACAGTATTTCTCAAATTTCAAAATTCCTTCTTTATTTTAAATATTGGCAAGCCTCAACGTTTCACCAAGTGTCTTGGCTTTATCAAGAGATGCCTTTATCCAAAGTATTACTGTTTGTAATTCTTTCCTTTTAGTTTTAGTGTTTATTTATAATCCTGTATATCTGAATATTGTTTTATCTCTTGTTTGCTGTTACTTCCTGCAGCCTCGCTTATTTTCAATTCCAATAAATGTTTCTCCATGTCATGTTTATGCCTGGATGTCTGAGATCCTCTCCACCACGCTGGGCCGGAAAATTCAATTCTGGTAAATGTATAGTTTATAATGGAACTCACATGTAATTTAGCAACTGCCTATAGATGGCAGAAGGAATCAGTTCTAACCAGGGTACATATATAATTTATAATGGAACTAGTGTATAATTCAATGACTGCCCTACAGATGACAGTAATGCTCATATAATTCTGCACTTTAATATCTTTGCAACTGTTCAACAGAGTTGCATGACATTGTGCTTTCATGATCTTGTGGGGTAAATTTCTTGATGTGCCAAGTTTTGTTCCAGTCAGATGTGAGAATTCAGAGATGCAGATAGTGAAAAAACATAACAAATCACAGGTTTGTTTGCTGTGTTTTGCAATCACCTTGCACCCAGGTGGTTTGGAAGTTTAGTCTGAAATTTTCAAGGTAGAAAGGGCTTGGCCGCAGATGTGCCTTTCACTGGTTTGCTTAAAAATATTAATCCATTCCTATGTTATTATTAGGTGTGTATAAATCTCACAACAACACACCACGGTCATGCTTTATTGCTTAAATGTAATCCAGCGACTACCCTACTGATGGCAGGAGAGATCAGTTATATCTGGGAAAGTGTATAATTTATAGTGGAACTCATGTAATTTAGCGACTGCCCTACAGGTGGCAGTAGCGAGCATTACATTTTGCAGTTTAATACCTTTGCAACCTTTCAACAGATCTGCACAAATTTTGCATGTGTGTCTCATGGGAAGATCTCTTGATGTGCCAGTTTTGTTCTGGTTGGATATATGGATTCTGAGATGTGGATAACAAAACACATCAAAAATGCTGTTTGTTCCTGTTTTTTATCATCGCGCACCCAGGCAATTAGAATTTTGGTCTGAAAGTTTCAGGGTAGAAAAGGCTTGGCCTACAGATGTGTCTTTACTGGTTTGATGAAAAATATTAATTCATTCTGAAGTTATTACCTCTGGCATGCATTACTGCTTAAACAGAACTCTGTACTTCAGTGACTAACTACAGATGGCAGGAGGAATAAGTTCTAGACAGGTAAGTGTATAATTTATATCAGAACTCATGTGCAATGTAGCAACTGTCCTACAGATGACAGGAGGGATCAGTTCTAGTCAGGGTGAGTGAATAATTTATAATGGAACTCAAGTGTAGTTCAGAGACTGTTCGACAGATAGCAATAGTAAGCATTCAATTTAGCACTTTAATATTACAATCTTTCAATGGATTTGCATGTCATTTTGCATGTGCAGTGTTGTGTGGTAGATCTCTGGATGTGCCATGTTTTAGTTTGATAGGATATGCAGATTCTGAGAAGCATATACCTGTATTGAAAAAACAAATAAATAGCTGTTTTTTGCAGTTTTTTTTTGATCATCTCCTTGCACTCAGTCAGTTTAGAATTTTGGTCCAACATTTTCAGTGTAGAAAGGGCTTGGCCCACAGAGATGCCTTTCACTGGTGGGTTAAAAATCTTAATCCATTTCAAAGTTATTAAATGTTAAAATTTCAGGTTCTGAGCATGCTCAATAAGTACTTCAAAATAGCTGTATAAAGGGAGTGGTTTGGATGCCTAGAGTCACCTCATAACTCATGAATAATCATGATCTTATTTGCATACCTGTTTTTTAAAATTGAGGGAATTAAAAATTGGATGAAAAGTACAAAGCAATCCCTCCTGGAAGCTTTGTCTGTTTAAAATCACAGCTACAAGAATTTCTTTTTGATTTTACTTGTTCACACTGCAAGAACAGCCTTATGTGCCCCACATTTTCAAAAAGTCACTGTAATGGTAGCTCATATGAATATACAAAATTTGCCAGCAAATAAAGGCCTAGTATTCTATCAAGTCTGCTCAAATGTGCAGCTACCACCCTTAATCTGCAGCTGCTCCTCCTCCACCATTCCCCTTCCTTGACCCTCCCTTGCCTGATCTAGCCCCTTTTGAGCAGTCCACTGTTCTACTTGATACCACTCCGCTGTAACACATTCCACCCAGTTACCACCCTCTCCATAAAAAGTGTCTGCTCATCTCCCTCCTGAACCTTCCTCCTCCTCCAGTCTCATATCATGGCTCCAAGTGTCCCTACACTCCCTTCATTTGAACAGCCCCTCCATACCTGTCTTATTTATTCCTTTCATGTACTGAAGGCTTCAATCATGTTCCCCGTCCCTTCTCTCCTCCAGCGGTACATGTTCAACTCCCTCAGCCTCTTCTCATATGGTAAGTCCCCAGCCCTTGCTTGATCATCTTTGTCATCCTGTAGGCACCTCCTCCAGTAACTTAATGTCCCTCTTCAGATACGAGCACCAGTACTGCGCAGTACTCCAGGTGTGGACTAACTAATGATCTATACAGTGGCAGAATCATCTCCCTCCCTCTCCTTGCAGATATATCCTTGCAATGCAACCCAGCATTATGTTGGCCTTTGAAGCTGCCTTCCTACATTGTGCTGAGCTGTTCATTGACACCATAATGAGGACCCCAGATCCTTATCCTCCTCCTCTGTCTTGGCTAGCTCGCTCTCCCTCCCCAGCTGGTATCTCGTCCTTTTTTTTTTTTGCCCTGAACTGCAGCACCTACACATTTTGGCATTGAACTCCAGTTGCCAGGTGTCCGACCAGGTTTCCAGCTTTACCAGATCATCCTGCAACCCCTGCCATCCCTTAGGTTGTCCACCGCCACTCCCTTCTTGGTGTCATCAGCAAACAGATTGGTCTTGCTCTTGATACCCAATGATATGTCTGCAATGAATCCCAAACAACACTGGTCCCAACACGAGCCCTGTGGAACACCACTCGTCACTACCCTTGGGGATGCTAACTTCCCACCCACCACCACCACCCTCTGTTGCCTTCCCTGAAGCCAGTTCCCTACTCATCTCATTAGCTTTGCACCCAATCCTGTGCCTTCTAACTTACTTCCCAGCCTCCCATGTGGCATAGAGTTGAATGCCTTAGTGAAGTCCAGGTACAGGACATCCACTGCATGGCCCCATCCAATTGCCTAGTTACCCAGTCATAGAACTCCACCAGATTGGTTTGCAGGATCTGCCACTTATGAAACCATGCTGTCTGCTGTCCTGTAGCCCTTTTGCCTGCAGGAGGGTCACCAACCTCTCCTTCAGGATAGTCTCCATCAGCATACCCATGATAGATGGGAGGCTCACTGGTCTGTTGTTCCCAGATTCATCCTTGGGGTTGCACTTGTGGAGGGGCACCACATAAGCCATCCTCCAATCCTGAAGTACATACCATGAGTGAAGTAGGTACTGAATAGGTCTGCCAAAGGTCCTGCCAGGACCTCTGACAGCTCCTTCAGTACCCTGGTGTGGTTGCCATCTGGGCCTGGTGTCTTGTCCACCCTCAGCACTCTCAAACCCTCCAGAACCCTGCCTCCATGATTTTTCCATTCATCACCCCTCCCCTCTGTTTCTGCCTCCCTCTCTCCTTGGGTATCACCCCCTTCACTTCAGTAAATACTGAGCAGAAGTAATCAGTTAATACTTCTGCTGTATCACCCCTGCTTCCACCCACCCACCCTCTTTCCTAATCCTTACTATATGGTCCTTACAGCTCCTTTCTCCTAATGTACCTGAAGAAGTCCTTCTCCCCCTTCTTAATGCCCTGTACCATCCTAGACACCTTGGCTGCCCTTTCTGCCCTCGTCACCTCCTTGATTCCTTCAGGTACTCCTCCTGTCCTCCCTTCCCTTCCCTGTACCATACCTACTAAACGCAGCTCATGAATAATCTTGAGCTTATTTGCATACCTGATTTTTTAATCGAGGAATTAGAAAATCAGGTGAAAACTACAGCTATTCCTCTTTGGGAAGTGCAAATTGTTTTGAAACATCGACAAACCGCTGCTAGCACAACTCCAAGGATGTTTCAAAATGTCATATAGTTTATTTAAATATAAAAGTAGATGCCAACTCACAACAATGACAGCTCCAAACCCTCTACTGGTTTCGCATAAGGTCGGCATTGGGAGGTGGCCAGTAATAGAATTACAGGTTTTAAGACAAATCCTTAAAGGTGCAGTACACATATTAAAGTGCCCAGTGCAAAACATTTAATGATCTTCTCAATAAATGTGCTACTATCAATGTATATTATATCAACAAATGTATTAAATATTGTATAGAATGTGCATATATATAAATAGTACTACTGACATATAATGGATCACCCTGCTAAATACTTTAAATCACCAATAATGTATTACCTCTAAGTTCTTAATAAAAATACAGAATTTGAAAGTTCCATCAATCAAAGACTCTATATCATAATTATATTTTCTCATTATAATCAATTCCAAATGATTTACTGCAAACATTCATCAGATTAATAGTTAAAAGTTTAGTATAAAATAATTTTATATTATCAATTCATCCTTATTGCTTATTCTACAACTAATTCATAAGCACTGTATTATAAATGTTCAATGACCTTTATCTGAAGCATTTTCAGGGGTGAAAAAGAAGAAAAAAGATCCACCATCAGTGAAGATTTAAAGTATTTAGGAGGGTGATCCATTATATGTCAGCAATACTAAACACAAACAAAGAGAAGGTTTCTGACATTAGAAAAACCTGTGGTACCAACTATATATGTGTTACTGAAAGTCCACAAAGACATAGAGGTCACCTGGTTACCCCACAATATCAGGGATTGAATGGTAAACAGATCCAGTTTCAAAGTTTGTTGATTCTTTCCTTAAACCCATTGTCCAGGCATTCCCTCATATATTAGGGGCACTGCAGATATTCTGGAGACAGCTGGAAATATAGACATGAGGGGGCAAGATGGCATCATAAATGCAGTCATGCTAAAGAGCTACTAGCTCTTCCTGTTCTATTCTCTGGAAGTTATGAAGAAATCTGCTCTGAAATTAATTAGATTAAAATGTACCAACAAACTAAAAGTTTTCTAGCAAAACAACAGCAAAAGAGGAAGGATTCTTCCTCTTCAGGAACTGATACACTGATCCAGAATGACTCGATTGACCCATGTTTTGCAGACATACCTGGTTCCGAGGAGAAGCAAACAGTTACTATGGGATCACTTCCAATCACAGAGAGTTTTAAGAGCACTAACCTAGGCTCAAAATCAAATCTCCCACTTCATAGCCAGGAGTACCGAGCTTAATGAACTTCCAGCAGTCAGGAGCATCTCCAACACCAGCAGAGGGAATGAAGAACCAAACACTTCAGACATTTCAGTGGAGAGGACTAGGGTGAAGGTAGGGGACGCCAACTCAGTATTACTCAAAAAGAAATATTTATCCTATTTTTTCCTAAAGTCTATTTTTTTTGTACTCATTTAATGTATTTTTCATTTTCACCATATGTCTCCATCTCTGTCTCCTTCCCACACTTTTGTCACCTTTCTGCCTTCTTACTAGGCCCTGTTAATTAGTCTCCACCTGGGAACTTCCCAGCTCTTTCTCTCATTATGCTTTATCTTTCCTATCATTACATTTTGTTTCACAGATTCTCTCTTAATCTTACCATTTATCACTTCTTCTCCCTTAGCCTCCCTTCTTCTTTCTCACATATATATCTCTCTCATTTTACCTCTCCTCTACACTAACTTGTTTTTCTCTTTTAGATATTTCCTGAAAAGACCAAAAGGTCGAAAGCGTAGATTTTAACTCTATTTTCTATTTTCAGCGTGCATTTAATATAACCATTTTGTTCTGCTTTTTAGACCACATGCTGGCCATAGCGCCTTGTTTTGTTTTTTCAAAATGATATGCTCTCTCTCTTGATACTGCTAGTCAGGTTCCCCTAGCCTGCCTAATACAATACTACTTATCAAAGTGGAGTTCAATTCATTTAAGAAACATCTGCTTCCTTTACCAATGCATTTACTTTTCTTTCTGTTTTGACAAAAGCTTGATTTGCTGATCACCAGATCAGAGATGTTGATTCAGGAAGTAAAGGTGGTAAGAATGGATGTGGTCGAAGTTAAATGAACTCAAGCTACTATTCAAAAGATCTGGTGGCTGTTCAACAGAAATCCCTTACTAATGCAGCTTTGGCCACAACTCTAAAAGCTATTATAGCATTACAAAGGAAAAATGAAAATATGGAAAACACTTTGCGATATAAAATTTGAGGCTGGTAGAGTTCCTAATTTCTAGGCAAATGCTTTTCAATCATTATGAGAGCTTTTAAAAAAGTCTTTGTCATGGTATTGAAGCTTCTGGTAAGTAATCTGCCTTTTGCTACTAAGGCTTTTCAGGTTTCTCTAAGAAAACTGATCTAACTGCCCCTAACCCAATTAATTCCACTAATCAAGATGTGAGCTTTAATTTACTTTCACCTGAGTCTACTCAAGTCCTTGGTCAAGTGCAGAAGATAGTGAATATATTTAAGGACACCATGTGCCCAAAGTCTACCATCACTTTTACCCTGGCCTTTGACACTGATAGAGATCCTATTCTCCAGACAGCAGGGAAAATGTAGGTTTTAAAGTTTAAAGAGTCCAGCTGTCACATCTTCCTGACATCACTCCCGAGACATTAAAATGTCACAAACAGTTCTTAAGTTATAAGGATAATCTTATTGAACTTGGGTGTTACTTTCAAAATCTTCTATCCAGCTAAATGTTTTTGGTACATGTGAAAGAGAAGAGCTTATTTTTGACACAGGACAATTGAAAGCTTACATTATCTAGGAGAAGCATCATAAGGCTGAAACAAATAAATCTGAAGAGGATGACTCGGTGGAAGAGATACCCCTCACCTTAGAAGACAAAGTTAACTAACAGAATATTTTTAACCTTGTTAGTAGCTCCTAACTTTGAATTGAGTATAATGGATAAAATTAAATAATACTGAATATTGCAGTTAGGTGTTTGGAGGTTATGAATAATAAATTTTTTCGGCAATAACCCTTGAAGCTTGTGACTGATTTCCACCAGCATTATGTATGATTTAATGACTTATTCAATAAATTTTTGTTGTTTAGATACTGAAATGATAGTGTTTATAACTATTATATTTTTGTTCCCTCCCAACTAGTGGAATTTACCTAAAGGTTAATGCTACTGTATATCTGCATAACAGACTTATAATGTATTATTATCATTTCTTGAATTAATTAACTATAGCAGTTATCACTGATCTCTATTGAATATAAAGCTTGAGGCATTCACTGAATACATTAGTGGAACAGACCCAGCTCTTAAGTTTCAGTTGACTGTTGGACATCAAAGCATACATTTTTGGATGTTACTTTATTTAAAGATGGTGAGGTTGAGATTCAGTCAGATTTGTATAGAAAACAAATTGACCATAATACACTACTGTTGGCACAAAACTGCCATCCACAACACATTATAAGAGCTATTCAAAGGACAGCTAATTAGGGTAAAACAAAACTGTTCAAGTGAAGCTGTGTTTAAAGAAAGGAAAAACAAATGATTAGATTTCAGTATAGGAACTATAGGAAGATATAATAAAAACAGCTAGTTCAGTAGATCACATAAAGAGATACTTCGAGAAATTCTAGTGCTGATAGGGAAAGAATGCTAAAGTTGCCAGAAACCCCACATTGCATCACTACTTATACTGTAGGAGTTAATAAAGTAAGGAGATTGTAAATAATAGATAACAAGTGTTAATGGCAGATGAGAGATTTGAAGAAGTTGCCAAGGAACTCCCTTATTTTGTATATAAAAGAGTAAGAAATGTGGGGACAGGATTGTGTCTTCCGTATTCAAACCTGAGAAAAGTGTTACTGTACCTTGGCAAGTACCAAAGAAAACAAGAGATGTGGAGGTGTATTTACTGCACTTGTTTAATCCAGGAGGGTTATGTAAACATCCAAGAGGCAAAAGGAATATACTGCAATGACCTAATAACTTGTGACACAATGGGAGTAGTCTATATTCTGAATTGCCAGTGTGGAGCTTTTACATAGGCAGAACAACACAGAATTTTAAACTTAGGATAGGGGAACATGTTAAGGCTGTACAAGATGAAAATGAGAAATGTACAATTGGAAGGCATATGAAAGGAAAAATAACAAGCATTTATCAATGCTGAATGTTGATTGCTTTGCTCCATTGAGCTTACTCAGTTCCCCTCCCTCACCCACTCATACTGTTTCTCCTGGTGCTGCAGGCTGCCCTTTGTACTGGGCTCCCTGCCTGCATTGGTGCCTGTGTCTGCCGAAAAAATCTGCAGCAGTCCTGACAGAGCTAAGTTGAGCTCAGTCACTTCCCTTGCTCACTCGCTCGATCCTAATCTGTCCCAATCACTGATTTCCAAGCGACTGCAGTATTCTGCACTGAAATGTGAAAACAGATTTTGAGCACGATGCAAAAAATGACAGCTGTACTGTTCATAAGGAGGAGTGAAAAAATGCCAGTGTTGAAAATCTGGAGTTAAAATATTACTAATGTCTGATTACAAGGATGCGTGGAAACTGCACAGCATGCTATAACACAGTCATTTTATGGATGTTCATCACAAATGTTCAACACAGACATTTTAGGACCTCTGCTAATGAACAGTGTCACTGTGATTTTCATAATGTGTCCCAAATTCTGATTTCCCACAGTGATGGCCTTATTCTGCTCGTGTCGGAAAACACATTTAGGCCAGGATGTGGAAAATGACAGCTTTACTGTTCATAAGGAGGTGCAGGAAAATGATAATGTTGAAAATCTGGAGTGAAAATATTGCAAATTTGAGAAGTTATGAGCATGCCTAGCAACTCGCAATACACACTCGTAAAACAGTCATTTCTTGGATTTTGCACCAAATTTGGAACATAGCCTTTTTGAGAGCCCACTTCATGAACACTAGCACTGTCATTTCATTAATCATCCCCAAAGGTGATTCCACACATGACTGCAAAATCACCTTTGGGGCTGAATAATGCCATGACAGTGCTTGAATTCATGAGGAGGGGTCCCAAAACCCATGTTGAAAATGTGGTGCCACAATTCCAAAAATGCCTGCAATATGCATCAAAGTTGAAAAAAACTATTTATGCCATTATACAGCTTACTGGCATTTTCTCAGTTCACGGTCAGCTTTGAAGAGTGAAGACATGTTCTCGGTCTGCAAAATCATCGTACCAGACTCTGCAGGTAAGTATGGGTTGAGGGGTATGAGGAGGCAGGGTGTGCAGAGAGTGAGCATGGGTTGTGGGAAGGGCAGGAAGGCGGTGAGGAACCATTTTCTTTTTCACAAGTACTACTGAACAAACAAAAAAAACATTGTGGGAAGGTTTTTTACAGGATCCTTTGGCACACTGGTGTGTGGGCTCAGCATGCCAACATTGTGTTTTGAGAGAGCAGCTCTAGCTGACAGTTTATTAGGCACCCTGTTGTCACAAAATGGGGCGCAAGAGCTGAGGGATTGAGCACCCCATGGCACAAATGCAGTGTGTGTTGGGGGTGAGAGGAATTAAGCTGATGGGGAGTGGACTCCCTCATTGGCAAATAATACTTTGTAGGGAACATAATGCCAGTGGAGATTGGGCTCCCCGTTGGCAACATGAACATTACCATTATGGCCACTGAAGCTGGCGAAGATTGGGGCCCCATAAGCAAATGATACTTTGTAGGGGACATATCACCAACAGGGAGGAGTCCCTGTCGGCAACATGAACATTATGGTTATGGCCACTGAAGCTGATGGGGATTGGGATCCCATCAGCACACAAACACTAGGTGGGGCAAATGCTGCTGATGGGGATTGGACACCCCTCGGCATGGGGAGGCTCACTCATTTTGTTTGTGAGCATGGTGGCAACCACCACCATGTTCTAAACAATATCATGTACCAATGTTTCACCCAGAAATGATGGGTCACTCCCTCATTGCAGCGGAATGGCTTACATTGCAATGATGAGGTGGCCCCTGATTGCAGTGGCTGAAACCTTACAAGTTATGGCATGCTGGCTGAATTAGTGTCAGCAGCAGCATGCTACCTCAGATAAGTGAAGAGGCCAAACCTCCAAAGGCTGTAGGGCATTGGCCACAACAGTGCCGTGCCTCCACAGCCTGCTTCTACAGCAAGCTGCTGCAATATGTTTCTTTGCATGCATGCAATTAACATAAAATGAGCATAATATTTCCTTTCTTGGCATTCAGAAAATTCATAAAAATCAGAGGGGAGACTGGAAAAGTTAGTACGTGTGAAACTAAATGGATATTTTACACTTAGACATGCCCCCAGCTTGACTTATTACATTGAATTAGTGCCATATTTGCAGGAAATATAGACTGTTTGTTAGATCTGCAGGAATAAATCAAAATAATGTAGTAATGAGTATTTTGATTTAAAAGAAGTGGAAAGTTTTATTTATTCTATCAGCCTGATTCCCTGTGGATTCTTTCCCCACCCTTGGCATTGTGTTGTTTGCATACTATTCTATCAAGTATTATCATAGGATTAATAATATAAAACACTGCAATCTTGCTTTGAAATAATAATAATAAGAAAATGGTATAGCACTTATACAAATGTGAATTGAGTATCATAGTGTTTGTATTTTTGTGATTGCAGACCCCTTTTCATTCTGACTGTGTCCTGCAAATGAAATGCAAAGTATGCATGGTTACGGAGTTTGAAACCAGATGGATGGCCCTTAAAGTATGGATCATTTAAGAAGAAAAGGTTAGTTAAAAGAACCTTGAAGATGAAGAGAAGAAAATGAAAGAAGTAAGAAAGTTTTACTAGTTTCTTTTTACTGCTAGATGCTGTGGTTGATGCAGTAAAATAATGTTTAGCTTTAAATTTAATAGGTAAATAATACAATTATGGTCCAATATATAACATAAAATAAATGAAAATGCATTATGGCCATATTAAGTCACACTTGTAATAGTTAACCTTCAACAGTTGAGCAATATGGAACTAGTCAGATTGAGAAGCCTGTGTAAATGCTTCTAGTTGATTGTATTTGTTGCTTGTTGTCTCTTTTAGTATCCTTCTGTACATTTAAACTAATTTATTAATTGTAATTGATTGTTAGCATGAGCACTTTAATTGAGGGCATCACTATAAAAACATGTTGTAATCACTGGGGCAGTAACCTCTGATGAAACTCTGAATAGACAGAGTGAAATGTCAGGTCCCAGTAGCTTAAAGCAGGGTGCTTCAGCTATGCTGTGCTATTTCAATAAGTAAGTTCTTTCTGTATGTTTGCACTTTTTACTTTGTTGAATACTGTTCTTTGAAATTGTTATGATTATATTGGAACCAAGAATTTAATTAAAAGAAGTCTCTTTATAAGAATAAGTATGGTCCTTGGTTGTCCAGTTTATGAACTGTGACTAGGATAAAATTACACTGTTCTTTATTGTGACATAGTATAAGGGTTTGCATCTGATGCACTCTCCTTTGTTTGGTATTGGTTGTCAATCAATAATGCTATGGTGCACATTTAAAGTTTAAATCAGACCAGATGTGGAGCACCTGAAATTTGTACTGTGGTTATGCACATGTTAGACTTTAGTTAGGGGCTGCTTTATAACATCATTACTGTATTGGTTTTGATTTTTAATTGGCCATTACAATGTTTAAGTTAACGCATACACTGTGGCACCCTTTAGTATGCTAGACACGGTGTATAATTTTGGCTATGTAAATCTTGTATCTGAGTTTGGAGCTGCTGCATTTTCTTAACCATATTTGTTCTGATCTTTTAATTACATCGGCTAGTAAATGTGCTTAGGCTTCCTTACATGAAAATCCCTGACTATAAATTAATGGCACTAGTTATTACATTGTTTAAATTAGCGCATTGTGCTATGGCTCCTTTAAGTATGAAAACCCAGTTAGTCCATGTGTTCTCTGTTCCGTATCACTCATAGAGAACATGTCTGGTACTTTGTAAATTATTAGCCTATGACCGCTGATGCCATCCTGTTTTGTTCTATATACTTAACATCTGTTCTTTATTTGTAAAGCTGAGCATAGAATACTTAGGGCTACATCAGAGACATAGACATCAGGAATGCCGTAATGTGACTTCACTTTGGCTGATTATTTTCATAAAGCCTGTTCTTTCACAGCTCTGTATAACATTTACATGGGGAATTGAGCACAGAAGCACCTCAGCATTGTTGGTTTAGTCTCCATTTTTTCTAGCATTTTATATTGCTGTTTATAGAAATCTATGCAATGAGATGCTTGAATGGATGAGCTCTTTCTAATTTGAACTGTGGCTGTCTTAAGTACAAAAACACAACCAATCTATAGTACTAGTTTCACACAGTTTTAATTAGCGTATTGAACAGTGGCTCCTTTAAATATGAAAATCAATATTTGTTCTTTTTTCCTCTGTTTTCCTCCCACCCTTAACTCACACATGCTCTGTCTTTCATCAGTCCTCCAGAGAACATGCTTAGCACTTTGTAAATTATTAGCCTTGAATCACCGATCCCATCCTGTTTCTGTCTGTATACCTAGCATCGACTCTTTATATGTAGACGTGAATGCAATATCACTGTGGCTCTTTCAGAAACACTGACATTTGGAATGCAATAACTGGCTATAATTTAGATGATTATTTTATAGATCCTGTTCTCCTTAGCTCTGTATAATAGTGACAGGAGTATTTAAAATTAGGAGCACTTCAGAATAGTTAGTTATAGCCACAAGTTTTGGATAGTTTTTTCTAGCATTTTATATTACTGTAATATACACAATGTGATGTTATAGATCAGTGTATAGATTTCATTTGTAATAATTATATGGCTATAAAAATCCAGTAATCTGATTGGCGAGGCACTCGAACCCACTGCTGATATTCCATAATGGCAGCACTGGAAAAAGGTTCAGTAGCCTCTTCATCTTAAAATCAATAGTACCAGCCATTCCTGACTGCTATCACAAATGTGTCTGTCACCTTTACTCACTAAAATGTTCAACTAGGCCTTACAAAATAAAACTGTCTTAAATCTATAAACATAAGAATTAAATGTTATTTTCCTTATAATAATCTTGTTGCCCACACATACATAACTTAAACAAGCACTTGTCAATGCTGAATGTTGTCTTGCTGGCATTGGCACTGGAAGTTATAGATACATAAACAGTGTCAGCAGATAGGGCCTGTGGCCCACCCAGTCTGCCATTTGAGCTTGTAAGTTTACTTTATGTTTTCCTAGAAGTCTGTTGCCCTTAACTCTGACTTCCAGAATTCCTTTATGTCTATCCATGCATTCTTAAATCCTGTGATTGTTTCAGCCCCACCACTTCCTCTGACAGGGTGTTCCACTTGTCCACCACCGTTCTGTGAAGAAATTCTTCCTCAAATTTCCTCTGAATCATCCTCCCTCCAACTTCATCCCATGTTCTCTAGTCCTGGAACATCTTTTTTGCTTAAAATGGTGTATTGTTGCACCCTGTTCCTCTCTGTAAGATACTTGTATGTCTCTATCATATTCCTCTCTCCCGCCTTTCCTCCAGGGAGTGCAGGAGTTAGAGAGATGCATAATAGGAATGGCAGTGAAGTGTAGAACTGACATCAACACCACCCACCCTGCAGAGACTGACAGGCATAGAGGTGTGCCTTTGGGTCATTGGCCCATAATGCTCCATGCCATTTCACCTCACCCTACCCTGCAGACTCTGACGAGAGTGTCATTGTGCCTTGGGGTCATTGGGCCTTATGCTCACCCCATTCTATAAGGAAATACATTGAGATTGGTGCAGTATAGAAGAATGAGGTGAACTTTGGAGCCAAAGGGTCAAGGCACACCTTGATGCCTGTCACTGGCTGCAGGGTGGGGTGGAATGGCATGAACATTACAACCATCAATCCAAAGGCACACCCTGATGCCTGTCAGTCTTTACAGGGTGGGACGTTATGGTTAGAAACCCTAACACCCTGGATGTTTGTCGGTATTTGCACTCCAAATTTTAACATGGGCTTTTTGTGACCCCACCTCATGAAAGCATTTGGAACCTCCACTTATGAACACTGGCATTGTGATTTTGTTATTCTGCCCCAAGCGTTGATTTTCCACAGTGACTGTGCCATTCTGTGTGCCAGATGTACGAAAACACATTTTGGGCAGGATGTGAAAAGTGACAGCAATACTGTTCATAAGGAGGTGTGAAGAAATAGCAATGCTGAAACGGAGTGAAAATATAATAAATTCTCAAAGTTACTAACGTGCATTGAAACTGCACAATGCACACTTGTAACAGTCATTTTGTGGAATTCTTTCACCAAATTTTAAACAAAGGCATGTTGGGACCTCTGCTCATGAACGATGTCACTATGACTTTCTTAATCTGTCCCGAATGTTGATTTCCTACAGCGACCGCTTCCATTCTGTGCCAGATGTGCGAAAACACATTTCAAGCAGGATGTGAAAATTACAGCTGTACTGTTTATAAGGAGGTATGCAAAATGGCAATGTTGAAAATCTGGAGTGAAAATATTAAAAATTCTTGAAGTTATGAGCATGCATGGAAACTGCACTATGCACGCTCATAACATTCATTTTGTAAATTTTGTCACCAAATTTTCAACATAGGGCTTTTGGGAACCCATCTCATGAACAGTGACATGGCTGTTTCATTAATGGATCCCAAAAGGTGATTCCATGCAGTGACCGTGAAATCACCTTCGGGACTGAATAACGAAATGACAATGACTGAGTTCATGAGGTGGGTCCCAAAAGCCCCATGTTGAAAATTTGGAGCCAAAAGTCACAAAATGGCTGAGCTATCCACCTAAGTTGAAACCCTCATTGATACCATTATGCAGCTTACGGCATTTCATTAGCTTGTGGTCAACTTTGAAGAGTGCAGACATTTCCCCACCACTGAAAATTGTCACGCCTGGCTCCAGAGGTAAGTGTGGAGTGAGGGGGTGTGCAGGGAAAGGGGTGCGCAGAGGGTGGGTGCGGTTAGGGAAGGGGCTACAACCAACAGAAAGGGACATTTTCTTGTTTATAGGTGATAAAAATACATTTCGTGGAAGTTTTTCTTTTTCCAGGTTTGCTTTGGGCACACTGTAGTGGTCTCCCAGTGTGCCATCTGGGTGTTTTGGGACTGGAGACAACTGGGATTGGGCACCCTGTCAGCAAATAAAACATGTCCATGTTTGGGGGCATGATGCCAAGGGGTATTAGGCACCCCTTGGCAGACAAATTAAAGTAGGGGGACATTATGCTAATGGGATTAGGCTCCTCCATCAGCAAACCAATTGAACTAGGGATTAGGCACCTAGCGTCTGCTTGCTGGAGACTGTGAAGCGGGCAGCAGCCACCATGTTTATTGAGATATTACACAGGCAATGCACACCCTGCAATGATGGGAGATCCTAATTACAGCTGCTAAATTGTTTCATGTTGGTGGCATGCTTCTGCAGTGCTGTCATAGACAGCGTGCTACTCATTCATGCCACAGAGACCAGCCCAAAAATGCAGTGGAGCCATTGACCACAACACCACCAGGGCACCTCCAAAACCTGTTACTCCATACCATGCTACCACAACATGTTGATTGTGCTATGTGCAAGACAACATAAAAATGAAGTACTACAGTACTTAGAATTGTAATTTATGTTATTTCTTTGCTGTCTATATAAAATACCTCCTATCCTCACCTGATTACTAGGACACCTGTGTTGTTAAAGCTGTTACAGATAAAGCAAAGCCCTGGTTCCAGATGAGGACTTCTGTTGTGTACTAGTGGGAGTAAACATTCTGCCAGCAGAACAGAGCAGAGGTCTGAACTCTTGCATTCTATCTGTAGTAAACATTCCATCTCTTGAATGTTGGCAAGACAGAAAATAAACAAGACAGAGATAAGGGAGGGAATTATTAAGAAGAAAAAGAAAGACAAGAGAATGAGTAAAACATGGGGTGGGTTGTGGGAAACTAGAGGGTTTAAGGGCTAATTAAAAATACATGAATTTTGTTGTACATAATATTTAAACCTACGATGCCATGTCAGTACTGGGATGTGCTGGGACTGTTTTAAAAAGTCACAAAAATGTTTCTTTTTGATTTGATGCATTTCTTCACCCCCTCCCCAAATAAAACCATCTTGGACCCATTTATAATCACAGTGACACTCCAGAATGTACATTGTGGTGGGTAATGGTACTTCTCAGGTGATTGAAGTGAAGGCATTCGGTGATGCCTCCTGTCTCATGATACACTCAGGTGTGCCACTATCCAACCACAACACATACCCTGTTATGTCTTATTGTTTCATTGTTTTCTTTTCTGTTTGTTGGGCAGTCTTCACTCTTGTTAAGAAAAAAACATGGGAACACAGACAATAACCAAATGGATGCCTCTGTCCCTGCACGATTGATCTCTATAGGGACATTAAATGGGACTGTCAATATTAATGTGTTCAATTCTGCAAGAAACATTAGATAAAAAGCAGATGTGTAAAACGGTTGTCTAAGCTCAAAGTAATAAAATCAGCTATAAAATGTCAGTGTAAGCAACATGGAGGGATGCAGTAAAGCTCTTTAAGGGACTATTTTACCTCTATTTTATGTCTAAATTAACTATAATAAAGTTATAACTTGATTTGTTTCTTATGTTTATTGCTTAATCATTAAAGTCTTGTTGGATTTTTATAGCCATATTATAATCAGAATAAGGCACTCCAGGGTGTACATTGTCCTTGAATAATGTCACACACCTAGGGTGGTGGAAGCACTCTGCCTGTGGCCTTGTGCTTTGACCCACCCTAGGTGTGATGTTATTCAGTGACAACACACACACCCTGTCATACCTTATTGCTTAAATGAACTTGTTTCAAACTGTCTGCAATTAATCCCATGTGTGTTCTCATGAATATATATGATTTCAATGTATTTAAGGTGATGTGAGACTCCTGTTGCCATGCCCCTGTCTAAGAGTGTAAAACTGGAAGTGACAGAGAAGTAGTGACTAGCAGCTTGGTCTGCAGCATCACATCTGTTTTAAACCTGCAATAAAGCTTTACTTTTATTGCCAGCAGATATGTGATTAGTTCTTCATAAATGCATTATATGTTTCTTCATTAATATTTCCCTGGTGTCCAGAGGCACCCCCACCCTCCGATTGCTGTTCCTATAATCTTTGATGTTTCCTTGGTGTCTAGTGGCACCCTCCTTCTACCATGTAATTGTTATTTCTATATTCTTTAATGTTTCCCTGGTGATTAGTGGCTTTCTCTCCCTCAGTTGCTGTCCCTGTATTTTTCAATGTTTCCTGGTATCTTGTGGTACCATCTACACTCCAGTTGCCATCCTCATATTTGAGTATAACCTGTAATAAAGAAAACAGTCCTTAATGTCTTTTTAACCTGTAAAAAAAATGGCTCCTCAACGATCTGACCCAGCCACCCCAACCTCCACTGAAAACCCACCATCCCACAATTACCACACACCTCACACATCCTTACTTACCTGAACATGTCCCAGGAAAAGATCCACTCTCTGATCAAAGACACATCTTGCTGTTGGAACTGCCAACTGTAATATGAGAAACAAAGGTAAGTGTGAGTCAATATATTTCAATGGGATTTTGAACTTTGATGCATAACTTTGTCTCTTCTGTATATTTTCTCCCTGAATTTTCAGCATGGCCTTTTGGGACTCCACCTCAGTAGCAAGAATGCTCAGATGTGATGGACACAGTTGTGTATCTGTCAGGACTATATAGAATGTGATGAGCTTTAGTGTTGACAACCCCAAGGAAGAATGCTCCTGGTTAGCATATAGAAATGTGTATATGCAACACTAATCCCCACCTCCTCCCTCCCCTACCCTCATGACAAATGGGAAAAGTACAGGTCAGAGTATTGCCACACAGGTATGGTGTTTCACAGTGGCCCGCACCTCAGACTCTCACCATATCTGCATCAGGCATAGTTATGGTGCCCGACATGTTGAGTTCTCCCCTCGACAGGCAGCACCACAGCCTGCACTGGGACATCACATAGTCACAACACTTTCAATACATCCATTCACCATGGCTCCATTCATGCAGGCAGGTGTATCCATCCACTACTAGCAGTCTGTTGCCTTTAGCTCTATTGATGAATTAGGCCGACATTATTCCTGAGTTGCCGTTGAATGGGCTTGCAAGTGTGGCTGGTGCCTTTGTAGTATGCCGGCACACCTGCTGACACTCTGGGAGGTGTGTTGCTTCCATTCTGCTTTCACTGCTGTGGCTGTCAGTGGTATCGCTGTGGAAGTGTTGGCCTGACACCAGGCTTCTGAAATGGAAGTAATCAAAGCACGTTATATAGTATGTTTGGGTCATGTACACTATTGCATGCAGGGCTGTGTTGTAGCTGAATAAATAAACCCCTAGCTCAGCCTTGTAGGACAGTGCAAGACCTATGGCTTGGACGTGTTTCACCACCATGGTGCAAGAAATCAGTTTCCAAACTGGTGGTCAGTTTGACTAGTAGGTTTCAAAATGAGTCCACCAATTCAATATTTTTGTGGCCATCCTTTTCTAGGACTCAAAAAGCACTTCATAGTCAGGTATCCAGTTGGCTAGTAAGTTTCAAAATGTAGTAGCAAAACCAACTATTTTGCTAGCCATTAGCCACCTGTCAAATTGATTCATCCCACCCTGGTCACAAGTGTAGGGGTTAGGAAGGGATGAGGATGATGGTTGTTATATATACATTTTAATAAGGTAACCCTGTATGAGGCACCATACCATTGATATATGGCCCTATACCTGTAGACTGTCCTTTCCTTGGGTCATAAGGGTAGGGGACATAGCAGGGTGGGTGGAAGGTAGACATAAGAACCCTAATACTGTAGCACATTTCCAAATTTTGTGGGCACTGTGCTTGCAACTCTAATAGTTTATTTCCAACCTTTGTGCAGTTTGCATTTTGTGCAGTAGCAATCCCAAGAGCATTATCATAGTTTTCTTCCATGAATGTCCTTACATTTTAAGAAATTTGAGTTGTCACTGCATTTATGCATGTCCTTTGAAACCCTACACAAAACAGGAGTGACACAACATATTTTCCAGAGGACACTTTATGGTCTGTGATTAGATCAGGAGGCCACAAACTGCAACAGTTTGTTATAGAAGAATTAATGTATGTGATAATTTGCACAAATATTTAAATAACAAATACAGTGTGTTGAAAAAACATTAGTCTTGGCACTTATTAGATTCCTATCATAAACTGAAATTGCAGCATTAGGCTTGGAGATTGTGCAAATTCAGAAATACATAACAACATAGCAGGTAGTGCAAACATAAGCAACTTTGTTAGTCTCAAGCTAGTATAGTGGTTCTTCAAATATTCTCCTATGCATGAATACATGGGCGTTATGCTCAATACACACATAAATGGCCCATGCAGCTGCACTCTATAGAGAGGTGTGCACCAGCTAACATTAACCACTACCAGCCACCTGTCTATGACCTCACCCCCAGCACACAGAAATATGGGGGTGGACAGATGTGAAGCAAGGCTATGAGCAGGCATCCAATGGGATGCCATTCTGGATCCTGTAATGGGTCCCATGCTCTGTGCTCTGTGCAAGAAGGATTTTTGGCAGGCACTGGTCCAAAAGAAAATTATGGGTGAGTGCCTGCAGGCTCAGAGAACTGGGCATCACATCATGGGGGCAGAATTCTGTGTCCCACCAGAGCCAGCAGGTGTCATTGGAGGGGAGTGAACACAGATTACAACAGGTTCCCCACTGCCAAATCCTGTGCCCCCTGTGTCTGGTACTATGAGTCTTTGTGCATGGTGTGTAGTGGGGCATGCCTCAACTCTCCCCCTGACCACCCATAGCACGTACTATAACTGCGTGGGTGGCCAGAGATCCTGTTACAAGGATCTCATGCACCTGCTATTAATTCCACCAGGGGTTCACTGGACCCCTGCTGTGTGCACTCCACTGTAGTGTTGCCTACACATCTCTGTGTATGCAACTTCACTTTTATCATGAGAACCCATTGTAAGTGCATAGTAAATATAGTGTGAATAAGCAATGAAAAAGTCAGCTCAGTGTGAGCAAAGTATTCAGTTTGAAAATCTTGCACTGTGCAAATTTAGCAAATAAATGTTTAAATTTCATGTGCATTTGATAAGGGAACAGATGGCACCCCTCCCTCCGTGTACTGCAAAACAATTATGGGATGGTGGGTCAGGGTGTCAGTTGTACCTTGATCAAATGCATGTGAAATCAGACACATAAAAAGTATTTCATTTTTCTCCTATGACTTTCAGCAAAGGACTCTCTCCTCTCTTATTTAAAGCCATATACCTACTGTGTTGAGACTGAACAAGATTAATATATAAACATATTAATATGTATAATCCCACACCTCTATCATTTCCTGGAGTTTCATTATTGGTTATATATTTTTTTTATTTTACTTTTTGTTTTGTGATCTGAATGAAGAAAGAGCGCATGTAGTGTGTACAAGCATATACATGTACAGATGTGCCTTGAGAGATGCGCGACAAGCACATTTCAAAGCTTGATAAACAATACATGTACACTCAATAAGATGGAGCTTCTTCCCCAATTTACTGGGTTCAGCTTTGCTAGCATGTACAAATAACAAAAAGATAGTATAATATGGCTGTAGCTGGTTAAAGACCATGAAGAAACACCCATGCACAAAACACTTAAAGGACATTTGATTGACACGGTGGATACACTCCCATGACAACAGAGCTGGAAAGCGATTTCACAAATTATACAGAGGGTAACAGGGCGTGCCATTATGTTTCAGTGCCAAATTCACTCCATAGAATATGCTTGATTTTGTCTAACACATACTTTTCATGCATCACACATGCAAGATATTTATTTGTATTCCAGTCTTTTGGGGACTGTAGGTAATGAATATGGTGCTCCAAAATAATGCTTGATAGCTTTATACTAGGATTTGGGCAATGCACATCATGCAGTTTTAATATTACAGTGCCATACATTTGAGTTTCATTTTAGTGGTGAGCCCACTTTAATGGTAAGCATTCTAGCACACTAAGTGTGGAAGCAGCCTTTTATAGGGGTGCATTAGGATCCCTCTAGACCTATTCCACAAATGCACTTTTGAAAAAATTTGTCAGCTAAATTTCCTTTTTAATGTGCACTATGTCATAAGTTTTTCATAACAAAGATAATAGCCATTGTGCATGTGCAAAATGTTTGTACTAATTTGTATAACCCACCAGAAGCCTGTAATAACACACATAATGATCTGAATTCACATATGTCAGCCTGTATAAATATATATATAGTAAGGATATACCATTGTCCCAAGGAAATATTGCCAATATTTTCATGAGAGCTGTTTGAACTTATGACATCATGAGTGGCAGAGCCACTGAGGCCATGGCATATCAGTTTATCCAACACTTCTGTTCATTTTAACTTTTAATTTGTTTTTTGGGGGTATTTCTTGTGTTTTCTCCCTTTTTAATGTTCTTTCAGATGTCCAATGTCACAGGAGCATGATGCATCAGACACTTTTATGTGCATCATTCATCAGCAGGTTAGAATGGTTCATTGCAGGTGTTTAAGGAACTAGCCAGCATGTACAGCAAGCAGGTGTGGCTTTTGAATAGCCATGGAATGGAATCTGCAGGTTGGCATCAGGAGCAGGATGTCCCAGTCAAAGCACTCATGTTTTGGATTCTTTTACTTTGTTTTGGACACCCTTTTTGTTTTAAAAGAAAACAATAGTGAAGAGCATTAGAGGAATAAAATGAAAGTACTGTGAGGGAGTATCAGTTGAACTGAAAGTAATTACAGGGAACCAGCATGAGTGAACTTTTAGTTCTAGAATAGAATTGTGATACTCGTGCTGCTGGTTTCCACCAATCAAAAGCTACAGTGAGACTGTTTTTGTTCCTGGGGACCGAGGTGAGAATATTGGACCTACAGTGAGAATATTTCAATATTCTCTTCTAGTTCAGAGGTCACAAAACTAGCTTTGCTATTTGCCTAAAATATTCCCACAAGCATTGTGTACATGTGGTCTTTTGATTTCCTGCACATCCCCAATACAATCTCATATGGGCTCATACAGGATGATATAGTCAAGTGACTCCAACTTCATTAAAGAGGAATGAAAATAAATAAAATATTCACAGACACATTAAAGCTGATCGATTGATAAAATTAAGAATTAAATTAAGAATGAATATAATATTTTCAGTAAGAGGTTTGCCATAGGGCTGGTGCCAAGACTGTGATGTGAATGAGGTGACTTGCATATCTGTTGACCTGTCATTTTTGCGCTGTACAATGTTTCATTACAAAAACAAAGGAGCAGAGGCTGCAAAGGAAATATTTGAACTTGAATTCTGAAAGCGGAAAACAGATTAATAAAAACTGCAATTGATAATGTGTACTGATTAAAAGGAAATGCATGTGCCACCAATTTTGATCTGATGACTGGAGCATCAGAATTAATATATCAATTCATGGTAGCCAGTAACCTAGACAAATACCCATGTTCTTTATTTAGCAGTCTTTTCATTGAATATACTACACCCGAAACAACTTTTCCACACCAGTGCTTTTACAAAAGGGTGGTTATCATGAAAAGTTTCAACCACTGTTCACTTACTGTGAATGGTTCCCACACACTTGCATACCCCACCTGTGGCAGGGGTCCACACTTCCTGCTGCAATTCTAGAACCAGCTCTCGGGTCATCATAATCTTGACACCATTCCAATCACAAACCTCTTCCTGTAAATACAGCATTTGTTTAAACATAGATGAGTTCTACATGAATATTATTGTGAAATTGATTGTGGTTTCAATTATTAAATAATGATATGTTTTTAAATATCCGAATTCTCACTTGTACTGATAGATTTCCTAATGTAGTTCTTAATTCTAACCATCGATCAGCTTGGATGTGAATGTGTGACATATTATATAGAAATATGGATGAATTTGAGAATGTATGCTAATGCCCCTTTTCTTTTTGCACCACACTGCACACACCTGATATTTGTGATTCTGGTAATGGAGTCACATTCCTCATCTTTACTCCGCTCTGCTTCTGGCACAATCAAAATTATAGAACTTTGCTTGTGGGTAGATTATTTATTTGTGCCTATGTTGGTGCACTGTAGAATAGTTACAGAATTAAAATAAAAACGAAATGTATTTTCTAGTTGGCTGTTGGAGTTCTTTGCGTTTGACTGTGTGTGTGTGTCTGTGTCTGTGTGTGTGTGTGTGTGTGTGTGTGTGTGTGTGTGTGTGTGAGCATGCGAGGGATCTTGAAATATCCTGGCATTAAGAAACACAGCTGAAGGACAGTACAGACTTGCATGATATGTATCAGCAGTTGCTCTCTCATTTATCTGAACTTCAGGTTATGTTGGTAAAAAATGTAACACACATTAAGGATCATTTTCTTAATTACACATTATAATGGTCATTGCGATTGTGTGTTCGGGGTGGGTGGAGCTACTGTCTTCAAATCATGCATTTTATATCATTGCTAACTTATTTATACCAGTAAATACTACACACAGCTCCGAGCTGGTTTTGTTCTGCCAGTGATCATTGTAAACCAGCTAAAATGCCCCTGTAAAAGATGAAACAGTAAAAATAAATGAGGTGGAAATGAAAATTAAAAAGAGATACAGATAATGCCAATGTTAAAAAGAAAACATACTCATTTATCACATGTAGTCAAATCTGCTTGAGTTGGAACACAAAATAATAAATACAAGCTCCCATGCTACTGTAAGTCAATGGAAGCAAGAGAAGATGGAACCCAACAGTCAAAATGGTTAAATCATTTACAGAATAAGGGATTGTTTTCTCAGCAACAACAAAAAATTTTAGCGATTCATGTGACTGTATGTCCCTCCCATAAAATTTCCTTAATATATACTTCTCATGATTCTACGACCTGAAATCCACCCTGATAATCTTGGGCAAGCTACTAATAGTCTAGCTGTCAACACCAATCATAATAATATATAAATGTACACAGTGAAATTGCCCTATCTAATGCATTATAAAATCTGGCCATCTTGTCCCTCCCTTGCAATCAAGTATCAGTAATCAAAGAATCTCACAATCAAAGAATTTGCAGGTTCATGATCAAAGAATAAAAATGCTGAAACTTGAGTTTTAGGCAGAATTACATGGAACCACCATGCCTCAAGCCTGAGCCCCTGAGCAAAACCACCCTCATTTGTGTTCAAAGGCTACCCCTGGGCTGAGAAAATTGAATTTTTAAAAGGCCATCTCATCCCTCCCTCTAATGCAAAATTGTGATCAAAGATCTCATGATCAAAGAATGTGCAGGCTCACGATCAAAGAAATTGCAGGCTCATGAGCAAAGAATAAAAATGCTAAAATTCGACTTTTAGGCAGAATGAAACAAAACCACCACCGTGACTCAATAGAACAAGCACCCTGCACAAAACCCACCCTCATCTGTGTTCTTAGGCCACCCCTGAGCTGTGAAAATTAATTTTTACCTCGCGATGCAAGATCACGATCAAAGAAGCTCACGATCAAAGAATTTGCAGACTCGCAATCAAAGATCGTTAGTGATCCACGATCAAAGATTTTAAATGTTTAAAACTCTATTTTTTACCATTTTACACTGAACCAAAGGCATGGCTCAATAGAACGAGGCCCCTGAGTAAAACCCATCCAACTTTTACTTCAGGAGTGACCCCTGAGCTGAGTTATTTTATTGTTTTCGATTGGAATTAAAAACAAGATGGCGGACCTCACGATCAAAAATTCTAGGGGACAAAGATTCTTTGACTCGAGGCTGCAAATTCTTTAGTCGCCAGGTGGGATGAGATGACCTTAAACCCATTTTTGTTCACAAAACAACCATATAAATGTTCCTATTGACTTATAATGGGAGCTTAAAAGTGGCATAACTTTCAAATGCCTGAATATGTTTTCACCAAATGAAAAGTGGCATGTTCAGCCAGCCAAACTCTGTCAGATGAGTCATCTTGCAGGCAGCACACCACTACGATAGCCACACAGGGCCTCGGACAAATTCCCAAAACTGCCTCCAAAACTGGATAATTTTGCATTTTCAGAGATTACGTGTGCAAAGACCGTAAGTCCAACCAAATCAAAATTTGCCAACTCGAGAGATCTACCATGCCCCACTATGCATACCAAATTTCAGGCAAATCTGTTTAATAGGTCCAAAGTCATTAATGCACAAAGTTTGACTTTAACATAAAGTGCCGTCATAATCCTAAATATAGTGACGTGACCGCCTACTATAATGTATATATATCTATCTATATATATATATATATATATATATATATATATAGATATATATATATCTATATATATATATATATATATGTATATGTATATATATATGATATATATATATCTATATATATATATATGTGTATATATATATATAGTATATATATATAATATATATATATATACACATATATATATATAGATATATATATATATATCATATATATATACATATGCAAAAATCTGCATTGATGCATCATTTATGGTTCAAACACAAAAAGTCAGAAATGAGACCTTTAGGGTTGCCCCTGCCCCCTCAGGTACCCCATCCTCCCAGATTGACAGACGCCTGGGTGTGTCATTGGGGTTGAGGAGGCAGTATAGCGCAGTGGTCTAAGGCTCTGAGCTGCAAATCTGGTGACATCCAGCAGACCAGACCTGGGTTTGAATCCACAGCTTCCACTTGCATACTGTGTGATCCTGAGCAAGTCACTTAACCTCCTTGTGCTCCCCAGGTTGCTCCTGTAAAAAGCTTTCAGCTTAGTGTGCTATACCTGGTTAAACAACTAAATAAAAATAATAATAAAAAATAAAAAAATAAATAAATAAATAAATAAAATATTTAAAATAAAATAAATAAATAAAAATAATAATAAAAAGGCCTAAATGTCACCACATTGCAAGTGTAATCATGCCACAGGAAAGAAGAATGGGGTGACATTTGGGCCTATTCTCAAGGACCCACCCCAGCATCTGTCAATCTCAGGTGGTTGGGGGTAAATGAGAAGGGGTAGGGGGCAAACCTAAAGGTCTCAGTTCCTGAATTTTTGTGTTTTAACCCTAAATGATGCATTAACGTAGTTTTTGTGTGAATTTCCTTACTTTTGAAAGCATAGAAAAGTACAAACAAGTAGGTAGGAGTGGGGCCCCACACTCCCACTAACTTGCAAATTTCTACCTAACATAACAGTACAAGCACTGAATTTCATATGTATTGGTGGGAGCACATATGGTGGGAGCATGGGGGTCCCCCACCACCTTGAAACAAAACAAGTTTCATTCATCAGAGTGGCATAATTCCACACTGTTAACATTTCACACACTAACCACTAAAAATTACCTCCATGCAAGTAAGGCTAGCTACTCTATGAATGTCAAGCCACTACTACAATGCAAACGCTATCCGCGAAAATGTACAGTGTATCACAATATCTCCAAGCAAATAAATTTTCCAACACCAAAATACCATAATGCACATGCACAGGACATCCCTCAACACCCTCCAAATTTCAAATTAAAAGACCATTTTCCAAGATATTAAATTTTAAAGTTTGAGATTTTCATTTGTCAGAGTGGCATATTTCTATATCTGTTTACATTTCACACCTAACCACTGAAAATTACCTCTGTGGCAATATGGCTAGTTACCCTATAAATTTCAAGCCACTAGCACAATGCAGAACACTATCCACAAAATGTAACCTGCATCACACAATATCTCTGCAGCAAATTAATTTTCCAACACCTAAACACCATAATTCACATCTACAGGACAGCCCCAACAGCATCCAAATTTCAAGTTAAAAGACAAAACCATTTCCGAGATATTTAATTTTAAATGTTGTGAAAATTGGCCATCTGGTCCTCAAATCTAACCATCTAGTCCTGCCCTTGTGAACGAAGATCACAATCAAAAATTTGCAGGTTCATGACCAAAGAATTTGCAGGCTCATGATCAAAGAATTAAAAATGTTAAAACTCAATTTTTCACAGAATTATATTACACCACAGGCATGACTTGATAGAATGAAGCCCCTGATCAAAACCTATCCTAGTTCGCTCAAAAGTCACCTCTGGGCTGAGAAATTAGATTTTAAATCTGGCAAACTAGTCATGCCCTTGCAATCAGAGATTGTGGTCAAAGAATCTCACGATCAAAGAATTTGCAGGTTCGCATTCAAAGAATCTGCAGGCTTGTGATCAAAGAATAAAGACTGTTAAAACTCAATTTTTCAGAAATTACATTAAACCACAGGCATGACTCAATAGAACAAAACCCCTGAGCAAAATCCATCTTGCTTCATAAGTCACCCTGGGATGAGATATTTGATTTTAAAATCTGTCCTTCTAGTCCTTCCTTCATGATCAAAGATTGCAATCAAAGAATCTCGTGATCAAAGAATTTGCAGGCTCATGATCCAAGATTGCTAGTGAGCTGTGATCAAAGAATTTAAAACTTTAAAACTCTATTTTTGACATAATTACAGAAACCACAGCCATGGATTGATACAGGAAGTCCCTGAGCAAAACCCATCATAGTTTTACTTCAGAAGTCACCCCTGAGTTGAGATATTTGCTTTTTCCGACCTCAAAATGAAAACAAGATGGCGGCCATTGTGAGCAAAAAATTCCTCACGAACAAAGATTCTTTGATAGTGAGCCTGCAAATTATTTGATCATGAGGGTGACCAGATGGCCAAAACCCATTCTTCTTTCACAAAACAACCATATAAATTTTCCCATAGACTTATAATGGGAGTTTAAATGTTTAATAACTTTTGAATGGATTAATATTTTCTACCAAACAAAAGTGACAAGTTCCTTCAACCAAGCTCTTTCTAATTCCCAAGTAACAGACCAGCACACCAAAAACAGCCACATAGCACCATGGAAAAAAATCTGAAAAACTACCCACAAAGTTGGCAAAAGTGCATTTTCAGCATTTTAGTGTACACAAACTGTAAGTCCAACAAAACAAAATTTGGCTAATCAAGAGACCTGCCATGCCCCACGTGTGTGTACCAAATTTCATGTAAATCTGTTTAATGGGTCCAAAGTTATTATATGCAAGTTTGAGTTTAACATAGAAGTGGTTTCATAACCCTAAATACAGGGCACAACTATATGAGTATATGTTATACTGGCTCAGTAGTGCTAGTATAGTTAGGGTTGAATAAGCACTTTAATGTTAAACCTCAAATTTTGCACCTTAATAACTTTTCCACCGTATGACAGATTTGTCTGAAATTTTGCATGCACAGTCTGGTAACATATGTCTCTGGATCTGGAAGTCGAATTAGGGTTGGATGTACAGTTGCAGAGCTACTGAAAGCAACAGTTTCAACATCCAAAGCTAACAATAACATTCTGCTAATGAGTATTTTCCAGTAACGCAGCAGTATAACAACATGTGATGGTGCTAGTTTCATACTTGAGCTGTATCTGAAAAGTAGTATGTGTCATCTCTATATTTCCTGCTACCACATGCTGATGTGGTAGTCTGCAGCAACAATTGTTGAATAATGACATAAAAGTCAGTATTTTGAAAATGTGTACTGACTAAGTCTCATTGTATGAAGAAGATATGCCAGCAATAATGTGTCTTGATACTGTGCTGGCAGTATAGAGTTGATACTATATTTGGTTTTCATTACATAATATTATGTGAAATAAGTACAGTGTTGTGATTTTTGTGATTACACATGTGATAAAGTGGTGTAGTGTCTTACAATCTTGTATGTGTCTTGCATGTGTGTGGGTGGGGAATGTGGAGTTAGGATTTGAATCCTAACAGCACATTTCCAAACTTTTGTTGCTGTACTATTAACCCTAACTGATGCATTAACAGAGTTTTTGCAATGAATTTCCATTCTTTTGAGAACTGTAATCTAAGTGGTATGTTTTGGCATAATGGTATGTGTATGTGGAAGGTGTGCCCTCTGGCCGAGCGCTCCAACTTATATATAACTCACGAGCCATACAGCAGCTTTTTAGGGCAAGGAACCCTTATAACACCAATTTGCTAATATCTCAGCAACCGTAGCAGCTAGGAAAAAATTCCAGTGCTGGTGTAATCATGAAAGTAAATACTTACTCTCAGTTAATGGACAAAGAAGGCCTAAGCCCATTGATATTGTCCTCCACACCTTGTGGATCATTATGCCCGTAAAAGCCATTTGTTAAGTTTAGTTTTAAAGTTGTTTATATGCTTACAATCTATAATGTCTTGTGGCAAAGAGTTCCAAATTCTAGGTGCTCTAACTGTAAAAATTGCTGTCTTTTATTTGTTTTAGTTCAATCAATTTCTACTTGTTTGTTATGATTTCTTGCCACAATATTCCTAGATGTAAATGACAGTCCACATAATTCCATTAAGGTTGCAGAATGAACAATTTTAAAGAGCTGAAGAAGATCACCTCTTGTTCTTCTAAGACTAAATGAATACAGTCCTGTTTTTTGAAGTCGAGTTTCATAATCTGACTGACAGAGATGTGGTACAAGTTTTGTTGCCCTTCTCTGCACCTGTTCTATTCTGGAGATATCTGCAATCAAATAAGGACTCCAAAAGGGTGATCCATAATCAGTATATGGTCTAATATGTGATTTATAGAGACATAATGCATTCCTCAGATTTAATAAAAATGTGTTATTTATTCTTTGAAGAAGCTCATTGGCTTGATTGGCTAATTTATTACAATGGTCCGTGGATGACAGTTTGTTGTTTACTATTATTCCCAGATCCTTTTCCATAGATGATTCTCTAATAATAATATTATTAAGAAAATATATTTGTTTGGGATTTTTTTACCTATATGCAGGACTGCACATTTTGAAACATTAAAAAAACATTCAGTTGTTATTTGCCCAGCATTCAATACTAGCAAGATCATATTTTAAGATATTTATTACTATCACTGTCAACGCATCCTCCTAACTTAGTGTCATTTGCAAACTTTGAGATTATATTATTTGATGCAATATTTAGATCACTGATAAAATACTGAAAAGTGTTGGTCCCAGAACAGAGCCCTGGGGAACATCACTCAATACCCTTCTCCTATCCGAAAGTTCCCATTCATCTTAACCAGCTGTGTTCAGTTAATCAACCAATTATGAACTCATGACACAATACCACATGAAAATTCTAATTTAATAAGCTTATCTATCAATATAGGATGTGATACCTTATAGAAAACTTTGATATAGTCGAGTAAGATAACATCAACTGGGATATTAAGATCCAGGTTTTTGCTGATATTGTTATAGAAGGAAAGCAAATGGGTTGTGCATGAGTAACCTAATTTAAACCCATGCTGTGATTTATCATTAATATTTAAGAACTGCATTTCTTCTTCAATAAGACATTTTTTTCCAGTAGTTTGCAGTGTATAGAAGTGAGACTGATGGGCCTATAATTCTCTGCTTTAAAATGTAGTCCTTTTATAAAGATAGGAGTAACAGTAGCTACTAACCAATCCAAGGGGACCCTAGATTCCTTAAAGGTTTATTGAAAATGATGATAGGTGGTAAAACAATAGAATCAGATGTTCCTATAAGGAATTTAGAGGTTATGTTTTCTGGGCCAGGGCTTGTTGTTTTTTTAGTGTATCTAAAAGTTTACATGTTTCCTGAATTGTAATAGTATAACTGAGTTTCTTACATATATGAACTAGTGGTGCAAACTCTGTACCTTGCTCAAAAATGAGCAGAAATATTTATTAAATTTGGTAGCAGTCACCTTGTCTGAAGTAATGGTGGTGTTATCTATAATTAATAGGCCTACACTTCTAGTGCCTCCCTTTTTCCATTCAAATATGAGTATAAACCTTTGTGAGAATCTTTGGAGTGTGCAGTTTTAAATTCCAAATTGCATTTATCCAGTATGATGGATTTCTTAAGGTCCTTAACTGCCTTCCTATATCTTAATAATATTCCCTCTTTCTGGTCTGACTGACAATGTTGTAATTGTATAAATAACTTCTGTTTACATATACTCTGTTTCTTGATGGAGCAATTATACCATGCAGGAATTTTTCCTTTATTATTATATTTTTTCTTTCCAGAACATATTGTTTTCTAATTATATATTTAAAAGTGTTCCAAGCATCTTCTATATTTAGTGAAGAATGTATTGAATCCCATGGTATGGCCTCAAGATGCTTGTTGATTTTAAGAAAATCAGCTTTATATGTTTTATCATAAGTTTATTTGTAGAAGTTTTGTGTAACAAAGGAATTGTAAAAAGATTGACATGTGGTCACTGTTACCTATTGGGTCAGTAACACGTAGATTAGTTAAGGATGCTTCCATATTTGTTATAACTAAATCCAGTATATTTATCCTTTTAGTGGGTTCATTAACTAATTGGGTGAGACCCAAATCTATGATTATTGAAATTAACTGTGTATCATGTTGATTGAAACCTGTTAAATTGTCCTAATTAATAGATGGGAGATTAAAATCACCCAAAATAATTGCTGTGCCCTTATCTGCCAATTGGGTGATCTCCTTTGTTAATTGTTTAGTATAAAAAATAACTGAAGAAGGCAGGCGGTAACAGATGCCAACCAAAATCTGAGGGTGACCATTAGGTTGTAAGTGCACCCAAATACTCTCTGTGTTTTAATGGAGTTCAAAGGATGGAATGTCATTTGTAACATATAGACTCACACCTCCTCCCTTTTTATTGTCTGTTCTGTTTTTACAGTAATGTTTAAATCCAGAAATTTCCATAATCCATTGTTTATTAGAATTTCCCCATGTTTCCAATATGATTATTAATCCTATTTTAAGATCCTGGATTTTTGTTTCTAATTCAGCCATTTTGTAATATTAAGTGACCGTGCATTGAAAGATAGGACGTTCAGTTTGTCAATATATGGTGAATGGGTCTTTAGAGATGTTGGTAATAACTGTATCTCCCCACTCATTGTTAGTTTAAATGATTTTTAATAAATGTTGAAAACTGGTGTCCCAAGACAGAACTCTCCCTTCTGCCGAGATGTAAACCATCCCAACAGAAAAGGGATGGGTTTTCATTAAATTCTTCCCAGTGTGTAAGGCAGGCAATATCCACTTGTGGAGCCATTCGTTTAATGCTCTGATTTTGTTCAAGATTTCATTAGTGGCTCTAGGAACTGGGAGTATCTCTGATATGCAAATACTGCACCCCTCTCTTCCAGAATATTACATAAAGTGACAAAATCCTGTTTTAGTTGTTGAAGTAATATTTATTGATGTGATTAGTCCCAGCATGAATAATCACTAAGGGGTTATCACCTGCTACAGAAAGGGCAACTTTATTCATGGAAGTTATATCCGAGACTCTTGCCCCCGTAGCTTAAACAGGTTCGATTCTCTTTATCTGGATTACAAACAGCATGATCAATGTATTTAATCATAGAATCACCTAATACTTAAACCTTTTATTGGTTGGATTAAGTTTGGGAATGTTTTCCACTTGTTTAGTAGATACAAGTATTACTTAGAGCTCTGTTGGACTTTTGTTGAATAGATGGTAATGAAGTAATATTGATTGCAGAGTAGACTCTGATAATTTATTAACAGCTACATTACACTGATTATGGCTAAAACTGGTTTCATCTACTGCTATCAACACCAGTTGTTCAAAAGAGTTATGTAATGTAATCGGAGGAAGTATTAAAGGCAATTCCTTTGTTTGTTTAGATCTAGTTTGTGGGATAATTGACCAGGGCATTTCCTCAGGTATTTGGTGTGGTTTTAAAGATGATTCAAGGAAAAAGGTCTGGAAGCATTAGTAATGCACTCCATTTTTAATGGGGTCTTTAATATGGGTCTGAATTATGTAGTGGTATTGGCAACATCAGTCTGAGTAGTAGTTGTAATGTTAGCCTGTAAGAGGAGTTACATATGATCTATGTACTCTTCCAGGGCTTCAATTCTCAATTAATTACCATTTGGTGTACCAGGGTCAATTTCACTCCTAGTTTGAAGACATGCATTTCTTCCTGGAGAGCAGTAACCAGTTGACATCTCTCACAAATAAATTTGGCAGTTTGCCAATAGCATACATCTGGCAAGATGAACAATATTTATTGGCTCTCCTCATGATGATATATATAGTTCCCTAAGTTACACGTTCATATGACATAAATTGACTAAATCCATATCTTGCTTCATTTCTGACATATAGCACTAAAATGCACTGAAAAGGCACCCTTGGAATCCTTGGGACATGTTTTGCCAATATCTCTGAAACCATAGCAAGTAGAAAAACAATTCCACTGCAGATATCATCTATGATTTCCAAACTTGTTTCTACAGGTGAGCTAAGTTACCAGTAGTGAAAACATTATAGCTCACTTTGTTTTTGAGATACGGGCATCAAAAAGCATCACAGATGCTGCAGTGTTATCCTATGGGACATTTCTCAACTTCAGAACACTGTAGCTTTGGGCCAATTGAATGGTTTAGCACCAAACCACCAAAAGGCACATATGTGGGTACAGGGCTTGCCACCCTGAAAATTTCAACCAAAAGACCCATTCATTTTGTTGCAGGAGGATGGCAAAGATTTGTAGTTTTTTGGGCAAAATCCTTTAGCAAATTGCAAAAGTTTTGCAAAAACAACACAAAATTTCATATTTGTGAAACTTTCGCAAATGCTTTTACAAAAGTATTTTTCTCTGATGTGGAAAATTGTATTTCTGGGGGTTTTAACCAAAAGATAGGGCTGGCATCCTCAGGACCTGACTAGGTAAACTCAACAGTCAGTGTTTACCAAGAGGGTCCCAAATTTAAATGCCAGGCATTTTCTCTCTCACTAACTGAAAACAAGATATCAGCAGCAAAAGTAAAGGCCATTGCAAAAGTAAAATTGCATTTGCAAAACTTTCATGATGCACATATATTTCCCCATTGACTATAATGGAAAATTGTTTTAAATAACTTTTGAATGGTTTAATATTTTTGCACCACATCTTTGACAGGTAATCAGTGACCCAGACTGCATCTTCCTAAAGATTTCAGACCAAACAGACAAATCGCATGGGCTGTGGAGTGCGAGCAAGAAATGTAAAAAGTCAATTTCTTTGTATTTTCTGGTGTTCTGTAGCTCTGCAACTGTACATCTGACAGTAACTCAACTTGCCAGATCCAGAGATCTATGGTACCAGACTGCACATGCAAACTTTAAGTCAACTCTGTCATACAGTGGCAAAGTTATTAAGATGCAAAATTTGAGGTTTAACATTAAAGTGCTTACTCAACACTAACAATACTGGTGCTTCTATGCCAGTGTAACATATATATGTGTGTGTGTGTGTGTGTGTGTGTGTGTGTGTGTATATATATTTACTACATATACATATATATATATATATATACACTACATATATATATGTATAGATATCTATATATAAATATACATATATATATATATTCATAGCAAAAAACTCCATTTAATGCATCAGTTGGGGTTGTTCCACATTGACAAAGTGAGGAAATTCAATATTAGGGTTCCCACCCCCTTGCACCCTACCCACACCGCCCCGCCAACAGACATTGGGGCATGCGTTGGGGTCTTCAGTCCTAACTCTCACCCCATCCCATGTGTAAACAAGCTGAGGTGGTGCAGTATAGGAGAATGGAGGAGAGTTAGGACAGATGACCCCATTGCACACCCCAATGCCTGTTGTGTGAGTAGGGCTGGGGTGCAAGGTGGAACTTTAACATCAAATTTTCTCAATTTTGTCACTGTGGAATAACCCTAACTGATGCATTAAATAGATTTTTTGCCATGAATTTCCCTCTTTGAGAATGTGCACTATAAATAGTGAAGTAACAGCAACGCAAATGCAAGCACAAATGGTAATGCACATGGTGATGCAAACATAAATGATAACACAAACAGTAATAGAAACAGAAGCACAAATATTAATGAAGATGGAAATGCAAACACAAGCGCATACAGAAACACAAACCGTAATGTGCATGGTCATGGTAATACAATTGGAAAGACAAAATTTACAGGAACAACAACGATGATGTCTGAGAAACACAAACAGAAATGGAAATGCAAATGGAAGCTCATTCTAAAAGCAAATGGAAATGCATACGGTGATGCAGAAGGAAATGCAAACAAAACCAGTAATGGACATGCAAATGTTAATAGTACAAACACAAGCACAAATGAAAATGCAAAGGGTAAAGCACACGTGGCGTAGATGGAATGCTAAGCAAACAGTAATGGAAATGCAAGTGGAAACTCTAACTGTAACAGTAACAAAATGAACAGCCTTTTCCCCCAAAAGCTGCATAGAAAACACAGTGAATACAAAGAATGTATGCATAATAATGGGCCTCGGAGCAGAAAATGAACACTTAGAATACTAAATTGCTTATATCTCTGGAACTGTAGACGTAGAACAATTTTTAAAATTTCATATCATTTATGACTTTCCTGGTTAGTTTTGCACTTAGCCCTTAGTGGAGGGCTAAGCATTTTTCTGACAAAAGTCCGTATCTGGAAGTGTTTCCAAGATGCGGGCCCTAAAAGTGCAGCAGATGCCGTAATGTTATCCTATGGTAAAAATCATCAAATTCGAGTACTGTAACTTTGTAGCCCTGTAATATATTGTCACCAAACCACAGAAAGGCACATCTGTGGGATCGTGGCTGTCTTCACTCCAAATTTCAGCCCAAAAGACTGAACCATTCTTTTGCAGCAGGATGGCAAAGATTTCCTATTCTTTGGGGCATAGTGCTGCAAGTAGTGCCATAAATCACAACACTTTCACAAAAATCATGAAAGTGTCACAAGTGGACGCTACCTTGTGACACTACAGTTTACAAAACATTTTAAAACATATTTCTGGGGTGTTTAACTCCAAAAAGACATGGCTAGCATCCTCAGGACTCAACTAGGTGAACACAAAATAATTGTGTCCCTACAGGTCCCAAATTTAAATGCCAAACATTTCTATGACCAGGAACTGAAAGCAAAATGGCAGATTTGTGACACTACAGGGATTATTTGAGACACTAAAACTGCATTTGCAACACTGTCAAACTTTTGTTAACTTTTCCCTTTGCCTATAATGGAAACTTGATTTTTGAATAACTTTTGAACTGTTTAATATTTTTTCACAAAATGTTTGAAAGGCCACATGTTCCTGAGGTTTTCTGACCAGTCAGGCAAACCATGCAACCTGTAGATGTGAGCATAGCATGCACAAAAAGCATAAATATGACTTTCTATAGTGCTTTATAGCTCCACAACTCTATATAATTGACCATTACAAAACTTGTCAGATACAGAGATCTATGGTACTGCTCCGTGCATGCCAAATTTCAGGCAAATCCATCATACAGTGGCAAAGTTATTAAGCAGCAAAATTTCACTTTAACCGTAAATGGTGCCAACCTAACTACAGTGGCACTACCGTGCCACTAGTTTATATTGATATATTATAGGGGTGTCGTCATGTCCCCTAAGTTAGGGTTGAGTAGGCACTCCAGTGTTAAACTCAAAAGTTTGCACTTTAATAACTTTGCAACCGTCACAACGGATTTCACACAAAATTTGATAAGTGCCTTCCTATGGGTTTGATCGCTTAACTTGGCATGTTTTGTTCTGGTTGGATGTGCAGTCCCTGAGTTACAGAGAGGTTAAAACATGGTTTTACTCATTGACTTTGCTGGGATTTTTCTTGAACTGCCTAGATCCCAGAGAGGTTGGTTGTTTGGCATGAAATTTGCAGAGTAGAAAGGGACTAACAGATGTGCCTTTTGCTAGTCTGGTGTAAAAAGAATAAGTAGTGTTTAAGTTATTGCTATTTAAACATGAAAAATCATTTTGAGCATGCTCAGTAGTCATTTCAAGATAGATGGTCGATACAAAGAGGAATCCTGCATTGTATGAGAAAATTCCTCTGTCATAAGACCAACATTTTGTTTTCATTTTGCCCAAACGATTGTTTTGAAACCTCCCAAAATGAATATTAGGTGGAACCAACACATATAGCTTTCTAATTGGGATCCCTTTGCTGCATTCTGCACTTCATGGAACAAAATAGGCCCGTAAAATGTGTTTATTTAATAATGTAAATCCTACTTCATTTCCTAGGAATAGGACCAGGATCCTAGTTCATATGCACAAGATATGACCTAGGATCCTAGATCATGATCCAAAATTGGATAAATTATTAAAATAGCACTTTTGCCAACATGTAGTGCCCAATCCGCATGTCAGCACAAGAAGCCCCCAACCAGTATGTGAATCTGGGAAGTAATGCTCTGACATCGGGATGCCTACTACCAGTGTCAGATGATACCCTTCCCCTCTCAAAGCTGTAGTTGGCAATTGCCAACACAGGGTGCCAATTCCTGTGTTGGCATGTATGCACTCCCCACAAGGGCACCCTGGGAGCCCACCCTAGTATGCTCAAATACCTATTATACATAAAATACCTGTAAATAAAGAAAAACTTCCCTTGATGTCTTACATTTTTTAAACCTGCAAAAAGAAAACAGTCCTTGTCATCTCACAAGTCTCCCCTCCCTCACCATCCCACTGAACACCCATCTCCCCGCATCCCTTTACCCATACTTACCTCCAGAGGTCAGGAGCAGTGATGTTCTCAGGACTGGGACATGTCTGCAATCTTGAAAGCCGAACCACAAACTAAAGAATCAAAGGTAAGCCGTATAATGCCACTCAATGTGGGGATTCAGCATATGTTGATATCATGGCCATTTTGGATATTTTTGCACTAAATTTTCCATGTGGGGCTTTTGGGACTCCATCTCATGAACATTGTCAGTGTTATCTCATTACACAGTCCCAGAAGCTGATTTTGTGGTCACCACATGGAATCACCTTTGGGACCAGTTAATGAAATGACAGTACCAATTTTCATGAGTGGAGGTCCCAAAAGCCCATGTTGAAAATTTGGTGCAATGAATCCAAAACGGTTGTGTTATAAGCATGCATTGTGCAGTTCTATGCATGCTCATAACTTGCCAAAGTTTAATATTTTCACTCCAGATTTTCAACATTGCCATTTTGTCACACCTCCTCATGAACAGTGCAGCTGTCATTTTTCAAATCTTTCCTGAATTGTGTTTTCACACCTGTGACACAGAATGGCACGGTTGCTGTGTGAAATCAACTTTGGGTGGATTAACAAAATCACAGTGCCAGTGTTCATGAGAGGATTTCCAAAAGCCCATGTTGAAAATCCCACAAAAAAATTCCCATAAATATCCACATTATGAGCATGCATTGTGCAGTTTCTACACGCTTGTAACTTCTCCAATTTTCGTATTTTCACATTACCCTTTTCCACAACTCATGAACAGTATACAACTGAATATTTTCACATCCTGCCCAAAACATGATTTTACATTTGTGGCACAGGATGGTGCATTTGCTATGTGAACTCAACTTTCAGGACAGATTAACAAATTGACAGTGAAATTTTTCATGAGGTGGGGTCCCCAAAATGCAATGTTGAAAATTGGGTGAAAAAATCCTGAAAATGCCTGAGTTATGTTGCATCTGTGGAATTGTGGTAACTGCAGCACCTTTCAGTGCCCATATCTCAAAAATGATTCGAGATACAGATTTTTACTCTCTGCAACTTAGTTCACCTTTAGTAACCATGGAGGTTTCGAGGTCATGATTGCAACTGCAGTAGAATTTTACCCACAGTTACTGAGAGATTGCCAAATCAGTGCTACAAGGGTTACTTTTCATGAATATAGGGCTGCTGTGTCCGTACTTATGTGTAAGTGGAGCACCAGGGCCAGAAGGCTCTACTCCCATTTATGCATATCATTATGCAACAATGATTACCATGATGGGAGCTCAGGGCCCAGAGTGCCCATACACCCACAATCACATACCAGTTACAATACACTTTCGGAAAAAGAAGGAAATCCATTGCAAACAACTACGTTAATGCATCAGTTAGGGGTTTTATTAAAGTGTAAAAGCTGGGAAGTTCAATATATTAAGTTACCAACCCTACCACCCACCCACCCCCTTCAACACACCAACAGGCATTGGGGTGTACCTTGGAATCATTTGGTCTAATTCTCACCCTATTCTCCTATACTGTACCATTTCATCTTGTTTACACATGGAATGGGATGACAGGAGCTGATGATCCCAAGATGCACCCTAATGACCGTTGATGTGTGGAGGAGTGAGTGATAGGGATAGTAACCCTAAGGTTGAATTTCCCAGATTTTTTGCAATGTAGATATATATATATATGTATATATATATATATATATATATATATCTATATCTATATAGATATAAATGTAGAAAAAAATATATATATATATAATAGCAAGATACTGCTACCATAGTTAGGGTTAGTACCCTATTTAAGGTTAAATGGTGAAACTTTGCACCTCGGTAACGTTGCCACTGTTCAATGGATCTGCCTGAAATTTGGCAGGCATAGGCGTAACCACATATCTGGGATCTGCCATCATTTGTTCTGGTCAGATATGTGGCTGCGGAGTTAAGTGACATTCTGAGGTGCAATTATGGTTTTGCTCACACCTACAGGTCGCACTGTTTGCGACTGGTCTGAAAACTTCAGAGAATGTGTGGGTGTCCACGATGTGTCTTTTGAAGATTTCGTGAAAAATATAGAGCAGTTCAAAAGTTATTCAAAACAAATTTCCCATTGTAGTCAATGGAAAAAGTTAACAAAAGTTCAATGGTGTCACAAATGCACTTTTAGTGTCATAAATTACCCTAGTAGTGTTGCAAATCTGCCATTTTCTTTTCAGTTACTGATCACAGAAATGCTTTGCATTTAAAATTGTGACCATCTGGGGTCATAACTCTTTTGTGTTTACCTAGTTGAGCCTTGAGGGGCCTTCTTAAATGTCTTTATTTGGGGTTAAACACCCCAGAAATATGTTTTCAAAATTTTCAAAAAGTAGTATCGCACTTGTGACACTGTTCTACTCTTTTTGGGAAAAGTGTCGCAAATCAATACATTACTTTTCAACACTATGGCCAAACACAGGAATTGTTTGCCACCCCGCTGCAAAAGAACGGTTCGGTCTTTTGGGCTGGAATTGGAGGAAAGTCAACCAACATCTCACAGATGTGCATTTCAGTGGTTTGGTGACAACATATTGCCAGGATGGGAAGTTATGGTACTCTGAAATTGATATTTTTCCCATAGACTAACCTTACGGGTCCGCCACGCCGCCTTCGGGCCTGTACCTCAGAAACAGTGTGAAATACGGATTTTTCTTCAGAAATTACGTAGCCACCAGGGCTAAGCACTTAGGGAAAAACCTAGCCAGGAAAGTCATGAGTTATATGACAGTTCCTGAGATATAAGCAATTTAGTATTGCAACACCTCATTTTCTGCTCCGAGGCCTATTATTATGCATACATTCTTTGTGGTCAGTGTGTTTCTCTGTACAGCTGTAGGAGAAAACCAGGGTGTCTTGCGCTCAGTTAATGTTACACTTAACATTTCCACTTGTGTTTCTGTACCTATTTGTGCTAAGCGTTCCCATGTCGCCACCGTGTAGTATTACCTTAGCATTTTCTTTTGCGCTTGTGTTTGCATTACTGTTAGCATTTGCATCTCAACTACTATTTCTGTTTGTGTTTCTGTTTGTGTCACTGTGCACATTACCATTTACATTTTGGCCGCCCTTCCATTTGCGTTTCTCTTTCATTTTGCGTCATCGTTGCTCTTACTGTTACCATTTGCATTTCCAATTGCGGTAATATCACAGGGTGCATTACGGTTTGTGTTTCCAATGAGCTTGCATTTATCTTTCCGCTTCTGTTTCCATTGGCGTTATTTTTGCTGTTACCATTACCATTTGCATTTACAATTGCGGTACTGTGACCGTGCGTGTTACACTTTGCATTTCCATATGCGCTTCGTTGCCTTTCTGTTTCTGTTCCGTTTGGTATTATTGCTGCTGTAGCGGTTAACATTTGCATTTACATATAGTGGTACCATGACCGTGCACATTATGAGTTGCGTTTCTGTGACCCGCTTGTGTCTCCATTGCATCACTGTTCGCTTTGGTGTTACTTTACACTAGCGTTTCTATTAACATTTGCATTACTATTTATGTTTGCGTCACCATGTGCGTAACCATTAGCACTTGCGTTTCCGTTGCAGTTACCATTACTATGTCACAAGACATCATGTGGTGGGGCGTGGGACCGAAGGGCCCACAATCCACCACATTCTATTCACTATTTATAGTCCTCATTCTCAAAAGAAGGACATTCTTGGCAAAAACTTTGTTTAATGCATCAGTTAGGGTTGTTCCACAGTGACAAAAGAGGAAATTTGGTGTTAGGGTTAAAGCCCCTTGCACCCTCAGCCTACTCCCCAAACTGGCAGGGGGTGTGTTGCGTCATTGGTCCTAATTCTCATCCCTTTCTCCTGTACCTCAGCTTGTTTACAAATGTGTTGGGGTGAGAGTTGGGCCTGACAACCCAAAAGACACACCCAGAGGTGCAAGTTGGGGGCAAACTGGGTGCAAGAAGAGCTTTCCAACCATAACATAGTACTCACTTTTATCTGTGGCCAATGACCCCAATCTCGCACCCGATTCCAGTTGGGGGTGGGCTGGAGAGAGTGTAAAGGGGTTTCAACCTAACATCAAATTTCTTGCTTTTGTCACTGTGAACAACCCTAACTGATGCATTAAACTGAGTTTTTGCCTCTAATTATATATATGTATATATATATATATATATATATATACACACATATAGGATATGCAATGGGGCTTAGTTGAATACATGATTTATCCATACAAGACCAGTTTGACCTTGGGTAACCTCACTAGTAGCATAGCCACAAGTGAGTGTCAGAGAAAACTGCACATGTGGATAAATCATGTATTCTAAAGAATCCCCATTACATAGTATCTCATTTATGCAATAGGGATGTTTTGGGTGTAGTTATTTATTTTTTTTCTTTTCTGTGGCTTTTTTAATATGAAATACAAAGGTTATTTTCTGGTCTCCAGTGTGTAAGTGCGTGGCTGGCAAGAGTTGCTGGGGGCGGTGCCTAGGTTGCTAGGGGTGCACATCCATAAGTTGAGGTGTGTTGTTATTGGTTGTGAGTACTTTGTGTGGGGGCAGAGGTTTTCTAAAGATGGCGGCTTCACCGCTTGTAAGCTAGACTGAAGGTATTTACTGTAGCATGGAGATAGAGTTTTACTTGTCTGGCTGATCCTGCTTGTTTATCTGGCCAATGCTGCATTTTGTGCTTTATTTGTTTTGGTGAGTAGGTGACTGACGAACATGTGGGCATTAGGTGTAATCACGGAGAGAGAATGCCATGAGATGCTATGTATTCTGAGAGTGGTGTGGTGAGAGGCCAGAGGAGACAGAAGAAAAGATGGTACACAGAAATAAAAAGCTTTATTATATTGTGGATGCATTCTGAGAGTGCTGGATGGTGAAGACCACCTCTGTTTTTCAGAGTCAAAACTTGGTTGCTGCAGGTAGGCAGACAGGTGGCACAGAGGAGGGACAAATGCTGTTTGTGGCAAGTTGCTGAGTAAGTAGTGCCAACTGACTGGCAGAAGGGAGGTGCTGGGTGCTCTGACTGACATTAAGGTGTTGGATAAACAGTGGTTGATTGACGGTAGGGTGTTGAATATAAATTAGAACCACCGTTTATCCAAGAGCAGTGAGAACAAATGAATTTATTCAACTGTTTATCTCTCACACCTATTGCATAAATAAATAAATATATATATAAATGTTTATATATTATGGTAGCATGTAGTGCTACCATAGTTAGGATTGAGGAGCCATTTACATATTAAACCCAAATGTTGCACCTCAATAACTTTGCAACCATTTGACAGATTTGCCAGAAATTTGGAATACAGAATCAAGACCCATACACCTTGGGACTTGCCAAGTTTTGTACTGGTCAGATATATGGCTGTGGAGTTATTAAGCATGATCTGCATGTGCATTTACGCTTTTTGGAATTCTACGGTCATGCCTACAGGTCACACAGTTTGCGTGACCGGTCCAAAATCTTCAGGAAAGTGCAGCCGATGTGCCTTTCAAAGATTTTGTGAAAAAATAACAAACGGTTTGAAAGTTATTCAAAAACAAGTTCACATTATAAGTCCATGGAAAAGTTAAAAAAAGTTCAACACTTTCACAAATGCACTTTTACTGTCGCAAATGGCCCTTTTACTGTCGAAAATCCATTGTTTTGTTTTCAGTTAGTGATCAGAAAATGCTTGGCATTTAAAATTGAGACCCTCTAGCAACCTAATTGTTTTTGTATTTACCTAGTAGGGCCCTGAGGATGCTAGCCATGTCTTTATTTTGGGTAAAACACCCCAGAAATATGTTTTCAGATTTCTGGAAAAGTACTCGCAAAGTAGTGTGCCTCACGAAAGTATGCAAATGTTTGCAAAAGCACGCAAATCACGACACTACTTTGCAACACTATGACCAAAATAACAGTAATTCTTTGGCACCCACCGCAAAAGAACAATTTGGAGTTTTAGGGTGAAATTTAGAGCACATAGCTGACATCTCACAGATGTGCCTTTCAGTGTTTTGCTGAAAAAATATTACATGGTAGCAAAATTCACGGTACTCAAGTTGACACTTTTCCCATAGGATAACATTACAGTGGACAATGCATTGCAGCAATCGTTTGGTGCCCTGCTGCAAAATAGCAGTTTAGTGTTTTGGGCTGAAATTTGCAGGGAACACAGCCAACATCACAATGATGTGCCTTTCAGTGGTTTGGTGAAAAATATTACAGGGAGACAAGTTACGGCAGTCCGAACTTCTGTTTTCCCATAGGATAACATTATGGCATTTGCCGTGCCTTTCAGGGCCCGTATCTCAAAAGCGGTGTGAGATCACGGACTTTTGTCAAAAAATCAAAACTAGCGCAGGAAGTGATAATACATATGACTTTTACATTTTTTTCTATATAAATACGGTTACTCGTATATAAGCAATTTACTATTCCAAGTCCTCATTTTTGTGTTCCGAGTCATTATTTTGTATACATTCTTTTCACTCACTGTCTTTCTCTATACAGCTTTGAGGAAACCAGCCTGTGCACTTACATTACTGTTACCATTACCATTTCTGTTTGCAGTTCCGTACCCATTTCACTTACCACTTTCCACAGTGACAAAAGCGAGGAAATTCGATGTTAGGGTTGAAACCTCCTTTGCACCTCTCAGCCCCACCCCCAACTGGAATGGGGTGCGCACTGGGGTCATCAGTCCTAACTGTCACCTCATTCTCCTATTCCTCAGCTTCTTTCCACATGTCATGGGGTGACAGTTAGGGCCGATGACCCCAATGCGCACCCGATTCTAGTTGAGGGTGGGCTGGAGGGGTGAAAAGGGTTTCAACCCTAACATTGAATTTCCTCACTTTTGTCACTCTGGAACAACCCTAACTGATGCATTAAATGGAGTTTTTGCCTCTAATATATATATATATATATATATATATATATATATATATATTATGGTAGCACAGTAGTGCTACCATAATTAGGGTTGAGAGCCATTTATATGTTAAACCTAAAATTTTGCCCTAATAACTTTGCAACCATTCAACAGATTTGCCTGAAATTTAGAATACTAGAATCAAGAACCATAGATCTTGGGATCTGCCAACTTTTGTACTGTTCGGATATACAGCTGCAGAGTTATTAAGATGTGATCTGCATGTGCATTTACACTTTTCTGGAATTCTTTGGTCATCTCTAGAGAGTCGAACAGTTTGTCGACTGGTCCTAAATCTTCAGGAACATGCGGCCAGGGTCCCCAATGTGTCTTTGAAGATTTCATGAAAAAATATTAAATGGTTCAAAAGTTATTCAAAAACAAGTTCCCATTATAAGTCAATGGGAAAAGTTAACAAAAAGTTCAACACTTTATAAATGCACTTTTTACTGTCGTAAATGGCCTTTTACTGTCACAAATCTGCCATTTTGTTTTCAGTTAGTGATCAGAAAATGCTTGGCATTTAAAATTGAGACCCTCTAGCAACCTAATTCTTTTTGTATTCACCTAGTGGACCTGATGATGCTAACCATGTCTTTATTTTGGGTAAAACATCCCAGAAATATGTTTTCAGATTTCTGGAAAAAGTACTTCAAAAGTAGTCCGCCAATCCTTGAAAGTGTCGCCAAATTTTGCAAAAGCTTTAGCAAATCATGACACTGCTTTACGGCACACTATGCCCAAAATAACAGTAATTCTTTGGCACCCTGCAAAAGAATGGTTTGGAGTTTAGGGTTGACATTTAGAGAGTGCAGCCAACAAATCACAGATGTGCCTTTCGGTATTTTGCTGAAAAAATATTACATGGTGACAAAGTTACAGTACTCCAAAGTTGAGCGCTTTCTCCCATAGGATAACATTATGGCGTCTGACGCATTGCAGCAATCGTTTGGCACCCTGCTGCAAAATAACGGTTTAGTCTTTGGGCTGAAATTTGCAGAGAACACAGCCAACATCCCACAGATGTGTCTTTCAGTGGTTTGGTGAAAAATTTTACAGGGAGGCAAAGTTATGGCAATCAAACTTGTTTTTCCCAAAGGATAACATTACGATGCATCGCCGTGCCTTTCAGGGCCGATATCTTGAAAGCGGTGTGAGATACAGACTTTTTGTCAAAAATTTCTTAGCCCCTATCAGGGGTTAAATACAAAACTAGCCAGAAAGTGATAATACATATGACTTTTAAATTTTTTTCTATGTCATACGGTTACTGAGATATAAGCAATTTACTATTCCAAGTCCTCAATTTTGTGTTCCGAGGTCATTATTTTGCATACATTCTTTGTACTCACTGTCTTTCTCTATACAGCTTTTAGGTAAAACCAGCCTGTACGCACATTACTGTTACCTTTACCATTTCTGCTTGAGGTTCCGTATCCATTTCACTTACCGTTCACGTTTACGCCACCATGTGCGTTACCTTTGCGTTTTCATTTGAGGTTGTGTTTGCTTTGTTTTAACATTTCTGTCTACAGTACTGTTTCTCTTTCTGTTTCACTTTGCGTCACCATCGCATTACGATTTGCATTTGCGGGCACAATGTTACTATGTGACAAGACATCATGTGGCGGGAGGCGTGGGGCCCGCTGCTGCATTACATTCACTATTTCTCATTATCATTCTCAAAGAAGGAAATTAGAGTCAAAAACTCTGTTTAATGCATCAGTTAGGGTTGTTCCACATGACAAAAGCGAGGAAATTCGATGTTAGGGTTGAAACCCCTTTGCACCCTCAGTCCACCCCCAGCTGGGTGGGAGTGCGCATTGAAGATCTCATCGGTCCTAACTGTCACCCATTCTCCTATTACTCAGCTTCTTTACACATGTGATGGGGTGACAGTTAGGGCCGATGACCCCAATGCGCACCCAATTCCAGTTGGGGGTGGGCTGGAGGGGTGCAAAGAGGTTTCAACCCTAACATCAATTTCTTTCTTTTGTCACTGTGGAACAACCCTAACTGATGCATTAAATGAAGTTTTTGCATCTAATATATATAGATATATATATATATATATATAGATATATATATATATATATATATATATATATACACACACACACACACACATACATAAATCTCTCTCTCTGTGTGTGTGTGTGTGTATATACACATCTCTCTCTCACTCTCTCTCTATGTGTGTGTGTGTGTGTATATATATGTATAAAATATCTGAAGAAACATGCAGTTGTTTTAGATTACTCTGAGCCCTTCACATCTGGTTCCTCCCATGAATCCTATATTCAGAATCTCACTCACTTCACATCCCTAGTAAGGGATAACCAGCACATACTATCCTATTGGTCCTAACTGTCACCCCATTCTCCTATTCCTCAGCTTCTTCCACATGTGATGGGGCACACTGGGGGTCGATGACCCACGCGCACCTTAATTCCATTTGGGGTGGCTGAGGGGTGCAAAGGGGTTTCAACCCTAACATCGAATTTCCTCGCTTTTGTCACTGTGGAACAACCCTAACTAATGGATTAAACAGAGTTTTTTACTCTAATTTCCCTTCTTTTGAGAATGATAATGAGAATTAGAGAATGTAATGTGGCGGTGGAGCGTGGGGCCCTGGGGCCCCATGTTCCTCTCACGTGATGTCTTGTCACATAGTAACATTGTGCCCACAAACGCAATCGTAATGCGCGATGGTGACGCAAAGGCAAGCAGAAAGAGAAACAGTACTGTAGACAGAAATGTTAAAAACAACGAAACACAACCACAAATGAAAATGCAAAGGGTAACACACATGGTGGTGTAAACATGAATGGTAAGTGAAACGGGTATGGAACCGCAAGCAGAAAGCGGTAATGGTAACAGTAATGTAAGCACACAGGCTGGTTTTACCCAAAAGCTGTATAGAGAAAGACGGTGAGTAAAAGAATGTATGCAAAATAATGACTCTCGGAACACAAAAATGAGGACTTGGAATAGTAAATTGCTTATATCTCAGTAACCGTATGCACAGAAAAGACATTTTAAAAGTCATATGAATTATCACTTTCCTAGCTAGTTTTGTATTTATCCCCTTGTAGGGGGCTAGAAATTTTCCAACAAAAGTCCGTATCTTGCACCATTTTCGAGATACAGGCCCTGAAAGCGCGGGCGAATGCCGTAATGTTATCCTATGGGAAAAAACAGAAGTTCACACTGCCATAACTTTGCCTCCCTGTAATATTTTTCACCAAACCACTGAAAGGCACATCTGTGGGATGTTGGCTGTGTTCCTTGCAAATTTCAGCCCAAAAGACCAAACTGTTATTTTGCAGCAGGGTGCCAAACGATTGCTGCAATGCATCATACACCGTAATGTTATCCTATGGGATAAAGTGTTCAACTTTGGAGTACCATAACTTTTCTGCCTTGTAATATTTTTCAACAAAACACTGAAAGGCACATCTGTGAGATGTCGGCTGTTTTCCTCAAATTTCAACCCAAAACTCCAAATCGTTCTTTTGCAGTGGAGTGCCAAAAATTGCTGTAATTTTCCCACAGACTAGAAAAGTACTTTCGCAATTTGCAAAAGCTTTTGCAAAATTTGCAACACTTGTGAGCACGAAAGTACTTTCTGAAAGTACTTTTCCAGAAATTTGAAGAACATATTTCGGGGTGTTTTACCCCAAAATAAAGACATGGCTAGCATCCTCAGGGTCCGACTAGGTGAATACAAAAATAATTAGGTTGCTAGAGGGTCCCAAATTTAAATGCCAAGCATTTTCTGATACTAACTTAAAACAAGATGGGGATTGCGAAAGTAAGAGGCCATTTGCGAAAGTAAAAATGCATTTGCGACACTGTCAAACTTTTTGTTAACTTTCCCATTGACATAATGGGAAATAGTTTTTGAATAACTTTTGAACCATTTAATATTTTTCGTGAAATCTTTGAAAGGCACATCAGGGACCCTGGCCATACATTCCCTGAAGATTTCAGGCTAGTCGCGCATAAACTGTGCGACCTGTAAGCACGACTGTAGAATTCCAGAAAAGCGTAAATGCGTGCGCAGATCATGTTACTAACTCTGCAGCTTGTGTATCCAACCAGTACGACACTTGGCAGATCCCAAGGCGTATGGGTCTTGATTGTGTATTCAAATTTCAGGCAAATCTGTCAAAACAGTTTCAAAGTTATTAAGATTGCAAAATTTTGGAGTTTAACATGTAAATGGCTCCTCAACTCTAACTAGTTTGCACTACCGTTGCTGCAAAATGTATCAATATTATAGGAGTGTGATCATGTCCATATAGTTAGGGTTGAGTAGGCACTTTAATATTAAACCTCAACTTTGCACGTTAATAACTTTGCAACCGTTCAACGAATTTGTCGTATGGTAGATCTCTTTATTTATCAAGTTGTGTTTGATCAGACTTACGGTTTTTGCACAGCAAAGTGCAGAAAAATGCATTTTTGCCACTTTGCCTCATTGTTACCTTTTGCCACTACGACTACACCGTTTGGTGTTTTGGTCTAACATTTGGAACATAGAAAGAGTTTTGGTTAAAGAACAATCCAGCACTGGGTTGGTTAAAACACATTAATCTGCTCCAGAGTTATTTAATTGTTAATGTTGGGGTTCTGAGCATACCCAGTTCACTCCAAGATTTATATGTATGTTTTGCAAAATAGGAATGGGCTCACAGTCAAGTTTTTGTCAACTCCACGAATGAGGATTTAAACAAAATCCGTGAGAAACTTTTCTTGTCCGAAGTCGCCATCTTGTTTTAATTTTTCACCCAAACAAAATGTCATAGCTTCTTACACAGGTTACTTTTTGTTAGAATAAGGTATGTGTTTTGTTCAGGGTGATGACCTCTACAAACCCATACTTTGGTTTGGTTTGTTTTATCAAAAATGGGCGTTTCAAATTTTATTATTTTTTACCTTGATTCTCTAACGATCCTCTTTCACGAGCTGACAAAATCCCAGTCCACTAGCTGATTCTCCTTTGTGAGACTGCAAAATACTTCACCACCTCTTTGTGACCAGAGGTTCATTCTTGTAGATGGGAAATGAGTTGACGGTCAAGGATTTTGCTACCTCCACCCGAAGAGGATGACTCATGGACTGGGATTTTTGTCAGCTTGGCCGGAAATCGCAGTCCATGATCCATTAAAATCCAAGTCCGCAACGATTCTCTTTCACAAGGTAGCAAAATCCTTGACCATCACTAGGGACCAGAAGCCCAAAATCTGATGATCGAGGATTTCTGGATAACAATTTTGACAGCTCACTAAATGGGATGGATCTGACAATCAGGTTTTGCTACCTCATGAACTAGGAATTTTAAACTTTAAAACTTTCCCACTGCGTTGTAACTTAACGGTTTGGTCTTTTGACATGAAATTTTCAGAATATTAAGGGATGCCCTAGAGATATGAATTATGCTATTTAGGTGTTGGAAAGTTAAGCAGTTCCAAAGATATGCCATCATGAAGGTGAGATTTTCCCACAGGATAACATTGTGATGCCTATTGTGCTTTTGGCACCCATATCTCGAAAACTAGCGAATATGGACTTTTAGCTATTTGCAACTTAGATCACCTTTTAGGTGATCTAAGCCACAGGAGCAGGATTGGAAACCACAGACTACACCTACAGTTGAACAGTTACAGAGATATTGACAAATTAGTGTCACAAGGGTTCCAAAGGTGCCTTTGCAGTGCTTTTTGGTGCCTATGTCTCGTAAATGATGCAAGATACATATTTGGTCAATATATGTTACATACAGGTCTCACAGTCATGATTACAATGACACTTGAATTTTTCTAGCTGCCACGGTTCGAGATATTGGCAAATTAGTTTTACAAGGTTCCTTGCCCTGTAGGGCTGCTGTAAAGCTCTGTAGCTATCGTAGGTGGGAGAGCAGAACCCAGAGGCCCATGCTGCCACAGACGATATCGTTTTGCAGAAATGGGTAGCTTTGTTGGAGCACAGAGCCCCACCAACACATGCTATTTACTAGTTATATTACACTTTTTCAAAAGTAAGGAACTTCACTACAAAAACTTTGTTTAGTGCATCAGTTAGGGTTGCTTCCACAGAGGCAAAAGTGAGGAAGTCGACATTGGGGTTTTCAACCCTAACTCGAATACCCCCACACACACACACACACACACGCATACAATCAGAGGATGGTACAAGGCAACACAACCAATCAGAAACAGACACCATAAGGAAACAGAAAGAACATACAACTCTGTAAACATACCGAGAGGCATCCATCATTATATTTCAGCTACTATATCACTTCTGCTGATATCCAGTGTCTTGGGGGTACAACCACATGCTGTGCAACCATATGAGATGGCCACTGCATGATCTTCATATCTCCATGCAGATAGTACAACAGTATCCATATGTCATGGTAGGACTGCATGGTGAGTTGGACCCTGTTCTTTCATCCTTTCATTGAGACAGAATAACACTCTACATATGTCAGAGATGGAAAGCAGGTGCTATGTACCCTGCTATACTATCCTGCATTAGCATACTACGTCACTATCTATCTGTCACTGTGTTCATATGTCACAGTGTCACCTCATAGTTGTTCAGATACTGCTCCTATCTCTCCATCAAGATATAAGTACAACACAAGCGATATGTCACGCTATCCATATGTTACAGTGAGAGTACAGGGTGCTTATTCTGCTGTCCCATTCCTCTATCATCATACTACAACACAATACATACTGTATATCACACTACCTATATGTCACAATGAGAAAGCACAACATATGGATAGCGTAACACATGGATTGTGTTATACTGTTTCAATAGAGGTATAGTAGTGCATGGTCCAAACTACCCTGTATTCTCACTGTGACATAAGTACAATGCGACATATGGATAGTGTTGCACTATCTTGATGTAGGACTAGGAGGGCAGAGTGCCACAGTCACATATGGACACTGTGTTCTATGGTTTCTGATATGCTGTGTCAATGTATGGATGACAGTGGATAGTCCAAAAGACAGTGCACTCCCAGATCCACATTGACATAATAGAACAGTATCTTTCTGAAACATAGGGAACACTGTTCCTCCATGTAGATACTACAACAGTCTGCATTGATTAGGTTTGGAGTGTGGACTTATTCACCATACAGTCAGATCCCTACAAGCAGTCACATCCCTACATGCAGACAGTAGAAGAGTGTACATAGCTAGCAGCAGAACCACATGATACTTTGCATCCTGCACTTCCATACATCCTTCCACACAAAAGAACAGTATGTATAAGTCACAGTCACACAGTAGGTTGGTTTACACTGCATTCCTATCCCTCCACAAGTGAACATACAGTATGTATCCATCTGTGGAACTGTAGTAGAGTGTGGCCCATATACTTCAACTCATTAAGTTATGAGCAAGTGTAGCAAAATAGTATGAAACAGTCATAACCATCTCATATTAAGAACTTTCATCTAAAATGTTCTACATAGCCTTCTTAATACCTACCCACATGTTTACACAGCATATGGGTGTACCTCTCTAAGACACTGGGATGGCAGCAGAAGTGATATAGTAGCTGACACATGATGATGGAATGTTTACAGAGTTGTATGTTCTTTCTGTTACCTTATGGTGTATGTTTCTGATTGGTTGTGTTGCCTTGTACTGTCCCCTACATGTGTGTGTGTGTGTGTGATTCAAAATTAGGGTTGAAAACCCTAACATCAAATGTCCTCACTTTTTCACTGTGGAAGCAACCCTAACTGATGCATTAAATGAAGATTTTTAGGAATATATATATATATATTCATGGCAAAAAACTCAGTTTAATGCATCAGTTAGGGTTTTCCACAACAAAAAAATGAAAATTTGATGTTATGGTTGAAAAGCCTCCTTCACCACACCACCCTGCTCCCCAACCCAGAATCAGGGTGCATGTTGGGGCGTGGTTCCTAACTCTCACCCCATCCCATGTGTAACAAGCAAAGGCTGAAGTATAGGAGAATGGGTGAGAGTTAGAACGATGACCCAACGCACACCCTGATGCCTGTTGGGGGTGGAGTGGGGTGGGTGAAGGGGGTTCAACTCAACATCAAATTTCTCACTTTGTCACTGTGGAACAACCCTAATTGAAGCATTAAATGGATTTTTTGCTATGAATTTCCTTGCTTTTGAGGAATGAGTACTATAAATACTGAATGGGATGTGGTGGTAGGAGCGGGCACTTTGAATGGCCCAGCTTTCCACCATATGATGTTTTGTTATATAGTAATGGTAACTGCAATTTAAACACAGTCACAAACGGCAATGGATATGGTGACACAAACGTAAATGGTAACACAAACGGTAATAGAAACGTAAGCGCAAAGTGATGAAAGTGAATAATTATGCAAACGGAGACACAAACACATACGGAAACAAACTGTTGAACACATGGTCATGGTACCGCAATTGGAAATGCAAATGGTTACAGTAACAGCAACAATAGTACCAAAGGAAACAGAAATGGAAATGCAAGCATGTATGGAAATGCAAACCGTAATGCACATTGTCACGATTCAGCAACTTTAATGCAAATGGTAATGGTAACAGCAACAATAATGCCAAAGAAACAGAAGCACAAACTCAAATGCAGGCGCATACAGAAATGCAAACAGTAATGTTCACGGTAACGCAATTGTAAATGCAAATGGTAATGGTAACAGCAACAACAATGCCAAAGAAAAAGAAACAGAAAGGCCAAAGCAAGCACATACAGAAACGCAAACCGTAATATGCACGGTCATGGTAACACAATTGAAATGCAAATGGTTACGTAACAACAACAAAACACCAAACAAAGAGAAAAGCAAGCGCAAAAGGAAGGGAGGCTGCAATGCAATGAAAATGTGCATGGTGATGCAAATAGAAACACAACATAAACAGTAGTGGAAATGCAAATGCTAACAGTAATGCAAATGCAAGCACAAATGAAAATGCAAGGGTAACACGACGGTGGCATACATGGGGCGATAGCATAACGGGTATGGAAACACAAGTGGGAATGATAACAGTAACAGTAATGAAACACACACCCTGTTTTTGCCCAACAGCTGTATAGAGAAACACAGCGAGTACAAAGAATGTATGCATAATAATGGGCCTTTGAGCAGAAATGAGCACTTGGAATACTAAATTGCTTATATCTCAGGAACCGTATGATGTAGAAAAAAAATTAAATTTCATATAATTTATGACTTTCCTGCTAGTTGTGCATTAGCCCCTAGTGGGGTACATTTCTAACAAAAGTCTGTATCTCAAGTGTTTCAAGATATGGTCCTGAAAGGCACGCCATACACTGCAATATTAGTCTATGGGAAAAGTGTCAACTTAAGAGTACTGTGACTTTCCATCTGTGCAATATTTTGTCGCTAAATCACCAAACGGTACTTCAATGGCTTTCTTCCCTCCAAATTTCAGCCCAAAAGACCAAACCAGTATTTTGCAGCAGGGTGGCAAAGAATTCATGTTATTTTCCCCATAGTGTCGAATAGTAGTGTTGCAAAATCACAACACTTTCACAAAAATATCATGAAAGTGTCGCAGGTGTGACACTACTTTGTGGCACTGCTTTTCCCAAAAATTAGAAAAACATATTCTGGGGGTGTTTAGCCCCGAAATTAAGACATGCCTATCATCCTCAGGACTCGACTAGGTAAACACAAAAAGAATTGTGTCCCTAGAGGTTCCAATTTTAAATACCAAACATTTCTGTGATCAGTAACTGAAAAAAAAATGGCTGACTCACGACACTACAGGGTCATTGTGACACTAAAAACTGCATTTGTGACACTGTCAAACATTTTGTTAACTTTTCCCATTGACAATAATGGGAAACTTGTTTTTGAATAACTTTTGAATTGTTCAATATTTTTCACAATTCTTCAAAAGACACATCGGGGACCCTGGCCTCCACGTTACCCTGAAGTTTTCAGCCCCTTTGCACAAACCTGCCACCTGTAGGCATGAGCAAATAATGTGCAAAAAGAGTAAATGTACAACAGAATGTCACTGACTAACTCCGACAATAGATATCCAACCAATACAAAACTTAGCAAATCCCTTGATCGATGCTATTGCTCTGTGCCTGCCAAATTTCAGGCAAATCTGTCAAACTGTGGCAAAGTTATTAAGTTACAAGATTTCACCATTTAACCTTAAATGGGGTACTCAACCCTGCACTACTAGAGCACACAGGTGGGTATACATGGCCACAGGCAAGGGCGAGGTCCCAGGGCACAGTGGGCAGGCAGGCATGGGCTGACCCCATGCCAGGGTCGGTGGAAGGGGGGCATAGGCAGGCATGGGGAACAGACACCCATGCAGCACATGGCACGGCATGCACACCATGTACACACACACACACATAAGCACACAACACACCCATGCACATGCACACACACACATGCACACAGGACCCATGATGCCCCACCCACAGCAGGCACAGTGCATATGTCAGATGTAGAATGGCACTGCACATTGGCCAGCAGCGCAGTGCTGGCATCATCACACACACCATGGTGGCCAGCAGCGGGGTGGGTGGGCACATGAGCAAGTTACAGATATGGGATGCACATGCCAGCCACACCAATGTGCAAACAGGACAGCAGCAGATGTGGAGGAGGGAGTTCAGGACCACTGCACAATAGCACGCCGCTGTGGGCATGTGGATGGCTCCACTGAGAACACTCAGCCTGTGCAGGCTGAGCATCTGCCACAGGGGTGTCGCAGACGGTCCCCAGGGTGACACCATAGGACCACAACCGGTCTGAACAGGTGTCTGCAGGCCCACAAATATGCCCACATCAGGCATGCTTGGAATGCCCACAATGGACCCTGGCATTGACACTGAAGTGGTCATCCTATGCTGGGCCTGAGGGATGGAGTATGCACTCCATGGACTGAGCAGTGGAAGGCCATGCAGCAGGATGGCCAGTGGTGCCAGTCCAGCCATGATTGCAGCAGTCAGCTGATCCAAGGCTGCGGCTGTGTCCACCTGCAGTTGTGTGGTCTCAGCCAGAAGTAGGGTGTTGTCTCTGTCCCACTGCTCAGCTGCCTGGTGCAGCTCTGTGCGAAGTACACACACCCCTGATGTGAGCTGGAGCTGCTGCTCAACAGAGCCTGGAGCAGATGGGTGTTCTCATCCAAGGGGTCAATGCCCTGGGTCACAGGGGTACCCTGCTGACCCACAGCTGTATCCTGACCCTGCGGACCAGTGCCCCATGATGGTGGGCACTGCACATCGGGTCCCTCCTGGGGCTGGATTCCATGTGGTGCCCCAGTGGTGGGCACTGTCCCGGCCCACCCTCAATTCTGTCCACCCACTGCTACCCCTCAGGCTGCTGTGCGCAGGCTAACACCAGAGGGTCTGCACTGCCACCAGCACAATGCCACCACTGCCAGCCATAGCTGCACCTGTTGCAGCTACAGCTACAGCAACCGTGGTGGCCGAGTGCGAGGCAGCCACCTCTGGGCCACCGTCCATGATGCTGGAGTGGGTCAGTGGTATGCATGTCTCCCCAGCATCCCCAACATTGCTGTCCAGGTTGTGGGTCACGTAGTCATCAGAACTGGACCCTGCCCCGATCTGCGTCTCTGCACACGGACACCATGCCTGGTGTCATGCTGAAATGCAACAAGGGCCTCATCCAGAACCATGCCACCAGATGGACAGTGGTGCCGGGCCACAGTTGATCCAGGCCATAGTGTCCAGTGGAGGTGGATGGACAGTCCCTCTGGGTCCAGGTCAGCTCCCATGGTGGATACCATTGCCGTTGTTTGTAGGCTGCCAGGAGCTGAAAGGAAACACGGTCACATTAGTGTTGCTGCCACCCATACCTGCCCCTGCCCCTCTGCCCCTGTGTCCCCAATGCAGCTGAGCCTACCATGCAGTGATGGGCATGCCCATCTGAAATCCTCCAGCAGGCATGACCTTGACTGCACTGCACCGCATGGTGGCAGCCACCATCTCCTCCTGCGCTGTAAGGGTGGGCAGGGTGGGTTGACCCCTGCCTGTGGCTGCTTGTGCTGCCCAGATTGCAGCCACCTTCTCCTTGATGCACTGCCAGTCTGTGCCCACCTTCTTTTGCACTCCTGTACAGATCGTTGGTGGCTGCCTTGCTGGTTCACAGCACAGGCCATACCCTCCATGCTGTTGCTCGGCCTGTGGGATGCCTGTGGAGCAGCTCAGGAGTGGCTTCTGGTTCAGGTATGCCTGAAAGGGTATCCAACTCCACCTTGGTGAAGTTGGGTCTGTGCTTGAGCAGGCCCATGCTCCTCAGTCTCCTCATGTTTGGACATGCTTCTTCCTGTGGGGATAGATACGTGTTAGTATGGGCTGGTTTTCTGCACCTACCTCCCATGCCACTGCCTGGCCATACTACAGTGTGTATCTCACCTGTTAGAGATGCAGTAGTGGTCCTACTCTGTACATCCCCTGGTGCCTTTATAGCACATCGCATGCTAATGAGGGTTGTGCAACTATAATGACATGTAAATCGGCTGCTGAGCCGTGGATAGGATAATCGGCTGATTTGCATATAGCGGCTGAATATCACATGGTTGCGCATTGCACAAGGGTTGCGCATGCACAACCCAGGGTGTGGTACTGGGATGTGCAATGCTGTGCTACGCGCGTGCATGGGCCCATCAGGTATGCCAATGGCGTGCCATTCATTATGTGCATGATAGGCAGTACAGTGTCAGTCCACTATTGCATGGGTGGTGCTCATGTGCAGTGTGGCCTACGGTGCCAGGGTGCCACATGGCCAGTGGCACTGTGGCACCATGCTGTAGATGGCACCTCATGCACAATGTCTCACACATGGTCCTACTGTGCAGCATGCCTGTAGTGTCCCAGTGGCATTGTGGTGCATGGTGTGCGGCTGACCCTTGACCCCAAGGGTGTCCTTTGCCTTTGTAGGTGCCATGTGACACATGGCGGTGATGCAAGCACTGAGTCACGCACCCACATGCCTGTGTGATGGTGGGTGGCAGCACATTGCACTGCTAGGTGTGGGCTCGAGCACTACAGCACATGTGCTGCTAGGTGCCATTTTGTCTACACCAGAGTGCTGTAATCATGCACACAGGACAACAACCAGGGCACAGATATGGTTCCAGGTTGAGTTGGTCAACCTGGTGTCTCTTGTGGAGCCACATGCTAGCTCTGTGTTTGGTCAGGTGCCACTCAACAGGCCTCGGTCTGAGGTGTGGCAAGTGTCAGATGCACTGGAGGAGGCCACAGGTGCACAGCGGACTGGTGAGCAGTGCAGGCACTGCTATGGGGACCTGCAGTGGAGGGACCTGGATCTGTTACAGGGTCTTCAGGCATGTGTCCGTGGGGTACCATGCCACAACCATGTAAGTTCATGGTGCATGTGTCCATTCACATCTGGGGGCTGTGGTGTGGTGGCATTGGCATGCCCTGCTGGAGGGTGGCTGGGGCTGCATGCCCTGTTGGGGGTGGTACACCGTGCCTGCCCTGTGCCACCATGCCACAGGCATGCTGCACAGGGGTCACACCATGCCAGGGGTGGGGAACTCTGATGTTGCATGATTCTGATGTGTCCTTCTCCTTTACTTTCATCTAGGCCCTGAGGATAGGAGGTGGGTGCACCGCTGTTGCTGTGGCTGGGCCAGGATGGGCTACCACAAGGGTGGTGCACCATTGGTTGGAGGCATGGGCATGTTGGCCGGATAGGTACTGGTGACCTCATGCAGGTAGGCACTTGTTAATGTTTCCTCATTGTGCAGGATGGTCGTGGGTGGGGGTGGAACCCAGCTCCCTGTGCATGTGGCACCCCCAGCTGTGCACTGCTTGTGGTGCCCATTGCACTGCACCATGGCTGTCGCACATGTGGGTGGCCACTGTAGGTGGGCTGCAGGTGCACCCAGGTAATGGCTGTGTCATTGCCAACCACCTGCATGTCCATGTCACCTGCCTGCCATGATGGTGGTGTGCTGCACATGGCGGTGCTGGCTTGCAGTGTTCAGCATGGCTTTGGGTCCCGAGGTGGGTGGCTTGTGTGGGCGCACTCACTGTGGGTGGCAGCATGCCAGCCCAGGGGCGCATGCCACTGATGCTCACTTTGTTCGGTGGGTGGGCTGCGCTTCTGGACATCCACTTATACCATGTTCCTCCTTTGTCCCAGGTGTAAGGCCCAGTTATGTGCATTCACGCTCATGAGACAGATACTGGGTGTCACCACTGCCACACTCCAGATGGTTCAGCAGCTGGCGCAGGGCAAGCACAGATGGAGGTGCCAATGTCAGCATCGCCCAGAGTGGGCCATGGTCAGCCTTAGGACCCATGTGCTGGACAATTTCCCCTACCCTGTGCTTCCTCCCTTGATTTCCTTGTCCCTTCCACTGCCTTTGTACCTGATCCCTGCCTCCCTTCCTGACCTTCCTGTCTGTGGGTGGTCCCTCCTTTCCCTGACTGTTGTTATGTTTGTAAATATTTTATATATGACTTTTTCAATACATTCATTTTGGTTACCCATCTGTGTCCATGTCTGCTTTGTAACTGGCATGAGAAGCCATGCTACAGTGGTGTGCATGTCTGCTGTGTGTTCTGTCTGGGGTGGACAGGGGTTTGTATCTGGTGGTGTTCCACTATGGGTTGTGTGTGGTGGGGTGGCTGTGGTCTGTCTCTTCAGGTCCTGTGATGAGTGCCTTGTGTGCTGGTTACCTATGTGTGTTGCTCCTTGGCTTGCTCCCTGTGCATCCCTTGGTGCACTATGGCACATCTTGCTCCTTGCTCCCCGGCACATCCCTGGTGTGCTTTTGGGCATGAGTGCGATATTCAGCCATGTTGTGCAGATGCATCCTGCCGTGTGTAACCTTTGAATATTGTGTCCATTGCACAATGGTGCACTGTTTTGCACCATGCATCTCTAGTGCCTCCTTCAGGAGCATTTGTGAATATTCCAGCCACGGTGTGCTATGGTACATGTCTTCTTTACTAATTTTTGATTCTGTTGGATATATGGTTCCTGTGTAGCGATGTGGCAAAATGCTCTTTTGAGACTCCTGCACAGTTTTCCTGAGTTGACGCTGTGCAATTGTTGTTTGTTATACAGTACATGTTCTGGTATGGTACATGTCTTCGCTTACCAATTTTCATTTCAGTCAGACATACAGTTTTTTGTGCAGTAAAGTGTCAAACATTTAGTTCTTGCTAATTTTGTGCAATGTGTTGCCCGTGGTGTTGTGCAGTCACTATGTGGTTGATTTGGCTGACTCTCAGAAGTAGAAAACCAGTTCTACATGGAAGATACCACTTTTGTTTGGTGAGAAAATCTTGTTCCATTCCAGAGTTATTGCCATTTGAAGTTGCCACTCCCCTCGTGGTTAAAGATTTTTCGGCCATGAGTTCTGCCATTTACTACATTTTTGGCCACTAGTTCCACCATTTTGTGGTGCAAGACGTCTTTAAAGTGCAAACTTTAAAATTGAATATCTCTGGAATAGTTTGGTCTTTAACGTGAACTTTTGAGGGTATTGACTGGATGTCCATGAGATGAGAATTATGTTGTTTTCATGTTGAGAAAATAATGTACTGTGGAGATACTGTGTGACGTAGTAAATGTTTTGCACAGAAAGTTATACATGGTGCTAGTAGCTTGAAATTTATAGCATAGATAACCCAAGTGGTAATGGAGGTGCCTTTCAGTGGTTTGCAGATATATATATATATATATATATATATATTATAGTCACACCACTATATTTAGGGTTTAGCTGTCACTTACATACTTACATACATACTAAAGTCAAACAATTTGGGTATTAATAACTTTGGACCCATTCAAGGATTTGCCTGATGTTTGGGAGGCATGGTGGAGCATGGTAGATCTCTTGATTTCACAAATGTCATTTTGGTTGGACTTACGGTCTTTCAGCACAAAATGCTGAAAAATACAAAATTATCCATTTTTGGAGTTAGTGTTTGGAATATTGTCCATGATGCTGTGTGGCTGCTGTGCAGTGTGCCACTCTGTGACATGGCTCATTAGAAAAGAGCTTCACTGGCGAACATGCCACTTTTTGTTTGGAGAAAAATATTGAGGTATTTAAAAGTTACAGCACTTTTAAGTTCCCATTATAAGTCAATGGGAAAAGTTATATGGTTATTTCGAACAAAGAATGGGTTTTGCCATCTGGTCCCTCCTCTTGATCAAAGAATTTGCAGGCTCACAATCAAAGATTCTTCGATCCCAAAGGAGGGACTAAATGGCCAGATTTGAAGGGACCAGATAGATCAATTTTAACAAGTTTTAAAATTAAATATCTCAGAAATGGTTTGGTCTTTTAACTTAAAATTTGGAGGGTTTTGATGGGATGTCCTGTAAATGTGAATTATGGTGCTTAGGTATCCGAAAATGCATTCATTAATGTTTTGTGGACAGCGTTTTGCATTGTGGTAGTATTTTGAAATGTATAGGGTAACTAGCCTTACTCTCATGGACATACGCTTCAGTCATTGGGTGTTAAAATGTAAACAGGTGCAGAATTCTACTACTCTGACCAATGAAAATCTCAAATTTTAAAATGTTATATCTCAGACACAGTTTGGTCTTTTAAATTGAAATTTACAAGGTGTTGAGCATATCCTGTACATGTGAATTAAGGTTTCAGGTGTTGGAAAGTTATGTTGCTGCAGAGATATTGTGTGACGACTTTACATTTTGCATGTAGCATTTTGCATTGTGGTAGAATTTGTAATATTAAACCTCACATTTTGCACATTAGTAACTTTGCAACTATTCAACGGTTTGCACAAAATTTAGAATGCACAGTTTGGTTACTAAATTGCATTTCAGTTGAACATACTGTTTTGCAGCAAAGTGCCAAAAATGCACTTTTCACCACTTTTGCACATTTTCTGTCCGTGGCACTCTTGCGGCTACCGTGTAGGCTATTGGTCCAAATCTTGGGACATAGAAAGAGCTTGGGCCAAGAAACATGGCACTATTTGTTTGGTGAAAAATATAAATCTTTTCAAAATTATTATAATTTGAAATGCCCATTATATCCTATGGGAAAATGTATATGTATTTTGGAATGTTAACGAGGAAGACCAAATGGCCCAAATTTGGATGACCATATCTCAATAACAGTTTGGTGTTTTTACTTGAAATTTGCAGGATGTTGAGGGATGTCATAGAGATGTTCACTATGCTGTTTAGAGTGTTGGGGAAATAATTTGCTGCAAAGATATTCAATGACATAATTGACATTTTTCCCATAAGATTACATTGCAGTCTGTGTCATAACTTTCGCGCCATTTTCTTGGAAACAAAGCGAGATACAGACTTTTTGCTAGGGTTGGATTAGCTAGCCATTAGAAAAAATTTGAAATCGGTGAATAAGACTTGCGTGGAATTCTGTTTGTACATCGCATGGTTCATGAGATATTGTGAAATTACTATCACAATGGTTGAAAGAGTGCCTGTCTAGTGCTTTTTGGTGCCCATATCTCAGAAACGGTGTGAGATGTGGGTACAGTCATTTGATAATGTGTGAAGTACTTGCTGTCATGGTCACAATGATGCTAGATTTTTGTTCTAGCTCTTATGGTTCCCAAGATATGCACAAATTACCATTACAAGGGTTTGGTGCCCTGTAGTGCTGCTGCATGGCTCTGTAACTTTGTGTAAGTTGGGCGTTTGTCATTGGGGTCGTGATGCCTAAATCTCACCCCATTCTCATTTATTGTATAATGTCAACATGCTCAGATATGGAATATATTATAGGGGCACAGTTCGCCACTATATTTAAGGTTATGAAGCCACTTTTATGTTAAAGTCATAATTATGCATGTTAATAACTTCGGACCTGTTCAACGGATTTGCATGAAATTTGATCTGTGCAGTGGGGCTTGGTAAATCTCTTGAGCTGCAAATTTAATTTCAGTCAGACTTCACGGTTGTTGCACAGTAAAATGCTGAAAACTGCACTTTTTTGATTGCAACAGCTGCCATCTTGTTTTCACTTTGCAGTCAGAAAATTCAAATATCTCAACCCAGGAGACTTCTTATGTGAAACTATGGTGGTTTTGCTCAGGGTCTTCTCTATCAAGCCATGCATGTAGTTTGTTTCAAAATGGTAATAAAAATAGAATTTGTAACTTTTTATTCTTTGATCGCTGCTCGCTAAAGATCTTTGACCGTGAGCCTGCAAATTCTTTGATCCTGAGATTCTTTGACTGAGATCTTTGATCGCAAGGTGTGACTAGATGGACACTTGAAAAATCAATTTTCTCAGCTTAGGGTGTGTCATTGGGGTTGTGAAGCCTAAATGTCACCCCATTCTTCTTTACTGTGTCTTGTGAATATGATTACAGATGGAATGGGGTGACATTTAAGCCCTACAACCCCAATTACACAACCATCAGCTCGTAATCTCAGGATGATGAGTGGGTCCACAAGGGGGATGGGGCAACCCTAAAGGTCTCATTTCTTGACTTTTTGTGCTTTAACCTTAAATGATGCATTAACAAAGTTTGTTGCATATAATACATATATATATATATATATATATATTATAAGTGCCACAGTAGTGGCACTATTGTTAGGTTGAGTAAGCACTTTAATGTTAAACTTCAAATTTTGCACCTTAATAACTTTGCCACCATAGGACAGATTTGCCTGAAATTGTGCATGAGCAGTGTGGTACCATAGATGTCCGGATCTGACAAGTTCTGTTACAGTCAGACATATGGTTGTGGAGCTGCAGAATGCCAAAACCCACAAATAAACAGATTTTTGGCGTTTCTTTGCTCGTGCCCACAGCCAGTTTGTCTGTTTGTTATGAAATCTTCAGGGAAGATGCAGTCTTGGTCACTAATGTGCCTTTGAAGATTTGATGTAAAGATATTAAACCATTCAAAATTGATTCAAAAACAAATTCCCATTATAGACAATGTGGAAAAATAGATGTGTCTCATGACACTGTCGCCAGTACAATTTCCTTTCAGCAAATGGCCTTTTACTTTGTACTACCACCATCTTGTTTTCAGTTATCAAGAGAGAAAATGCCTGGTGTTTAATTTTGGGACCCTCTAGGTAAACACTGACTGCTGGGTTTACCTAGTCAGGTCCTGAGGACATCAACCCTATCTTTATTTTGGAGTAAACCCACCCCAAAATGCCGTTTTAAAATTTGTAGCAACAGTACTTTCACAAATGCAGCAGAACATCCACAAAACATTCACAAATGCAAATGTTTTGTGCTGCTTTTACACAACTTTCACAATTTGTGAAAGAACTTTGCCCAAAGACTGCAAATCTTGCCATCCCCTGCAACAAAATATTTGTGGCTTTTGGGCTGAAATTTGCAGGGTAGCAAGCCCTGGTCCCACAGAAAAGGGCATCCTTGAAATAAAAAACAGTTGGAGGAGGACAGGGAATGTTGCTAGGCTTTACAGAGGGAGGTGGGGAAAGCAGTTAGAAAGTCAGAGGTACTGATGGCATTAAATATTGTACGTAAAATCAAGGCAGGAGACAAGACATTCTATTGGTACATAGGAAGGCAGACAAAAACTAGAGCTGTGATTATAAAACTGAGAAGTGGGGGCCTGTGTTGAGGAGGATGGCCAAAGGCTAATATGCTAAATAAATATTTCAGCTCAATTTTGCCAAGGAGGAGGAGGAGGAGGAGGAGATTATGGGGCTGAAACTGGAAGACAGGGGAAGCTGAGGGAGGAGTAGACACACCCGCTTCTTGGAAAATAGGATCAGGAAGGCACTACTGGGGATTAGGGCAGACAAGACAATGGGACCAGGTGCTGTGCACTCTAGAGTATTGTAGGCACTCAGGGAGGAATTGGCAACACCTCTGGCAAGATGTTTACCCTATCACTGGAAATGGGAGATGTTTCTGAGGATAAGAAAAAAGCAAATCTGGTTGAGTTATACAAGGTGGAGGAGGAGTTGGTGGGAAACTACAGTCCTGTCAGCCTGACATTGGTGGTTGGGAAGATAATAGAGTCAGTCTTAATGGAGTGTATAGTGAACTAACTTGATGGGAGATGGCTGTTTGACCCCATCTAGCATGGCTTTACTGGAGGGCCATGCCAAACAAACTAATAGAGTTTTTGACTGGGTAACTTGGGTGGTGGGTCATGGAGGAGCATTGGGCGTGGTCTACCTGGACTTCAGAAAGGTATTCGACACAGTGCCTCATAAAAGGCTATAGAACAAATGGACAGTCTTGGGTAGGACCAACCATCATTGTTAACTTATTCACACCAAAAGAGCTCTTTGAGACTTCCACCTCTTGTGCCCTGTATACTCTCAGCACTGCATCCTGGGCCTTTCTAGCAAAAATTAAGCCATAATCAGCATGCCACAAACAAATGTGAATACGTCTTGAACCATAAGTGCTACATAAAGGACAAGTGACAAAGTTCTTCAGCACAATGTTACCTTTCCAGTGGCGATATGCAATCAATTGTAATCAATTTAGTTTTTATTTAATACTAGTTGAAATATCAAACAACATGTTTTTTTTTTCAGATTTTTCAAGGTACTTAGGTGAGGCATGAGACAAATGTCTGCCATGACACCATACCTTAAACAATTGCAAATAACTCCTAAAGTATATGTGTAGACACAAAGTATCATCAACAAAATTGTTCAGCACAAAATTACCTTTCAAATGGTGCTATGCAATCAATTGTAATCCATTTAGTTTTATTTTATACTAGCTGAAATAGCAAACTGTGTTTTTTCCTTCAGATGTATTCAAGGTGCTTAGGTGAGGCTTGGGAGACAAATGTCAGCCATGCACACCATACCTTAAACAAATGTGAATAACTCCTAAAGTATCCTGATAGACACAAAGTATCAGCACAATTACTTTTCTAACGGTGCTATGTAATCAATTCTAAGCAATTCAGTTTGTTTAATATTTAGGTAAAACTGCTGACTTCCTCAGATGTTTCCTGGCCTGAGTGAAAGTCAGCAGAGTACATCTACAGGGTTATTGGCCTGAGTGGCTATCTTTCAGATGCCACCTACAGGTGTATCTAGTCCTGAATGAGTTAAGTGGTTCAAAAACTGGTTCACTGTCAGGACCCAAAAGTTGATGGTCAATGGGGTACTCTCTAGTGAGGAGAGGGTGACAAGTGGGGCACCAATGGGGTCGGTCTTGGGCTCAATCCTATTCAATGTCTTCATTGGATACATTGCAGTAGGACTGGAGGAAAGGTGTGCATGTTCACTGATGATACTAAGATTTGCAACATGGTGGATACACCAGAGGGTGTGGGCAGAGTCAGGAGGACCTTAAAAGCTGGAGCAGTAGGTGCATGCGTGAGCAGCCTAAAGGAATGGATGCCTGATTTTACAGTGCTATTCTCTCCTACTTTTCATCACCTGAAAAACATTTCCAGTTGATCTTTCAATAGAAGTACTTGAGATTTAGTTTATGGAATGTCTCCTGGAACAAACAACTTGTTTTTGTACAGAAAATTTGAGACTAACACAGGAAAAAATACAAATGCTGCAGCAGCCCACCCTGTGTCTCTAAGATAAAATGAAGGAAATAAAAATGTTCAAAACTTTGGTGGCTAACTTGCAAGATATGGTGCAGGCAATTCAACATCACATATTCAATGTGGAAACTGGCATATATCAACGAAAAGACTCTGGCCATGAGGCACAGATCCAGGAGCTAGAGCAGATGGTGCAGCTCCATTGGACCCTTGCAGAGGACATGTAGAACAGGAGCTGGAAAATAATCTCATCTTTGTGGGGTTCCTGGAGGGAGCCAAAGGAGAAATCAAGCTGCTTTTCTTCAATCTGAGCTATCCAGACTCCTGCATAATGAATGGAGATCACCCTTAGAGATTGAGAGAGCACACACTATACGCTTGCCCTGCCCCCAAGGATGAGGTAGGCCAAAACTGATTATCACCAATTTCTTAAGGTTTCCTGAAAAGATAGAATCTTGAACCTGGCAAGGGAGGAGGCTATTACTCTGGCAGGGTCATTGGATATATATATTTAACAACTACTCCATTGAACTGGCACATAAATGGAAGGGGTACAATGATGCATGTAACTTCTCCCATGATTTACAAGTACAGTACAATACTGCCTCTTATACCCTGCTAAGCTACAAATTCTCTGGAACAGGATGTATAACACATTTGAAACCCTAAAGGAAGTTGAAGATTACATCACCAAGCACTGGCAAAATAAAACATCACCCTTCAAAGAGTGCAACCATTGCCAGCATCCCTAGATCGGAGCTGGATGACAGGGACCAATCTCTCAGGGACCGACCAATATTCACTCCCCAGCTGGAACAGAGCCTGGTACCAGCATGGGCTGCAAACATCGACATCCATGCATAAATAATGGAGCAAGGGCAATTGTTCCCAGAAACCGAAGGACCAGGTACCAAGGAACTGCATCCAAGACTCCTTCTTAATGGGTTCTGAATCACTTGGTGAGCCAGCATCGAAAAGGCAAGGGCAAGATGTGAACCCACAGACAGAGCAAATGCAACAGCAAGATAATGTCACCAAGTCCCCGACTCCTGAGGCAGATGAAACAGCCCTGCAGAGAAAGATTATCACCTCCTGGGCAGAAGCAGTGGGGCATGATATATAGTACACATTACATGAGGGCCCAGGCCTGCTGACGGGATTCTATTTGGTATACACAGAATCTTCCTTCTCCAATGACCTACTCAGATGAGGGAACCTGAATGGCAGCAGTGTCCAGGCTGGTTTCTTCTTTTAAATCTGAATGTTGCAGTATTGAACTCTTCAGACTTTTAGTCTCCTTGATGCTGGTCTTTTGACATGCTTAGCATAAGTACCCATGGCACCGTGAACTATAGCCTTATCCCCAACCTTCTCTCTCCTCCCAACTACTTGATTGGTGACATTACCTCCCCATTCTCGATTCCCTCTTCCCCATCCCTCTCCTCTCCTTCCTCATCATGTAAAATGTTTGGTTATGAGATAGAGGGTCAGTGCACATGATATTATGGGAACGCTGTGGTGGAGGGTAGGTTGGGGTGATTGTTATTGTGGTGACAATGGGTGGGATAGACTGAGGAGGCAAGTAAGTCAGCTATTGATATAGAGAAAGAGATGGGATCTCATGTAGCATGGCTAGGCAACAGGAGGATGTCTCTTCCAGCAGGTGTGGAACTCACCTGCGGAAAAAGCATGTGATTTACCATCCCCTGCATATTACCTGACCAAGGGCTGACTGGGTAGATCTCCCTAACACCTCCCATCTCACTTCACAAGGGGTGGAATGGGGAGGATGGGGAGAAGAGGCGAAAATACACATGGAACATGATATGCAGAGAGGTGAAGGGCTTACAGATGTTCAAAGGAGCTACAGTAGTTTACTCACTAATTTTGGCAGGGAGAGACATGCAGTGTGGCCTGAGGAAGAACTTACATGGCAACAGCAATGACCATGGGCAGCTACATAGCAACAAACCACTGGCAAAGGCAAGACACAATTTGGTGTACCTAAACTGTTACATTGTCGGTTGGGAGGTTCCATGATAAGCTGTGCTGGCTAAGTAGCTCACCGTGCAATGCAGACAAGAACTCTCTTGCACAGCCATGAAGTCATAGGCACTAAGACATGGCAGACCTCCTGCCCCTTTTCACATTTTTGTGATGGCAGGCACATAGACCACTACAAGCTCACTTCTCCCCACCACTTAAGAAACTGGTGCACACCATATAACCAGGTCTCAAGAGATGGGGCAGGTAGTCACCGTAAGCACAGAGGCACTAGCCCAGATGACAGACCTTCTCTTCTCTTCTCTTCTCTTCCTCTTCTCTTCTTCTCTTCTTCTCTTCTCTTCGCCTGCACCTTTGCTCATATTGTGTTGCTGGATGCAGAAACTCCCTCACAAAGGGCAGATCACTGACCAGGAAAAGGCAAGCCTTCAGTATAAGAAGCCTGCAGAACTCCAGTGGAAATGCATGCTCAGGAACCTCAGTGAGCAAGTGTGATGACAGGAGGAAAGCTAGTCACACACCTTCAATTACAATGGAGAAGTGAGAGTGCGGTTCATAGTTGGCCAGGGGCATGGTAACAGCTTGAAACAGACCCAGAAGCCCTAACTCAAAATGATGCTAGTCTGTCGCTCAGACATACTTCTCACCATAGATTGAAGGCGTTCTGGCTCAACTTCTCTCCGGATGGTGGGCAAATTAGTTATTTGCCCTCAATAGAAGAAGAGGGTGGTCAAGTGTTTGTCTATTTATTCATTGTGGTGGGTGACTCGAGATTTGCACTTGACTCACTCACCCCCTTTCCTTTTCTCTTCCTTACTCTCTTATTACCAACTTCCCCATATAGCAGACTGGAAGAGAAGTTACAATGGGACATAGTTTATAGTTATTAGGCATGTTAATGGTTCCAGCATGCCTGCTGCTCCTGATGACCAACTCAAGGTCCTATGTCCTCGCTCAGGATACCCCAGGGCCACAAAAGATTTGTTGTTGAAAATGTTCATGTTAATGAAGATATTAATGTATTCCGTTTATTTTGTATGTCTTCAGTTTTCTGATTCTTATTAACAAACAGGTATGCTACCTGTCAATTTTAGCTCATACTTACCACACCCATCCAATGGGACTCTGTTAACTTCCCTGGCCCAGGGGCAGGAAAGCTATTATTTTTGTTAAACATAGAGGTGCACTCGATATACTGGGCTCTGATGGGCCTGGCAGGGATCACTGGTTTTACTGTATATCTGTGGGGTTTCTTTCAGAAGGGCATGAACCAACCACATTACCCAGGGAGATAGTCTCTACAGGCGGCTTTTTTAGCCCTCAATAATGCAGAAGATGTTGGAGTCCTTAAGTTTAACTACTCCTTTCATGCTCCTGGCCTACCCATCATTTTGTTTAATGGCACAACAAGGCATTATATGGTTTTCCTGGAATGTAAAGGGCATTCACACCTCAAGAAGCATAGGAAAATATTGGACTTTCTTAAAAGAAGGATGTGTTGGTGGCCTTTTACAGGAAACCCATTTATCAAAGGGAACTCTCTAAGCTTAGGACAGGATGGGTATCACAGGAATATGCTCCACCTATAACACTAAGCAACACTAAGCAGGGGTGTAGTGATACTAGTGCATAAAAGTTTCAATCCAAGCCTCACAAGTATCTCAGACCATGGAGGCAGGTTTTCATTGTTCATGGTGAGTTAATGTACAAAGAAGATATACTTTGCAATGTATATGGCCCAAACAGCCTGGATGCTTCCTTTACGGAGTTCTGTCAGAGTGTCTCCTAGAAACACACAAAGGCCAGTTTGTAGTGGGAGGAGATGTGAACACCACCATGGCTGACCTCCTAGACAGAAGCAACCCCCAGTGGACAGCCCTCCGTTTTTGTAGCTCTACAGGCCATGGTGGGTGATCTGAATTTGGTGGATATCTGGAGCTTGGTCCACCCTACAGCCAGGGCAACTCCATTTCTCCCCTCCACATCAATTCTCCTCAAGAATAGAAATTTGGTTAATTCCATGCATTTGGACCCTGCTTGATGTATGCATCAGAGCTATCATAATATCAGACCATGCCTTTGTGAGCTTTACATGGTTACCCCAATCATCAGGTCCAACCCAAAGGGACAGATGTTGGCTTAACACCTACACGCTCAATGATGAACAGTTTTCGCTGGATTGGGAGGGACATCAGAGGGTTCCTTCTAGACAACAAGCTGAGTGATACCTCAGCAGCCACCAGGAGGGATACCCTAAAGGCCTTCATATGAGAAGATGTAGCCTCTACATTTCCACACATGAAAAATAAAGGTGAAAGAGATGATTGACTGTAGGCAATAGCTGAAGGCCTTAAAAATGGCTATATGAGTCTTGGACCAGCAGATTTGCTGGCAGAAATCATGGGTCTCATATAAAAATAAACACTTTTCTGCACCAAAAGCTGAATACTCTCTTCTGTCTGAAAGAACCTTTTGGGAGTCAGGAGATAAAAATGGTCACCTCTTGGCATGCAAGTTACAAAAAAAAAAACAAGATCACTCCCAGATCCTTGCTATTAAGTGGGAGGAAGGCCACCTCACCAGAGCTGAGAAGGTGATAAATGAGGAGTTTCACTCTTTCAGCAGCTCCTTTACTCCTCAAAGTCCAGTCACCTGATAATGCTCTGCAACATTTCCTGGGAGGTTAAATTTACCCAAACTTAGCCTGGAGAAACTGAAGTGGCTAGACAGGCCTTTGGAACATAAGGAGCTGGAAGTGACCCAGAAAATCACTATTGCAGGGAAAGTGTCCAGGTGGGATGGGCTCCTAGCTAAATTCTTAAATGGCTTGGAAGATGTCCTTCTCCTCCTTATGGAGGCCTTAGAAAAGACCACATCCACTGGGAAGCTTGCAGCATCCATGAGGACAGCTCAGATATCCCTATTGCCCAAACCCTGGAAGGACCCCAGCCTTTGCAGTAGTTATAGACCATCTCCTTTACAATAGCTGACTATAAAGTTTAGACTAAAGCCATGGCGAACAGATTGAATGACCTCATAGGGGAACTAGTGGACAGGGACCAAGTAGGATTCATCCCAGGCTGCAAGGGGATGGACAACACCAGATGCCTCATAGATCTGCTTTAGAAGACCAAAATACCATTCCTCCTGTCATCCTAATCTCATTGGATGCAGAGAAGGCATTGTTAGAATTGAATGGAGATACCTTTTTGCAATTTTAGATGCCTTCAACATAGGTCCAACCTTCTGACATATGAGGTCAATATGTTACATGCAGAATACCAAAGGGTAATACCGCACAAGAGAAACAGCATGGGGAAGAACAGCTAGAGGGTACACAATGCCACATGACACAAATAGTATGAAGCAGTAGCAGTGACCCAATAGCTGTTTCTGGAAACTCTGCTGCAGAGGGTAAAAGCTCTGCTGGAAGGGGGTCTCCAAGCCGCAGCTGTGGCACAAGGAGTAGAGCTATTGGCACTGGAGGACAATGGAGTGGCTTTGGACTGGGGTTCTATTCTTGGTCATAGATTATGTTAGTTAATTTTGTTTTCTTGTTTAATGTGTGGTTAGCCCAAGTTTCACCCTGTCCCAGAGTTGCACCCCCAGGAGGAGGTTATTTATTGGGAGGGTTGGGGTGCAGCCACCCCATAATGGAGGGTGTGGGATGGAGCCCCCTGCAGAAAGCAAGTGTTTAGTGTTTTTATTTTAAGCCATTGTTTTGACAGTGTGGTATAGTACTGCGCTGTTTTTGTGTGTGACAGCATGACCCGCACCATCTTCAGAGCCTGGATACAGGTGTTATACAAAGGAGGCCTCGACCACAGGGGCATCAGACAAGGCTGTCCCTTTTCCCCACTACTGTTAATTCTGGCTCTAGAACCCTCCTCCAAGCCAACCATTTGAGCCATGACATAAAGAGGTGACCATGGAGGGAGCATAAAGCAATGGCGTATGCAGATGATATCACCTTATCTCTCTCTTGGACTGTGGTAGGTCCATACCCAACCTCCACAGTCTAATATCTCAGTATGGACAGTTTTCCGGATATAAGCTGAACATAACAAAGTCTCAGATCCTGGCCTCAGATGCCAGCATATCAGCACTCCCAACTATCCTTGGGACATGCAACATACACAGCAAGGTGTGGTTAACCTGGGGTCACTTTAACAGAACCTTTAAAATGAAGGCCACATCCAGAATACAGTATTTCCTAGATAATATACCAGTAGGCATTGACACCAAACTGATACAGCTAATCCACTCAAAATGCAAACCTTTTGAGGGCTCTGGTCCTGAATGGATCAACAGGGCTAAGATCCTTGTCTACCCAGATTAGTGGTCCTCAAAGTCACTGATTTCAAATATCACATTATGGCACACACTCTACTACAGATGGCCAGGATGGTGACATGAGGCCAGGAACTCAAACTCTCCAAATGGGCTGAGTGTGAGGAGGTGGTGGTGAGTAGACCTCTAATACAGATGGTGCAATTCTCATCCCCTCCTAGAAACATCCCCTACTCCCCATCATTCTACACACTCAAGATCTGGTGGGCATTTCTCAAACTTAGCAAGTGGTCCCTGAGAAGGCAAAGCTTTACCACCTTTGGGACAACCCACACCTTGAATCACCAACCAACCTACAGAGGATAAGGAGTGGACCAAGGTGGGACTAGCATTCCACTCTGGTATTAGGGGCACAGCTTTCAATATAATGAAGAGTTTCTGACAACTCCAGCAGGAGTATAACTTGCCCAAACAACAGCATTGGAGATATTAACAGTTAAGACATTCCTTACAGCAGGTGATGGGCCAGAATGCATGGGAATGGAATTGAATGGAATAAACTAGACAATATCCTATGGCCAGATTTGGGGAAGTTGGCCTGAAGTAGTGCCATTTATGAGTATCTCATGGATCTCTCCCCAGATCCCACTGCAGGAGTACATCAAAGCTGGGCAGAAAAGCTGGGCCTAGAGATCACCCCCAAACCTGAGGCATGTGCTGACAATCCCTGAGGAAAGTGGCAAACAAAACAGAAAACAGACTTGTCCAATTCAAGTACTACACAGATGGCACAGAACCCCTCAAAAGCTGCATGCCTGGGGTTTGATGCCCATAGACAAATATTGAAGGTGCCAAGGTGAATGCAGCACAATCACACACATATTGTGATCTTGTCAATCCATAACTACTTACTGAAAATGGTCCAGGATAACCTGAATAGTATACTAGCTCATCAGGTAACCTTATCATCTGCCCTGGTGATGTTTGGAATTGATAACCCTCTTAACCCCAAGGACAGACTGCCAACAGCTGAAAGAAAGTGCCTTACGGTGCCCTGATCACTGCCAAGAGGGTGCTACTCAGACACTGGAGAGATCAGCAGGCACCATCCACTCAAGAGTGGCTAGTGGAACTAAGGCAATTAGCCAGCTATGAGAGGGTTCTACATGACACCTGGCATAGAATGACCACCCATCATACCATATGGGGTGCTTCTTATAATCTTCTACTGTAAGATCCTACCTGACAGTCAGTCACCACCTCCCACCTCCTGACAGGCCAGCAAACATAGGACAGGCCAGGACCAGAGGGTCAGCCACTTATTTCATGGCCATGGTCCCCAACCATGACTTCCAGGAAGATAGGCCTCCAATAGATAAGGGCATCCCCTGCAACTCCATCCCCTGTCCAAGTTGCCTCAGGTCACCCCAGGTGAAAATACATAAACCCTTTCAATGGTTGAAAATGAAAATTATTGGAGAACTACTACATGCTTTGTTCCTCCCAATGAACATACTGAGCCAGATTCCATAAGAGGCTGCAATCTCTGCAGGGCACTTGTGACAGATTGTTTGATACAAGTGCTGACTTGCATCAAACTTGGGATTCAAGTTGGTGCCACAAGTCCCTGATGCTACAGGTTAAACCATCTCCCCAATGGTCTAACCTTGCATCCGAGAGAGATACCCTTACTACAGGACTTGTGCCATACCTTTGGTGCAAGCTGCTGTAAATTGTGAAAACTGTCAGAACTGCACCAGCCCTACTGGAATAGCTCAGTGTTGCATCCTGGGGCTCTGGTATAGTTGCAGAAACTTTGTGACAGATGCAGAGCATGGGTCAAGCCCTGCATCCACCTTCTGGAATCAGGCCCACTGTGTCTGTTTTTCTTTTCTTTTTATCTATAGCTGTACTCTTTAAATGTACACCTGTTCAACTTCTTTTAATCTGTTCACCCAAGGGTGAAACAACCTGCCAGACATTTTATGTTGATGTGCATAATTGCTGTTAACGTGACTGTCTGTATTGGAAAAGAAATGTTCTGAATAAAAACTAAATTACACACACAAAAATCTGCAGCAGTCAGTCTAGGGTGTAGAGACTGGGGTTAAAGGAGAGTTAACATTATGCCTTTGGGGCCTAGGAACCCCTAGGGCAAAATATGATTTTAGGGGGATAGCAGTCACAGAATAGGAAAAAGACCCGATGTCATCATCACGGCTGACCTCAAAGCAACAAGTCAATGGCAAATGGTGGTAGGGAAGGCCAACAGAGTGTTAAGATGCAAAGGGCAGAGTATTGCTAACAGAAAGAGGGATGCCATTGTTCCCTGTATAAGACATTAGTCAGACTTCACCTTGAGCACGGCATGCAGTTCTGGAGACCATATCTGAAAAATAGATGCTGAGATGGTGGAAGCAGTCCAAAGGAGGGCCACCAGAATGATTCATGAACTGCAAGGCAGGACATATGAGGAGAGACTGAGGGATTTAAATATGTACTCCCTGGAAGAAAAGAGGACAGGGATATAACTGAAACTTACAAATATCTAAAAGGGTTTAGCAGGGTACAGCAGAGATGCTTGTTTCAGAGGAAAAGGGCTTCTCAACTAGGGCCACAACATGAAGTTAGAGGGTGGAAAATGTAGGGAAATGTAAAGAGTGCTTTTTCACATAGAGGGTGGTGGATGCGTGGAATGAGTTGTCAGACAAGGTGGTAAGGGCTGAAACAGCCTTTGGTTTTAAGCATGCATGGGACAGACACAGGGGAACCTGAGGATGGGGTGTGGGTGGGAGATTTTACTTGGAGGGGTCAAAGGAAATCAGGCAACTATCGGAGGGTGCAAGGGATACTCAATAGATAATGGGTATCATAAGGTACACTACATGGGCCATATTGGTCCTTATCAGATGACAATTGTATGTATGCATGTATGTATGTATGTATGCATATATGTATTATGTCTGTATGGACTGTGTCTCTGTACATAGACTGCTATAAGAATTAACTGGAAAATCAGTAAATGAGCAGGGTAGAGGATGTATTGCTGTTTAAACTATGTAGTGATGAAATGGAAACGTTTCTGAAAGACATTAAAACTTAGCCCAATCTGGGAAAGTGGAGAAAGGATAGAAGTCTTTTGGGAACTGAAAGACTCTCTACCAATGGGATGGAGCTTGATAGCCCCATTAGCATTTATCCCTTATGACAAACACTTTTGAAAATTCACACAAAGTAGGAAACAACCCTACTACAATACTTAAAAATATTATATGTTGTGCGGATTAAAAAGTAAGTCAGGTTTTCCTTTGTGATCATTTCTATTTTAATTAATTATAAGTAATTAGTAAATAGTTTATTTAAGTAACAAACGGAATTGTGTACTTCCTAGTACCATCCCTCACAAACACTTAACTCTTACCCACTAGTTTTAATATTTTTAAAAGTTAAATTAGCTTAACGTTTTTGTTTGTGTAGAACTTTAACACAGAACAAACCACCGAGTAGTTTTGGTTGTTTCTCTTGTTGATTTTTCAATGAGCATGCACAACCAAGAATTACAATTTACTTTAAAACTATTTAATACATTTTTTAACAAACAACCCAAAAGGACCTATTCTGTTAAGAAACTTACAAAACCTATACGTTTCATACCTCAGCTTCTTTACTATTTTTGAGCTGACAGCAAAACATTATTTTGCAAACTGGGCAAAATACATAATTGCTGCCCTTAGAACTTATAAAAGGTAGCCTCATGAAATTTGGAGAAATAACAGACCCCAGGACTGAGCAGGTGCATACAATATATTATGGTCCTAGGGCCCAATTCTCAAAACTCCTTTCAGAGTGCAAGGTGCTAGTGCCACAATGAATGGTGCAAGTGCCCCTTAGCCAAACAATGCTGGGAGCAATTCTCAATGGCAGCCTGTGTTGTCTGTCCAAATGGGGCTTGCACCACCCATGCACCACACAAATGGGCTGTGACATGGCACTAGGATGTATGAGGCAGACACAAGCTGCCACACCCCAAATGTGTGAATCTCAGACCTCTCCCAGAGAGAGAGAGATTTCTAAGTACTATTAGACCAGGGTACTTAGAAATTTCTCCTCTAACAGAGATTGACCTATTTGTAGCAATGTGTCATGCCCCCTAGCCCCAATCCCAATGTATGTCAAAAATTCCTGCCCCAGGCAGTCTGTAGCCCTCCCCAGCCCCAATCCCTGTAATGTTTTAATGAACTATCCCTGGTAGTCTAGAGGCCTGCCCAAGCCCCTCCCCCAAAATTAAAATAAAACACTTCATTGGTGGTCTAGTGGACCCCCACCCTGATAGGCAGTGTCCTTCTATATCACCCCCACAATACCTAACCCCAAGCTGAAACTGGCACAGCCCTCCTCTTACCTGCATGGCTGGCCACTGAATGAACTGTCACTGAACAAGTACAGAATAGTGTACTCACTCATTGATTGAAAGTCAGTCAATAAACATGTACACTATACTGTATGTGCTCAGCAGTAAACTGTTCAATCTGTGGCCGACCGTCAAAAGGCTGTGCCTAACTTAGGGTTCAGAGCAAGGGGTGGGGTGTAGTGGAACATTGCCTGTCAGGGTGAGGGGTAAATCCACTAGACCACCAACAAAAGGTTTTATTTACATTACAGGGCTCGTGGCTTGGGTGGCCAAGGCTACTAGAGATAATATATCAAATATTATGGGGAGTGGGGTTTGGGGGGGAGCTAGATTACCAGACATAATATACTGAAACAGTACTGGGGTTGCAGGCAGGGAGGCAGCTAGACTACCAGGGACAGGAATTTTGTGACATACAGTGGGATCAGGGCTGGATGGGGGTGAGTGGTGTAGTGGAACACTGCCTGTTGGGGTGAGGGTGGGGTCCACTAGACCACCAACAAAGTGTTTTATTTACATTACAAGGGCTCGTGGCTTGGGTGGGGCTGCTAGACTACCAGGTATGATATGTTAAAATATTATGGTGGATTGGGGCTGGAAGGACAACTAGACAACCAGGAAAATATATTACAACTTTACAGGGATCAGGATTTGGGGAGGTGGTCCACTAGACCACCAGGGAATGTTACAGGACACTGGCGCATGGCTGCCCGTGGCTTGTGGCAACCTGTCCAGGTGCACCGTCTGTTTGGTGCACCACTAGGTTCCGCAAGTCACAGGACTTTGCTGTGGGACCCTACCTGACTGAGAATCAGGCATAGGGTCCCTGGTGCTCCAGCTATTGGTGCAAGCCACCTTTGGTGCGGCTTATGCCAACTTTTAAGAACTGAGCCACTAGTCTCTAAAATGGCTGAAATATAAGCCTCTGAAAATGGCAGGTTTAATTAAACACCAATGCAACCCTAATATACATATAAACACACTGAGAGAAATACTATATATATATATAAGAGACAAAGAACCTCTGTACTCAAGCATTGAGGCAATGGTTACCCAAAGGACATTTGGTCAGGAAGCCAAGTTTCAAAGAAATACAAAATCACACATGCCTCCACAATGCAAGGCATCATGGGCTGCATATGCAAATCACCACAGAATATTATGCTGGCTGAACTTTAAGCAGAAATGCATGGTGCTGAAAGGCCTCTCACACAGTTATAGCATGGTCAGCATACTTTACACATAATGCTGCTAGTTGCTTGTCCTTCCTTTTATTTCTAATGGAGAACTTTAATCCTGAACACTATAATATAGTACTCTGCATTGACACCATTTTGCTAGCCAGCATCTGAACCTGAACAACTTCATTTGCAGGAAAAAGCTACATTTAGCACACTGTGCACTGCTTGATTAGGGTTAGTTGGGGTCTCCTCAGTCATCAATATCAAGCTAAAGACAACCAAGAGAACCACAATGTTTGCATTATTTGCAGTTGTTGAAATTCTCATGATTATCACGCAAAAGTATAGTCAAAAATAACACATGAAGAACGTAACTACAAGGCATTTTACAGAGCTGTCCAGGGTGCTGAAAGCAGCAGACAGACCTGAAACACAAAAGGCACTCTGCAGTGAATTGGAATGCAACCAAAAGCAACCCATCACCCTGCAAGCTGTACAACAGAAAACCTGTCTTTATGTCTCAGCTGGGCTTGGATTACAAGGTGTCTGCCATGGTTTTCCCACTATTAAACTGTGGGAGTCAGATGAAGCCAACGACTTCTCTGAAGAACTATTGAAATGGAGTGTTACAGGGACACAGCCTTTTTTTTCAACTGAATGATCGTCTTGTCTGCACACAGTTAGAAATACATTGGGTCCACAGTGCTGGCTAGTATAAAGCCAGCAGAACTCATCAAACCTAGGACTGAAAAGAATGTTCCTGCTTTTATAAAATGTGCAATACAGTGTAAACCGTAGAACTTTAAAAACATAATGATTACTTTCCCAATCTTAGAGAAACAGGCTCAATACACATTAAGGCCTTCTTTTGCTGGTTATGTCGTGTGTTCCTATTTTCCAAATTTTGAAAGGGTGACGTGATAAATACTAAATTGTGGTAATAAACTTTGTACATTTTAAAATGTTGCAAAATCAGCACTTTGTATACAGTACGTCCTTATGTGGTAGCGGTAATATTTCTATCCACTAAACCCATATAATCAATTTATTACAGTTTTCTTTTGTAGTTATGTTAGTATAACCATCACTGTCATTCCAGCATGATGTAGTTTCACATTTTCAAGCCCATTTTATCCACTGAATACAGTCCATGACCACAAATTAAGTACTACATTAGGTGTATCATGCTTTAAGAGAAAGGCAAACTCATCTTAATAATAACAGACAATCTCAGCTACTAATATCCACATAAAGTCTCCCATTCCAAAGGCATAGTCAGCTACATCTTTCTCTTTAAACTTCTACCAGCTTTAGACTTTCTCAGGTCGCATATCGTTAGTTGCAATCTTTTGTGTCAGTTCTTCTTTTACTTCTGCACCATCCTCATTTACTCACTTAGTGGTTTCAGTATTAATTAGCTTATTCTGGTTCATGCATTTGCAGGTTTACAATTGTGGTGGACTGTGCTAGCTGGTGTAATGTCTTATGTATAAATGCTACTATTACTGTAACCTGCCTATCCCTATTCCCCAGGGCACATCTGGAATCGAGAGTGAACTGCTCAGTATGCATTCCTGGTAAAACTCTTAAATAAATAAATAAATAGTCACAGGCAGTGCATTAAAGTGACCATCCAGGTCTGATTACTTTCCAGAACTTTTGGCTATTTACAAAGGATGTTGCAAAGTTTGAATAGATTAGAAATACAATCTGCCTCCAACAAACACCAGCTAGCACAGTCATAGGTCATAGGTTAATCAGAGCTGAAAAGACTAAACTCCATATTGCTCACCATACATTAATCATAACCCTTGATGGAATTTAAACTCAAATAGATGTCCAATCAATTTTTAAATAGATCCATACTCTCACTTGTGACCATCTCCAAGGGCAGACCATTCCATATCTCAGAAACTCTAACTGAGAGCCAAGAGTTTCTCTGTTTAGTTCTACAACATTCCACCTTTATCTGTAGTGGATGAGCTCTGGTATCATAAACTACCTTGCTGAGTACTAGACCAAGTTCCGTAATTGACCATCATGTATGGCTCTGTAGACCATACCAGATTCCCCCTCATTCTCTGAAACTCCAGAGTGTAAAGCCCAAGTTTCTGTAATCTATCATCATACTCTATTCCCTCAGTTCATCCATCCTTCTAGTTGCCCTCCTCTGAACTCTCTCAAGGACATTTATAGAACACTTATCTCCTGGTGCCCAAAACTGAGCACAATACTCCAGGTGGGGCCTAACCAAGGAGGAATATAGTGGCAACAAAATCTTACTACTTGTACTTTTTATGTGTTTGTTTATACAATGGAGTATGCCCCAGCCTTCTTGATTACCTGTTGGCAGTACAATCCAAAACCTATGTTATTTTTGACCCTTACACCCAGGTCACGTTCATCCACGACAACTTCTTGTACTCTACCTCCAGCATGTAATCTGCTTGTGGATTGTTCCTCACAAAGTGCATCACTGTACGCTTTTACATTAAACACAAGTTTCCTTACATTGACCTAACTTTCTAATTCACCCAAGGCATACTGTAGGGTATTGATGGCTTCAGAATTATTAACTATATGACCTATGTGAGTATCATCAGCGAATTTGGGTAACCAAACTTCTGTGGTAGTATTCAGGGAAGAAATATAGATGTTGAAAAGACAGGGGCCCAACACTGATCCCTGGAGGGACCCCACTAGTCACTTGCTCATATCCAGAGTAGAAACCCTTTATGCAGACTTGCTGAGTTCTCCCAGTCAACCAGGATTCTATCCATCTAGTATTGTTTCCTCTAAGCCCATATTTATGGTTGCATCAATGAATTCACCATGGGGACCTTGTCAAAGGCCTTAGAAAAATCAAGAAAGATGACATCCACAGCTTCTCCTTTATCCAGTGCCTCACTGACACCACCATAAAACTCCAACAAGTTAGTCATGCATGATCTTGATTTCACAAACTCAAGCTGGGTGGTATCAGTCTGCATAACTTACCCGATATAATTTTTAACTATGTCCTCGAGAATCTTACCCAGGACAGACATTAAACTAATAGGTCTGTAGTTTGTTACATCCTGCTTAGATCCCTTTTTAAAAATAGGAACCACTGTGGTTTGTCTCCATACATCAATAACTTGTCCCTCCATAATAGATTGCATGAAAAGGGCAGCGACTGGGCCTGATAGGGGATGGCTAGTTCCTTAAGAATATGTGGATGATGTCCATCAGGGCCAGCTGATTTATTAGGGTCCAGTCCTGTAGTAGTTTTTAAACTTCAGCTTTTCCCACAGTAATTGCTCATTTGTTAGCTGATCACTATGACTTTTAATGGCCATGGTCTTACTATTAAAAACTTAGGAAAATATATGTTACATACTATAGCCATTTGAGATTTATCAGTAATTAAGTCACCTGTCTGATTTTTTAATGCACCTATGATAGGTGTACCTCCCTTTTATTTATATATTTATAAAAGGTTTTATAATTGTCTTTTACTCTACCTGCTAATCTAAATGCATAATCTTGTTTGGCTTTTCTAATTCTATTTTTGTCATCCTAACCGATCTTTATATTTTGCCCAATTTGACTCAATAGAACAGAGACCCTGATCAAGAGTACCATTTAATTTGGCCTTCTAGAATGCTTTATTCCTATTTTTTATGTGTTTCTTTACTATTACATTCATCCAAGGCAATTTGGGTTTCACTTTTTCGATGTTCTTTATTTGGGGATTTATTTCTTGATAGCTATAGAAAGTTTGACATATAAAATCTGCCACATATCAAAAGGATTTGTTTTGAAATCAAGTTCCAATCCTAAATTGCCATTTCATTTACAAAATTCAAAAATTGGCCTTATTAAAATTATAAATAATCATACTGCCAGTATGATATCCTAAATTACTTTATAAGTAAAGCGGATCATAGCGTGATAGCTAGACCCAAGGGGAATAACCATGCAGTTTATAATATCCAGATTACTACCCAGATTGCTTAAAACCAAACCCAGAACATTTTCACCACTTGTATTAAGTTTAACTATTTGCTCCATATTAGTCTGCAAGAAAGTCTCTAGATAGGCACTTTCTGCAAGGGTTTTAGTTTATAGTGTACTCCAGTTTATTCCTAGAAGATTAAAATCCCCATGAGTATGGCAGTATGTATAGATGACAATTTATTTATAAACTCTAACAATAGAGAATCATCCTCTGAGAGATAGAAGGGGCCTATAGATAACTCCCAAATGTATACATTCTAGAAGTCTTCAAATTATTTTAACCACAAGGCTTCAATACTGGGCCACTGGGTTAATACTATATTTTCTGTATTTATGTTGCTTAAGATACAGAGCACTACCCCACCTCCTCTAGTACTAATCCTGTCTTTATGAAACAATGTATAACCTGGGATATTCTTATCCCAGGGTCATCGTCTTGCCACCAGGTTTCTGTAACTGCATATATATGGATGTTCAGTTGGAGAAGGGTATACATAAGTTTGTCAAATTTATTATTAAGATTCCTAGCATTTATAAGTAAAAAATTCCAATCTGAGGGAAATATGGGGACAGTACTAGTTTTTTGTCTGTAAAAATAGATTGTTTCCCTATTTATTAGTTTAAATTGTAATCTATTTGTTGTCTTACTCTACTAGCAAAGATCCATTTTCCATGTTTGTTTAAGTGCAGTCCATCCCTGGCAAATGAGTTCTGATTTAAAACCCATCCCACTTTTCAAGAAAATGAACCCTTCTCTCATACACCAACACGTAAACCAACCATTCAAAACATAATATAATTTTTTCGAGGGGCAAGATCTAGGGACTGGCAATAGTCCAGAGATAATTAGGTCACCCTTGATATTTAATCAAATTTCCTACTGATTCAAAATCCCTTTAAATATCTATGATGGGTCTTCTGCCCAAATCATTTATTCCCTCATGTATAAGTGTACGTGGAGTTTGTGTATGTTCTTGTAATCCCAGGAGTAAATGCTTGATGTTATCTATACCTGCTCCTGGTAAGGCACTTACAGTGGTATACAGATTTCTACTCCTACATAGTATATGGTCTGTATAATGCAGCATGGAATCACCTATAGTCAAATCATCTCTAGGCATATCCATATGTCTTGTCTTACTTATACTATGTATAGCCTGGACTAAAAGTGGATTTGTGCTGAGTACATTGAGTGGATCCAACTCACAAAATTTTTGTTAAATGGCTTGTTTACCAGGGCACTGTACCTGTTGGCAGTTAAGTATTAATACTCCCTCCTATATTTCTCCTCCTTTTTACCAACAGTTTTGTGATCTGACACCAATCACCTTCCTCAGAATATTTGCCATTTTTATTTCTTGGGAGAGGGTTGCTTGTGTGATTCTGTAGCTATAGTATCTGCCATGGAGTCAATATAATCTTCAAGACTACTTAATTCTGCTTGAACCTGCAACCATTGTTCTAGTCCAGTAATTTCAGCTCCTAAACTCACTATCAATCTACAATTGTCACATTCATAATCAAATCAAATGTCACCATCAGTGTACATACCACAATTTATACAACATTTCAGTCCAATATCTGTTTTCATGGCCATTTTAAAGCTGCTCTATAATAAGAGGCCCAATGCCCATTGACCCAGTGGACACAGCAGACATGCACCAATGCGTGTCTCTGTGCATGTCTCCATGCATGGTGATGCACGCCCTACTCAAGTAACCCTGCTCACCTCAGGGCCAAGTTTTAAGCCTACAAGGACTGGAAGTACCTCCAGGGTCATGGGACATTTTGATTGCAAAGGTATGTTTTACTGCCTAAATATAGTAGAGACAATGCTCCAGTCCTCCTGTGATCCTCTAAATACTGCCAATATACAGGAACACAATTTAAAACAATATTCTAATGCTCTGTAGTTCAGCAGTGAAGCCTCACGAACTACAGGCACTCTCTTCCTACTTCCTGCAGAGCAGGGGTAGGGCTCAATGTATTACACTATTAGGCTATCAAAGGTGTACAAAATATAAAGTTTCATCCACACATCCTTAAAATCAAATAGATATCACTGCCCCTAGCATATATAGAGGCCCTTTGCTGTCACACGTCTGTTTGGGTCAGCATTTCTCATCATCTCCAAGAAATTCAAGAAATTATTTAAAAGTCAGTACCAGTAACTGTAAAAGTGCAGTTTCTCACAATTTCAAAGTGTTTAAAAAAAACAAACAGAGCAATCCAAATGCAGATGGCTCACCTTACAGGCCATATATGCTATCTCTTTAAAAATTGTGTGTTTTATGACTGACAGCATTCCTCCCATAACCCAGATACTACCAGTGTACGATGGTCAGTCTGTTTCTTGTTAGGCAGAAAAATCATACCAGACCGGGACTTTCATGAATAAGTAAGACATAGCTGCAACTAACATGAAAGGACAACATTACAACAAGCTTGTAACTACTCCACATCTATCTGAATGCCTTCTGTTGCTGGCTATTTGTGTGGGAGGTCTCATTAGGATTGTTGATTAAAACACACTTCAACTTTCCCTGCTCCAAGAGAATCTAGTCATGTGCGCGCCACTATATGTCTTTTTCCAGACACCCATATATTCAATAATGAGGATGCTTTTAATCATAGGCAAAGAGATCACAATGTAAACACTTCCTTCACACAGCTTTGAATAGTCCCGGTAAAGTACCTGTTCATTAAAATGCATTACCACTTGAACCAAGTGCCTTTTATTAGTCATTTATTTCCAGACTACAGTATACACAGACTGCTTCCTTTAGTTAGAAAGCTCAGTTTCACATACATGTTGCAAATATATATGAGGGTTATTTCCTGATTATTCAGTAATGGTATTTACCTGAAATATTGTATTTTAATTACTTAAAAGTTTTCAAGTGTTCTCTAAAACACATCGGTGGGTGTAAATGCAAATAAATTTCATCACACAATATCTCCATAAAAATATATTTTCACCAACACATAAATTCACATCTACAGGACATGACAAAGACACCCTCAAATTCCAAGTAAAAGTTCCAAGTTTCTGTGATATTTAAACTTAAAGATTGGTGAAATTGTCCTATCTAATGCATTATAAAATCTGGCCATCTTGTCCCTATCCAATGAACAATGATGTTGATCAAAGAATCTCGCGATCAAAAATTTGCAGGCTCACAATCAAAGAATTTTCAGACTCGCTATCAAAGAATAAAAATGCAGTAACTCAACTTTTAGGTGGAATTACATGGAACCACCACCACCATGCATCAATAGAATGAAGCCCCTGAGCAGAATCCACCCTCGTTTGTGCTGCTAGACCACCCCTGAGCTGAGAAATTTGCAGTTTTCAAGGGCCATCTCATCCCTTGCTCATGATGCAAGATCACAATCAAAGAATCTTATGATCAAAGAATTTGGAGGCTCGTGATCAAAGAATTGCTTGCTCACGATCAAAGAATAAAAATAGGTGAAATGCGAGTTTTGGACAATTTACATAAAACCACCAGCATGACTCAGTAGAGACAGAGCCCGTGATCAATACCCACCCTCATTTGTATTCCTAGGCCACCCCTGAGCAGAAAATTGTACTTTTAGCTGCGAAGCAAGATAGCAATCAAAGAATCTCACGATCAAAGAATTTGCAGGCTCACGATCAAAGATTGTTAGCGAGCCACGATCAAAGAATTTAAAAGCTTATAACTTTATTTTTACCATTTTACACCAAACCAAAGGCATGGCTCAATAGACTGGAGCCTCCTGAGTAAAACCCATTTAAGTTTTACTTCAGGAGTAACCTCAAACTGAGATATTTGATTTTTTCTGACTGGAATTTAAAAACAAGATGGCAGACCTCATGATCAAAGAATTCTCAGGGACAAAGATTCTTGAACCACAGGCGGCAAATTCTTGAACTGCCAGGTGGGACCAGATGGCCAGAACACCATTCTTTGTTTGCAAAACAATCATGTAAATTTTCCCATTGACTTATAATGGGAACTTAAAAGTGCTATAACTTTGAATGCCTCAATATTTTTCACCAAATGAAAAGTGGCATGTTTGGACAGCCAAGCTCTTTCAGATGAGCCATCTCACAGAGTGGTATACCACACAACACACACACAGAGCCATGGACATAATCTCCAAAACTACCTCCAAAACTGGAAAATTTTGCATTTTTCAGCATTTTCATGTCAAAGACCGTAACCCTGACCAAAACAGAATTTAGCAAATCAAGAGATCTACCAGGCCTCACTACACCTGCCAAATTTCAAGCAAATCCGTTGAATGAGTCCAACGTTATTCACGTGCAAAATGTTGACTTTAACATAGAAGCGCCTTCATAACCCTTAATATAGTGGCACGACCACGCCACTAAAATATGTATATATAAAATAGCTACATGGTAGTACAGCTACAGTTAGGGTTGCCTGGACACTTCTATGTTAAACCCCAAATTTTGCACTTTAATTATTTTGCCACTGTATGATAGATTTGCCTAACATTTTGCATATGTGTGGGGCACCATAGATCTCTGGATCTGCCAAGTTGTGTTATGGTCGGATGAGTGGTTGCAGAGCACCATAAAAGGCACACAAACAGGTTTTTGCACTTTTTTGTTCATGGCTACAGCCCACATGATTTGTCCGTTTGGTCTGAAAGCTTCAGGAAGATGTAATCTGGGTCACTGATGTGCCTTTGAAGATCTGGTGAACAAATATTAATCTGTTCAAACATTATTCAAAAACAAGTTTCCCATTATAGTCAATGGGAAAAAGTACATATGCCTCATAAAGCTGCCACCACTACATATTACTATGTAAATGGCCCTTTACTATCATGCAGTGGACATCTCTTTTTCAGTTATCGAGAGAGAAAAATGCCTGGTGTTTAAATTTGGGATCCTCTGGTAAATACTAACGATTCGTTTACCTGGTCCAAACCCTGAGGATCGCAACACTATCTTTTGGGGGAAAAAACATGCCTTTTCAGTGATTGGACCCCATACTTGTCTCAAATTGCAACAGAATGGATGCAACAGTTTCACAAATCACAAAAGTGTCGTGCCCATTCTGTCACAAATTTTAGAAAGTGTCACAATTTGTGACTGAACTGGCACCCAAAAACAGCAATTCATTGCCACCACACTGCATCAAAATGGTTGGGGCTTTTGGGTTGAAATTTGCAGGCTTATAAGCCCTTGTCCAACAGATCTGCCTTTGGTGGCTTGGTCCCATAGTTACAGAGCTCCAAAATTCAGAAATTGCCCATAGGCTAACATTGCAGTGCCCACGATGACTTTAGACACTCATATCTAGGAAATGATTCGAGATACAGATTTTGCTACCCACAGCTAGGTGGACTAAGCTTGCATGGAGGTTTCAAAGTCATAATTAGAACTGCAGTGAAATATTTTCGTAGTTGCTACAGTTACTGAGATATTGCCAAATAAGTGCTACAGGGCTTCTTTTCAGTACTATGGGACAACTATGTGGCTCTGTACTTATGTGTAAGTGGGAGTGCAGGGTCAAGAGGCCCATGCTCCCACATATGAATACCATTGGACAAAAACTGGGCAACGTGAAGGGAGTGCAAGGCCTGGAGGGCTTGCGCTCCCACAAACACATACCAGTTACCAGTTACATTACACTTTCTCAAAAGGAAGGGACATTCTTTGCAAAAAATGTAGTTGATGCATCAGTTAGGGTTGATAGCACAGTGAAAAAGTATGGAAATGTGATGTTAGGGTTACCACCCTACCACCCCACTCCACCCCCCACCCTCACATACCAACAGACATCTGGTGGGCCATGGGATTGTCAGTCTATCTCTCACCCCATTCTCCTATACTGTAGCATGTCAGCTTGTTTATACATGAAATGGGGTGATAGTTGAGCCTGACAACCCCATAGCACCTGACTCTGTTGGTGTGTTGAGGAGGGGTGTAAGGGTGGTAACTCTAACATCACATCCCATACATACTTTTATCCTTGTGCTATAAACAACGATACGATAACTAAGTTTTACAGTTATATATATATATTAGAGGCAAAAACTCCATTTAATGCATCAGTTAGGGTTGTTCCACAGTGACAAAAGTGAGGAAATTTGGTGTTAGGATTGTAACCTCCCTTAGACCCCAAGCCCACACCCCAACCGGCATTGGGGTGCACATTGGGTTGTTGCCTAACTCTCACCCCATCACATGTGTAAAGAAGCAGAGGTATAGGAGAATGGGGTGAGAGTTAGGACCAAAGACCCTAATGCGCACCCCAATGCCGGTTGGGGGGGTGGGCTGGGAGTTCATGAGGGTTTCAACCCAACACCAAATTTCCTCACTTTGTCGCTGTGGAATAACCTAACTGATGCATTAAACAGAGTTTTTGCCTCTAATTTCCTTCTTGAGAATGATAACGAAATAGTGAATGTAATGCTCATGGCGAGGAGGCCCAGAGGCCCTGCTGTCCCACCATGTGATGTGTTGTGACATAGTAACAGGAACAGCAATGTAAACAGAAGCACTAACAGTGGCAGACATGGTAATGCAAGCGTGAATGAGAACAGAGAAATTGCTTGCAGTGGTGTAGGCGGGAACGGTCCACCACGTGATGTGTTGTCACATAGTAACATGGTGCTCGCAAATGCAAATGGCAATGAGCATGGTGACATAAAGCAAAACAGAAAGAGAAACAGTACTGTAGACACAAATGGTAAAAATGATGGAAACACAAGCGCAAATGAAAGCATGAAGGATAGCACATGGTGGCGTGAGCGTGAACAGTAAGTGAAATGGGTACAGAACCACAAGCAGAAAGGACAATGGTAACAGTAATGGAGCGCACAGGCTGATTTTCCCCAAAAGCTTCATAGAGAAAGACAGTGAGTACAACGAATGTATGCATAATAATGGGTCTCGGAGCAGAAAATGAGGAGTTGGAATACTAAATTGCTTATATCTCAGGAACTGTACGATGTAGGAAAAAATGTAAAGTCATATGATTTATGACTTTCCTGGCTAATTTTGTACTTAGCCCATATCAGGGGGCTAAGCATTTTTCTGATGAAAAGTCCGATCTCACAATCGCTTACGCAGATAATGACCCTGAAAGACGCTGTGAATGTTATCCTATGGGAAAAAAGAAGTTCAGAGTGCCATAACTTTGGCTCCCTGTAATATTTTCTACCAAACCACTGAAAGACTCATCTTGTGGGATGTTTGCTGTCTTCCTTCCAAATTTCAGCCCAAAGACCAAACCGTTATTTTGCAGCAGGCGTCAAAGGATTGCTGCAATGCATCAGATGCCATAATGTTATCCTATGGAAATAGCATTAAATTTGGAGTGCCGTAACTTTGCCGCCATGTAATATTTTTCAACAAAGCACTGAAAGGCACATCTGTGCGATGTCAGCTGATTTTCTTCCAAATTTCAGGCCAAAGCACCAAACCGTTCTTTTGCACTGGGTGCCAAAGAACTGCTGTCATTTTCCCACTGCCTCGAAAAAGTACTGTCGCACTTGAGAAGCTTTCACAAATTCATTCGACAGTGTCGCAAATCCAACAGTACTTTGCAAAAGTACTTTGTCCAGAAATTTGAAAAACTTATTTCTGGGGTGTTTTACCCAAAATAAAGACAGGGTTAGCATCCTCAGGGCCCGACTAGGTGAATACAGAAAGAATAAGGTTGCTAGAAGGTCCCAACTTTAAATGACAAGCATTTTTTCTGATCAGTAACTGAAAACAAAATGGCAGATTTGCGACAGTAAAATGGCCATTTGTGAAATAAAACTGCATTGTGACACTGTCGAACTTTTGTTAACTTTTCCCATTGACTTATAATGGAAAATTGTTTTTGAATAACTTTTAAACCGTTTAATATTTTCTCATGAAATCTTTGAAAGGCACATCAGGGACACTGGCCACATTCCTGAAGATTTCAGACTGGTGCTCTAACCGTGTGACCTGTAGGCGACTGTAAAATTCCAAAAAGCATAAATGCACACTCAGATCACACTTAATAATTCCTCAGTCATATATCCAACTGGTACAAAACATGGCAGATCCCAAGGCGTATGGGTCTTGATCATGTATTCAACTTTCAGGCAAATCCGTCAAGCGGTTGCAAAGTTATTAAGGTGCAACATTTCGGGCTTAACATGTAAATGGCCCTCAACCTAACAATGATAGCACTACTGTGCTACCATTATATATATATATATTCAGTGTTGGTTGAAACCCCTTTGACCCCTCAGTTTGCTCCCAACCGCAAGTGTGCATTGCAGTCATCGGGCTTAACTCTCACCCCATCAGATCTGTGAAGAAGAGGTGAGGGAGAATGGGGTGAGAGTTAGGACAATGACCCCAATGCGCAGCCCAATGTTGGTTGGGGTGTGGGCAGGGGGGCCAAGGGGGGTTCAACCAATAACAAATTTCCTCACTTTGTCGCCAGAACAACTCTAACTAATGCATTAAACAGAGTTTTTTGCCTCTAATTTCCTTCTTTTTGAGAATGATAATGAGAAATAGAATGTAATGTGGTTGGGAGCAAAGTTTTAGGTTTAACATGTAAATGGCTCCTCTACCATAATATATAAATATATATATATATATATATATATATATATATATACACACACACACACACACACACAGTCATGCCCTATGGTTAGGGGTTGAGTAGCCTGTTAAATGTTAAACCTCAAATTTTGCGCTTCAGTATCTTTGCAACCGATTGATGGATTTGCACAAAATTTGAAATGTTCTGTTTTGTGGGGTAGATCTCTTGACATGCAAGTTGAGTTTTGGTTAAATGTGTGGATTCTGAGATCTGGATAATGCAAAAACTACAAAAGTCACTACCTTTTGCATTTTTCCTCATCACCTTGCACCCAAATGGTGTTGAATTGTGGTGTGATTTTTATGGTAGAAACAGCTATGGTAATGTTACTGCCATGCATTTTCATGAGAAAATATTAATCTGCTAGAAAGTTATTCAATTGTTCTTATTATTTTCAATGGGAAAATCACTCTTCAGGATTGAAAATCAGTTCAAAAAGGATTTTGGTTTCACAAAAAGGATTCTTTTTCATGACGGGCCAATCCTTTTTGGCAGAAATTTTTTTCCTGAGCTGTCACCTTGTTTCTTTTTTCTTGCACAACAAATTGTCAAAACACTAACCAGGGATGTCTTTTACAGACATCCAAACATGTATCTTGTTCATTGGGAGCTGATGAGCATCAGGGTGTATTTTGTTAGAACTCTCATGGCCTCTGAATGTTTTTCATCAATTTAAATCTTTTTCATCATTTGCTAATTTCCTTTTCTCAAATCCTTTATCATCATCAAAAAGGAAATCGGCTGGCAAAAAGGATTTAAAAATAACAATCTATATTCCTGGTGTCTTGTGTCACCCTCACCCTCTGATCACCATCCCCATAATTTTTATTTTGTTCTCTGGTGTCTAGTGGGACCCCTAACCTCCAGTCACCATCCCTGTTATTTTAATTTTATTCCCTGGCATCTAGTGGCACCCCCACCTCTGATCATGGTCCCTGTCTTTTTTCTTATTTCCCTGGTGTCTAGTAGCACCCCTTATCCTGATCCCCATCCTTCTTACTTTTATTATTTTCCCTGATGTCTAATGGCACCCCCCTCCCTGATCACTATCCCCATTGTCAACAAATTTCTCTTGGTGTCTCTTGGTCCCCCACCTTCTGATTGCTGTCTTCATTGCTTTCTTTATTTTCCCTGGTGTCTAGTGGCACTGCCCACCTTCTGATTGCCATTCACCTTATTTTAGTTTTAAATATTTTCCCTGGTATCTAGTGGCACCTCCACCCCCATTTCAGGCACCACCCTGAAATTAAGAAAAAGGTCCCTCGATGACAACAAGCCAGGTGATTTTTATAAAACATGGAAAAAAGGTTCCTTGCCAATCAGCCCCTACCCCACCTTCCACTCAGCACCCACAAACCTACACCCTGGTATACCCCTGCATACCCTCACTCATCTAAACTGGTTCCAGGTTTTAGATCCTCTCTCCAATCAAAGACACATCTTGCTGCTTGAACTGGAAACTACAATATGAGAAATGAATGTAAATGTGGTTCAATGTACTTCAATAGGGGTTTCAGATTGTATGCATATTTTTGCCATTTTTAACATTCTGTCCCCATATTTTTAACATGGCCTTTTGGGGACCCCAACTCATGAACAATACAACTGTCATTTTGCAACTTCTGCCTGAAAGGTAGTTTCATAGTTGGTTGGCAAAATCACCTTTCTTTAGGATATGACAATTTGTCATGAGCTTGTTCATAGGTGGCATCATAGAAGGCTATGTTGAAAATTCTGGGTCAGGAATTAATAAAAATGATAAAGTTATGACCATTCATTGCTACACAAGCTCATAACTTTTAAAATGTTAACATATTTTGACCCCAGATTTTCAACATAGCTTTTATTATCCCACCTCGCATATGTCACAGCTGTCATTTTCAAATCCTGGCCAAAATGTGTATTTGCATCTGTAGTGCAGAATGGCATTGCAGTTGCACAGAATTACTTTTGTCAGGGACTTGAAAATGTTCTGTACAGGGTACATGAGGTGAGGTAATCAGATGGCTATGCTGACAATTTGGTCACTGTTGTCCTATAAATTCAAGTACAAGACCCAGAGGGTCCTCTGCTTCCACAGCAACATACATATATGCACTAGGGAGGAATGGGATTGCAGGGCCCAGAGGGTCTTGTGCTCCCACAGGCAAGTAAGGATATGATTATACTATCTTAAAAAGTAAGAAATAAAGTGCAAAACTTAGATAATGCTCTAGTTGGGTTAAAGCCACAAAAGTGAGGAAATGTGGCATTGGGTTTCCAACCCTAACACACCACCACCCTGCACATGCCAACAGGCATTGGGGGATGTGCCTTGGGATTGTCAGCCCTAATGCTCACTACATTCTCCTATACTGTACCCATCTCAGTTTATTTACTTATGGAATGGGGTCAGCGTTAGGTTTGGCTCGACCCCATGGCATAGCTCCTGACACCTGTTGGTGTGTGTCAGGTTTGGGTGGGGTGTTTGGGCTTGAAAACCACATTTCCCTACTTTTGTGACTTTAACCCTAACTAGAGCATTAACAATGTTTTTACAAAATATATATATATATATTGTAGTGGTTCAGTTGCCACTTTCATACAAAACCTCAAATTGTGCACTTAATAACTTTTCCACTGTACAATGGATTTACCTGACATTTTGCATGCATGGCCCAGCCCATAGATCTCTGGATCTGCCAAGTTTTGTTATGATATGAGTTACGGTTGTGGAGCTACAGAACACCAAAAATGCAAAAAAAAAAAAAGACTTTTGCACGTTTCTTTGCTCTCATCCACAGCCCACACAGTTTGTCCATTTGGCCTGAAAATGTCAGAGAACATTAAGACATGGTTAGAGATGTGCCTTTTGAAGATTTCATGAAAAATATTAAATGGTTCAAAAGTTATTCAAAAACAAATTTCCCAATATAGTCAATGGAGCGTTAACAAAAATCATGAAACTTTTGCAAATGGATGCTTTTAGAGTTGCAAATGGCCCTTTTGCTTTCATGAATCAGATATTTTGTTTTCAGTTACTGCTCAGAAAAATATCTGGTGCTTAAAATTGGGACCCTCTAGAAACACAATGCTTGTGTTCACCTAGTCAAGTCCTGAGGATGCTAGCCATGTCTTTTTGGGGGCTAAACCTCTCAGAAATTAAGTTTACATTTTTTTAAAAAGTAGTTTCACAAATTACCTTTGCAAATGCAAAGCGTTTGTGATGTTTACCATGAACGTGTTGTGATTTCGAAAGTACTTTGCTAAACTATAACCAAAATAACTGCAAATCTTTGCCATCCTTGTGCAGCAAAATGGTTTGGTGTTTGGGCTCAAATTTTCAGTGTAGAAAGCCAAGACCCCACAAATGTGCCTTTTGTGCCAAAATACTACAGGACTCAAAGTTATGGCACTCTGAAGTGCAGCATTTTCCCCATAGGGATAACATTATGGCGTCAGCTGTGCCTTTCAGGTCCAGTATCTAGAAACGGTTCGAAATATGGACTTTTTTTGTACAAAAATTCTTTGTCCCCACTAGAGCTAAGTGAAGAACAACCTGAAAGCCATCAATAATATGACATTTTATTTTTTTCTGCCTCTTACGGTTTATGAAATATTAGCAATTTAGTCTTCCAGTTGCTCATTTTCATGTCGAAGCCACTATTATGCCCACATTTTCATATTAGCTGCACTTCTTCATGCCCTGTCTCGGACACAATGTATGTGCATTAGCATTTACATTACCGTTACCATTTCTGTTTGCATTAGTGTTACCATTAGCATTTCTGTTTGCGTTAGCATTGCGTTACTGTTTGCATTTGTGTTAGTGTTTGGGTTAGCATTAGGTTACCATTAGCATTGCCATTTACTTTAGCATTACCATTGTGTTACCATTAGCAATTGCTTTTGTGTTACAATTTTACGTTACTGTTTATGTTAGCATTTGATTTTGCGTTACCGTTACCATTATCATTTGCATTTGCCTTAAGGGTGGTGGAGCAGTGGTGTATTTGATTATTTCTAACAGTCACCAGTGGTTGTGGACTACCCACCCACCCTTCCTCACACCCACCCCCAAGCATGATGTTTCCTTTATAGCCAAGGTTCTGACATCACTTCCTCAACAGGTCTTGAGGGCAGAACTGTCATATTCTTAATAATCCAGCACAGTGCATAAAGGGTAAGTACACACCACAAAAGGAAGACAATATATATATATATATATATATATATATATATATATATATATATATATATATATATTTATATATATTAATGTATATTATAAGAGGAGAGGACATGTGGGGATGGTTCAATGCACTGGCTGTGGGGCAGCAGTTTTCTGGGAGACATTCTGGAAACTGTGTTACTGTCCTGTCTGTAGGCAACTGTCAGCTTTGAGGGAGGAGGTTGCCCACCTCCAGGCTGAACTGGCAAGGACTAAGGAGCCTCCCCATCCAAAGAGTACCACTGCCACAGAGGCTGCCAAGTATGAAGAGCAGTTGGACCACAGTGGGATCTGGGAGAGTGCAGGTGGTAGAACAGAGGTGAAGCCCCTTATTGTACCACTACACAAACTATATGCTAGTCTGGCAGAGCAAGGTTCCTCTATGATGGCACCCTCAGTGGAGACCAAGAGAATGCTGAGGACACCCACAAGAGAGACCCACAGAAGGGTGGCAGGGACACCACAGGGAAGGAAACAGCTTCTGATAGGGGACTCAGTTGTTAGAGGTTAGACTTGGGGAAGGGAGAGGAGAGGAAGTAAGGTGCCTGCCTGGTGCCATGGCTTGGAGGTACAAGAAGCGTATCCTCAGGATTGCAGAAGCAGCATCACAGGAGAGGGAACTAGATATCATTGTCCACCTTGGGACAAATGACCTAGCTAGGCATGGGATCAGTGAAGTGCAGGATGAAACTGTGGATTTGGGGAGGGCCTCAGACAGGTAGCAAGCATGGTTACCTTCTCAGAGGAGCTGCCAGTCCATGGCAGGGGTGAGGCTATGGTACTACACACCATGCAGTTTAATGAATGGTTACAAAACTGGTGCAGAGCACAGGGCTTTGCTTCATTGGGGACTGGGGTACACCTGGAGAGATGAAGGTCTATACTGGCATGATGGTCTGCATCTGTCCATGAAGGAACCAAGATCCTAAGTGACAGGTTTAAATGCTTCCTTGGCAAGCTTTAAAACTAGCCATGGGGAGGTGCTAATAAGAAGCAGGAAATGTCAAGCCTCCCCACAAAACATGATGGGTAATAAGGTAAACACTAAGGTACAGTGCTCAACAGAGGCAGGACAGTGGTAAATGGAAAAATAGACAAGGGCAAAAAGAGCAGGCATGGGAAAAAAGGATAAAGCCACCATTAAATGGAGGGCAATGCGTACCAATGCCCGTAGTCTGGGAAACAAGCTTCCTGAGCTAGTAGTCTTGATGGAAGATGAAAATTGGATATTGTGGCAGTCACAGAAACATGGCACATGGAGAACCATGACTGGGATGTTAACATACCAGGGTACACAGTCTACAGAAGGGACAGAGAGGGAAAAGAGGAGGTGGAGTAGCTCTATACATAAGGGAAGGGATCAAAGCTACAGAACTAAAAAGTAAAGGGGAGGACAAGAAGCACTCTGGGTCACTTTGGAGACAGGGAATGGCATCACAATCCTCACAGGGGTTGTATACAGACCCCCATCTCAAGGGAGAAATGGACAAGAAAATGATAGAGGACATTCTCAAAATGGTTGTAAAGGGAGATACTGTTGATGGTGGACCTGAATATGCCAGATGTTAACTGGATGACATGTACTGCAGCCACATCCAAGCGCAGGGTCATTCTAGATGCCCTGCAGGAGGCAGGCCTTAGACAGCTAGTGTTGGAACCCCTCGGGAGGAAGCAATATAGACCTGGTACTCTCAAATGGAGAGGGATCATATATATAGAAGTCAGTAGACATCTGGGAACAAGCGACCACTGCACAGTGTGCTTTACAATAAGCACAACCATGGAGACAAGACATACAAAAATAAGCATACTGGACTTTAGAAGGGCTGACTTTGGCAAAATGGGTGAATATCTGAGGAATACACTAGCAAATGGCCAAGGAGGGGTGGAAGAACAATGGAGAAAAATCAAAACTGCCATCATAGAGGCAACAAGCCTTTGTGTGAAACAGATAAAGAAAGCAAAGCGGAGTAAAAAAACACTATGTTTCTCAAAAAGGTGGCAGGGAAGGTTAAGAAGAAAAGGCTGCATTCAAAGTATAAAGGCATCACAGATGTAGCACAACAGGGAACTGTATCAAGTAAAAGCAGAAAGAAGTGGGAAGGCAGTCAGAATAGCAAAAACTCAAACTGAGGAAAAAATAGCCAGTTCAGTTAAGAAGGGGATAAAACCTTTTATAGGTACATTAGGGAGCATAGAAAGGTTAAGGGAGGAATAGTGAAGATTAATAAGGAGAGGGAGATGGGCAGAGGGAGACAGTGAAAAGGCAGAGATACTGAATGAATACTTTCGCTCAGTATTCACTAAAGAAGATGAGGAGGAGTTACCTAAACCAGACAATAGAAGCACTCTGGGTAGGGGGTTGACACCAGTCCATTTACAGAAGAAAGAGTCCTGAAAGAACTCCTAAAACTGAAGGTGGACAAAGCAATTGAGCCTGATGGGATTCACCCCAGAATCCTAAAAGAACTAAGGAGAACCTAGTGACACCACTGACCACACTTTTAACAAATCATGGGAGGATGGGGTGTACCTGAGGATTGGAGGAGGGCAGATGTGATTCCCTTCACAAAAGTGGGAATAAGGCAGAAGCAGGAAACTACAGATCTGTAAGTTTGACCTCAGTGGTAGGGAAAATGATGGAATCACTTCTGAAAGAAAGAATTGTTGAGTACCTAGAGGCCAGCAGAGCACAGGACCCAAAGCAGCATGGATTTACAGCAGGAAGGTCATGTCAGATGAATCTAATAGATTTCTTTGACTGGGTGACCAAAGTAATAGACCAGGAAGGGCTGTGGATATGGTCTACCTGGACTTTAGCAAGGCATTTGACACAGTCCCACACAAAGATTAATAATCAAGTTAACCAGCCTGGGAGTGGGTCCCAGAGTGGTAGCCTGGGTTGCAAACTGGCTGCACAACAGGACACGGAAGGTAATAGTGAGTGGAACACATTCCAAAGAAAGGGGTTCACTAGTGGAGTACCTCAGGGCTCAGTACTGGGTCCAGTCCTGTTTAACGTCTTTATAGGTGACATTGCAGAGGGTCTGGAGGGAAAGGTATGCCTCTTTGCAAATGATACAAAGATCTGTAACAGAGTTGATACACAAGGGGGTAGAAAGGATGAGAAGGGACTTGGCAAGTTGGAGGAATGGTCAGACATATGGCAACTTAGATTCAATGCAAATAAGTACAAAGTAATGCACCTGGGAAACAAAACCCAGGAGAAGAGTACACAATAGCAGGAGAGGTACTAACAACAACAAAAATGGAACAGGACTTGAGGGTAGTCATATCAGATGATCTAAAGGTTGGTAAGCAATGTGAGAAGTCAGTAGAGAGCCAGGGGATACTGGGATGCATAGGATGGGGCATCACAAGTAGAAAAAGGAAGTGGTTATCCCTCTGTACAGACAGTTGGTGAGACCCCATCTGAGTACTGTGTGCAATTTTGGAGACCTCATCTATGCAAGGACATAGACAGAATGGAAGCAGTCAGAGGAGGGCAACTAAAATGGTGTAGGGTCTGCATCAGAAATCATATGAAGAGAGACTGATAGAGCTTAATATGTATACCTTGATGAAAGGAGGGATGGGGGACATGATAGAAATGTTCAAGTACCTCAAGGGAATCAACAAAGTCCGGAGGGTAACATCTTTCAGAAAAAGAGATGTGTAAGAACAAGGGACACAATTTAAAGATAGAGGGGGACAGCTCAGGGTAATGTGAGGAAATCTTTTTCACAGAGAGTGGTGGATGCATGGAACTGCCTTCTTGGGGAGGTTGTTGGGGCTAAAACAGTGGAATTCAAACATGCATGGGACAGACACAAGGCAATTGTAGTGGGCGGTGGCAGGAAGTAGGCTGTTGGTTAACTAGAATCTGCAGCTCATCCAGTAGGTAGGAAATGGGCAGACTGGGTGGGCCAAGTGGTCCTTATCTGCCATCAAAGTCTATGTTTCTATGTTTCTATTACCATTAGTGTTACCATTAGCATTTGCATTTGCTTTACTGTTAGTGTTACCATTAGCATTTGCGTTAGCATTACCATTGCATTACTGTTTGCGTTTGCATTTCTTTTAGTGTTACCATTAGTGGTAGAGTTGCTGTTACCACTACTGTTAGCATTACGTTGCCATTTGCGATACTGTTAGCATCACCATTTCTATTAACGTTAGTGTTACTGTTAGTGTTACCATTTGCTTTACCATTAGCATTAGCATTATGGTTCTTATGAAGAAATGGCCAGTTTTGTGGAAGCAGGGCCAGCCAAAATATACCATTCACTACTTATATTGGACAGTCTCAAAAGAAAATTGTTAAATCACTGTTACAAGGCTTCTTAACACTACTGGACTGCAGTATGGCTTCTTGCTTCTGTGTACATGGGGCGCAGGGCCCACAAACACATGTGATTATGAACAAATGGACAGCTCAGTGGAAGCATGGGACTCTTGGACCCCATGCTCCCACCAACAGATACAATTAACTATTTATATAACAGTTTTTCAAAAGAAGGAAATTCATGGTAAGAAACTCTGTGAATGCATCAGTTAGGGTTGTTTTCATGCCTAGAAAACTGTGGAAATACAGTGTTAGGGCTACCTGTACAACACCTCACCCTCATATGCCTATCTTTCACACACCAACAGATGTCAGGGCATGGCATGGAGTCATCAGTAGTAACTCTCACTCCGAAGGCCCACGTTACCACCAACACATACAATTTACTATGGGGTCATCAGTCCTAAGTCTTATCCCGGAGATCCATGCTCACAGAAACACATATCATTATGGTCAATTGGGCAGCTTGGTGGGAGTGTGGTGCCCTTTCCACCAACACACAACACATATGGTTTATTGGGGTTTAGAAACCCTAGGAATGCATTTTGGCAGTTTCTTAAAAATACTTTATAAAATCTGAAAGGTGTCATGTATTACATTGCAAAACTTTCGCATTGTGAAAGAATCTTGAGAAATTATTCATAACATAACTAAATATTTGCCATCCTCTTGCAACTAAATGGTTGCATCCTTTGTCATATGTTTTCTAGCTTTTCACCCTCCCAGGCGTGCATTTTGACATTTGCTGAAAATAGTTTTGCAAACTTTGCATGATTATACATACTGTGGTGCTGTCAAGACCTGTTTTTAGATTTTAAATATACTTTTGTGTGTGTTAAAACTGTTCATTACTTGTCTGAGCCCTAGCAGTGACTTTCATGTTAGGTAGAGGAACAGTAGTCCTGGGAGTTTCTGACTGGACTACAACTCGAGCTGAAAACAATCTTTCTCTGTGGCTTTAAGCTCAGAAAGAAAGTATTTTAACTTTACACTGTATACCTAGCTTAAGGAATCATTTTAAACATTCTGGAATTTAAAATTAAAATCTGAAAGTAGTGAGGTACAGGAAGTGACCTTGTGCTACTTCCGGTTCTAGGGACCTATTTAAACAAGCCCCTGGGCGAGCACATAGCTGTTTGCAAACTTTTGCATGATTATCCATACTGTGGTGCTGTCAAGGCCTGTTTTTAGATTTTAAATATACTTTGTGTGTGTGTTAAAACTGTTCATTACTTGTCTGAGCCCTAGTAGTGACTTTCACGTTATGTAGAGGGCAGTAGTCCTGGGAGTTTCTGTCTGGACTACAACTCAACTGAAAACAATCTTTCTCTGTGGCTTTAAGCTCAGAAAGAAAGTATTTAACTTTACACTGTATCCTAGCTTAAGGAATCGTTTTAAACATTCTGGAATTTAAAATTAAAATCTGAAAGTAGCGGTACAGGAAGTGAGCTTGCGCTACTTCCAGGTTCTAGGGATGATTTAAACAAACCCTGCGGTGAGCTTAATGTGACAGAAACAGAGGCAGTGTGCCCTGCATGCGACGTAGCGAAGATGCGCACAAAGACACGCGTGCCTGCATGTGTTTTGTATGTTTTACTGAGTTTTTTAGAGTTTATGTCTGCTTTGCAGTTCCCAAGTAAAGGTAAATCAAACTTTTAAACTATACTGGTACTCAAAAAATCTTTTTCCTACCATAGCCTGGGTATAATTTTCAAATTCAAATAATGACTTCCCTTCTGTTTACAAATGATGGGCGAAAGGGGCAAATGTGTCTAAATTGTCTCATGTATACAGTTTCATTTGAACTAGTCTCAGTAGAAAGTTATGTATGCTCAAAATGTATAAAGAATAAAGAACTTGAATTAGAAATTACTCAGTTCGATGAAAGACTCAAACTATTGAAATCAGCCAACTTGAAACTAGAAAAAGGCTTCAAATGACAATTACTACTGACACTTTGCAAAATAAAGAAACACCCTTAAATACTAAAGAACCAAACAAGAGAAAAAGAAGTAGAAATGAATCTGATTTAATAGATAAAGAAGATGAATGGTTTACTGTTCAGGCATCAAAATTACTAAAAAAGGGAGGAAAGCAGAATTTTGTTTTGCCTCTATCTAACAACTTTGATCCACTAGCTACACCACTTGTTTCTCAATTTTGTGATGATTTATTAAATTTGATACCTACCCCACCTCCAGTGAATGGTAATCCAACTTTGACATCTATTATTCTAACTGCTTTGAACAATAGTCAAAATGACTTATTACATTTTGATCAGTGTACAAATACTGAACAACAAGAGAATTTGATGGATTTTACTTCTATAAATCAGAAACAAATTTATGTCCTGGAGACTCAATCATCTCTAACCTTACTCGACAAATATGTACGTTGATAAAACTACTTGTACACTTTGTAGTTTTAAGAGTGCTAAAATACAGGATGTTTCAAAGATGACTAAAAATATATTATACAATTGTGGAACTAAGACTGTACAGCAGATTAAAAGCTTATGTTGGACTAACAAATCTTCTAGCTGAAAAGGGAGCATAGATTATTTTTTCTGAAGTTTTGCCTATTCTTGGAGCCAGTGACAGAATTACCAAAAAAAATTAAGCATATCAATAATTGGCTTAGACAATGGTGTGTTAGGCAAAATCTAAAATGTCTAACAAACTGGGAAGTATTTATAAAACATGAAGATTTTTTGCATCCGATGGTTTTACATCTCAGTGGAAAAGGTTCAAATATGCTAGGAGAATTTTTAATACAGCTATTTCAAACTGTTTAAACTACTAAATGGGTGGCAGGGGAAAATTCCACTAGCTTAAGCCTGAATTATGTACCTGTTCCTTTAAAAAGTAACTTGTCAACTTCAGTAAAAATGGAAAATCTTCCTAACTGCAATATTATTGAATGCTAGAAGTCTTTCCAACAACATTTCTGAGTTACAAATGTTATTACTATCTAAAGATATTGATATATGTGGTATCACTGAGACCTGGTTTCGGATAATCAATGGGGTATTGAAATTCCTGATTATTATCTCTATAAAAAAATAGAGAATTTTCCAGAGGAGGTGGGGTCACTTTTTACATAAAAGAATGTTATGACTGTTCTGAATTCAAATTTGATACTCCAGAACCTTTGGGAGTTGAAATATTATGGTTAACTGTTAAACAAAAATCGAGACTTTCACCTTTGGCATATGTTACAGACCTCCATCATTGGATAATATTAAATTTTAATCTTTTTGTCTTATTTTCAAAGTATTAAATTACCAACAAATACAATATTATTGGGTGATTTCAACTTCCGGGAATAGATTGGAGGTCCTTAAGTGGCATATCACAGAATGAGAGCGATTTCTTGGAAATTATTTTTGTTTTAGGTTTGGATCAAATTGTTACTCTTCCTACTAGATATAACAATATTCTTGATTTAATATTTACAAACACAAAACAATACTATAAAGATCAATAATTCTGGAACCTATTGGATTATCTGATCATAATACACTTTATTGGAACTATCTGTTACTGTCCTTGAAAATAGAGGAATCACTAAAATGAAGAATTATAATTAAGCAAATTATGCTGAAATCCAAAACTATTTACTAAACTGGAACTGGAAAAAGAATTAGAACATCTTTATGTTGAGGAAGTTTGGAAAAATATAAAAATGAATCTGCAATTTTGTATTAATACTTGGGTACCCGATCAAGCTAAATATATAAATAAGAAACGTAATCCTGTTTGGTTCAACAACTCTATAATGAAATCCATACTGAGAAAGAAAAAGGCCTTTAATAAATATAACAAAATAAAACTGCAGAAAATTGGAAAAGGTTCAAATTTAAATCTAAAAAACTAAGCTGATGATACAGACTGCAAAGAAGAATCTTGAAAAAACCTTGTTAAACAAAAGACAACAAAAGTCCTTTTGAATTACATTAGTTCATTAAAAGTCACAAACCAATGTGGGACCCCTTATAGTTGATACGTACTGATATCCAATGAATTAGAAATGGCAAATGCCTTTAATAAACAATTCTTTAGTGTTTTCAAAATCCAGGAAAAACTAGATTTACTATTTAACCCTGTTAACAATTCAGATATTATATTTTTCATCTAGTCTATCTATGATAAAAGTTTTAAAATTTCTACTTCAGTTGGCATTGACAACATTCTTTTTATTTTCATAAAGAATTTGGCAGCTGAGTTGGTTGATATTCTTACCTTACTTTTTAATAAATCTTTACAGCAAGGTATCGTACCTATGGAATGGAAATCAGCTAGGGTTATACCCATTCACAAAAATGGGTCAAAATTTCTTGCCAAACAGTACAGACCTATTAGTCTTACTCCTAGCATTGGTAAAATTATGGAAAAACTCATTCTGCATAAACTTGAAGAGCATTTTAAAGGTTCTATGAATACTGATATTTTCAGTATGGTTTTGCAAAAGACGATCATGTCAGGAAAATTTAATAAATTTTTTTTGAACCAGTGAGCCAGGCATTGGATGCTGGTTTCCAGCTGATGTAATTTTCCTAGACTATGAAAAGGCATTTGATTCTGTCTCACATAAAACAATAACAGAATGCTTATATAATCAAGACATATGCATAAATATAATCAAATGGATTGTATCATGGTTACTAGTAAGAAAACAACAAGTCAGTATCAGAGGTTATGTTTCTGATTGGAGTAGTGTGCTGAGTGGAGTGCCCAGGGCTCGGTGCTGGGACCCTTTTGTTTAATCTAGTGGTTGCCAGCATGTCTACATCAAACGGTGTGTGTGGATAAATAAGTATGCTGATGATGTTAAGCTTGGCTGCATTGTTAATGATGCAGCCTTGGTTTATAACCTCCCATCAAACCTAAATAATATATTAACCTGGGCTAGTGATAAGAATTTATCTTTAAATATAAATAAATGCAAGGTTATGCACTTTGGAAGAAATAATTTAAAAGCTCAATACATGTTGAAAAATGTACGCTGACTGTAGTTTCATCCGAAAATGATCTGGGAGTAATAATTACTGATAATTTAAAATTTACTGACCATAATAACCTTAAAAATGCCATCGCCTAATTAATTGTATACTTAAAAATCTTAAGAGTAGAGACCCTGAGGTATTAATTCCCTATACAGTAATCTGATAAGATCAAAGTTTGACTATTGTTCACCATTCTGCTCACCTACGTTTGTAAAGGATAAAATTAAAGAGAAAGGTACAATGCAGATTCACTAAAAATATAAAGGGACTTAAACATACTCCATATCTCGAAGACTAAAAAAACTTAACCTCTACTCATTGGAATACAGGTCTATAAAGGGGATCTGTGTCTAATTTTAGGGCCTTAAAAGATGTTTCCTTATTTGAAACTCTATGTTTTGAACGGAAATAGTTTAAGTATCACCAGGTCTCATAATGTCAAAATTAAGACACTTAATATACAGACTACAAAAGGAAGAATTTTATAACCCAGAGAGCTGTTCCAATTTGGAACTCCGTCCTTCAAATGTAGTAAATAGCCCCAGTTTTAGTGTTTTCAAAATTAATCTGGATAATTTAGGGAGATAAAAATACTATTTCCATACTGGTTAATGGATGGCGAAGTCATAATGGGCTTGTTCCTTCGACTTTGTATTTTTCCTATGAGCCTATAAAATAGTTTTGCAAATGTGAATATATCAAGTTTTGCATTTGTGAAACTTTTGTGTTTAATGAAACTATTTTGCAAAACTATATTCAAGAAAACTGCAAATCTTTGCCATCCTCCTGCAACCAAATGGATGGGTCCTTTGCACTGAAATTTGCAGTGTGTGGCAGCACTGTTCCCACAGATGAGCCTTTTGTTGGTTTGCTGCAAAAATAGTTAAGGGTCACAAATGTACAGCATTCTGAAGTTGTGCAATTTACCACAGGATTACATTGCAGTGCCCATCATGCCTTTTGACACCTGTTATGGTTAGCCACCCACCACAGCACCGCCATCCTTATTTTTTTTTAGTTGTTTAACCAGGAGTAGCACACTAAGCTGAAAGCTTTTTACAGGTGCAACCTGGGAGTACAAGGAAGTTAAGTGACTTGCTCAGGATCACACAGTATGCAAGTGGAAACTGTGGTATTCAAACCCAGGTCTGGTCTGCTGGATGTCACCAGATTTGCAGCTTAGAGCCTTAAACCACTGCGCTATACTGCCTCCCTCCTACACACAGCAGGAGATGTTGTGCCTCAACATGTGGTTGGCAGCTGAAACTCTCCATACCAGAGGGCCCATGCTCCAGATACACATATGATTATGTAAAACTGGACAGCTTGGTGGGAGCCTGGGGCCCTTCTTTTCCTACCTGCTACGGTTACTGACATATTGTCAACTTAGTGTTACAAGGGTTCTTTGTCTTATACAGCTCCTGTATGGTTCCATATTTATGTGTAATTGGCCCTGTGCTCCCATGGACACATATCATTATGAGGAAATGGTGGGAGTACAGAGCACCACTACACATACAATTAACCAGTTATATTACAGTTTTCACAAAAGAAGAAAATGCATGCAAAGATAAAAACAAATGCATCACTTAGGTTTTGCACATTGACAAAACTGTGTCATTTTGGTGTTAGGGTCACCCTCACCATCCACCACCCCACACCCCACACCATCATCCTATGCACAAGAATAGATGTTAGGGTGTTACATGGGTCGAACAGTTGCAACTCTTAACCGGAGGCCCACAACAACAGAAACAGATATCATTATGGAGAACTGGGCAGCTTGGTGTTAATGTGGGAGCCTACCTGCTCTTAACATCCATTTACAACCTTTGTTATACTTGTTGACATGCACAAGTTGTATTGCTGTTGTGGCAATACTTTTCTACTTATTAATGATTTGCAGCAGTGAACACTTGCATGTGTATATATAATTCAAGACAATCTGTGTTATAGTACACTTGATTTCTTTTGAAGCTAATAATCCATAACAAGTGTAAGTATAACAGAGATCAATACACGTCCACTTGCATTGTGACACATGACTGTGCTATCCTAGTGACCTACAAATGACTGGTACCTGCATTTATGATAGATATACTTATGTTCTGTGGTGGGTTATTGCCGTTATTAAATGTAATCTCACCTTAGGGTGTCTAACATTCTCGTTATAACCACCTCCTAGCCATTATTGTATATATTCGTCCCATGTCAATACTCTTTGCTGAAAACAAGTGGTTTAACTTGACTTCAGCTTGAGCTATTCTTGCTCAGCTGAAAGTGCTTGGAACCTTTCATTTTAACAATGACTGGCTACAGTGAGACGTATTAACACATATTATTAAATCGGTGGCATATATAAGATGGAAAGACCAGTATGGCAAAATAGTGGCATTGTCATTGTTTGAAAGATCACATTACCAAAATCAACTTGTAAAAGTGTTAGAACATTTATTTGACTCGGCTAATCATTCACATTTGCATTTCACAAAATCAAGATCAGGGAGGGCATGGCATGTCAACTGAAGGTGTGACAGGCATTAATTGATGATCATGAGTGTTTTCTCAAAGAGTGGTAGTGCTGCTATTAAACCATTGTGTTCTTGCCATTTAATTAAATCTTGTAATGTCTCACTTGTGCCCTGAGTTTTTAAAGGCTGCCTTGCACACACAATTATTACATTTCTGTATAACAAATAAGTATACCAAATATTCATATGAAAAAAATATTTTATTTATAAACATATTTTTTTAATTGAAAATAATCTTCATCATAAAAAAAAGTTTGATTTATTTTTTTAAGTACATACAAATGAGAGAGGTGTGCCTCTCTTGCTGGGGAAGTGGAGAGGGGGTGGCTGGAGTGGTCCTGGAGGCACATGGGAGTGGAAGCTGCTCAGGCAGCCTTGGACCACATACTGGATAACATGGAGGGTGGGATCATTATTGCCCTCAGGGAGAGACTTCTGTGCCTGTAGTGAGCCTGCAGCTGTTTCAGGCTGGGGACCTACAGCTGTGTCCACAGCCTCCAGCAGAAGGTTGACCATTCCCTGTCGTGCCTACAACAGTGCCAGCATTTCTAGCTGACCCTGCAGCAGGCAGTCAACCTTCTGTAGGAGCCTACTTACACAGCTGCAGTGTCTCTGACAATAATTCTCCTCTTGTTGTTACTCAGGAGCTGTAAATAAAACACATATGTATATAAATATGTTGCAGTACTGTGCTTGACTCCTTTACCATAAAATGTTTAACTGTGTCAAGTTTATGCTATTTACGTGACTATAACGTTATGTAATGTTAATAACCGTATACACTACAAACTGATGACTGTGATACTGAAGCTTGATAAGTCTTCAAGTTGCCATTCTGTCTCTGAGGTGGTACAATAGCCACGTTGTGTATGGGTAAACATACACTGTTCTATATAGTGTGTGTTTCAAAAACATGTAACAAAAACTATATTTTAGATATGGGTGGCAATATGCTGTTTAAAGAACTGTGATGTATTACTTGATTATTATTACAGTCATCTATATAACATTTTCTCTGTTGAAAGCACAGTGAGACACAGCTCAAACTATTGTGTTTTATGCAGCTTCAACAATTATTGCAATGTTTATATCACATTATTCTTTTGTGATAATAGCATAATATGATTACCTGATGATTCAACAAAGATGATGCTGTCGTCATCTGATCCCACACCCTCTGCTGGTTCTGGTGGAGCTGGCACCACCTGGCTCTGGGCAGGGCATGCTGTTGAGTGTGCCATGGGAGAAGAATTGTACAGAGCTGTGTTACTGTGTGTTTATTTTGCTTTCAACATACTTAACTATTAAATATTGTTTTATTATGCAGGTCTATACAGTTACCATTATATTTATTAGTTTGGTGACTGGTTTAACAATCAAGGAAGGTGTCTTTGCTATTCCCATAATGTTTTGTTACTCTCTGTTATTTACAACTGGTAAACTAATTGCAATACACAGATATACTGACTATCGCATAGAAGCTTATCATGTGCTTCCTTTTTCTTACTATCACTTGCAAAGGTGCCAGTCTGACAGTTTCATTGGTTGTTCATAGCTGTTCATGGTATAATTGGAAAAAGTATCATCGGTAACCCTGTGACACATGAGAACAAGTAATGCATGGCTGCATGTTGCACACCTTGAACACCACTTGGCTCCCCAAAAGAAAAAGTACTTGTCTAGGATCCAATACCAAGTGGCCAAATAATACAAAATACATGGATGCATGCTGCATTACTTCAACCTAGTATACCCCCCCAAAGCAGAGGTACCTGTACATAACCTAACCCAGATAGGGCAATTAATAGTGTGGAAAGTACTGTCTGTTGTCCCTGTCACACCTGAGACCCAAAAATACATGGCTGCAGGCCTTCAACCATAGTATGCTCCTCAAACTGGAGGTACCTGTACACAACCTAACCCAGAGAGGCCAAATAATTGTGTGAAAAGTACCATCTGTTGTCCCTATTACACCTACACCCAAAATACATGGCTGCATGCTGCATGCCTTCATCCTAATATCCCCCAGAAAGTGCAGGTGTCTCTAGCCAACCTAACCCACAGAGGCCAAGTAATGGTGTGAAAAGTACCATCTATACTCCCTGTCACACCTGACATGCAAGCATACTTGACTGCATGATATATGCCTTCAACACTAGTATGCCCCCTCAAAATGTCAGGTACCTGTACACAAGACTTGGTTTGCTGGCCAAGGCACCTAGCTTCACCTGAGCTCTTTCCTTCTAAGACTGCTTGAAAGGCAGAGTAGAGAAACTTACCAGAGCAAGGGAGAAGGATTAAGACTTAGTTTGGCTAAGCAGATTTACTGTGTGGTGGTGTTTTATTTTTTACTCACAGGGATTGCTACTGTTTGTTGTTAACATTTCATTGCTTTATTTTTCTCTGATTCAAATTGTTGTTGCTGGTATACCTTCTTCTGCATTATTACAAGGTGTGCCTACAGGTGTGTGCTAACAGATTACTGCTGTAATCTTCTGATTCAAATTGACTTTTGCAAGGTATATCTTCTGTTACTGCTTTATTTTCTCTGGAGCAAAGTGTTTCTTACAGGGTATATCTTCTCTGAAATTATTACAGGTGGTGCTTTACAGGTTTTACAGTTTTATCTAACATTAGGATAAGCTTTCAGGGTTACTGCATTTGTTGTTGACTGATTGTTTCTGCTCTTACCTCCTTGTTCTTTCGTCGTGGTTCTTCTTTTTTAGGCAGGGGAAGGGCCCAGCCACCCACCCATCCCCAACCACCCGCTACCTCCTTTTATAGGGTACCACAGTTGTGACATTTCCTGTGACAGAGCAGGAAGAGGCGGATCAGTGGGGCCTCCACAAAGTGATCTCATTTACAGGGCACTAGTAATTTAACTTGTTATAACAAGTTAAACAAAGCACAATTAAACCATTACTTGCATTTTTTCCTTCTAATTACTCTGACTAGGTTACAAACCCAGCAACTTATTTGTAATGGATTTCATTAACTGCAGGTACTGTGGAACAATTTTCAGAAGGACAGTCTTACAGGATTTAGGACACTGTCCTACATGCTGGAGCCTTTGGAGATCTTAGGTCTCAGCTCCGGGCAGCATGGGCAGAGATTGCACGCCTCAAATTTCATATTGAAGAGGAAATACATTATAAGAACCACCGCCATTTCCCCAGCATCCAACAGAAAACCTCGAGCCGCAGAGGGTAGTTGGTCAGGAGGTTGGCAGGTGGTTAGGAGGAAACAAATCAGGTGCCCCATCACTCTCTGCTCTCAACACATTACCTCAAAAACCATATAAACACTACAAACAGGTATCTGCCTCTATCTCTGAAATCAAATAAAGAGGCAGAAGACACTGCAAACAGGACACTGCGGCACAGGAGCTAGCACAACAATACTCACCCAAATCAGGAACCAAAACTAAACAAGCACAAGAAATCCAAAAACTTCTGATCATAGGAGACTCCATGATTCGGGAGTTGATACCCATCTCCAGCCAGGGTGATGGTCAGATGTCTCCCAGGTACATCAGCATGGAGAGACACTGACCGCATTGCTAAATTGTTCACAAAGCAGGAGAAAACATTGATGTCCTAGTACACATAGGGACTAATGATCCCAGCCGGTCAGTTGTGGAACCAAGGAACACCTGACTAGGCTGGGTGACAAACTTATCATCTATTTCATCCGCATCTCCTTCTCTGAGATCCTGCCAGTCTGGGAGAAGGGAGCAAATGGACGGAAGGTCAGAGAGGGGAGATGGGGAGCTAAACACATGGCTCAAGGACTGGTGCCAGAAAAAAGGACACAGATTTGTAGGGAACTGGCAACAGTTCTGGGCGAAAAGTTCTTTAAATTTGATGGACTGCATCTGACTAAAGAGGAGTCAGTGCATTGGGGCAGAAGTTTGATGTCTTTGCAGAATATTTAAACTAGCAAATGGGAGAGGGTGCAGCACCCCATCGTCGAATGGGAAGAACCCCTCCCCCCTCAGCTAGTGGTCAAACAGGAATTCAGCGTGTTTGCCGTTCATTTGCATCACCAGGTAAGAAAAAAGGTTTGTCTCCCCATACGATGCACAGGGGTAATGCCAAACTTCACCAACAACTAACACACCAAAATCTGCCAATGGAAAATCATGTACACAAATGCTACAGCCTGGGAAATAAGATCCCAGACCTGCAGGCAATAATGTCAGAGGCTAAACTTGACATAGTAGCAATTAGTGAGCGTGGTTTACCAGTAACCACACTAGGAGACTTCAGTACCTGGCTATGTATTGTTCAGAAGAGACCGAGGTGAAAAGGGGAGGAGTGGCCCTGTATGTTAATAAAATATCAAAGCTACAGAAATTCAGAATACACATAAGAGCCAGAAGAACTGTGGGTCACGCTGGAAACAGGAAATGGGAAAGCCATAAGAACTGGGGTTGTCTACAGGCCCCAGACCAGAGGGAGGACATAGACACATTACTGTTAGAAGATATACAAAACATGACAGCTAAAGGGAGGTTCTGATAATGGGAGACTTCAACATGCCAGATACAGATTGGTCAATACCAGCAGGAACATCGGCCAGAACTAGACACATAGTGGATTCCCTGCAGGGAGGGCCTCAAACAACTGGTACAGCAACCCACAAGAGACAGGGCTATCCTAGATCTAGTACTGACTAACAAAGAAGGGATCACAGATCTCAGGTAGAAGGTCACCTGGGGGCCAGTGACCATCACATGGTATGGTTCAATTTGGCTACTACATCTAAATCATCCATTCCAAGGCAAAATATGGGACTTCAGAGGAGCTGACTTTGATAAGATGGCCAACAGAGTTAAGCTAGCCCTGGCAAAAGAAACACAGGTGAGGAGGTACAGGCAAGTGGGCAAGCATTAAGGATACAATACTTGAAGCAACATCCCATTGTGTTAGACAGAAAAGGAAGTGTAAAAAGAAGGAAACCACTTTGGTTCTCAAATACAGTAGCAGAAAAGGTCAGAGCCAAAGGCTGGCCTTCAGAAAATATAAAGAACACAGCGGGATGAAGATAGGAGGCATACCAAACTGCCTAAGGGAAGCAGGTAAGGCAGTAAGGCAGGCAAAGTCCCAAACTGAGGAAACACTAGCACGAACAGTAAAGAAGGTGACAAGACGTTCTATAGATACATTAGTGAAAGGAGAAAGTCCAGAGGGTATTGCTAAGCTTAATGGAGAAAAAGGAGCATGTGAGGAGGAGGACCCTGTAAAGGCATCTATCCTAAATAGATACTTTTGTCAGTATTTACTGAAGAGAAGGTAGGGCAGGGCCACAGCTCAGCATCATGGACACAGGGAGGGAGGTGAGCACTACTCCCTTCACAAAAGAAAGGGTCCTACAAGAGCATGCTAAGCTCAGGGTGGATAAGGCAATGGGACCTGATGGCATACATCCCAGGGTACTAAAGATCAACTGCAGCTATATTAAAATCATATTACAAATGTTACTCCTTTTCCTAACATAAGGACAACCAGACCTTATTTATTACATGTGAAATGAAGAAATTGGCATTTGTCATGCTCAGATACTATTTTAATGCTCTCCTATTTGATGGCTTCACAGAAAATCTTCAGACTTTTTTGACCAGCTAGCGGAACTTTGGGTGAGTGCTGATTCCAGTCAAGCAAGAATGATGTCATTTTCCTTCAGTTCCTTGCAGCTCAGTACCTGGAACTTGGGGAAAATGACATCATTCTTGCTTGATTGGAATCAGCACTCCAGAAGTTCCGCTAGTTGGTCAAAATGTCTGAGAGATTTTCTGAGAACCACCAAATAGGAGAGCATTAAAATAGTATCTGAGCATGACAAATGGCAATTTTTCCATTTCACATGTAATAAATAAGGTCTTGGTTGTCCTTATGTTAGGGAAAGGAGTAAAGTTTGTAATATGTTTATAATATAGCTGCAGTTGATCTTTAAGAGCTAAAGGAGGAACTCAGAGCCATTAGCTGCGAATTGTTTAGTGAGTCTCTGAGCACAGGAGAGGTCCCAGAAGACTGGAGAAGGGCTCATGTCATCCCACTCCACAAGAGTGGTAGCAGGGAGGAGGCGGGAACTACAGACCGGTCAGTCTTACCTCAGTAGTGGGCAAGATTATGGAGGCACTCCTTAAGGAAAGGATAGTGCAACACCTGGAATCCATAGGGGCACAGGATCCAAGACAGCATGGGTTTACAAAGGAAGGTCTGTCAAACTAATCTCATAGATTTCTTTGACTGGGTAAGCAGAGTGGTGGACCAAGGGAGCAGTTGATGTCGCCTACCTTGACTTCAGCAAAGCTTTTGACACTGTTCCACATGAAGATTGATAAATAAGCTAGGTAGGCTCGGGGTGGGTCAGAAGTTGGTCAACTGGGTGGCAAACTGGTTGACTGGCAGAAAACAGAGAGTGGTGGTAAATGGTATACAGTCAGAAGAGATGCAAGTCACTGAAGTGGGGTACCTCAGGGATCAGTCCTGGGGCCAGTCCTATTCAACATCTTCATTAGTGACCTCATAGATGGACTAGAGGGTAAGACTGTCTGTTTGCAGATGACACCAAGATCTGCAACAGAGTAGATGATCCAGATGGGGTGGGCAGAATGAGAAGAGATCTGGATAAACTAGCAGAATGGTCAGAAGAGTGGCAACTGGGATTTAATGCAAAGGTGCAAAATCATGCACATAGGGAAGAGAAACCCTGAAGCCACTTATAGGCTTGGAGGAGTTGCTAGCAGTCACAAAGGAAGAAAGAGACTTGGGCATCATCATCACTGATGACCTAAAATCATCAAGCAGACCTCTAAACAGTAGGTAAGGCTGGGGGTGTTAGGGTGTATTAGTAGGGGTATCACAAGTCGTAAGAGGGTAATAATCCCTCTGTACAAGACATTAGTTAGGCCCCATCTGGAGTACTACGTGCAGTATTGGAGGCCACACCTTCACAAGGACATTAACCAGATTGAGGCAGTCCAGAGAAGAGGCAACCAAAATGGTGCAGGGACTGCATCAGAAGACATATGAGGACAGATTAACGGAGCTCAATATGTATACCCTTGAGCAAAGGAGGAGGAGAGAGGTGATATGATCGAGACATTTAAACACCTTAAGGGCATAAACAAGGTGAAAGAGTCTAACATGTTTAAATATAAGAAAAATAGCAGGACAAGAGGACACAGCATGAGATTAGAGGGAGGCCGATTAAGGGAATATGAGGAAATTCTTTTTCACAGAAAGGGTGGTAGATGCATGGAATGGCTTACCACAAGAAGTGGTGGCTATGAATACAGTGCAGAGGCTTCAAACAGGCATGGGATAGGCATAAGGAGCAATACAAATGACTACGAATAGATGGGTCACTGACAGAGCAAAGGCCGATGGCACATTTATAAGGTAGAAAAAGAAATGGGCAGACTGGATGGGTCTTACGGTCCTTATCTGCCATCAACTTCTATGTTTCTATGTTTCTATGATACAACCTAACCCAGAGAGGCCAAGTAATGGTGTGAAAAGTACTGTCTGTTGTCTCTGTCTCAGCTGACACCCAAAAATACATGGTTGCATGATGCATGCCTTCAACACTAGCATGCCCCCAAAGTGCAGTACCTGTACACAACCTAACCCAGAGAAGCCAAGTAATGATGTGAAAGGTACTGTCTATAGTCCCTGTCTCACCAGACACCCAAAATACATGGCTGTATACTGCACACCTTCAACCCCAACATGCCCCCAAAAACTGCTGGTACCTGTACAAGCTAGCCCAGAGAGCCAAGTAATGGTGAGAAATATATCATCTGTAGTCCCTGTCTCACTTGACACCCACAGATACATGGCTGCATGCTGAATGCCTTCAACTCTAGTATGTCCCCAAAGCGGAGGTACCTGCACACAACCTAACCCAAGCGTGGACAATTAATGGTGTGAAAAGTATCGTCTGTTGTCTCTGTCATGTAACACCCAAAAATACATGGCTGCATGATGCTGCGCCTTCAATACTAGAATGTCCCCCAAAGCACAGGTGCAGTGCACAACCCTAACCCAGAGAGGGCAAATAATGGTGTGAAAAATGCTAGCTGTACTCCCTGTCACACCTGACACCCAGCAATACATGGCTTCATGCTGCACACCTTCAACCTAGTATGCCCCCAAAATGTGACTGTAGCCAACCCTAACCCACAGAGGCCAAGTAATGGTTTGAAAAGTACCATCTGCATTCCCTGTCACACCTGACATGCAAACATACATGGCTGCATGATGTACACTTCAACACTAGTATGCCCCAAAAGCAGAGGTACCTGTACAACCCAACTAAGAGAGAGGGCAATTAATGGTGTGAAAAGTATCATCTGTTGTCCCTGTCTCAGCGAACACCCAAAATAAATGGCTGAATGCTGCATGCCTTCAACACTTCAATGCTCCCCAAAGCGCAGGTACCTGGACACAGCCTAAACCAGAGAGAACAAGTTATGGTGTGAACAGTACCATCTGTAATACCTGTCACACCTGACACCAAAACACATGGCTGCATGCTACATGCCTTAGCGCTAGTATGCCCCCAAAAGCGGGGTATCTGTACAGAACCAAACCCAGAGAGGCCAAGTAATGGTGTGGAAAGTATCACCTGTATTTGCTGTCACCCCTGACACCCAGAAATCCATGGCTGGATGCATCATGCCTTCAATGCTAGTATAAACCTACCAGTAAAATTGCGCACCTATACACAACCCAAACCCGATAACACAAATAATACCGTGATAAATACCATCTGCACTACCTGTCACATCTGATACAGAACAAGATATGATTGCATCGTGCACACCTTCAACCACAGTCTGTCCACCCAAAGAAGTGATGTGTCTGTTCAAAACAACTGCAAGAACTCAAACCATGATGTGACAAGTATTCTCTGTACTTACTTTTCTTATCGCTCTCCTGCTTCAGGCTTCCCTGCCCGTTCCAACATTTTGTGAGTGAGGTAGTACCAGCCCACATCATTATCCAGTATGTAATCTCTTTCTTTGAGTTTGTAGAACCGCTACCTCAGCAGCTTCCATTTCCTCTTACACATACCTGGCATTTTGCTATGAACTTTGAGCCTATAGCTCAGGTTTGTGTTTATACACCCCAGGACACATCCAGCCACCAGGTCATACTATGTATTAACTTATCTGTGTTCCCCTTTCTCTCCAATGCCTCAGCAAGATGGCACACCTCTCTCACAGTCCACAGTTTCATGTTTTGTTTCGAAATCTATTGGGAAGACAGAGAAAACATGTGTTTGTTAGATAAATCAATGAACAGGATGGTTGCTGCTACCACTACATGTATACTAATATGTAAGTAGCAAACATTTTGGTAGGGTGTAAACAAATATCAAGAAAACACTGTTGTGTTATTCTTTACTCTTTAGCTGTGCCCAAAATTACAGAATAATGTAGCCCATGCACACCTGTGCATACTCTTATACTATCAAAAGCAGTGACATGTCCACCACCACTGCACAGGAGCAACTGGTGTTCACATAGCTGCATGGATCAGTGGTCTGTGCTTTACGCATCAGTGGGGTGAGAGGGGACCAGTACTATACAGTAGTACCAAATGTCCAAACTGCTGTATGAGCAGTGGCACACCCATCGGGTATACTGGGTGTTCATTTGCAATGTGTGTGCCAAGTTACACTTTGCCAACCACTGATGGAGTGGGACATGTCTGTGCATTGCTGATGATGTAGAAGTGTTCATTATGTGTATCAGCAACCATTATTGATGGGGCACATAGACAGTATAGTTGGACTTCACATTCATAGTCGCGGTACCTCCTACAGCAGTTCATGGCTCGAGATGGTGCATAGTAACATACAGCACACCTAACACACTGAGTAACAGCAGGACACACCACCATGCATGCAGCTACGTGCTCACCTGCATTTACCATGTGGTGATGGGTTACATGATATTACTTAGTAGTGCAAGGTTGGCATGCACAGGTGTGTATTGAGTGTGTGACTGTGTAGCACTGTATAGCCCATTATATAAAGTATATGTATTTGAATCTATTTTTGACCAACAGTAGTTACTGGCCCTTAAAAGAACTGTTGGGTATTGCTGGAAAAATGTACACAGTCTGAAATTTATAGTATTGAGAGGATGCCATCTCGGAGGTCTCCCAGGAAGAGGCAATTCAGCATGTGAAAGTGTACACCGTCTGGTATATATAATGCATGTTTATAACATTTAATTTGTGGTTGACATATGATGTACATACCAAACATGCATAGATATCCTGATATTTGTATGTTTACCTTTCATCTTGCCCTGTCAAGCAGGTACATGTGTGTTTTCTGCTTGTCAGGTCATACACTCTGTAATGTCTGAAAGCAGAATCTTACAGGCAGATAACATTTTCATTATAGAAGCTAGGTCCAATTTTGCTTCTGAAACTAAATCTACCCACCTTTTGGTGGCTAAATCATACCTCCAAGATGGATAAGCAGGATGTCTGGAGGAAGTTGAGTGCTCAATGGCCTGTGCATTGTTAGTATGAGATGCTCCCATCTCATACCTCCCTGCCAAACCACTTTACTGCACAATTTGGCAGCTGCAGGTCCTTGACAAACTCACTATTTTGAGCATACTCAGAACCTCTTTGAATTAAACTGCTTCCCACTATTCACAAAGTACATTTACTATCTCTCTACATTTGTTATCCACTGTGTCAACTTCCTCTTTCCTCCTACCCCATGCAACCCCCACTGTAAGCATCTTGACATCCTACCTTCATTATGGAACCATGGCAAATACCCTTTATTTCTATCTGAGGCACCCCATTACTAAGGACTGGATGCAACGACTACCCTGACTGGAAAAATCATATTTGAGCACCTGTCATTAGCAACCCTCATTTGTTGGGACCCTAGGTGACTGCACTGTATCCAAACCTGCAGCATGCAGAGGAAGACATTACATGGTATGAGCTACAGGAGATATCCCTCAAACTGCTGCTCCTCCTACTTCTCATGTCTGGTGGGATCCACCTACACCCTGGCCCTAGCTCAAACATTAAGATAAAGCCTGCAAAAACTGAAAACAGGCTATCCATTATTTCCCTAAATATCTGCAGCCTCCTTCCTAAGCTGGCATCTCTTCAAGCCTTTATTGGATAACATAATCCTGACATACTTGTAATTGTTGAGACCTGGCTAACACCTAGCACTCAAGATGATGCAATCTCACTCCAAGGCTACAACCTCTTGGACTTGACTGGGTAAAAAGAAGGCGGATGTGTTATCTATATAAAGGACTACTCTCATGCCACCTTGCCAGTTTCTCCCCAGAAAACACCCTAGTACAACTTCTCCCTGTCAAGCTTCTCCCTGGTGCCCATAACAAAGTGCTTACCATGGCTGCAGTCTATATCCCCCTAAAGACCCACGAGCCGGCTCCAGTCTATCCTTGAATTTGCAAGATTACAACCTCCTGACTCTGAGCTCCTCCTTCTCAGTGATTTCAATACAAATTGGCTTGCCTCAGATATCAGACCCACCAGGCATAATATCCTAGCAACCAACCCTAACACAAATGGTCAACTCCCCTACTAGAAAAACTACAAGACTGGAACCAGCACTCTCATTGACTGGATTCTTACTAATCGCCCGGACCAGATAAAAAACACCACCGTTCTCTCCGACTCCCTCACTGACCACTGCCCTGTGATCTGTATCTGGACAAATAAATTCCACAAACCACTTCCTAAAACCATCCTAAGTCAAATGCTACTGCACAGAAACCTTGCTAAGCTAAAGACCTGCCTCCTACAACAAGACTGGCCCCTATCTACAATCGCTGGATGTGGATGCTGCCCTAAACTTTTTCATTAAAACTTTCAACACTGCCTGTGACACCCTCGCACCTTTCAAAAATGTAAAATCAAAGCTCTCTCTCTAATCCCTGGCTAACAGCCAAACTACTAGCTCAGCTAAAGCATGTGACCATCTTTGGGCTATAGCCAGGGCCACAGACTCCATAACAGACTCACTTAACTATAAACAGGCATGCAACCTATGCACTTCTCAAATCAGGCAAATGAAGAGCTCTATTTCAAGAATGCTCTAGAAACCACCTGGGATGATGGGAGATCCTTCTGGGACAATATCCGTAATATTATGGGCAAACAGTCTAAATCCTCTCCCATGGCAATGAACATTGATGGCTCCACTACCCATGACCCTAAGACTATGGCCAATGCCCTAAATAAAACCTTCACTGACCTCAGTGGTGTCCTCTCACCAGACTTCTTCCAGGACTTGTCAGTTCCAAAACTCATATCCCAAACCACCTTGCCAGACAAACCGCTATTTCACTTTAAAATAGTTAAGACATATGAAGCCTACAGATACATAAAAAGGCCTGCTCTAAATCTAGAAATAGCAGTGACACCATTGATCTAAAACTTCTGTCCCTCACCTTGGAAGAAGTGATCCACCCCTCACCAAAATTCTCAACCTCCCTTTGCCAAAGTCAATTCCCCAACACCTGGAAGGCCGCTATAGTCACACCAGTGCATAAAGGGGCTGACAAGTCCACCACCAGGAAACTATGGCCCATATCTATACTTCCACCCCTCTCCAAAGCTCTTGACCTGATCATGACAGATCAACTATCAGACTACCTGCAAAATCACGATCTACTCTGCATTCAGCAACAAGGATTTAGGAAAGGACACAATCGTCGACTGCCCTACTTGATTTCTCTAGTGAAACTCACAAAGCCCTGGATAGGGTTATTTAACCAGAGCTGTTTTCATAGACCTCACAAAGGCCTTTGACACTGTTCACCATAGCCTTCTAATCTCTCTTCTGCTCAAAATTGGGCTAGCTGAGGACCTGGAGCCTGGGTAAAAGTTACCTGGCACAACATTCTCAAACAGTAAAAATCTCTGAGGTTATCTCTGACTCCAAACTGGTCCTCTCTGATGTCCCCAGGGCTCAATTTTAGGTCCTCTCCTCTTCAGCCTATTTCTAAACTTACTTCCCAAATCCTGCCCTGAAAAATTAATACTCTCTGCTGATGACACTGTAATTCTCTCCTCCCATAAGGATCCAAATCCACTACTACAGAGTTAGCAGCTTGCTTTCTCATGTGTTGAAAAGTGGCTCCTTGAGCACAACTGGTCCTAAATCAAAAAAAACAAAAGTCATGCTTTTCACCAGTCATCAAAACAGAAATTGGCATACTCCACTCGTCATAAAAACTTCTCTTGAAATACACTAGAACAAGTGAACACCTTCAAATACCTTGGTATCACTTTTGTGAATGTCTTACTTTTTGCAGCCCATATCGATAACACTGCAAAACAGTGCACCAACAACTGGAATTTTGTACTGGAACCATCAATTTTTCAACCAAGCTGCCTTGAGGATTGCTGTTCAAAGCTCCATCATCTCAGTCATAGACTATGGTCTAATTGTCTATGGCTCAGCTACTACCACTGCAATAAAGCGCATCTCAACAGCACTAAACAAAACCTGTCGACTCCTTACTGGAGCACAGAGATGGACCCACACTTGTGACCTCTACATGGAAACCAGTTGGTTGCATCTTTCCAATTGCCTCATGTATCTCACCTGCGTGATGGCAAAAAATCAATCTTAGGACTCACTCCTCCATGTATCTGGGACCTGCTCTGCCTGAGCAAAAGGCACTTGTACCACCAGAAGATCTGACCACCAACCTTTCCTTGTCCTAGATGCTGGTCTACTCAGGGACAAAGATATTTTACATACCATGCCCCTACCTGGTACAATGCCCTTAACCTGCCCTCCATATCCTCCACGACATTGGGAGCTTCAAATCCATACTTACGCTCACCTCACAGCCTCCAGCTCCTGTGACTGCTTTGACTAAAGTCTCATCCCACTGAGTGCACTTACATTTGTTTCACTCAACCACCATGCTCTCCTCTTTGACAAAGACAACCTGAGTACCACTAACCTGGTTCTGTCTGCTCCTAAACTTCTTATTTCTCCCTCTGTTCCCTTTCAAGCTCTCCAATCCTTATTCCTTGCCCTTGACACTGCCTCTGAGTTCCTTTTTCTTTTCTGTACATAAATGTCACTGTTTAAGTTGTGGCCTTGTTAAACGGCTTACTGATTGTTAGTCACACTGTCTACTATGTTTTGAACTTAATGACATGGCACCTTTGTAAAAGAGCCTTGGCTCAAAGGTATTAATTCCTAGAACAATAAACTAACTAACTAACTCTACTTAACTAACTGTTTTTGCCATTCTAAGTTATTAAAACAGAGAAGCTGACAGAAAGCTATAAAAAATCAGTGTGCATCCTGCAGTGTCACTACTGGTTGAAGAAATCACAGTTATATCTTTAGTTCTAACTTACTTCGGTGGGTGGGGAAATAAACAGGAAAAAGAAAAAAGTATTGTTTGCCAGTTCTTCCTGGAGAACCAATACAGTGGATGCTTGTAACATAATAGTAATGAATGGTTGCAGCTGTTGTCACACAAATATGTTGCAAAGTTTTAAAGAGGAACTGTCTACCTCTTCATAGGCTGGTTTGAACAAAAACAGCTACAAGCAAGACATTCATTGGCTCACACTGCTTTCATGATACACGTGCAGATTGACTGCTGCTTCCATTTGCAACTGTCATCTGTGCTGGTAGGTATACAGAACACTGTGACTTTAAACAGCTCTAACTTTTTCCCACAGACTGACAGATAATTAATACTACAACAGTCTAATAATGCTTTAAAAAATGTAATGTTTAATAATATATATTTTTTGTATTTTTTTGCAATTATCATTTTCATTAATATTATTTTATATTACTTAAATATGACTGAAAATGCTATACTCTCACATGCTAGTCACTGTACTGGCAATTGCACAGTAACACTGTGACTTTAAACACTTATAACTTATTTCCACAAAGTGACAGATAATAATAGAACAGGCTAATAGTGCTTAACAAAACATTTTGTTTAATGCTATTTTTTACTAGTATGATGTTTAGTTATATCTAGAAAAATATTGAAAAAAACTCTATGTACTTACAGATAATACGACTGGCAGCCAGTTCAGCCTAAAATGGCTGCTGTGTCATCTTCTCCAATTTTGTGTGACTCTCATTGGTTATCTTAGAGCACCTGTTCAATCTTCAGACACTTGTTATTTGCATAAATAAATATTCATTTGATATACTGTGTTATTATCCTAGATGTATGTCAATCAATTAGTGGGTCACCCCTTATTGGTTCAACTTGTTAGTTAGGTGTTTTCACAGAAAAAAAAACATGGCCGCTCTTGGTGGGCAAAGCTACTAACATCTTTCAGTCTATTTGTTTAACATTAAAAGTTTGCTAGTTTTATACAATATTACATACATAGTGCTGTTAGACATTGTTTTACAGTCTGTTTGGCTGTGTTTCAAGGTCGCTGGCATTTTTAGGCGATTTTGGACACTTCCTGGTTGTCCTGCATTATGGAAACCCTTGGTTCAGAGGTCAAAAGCATGGTCATTTGCAAAGTTTTGTGTTTGCAAAATCATTTTTGATACTTTCATGTTTGTGAAGCAGTTTTGAAATTTTCATGATTTGCAAAACAAAAGTCAATGCTTTCGTGTTTGCTAAAGTACGCAAAATATGCAACTAGTTTCGCAAACTGCTTTTGCAAACATGAACCTTTCACAAAAAGATTCTAGAAACCATGGAAAACCTTTGCAAAACACAAAACATTCCTGTTTTTCCATACAATTGGATTCAATGTGTAATTAGAAAACTGGCATGACTAAACATTCACAAAATGACTTACGCATTTCTATGTTGTGCAATCATGTAGCATATTATATTTACAAATGTTTTACTCATATAAGCATTGTTTGTAACTGTCTGTTTTTCTTTGTCTTGCTTATGCAGGTGTCTGATAATCATCATATTCCACTCACATAAAATTGAAACAATATTGAAGAAATGCCATCAAAGCAAGAGGAGGAAGGTTACACTGAGGCAGAGACAGGTATCATAGCAGTACAGTGTTGCTTAAGACTTCCAAGAGGTTCACACATGTCAAAGCAAAGTATGCACACTAGTCAGTCTGCACATAGGCCTAGTTTGACACTTACAGATTCCACAGAAATGGTACATAGTTGCTCAACTCGACACTAAAGAAAAACACTAACCAACAGTTAGCGAACCATTTTAAAAAGCAAGAATCATGTTAGGAAGTCTTGTTCTTGTCAACATGCCTGGCAGCAACAATCACCTGCTATTGTTGCTAGTCATCTGAGGAAACAAAGTATTGTCGATCATTAGCAGCTAAAACTAAGGCTGATAGACTTATTGCAGCTGTGATGAGATGTGAGCACAGAAGGTGAAAGCGTGATCTGTCATTAATGAAACTGTGTTTCAGAGTTTGCACATTTGTCAACAGAGCAATACTCATTCTTCAACGCTTGTGGCAGAAAATGGCAGATGTGCTGGAATGGTTCATAAAAGTTGTGTATGCTGTTATGATGAAATTACAGCACTACCCAGTCTTGAACCAACAAAACTTCTGTGATATTTTGACTGGTAGCTGGCTCCACACACAGCACTCAGAGGCATACTTCTGGGAGAGATCGTATCACACACTAAAGAAGGACAGCCATTTCTTCATTGATGGGGATGGAAAAGTATGCAATGTACTGACTGTATGTCATGATACAACAATAGAGTCTGATGATGAGAATGCCTCAACCGTAGGTCCTCCTAACATAACTGGCTATCATGGACATGTGAAGCGGCATGCAGTCGGAGACAGTCATCTTGTGATAAAGTCAAACAGTTTATTAATATCTTTGTGGTCACTGATATTAAAGACAGATACAAATTATTTTCAGACAATAGACCATTGTGAGATTTGACAACATACTGGACTTATGGGTCATTCACTGACATGCTTGGATAGTGATGTTTGTGACAATGTGTTTCACAGTATGTGAATGCTAGTGGTGCATCAGTCTGGCATACACCTTTGTATACAAGATTTATGAATAAAGGTGAGCAGTTTCACAATATACTCAGCTTTCTGTGCTGTTGCTGTCTGGTGACACGGTGGTGATATGAAACTTATCGAAGATGTTCAACGTGGTAGTGATGTCACTGATACCACTGTTGATCAACCATCAACTGTTGAGGTCAATTCAGCCTCTGCCTTGGAAACAGACATTGTGAAAGTGTTTGGGAAATCCATAGTCAAATTTGAGTTGGCAAAGACAGAGAATTTAACTCTGTATGTGTCTTGTGATCGGCTGTGTTACCAGAAACAAAATGTCATGGTTGATCTGGAAACCTTGCCATCCTACAATGACATGTGGCTTAGACTGTTGGCATTTCTACTATTACAATGTGACTTTCAGTTGCAGCCAATCATTGTGATGTGCAAGTACTGTTTCTCTAAGGTGAAGAATAATACACTGCCACCAAGGTCAGCCTGAACAACATGGAGGTACATGTCACACCTACTGAGATTGCTCCATTGAATATCTTTGAATGGATTCTTATTCAAACAATGAAACCATTTCAGACTATTGCACATCATACAATGGCAAGAAAAATCCTGGACTCTGATTGGTCAGTCTTGGGCTGGACCCGTGATATTAATCAGTACAACAACACAGGTCTAGTCTCAGCCTCACTGTAAACCTGTAGATGAGCTTTTGGATGATGAGCTTTTTTTGCATCTCCTATTAAGAAACAAAAATATTTTTCCACACTAATAAAACATTCTTTAAAATTATTTTTCTACTTTATATATAACAATGACCCATTGTATAATAGCAATAATACCCTCAGGATGTGTGTCATTTGGGATAACGTCACACCTCAGTTGTTGGATGCACTCGGCCTGTGGCCTCATGCCCAACCACCTGAAGTGTGATGTTATCTCAGCATGACACACATCTTGTCAGGCAGTATTGCTTAATTTGAATACCAGGACACAGAACATTACACAGAAAGAACTCATCAAGTCTCTCAAGGGTTCCATCATATATCTTCCACTTCCTTTATAGGAAAATGTGAAGGCAATCTCTAGTGAGAACAGTCTAGTTATTCTTATTAATGGTGTTCCAATGAAACCAAAGGTCATCTCACCCACTGGTTGCAGAGGTTCACCCACTCTCTCAGATCAAAAGATCACCCACGCCTTGATCGGTCCTCACCGCTCCATCCTCATCTGTCAGACTGGTTTCACCCATCGCTTCCTAAGATCTGGAATTCCCTCCCCTGAAATACAACACTCCTCCTCCAAGTACTCCTTACCTCTTCCCTACATAGTTACCTCTTCCTCAGCTGTTTCTGCTTTAACCCTCCTTAATACCAGTCCCCAGTTTCTGCCTTCCTACCATGACCCCCAGCAGGGTTCTCAACATCCTGAAGGGAAATCAGAAATAGCTACCCTCATCATTCTTGCCTCTCCTCTTCTCTTCTCCAGCTACCCTTCTGGGTCACTAGGTGTACAACCTACCCCATCCTTTTTACTCCAACAGCATTTGCATGCTACCTCAACCCTGCTCCTTGTACAGTCATGCACTATAAATGCTTCTATCACATTATTACCATTTTGTTCATTTATATGTTCTTTTGTATGATTTTCAGCATGTATTGTAATTTACCTAATGTTCCACTACTGTTTATTGTAAATACCATGTGTTCCAACTGCTGCACAATCTTACAATGTTGTAATGCTTATTCTACCCACATACTATTGTAACTGATCATCCTTCACAACCTGTGAAACCCCTTCCTCTAAAGTCGCACTGTGAGATGAACAACTTGTTGTTCAGTGTACCTCCTGGTGAAACATTTCAATAAATGAATAAATCAATAAAATCTGGCAGGATTTTGTCAATGTTCAGAAGGTGAAACAAGCTCTCAATTACTTGAAAAGCAGCAATCCCTTCTAAGCAGACCTTGACATTAATAAAATGAGTAGTATGTCTGATCAGTACGGTGTGTTGGACACAAACAAGCCAATGATTGAGAAGGTCAATGTAGAAATGAACGAAATGTGTATGAACAATACACAATCCATCCACTACATGGCAGAGATCCAGTTGGGGATAATATTGATCTGTATCAGATGAAACAGGTGGAAGGCACCTCTGTTAGCATCTGGGAGGCAACAATGGAGCACGCTGCTTTCCTGAATTTTTTTCCACAAGGGTCAGGTGGTCATTTAGATGATAGAGAAGTGCATGTACCAGGTGCTGAATACTGTACCACTTGAGTACTGAGTAAGGATGGCAAATTCCAATGGAACATACAGTGCTTGTTTCACCTGTTGTGGGAGACTGAGCTTATCATACTCTCTGCAACAATTGCCCATACTATGCGACTCACTACTCCACTTGATGGAATCACTACAACAGAGTTTCTGCAGAAATTAAAGGAAAAGGATGAGGCAGCTGCAAATAAATTTGTCATATATATTGTCAAATCCATGTGGAACCAAAGAATACTGCTATCATTGACACTCTGAGGTGATGACCATGCTGGGAGAGTATGGTGCAGCAACATGGTTTGTCACCTCAGCTGTGCTGAATATACCTGGGAAGAGTTGATTGAACTGCTGAAATGGGTAAATTTTGCTGTAGAGGGCATTGCATCAATGACTCTCAGGGAGATGTGCTCACTTGAGCCACTGTCTGTAACTAGACATTTTACAATCAATTCCAGGATATCCTGACTTTCATTTTATTGAAGGACAATCTACCTCTTGGTATTGTTGAGCATTACTTTTGGAGGATGGAGTGTCAGGCACAAGGCACTCCTCATATTCATATGCTACAATGGATCAGGATGCCCCATGTACTGGTGAACATGGAGCTACAGAAGTCTTCTGCGTCATAAAAGCGTTATGCTACTGACACATACCAGACAAGTATGACAGTCCTACACTGTGGAAGTTGGTACAAAGTTCCAATGACATATGTGCCAAATACTGTTGCCATGTGGTGAAAAGTAAATCTGATCAGTACCATATGTCATTTCAGTTTCCTGAAATGGTCTGTCAGAATGGTTGCATGAATGAACTGTTTTCATCAATGCAACATCATTTGAAGGCAAAGTCAACCAAGAGGGTATATGAGTTACCCAGAAAGGAGAGTGAGGTCAATATCAATGATTACAACCCCACTCTTCTGATGTGGCAAGCAAATATAGATGTTCAGTTTGTGGCTGACAACATGTTGGCTCAGGTTTGGTACATCACTTTGTACATTACCAAGCATGAACAAACCAGCATGTAAGATCTTTGGAGGATATTGCAAGTTCAAGCATGTCACTGACATCTCAGTTGTGGTCACTTGGATTAAAACACTGTCCCACAGAGTGCGGTGCATATGAGCCAGTGATCATTTGATCGGTACACATTTGTATGGGAAAACTGATGCTGTGTGCTTTCTCAGTGTGAACTATAAACAGAAGCACAAATGTGTACTGATACTTCATGCTGAGATTGAGGAACTTGCTCTTAACAGAACTTCTTCAAAGCAGATATTGAAGAATAATCTGATTGACATGTACTACCCCAGAAGATACAGTGACATGGATGATATGTGTCTATTTGAGGTTGCTAAATGGTACAGCTATAGAACAGATGTCTTACCTGATTGTTCACATCACATTTATAAGATCACAGGAGTGGATGGCTGTCTTGTTAAGAGACATAAGCCTTGGCTCATTGACCATTGTAAGTTACATCTACCACGTCTGAGAGCAGACAGCATTATTACTTTGCTCTACTGTTCTTATTTAGACCCTGGAGGAATGAGACTGAATTGAAAGGTGACTGTGATACGTTTGAGGAATAATTCAATCACAGTTATGACACCTTCAAAACAGAACACTCTGAGACATACATACAGAGATTAGACATAGAAAAGGAACAGCTTGAAAGGGCCAGAAAACAGCTTGAGGAGGATGCTCCAGTTAGTTCACAGGACAACCTTGATCCAGAAGGACAGGGTACACTTGGAGTACCTCTACCTATGAATGACCCAGAAGTACTTATGTCAGAAGTGGAAAGTGCTATGGAGCACAGTACACTACACTGCTGATGCAGGTGAACTGAGACAGAAACTTAACAAACAGCAGCTTGTGGTTTATGCTGCTCTTACAGATGCAGTGTGACATGGTATGCATGAACAGAAGAAATGTCAATGTCATGAGTACAAGCCACTGCTAATGTTTATTAGTGGTTCAGCAGGTACAGGCAAGAGTTTTCTTATAGAGGCTATCACAGCTGAAATAAGAAATACACAGACACACCAATGTCTGTTGCTGTTAGTGCTCCCACTGGACTGGCTGCATATAATATTGTTGGAGTAGCGCTGCACTGTCTATTTATGTTGGCAGTAGAGCATGGTAAATCAGGAGAGTATCGGAAACTGTCATTTGAGGTTGCATCTCCGCTTCATTCTATGTTTACTAAAATGAAGCTACTGATCATTGATGAGGTCAGTATGGTCTCTAACGTGATGCTTGCCTGCATACACCTTCATCTACAGGAGATTTTGGGCACTGACTATGGAGATGCGTTTGGTGGTAAAAGTATTGTATTTGGAGGCTTTTTACAGCTTGTGCCTGTTAATGCAGAACATGTCTTTGCAGCTTTCACTGTCAAGCAGGCTAAGAAGACACTGTGGTGCATTGTAGGTTGTAACCTGTGGGAGTTATTCACCTATGTTGAGTTGTTTCAGAACATGTGACAGAGTGGTGATCTTGCTTACAAGGCACTGTTGAATCAAGCTCGTACAGGCAGTTTGTCACTACCACATCTATCAATGTTGAATACACAAAGAATCACTGTGGATACTACATCATTACATGCAGCATATGATGTCTTTATTGAGGTGTACTCAAATGGCACACAGATGGTTTGTCTTATGCCACGACTTAAGAAATGTGCTGAAATCAACAGTATTATGTTGCAGAGAGAGGATTAAGAAATCCTCACACTGCATGTTGTTGATACAGTTGATGGTGTTTGTCTAAGTCAGAACCTGGTAGCAAAGCTGGCTGAGCGACTGTCTGAATGGAAGTCAGATGTGTCATGTACAGCTGGACTAGAAGCTGTTATTACTTTTGTAAGAATGCATGTGTCATGCTATGTTGAAACCTTGATGTTGAATGTGGCATGGTAAATGGTACAATGGGTCACATTATTGACTTTCAGTATAATGTGAAGAATACATTTATTGAGGCACTTGTTCAGTTTGACAACATGCAACAGTCTGTGGAGACTGATTGCATTTCTGTTACATTCGGATCTTTAAGGATATATACGTAACCAGGAAATAGTTTCTAATATGTGTTGCATATGCTATTTTCATATACAAGTTACAAGGCTTGAGTTTGGACTCGGCAATGGTGGACATAGACATTGACATTTTCAAAGAAGGCATGAGCTATGTTGTGCTTTTCGTGTGTTTGCAGTCTTGCTGGGTTGCTCATCATCACAGTATCACCACAGAAGATATGCACTGACAAGCGATGCACTGTTGAGTTCAATGGATTACATACTCTGCACCAGTCACAGATGCCTCTAATACCACTACCTATGCACATGGTACAATCAAATTCAACAGTCAGAGCTTCAGCTGGCAATAAGAGTAAATGAACAACTACTACTGAATTAATTACCAACACTACAGACAAGGTTACCATGTCAAATACAGATACATCACCTACTCGTAAGAAGTCACTTGGTCTGGGTGTTGTCCCAGTGTTTGATAACAGTACTGGAGTTAATTGCTATGGTAATTCTGCAATGCAAGCATTTCTCCACATGTCGTACTTTGTGCATGCAATATCATCTTTTTGACACTGCCTTATCAAAGGCATTGAAGCTAGTTGTACATGTGACTTCACAACAGTTAGACAATGTATAGTCACTGACACCTCTCGACATATTCTAGATACCTATGATGGACTCAGTTCATTTGCAGGTAACATGCAACAGGATGTCACCAGTTTATGATGGCCATCATAAACACTCTGGATGACAAGGATATACCAGTGCGACAGTACTTTACTGTCTCCTACGTTACGAGATATCAATGTCTGTCCTGTGGTCATTCACAGTGAGAAATCACTGAAAACATGCTTTGGATTTCTTTGTATGTGCCTCAGTCTCAAACTGTTAAGTTTCAAGAACTGTTAAGAATGCACAAAGTGGTTACCTTTGTGCTAGATGTGGAGAAGCATGTTTTCAGTCTATATGGCTCAGGATTTCATCTCAATACCTTAAGCTTGCACTGCATAGGTTTGACTCTCAGGGACTCAGAGTTGACACACCTATCACAGATTTCACAGCTGGTAGAGTGTCCTTTAATCAGTCAGTATTTGACACTCATGCTGTGATCTACCACCAAGGTCAGTCTGTACATGCTAGACATTACATTACTTTGTTGAGGTACATAACTGGGTGGGTTGAATGCAATGACTCAATGAGCACTTTTAAGCAGGGTCTACCTCGACATTTAAAGATGCTTATGTATTGATATTGAAGCACAACAATCTTCATCAATCAGAACATGTGACATACATTGCTGTTCCATTGTGTTATACAGTAGCGTTCAGACACTGCTCCCATTCTTCCATTTCTGCATTTACTTACAACACTACATTCACAGTATATCATATACAGTACTGTACATGCATATGATTTCACTAACCTGACATCTAAGATAAATGTGAATCAGTGATACAGTAAATATAGTTGCAGTGGTCTTCAATCAGCAACAACTGTGTTTATAATCACTAGAAAGCACGCTTAAATAATTTGTAAAGACTTCCAGCTAACAAACCAGATATTACAATCTGTTTTGAATGTGCTGCCATTGTCTTTTTTGTAAGTAACTTATATACTGCCATTGCAAATATTATTTTGCACACTTGCCAACAGTGTACCCCTACTTAGGTGTTCTACTTCTGCATGTATGGAAAATATCTGTGTAGGATGCAATTCTACATGTTTATACAACGTTTTCATATCTTAAGGATCTTTGCTGACTTAAAGAAATCCTTAATCTGTATGTGACACTTCAGCTGATCACGCAACTTTGGAATATTTCTTACAGTTCTATATAGAACTGTATTTAGAAATATGACAGTCACATATTGCTCTGACTGTACAACATGATGACTATAAGAATGTGTGACTATTGTTTTGTACATTTGCAGTTCTACATCAACCATTAATTAGTAACATCAATACTATACTGTTATGTGTGCACTGTTATCTTATGTCTGTATTGTATAAATGGAAATAGCTGTATGACTGCATACTGCCATATAATACCATACAGGTCATTCTGTTAAACACTATTATTGTTATCTGTTACCCAACAAGTATTGAGCAATTAGAAAGATGTAGCTGTTTACCACAGTGTTTCTTTAGCAACTATTGTATAAAGTCACTTGTATGAATAGTCTATTTTACCTCCATATTTTGCAATAGCTTCAGAATTAGTACTGAGTGTAATATCAGTAGTATTCATAGGAATTAGTATTATGCTGATTAACCTTTGAATGTGACAACCACCTACCATATTTGCAATGTTAAAATGGTCTGTGATTCATAGTACTGGATAATACTGTAACATTATTGACATCTATGTTTGACTGCTTTACTTACATAGTGACTTGGTTATTTTGACATTTTAGTGAACTGTTTCATTGTAAGTTAAAAATATGTACATTTTGATATTGTACTTTATAGCGTCATAACAGTTTATTTTATTATGTGTAAGAGCATATGATTAATACATATGTACATATGTATATTATTGTAAATCAGACACTTGTGCTAATAGCAGATGATTTAATATTCCTGATAATATTTCTCGATTGCCTCAATTGAGGAGTCAGGTGGAATTTTCTAAATGGATCTATGTATCTAACTCTTAACATATATCTATGTGTATATTTATGAGTATTGTTGCATGAGGTCCCTGCACTCTTATTGGTACCCCAGAGGATATCCATAGACAACTAATACTTAGGTATGTAATATACTAACATATAGAGGCTTTAGGCATCTACCATGTAAGAGTAGATGTCAGGATATGTATGCACATTATTGTTATACACTTGCTTTCTAATGCACATATGTATTTCTTGCTTACAAGATGTTGGGATGACTGTGTCCTTGTAATGATGATGATGATATATAAGTTAGCATTGACATCTTTGGTAATTTGTATTATTACACTAATACATGTATAACTGAGCTTTCTTTGTCTTTACAAAGTGATGACTACTACAAAATTGTATGATGTTATCTTGGACTGTGGAGCCACCTCTAATTTAGCCAACAGGGTTCATCTGTGTAACTAGAAATGTTTCTATCTTACGGTAACCATAGTAATTATCATAGGTACACAATGTAAGACACTATGTGTTTTACCTCGGAGATCCTCTGGAGACACAAAGAAACCTTGAGGTACAGGAACCGTTAGCATTGGCTCCCAGGTCCTATTTGGTAAGAAATGCTTAGGGCAACTGTGATTTATCCTTTGGTAGTAATAAACAAGTTTATTGCTCTTATGCAACATGTTTGTGATTCCTTGCATTCCCATTATTGCCAAGAACCTGAGGTGAGGCTTAGACCTCCTGACAATTTGTGACCACATGCAGGCAATATTTGGTGTTGGCAAAGTTTCACTTGTTGCTTCAAACTATTCCTTCCCAACGGTGTGTAGGTGTGCATTCCGCGATCACCTCTCCCATTCTATGACCACTTTGTAATAACTTGCAAAGTCTGGCTGCTTTCTGGGTGTGGTCGATGCCAACTCAACCCACTCCACAGCAGTTCTGAATTGCAAGCTTACAGGTGCACAGTAGCCCAACTGTGAACAAAGTGCCCTGCTGTGGATCAGTACACACCACAGCGCCTTTTTACAGGTTGATTTTTTTGTTATCTCCCAAACAATGGCCACTGTATCAAATATCTGTGCAGAACTGAGACTCAATGTCTCAAACTTCCTTGCCTCCCATGGAGGACAGGCTAACTTCATGAAGGATGCAAGTCATACGACAACCCTGTACTAGGGATTTCAACCAATACTCAGAGACAAGACAAACATCCCAAAAGTGAGAAGGTACAGGGCTGTTGGTTGTGTCTCTCTATGCTGCTCTGAAAGCCTTCAAAGTGAGTTTTGAACCCTTGAACTGCAAATCTCCTCCTTTAAACAGGAGATGGGTTTTCAGGAAACAGAATGTGTGAGACATGATCAGGATTTGGAATCTGAACTCCAATCTGTGTGGAATAAAAGGATTCCATTTTGCATCATTCCACCCAGGCAGGCAAGCAGGAACTTTGTATGTTGAAGCTGGAGTGTGAAAGTTTGAGACAGGATAAGAGTCAGGTTTTGCAGATGAATGACTTGTAAGTAGATCGAATGAGCAATTGAGTGAGGAGCTGGGGAGGTCCATGACGAGATATGTAAACCAGGTACATAATGACTTAGAAGTGGCTACTAGGGACAATGGCAAATTGAGCACCATGTACAGAGCATTGCAGAAACAGGTGCAGGATGAGGTTGATATGAATGTTGCAAATGTGAATCATGCTAAATGTGAATCCAAAATGGTGAAACTGCACCATCAGTGAGAGGTTCTGGCTGGACATGTTAAGGCGATGGAGGCGTAGCCCTGCCTTAACTATGTCATCTGAAGGAGATGACAGATGATGAAATCTCACAATACAATGCCAGTCACACCCCTACTATGGCCCAGAGTCCCCACCCACCATCCACAACATGGTGTACCCCATCACACCAACCCATGTCATACATCACCGATGTCATGACACACATCATAGGGCAATGCCAACATGGCAGTCCCCAAGATAGGGTGGAGTAGGCCAAATCCTAGTCCCTACGGCTCCACCAATAGCTGTTATTAATGTGGAAGACAGGCAGGAAATAGAGACAATGATTGAAATGTGGTAGGTAATGTACCCATCTCTGAGAGAAACAAATGGGTCCTTAAAACCCAAATTAGGCAGCTTCTGCATGAGGCTGGCACTCAGGATGGCATGGTTCATACTACGGCTGAGGCCGCAGCTCGGGCAGCTTTGGATGGTGCCCGGAAATCTATCTCTGCCTGATCAGCCCAATAATCCCCTACAAATAGCCTACTCTGTTCAGTAAATAGCTGACAGTATTGGTCGGATGATTGTGTCTGACAGTCTTAGCTGCCACTTGGAAAGGTGTGTGCTAAATGAGAAATGCTTAGTCTCACTGCAGACTACCAGGTCCAGATCCTATGCCAGGCCATTGATTCTGGACTGTGGGCTAAACTCCTGATGCCATCCACCATGACGGCCAAGCCATCTTTGATGAAGTTGCAGCTGAACTAATTTCTGCACACAGCCCAGGTAGTAGGAGTGATGCTTGCATATCCAGTGAAACAGAATGCAAAGAAAGTTCAGTGACTCATCACCAGAGGCTTGGATGGCCTACTGAGCAGGGAAGCACCTTGCACAGGAAGCTGCAGATGTAGACCTTATTGAGTATAAGATCCTGTTCCTTAGAAACATGATCCCTGCAGTGAGGGAGAGTAGAGAGCCAATCACTTACCCACCACAGAGGGTAGACCAGAGAATTTATCAACTCCACATCCATGATCAGGGCTACAGTTCCAAAAGGTAGCCACTGTGGAGACTACTCTGGAGGCCAAAATGCACTACACAAAGGAAGGGCAGGGCCATGAGAAACAACCCTTCCCACAGACAATCAAGACCCCAGCAGGCCGAACAACAACAGCAGCAGCAACAACAACAACAATGGGGTGGGAACTGGGATTATCACAGAAGAAGAAACACCATAAGAACAACAAGAGTAAACAACAAAGACCAGGCCCTTCCTATAGGGAGACAGCCGAGGAAAATCAGAATTTCTGAGACCTTCTAAAGCAAGTGCGCTCTGTAGCAGATGCTGTTCCTGCTCAGGCCTTTGTGGCCATGCAACTGTGAGCCCAGGCCTCAACAGGCCATGGAGATACTGGAAGTACAGGCCCTCAGGCACATATGGCCCTGAACCCAGAGGCGACTCCTATATTGCATCAGTGCAGCATGGTGAGGTGGTTCAAGAAGCAAGGCTCAGCCCAGCCATGCTTCTGGAAGTACAGATTGACAATTACAGGCCCCTGTTCATATTGTAAATAAGCTGATCTTGGACAAAATGGAAGGCCGTGCACTGAGGCTGAGGGACGGTGGCTACCTATAGCCAGTACTGCTAGATACAGGTGAGGCTGTATCTGTATTACATGCTGACCACCCAGAGACATCCCTTGGTCCACTGGATGGAGGATAAACATGTCAGGAGTAGATGGCACTAAGTTGCCTGCATGCCATTCTCTACCACTACCTGTAGAGTTGGGACACTTGAAGGCCTATCCACACCTTTCAGCTAATGGTATTGCATGGCCATCCTAGTATAATCAGAATTGACTTTCTAGCACCACATGGCTGTGTGGTGGACCTAGCAATATTTACTGATACAGATTCAGGGTCAGTATCATACCATCATGATTCCTGATTCACATGTCGTGGCAACAATATCTGCCAACAATAAAAGTATGATGTCATAGATTTGTTCAAGAACCATGAGCTTTTCCCAAAGCTCCTCACCATCCTACAAAGGCATTTGGAGGCATTTGCCACTAACAAGCATGACTGTGGCAGAATGCACACTGTCATAGAAGTGACAGGCCCAGTGCATGAGAGGCAAAGGCAATATCCTTTTCTACCAGAGCCTTGCCTTCTCTTAGGGACACAATAAAATCACTTCTCAAACAAGGTGTAATCAGGACATGTGTCTCTACCACCAACTCCCAGTGTGGCCTGTGAAGAAGCCCACAGGTGCCTGGAGACTTACTATGACTACAGGAGAGTGAACCAGGTCACCCCAGTTGTACTCCAACTGTGGCATTAGCATCTGATGTGCTGCAACTCTTGACCCCTGACCAGAAGTGGTTCAGTGCCCTGGACATCTCCAATGGTTTCTGGTCATTGTCATTGGCTCCCAAGAGTCAATATAAGTTTGCATTCACCTTTGAGGGTAGACACTACATGTGGACCTGCCTACCAGAGGATTCCATAACAACCCCTCCCTGTTCCATTTCCATATGATGGACACCCTTCAGGGTTTCTCTACCCTCCCAGTGTCTCTTGCAGTATGTGGATGACCTGCTGTTGGCAACAGACCCTCAGGAACAACACTTGGATATCTTGGATGAACTACTGACTCTCATTCAGTGAACAGGCCTCAAATGTAATCCAGCAGAAGCACAACTAGGTCAGAAAGAGGTACTCTTTCTGGGCTTGAGAATAACTGATCAAGGCGAACCCTACCAGGAAGAAGATACAAGGACTGCAAGATCTGCCATTAATGACCAGTGTGGCCACTCTTATTAGATTTCTAGGTATGGTAAATTATTCTAGACATTTTATTTGTCATTTTTGCTCAGAAGGCTGCACCCCTGTATGAATTACTAAAAAGGACATTCCCCAGAATTGGGTCCCATTCACACCCAGGCCGTGACATCATTAAAACAGGCCTTGGCCTGTGCTCTGGCTCTGGTCAACCCCAATCCAGCCTTGCCATTCCATCTGGAATGTGCCTCCTCTGACATAGCCATGTCAGCAGAGCTAGCCAAGAAGGTTCATGGCACTTTGAGACCCATTGTGTATGCATGGCAGCTCTTGACCCCATGGAACAGAAGTACAGCCTTTGTCAAAGGAGCCTTCTAGCTACCTACTGGGATGTCAAGTACTTCCTGTATATCATTGGGTACTTCCACTTATCATCAACACAAACCACACTCCAACTACCTTTCTGCTATCAGACAGAATGAAGGATCGGTCAGTCTCCAAAACCAGACTGACACACTGGTCATTTCTTCTTCAAGATAGGGACATTCAGGTCCACCCAACTAAAATGCCATCCTTGCTGATGCATGGCTTCCTTTTCAAGGAAAACCCCATGACTGTACATTGCAAGCACCTGATCTTCCAGATCCATGTCCTTTCCTTCCTGTCACGCCCACAAATAGTTTAGATCATCTCATTGTGTCATAGCTTTACAGATGGTTCAGCTTCCTATTAACAAGGAGAAAAAATTGCAGGGATAGGAATTCTAGTGATTTATCCTTATGGTAACACTGTTAAAATCTCCAAGCATTGCAGTGTGGCATCCTCACAGTATCCCAGATGGCAGCAGTGGCCTGTACCCTCAAGTTCATTCAGCATGGGACCGAGGATACCATCATTTTACAGACTCTAACTGGGTTTGTTGTTCTCTTACAGAATTTCTCCCTTTCTGGCAGAAGAACTCCTTCCTCTCATCTGAAGGCAGTCCAGTGAAACACAAAGAACTGGTAATATACATACATTCACTGGCACAGAAAATTGCACACAAACTCTATGTACACAAAGTTAAGACTCACTCCATACATGACCCTAACATGTTGTCAGTGATACCGCAGACACCCTTGCCAAGGAAAGGGTCTGAGGGGACACCTGGATGATGGATCATCCAGAAGCCAGGGTGGCAGTACACATTGCAGCAATCAGAAAGAAGCTCGAACCCTTTTCCCCTTGGACCTGTCAGCAGCCCAGCATGCTGACTCAGAACTCAAAGATGTATTCAGATTCCTTGAAAAGCACTGAACAAAACCAACCTACTCCCAACCTGTACTAGAGGCATGAAGGTAAGTTATACTTGTCCCTTGATGACAAGCTCATCTGGGGTCAACCAGATGATACCCCACTAAGTTGTGGGTGGTCCCCAGACACCTTATGTCCAAATTTCTGCACCAAGTGCATGACACCCTAACTGGTGGACACCAGGAGTGGAAAACACCTCCCAAGACTCAAGACAACTGCTTGGTGGCCTGGTATCACAAAGATGTCAAACAGCACATAGATAATTACTTGTGTGTGCAGAACAATCCTATCCCCACCAAATGAAATTCCAAACTACTACTAGCACAAAGGCACTCTGGCCCTTGACATGCCATAATGGATTGACTTTACTGGCCCATCAACCATTGTCGGGCATCCTCGATTCGAGGGATGATCTCTACCATTGTTCACTGGTGGGTCCTGAGGTGGCTCAGTAATCCAATCCTAGAGCCACAGATTCATCCACAGAAATTGCATGTTTCCATATTGAGAGCTGCCCACTGGCTGGGGTTTCTTTCCTTTCCTTCCTACACTCTCTCTCTTTTGGCTTTGAGGCAAAGCGTTTCTCTTTGAGGCAGGCCCCACTTGATGGAGGTTCTGCATCATTGAAATCTGTTGGTGGCCAGTTCCTCCCAGCTCATGATGTCCATATCTGTTTTCTTGAGATATGCCTTCAGTGTGTCTTGTAGCATTTCCTTTGACCACGGCGTAATCTGTGCCATGACTGAGCTGGGAGTATAAAATTTGTTTGGGGAGTAGAGAGTTGGACATCCATACACAGTGTCCAGTCCAGCGGAATTGATGTCTGAGGATCATTGCCTCAGTGCTGGTGACATTGGCCTCAATGAGAACACTGACATTAGTGCAGTGGTCTTCCCACTTGATGTGGAGGATTTTCCGGAGACATTGTTGTTGGTACCTCTCCAGGCTCTTTAGATGATGTCGTAAGTCACTCAAGTTTCTCATCCATAAAGAAGGTAGGGATGATAACCGAACTGTATACCTGGATCTTGGTGTCCTTTCATATGTCACAGTTAGTGAAGATGTGCTGATGCAGTTTCCCAGATGAGTACTAGTGCAATGAATCCTGTACTGAATCTCATTGTCGATGTTTGCTGTTAGGGAGAGGTGGCTACTGAGGAAAGGGAAGTGCTGTCCTCGATGGTGAATTGTGGAGGGTCATTTACAAGGCCTTGAGCAGGCTGATATAGCCCATTGGTCTTCTTGATGTTAAGTGAGAGTCCAAGACTTCAGTAAGCTTCACAAAGAGATCTAGCACAGACTGGAGGTCACTCTTGGTGTGTGCAAGAATGGCACAATCATCAGCATACTTGAGGTCAATGATGGATGCCTTGCAAACTTTGGTCTTTGAACAGAGACATCCAAGATTAAAGAGCCTCCATCCATTTCGTATTCAATGTCAATTCCAGTGAGGCGGCCTTTTGGGTGAGGATTAGGATGACTGCTAGGAAAATAGAGAACAAGGCTGGAGTGATGACACTCCCTTGCTTGACCCCAATTTGGATGATGAACGGGTCTGTCTTTGAACCATTATGGAGAACACTGGCAGTCATCTGGTCATGCAGAAGCCTCAGAACTTTGAAAAATTTTGTAGGGCAGCCAAATCTGGCCAGCACCTTCCACAAGGCATCACAATTGATGGAGTCAAAGGATTTTGTCAGGTCGATCAAAGCCATGTGAGGTCCTGATGTTGTTCCTGACACTTTTCTTGGAGCTGCCTGGCAGTGAAGATCATGTCAGTTGTCTCACGAGAAGGCCTGAATTTACAATGAGATTCCAGCAAGACTTCTTGGTGATGGGAAGGAGACAGTTCAGAAGAATACTGGCGAGGATTTTCTACGGTGGAGAGTAAAGCAATGCCTTGATAATTTCCACACCGACTTGTCTCCTTCTTGAAGATGGTAACAGTGTTGGCATTCCTCAAGTTTTCTGGAATATCGTCATTGTTCCAAATTCAGGGAATGAGTTTGTGAGCTTTAGTACCAGTTCCTCACCCCAGCCTTGTAGACTTCACTGCACACCATCTGGTCCCACAGCTTTGTTGTTTTTGGCCAGCTTGATGGCATGTCTTACTTCTATGATGGTAGGATGGTTGGTGAGAGATTCTCTTTCAGGGTGTTGATGGACAGAATTTATAGTGGCATATGTCACAGATGACTCGTAGTTCAGAAGTGTCTCAATATGCTCCTTCCATCTAGCTTGAATGCCTTAAGTTCCCTTTAGAGTGTCATGCCATCTTGAGATCAGAGGGAGTGGGACCATGGGATCATGGACCATAAATGGCACTTGTAGCCTGAAAGAAGCTCTGAATGTCATGTTTATCAATATAGAGCTGGATCTCCTTGGCCTTGTCTTGCCACCATTTGTTTTGATGTCTCAGATCTTCCTTTGAGCTTCTGCCTTGAGCTGCTGCTATAACTCTTTCTTTTGCTGGCATGAGATGTCATCTTGCCATGTGCCGTTAGCTCTTCTTTTTCCGATTGAGTACGTCTTGCATCTCTGTATCATTTTCATCAATCCAGTCCTTGTGATGCTGGGTGACATAGCTAATAGATTCAGCACATGCTGAGTGGATGGTGGTCTTGAACTCCGTTCAGTATCTCTCAGTGTTATCATCAGCTGCAGGCATGGCAGAGAGCCTTGCTTGAGATGTTGCTGGATGTCCTCCTGTATCACTGGGTCTTAAAGGGACTTGGTGTTGAATTCCCTTTGCTTTGATTTTGACTGCCTCGATGTTTCTGAGTGAGCCGGATGTTCATGACACATCTGACAAGACAATGGACTGTCCATCAGTCATCGACTCTCGCATGGCCCTTGTGATGTAGACATCCTTTCAATCATAGGTTCTGACAATGATGTAGTCAAGAAGGTGCCTGTACTTGATCGAGGGTGTCTCCAAGTAGTCTTTACTTGTCGCTCTGTGTGAAGATGATGTTCGTGATGGCTAGGCAATGCTCCGCATATTTGTTCAGGAGTAGGATGTCATTGGAGTTTGTCTTTCCTGCCCCTCCTTCCTGGTGATACCATTCCAGAGATCTGAATCACACCCAACTCTGGCGTTGAAGTCACCAAGGAGAATGAGCTTGTCTTCCTTAGGGGTGTTGCTTAGGACTCTGTCAAGGTTGGAGTAGAAATGTTCCTTGACATCCTCGTCAGCATTAAGTGTCAGGTCGAGTACTGATGTCATCCCGCACCAGACTGCTGTGTTAAGAAGGGCTACATTTACTTATGTCAATGTGATGTATTTGATGTTATTAAACCTGTATGTGGTTATTCTCCCACAGTATTGATTGGTTCTTTTCCACGGACGATGACATCAGCACTAATGGCACAGACTTTTGGACTCAACATTGGCTCCACACAAACTTTATCAACCGTATCCTGAGGAGGTTCATCACCAGTCAACATGGATTTTCAAGACCAGCTACACCTGCTTGGTACAGTTACAAAAGTGGAGATTATCAATTGTTAAATACAATATAATTCTAATGGTGAATTCTGCATTGTTACCAATATTAAGTCTTACATATACAGAACCCAGACATGTGTAATATATTGTCTTAATTTCTGCTTGTCCCCCTCCAGTAGTCTGTCATTGGTCATACTGTTATAACACCTGTCCCTCTTATGGACACTGATATCATTGATGGTAACCCTGATTATCTGCTCACACTGTCTTAGTATCTACCGTATTTTAATGTACACATTGACCCTTTACACTGACATTAAAATCACTTTAAGAGAGAAAAGATACTCATCTCATCCACATCAGCAATAATATCACTAAGGCTAATGAAGCTGTTCTTGCACTAATTAATGATGGTGCTATGAATAGTGCCTTAACTAACACTTGGTTAGAATTACATTCAAAGGTTTTGTTATTGTACAAGCACTTTTGATCTTCTTTCTTATTATTATGCTTTGCTGCCAGCAGCGCATTCTGTGTCAACACCATGAGCTGCTGGGTTCCTTTACAAAGCTCACACATCGGGTTTGTAAATGACACTTGCTCTCTTTCCACATCCTTATTTTTGCTGTTGCCTGAGAGGCAACAAGGGGGAAATGTTACACGAGGTTCTGTACCTTCTGTACTTGAGGTACACTGTAGACAGCTAATAATTAGGTATATGATATACTAACATATAGGGCATTGGGCATCTACTGTATAAGAGTAGATATCAGGATATGTATGCACATTATTGTTATACAGTTTGCTTTCTAATACACATATGTATTTCTTGCTTACAAGATGTTAGGATGAGTGTGTCCTTATAATGATGATGATATATAAGTCGGCATTGCCATCTTTTGGTAATTTGTATTATTACACTAATACATGTACAACTGAGCTTTCTTTGTCTTTACAAAGTGATGACTACTACAAAATTGTATAATGTTATCTTGGACTGTGGAGACACCTCTAATTTAGCCAATATGGCTCATCTGTGTAACTAGAAATGTTTATATCTTCACGGTAACCATAGTAATTATCATACTGTAGGTATACAATGTAATACACCATGGGCCAGATATTCAAAACATTGCCCGGAGCACTGCCCAGTGGGCAAACAGCCAGGTACAAAGCAAGCTATATTGAAAGGAAATAACGGTGCTAATCCTGCTGAATATAGCAGTCTAAGGAAGCTGGGCAAACCGTTTGGGAGTGCAGGGCAAAATAGTCTGGGAATAAGACATCACTGAATATAGCAACAGGGAAGTGCAAAATGCAACTGCAGCTCATTAGACTCTGTAGCAAGCCAGTGTTGTAGGTGGAGAACATGTATGTAGCTTTTGTTGACCGGGTAAGTGCACTAGACAAATCCTGCCTATTTTCAGGCACGACCGGGGAAGGGATACAGATGAATGCCAACTGACCTTGAACCAGATTAAGCTGTTGGTGGTATTTTTAGTGAATGCACTAGGTAAAGTAGGTGCACATTGTGTGTGATTGCACAGAGATGTCCCACAGCTACCGCAAACACACCTCTCAACCTCCTGCCACATAAATCAGGGACAAGGCATAAAAAATCAGGGACTAAGGTTTAAAATAAGGACACATTTTAAAAGTGGTGATATCCACTCATTTAGCTGATAGAATAAGTGGTGTAGTGTAAAATGGATTTTCTTAGGAAGAACACATCTGTAACATAAATGTTTGACATAATTTATGGTTACAACCTCACTGTTTGGTCATAGAAACACAATTTTTAGGAGGGACAGAGTAAAACTGTGAGGTAAAATCAAGGACATCCTGAAAATCAGGGACATTTGAGAGGTATGACTGCAAACAACAATATAAGCTACACGCTGCATAACTGTGCTATGTTGAAGTGAGGTTGCCTGGGCTAACCTGATTGCACAGTGCTAACACATTAGCCTGGTGCAAACTGGTTAGCCCAGGGCAACGGGAGCTAATTCAAAGTTTCTGTGCAAATGAGCTTACTTAGGTAATCCATGGGCAAACAGGTACATTTGCATCTCATTAAGTGCTTCTTAGCATACATTGCCATGCAGTTTGCCCAGTGCTACTGCATGGAGCACAAAGCCCCCTTTGGTCAGAATGGAAGTACAGGTTGGATGCTGCAGGCCAAGGCATACCCACAGCATCCCCTGTTGGTCGGAATAGAAGTTCAGGCCGGTGGCAGCAGGAACTGTGTGCTGCCAGGCACAGTCGGTGCATACATACCTCACAACCCCTGACCTCCTGAATCAGAGACACAAGGCTTAAACAAATCAGGAACTAGGGACCAAAAGCAGAGGCACATCTTCAAAAGTAAAGATATCCACCCAGACAGCTGGTAGAATGTGGGGCTTAGTGCAAAATTCATTTGCTAAAGAAGCAAGTCTAACTGTAATGCTTGACATTATTCTGTGCTTACAATTGCCACTGTTTAGCCACAGAAACACAACTGTGAGGAGGGACAGAGTAATATATTGAGGCAGATTTAAGGATGTCCCTAAAAATCAGGGACAGCTGAGAGATATGCTACTAACCCATACGCAATAGAATGAAGAGTAAAGTCCCTGAAGTCTAGTGGTCCCCTACCCTCTTGCATGAATCCCCACCCATTTGCTTTCAAAGTATTCATAATTTTCCTGGTAATCTAGTGGTCCCCACCCCTTCATGAATCCCAACGCATTTGCTGTCAAATTATTAGTAATTTCCTGGTAGTCTAAGAGGTCCCCATCCCTCGCATGAATCCTGACCCATTTGCTGTCTAATTATGAGTAATTTCTGGAAGTCTAGTGGTCCCCCCACCCTCCTGCATGAATCCCAACCCATTTGCTTTCAAAGTATTAGTATTTCCTGGTAGTTTAGTGGTCCCCACCCTGCATGAATCCCAGCCCATTTGCTGTCAAATTATTACCCTAATTTCTCTGGTAATCTAGTGGCCTCCCCCTGCACAAATCCTGACCCATTTGCTGTCAAATTATTAGTAATTTTCTGGTAGTCTAGTGGTCCCTCACTCCCCTGCATGAATCCTGACCCCCATCCAGCATGCCTATTCAATACAGTGGCACTCTGAATACCACAGTCGGTGGGCTGTGGTGGAGAGAGGAAGGCTGAGCAGGTCACCAGCTCCAGAAGGATGCTGTATTCAGGGTACCAGTAGGTGCACAGCTGGGTGGGGGACCACTAGACTACCAGGAAATCTATTCTTTGACCGTGGATGGGGGTCGGGATTCATGGGGGACCACCAGACTACTAGGGAAATTACTAATAATTTGACAGCAAATTGGTCAGGATTCATGAAGAGGTAGGGGACCACTAGACTACTAGGCCACGCTACTCTTTACACAGAGCAGGGGTCAGAATCATGCAGGGGACACCTCACCACAGTACCACCAGCTTTTTTCCGGTGGTATCTACCAAGTACAGGTCACTAATGCCTGTAGCATGTATGCTTATACATTTGAATATGCTGTGCTGTTGGCATTCATGGGGCTCTCCTGTCCACGCCCTGCATACCATTACCTATTAGCATCAGCATTACCACACAGTGCTAGTGCTAATAGGGCTTTTCAATATTGTAGCCTGCACAAACCAGCCGCCATTCCAGCTTATGGATTTGCGCTTAGGCTCAAAGGTCTGGCCTCCTATCTTGTACCTTGGAGATAACTGGAGACACAAAGAAACTTTGAGGTATAGAGAATGCCTAGCATTGGCTCCCAGTTTGCATTTGTAAGAACTGATTAGGGCAACTGTGATTTGGTAAGAACTGATTAGGGCAACTGTGATTTATCCTTTAGAAATAAACAAGTTTATTACTCTTATGCAACATGTTTGTGATTTCTTGCATTCCCATTATTGCCAAGAACCTGAGAGTGAGGCTTAGACCTCCTGACAGTATGTATACACATACATATGTATCAAAATTAAATTTATGTAAATATTAACACTGTCTTTAGGTTTTTCACATAACATAATGTAGTACTGATGTTATTGTTTAAACATTTGGCATTTGGTTTTACCACCCAGGAACATTGACACTGTCAGTCACACAGTGACAATAACAGTATAAAGTGAAAGATATACAAATCAATGTGCACATGTGTATTTGGTAAACTCTGCTCATGTGGTATTTACTACTATAAGGGATTGCTTCCCAGGTATGTGTCATACTGCTTAGCGTACATGCTTCACTTTTACAAATAGTCCATGTTTTCCAAATATTGCATTGTGAGACTGATTGTGTTTATCAATTTGGCTTTCAATTCGGCCTTTTAATCAACAATTGATTTGCCAATAAAATAATTTTTAACCTTACCTATTTGTCTTGTGTGTTTACTTTATATAACATTAGAGTAATAGTGTTCATGCTGCATTTAGTACACTACTGCACAATGCAAGTAGAACAGGGTTACTGTGTTTAGCTATTATAATTAGCAAATTCACTGTGTTCATGGTCAAAATGTAACAAGTCTTCCTGACTCTGTAGGGTTGCTTGTACTGTATGACTGCCTGCTTATGTATAAGATGGAGCACAGGGCCCATAGGGACTGCACTCCCACAAACACATATCATTACGAAGAAATGGACAGCCAAAGGGCCCCACGCTCCCACCAACACATACCATTTACTATTTACATTACACTTTCTCAAAAGGAAATGAAATTCATGGCAAAAACTCCATTGATGCATCAGTTAGGGTTGTTCCACAGTGACAAAAGCGAGGAAATTCAGTGTTAGAATTCAAAACCCTAACTCCTCATTCCCCTCACCCCCACCACGCACACACACACACACACACACACACACACACTCACACACACACACACACATATGCAGTACGGGAAGGACCAAGGCAACACAACCAATCACAGACAACCAGCATCAGGTAACAGAAATAACATTCAACTCTCTAAACATACTACAAGACACATCCATCATCATGGTCCACCAACTGTATGAGTTCTGCTGCCATCCAAGTGCACTGGGAGTACATAGGGATGCTGGGAGGGTGTACAGGATAAGCTAATGGAGCAGCAGGCCTCTTCACATAATGCTGTATTGATACATTATTTATTAATAACAGGCTAACATCACGGCGCATTAACACACACAAGAAAGGGTGGTGACAATGCTGTGATATCATCTGATCATAACCAGAGAAGTGGAGCATGAGGCAGTTCAGCCTGCCATGCTACCAGCAAACGTACTCCATAATCACACCAACATGGGAATGTGAATATAAAGATACACTTAGATGCATCTTCACGACAACCTCTAGCCAGAACTGAATGCAGATATGCAATAATCAGCTGTTTAATGATGGCAGTATAGGTTTCTGTTCATAACTTATTTTAGTCGTTGGTAACCGGGTAAGGCCCACTAGGCACAAGTGCCATTTTCAGAGAGGTGACCTGGGAGCACTGGCGGCTAAATGACTTGCTCAGAGTCACACAGTATGCAAGTGGAGTTTGTGAGAATCAAACTCAGGTCTGGTCTGCTGGATATATCAAGCTTATTCACACTTCATTCCTCTAAACTCTAGGCTATACTGCCAGCCCAGTAGTACACAATACTACTACTACTACTAATAATACTAGTACACAGAAATACTTTTTGGTTGTTGTAGGGTATCATCAATATGCATTAACACAACAAAGGGCAGTATAAATGCTGCATGATGTTATTCACTATAACCACATAGTCATTTTTGTTGTTAATATATGAAATCACTTGTCTGATAATGTCAACCAGGGCCTACAACAGAAACACACTTTGGGTACTATGCTACCAACAGCTGCTCAGGTGTACAGGAATTAGATAATGGTGCAGCAGTACTCTGCACAGAATAGTGTACTGATACATCATCTGCTTATGCTAGGATAACATCAGAAAGCACTAACACACACGGAAGGTGGTGAAAGTGCTGTCTGATATCAGCTCATATGCACAGAAGTGAGAGCATGGAGCCCTCGCCACCCATACTACCAACAATGTATCAATTTGTACAGAAACAGGCATATGTCTTTGAACTGAGAAACTGCCCTCAATGCAAAGATAGTGAAGTGGTGGCATGGGACCCTTTGGATCCCATGATCTCACACAACTGGCCTGGTATACAGCATAACATGATGGCACAGAAGGCCTCTGCACATAATACTGTACTGATACATCATTTCCTTATGATGGAGTAACATCAGGAGGCATTTGCACACATGAAAGTGTGGTGAAAATGCTGTCTGATGTTATCCAGTCATAACCACAGAAGTGGGAGCAAGGCACCCTTTGGCCAGCATGCTACCAGCAACATATCAATTTGTACAGAATCAGACATATGTCTTGGAACCGAGAAACTATCCTCAAGGAAAATATATTGAAGTGGGAGCATGGGACCTTTGGGTCCCACACTTCACACAGCTGGCAAGGTGTAGAGGGTAAGATAATGGTGCAGCAGGAGTCTGCACATAGTAGTGTACTAATAAATCATTTAGTTATGCTGGGGTAACATCAGGATGCATTAACATACAACAAAGGGTGTTAAAATGCTGTCTGAGATTATCAAGTTGTTATACTGATGCAATAGCTACACATAGTTATTACCAAGAGATAATGGTTAACTATATTTGTAAGAAAAATAGTTTATTGTGGTCTATCACCCATTGCTGCCCAGCATATCTGCATACCCCAAGGCACTCAAATGGCAGCATAACTCATACAGTTGGTGGACCATGATGATGGATGTGTCTTGTAGTACATTTAGAAAGTTATATGTTATTTCTGTTACCTGCTGCTGGTTGTCTGTGATTGGTTGTGTTCTCTTGGTCCTTCCTGCACTTGCATATGTGTGTGTGTGTGTGTGTGTGTGTGTGTGTGTGTGTGTGGTGGTGAGGGTGGGGAGTGCAGAGTTAGGGTTCTGAACCCTAACCCTGAATTCTCATTTTGTCACTGTGGAACAACCCTAACTGATGCATTAACGAGTTTTTGACATGAATATATATACATATATATATGCATGTACTGCCAAAACTTTATTAATGCATCATTTAGTATTGAAGCAACAAAACATGGAAATGAAGCATTAGGGTTGAGCCTCTACCCCTCCACTCTACCACCCATTCTCTACACACTCAACAGGCAATGAGGTGTGCCTTGAGGTCATTAGGCCCAACTCTCACCCCATTCCATATGTAACAGGCTGACATGGTACAGTATAGAGAATGGAGGAGAGTTAGGCCTAATAACCCCATGCCACACCCCGATGCCTGCTGCTGTGTGGAGGATGGGGTGGCTGGGTGGGAGGGTTATGGCTCAACCCTAATGCCCTCATTTCCATACTTTTGTTGCTTCAACCCTAACTGAGACATTAATGACATTGTTTGCAATGTGTTTCCTCTCCTTTTGAGATAGTATAATAGTATCTTTCTTTTACTGTGGGAGTACAGAGTCCTTTGGACCCTGTGCTCCCATCCCTCCATCAAGTTAATACAACAGTATCCACATGTCACAGAGAGTGCAGGGTCCTTTGGACCCTGCACTATCCCTCCATCCAGATAGTACAGTATTCACATGTCATGGACAGACACTGCGCTCCTATCCATCCACAGATGTACATATGTATGTATGTATAGTAGATGTGAAACACAGGGGTCTCTGGCCTCTGCACTTCCACAAATTAAGTTATGATCAGGCATAGCAAAATTGCAACAAATAGTCATAACTGTGCATCTTAAATAATTTTCACTCTAAATATTTCAACCTAACCTTCTTATCACCTCACCGCATGTACCAGTACAGAACATTTTCAAAACCCTGTCAAAATGTAATTCTCATAACTGTAACATCATTTTGCCACAGGTGCAGAAAAACATATTTGGCAGGATTTAAAATTACAGCTGCGCTATTCATGAGGTTGTGTGAAAAAATGGTAATGTTGAAAATCTGGATTGAAAACATGAAAATTAGGGAAGTAACAAGCATGCATAGAAACTGCTTAATGTACGCTCTTAAAGTGGTCATTTGTTGAAATATTTTCATCTAATTTTCAACATGGGTTTTTGGGAACCTCCTTTCATAAACATTGGCACTGTGATTTTGTTAATCCATCCTTAAAGCTGATTTCACACAGTGACCGTGCCATTCTGCACCACAGGTGTGAAAACATGTTTCTGGCAGGATGTGAAAATGACAGCTATATTGTTCATAAGGAGATGTGAAAAATGGCAATGTTGAAAATCTGAGTGAAAATATTAAAATTGTCGAAGTTATGAGTGTTACATTAGAAAGTGAGTAACACTGCTGGTAATGCATTACTTTTTGGAATATTTTCACTAAATTTCCAATGTGAACTTTTGGACCACACCTCATGAACAATGGCTTTGTTGCTTCATTAATTCATCCCAAAGGTGATTCCATGCTGTTACTACAAAATCACCTTGTTTGGGCTGAGAAACAAAATGATAGTGCCAGTATTCATGAGGTGGGGTCACAAGAACCCCATGCTGAAAATGTGGCCAAAATTCCAAAATCAGCTGAGATATCAACCTAAGTTGAAATCCACAATGACTGCCATTATATGGCACTTACCTTTGTTTCTTCAGTTTGTGGTTCGGCTTTGAAGAGTACAGATGTGTCCCAGTCCAGAGAAGATCACTGCTCCTGACCTCTGGAGGTAAGTATGTGTAAGGGTGTGTGTGGGAGGTGACTGCAAAGAGGGAGGGTGGGGATGGGGAGGGCTGGGGAGATGATGAAGAACCATTTTCTTTTTGCAGGTTTAAAAAAATTGAAGACATCAGGGGGCGGTTTTTCTTTATTACAGGGACTATGCATTATTTGAGGGACACTGGGGTGGGCTCTCCAGTGTTCAATGTACAGGGGTTTACAAAAACTTGGGACACTCAGGTGGACTCCCCAGTGTCCCACACTGGTGGTGCTGGGGTGCAAGTGCCGACAGGTGGGCACCCCATGTCATCAAAAACTTCAACTGAATTAAAAATATTTTGGGACATTGGAGTGGGTTCCCCAGTGTCCCACACTGACAGTGCTGGGAGGGGCTAGTGATGAACAATTGGGATTGGGAACCCCATGTTGGCCAAAGTCCCAGCTCCTAGCCAATCCCTGTTTGTGATATATCAAAATCCCTGTTTGCAAACCGATCCTCTGTTCGTGAGATAGGGTCATATGACCCTCCCTCTTGAACAGGGATTTTGACAGCTCATAAACAGGGATCTGCTTGTAAATATGGATTTCAACAGCAAGTGAACAGGGATCAGCTCACAAGCAGGGATTATAAAATTAAAATAAAAAACATTTTTATGTAAGTAAAAGAAACCAGAGGAATGGGTTGGTAGAGGACATGTCCCTAACCAAAACCCATGCTATGGTTTCGCCATACATTTATCCCTGGGTCAAGTTTTACATTTGCTGTCTACCCTTGCTAAGTGGAAAAACAAGATGGCAGCTCATGAAGAGGAATTTTTTCTCACGAACATACATATATTCCAAAGACTGAACTGAGTATACTCAAAATCTGAACATTCTAAATTGAATAACTTGCAATGGATTAAAATTTCTTTGCCAAATCAAAGCTAGATTGTTATTTGTTGCAACCTCTTTGAACCTTGAAAATATTAGACAAATTTCCAAACTGTATGCCACAGTGCGATGGGCAAAATTAGCAAAATGGGCGAATAAAGTGAAAACAGACTTATTTCACTATGCGCTGCACAAAATCTCACATCCGATCAAAACAAATCTTTGGCAAGTCCAGAGCTCTGCTCCAATGGGACAGTGCATACCAAGTTTCTTACAAATCCATCAAATGGTTGCAAAGTTATTAAACTGCAAAATGTGGGTTTAACATTAAACTGCCTACTCAACACTAACTACAGCATAGTACCCACTGCACCCCAAAATATAGACAAAGTATCTCTCTCTCTCTCTCTCTCTCTCTCTATATATATATATATATATATATATATATATATATAAATTATAGTGGTGGTTGTGCCACTATAGTTAGGGTTGAGCGGTCAGTTACATACTAAAGTCAAAAGTTTGGTTGCTAATAACTTTGGACCCATTCAATGGATTTGTTTGAAATTTGGTACACACGCTAGCACACTAGATATCTTGTTTGCCAAATTGTGTTTCATTTGGAGTGCCGGTCTTTTGTGTACAAAAGCACTGTAAAATGCAAAATTATCCATTTTTGAGGCATCTTTTGGTATTCTTAATGTGGTTCTGCACGGCCATTGTGAAGCATGCCACTTTGTGAGATGGCTTGTTTGAAAGAGCTTTGGGTGGCTGAATATACTGCTTTCTGTTTGGTGAAAAATATTAAAGGCATTCAAAAGTTATGGCACTTTTCGTTTCCATTATCGTCAATGGGAAAATTAATATTATATCTTGTGATTAAAGAATGGGGTTCTGGCCATCTTGTCCACCCTAGCAGTCAAAGGAATTTGCAGCCTCACGGTTCAAGAATCTTTGTCGCTGAGGATTTTCAAAATTCTTTGATCGCGAGGTAAGCCATTTTTGTTTTTTATTTTCCGATTGGAAAAGACAACTATCTCTGCTCAGGGGTCACTCTAAAGTAAAACTTAAATGGGTTTTATGCAGGGGCTCTGATCTATTGAGCTATAGCCTTTGGTTTCATCCAAATCAGTCAAAAATAGAGTTATAACCTTTAAAATCTTAATTTAGGCATGAGCCTGCAAATTCTTTGATCATCAGATCTTTTGATCCCGATCTTGCATTACAGCCTAAAACACTAATATCTCAGCTCAGGGGTGGTCTAGGGACACAAATGAGTGTGTTTTGCTCAGGAGGGTCAGTTCTATCAAGGCATGCCATTGGTTCAGTTCAAATTGGTGAAATATTTTTACCATTTTAATTCTTTGTTCATGAGCCTGCAGTTTAGTGTGCCATCCTTCATTATAATGTTCAAATAAATATATTCAGGTGCCTGTGGAAAAATAAAGCACAGTCTGAGAGGAAAATAAAACACATTACCCCACCACATTAGACAAATGCCAGCCCAGAGTCCGAATCTTCAGGATTAAATTTTAGTGGCATCAAATGCCAACAAAGTTGTGGAATCATGTACACACTGGACTAAACCCATTTCCCTTAAAATAGTTTCCTCAAGAGACAGACAATCCTCTTGTAATGCACAATTTATGCTTCTTTTATAGTGACAGTGCAGAACTGGAAAGACTAAAAGACTACAAGCCCCTCCATTACAAAATACATTTTAGCGAGACTCCCATATAGAAAGTGAGAGTGCTGCACATCTCTGCTTTCTCCTCACATCAAAACACTCACACAACAAAAAGACCTTTATTTTTCCAAAAGCAACAGCAAGCAGCTGAATGTTCTATAATTACCAGTGGGACCTTTCATAAGAAAATGAATTAATAGGATTTCATGTTTTTCATGGAAATTTAGAATTGACAGCATTATCTTTTTTTTTTGTTTTGTATTTTTCCCTCAATCAAGGGTTATTGACAAAGCACTGCACCTCTCTGACTTTCATTTCAAATGTCATGGCTTTCATCTTCTCTATTTCTGCTTGAACAGCAGCAATTGCAGTCACACAACCAGTAAAGTGGTTAAAACCTTTCTTCCAAAGGAATGCAAGAGAAACACATAGATTGCATTAGCTTTAGCTGTTCTGATTTCAATTACAACAAAGTTGTTCCAGTACACTCTGGGAGACTGCAGATGACAAGAGAATGTAACATAATTTTCATGCTGGGATGTGGCACTCCTATGTGAAAGATGATATCACTAGCTACCACAGGAAAAATTTCCTAGCACATGCTCCCATACAGAGGAAAAGAGCTGCACATGGAGATGCTGATTTTGTTTATTCTTTTAACTTTACAGTTCAAATTTTTCTTACGGTGGGAAGGAGCAGGGGCACTAGATGGTCAACATGCTGCTCCGCTCATCTTCACCTCATTTGAGTATTTTGTAATTATTTTAGACTGTTTTAGCATCTTATTTCATTTTAGCACGTTCCTGCATTTCCTGTAGCTTTGAAGGCTGCCAAGGTGTTTTACTGTTTGCACAGAGTGAGATGGAAACAAGTTTTTCCTTAACTTTGGATTCATGTGGATAACCAGTAGCTGTACCTGCCACTGTTCTCTCAGTGACAGAATCAGAATTGGCATCCAAGTAACAGATCTGAGGTTCTAAACTAGTAGCAAGTGATTGAATGTTCCACGGACTCAGATATCTTTCATGTCCCCGACCCTCCAATTTGTAAATATTTGCTAATGTATATTTGCACCCCCACTTTACTATCAAAGGAGTGTCCTGTGATTTCTCTGTTCAGTTTGCATAGTCCATTTCCCACAAAGAGGTTTTCTAATTTCTATAAAATGTAAAATGTATTGTTTGATTGTATTTATGTTGTATCTGCTTGCAACTCTCCTTCTCCCACACTGTTCTGGTAGCATATCACATCGCGACTGCTCCTGGCACTGGAACCAGTTACTGGAATGAATCACCAATGTCCCATAAACAGCCAATTCTCATACATGAGACTATATTGAAATGAATGGAGCCCATTCATTTCAAAGATCTTTTCTGTAAATGTTTCTTTTTTCCCAATTAATTTTTGTCATAGTCCTTTTTTGCACTCCTCTAATGAACAATATTGAGTCAACATCGAAAAAGACTCCAATTGGTGTTTGCAGGTATGCTGACATGCACTGCAAACAACGATTTCGGGTGTTGATTTTAATTTAGCCCCTATATTGTTCTTCAGAGGATGCTAAAATAGCAATAAAGGGTAAAAAAAATTACACTGTAAAGAAAAACAATAGAAATGAATGGGCTCCATTAATTTCAGTTCAGTCTGATGCGAGGATCAGCTCTTTGTGGGACAAAGGTGATTCTAGTTTCAGTGTCAGGAGGAGTTGCTACTTGGGACATACACTGTCAAAAAAAGTGAGAAGGGTGAGGAAGGGGTTGGTACAGTGCTTAGAGGGTGGGAGGGCAGAAAGCGCTCAGTTTACTGCATCTCAGGAGAAGCGCAGCTGCGCAATATTTTGTAGTCTTTTACACACACACACACACACATGCACACACACACATTAATTTTAACCCTCATCACACTTGCATACGGATATAGAGAGTACCTGCCGGCATAATATTATAATCCACCCCCTACCACACACGGACAAATCTTTTAATAACAGAGGGTAGCCAGGTCCGTCACTTTCATTACTGCAGGTAGGCACGTTATTTTCATCATGTCCATGGGTTCCTTGGATGAGAAAGCTGGGAAGTATGCAATGATGATAGCACCTATGAAAAAGTAGATTTAGCTTGAGAATAAATTATAGGGATAGTTTTTTCTGTTATTGCAGTAGTTGTGCTGGTAAGCAATTTTCTTTATGTTAAACTTTCATTGAAAATAAACAGAAAAGATAACAAGAACATCAAAATACAGAGAAGCAGAAGGAATAAATATCCACGTAATGAATCTCTCTGTGAATACACAAAGAAATGATCAACCTAATGGAGCCAAGGATATAAACATCAAAAACAGTAACCCAAGCTATCAGAACAACAAGCTAGTCAAAACAGGGAGGATGGAAAATGAGCTAACCATTCATGAAAATGGCGGGTTTACACCAAACCAGTAAATGGCCAGGAACAAACACCTAGTGGCAGGGGAAGAAGGAAGGAAGCAATGGGTGACAAGGATAAAATGAAAGGGCCTGAGAAGAGCCAGTTGGGGGGAGAGGAGAAAAGCAAGATGTTAAGACTATAGGGAAAGGGGATGAAAGAGGCTTTACAGAGAGGAATGAGATTATTTATTTCCCAAATAGACAAAGTAGGGGCCCAAATAGTCTTGTAAGTGCACATTTGGGAAAGAGCCATGTGTGAAAGGCACACCAAGGATGAGAGTTGACCAAGCGCTAGAACTACTCATGAAAGGAGAGAACATCCATGGATAGCCATCTATGAAGGAGGAGCCTTTGGAAAGGAGGATGTCAGCATAGGCCCATTGTAAATGTGGGTCAGAACAAGGTATAGCCAGAGGAAAGGCCCAGCAAAATAAACGGCTCATCAAGGGAAACATATCTAGGAAGAATGGTCTTACAAAAATATAAAACCTGATTCTAAAAGGATGTATGATAGGATAAGACCACAGTAGGTGGGAGAGGGAGCCTTGCTGCAGATTGCAGCACCAGCACCTGTCATTGGAAAGGATATTATGGGCATGCAGCAAGTGAGGCATCCAGTACCATCAATGTAGAATTTTCATCTGATTCAATTGAGCCCAAAGGTTATGGCAGGCCATATGTGCGTGGAACTAGCAGACATCCCACCCTGCTGGGAAATGATGATGTTCAGCTCCATTGCCCATTTACCTTTAAGGGGAATGGTGGAATCTAAGCAGGAGTCACAGAGAAGAGTGTACATTTTCTGGCTTTACCCAGGAGAAAAAGCCATTGTGAGACAGCTATCGGGGAATGGAGAAGGGAAGATTTAAGCAAAGGAATAGGGCAGAGCAGAGTAGAAGGTACTAACATAGTAACATACTAACATACTAAAATGCCAGCAGAATAGGCCAAACTGTCTCCTGAATCTGCCTCGATTTTCAGCACCCACACTGAGGGCCAATTTTGTGTCTCCCCTCCCCTCTCACTTGGGTTATACTGCCCCAGTCCCAAATGTTCCACCTGTATTGGGCCTAGTCAGATTTAGCCTGCCCCATACCTGTCCCATGCCCACTTAAACCCGTCCACAGTATCCACCTCTACCAGCTTCCAGATCATTTTGGTTGTCCTCCTTGGACCCTCTCTAGTAGTGTAATGCCCCTCTTTAAATGTGGTCTCCAAAACTGTGCACAATACTTGAGGTGTGGCCTAACCAAGCAGTTGTACAGTGGAAGGATCACTTCCACCTTTCTGAGGTAATCCCCTGGCAATGCATCCCAGCATCCTATTTGCCCTTGCCACTGCCCTCCACAGGTCTCTGAGTTGTTCATTTTGACATCTACCAATATCCCCAGGTCCCTCTCACCCTCCATGACTTGAATCATGTCTCCTCCCAGGGTGTACCCCTGGCCTGAATTTCTGACTTCCAGGTGCAGAACCTTGCACTTCCCCACATTGAATTTTATTTTTCATTTCCCGACCACCTTTCTAGAGCCTCCAGATCCTCCTGCAAGGCCACCTCCCTCCTCCCCATCCCTATCCTCCCCAGATACTGCCAGTACTCTCAAGGAAAGGTGAAACTGGTCCCAAGAACCTCAAACGAGAGCAGGGCACAAAGTCAGGGGCACACAATTGGTAGAGCTGAAAATGCCAGCATGTCTCCACACTGCCCAGCTGATGAGTGTGACCAATAAAGATGTTAAGATTATGCCAAATATGAATGTAGACATGAGAGAAGGGATTCAAATTAGCCCTGATTTAGAAAGCCCTCAAGACCTGATAGAAATGGGAAGGGTAGGGTGGTGTTGGAGACCAAGACCAGTAGTAAATAGAAAGCCGTCATAGAGGTAGGGTGCTTGAGAATGGAATTTTCCAAGTCAACTCAAAGAGGTCAGATGGGTGGTTGAGGTATGGTGAGTGGTTTTCTGTTGGTAATTCTAGTCGATCACTGAGTGATTTTCTGTTGGTAATGCTAACAGATCACATGCTATAATTCACAAAAATTGGAGTAGTAAAAGGTTTATGAATGATAACAAACCCTAAAAAGCCAGTATATTTGATTAATTCTTTAGTCATCTATTTGGCTATGCTTACAGAGTAGAGTAGAAAATTTATCTGGAGATGTGACTTTTTGTTTATTACTTGTGAAAAAATAGAAAAAGATATTAATGTAGTAGCAGTGTAATATCATGGTCAAACTGGGTTTGACAGTTGACTGAATCTGTGCTACTGCATCAGGAGATGGTAGCACCTTGACAGTGAGCTAATCATGACACTAAAATTACTGGGACACCTATGACCTGTTTGTTGTAAGTTCCAGTGCTAGGTATTGCTAATGGTGGCAGCTCAATGTTAGATAGAATTCCAATACAGTACAAATGTTTTATTAAAACACTACGTATGGTGAAGCTCCACAATTATATTAATTAAGTAATGTAAGGGAGCTAGAATCTTTAGAACCAATCAAAAGCTTTATTTAACAGACCTTTTAATAACTCATGAATTATGGTTGTCTTGAGGACTTTATTTTAAAAATGAAAGTTGTGCTTTACTACAAGACAAAAACTGCTATTAAAATACCAGGACTCCTGTAACTTGAAAATACTGATCTGCAGAGGGGTTTATACGCTGTATACTGTACTTGAAAAGAACCAGCCTTCCAAATCAATGATTTCTAGTCACCTTTCTTAGAAATACTTATTTTAACCTCAGAATATGATGACTTTCATCTTGATGTACAAGCTCGGCTTCCTCAAAAGAAAAGGACAGTACCCTTTAAAAGGCAACTGACGATCACAATTTGGCACTCAAGTCATATCAGGGTTCTACCTGCACTGGGGTCTTAATAAGCAGTTTAAATATATATATATTTTTTTATAAGAGTAATTAATTAGATACATTTTAGGGCGAGCTTGTGTTCAGTAAACTGCTGCTATGCTCAAACAGCACCTTGATGACATACATAAAGGCAATGCTACAGTATTTTCAATATCAAGTATAGTATAATGAACATTGAAACATGGAAACTGTCAGCAGATAAGGAATGCTAGGCCCATCCAGTCTGCCCATAGGCCCTATACATTTATGCATTCACTCACCCTAAGTGGTCAATAGCATTTCATCATTCCTTCCTCCCAAGGTTCCCTGTGCTTATCCCAGGCATGTCTAAACCCTCCACTGTGCTTGACACTACCACCTCTTGTGGCAGACTATTCCAAGTGTTGACCACCCTCTTTGTGAAAAACTTCCTCACGCTTCTCTCTTACTCTCCCCACCTCCAATTTCATATTGTACCCCCTCATTCTGGTATCTTTTCTAGACTGGAAAATATCTCCCACCTGTACCTTGTTTATGCCCTTTAGGCACTAAGAAGTTTCTATCATGTCACTCCTTTCTCTCCTCTCCCTCCTCCAGTGAGTACATATTGAGGTCTCTTAGTCTCTCCTCATATGTTTGTGGTGCAATCCATGCACCATCTTTGTTGTCCTTCTCTGGACAGCCTCCACCTTTTTATGTCCTTATGCATGTGTGATCTCAGTTTACATGCAGTACTCCAGGTGAGGCCTTACCAGTGTTTTATACAATGGCATCATCACTTCCTCCTCCTACTAGTAATACCTCTGCCTATGCACCCCAGCATGTCACTGCCCTCCTTGCAGCCTTTGTACACTGTTTTGATACCTTAAGGTCATCAGATATGATAACGCCTAGGTCCCTATCCTCTTTGATGATGGTCAGCACCTCCCCCATCATGTAGCTCTCCCAGGGTTCCTCTACCCAGGTGCATTATCTTGCACTTTCGCATTGAACCTCCAGTTGCCACATCTCTGACTATCTTTCAAGCTTCTCCAGGTCCCTCTTCATTTTCTGCAGCCCTTCTGGAGTATCCACCCTGTTGCAGATCTTGGTGTCATCTGCAAATAAGCAGACCTTTCCTTCCAGACCCTCTGCAATGTCACTAATGAAGACATTGAACCTGATGTGTCCCAGTACTGATCCTTGAGGCACTCCACTGGTCACCCTCTATCCCTTGCTTGGATCCCATTTACCACCACCCTCTACCTTCGGTCTATCAGCCAGATCTAACCCACTGTATCACCTTATGCCTCATGCCCAGACTAATTATCTTATTAACTAGGCTTCTGTGTAGACAGTATCAAGTATTTTCTGGAACCAGATAGGTTACATCTATGGCCCCTCCCTGATTCAGTTTCCTAATCACCCAATCAATAGAATCTATCACATTCATTTGACAAGACCTTCCTGATGTAAATCCATGCTCCCTCAGATCCTGGGCACCAATGTATTTGCAGTGTGCCACTATCTTTCTTTCAGCAGTGTCGCCATGATCTTCTCCACCACTGAAGTGAGGCTGACTGGCCTGTAGTTCCTCCGCTTGCAACTTATTGTCACTTTTGTGAAGTGGGACTACATGGTCCCTCCTCCAGTCCTCTGGAACCATGCCTGTGTTGAGTGACTCTGTGAACAGTGTGGCCAGAGACACTGCTAGTTCCCTCCTGAGCTCCCTTAATATCCTCAGGTGTATGTCATCTGGTCCTTGGCTTTATCCACCTTCAGCTTTGTGAGTTCCTCCCAGACTTTCTCCACTGTGAATGGACTGGTGTCCACTTCTCCTCTCTGATTGCCTCTGCTCTCCAGCTGTGGTCCTTGACCCCTCACTCTTCAGTGAATACTGAGCAGCAGTATTTGTTCAGTATTCTGCCTTGTCTAGATCCCCTTCTTGCACTATCCTTCCTCCCCTTTAAGCCTCACAGTCCCTCCCCTGGTTTTCTTCTATTGCTGATGTACCCATAGAAAGTTTGGTCTCCTTTTTCACAGTCCATGCTAAACCCTCCTCTGTCTGTGCCTTGGCTTTCCTAACAGCCTTCCCTGCCTCTCTTAGACATTCAAGTTACACCTTCCTGTCCTCCTCCTTTGGGTCCCCTTATACTTCCTGAAACTTGTTCTTTTTGCCCTTACTTTGTCTCCACATCTTTAAAGAACCATAGTGGTTTCTTTCTTCTTTTCGCTTTGGCCACTATCCTAATGCATTGGTTAGTTACATCCATAATGGCTCCTTTTAGTTTCCCCACTGTTAGTTTCTCCATCCCCTCAATTACTTCTACCTTCTCCAGAGCTGCTCTTAAACTTCTACCCATTTCATTGAAATATGCCCTCCTGAAATCTAATACTTATGCCCTTCTGTGGCTTAACTGAGTCCCTGTCTTCATGTCAAACCACAACCATGTGGTGGTCGCTGGATTCCAGTGGCCATTCCAACTGGTTCTTTGACTCTGTTCCGATTGGTCCATACCAGGACTAGAATCAATTTGTCCCTGGTGGGCTCATGCACCAGCTGTCAGAGTCTAAACACCTGCAGGGATTCCAAGATGGCCATACTTCTGGCTGAAGCAGCTGCCTGGGTGGTCCAATCCACATCTGGTACTTTGAAATCTCCCATCAACAGGATTTCACTTTTAGCTGCCATGTCATGAATTTCCTCCACTAGTACCATGTCCGCTTCCCCCCTCTATGCTAGAGGTCTGTAGACACCCCATACATATTGTTGTGCCATTTCCTGGTTCAAGGGTGACTCACATTGCCTCAGCCTTCCGTGCCTTCTCTGTACTTCTGTAGCCTTTATGCTTTCTCTGTCCCTTCTTAAACAGTGTAGTAGCCTGGCACATTGGATGTCCCAGCTGTGATTAGCAGAATACTATATCTCTAAAGGGGCTGGTTGTTTATAGTTACATTACACAACTTATGTGGCTAGCTTTCATTTTGGAGAAGTATATTGAACATGACGCTACCCATCCTCCACCCGAACAAAATAGGCAGCCTACTAGTTGAGTAAAGTGGCTTAACAGCCCAACTGGTATGATTCTACCACACTTTACATTGCATATGCTGTAACACTGTCCCTCATTTAGTATTGTTGCTTTCACTCTGAGGCTCTTGTCCTTATGTCTTTCCTGTTTTGGGCTCACCATGACCCAAACCTTTCCCATGATGTGGGAGGACAACTCCATGTCCTGGGCTGAGGGAACAGCTATAATACATTGAGGAGTCTAACAAGGTAAAACACATTCCTGTTTGCTGTTCTCAGACTTTGCAGATACAGTGCATGCTCATTCACAGCTCAGTAAGTGGCCAGTCATGGTAGTGATAGGAGGGCTGTGTTGGTCATCATCTGGGAGTTAGGATGAGGGGAGCATGGTGTGATGACTACCAGACAGGGTGGGGAAGGAGGTTCATGAGACCACCAGGGATCTGTTACAGTTTTTCAAGGGACAGTGATGGACCTTTAGACTACCAGGGAATAATATTTTACTTGGGGTTAGCAATCAGTGAATGGGGAGGGACCAATAGACTATCAGGGAAATATTCTCTTTGTAATAAGGGATGGCAATCAGACATCCCTGTTTGTCAGAATTTGGACATCTGGTCCTGAAGTCTCAAACAAGGATTTTGACAGCTAACAAAAGGGGATTGTGACAGCTGGCAAAAAGGATTTAAAAACAGTCCCTTTCAGGAGTTGACAAGATCCTTTTCGTGAGCTGATCCCCTTTTATGTAGGTGACAAAATCCTCTTCACAAGCCACCCTTGTTCATGAGATAGGGCCATCTGGTCTGGAGATGGTGATCAAGGATTTTGTCAGCTTGCAAACAAGGATGGACTCATGAAAAGGGATTTTGGCAGCTCACGAAAGGGGATTTTACAGCTTATGAAAGAAGATTAAAAACACCTTCGCAGAAGCTGTAAAATCCCCCTTTGTGAGCCGATCCCCTTTTGGAGCTGACAAAATCTCTGGTTTGTGAGTCAATCCTTATTTGTGAGATAGGACCATCTGGTCTGGAAATGGTGAGCAAGGATTTTGATACCTCACAAAAGGATCAGCTTTGATCAATGGATTTTGTCACCATGCAAAAAGATTGTTAGGAGTGACGACCAAGGATTTTAAAATTGAAATGGAAGTTTTTGACAAAATTGAAGTAAATCAAAGCCATGGGTTTGTACAGGGCATCTCCATGAACAAAACCATACTTCAAATACCACACAACACACTCGTGGAGAAGTTACAATGTTTTATTTATAGGGTAAAATGAAAACATGCTGGTGGCTCGTGAAAGGGGAATTTTTCCTCACAAATTGGGATTTTATTAATTCCCATTCATGAGTTGACAAAATCTTTGATTGTGAGCCAAATCCTCTTTTGCAAAACATGCATACAAATCAAAGACTGAACTGAGCATGCTCAGAACCCAGAAATTCAAAATTATATAACTTTAGAATGGATTAATATTGTTTCACCAAACCTACACTGGACTGTTGTTTGGTGCAACTTTGTCTACCTTGAAAATGTCAGACCAAAATCCCAAAGGTGTAGCCACAGCAGTAAACGGCAGAACTCAGCAAAATATGCATAAAAAGTGAAAAACATTTTTTGCACTTCGCTGTATGAAAACTACAAATCCAATTGAAACACAACTTGGCATCTCAAGAGATCTACCAAGCAAAACCACACATTCTGAATTTTGTGCAAATCTGTTTAACGGTTGCAAAGTTATTAACTCTACATAATTTGGGATTTAACATTAAACTGCCTACTCAGCCCTGTTGAGGTGCAACCGTGCATATATATTGGATAGATCTATATAAATATCTATATAAATATATCTATATATATATTTATATAAAACATTTTCTGAAAAGCAGGTTATTTCTATCTGACAAAACCAATTGCCCATCTTTTAATTGCTCACTAGTCCAAGGGGATCTGCCATTTAGTTGGAAAATTGTGCACTTTATTCCCTTGCTTAAATCAGGAGACCCTACAGACTTGAACAACTACAGGCCCATTTCAGTGCTTCCTGTATTATCCAAGCTACTTGAAAAATCATCAACGCCAACTAACGGAGTACTTGGATAGTGAAAACATCCTCAACCCCGCTCAGTCGGGGATCATACCAAACACAGCACTGTGTCAGCTCCAACCAAAGTCTCTAATGACTGGTTACATGCCCTGGACAATAAACAGCACATCTATGCCCTCTTCCTTGACCTTAGTAAAGCATTCAACATGGTTTAACATTCCATACTACTTGACATTTTGCAATGCATTGGCAAATCCCCATTGCAGTACAGTGGTTCTGCTGTTACCTTACAAATAGAAGTCAGCAAATCAAAAGCCAAGATGAAATCTCCCACTAAAACTCTGCCACTCGGCATCCCACAAGGTTCGATCCTAGGACTGATCCTCTTTGCCCTTTATATCAACCATATCGACTCTGGCCTTTTAGCAGGAACGTTCACCTCTTCGCAGAGGACACTGTCATCTACTCAACCAACCCTCCCTTGATCTTGCCTACAAAGAGCTACAGCAGGACGTTATCACACTCCAACACAACCTGCTGAAACTGAAGCTTTACTAAATGCCAAAAAACAAAAGCTATGGTTATATCCCCATCCTTCACCCTCAATATGAAGGCCCCAATACCACCCAGATTACCATCCTCCTTGGTGAACCTCTAGAAACAGTGAACAAATTAAAATATTTGGGAGTCTGGCTGGACAACAAACTTAACTTCAGTGTACACCTAAATGAGTTATCTAAAAACTAAGAGTGTCTTGGCATCTTCTACTGTATAAGACACCTATTCACCCTGGAAGCTAGAAAGAGGTTTGTTCAAACAACCTTCTTTCCCCTGCTTGACTATGGTGACTTTCTTTATAGTCACTGCCCCCAACATGAGCTTCAAAAACTGGATACTCTCTATCATCACAAATTGAGATTTGTTCTTGGCCTGCCCTATAGACTCATCGTTGTTTGCTGTACAAGCATTAGACTGGCCTTCTCTCTCCCTGAGGAGATGAACAAATGCCCTCATGTGGTTCTTCCAGGCCCTGTCTAACAATCTGCCTCCCTATGTGGCAAAATATTTGAGTGCTCAAAGTCTACCTGTGCCATGGTATAAGAACTCCCTTCTCATCAACTTTAAAATGCCTCAAACCAGGACACATCTTGGCTCTAATGCCATTAAATCCCTCCTACCAACACTTTGGAACAACATACAAAAAGCACTTAAATCTCCATCCTGCCTAGCCCTTACTTGTTCAGACAGCTGCTTAACCGATACTTGAATACAGTGTGCAACTGTTTTATGTAAATAGTTTTACACCCAGAAAATCAGCTCTGTGAGCCTCTAATGGACCAGGCCCTTCTATTCCCCTGTCAGCCAGCATCCTTTTAGGATTGGTATACCTCCCTCTTGGCCCCTAGCCTCCTGCACTTAGCTAGCTCCTTGGAGACCACCTCCTTATTAGGTTGCCCCTTCTCCCTAATTGCTTGTTACCCCTCTAACATTCTCTGTGTCTCCCTTCCCTCCACCCTGCACAAGGTTAGTTTTAGATTATGCAAATTGCCAATGTCTGTATTAGCTGTCAAAGTAAAGTCATGTTGTTTTTGACTTTCTTTATTACAGAGTATTACTATTTGTCATGCATGAATTGCTATGTTCTTGTTATTGAATATGTCCTATGTATCCAGGACCATCTTGAAAATGAGCCTGCTCAATGATGTAACTGCCTGGTTAAACAAGTTTGATTGATTGATATATATTGACAGTTGCATGCAGCACACCTGTGCCTGTTGCGCTGTAGTCCCCTGGGACATGATATTCTACGCTGTACTGTACAGAATATATATATATATATATATATATATATATATATATATATAATATATATATGTGTGTATATATATATATAAAATGGCATGGTAGTGCCAGTACAGTTAGGTTGCCCGCCACTTGTATGTTAAACCCCAAATTTTGCTCTTTAGTAACTTTGCCACTGTATGATCGATTTGCTTGGAATTTTTGCATGTGCGGTGGGGCACCACAGATCTCTAGATCTCACAAGTTGCGTTATGGTAAAATGAGCAGTTGTGGAGCTGAAGAGCACCAAAATGCACTGAAACAGGTATTTTGCACTTTTCTTTGCTTGGTGTTTCAGCCCACATGATTTGGCAGTCTGGTCTGAAATCTTCAGGAAGATGCAGTCTGGGTCATTGATGTGCCTTTTGAAGATTTAGTGAAAAAATATTAAACTGTTCAAAAGTTATTCAATTTTTGTTTTAATATTGAAGTCAATGGAAAAATATATGTGCCTCTTGAAACTGCTGCAAAACCACTTTTTACTGTTGCAAATACACTTTTACTGTGGTGCTGCAGCCATCTTGTTTCAGTCAATAGTGAAGAATAATGTCTATAAGTTCAAATTCTAGTGTCCTAGGTAAACAGTGACAGTTGGGTTTACCTAAACACAGTGGTTCATCGTTTTTTCTAGGACCCTAGAAACACCTTTTTAAAATTGGGTTCCCCATAGTGTTGCAAATCACAACAGTACATTTGCAACACTTTCACAAATCATGACACTGTCGATCTACACTGTCACAATTTGTGACACTACTACACCAAAAATTGCATTTCTTTGCCACACCACTGCAGTTAAATGGTTGGAGCTTTTTGGCTGAAGTTTGCAAGGCTGAAATGGTAAGCCCTGGCCCCACAGATGTGACTTTTAATGGTTTGGTAAAAAAGTAAAAGGGTTACAAAGTTACAACACTCTGAAGTTGATAAATTTCCCATAGGATAACATTGTGGTGCCTGCAGCACCTTTCGCTCCTGCATCTCGAAAATGAAGCAAGATACAGATTGTTCACTATCTGCAGCTGAGCCTGTGAGGAAGTTTAAAAGTCACAGATTACACCTGCACTGGAATGTTTTCATAGGTTGTAGGGTTACTGAGATATTGCCAAATTAGTGTTACAAGGGTTCCTTTCCAGTACTATATGGCTGCTATATGGCTCTGTACTTATGTGTATGGGGGCTGCATGGCCAGAGGGCCCGTGCTCCATACAGATATCATTATAGAAAATTGGGCAGCATAAAGGGACACATGGGGCCCAGAGGGCCCGTGCTGCCCCAATCACATATCAGTTACTAGATGCATTACACTTTGCCTTTTGAAGGTTTGGTAAAAAATTAACAAGGGTTAAAAGTTACAGTGCTGTGAAATTAGGGAATTTCACACCCTCACCCCCAACCAGCATCGGGGGGTGCATTTGAGGATGTGGCTAACTCTCACCCCATCAAAAGTGTGAAGAAGCAGAGGTATAGGAGAATGGGGTGAGAGTTAGGACTGAAACCCCAACGTGCACACTGATGCCAGTTAGGGGTGTGGGGGTCCAAGGAGCTTTCAACCCTAACACCAAATTTCCTCGGTTTTGTCGCTGTGGAGCAACCCTAATTAATGCATTAAACTGAGTTTTTTGTCTCTAATTTCCTTCTTTTGAGAAGTATAATGAGAAATAATGAATGTAATGTGGCAGCGGAGCGCTGGGCCCTTTGGGCCCCATGCTCCTGCCACATGATATCTTGTCACATAGTAACATGGTGCCCACAAACGCAATGGTAATATGCATGGTGATGCAAAGTGAAACAGAAAGATAAACAGTACCATAGACAGAAATGATTAAAATAATGCAAACATAAGCACAAATGGAAACACAAAGGGTAATGCACATGGTGCCATAGGCAGGGAACAGTAAGTGAAATGGTTACGAACCACAAGCAGAAGTGGTAAGGGTAACAGTAATGTAAGCACACAGGTTAGTTTTTCCCAAAAGCTGCATAGAGAAAGACAGTGAGTACAAAGAATGAATGCATAATAATGGGGCTCGGAGCAGAAAATGAGGATTTGGAATACTAAATTGCTTATATCTCAGGAACCATCTGAAGTAGAAAAAATATAAAAGTCATATGATTTATGACTTTCCTGGCCTAGTTTGCATGAGCATTTTGTCTGAGGAAAGTCCGTATCTCGCACTGTTTCCGTGATACGGGCCCTGGAAAGGCACGGTTAACGCTGTAATGTTATCCTATGGGAAAAAAGAGTAGTCTGGAGTGCCCTTCTTGGCTCCCTCAATATTTTTCACCAAACCAGTAAAAGGCACATCTGTGGGATGTTAACTTTCTTCTCTCAAATTTCAGCCCAAAAGACCAAACCGTTATTTTGCAGCAGGGCAGCAAGGGATTCCTATAACGTGGGCGGACGCCAGTAATGTTATCCTATGGAAAAAGTGTCAAATTTGGAGTGCCAGTATGTCACGCTCTATAATATTTTATCACCAACACACTGAAAGGCACATCTATGAGATGTTTGCTGAGTTTCCTCCAAATTTCAGCCCAAAAGACCAAACTGTTCTTTTGCAGCAGGGTGCCAAAGAATTGCTGTCATTTCACATAGCCTAGAAAAGTACTGTGGAATTTTGCGAAAGCTTCATAAAATTCATTCATTTCATTATCGAAGTGCAAAAGTACTTTCTTGAATTACTTTTTCAGAAATCTGAAAAACATATTTCTCTGGGGTGTTTTTACCCCAAAATAAAGACATGCCTAGCATCCTCAGGGTCCGACTAGGTGAAAACAAAAATAATTAGGTTGCTAGAGGGTCCCAAATTTAAATGGCAAGCATTTTCTGATGACCAACTGAAAACAAAATGGCAGATTTGCAACAGTAAAAGGGCCATTTGCGAAAGTAAAAATTGCATTGCGACACTGTCGAACTTTTATTAACTTTTCCATTGACTTATAATGGGACATTCTTTTTCAAATAACTTTTGAACCATTTAATATTTTTCACGAAATCTTCAAAAGGCACATAGGGGACTCTGGCCGCTCCTTCCTGGAAGATTTTGGAACCATCGATACAAACCGTGTGACCTCTAGAGATGACCAAAGAATTCCAAAAAGTGTAAATGTGTACACAGATCATGCTTAATAACTCTGCAGCCATATATTCAACAGTACAAAAGTTGTTAGATCACAAGATCTATGGTTCTTGATCGTGTATTCCAGATTTCAGGCAAATCTGTTGAATGATTCCAAAATTACTAAGGTGCAAACTTTTAGGTTTAACATATAAATGGCTCCTCAACCTAACTATAGTAGCACTACAGTGCTACCATAATATATTATGGTACGGTAGTGCTACCATAATTAAGGTTGAGAAGCCATTTCTAAATTAAACCCCAAAACTTTACATTAATAACTTTGTAACTCTTTGATGGATTTGCCTGAAATTTGGATTTATGATCAAGAACCATAGACACTAGGATCTGCCAAGTTTTGTACTGGTCAGATATACGGCTCCAGAGTTATTAAGAGTGATCTGTGCGCTACGCTTTCTGAATTCTGTGGTCACGCTACAGGTCGTGACGGTTTGGCGTGACCGACCCTAAATCTTCAGGGAACGTGCGACGCGGGTCCCTGATGTGCCTTTGAAGATTTCGTGAAAAAATATATGAAGTTCAAAAGTTATTCAAAAAAAGTTTCCCATTATAAGTCAACGGAAAAAGTTAACAAAAAGTTCAACACTTTCGTAAATGCATTTTACTTGTCAAATGGCCTATTACTTGCAAATCAGCCATTTTGTTTTCAGTTGGTAATCATAGAAATGGTTGGCATTTAAATTTGGGACCATCTAGCAACCTAATTTTTTTGTATTCACCTAGTCGGACCCTGAGGATGCTTGCCATGTCTTTATTTTGTGTAAAACACCCCAGAAATATGTTTTCAAATTTCTAGAAAAGTACTTTCAGAAATTACTTCATGCTCTGCTAAAGTGTCGCAAATTTTTGTAAAGCTTTAGAATTGCGACAGTAATTTTCTAGTCTGTAGGAAAATGACATCAATTCTTTGGCACTGCACTACAAAATAACCGTTGGGTTTTGGGCTGAAATTTGGAGAAGCAGCAGCGACATCTCACAGATGTGCCTTTCAGATGTGTATTGAAAAATATTACATGGCGGCAAAGTTATGGCACTCAAAGTTGACAGTTTTCCATAGGATAACATTCGTTGCCAAGCATTACAGGAATCCTTTGGCACCCTGCTGCAAAATAACGGTTTGGTCTTTTTCCTGAAATTTGAGGGAAGACAGCCAACAGTACACAGATGTGCCTTTCAGTAGCTGGTGAAAAAATATCACATGGCGGCAAAGTTACGGCACTCCAAAATTGACGGTTTTCCCATAGGATAACATTACGGCCCGACACTTAACAGAAATCATTTGGAGCCCTGCTGCAAAATAACGGTTTGGTCTTTTTTCCTGAAATTTGAGAGGAAGACAGCCAACAGCTCACAGATGTGCCTTTCAGTAGTTTGGTGAAAAACATTACAGGGAGGCAAAGTTATGCACTCGAACTTTTCTTTTTTCCCATAGGATAACATTACGGCGTCAGCGCGCTTTTCAGGGCCCGTATCTCGGAAGCGGTCACGAGATATGGACTTTCAATCAGAAAATTTCTTAGCCCCTAATGGAGCTAAGATTCAAATTAGCCAGGACAGTTGTAAATAATATGACTTTAAATTTTTTCATCGTACATGCGGTTCCTGAGATATAATGTATTTAGTATTCCAAGATCTCATTTTCTGCGTCGATACTCATTATTTTGCATACATTATTTGTACTCACTGTCTTTCTCAATGCAGGTTTTGAGAGAAACCAGCCTGTCTTACATTACTGTTACTGTTGCCCTTTTAAGCTGCGGATCCGTACCGTTCACTTACCATTGACGTCTCACGACCACGTACGTTATCCTTTGCGTTTTCATTTGCGCTTGCGTTTCTGTTATTTTTGCCATTTCTGTCTACAGTACTGTTTATCTTACTGTTTCACTTTACATCACCATGCCCATTGACATTTCTGTTTGCAGGCACCATGTTACTATGTGACAACACATCACGTGGCAGACCATTCCCGTCTCACGCCACCATGTGCATTACCCTTTCTGTTCTCATTCATGCTTGTGTTACCATATGCGCCACTGTTAGCATTTCTGTTTGTGTTGCTGTCCCTGTTAGTATGCCACAAGACATCATGTGGCGGGGCCAGGGCCCAAAGGGCCCGATGCTCCCGCCCTACTATCCCATTCACTATTTCTCGTTATCATTCTCAAGAAGAAGGAAATTAGAGGCAAAAACTCTGTTTAATGCATTAGTTAGGGTTGTTCCACAGCGACAAAGTGAGAAATTCGCTGTTAGGGTTGAAAACCCCTTAGACCCCCCACCCACCCCAACCGGCATAGGGAGTGCGCATTGGGATCAGGTCTAACTCTCTGGCCTCTATACTTCTGCTTCTTTACACATGTCCTTGGGGTGAGTTGGGCTGGCAGTCCCAATCATGTCACCGGTGAAGTAAGCGAGAGATCAAGGATTTTCAACTAACAAGACTACATGTATAACCAACTAACTCCATAAATGATTTTGCCTCTATCTCTATATACATATATAGATAAATAGATATAGATAGATTGATATATAGATATACATATATGTATAGATAGATGAGATAGATATAGATAGATTGATATACATATATATATATTTATATATGTATACATATATATATATTATCATGGTGTGGTAGCATCAGTATAGTTAGGGTTGACGAGGGTGTTTCATGTTAAGTGTAATTTTGGGGTCTATGACTTTATGATGGTTTGAGGTATTTGTAAAAATTAGGGATGCTGTGTTGGCTTGGATAGCTCTTTGTATGTGTCAAAATTTTGTTAGATATAACCATTTCTGAGATACGGGGTGGGGGGTGAAAATCAAGAAAGTTTTGGGGGTTTGGCAGATTTTTGGTCCATGTCTATCTTGGGAATGATTTAAAGTTCAGGCATGAGTTTTTCAGGGTAAAATGCCTTTGCCTCACAGATGTGCCTTTTGAATACATGGGCCGGATATTCAGACTGCGCCAGTCTGTGGTGCAAGCCTGGGTGCAGTGCAACTTGGCTGCACAGGGCATTGACAAGGATATTCAACAGAGCTGTGCCATGGCACAGCATTGTTGAATATCACACTCTGGCAACCTGCAGTGTGCATGGTGGAGTGGCACTGCACCAGTGCAAGTGGCCAGAGAGGAGCAGTGGGATGCCCTAGCACAAGTTCCGTTGCACTAGGCGCAACAACCATGATATTCAAAAGTGTACATGCAAATGGGGCCATAGTGGATGCAAGGGTGCAAATGGGGCCATTTGCATGTCATATGGCCCCATTTGCATGCAGGTTCGCAGATCCTGGCGACTTGAGCCTGGCACCCTGCCAGGCTGCAGCTGTCAGGGACTGACACCCCTGCAGCACAGCAATGTGCCCCACTGCCCGATCGCTGGCATATGTAGAATGAAAAAATTGTCCAATATCCCTGGTGGTCCAGTGTACGCTACACTCCCGATCATGGGCTTAAGTATTAAAATGATTCGTACATAATATCCTAGTGGTCCAGCGGCCTGCTTGCAGCCCGATTGTGGGCATAAGTAATAATAAAAATAGTCAATATCCCAGGTGGTCCAGTGGACCACTCACAGCCGATGCAGGCATAAGTAATGATAAAGGTTGTCCAATATCCCTGGTGGTCCATGGGGCCGCAGTAGCCGATCGCTGGCATAGTCGCATCAAATCACTAGTCCCATATCCCTGGTGGCCCAGCGGTACCCCCCCACCCACCACTGAGCCCCATTGCCCCAGTCAGTGGCTGGTGGCAACTTCCCACCCACTTGCCACCCATGCCACCTGCTGACGGACACTGTAAGGTAGGGCTATGCCGTGGTCCACAGCTTGAGCCAATGGGTGTAGCCCGATTACACTATACTATCCAGATATGTGAATGATCCATTCACATATCTGGACTGTGTAGAGGTATGGCTGCACACCCATTGGCTCACGCGTGGACCAATGGGCATACAGCCCTACTGTACAGTGTCAGTCAGTGGGCAGGGGAGGCAAGCCGGTGGGGAGCTGCCGCCCACTGCTTACTGGGGAGTGGGTGGTGGGGATCATTGGGAGGGTGGGAGGGAGTTCCTCTGGACCACCAGGGATATGGGACTAGTATTTTCTTACTTATGTCTGCGATCGGCTGCAAGCGGTCCATTGGACCACCATGGATATAGGAATACTTTTATTCTTACATATGCCCGCGATCGGACATGTGAGCAGTCCACTGGACCACCAGAGAGATTGACTTACTTTTTATGTATGCCCACGATCGACATGGGGGTGCCACCACAAAGGCACAGCTGGAGCTTGGGTGACCACCCACAGGTGGCAACTGCTGTATTGTGACCTGCAATATGCAGCTCACCTGTGGGTGGCCACCCATTGTTCCTCTTTTTTGGCTCACTGGTGTGCAGTGCAAGTAGGGGTTGTGCATGCATGGGCTCAGCACATCCCGGGCTGAATATCAGGATGTGCAGAGTATGCATGGGCATGCCCCCTACCTGTGCCACATACATACTGATGCACTCTGGTGCATCGGATTTGTACCAGGTGCAATCCTCATTTGAATATCGCACCTGGGTGCATCAGTGAGTTGTGCATGGTGCCACACTGTTGCGCCATGCACAATCCTTTTGAATATCCAGGCTATGGTGTAAAAACATGAATCTGTTCCAAAGTTATTAATTTCAGTATTTCCCACCATTGTTTTTATGGAAAAATAGATGTCAAGCATGATGCAGGACTGCAGGCTTTTTCCAATGCAGAATCCTGCATTGAATTGTCATGTTAGATGCAGAATCCTGTATCAATGTGCCATTTAAGGCATTGTGCCCCATTTGTCGCATTGCTGATATGGATGGGCCCAATCCCTGTGTCGGTGGCAGGAATCCCCATTCAGCACTGACTGATGTGGCACACTGGGAACCCTCCCCAGTGTGCCAATTTTTTTATTACCTGTTTAAATAAAGAAAACTGTCCCCTAATATCTTTTATCTTCGATGCAGGATCCTGCATTGAAGTAGTCTGCCAACCACCCAATTCCTCACTGACACCAGTGTGCCCAGTTCCAATGTTGGTATATTCCCCCACACATACATATACTTATGTGGCACACTGGGAGCCAACCCTGTGTGCCCAGATCATTTTAAATATTTTTATCTTTGTGACACCACAATGCCCACTCCTGGTGTTGGATGCCCCCAACCCTACAAATCCCACTTTCTTTGTCGATGGGGGTGCCCAATCCCCTGTCTGCAGCATGTATCCTCCTAAACTCAAGTGGCACACTGGGAATCCAATCTAGTGTGCCCAACCCTGTTAAATGAAGAAAACTGTCCTCAACATCTTTTATATTTTTTACCTGTAAAAGAAAATTGTCCCTTATCATCTCCCTATCCTTCTCCCCATCCCCACCCCTTCAGTTGAGCGCCAACCATCTCATACACCCTTACCCATACTTGCCTCCAGAGGTCGGAGGAGGTGATTTTCAATGAACTAGAACACGCCTGCACTCTACAAAGACAAACTGATCTGAGGAATCAAGGTAAGCCGTGACAATGGGAGTCACTTGGGGAGGTTCTACTTATGTTAATATCTGGGCCAATTCTAGGAATTTTGGCCCAAAATGTTCAACACTGGATTCTTGGGACCTCTTCTCATGAACACTGTCACTGTCATTTTGTTACTCGTCCAAAAAAGTGATTTCACAGTTGCTGTGCCAAGTCACCTTTGGTACTGATTAATGAAATGACAGTGCCACTATTGATGAGGTGGGGTCCCTAAAAGCCAATGTCAATAATTTGGTGCCAAAGACTGTAAAATGACTGCATTATGAGCATCGTTGTGCAGTTCCTACACACACTTGCAACTCCACTTTTAATATTTGCAGTCCAGATTTTCAACATTGCCATTTTTAAAACCTCCTTTTGACAGTACAGTTGTCATTTTCATCCTGCCTGAAACATGTTTTTGCATCTGTCACACAGAATGGAGTGGTCACTGTGCAAAATCAACTTTCAGGATGGATTAACAAACTCATAGTGCCATTGTTCATGAGGAGAGGTCCCCAAAAAGTGTTGAAAATTTGGTGAAAAAATGACCATGTTATGAATGCGTGTTGTGCTGTTTCTACATACACTTGGGACTTCACACATTTTTCATATTTTCACTCCAGGTTTTCAGCATTGACATTTTTTCACACCTTCTAATGAACAGTACAGCTGTCATTTTCATCCTGCCCAAAATTTGTTTTTGCACTTGTGGCACAGAATGGCTCAGTTGCTGTGCAAAATCAACTTTTGTGATGGAGTGATGATATTTTTATTTTAATTAGTTTTGTTGACCGGGTAAGTGCACTAGACAAATCCTGCCTATTTTCAGGCAAGACCGCGGAGGGGATGCAGATGAATGACAACTGATCTTGAACCAGATTAAGCTGTTGGTGGTATTTTTTAGTGAATGAGGGAAATTTGGCCAGGACACCAGGAAATTTCCCTACTCTTTGTGGTAGGAGACGCTCTGGTCACGAGGATGGATCTCTCAGTCTCTGAGACACCCTGCTGCAGTACAGACCTTTCATCCTGTGCTCCTCTGTTGCCCCTGGATGATTCTTCAGATTCTCAGCCTGTTTCTACCACAGCAATGCATTTTACTTTGCCTGGAACTTTGGAGTCTTCACCTGCCATCATACCGACTGTTTCTTCTGCGTCTCTGGAGAGTTTGCATGTACGGGATGTTTCTGCACCGACTGACTCGTTGTTCAGTCAGAACGCAAATCTGTGGTGGTATTGCGTGCTGCACTCGCCGCCTCCCCAGCTTCTTCCGGGTCTAACACACAGAGAGTCACCGCGACTGCTGAGTCGCATGCTGGGGCTATGGAATTCGTGAATTTGGACCCTTTGGCGGAATCCTCCCGGACTACACCTGCTCAGCCTCCTGTTTCTACTACTGCCTTGCTCCATTCTCGGTTTGGCTTGCCAGCTTCAACGGACATTCGGACCCCACCTGGACTGCCCCAGAGGCATTACGAGGGGCAGGTTGGACACAATCCTCTCGGGCACTTGGATACCGGATCCCTCGTGGGATGAGGACAGACATGGAGTTTTATATTCTCCAAACAGGCCTGCACCGAGAATGAGCTCCACCGAGGTACCTCCTAGTAAGGACATGTTAATTCAGAAAGACTGTACTGTTTCATTGTCTAAAGATGTTTCTAAGGTTTCATGGGGGATATTATGGACTCTGGGGACCCTGCTTGTTCTGCTGATTCTCCACCTACATCTCAGATTTCTGAGTTACCCCTTATTGTTTTGTCCCAGGACCCAGAGGAATCCTCTATATTACCTCCTACGATCATTTCTCCGCTGCTCCCCATAGTACTTCTGGTCCTCCTTCCCTCCCTGTGAATTCTGTTCCTACTTCTTATAGTTCACTGGATACAGCCGGGAAGGTGCCTCACATATGCTGGTTGACATTGTACCTCCTGTATTGGAGCACCCCTTCTGCTAACAGGAGGCCTGTACTTCCGATTTATTTAAAACAAGCTCGGGCAAGCACCCGTAGGAATGCCATCCGTCTCCGCTATTGGGGTGGACTCTCTGAGTTTCCTGACCGCTATTATGTGGCTCAGACACTCCTGAAAGGCTCGCTACTCTTTCAGGCCTCAAACATCTATGCTCTGATCCACATCTCCGGGAGGAGACTTTTGATGTTAGTTTCAAGACCTCAGCTAGCTTGGACAGGTTTTGGCATGCTTACTCTTCTAAAAGATTCTCCTCTGGACTCCTTTTTGGTAATTCCCTTACTAAACCAACTGTGCGATACAGTCATTATCATGTTCTGAAATGAGGTGTTAGCATAAGCAATATTTATCACTGGCTACAAAACCGATGTAATGTTCTGTCCCAGATCTATTTTGGATGATGAAGGGTTGTGGACAGGGGTTGGAGGTTTAGGTTAGCTTTTTCAAGTAAACTCGGATGTGGTGCACTTACCTAACAGTTTTTTTTAGGTAAGGATAGACGGGTCTGTTTTATGGTGGACAACCTCGGCCTGCTACAAATGTGGGGCCATCACACACTTAAGTAGTACCTGCAACTTATTGAAATGCAGTTTATGGGGGTATGGACACCCTAGTGTTTCTTGTAAAAATATCTTTCAATGTAATTTGGTAATGAATTGGGACATGCTTATCACCAGTGTCCCTGGGCTAGTAAAAATCATAAAGAGGGCTGGAATTCGAGGTATTAGTTCAAAAAGCTCAGGATAAGATTCAAGATCGTCTAAGTTCTCTGGGACCTGTTCCCAAACCCACAATGGTCCCCCCATGCCTCTTACAATAGATCCTCCTATTTCCTGCCAGCGAGTAACTCTGCATCTGACTTAGGCAACCCTCTACTTCTGAGTTGATGGTAGACCCTCCCCTCCTGCTACCACCTTTTCCACTCCTGCTATTCTGATTCCAGATTCGGAAGGTTTCCAACCTGGCAGGTGGGTTACTAGGCTGCTGCCCATAAAAATCTGAAAGTTCCTGATATTCCCTTTCCAATGCTTTTGACTGTCTGAAAGGTGACAAGGATGATACTGATGATGACTCTGACGTATCTGCATTATTATCTGACATTGATCTTCCTACATCTAAACCTCCGGATGTTTCCAGAAAGAAACTCATGAAATCTAAGAAGGGGAGTAAAAAGGAAAAATATGGCTGTTACAGACGGTAGTGGTTGACAGACTTTTTGGCCTGGCTACCCTCCGACTTGCATCCTTAAATGTTAGTAGCTTGAAAAGTTATAAGAGGCGGATGGTTTTCACTCAGTTTGTTGCCTCCTTCCTTTAGACATTCTGTTGTTACAAGAAACCCATGTCTCTACCTTATTTGGGTACAACAACTTAGACGTGGTGGTATAAAGGCCCATCCTACTGGACTTTTGGGACTGACACTGCTGATGGTGTGGCTATGCTGTTTTTTTCACCACAGTTCTCTGTATCTCGCATCATAGATATTTTTCCTGGAAGAGCTATTATGGACTGCTCTATTTTTGATATTTTTTACGTGTAATTGTAATTTATGGTCCACAAACTAAAGCAGCCCGTATTGCTTTATTTGATTTAATCAAGCCGCTTTTATGTACTCGTGAAACATATCATCTGGGGGTATTTTAACTGTTCTATAGATGTTGCTTGTAGAACAGCTTCAGGAAAAAAGTGTATTACGATTCCTCGCCTTGTCCTCTTTGATTAAGGATGCAGGTTTGCAGGACGATATCGTTTTCTACATTCTGATGTGGGATACACATACCACAGGTCAGTGTTCCACACTAGAATTGACTATATATTTGTCTCCAAACATTGTGTTCCTAATCAGTTTGTTCTACGCCATACTGAAATTTCAGATCACTGCCTTTTGATAGGTACTTTTTTCATTGATTATACTTCTTTGTCCCTGTTTCAACCTATCCCCAATGGAAATTGAATAATTCTTTATTTTTTCCTTTTCCGTTCAGTCTCAAGTCCTGACTATTTTTCAGGCCCGTATTCCGTTCTCTGTTTTTATGATTCCATTTGGGATTGGTGGAAAGATCAAGCAGGAAATGCTTTTTTTTCAACACTTGGGGAAGAAGGTCCGGGACAAATACCTTACATACTTAACTCACTGCAATTGAGTTACATAAATTGATGTCCTCTCTGTCTCTTCTCCTGTTGATTATTCATCTCAGATCTCCAAGATTAAACGTCCTCACATTTTCTTTCCAATATGATAGTGCTTGAACCCTAGATTTTTTATGCACGCGGTACCTCCTGTCCCTTCTGCTAACCCATTTTAGCCTTTAAGAGCAGACTTTCCTCCACTGTCATGCATGGCTTAATGGATGAGCACGGTAATGTTGTACACATCCTGAAATGTTTTCTGTTATGCATTCACATTTACAACAACGCTTTTGTACTATTCCACACTCCACCCCTGATTTATCCTCTGTTTTTTCAGCTCCGGCCTCCCAGATTTCTACACATCAAATACCAGACCTTATTAGTCTAATTTCAAGAGAGGAAGTTGCTTGTGCTATATCACATCTCAAACTGAAAGTGGCCACTGGACCTGATGGTCTCACACATGAGTTTTATAAAACATTTCAGGAAAATTTGTTAGAAATCCTAACCCAAGTCTACGCTTTATATTGAACTCTTTAGAGACAACCCCGACTTTGGTATATCTTTTTGAAATTCCTCTTTAAAAGGGATGTTCACTCCATTGCTAATGGAGACCCTTCCTCTCCTCAACACTGATTATAAAATTTTATCTAACATACTTTGTTTCGCCTTAGAAAGATTGCTCCTGATCTCATTAATCCGGCTCAATCCTGTGCTATACTGGGCCGTCTATACAATCAAACCTCTTTCTTTTATGGGAGATTTTTGAAGCTTGGAATAGTAAAGGGTTGTCAGGTTTTGTTTTCTCTCTGGACCAGACTAAAGCCTTAGATTCTGTATATCACAAGTATCTACTTCAGATTTTGACACTCTATGGTATTCCACAACTTTTTTTTACAATGGCTCTCACACATGCTTTTCTTGGCATATTTTATTCCAATTATAAATGGATTCACGGATAACACCCTCCTACATGTGGTAGGACTCCGTCAAGGCTGCTCATTTAGTCTCCCTTATTATACGCCTTTGCCTTAGATCCCATCATTCGTCAAATTGAATGGCACTCTAGTATTATTGGTCTCGCACCCTCTCCTGATGTATTACCTGTTAAAATTTCTATGATGCAGATGATGTAGTATTGCTTACATCAAACCTAGCCTCAGGTGATACTGCACTCCAAATATTTCAATCTTTCTCTTTACTTTCAGGGGTAGTATAAATTTACAAAAAGTGTATGTATTCCTTGGACACTGGGTCTGCCATTATTTCAAGGAAGCAATGGTATTAGGTTTTGTACTACTCCCAAAAGAATTCTGGGACTCTGGTTTAATGTTCTGGATGGGCTGGTTATAATTGGGAACACGCCTCACACTCGATGAGTCTAAAGTCCAGATTTGGAAGACTTGGAAACTGGGGAAAAGATGAGAGTTCTGGTGGTGAAGAATTTTTACTCCCTATTTTTTGTTTCTTAGCCATATTTATCCCCTCCTAAGAACTTAGAAACTAGGATTTATAGCACATTTTTCAGATGATTTGGGGTAGCCACTCTTAATCCCATTAAACGGGCTGTGACTTATTTACCTGTCCACCAGGGTGGTCTGGGTATGATACACCCTATTGCTTTTTCTATCCTTTTTTCTTCCACCTTTTCCAAAGTTTTAGATATTCCTTTCTGTTTGTGATTCATGGTGTGTAGTGCTGTGACTCCTATCATGACTGCTTGACTGACCTCCCCTCACCTTCTCGTGTTTCTGGGGTTCCTTCTTATGTCATAGTTTCCGCATCTGAGAGCTTGGAAGGTTAGTAAACCTTCTCTACTCCTTGACCAGGAAACAAATATATCGGCTTTTCTGACAGCTTCTAAGCCGATGTTGCTTTTTCCACATTGTTCTCCAACTGGTATGTCAAATGCTTTAAACATTCTTAAAGATAAACGGATTCCACCACACATGTGGATGTTTCCTGGATGTTGCCATGGGAAACTACAAGTTCAGGGTAATCTAAAACACAAATCCTCACAGGAGCGGTTTTGTCCTAAACCCTTTTGTGTTCAATTAGAAGAATCCATGGATCATTTTTTTTCACTTGTGCAGATGCTCGTTTGTTCTGGAAAACATTGGCAAACAAGTGGAAATGGCCCTTCCTGAGCAGTATTACGTATCAAGTATTTATTTTAGGTGCTTTCACTGCTCCATGGCACATATTTCATCCTAGCACACTCAGGGTCTTGTTTGCTATTTGTAATATTATTTATGGCATGCCAGATGCCAATATGTATTGCAACAAATTCTGACAATACTCATGGATATTATATCTTATATTGAAACTGCACTAATATCTATTAAGGAATCTGAATATAAATAGCTTCCTCCCTCAAGGTTTCATTCTTTCTGGGTTCATTTTGATTTTTGTTCTTAAGTTAGCTTGTTACTTTCACCTTGTATAAATTCCTTGCCTGTCATGTATACTGTTTTTTACTTGCTTATTTGTTTCTGGTTTTATGATATACTAATTGTATATGACTTCTTATGTTCTTGTTATTGAGTTTGGTTTGTTTTTATGGCTATTTGCTTAATGTTATGGATTTTCTCAATAAAAATTTCCCTACTCTTTCGATAAAGTGCCATGGGATCTTTAATATCCACCTGAACTACCACCAATCCAGGAAGACAGGACCTCGGTTTAACATCTCATCTGAAAGATGGCACCTCAGAAGTGCAGCACCCTCTCATGCTGTACTACAGGGTCAGTACTGGGATATTAACCCAAGTGCCAGATTGGGAACTGAACCCACAGCCCTCTGATCTTCGGCCTCAGAGGCAGTGTGCCTACTGAGCCACTGACACTGACAAATCACAATGCCACTGTTCATGAGGTGGAGTCACAAAAGGCAATGTTGAAAATTTGGTGCAAAAGTAATTTAAAACATCAGAGTTACATGTGTCATTGAAATTTTGCTACGCATACACGTACTTTTCCAAATGTTAATATTTTCACTGAAAATATTCAACATTGCCATATTTTCACACAACCTCATGAATAGAGTAGCTCATTTTTCACATCCTGTGAAAATGTTTCTGCACTTGTGGCATGTAATGGTGTTACAGTTATGCAGAATTGCATTTCAACCGGGATTTGAAAAATTTCTGTACTGGAAACATGCAGTGAGGTGATAAGAAGATTATGTTGAGCATTTTGTGTGAAAATTATTTAAGGTGGTACAGTTATAACTATTTGTTGCAATTTTGCTATGCCTACTCGTAACATTTATTTATTTTAATTATTTATGTCATTTTTGTTGACCAGGTACGTGCACTAGACAAATTCTTCCCTATTTTTAGGCATGATCTGGGGAGGGATACAGATGAATGCCAACTGACCTTGAACCAGATAAAGCAGTTGGTGCTATTTTTAGTGAATGGGGGAACTTTAGCCAGGACACTGGGAAATTCCCTACTCTTTTGATAAGTGCCATGGGATCTTTAGCATCCAGCTGAACTACCACCAGAACAGGCAGATGGGACCTTGGTTTAATGTCTCATTCAAAATATGGCACCTCAGGATTGCAGAACCCCATCTTGCTGCACTGCAGTGTCAGTATTGGGATATTAACCCAAGTGTCTGGTGTGGTGATAGAACTCATAGTTCTGATATGCCAGCCTCAGAGGTGAGTGTGCTACCTGCTGAGCCACTGGCATAATGTGTGGAAGTGCAAGGGCTGGAGACCATTGTGTTTCCACAGTTACACACATCTGAGAAAGTAAGAAATAAATTCAAAAACTTTGTTGATGCATCAGTTAGGGTTGTTACTACAGTGAGAAAAGCAGGGAAATGTGGTGTTAGGGTTTCCAACCCAGCACCCACCCTCACCCTGCAGAGACTGTGTCACAGGGTGCTCCCTGTGATGAGTACAGGCCCTAATATTCTTCCAAGTGCCTCCCAAAAGAGAGAATGCTTAGGTATAAAGTACCAGATACTGACTAGTGAAGGCATTTATGTGAAACGTAGAAATGTATAAAAGATTACCACTAGGGAGTTAAGATAGGGATGTCAGTTGGAGCTGACTGCTAGAGGGGTGGTGGACCTCTGAAGTACATACGTTTGCAAGGAGATAGCCTGGTGGTACTGCTGGGAAGAGCAGTGGTTCATCCTGAGTGTAGCTCATCTGTTCATTATTTTGTTGAGACTTTGAAAATGACTGAACTAACTTTATTTTCCTGATTTCTGTGAATCCTGAAGTCAAAGTTTCCTGACAAAATAAAAGAAGTGTCTTTCTGGCACTTTTATGCACTAAGATTGTGGGTCTGCATGATTTGTTATCCTGACTATCCCAACCCCGCTACAGACTGACAGGTGGGGTGCCTTGGAGGTCAGCCTAATGCCTCCACCTCCACTCTGTAGAGAGAATGACGAGCTTTGAGGGGTGCATTGGAGTCCTCATCCTAACTTTCACCCCATTCCATAAGTAAATAAACTGAGATAGGTACAGTACAGGAGAATGGGGTGAGAGTTAGGGCTGAGGACTCCAAGGCACACCCTCAAAGCCTGTCATTCTCTCACAGGTGGGGGTGGGGTGTTAAGGCGTGCATCCAAGACACCCGCAATGAGTGTCATTCTCTGCAGTGGGAGTGGGGTGTTATGGTTGAAACCCTAACACCACATTTCCCTGTTTTTCTTGCTGTAGTAACAACCCTGACTGATGCATCAACAAAGTTTTTTTTATTTTATATTACCATGACCCTGCATTTTCCATGATTCCTGCCGAGGAACAAACGTCCTTTGCTGATGGGGTTGCCGAATCCCCCATCGGCTTCACTGCTCCATCGAAAAATGTCCATATGCCATGCTGGGAGCCTACCCCAGCATGGCAAAGTGTAATTTGCTGACAGGGCACCCAATCCCCGTTAGCTTCACTGGCCCCCCTGTGCTTCTGTATGCCATGCTGGGATCCAACCTCAGCACGGCAAAGTGTACTCTTCTGATGGGTGCCCAATCCCCCATTGGTTTCACTAGCCCCCCAAAATGACCATATACCATGCTAGGAGACCACCCAGTGTGGCAAAAGTGTCATTTACTGACGGGTGCCCAATCCCCCATCAGCTTCACTGCCCCCTCTGTTAGCCTGAGTGCCATGCTGGGAGCCCACCCAGCATGGCAACAGTCCATCATTGTCTTAGAAAACTAAAAAGACCTGTAAAAACAAAACTTCCCTCATTGATTCTTTTGCCCCTCATCAACCCATGCCCACCCTCTGCGCACCCACACCCCACCTCACCCCCACCTAAAACCATACTTGCCTCCGTGCCCAGTGTGACGATCTTCAGTGGACCGGAACACGCCTGCACTCTTCAAAGCCACCTGCGAACTGAAGAAATGCTGGTAAGCTGTATAATGGCATAAATAGATTTTTCAACTTTAGTACATATCTCAGCCATTTTTGGGAATTTATTCACCAAATTTTCAACATAGGTTTTGGAACCCCACCTCATGGACTGTGACACTGTCATTTTGTTATTCTGTCCCAAAAGGTGATTTCAGTCACTGCATGGAACCACTGTTTGGGACAGATTAACAAAATGACAGTGTCACAGTTCATGAGGTAGGATCCAAAAAAACCCTATGTTGAAAATTTGGTGAAAATATTCCCAAAATGACTGTTTTACGAGTTTGTGTTCCGTAGTTCCTATGCACGCCATAACTTTGAGCATTTTTAATATTTTCACTCCAGATTTTCAATATTGCCATTTCCCACACCTCCTTATAAACAGTACAACTATCATTTTCACATCTCTTCCAAAATGAGTTTTACACATGTAGCACACAATGGCACGATTGGTGTGTGAAATCAATGTTTGGGACAGATTAAGAAAATCACAGTGTCGCTGTTTATGAGCAGAGGTCTTAAACTGGCTATGTTGAAAAGTTGGTGAAGAAATTTCCAAATGACTATTTTACCAGAGTGCGTTGTACAGTTCTTATGCACGCTCATAACTTCAAGCATTTTAATATTTTCATTCCAGAATTTCAGCATTGCCATTTTACCACACCTTCTTATGAACAGTATAACTGTCATTTTTCACATCTCACCCAAATGGGTTTTCGCACATGTAAAGCACATGGCGCAGTTGGTATGCAAAATCAATGTTCGGGACAGATTAAGAAAATCACAGTGACACTGTTCATGAGCAGAGGTCTTAAACCAGTTATGTTAAAAATTTGGTGAAAAATTCCCAAAATGACTGTTTTACCACCGTGCATTGTGCAGTTCTTACACATGCTCGTAACTTTGAGCATTTTTAATATTTTCACTTCAGATTTTCAGCATTGCCATTTTACCACATCTCCTTATGAATAATACAACTGTCATTTTCACATCTCACCCAAAATGTGTTTTTCGCACATGGCACACGGTGTGTGGTCGGTGTGCAAAATCAATGTTCAGGACAGATTAAAAAATCACAGTGACACCGTTTATGAGCAGAGGTCTTAAACTGGCAATGTTGAAAATTTAGTGACAAAAGCCCATAAAATGACTGTATTATGAGCATGCATTGTGTCAGATATGGCAAAGAAAGGGTAAAATTATGGGTAAAATGTGCCACAGAATTGCCACAGAAATTGGTATCAAGCACTGCAGAAGTTCTGTGGCAAATGAGAACCCTGTCACAGAACTTTGCTCCAATGTGCTGCAGAAAATCAGGGTCTTGATTATACTGGTGTGATAGCACCAGTATATTAGGTTGATAAGGTGTTAAAGTGCAATTTTGGACCTTAATACCATTGTAATGGTTGATGTGATTTCTAGGATATTTGCATACATAATTGCCTTGGGTAGGTGTTTGTAAGTGGCAAGTTTTTCTCAATAGCTTTAGCCATTTCGAGATACAGAGTGTTAAAAATAAAGGTTTGGGACTTTTGGCACTTTTGTTCACCTGTGTCTGAGTCGCAACTCTAGCTTCTGGCTGAAATTTTCAGGATAGAAAGCCTTTGCCTCACAGATGTGCCTTTGAAGGTTGGGTGAAAACATTAATCCATAAAAAGTTATTACATTGTTAATTTCCTTTATTTCCTATGGGAAAATGTAGAACTACTTTCTACACTGTCATCCAGTTTTGTACACTTTGCACCTTAATAACTTTGCAACCCTTCAAATGATTTACTTGTAATTTGGCATACAAAAGCTCTGAAGGTAGGTCTCTTAAAATGGTAAATTGTGTGTGAATGCATTGTGTTGTAGCTGAGATACTGTATCTCAAACATCCTTAATCTTACTTGGTTTATTCCCATTTTCCCTGACAGTCTTCCAGTTTTGCATATTTGCACCATGATAACTTTAGAATGCTTCAATAGATGTGCATGAAATTTTGCACACATAATCTTGGGGAGTATATGCATTGATGTAATAAATCTCATTTAAGCAACTTGTGTGATTTGTGAGATATTGTGTCTCAAACATGATTAAACTGACATTTGTTTCCATTTTACTGTCTTCCAGTTCTGCATAATTTGTACTTTAATAACTCTGGAGCCCTACAACATTTGTGCATAACATTTTGTATGTGTAATTTCATGGAGTTGGTCTGTTGATGTGTTTAATTCCATTTGAACCGCTTGTGTGGTTTCAAAGATACTGTCTCAAATATCCTTAAATTTACATGTTTTTCCCATTTTTGCAGTCATCCAGTTTTGCATACTTTGCACTTTAAAAACTTTGCAACCATTTAACAGATATGCATGAAAGTTTGGATGCCTACTTTTGTTGGGTAGTTCTGTTAATGTTGCTAATTTCATTTGAATTGCATGTGCGGTTTCTGAGATATTGGGCAAGATATTCAAACTTTGCATGCAAACCATTTGGCGCTTGGTTTGTGCGGGTTTGCATGGGTCTGCTATATTCAAAAGGCCACATAGCATGGGCAAACTGCATTAGTGCTGGGAAAAAGCATAATGTATGCAAAGAAGCAAAAAGAGGGGCATGTACATGAATACAGGTGCAATGTTATATTCAGTGCATTAGCGCCACACAAAATGCTTTTGCTCAACTTAGCATGACACTTTGTGCAGTGCAAATTACCAGCCAGAAAAAGGTAGTCTTAACTCTGGACAAACCAAGGTTGAGGGATGTGGACACAGCTGCAACAGGGAGCAAGACTGTCTGCAGCCAATGAGAAGGCAGTGTGGGAGGACTGCCTCCCTAGGCCACTCCATATGCACAGGTACCTAAACTGTTGCATACAATGTAATTATATTGCTCAGATGGCAGAAAGCCAGACAGTGATGGAACTATGTTGAAACAGCACCTGCAGCAGTAATGGTTTATTATGTGGCAATATGTTACACAGTGTGAATTGTATGTTGTGTTACTGGTCTGTGTTTCATGTACACTGTATCATCCCAGCTGCACATTTTGTGGCTCTGGGAGCTGTCTGACACTGTGTCTCTGCCCAGTGTACTTACCTGAAAAATAAGGTGATAAATAGGAGGTACATGATGGCACTCATGTGATATGAAATTATTGTCACTCCTTTAGAGTGACCTCTGGATATTCATGAGTGGTGAAGCCACTCTGTGAGTATCCAGAGGTCACTGTGCAGGAGGAAAATATTTTCCATATCACATGACTGCACATCATCTATCCGATTTATACAATAGGATCCCCAATTGGTGAAAAAGCTACCAACTGCGTGGTTTGCGTGGGTTTGCATGGATGTGATAAATGTCATTTCTTACATTTATCACACTCTGGTGAAAAAACAGGATTTATCATACTCATTCATCACTCAACCCTATTTTGTAAATACAGGCACCAGAATATAAACATGCTGCACATGCTGCACATGGATGGCACCCCTATGTTGCCATCATCTGCCACCAGTACCAGCTGTGCCAGGCATTAATTAGTGACCCAGTGTCCAATAGACACCATGGCAGTGTTTCCATACAGCATACACCTGCACACCACCATTCGGTGGACACCAACTGAATCCAGTACACACATGTAGCACTGGGGTGTGGAGGATGTTGAGGAGGGTGTACAGGTAGCCAGACTGCACCACATTCTGGGTGCTGCCCCAGGACTGGGACAATCCATGCAGTGCAAATGATCCAGTGTAGGGAATACCCCAACACCAGTGTACCTGTCTGATGTTATGTGTCCCCAGCCACATAACACACATCTGTACAGACACCATAGCACACACAGCCAGCCATGTATATGTCACTGTGAGTATCCCATGCCAGTGGTGTAGCATCTGTGGGTCACACAACAGCATAACAGTAATGTCAACTGTTAGTACACACCTGTAAGATGGGCCTGTTACTGTGTAACATGCAGCACTCCTTGATGCCCTACACACCATAGACATTGATATGTCCCTCACACTACTGGACCCCTTGTTATTGTGCTGTGTATACTATGCACTGTAGCAGGATCTACAGTTTGACTATTGCATGCAGCACCACCACCTGTGCCTGTACTGTGTAGTCCCCTGGGGCACATTATTTTATGAGGTTCTGTACAACGTAGCCTGCAGCTACCACCATGTATTTCCAGACTGACCTACAGGTGGAGCTGTGGGCAGACCCAGCCAGGCCCTGTACTTTCAGACTGAACTGCAGGTGGAGCTGTGGGACCATGCAATAGTGCTGGGCAAACTGCATGCAAATCAGGACATAATGAGATGCTAATCTGGATGTTTCCACAGACTACTTAAGTAGGCTGATTTGCATGTCACTTTTGAATATAGCAAATGTTTTCCCTATGCAAAGGTGATAGCACCAGGCAAACATCTTAGCACCATGCAAAACCTCAGTAAATATGTCTGGTACATTTCCATATAATTTCACATCGCTGCTGCTTGCAGCTTTAATTAATCCACTCCTTTGCTAGCACACACATTGGCCACTTAGTTCACCTTTACCTTCCTTCACGTTGCTGTGCACTGGGCTGCTGTTGTGGTTTGCACTTCCTGCTTCCTGTGTTCAGAGCTATCTTATTTTCTGGCCTATTTTGAACTGCATTCCCAGCCCAGCTTGCCCGGCTTCCTTAGCATGCTATATTCAGCAGATTTAGCACTAGGACTATTTGTTTTGAATATAGTAGGCTATTGGTTCCAGGCTAATTTAGCATGCCAGGCAGTGTTAATTTAGTCCCGGGCAAAGTTTTGAATTTCTGGCCCATTGTGTCTTAAATATCCTGACATTTACATGTGTTTTCCATTTCCAGTCTTCCAGTTTTGCATACTTTGCACCTTAATAACTTTGCAACCCTTCAACAGATGTACATGACATTTTACATGCATAATCTTGTGTGGTAGTTCTGTTGATGTGGCTAATTTAGTTTGAACAGCTTAATTCGACATTGTTTGCCAAAAGAACTAGTGTACTGCCGCAGTATGTGACACTACTTTTCCAGATTTGTCTGTTTCTTTATCAATTCATAGCTAAAAATGGTGTGGGCTTTTGGGTTGAAATTTTCAGGATACAAAGGACTTGCCCCAAAGATGTTACTTTAGCTGATTTGCTGAAAAATGTTACTGCATGGCAGAGTTATAACACTTTGAAGTTTCAGAATTTTCTTAGGGTAACATTGTGATGATTGGGGTACTTTTCAGATGCTGTATCTTGAAACCTCTTGGAGATACAGCTTCAGTGCTATGGGTAGTTTAGTACACTTTGAGTGTACTATGCTGTTTTTCATGTTACCAGGCCCTGTTTCAAACTGCTGGTGAATTTTAATGAATGGGGCACATGTGACCTATACTGTGGCATGCATTATCAACATGGCAGCAGAACTGCTTTGCAGGCCACAGTGATACCACAACACACCATGCACTGCTGGGAGTATAGGGTCCAGAGGGCCCTGTGCTTCCACACACATATGAGGGACAATTATGATAGACATGGATAGGAGCACAGGGCCTGTGCCCTCACCACTCACTATGGATCGATTGGAGTACAGGGCCCAGAGTGCCCTATGATCCCACATGAAAATGAGGGAAAAGTACAATAGGCATGTATGAGAGCACAAGGCCCTACCACTCACTATGTACTGATAGGTGCCCAGGGCACAGAGGTCCCTGCACTTGCACATGGAACTGAGGGACAATTACAAGTGGCATGAATGGGGCCCTGTGCTCCTACTGCTCACTATGGACTGATCAAGCACAGGGCCCAGAGCACCCAACATTCCCATAATCAAATAAGGCTGATTATACTTTCTCAAAAGTAAGGAAATTCATTGCAAAAACTTGATTAATGCACCATTAGGGTCAAAGCATCAAGTAGGGACATACAACCTTAAGGCTCCCAAGCCTAAGAATCCATCACCACTTTGCATGCAGGAACAGGCATAAGGGGTGTGTTTGGAGTTATGAACCCTAATGTTCACCCAATCCCATGAGTAAGTAAGTTACATATTAAACTGGTGTGCCAGTATATTAGGTTTGATGAGGGTGTTCAATGTTATAGGGCAATTCTTGGACATTAATAACTTTGTTATGGTTAAAGTGATTTCTATGAAATTTGGCATGCCTATTCAACTTGGGTAGGTGTTTGTATGTGGCAATTTTTGTATCAGTAGCCTTAGCCCATTCAAGGTACACAGTGTTTTGAAAATGAAGGTTTGGGGTTTTGGCACTTTTTGTCCACCTGTATCTCAGAAACCGCTTTAGCTTCAGGGATGGAATTTTCAGGGTGAAAGCCTTGGCATTGGGAATGTGCTTTTGAAGGTTCAGTGGAAAAATATTAATCCATTCCAAAGTTATTCAAGTTTGCATTTCCCATTATTTCCTAAGGAAAAATAGATGTCAAGCACAAATAAGGATCCTTGTTACAGGAGCAGCTGCAATATGGGATTCTAGGTTGAACACATTATGCTGCTGGCCATGTTCTTTCTACACTTAGCAAGATAAATGAATTAAGTACTTTTGATGTGTGGGCACTGGGATCCACTCCCAGTATCCCTAAAGAATTATTATATACTGTATATTTCTTTAACCTAAAATAAAGAAAACAGTCCTGTGATGTACTTGCCAACATCGGGGCCCAATCCCTGTGTCAGCATTTACACTCCCCACCCCAACAAATGTTGGACACTGGAAGCACACTCCCAGTGTCCCAAAATAATTACTATATATTAACATAAAAAGAAAACCATCCCATGACATAATTGCCAACATTGGGGTGCCCATTCCACATGTTGGCATTTACTGCCCTCAATTACTTTTGGACATCGGAAGCCCACTCTCAGTCTTCACAAATTATATTATTATTTTATTCCCCCCACAGCACTGTGGGACACTGGGGAGGCCACTTCCAGTGTCAACAAACATTATTTTTCAGTTACCTAAAAGAAGAAAGAGTCCTGTGATGTCTTTACTTTATTTGTTTTCCTGAAACAAAGAAAACCATCCCTTGTGGTCACCATTCAGCACCTCCCTCCATCCACAGCCTCCCACTGAGCATCCACTTCCCCTTACACTGTACTTACCTGTGGTGGTCATCTGCTGTCATCTCCTGTGGACCAGGACACGTCTGCAGTCTTCAAAGCCGAACCACAAAGTGAAGAATATAGGTAAGTGCAGTATAATGGCATTTTGAATGTATGTTGATATCTAGGCCATTTGTTGGTATTTTTCCATTAAAATTTCAAGATGGGCTTTTCTGGGACCCCACCTCATGAACACTGGCACTGCCATTTCGTTACTCAGCCCCGAAAAGTGATTTTGAGGTCACTGTGCAGAATCATCTTTCAGGACCAATTAACAAAATGACAGTGCTAGTGTTCATGAAGTGTGATCCCAAAAACCTAATGTTGAAAATTTGGTGAAAAAAATTCCTAAAATAGCAACATTATCGTGCATTGCACAGTTTCTATACAGGTGCATAACATAAGTAATTTACAATATTTTGGCTCCAAAATTTCAACATTGACATTTTTCACACCACCTCATGAACAGTACAGCTGTCATTCTTTGTATCCTGCCCAAAATGTGTTTTTGCACCTGTGGCACAGAATGGCGTGGTCACTGTGGGAAACTTTTCAGGACCAATGAACAAAATCACAGTGGCAGTGTTCTTGAGGTGGAGTACCAAATGGCCATGTTGAAAATGTGGTGAAAAAATCCTAAAACGGCTGAGTTGTGAGTGGTCATTGAAAATTTTGTACAAGCGCAGTAACTCGATATTTCCAATATTTTCACTTCAAATTTTCAACATTGTCATTTAATCACACCACCTAGTGAATATATGTGTGAAGGCCATGAAATTTGCTCCATGAGTTAATTCAGGGATTTTGCAGAATTCACGGAGTGATTCTGTGAAATTCTCAACTGCTAATTTCATGGATTTTGCTTCGAGTGCAAAATTTTGCATGCTAATTCGCACTCTGCCCCCAAAATTCATGCTTTGCATTAAAAAGGTGAATTTTGCTGAACATTTTGTGCAAATCACGTGAATCAAGTTTCAGATTGTTCTGAAAACTTCTGTGAATTCCACGGCGTGCAAATTTCATAACCGCATGAACCTGCTTGCAAAGTTTAACTTCAGAATACCTCTACTCATTAACACAATAAGGAAACAAATAAACTATATGAAAACTTAAGGAAATTTATTGCAAAACACTTTGCTAATACACCATTAGGGTTGAACCATTAAAGGCAGGGGAATGCAACCTTAGGGTTCCAAGCATAAGACCCCACTCCCACTATGCATACAGGAACAGCCATGAGGGGAACTTAGGTTTCCCAACCACAGCATCCCACCCGCCTCCCTTGGCTTCCAGTCATAATACCCCACCCCACCCTGCATGCAGGAACAGGTGTGATGGGTGTACCTTGGTGTTTCAAACCCTAATGTTCACCCCATTCCAACACAAAGTAAGGTAACATGGGTACAGAATAAGAGAATGGGATGAGCATCATTTATTTATTTTATTTATTGAAAAGTTTCACCAGGAAAGGCACACTGAATAATATAAAATTGCTCGTCTCATGGAGTGCCCTGGGGAAGGAAACATGGGAAAACAGTAATCAAAAGCACATTTCCATGCAGTATTATAGAAAAGTATATATACAATAATCAACAACACATCCCCAAAGGTAATGCAGAACAGAGAAGCAACTGAGTAAAAAAATACATAATTTAGTAGCATTAGATAATCTTTGGGATTTGATGTGAGAGGAACAAATTATCAGAACTGTAGACTTAATACATACAGTGCAGACAAGGAAGTGCAGTTAAGTACATTGGTTTCTCCTCACATAAGTGTTAAGCTTGGAAAGGGATGGGGAAGCCAGAGGGGAAACTAGAGGAGTGAGAAGCCAGTGGGGAAAATTAGGAGCAGTTGCAGGAATGAGAGAGAAAGTTGAAGAGGGAGGTTGAGATGGACCACTGAGAGGAGAAGTGCCTGATTTGATGAGGCATTGCATTCCAGAGCTTAGGGAACCTATAGAAGAATGACGATTGACCTATAGAGGTGGTGCACCGTGGTATAGCTAGGGTTCAGGAGTTACTGGATCTGAGGTATAGAGGGCAGGAGGGCAGGGGACAGTGAGGAGACAAGGAAAGGGTGATTTGGAGACATATATTATGCAGTGGGCTAGGAGGTGGTTTTCAGGAAGGAAAAGCTAGAGAGCGATATAGGTCACAGTGGTGGGTAAAGGAAGGGGCAACCAGAGTGAAATGACAGAAAGTATTGAAAAGGGTGTCCAGTCTGGTTAAGGATGACTTTGTGCAGCACTGTAGACTATGTCACAGTGGTCAAAGATGGGTAGTATCATTTTCTGGACAATCTCCCACCTGGTTTGTAAAGGTAGGCTGATTCAATTCCTGTAAAGGGCACCTAATTTAGTGCACAGCTTTTTCAAGATGGAGTCTCTGTGTCCTGTGAAGTTTAGGTGCTGGTCTAACCAGATCCCAAGATACCTAAAGGAGGAGATGTCTCCAGGGTAGTCATCAGTGTGTGGAAGAAGGGCAATTTAGTTAGCTTACAGAGTTTCTGCCTAGTGCTGAAGGTAATGGAGACTGTTTTCTTCATGTTGAGGAAAATCTGATGGGAGTTTAACCATTGCTGAACTTTCTTAAAGTCATGCTGAAGTGTAGAAGTGACATCAGTTGGTGATTGGCCAGAGTAGAAAAGGACAGTATCATCAGCATACACATATGGATGGAGGAGGAGGTGCACACCTGATGGGAGGTCATTAAGGAATATAGATAATAATGGGGTCCCAAGGACAGAGCATTGGGGTACACCAGTATTAATCTGAGAGGGTAGGTGAAATCAGCAATTTTGACTGACTATTTTCAACCTGTTAGGTAGGAGCTAAACCAGTTTAGGCTGAATCAGACAGGCCAGTAGATAGCTGATTGTCTAGGAGGAGAGGTGGTAGACAATGTCAAAAGCCTTTGCAAGGTCAACAAATATCACAGATGTGATTAGACTACTGTCCATACCTGAGAGTATGGAATTGGTGAGCCTAAGTAAGGAAATGGTAGTGGAATGATGTTTCCCAAAACCAGATTGGTAGGTTGTGAAAAAGGCAGAGTCTGAGAGGTAAGAGGAGAGTTGGGAGAGGACCAGGTGCTCCTGATGCTTAGCGAGACTAGGGTAATAGAGCCATTGGCTGATAATTCCCAGGCATAGAGGGGTCATCTCCCTTGGCTAGTGGGAGAACTACAACGTGCTTCCACGGGTCAGGGATGGTGGCCAGTGAGAAGGAAAGATTAAATAAGGCAGAAAGTGGTGAGCAAATGGCATGAGCAGAGAGGAAGAGAAGTTTGGGGTCAAGGCTATCAGACGAGGAACCTTAGATGGTTTGAGAGTGAAGAGAGCATTTAAAGTATCATAAGGTGAGACGGAGAGAAGGACAAGAGGTTGCTAAGGAAGCTGCTTGGGTGTGAGTTATAGTGGACCGATGCGACCGGGTTGGGTAGGAGGAAGATAAGCTAGTAGAGCAGCAGCACAAGAGGTAAAGTAAGAGCTGCATTCAGGAGGTAAAATGAGAGGTGGGCAGATGTAAGGGCATTATTGACATAGATGAGTGGAGTTTGAGATTTAGAGGGTGGAGCAAAGAGGAGCTAATAACTTTCCAAAATTTTGTCGAGAGTAGAGTATGTTAGCATCAAAGGTGGATCTAAATTATTTGGACTTAGCAAGCCTTATAGCCTTGAGTAGGCATTTCTGAGGTGCGCTATCTGTCTTGGTCATCATTTGATTTAGAGACTTTGTGAGGCTTCCAAACCTGGTCTCGAGCTTTCACATATATGCCATCAATTCCAGTGTGATCTATGAAAGGTGGTTTCTGTGAACTCGAGTACGCTTTAAAGGGTGCATGCTTGTTCCAGATGTTAAGAAAGTGACCTTGGAAATAGTCCAGGGCTTTGTTATCTGTAGTAGCAGAATAAATATGAGACCAGTGAGTGTGGGCTAGGTCACATAGGAGGTGGATAAGGTCCAGGGATTTATATGAGCAGACAAGCAATGTTTTATGTGGAGCTTTTGGGTGGTGGGGTTTATGGACCAAGTAAATCATATGATGGTCACTGAGTTCATCCGGTAGGAGGCCTGATTCGATTACTATGTGTATATGTGAAGTTAGGGCTGATTCAATGACTGAGTGGCTGCTTGATTTGGTATTTAGTCGAGTTGGCTCATGGATCAATTGTGTTACATAGATACATAGACAGTGTTGGCAGATAAGGGCCTATGGCCCACCCAGTCTGCCCATTTGAGCTGTAAGTTCAGTTTATGTTTTCCTAGAAGTCTGTTGCCCCTTACCCCAGACCTCCAGAATTCCTTTATGTCTATCCCATGCATTCTTAAATCCCGTGATTGTTTCAGCCCCCACCACTTCCTCTGGCAGGGTGTTCCACTTGTCCACCACCAGTTCTGTGAAGAAATTCTTCCTCATGTTTCTTCTGAATCATCCTCCCTCAATTTCATCCCATGCCCTCTAGTCCTGGAACATCTTTTCACTTAAAATTGTGTATTCCTGCACCCTGTTCTCTCTGTAAGATACTTGTATGTCTCTATCATATCCCTCTCTCCCTCCTCTCCTCCAGGGAGTACATGTTCAGTTTCTTCAACCAAGGTGTTACGTTAAGAGCCACGATGTTGTTATACAGCTTGGATAGGGAGAGGTCAGGGCCAGTTTTGGTTAAAATCACCTAGGTTATAGAGTTCACCGTTTGATTTGAGGATAGAAATTGAGTGATTAGAGGCAATAGTAGTGGAGAGGTCTGGGTGACAGCAAATCCTGCAACATAAATTGGTATGGAATAAGGCATGTAGAACCTGAGGACAAGGGCTTCATAAGCCGTGGGGACCAATACAGATAGGACCGGGTAGTATGAATGGAGGATGAACTGTAAATAGCTACACTGCCCCTATTTGTGCAGTATTGCCAGGTGATATTGTAGCCAGGGATGTAAATACTGGGATCAGGTATTTTACTATTTAACCAGGTTTTGGTTATTATGGGGAGGTCAGGAGCTAGTGATAGTGCTAAGGGTTGAAGCAGGACTAGTTTAGGTAGTAGACTTCTTATGTTAAGGTGGAGGATTTAAAACCACAAGGAAGGGTTGGTGTGTGGGAGGCAGGGAGGGCGTGTGTGGGAGGGGCCACCTGCATGTTTGATAGAGGGGGCCATGGTTAGGATTTATTTCCTGGCAGATAGTAGGAGAAGGGAGATGATTATGAAGCATAAACCATCAGGCATCCTTGTAGTCCACTGGAATACCTACTGCCATCCGCAGTTCACCTCCTGCATGCCTGGACACCACTCTGCACCTCTTTCAGTGGTAAGAAGCCTGCTGCCACTGGCCCCCTGAAACAAGCATCCGGCATCCTGTAGCCCACTGGGCTACCTACCGCCATCCACGGTTCATGTCCTGTATGCCCAGATACAACTCTGTGCCTCTCTCTGCGCTAAAGAGCCTGCTGCCACTGGCACCCTGAAACAAGCATTGGCATCCTTGTAGCCCACTGGACTACCTACCGCCATCTGCTGTTAGCCTCCTGCACTCCTGGACATCATTCTGCACCCTTTCAGTGCTAAGGAGCCTACTGCTACTGGCTCCCTTGAAACAAGCATTAGGTATGGCCTATACACGGCCCCAGCCTCCATGGCTGCTGCTTCTGCTGCTGAATATCTTGAAAATCAATGCCTTTCCCTGAAAAGTCCTCACTGGCTGCTCCTGAGCAGGAGCACCCTGATTAGCTGTCCAACAGACTGACTTTTTGCTCTCCTGATACCAGACTCAGCTCTTAGACATTAAGCCAGTGAATTAATTTGGGCTGCCTCCATTCTGGAACTGGCAAGAAATACATTTGTTTTTATTCTCCTTCTACAGCACAGCTGAAATCCTTGCACTTACGGGATCCTGTCTCCATGCAAGGGCTGATTTTCAGTTTCAGTGTGCAAGTTGATCCACACAGCTTCCACTCTGCAGATTTTCCCTGTGCTACTGCTTACAGTCATTTCTTGTATTGTGTTAAACCTGCTACCTCAATCGCTATGTCTAAGTTTATTAGAGTACAGGATTTAGAGTTCAGGATTTCTTTGTTGAAAGTCTCCATAGCCTCTGATTTGTATTTTAATCCAGTGCAGCAACCAATTTAATTCCTCCCTTGTATCGCCTCGACTGTGACCCCTTTGTTTTACAAATCTCGTTACAGAGCTGGCACCTAGCTGTCTTGCTTCCCACCACCTGATCTGGCCTCTTTAGTAAATTGCAACTCTTTTGTCTGTGTGCTAATTTTATTTTATCTCCCACCACTTCAGAGTGCTATTAATCCCTGTCTTGTTCCTCTTTCAACAGGCATCTTTGTAGTCCACTGGGCTACCTACCGCCATCCACGGTTCACCCCTGCATGCATGGACACCACTCTGCACCTGTCTTGGTGCTAAGAGCCTACTGCCACGGCCTTCTGGAACAAACATCAGGTACAACCCATATAAGGCCCTGGCCTCCATGGCTGCTGCTTCTGCTGCTGAATATTTCATCCACCACCCTCTCTCCCAGGCTATTTTAAATAACTAAAGCTCCTCCCTCCCTACCCCATCCCTGCCCATTGGCTCCAGTACCAGAGCTCTGGAGCTTAAAGCTATCCATCACCCCACCCCATTTGTTTGATCTCCCACTCTCTTAAAGCTTCCTCACTGGTCTGCTGTTCTCACCCAGCACTGCTTGCATAAAAGTGCCCTAGGCCTGCATTTTTCTCCTCCTCTCTACCAATGTCTGCTGTCACTATAGAACCTGCCCCAGCTCACACTGTTTGTGATCTTCTGATCTCCCTATCATGTGTCAAGATGCCTCAGCACTAGCCCAGGACCAAATATAGCTTGCCTACCTCTCAGAATCCAGCTCCTACTGGTATACCCTACACTCCTCCCTTATGGGAACTCTCCTACTCAGGTCATGTCACCCTCTACTTCCTCTTAAACATGGAATGCTGCTTACTTGGTCACTACCTGGCCTCCATATCCTGCTCTATTGCCATTCCTTCTTGCACCTGCATCCCATTCCTATCCCTCCTACTCCATGCAGGAGGCATTGAGAGCAACCCAGGCCCCCTAATTCCCACATAGCTCCTCCAACAGCACCAGGACAAATGCCCCAGAGCTAAAATGATACAATGCAATACAACCTGACCCAAACTATTAACCTTCCCACAAGGCAGAACCTCGCAAGGGCACACAAATACTCCTGGATTGGATTGCAACTAACCGGGAGGACTGTGTCCTGCACACTGGTACCAAGGCTGACTCCATTAGCAATCACTCCCTATGTACCTTCTCTGGTCATCCAAACTTGAATGGCCCTTCTCAAATACCTGTCTTTCCATAATTTCAGAAGCCCAAACACCCTGTCCATCTCTCTGAGGAACGGCACTGGACTGATCTGCCATTTTCTCATATTCAAATGAGACCTAGGCAGCATTCATGCTCAGTCAAGCTCTCCTGACTCTACAGGACAAGTATTTTCCAGTCATCACCAGAAGGGTGAGGGGTGGCTACTTAGAATGGGTCATGAAAGACCTCCTTACCCTCATGAAAGACAGGGACTGTGCCTGGTCAACCTATAATGCATACTCATCACCTACCCTACGGATGATTACAGGCATCAGAAGAACCTTTGCAAACACCTGGCCAAAGGTATCAAACAGACACATTTTCGCAATCTCCAGTAAATTAACCTCGGGGATCCTAAACAATTCTGGGCATCAATTGCTCACTACTAAACCCCCTCCAGTAAGCCTGTCCCACAGCTACACACTAATGCTGGCCTCTTTACTGATCCCCAAGAAGAGATCAAGGCCCTCAATGACAAATTCTCTGACTTCACTATGTACCTGAGCAAACTCCCAAATGACCTGCAAAAACCCTATCCCCTACACATACCCAACAACATCACCCACCAAGCCTACCATTCAACCCCCACCTCCCCATTTTTCTTCAAAATACCTCACATGCTAACATAGCTAAACTCCTGAAGATCCTCCCAAACCATGGCTACCCTGGAGCAGATGTATTATCCCTTGTCTTCCTTAGACTTATCTCCCCTGCCATCATCGCCTCTAACGTTCATTTTCAACCTCACCCTGACCACTTCCTTCATACCCGATACATAGAAAACCATGAAGGTCATTCCCATTCATAAAGCTGGGGACCCACAGTCCACAGACAACTGTCGCCTGATCTACATCCTTCCTCACCTAAGCAAGCTAGTGAAAAGCTGTCCACCACCAACTTGCTGACTACATAGGTAAATATGACCTACTTTGTAGCCAACAACACAGCTTCTGCAAGAATCACTCCACTCCACTGCACTTGCAATCCCTAACTGACCACATCTTCACAAACATGGACTGTGGAAATGCAACTGGCACAATCTTTATTGACCTCTCCATAGCCTTGACCTGGTCAATCACTCAGTCCTCCTCTCCAATTTGCATCACCTTGGCTGCTCTCCAGAGGTCACCACCTGGTTCAGAAGGTACCTTACAGGACACTCCCAGTGTGTGTGCATTATCCCAGCCTGCTCACCCACCCTACTTGTCTCTACTGGGGTCCCTCAAGGCTCTATCCTGGGACCCCTCCTTTTGTCATAATTCATTAACTCTCTTCCAGTGGATAGTCTAAACTGTTACTCAATCTTTTATTCCAATGACCTCGTGCTCTTCTCCAGTGGAAAGTCTCCTACCCTCATCTCTGCAGCCCTCTCACAAAACTACACCACAGCCCACAACTGGTTCTCTGACAACCTCCTTCTGGTCAATGCCAAACAAACAAAAACAATGTTGTTTTAGATCTAAGCCCTTCCTAATGAAATGCAACTCTAACCCACCCCTAATCATCATGTCCCTGATGGCCATTCCCTAGAGGACGTCAAACAAATCATATATCTAAGAGTTATGCTTGACCCCTCCCTTTGCTTTACAAAGCAAATAAATTCCCTGGTTCTAAGATTTCACCAAAAACTAGGGGCTGCCTACAGATACTGGCAATACCTCACCCCTGAGGCCTGCCACACCATCATCCAGGGAAACCTGTTACCTATCCTGGACTACTGCTCTTACATCTACTCCAGGACCTCTGCATCCACCATGGCAAAACTATCAGTAGCATACAGCAGTGCCTGCTGCTTCTGCCTGCTGGCCCTTTCTCCACACACCACTAGGATAACATTGTGATTGCTGCAGTGTCTTTCTGTGCTTATATCTTGAAAACATTTTGAAATATGTTTTCTTTTTGCTAATCACAACTTATGCAAGTGTGGAGGTGGCTAGGTCATGAATACAACTATAAAATATTTTTTCCACAGCTGCTATGGTTATTGAGATATTGCCACATAAACATTATTAGGGTTGCTTGGAGTGATTCTAGGCCTGTGCTATTTGTCTCTACTTATGTGTATATGGGGCACAGGGTCCAGGGAGCCCATGCTTCCACCTATGTATACTATTTATGCTAAACTAGGAGCACTGGAACCTCCTATGCTTGACTCTACACTCATGGGAGGATGGGAGTGCAGGGCCCAGAGGGCACGTGCTTCCACTTAAATATAAGATTATACAAAACTAAAAGCACATGGTCCTCCTGCACTATGTTTCAATACTTAAAGGTATGTGGGAGTGCATGGCCTGAGGGACAGCACTCCCACCCATGATACCATCTTGCAATACTGGGAGCACAGACCCCTCAGATGCTATGTCTCTACACTTATGGATGGGTGGGAGCACAGGTCGCAGAGGGCCCATGCTCACAAATATGCATCCCATTATGCAAAACTGGGAGCACAGGACCCATCTGCACTATGCCCCTACACTGATGGGATGGTGGGAGTACAGTGCCAGAGGCCGCTCACACCTATGGATACCACATAAGTAACATTTCCACATTCCCAAAGAAGGAAATTCATTGCAAAAACTTAATTAATGCATCAGTTAGGGTTGATTCCACACCAACAATAATCTTGAAATTTGATGTTTGGGTTACCAACCATACTCTCCCAACCACCCTCCATCCATAGACCAGCAGGCACTAGGGTGTACCTTGGGTCCTGGGCTAACTCTCACCCCATTCTCCTATTCTGTACCATCTGAGCTTGTTTACACATGGAATGGGGTGAGAGTTAGGGCTGACGACCAAGGCACACCCTGATGCATACTGCTGTGTGGAGGGTGGGGTGGTAGAACTGGTAACCCTTCATGGAATTTCCAGACTTTTGTCACTGTAATAGAAACCCTAACTGATGCATTATTGGAGTATTTTGCAATGAATTTCCTTCTTTTGAGCTTGTATAATATTATCCTTATTTTCCTGTCCTTCCATAGATACACATATATATGTAGGTGTGAAGCAGAAGGCCCTGTGCTTCCATGTGTTAATCAACAGTGACCAAATTGTCAGCATAGCCATCTTAATACCCCACCTCATGTGCCCCTGTAAAGAAAAAAACTGTGAGATGCCAAGCAAAATGTAATTATGCGAATTGCAATGCCATTCTCCACCACAGGTGTAAAACACATTTTGAGCAGGATATACAAAATGACAGCTGTACTGTTCACTAGGTGGTGTGAAAAATGACTATGCTGAAAATATGGGTCAAAAGATTGAAAAGGAGAAAAGTTATGCACACGTGTAGAATAAAGTCAATGACGCATGTAACTCAGGCATTTTTAAAGAATTTTGTCACCAAATTTTCAACATGGTCTTTGAGTAACCCATCTCAGGAACACTGCCACTGTCAGTCCCAAAAGGTGATTTCATGCAACAAACATGCCATTCTATGCCACAGTAGTGAAATGACAACTGTACTTTTGATGATGTAATATGAAAAATGGCAATGTTGAAAATTTGGAGTGAAAATACCAAAAATTGGTGAAGTTGAGTGTACATAGAAACATTTCAATGACTATTCATAACTCAGGCATGTTTTTATATTTTTGCACCAGATTTTCAATATGGGCATTTGGACCTCACCTCATGAAAGACTGGAACTGTCATTTCATTAATTGGTCTTGAAAGGTGATTCAGTGCAGTGACCATGAAATCATCTTTCAGGTCCAAATAATGAAATGACAGTGACAGTGTCCATAAGGTGGGGTACCAAAAGCCCATGTTGAATATTTGTAAAATTGCAAAAATGTCTGAGATATCAACATAAGTTCTATACATGATAGACAGCCATTATAAAGCACTTATCTTGATTCTACAGTTTGCGGTTCAACTTTGAAAAGTGCAGACATGTCCCAGTCAACAGAAGATGGTAGCCAATGGCCACTGGTGTAAGTATAGGACAAGGGATGTGTGTGAAGGTGGGTTGCTTAGTGGGAGGGTTGGGTTGGGGAGGGTGACTGGGGAGATGATGAGGACCATTTTTTTTTTGCAAAAAATACTTTGGGTGAACTTATTTTACAGTGACATCATCAGGAGAATTTCAGGACACTGGGAATGGGCTCCTAGTGTTCCACAGTATGGAGGGACATAACTTCATAACTTTGAACAGTGGGAGAGGGATCCCAGTGTTCCACATTGTTGGGGTCTATTGCCTGCACAGGGATTGTGCACTCCAATGTTGTCAAAACAATTTAACAAAATATATATATTTATATATTTATTTATAAAATGGGTAGGACAAATGATGTCTGCTGATTGGTTGAAACACATCACGTGACTGTGCATATATCAGAGCATGACAGCACACCTGCACTTTCACCCTGCCAAAACAATTTTGCCATTTTATAAGATAGATAACCCACTCTAGGGTATGCAGTTATGCTCTGATATACACATATGCCTTGGGTGGTTGATGCCTCGACCTGCTGGCCTCATGCGTAACAATGCACATGAAGGCATCGCATTATATAAGGTGGGACCACACACCTTAAAGTGAGTTATCTATTACATATACATTATATATATATATATTAATATTTCAGAACACTGGGGTGTGGACTCCCAGTGTCCCACAGTATGGGCATAGGACATGACTGGGGACACTGGGAGTGGGCTCCCAGTGTCCCACAACTGGTGGGGTGATAGTACTGACATGAGGATTGGGCATGCCATGTCAGCAAAACCTTTTTTTCATAAATATTTCAGGACACTGGGAATGGGCTTCCCAGTGTCCCAGAGTATGGGTAGGACATAACTGAGGACACTGGGATTGGGTTCCCCAGTATCCCACACTGGTGGGGGTGATAGTGCTGACATGAAGACTGGGCACACCATGTCAGCAAACCCTTTTTTATAATATTTCAGGACACTGGGAGGGCTCCCCAGTGTCCCACACTAGGAAGATGGCAGCATGAAATGCCAACACAGGGATTTCCTGTACCCCAATGTCAATAGAAACTTCTGTTTTAAATAAAACATGCCTCAGCCACCTTAGTGGCAGTAAAAGGAGATATTCCTTTTGGTGTTTACCTAAACAGGGGCGAGGAACAGAAATATGGCATTGTTTGGGACAAAAAGTGGCCATAACCAGTTTTGATGGTTTTGACTGGTGCCAATAGGATTTTCCCATTGAGGTAGTGCCACAAATTGTGGCAATTTTTGTGAAAGAGTGTAGCAATTTGTGGCAGTTTTCGAGTAACTGTGTCCTTAGTTGCACACAATTGCCATAATTTGTGGCACTTTGGAAAAGAAGTGTCACAAATTGTAGAATTGCCAATGGCTGAAACACCTAAAACATATTTCTGGTAAGTATTTTTAAAAGTATTGACAGGATCATGTTCCTCAGGCTCTGATTAGGTAAACACAAGTGTTGGTGTTCACAGAGTGGCAGCAATTTTTGAATTACAGCATTTTATAGCCATACGCTAACTGAAATCAGGATGACTGCTTCTCAAAAGTACAATACCCATTTGCAGCAGTGACAAGTGCTTTAACGAAGCAAAAAGTGCTTTTGAGTTGGACATACATTTTTTCCATAGTCTATAATGGGAATCTTTAAACGTTAATAATTTTGAATGGATTAATATTTTCACTAACCCTTCAGATGTATTGGAACTCTGCAGCTTCACAATCACACATCCAACCATAATGAAACTTGCCAGGTCCAGATAGCTATGGTGCCAGCAATGTTTCTGGCACAGTGGACAAATGGTTGCAAAGTTATTAAAGTGCAAACATTTGGATTTAATATAGAAGTAGCTGTGCAGCCCTACCATGAAAGTATGATATACGTATATATATATATATATATATATATATATATATATATATATATATATATATATGTGTGTGTGTGGAACACCTGATGGACAGGAGTGGGATATGGAAAAATTTTTTACTCCTGTAGAATTGTAGAATGACCACTGGATACTCACAAATGGCGAAGCCATGAGTGAGAGTATCCAGAGGTCACTCTGCAGGAATGAAAATATTTTTCAAAGCACAAGACTGCACATTATGTGTCCGATTCTAGAACTTTTAGTTTTATTTCAGTTTATCTTGTGGAATAAACAAAGAAGACACTTGACAAAAAGAAAAATTGTTGTTTTGCCATTTGGGATGAAGCAGGCTGTAATCCTTAATAGTTCAGGTATTCTTGGATGTTGAAGGCTTCACTCTTTTTGACTTATTTTCCAGTATGAAACTCAGGCTGCTGTTTGCTTGCTTTGGGGCTTTCATACAAGTACAAGATGAAAGTGAAGAAGGACTTGCAGGTGCAGGTGTGACAGATGAGATACATTCTTGTCATTAACTTCATGAAAGCAGTTGCAACACTTATGCAGAATCTGAGTGTTGCTGGGTGACATCAGCACAGTTGTAAATGACTGATTATCTTGCTGAAAAGCTCCCACCCCTACTGTATAAATTCCTTGGCAGTGTGATGTATACTCTGTGCTGATTATGTACATGATCTTTGCACTGTGTGTATAAATGTAAGCTTTTGTCACAGTGTAGATATCGGTACTGTGTGTTCCTGCAGGATGGAGATAGGCATTTTTTCCATTACATATCACTTCACTCCTATTGTATATGTATATGTGTGTGTATATATATATATATATATATATATATATATATATATATATGTATGTATGCAGGTATAGTTAGGATTAGTGAGCCACTTTAATGTTAAACCCCAAAGTTTGCACTTTAATAACTTTCAGTATCTCATGGAGGAGAAGCAGGCAGGTGTATACCTCTGAAGAAGCCCCACCTATTCCAAGCAAAATGTAGGGTTTTTATGCCTTCAGGCATAGAAACATAGAAACATAGAATGTGATGGCAGATAAGGACCGCTTGGCCCACCTAGTCTGCCCATTTTCCTACCTAACAGATAAGCTGCAGATCCTAGTTAACCAACAGCTTACTTCCTCCTACCCACCACTAGGACTGCCTTATGTCTGTCCTATGCATTCTTAATTCCCCACTGTTCTTGACTCCACGACCTCTCAGGGAGGCTGTTCCATCATTCACAACCCTCTCTGTGAAAAAATACTTCCTCCACATTACCCCTGAGCTGTCCCCCTATCTTCAAATTGTGCCCCTTGTTCTTGCATCTCTTTTTCTGAAAGATGCTACCCTCTTGGACTTTGTTGATTCCCTTGAGGTACTTGAATGTTTCTATCATGTCCCGTCTCTCCCTTCTTTCCTTAAGGGTACACATATTAAGCTCCTTTAGTCTTTCTTTGTATGTCTTCTGGTGCAGACCCTGCACCATTTTAGTCGCCCTGCTCTGTACAGCCTCACTCTGTCTATGTCTTTGCTAAGATGGAGTCTCCAGAACTGCACCTCAGTACTCCAGATGGGGTCTCACCAACTGTCTGTACAGAGGGATAACAACTTCATGTTTTCTACTATTGATGCCTCTCCCTGCCATCACAGTATCCTCCCAGCCTTCCTTACTGCCTTCTCACATTGCTTGCCCATCTTGGGTCATCTGATATAATTCCCCAGTCCCTTTCCATTTTACTGTTGTCAGTATCTCACCCCCATTGTAACTCTTCCCTGGGTTTTGTTTCCCAGGTGCATTACCTTGCACTTCTTTGCATTGAATCTGAGCTGCCATACATCTAATCATTCCTCCAACCTTGCCAAGTCCCTTCTCATCCTTTCCATTCCATCTTGTGTATCAACCCTGTTGCAGATCTTTGTGTTGTCTGCAAAGAGACATACTTTTCATTCTAGTTCCTCTGTAATGTCACTTATAAAGACATTAAAAAGGACCAGTCTTAGTACTGAACCTTGAGTACCCGCTAGTAACCCTCCTTTCTTCACTGTGGACTCCATTTACTACTACCCTTTGCTTCCTGTTGTCTAGCCAATTTTTATCCAGGCTACCACCTTGGGATCTACTCCCAGGCTGGCTAACTTGTGTATCAATCTTTTGTGTGGGACTGTATCAAATGCCTTGCTAAAATCTAGGTAGGCCATGTCCACAGCCCTCCCTGGTCTACTACTTTGGTCACCTAGTCAAAGAAATCTATTAGATTCATCTGACATGACCTTCCCATCGTGAATCCATGCTGCCTTGGATCCTGTGCCACTGGCCTCTAGGTACTCAACAATTCTTTCCTTCAAGTGATTCCATCATTTTCCCTACCACTGAGGGTCAAACTAACTGGTCTGTAGTTTCCTGCCTCTGTTCTGCTCCCACTTTGTGAAGAGGAATCATCCTCCCTCCTCCAGTCCTCAGGTACCACCCCATCCTCCCATGATTTGTTAAAGGGAGTAGTCAGCAGTGTCACTAGTTCTACCCTTAGTTCCTTTAGAATTCTTGGGTGAATCCCATCAGGCCCCATTGTTTGTCCACCTTCAATTTTATTAGTTCTTTCAGAACCCTTTCTTCTGTAAGTGGACTGGTATAGACCCCCATCTTCAGAGTGTTTCTCTTGTTTGGCTTAGGTACCTCCCCTCCTCTTCCTTTGTGAATACTGAGCAGAAATATTCATTCAGTATCCCTTCTTTTCACTGTCACCATCTACCACATTCCTCACCTTTATTAAGCCTCAGTATCCCTCCTTTGGTCTTTCCTTCACTCCCTAATGTACCTATAAAGGTCTTATCCCTTCTTTTAACAGAGTTGGCTATCCTTTCCTCTGTTTGGGCCTTTGCTATTTTGACTGCCTTCCCAGCCTCTTTCTGCTTTAACTGATAAAGTTCTCTGTCCTGCTCCTTCTGTGTTTCCTTATTTCCTGGATGCTATCCTTTTCTCCTTAACCTTCCTGCCACCTCTTTTGAGAACCATAGTGTTTTTTTCCTTCGTTGTGTTTTGTTGATTTGCTTTACACAAAGGTTTGTTGCCTCTGTGATGGCTGTTTTGATTACTCCCCATTGTTCCTCCAACCCTCTGTCTTGCCTGTTTGCTAGTGCTTTTCTGAGGGCACTCTCTCATTTTCCCAAAGTCAGCCCTCCTAAAGTCCAATACTCTTGCTTTTGTATACCTTGATTGTATGGCTGTGTTTATCATGAACCACACCTGTTTGGTGGTCGCTTGTTCCCAGATGGCTACCACTTCTAAATCTAAGATTCTTTCTCCATCCCCATTTGAGAGTACCAGGTCTAAGATTGCTCCCTCCTGAGTGGGTTCCAATACTAGCTGTCTGAGGCATGCCCCTGTAAGGCATCAAGAATGACCATGCTCTTGGATGTGCCTGCAGCAAAGGTGCTCCAGTTAACATCTGGCACATTCAGGTCCCCATCAACAATATTTTCCCCTTTTCTGCCATTCTAAGGAAGCCTTCTGTCATTTCCTTGTCCATTCCCTCCCCTGAGATGGGGTCTGTATGCAACCCCATGCAGATTGTAGTGCCATTTCCTGTCTCCAGGGTGACCCAGAGTGCCTCATCTGTTCCCTGTTTACTCTTTAGTTCTGTTGCTTTGATCCTTCATGCTTTAACTATTGTTATGTTCTGCCTGCTTCTCCCTCTATGGGTTTCTGGTGATTTTGTAAGTCTTGCTATTTCTAAGATGCTGTTTTAAAATGCCTAAAATGTTCACAAAGATTTTTGCCACAAACAATAAAAAGATGTAAAGTTTAGCTAAACATCTCTAGCTAATACTTTATTAAAAGCATTTTATACCAACATGTTTAGTCATTGGTGGGTGCTCCTATTTATGGGTACTGTTTGTGATTTAATATTGTGAAGCACCACTCATGAACGACTTTTGGTGGAGCTCCTTTTTGTTATTGTTGGTTGTGACTTTAATAAATTTGCAATCGTGTGTCCGATTTGCCTGTAATTTTACATCGCGATGTCCAACCATAGATCTCTGGATCTGGAATGTTCTGGTCAGACATGTGGTTGTGGAACTGTAGAGTGTCAACAAAGTGAAAAATCCTCAACTTTGGCACATTTTTGGTCTGGCTTAAAGGACTGAAGAATAAGTCTGTGTGGATTCAAATTTGCATATCTATATGTGGCCTGGGTTAAACTGGTGCCTTTGAAGATTTGGTGAAAAATCTGAATCCGTTCAAAGTTATGCAAGTTTTTCATGTCCCATTTTAGCCTATGGGAACATTTATATGTGCACTGTGAAACTTTTGTGAAAACATTTGTTTGTGTACAAAGCATTTCCTTATAAGGTATATGGGTGTCATAAAACATTTTTGTTTTCACAAAACAATGCTCGAAAAACATTATCCCATGTGTTGTTTTCTTTGTCACTTCATTGTGCCAAGGTGGATTGTCCTTTTAGGCTGAAATTTGTAGGATAAGTAAGCCCTTATCTCATAGATGTGCCTTTGAGTGGTTTGGTCCCAAAACAGTCAACAGGCCCATAGTTACAAGCATTCTAAATTTGAGAATTTCCCATAAGATAATATTGTGGTGCCGTATCTTGAAAACTATTTGAGATATAGATTTTTGCTACCCACTGTTTAGTCCAAACTAAGCATGCATGGAGGTTCAAGTCATGATTACAACTGCGGTGGAATTTTTTCCATAGTTGCTAACAGTTACTGAGATATTGCCAAATACGTGTAACAAGGGTTCCTTTTCAGTAGTGTAGGGCTGCTGTATGACTCTGTACTTAAGTGTAAGTGGGAGTGCAGACACATACATTACACAAAAAATGGGCAATGTGAAGGAGTGCAGGGCATGGAAGGCCCAGGCTCCACAAACACATACCACTAACCACTTACATTACACTTTCTCAAAAGAAGGAAATTCATTGCAAAAAACTCAGTTAATGCATAATTTAGGGTTCATGTGACAGTGACAAAGTTTGGAAATTGATGTTAGGTTACCACCCTCCACCCCAATTCATAGGCACCAACAGGCATTGGGGCATGCAATGGGGTTATCAGATGTAACTCTCAGCCCATTTTCCTATACTGTAGAGTGTCAGCTTTTTACACATGGAATGGGGTGAGAGTTGGGTCCTCATGCATGCTGCAATGCCTGTTGATGCCTGTATGTTGGGGGCCGGGGGTTGGTAACCCTAATCGAGAATTTTCAAACTGTGGCTGCACTTAGGGACAGGTGCACTTAGAGAGTGTTATTAGGTGCTGTTTGAGGTCAGTTTTGAATTAGGCCATACAACTGGTGGCCAAGAGGTGCCTAGGAGATCATTCATTCCTGGGGGCCTGAAGCAGGCAAATGCACATTGCTCAAGTGAGGTGCAATGGAAAGGGATAGCCAAGGGCCCCTCTAGTCCTCTCCCTGGTGACCTGTAATGAGTTGGCTGCCTTGATCAAATTGCCTACACAAGCTGGTGTTTTACCCAATAGAACCTTCTTCCTTAGGATGCAAGTCTGAAATTTGAACCTGTTTCTTAATGACAGCCAATCTGCATGTTCATACAAAATACAGGTGTGAGTGCCATGCTCAGCATCCAGGGGAGTCTGTAGGCTTTTTGAGTGCAGTCTGAACCCTTTTGAGCACTGTATCAGTTGCCACCCATAGACCACTAGCCAATAGTCAATAGTAGATATAATGGAACTGTGGACTGGAGAGGTGGAGGGCCCCCAGAGAAAGGTATTGCCTGTGTCTGTACAGGACACCAGTCTTCGTATTGACTGTCTTGATCAGAGAGTCAATATGGTGGCAAACATGAGGGTATCATCTATTATGACCACCCGATACTTGAACAACTGAACTTGTTCCAGCAGCTCACTGCATGAGTTGGAGATGATGAGGTGGCGGTGCTTATTTTTGTTATGGGGCTGGATATAAGCATGGCCTTGGTCTTCTTGTAGTTTAGTAGCAATTTATAACTACAGAACCAGTCCTCGAGTTTGGAGAAGGACTTCAGCAGCTCAGATTGTAGGGCAGCCTGAGACATGCTGCTGCACGGAGCACATCATCATCTGCATATGGTATGAGTTTGGTGTTACAGGCTGTAGGAAGGTCATTTAAGAAGAGGCTAAGAGTAGGGGCCCCAAGTATTGATCCCTGGTGTGCCCCTAATGATACCTTCTCTTGCGCTGGATACTGTTTGCCCAATTTTGACACATTGATTTCTCAGTATCAGGTAGTCTTGGAACAGCAAAGGGCATTGGGTGCCACACTCATGTTTGCAGCTGGGTCAGTAACAGGAGTAGTTGACTGTATCAAAGGCTTTGGTGAGGTCAATAAAGACAGTCCCTACCAGTTTGCCTTCATCCAGGGCCTGATGTGCATAGTCTGTGTAGTCCAGCAGGGCAGTGGTGGTACTGTGATTTGTCTGAAGCCATGCTGGTTTGGGCATAGTAGATTATACTTATTGAGGTAGTCGATGAGCTGACCCACCACAATCTTTCCAGAGCCCTGGATGGGGAGAGGGATCAAGATGGGCCTGTAGTTGGTTACCAGAGACTTATAGCCTCCTTTATGTACTGTGTGTAACTAGAGCCTGCTTCCAAACTGCTGGGGATTGGGCAAGGGCCAGACACTTATTGTACAGCATGGTAATGGGCAATATAAGAATGTACAGGGTGAGGGATAGAAGTTTCATGTCTTTCCCATCACTGACAAGTCTGGTCTTACCTAGTACTTTCTGGACCATAGTTAGGGCCTCTTCACCATCAGCCTTTAAAGTAGAATGTTGGGTGAGAACACTCAGTGGATATGTTGTTGGAATGGTTCAAACCAGGTTGAAAATAGGCAGGTGGTAGCACTGGGGTAAGATCAGTGAAGGCCTTATTGAAGGCTACAGCAATAGCTAGAGGGTCTGTAGTGAGGGTGTTACTGATACTGAGCAGTTGAGGTGCTTCTTGTCCTCCTTTCAAGGATGCATTTGATGTTATCCAGAATCTTTCCCATCACCCTAAGAAATACAAAGCTGGGCCTTATAATAGTTGGCTTTGGCAGAGACAGATTAGCCTGGTGCAGCAGTTCTTGGCCATTCTGTAACACTGATAGTCATGCTTGCTACCTGTGTTTCTGGCCTTCTCCCAGAGTATGTCCCTTTCTTTCAGGTGGGAGATAAGCTCCCCATCAATCCAGCCATTTGCCTGCCCCAAATATTCATTTTGTGAGTGGGGTATAAAACTAAAGCCCTTAATGAAGTAACTGAGGGCCTGATCAAGGGTAGGCACCAGGTCGATAAGAGTCCAGTCATGAAGTTCAAGGGCTGATTTGAGGCTCAAGTTTATCCATCCTCAAGACCCTGCTTTCAATGAGTATGGGTGGGCTTTTGGTAAGGTTATTAGACCACAGGAAGGTGATTGAGGAGTGGTCACTTAGCGTGTCTGGGAGAAACCTTGATCTCAGAGATCCAGGATGGTGAGCTTGCTAGGACCCAGTCAAGGAGAGTACTGTTTCCTGTCTTATAGTTCTGCCTGGTGGGGCAGGTGACAAGTTCTGTCAGGTTGGAGGTGGCTATCAGATCCTGAAAGGGGCAGCCTTTTCTCCATCCCAGTTTATATTAAGGTCCCTAGTAATGATGAGCTCCATCTCCTTTGGAAGGTGCTGATGACATCCATAATTGTGGGAAGGCCTGCTGTGGCTTTCTTGGGTGGTAGATGGATTGTGGCATGGATGAGAGTTTTGCCATTTTGACTGACCTGTGCATTTATCACTATTATCTCATGGTCCTCAGCCACCCTGGTTCCAGGAAGGATGGAGCACTGCAGAGAGTCTCTGGCAGAGATGAGGCATACCCCACCTCTATTGCCTATTCTATCAATCCTGTATGCTTGGAAGCCTTTGAAGGCAACCGCTATCTTTAATACTACTGATCAACCAGGTCTCCATTAGGAAGAGGATGTCAGGGGTATGGAGGGCCATCCATGCCTGTAGTTGGTCAAATTTTCTGGTTAAACTTCAGATGTCCAGTGAGGCTATTTTTAGGCCTTTAACCTTATGAACACCAGGCTCATTGATAGTGAGGGCCGGGTTCGAGTTAATGTTGCCAGAGAGGAGCAGGAGCATAATGATGACCTTTCTGGCTGAAAAGTTTATGCTAAATTTGGCTTGTGCCTTTCACCACCGAGGCTTCATGTGATTCAGGTGGTTGGACACCAGTTTAATTGTTGGGGTATAGTAAACAGTTACTACCCATATACTAGGGGAGGGCAAATGGCCACCCGTGTTTGTAGGGTAAGACCAAGTGAATTGCTGCCCACAGCCAAGTGAGGCAGTTTCTGAAGATGCATTTGACAGCCATGCACTGCAGTAGTGGTTCAGAGGGTATCATAGATGCCCAGCTAGACACCTGGTGATGTACCAAGCCAGGTAGCAAGGAGCAGAAGGAGATAGCACCACTAGATAGGGTACATGGCAGCTTGATTCATTCATCAAGCCTGACAAGCTGGTGCCAAAGTGAGGCTGTACAGTTAACCACTATACTTGGTAGGTAACAAACAGGCAGTACAGCTTTAAGAGGCCATTGGCAGTTTGTAGCTGAAGTGGGTGGAATTAGAAAGTCTAAAGTCTAAGACTACTATGTGGGTTCATGGCTTTATGATCTGGTAAGCCCCCTTATGTGTATTTCCTTGTATACCATGTCTTTTTTGCAATTTAAAGTTTATTAACCATTTCAAATTACAGAGAGAATCCACTATACACGTAGATTTACAATAAAATAACTCAGAATAGTATGGACAGATCAACACCTTGTATACCATTTCTATCCATCATTATTCTCTCTCTGTCATGGTCACTCTATCTTTCTCATAATCTTGTTCTCTCTCTCTTTCTCTGTCTCTCTCTCTCCTCACTCTCACTCTTTTACTCCTCTCTCCCTCTATATATATATATGAACAGTATATAAATGTACTGTATACCACTCTGATCTATATTACAAATAGAATCACAGAGGTACAGCTATAGAACATTATACATTGAAAATAGAGATAACTATAGTACACATAGAATTTATCACACAAGCCTCTCTGTAGCATTTAATTTTTGAAAGATTTGAGAAATGTTATACTTATCTGCTGTTAAATGGCCATTCAATTATATTGTTCTCCTTTTATATTTTATTATACTGTACCACTAAAAAAAAATATGTATGATATAGACATTCTAAACATGAATATTGAGTGGGGCTCCAAAATGGAATTCATTGATAAATAAAGAAAAAGCACACTAGAATGATCAAGAGCATACATCATGCAGGATGAGGGTGGAGTGGGGTTTATCTGAGCTTTGGCACTTATGAAAATGTACTGTATACATTTTGAAAGAATGTCTTAAGGATCCCTTGAATTGTATGTATTTATAGCACAGGTAAAACTAACTGGGCATCATATTCTAAAATCTGATGGGATTTGGACCAATTTTAGATAATGTCCCCAGGTTTCACCAGCACATGGAAGGGAGTGGTTTTGCTTACTCGTGGTGTGGGGAGTTGTGTGAATTGGTGGAAAATCAAGAACCAGCCAAATAGGAACTCACTCCAATCTCAATTAGGCAGTAGAGGTGGTTCCTGGATGTGGTGGCCTCCACCATTTCTTCCATCTGGGCCAACTTCTGAGAGGTTTGGTACCTGCCCTACCCCACCCAAATCACCAGCTTTTCACAGAAACTATATTCTGGCTGAATTTAGCAATCTGAGTTTGATGAACACATCTTAGTTTTCAGTGGACAGCAACCTCAAAAAAAAAAGCACCAGATTTCTACATAGGGCCATATGTTTTGCATGAAAGAGATCATTGAGTGAGCAGCAGTGACTCCCACCCAAGAAATACAAAGAAAGAAACCCTCCCAGCCCAGCCCCAAACTCTGCACCTACATAATGTAACCAGCCGCTCGTCACCACACCACATGGCACCCTTGGGGTAACCAGTGATATGGTGGCACAAACTGAGTGACTGAAATTGAGCAACTCAATATGAATGCCTGGAACAATAGAGACCATAAGAGAATAGCGAGGGAAGGAATAGTGACAGGGATGGACAGAATAGAGAGAGAACGAGAGGGTGGCATTACTAGGCAGGCAGGTTAAATGGATGAATTCAGTGAGGTTCTGCCAAGATAGCTGCCTGGCATGATGGTTAGGTCACCACCTCTAGATTTTGTGGACCGGGTAATTTTTTCCATGTCTTACTCTTTCCCCAGTGTCTGCCTACCCCAGGTTGATTATTTATATTTGGGGGATGCAGTGGGCAGTATCACATAAAATGTTGGTGTACATCTTGATCTGTGAACATGTATGTGTTCTTGCTGTTTTGCCGATTCAGTGTAGTGCTGATCGGCGATAATATTTACGGTGATTTGCACTAATTGTTATGGTCCGTGCTGTCAAGTCTTCACAATTATGACATGGAATCACAGCTCAGCAACATCACGCCTCACTGCCTCCACATATTTTCTTCCTTATCCCTCCTGCGGTCGCCGTCCTACATCGTCGCACTTCTTCCCTCACTACCTTATACACTGCTCTTCTTCCCTTGCTACCCTATCAGAGTAGCATATAATGGGTGCTGAATTTGAGTTGTGCATATCTGAGTCACTCAATTTAAATCACCCATATGATGTGATCCCAGGATCTGGGAGCTGTACAGAAACCATAAAACAATTATAATCAGAGGAACCAGATAAAGATATACAATGCACTGAATAGAACAATACAACTAACCACATTTATTAAATGCCGGGGGCACAAATACGCCTTTAAGGGAATATTAACACCTTCCACTGAGGAGACATTTTGTATATGAAAAATAGGGAGTAACACAACCAGAGCATCACCACCATAAACTCACACCCACACATCCTGTAAACAGAGGACTTAGTTGAGCCCAATGGATCACCAGGGGATTTTAACCAGTGGAGCTGAGGAGGGCACATGGAGAACAGGAATGCAGGAGGTCTTTGATATAGTCGGGATCCAAATCATGTGGAGCCCTAAAGAACAACAAGCAAAGTATGAAAGAGGTATGCCATATACCAGGATGACAGTTAACTCCACGTTTGCCCAACCCTTCTTCAGCCTGCTAGTTCTGTAATGGAGTCTTCTGACTTTGCTTGCATACAGTGTAACCTGCCAAAGTGCAAACTTCAATGTCAACCACAGGAGGTTCTGTGGCAGCTACAGGAAATGCAGTGTTATCAGCCCCTCCCGATCCTATGGCTAACTCTTTATCCACCCCAGTAACTTTGCATCCTCCTGCTTCCTCCCCAGACATTTTACAGGAAAAATAAATATTCTGTCTACTGGCAGTGTGCCAGGTGTTAAGTTTTATTATTTTAATATTGACTGGAAGAACAGGGAGGTGGATGAATTTGGAATTGGCTGGAGTGGGTGATGAGTGATTGAGGCCACCTACCCATGTTTTTAGCCTGTTTAACCCCCATACCAAAAATCTGAAATGTCTTTGGGTGAAGTGTCAAGCTGAGCCAAAGACAATGGGTCCCAACCAAAGCAGCAACTAAATTTCATATTTTCACAATCGCTCACCCTTACTTCTGCCCCAGACCCTTCATTGACTGCTGCAGTAGGATTGGTGTGACCACAGAAATAGTTAGTTCTGTTTGGCATATGGAGTGCCCTTCTCTGTGGCCTTTGACTCATGCAGCTTCTGTTTAGCTCACGGAGTAGAACTGTGGCACCTGGGTGGGGGAGCACACCAGAGCCACCACAGCTTCCTTATGGCATACTGGTGCACCACACTTATGTGTGCACATATCTGCACATGTACAGTGTCTGCTTCTGGTCACACAGCCTGACAAAGGGACATGGATCAGCAAATGAGAGCCACAGCAATGATGCCTTGTGGTGCAGCAGTCGCATCCATCACAAACTTGCTCCCAGGAGGAGCTCAAACATTAGAGCACCCAGCAGTGCTCATGAGCTACATGAACCCTCTGGTCCCACCAAATAGCAGCTAGGTGGATTGGATATGGATGCCATCAATTGAAGTTCCACTGAGGAACAAAATTCCTTTAAAATGAATAAAGAAAAGAAAGACTACAGGAAGGACATAATTTTTACTGTGTTTTTGGCTAAGAGACTTTGGGGGAAAAGTCAGAAGACATTCAACCAGCCCCAGAAAGTCAGGAAATCAGGAGCTCATCTATTGTATGCAGAGCTTCAAGGTGTGTACTTTTCTTTTTGCATCTTTTGCCTGTGAAACAGTCAAAGAACCAGATGAAAGAGATTTTCTTAACTGGCCTGACAGACTGTCCAGCCAGTCAACACTTACACCCCATATCTGAGCACAGAGACTTCATTGCAGCATGAGATCAGATCAGGCTGAGTGTGTGAAAGAGCCAGATGTGTGTATTCCTGTTAGCTGTCAGCCTTTGGGTTGAAACTTTGCTGATCCTTTTACAGGTATTTCTCTAAAAATCTAATCTGCCAAAGTCTTTTCACAGTGCTTTGATTCAAGAAGTAGAGATTGGCTTAATTGTGCTTCAGTACTGTATATCTGGGCCCAGAGGTTGGTTTGTTCTTGCACTTGAGCTATGAGGGTAGTCAGCCACTGCTCTGTTTTTCTGGGAGTGGTCTAGATGCAACCCTGAGTGGCTGCCTGCCTTTCAGGGTAGGTGAAGTGCATTCCCTCATGGGGAAGAGGACCAGACTCATAGGATATCAACATGTTGTAATCCACACACAAATGCCACAACTGGTAGTGTGTTGTGTCTGTCAGCCTTCCCTTTACATAGCCTGCATCTGCCTGTCCAGATGGAGGCATCATGAAGGAACCATCATCTCTGCAGTCACAGCAAGTCATGAGTTCTTGCTCATAGCCCAAACCCTTTGCCTAATTAGATAGCTAGATTGTGAGCTACCTATAGTTCCATGACCAGAAGACAGACCATTCAAGCCAAGAACAACTATGAAACATTTCTGTTGTAATTCATGTGCAAACATTTATTGAAATGCTCAGCCATCTAACTCTAATGGTACCAAACTTCCTAGACCTGCACTTACTAGACTGCATGCACACCATAGATTGTGGGAGCCCCAGAGGGTCTATGAGGTTAACTGGTGCACAAGTCTGGGGTTTGTTCTTATTTTATACTAAATGGCCAGTGAGCATTAATGCCATTTTCACTGGCATCCAGTCACAAAAATAACAAGTACAAAACAATTAAATGACAATATAATTCATACATGCAATCATATGCAACAGTACCATCAGAAATGACAATAAAATGCATACATACAATCATTTAAAACATCTAGATTTTGATTGTGACTATAGTAGCTTCCTAAGAGAAGTCTTAAAGGCAGAGATGGTTGGACAACTAATAACAGAACCAGGAAGAGCATTATATTGTTTAGTAATTTTAATTAATAAAGAATTTTGAGCCATAGCAGTATGAAAAAGGAATCTTAAAAGAAACCTGCTCAGTATTTTAGTATAAACTAAATTATTCTGTCATGGAAATAAGCTAATAATGGATTCAGGAAAAGACCCTTATGGACTTTATGTAAAAAGATTAATGATTTATAAGAAAAATTATCAAAAAGATAAACAACCAGGTATTCTATAAAGCTCACAATGATGAGAATTTTGAGGTAAATCTGTAGCAAAGCGAAGTATATTATGATATGTGGATCTCAATTAGGTAAGGATTTTTACTGTAGAAAAGGAATATAGTATGGATAAGATAGTTAAAAGGGATTGAAGAAAGAGTGGACAGGAATTAGCCTAATTTCCTGTGTAAAGTATCTATTTAAATAATATAACTTACCCAAATGCTGATGTATGGTATTAATAACTTTGACTACTGTAGTTCAAAGGATAAATGATGCTCAATTAACACCCTTAAATACTTAAAACTGTAACCATTTCAATGATATTACTATTATATATAGGATAAAGTATGGGTCTCGATGTGTAATGAAATTTACACACCGGTCTGATGCCACTAAACCCGAGCAAAGCTCAAAGGGTTTCGCCATATCAAACCCGGTGTCAATAGTTTACACCGAGATCCATATTTATTTATATAATTGTTGGACTTCATTTTTCGCCTCAGCAATTATATAAAATAAAATAAAAAAGACTGCTGTGTTGGTGTAGTAGATTAGGTCAGCACACGAGGTCCGCTTTCACTTTATTTAATTATTGTTATGGGGTCCATCCAGTAGTCGAGGGAACATCTGAAGTACTTTAAAACAATTTACTTACTGCTGAGTGTCCGTGGCAGTCTGTCTCTCTCTGGTGTGTTGCAGTAGGGTTTCAGGTTTGGGAAGGACACAGCAGTGAGGAGTATGAGCATGCTGATCTTGGAAAACCGTGCACATGTTTGCCGTGATAGGCGCTCCAAATTATGCCACGGTTTCCCAATGGGAAAAGGAAGCCCATTAATTATTATCCTGTAACAAAAGATCAGGGACTACAGGTTTCCTAGGATTTGAAAAAAAAAAAGTTTAGTTTGCTGAATTAAGAACCAATTTATGATATGTGAACCAAGACTGTGTAATGCCTAAAGTTGGTGCATCCCAGAAAAAATTAATAAATCTATTAGGGTTTACAGGTGCCCAGGGTGCCTGCTACAGGTGTAGACTACAGGGTATAGGTAAAGGGCCCTGCAAGTTAATTCCCTCCCTATAATGGAGAAACACCTGTAAATAGTAAAGAAAAGTGCCCTGTGCCAAACACTGTAAAAGATAGATATCATGCAACTCTGGTAACAATAGCCTGGATGGAATGTTGTGTTGAGCTGCTCATGCACAGCATTCCTCTCAGCCATTCTAGAACCCTGGGGTTCAAGTTTGAAGTTAACTGTCCTTTTGTTCAGTTGATCCTGGGCAGCTGTAAGGGAGAGCACACAGTAAGTCAAGGGTCAAGGAAGGACTTACCTGTGTGTTGAAGAAGTCTCTGAGGACTTAGCTGTGTGCCTGCTCTGCCTACCCTGCCTGAAGACTCCTGCAGCTGCTGTGTGTGCAGTCAGTGGTGCCATCAGGTCACTACAAAGAGGAAGTAAACAGCCGTCCGCGTGGTCTGGGCAAAAGAACCCTGTCGTTTTATTTTCTCCCGTACTTGTTTTTATAAAGTTTAATTTCGTCCCCATCGGCATCAAAGAAGGCGCATCGCTGCTCATCTTTGTCGGCCCTCCGAGGCTCCCTTAGTCATCCCACACTCTGCCTGTTTGTTCCTCCCTCCCTCCCTCTGCCAGCAAGACCTCCCACCTCCCATCTGCTTCCTCTGGTCGGTGTAGTGCGGTGAGTGGGTGGCAACCACGTATTGTGCTGTCCGTCTAAATTCTAAAGAAAAAATTATTTTTAGAGCATAAGGTGTTGGAGGAGCTGCTGAGGTCACGAGGGAATCGGAGTCAAGGACCCTAATTCATATTCAGAAGGCAGGGTAGGTTAGCGACGCGCCCACGGGAGGGCCAGTGCAGTAAGGCTAAGCAAGGCCTATTAATATTCATGAGAGGGCAGGATTAAGGAGCGACTCACCCAGGAGTGACAGCAGGCTCTTCTGAGCCAAATAAATTAAGAGGCAGCGCGAGTTTAAAGAGGGTACCAGGTCCAGTTTGAAGATAGGCTACCAGGCCCAATATAAAGTGGGCTACCAGGCCCAGAATAGAGAGGCACCAGGCCCAAAAGTTTAAAGCAGGGCACCAGGCCCAGTCGGTGGTGTTCAGGCCCGATGTAAAAGAGGGCACCAGGCCCAATATAAAGTGGGCTACCGGCCCAGAATAGAGAGGGCAGCAGGCCCATAAGTTTAAAGCAGGCACCAGGCCCATTTCGAGGTGCCAGGCCCAAGTGTTGGGCACCAGGCCGGAGGTAAGAGTAGAGCATCAGGCCCAAGGTAAGTGTAGGGCATTGCGCTGGGTAAATGTAGGCACCAGGTCCGAGGTAAAGCAGGGTTTCTGGCCTGAATTAAGGGGCCCGGCCTAGTGAGATAGGCAAACCAGCCCAGTAGTAGTAAGGGCAGCCCCAGCTTAGTGAGTTAGGGCATGCCAGCCCAATGGTGGTAAGGCAACTGAGGCCTAGCCAGTGAAGGCAAGCCAGTCTAGTAATAAGTAGGGCAAATAAGCCCCATAGCAAATAAGGCATATAGGCCTCTAGTGTCTGGCAACTAATATAGGGCAAGTGAGACACACTAGTGTAGTGATTGGGGCATTCATAGCAAAACATTCAGGGTAGCCAGATCCTATTCAGGAAGGCCCTACAGTCAGAAAGGGTCCATTTAAGGGTGCTTAGCTCACAATATGCTACAAAGGAACTGTAACCACTGTACTGTTTATGCCACTGCCTATTGCTCAAGCATCTAAACAATTGTGTATTGGCTAGAAGCACCTAGACTGCATTGTGACATTAGGATTGTGGTTATTGCCCCTGGTTGTCTGAACTATTGCCTTGGCTGGCTGAACTATTGCCTGAGCATCTGAACTATTGTCCATGCATCTGAACTATTGCCTGTGCATCAGAACTATTGCTCCATGCATATGAACTATTGCCCTGGCATTTGAACTATTGCCCTAGTTGTCTGAACTATTGTCCTATGCATCTGAACTATTGCCTCATGAATCTAAACAATTTGCCCCACAAGTAAATAATTGCCCAAAATTATAATTTGCCGTTCTCCTGGCAAATTATCTAGTCGTCAAGCAGTTCTCTTGGCATTGCAGATAGATGTATCTAACAGCTACATTGTTGCTAGCATATGAGGACAGTCTCAATCTTCTACCACATTGATCTTCTATGGTGCGGTCTGTTGTTCTACAAGTCCAGAATCAGTCTCTACCCAGAGGAAGACATCTTCATTATCATTCCTCACCAGAAAAGTGTCCAACCATCAGATCATCTGCTCCGTCTGTGTCATTCGCCAAGTTGAGTTCATCGCCGTTCATACAAGTCACACCACCATTTCTTCTATTCTGCTGTTCGAAGTTACATTCGTTGAAGTTCAAGCACATCCACGACCGCCATGCCAGTGTCATTTCATTTGGTTCATGATCCGAATGTCCTGAAATTGGTCACCCTCTGCAGAAGAGTGTGCACATCCTGGAAGAACCTGGTCTGCACCCCCGTCATTCGCCACAAGTCAAGTCCATGAAGCCCAGTTCAGGACACATCCGCTGTTTCCTTGTTTTGTTCTAGTTCATTGTGATAAGGCTACGAAGCAACCATCTTCACTTCAGATCTTTCTGGTTCCTGGTTGCAGTGGAGATCCATCTTCACCTCAGATCCTTAAGTCTTGCTGGCCCTTGGAGGACTGCAGCATTGTCCAGGTCATGGTAATTCTGCAGTGCATTGTCACCACGCATCTCCTGTTTTTCTTCTTCCTTGGTGGCCGGGAGTGGGTTTTGGCCAAGGAAGCCTTTGCATCCAGTGTGGGATCCAACAGCCCGTAATTGGTTCATTCCAGGAACCAGTTACTTTGGTTCTTTCTTTCCGCAGCCTTGAGAGAGTGGGCTTTTGTCAAGAAACACATGGTCTGTTTACAAACCTTTCACCACCCCAGTGGCCTTAACTTCGGTCCTTGCTGGGAATTGTGTTTATGGTTTTACAGTTCTGTTTTACTTCCCTTGTAGCTACCAACAAAGAATGATGGTGCCCATGAAGATGACAGACATTTGGACTTTGTGATAATTCTGTGGTCATTGTAAAACCAAATATTGTATTGTGGGTAGTGAATAACACCTGATTTCCATCTAAGTACTAGTTTCACTTACAGATTGCTGCTAAGGAATGTTAGAAGTATAAGTGGCAACAGGCCATGGTGCATCTTAAAATATTGTTTGTAATCATTTTAACAGTATTAGATAAAAGTAATTCTGTCCTATATATTGCTCTGTTATTGTTGTGGGGCCTACCTTCTCTTGTGACTGGGTCTCCCTACCCACTGGTACTAAATAAACACCCTACAGGTACTAAATCTCTTGGACTACTCCTGCCTCTCCTTGTCTGGGTAACTGTTATCTTATCCACTATAATTCGGACCTTGGTGTTCCACTCACTTATTCTATCTCGACCATCTTCATTTTGGAGCACTGCAGACCATCACAAACTAAAATTGTTGGTATAGTCGGCAGGATACAGATAATTATTTATCCAAGAAGCCCAAAGTTGGAGTTGTCTTGAGATAAATCCAAATGGAGCCAGGTGTAGTAGTGGACTGTCTTTTGGAGATAGTGAGTTGGTTGGAAGAGACCAAGATGGACCTCAAGGAATATTCCACCATCTCCATTAACTATGCCATTTTACTTTGAGTGCCATGTCTTCCACAATTTTGTGGAGAAAGAGATGGAATGGAGCCAGCAATTTTGGGAGTTTCACTCAAAGATGCAGGCTATGTTTAGGTTATACCAGGTCCCTGAGCAACAGAAGGTTGAAATCCTAATTAGGCGACTAAAAGGGCTGCTCACCGAGAAGTACAGTCCAGGCCAATTTGAGCAAAAGTTATGGCAGAACAAATTCTACAAAGACTAAGCAAATCTTTGATGCTAAAACTGTGTCCGACTTAAAAATGAAGTTCTTTCTCGCACTCAGAAGCCCCAAGAGACCCTGTGTGAGTTTGCATTGAGCCTGCAAGAGCTATTCTGAGCTATAGAGAGGCAGATGCTGTGAAAGTCTGAGATGCGGACCGAGTGCTGGTAGAAGTTTGTTGAAGGGTGCATAGTGAAGCCCTGAGGAGAGAGCTCCATGCTACATTTGCAGGACCCCAAGGCTGATTTCCTAGACTTTAAAGAGAAAGCAATTAAGGTATTCGGTTCTGGGACGCTTTGGAGATGAGGCTCAGGCTCATCCACGGATGGCAGCTACAATGAGAAAGATGGAAGGAAGACAATGCTTGGAAAAGGGACTTCAACCGAGGAACTGTCCCTACAGAGATTGGAGTATGGAAGAGAACTTGTCACATATCTGAGCTGGTATTCGGAGCAAGAACAGATGTGGGGACCAAGGACGCAGACACCGATCTGTTCTAGCGGGCCAGTGCCAGTCAACACTCTGAGCTGATCAAACAGATTGCTACCCTGATCCACCAGATGGCAGAGATGTGCAAGAAATGCAAGGCCTAAAGGCAGGGTGGAAAATGAAATATCCCTTAATCAGCCTGGAAAAGTAAGGAAGGGAAATGATCATATAAATCATCCGAGGAGGGTGAAGGAAGGAGCCCCATGGATCAGTTTGATAACTAGGGAAGGCCCATTTGTCATCGGTGTGGTGTTAGTGGCCATATAGAGCTAAGATGTAGTCAGCCAGTGGATGTCACCCTTACTTTAAACAGAAATGCTTCGGGATGAGGACCGACTGAAAAGCAGATGACCAGGTCCAGCAGCCCCATTAGATCAGTCTTGTTTCATTGGCAAAAGTCTGATGGTACTGGTAAAGGTAGACGGTATCAAACTTATGGTTTTGTTAGATACAGGATCACAGGTCACCACGATACAGGGACGAGACTTCCAGAGCTATGGACACCCAATGATCTTAAGCCACCTCCCAGATCTTGGGTGAAGTTAATAGCAAGGAATGTAGATGAAGTATCATATCTGGGATATCTGGAAGCTGATATCCAATTGGAAAAACACTCAAAGCAGACAAGACATCATTATTAATGATCTGAAAGTGATCATTTGCCACCATTAATCTTGGGGATCACTATTTTACAGAATTGTTTCGTCGAGCTAGTGCACATCCTCCAACAAAGAGCCAAGCACATACCCCAAGTGGATAAACATGCTCTGCAACAAACTATCAATCATCTGCAATGCCACCAATGGTTTGTCAATGCTGATGGTGAGATTGGTAAAGTAAGAGTGACCAACACCAGGCCAGTAACATTAAAGCCGGGCACAGAAACCACCCTATGGCGCAAAGCAAAGGTGGGCCCAAGAGGTCATGATTATGATGCTTTGGTAGAACCATATCCTACAAAAAAGAAGAACCCATAATAGTGGATCAGAGTATAGCTACCATGATAGAGGTTGGATTCCAGTTAGAGTGTTAAATTATGAAACTCACGATGTACAACTTTACTGAAATTAGCGGTTGCTCAAAGCCACACTGTGTGCTTGCAGGACACTACTGAGGATGAGGAAGAGACAAGGGTGGTACTTGGAACAGAAATAAAAATGTTGGTATACCGAAATGGGTGAAAGAAATCAATTTGAATGATCCTAAGACCACTGCAAACAGAGAGCTGACGTACTAGAAGTGGTTTTATGCCATCAAGAAGCTTTTATCCAACACCCTTAGACTTTGGCCTAGCTCATGTGTTCAGCACCACATCAGTACAAAGGACATCTACCCATCAGGGAGCGATTCAGACCTCCCTGACAGCAATGTACCAGCAAGTAAAGGAGATGATCAGAGAGATGAAAGAGGCTGAAGTGATCAAAGAAAGTCACAGCCCATGGCCAGCTCTGATTGTTGGTTAAGAAAAAGATGGTAAGATTAGATTCTGTGTTGATTATTGTAAATTAAATACCATCACTCATAAAGATGCATATCCTTTGCCCCGGATAGAAGATTCCCTCGCAGCTCTCAATCTGCCACCATGTTCTCTATTCTGGACTTAACCAGCGGATACTGGCAAGTTCATATGCCACCAAAGGATCAAGAGAAACAGCCTTTATCACCCACATGGGTCTTTTGAGTTCACAAGGATGCCTTTTGGACTGTGTAGCACCCTAGAACTTTCCAGAGACTTGTTGATCATTGCCTTGAAGTCAACATTTTTATATTCTATTATTATATTCAGACGATATCATTGTATACTCAAAGACCCATGAAGACCATTTACTACACTTGGGAGAGGTATTCCAAAGACTAATTCGAATATGGTCTTAAAATAAAACCATCAAATGCTATCTATTACAATAAAGTAAGTTATCTGGGACATATAGTTTCCTCAGAGTGAGTGTCACCAGACCCAGGAAAGACAGAGGGTAAAGGGTTGGCCTGTTCCTTCTACTGTCAGAGATGTCCGAAAGTTCCTAGGTTTCATTGGATATTATTGTAGATTTATTAAGAACTTTTCCAAAATTGCTGTGTCATTGCACAAACTTTTAAGAGGATCAGCAGAGGTTGAGTCCCAAAGAATCGTCCTGTTGTATGTGCAGCTGAGCAACAGAGAGCATTTGATCAATTAAAGAATGTATTAACTGAGGCTCCTATACTAGCTTATCCTGATTATGCAAAGCCTTTTTTTTTATATACTGATGCCAGTAACAAGGGATTGGGTGCGATACTTGCACAAGAACAAAATTGTGTTAAACGAGTTATAGCTTATGCAAGCTGAGGGTTAAGAGGCTCAGAGTGGAATGATGCCCACTACAGCTCTTTCAAACTTGAGTTCCTAGCACTGGTATGGGTCATCACAGAAAAGTTCTGTCAATATTTAGCTGTTATCCCTTTTACGATTTTCACAGATAACAACCAATTGGCACATTTGAATACTGCAAAACTAGAAGTCCTAGAGTAGAGGTGGGCCTTCCGACTTGCGAATTATCAATTCTCCCTAATATATTGTTCTGGTAAAGTGAATGTGAATGCAGATGCATTGTCTTGAATGCCTGGACAAGAGGAAGCAGAAGTAGATGATACCTCATTGGAAAACATAGAAATGCCACCTTTTCTTCAAGTACCAGCTGAGATTGTCCAAGCTTGTTGTCAAGTTGTTCCAGAGCCAGAAGTGGAAACCTGACCAAGTGGATGATACAATTGCAAACCAAAAGAGTTAATGGATGAAATTGCAGGAACAAGATCCTACTGTCAACCAAGTTAAAGCTCTAGTCTCTGCACAGAAACACATGACCCAGCGAGAAAGAAAGAAGCTAAACCTAGAAGTAATGAAACTTTGGAGTCACATAACTCATCTGGCCATAGAAGATTGCCACTCAGTTAAGAAAAGCAGAGACCTTACTAGCACATGGAATTGACCCAGATCATAGTCCCAAGGACCAGCGCATCAGTAGTATTAGAGGCATACCATGATCAGTTGGGACATTGTGGGCACAAGAAAACTGAGGCTGTTATTAGAAGAAGGTTTTACTGGACAGGAATGCATAGTGATATAATAAAGTGGTGTGAAGAATGCCTAGCATGTAACTTGAAATGCAGAAAAGAAGTAACCAAAAGGCTCCTCTTCACCCTGTAGTTAGTAATGCACCATTGGAATTAGTTGCTCTAGATTACCTAAAGTTGGACCCAAGCACCAGTGGACACATATATGTTCTCACAATAGTCCATCACTTTTCAAAGTTTGCAGTTGCTAGTGCAGTTAGGACCTACCCACTGAACTACTGCTGAGACCTTTCTGAGATGTTTTCAATGACCTTTCGTTATCCTACAAAATCCTTACAGACCAAGGAACTTCTTTGAATCCGAGCTGTTTCATGAGCTCTGCACCCTTTATGGAAGCCAGAACTGAAAACCACTTCCTATCTTCCCCAAAGTAATGGATTTTGTGAAAGAACAAATCAGACTCTACTTGAAATGTTGCAAGTCCTACCAGAGTATAAATGTCCCTACTGACCAGCTTTGCTTCCCGAACTCACGTATCTATATAATAATACCATACACTGTTCTACTGGTCATACACCTCATTATTTAATGTTTGGACACCACAGAAGACTTCCAATGTACTTGGTATTAGAGGTACTGCTCGATGAAACTAAAGTAAGAAAGCCAGTTACGAATTAGGTGCAAGAACATAACCAACGCTTTGCAGGAAGCTGGACAAATTGTAGGCAAACATATGGAGCTGAAAGCGGCAAAGACAAAAGAAAACTATGATACGAGGGCTTATACTACACCCTTACTTATTGAAGAAAGAGTAATGTTGAAGAAACTCTAAAATGCAGCAAATTGGCTTCAAAGTGGGAACCCGAACTCTATTGCATTATTGAGATACCTTATCCTGAGTTACCTGTATACAAGATCCAGCAAGAATTAGGAAACAATACCAAGATTATTCACCGGAATCTCTTAAAAGCCTGTATTTTCAGAGACGCTGTTCTCACTAAAGATAAGGACAGCTCTATGCGAAAGGAGAGGTAGAGTACATAAAGGATGAAATGTTGGGACTAGAAATGCCAACTAGTTGGTGCAAAGAACCTTTGATTCACACTTCTAATGTCAATTCCTTTGACCGCCAATTGTTGTACCAGCGAGAGAGCCTGAAATGCCAGATTTTATGGAACCAGAATACACTGTCCAAGAACCCATAGGTTTCCAACCCTGTAGATCCCAAAGATCTAATGAAGCGTCCTCTTGAAGGTATATAATGGAAGCCTCCCAACTTGTCTCTTGGCACTGTTTGTAGATCTAGTCAGAGTAATTCCTCAGACACAGTCACTTTAATCTAAGTAATTTAAAGTTTACAGTAGTTATAGATATCTTAGAATGTTTTATCAAAGTAAGATTTCATAAAGTGTTAAATAAGATTTTAAAATGTTAAAAGTATCTTTTATAAAGTGCTTAAGGAAATACATGGGGACATGTATTTTTAGGTGGGCCGAATCTGTAATGCCCCAAAGTTGGGCATCCTAGAAAAACAAAATTAAATAACTCTATTAGGGTGTACAGGTGCCCAGGGTGCCTGCTACAGGTGTAGACTGCAGGGTATAGATAAAAGGGTCCCTCACAACTTAATTCCCTTCCCTATAGTGTGGAAACACCTGTAAATAATAAAGAAAAGTGCCCTGTGCACTTGAAACACTGTAAAAGATAGATTTCATGCAACTTTGGTAACAATAGCCTGGATGGAATGCTGTGCTGAGCTGCTCATGCACAGCATTCTACTCCAGCCATTCTGGAACCCTGGGGGTTCAAATTTGAAGTTAAATTGTCTTTTGTTCAGTTGATCCTGGGCAGTTGTAGAGAGAGAGGACACAGTAAGTCAAGGGGACAAAGAAGGGCTTACCTGTGTGTTGAAGCCGTCCCTGAGGACTTAGCTGTGTGCCTGCTCTGCCTCTCTGCCTGAAGACTCCTGCAGCTGCTGTGTGTGTGCAGTGTGGTGCCATCGGGCACCACAAAGAGAGTACAACGCCATCCGCTGTGGTCTGGGCAAAAGAACCCCATCATTTTTTATTTTATCCTCTTACTTGTTTTATAAAGTTTAATTTCGGTCCCCGTCGGCAGCAGAAAAGCGCCGCATCACCGCTCATCCTGTCGGTGCCCTCTGAGGCCCCTTAAGTCATCCCCACTTCATCTGCTGTTTGTTCACTCCTCCTCTGCCAGCAAGACTTCCACTTCCCATCTGCTTCCTCTTGTCTTGGTGTGGTGCGGTAAGTCAGTGGCAGCACGCTAATTCATGCAGTCCACCTAAATTCTAAAGAAAATGTTTTTGTTAGCGCATGAGGTGCTTGGAGGAGAGGCTCAGCGCTGAGGGGAATTGGGTCACAGGACCCAAATTCATATTCAGTAGGCAGGGCAGGTTAGTGATGCTCACAGGAGGGGCCAGTGCACTAAGGCCAAGCAAGGCCTATTAATATTCATGAGAGGGATTAAGGAGGCGACTCACCCAGGAGGGACAGCAGGCTCTTGTGAGCCAAATAATTAAAGGGCAGCGCAGTTTAAAGAAAGCACCAGGCCAAGTTTGAAGAGAGGGCTACCAGGCCCAATATAAAGAGGGCAACCAGGCCCAGAATACAGAGGCACCAGGCCCATAAGTTTAAAGCAAGGCACCAGGCCCATTTCGAGGGTGCCAGGCCCACAGTATTTAAGGAGAGGCACCAGGCCCCAAGTAATAGAAGGCACCAGGCCCGAGGTAAAGGTAGGGTATCAGGCCCGAGGTAAATGTAGGGCACCAGGCCAGAGGGAAGCAGGGTTTCCCAGCCTGAATAAAAGGGCCCGACCTAGTGAGTTAGGGCAAGCCAGCCCAGTGGTAGTAAGGGCAGCCCCAGCCTAGTGAGTTAGTGCAAGCCAGCCCAATGGTAGTAAGGGCAGTTGAGGCCAAGCCAGTGAAGGCAAGCCAACCTAGTAGTAAGTAGTGCATATAGGCCCCACAGCAAATAAAGCATTTAGGCCTCTAGTGTTCCAGGCAACTAATATAGGTCAAGTGAGACACACTAGTATAGTGATTGGGGCATTCATAGCAAAATGTTCAGGGGTAGCCAGATCCTATTTAGGAAGGCCCTACAGTAAGAAAGGGTCCATTTAAGGTGCTTAGCTCACAATATGCTACAAAGGAACTGTAACCACTGTACTGTTTATGCCACTTCCTTTTGCTCAAGCATCTAAACAATTGTGTATTGGCTAGAAGCACCAAGAGCGGCATTGTGACATTAGGATTGTGGTTATTTGCCCCTGGTTGTCTGAACTATTGCCCTGGCTGGCTGAACTACTGCCTAGGCATCTGAACTATTGCTCCATGCATCTGATCTATTGCCCCATGCATCAGAACTATTGCCCCATGCATATGAACTATTGACCTGGCATTTGAACTGTTGCCCTATTTGTATGAACTATTGTCCCTGCATCTGAACTATTGCCCCATGCATCTAAACAATTGCCCCACAAGTGAATAATTGCCCCAAAATTTATAATTTGCCCTTCTTCTGGCAAATTATCTGGTCATTAACAGTTCTCTTGGCATTGCAGAAAGGTGTATCTAACAGCTACATTGTTGCCAGCGTATAATGGACAGTCTCAGTCTTCTACCACATTGATGTTCCACGATGTGGTCTGCTGTTCTACAAGTCCAGAGTCAGTCTCTACCGGAGGAAGAATCTTCATCATCATTCCTCACCAGAAAAGTGTCTGACCATCAGATCATCTGCTCTGCCCATGTTGTTTGCCAAAGTCGAGTTTGTCACCGTTCGTGCAAGTCGCACCGCTGTTTCTTCTATTCTGCAGTTTGAAGTTACGTTCTCTGAAGTTCAAGCACATCAAGACTGCCATGCCAGTGTCATTTCATTTGGTTCCTGATCCAGAAGTCCTGAAGTTGGTTGCCTCTGCAGAAGAGTGTGCACATCCTGGAAGAACTTGATCTGCGCCCCACTGGTCGTTCGCCGCAAGTCGAGTCCTCAAAGCCCAGTTTGGGATGTGTCCATTATTTTCTTGTTGTGTTCTAGTTCATTGCGATAAGGCTACAGAATCAACCATCTTCACTTCAGATCCTTCTGGTTCCTGGTTGCAGTGGACATCTGACTTCACTTCAGATCTTTCGAAATCTTGCTGGCCTTGGAGGGCTGCAGCATCATCAGGTTATGGTAATCCTGCAGTGGATTCATCGCCATGCATCTCTTGTTTTCTCCTTCCTTGGCAGCCGGAAGTGGGTTTGGCAAGGAAGCCTTTACATCTGGTGTGGGATCCGACAGCGTCCATAGTTGGGTTCATTCCAGGAACTAGTTTCTCTGGTTCTTTCTTTCCGGCAGCCTTTGAGAGAGTGGGCTTTTGCCGAGAAACATATGGTCTGTTTACCAAACCTCACACCACCCCAGTGGCCTTAACTAGGTCCTTGCTGGGAATTGTGTTTAGGGTTCTACAGTTCTGTTTTACTTCCTTGTAGCTACCAATGAAGAACAACGGTGTGCACAAAGACGACAGATGTTTGGACTTTGTGATAATTCTGTGTCATTGTAATACCAAATATTGTATTGTGGGTAGTGAATAACAAATGTTTTCTGTCTAAGTACTAGTTTTGCTTACATGTTACTGCTAAGGAATGTTAGAAGTATAAGTGGCAATAGGCAAGGTGCATCTTAAAATATTGTTTGTAATTATTTTAGCAGTATTAGATAAAAGTAATTCTGTCCTATCTATCACCCTTTATTGTTGAGGGGCCTACCTTCTCTTGTCAATGTATCTCCCTATCCACTGGCACTAAATAAATGCCCTGTGGGAACTGAATCTCTTGGACAACTCCTGCCTCTCCTTGTCTGGGTAACTGTTATCTTATCCACTATAATTCGCATCTTGGTGTTCCATTCACTCATTCCATCTCCACCATCTTCGTTTGGAGCACCGAGACCATCACAAATACCTCCCACTAAAGTCTATCTGAAGATCTCTTTTAGTTCAGAAGTGACAAAACCTTGACAAGACAAAACAGCGTTGTCAGCATATAACAACAATTCAGTTTTGTTACAGAAATCAGAAAGTGAATTGATAAAAAGAGAGAGAACAGCGAGGACCAGGAATGGGCTCCTGTCAAACTCCACAACTAATAATATCAGAACTAGAAGAAAAACATTAATAACTGTAACTTGAGTATGATGATACAAATAATTACTAAACTAAATTAATTACATCCCATGAAAAGTTAACTTTTAATAATATCTTTCTGAGTTCAACATGATCAGCCAAATTGAATGCCTTGGTGAGGTCCACAAAAGCTGAAGCCACATATTGACCTTCATCAAGGGCCACATGAGTTTGGTTAGTGAACCTCACCAAGGCAGTCTCTGTATTATGACAGGTCTAAAACCATGTTGGCTGGGTGACCATAGGTCATACTTTACTGTACAATATGTTCAGATTTTGATCAGAAATAATTTTTCAAGTACTTTGGATAATGGCATTAAAAGTGATATTGGCCGAATATTTTACACAAGTCTTAGAACAAGATTTAAAGATGGGTATAACTGTTGCACGTTTCCCAATTGTAGGAAAGACCTGGTAACACAATGAATAGTTGAACAACTATGTAGCTGAGGGAAAGCATATAGCTCACTTTTTAAGTATACAATAATTAGTTTTGTCAGCTGATCCCTCTCCCAAGGAAATAATACTCACTACACACTGCTATCTTGGATGCTCATTGGCAATATTTATTAAGATACTAATTCATAATTTACATATTCTTCTTCGCATACAGCATCACCTGTCAAACAGTAAAACACAGGTATTCAATCAATTTCTTCACTTCATTCCGGTCCTCTTCTTGCTTGCTCTTTCTTTCAGGGTCAGACACTCCAGATCCGACTCCCCATACCATCACCAGTACCAGGTACTGACTTACCAGGACCCCAATCCCTTAGGTCCAGACACTATGATCTGACCCTAATCTCATCCTTCCCCAACACCCTTTTACTCCATGCCTGGGTCCCTTTTCCCCAGCACCTGTTGCCCTACCCCAACCCCTTTCTGCCTAACCCCCTTACCCCTCTCTTGCTCCCCATTCCACCATTATATATCTTCTACCTTTTTGGGCACTTGCTGCCCTTCCATAAACTGGGCTCTGTCAGCCCTGTAAACCAGCTGCCCTTCGCAGCTCCACTGGCCTCTTTGGGACCCCTGTTGACACCCTGACTCTTATCCTAGCCAAACCACATCCCCTTCTTGCTTACTCAGCCCCAAAACCTGCTGTTCCTGGTGGCTGGGTGGGAAAATCCCAGCAAGAGGGGTTCCTGAGGCTGCACCATCTCTTATACCCACCCAGGCCCTTCCAGCGCACTGCCCCTTGAGTCAGTGGCTTGTCACGCTACCCCTCCTGTGTACAAATGGCACTTGACAACTTCACTATCCCTATCCTCCTAACCCCCTTCCCACCCCTCCCCTATCCTCCTCTTTCCTCTGGGGTCCTCTGACAATTCTGGTTGCCTTTATTGTGCAACCCTATTTGTCAGCTGATCTAAGAAATAACACCTGCCCACACTGCTATCTTTGATGCTCGTTGGCAACATTTATTAAGACACGAATTTATAATTTACATATTCTTATTTGCATACAACATCACTTGTCAAACAGTAAAAACACAGGTGTCCAATCAGTTTCTTCTGCTTCATTCCCAGTCCTCTTCTTTTTGCTTGCTCTTTCTTTCAGGGTCCGGACACTTAGAACGTTTCCCCACCATCACCAGTACCAGGTATTGACTTACCAGGACCCCAACCCCTTAGGTCCAGACACTATGATATGACCCCTAATCTCTATCCTTCCCCCACCCCATTTTACTTCATGCCTGGGTCCCCTTTTCACGAGCATGTGTTGTCTTCCCCATCCCCTTTATGCCTACCCCCATTACCCTCTCTCACTCCCCCTTCCACTGGCTCCCCTTGTAGGATCCCCCATTAGTTCCTAGGCCCCTCTATCAATCCCCCACCAGGTCTATCATGAATCTCAGGAAAAGGCACATCCCAAACTTTGTCAAATCGACCCCATCTGACCTGTACACCTCGGCCTCTTCAAAATGTGTCCGGGTGCTGTATGTGCACCCACTCATCTCAATTACTGCATGGGTCACCTTCCTGTTTAGCCATTTCCTCCCTTTTCCCTCTGCTCTGATCTTCTTTGCCCCTCTCCAAACTCTGTGGGATGCGATATCGGACCAGCCGATGACCACGTAAACCACCAACCCTTCACCCTTTCCAAATCTGCAATTATGGTCTATATTAGTGAATCCCATAGGGTTTCCCCAAAGTCGCAGCCCCAAGTGTATAATGAGGAATCCAGCCTGTCCACCAGATTTGAAGTTCCTCTAATAGCGGCATCAATTGTGCCCATCTCATCCTCCTTATTCATTTCCATTGCACCTCATGTGTTCCACATCTGTTCTCAGCTGTGCCCCACCACTCTTTGATGCAGCGAATCTCTCAGCTCAATAGATAAAGGAATGCCCTCCAACCAGACCTGCCTCTTTTCTCCTGGAAGACAAAGTGAAATGCCATGGTGAAAAGAAACATTCTGCCATCACCTCACATATTTTTTGTAGCAGTTGGATCTCCACCTCCCCATCTGCTTCATCTCTGATTCTGACCTCCCGGGCAGCCACCTCAGATGCCACCCCTATCCGAAATGAGTTGGGGGCAAATTCATTGGGGTTCTCCCCAATAAATGCCAATGCCATCTTCAGGACCCCACTTACTTGGAAACCTGTCACTGGGCTCCCGTCCCTGTGGCAGAACCAGATGTCCTCCATGAATCCAAGGGACCTCCCATGGCCTTCATTTCCATGACTGTACATACCTCTTTTTTTCCTTTCTGACTAAAACTACACCTTTGCACCTGCCCCTTTGGTCTGTCTTTGACCTTGCCAAATGAGTGATCACCCTGTCCTGCCCCCACTCGATATCCCTGGCCTGCAGACCCTGGGCTGTATCTGACTTCCATGCATCCACCACCTCCCCAGTCCTGAATGCTCAGCACACCATGACTGCAAAACTGCCCTGAAAAGGCAGGCTTCCTTCACTTTGGTGCATACATGCTGCAGGGCCCTCTCATCCTCTGGGCAACCGGACCATGATGGTCCTTCTCCTATCCTTCCATGCCCTTGCCCTCTGCCACGCTGCCACCAAATGCCCAACTTTCCTCCCTGCCATGGTGTCCAGCCAATCTCTGTCCTTACACATTCAGCTAATGCCATCTAGCTGCACTCGCATTGTGGTATGAGCAATTCCCTCCTCCCACTTCCCTATGACATATTGTTTCAGTTGTTCCTCCGACACTTGTTCCTTGTGTCCCAACCTGCCTTGGCCCAGAACTCCTGAAAGTTCCACCAAGCCCCTTCATATGCCCTCAGTGTGTTGGGTGTCCAGGAGTTCTGTTACAACTGTCTGACTTTCTCTTTCCCAACCTCCCATAAATGGTCCAGCACCCTGATCCTGTGTGCTACTGCATTCGGTTCCAACTCCAGGAACCTGTTCATCTGTAAACAGGAAAGGCTGTCAACCACATCATTCTGTATACCGTCAACATGCTGCGCGCTTTGAATGACAAGTTCAGTTGCAGACCCAACTGTACCAGCCAATGCATTACACCTCCAACGACTCGGTGACCCCACCTTGTCTGTTTCACCTCTACCACCCCTTCGTTGTCACACCAGAACAGTATGTTTTCCCGTCATCCTTTACCCCATCCTCTAATGATACCAAAATGGGAATATCTCCAAAATGTAATGTCCTTCTGGATACTTGCTTCTTTCCAGGTGACTGGCCATGCTTCTGCTATCCAGTCACCTCTGAAGTAGTCCCCATCCCCAATGCTCCTGAGCCATCCATATGCAACTCCAAATCAGAATTGTACACCCACTCTTCCTGCCAAAATGTCACCCCATTGTACCCCTCAAGCAAATCTTCCCATACCCCTATGTCTTCCTCACCCCTTCATGATGTCCACTCAATGGTGGGGCTTCTTTGCTTTTCCTGTAGCCCTTGCTAATCTTCTTATAAATGTATTCCCAGAGTCCTGGCCTTGCGAGTGAAATTAAGGTGCTTCAGCTGCTGCACTAATACCAGTGGCACCTCCTCCTCCCTTTAACCTCTACCAGTAAACCCCTGAGCTGGGCCACCTTATCTTCTAGCAAACAGAACATTCTTCTTGGTTCCCACCATCCCATACATCTCTTGGAAATCTGCCAACATGTTGTCTGCTTCTGCACTGTCTGCTCCTATAAAAGAAAATCATGCAGGTAATGGACAACCCTCTTGTGCCCATATCTATGCCTAAACATCCATTGTATCCAGGAACTAAAAACTCAAATGTGGAACATGCCACCAAGCATCCCATTGGCATGGCTTTATCGACATAGAACCGTCTCCCCCACCAACACCAGTACCAGGTATTGACTTACCAGGACCCCAACCCCTTAGGTCCAGACACTGTGATATGACCCTAATCTCTATCCTTCCCCACCCCATTTTACTTCATGCCTGGGTCCCCTTTTCACGAGCATGTGTTGTCTTACCCCATCCCCTTTATGCCTACCCCCATTACCCTCTCTCCTCCCCTTTCCACTGGCTCCCCTGTGGGATCCCCCATTAGTTCCTAGGCCCTCCTATCAATCCCCCACCAGGTCTATCATGAATCTCAGGAAAGGCACATCCCAAACTTTGTCAAATCGACCCCTCTGACCTGTACACCTCGGCCCTCTTCAAAAATGTGTCCGGGTGCTGTATGTACCCACTCATCTCAATTACTGTAGGTCACCTTCCTGTTTAGCCATTTCTCCCTTTTCCACTACTGCTCTGATCTTCTTTGCCCCTCTCCAAACTCCTGTGGGATGCGATATCGGACCAGCCGATGACCACGCCAAGCCACCAACCCTTCACCCTTTCCAAATCTGCAATTATGGTCTATATTAGTGAATCCCATAGGGTTTCCCCAAGTCGCCCCCCAAGTGTATAATGAGGAAACCAGCCTGTCCACCAGATTTGAAGTTCCTCTAATAGCGGCATCAATTGTGCCCATCTCATCCTCCTTATTCATTTCCATTGCACCCTCATGTGTTCCACATCTGTTCTCAGCTGTGCCCCACCACTCTTTGATGCAGCGAATCTCTCAGCTCAATAGATAAAGGAATGCCCCTCCAACCAGACCTGCCTCTTTTCTCCTGGAAGACAAAGTGAAATGCCATGGTGAAAAGAAACATTCTGCCATCACCTCACATATTTTTTGTAGCAGTTGGATCTCCACCTCCCCATCTGCTTCATCTCTGATTCTGACCTCCCGGGCAGCCACCTCAGATGCCACCCCTATCCGAATGAGTTGGGGGAAAATTCATTGGGGTCCTCCCAATAAATGCCAATGCCATCTCAGGACCCCACTTACTTGGAAACCTGTCACTGGGCTCCCGTCCCTGTGGCAGAACCAGATGTCCTCCATGAATCCAAGGGACCTCCCATGGGCCTTCATTTCATGACTGTACATACCTCTTTTTTTCCTTTCTGACTAAAACTACACCTTTGCACCTGCCCCTTTGGTCTGTCTTTGACCTTGCCAAATGAGTGATCACCCTGTCCTGCCCCCACTCGATATCCCTGGCCTGCAGACCCTGGGCTGTATCTGACTCCATGCATCCACCACCTCCCAGTCCTGAATGCTCAGCACACCATGACTGCAAAACTGCCCTGAAAAGGCAGGCTTCCTTCACTTTGGTGCATACATGCTGCAGGGCCCTCTCATCCTCTGGAGCAACCGGACCATGATGGTCCTTCTCCTATCCTTCCATGCCCCTTGCCCTTCTGCCACTGCCACCAAATGCCTAACTTTCCTCCCTGCCATGGTGTCCAGCCAATCCCTGTCCTTACACATTCAGCTAATGCCATCTAGCTGCACCCGCATTGTGGTATGAGCAATTCCTCCCACTTCCCTATGACATATTGTTTCAGTTGTTCCTCCGACACTTGTTCCTTGTGTCCCAACCTGCCTTGGCCCAGAACTCCTGAAAGTTCCACCAAGCCCCTTCATATGCCCTCAGTGTGTTGGGTGCCCAGGAGTTCTGTTACAACTGTCTGACTTTCTTTCCCAACCTCCCATAAATGGTCCAGCACCCTGATCCTGTGTGTTACTGCATTCGGTTCCAACTCCAGGAACCTGTTCATCTGTAAACAGGAAAGGCTGTCAACCACATCATTCTGTATACCGTCAACATGCTGCGCTTTGAATGACAAGTTCAGTTGCAGACCCAACTGCACCAGCCAATGCATCACCCTCCAACGACTCGGTGACCCCACCTTGTCTGTTTATCACCTCTACCACCCCTTCGTTGTCACACCAGAACAGTATATGTTTTCCCATCATCCTTACCCCATCCCTCTAATGACACCAAATGGGAATATCTCTAAAATGTAATGTCCTTCAGGATACTTGCTTCTTTCCAGGTGACTGGCCATGCTTCTGCAATCCAGTCACCTCTGAAGTAGGACCCCATCCCCAATGCTCTGAGGCATCCATGTAACTCAAATCAGAATTGTACACCCACTCTTCCTGCCAAAATGTCACCCATTGTACCCCTCAAGCAAATCTTCCCATACCCTATGTCTTCCTCACCCCTTCATGATGTCCACTCAATGGTGGGGCTTCTTTGCTTTTCCTGTAGCCCTTGCTAATCTTCTTATAAATGTATTCCCAGAGTCCTGGCCTTGCAGAAATTAAGGTGCCCAGCAGCTGCTGCACTAATACCAGTGGCACCTCCTCCTCCCTTTAACCTCTACCAGTAAACCCCTGAGCTGGGCCACCTTATCTTCTAGCAAACAGAAGCATTCTTCTGTGGTTCCCACCATCCCATACATCTCTTGGAAATCTGCCAACATGTTGTCTGCTTCTGCACTGTCTGCTCCTATAAAAGAAAATCATGCAGGTAATGGACAACCTCTTGTGCCCATATCTATGCCCAAACATCCATTGTATCCAGGAACTAAAAGCCTCAAATGTGGAACATGCTACCAAGCATCCCATTGGCATGGCTTTGTCGAAATGGAAACTGCCACCAAACAGAAAACCCAGCAGTTACCAATCCTCAGGCCTAACTGGCAACAGCCTAAAGGCAGACTCTATGTCTGTCTTAGCCAGCCATGCTCCCTGCACTGCCCTTATCATCACCACTGCCTGATCCAGGGATGCATATATCACCCGTGGCTTGTCCAGAATCCCTCATTCACTGAGGCCCCTCCAAGTATGAAAGGTGGTGGATGAGTCTAAACTCACCCTCCTGCTTCCTCAGGACAACCCCAGGGGTGACACCCAGAAATGGTGAAGAAAGGCTGTGTGATAGGGCCCTCCACCCTTCCTGTGAGCTCCTCCTTCCTGACTTTTGTTCTGACCACCTTCTCCTTCCTTTACGGAAACCACATTTTGCCCTCATATTTCTGTGCATACTTTCAAAACCCACCTGAAAACCCTCCTTGAAACCTTGCTGCAGGAAAGCTGCCTTAGCAGCATCTGGATAATCCTGTGTCCATGCTACAATCACCTTCCATGATAAAGGGTGTGTGCTAGCGGGAATTCCATCGCCACTCCTGCTCCCCATCAATTCCAGCCGGTTGGAATTGTATCCCCTTGTTGTATCACTCCCCGGCCCTGCTTCTCCCTCCCTGAAAGGACTGTTCTTGGTACTTCCTCCCTTGTTGCCCACTCTTTTCACCCTCTTGATGGCAGTTCACCACAGGATGTACCTGTGCAGTGTGGAAGCACCCATGGCAGAATTTACAGTGTGCCCAAATGCAAGAGGCTCTGTTGTGGCCCCACCACATTTTTACCACCTGGGTGGGGTGGCCTTTTACGTGGTCCTCCCAGGTACACTGGCAGGGCCTGATAGTGACCGCACCCATTGCTCCAAGTATGTGCAGTCCCACCTCAGGTCTTCCTTCACTGCCATTCTTTTCTAAATGCCTCATCATACTTTAACCACCCATACCCCAATTTGGCCTTGTTTGCATCTCTAATGATTGCCATGTACTTCAGGAGTGGGATGGCTAACTCTGGCTGTTTCTCCAAAATCAATGCACTATATATAAGAAACCTGCCCGCCATATGTCTATGTTTTGTCTCTTGTACTTTGCCTCCTCCTCCTCTTTGTGCCCCACTACTGCTAGTGTCACCACCATCTCTGTTTTCCCCAATGATTCTTTCTATTTGTATTTCTTGTCTGTGTCCTCATCCACCAACCCAAAATGCCCACACACTCCACTTTCCAAATTTTTCTTTCAGTGAGGACAGAACATGATCCCCAGTGTGAAACCCAGGGGTCTGCTGTACAGTTTCCTCTTTCCTGGTGTGTCTCTCACGCCTCCTTCACACATCCTTTCCCTCTCTTTATCGACCACAGGGCCCACTCCATCTTTTCCACTCCTTTCTCCCTCATGTCACCTATCAGATCTTCTAGGTAATCTTTGAAGTTGCCCTCATTTGTAACATCTAAATCCCTCTTACACCCATTCGGGCATGGCATGGCTGGTGTGGCATGGGCTCAGGTGTTAGGGCAGGAAATGGGAAGAACCTAGTCCACTGCCTTTTCCCTCCCCTGCCCCCACCAGCCTGTTTGTCTCTCTCCTTCCTTTTCTTGGACACTTCTTCCTCTTCCTCCTCCCTCTGTTTTGTTGCTTCGACCAACTCTGTCATCTTAGTCATGAGCTTGAGCCTCCTCCATCATCTTCATGCTGGAGACTGGGGCCTTCTTTAGTGCCATCTTCCATTATTCCGTGAATCACTAAACAAGGGAGGGAATATAGAGGTGAATGATCTGTCATCAAAACCTTCCCTTACGCCAAAATGCCAGGCCTGCTCCAACCAGCATGCCTTGTCCCTCCCATAAACAAAGCTACTTCCTCCCACCTCGGGCCACCCCTCTGTGGGCAAATCTCCTCATACCCCCAAGGAGACTCTCCTCATGTCCTCAGTTCCACTGCTGCCCCTTCACTTAGGCGAGAACATTTTTTATTGCTGCCCCTTCCTCCCAGGTGGGGGACAAAGGCCCCTGGCATCTCGGATTCTAGGTCATCTCTGCCCTTAAACCCTTCCTAATGCCTCAGTTTGGTAAGGATGAGTACTCTACAAGGCCCAGCAACCCCAACTGGGCTGACTCCAAAACCAGGGCATACAGTACTCATCCAACCTCTGACTGCAGCTTTATTTACAGATCAAAAGATCAAAACCACTTAAAGATGGTACCATGGTGCCGGTAACTCAGACCCTTGAAATGGTAGCTAATGCCCCATATGCACATTTCTTGAATAACAAAATCTACACTGCAATTCCCATCAATATACATGCACGTTCCACAAGTCCACTCCATCACCCTGCATGGAAGAGTGCTTCTTCCACCACGAGGCCCAGCAAACCCAAACTGGGCTGAAGCTATATACCAGAGGCATACAGTCTTTCTCAAAACCTCTGGTCTGAAGCTTGGGAACAGATCAAGCAAACTTAGTTGTTTTTTTGTTGTTGTTTTTTTTTTTTTAACCAGGTATAGCAGCTAAGCTGAGAGCTTTTTTACAGGAGCGACCTGGGAGCACAAACTTCGATGGTACCCACAGATAAACATATTTCAGCCCACTTGATCCCGCAGCTAAAGTCAAATAAGCCTTTCTTGAAAAGCAAAACTTCTTGTGATTGTCTTGTTCTTCTCTCATGCTCACCCAATCTACACTCACCATTTCCAACCTCAATTTAGTCTAAAATGTTTGCAAACACCCCGCATCCCTGAATATGAGGGACAGTTCTTCAGCATTGCTGAAGTGTTGCCTGGCTGCTTTGTCGTCAGCTCCCAGTCCTCCCATACCTGGAAGATGCAATCGGCCTACCAGGCTGCAACTGAGCCCACATGGCTGCCCTTTCTCCCATCTGGGCCTCCTCAGATCGGGTCTGTGCCACCTCTAGTCCGGACTGAAAACTGAAACCAACGCCCCGCTGTCCCCATGTCCCCGCTTGCCTGCCAAAGAAAAAACAGTTATTGCCCATACAGAATGACATCCCTTGAGCTCTTTCACTACCTTGCTGGGCAGCTGAAAACAGTGATTTCATCTCAAAATAAAATAAACACCAGGACTTCCCTTCCCTCTTGCCGGCATACCCCAGAACCCCCCGGGTCTGCTTGCCCCTCGTCAGGCCGGGATCCGTGTCATGAGGAGGACCCCCCACTTGGCAGGCCTCACAGCACCTCACCCCCTCTCTGACCATGGCCCTTACCGAGAACCAGCAGAGGAACTTTCAATCACTCTTGTGCCCTTCTCCTTCCAATGCAAACAAAACTATAACTCCCTGCTGGACAAGGTGCTATGAGGGTTTACACACCATTCTGCTTGCTCAACAGCATCTAGCTCACTTCTGACCATGACCACCATCTTCCTGGGCAAACAGTACTAACAGAACACCCATCTGTGCCACAACACCATTCCCGGACCTCAAATAGTCAACACAATGGGAAGGGGTGCATCCCACTACTCTTCTCCTTACAGTGCCACACATTCTCTTGCCCTTTGGGAGAGCTATTTTCTGACCCAGCCTCTACCAGCAATTCCACAATGAATCATATACCAGAAACCCTTCCAAAACACCAGCTACCACCTGGTTTTCTGGTCCCTGTGATTCCTGCCTCCTTCAATACTACAAACAAAACTGCACACCCTTACCTTGAAATACTCCTTCAAACCACCAGTTTACATTTTCTTAATCAATCTGCCATGCTCCATGTGGCCTAGGAGACCCCATGAGCCATAACATGTGCTTTACCAGAAAGATGCCATGAAAGTGCTGATAATCCTAATGCAGTCATAAATCCCCAGCAAAAGAGGGTTCCTGAGGGCTGCACCATCTCTTATACCCCCCAGGCCCCTCAACCCAGCTCCTCCCAATGGCCAATGGCTTGTTGCCCTTCCCTCCTGTGTCAAATTACACATGATGACCTGACTATCCTATCCTCGCCTACCACCCCTTCCCTATCCTTCTCTTTCCTCTGAGGGCCATCTGACAATTCTGGCTGCCTTTTATTGGTAACCCTATTTATCATTACCAATAAACAGTCTTGATTCATTTTAGAGATAAACGATACATCCCAAGATGACAAAAATGAAAATAAATGTGGGAGCATCAGAGCAGCATCTGTTACTGGAACGCTTAACACCCATATCAACACTAAGCCACCCTAAATCAGGATTATCAGGATTATTCCCACCCCTGTATGCATCCAAATTAACAATATGAGAGTTGAAAAGATTAACAACCAATTGGGGATCATTAACAAGAGTTCCATCATGATCAAGTGAAATAACTTGATTATTAATGGATTTACCCCACAAAGCGTTAATTGCAGACCATGTAGATTTGGAATTCTTTTTCAACAGTAAATTTCTTCTTATAAAAATCCATTTTGCCTTATGAACTGCAGCATTATATCTGTTACATAATTATTTATAGTGTTGCAAATTAAATTTCTGTCTTATCCTTCCTATAAACTGCCCAAACTTTATTTCTTTCTCTTAATAGTCTATAAAGCTCAACTGTAAACCACTTTTATGAATCCTCTCACCAAAGTTTCTTTGGGGCAGGAGTTTGTCACAAATAGCAATAAAATCTGATTAAATTTATCGTAGGCTAAATTAATATCGCTGATATAATCTAAAAATATCCAGTCAGTCAAATTAATCTCATTAAAAAACGGTAACATATTTAAATCTTGCAACTTCCAAAAATAAATAATTTTTGAGGCTGTTTTACTCAGCTTGGCTGAGCAACCACAACAGACAACACAATGATTACTCAAACAATCTGGCAATACCCCAGATAAAACCACATGCGACAAATTGTTAGTTAATATCCAATCAAAACTTGATTTATAGCCTGTACTATAATTAAATCTAGTAGTTTCATTAATTAATTGACAGAGGCATGTCCCTGAAATAAGGATTTTAAAGTCTATTGCTAGAGTCAAAGACCAGTTACAGTTGAAATCTCCCAAATGATGGTTTCCCTAAATAAGGGAATCTGAGGATTATGAAAGAAGGCCTGTATGCCCAATCTAAAATGACCTGAGGTACATAAGCATTGCAGACCAAAATATTTTTGTTTCCACCCAGAATAAAATTAATAGACGATTCAAAATAGATTCTCACTACAGATCTGAACTTCAGTAGCTAGTATTGTATTACAAACATAAAACAAACACTTTCCCCTCCTGTTCCATCTGTCCTTCCTGAAAATTGAAACCATCAATGTGAAGTTCATCATTAGAAATGTTGTTACTTAGACATGTTTCTGTAAGCGCTAGGGTATCAAACTTATTTTCTGCTATCCAGCCCTCCACTAGATCCTATTTAGTCGCATGATTTTGTATATTTAAATGGCCTAACAGAAGAGAGGTGGAGGTTTTGTCTGTTCACAATAAGATTCCTCATTACCTGAGAATAGTCTTGGATTAGGATGAATTGATCCTGAAAGAAGCAAGAGCAGCAGAATAAAATGCTTATGCCCAGAATTTTTAAAACAGCCTGTTTTAGTGTTGCAATATTTTTTCACTTTATAATTTGAAATAAAAGTATTTTTAAAATAGTTAATACAATCACAAGTAAAACAGAAATGAATATTCACCCTACAGTGAGAGATCGAGCAGACCCAAAATTCCCACCATTAAACGTAGACTGATTACTAAAAGGTGAAACCCTGTATTCTTAAGAAAGGGTCTCTTGAAACACAGTGACATAATACAGTGCAAATGGCCCAACCTAACTTAACCTTAGGAGAAGCAGTGTTTTAAGTGTTCATATGACTAGTAAAAAACAACTACCTAATAGCAAATGAACCAGCATTATAGCTACCTCCTTATTACACAGTGGCAAGTACAAGTAAACCTGCAAGTCATTTTTCAAAGTAACCTCCTTTTCAGACTCCGTCAGGAGACTCCACCACTCCTGTGGGAGCAACTCAGGCAGAGAGTCACATGGATAGCAGCTGGAGAAGGACAACTAATATAGAATAAAGCCCTTCCTCCATCCCACATCACCACCAGGCTTGAAGTCTCATTTCCTGGTCCCAACAGCTGCTACCAGGTCTTACTGGGAGATGCATCAGGGCAACAAACCAGGTAGGGGAATGAAAAGTTACTGGCAGTCAAGTCCTTGCCCCACGGTTGTAGTGCAGAATGTTATTGATGCTCTGAAGCACAGGAAAGCAGCCATTTGAAAAGAAGATGGAAGGAAGCCTTTGAACAGTCCAACCCTCCTCCATCTCACATCAACACTAGGCTTGAAGTCCCATTTCCAGTACCACCACTGCCACCAGGTCTAACTGGGAGATGCAAACTGGGCAACAAACCAAGTAGGGGAATGAAAAGTTACTGGCAATGAAGTCCTTGCTCCACAGTTGTAGTGCAGAATGTCATTGAAGCTCTGAAGCACAGGAAAGCAGCCATTTGAAAAGAAGGTGTGGAAGGAAGCCTTTTCAACAGTCCAACCCTCCTCCATCTCACATCAACACCAGGCTTGAAGTCCCATTTTCCAGTACCGACCACTGCCACCAGGTCTTATCGGAGATGCAAACTGGGCAACAAACCAAGTAGGGAATAAAAGTTACTGGCAGTCAAGTCCTTGCTCCACAGTTGTAGTGCAGATTGTTTTTGCCACTCTGAAGCACAGGAAAGCAGATGTTTAAGTAGGTGTGGAAGAAAGCTTTTGAACAGTCCAGCCCTCCTCCTGTCTGCCTACCAGAGGGTGGTGGGTTTATAATGGGATTTGTTTGGCATGAAACCTAATTTTATCCATCCAGACCCTGTTCCTGTTCCTGTTCCTTTATAGATCCCATTTGGTAGCTGACTGCAACTACTGAGTACCTTACCATTATTTTGATACTGCATATTTGCAGAGAGTGACTATTGTTGAGGAGATGTGTTACTGGGGTCCCAGTTACTAAGACTGTGGGTTTTGTATATTTTACTGTGGAAGCTCCTACACAGAATCCTGTTGAAAGGATCCCTATAGATGAAGGCACATTACAGTTCTCCTTCATACCCCAAACCAAGGCGCCATTCACCAAGGCCTTAATGACTTTGTCCAGAGACCATTGTGAAAGCTTGGTAATGAACCATGTGAGTCAGTAGCGAAAAACCTTTTGCAGCAAATGGACTGCCCCTGCTTTCTATTCTGATAGCTGTTTGCTCTTTGTCTTTCATGTGAGACATTAAACTGAAGTCCCATGTACCTGTTATGGTGGTTGTTCAGGGGATGTTAAAGATCTCATGAGCTTCTTGAGAAAAGTAGATGAATTTTCCTGGTGTCCTGGAAAAATTCCTATATTTACTAAAAACACTTCCATAGATTCATACATTCATAGAGTATTATGAGTTCAGGAGAGTGGATGCCTATTGTGAACTCGCCACCATATTTCAATGGTGGAAGGAGAATTTAGCATTCCCTTGTTCCCTTTTGTTTATCCAGTCTGTTCAAAGGTAAACATGGTATCACTCTCACAACATCCACTGGTAAGTTGTTCCATGGACTGATTGTCCTCTGAGTAAACCAGTGATTGTGTTTATTAGTTTTATTTGTATCCCTTTTTAACTTACATTTGTGCAACTGACTATTATTGTTATTGTTATGCTTGACTAGGCCTATAGTCTGTATGATAGCTTTGTCTTACATTGCCTTATATCTTAAGAATAAATCTCCTTAGGTGTATATATTTCATAGAGTACAGTTTAGTTTTGCAATCTAGCTGTGTAATTCAATTCTGACATATTAGTGACTTTCTCGTCACACCTTTCTCTGTACTCCCTCAATCAGTTTTGGCCTCTAATCATATGTGGTGCACAGAAGGGACGTTAATCTAACTGTGGTCTAATCAGGCTGGTATAAAGGGAATCATCACCTCTGGCTCCCTGTTCTTAACATTTCTGAGTATGTAGCCAAGAATACTGTTACATTTCTTAACAATGTTCTTTGTGTGGTGTTCAAATGTTAGGTTGTATGATACAGTTACCATAGATCTTTTTCATTAATTGTTGATTGTAAAACTATATTATTTAGTTTGTATTGGTAACCAAGGTTGTTGTGTCTAAGTACATCACCTTACATTTGCGTTCATTAAAAGACATTTTATTTTTGTAGCCTGGGGCCCAGATATTCAAAACTTAGCGCAGCGCTCAAACCAGTAGTGCGGGAATAGCGAGGCTTAGCGTGAGCCTCAATATTCAAAGGACTGGATAGCACGCAACACTACAATAGCGGGGCAAACTGATAATGTATGCAAGGCAAAGTGAGGGGGCGGAACCAGCATACACAGGCTATGGGATATTCAGAGTGAGCTGTGCAAGGTCACATAGCCTGATACATAGTGTGGTGCTAGTTACCGCCTATAAAAGGCTGGTCTTATCCCAGGGCAAAACACAGAGGGGAGGGACCAGACCAGGAAGTGACCATGGCAGCAGTGCTGAATGCAGTGGTGCTGCACCTGATGGCAGCAGTAGTGGAAGAGGATGAGAGGAAGCAGGGCCAACACTGGCCACAATGCAGGCCAAGGAGATGATATGCTGCACACCGTGTACTGGCTCCGAGTCTCCTTTGAGACCCTACCAGATGAGCACATCATTGGCTTGTACAGGATGAACAGGGGAATGTTGAGGCAGCTATGTGAACTCCTGCATGAGCAGCTGCAGCCCAACACCAGATGCAGTCATGCTATGACAGTCGAGGAGAAGGTGACAGGAGTGATGTGCTTGTTAGCCACAGGGATGTTTCAACAACCAACAGAGGACACCATAGGGGTACTGCAGTATGCCACCATGCCTCCTGACTCAGTTTCTCGATGCATTCCTCGCCACATGCTGGTAAATTCACAGTATTCCCCAGCACAGCAGCAGAGCGCAGAGAAACCATACAGCAATTCCATCGAATTGTGCATCTACCACCGTATTTGGTGCCGATGCGCACCCATGTCCCCATCTGTGCACCACCTGGTGATGGCAGTGAGGTGTTTGTAAACAGGAAGGGTACCACTCCATCAATTGCCAGGTGGTGTGCCATGTGACTGGCTACATCAGCAATGTCTTTGCACAGTACCCTGGCAGTGACCACGGCCTTCATCTGGCACCAATGCCAGCTGTGTCAGGCCTTTGAGGAGGCAGGAGTCCCAATGGGCACCTAGTCAGTGAGTATCAGCATGCAAGGCATGCACACACCACAGAGGGGAGGGATAGCCAGGGAATGCAAGGAAAGGGGTCGTGATAGCAACACACGTGGTGCACTATAGCAAGGGAAGACAGCAACAGCAGCACTATCAGGTGAACATTTCTCAACAGGGAAAGTGGCTATCCCTGTGACCCTGGCTGCTGACACCAGTACCCAGCCAGCCGCGGTGGCTGATAAGCAGTACAATGAGGCTGCGCTGCCACTAGGAACATCATAGAGGGTGTTGGCATACTAAAGATGCACTTCCACTGCCTAGACATGTCAGGCAGTGCCCTACATATAGGCCTCAGAAGGTATGCCGTATCATTCTAGCCTGTTGTATGCTCCACAACATGGCAATGAACTGTGGGACACAGGCACCTGAACCTGAGGAACAGGCCGACAGTGACCCAGAGCCAGAGGTAAGAGGATAGTGAAGCAACTCGAGAGGAGAGATCCTTGAATAGCCCACAGGGCCCTGGAGCACAGGGTTGGCATCATCAAGACACTGTCACAGGCCAGACGGTGAGTAAACACAGCACAGCAACCAGAATAATACAGTGTAAATTACTTTATTACGTGAAGACAACCACAATAGTGAGAACCACCAACAAAGCACGTGCACAACACAGTGGGAGTGAATGACGTGGATAGCTATGTATACTGTGGGCGTGCAGGACACACATGTGACCACGGTAGACAGCCATGGAATGGTGAAGCGGGTGATGCCTGTGGTGCCTGATCTGAGGTGGCTGTGTGGGAAGGGCAACCATGGCTGTGCATGGGTGACTGTGCCAGTGACTGTGTGAGTGCATGGGTGTGTTTGTGCATGTGTGCACATGTGGGTGTTATCTGTGTGCCTGTGCATGGCAGCTGTGCCTATCTGTGGTGACTACCACCATGCACCACGACTCACACCATGTGCATGAGACACTGAGTTGGGGTGCTCTATGCTGAGGATATATTTGGGGAGGATGCAGTAAGGCTGGGCGGGTGGTGCACTGACACCCTGGCCTTCCAGCAGAGCCAGACAGAATGGGAGGCTGGCCACGGCACTGCTGGGTGATGGCTGATGCACCTGATGCAGTGGTGCTGGAGCACATGCCTGCCCTGCGGCTGCATGATGCCTACCTGTGGGTCTGTGTGCTATGGGCATGCTATCCCCTTGCACAGCCAGCTACCATGCACCCCATGCAGCATTGTGGCAAGATCAGCAACAGCAGTCGTGAGACCCGCAAAGCCATGGTCAGGCGTGGCTACCATCGCCCATCCTGTCCTCTGTCTGCTGTTTGGCACATGTGAAGCCCAAGGCCACAGACTCCTGCAGCTGTGAGAGCTAATGCCACAGCTCACGCCGAAGGGCATGCAGGTCCACCTGGGCCTCCTGCTGGGGTATGGGCAGTCTGGAGCAGAGGAAAGATCCCTGGCCATCTGGCTCTATGGCCTCGGCAATGCCAATGCCAGCCGGGGTTGAGCCTGCTGCTGGACACAGTGGGATGCTGTGCTGCTGCTGTATGTCCTGTTGCTGTACAGTCCCTGTGGTGTGATGTGTCCCCTGTTGGACCTGCACCCTCCCAGTGGATGGCACCCGATTTCCAGAGGTGCACACATGGGCACCCACACGACCACCTGCTGGACAGGACCACCCATGGTGGCATGGCTATCTACCCCCATGGCACCCATGTTGCGGACCCCATCATGCCCCACCCCTGTGCCACCAACCACAGTCCCTCCACAGGCAAGTAGTAACGCTGGTCTGAGCTATCCAAACCAAGGTCACTAGTGACTGTCAGGAGGACCACCTGGCCACCACTCAGATCCTCCACCTGGGCATCCTCCAGGATGTCACTGATGTCCAGGTCCGCACCAGCACTAGAGTCCTCTCCCCACAGTCAGGTGTAACCCAAGTCCTTCTGCCTGCCTCACATGCTGCTGCTGAGGGTCAATGCCTGGCACCCAGTCCTGAGGTCGATGGCATGTTATTGACACCACTGCCTCCTGTTCCATGGCAGCTGTTCCAGCCACATCCTGGCATGTTGCATGTTGTGCACCATGGCTGTGGAACAAGAAAGGACAGTGTCACTGACCGGTATTGCACAGTGTGCCATATGCACCACCAGTACATGCACACTCTAGGATGCATATCACATCCCACTGACATGCACACCACACATTGCAGTCCCAGTGATGCAGACCATGGCCACATGCATGCCCCGCATCCACAGTGCATGTGCTCATACTGACGGCTGTGATGACAGCCCTGCACAGGCAGTGGATGCATGCAATACCACCCCATGTGTACAGTGTGCACATCATAGCACCTCCATAGTTCACACCATGCATGGGGCCAACACTGACCCCAGCACCAGTGCAGGCATGCCATGTGGAGTGCACACACCCAGATTCTGACCTGTTCTAGGTGGTGTGAGGGCGTCTCACACCTCCCCGCCAATGACACCACCAACAGACATGGGACACACTGTGAAGGCCACCAGGGTCATCAGTGGGTCCCCTGCCACTGTTGCATGGTCTGTGGCCCTCTTCTAGTCCATAGCCAATCATGGAGTCATTGTGCCTCCTCCTCCTCCTTTGCCCAGAGCAGCAAGTCACTCCACCTCTTCCTCTCTGCATCGGTGGTACGTCCCCATCCACCAACGGCATTGAACCCTGCTATGACCTTGTCCCACATCTGTTTTATGACACCATCAGTGGCCTTGTGAACATATAGCACCTGCTCCAGCTCCTTGATGCCATGGACCAGAGACGTCAGTTCATCCTGGGAGAACTTATGTGCCTGTAACCTGTCCTGACATGCTGCAATACCTATGGGAGACATGTAGGGACACAGGTCACATGCTGTGGTGCCTGCGATGCATGGCACAGGCAGAGGACTATGCATACCACCCTGACGCCTGCACTGACCATCCTGTAGCAGCATACTGCAGGCCCAGGTCAGCATGACAGAGTACAGCATACACTGCAACTGTGCAGCGTGGCCACCCTGTGTGCACAGTGCATGTGCATGTGTCATGACAGACACTGTGGCCATACTGCATACACAAGCCCCACAAGAGCACTGCATGGCCCGTGTCACCTGCAGGCCACTGTATAACCCACCCTTCCCAGCCCAGTGCCTGGCTACAACAGTGTGCAGGCAGTCCACTCACAGTGGTGGCTGCTGCAGGTGACACGGGCATGACACATGCACCCCAGTCAGCTGGCTGGCAGGCACAGTGGCCATGTGCACTGCTACACAGCACCATGCTGGCATGTGAGCCTACAGGCGATGCTCTGTCCCATGTCTGTTCCGTAGCCATACACATGTGTGCACTGTGTAAGCCAGGACCTAGTCAAGTCCCACTGCCATACAGCCAAGCCCCAGTCTGATATACAGACCTGCCTGTTGGTGCTCTTCCTCCTGCGACATACCTCTGTGTTTGGCCTATTCAGTTGTTGCACCTGCTGAGTCCTGCAGTACCTCAACACAACACTGGTGGAGCACAGTTTGCCCTTATATAGCCCAGCTGGGCAATCCTGCCTGTTAGGCATGCAAATGAGCCAGTAATGATGTGCCAATCACACTGTTTGCCCCTTACATACACAAGTGTCCTCATTTGCATAGTCTGTTCGAATATGAGCCTTGTTAGTGCTGGGCAATCAGCTTAATGCTGTGCTAATGGTAGAGCTGGGCTAAATGGTGTCCACCACCGCACTGTCCCATTAGCACAGTGCTATGTGGCATAGCACAATGTCCATGCGTATTATGCGTGACCCTTGTGCCATGCTAGTCCGATGTAGCACACCATAAGCCATGCTGGGTCATACAGTGTGGCACTATGCATGTGTGACCATTATGCTCCAGGGTAGTGGAGGGGTCAGGCATGTGCACCTTGACCACTTCTGTGTAGTGCCGTGCTATGCTATGTGACTGTGTGGTGCTAATGCACATGTTGCTGGACTGACCTGATTGTGACACAGGGCTGTGCAGTAGTACAGTGGTTGGGTACCAGTTGTTCCCAAGAATGTCTAGGAGGCATAGGCAGCGTGCAGTGGTGCATAGGGACAGGTGCTGGGGATGTAGAGTCAGCAAACGTGGTGTAGCTTATGCAACAAAGGCACAGATGCCTGTTTGGGAGGCCAGGAGGGTGACCTCCCACGATTCCATGTGTAGGCATCCATCGCATGCCACCTCACAAAACAGACGGGCTTCATGAGGGATGCCGAGAAGTGTTTGCACAGCTACACACACCTGCACCACCAGCAACGCCACCGGGCTGGAGAGGTTCAAGCAGATGGTGCATGATGACACTCGTGCCAGTGCCAGGAAGGTGCCATGCACGCTGCACACATATATCATGTGTCTCTCTGCCTGCCAGTGTGTGCATATGTGTGTGTGTGTGTGTGTGTGTGTGTGTGTGTGTGTGCACAGGTGTGCTTGCATGCCAGGTGGTTGGAACATGTGGCACTGGTTCAGGGGCATACAGTTTGGGCACCTTGGGGCACTATGGTACAGGGTGTCTAGGGCACAGTTGCCACTGTTGCCAGGCACCACTCATGGTAGTAGCAGTGCTTGTGTGGTGCATGCTGTGTCCATGGGTGGATACACTGCATTAGTGCCAGGTGCAGCCGTGGCACTTGGCCATGGCCTGAGTGGCAGGTCTGGACATTGCAGGTGGGGCGACCTGCTACAGGACCATCCTGCAGCCAACACCAGTGTGGTGTGGGGATGCTGTCTCCTGGGGCTCTGTCTGCCTATGCAGTTGTGTGTGCATCCAGTAGCAGTGCACCTGCATCTGTCAATGTTGCACTGCAGTGCCACCATGACTGCATTCCCTGTGTGACTGGCCATGCTCCGTGGGCCATGATGGTCCTCTGTGGGTGTATCTTGTGTTCAGACACTGCCCTGGGCTGCCCTGTGTGTAGTGTTTTGGGGTGGGGCTGCATCTTGCTGTGGCAATCCTGTACATGCCATGTGTTGCACTAATGCTGCCGTTACCTCTGTCCACTGTAGAGTGGATCGGAGCAGCACAGGCCAGGGAGAGGAAGCCAGGAGGTGTCCCAGGCACATCGTGAGTAGCCCGAGGGTGCCATCCATGCCGCAATGGGCACAGGAGAGCAGCCCTGAAGCTAGGGGCCTGTTGCATGAGTATATGTCTTTTTTCATTTGTGCTGTACCTCTGTTTTATGTGGTTCCTTCACTGGTCTGTTATTGACTGTGCTGGTGGGTTGGCTGCCATAGGCATCATGCCATTGATGGTGTGGCATTGTGCTGGGTTGCACACCAGTGTTGCACAGTGCTGCCAGTGTCTGGCTGTCTGGCTGCTGTGTCCTGTGGCTGGGGGGCAGCATGGGCCACCGTCGACATGCACAGCTGGCATTGCCATGCGGTCCACAATCACTGCTGGCCATGTTCTGCAGTTCCGCGTGTCATGTCGCGGTTGTAGCTTCAGGGCACCATACACATTGCAGTACATGGCCAATGTGTGGTGGTGTCTGTCAGCCCACCCTGATGGTGTATGCCCCTGTGGGCTTGCATCTGCTGTAGGTCAGTTTGGCCCTGGCATGGGTTGGCCATTGGCTGGCCACCATGCCTGCATTGTGATGCTCCTGTGCCCCTTTGGGTTGTTGTTACACTCTTCTTTCGGTACATTGCTATCTGACTCTGGGCAGCTTGTCCCAATTTGTGGTCCCCATGTGCATGTTGTTGCATGGCCCACACACTACCATCCTTGGGACCATCTGCATGTCTGCACTTTCTCCTGTGTGCAGTGCAGGGTAGGGTGGTGTATACTGTGCCATGGTGTTGTCAAAGCCTGCATATCCATGTCTATTGGGTATTGGTTGTTGCCTGTGTCTTCCAGGCCTGCCCTGTGGGCACCTGTCAGTTCTGCCTACCATTGCTTTCCTCAGCACCACATGGGCATGGCTGTCAGAACATGCTGTCCATCCCTGTATGGCCACCTGTGGCTGCAGTATGCTTCCTGGCTGGTCTCCCATCCTCACATGCCCCTTCCTCTTGTTTGTCCACCCAATCCTCTTTGTGGGCAACACGGCCAGAGGAGTCTGAAGGCAGTGAGGACCTCCTGTGGTGGATAGTGTGTCAGCAATGCACCGTCACTGAGCAGCAGATGGGGCTCATATCAGAGACATGGAGGGTGATCACCATACTGGAGGCACGTCTGCGGATCCAGCAAGCTCACACCCATGATAGCCTTTGTCACATCTTTCTTTGCCTCCCCTTACTGGACTGAGGTTTCTGTTGCTGCCCTTTCCCTCATTGTTGGCTACACATCCTTGTCCCCTCCTGTTACATTGCTTTCCAGTTTGTTTTATGCCTCTGTACGTGTTTTGCTTTTTACATACCTTGTGCTGTAGTTCTTGTACTACGTAGTTAGTTGTAGTTTAGTCACCTTTGTACCATAGTATGTAGTGGTAGTGTTAGCATTGGTAGTTGTAGTTATAGTAGAAATAGTAGTATTTGTCGTAGTAGTAGTCATAGTAGTAGTTCCTGTATAGTGCATATAGTGTTGTAGTTGTAGTGGCATTTGCTGTAAGTTTCCTTTTGTTTTGCATTTTGTATTTTCATTACATTTCTGTTTATTATGTTTTGTGTTATTGTTCACTTGTTGTTTGCCTGTTTCCTTTCCTTTACGTTTGTCACTTTATATATACTTTTTCATACTTGCACTATGTCCTGTGTCATTATTGGATGATTGGCTTTACTGCAGGCTTGTTCTCTTCTTTGGTTCTGCTCATGGGTCCTGGTCCTCTGGTTATTCCTGGCTGGGTGTGTATCAGTGTCTGGGTTCTGCACTGCTGTCTGCTCTTGTGGTCCCTTCCCAGCCTGTGCTCCTTTACCTGTGATCCAGGGCCTGGCGGCTCCATCTGCATTGTGTTCCTGTTGGTGTTTGCACTGCCTGCCTGGGTGCTATATTAAGTGCAGTCTTATTTACTATATTCAGTGCTGCCTTATTCCCAGGTTATTTTGCACTGCACTCCCAGCCCGTTTGCCTGGCTTCCTTAGCATGCTATATTCAGCCAGTTTAGCACGGGCTATTCCTTTGAATAGGGCAGGCTATTTGGTCTGGGCAATTTTGCACTCGGGCAGAAGCTAACTTAGCCCAGGGCAGCTTGAATATCTGGCTCTAGGTCTCCAATGAAAACATTGTTCTTGAAATTCATGAGCTGCTTGAAGATTGTTTACTATTCCCCCTAGTTTATAATCATCAGCATACTTGCTGAGCCAAGTATTATTTTGAGACTGCATCGATGCCAAGAAACTCAAACAATCTGATAGTTATTTAGTGAGGTACTTAGTGGCAAGCATGATCAGATACACAAAAGTGACTAAATGGGACTAATATATCTCTAGAGAACAGAATATGGAACAATCCAAATTATAGATATAAAAGGGCTGTTTTAAAGCATACAAAGTGGGAAGAAAAGGAATAAGAAAACGGAAGGGCTTGTATGAAGGAGGGGTGAAAATGGATTGGTTTTCTTTTTGTAGAAATATGAATTAGGTATAAATTAATATTTATATATTTACCAGTTATGTAATATTTACAGTAAGGATTATAACAGATGGAACGGCACCAATAACAAATATATGGAGCAGATGCTAGGAAGTATATTGAAAGGAAAAATACCAGATGTTTACTTGGCTGCTGGGTAATCTTCACAAGCCTTATACAGATATATATAAAAGACAATATCTAAGTGGGATAAGGAATTGGATTATATCTGTACAAAGCAACAATGGAATTTGGCCTGTGGGGAAATAAATACGTATAAATTAACAAGGGATAAGGTCTGTCCAACGTAAAATTCTTAATAGTGCTTACTTTTCCCACATAGACTATTTAAAATGAAGATGATACTGACTAATAACTGTTGGCATTGTGAAGAAGCACAGCAGATATTTTAAACTCTTTTGAAATGCAGATTTATAAAACCTTGGTGGATGGAGGCTTTCTCCATTCTTGAACAGACTGGTTTCCAATTTCCAGAATGGGATGACCTAAATTTACTATTTTGGAAATATTTAGCATTAGAAATTATGCTAAAGGTTTTGGGTTGATTTAAAAGTCAGTTTAATGGCAGTTAAAAGATTAATATTGAAAAATTAGAAGAAGGAAGAAATTGTAGCCCCTTTCTTAAATCACGAATGGAGACAGCTATTTTTGGCTGCACTTTACAATCTGAATTCTTTTCTGTCGTTGATTCAGTCTGGATATTATTTAACAAGCCTATCGAACAATGAATCGAAGGATGATTTTCAATAATTATCTGACATGCCTCTTTAGGAAAATATAATATGTATAAACTCTTCTATGTCGTAATTTATGACTGGTGATACAGATAGATATTGCTAAATGTCAGTATCTCCTATTTGTTTATTTAATGTATATTTGATAATTGCATAATTGTATTTTATATAGATACTCTTCCCTATGTGCCGCTATAGATGTAATATGAATATGAATGATATACCTCAAATAAAAATATTTTGCAAAAAACCTACTATTCCCCTACTTTACAATCATCAGTATACTTGCTGAGCCAAGTATTATTGGAGACTGCATCAAAGCCACTAATATATTGAATAAGGTGGGTCCCAAGACTGATTCCTGTGGCACTCCACTCGTCAAAGACACTGAGGTGGATATGTACCCTGCCTCAATTGTTACTCTTTGTTGCCAGTTATCCAACCATGATATTACCCAGTTGATTATATTCAGGTGTAGGTTTATTTTAAATAACTGCTCTATTAAGACCTTATGAGACACAGTGTCAAAGGCCTTAGATAATACAGGGAAAACTATGACACTTATGGGTTCAAAAATTGAAGCTAATTTGTTAAGCATGGTCTTCCATGGAGAAACTGTGTTGTGTAACATCCAGGTGTCCATAATCTAATAGATGAGATGCTATGAGCTGCTGTATTAATTTTGCTAATAGTTTCCTATCACAGAGGTCAGATTTATAGGCCTGAAATTTTGGACCTCACCCTACTACCACCTTTGTGTATTGGGGTCACTATTGCCACTTTCCATTCCATTAGAGACTTGCTTTCTTTCAACGACGATTGAATAGCAGTAACAATGGTCCAGATAGATCCACTGATAACTCTTTTAGAAATTTTGGTGGTATACCATCGGGACCTTCAAAAGCTTAATCTGGTTCCATTTCAGTTGGTTTCCATTTGTATCCCCCAAAAAAAAAACAATGCTGAAAACAGGCAGAATCACCAAGTCTTCTTTTCTGGGGCAACAACAACAGAAAACCTTATGGAAAAAAGGCAAGAACTCTAAGTATATTGATGTAAACAACATGCAAGGATATATGGTGACATAAGTAAGCTACAGTACATGCAAGTTTTTTATGTAAGTTTATGAAAGTTGTTATGAAAGAATTTTAAGCAATGAATTTGTAATGATTGTGACATTTTCTTGCATGAAAAATTAATGCAAGATAAATTCCTTTGCAAATATGATGACATGCAAGAAACCTTGTCAGGGGTACTATACTACAGTACTGGTTTTACATCCTTCTGGTGGTTCAAACCTAAAACCTTCTGGATCTAGAGGAGGGTATGCAAGCAACCTACTGAGCCACTAACACTGTGCTATTCAAGTGTTTTGCAAAAGGTATAAACTGTATATACTCACATATAAGTCTAGGTCTTGATGTTAAACTAGGTCTCCAAGAAGGGGACTCGACTTAATCTGTGAGGTCAACCTACATTACCTGAAGGAATGATAAAGGTGAAGCATTTTGCAGCAGTGTAACCTAATTTTGCTTACAGTTCTGGCCACAAAGACAGATTCTGTGCCTCGTGTTCACTAAATAGATTTTTCCATCAATTTGGCAAGCAAAATAATGTTTGTATATTTGCTGACATTGATAAGGTAAAGGGGATGGGTCAACTTATAAGTGAGTAAATACATTAAATAGATACACAAGCATATCTTGATAAAAACATATTTCTTGTTATTTGTAAGGAAATGCCCTCAATCTGCTCCCAATATTTTTGATATGAATTCACAAGACCACTCTTACAACTCGTAGAGTGGTGGTCTTCACATCAGTATTAACACACACCTGAGGTCATAAAAATACTGTACTGAACTTCTGGCATCACAACCATTATTGTGGCTAATTATGATGCAGCTATAGAGGAATATGGAATTAAGTGTGGAATAATAAACATGGGTACTGTAAGAGATTATGAAATAGGTAGAAAGAATGCAGGCTTCTAATTGGCCAAGAGGTACTTTCAGCAGGGCCGTTATCCCAGCACAATGTTCCAGCTGAAAGTAGCTCAACAAAAATATGTAAAAAAATAATCCAATTTACTAAAAAGGATTTATTTCATAATAACAATAAAGCACTCCAGGAATGCATTATAGTGGGCTAATGGCTCATCTCGGTGGTAGATCCACCAAGGTAGACCATATCCCACCATAATGCACCGGTCATGCCTTATTGCTTAATTAAGACCCTGTTTCTATACAGATTTCTCAGTAATGTCAGAAGGAGAAATCTAATAAAGATATATATAATATTATCTGAATGCTACTTAAGTAGTATATTTTAGAACATTTTTCTCTGAGGTGCATGCAACATCTTATATCTCAGATTGTAACTAAAGATTTGAAGACATGCATTCTTACCTGTAATGATACAACGGAATCTGTTGTAAGCCAGTCTGAGCAGAGAACAGCACTCAGTCATTCTCCCACAAACTATGTTTACAAACACCCAAAGTCAGTTATTCAAGTAAACCCTACCAACAGTTGGTTAATTGCTTTCTAACCATGCCCACAGTCAGTTATTCACTACTTGACAATGAAAACCAAACCAAAAAATTGTGTCAGAAAGACTGTCCACTTCATCCACTAAACAATAGCAACCTTTACACCCTCAAAAAGACAAGCTTTGGCCAGAGCTGATAGGACTGTAGCTGAGGAATTTGGGGTACAAATATTGAATATTACCAAACTTATGAGCCTGCATTAGCAAATGTAACATAGGTTCATAAATTTGTTGTTTTATAATGTTTGTAAACCAAATTTCGACATAGCTTATGATCCTGCCTCATGAAGAAGGGCAGAGCAAATGTACAACTCCTGGCTGAAATGCAGGGACTGTGAAATCAACTTTCAGAACACAAACTACATTTTGAGCAGAAGTTGAAAAATGACAGCTGTCACATTTATGAGGTGCTGCAAAGAAATGGCTATGTTAAAAATTTCGATAAAAATATTGAATAATAGCAGTCTTATGAGCCTGCATTTGCAAAATTCAACATAGCATTATAACTTTTTGTTTTAAAATATTTTTACACCAAATTTAGAATATATCTTTCTTATGACCCCACCTCATGAACAATGGCAGAAAATATTTTCAACTCCTGCAGAAAGGTGATTTCGTGCGAGGACCACAAAATCACCTTTTGGGATGTAAAAAATATTTTGGACAGAATTTGAATAATGACAGCAGTCACATTCATGAGGTGCTGTAAAGATATGGCTACCTTTGTAAATTTTGGGTAAAAATATTAAAATTACCAAAGTTAAGAGCCTGCATTCAAAAAATTCAATGTAGAGTCATAACTTTTTGTTTTAATATTTTAAACCAAATTTAGAACATAGCCTTCTTATGACCCCACCTCATGAACAATGGCAGAGAAAATTTTAATCTCCTGGCCGAAAAGAAATTTCATGTAAGGACCACAAAACCAACTTTTGGGATGTAAAAAAAACATTTTGGCCAGGATTTGAAAAATAACAGCTGTCACATTCATGAGGTGTTATAATGATATGGCTATGTTGTAAAGTTGGGGTAAACATATTGGTGCCTATTCACGATCAGGCAGGATTTATGCACTGGAGACATGTAACCCACCTTCATAGCTCTGCATCTGTAGACAGGTGTGCACCACAGGTATTCACCAATGGCCACAACCTGTCCATGGGCCCCACCAGCCCCCAGAGTGCAGCACTCCGAGAGCAACCAGGAGCGGAGTCATGGATCAGTCGGGCATCCAATGGGATGCCCGGCTTGGGTCCCACAGTGGATCCGTGATGTGGGTGGGTACAGTAATGGTGCATGGAATTGCACCAGCAGACACCCAAACCCATGTGGCTGTTACCTTATCTGCATTCCCTAGTAAACAAAGGTAACTCTTTATTGCACATTTGAAACAACTAAACATAATTAACATATGAAATATACAGATCCATAATGGATCAAATGATCTATAGCTGAGAGAGAACAGTCTCCATTTTGTCCCAGAGTAAATGACACCCAGTGGTCTCTAGCTATACACAAACCGATGGGCAAAAGGAACATATTGTGGACTATACCTAATATTGTTGCAAGCGGTGACCAGGTTTAGTGCCCCAGGCATACAGTTGCCACCATGGACCCACTGCTGTACCAGCCCTGCCCCCTACCTGTATAGCGGTGGCCAGCTAAGTATGGCCAGCGACACAGACTCTCACATACCTGCACAGCCACTGGCCATCCCAGAGATGCTGGGTACATGTTGGCACTCCCAGCATCACTTGGATAGCCAGCAGTTGTGGAGGTGTGGCAGGCTATGCTGTTGCTGTACTTAACCGACCACTGGCTATGCAGGTGGGGGCATGGTGGTCTGGTGGTCCTGTACAGGGCAGGGGTTGGAGGGTGCCTGCAACAGAGGGCTGATGTCTCATTCCTGATGTGTGTCTGGGTGGCACCTTCCAGGGCCCAGAGCACTGCTGTGTGCAGGAGAGGGTATACGAGGTCAACCATCGGGATGGCTGCAGGGATCTTACAGTGGGGGGTGAGCTGGCTATCAGGTCTGTGTGGCAGGGGCTGTGTGCCCAGGGCATGTAGGGGTCTTATGGCAGGGTTCTCTCTGGCATATCCTGCACCCTCTTCCACACCCCGTGGCCAGCACTATGCACCTTAGTGCATGGCACACAGTGATGGCAAGCCCCAGCCCACCCATAGTGCATTGCAGTCTGTGGGCCCAGGGATTGGGTGCATTGGTGCTGCACAACCCCTTAGTGAATCCCACACAGGGAGTGCAATGGGTCCAGAGTCTCTCTGCACCACACATACGCAGCATGGAGACACTCCACACCTTATGCATAGGGCCATTGAAAATACCAAATTACAAGCCTACATTCACAAAATCCAATACAGGTTCATAACTTTGTTGTTTTTAAATATTTTTGCACCAAATTTAAACATAACCATATTATGACCCTACTTAATGAACAATGGTGGAGAACATTTTCAACTCCTCCTAAAAGGTGATTTCATGCAGCAACCACAAAATCACCTTAAGGGACAGATTGCCTAACATCACTTGCATTATTCATGAAGTGGTGTCCCAAAAAGGCATGTTGAAATGTTGTGCCAAAATATGCATAAATGCACAAGTTATGCCACTAAGTTCAAAACACCATTGAAATACACTGAACTGCATACCTGTTTCTTCAGTCTGCTGTCCAGCTTTGAAGAGTGAGGATGTATCTGCAGTCCAGAGAGGATGTTTACTTTGGACCTCCAATCGGTAAGTAAGACCTGTGGGATCTACTATGGAATCCTATAGTTCAGTTCCTTGAATTCTACTAGATCGAGTTAGGAGACTGAATTTGACATCCATAAGGACTTATGGTCACTATAGGGAGGTTTAGCCCCACACCCCATTAACTAAAATAGACAACTCCAAGGGAAGCAGACCTTGGAATTAGTAAATAAATGGAATGGGGTGGAACTGCATGGAGGAATAAATTGTAGCCTCACGGGAACAGAATCTGGGTCCACGTGGCCATGCTGGCCTAGCTACTTCTAACTCAGCTCTCCACACCATGGCAGCAACTCGGCTAGCACCTCCTTCCATGTTTCACCCAGGAATCTTTCACACATAATTTCCCCATGCAAAATTTCGAATATGGGTATTTCAGAATACTGAAGCATGTGAGTGTTGGGATTTTGAGCTTCAGTGTCCTACTAGGATACCCTTGGGGTGGTGGGTGTAGGGTGGTGGGTGCTGAGTGTTAGGATCAGATGGGGGGTATTGGCTGCAAAATACATTGATGGATGGTTTTCTTTTACAGGTACAAAAAAAAAGACAGACGATTTCTTCACTGGGATTGGGCACACCCCAGTGACACTATTATATTTCTTGGGGAAGGGACTGGGGTGGTGGGTGCTGAGAGGAGGGTTGGGTGAGGGATATGAAAAAAAATTGTGGTGTCCTGATCATGACACTGGATGATTGGGCAATCCCAGTGTCACTCTTATGTTTTGGGGGGCACTGAGAGGGAGGTTGGGAGGAATATTAAAAAAGTTGGGGCATGCTAATTGCACACTGGGGACTGGGCATCCCAGTTTCACTCTTATGTTTCTGGGGTGGTGCAGGGGTGGTATGTGTTGAGAGGGAGGTTCAGATGGGGGCCTATCTATAAATAAAGAAAAAAAGGTGGTCACACACACTCTGCCATTTCCCAAGACTGCCGCGCAGTCTACTGCACATGCATGACCACTAGCGCATGTGCAGTGGTGTGCAGCGGCAATGTTGGGAATGGCAGAGTGTGCCATGACCGCAGATTTTTTTTTATTTAAATTATAGATAGCTCTCCCACCCAACCCTACCTCTCTCAGCACCCACCACCCCGCACCCCCCAGAAACATAAGAGTGACACTGAGGATGCCCAATCCCCAGTTCATGATCAGGCAAAAATAGTGCAGTGCCAGTTGAGAAAAGGAGAAGAGTGCTCCAGGGACACTACGGACATGGAGAAGACAGTGTTCTGTGTCCATCATGTTCGGGCAGAAGGAATGTGGGACACCTTTCTTATAGCAAGAGTCTGCAGGGATATGCCCACTGCAGCCCTACAAATCATGTGATTAACCCACAAAACCTCTCAGGTAATCACACTGTCAAAGAAAAGTATTTTAGCACATCACAAATTTATTTTCTTGCATTTAAAAAATTTTTCCCAGCATGATGTCTGTTTCCTTCCACTTTCTGTCTCTGCCATGCCACACTGAACAACCCACTTAACGACCACAGTGACCATTACAACAGCAGTGCACTGCAGCACTGGACACGCAGAGTTTTATACATATTGAACTGATTTTACATTTTAAAACACTAGATATCCTCATCCATAATGCCCTCCCTCTGCGTTGCTCACACTGACACTTTTCAAGCCATGCCTGCAGTCATAGATTCACACACAAATCAGTACTAAATGTATACACTACACATAGCTATCAGTATCATTTGCCTTGTAAACCAAAGCACTTTTAAGTATTTAAATAAGTTTCCGATTCTGCCTAACGGATGCTCACCTATACAACTGGTTTCTCATTCAGAGCTCTAACATCTTTGACTTCATGTACAACATTTAAAACTTGATTTCCACTTTCCTTGCCATATGTACTGGTTTATTGTTTATTGATAAGAATCAGAATTACAGTCCTTTGAGTCACAGACTCTTTACAAAGGCTCTATGTCACAACATTATGACATTGCACAAGGAAAACATATTGAGGTACAACAGAAAACAAATACATAGTGTAGGGGTGGAAACCCTGGATCAGAGTTACAGATGATTGAGGGTGTAGACCCTGTGTCAGTGAATTAAACATAGATGGCCAAAGGAGCAATGAGAAGCTATAGAAATATATACAAAATCATAAGCAAAGTGAAGCAGTATTATACAGTGGATTAAACATAGCTGACAAAAGAACAGCGAGAAGCTATACAAGTATGTATATAATCATAAACAAAGTGAAGCAGTAATATACAGGTGACACATCATGGACACATGAGAGGACATAGTCCGACAGCCCAGGGAGGGGCAGGTGATAGGGTTAAGGACAGTTGCAGAGGCTAGAGGCGATGATGAGCTCCCTTAGCTTGACTTTGAAAGGGCCTCTTGTTTCTACCTCTACTTCAGTTTTGCTATGAGTGGCTCGGTTCTGGTTCCTTTCTCTGATTTTATGGATGCCTATTCTCTGTTTTGGACTTTGTGATTCCTGTACTTTATTGGTGAAGACTGCTGGAACTAACTGCACCCTCTCTGGATTTAAAATGTTTACTTTTTGGATGCCTGGGTGGTGAGAGGACCTTGGTGTCCATATATTTACTTTCTTTATTTATCTATGTTAAAAGTTTTGTGATTTTATTTCTGTGGAATGTAATTTTTATTTTGGCAGTGAGAGTGCTGATATTACCCTATCTGCCTGGTCGTGAGAGGACTGGTGGAAGGAAATCTTCATTATTCATATGTCATCTTGTTTATTTGTGATTGTCTGGGCAGTGAGAGTGCCTAAATTGCACTTCTCCCTGACCATGAGATGGTTGGGGGTAAGTTTTAATATTTTATTTTCTGTATGATATATATGTGTGAGGGGATTGTAGTGGCTCCAGATTTAAGTAGAGGAATGACTCTATTATTTAATAGGGATAGGCTGGTGTTTTAAATTGTATTTTATTATATATAGGGTGGGTTAGTTGAGTAATGTGCAGTTTGTTTGTTTTATTTTAATTTGTTTTGCTACCTTGAATTTTGGGATATTATTGTTTTGGGTGGGGTTGGGTGATAATCACGATTGGGTTTGTTTAGTGTATTTATAATTTGTTTTGCCACTGCAGAATGTGTGGATGTCAACTCCCACAGTTGTATACTACTCATCACTACCCTTCGCCCTCTTCTATACTCCCCTCCAGTCTGAGACCTACCAGCTGTAGAGTGCTGGACATTATGCATTGGAGAGGGAGTAGGGTGGGGGCCATGAACAGTGGAGGAGTTTAGGAGGGGTCACTGAATTGGGGTTTTGGATCCAGAAGGTGCCCTGGGGCAAAATGGAATCCAGATCGTGGTCCGCCATGTCTGGTGCCCATACCCAAGGGCACTACTGAATGTGGAAAGCAGATGGCCTGGGTGGCATGTGAGGTTCGTCCAACTCCGTCAGTGTTGTGCAATGCCAGGTCCATTAAGAATAAGACTGCAATTATCACAGATCTTGTTGGTATGGTGGACCTGGCATGCATCACCGAGATCTGGCTGGATGAAAATTCTGGCCCCATTATGGAGGCTATGACTCCAGCTGGGTACTTGTGATATACGGGGGTTGCAGTCTGTTTCCAGACCAAAGGGTATTAGTCGAGGAGGTTGAGTCCTTCAGGTGTACAGTAGTAAGTGTAGGTTATCGTTGCTCTCATCTATCGTTCACCTGGTGATGAGCGAATCCATCAGGAACTGGCAGACCTCATCGTCGACATGGCGCTTGAGTTGCCCAGATTGATGGTTCTGGGCGACTTCAACGCCTGGGTCGATGACTTAACCTCTCTCAATTTGGGCAACACTTCCTTCAGTTAATGACATCTCTGACCTTACATAGGTGGTTTCCACTGCTACTCATAAACATGGACACTCTTTGGACTTAATCTTCCTCCTAGGAATCAAACATCTGACGTGGGGGTGGAACCAGATGGGTGGTCTGATCACTGCACCGGGGGTTTAGTTTTAGTGCCCCCAGAAGGCCTACCCTGTAGAGATGGTTAGGTACTGCCCTTTATGGGATATAAATTCCCATGGCCTTGCCTCGGTCCTTGACCTCTCGTCCCCGAGTTGGCGAAGCAATGATCCAGAGACCCTCATGTTAGCTTATAATACAGCTATTGCAGTGGCTCTGGATTACATTGCTCCAGTCCATGTTCATCCTTCTCCCTTTGCCCCAAGTCCCCATGGTTTGTTGGGACTTTGAGGGAGATGTGGAGGCAGGGGAGAAGGTTAGAGCATTGCTGGCAAAAGTACGCCCTTGATTCCGACCACCTTAGATTGATGGACCATTATTTAGTCTATCAATCTGCAATTACCATAAGAAGGCATAATTCCTGTCTGGGAGGTTGCGGCTGCTCAGAATTGACCAGCTCAGCTATTTTGAACTGTGGAACCCAGCCTGCCGACATGTTGAAACTTTTTCACAATTAGAGTGCAATGAGCTTGCTCGATTCTTTGCAAATAAGGTGGCTGACATCAGGGCAGTACTGCAGCCAGCACACTCTAGGGGTTGTGGTTGATCAATGCAGGGGTCACTGTACCTCAATTTTCCTGGGTACCTTCAGTCAACTGGAGTTCATGGATGTCATGAGGATTATCGAGTGTAAGCCCTACGTGCTGTAGTTTGGACCCTGGACTGACCTCCTAACTTTGGGTTGTAGTGACATCATCAGTCCAGTCCTTGTGTGGATAGTCTGGTGCTCCTTGGAATTGGAAGAGTTCCCTAGCTCCTGAAAGAGGTGGTGGTGACACCACTCTTGAAGAAAGCTACCTTGGACACAGACTGTTTTGCAAACTACAGACTTCATTTCAACCTTCCCTTTGTTGGGAAGGTGATTGAGAAAGTAGTGGTAGCACAACTGGAGGACCATTTGACCATCCATGACATCTATGAACCCTCCAGTCTGGTTTCCGTAAGAGACATAGTACCGAGACGGTGCTGGTTTGAGTGCTCAATGATCTCCTGATGGCGAGAGATTGGAAGAGCCATTCTATCTTGGTTCTTCTGGATCTTTCTTCAGCTTTTGACACCGTGGACCACATGGTGTTGTTAGGACACCTGAGGCATATCTGTGGACTGTCGGAACAGTCCTCAGATGGTTTACATCATTTCTCACAGAGAGAACACAGAGTTGTATGTGTTTTTTTTTCCTCAGGCCCAACTGCTTTGTCATGTGTGGTGCCTCAGGGTTCTGTGCTGTCACCCATGTTATTCATGGTGTATATGCTACCGGAGACATTGTAAGAAGGTATGGGCTTAGGTTTCACTGTTACACAGATGATACCCAGCTCTACCTCTCTTTGCACCTGACCAGGATGGAGCTCTCTTGGTCTTTAACAACTGTCTGAAAGAAATTCAGGAGTGGATGGATTCTAGCTGGCTGAAGTTGAACTCAGAAAGACTGAGGTACTGGTTGTGGACCAGGATCAGCAGATGGGGGTCGGGTGTTGGTGCACCTCTGGAATTGATCTTGGTGGCATTCTCTCCCAACCTCTGAACAGGTGTGTAACCTGGGGTAGTTTTGATGATGGACTGACCCTGCATTTGCAGGTGTCAGCTGTCATCAAGACTTCTTTACCATCTTAGGAATATCTCCAGGTTACGATCTCATTCTGTCTGATGACCTTCCAATCTTGGTCCATGCCTTTGTGTCTTCGCTTGGATTACTGCAACTCCTTTATGTAGAGCTTTTGGGGTTGAAATCTATCACCTGCAGCTGGTGCAGAATGCAGCAGCTTTCCTTGGAAGGGTTCTAGTTGATCCTGCCATATGACCCCAGTACTGTGCGAACTACACTGCCTGCCAATATGGTGGTGGTTCACCTTTAAAGTCAGTTTACTGACTTTTAAAGCCCTACCTGGACAGGGCCCAGACTGTCTGAAAGAGCTTCTTGTTCCTTACTGCCCTGGTCAATCACTCTGCTCGCCAATGAGGGGTTGTTAGAGATTCAAGGGTGAATTTGAAATCATCTGGTTCAAGAGCTTTTGCTTATGCAGCTCCCACCCTTTGGAATTCTCTACCTGTAGGTTATGGGAGTGCACTTCTGTGGAGGAATTTAAGAAGGCTTAAAAACCTTTCTGTGGCAAAAGCTTTTTGGATAATTGAAGTATTTATCTGATTGTTTATGATTTCCATTTGTATTGCTTTGTTATTGGAGTTTACATTAATTATTTTTAAATTGTTAGGTGTCTTGGAATTGGAAAGGTGCTTTATAAATAAAATTATTATTATTAAAATTATTATAACTTGTCAATAGTGGAAATTTTGTCTGGGAAGGCATTTAGCCATAGGGGGCTCTGTAGCAAAGGACCATTGCCCTGGAAGGTCCAACAGTTAGGGATGTTGAATAAGGTTTTGAAGAGCTACAGGTGACCTGAGCAAGGAGAGCAGGTTGTAGCAGGTTGTGAATGCTTGGGGGGCATTACCCAATACAATCTTTTGGCAAATAGGCAGGTGTAGTATTTTAGCCTACCCTGAAGGTTGAGCCAAGAGGAGCATTGATAAAGGTCACAGAAGTGGGTCATCTGGTCACACCAGTGACCAAGCAGCATGCCTTGTTTAGGACAACAGACATCCTGTGGAGGGCAGTAGAGTTGGCAGTGCCATATATAACAAGCCCATAGTCTTTCAGCAAAAGGACAGAGGAGTTTACAGCTAGGAAGAGAGCCTCTGGAGGTAAACATCTTTATGCCTGTAAAGTAGGCTCAGCCTGGAGTTAATAGTGGAGGAGACATTATGGATTGCTTGGAGTAGGTGAGGGAAGAGTCCTGTGTAATGCCTAGGTATTTAAAGGAAGAGACTTGTTCAAGTAGAGCATTGTGAGCATTGAGGATACTAAGGGTGGTGGTGGCATGACTATTTTGCTGATTGGTGAACAACATTATCTTAGTTTTTATAATTTAGCACCAGCTTATGGGCAGTGAACCAGTCTTTGGCCTCATTGAAGGAGATCTGGAGTGAGTTGGAGGAGATTGGGTCAGGATGGCTACTAAAAGAACAGCATCATCTGCATAGAGGAGTATTTCTCCAGGGCAGAATGAAGGAGAGAGTTTAAGATGTTAAAGAGGAGGGCACAGGATGGAGCCCTGGGGAACACCAGAGTATACATGGAGAGTGTCTGAGAGGGTGAAGTTTATTTTGACTCTTTGGGATTGTCCACTGAGGTAGTTCTCTAACCAGGATGTAGCTTTGGATGTCAGGCCAGTATCATATATGGTATTGACGAGCAGGGCAATATTTTACAGTGTCAAATGCCTTAGTTAGTTTGATGTAGACCGATCCAACTAAGTGACTCCTGTCAAGCGCTTTTATGTAAGAAGCTGGAATATTCTAGTAAGGCAGATGTCATGTTGTGACCTTTTCTGAATTCATGTTGTTCCTGGCAGAGGTGGTCATATTTGAATAGATGGTCTATGAGCTGATCTGAGACAATTTTCTAAAGGGACTTGAGAGAGGGAAGGATAGAGATAGGGTGATATTATTAGGGAGGTGGGATCCCCAGCCTTCAGGATGGGAGTGATGACTGCCTGCTTCCAGATAGTGAGGAATTGGCCCAGACATAAGGAGAGGTTTTGAATTTTTGTCAGTGGTACAATGATGGTTTTGAGTGATAGACTGAGAAGTTTTGGGTCAAGCAAGTCACCGCTGTGCGTTTTATCCAGGGCTTTGATTAGGTATGGTTTGGCCCTAATGAGCAGAAATAGCACTTGGATGGAAGGGGCATGAGGCAGTGGTGGGGTGGGTTGAGAGGACTGTGAATCAAAGAGGTTTGGGGAGGATGCTGCTGAGGTCCAAGAAGGAGGAATTGAGGGAGTTGGTGATATGATATGGGTCATGGGTGGGAAGCTATTAATGATTAGTTCAGTTGGGGATGTGGATACAACCTTGTCACTAAGTTCTTTAATGTTGTTCCAGAATTTTCAGCTTGAGCCCCAAGAGGCAGAGAGTGCATCCTGGAAGTGAACTGCCTTCACCTTCTGGATCTCACAGGTGCATTTGTTTCTAGCAGCTCTATATTGCTGTCTAACAGTAGAATTTCCTGATTCCAGGTCCCTATGCCAGAGGGCATCCCTGTGATTTATGAGATCCAGGATAGCCTGAGTAATCCAAGAGGTAGTAGGACCTTGATAACCTTATTAGTGGGGCAAACCAGTCACAGGCCAAGTTAAACATGGTAATGAAGTATGAAAGGGCGTCATTGACCGACCATGCCAAAAAACTGGCGCCCAGTCACTGTGACAAAGGAAGTGTTTGAGGTGGCTGAGGGCACCCTTTTAGGCAATGCTGATAGATGACATTAGGTGGGGATTTATTGTTAGAAGGACCAGTCACACAGGATGGGCAGATGGTCACCAGCACATCAGGGAGAACATTAACATTGGAGAACCTGTCAGAGTGATTAGTGAGCACTAGGACGATTAGGTGGTGGTGCCAGTGGAGGGTTCTGTCAGGTCAGGGATGTGACTACTTTGGACAGATTTAGGGATGCAATGATGTCCTTATAGTGTGCAGTAGCTGGGGACTGCCAGTTAACATTTGTAGCCACATGTGGTGATGATTTTGGAGTTATTTGCCAGTTGGGAGATGTGCTTGACAACTGAATCAAATGCCAGCTTCTGGTTTCGAGGAGAGATGTAAACAGCAATGACAAGTAGGGACTTTCTGCATTGCCATTCTGGATTTTACTGTTAATGCCTGGGATCCATGGCTTGAGTCATGACTGGGACAACATGTCCTTGAATGGAGTCACGGTAAATTGCACAGCCACCACCTTTTTAGCTAGCCTATCTACTGTGAAAATTTAGTACCCACTTAGGGCCACAGAAGAGTCCTTCACGTTGGGGATAGCCAGGTTTCAACCAAGGCCAGGATATCAGGGTTATGCTGAACAACCCAGCCTTGTAGGGCATCAAACATTTTTGCAAACTGCAAATGTTAATAGAGGTGATGCAGAGTCCAGCAAGACCAGTTGCAGGAGAGGGGAAGGCCTTGGGTTGGGTGTACATTGCCAGATATGAGGAGAAGGAGGAAAGCAAGTCTGAGAATGGCTGCTTTGTGGCATTTATTCTAAAGTGAGGATTACTGGGTGTCGGGCAGGCTTTCTGCTAGTAACTGGCAGTAGGATAGCACAGATATGGTGGACAGAAGTACTAGACAGGTAAAATGGGAGATGAGAGTACTGCAGATGTATTGGGTAGCCAGGTGGTTGGGAACTGTATGGTGGGTACTAGAAGTTCCTTTAATGTATGAGAGCGGGGATTTGTTAGGTTCAGCCCAGGCAGGGACCTCACGTATGAGACAGGGGGCAGGATTTGTAGTGGGGTCTATAGAGAGACCTAGGCATAGCGTACCAAGTAGCATGTGCAGAGGATTCATAGTTAGTCGATGAGATAAGGTTATGCTCTGGGAGGGAGGGAGGGAGGAGAGGACCACAAGTCGGAGGATAAGAATAAGGTAAAGGGGGATGGAGTTAGTAGAATCAGAAACAAGGTTGTTGTGATGTAGGTAGTAGAAAGTGTGGGATAATGTAAAGTTATGGCTGAGTAGGAACTAGGAGGGCTAAGTCGTCAGCGGTACAGCTGCTGCCTCTTCAGTGTGTGCGGTGTAGGGTTCAAATCCCAGATAGGGCGAAAGATGATAGGGCATGGAAGGAGGCTGGAAGGTGGGATATGGGGAGGTGCAGGGAGATAGAGAGTAGTGATCAGGTTGAGGAGAGGGTGCTAAGGTGGAGTCGAGTAGGATGGAGGGCTCAGGATTGACCCCAGTGGAGGGAGAGAATAATTTGCTAATGGTAATGGGAACTTAGCAACTAGAGGAAACAGGAGTCACATGACCAGGATATGGTAATATAAGGAGGGACGGCCTTGGGTGGGAGGGTGGCTGGGGTGGGCGGGAGTCAACACAAAGTGTCGATGGGTAAACACCCAAACAAGAGTGCAGGAAGAATAGAATAGCCTTTTACCTTTACAGGCTTTCCCACTGTCCTTTCCTGGGTGAGGTGTCCTTATCGGCAGCTGAAGTTGCTGTGTGCAGGGGGTTCCAGTGAGGGGCTTTTCAGGCTTTCCCACTGTCGCTCCTGGGTGAGGCATCCTTGTTGGCAGCCGCTGTGTGCAGGGGTTCCACTGAGGAGGCCTTTACAGGCTTTCCTGCTGTCCACTCCTGGGTGAAGCTGGTAGCGCTATGATAGTGCAACTTGTGCCAGCATTTCATAGTTACAAGACTTGCTCTCATACAGAATGTTCAAACCTACTCCAAGTCATATAAAACTAATGACATTCAGTTATTTGGAATATACTCCCAAAAAAGGCTGGTCTGGCCTTCGGTCTTTGCATTTAATGACCCACAACAGTTATTGCTTAGATATTGCTCCAACTAGCTGAATATTATCACATAAGTATACAGAGTAAAGGAATGTTAGCTACATAGATACATAGACACTGTCAGCAGATAAGGGCCTACAGCCCACCCAGTCTGCCCATTTAAGCTTATAAGTTCACTTTATGTTTTCTTAGAAGTCTGTTGCCTCTTATCCCTGACCTCCAGAATTCCCTTATGTCTATCCCATGCATTCTTAAATCCCATGATTGTTTCAGCCACAACCTACTTCCCTGGTAGGGTGGGTTTTACTTGTCCACTACCCGCTCTGTGAAGAAATTCATCCTCACGCTTCCTCTGAATCACACTCCCTCCAATTTCATCCCATGGCCTCTAGTTCTGGAACATCTTTTCACTGAAAAATAGTGTGTTTCTGCACTCTGTTTCTCCCTGTAAGATACTTGTATGTCTCTATCATATCCCTCTCCCTCCTCTCCTCCAGGAGTACATATTCAGGTCCTTCAACCTGTCCTCATAGGACTTATGATGCAATCCCTGTACCATCTTTGTTGCCCTCCTGAACCTTCTCTGCCCTGTCTATGTCCTTACATAGGTAAAGTCTCCAGAACTGTACACTGTACTCCTGGTGGGGCCTCACTAGTGTCTTGTATAGTGGAATTCTGACCTCCCTTTTCCCACTGGTGATGCACCTGCCTCGATCCCAGCATCCTATTTGCTTTACCTGCTGCCTTGTTGCAGTGTTTCACTTCCTTGAGGTCATAAGGGATGATAACCCCAAGATCCATTTCCTGCTTGGTGCATGCTATATCCTCAACCCCTCCCAACTGATATGTCGTTCCAGGGTTTTGTGCCCCATATGCATTATCTTGCACTTCTTTGCATTGAATGTCAACTGCCAAACCACTGACCATTCTTAAGTTTCTGCGGTCCCTCCTCATTCTGTCTACGTCCTCTGGCATGTCCACTCTGTTGCAAAGCTTTGTTCCTTGCACAATTCTTTCAAGGTGTCATTTACCCTTAAACAATACATTTTATACATGCACGTTTCTTGGGTCATGTAAGCACAGTATTTTTTCTTTCACTGTTCTTACAAACAAGTATATCTGTTTGTAAGAACAGTGCAAGAAAAATATTTTGCTTACACTAGTTAAGAAATGTACAAGTACTGTATAAGTGATTTGTACCACTCTACATTTTAAACTTGCAGATTTCTTGATGGTTTTTAAAATGTATGTTGTGATCTTGTAAAAACCGTGTGTTACTTACAACAAACCTTCATTTATTCATGCAAGAAAAATACAAGTTTGTGTATCTGATTAAATTATTGCACAGTCATACAACAAATTTATAGCAGTAAGTCTGACATTAAGTACATTTTCTTATGTTATTCTTACAAATCATGCATGATCAGTCATAAACCTTACATACTTTTTCAGTGAGGATAATTAATTTTTATAACATTATTGGGTGGCTTTTTGAACTAGCTATGGAAGTAGCAACGTGAGAAGGTATACACTACCAGATTCAAAGGCAATGGTGGCAGGACTTACCATTCATCCATATGGCCCACATATTGAAAGGAAATGTGTGCCCAAAATGGAGATGCACGTGCATCTCAAAAATGTGTGAAAGCATGATATTTGAAAGGAGAGATGCATTGTGCATTTCCAAATGCACAATCATGGAGAAATAATGTATGTGACACAAAAAGTGGGTGAGTACATAAATATGCTGCACATCTGTATATTTAGCCAAAATGTGTGGCGATCTGCCATGCATCCCAGAAGTGTGCTGTGCAATGTTAGTCAGAGAAAAGGATGGCCTAAATCAGCCAGCCACCCAAAGAAAGGCCACAGAACTGCGGACAGGTGATTCTGAGACAGCCCTTGGAGGTGCACCAGGACATGCTCCAAGTAACCATACACAGCAGCCATGCCAGGATGGAAGTACCCAAAGCCACATGTGGTGATACACAAAGGCCACTGCCCAGGAGAGCCATCCCACACACCGCACCCAGTATGTAGACACCCAGCTGCCACTTGCCAGTGCTGTTGGGTGCCCCCTAGCATGCCAGTGGAGAAAATGTCCACACTGCAGTACATGTACCAGGGACCATGACCTGCACCCATGTGGCCTGCAGGGACCCCTGGTGGTGGCATGCAGCCAGGCTGACATCTGGTGCAATGGTGCCAGCAAGCTTGGTGGTATGGTGGCAGCCTGGAATGGGCCAGGGACTGACCAGTGACACACACCCATGGTGGTATACCATAGGTGCACACAGATGGGACTCACCCACCATGTACCTGGTCACCCTCTACACACTGTCATTCCTTGCAGTGTTCACCATGTTCCTCTCATATGGAGGTGTGGGGCACTGCAGGTGACAGTATGCTGCATGGAAGAGCTGGTTTATGGCATGCATGTGGTATCCCGATTGGACTGTGTAACCTGGTGCCCTCCTTGTTGCTTGTTGAGGTGGGCCCCTGTAGCCACTGTCAAGGTGGGTCCCCTGTACCCAGTCTGACCTTGTACATGGCCATGGGTACAGCACTGTATCCAGGTCAATGAAGTCCACCCACCCACCCACACAGTCATTCCATCACACCAGCCTGTTAGACTGCAGCACCTATTGTTCATCTTTGTGGGTGGTGGGCAGCCCTGCAAAGCTGGAACTGTGAATGCCTGGGGTATGCAAATGGCCTGAATGCATTCCAGTAATGAGCTGTGCATATAGGGAATGGGCACGGAATATGCAATGAGGTCATTGTGCATATCCTGGCAGAATATTGCAATTTGTGCACCACGCATGTGGCCACCTATTGTGCATTTCCCTATGCTCTGCATAGGGATCAGGTCACCTGCCATGCATCTCCCACTGCATGATCACGCATGATTAGATATTCAGCCAGACATGTGTGATCGCATCTCATGACAGATCCTCTGAATGTGCCATTATGTTGTGCATTATTTTGTGCAGGTGCATCTCAGTTGCTCAGCATAGGCACTTACGTGTTGCAGCCTGGGAGTTTCGAATATGGGGCTATATATTTCCTAATGTGACAGACTTTGATCTTTTATAGTTTAAGATATGTTGAGAAACTGACAAGCACTAATATAGCTGAATCTGATCGCTACAAAACAAAAAGGGACATCAACAAACATACAAGCATATATACAGACAACACACATACACACACATGTAGGAACAACACACACACACACACACACACATACACACATGCACACATGCACGCACAACACACACATGCTCGATCAGATGCTTATTGCACTACTGTTTCAAATGCCTGGCCTAGTGCATGGGATTTCTTTTTTTTTGCAACCAGTATTTTATTAAATGTTTGCCAAAGAACACTTGGCATATAAATTAGTAGTACAATCTTATAGAAAGAGATTACAGGTAAATAACAGTCATATTCAAATGAGTTATTATTAGATCAGTTTCCAGTTGAACAAATGGGAACTAGGCAACACATACTGTAGGGCCCTGAAACAGAAAAAGTGATAATGGTACGGAGAACATACTTAGAGGAAAACCCTCTGCATTGCACTCAAAAGTATACCCTCATAACTAGAGTATGCCTCGCAAATACCCTCTCATAACTTAGCATAGCTGTCACTTTGCCCTTCAAAAGCCTTGTGCCCTATATGAGAAAATGCTGTCCATCACTGTGCTCTGGGATGTTAAGGCAGAAATGCATGTTAATTCCTGTTGCTCACTTAATAGAAACCTCTATGGATGTGAATGCATTGATATGCACTTGTTCTGAGCTAATGTCTGTATTCATTGCATGATGTTATGTCCCACATTTTAATCCCTTTTTCTCATGGGTTCCCCATTTGTGTGATGGCAGGATGAGAGGCATGCTTGGAAGCAATGTTTTTCCAAGAACAGACCTTTCTAAATCTAGACAAGCTAGGCAAAGGCTTGAGGTGCACCGATTTTGTGCACTAAGTCGCTTGAAATAATTAGGGCCACAAGCAGCCCAATTAGGAAGGAAACCTGGCTGTCTGACAGCCCATATGTGCACCCCAGTAGGCACAAACTGAATCCCTAAGAACAACTGTCAGCAGGTACCTACCTAGTGGTTCTCATAACTCTATTCCAACAATTCAATACAAGAAGATGCTCCAAAAAGCTAAGTAGGGAAATGCCCTCTGAGGTACCACAGTTCATAAATCATTGATGAGACTTCACCTGGTGTACTGTGTCCAGTTCTGGAGATCACATCTCAGGAAGGACATCGACAGAGTAGAGGCAGTCCTGAGGAGGGCAACAAAAATGGTGCAGAGTCTGTACCAGAGACAATATGAAGAGAGACTAAAGGGCCTTAATACTGTATGTACACCCTGGATAGAAAAAAAAGGAAAGGGATTATGACAGAGACTTTCAAATACCTAACGGGCATGAATAAGGTACAAGAGGGAAGCATTTTTCAGGAAAAAAAGATGCTCAGGAACAAGGGGACATGCAAGGAAGCTAGAGGTGTAGACTCAGTGGAAATGTAAGGAAGTACTTCTTCACAGAGAGAGTAGTGAATGTCTGGAATAGCCTTCCAGCAGAGGTGAAGGTGGCAAAGCTGTGGCAGGATTCAAGAATGCATGGAATAGGCATACATGAACCTTAGTCATTAGGTAAGGAGGGCTAAGCCAGAGGTCAAGAAATATCTATGGTATTACAATAGGTAGGGAAATCAGCCAGACTGGGTGGGCGAGCAGCCCTCATCTGCTGTCAAATTCTATGTTTCTATGTTTCTAAATGTATCCCATCTATTGAATTCCTCTCTTATTAAGTTAGCAAAGTGGCTTTGGAAATATTACACTGGGACAAATACTGTAGGTACAAAGGATGCATTATTTTTACAATTTACATCTTTTCCTACTATGTGACACCTCATCCTCCTAGTCAGCCTCAGACCCATCCATTTGCATCTCTAGAACTTACATCCTTTCTCTATTCATTGAGAACCCCTCCCCCACAGAGGGGCCTGGCCATAGCTAGGCAGTGTTACCTGTGACACTTGGACAGCTGGTTCTGATTAATCTATGCTTTCTGTAATATAAAAATGTAGTGTGATTGTCTGTCATAAGAAATGCTGTGCCTGGATAACCCCACCACCAGGTTTCAGTTCTAATAGGACAGGATATATGTTAAACAGCAAGTCTCTTGATGAGATTAACTTCTAAGAACTTGCATTTCATAGCCTCGTTTAGGATCTCAGTTGTTTGATGCTAAGACCTGAAATATCCATTTTATGACATCCTCAGGAAGGTCAGTTAATTGCAGCTTGTGTCATAAGTAAGTGAAATATCCATTTTTGATGTCCTCAAGAAAGTCAGTTAATTGCACCTGGTGTCATGAAAAGTCTTTTGATGTGTTTGCGAAAGGAAACTACTCATGGATCAAAGGGACTGAGAAATCACAGTCTTAATTAAGAGTGTCATCATTCGGAAAATGAGACTTGCTGGAGTCACAGAATTCAATACCTTGATGGGATATATATATATATATATATATAAGGGGATATGACATGGTCTGGTGAAGATATCATATTTATCTTCACGAGGAGGTAATGATATCATGATATCTCACGAGTGGCGAAGCCACGGTGAGTATCTTGATTTCATTGGCCTCAAGTGAAGATAAATATGATATCTTCACCAGGCCATGTCATGTTCTGTTTATATGACATGTGTTTTGGGCTTTTGTAGCATGATCCCTAAAGCACCCCCACCCCAAATCTTCAGCAACATCACAGATTCCATACTGTATTAAAATAAATTATCTGGCTGATCCTGTTAATTTACAGTCATCTGTATTGCTCCCTTATGCCTATCCCATGCCTGTTTGAAGCCCTGCACTGTATTCATATCCACCACTTCCTGAGGTAGGCCATTCCATGCATCCACCACCCTTTCTGTGAAAAAGAACTTCCTCACATTACCCCTTAATCACCTCCTCTAATCTCATGCTGTGTCCTCTTGTCCTGCTATTTTCTTATATTGAAACATTAGACTCTTTCACCTTGTTAATGCCCTTAAGGTGTTTGAATGTTTCAATCATATCACCTCTCTCTCTCTCCTTTGCTCTAGGGTATACATATTAAGCTCCGTTAATCTGTCTTCATATTTTTTCTGATGCAGACCCTGCACCATTTTGGTTGCCCTTCTCTGGACTGCCTCAGTTTGGTTAATGTCCTTGTAAAGGTGTGGGATCCAGTACTGCATGCAGTACTCCAGATGAGGCCTAACCAGTGTCTTGTTAAGAGGGATTATTACCTCCCTTTTCCGACTTGTGTTACCCCTACTAATACACCCTAACAACCCCATGCCTTACCTACTGCTTTAGTGGTCTGCTTGGATGATTTCAGGTCATCGGTGATGATGACGTCCAAGTCTCTTTCTTCCCTTGTGACTGCCAGGACTCGGCCCCAGGACTGATCCCTGAGGTACCCCACTTGTGACTTGCATCTCTTCTGACTGTATACTGTTTACCACCACTCTCTGTTTTCTGCCCATCAACCAGTTTGCCACCCAGTTGACCAACTTCTGACCCACCCCAAGCCTACCCAGCTTATTAATCTATCTTCTATGTGGAACAGTATCGAAAGCTTTGCTGAAGTCAAGGTAGGCAACATCAACTACTCCCCTTTGGTCCACCACTATGGTTACTCAGTCAAAGAAATCTATGAGATTAGTTTGACAGGACCTTCCTGTTGTAAACCCATGCGGTCTTGGATCCTGTGTTCCTATGGATTCCAGGTGTTGCACTATCCTTTCCTTAAGGAGTGCTCCATAATCTTGCCCACTACTGAGGTAAGACTGACTGGTATGTAGTTCCCTGCCTCCTCCTGCTACCACTCTTGTGGAGCAGGATCACATGATCCCTTCTCTAGTCTTCTGGGACCTCTCCTGTGCAGAGACTACGCTAAACAGTTCTGATAATGGCTCTGCTAGTTCCACCCTTAGCTCCTTTAGTACTCTGGGAGGTATGCCATCAGGTCCCATGTCTTGTCCACACCTGCCCACTGGCTTATCAGCTCTTGTAGGACCCTTTCTTTGTGAGAGGGTCTAGTGCACCCTCCTCCCCTGTGTCCATGGTGTTGAGCTGTGGGCCCTGCCTACCTTCTCCTCAGTAAATACTAAGCAGAGGTATCTATTTAGGATAGTTGCTTTACATGATCTTCCTCCTCACACACCTTATCCCCTTGATCTTAGCAATACACCCTCTGGACTTTCTCCTTTCACTAATGTATCTATAGAAAGTCTTGTCACCTTCTTTTACTGTTTGCCTAGTGTTTCCTCAGTTTGGGCCTTTGCATGCCTTACTGCCTTCCCTACTTCCCTTAGGGAAGTTTGGTATGCCTCCTATCTTCATCCCCCTGGTTCCTTATATTTCCTGAAGGCCAGCCTTTTGGCTCTGACCTTTTCTGCTACTGTTTTTGAGAACCAAAGTGGTTTCCTTCTTCTTTTTTTGCACTTCCTTTTCTCTCTAACACAATGGGCTGTTGCTTCAAGTATTGCATCCTTAATACTTGCCCACTTTGTCTGTACCCCCTCACCTGTATTTCTTCTTGCCAGGGCTAGCTTAACTCTGTTGGCCATCTTATCAAAGTCAGCTCCTCTGAAGTTTCATATTTTTGCCTTGAATGGGTTGATTTAGTTCTAGTGGCCAAATTGAACCATACCATGTGATGGTCACTGGCCCCAGGTGACCTTCTACCTCCAATTCCATCTCCACGCCCTTCTACTATCCAGTCCTGTGTCACCCCTGACCCTAGTCTGGCATGTGCCCCTCAGTATTTCTTCCACTAAGTCAACCATTGCAATCAACCTTCCCTAACAGCTGATGCCTGCCACATATGCTGCTCATACCTTATCATTTCTTATTCCAAGCTTTTATATACCCTGCTCAGCCTATTCTTTTCTGTTACCTTGCTCTACTCCTGGTACTTCCTATCCTTCTAGCATGCCAATTTCCTGCAATGCTCATGCATGTTCCTCTTCACGCACCCTCATGTTCACTCAGGCCCATCATTAGCACCCTTCTCATATGATTTGTATTGTTTGGCATTATCCGTATATGTAACTACTGTATTTTTTTGCTTCTTTTCCTCCATATGCCTATGGCTTGTCCTTCACTAGAACCTTTCCAGTACTGGTGCCTCTTTTCGAGTTCCTACCCTACCACAATTCCAATTGCTGCTGGTCTCCTGATGCTCAGCTTGTGGCTCCCCTGTTATTCTCAAGGTGGGGGACTGAGGTGTCATGGTGGCATCGTGGTTCCAATTAGCAGGAGCATGCTTTACGTACAGTACAAGTCACATTAAACTGTTCCACCAGTAAGTTGGTTTAGCATTGTTTTTTACAGTTGGCAATGCACTGGCAACTCATATTATATTATTTTTCAGTGCTTAACCAGCTCAAGAGCAATGTCTGTAAAATGCTTTTGCAACTCATTTGAAATGTATCTGTAATCCAGTGACAGTGCAATGCAAAATGGAGTTTAACTTTAAGAAATAGTTTATGCAGGGCATTGTGCTGGACCCAGAAATGCAACTCATTCAGAAATGCTCACAGCCACTCACTGAAGGAACAGTTTAATGTGACTTGTACTGTAAGCTATAATTTTCCCTGCCTTCTTGCCTACATGGCTTCAGCTACATTTGTATAAACTCATTACCCTTGCAGCCTACATGGCGTCAGATGTTCATTGTATTCCATTACTGCACTGCATGCTTCTCACAGGATTAACCTATCTCCACCTTCATGGCATTTAAGGAACTTTTACTCCTCCCAATCTCTAACTTCTTTCATACTACCTTCCCCTTTGTCCTGCTTCTTTCTATTTACCTAACCCTTACTATGCTGCTGTCCGCTGCCCTTTTGTTGTTCAGCCCATATCAGCAGTCCAACAGCTTCTTCCCTAACTCTGCCTACTGAGGCATAGCAGTGCAGGTAGGCTTCCCTTGTCTACTGAGGATGGGAGCCTGCATCTATCTCCAGTCTCAGCTAGTATTATACCAACCAACTTCTGACAGTCTCTGTCCCTAACTCTGCCTGGTGTGGCATCAAATGAAGGTTAGCTTGCTCTGACTACCAGTGATGGGAACCTGTGTCTTCAATCTACTGTTTCAACCAAATGCGTTCTATACCTGATATCTGGTTGCTGCATTCCCTTCTGGAATAGGACCACTATACCCCATTTGCTTCCAATCTCCTTCTTCACCTAACTATATCCTATAACTCCATGGAATCAAAGTACTTGTCCCCACCTCTAGCTTGCTCATGTTCTGGATTGAACCCCACCAGCTTGTTCAGTTTCCATCTCCACTCGACCCATCTGAAGCCTGGACTTCCTTGCTGCTTGCCTTCCACCTCCTCCCTTGCTCCTGTGCATTGTCATTGTGGCTTGCCTTACAGCTCAACCTCCTTCAATCTCCAGACCTTCTGCTCTATGCTGCCATCTCCTCCTTCATTGCTTCTCTGGATGATTGTGTTTCCCTATTACCTTTCTCTTGACCATGTCTGACTGCTTTCCTCCTTGCTTCCTGCTGGATGTGTGTAATTTGCTTATCTTCAAGGATGCCAGAGGCCTCTGCAGTCTCCCCTTCTGCTGCCTCATCTCCAGTTGGAGGTCTACCATTGGTGTTCAAGACCTCTTTTCCTGCCAGTAATTCCAGTTTCTCATCTCCTTTAGAGGTGAAACCTATTCCCCATCACCTCAGCACCTTGCTACCTGCAATTCCAGTTCATCATCTCTTTCAGAGATGGGAACCTCACCTCAACTTCACAGCACCTTGTACCTGGATTTACATCTCAGTTTTATGGATCTACCACCTGAAGCCTGTTTCAACTTTCCTGGATTGTATTCAGTGTGCTGTGATGCCTGTCCCCAGTCCTGTATATTTCCCTACACTGCCTCGTCCAGGACTGCTCAACCTCTGCTGACTTTCTATCAAGCTCCTTCCTCCAGTCGGTGGACTTCTGCTTCAAAATTCCCTCAGTCCTCAGACTGTGCCTTCCTTCTTGTCATCCTGGCGGCTTGGGGCTCCTGCACGTTTGCTGTGTCTCTTTTGGGTGTTCTTGCAACTACTGATGACCGCATACCTGCTCTGTTGAATTACTCTACCCATTCATCTGCCTCATACTCCAACCTCAGCTGACATTCCTGCTCCCATCCAATGCTCTAACATGTACCTGTTCACACCTAAAGAAACTCTCTTCCAGCAACATCCCTTGAACAGCACACCATATAGACTCTAAGTCACTATACTAACAATCAGTAACACCTGATAATCTTCCCAGGATCCATTTCGAATCCTATTCAACTGGACTCAGAAGATCTTATCTCTCAACCAACTCTGCAGGATCTTTCCTTACATATCCCATTTACTTTGAACAACATGGACATCACTAACTCCTGAATTCTTCATAGGATCCAAGTTTTACCAGCATCTACTTCATGTCATTGTCTTACCTGGAAATGTGAACCTTATTCTATCCTGGGACAAACCAACTCCATAATAACCTTAACCTCAAGGATAACAGGAATCACAGGATAGCACATAGCAGTACTGGCATTGTCAATTATACCTTCTCTATAGTATTCTTCCCAAAACACTGACTCAGTTTGACCATGTTTTCCAAATTGTATTCCTGAAATAGCCAGTGAATGTTCCTAAGACCCTCTTCAGCTACTGTCCCATAAAATGTAATGTTAAATCGATGCCTTGCTGCATTGCTAAATTTACTCAGTCCAAGCCACTGGCCCCAGGACATCACCATATTTCATGAAGTTACCTACATCTCTTCATCACGTTACTCTAAGCATGACAGCAACCTATTCAGTGGTCTTTTCTAACTCATCAGTTAAGATTTATCCCCATACTCCCTCCATCAAATACCATAACCAAGAGCAGGCCTCCATTTGATTCATTATTCTGGGCATCCACAACTGACCTGGTCATCTCAGTAGCATGTCAATTTAGTGAAGTCATTATAGTGACAAGCAATTTCAGTCAAGTCATTTTAGCAAATGCAATTACAGCACCCACACATATGGGCAAACATCAAAAACAGTGAGTAATGCATTCCCCCCTCCCTGAGGTGCTACAATCTTGAAGTTGTTTATCTTAGTAAGGGATGTGCGGGGGGGCAAAACCCAATCCAGTTACATTTTTTACAGCATATGTCATGCTTCCTTCATTGGTCTGAAACCTTCAATTACCCCCTCCTACCAGGTACATAAAGCTTCTCTCAAATCCTTTACAATCTCCATTGATGCCCACAAAGTGAAACATTGTAAATTGCTAAACTCTATACATGAGACCCTAATTCAGATATCAAAGCCTCTACTACCCCGTCATCTAGCCTTTTCAATTCCCTCATTTTTCTTAATCAGTACTGAGATTAAGTTCTTCTGAGAACTTTAAAAATATCTGAACCACTTGCCACTCTACAAAGGAACTACACTATATCTTGCCCTTACCTTCCACAAAGTCTGATAAATTACTTAAGGATTTCATAACCCATCATACTTTCCATGGTCTTGCAGCACATTTAATCAATCCATGCTCCTCATACTCACATTGATTCTGTACTCCCATCAAATATCAACCAACATCATATTTGAATCTTGGTCTATGTTCAACCATTTTCCAGCTGGACTAAATCCATAATCAGGATCTGGACATTTCTTCAGACTGGATCTGCCTCTTCAACCTCAAGAATAGACCCTCACAAATGCATCATTCAACAGACTTGGAAGAGGAATCTTCATCACTACAAACATTACACCTTACTCAAAAATTAGAATATGGTTCTAAGAATTTAGGATTATCTCCTTTTAGTTTGCCTAGAGGATGGGTGGGTCAATAGCCATGGGCCCTCAGAGGTGTCCTCCACCTGTTTTTTTTTTTCCTCTCCTGTGGGCTACTGGTCATACTTTACATAAGTTAGAGGAGGTAATCTTTCTGGGCCTTCTTTTCTCTACTCACTACCCAGCTTACATACCAAGGGTGGGAATATAGAAAGGCCAAAGTTCAAAACATTACAAGTGTACACAAGCAATACTCTATTCACCAAAACATTGAATGGGAGGGCTAAAGCCCAAGATTCAATGTGGGGGAATAGAGCTTACCACATCCCCAATAAAGGCCAGCCTCCAAAGGCAGTTCCCCACTTAGTGCATTGAGAAACACCCACCATCTCTCCTGCCTCCTCTTCCTCTAGCACTCTGCTCACCCTTGGTACTGGGCCTTCTATTCTCTACTCACTACCTAGCTTACCTACCAACAGTGGAAATAGAGAAAGGCCAACGTTTAAAACATTACAAATATACACAAGGACTGCTCTAGTCACCAAAACACTGAAACATTAAGAATTAAAAAGCAACTCCCCCAAAACTCATTTTGAATGGTCCAACATGCAAATTAGTGATACACTGTAATTAATAAGCAAATGTATGCAGAAATAATATGTTAGACCCAGCTATAGAAATAATCAGAAAAGGTCTGCTCATCCCACTGCAAACACTGATAACAATAAACCACCAGCATGATGTTTGCAGTGGAATTGCAAGTTCTCATGTTTGTAGAGACTAAAAAAAAAAGAAACAAAAGACACATAGATATCATAAAAAATCTGGTGGCAGAAAAGAACCCTTCTGGCCATTGAGTCTGCCCCTTACTCCACCCTCTCTACTCATCCCCTTTGTCCAGAGACATCCCACTCTGCCCACTGGTCAACCCCGTATGTCTGCCCCATGCCCTCTTGAATCCTTCCAATGTTTTGGCTCCAACCACCTCTTCTGGCAGTCTGTTCCAGGACTCCACCACCCTCTCCATGAAGTAACACCCCCTCACATTGCCCCTAAGCCTTCCTCTTTCCAATCTTAGACTATGAACACTAGTCCTGGCATTTACTTTCCTTGTAATTATGCTCCCCTACCTCATCCTATTTATCCCCTTCATGTACTTAAACATCTCAATCATATCCTCCTGCTCCCTTCTAGTCTCCATTGGGTACAGATCCAATTCCCTCATCCTCGCCTCATAGGGCTTCCTATGCATACTGTGCACCATCTTGGTTGCCTTCTCTGAACCCTTTCAATCCCATCTATATACTTGCATAGGTGAGGTCTCCAGAACTGTACCCCATACTCCAGGTGAGGCCTCACCATGAATTTATAAAAGGGCATCAGCACCTCCCTCCTTCTGCTTATTATACCCCTCCCTATGCATGGCAGCATTCTATGTGTAACCCACTGCCTTCTACATTGGTTCCCCATGTAAGGTTGTCTGAAATTATAATATCCAGATCACTCCTCTGCTCAGTTGCATTGATTACCTCCCCCCCCATGTGTAAATGGCTAGTGGGTTATTATGTTCCATGTGCATTACTGTACACTTTTGGCAGTGAATTTCAGCTGCCATGTCTCTGACCACCCCTCCAGAATCTTTAGGTCCTTCCTCATTATTTCCACCCCCCGGGTGTCCACCCTATTGCAGATCTTTGTATCATTTGTAAATATAGGCACATCATCCCCTCCACGCCCTTCGCTATATCGCTATTCCTCCCTGGAATGCACCCCATTTACCAACACCTCTGTCTTCTGTCCCTCAGGCAGTTCTCCACCCACCTTGTTATTTTCAGTTCCACCCTTAAGCTTTCTAGCTTATTTACCAATCTTCTGTGAGGGATGGCGTCAAGGCCTTTCTGAAGTCCAGATAGGCCACGTCCACTGCCCTCCTGATCGAGCCACCTTCATCACCCAATCAAAAAACTTGACTAGGTTTGTCTGGCACGACCTCCCTTCTGTGAGGCCATGCTGTCTGTCATCCTGTAGTCCACTGTCTACAAGGTAAATGACCACCCTTTCCTTTAATAGCACATCCATCAACACAACCAAGGTGAGGCTGACTGGATGATAATTTTGCACCTCCTTCCTGCTACCATCCTCATGAAAATGACCCTATAATTAGCAGATGACTCCTATAAAATGAAAGTACAAAATGATTTGGACATAAAAAGGTAAGATCCATGGATGTACTTTTAAAGCTTGAGTGTTGCCCTGATGGATTGGGCTTTACATGCCAAAGAACACTGCCTCTCTAGATTGAGTCTTTCCTTTAAATTTATGTTGCCCAACCGGACTGAGTATTGCATTAACTACTGCTCTTGTCCACTGGTCAACACTTTCTTTTCATATACTAGTAACCCTCTGATGTTTCTTGAAGTGGTTTTAGAAGTTTTTAAAATGTCACAAGGTGGATATCAAAATGTTTGTTCTAGCTAAATGAGCTTTAGAATATTTTTTTCCTCTGCAAGTACTGGAAGCACCTGTGTAAGCTAAAACATAGCTGCTGTGTGTTTTGTCTTGAGAAGCAGTTTGAAAATGATTCAATTGCTACATGTTCTGCTGACTTATCAAAATAATATAACGATTATGTTTTGTGACAACAGACCCAGAGCTTCATAAACAATACTTGGTGGCAAGTTGGGATAGAATCAGGGGAGGAAAATGGCATATTTTGATAGGAATCATACCTGAGCTTTGATGAACCTAGAAAAGCTTCTCAAATTAAGAAAAATTATTACAGCAATTTGTAGAAGAAAATCATATTGAGGATGGGTGTCAAAATCTGATTGCTTATCAATGACTGGCCCAAACAATGTTGCCTTGCTTGGAGATATTTTTATCGCCAAACAAGGCAGGAACAATGCCTTTCAGAGCTTCTCACATAACACTGAGACTATTATTTATGAATGGCAAATCAATATCTACAGGAAATGGTTTACATTTCATATCTGAAAGCAGCAAGTGTACAAAACTATTGTTTTCTTCTGCACTGTTGACATAACATCTGTTGTGGGAATTTAAACTTTCTTCGATTCATTTGGCCAAGTTCTGGAACAGAGAATAAAGTGCTGCAGCATATTAAATTGAAGTACTAAAGGTGCCAAATAAGGTCTGTGACATAATTATGTTTTGAATACAGTATGCTGTACTTGGATACAGACCACTGATCATTTGCCTGCTTAGTGAACACACACTCAATGTGCCACTGAGCTGCAGGTAAAGGAATTGCAGTTGCTGTGGTGTAGATGATCAGTAACACCCTGCAAAACAGGTGAATGGGGGATTTAATATCCGCAGGCAATTTATCTTCACAAATTGTTGTTGTTAGCTAAATTTACTTCTCATATAATTTACTATTCCACTCCACAATATCATGAATCGCCACTAAAGTGAGTTTCCATCTTACAAAGACATTTAAAAAAATGTTTAAGTCCCTGCCTGGATTTGAACTGCTGATCATTTTCCAGCTAGCCAAACACACATTCAGTGTGCCATGGAGCTACTGGCAAGTGAGTTTTTGTTCCTATGGTGTAAAGATACTGTATGTCACAACTTGCAAAAAAAAGGCAACTGATGATCCAATTCCAGCATGCAATATACCTTCACATATTATTGTTCTTAGCTAAATTTACTTCTCATATAATTTACTATTCCAACTCTACATCACCATGAATCACCTTCAAGTGAGTTTCCATTTCACAAAACACAGTTGAAACAAATGTGTAAGACCCTGCCAGGATTTGTGCTGTGGATCCTTTTCCTTCTAAACAAACACACAGCCAGTGTTCCACTGAGCTGCAGATAAAACGAGTTGCAGCTCCTATGGTGTAAAATTTATGTTACAACCTGCAAAACAGGCAACTGGGAATCTAAGCCCAGCAGCTGATTTATCATCACAGATTGTTGTTGTTAGCTAAATGTACTTCTCATATAATTTACTATTCCAGCTCCACACCACCATGAATAACCACTCAAGGTAGTTTCCATCTTGCAAATAAATAAATAAATAAATAAATAAAACATAGGAAAAGTCCCTGCCAGATTTGAACTGTGTCTACTTGTGTTTGAACCACCAATTCTTTGCCTGATAAGCCAAAATACAAAATCAGTGTGTCACTGAGCTATAAGTAAGCAAGTTGCAGTGCCTATGAATTAGATGTTATGCCACATTCTGCAAAACAGGGGCTGGGATCCAATCTAAGAGGCAGTATAATGCAGTGGTTTAAGGCTCCAAGCTGCAAACCTGGAGACCTGGGTTTGAATCACACAGCCCCCACTTGCATACTGTGTGACCCTGAGCAAGTGTCTTAACTTTCTTGTGCTCCCAGGTCGCACCTGTAAACAAGCTTTCAGCTTAATGTGTCTCTCCTGGTTAAAAAAAAATCCCAACAGGCAATTTACCCTCACAAATTGTTGTTCTTCTCATATAATTTTCTTCTTCATTCGACACTGCATACTGTTCTGCTGTGGAGTAGCAGAAGGACAGGATAGCCAGAATGCTCTACTTTCATTTATGTATGGTATGTCACCGTTGCCTGAATTTCATTAGCAAACTGCTTTTGTGTGTTCTGCTAAGTGAGAGGTCTTGCTATCTTACCAGTCCATCTTGTGTGTCTGTATTTTCAGTGTGGCATTCCCCATTGCTGTTGTTTGTTTTTCTCCCACAAATCCTGGAATTCTCAAGGTGGCCAACTAGCCAGCCCTGGAGGAGTGCAGCAGAAAGCCCCATGAGGGCTAAAGGCACCAAAACACCATGCCAGTTTGGGTTTCCCAAAGAAGAAAGAAAAAGTGGCTTTTCTCCTATATATGTTTATTTAGCCCATATGAAGATGTTACATTCTACTTTTTCAGCACCTCCTCTTATCTCTATATGTTTGTATAAATTGTGCAACTTGTGTTAATTACAGAGTGTCTGCTGGATTGTTGGGCTTGGCCGTTATCCAGAGTATTTTAAACCCACTGACAGAGTTAGAGTGGGAACGTGTTTCACTTCTTTTGTATTGCTGTTTCTTCCTAATAATTGTTTTAATTTTGCTTTAATTTAGATGTTTAATACTAGTTTGTACATTGCTGCTATTTGAATTGATTGCTGCTCCTTTAATTTAAATCTTTTAAGCAGTTTCCTAGTTGTGTTATGTCAGAGCTACATCACAGACTGCATTTTTGATCCATGTCTCCTGTGGTGGCTTAAATGCATGCATGGCATTCTCTTCTCAGATTCTCCATCTTGGAATATCCAGAAATGCAGCTACTCACACTAGTGCTTGATCCTGCTGTCTTTTTTTTAACCACTTTTTTCTACCTGAAACTGCCAGGCAGCAAGATTCTAGATGCATATAACACTTGCAATTATTTTTTGTGAGCCGGAGTGTTAATTTATTTTGGGTTGTTTGATTATCTCAACAAACAAGTAACATCTGTTTACAACTCATGTTGACTCTGACAAATTTTTTTCAATAGCAGCAAAGTAAGTAGCAACTCTGAATTATATTGTTTGATTAGTCTGTCTCTGTTGTCAGAGTGCTTAAGTTAAGTAATTGCCCTGCAGACTTAGCGGTACCGTATGGGTACAAACTTAATAGCCATTTGAGTAACTTTGTGGGCAGTGTTTGGTTAGGGCAGAAGCTTATCCCTTTTGTTGTTATACAGGATAAAGCAGGACATAATATTCAAACTGCTTTCACTTTCTTAGCCCTGACTGCATTCTAGCTAAATTAACCATTGAGCTGGCTGAAGGTATTTTACTTTATTCTTTTTTCTTCTGCCTAAGGTGGTTTGGTGTGTTTCCAATTAAGAGTCCACCCAGACCCTGCTACTATCTGCAACAATTTCTACCTTGGCTACTCTATCCTGATTATCAAGTCGCTCAAAATTGCAGAATTTTGTGGTGTCCTGTGAGAGCTTTTTTTGCAGCTGATGGAGCTAGTAACCAGGTGGACTGTCTGTGAAGTTAATCATTGATAAATGTTTTCAAGCCTTGCATCAGGCCTGATGGCTCTGGACAGAGATACCTCAGCAGGGCCTGTCAAATTAAGAAGCATACGTGGGAAACTGAAATTGTTCCCACTAACTTATATCCTGATTTCAGCTTGGGGAAGGCTTGAGAGTGATTAAGGGAAGAAGAGGTTCTATGGTACAAATATTAGATTGGAGAATTCATTTCAAATTGTAAGCACCTTGAACAAGCACCCTGGAATTTTAACCTTTAGTATTTGCATTTCTTGAATGTTTGGAAGCTTTTTGTCTTATTAATACTGTTGTTAGCACTGATATTACTGACCTCTTGGTTGGGTATTATTGTAAAATGGTAGGCACTAGGAAACAAAAGATGCAACATAGTGGTGGTTCACAATTTCAGGATCTGAATTATGACACATTTAAAGGGAAAAACAGGGGAAGGGATACTCAGAGTAAAATTACTGATCATCTTTTACCTCATAAAGTGGCTATGGGGGAAATGACTTCAACTCCAAAATTGAGAATGAGTGCCTCTCTCATGATTCCTATTATCTCAAAACCAGATAGACTTGATAGTAGTCTAAAGGAGACCCCTGGCAAGACAGTTGTGATGAATGGTGAAATTGGTGCCTCAGTTGCCTTCAATGCCTCAAATCCTTTAAATATATCTAATGCCTCAACTCCAGTAGATGCCCCTGATTAAATATCTAGGAAAGACAGCTATTTACATTTGCCAGAGATTACACAGGGAGACCTCCATGACAAATAACAATGATAATTTAAGTCAGGTCTCTGGGGGAAGGATCATGCAGCCATTACAGGCACTGATCTTCTGTCTGTAACCTCAGAATTACAGTATACAATAGAGGGGATAAAAAGAATAGATGCTGAGTTAAAAATTTATCATAAAGTGGGTTACCCCCCCCCCGGCAACAATATATTCCTTATGTCCCATTTGAACTTAGTGAAGATTTAATTATCTCCTTAACAGATCAGTACAGAGCTAATTTATTATTAATGGAGTAGATGATAGTACTTAAGAACGGATTAGAAACAGTTAGACAAGGCATTGCTATTCATGGTGCCAGATAGGATGATGTTCTAAGTAAATTGGATCAAATTAACCTCCCTAAAGAATCAGATTCTGTAGTTTGGGATGACATAGAAGAAGACTCTAGGAATGGAAGACTGGACTTTAGCCCTATAGTGATCCCAGATACCCCTGAACCAATAAAAAAGAAGAGAAGCAAGAGAATGAAAAAAAGGAGTGGTTGCAATAATTAAGCTTCCATAAATGGAATTGCTAGTACTAACAGAACTGAGAACAGCCCTGATGGGATTGAGATAGTAAAAACTGACTCTGTTCCAGTATTCAATGAAGCTTTGAATAAAAATGACTCTCCTCAGAGATCAGTTAATTGTGTCGATTATCCAGATAAGAATTGCAAAGGTAGAGCCTTAGAAACTCAACTTTTCTCTAGCAGAAAGGGAAATCAAGATTGCTACAGTAGCAGCACAGACATTGCCATCTATTTCCAGATATTTTGCAGGAATTTCTAAAGAGTTTCTCTCTGCTGCCCCTACTGTGGAAATGCAGAAAGCAGGAGCTTTCTCTAGAAATATCACAGAAATTTCGGGAAATAGCAGGCAATGTTTGTGGATACTACTGTACAAGTAGAACTTAAAATGGACACTGAGGACCAAAAACAGGACTCTGGTAAGTCCAAGACCCAATCAAGAGAGGAAGATTTAAGGGAAAAAAACACCCATTGAGGTTTTAGATTCTACCTTACATAATGCAATTAGGCCTGGTACTAACTCATCTAAAACCTCTTTGCCCTGTTTAAGAATAATGGCCCAAGATGGATGACCCCCATCAGTGGGGATAGAACAAAGGTGTATGTAATTAATTTGCTATCAAAAGAATTGGACTTAGAAATAAATGAGGCAGATATTATTAAAGCAAGAAATTCTCAGGATGGATAAAAAAACTATATAGAAGTTTTCTTTGAGTCTCCGAGGAGTGATCATGTTGTTCTTAGCTTATTTGGAATGGAATCTATGCCCAGAGAAAATAATAAGAAACTAATTGGATCATTATGTAACCTATTTAGTTAATTTGTGAAAATCAAATTGAGAAAACTGGGCATTAAAAAGTAGCTAGACAAATTAATTCCTCATAAATAGATATCCCGTCCAGGATTGTGTACTTGCTAAAACACTATTGGATAAAAGTTCTCAACTAGATGCTTGGGCCTTCACTTGATTAATTTAAATAAGGTGCTTGATGGCTCTCCCTTGGGAAAATCCTTCTATTCCTAATAATGAAAGATGCACATATGCAAATGTTGTAAACCCTGCTGGGCCTCTACCAAATTTGGATTATTGACTTACTAGTTATATAAGAAAGGATGCTCAAAAGCTTTGAGAACTACAAATGTTCATCTGGCCCCTATTAACTCTGAAGGCTCCTACTTATTAAAGATCGGAGCAGACCTAGATAGGGAATTTGAGACTGCTGCTTCTCAGACCTAATTAACTCTGATGAACACAAAATAGCCTTTCTCTCATGGAATATAGCTGGGTTGGAACACAAGCTGGTAGCTAAGGAATTGAGCAATTTTATATTGTGCTCAGATGTTATCTGCCTACAGGAAATATGGCACACCAAGTAAATATTAGTACTCTGAATGGATATGAATGTTATCATGTACCTGGAGAAATGTCTTGCAATTTTGAAAGAAGAGCAGGTGGCTTAATCTCATTTATTAAAATTGCCATTTTTTCTGACACTAAATTGAAATATTCTGACAGACACTTTCAGTGTCTGCAATTAACTGGTAATATATATAAAATGTTTCTTATTAATGCGTACATTCCTCCTTCTGCCTCTAAATTCTATTTATCGGATGTTCGGGATAGACTTAGGGCTCTGCTCTATGATTGTGAGACTAATTACCCAGACTTTGGGATCCTGTTATTGGGTGATTATAGCTCTAGGATAGCAGATTTTGATGTGTATTATGACAATTCTGTATTTATGAATGATGACTCTCCCGGCTCTGTTAATGCTAGGAATTCAAGCGATTTAGTGAAAAACAACTTTGGCACTAAACTAGTGAACATTCTAAAAGAAACAGATATCTATCCACTCAGTGGTATACTCAGTGGGGATATAGAGGACAATTACACATACATAAATAGGATGGGTAGTTCTGTTCTAGACTTGGATCTTGGTCAGACCCCAGTACTGTCTGGGACAGACTTGGTCATAACCAGATCAGAGAGTGACCACTTCTTTAATACTAACCAGTTTATTAAAAGACAGTTATGTACAAGTAAATCTCTTTTAGTCCAGGTAGAATCCATTCAGAATAAAAGAGCAATTTCTTTCAGTCAACTTAGAAGAAGTTCTGAAAAATATACTTCAGACATATTTACATTTATTCTGCATAAATTTTCTAGTAACATCAGGTAGGGCACTTTGGGATCATCTTGCTTGTGTCTTTGATCATTTATGCAAAGAGCTATATGTAGAGAAAATATTAAGCAATTCAAAAACAAAGGATACTGGTTTGTTTGACAAAAAATGCAGACTGTTTAAAAGACAACTGTGGGCAAAGCTTATACAAATTAAGAAAACCAATGACAAAATGTTGATCAACAGTCTAAACCAAGATGGAAAAAAATACAAGTTATTGCTAAAAGAGAAAAAAGTACAATATTATTAATTACAATGGAACACATGCTCTTAGCCATTGTAAAACAAGACACAAAAAAGTTCTGGCGTATGTAAGTAAGGGCACAAATATTTATAAATCTTTCCCAGATATGTACATCTCAGAAGAAAAATGGCTGAAGCATTTTTCTGAAATCTTCTATGATTGTCAGCTTGTTAATAGTTACAATATGGGAAATATTAATTTCAACCAATTGTCAATTTCTAGACAAGAAGTCTACTTTGCAATAAAAACTTTAAAACTTAATAAAGCTCCCGTTGAACAGAATCTCAACAGAAGTATATCTCACTAACACCTCTGCTTGGTGTAAAGTGCTGGAAAAAACCTTTAATAGGAGCATCCTAGAGCAATACTTTCCTGAATCAGAAAGGAGCTCTGGTCATCCCTGTTCATAAAAGGGAAAGTAGATGACCCCAAGATGTATAGGTCAATCAGCCTAATTGACATAAATCTGAAACTGTTCTCCAAGATTACCCTGGAAAAATTAAATTTACAAATAGAGCTTTCAGGTGGTTTCATAGAAGATCAGGCTGGGTTTAGAAACAACTACTCAACAATCAATATTTGTTTTATTTTGACACACACATTCTTGAAAAATACACACTTTGAAGAAAACAAAAAATATTCTGTGCATTTATTGACTTCTCATCAGCTTTTGACACAATAGACAGGTTAACATTATGGTGTCTGATGAGAGATAGAGGTATTGATCCAGCCCTAATTGCTATTATTGCTAATTTATACAGTGAGAATTGGGCCATTATAAGACTGGGCACTAAAGGTGAAGGTTTTGAAAAAAATTATTATTATTAATAAAGGTGCATCAAGGAGCATACTGGCTCCCACTCTGTTTTCTTATATATTGATGGTTTTCTAAGGAAACTGAACAACTTAATTTCTGACTCCTTAAATAGGATCTGTCTCCTGTTCTACTTTAGCTTATGCTGATATTATTTTAATATCCTTATCTAAACTGGGACTTCAAAAACAATTGAATCTGTTATACCAAGAGGCATCAGAAGTTCTGAAGTTGAAAGTTAATATGCAGAAGTCCCAAATTATGGTTTACAGACAGAAACAGCCCATTGGTTCTTGGTTCCTGGCAAAGATAAACTTCCCAATACAACTAATTATATTTATTTGGGCCTTACCTATTCCTCAAATTTCTCCTGGCTGGCACAACTTAATCGCCTCTCACAGCAGACAGTAAAAACTGATAAAGGCTTGAATAAATGTAACTATGCATATGGAGGTAATTCTATCAGGCCTCTCTTTACAGCAATAAGGACTAAATGTTTTGCCCAAATTCTATATGGCACTGAGATCTGGGAGCACAAAAATTTGGATTAGTTAACTGTTCCAATATATAAAGTATTAAGAGCTACCTTAGGAGTAAGGCATACCTGTCCCTCTGCTTATATAAGAAGTGAATTAGGATTAATTGATATCAGAGCATTGGTGGACATAAGAGAAGTGAATTACTGGTTAATAATAACTAGAATGCCTAAAGATAAGTTGCCCTAAGAGAAGTGAATTACTGGTTAATAATAACTAGAATGCCTAAAGATAAGTTGCCCTATAAGTGCTTTATTGAAAAAGTGGAGTGGCATAAGAAAAACTCAATATCAGTAGTTGGTATGATATAATTTTAAGCCTTTTAAAGAAGTATGCGCTACTGAAATTAAAATGTTACTGTGACAGGCACATTGTGCTTAGATGGAAATATGTTAAATACATCAAGAAAAAATTCAAAATAGTTGGTTCAAAAATGATTTGGATAATATTAACTCTTCAAGATACTCACCCTGGTTTGTCTTATTTCAAGGTGATCACGGCTTTAAATACTATTCAGACATTCTTACTGAGCCGGAATTAAGAAACGCATACACTAAATATAAGTTTGAATGTTATGATAATAATGTGAATGTAGCAAGATTTAAAAAACTTCCACAATTTGCACAGAAATATTATTGCATCTTAGGAGAGAAAGACGATTTATTCCACATTTTGTGAGAATGTGATTGGTACAGTATACTAATGTTAGAGCCTTGGCTTGGGCCAATAATTGATACCTGGAATACTATGGATAAGGTCTTACTACTGTGCTGTTCAATACAGAAGATGATTATACTATGGTTAGGCTGGTGAATTTTTTTCTATCAAATTACTAAAATTAAAAGACAAAAAAATGAAAGGTATTGTTACCGCTGTAACATGAATTTTAATGTGGCCATTTCTAATTATGCAGTAAGTCTGGTGTTTTCTGTATGTATATGCAATTTTTTGTACTTGTCTATTTATTTTTTGTAATTGTATTGTTTTAAAATTGTGTATTTATTTTTTTAAAAATGACTTTTTAGTCAAATAATGAATATTACTACTACTTCAACTTCATACCACCATGAATTGCTACACAAGTGAGTTTCATCTTAGAATTTTTTTTTTAATTCTTAACTCCCTTCTTAGATTTGAGCTGCTGATCCTTTGCCTACTAATGAAACACATATTCAGTATGCCACTGAACTGAACATAAGAGGGGTTCAGTTTATATGATGTAGAGGTAATGCCACACCTGCAAAACAGGTGACTGGGGATCTAATCCTAGCAGGTGACATACCTTCACAAAAGTGTTGTTCTTACCTAAATTTACTTCTTATATAATTTGCTATTCCTCATCACTCCATCATCAATCACTATTCAACAGATTTACAGTGTTAAGTTTTCATCTTATCAAAAGGTTGAAATGAGTGTTTAAGTCTCAACCAGGATTCAAACTTTGTTTAACTGAATTTAAACCACTTATTCTTTGCATGTTAAGTAACACAGATTCAGTGTTTCGCTGAGCTGCAGGTAAGGAATTTATGCAATAAGCATGGACTCTAAAGGCTCATGATAAACAAGTTTATCAGTGCAAGAACATGAATAAATCAGTGATGATGTCAGTACTATATGGAACACAAATTTATCTGTAAAGTACTCGTTATCAGCAATTTATTCACAGTACTATCATCATTAACCCTCCATAGATGATCGGTGCTACTTAAATACTTCTGTATTCTAGCAATCTCCTCACAAGGGTGCTTCCATTCTCCTCTGCCTCATCTTATAAATACTTCACTACTCTGCTGAAATAAATGAAAGTATTTTTAAAATCTGCTTACCTTCTGAAATGCAGCTTTCTGCTCAACTGTCTGCCACTGGCACACCACTTGCTCACACTTTGGCATCGACTCTCGGACAAATACCAAGATTTCAAAGAACTTGCAGACCTTTAAAAATTAATACCAAAAAAAGCTCCCACAAGTCAGCAACAACAGCTACACCTGATACAAAGCTGGTGCTGAGACTCACATTCTGAACATACTCTCACTAAGAGTACATGCCATCTTGAGCTCAAATTTTCCAGCTCTGTCATGCTCGGCCAATCAGTTAAGACATCTGGATTTCATGATGTCAGACCCATGTTATGTGTCTCTAGCAATGCCTAGCAACCACTAAAACTGGCTCTCTAATAGAAGAAACAAAAAGTTCCACAACATTTCTACATTAAAAAAGTACAATAAACATTTTTAATAAAATCTACCATAAAGTCATCTATTGCATTACTATGCAATGGGGGACAGTTAGATAACTGATTTATCTGATTCATGCAGTTTATCCTTGGCCTCCTCATTCATGGCTTATGCCACTCATGTGGTTACTTGTGGTCAAACTGCACTCATATAGATAAATTAGTTATCTATCTGTCCACCATTTCATATCCCCTACAGCATTTTGTATGGTGTAGAGGTTATGTCACAACCCTCAAAACAGTCAGCAGGGATCTAATCCTAGCAGGCAATTTACTTCATAAATTGTTGTTCTTTCTGAAGTACATATATAAATCACTATTCAAACTCCACATCACCATGAATCACCACCGAGTGATTTTCAATTTTATAAAAAACATCTGAAATAGATGTTAAGTCCCTGCCAGAATCTAAACTACTGATCCTTTGCCTGCTAAACTAACAAATATTCAGTGTGCCACTGAGCTGCAGGTAAGCAGGTTGCTGTTCCTATGGTATAAAAGATAGGTCATGGCAGGCATCTGAGGACCTAATCCTGGCAAATGATTTACTGTCACATATTGTTGTTCTAACCTAAATTTACTTATCATATAATTTACTATTCCATCTCCATACCACCATGAATCACTGCTCAAGGGAATTTCCATCTTGCAAAAACCAAAATGAAAATGTTCCTGCCTGGATTTGATCTGTGTCTCCCTGGATTTTGAACTACTGATTCTTTGCCAGTTAAGCAAATACACACATTCAGTGCATCACTGAGCTACAGGTAAGTACGTTGCAGTTCCTGTGATGTAGATGCTATGTCACAACCTGCAAATTAGGGGACTAGATATCTAATCCCAACAGGCAATTTATCTTCACAAATTGTTGTTCTTAGCCAAATTTACTTCTCATATAACTTACTATTCCAACTTCACACCTCAGTGAATGAATTGCCACTGAAGTATGTTTCCATCTTACAAAAAGCATTGGAAAAATGCTTAAGTCCCTGCTTAGATTTGAGCCACTGATCCTTTATCTGCTAGGCAACACACATTCAGTGTGCCACTGAACTGTATGTAAGTGAGTTTCCGTCTTACAAAAAATGTTTATGTTCCTGCTAGGATTTGAACCACTGATCCCATGCCTACTAAGAAAACACACATTCAGTATGTCAATGAGCTTCTGGTAAGGGTCACAGTTTCTATGATGGAGAGGTTATGTTACAACCTGCAAAACAGGCAACAGGGGATCTAATCAAAGCAGATGATTTACCAACACAAATCATTATTAGAGAAGAGTGCATGTAGTCCAACCACACAAAAGCAGCAGTAGGAAAGAGGTGGGGAACTACAGGCCAGTCAGCCTCCCCTCAGTGGTGGCAAAGATCATGGAGACACTGCTGAAAGAAAGTATAGAGGCACATATGGAACACAGAGGTGCTCAGGATCTGAGGCAACATGGATTTATAGAGCCAGCCTGGTGGAGCTGAGGGTTGAGGCGCTGGATGCCACACCTCATGCTATGCCGGTGACCCAGGTTTGGGAATGAGCCCGGACTGCCAGGGGTCGGCTAGGGAGGGAGAGGATTGAGCATCCATAGGACTGCTCTCCTCTCTCAGGGAGGGATCCAGGGGTAGCCCAGTGCAGCAGTGGCCTCTGGTGGAGACTGGTGGTACTGCTATGCACAGGGGCTCAATAGCAAGCAAGGGGTAGATGTCAGGTGGCTGCCTTCCGGCCGTGGGTGGAAGGACCCACATCTCAGGCTTGGTGGCATTGCACTTCCCACATCGGGGGTGTAAACACTATGGAAAGTCCTGTCCAGCCCTGATAGGTGATGGCCCTCCCAGAGCCGTGCCACCACACACCCAACACTGTAGTCCTTCCACCACCCCTTCAATCTCCTCAGGCCCTATGTTTCCACAGGGGGCTCAGGAAGAAAGTAATGTCCTTGAGGATGGCGGAGCTCACAGGGGCTGGTAGAGTGACACTGGCCAGTGGAGAGGCCAGCGGAGAGTTCTGGCTCCAGGGGTGACAAAAGAGAGTTGAAAAAAACAGATTTACAGCAGGAAGGTTGTGTAAAATGAATCTAATAGATTTTTTGATTGGGTGACTAGGGAAATAAATCAGGGAGGGGAGGTAGATGTCGCCTAACTAGATTTCAGCAAAGCATTCAACCCTGTCCAACATAGAAGAATGATTAACAAGCTGAGTAGTCTGGGCATGGAAGACAAGGTGATGAACTGGGTTAGGAACTGTTTAACAGACAGGAGACAGAGGGTGGTGGTAAATGGGGTGCAATCTGGGGAGAGGGGGTGACCAGTGGGGTACCACAGGGATCAGTACTAGGATCAGTCCTGTTCAATGTCTTCATTAGTGACATTGCAGAGGGGCTGGAAGGAAAGGTCTGCCTGTTTGCAGATGACACCAAGATCAGCAAAACAGTGGATACTCCATAAGGGATGCAGAAAATGAAGAGTAACCTGAAGAAGCTTGAAAGATGGTCAGAGATGTGGCAACTGAGGTTCAATGGAAAGAAGTGCAAAATAATGCATCTGGGTAGAGGAACCCTGGGAAGAACTACAGGTTGAGGGGAGGAGGAGCTGACTGTCACCAAAGAGGAAAAGACCTGGGGTTATCATCTCTGATGACCTTAAGGTATCAAAGCAGTGCACAAATTCAGCAGGGAGGGCCAGTGGTATGCTGGGTTGCATAGGCAGGGGTATCACTAGCAGGAGGTAGGAAGTGGTGATGCCATTGTTTAACACATTGGTAAGGCCTCACCTGGAGTAATGCATACAGTTCTGGAGGCCACACCTGTCCAAGGACATAGATAAGGTGGCGACCACCAGAGAAGGGCAACAAAGATGGTGCAGCAATTGCACCACAAAACATATGAGGAGAGACTAAGGGACCTCAACATGTACTCTCGGAAGGAGAGGAGACAGCAGGGGGGCATGATTTAAACTTTCAAGTGCCTCAAGGACATAAACAAGGTGTAGGAGGGGGACCTTTCCCAATGTAGAAAAAGTACTAGAAAAGGGGGCACAATATGAAATTGGAAGGGGGTAGATTAAGAGGTAATGTGAGGAAGTTTTTCTACACAGAAAGGGTAGTCGATCCTTGGAACAGTCTTCCACAGGAGGTAGTGGGGACAAGCACAGTGGAGGGGTTAAGCATGCCTAGGACAGGCACAAGGGAAGCTTGTGAGGGGAGGAGGTGATGAAAAGCCATTGATCACATAAGGTCAGTGGCCACATACAATGTATACGGCCTACAGGCAGACCGGATGGGCCTAGCGGTTCTTATCTGCCAACAATTTCTATGTTTTTATGTTAGTTGAATGCACTTACATAATTTACTAGTCCAACTCCAAACCACCATGAATCACCACTCAAGTATGTTTCCATTAAAAAAAAAACTTTGAAACAATGCTTACGTCATTGCTCATATGTGAACCACTGATCCTTTGCCAGCTAAGCAAATGCACACTGAGTGTGCCACTGTACTGCAGGTTAATGAGTTGCATTTCCTATGATGTAGCAGTTACATCACACCTGCAAAACAGGCACCTGGGAATCTAATTTCATCATGTGAGTTACCTTGACAGATTACTGTTTTTAGCTAAATTTACATCTTAATAATTTACTGTTCCACTCTGTACCACCATGAATTGCTATTTAAGTGAGTTTCCATCTTCCAAAAAGTAGTTGAAAAAATGTAAATGGCCCTTTCAGGATTCAAACTATGTCTACCTGAATTTAAATCACTGATCCTTTTCTGCTAAGTGACACACATTCACTGTGCAACTGAGTTCGCCCATAAGGGAGTTACGCTCCCTATGGTGTACAGGTTATGTCTCAACCTGCAATGCAGCCAACTAGGGATCTACCATGGTAGTCGTACAAAAGGTGACCAGGTACTGAGGTAATGCTGAGGTATGATGAGGCAGAATCACATTACAGACAATGCAAATTATAACTTGAGTGCTCATGTATACCTCAGCATCACCTCAGTAGTGCTCACATTTTGTACAACTAGTACTGTAAACCCAGTAAGCAATTTAACTTCACAAATGTATTTATTTATTTGCTTTTGGTAACTGGTGGGTGCATGAGCATAGAGATGTTCCTATTTTCAGGCTACGACCCAGGAGCATTCAAGTGAAAAAATACATAAGCAGTACAACGTGACGCAGCACAAGGAAAGGTAGACAATGGGATAGTCTGCAATACAAACAAACTGGCAACTGGATGATATACAGAATTAAATAATGCCAAACAATATAAAACAGTATAGTTAGGAAACAGTTAATGTATAAATAAACAACTGCCAACAAGTCTGTACTGGAGCTGGCAGGAAAGTACAAAAAAAAAAAAACAGTAAGTGCCATTGTGAGGCTCAATATAGAGAGGAAAAGGGGGGGGAGGAGGGGGTGATGGGAAACAGGGTGAAAGGGGTGAGAGGGAAGAAGGAGAGTGCAGGAAAGAACAAGGTTGAAAGTGGAAGGATTGAATGGATTAAGACGGATGGAAGCATGTGCAAGGATTTGAAGCCAGTAGATGCAGTTCCTATGGTGGAGAGGATATATCACAACCTTCAAAACAGGTGACTTGAATTGTATTCAGATCTAGACGAGCCTCAGCCAGGGCTAATTTAATTGACTACAACATGCTGTAGAACTAAGTTCAGTTATCTGAATGTCTGCTATTTAGCTTTGCTGAAACCCTTCACCACATCAGTAATGACCAACAATTTCTCTTATACAACAAAAATTGTATTGAGAAAGAAAAACCAAATGTGCAATGCAAGAATCAAACCCACGCTTCTGTAGGTCTGAAACCCTATGCCATGACCTAAAAGCCCTAGCACTGAAATCATCAATGAAATCAAGCAACTGATTCTTAAGGGCTTAAACAAAGTCCAGGTGGAGGACATCTTTCAATATAGATGTACAAGGACAAGGGGACATGATATGAAATTAGAGGGGCAAGATAAGGGAAATGTGAGGATATTTTCTTCACGTAAAGGTGGTGGATGCTTGAATAGCCTACCCCAGGAGGTGGTTGGAGCTAGCACAGTGGGGGGTTAAACATAGATGGGACAGACATAAAGGAACCCTAGTGGTGGAAAAGAGGCAAAGCCAATGACCAGGCAGGGTCAGCAGCCTCTGATGCAGGCAAGGATTACAGACAGACTAGGTGGCCTAGCAGTCCTTATCTGCAGTCAATTAATATGTTACTATGAATCACTAATTCTTTATTAGGGTCCTCACAACCATGTGGATGGACAAAACGCCTACATACCCCAATGCTTCTAACTCTTACAAGGGTCTTCCTCAGGGGGGTGTGGCCAAGTGCTGGGATATAGCATTTTGTCTCTCTGCATGCCTGTGAGACCCACAATAAAGAATGTGTACTGATTTTCATGAATGGGGCTTGCTTACTCCTACATCTAGTGTTGAGTTTCATTTTTGTAAGCTGCTCCTCTGATCTTGTTGTGCTGGTTTGTTTGGCTTGGTGTACTTAGCCGAATCACTCACACTGAATGTAACCTTAAACTGGACTAAATGTACAAAAGAGTATGCATGATCACAATAGGTGCTAATAGCTATGCTGCTGGCACCAAGAAAGAAACCTACACATCTAAATGTATTTATATCCATCATCTCCTGTGGAGTAGAACCTTAAGAGGTGAGCCTTTTCTGGTAGCAATATTAGGACACAGATTTTTCTTTTTGGTGGGATCATTGTGCCTCCCACAATTGTGGGATAATTTGTTTGGGCTAAGATGGGGCAGTATTCTCCATTTAATAGTCTGTACCGAGGGATGGGATGGGGTGCATAAGGGGGCTGGGGTTGTGTGCAGTACTCTGCACGTGTTCTGACTAACTGTGGTTGGTTGGCAGAGCTCCACTGATGGAACCCTTTCCATGGTATGGTGGGTTTCCACAGGTTGATGGTATAACTGGGTTGCCACTGTATGTATGTAGTTGGTACCCAAAGATGCAGACCTATGAGAACCAACATGAGCCAGCAGCTGGCAGTGATTTTGAAAAACTGTCTGTTTGCCACAGAGCAGTGTCACAGGTGGGTGCAGCTGAATACATATGGATCTGCAATGCTGGACACAGAAGCACAAGTGGAAGAGGAGGAAAGAAACTACATAAAAAAATGACGAAACAACTGTTAAAAGTGGAATATCGATAAAGAAAGGAAAAGAGAAAAAGAATGCACAGTAAGAGTAAGTACATAGAAAGAGCTTCTGCTCAGTCTTCACAGTGAAGGGAGGGGGAGTGGACCAACATGGAGCAGTAGGAACAAGGGGGAAGGGACTCAAGTCCATTTTGTGAGGAAAGAGACCCGAAGGAACATACAGATGAAGTAAAGGAAGCCAGGCTACTGACACCACAAACTCAATGCAAAAACCTTTAGTTCAGTGAAAAGATACTTTATTAATTTAAAACAGACCCGTGGTAGCACCCCTACGCCCCATGGAACATGCACATAACTGTGCACTTTGTCAAAACGGTGGTGCCATGACCGTGCTCCAGTTATGTGTGTGAAACATTGGTGGTGGGATGGGGTGCTACCACAGGTCTGTTTTAAATTAATTTCACCAAACCAAAGATTTTGGTAATCTGTTTATTGTACCTGTAGCCCATTTTCATCTACTTCACCTGTCTTCTGCCTCTCCTGCCTGTGACTCAACACTACATGGACCTCTAGCCACCTCCTTGTTGTTCTTATCCTGAAGGGACTTGTAGCTCTATAAGAGGTCAAGACAATGGAACTGTATGGGATACATCCAAGAACACTAAAGGAACTCAGGAAGATGCTAGCTGCCCCACTGATGTCCTTATTCAACAGCTAACTGGAATCAGGCACTGTGCTCAAGGACTGGAAGAGAGTGGATGTGGTCCCTCTACATAAGTGCAGCAGCAGGGAAGAGGCTGGCAACTATAGGCTGGTGAACTTCACCTCAGTAGTGGAAAAGTAATGAAAACACTGTTAAAGGAAATGTTGGCAGAGTATCTTGAATCAAAAGAGCTGAAAGACCAAAGACAGCATGGATTCGGGGTCATGACAAAAAAGCTGATTGATTTCTTTGACTGTGTGACCAGGAAATACCTCAGGAGAGCAGTGTACTGGACTTTAGCAAGGCCTTTGATACTGTGCCCCACAGGAGACTGATTAAGTAATTGAGCAGCCAAGGGTGGGATCAAAAGTGGTGAACTGGGTTAGATATTGATTAACTGATTGTGACAGAGGGTGGTGGCTAATGGCAATCATTTTAAGCATGGAGGAGTGACCAGCAAGGTGCCATAGGGCTCAGTACTGGGATTGGTCCTGTTTAATGTCTTCATAAGTGACAGTGCAGATGAACTGGAAGGGAAGATATGCCCTTTTGAAGATGATGATACTAAAATATGTAATAGGGTGGACAATCAGCAGAGGGTAGAACTAATATGCAGGGATCTTGGGAAATGTGAGGCACAGTCAAAAACATGGCTGTTGGGGTTCAATGCCAAAAAAGTTAATGGGAACCTACACACTAAATATCATTAGTTTGTCTTGTTATTGTCAACAAAGGAACACAATCATGATGATGTGAGAATATCATATGATTTGTATCTTTTGCAATTACCTGCAGCCTGCCATTTTTGCCATTTGTACTAGTTCCTGAGTGGCTAGAGTTCCAGCCTTTGGGACTCTCTGACAAGGTCCTCCATCTTGTAGAGGCCTCTCAAAAGTAGTCAACTTGTCAATGCTATCCTTCAAATGGGCGCTTTCCATTTGGTGCCAGGACAGGAGCTCAACCCCTTCTTGCCTTGTGGCTAGCATCCTGGATTACTTGTGGTCCATCTCTCAAATGAACCTATGGTTGATGATCCTCAAGATGCACCCAGAAGGCTAGCCCAGTGGCATGGAGGGCTGAGGCACTGGGCACCTTCCTCCTGACACACTGGTGACCTGGGGTAGGGAATGGAATCAGGTTGCTCGGGACTGGCAGGGTGAGGGAGAATCAAAGATCCATTAAGATCCATTTATAAGAAGCTTGCAGTAGTAGCCACCACCCACCAGCCTGTAGCCACCACCAGCTGACATCCAGTCAAATACCTCCAGCAGCCCAGAGTCTGGTGCCAGCATTTAATCTTTTGTGGAGATACCTGCTCTAGTGGTTGAGGAGGTCCATACTCAATGACCATTCAGTGCTTTGGTGCTGTCAAGCTGATCTCTTTCATAGACATTACAATCATAATAAAAATTAAGAAAATACACATTTTAGGCACTTACTATTTTGAGGCAGATTCAAACCATAGATCTGAAACCTAATGCCAAACCTCGGTGCCTCCACTCCTCCATTTTATTTCATGGCTGAGATCAAGACCTTAATGGAGGAACAATGAAACTGCTCTTTTGTAACTTGAATTTGTTTCTTGCTCTGGAGTGAACGGTTAATAGTCATTACTCCCACCTATGCAGAGATAATGAACACTGGCTTTGGATTAGTGAAAGGGTGGGCCTTTTGGAGCCATCTAACCCTCATCAATATCCAATTCTTTGTTTCTGTGAACATGTTAGATATTTAGTGTTATTGACTCAATAGGTTGCATGCTTGCCTCTGGGGCCAGAAGGACAAAAGCACAGCCCCACACCAGGAAATTGGGCTAATACCTGCATTGATACTGTAGTGTAGCACCTGGGTATGGGATGTACTACACTGATGTTGAGTTGCTATCCTTTGTATAAGATGTTAAACCAAGGTCCCTTCTGTCCATCTTTTCTGGTTGTAGAGGTGGAAGTTAAAGATCCCTTGAAACATAATGCAAAAGTCAAAGAACTTTTTATTTTAAAATCAATTAGCAAATTACAATACAATATTCATAAATATATCATGTCATTATTCCCTACCCCTAGGGCCCACCCCCTTATTAAATGCACTTCTTTTACACAGTTTCTACTACACAGTATTCCTAGTGACATCATTACGGGGGTATCGAGATGTTTATCCCATTAGTTATGGAAAGCTTCAGTCTCCATTATTAGCAATTCCTCTTAATATAGTAACCAAATTAATACTTAAAATTGTCCAACCATGATTTCAGGTGCCACCTCCTGGTTAGTATAAGAGATACCTGGCACTGTGCTTGCCATAGAAAATATCTGAAGATGATGAACACCAACTGCTACATTCCCACCTTACACTTCCCTTGTGGAAGGGAGTTTAGACTGTAAACAATCCATACATCCTGAGGACTGCACAACAGAGACTCCCTTAAGACCCTTAAAACATAGCCCCAATGTTGTGAGTAAAGGAGCATTCTGAGCTAAGTTCTTTATTATTTTGCTTTGCTTTCCAAAGGAGGCTATTGGATAGTACTGTTTAGCCAGGTTTTTATAGATTAAGTTTGCTTTCAATTATTGTCACACAAGCAAACTTAACCACATGATTGCATCTCACTTTTTTATCAGGATCCTTGCACTTTGCATATCACAAGAGCCACACTTTAAACACAGAAATTTACGGCAGATAAGGACCACAATGCCCACCAATTCTGCCTATTTACTCTACCTGCTGCAGAAACCACAGATCCTACTTGATCTCTGGCTTTGTTCTCTTCCTGTTACTCAGGTTTGGAAACTTGCTTGTTGTGGGGCATCACAAGGACCACCATCCTACAATGGAAACCAGTCTGGCCCAAATTCCTCACCTGCAGCCCTATCAGCTCTGGCCAGAGCTAGTTCTTGTTGGCATTAGGATTCAGAAGTCTGCACTGTAGATGTGCAGTGCATGGAGGCTTTTTTGTTCATCCGGGGATGGGCCACATAAAAGCAACAGGGACATTGGAGAGGGGGAGGTAGACACAAGTCCCTTTAGAGAGGAGAGAGTCCTGAAAGGATTTGCAAGTCTGAAAGTGGACAAAACTATGGGGCAAGATGGTGTACACCCAAGGGTACTGAGGAAGCTCAGGGAGGCACTGACTGCACCTTTGATAGTCCTTTTTAATGACTTACTGGAAACAGGAATGGTTCCAGAGGACTGAAGGAGGGCTGATGTAGTCCCACTTCGCAATCATGATAGCAGGGAGGTGGCTGGCAAATATAGGCCAGTCAGCCTGACATCGGTAGTGGGGAATCCAACTGGGTCACTGTTAAAGGAAAGTATTGTGGAGTATTTTTTTGTTTTCACCCTCTGGCACCCTTCTCCTTTGGGCCCTGTAAGGCCACTTCTGGTGCCCATCAGACTTACCTCTCTAGTGTCTCTCCTCTGCACCATGCTTCCCAGTTCAGACTGTGGGTCACCTCTAGGGGCCACTTTATCCCTGCTGGGACCTGCCCTGTCAGCCATCATGTAATGACTCCTGAGAGCTCCTGCACTATCCCTCACCAAGTGGCTGACTTGTCCCATATGAGGGCCATGCCGTGGACTAGTTGAGGAATGTTGCTGTTGGTACCAGAGGTGGTGGCTATTGAGTGCACTGGAGGATGTTTCAGGTGTGGAAGGGGCAGGAAGGCTATCATCTGGTATACCAGAGTGGCAATTTTCCATGTTCTGTTTCCCCATCCATCCTTTTCCTACTGGTGTGCATGCATGGCTGACCTGGTGGGGAGCCAGATGTCATGTGGTCACCCAAGTCATTATGGCACCTCCAAAGCCACCAACAGGAGCCACTGATGAGCAATGTGGCAACCACTCTCCCCAGGATGCTGTTGTACTTGCTCCACCACTTGTAAATGTTCCTGTGGAAGTACTATTTAAGGAGCCAATTAGGCAGGCCAATTCAGGCAGCACTCTATATTTGTGAGTATCCACTGCAGGCATTTCAGAGCTGAGAAGCTAGTGTAGGGACTATACGAAAGGGTCCCACCATGGAGTGGTGGTATAGCTTGCTCACTTTGAATTCCAATCCAAAAACTAAGAGGACCCTTCTTTACATGAAGTTTAAAGTAAGTAGAGCCAGTGGCCATGAAATTGTTTAAATATTAATATGTACCATGTTTGGGGGAGGTTTGTGCACTGGTATTTTGTTTTAACTGCTCTTGTACCCTCCCTGCTGGGCTCGCTCCTGACAACCCAGACTCAGGACCGATCTTGGGTTTCAAGCATGCCAGAGTGATACCCACTCTCTCAGTACCACGAGCTATCTTTTATGAAGTATCTTGGATCCAGTGGGTTATAAGACCTGAGGCAACATGGATTCATGGGGAGAGGTCATGACAGACAAATCTGAGAGATTTCTTTGACTGGGTGACCAGGAAATAGATCAAAGTGGGAAGTAGATTTGGCCTACTTAGATTTCAGTATGGTTTTCAACACCTTTCCACACTGGAAGCTCATAAGAAACTGGGCAGCTTAGGGGTGGGCCCAAAAGTCTAAACTGGGTCACAAATTCATTAAGGGATTGGAGACAGAGGGTGGTGGTAAATAGAGTTCACTCTGTGGAAGGACGGTGACCACAGGGTGCCACAGGGCACAGTACTGTGACCAGTCCTCTTTATTATCTTTATAAGTGACTTTGCAAATGAGCTAGAAGGGAAGGTGGGCCTCTTTCTGGATGACACCAAAATATGCAATAGAATGAACACTCTGAGGAGTGGAAAGAATGTGCAGACTGGAAAAAAACTTGTGGAATGGTCTAGGGCATGGCAGCTTGGTTTAAATGTGAAAAAACTGCAAAATCATGCACTTAGGGTATAGAAACCCAGAGGCAGAGTGCATTATAGGAGAAGAGGTATTGATAGTCATCAAAGAGGAACAGGACCTTGTTCTAATCATATATGATGATCTCAAGGAGGTAAAGCAGTGCAACAGGGCAGTGGGGTAGGTTCCGTGTGATGTCTGGGTGCATAAGGATTGATATAATTGGCAGAAGAAGGGAGGTGGTGTTGCCACTGTACAGATCTCTGGTAAGACCCCACCTGGAGTACTGAGTCCAGTTCAGGAGACCACATCTCTGGAAGGGCATAGACAGAGTAGCGGCAGTCCAAAATAGGCAACTAAAATGGTACAGAGTCATAATCAGAAGCTCTATGAGGAGAGACTGAAGGATGTCAATATGTACACCCTGAAAGAGCGAAGGAAGGGGGTATGATAGAGACCTACCTCATCAGGTAAATAAGGTACAGAAGGGGAGTATTTTTCAGAGGAAAAGATGCTCAAGAACAAATGGACATGCAGTGAAGCTGGAAGGGGGAAAATGGAAGTCAGATGTGAGGAAATATTCATCACAGAAAAAGTGGTGGATGCCTGGAATTTATTTTTATTTATTTCGTTTTTGTTAACCGGGGTAGGTGCACTAGCCAACAGGTGACTATTTTCAGGCACGACCCGGGAGACACAGTTACAGTACAAAATAGGACAGTTTAAGTTTAACACAATACAGGCAAAGGTACATCGGTACAAGTACAGACATACAATTGCAAAGGCAGGCACACAGTTTTAATAGGCAGAGGGTACTGGAGGGAGCACACCTTTAGAGGGAGAGGGAAGGGGAAGGGAGGGGGATTTTAGGCAGGCAAGGGAGGGTGTGAGAAACTGATGAGGGGTGAAGGCATTGGCAGTAAAGACAGGGAAAATTACAGCTAACGGGTCAGGTGGCTGGGTACAGAGATACGAAATGGGCTTGTGAACCGAGGGACGGCACAGCAGGGAGGGGATGGTCAGCAGGTAGGGAGAGGAGTGTGGTAAGGAAAAAGGTGAGAGGATGAACCAGAGGTTAAGGGACTATAGTAGGTGGGATGGCAGAAGGTATAGGAGAAGGGCAAGGGGAGCTGAGGGAAGAAATGACAGTAGGAGGGCCATGGACCAGCAGGAAAGCAGGGATAGCATGGTTCTGCACTCAGGTTAGCAAAAAGGACCATTAGTGAAAAAAGGGTGCGGCCAGCCTGAGGCGAATGGCAAAGTGCGGTATTAGCGGAAAGGCACAAAAGGACCCATAGTTATGGAACTGGAACAGGGAGGCAGCCAAACTGAGGCACTTACGGCAAAGAACTATGAAGCTACGGCTTTAGCGGAAAAAGGCTAAAGATCTGGCCATGGAACCAAACTCAGCAGGGCTCTGAGGCGCTACGGCAAAGTATGGCTAAATATGGCTTTAGCGAAAAAGGCACCAAAAGACCCGGGGCTCTGGAACTGAGACCCGGCAGAGCTGTGAAGGGGTGAGGAGCGAGCGGGGAGTGGAGAGGAAAGCAAGAAGGACCAGTACCCACTAACATTAAGTAAATCATATAGTTTAGTGCAATACAGTAGAACGGATGAAGGATCAAACAATAGAAGGATTATGTCTGAATTATACACAAAGTCAGAGAGATGAAACAATGTTAGATATGCAGCATAATAATATGATCAAGTCAGGATACTATACATATTATAGAATTAAGGCAATTAGGCAGTCTTAAGACAATTTATAGAAGCATGATTAGAATAGAGTGACCATACAGAAAAGTTTGTAAACATTACATTAAAGTGCAGGCAGACTTGTAAACAGTTCATTAAAGTGCAAGCAGACAAACAAAATGAGAGAGCAATCAAAGGGAGGTAGGCTAGTGAATATATGGAAAGGGAGGATTGACTTAGACAGGTTTCAAAGTTTAAGTAGGATCAAAGCAAGTGCAACGGTCCATAGAGTAGAAGTGAGAGTGAAGTCCACACTTGAAAGCTAGGTGTGATGGGGCACTTCTCAGATCCATAGGCAGCAAGTTCCAAGCGTGAGGGGCAGCGCACCTGAAAGCACCAGCACCCTTGGAAGTATGGCAGAGGGGAACTGATAAAAAAGACTTGTCTGATGACCTCAGGTCACGCAATGGGATCACAGGTTGAAGCAGTTCAGACAGTGTGGCTGATTTCGCCACTCTGATTATGGAGTCTGATAGGCTGCAGAGGTAATATTGCCTCGTGGAGGATGGGGATAGCCAGCCTAACTCTTTATAGAGTTGGCAGTGGTGGCCAAACGTGGTGCTTTAGCTGCATATCTACAGACATTATTGTAGTGGTGTCAACAGCCCTCCAGCAGTGGTTGTGGAGTGGAAACAGTGGTGGACTTCAAGCATGCAATAGATTGGCACAAGGTGATCTTAGTGGGAAGTAGGGAGGTAGCCACAGATCAAGTAGGGTCTGTGGCAAAAGTATAGGCATGGAAAAAATGGGGAAACAAACAACAGCCAGCACCAGAAAATGCTGCAGTGCTACTTACAGTATGCTTCAAATGAAGAGCAGACACCAGGGGAATAAAGCACCCACAACAAACACTCCACACAGTAAACGGAATGAGAAAACAATTTTATAATTTATTTAGTACAAAATTGCAGTATACCATCCAAAACCAGGTATGTGGAAAGAACCCACTGAGAGAACCAATGACATCACGGCTGCACTGCTGACAACTGACTTTTCGCTTTGGCACTCCAAGCTTCCTCAGAGTTACCCCTATCATCTGAAGTGCCTTTTACTAAAGTGCAAATCATCAGTCAATGTTTTTAACTTGTTATTCCCCTTTATGCTAAGCCCTTCTCCTACCTAGGCTGGGCAATTCTGCCCCCCTGGTAGCTTTTGTTATCCCTATGTTGATATTCCCTGAAAGAAGAAACTCTTGTTCTAAGTGCAACAGTGTACAGATGTTATACTCTGATTTAATTGCCTGTTATTTTGTCTCATGATCTTTGTTAACATTGTATCTCTGCTTGAATTGTCCTTGTACCTTGATTGTTTTGTAAATTGTCTGTATCTATATAACATGGAACCTTTGTAAATGAGCTGTCAAGCTCAAAGGTCTTAATCAGAGAAGTCAATAAATAATAAATACATAAAATAAATTCTATAATCACATATATGATTGATGATTTGCATTAAAATTCTGTTTCTTTGTCTGCTGTAGATCCTAACCAATGTGTTTGGTGAACTATATTAATAACTCACTTTTTCAGTTTTCTTCCAGTTTTTTGTTGTAAAGTCAGCGGATGAATATGGTCGATGAGAACAGTGGGGAGGGACCGAGTACCAGTATTGTGACCAAAGGCTTGGCAGACATGATTTTTGACACCTGAAGTAAAACTAACCCTATCCTTGTATCACATAATAATACAGGGAATATATCCATGGAACAGGAGGCTAAATCCATTTTTAAATGTTTGGAGAAGCATGTCCTTAATGGGAGAAAGATGTATAGACACAAAATTACCCTAGAAGCTTATTTAGAGGTGAAACGTGTCTCACACAGACTGAGAACTCTAAAAAACCTTCATATGGTACAGAAGATGCTGATTTCATGAAATTGTGGTATAACTTGATGGAGAAGGCAGCCCTGGAATTGATCCAATTAATTTTAGATGGGACAGGTCAACTAAGATAACAGGTTATCTCGTGACATAGTCAGAACAGAGGAATCACTTAAACAGAAAGCAACATCAGAAGAGTTTGCAAAGTTTAACAAAATGGTGCATAATAAAATGCCCTGATATCACATTCAGCTTAAAAAAGCAAAACAGAAACAATTTATTTGTGATGAAAATGACTATAAAAACAATAAGAGTCTTTAATAGACAAGACAGGAAACCCAGTGATTCACATTCAGCTAAACACACAAGGTGTTACAGCTGTCACTAATAAAACAGTATTGTATTATAGTACAGGACCCTCTGATACTGATAATTCAGAACCTGATGGGGTTTTTTTTTATAAAAGGAGGAAGAAACAAAGATCTAGCAGCAACCACAACCACTCAGGCAGAGTCAGAGCAAGATGTGCTTTCAACAACTGAATCAATACGTAGGAGAAGCATGACTCAAAATGGAAATTTCATCTATAATTTTAACCTCTACTACCATGAAGAGAATTTACCCTTCACAACAAAAATAAAATACCTTGGTATTCACATACCCTTAACCCAAAGGTCCTGGAATTAATACATTATGAGCCCCTAACCATTAACATATAGTCTGACTTAGCCAGATGGTCCCCAATAGTATTCAACTTCCATCAAAGAATAACTACAATTAAAATGGATATACTCCTAGACTTCTTTATGTTATCCAAAATATACCCAAATTCCCTCAGCATTCTACTTTAAGTCTTGGGACAAGCTTAATTTCCACCTTTTATAGGGTCATGGAAGCCCAAGAATTAGATTATCGGCCTTAAACTATCACTAGCACATGGGGGTGTTGCCCTCCCAGACTACATTATATGCCAAAGCAGCATTTCTTTGTCTAATTCTGATGTGGCTAGGGGAAGATTACCGAACCCCTTGGAAATTGTTAGAATGCAATATAAATGATTTATGTGATATAAATAAAATCATTTTCTCCTCAGAGGAAAGATCCCTACCCCCTAAAGCCTTCTCTAATATTATGGCTAATACATATCAAGTATGGAAGAAATTAAGGAAAACAGCAGCTATTCGCCCCATTTATGAAAATTGCAAACTGATTTCGGAGGATGGATCCTTCCTCCCTATAAGTTAGAACCAATCATTTAGACACTGACAACAACTGGACCTTTCACATTTTACTCAATTTGTATCCCCACAAGGGATAAGCCTTTTGAAATATTAGTATCAAAATTTAAATTAAGAAATTCTGACCGATTTAGTTATTTTCAGTGCGTAACCATATCTTAAGAAACAGGAACCTTAATCCAATTTTAATAACCCCAGTGCCTGGTCTCCTACAATTTTCATGACAGCAATACAGGGAGGTTGGATGGCCATCTAATTGGGAACCTATATGGAGTACTTCATGAGGGAACCTCGGACAGCACTAAGCCCTTAGATGAGTGGAATAGAGATCTCGAACTAGAGATCTCTTGGGAGTCCTGAAGAGGCTAACTTATCAGCTGTTGAAATATCTCCTCCTCCTTTGGAGGAGTTTGCTTGAAGTGCAGGATGAGATATTTTCACTCTCCTGTGATTCTAAGTATCTCCCAGAGAGGTATGGGCAATGATGGCACAATTGTGGCTGTTGGAGGGCAGCATTGGGTCATATCTTCTGGCTGTACCCATACCTGCTACCCTTCTGGCTAATGCTACAGACAGAACTTACAAAATATTTAGGGGAAACAATAGAACTTACAGCAGAACAATTTCTGATGGCGGTCTATCCCAATCACTCTCCACCCTGGAGGAACACAATTTTTCCAGTGTTCCTCTTAGCAGCAAAGAAAGCCCTAACCAGAAAGTGGAGGACAACAACTGTACCTTTGATTGAAGAGTGGAGAACAATTGTGAAACAAATATACTATACAGAACTGCTTAACTCCAGAATCCAACAGAAAGGACCCACCTATATGAGGAAATGGCAAACCTGGGACCTATATCAAGCATCAGTGGACCTTGACTTCTCTCCTTAAGGAGGGGATGTTCCCTGAGGAGGGAGGGACGGACAATGGGGGGAGAACAGAGATGGTGGAGTTGGGGTTGGTGATGAGAGGAGGTGATAGATCTATAAAATAATAAATTGGGAAAACTGGTCCTTTTTCTGTGTGGGTTCATAAGTCTAAGACTGCTCACATATTAATAATGTTGTAACCTGAAAATATATTATTGCTGACAAACAAAATCCTGTAGAGTGCAGGAAAGGGACTGAAGACAATGGTTGTGCTGAATGTACCATATTTACATGAACAAAGGAATAATGTACTGACATGAGATTAATGCAAACTGTGTGTGCCAAAAAACTTTTAATAAAAATCAAATAAAAAAAAATACTGTACGTAGGAGGAGCATGAGGAAGGGGGTGTGGGTGAAGGAAAAAAATGGAGAGGAAAATATTAAAAGAGTATCCAAATGGATTTGACCCCTGTTATTAATATATCAGATTATGCTTTAACACCAGCAGAAGAAGTTCTTAGAAAGGGTTAGGAAGGAGCAGACAAGGTGGGCTAAGCAGCCCTTATCTGCCATCAAATTCTATGTTTCTATATTTGCTCTGACGGTGGATATACATTTATTTTCCACTGTGGTAGACCTGCATAGATTTGCAAAAATGTGACATTTAAATGCATATAAAGTAGCTCAGACAATATACAAGAAACTGATGATGAGTGCAATAGTGTAGACAATACAGGAAACCTGCTCCCAAATCTTTTATTGTCCTGTGTATAACACAATAATTTCTACATATATCAAGAAATTTGAATATGATCTTGAGGTTCTCAAACATGCCCCAGCATCTAACACTTATCAAAACTGAAGTAGGTCAGTAAGAGATGCTTTAAATAGTTTAGCGAGGAATAAAGATATCGTAGTAAACCTGCAGATAAGGGGTGCAGTTGTGGTGTTGAACAAAACTGATTATATAAAGGAACTTGAGCATCAGTTATCACACCCAAAGTTTTATGAAAGACTACTTGTTAGTCAGGTTTCACTATTTAAAGCACACAATGAGTGTGTAAATAATGGGTTTGTTAGAGGGTATTTTTCTGAAGATTCCTACAGGGCATTAACAGTTGCACACCCATTACGCCAACTATTTATGTTCTCCTGAAACTGCATAAAAATGCAGAACACCCACCGGGTAAGACCATCATTTCTGGGAAGGCATGGGTAACAGAACCCTTGTCCATGTTTCTAAGTAGTCAGCTACAACCATTTGTTAGGTACCTAAGATCATATGTTCGAAACCCCACCGATATTAACATTGTGGAAAATTTGGACATGGGGCAGGAGTGTTTTTTTTTTTTTTGCCATTCTATGTGTAGAATCTCTCTACACTGGCATATCATACAGTGGTGGGTTGGAGGTGTTGAGACACTTTTTGGACTAAAGGGAAGAGTTTTCCTGTGTGACACTTCCTACTTGGTACTTATTAGAGTTGGCTAAACTTGTGCTGGATAATAATATGTTCATGTTTCAGAACAAATATTATAGACAAGTCAGGGGGCCCAGCAATGGGGGCCATAATGGCCCCTAGCTATGCCAACCTGCTCGTTGGTAAATGGGAATCTGATGTTCTGCATGACACTGCCACAAATCCACATTTCACATATCTGGCTTTGTGGTGTTGTTTTATCAATGATGTACTAGTAATATGGAAAGTCACAGTGGAACAATTGTACAATTTTGTTTCCTGGTTAGAGAGCACTAGTGATTGTCTATGGTTCAAGTATGTTATTCTTACACAGGAGATTACCTAATTGGATCTTAAGATTTTTTTTAAATGACGCTTGGGATGTATGCACAACATTCTTTCAAAAGCCTATGGTTCGTAATAGCTTGTTATTGTATAATAGTTGTCACCTCTTCCACATCACCCACAATATTCCCAAAGGACAATTGGGTCAGACTTTAGAAGATTCTACTGAGAGTAGTGAGCACCAGATTAAAAAAGTGGAATAGGTAAGGAGGTTTAAACAATGAGGTTATAGTAACAATTGCATTTTGGGGACAGTGAATGACGTGGACAGCTTGGACAGAACTAGTACATTGATTCCAAAAGACACTGTGGTTAATGAATTCCCCAGTGACTGCCCATTTGTTATCACCTTCCCGTCATGCTCTGGCAAAATCAGAAAAATAAATCAACCAAAAATTGGCACATTTTAAACCTTGAACTAAAATGAAAGGACTCAGTTAATAAGGGGCCACAGATAGCTTTTCAGAGGCCCAATATAATTCTAGATATGGTGGTACCTAGTCTAGTCCCCACCCCTGAACCAAGTAGAAACAATTGGTTACCCACCCCCCCATTGGTACCTATAAGTGTGGGAAACATCTATACTGTGGGTACATCAAACAGACTAAGGAGTTTTCCCACCCTGTTAGTAGTAGGGAAAGTCAACTGAGACACTTTATTACATGTAAAACATGTGGAGTAGTGTACCTCCTCAACTGTAGCTGTGGGGCTTGGGAAAAGTACAGTATATATTGTGGGTACATCAAACAGACTAAGGAGTTTGCGCACCTTGTTAGTAGTTGGACAATTGAACTGAGACACTTTATCACATGTAAAACATGTGGAGTAGTGTATCTCCTCAGCTATAGTTGCGGAACTTAATATGTTGGATGGATGGCACACCAATTTAAACTATGTATTGGTGAATATGCTCTACAGCAAGGTGATGAGAGCTATGCCAATGTGAAACATGCAAAAGGTTTTCCGAACACTGTACATAATATCAATTTACTGGTATTGAAAAAGGGACATTGGGTCCCAGGGGAAGGGATTTGGAGAACCTGACTGGATGTAGAGAATGCTATTGGATATTTGAATTCGGGGTGCAGGGTGGAAATGTTCTAAATGATTGCAGATTTGTAAGCATTTTTGTAAAACTTGACTGTTTTTTAGGCAAACCAAGCATTGCTATATATATATATAGTTCTGTATTATGCATTGGTCCTATGATGTTTCTTGATTTACAGAAATGATGTGTATAACAGGGGACTATGCTGTGTCTTCAGGGTGTGGGGTTTTGGTGCTTACCCTGGGCTTCATAGTATTACTCTTATGGATTTTATAAGTATGTGCCTGGTTGTTTGTCAGATCTCCGGTATTAAAGGTAATTAAATCTCCACACATTTCTCTAGGCACTGTGGCTTTAAATAGCAGCACCGTGTGTGCAGTGATCCTAGGTGAACTTGGCAATCAGACACTTTGATGCACCTTTTGTCTTAGGTAAACACTTATATTTTTTAGTAATCTCCACATTGTCACTTGCAGTGCTATATGTCATCCTGCATTATTTATAAATATGGCCATAAATACACATGTGGTCAGCAGAACAAAGTGAATGTAATAACCTGCAAACATCTAGATGGAAATTTGAGAGTAAAACCACATTAATAAGTACTTGGAGCATTTATTTTAGCCAGGACTGGCAAATCTCTGAGGTCTTATATGGGTGCTAATGTAAGGGTGTGGAAGAACGAGATGGCAGAGATTTGACCCCTCACCAGGTTTTTATTAAATAAATGTTTTTAACTTGTTGCTCTAAAGTCATGTATGTGATTGATGATTTGCATATTAAAATGTGTATAATGGGCACTTTCAATCTCTCTCTCTCTCTCTCTCTCTCCACAAAATATAGCTCTTTTTTATAAGAATTCTTTGCCTGACAATTAATTTCTGTTTCCTAAGCTCATTAACAGGCATCTTATTTCTCAAAGAATGTATCAGAACTTTGTCAGTTTCCTTCCTTGCAGGTGCAACAAAATAGAACACTGTACCCAAAATGAATCTCCTATTGACATCTCTGCAAATGAGTTTGTGGAGGTTAAACTGCATTTCAAAGTTAACTCCTTAGTTCCAAATAGCTTTTTGCAATCATTTCAACAATATAACTATATACATTTTCAAACTAGACATCCTAGTTTTACATAATGATCCACACAAAGATTCACATATAACCACAGATAAGCAAAGGGGAAGAAAAGATAGAAACAGCAAGAAAGAGCAAATGAAGGCAGGGAGGTAGCGGGAGTGGGAGAATTGTGAGACTGTCAAAGCAAACAATTCCTACGTCTGACAAGAAAATGTGATTGCACAATTAGCCAGACAGGAGATAGAAAAGGAGAGGAAAATATCCTTACTTTAAACTCTTTCAGCATAACAAATGGTGCAGGGTTTTATTCAACTCTGTCACCCCCAAGATGTAGCCTGTTTAAAAACAGGTTTCCAAAACTTCTTTCAATTTTTTCTAACATTATCTTATAAGCTTTACAGAGTCTACTCATGGCAAAAAACTTAAGGGACTCCATGGCCCACTTAGCCTCGATGCATTCCTTTTCAATTGTGGAGAAACTTTACTCTATGCTGGGCAATTTCTACTGATATATAGAAAGGGATGTTCCTTCTCATCTGTCTCTCATTCAAGACTGCACCTAGGCCTACCTCTGATGCATCTGTCTATAACAAAATCTGTATCTCAAAGTCAGGATTTCTAAAACAGGGGCTGAACATAATGCAGCCTTAAAGAGCTGCTGACACGTTAAACATAACATTGAAAAACATAATAATTAGGTGCAATTCAGCTTTCATTCCATATGTATTCTAAAGAGTCCTCCTCCACAGTATTTTTTACTAGGAATATTTGCATGAACACATGATCTTTATCACTCAGGGTTCATCTTCCTCTACAGCTGACTCCCTACTTCATGTCATAATCCTCTGTTGTGATATCACAATCCTTTGCCATTGGTCTAACTGTGATGTCACAAACAGTGCATTGCCTTATAAGCTTTACAGATCGGCACATATGTAGTATCCCTTTTTCCATAACAACCAGTACAGTAAACAATTAGGTTTAAAGATACACATGTTTCTTCAACCTTTGGAATTCTTAATTCCTGACCCATATCTTGACAGAAAATCAGCATTGACATTCCCTTTTCCAGAGCTATGCATCACTTTCAGTTGAAATGTTTGTAGTGCCAGGTACCACCTTGTGATTCTGGAATGTTTATCCTTCGTTTGATTAAGCCAACAGAGAGGACTGTGATCTGTTATAAGTACAGAGTCAGCTCGTAGCAAATAAAACATAAGGGACTTCATGGCCCACTTTGCCCCAAGGCATTCCTTTTCAATTTTGGAGAAACTTTACACTCTGTTGTGCAATTTCCTACTGATATATAGAATGCAATGTTCCTTCTCATCTGTCTGTCTCAAAGTCAGGGTTTCTAAAAAACAGGGGCTGAGCATAATGCAGCTTTAAAGAGCTGCTGACACCTTAATAATAACTTTGAAAAACTTAATAATTAGGTGCAATTCAGCTTCCATTCCATATATATTCCAAAGAGTCCTCCTCCACAGAATTTATTACTAAGAACATTTGCATGAATACATGATCTTTATCCCTTAGGGTTCATCTACCTCTACAGCTGACTCCATACTTCAAGTCATAATCCTCTGTTGTGACATCACAGTCTGTTGCCATGGGACTAACTGTGATGTCACAAGCAGTGCATTATGACCTCAGGTTGGGAGACAGGAACAGTAATAGATGAACTCTTCAGGAACAAAGATCCTGTTTTCATGCAGATGACCTTAGTAATAAATAATGGAGAGGAGGAATACAGAACTAAAGTGAAATACAAGCTAGACTGTGTCTAAATATTATGTTTTGGTAAAGTTACCCTGAAGATGTCAGCTGCTCATTAATGTCCCAAAAAGCTTCATCACCCTTCTGGTATCAATTTCACATTATTCTGGCACTGTTTCTTTCTAAGTTCAGTGAGGGGGTAGTTAATTGTGCAAAGTTGGGAACAAATCTTTGATAGTAGCCAGCCAGCCATAAAAAATGACTGAGCATGTTTTTGTTTTAGGATAGGACTGTTAGCTACAGCTTCTGTTTTAGAAATGTCTGGCTTTACTTCTATTTCCCAAATGTAACACAAATATATGGTTTCCTGTATACCCAGTGCACATTTGGTAGGATTAATTGTCAGACCTGTCTTTTAATAGATTGGATAACTGCTCAAAGGTGTTCCAAGTGGCTTTTCCAGTCTGTACTGTACACCACAACATCATCCAGTTAAGTAGTACAATAACTAGTGTGAGTAGCTAAAAATTACATCCATGTACCACTGGAATGTTGAGGGTACACCACGAAAATGAAACGGCATGGTGGTGAACTGATAGAATCCAATAGGAGTGGCAAATGCAGTTTTCTCTCAGTTCTTTAGCTAGGGGAATTTGCCAGTAACCCTTGGTGAGATTGAGGGTACTGATGTACTTGACACTTCCCAATCTGTCCACCAAGTCATCTGTCCTGGGCATAGCGTAACTGTCAATTTTGGGCACTTGATTAAAGTTTCCTAAAGTCAAGACAGATTCTTACACTCTCTTCATTTTTATTTACAGTCACCACTGGTGATGACCAAGTGTTTTTTTTTACTCTTCTATGATACTCAATTGTTTCATTGTTTGTATTTCCTTAACCACATCTGCTCTTAACCGATCTAGTAATCTGTATGACTTTAGTCTAATAGGGTGCACATTCCCTGTCACTATTATGTGCTTAACCCCTTTTGCTCAGCCTGGCACTGTGGCTAAAAATACTGTTAAATATCTTTAGCAAGTTATGAATTTCTGAAGTTCGTTCAGAGGTTAAGGAAACATTCACCTTTATGGCATCAGCAGTTACAATTTGTTCCAGTCTGTCATAATCTATATCAATATCTTCTGTGGAGGTTTCTGGTAAAACTAACAAAGCAGTCTTTGGTGTTTTTCAACCGATTTCTTAAGAAGGTTACCATGGTATATCTTGGTAGAATTTTTCTTATCGGGGTCTCAGTCTCATAGTTAACTGTGCCAGTACATCTAAGAATTTTATAAGGCCCTTGCCACTTCTTTAACAGTTTATTTTCTGTAGTGGGCAACAGTAGCAAGAGCTTTTCACCAGGCTCAAAAACTTTTTCTTTTACTCCGTGGTCATATCATACCATACCTTCTGCTGGTTTGGGGCCTTTTTCTGATTACTATGGGAGATTTCCAAATATTTTGCCAGTTTCCTTCTCAGGGCACACAACTACAATGTAATAGATTTTTTTTCTGAAAGGGATTATCTTCCCATATGTCTTTTATTACATTTAATGGCTCTCTAGGCAGTCTACCATACAGCATTTCAAAAGTCAAAAAACCTGTTGATACTTGTGGCACTTCTCTGTAAGCAAAAACCAGGTAAGTTACTGTAAGTCCCTATCTTTCCCTTTCCCTTTTATAAACCTTTTTAACATGTGTTCTGTGGTTTGAATGAAATGCTCAACAAGACCATCTGTATGAGGGTGATATGGGGAGGTTCTTATGACAGTGATACCTAGTAGTCTGTACAGCTCCTTCAGTATTGCAGCACCAAAAATACTATCCTGACCAGTAATAATCTCTTTAGGTATGCCCACCATGCTAAACATGTTGGCAAGCTCTGCTACCACTTTTGGGGCTGTATTAGTACACATTGAAATTGCCTCTGGGTATTGAATAGCATAGTCACATGATACCAAAATGAATTGGTTAACCTTTTTACTTTTGTCTAAGGGGCCAATCACATACATTGCAATTTTTCTAAAAGGCACATCTATAAAGGTTAGGGTACCGGGGCATCTTGTCTTCTTTTTTTAGTCACTGGGCCTACTTTCTCACATTCAACACAAGAACTGCAACACGTAGAAACATTTTCATGAATTCCAGACCAGACAAATCTGTACAACAGTCCGGCAAGGGTACAGTCCCTCCCCGAGTGATGAACCTTAGGACTATAATGTGCTATCTGCAACAACTCAGTTCTATAATTCTTTGGTATGACCAATTGTTCTATCTGTTCCATCACATTTTTTAAACATTGGTTTACCCCATTTTTGTTTCTTCCCTAGTGGCTTAAAATAACATTGGAGAGAAACATTGTTAGTTTGCTCTGTAACAAAATCACAATCAGTTATCAGTTTAGTTTCAGCATTTTCATATATTAACCCCTTACATCCATCAGCCTTTTGTTGCCACTCTTTTTTCAGACATCTTATTTCTTTCATGGATTTCTGGATCTTGGAGCTGGGCTTAAAGAAGTCTGCATCAAAGTCACCAAAAGAAAAAGAGTCCTGTGCTCTTGTAATAACAGCTGCTGACACAGCAGGATTTACTCCCTCTGTGATTAACTTCACAAATCCTGGAGAGCCATTTCCAATCATAATGGGTACTGGTAACTTTGGTACTACCTCCCCTTTCATTTGGTGTGGCACCCCATTAATGCTCAGAGTCACTTGGGTGGTAGAATAGTATTGCTTGTCCCTATGGATGCAGATGACCCCAGTACCTGGTCCTTTTGCACAGTGTTTGCCCAGCACTACAACATGCACTAAGGTCTGTCTGCTTCCCAAATCCAGTGAGTCCTTCACAGTCTTATCTCCCACCTTGACATCTGTTAAATACTTGCCCATCTGTTAAATACTTGCCCTAATTTGCCAACTTTGCTCGTGTTACTCTCCTTAATTTTATTGCAGTTTCTTGCAATGTGGCCTGCCTTATTACAGTCATAGAAATAAAGTCTTTGGGTGCAGATTTGTTACCCCACCAAAAGCTTTTATCTGATCTGGAGTTTAATTGGGAAAGAGGATATTATCAGACCTTGGCTGTAAATTCACTGCTGTAGTGTTTGTCTGGCTATCTGATTGTCCTTGGCCAAAGAAACAGACTTTCCCCACTTTTTGGTCAGTGTTCTTTCACCCAGAGTTACACATCTGGTCAGTTCCATTGCAAATATGTTGATAATCTGTGAGACTGTTTTACCATCTGGTCAAAGCCATTTAATGAGGAGTTCTATGATTTGGGTAATGGCTTCTTGAGTATTATTGACTTGAGTGGTACTTCAGGGACCAGAATAATTTTCTGTAGGTCTCTCCTGAGATGACACATTTTTTCAGGAATTCTCTTTTCACAAGGTCATAATTTTCTGGCTGTTCAGTGTCCATATTGTTTAAGCAAGTTGGGCTTTACTTGTCAGGTAAGGTACCAGCCTGATTGCCCATTGCTGCTTTGGCCATGGAGAGGCTGCAGCAACCAATTTTAAAAGTTTTCAGGTATGCTTCACTATCATCCAAGGGACATAACTTTGTAAGTTTAATGTCTTTTAAGTTGTTTGTGTTTTGTTATTCTGCTGGACCTGTGCCAGATCCTCCAGCTTTAATAGCTTGCAAGGCATCCAGCCATCGAGGCTCAAGTTGTTGCATCTCTTCTCTTCTCTTCTCTTCTCTTCTCTTCTCTGATGCTCCTGTTTCTGCATCTCTTCTCTTTTCTATTGCTCCTGTCACTGCATCTCTTCTTTCTGCTTCTCTGTCTCTCTTTGTTGTATAGCCCACCATTTGAATAAAACAGACAGGCTTTCAGGTTCTGTCCCTGCCTGTTTTTTTCTTCCATCATTGCTTTGGGCTGTACAGTCTCAGTGTTCAACTTTTGTTTCTGCTTCTAGTTTAGCTGCCATTCTTCTGGTAATCATTCCTGGGTTTACTGTTGCAGGATCCATACCTTTATTCTATGCTTCCCTTGTACCAAGTCTAGTATCAATGCACAAAACTCCTGGCTTAGAGTTTGCACAGTGTAAGTCCTACTTCACACACCATCTGTCATTGAGGCAAAAGTCAGGAAGCACAGAAAAAACGAGCAGAGTTAAAAAATTTGTAAGCAGTGTTTTATTAATTTTGGCTGGCAGTATAGCCTAGAGGTTAGAGTAGTGAGCTGCGAATGAGCTTGGTATATTCAGTAGACCTGGGTTTGATTCTTACAACCTCCACTTGCATACTGTGTGACTCTTAGCAAGTCACTTAACCTCCCCAGTGCTCCCAGGTCACCCCTGAAACAGGCACTTGTGCCTAGTTGGCCTTACCTGGTTACCAAAAACTAAAATAAAATAAAAAAATTACAGTAAAATTAAAAAATAAATAAAATTGTTCAGAATAGCTATTTATACATGCAGTACAACCAAAGATAACAAAGTCCTTCATCTTAGGGTATCTTAATTCTAAATTTCAATCTCTCTCGCTCTCTCCAACAAAAGATTGCTCTCTTTATATAAGAAGTCTTTACCTGGCAATTCAATTCTGTATCCTAAGCTAGTTAAGAGATATCCTGTTTCTCACTAAATGTATCAGAACTGTGTCAGTTTCCATCCTTGCAGGTGCAACAAAACAGAACAATGCATCCCAAAACTAATCTCCTGTTAGCAACTCTGCAAATGAGTTTTATGGAAGTCAAACTTCATCTCAAAGTTAACTCCCTGAGTTCCAAATAGCTTTTTGCAATTATTTCAACAATATAACCATATACATTTTCAAACCAGTGATCCCAGTTTCACATAAAGAGCCAACAAAGATTCACATATAACAACAGATAAGCAATGGGGAAGAAAAGACAGAGACAGCAAGAAACAGAAAGTGAAGGCAGGGAAATGGTGGGCAGCACAGAATCACAAGACCATCAGAGTGATCATTTTCTAGGTCTCTCAAGAATGATTGCACAATCAGACAGACAAGACAAAGAAAAGGAAAGGATAGAACAGATACTTGCTCTAAATTCTTTCTGCATAACAAATGGGACAAGGTCTTATTCAGTCTGTCACAATGACAGAAGCGACCCACGGTCATTTGTTTAAATTCTGTGTCCATTTGATAGCAGGTCAAACTTCTGCACCAATTTGCCAGTAGTCCCAACTTTTGCTGGGGCATCTATACAATATATTGTATGTTTGAATTGTTTATGTATTTGAAAATTGGTAACTGGAAAAGCAACACTGATCCGGAGCTCATTTATATGTGCAACCCAGAGGATGGGGAAACAGGAGATAGACAGTAAGTACAAGCAAGACACAAAGTACATTAATGCCAAAATAAACAAGACAAAAAAGCAGGTACATTTGTTGCTAAAACATACAGTGTTCAACACAGCTGTGTAGCATTATTGCATATATTACATACATAGATATAAATGGGCTATAACTATAAATTAAGGCTGTACAGGTCAGTTAGTACTGAGTCAAGCAAGCCAAGAGGCCCATAGGAGATATATCTGATAAGGGCAGGCAATGATTTCCACTACAAATTCATAACCAGTCTGCATGAACAACTGAGTGCCTAATTTATAAGTGCCATTATCAGTCAAAAGGGTTGTATATGCTAGCATGACAAAAAAGATCGCGACCAGCATTACAGCAAAAGACTCCATGTTGACCACAAGTTGCAGTCGGCATGGAGCCGCACTGTTTGAGAGTATTTTTTACATCGAGGGGCTTCACCCCCCGAATACCGCACCCCCTAAACTAAAGGATTCTAACTCCAGGTTGGAGTTAGTTTGAGGAGGATGTACAAGTTGGGTGAAGTGGTTGCCCTCTTCCAGAGGCACTTCTATGGCAGCATGGCACTGTAGTCGATACTGACATATCGCCATAGAAATGTCACTGTTAGGGTGACATACCAGTCAAAAGCCTTGCAGACATTTACTGAATTGTTTGAAAACTGAAATGCTGTCCTGATATAGGCAGTTGAATAGTCAATACTTTTGAAGTGACTTAAAGTCACAGCATATGACAATTGTTTCCCTGACTCAGCAGTGTGCTACCTCAAAGTGTGCTAGATACCTTATTACATCACCAAAAACAAGTTAGAACAAATATTTTGGAATCTAGTACAAAGCCAGCACACTCAGTTATCACCTGCTGCCAGTGCCATGGAATGAATTCTCAAAACACAGTATTGCCAGTTCATGTCCAATCAGTGTAGAATCAGCCATTAGATGGGACACCCAGCTCAAATCTGCAGACAAATGGAATTACACAAGTCATCATGGATCAATGTAAATGAACCACCCCTTTGAGAAATCACTACCCGAGAACTGCAAGCATTGTCTCATGTACTGTATGCATGAGATGTGACCTTCTTGCAGTACTGCATAACACAAAGAAGTTCTGTTAGTAAACAAAAAAAAAGACTTTCCTCTACAGGGCCTGGTGATAGTGTGCATGTAAACCAAACTGTTGGCAGTATAGCCTAGAGGTTAAAGTAATGAGTTGTGAATGAGCTTGGTACAGCCAGCAGAGCTATTTTTGATTCCCACAACCTCCACTTGCATACTGTGAGACTCTAACAAGTCACATGACCTCCCAGTGCTCCATGGTTGCTCCTGAAAATAGGCACTTGTGTCTAGTGGGCCTTATGTGGTTACCAAAGAATAAAAGAAAATATGGAAAAATAAATGATGATTAAAAAATGGAAATTGACAGGGTACAGCCTTATCAATGATGTCTACAGCAGTGCTGGACAAGACTGCCTTGTGCATTTTTTTAGCATAAATTGCAGTTTTTGCTTGAAAACAATGGTTTGTTCTCTAGACAAACCCTCAATATTGCTATAGAAATAGTCAAATCCTTTTACAATATTGTTGATAATATTTGTCATGTGGAAACAGCCTTTTGCATAATTTTTTGTTGCACAAAAATGAGTCTTAATTCTTTCTGAAAAGAAAGATGCAACTGTAAATTTGGAAAAGTAAAGCTGCTGCATGTAAGTTGTATGTCAAAACAGTTCCAAGAACAGAGGTTCCCTGTGTACCCTCAAAGTTTTGTGTGTCAGTATTTGAGTGGTAGCTGCTGTAGGGTTCAAGAAATCCACATGCAAATCCAAAAGCAGCAGCCAAATACAAAACTAAAGTTTCAAAGTCTCAAGATTCTTTATTTGCATTTAGTTTCAGGCCATGACTATGTTCATACAGTGATATTCACTGTACCATTGTAAAAGGGCTTCATCAGGAAAAGCAAAGTTCTGCTGCAATTTCTAAGTACATATAAAAGATTTAAAATGATTCAAATAACACTCTGTCTAAACAGAGGGTGGCAATTTTATATCTTTTTAGAAATCTCTTCTAAACATACCATATTTGTATGCTAAGCAGAAAACATGCCGTTATGAGATAGACAATTGATGCTTAAATTCAGTAATCATATCCTCGCTCTATTTCTATTTTCTTTTCAAAAATATATCTGGCTATTCCTAACGATATACATAAGAAAGTTTGAAGTGGTATTTCTCTCTAAGTTCCTCTAACAATTAATGTTATGGTGCAATGTCTTCTAGTAAGCAATCACTTTAAAACCTGTGTTCTTTTTTTTTTATTCTATCTATACTCTCACAAGTGGAAGGAGCAACTTACCCCAGTCAGCCTTGTACGTGGTTGCTCAACAAGCTCCCCACTGAGCCAGACTCTGCCATGACCTGCAAGATGGGGAGGACATACCCACTCTATGGAGTGCTTCCCCAGTGGGAAGCAGACTGGGAGGAGACCACATCACCCAAGGATCCCCACCCTGGCGTATGTTAGAGTTTGTTTGACTCAGGGGCAGTTGACTGTCAGTGGCTTCATGTGTCCACTTTGAGGGTTTTGCCATGCTGTTTCACCTCGGATGTGGCATGCAATGGCTCCTGCATGGCTGTTTCCTCTGCGCTTCTTGCTACTGGAGTCTGCCATCACCCTGCCCATTCTATGTCCCATGCACTTGTGCTGCCCCCAACTAGAGCACCAGGAACTCCCTATAACCCACCTGGGAAAGGAGAGCATTCCTAGAGATGCTCAATCCCCTCCCTCCCATGCCGACCCCCAATGGTCCATGTTCATTCCTAAACCCAGGTCGCCGACGTGGCACAAAGTGTGGCATCCAGCACCTCAACCTTCAGAACCACCAGGCCAGCATAATCACCTGTTTTCTAAGTGTATTTCAAACACTGCACATGATGTGACCAACCTGTGAACATGCTATGTGCCACCTCTGCACCAAAACACACTCATGCAGTTAAGCATCTTCCCTCACTGCGTCAGTTCAATTGTAAATCTTTTATGGTTAAAAATCAGAAACAGATAATCACCCTACTTTCATACTTATAATAGTATGCTTCTATGCATCTCAGTCAGAAGTTAAATAAGTATTCACTTTTTTTAGCAGTATGCCTATTTTATTTATTTATTTATTTTATTAAATTGTGCTTATCGCGTAGGCCCACTGAGTCCCGAAGGTCCCTTTTTCAGGGGTGACCCAGAATTAGTTACATATTAGTTACATATAGCAAGGCATAAACATTTGAATTTTAAAGTAAATATTACCTAAAATACAAGGTGGATAGATAGCATTTTTTTAATCCAATTTTTCTTAAATTCCTTTAAACACATATGCTAAGTTGTGCTTAATATTGTCATACATGTGACAAGTTACTTATGTTATTAAGGTTCTCAAATCATTTCTCACTTTTTTCGTGGTGTAATGCCTTATTCAAAAATTTACATAATCAATTCTTTACCCTATGTGTCTCTTAGAATTTTTCACAGACTAACTTGTGCTCAATATTGGTACAAAAGAAGTATGAGGTACTCACAATCTGTCAGCATGTCTTGCCTCTCAGTCTAGCATTTACTAGCATGCTGCCCTTGTTGCTGAAGCTGCTTTCATACTCAAGCTGCAGAGGGTGGGTTTATGCATGTCGGGGGATGTGCCATCATGATGGCATTGTGGTGGCTGCCGGCATTGCTGCCAAGAGAGAAACAGGGTATAAAAACGCTATCTATCCAACTTGTATTTCACATAATAATGATTTTAAAATAGACATACCATAAAAAACAATCTCTGGCCAGAGCTGATAGGTCTGCAGCTGAGGAATTTGGGGTAAAAATATTGAATGTTTGTTTTTCAATATTTTTACCACAAATTTTCTAAATAGCCTTGTTATGTGACTATAGCCTTGTTATGACCCTGCCTCATGAAGAAGGGCAAAGGAAATGTTCAACTCCTTGCCTAAAGTTGATTTTGCACAGGGACTGCAAAATCAGCTCTCAGAATGCAAAACACATTTTGGGCAGGAGTTGAGATGATATAGAGAAATGGCTGTTTTAGAATTTTTGGGTAAAATATTAAAAATTACCAAAGGTATGAGCCTGTAGTCACCAAATTCAATGTACACTCATAACTTTATAGTTTTTTTCATATTTTTACACCATATTGGGAACATAACTTTTTAATTACCCCACCTCATGAACAAAGGCAGAGAAAATGTTCAGCTCCTGCCTGAAAGGTGATTTTAGGCAGAGGCCATGAAACCACCTTTTGGCAGGTTTTGAAAAATGGCAGCTGTCACACTCATAAGGTACTCTAAAGATATGGCTATGTTGTGAATTTGGGAGTTACGAGCCTGCATTAGCAAAACTCAACATAGGTCATAATGTTGTTATTTTTTTAATATTTTTACACCAAATTTTTAACATAGCCTTCTTATGACCCCACCTGATGAACAAGGGCAGAGAAAATTTTCAACTCCTACCCAAAAGGTGGTTTTGCACAGGTATTTCAGAATCCCCTTTTGGGACAGATCTGCCTGATAACAGTTCAATTGTTCATGAGGTAGAATCCCTAAGATGGCATATTGGAAATTTGTGCCAAAAATATGCAAAAATGCCCAAGTTATGCCACTAAGTTCAAAATCTTATTGAAATACATTGAACTGTATCGTTTTCTTCAGTTCATGTTCTGACTTTGAAGAGTGAAGACATGTCTGTGATCCAGAAAGGATTACAGTGTTAGACCTCCAATGGGTAAGAAAGGGCTTGGGGGGATGTGGCATGGTGGGTGCTGAATGGGATGGTCGGGTGGGGGGACAGTAAAGGTGCCAAGACATCGATGGATGGTTTTCTTTTAATTGGTTGCAAAAAAAGAAATCACAGAGGATTCCGATCACAACACTGGGAGATTGGGAACATCCAGTATCACTGCTGTGTTTCTGAAGGGTGGGGTAGGGTGGTGGGAGCTGAGAGGAATGGTTGGGTGGGTGGAAGGGAAAAAGCAAATATATGAATGGTCATGAGGATCCCAATCAACACTGGGGGATTTGATACCCACAGTGTAACTGTTGTGTTTGTTTGGGGAGGGGGTGGCTGGTGCTGAAAGGTGGTTTGGGTAGGGGGAAAATAAAGACAAATATATACATGGTCACATGGAACACGATCATGACACTAGGGAATTAGGCACAGTCCACCATGACCAAGATGGCTGCTGCACCATACTGTTCATGCACTAGCAATCGAGCATGTGCAATACGGTTTGGTGGATATCTTGGACATGGTGGAGTGTGTCCTGTTCTACCATGACTGCCAACGGACAAAAAAGTAGTGCAATGCAACTGCCAATGCTGACAGTGAGCAGTGTGCTTCACTGGTGCAGAGGTGACTATGCTGCAACTCCAACATGTTGTTTGGTCAGAAGGAATGCGCTGCCTGCTTTTTTGATAACAAGAGGTCTGCAGGGCTATGCCCACTGCAGCCCTAAAATGTGAGTATTTATTTAACTTCTGATGTGCATGAAAGCATACTAATACAAGAAAGAGCATAATGGAATGAGCTGTTTCAGGTGGCACAAAATTTGCCCATGGAAATGAAATTATTTTTAACCATAAAGAACATGCAAACCGAATTGACACAGTGAGGGGAGGTGCTTAAATGTGTTATTGTGTTTTGGTGCAGAGGCACTGTAGCATGTAGCTTACTCACAAGATGGTCACATCATGTGTATTGTTTGAAATATACTTGGAAAACAGGAGATTTAAAGTGATTGTTTACAGGAAGTACCTATGCCCCATAATATGGATTGTTAGAGGATATTTCTGAGAGGAATATCATTTCAGACTTTCTTGTGTATATTTTTAAGAATATCTGGATATACTGTTTAACAAGAAAATAGGAAATAGAACTGGATATGATTGATGAATGTAAGCATCAAGTGTCTGTCTAGCAACAGCATGTTGTCTGCTTAACAAACAAACATGTGTTTACAAGACATTTCTAAATGGATATAAAATCGCCACACCCTGTTTTGACAGTCTTATTTAAATGATTTTAACCCTTTATATATATTTTGAAATGACTGGAGGACCATGCTTTTTCTGATGAAGCTTTTTTTAAAAATGGGGAAATGTCAGGCATCACTGTTTGAACATGGTCACAGTCTGAAGCTGAACAGAAATAGAGAATCTTGAGACTTTGAGAATTTAGTTTTGGAGTTTGGCTGATACATTTTGGATTTAGTGTCAGTGAACTGGGTACACTATCCTACTGAATATAGCATTCTCAGGGTCTGTATGCCAGTGCCTGTTTGACAATTTTATCACGACTGACTTTACAGCGATAACAGCAACCGGTCGCTGTAATGTCGGTGCTGAACCACAACACTACTTTCTGGGGGTCTTGCACACCCTCCCCAAATCAACACCAACTTGAAGACAACTATTTAAGTTGTTTGTCAACAAGTGTCATGGATCCCTCAGGGTCATGGGCAGGGCAAGGGCAAGCAGAGCACAAACCTTTGCACTCTGCTTTTGTCCATTACCCAATATCTGGCCCTTGTTATTAAAGTGATTATTTACAGGAAACACTTACTGTATATGCCATAATATGAATTGTTAGAGGATATTTATGAGAGAAATGTCATTTACAACTTTCTTGTGTATCTTTTAGGAATATCTGGATGTACTTTTGAAAAGAAAATAGGAAATAGAACCAGATATGATTACTGAATGCAAGCATCAACTGTCTATCCAGCAACAGCATGTTGTCTGCTTAACAAACAAATATGATATGTTTATATTTACAAGAGATTTCAAATGGATATAAAATTGCAGCGCTCTTTAGATGGCTTGTTATTTGAATACTATTTGAATCTTGTATATATACTTTGAAATGACAGGAAGACAGTGCTCTCACTGCTGAAGCTCTTTTAAAGAGTTAACCCTTGGACATTGCTGTTAGATCATGGTCACTACCTGAAGCTAAATGCAGATAAATAACCCTGAGATGGGAAATTCAAGTTGGGTGTTTGGCTGCTGCTTTTGGATTTGCTTGTGGTATGTCAAAACAAATTACAAGTATTGCAACTCTTAGAAAAAATCTATGTTTCTGTAAAATTCAATGATCATGTGGTAAATGAAAATTGCTAGTCACACATGGGAGTGGCCCTGCAGTTATTGATTAAACTGGTTCAGACATTAAAGTTCACTTTTTTATAGTTGCTGAAGAAGATCATGTCACTGTTGAAGTAGAACTTCTATATTCAAGATAAAATTCTATGTTTTAAATAAACATGGGGTTGATGAAGGTACTACAGGTAAATGACATGTTTCTGAAAGAGGAGTTCCAAAGGTCCACAAGGCCACAGTTGTACATTGTGCATTGGAGGGAGCTGTACACCTGCAAGTGAAAATAATGGAACAGAAGGGCATCATTTTCCCAGTTGTTTACAGTGAGCGGGCAGTAGTCATGGTGTGTGTAGCCACAACAGAGTGGTTACAGCCAGTGAGAAATACTCATTTTACAATAAACCCTCATGTGCATATGACCCAGTACCCTTTTCCTGCACAAAAGGAATTGTTTAATATGTCAGCTGAAGGAGCAAATTCACTAAGCTAGACTTGCCACATAGTTATCTGTATCTAATACATATATTAGGTATGCCGACCCGACAGCGACATCAACATAGCGACATACCTCAATGTCAGCAAAATCAACACTTTGCTGACAGGTCAATGTGTTGGTGTGCCTGAGACAGGGGCACACTGACTCCTGGTCCTGCAGTCCCTCCCCAAATCAACTCTAACTGGAGTTGATAAGCTAAAGCATGAGGGGTGTGGGGCAGAGCCCCCTGCATGAGGTGTTTGGGGGGGAGAAGCCCAACAATAGAAAAACAGGACCGGTAGGCATATGGAATTTATGTCTACCACAACTTGCGGTCAACATAAATCCTGTTGCCGTGATGTCAGTTGACAAAAGTGTTGCCAAACCGGCATTGTAGAACCCATATCTAACTATCAAGACACACAATGTTTTTTATCAGTTAAATCTGTTGCCTTATGTAGTAGCCAGTGCTCCTGCCTTGTTAGTCAAGTGGTGGCCTTCATTTATCTCCAGTGCATCATTACAATGTATTAAATACTGTGGTAATGAAAATTCAGTCCTTTCATTTTTAATGGGGTGCACCTTGTGCTCTCACTTGTTGCATGTCATAATGTGCCTGAGTGCGTGTGCAAATATATGACTAGGGAAGTGGAAGGAATCAGCTGGCCACCTTGTCAGGGCCAAACTATGATGCTTCCAGAAAAATATAGGCTGGCAAGAAAATATTTAAAAAGTCGGAAACAGACTATCACCAACCTAAGGTACCGTATACTGAATGTGGTACCTTGAGGTTGCAGAATCACTTTAAAAAATATATTTTTGCAGAAGGAATTGCACATTTTTCTGATAATGGACTATAGCTCTGTACTGTATATTCTACCTCAGTGTCACCTTCCTGAGGGTAACACCTTACATTTGGTTACATTAAATCTAAGGCTCCAGGAGACCAAAGAGTAACTCAGCTTCTTCAGGTTCTCATGACATTTGTCCTCATCTTCAAAGTAGTCCATGACCCAGGCTAGTTTAGTATCATTAACGTACTGGAAGCAGCCTATGGAGACTCCAGCTTGCACATCACTGAGGAAAATATTGAAAGGCAGAGGCACCAGCAGTGACTCCTAAGGAATGCCACTGTGAGCCACTCTCCACTTGGAGTAGTGCCCATCACTGACAGCCTTCTGCTTCCTGCCCCAAGATACAACACTTATCAATCAACCTGATGTACATCTCATACTGTCTATACCACTGTGCTGTACTTTGACCAAAAGCTTATCATGCACTATAGTTTCAAAGGTCTCACTAAAGTCAAAATAGATTACATCTACAGCCTTGCCCCTGCTTACACCCCTGACATCCTTTCAAAGAATGTGATCAGGTTGGTTTGCACAATCTGTCCCTCATCAAGCCAAGAACCTTGACCTGATCAAGTGATCTATTTTTCTGTCCTTGATAATGGATTCTAGGACCTTGTCATGCACTGGTGTTGGGCTGACAGGCCTAGTGTTTCCTGGGTCTGACCTTGCCACTTCTTGAAGATGGGGACCACAATGGCAATTTCAATTCCACTGGTGCCGCCTCATATATACAGGCACATGAAAGATTATAAAATAGGAAATTTCATACTGGATTTCATATTGAATATAGGAATGTCAAGAAGGCAGAGCCCATATAAGCTTTCCCCACTATTCAGTGGTGGTGACACCAGTCACCAACTTCACAGAAATACTTATCCATTCTCACCTTAAACATTCCCACATTTTCTGCATCCACAACTGCCTGAGGTACCCTATTCCACATTCTAATTACCCTACATTTAAATCCATTTCTTCTTATTTCTGTCTTAAATATTATCTCCTTCAACTGTCTGTCATGTCCCTCAACTGGTACAACTGATCTTTAAATTCCAATCCCATCTCTGTCCTCATATTTCCATCTTCAAAACTTTATACAGACATAACAAATCACCCTCTCTCTCCTATCTTTCAAAGTCCATAAACCCAACCTTTCCAATCTTCCTCATAACTCAATCCCTCACATCTGGATATCAACTTAGTGATAGACAACCTTTGTGGCCTTTCCACCATCCTAACATCCTTTACTAGAAAAGGGCTCCATACAGTTGAACAATAGTTCAATAAGGGTCTAACCAAGGTCTTATACAATGGCATCAGCACCTCCCTCCCTCCCTCTGGAATGGAAACCCCATCTTATACTATACACTAAATGCATGGCTTTATATGACACATTTCTGCTATGAATATCACATTTCAAGTTGTTTTGGATATAGACTCCAAGATCTCACTCACATGCACATACTTTCAATTTTATATCCTTCAAATAATAATTTTGTTGTACATTCCTCCTTCCCAAATGCATTAACATGCATTTATCACCATTAAATTTCATCCCATTTTCTTCTGCCCATTACAAAATATGTATTAAATCTCTTCCAGAAGCTAACCTATCGTCAGATGTGCCCACTACACCTCCTATTTTCACATCATCTGCAAATTTCACCATTTTATTATTACCAAGAATTATATCCAAATCACTTATAAATATACCAAATAGCAAAGGTCCCAGCACCGACCCCTGGGGCACACCACTTCCCACTCCCTGAGGTTCTGACAAACAGCCCCGAATCCTGACTTGTTGTTTTCTATTTCTCAGTCACTGTTGAACCCACTTAACAACATCCATATCAATCCACACTAATCAATTCTCAACAATCTTTATATGGGGACAGTGTCAAAAGCCCAACTAAAATCCAGCAACACCACATCCACACTTTTCCCCCATCCACCCACTTATTTATATGTTCATAAAAGGTAATCAGATTAGTCTCACAAGACCTACCAGTGACAAATCCATGTTGGTACCTATCCACTTGTCTCTTAGCAATCATAATACCCTTTATAGTTTCATCAATGATGCCTCTATCATTTTCCCCACCACAGACGTCAGGCTCAATGGTCAATAGTCAGGGACCCTGGTTTTCCATTTTTTCCGGTAACACTGGTAACAATCACAGAATCCTGCTTGGTTTGCAGATTTTGAATTCTTGTACTGGTGCCTCACAGAAATTGCATGTCACTGCACAGAATCTCTAAGATTTCAGCATCTTTTTAAATTTGTTTTATTTTCTCTTTCTATGTCCCCTTCTCACAGCATCAGTCTCTACTTTTCAGAGATCCCTAGGCTGGGTATCCCCTAGCTTCACCCCCAGGTAATGCTCAGGAGCTACTGTGGGCCTGCCCCCATCCTACCTGGATTGTACCCCTCCAGGTGGGAAGGGAGGGGACCCCAGGTCACCCCTCTACACTCCCTTAGTTTGTGTCGGGCAGCTCAGTGGGTTCCTCATGGAGCCTGATTATGAAGTCTGGGGCACCCGGGTCTGTTCTGCCAGTGGACAATGTGGGGTGATTGTTCCTGGTTTTCTGGTCTCTGTCCCTGTGGCACCGGCATTAGAGGAGATCCAAGGTGGTAGGTCACACAGAGACTTGCCACTACTCCAGATCCTGGCTAGTGTCCTCCCCTCCTGATCACTCTGTAGCATGATTTCACCACCTCCCATGGTCACACAGGTGGTGGTAAAGCAGCAGGACCTGCAGCCCACTCTCCCTGGAGGAGGAGAGCAGTCCCCCAGGTGCTCTATCCTACTCCCCTGGCCAGACTTCCAGGAACCTGAATTCACTTCTGACCTTGGGTTGCTGGCACTGCAAGCAATAGTTCTACCGCAGCACCAGCGGACCGACCCAGATTTCAGCATTTTAAAATGAATGCTGCTGTGCTTTGCATTCTTTCTGCTTTGCTGCATATAGAGTCAGTAAGGAAATCACCCGCACTGCTTTGTTGTAATCAGCCATTCAGTTTAAGCACCCATGCCTAGTGGTAAGAATAACAAACAGTGATTGAACTGGGTACATCCAGCAGACTTGGGTTTGATTCCACAACTTCCACTTGCATACTGTGTGACTCCAAGCAAGTCACTTAACCTCCCCAGTGCTTCTATGTCACTCCTGAAAACAGACAGTTCTGCCTAGTGTGCCTTACCTGCTTTACAAAGAATATAAAAAAATACCAGTATACCACATCATAGAACGGTAGTCAGGGTACCAATTAATTTACTTGAGTTTTACTTGGTCTGCAATGATTTTGTATAGGTAAAGATAAATGTTCAGATTCATTTTATGTGTTTTATAAGCTTGTTTTTAGATTTTAGTCAGGTTTTTATTGTATTTTTTGCATATGAGCATCTAGGTTGTAGATTGCTGAATGCAGGATCACTGTTGCCAACTAGCTTATTCAAGTTTAGAATCAGTAGGGCAATCCAAAATCCTCAGCTGTTTGAATAAAACTAGTCTGACTGAAAGTATGTTCACAAGGAAGAAACTGCCTTACTGCTTATGAAAAGACTTAACAGTTAGCACCCCATTTAGGAGAATGGGATCATTTGCATCTTTTCTCCACCTGCTGTTTCAGTCCCTGTGACAACAAAAGTTTTCTGATACACTGCTTCAACAGGTTTGACCAGTGGATTTTGAAAGCGCAGTCAATGATATACAGAAGTTAAGACCCCAGGGCTGCATGATATTGGTGGGCAGAGTGGTGCGCAATTCATATCTGAACAAAGACATGAAAACTGGAGACACCCTTTTCATGGATACCAAGTTAAAAAGCATCCACATGTCTGGGAGATGGATGAATCTATTTGAAGGTCCTGCACTAATCATTTGTGGATTTTTTAGGTGAAGATACTTTATTTCAAAGAAGCAAATTCAAGCAGGTTTTTTTTCCCTTCTCCTATCCCCTGGCCATCCACTCCTTCAAGCCTGACAAGGCCCCTACCACCACTGCCGAGTCCCAACCACCATCCACTGCCCCTTACTGCTGTGCTCTACCAGGTAACCCAAAGTAACCCTTCACTGAGTGGGCCCCTACCCCTGTGGGAAGCTACCAGGGAGGAGACTTGCCTCAAAGAGCTTCCTGTGTATCCTGGGCATGGCAGGGGTCAGAACAGACACATGTCTGGGGCTTCCAGCTTATGGAGGGACCAACAGCCATCCTTCAGTTGGCCAGCGGGTGTTTAACAATTTTCTTGACAGGCCACATGATGTCAAGGCACAAGCCGATGTCCGCATGCTCCCTCCTGCAGTAAGGGCTGACATGATGTCATGCCTCTGACCTCCAACAGGGGCCAGCAAATGCTGAGCCGTGAACCCACCCTCCCTCACAGGAGAAGGTGAGTGGTCGTTGGATGCTCAAGCCTTCACCCACCAGTTGGCCCTCCAACACCCAAGTCTGTTCTCTAACCTTGGTCAGCAGTATCACAGGCAGAAATCCAATTCAGGCAGTAAAATTATAAATAGGAAAAAACAATGGTAGTCCACCTTAGCAGTGATAGTTCAGATTAATTCACATCTGAGTTCTAACAAGAAAAGAGACCAAGTCATTTGTAACTTGTGCATGTGGGGTGTGGGTGTTGAAGAAAGGGGATCATAGTGCAGTCACTGCTGCCATCACCCCAGAGGGATGTGGACTGCATTGTTGCTACTGCCATCACATCAAAGGGGTGGGGGCTGTAGTGCTTCTGCCATCACCACTGGCAGATGGAGAATGTAGTACTGCTGCCATCACACCTAAGGAATGGGGGCCACAGTGCTGCTGCTTCTGTCACACCTGAGGGAGGGAGGTCATAGTGTTGTTGCTGCTGCCATCACACCAGAGGAATGGGGGCTGTAGTGCTGTTGGTGCTGCCATCGCACCTGAGGATAGGGACGTAGTGCTGCTTCCATCACACCTTAGGGATGGGGGCTGTAGTGCTGCTTTCCATCATATCTTGTACCTAAAATAACTTTAAATTGGTACAAGGATGGAAGGATGTGCAATAATGGAGGTCAAAATTGCTAAAATGCATGTTAGCAGAGTTCAAAATTGTTAAATAAAGTACAGAGAACCAAATACCGGTAAAACCGGATTTTGGCTTAGCAGACACTGGTGACAATACCGTTTTTTACAATGTCCAAAATGGAATAGGCCCTTTCTCAATCCTGGTAAACCAGTGTCCCTGTTGATAATTCATTGTCTGATCCTTTTTCCCCTTTTTACGTTCGCTTGTGTGCATGTGCAAGGAACATTTTGGGAGAGTAGCACACTTTGGAGGTGTGCCTCTCCCGTTCAATCCACTGCTCCGTTGAGCAGGTGTGGCAGTCCTGCACCAATAGGTGCGGGAGCTGTGTATGACAGCGGTGGTCTTCGCTTCAAAGAAAACCACCGCTGTAATACACAGCATAGGCCTCACGACCCCCCACAGCTTTGGTGCCATGCTGGGAGCCCACCTCAGCGTGGCAAACATCCTGGGTCCTCTGCCGACGGGGGTGCCCAATCCCCCGTCGGCTCCACTCCCCAAAGGCCCCCAAGCTTTGGTGCCACGCTGGAGCCTACCCCAGCGTGGCAACGCCCCACGTCACAGTTTCGCTGACGGGTGCCCAACTCTGTCGGCTCCACATCCCCCTAAGCTTTGGTGCCACTCTGGGAGCCCACCCCAGCTGGCAAACGCCCCGGCCGCTCTTTTCTTTTTGTTCAACCTGAAAAGCAATAACGGTCCCATGTAGTCTCCCAGCCCCTCCCCAACCTGCACCCACCACTGCGCACCGCCCCACACCCTCATCCCATACTTACCTCGAACTCGTGATGATCATCGTTGACCGGGAACACGCCTGCACTCTTCAAAGCCGACCGCGAACTGAGGAAATGCCGGTAAGCTGTATAATGGGCTAGATAGGGGTTTCAACTTATTGCATATCCCAGGCATTTTTGGAATTTTGCACCACAACACGGGATTTTTGGGACCTTCTCATGAATGGAAGTCACTGTCATGGCATTATTTGGCTGGCGGTGATTTCTACAGTCACTGCACGAAATCACTTTTCAGGCCTGAATAATGCCATGACAGTGACATCATTCATGAGAAGGGGTCCTAAAACCCATGTTGAAAATTTGGTGCAAAATTCCTAAAATGACTGTTTTACTAATCGCATTGCAGTTCCACGCATGCTCGTAAGTTCTCAAATTTTCAATATTTCCACCCAGATTTTCAACATTGCTATTTTACCACACCTCCTTATGAGCTGTACAGCTGCCATTTTTCACATCCTGCTCAAAACGTGTTTCCGCCTCATGTAGCGTACAATGACGCAGTTTGTGTGCAAAATCAATGCATGGGACACATTAAGAAAATCACAATGACACTGTTCATTAGCAGAGGTCTTAAAATGGCTATGTTGAAAATTTGGTGAAAAAATTCCTAAAAATGACTGTTTTACGAGCATGCGTTGCGCAGTTCCTACGCACACTAGTAGGTTTGTGAATTTTCAATATTTCCACTCCAGATTTTCAATATTGCCATTTTACCACACCTTCTTATGAGCAGTACAGCTGTCATTTTTCACATCTCACCCAAAACGTGTTTATGCCCATGTAGCACACAATGGCGCAGTCGGTGTGCGAAATCAATGTATGGGACACATTAAGAAAATCACAGTGACACTGATCATGAGCAGAGGTCTTAAAATGGCTATGTTGAAAATTTGGTGAAAAATTCCTAAAATGACTGTTTTACAAGTGTTCATTTCGCAGCTCCTATGCACATCTCGTAAGTTTGCAAATTTTCAATATTTTCACTCCACATTTTCAACATTGCCATTTTACCACACCTCCTTATGAGCAGTGCAGCTGTCATTTTCACATCTTGCCCAAAACATGTTTCCCATATGGAAGCGCATAATGGCACAGTCGATGTGCTAACTCAGTGTATGGGACACATTAAGAAAATCACAGTGTCACTGTTCATGAGCAGAGATCTTAAAATGGCTATGTTGAAAATTTGGTGAAAAATTCCTAAATGACTGTTTTACGAGGGGTCGTTGCACAGTTCCCATCGCACTCCAGAGGGTTTGCTGAATTTTCTTATTTCCACCCAGATTTTCAACACTGGCATTTTACCACACCTCCCTCATGAGCAGTACAGCTGTCATTTTACATTCTTTCAAAACGTGTTTCGCCCATGTAGCGCAATGGGGGTAACAAAAAGGTCATGCTGAAAATTTATTGTGCAAATACCAGCAATTGCACAGGGCATTAGGGTACAGCACCATACATGCCAAACACCACTGCAAATACCTGCAAGCGAACATTCGGCATTGACAAATGCTTGTTGTATATTGGCACTACATATGCCCTCCTCCACACCCTCGGCAAGTGACCTGTGTCCCAATAACATAATAACTTACATATGATGATACTGTAGCCCCATTAGTCATAACATATCACATGACCATCAATTATTCTCTTACAACCACATACTTTAACCAAACTAAAACCATTTATTTTATTTATTTACCCAAACTGAAGCAATTTATTTCTTTACTCTATTTATTTGAAAATTGGTAACCAGGAAAGACACACTGAGCTGAGCCTTGTTTCCAGGTGTGATCCAGGGAATAGTGAAATTCATCAAGAATCTTTAAAAGTGCAACAAAATCTGATTTTAGGCAATATATTGTTTTGACTGTGAGTAATATTAATCACTCTGTTTTCTTTAGTTTTTATCTGTTATTTAACACTAACGTGCATACTTAATTAATTTATGCATGTTTTCATGATTGCTCATGTGAGGCAACTTTCCTTCGATTGTGTATTTAAAGGATCAGCTGTGAGCGTCATGTAAACTTGACAAAGTGCCTTGTGTTCAGTGCGAAACATTAAGTCTGTTTGTGAAGACTTCTGAGACCGTTTCTGTTTCTGTGCTGCAAGTAAGTTATTTCATTCTATTAAAGATTCAGCAATTCATATTTCATTTTCTAGTGGCTTTGTAGTGTGAGGTGTGGTGTGTGTTGGGTTCCCTGCTTTGCAATTCAGTTTTTTTTTTTTTACTTGGCGCTACCTTGTTCCTTTGGAGTGGCTTTGGTTTACTTGCTGCAGCAGCTCTGTTGTCAACAGTAGTGATCTGATCCAATTTCCTTGAGGTACGTTGCTGTGCATAATACGTTTGCCTCCTCCTAAATTGGGGCTTTCTTTATGGAACATATTTGAAATGTTATTTGAAAAAAAATGATTTCATTGCAACCTATTCTCCTAATCAAGATTAAACTGGCACACTCCAAGAGAAAGTGTTATGTATGACTCATGCTCTTAGGGTGTCATACCTGATTGCTTTAAATGGTATACTGTAGTTTGATTTTATAACATTTAAACCTTAATCTTTATTTTGCCAGGAGGTTTCACTGAGATGATATACTTTATATTTTATGTCAAACTGTAATGACAGGTCTATATTTCATGATGATCATGGCTTCTGTTAAATAATTTGGTGAATACCATCCATCAAGTTTCTGATAGCCCAGATACAGTAGTATCCATTATAATGCACTATCTGAATGAAACATCTGCTACAAAAGGATCAGCTAAATAATTGGAGCCACTGAAACACAGTATCTGCTGGATAAAAACAAATGAACATACGGACATATGAAAACGCCAGCAGAAACAGGCCTTATGGTCTATCGGGTCTACTCGATTGTGTAGCTAGCCCTTCAACCTTGCAGCTGCCCCACCTTCCCAACCCCTTTATCATAACCCCCTTGCCCTGTCCCAACCCCTCTTAAAGCCACCCACTATTTTTCAAGACACCACCCCTTTGGGCAGAGCATTCCACTTGTCCACCACACTTTCCATGAAAAATGTCTCCTGATTCCCCTCCTGAACCTTCCCCACCAACCTCAACCGATGCCCTCTCATATTCCTCCCTCTTCTAAGCTGTAAAATCCCTTCTGTATTAACGGTATTTATCCCTTTGAGGTATTTAAATGTTTCAATCATATCCCCTCTATCCCTCCTCTCCTCCAGGGAGTGCATAAGCAGCTAAGCTAATCTCCCCTCATAGAACTTTCCCTCAAATCCCTGGATCATCTTGGTCACCATACATTGCTCCCCCTCCAACAATTTGATGTCCTTCTTTAGGAACGGGTGCCAGTACTGCACACAATACACCAGGTGAGGCCTGACCAAAGACCTGTAAAGGAGAAGGACCACCTCCCTATTCCTGGAAGGATTCCCCTAGCTATACACACTAGCATCCTATTGGCCTTTGCTGCCGCTTTCCTGCACTGAGCTGAGTTGTTCTTGTTGCCCGTTATAATCACCCCCAGATACTTTCCTCCTCGTTACTTTCTGTTGACCCTTCCTGCTGATAGCTCCTCCCTGATTTCTAGGTCTGAAGTGCAGTACCTGCATTTCTTGGCATTGAGCCCCAGCTTCCATGTTACTGACCACTCCTGTAGTTTGTTCATATCCTGTTGCAGCCCCTTCCAGCCTTCAATGTCATCTACCACAGCTCCAATCTTCGTATTGTCTATGAATAGACTGATCCTGCTCCGGAGATCTGTGTGAGATATCAGCTATGAATATCCCAAACAGCACTGGTCCCAGTACCGATCCTGTGGCACCCCATTTGTCACTTCCTTGGTGATGAGAGTTCCCCACCACCACCACCACCCTCTGCTGCCTTCCATTCAGCCAGTTGACGATCCAGTTGACCATCTTTGTTCCCACTTTTATGTATTCCAGCTTTCTCCCCAAGCCTTTCATACAGCACAGAATCAAAGGCCTTGCTGAAGTCCAAATATAGGACATCCACCACATGGCCCCTGCCCAGTTCCCTGGTCACCCATTCATAATACTCAGATTTGTCTGGCAGGATCTGCCGGTGACAAACTCATGTTGATGACTCTCCTGGAGACCATTGTCCTCCAAGAAGGTCACCAGCCTTTCTATTTAGGATTGTCTCCATGAGCCTTCCCACAATCGATGTGAGGCTTACTGGCCTGTAGTTGCCTGGCTCATCCCTGGGGCCACTTTTCTGAATGGACACCACGTGACCATCCTCCAGCTGTGTGGTATGCATCCTCATGCTACAGTACAAAATATTGTATCTCATACTTTTCCAAATAATCTCACTGCCATACAATTCTATTGCATTATAAAAATGCCTACCTAGCAATATCAACCACTGTAAATCTTAAAACGCCATTTGTTTTGTAATGAATCTTCTGAGTTTGACTTGCCAGTGTTACGTGAAACTGATGTTGCAGAGGTTTCTGAGAGAAGCCCTTTGTATACAGAAGGCTGCATCTCATGGGGCTTATCCTAGGTGCAGAGTTGCAATAACACATTACCCACCCAGTGTCAACACTCATGGGATATCTCCAAAGTGGATATTGTGAGAATCCCAAAACACAAAGCTGAAGACTGTGCTTCAGAACTGACACTGTTCTTTGAAAAGTTTGCTCCAGTACAAAGAGTACATTTTCGCAGCACAAGACCACTCAGCATATTTGAAACATAGAAACTTAGAAACATAGAAATTGCCGACAGATAAGGACCACTTGGCCCATCCAGTCTGCCCCTTTTGCTGTCTTTCTAAGCGGCTGCTGATCCTATTTGGTCATTGGCTAAAGCCTCTCCTTCCCTCCTCTAGGGTTCCCTTATGCCTGTCCCATGCATGTTTAAATCCCTGCACTGTGCTAGCTCCCTCCACCTTCTGTGGCAGACTAAGCAATGTATTCACCACCCTTTTCGTGAAGAAAACTTCTCCATTTCCTCATACTGCCCTCTAAAATCTCATATTGTACCCGCCGTTTGTACTTTCTATAGTGAAAGATATCACCTACTTGCACCTTGTTGATGTCTTTATGAGACTTGAAGATTTCTATCATGTCTCCCTCTTCCAGTGAAACCCAGATTGTTTGGGCTGACCTTCAGATTTCAGAGTAGAATATCAAACTCACTATCCTTTGCCAGTGCTAATGGAATGCCAGATCCTACAAGGAATGGCAGCAGGCAGAGCTTTGTCTGTGGAATGCCCTGAGGATACCTGTATGGGCAGGGGTAGGTCCACCCAGTAGGGAGAGGGAGTCTCAGGTAAGGTTCAAGGTTCCTGGGGAGGAACTGGTGCCTGCTAGTAGGAGGGCATCAGGCATTTATGTACCTGTAGAGGGCTCTGCTTCTTTTAACTTTGACAGTTAGTTAACCACCCTGATAGATGGGCCACCGGTTCCTGGCTGAAGACTTATCACAAGGGTTCAGAATGCCATAAAGAGGCCCACACAAGGCTTGTGATGCCAATAACCTGAAACCTGCCAGGACCATCTAGATATGCTTAAAACAACTGAAAAAGGACTGGCATGGGCAGACTCAGCTGCCCTTTGATCAGCCCCTCTACCTTACCTTCATGTATCACCAATGGGCCTGGTGATAAAGAAGGTTCCAGGCAAGTTTGTTGATCAAATATCTGTCTTACCTGAAGGGTGACTTGGTCAATCACCACATTGACCCAGAGGATATGGCAGTATCATACTCGTTGTTTGATGCACCATGAAACTGATAGAAGGAGCTAGAAAGGGGACACTATTAGGAAAATCAGGCAACAAATCAGCCTTTCAGTTATTATTAGTACATCTGCAGAACAGGGACATATTGGGGATGAAGTTTCAGGACAAGTACTTGGTAGGTAACTGCTTGCCAATGGGTTGCACTGTGTCGTATGCAGTATTCGAACAGTCTAGCATATTTATGCACTGTTCAACTGCTCAGAAGGCAGGGAGGTTGGAGATAATTCACTATCTAGATGACTTTCTATTTATAGGGTGGGGGGACTGACCACTGTGCACAGCTGATCTGCGAGCATTTCAGTCGGTCTGTGAGGACTTGGGGATACAAATAGCCCACAAAAGATGGAAGGACAGGCACTTGTCTAACTTCCTAGTCACTGAAATTGACACAGTGGCCACAGAGTTCTGTCTATTGAGAGAAAGATCAATGTACTGTGTGAGCTGTTGCACAAGGTGGCATGGGCATGCAAGATGAAGCTGAAGGAGCTGCAGCAGCTGGTATGGCATTTGAACTTCACCTACAAAGTCATACTGATGGGGAGAACTTTTCTCTGGCAGTTGGCAAGTTGTGGGGCAGAATGTACCAAGCCTCATCACAGGCTTAGGGTTAAAGAGTCAGTGGGACTATCTTCATGTATGGTTAACCTTCCTGTCATGCTTCAATGGGGTGGCAATTTAGCCAGAAGAGCTTACCAGCCAGGAAATGGATATTTACGTGGATGTGTCCAAGGGCTTGGGCTTTTGGCATATTTCAGAGGAGCCTGGTGCACAACCCTGGCCCCAGAAGTGGGCAGAGGCTGGCTTGCTTTGCCAAGTATTGCTCCTTGAGTTCTTCCTCTTGTGGTGGAATTAGCAATCTGGGGAGCAGTTGGTAACATGTGGATAATATTCAGAATGGATAATATGGGGCTAGTTTAATGGCATCAATGGGCTACTCAGCTGGAAGGGACCAATGGGAAATCCAATTATAGTGTTCATACTAAAATGCCTGATATTGAATGTGCAATTTAGAGCAATGCATGTACCAGGCATTGAGATTAAAGTAGTGATGCTCTTTTCGTTTGCAGTGGGAGAGGTTCCAATGGCTGGCACCAGAAGCAGAGAAGTGTCCCAAGGAAGTTCTGTCCAATCTCTGGGATTTAGTGATTCAGAAGAGTGAGAATTGCTCAAGCAGTCACTAATGCCTAGCATGAGGGCAGCATACACAAAGAGGGTGGACAGCTTTGGGGGCCAGGAGCCTTAGCTATTGCCAGAGGATCAGTTGTGTGCAAACATCCTACATATGAAACAGAATGTGATGGCAGGTGGGGAGTGCTTGATCCATCTAGTCTGCCCATACCCTACTCCTCCCCATAAGACTTATTTCTTGATGACACCCTTGTATCTATCCCATGTGTTCTTAATTCCCAACCATTTCTGCCCACATGTCCTCCCAGGGCAAGTTATTCCAAGGTACAAAGTACTTCCTCACATTGGCCCTGAACATCCCTCCCTGTAGTCTCATGTTATGCCCCCAGGTTCGCATTCAGTTCCTTACCTGAAAGAGGTCCTGCACCTGCACCCTATTTACTCCTTTGAGGTACTTGAATGTCTCAATCATGTCACTCCTTTCTCTCCTTTGTTCAAGAGAGTACAATTTAAGTTCTCCCAGTCTTTCCTCATATGGACTTTGGCGCAGTCCCTGTATCATCTTTGTAGCCTTCCTCTGCACCATCTCCAACCTGTATATGTCCTTCCTGAGGTGCAACCTGCAGAACTGAACATAGTATTCCAGGTGGGTCTCACCATGGACTTACACAGTGGTAGTACCACCTCTTTCTCCTTGCTCGATATGCCCCTCCCAATGCATTCCAGCATACCACCAGCCTTCAGTGCTGTCTTTTCTCACCGCTTTGCCACTTTCAAGTCCTCTGATATAATGACACTGAGGTCCCATCCTTCTTTAGTTGCTGCCAGTCCCTCCCAATTCCAAGTAGTACTTCCTTGTTGGGTTGCCTCTACCTATTTGCATGACTTTACATTTTTTCATTGAATTTCAGTTGTCATGTCCTTGACCTCTTCTCACACGTCTCTGGGTCCATTTCCATTTTTTATCCCTCAGGGTATCCACTTTGTTACAAATCTTGGTGTCATCCGTGAAGAGAAACACTTTCCTTCCAACCCATCGGCAATGTCGCTAATTAAAACATTTAAGAGGAGAGGTTCCAACACCTGCCCCTGAGGCACTCCGCTAGTTACGCCCCTCTCTTCAGACAAAGTGCTGTTCACCTGTGTGCTTTGTGTCCTTCTGCCCAGCCAGTGTCTTATCCAGTTGACAACCTCCTACCCTACTCCCATGCTGTCCAACTTATTTGTCAGCCTTCTATGTGGGACAAAGTTGAATGCTTTACTAAAGTCTAGGTAGACTATAGCTACTGCACCCCCTTGGTCCACTATCCTGGTGACCAAGTTGAAGAAGTTGATCAGGTTAGTTTGGCATGATCTGCCTGTAATGAAGCCATGCTGCTTGGTGTCTTGTTGCTTGCTTTTCTCCAGAAACTCTGGTATCCTTTCTTTAAGTAACGACTCCATTAATTTGCCCACCACAGACGTGAAACTGACTGGCTTGTAGTTCCCTGCCTTGTCCTTGCTTCCCAACTTGTGGAGAGGTGCAACCATTGCCCTCCTCCAATTTTCTGAGAACACCCCACTATTCAGTGACTTGGTGAATAGTTCAGCCAAATTATCTGCCAGTTCCTTCAAAACTCTTGGGTGTAACTCATCTGGGGCCATGGCTTAATCCACCTTTGGCTTGTTTAGTCCCGTTAACACTTGTTCTCCTGTGAAGTGGCTCGTATCAACTCCTGATATTGGTATGTCATTTTTTTTGTTATTATGGGTCCATTTCCTTCTTCTTTCATGAAAACCAAGCAGAAGTAATTAAGTAGGACCTCTGCCTTTTCACTGTGCTCCTCCACTAGTCTACCTCCCTGCTTTGTGAGTCTTACAATTCACTCCTATTTCTTCTCTTCTCCCTGATGTATCTAGAAAATGTTGTTATCCTTTTTTACTCCCTGTGCTATCCTTACTTCTGTTTCAGCTTTAGCCTTCCTTATTACTTTACCTGCCTCCCTCAGTTGTGACCAAAGTGGCTTTCTTCTCTTTTTTGCCCTTCTTAGCCTCCTGGTACATTGCTCCGTAACCCTTGATATTACATTTTGAGGTTAATCTATGCCTCTTCCACCCTCCACCCCATATGGTGTTTGAGGTTACCTACCAGGCAGACCCTCATTTTTGAAAATCCACCTTTTTAAAATCTAGAACCTTTGTTTTTGAGTGACTGGTGTCCTCAAATGTGTTTATCTTGAACCATATCAAATGGTGATCTCTAGAACCTAGATGGTTTCCTACTTCTCACGTTGTGTACCTTGTCACAGTTTGTAAGTATCAGGTCTAGGACTGCTCCCACCCTTGTTGGTGCATTGATGAGCTGCTTCAGACCTGCCTCCTGCTGGGCTGCCAGAATATCCCTGCTCCTTGTTGAACCTGCCGTATATGGGCCCAAATGTATATCTGGTAAATTGAAGTCCCCCACTAGAATAATTTTGCCCTTATCTGCCATTTTATGCATGGTTTCCATTAGTTCTATATCCCACTTCCCCCTGCACTGGGGTTCTGTAGATAACTCCTATCTGGACTGTTGTTCTGTTTCTGGTTTCAATTGTTATCCATAGTGCCTCAGACTCACCTTGAGTCACCTGCACCTCCATAACATTAATTCCCTGTCTTATGTATAAAAGTGATCCCTCCCACCTTTTTTCCTTCCTATCCCTCTTAAATAGGTTGAAACCTGGGATGGCTATGTCCCAGGCATGGTTTTCAGTGAAGCATGTTTCTGTCACAGCCACCCAGTCCAGCCTATCTGCCACCATCATTGCCATGAGGTCAGGGATTTTGTTGGTTAGACTCCATGCATTTGCAAGCAATGCCCGCCATAACCGTCTCTCCCCTTTGTTGGTGTATGTATGAAGTATCAGGACTCTATGCCAGGAACAGTCAGATGACATTTAACAACAGTTGCATGGTTCAAAAAGGCCACAGAGTGAGAGACATGAGCAGATCCTTTACAGTACATAAGATATTAGAAGTATGGGCCCGAGGAAACCCAAAAAAAAGGGGGATGCGAGGCACCCTATTGGCCCAGTCTTGTTAGTGAAGATTATGATGGCTCTACTCAAAGTTTGCTCAATGGCCTCATAGGCTCTGCTATTCAAAACAGCACTTTTAGTTGCATTTTGTGGGGCATTTCAAGTGTCAGAAATTATACAGCTCAGCAAAGAGCAGACCTTGCTGGTGGTCTTAAGTAACAATGATGTGGTGGTGACCATGGAAGGGGTGTTCATTCTCCTAAAATGGAGCAAGACAGACAAGGGAGCCAGGGGCTGCTGGTGCAGCATCAGGTATTCTCCTGGGGTGGAGCAGGACGTAAAGGGTTGGGTGTCTGCAGATAGCCAGCAGTTGAAGTCTGCAGGGCAAGCCTTCTTCCAAACATGAAGATGGCTCACCCCTCATTGCATTCCACTTCTGTCATCTGCTGGGCAAGGCCTTGTGAGAGTTGGGTATGGTGGATCAGGGCTATCTATAACACTCACTCTTTGAGCATTGGAGCTGCTTTGAATGCTAGGGTTGAGGGATAGACAGATGCACAGTTACCATCATTAGATAGGTGGAGGTTGCAAGCGTTCAATATGTATGTGCACCAATTACTTTCACCTTTTCTGTTTTGTTTATTTGCAGGTCAGGACTTCCATCTTAGGCGTAGTGGATATGTGGCTATTCCTTATGTGTATTGGGTGGTGGTGAGGACAAGGCAGCTCCGGTAGGGGCAAATCTCATCTTTCACCCCAGAAGCACATATACAATGGCTGGGCCAAAGGGGGATGAGATGAAGGGAGCTGCTGTCCTAGGTCACCACTGAGTCTAGATGCCGCAATCCATCGAATGTGTTTGTCATCCACCTGGGTGGAAGCAACTTGGTCCTGCTGAAGTCTGTGGAGTTGCAAAACAGAATGTGGGAAGATTTGGGGCTGGTGCACTGGAAGTGGCCCATGATGAAGATAGTGTTGTGGCACATGGTGCAGAGGCAGTGATGGCACCATGCCAGGAATCCCAGTGCCATAGAGAGGGCATGTGTTTGACTAACACGGTTATGCAGCAAGTTATGGAATCACTCAGGGTGAGTAGTACAGCATGATGGGATCCTGGCAAAAGTACACAGTTGTATGCTAGGGATGGGGTACATTTATTTAACCTAGGGAATGACAGGTTTTTAGCTGATGTACGGCATGGCTTGGAGGAAGTCCTGGTGTGATATGCTTGATAGTGGATGATCGCCCGAGCCATCGGGGGCTCATCAATTAGTGGTATGGTAGTCACACAGCAGTGTAAATGGGAGATCAACAGGGTTATCACTCCTTTTCAGGCATGCCCTGAGGCTGGGGAGAGACAAGGTCTTGGCATCTAGTGCCAGAGGGATGTCAGCCATAGGCTGATGTAGGCCACCAGTCAGGAGTGTCCTACATGAAGAAGGGAGCTATAGGGACTGGCCCATTCTAAGCCAACCCTCACTCCTTAGTGACCTAGGGGCCCTGTGAGGTGGTTTTAATCAACAGGCATCTTCCAAAGGGGAGGTGGGCTGATATGTTTGGCAAATTAATTGGTTAATTAAGTAGCTGCAACCACTTTGTTGTGCACATCATACTAATAGGGGGTACCATAGTGATGATGATGACAATGACTGTTGGTTGAAAAGTGAGTTCTAATTAGCTTATATTATTACACGCATAGCTGTGGCCATTTCCTACAAGCACACTGCATGTACTATTTGTCTGAGGGGAATGAAGGGGTTGTGACCTGTAAGGCAATGCCAAAGCCTGAAAGGAAGGGCAGCAGGCAGAGCTTTGCCTGGGGAACACCCCAGAAGACCATGGATGGGCAGGGGGTTGGTACACCTACTAGGGGCGGGAGTGGCTCTGTAGGGGGCAGGATTCATAGGTGGTGGGAACAGGTGCCTGCTGGTTGGAGGGACAGTGGGCATTTAAGTGCCTGCAGGGAGGGCTTTGCCTTCACCCCTGACTGAGGCAAATACCTTCCAATCCCTTCCCTCGTTAAAGCAGGGCACAGAGCCAGGGTTAGGGAACCTACCATCCCTGTATGGAGATTGCCTTAGGTTCAGGAAGGAATTATACTGTTTTTTTTCCCAAAAGGTTTTTCTGGTGTTTTTCCTTTCCAGCAGGAAAGTATGTGAGTAGGAGGGAGCTTCATAGGTAGATAGGTAGGGTGTCACAGTTATGTGGGTACAGCAGCAAGGGGCAGCTGGCATAGAAGGTTCAGCATGCATGGGAGCAGTCGGCTTCTGCATGTCTGAAGCTAGTAGTGAGCCTTGTGGCGGTACCAGAATGCGTCATATGAAGGATAACCTCTTGATGTAAGTCACCAGTTGGTGGCACTACATGGGAAGGGCTCGATAAGGACTAGCCTGTTCTCAGCCAACCCTCATGCCTTAGTGGTCTAGGGGCCAGTGAGGGGGCTTTAATCAATAGATAGGCCACTTCCAAGGGGGAGGTGATCTAATAATTTTTGTGAATTAATTGGTTAATTTAGTAGCTGCGACTACCTTGCTGTATACATGAGACCAACAGGGGTGCCATAGTGATGATGATAACAATGACTATTGATTGCAAGTGAATTCTAGTTAGCTTATATTAATAAATGCATGGCTGTGGCCATTTCCTCCAAGCAGGCTGTATGTTTCATTTGTCCACAGGAACAAAGGGGTTATGAACTGTAAGACAAAACATTATGGGTCATATCCTGAACAATAGAAGTATCTACGTAACTCATTTTCATATCCACATGAATAGACATTTAAATGACATTTTTCTTAACAAGTGTTCCTCCCATTCAGACACACTGACACACTCATACTGTATATGTCTCTTTTAGAGTAGGTTTCAATATGGATCATAGGAGCACATAATAGAGCAGATGTTTCTCCACTTAGCCTAAATTGATTTTTTTTTTTGAGATAGCATTCTAGGCTCTGTAACATAATTTAGCAGTACTCACATCCCACTGTTCACTGTTATCTTCTGAACTGCAAATGCAGTTACAAAGAGAACATAATCATTATTAGAGCAGTCATAAGAACATAAGAAAAGTGCTGGCAAAAGAAAATTGTAATCCCTTGTAAATGGTAGTTTACTCATCTGATAAAAGTGAATATGTGAGAGTATGTCCATGGCACTCCAGTCCATACCTTTGAGTTGTTATGCTCACCTGATAGGCTGCTAGGTGCATATATGATCACCAGATCAAATTTCCAAGACCTCTACCTAGCCCCCTGTTTGCCCTAACTAGCCAGTTTGATATATTCCCAGCTGTATGTGAAAACCCTTTATGAGTGGAGAAAAGCAATTGAACAACATACATGGTTAGTTGTAAATTATCTTCTTTATGTAAACGTGATTCACCATATGTTATGTTACAAGTAATTATTGCTAGTGATAATTCAAACATCATGATCTCTTACTAATACATCGGTGTTTGCCAACAGAGTATCCGGGATTCCGATCAGGTCGCTCTCTTTTGAGGTGGTCATGGAGTACCATAGATATACTCTCTCAAAATCACCTTTACCAAGTGAGTAAGCTACCATTATGTATTGAGTATATCCATGGCACTCTAGTTCTTACCTTTAGGTTGCCTAATCAGCAGTAGCCTTCGAGAAAAGCAGGGGTTGGGGGGAAGTGACTGTACTTGCCCGGATCCCTATGTCTTTGCTGCTGCTAAAACTTTTCGGTGAAATAGTTCGTATCGAGCTTTATGTGTCCAATCAGTAGTGTCTATGAATGTGTGTCAAGCGGACCTTATAGAACTGCTCATATCGCTGCCAGTGATGCCTGGTTTCTTTCTGCCCATGACGTCACAATTGCACTGGTAGAGTGGGCTCTTACAGTTTGTGGAGGAGTGGCTTCTCCCAATTTGTAAGCTTCTGTGATTGTTCTTTTAATCCAAGAGGCTATTCCAGATTTAAACACTGCTATCTCCTTCTTGGGGCATTGTGTGATTATCAACAATCTTTCTGGCTTGCGGAACTGATTCGTCCTATGTAAGTATATTTGTAATGTGCTTTTTACATGCAGCGTGCTTAGTGACTGATCTTCCCTTTTGATTTGATGTGACATCAATCAATCAATCAATCAATCAATCAAATCTTTATTTATTCAGGCGATCATCATTGAGTAAGGCTCATTTACAAGATGGACCTGATAAGGTCAAGGTTCGAGCTGATGCACAGCAATTACATCACATACTTATGAGACAGTTATACATACAGAAGAAAAAAAATGTTATTTATAACACAATAATATACAGAGAATTCACATGTTAAAGCTTGGCTAAGAGAAAGTTAAACTAACATCTACAATATGTACAGTACATATATATCTCAATGAGGATCATGACAGTCACTCACATAATGAGTACAAGGATGTTGAAGGAATAGTGGGTGCCATATACTGGCGGTGTCTGACTGGAAGGAATATGCCATATGTGATTGGAATATGGTTTTGTGGGATGACTATTCTATCTCTAGCGATAGCAGCTGCATTTCTCTGTGAAGAAGGCTGTACAGTGCTGCTTGAAGGATGTAAATGGAATGATAATGGACAGTTTAAGGATTTTTGTAGGGTGTTCCATGCTATGGCTAGAGAATAGCTGATTGCAGCCCTCCCTATTTTGGTGTTGACTTTGGGCAATTTGAGCAGGATGATATTGTTGTTGATATTGACATGACAGAGGGGAGCACTAATATTGGGCTCTTGTGGAACTGAGACACTACCTTCAGTAGAATTCAGTGACTGTCCTCATAGTAACCCCCTCCTTGTGGAATTGCGGAATGGTTCTCTACAAGAGAGTGTGCCCAGCTCTCCTATTCTGCGTGCTGAGCAGACTGCAACCAAGAACATCACTTTCAGTCCCATCCAGTAAGATTCTGTTTCTATAATCAATTCAAATGGACTGCTTGTGAGTACATTGAGAATTAGTGTGAGGTCCTATGGGGCAACTGTTGGTTTGTTTCTAGGCCTGATGTTTGTAGCTGCTTTTAGGAAACAGAGTAATCTGTGGTGTGTGCCAGTGCTGTGTCTCCAACTCTGCCTAGTACTGCCCTTGTGTAGCTAAGCTGGACTCTTATTGATGCTGGAGGTAAACCTTTGTTCAGTGCTTGTTGTAAGTATTTTAGGATCTGTGGAATTGCAACATGTTGTACCTGTATTCCTGCATTTTTGCACCATTTTGTGAATAGGTGCCATTGTCTATCATATGTTGATGTGGTGGATGATCTCCTGGATTGTAACATTGTACTTATGACTGATTTGTCATAGCCTTCAATCAACAGCCTCTCCCTTTCAATGGCCAGGCCATAAGTTGGAGTATGTTGGTGTCTGGGTGTTTTACTGGTCCCTGAGTCAAGAGGTGTGGTCTGTTCAGTAGTTTCCAACAGTCCAGGGCCATGGCTATCACTGCGGCAAGTGATGGGTCCCAAGGGAAATCACTGTGTTCTTCAAAAGGCTCCGACTGAGGGTCACAAGAGCTGAATGAAGTGCCCACCCTCCCCACAATGCATCGCCTCAGGGATCGCCCCCCTGGACTGCCAAAAAGGTACGGAGAACACGAACACACGGCTGTAGGAGCAGCACCAGCCTGCAGTACAGGGTGCTTTGTTTGCTTTGGCACCAAAACTTTTTAAATATCTGGACCTTCTGTAAAACAACTGCCTTTTAAGAGTCGGGAAAGTCGGTGCAGCACTGCAGATAGTTTTTCTGCGCTGCACTTTTCCTCAAAAGCCTTAACTTTAAATACAGTGCAAAAAGTACTTTAAGAGAGTTTAATAGTTGCTATAGTCTTGAGCCAGAATCTGTTTTTCCAGTACAGCTATTGATATTTACAGTCGCTATAGTGTAGAGCCAGGTATTGTTTAAAGGCACAAATTCCAGTGCTATAGTATAGAGCCAGGTACTGTTTAAAGGCACACATTCCAAAATTCAGCAAGACTGTTCAGGAACCCTAGATGGCTGCAGTTCAGCCTATGTAGCTCTGTTTCATTATTCTTACCTTGCCCCGCCTTGCAGCATGGCTATAATTCTCTCCCCTCTCCCTTAGCTCAGAGGCTCTGACTGAGGTCACGATAGCTGAATGAAGTGCCGCTCCCCCCACAACGCATCACCTCAAGGATCGCCCCCATCCCCGGACTACCCAAAAGCTCAGAGGTCTCAATGAGGGGCCATGGGCTGAATGAAGTGCCTGCCCTCCCCACAATGCATTACCTCAGGGATCACCCCCCACCCCTGGACCACCGAAGCTCAGAGGCTCCGACTGAGGGTATGCAGGGCTGAATGAAGTGCCCACCCTTCCCACACAATGCATCACCTGGGATCAACCCACCCCCAGACTGCTGAAAAGCTCAGAGTCTTGACTGAGGTCGTGAGGGCTGAATGAAGTTCCACTCCCTTCCTAAACAATGCATCACCTCAGAGATCACCCCAACCCCTGGCCTGGTCAAATGAGTTTGACTTGGGTCACGAGGGCTGAATGAGTGCTCAGGATCACCCCCCCCCACCCTTCAGTGAAGACTGTTTAGATGAGTGCAGTACAGGGTGCTGTTTTTGGCACCAAATCTTTTAAATATCTGACCTTCTGTAAAACAAACTGCCTTTAAGAGTTGGGGAAGTCGGCAGCCACTGCAGGTAAGTTTTGCATGCTACTTTCCTTAAAGTCATAACTTTAAATACAGTGCAAAAAGTACTTCAAGAGAGTTTAGTAGTTGTTATAGTCTGGAGCCAGAATCTGTTTTTCCTGTTTTGCCATTGATATTTACAGTCGCTATAGTGTAGAGCCAGGTACTGTTTAAAGGCACAAATTCCAGTGTTATAGTTTAGAGCCAGGTACTGTTTAAAGGCACAAATTCCAATATTCAGCAAGACTGTTCAGGAACCCTCGATGGCTGCAGTTCAGCCTATGTAGCTCTGTTTCATTGTTCTTACCTTACCCCACCTCTTGCAGCATGGCTATAATTCTCTCCCCTCTCTCCTTTAACTCAGAGGCTCCAACTGAGGGTCACGAGGGCTGAATGAAATGCCCGCCCCCCTACACAACGCATCACCTCAGGGATCGCCTCTCACCCTCCCGGACTGCCCAAAAGCTCAGAGGCCCTGACTGAGGGACACGAGGGCTGAATGAAGTGCCCGCCCACCTCACACAATGCATCACCTCAGGGATCACCCCACCCCTTGGACTGCCAAAAGCTCAGAGGTTCGGTTGAGAGTTGCGAGGGCTGAATGAAGTGCCTGCCTCCCCACACAATGCAACGCCTCAGGGATCACCACCAGACTGCTGAAAAGCTCAGAGGCTCTGACTGAGGGTCCCGAGGGCTGAATGAAGTGCCCTCCCTTCCCACACAATGCATCGCCTCAGGGATAGCCCCCCACCTCCCCGGACTGCCGAAAAGGTACGGAGAACATGAGGCTGTAGGAGCAGCACCAGCCTGCAGTACAGGGTCCTTTGTTTGCTTTGGCGAAAAAACTTTCTAAATATCTGGACCTTCTGTAAAAACAAACTGCATGTAAGAGTCGGGAAAGTTGGCGCAGCACTGCAGATAGTTTTTCTGTGCTGCACTTTCCCTCAAAGCCTTAACTTTAAATACAGTGTAAAAAGTACTTCAAGAGAGTTTAATAGTTGCTATAGTCTTGAGCCAGAATCTGTTTTTCCTGTACAGCCATTGCTATTTACAGTCGCTATAGTGTAGAGCCAGGTACTGTTTAAATGCACAAATTCCAGTGTTATAGAATAGAGCCAGGTACTGTTTAAAGGCACAAATTTCAATATTCAGCAAGACTGTTCAGGAACACTAGGCGGCTGCAGTTCAGCTTTGTAGCTCTGTTTCATTGTACTTACCTTGCCCGCCTCTTGCAGTACAGCTATAATTCTATCCCTCTCCCTTAGCTCAGAGGCTCCGACTGAGGGTTGTGAGGGCTGAATGAAGTGCCCGCCCTCCCCACACAATGCATCACCTCAGCGCTTCAGCCCTCACCCCCCAGCTCCCCGGATTGCCGAAAAGCTCAGATGCTCTGACTGAGGGTCATGAGGACTGAATGAAGTGCCTGCCCTCCCCACACAACGCATCACCTCATGGATCGCCCCCCCCACCCCGACGGACTGCCGAACAGCTCAGAGACTCTGACTGAGGGTCTCGAGGGCTGAATGAAGTGCCCGCCCTCCCCACACAATGTATCGCCTCAGGGATTGCCCCCCACCCCACCCCAGACTGCAAAAAGGTACGGAGAACACGCTGGCTGTAGGAGCAGAACCAGCCTGCAGTACAGGGTGCTTTGTTTGCTTTGGCGCCAAAACTTTTCAAATATCTGGACCTTCTGTAAAATCAAACTGCCTTTAAGAGTCGGGAAAGTCGGCACAGCACTGCAGATAGTTTTTCTGCGCTGCACTTTTCCTCAAAGCCTTAACTTTAAATACAGTGCAAAAAGTACTTTAAGAGAGTTTAATAGTTGCTATAGTCTGAAGCCAGAATCTGTTTTTCCTGTACAGCCACTGATATTTACAGTCGCTATAGTGTAGAGCCAGATACTGTTTAAAGGCACAAATTTCAGTGCTATAGTATAGAGCCAGGTACTGTTTAAAGGCACAAATTCCAATACTCAGCAAGACTGTTCAGGAACCCTAGACGGCTGCAGTTCAGCCTATGTAGCTCTGTTTCATTGTTCTTACCTTACCCCACCTCTTGCAGCATGGCTATAATTCTTTCCCTCTCTCCTTTGGCTCAAAGGCTCCGACTGAGAGGTCGCGAGGGCTGAATGAAGTGCCGCCTTCCCACACAACGCATCGCCTCAGCGCTCACCCCACCCCCGGACTACCAAAAAGTGCGGGAGAACAGCAGCTATTGGAGCAGCACCAGCCTGCAGTACAGGGCGCTTTGTTTGACCCTGCCAGGCGCTGCGCTGGCTTGCCCCCCACCACCACCTTGGTCAGCTCTGTGTTTTATAGGTGGTGTCGCATGAAGCTGCAGAACCAGTCAGCCCACTTTCCCACCTGCAGTTTATACTTGCTGAACTCTAGGGGAATCCTGCCTGCCAACACTTATCCCTTCATTCATCCCATATAGCAATATGTCTCTCATAGTTTTTCTGTATACCGCTTTGCTCCTCACTATCCTATCCCCCCACTATTCCTGCTAAAATCTAACACCTCTGTAAATGCGCATCTGCAAGAATCTCAGCCTCCTCGAGCACATCCTCACACTGCTCCTAGCCCTCCCAACTATTTTCCACTTACCGCTAATGCACCCTCATACGCTGGACCATGCCACCGCCCCCACACCCACCACTGACGTCCACCCCCTGCCTACTGTGCACAGTGGAAGGTGGTCCCTCTGTCCTAGCCATACCTACCCTTAACTCCTACCCAACCCCTGCACTGCCCCCCCAGATCCTCGCATCTGCCCAAGCACCCTACCACTACCTCCGTAGTCCTTTTCTCCGTCTCATCACCTTACTCCTCCTGCTGTCTGGGAATGTCCACCCTAACCCTGGACCAGGACCCGCTACCCCACCAATCGCCCCCTACAGGACATGGACTCCGCATTGCCTCTATGAATATCTGCAGTCTCCCAAGGAAGACTGCAGCACTCCAGTGTTGGGTCTCCCAACACACACCTGACATTCTTGTCATAGTGGAGACCTGGCTCTCCCAATCAACTCCAGACTCTGCTGTCTCCCTCCCTGGTTTCACCCTCTTTAGAGAAGATCTTGTGGGTAAGCGTGGCAGCAGATGTGCAGTCTACCTGCATGACTCCCTCCTGGGTCTCGTACTACCTACCCCCAAGCTCGACCATGGAGCCCAAGCCATCACCCGAAAAATCACCCCTGACCCGGGCCATGTTCCTCTTTACCTCACAACCACCTACATACCCCCATGAGCACAAAGTCAAGCTATCCGCTCTCTCACTGACTATCTCTCTACCCTGCCACACAAGGCTGAACAGTTCATCCTAGGAGACCTCAACATCAACTGGCTTGGCTCCACTACAACACACATTAAGGACAACTTCACAGCCCTTGACCTATCTCAATTAGTCACTCGGCCCACCAGGTTTAACCAGTCAAGTGGAACCAGCTCCATCCTAGATATAGTACTCTCAAACCGCCCACACAAAATCAAGTCTGTTAATGTCCTAGCCAACTCCCTTAGTGACCACTCACCAATTCTCTGCTTCTGGTCCTCCCTACACTCAGTCCTGCATACAATCCACCCCGATCGCCGCTTCCACCCGGGGGCCTTAATAAACTCAAGCAGTACCTTGCCCAGCTTGACTGGTCCCCGATCTCCCTTACAATGGATATTGATACTGGTCTAGCCTTCCTCACTAGGTACCTTCTGCAGGGGCCTGTGACATGTTTGCCCCTGTCACCAACACCTGCTCCAAGAGACACAATGCTGCCTGGATTCCCCTCCCTGATCCAGCAACTGAAGCAGCGTGATAACCTATGGCACACTGCTGCTGAGTCCAGCAGGACAGCAGACAGGCAAGCCTTTAATGCCACTCGCAACCAATACACCTGGGCCATAAGACAAGCCAAGGCCAATTACTATCAAACCACCGTGACCTCATCCTGTGGCTCTGCCTGAGCTTTTTGGGATAACATAAAGGAGCTAAACGGGAAGAGTCACTCTCCTCCTCCCTCACAGATGGTTATTAATGGCACAATTAATACTGACCTACCACGTGTTGCTGACTGCCTCAACATAACATTTTCTGACCTAATGATGCAGTCCTTCCTGCCCACTTGTTGACCCTATCCATACGATCTAACGCCAGCCATTTCCCGACCACCATTTTTCTTCAGGACCATCTCTCCCATAGGCCACCAAGCCACTCCTCCTAAAGCCCTCTCCTTCCACAACCCGAGTTGTGACACCCTTGACTCCAGGATACTCCACCTAACACTTGATGTCATACTAGCCCCCCTCACTGACCTTCTTAATCGATCCCTGTGCCTTCGGCCAATTCCTGAGTGCATGGAAATTGGCTGAAATTACCCCTATCCATAAAAATGGAGACCACACATTACCAAACAATTACAGACCTATCTCCACCCCCCCCCCCAAAGCCCTGGAGAAAATAGTATCCACCCAAATCATGGACTATCTGTCCAAATACAACATACTGTGCCCAGAGCAGCATGGCTTCTGCCCTGGTCACAGCACCACCACAACCCTATTGGAGTTCTCCCATCAAATACACTCTGCACTTGATGCCAGGGAGATCACTGGGGCAGTGTTCATTGACCTATCCAAGGCCTTTGACACTGTGTGTCACCCATTAATGCTTGACTCTCTCTGTCAGCTGGGCTTTTCATCTGGCCCTCTGGCCTGGTTCTCCAGCTACCTCCGGGATAGATCCCAATAGGTCAAATTAAATGGCATCCTATCAACTGCCCTGCCTGCACACTCCGGGGTCCCTCAAGGCTCCATCCTGGGCCCTACATTGTTCAGTCTCTTTTTAAACACCCTTCCCAGCTCCTGCACAGTAAAAATGCTTCTATATGCCGACGATGCAGTCCTAGTCGCTTCAAGCCTCCACCCACTCACTCTCCAGAGCTCTCTGCAACTCACCTTCAGCCAAGCTGAAAAGTGATTCCTCGATCATCGCCTGGTTCTGAACCTCAAGAAGACAAAATTTATGATCTTTGCACACCGCCAAAGTAACTCCAGAAATGCTCCCCTTCAGATCATTCCCAGCACCCTCCACCCCCTTGAACAGGTATCAACACACAAATACCTGGGCATCACCTTCGACTCAGCTTTCTCCTTCCATGCCCATGTCAGCTCTTTGTCCTCTGCCATAAATGCCCGGATTAGACTCCTCTACTGCCACAAAGACTGCCTCCCTGAGTTTGCCCTACAGCTGGCTATCACTTCCTCCATCCTGTCTTTGGTTGACTATGGACTCCCTACCTATGCAGCTGCTGACCCCACTGCCCTCACCAAAGTCCAGACCTCTATCAACAAAGCCTGTAGGCTCCTGACCAGTGCCCCAGCAAAACTCACACATGCCAGCTCTACTTCACCTCAAACATACTCAGTTTTGAAGAATGCCTGCAATACCACACCTGTATACTGGCAAAAAAGGCTCTACTTGGGCTATGCCCCCCCAGGAGTCACCACACCCCTTCAACAGGCCTCCCACTCGGTCATCACCCAAAATACTACCAAAGCCACCTTCCAGGTGCCTAGAGCCAGGACCCCACTCGCCCAAAGGTCTTTTCACTACAGAGTACCTTTCTGGTATAACCCTCCCCGCACAACACAAACATCTCAAAATCGGCCTTTCAAAGTCGCCTATGCAAACACATCACTAGCACTTCGAGCTGTATATGCCCATTATAGGGCTTTCGAGAAGTGCCATTCTGAACCATCTTGTCCCTATAGTATTACGTATGTACTAGTTTACTCAAATTGCTTGTTATAGTCTGTACACCACGCACTGTAACTTGTGTGCTCCCACTGGGACACAAAATGACTTAGTTTTTGTGTGCTCTTCTGCAACTTGTCTATTTTGCTCTCTGAAATACCTGCTTTGTATGCTCTTTGTATCTCACCTGTATTGTTCTCCACTGTCTTGCTTCACAAATATGTCGTCTCCCCTCTCTGTGACGAGGCGCCTTTGTAAATGAGTCTTTGACTCAAAGGTTTGTAAATCCGATTTGTGAATTAATTAAAATAAATAAAAATAAGTTTGTGGAGAAGGTCACTTTCAGTTTATCTCAAACAAGGGTCAAAGGCTGTGGTCATTCTGGCATAAAATAAAGTCTGACATGATAAACTTCTTCAGAATATTCCTTAATTTATTGTGCCCAAACATTTCACCTGTATAGGCTTCTTCTGGGGGGAACTATAATCAATGCATAAATATATTTTTAATATAAAGCAAAACAAAATGGTTATACTAAATGCACACTGAAAACAGAGTTAAAAATCTATGTTTCGACCTTATGTCTTCTTCAGGAAATATCTAAAGAGAAAAAAAACAAAGTTAGTGTAAAGGGGAGGTAAAACAAGGGATATATATATATATGATGGGAAAGAAAAAGGGGAGGCTTAGGGAGAAGAAGTGATAAATGGCAAGATTAAGAGAGAATCTGTGAAACAAAAAGGTGATGATGGGAAAGATAAAGCAAAATAGGAGTGAAAGACCTAGAGAAGTCCCCAGGTGGGGACTAATTAACAGGGTCTAATAGGAAGGCTGAAATGTGACAAATGTGGGGAGGAGACAGAGATGGAGACTATGGTGAAAATGAAAAATAAATTAAATGTGTACAGATACAAACAGACTTTAGGGGAAATAAGGCATGGCTGAAAGATGTTAGTGGAAAATAAGTCTATCATTTAAACCAGAGGGCTGCTGGGAGCCTAGGCGGATGATCAGCTTGGCTTCCATGTTTTTTCTATGGTCAGAATCCCAGAAGCCCTGCTGAAGGACACAAACAGAAAGGTCATTGACACTGTGTTCCCTTGAGATAAAGTGAGATAAAATGGGTTTAGCAGTGTCACCATTCCTGACTGCTCTGTTATGTTCCCTGAAATGGTCAGCAAGGCACCTACCAGTCTCTCCGATATAAATAGCTGTACACTTCCTGGAAAGAATGCAATATACCACATTAATGGAGGTGCATGAGAGCTCCTTGGTGATGTGAAAAACACCTGTAGGCCCCCGAATTTCAGTCACACTGGAAACAAATTTGCAGGTGTAGCAGCGAGTCCTGTTGCAAGGTTTGGTACCTGGTAGGGAGGAACTGTTAGGAGTAGGTAGGCTGCTTTTAACCAGGAGATTACACAGGTTAGGTGGCAGATGATAGGAGGCAATAGGTGGTTCTGTAGAGAAGCTCCAATGTTAGGGTCAGTTTGCAAAATGAGAAAGTTACTGGTGATGATCATGTGAAGAGAAGGTTTGCTTTGATGGAAAGGAGGCACTAGGGGAATTCGCTGTTGTTCTTGTGTGACAGTATCCTTCCTGTGGGGATCAAGATTACGGGCATGTTGGTGACCCGGGAGAGTGCTCTGTCCATTGTGCTTTAAGGTATGCCCTGTTGACAAAAATTGCATTATTTAGGTCTGCTCAGCAAAATCATCCTCTTTACAGCATAACCTGTGAAGTCTAAGAAACTGTGAATAAGGCAGGCCATTCTTGACATGTTTAGGATGGAAGGAACTGTGGAGGAGGAAACTGTGAGAGTCAGTGGGTTTGAATAAATGGATGTCTTCAGACCAGTGTTGTGTACTGACAGCTGAATAACTAGAAAAGGCAGTGTAGAGGAAGATACTTCAACAGTGTATTGAAGGGAAGGATGGATCATGGTAAACTTGCCAAGGAAGACTTGGAGGGTCTCCCTGGAGCAGGAGGTGGCTCCCACACAGTCATCTATGTAGCATTTGTAGAGTTCAGGCACAGTCCCTGTGAATGAGAGAAAAAAAACTTTCCTCCACCCAACCCACAAAACAGATTAGCAAAGCTGGGACCCATCGTGGTACCCATGGCAACTCCACTGACCTGCTGAAAAAACTGTTATTAAAGATAAAGTACTGAGTGTAAGAACAGGTTCTGCCAGATGAGTTGGTGTGTGTGTGTGGTGCTGCTGACTTCCGCTTATTCAAGAAATGCTGCAAAGCTGTCAGACCATCATCACGGGGGATCACTGTGTAAAGAGATTTGATGTCCATTGTGAAGATGAGCTGATGAGAGTCACTGAATCTGAACCTGTCAAATAGCTGGAGAGCATGGTTAGTGTCTTTAACATAGGAGGGCAGGGACTCAATGAGGGGTCTCATGAGGCTGTCCAAAAATGCAGAGATGTGGGATGTGGAGCAGGAGCAGACAGACACAATAGGATGACCAGGGTTACCTGTTTTGTGGATTTTGGGAAGGAGATAAAACCTGGATGTATGGGGATGCTGAACTATGAGACTCTTAGCAGAAGCAGGGAGCTCTTTGTTTTCAATAGCAGAGGTGATGGTGGTGTGGACCTCAGTCTGATAGTCAGCAGTGGGGTCCTGTGGAAGAGAAGAATAAAACCTGGTGTTGGAGAGCTGCTTTGTGGCTTCAGTGATGTATAGCTCCTTTTGCCAGACCACAATAGCACCTCCATTATCAGCTGGTTTGATAACAATGTCATTCTTACATTGCAGAGACCTGAAGGCTGCAAGCTCACCAGGTGTCAGGTTGTAATGGTTGTGCCTGGAATGAAGATTGAAGTTAGTGGTGTTTTCCATGCATTGGTTAACAAAATAATCAACAGTAGCAAGACATCCTGGAGGGGATGTCCATGCACTTCATTGGGGACTGATACCATTGATTGTTCTGGTGATACTGTCATCATCTGCGGGAAGAGGAGTCTCATTAGAAAAATGAGCTGTAAGGCATATTCTATGATAGAAGCACTGCAGATCAACTTGAACCTGGGGTGTGTCAAGATATCTGGGTGTGGGTATTTTTAATAGTCAGTGTCAATGGCTCAGTAGGTAGCACACTCGCCTCTGAGGCCAGGAGATCAGAGGGCTGTGGGTTCAGTTCCCACATCTGACACTTGGGTTAATATCCCAGTACTGACACCGTAGTGCAGCATGAGAGGGGTGCTGCACTTCTGAGGTGCCGTCTTTTGGATGAGACGTTAAATCGAGGTCCCATCTGCCTGGATTCGTGGTAGTTTGGGTGGATGTTAAAGATTCCATGGCACTTATCAAAAAAGAGTAGGGGAATTTTTTATTATAATAATATCAGAAAAAGAATTCAAAATATAACAAACAGTAATGAAAACCACATTACAAATCATAGATTAAAGGGAAAAAAAAGAACAGACAAAGTTGTCTCAATCAACAGTAGTTCTAAAATATACAGTAAGCAACACCCAACCTTAAGACCAGTTCCCCTCCCTAGATTCTTGTGATCAAAATTAATCCCTAGACTTCCCTTGTCAATAGTCATAATCTATTTATATTTAATAAATAATGTAAAACCCCTCCACCAATTAGTCACTTTTTGTACTGTACCAAATTGTAAATCCTTTAAATAAACCTTCTTCATGGCCCCTGTAATCAATACACTGATTGTATCATATGTCATCACCCTTTGATAAAGGACCCACTGGCATCTAGCCTGCCATAAATAATATTTTAAACAGCAACAAAAAATCTGTAAGGTTTCTATATGATATCTGGCCACAAACTGAGGAAAAGAACCCAAAACCAAAATATAGTAAGTCAGATATAGCAACCATTTCATATGCCATCTTGAAGCTAGGAATTTCCAAAGGGAACTGGCATAATAACAGTGAAAGAAAAAATGCTCCACCATCTCTTCCTGATTTATACAACCAGAAAAAGGACATACCCGTTATTCTTTAACTTTATGTTTAGCATTTCCATGTACCCCAATCCTCCCATATACAGTCAACCATAAAAATTCCCACATGTTACCTGGTAATCTAGGATTATTTAATTGAGAGGGAACTCTTGGTATAAGAGTATTAGGACAATTTCTCAGAGCAGGTACTGAAGGGTATAACAACAACAACATAACTATATCATATAATTTAGGTCCTGTAGACACAGTAATTGCTTGTTTAGACAGGCCCCATTTATAAAGTTGTTTTACTACTGGTTTAAAAAAGAAAGGGACTTGTAAAAATTGTGAAAGTTTCGGAGGGGCAGAGTGCCATGCCAAAATATATCAACCAATAACAAATTGTAATAAAAAACCTTGCCGATATGTGGATGGTAATAATCCAGGTTTCACATTTTGGGAAACAAATAAGGTAACAAAAATGTGACTGGGTCAATCATACCTAATCCCTCTTTTTGTTTACCTAAATAGGTGTATTGCCTTTTTTATGGGGTTAAGCCGATTACCCCATAGCATCTGGAAGAATAGACTATATAGTCTGGTTTCAAATTCTTGGGGAAGTGGAAATATCAAAGCCATGTATAAAAATATGGGAATTAAGAATTATTTTATTACCTGTACCCTTTTTAATTTAGCCAACCTCCAACATTTCCATACCTGAACTTTTTTATTTGCTGCGGCGAAGGCCTGTTCCCAATTTAATAGTGGAAGATTCTGAGGCCCAAAAAGTAATCCTAAAATCTTAATTGGGTTTGAAGAAATACAAATTCCCTGAATGGAAACCTCGCCAGGGCAGTTTACCCCAATAAATGTACCCTGGCTTTTCCTTGTATTAATTTTTGAATTTGAAACATGCGAGTAAAGAACCAAAAAATCCAAAAAAATAGGAATTTGATTATAATCAGAGAAAAAATACAAAGATCATCTGCATAAGCTTGCAAATACTTGTTATCCATGCCTGGGGACCCTATTACCCCCTTTTCATTGTGGCTGATATGTCAATGACTGTATTAGAGTATCAATAGTGAACACATATAATAATGGACTTAATGGACACCGTTGACAAACCCCTGCAGTGATATGAAAACCCTCTGTAATGCAATTATGAATAACTCAATGCACTATAGCAGTATCATAAAGTGACTGTATCCAGTGAACAAAGGGAACTGGGATCCATAATGTTCTAAAGTTAAAAACAAGTAAGGGTGATATACCCGATCAAAAGCCTTCATTTGATCCAGGGAAAGAATATATCCTGTCAATTTATGTAATGAAAAATGTTCAATTAAATCTCTTATAATCATAAGTGCCTGTTGTATCTTCCTGCAGCCCACAATATTGGGAGGAAGAAATAACCTTATTTACAAACGCCTTAAGCCAACAATGTAAAAGACCAGCCAATAGTTTATAGTCCGAGTTAAGTATAGTAATAGTTCTCCAATTATCTAGACTCTCTCGATCCCCTGATTTATATAAAAAAATTAACAAACCTTCTGGAAACCTAAGGGGGAAGCTAGGGGCTGAAAGAAAAAAATTAAATGTCAGAGTTAAGCATAAAAATTCAGAAGGAACATTTTATAATTCGATGTTATCCCATCAATTCCCAGGAAATCCCACCTTTTCGGGATTTTATGGCAAGTTCAACTTCAGCTACTTGATATTGGTGCAATTAGACTAGACATATCAAACTAAACATTAGGATATGAGTCATTTTAAAAAAATCTTTCATTGCCTCTACACTAGGGGGCTCCACTGGACTATGGAGTCCCACAAATTGCTTAATAGTAGCATGAATCCCATCTATGTCCTGGACCAGACACCCGTTTTGTGTTAAAAGAGAGGACATTGTGATTGTAGACTTATATTGTTTAAAAGCTTCGTAAGGATCCGCATAAGTCTGCTTTCAAGTACCTTCTTGAAAAAGTGCTTTCATAGTACTAGCCCTATTATATTGCACCTCCTGTAATTGCTGTTTTATGTTGGTAATTTGAGATGAATAATCAAATGTAGAGATATTTGCTATTGAAAATAAATAATACAATTGCTGACGTAGTTTTAAATAGTGTAAGAATTTGAGATTTTCGCTAGTTCTCCCTAAGTTTGATAGTAATCTTTTTAAGTCATCTTTAGATTCTCTCCACCAGTCCCCCAAATCTTCATAAAGAAAAGCAACAGAAAGCCATGCACTAATCAATGATTGAATAGCTTTGAATACAAATGGATTCTTTAACAAAGGGCCACTCAGTTTCCATCTTGATTTTGGGTGGGGGTACCTTACTAGATGGAAAAACACACCTAAGGAGTAAATGATCAGAAACCCTATAGGACAAGTATAAAAATTTACACGGAGAAGGGGTTTAGAACAAAAAATATAATCTATTGTAGAAGTAAGATTTCTTTTATAGGTAAATTTGGACCTCCCTGCTGAAATTGTCTACTATCAACTAAGCTTGATGTCCTCACTAGCTGAAATAAAGCATTGAGTCACAATACATTTTTTACCTTTATCTGTAAGTCCACCTTTAGCTTTCTGTAACTCACAATTAAAATCCCTTACATAAAAACACTTGAAGTAAGTGAGTAAAAAGTTGAATCATAGAAAGAGAGCAACCTCTCTGTTTTTATCTGTGAGCAACAAACATTAATGAATCTACAGACCATAGAGTTCCATTTCATCCAAATCATTAACCTGCCTGGTATTAAACCACAATTTTCAAAAGAGAGAAATCCTATGAATTAAAAAGAAACCCTATACCATCAGCAGTCTGCCGACCAAAAGACCAGTAGGAAGGGCCCCAACACCATTCCCTCTGGAAAAGCCTGGCTTGATCAAAAATGAACATCCACTATTCTTGGATAAAACATATATCAATGGAAGAACTATGAATGTAGTCATAAACAATCTGTCTCCTATTAGGATTTAACAAACTATGGACATTTAAAGAGCCAAGTGTAAACCCCATTAGTAATAAACAGAAAATCAACCATCCTTTTTCCTTCGTTTTTTCCTTTTCCCTTTATACCCCTCTTGAGAGTGAACAGGGGAGGGAGGCTATCTTGAGGCCTGGGCCTCTTGTTCACCACAGTCCATATCAGTATCTCCCCCACTGTGTAGATAAAACAGTGAAGGGATTACTGGATTCAACATCTTCCTGTAAAGGGGGTTAAGGTTTCTGGAGGATCTCTAACAGGTACTAAGGAGAAGGAAATGGAGGATCTGAGACTGCACTTCTCCTGCTGGGATGAACAGCACACAGGGAAAAAAGAGGGGTGGGGGGTGGGGGAGGGGTCAGAAGAACCAGGAGGAAGTCGGTGAGTCTGGCTGCTCTTTAGTTATGTGATGAGTCAAACTCTGTTAGCATTATCCACAGAAGGAACAGCAGCTGTCTGGGGTATTTTAGCAACAGATCTTGAGCCTGCTGGATAAAGTCAGGCTCCACTGCAAGCCTTGTTTTTGCTGCCCAAAGACACTCAGAAAAAACATGCCCAGTATCGTCACATAAATCACATTTGTAGTGCTACCATAGTAGGTTGAGGAGCCATTTCTAAATTAAACCCCAAAACTTTGCACATTAATAACTTTGTAACTCTTTGATGGATTTGCCTGAAATTTGAATTTATGATCAAGAACCATAGGCCTTAGGATCTGCCAAGTTTTGTACTGGTCAGATATACGGCTCCAGAGTTATTAAGAGTGATCTGTGCGCTCGTTTACGCTTTTCTGGAATTCTGTGGTCACGCCTACAGGTCGTACGGTTTGCGTGACCGGCCCTAAATCTTCAGGGAACGTGCAGCCGGGGTCCCTGATGTGCCTTTTGAAGATTTCGTGAAAAATATTAAACGTTCAAGAAGTTATTAAAAAACAGTTTCATTATAAGTCAACGGGAAAAGTTAACAAAAGTTCAACACTTTCGCAAATGCATTTTACTTATCAAAATGGGCCTGTTACTTTCTAAATCAGCCATTTTGTTTTCAGTTGGTAATCATAGAAATGGTTGGCATTTAAATTTGGGACCATCTAGCAACCTAATTTTTTTGTATTCACCTAGTCGGACCCTGAGGATGCTTGCCATGTCTTTATTTTGTGGTAAACACCAAGAAATATGTTTTTCAAATTTCTAGAAAAGTACTTCCATAAATTACTTTCATGCTTACTGAAAGTAATCGTAAATTTTTACGAAAGCTTTCAAAGTGCGACAGTAATTTTCTAGTCTGTGGAAAATGACATCAATTCTTTGGCACTGCACTGCAAAATAACGTTGGGAGTTTTGGCTGGAATTTGGAGGGAACGCGGCGACATCTCACAGATGTCCTTTCAGTGTTGTATTGAAAAAATATTACATAGCGGCAAAGTTATGGCACTCAAAGTTGACAGTTTTCCCCATAGGATAACATTCTGATGCCCAGCATTACAGGAATCCTTTGGCACCCTGCTGCAAAATAACGGTTTGGTCTTTTTCCTGAAATTTGGAGGGAAGACAGCCAACAGTACACAGATGTGCCTTTCAGTAGCTTGGTGAAAAAATATCACATGGCGGCAAAGATTCACGGCACTCAAAATTGACAGTTTTTCCCATAGGATAACATTACGGAGCCCGACACTTAACAGAAATCATTTGGAGCCCTGCTGCAAAATAACGGTTTGGTCTTTTTTCCTGAAATTTGGAGGAAGACAGCCAACAGCTCAATGTGCCTTTCAGTAGTTTGGTGAAAAACATTACAGGGAGGCAAAGTTATGCACTCCGAACTTTTCTTTTTTCCCATAGGATAACATTCTACGGCGTTCGCCGCGCCTTTCAGGGCCCGTATCTCGGAAGCGGTACGAGATATGGACTTTTAAATAGAAAATTTCTTAGCCCCTAATGGAGCTAAGATTCAAATTAACCAGGACAGTTGTAAATAATATGACTTTAAAATTTTTTTTTCTAAATGCGGTTCCTGAGATATAATGTATTTAGTATTCCAAGATCTCATTTTCTGCCGTACTCATTATTTTGCATACATTATTTGTAATCACTGTCTTTCTCAATGCAGGTTTTGGGAAAACCAGCCTGTGTTCTACATTACTGTTACTGTTGCCCTTTTAACTGCTGGGATCCGTACCGTTTCACTTACCATTGACGTCTCGCCACCACTGCGTTATCCTTACGTTTTCATTTTGCGCTTGCGTTTCTGTTATTTTTGCCATTTCTGTCTACAGTACTGTTTATCTTACTGTTTCACTTTACATCACCATGCCCATTGACATTTCTGTTTGCAGGCACCATGTTACTATGTGACAACATCACGTGGCAGACCATTCCGTCTCGCCACCATGTGCATTACCCTTTCTGTTCTCATTCATGCTTGTGTTACCATGTGCGCCACTGTTAGCATTTCTGTTTGTGTTGCTGTCCCTGTTAGTATGCCACAAGACATCATGTAGGCGGGGCGCGGGGCCCAAAGGCCCGATGCTCCCTTACATCCATTCACTATTTCTCGTTATCATTCTCAAAAAGGAAATTAGAGGCAAAAAACTCTGTTTAATGCATTAGTTAGGGTTGTTCCACAGCGACAAAAGTGAGGAAATTCGCTGTTAGGGTTGAAAACCCCTTAGACCCCACCCCACCCCAACGGCATAGGGTGCGCATTGGGATCGTGGGTCCTAACTCTCACCCATTCTCCTATACTTCTGCTTCTTTACACATGTCATGGGGTGAGAGTTGGGGCTGGCAGTCCCAATCGCACCCAACTCTGGGTGGGAGAAAGTGGCAAGATCAAAGGGATTTCCTACTTTAACAGGCAATGACTGCGCAACTAACTAATGCATTAAATAGGGTTTTGCCTCTAATATATATACATATATAGATAAATAGATATAGATAGATTGATATATAGATATACATATATGTATAGATAGATAGATAGATATATAGATAGATTGATATACATATATATATATTTTATATATATGTATACATATATATATATTATCATGGTGTGGTAGCATCAGTATAGTTAGGGTTGACGAGGGTGTTTCATGTTAAGTGTAATTTTGGGGTCTATGACTTTATGATGGTTTGAGGTATTTGTAAAAATTAGGGATGCTGTGTTGGCTTGGATAGCTCTTTGTATGTGTCAAAATTTTGTTAGATATAACCATTTCTGAGATACGGGGTGGGGGGTGAAAATCAAGAAAGTTTTTGGGGGGTTTGGCAGATTTTTGGTCCATGTCTATCTTGGGAATGATTTAAAGTTCAGGCATGAGATTTTTCAGGGTAAAATGCCTTTGCCTCACAGATGTGCCTTTTGAATACATGGGCCCGGATATTCAGACTGCGCCAGTCTGTGGTGCAAGCCTGGGTGCAGTGCAACTTGGCTGCACAGGGGCATTGACTGGGCGATATTCAACAGAGCTGTGCCATGGCACAGCATTGTTGAATATCACACTCTGGCAACCTGCAGTGTGCATGGTGGAGTGGCACTGCACCAGTGCAAGTGGCCAGAGAGGAGCAGTGGGATGCCCTAGCACAAGTTCCGTTGCACTAGGCGCAACAACCATGATATTCAAAAGTGTACATGCAAATGGGGCCATAGTGGATGCAAGGGTGCAAATGGGGCCATTTGCATGTCATAGCCCCATTTGCATGCAGGTTCGCAGATCCTGGCGACTTGAGCCTGGCACCCTGCCAGGCTGCAGCTGTCAGGGACTGACACCCTGTGCAGCACAGCAATGTGCCCCACTGCCCGATCGCTGGCATATGTAGAATGAAAAAATTGTCCAATATCCCTGGTGGTCCAGTGTCCGCTACACCCGATCATGGGCTTAAGTATTAAAATGATTCGTACAATATCCCTAGGTGGTCCAGCGGCCTGCTTGCAGCCCGATTGTGGGCATAAGTAATAATAAAAATAGTCAATATCCCAGGTGGTCCAGTGGACCACTCACAGCCGATTGCAGGCATAAGTAATGATAAAGGTTGTCCAATATCCCTGGTGGTCCATTGGGCGCTCGCAGCCGATCGCTGGCATATGTCGCATAAATCACTAGTCCATATCCCTGGTGGCCCAGCGGTACCTCTCCCACCCACCCACTGAGCCCCATTGCCCCAGTCAGTGGCTGGTGGCAACTTCCCACCCACTTGCCACCCATGCCACCTGCTGACGGCACTGTAAAAGGTAGGGCTATGCCGTGGTCCACAGCAGAGCCAATGGGTGTGTAGCCCGTACCCTGACATATCAGATATGTGAATGGATCCATTCACATATCTGGACTGTGTAATGGTATAGTTGCACACCCATTGGCTCACGCTAGACCAATGGGCATACAGCCCTACTGTACAGTGTCAGTCAGTGGGCAGGGGAGGCAAGCCGGTGGGAGCTGCGCCCACTGCTTACTGGGGAGTGGGTGGTGGGGATCATTGGGAGGGTGGGAGGGGAGTTCCTCTGGACCACCAGGGATATGGGACTAGTATTTTCTTACTTATGTCTGCGATCGGGCTGCAAGCGGTCCATTGGACCACCATGGATATAGGAATACTTTTATTCTTACATATGCCCGCGATCGGACTGTGAGCAGTCCACTGGACCACCAGAGAGATTGGACTTTACTTTTTTATGTATGCCCACGATCGGACATGGGGGGGTGCCACCACAAAGGCACAGCTGGAGCTTGGGTGACCACCCACAGGTGGCAGCTGCTGTATTGTGACCTGCAATATGCAGCTCACCTGTGGGTGGCCACCCATTGTTCCTCTTTTTTTTGGCTCACTGGTGTGCAGTGCAAGTAGGGGTTGTGCATGCATGGGCTCAGCACATCCCGGGCTGAATATCAGGATGTGCAGAGTATGCATGGGCATGCCCCCTACCTGTGCCATACTATTACTGATGCACTCTGGTGCATCGGATTTGTACCAGGTGCAATCCTCATTTGAATATCGCACCTGGGTGCATCAGTGAGTTGTGCATGGTGCCACACTGTTGCGCCATGCACAATCCTTTTGAATATCCAGGCTATGGTGTAAAAACATGAATCTGTTCCAAAGTTATTAATTTCAGTATTTCCCACCATTGTTTTTATGGAAAAAATAGATGTCAAGCATGATGCAGGACTGCAGGCTTTTCCAATGCAGAATCCTGCATTGAATTGTCATGTTAGATGCAGAATCCTGTATCAATGTGCCATTTAAGGCATTGTGCCCCATTTGTCGCATTGCTGATATGGCGGCCCAATCCTGTGTCGGTGGCAGGAATCCCCATTCAGCACTGACTGATGTGGCACACTGGGAACCCTCCCCAGTGTGCCAATTTTTTATTACCTGTTTAAATAAAGAAAACTGTCCCTAATATCTTTTATCTTCGATGCAGGATCCTGCATTGAAGTAGTCTGCCAACCACCCAATTCCTCACTGACACCAGTGTGCCCAGTTCCAATGTTGGTATATTCCCCCACACATACATATCTTATGTGGCACACTGGGAGCCAACCCTGTGTGCCCAGATCATTTTAAATATTTTTATCTTTGTGACACCACAATGCCCACTCCTGGTGTTGGATGCCCCCAACCCTACAAATCCCACTTTCTTTGTCGATGGGGGTGCCCAATCCCCCTGTCTGCAGCATGTATCCTCCTAAACTCAAGTGGCACACTGGGAATCCAATCTAGTGTGCCCAACCCTGTTAAATGAAGAAAACTGTCCTCAACATCTTTTTTATATTTTTTTACCTGTAAAAAAGAAAATTGTCCCTTATCATCTCCCCTATCCTTCTCCCCCCATCCCCACCCTTCAGTTGAGCGCCAACCATCTCATACACCCCGTTACCCATACTTGCCTCCAGAGGTCGGGAGGAGTGATTTTCAATGAACTAGAACACGTCTGCACTCTACAAAGACAAACTGATCTGAGGAATCAAGGTAAGCCGTACAATGGGAGTCAATGGGGGAGGTTCTACTTATGTTAATATCTGGGCCAATTTTAGGAATTTTGGCCCAAAATGTTCAACACTGGATTCTTGGGACCTCTTCTCATGAACACTGTCACTGTCATTTTGTTACTCGGTCCAAAAAAGTGATTTCACAGTTGCTGTGCCAAGTCACCTTTTGGTACTGATTAATGAAATGACAGTGCCACTATTGATGAGGTGGGGTCCCTAAAAGCCAATGTCAATAATTTGGTGCCAAAAGACTGTAAAATGACTGCATTATGAGCATGCGTTGTGCAGTTCCTACACACACTTGCAACTCCACTTTTTAATATTTGCAGTCCAGATTTTCAACATTGCCATTTTTTAAAACCTCCTTTTGGACAGTACAGTTGTCATTTTTCACATCCTGCCTGAAACATGTTTTTGCATCTGTCACACAGAATGGAGTGGTCACTGTGCAAAATCAACTTTCAGGATGGATTAACAAACTCATAGTGCCATTGTTCATGAGGAGAGGTCCCCAAAAAAAGTGTTGAAAATTTGGTGAAAAAATGACCATGTTATGAATGCGTGTTGTGCTGTTTCTACATACACTTGGGACTTCACACATTTTTCATATTTCACCCAGGTTTTCAGCATTGACATTTTTTCACACCTTCTAATGAACAGTACAGCTGTCATTTTTCACATCCTGCCCAAAATTTGTTTTTGCACTTGTGGCACAGAATGGCTCAGTTGCTGTGCAAAATCAACTTTTGTGATGGAGTGATGATATTTTTTATTTTAATTAGTTTTTGTTGACCGGGTAAGTGCACTAGACAAATCCTGCCTATTTTCAGGCAAGACCCGGCGGAGGGGGATGCAGATGAATGACAACTGATCTTGAACCAGATTAAGCTGTTGGTGGTATTTTTAGTGAATGAGGGAAATTTGGCCAGGACACCAGGGAAATTTCCCTACTCTTTGTGGTAGGGAGACGCTCTGGTCACGAGGATGGATCTCTCAGTCTCTGAGACACCCTGCTGCAGTACAGACCTTTCATCCTGTGCTCCTCTGTTGCCCCTGGATGATTCTTCAGATTCTCAGCCTGTTTCTACCACAGCAATGCATTTACCTTTGCCTGGAACTTTGGAGTCTTCACCTGCCATCATACCGACTGTTTCTTCTGCGTCTCTGGAGAGTTTGCATGTACGGGATGTTTCTGCACCGACTGACTCGGTTGTTCAGTCAGAACGCAAATCTGTGGTGGTATTGCGTGCTGCACCGTCGCCTCCCCCAGCTTCTTCCGGGTCTAACACACAGAGAGTCACCGCGACTGCTGAGTCGCATGCTGGGGCTATGGAATTCGTGAATTTGGACCCTTTGGCGGAATCCTCCCGGACTACACCTGCTCAGCCTCCTGTTTCTACTACTGCCTTGCTCCATTCTCGGTTTGGCTTGCCAGCTTCAACGGACATTTCGGACCCCACCTGGACTGCCCCAGAGGCATTACGAGGGGCAGGTTGGACACAATCCCCTCCGGGCACTTGGATACCGGATCCCTCATGGGACGAGGACAGACATGGAGTTTTATATTCTCCAAACAGGCCTGCACCGAGTATGAGCTCCACCGAGGTACCTCCTAGTAAGGACATGTTAATTCAGAAAGACTGTACTGTTTCATTGTCTAAAAGATGTTTCTAAGGTTTCATGGGGGATATTATGGACTCTGGGGACCCTGCTTGTTCTGCTGATTCTCCACCTACATCTCAGATTTCTGAGTTACCCCTTATTGTTTTGTCCCAGGACCCAGAGGAATCCTCTATATTACCTCCTACGATCATTTCTCCCGCTGCTCCCCATAGTACTTCTGGTCCTCCTTCCCTCCCTGTGAATTCTGTTCCTACTTCTTATAGTTCACTGGATACAGCCGGGGAAGGTGCCTCACATATGCTGGTTGACATTGTACCTCCGTATTTGGAGCACCCCCCCTTCTGCTAACAGGAGGCCTGTACTTTCCGATTTATTTAAAAACAAGCTCGGGCAAGCACCCCGTAGGAATGCCATCCGTCTCCGCTATTGGGGTGGACTCTCTGAGTTTCCTGACCGCTATTATGTGGCTCAGACACTCCTGAAAGGCTCGCTACTCTTTCAGGCCTCAAACATCTATGCTCTGATCCACATCTCCGGGGAGGAGACTTTTGATGTTAGTTTCAAGACCTCAGCTAGCTTGGACAGGTTTTGGCATGCTTACTCTTCTCTAAAAGATTCTCCTCTCTGGACTCCTTTTTTGGTAATTCCCCTTACTAAACCAACTGTGCGTACAGTCATTATCATGTTCTGAAATGAGGGTGTTAGCATAAGCAATATTTATCACTGGCTACAAAACCGATGTAATGTTCTGTCCCCGCCCCCGAATCTATTTTGGATGATGAAGGGTTGTGGACGGGGGGTTGGAGGTTTAGGGTTAAGCTTTTTCAAGTAAACTCGGATGTGGTGCACTTACCTAACAGTTTTTTAGGTAAGGATAGAAGGCAGTCTGTTTTATGGTGGACAACCTCGGGCCTGCTACAAATGTGGGGCCATCACACACTTAAGTAGTACCTGCAACTTATTGAAATGCAGTTTATGTGGGGGGTATGGACACCCTAGTGTTTCTTGTAAAAATATCTTTCAATGTAATTTGTGTAATGAATTGGGACATGCTTATCACCAGTGTCCCTGGGCTAGTAAAAATCATAAAGAGGGCTGGAATTCGGAGGTATTAGTTCAAAAAGCTCAGGATAAGATTCAAGATCGTCTAAGTTCTCTGGGACCTGTTCCCAAACCCACAATGGTCCCCCCCATGCCTCTTACAATAGATCCTCCTATTTCCTGCCAGCGAGTAACTCTGCATCTGACTTAGGCAACCCTCTACTTCTGAGTTGATGGTAGACCCTCCCCTCCTGCTACCACCTTTTCCACTCCTGCTATTCTGATTCCAGATTCGAAGGTTTCCAACCTGGCAGGTGGGTTACTAGGCTGCTGCCCATAAAAATCTGAAAGTTCCTGATATTCCCTTTCCAATGCTTTTGACTGTCTGAAAGGTGACAAGGATGATACTGATGATGACTCTGACGTATCTGCATTATTATCTGACATTGATCTTCCTACATCTAAACCTCCGGATGTTTCCAGAAAGAAACTCATGAAATCTAAGAAGGGGAGTAAAAAAAGGAAAAATATGGCTGTTACAGACGGTAGTGGTTGACAGACTTTTTTGGCCTGGCTACCCTCCGACTTGCATCCTTAAATGTTAGTAGCTTGAAAAGTTATAAGAGGCGGATGGTTTTCACTCAGTTTGTTGCCTCACTTCCTTTAGACATTCTGTTGTTACAAGAAACCCATGTCTCTACCTTATTTGAGGTACAACAACTTAGACGTGGGTGGTATAAAGGCCCATCCTACTGGACTTTTGGGACTGACACTGCTGATGGTGTGGCTATGCTGTTTTTTTCACCACAGTTCTCTGTATCTCGCATCATAGATATTTTTCCTGGAAGAGCGCTTATTATGGACTGCTCTATTTTTGATATTTTTTTACGTGTAATTGTAATTTATGGTCCACAAACTAAAGCAGCCCGTATTGCTTTATTTGATTTAATCAAGCCGTTTTTATGTACTCGTAAACATATCATCTGGGGGGTATTTTAACTGTTCTATAGATGTTGCTTGTAGAACAGCTTCAGGGAAAAAAGTGTATTGCGATTCCTCGGCCTTGTCCTCTTTGATTAAGGATGCAGGTTTGCAGGACGCATATCGTTTTCTACATTCTGATGTGGGATACACATACCACAGGTCAGTGTTCCACACTAGAATTGACTATATATTTGTCTCCAAACATTGTGTTCCTAATCAGTTTGTTCTACGCCATACTGAAATTTCAGATCACTGCCTTTTTTCATTGATTATACTTCTTTGTCCCTGTTTCAACCTATCCCCAATGGAAATTGAATAATTCTTTATTTTTTCCTTTTCCGCTCAGTCTCAAGTCCGACTATTTTTCAGGCCCATTTCCGTTCTCTGTTTTATGATTCCATTTGGGATTGGTGGAAAGATTCGAAGCAGGAAATCCGTTTTTTTTCAACACTTGGGAAGAAGAGGCCGGGACAAATACCTTACATACTTAACTCAATGCAATCAGTTACATAAATTGATGTCCTCTCTGTCTCTTCTCCTGTTGATTATTCATCTCAGATCTCCAAGATTAAACGTCTCACATTTTCTTTCCAATATGATAGTGCTTGAACCCTAGATTTTTTTATGCACGTCGGTACCTCCCTGTCCCCTTCTGCTAACCCATTTTTAGCCTTTAAGAGCAGACTTTCCTCCACTGTCATGCATGGCTTAATGGATGAGCACGGTAATGTTATGTACACGATCCTGGAAATGTTTTCTGTTATGCATTCACATTTACAACAACGCTTTTGTACTATTCCACACTCCACCCCTGATTTATCCTCTGTTTTTTCAGCTCCGGCCTCCCAGATTTCTACACATCAAATACCAGACCTTATTAGTCTAATTTCAAGAGAGGAAGTTGCTTGTGCTATATCACATCTCAAACTGAAAGTGGCCACTGGACCTGATGGTCTCACATGAGTTTATAAAACATTTCAGGAAAATTTGTTAGAAATCCTAACCCAAGTCTACGCTTTTATATTGAACTCTTTAGAGACAACCCCGACTTTGGTATATCTTTTTGAAATTCCTCTTTAAAAAGGGGATGTTCACTCCATTGCTAATTGAGACCCTTCCTCTCCTCAACACTGATTATAAAATTTTATCTAACATACTTTGTTCTCGCATGAAAAAGATTGCTCCTGATCTCATTAATCCGGCTCAATCCTGTGCTATACTGGGCCGTTCTAGCAATCAAACCTCTTTCTTTTATGGGAGATTTTTGAAGCTTGGACAGACTAAAGCCTTAGATTCTGTATATCACAAGTATCTACTTCAGATTTTGACACTCTATGGTATTCCACAACTTTTTTTTACAATGGCTCACACATGCTTTTCTTGGCATATTTTATTCCAATTATAAATGGATTCACGGATAACACCCTCCTACATGTGGTAGGACTCCGTCAAGGCTGCTCATTTAGTCTCCTTATTATCGCCTTGCCTTAGATCCCATCATTCGTCAAATTGAATGGCACTCTAGTATTATTGGTCTCGCACCCTCTCCTGATGTATTACCTGTTAAAATTTCTGCGTATGCAGATGATGTAGTATTGCTTACATCAAACCTAGCCTCAGGTGATACTGCACTCCAAATATTTCAATCTTTCTCTTTACTTTCAGGGGGTAGTATAAATTTACAAAAAAGTGTATGTATTTCCTTGGACACTGGGTCTGCCATTATTTCAAGGGCGAATGGTATTAGGTTTTGTACTACTCCCCAAAGAATTCTGGGACTCTGGTTTAATGTTCTGGATGGGGCTGGTTATAATTGGGAAACACGCCTCACACTCGATGAGTCTAAAGTCCAGATTTGGAAGACTTGGAAACTGGGGAAAAAGATGAGAGTTCTGGTGGTGAAGAAATTTTTACTCCCTATTTTTTTTGTTTCTTAGCCATATTTATGCCCCTCCTAAGAACTTAGAAACTAGGATTTATAGCACATTTTTTCAGATGATTTGGGGTAGCCACCTTTAATCCCATTAAACGGGCTGTGACTTATTTACCTGTCCACCAGGGTGGTCTGGGTATGATACACCCTATTGCTTTTTTCTATCCTTTTTCTCTTCCACCTTTCCAAAGTTTTAGATATTCCTTTCTGTTTGTGATTCATGGGTGTGTAGTGCGTGGACTCCATCATGACTGCTTGACTGACCTCCCCCCTCACCTTTCTCGTGTTTCTGGGGTTCCTTCTTATGTCATAGTTTCCGTACCCTGAGAGCTTGGAAGGTTAGTAAACCTTCTCTACTATCCTTGACCAGGAAACAAATATATGCGGCTTTTCTGACAGCTTCTAAGCCGATGTTGCTTTTTCCACATTGTTCTCCAACTGGTATGTCAAATGCTTTAAACATTCTTAAAGATAAACGGATTCCACCACACATGTGGGATGTTTCCTGGATGTGTTGCCATGGGAAACTACAAGTTCAGGGTAATCTAAAACACAAATCCTCACAGGAGCGGTTTTGTCCTAAACCCTTTTGTGTTCAATTAGAAGAATCCATGGATCATTTTTTTTTCACTTGTGCAGATGCTCGTTTGTTCTGGAAAACATTGGCAAACAAGTGGAAATGGCCCTTCCTGAGCAGTATTACGTATCAAGTATTTATTTTAGGTGCTTTCACTGCTCCATGGCACATATTTCATCCTAGCACACTCAGGGTCTTGTTTGCTATTTGTAAATATTATTTATGGCATGCCAGATGCCAATATGTATTGCAACAAATTCTGACAATACCTGCGGATATTATATCTTATATTGAAACTGCACTAATATCTATTAAGGAATCTGAATATAAATAGCTTCCTCCCTCAAGGTTTCATTCTTTCTGGGTTCATTTTGATTTTTGTTCTTAAGTTAGGCTTGTTACTTTCACCTTGTATAAATTCCTTGCCTGTCATGTATACTGTTTTTCTACTTGCTTATTTGTTTCTGGTTTTATGATATACTAATTGTATATGACTTCTTATGTTCTTGTTATTGAGTTTGGTTTGTTTTTTATGGCTATTTGCTTAATGTTATATTTTCTCAATAAAAAATTCCCCTACTCTTTTCGATAAGTGCCATGGGATCTTTAATATCCACCTGAACTACCACCAATCCAGGAAGACAGGACCTCGGTTTAACATCTCATCTGAAAGATGGCACCTCAGAAGTGCAGCACCCCTCTCATGCTGTACTACAGGGTCAGTACTGGGATATTAACCCAAGTGCCAGATGTGGGAACTGAACCCACAGCCCTCTGATCTTCCGGCCTCAGAGGCGAGTGTGCCTACTGAGCCACTGACACTGACAAATCACAATGCCACTGTTCATGAGGTGGAGTCACAAAAAGGCAATGTTGAAAATTTGGTGCAAAAGTACTCTAAAACATCAGAGTTACATGCGGTCATTGAAATTTTGCTACGCACACACGTAACTTTTCCAAATGTTAATATTTTCACTGAAAATATTCAACATTGCCATATTTTCACACAACCTCATGAATAGTATAGCTGTCATTTTTCACATCCTGTGAAAAATGTTTTTCTGCACTTGTGGCATGTAATGGTGTTACAGTTGCGCAGAATTGCATTTCAACTGGGATTTGAAAAATTTCTGTACTGGAAACATGCAGTGAGGTGATAAGAAGATTATGTTGAGCATTTTGTGTGAAAATTATTTAAGGTGGTACAGTTATAACTATTTGTTGCAATTTTGCTATGCCTACTCGTAACATTTATTTATTTTAATTATTTATGTCATTTTTGTTGACCAGGTACGTGCACTAGACAAATTCTTCCCTATTTTTAGGCATGATCTGGGAGGGATACAGATGAATGCCAACTGACCTTGAACCAGATAAAGCAGTTGGTGCTATTTTTAGTGAATGGGGGAACTTTAGCCAGGACACTGGGAAATTCCCTACTCTTTGATAAAGTGCCATGGGATCTTTAGCATCCAGCTGAACTACCACCAGAACAGGCAGATGGGACCTTGGTTTAATGTCTCATTCAAAATATGGCACCTCAGGATTGCAGAACCCCCATCTTGCTGCACTGCAGTGTCAGTATTGGGATATTAACCCAAGTGTCTGGTGTGGTGATAGAACTCACAGCCTTCTGATATGCCAGCCTCAGAGGTGAGTGTGCTACCTGCTGAGCCACTGGCATAATGTGTGGAAGTGCAAGGGCTGGAGACCATTGTGTTTCCACAGTTACACACATCTGAGAAAGTAAGAAAATAAATTCAAAAAACTTTGTTGATGCATCAGTTAGGGTTGTTACTACAGTGAGAAAAGCAGGGAAATGTGGTGTTAGGGTTTCCAACCCAGCACCCAACCCCTCACCCTGCAGAGACTGTGTCACAGGGTGCTCCCTGTGATGAGTACAGGCCCTAATATTCTTCCAAGTGCCTCCCCAAAAGAGAGAATGTGCTTAGGTATAAAGTACCAGATACTGACTAGTGAAGGCATTTATGTGAAACGTAGAAATGTATAAAAGATTACCACTAGGGAGTTAAGATAGGGGATGTCAGTTGGAGCTGACTGCTAGAGGGGGTGGTGGACCTCTGAAGTACATACGTTTGCAAGGAGATAGCCTGGTGGTACTGCTGGGAAGAGCAGTGGTTCATCCTGAGTGTAGCTCATCTGTTCATTATTTTGTTGAGACTTTGAAAATGACTGAACTAACTTTATTTTCCTGATTTCTGTGAATCCTGAAGTCAAAGTTTCCTGACAAAAATAAAAGAAGTGTCTTTCTGGCACTTTTTATGCACTAAGATTGTGGGTCTGCATGATTTGTTATCCTGACTATCCCAACCCCGCTACAGACTGACAGGTGGGGTGCCTTGGAGGTCAGCCCTAATGCCTCCACCTCCACTCTGTAGAGAATGACAGGCTTTGGGGGTGCATTGGAGTCCTCATCCCTAACTTTCACCCCATTCCATAAGTAAATAAACTGAGATAGGTACAGTACAGGAGAATGGGGTGAGAGTTAGGGCTGAGGACTCCAAGGCACACCCTCAAAGCCTGTCATTCTCTACAGGGTGGGGGTGGGGGTGTTAAGGCTCGCATCCAAGACACCCGCAATGAGTGTCATTCTCTGCAGTGTGGGAGTGGGGTGTTAAGGTTGGAAACCCTAACACCACATTTCCCTGTTTTTCTTGCTGTAGTAACAACCCTGACTGATGCATCAACAAAGTTTTTTTTTTATTTTATATATTATACTCATGACCCTGCATTTTCCATGATTCCTGCCGACGGAACAAACGTCCTTTGCTGATGGGGTTGCCGAATCCCCCATCGGCTTCACTGCTCCATCGAAAAAAATGTCCATATGCCATGCTGGGAGCCTACCCCAGCATGGCAAAAGTGTAATTTGCTGACAGGGCACCCAATCCCCCGTTAGCTTCACTGGCCCCCCAAAATGTCTGTATGCCATGCTGGGATCCAACCCTAGCACGGCAAAAGTGTAATTTTCTGATGGGGTGCCCAATCCCCCATTGGTTTCACTAGCCCCCCCAAAATGACCATATACCATGCTAGGAGACCACCCAGTGTGGCAAAGTGTCATTTACTGACGGGGTGCCCAATCCCCCATCAGCTTCACTGCCCCCCCAAGCTGCCTGGTGCCATGCTGGGAGCCCACTCCAGCATGGCAACAGTCCATCATTGTCTTAGAAAACTAAAAAAGACCTGTAAAAAACAAAACTTCCCTCATTGATTCTTTTGCCCCCTCATCAACCCATGCCCACCCTCTGCGCACCCCACACCCCACCTCACCCCCACCTAAAACCATACTTGCCTCCGGTGCCCAGTGTGACGATCTTCAGTGGACCGGGAACACGTCTGCACTCTTCAAAGCCACCTGCGAACTGAAGAAATGCTGGTAAGCTGTATAATGGCATAAATAGATTTTTTCAACTTTAGTGCATATCTCAGCCATTTTTGGGAATTTATTCACCACATTTTCAAAATGGGGTTTTTGGGGCCCCACCTCATGAACTGTGACACTGTCATTTTGTTATTCTGTCCCAAAAGGTGATTTCTCAGTCACTGCATGGAACCACTGTTTGGGACAGATTAACAAAATGACAGTGTCACAGTTCATGAGGTAGGTGCCCAAAAACCCTATGTTGAAAATTTGGTGAAAATATTCCCAAAAATGACTGTTTTACGCATTTGTGTTCCGCAGTTCCTATGCACGCTCATAACTTTGAGCATTTTTAATATTTTCACTCCAGATTTTCAATATTGCCATTTCACCACACCTCCTTATAAACAGTACAACTATCATTTTTCACATCTCTTCCAAAATGAGTTTTTACACATGTAGCACACAATGGCACGATTGGTGTGTGAAATCAATGTTTGGGACAGATTAAGAAAATCACAGTGTCGCTGTTTATGAGCAGAGGTCTTAAACTGGCTATGTTGAAAAGTTGGTGAAGAAATTTCCCCAAATGACTATTTTACCAGAGTGCGTTGCACAGTTCTTATGCACGCTCATAACTTCAAGCATTTTTAATATTTTCATTCCAGAATTTCAGCATTGCCATTTTACCACACCTTCTTATGAACAGTATAACTGTCATTTTTCACATCTCACCCAAAATGGGTTTTCGCACATGTAGTGCACAATGGCGCAGTTGGTATGCAAAATCAATGTTCGGGACAGATTAAGAAAATCACAGTGACACTGTTCATGAGCAGAGGTCTTAAACCAGTTATGTTAAAAATTTGGTGAAAAAATTCCCCAAAATGACTGTTTTACCACCGTGCATTGTGCAGTTCTTACACATGCTCGTAACTTTGAGCATTTTTAATATTTTCACTTCAGATTTTCAGCATTGCCATTTTACCACATCTCCTTATGAACAATACAACTGTCATTTTTCACATCTCACCCAAAATGTGTTTTCGCACATGTAGCACACGGTGGTGTGGTCGGTGTGCAAAATCAATGTTCAGGACAGATTAAAAAAATCACAGTGACACCGTTTATGAGCAGAGGTCTTAAACTGGCAATGTTGAAAATTTGGTGACAAAAGCCCATAAAATGACTGTATTATGAGCATGCATTGTGTCAGATATGGCAAAGAAAGGGTAAAATTAAGGGTAAAAATGTGCCACAGAATTGCCACAGAAATTGGTATCAAGCACTGCAGAAGTTCTGTGGCAAATGAGAACCCTGTCACAGAACTTTGCTCCAATGTGCTGCAGAAAAATCAGGGCCCTGATTATACTGGTGTGATAGCACCAGTATATTAGGGTTGATAAGGTGTTAAAGTGCAATTTTTGGACCTTAATACCATTGTAATGGTTGATGTGATTTCTAGGATATTTGCATACATAATTGCCTTGGGTAGGTGTTTGTAAGTGGCAAGTTTTTTCTCAATAGCTTTAGCCATTTCCGAGATACAGAGTGTTAAAAATAAAGGTTTGGGACTTTTTGGCACTTTTTTGTTCACCTGTGTCTGAGTCGCAACTCTAGCTTCTGGGCTGAAATTTTCAGGATAGAAAGCCTTTGCCTCACAGATGTGCCTTTTGAAGGTTGGGTGAAAAAACATTAATCCATAAAAAAGTTATTACATTGTTAATTTCCCTTTATTTCCTATGGGAAAAATGTAGAACTACTTTCTACACACTGTCATCCAGTTTTGTACACTTTGCACCTTAATAACTTTGCAACCCTTCAAATGATTTACTTGTAATTTGGCATACAAAAGCTCTGAAGGTAGGTCTCTTAAAATGGTAAATTGTGTGTGAATGCATTGTGTTGTAGCTGAGATACTGTATCTCAAACATCCTTAATCTTACTTGGTTTATTCCCATTTTCCCTGACAGTCTTCCAGTTTTGCATATTTGCACCATGATAACTTTAGAATGCTTCAATAGATGTGCATGAAATTTTGCACACATAATCTTGGGGAGTATATGCATTGATGTAATAAATCTCATTTAAGCAACTTGTGTGATTTGTGAGATATTGTGTCTCAAACATGATTAAACTGACATTTGTTTCCATTTTACTGTCTTCCAGTTCTGCATAATTTGTACTTTAATAACTCTGAGCCCTACAACATTTGTGCATAACATTTTGTATGTGTAATTTCATGGAGTTGGTCTGTTGATGTGTTTAATTCCATTTGAACCGCTTGTGGTTTCAAAGATACTGTCTCAAATATCCTTAAATTTACATGTTTTTCCCATTTTTGCAGTCATCCAGTTTTGCATACTTTGCACTTTAAAAACTTTGCAACCATTTAACAGATATGCATGAAAGTTTGGATGCCTACTTTTGTTGGGTAGTTCTGTTAATGTTGCTAATTTCATTTGAATTGCATGTGCGGTTTCTGAGATATTGGGCAAGATATTCAAACCTTTGCGCTGGGCGCAAACCATTTGCGCTTGGTTTGTGCCGGGTTTGCATGGGTCTGCTATATTCAAAAGGCCACATAGCATGGGCAAACTGCATTAGTGCTGGGAAAAAGCATAATGTATGCAAAGAAGCAAAAAGAGGGGGCATGTACATGAATACAGGTGCAATGTTATATTCAGTGCATTAGCGCCACACAAAATGCTTTTGCTCAACTTAGCATGACACTTTGTGCAGTGCAAATTACCAGCCAGAAAAAGGTAGTCTTAACTCTGGACAAACCAAGGTTGAGGGATGTGGACACAGCTGCAACAGGGAGCAAGACTGTCTGCAGCCAATGAGAAGGCAGTGTGGGAGGACTGCCTCCCTAGGCCACTCCATATGCACAGGTACCTAAACTGTTGCATACAATGTAATTATATTGCTCAGATGGCAGAAAGCCAGACAGTGATGGAACTATGTTGAAACAGCACCTGCAGCAGTAATGGTTTATTATGTGGCAATATGTTACACAGTGTGAATTGTATGTTGTGTTACTGGTCTGTGTTTCATGTACACTGTATCATCCCAGCTGCACATTTTGTGGCTCTGGAGCTGTCTGACACTGTGTCTCTGCCCAGTGTACTTACCTGAAAATAAGGTGATAAATAGGAGGTACATGATGGCACTCATGTGATATGAAATTATTGTCACTCCTTTAGAGTGACCTCTGGATATTCATGAGTGGTGAAGCCACTTGTGAGTATCCAGAGGTCACTGTGCAGGAGTTGAAAATATTTTCCATATCACATGACTGCACATCATCTATCCGATTTATACAATAGGATCCCCAATTGGTGAAAAAGCTACCAACTGCGTGGTTTGCGTGGGTTTGCATGGATGTGATAAATGTCATTTCTTACATTTATCACACTCTGGTGAAAATAACAGGATTTATCATACTCATTCATCACTCAACCCTATTTTGTAAATACAGGCACCAGAATATAAACATGCTGCACATGCTGCACATGGATGGCACCCCCCTATGTTGCCATCATCTGCCACCAGTACCAGCTGTGCCAGGCATTAATTAGTGACCCAGTGTCCAATAGACACCATGGCAGTGTTTCCATACAGCATACACCTGCACACCACCATTCGGTGGACACCAACTGAATCCAGTACACACATGTAGCACTGGGGTGTGGAGGATGTTGAGGGAGGGTGTACAGGTAGCCAGACTGCACCACATTCTGGGTGCTGCCCAGGACTGGGACAATCCATGCAGTGCAAATGATCCAGTGTAGGGAATACCCCAACACCAGTGTACCTGTCTGATGTTATGTGTCCCCAGCCACATAACACACATCTGTACAGACACCATAGCACACACAGCCAGCCATGTATATGTCACTGTGAGTATCCCATGCCAGTGGTGTAGCATCTGTGGGTCACACAACAGCATAACAGTAATGTCAACTGTTAGTACACACCTGTAAGATGGGCCTGTTACTGTGTAACATGCAGCACTCCTTGATGCCCTACACACCATAGACATTGATATGTCCCTCACACTACTGGACCCCTTGTTATTGTGCTGTGTATACTATGCACTGTAGCAGGATCTACAGTTTGACTATTGCATGCAGCACCACCACCTGTGCCTGTACTGTGTAGTCCCCTGGGGCACATTATTTTATGAGGTTCTGTACAAACGTAGCCTGCAGCTACCACCATGTATTTCCAGAATGACCTACAGGTGGAGCTGTGGGCAGACCCAGCCAGGCCCTGTACTTTCAGACTGAACTGCAGGTGGAGCTGTGGGACCATGCAATAGTGCTGGGCAAACTGCATGCAAATCAGGACATAATGAGATGCTAATCTGGATGTTTCCCACAGACTACTTAAGTAGGCTGATTTGCATGTCACTTTTGAATATAGCAAATGTTTTCCCTATGCAAAGGTGATAGCACCAGGCAAACATCTTAGCACCATGCAAAACCTGCAAGAAATATGTCTGGTACATTTCCATTAATTTCACATGCCTGCTGCTTGCAGCTTTAATTAATCCACTCCTTTGCTAGCACACACATTGGCCACTTAGTTCACCTTTACCTTCCTTCACGTTGCTGTGCACTGGGCTGCTGTTGTGGTTTGCACTTCCTGCTTCCTGTGTTCAGAGCTATCTTATTTTCTGGCCTATTTTGAACTGCATTCCCAGCCCAGCTTGCCCGGCTCCTTAGCATGCTATATTCAGCAGATTTAGCACTAGGACTATTTGTTTTGAATATAGTAGGCTATTGGTTCCAGGCTAATTTAGCATGCCAGGCAGTGTTAATTTAGTCCTGGGCAAAGTTTTGAATTTCTGGCCCATTGTGTCTTAAATATCCTGACATTTACATGTGTTTTCCATTTCCGCAGTCTTCCAGTTTTGCATACTTTGCACCTTAATAACTTTGCAACCCTTCAACAGATGTACATGACATTTTACATGCATAATCTTGTGTGGTAGTTCTGTTGATGTGGCTAATTTAGTTTGAACAGCTTAATTGCGACATTGTTTGCCAAAAGAACTAGTGTACTGCCGCAGTATGTGACACTACTTTTCCAGATTTGTCTGTTTCTTTATCAATTCATAGCTAAAAAATGGTGTGGGCTTTTGGGTTGAAATTTTCAGGATACAAAGGACTTGCCCCAAAGATGTTACTTTAGCTGATTTGCTGAAAAAATGTTACTGCATGGCAGAGTTATAACACTTTGAAGTTTCAGAATTTTTCTTAGGGTAACATTGTGATGATTGGGGTACTTTTCAGATGCTGTATCTTGAAACCTCTTGGAGATACAGCTTCAGTGCTATGGGTAGTTTAGTACACTTTTGAGTGTACTATGCTGTTTTTCATGTTACCAGGCCCTGTTTCAAACTGCTGGTGAATTTTAATGAATGGGGCACATGTGACCTATACTGTGGCATGCATTATCAACATGGCAGCAGAACTGCTTTGCAGGCCACAGTGATACCACAACACACCATGCACTGCTGGGAGTATAGGGTCCAGAGGGCCCTGTGCTTCCACACACATATGAGGGACAATTATGATAGACATGGATAGGAGCACAGGGCCTGTGCCCTCACCACTCACTATGGATCGATTGGAGTACAGGGCCCAGAGTGCCCTATGATCCCACATGAAATGAGGGAAAGTACAATAGGCATGTATGAGAGCACAAGGCCCTACCACTCACTATGTACTGATAGGTGCGCAGGGCACAGAGGTCCCTGCACTTGCACATGGAACTGAGGGACAATTACAAGTGGCATGAATGGGCCCTGTGCTCCTACTGCTCACTATGGACTGATCGAAGCACAGGGCCCAGAGCACCCAACATTCCCATAATCAAATAAGGCTGATTATACTTTCTCAAAAAGTAAGGAAATTCATTGCAAAAAACTTGATTAATGCACCATTAGGGTCAAAGCATCAGAAGTAGGGACATACAACCTTAAGGCTCCCAAGCCTAAGAATCCATCACCACTTTGCATGCAGGAACAGGCATAAGGGGTGTGTTTTGGGGTTGTGAACCCTAATGTTCACCCAATCCCATGAGTAAGTAAGTTACATATTAAACTGGTGTGCCAGTATATTAGGTTTGATGAGGGTGTTCAATGTTATAGGGCAATTCTTGGACATTAATAACTTTGTTATGGTTAAAGTGATTTCTATGAAATTTGGCATGCCTATTCAACTTGGGTAGGTGTTTGTATGTGGCAATTTTTTGTATCAGTAGCCTTAGCCCATTCAAGGTACACAGTGTTTTGAAAATGAAGGTTTGGGGTTTTTTGGCACTTTTTTTGTCCACCTGTATCTCAGAAACCGCTTTAGCTTCAGGGATGGAATTTTCAGGGTAGAAAGCCTTGGCATTGGGAATGTGCTTTTTGAAGGTTCAGTGGAAAAATATTAATCCATTCCAAAGTTATTCAAGTTTGCATTTCCCATTATTTCCTAAGGGAAAAAATAGATGTCAAGCACAAATAAGGATCCCTTGTTACAGGAGCAGCTGCAATATGGGATTCTAGGTTGAACACATTATGCTGCTGGCCATGTTCTTTCTACACTTAGCAAGATAAATGAATTAAGTACTTTTGATGTGTGGGCACTGGGGATCCCACTCCCAGTATCCCTAAAGAATTATTATATACTGTATATTTCTTTAACCTAAAATAAAGAAAACAGTCCTGTGATGTACTTGCCAACATCGGGGGCCCAATCCCTGTGTCAGCATTTACACTCCCCACCCCAACAAATGTTGGACACTGGGAAGCACACTCCCAGTGTCCCAAAATAATTACTATATATTAACATAAAAAAAGAAAACCATCCCATGACATAATTGCCAACATTGGGGTGCCCATTCCACATGTTGGCATTTACTCGCACGCCCCAATTACTTTTGGACATCGGGAAGCCCACTCTCAGTCTTCACAAATTATATTATTATTTTATTCCCCCCCCCCACAGCACTGTGGGACACTGGGGAGGCCACTTCCAGTGTCAACAAACATTATTTTTTCAGTTACCTAAAAAGAAGAAAGAGTCCTGTGATGTCTTTACTTTATTTGTTTTCCTGAAACAAAGAAAACCATCCCTTGTGGTCACCATTCAGCACCTCCCTCCATCCACAGCCTCCCACTGAGCATCCACTTCCCTTACACTGTACTTACCTGTGGTGGTCATCTGCTGTCATCTCCTGTGGACCAGGACACGTCTGCAGTCTTCAAAGCCGAACCACAAAGTGAAGAATATGGTAAGTGCAGTATAATGGCATTTTGAATGTATGTTGATATCTAGGCCATTTGTTGGTATTTTTCCATTAAAATTTCAAGATGGGCTTTTCTGGGACCCCACCTCATGAACACTGGCACTGCCATTTCGTTACTCAGCCCCGAAAAGTGATTTTGAGGTCACTGTGCAGAATCATCTTTCAGGACCAATTAACAAAATGACAGTGCTAGTGTTCATGAAATGTGATCCCAAAAACTAATGTTGAAAATTTGGTGAAAAAAATTCCTAAAATAGCAACATTATCGTGCATTGCACAGTTTCTATACAGGTGCATAACATAAGTAATTTACAATATTTTGGCTCCAAAATTTCAACATTGACATTTTTCACACCACCTCATGAACAGTACAGCTGTCATTCTTTGTATCCTGCCCAAAATGTGTTTTTGCACCTGTGGCACAGAATGGCGTGGTCACTGTGGGAAATCCCCTTTCAGGACCAATGAACAAAATCACAGTGGCAGTGTTCTTGAGGTGGAGTACCAAAATGGCCATGTTGAAAATGTGGTGAAAAAAATCCTAAAAACGGCTGAGTTGTGAGTGGTCATTGAAAATTTTGTACAAGCGAGCGTAACTTCGGATATTTCCAATATTTTCACTTCAAATTTTCAACATTGTCATTTAATCACACCACCTAGTGAATATATGTGTGAAGGCCATGAAATTTGCTCCATGAGTTAATTCAGGGATTTTGCAGAATTCACGGAGTGATTCTGTGAAATTCTCAACTGCGAATTTCATGGATTTTGCTTCGGAGTGCAAAATTTTGCATGCTAATTTCGCACTCTGCCCCCAAAATTCATGCTTTGCATTAAAAAAGGTGAATTTTGCTGAACATTTTTGTGCAAATCACGTGAATCGAAGTTTCAGATTGTTCTGAAAACTCTGTGAATTCCACGAAGTGCAAATTTCTGGCAATCCGCATGAACTTCGCTTGCAAAGTTTAACTTCAGAATACCTCTACTCATTAACACAATAAGGAAACAAATAAACTATATGAAAACTTAAGGAAATTTATTGCAAAACACTTTGCTAATACACCATTAGGGTTGAACCATTAAAGGCAGGGGAATGCAACCTTAGGGTTCCTAAGCATAAGACCCCACTCCCACTATGCATACAGGAACAGCCATGAGGGGAACTTAGGTTTCCCAACCACAGCATCCCACCCGCTCCCTTGGCTTCCAGTCATAATACCCCACCCCCACCCTGCATGCAGGAACAGGTGTGATGTGGTGTACCTTGGTGTTTCAAACCCTAATGTTCACCCCATTCCAACACAAAGTAAGGTAACATGGGTACAGAATAAGAGAATGGGATGAGCATCATTTATTTATTTTATTTATTGAAAAGTTTCACCAGGAAAGGCACACTGAATAATATAAAATTGCTCGTCTCATGGAGTGCCCTGGGGGGAAGGGAAACATGGGAAAACAGTAATCAAAAGCACATTTCCATGCAGTATTATAGAAAAGTATATATACAATAATCAACAACACATCCCCAAAGGTAATGCAGAACAGAGAAGCAACTGAGTAAAAAAAAAATACATAATTTAGTAGCATTAGATAATCTTTGGGATTTGATGTGAGAGGAACAAATTATCAGAACTGTAGACTTAATACATACAGTGCAGACAAGGAAGTGCAGTTAAGTACATTGGTTTCTCCTCACATAAGTGTTAAGCTTGGAAAGGGGATGGGGAAGCCAGAGGGGAAACTAGGGAGGAGTGAGAAGCCAGTGGGGAAAATTAGGAGCAGTTGCAGGAATGAGAGAGAAAGTTGAAGAGGGAGGTTGAGATGGACCACTGAGAGGAGAAGTGCCTGATTTGATGAGGCATTGCATTCCAGAGCTTAGGGAACCTATAGAAGAATGACGATTGACCTATAGAGGTGGTGCACCGTGGTATAGCTAGGGTTCAGGAGTTACTGGATCTGAGGTATAGAGGGGCAGGAGGGCAGGGGGACAGTGAGGAGACAAGGAAAGGGTGATTTGGAGACATATATTATGCAGTGGGCTAGGAGGTGGTTTTCAAGGGAAGGAAAAGCTAGAGAGCGATATAGGTCACAGTGGTGGGGTAAGAAGGGGCAACCAGAGTGAAATGACAGAAAGTATTGAAAAGGGTGTCCAGTCTGGTTAAGGATGACTTTGGTGCAGCACTGTAGACTATGTCACAGTGGTCAAAGATGGGTAGTATCATTTTCTGGACAATCTCCCACCTGGTTTGTAAAGGTAGGCTGATTCAATTCCTGTAAAGGGCACCTAATTTAGTGCACAGCTTTTTCAAGATGGAGTCTCTGTGTCCTGTGAAGTTTAGGTGCTGGTCTAACCAGATCCCAAGATACCTAAAGGAGGAGATGTCCTCCAGGGTAGTCATCAGTGGTGTGGAAGAAGGGCAATTTAGTTAGCTTACAGAGTTTCTGCCTAGTGCTGAAGGTAATGGAGACTGTTTTCTTCATGTTGAGGAAAATCTGATGGGAGTTTAACCATTGCTGAACTTTCTTAAAGTCATGCTGAAGTGTAGAAGTGACATCAGTTGGTGATTGGCCAGAGTAGAAAAGGACAGTATCATCAGCATACATATGGATGGAGGAGGAGGTGCACACTGATGGGAGGTCATTAAGGAATATAGATAATAATGGGGGTCCCAAGGACAGAGCATTGGGGTACACCAGTATTAATCTGGAGAGGGGTAGGTGAAATCAGCAATTTTGACTGACTATTTTCAACCTGTTAGGTAGGAGCTAAACCAGTTTGCGGCTGAATCAGACAGGCCAGTAGATAGCTGATTGTCTAGGAGGAGAGGGTGGTAGACAATGTCAAAAGCCTTTGCAAGGTCAACAAATATCACAGATGTGATTAGACTACTGTCCATACCTGAGAGTATGGAATTGGTGAGCCTAAGTAAGGAAATGGTAGTGGAATGATGTTTCCCAAAACCAGATTGGTAGGTTGTGAAAAGGCAGAGTCTGAGAGGTAAGAGGAGAGTTGGGAGAGGACCAGGTGCTCCTGATGCTTAGCGAGACTAGGTAATAGAGCCATTGGCTGATAATTCCCAGGCATAGAGGGTCATCTCCCTTGGCTAGTGGGAGAACTACAACGGCTTCCACGGGTCAGGGATGGTGGCCAGTGAGAAGGAAAGATTAAATAAGGCAGAAAGTGGTGAGCAAATGGCATGAGCAGAGAGGAAGAGAAGTTTGGGGTCAAGGCTATCAGACGAGGAACCCTTAGATGGTTTGAGAGTGAAGAGAGCATTTAAAGTATCATAAGGTGAGACTGGAGAGAAGGACAAGAGGTTGCTAAGGAAGCTGCTTGGGTGTGAGTTATTGTGGACCGATGCGACCGGTTGGGTAGGAGGAAGATAAGCTAGTAGAGCAGCAGCACAAGAGGTAAAGTAAGAGCTGCATTCAGAGGTAAATGAGAGGTGGGCAGATGTAAGGGCATTATTGACATAGATGAGTGGAGTTTGAGATTTAGAGGGTGGAGCAAAGAGGGAGCTAATAACTTTCCAAAATTTTGTCGAGGTACGTATGTTAGCATCAAAGGTGGATCTAAATTATTTGGACTTAGCAAGCCTTATAGCCTTGGAGTAGGCATTTCTGAGGGGTCGCTATCTGTCTTGGTCATCATTTGATTTAGAGACTTTGTGAGGCTTCCAAACCTGGTCTCGAGCTTTCACATATATGCCATCAATTCCAGTGTGATCTATGAAAGGTGGTTTCTGTGAACTCGAGTACGCTTAAAGGGTGCATGCTTGTTCCAGATGTTAAGAAAGTGACCTTGGAAATAGTCCAGGGCTTTGTTATCTGTAGTAGCAGAATAAATATGAGACCAGTGAGTGTGGGCTAGGTCACATAGGAGGTGGATAAGGTCCAGGGATTTATATGAGCAGACAAGCAATGTTTTATGTGGAGCTTTTGGGTGGTGGGGTTTGCGGACCAAGTAAATCATATGATGGTCACTGAGTTCATCTGGTAGGAGGCCTGATTCGATTACTATGTGTATATGTGAAGTTAGGGCTGATTCAATGACTGAGTGGCTGCTTGATTTGGTATTTAGTCGAGTTGGCTCATGGATCAATTGTGTTACATAGATACATAGACAGTGTTGGCAGATAAGGGCCTATGGCCCACCCAGTCTGCCCATTTGAGCTTGTAAGTTCAGTTTATGTTTTCCTAGAAGTCTGTTGCCCCTTACCCCAGACCTCCAGAATTCCTTTATGTCTATCCCATGCATTCTTAAATCCCGTGATTGTTTCAGCCCCCACCACTTCCTCTGGCAGGGTGTTCCACTTGTCCACCACCAGTTCTGTGAAGAAATTCTTCCTCATGTTTCTTCTGAATCATCCTCCCTCCAATTTCATCCCATGCCCTCTAGTCCTGGAACATCTTTTTCACTTAAAAATTGTGTATTCCTGCACCCTGTTCCTCTCTGTAAGATACTTGTATGTCTCTATCATATCCCCTCTCTCCCTCCTCTCCTCCAGGGAGTACATGTTCAGTTTCTTCAACCAAGGTGTTACGTTAAGAGCCACGATGTTGTTATACAGCTTGGATAGGGAGAGGTCAGGCCAGTTTTGGTTAAAATCACCTAGGTTATAGAGTTCACCGTTTGATTTGAGGATAGAAATTTGAGAGTGATTAGAGGCAATAGTAGTGGAGAGGTCTGGGTGACAGCAAATCCCTGCAACATAAATTGGTATGGAATAAGGCATGTAGAACCTGAGGACAAGGGCTTCATAAGCCGTGGGGACCAATACAGATAGGACCGGGGTAGTATGAATGGAGGATGAACTGTAAATAGCTACACCGCCGCTGCCCCTATTTGTGCAGTATTGCCAGGTGATATTGTAGCCAGGGATGTAAATACTGGGATCAGGTATTTTACTATTTAACCAGGTTTTGGTTATTATGAGGAGGTCAGGAGCTAGTGATAGTGCTAAGGGTTGAAGCAGGACTAGTTTAGGTAGTAGACTTCTTATGTTAAGGTGGAGGATTTTAAAACCACAAGGAAGGGTTGGTGTGTGGGAGGCAGGGAAGGGCGTGTGTGGAGAGGGCCACCTGCATGTTTGATAGAGGGGCCATGGTTAGGATTTATTTCCCTGGCAGATAGTAGGAGAAGGGAGATGATTATGAAGCATAAACCATCAGGCATCCTTGTAGTCCACTGGAATACCTACTGCCATCGCCAGTTCACCTCCTGCATGCCTGGACACCACTCTGCACCTCTTTCAGTGGTAAGAAGCCTGCTGCCACTGGCCCCTGAAACAAGCATCCGGCATCCTGTAGCCCACTGGGCTACCTACCGCCATCCACGGTTCATGTCCTGTATGCCTAGATACAACTCTGTGCTCTCTCTCGCTTAAAGAGCCTGCTGCCACTGGCACCCTGGAAACAAGCATTGGCATCCTTGTAGCCCACTGGACTACCTACCGCCATCTGCTGTTAGCCTCCTGCACTCCTGGACATCATTCTGCACCCCTTTCAGTGCTAAGGAGCCTACTGCTACTGGCTCCCTTGAAACAAGCATTAGGTATGGCCTATACACGGCCCCAGCCTCCATGGCTGCTGCTTCTGCTGCTGAATATCTTGAAAATCAATGCCTTTCCCTGGAAAAGTCCTCACTGGCTGCTCCTGAGCAGGAGCACCCTGATTGGCTGTCCAACAGACTGACTTTTTGCTCTCCTGATACCAGACTCAGCTCTTAGACATTAAGCCAGTGAATTAATTTGGGCTGCCTCCATTCTGGAACTGGCAAAGAAATACATTTGTTTTTATTCTCCCTTCTACAGCACAGCTGAAATCCTGCACTTACGGGGATCCTGTCTCCATGCAAGGGCTGATTTTCAGTTTCAGTGTGCCAAGTTGATCCACACAGCTTCCACTCTGCAGATTTTCCCTGTGCTACTGCTTACAGTCATTTCTTGTATTGTGTTAAACCTGCTACCTCAATCGCTATGTCTAAGTTTATTAGAGTACAGGATTTAGAGTTCAGGATTTCTTTGTTGAAAGTCTCCATAGCCTCTGATTTGTATTTTAATCCAGTGCAGCAACCAATTTAATTCCTCCCTTTGTATCGCCCCCCCCGACTGTGACCCCTTTGTTTTACAAATCTCGGTTACAGAGCTGGCACCTAGCTGTCTGCTTCCCACCACCTGATCTGGCCCTCTTTTAGTAAATTGCAACTCTTTTGTCTGTGTGCTAATTTTATTTTATCTCCCACCACTTCGGAGTGCTATTAATCCCTGTCTTGTTCCTCTTTCAACAGGCATCTTTGTAGTCCACTGGGCTACCTACCGCCATCCACGGTTCACCCCCTGCATGCATGGACACCACTCTGCACCTGTCTTGGTGCTAAGGAGCCTACTGCCACCGGCCTTCTGGAAACAAACATCAGGTACAACCCATATAAGGCCCTGGCCTCCATGGCTGCTGCTTCTGCTGCTGAATATTTCATCCACCACCCTCCCTCTCCCAGGCTATTTTTAAATAACTAAAGCTCCTCCCTCCCCTACCCCATCCTGTGCCCATTGGCTTCCAGTACCAGAGCTCTGGAGCTTAAAGCTATCCATCACCCCACCCCATTTGTTTGATCTCCCACTCTCTCTTAAAGCTTCCTCACTGGTCTGCTGTTCTCACCCAGCACTGCTTGCGCAAAAGTGCCCTAGGCCTGCATTTTTCTCCTCCTCTCTACCAATGTCTGCTGTCACTATAGAACCTGCCCCAGCTCACACTGTTTGTGATCTTCCTGATCTCCCTATCATGTGTCAAGATGCCTCAGCACTAGCCCAGGACCAAATATAGCTTGCCTACCTCTCAGAATCCAGCTCCTACTGGTATGCCCTACACTCCTCCCTTATGGGAACTCTCCTACTCAGGTCATGTCACCCTCTACTTCTCTCTTAAACATGGAATGCTGCTTACTTGGTCACTACCTGGCCTCCATATCCTGCTCTATTGCCATTCCTTCTTGCACCTGCATCCCATTCCTATCCCTCCTACTCCATGCAGGAGGCATTGAGAGCAACCCAGGCCCCCCTAATTCCCACATAGCCTCCTCCAACAGCACCAGGACAAATGCCCCAGAGCTAAATGATACAATGCAATACAACCTGACCCAAACTATTAACCTTCCCACAAGGCAGAACCCTTGCAAGGGCACACAAATACTCCTGGATTGGATTGCAACTAACCGGGAGGACTGTGTCCTGCACACTGGTACAAGGCTGACTCCATTAGCAATCACTCCCCTATGTACCTTCTCTGGTCATCCAAACTTGAATGGCCCCTTCTCAAATACCTGTCTTTCCATAATTTCAGAAGCCCAAACACCCCTGTCCATCTCTCTGAGGAACGGGCACTGGACTGATCTGCCATTTTCTCATATTCAAATGAGACCTAGGCAGCATTCATGCTCAGTCAAGCTCTCCTGACTCTACAGGACAAGTATTTTCCAGTCATCACCAGAAGGGTGAGGGGTGGCTACTTAGAATGGGTCATGAAAGACCTCCTTACCCTCATGAAAGACAGGGACTGTGCCTGGTCAACCTATAATGCATACTCATCACCTACCCTACGGGATGATTACAGGCATCAGAAGAACCTTTGCAAACACCTGGCCAAAGGTATCAAACAGACACATTTTCGCAATCTCCAGTAAATTAACCTCGGGGATCCTAAACAATTCTGGGCATCAATTGGCTACTACTAAACCCCCTCGTAAGCCTGTCCCACAGCTACACACTAATGCTGGCCTCTTTACTGATCCCCAAGAAGAGATCAAGGCCCTCAATGACAAATTCTCTGACTTCACTATGTACCTGAGCAAACTCCCAAATGACCTGCAAAAAAACCCTATCCCCCTACACATACCCACAACATCACCCACCAAGCCTACCATTCAACCCCCACCTCCCCCATTTTTCTTCAAAATACTCTCACATGCTAACATAGCTAAACTCCTGAAGATCCTCCCAAACCATGGCTACCCTGGAGCAGATGTATTATCCCTTGTCTTCCTTAGACTTATCTCCCTCCATCCTCGCCTCTAACGTTCATTTTCAACCTCACCCTGACCACTTCCTTCATACCCGAACATAGAAAACCATGAAGGTCATTCCCATTCATAAAGTTGGGGACCCACAGTCCACAGACAACTGTCGCCTGATCTACATCCTTCCTCACCTAAGCAAGCTAGTGAAAAGCTGTCCACCACCAACTTGCTGACTACATAGGTAAATGACCTACTTTGTAGCCAACAACACAGCTTCTGCAAGAATCACTCCACTCCACTGCACTTGCAATCCCTAACTGACCACATCTTCACAAACATGGACTGTGGAAATGCAACTGGCACAATCTTTATTGACCTCTCCATAGCCTTGACCTGGTCAATCACTCAGTCCTCCTCTCCAATTTGCATCACCTTGGCTGCTCTCCAGAGGTCACCACCTGGTTCAGAAGGTACCTTACAGGACACTCCCAGTGTGTGTGCATTATCCCAGCCTGCTCACCCACCCTACTTGTCTCTACTGGGGTCCCTCAAGGCTCTATCCTGGGACCCCTCCTTTGTCATAATTCATTAACTCTCTTCCAGTGGATAGTCTAAACTGTTACTCAATCTTTTATTCCAATGACCTCGTGCTCTTCTCCAGTGGAAAGTCTCCTACCCTCATCTCTGCAGCCCTCTCACAAAACTACACCACAGCCCACAACTGGTTCTCTGACAACCTCCTTCTGGTCAATGCCAAACAAACAAAAACAATGTTGTTTAGATCTAAGCCCTTCCTAATGAAATGCAACTCTAACCCACCCCTAATCATCATGTCCCTGATGGCCATTCCCTAGAGGACGTCAAACAAATCATATATCTAAGAGTTATGCTTGACCCCTCCCTTTGCTTTACAAAGCAAATAAATTCCCTGGTTCTAAGATTTCACCAAAACTAGGGCTGCCTACAGATACTGGCAATACCTCACCCCTGAGGCCTGCCACACCATCATCCAGGGAAACCTGTTACCTATCCTGGACTACTGCTCTTACATCTACTCCAGGACCTCTGCATCCACCATGGCAAAACTATCAGTAGCATACAGCAGTGCCTGCTGCTTCTGCCTGCTGGCCCCTTTCTCCACACACCACTAGGATAACATTGTGATTGCTGCAGTGTCTTTCTGTGCCTATATCTTGAAAACATTTTGAAATATGTTTTCTTTTTTTGCTAATCACAACTTATGCAAGTGTGGAGGTGGCTAGGTCATGAATACAACTATAAAATATTTTTTCCACAGCTGCTATGGTTATTGAGATATTGCCACATAAACATTATTAGGGTTGCTTGGAGTGATTCTAGGCCTGTGCTATTTGTCTCTACTTATGTGTATATGGGGGCACAGGGTCCAGGGAGCCCATGCTTCCACCTATGTATACTATTTATGCTAAACTAGGAGCACTGGAACCTCCTATGCTATGACTCTACACTCATGGGAGGATGGGAGTGCAGGGCCCAGAGGGCACGTGCTTCCACTTAAATATAAGATTATACAAAACTAAAAGCACATGGTCCTCCTGCACTATGTTTCAATACTTAAAGGTATGTGGGAGTGCATGGCCCCTGAGGGACAGCACTCCCACCCATGGATACCATCTTGCAATACTGGGAGCACAGACCCCTCAGATGCTATGTCTCTACACTTATGGATGGGTGGGAGCACAGGTCGCAGAGGGCCCATGCTCACAAATATGCATCCCATTATGCAAAACTGGGAGCACAGGACCCATCTGCACTATGCCCCTACACTGATGGGATGGTGGGAGTGCAGTGCCCAGAGGGCCCACGCTCACACCTATGGATACCACATAAGTAACATTTCACATTCCCAAAAAGAAGGGAAATTCATTGCAAAAAACTTAATTAATGCATCAGTTAGGGTTGATTCCACACCAACAATAATCTTGAAATTTGATGTTTGGGTTACCAACCATACTGCTCCCAACCACCCTCCATCCATAGACCAACAGGCACTAGGGTGTACCTTGGGGTCCTTGGGCTAACTCTCACCCCATTCTCCTATTCTGTACCATCTGAGCTTGTTTACACATGGAATGGGGTGAGAGTTAGGCTGACGACCCAAGGCACACCCTGATGCATACTGCTGTGTGGAGGGTGGGGTGGTAGAACTGGTAACCCTTACAGTGAATTTCCAGACTTTTGTCACTGTAATAGAAACCCTAACTGATGCATTATTGGAGTATTTTTGCAATGAATTTCCCTTCTTTTTGAGCTTGTATAATATTATCCTTATTTTCCTGTCCTTCCATAGATACACATATATATGTAGGTGTGGAAGCAGAAGGCCCTGTGCTTCCATGTGTTAATCAACAGTGACCAAATTGTCAGCATAGCCATCTTAATACCCCACCTCATGTGCCCCTGTAAAGAGAAACTGTGAGATGCCAAGCAAAATGTAATTATGCGCAATTGCAATGCCATTCTCCACCACAGGTGTAAAACACATTTTGAGCAGGATATACAAAATGACAGCTGTACTGTTCACTAGGTGGTGTGAAAAATGACTATGCTGAAAATATGGGTCAAAAGATTGAAAAGGAGAAAAGTTATGCACACGGTAGAATAAAGTCAATGACGCATGTAACTCAGGCATTTTTAAAGAATTTTGTCACCAAATTTTCAACATGGTCTTTGAGTAACCCATCTCAGGAACACTGCCACTGTCAGTCCCAAAAGGTGATTTCATGCAACAAACATGCCATTCTATGCCACAGTAGTGAAATGACAACTGTACTTTTGATGATGTAATATGAAAAAATGGCAATGTTGAAAATTTGGAGTGAAAATACCAAAAATTGGTGAAGTTATGAGTGTACATAGAAACATTTCAATGACTATTCATAACTCAGGCATGTTTTTATATTTTTGCACCAGATTTTCAATATGGGCATTTTGGGACCTCACCTCATGAGCACTGGAACTGTCATTTCATTAATTGGTCTTGAAAGGTGATTCAGTGCAGTGACCATGAAATCATCTTTCAGGTCCAAATAATGAAATGACAGTGACAGTGTCCATAAGGTGGGGTACCAAAAAGCCCATGTTGAATATTTGGTGTAAAAATTGCAAAAAATGTCTGAGATATCAACATAAGTTCTATACATGATAGACAGCCATTATAAAGCACTTATCTTGATTCTACAGTTTGCGGTTCAACTTTGAAAAGTGCAGACATGTCCCAGTCAACAGAAGATGGTAGCCAATGGCCACTGGTGGTAAGTATAGGACAAGGGATGTGTGTGAAGGTGGGTTGCTTAGTGGGAGGGTTGGGTTGGGGAGGGTGACTGGGGAGATGATGAGGACCATTTTTTTTAGCAAAAAATACTTTGGGTGAACTTATTTTACAGTGACATCATCAGGAGAATTTCAGGACACTGGGAATGGGCTCCTGTGTTCCACAGTATGGAGGGACATAACTTCATAACTTTGAACAGTGGGAGAGGGATCCCAGTGTTCCACATTGTTGGGGTCTATTGCCTGCACAGGGATTGTGCACCCAATGTTGTCAAAACAATTTAACAAAATATATATATTTATATATTTATTTATAAAATGGGTAGGACAAATGATGTCTGCTGATTGGTTGAAACACATCACGTGACTGTGCATATATCAGAGCATGACAGCACACCTGCACTTTCACCCCCTGCCAAAACAATTTTGCCATTTTATAAGATAGATAACCCACTCTAGGGTATGCAGTTATGCTCTGATATACACATATGCCTTGGGTGGTTGATGCACTCGGCCTGCGGCCTCATGCGTAACAATGCACATGAAGGCATGCGTATATCAGAGTGGGACCACACACCTTAAAGTGAGTTATCTATTACATATACATTATATATATATATATTAATATTTCAGAACACTGGGGGTGGACTCCCAGTGTCCTGCGTATGGGCATAGGACATGACTGGGGACACTGGGAGTGGCTCCCCAGTGTCCCACAACTGGTGGGGGGGGTGATAGTACTGACATGAGGATTGGGCATGCCATGTCAGCAAAACCTTTTTTTCATAAATATTTCAGGACACTGGGAATGGGCTTCCCAGTGTCCCAGAGTATGTGGGTAGGACATAACTGAGGACACTGGGATTGGGTTCCCCAGTATCCCACACTGGTGGGGGTGATAGTGCTGACATGAAGACTGGGCACACCATGTCAGCAAAACCCTTTTTTTATAAATATTTCAGGACACTGGGAGTGGGCTCCCCAGTGTCCCACACTAGGAAGATGGCAGCATGAAATGCCAACACAGGGATTTCGTACCCCAATGTCAATAGAAACTTCTGTTTTAAATAAAACATGCCTCAGCCACCTTAGTGGCAGTAAAAGGAGAAATATTCCTTTTGGTGTTTACCTAAACAGGGGCCGAGGAACAGAAATATGGCATTGTTTGGGACAAAAAGTGGCCATAACCAGTTTTGATGGTTTTGACTGGTGCCAATAGGATTTTCCCATTGAGGTAGTGCCACAAATTGTGGCAATTTTGTGAAAGAGTGTCTAATTTGTGGCAGTTTTCGAGTAACTGTGTCCTTAGTTGCACAAATTGCCATAATTTGTGGCACTTTGGAAAAGAAGTGTCACAAATTGTAGAATTGCCAATGGCTGAAACACCTAAAACATATTTCTGGTAAGTATTTTTTAAAAGTATTGACAGGATCATGTTCCTCAGGCTCTGATTAGGTAAACACAAGTGTTGGTGTTCACAGAGTGGCAGCAATTTTTGAATTACAGCATTTTATAGCAGTCGCTAACTGAAATCAGGATGACTGCTTCTCAAAAGTACAATACCCATTTGCAGCAGTGACAAGTGCTTTAACGAAAGCAAAAAGTGCTTTTGAGTTGGACATACATTTTTTCCCATAGTCTATAATGGGAATCTTTAAACGTTAATAATTTTTGAATGGATTAATATTTTTCACTAACCCTTCAGATGTATTGGAACTCTGCAGCTTCACAATCACACATCCAACCATAATGAAACTTGCCAGGTCCAGATAGCTATGGTGCCAGCAATGTTTCTGCACAGTGGACAAATGGTTTTAAAAGTTATTAAAGTGCAAACATTTGGATTTAATATAGAAGTAGCTGTGCAGCCCTACCATGAAAGTATGATATATACGATATATATATATATATATATATATATATATATATATATATATATATATATATATATGTGTGTGTGTGGAACACCTGATGGACAGGAGTGGGATATGGAAAATATTTTTACTCCTGTAGAATTGTAGAATGACCACTGGATACTCACAAATGGCGAGAAGCCATGAGTGAGAGTATCCAGAGGTCACTCTGCAGGAATGAAAATATTTTTCAAAGCACAAGACTGCACATTATGTGTCCGATTCTAGAACTTTAGTTTTATTTCAGTTTATCTTGTGGAATAAACAAAGAAGACACTTGACAAAAAGAAAAATTTTGTTTTGCCATTTGGGATGAAGCGAGGCTGTAATCCTTAATAGTTCAGGTATTCTTGGATGTTGAAGGCTTCACTCTTTTTTGACTTATTTTCCAGTATGAAACTCAGGCTGCTGTTTGCTTGCTTTGGGGCTTTCATACAGTACACAAGATGAAAGTGAAAGAAGGACTTGCAGGTGCAGGTGTGACAGATGAGATACATTCTTGTCATTAACTTCATGAAAGCAGTTGCAACACTTATGCAGAATCTGAGTGTTGCTGGGTGACATCAGCACAGTTGAAGTAAATGCTGATTATCTTGCTGAAAAAGCTCCCACCCCTACTGTATAAATTCCTTGGCAGTGTGATGTATACTCTGTGCTGATTATGTACACATGATCTTTGCACTGTGTGTATAAATGTAAGCTTTTGTCACAGTGTAGATATCGGTACTGTGTGTTCCTGCAGGATGGAGATAGGCATTTTTATTCCATTACATATCACTTCACTCCTATTGTATATGTATATGTGTGTGTATATATATATATATATATATATATATATATATATATATATGTATGTATGCAGGTATAGTTAGGATTAGTGAGCCACTTTAATGTTAAACCCAAAGTTTGCACTTTAATAACTTTCAGTATCTCATGGAGGAGAAGCAGGCAGGTGTATACCTCTGAAGAAGCCCCACCTATTCCAAGCAAAATGTAGGGTTTTATGCCTTCAGGCATAGAAACATAGAAACATAGAATGTGATGGCAGATAAGGACCGCTTGGCCCACCTAGTCTGCCCATTTTCCTACCTAACAGATAAGCTGCAGATCCTAGTTAACCAACAGCTTACTTCCTCACCCACCACTAGGACTGCCTTATGTCTGTCCTATGCATTCTTAGATTCCCCACTGTTCTTGACTCCACGACCTCCTCAGGGAGGCTGTTCCATGCATTCACAACCCTCTCTGTGAAAAAATACTTCCTCCACATTACCCCTGAGCTGTCCCCTCTATCTTCAAATTGTGCCCCTTGTTCTTGCATCTCTTTTCTGAAGATGCTACCCTCTTGGACTTTGTTGATTCCCTTGGGGTACTTGAATGTTTCTATCATGTCCCGTCTCTCCCTTCTTTCCTTAAGGGTACACATATTAAGCTCCTTTAGTCTTTCTTTGTTATGTCTTCTGGTGCAGACCCTGCACCATTTTGGTCGCCCTGCTCTGTACAGCCTCACTCTGTCTATGTCTTTGCTAAGATGGAGTCTCCAGAACTGCACACAGTACTCCAGATGGGGTCTCACCAACTGTCTGTACAGAGGGATAACAACTTCATGTTTTCTACTATTGATGCCTCTCCCTACGCATCACAGTATCCTCCCAGCCTTCCTTACTGCCTTCTCACATTGCTTGCCCATCTTTAGGTCATCTGATATAATTACCCCAGTCCCTTTCCATTTTTACTGTTGTCAGTATCTCACCCCCCATTGTGTACTCTTCCCCTGGGTTTTTGTTTCCCAGGTGCATTACCTTGCACTTCTTTGCATTGAATCTGAGCTGCCATACATCTAATCATTCCTCCAACCTTGCCAAGTCCCTTCTCATCCTTTCCATTCCATCTTGTGTATCAACCCTGTTGCAGATCTTTGTGTTGTCTGCAAAGAGACATACTTTTCATTCTAGTTCCTCTGTAATGTCACTTATAAAGACATTAAAAGGACCAGTCTTAGTACTGAACCTTGTGTACCCGCTAGTAACCCTCCTTTCTTCACTGTGGACTCCATTTACTACTACCCTTTGCTTCCTGTTGTCTAGCCAATTTTTATCCAGGCTACCACCTTGGGATCTACTCCCAGGCTGGCTAACTTGTGTATCAATCTTTTGTGTGGGACTGTATCAAATGCCTTGCTAAAATCTAGGTAAGCCATGTCCACAGCCCCTCCCTGGTCTACTACTTTGGTCACCCAGTCAAAGAAATCTATTAGATTCATCTGACATGACTTCCCCATCGTGAATCCATGCTGCCTTGGGTCCTGTGCCCCACTGGCCTCTAGGTACTCAACAATTCTTTCCTTCAAGTGATTCCATCATTTTCCCTACCACTGAGGTCAAACTAACTGGTCTGTAGTTTCCTGCCTCTGTTCTGCTCCCACTTTGTGAAGAGGAATCCATCCGTCCCTCCTCCAGTCCTCAGGTACCACCCCATCCTCCCATGATTTGTTAAAGGGAGTAGTCAGCAGTGTCACTAGTTCTACCCTTAGTTCCTTTAGAATTCTTGGGTGAATCCCATCAGGCCCCATTGTTTGTCCACCTTCAATTTTATTAGTTCTTTCAGAACCCTTTCTTCTGTAAGTGGACTGGTATAGACCCCCATCTTCAGAGTGTTTCTCTTGTTTGGCTTAGGTACCTCCCCCTCCTCTTCCTTTGTGAATACTGAGCAGAAATATTCATTCAGTATCCCTTCTTTTTCACTGTCACCATCTACCCACATTCCCTCACCTTTATTAAGCCTCGGTATCCCTCCTTTGGTCTTTCTTCACTCCCTAATGTACCTATAAAAGGTCTTATCCCCCTTCTTTTAACAGAGTTGGCTATCCTTTCCTCTGTTTGGGCCTTTGCTATTTTTGACTGCCTTCCCAGCCTCTTTCTGCTTTAACTGATAAAGTTCTCTGTCCTGCTCCTTCTGTGTTTCCTTATATTCCTAGATGCTATCCTTTTCTCCTTAACCTTCCTGCCACCTCTTTTGAGAACCATAGTGTTTTTTCCTTCGTTGTGTTTTGTTGATTTGCTTTACACAAAGGTTTGTTGCCTCTGTGATGGCTGTTTTGATTACTCCCCATTGTTCCTCCAACCCTCTGTCTTGCCTGTTTTGCTAGTGCTTTTCTGAGGGCACTCTCTCATTTTCCCAAAGTCAGCCCTCCTAAAGTCCAATACTCTTGCTTTTGTATACCTTGATTGTATGGCTGTGTTTATCATGAACCACACTGTTTGGTGGTCGCTTGTTCCCAGATGGCTACCACTTCTAAATCTAAGATTCTTTCTCCATCCCCATTTGAGAGTACCAGGTCTAAGATTGCTCCCTCCTGAGTGGGTTCCAATACTAGCTGTCTGAGGCATGCCCCCTGTAGGGCATCAAGAATGACCATGCTCTTGGATGTGCCTGCAGCAAAGGTGCTCCAGTTAACATCTGGCATATTCAGGTCCCCCATCAACAATATTTCCCCTTTTTCTGCCATTCTAAGGAAGCCTTCTGTCATTTCCTTGTCCATTCCCTCCCCCTGAGATGGGGGTCTGTATGCAACCCCCATGCAGATTGTGGTGCCATTTCCTGTCTCCAGGGTGACCCAGAGTGCCTCATCTGTTCCCTGTTTACTCTTTAGTTCTGTTGCTTTGATCCCTTCATGCTTTAACTATTGTTATGTTCTGCCTGCTTCTCCCCTCTATGGGTTTCTGGTGATTTTTGTAAGTCTTGCTATTTCTAAGATGCTGTTTTAAAATGCCTAAAATGTTCACAAAGATTTTTTGCCACAAACAATAAAAAAGATGTAAAGTTTAGCTAAAACATCTCTGGCTAATACTTTATTAAAAGCATTTTATACCAACATGTTTAGTCATTGGTGGGTGCTCCTATTTATGGGTACTGTTTGTGATTTAATATTGTGAAGCACCACTCATGAACGACTTTTGGTGGAGCTCCTTTTTTGTTATTGTTGGTTGTGACTTTAATAAATTTGCAATCGTGTGTCCGATTTGCCTGTAATTTTGCATGCGCGATGTCCAACCATAGATCTCTGGATCTGGAATGTTCTGGTCAGACATGTGGTTGTGGAACTGTAGAGTGTCAACAAAGTGAAAAATCCTCAACTTTGGCACATTTTTTGGTCTGGCTTAAAGGACTGAAGAATAAGTCTGTGTGGATTCAAATTTGCATATCTATATGTGGCCTGGGTTAAACTGGTGCCTTTTGAAGATTTGGTGAAAAAATCTGAATCCGTTCAAAAGTTATGCAAGTTTTTCATGTCCCATTTTAGCCTATGGGAACATTTATATGTGCACTGTGAAACTTTTGTGAAAACATTTGTTTGTGTACAAAAGCATTTCCTTATAAGGTATATGGGTGTCGCAAAAACATTTTTGTTTTCACAAAAACAATGCTCGAAAACATTATCCCATGTGTTGTTTTCTTTGTCACTTCATTGTGCCAAGGTGGATTGTCCTTTTAGGCTGAAATTTGTAGGATAGTAAGCCCTTATCTCATAGATGTGCCTTTGAGTGGTTTGGTCCCAAAACAGTCAACAGGCCCATAGTTACAGCATTCTAAATTTGAAATTTCCCATAAGATAATATTGTGGTGCCTTGATCTTGAAAACTATTTGAGATATAGATTTTTGCTACCCACTGTTTAGTCCAAACTAAGCATGCATGGAGGTTCCGAAGTCATGATTACAACTGCGGTGGAATTTTTTCCATAGTTGCTACAGTTACTGAGATATTGCCAAATACGTGTAACAAGGGTTCCTTTTCAGTAGTGTAGGGCTGCTGTATGACTCTGTACTTAAGTGTAAGTGGGAGTGCAGACACATACATTACACAAAAAATGGGCAATGTGAAGGGGAGTGCAGGGCATGGAAGGCCCAGGCTCCCACAAACACATACCACTAACCACTTACATTACACTTTCTCAAAAAGAAGGGAAATTCATTGCAAAAAAAACTCAGTTAATGCATAATTTAGGGTTCATGTGACAGTGACAAAAGTTTGGAAATTCGATGTTAGGGTTACCACCCCGCCCCCACCCCCAATTCATAGGCACCAACAGGCATTGGGGCATGCAATGGGGGTTATCAGATGTAACTCTCAGCCCATTTTCCTATACTGTAGAGTGTCAGCTTTTTTACACATGGAATGGGGTGAGAGTTGGGTCCTCATGGCATGCTGCAATGCCTGTTGATGCCTGTATGTTGGGGGGGCGGTAGGGTTGGTAACCCTAGCATCGAATTTTCAAACTTTGTGGCTGCACTTAGGGACAGGTGCACTTAGAGAGTGTTATTAGGTGCTGTTTGAGGTCAGTTTTGAATTAGGCCATACAACTGGTGGCCAAGAGGTGCCCAGGGAGTTAATTCATTCCTGGGGGGGGGGAGCAGGCAAATGCACATTGCTCAAGTGAGGTGCAATGGAAAGGGATAGCCAAGGCCCCTCTAGTCCTCTCCCTGGTGACCTGTAATGAGTTGGCTGCCTTGATCAAATTGCCTACACAAGCTGGTGTTTTACCCAATAGAACCTTCTTCCTTAGGATGCAAGTCTGAAATTTGAACCTGTTTCTTAATGACAGCCAATCTGCATGTTCATACAAAATACAGGTGTGAGTGCCATGCTCAGCATCCAGGGGAGTCTGTAGGCTTTTGAGTGCAGTCTGAACCTTTTGAGCACTGTATCAGTTGCCACCCATAGACCACTAGCCAATAGTCAATAGTAGATATAATGGAACTGTGGACTGGAAGGTGGAGGCCCCCAGAAAGGTATTGCCTGTGTCTGTACAGGACACCAGTCTTCGTATTGACTGTCTTGATCAGAGAGTCAATATGGTGGCAAACATGAGGGTATCATCTATTATGACCACCGATACTTGAACAACTGAACTTGTTCCAGCAGCTCACTGCATGAGTTGGAGATGATGAAGGTGGCGGTGCTTATTTTTGTTATGGGGCTGGATATAAGCATGGCCTTGGTCTTCTTGTAGTTTAGTAGCAATTTATAACTACAGAACCAGTCCTCGAGTTTGGAGAAGGACTTCAGCAGCTCAGATTGTAGGGCAGCCTGAGACATGCTGCTGCACAGGAGCACATCATCATCTGCATATGGTATGAGTTTGGTGTTACAGGCTGTAGGAAGGTCATTTAAGAAGAGGCTAAAGAGTAGGGGCCCCAGTATTGATCCCTGGTGTGCCCCTAATGATACCTCTCTTGCGCTGGATACTGTTTGCCCAATTTTGACACATTGATTTCTCCGTATCAGGTAGTCTTGGAACAGCAAAGGGCATTGGGTGCCACACTCATGTTTTGCAGCTGGGTCAGTAACAGGGGGTAGTTGACTGTATCAAAGGCTTTGGTGAGGTCAATAAAGACAGTCCCTACCAGTTTGCCTTCATCCAGGGCCTGATGTGCATAGTCTGTGTAGTCCAGCAGGGCAGTGGTGGTACTGTGATTTTGTCTGAAGCCATGCTGGTTTGGGCATAGTAGATTATACTTATTGAGGTAGTCGATGAGCTGACCCACCACAATCTTTTCCAGAGCCCTGGATGGGGGGAGAGGATCAAGATGGGCCTGTAGTTGGTTACCAGAGACTTATAGCCTCCTTTATGTACTGGTGTAACTAGAGCCTGCTTCCAAACTGCTGGGATTGGGCAAGGGCCAGACACTTATTGTACAGCATGGTAATGGGCAATATAAGAATGTACAGGGTGAGGGATAGAAGTTTCATGTCTTTCCCATCACTGACAAGTCTGGTCTTACCTAGTACTTTCTGGACCATAGTTAGGGCCTCCTTCACCATCAGCCTTTTAAAGTAGAATGTTGGGTGAGAACACTCAGTGGATATGTTGTTGGAATGGTTCAAACCAGGTTGAAAATAGGCAGGTGGTAGCACTGGGGTAAGATCAGTGAAGGCCTTATTGAAGGCTACAGCAATAGCTAGAGGGTCTGTAGTGAGGGTGTTACTGATACTGAGCAGTTGAGGGTGCTTCTTGTCCTCCTTTCCAAGGATGCATTTGATGTTATCCCAGAATCTTTTCCCATCACCCTAAGAAATACAAAGCTGGGCCTTATAATAGTTGGCTTTGGCGAGACAGATTAGCCTGGTGCAGCAGTTCTTGGCCATTCTGTAACACTGATAGTCATGCTTGCTACCTGTGTTTCTGGCCTTCTCCCAGAGTATGTCCTTTCTTTCAGGTGGGAGATAAGCTCCCCATCAATCCAGCCATTTGCCTGCCCCAAATATTCATTTTGTGAGTGGGGTATAAAACTAAAGCCCTTAATGAAGTAACTGAGGGCCTGATCAAGGGTAGGCACCAGGTCGATAAGAGTCCAGTCATGAAGTTCAAGGGCTGATTTGAGGGCTCCAAGTTTATCCATCCTCAAGACCCTGCTTTCAATGAGTATGGGTGGGCTTTTGGTAAGGTTATTAGACCACAGGAAGGTGATTGAGGAGTGGTCACTTAGCGTGTCTGGGAGAACCTTGATCTCAGAGATCCAGGATGGTGAGCTTGCTAGGACCCAGTCAAGGAGAGTACTGTTTCCTGTCTTATAGTTCTGCCTGGTGGGGCAGGTGACAAGTTCTGTCAGGTTGGAGGTGGCTATCAGATCCTGAAAGGGACAGCCTTTTCTCCATCCCAGTTTATATTAAGGTCCTAGTAGATGAGGCTCCATCTCCTTTGGAAGGTGCTGATGACATCCATAATTGTGGGAAGGCCTGCTGTGGCTTTCTTGGGTGGTAGATGGATTGTGGCATGGATGAGAGTTTTGCCATTTTGACTGACCTGTGCATTTATCACTATTATCTCATGGTCCTCAGCCACCCTGGTTCCAGGAAGGATGGAGCACTGCAGAGAGTCTCTGGCAGAGATGAGGCATACCCCACCTCTATTGCCTATTCTATCAATCCTGTATGCTTGGAAGCCTTTGAAGGCAACTTCGCTATCTTTAATACTACTGATCAACCAGGTCTCCATTAGGAAGAGGATGTCAGGGGTATGGAGGGCCATCCATGCCTGTAGTTGGTCAAATTTTCTGGTTAAACTTCAGATGTCCAGTGAGGCTATTTTTAGGCCTTTAACCTTATGAACACCAGGGCTCATTGAAGTGAGTGGGCCTGGGTTCGAGTTAATGTTGCCAGAGAGGAGCAGGAGCATAATGATGACCTTTTCTGGCTGAAAGTTTATGCTAAATTTGGCTTGTGCCTTTCACCACCGAGGCTTCATGTGATTCAGGTGGTTGGACACCAGTTTAATTGTTGGGGTATAGTAAACAGTTACTACCCATATACTAGGGGAGGGCAAATGGCCACCCGTGTTTGTAGGGTAAGACCAAGTGAATTGCTGCCCACAGCCAAGTGAGGCAGTTTCTGAAGATGCATTTGACAGCCATGCACTACCCAGTAGTGGTTCAGAGGGGGGTATCAGATGCCCAGCTAGACACCTGGTGATGATTGTACCAAGCCAGGTAGCAAGGAGCAGAAGGAGATAGCACCACTAGATAGGGTACATGGCAGCTTGATTCATTCATCAAGCCTGACAAGCTGGTGCCAAAGTGAGGCTGTACAGTTAACCACTATACTTGGTAGGTAACAAACAGGCAGTACAGCTTTAAGAGGCCATTGGCAGTTTGTAGCTGAAGTGGGTGGAATTAGAAAGTCTAAAGTCTAAGACTACTATGTGGGTTCATGGCTTTATGATCTGGTAAGCCCCCTTATGTGTATTTCCTTGTATACCATGTCTTTTTTTTGCAATTTAAAGTTTATTAACCATTTCAAATTACAGAGAGGAGATCCACTATACACGTAGATTTACAATAAAATAACTCAGAATAGTATGGACAGATCAACACCTTGTATACCATTTCTATCCATCATTTATTCTCTCTCTCTGTCATGGTCACTCTATCTTTCTCATAATATGGTTCTCTCTCTCTTTCTCTGTCTCTCTCTCTCACTCACTCTCACTCTTTTACTCCTCTCTCCCTCTATATATATATATATGAACAGTATATAAATGTACTGTATACCACTCTGATCTATATTACAAATAGAATCACAGAGGTACAGCTATAGAACATTATACATTGAAAATAGAGATAACTATAGTCACATAGAATTTATCACACCAAGCCTCTCTGTAGCATTTAATTTTTGAAAGATTTGAGAAATGTTATACTTATCTGCTGTTAAATGGCCATTCAATTATATTGTTCTCCTTTTTATATTTTATTATACTGTACCACTAAAAAAAAAATATGTATGATATAGACATTCTAAACATGAATATTGAGTGGGGGCTCCAAAATGGGAATTCATTGATAAATAAAAGAAAAAAGCACACTAGAATGATCAAAGAGCATACATCATGCAGGATGAGGGTGGAGTGGGGTTTATCTGAGCTTTGGCACTTATGAAAATGTACTGTATACATTTTGAAAGAATGTCTTAAGGGATCCCTTGAATTGTATGTATTTATAGCACAGGTAAAACTAACTGGGCATCATATTCTAAAAATCTGATGGGATTTGGACCAATTTTAGATAATGTCCCCAGGTTTCACCAGCACATGGAAGGGGAGTGGTTTTGCTTACTCGTGGTGTGGGGAGTTGTGTGAATTGAGTGGAAAATCAGAACCAGCCAAATAGGAACTCACTCCAATCTCAATTAGGCAGTAGAGGTGGTTCCTGGATGTGGTGGCCTCCACCATTTCTTCCATCTGGGCCAACTTCTGAGGTTTGGTACCTGCCCTACCCCACCCAAATCACCAGCTTTTCACAGAAACTATATTCTGGCTGAATTTAGCAATCTGAGTTTGATGAACACATCTTAGTTTTCAGTGGACAGCAACCTCAAAAAAAAGCACCAGATTTCTACATAGGGCCATATGTTTTGCATGAAAGAGATCATTGAGTGAGCAGCAGTGACTCCCACCAAGAAATACAAAGAAAACCCTCCCAGCCCAGCCCCAAACTCTGCACCTACATAATGTAACCAGCCGCTCGTCACCACACCACATGGCACCCTTGGGGTAACCAGTGATAGGGTAGACACAAACTGAGTGACTGAAATTGAGCAACTCAATATGAATGCCTGGAACAATAGAGACCATAAGAGAATAGCGGGGAAGGAATAGTGACAGGGATGGACAGAATGAGAGAGAAACGAGAGGGTGGCATTACTAGGCAGGCAGGTTAAATGGATGAATTCAGTGAGGTTCTGCCAAGATAGCTGCCTGGCATGATGGTTAGGTCACCACCTCTAGATTTTGTGGACCCGGGTAATTTTTTTTCCATGTCTTACTCTTTCCCCAGTGTCTGCCTACCCCGGAGTTGATTATTTATATTTGGGGGATGCAGTGGGCAATGCCTTCACATAAAATGTTGGTGTACATCTTGATCTGTGAACATGTATGGTGTTCTTGCTGTTTTGCCGATTCAGTGTAGTGCTGATCGGCGATAATATTTTTGGTGATTTGCACTAATTGTTATGGTCCGTGCTGTCAAGTCTTCACAATTATGACATGGAATCACAGCTCAGCAACATCACGCCTCACTGCCTCCATATTTTCTTCCTTATCCCTCCCTGCGGTCGCCGTCCTACATCGTCGCACTTCTTCCCTCACTACCTTATACACTCGCTCTTCTTCCCTTGCTACCCTATCAGAGTAGCTTACATAATGGGTGCTGAATTTGAGTTGTGCATATCTGAGTCACTCAATTTAAATCACCCATATGATGTGATCCCAGGATCTGGGAGCTGTACAGAAAACCATAAAACAATTATAATCAGAGGAACACCAGATAAAAAGATATACAATGCACTGAATAGAACAATACAACTAACCACATTTATTAAATGCCAGGGAGCACAAATACGCCTTTAAGGGAATATTAACACCTTCCACTGAGGAGACATTTTGTATATGAAAAAATAGGGAGTAACACAACCAGAGCATCACCACCATAAACTCACACCCACACATCCTGTAAACAGAGGACTTTAGGTGAGCCCAATGGATCACCAGGGGATTTTAACCAGTGGAGCTGAGGAGGGGCGACATGGAGAACAGGAATGCAGGAGGTCTTTGATATAGTCGGGATCCAAATCATGTGGAGCCCTAAAGAACAACAAGCAAAGTATGAAAGAGGTATGCCATATACCAGGATGACAGTTAACTCCACGTTTGCCCAACCCTTCTTCAGCCTGCTAGTTCTGTAATGGAGTCTTCTGACTTTGCTTGCATACAGTGTAACCCTGCCAAAGTGCAAACTTCTAATGTCAACCACAGGAGGTTCTGTGGCAGCTACAGGAAATGCAGTGTTATCAGCCCCTCCCGATCCTATGGCTAACTCTTTATCCACCCCAGTAACTTTGCATCCTCCTGCTTCCTCCCCCAGACATTTTACAGGAAAAATAAATATTCTGTCTACTGGCAGTGTGCCAGGTGTTAAGTTTATTATTTTAATATTGACTGGAAGAACAGGGAGGGTGGATGAATTGGAATTGGCTGGAGTGGGTGATGAGTGATTGAGGCCACCTACCCATGTTTTTAGCCTGTTTAACCCCCATGACAAAAATCTGAAATGTCTTTGGGTGAAGTGTCAAGCTGAGCCAAAGACAATGGGTCCCAATCAAAGCAGCAACTAAATTTCATATTTTCCAATCGCTCACCCTTACTTCTGCCCCAGACCCTTCATTGACTGCTGCAGTAGGATTGGTGTGACCACAGAAATAGTTAGTTCTGTTTGGCATATGGAGTGCCCCTTCTCTGTGGCCTTTGACTCATGCAGCTTCTGTTTAGCTCACGGAAGTAGAACTGTGGCACCTGGGTAGGGGAGCACACCAGAGCCACCACAGCTTCCTCATGGCATACTGGTGCACCACACTTTATGTGCACATATCTGCACATGTACAGTGTCTGCTTCTGGTCACACAGCCTGACAAAGGGGACATGGATACAGCAAATGAGAGCCACAGCAATGATGCCTTGTGGTGCAGCAGTCGCATCCATCACAAACTTGCTCCCAGGAGGAGCTCAAACATTAGAGCACCCAGCAGTGCTCATGAGCTACACATGAACCCTCTGGTCCCACCAAATAGCAGCTAGGGTGGATTGGATATGGATGCCATCAATTGAAGTTCCACTGAGGAACAAAATTCCTTTAAAATGAATAAAGAAAAAGAAAGACTACAGGAAGGACATAATTTTACTGTGCTTTTGGCTAAGAGACTTTGGGGGAAAAGTCAGAAGACATTCAACCAGCCCCAGAAAGTCAGGAAATCAGGAGCTCATCTATTGTATGCAGAGCTTCAAGGTGTACTTTTCTTTTTGCATCTTTTGCCTGTGAAACAGTCAAAGAACCAGATGAAAGAGATTTTCTTAACTGCCTGACAGACTGTCCAGCCAGTCAACACTTACACCCATATCTGAGCACAGAGACTTCATTGCAGCATGAGATCAGATCAGGCTGAGTGTGTGAAAGAGCCAGATGTGTGTATTCCTGTTAGCTGTCAGCCTTTGGGTTGAAACTTTGCTGATCCTTTTACAGGTATTTCTCTAAAAATCTAATCTGCCAAAGTCTTTTCACAGTGCTTTGATTCAAAGTAGAGATTGGCTTAATTGTGCTTCAGTACTGTATATCTGGGCCCAGAGGTTGGTTTGTTCTTGCACTTGAGCTATGAGGGTAGTCAGCCACTGCTCTGTTTTTCTGGGAGTGGTCTCAGTGCAACCCTGAGTGGCTGCCTGCCTTTCAGGGTAGGTGAAGGTGCATTCCCTCATGGGGAAGGGACCAGACTCATAGGATATCAACATGTTGTAATCCACACAAATGCCACAACTGGTAGTGTGTTCTGTCTGTCAGCTTCCCTTTACACAGCCTGCATCTGCCTGTCCAGATGGAGGCATTGAAGGAACCTATCATCTCTGCAGTCACAGCAAGTCATGAGTTCTTGCTCATAGCCCAAACCCTTTGCCTAATTAGATAGCTAGATTGTGAGCTACCTATAGTTCCATGACCAGAAGACAGACCATTCAAGCCAAGAACAACTATGAAACATTTCTGTTGTAATTCATGTGCAAACATTTATTGAAATGCTCAGCCATCTAACTCTAATGGTACCAAACTTCCTAGACCTGCACTTACTAGACTGCATGCACACCATAGATTGTGGGAGCCCCAGAGGGTCTATGAGGTTAACTGGTGCACAAGTCTGGGGGTTTGTCTATTATTTTATACTAAATGGCCAGTGAGCATTAATGCCATTTTTCACTGGCATCCAGTCACAAAAATAACAAGTACAAAACAATTAAATGACAATATAATTCATACATGCAATCATATGCAACAGTACCATCAGAAAATGACAATAAAATGCATACATACAATCATTTAAAACATCTAGATTTTGATTGTGACTATAGTAGCTTCCTAAGAGAAGTCTTAAAGGCAGAGATGGTTGGACAACTAATAACAGAACCAGGAAGAGCATTATATTGTTTAGTAATTTTAATTAATAAAGAATTTTGAGCCATAGCAGTATGAAAAAAGGGAATCTTAAAAGAAAACCTGCTCAGTATTTTAGTATAAACTAAATTATTCTGTCATGGAAATAAGCTAATAATGGATTCAGGAAAAGACCCCTTATGGACTTTATGTAAAAAGATTAATGATTTATAAGAAAAATTATCAAAAAAAGATAAACAACCAGGTATTCTATAAAGCTCACAATGATGAGAATTTTGAGGTAAATCTGTAGCAAAGCGAAGTATATTATGATATGTGGATCTCAATTAGGTAAGGATTTTTACTGTAGAAAAGGAATATAGTATGGATACATAGTTAAAAAGGGATTGAAGAAAAGAGTGGACAGGAATTAGCCTAATTTCCTGTGTAAAGTATCTATTTAAATAATATAACTTACCCAAATGCTGATGTATGGTATTAATAACTTTGACTACGTGTAGTTCAAAGGATAAATGATGCTCAATTAACACCCTTAAATACTTAAAAACTGTAACCATTTCAATGATATTACTATTATATATAGGATAAAGTATGGGTCTCGATGTGTAATGAAATTTACACACCGGTCTGATGCCACTAAACCCGAGCAAAGCTCAAAGGGTTTCGCCATATCAAACCCGGTGTCAATAAGTTTACACACCGAGATCCATATTTTATTTTATATAATTGTTGGACTTCACTTTTTCGCCTCAGCAATTATATAAAATAAAATTAAAAAAAAGACTGCTGTGTTGGTGTAGTCAGATTAGGTCAGCACACGAGGTCCGCTTTCACTTTATTTTAATTATTGTTATGGGGTCCATCCAGTAGTCGAGGGGAACATCTGAAGTACTTTAAAACAATTTACTTACTGCTGAGTGTCCGTGGCAGTCTGTCTCTCTCTATGGTGTGTTGCAGTAGGGTTTCAGGTTTGGGAAGGACACAGCGAGTGAGGAGTATGAGCATGCGCAGTGCGGGGAAAACCGTGCACATGTTTGCCGTGATAGACGCTCCAAATTATGCCACGGTTTCCCAATGGGAAAAAGGGAAGCCCATTAATTATTATCCTGTAACAAAAGATCAGGGACTACAGGTTTCCTAGGATTTGAAAAAAACAAAAGTTTAGTTTTTGCTGAATTAAGAACCAATTTATGATATGTGAACCAAGACTGTGTAATGCCCTGAAGTTGGTGCATCCCAGAAAAAAAATTAATAAATCTATTAGGGGTTTACAGGTGCCCAGGGTGCCTGCTACAGGTGTAGACTACAGGGTATAGGTAAAAGGGGCCCCTTACAAGTTAATTCCCTTCCCTATAATGGAGAAACACCTGTAAATAGTAAAGAAAAGTGCCCTGTGCACTTAAAACACTGTAAAAGATAGATATCATGCAACTCTGGTAACAATAGCCTGGATGGAATGTTGTGTTGAGCTGCTCATGCACAGCATTCCTCTCCAGCCATTCTAGAACCCTGGGGGTTCAAGTTTGAAGTTTAACTGTCCTTTTGTTCAGTTGATCCTGGGCAGCTGTAAAGGAGAGAGCACACAGTAAGTCGAAGGGTCAAGGAAGGACTTACCTGTGTGTTGAAGAAGTCTCTGAGGACTTAGCTGTGTGCCTGCTCTGCCTACCCTGCCTGAAGACTCCTGCAGCTGCTGTGTGTGCAGTCAGTGGTGCCATCAGGTCACTACAAAGAGAGTAAACAGCCGTCCGCCGTGGTCTGGGCAAAAGAACCCTGTCGTTTTTTATTTTCTCCCCGTACTTGTTTTTATAAAGTTTAATTTCGGTCCCCTATCGGCATCAAAGAAGCCTTGCATCGCTGCTCATCTTGTCGGCCCTCCGAGGCTCCCTTAAGTCATCCCACACTCTGCCTGCTGTTTGTTCACTCCCTCCCTCCCTCTGCCAGCAAGACCTCCCACCTCCCATCTGCTTCCTCTGGTCTCGGTGTGGTGCGGTGAGTCGGTGGCAGCACGCTAATTTGTGCTGTCCGTCTAAATTCTAAAGAAAAAAATTATTTTTTTAGAGCATAAGGTGCTTGGAGGAGCGGCTGAGCGCCGAAGGGGAATCGGGTCACAAGGACCCTAATTCATATTCAGAAGGCAGGGTAGGTTAGCGACGCCCACGGGAAGGGGCCAGTGCAGTAAGGCTAAGCAAGGGCCTATTAATATTCATGAGAGGGCAGGATTAAGGGCGACTCACCCAGGAGTGACAGCAGGCTCTTCTGAGCCAAATAAATTAAGAAGGCAGCGCGGTTTAAAGAGGTACCAGGTCCAGTTTGAAGATAGAGGCTACCAGGCCCAATATAAAGTGGGCTACCAGGCCCAGAATAGAGAGGGCACCAGGCCCAAAAGTTTAAAGCAGGGCACCAGGCCCAATTCGGTGGGTGTCAGGCCCGATGTAAAAGAGGGCACCAGGCCCAATATAAAGTGGGCTACCGGGCCCAGAATAGAGAGGGCAGCAGGCCCATAAGTTTAAAGCAGGGCACCAGGCCCATTTCGGAGGGTGCCAGGCCCAGAGTATTTGGGCACCAGGCCTGAGGTAAAGGTAGAGCATCAGGCCCAAGGTAAAGGTAGGGCATTAGGCCCAAGGTAAATGTAGGGCACCAGGCCCGAGGTAAAGCAGGGTTTCCTGGCCTGAATTAAAGGGGCCCGGCCTAGTGAGATAGGCAAACCAGCCCAGTAGTAGTAAGGGCAGCCCCAGCTTAGTGAGTTAGGGCATGCCAGCCCAATGGTGGTAAGGCAACTGAGGCCTAGCCAGTGAAGGCAAGCCAGTCTAGTAATAAGTAGGGCAAATAAGCCCCATAGCAAATAAGGCATATAGGCCTCTAGTGTCCTGGCAACTAATATAGGGCAAGTGAGACACACTAGTGTAGTGATTGGGGCATTCATAGCAAAACATTCAGGGGTAGCCAGATCCTATTCAGGAAGGCCCTACAGTCAGAAAGGGTCCATTTAAGGGTGCTTAGCTCACAATATGCTACAAAGGAACTGTAACCACTGTACTGTTTATGCCACTGCCTATTGCTCAAGCATCTAAACAATTGTGTATTGGCTAGAAGCACCTAGACTGCATTGTGACATTAGGATTGTGGTTATTTGCCCCTGGTTGTCTGAACTATTGCCTTGGCTGGCTGAACTGTTGCCTAGGCATCTGAACTATTGTCCCATGCATCTGAACTATTGCCCTGTGCATCAGAACTATTGCTCCATGCATATGAACTATTGCCCTGGCATTTGAACTATTGCCCTAGTTGTCTGAACTATTGTCCTATGCATCTGAACTATTGCCTCATGAATCTAAACAATTGCCCCACAAGTAAATAATTGCCCAAAAATTATAATTTGCCGTTCTCCTGGCAAATTATCTGGTCATTAAGCAGTTCTCTTGGCATTGCAGATAGATGTATCTAACAGCTACATTGTTGCCAGCATATGGGGACAGTCTCAATCTTCTACCACATTGATCTTCTATGGTGCGGTCTGTTGTTCTACAAGTCCAGAATCAGTCTCTACCCAGAGGAAGACATCTTCATTATCATTCCTCACCAGAAAAGTGTCCAACCATCAGATCATCTGCTCCGTCTGTGTCATTGCAAGTTGAGTTCATCGCCGTTCATACAAGTCACACCACCATTTCTTCTATTCTGCTGTTCAAGTTACATTCGTTGAAGTTCAAGCACATCACGACCGCCATGCCAGTGTCATTTCATTTGGTTCATGATCCGAATGTCCTGAAATTGGTCACCCTCTGCAGAAGAGTGTGCACATCCTGGAAGAACCTGGTCTGCACCCCCCCCCGTCATTCGCCACAAGTCAAGTCCATCGAAGCCCAGTTCAGGACACATCCGCTGTTTCCTTGTTTTGTTCTAGTTCATTGTGATAAGGCTACAGAAGCAACCATCTTCACTTCAGATCTTTCTGGTTCCTGGTTGCAGTGGAGATCCATCTTCACCTCAGATCCTTCGAAGTCTTGCTGGCCCTTGGAGGACTGCAGCATTGTCCAGGTCATGGTAATTCTGCAGTGCATTCGTCACCACGCATCTCCTGTTTTTTCTTCTTCCTTGGTGGCCCGGGAAGTGGGTTTTGGCCAAGGAAGCCTTTGCATCCAGTGTGGGATCCAACAGCCCGTAATTGGGTTCATTCCAGGAACCAGTTACTTTGGTTCTTTCTTTCCGGCAGCCTTGGAGAGAGTGGGCTTTTGTCAAGAAACACATGGTCTGTTTACCAAACCTTTCACCACCCCAGTGGCCTTAACTCGGTCCTTGCTGGGAATTGTGTTTATGGTTTTACAGTTCTGTTTTACTTCCCTTGTAGCTACCAACAAAGAATGATGGTGCCCATGAAGATGACAGACATTTGGACTTTGTGATAATTCTGTGGTCATTGTAAAACCAAATATTGTATTGTGGGTAGTGAATAACACCTGATTTCCATCTAAGTACTAGTTTCACTTACAGATTGCTGCTAAGGAATGTTAGAGTATAAGTGGCAACAGGCCATGGTGCATCTTAAAATATTGTTTGTAATCATTTTAACAGTATTAGATAAAAGTAATTCTGTCCTATATATTGCTCTGTTATTGTTGTGGGCCTACCTTCTCTTGTGACTGGGTCTCCCTACCCACTGGTACTAAATAAACACCCTACAGGTACTAAATCTCTTGGACTACTCCTGCCTCTCCTTGTCGGGTAACTGTTATCTTATCCACTATAATTCGGACCTTGGTGTTCCACTCACTTATTCTATCTCGACCATCTTCATTTTGGAGCACTGCAGACCATCACAAACTAAAATTGTTGGTATAGTCGGCAGGATACAGATAATTATTTATCCAAGAAGCCCAAAGTTGGAGTTGTCTTGAGATAAATCCAAATGGAGCCAGGGTGTAGTAGTGGACTGTCTTTTGGAGATAGTGAGTTGGTTGGAAGAGACCAAGATGGACCTCAAGGGAATATTCCACCATCTCCATTAACTATGCCATTTTACTTTGGAGTGCCATGTCTTCCACAATTTTGTGGAGAAAGAGATGGAAGTGGAGCCAGCAATTTTGGGGAGTTTCACTCAAAGATGCAGGCTATGTTTAGGTTATACCAGGTCCCTGAGCAACAGAAGGTTGAAATCCTAATTAGGCGACTAAAAGGAGCTGCTCACCGAGAAGTACAGTCCAGGCCAATTTGAGCAAAAGTTATGGCAGAACAAATTCTACAAAGACTAAGCAAATCTTTGATGCTAAAACTGTGTCCGACTTAAAAATGAAGTTCTTTTATCGCACTCAGAAGCCCCAAGAGACCCTGTGTGAGTTTGCATTGAGCCTGCAAGAGCTATTGCGAGCTATAGAGAGGGCAGATGCTGTGAAAGTCTGAGATGCGGACCGAGTGCTGGTAGAGAAGTTTGTTGAAGGGGTGCATAGTGAAGCCCTGAGGAGAGAGCTCCACATGCTACATTTGCAGGACCCCAAGGCTGATTTCCTAGACTTTAAAGAGAAAGCAATTAAGGTATTCGGTTCTGGACGCTTTGGAGATGAGGCTCAGGCCTATCCACGGATGGCAGCTACAATGAGAAAGATGGAAGGAAGACAATGCTTGGAAAAAGGGACTTCAACCCGAGGAACTGTCCCTACAGAGATTGGAGTATGGAAGAGAACTTGTCACATATCTGAGCTGGTATTCGGAGCAAGAACAGATGTGGGGACCAAGGACGCAGACACCGATCTGTTCTGTGCGGGCCAGTGCCAGTCAACACTCTGAGCTGATCAAACAGATTGCTACCCTGATCCACCAGATGGCAGAGATGTGCAAAGAAATGCAAGGCCTAAAGGCAGGGTGGAAAAATGAAATATCCCTTAATCAGCCTGGAAAAGTAAGGAAGGGAAATGATCATATAAATCATCCGAGGAGGGGTGAAGGAAGGAGCCCCATGGATCAGTTTGATAACTAGGGAAGGCCCATTTGTCATCGGTGTGGTGTTAGTGGCCATATAGAGCTAAGATGTAGTCAGCCAGTGGATGTCACCCTTACTTTAAACAGAAATGCTTCGGGGATGAGGACCGACCCTCGAAAAGCAGATGACCAGGTCCAGCAGCCCCATTAGATCAGTCTTGTTTCATTGGCAAAAGTCTGATGGTACTGGTAAAGGTAGACGGTATCAAACTTATGGTTTTGTTAGATACAGGATCACAGGTCACCACGATACAGGGACGAGACTTCCAGAGCTATTGGACACCCAATGATCTTAAGCCACCTCCCAGATCTTGGGTGAAGTTAATAGCAAGGAATGTAGATGAAGTATCATATCTGGGATATCTGGAAGCTGATATCCAATTGGAAAAAAACACTCAAAGCAGACAAGACATCATTATTAATGATCTGGAAAGTGATCATTTGCCACCATTAATCTTGGGGATCACTATTTTACAGAATTGTTTCGTCGAGCTAGTGCACATCCTCCAACAAAGAGCCAAGCACATACCCCAAGTGGATAAACATGCTCTGCAACAAACTATCAATCATCTGCAATGCCACCAATGGTTTGTCAATGCTGATGGTGAGATTGTAAAAAGAGTGACCAACACCAGGCCAGTAACATTAAAGCCGGGCACAGAAACCACCCTATGGCGCAAAGCAAAGGTGGGCCCAAGAGGTCATGATTATGATGCTTTGGTAGAACCATATCCTACAAAAGAAGAACCCATAATAGTGGATCAGAGTATAGCTACCATGATAGAGGTTGGATTCCAGTTAGAGTGTTAAATTATGAAACTCACGATGTACAACTTTACTGAAATTAGCGGTTGCTCAAAGCCACACTGTGCTTGCAGGACACTACTGAGGATGAGGAAGAGACAAGGGTGGTACTTGGAACAGAAATAAAAAATGTTGGTATACCGAAATGGGTGAAAGAAATCAATTTGAATGATCCTAAGACCACTGCAAAACAGAGAGCTGACGTACTAGAAGTGGTTTTATGCCACGAAGAAGCTTTTATCCAACACCCCTTAGACTTTGGCCTAGCTCGCGGTGTTCAGCACCACATCAGTACAAAGGGACATCTACCCATCAGGGAGCGATTCAGACCTCTCCTGACAGCAATGTACCAGCAAGTAAAGGAGATGATCAGAGAGATGAAAGAGGCTGAAGTGATCAAAGAAAGTCACAGCCCATGGCCAGCTCTGATTGCGTTGGTTAAGAAAAAAGATGGTAAGATTAGATTCTGTGTTGATTATTGTAAATTAAATACCATCACTCATAAAGATGCATATCCTTTGCCCCGGATAGAAGATTCCCTCGCAGCTCTCCAATCTGCCACCATGTTCTCTATTCTGGACTTAACCAGCGGATACTGGCAAGTTCATATGCCACCAAAGGATCAAGAGAAAACAGCCTTTATCACCCACATGGGTCTTTTTGAGTTCACAAGGATGCCTTTTGGACTGTGTAGCACCCTAGAACTTTCCAGAGACTTGTTGATCATTGCCTTGAAGTCAACATTTTATATTCTATTATTATATTCAGACGATATCATTGTATACTCAAAGACCCATGAAGACCATTTACTACACTTGGGAGAGGTATTCCAAAGACTAATTCGAATATGGTCTTAAAATAAAACCATCAAAATGCTATCTATTACAATCAAAAGTAAGTTATCTGGGACATATAGTTTCCTCAGAGTGAGTGTCACCAGACCCAGGAAAGACAGAGGTGGTAAAGGGTTGGCCTGTTCCTTCTACTGTCAGAGATGTCCGAAAGTTCCTAGGTTTCATTGGATATTATTGTAGATTTATTAAGAACTTTTCCAAAATTGCTGTGTCATTGCACAAACTTTTAAGAGGATCAGCAGAGGGTTGAGTCCCAAAGAATCGTCCTGTTGTATGTGCAGCTGAGCAACAGAGAGCATTTGATCAATTAAAGAATGTATTAACTGAGGCTCCTATACTAGCTTATCCTGATTATGCAAAGCCTTTTCTTTTATATACTGATGCCAGTAACAAGGGATTGGGTGCGATACTTGCACAAGAACAAAATTGTGTTAAGCGAGTTATAGCTTATGCAAGCTGAGGGTTAAGAGGCTCAAGTGGAATGATGCCCACTACAGCTCTTTCAAACTTGAGTTCCTAGCACTGGTATGGGTCATCACAGAAAAGTTCTGTCAATATTTAGCTGTTATCCCTTTTACGATTTTCACAGATAACAACCAATTGGCACATTTGAATACTGCAAAACTAGAAGTCCTAGGTAGAGGTGGGCCTTCCGACTTCGAATTATCAATTCTCCCTAATATATTGTTCTGGTAAAGTGAATGTGAATGCAGATGCATTGTCTTGAATGCCTGGACAAGAGGAAGCAGAAGTAGATGATACCTCATTGGAAAACATAGAAATGCCACCTTTTCTTTAAAGTACCAGCTGAGATTGTCCAAGCTTGTTGTCAAGTTGTTCCAGAGCCAGAAGTGGAAACCTGACCAAGTGGATGATACAATTGCAAACCAAAAGAGTTAATGGATGAAATTGCAGGAACAAGATCCTACTGTCAACCAAGTTAAAGCTCTAGTCTCTGCACAGAAACACATGACCCAACGAGAAAGAAAGAAGCTAAACCTAGAAGTAATGAAACTTTGGAGTCACATAACTCATCTGGCCATAGAAGATTGCCACTCAGTTAAGAAAAGCAGAGACCTTACTAGCACATGGAATTGACCCAGATCATAGTCCCAAGGACCAGCGCATCAGTAGTATTAGAGGCATACCATGATCAGTTGGGACATTGTGGGCACAAGAAAACTGAGGCTGTTATTAGAAGAAGGTTTTACTGGACAGGAATGCATAGTGATATAATAAAGTGGTGTGAAGAATGCCTAGCATGTAACTTGAAATGCAGAAAAAAGTAACCAAAAGGCTCCTCTTCACCCTGTAGTTAGTAATGCACCATTGGAATTAGTTGCTCTAGATTACCTAAAGTTGGACCCAAGCACCAGTGGACACATATATGTTCTCACAATAGTCCATCACTTTTCAAAGTTTGCAGTTGCTAGTGCAGTTAAGGACCTACCCACTCGAACTACTGCTGAGACCTTTCTGAGATGTTTTATACGACCTTTCGGTTATCCTACAAAAATCCTTACAGACCAAGGAACTTCTTTGAATCCGAGCTGTTTCATGAGCTCTGCACCCTTTATGGAAGCCGAAACTGAAAACTACCTTCCTATCTTCCCAAAGTAATGGATTTTGTGAAAGAACAAATCAGACTCTACTTGAAATGTTGCAAGTCCTACCAGAGTATAAATGTCCCTACTGACCAGCTTTGCTTCCGAACTCACGTATCTATATAATAATACCATACACTGTTCTACTGGTCATACACCTCATTATTTAATGTTTGGACACCACAGAAGACTTCCAATGTACTTGGTATTAGAGGTACTGCTCGATGAAACTAAAGTAAGAAAGCCAGTTACGAATTAGGTGCAAGAACATAACCAACGTTTGCAGGAAGCTGGACAAATTGTAGGCAAACATATGGAGCCAGTGCGGCAAAGACAAAAAGAAAACTATGATACGAGGGCTTATACTACACCCTTACTTATTGAAGAAAGAGTAATGTTGAAGAAAACTCTAAAATGCAGCAAATTGGCTTCAAAGTGGGAACCCGAACTCTATTGCATTATTGAGATACCTTATCCTGAGTTACCTGTATACAAGATCCAGCAAGAATTAGGAAACAATACCAAGATTATTCACGGAATCTCTTAAAAGCCTGTACTTTCAGAAGCTGTTCTCACTAAAGATAAGGACAGCTCTATGCGAAAGGAGAGGTAGGAGTACATAAAGGATGAAATGTTGGGACTAGAAATGCCAACTAGTTGGTGCAAAGAACCTTTGATTCACACTTCTAATGTCAATTCCTTTGACCGGCCAATTGTTGTACCAGCGAGAGAGCCTGAAATGCCAGATTTTATGGAACCAGAATACACTGTCCAAGAACCCATAGGTTTCCAACCCTGTAGATCCCAAAGATCTAATGAAGGCGTTCCCCCTTGAAGGTATATAATGGAAGCCTCCCAACTTGTCTCTTGGCACTGTTTGTAGATCTAGTCAGAGTAATTCCTCAGACACAGTCACTTTAATCTAAGTAATTTAAAGTTTTACAGTAGTTATAGATATCTTAGAATGTTTTATCAAAGTAAGATTTCATAAAGTGTTAAATAAGATTTTAAAATGTTAAGAAAGTATCTTTTATAAAGTGCTTAAGGAAATACATGGGGACATGTATTTTTAGGTGGGCCCGAATCTGTAATGCCCCAAAGTTGGGGCATCCTAGAAAAACAAAATTAAATAACTCTATTAGGGGTGTACAGGTGCCCAGGGTGCCTGCTACAGGTGTAGACTGCAGGGTATAGATAAAAGGGGTCCCTCACAACTTAATTCCCTTCCCTATAGTGTGGAAACACCTGTAAATAATAAAGAAAAGTGCCCTGTGCACTTGAAACACTAAAAGATAGATTTCATGCAACTTTGGTAACAATAGCCTGGATGGAATGCTGTGCTGAGCTGCTCATGCACAGCATTCTACTCAACCATTCTGGAACCCTGGGGTTCAAATTTGAAGTTAAATTGTCTTTTTGTTCAGTTGATCCTGGGCAGCTGTAGAGGAGAGAGGACACAGTAAGTCAAGGGGACAAGAAGGGCTTACCTGTGTGTTGAAGCCGTCCCTGAGGACTTAGCTGTGTGCCTGCTCTGCCTCTCTGCCTGAAGACTCCTGCAGCTGCTGTGTGTGTGCAGTTGTGGTGCCATGAGGGCACCACAAAGAAATGTGACCATCCGCTGTGGTCTGGGCAAAAGAACCCCATCATTTTTTATTTTATCCTCTTACTTGTTTTATAAAGTTTAATTTCGGTCCCCCGTCGGCAGCGGAAAAGCGCCGCATCACCGCTCATCCTGTCGGCCCTCTGAGGCCCCCTTAAGTCATCCCCCACTTCATCTGCTGTTTGTTCACTCCCTCCCTCTGCCAGCAAGACTTCCCACTTCCCATCTGCTTCCTCTTGTCTTGGTGTGGTGCGGTAAGTCAGTGGCAGCACGCTAATTCATGCCGTCCACCTAAATTCTAAAGAAAATGTTTTTTTTGTTAGCGCATGAGGTGCTTGGAGGAGAGGCTCAGCGCTGCAGGGGAATTGGGTCACAAGGACCCAAATTCATATTCAGTAGGCAGGGCAGGTTAGTGATGCTCACAGGGAGGGGCCAGTGCACTAAGGCCAAGCAAAGGCCTATTAATATTCATGAGAGTGGGATTAAGGAGGCGACTCACCCAGGAGGGACAGCAGGCTCTTGTGAGCCAAATAATTAAAGGGGCAGCGCAGTTTAAAGAAAGCACCAGGCCAAGTTTGAAGAGAGGGCTACCAGGCCCAATATAAAGAGGGCAACCAGGCCCAGAATACAGAGGCACCAGGCCCATAAGTTTAAAGCAAGGCACCAGGCCCATTTCGGAGGGTGCCAGGCCCACAGTATTTAAGGAGAGGCACCAGGCCCCAAGTAATAGAAGGCACCAGGCCCGAGGTAAAGGTAGGGTATCAGGCCCGAGGTAAATGTAGGGCACCAGGCCAGAGGAAGCAGGGTTTCCCAGCCTGAATAAAAGGGGCCCCGACCTAGTGAGTTAGGGCAAGCCAGCCCAGTGGTAGTAAGGGCAGCCCCAGCCTAGTGAGTTAGTGCAAGCCAGCCCAATGGTAGTAAGGGCAGTTGAGGCCAAGCCAGTGAAGGCAAGCCAACCTAGTAGTAAGTAGTGCATATAGGCCCCACAGCAAATAAAGCATTTAGGCCTCTAGTGTTCCAGGCAACTAATATAGGTCAAGTGAGACACACTAGTATAGTGATTGGGGCATTCATAGCAAAATGTTCAGGGGTAGCCAGATCCTATTTAGGAAGGCCCTACAGTAAGAAAGGGTCCATTTAAGGTGCTTAGCTCACAATATGCTACAAAGGAACTGTAACCACTGTACTGTTTATGCCACTTCCTTTTGCTCAAGCATCTAAACAATTGTGTATTGGCTAGAAGCACCAAGACGGCATTGTGACATTAGGATTGTGGTTATTTGCCCCTGGTTGTCTGAACTATTGCCCTGGCTGGCTGAACTACTGCCTAGGCATCTGAACTATTGCTCCATGCATCTGATCTATTGCCCCATGCATCAGAACTATTGCCCCATGCATATGAACTATTGACCTGGCATTTGAACTGTTGCCCTATTTGTATGAACTATTGTCCCGTGCATCTGAACTATTGCCCCCATGCATCTAAACAATTGCCCCACAAGTGAATAATTGCCCCAAAATTTATAATTTGCCCTTCTTCTGGCAAATTATCTGGTCATTAAGCAGTTCTCTTGGCATTGCAGAAAGGTGTATCTAACAGCTACATTGTTGCCAGCGTATACGGACAGTCTCAGTCTTCTACCACATTGATGTTCCACGATGTGGTCTGCTGTTCTACAAGTCCAGAGTCAGTCTCTACCCGGAGGAAGAATCTTCATCATCATTCCTCACCAGAAAAGTGTCTGACCATCAGATCATCTGCTCTGCCCATGTTGTTTGCCAAAGTCGAGTTTGTCACCGTTCGTGCAAGTCGCACCCGCTGTTTCTTCTATTCTGCAGTTTGAAGTTACGTTCTCTGAAGTTCAAGCACATCAAGACTGCCATGCCAGTGTCATTTCATTTGGTTCCTGATCCAGAAGTCCTGAAGTTGGTTGCCTCTGCAGAAGAGTGTGCACATCCTGGAAGAACTTGATCTGCGCCCACTGGTCGTTCGCTAAGTCGAGTCCGTCAAAGCCCAGTTTGGGATGTGTCCATTATTTTCTTGTTGTGTTCTAGTTCATTGCGATAAGGCTACAGAATCAACCATCTTCACTTCAGATCCTTCTGGTTCCTGGTTGCAGTGGACATCTGACTTCACTTCAGATCTTTCGAAATCTTGCTGGCCCTTGGAGGGCTGCAGCATCATCCAGGTTATGGTAATCCTGCAGTGGATTCATCGCCATGCATCTCTTGTTTTTTCTCCTTCCTTGGCAGCCCGGGAAGTGGGTTTTGGCCAAGGAAGCCTTTGCATCTGGTGTGGGATCCGACAGCCCATAATTGGGTTCATTCCAGGAACTAGTTTCTCTGGTTCTTTCTTTCCGGCAGCCTTTGAGAGAGTGGGCTTTTGCCGAGAAACATATGGTCTGTTTACCAAACCTCACACCACCCCAGTGGCCTTAACTAGGTCCTTGCTGGGAATTGTGTTTAGGGTTCTACAGTTCTGTTTTACTTCCCTTGTAGCTACCAATGAAGAACAACGGTGTGCACAAAGACGACAGATGTTTGGACTTTGTGATAATTCTGTGGTCATTGTAATACCAAATATTGTATTGTGGGTAGTGAATAACAAATGTTTTCTGTCTAAGTACTAGTTTTGCTTACATGTTACTGCTAAGGAATGTTAGAAGTATAAGTGGCAATAGGCCAAGGTGCATCTTAAAATATTGTTTGTAATTATTTTAGCAGTATTAGATAAAAGTAATTCTGTCCTATCTATCACCCTGTTATTGTTGAGGGGCCTACCTTCTCTTGTCAATGTATCTCCCTATCCACTGGCACTAAATAAATGCCCTGTGGGAACTGAATCTCTTGGACAACTCCTGCCTCTCCTTGTCTGGGTAACTGTTATCTTATCATATATATTCGCATCTTGGTGTTCCATTCACTCATTCCATCTCCACCATCTTCGTTTGAACACCATGAACCATCACAAATACCTCCCACTAAAGTCTATCTGAAGATCTCTTTTAGTTCAGAAGTGACAAAACCTTGACAAGACAAAACAGCGTTGTCAGCATATAACAACAATTCAGTTTTGTTACAGAAATCAGAAAGTGAATTGATAAAAGAGAGAAAAGCAGGGGACCAGGAATGGGCTCCTGTCAAACTCCACAACTAATAATATCAGAACTAGAAGAAAAACATTAATAACTGTAACTTGAGTATGATGATACAAATAATTACTAAACTAAATTAATTACATCCCATGAAAAGTTAACTTTTAATAATATCTTTCTGAGTTCAACATGATCAGCCAAATTGAATGCCTTGGTGAGGTCCACAAAAGCTGAAGCCACATATTGACCTTCATCAAGGGCCACATGAGTTTGGTTAGTGAACCTCACCAAGGCAGTCTCTGTATTATGACAAGGTCTAAAACCATGTTGGCTGGGTGACCATAGGTCATACTTTACTGTACAATATGTTCAGATTTTGATCAGAAATAATTTTTCAAGTACTTTGGATAATGGCATTAAAAGTGATATTGGCCGAAAATTGTTTACACAAGTCTTAGAACAAGATTTAAAGATGGGTATAACTGTTGCACGTTTCCCAATTGTAGGAAAGACCTGGTAACACAATGAATAGTTGAACAACTATGTAAGCTGAGGGGAAAGCATATAGCTCACTTTTTTAAGTATACAATAATTAGTTTTGTCAGCTGATCCCCTCTCCCAAGGAAATAATACTCACTACACACTGCTATCTTGGATGCTCATTGGCAATATTTATTAAGATACTAATTCATAATTTACATATTCTTCTTCGCATACAGCATCACCTGTCAAACAGTAAAAACACAGGTATTCAATCAATTTCTTCCACTTCATTCCCGGTCCTCTTCTTGCTTGCTCTTTCTTTCAGGGTCCAGACACTCAGATCCGACTCCCCATACCATCACCAGTACCAGGTACTGACTTACCAGGACCCCAATCCCTTAGGTCCAGACACTATGATCTGACCCTAATCTCATCCTTCCCCAACACCCTTTTACTCCATGCCTGGGTCCCTTTTCCCCAGCACCTGTTGCCCTCCCCAACCCCTTTCTGCCTAACCCCCTTACCCTCTCTTGCTCCCCATTCCACCATTATATATCTTCTACCTTTTTTGGGCACTTGCTGCCCTTCCATAAACTGGGCTCTGTCAGCCCTGTAAACCAGCTGCCCTTCCGCAGCTCCACTGGCCTCTTTGGGACCCCTGTTGACACCCTGACTCTTATATCCTAGCCAACCACATCCCCTTCTTGCTTACTCAGCCCCAAAACCTGCTGTTCCTGGTGGCTGGGTGGGAAAATCCCCAGCAAGAGAGGGCTTCCTGAGGGCTGCACCATCTCTTATACCCACCCAGGCCCTTCCACCAGCACTGCCCCTTAGTCAGTGGCTTGTCACGCTACCCCTCCTGTGTCAAATGGCACATGACAACTTCACTATCCTATCCCCCTCCTAACCCCCTTCCTCCCTCCCCCTATCCTCCTCTTTCCTCTGGGGGTCCTCTGACAATTCTGGTTGCCTTTTATTGGCAACCCTATTTGTCAGCTGATCCCACAAAGAAATAACACTCGCTCCACACTGCTATCTTTGATGCTCGTTGGCAACATTTATTAAGACACGAATTTATAATTTACATATTCTTATTTGCATACAACATCACTTGTCAAACAGTAAAAACACAGGTGTCCAATCAGTTTCTTCTGCTTCATTCCCAGTCCTCTTCTTTTTGCTTGCTCTTTCTTTCAGGGTCCGGACACTTAGAACCGTTTCCCCACCATCACCAGTACCAGGTATTGACTTACAGGACCCCAACCCCTTAGGTCCAGACACTGTGATATGACCCCTAATCTCTATCCTTCCCCACCCCATTTTACTTCATGCCTGGGTCCCCTTTCCACGAGCATGTGTTGTCTTCCCCATCCCTTTATGCCTACCCCCATTACCCTCTCTCACTCCCCTTTCCACTGGCTCCCTTGTGGATCCCCCATTAGTTCCTAGGCCCTCCTATCAATCCCCCCACCAGGTCTATCATGAATCTCAGGAAAGGCACATCCCAAACTTTGTCAAATCGACCCCATCTGACCTGTACACCTCGGCCTCTTCAAAAATGTGTCCGGGTGCTGTATGTACCCCACTCATCTCAATTACTGCATGGGTCACCTTCCTGTTTAGCCATTTCCTCCCTTTTCCCTCTGCTCTGATCTTCTTTGCCCCTCTCCAAACTCTGTGGGATGCGATATCGGACCAGCCGATGACCACGTAAACCACCAACCCTTCACCCTTTCCAAATCTGCAATTATGGTCTATATTAGTGAATCCCATAGGGTTTCCCCAAGTCGCAACCCCAAGTGTATAATGAAATCAGCCTGTCCACCAGATTTGAAGTTCCTCTAATAGCGGCATCAATTGTGCCCATCTCATCCTCCTTATTCATTTCCATTGCACCCTCATGTGTTCCACATCTGTTCTCAGCTGTGCCCCACCACTCTTTGATGCAGCGAATCTCTCAGCTCAATAGATAAAGGAATGCCCTCCAACCAGACCTGCCTCTTTTCTCCTGGAAGACAAAGTGAAATGCCATGGTGAAAAGAAACATTCTGCCATCACCTCACATATTTTTGTAGCAGTTGGATCTCCACCTCCCCATCTGCTTCATCTCTGATTCTGACCCTCCCGGGCAGCCACCTCAGATGCCACCCTATCCGAAATGAGTTGGGGGCAAATTCATTGGGTTCTCCCAATAAATGCCAATGCCATCTTCAGGACCCCACTTACTTGGAAACCTGTCACTGGGCTCCCGTCCCTGTGGCAGAACCAGATGTCCTCCATGAATCCAAGGGACCTCCCATGGGCCTTCATTTCCATGACTGTACATACCTCTTTTTTTCCTTTCTGACTAAAACTACACCTTTGCACCTGCCCCTTTGGTCTGTCTTTGACCTTGCCAAATGAGTGATCACCCTGTCCTGCCCCCACTGAATCCCCTGGCCTGCAGACCCTGGGCTGTATCTGACTCCATGCATCCACCACCTCCCAGTCCTGAATGCTCAGCACACCATGACTGCAAAAACTGCCCTGAAAAGGCAGGCTTCCTTCACTTTGGTGCATACATGCTGCAGGGTCCCTCTCATCCTCTGGAGCAACCGGACCATGATGGTCCTTCTCCTATCCTTCCATGCCCCTTGCCCTCTCTGCCACGCTGCCACCAAATGCCTAACTTTCCTCCCTGCCATGGTGTCCAGCCAATCTCTGTCCTTACACATTCAGCTAATGCCATCTAGCTGCACCCGCATTGTGGTATGAGCAATTCCCTCCTCCCACTTCCCTATGACATATTGTTTCAGTTGTTCCTCCGACACTTGTTCCCTTGTGTCCCAACCTGCCTTGGCCCAGAACTCCTGAAAGTTCCACCAAGCCCCTTCATATGCCCTCAGTGTGTTGGGTGTCCAGGAGTTCTGTTACAACTGTCTGACTTTCTTTTCCCAACCTCCCATAAATGGTCCAGCACCCTGATCCTGTGTGCCACTGCATTCAGTTCCAACTCCAGGAACCTGTTCATCTGTAGACAGGAAAGACTGTCAACCACATCATTCTGTACACCTTCAACATGCTGCGCTTTGAATGACAAGTTCAGTTGCAGACCCAACTGTACCAGCCAATGCATTACACCTCCAACGACTCGGTGACCCCACCTTGTCTGTTTATCACCTCTACCACCCCTTCGTTGTCACACCAGAACAGTATGTGTTTTCCCGTCATCCTTTACCCCCATCCCTCTAATGATACCAAAATGGGGAATATCTCCAAAAATGTAATGTCCTTCTGGATACTTGCTTCTTTCCAGGTGACTGGCCATGCTTCTGCTATCCAGTCACCTCTGAAATAGATCCCCATCCCCAATGCTCCTGAGGCAGTCCATATGCAACCCAAATCAGAATTGTACACCCACTCTTCCTGCCAAAATGTCACCCCATTGTACCCCTCAAGCAAATCTTCCCATACCCCTATGTCTTCCCTCACCCCCTTCATGATGTCCACTCAATGGTGGGGCTTCTTTGCTTTTCCTGTAGCCCTTGCTAATCTTCTTATAAATGTATTCCCCAGAGTCCTGGCCTTGCAAGTGAAATTAAGGTGCTTCAGCAGCTGCTGCACTAATACCAGTGGCACCCTCCTCCTCCCTTTAACCTCTACCAGTAAACCCCTGAGCTGGGCCACCTTATCTTCTAGCAAACAGAAGCATTCTTCTGCGGTTCCCACCATCCCATACATCTCTTGGAAATCTGCCAACATCTTGTCTGCTTCTGCCCTGTCTGCTCCTATAAAAAGAAAATCATGCAGGTAATGGACAACCCTCTTGTGCCCATATCTATGCCTAAACATCCATTGTATCCAGGAACTAAAAGCCTCAAATGTGGAACATGCCACCAAGCATCCCATTGGCATGGCTTTGTCGACACTTAGAACCGTCTCCCCCACCAACACCAGTACCAGGTATTGACTTACCAGGACCCCAACCCCTTAGGTCCAGACACTATGATATGACCCCTAATCTCTATCCTTCCCCAACCCCCATTTTACTTCATGCCTGGGTCCCCTTTTCCACGAGCATGTGTTGTCTTACCTCATCCTTTATGCCTACCCCCATTACCCTCTCTCACTCCCCCTTTCCACTGGCTCCCCCTTGTGGGATCCCCCATTAGTTCCTAGGCCCCTCCTATCAATCCCCCCACCAGGTCTATCATGAATCTCAGGAAAAGGCACATCCCAAACTTTGTCAAATCGACCCCATCTGACCTGTACACCTCGGCCCTCTTCAAAAATGTGTCCGGGTGCTGTATGTGCACCCCACTCATCTCAATTACTGCATGGGTCACCTTCCTGTTTAGCCATTTCTTCCCCTTTTCCACTACTGCTCTGATCTTCTTTGCCCCTCTCCAAACTCTGTGGGATGCGATATCGGACCAGCCGATGACCACGCCAAGCCACCAACCCTTCACCCTTTCCAAATCTGCAATTATGGTCTATATTAGTGAATCCCATAGGGTTTCCCCAAATCGCAGCCCCAAGTGTATAATGAAATCAGCCTGTCCACCAGATTTGAAGTTCCTCTAATAAGCGGCATCAATTGTGCCCATCTCATCCTCCTTATTCATTTCCATTGCACCCTCATGTGTTCCACATCTGTTCTCAGCTGTGCCCCACCACTCTTTGATGCAGCGAATCTCTCAGCTCAATAGATAAAGGAATGCCCCTCCAACCAGACCTGCCTCTTTTCTCCTGGAAGACAAAGTGAAATGCCATGGTGAAAAGAAACATTCTGCCATCACCTCACATATTTTTTGTAGCAGTTGGATCTCCACCTCCCCATCTGCTTCATCTCTGATTCTGACCTCCCGGGCAGCCACCTCAGATCCACCCTATCCGAAATGAGTTGGGGCAAATTCATTGGGGTTCTCCCCAATAAATGCCAATGCCATCTTCAGGACCCCACTTACTTGGAAACCTGTCACTGGGCTCCCGTCCCTGTGGCAGAACCAGATGTCCTCCATGAATCCAAGGGACCTCCCATGGGCCTTCATTTCCATGACTGTACATACCTCTTTTTTTTCCTTTCTGACTAAAACTACACCTTTGCACCTGCCCCTTTGGTCTGTCTTTGACCTTGCCAAATGAGTGATCACCCTGTCCTGCCCCCACTCGATATCCCTGGCCTGCAGACCCTGGGCTGTATCTGACTCCATGCATCCACCACCTCCCCAGTCCTGAATGCTCAGCACACCATGACTGCAAAACTGCCCTGAAAAGGCAGGCTTCCTTCACTTTGGTGCATACATGCTGCAGGGCCCCTCTCATCCTCTGGGCAACCCGGACCATGATGGTCCTTCTCCTATCCTTCCATGCCTCTTGCCACGCTGCCACCAAATGCCTAACTTTCCTCCCTGCCATGGTGTCCAGCCAATCCCTGTCCTTACACATTCAGCTAATGCCATCTAGCTGCACCCGCATTGTGGTATGAGCAATTCCCTCCTCCCACTTCCCTATGACATATTGTTTCAGTTGTTCCTCCGACACTTGTTCCCTTGTCTCCCAACCTGCCTTGGCCCAGAACTCCTGAAAGTTCCACCAAGCCCCTTCATATGCCCTCAGTGTGTTGGGTGCCCAGGAGTTCTGTTACAACTGTCTGACTTTCTTTCCCAACCTCCACTAAATGGTCCAGCACCCTGATCCTGTGTCTACTGCATTCGGTTCCAACTCCAGGAACCTGTTCATCTGTAGACAGGAAAGACTGTCAACCACATCATTCTGTACACCTTCAACATGCTGCGCTTTTGAATGACAAGTTCAGTTGCAGACCCAACTGTGACCAGCCAATGCATTACACCTCCAACGACTCGGTGACCCCACCTTGTCTGTTTATCACCTCTACCACCCCTTCGTTGTCACACCAGAACAGTATATGTTTTCCCATCATCCTTTACCCCCATCCCTCTAATGACACCAAAATGGGGAATATCTCTAAAAATGTAATGTCCTTCAGGATACTTGCTTCTTTCCAGGTGACTGGCCATGCTTCTGCAATCCAGTCACCTCTGAAGTAGGCCCCCATCCCCAATGCTCCTGAGCCGTCCATATGCAACTCCAAATCAGAATTGTACACCCACTCTTCCTGCCAAAATGTCACCCCATTGTACCCCTCAAGCAAATCTTCCCATACCCCTATGTCTTCCCTCACCCCCTTCATGATGTCCACTCAATGGTGGGGCTTCTTTGCTTTTCCTGTAGCCCTTGCTAATCTTCTTATAAATGTATTCCCAGAGTCCTGGCCTTGCAAGTGAAATTAAGGTGCCTCAGCAGCTGCCACTAATACCAGTGGCACCTCCTCCTCCTTTAACCTCTACCAGTAAACCCCTGAGCTGGGCCACCTTATCTTCTAGCAAACAGAAGCATTCTTCTGTGGTTCCCACCATACATCTCTTGGAAATCTGCCAACATGTTGTCTGCTTCTGCACTGTCTGCTCCTATAAAAGAAAATCATGCAGGTAATGGACAACCCTCTTGTGCCCATATCTATGCCCAAACATCCATTGTATCCAGGAACTAAAAGCCTCAAATGTGGAACATGCTACCAAGCATCCCATTGGCATGGCTTTGTCGAAATGGAAACTGCCACCAAACAGAAAACCCAGCAGTTACCAATCCTCAGGCCTAACTGGCAACAGCCTAAAGGCAGACTCTATGTCTGTCTTAGCCAGCCATGCTCCCTGCACTGCCCTTATCATCACCACTGCCTGATCCAGGGATGCATATATCACCCGTGGCTTGTCCAGAATCCCCTCATTCACTGAGGCCCCCTCCAAGTATGAAAGGTGGTGGATGAGTCTAAACTCACCCTCCTGCTTCCTCAGGACAACCCCCAGGGGTGACACCCAGAAATGGTGCAGAAAGGCTGTGTGATAGGGCCCTCCACCCTTCCTGTGAGCTCCTCCTTCCTGACTTTTGTTCTGACCACCTTCTCCTTCCCTTTTACGGAAACCACATTTTTTGCCCTCATATTTCTGTGCATACTTTCAAAACCCACCTGAAAACCCTCCTTGAAACCTTGCTGCAGGAAAGCTGCCTTAGCAGCATCTGGATAATCCTGTGTCCATGCTACAATCACCTTCCATGATAAAGGGGTGTGTGCTAGCGGGAATTCCCATCGCCCACTCCCTGCTCCCCCATCAATTCCAGCCGTAGTTGGAATTGTATCCCCCCTTGTTGTATCACTCCCCCGGCCCTGCTTCTCCCCTCCCTGAAAGGACTGTTCTTGGTACTTCCTCCCTTGTTGCCCACTCTTTTCACCCTCTTGATGGCAGTTCACCACAGGATGTGTACCTGTGCAGTGTGAAGCACCCATGGCAGAATTTACAGTGTGCCCAAATGCAAGAGGCTCTGTTGTGGCCCCACCACATTTTTACCACCTGGGTGGGGGTGGCCTTTTTACCGTGGTCCCTCCCAGGTACACTGGCAGGGCCTGATAGTGACCGCACCCATTGCTCCAAGTATGTGCAGTCCCACCTCAGGTCTTCCTTCACTGCCATTCTTTTCCTAAATGCCTCATCATACTTTAACCACCCATACCCCAATTTGGCCTTGTTTGCATCTCTAATGATTGCCATGTACTTCAGGAGTGGGATGGCTAACTCTGGCTGTTTCTCCAAAATCAATGCACTATATATAGGAAACCTGCCCCCATATGTCTATGTTTTGTCTCTTGTACTTTGCCTCCTCCTCCTCTTTGTGCCCCACTACTGCTAGTGTCACCACCATCTCTGTTTTCCCAATGATTCTTTCTATTTGTATTTCTTGTCTGTGTCCTCATCCACCAACCCAAAAATGCCACACACTCCACTTTCCAAATTTTTCTTTCAGTGAGGACAGAACGCAGTCCCCAGTGTGAAACCCAGGGTCTGCTGTACAGTTTCCTCTTTCCTGGTGTCTCTCACGCCTCCTTCAACATCCTTTCCCCTCTCTTTATCGACCACAGGGCCCACTCCATCTTTTCCACTCCTTTCTCCCTCATGTCACCTATCAGATCTTCTAGGTAATCTTGAAGTTGCCCTCATTTGTAACATCTAAATCCCTCTTACACCCATTCGGGCATGGCATGGCTGGTGTATGCATGGGCTCAGGTGTCAGGGCAGGAAATGGGAAGAACCCTAGTCCACGCTGCCTTTTTCCCTCCCCCCCTGCCCCCACCAGCCTGTTTGTCTCTCTCCTTCCTTTTCTTGGACACTTCTTCCTCTTCCTCCTCCCTCCGTTTTGTTGCTTCGACCAACTCTGTCATCTTAGTCATGAGCTTGAATGCCTCCTCCATCATCTTCATGCTGGAGACTGGGGCCTTCTTTAGTGCCATCTTCCATTATTCCGCTGAATCACTAAACAAGGGGAGGGAATATAGAGGTGAATGATCTGTCATCAAAACCTTCCCTTACGCCAAAATGCCAGGCCTGCTCCAACCAGCATGCCTTGTCCCTCCCATAAACAAAGCTTCCTCCACCTCGGGCCACCCCTCTGTGGGCAAATCTCCTCATACCCCCCCAAGGAGACTCTCCTCATGTCCTCAGTTCCACTGCTGCCCCTTCACTTAGGCGAGAACATTTTTTTATTGCTGCCCCCTTCCTCCCAGGTGGGGGGGACAAAAGGCCCCCTGGCATCTCGGATTCTAGGTCATCTCTGCCCTTAAACCCTTCCTAATGCCTTGCCTGGTAAGGATGAGTACCCTCCCACAAGGCCCAGCAACCCCAACTGGGCTGACTCCAAAACCAGGGGCATACAGTACTCATCCAACCTCTGGACTGCAGCTTTATTTACAGATCAAAAGATCAAAACCACTTAAAGATGGTACCATGGTGCCGGTAATCAGACCCTTGAAATGGTAGCTAATGCCCCATATGCACATTTCTTGAATAACAAAATCTACACTGCAATTCCCATCAATATACATGCACGTTCCACAAGTCCACTCCATCACCCTGCATGGAAGAGTGCTTCTTCCACCACGAGGCCCAGCAAACCCAAACTGGGCTGAAGCTATATACCAGAGGCATACAGTCTTTCTCAAAACCTCTCTGGTCTGAAGCTTGGGAACAGATCAAGCAAACTTAGTTGTTTTTTTGTTGTTGTTGTTTTTTTTTTAACCAGGTATAGCACGCTAAGCTGAGAGCTTTTTTTACAGGAGCGACCTGGGAGCACAAACTTCTGATGGTACCCACAGATAAACATATTTCAACCCACTTGATCCATAGCTAAAGTCAATAAGCCTTTCTTGAAAAGCAAAACTTCTTGTGATTGTCTTGTTCTTCTCTCATGCTCACCCAATCTACACTCACCATTTCCAAACCTCAATTTAGTCTAAAAATGTTTGCAAACACCCCCGGCATCCCTGAATATGAGGGACAGTTCTTCAGCATTGCTGAAGTGTTGCCTGGCTGCTTTGTCGTCAGCTCCTAGTCCTCCCATACCTGGAAGATGCAATCGGCCTACCAGGCTGCAACTGAGCCCACATGGCTGCCCTTTCTCCCATCTGGGCCTCCTCAGATCGGTCTGTGCCACCCCTCTAGTCCGGACTGAAAACTGAAACCAACGTCCCGCTGTCCCCCATGTCCCCGCTTTGCCTGCCAAAGAAAAAACAGTTATTGCCCATACAGAATGACATCCCTTGAGCTCTTCACTACCTTGCTGGGCAGCTGAAAAAACAGTGATTTCATCTCAAAATAAAATAAACACCAGGGACTTCCCTTCCCTCTTGCCGGCATACCCCAGAACCCCCCCCCCAGTGCTGCTTGCCCTGCGTCAGGCCCCGGGATCCGTGTCATGAGAGGACCCCCCACACTGGCAGGCCTCACAGCACCTCACCCCCCTCTCACTGACCATGGCCCTTACCACCGAGAACCAGCAGAGGAACTTTCAATCACTCTTGTGCCCCGCTACTCCTTCCAATGCAAACAAAACTATAACTCCCTGCTGGACAAGGTGCTATGAGGGTTTACACACCATTCTGCTTGCTCAACAGCATCTAGCTCACTTCTGACCATGACCACCATCTTCCTGGGCAAACAGTACTACAGAACACCCATCTGTGCCACAACACCATTCCCGGACCTCAAATAGTCAACACAATGGGAAGGGGGGGTGCATCCCCACTACTCTTCTCCTTACAGTGCCACACATTCTCTTGCCCTTTGGGAGAGCTATTTTCTGACCCAGCCTCTACCAGCAATTCCACAATGAATCATATACCAGAAACCCTTCCAAAAACACCAGCTACCACCTGGTTTTCTGGTCCCTGTGATTCCTGCCTCCTTCAATACTACAAACAAAACTGCACACTCCTTACCTTGAAATACTCCTTCAAACCACCAGTTTACATTTTCTTAATCAATCTGCCATGCTCCATGTGGCCTAGGAGACCCATGAGCCATAACATGTGCTTTACCAGAAAGATGCCATGAAAGTGCTGATAATCCTAATGCAGTCATAAATCCCCAGCAAAAGAGGGTTCCCTGAGGGCTGCACCATCTCTTATACCCCCCCAGGCCCCTAACCCAGCTCCTCCCAATGGCCAATGGCTTGTTGCCCTTCCCCTCCTGTGTCAAATTACACATGATGACCTGACTATCCTATCCTCGCTCTACCACCCCCCTTCCCCTATCCTTCTCTTTCCTCTGAGGGCCATCTGACAATTCTGGCTGCCTTTTATTGGTAACCCTATTTATCATTACCAATAAACAGTCTTGGATTCATTTTAGAGATGTAAACGTATACATCCCAAGATGACAAAAAATGAAAATAAAATGTGGGAGCATCAGAGCAGCATCTGTTACTGGAACGCTTAACACCCATATCAACACTAAGCCACCCTAAATCAGGATTATCAGGATTATTCCCACCCCTGTATGCATCCAAATTAACAAAATAAGAGTTGAAAAGATTAAAACCAAAGAGGATCTCTAACAAGAGTTCCATCATGATCATGAAATACCTGATTATTAATGAATTTACTCAACAAAGCGTTAATTGCAGACCATGTAGATTTGGAATTCCCTTTTTCAACAGTAAATTTCTTCTTATAAAAATCCATTTTTGCCTTATGAACTGCAGCATTATATCTGTTACATAATTATTTATAGTGTTGCAAATTAAATTTCTGTCTTATCCTTCCTATAAACTGCCCAAACTTTATTTCTTTCTCTTAATAGTCTATAAAGCTCAACTGTAAACCACTTTTATGAATCCCCTCTCACTCAAAGTTTCTTTGGGGGCAGGAGTTTGTCACAAATAGCAATAAAAATCTGATTAAATTTATCGTAGGCTAAATTAATATCGCTGATATAATCTAAAAATATCCAGTCAGTCAAATTAATCTCATTAAAAAACGGTAACATATTTAAATCTTGCAACTTCCAAAAATAAATAATTTTGGAGGCTGTTTTACTCAGCTTGGCTGAGCAACCACAACAGACAACACAATGATTACTCAAACAATCTGGCAATACCCCAGATAAAACCACATCGCGACAAATTGTTAGTTAATATCCAATCAAAACTTGATTTATAGCCTGTACTATAATTAAATCTAGTAGTTTCATTAATTAATTGACAGAGGCATGTCCCTGAAATAAGGATTTTAAAGTCTATTGCTAGAGTCAAAGACCAGTTACAGTTGAAATCTCCCAAAATGATGGTTTCCCTAAATAAGGGAATCTGAGGATTATGAAAGAAGGCCTGTATGCCCAATCTAAAATGACTCGGAGGTACATAAGCATTGCAGACCAAAATATTTTTGTTTCCACCCAGAATAAAATTAATAGACGATTCAAAAAATAGATTCTCACTACAGATCTGAACTTCAGTAGCTAGTATTGTATTACAAACATAAAACAAACACTTTCCCCCCTCCTGTTCCATCTGTCCTTCCTGAAAATTGAAAACCATCAATGTGAAGTTCATCATTAGAAATGTTGTTACTTAGACATGTTTCTGTAAGCTATAGTATCAAACTTATTTTCTGCTATCCAGCCCTCCACTAGATCCTATTTAGTCGCATGATTTTGTATATTTAAATGGCCTAACAGAAGAGAGGTGGAGGTTTTTGTCTGTTCACAATAAGATTCCTCATTACCTGAGAATAGTCTTGGATTAGGATGAATTGATCCTGAAAGAAGCAAGAGCAGCACAATAAAACACTTATGCCCAGAATTTTTAAAGCAGCCTGCTTTAGTGTTGCAAGATTTTTTCACTTTATAATTTGAAATAAAAGTATTTTTAAAATAGTTAATACAATCTTAAGTAAAACAGAAACAAATATCCACCCTACACTGAGAGATCGGAGCAGACCCAAAATTCCCGCCATTAAACGCTGACTGATTACTAAAAGGTAAGATTCTATATTAACTAGAAAGGGTCTCTTGAAAAACACAGTGACATAATACAGTACAAATGGCCCAACCTAACTTAACCTTAGGAGAAACAATGTTTGTGTGTTAATATGACTAGTAAAAAACAAACTACCTAATAGCAAATGAACCAGCATTATAGCTACCTCCTTATTATCCAAACAGTGACAAGTACAACTAAACCTGCAAGTAACTTTTCTAAGCAGCCTCCCTCTGCAGACTCCCTCAGGTGACTCCCCCCACTCATGCAGGAGCCACTCACGTGGAGACCAGCTATGCAGAAAACTGTCAGAGAAGGACAACTGATACAGAATAAAGCCCCTCCTCCATCCCACATTACCACCAGGCTTGGAAATCCCATTTCTCGGTACCCACCACTACCACCAGGTCTAATCAGGAGATGCGAACTGGGCAACAAACCAGGTAAGGGAATGGAAAGTTACTGGCAGTCAAGTCCTTGCTCCGCACTTGTAGTGCAGGCTGTTATTGCTGATCTGAAGCATAGGAAAGCAGCCATTTAAAAAGTAGGTGTGGAATGAAGCTTTTTGAACAGTCCAGCCCCTCCTCCATCTCACATCATCACCAGGCTTGGAAGTCCCATTTTCTGGTACTGACTGCTGCCACCAGGTCTTACCGGGAGATACAAACTGGGTAACAAACCAGGTAGGGGAATGAAAGGTTACTGGCAGTCAAGTCCTTGCTCCCCGGTTGTAGTGCAGAATGTTATTGTCACTATGAAGCACAGGAAAGCCGCTATTCAAAAAACAGGTGTGAAAGGAAGCTTTTTGAACAGTCCATCCTCTCTTCCTCTCTGCTTACCAGAGGAAGGTGGGAGTATAATGGAATTTTTTGGCATTAAACCTAATTTTTCTCCATCCAGATCCTGTTCCTGTTCCTGTATAGATCCCATTTGGTAGCTGACTGCAACTACTGAGTACCTTACCATTATTTTGATACTGCATATTTGCAGAGAGTGACGATTGTTGAGGAGATGTGTCACTGGGGTCCCAGTTACTAACAGTGGGGGGTTATGCATATTTTTACTGCGGGAAGCACCCACACAGAATCATGTTGAAAGGATCCCTATAGATGGAGGCACATTACAGTTCTCCCTTCATACCCCAAACCCAGGTGCCTTTCACCCGAAGGCCTTATTGACTTTATCCGGAGACCATTGTGAAAGCTTGGTAATGCTCCATGTGAGTGGAGAGGGTAAACCTGTTTGCAACAAGCAGGCTGCTACCCTGCTTTCCATTCTGATAGCTCTTTGCTCCCTGTCTTTCATGTGGGACATTAAACTGAAATCCCATGTACCTGTTATGGTAGTTGTTCAGGAGTATGTTAAAGATCTCATGGCACTTCTTGAGAAGACTAAATGGATTTTCTGGGTGTCCTGGAAAAAGTTCCCATATTTAATAAAAACACTTCCATAGATTTATACATTTATAGCATATTATGAGTTCAGGAGACCGGAGGCCTATTGTGAACTCGCCTCCATATTTCAATGGTGGAAGGAGCATTTTAGCATTCCCACGTGTTTATCCAATCTGTGTTTAAAGGTAAACATGGTATCACTCTCTATGACATATAGGGTTTATTTATTTATTTTATTTTATTTATTTTAGTCTTTGGCAACTAGGTAAGGCCCACTAGGCACAAGTGCCTGTTTTCAGGGGTGACCTGGGAGCACTGGGCAGTTAAGTGACTTGCTCAGAGTCACACAGTATGCAAGTGGAGGTTGTGAGAATCAAACTCAGGTCTGGTCTGCTGGATGTATCAAGCTCGTTCACACCTCATTCCTCAAACCTCTAGGCTATGCTGCCAGCCGAGGGTTGCCAATAACAGGCACATTACATTGTCAAATGGCATCTTAAGAAAGAAGCCAGGAGAAGGGGAGGTGGAAGGGGAGGAGGATGGGGGTCAGGGCCAGGTAATGTCATCAAGTGTCATAAGACAAAGGGGCATGGAGCCCGTTAGCCATTTGCCAAGGTGGTGAAGCTTGGAGGGGACTGGGCTGAGGGGGTTGGAGGGGTATAAAAGGTTGCACACTTCTCCAGCTGCCCTCTTTTGCTAGTATTTTTTCTTGTAAGAGTCTTAGCACTTCATCTGGCAATTTGAGGTAAGGCACAAGACCATCGGCATTCATGGGGACTGTGGCCACATGGAGGCTTGGCTGGGCCTGGTAGTGTTTTTCAATTTAGTCTCTGTTGGTGGTTTATTGTAAAAGCTCAGCCCTCAGCTGGGCTGAGTTAGGCTGCTTGTCTGTTTTATAGGTGGGGAAAGTGAATGCAAGCCATGGCACTATGCACGGGGAGGGCGGTTTTCCAGAAGGCTTGTGGCCACAGTAATGTTTTTCCTTTTTATTCTCTGTTGGTGGTTTAAGGTAAAAGGCCAGCCCTCAGCTATGCTGCGTCAAGCTGTTTGTCTGCTTTATAGGTGATGAAAGTGAATACAAGCTATGGCCCTACACATGGGGAGGGTGGTTTGCCAGAGGGCCTGTGGCCATGTGGAGCCATGGCTGGACCAAGTAAGCCCCCCATTTGGATGATGTTGCTATCCAGTGGTCAGCCAAGCCACAGCACTTGGAGGCCCCGCCAAAGTTACAGGGTGTGGGGAGTCATGGCTGGGGAGCCAGTAATGGCCAAGGTTTGGTCTGTGTTTTATTAAAAAAAAAAATATATATATATATATATATATATATATATATATATATATATATATATACATATACATACAGACAAACAAGCAGTGTTTAAGTTAAGACCACAGCTATCAAGCAAAGGGCTTAAGTAAAGCCAACTGGTTTAGTCCTTTTGGGTCGGTAGCAGTCAGCGGGGTCGAGTGGGGCCTGGGCAATGTGGAGCCAAGCTCGAGAGCAATATGAATCACTGGGAGAGTGGAAGCAGTCATAGGGCATGACAAGAGTTGATTGGCATGGATGGCAATAGTACTGGATGGGACTGCGCATCCAGCATTTTTGGGCTGTTTCGTCAGTGTGGTTTTGACTGGAGGAGTGGGCCTAGGGACAACCTGGAGCTGGGATGAGGGGGAATAACTGGTCATGGTCGGGTTTTAGGCAGGTGAGTACTGCAGGCTTGGAGGGAGGGTGTTTCTGCATGGCAGCAAATGGGAAGAGAAAGAATGCACAGCCTCATGTTCTTGCTTGGATTGGGGCCTTTACCAGCCAGAGCAGAGAGCCAGACTGGACATGGGGGGGTTGGGCCATAAGCCTGGGAACTCTCCGTGGCTGTTTGCATGGTGCCTCATGTGGCAAATGGTGTTCAGGTATGGGGGAAGGTGGCACCCAACACAGTAATATTGTCAGTTTCAAGCTACACCACAGGCAGGAATGCTCAGTGGCTGCCACGCAAGGCATAACCAATGCTTGGTTGATTTGGGTGGTTTTTGCACTAGCTGGTTTTTCTGTTGTGGGGAGAAACATGTGGGTATTTGCAGGACGGATGCTAACTAGGCCCATTTTCATCCTGGGGTGGAACAGGAGGGCAGTGACCAGGTGTCCCCCAAAGGATCCGGCCTGTATGTACTGGAAAGGGATGAGTGGGGTGGAGCAAAGCAGAGTGGGGTAACATGTGCAGTGGGCCCAAGAGGGCTAGATGGCATGCCTGAGCCAGGCAGCATGCTGGGAGGTGTAGATGAGCGGATCTCTCTGGTCTGCCAAGTCAAAGATGGGCGTGCAGTGCCGGCAAAGGTCCGGTGCCGATTATGGCTCAGAGGAGGACATGGTGACCTGGGAGTGGGCCCAGAGCATGGAGGGGCCTGAAAGAACATGAATCCTGACACTGGAAGTGGGTCAGCTAGAAGGACGCCTATTCTAGGAAGGGGGAGCCAGCAGTTTAAGCAGGAGCAAAGAATAATGGGGCCAGGGGGTGAGGGGGGCTACATCCTGGGCCCTGTGGGTCCCATTGGGATCCATGCAAGGGAAGAAGTGGACCCTCAAAAAAAAGAAGGAGGATGGAGTGCTTGCAGGGAAGGGGGTCAGGGCAGCCCTGGTTTAGTGAGGCATGCGGTGAGGAGCAGCACAGCCCAGTAAGGGTGGGATCGGACAGCAGGGTGAGGGGACTAGGGATGACTGGTGTAGAGGACTCACATCTGTCAGTTCATTCCCCAGTATCACAGCTTCAGTAAGATGGCACCAAAGAAAGCCCCAGTGTCCAGCGCCAAGTTGATGGAAGAGGCATCCAAGCTGATGAACAAAATGACAGAGCTGGTCATGGCGGTCAAGCAGTGAGTGGAGGAAGAGGAGGCATCTTAGAAGAGGAAGGAGAGGGAAGAATAGGCAGGTGGGGGCAGGGTAGGGAAGATGCCACTCCATCACATGTGTAAAGAAGCAGAGGAATAGGAGAATGGGGTGAGAGTTAGGACCAATGACTCCAATCGCACGATGCAGTTAGGGGTGGGCTGGAGGGTCCAAGGGGAGCTTTCAACCTAACCCCAGATTTCCTCACTTTTTCATGTAGAAGAACCCTAACTGATGCATTAATGATGTTTTTTGCATAGAATTTGCTTACTTTTTAAGAAAGAATAGAAAAGTAGAAAGTTGCTCAAGTTGGTAGTGCTCCCACCAACTTGTAAGTGTCAGGCCACATTACACACCCAATGACTAAAAAGTACATTCACAACAGCAAGGCCAGCCACCAAACAAATGTTAATCTAGTAGAACAATAGAAAACGCTGTCCACAAAATGTAAACTGGGCCACACAATATGTCCGTAAAAAATATATTGTCCTACACGTAAACACCTCTATTAACATCTACAAGACGTGCCATCAACACCCTCCAAATTTCAAGTGAAAACACCAAACCGTGTCCAAGATATGACATATCAAAATTTGAAATTTTCATTCGTCAGAGTGGCACAGTTCTGCACCTGTTGACATTTAACACATACAATGACTGAAAACTACATCCATGACACTAAGGGTAGGTACCGTATCAATTTCAAGCCACCACCACAAGTAAAACGCTGTCCGTAGAACGTCATGTGCACCACGCCATATCTGCACCAAAACAAATTTTCTGACACAGAAACACTAATTTTCATCCACATGACATGCTGTCAATACCCTCCAAATTTCAAGTGACAAGACCAAACCGTGTCAGAGATATAACATTTTAACATATGAGATTTTCATTCGTCAGACTGGCACAGTTCTGCACCTGTTGACATTTAACACACACAACAACTGAAAACTACATCCATGACACTAAGGCTAGGTACCCTATCAATTTCAAGCCACCACTACAAGCAAAACACTGTCCACAACACGTGAAGTGCATCATGCAATATCTCCGCAAAAAATAATTTAGCTGGCACATAAACATCATAATTCACATCTACAGGACATGCCATAAACACCCTCCACATTTCAAGTAAAACAACCAAACCGTTACCGAGATATTCAATATAAAAGATTACAAAAATTCCCCTATCTATTGCATTATAAAAAATCTAGCCATCTTGTCCCTCCCTTGTGATCAAAGATGGTGATCAAAGAATCTCATGATCAAAGAATTTGCAGGCTCATGATCAAAGAATTTGCAGGTTCACGAACAAAGAATTAAAAATATTATAAATCAAAAAATTAAAGAAAATGTGGTATACCACCATCATGGTTCAACAGAATGAAGCCCCTGTGTAAATCTCACTCTCATTTGACTTCCTAGGACACCCTTGGGCTGAGAAAATTTATTTTTTTACATTGGGCCATCTTATCCCCCGCTCATGATGCACGATCGTGATCAAAGAATCTCACTATCAAAGAATTTGCAGGCTCACGATCAAAGTATTTGCAGGCTCATGAACAAAGAATTAAAAATACTATAAATCAAAAAATTGAAGGAATTGCAGTAAACCACCACCATGGTTCGACAAAATGAACCCCCCTGAGTAAAACACACCCTCAGTTGACTTCCTAGGACACCCCAGGGCTGAGAAAATTGATTTTTAAATTGGGCCATCTCGTCCCTCTCTCACGATGCATGATTGTGATCAAAGAATCTCACGATCAAAGAATTTGCAGGCTCATGATCAAAGAATTTGCAGGCTCATGAACAAAGAATTAAAATTGGTGAAACCTGAATTTTTCACTGATTTGAACCGAACCAATGGCATGCCTTGATAGAACGGACCCTCCTGAACAAAACCCTCATTTGTGTCCCTAGCCCACCCCTGAGCCGAGATATTAGTGTTTTTTTAGGTCGCAATGCAAGAACGCGATCAAAGAATCTCACTATCAAAGAATTTGCAGGCTCGTGATCAAACATCATTAGTGAGCCTCGAATTAAGATTTTAAAAGCTTATAACTCTATTTTTTGACTGATTTGGATGAAACCAAAGGCATGGCTCAATAGAGCAAAGCCCCCTGAGTAAAACCTATCAATGTTTTACTTCAGAAGTGACCTCTGAGCCGAGATATTTGTGTTTTTCCAATCAGAAAATAAAAAACAAAATGGCGGACCTCGCAATCAAAGAATTTTGAAAATCCTTGGGGACAAAGATTCTTGAACCGTGAGGCTGCAAATTCTTTGATCGCCAGGCAGGACGAGATGGCCAGAACCCCCATTCTTTGATCTCAATTTATACATATAAATTTTCCCATTGACTTATAATGGTAACTTAAAAGTGCCATAACTTTTGAATGCCTTAATATTTTTGCACCAAACAAAAAGCAGCATCGCATAGAGTGGCACTCCACACAATGGCTGTGCAGGACCACATTAAGAATGCCAAAAGGTGCCTCCAAAAATGGATAATTTTGCATTTTTCAGCGCTTTTGTACACAAAGACAGGCACTCCAACAGACATGCAATTTGGCAAATCAGGAGAATGAATGCACCCCAACAAGTGTACCAAATTTCAGAAAAATCCATTGAATGGGTCCAAAGTTATTAACATCCAAATGTTTGACTTTAGTATGTAACAGGCGCTCAACCCTAACTATAGTGGCACGACCGTGCCACTATAATAGATAGATAGATAGATAGATAGATAGATAGATAGATAGATAGATAGATAGATAGATAGATAGATAGATAGATATTTATATTTATAAAATGGGGAGAAATTAAATATCCAAATTCAAAGTTCTGATTGTATAAAACACATCACGTGACCATGCATATATCAGAGCATGACTGCACACCTGCACTTTTATCCCCCTCCAAAACAACTTTGCCATTTTATAAGATAGATAACCCACTCTATGGTGTGCAGTCATGCTCTAATTTAGGCACACCTTGGGTGGTTGACACACACCAAGGCGTGTGTATATCAGAGCTTGACCGCACACCACAGAGTGGGTTATCTATTACATATAGATATATACTGTATAAGGGATATGCAATGGGAATGAGTGAAATGCATGATTTAACTGCTCAAAAGCAGTTTGACTGCGGGTATCCTTATGAGTGGCGTAAGCCAAAAGTGAGGTGTCAGAGTTCAAACTGCTCGAGTGCAGATAAATCATGTATTTTACAAATTTTCCATTGCATATTTCATTTATGCAATAGGATTGGCATTTAAAGAAATGGTTTTCATTTTTTTTATTTTAATTTTTTTTTCAATAAAATAGGTTGGATTATTTTGTGTATCCTTGCCCAATTAGAGGTGGTTGCTAGGGAATGTAATGTTGTTGTCACAGATGCAGATCTGGATGTCAGTTGCAGTAGTTCCAATTGGCCGTTGACTTGCATGTGGGTGGGCTAGATAGTTTAAAAAACATGGCGGCTCTGATCCACACTTAGTGAGTAAACACAGTTGTTACTACAAATTAATGTACTGTGGCCATCTTTTTAATGTGATTTAAAATAAACTGTTTCATTTTTATTATCTGATTCGTCCTGCTTTTTATGTGCAGCATTGTGTATTGATTTAGGTTAGCTTTGGTAATGGACCCACAAAGTCAGAGAGCAAGTGGATTGGGAGCATGAAATCAGGACTTGGAATGGGTGTTCGTTTTATTTATTTGAATGGAGACTTTTTTAAATTTTTTATCATTATTATTGTAGCGTTTAGTTATGTAAGAGGAACTGTATCTGTTTGATCCTGCCTTTAGTGTGAGGTTCTTCATTTTGGAGAGTGGTGCAGAGGAACTGTGAACTATGAGAAAGACACGGTGAGTTGAAAATGAAGTTGCTAGAGGGAGTGGGTTGTATTAGCGAGCGCACAGGTCCGGCTGTCACTGTAGAATAAGTTGAGGGAAACAGGAGTTGTGAGAGAAAAAACAAAAACACATTTTTTGTGCTTAAGTTGTGAATTTGCTAGATTTGCTGTGTCAGGGAAAAGTAGAGTGGCTGGTGGCTTTTGTGAGTCAGGGTGGGGGAGAGGAGCCCTTCTGAAATGGGTGAACAGGCAAGCAGGTTACTAGTTGTGAGAAAAGCAGGGCAGCGGTTGAGTGCTAAATAATCATGGTGACAGGCAGTTACTGGAAGGAAACGTATCTGATTGTTTTTTTCTTTTGATGATGGAGATTACTACTGGGCAATATTTTTGTGACATGATCCAGATTTGCAGGGAAGATGCAGTTGTTGGGGGGGGTTACAGTTATTTAGCAGTTCCATTTTAAACAGAAAGATGGTGTTTGCGAGTTCAAAATTATGCTGGCAGAGGAGCTTTGAAGGAGAGCTGAGAATGCAGGTTGTCAATAAAAAATAAAACATACTGTTTTGATTTTTGTTTGTTTGGGTTTCTTGCTGTAGAATGTGGTATGGGGCTATCTGCTAAGGAAAGGGCTATAGTGCTAGTGTGGGAAAGTAACGCCGGTTGGGGGGGGTTGTTTGATGGCAGGGAGTTAAATAAATGGTGTTTGATTGACAACAGGGTGTTAAATAAATGGTGGTTCTACGATTTATTTAACACCCATGGAAATAAGCCCATTTATTTAACTGTTTATCCACCTACACCTATTGCATAAATATATATATTATATGGATAGGCCTTTTTCCCCATGGCATTGTTAGCAGTTATTTCCCTGTGTATGCAGTTGTGATTGTAACTAACAGTAACCATTCATATCATTATATAACATAAAAGATGTTTAAGTCCACTATACTTGGAAATAAACCCATCAAGAGGCTAAATAGATCATAATGCCACTCACCCTGTGATCTCATAGCTTTATGACCTGGTAAGCCCCCTCATTTTCATTTCCTTGTATACCATGACTATCCATCATTTATTCTCTCTCTGTCCTAGTCACTATCTCTCTCTCTCTGTCTCTCTCTCTCTCTCTCTCTCTCTCTCTCTATATATATATATAGATATATATTTACAGTATATACATATACTGTAAACTACTGTAATCTATATTACAAATAGAATCATGTAAATACAGCTATAGAACATTATACATTGAAAAAAGAGATAACTATATTACACATAGTAATTTGTCACACAAGCCTCTCTGCAACATTTAATTTTTAAAAGATTTGAGAAATGTTTTACTTATCTGCTGTTAAAAGGCCATTCTATTATAGTGTTCTCCTTTTCATATTTTATTATACTGTACCACTAAAAAAAAACATTTATGATATGTACATTCTAAACATGAATATTGAGTGGGGGCTCCAAAATAGGAATTCATTGATGAATAAAAGAAAAAAGCACACTAGAATGATCAAAGAGCATACAGTACATCATGCAGGATGAGGGTGGAGTGGGGTTTATCTGAGGTCTGGCATTTATGAAAATGTACTGTATACATTTTGAAAGGATGTCTTAAGGGATTCCTTGAATTTTATATATTTATAGCACAGGTAAAACTAACTGGGCATCATATTCTAAAAATCTGATGGGATTTGGACAAGTTTTAAATAATGTTCCAAGGGGTAGGGGTTGGTGTTGAAGGACAAGCTGTTCATGAATGCTGTCCAAGCACACAGTACTTCCACCATAGTCCAAATGGTTAAGTCCCCTTTTGGCTTCATATCTCTGCTGGAAGCTAATAAAAATAAAAATGAAATAAATGCAAAACGTCAGGACATGCTACAGACATAAGAGGTAAACTTTACACTCATTGTGTAACAAGCTACATAAAATAACTTCTGAGATTGATTTGGTAGGGTTTTATCCCCTTTCTGATTAATGCTCATATTTGTTTAAAGCTTGCTTAAGGAAAATCTACCCTGTAGAAAAGCATGCAGGCAGACATCTTAACACTGAAGACTTAAATTGATTTCAAATACTTTAGCTTCTTAAGCAACAAAGCAAACAAACAAAAGCAGCTCAGCAAATAATAGTCCAAGATTTAATGAGGCACAATTCAGAAACAGTATTGTAGTCTGATTTTTGTAACTTACCATAAGGTTAGCTTGATACTGTATCATAAACATAGTCTCATCTGTTGTATTCCAATTTATGTTTTACTGTATAACTCACAAAAGGTTGACCTGTTACTGTAATGTAGATGTGTATTTTTGTTTCTACCTGTGTAATGTAAAGATGTGTACTTGTCTCTACCTGTGCTTAACCCCGGGTAGCCCCTGAAGAAGGGACTATCATTGTCTCAATGGGTCTTACCCGGTTACCAAAATTTGAATAATAAATAAATAAATACATTTTTGTGGGGGTGGGAAGATTGGTTTAATGGACTGTTAGGTACAATGGACCATCCATCGACTTCATACCAGAGCCTGGAATTCACATCTGATCCCAGTTGTAAGTTATGATCTGAACTCAGTCACTGGTGTGGTGATTCCCCAGGTCTTACCAGCACACTGGAAGGGGAGTGGTTTTGCTTACTCATGGGATGGAGAGTTGTGTGAATTGAGTGGAAAATCAGAACCAGCCAAATAGGAAATCACTCCAATCTCAATTAGGCAGTAGAGGTGGTTCCTGGATGTGGTGGCCTCCACTATCTCTTCCATCTGGGCAGACTACTGAGAGGATTGGTACCTGCCCTACCCCACCCAAATCACCAGCTTTTCACAGACACTATATTCTGGCTAAATTTAGCAATACGACTTTGATGACCACATCTTAGTTTCCAGTGGACAGCAACCTCAAACCAAAAGCACCAGATTTCTACGTAGAGCCATATGTTTTTGCATGAAAGAGATCATGGAGTGAGCAGCAGTGACTCCTGCCTGAGAAATACTAAATAAAGTACCCTTCCCCTGGCCAGCCCCAAACTCTGCACCTACTGCAATGTAGCCAGCCACCCTCACCACCACACCACATGGCACCTTGGGATATCCAGTGATATGGGTGAACAAACTGAGTCACTCAGATTGAGCGACTCAATATGCATGCCCGGGACAATAATGACCATAAGAGAATAGCGAGGGGGAAGAAATAGCAACAGGAGAGGGACAGAATAGCAACGGGGGGGGGGTAGAGTTACTAGGCAGGCAGGTTAAATGAATGAATTTGGTATGTTCTGCCAAGCTAGCCAACTAGTGTGGTGGTTAGGTCACCGCCTCTCGATGTTGTGGATCCAGGTTCATGGCTGGGTGTAGGTAATTTTTTCCTTGTCTTCCTCTTTCCCAGTGTCTACCCCCGGAGTTGATTATATATATTTGAGGGTGTGATGGGCACTGCATAAAATGTTGGTGTACATCTTGATGCGTGAATATGTATGGTGTTCTCACTGTTTAGCCGATTCAGTGTAGTACTTATGTTTTTGGTGATTTGCACTAACTGTTGTGGTCAGCGCTGTTAAATCTTCACAATTATGACATGGAACCCCAGCTCAGCAACACCACACAGCACTGCCTCCCACATACTTTCTTCCTTATCCTCCCCTTGTGGTCACCATCCTACACCATTGCTCTTCTTCCCTCACTACCCTTTCAGAGTAGCTTACATAACAAGCTCCGAAATTGAGTTACTCATATGTGAGTCACTGAGTTTAAGGCACCCATATGATGGGATCCCAGGATCTGGGAGCGGTACAGAAAACCATAGAACAATATAATCAGAGGAACACCAGATAAAAAGATATACAATGCACTGACTAGAACAAGACAACTAACCACATTTATTAAATGCCATGGAGCACAAATATGCCTTTAAAGCTGTGGTAATGCCTTCCACTGAGGAGACAATCTGTATATGAAGAAGTAGGGAGTTACGCAACCAGAGAGTCACCGCCATAAACCCACACCCACACACCCTGTAAACAGAGGACTTTAGGTGAACCCAATGGACCTCCAGGATATTTACCCAGTGGAGATGAGGGGGGTAACATGGAGAACAGAGATGCAGGAGGTCTTTGATGTTGTCAGAATCCAAATCATGCAAAGCCCTGAAGACCAACAAGTAGTGTGAAAGAGGTATGCCGTATAACAGGAAGCCAGTTAATTCCTAGTTTGCCCAACCCTTCTTCAGCCTGCTAGTTCTATACTGGAGTCTTATGAGTTTGCATGCATGCAGTGTAACCAAGGGGCAAGCTTCTAATGTCAACCACAGGAGGTGCTGTGGTAGCTACAGTAAATGCAGTGCTATCCCCCCTTCCTGTCCTATGGCTAACTCTTTACCCACCCCAGTACCTTTCCATCCTCCTCCTCCTTTCTCCACCGATATTTTTACAGAAAAAAATAAATATTCTGTCTCCTGGCAGTGTGCCAAGTGCTGAGTTTTACTTTTTTTAAAATTGACTGGAAGAACAAGGGAGAGTGGAAGAATTTGGAATTGGCTGGAGTGGGTGAGGAGTGATTGAAGGGGCTTCCTAACCATGTTATTAGCATGTTTAAACCCCCATACCAATAAACTGAAATGTCTTCAGGTGAAGTGTCAAAGCTGAGCCAAAGACAGTGGTCCCAGCTGAAACCGAACCAAAGTTTCATATTTTCACAATCGCTCACCCTTACTTCTGCCCCAGACCCTTCATTGACTGCATCAGTAGGATTGCTGTGACCACAGAAACAGCCAGTTCTGTTTGGCGTTATGGAATACATGTTCTATGTGGTCTGTGAGTCATGCAACTTCTGTTTAGCTCCTGGAAGTAGAACTGTGGCACCTGCATAGTGGAGCAAACCAATGTCACCACAGCTTCTTCCCGGCATACTGGTGCACCACAATCTTTGTGCACATATCTGAACATGGGAAGCACCATAGGACAGCGGCAGCCATCCTGCCAACATCCCCCACAGTGACCCCAGGGAAATGATGCAAAGGAGCATGATGCCCAGGATCCTGATGTGCGAAGCACTGCTGCTGCTGCCACAGCACTCACCCCATCAGCAAGATCCATGAACGGGCCACAGCATGACCCAGCTCCGGCACCACCAGACATCACAATGCAGGACACAATGGTTAGCCACCTTGGCTAAGGACACACTGATGAGCAACTGCAAGGCATGACGGGGGTGAGCCACCGAACATCACAGGTAAGGGGACCGAGGCAACAGCACCACACAACAGGGTGAGGGGACCCAATGGAGCCATCAACCTGTGAGGCATCATGCATGGCAATGGTGCTGCAGGACCAGTGGGGGGATGCGCTGGAAAGTAACAGGAACTGGGCCCCAGCAGGATGGACAACAGGGCACATAATGCGGCTGCATGGTAGGCAAGGCACTGCACCCCCCCGGCACCCCTGGACTCATACCTGGAGGCTAATGTTTAGAGTGAGCCCCATCAGATAGTCCCTGCAGCTTTGGGTGCCATAGTGGGAGACAAGGTCCATGATCAGCCGTGCACTGTCCCTCCACCGGTGACAGGAGCACCTCATGATCTGGCCAGACAATGCCTGCTGCAGTTACCTCTATCAGCCTCCATTCCCCATGCAAGATGTCCAGGAACTGCCACATGGATGGATGTGCCATACCCAACAGGGCATTGAATGCCCTGTGCCAGCCCTCTATTGCATTATTGATGAGCGGCATCCCCTCCAGGACTGCAACTTGGCAGTTCCACACAGTGATAGGGAACAGTGGCATGCGGTGGTGGCCACTGTGCACTGGCCTTCCTAGCCAGGTATCCTCAAAATACTTGAGGACAGGGGCCAGTTTCTCTTCATGCTGCCTGAAATATTCCCATCCAAGGAGCTCCTCATACTCAATGCACACATCACCCAGGGGCACAAAGGTGAGGGAAGGCAGCATTCTGAGATGCATGGTGCACACATCATTGGTGCTGTATCTATGCACCAGCTCTCCATGCTGTTTTATCTGCCACCACACACACTGGCAGAGGTGAAAGAAACACCCCTGCACTTCCATCTGGGGCAGCACTGCCTTGACAGCCCTGTGTGCTGCCAGTTCATTGTCGAGGAGCATGCAATGGTGGCCTCCCACTATGCACAGCTCAGCCACCTTCTCAAAGACCACTGTGTGTGCAGCTACCATCCTCTTAGTCATCAGGATGTACACGACTGGCAACACAGTGGACCCATCCACCCCATGCAGCATGTAGAGCTGGGTGAACAGTCTTGGGCAGCACTTAAATGTGCCATCCCTGAGCCAGGCAGGGCTGCAGGCCAGGAATTCCAGGTTCCTATAAGTACTAAAGAGAAGGAACCTGTATGCAGTGGTGCTCCCTTCCCCCTGCCCAGAGTCATGCAGTAGGAAGGGCTCACCTTCATGGGTTTGGCGGTACTCCTCCGGGATGGACAGTTTGGCAAGTGTTCTGGGGTTGACAGGTGCTCTCCAGCTGCTTCTCCTGACCAGCTGTGTGAAAGCTTCAGTAATGGTACCAGAGGTTGGCTAGCCCCTATGGCCTCACTGACCCCCGAGCAGCATGCCACTACTATCTACTGACTGCTGTCAACTGTATCCCATCCCCACTGCTGCACCACGGCTTTCACCCAGCGTACACCTATGGCAGTGGTGTCTGGCACATGGTTGTGTGTGCTGGCCAATATCGGTGTGCCCCCTGCCACCGTGAGTGCATGTCCATGGCACCCTCTGGCTGCATACTCACAACATTTCCAGTATGTATGGCCCCATCTTGTGTGCTCCCACTGGAATCTGTTCCCTCCTGCCACCAAGAGCTTGTGGTCCTTGGCACTATCCATGGATTCTGCAGAAATTCTGTAGTCAGTCCATGACCAGTGACTGTAGGTGCGTCAATGTGCTTTGTAGGCTCTGGCGGTGCACCCACTGACACTGTGGGGGGCTGTCACTTCAGTATCTGTGCCCTCTCCCTGCAATCAGGTTTTCTGCTGGCTCTGTGGTTGTGTCATAGTAAAGGCATTAGGTTTCTACTGTGCTTCCCTGCACATGTACAGTTTCTGCTTCTGGTCACACAGCTGGGCAAAGGGGACATGGATAAAGCAAATGAAACCCACACCAATGATGCCTTGTGGTGCAGCAGCTGCATCCAGTACAAACTTGCTCCCAGGAGGAGCACAAACATTGGAGCACCCAACAGTGTTCATAAGCTACATATGAGCCCTCTGGTCCCACTAGATAGCTGCTAGGGTGGGATGGATATGGATGTCATGAATTGAAGATCCACTGAGGAACAAAATCCCTTTAAAATAAATAAAATAAAAGAAAGGCTACAGGGAAGGACATAATCTTTACTGTGCTTTTGGCCAAGAGATTTTTGGGGAAAATGTCAAGGGACATCCAGCCATCCCCTGAAAGCCAAGAAATCAGGAGCTCATCTACTGTATGCAGAGCTTCAAGATGCATGCTTTTTTTTGAATCTTTTGCCTGTGAAACAGTCATAGAACCAGATAATAGTGATTTTCTTAACCCTCCCAGAGAGACTGTCCTGCCAGTCAACACTTAAGCCCCATATCTGGGCACAGAGACTTCATTGCAGCATGAGCTCAGATTAGGTTGAGTGTGTGAAAGAGCCAGATGAGTGGAATCCTGTTTGCTGTCAGCCTTTGTGTTGAAACTTTGCTGATCCTTTTACAGGCATTTCTCTATAAAATGAAATCTGCCAAAGTCTTTTCATTGTGCTTTGGTTCAAAGGAGCAGAGATTGCCTTGATTGAGCTTGAGTATATCTGGGCTCACAGGTTGGCTTGCTCTTGCTCTTGAGTTGTGAGGTTAGTCAGAAGCTGTTCTGTTTTTCTGGCAGGCATCTAGGATGCAACCCTGAGTGGCTGTCTGCCTGTCAGGGTAGGTGAAGGTACATTCCCTCATGAGGGAAAGAAGAGCAGACTCATAGGTTATCAGCATGTTGTAGCCCACACATAAATGCCACAACTGGAAGTGTGTTCTGTCTGTCAGTTTCCCCTTTACACAGCCTCCATTTGCCTGTCCAGACAGAGATGCCTTGAAGGAACCTTCATCTCTGCAGTCACTGGAGGTCATGAGTACTTGCTCATAGCCCAAACCCTTTTCTAATTAGATGGCAATAGATAGATTGTGGGCTACCTATAGTTCCATAACCAGAAGACAGACCATTCATGGCAAGAACAACAGTGAAACATTTCTGTTGTAATTCTCGTGCAAGCATTCATTGAAATTCTTAGCCATCTAACTCTAATGGTACCAAACTTCTTGACCTGCACTTTCTAGACTGCATGCACTCTATAGATTGTAAGAGTCCCAGAGGGTCTGTGGGGTTAACTGGTGCACAAGTCTGGGAGTTTGTTTGTTTATTATTTTATACTGAAAGGCCAGTGAGCATAAATGCCCTTCTTCACTGGTGTCCAGTCACAAAAATAACAAGTACAAAACAAATTACAATATAATTCATACATATAATCATATAAAATAATTACCATCAGAAAATGACAATAACATTCATACATACAATCATTTAAAACAGGTACATTTAGATTGTGACAATAGTAGCTTCCTAAGAGAAGACTTAAAGGCATGGATGGTTGGACAACTAATAACAGAATCAGGATGAGCATTATATTGTTTAATAGTTTTAAATAATAAAGAATGTTGAGCCATAGCAGTATGAAAAAAGGGAATCTTAAAAGAAAACCTACTTTATGTTCTAATATAAACTAAATAATTCTTTTAAGGAAATAAGCTAATAATCAATTCAGGAGAAGACCCCAGATGGACTTTATGTAAAATGATCAATGATTTGTAAGAAAAATTATCAAAAAAAGATAAACAACCAGATGTTCTATAGAGCTCACAATGATGAGTATCTCGGGGTAAACCTGTAACAAACCAAAGTATATTATGATAGATGGATCTCAGTTGGGTTAGAATTTTTACTGTCGAAAAGGAATATAGTATGGATCCATATTTAAACAAAGATAGAAGGAAAGAGTGGACAAGAATTAGCCTAATTTCCTGTGTAAATTATCTATTTAAATGATATAACATATCCATCCTTCAAAACTGTAACCATTTCAATTATATTATTATTATTATCCTGCAACACAAAATCAGGGACTACAGGTTTCCTAGGATTTGAAAAAAGATGTAAGTTTATTTTTTTCTGAATTAAGAACCAATCTATGGTGTGTGAACCAAGAATGCATCTCACTAAAGTCTATCTGAAGATCTCTTTCTAGTTCAGAAGTGATGAAACCTTGACAAGACAAAACAGTGTCATCAGCATATAACAATAATTCAGTTTTGTTACAGACATCAGAAAGTGAATTGATAAAAAGAGAGAACAACAGGGGACCAAGAATGGACCTCTTGGGAACTCCACAGCTAATAATATCAGAACTAGAAGAAAAAACATTAATAACTGTAACTTGAGTAAGATGATCCAAATAATTACTAAACCAATTAATTACATCCCATGAAAAGTTAACTTTAAATAACATATGTATGAGTTCAACATGATTAACCAAATCAAATGCCTTGGTGAGGTCCACAGAAACCAACGCCACATATTGACTTTCATCAAGGGCCACATGAGTTCGGCTAGTGAACCTCACCAAGGCAGTCTCTGTATTATGACTAGGTCTAAAAACATGTTGGGAGGGTGACCACAGGTCATACTTTAGTGCACCATATGTTCAGATATTTGATCAGAAGTTATTTTTTCAAGTACTTTGGATAATGGCGCCAAAAGTGATATTGGCCGAAAATTGTTTACCCATCTTAGAACCACACTTAAAGATGGGTTTAACTGTTGCACATTTCCAAATTGTAGGAAAGACCTGATAATGCAATGAATAGTTGAACAACTTTGCAAGCTGAGTTGAAAGCATATAGCTAACTTTTTTAAGTATACAATAATCAATGTTATCATTTTGAATAAAGGGTCTTAAATTCATTTTAGAGGTGTCAGTGAATACATCCCAAGATGACAAAAAATGAAAATAAAATTTAGGAGCATCAGAGCAAGATCTATTAATAAAACCCTTAGCACCCATATCAACACTAACCTCCACCACCAAATCAGGATTACAAGGATTATTCCCACTCCTACATGCATCCAAATTAACAAAATGTGATTTGAAAAGTTTAGCAACCAGTAGGGGATCATTAACAAGAGTTATATCATGATCAAGTGAAATAACCTGATTATTAATGGATTTACCCCACAAAGCATTAATTGTAGACCATGAAGAATTGGAATTCCCTTTCTCAACAGTACATTTCTTCTCATAGCAATCCATTGTTGCTTTACGAACTGCAGCCTTACATCTGTTACGTAAAGATTTATAGTGTTGTAAATTAATTTGAGTCTTATCGTTCCTTTAAGCTGACCAAGCTTTATTTCTTTCTCTTAATAGTCAAAGAAACTCAACTGTAAACCACTTTTTTGAATCCCCTCTCACTTGAAGTTTCTTTGGGGGCAGAAGTTTGTCTCAAATAGCAACAAAAAACTGAATAAATGTATCATAAGCTACATTAATATATTTGATATCATCTAAAAATGTCCAGTCAGTCAAATTAATCTCATTAAAAATTGCAACATATTTAAATCTTGCAGCTTCCAAAAAGAAATAATCTTAGAGGCTGTTTTACTCAGCTTGGCTGAGCAGCCACAATAGACAGCACAATGATCACTCAAACAATCAGGCAATACCTCAGATGAAACCACATGCAACAAATCGTTAGTTAATATCCAATCAAGACTTGACTAATAGCCTGTACTATAATTAAATCTAGTGGTTTCATTAATTAATTAACAGAGGTCCATCCCTGAAATAAGGTTTTTAAAGTCTATTGCTAGAGTTGAAGACCAGTTACAGTTATAATCTCTTAAAATTATGATTTCCCTAGATAAGGGAATCTGAGGATTATGAAAGAAGGCCTGTATGCCCAATCTAAAATTACTGGGAGGTACATAAACATTGCAGACCAAAAGATTTTTATTTCCACCCATAATAAGATTAATGGATAACGATTCAAAATATAGATTTTCACTATGGATTTGAACTTCAGTAGCTAGTATCTTATTAGAAATATAAAGCAAACATCCTCCCTCCATTCAATCTGTTCTTCCTGAAAATTGAAAACCCATCAATGTGAAGTTCCTAGTTAGCCATGTTTCCATAAGTGCTAGGATATCAAACTTATTTTTTTGCTATTCAACCCTTCATTAGATCCTTTTTGGTTGCAAGACTTTGTATATTTAAATGACCTAACAGAAGAGAGGGGGAGGTTGTTGTCTGTTCTCAATAAGACTCCTCATTACCTGAGAATAGTCCTGGATTAGGATGAATCGATCCTGAAAGAAGCAAGAGCAGCAGAATAAAATGCTTATGCCCAGAATTTTTAAAACAGCCTGTTTTAGTGTTGCAATATTTTTTTCACTTTATAATTTGAAATAAAAGTATTTTTTAAATAGTTAATACAATCACAAGTAAAACAGAAATGAATATTCACCCTACAGTGAGAGATCGAGCAGACCCAAAATTCCCACCATTAAACGAGACTGATTACTAAAGGTGAAACCCTGTATTCTTAAGAAAGGGTCTCTTGAAAACACAGTGACATAATACAGTGCAAATGGCCCAACCTAACAACCTTAGGAGAAGCAGTGTTTTAAGTGTTCATATGACTAGTAAAAAAACAACTACCTAATAGCAAATGAACCAGCATTATAGCTACCTCCTTATTACACAGTGGCAAGTACAAGTAAACCTGCAAGTCATTTTTCAAAGTAACCTCCCTTTTCAGACTCCGTCAGGAGACTCCCACCACTCCTGTGGGAGCAACTCAGGCAGAGAGCCGCTACGTGGATAGCAGCTGGAGAAGGACAACTAATATAGAATAAAGCCCTTCCTCCATCCCACATCACCACCAGGCTTGGAAGTCTCATTTCCTGGTCCCAACAGCTGCTACCAGGTCTTACTGGGAGATGCATCAGGGCAACAAACCAGGTAGGGGAATGAAAAGTTACTGGCAGTCAAGTCCTTGCCCCACGGTTGTAGTGCAGAATGTTATTGATGCTCTGAAGCACAGGAAAGCAGCCATTTGAAAAGAAGATGTGGAAGGAAGCCTTTTGAACAGTCCAACCCCTCCTCCATCTCACATCAACACTAGGCTTGGAAGTCCCATTTCCCAGTACCGACCACTGCCACCAGGTCTAACTGGGAGATGCAAACTGGGCAACAAACCAAGTAGGGGAATGAAAAGTTACTGGCAATGAAGTCCTTGCTCCACAGTTGTAGTGCAGAATGTCATTGAAGCTCTGAAGCACAGGAAAGCAGCCATTTGAAAGAAGGTGTGGAAGGAAGCCTTTTCAACAGTCCAACCCCTCCTCCATCTCACATCAACACCAGGCTTGGAAGTCCCATTTTCCAGTACCGACCACTGCCACCAGGTCTTATCGGGAGATGCAAACTGGGCAACAAACCAAGTAGGGGAATAAAAGTTACTGGCAGTCAAGTCCTTGCTCCACAGTTGTAGTGCAGATTGTTTTTGCCACTCTGAAGCACAGGAAAGCAGATGTTTGAAAAGTAGGTGTGGAAGAAAGCTTTTTGAACAGTCCAGCCCCTCCTCCTGTCTGCCTACCAGAGGGTGGTGGGTTTATAATGGGATTTGTTTGGCATGAAACCTAATTTTTATCCATCCAGACCCTGTTCCTGTTCCTGTTCCTTTATAGATCCCATTTGGTAGCTGACTGCAACTACTGAGTACCTTACCATTATTTTGATACTGCATATTTGCAGAGAGTGACTATTGTTGAGGAGATGTGTTACTGGGGTCCCAGTTACTAAGACTGTGGGTTTTGTATATTTTTACTGTGGGAAGCTCCTACACAGAATCCTGTTGAAAGGATCCCTATAGATGAAGGCACATTACAGTTCTCCCTTCATACCCCAAACCAAGGCGCCATTCACCCGAAGGCCTTAATGACTTTGTCCAGAGACCATTGTGAAAGCTTGGTAATGAACCATGTGAGTCAGTAGCGAAAAACCTTTTTGCAGCAAATGGACTGCCCCCCTGCTTTCTATTCTGATAGCTGTTTGCTCTTTGTCTTTCATGTGAGACATTAAACTGAAGTCCCATGTACCTGTTATGGTGGTTGTTCAGGGGGATGTTAAAGATCTCATGGCGCTTCTTGAGAAAAGTAGATGAATTTTCCTGGTGTCCTGGAAAAAATTCCTATATTTACTAAAAACACTTCCATAGATTCATACATTCATAGAGTATTATGAGTTCAGGAGAGTGGATGCCTATTGTGAACTGCCACCATATTTCAATGGTGGAAGGAGAATTTAGCATTCCCTTGTTCCCTTTTGTTTATCCAGTCTGTTCAAAGGTAAACATGGTATCACTCTCTACAACATCCACTGGTAATTGTTCCATGGACTGATTGTCCTCTGAGTAAACCAGTGATTGTGTTTATTAGTTTTATTTGTATCCCTTTTTAACTTACATTTGTGCAACTGACTATTATTGTTATTGTTATGCTTGACTAGGCCTATAGTCTGTATGATAGCTTTGTCTTACATTGCCTTATATCTTAAGAATAAATCTCTCCTTAGGTGTATATATTTCATAGAGTACAGTTTAGTTTTTGCAATCTAGCTGTGTAATTCAATTCTGACATATTAGTGACTTTCCTCGTCACCTTTCTCTGTACTCCCTCAATCAGTTTTTGGCCTCTAATCATATGTGGTGCACAGAAAGGGGACGTTAATCTAACTGTGGTCTAATCAGGCTGGTATAAAGGGGAATCATCACCTCTGGCTCCCTGTTCTTAACATTTCTGAGTATGTAGCCAAGAATACTGTTACATTTCTTAACAATGTTCTTTGTGTGGTGTTCAAATGTTAGGTTGTATGATACAGTTACCATAGATCTTTTCATTAATTGTTGATTGTAAAACTATATTATTTAGTTTGTATTGGTAACCAAGGTTGTTGTGTCCTAAGTACATCACCTTACATTTGCGTTCATTAAAAGACATTTTATTTTTTGTAGCCTGGGGCCCAGATATTCAAAACTTAGCGCAGCGCTCAAACCAGTAGTGCGGGAATAGCGCAGGCTTAGCGTGGAGCCTCAATATTCAAAGGACTGGATAGGACGTGCTAACCACAATAGCGTGGGGCAAACTGATAATGTATGCAAGGGGCAAAGTGAGGGGGCGGGAACCAGCATACACAGGCTATGGGATATTCAGAGTGATAGCGCTGTGCAAGGTCACATAGCCTGATACATAGTGTGGTGCTAGTTACCGCCTATAAAAGGCTGGTCTTATCCCAGGGCAAAACACAGAGGGGGAGGGACCAGACCAGGAAGTGACCATGGCAGCAGTGCTGAATGCAGTGGTGCTGCACCTGATGGCAGCAGTAGTGGAAGAGGATGAGAGGAAGCAGGGCCAACACTGGCCACAATGCAGGCCAAGGAGATGATATGCTGCACACCGGTGGTACTGGCTCCGAGTCTCCTTTGAGACCCTACCAGATGAGCACATCATTGGCTTGTACAGGATGAACAGGGGAATGTTGAGGCAGCTATGTGAACTCCTGCATGAGCAGCTGCAGCCCAACACCAGATGCAGTCATGCTATGACAGTCGAGGAGAAGGTGACAGGAGTGATGTGCTTGTTAGCCACAGGGATGTTTCAACAACCAACAGAGGACACCATAGGGGTATTGCAGTATGCCACCTCATGCCTCCTGACTCAGTTTCTCGATGCATTCCTGCCACATGCTGGTAAATTCACAGTATTCCCCAGCACAGCAGCAGAGCGCAGAGAAACCATACAGCAATTCCATCGAATTGTGCATCTACCACCGGTATTTGGTGCCATTGACTGCACCCATGTCCCCATCTGTGCACCACCTGGTGATGGCAGTGAGGTGTTTGTAAACAGGAAGGGGTACCACTCCATCAATTGCCAGGTGGTGTGCCATGTGACTGGCTACATCAGCAATGTCTTTGCACAGTACCCTGGCAGTGACCACGGCGCCTTCATCTGGCACCAATGCCAGCTGTGTCAGGCCTTTGAGGAGGGCAGGAGTCCCAATGGGCACCTAGTCAGTGAGTATCAGCATGCAAGGCATGCACACACCACAGAGGGGGAGGGATAGCCAGGGGAATGCAAGGAAAGGGGTCGTGATAGCAACACACGTGGTGCACTATAGCAAGGGGAAGACAGCAGAACAGCAGCACTATCAGGTGAACATTTCTCAACAGGGGAAAGTGGCTATCCCCTGTGACCCTGGCTGCTGACACCAGTACCCCGGCCAGCCGCAGTGGCTGATAAGCAGTACAATGAGGCTCACGCTGCCACTAGGAACATCATAGAGAGGGTGTTGGCATACTAAAGATGCACTTCCACTGCCTAGACATGTCAGGCAGTGCCCTACACTATAGGCCTCAGAAGGTATGCCGTATCATTCTAGCCTGTTGTATGCTCCACAACATGGCAATGAACTGTGGGACACAGGCACCTGAACCTGAGGAACAGGCCGACAGTGACCCAGAGCCAGAGGTAAGAGGGATAGTGAAGCAACTCGAGAGGAGAGATCCTTGAATAGCCCACAGGGCCCTGGAGCACAGGGTTGGCATCATCAAGACACTGTCACAGGCCAGACGGTGAGTAAACACAGCACAGCAACCAGAATAATACAGTGTAAATTACTTTATTACGTGAAGACAACCACAATAGTGAGAACCACCAACAAAGCACGTGCACAACACAGTGGGAGTGAATGTACGTGGGATAGCTATGTATACTGTGGGCCGTGCAGGACACACATGTGACCACGGTAGACAGCCATGGAATGGTGAAGCGGGTGATGCCTGTGGTGCCTGATACGAGGTGGCTGTGTGGGAAGGGCAACCATGGCTGTGCATGGGTGACTGTGCCAGTGACTGTGTGAGTGCATGGGTGTGTTTGTGTGCATGTGTGCACATGTGGGTGTTATCTGTGTGCCTGTGCATGGCAGCTGTGCCTATCTGTGGTGACTACCACCATGCCCACGACTCACACCATGTGCATGAGACACTGAGTTGGGGTGCTCTATGCTGAGGATATATTTGGGAGGATGCATGTAGGCTGGGCGGGTGGTGCACTGACACCCTGGCCTTCCAGCAGAGCCAGACAGAATGGGAGGCTGGCCACGGCACTGCTGGGTGATGGCTGATGCACCTGATGCAGTGGTGCTGGAGCACATGCCTGCCCTGCGGCTGCATGATGCCTACCTGTGGGTCTGTGTGCTATGGGCATGCTATCCCCCTTGCACAGCCATGCTACCATGCACCCATGCAGCATTGTGGCAAGATCAGCAACAGCAGTCGTGAGACCCATAGAAGCCATGGTCAGGCGTGGCTACCATCGCCCCATCCTGTCCTCTGTCTGCTGTTTGGCACATGTGAAGCCTAAGGCCACAGACTCCTGCAGCTGTGAGAGCTAATGCCACAGCTCACGCCGAAGGGCATGCAGGTCCACCTGGGCCTCCTGCTGGGATGTATGGGCAGTCTGGAGCAGAGGGAAAGATCCCTGGCCATCTGGCTCTATGGCCTCGGCAATGCCAATGCCAGCCGGGGGTTGAGCCTGCTGCTGGACACAGTGGGGATGCTGTGGCTGCTGCTGTATGTCCTGTTGCTGTACAGTCCCTGTGGTGTGATGTGTCCCCTGTTGGACCTGCACCCCTCCCAGTGGATGGCACCGCATTTCCAGAGGTGCACACATGGCACCCACACGACCACCTGCTGGACAGGACCACCCATGGTGGCATGGCTATCTACCCCCATGGCACCCATGTTGCGGACCCCATCATGCCCCACCCCTGTGCCACCAACCACAGTCCCCTCCACAGGCAAGTAGTAACGCTGGTCTGAGCTATCCAAACCAAGGTCACTAGTGACTGTCAGGAGGACCACCTGGCCACCACTCAGATCCTCCACCTGGGCATCCTCCAGGATGTCACTGATGTCCAGGTCCGCACCAGCACTAGAGTCCTCTCCCCCACAGTCAGGTGTAACCCAAGTCCTTCTGCCTGCCTCACATGCTGCTGCTGAGGGTCAATGCCTGGCACCCAGTCCTGAGGTCGATGGCATGTTATTGACACTGCCTCCTGTTCCATAGCAGCTGTTCCAGCCACATCCTGGCATGTTGCATGTTGTGCACCGATGGCTGTGGAACAAGAAAGGACAGTGTCACTGACCGGTATTGCACAGTGTGCCATATGCACCACCAGTACATGCACACTCTAGGATGCATATCACATCCCACTGACATGCACACCACACATTGCAGTCCCAGTGATGCAGACCATGGCCACATGCACATGCCCGCATCCACAGTGCATGTGCCTCATACTGACGGCTGTGATGACAGCCCTGCACAGGCAGTGGATGCATGCAATACCACCCCATGTGTACAGTGTGCACATCATAGCACCTCCATAGTTCACACCATGCATGGGGCCAACACTGACCCCCAGCACCAGTGCAGGCATGCCATGTGGAGTGCACACACTCAGATTCTGACCTGTTCTAGGTGGTGTGAGTGGCGTCTCACACCTCCCCCGCCAATGACACCACCAACAGACATGGGACACACTGTGAAGGCCACCAGGGTCATCAGTGGGTCCCCCTGCCACTGTTGCATGGTCTGTGGCCTCTTCTAGTCCATAGCCAATCATGGAGTCATTGTGCCTCCTCCTCCTCCTTTGCCCAGAGCAGCAAGTCACTCCACCTCTTCCTCTCTGCATCGGTGGTACGTCCCCATCCACCAACGGCATTGAACCCTGCTATGACCTTGTCCCACATCTGTTTTATGACACCATCAGTGGCCTTGTGAACATATAGCACCTGCTCCAGCTCCTTGATGCCATGGACCAGAGACGTCAGTTCATCCTGGGAGAACTTATGTGCCTGTAACCTGTCCTGACATGCTGCAATACCTATGGGAGACATGTAGAGGGACACAGGTCACATGCTGTGGTGTGCCTGCGATGCATGGCACAGGCAGAGGACTATGTGCATACCACCCTGACGCCTGCACTGACCATCCTGTAGCAGCATACTGCAGGCCCAGGTCAGCATGACAGAGTACAGCATACACTGCAACTGTGCAACGTGGCCACCCCTGTGTGCACAGTGCATGTGCATGTGTCATGACAGACACTGTGGCCATACTGCATACACAAGCCCCCACAAGAGCACTGCATGGCCCGTGTCACCTGCAGGCCACTGTATAACCCACCCCTTCCCCAGCCCAGTGCCTGGCTACAACAGTGTGCAGGCAGTCCACTCACAGTGGTGGCTGCTGCAGGTGACACGGGCATGACACATGCACCCCAGTCAGCTGGCTGGCAGGCACAGTGGCCATGTGCACTGCTACACAGCACCATGCTGGCATGTGAGCCTACAGGCGTATGCTCTGTCCCATGTCTGTTCCGTAGCCATACACATGTGTGCACTGTGTAAGCCAGGACCTAGTCAAGTCCCACTGCCATACAGCCAAGCCCCAGTCTGATATACAGACCTGCCTGTTGGTGCTCTTCCTCCTGCGACATACTCCTCTGTGTTTGGCCTATTCAGTTGTTGCACCTGCTGAGTCCTGCAGTACCTCAACACAACACTGGTGGAGCACAGTTTGCCCTTATATAGCCCAGCTGGGCAATCCTGCCTGTTAGGCATGCAAATGAGCCAGTAATGATGTGCCAATCACACTGTTTGCCCCTTACATACACAAGTGTCCTCATTTGCATAGTCTGTTCGAATATGAGCCTTGTTAGTGCTGGGCAATCAGCTTAATGCTGTGCTAATGGTAGAGCTGGGCTAAATGGTGTCCACCACCGCACTGTCCCATTAGCACAGTGCTATGTGGCATAGCACAATGTCCATGCATGTGTGCGTGACCCTTGTGCCATGCTAGTACCCCAGTGTAGCACACCATAGCGCCATGCTAGGTCATACAGTGTGGCACTACACGCATGTGTGACCATTATGCTCCAGGGTAGTGGAGGGGTCAGGCATGTGCACCTTGACCACTTCTGTGTAGTGCCGTGCTATGCTATGTGACTGTGTGGTGCTAATGCACATGTTGCTGGACGGCCCACTGTGTGACACAGGCTGTGCAGTAGTACATGTGGTCGGGTACCAGTTGTTCCCAAGAATGTCTAGGAGGCATAGGCAGCGTGCAGTGGTGCATAGGGACAGGTGCTGGGGATGTAGAGTCAGCAAACGTGGTGTAGCTTATGCAACAAAGGCACAGATGCCTGTTTGGGAGGCCAGGAGGGTGACCTCCACGATTCCATGTGTAGGCATCCACGCATGCCACCTCACAAAACAGGACGGGCTTCATGGGGATGCCGAGAAGTGTTTGCACAGCTACACACACCTGCACCACCAGCAACGCCACCGGCTGGAGAGGTTCAAGCAGATGGTGCATGATGACACTGTGCCAGTGCCAGGAAGGTGCCGCTGCACGTTGCACACATATATCATGTGTCTCTCTGTCTGCCAGTGTGTGCATATGTGTGTGTGTGTGTGTGTGTGTGTGTGTGTGTGTGTGCACAGGTGTGCTTGCATGCCAGGTGGTTGGACACATGTGGCACTGGTTCAGGGGCATACAGTTTGGGCACCTTGGGGGGCACTATGGTACAGGGTGTCTAGGGGCACAGTTGCCACTGTTGCCAGGCACCACTCATGGTAGTAGCAGTGCTTGTGTGGTGCATGCTGTGTCCATGGGTGGATACACTGCATTAGTGCCAGGTGCAGCCGTGGCACTTGGCCATGGCCTGAGTGGCAGGTCTGGACATTGCAGGTGGGGCGACCTGCTACAGGACCATCCTGCAGCCAACACCAGTGTGGTGTGGGGATGCTGTCTCCTGGGGCTCTGTCTGCCTATGCAGTTGTGTGTGCATCCAGTAGCAGTGCACCTGCATCTGTCAATGTTGCACTGCAGTGCCACCATGACTGCATTCCCTGTGTGACTGGCTCATGCTCCGTGGGCCATGATGGTCCTCTGTGTGGGTGTATCTTGTGTTCAGACACTGCCCCTGGGCTGCCCTGTGTGTAGTGTTTTGGGGGTGGGGCTGCATCTTGCTGTGGCAATCACTGTACATGCCATGTGTTGCACTAATGCTGCCGTTACCTCTGTCCACTGTAGAGTGGATCGAGCAGCACAGGCCAGGGAGAGGAAGCCAGGAGGTGTCCCAGGACACATCGTGGAGTAGCCCGAGGGTGCCATCCATGCCGCAATGGGCACAGGAGAGCAGCCCTGAAGCCTAGGGGCCTGTTGCATGAGTATATGTCTTTTTCATTTGTGCTGTACCTGTTTTATGTGGTTCCTTCACTGGTCTGTTATTGACTGTGCTGGTGGGTTGGCTGCCATAGGCATCATGCCATTGATGGTGTGGCATTGTGCTGGGTTGCACACCAGTGTTGCACAGTGCTGCCAGTGTCTGGCTGTCTGGCTGCTGTGTCCTGTGGCTGGGGGGGCAGCATGGGCCACCGTCGACATGCACAGCTGGCATTGCCATGCGGTCCACAATCACTGCTGGCCATGTTCTGCAGTTCACGTGTCATGTGCGGGTTGTAGCTTCAGGGCACCATACACATTGCAGTACATGGCCAATGTGTGGTGGTGTCTGTCAGCCCACCCTGATGGTGTATGCCCCCTGTGGGCTTGCATCTGCTGTAGGTCAGTTTGGCCCTGGCATGGGTTGGCCATTGGCTGGCCACCATGCCTGCATTGTGATGCTCCTGTGCCCCTTTGGGTTGTTGTTACACTCTTCTTTCTGGTACATTGCTATCTGACTCTGGGCAGCTTGTCCCAATTTGTGGTCCCCCATGTGCATGTTGTTGCATGGCCCACACCCACTACCATCCTTGGGACCATCCGCATGTCTGCACTTTCTCACTGTGTGCAGTGCAGGGTAGGGTGGTGTATACTGTGCCATGGTGTTGTCAAAGCCTGCATATCCATGTCTATTGGGTATTGGGTTATTGCCTGTGTCTTCCAGGCCTGCCCTGTGGGCACCTGTCAGTTCTGCCTACCATTGCTTTCCTCAGCACCACATGGGCATGGCTGTCAGAACATGCTGTCCATCCCTGTATGGCCACCTGTGGCTGCAGTATGCTTCCTGGCTGGTCTCCCATCCTCACATGCCCCTTCCTCTTGTTTGTCCTCCAATCCTCTTTGTGGGCAACACGGCCAGAGGAGTCTGAAGGCAGTGAGGACCTCCTGTGGTGGATAGTGTGTCAGCAATGCACCGTCACTGAGCAGCAGATGGGGCTCATATCAGAGACATGGAGGTGATCACATACTGGAGGCACGTCTGCGGATCCAGCAAGCTCACACCCATGATAGCCTTTGTCACATCTTTCTTTGCCTCCCCCCCCTTACTGGACTGAGGTTTCTGTTGCTGCCCTTTCCCTCATTGTTGGCATACACATCCTTGTCCCCTCCTGTTACATTGCTTTCCAGTTTGTTTTATGCCTCTGTACGTGTTTTGCTTTTTACATACCTTGGTTGCTGTAGTTCTTGTACTCGTAGTTAGTTGTAGTTTAGTCACCTTTGTACCATAGTATGTAGTGGTAGTGTTAGCATTGGTAGTTGTAGTTATAGTAGAAATAGTAGTATTTGTCGTAGTAGTAGTCATAGTAGTAGTTCCTGTTATAGTGCATATAGTGGTTGTAGTTGTAGTGGCATTTGCTGTAAGTTTCCTTTTGTTTTTGCATTTTGTATTTTCATTACATTTCTGTTTATTATGTTTTGTGTTATTGTTCACTTGTTGTTTGCCTGTTTCCTTTCCTTTACGTTTGTCACTTTATATACACTTTTTTCATACTTGCACTATGTCCTGTGTCATTATTGGATGATTGGCTTTTACTGCAGGCTTGTTCTCTTCTTTGGTTCTGCTCATGGGTCCTGGTCCCCTCTGGTTATTCCCCTGGCTGGGTGTGTATCAGTGTCTGGGTTCTGCACTGCTGTCTGCTCTTGTGGTCCCTTCCCAGCCTGTGCTCCTTTACCTGTGATCCAGGGCCTGGCGGCTCCATCTGCATTGTGTTCCTGTTGGTGTTTGCACTGCCTGCCTGGGTGCTATATTAAGTGCAGTCTTATTTACTATATTCAGTGCTGCCTTATTCCCAGGTTATTTTGCACTGCACTCTAGCCCGTTTGCCTGGCTTCCTTAGCATGCTATATTCAGCCAGTTTAGCACGGGCTATTCCTTTGAATAGGGCAGGCTATTTGGTCTGGGCAATTTTGCACTCGGGCAGAGGCTAATAGCCCGGGGCAGCGTTGAATATCTGGCTCTAGGTCTCCAATGAAAACATTGTTTCTTGAAATTCATGAGCTGCTTGAAGATTGTTTACTATTCCCCCTAGTTTATAATCATCAGCATACTTGCTGAGCCAAGTATTATTTTGAGACTGCATCGATGCCAAGAAACTCAAACAATCTGATAGTTATTTAGTGAGGTACTTAGTGGCAAGCATGATCAGATACACAAAAGTGACTAAATGGGATACTAATATATCTCTAGAGAACAGAATATGGAACAATCCAAATTATAGAAATAAAAGGGCTGTTTTAAAGCATACAAAGTGGGAAGAAAAAGGAATAAGAAAACGGAAGGGCTTGTATGAAGGAGGGGTGAAAATGGATTGGTTTTCTTTTTGTAGGAAATATGAATTAGGTATAAATTAATATTTATATATTTACCAGTTATGTAATATTTACAGTAAGGATTATAACAGATGGGAACGGGCACCGAATAACAAATATATGGAGCAGATGCTAGGAAGTATATTGAAAGGGAAAAATACCAGATGTTTACTTGGCTGCTGGGTAATCTTCACAAGCCTTATACAGATATATATAAAAAGACAATATCTAAGTGGGATAAGGAATTGGATTATATCTGTACAAAGCAACAATGGAATTTGGCCTGTGGGGAAATAAATACGTATAAATTAACAAGGGATAAGGTCTGTCCAACGTAAAATTCTTAATAGTGCTTACTTTTCCCCACATAGACTATTTAAAATGAAGATGATACTGACTAATAACTGTTGGCATTGTGAAGAAGCACAGCAGATATTTTAAACTCTTTTTGGAAATGCAGATTTATAAAACCTTGGTGGACGGAGGCTTTCTCCATTCTTGAACAGACTGGTTTCCAATTTCCAGAATGGGATGACCCTAAATTTACTATTTTGGAAATATTTAGCATTAGAAATTATGCTAAAGGTTTTGGGTTGATTTTAAAAGTCAGTTTAATGGCAGTTAAAAGATTAATATTGAAAAATTAGAAGAAGGAAGAAATTGTAGCCCCCTTTCTTAAATACGAATGGAGACAGCTATTTTTGGCTGCACTTTACAATACGGAATTCTTTTCTGTCGTTGATTCAGTCTGGATATTATTTAACAAGCCTATCGAGCAATGGTCGAAGGATGATTTTTCAATAATTATCTGACATGCCTCTTTAGGAAAATATAATATGTATAAACTCTTCTATGTCGTAATTTATGACTGGTGATACAGATAGATATTGCTAAATGTCAGTATCTCCTATTTGTTTATTTAATGTATATTTGATAATTGCATAATTGTATTTTATATAGATACTCTTCCCTATGTGCCGCTATAGATGTAATATGAATATGAATGATATACCTCAAATAAAAATATTATTTGCAAAAAAAACCTACTATTCCCCCTACTTTACAATCATCAGTATACTTGCTGAGCCAAGTATTATTGGGAGACTGCATCAAAGCCACTAATATATTGAATAAGGTGGGTCCCAAGACTGATTCCTGTGGCACTCCACTCGTCAAAGACACTGAGGTGGATATGTACCCTGCCTCGAATTGTTACTCTTTGTTGCCAGTTATCCAACCATGATATTACCCAGTTGATTATATTCAGGTGTAGGTTTATTTTAAATAACTGCTCTATTAAGACCTTATGAGACACAGTGTCAAAGGCCTTAGATAATACAGGGAAAACTATGACACTTATGGGTTCAAAAAATTGAAGCTAATTTGTTAAGCATGGTCTTCCATGGAGAAACTGTGTTGTGTAACATCCAGGTGTCCATAATCTAATAGATGAGATGCTATGAGCTGCTGTATTAATTTTGCTAATAGTTTCCCTATCACAGAGGTCAGATTTATAGGCCTGAAATTTTGGACCTCACCCTACTACCACCTTTGTGTATTAGGGGTCACTATTGCCACTTTCCATTCCATTAGAGACTTGCTTTCTTTCAACGACGATTGAATAGCAGTAACAATGGTCCAGATAGATCCACTGATAACTCTTTTAGAAATTTTGGTGGTATACCATCGGGACCTTCCAAAAGCTTAATCTGGTTCCATTTCAGTTGGTTTCCATTTGTATCCCCCCCCCCCCAAAAAAAAAAAACAATGCTGAAAACAGGCAGAATCACCAAGTCTTCTTTTCTGGGGCAACAACAACAGAAAACCTTATGGAAAAAAAGGCAAGAACTCTAAGTATATTGATGTAAACAACATGCAAGGATATATGGTGACATAAGTAAGCTACAGTACATGCAAGTTTTTTTATGTAAGTTTATGAAAGTTGTTATGAAAGAATTTTAAGCAATGAATTTGTAATGATTGTGACATTTTTCTTGCATGAAAAATTAATGCAAGATAAATTCCTTTGCAAATATGATGACATGCAAGAAACCTTGTCAGGGGTACTATACTACAGTACTGGTTTACATCCTTCTGGTGGTTCAAACCTAAAACCTTCTGGATCTAGAGGAGGTATGCAAGCAACCTACTGAGCCACTAACACTGTGCTATTCAAGTGTTTTGCAAAGGTATAAACTGTATATACTCACATATAAGTCTAGGTCTTGATGTTAAACTAGGTCTCCAAGAAGGGGACTCGACTTAATCTGTGAGTGCAACCTACATTACCTGAAGGAATGATAAAGGTGAAGCATTTTGCAGCAGTGTAACCTAATTTTGCTTACAGTTCTGGCCACAAAGACAGATTCTGTGCCTCGTGTTCACTAAATAGATTTTTCCATCCAATTTGGCAAGCAAAATAATGTTTGTATATTTGCTGACATTGATAAGGTAAAGGGGATGGGTCAACTTATAGAGTGAGTAAATACATTAAATAGATACACAAGCATATCTTGATAAAAACATATTTCTTGTTATTTGTAAGGAAATGCCCTCAATCTGCTCCCAATATTTTGATATGAATTCACAAGACCACTCTTACAACTCGTAGAGTGGTGGTCTTCACATCAGTATTAACATACACCTGAGGTCATAAAATACTGTACTGAACTTCTGGCATCACAACCATTATTGTGGCTAATTATGATGCAGCTATAGAGGAATATGGAATTAAGTGTGAATAATAAACATGGGTACTGTAAGAGATTATGAAATAGGTAGAAAGAATGCAGGCTTCTAATTGGCCAAGAGGTACTTTCAGCAGGGCCGTTATCCCAGCACAATGTTCCAGCTGAAAGTAGCTCAACAAAAATATGTAAAAAAATAATCAATTTACTAAAAAGGATTTATTTCATAATAACAATAAAGCACTCCAGGAATGCATTATAGTGGGCTAATGGCTCATCTCGGTGAGTAGATCCACCCAAGGTAGACCATATCCCACCATAATGCACCAGTCATGCTCTATTGCTTAATTAAGACCCTGTTTCTATACAGATTTCCTCAGTAATGTCAGAAGGAGAAATCTAATAAAGATATATATAATATTATCTGAATGCTACTTAAGTAGTATATTTTAGAACATTTTTCTCTGAGGTGCATGCAACATCTTATATCTCAGATTGTAACTAAAGATTTGAAGACATGCATTCTTACCTGTAATGATACACAAAGGAATCTGTTGTAAGCCAGTCTGAGCAGAGAACAGCACTCAGTCATTCTCCCACAAACTATGTTTACAAACACCCAAAGTCAGTTATTCAAGTAAACCCTACCAACAGTTGGTTAATTGCTTTCTAACCATGCCCACAGTCAGTTATTCACTACTTGACAATGAAAACCAAACCAAAAAAATTGTGTCAGAAAGACTGTCCACTTCATCCACTAAACAATAGCAACCTTTACACCCTCAAAAAAAGACAAGCTTTGGCCAGAGCTGATAGGACTGTAGCTGAGGAATTTGGGGTACAAATATTGAATATTACCAAACTTATGAGCCTGCATTAGCAAAATGTAACATAGGTTCATAAATTTGTTGTTTTATAATGTTTGTAAACCAAATTTTCGACATAGCTTATGATCCTGCCTCATGAAGAAGGGCAGAGCAAATGTACAACTCCTGGCTGAAATGCAGGGACTGTGAAATCAACTTTCAGAACACAAACTACATTTTGAGCAGAAGTTGAAAAATGACAGTCACATTTATGAGGTGCTGCAAAAAATGCTATGTTAAAATTTCGGATAAAAATATTGAATAATAGCAGTCTTATGAGCCTGCATTTGCAAAATTCAACATAGCATTATAACTTTTTTGTTTTAAAATATTTTTACACCAAATTTAGAATATATCTTTCTTATGACCCCACCTCATGAACAATGGCAGAAAATATTTTCAACTCCTGCCAGAAAGGTGATTTCGTGCAGGGACCACAAAATCACCTTTTGGGATGTAAAAAAAAATATTTTGGACAGAATTTGAATAATGACAGCAGTCACATTCATGAGGTGCTGTAAAGATATGGCTACCTTTGTAAATTTTGGGTAAAAATATTAAAAATTACCAAAGTTAAGAGCCTGCATTCAAAAAATTCAATGTAGAGTCATAACTTTTTTTTTTAATATTTTAAACCAAATTTAGAACATAACCTTCTTATGACCCACCTCATGAACAATGGCAGAGAAAATTTTAATCTCCTGGCGAAAGAAATTTCATGTAAGGACCACAAAACCAACTTTTGGGATGTAAAAAAAACATTTTGGCCAGGATTTGAAAAATAACAGCTGTCACATTCATGAGGTGTTATAATGATATGGCTATGTTGTAAAGTTGGGGTAAACATATTGGTGCCTATTCACGATCAGGCAGGATTTATGCACTGGAGACATGTAACCCACCTTCATAGCTCTGCATCTGTGAGACAGGTGTGCACCACAGGTATTCACCAATGGCCACAACCTGTCCATGGGCCCACCAGCCCCCAGAGTGCAGCACTCCGCAGAGCAACCAGGAGCGGAGTCATGGACCCAGTCGGGCATCCAATGGGATGCCCGGCTTGGGTCCCACAGTGGATCCCGTATGTGGGTGGGTACAGTAATGGGTGCATGAATTGCACCAGCAGACACCCAAACCCATGTGGCTGTTACCTTATCTGCATTCCCCAGTAAACAAAGGTAACTCTTTATTGCACATTTGAAACAACTAAACATAATTAACATATGAAATATACAGATCCATAATGGATCAAATGATCTATAGCTGAGAGAGAACAGTCTCCATTTTGTCCCAGAGTAAATGACACCCAGTGGTCTCTAGCTATACACAAACCGATGGGCAAAAGGAACATATTGTGGACTATACCTAATATTGTTGCAACGGTGACCAGGTTTAGTGCCCCAGGCATACAGTTGCCACCCGCCGACCCACTGCTGTACCAGCCCCTGCCCCCCTACCTGTATAGCCGGTGGCCAGCTAAGTATGGCCAGCGACACAGACCTCCACATACCTGCACAGCCACTGGCCATCCCAGAGATGCTGGGTGCATGTTGGCACTCCCAGCATCACTTGGATAGCCAGCAGTTGTGGAGGTGTGTGGCAGGCTATGCTGCTGGCTGTACTTAACCGACCACTGGCTATGCAGGTGGGGCATGGTGGTCTGGTGGTCCTGTACAGGGCAGGGGCTGGGAGGGTGCCTGCAACAGAGGGCTGATGTCTCATTCCTGATGTGTGTCTGGGTGGCACCTTCCAGGGCCCAGAGCACTGCTGTGTGCAGGAGAGGGTATGCCTGGGTCAACCATCGGGGATGGCTGCAGGGATCTTACAGTGGGGGTGAGCTAGCTATCAGGTCTGTGTGGCAGGGGCTGTGTGCCCAGGGCATGTAGGGGTCTTATGGCAGGGTTCTCTCTGGCATATCCTGCACCCTCTTCCACACCCCGTGGCCAGCACTATGCACCTTAGTGCATGGCACACAGTGATGGCAAGCCCCAGCCCACCCATAGTGCATTGCAGTCTGTGGGCCCAGGGATTAGGTGCTGGTGCTGCACAACCCCACTTAGTGAATCCCACACAGGGAGTGCAATGGGTCCAGAGTCTCTCTGCACCACACATACGCAGCATGGAGACACTCCACACCTTTATGCATAGGGCCATTGAAAAATACCAAAATTACAAGCCTACATTCACAAAATCCAATACAGGTTCATAACTTTGTTGTTTTTAAATATTTTTGCACCAAATTTTAAACATAACCATATTATGACCCTACTTAATGAACAATGGTGGAGAACATTTTCAACTCCTGCCTAAAAGGTGATTTCATGCAGCAACCACAAAATCACCTTAAGGGACAGATTTGCCTAACATCACTTGCATTATTCATGAAGTGGTGTCCCAAAAAAGGCATGTTGAAATGTTGTGCCAAAAATATGCATAAATGCACAAGTTATGCCACTAAGTTCAAAACACCATTGAAATACACTGAACTGCATACCTGTTTCTTCAGTCTGCTGTCCAGCTTTGAAGAGTGAGGATGTATCTGCAGTCCAGAGAGGATGTTTACTTTGGACCTCCAATCGGTAAGTAAGACCTGTGGGATCTACTATGGAATCCTATAGTTCAGTTCCTTGAATTCTACTAGATCGAGTTCGGGAGACTGAATTTCGGCATCCCGCCAAGGACTTATGGTCACTATAGGGAGGTTTGCGCCCCACACCCCCATTAACTAAAATAGACAACTCCAAGGGGAAGCAGACCTTGGAATTAGTAAATAAATGGAATGGGGGTGGAACTGCATGGAGGAATAAATTGTAGCCTCACCGGGAACAGAATCTGGGTCCACGTGGCCATGCTGGCCTAGCTACTTCTAACTCAGCTCTCCACACCATGGCAGCAACTCGGCTAGCACCTCCTTCCATGTTTCACCCATGCGGAATCTTTCACACATAATTTCCCCATGCAAAATTTCTTCGAATATGGGTATTTCAGAATACTGAAGCATGTGAGTGTTGGGATTTTGAGCTTCAGTGTCCTACTAGGATACCCTTGGGGTGGTGGGTGTAGGGTGGTGGGTGCTGAGTGGTAGGATCAGATGGGGGGGAGTATTGGCTGCAAAATACATTGATGGATGGTTTCCTTTTTACAGGTACAAAAAAAAAAGACAGACGATTTCTTCACTGGGGATTGGGCACACCCCCCAGTGACACTATTATATTTCTTGGGGAAGGGACTGGGGTGGTGGGTGCTGAGAGGGAGGGTTGGGTGAGGGATATGAAAAAAAAATTGTGGGTGTCCTGATCATGACACTGGATGATTGGGCAATCCCAGTGTCACTCTTATGTTTTGGGGGGGCACTGAGAGGGAGGGTTGGGAGGAATATTAAAAAAAAGTTGGGGCATGCTAATTGCACACTGGGGGACTGGGCATCCCCAGTTTCACTCTTATGTTTCTGGGGTGGTGCAGGGTGGTATGTGTTGAGAGGGAGGTTCAGATGGGGGGCCTATCTATAAATTAAAAGAAAAAAAAAGGTGGTCACAGCACACTCTGCCATTTCCCAAGACTGCCGCCGCAGTCTACTGCACATGCATGACCACTAGCGCATGTGCAGTGGTGTGCAGCGGCAATGTTGGAAATGGCAGAGTGTGCCATGACCGCAGATTTTTCTTTAAATTATTATAGATAGCTCTCCCACCCAACCCTACCTCTCTCAGCACCCACCACCCCGCACCCCCCAGAAACATAAGAGTGACACTGAGGATGCCCAATCCCCCAGTTCATGATCAGGCAAAAAAATAGTGCAGTGCCAGTTGAGAAAAGGAGAAGAGTGCTCCAGGGACACTACGGACATGGAGAAGACAGTGTTCTGTGTCCATCATGTTCGGGCAGAAGGAATGTGGGACACCTTTCTTATAGCAAGAGTCTGCAGGGATATGCCCACTGCAGCCCTACAAATCATGTGATTAACCCACAAAACCTCTCAGGTAATCACACTGTCAAAGAAAAGTATTTTAGCACATCACAAATTTATTTTCTTGCATTTAAAAAATTTTTCCCAGCATGATGTCTGTTTCCTTCCACTTTCTGTCTCTGCCATGCCACACTGAACAACCCACTCTAACGACCACAGTGACCATTACAACAGCAGTGCACTGCAGCACTGGACACGCAGAGTTTTATACATATTGAACTGATTTTACATTTTAAAACACTAGATATCCTCATCCATAATGCCCTCCCTCTGCGTTGCTCACACTGACACTTTTCAAGCCATGCCTGCAGTCATAGATTCACACACAAATCAGTACTAAATGTATACACTACACATAGCTATCAGTATCATTTGCCTTGTAAACCAAAGCACTTTTAAGTATTTAAATAAGTTTCCCGATTCTGCCCCTAACGGATGCTCACCTATACAACTGGTTTCCTCATTCAGAGCTCTAACATCTTTGACTTCATGTACAACATTTAAAACTTGATTTCCCACTTTCCTTGCCATATGTACTGGTTTATTGTTTATTGATAAGAATCAGAATTACAGTCCTTTGAGTCACAGACTCCTTTACAAAGGCTCTATGTCACAACATTATGACATTGCACAAGGAAAACATATTGAGGTACAACAGAAAACAAATACATAGTGTGGGGTGGAAACCCTGGATCAGATTACAGATGATTGAGGGTGTAGACCCTGTGTCAGTGAATTAAACATAGATGGCCAAAGGAGCAATGAGAAGCTATAGAAATATATACAAAATCATAAGCAAAGTGAAGCAGTATTATACAGTGGATTAAACATAGCTGACAAAAGACAGCGAGAAGCTATACAAGTATGTATATAATCATAAACAAAAGTGAAGCAGTAATATACAGGTGACACATCATGGACACATGAGAGGACATAGTCCGGCAGCCCAGGGAGGGGCAGGTGATAGGGTTAAGGACAGTTGCAGAGGCTAGAGGGCGATGGAGCTCCCTTAGCTTGACTTTGAAAGGGCCTCTTGTTTCTACCTCTACTTCAGTTTTGCTATGAGTGGCTCGGTTCTGGTTCCTTTCTCTGATTTTATGGATGCCTATTCTCTGTTTTGGACTTTGTGATTCCTGTACTTTATTGGTGAAGACTGCTGGAACTAACTGCACCCTTCTCTGGATTTAAAATGTTTACTTTTTGGATGCCTGGGTGGTGAGAGGACCTTGGTGTCCATATATTTACTTTCTCTTTATTTATCTATGTTAAAAGTTTTGTGATTTTATTTCTGTGGAATGTAATTTTTATTTTGGCAGTGAGAGTGCTGATATTACCCTATCTGCCTGGTCGTGAGAGGACTGGTGGAAGAGGAAATCTTCATTATTCATATGTCATCTTGTTTATTTGTGATTGTCTGGGCAGTGAGAGTGCCTAAATTGCACTTCTCCCTGACCATGAGATGGTTGGGGGGTGTAAGCTTTAATATTTTATTTTCTGTATGTTATATATGTGTGAGGGGGATTGTAGTGGCTCCAGATTTAAGTAGAGGAATGACTCTATTATTTAATAGGGGATAGGCTGGTGTTTTAAATTGTATTTTATTATATATAGGGTGGGTTAGTTGAGTAACTGTGCAGTTTGTTTGTTTTATTTTAATTTGTTTTGCTACCTTGAATTTTGGGATATTATTGTTTTGGGTGGGGTTGGGTGATAATACGATTGGGTTTGTTTAGTGTATTTATAATTTGTTTTGCCACTGCAGAATGTGTTGGATGTCAACTCCCACAGTTGTATGCTACTCATCCACTACCCTTCGCCCTTTCTATACTCCCCCTCTCCAGTCTGAGACCTACCAGCGCTGTAGAGTGCTGGACATTATGCATTGGAGAGGGAGTAGGGTGGGGGGCCATGAACAGTGGAGGATTTAGGAGGGGGGTCACTGAATTGGGGTTTTTGGATCCAGAAGGTGCCCTGGGGCAAAATGGAATCCAGATCGTGGTCCGCCATGTCTGGTGCCCATACCCAAGGGCACTCACTGAATGTGGAAAGCAGATGGCCTGGGTGGCATGTGAGGTTCGTCCAACTCCGTCAGTGTTGTGCAATGCCAGGTCCATTAAGAATAAGACTGCAATTATCACAGATCTTGTTGGTATGGTGGACCTGGCATGCATCACCGAGATCTGGCTGGATGAAAATTCTGGCCCCATTATGGAGGCTATGACTCCAGCTGGGTACTTGGTGATATACCGGGGGGTTGCAGTCTGTTTCCAGACCAAAGGGTATTAGTCGAGGAGGTTGAGTCCTTCAGGTGTACAGTAGTAGCAAGTGTAGGTTATCGAATTGCTCTCATCTATCGTTCACCTGGTGATGAGAAGCGAATCCATCAGGAAGTGGCAGACCTCATCGTCGACATGACGTTTGAGTTGCCCAGATTGATGGTTCTGGGCGACTTCAACGCCTGGGTCGATGACGAACTCTCTCAATTTGGGCAACACTTCCTTCAGTTAATGACATCTCTGGACCTTACATAGGTGGTTTCCACTGCTACTCATAAACATGGACACTCTTTGGACTTAATCTTCCTCCTAGGAATCGAAACATCTGACGTGGGGGTGGAACCAGATGGGTGGTCTGATCACTGCACCGTGGGGTTTAGTTTTAGTGCCCCCCCAGAAGGCCTACCCCTGTAGAGATGGTTAGGTACTGCCCTTTATGGGATATAAATTCCCATGGCCTTGCCTCGGTCCTTGACCTCTCGTCCCCCGAGTTGGCAAGCAATGATCCAGAGACCCTCATGTTAGCTTATAATACAGCTATTGCAGTGGCTCTGGATTACATTGCTCCAGTCCATGTTCATCCTCTCCCTTTGCCCCAAGTCCCCATGGTTTGTTGGGACTTTGAGGGAGATGTGGAGGCAGGGGAGAAGGTTAGAGCATTGCTGGCAAAAGTACGCCTTGATTCCGACCACCTTAGATTGATGGACCATTATTTAGTCTATCAATCTGCAATTACCATAAGAAGGCATAATTCCTGTCTGGGAGGTTCGGCTGCTCAGAATTGACCAGCTCAGCTATTTTGAACTGTGGAACCCAGCCTGCCGACATGTTGAAGCTTTTTCACAATTAGAGTGCAATGAGCTTGCTCGATTCTTTGCAAATAAGGTGGCTGACATCAGGGCAGTACTGCAGCCAGCACACTCTAGGGGGTTGTGGTTGATCAGTACGGGGTCACTGTACCTCAATTTTCCTGGAGTACCTTCAGTCAACTGGAGTTCATGGATGTCATGAGGATTATCGAGAGTGTGCGCCCTACGTGCTGTAGTTTGGACCATGGACTGACCTCCCTAACTTTGGGTTGTAGTGACATCATCAGTCCAGTCCTTGTGTGGATAGTCTGGTGCTCCTTGGAATTGGAAGAGTTCCCTAGCTCCCTGAAAGAGGTGGTGGTGACACCACTCTTGAAGAAAGCTACCTTGGACACAGACTGTTTTGCAAACTACAGACCTACCCCTAACCTTCCCTTTGTTGGGAAGGTGATTGAGAAAGTAGTGGTAGCACAACTGGAGGACCATTTGACCATCCATGACATCTATGAACCCCTCCAGTCTGGTTTCCGTAAGAGACATAGTACCGAGACGGTGCTGGTTTGAGTGCTCAATGATCTCCTGATGGCGAGAGATTGGAAGAGCCATTCTATCTTGGTTCTTCTGGATCTTTCTTCAGCTTTTGACACCGTGGACCACATGGTGTTGTTAGGACACCTGAGGCATATCTGTGGACTGTCGGAACAGTCCTCAGATGGTTTACATCATTTCTCACAGAGAGAACACAGAGTTGTATGTGTTTTTTTTTCCTCAGGCCCAACTGCTTTGTCATGTGTGGTGCCTCAGGGTTCTGTGCTGTCACCCATGTTATTCATGTGTGTACTGCCCCTCGAGACATTGTAAGAAGGTATGGGCTTAGGTTTCACTGTTACACAGATGATACCCAGCTCTACCTCTCTTTTGCACCTGACCAGGATGGAGCTCTCTTGGTCTTTAACAACTGTCTGAAAGAAATTCAGGAGTGGATGGATTCTAGCTGGCTGAAGTTGAACTCAGAAAAGACTGAGGTACTGGTTGTGGACCAGGATCAGCAGATGGGGGGGTCGGGTGTTGGTGCACCCTCTGGAATTGATCTTGGTGGCATCTCTCTCCCAACCTCTGAACAGGTGTGTAACCTGGGGGTAGTTTTTGATGATGGACTGACCCTGCATTTGCAGGTGTCAGCTGTCATCAAGACTTCCTTTTACCATCTTAGGAATATCTCCAGGGTTACGTATCTCATTCTGTCTGATGACCTTCCAATCTTGGTCCATGCCTTTGTGTCTGCGCGCTTGGATTACTGCAACTCCCTTTATGTAGAGCTTTTGGGGGTTGAAATCTATCACCTGCAGCTGGTGCAGAATGCAGCAGCTTTCCTTTGGAAGGGTTCTAGTTGATCCTGCCATATGACCCCAGTACTGTGCGAACTACACTGCCTGCCAATATGGTGGTGGTTCACCTTTAAAGTCAGTTTACTGACTTTTAAAGCCCTACCTGGACAGGGCCCAGACTGTCTGAAAGAGCTTCTTGTTCCTTACTGCCCTGGTCAATCACTCTGCTCGGCCAATGAGGGGTTGTTAGAGATTCAAGGTGAATTGAAATCATCTGGTTCAAGAGCTTTTGCTTATGCAGCTCCACCCTTTGGAATTCTCTACCCGTAGGTTATGGGAGTGCACTTCTGTGGAGGAATTTAAGAAGAGGCTTAAAAACCTTTCTGTGGCAAAAGCTTTTTGGATAATTGAAGTATTTATCTGATTGTTTATGATTTCCATTTGTATTGCTTTGTTATTGGAGTTTACATTAATTTTTTTAAATTGTTAGGTGTCTTGGAATTGGAAAGGTGCTTTATAAATAAAATTATTATTATTAAAATTATTATAACTTGTCAATAGTGGAAATTTTGTCTGGGAAGGCATTTAGCCATGGGGGCTCTGTAGCAAAGGACCATTGCCCTGGAAGGTCCAACAGTTAGGGATGTTGAATAAGGTTTTGAAGAGCTACAGGTGACCTGAGCAAGGAGAGCAGGTTGTAGCAGGTTGTGAATGCTTGGGGGGCATTACCCAATACAATCTTTTGGCAAATAGGCAGGTGTAGTATTTTAGCCTACCTGAAGGTTGAGCCAAGAGGAGCATTGATAAAGGTCACAGAAGTGGGTCATCTGGTCACACCAGTGACCAAACAGCATGTATTTAGGACAACAGACATCCTGTGGAGGCAGTAGAGTTAGCAGTGCCATATATAACAAGCCCATAGTCTTTCAGCAAAAGGACAGAGGAGTTTACAGCTAGGAAGAGAGCCTCTGGAGGTAAACATCTTTATGCCTGTAAAGTAGGCTCAGCCTGGAGTTAATAGTGGAGGAGACATTATGGATGTGCTTGGAGTAGGTGAGGGAAGAGTCCTGTGTAATGCCTAGGTATTTAAAGGAAGAGACTTGTTCAAGTAGAGCATTGTGAGCATTGAGGATACTAAGGGTGGTGGTGGCATGACTATTTTGCTGATTGGTGAACAACATTATCTTAGTTTTTTTTATAATTTAGCACCAGCTTATGGGCAGTGAACCAGTCTTTGGCCTCATTGAAGGAGATCTGGAGTGTGAGTTGGAGGGAGATTGGGTCAGGATGGCTACTAAAAAGAACAGCATCATCTGCATAGAGGAGTATTTCTCCAGGGCAGAATGAAGGGAGAGAGTTTAAGAAGATGTTAAAGAGGAGTGGGCACAGGATGGAGCCCTGGGGAACACCAGAGTATACATGGAGAGTGTCTGAGAGGGTGAAGTTTATTTTGACTCTTTGGGATTGTCCACTGAGGTAGTTCTCTAACCAGGATGTAGCTTTGGATGTCAGGCCAGTATCATATATGGTATTGACGAGCAGGGCAATATTTTACAGTGTCAAATGCCTTAGTTAGTTTGATGTAGACCGATCCAACTAAGTGACCCCTGTCAAGCGCTTTATGTAAGAAGCTGGAATATTCTAGTAAGGCAGATGTCATGTTGTGACCTTTTCTGAATTCATGTTGTTCCTGGCAGAGGTGGTCATATTTGAATAGATGGTCTATGAGCTGATCTGAGACAATTTTCTAAAGGGACTTGGAGAGAGGGGAAGGATAGAGATAGGGTGATAATTATTAGGGGAGGTGGGATCCCCAGCCTTCAGGATGGGAGTGATGACTGCCTGCTTCCAGATAGTGAGGAATTGGCCCAGACATAAGGAGAGGTTTTGAATTTTTGTCAGTGGTACAATGATGGTTTTGAGTGATAGACTGAGAAGTTTTGGGTCAAGCAAGTCACCGCTGTGCCGTTTTATCCAGGGCTTTGATTAGGTATGGTTTGGCCCTAATGAGCAGAAATAGCACTTGGATGGAAGGGGCATGAGGCAGTGGTGGGTGGGTTGAGAGGACTGTGAATCAAAGAGGTTTGGGGAGGATGCTGCTGAGGTCCAAGAAGGAGGAATTGAGGGAGTTGGTGATATGATATGGGTCATGGGTGGGAAGCTATTAATGATTAGTTCAGTTGGGGATGTGGATACAACCTTGTCACTAAGTTCTTTAATGTTGTTCCAGAATTTTCAGCTTGAGCCCCAAGAGGCAGAGAGTGCATCCTGGAAGTGAACTGCCTTCACCTTCTGGATCTCACAGGTGCATTTGTTTCTAGCAGCTCTATATTGCTGTCTAACAGTAGAATTTCCTGATTCCAGGTCCCTATGCCAGAGGGCATCCCTGTGATTTATGAGATCCAGGATAGCCTGAGTAATCCAAGAGGTAGTAGGACCTTTGATAATCCTATTAGTGTAGGGGGCAAACCAGTCACAGGCCAAGTTAAACATGGTAATGAAGTATGAAAGGGCGTCATTGACCGACCATGCCAAAAAAACTGGCGTCCAGTCACTGTGACAAAGGAAGTGTTTGAGGTGGCTGAGGGCACCCTTTTTTAGGCAATGCTGATAGATGACATTAGGTGGGGATTTATTGGGTTAGAAGGACCAGTCACACAGGATGGGCAGATGGTCACTCAGCACATCAGGGAGAACATTAACATTGGAGAACCTGTCAGAGTGATTAGTGAGCACTAGGACGATTAGGGTGGTGGTGCCAGTGGAGGGGTTCTGTCAGGTCAGGGATGTGACTACTTTGGACAGATTTAGGGATGCAATGATGTCCTTATAGTGTGCAGTAGCTGGGGACTGCCAGTTAACATTTGTAGCCACATGTGGTGATGATTTTGGAGTTATTTGCCAGTTGGGAGATGTGCTTGACAACTGAATCAAATGCCAGCTTCTGGTTTCGAGGAGAGATGTAAACAGCAATGACAAGTAGGGACTTTCTGCATTGCCATTCTGGATTTTTACTGTTAATGCCTGGGATCCATGGCTTGGAGTCATGACTGGGACAACATGTCCTTGAATGGAGTCACGTATGTAAATTGCACAGCCACCACCTTTTTTAGCTAGCCTATCTACTGTGAAAATTTAGTACCCACTTAGGGCCACAGAAGAGTCCTTCACGTTGGGGGATAGCCAGGTTTCAACCAAGGCCAGGATATCAGGGTTATGCTGAACAACCCAGCCTTGTAGGGCATCAAACATTTTTTGCAAACTGCAAATGTTAATAGAGGTGATGCAGAGTCCAGCAAGACCAGTTGCAGGAGAGGGGGAAGGCCTTGGGTTGGGGTGTACATTGCCAGATATGAGGAGAAGGAGGAAAGCAAGTCTGAGAATGGCTGCTTTGTGGCATTTTATTCTAAAGTGAGGATTACTGGGTGTGCGGGCAGGCTTTCTGCTAGTAACTGGCAGTAGGATAGCACAGATATGGGTGGACAGAAGTACTAGACAGGTAAAATGGGAGATGAGAGTACTGCAGATGTATTGGGTAGCCAGGTGGTTGGGAACTGTATGGTGGGTACTAGAAGTTCCTTTAATGTATGAGGCGGGGATTTGTTGAGGTTCAGCCCAGGCAGGGACCTCACGTATGAGACAGGGGCAGGATTTGTAGTGGGGTCTATAGAGACCTAGGCATAGCGTACCAAGTAGCATGTGCAGAGGATTCATAGTTAGTCGATGAGATAAGGTTATGCTCTGGGAGGGAGGGAGGGAGGAGAGGACCACAAGTGGAGGATAAGAATAAGGTAAGGGGGATGGAGTTAGTAGAATCAGAAACAAGGTTGTTGTGATGTAGGTAGTAGAAAGTGTGGGATAATGTAAAGTTATGGCTGAGTAGGAACTAGGAGGGCTAAGTCGTGCAGCGGTACAGCTGCTGCCTTCAGTGTGTGCGGTGTAGGGTTCAAATCCCAGATAGGGCGAAAGATGATAGGGCATGGAAGGAGGCTGGAAGGTGGGATATGTGGGGGGGGAGTGCAGGGAGATAGAGAGTAGTGATCAGGTTGAGGAGAGGGTGCTAAGGTGGAGTCGAAGTAGGATGGAGGGCTCAGGATTGACCCCTAGTGGAGGGAGAGAATAATTTGCTAATGGTAATGTGGGAACTTAGCAACTAGAGGAAACAGGAGTCACATGACCAGGATATGGTAATATAAGGAGGGACGGCCTTGGGTGGGAGGGTGGCTGGGTGGGCGGGAGTCAACACAAAGTGTCGATGGGTAAACACCCAAACAAGAGTGCAGGAAGAATAGAATAGCCTTTACCTTACAGGCTTTCCCACTGTCCTTTCCTGGGTGAGGTGTCCTTATCGGCAGCTGAAGTTGCTGTGTGCAGGGGTTCCAGTGAGGGGTCTTTACAGGCTTTCCCACTGTCGCTCCTGGGTGAGGCATCCTTGTTGGCAGCCGCTGTGTGCAGGGGGTTCCACTGAGAGGCTTTACAGGCTTTCCTGCTGTCCACTCCTGGGTGAAGCTGGTGCGCTATGATAGTGCAACTTGTGCCAGCATTTCATAGTTACAAGACTTGCTCTCATACAGAATGTTAAAACCTACTCCAAGTCATATAAAACTAATGACATTCAGTTATTTGGAATATACTCCCAATAAAGGCTGGTCTGGCCTTGGTCTTTGCATTTAATGACCCACAACAGTTATTGCTTAGCATATTGCTCCAACTAAGCTGAATATTATCACATAAGTATACAGAGTAAAGGAATGTTAGCTACATAGATACATAGACACTGTCAGCAGATAAGGGCCTACAAGCCCACCCAGTCTGCCATTTAAGCTTATAAGTTCACTTTATGTTTTCTTAGAAGTCTGTTGCCTCTTATCCCTGACCTCCAGAATTCCTTTATGTCTATCCCATGCATTCTTAAATCCCATGATTGTTTCCACACAACTACTTCCCAAGCAGGGTGGTTTTACTTGTCCACTACCCGCTCTGTGAAGAAATTCATCTCACGCTTCCCTCTGAATCACACTCCCTCCAACTTCATCCCATGGCCTCTAGTTCTGGAACATCTTTTTCACTGAAAAATAGTGTGTTTCTGCACTCTGTTTCTCCCTGTAAGATACTTGTATGTCTCTATCATATCCCCTCTCGCCCTCCTCTCCTCCAGGGAGTACATATTCAGGTCCTTCAACCTGTCCTCATAGGACTTATGATGCAATCCCTGTACCATCTTTGTTGCCCTCCTCTGAACCTTCTCTGCCCTGTCTATGTCCTTACATAGGTAAAGTCTCCAGAACTGTACACTGTACTCCTGGTGGGGCCTCACTAGTGTCTTGTATAGTGGAATTCTGACCTCCTTTTCCCACTGGTGATGCACCTCCCTACGCATCCCAGCATCCTATTTGCTTTACCTGCTGCCTTGTTGCAGTGTTTCACTTCCTTGAGGTCATAAGGGATGATAACCCCAAGATCCATTTCCTGCTTGGTGCATGCTATATCCTCAACCCCCTCCCAACTGATATGTCGTTCCAGGGTTTTTGTGCCCCATATGCATTACCTTGCACTTCTTTGCATTGAATGTCAACTGCCAAACCACTGACCATTCTTGAAGTTTCTGCAGGTCCCTCCTCATTCTGTCTACGTCCTCTGGCATGTCCACTCTGTTGCAAAGCTTTGTTCCTTGCACAATTCTTTCAAGGTGTCATTTACCCTTAAACAATACATTTTATACATGCACGTTTCTTGGGTCATGTAAGCACAGTATTTTTTCTTTCACTGTTCTTACAAACAAGTATATCTGTTTGTAAGAACAGTGCAAGAAAAATATTTTCTTACACTAGTTAAGAAATGTACAAGTACTGTATAAGTGATTTGTACCACTCTACATTTTAAACTTGCAGATTTCTTGATGGTTTTAAAATGTATGTTGTGATCTTGTAAAAACCGTGTGTTACTTACAACAAACCTTCATTTATTCATGCAAGAAAAATACAAGTTTGTGTATCTGATTAAATTATTGCACAGTCATACAACAAATTTATAGCAGTAAGTCTGACATTAAGTACATTTTCTTATGTTATTCTTACAAATCATGCATGATCAGTCATAAACCTTACATACTTTTCAGTGAGGATAATTAATTTTTATAACATTATTGGGTGGCTTTTTGAACTAGCTATGGAAGTAGCAACGTGAGAAGGTATACACTACCAGATTCAAAGGCAATGGTGGCAGGACTTACCATTCATCCATATGGCCACATATTGAAAGGAAATGTGCTGCCAAAATGGAGATGCACGGTGCATCTCAAAAATATGTGAAAGCATGATATTTGAAAGGAGATGCATTGTGCATTTCCAAATGCACAATCATGGAGAAATAATGTATGTGACACAAAAAAGTGGGTGAGTACATAAATATGCTGCACATCTGTATATTTAGCCAAAATGTGTGGCGCATCTGCCATGCATCCCAGAAGTGTGCTGTGCAATGTTAGTCAGAGAAAAGGATGGCCTAAATCAGCCAGCCACCCAAAGAAAGGCCACAGAACTGCGGACAGGTGATTCTGAGACAGCCCTTGGAGGTGCACCAGGACATGCTCCAAGTAACCATACACAGCAGCCATGCCAGGATGGAAGTACCCAAAGCCACATGTGGTGATACACAAGAGGCCACTGCCCAGAGCCATCCCACACGCGCCAGTATGTAGACACCCAGCTGCCACTTGCCAGTGCTGTTGGGTGCCCCCTAGCATGCCAGTGGAAAATGTCCACACTGCAGTACATGTACCAGGGACCATGACCTGCACCCATGTGGCCTGCAGGACCCCCTGGTGGTGGCATGCAGCCAGGCTGACATCTGGTGCAATGGTGCCAGCAAGCTTGGTGGTATGAGTGGCAGCCTGGAATGGGCCAGGGACTGACCAGTGACACACACCCATGGTGGTATACCATAGGTGCACACAGATGGGACTCACCCACTCATGTACCTGGTCACCCTCTACACACTGTCATTCCTTGCAGTGTTCACCATGTTCCTCTCATATGGAGGTGTGTGGGGCACTGCAGGTGACAGTATGCTGCATAACAGAGCTGGTTTATGGCATGCATGTGGTATCCCGATTGGACTGTGTAACCTGGTGCCCTCCTTGTTGCTTGTTGAGGTGGGCCCCTGTAGCCACTGTCAAGGTGGGTCCCCTGTACCCCAGTCTGACCTTGTACATGGCCATGGGTAATAGCACTGTATCCAGGTCAATGAAGTCCACCCACCCACCCACACAGTCATTCCATCACACCTGCCTGTTAGACTGCAGCACCTATTGTTCATCTTTGTGGGGGTGGTGGGGCAGCCCTGCAAAGCTGGAACTGTGAATGCCTGGGGTATGCAAATGGCCTGAATGCATTCCAGTAATGAGCTGTGCATATAGGGAATGGGCACGGAATATGCAATGAGGTCATTTGCATATCCTGGCAGAATATTGCAATTTTGTGCACCACGCATGTGGCCACCTATTGTGCATTTCCCTATGCTCTGCATAGGGATCAGGTCACCTGCCATGCATCTCCCACTGCATGATCACGCATGATTAGGATATTCAGCCAGACATGTGTGATCGCATCTCATGACAGATCCTCTGAATGTGCCATTATGTTGTGCATTATTTTGTGCAGGTGCATCTCAGTTGCTCAGCATAGGCACTTACGTGTTGCAGCCTGGGAGTTTCGAATATGGGGCACATATTTCCTAATGTGACAGACTTTGATCTTTTATAGTTTAAGATATGTTGAGAAACTGACAAGCACTAATATAGCTGAATCTGATCGCTACAAAACAAAAAGGACATCAACAAACATACAAGCATATATACAGACAACACACATACACACACATGTAGGAACAACACACACACACACACACACATACACACATGCACACATGCACGCACACACACACATGCTCGATCAGATGCTTATTGCACTACTGTTTCAAATGCCTGGCCTAGTGCATGGGATTTCTTTTTTTTTTTGCAACCAGTATTTTATTAAATGTTTGCCAAAGAACACTTGGCATATAAATTAGTAGTACAATCTTATAGAAAGAGATTACAGGTAAATAACAGTCATATTCAAATGAGTTATTATTAGATCAGTTTCCAGTTGAACAAATGGGAACTAGGCAACACATACTGTAGGGCCCTGAAACAGAAAAGTGATAATGGTACGGAGAACATACTTAGAGGGAAAACCCCTCTCTGCATTGCACTCAAAAGTATACCCTCATAACTAGAGTATGCCTCGCAAATACCTCTCATAACTTAGCATAGCTGTCACTTTGCCCTTCAAAAGCCTTGTGCCCTATATGAGAAAATGCTGTCCATCACTGTGCTCTGGGATGTTAAGGCAGAAATGCATGTTAATTCCTGTTGCTCACTTAATAGAAACCTCTATGGATGTGAATGCATTGATATGCACTTGTTCTGAGCTAATGTCTGTATTCATTGCATGATGTTATGTCCCACATTTTAATCCCTTTTTCTCATGGGTTCCCCATTTGTGTGATGGCAGGATGAGAGGCATGCTTGGAAGCAATGTTTTCCAAGAACAGACCTTTCTAAATCTAGACAAGCTAGGCAAAGGCTTGAGGGTGCACCGATTTTGTGCACTAAGTCGCTTGAAATAATTAGGGCCACAAGCAGCCCAATTAGGAAGGAAACCTGGCTGTCTGACAGCCCATATGTGCACCCCAGTAGGCACAAACTGAATCCCTAAGAACAACTGTCAGCAGGTACCTACCTAGTGGTTCTCATAACTCTATTCCAACAATTCAAAGAAGATGCTCCAAAAAGCTAAGTAGGGAAATGCCCTCTGAGGTACCACAGTTCATAAATCATTGATGAGACTTCACCTGGTGTACTGTGTCCAGTTCTGGAGATCACATCTCAGGAAGGACATCGGACAGAGTAGAGGCAGTCCTGAGGAGGGCAACAAAAATGGTGCAGAGTCTGTACCAGAGACAATATGAAGAGAGACTAAAGGGCCTTAATACTGTATGTACACCCTGGATAGAAAAAAAGGAAAGGGATTATGACAGAGACTTTCAAATACCTAGCAGGCATGAATAAGGTACAAGAGGGAAGCATTTTTCAGGAAAAAAAGATGCTCAGGAACAAGGGGACATGCAAGGAAGCTAGAGGTGTAGACTCAGTGGAAATGTAAGGAAGTACTTCTTCACAGAGAGAGTAGTGAATGTCTGGAATAGCCTTCCAGCAGAGGTGAAGGTGGCAAAAGCTGTGGCAGGATTCAAGAATGCATGGAATAGGCATACATGAACCTTAGTCATTAGGTAAGGGAGGGCTAAGCCAGAGGTCAAGAAATATCTATGGTATTACAATAGGTAGGGAAATCAGCCAGACTGGGTGGGCCGAGCAGCCCTCATCTGCTGTCAAATTCTATGTTTCTATGTTTCTAAATGTATCCCATCTATTGAATTCCTCTCTTATTAAGTTAGCAAAGTGGCTTTGGAAATATTACACTGGGACAAATACTGTAGGTACAAAGGATGCATTATTTTTTACAATTTACATCTTTTCCTACTATGTGACACCTCATCCTCCTAGTCAGCCTCAGACCCATCCATTTGCATCTCTAGAACTTACATCCTTTCTCTATTCATTGAGAACCCCTCCCCCACAGAGGGGCCTGGCCATAAGCTAGGCAGTGTTACCTGTGACACTTGGACAGCTGGTTCTGATTAATCTATGCTTTCTGTAATATAAAAATGTAGTGTGATTGTCTGTCATAAGAAATGCTGTGCCTGGATAACCCCCACCACCAGGTTTCAGTTCTAATAGGACAGGATATATATTAAACAGCAAGTCTCTTGATGAGATTAACTTCTAAGAACTTGCATTTCATAGCCTCGTTTAGGATCTCAGTTGTTTGATGCTAAGACCTGAAATATCCATTTTATGACATCCTCAGGAAGGTCATTAATTGCAGCTTGTGTCATAAGTAAGTGAAATATCCATTTTTGATGTCCTCAAGAAAGTCAGTTAATTGCACCTGGTGTCATGAAAAGTCTTTTGATGTGTTTGCGAAGGAAACTACTCATGGATCAAAGGGACTGAGAAATCACAGTCTTAATTAAGAGTGTCATCATTGGAAAATGAGACTTGCTGGAGTCACAGAATTCAATACCTTGATGGGATATATATATATATATATATATAGGGGATATGACATGGTCTGGTGAAGATATCATATTTATCTTCCACGAGGAGCCAATGATATCATGATATCTCACGAGTGGCGAAGCCACGGTGAATATCTTGATTTCATTGGCCTCAAGTGAAGATAAATATGATATCTTCACTCAGGCCATGTCATGTTCTGTTTATATGACATGTGTTTTGGGCTTTTTGTAGCATGATCCCCTAAAGCACCCCCCACCCCCAAATCTTCAGCAACATCACAGATTCCATACTGTATTAAAATAAATTATCTGGCTGATCCTGTTAATTTACAGTTTTTGTTTTTGAAATATTGTTATTTCATTGGGCTTGGTATGATTTGTAATTAAAAATAGTAATGTAAAGCAGTACCTGGCTGATTATCCCCCTGTGCTACCGACAAAATCCTGTAATACTTTCACTTTTGCCCCCGAACTGTAGCGTGACCGAGCGGCATGTAAACGAGCAGATTACTGGCACCAGAGCTTTAATATAAGTGTCTGCAGTGTAAGAAAATCCTGGCTTTACCTCCCGATAAGATGCTTTACTTTTCAATAGAAGGGACCGTCTCTGCTTGAAAGCACAGCGAGCGGAGTAGTCCACTTTAAAACAGGAAGGAGGCGGCGAGTGTATGTTGCCTGCCGAGTGCATGTTGCCATAGCTATAGCAACAAACACCGCGCCCTTCCCGTTTTAAAGCGGACTACTCGCCGCTGTGCTTTCGCTGGTAGAGACAGTCCCTCTTATTAAAAGTAAAGCATCTTATCGGGAGGTAAAGCCAGGATTTTCTTTACACTGCAGACACTTATTTTAAAGCTCTGGTGCCAGTAATCTGCTGCTTACATGCCGCCGGTCACGCCATACAGGTTCGGGGCTTAAAAGTGAAAGTATTGGCAGGATTTTGCCGTAGCACAGGGGGATAATCAACCAGGTACCACTTTTACATTATTATTTTAATTACAAATTACGGCAGGATTAACCAGATAGGTTTGAGAGGTGTGTGTGTCTTTTTTTGGGGATGAAGCAGGAACTAGAGAGAGACTTCTCTGTAAAGAGAGTGAAACATACTTTCACTTTCTTCCCCACATTTATCCCAAAACACATGTTGTATAAATATATATATATATATATATAGATCAATATAATGAATCCTGAAAGGGAAGAGCTAGATGATGACATCATGAAGATGGTTGAAACACAGCATTTTTAAACTGTAGTCTTTATTCCATTTAGACACACATTTTTGGACTCTGGCATAGGAGATTTTGCTTGTACTTCAAACCTGTTTTTTAAGTGATTTGTATGTTTTGTGATATATGGTTCTGTATTTACATTTTACATTTTTATCTATTTTTAAGTAAACATCTCAATTTACAGACTACTTGTTGTGTCTTTGAAATTATTTCTTTGAAAAGTGAAGCATATATGGTTAAACCTGACAATGGGCATAGCTTACTGGTTTACCAAACTGGAAAAAGGTAAGAGTTTATTCTGATTTCTTTAATAGAGTTTTTAAGGGTTCATTTTGTACACCTGGTTAGGTGTCCATAGGCAAAAGATATCTGCCCCCCGAAGACTAGAATTATCTGATCCTGTATATTGGGTGCGCTAGCAAGAGGTTCACAGTTTGAATCCCTCCAAGAACTTGGGATCAAAAGTTTATTCAAACCCAGAAAACAGACAGGAGGTTTTCCTGTTCTGTTAACTGTTTACAATACTGTGCTCGGAGGTTGGCACTGTGGGAGTAGAGGGCCTGACCTTCTGGGTGGTGTTGTGACAGATTGGTTGGCAGAGGAGGCATAAGTTTGGTATTACAAGCTTTATTGTTCAGTGTGTCGGCTGAGACTGTCATCTCACTTGCGAAGAAAGAAAAAGGCAGTGATTTATTTTTTAAAAGGAAACAGAACTGTATCACTTGGCTTACAGTTGAGTTCCTACCTGTTTTATTTTTTTTCCTAAAGTGCAAGTGAGAGTAGAAGTAGTTAGGGAAGAAGAAGATGGCTTCCAACTACATCGTGCACACTGTAGACTACTTAAAGCAGTTGTGCAGAGACAGAGGACTCTCGTTCGAGGTGAAATCCACCAAGCACAACCTCGTGGATGCCCTGATGGTAGCAGATACCCAGAGAATTGAGTCACTGACAGTGATTGCAAAGGACCGAACCTTGAGTGTGGAAGGGCTAGCAGCCAGTGCAGTGTCCAGATCTGATGAGGAGGGCAACAGGGCCAGTGCCAGTGAAGGGACAAAGCAGCAGGGCAAGGTCACTAGTATCCTGGATCCAGAAGTACTCAGTCTGCAAATTGAGTTGCGCAGAATGGAGCTGGAGTTCCAGAGGGAGAGGGACCATGAACAGTGGGAGGCAGATAGTGAGGAGAGTGAGTGCCAGCTGGCTGCAGAGGAGAAGAGGGAGCAAAAACAGCAAAAGGCAGACCGTGAGGAGTGTGAGCACCAAAGGCAACATGGACTGGAGAAGCTACGACTCCAACCACCAGCACCTGAGCAGGTAAGTGGCTTGGGTTTAAGTGGAACTACAGGACTGGGTTACAAACTGAATTCCAAATTAATAGCTGAATTTAAAGAGTGGGATAATATGGATGCCTTTTTAAATTCTTTTGAAAAAGTTTGCATTCAGGCTAAAATTTCTAGGGAGTCCTGGAGCTTCCCTCTATCCCCACTACTTACCAGGAAAGCTCGGGATGCATTGGGTCAAATGGACAATGAGGGCAGTTATGATTAAAGCAAACTTAAAGCTGCACTGTTAAAGACATTTGAATTAACTGCTGAATCATACAGAGCTAAATTCTGTAAGCTCAGGAGAAGCCCTGACATAAGCTACAAGGAGCTAGCCATGAAACAACGTCAGTTTTTAAAACATTGGTGGGAAGGAATTGAAGCAAACTATGTTGATAAAATTGAAAATGTGATTTTCTTAGAACCTTTTTTCCTGTGCATGCCCAGCCGAGATAAAACCTGGCTGGAACACTGATGTCCCAAAACAGTGCAAGAGGCTGCTGAACTCTCAGAACGCTATGCCAAGAGCAGACCTGCCCTGAGAGCAAATGGGGCAGGTGTGGCAGTGCAGAAAGAGAAAAGCATGCCTTCAGGGCAGCTAAAACCCTCAATGCGTACACCAAAACCAGTTAGCCCCAGGTTTCAGAGAAGAGATTTCTCTGAGAAAAGAAATGCATGTTGATTGTGTAAAGAAACTGGGCATATTGCCAGACAGTGTCCAAAATGGATGAGCAATAATACGCAAGGTGGTGCTAGGAAAGAAGTGGGATGTTTGTGTGTCCCTGGAAGCATGGCAGGGAACATGAGGGAACACATGCACCCAGTCATGGTGAATTGTGTACAGACACAAGGGTTAAGGGACACAGGGGCATCCCTGACATTGGTAAAAGGGGATCTGGTACAGCCTGGTCAGCTTATACCCAATAAATATGTCACTGTACAAGGGTTCACTGATGAAGAGAAAACATTGCCCCTCACTAGTGTTCTCCTAGACTGGGGTGAAACAGGGGGAATGGTGCAACTGGTGGCTGAATCCAAAACCTTAGCAGTGGATGTGATCATGGGCAACAATCTTAAACAAGGGATGGTGTGAACAGTTACCTGTAGCCAACCAGCAAGGGGACACTGTAGTTCCCTGGACCCCACAGAAGCCATTGTGGAAACCACTGGGAGGCTGGTTCCCCAATCTGTGTCTCCTGATATGGAGACTAACAAAATGGGGGTAGAAATTTCCTCAGTAGCCATTAACCACACAGCTACAGAGGGTTACTCCAAAGAGGGAGGGGTGACCCATTGTCATAGGGTTAGGGATGAAAGTGATCCTGAGTGCCCTGATGCTAGTGCTAGGGACCCTAGTTTAGTGACTGAAGGGGACCTGTCCCATGCCTTGGGAATGTGTGAGGAGTTTGCAGCTGCTCAGAGCAGTGACTCTAGTCTAGAGAAGCTGAGGGCTTGGGCACACTCTAATGCAGCACAGGGAGGTGACGGCAGACATAAGGTTTATTGGGAAAATGGACTGATGCATACTCAGGCTGTGCAGACAGAGGGAGGGTGCTAGACAGGTAGCTTGTCATCCCCCAGGGGACTCATAAGCAGTTGCTCAAGGTTGCACATGATATTCCCTTGTCTGGTCATCTGGGAATCATGCGCACTATGCAGTGGTTGGCCCAGAATTTCTTCTGGCCCAACTTCATCCAGCAGGTGAAGGAGTATTGCATGTCCTGTCACCGGTGCCAAGAAATAGGGAAGGCGGGCAAGAAAACCCAAGCCCCGCTGATTCCATTGCCCATAGTGGAGGAGCCATTCCAGAGGGTGACAATGGATATTGTGGGGCCTTTAAATACCCTCAGCTCCTCAAGGAAGAGATTCATCCTGACTGTGGAGGATTATGCAACCCGGCACCCAGAGGCAGTTGCCCTAGCCTCACTGAGGACAGACAAAGTGGCAGATGCCTTCCTTGGGATTTTCTCCTGTTTTGGGTTTCTGCAGGAGGTTATCACAGATCGAGGGGGTTCCTTCATGTTGGACCTGATAAAATGTTTATGGAAGAATTGTGGGTTGGTGCAGAGATGCACGACATCTTATCACCCACAAGCCAATGGGCTTGTGGAAAGATTCAATGGTACCCTGAAGTCAATGGTCCAGGCATTTGCTGAACAGCATGGCAGGGACTGGGAGAAATACCTTCCCCACCTGTTGTTTGCATACAGGGAGGTGCCCCAAGAGTTGATGGGATTTCCCCCTTCGAGCTCTTATATGGACGTCGGGTACATGGGCCCCTAGACTTGATCTGGGAGGACTGGGAAGGCAAGCATGCCACCCAGGGAACTCCCATTGTGTATTACGTCCATAGATTTAGGGAAAGGCTGAAGGAGCTTATGGAGACAGCCCAGAGCAATCTGGCAGATACCCAGCAGAAGGAAAAAGTGTGGTAAGACTGCAGAGCCAGAGTTCGCTTGTACATGGTGGGTCAGGAAGTCATGGTCCTTATTCCGGTCCGGAAAGACAAGCTGCAGGCTGAGTGGGCAGGATCGTACAAAGTGGTTAGGAAGGTAAATGATGTGAACTATATTATAGAGTTCCCTGACAGAAGACAGACAGAAAGGATGTACTATGTCAACATGATGAAGCCATATGCAAATAGGGCTGACATGATGTTTACATTGTGTAGTCCAGGGAAGGGGATGAATGAAGGAGACCCCCTTCTGGACTTCCTAGAAGAAAGTAAACGGGAGTCCTCTGTGGAGGCAGTTAAATTGTCTCCCCAGCTAACCCCAGACCAGATCCAGGAAGTAAGGGAGGTTTTAGCAGACTTTGCCCCATTGTTTGTTGCCAAGCCTGGACTAACCCCTTAATGATGCACCATGTGGAGACAGGGACACAGACGCCCATACGGCGGACAGCGTATCAGGTGTCAGAGGCTGTCCAAAAGGATATTAGGAGGGAAGTGGAGGAGATGCTGGATTTAGGGGTAATCCAGAGATCCCACAGCCCCTGGGCATTACCTGTAGTCCTTGTGCTCAAGCCAAATGGCTCAACTCATTTCTGTGTAGACTATCATGGATTGAATGCAGTCACGAAATCAGAAGTCAAGCCGATGCCACGGACGGACGAACTCCTGGACAAGTTGGGAGGGGCGGCCTACCTTACGACCACTGACCTGACCAAGGGGTATTGGCAGGTAGAGTTGACAGACAGAGCTAGGGAGAGGTCAGCCTTCATCACTCTGATAGGCTTATTTGAATTTAAAATAATGCCTTTTGGAATGAAGAATGCCTTGGCCACTTTCCAAAGGTCGGTGAACCAGGTGTTAAATGATGTTGAGAAGTACACTGTGGTGTACCTGGATGACATTTCTATCTTTAGTATCAGGTGGGAGGAACACCTATCTCACCTTAGGGAAGTGCTGGGCAGGAAACAGAGGACCAGGCTCACTGTCAAAGCCGGGAAGTGCCTGGTGGCCATGGGAGAAGTGGCATACCTCGGGCATGTGGTAGGCCGGGGACAGCTCCATCCTAATCAAATAAAAATAGAGATAATCCAGGAATGGCCCAGACCAGCAATGCAGAAGCAGGTCAGGAGTTTTCTCAGGGAAGCAAGGTACTATAGGAAATGTGAACCCAATTATAGTGCCATGGCTTCTCCCTTATCTAACCTCATAAAGAAAAGGATGCCAAAGAAAATTACCTGGGTACCAACATGTGAAGAAGCCTTTACCAGATTGAAGGAGGCACTGTGCAGTGCTCCTGTTTTGACAAGTCCTGAATATAGCAAACCCTTTATAGTTCAGACTGACACCTCAGACATGGTTATTGGGGCAGTACTGAGTCAGACATCCAGCCAAGGGAAAGATCACCCTGTAGTGTATCTGAGTAAGAAGTTACTTCCCAGGGAGTGGGCATACTCCACTGTGGAAAACGAGTGTCTTGCCATAGTTTGGGCCCTAAAGAAGTTAGAGCCATTCTTATATGGGCAGCATTTTGTGGTACTGACTGACCACAATCCCCTGATTTGGCTGACACAGATGGGAAAAAACAATGTTAGATTACTAAGATGGAGTCTTGCTTTGCAAGGGTATGACATCACAATTCTACATAGGGCTGGAGTGACCAATCAGAACTCAGATGGGTTGGTATCATGTCTATGAGGAGTGAACTGATTTGGGAAGCTCATCCCATGTAAGGGATAGTGCCCCCAAATTCATTCTAGCTGGGGAGGAATTGTGACACTTGGACAGCTGGTTCTGATTAATCTATGCTTTTTGTAATATAAAAAAATGTAGTGTGATTGTCTGTCATGAGAAATGCTGAGCCTGGATAACCCCCACCCTCAGGTTTCAGTTCTAACAGGACAGGATATATGTTAAACAGCAGATCTCTGTGATGAGATTAACTTCTAAGAAATGGCATTTTATAGCCTCATATCGGATCTTGGTCGTTTGATGCTAAGACCTGAAATATCCATTTTATGACATCCTCAGGAAGGACGGTTAATTGCAGCTGGTGCTATAAGGAAGTATAATATACATGTTATGACATCCTCAGGAAAGTCAGTTAATTGTACCTGGTGTCATGAAATGTCCTTTGTTGTGTTTGAGAAAGGAAACTGCTCATGGATCAAAGGGACTGAGAAATCACAGTCTTAATTAAGAGTGTCATTATTTGGAAAATGAGCCTTGCTGGAGTCACAGAATTCAATACCTTGATGGGACTTCCTGTTTTTATATATATATATATATATATATATATATATATATATTTTGTATCCTGAAAGGGAGGCGCTAGATGATGACATCATGAAGAGTGTTGAAAAACTACATTTTTAAACTGTAGTCTGTATTCCATTTAAACACACATTTTTGGACTCTGAAAAAGCAACATCAGGCACTGTTAGAAGATATACATTAGAAAAGACAATTCTAAGTGTACTGGCGTAGGAGATTTTGTTTGCATTTCAAACCTGTTCTTTTAAGTGATTTGTATGTTTTGTGATGTATGGTTCTGTATTTGCATTTTACATTTTTATCTATTTTTAAGTAAAGATCTCATTTTAGAGACTACTTGGTGTGCCTTTGAAATTCTTTCTTTGAAAAGTGAAGCATACATGGTTAAACCTGACACTGGGCATAGCTTACTGGTTTACCAAACTGGAAAAAGGTAAGAGTTTATTCTGAGGTCTTTAATAGAGTTTTTAAGGGTAGCTTTTGTACACCTGGTTAGGTGCCCATAGGCAAAAGATATCTTCCCCCCCCCGAAGAGCAGAATTATCTGAGCCTGTACATTGGGTACCCTAGCAAGAGGTTCACAGTTTGAATCCCTCCAAGAACTTGAGACCAAAGGTTGATTCAAACCCACAAAACAGACAGGAGGTTTCCCTGTTCTGTTAACTGTTCACAATACTGCGCTCGGAGGTTGGCACTGTGGGAGCAGAGGGCCTGATCTGCTGAGTGGGGTTGTGACAGATTGGTTGGCAGTGATGGCATAAGTTTGGTATTACAAGCTTTATTGTTCAGTGTGTCGGCTGAGACTTTCATCTCACTTGCAAAGAAAGAAAAAGGCAGTGATTTATTTTTTAAAAGGAAACAGAACTGTATCTCTTGGCTTACAGTTGAGTTCCTACCTGTTTTATTTTTTTTTCTAAAGTGCAAGTCAGAGTAGCCATAATTAGGGAAGAAGATGGCTTCCAACTACAGCGTGCACACTGTAGACTACTTAAAGCAGTTATGCAGATACAGAGGACTCCCGTTTGAGGTGAAAGCCACCAAGCACAACCTTGTGGATGCACTGATGGTAGCAGATACCCAGAGCATTGAGTCACAGACAGTGACTGCAAAGGACAGAACCTTGAGTGTGGAAGGGCTAGCAGCCAGTGCAGTGTCCAGATCCAATGAGGAGGGCAACAGGGCCAGTGCCAGTGAAGGGCCACAGCAGTAGGGGAATGTCACCAGTATCCTGGATCCAGAAGTACTCAGGCTGCAAACTGAGTTACGCAGAATGGAGCTGAAGTTCCAGAGGGAGAGGGACCATGAACAGCGGGAGGCAGACCATGAGGAGAGTGAGTGCCAGTGGACTGCAGAGGAGAAGAGGGAGCAAAAACACCAAGAGGCAGACGGTGAGGAGTGTGAGCGCCAGAGGCAACATGAACTGGAGAAGCTACGACTCCAACCACCAGCACCTGAGCAGGTAAGTAGCTTGAGTTTAAGTGGGACTACTGGACTGGGTTGCAAACTGAATTCCACATTGACAGCTGAATTTAAAGAGGGGGATGATATGGATGCCTTTTTCAATTCTTTTGAAAAAGTTTGCATTCAGGCTAAAATTTCTAGGGTGTTCTGGAGCTTCCATCTATCCCCGCTACTTACCAGGAAAGCTCGGGATACATTGGGTCAAATGGACAATGAGGGCAGTTATGCTTACAGCAAACTTAAAGCTGCAATGTTAAAGACATTTGAATTAACTGCTGAATCATATAGAGCTAAATTCTGTAAGCTCAGGAGAAGCCCTGACATGAGCTACGAGGAGCTAGCCATGAAACAACGTCAGTTTTTAAAAAGTTGGTGGGAAGGAGTTGAAGCAAACTCTGCTGATAAAATTGAAAATGTGATTTTGTTAGAACAGTTTTTCTGGGCATGCCCAGCTGAGCTAAAAACCTGGCTGGAAGACCGAGATCCCAAAACAGTGCAAGAGGCTGCTGAACTCTCAGACCATTATTCCAAGTGCAGACCTGTCCTGAGAGCAAATGGGGCAGGCATGGCAGCGCAGAAAGGGAAAAGTGTGCCTTCAGGGCAGCTAAATCCCTCACTGCCTCCACCAAAACCAGTTAGCCCCAGGTTTCAGAGAAAAGATTTCGCTGAGAAAAGAAATGTATGTTGGTTGTGTAAAGAAACTGGGCATATTGCCAGACAGTGTCCAAAACGGATGAGTAATAATACGCAAGCTGGTGGTAGGTAAGAAGTGGGTTGTCTGTGTGTCCCTGGAAGCATGGCAGGGAACATAAGGGAACACATGCACCCAGTCATGGTGAATGGTGTACAGACACAAGGGTTAAGGGACACAGGGGCATCCCTGACATTGGTAAAAGGGGATCTGGTACAGCCTGGTCAGCTTATACCCAATAAATATGTCACTGTGCAAGGGTTCACTGATGAAGAGAAAACATTGCCCCTCACTAGTGTTCTCCTAGACTGGGGTGAAACAGGGCGAACGGTGCAACAGGTGGCTGAATCCAAAACCTTAGCAGTGGATGTGATCCTGGGCAATAATCTTTAACAAGGGATGGTGTATGCAGTTACCCATAGCCAAGCAGCAAGGGAACACTGTAGTTCCCTGGACCCCACAGAAGCCATTGTAGAAACCACTGGGAGGCTGGTTCCCCAGCCTGTGTCTCCACATATGGAGACTAACAAAAAGGGGGTAGAAATTTCCCCAGTAGCAGTTAACCAAGCAGCTACAGAGGGTTACTCCAAAGAGGGAATATATTTATTTATGTATCCTGAAAGGGAGGAGCTAGATGATGACATCATGAAGAGGGTTGAAACACAGCATTTTTATGCTGTAGTCTGTATTCCATTTAGATACCCCTTTTTGGACTCTGAGAGAGCAACATCAGGCACTGTTAGAAGATAGACGTTAGAAAAGACAATTCTAAGTGTACTGGCATAGGAGATTTTGTTTGTACTTCAAGCCTGTTTTTTAAGTGATTTGTATGTTTTGTGATATATGGTTCTGTATTTACATTTTACATTTTTATCTATTTTTAGGTAAACATCTCATTTTAGAGACTACTTGGTGTGCCTTTGAAATTCTTTCTTTGAAAAGTGAAGCATATATGGTTAAACCTGACACTGGGCATAGCTTACTGGGTTACCAAACTGGAAAAAGGTAAGAGTTTATTCTGAGGTCTTTAATAGAGTGTTTAAGGTTTCATTTTGTACACCTTGTTAGGTGTCCATAGGCAAAAGATATCTGCACCCCCGAAGAGCAGAATTATCTGAGCCTGTACATTGGGTACGCTAGCAAGAGGTTCACAGTTTGCATCTGTCCGAGAACTTGAGACCAAAGGTTGATTCAAACCCACAAAACAGACAAAAAGAGTTACCCTGTTCTGTTAACTGTTTACAATACTGTACTCAGAGGTTAGCACTGTGGGAGCAGAGGGCCTGACTTGTTGAGTGGGGTTCTGACATTACCCACTACTCAAGCATGGGAGAAACACTGTTGGGGTTAGCAAGGTAGGTAGCGGAGAGCAGGGCCTGAGTGTGCTAGCACTCAGGATGCTTACACTAGACTTCTCCTGTTTTGTGTAAGCCCTCCCTTCAACCTGATAAACATCTCATGCACATCCATGACCCAAAGTTAGGAAAATGTCAGAAACTGCATGGTCATCCACAGTATCAAAGCAGTTCCCTCTTCCCACCTGTAGGTGGTGTTCATAGGGTGGGGTGCTGTGCACTCTCCCCCTGGGGTCAGAACGTGATGCCTCCACATTATGATCCAGACCCACCAGTCCAGAGTCAGGCCAGGCTTATGAACCCAGGTCTTCCATGTAGCAGTGCAGAGCATCACCAGCTGGAAGCAGTGGGTCAGGCCACTGGACAGGTTCTATTCATTTAACAGGTCTATTCTGTTAACAGCTTTCTGGACATCTTTGTTTTCTATGTCTTCATGCCATGCATTTTTATTCTGTTAGGAGGTCTGTTGCTTTGTGAGGCAATTATTCCAGCAGGGAGTCACTTGTTTTTAGGGACACATCCAACTCCATGACCACTACTTTAAAAAAACCCTCCCACATGTAGCTCTTCTTACTGTATGCAGATAGACAAAAATCACAGCATTCAAAACACACTTTTCTGCTTTATAAATGTGAAATGCCCTTATTCTACAAAGAAGGTCTGCATTTCTTTCTTATGTTTGGAGGCAAGCCACTCATTTGTTTATATTTTTTAATTTTTTATTTACTTTTAAATACCTCATAGAAAACTCTTCCAAAAGACAAACATTTTAATTTTTCAAAAGGTCTCAGTTGATAATCTTTCCTGGCCATATGTCATGTATATTTTTCCCTAAGGCTTCAGTACTTTCCTAACACACTGCTTTGAAGGATTTCCAAAACTTCTATTGTTGATAATAAATAGCAGAAGTGTTGTCCTCTAATGTGTATCATCACCATTTGATTGCATTTGTCCCGAGGCTTTGTCAATCATGTAGTAAGCTGTTCTCTAAGGAGAGAGGAGGCACAGTTTGTCTCCACTGACAGCAATAGGACATGAGGACTACCAGCAAGAATGAAGCAGTAGCTAAGCTCAAGTGAATTATAGTTGACTTGTGCTGTGCCCCCATGGAAGCTCCAATACTAGAACTGCTCTAAAGTCTAACACAGTTATTTCCAGAACTCCAGTTGTCATAACAATCCTGATGCAACTCTGCTGCAATTAAATGAGTTTAACATAAATCAGTCAGCTTGTCCTCTTCTCTCAAAGGAGGCAGACGCTGTTTTTATACTTCACAATGGCCCGTAATGTGATAAGTAATACAGCAAGCTTAACTACAGACAAAACAGGGATTGAAACCCAGAGGGAAAACCTGCTGCTCTTGTGCCATTTTTAACTTCTTAAAAAAAATAATTTGTTGTGACAAAGAGCATTGAAATTACTGCATCTCCAACAATGCCTTGAAATCCAGCTCTTATGCGCACACTCATACACACACACACACACACACACACACATACAGTCAGCTTATGTTTCATAAATAATATCTTTTAGAAAAGAGACACAGAGTTCAGTTTTAGACATTAAATATTGTGCATGACCAATGTGGCATTTCCAGTGTAGTGATCTATTTGTAGTGTTTCCCACAGAGACCAAAGTGAAGCAAGGGTGGGGGGGTCACCCAAGGACACTGGGAACTCTTTAACAAGCATCATCTTTGATGCATGATAACAAGTAGTACTGAAACCTATGCAGTGCAGCTGAAGACTACAATTGAGAGAGTTTAACCCCTGTGTATGGTTCTGCTGAAGATGCATTGAGACAACTGGTACTGTCATATAGGCTTAAGCTACTACAATACAATCAGTCTCACTGAGAACTGTGAGATTTGAAAGAACTGGGGAGGGAGCTTAACCTACACAGCAGAAAAGATTCCAGGAGCCAGGGAAAATGGAATGGATCGAAATGAACAAGATGGGGCATTTCATACTGTGTCATGGACAGGACAGAGGACAGTACCGCAGCTGGTGGCTAATAAAACAGCAAAATCTTGAGGGGGAGTTTGAAGAGGGGTCCAAACATGTTGTGGAAATATAAGGAGAAAACAAATCATATGAACAGAGCTATAAAAACGAAGTATACTGGATGTGATCCTGGAAGAGTTCCTACAAGGGAACAGACTGTTTCCAGGGAAGGGGGGCACTGTAAGCAGGCAGCCAGAATATTTTGTGTGTGTGGGGGGGCTTAGGATCCTATGAGATTGTCCAGGAAAGTAAATCTGTTTGGGGGGGGTGTTGTAAAGGGTACACAGACTTTATCTTAGAGGGTGGCAATGGGAAAAAAATATAAATGATAGAAAAGTCAGAGCTTTCAAGGTGCTGTACTAGCAAAAAGAGAGGGAAGCAGGCAGTTTCCTGGGTGGGGCACTAAGGGAGATGTAGCAAAAATGCCCCAGGAACATAGCCAGAAGTAGGGGGACAGTTAGGAGAAGTATACTGAATGCTAGGTGGTTTCTAAGGGAAAAGCAGGTAGGATCCTGAAGAACAGGTGATAGAGAGGCAAAAATAGGCAACAACTATGGTCTGAGGCAGGGTTTTAAAGGGGCAGCAGTATTTGAGGGGTGTTATATAGGATGATGCAGGTCTCTGAGATAGCTACCAGAGAGTAGGACAGAACCTCAAGTTGCACTAATGGGAATAGCCAGAATCTTTGTAGAGGGTGTGGTAAGGGGAAAGTATTGTAGTACGGATTCCCTATGTAAGCAGCCACAAGTGAGGTACAGTAAGGAGAAGGGTACCAAATACTGGATGGCTGTTCAGGGCAAAAGCAGATAGTATCCAGGAGAGTGGGTGATGGCAGCAGAAAATAATCATTTGATGGGGGTATGGGTGTTTTGACAGAAAATGCAGATTTTAGTTTTTTTGTTCCATATAGCTTATTCTGTGCCAACCAGTAGCATGTTTCAGGAATATACCCTGTTGACAGTGATGAACCCTGATCAGGCCAAACATAGCTGTCATTTAGATGGCTGCTGGTTTTGTTTCCCTCCATTGGCCCCCTCACACTTCCTCTGGGAGGGCTGATACCTCTGTCAGCCTTGTACAGTCACAACTCACCCTCTGTCAGCAGCTAGCTCCCTGGCCCAGCAGTAGGGTTCTCTGTGGTGGCAGAACCCACTGCCAACCCACCCCAGCTGAGATACACTGCTGAGCAGCAACTGCCATGGCATTTGCATTCCTCTTGAAGTGACCTTCCAGGATCACTTCTGAACCCAGGTTGTTGGCACAGCAGTGCAACACAACACCACTGGTTCATTGGGGCACCATCCAGATAGAGGTGAGCAAAAAAAAACTTCCGAAGGCAGTATTTCCACAAAAAGTAGAACTTTCACTTTTGTAAACGTGCAGAAATAAAATGAGTAACTTTCACTGAAATTCCGACTTAGAAGAATGGAATAAATGTACAAATTGTGGAATAAATGTATTAAACTGTGGAGAAAAAAGTCTGCAGAACTGATCACTGAACCGCAGAATAATTACATGTATTGTGGAATAAATCATTAAATTGCAGAAAAAAAAAATCCTCAGAACTCTTATTCCACAGTTTAACCAAAACGTTCCATGGGAAAGAGTAAAAATCTGTTAAACACATTCAGAAGATTTTGATCTTGCCAATAGCAGAAGTTTGGAAAGTTCCACGAAATTTCAGATTTTTCGAGAAAGTTCAGGAAAAGCAGAATGAGTAACTTTCACCCCCAACCCCCGCTTCCAGATAATGAGATTTAAGATGAGCTATAAAGGGTAACAAGATCCTGGGATTTGTTAGAAAGTAGACAATAAGTCAGGTTTCAGTAAGGAAAAGAAGATGGAATATTTCAAGAGAGTGTAGTAAGAGGAAAGTACTAGCAATGATTTTATTTATTTATTTTATTTTATTTATTTCATGTGCAGATTAACAACTTTGAGCCAACAGGCTCTTTTACAAAGGTTCCATTTCAGGTATAACAAACAGACAAACAATTTCCAAGGTCACATTTCATAAGAGGAAGAGACAAGAATACAGTGGTAGTTTGATGGTCATTGCTGATGCTAATTGTTAATAGCAGAATATTGACAGGCTGTACATGTAGGCAAGTAGTCTTAGCATTTCCTCAGTTGTACAGGTACAAGTAGTGCATTTGGTATGTGGTTTAACATATATTGTTACGTCTTAAAAGAAGGCCTCAAGTAGTCAAGCCTGAAGTTACGGAGGAGTGGCCTGAAGGGGCTTTATCATATGTTGGAAAAGGGGTAAGGGGTGATTCAGGAGGGGGGGCAGCCACCTAGAGACTTTGTCAAGGAGGTGCTGGAGCGCAGGAGAAGTGTGGGGGTGGGATGAGAGGTATATCATGGCCATCTGCGACTAGTGGTTGCAGCCACATCGGTTGTCTTCTGCCAAAATGGTTAACAGGTCTCTTTTAAAGAGGCCTATTTTTGTGTGTTACAGTGTGGTAGAGGGGAGTTCTTTAAGCCACATGGGGCTGCTGTAGGAGAGTGACCGCTGAGCAAAGCATGTTCTTTTGAATGGGACATGGAGCACTCCTTTTGCAGTCCCTCTGGTGACCTTTGTCGAGGAGTGTCGCTGGAACAGTGTGGCAGTAGAGTCGGGCGTGAGACCTAGTAGGGCTTATTTTCCCATTATGCAAGCCTGATACCTTTTCCTGAGGTGGAACTGGAGCCACCCTGTAGATGAGTAAAGGATGCAATTATGGGTACGCTGGTTAGCACCGAGGACCAGGCGACAGGGCCTGTTAACTAGTTGTTTAACTCTATTTAAGGCTGAGTCGGTGGCAGCACCCTAAATGACTAATGCGCAGTAGATGATAGACAGGATAGAGCTTTGAGTAACTAGATTAAGAGCCTCATGGGTCATGGCTTGCCTATGCCTATATAGGATGCCTAGCTTAATATTGCCAGTCTTGACTACGTGGTCAATATGGTGCACAAAGGAGAGTGTGTCATCAATATGCACTCCGAGGTATTTGAAGGTGTGGACTTGCTCGATGCTATCCCCTTTCTGGCTGAAGATAGTCAGGGGTTCAGCATTCCTTTTGGAATATGGCATGGTTAGGTGCATTGTTTTAGTTTTTTTATAATTCAGTAGGAGTTGGTTTTGGGAGAACCACTACTCTAGTAAGGCATAGCTGAACTGTTGGTTTTTAGAGATTTCACAGGCATTGCTGCCTGGGACTGATATCACTGCATCATCTGCATAAAGCAGTATTTTAGCAGGAACGGCTTTGGGTAGGGAATTTATGAAGAGACTGAAGAGAAGTGGTCCTAGGATCGAGCCTTGTGGGACCCATAGTGTTATCTTTCTGGGATCAGAGGTAACACCCCCATCCTAACACTCTACATCCTGTGTGATAGGTAGCTGTTGAAACAGGAGATGGTATCTACTGACAGACCCAGGGTCCAAAGATGTCTTAGCAGGATTTGATGGTTGACAGTGCCAAAAGCTTTTGTGAGATCAATAAATATGGACCCCATCGTTTTTCCTGAATTAAGGGCTTCGTATGCATGGGAGGTAAAGTCGATAAGAGCGGTGATGGTGTTGTGCTTTTGATGAAAACCATTTTTCTGAGGGCAAAGCAGATTGTACTTGTTTAGATAGTCAGTGAGCTGATCAGAGACAACCCTTTCCAACACTTTAAAGAGAGGCAGAAGTATCGAGATAGGGCGATAGTTCTCCATATCAGTTCTGCCCCTGCTCTTTAACACAGGGGTGACCAGGGCAGTTTTCCACCTGTCTGGGAAGATTTCAGTTTGCAAGGAGGTGTTGAACAGTTTGGTTAATGGGGTGGCAAGTTCTTCCAGGGTGAGCACTAGCAGTTTCATGTCTAGTGAGTCACTACCAATCATGGTTGTTTTTTAGAATCCTTTTAACACATTTCACTGTCTTTTGCCTCGTGATTTGCCTGAAGTAGAAGGGTGGTTGTCCATTTCTATGTAATGGTGGTAGGTTTTTGTCTATGGGATCCATGGCTGGTGAGGACTGGAGAACTTTCAGGGGGGTTACTGAGCTTAGGTCCATGAAGACCTTGTTAAAGGCATTAGCCAGGTCTAGAGGTTGCTGTAAAGTGCCATCTGCAGTGACTACTATATCCGGTGGGGCTCTGGGTTCTTTACCAGATAGGGACCTAACATTTTTCCAAAACTCTCTGCCATTTCCCCAGGTTTTTCCCCTGGGATTTCTGCGGAAGCAGCCAGAATTGGGAGGGGGTACTATACATGGAAGAATATATTTTCTGAGGGCTGCAAAGGTGAGCAGTCAAGAGAATCCAGGTGGGGTGGGGGTCAGGAGTGGAAAGTAGTAGTATTGTAGGACAGTTGAAAGGCATATTAATCATCTCTTTCCCCAACCCTGGTCATGATGTCTTCCCCCCATGGAGTGATGTTGAATACAAGGAAGATAGCTGAAATTATTATTTTTGCTAGTGGCTGCAGCTAAAAAGATAATACAGTTTTGAATAAAGCCTCACTGGTATGTGCCACCGTCAGCAACACCAACACAGCAAACTACGTACCTGTCGATAAAATCAACAGTTTGGAAACAGGTTGATGTGTTGGTGCGTCTGACACAGGGACACACTGTCTCCTGGTCCTGCACCCCCTCCCTTAATCAACTTTGATTCGGACTTGAGAATGTAAAGTATCGGGTGTTCGGGGGCAAAGCCACCCTATGAAAAAAATGACCAGGAGACTATAGGGATTTATGTCAACCGCAACTTGCGGTCGACAAAAATCCTGTCAATGTGATGCCGGTTGACAAAAGTGTTGTTGAACCGGCATCGTAGAGCCAAGCCTCACCTACCTACTACCCATCAATGGATAGACTTTGTTGATTCCCTATATAAACAGGAAATGCAAACCTATTATAACATTAAACACCTCTTCGTCTCTCAAACAATTTGGTCATGGGGATACTATATAAATTAGACACAGACATGTTTTTTGTTCCATAAAAAGTATTTTATTATTTGACCCATCATGTATAAATATGTTTACATTAAATATTGGGAAAGAACTTAAATCAAATATGTTTGTACTTCCATAGGTTTAAGCTGTAAACCTAGCTGGAAAGAAACATGCATCTAAACTGCAACACAGGCAACCTTCATTCATAAGTAACAAAAGGACTGCAACCTGTAGATAGTCTTATTTCTCAGTTTTCACTGTATGTTGTATTAAATGAAAATGTCTCTCAATAGAGATGAAGTTATAAAAAAAGAAAGGCATATTAATCCTGTGAAGGAGCCTTCATGATGGAAATACTGTAGTGTTCGAGAGGCCTATTAGCGGGATGTAGATAGAATCTTGGGGAGCTGTAATTATAATGCAGCTTGGATTCCAGAGGGGGAATGGTGATTGCAATGAAGAAGCAGCCAGGGTTGCAGTATTGTCTGTAATGGGTTAAGCAGATAGCATTCCATGAATAAAGCAGCCCAAAGCCAGTATATGTTGGGAATCTGGAAGAACAGGCAGACAGAATGTGTGTATGTGTGTGTGTTGGAGGACACTCATAGATAGTATTTGGGTGGTGAAATTGTAAATGGGAAGTTGACTAGATCCTTGGGTGAGCTTTAAAAGGGAATCACACAATACTGAGTGCATGTAAAGTGGGGCATATGGGGCACTAGAGGCTTGACGGCATCTTGTGGGGTTGTGAAGGCAGATATTTATGGAGTGGGGGACTGCACGGGGCAGGCAGGATGCTAGAAACTGAATGTGGGAAATAAATAGGATCCTGGGGATTGGAAAAGAGTAGATAGGATCCTGGGGGGTTTAAGAGAAGCAGTCAGGATGGCAGATCATACAAAGAAGATCATAGACAGAATTTGAATAGAATGTTGTAAAGGAGAAACAGCCAGAATCACAGAAGCCATTGGAGGAAACATTCTCAATGAGGTTGGTGGTTAAGGGGAAAGTTCAGTACATAGAGTCCTGGGGAGAATACATCGGGAAGTAAACAGAAACTGGAGGTAGTAAAGGTGAAGTTGACAGAATCCTCTTCTATATGTTTGTGAGGGACCATGGGTGTGGAAGGATTATGACCACATCAAATCTTGATGAGATCTACTAAGGGGACAAACATGATCCTGGGAAGCTGTAAATGTGGAGCAGACAGACTAGTGGAAACCGTAATTATAGATCAAAGAAGCACTCACAACCAGTAGGAACATCCCTTTCCTCTGCACATGAGGCACTCATTTGGTGAAGAGTGTCTCACATGCAGCTATTCTGGAGACGGGCATGTTTGGGTAAGATTAAACACAAAATTGTATTACTCATCAATCTTGATCAATAATACATCAATACATCAACCAAGACCACTTCTCCAGTTGTAACAGCGGTCTCACATATATTCTTTGGATATCAGGACTGCTCACCTTCAATTTGCAGTTCTCATATCCTAAGAATGCATGTGATACCACTCTTACAACCATAAGAGTGGTCTCTGGGACTTACGGTGATGACTTGGTCAAGCTAGGAGCTTTCCTGCAGTGCTCAATTCTAAGCCTGCTTTCAATGAATTTCAGCTGCTAGAACAGTGAACTCAAACACTAATACTGCTTATTTTACAGGAGGATTTACTTAATAAACTATTGGGGCACTTGAAATCCTAAAAATGAAGATTGAAATGAAAAATGCTCCAATTAAGTATACGCCGCTGCCAAGTCCCAATTGTTCTGGTGGGTCAAAATGCTCTAAACAGGTGCAGGGGGAAAATATATCTGCCTCCCCAAATGTGACTGCCTCTTCATCTTCAACATTTTTAATGGAAGATAAATTTATAGCTGAACTTACCCTCTTTGAAAGAAGCAATTACAGCATTAGTGGCTGACTCAAAAGTCATCAGAGGCACCATTGAAGGTATTACTAAAAGAATATCCAATGCTGAAAGCTGAATCTCCCTGGTAGAGGACTGGAGAGACAGGTTGGAACCAGAAATCCCCTCACTCCAGCAAAAGATCTTAAAGCTTGAAGCTAAACTTGAGGATCTCGAGGGGAGAGCCAGGAGAACTACTATTGTTGTATATGGGCTTCTGGAAACATCAGAAGGTATGGATCCCAAACATTTTGCACAAGTGTTGTGTGAAAATATCTCCAGTCTGTCCCTAAATGGCATGAACTATGTCCTTGAAAGAGCGCCTAGAGATTTATGCCCAATGCCAGCTAAAGGAGAGCATCTCAGACCATTTATAATAACATTTTTAAATTATCTAGACAGAGTTCACATGCTGAATAAAGCTAAAGGTGACAACTCTTTAGTTCTGGCACAGTAAGAAGATTAGACGCTCTCTCAGGACCTTCTCCAAGCAGTCTGACAATGGAAAAGAGACTTCTCCCCTACTGGGAAAAAAACTGATAGCCACTGGAATCAGGTTCAGGATGACATATCCAGCTAAACTGTCAGTCAATAAAGACAATAAAAGTATTTCCTTTGACACCATTAAAAAGACAAGAAAACAGCTCAACGTGCTTTCCCCTAAATTGTTGAAATTGGAATGGTCACTAAATGGTATTTATTGACCAGTCAGTAAAATGTTTCAGAGAGTAATCCCCAGTGGAGCATCAAGATATCTCATTAAGTTTATTTTAAATGGACCAAAATTGTGTTACATTTTTAATGACTGGTTATTTATACTTAGTGTGGTTGTGAGGCAAAATTCCTGCCACTTTGCAAGTTACAGTTAAATGTTTGAAATTATTTCCCTGGTTGGAAGCAGTGGCGCAGTGGGTTAATGCTCTGAGCTGTAGATCTGGAGGCCTGAGTTTGAATCCCACAGCTGCCTAGGTGCATACTGTGTGATCCTGAGCAAGTCACTTAGCTTCCGTGTGATCCCAGGTCACATCTGGAAACAAGCTTCGGCTTAGTGTGCTACTCCTGGTTAAAAAATGTTCCCTTCTCCAGACACTTTAGATGACTTCTGGTTCTGGGGAATTTATCTGATATTTGGTAGAATCCTTCCTAAATTATTTTAGAATAGGCATTGTAGTGATAAAAATGTATCCATAAAATTGTGAGGCCTGTTACTTTTGTATGTTGTTGTGCCCAAGTAGATATTTTTTTTAAATTACACAATCACTCACTTCCAAGTGCGAGTACAAGAAATCTCTTTATGATGCACATTGGTTTTTCTTCTTTGACAGAGGTAAGAATACAACTTAACATGGCTTTTCCTTGATCCTTTTGAGTAGGTTTGAATGGTCATTTAATTATATTAATGATTCAGTCAGTAAGATTCTTTATTTTGGAGAGCGATGCCCAGTGGATTACCAAGATGCTTTAGTAAGAATATTTAATATAGAACGAAGTAACATTAGTTCTGTGGTCTGGTTTTATAAATATGGTACAGTGCTGAGACAAAGCTCATGTCACTTTATAATTACATTTATTTATATTTGAAAGTGTTTTTCTTGTTGACCCTCTAAATAACATCTGATTGTGGAGAAGTTATCCTATATTTGATGGTATCCTACTTAAAGTATTTCAGTCTAAGCAAAGTAGTATTAAGGAAGTGTTTTTACTATTACATTTTGTTTGGCATGAGTAGATAAGATATTTTTAATTACTCAATCACCCACTTCCTGATGTGGGTTCTAGAATTTTCTTTGTGTCGCATATTAGTTTCTCCTTCTCAGCATAAGTAAGATTCCAGTTCAAATACTTTTTTTAGTTCTTAAGAATACTACAGTTAGCTGTATGAAATTGAGTTAACATTCATAAAGGCTAAAGTTGCTATATTATTTTTCTATACTAAAGTTTCCAAAAAAAATCCACCTACAAGATAAAAGATAAAATGTAACTTTTAGTTTTCAACATATAGGAAGCTCAGCATGAAACATTTTGATAGTCAGGGCTCCATTGTTTAAATTAGGCTCCCTTAAGCTTTCTGATAAAATAGATAAATTGACCTCTGGGGTTGCTTTGACATAGAGGCATTGTTGGGGAAAATAGGTCATCTGATAGAAACAAGATATGACTCTTAGTGTTGTTGTAAATACTTTTTAGATAAATCATTATCCCTTTGTAAGAGATAAAAGTAAGCTTGTCATTAATAAGGGCAGTCTCCACCATTTTTGTTTGTTGTCTGTGGATGAATCACATCTGTTTAGCCTGACTGCTTATATTAGATATTTCTCACTAGCTCTCTTACTTTAGACAAATTGTTTTCTATGCTTTAAACTGCTGATATAATATCTATTTAGAAGCTGATAGTATGTAAACCAACTTTAAGGGGACTATTATGCATCAGGCTGCCTCATAACATCCTTTCCCCCTCTTCTGTTGTTTGCTAACCCCTTTATGGTTTTGTCTTCAAATACAGATAGTTACATACAAAGACTTTTTTTCCATATTCCTTTGCTAGTAGTAAATCATCAATATTAATCGTTGTTATTGAATTTACACAATGCTAACAGTTTCTTTGGGGGGTTAGCAGATACTATACTCAAATCTTAGCTGTGGGTCAGAGGGCTAATATCATATAGATTGTCTTTCTATTAAAGACTGGCTTAGCTCTTAATATTTCAAACACTTAGGCCCAGATATTCAGAAATGCACCAAAGGCTGGCGCAAGTCTGGCACAGCACAAATCTGATGCACCGTGGCACAACAGGAGCCATATTCAGAGGTTGCGCTGGCCACACTGTGCCAGCACAACCCAACTGAATATGGTACAGTTGCACCATGGCGCAACCATAGATGCGCCATGGTGCAACCAGAGGTGTACCATGGCACAACCACAGGTGCACCATGGGCAGACAGAGAAACCCCAGAGAAACCATGGGAGCAGAGTAACAGACCAACAGAAGGGGGCACGGCACAGAGAGGTGGCCCAGGGACAGAACCAAGGAAGCATAGTGACAGGCCACAGGAGGCTACCACCAGCTGGGCACAGCAGGGTGCACACAGGCACCCAGACCCCCAACCCAGAACACAACAGTGGTACAGACAGTAGGCAACAGGGGGTGCCAATGGTGGATGGAGGGTCACAAAGGGGGCCCCTGCAGGCTGCAGGCCATGCCACCCCCTGCACATTCAGACCAAGGCAGGCTACACCCTGAACCATGCAGCCAAGCACACACACCTGCCACACAACCCGGACAGCCACCTCATGGACAGCCCAAGGCACAGCCGCCAACCGAGGGGAGGGACACCACCACAGGGGGACACAGTGCAGCACACAACAGTGATCCACAGAAGCACAACACATACCCCAATACATGCACACCACACGGACAGGCACTGGGCCACTGCAGCATGGCTCCTCATGCCACCTGCAAAGCAGACACAGACACAGGCAGCTATGTCAAATGTAATATATTGTGCAGAACAACTATTTACAAGAGAAGGGTGTGGGGGAGGGTAGGAAAGTGAGGGAAGGGGGTAGGGAACAGGGACTGTACATTGGAAAGAGGGACTGGAGGGGGAGGTATGGCTAGAGAAACATGGGAAATCAGGGCCCAACTAGTGGTGGCCATGGTCTGCTGTCCCCTGCAGATGTCACTGCCTCCTGTCCACCAACAGCATCTGCTGGACCTGCAGCACCACCTCCATCATCTTCAACGTTATCAGGATTAACTGCCTCAGGAGATGGTAGTAGAGGGGCCTCCTGCACCACCACTGGATACCAGGACAGGTGATCAATACAACATCCCAGGGAACCATGCCTATCCACAACGTGCACTGGGCAGCGGGAACACACACCCCTGGAGGCCCACTACAGGCCACCCACAGGGGTGTGGGCCAATGCTCGCCAGCAGTGTAGCACACCATAGCAGTGCACAGTGGTGGTCCCCACCACACAGTGGCCATCCTACTGAGCCATGGCAGTCACATGGCACATTGCTTTGGCAGCACCACAGCAACATCAGTGGCAGCCGGGCACACACCCACCCCACCATCAGCCAGCACATGTGTCCAATGGATGTGTTACAGTGGTGGGCACTATGCACAGTGCAACACACGCAGCTGCCATGGCACATGGCACAGGCAGCCATGCCTGCACCCACACCCCTGCCACCCCTCAATGATGATGTGAAGGACAATATCAGTGCCTACCTGCCCTCTGTGGCCACACTGGTACTGAAGCCACTCCTCCACCCTAGACCTCTGCTTCCTGGCATCCTACTAGTGCTGCCTGTCTTTGGTCTTCAGGCCCTGGGAATGGAACAGAATCAGGTACACATCAGTAACCAATCACAGCAGCTGCCCACCACCCCCACCTCTGTGCACAGGGTGGACCCCTGCCCGACATGTCCCACATAGTGGCATCACAATGCAAGTGGCAGAGGGCAATGCCACCCCACAATGAGCATGATGGCAGTACACTGCCATGCAGGAAATGCTAGGCAGCCTAGCCAACACCACAGTACAGCAACAGGGCACACATGCATAATGGGCCTACTCATCTGGCTGTGGCACAGCCCCATGCCTGATGTAAGCCTCTAGCCTCCAGCGGTGCTCTGGGTCCCTCTGAGCCAGGTCCCTGTAGCAGTGGTGACACTGTTCCCCCATCCTGGCCACCCCTGTGCACTGCCACAGTGAGGCAGCAAAGGCCTGCCACACAGCCACCTGTGGTTGCTGCAGTAGCACCTGCCCAAACAGTTGGAGAGCATGGGGCTGGATGCAGGCCACAAGGTTGACTAGCTCAGCCTGTGTCCAGTTGTCCCCCTGTCCTGCTCACTACTGTGCTATGTCTCAGGTGTGAGCTGTGGAGCAAAATGGCAGCGGTAGGTGCACGTGGCCACAGCATGTGCCAGATACGCAGGCCGGGGGAACATTTGCTGTGTCCACCCATCACACAGTCTCAGAGATGAACAGCATGGGCATGGCTAGGTGGGGCATGGGTGCAGAGGTCACCCAGAGGCAGAGGTCATGGCAGGGGTCAGAGGTCAGCTGCCACACAGTGCACACATGTGCAACAGCAGGCACAGTGCACCGTGCACCGTGACACCTATTGTGCAGTCATTGCACACTGCACAATAGGTGACAGCACACCATCTGGCACATGCGCACTGTGATCTCCTGCACGCCATGCATGCATGCACATTGTGCCACAACTTGCTCTGGTGCAGTCTCATTGTGCACGAGCAAAATTGCAATATTCAGATGCCACATGCAAATGAGCTCATCAGCTAATGCGTGGTGCACCAGGGAATTAGCATGTCATTACCATTGCACCAAAGCTCATTGCATGAGATGCACTATAAAAGTGCCACAGATCAGCACAGGCCATGGACCAGTATTGCATCCTTTTGAGGTAAGTTGTGCATGCTGTTGGAGCACACTGAGCCCAGCCAGCACAGCAGAGGGGATGGTATAGGGCACTGTTGTCACTGACACACTGTGCTGTACCTGTCCACAGGAAGCGACATGTTGGAACGTGAGGAGGGTGAGGAGCTCACAAGCGCAAGCCCAACTTCACGATGGCAGAAACAGAGGCCCTGTTTGAGGCCTACCTTGACAGGGAGCTGTTGTTGAGTGGTGAGTGCTGCACACCACAGGCCAGGGCTGGGGCCTGGGAGGAGGTGGGGGCATGTGTGAACCAGCAGGGCAGTCACCAATGGTCAGCACAGGAGTGTTGTAAGAAGGTGGGCAAGGACAAGAGGTGCATAAAGGAGAAGGTGGTGGCCATCTGTGTGGCCCAGAATACCACTGGGGGGGCCTGCAGATGTGCCACAGCTCATGGTGCAGGAGGAGTTGGTGACAGTCACCATGGACCACAGCACCGTGGATGGTGTACCTTGAGGAGGATTCCAGACAGGTGGCAGCCCATCACTGCATGGTACATATGTCGGCCATGCACAGCATGCAGTGGCTGTGTGGAGGGCACATGTGGGCAGTGCATCACTGACACATCTTTATTCTCTTTCAGCACTGGCATGCTTATGTGAGGAGGATGGTGTGCCAGCAGCAGCCGTGGAAGCAGGACCAGTCCTGAAGGACCAGCCATCCACTTCCATGGGCATCCAGGGGCCTGAAAGGCTGCAGCACACCACCACTGTCGAGCTGGATGTCCTGGGCATGGGGTCAGATTAGGCCCTGGATATGTTTCTACAGGATGCCAGTCTCGACGTCCACTGCATGGAGACACAAATCAGGGTGGGGTCTGATGCAGATGACAATGTCACCTTAATCCAGGACAGCATGGATGCTGTTGTGGGGGAGACACCAATACCAGACACCAACACAGGCAGCGTGCCCAGTGACCTGACAGTGGGGGAACAGCTGCATGCTGCCACTGTGGGTGCAGCTGTGTGCAGTCCCACAGCTATGCCACGTGGTGGTGGTGATGCAACGGTGCAGGTGCTGGGCAGCATACAATGGCCAGATGGGCAACTGCAGCAGGCTGCAGGTGCCACAGGGCAGCCGGATGCAGGGTCCACCACTGGGGTACCAGCTAGGGACATACCCCATGAGAACACCACTGTGCAGTGTCCACCTGAGGGGGGGGCTGTGCAATGTGGAAGGTCACCACAGAAGGGTCGGCATCCCACCTGGGAACCCCAGGATGCTGACCCACTGGCTGAGCACACCCATTTGCTGAGGGCCTCCATGAAGCAACAGGTGCTGCTTGCCACTGGGGTGGATGCACTGCACTCGGAGGTGTGCCAGGAAGCTGAACAGTGCAAGAGGGGCACTGCACAGCTTCTGGCGGTGATACAGCACAAGAAGGAGGACATGACTGCAACCCAGGATCACATTGCCAGTTTGATCATGGATGGCCTTGCACTGCTGGCTGCCACAAGGCATGGCTGTCCACCACAGACCCCACACAGTGCACTGTCCACCCCATGATCACAGTGCTGGGCGACACCCTCACTGTCAACACCGGGCTCTGATGTTGCCATCCCAGGCACGCCTGGGGCAGGCCTGTTTAGGTTCTTATGCACCCCTGTGTGGACTCAGTCATGGTCCCACAGTTCAACCCCTGGGGGGGCTGTTGCAAACACCTCCTGTGGCTAATGAGAAGCCTTTGGCTGCCAGTTGACCCTGGCACAGCTGCCCCTGTGACCACAGTAGCCATGGTTCTGTGCTGCGGCCCTGATGTGCATGTCACCCTCACCACAGTCTGCAGCTGCTGCCCTGTGTATGCATGGGTGGCATCTGTGTGTGCATACCACTAGTGTGGCACCTGTGTGTCACACCACATGCTGCCTATGTGCATGCCTGCCCAGCCACTGGACCATGTGGAGTGGGCATGATGAGGGCTGTTCAGTATTGGTTGTGCCTGTGCACCAGTGCAGTGCATCTGATCCCCGCCACATACCAGCACATGGGTGTGTGTGTGCATGGGTGCATGTGTGTGTTCCTGTGTGATGCTGTGTGCAGTTGTGTGTGGTTGTGTGCCACTGACTCCCCTACTCCTGCACCTTGCTTCTGTGTGTGCATGCCCATTGCCATGCATGCCCCTGCTTGTGTGCTGTACTTGTGTGTGTGGCTCATCCATGGGTTTCATGCCACTTACCTGCATGGACCATAGTGCGCCTGTGTGATGGTGTCATGATGCTGGTGCACCATCTGTTGCAGCTGGGGATCCCTCTGCCCAGGAGGGCTGTCCACCACCCTCTGGTCCATTGCCTCCATTGTTTCCACTGCTGTCACCTTCATCAGCCTTGACAGCTATCCCATGGTCAAAAGCCATGTTGTGCAGTATGCAGCAGGCCAGGAATAGGCCACATGCTTTTAAGGAGCTGTACTGTAGGGCACTGCCAGACCTGTCTAGGCAACAGAAATGTGCCTTCAGCATGCCGAATACATGCTCAGTAATGTTGCGCTTGCAGGCGTGTGCCTCGTTGTAGCATTCCTCTGATGGGGACACCGGACACCAGTAGGAGGTGAGCAGCCAGGGCCTCAGTGGATAAGCGCTGTCTCCTGTGTGGATAATGATATGGTTAGTCCTCTACCATCCTTTGCTGTGCCCCTTGCCTGTCCCTGGCACCCTCACCAGCATGCCCACCCTGCCCTCACCCATCCCATGGCCTGCTTTGTCCATCACCCCTTGCCCATCCCATACTCACCCACTAGGTGGCACGTGGGGATGTCCCTATGTTCGAACCTGTGGCATAGCACAGAGCTGTGCCAGATGAATGCATCATGTGCACTCCCAGGGTGTGTGGCACAGACATTGGTGATGCACCCCATGGCATCGTACACCACCTGGCAGTTAACACTCTGGAACCCATTCCTATTGATGGAGGCCACATCCTCGGGACAGGTGGTGTGTGGATGCCTATGTGGGTGCAGTCAATGGTCCCAAACATGCCAGGCATACATACTACTCTGTGGAAGTCCTGCATGGTTGCTGTATGCTCCATATGTGTGCTGGAGAAATGGATGTATTCTGAAGCACATGGCAGCAGAGCATTGAAGAACTGTGTGAGGAGGTGTAATGTGGCTGACTGGGTTCTACCTGTGGTGTCCCCTGTTGGGGACAGCTGTCACTTTGATCTCCACAGACATTGCATGGCTCTGTCTTGTGGGTGCCTGCATCTTCTCACTGTACATCTCACAGAACTGCATCAGAATGGCCCTGTACATGTGGTACCATCCCACAATTTCCATGTTGGAGTGGTTCTCAAAGGTGGTGTGGGCACAGTACCACTTGTTCTAAGCATACTGCTGACAGGCCCTTCCTCTGCCATGTCACTGTTCCTCCTGCCCCACCACACCCCTCATTATGGCCTCCATCAAGAAGGGTGCACTATCCATGGCCCCTGATGTCCTATATCCCCCTGGCCAGTTGGCTGCTGTGGGCTGCGTGCCATCCTGGTGCACTGCCTGGCACTGTTCCTGCCAGTCCCTCTCACTCTCTCTGTCCCTGTCCCTGTCTTCCTCTCCACTGCCACCTCTGTCCCTCTCCCTCTGTGGCTGCCTCTGTCTGTCTGTCTCTCACTTGCTCTGTCTCTCTCAGTCTGTCTTTCTGTCATTCTATCCTTCCTTCCTTCTTTCATTTGTTCTGTCACTCTGTCTCTCTCTCCTTCTTGCCTGGCACAAGTGCTGTCTTTGTGCTTGCGCCATGCATTTATAGGCTCAAGTCTGCTCGGCACATCTCGGATTTGCTCTACACTTACACCATGGTTCCACGGTTGAATATTGCACTGCACTGGATATTCATGGACATGCACCTTGCACTTGTGCCTGCATTCATTATAGTTGTGCATTGGTTCAATGGAATTTGAGTTGCACAATGACTCCTGCTGAATATCGCTCCTTGGAGCAAGTCTGCACTTGCGCCGGCGCAACTCAGTTACGCCAGGCACAACTGCTTTGAATATCCCAGCCTTAATATTTAAAGACATTTTTAACTTAAGAGACAATTACATTTAGCTCTTTACTGTTTTTGGGTGAGAGATTTCTTCTGTTTACTTTTTCATGTTGTGGTACTTGTTTCATTGACCTATAATTACTATGGTGTGGTATATTATTCAACTTCCTTCACATAGGTAAGAAATTGGTAACATGTAACTTCATTAATTATTTGCATTTATGTTTCCCTTATTTAGATAATTCAGGGCACATATAATTAAGAATATAATTTCAGGTTTATCCTTTATTAGAATTCTTATTAAGTTGGGCTAGCAGCCTCCCTCTACAGATAGGCTGAATTGGAATCACAAGGGTTAACAGATGGATTTGTCACAGTATAGATGGAGTTTGGAGTTCAGTCTTTGGGACTGGGGGTAGAGAAGATATGTATATACTTCTTTAGTAAGTCTAGGTGTTTGGGTGGTTTAAATCTGATTTTTTAGTATATGGTTAGGTTTTCTTGGGGGGGAGGAGAATTTTTCAATAATCATTCATAGATTGATTTTGTTAAATTCAGTTTCCTTTTTGAGGGTATTTTTTATTGTACAGTTAAAAGATGAGTAATCTAAATATTAAACTAGCTTCATGGAATGTTAAGGGAGTGTGTGCCAAAGTAAAAAGGATGCAGAGTTCACAATGTGTTAACTCTCTGGGATATAATGTAGTTTTTCTCCAGGAAACACATTTATTAGCAGATGAATCTGAGCTCCTAAAAATATGTAATTATTAAATTATACATGGAGCAGAGAACCATACTTCTAGAAGTGGGGTAGCCATCTTATTTGATAATTTCTTAGATTTTCAGCCCTCAGAAATAAACTCTGATACCGAAGTGAGATTTATTTTTGCAGCAGCTAAAATTAAAGAAACTAACATTCTTTTGGGCTTGATTTAAGGTCCAAATAAGAATTCTGCATCTTTTTTTAATGAAGTTAATTCCAACTATCTCACCATTGTTACCTTTTAATATGATTTTAGGCAGGGATCAGAATGTTCCACTGGATTCTGGTTTGGATAAATCCACTGCTGTTAATCATACAATGCATGTGCATAACAAGGCCTTGTGATATTTACTACACATTTGTAACCTGCTGGACCCCTGGAGAACATTATATCCCTCTTTGAGAAAATAATCATTTTATTCTCCTATACACATATCCTTTTCCAGGATAGATTACGTTTTGATTACTAAATACTTGTTACCCTTAACCTGGGATACCCAAATTCTATCTAGGACCCTCCCTGACCATTCATTAGTGCTTCTCCAAATTAAAATAACTTCTCTGCATACTAATTACTTCATTTGGAGAATTAACAATAGTTTATTATGACACAAATACATTGTGAATTATATTCATAACTCTATCAACACTTTTTGGGATCTGAATCTACATTCCATGGAGAAAATGGACTTGATATGTGCTATATGCAAGTGCTATTTAAGATGGGAATTTATAAGATTTGGGGCCAAACAAAAATATCAGAAAAAAGAGAAAAAAAATTTTTGATTTCTAAAATAGAACAACTTTAATTCCTTGATCAAATCTCCATTTCTATGAATGGGAGAAAGGAACTGCAATTATTGAAGGATTAATTATTTCTATTAACCAAGGAGAAAGCAGAATTCCATATTATTAAGTCTAAGGAACAATATGTGAACCAGGGCTTGTCAAATCCTATAGCCTGATATCCCAGGCTACAAGTTTTCCCTCTGGGACAATCACTTTGACAAGTGCTGCTTGTCCGTGGACAAGTACCCCTTTAACCTCCCACAGAAAAGTGCCCATTTAAAACTTTTAAAAATGCCTGGAAATGCCTGCAGTGCCAGCTTCTTCCAGAAGGCTGCTTGCGTCGGGCCACTCCTGTGGTCACGTGACCAACCAGAGCAGCATTCGTGTGACTTCCCCGTTTCAGTGAGTGAGCATGGAAGGAACAGCAGCGAGCAGCGGCCACAGGGGAATCAGGCGGAGCCAGTCACAGGACTGGCATGCGTGGCAGCGAATCATGGGTAACAGACGAGGTAAATCACGTTCACTGGTGGCAGTGGCAACTTGGCAGGAGCGACCGCAGTACGCTCGCTCACTTTCTCCACAGCTTGCTAAGAGAAAGGACGTGCATGCTGCAGGAGTAGTGTAGGGAGTGTTGCGTTTTCTGTCCTGCATTTGGAGGAGTGGGAGTCACCAACTTATAGTACTAGATCCTACTAAGGAGTAGGGACTGACTCAGTTTAAAAAAAATAAATAAAAAACACTGAAGTCTGCCAGTGCAAGTAGTAGCTGGCAAGACAGACTTGTAAGGGTCGGGAGCAACAACATGGTAGGGGAAGACAGTCTGAGAGGCAGAGCGGGAGCCGCCACGGATCGTGAGCAGTCGGTGATTTTGCTGCCTGAATTGCTGCTTCCCTGACTGTGCCCCTCTATTTTTAAACTCCTGATCTAACTCCCTTGCATTTCAGAAAAGAAAAAAATAACCTAGCGACTCCGTCCTTCGGGAGCCTTTGTGACCACGTGGTGAACAGAGGGGAAGTAGGGGAGGTCGTGTACAAGCTAAAAAAATCCAATCTCCCCTGCTAGTTGCCTTGCCAACCTTACCACTGCTGCCTGCCAATTCTCACAAAAACAGTACTGGTAAAATAAAGGGACTGTGGCAGACAGGCAGTAAGAAGAAGCCAGACGAGGTCAGGAGGGCTTTGCTAAAGAAAAACAACTTTAGCCTCCACATAATCAGAGACAGAAGACTGAAGGAACTAACTGATTACTGACACTGTCTCGCTGACATAACTAAAAAAAAAAATAAAATAAAATCAACTGAAGGGGATTTGTGTGTCTGCTGGGGAGTGTGTGGGCACTTGGGCAATATACTGTATTTAGCAAAGTAATCAAAAAGGTGGGTGGACCAGGAGGACCTCTGAGAAAGTATAACAGAGGAGAGGAGAGCTGCGAGCATTGCATTGCAAGACACTGATTACTTTTAGTTCTGCTGTTGCCTAATTAAACTACAAAAGTGTATTTAACTACTAAAGCTAAGCTGCCTGAAGAAAATATCAGCAGCCCAGTGTCTACCTACCTAGTACTAGTACCATAACCTACCTGTCCTGACCTCTACCTCATGTGAGTGCACCGATACTGGTCTGACTACATAAATAAACACAGAGTAATAGGGTTAGGGCAGAATTGTAATAACATAACTGCCTGAACAAAAATACAAAGAGGACTACTGTTGGACTCAAGCCTCAAGAGAGTAATAGTTGTGTTCAGGACTGTGAGGCGGCATTGTGTATTGTCCAAGTAACAACAAGTGTTTAGCTAAGCTACCTGGCAAAAACAAAAGGGCAGAAGCCAAGAAGGATAACTAATTGCCAAATTAATTAATGAAAAAAGAAAATAAGATCAAAACAAGACTGGGTGACCTGTGTCCTACCCATTGTCTTGTGGGCGGCTGCCTTGTCAGCCGAAGACACATAAATAAAAAAAGCTATAAAAAAAATTAAGAAAGCTAGTAAAGGATTCTAAAGAAAATTAAATAAGAGGAGCCTTACTCTGTGTGGGCCTGTGTTGGGAGAGTGAGAGGTGTCGTGTGGAAAGGAGTGAAGGGGTCGGGGTGACCTGTCCAACTCCAAGCCCAGTGTCCTACGGCCGGCTGGCTTGTGACAGACAAGAAATAAAGAAAGCAATTAACCCCCCAAAAAACTTATTAGAAATAAAATAAACTATAAAGGGGAGAAACATTTTTGTGCTGCAGAAAAAAAAAAACTAGCTGCTAGCTACCTACTCTACTTTGGTGAACTGAAAGTGTGTGTATGTGTGGCTGTGAGACCTAACTTGACCTGAGAGGGTAGAGGAACTTGGGGAGCAACTGTGAACTTATTAGAAAAAACCAATACAAAGGGGAACATTCGGAAAAACATTTTTTGTGCTACAGAAAAAAAGAAATAAACCCTTTGGTGGAGGTGTGTCTGTGGCTGTGAGACCTAACCTGCCATGACTAATGGTAGAGGAACTTAGGGAAGTGATAAGTGAACAACTGCGGAGTGCTACTAGTTGGCTGAGCTCCCACTCCTACTCCCACCTGCTCCGTCCTTCCCACCCACTCATGAGACCCATCACCCAGGCCCTGTTGTAAGCATAAGCACAACAGTTTAACCTAACCTTAAGGTAAAAAAGTACACACACACAAAGATAACATAAAGTAAACTTTTATTGTGTACAACAATATTTCAATATCACTGACTGTACTGCTGGCGCCGTGTGCTAATTCTGGCACAATCTTCCCCATCCTGACAAAAAAAAAATTCATATTATTCTTATTGTCTATTACCAACACTAAATAACTGATACTACATAAAATCCATTTAAATTTTCTGTATTTTTATACTTTCCACTAAAAATATGCCATTTTATACCTGGACTACTAACTCAAGCACTGGGACAACTACATTTTGACTAGCTACTTGTCCGTGGACAAGTACCTAATTTTAAAATTTGTCAAGCCCTGATGTGAACTTGGGTAAAATAAAAGCAGAATATTAGCTAATAAACTAAAGTATTTAGATCCACCTAAACATACAGAGGCCATCATCCCAGAAGATTCCAATCAAGTCATGCTGGATTATCAAGAGATACTAGCAGAATTCCTTAAATATTACACTAAACTTTATGATCCTATTCAGAATCCTCCCTCACCAGAAGATCTTGATGCTTATTTAGGCAATTTCAAGTGTCCCCAAATTAGTGTCATGAAGGCTAAGAGTGTAATCACACCAATAAATGAGCATGAAATAAGGAATGCCATAGTTAAAGTTAAAATAAATAAAGCTCCAGGGCCTGATGGCCTATCAACTATTTTTTACAAAACTTTCAAAGACTCTTTAACTCCAGTTTTAAAATTCATCTTGCTTTATATTTTATCACTTGGTTTCACTGATACCTCCTTTTTAGAAGCAATTAGAATTTTATTACCCAAACCAAATAAACCCAAAAATAAAGTAGCTAATTACTGCCCCATTTCCCTTATAAACTATGATATAAACATATTAGCATACATTCTGGTTCAAAGAATCAAAAATATTTGGCACCCACTGATTTGCAAAGATCAAGTTGGTTTTATTGCTCATAGACAAGCTTCTGACCACCTGAGAAAGATTTCTCACATCTTTTCTACATCCAGGGATTCCAGACAACCAATGGTGCTGGTTTCCCTGGATGCAGAAAAAGCCTTTGTTATGGTGGACCATCATTTTCTTTTTGTAATTATGGCTAAATTTGGCTTCCCTCCCCTGTTTATAGATTGGCTCAATACATTATACTCTTATCTACAGCTAGAATTAGCTGTAATAGGATGCTGTCTGCTTCCTTTAGATTGTTTTGAGGTACAAGTCAGGGATGTCCACTATCCTCAATTTTGTTTAACTTTTATTTAGAGCCTTTACTACTTTTTCTAATTAATAACAGGTCAATTAAAGGTATACCCATAGCAAACCTACAACTAATCTTTTAGCATTTGCTGATGGCATTTTATTACATGTCTCAAATCCATTTCACTCTATTAAGGCTGTGCTACAAACTATTCAAGAATTTAGCTTACTTTCTAACTACAGACTAAATAGAGAGCAGACTGAAGTGATGCCCATAATTTTCCTGTTAAGGGTAGAAATTATTAACCTTAGACTTTCCTGGAGGCCAGTTGGTATTAAATATTTAGATATTTATCTTTCAGCAGACACTGCTCAGTGTTTTAAACTTAATTTAGATGAGATCACCATTACAATAAATCTGGATGTAAGCAAATGGCAGTCTCTTCCTACTGTATTTTATTCTGGGATAGGGTAAACATAATGAAAATGAATATTTTCTCTAGACTTTTTTACACACATAATATGTTAAATGTTTTCCTTCCCTTGAGATGGTTTGTTAGGCTCCATTCACGTATAAACACATTTCTATGGCAAGAAAAATCCCTAAGAATTGCCTTAAAAAATTAATGTTCCGTAAGATACAGGGTGGGTTAAATTGCCAAACTTTATTTTGTATTATATGGCATCCCAAGAAAACAAACATATCAAATGACTTCAAAAAATCTTCCTACTCTAACCTTTACTCCCCCATCTGGCTGGATATTGAACTCACATTAATGAATAAACATAAGATATATCCTGGGGATATTTTTTACTCCTACATGAAAAGCATCCCCTATGTTTTGAAAAACTCTGTTATAGGTACCTCTCTGAAAATATATAATGAGCTATGCAAATTCTTAGACATAAACCTACATAAGGACCTTAATCAACCCATATTTTATAATGCAAACTTTACAATCAATGGGAAGTATTTCACCTCTTCTTGGTTTCCATGTGATCACAATCCTACAGTTTTCACTATGGTTAACAATGGTTATTTCTACCCTTTTAATACTATTGTAGCAGAATTTAGGCTTAGCAAGAGGCACATTACTCACCTTTTACTTATTAAAATAGTCTTAAAGGCACACTTTGGTTTCTTTCTTGAGACAGTAATCCCTCGGATATTATTCATAATTTACATTTTTTTATACCCTCTACTTTTTTATAAGCAATTATACAGTTGCACCCACCTAATTCATAATCTGAAATTAATTTGACCAATAATATGAGATTTTTGGGGTTATTATTATATAATGCACCACATTGTTATTATAATGTGTGAACATTTTCCTCTCCCAGCATAGGTATTAAGGGAAGAAAGGGGTGGAAGAGATGCAATACTCTGTTTTTTTTTTTCATGTTTCTTTTTAAATCTCCATTAGATACAATTCTGTTGTAACTCCAGAGGTTGATATATTTGGCTGTTATTATTGTGACTGTGAATGTTTATTCATGTGACTTTAGTGACTTTGTGACTTTGTATTTGAAATAATCTTTAAGAAAGTTAAAAAAGAGTGATCTCTATGTGGTACTAACATGCAGCAATAGCAGCAGACAGGTTCCTGGTAGTTTTACGGGAAATTTCCTTAAGGTGTGAGACTTTCTATTACTTTCTGTATACAGTTTATGTCACTCTGACAGTATAGGAGTAAAATATAATCTTAACTATGGTCTGCATGTCACTAATGTGCAGAGCTACTATTTCCAGAGTCTAACCTTCTGGATAGTAATACAGCTACTTTATACTATCTTGTAGGGATGGGCAAAACTGGCTGTGACCTGTTTCTGATTCAGACTCTGATTTTTTCCAAAAGGTTCTGATTTACACTGATGAACTGCAAAGTAGACAGTTTGAATATCCCCTGGTGTCCAGTGGTGCCTCCCCCACCCAATCACCCACCTGACATAATTTAACAAGTTTCCCTGGTGTCCAGTGGACCTCCCATTCTGATCCCCTAAAATTTATATAGCATTCACTGGTGTCTAGTGGACCCCTTCCCTATCCCCATTCCCCTGTAATAGTAGTAGTCCATGATGCCCTGGTGTCTATCAGACTTACACTGTCCCCAACACCCACCCCATAAGGGAATGCCCCACAACCCTGCTCTCCCCACCCTGACCCCTACCAAGTGAATGGCACAGCCCTCTGCTCTCCACCATGGCTGGCCACTGACTGAACTGTCAGTGAATGGGTGTGTTCTTGTACAAGCATGCCCCCATTCATTACAGCTCACTGTCATTCATTTAGCTCTGTTGGGGTTGCAGACATGAGCAGAGGACTGTTTCAGTTATGTGTATGTGTGTGTGTGTGTGTGTGTGTGTGTGTGGATAAGTGATATGTTACCCAGGATTGGAAATATTATTGATATTTTTTGTTTGAGTGCCGATTAACCAGATTATATTATGAGTGGTGAAGCAAAGAGTTATGTCATTAGGTCAATCAGCATGACAAGAAAAAATATCAACAATATTTTCTGTTGGAGGCAGCATATTCTATTATTGCTGTACCTCCAAGCAAGTGAAAACAATTGAATTTCATGCCATTTTTTGATAATTATAAAACAACTAAAAGGTATCTATAAATGAAGCAGCACTCATTTTGTAGATATTTTTGTGCTGAACACATTTTGTGCTCACAGTACCATGCCGACATTTTTCATTTTAAAGTTATCTGCATTTGTTTGATGAAAAAGTGAAAATAAAAATGTTCTGCTTTTGTTTTGCCAATTAGAAAAAAGGTAGCCATAAACGAAACACCACTCATGTTGCACATATTTCTGTGCTGAAAAAATTATTTGCATTTGAATATAGTTAGTACTGCTTCTGAGGGTGAACATTCTAAATGAGAATATCACGGATATATTTTGCCACACATGGGCTTACACCTATTCTCACTGTAGGTCCATGTGTGGCAAAAGTATTACTAATATTTGCCACTTTGTATATAGATAGACATATATATATATATATATGTGTAGATATATATATAATATATATATATATATTAAGGATGCAATAGCACCCTTATAGTTATGGTTGGTACAGCCTTTCAATGTAAAATCTCAATTTTTGAACCTTAATAACTTTGGCATGTTTCACCCAAATAACCCATAAATTGGTATGTGATGTCATGTTGCCAGGGTCACAAGATGTGGGAAGTTCCATGATGGCAGCTTTAACAGTTTTGGAGATACAATGTGATCAAAAATGCAAAAAGGAACAATTTCTTTCTATAGTATAACATAGAATTTTGTATTGCCATGTACAGCACATACACAAATCAGTTTGTCTCTGATAATTACAGGGATAATGGAGAATGTGCCAAGGGTGTGCCTTTAGAAGGTTTGGTGATAAAATGTTTTATCATTTTTTTATTATAACATTTTTTGTGATAGATGCAAGACAGGCTGCTTGAATGGTAAATAACATTTAACGTTCGAACAGTAAAGTGTGAATGATAAATGTAATTTACCATTTACAATTTACTGTTAGAATGGCAACTGTTCTAACAGTAAATGCCATTTACTGTTCAAACAGTAAATATTTGAATGATAAAAGCCATTTACTGTTCATGCTTTACTGTTCGCAGTTTCACTTTTCAGTTCCAATTCCATCATCTTATTTTCAGCTAGCAATGGTGAAAACTTAAATATTTTAAAAAATACTGCTCCGAGGTAAACACTATCAGTTGTGTTTACCTAATCAGAGTCCCAAGAACACACTCCTGACATTAGTTTTTTTGCAGCTGGTCCCAAAATATGTTTTCTCTGGTGGTAGTGTCTGCCAGAAATTGTGATAGAATCATGACACTACCATATATATGACAGTATTGGTGGGGCCACGGTCATTAATAGTCCCTGCTAATTTTTGGGGTAAACAGACCCCAGAATTGGATTCCTCAGTCTCTGATTAGGTAAACACGTAAGTGTTTACCTAATGATTGTTTGTTTTCCCCTTTTACTTCTTCAAAGGGTAAGGGGGGCAGAAGAATATTCATGTATTAAAATCACTACTGAAACACCATCCTGCAATGAACTGCCATTCTTTACTGAGCAGCATGGCAGTTCAATGCATAATTCTGCATCCTATTTTTCTGACATGGGGTGCATATTCCCCCTGTTGGCAGTAGCCCCCACACCTCCCTCAGTGTGGTACGCTGGGTAACCCACTCCCAGTGTCTCCAGTATTTTCTCCCCCCACCTACCCCACAGAAGTGATCCCCATCCCATTAATTTTGCCAACAGCGATGTGCCAAGTCCCCATGTTGGCAGCAGTTCCCCCATCACCTGATAGTGTGGGACATTGGGTAGCCCACTACCAGTGTCCCCAGCAGTGTCCATCCCACCCTTTTTGTTGGATTCTGGGGAGCCCACTCCCAGCATCCAAATATTACTGTATATGTACCTGAGAAAAGAAAACAGTCCTCCAATGTGTTTTAATCCTGAAAAAAAGAAAACGGTCCATCATCATCATCTCATCCCACCCCCTCCCCCATTCGCACCCTCCCAATGCTCACCCACCTCCTTGCATCCCCTTGCCCCATACAGGAGGATGGCAGTTGCAATCTTCTCTGGACTGAGATATGTCTGCACTCCTCAAAGCTGAACCATGAACCGAGGCATAAAGGTAAGTCTGTATAATGGCTGTCAATGGAGTTTTGAACTTAGGGTCATAATTTTGCTATTTTCTTTCAATTTTTACACCACATTTTCAAAATAGCCTTTTTGGAACCCCATGTCATGAACACTGTCACCGTCATTTTGTTAATCAGACCCATAAGGTGATTTTGAACCCTAATGCTCACCCCATTCCTTTATTAGGTAGTCACGTTAGGTAATTAAGTGTTTGAATAGGGTGAGTTTTATGGTTTGCAACACCAAGGCACACCCCTCACACCTATTCCTGCATGCAGGGTGGCGGTGGGGCCTCAGGGCTGGAAGCCGAGAGTGGGGGCGGGGTCTCAGGCTTGGAAACCCTAAGATGGCATTTCCCTACTGTTGAGGCTTCAACTCTAATGGTGCATTAATAACATTTTTTGTAGTGAATTTCTTTACTTTTTCAGATACTTTATTTGTATCCCTATTAAGGGTCAGTATTCATGAGGTAGTATGAAAAATGACTATGTTGAAAATTTGGAGTGAAAATAATAAAAATTATCAATGTTATGCACATGCATAGAAGAAATGTCAATGAATGCTTGTAATTTAGCCATTTTTAGGATTTTTTTCACTAGATTTTCAACATTGGTTTTTTGATGTCATCTCATGAACAGTGGTACTGTCATTTCATTAATCTAACCTAGAAGGTAATTTTGTAGAGGTACTGCACCATTCTTTTCTACAGGTGTGGAAAAACATTTTGGGCAGGATTTGAGAAATGACAGTTGTACTGCTCATGAGGTGATGTAAAAAAATGGGGATGATGAAAATGTGGAGTAAAAATATTGTAAATTATCTAAGTTATGCACCTGTGTAGAAACTGCACAATGCACACTCATAACATGGCCATTTTTAGGAATTTTTTCACTACATTTTCAACATGGGCTTTTTGGGATGCCACCTCATGAACACTGGCACTGTTATTTCATTAATTGGTTCCAAAAGTTGATTCCACACTGCAACTCTGAAATCACCTTACTGGTCTGATTAATGCAATGACAGTGACAGTGTTCATGAGGTGGGATCCCAAGAACCCCATGATTAAAATCTGGGGCCAAAATTCCTAAAAATGGCTGAGATATCAACATAGGTTTGAAACCCCATTGACTGCCTTTATACGGTGCTTACCTCTGATTCGTCAGTTCCCGGTTCAGCTTTGAAGAGTGAAAATGTGTCCTGGTCCAGAGAAGATGACAGTGCCAACCTCCAGAGGTAAGTATGGGGAAAGGAGGGGGGTGCTCAATGGGAGGTTGGGGATGGGGAAGGGGGACTGGGAAGATGATGGGGATCTTTTCCTTTTAAAGATTAGAAAAGATGTCAGGACAGTTTCTTTATTTCAGAGTTAAGAAAAAATACATTTGGGCACACTGGTGGGGCTCCCAGTGTGCCACAGTAGTTGGGGGGGGGGAGAAATACATGCTGACACCAGGAGTGGGCATCCTGGTGTCAGAAAATAAATCAATTGTTTTTTTGGCACACTGGGGTGGGTTTTCATTGTGCCACAGTAGTGGAGGGGAGGATACATGTCGACACAAGAATAAGGTACCCTGATGTTGGCAATGAACTTTTACAGGCTGCGGGGGGCATCCAACACTGGGAGTGGGCATAACAGTGTCAGGAAAATAAATAAAAAACACTAAAATATTTCAGCACACTGGGGTGGGCTCCCAGTGCACCACATCAGTGTGTGTGGGTGGTAATACAAGCCCACACTGAGACTGGGCACCCTGTTGTCAGCAAAAAAGTGACAGGCATGAAAGTTGCAATTTGCATAAGATACTGTTGTATTTTGTGCAAATTACAACAATATCTTGTGCAAATTGTAACATTCATGCCTGACATAGAAATCTTCCCATAGGAAATAATGGAACATTAAAAAGTTAATACATTTTGAATGGATTAATATTTTTTCACCAAACCTTCAAAAGGCACATCTGTGACCCAAATGCTCTCTACCCTGAAAATTTCAGAGTAAAAGCTAAAACCACTTCTGAAATATAGGTGGGCAAAGAAATGTAAAAAAATGGTAAATTTAGGATTCTTTGACATGCTGTATCTGAGAAACCACAAAACCTATTCACATGAACTTTGGCACGTCAAGAGACCTACACATAGAGAGAGTAGGCATACCAACCATCATGCAAATCTGTTGAATGGTTCCAGAGTTATTAAGGTTGAAGATTTGGGGTTTAACATGGAAGTTTGCACCGAACCCTAATATACTGACAAAAAACTTTGCTAATCAATCAGTTAGGTTGTTTACTACAGCAACAAAAGCAGGAAAATGAGGTGCTAACATTTCTAACCCTAAAGCCCCATCCTGCAGACACTGACAGGCATCAGGGGTGTGCCTTGGGGTTATGGACCTTGATGATCACCCCATTCCATAAATAAATAAGCTCAAATGGGTACAGTTTTTGAGAATGGGATGAGCATTAGGGTCCATGACCCCAAGGCATACCCCTGATGCCTGTCATTGTCTACAGGTTGGTAACATTAGCATCTTGTTTCCCTGCTTTTGTCACTGTAGTAAACACTGTAGCTGATGCATTAATTACGTTTATTGCAATGAATTTCCTTACTTTTTCTTCTATCCCTATTTTCCTGTGGGACTGCAGGGCCTGTGGGCCCTGTTCTCCCACCCTCCATAACTGTCCTTATGTCACAGTGTGAACACAGGCCCCTTTGGGCCCTGAACTTCCATGCTCAGGGATTTTCCTTATTTTAGTATGGAAACACAAGGTCTTTCAGACCCTGCACACCTATCACTCCGTAGATGCATGATGAAATTATCATCATAGCCATCTTATTCCCCCAGCACATGTACCCAGTAGAGAACATTTTAAAATCACTGCCAAAACATAATTCTGCACAACTGCAATTCCAGTCTGCGCCAGAGGTGCAAAAACACATTTTAGACAGGATTTGGGACATGCCAGTTGAATGGTTCATGAGGTACTATAAAAAAATAACTATGGTGAAAATGTGGAGTCAAAAAATTAAAAATGACCAAGGTTACAGGCATGCGTAGAAACATTTCAATGAAACCACATAAGTTGGCCATTTTTAGGAATTTTTCACCAAATTTTCAACATGGTCTTTTTGGGACTCTATCTCATGAACAGTGGCACTATCATTTTATTAATTTGTCCCAAAAGCTGATTTCGTGCAATGACTGTGCAATTCCACACCACACATGCAAAAATATGCTTCAGGCAAGATGTGAGAAATGACAGCTGTACTGTTCATTTTGTGGGTGTGAAAAAATGCATATGCTGAAAATTTGGAGGGAAAACATTAAACATTGTCAAAGTTACATGCTCATGTAGGAAAATTACAATGACCGCATGTTACTCAGGCATTTGTTTATATTTTTGTATCAAATTTTCAACATGAGCTTTTTGGTACTCCACCTCATAAACACTGGCACTGTCATTTCACTAATTAGTTCCCATAGGTATTTGATGCAGCGACCATGAAATCATATTATGGGCCCGATTAAAGAAATGACAGTACCAGTGTTCATGAGTTGTGTCCCAAAAGCCTATGCTGAAAATTTGGTGCAAAAAATACCACAAAATAGCTGAGATATCAACATACGTAAGTTCAAAATACCATTGACGGCCATTATACTGCCCTTTCCTTGATTCCTCAGTTTGCAGTTCAACTTTGAAGAGTGCAGATTTGTCCTGGTGCACAGAAGATGACAGTGGACAACCCCCCAAGGTAAGTATAAGGTAAGGGGGGGTGTGGGGTGGTGGGTCCTCATTGGAAGGCTAGAAGTTGGGGAGGGAGAAAGTAGAGAACAACGAGGGACCATTTTCTTATTTTCAGGTGAAAAAACTCATCTGGGGACTGTTTTCTTCTTTACAGGAAAAGAAATATCTGGGGAAAATGAGAGTGGGCTCCCAGTGACCGATAGGTGGGGGGGGGTTGATACATGGGGAGAGTGGGAATGGACTCCCCAGTGTCCCATAAGTGGGGGGTCGATACATAGGGACACTGGGAGTGGGCTCCCCAGTGTCCCATAAGTGGGGGGGGTAGATGCATGTGGAAACTGGGACTGGGCTCCCCAGTGTCCAGTAAGTGTGGGGAAACATACATGGGGACACTGGGAGTGGACATCCCAGTGTCTCACACCACTGGACAGGGGAGACACATGTTTGGGACACTGAGAGTGGGCTCCCTAATGTACAATTAGTGGGGGGCATGATACATGAAGACACTGGGAGTGGGCACCATATGTCCCACACCACTGGACAGGGGAGACACATGTTTGGGACACTGAGAGTGGGCTCCCCAGAGTCCCACAACACTGAAGTCAGAGACAGATTTTCAGGACACTAGGAGTGTGCTCTCCAGTGTCCCACACTGCTGGGGGGCTATATAAAAAACAGTGATGGGACGGTGGGGGGTGCCAATAGACACCAGGGCAACAAAAATGAGAGGTGCCAAAAACAAGCAACTCAAACTTGGTTCTGCAGCCAGCAGTGCAAGTTTCAGCTTCAGCTGCAGAAGTTATGAAAATACTACTGTTCTCATGCAGAGAATGTAAGACAAGAGGTCCTCTCGCTAAGCTAGCACCCTAGATTTCACGAGCTCAATAAATGTATATTGGGACACAAAAAAATCAGAATGTAGCTAAACGGGTTTCCATTAGCTAAGTTTGGGTGTTTTATTTTTTATTTATCACTATTTTTTGGCATTTTTTCAACACTTGTTGGTTCTCACTAAAAGGGAAACAAACTGGCGGATGCTACAGAGCCCCTGCAATGAAACCAGATACTTTGCACAAAATGCTTCCCTTCTTTTTGAAAAAATGGACAGTATTTTTTTCCAAAGTATCATTTGTGCAAAAAATAAAATCTTTTGTGCCTGACATATAAATTTTCCCGTAGGAAATAATGGGAACATTTAAAATTTAGTAACTTTTGAACAGATTCATATTTTTTCACCAAACCTTCAAAAGGCATATCAGGCAGCACAAAAGCACAGTGGTTAGATATTGTATTGAAAACAGCTTTACATGCAAATTGGTCACATCCACAAATTTTAAAACTTTATGGGCAGCTAAATAATAACATTAGTGTGGTGCTTTAAAAGTGACATTGCAGAAGAACTGGAAGGGAAGGTGTGCTTCTTTGCAGATGACATCAAATTCTGCATTTGGGTAGATACTCTGGAAGTGGTAGAGAAAATAAGTAGAGACCTATGAAAACTCTAGGGGTGGGTAATGGTATGATAGCTGGATTTCAATGCAAAAAAGTGTAAAATCATGCACTTAGGGTATATAAACCCAGAGGTGGTGTATAAAATTAGGTATTAATGGTCACTAAACAGGAAAGAGAACTTTGGATAACCATATCGGATTACCTCAGAGTGGCAAGGCAGGGCATCAGGGCAGTAGACAGGGCCAACAGGATGCTGGGGAGCATAGGAAGGTGTATCACCAGCAGAAGGAGAGAGATGATTTAACCATTGTATTTATAATTTGTGAGACCCCACCTAGAGTACTGTATCCAGTTCTGTAGACCACATCTCAGGAAGGGTATACACAGGGAAGAGGCTGTCCAGAAGAGGCCAACTAAAATGGTTCAGGGGCTGCATCATAAGTGTAGAACATCTGGAGTTAGAGTAATTTTTGACCCTAACTCTCAATTTCCTTACATTTTGTGGTTTGTTTGCGATGCTAACATTATCTTAACATAGTTTTTAAAGAATTCACTTACTCTTTAAAAGGGTAATATAATAACATGTAATTCACTACATTACATTATGCAGCTTTACATTATATTTTATTTATAATAAATAGAAATATTTATAAATAAGCGTATAAATAAAGTGTGCTAACATGACTTAGCATTTTAGAGCTCAAAAAGAAATAGGTGCTCTGTGCTGCTGGCCATTGAGTAACTTTGTGAGTGCCATATAGGCAGGTTTCATGAAGGACATTATTTTATAGGTTCCCTGTGGGAAGGGAGGACTATAAATTGGTTATTAGGGGCTAATATGCAATAAAATAATATTTTTAATCATTCAACGGTCCATTCATTTTACATTTCTTCCCCCATAATAAGTTATACAGATCATATTTGCATTCATGTTATATGCATTTCTACCATGAGTAGCTGCTGGATATCAGCCTTACTCCCTTTCCAGTTTTGTAGTTGAAACACTGGCTTATTTGTATTATTTCTTTGAGGGATGATAGAACTGTGTTTCTTTTGTTTGTTTCTTTGTTTTTTGCAGTAGTATTGGTTTGCTTGAAAAGTGTCTTTTTAAAGTTTATCATAGGTGTTGAAATTTTTGCTGGACTGTATGGATTTTTACACGGCTCCAAAAATCCTATTACTGCCCTGTATTTTAGTACTAATGATGTCGGTAGAAGTAAAGAAATAGACATACGACGAGACTTCGAATGGGTGACAACAGCATTAAAAAAATATGAACTGTAAAGTTATAATTTCAGAAATACTTCCTGTACCCAGGGCAAGTCATTGCAGAATAAGTAAATGGCTGGCTGAGAAGATGGAGTGCTGAGAAGGTTTTGAGTTCTTGAGGAATTAGGACAGATTCAGGGATGTAAAGTTATTTAGAAGAGATGGCTTGCATCTGAATTGCCTTGGCTCAAGACTCTTGGCAAACAGGATAAATGCAAGCATTGCAGCCTGCTTAAACTTAACGGTCATGGACAAGTGGGAGGGGCAGAGACCACCAGGAAACAGAAGGCACGGGTCATAATGTTGCAAAACATTATGCCACATGGCAAAATTGTGCTGCCAATATAACACGATTTCTGCTGTGAGGCATAAGTCTTTTTTCTGTTGGTGGCTCCACTCCCCAACCCACATACCACCCCAATAAAGATTTGCAACTCTGGGGGGTGTCAACTCAGGGAGCGCACAAGCCAAAAGAAAAAAAAGGTTTCTGGGACCGGGAATCAAACCCATTCCCAGACATAGCACCTGGGTTCCTGCTGCTGTGGCTCAATCCTGTGAGCCACAGCAGCTGCTCGATGGAACCAACTCCCAGCAGAGGATTATCCCCTGCCTGGGAAAGTGCTAATGGTGTAATACCAGTTACAGCAGTATATGCAGTATTGCACCATTAGCGCTTGCATACTGCACTGCACCGGTTTAGCCATAATGTCATACGCTATTAAGCATGCAACATTATGACCTGGTAGGGAAACAAAAAATGGACAAATCACTTACTACATCTAATATAAGTATTAAATGAGATAAATGGAGATGCTTGCTCATTAATGCCAGGAGCCTAATAAGGAAGAAAGATGAAATGGAATATATTTTAATAAGAGATAGGATCCACTGAGACCTGTTAGAGCAAGGATGACAAGTGGGAAAGGAACACTGATGGATACAGACTTTTCAACACGGAAAGGACAGAAAAAGAGGGCGGTTGGGTGGCCCTGTATTTACCAGATTCCATTCTGGCAGAATCAATAGACATGGGGAGGATGATTTGACAGTACATAAATGATGGAAACGAACCCTTTAGATGGAAAGAAAATTATCATTGGCTAAGTCTACAGGTCACCATCTCATGACATAGAGGCAGATATGAAATTGTATGTGATTCTTTGTAAATTTAATCCAGAGACTAATGTTAATGTATTAGGAGATTTTAATATGCCAAACATTAACTGGGAAAGAATCGATGGAAGAATATTTTCAGAGGTGAGTATATGGACACAATAAATAAATTAGGACTGGACCAACATGTCACCACTGAGACTAGGGGAGAAAAATATACTTGACCTGGTTTTGAGTAACATGGGTGACCAAATTGAGAAATGTCATACAGTTGAAACCCTAGGTACCAGTGACCATAAAATGGTGATGTTTAATGTCAGAGGTCCTTGGGAAGGTAAATTGTAGTACCAGGATTAAATGTTTTGGGAGAGGCAATTTTGAGGGGATGAGATATGAGCTGAAAGCTTTGGACTGTAAGGTAAAATTTAAGGACCTAAACCAGGATAAAATGTAGGAAGTAATCTTAAGTAAACTAAGCCATCTATCTGAGAAATATGCACTGAAAAGGGTTAAGTATAATAAAGTTGGCAGGATACCAGGATGGTTTGATAAGAAGATTGAAAGGCAGAGTGCTAAGAAAAAAAGAATATAAAAAGGTAAGAAGGAAAAAACTCCTCCAAACATGGTTATGCTTCTGACCTACCCTCAGCCTGCATCTGCTAAGACACAGGCATGCATGCTGATGACACCGTCATATACACCTCTGCCCAGAAAACTGCCACTGCTGAGATCCCCCTCCAGCCTGACTTTCTGAATGTCCTCCACTGGTTCAAGGCAAACCAGCTCACAATGAACACAAAACAGTATCCATGACCTGTGACACAGGCCAAAAACTAGCATACAGTAGCTTACATCTTTCCCTACTTTTTATACCTTAGATGGCACCCAACTTGAGACAGTCCCAGCCTTCAAATGCCTGGGTGTTTGGCTTGATAGCAAGCTGGACTTTATCACTCACTTCAACGCTATCTGTATCAAGTTCTGCCCAAAGCTCTGTGCTTTATACTGAAATAAGGACTGCTTCCTGCTCCCTAAGCACCGCAAACTCATCTCCAAATTGTTATCCCCCATCTTTGACTATGCCAATGCGATCTACAGTTTGGACCCTCCCTCAGCCCTAGCCAGGTTAGACACTATTTATCACATTCAGTTGCTTTGCTTGTAAATTGCCCTCTCATACCCACCATTACTCATTATATTCTGCACTCTCCTTACCTCCTGTACCACAAGGTCACCTTACCCATTGCTCCATCATCATTGCTAAGTAGTGGTATGACTCTTTGCCCTCATATCTATCTTCACTTCTCTCACCTATGGCTGTGTCTGACTGTACCCTTTATTCTAGGGACTTTTGTACCATCTCCATACCTTATACACACTCTTGTGCAGGACAAGCTGATTTCTCATACCGGCTTCCCACAGTTTGCAACCAACTTCCCTCCTTTCTCAAGTTTTTATCCTCCTTCCCCTCTCATAAACACCTTTGAAGGCTGCCCCCTCAGCCCTCCTGCTCCTGCCACAACCTTCCCTGATTCCATGAGGTATTACACCTGTATGTACAGTATTTACCTACCACCTCTGCATAACTGGACCTATGATAGCATACATACTCATACAAATAATACAGTATGAACTCATGATTTTTGCTTCAATATTCTACACCTATATGATATATGATTTGCTTTAGTGTAAGATGTGTTTTTGCACAGATGTACCATAACTGTATGTAATACTGTACCATTATTTCCTGATTAGCTTATTACAACTTATTATAATTCTGTCTGATGCCTGTTATTTTAACCATGCTTTAAGTACCCCTTTTGTACCCAGTCCCCATGTCACACCTGGAAATGAGCCCTGGCTCAGTGTGCCTTTCCCAGTTAGCACATTTTAAATAAATGAATTGCAAGAAATTAGCTAGGGCTTGTAAAAATAGGGTAAAAGCAGCAAAACGAGAATATGTCAGGCTGGCAATGCAAGTCAAGAACAATTATAAAGCATTTTATAATTACATTAATCACAATTGAGGGGGGATGTACAAGTGGGACCACTAGAGGATGGCAAATGAAATCTAGACACAGACAAGAAAGACATGGTCCAATTATTAAACAGCCATTTCTCCTCAGTATTTAATACAGGAACAGGTAACCCTACATCTGTTTTGTTGGATAGGGAGTGGGAGACACTGGAACTTATACTACACAATATTAAACAGAGGTTTCAGCAACATAACTCAAATAAGGCATCAGGGCCAGATGGAATACACCCTAGAGTGAACAAGGAACTGGCTGAGAAGCTAGCTGCACCAATCACAAAGCTGTTCCAAACATCCCTAAATAATGGCTGTGTGGTGGATAGCTAGAAGGAAGCAACAGTTGTTACCATTCCATCCTCATTGCTAAGTAGTGGTATGACTCTTTGCCCTCATACCTATCTTCTAGGAAGGAAACAAAGAATTATTATCCTGTGAGTCTAACTTTGGTTCTGGGGAAGGTGCTAGAATTTATTAATTTATTTATTTAAGAGTTTAACCAGGAAAGCATACTGAGCAGAGTACTGCTTTATTCCAGATGAAATTATAATAAATTATAAAATGGCAAGAAAGAATTCTCACCCCTGATTGGCTGACACTGCCTCCAAGCTGGGCATTTATTTCTCAATAGATGCCCAGCTAAAAACAAGTGCCACAAAAATCCACTTTACAATGTACCCTGCTGCCCAGCCTACTTCCTCACTGGCTGAAGGCAGCTAATAAATTTAAAATCCCCGCCATGTTTTTCTCTCACTTAGTGGGAGACAACTATCCTTCCCCCCCCCACTTTCCCTCACCAGCATGCAATAAATAAATACAAACAAAGACTGCACCCTGTCATTTTGCGGTCAGAAGACTGAAAACACATAATGACTCCAGTCTCCTGACCTCCGTTCTTGCAATCCATACTCCCAAAGCTGACATTCGCATCAGCTTCATCCAGCACGTGGCATTTAAAAAAAAAAAACAAGACATACAATACTGCTTTGGTCAAAGCTGGTGCTGCTGCTACTCTCCATTCCCTTTACATTACTCATTGCTTAAGAACTCCAAGTTTTCCACAAGCTGCAGAAACAACCTCTACCCATACCATAAATTACTATAAAAAGGCAGCAGCATTCACTTCCACTAAGGTCAAAGGTAGTGAACAATCTGCCTGAGTGTGTGTGGGGGGAGGGGTGTTCAGAAAACCAGAACAGCACTGCAGGGAGGAGAAACAGCACCTAGAACAGCTGGTGCACTACTTTGTCAATGAACACTGTTTTTAACAGTGTTTTGAGCAGTTTTCACACTCATTTCCTCTTTATTTTCACATTTCACAAAAATGTAGTTACATGGCCATTTTATAAGCACAATAATACCCTCCAGGGTGGGCATTATGGAAATATCAGACCTTCCAGGGGCTATAAGGCCCTCCTCCTGTGGCGTAGGGCCCCATTACACCCCTGGGCGGTCCAGTATTTCCCAATAATGCTCAACCAAGCATAGAGCAAGCTGGTACAGTCAGATGGTGATCAGTGTTCAGAGTAGTCTTCCCATGGAGGTAGCAGGTAGCAGTTGTATGTTAGATTTTAAAACTAGAGAAGATGAATATTTTTCAAGGGAATGTATATCTGGATATCCCTTTGTATAAAGGGCAAGCTTCTAATGGGTCTTTGGCCTAATTAGCTCATATACAACCAATGAAACCTATGAGTGTGGAGAGAAAAAATATAAATGATTGACAGGTGAAATTTTTTCCATACAGATTTTTATCCAAAAGGCACTCCTGGCACCTTCCTTCTGTTTAGTCCCCACAGCCCCATCACCATGCTTCCCTGGGACTTCCTTCTGCTGACATCCTGGCTTATTGGACTGCGATGAGAGTTTAGTTGCTGCTGTCGAGCCCGAAAGGGACAGGATGTCATCCTGGGGCCAGAGCTTTTTTTCCCTCAAGGTTAGGTTCCCCTGCATCCTCCCCATGCACTGGTGTATCAAAAAACAGATGGAATAATAAGACTGCACAAGTCTATAGTTTTACCACACCAGCAATGATACTACTTTTGAAAAAATGGACACAATAGAATAGGTACTATATATTTATTTTGGTTTCACTGCTGTCTCCACACCAAACACAATGTAACTTTGGTAACTGGTGGCCCAAAAAGGTAGAGCATGAGACAGCTGAGTGCTATGGAAACTGCAAATGATGTCATTTGCACCCTCATCAAAAGTGGAATGCAACTGAGAAAACCAGCAAACATTTGTATACATAAAGGACATGATAAGACTCAGTTCAATATTTTGATAGTGGATTTATTGATTAAACAGGAAGGATACCATATGGGAAATTATGTTAATTATTACAGATTCATAGACATTTACTTGAAAACACAGACATTTGCCATTGATATTTATATTAAGATAGCATATCGTATGATCCAATGCCTTAAGATACTGTATCTTAAGATACAATATCTTAAAATATAACTTGATAAGGTACAATATCTTAAGGTATCTTGACGAGCTAGTGGATTGAGACCATTTCACTACATATTCTGAAAGGGTACACCGTTATGTATTAAAAAGGTTACTTGCTGTTTCACCATTACAGTGTTGTCTGTTCATTTTTATATGCAAGCTGGTTACTTACAGGAGTTGCAGTTCAGACTGGGGGTACAGTATAACCTTCAGGAGGATGTTTACAACAGTGCAGGAAGTGACAGTGTTGGGGGGGGGGGAAATTGGGCACTGAAGATTTAGTTTAAACACAGTGTTGTCAGAGTTGCAGTGTATCCCTGGCAATGAAAGTCTCTGTTTCAGTGTAGTTAGAAGAGTACAGTTGTGTGGTTGTATTCATAGTCAAGCTTCTACTGTTTTTTTTTTTTTGTTGCCGGGTCCCAATCCTTATTCATGGGCAGACTGGATGGGCCTTGCGGTCCTCATCTGCCATTAACTTCTATGTTTCTATGTTTCTATCCTGGTTTCACCGACGGCCCTCTCATACTCAGGCTTGCCCCCTGAGTGGGGCCGATGGGTGTGCACCACCTCCTGATGGACACTAGTAGGTGAGACCCGGCTTACCCCTCAGATCAGGGCCACGGGAGCAGGACACCTCTGGCAGATGCTGGTGGCCAGAGGTGACAGCAGGGGAGTGGGCATCATCTGCTGGGATCTGCATTTGTTTTGGTGCTGTGCTTTAAGCTCTCCCCTGCAGGTGGGGATGTGCAATGATGTTCTGTGTCTGCCCTGCCCCCTGTACATGATGGCTCCAGGCACTGTGGAGCCCCAGCCTCCATGAGGGGTTCATGGTGCACCAGACACTCAGCCCATTCCACCCAGAGAAGGAGAGCAGTCCTCCGGATGCTCAGTCCTTCTTCCTCAGCTGGCCCTTAGATGTCCCATTTCTGTTCCCAAACCTGGGTCATTGGCATCACAGATGGGAGCCATGCCCCTGCACTGGTGGGCTGGCTCAGTCAAGCTTATTCTGTATGACACTGTAGGAAACTGTTACATTCAGAATACACAATCATATGCAAAAATGCTTTTCTTTTTTTCTGTTATCTGTAGCATTTTATTGCTAGATGGTGTACCTAATAATAGAGCCTTATCATAGTTTTGCTTGTTTGTGATAATAATTTGTAACTCTAGTCTAAATACGTTCTGCTATATGCCGTTTCATAAACAAGTATATACTGTATGAGTATGCCAAAAACATAATAAGGTTTGGCAGCAGGAATTTGCAGTTCTTCTGTATCTCAGTTCACCCTCATGCAAAACAAACAAAAAAAATCAAACTGATAGCTGTTCGAGGAAAGTACTGTATCAGCTTTCATCAACTGCTATCACGAGCAAATTACACTTTTTCCAGAAAAGTAGATTGCAAGCTGTTAAAGTAAAAGAGGCATGATGCAGGGCATTGGGCTGGTTAATGCCAAATATAGCATGCAAGCAATTCCAAAAAACAAAATCTGATCATAGCTAATACAGCTGCAAAATGTTGTTATTGATGGTACAAATTATTATTAAGGAAATATTTACTTTTAGAGTATCACTGTGGTCTTGTAGGGTAATAACCAAAGAAGGGATTATTTTTATAGATGCTATACATGTGAAAGTAAAGAAGTCTTGCCTGTGGGCTTCTAAGATCTCATAGAATGGTGAGATGATAGGCACAGCAAAAAAGGGGGATGCATGATTGACGGAACATGTCACAAAATGTCAAACAGTTAAGCACTGGAGAAATGTTGTATTTCCAGGAAATACATTTTCCTGTACGATACATCAAGCTCTGCAGATAGTTTTGTCAATGTGAGATGCCATTTCTCTGGTCCTTATGAATTTGGCAATCTGTGAGGTGCTACTTCAATTGTGCAACCCCCCCCCCCTTTTTTTGGAACCTATCAGTTCACTATTCATTGGGATCTTGAAGCCCACATTTATTTATTTATTGAATTTTGATGACCGGGTAGGCCTGCTGGGCCCCGAAGGTCCCTTTTTCGGGGGCGACCCGGGAATATTAGTACAGACATATTGAACTTAGTGCAGTAACATAACACAGGCAACCATGGGTATACAGTATTTGGCTGTTTACACATAGCAGTAGTTATTAGGCTATTGTATATCATATTGGTAAGTTGTAATTTAGTGCATTCAAACATTTGTCATACAGGTAGGTGAAACAACATTAGGGTTCCTTAGGTAAGGTCCTTCGAGAGCATTAGGGTGGTTCATTGTAGAGATAGGAGGAGAAAAAAGAAAAGAAAAGTTAGTACTACCTTGTTGGGGTGGGGGTGGAATTATGGGTCGTGGTGGTAGTGTCAGGTGTTGTGGCACTAGCATACACTTTTTGCTAGGAGATGAGTTTTGAGTCTGGTGCGTAAGCACTGCACTGTAGGGGTTTCTCTCACCTCCAGCGGGAGGTGGTTTCATAAGGACAGGGCAGTAAATGAGAAGGATTTCTGGCCTGCCTTAGTCCTAGCTTTGGGAACCTCAAACAACGCTTGGGCCTGGGCGACCCAAGGCCGCGCTTGGTTACTCTTACTATGAGGAGTCCTGAGGCTAGGGAGGGAGGGGCTAATTATCTTTGGCCAGGCAGAGCACGGGTAGCTTGGAAGCGTTATCAAGGATCGCCAGTTGCTTCACCAGCGCCTCACAGTGATGGCTCCTTGAGTGGAATAGAGTGGCAAGAGGCTCACTTTGTTAAAAGACTCAGTAGTTTACTATATTCCCACTTTGAGATACCCTGGTGACCGGGCAGCATGTCAGTGTAGGAAGTAGGACATCGCTGCTATAGCAGTCCTAGCTTCAAGAGTTAGTAGATCCATAACCCGATATAGTAACCCAAGTTTGGAATGAATTACTTTAGTGACTTGGTCCATTTGTTGTTTGAACGTGAGGCCCTGGTCAAGGGTGAGGCCGAGGTATTTTGTGGAGGGAACAACTTCTAGCTTGTTGCCATCCAGAGGTGAGAGTTGGAGCAGTTGCGATCTGTCTTGTCCTGAGGCTCTTGGTCCGAACAGCATAACTTTGTTTTTTTTGCTGTTAAAGACCATTTTGTTGTTAATGAGCCACCTCTCCATGATGTAAATATCTTTTTGGAGAGAACTGGATAGGTCATCCAGGTTGTTGGAGGACATGTAAATAACAGCATCATCATCCGTGTATTGGATTAAATTGCTGCATCCACAGTGCATGTGCAGTTTGTTGACAAACAATGAGAACATAAGGGGCCTGAGTATGGACCCTTGTGGAACTCCATCTGTTAGGGACTGAAGTTTGGAGAGTTTGTCCTGCCACCTGACTCTCTGAGTCCGACCTGTGAGGTAGCTTTCTATCCAACTGAGGGCGTGGGCATGCAAGACATCTTTAGTTTGAGGTATACAGTATCTATAAAATCAATGCCCTTATTTGGTTATCACCCTAGAAAGACTGCAGTGATACTGTGAAAGTAAATATTTCCATAATAAAAATAATAATGATTTCATGGGGGGCTAAGAGTCTCTAGGAACAGTATATCCCAGGGTTAAACAGGGAAGTCAGGCATATTGGAGAGAATGTTGGTCTTTTTCTGCCATCATTGTTTGTGTTTCTGTGTTTTTGTGATGATTATGGGTATAGTGATGATAATGAATATTTCTTACTGTTTCACAAGGGTCTGTCACACTGTTTAGGTAGACAGAACTGCTTAGTTTTGCTTTGTAGTCATCTTGCCCATTCTGTACTAGAGACCCTTGTGAAACACAAAGTACTATACCCATACTGATATACATATGCCAATCAAATGGTGAAATCTGTACCATGAACAACAGTACAACTACAACATTGACAGATCACTATACTGTCACTGTGGGACCTGGCACTGTTTTCAGGGTGTTTTGCACCCTCCTAATCAGCTCCAGCTCAGAGTTGATTAGTTGTAATACATGTTGGGAGCCCCATGCATGGGGTTCAGAGGAAGCTGCCCCGATGAAAGTGATGTCCAAAGTTAATGCTTCTATGCTGACCACAACTGTGGTCGATATAGAGCCATTGCTGTAACGTCAGTCGACAACAAAGTTGTTGAACCGAGGTCATAGAGCCACCGATATGTACTATGAAAACAAAGCTTAAGTTGTTCATAAAAGCATAAAACATTTAGCAGGTGTAAAACAATTGAGAACCACAGTGATGATGATTGCTTTTCTCTGGATTATACTTTTTTTTTTTGGGGGGGGGAGCTGCTGTCCAACATCATTTAATAACCCTTTTTCTTCCTGAGGCAATACAGATTAAACGCAATGACTGGTGAACTCATAAGACAGTAATATTTCTCTGCCTTGTTTATCTGACCAAAGTCCAGACTGCCCTGGCTAGTGATTCAGCTAGAGGTTGTCCCCTGTGATGGGTCCATTTCTTCTCTGCTCAAGTACTGAAGTGTGGGCCAGCACCAGAACAAGGGGTATGGTGCTGTGATCCAACCCAAGAAAAGGGTCTTACTGTTGCAATGGTTATCTACAAACATCAGCAGGGTAGCTCTTGCTTTCTTGGCTGTCCAGACCACCCCAAAAGCATAATCCATGAAGAACAAAAAACATTTTACAATTTTTTTCTGCTAACATTGTTTCATATTTGTATATAAAACAATGAAACATTTCACTGTCAACAGTCTGCGAAAGAAGCACGATAGTATTGCTCTGTCTTGCTTGTAGTCATTAAATCAGTAATTTCGCATATAAAGGTGGTGTTCTTTGTCTTGCTTGCTTAAGGTTCTGTTTTGGAAGGTCACAACATTTCTGAAAATTATTCCTACTGTATGTCTTGTTAAGCAAGATTGGTCCCAGTTTCTGTAACGGACAACTTTTATGTATTCCATGTGTCCTTTATCACAGTTTAGCGACAAATCATGCCTGTTAAGGAGAGAACAGAATATAATAAATCAACTGTCATAGTGTAAATAATGTCCACTTCTATGCATAAAAGTATGCACTGTAGCATTTTTCAAAAATGATAACTGTGATCCAATATTCTCTATTTTTTAATGAAACTTTCTGGCAATGGTAGAATTGATGATTTCAATGTTTTCTGCCCAATACTATAATCGGTCTACAATCTTTCTGTATGACTGTATTAAGGCTATATGATGGACTCTCCTACTGGTAAAAAAGTATTAAAAATAAATAAATCAAATTACCCTTAAAATATTTTTTCCCACATTGGCTTGTTGTTGAAAATACCTGGGTTTAAAAGCATTGGTTAGACCAGAGTATATAATAAGATCACAGTTAAAAGTCTCTGGTTTTATATAATTTCAATTGCACCCAATTGCAGTAGTATATTTAAGCAATGAGGCACAACAGGGGTGCATTATGGTAGGATAATGGCCCACCTCAGGTGGATTTAAGCATGAGGTGAAGACAAGTACTTCTGCCAATCAAGAAGGGCCACTATACAATGATAAATCCCCGTAGAGCACTTTATTGTGATTTTGAAATGGGTACCCATACTATTAACCCTCCCAATGCTATTTCTTCCCCATCACCAATCTCGAAATCGACCAAATTGAAGCACTCAGTTGTGAGTCACTAAATTTGGTTCACTATTATCATGGGATACCCCCACCCAGCAGTAGAGACCCCCTGACCCCCCCACTATCCCCAAACTCAGGTGGTGACTGGCTCAACTCACCACTCACATCTGTGGCCAGCCACCAACTGCATGTTGCATGAACATTCCATAGTGAGTAATAAATGATTCCTTACTCACTATGGGAAGCTCATTCAACACACAGTCAGCAGCTGGCTGCTGAGGTGTGAGGTGGGTTAAGCCAATCATCGGCTCTGTTCAGGCATAGTTGGGAGGGTGGGGAATCTGCACTGCCAGGTGGGGGGCCACTAGACTACCAGAGAACCTCTAAAAGGCATAGCACAGTTCTACAGTGTGTGGCCTGCATTGTTGTTTGCAGTTGTGAAACATTTCATTGATGTCACACACATTGTCCAGCAACTTCAACTCTGCCCTTCTCCACCTCTGTGTCCACTGTGTTGCTGTTGCTTTTTGCACTTCCCTGTCACTATATTCAGAGCTGTCTTATTTCTCAGACTATTTTAGTACTGCACTCCTTTCCCTGTTTGCACTACTTCCTTTGCATGCTTTATTAAGCAGGTTTAGCCCAGGGGCTATTACTTTGAATATAGCTTGCTAATGGTTCTGGGCTAATTTAACAACGTTTTGAGTATCTATCCCCAGACTCTGAGTGGTTAATATACTACTGATATACATGGTAAGTGGGGGACCAGGAAGTTGCATTGGATGTATAGACAGATGTTCTTTTGGTACAATTATTTGTGACTAGAAAATAGATTTTTACCAGCATCAGTGACACATGAACAATATAAACAAGCCTGCTTTATTCAAGTTAACAGGGAGACAGATGTGTTCACTGACAGAGAGAGGTCAATAATGTTTTATCTGGTTCAAGCTCATGTCATTTAAATAAAATAAGATTAAAAACCATGCCTATAATGGCAAAAGACATGTGAATACACTGCACCATAGCTTAGTTGGCAAGAAAATGATAAAAAGTAATACCTCTTGCATAAAAGTTTGAAGGGTGGTTTAATTTTTGCAACATGCAAATATTAAGGCCTAGACAGTCATGTACATTACATGCCTCAAAGATATCATTTGTGCACATACTGTCATGAATATATTTACTTTCAGCAGGCAGCATCTTATCACACAAAAAAACTTGTCTTAACCATGCTTTGCAATATGTTTTGCCCACTTAACAAAGAAGAGTAGAACAAATCTTCATCTGCAGTTTGCAGAGTTCACAATGCACATATGACATCCCTTGCCATAAAAACAGAGTGTGATGTCTCAGACACATTAATTGCAATGAGGTCATTTGGGGGACAGTCACTTGTTTTTGAATCAGACAATGAAATGTTTATTCGTTAAAGAGTAATGTAAACATTAGTAATCAAAACAAACCAAAAGCTAGACATTATTAAAGTTAACGTAATAAATGCATAGTGGTTTTAAACATTTTTATTCTAGTAGATGCGTGAAGAGTTCAGAAGGGTTAAGCAAATGCAACAGCCATGTTTCCCAAAGAATTCTTTACCTATAAACTAGGATTAAGGAAAATTCAAATTTAGGAGCATAGGCCTGCTTTGGGAATTACATTTGAATGTGCAGTTCCATGATGATGAGCAATAACTCAGAAGTGGTCATCTCAGGTGATTTTAACCTTGATTGGTTGTCTCCCTGCTTCAAATCTCTAAAGGACATCTGTGACACCTACTGACTCTCATAGCTAGTCCTAGAACCCACTATACCAAACACAAAAAAAAAACAGCTAACAGCTCCCTCTTAGATCTAATCCTAGTCAATTAGCCTCACAAATTTGCATATACAGGGGACATTCACAATGATATAAGTAGCCATAGAGCAACAGCCTGCATATGGTCAGTCCCTAAGGCTGCCCCTCCACCTAAATTTACATTTAAAAGGAGTTTCCATAAATTCAATCCCATGGCCTCTTTTGCAGATTTAACCATGATTAGATGGCAAGACTTCTACCTTGCTCCTTCCATATCCGAGGCCTGTACATTATTTCAGAACCTTGTCTCAATGATTATTAATATGCATGCTTCCTGGGTCAAATTTAGATCTAGCAGAATAACCTGTCATTGGTTTACATTGTCCTTTTAATCTGCAATTTGCTCCAGAGCTACTCTATGGAAGAAGGCTCACAAATCTAAGCTGCCAGCCGACTGGGCATCCTTTACATCATCCAGGAATCTCTGTACCAACTCATAAGGGCTGTGAAAGCCAATCACTTCCAAACAGCTTTTAATTCCTCTAAACACAACTCTGCCAAGTTCTGGCAAATCTTGAAGGATATTGAGCTGTCTAGCCATGCTTCATCCCCACTGATTAAAATTGTTCATGACAGCAGTATCTTTACCAATGAAAAAGAAATCTTATCCCAGCTAAATAATCATTTTATGAGTGCAGGAGTAGCATTCAACACTTGCCCTACTAGCCAACTGCTTGCTCAGCAAATTGGTTCAGATACTTCCTCCCTATTATCTACCATCAGGTGTCCCACTGTCAGATTCTTCTTTACCTCAGTCTGCTACAAACAGGTTGAAGACCTCCTGCTGGCTCTGGACACCAAACAAAAGTGTGGGATCTGACCAAACTGAACCTTTCTTTCTAAAGCTGGGCTTCCACCTACTGACTGCACCCATCACCAACCTCTTTAACATGTCCCTTTTCCAAGGAGTTCTCCCACATCACTGTAAAATACCACACGTCATTCTGCTTTTCAAATCTGGTGACTCGAGTGATCTCAATAACTACTGGCCCATATCTTTGCTCCCAATCCTATCAAAACTCCTTGAGAAATTAGTAAATTCCCAACTAAGACAATTCCTTGAATCCCATGACATCCTTAACCCACTTCAATCCAGCTTCTGGCCTAACCATAGTACTGTTTCTGTCTTGGCCAAAGTGATGAATGACTGACTGGACACTAAAAAACATGTCTGTGCTTTATTCCTGGATCTGAGTAAGGCATTTGACACCATAGATCATGAATTACTCCTATCCATATTACATAACAAAGGGCTTGATGAAATATCCCTAAAATGGTTTAGTAGTTACCTTACTTGGAAGACAACAGCATGTAAAAGCTCAGGGCACCACCTCGCCTCCAAAAACATTGTTAAGAGGTGTCCTACAAGGCTCAGTCCTGGTGCCAGTACTACTTGCCTTAAATACCAATGATATTAACTCAAAACTCAGCTTATCCAGTGTCCTCCTATTCATGAATGACACCATGCTCTATGTTGCCAGACTTTCCTTTGAACTTACATGCAAGGACATACAGCATGACTTTGACATCCTCCAGCATAACCTCCTACATCTGACATTACTTCTTAATGCAAAAAAAGATAAAAACGATGCCTCTATAGCCTCAATCCTGTTTGGTGAATACCCCCCCCCCCAGCAACTCATAAGTTCCAGATCAGACCCTGCTGGGGTAGTCACTTGAAACAATGGACAAGCTCAAATACCTGGGCTTCTGGCTCGACTACAAGCTTTCCTTCTCTATTCACCTAACTGATCTTGCCAAAAAACTTCAGCAATGATTAGGCATCTTCTTTAGAATTAAACACCTTCTTAACCAAGAGGCCAAAATAAGACCGGTACAGGCTTCTTTTCTACCTCTATTAGATTACTCTGACTTTTTATATGGTCATTGACCCTGGCTCTCCTAGCTAAACAATACCCATCATTCTGATCCTCATGCTCATACTGGGTGGCAGTCACTGAAAGTTAGCAACTAAAAATGCTGCCCTCTGGACATTTAGAGCTCCCATTAACAAGCTCCCTAAACAGGTCTCTGACCTCCTTACTTTTTCTGCAGGGACTTATTCGCTCAGAAGATACTCATACCTCCTGCTCAACATTCCCAGAGTAAGAACCCATTGTTCTCCATAAGCCATGCCTTCCCAATCATCTGGAACAATATACAGGGTACCTTAAAACTTTCAAACCTAGTAGGGCTGTCCGCCTTCAAGTCACTGCTGAATTACTCCTTCAAGGAAAGTTGCAGATTCTTCTCCTAGCAATACCTATACTCTAACTTTTTGGACCCAAACCACCTATAGCTAACTCTTCTGTCTCCTTTTTATTACCATAGACCTTCCCCCTCTTCTCTCTCCTTTCCTTCTCCTCAAGCTCCATTTATGTACCTACCCCCCTCTATGTTATTTGCCTCACAAGCACTTAAACAACCTCTTAACCTACTTCTAATATGTCATATTGTTCCATGGCACATATTCACCTGCTGTTTGAATTATATATTGGCTATGCAGACCTTGCTGATTCATACTGTTGTCATGACTTGTACAGCCCTTTTCATTGTACAAGCTATTATTTTTTGTGCCAGCAGTTCTCTCAGCCTGATGCCACTGAATGCTATGAAATGCCCTTGTATTTACCTGATGTGTTACACTGTTATTAAGAATTCTAAGGATATGCTACGTTCTTGTAATGTGATTGCTATGTAATGGTACTATGTCTTTTGTACAAATGTAACCAGGACCACCTTGTAAATGAATGCTCTCAACTGTGTATTTACTCCTGATAAAATAAAGATTGATTGATTGATTGATTTTGCATTATAAACATAAATAAATGCTAAGTCAGAAATACCTTGTTAGAACATATTTAAGTTGCTTTTCATGTATGCATACATATAAATAAACGTTTTAATCTTTTGAATTCAAAAAATAACAGTCAACATTAAGCCAATTACATTTAGGATCATCTTTAATTGTTGAGTTTTAACAGTGTATATTTATGATCCACATATACTGTACATGTACCTGAAGTTCCATGTTACTTTTGTAATGGTTTCTGAAGTCTGCTGAGTTTTATGCTTGAACCTTCAGTTAACAAACAGGTGATTTATTTGGTGGGATGGGTTCTATGTCATAACGGTGCTTGGGGAAGGGCAATCGCTGTTTGAGTGAGTGTAGATTGCCGATAATTAATCATGACGATGTACACTCACAGCGACTAGAAAACTGGTGACTGATTTTCTATGTGATGCAGGGTACTGTGCCCGCAGTACCCCCTACTTAAGGATTCTCAACTCCAGGGGGGTGCCTGTTGGGGAAGGGGTGAAAAAGGTAAAAAAATTAAAACCATGACTGACGCAAATAAAACGATCATGCCCCAAACCAAAACCAGCACCCTCCCAACCCTCCAGCCCACCACTACCCACAATGCCACACTGCTAGCTCGGCAGCTGACATCCACACTACATACAACATACCCTCCCTCCCCTTCCACCCCTCATAGTCCCTCCCTCTCCCTGCGTACATGTATATATAGAGACATTCTGTTGCTGTACTTGCCTACCTTGTATCCAGCCACTGCCCTGCCAGGTAGCCCGGAACACAGGCACCATGACCAAATCACTCTTTTTGAAAGTGCTCAATTTCAGTCACCGTGTTCACTGGATATCACCGGGATGAATGGGGATTTTCTGCTCTAGTGTGCTGACAGAAGCTCTCAGTTACAAATTTGTAGAATGTTGTAATTGCTTGCTGGAGTTTTGGAAAGTCATTTTACAGATGACCAAGGGAGCATAAAGAAAGGCATCTACTTTTGCATCATTTAGTGTTTTGTTGCTGCCTAAATGATTCCATCACTTAACTAAAGGAAATATGCAATTTTTTAGAGATTGTTCTGGAGACAGCTTCCTACTTGTGGCCCATATATAATCCAGCAAATACAAAGCAAATGCATATAGCAAGTTTCTTAGACTAATTGGGACTTACGGATAGAGATGCTGCAAAAAATAATTTCACCAGTGAAATTCGGGCAAAATCAGGAATTTTGCCCTATGAAATATTTTGTAAAATTTGTACATTTTGCTGAATTTCCTGTAGGTGCAAAATACAATTGTATTTTTTTAAAAACTGTGCCCCGAATCCTGGCCATAGTGACCAACATTAAAGGTGAAAAGCTAATAAAACACAGTCTCTGAGTTGTGTCTTATTTTATACTTGGTTCAGCATTATTTTATCTTGAACCTGCTGTTGTGACACTCATTATTTTAGTTCTGATATTGAGTCTAGTCTCAATAGGCCAACCCAGACACTGATCCTAGCCTGATGTGCCTGTCTGAGTCAAAGCCCTAGAACTTGCCAAGCCAAGTCCTTGCTTTGGTGGGTTGAGCAGACAAAGTTACCGATAATATATTTTCCCTTATAATGCATAGCTAGTGTAGACAGTATCAGCAAGCCACCTGTTATCTACTCCAGATTATCTTCTAATGAGGGGTACTGTTTGAGCAGCTACCAAACACAGCATTGTCTGATGCAAGGAGAGTGGTGCTGCTGGAGCTGCTGTGATCATGGCTTTATTAATTCTGTAGTGCTTGCGGGATCAGAAGAGCCACCAGTAGTCATGGCTTTGTTGCTCTCTCTTTATTGCCCAATCCTAAGGGGGACTGGAGGAGTGGCAGCCAATCACATGTGTACACTGACTCATCAGGTTCAAATAGACTCACCCTGTGTGTCCTGTCTTCGATCTTATTGCTGTGTATTCAAAATATTACACTGTACATGTATACCCCAGTTATGTAAGATCACCCATTCTTTGCCTGGCATTATTGTCTGAAAGCATTTTTTTTTAAATGAGTTAGCTCCCACAGCAATAATTTACATGTATTTGTGTTGCTTCATTCTGCTGGTTCTGCACCATGGTGGCTGTCAGTGGCTCTACCACTGTTTTGGTCTGCAACTCTCCTGGTCCTGTTCAATGGCAGCAGTCCTCAGTGAATTCAACCTTTATCTTTGTGCCACTGTTGCAGTAGACTGCTTATCACTACCCAGCTTTGGGGCTGTTTTTTTCTATTATTATTTTTTGACTAAGTAGCCATTTCTGTTCTGTGTTTGCAGTGCCTGTCAAGGGACAAGACAATGCCATTTATTAGAGGATGATCTAGAGTGATAGGTAGCTCATGAGCCCATTCATGGATTCACTGGTTACAGACACCTAGCAGCTGGCACAGATACACTAAAAACAAGGGGAAACAACAAGAAATCAAGTTGAGTGTGTTTTTTTATTTTAAGGAGGGGGGAGCTGCAGTCAGGGCTGTCCTCTGAGGTGGCCATTTTCAATGTGTCTCCTGATGGGCGTTCACCGATATAAAAAATAAATTTGTGAACAAGGTGTCATGACAGCATGTTCAAGATAAAATAACACTGAACCAAGTATAAAATAAGACACAACTCAGAGATTAAGTGTTCGAACAGATTTTTAGTAGCATTTCACCTTTAAATGAACCTAAATAACTAAGACACACACAAGCAAAATAAGGTTTATGATATTTATTAGAAAAGGGAATAACTGCAGAAAACTATTTCCCATCACCTCTAAATACACTATTTTCTTCACCTTCAAATGCAGAATTTTGCCTGCAGACAGTGACATTTTGCCTGCAAGTGATGAAATTCTGCTTTATAGGGGGAAAACTTTCACATTCTGCCAGCATAATTTTGCATTTCACGCCTGTGAAATATTTCTTGAAATGAGTGAATTATGTGAAATATTTAATGGAACAAAATTTCTGAATTTCGCCCATCTCTACTTACAAACAGATGTATTACATAGTCAGACTCTTTCTGCTGACTAAACAAGGCTGTTTCTTTTATTTTCTTATATTTGTGTTGTCTCTGTGTTGTCAAATAATAAGTCACTTTTCCTTCTGAGGAATTGTAAAAGGACTTTGAAGTAGAAAAACAATGTTGCATGATAGATTCAGATTGTATCTTAAGGTGAATTAACTTCACAGACAGTCAGTGTAGAAACTATACTTTGTGCTTTGTTCAGAATCCAGTGATGTGCTATAGCTCTCTCTCCCTCTCTCTCTCTCTCTCTCTCTCTCTCTCTCTCTGTGATAGCAAGACATCATGCATAGCTCCAGAATCCGGTGAGTGATGGAGTTCCCTTCTCTCTCTCTGTGATACCAAGAAGTTATGCATAGCTCTGCTATGCAGCCATAAACAAATGCACACTAGATGAGAAATAAAATAACTCCATAAGAAAGCATATCAAAACCATTGTGTGTTTTAAACAGAAATCTGTATTTAACTTTCATTCATGTTTCTATGGCTAGTTCTGATGGTTCGAGTTTCTGTGGTGTGGAGCACTTGTAATGGAGTTTGCCCCCTTAAAAGGGAAGACCAGGTTGTCTTGGTGCACTCCTTCCCCCATACTTAAGATAGTTGTGCTCAGAAGGGGAGTGGGGGAGGAAGGGGAGAGGCTAAGGGGCCAGAACAATGGGCAGACAAACAGGAAGGGGAGGGAGATAGGGAGGTACTTAAGGGACAGCACAAGGGGGTCTCAGCCACTTTTGCTGGAGTTTTGATCCTATACTTAACTGCAGCACATCGGATTGGCATTTAAGTAGGAAGTTTGGGAACTGAGAGAGAGGTAAGGAAACAAACAGCTTAATTTCAGTGGGGGAGATTTGAGGTTTTCAAAAAAAAGAGAAAGAATCAGGTGATTAATAATTATAAGAAGGGGCTAAGTGGTGTAGTTCAAAAAAACACGCATTGGTCATGGCAGAAGTAAAAGGGTACAGTAATAACAAAGTGGTGGTGAAGCAGGGGTGAAGTGGGAAAGAAATGAGGGATTGTGCATCTAGCTAAAAAATTATGGTGCTGAATACAGCAATTACAAGGCAAGCAGGGCTACTGGATACAGTTTAAAAAAAAAAAGAGGAGGTTTTCACAGCCGTACTGAGGGATTGTGCTGTGGGTGGTAGAGGCTGGCACAAGAATGTTTCTGGTTTGCAGCTGGCCGAGGTAGTAGACCTTGGGCAGCATGAGAAGCACATGAAATACAGGAGGATAATAATAAAGCTAGATACATCAGAATGCGAAAGAGAGAGGAGCGGTGTATGGCTGAAAAGAGCAGTCTGAGAGGCTGAAAGTGGGGGAGAGCGAGGCCCGTGCCAGCCTGCATGAGTACGGTGGTTTCTAAATGCTGACTGAGCTTGCAGGGCATTAATGGTAGGCCCCCCTTTGTTGGGGTGTGTACAGGGAGGAAAGGGGATGCCGTGGTAGAGACTCTGGGAACTAGGAGGCAGGGGAGCAAGATGGGACCGCATGGTGGGCGTCTTTTCCAGCAGTCAAAAGGCTGCTTGGGGCCTAGGAGAGGCATTGTTTGGGGGAAGGAGACAGTGAGACCAGGCCAAGACCACATGGCGAGCGTTTTCTGCGGCAGATGGCGGTGTGAGGCGTGTTACCTGGTTTGTTGTTTCTTTTTTGCCTATAATACAGGATTTCCCTGAATTGAAGAGGCTGATTCTCGGATGGGGAAGGGGGAGTATGCCAGGACCACATGGCGTGCTAGCCTCATCAGCTACCAATGGAGGGTGAGAATATTTTGTTGGTGGTCATAGCGTGGAATGCTAGCACAGGTTTAATTGAGGGGTACACTTTGTCTGTTGTTTTGCTTGCAATGATTAAGGGGGCCTTGAAGAGGCTGGTTCTCGGATGGGGGAGGAGGAGTAGGCCAGGACCACGTGGTGTGTTAGCCTTATCAGCTACCAATGGAGGAGAGAATGTTGTTGGTGGTCATAGCATGGAGTGCGAGCACAAGTTTAATTATGGGATACACTTTGTCTGTTGTTTTGCCGGTGATGATTAAGGGGGACTGTTTTGAAGGTAAGGCAGACTCGATTGAGGGGTGCACTTCGCAGCATTGTGTACGCCTCTACGAGTGATGATATCTCCGGTACGACAGGGCATTGCATGGTTAGGTGAAATAAGGGGATTAGGAGGCCTGACAGAGATTTTGAGGTCAGATGGGGCCAAAAGGGTAAGAGAGGCATAGTGCAAGGCATGCGCTATGCGGGAGGGGCGGCAGACATGGGTGACCACTTTTCAGCACAGTAGAATTGTCTGGCAGTCAGGGGGACAGAGCAGGCCAGGTGAGGCCTGCAGACGTCACACGCCGCACAATTAGCATTTACCAAGGTGTTTTTGATGGGTACGGCAATCGAGGCACCCTCGGTCGCAGGGGGGGATATAATAAAAGGCCTGGTTTTAATGTGTCCCTCATTAGGATCTCTTGTAAGTCGATGCACTGGGTCACGAGCTCAGTGTTTGTTGGCCTGATGAGCACCATATAGGGTACATCAGGTTAGAGTAATAATTATACGAGGGGTTGTTTTGGTTTGGGCTTCCATTTGGAGGTGTGGCAATCTCGAGGGATGGTTATTTAAGTGTACATCCTTCATTGTGGGTCGGCCACACAAAAGACAGCATTTTCAATTGCATCTCGCTGATAGAGCACCGGAGAGTTTTTTCTGGTAAGTATAGATGCTCGAGATCGGATTAGTGAGTGGATGGTACAGTTATATAATTAACCTTGTTTTCCTCTGGTAGTTGTTTTCACAGGGTAAAGAGAAAGAGGACAATGGCACCAAAGAAGAGCAGGCCATCAAAAGAGGAGGCTTACAAGGCTATAATGAAATTGGCGGAAAAAGCAAACAGGATGTGGGAGCTGGTGGAGGGAGAAGAACCAGAAGGACCCGGGGAAAAGAGAAAGGTGGCCACAGGAAAGGGCAACAAGGAAAAATGACCAGCCAGAGGGCTGTGTGGTACTGGGAAGGCACCGCCGGTGGTAGTGGGGCTGGTCAAGATGGCGGATCCATTACCCCTGCAGCCTACAGTCACTGTGTCACTGGTCCCCAACCCATATCAGGATGGCATCTCCCTGGTTGAACCAAGTCGCGATGCCCAGAATGGTTTTCTCCCTCCACAAAACCCAGCAGCCCACCCCCCCTCTGCAGCCACTGGGAGAAGCAAGAGGGACCTTGGAAGACTCCAGGCAGGACTGCCCAGACAAGGTCACAGGTAATACATCCAGCACAGTGAGGGACAGTATAAAAGAATATATAGGGCAAATTATAACGGCATTAGGAGCAGGCGGTATAGGGAAGATGGAATCGGCACTGGCAGAGATCAGGAGGGAGAAAGATGGGACAGAAAGGAAGGAACAGGGAGCGGAGAGAGAGAGGGAAAGGGACAAGAGAGATAGGTGCCCCTGGAATGAGGATAGGCGAGCATGTGCCACTGACCATGAAAGAAAAAATTTGGAAAGGGAAATATGTGGACATATTCACCTTGGTGAGCCGCAAGGACGCTGCCAAGTATGAGGAAGCTGAGGGCATAGGTAAGAGTGAGATGGCAGTGGCTATAGTGCTTTTAGGGAAGAAAGAGGAAGATAAGTTCACAAAAGGGAAGACTTGGGATAGATGGTTCCTAGGTTTCTCTACTTTCTCAGCCATTGTCATGGAAAAGAGGCCAGAATTTGGCATCCCGCTGATTACCTATTCCCTGATAATTTGGAAGGCAAAGGGCGGGATGGGGTGGTTATACTATGATGAATCTTTTAGGCAGAGAATGACAATGTTTGGGGACGTTAGATGGGACACCAAACAGATAGATTTATGGATGGATTATGTCACGGATCAGTCCGCGCCCAAGGGGGGAATGGAGCAAGAAGGGTTTTGGGAGCCAGAGATGCTGCTGGGCTTGTAACAGAGCCTTTTGTTCCTGGCCTCAATGTCTCTTTTGGCATGGGTGCTCAAGGTGCGGGGGAGGCCACCCAGCAAGCAAATGTAGAACATCATGGGGCCAAGGGGCGCAAGGGCATGGGGGGCAAGGAACAGGCCAACAGTTTTTTTGAGAGGGTCAAGGTTCTAGAGACCAGACATGGAACAGGTGAGGATGGGGTAGGGGGAACACGAATGGGGGGAAGAGAGCTGATGAAAGGCGAGAGATCAGTCAGGAAGAGATAGAGGGGAAAAGGGGGAAGGGCGGGGGATGGGATAAAGCACGGTTTGGGATGGCCAGAACCCCCATCAAAGCTAAGGTATGGGCAGGGTACATGGACAAATATCCAGACACAAGAGTGAGGGGATATGATTTTGAAGGGTTTTAGCACTGGGTTTTCATTACAGTTTACAGGACCTAGGCGAGCAATGGAAGCCAGCAACCTAAGGTCAGTGAAAGGGAAGGAGGAGATACTGAGACAGAAGATAGAGAAGGAAGTAGCAGCGGGTAGGGTCGAGGGCCCGTTTGATAACCCCCCATTGCAGAGCATGCGGGTCTCACCATTGGGTCTGGTACCCAAGAAACGGGAAGGGGAATACAGAGTGATTCACCACCTGTCCTATCCAGAAGGAGAGTCAATGAATGATTTCATCAGTGAGGAACACAGTAGGGTGACTTATGCGACACTAGAGGATGCAGTCCAGATGATCCGGGCCACAGAGGAGGCATGGATGGCTAAAACGGACATTGAGTCTCCTCTCAGACTGCTTCCAGTCAGGAGGGAAGACTGGGATCTATTGCGTTTCAAAAGTGGGGGAAGATGCTATTTTGACAAAGCAATGCCAATGGGTTGTTCCACAGCATGTGCTACATTTGAGGCTTTCAGCACCTGTTTATAGTGGATATTTCAGAAAAAAACAGGTTATAGGATGGTCATACATTATCTGGATGATTTCCTATTCATTGGAAGAGGAAAAAGAGGGAGACACAAATGATGCTGGGTAAATTCCAGGAATTGTGTCAGGAGTTGGGGGTGCCACTAACCCCAGAAAAGACAGAGGGGCCCAGCAGGATCATAGAATTTTTGGGGATTGAGATATACGCCCCGAACGAGGTATTTAGACTACCGGATAAGAAAGTCAATAAGCTGAAAAAACTAATACAATTGCACACCAGCAGGAGATGGGTACAACTAAAGCTGGTACAACAGGTGCTGGGGCACTTGAACTTCACCTGCAGGGCCATTGGGCCAGGGAGGACATTCACAAAAAGGTTAGCCAGGGCCACAGCAGGGGTCACCAGATCTCATCACTGGGTAGACTTGATGAAAGGGGTTAAGGAGGATTTTAAGATTTGGGAAGAATTCCTTCGGGAGTACGACGGGTGCTCATTCTGGCAGGAGGAATGGCTATACAACACAGATCTTGATCTATACACTGGTGTGTCTGGGGGACTGGGCATGGGGGGTACATGAGAGGTAGATGGTTTGCAGAACCCTGGCTGGCCAGTTGGGTGCAGGAGGGACGGGTGAGAGACATTACATTACTAGAGATCATGCCCATATGGGCGTGTACTTTAGTCTGGGGGGAGGAATTACGGGATCAAAAAGTAACTTTTTGGTGTGACAAAAGAGCAGTGGTAGATGTGTTGAACAACAGCGGAGCCAGAACGGACACAGTCTTGCAGGTATTACGACGTTTAGTTTTAAGAACATTACAACTGAACATGTCATTTAGAGCGCAACACATAGAAGGGTTACACAGCACTCTGGCTGACAGCCTTTCACGTCTGCAGCTGGACCATCTTTGGAGGCTGGCACCAGCAGCGGAAGAATTAAAAACACCCATACCAATGAACATCTGGGACGTTGGCAGGAAGGAGCAGAATTGTTGTTTCACAGCTCATGGGCACCTCGGACTCTGAGGGCCTACGACGGGGCCTGGCGAGTGTTTCAAACATTCAGGGCAGATCACCAGATGGAGGTAAGTAGGCCACTCACAGAGGAACAGTTGGGAATGTTCACAGTGGAACAGTGGCAGAAAGGCACAGCCCACACCACGATGGGAGTTTACCTGGCTGGGATTAGTCTTATCTGCAGTCTGAAAGGGTGGAGGGACCCGACAAAAACATTGCTCATCAGAAGAATGATGCAGGGATGGAGCAGGTTGAAACAGGGACCAGCAGATAGTAGAAGGCCTATAGGGGAACAATGGCTTATAAAGTTGAAGGAGGTGCTCCCAGCAATATGCAGATCACAGAACGAGGCCCAGCTGTTTCACACAATTTATGTGATAATGTTCGCAGGTGCCATGAGAGTGAGTGAGCTGGTAGGCCATGGGAGAGAAGACGAGGAAGGGGGGCTAGACTGGGATGACATAACCTGGGGGGGTGACTGAGATACAGATCAGGATTAGGAGGTCTAAGACAGATCAAGGGGGAAAAGGTTGCATGGTGACACTAAAAAGTCAACTAGAGGGCTCAATATGCCTGGTACAGGTGCTGTGGGTTTTCGCTGCAGAGCAGGGGAGCAGGACAGGAAAATTATTTGTACACGGGGATGGGAGAAGGGTGACTGGCTACCAAGTCATGGCAATACTGAAAAAGGGCATGCAATTCTTGGGAAAAGACCCAGCTAATTATTCTTCCCATTCCCTGCGGATTGGGGCTGCCTCACAGTGGGCGACGGCAGGTGAGATGGTGAGCAAGATATTGGAAAAGGGACGCTAGCGATCGGCCAGTTATAAAAGATACATTAGAGCACTGAAATAAAAAAAAACACGAAACTATGTAGATATAAATAGATACATATTTAGACATAAGGGAAGGGTAGGGCTCCTGGCTGGGACCACAGCGATGGGAGGGCATGAAAAGGGGGGGATGAATGTGGGAGCGACACTATGAGCTTGTATAGTAATGACTTTTGCTTGCACCCCATAGGTAGAGGGAGGAATATGGAAATATGGATCTGCGGCCATTCCTACATCTATTGGGCCAGAAAGAAAGCAGGGAAGAAGGCTGGGGGAAAACAACTATACCAAGATGTGAGAAGGTGTAGGTTGTTTTGGCATGGCATACGGGGGATGAGGTGGGTTCAGCTGCTTCCCACATTAACAGAACTCGGAGAACAGCGGCCCAGGCCAGACCTAATTATTATACATTTGGGAGGCAACGACCTGGCAAGCAGGCCTTGGGTGGACACATACTTACAAATAAAAAAGGCTTAAGAACTATACGGCAGTGGTGGCTGCAAGTGGGCATCGCTTGGTCAGATATGATACCAAGGAGAGTGTGGAGGCAAGAGCACAGCCACAGAGTGGTAGAAAGGGCCAGGAGGAAGATGAATAGGAGGGTTGAACATTGGTAAGGCAGATGGGAGGACAGGTGATACTGAGGGGAGTAGAAGAATGGGTAGATGAATTTTACAGGTCAGACGGGGTACACCTGTTGGATATAGCTATAGATATGTTCAATAAAGAAATGATGGGATTTATAGAAGAATGGAGGAGACAAACAAACAATGGGAATAAAAAAGGTAAATAATAACAGATATAGATGGAAAAGGAACTCTCCTGAGGTAAGGGTGAAAGCTACCCTAGTTAAAGGGGGAAGCCAGCCATACAACGCAAGCTGGAGACTGGCTAGTGGGGAAAAGGGGGGGGAGGGAGGGGAGGGGTGAAGGAAAAAGGAATAACACAAGAAGAGAAGGAAGACGAAGGAAAAAGCGGTCTCGGTTTTCACCGTTACCTAACGGAAAAGGAGAAGAAGAAGGCACCCAGGTTTTCACCTGGGGGAAGAATAATCAGAGATTGATATATGGATGGAATAAACAAAATGTTGGAAATATGATAATAAAGGAATTGGAATGGAATATGGAATTATGACTCTAAATAAATTAATTGCCAATCTGAGCACAACAACAAATAATGGTGTCTGTCTTTTGTGGAGGAAGAGGGGGGGAATCCGGGACAATGGAGTTTTCCCCTTTAAAAGGGCAGACCAGGTTGTCCTGGTGCACCCCTTCCCCCATACTTAAGATGGTTGTGCTCAGAAGGGGATGGGAGAGGAAGGGAAGGGGCTAAGGGGCCAGAACAATGGGCAGACAAACAGGAAGGGGAGGGAGATAGGGAGGTACTTAAGGGACAGCACAAGGGGGCCTCAGCCACTTTTGCTGTTTTGATACCTCCCACCCACCCTGTCAGGCGGAGCGAGTAAGGAAGACAGTTAAGATGAAACTGTATGTGGGTCTGTTAAGGTGTAAAGCAAGCACGTCCGGTCAGACAAAATTGGACTGCCAAAGGTGGATGTCAGGTAAGGATATGGTTACGGACCGCCAAAGGTGGATGGCAGGTGATATTATGGTTAAGGACTGCCAAAGGTGGATGGCAGGAGCAAAGAGGGGAAGGGGGGAAAGAGGGGAGGGGAGAAGGAAAAAGGAATAACACAAGAAGAGAAGGAAGATGAAGGAAAAAGTGGTCTTGGTTTTCACCGTTACCTAACGGAAAAGGAGAAGAAGAAGGCACCCAGGTTTTCACCTGGGGGAAGAATAATCAGAGATTGATATATGGATGGAATAAACAAAATGTTGGAAATATGATAATAAAGGAATTGGAATGGAATATGGAATTATGAATCTAAACAAATTAATTGCCAAGCTGAGCAAAACAATAAATAATGGTGTCTGTCTTTTGTGGAGGAAGAGGGGCGAATCTGGGACAATGAAGTTTTGGGTGTTGGTCCAGGCTATCTCTGCTGATGGAGTAAACTAGTTCAATGTAACACCTTTTTTGGGGGGGGGATCACACATATATGGATAAAGCTAGTAGGATTTTTGTAGAGCACTTCCAGCATACATGACTGCACACTCCCTAAAGTCTATACAGAATGTCCACAGTCCACGTATGATTGGAACTGCTCTCCATATCAACCTGCAGCTGTATGTACACAGGATCAGCTGCTATGTATTGTAACTAACACTAGGAACTAAACTTTAAAGCTTACATCTCATAATGTAGAAGTTTAAATGTTCAGTTCATTTTTTTTTAAAGATCACTGTAAGGGATACTCTAAGATCAGCCTCTAGCATGGGAAATAAACTAAGGGTGCTAAAGGAGATAAACAGATGCAGAGCTTCTGGGAATTCATTTCAAGCAATCAGTTAGAAATGTCAGCTGGTAATAACATTTTCCAGCTTGCATCAGGTAATAAAGCCTATCTGACAGGCTTTACTATTTCAGTACAGGCACTGTGAAAACATAGCAGCATGGGAGATCAAATCCGAGGGGTTCGATTCTCAAAGCTCCCAGTGCAGTGCAGTGCAAGGGACCTGCACCACAATAAATGGCTCAAAGTGCCCCATATGCCAAATGATGTGCCAGGAGTGATTCTCAATGACAGCCTGCATCAACCACAGACTGCCTGCCCCAGACAGGGTTTGCACTGCACATGCATCCAGACATGAGCTGTTAAATGGCACTACGGGGCATGTGGCAGATGCCACCTGCCATATCCCTAAATGTGGGATTCTCAGAACTGTACCAGAAGAAGAAATTCTAAGTACCCTTAGACCAGCTGGGGCTGATCTAAGGGTACTTAGAAATGTCTCACCTTGGAGCGTTGCCTGTTTGCAGTAATGTGCCATGATCCCCCTCCCTGAGCCATGATGTTGCCCATAATAATAATTTACGCTTTTTCTCCATCCTTGTTGGACTAGCGGTGCCCCCTTCCTGAACCCCATTGTTGGTGGTATTAATAAATTATTATTTTCCCCCTGCTTTGGTGGATTAGCGGTCCCCCCTCCCTGAACCCTGATGTTGCCAGTATTAATAAATTATTATTTTCCCCCTGCCCTGGACTAGTGGTCCCCCCTCCCTGAACCCTGATGTTGCTGGTATTAATAAATTATTATTTTTACTCTGTGCTGGTGGACTACGCACTCATTGACAGTTCAGTCAGTGGACAGCCATTAAGGTGTGAGGTGGGCTGTGCAGGTCACTGACTCTGTTTTGGGATGGGGGAGTGGGGAAGCAGGTACTACCCTGCTAGGTGGGGTGGGGGGAGACCACTATACCACCAGGGCAGGAGGAATATTAATTTTTATTAGTACAGGCAACATTGAGGTTCATGGAAGGATGACCACTAGTCCACCAGGGCAGTTGAAAAATGATAAATAGTAAATAGTAGAATTCTTTATTTTTATACTGGGTAAGATCATACAAAACATTGTTAGTTCCCAAAATTCCTGTCTTCAAGATGGTCCTGTTTATATGATTTTTAATGCTGCTGTTTTATTTATTAGTTTTAATTTTTTGTACTATTTATTTATTGATTGATGTGCTTTAATTAGTTGTTGTACAGGCACTTTGAATCTAGAAAGGCACCTTTTATAAATAAAGAATGATTGATTGATTGATTGATTGATTGATTGATTGACTGACAAACATTGTTATACTTAATTATTTAGGTTCCACAGTAAGGTACGCACATACTGATTTGCAAATTCAAAAGGCCTGAAGTCAGATTCTTAGCTATTGTACACATATTTGATAATTAGACTTGGTATATTAAGGGTGTTGCACACTGAAATTCACTTTATCCATTGTACATATGAGTTTTCAATTTGTGTTTCAAAGTTCCAATAAAAAATGTTGGATTTACATTTAGACCTTTAATAAAATTATCTATTGAATTCCATAAGGATATGGAGATTACTGAGAAAGTCACATCTCCATATTTATTTTCAGATGTTGGAATTTTAAAACTTCTCATCTGAATATTTCTTAGGTTATGCTTATGTTTGTATTCTGTCTTTTTAATCTTTTCTACAAAGTACTTTGGTTGGTTAAAGTATAAAGTTTTATGTTTGGTTAGCCCAAACCATTTTCTCTTATTTTCAAGAGTCACCCATCCAAGTGCACTATACATATCACAGTGATGAGTTTGAATGTCATATCTCAAAATAAACCTAGCCAAACTATTTTATGTCACATTTATCCTTTTAAATAAGATCTTACTTGTTAATTCATACACATGACTTCAGTAGTCTAAAATAGGCACCAGTAACTGGTTTACAAAAGTAGTTCTCATTCTTTTGTCCATGCAGTAACCTGATCGACTGAATGTCCCTATCTTCTGTTTATCCTACCCAACATGTCTTCAGTATGATGATAACATTTCAGGCCATTGTCTATCCAGACACCCAGGTATCGGTATTCATTAACCTGTGCCAGTGTTCCCTTGTTGTTAATTTTTATTATAATATCTTGTTTTTCATTTGCATTTCTCTTAGGTGCTGGATTAAAAACCCTAGTCTTGTTTATTTTACTATTAAAAAATAGTCTAGACTTTGTGGGCCGGATATTCAAAAGGGCTGTGCCATGTGCAATAGGGTTGCGCATGCGCAAGTCCGAAATTGCGCCAGCCTGCGATATTCAGCAGGAGGCAGTTGCACCACTGAAAACAGGCTGAGCAACAGCGCAATGCAAATGAATGCATGCTGAACTGGAGGGGGAGGAACCATGCATAAACTGCACAGCCCGGTATTCAGCCGGGCTGTGCAGAGTTGTGCAGGCACAACCCCCAACCTGCGCCTGCACAACTTTGAGCAAAAAAAGACTTGAAGTCGAGGGCCACCCACAGGTGAGCTGCTGCATTGCAGGTGCAACACAGTAGCTGCCACCCGTGGCTGGCCCCCACCCACCTCGTGCCCCCCGCAGCCTCGATCGGGGCAAACAGTGCAGTATTCACCATCATTTCTCTACTGGCTCAACGCGGCATAGTTTACTACTGAGCCAGCCCCTATCGCTGGCAAGTCATCGGTTTCTCAATATACCCTCGGTGAAACTAGTGACCCGGACGCGGGATGGTATTGTACCGTCTGAGCAGGTCCAGTGGACTATAACTGACACAGGATGGTATATGCACTTCGACCGAACACCTTCTGGTGCTTCAGTGTCCCACCCCACCCACTTCATGAAGCCCCACCACCCTGATCCCCAGGCAGCCGGTGGTGGCAGTATCCCACCCGCTCGTTCCCAGCTGCCACGACTGACTGCCCGGTAGGGCCGCATGCCTGCACAATGGGCATGCAGCCTTACTGGGCAGTCAGTCGGTGAAGTGCAGGGCAGCAGGCAGGTGGGATGCTGCCGCCCACTGGCCGCCGGAGGGGGATTGGGGTGGTGGGCCGGGTGGGTGGGTGGGGTGGGGACATCAGGCACAAGGGATGTTCGGGGGTTACATATTACCATCCCGCCGACAGATTTATGGTCCACTGACCACCAGGGATACGCTCGGGGTTTACTTATTACCATCCCGCGATCGGGATTTACGGTCCACTGGACCACCAGGGATACGTTCGGGGGGGAGCCACATTGCTGCCCTTGATCGGGCTGGTGGTGGTGGGAGAATTAAACTATGGCCTCGATCAGGCCAGTGGGAGGTGGTGGGGGGATTCTACACTGTTTTGCCCATGATCGGGCTACAGGGGGCGTCAGTCCCCGATGGCTGCTGCCTGGCAGGGAGCCAGGCGCAAGTCCTCGGGGATCGGCAAACCTGCATGCTAATGGCATGCAAATGGGGCCGTAATCAGATGCAAATGGCCCCCTGCACCTGCATGAATTATGGCCCCATTTGCATGTCACCTTTTGAATATCAGGATTTTGCGCATGGCGCAATGGTACTTGCGCCACCGCAAGTTGAATGCTCCACTCTGACAACTTGCGGTTGCACAAGTTCCACTGTGCCATGCACAGTGGCTGTGGCCGGGGGGGTGATATTCAAAGAAGTTGCTCAAGGGTGCAACTCCTTTGAATATCGCTCTGGACACACCCCTGCGCAACTATTTTGTGCAGCACAAGGGCTTGCTCCACAAAATAGCACAGTTTGAATATCCAGCCCTGTAAGTCAAGAGTCAAGTTTTGAGAAATCAACTAGTAGCCTTAGTACCATTTCTTCAGTGTTATTCCTGCTAGCTGAGAGTACTGTATTGTTTGCGTACAGTCTTATTTTAGTATGAGTTGCTATCTCAACCAGGTTATTTATTTCAATCAGAAATAGGGCGGGCCGCAATATGGAGTACTGGTGGATACCTCTTTGTACCTTTGTTCTGTTTGGTAGATCTTTCTCTATTTGAACCTGTTGAGTTCTGTTGGTTAGAGAAGATTTAAGCCATTCAGTAGTGTCTTTGGCCACCCCCAGGACATGCAGACTCTGTAATAATAGCTTGTGTTCCACAGTACTGAATGCTTTGGATAGGTCCATGAACAATGCACCCACTGCCAAACCATTTTTTAGTTGGGATGCAATGAAGTTCACTAGGTTAGTGAGTGTGGTATCCATGGAGTGCCCCCTTCTCAAACCTGATTGGTATTGGACAATAAAGAATATTTGCCCAGATACCCACTCAGTTGTTTCAGAATCAGTGTCTCCATCACTTTGGAAACCATGGACAAGAGAGCTATAGGCGTATAGTTTGCAGGTTCTGTGTTTGCCCGCCTTTGTACACGGGGATAATTTCAGCTCTTTTCCATACTGTCTCCAGTTAAAGATTTTTACTAATACTGGAGTAATAATGCCAACTGAGTCTTTGAAAAATCTAGTCTCAATCCCACCTAGGCTAAATGATTTCTTAGATTTTAATTTTCATATTTCTTCTTTTATATCCTTGCATGTAATGCCTCTAAATCTAAATTTTGGAATACCTTGAGACACTGCTGGAATATCTCTCAGATTGAAATATTGTTCACTCTGAGGTGTTTCAATATCAGGCAGGGTTACAAAATAGTCGTTCAGTGTATTTGCTGAAGATTTAGTAAATTGTAATATTCCATCACCTTGCATTTGAATGGGTAGCCTATTTTCCACTGGTCTCTAAAATGATTTAATGAAGGACCAGTATTGATGTGAATCAGTGGTCTCTGAGGATTTGGTACTGTAGTATTTCCATTTGGATTTTCTAATTTTAGTGTTTAGAACATTTCTTGCCATTTTGTCTTTTTTCCAGTCCTCAGGATCCAATGATCTATTAGCTGTTTTTCACAATCTGTTTTAAATGCATATTTCTTCTTTTTATTTTTTCTGTTTTCCAAGGGACGTGTTCTTTTCTTAGCTTTGAGGTTTTATATGGTGCTACTTTGTTACATACTGTGGTAAATAACTTTGCAAATTCACTGACACCCAGATCTAGGTTTGGTATAAGGAACCATCTTTCCCATTTTACTTCCACAAGTTTTTGAAAAAAATATATCTTAATTATAATTTTTGTATATTCTACACCTGATTTTTAAGTCATCCAGTTTCTGCTTACTCCATTTCTTATTTAGAATCTCACAACTACTGTTTATGGAGCAGTGGTCTCCCAAAATTGGTTGATTTATTGAGACACGTAAACCCTTTATATTTGTTGAGGTGTATATCAAATGCAATATGTTTCCTTTACTGGAATGATTAGTCTTTCTGGTAGGTAATGATATCATTTGATCTATCATCAAGTTTCTAAAACTTTGTTCCAAGGCTTTTCCTCTTGGTTTACTCCAGGCTGTGTTAAAGTCTCCAGTTAGTATCAAATCTGTTCCCATGGAAATATTTTGAATATCTTGTGATCATTTATCAAAATCACATATTTTAGCTCTGTGGGTGAATAGACTACCGCAATGGCCAATAATAATTTATAAAATAATTAATATGGGCAACATCAAGGGTTGGAGAGAGGGACCTCTAGTCCACCAGGGCATGAAAAAATTATATTTTATTAATACAGGCAACATTGGGGTTTGCGGATGGAGGACCACTAGTCCACCAGGGTAGGGGAAGAATTATAAATAACTAATACCAGCAACATCATGGTTTGCAGAGGGGAGATTGCTAGTTCATCAGGGCAGGGGAAGAATGATAAACAATTAATATGGGCAACATCAGGGTTCAGGAAGGGGGCCACTAGGCCACCAGGATCTAGAGCATTGCATGGCTGCCCTGTGGCTTGCAGCAAACCCTCCTGGTGTGCCGTCTATTTGATGCCCAGCAAGAGTTGCTGTAAGTCATGGGACTTTGCCACTGGGACCCTGCCCATAGAGAATGAAGCACCGAGTCCCCGGCACACTGGGCTTTGATGCAAGCTGCCTTTGTTGGCAGCTGGCATCAATTTTAGGGCTATTTCAGAATTGAGCCCCAAGAGTCCTCCCCCAACTGACCTCAACAACAGTTAACATCAGCCTGCCTCTATTTTTGCCACTACCACAACAGGAAAATGCTTGCAATGATTCAACAAAATACACTTGGAAGTGAAATGTGAAACTTAAAACACTACACCAAGCATAAGTGTATAAAGTTTGAAAATTGAGTTGCAAGTGTTCTGGAGGCAGCAGAGTGCTTCAAGTAGCAGAGTGATTGTGCTTCATTCAGAATCTGGTGATGTGTTGGAGCTTTCTTCTGGTTCTGTGTGATAGCAAGACATTATGGATAGCTTTGCTATGCAGCCTTAAAAATAAAGCTGATTTAAAGAAAAATCTGAATAACTGTATGGCATCTACAAATAATGTGAACTATTATCACAGAAATAGTGGATGAGCAGTTTGCATGGGCTACTAGCTTTCATCTGCTTCATAAACCATATTATGAACTGGAGTATAAAATAATTCTTAAAGGGAACTATTGAGTTTTTGTGTATCCATTGTAGGTCTGGTACAGTGATTCTGTCTGTGATTTGAGGGTGGGCTGTCCAATTACTGTAGGTGCTACAAAATCGTTGGTGTAGATTGTACTATTTTATTTGAATGTGATTTGGTACTAATTGATCTCTCATAATTCACTCTACTGAAAGCAGCCATCAGCTTGCTAGCACAACAATCCAATGTGTAGAAAATAGAAATGAGGCTGCATGGACAGTCTAACTCTGTGTTCCAATAACTAATCCAATGTTTAGTGATGGGGCATTTTTTTCACTGTGCAAGTGTATTACTGAACAGACTGTCATCACTTCTAAGGAACTTAACAAACTTAAAATTATGTTAAGGGGTTTAATTAGTGCTGAATGTTTTTGAATTTGCTGCAATTAGTCTATGTGCAATTTTGATTGTTTTGAGCTGTTTGATGTCTGTAACCTCTTGCCCCAGGACATTGTTGAAAAATGGATCATTAGTCTCATTCCATTTCTCCTGGCTATCAATAATGTAAATTTATTTTAGTTTTTGTTTACCAGGTAGGTGCACTAGCCATAACGATGACTATTTTCAGGCATGACCTTTGAGGTTACAGGAGCACAGAATGAACAGTACAAGATCAGGAAGTGTAATATAAACAGTACAAAATCAGGAAGAGATACCAGTAGTGCAAAAACAAGATGTAGATGTATCAGAAGCTGCACAATAAACTGTAAACAAGGATTACAGGAGCAGGAGGTGAACAGTACAAAATCAGGAAGTATAATGCAAACAGTACAACATCAAAGATTAGATACCAACAGTGCAATAATAGGATGTACTGTAGATAAATCAGAAACCATTACAGTAAATTGTGCACAATAGATAGCAGTGAAAGAAACCAGCTTATCATCAGCTAGTAAGTACTTATACAGAAAATTGGTGTGAAAAAGTGCAGTTTAATGTGTACATCTGGGCTAAAATAAGATCCAATAAACAAGGAAGAGCAGTGGCAAGGACACAGGAGAAGCTGTAAGGTAAGTATGGGAGTAGCAGGATTGCAGTGGTAGAAGGGGAAGGCACATGATAGTTCATAACAAGCAGAAATAAATAGGCAAAACAAGGCTAAGTGCAAGTTGCAAAGCAAGATGGACGAGATAAAAAGGAAAGAAAATGGGAAAACAGTAGTAAGGACTCATAAAGAAGAGTGAGAGTCTAAGGCAGAGCTAATCCATAGTCAAGAATAGGCTTGGGAGGATTAAAACACACACAGGGGAATGATATGGATAAGAATTTTAGGAGTTCCTTTTTAAAGATAGCATGAGAAGGTGAGTGTTGTATGGCACTAAATGTATGTCACTTTGTATAGGAATGTATCACAAACCAGTCCAGAATTACATAGAAACATAGAATTTGATGGCAGATAAGGACCGCTTGGCCCACCTAGTCTGCCCATTTCCCTACCTAACGGATAAGCTGCAGATCTTAGTTAACCAAAGCTTACTTCCTACTACCCCCCACTGCCTTATGTCTGTCCCATGCATTCTTGAATACCCCCACTGTTTTTGACTCTATGACCTCCTCAGGAAGGCTGTTCAATGAATCCACAACCCTCTCTGTGAAGAAATACTTCCTCAAATCACCTCTGATCCATCCCCCCCCCTCTATCTTCAAATTGTGCCCCCTTGTTTTTGCACATCTCTTTTTTGAAAGATGCTACCCTCTTGGACTTTGTTGATTCCGTTGAGGTATTTGAAAGTTTCTATCATGTCCCCTCTCTCCCTCCTTTCCTCGAGGCTATACATCTTTAGTTCCTTTAGTCTTTCTTCATATGTCTTCAGATGCAGACCCTGCATCATTTTGGTTGCCCTCCTCTGGACAGCCTCCAACTTTTCTATGTCTTTGCGGAGATGGGGTCTCCAAAACTGTACACAGTACTCCATATGTGGTCTTAACAGCTGTCTGTACAGAGGGCCAATGACTTCCTGTTTTCTACTGGTGTTGCCTCTCCCTATGCATCCCAGTATCCTCCCAGCCCAAAACATGGCAACTGACACCAAGTATGTTGCTTAAGTGCTTTAATATTATAAATAGTCATTCCTCCCTACCTGTAGAATAGCATCCACACAAAACTGGTCAGGGCATCTGTTGAGCAGATCAGTGTTTTCTGTGTCTGCACTAAATGTAAGTTGTTTCTATGCCTATTTATATTATTAAAACACTTGAGCAACATACTCAGTAGCAGTTGCCATGTTTTGAGATTGTAGTTCTGGTATTGCTACATTGATCATAAAGTGGAGTGGCTTTTTTGGTTGCTTAATGTATCACAAAGCCTATGGCAGTGTAAGGTAAGAAAACAGTAAGTCAAGGAATGTGGAGAAGAAAGACTTGTGCTTACCTGTACTTGTGTATCACGTCTCTTCTGATTTATCTGTCGCTTCCTGATAAAACATTGACGTAGGACCAATAAGTGAAGAATCAGCAGATAGAGCCCCATTAAACTCCCAAAAACCTCACAGGGTAACCAGGAGTTAGCAATTGTTGGGGTTGGTGTATGTGCAGCTGTACATTTGGGGAGAGAGGCAAACAAAGGAATTTCATGAATTATATATCCAGACAAGTCTAAAGCAGAGCAGAATACTTTAATAAATTCCATTAATCCAGTGATATGTTTCCCACTTTGGTAAGAATTTCATGTCCTATTTAGAATCCAGTTATGTGCTGGAGCTCCCTTCTCTCTCTCTGTGTGATAGCAAGGCATCATGCCTAGCTGTGCTGTGCAGCTATAAAAATGCACATTACATGAAAAATAACATCGCTCCATAAAAAAGTCGATCAAAACCATTGCATATTTCAAACAGAAATCTGTATTTAACTTTAATTAAAAGCCTTAGTGGTAGGGAAAATTATGTAATCACTTCTGAAAGAGAATTGTTGAGTACCTAGTGGCCAGTGGGGCACAGGATCCAAGGCAACATGGATTCACAGTGGGAAGGTTATGTCAGATGAATCTAATAGATTTCTTTGACTGGGTGACCAAAGTAGTAGACCAGGAAGGGGCTGAGGAAGTGGCCTACATAGACTATAGCAAGACATTTGACACAGTCCCACACAAAAGGTTAATAAACAAGTTAGCCAGTCTTGGAGTGGGTCCCAGGGTAATAACCTGGGTAAAAAATTGGCTGAACAACAGGACGCAGAGGGTAATGGTAAATGGAGTCCATTGCAAAGAAAGGGGGTTACTAGCAGGGTACAGCAGTGTTCAGTAATGGGACTGGTCCTCTTTAATGTCTTTATAGGTGACATTACAGAGGGGCTGGAAGGAAAAGTATGTTTCTTTGCAGATGACACAGAGATCTGCAACAGTGTTGATACACAAGAAGGGGAGAAAAGGATGAGAAGGGACTTGGCAAGGTTGGATGAATGGCCAAAAGTATGGCAGCTTAGATTCAATGCAAAGAAGTGCCATGCAATGCTCCTGAGAAACAAAAACCCAAGGGAAGAGTACACAATGGGGGGGATATTGATGACAAAAATGGAAAGGAAGCTGGGGGTAGTCATATCAGATAACCTAAAGGTAGATGAGCAATGTGAGAAGGCAGTAAGGAGGGCTGGGGGATACTGGGATGCATAGGGAGAGGTATCACCAGTGGAAAACTGGAAGTTGTTATCCCTCTGTACAGACTGTTGGTGAGACCCCATCAGGAGTACTGTGTGCAATTCTGGTGACCCCATCTCCGCAAGGACATAGACAGGATGGAGGCAGTCCAGAGGAAGGCAACTAAAATGGTGCAGGATCTGTACCAGAAGCCATACGAAGATAGACTAAAAGAGCTTAATATGTATACCCTCGAGGAAAGAAGAGAGAGGGGGGACATGATAGGAACTTTCAAGTACCTCAAGGGAATCAACAAAGTCCAAGATAGTAACATATCTTAGAAAAATAAATGTGCAAAAACAAGGAGGCACAATTTGAAGATAGAGGGGGATGACTCAGGGCTAACATGAGGAAGTATTTTTTTATGGAGAGGGTGGTGGATGAATGGAATGGTTTTCCTGAGGAGGTGATGGGGTCACAAACAGTGGAGGAATTTAAAACTGCATTGGACAGATATAAGGCAATTCTAGTGGGAGGTAGGATGAAGTAGGCTGTTGGTAAAACTAGGATCTGCAGCTTATCTGATAGGTATGGAAATGGGCAGACTGAGTGGGCCAAGCAGTCCTTATCTGCTGTCAGAGTCTATATTTCTATTTTTCAAACAGTTTTGATGGTCAGTTCTGATGGTCCCCCTATATGTGATATGCAGTACTAGTAATGCAGTTTCAGGTCTTGGTTCTGGCTACCTCTGCTAAAGGATTCCAGTAGTTCACTGCAATGTCTTTTTTTTGGGGGGGGGATGTCACACTTATATGGGAAATGTAGTAGGATTTGTGTAGAGAACTTCCACAGTATACATAGTTACACACTTTCTGATGTCAGTACAGAAAGTGCACAGTCCACGTATGACTGGAACTGTGCTCCACATCAGCCGGCAGCTGTATGTACACAGGATCAGCGGTAATGTATTGTAAATGACACAAAACACTAGGAACTAAACTTTAAGGCTTACATCTCATAATGCTTAAGTCTAAATTTTCAGTTCATAGTGTTTTACTTTTGTTGATGTTGTTTATGATTGTTGTAAGATATACTCTAAGATCAGCCTCTGGTGTGGGAAACAAACAAAGGGTGCTCCAGGAGACAATCAGATGCAGAGCTTCTGAGAATTCATTTAAAACAATCAGCTAAAAATATTAGCTGGTAACAATTTTCAATCTGAATCAAATAATAACACGTATTTGGTAGACTCTACTATTTTAGTGACAGGCTGTGTGAAAGCATAGAAGCATGGGAGATCAGAGCCCAGGAGTTCTCCCTATCTGACCACAACAGCAGTGCCCAATCATCCTGTCTCTCTTTTTATCACTATGTTATCAGCACAAAGTAACTCACGAATCCCAACTTTAGATGACAGTTTAAAGTAACTTACATTCTACCATTTCGGTATCAGTTAATAAACCAACATTACTATAATTTTTCGTAGCAAACTACCTGCTCAGTCATTCATCTCATTTCATTAAAGTGTGGTTGCCACTCATTTCAAATTCATTTCACCCAGAACATTGCTGTTTAAACTAGCTATGCTGCCGGTGTTATGGTGAGTACAGCAACCGTTTTCAGCAATGATTCCTATTTTCAGCTAAATCTTTCAGCTTCTACTGAAATGCAGTGCTATTTTATCTAAACATTTTAGTAACTTTCATTCAAATATTTTTAATGATTTTTGGAAATTTTCAAATTTGCGAAGCCACGTCAGCATTGAGATCATTCATATTCTGACTACCAGGTGTGATCAGTGAGAATGAAATGGGAGAAAATGGCAACATGTTGTCAATAAAAACTTCCATGAGATTTCACCTTGCTCTCCATCACCAATAACTGGCATTACCATACTGGGACATACAAGTAGAAAATTGCATAATAAATCTGGCTGAAAATGAGGTGGGGGGAGCACAAGGTGGCACACTACTCATGACCAAATTTTAGCACATCTGTCACATTTTACAGGACTACTACATTTATGGAGATCCATATACGTAGTTCTTACCAGTAGCACACAGTTCAGCCTTCTCCCTCCTTTGCAAACAACTACCATGTTATGGCTTGCATTAGGCTAGTCCGACAGTGATGCCCCATTGACAAAACCATTGCCCCAGATTGACCCTCATTCTGTATAAAGCATATCAGTATTCACCTTTCTTCAAGCAAAACATCACCAGTACCAAGCCCAGTTTAGGTGCTGTTTAGAAAGTATCAAGACTTGCAACACTTCACATGTGGAATATGCAAGTTGCAAAACAAGTACATTTTCTTCCTGTCAGAAATGATGTTTCACTTAGACATTTCAGAATGTAGAAGGTATAGCACAATGAATACATGTGTAGAGATGCTGTGAAGTTTGAATTTGCTGGTGATGTTCCGGTGAAGTTGCCAAACTAACCTCCGCAGAGCAATTAGAGAATTTGTGCTATTAGCTTAAAAATTTGCCTAACCACAAATTGCAGAATTTTGCATACAAATAGCAGAAATTTGCCTGTGAACAGTGAAATTCCACTGTTACTGGGCAAAATTACACAATTTGTGGGTGATATTCCAGAATTCTTGGTAAATCTGAGCACTTTGTAAATTGCACTAAATCAACAAATTAATTTGCAGAGTGAATTTTATTGACTTCACCAATCTCTATACACATGAGAGAAATAAATATGACAAAAGGTATTAGCTTTTTTTCTTTTTTATTCATTAGCTCAGTGTGGTGTTGTTTATCAGCACACAAATTGGTGTAACTATTGCTATTCTTTCCTGCCATGATCTTTAAGATGTGGGGCTAGAGTGTCAAAAGGGGATCAGAGCAGTGCAAGCTATGACAAACAGCAGCTTGCCTGAAGCCAGCAATATGAGAACCCTGCACCAGATTTGGTACAGAGAGATCCTGGCACCAAAGTCCCCACGCTTGCGGCAACCCCTCACATGCAACAAACACCCGGTGCATGAGATGGGTCAGCCACAGTCCCTCTTCAGCAAATGCAGGTGACCCCCACAACCCTGAAACCTAAGTACAATAAATATACCCCTTCCCTGGTGGACTAGTGTCCCCCCAACCTCTCAAACCCCCAATGCTGCCATAATATTTTAGTAATAATATCCCCCCCTGCCCTGATTATGTCATGCACATTATTAAATTAATGTATCATGCCTCCAATCCCTGATTGTGCCATGCTCATTATTAAAGTAATATATCATGCCCCAATTCCTGATTTTGCCATGCTCTGTAATAAATGAACTTATCACACCCTCCGATCCCTAATTGTGCAATGATAACTAATGAATTCATTTCTCATACCCCCCCCTCCCTGATCCCTTATGCCACCATTGACAAAATAGATCCCTTGTCCTGGTGAACTAGTGGCCCCCCAGCCCCCCACCCCAGAAGGCAGTGCCCACCACCCAGCTCCCCATCCCATAATAAAGCCAGCACCAGCACAGCCCTCCTCTCACCTCAGCAGCCGACACAGACTGCACAGTCATTTTGCTGGCTACACTGTATACTATATGCAATGCACATACCCTGGCACTTTTTTCATTAAAATGAAGTACCTTTACATTATTTGAGCAGTCTTTTCTATGGGTTGGTGAGTGCAGGTTTTCTTGTTTTTGTCTACTGGTATTTTATAACCTGCACCCCTTTCCATGTGCAGCCTCTTTCCATGCATTTGCTGACTCATCTAGCCCAAAGCCTCTGACCAGTGAAGTTCCATAGGGGTTGGTCTTGGCGCTTTTCTTGTTTATGGACTATATGCTGCCACTGGGGGGACATTATCAGGTGGTACAGTTTGGGTTTCCACTGCTATGAAGTTGACATCCAGCTGCTCCTGTCCTGTGCACTGAGTAGCCAGATGGTGGACTCGGTGCTAAACAGCTGCCTTACTGAAATATGAACTTGGATGTCTCATACCTGGCTAAGAGTCAACCATGACAGGACTTAGTTGCTAGTGGTTGTTCAGGGTCATCTTGGTGGGGCAGGGACTTATTGTGATCCCACCAGTCTTTTTCAAGGGAGGTTCCAATAGTCCCTTCTGAGCAGGTAATGGATCTAGGTGTGATCCTTGATGAAGATTTGACATTTGATTCTCAGATGTCGGCTGTCATTAAGAGTGGATTCTACCATCTGAGAAACATTGCCGGGATCTGGCACCTTCTACCACCGGATGACCTGTCCTCACTGAGACATGCCTTTGTCACATTCAGGCTGGATTACTGTAATGCCTTGCACTTAGGGCTTTCTGGAGGAAACCTCTGCCGGCTGCAGCTTGTGCAGAACATGGCAGCTCAATTATTGGCAGGTGTACAAAAGAATGATCATATTACGCTGGTCCTCCATGAACTGCACTGGCTGCCAATTAGGTGGAGGTTATCTTCAAGGTCAGTTTACTGACCTATAAGGCCCCAAGGGTAGGGGACCAGCTTATCTGTAAGATCTCCTCATGCCCCACTGCCAGACCAGGGCTCTCTGTTCCAACAAGGGCTGTCTCCTTGATGTTCCTAGGGTGAGGCTGCAACACTCGGGTGATCAAATGTTTTCTGTGGCCATGCCCACCCTATGGAACTCCTTTCCTAAACAGCTTTGGGAGGCTCCCTCAGTGGAATCCTTCAAAAAGAGATTAAAAACATGTTTGTTTAAGCAGGCTTTTAATGGGTTTTAAGTGCTGATCTATTGATATACTTCTAAGTATACAGCTGTTGCTTCACCTGAAGTGTTTGTTTACTATGATGTTGTTTGTTGCATTGTGTTTTTAACTGCACAGCACACTGAGTCCTTTGAAAATGGGCACTATATAAATAAAATATCTATCTATCTATCTATCTGTCTGTCTGTCTGTCTGTCTGTCTATCTATCTATCTATCTATCTATCTATCTATCTATCTATCTATCTATCTATCTATCTAAAATAGAAATTGGCCAGTAATTTCCAAAGGCAAAGAGGGATCCAGATTTGTGAATAGACATGAAATAAGAATACTTCCAGAAATCTGGGACCTGTCCAAGGGAATAGGAAAGGTTGAATATTAAGCTGACTGGGTATGCTGTTTTCAAACAACATGAAGTCTTGCTGTATTCTGACATATGCAGTTAGGTCCTGCCTTTCAACTGCCCCAGAGAACAAAGAGTTAAACTTTCCATGGCCAGCATGGAAAGTTTGCCTCAAGCTCGGTTGAAGCACCTGTCTGTTGTTGTTTAAACTCCAACCGTCAGATTCTTTACTCTGCCTCACTGAACAGTCGCTCCGGAGATTTCTCGTTTGCTCGGTTCAAAAAAGTCAGTTGAAGTGCCGTTTTTTCACTCAGTTTCTACTGAATTGCTGTTACTGCTCAGTTGGTTCAAGTCTCTGTCTGTGGTACCTTGAGTACTAGATAGGTTTTTTGTGTAGTTTCTGTGTGGAACTTGTAAATTGTGGATTGGTTCGGCTGAGCTGATCAGTTTCAGGTAAAAAAAGCTTGTGATTTATTTAGAGTGTGGTAACTGTTCCGTATCGGTTCTAAAAAAACCTGATTTTATTATGATTTTTTCCAAGACCCGTGACATGGTCAGGAACTGATAGGGGAGTCTTGCCTGGCGGATTGCCGAAAAAAGGGTAAGTTTTGGTTAGGATTGTCCATGTCTGAGAAACCCAAGAAAAAGATCGGGCCCACTGGGTTTCAACGCTGCAGTGAGTGTGGGGAAGTCTTTGCTAAGGCTGATCCCCACACCACCTGTGTTCATTGTCTGGGGTTTGACCACCTTGATTCAGACTGCCAAATTTGTAAGAATTTTCCCAAATCTACCCTGGAAAAGAGATTAGGTAGACTGAGGGAAAGGGAGGCCGAGAAGTCCACTGACCCAGATGGCCAGCCCGGTTTGGTTCCGGCCAGACCAGAAGGAGTGCCCTCTGACCAGGGCGATACTTCTTTGGGCAAAAGGAGAGCCAAATCTGAGGAGTCGGTACCGGTAAAATGGAAAAGAAAAGATAAATTGTCTGGTTCAGACCCAGAAATTCATACTCTGACCGCCAATGAGATAGCCAAGGCGATAAGGATAGTGCAATCGCCTACTTCAGTTCCGACCGAACCGGCACCATCTGGCAGGGGTACGGTTCAGTCGCTTCCCCTGGTTCTGGATTACACTTTGGAAGAATTTTATGAACCGGAGGAGGAGGAGGAAGGAGAGTATGAGGATGATGATGGTGATTATGAAAGTCTGGATATTCCTATTGACCCGGACATCTCCCCAGACAGAGCTTCAGGTGTTTCTCCTTCTAGGCTTCTGAGTCCCCTTCTTACTATATGTTTTACAAAAAAGTGGCTGAGACCCTCCAGCTTCCTGTGGAGGAAGCAGTAGAGAATCAGGCAGAGCCTGATTTTGTTGAGATGATGGACATCCCAGAGTCCAGGAGACAGTCTATTCCCATCCACAAATCCTTTGGGAAACAGACACATAACATTCTTAAGTCTCCTAATTCCATACCTCCTGTGGACAGACGAATGGACAAGAGGTATACACTTTCAGGCTCAGACATGGAGTTCCTTTTCCAGCAATGCAGCCATGTTGGGGTAGTGCAGGCTGCTGCCTGTGATAAAGCAAATATGCCCTTGGCATCACAGCCCCCAGACAGGGACTCCAGAAAGATTGATGCCATTGCAAAGAAACAGTACATGGCAGCATCTTTGGGACTCAGGCAGGCTAACTATATGGCCTACACAGCTAGATACCAGAAGTCAGGTCGGACACTGTGCTGACTCTGGCTAAACAGGCCCCTGACCAGCTTGCCAAGGAGCTGGAGCAGGTGGCTGCAGATGGGATTGAGGCACCTAAAGCACAATTTCATGCTACTGTGGATTCCAATGATGTTTCATCAAGAGTCATGGCTACATCTGTGGTTCTTCGGAGGATAGCTTGGCTCAGATGTACTAGCCTATCACAGGATACCCAGGCTAAGGCCATGGATTTCCCTGTTATTGGTAATTCTCTGTTTGGAGAAGCAGACAGAGAACTACATGAAAAAGATGGACAGTATTGGACCACTGACAGGAGTGCTCAGGCCAAAGAAACGGCAAGCTCCTCAAAGGCAGCAGTCCAGGGGCAGGAAGGCCTTCTCAGGGCCTTTTGCAAGCTCAGGCCTCCTCTTCTTACTCTCAGAGGGTTCTTTAGAGAGAGAGCAGGCGGGGATGAGCAGACCTGCATCAACCCCTCAGCCAAAAGTCCCTGCCAAGCAGACACCCTGATGGGTCTGCCCAGGCCGATTCTCCCATACCAGTAGGGGGCAGGCTGGCTTACTTTGTCCAGGGCTAGAAGTATCTAACAACAGACAAGTGGATCCTGAGAAGTAGTAAGCCAGGGGCTGGTTCTCAGCTGCAAAAATTTCCCAGATGAGAACCAGATCCTTTCCACCTGCATCCATCAGAGCTACTTGACAGAGGCAGAGGTTTCTTCCTCCTAGCTCTCAGAGCTATAGAGAGGTTCCCACCCTACACAAGGGCAAGGATTGTACTCAGGTACTTCCTAACCCCAAAAGACTGGAGAATAGCGGTCCATCCTGGACTTAAGATATCTGAACAAACACCTTTTAAAGCCAAAGTTCAAAATGGTGACTCTGGGAATAATCCTTCCCTCTCTAAGGCCAGGGGACTGGCTAGCCTCCCTGGACCTTAAAGATGCCAATTTTCACATTCCCATCAGGTGCTCTCACAGAAAGTACATCAGGTTCAAGTTGCCCTCAGGCCACTATCAATTCAGAGCAATGCCCTTTGGCCTAACATCAGCCCCAAGGGTTTTCACAAAGTGCCTGGCAGTAGTGGTTGCTTTCCTAAGGAGAAAAAAGATCTCCATCTTCCCATACTTGGACCACTGGCTCATAGTAGGTCAGTCTCCAGACCAAGTCAAGTCACATTTGAAAGTGACTCAGCAAGTGCTCACTTCCTTAGGATTCCTTCTCAACTTTCCAAAGTCAGTCCTCGAACCAGTACAGCTCCTCACATTATTAGGGGCAGAGCTGGATACAGTAAAGGCAAGAGCCTTCCTTCCCCTGGAAAGGGCAAGGACCCTCATGGAACTGGCCTCTTCATTCACCCTTCAGGTGTCTAGACCAGCAAGGCATTTCCTTCAGCTTCTGGGCCACATAGGAGCTTCCATAGCAGTGGTCCAAGGAGCAAGATTCCAGATGAGGGACATTCAGTTCCACTTAAAATCCTTCTGGCCCCAAAGAAAGGATTCTCTTACCAAACTAGTCCCAGTGATTCAAACCCTGATCCAGTCCTTGCAATGGTGGCAGGATCAGGACAATTTGAGACAAGGGGTTCCTTTTGTCACTCAGTGTCACTCAATGATACTCACCCCAGATGCTTCCCTGCTGGGCTGGGGAGCCCATTTGGGGGATCTTACCACCCAAGGACTGTGGTCACCTCAGAAATCTCTGCTTCACATCAATCTCTTGGAACTCAAAGCAGTGTTTTTGGCACTGCAAGTTTTTTCCAAATCTGTGCAGAACAAGGTGGTCCAGGTCAGAACAGACAACACCACCACCATGTGATACTCCAACAAGAAGGGAGGCACTGGGTCTACGGCCTTGTGCACAGAACAATGAAGTTGTGATCCCTGGCCTATTTCCTACAAACCTCTCTGATAGCAGTTCACCTCCCAAGGAAAGACAATGTCCTAGCAGATGCTCTGAGCAGAATATCCCAGGGCCATCACGAATGGACCCTAGATCCTCTAGTTTTGCAAGTGATTTGCTTGAGATGGGGCGCTCCAGAGATAGATCTTTTTGCAGCCCCAGACAATCACCAACTTCCTCATTTTTGTTGCACACCCCCAGTCTTGGTCTCAGTCCCCCTGGATGCTCTGATCCTGAATTGGAAAGGAAATTTCTGCATGCTTTCCCCTGCCTCTCTCTTCTGTTCAAAGTGTTAGTCAAGATAAGGTCACAACCATGCAAAGTGATTCTGATTGCTCCAGACTGGGCCAGACAGCCCTTGTATCCCCTGTTGCTGTCTCTAGCAGTCCACCTTCCCCTGTCTCTTCCCAGGAATTACAACCTGTTGACATCCTTTCAGGGGAGGATTTTGTATCCGAATATTTGGTCTCTCAATCTCAAGGCATGGTTCTTGAAGAGTTAGAGTTTGCTGATCTGCATATTTCCCAAGGGGTTCTGGATATCCTTAAGGCTTCTCAAAAGCCTTCCACCAGAAAGACTTACAACTCCAAATGGAAAAGATTCAGCATTTGGTGTTCTAAGAAAAATATTTCTCCAGATTCTGCTGAGTTGCCTATGGTTCTGGACTATATGGTCCATTTTAATGGCCTAGGCTTCAGGCCAGCTACCCTTAAAATACATTTGGCAGCTGTTTCTGCTTTCCTGTAAGTAGGCAATCCTTCCTCTCTGTCAACCCATTCTGTGTTTTGTAAGTTTTTCAAGGGATTGCTTCACACCAATCCCCCTTTTAGGGATCCTGCTCCTGCTTGGGACCTTAATGTTTGCATTGCTCAGCTTATGCAACCCTCACTTTGAGCCTTTGTCCTCTGCAAAGCTTAAGTACTTGACTTGGAAAACTTTGTTTTGGTAGCCATTACCTCTGCAGGCGTATCAGTGAATTGCAAGCCCTGTCAGTGGAACCTGATTTCATCTCTTTCCACAGAGATAAAGTGGTCCCAAGAACTAACAGAAAGTTTTTGCCTAAAGTGGTTTCAGATTTTCACCTCAACCAGTCTATGTCTCTCCCTGTTTTCTTCACTGACCATTCCTCCTCTGAAGAGAGGAGACTACACAGCTTAGATGTTGAAAGGGCCCTGAGCTACTACATAGAGCACCAAGGGTCACAGGTTTGAATCCCTCTAGTTGTTCCTCACGTATGGAGACATTTGTAAGAGCAAACCTGCCACTAAGAGATCTATTGCCAGGTGGATTGTTTCTTGTATACAATTCTGCTATGAGAAACTGGGTAGAACTCCATCCTCAGGCCTGAGGGCTCATTCCACTAGAGGTACAGCTGCTTCCCTGGCTGCTGCCAGGGATGTTCCTCTCTTAGAAATTTGTCAAGCAGCCACCTGGAAAACAGTCCATACATTCACCAAGCATTACTCTCTGGATATCCAGGCTAGGAGTGATGCTCGGTTTGGCACAACAGTACTTCAGAGCCTCTTTCCAAAATAGGTTCTGTACCTCCTCCATGGAGGTACTGCTTGGTAGTCTGCATATGTCTGAATACAGTAAGACTTCATGCTGTTTGAACAAAAAATTACTAACCTTTGTAATATTGTTTCTTCCAATGGAATCTTGCTGTATTCTGACCTCCCCCTCTGTCTCCCATCTCAGAGCCTAATTTTTGGGATGTGGGTGGGCAGGAGTAGTGTTAGCACCCTAGGAGTGTCCTTTTTTCACCCTCTTTTATTTTGGGTGAGTGATTGTGTTTTGGATGTGTTTAGTTTTTTGGGTTTCCTGACTTGAGTCTTCTTTTTGAAACCAAAAAATCCTTTTATATAGATATAGTTGCCAGTTGGCTAGTTTTGAGTTTTACAGTTTCCACACAGAACTTCTAGTGAGTACTGTTCATAAAGACGTGACGGTTGGAGTTTAAACAACAGCAGACAGGGGCTTCAACAGAGCTTGTGGTGAACATTCCATGCTGGCCATGGAAAGATTAACTCTTTGTTCTCCGGGGCAGTTGAAAGGCAGGACCTACCTGCATATGTCAGAATACAGCAAGACTCCATTAGAAGAAGCAGCATTACTAAGGTGAGTAATTTTTTCTTCTCTGCTGCCAGCTTCAATAATTGTGATGCTGGATTATCATACACACTGGATTTTTCAGGTTTCACCATCTTCAGAAGCTTGAACATCCTGTTTTTTGTCACAGCTTATAAATTAAACAAGCATTTGTCAATGCCTAATGTTGTCACACTGGCATTGGCAGTGGGAGTGGGGTAGCTAGAGATGCATGAGTTTTTGTGAATGTGTCTCAAAAGGTGATTTTGCACAGCGAGCACTCCATTGTGTGCCACAGCTGCGGAAACACATTTTGGGCAGGCTGTGAAAAATAGCAGCTGGACTGTTGATAAGGAGATGTGCACAAATGCCAGTGGTGAAAATGTGGCATGAAAATATTGCAGATTGACGAAGTTACAAGGGTGCATGGAAACTGCGCAATGCAAGCTTGCAATACAGTCATTGTATGGAGTTTCGGCACCAAATTTTCAACATAGACATTTTAGGACCTCTGCTCATGAATAGTGTCACCGTCATTTTCTTCAAACTGTCTCAAAAACTGATTTCGCACAGCGGCCGTGCAATTCTGTGCTGGACATGCGAAAACACATTTCAGGCAGCGGCAGTGTTCATAAGGAGGTATAGAAAAATGCCAGTGATGAACAGCTAGAGTGAGAGTATTACAAATTCACAAAATCACGAATGTGCATGCAAACTGTGCAATGCACGCTCATAAAGCACTCATTTTATTGACTTTCATTCCCAAATTTTCAACATAGGCATTTTAAGTCATCTGCTAATGAACAGTGTCACTGTCATTTTCATCATGTGTCTCGAACATGGACTTTCCACAGTGACCACGCTATTCTGCGCTGGAACTGTGAAAACAGATTTTGGTCAGGATGTGAAAAATGACAGCAGTGCTGTTCATTAGGAGAATGCAAATTCAATGGCACTGTAGAAAATTTGGGTGAAATATTAGAAGTTTGTGACGTGTAGTAAACATGCATAATGCACGCTCGTAGAACAGTCACTTTATGGAGTATTGTCACCAAATTTTCAACACAGGCATTTTAGGACTTCTGCTCATGAAAAGTGTCACTGTCATTTTCATAATGTGTTCTGAACACTGATTTCGCACACCAAACATGCTATTCTGCGCTGGAAGGCGAAAACACATTTTGGCAAGGATGTGAAAAATAACAGTAGTACAATTCACAAGAAGGTGTGGTAAAATGCCAATGTTGAGAATCTGGCAAGAAAACAGTGCGAATGTGCTAACTTATGATTATGCATTGCGCAGTTGCTACACACGCTCGTAAAACAGTAATTTTTTGGATTTTTCCCACCAAACTTGCAACATACGCTTTTTGAGGGCCCTTCTCATGAACAGTGGCACTGTCATTTCGTTACTCAGTCCCAAAAGGTAATTCCACACAGTGACCGCGAAATCACCTTTTGGGACCGAATAATGCCATGACAGTGCAAGAATTCATGAGAAGGGGTCCCAAAAACCCCATGTTGAAAATTTGGGCCAAAATTCAAAAAATGCCCGAGATATGCATTAAAGTTGAAAAACTCCTATTCATTCCATTATACAGCTTACCAGCATTTCTTCAGTTCACGGTCAGCTTTGAAGAGTGCTGACGTGTTCCCGGTCCACAGAAGATCTTTGCCCCAGACTCCACAGGTAAGTATGGGAAAAGAGGGGAGGTGACGGGAGGTAGGGTGCACAGTGGGTGAGTGCGGGTGGGAGGAGGGGGGCATCGAGAGTACGAGGGACCATTTTCGTTTTACAGGTTATAAAAAATAGAGAAAAACATTGCAGGACAGTTTCTGTTTTGCAGGGCATTTGGCATGCTGGGGTGGGCTCCCAGTGTGCCACCTAACTGTTTGGGGGGTGTCTGTAGCTGATGGGGGATTGGGCACCCTTGTCAACAAACAACACGGGGGGATTTATGCCAACGGGGATTGGGCAACCAAGTCAGCACACAAAGAATGGTGGAGGTGCAGAGCCAAGGGGGATTGGGCATCCCCTCGGCATTAAACAATTTGGGGGGGTGCTTTATGCCGATGGGGAGTGGGCTCCCCTGTCAGCACATTCAAAGCGGGCAGGGGTAGCCGACAGGGGGATTGGGCACTCTCCCGAAGTCAGCAGTTCTACGGCCAGTGCCTCGCCATGTACATAATGGTGGCGAGCATGGCAAGAAAAGGACCACTGCGTCTGATGAGCTTTGCTCGGATTGCAGCGAACCTTTTCTTAGATGTGCTCACCACATTAAGTATGCATGGTGTGGCGCCGGCATGCAGGCTGATTGGGGAATGCAGGATGCACTTACTCAAACAATCAATCAATCACTTTATTAAACCAGGCATAAACATCATTGAGCAAGCTCATTTTCAAGGTGGTCCTGGGCATAAATACAATACAGTACACTTCATAAGATTACAATTACAGTGGACAACGGTGCAAACAAAAAAAAAAAGAAAAAACATTGTCAAGGTGCCGGTCAATATGGCCTATACATACTGGTCAACATAATTAACATGCAAAGGTACATAATGATAAGCTTTACTGAAATGAGAAAAGACAGCAATCCCATATAGTCTCCGCTGAGTAAGAGCTCATACCTAAATAATAAAAAATAAGGAGGCATTAAGGAATAGGGTAGAAATTGGGGTGAAAGAGTAGGCAGCCAAAAGGGAGGCCAGAACAGGTAAAAGGTAGAGAATAGGCAGGGTCATCTTGGATTAAGGGAACTAGGCTTGTAGGTCCTAGGTTTCTGTTGTTAGGAATGTGGGGTGGATGAGATACTTAGGCGTAGGATTTGAGAGTGGCAGCTGAGGCTTAGGGGTCATCGGCATCTGAAACAGTTGCATGATTCCTTCAGATAATCCATTAATAGAGCTTTGAATGTGAAAATGCTTGGAAGCGAGGATAATTTTAATGAGTCTTGCATAGTGTTCCAAAGTGATGGAAGTGAGAAGTTGATTGCTGCTGAGCCAAGGGTAGTTTTCACTCTAGGAATCTGGAAGCAGATTAAGGAGAAGCATCTCAGGTCATAGGAACCTTTTGCCTGTTTGAAGATGTTCGAGATGTATGCAGGAAGGTTATCAGATAATGCTCTAAAAAAAACAGAGGAGAGCATTCCTTTTTCTTCTAGTTGAGAGTGAGGTCCATCCTGAAACCTGGTATAGATGACAGTGATGTGTACTACGGTGTAGATTTAAGATAAATCTTAAAGCCTGGTGGTAAAGGGTGTCCAGTTTGTTTAGCATCGTTGATGGACAATGACTGTAAAGGAAGTCAGCGTAGTCCAGTATAGGTAGGAATGTAGTTTGTACTAGTCTCAGTCTGGCTTCTAACATGAGTAGGTGTTTAATGCGATAGAATAAACCTAATTGCTGTCTTAGTTTCTTCAAGGACACATTTAAGTGGCACAGAAAGTTGAGCTTGTTATCCAGCCAGAACCCTAGGTATTTAAAGGTATCAACTACTTCAAGGGGTTCATCTAAGAGTGTTCAGATCTGTGTGATATGTGGACATCCGGAAGTAGACTTTGGTGAGAGAATCATTGCTTTAGTCGTTTTGGCATTGAGGAGGAGCTTATGAGTGAGAAGGTTATATTGGAGGGTGACAAAGTCTTTCTGTATGTACTCATGGGCCAGATCCAAGGATGAATTTGTGGTATAGAGTACAGTATCATCTGCGAATAAGTGCATGTTTGCTGTGCCCAGCTGCAAGTCCAGATTATTGATGTATATTGCAAAGACGATAGGGCCCAGGATGGAGCCTTGTGGGACTCCTTGTAACAAGGATTTTTGTGGGGCCAGATCTCCTATGGCTTTGACTTGTTGTAACCTATTGGTTAGGTAGCTGGTGAACCATTTAATGGCAGAAATATCAGGTCCGATGTTACTCAGTGCAGTAAGCATGATGGTATGATCCACAGTATCGAAGGCCTTACTTAGATCAAGGAAGAGGGCAAATACATGCTTCTTATGAGTCCAAGGCCATTTGCCAGTCTGTAGTTACTTTGGCAAGAGCAGATATTGTACTGTGTTTGGCTCTGAAGCTGGACTGAAATGGTTTAAGCAACTTTTGTGAATCCAAATGTTCTCTAAGTTGGATGTTGACAATTTTTTCAAGTAATGTAGAGAGGATGGATAGTATAGAAATAGGCCGGTAATTGTTCAGATCACTCAGATTCCACAGTCTTGAATAATATAGGATGTGGGCAGTTTTCCACAAGACAGGAAGCTCACCTTGAATCTGAGAGATGCTGAATAAGTGCGTAATGGGAGTGGTCAGATAGGTATGGCCAAGTTTTAGGAAGTAAGGTTCAATATTATCTGCACCCGCACTCTCTTTTGTATCCAGAGAAAGGAGGAGGACCTCCACTTGCTTGAACGTAATTGTGAGGAAGCTGAAGGGGGTGGGATGCGGTTGGTTATGGTTGTGATTATCAGTGAAGCCAACAGTGTAGTCTCTTGCCGGGCTAAGTTTGTTGATAGATGAGGTGTCAAAGGCAAGCCCTTCAGTGGCAAAGTGATCATTAAGCTTTTCTAGTATATCAGCTTTTTCCGTATAGGTGGTACCATCAGAAACAATTTTGTTTGGAAGGGGTGTTGCAGTGGACTGACCTTTGACTTCTTTGAGGATGTTCCAAAATTTGGTAGAGTTGTTTTTATTGTCTTCTAGTTCTTTTTGGAAGTACCTAGCTTTTTCTGACCTAATTAGTTTGGTACAAGCATTCCTAGTGGTACGGAATGCTAACCAATCAGCCTCCAGATGGGATTTCCTCTCTTTTTTCCACCAGTAGTCCCTATCCCTAAGTGCTTTCTTCAGGATGGGAGAGAACCAGCCAGGAGTTTTATTTTTTGATTTGATCCTTCTTAGTGGGGTGTGTTTGTCTATTAGCTCCAGTAAGAAGCTGTGAAAGATGTTAAATGCCTCATTAAAGGTGGGGCCTGGGTAGAAATCCTGCCAACGAATGTTGCTTAGATCTTTCAGGAAAGAGTACTGGCAGACCTTTTTCAGGCATCTTTTCAGTTTGAATTTGGAGGCCATTTTTATTTGGGAAGGATGTCTGATGCAGACAGTAGCGCAATGGTCACTTATATCGTTGAAGAATACTCCAGTATGTGAGATAGTGTGAGGTTTGTTTACTAGGATAAGATCCAGGAGGGTGCTGCGTGCAGGGTTTTTTCTGTTAGGTCTGGTTATAGCAGTCACCATTTGTAACAGACCATTAACATCGCATAGATCCTTTAATTTCTTAGAGCTGTCATCATTCCAATTTAGACTGAAATCCCCCATTAGAATACACTCAGTATCAGCAGAGTCAAGAAGGTTTTGAAGGTGTGGCAGAAGTGCCCAGCCACCAGACAGTGATCGGTAGCATGCTGCCATAAGGAGTGATTTATCGCTGGAAAGTGATAATTTTAGAGCAAGGCATTCAAATTCCTTAGCCTTTGAGGTACAGTCAAAGACTGGGACTGTGAATTTGCTTTTGACATATATTGCAACCCCTCCCCCTCAAGTCGGTCTATCACAGCGGTAGATGATATATCCTGGTATGTTGATAGATTTGTCCAGGGTTGAGGGTGTGAGCCAGGATTCAGTTATCATGAAGAAATCAGGAGATGCATGTAGAGCCCAGGTCTGTATGGAGTCAATCTTCTTTAGCAAACTACAGACATTGATATGGAGAAAGCTAATCACTTTATATTGAGGGAGGTCTGCAGGGGCGTCCACAGAAATAGGTGGACCTGGGTTTAATTCAACATTTCCCGAACAGAGTAGAAGAAGCAGTAGTAGTTTTTTAAGGTGGTGTCTTAGCCTGCTAAACATTCTTTTGTTACTCCTTCTAGTGTACATTGGTTTAGCGGTAGCTGTGTACTAATCACTAATTACTGGTGCATGCATCGCATTTGCCCAACAGCGACCACGTCTCTAATGCTGCACTGTCCCACGATGTTGGCTGTGCAAGCGCGCCAACATAAAAGGATCTGGTTAAGGTAGTACTGATCTGCTGTACTGGTGAATGACCTTTGATGTTATAATGGTAAACATCCACGTTGGTAAACTGAATTAAACTCACTCACAATTAATATGAGACTAGTTAGTTCCATTTCTTCTTTCTTCATTGTTGTGCTTGTTTTAAATGGTCGTTAAGTGAGGAAGTTAATGGACTTCCCGAATTTCTTGGGATCAGCCAAAGACTCTTTGTTGCTTTTTAAAAAAATCTGCTTTTGCTGAGTTTATGTTAGCTTTACAATAGTTTCTCAGACAATCATAAAGTTGAAGGTTAATGGTGGATTTACTTTTTTTGTATTTTACCCATGATCTGTCTCACTCCATCAGTTTAAATACAGTAGCTCTGGCATTAGCCACCGATTGTCCCTACCACTAAGACATCCTTTGATAAAGGGAGCATGTGAATTAGAGACCTCTGTGAATTCATTTATGAAAAAATCCAGAGCGCGGTTAATGTCAGGGATAATATTTAGGTAGGACCAATCAACCTAAGAAAGACTCTACTGTAGTCAAAACCAAAAAACTAAACTTAACACATTTACATACAGTATTTGCTGTCGATCTATAAGATATCTTAACATATCTTAAGATATCTTTTCTTATGATATCTTATTTTTCATCATATCTTACCAATAGCAGAATAGGTACAATTATACCATTAATGAAGGAAGAAACCATTCTGCACGTGTGGTACCTTATGCCAGTCAAAAATTAAAAACTATTCTGTGCATGTAGTACGTTAACGCCAAGACCCAGTTTCCCTACTGATTGGCAAGACCCAAAAAGTGATTATTCAAACTCAAATATTTAAAAAAAATACACAACATGCAAACAACCCCCAAGGAAATTCTTCCCCACCTACCTATACAACCACACAAAATTTCAGTAATCATCATTTTGTAGCTTATTCACTAAAAGAGAGCAAACATTTTTCAAAATAAACCACACTGAAATTAATACAAAAAACATTTTTTCACACTTCAATAACTGAACAGATATGATTGAAACGTTCAGGAATTATAGAGTCCACCATACTCAACAAACCCTGAAGATTTCGTGGAAATCCATAAAACCATTTTCTGCGAGCAGTGAACAAAAAAAATCAAGTTTAATATAGAACTCACCAGCGACCCTAACTACAGTGGTGCTACGGCACCCCTATAATATCAGACTAAATGTGCTTAGTTCTAGACTGCTTCTTCTGTTCCTACAAATCCAAGAATCTACTGCAGAGGATGTCAGAACTGTATGCAGCAGTGAGAAGATTCAATAGCCTGCACTGCATATTAGAGTTTATATAAGCGCTGATCCTTTATTTGCCACTCTCGTTGTCCTCCATGGGTTATGTACAGTCACAGAGGTCTTTACTTAGCTCCTGGAGAAAAGCAGACCCAGAAAACATGTGACTGAAGATTATTAAAGCTCTAACATGCACTGCAGGTTATTTAACCTGTCACTGTTGCCTACTGCTCTGACATCAGCTGCAGGGGATTCTAGGATTTGTAGTAAATGAAGATGTCAGCCTAGAACTAAACAAAATTAGTCTGATATGATCTACTACACTACAGTAAACATTAAGTATACCAAAATGTTTTTGCTGACAAAGTGCACATTGAGGCTAGCCATACACTTCAGTGTGGGACCCACTGTGCTGACTGTCCTCCTTTAACATGTATACACTGGTGAGCAGGAGAGAAAGGGAAGCTATAACTGACACATATAAGTTCTTGTGAGGAATCAACAGGGTGGATTGTGAGGACTTGTTTAGAAGAAATGAGGGCATAATGGATCAAGGGCATGCATGGAGATTGGTAGGGGAAGATTTAGGAGGGATATGAGGAAGTTTTTTTCCCAGAGTGGATGACGGGCAGATGGAAGAGACAGCCCAGAGAAGTAGTTAAAGCCAAGAATGTAATGTAAAGGAGTTTAAACTTGGGTGGGATAGTTGTAAGGGGAATAATTGATCCACAGCCATGGGAGAAGGGATATATATATAGGGGAGCAGGGACAATCAGCCACTGACGTTTCTTGGATCACTCTTCGATTTTTGAGCACAACCGATACATCCAATGCAGCCACTGACCATCAGATCTCTAAATCCAGCCTGCCCTAGGTTGCCACAGAGCTAGGCAGGGAACCAGGCAGACTGGATGGACTTGTGTGTCTTTTGCTGCTGATGTAATCTACATTTCTATAGTTGTAAGATTACAATGCACAGAAACATATATGTATGCTATGCTGTACAGCCTCATAACTATCGAGTTTCACACAAAGCACAAGGTTTGAAGAAGTTGGTCAATGGTAAGCATGGAGGTGAGTGGAGGGAAAATGTCAGCCATGGGGGGTTAAGGTCTTGGGGGTTTCTGCTTTGGTGTCATCAGATTGGGTGAAGAAGGGGGTCCATTATGCACCAGGGTATGTATATTATTATTTCAATCTGTGTACTACGGGGGTCGGATAAGTGAGACAAGCCCATTAGAGACCTGGGAATATATTTAACACTATATATTGATGCACTTCTGATTATACAAGGTTGGACAAGGGAGTGGGGTCATCAGACATTATGGATATTGCTGTCAGAAGACAGCACAGGGTATTCTCTTTAGTGAGTGCACACTGCCACATTTGGATCTTGCTCTAAATAACAGCACAAAGATAATAACATGCAGATGGCTATGAAAATGATTGTCTGTACCTGAGGGTTTCAAGGAGACTCACTTGCATTGTCTTTTTTGAATATTGTAAACAAGTGCCTCAGGGCAAACAGCGCTGTTCTGTACTAGGTTCCTCTCCCTACCACAAAGGACATGTGCCTAATGACTTCTCATACAGTGCTGCAACTGCAAATCTCAGCATGGCTGATATTCGACCATGCAATGCCACCCAGTGCACACTGCATGGTGAACATCTCTTCTGTATCAAATCATAATACTGTGTGCACCGATGTTGGGTGGGGTATTGGAACGGTACTACCCTGAGCTTCGATTTTGCTGCCTGATTTTTTTTTTTTTTTTTATATACTTTATTTACTCAGGGTAGCCTAGCAAAGATGGAACACCTCATTATGAAAGGAATCCTACTTCTACCCATTTCTGGAGCTGGGCAGACAGGAAAATTAAGACATTAAGTGACTTGCTCAAGGTCTTACAGTAAGCATCAGGCTCCAGTGGAGTTTAAGCTTTTAATCCCTGGGCTTCCAAGTCAGTGATCTAGCCACTAGATAATACTAATGCAAACTGCCTGCCTACACATTTCGGGTGACAGCACATGAATGTATAACTCTTGAAAGTGATGGTTGCATCCTCAGAAATATAAGGCTGACAAGTTTTCTACATTGAATTTATTTATTTATTTATTTATTAGAACATCAGTTTAACAACCTTTGAGCCAGAGGCTCATTTAAAAAGGTACCTCATCACAGTGAGGACAAGACAGTGCAAGAAACAAACATCAATCAATCAATTTAAGCATTTGCTGGGTCAGTCATATTGCACATGCCAATGGTTGAAAAATCAAATGGCCAGACAGTAAAGGAGGGTATTAGCAAATATGTAATACAAAGCAGAGACAGCCTATCATAAATGCAGCAGCACATGTCAGATACACAACTCTGCTCAGGTGTGCACCTGAAATATTAGACCACTTTTTATTAGAAAGTATTTATATATTTAAACCCTATGCAGTAAGGAGTAAGCACTATGATCGTGGTGCATCTCGTTAAACAATTCAAATAACACCAGAAAAGCAGAGCACATACTAACCTCTCAAAAGATGGCAAGAGCACAGGTGCTTTAACAAATAAAAATACTTTTATTAAGATTAAAAAATGCAGCCGGCCCAGTGGTGCTGAGGGTTGAGGTGCTGGATGCCACACCTCACACCACGCCAGTGACCCAGGGTTCAGGAATGAGCCTGTGTGCTGGGGGTCAGCAGGGAAGGAGATGGATTGAGCATCTCTAGGACAGCTCTCTTTCCCTGGGGAGGGATTATGGGGCTTTCCGGTACAGTAGCTAGAGTACCAGATGGAGTGGCATCCCTGCCCCGGGGGGCTCAGAGCTGGGGGTTCCTGGTCTGAGGTTGGAAGAGGGGTGGCATAACCTCTGAGGAGGCAGGGGATCAGGTCAGCAGTAGAGCAGCCATCGAGTAGAGGTAGCTCGAGAGGTTCCAGGTCACAAGAATAAACAGAATTGAAAAAAAAAGATTAAAAAATGTCACTCAGCCTGACGCATTTCGGATTACAACCTTTATCAAAGGCCTTTGATAAATGATGTAATGCAAAATGCATTAGGCAGAGTAGAGTTTTTTTTAATCTTAATAAACATATTTTTATTTGTTAAAGGACTTCTGCCCTTGCCATCTTTTGAGAGGTTGGTCTGTGCTCTGCTTTTTTGGTGTTATTTATATATTTAGAAATTGTATCTTTTTATAAAACCAAGAATGTGAAACTAGAAAACCTATATTAGTGTACTGCATCCTGGATGGCTGCCACCAGTATTAGTAAATAACTTCCATACCTCTTCCCTCAAGCATATAAGGAAAATATCACTTAATCGTTTGGATTTACAATAACGTTAATTCAAAAGATCAGTTGTCCATAGGGGTATGTAGAATGTGGGCAATTCTTTACACTACAATGAACAGAGTATGCTTTTATATTGCCATTTTAAACACATCAATCCATCACCCCCAAAAATGTTTTAATGCTCTGTTATGAAACATGTGCATACACAAATGTAAACTGACCGCAAGTACATTTAAAATCAAATACTTAATGTGAATTTCTCTGTACTTTCCAGTCATTGCAAAGTACACATACCTAAGTTGTACAATATTTTTACAAGGGGGTACAGTCTGAATTTGGCAGGAAGAGTTTGTCACTGGCATATGAAACTCAGCAGATGCTAAGGAACACCTCTTTTGAAATAAGAGAATGCAATTATAGTAGAAGACGCTCAAAGGGGATGGCTCCATGGCAAACCTTTTGTCCCCTTTAAGTGATCATTTCAATAATCAGGAGCAGACAGTTTTAATAGTAAGACATCTGCAGGCAAACACACATGCAAATTAATAACACACAGTACACAGTATTTTGTGATTTTAGTGATTTGCAGTTCTTTTTTGTCAGTATGCTGGTTGTCTCCATTTAGTTATTTTTATTGTTAAAAAGGTTTTAAAAGTGTTAAGTTGTACAGTGTCTCTGGTCTCCTATTAGGGCTGCCATAAGTTGAGAGAACTGAAAAAAAAAATCCAAACTTAGCTTTATGTTGCACAGCATCTTTGGACTCCTGTTAGGGCTGCCGTAAGATGAGAACACTAAAAATAAAATCTGTAATCTTCTTGTGTTTGGATTCTTCTCTTCCTCACCTGCGTAGACCTCTTTGACATCTGCTCTGTCTGCTCATTGGCATCAACATCGATGAACAGCTTGTACATCTTGAACTCCTGAGCAGAGAATTTACCATGTCTTTTTACAACTGCAGGGGAGAGGGTTGTCATCTTCAACTGACCTCTCGGCTGCATCAGTAAGCTCACTGACATCCAAAGCAAATCTGCCCTTTCTGGAACAGTTCTTGAAAGTGTTTGCTTGTGACCCCCTTACTTGTTATCAGAGCAGATTAGGAGACTCAGCAGAAGATGAGAACCTCTGACTTCAAGCACAGTACAGCTCATGAACAGCTTAGGTGGAAATGGCAGGGTTCAAAGATTGGTAATGATGTGTTGATGAGCTGCTAATTGAGAATTTGTGGAGCAAAGCTGAACATTATCTTCCCAATTAAATTACATCAGCATCCTCATTATAAGAAGCAGGCCTAATTGAATTGCATGGTCACTAAATTCGTGCAGGTGGATCATTCCATTTAAACGAACGTCCCCATTAAGCGCATCCCGATTAAGTGGCTGTATTTTGAAATGGAACATGTTTACAGGAAACAAAAACATCAAACTGTACCATGATACTGAGTGCACTAAAACCATGTAAAACCAACTCATTTATTGATTTATTTAACTTTGTTGACTGGGTAAGTACACTGGCAATAAACACCTTTTTCAGGCATGACCCAGGTGTGAATGCACAAGAAAGTATACAGTCATAGTGATGTGTGGACAACAGGTGATAGCAAGAAATACAGAACAATATGTACAGAGCAATATTTACATGATTACAGTCAACTTGTACAAAATGGGAAAAGGTAAAAGTATATACAGGGTGATATTCACATGAATACACTTGAAGGATGAACACAGTTACATGATTAAGAGGGAAAGAAAAGGTGGCTCAGGTAGTACTGAGTGACAAGGAGGTATGGGGGTAGAAAAAGGAAGTGGGGTTAGTGGAAGCACTGACATGCAACAGAGGAGGAGTAATGTAATTTCAGAAGATTAGTACAGGCAGGAGCAAGACAGGAGGTTTTTCTTATGGGAGGTGGTACTGAGTTCCAAATGGAGGCAGCATGGTAGGAAAAGGACTGCTGACCCATACTGGTGTGAAACAGTGGAACAACAATGTTGTTGAGGAAGGTAGAAAGATTAATGAGGGGGATCTGCCTGGCTAGGTAAGGTTGGTTGCAGGTTCGCAAAGTTTTGTTGCCGAGGGAGGCAAGAGCAAGATTTGCTCTGAGTTCAGAATGATGTCATTTGAGTTTGTTAAGCATTGTGCAATGGTGGGTGTTGGGGCTGCATACAGAGACAAATTTAGCTATGTTATAATAGAGTGTATGCTTGCTTTGTAAGGAAGATTTGCCAGCAGTGTTAATGATTAGCAGTGTTAATGACTGCTGAGCCATATTTGAGCATGATAAGAAGATTAGCCTTGGTGATTTTAACCTTGGTGTTGGCAGTCAAGAAATGGCAGACCCTGTACAGAGAATCCAGTTTTTTTATGTACAGCAGAAATGGTGTGTTCCAGGTGAGTTTCAAAAGAAAGGGAGGGATCGAGGTGTACTCCAAGGTATTTAAAGGGGAGGATCTTTTCAAGGGAGAGCCATTTCTAGTATTGCTGCTAAACAGGGTGATAATTTTAAAAGTTTCTGCTTGGACCCAAACAACATAGACAGTGTTTTAGGTAAGTTAAGGACCAAGAGAGCCAGGCTTGTTGAATAGTGAATAAGTTTCTGAGAGAGTTATTAATGGAAGTGATGTTATTACTATGAGTGTAGAGGACTGCATCACTGGCATAAAGACGTGTTTGAACTGGTCTGCAGATGGAGGGGAGATCATTAATGAAAATTGTGAACAAGAGGAGCCCCAATATGGAGCCCTGGGGGAGTCCAATGGAGATAACATTCATGCCCAAAATGTTATCAGTTTTGATAGTTTGTTGGCGATGGAGGGTATCCAGTGAACACGGCAATCATGATTGAGTGACTGCAAAAAGGGCGACTCAATCACAGTGACTGTGTTCTGGGCTACCTGGCAGGGTAGTAACAGGATATGGGGGTAGGCGACTACAGTGACAAGATGCATGTGTATATACACACACGAGGGGAGACCACACCATGCAATGGGTGGAAGAGGAGAGATGGTATGTCAGGTGTAGTGTGGCGGTCTGCTGCTGAGATGGTCAAGTTGGCATGCTGGGTAGGGTGGCAGGCTGGAGTTGGTAGGGTGGTGGGTTCGGTTCTGGGGCTGGCTTCCTTTGCATCAGGCTGGTTTCTATTTTTTTTATTAAGAGTTACACCCCCCCCTCGACATGCCCCCCCAGGATTTGAGAATCCTTTAGAAGGGAGGTGGGGGGAGCAGCCCTCACCCACATATCATAGAATCCCGTAGCTGGTTTTGTGGTCACCGTGAGTGTACACTACATCGCCATTATTTATTTTCAGTGACGTACACTCATTGGTGATCACTTTTTGACATAGAACTGTGATGGAGCAGGTAATCTTTGAACCTTGCTATAGCTGGGATCCCAAGGCCAAGTGCTGTGACTTTAGAGATGAGTAGATTGTGGTCAACAAAGTCAAAAGGCTTTTGTCATGTCAATGAACAAAGTACCAGTGACATGACATGTGTCCATAGCCTGGTAAGTGGCATTGGTGAAAGTTATAACGGCAGTATCTGTACAGTGGCTTTTCCAAAAACCATGCTGTTTTAGGCAGGTGAGATTGTGTTACTGCAGGTATCTGATTAGCTGGTGGTGAATAATTTTCTCTTGTAATTTGGCTAGGGCTGAAAGAATTGTCCAGGTAGAGTGCAGAATAACTTGATATGTCCGTTTCCACTTGTCTTAGCCACATTTACCTGTAAACTGTCCTGGAAAGAGCACCATCTACTATGCTTAGAGGGCCTAAAGTCCTATTTTTCTCCACGTAAATATCTCTACACTGATCTGGGTGGATCTTCTTTCATCCATGGTAATTTAGCCTTGGTCTTGTTGAATAAGACTACTAAATGTGACCACTCCATCAGAATGAGTGGTCACATGCATTGAAATTGACTAAATATGCTTACTGAGTCTATTGCTTTTATTCCCAAGGTTGTACTTAGAATTCATCCACGAACCAAAATGCAGTGGGACCTTACATTGGCTCCATGACTGAAGTGTAATACAGTTAGACTAAGCTAGTTCATAGCAAGTGAAACCCCATCTGTTTGGGACTGCTAGGTACACCTTCCATCACACTCACTGTACTACAGCCTCCTACTGAGATACCAGTAATAATAAGTGAATGTGCCCAGGGTGACTGTTTTAGATAATGTGTGGTGGCAGATGGTACTTGTGGTTAAGGTTTCCTACCTGGTAACACTGACATTTCACAGTTGGGTGGTTCAAATCCTTCTTCACAGTGGCACTGCAGTTCATGGTCACATTCCTAAATATGAAATTGGCTATGTTAGATTCTGGCTGTCACCACCACAGGGAATTTTATCAGAGACTTCATCAGGAAAGCAATCTAATGTTTAGAGCCTATAGCTGTCCACTAGTGCATCTTGTTCCAACCCATCCTTAGTCTCTGGTTTGCTGTATTCTCTTGGGTAAGCCATTTCACCTGCCTCGGGACTAGCAATCACATTTTCAAAATGGGTAGAATCAGAACCTCAAACACATAGTTCAATTGCAAATGTTATCACTGCATCATCTACATCCATGCAGATATTGAGATAGGATATGTAAAATAAGATAAATCTATTTAGTTCAACCATGATAAAACCTGGCTGAGGCATGACAGTAGAGCAGGCTGCGGCAGGACTCAGTTTTGGATGTGAGTCCAAGATCTGACACCAGTCACCAGAGCACTTAAAAGAGATTAAGAGAGTTTAATGTGATTTTGTGAGCTTTGCCATAGCAAATGGGATTAAGAACCTGTAGCTAAGTCAGTGTTAGTGCCTCCGTAGGTAGCACACTCACCTCTGAGGCAGGGAGATCAGAGGGCTGTGGGTTCAGTTCCCACATCTGGCACTTGGGTTAATATCCCAATACCAACATTGTAGTGCAGCATGAGAGGGTGCTGCACTTCTGAGGTGCCGTCTTTTGGATGAGACATTAAACTGAGGTCAAATCTGCCTAGACTGGTGGTAGAAAGAATACATATATAATAGTGTTACTTCACACTAACTCATAATACAATAAAAAAAAAGTAAACGTAAGGAAGTATTTCTTCATACATTAATACATCAATACAAAATAACATCCATGTAACCCCAAATCCTATTCGATAAAGCTAAAAGCACCCCCCCCCCACGACACTAAAAGAGTAGCGGAATTTTTATTAAATCTTCAACAACAAATAATAACAGACTGTGTTAAATTCATACAAAGTAATCTATAAATCATAAAATAATAGAAATAAAAATATGTGTTACATCCATACAATGTCTAGGTTGCTTTTAACTAGTACTTAGACCCTTAAAAATAAATTCTACACTAAACTGATACCCTCGTCCCATATTAAAGGAGTAGGGGAATTTTTATTATAACTTTCAACAATAACAAATTATAACACATAGTGTTAATTTCACACAAATTACTAAACAAATCAATAACAAGAAAACTCAAATAAGTATTACATTCATAGATTATTGGATTGTTCTTCAAGGAAAAAAAATAAAAAGATGAAACTAAATCATAGAACTAATACAACCCCCCTCCCACTCTCCCACTCAGGGAGTAGGGGGATGCATCATTATAATTCCAAATCAAATACTTACAATATGGTGTTAACTCACCCCACAATACACAACTCATAATAAAAATCAACTAAATAGTACAGTCGTATCTTTTCTGATTTGCTTACGATGAAATATCGAGGACCCAAAGTAAATCATAACACTACCCCCCCTCCCCTACTAAAGGAGTAGGGGGAAAAACATTTTTTTTATATACTTAGAGGAACCCTTGCTGCTGGGCCTATCTCCTGGTGCACCAGTTATCTGTCTGACCACTCACAGCGTGTAAAAATTAATGGGACCTGCTCAGACATCTGTCCCATCTTTTCTGGGGTTCCCCAGGGCTCCATTCTGGGCCCCTTACTATTCTCCCTTTACCTTAACACCCTTCCACACTCTTGCTCGGGGAACATTCTATTGTACGCTGATGTTGCAGTCATCTTTGCCTCAAGTCATAACCCTATTGCCCTCCAGGACTCGCTGCAGAAGTCCTTCACTGAAGCCGAGGGCTGGTTCAAGGAACATAGATTGGTGATAAATCTTAAAAAAACAAAAACTATGTTCTTCTCTCATCCCCAGAACAAGTCCTGCAACTTCAAACTCCAATTCACTCTGGGTCCTCATTCCCACTCGAACAAGTTTGCTCTATAAATACCTAGGGATCCATTTTGACCCCTCCCTCTCCTTCCATGGACACATCGCTGCCCTAGCCACTGCCACTAATATCCGATTGGGCATCTTACATCGGTATAAACACTGCCTCCCCTGGAGGCTCTTCAACTCGCAGTCACCTCCTCTATCCTGTCCCTAGTGGACTATGGACTGCCGGTGTATGGTGCTGCTGATCAGACCGCACTCCATAAAATTCGCACTACTCTGAATAAGGCCTGCAGGTTAATTACTGGAGCACCTAGGATGACACACACCTGTCTACTGTATGCTAAAGCGCTGGTACTTGATCTCGACGAGCGCCTCAAATATCTTACCTGTACCCTTACAAAAAAGACCCTCCTTGGGCTTTCTCCACCAGGATTGACCACCACCATACGCCGCTCTGTCCCACTAGTTCATACTCGGACCTCTGGGAAAACCTCTCTTGTTATCCCTAGAGCTAGGACCTCTCACAGCCAAAGAGCCTTCAGCTTTAGGGCCCCCTCCTGGTTCAACACACTGCCCCCTCCATCTCAAGCTCCAACTATATCGTGCTTCAAAACTTCCTTACGTAACCACCTTATTAACACCGATGCTGTAACTGCCGCTAGTCAAAGCCTGCTCAATACTTATGACAAAGCTTATTACTAAGCTGCCAAGGACAACATAACTCTGGTATTGTTTGCATCCATCCTACCTGTACCAGCTTGTTTGTATCTATGTCTTAATTTACTGTTATACCTATGTGTTGTACTGCTATACTGTGTATTTTGGTTTGTCTTACTGTGACAAGGTACCTTTGTAAATGAGCCTATGGCTCAAAGGTTTTCCAAACTGCTGTTTAAATAAAATAAAAAAATAAAATAAATAAATATAAATAACCCAAAAACAAATCAGTATTTCTTCATACAAAAGCAGGAAAAAGGAGAAATCATAAACATAAGGAGTATTATTGCATACGGTAAGCCAACCCATTAATAAAATTACCATAAGCATACCCCCCCCACTAAAGGAGTAGGGGGAGTTTTATTATTATTTCCAACCATAAATGATAGCAAACAATGCTGCCCTGACACACCATATACAAATCATATGACAAGAGAATTCAATTAATTATTCCCTCCATACACTGTGATATTTACTGTCAACTAAATTTTGAACCTAAACAGAAATCATAAAATAAGAACCCCCCCCACCCACTAAAAAATGGGTGAATCTGTTTTCTATAACTTGAAGGTTAACTTATACAAGATAATACCTATCACAATGAAAGTTTAGAGAAGTATTAGGGTCAGTCCTTTCTTAGCTGTCTTAAAAGAAAAAAATTCAGAATCCAACCCAAACCGTAAATGTAGCCCCCACCCCAAAAGAGCAGCAGGGGTGATTCTTCCCTTTTCCATCACTTGTAGAACATATAAACAGTTTAGTATTACTACATACTACATCATTAGAATGCCTAAACTGTAAATCAGGAAGTTATAAACATCTTCCTTGAAAATCAACCCTTAATTAAAATTATTGTAAACATACCCTCTTCCCCTTATGAAAAGAGCAGGGAATTTTTTTTTATACAGCTTAAACTAATAACAAACCAGACAGTGTGAATTTTACTCTGAGTAAAACTCAATAATAATATGAAATTTCAATTTGATATGACATCCACACCTAATCATATGGGACTGGATATTCAAAAGGGTTGCGCCATGCGCAATAGGGTTGCGCCTGCACAAGTCCGAAATTGTGCCATTCTGCCATATTCAGCAGGAGGCAGTTGCACCCCCCAAGGCAAGCTGAGCAACAGTGCAATGCAAATGAATGCATGCTGAGCTGGAGGGGGAGGAACCATGCATAAACTGCACAGCCCGATATTCAGCGGGCTGTGCAGAGTGTCAGGCGCAACCCCAACCTGCGCCTGCACAACTTGAGCCAAAAAAAAGGAGTAAGTCGAGGCCACCCACAGGTGAGCTGCCCCATTGCAGGGCACAACACAGCAGCTGCCACCTGGCTGCGCCCTCAACTCTCCTATCCCCCTGCAGCCCGATCGTGGGCAAAGGTAAAAATCCCCCACCCCGACTGGCCTGATCGTGGGCAAAAGCATAAAAATCCCCTCCTCCCGACTGGCCGATTGCGGGCAAGCTTAAATAACCCACCCCACCAGCCCAATTTATTCATTCCACATATCTGGACTGCCTTATGCGGTATGGGCTGCATGCCATTGGCTCTTGCTCTGCACCAATGCATGCAGAGCTCCAAGGCAGTCAGGCTGGCGGCGGTGGGGTGGTGGCGGTGATGCTGCCACCCACCGGCTGCAGGGGAGCGGGGTGGTGGGGCTTCATGGGTGAGTGGGGGACACTAGATTACCAGGATATGGTCTTGGGGGTGTCGCCACATTATGCAGCCCACGATCAGGCTTGCGGTACACTGGACCACCAGGGATATGTTCTGGGGGCACCTTGCTGCCTATGATCGGGCTGGTGGGGGTTTATTTAGCTTTTGCCCGTGATCGGGCCAGTCGGGGGGAGGGAGGATTTTTATGTTTTTGCCCGTGATTGGGCCAGTTGGGGGATGGGGAGATTTTTTACACTTTTGCCCATGATCGGGCTGCAGGGGGCATTGGTCTCCAATAGCTGCTGCCTGGCAGGGAGCCAGGTGCAAGTCCTCGGGGATCGGAGCACCTGCATGCTAATGGCATGCAAATGGGGCCATAAATAGATGCAAATGGCCCCCCTGCACCTTACATGAATTATGGCCCCATTTGCATGTCACCTTTTGAATATCGGAAATTTGCGCATGGCACAATGGTACTTGCACCACCACAACTTGAATGCTCCACTCTGACCACTTGCGGTGGCACAAGTTCCACTGCACCATGCACAGTGGCTGTGGCTGGGGGGGTGATATTCAAAGGAGTTGCTCAATAGCGCAACTCCTTTGAATATCGCATCTGCCACACCCCTGTGCAACTATTTTGTGCAGTGCAAGGGCTTGGACCACAAAATAGTGCAGTTTGAATATCCAGCCCATTGTATTTTAACTAATTCCAAAGCCATTCAATATTAAACACTCAGATTTTCCTCCTATCAAATTTATGCTCTAGAAATCCAACACTCCTTCATTAATTAAATGCTAGGCATTATAGTACTGTCTACCATGCAGAACACCCCAAATATTGCCAATAAGGTTAACCTACTAAACCAAAGATAAGCAAGACTCCCCCAAAGGGGAGTGGGGGGCAGAGATCTGTTCCATAACCTTAATGTATAACCACATGTACCATCAAGACAGACCCTTATCGTAAACTCTTCCAGAAGTCACTAAAGCCAGTCAAAACTATGCCACCAAGACTGGAAACCCTAGGTGACACCAATCCACTTTCTAAAGTTCTATGTTTCTGGACTGCATTATCAATCATACAAAACAAATTTTCTTCTGTGTAACATATTAGCTGGATCGTCAGCCTACATCTCACATGCCAGATGTAAAATTTTAAACAAACTAAAAACAGCCAGAGTATAACTCTATCATGTTTTGTCCATAAAAAGGGCAGTATGCCTAAATTCAAAATATCTAGGGTTAAATTATAAAAAGGTGATGTAGGCCATTTAGTCCATAACAAATTCCAAAATTTCTGGACAAAGGGACAAAACAAAATTAAGTATTCCATTGTTTCTATGGTCTCAAAACATGTATCCCTAGGGCAATAATGATGCTCCACTCTCTTACATTTCAAATGTCCTTCTACATTTAATTTCCCATGCAAGGAAAGCCACATAACATCCTATATATATGTTGGAATGTGGGGGAATGTTAGCATTTTACCGATTAGTTGTTTTTCCAAAATTGATTTTGAGTCAAAATATGCTGTATCTTGAAAAAAGGTATTTATCAAATAAGTATAAAGTTCTTTTCTTTTATATTTCACAAAATGTTCTTGTGCAATGCCCCAGAGTTTTCTCTCCCCAAAACACATCTTAAAAGTCTAAGAGAGATTTTGTATAGATCTTTGTTTAGGTATACCAGAGTGTAATGGCCAGAAAGGAAATATTTCAGTGAGAGTCTCTGTACCCAAGGGATCCATGTGTTACTAAGGCCTGTCAGCACTGGTTTAAGATTAGTATCCACAAGCATCATAAAGAATGAAAGAAGAAATGCAATAGGGTTAATCATTTTGAGCCCTCCATATTGTTCCTCCGTAAATAATAAACTCCTCTTACTGGGACTCAATCTGCTACCCCATGCACAGGAGAAAAAACAACTGTACAATTTAGTTCTAATTGTGGGAACAGGCTAAAAATGGCACTAAGATGGAAAAATATCGGACGCAAAAAGGTTTTAACCAAAAATACCAGTTTTACTTTTGGTAGTCTCCACTTATTCCAGATTGTAACCTTCTCCTGTGCTATGGCCAGTTTAGAATTCCAATTTAGCAAAGCTAAATCTCCTGGACCAAAAAGTAACCCTAAAATTGTGCAGGTTTCTGTGACCACTGGTATCCCTGTAAGCATAGGTTCTAAAAAGTTTACCAAGCCAAAAAGAAGGCATTTACTTTTTGTAAAATGTATCTGCAACCCAGTTGATTTGGTAAATTCTGTCAGAGTATTCCCCACTAATTTAGCTGATGCAAACTCTCCCTCGATAAAACAAATATCATCTGCATAGGCTATGCTTTTGATTTCCTCGATAGTACTAGAAAAGGAAACACCCTGAGCATTTACCTTATCATTAATTCTACGCAATAATGGTTACAGAGTAAAAAGATAAAGCAGTGGGCTGAAGGGACATCCCTGTCTGACTCCCCAGATCACTCCATATTTTTGTCCCAGCCACCCATTGCAATAAGTTTGTGCCATAGCTTTTGTATAGCAGGATTGTATCCAAGATATAAATTTTTGTGGGATCCCATATCATTGTAGACACTTCCAAAGACAACTATGACAGATTTTGTGGAAGATTTTTGCCTGGTCTAAACTAAGTATGAACCCTATAAGTTCCCCAAAGCCGCCTAGATCCATAATTTCCCTTAATAAGAGTAAACTATTCATTATTCTCCATTCATGAATAGTGCAGATTTGGGAAGGATTTATGAGGGATGATGCACAAAGCAAAAGTCTAGTATTTAATAATTTTATAAGAAGTTTGAAATCAGTATTAAGCAGAGTAATAGGATGCCAATTATTTAAATTAGCCCTGTCCCCAGCTTTATACATGAAAATCATCAACCCTTTCTCCATTGTGTTAGGTATTTCTCCAGTCAATAAAATGTCCTGAAATAATTCCAGAAATTCTGGTAGTAAAACCTATAATATAATCCTATAAAGTTCGTATGGTAGCCCATCTTTCCCCAGGGTGGGGCCATCCCTCACTTGTGCTAAAGTAGCCAGTAATTCAGATTGAGTAAGGGGTGCCATAAGTGCTTTTTTATCTGAAAGAAGAGCTTGTGGCAAATGACTTCCATCCAGCCATGCCATGTAGGTATTGTTTGGTAACTCTTGGGCACTAAACAGCGAATAAACATAGTTATCTACCACCTGCAAAATACCTGTTTTGTGGTAAAAATGGTACCCTGCATATCTCTCACTGAAATCATTTGTTTCTGGTGTTTCTGTTGGGCACAAAAGTGATATGGGTTCATAAAATCTTGCTTCCCCTAGGTTCTGAACTCACGTTCTTGTTCCAAAGATTTTAGTCTGTTGAATTGTAAATTATTCATTTTGTCTTTCGTTTCAGCCAGCTCGGCAAGAACTTGTTTATTACCCTGTGAAGCCTGAAACACTAGGTTTTGGAATTGTTTCCTGTACACCTGATACAAATCTTTCATAAATTTCCCATTCTACCTTCCAATGTATTGAAAATAATATTTTATATCATTTTTTGTCTCTTCCCACCATGTTTGAGAAGTATCATATAGAAATTTAACAGATTTACATGCTTCAAGTAGGGACATCAAACCTTCCTTCACTGTAGGTAAAGAGAGGAGTTTCAGGTTCAGCTATCAATAACCCGGGCCTTGTTGCATCCTGTACCGGGTCATAATGTCACACGCTTAATAGCGTACAGCATTATAGTGAAACCTGGACTTGAGCGCTCCCTGAATTGGAACTCCCCAGAACTGAGAATCTTTAGTGTGAGGGTCCTGGGGCACAGCCCCTCATAAGGGGTGTGTGGGGGTGGAGCCCACCACAGAACAGAGATGTGATGCTTCATGGCATTAATCATGCAGCATGATAATGCCATGTGGCATTATGTCTTGCAACATAATGATCCCATGCTGTTGCATCCCATCATAATTAGAGACCGAGATCTCTATAACAGCATGATCTGAGGGGGGCACCAGGGTGGTTTTAGTATGTTTGATACTCAATGAGGGGGATATAAACCAAAAATCAATTCTAGTGGTCAAATTGCCGTGAAAATAGTTTTTCTCAAGGTTACCAAGGTGTGCACAGACATCGATTAACCTGGTTTGGGATATCAGGGCATTTAAATAGTTTGTGTCACAATATATTTTCCATGTCAATGGACCCCTATCTTTAAGGTACAATCCACAATTAAAATCACCTCCTAAAAAAAAACATATCTAGCAGTGAATAGATATAGCTGAATGATTTGAAAAAAGCTCTATTCTTGCTGTCTTTGTTTGTGGGACATACACATGTATAAGTCGGCAAGGTAAATCATGGTGAATAATGTCCATCACAGAGCCCTGCCTGGAAATATATCTACAGTTTGTATAATTTTAGCAGAGGGGTGATTTATACATATATCAGCACCACTACAGAGGTCATCCCCTATAGACCATTGGGTTACTCCTCATTTCCACCCTAAGGATGCTGTATCCAGCTTCAAGCTCCTGCCTAGTGTGCAGCCTAGTATCTTGCAAGAAAACCACATCATAGAAGACATATTCAAACAGAGCAAAAATCAACCGCTGTTTCCTCTCTGACTGAATGCTGTTTGTACTCAAAGATGCCATTTTAAACTCATGCAAACTACTCATGCTAGATTTAAAGGCTAGAAATGAATTAATGAGAAGAAATCCTATAACTCTAGTTTATCAGGGCTAAAATCCTCATGATTTCTTCTTGACCCATTTCCGAGAACCTATTCTGGATCAATTTTTGGGAATAGTAGCTAAATCCTCTGTAGAGCATTCAGTGTCTGAACCCCCTTCTGCTTGGGAGGAATGCACTGAAGTGGAGTCTGATTCAGTTCCAGCATCCAAATCATCTCCCTGCAAGGTAGTAAAAGTATTTTGCACTAGGATATGAAAGGGCTCAGTAGTGGAGACTGGAGTTTTGTTCCACAAATCTCCTTCGTCAGTTGTTCACTATCGTGAAAGCCCCTTCTGGCTGAAGGGAAGGGGGCATAGCAGTCATGTCAGTGGATAACCCAGAGACTGTAGACATTTCCTCAGTGACAAGGACAGGGGAAGCTGGGTTTTCCATGGACCCAGACGTTTGCCGTGGAACTGTTTGAATTTCCAAAGAGGGAACAGAGGGGGCCTCAGAAGATATTCTACCAAAAAGAGGGGGCCCACGCTGCCTCAAACCTGCTTTTGTAGCAGTATTTAAGTAAGAATCCTGGATAGCGAAGTCCCCATTTGTGGAATTATGTGCTGCCCAGGGGCAGTCTGAAAAGTAGTGATTCTCCTCACTTAAGCTACATTTGGCTGGATGGTGGCAATCAGACATAACATGACCCAGCTCACTGCACTACACACATTTCAATGTATCACATGTCCTGCTTAAATGTCTACTAGAACCACACTTGTAACAGTGACGTGGTTGTCCAGAATAAAAAATGAAACCCTTATCCTGGCCCAGCTAGAAACAGCTGGGAAGATGTTGAAGTCCATCCTCTGTTTGTGACAAAACCACTTTATATCTCCAGCCCCCATTCCAGAAAGCCTCTGAATCTAAGATTGGTTCTGGGTTACCCTGGAATTTACAACATTTTTCAAGCCAATATGTAATGTCAACTACGTTTACCCCCCTCATTCCAAAAAAGGACAGTTAGTACTTTAAATGACTGTTTAGTAAGGGGTATAGCTTGAAAGTGGGTCCATGCAAGGTTTGTTTTTAGTAGGGCATACTTCATCCAAAAACAATTTAAAATGTCAGAAGAACGGAAACTGATATCATATGTAGACTCCTTTGAGGTATGTATCAATGCTTACACCTCAGTGGGAGAAAAAACAAGCATTTGTTTCAGTAAAACTTTCCCCACATAAAACTGATTAGGCATAGTGTCTACAGGCCCCAAAAATTGTAGTCTCACAGCATTATGGCGTATAGCCAAGGAGACAGGTTTTTGAAAAAGACTAGCATATGTAGGTGCTGTTGTAGCCCCTTGTTACCCTGGGTTACTAGATTCCCAGTAAGACCTAGTGGTAGGCAGGGAAGGCAGCTTGTGAAACTCCAGTGAAATGGGTTTCACACTGTTTCACTCTGTTGTCAGTCTCAGCTGAGACTGAGAGATGACATCACCAATAGAACTGTCGCAGCTGCATAAGCCACATTGGAATCTGCAGCAGAGGGAGTTAGATAGAATGTTGGGAGTTTTCAAAGTCAGTCTCCTGTGTGCTTTCAAACAGGAAGGAGTCTCCTGTTTGTTTTGAAGCAAGAAAGTCAGTGTCCAGTACTCAAGTGGTGGAGACCGCTGTTCGGGTCTCAGTGCCCCTTCCCTCCCGAGGGGGGAAGTAAAGATCCCCATGTAGATTCCAGGGGCAATCCCCTAAATTCAGCAAAAGAAAGAAAGCTGCCTATTTCAGTTTCAGTCTGTGCTTGGAAAGTGGGAAGAGTTATACTTCGCCTGTGGGGCACCTGCAACAAAAGGGTGAGTGTTTGCTCTAATATGAGAGAGCAAAAAATGTGTTTCTTCAGCCTGGGATATGTGAAGAAATCTGGGATTTGAACTACTATTTGGGAGGCCTATAGTACTAGGACAAACAAATGGAGTAGTGTCAAAAGCTAGAGTGCTGTGTGAATTCAAGTAATATTGTAGAGGGGGTGCGACAGTTCATTCACCATTTAATCTACATTCCGAAGTTTCCATTTTTCCAGAGAAATGGCCAGGTATGGGCCATGGGAGCTGGAGGTGGGAACATCCCCCCATCTTTAGTAACCAGGTCCATCTCTACGGATTTCTGCTGTGATTGCTACTTGCCTCATGCGCTTGGCCAGTGATGAGGGAAGTACCCAGACGTGGGTCACAAATGGGAAAATCTCTCTAGGGGTCGCAGACTCTAAGTGGTGTGGGGAGCCACAACAAGTAAAATGGGTTCATTCTTCCAATGGACCGTCAGTCAAGTATGGGAGTCAGAAGAAGTAAGAAGGAAATCTCTCTAGGGGTCACAGACTTTAAGTGGTGTGGGGAGCCACAACAAGTAAAATGGGTTCATTCTTCCAATGGACCGTCAGTCAAGTGGCCGGCAGGGGAGCTGGGCCAGTCGGGCTGTGTACCTAAAGCTCGTGCAAGTCAGGGCTGTGTGCCTGGTGGGTCCAGAGCCTGAAAACAGTAGAAATGGTTCATTCTTCCAGTGGACCGAGTTGTAGTCTCTAATCTGCATTATCAGTAAATGTAGCCCCATGGGGGTCCATCTATGTTTTGTTGTGTTCAGCTAGTTGTGAATAAAAGCCACACTGAAAAATCCCATTCCTAGTTCTGGACATTATAGTTATTGCTTCCTGTGTTAGGATTTACTTGGGTGCCCCTGTGCAGAGTAGCCAAACCTAGGTCCCCTTGTGCCAGATAACCTCATCCTCCCTGAACCCAGGTCCCCAACAGGTATTGCTGCCAGCGCCAACAGCATGCCACCTGTCATTTGGTAAAAAGGCAGGGGTGAGGGGTTACACTGTCAATTTAGTAGGTATGGATTCTTTGTCTATAGCCTCCTCAGGGGTTATACTAGACCTCTCATCTCCATTAGGAGGAAGGCTGTTTGCCTGTGAAGCCGCAGGGGTTTCCTGCTGTGTGAGTTCTTCAATCAGGGAAAAGGATATAGATCCAGATATATTTGCATTGAACTGTTGGGGGGGGGTTGTTCTACTGGCGGGTTTGTAGGAAGTACTGGATGTACATCCCCTGTGAATGGCATGTCTTGCACACCTCCAACAGCAAAAGGCTTATCCCCCTTGACCCCGGTAGGAACAAATTAGATTTCATGGCCTGGAAGTGGAATTTTGGGATCTGCAACCCACTGACCTGCTTCATTTTGGATCCAGCCAGCCTGTTCCAAGGCTCGCTCTGGAGACCATTGTTGATCCTGTTGTGAATGCGCTTCATGTTCTTGCTCAATAGTTAGTGTGTCGAAAACTGGAATATACTGTGGCTGTAAGGCCACAACAAAAACTTCTGTCAACATCTCCGAGGTAGGTGACGGAGAGCCTTGTATGTGCTGTTTCCTTTTTTTTTCCCTCTGCTGCTCAATGTTTCGCAATACGATATTCTGCTTATACTTTAGTCAATAGATCTTGTTTTACCTTAACCATGGTATCCATATTCTCATCTTCCATCGCAGGCATCGTACCTGGATTGGGACTGCAAACAGAAGCAGCTTCTGGCATGGTGGGGGAATCAACATTTCTCCTTATTTCAATGGCATCTCCATCAGTCACCGCCACCAAAGGCAGAGGATGAGGAACGGAAAGCTGGCCACCCTGTGGATGGCTCCCAGCCATACCATTCTCCCCGCCTGGCTATGCTGGCTCACTCTCAGCAGCATGTCCATCTCCACTTTCTTCATCCATGCAACTAGAACTTTCCTCGTAGACACAGCACCACCTGTCTACTAAGTAGGGGAATTTCCCCGGTGTCCTGGCCAAATTTCCCCCATTCACTGAAAATATCACCAACAGCTTAATCTGGTTCAGCTTCAGTTGCTTACCATCTGTATCCCCCCTCCCCCCGGTCACCCCTGAAAAAGGGACTTCTAGCCCCAGTGGGCCTACTGGGTCAACAAAATTCAATAAATAAAGAAGTAAGTAACTGTAGGAGTTGTGATTCAATCTCCTACCATTCAAACTACCAAAAAGTGCTGTTTTCCATTAAACAAATGCTTTTATTTCTGTGCTCGGCTTCATTTGCATAACCCGCCTCTTTTTTTCTCACTGCTGCAGCCCCCCAGGCATGATATCATGCAAGGGAAGCAAAGTTCATAATCATTGTTTTGAAACAGAGACCTCTGTTGGTCAATCTTGGTATTGCAGATATCTACACTACCGACATACTTTAGGAGAATACAGCTCTCAGTAAAGAAATATTGTCAGCTAGATACTATATGCACAATGTCTTGTTTGGACAATAAACATATGAGAGCTTTTATTACTGAAGCCACTACAGAGATATTAGACTGCACCTCATAGAAAGGGAATTGGAAAACAACTTCTTATTGTGTTCACAATGCCTTGTTATATACATCAATATATTAGTTGTAGTTACCACCACCAAAATAAGGGACTGCACCTCTGAGTAACTAACATTTACATCAATTTGTCCAGAATTCCTTGGTGCTGTTTGTAAAACATTGATAGTTCCCTTGCATGAAATCATTCTGGGGGGGCTAGCTGCACACATAAATCCGGAGAACACAGTGCTGATAAAACATAAATAAAAGTGACTATGACACATTTCTTGACAAAACAAATTGCAACTTCAACACTGGAAGCATGGGTGGCAATGGCATATTATATGAAAATGGCATCTGTGAAAGCTCACAAAACCACTTTAAGGCAACATAGAGGTGAAAGGGGAGGGGGTAACAGCATAGCAGGTAACATTGGGGTGGGGTTCCATGTCATAACGGCGATCGCCAAATTGCTGAAAAATCAAAATGTGATATACACTACCAGGGAAGACATGCAGGTGAAAAGAAATGTTTCTTTATGTGGGAGGTGCATAGCCCCTCTGAAACCCCTTACTAAAGATTTTCAATGCCGGGGGGTACATTCTGGAAAGGTGAGAAACTTGGTAAAAAAAATACTCCTTCCCACAAAACACAAAATACTGTGTCCTTGCCCTGAACCCTGCACCTTCCCCACTATAGCCATGCTAAACAGCTAGCTCAGCGGCCTCTTGACACAGTACCCCCCACATACCGTCTGTCCTGTTCTGTTCCCCTCCTGTTCTTCCAGTCACCTGGTTGTTTACTCCTCTCTGCCCTTTCAGGATAGCTCACATGATGAGGGCCGAAACCGAGTCACTCATATTCGAGTTGTTCAATTTCAGTCACCATTTTTATGGGTTATCTTGGGGTGGGTAGCATGGGTGTAAACCATTGAGCTTTTTTTCTACCTGATATATGCAAGATTGCAGGATGAAAGTAAATTCTACTTTGTAAGCTGTGGCAGTATATGAAGGATGCAGACCAGCACAGAAAACACTGTAGCACACATTTGTTTCACTAACTGCCTTCAGTTAAACAGAACTGGAAGTTTTTATTACCCAAATGTATGTAGATCTATATACAGGAAGAGTCTTTCCATTGTTCTTTTAAATTAAGGCCTGTCACTCCATAAGTTGTATTGGGTAGAGAGATCAGGTTGTTTTAAATAAAAACTAAGACTTTTTTTATTGGAATGCATAAGGTTTATGCCTTGTGATGTTAGATCCATGTACTAGTACCATTTGTCATGTATTGTGAACCTTAATTAAGGTAATAGAAACATAGAAACATAGACTTTGATGGCAGATAAGGACTGCTTCGTCCATCTAATCTGCCCATTTCCCCACCTACAGGATAGGCTGCAGATCCTAGTTAACCAACAGTGTATTTCTTCCTACCTCCCACAAGAATTGCCTTATGTCTGTCCCATGCATTCTTGAATTCTCCCACAGTTTTAGACACCACAACCTCCTCAGGAAGGTTGTTCCATGTATCCACTACCCTCTCTGTCAAATAATACTTCCTCACATTGCCCCTGAACCGCCCCCCCATCTTTAAATTGTGTCCCCTTGTTCTTGCACGTCTCTTTTTCTGAAAGAAGCTACCCTCTTGGACTTTGTTGATTCCACTGAGGTACTTAAAAGTTTCTATCGTGTCCCCCCTCTCCCTTCTTTCCTCAAGGGTATACATATTAAGCTCCTTTAGTCTCTCCTCATACAGCTTCTCTTGCAGACCCTGCACCATTTTAGTTGCCCTCCTCTGGACTGCCTCTATCCTGTCTATGTCCTTGCGGAGATGGGGTCTCCAGAACTGGACACAGTACTCCAGATGGGGTGTCGCCAACTGTCTGTACAGAGGGATAACAACTTCCTGTTTTCTGCTGCTGATGCCTCTCCCTATGCATCCCAGTATACCCCCAGCCCTCCCTACTGCCTTCTCACATTGCTTGCTAACCTTAAGGTCATCTGATATGATTACCCCCAGGTCCCTTCCCTTTTTTGTTGTTACTACCCCCCCCCCATTGTGTATTCTTCCCCTAGATTCTTGTTTCCCAGGTGCATTATTTTGCACTTCTTTGCATTGAATCCTAGCTGCCATACTTCTGACCATTCCTTCAACCTTGCCAAGTCCCTTCTCATCCTTTTCATGTCTCTTTGTGTATCAACCCTGTTGCAGATCTTTGTGTCATCTGCAAAGAGGAATGTACTGAAGAAATATTGATGCAGACAAGATGACTCCATTTTCAGAATTTCTTCGTTTTATTGATAATTTTAAAACATGGCATAGTACCCAATGTTTCAACTAATTATAGGCTTTATCAAGAGTTGCCATTTAGGGTGATATTTCAAATGTATTCTTTTTCATTGTTTTATAGTCCTCTAAAGATCAGTGTAAGTTCCAATGTTAGCCAATCCTTCAATTCCATAAAATACTCATTCCAAAATCCTAATATTCTTCCAAATCTCAGAAATAATCATCAGACACTGTTTCATTAATACATTTTTCTAATTCTCAAAGCAGAGTGAGGCCTGCAACGTGTAGGGCATCAAGAATGGCCCTGCTCTTGGATGTGGCTGCAGCAAATGTACTCCAGTTAACATCTGGCATGTTCAGGTCTCCCATCAACAGTATCTCCCCTTTCTCTGCCATTCTAAGAATGCCTTCTATCATATCCTTGTCCATTCCCTCCCCCTGACATGGGTGTCTGTACACAACCCCTGTGCGGATTGTGTTGATCTTTCCAGTCTCCAAGGTGACCCACAGTGCCTCCTCTCCTCCCTGTTTACTCTTTTGTTCAGTTGCTTTTATCCCTTCCTTTACATAGAGAGCTACTCCTCCCCCTCTTCCCCCCTGCCTGTCTTTCTGGTAGGTTATGTACCCTGGTATGTTAACATCCCAGTCATGGTTCTCTGTGTACCATGTTTCTGTGACTGCTACGATATCCAGGCATCCCTTTTCCATCAAGGCCACCAGCTCAGGAGCTTGTTGCCCAGACTATGGGCATTGGTACTCATTACCCTCCATTTCCTGATGGCCTTACACCTTTTTACCCCATCTCTGTCCTTCTTGCCTTTGTCACTTTCTCCATTTACCCCTGCCCTTCTCCCTATTTCCACCTCTCTGTTGGTGTTTACCGCACCCACTACCGTGATTTTTTTTGGGGGGAGGCTAGGATTTCCCTGCTCCTTTCCAGTGCCTCCTCCCTTGGCTAGTTTAAATGCTTGCCAATGAAACATTTAAACCTATTACCTAGGATCCTGGTTCCCCTCCTAGAAAGATGCAACTCATCATGCCAGTATAGGCTTGCATCACTCCAGGTGGACCCCCAGTCCCCAATAAAGCCAAATCCCTGAGCTCCACACCATTTTTTCACCACTGATTGAATCTCATGGTGTGGAACACCCTAGCCTCTCCTACGCCATAGATGGGCAGCACCTCCAAGAAGGTTACCGTACGTGCTACTTGTCTAAGGCCCTTCCCCAATTCCACAAACTCTTCCTGCACTTCTCTAATCCCTTTCTTAGCCAGGTCATTTGTTCCTAGGTGGACAATGATATCCTGCTCCCTCCCCTGTGCAGCTGCTCCAGCAGTCCTGAGGATTTGCTCCTGTCCCTCCAAGCCATGGCACCAGGCAGGCACCCACATCCCTCTCCCTTCCACCCCCAGTTCTACCTTCCTAACAATGGAGTCCCCCACCAGGAGTTGGTTCCTTCCCCTGCGGGGTCCCCTGCCACCCTCCTGTGGGTCTCCTTTGTGGAGATTCCCAGCATCCTCATTGGTCTCCACTGTGGGTGCCTCCATAGAACAACCACACTTTGCCAGAATGGCATAGGAATTGTGGAGCGGAACAGCTGGAGGGATGCACCCCTGTTCCACCACCCTCACCCTCCCTGAGCCCACTGTGGTCCAACCACTCCTCTTTCTTGGCAACCTCTGAGGCAACAGCAGTGGCACTGGTGGTCCCTGTATGGATGAGGAGGTCCCACAAATCCTGGCCAATTCAGCCTGGAGATGAGCAACCTCCTCCCTCAGCCCAGAGAGGTGCCTGCAGATGGGACAACACCGCATCCTCCAGAACGTCTTCCGGAAGACTGCTGCTCCACAGCCACTGCACTGCACCACTCCCATCATGTCTTATTTCTGGCCCCTTAACTGTTTGCAATCCTTACTCTTTCCTCTGTTTTTTTCTCTCTCTCCTTACTTTCTGCCTGTGTGCCCTTTAAGCACCTGATTGTCCTGTTCTGAGACAAGAATATCCTATATTTCTCAGTAGACCCCTTACTTGCTCAGAGGCAGACCTCCAGCAGCTAGAGGGGTCCGGAGAGCTACTCTTCCCTTCTAGGATGGTGGGTCTTTGGTGGCTCTGTGATCACTCACTTCCTGCTCCCAAACAGGAAGTTCCTGTTGTCAGTCAAATTCTGTGCCTATAAAAGTAGAACTAGCTTGGGTGGGAGGGTGGAAGGGAGGGAAGAAGGGCAATATAGTCCCAGTAGAGAAGTCCAGTCATACAGCAGGCCTTTCTCCTGGTGTCTTCTGCCAAGCTACAAGCAAAATCTTTCTAAGGCAGTCTTTAAATGTAGCTTCCTTCTATCTAAGCCACTCCCCCTACTTACTAGATCTTTCTACAAGTAATTTAAACCTCACAGCAATCAAGTCCTTTCAATCACCTGAGATTTAGAAACATTGAAACATAGACTTTGACGGCAGATAAGGACCACTTGTCCCATCTAGTCTGCCCATTTCCCTACCTACAGGACAGGCCGCAGATCCTAGTTAATCAACAGCCTATTTCTTCCTACCCCCACAAGAATTGCCTTATGTCTGTCCCATGCATTCTTGAATTCTCCCACAGTTTTAGACCCCACAACCTCCTCCTCCTCAGGAAGGCTGTTCCGTGCATCCACTACCCTCTCTGTCAAATAATACTTCCTCACATTGCCCCTGAACCGCCCTCCTTCTATCTTTAAATTGTGTCCCCTTGTTCTTGCAAGTCTCTTTTTCTGAAAGATGCTACCCTCTTGGACTTTGTTGATTCCACTGAGGTACTTAAAATTTTCTATCATGTCCCCTCTCCCTTCTTTCCTCAAAGGTATACATATTAAGCTCCTTTAGTCTCTCCTCATAGGCTTCTCTTTGCAGAACCTGCACCATTTTAGTTGCCCTCCTTTGGACTACCTCTATCCTGTCTATGTCCTTGCTGGAGATGGGGTCTCCAGAACTGGACACAGTACTCCAGATGGGGTCTCACCAACTGTCGGTACAGAGGATAACAACTTCCTGTTTTCTGCTGCTGATGCCTCTCCTATACATCCCAGTATACCCCAGCCCTCCCTACTGCCTTCTCACATTGCTTTCTAACCTTAAGGTCATCTGATATGATTACCCCCAGGTCCCTTTCCTTTTTGTTGTTGTTACTACCTCCCCACCCATTGTGTATTCTTCCCTGGTTCTTGTTTCCAGGTGCATTATTTTGCTCTTTTGCATTGAATCCTAGCTGCCATACTTCTGACCATTCCTCCAACCTTGCCAAGTCCCTTTTCATCCTTTCCATGCCTCCTGTGTATCAACCCTGTTGCAGATCTTTGTGTCATCTGCAAAAGGCATACTTTTCCTTCCAGTCCCTCTGCAATGTCACTGATGAAGACATTAAAAAGGACTGACCCAATACTGAACCATGCGGTACCCCACTAGTAACCCCTCTTTCTTCAGAGTGGACACCATTTACAATTACCTTCTGTGTCCTGTTGTGCAGCCAATGTTTTACCCAGGCTACCACCCTGGGACCCACTCTCAGGCTGTTTAATTTGATTATTAATCTTTTGTGTGGGACTGTGTCAAATGCCTGGCTAACGTCTAGGTAGGCCATGTCCACAACCCCTCCCTGGTCTACTACTTTGGTCACCCAGTCAACAAAATCTATTAGATTCTTCTGACATGACCTTCCCGCTGTGAACCCATGCTGCCTTGGGTCCTGTGCTCCACTGGCCTCTAGGTACTCAACTATTCTTTCCTTCAGAAGTGACTCCATCACTTTCCCTACCACAGAGGTCAGACTGACAGGTCTGTAGTTTCCTGCCTTTGTCTTGGTCCCACTTTTGTGAAGGGATTCACATCCGCCTCCTCCAGTCCTCGGGTACCACACCATCCTCCCATGATTTATTAAAAGAGTAGCCAGTGGTTTCACTAGTTCCTCCCTTAATTCTTTTAGAATTCTGGGGTGAATTCCATCAGTACCCATTGCTTTGTCCACCTTCAGTTTTAGGAGTTCTTGCAGAACCTTTTCTTCTGTGAAAGCACTGGGATCGACCCCCTCTATCAAGAGTGCTTCTGTTAATTGGATTTACACCTAGATAACTGTTCAGATAACCATTCAGTTCAGTTAACTCAGACAAACACACCCTTTTTTTGTTTTGTTTGTTAGTTTTTTTTTACCCTAAATTAAAGTTCCAAGTACAAGAGTTCTACTTCTTTAGTCCCAGTAGAGAAGTCCAGTCACACAGCAGTCCTTTCTCCTGGTGTCTTCTGCCAAGCTACAACTTATGTACTGATTATGTACTGATATTTAAGTATTTCAGTAAAGAAAGCATAAAAAAATGGAGATCATACACATAAAACTAGACAGGTTATCATATGACCCCTCCAAACATTTGCATAATAGCCCCATAGATATAGTATAGACCTACAACCAATTGCATATGACAGCATAAAAGCCCCTGGTTGTCCACATGATGTCTCCTCTAGTTTTTATACATAGACTGTCTATAGCATAAACCCTATACAGACACTAGGCTGTCAGTGATAAGATATGGTATTAGGGGTAGGGTTGATGGACCGATGGTCTTTTGCTGACCTCAACTTGTATTTTACATGTGAAGCCCTCGGTCCTTGGTGCACAAATAATGCTGGCTGCTGAGAATGTGACAGCACATCTTGCTTACTGGCCAGCCACAGGACAGCATTACAGTTAGCTGTGGAGATAACCACTCACCTACCATTCCAGCTTTAGGAAAGGAATGCTGCAGTGCATTGGCCATTTTTAGATTGCGTGACAAATAATAAAAAAATGGAAATAGGTTAAGAAATTCATTAAAGATGTTCCCAGGGTCTCCACCATGGTAAGTTTATGGGAAGTCTGGCTTCAACATGATTTGAACAATTCATTGATTGATTGATACCACTCAAGACCTCATCATGTACATGTACATATCCATAGGTTGCATAGGATAATTAGTAGCTTGCTGGAGCTATGTTCATAGACCTTTCCAAGGTCTTCAACATAGCTAGCCATCCTCTCCTTCTTGACTCCCTCTGCCAAATTGGTTTCTCCACAGGCCTCCTAGCATCATGTGCCAGTTACCTCTCCACCCGGTCCCAGTGCATCAAAATAAATGGAACGCTATCCAACACCCTACCTGTCTGCTCCGGGGTGCCCCAGGGCTCCATCCTGGGTCCACTTCTTTTCACCCTCTACCTAAACTCCTTGCCAAAGGCCTGCTCTGAAAAAATATTACTGTATGCAGATGATACAGTGCTCTATGCCTTGCATCATAAACCCACTCCCCTCCAGGACTCCTTCTAACATGCCTTCTTCCAGGCCCACACATGGTTCAAGGACTGTAGACTGGTCATAAACCTGAAAAAGACAAAATTGATGATTTTCTCTCACCACCAAAACAAAGTGAAAAGTGCTCCTCTCCTCATCCTCCCCAGCACCCAGCACCCCCTTAAATAGGTATCCATCTACAAATATCCTGGACTTACCTTTGACTCTGCCCTTATCTTCCATGACCACATAAACACCTTAGCGGCCACCACTAACACTCGAATTGGACTCCTTTACCGGCACAGGGACTACCTCCCTCCTGATGCCCTTAGGCTTGCAATTATTTACTCAATACTGTCCCTAGTGGACTATGGGCTCCCTGTGTATGAGGCAGCAGATGATTCCACACTCCAGAAAATTCAGGGCTCCCTCAACAAGGCGTGCAGGCTCCTAACTGGTGCCCGCAGGCCCACCACACCTGCTCCCTCTATTCCTCCTCCAGTCTTCTCAACCTCAATGAAAAACTCCACTATCAGACCTGCTTACTCACCAAGAAAATCCTGCTCGGTCACTCCCCTCCTGGGGTCACCACCTCTCTCCAACTTGCCACCTCCTCTATCTCCACCCACAACTTGGACAAAGCTATATTGGCAGTATCCAGGGTAAAAACCTCCCTTGCCCAGACAGAGATCCTTCCACTACAGTGCCTCTGTTTGGTTTAATGCACTCCCAGCCACCAGCACTAGCACACCCAAGATTGCCCATTTCAAAGTTGCTCTCCAAAACCACCTCCTCAATGTCCGCTCCTGTAACTGAAACTAGCCTGTGCTTTCATGCCCACAATGACCCAAACCTCTGACAAAGTGCATTATGGACTGTAACCTCTTACAACAATGTCTGGCCCATAAATATGAAGGACTATACTGTAACGTATGCTCACTCATGTTAACAATGTTTTTCTGCTATGCTTATATAAATATCCGTATCCAAAACTGTATATAATATCTGTAAACAATGTCTGTAACCCATACATGATAGCTATTTCCTTTGTAAATTGTACCCTGTTTTTTTTTTTCTGTCCTCCATGTGACGAGGTACCTTTGTAAATGAGCTGTCTGGCTCAAAGGTTGTAAATCCGATATTTCAAATAAATAAATAAATTGTTTGAGTTACTGCACTTGTGCACATTCGTTGTTACCAACTCTAAATGTATGAAACCAATCTCTGTACTTGTTACTTGTCTTGCACCATGCTTACCACATATAGTATTTCATGTTTTTGTTTAGTTCTCTGTATTACTTCTAGGCAACTGTATTTTGTTTGGTTTTTGACTTTTAGTTCTCTGTACTCTCTTGGCAATTGCATAAACCTTCTGCATTTTTTCATGCATTGTTGTGTTAATCTCCACTGTTCTGATCTGCCTGGCCATGCCTGAAAATGGGCAAATGTTGTCTCTGGTGCAACTACCTGTTAAATAAAATCTAATAAAACTAAATAGAGGATACTGCCTGATGTACAGGTGATAACCCTGGTGTAATCCTCTCGAGTGGTTGCTAGGGCATCAGTAAACCTCAAGAGTGCAGCTCAAGAGGTTTACAATTGCCCTAGCAACCTCAAGAAATGATTACACCATGGTTATCACCTGTACATCAGGCATTGTCATTTATAATGTGTGGGACTCGACATGAGAAGTTACCCCTCCCCACAACTGAACAGAAGTAATTTAGCCATACCTTATTAATGAATCTGCCCTACAGCCATCTGATTGTGTAGGGAAACAATTTATTAGGATACATGGACTGAATGGCAGCGGGCCAAACTAGCACCAGAGTTACAGTAAAATCTCTATCAGACATAGTTGCTAGACTGAGTAACAGTAAACTGAGACAACTGGAATGTTATTTGAATACTGTGCTGAGGCTAACATACAGGATAATGTATGGTCCTCTATCGTTAACCAGTCAGTTAATAGTCGAGAGGTTGCCAGGGTGACCATGTAAACCTCGAGAGCGAAGCTCGAGAGGTTTTTGTCACCATGGCAACCTCAAGATGGTTAAAATTGACCGGTTGCCGATAGAAGGACCATACATTATTTTTTATAGTGTATGGTCCCACGTAAAGAGGCTGCTTACTTTTTGATTACTAGTCACTGCCGCAGCCATTCAGTCCTTCTCTAACCACTGCTGTTCATGCGTCGGTTCCCCATTGAAAAAAAGCACGCACATGCGCAGACTAATCGCTGTTGTTAATCTATCGATGTGATGTAGCATCGATAGGTTAACAACATATCTACGTCACATCGATAGGTTAGCAACCTTAGGAAATGATGATTTCTTAAGGTTAACAGTGTTCTACCATACATTATAATCACATTCTGGGTGTGTAGAATACTGAATTACACTGGCATTCCATTTTGTAAACCCACTGCTATGACATAGTTGAGATAGGTTTATAAGGTTCTGATATCACAAAAGTGGGATTACAAGGTTGTAATCTGTTTGATTTCAGTGGGTAATAAGGGCTACCCATACATTATGAACCTTTAATAAGACATGGTGCAGGTAGTGTCCTCATGGTAAATATGTATTGTAAATGGAAGTTATGAAAGGACCTTTAAAGTGTTTTTCCTGGGTACAGGAAAACATAAAATATAATATTCAGATAACTCAGCATATATTTCCTTGTTTTCTGTAATAATGTACCCTCATTCTTTATTGATGAGTATAGCTGCATTAAAGATTATCTGTGTCTCTCAAACATCATCTGATGTGCACCCCACTGATGTCATAAGTCAATCTGTGACATTGCAGTCTGCTGCCATGGTCTCGTGGGGTATCATGGCTTTATTGTGGGGAAAGCAATATAGTTAGATACACAGATCTTCTGTCTTTATTAAAATGTCCCAAGCAATAAAGAATGAGACAAGGTAAACATAGAAAACTAATGAAATAAATACAGAATTGTGCTGAATACTATATAGTTGTAAGTTTTCCTGGATAATGAAAAGCAAGGCTTTCAATAATGTTAATGAGAAGTTCAAAAACAACTTACACCATGTCCTTGGCATTTGGCAGAACAGTTTGTAGAGTTGTACACTGTTTCAATGTCCATGCATTCACCCTGATAGCATACCTGAAATAAAAATGTCAATAAAGTTCAAAATTAAAAGTTTGTTTAGAGCTTTGGCCATCAACATAGGTAGTGCCAGCATACAAGAAAGCACAGATGGGGAAAAAAGAACATACTGCTCTGCAGCTCTTCTACAGACAGACATATGATTCCAATCACAAGGCCCATGCACCACACAAAAGGCACTTGCATTAGATGCAATATATTACATGAGATTAGTTCAGCATGTTGCAACATTTTCTTGTCATTACAAAACAGTTTGAGAAATGTTGATATTTGCCTAATTTGTTCCCTGCATCTCCAGAACTCGGGTAAATGTGTTGTATGGCAGTTTTCATCATGTTGCAATCAGAGACTGTTGACATTTTTTAGCCATTTGTAAAGGTATCCAGTCTATTCCATGGTCCTAATAACAGTGACAGCTGTGATATGATGGCCAAACAACTCCCATACTTTGAATCAAATCCACAATATTTTTAAAACACACAAATGTAGGACATCTGAAAATAGGGAAAGCAATGTTGCCTAAATTGGATTGCCCACCATTTAGGTTGATAGCAGATTCCTGTCCCTTCATTTTCACCATATACAGTGTATATCCAATGATAATTATGTTTGCCAAAGAGACTTCAAATTTTCCCTAAAATCTGTCCATGCAATTTCCCTTTATTGCCTCCGCTGGCAAGTTATTTCATTGGTTTAAGAAAGAACATCAGGTGGTTCATTGCATAGTGGCATGGCTACTGTTTGTGATGCTAGTGTCCCAGGTTTGGGAATGCAACTGAACTGTTAGAAGCATGACTGGGGAGAAGGATATGGCCCATCTCAGAGAATGCCCTCATTTCTTAGTGAGGGAGAAGGTTGCTGCCTCTGCTGCAACACTGCAACCAGGGTAACCATGGGTGGCAATGCAGTAGGGGCACTGCAGGATGGAGAATGCCTACTGGACACAGCATTGGTATGCTCTACGTGCATTGGCTTTTAACCCTAAGCATGCTGGTGTCCGAGGGACTGGAGACAAACATTGGTAAATCCCTGATGAAAATGGGTTGACACTGTGGGCTTCTAGGCCCTGATCCAGTGACTGGATGCATGTCCTGGAGCCTCTGTGGAACAGAGAGACAACACTTCAAATGGCTTCACCCCCCCCCACCAGAGGATCTGTCATGTGGGGTAAGCCATGGGGCAGGATAGTTTGGTGGGTTTGGGAGTCACCCTGGCATATGGTGACACTGTAAGTCATAGGACATTGGCTAAGTCCCGAAGAAGTTGGGGTGGAGTTGGGAGTCTCCCTGGCAGAAGGTGGCATCATTGGAATGGGGGGGTACAAAATATAAATAAAAAAAAGAAAAGCGATAAGGACCTCAATCCAGAGACATGGAAGCAAGAGTTATTGAAAAAATACACATTGGCAGTCAAAGAAACATAGAAACATAGAATATGATGGCAGATGAGGACCGCTTGGTCCAGCTAGTCTGCCCATTTCCATACTCATTGCAATACCACAGCCCCTACTTGATCTCTGGCTTAACCATTCCTCTCCTAACCATTGAGATTCCCAAATGCCTATCCCATGCATTTTTGAATTCCATCACTGTTTTTGCCTCCGACACAAACACTGGGAGGCTGTTCCATGCATCCACTACCCTTTCTGTAAAGACATACTTTCTCATATTCCCCCTACATCTATCACCCATCCAGCTTCATAGCATAACCGCTTGTTATTGAAGATCTTTTTTTCCGAAAAATACTTCCCTCTTGTACCTTATTTATACCCTTGAGGTATTTGAAAGTCTCCATCATATCCCACCTCTCCCTGCTTTCCTCCAGGGTGTAAATATTGAGGTTCTTTAGTCTCTCCAAAAAGGGCTTCTGTTGCAGACACTGCACCATTTTACTTGCCCTCCTCTGGACTGCCCCCACTCTGTCTATGTCCCTCCAGAGATGTGGTCTTCAGAACTGGAGACAGAATGAAGATGAGGTCTCACCAATAATTTGTACAGTGGTATCAACATAACCCTCTTTCTGCTGATGATACCAATCCCTATGCACCCCAACATTCCACTGACTCTCCTCACTGCCTTGTCACATTGTTTGGCCACTTTTAAGTAATCAGATATGAATACCCAAGGTTCCTTCCCTCTTTGGTGGTCATCAGAACCACTCTCCCCATCATGTACATGGCCCCTGAGTTTTTGTGCCCCAAGTGTATTATTTTGCACTTCTTTGCAATAAATCTTAGTTGCCACACTCTTGTCCACTCCTCAAGTTTACTTAGATACCTTCTAATTTTTCCACTACCACCTGGCATATCTAGCCTGTTGCAGATCTTTGTGTCATGTACAAAAAGGCATACCTTCTTTTCTAACCCTTCTGCAATGTTCTAATAAAGACATTAAAGAGGACTGGCTCTGGTACTGATCCTTGCAGCACCCTGCTGGTCACCCTCCCCTCCTTGGAGCAAACTCTGTTCACCACCACCCTCTGTCACCTATCCCTCAACCAATTTTTTACCCAGTTTACCACCTTCAGACCCACTCCCAGGTGGTTCCACCATGTTGGTGTGACAATCATTTGTCAACACTGACATGGGCACAGGGAATCCATTGCCTGGCATCAATGCACCAGGTAATGTGGCTCCCTAATGGCAGAGTGCCAAACTTTTTTTTTTCAGGAAGCTCTGCCACCCGCATCCCCCAGACTTTATATAACAAACTCTGGGTGGGGGGTGCATGTGAAAAGGAAAAAGGAGAAACCATTGGGGGCAAAAGTCGACCTGACAGTGGGCAACCAGAAATCAGGATCAACCATGTCAGTGTCATCAAAAGTGAGTTGCCATAAATGCCACAACATAATTATGTCACAGTTGTAAAGGTATACACTCTCAGGCTTCCCAGCTTGTTTTTGAGACTCCTATGTGGAACAGTGTCAAAGGCCTTACTGAAATCAAGGTAGGCTACATCCACCACTCCCTTCTGATCTATTTCCCTGGTCACTCAGTCAAAGGAATTTATCAGATTTGTTTGACGTGACCTCCCTGCTGTAAATCCATCCTACCTCAGATCTTGTAAGGTGCTGGATTCAAGATATTCCACAATCCTTTCCTTCAGTTGTGATTCCAGCCAAGCCAAGTGTTACATTATTCAGAAATTCACTTATACGTAAAGGTGTGCAAACATTTGCAAAACTCAGTTTTTCGTATTTATCAAGCAAAATGCAGCGTTTGGGGACATTTTTGACCAATGTTTCATATGAAGATGAGTATGCAAAAGTCTGCATCATGTACCTGATACTGGATTTGGCTTACATAAAGTGAATTAAGGTAACTGAAAACTGATAGGAATCATTAGTCAGTGGTTGTCATGGAAAACAGAAGTGATGTGATCTCACTTCATGGTGCACAAGGCAGGCAGGAAGGAAAACTGGATCCAGAAAGGACTAAGATGTGAGTGGAAGTCATGGAAAACAGGAGTGATGTGGTCACACTACTTGGTGCACATAGGCAGGCAGAAAAATTGAATCAGGAAAGGAATGTCCTGTGAGGAGAGACTGACTCTAAACATGTACACCTGGAAGACAGGAGGGAGAGGGGAGACATGATAGAGGCCTTCAAATACCTCACGGGTCTGACTAAGGTACAGGAAGGGAGCATTTTTCAGAAAAGAAGGAGTACAAAAACTAGGAAGCATGGACTAAAGCTGAGAAGGGAAGTTTTAGTGGGAACTGAGGAAGTATTTCTTTACTAAGAGGGTGGTGAATGCCTGGAACAATCTTCTAGCAGGGGTGGTGGGCAAAAGAAGTGATGGAATTCAAGCACACATGGGATAGATATAATGGAAAACTGGTATCAAAGTAGGAGGGGGAGGAGGTAGCTGGAGACAATTTAGGGTCTGCAGTGGTAGAATAGGAATCGAAAAGAAGGGGAAGACTACATGAGCTAAGCAGTCATTAGAGGCCAATAAATTCTGTTTCTATGTTTCTATGGCATGAGAGGTCAGCGAATGTCATGCAGAACAGGAGTGTGTGATCACACTTCATGGTGCATGTGAGGAGGCAGACATCAGCATTCTGTGTAAACCAAGTCTTAAAAGTTGGGATTTAAGCAGATTAAACAAAAGCTGTAGTAATCAAGACACAAAATGTGGAACTCCATGGTCTGGCAATGCATGAATAATGCTACATTTGCTGGTCCCATATGTGGCTAGGGCTTAGAATGAGGATTTCTGGTAAACAAACTGCTGATAGCATTATCAGAACTCAGCTATGCAACATTGAGAAAAAAATAAAAAGAACAGTTGGCCATTCCATTTATTCTGTACTGAGTATATCAGCATGAATACAGCATCTTTGTATCATATCATGCAGTTGATCTGCTCCTGGTGATTATTCATGTATGCCCCATTAGCTGAGCTAATAAATCTGAGCTTGAACTTGTGACATCACAGTCAGTTCTACAGCCACAGACTGTGTTGTCACAAGCAGAAGAATCTGCCCCAGCTGGTGAGTAGGCATCAACCGGGTAGCTCTCATGGACACTGTTCCTGCTTTCATCCAGGTATCATTAATGGCGCAGAAAGAAATGGTTCAAAATGTAACATTTAGAACTAGAAGGTGGGGACTCAGTACACACTGGTGACCTAATAATGGCTTACAATCCTCGTTTCTGGTTTAAAACAGAGATATTAGTGTTTGTCTCAGTTAAGTAGCAAATAATCCATGGTCAGGTGTACAGAAATATTGCAATAGCCTGACAACCTGGGTTGGTTGTGAAGCCAGGGGTGCAGCTGAGGTCCTTCAACCACCCAAGAAGTGAAGTGTGTACAGCACTGATGCACCCCTGGAGTGAAGTATTAAACTTACAACATCTGTAAAACATTCAAAAGTGTTACAAAGAAATATATTGATGGTGTGAGTCTGTAGAACCTCTGATAGAACATAACCTGATAGATGTCAAATTTACTTACCTGTGTGATATGTGAAATTATAAATAAAATTTATAATGTGAAAATGTTAAAATAGCTATGAGAATCCAAAACCAGTGATGATCAGATGTGATCACAGAGTAATTCCAATCCAATAGCAGAGATTAAAAATACTTAATTTTCTGAACTGCACTACTCGATTTTTAAAATAAATAACAAAGGTTCCATTTTAGAAACACACTAAGGCTCTCCAGGGTGTGCATAATTATGAGATAATGGTACTCCTCAGGCATGTGAGGCACTCCAGAAGTGTGCTGTTATTCCACAATAATGCACACTCTGTCATGCCTTAGTGCTTAAATATTTTATTTTCCCACTGCAGGTAGTTGAGTTTTTTTCTGTAGGATCCAGTGTGAACTAGAAGAGAGAGGGACACAACAATAAGGAAATGGAGACCAGGAGACATGGAGAAAAGAGTAGTGCTGAGCAGGCTACTGATTGTTTCTTGGCAGGGCAACAGTGAGAGAACATAGGAGGTACTTTGATTTAAAAGAACTATTTCTGGTGTTGTTTTTGGCTTGCTTCTGGTTTCTGTCTTGTTTTCTTTCTTTCAGATATTTGTTGTTCTTATTTTAGCTGATTAAAGAGTCCATTTGGGCTGACACCATATAAGAAAAAGGGGCAAGTCCAATCTGTCATGCATGTGGTGGCCAGCCAATGACTAAGCTGGGAAAAGGTGCCAGTTTTAACAATCGAGAGCTGCATAAATAGAGAATGGGAAAAGAGTGCACATACGTAACTTTATTTTCCTGTTGCAGGTAGCAGAGTTTTTTTCTGTAGGATCCAAGATGATCTAAGAAATAGAGGGACACAGAAATAAGAAAACAGAGAGTGGGAGCCAGTGACAATGGAGTGGTTCTGAGCAGGCTAACTGATTGTTTCTTGGCAGGGCAGCACTGAAAAACAGGAGTTTAGAAGGCTAGAAAGGGGACTTCCAGTGACATCATGGTAGCCTGAGCAGCTAGTTACATTGTCTCTGCTCTCCACCCTTTTAACATCAAGATTTACTAACAGTAAACAACCTGAAACTAACAAAATTGGAGTTGAGGATACAGCAGATCAAGATGGCAACATGAAAACAACTCAAGGAGCTTAGCTTGAACAGCCCACAGTCAAAAAGAACATCTAACAGACATCAGAAGGACAACATGGCAGGTCTGATTGTAATGGAGTGAGAAGTGATGGAGGGGCTCAGTAACTTGGAAGACGAAGAAGTGGACTGTACTATAAGATCTAAAAAACATGTCACAGAGCTACAGAAAACTGGTAGCACACTGCTTTCCATGCAATCCAACCTAGTTGAAAAAACAAGGGAGCTGTGGGACATAGGAAAGCGTACCATGGGGCTTGAGGAGGGCCTCACAACAATTAGTGAGCAAATGGACCATCACAATTTGGATTTGATTTTTTTGCATCAGAGAGAGAGAGAGAGAGAGAGAAAGTTTTCAAAGCAAAGCTGGATAATTTGGAACAGATATTCCGACATAACAACATGCGACTGCACAGGGTGCCTATGGCATCATTTCTACCTGAACTTCTTGGCTGGGAGAAATCCACTAACCTACAACTCGATCAAGTGCACTGCCTTTTGGCGCAAAAGCGGTAGACCCCTAAGATAGACTAAGACAAATTGTGGCAAGATGTGTCGATTACTCATTAAAATGAAGGTCCTCAGAGTGGCATGAAGTAAAAAGGCACTGCAGTTTGGAGACCAACAGATTTTGCTGGAGCATGATTTTGCCCCATTGATTATGGAGCAAAGGCAGGAAATCCTACAGGAGATGAGAGGCCACAACATCAAAGCACAGTTGTTTATACCTGCACAGCTTAAAATTCACTTGGATGGTGAAAAAAATTCTTTCATCGTCTGACAGAGGCGATGCCCACTCTCCGAAGGCTCGGTTGTCTTACTGGGGGCCATGAACAGAGAGGGACAGTGGAGTAATGGGACATGGGATGGTGTCAATGAACATGCCTGGGCCCTAGGGGCAGAACAGCCAATCTTTTGCCATCAACCTCAGAGCTAGGATGCAATTCAAGCAAGAAGAGTTATCCTTCATGAAGAGAAAGTGCACTCAACTACTGCCGGGTGAATGGGATGAACTGTATAGTCTGTGAGTGAAAGCACCAAATCCTGATGTTTCTCTGAGATCATGTTGGGTAAACAGGTGGTTCCTTAACTGCTCCATACCTAATGTGGTTACTCACTCAGGATTGTCATTGTGGGTGGGGGGGTTGTTCAGGAGGGCATAGCTTTGCACACTAATGTTGTAAGACTGCGTGTTGCAGCTCCACTCTTGAGCACCAGGGTTATTAGATACTTACAGCTAATGAAACACAGTGCAAAAAATTTAAGAATAGCTTTTCAAATGCTGTAGTTAATTGTTAAAGTAGTGCTACACTAGACTTGTTTGTAGTTAACATACATAAAAACAAGTTTTGTTCACCAGGAATGAATTGCTAAAGCAGCGCTCTAATAGAATTGTTCATAGTTAACATATATAAAAGTTTTTCTTCAAAAGGAACAAATTGCTGAGGCTGAAAAATTGTGATCTGTGGGATAATTACTAAGTGAAAAATTACTGATTTCTGGGGGAGGCTGGTAGCTAGTACAGTAACAATAGGAAGACTTTTAGTTGGCCTCAATATAGCCACAGGGTGTGGGCCTAAGGGGAGGGTAATCAAGATGTAAACACACAGTACACCCCCCAACTAAAGGTTTGGTCAAAGAGCATATAAATGGGGGGGGGGGTAACACAAAAGGGCTTGTCTTCTCCACCAACCCCTAATCAAGCAGGAGGGAATAAATCTGGATTATCCCAATGGAAAAGGAGACCCACAGGTCCTACATGTAGCACAATAAAGGGGTGAGAGGAGGGGCTAGATTGGTTGATTATTTTGTACCATGACTGATTTTCAGGCATCCAAGCATGCTTGTTACAAGACACGGGGGTGGAGTGATGCTCCTACATTTGTATCCACTGAGGTGGAGGCCACTAACATCTGGCTTGCCTGTCCTCAAACAATGCCTAGGGATGAATCCACTGTGGGACAGTCAAATTATACCTTGAAGTCAAACCTACTGGTTTGACAGCCAGTGGAGATGGTATTTGTACATGGGTTCTGGGTACAAGTCTACACTGGTTCAATGAGTTCTGTTGATAATTATTGTTTTGTTGAAATGTTAAATGTGTTGGTAACCATGATGTGTGTGTCTCATCTAGAAGTCTCCACGAGAGGAGAAAAAGTTCCATATGGCTAATTTAAGAGTTATAACATACAATGTTAGGGACTTCATCCTCCATTAAAAGAGCTAGAATCTTGCAGAAATTTGGTAAAATTAAATCTAGAGTGGCCTTTCTACAGGAGTCGCACCTTTCTCAACAAAAGCATAGTAAATGAAAAAGAAGTTGGATGGGCTCAGTATTTGCTTCCTCATGTGAAGCTAATCCAAGAAGGAGGTGGGGGGCATTCTCATTAGGAATGACACCCCACTAGTGGTTCACCAGGTAGAAGAAGATGGGGAAAGGAAGACTTGTAAAGGTGACTGGGGAATACAGAGGAACTCGTATACACTTCCTTTTTTTTAGTTGTTTAAACAGGAGTAGCACATTATGCTGAAAGATTTTTACAGGTGCAACCTGGGAGCACAGGAAAGTTAAATGACTTGCTCAGGGTCACACAGTATGTAAGTTGAAGCTCTGGGATTCAAACCCAGGTCTGGTCCGCCGGATGTCATCAGATTTGCAGCTCAGAGCCTTAAACTACTGCGCTATACTGCCTCCAACTTGTTAATATCTGCACTACTAATGAAAGGAGGGAAACGTTCACATTTATTCAGCAACGTCTCCTGAAAAACCCCAGTGAGCAGGGACCATTATATTTGATAGGGGGGACTTCAGCTGCACTCCCCAACTGGAAATTGACAGGAGTGGACTTACAATAGGAATGGGGACCCGCAGGAGGAAGGCAAAAGATTTAGAGGACTTTTAACAGAAGCAGGACTGTCAGAGATGTGGTGGTGTCTACAGAAAAGATTGGCATTATACATTATTTTCTCACCCCACTCAAAGTATTATAATTGATTTTTTTCTGTTGCCAACAGAATGGCTCTACATCGCACCACATTAAAACAGATCACTGTCTCAGACCATGCCAGTGATCTTGGACCTCCTGGTGGAATCAGTGCAGAAAAAACATTTCTGGAGACTTAATGTCTTCCATCTCAATGACAAAGACTTTTGTCAGAAGTTGGAAGAAGCCACACGGGACTACCTAAATAAAAATAAAGAGGGTGACTCTTCAGATGCTAACCGGCATACCTCTCAACTTTTTGTCCACCAAATGTGGAACATTGCCTTTCAAAATGTGGAACAAATTAGCAAAATGTGGAACACTTAATCAAATCTTTACCTGGGAGGCTCAGAACTCTGTTAAAATGTATGCATTTATGTTCAGAAAGTCTGTTATTAATTGAGTAATATATTTTTTGCATCATTTACTATAGATTTTTGCTTTAAAATGTTAATACTGAATGTAGAACAAGTCCTCACAATGTGGAACAGGGAACTTTTGTGAAGTAAAATGAGGAATGGTGCTCATAATGTAGCACAGTTGAGAGGTATGCTAACTGGTGGGATGGCTTAAAAGTAACCCTAAAGGGTCTCTGCATGTAGCATGCCTCCAGGAAGGAGAAGAAACAGGAATGCAATAGAAAATAACTAGAATCTAAAATATTTGGTTCAGAAGCTGAACACAAACTCACTTTAAACCCACAGGTTCAAAACCATCTGAAGAAGTACAGGGATATGCTCACAAAACTGCTGGAACATATGATAGGGGGAATTTATGATACACAAAACAAAAATACAGTGATGCTGGAAATAGTGCAGGGAAACAATTGGCCTGGCAGTTAAGACAACAAACCACCAGTAGGGTGGTAGGGTAGATCAAGGGAGGAAACAGAGAGGATATGTTATACACTAACCCAGCTGACATCACCTGGACAATTGCATCCTTCTATCAAGCATTGTATGCAGATTCTTTGGGGGAACAGGATGATGTGGCAACACAGGACTTTCTTTTCTCTGTCAACCTGCAGAGGTTGAATGAGAAAGAAAAGGGGGGGGGGTTAGGACACTCTCATAACTCTGTTAGAGACCCTGGGCATGATAAAGAACCAGAAGGGTAGCAAGGCTCGGGGGCAGATGGTCTACCAGCAGAGTTTTATAAAAATATGGGGGTGGCTGTGATACTGCCAGTACAGGCAGTACTCAGTAGACTACTGGAGGGGGATTAGGATCTGGATTCATGCAGACAGGCACAAATCGTGGTCCTGCCCAAGCCAAGGAAAGACAACCAATGGTGCGGCTCTTTTAGGCCCATATCCCTTCTCCCAGTTGACATGAAGATTTTCACGTCAGTTATGGCCAACAGACTACTGTGGGGTGGTGAAGGGTGTGGTGGATACAGACCAAACTGGGTTTATAAAGGGAAGGGTCCTGCAAGACAACAAACATAGAGTTCTTAACATCTTCATGTCTCAGGAAAAGGTGAAACACCTCCAACTAGCTCTGGCTCTTAATGCTGAAAAGGAATTTGATAGAGTTGGGTGGGAATTCCTCAGAGAAGTCCTACATGCAATGAATTTTGGTCCAGGCATTAAGGCGTGCATCTAGGCCTTGTATAGGGACCCAGAGTCAGTGGTGAAGGTGAATGGTGTGAACTCAGACAGGTTTCATTTGGCAAGAGGAACAAGCCAAGGTTGCCCTCTCTCCCCCTTGCTGTTTGCAATCTGTGTAGAACCTCTGGAGGTAAAAATCAGGCAAAGAGACGGTGTAAAGGGAACAGGGGTGGCAGGGGAACAACACAACATTTCACTATATGTAGATGATGTCCTAATATTTTTGAGACAGCTGGAAACCTCCATCCCTGCTTTAAAAGTGGTACTGCAGCAGTATGGTGGTGACTCAGACTACACGGTGAATTATGATAAATCGTAAACTATAGTAATCAGTGGCAGGCCCCCACAGGCTACCAAAGACAACTTTCCCTTTGCGTGGACCAAAAATAATATTATCAGATACTTAGAAGTTTGTATCACACCCAGGGTTTAGGAACTCTTTAAACTTGAAATATGACAAACTGGGGGCAGAGATTGCGATGGATTTGGGGAGGTGGGCAAGGCTTCCTTTCTCCTTGATCGGGCGAGTGCGAATTCTTAAAATTAACATTTTGCCTAGATACGTATTCCTCTTTCAGACTATGCCAGTTGGAATATTGCATACCTTTTGCAGTGAATCTTTTTATTGGAAATCTTTGCAGTACATACAGTACATCATTGACTCAGCATCATGCATGTACATTCAACCAAACCTAAACTGTTTCTATGTCCCTACTAATAGAGACACATGCTAGTATCTAAACAACAGTTTGATAAGCTAGGGCTTAACTTTCAAATTTCCCTTAAATCTTTGTCAAAGTCTTTGTGTAAGACATCCTGGCTTCTGACATACTGGGGTTGTTACATAGGTACTTCTAGATGCTACCCAGAGGTAGTGCCTGGGAGGGAGGGAGGAGGGTCTATGGAGGGTTCCAGTGCACTCTGGTTATTTCTGGTGGCTTACCCTTCACTTGTGACTCCACATATTTCTTGAATGGGGCCCACAATTTGTGAAATTTCTTTTCTGTTTCAGTACTCTATATGTTTCATAGGTTTCATAGGTTTTTCAAGTTACATAGACTTGCATCCTTAATGCCTGCCTTGTTAAATCTATGTTAAAGGGGTTTTATTTCTATAGTATTTATCCAGACCAAGTTTGAGGGAGTCCATTGTCTTACTCATTACCACTTCTTTTGGCAAACTGTTCCACAGCTGAACCCCTCTCTGGCTAAACCAGTTTTTTCTCTTCAAGGTTCTGCACTTATCTTGTAATAATTTACAACTTATGACTCCTGGGTTCATGTAGACAGTTCTTCCTTACCCCAAGTCCCAAGTCCTACCATACTTGTTCTTCCTGTAGGGCCCTATATATCATACACATATCCCCCCTTATTCTACAATATTGCAATGTGTATAGTCCTAAGTTGCGTAGTCTCTCTTAATATGATGCATAACCCTGGCCTGCAATTCTCTTTGTGGTCCTATGCTGTACCCCCTCCAACCTTCTAATGTCAGCCTTTTTGTAAGGGGACCAAACCTGGGCACAGTATTTGAGATGCGGCCTCACCAATGCCTGGTACAGGGACAGAATCACCTTGCTATCATTGCTACTAATATGTCGCAGTATACAATTTAATGCCTGGTTAGACTTTCTGACAATAATACTACAGTGCGTACTGAATTGTAAGACACTAGTTATTTTCTCCCCCAGATCTTTTTCCTCCACAGTTTGATGGAGCTGAACTTCTCCCAGACTGTACTTAAATTTGCTGTTCTTATTTCCCAAGTGCATTACTGCACACTTGTTTAAATTAAAGGGGCACTGTCTGCCTTGACCCTTGTTTTTGTGGAGAATTTCATCAGTGTGCCTCTATGCACACACTGATCGCCTATGATATACAGAATAGCCATAGATGTACTTTAGAGCCCTATTCTTACCAGTATTCTTTATTTTTAAGAATTTCCACTTAACTTCAGTACCCCTTCCACCAGAAGCATACTTGAATAAAGAGAGCACATCGACACTGAGCACCGGCACAGAGACAGATTTTACGTGCCCATGCTGACATGCTAAATGAGCATGTAGCTTCTATTACTGTAGAGACCTGCCTTTTTAAATAAAACTGGCTGAGAAAGTTAAAAAAGCTTTCAAAACAGTAGCAAAATCTTGTGCATGCGTGAAAGCGGACGCTTACCATGCAGGTGCGGGATGTCTGCTTCATCCCACTTTCGCGCATGTGCAAGATTTCAGCGACTGCTTTTAAAAGTTTTTTTAAAGTTTCTCAGCACTCGGTTTTATTTAAAACCGGGCAGGTCTCTACAGCAATAGAAAATACATGCTGTATTTAACTTGTCAGTATAGGCATATGTAAAACTCGGTCTCCGTGCTGGTGCTCAGAGTCAGACATGCTCTCTTGACTGCCTTATGTTTCCAGAGGATGGGCTACTTGCAGACAGACCCAAAGGAAAGTGGAAATTCATAAAAATAATGAATACTGGTAAGAATAGTGCTCTAAAGTACATCTATCACTATTCTGTGCATCATAGGTGATCAGTGTGTGCATAGAGGCACATTGATGGATGTCTCCACAAAAACGAGGGCCAATGCTGACAGTGCCCCTTTAAGTTCTAACTTATACTAATCTGTCCACTGAATCAGCATATTTAGTGTTTTCTGTACATTATTCTGGTCAACTGTACTATTCACAACAGCCCCAGCCCTGCAGTCATCTGCAAACTTACTCAACCAAATGTTAGGGAAATTGCATTTGAATGAGGAGACATGCAAATTAAATAAACATGGGCCCAAAACGGAACCCTGCGGGACTCAATTTGTGACTAGATCCCAATTTGACAATGCCCCTCTAATAATAAACCTCTGTCTTCTATTACTCAACCATGCTTCTACCCACTTCACAACGTTTGTCGGCAACTCTGTGCTGGTCAGTACCACTACTAATTCCTTATGTGACAGTTTATCGAATACCTTGGAAAAATCCAAAAAATATGATGTCCACTGCATCCCCTGTGTCTAAGACCTTATTTGCTATTTCGTAAAAGGTTAGCATGTTTGTCTGGCATGAGCTTGCTTTTGTAAAGCCATGTTGTGTTGGATCTGTTAAATTATGTAAGGTCAAGTGGAACAGAATATGATCCTTCAAAATTCCTTCAAATAACTTCTCCACTATAAAAGTTAAACTAACTGGTCTGAAATTTTCAGGTTTTGTAGTAGGGCCTTTCTTCAATAATGGTACCACTTTTGCTTCCCTCCAACCCTGTACCACTATTTCCTGGTCTAAGGATTTTTGAAATAAATGTGTCAGTGGCGAAGCCAGGCTAACAGCCAATTCCTTAAGCACTCGCAGGTGTACAGTAGCTCATCTGACCCCTGTGATCTGTTAATGTTAATATTTTCCAATCTTTCTAATATATCTATAGGATCTATTAATACTTGACCAACCTGAGAACTTAGTCTTAGGACTTGTACCAGTGTCTTTACTAAATACTGAACTGAAATAGGAACTTTGCATGTCCGCCAATTCCTTAGTATTAGTTACACATTCGCCCAGTTCATTAATATAAGGTAAAATACTGCTGTGTCCTTTCTTTTTGCCATTTATATATGTATAAAATGCATTATGATTGTCCCTCACTCTTGTAGCCAAACCAAGTTCATAGTCTGCTTTGGCTTTCTTTATTTCCTTCTTTAGCTGATAACCTTTTCCCCTATACAACAGCCATCCTTCCTGGTTATCTTTTTTAGTAACTCTTTTGAAGATTTTGTCCTTCTCTCTAACCATTGTTTTAATTCTAGAATGAAACCAACCTTTGATATTATTTTTCTTACCATATTTATTCATACTTGGTAAATATTTTTGCCTTCCAATTGTGATTTTCATAGTCAGGATTTCCCACTTTTGATCTACTGAGAGATTAGAAAACTCAGTTTCCCAAGTCTCAAGCAGCCATTTCTGCTCTTAAACCAGAACAAATTGCTTTGTTAAAATTGAGCTTATGTGTTAGACCAGTAACACAATTTGCACCTGATTCTCCTGTCATCCTAAAAAACACTTTACAGTGATCACTGTTCCCTATGGGACTACCTAGTGTAATATTACTTATTTTGTTCCCCATGTTATTTAGGACCAAGTTCAAGTTGTTATGACCCTAGTTGCTGACATCGCTTTCTGTACCACCCCAATATGGTCAAGTACTTCCAAGAAATTTCCTTTCTATGCTTGATTTCCCCCTTCATTCCAACCCATTCCAACCAGTCTATTTTGGGCATATTGAAGTGCCCCATCAAAAGTATATCCTCTTCTGAATCTAAGTTGGAAATATAGTCCAGGAGATAGTCATCCTCCTGTTTAGTCATAGATGGAGGCCTGTACACTAATCCTAATCTAGTTTTTGACTGAGACTTATGCACTGTTTTTATCCACAGCATTTCCACATTCTACAAGTGGAGCAGTTCCTGCTCACTGTTTATAATGTCTTTTACATATATAGCAACCCCCCTCCTCTCCTATGGGGTCAAGATCTTCTTTTCCCAAGGATCTACTTCATCCCATCGTGTTTCAGTCACCAGTGCTATATCAATACTGTTTGATTTTAACGTGCTGGAATTCGTCAAACTTGTTTGTTAGGATCCTTGCATTTAATAATGCTATATTCCAGCTCTCACATTGTTTTCCTCTTGTATCCATGTCAATCATTGCCCTCATGTCTGCAAGTACCTGCCCCTCTCCTTCCAGTTTAAATGAAACTGTATTATCTTATTTATTGTGGTCCCTAGTATTCTAGTTCCTGCTCTATTTAGGTGCAACCCATCATGTTTGAAAACAGCTTTATTTTGGAATGTCCTGGTATTATCCATTAATCCGATATTTCTGTCCACACAGAAGGTGCCTAACCATTTATTCATTTGATTTATGGCCCAATTTTTATATTCATTTGGCCCTTGCACTGGCAGAATCCCTGGAATTCTGAGCTCACCACCCTTTGATTGGATTTTATCTACTACATTCATAAAGCCTTCCTGTATAACTTCCACTTTGTTTTTTCCTATGTCATTAGTCCCCACATGTAATATAACTAAGGGTTCATGCGTGTTTTCCATTAGGTCATCCAGTAGTTTTTCGAAATCTGTTACTTTAACTCTAGGTAGCATGCTAACTGTTGCATACATTTCCCTGTTCTTGCAGACTAACTTCATCAGTCCCTCTAGTAACTGAGTCCCGAATTACAAGAATGCCTCTATCTTTTTTTCTCCTTTGGTGAAGACTGTCAGCTGCTGCAGTTTGCAAAACTTTTTTATCTATAATGCTTTCCAGCTGGTGTAGCTCCTTTAATTCTCCTACTTTGATTGATTCCTCACCCCTAGTCTCATCCCTTATTTCTTCGCAGCTGTCTGTCTCTATTTCAGGTCTTTTGCTTAGGGTCTCATACCTATTGCAGGGTTGTAGGGGCTCATCCTGGTGTATACTCCCCTTTCCTTTTTTTTAGTTTTTTTGTTGTTCACTACTAACAGCATCTCTTGTCCTTCTTAATAGATACAGATTTCTTCCTTCCTAGTAAACAGCTAGGAGTACTAGTTGCTACCCCTTCCTCATGTACTCTGAGACTATCTGACATAGAATCCATAACATTCTCTAATTCTCCCATCTCTTTTTTCACTTTCAGGTTCTCTAGTAACATTTTAATTTCCTCCTGTAGTGTTTGCACCAGCAGACAATTGTTGCATCTGAACTGCTGCTCCTTATCCCCCTCAGTATACATTTTACAAAGCATACATTGTTAACCTTGGGTACAGTGCTAGAGTCTCTATAGTTTTGCACCATTTCTGGACCATTGGAATGCTGGGGTTCTCCATTTGGTTAGGATTAGCCTCTTTGATTCTACTGAAGCTGCTATAAACCACTGTTGGCTCATCCTTTCCAAACCAGACTCTGGGGTGTTGTACCCCAGCTGGAGAATTTGGGGGCATCATTATTATGTTCAGGATCAGAATAGAGGCACACAGTTGAGTGATCTGTTTCCTAAAGGGAACAAGCAAGGGACAGGCCCACAGTACATGAAGCATGTCAGCTCCAGAGGCATCGCACCTCCAGCAGTTGTCCGTATGGAGAAGGACCGAGGTCTTAAGCTGGTTTAGGGTGTGATACCAGTAGTACAGGACTTTATTTTGTATTAGGACTTTATTTTACATGAGGTGGCTCTTTTGGTCTATACATGCTTGGTGCACTAGCCTACAGCATTTTTGCAATTCTACCTCAGGAATTGTCCTCTGTAATGTGACTTGCCATTTGAGCCTTGCCTTCTCCATTGAATCAAGTGCTGCATCCTTCAGTAGCCTGTATATTTTCTCTGCTCTGGCATTGAGCTTAACCATCTTTTAAAGGGAAGTAAGGTTGCCCTACCCATCTCAATGGCTCTGCAGGAAGCACAGCTTCATTTCTTTGTACGCTATTGGTTGTACATTGACCTGAGTTGGAGATACCTCCAGAAGTCAGTTTTGAGTAGGTTAAATTTAGATTGTAGATTATTGAAGGATTCCAAGTTCTGCTAATCTGGGGTGAGCAGGTCATTGATCCTCAATATCGCTCTGTTTTGCCAACTAGGCCACATAAGAGTGACTCCCCCTATGCATATACCTGCATCAGGGTTACCCCATGGATATGTGAACCTCCCGATTTTCACATACCACTTGGAGATGGTGGCTACCTTCTTCCAGGCAGTGTGCACTGATTTTATAGAGGACCATTGAGCAATCTTGGATGTCAGAGGGGTCCCTAGGGTACAAGAGAGGTGCAATCCCCCCATTATATCCATTTCTATTTAAATCCAGGCTGATAGCTCAGTGCTTAGATTCTGAAATGTTTGAAGGGTTCTGGTGGTAATGAATGCATACATATATTGCCTAAAATGTGTATGATCCCACCACCTTTGCCTCCAGTTGGTTCTCAATTTCACGCTGTTGAATCTAGGTGGGGATGTAGCCCACGGATACCGCACTATGAGCAAATCTGTCTTCTGGAACCATTTGTCTGGCATTGTGATGGGTAGGTGAGCCAAATGGTAATACACTCTTGGAGCAAGCATCATCTTAACTAAAAGAAAACACAATTGCACAGACCCCAATAATGCAAAGCATCATGGGAAACATATGCAAATCCCCATGAGAGAATTTGGACTGGCTCAACTTTAAGCAGAATTGCATGGTGCCAGAAGGCCTCACAGTACAATCAGCACAGGCTAACAACAGCAGACACATACACATGTTTCATACTCATTTGGACTCATTAGAGTGCCATATCTGTGTCTTAGCCCAGGGACCATGGCCCAAACAAATAACATCCCCCTTAAGGGATAGCTGGCTGTCTCTCCCTGGGATAAGACACAGATATGGCATACTGATGAGTCCAAATGAGGATGAAACACATGTATGTGTCTGCTATTCTTAGCCTGTGCTGACTGCACTGTGAGGCCTTCTGGCACCATGCAATTCTGCTTAAAGTTGAGCCAATCCAAATTCTCTCATGGGAATTAGCATATGTTTCCCATGATGCTTTGCATTATTGGGGTATGTGCAATTGTGTTTTCTTTATTATTTGGCTGTAAGGCCAGTATCCTTCGGGATAACTCATGCCTCAAGGCATTTGCTCTGGGGTTCTGTATAAGGCCTTATCTAAGTCAATTTTCCCTGGGAGAGACAGGTTGTGGTGTTTCAATTTATTTAATTCAGTTTGGAAGGTTGTTATTAATGGGAGCAAGTTCAAAGGTATCAGTTTTTGCAGGATTGATGTAAGCATAACCCCCAAGTGAAGGGGTAAGGCCATCAAAAAATGGAGGGTAATGAGCACCAATGCCCATAGTCTAGGTAACAAGCTCCATGAACTGGTGGCCTTGATGGAAGAGGGATGTCTGGATTTTGTGGCAGTCACAGAAACATGGTACAAAGAGAACAATGACTAGGATGTCAACATACCAGGGTACACAATCTACAGAAGGGAGAGGGAGGGTAGAAGAGGAGGAGGAGGAGTAACTCTCTATGTAAGGGAAGGGATCAAAGCAATGGAACAAAAGTATAAAGAGGGAGGAGAGGAGGCACTATGGGTTACCCTGGAGACTGGAAATGGCACCATAATCCACACAGGGGTTGTATACAGACCCCTGTCTCAGGGGGAGGAAATGAACAAGGAAATGATAGAAGGCATCCTAAGAATGGCAGAGAAAGGGGAGATATTGTTGATGGAGAATCTGAATATGCCAGATGTTAACTGGAGCACCTTTGTTGCAGCCACATCCAAGAGCAGGACCATTCTCAATGCCCTAAAGGAGACATGCCTCAGACAGCTAGTGCTGGAACTCAGTTGGGATGGAGCAATCTTGGACCTCATACTCTCAAATAGGGACAGAGAGAGGACATCAGATCTAGAAGTGGGTAGCCATCTGGGAACAAGTGACCACTTAACAGTGTGGTTCACAATAAACTCAGCTACAGAGTCATGCCATACAAAAGTGAGGGTACTGGACTTCAGGAGGCCTGACTTTGTCAAAATGGGAGAGTGCCTCAGAAAAGCACTAGCAAACATACATGAAGGAGGGGTGGAGCAACGATAGGGAAACATCAAAACTGCCATCACAGAGGCAACAAGCTTTTGTGTGAAGCAAATAAACAAATCAAAATGAAAGAAAAAAACACTATGGTTCTCACAAGAGGTGGCAGGGAAGGTTAGGAAGAAAAAGATAGCATTCAGGAAGAATAAGGAAACACAAAAGGAGCAGTACTAGTTAAAGCAGAAGGAGGCGGGGAAGACAGTCAGAATAGCAAAGGCCCAAACCAAGAAAAAGATAGCCAACTTGGTTAAGAATGGGGATAAAACCTTTTATAGGTATATTAGGGAGTGAATAAAGACAAAGGGAGGGATAGTGAGGCTGAATAAAGAGGAGAGTGTGAAGGCAGGTAGGGACAGTGAAAAAGGAGGGATACTAAATGAATACTTCTGCTCCGTATTCACAAAAGATGAGGAGGGGAAGGTATCTAATCCAATCAATAGAAGCACTCTGGATGGAGGGTCGATACCAGTCCTTTCACAGAAGAAAGGGTTCTGAAAGAACTCCTAAAACTGAAGGTGGACAAAGCAATGGTGCCTGATGGGATTCATCCCAGAATTCTAAAAGAGCTAAGGGGAGAATGAGTGACACCACTGACTTCCGATTTAACAAATCATGGGAGGATGGTATGGTACCTGAGGACCGGAGGAGGGCAGATGTGATTCACCTTCACAAAAGTGGGAGCAAGACTGAGGCAGGAAACTACAGACCTGACAGTTTGACCTCAGTGGTAGGGAAAATGATAGAATCACTTCTGAAGGAAATAATTGTTGAGTACCTACAGGCCAGTGGGGCACAGGACCCAATGCAGCATGGATTCACTGTGGGAATGTCATGTCAGATGAATCTAATAGATTTCTTTGACTGGGTGACCAAAGTGGTAGACCAGGGTGGGTATGTGGACATGGTCTACCTAAATGTTAGCAAGGCATTTGACACAGTCCTACACAAAAGATTAATAAACAAATTAGTCAGTCTGGGAGTGGGTTCCAGAGTGTTAGCCTGGGTAAAACATTGGCTGGACAAGAGGACACAGAAGGTAATATTAAGCAGAGTCCACTCTGAAAAAAGGGGGGCTACTAGTGGGGTACCGCAGGGTTCAGTACTAGGTCCAGTCCTTTTAAATGTCTTTATAAATGACATTGCAGATGGATTTGATGGAAAAGTATGCTTCTTTGCAAATGACACAAAGATCTTCAACAGAGTTGATACACAAGGGGGAGTGGAAAGGATAAGAAGGCACTCAGCAAGGTTGGAGAAATGGTCAGAAGTATGGCAGCTAGGATTCAATGCAAAGAAGTGCAAAATAATGCACCTGGGAAACAAGAACCCAGGGAAGAATACACAATGGGGGGGGGGAGTAACAACAACAAAAAAGGAAAGGGACCTGGGGGTAATCATATCAGATGACCTTAAGGTTAGCAAGCAATGTGAGAAGGCAGTAGGGAAGGCTGGGGGTATACTGGGATGCATAGGGAGAGGCATTAGCAGCAGAAAACAGGAAGTTGTTATCCCTCTGTACAAACAGTTGGCGACACCCCATCTGGAGTACTGTGTGCAGTTCTGGAGACCCCATCTCCACAAGGACATAGACAGGATGGAGGCAGTATAGAGGAGGGCAACTAAAATGATGCAGGGTCTGCAAGAGAAGCCATACAAAGAGAGACTAAAGGAGCTTAATATGTATACCCTTGAGGAAAGGAGAGAGAGGGGAAACATGATGGAAACTTCTAAGTACCTCAAGGGAATTAACAAAGTCCAAGAGGGTTGCATCTTTCAGAAAAAGAGATGTGCAAGAACAAGGGGACACAATTTGAAGATAGAGGGGGATGGCTCAGGGGCAATGTGAGGGAGTATTTTTTCACAGAGAGGGTGGTGGATGAATGGAACGGCCTTCCTGAGGAGATTGTGTTGTCAAGAACAGTGGGGGAATTCAAAAATGCATGGGACAGACATAAAGCAATTCTTGTGGGGGTAGGAAGAAATAGGCTTTGGATTAACTAGGATCTGCAGCTTACCTAGTAGGCAGAGATATGGGCAGACTAGGCGGGCCAAGCGGTCCTTATCTGCACTCAAAGTCTATGTTTCTATCTAAGTATTTGATTTTTGTTTCCTCCCATGCTAGGCCTAAATCTTTCCCCCATGCCTGGAGTGCCACGTTTGTTAAGAGGGAGAATGTGTTATTTGTTTCTATTTCTCTTCAGCCCTGATAGTCTCTCAAACTGTGTTAATGTATCCAGTAGTGGATTTACGTCATTTTGAATGTTTCAAGTATGAAGCAAGCATCTGCATAAAGCTTGGTGTGGTACGCCCTATGGTCTATTTTTATCCTCAGTATTTCTTTTTGTAATTTTTTTTTTCTCCCCCCCTCAGCCTGGCACTGTCACCTGACCTAACCCACCGAGCCCCATGGTCTCGTAGGAGGACCCCCATGGAGCCTTGTCTTACCTCCCAGGTAAGCACAAAGTGGGAGGAAGCTCCTCTGGCTTAGACCCCCCACAGCTGTACCTCTTGTCCTCATCGGGGTCCATTCTCAGGCCACTGAGCCAGCAGGCAGAGTCCAATGCTCTGACCTCCTTGTCGGTATTGCGCAAGGCCCAATGTTTTTCTTGTATGCCCCCTCCAGGTATGCACCGTACACTGACACCAAGGTGAAAGCCAGAGTCCGTCATTCACCACCCCCTATGTGCAGCATAGGCATGCTGAGCCTCCAGCTACTGCTAGAGGCCAGTCATGCACAGAGCCATGGCTCCCCCCACGCCCCAGAGGAGACGAGTGGTCCTGGGATGGCCAAGCCTCCTCCTCTGGCTAGCTGTCTGAAAACCTGAGCCTGTTTCTGAACTTGGGTCACTAGCATTGCTAGTGGTAGCACTACTGTTGCATTAGTGGACCAGACAATATGTTGTTTTGAGATCTTACGGCTGATGCCAGAGATTTAATGGCCAGCACAAAGAGCAATAGGGATAGGAGACATTCCTGTCTGGTGCCTCTTTGCAGGGTAAAGGAGTCTGAAAGGAGACCATTGGTGAGGAAACTGATGAGGGGCCATTGTATATTGTGCTAACCCATCCCCGAAATTCTGGGGCTACATTAAATTGGTCCAGCACCACATGTAGGTACTCCCACTCTACTGAGTTGAAGGTCTTCTCAAAATCTATGGCAATCATTACTGCTACAGAGTGAAGTGTGGCAGCTTTCTGAAAGAAGGTGACCAGAGCTCTCAGGTGATCCGCACTGCATCTTCCCTTGATAAAACCCACTTGTGAGGGGTGTATCAATGACAGTAGGATCACCTCCAATCTGGATGACAGTATTTTGGCCAGAATTTTGGCATCAGCATTGATCAAAGAGACGGGCCTGAAGATCACTGGTAACAATGGGTCCTTACCTTCTTTGGGGAGGGCTGTAATTACTGCCTCTTTAATTTATCCTGGAAGTACCTTGCAAGCATGATTTTCCCTCAACATCTGCAACATAGGTCTAGCAATCCCTTCTGTGGTTACCTGATAAAAGTCCATTGGGAAGCCATTGCTACCTGGTGATTTATGCGGGGTCATCCCATTAATGTTATTAAAGTATTTCTTCCTCTTCAATGGGGGCTTCCAGGTTTGCTTATTGTGTGTCGGTTAGGTTTGGTAACATGGTCTGGGCCTTAAATTTCAGGAAATCAGACTTATGGAAAGGGCTTGGACCTTGTTTAGATTTTCATAAAACATAGTCATGATATGATTTATGACTTTAGGAGTGATGCCTATCTGCCCTGAATTCTCCCTAGGTTTTCCTATATACTTCTCTCTGTGTTGTTTTCTGAGCCTGTAAGAGAGCAGCTTCCCTGACTTTTCTCCCTGGTCCCAATATTTGTGTCTCAACCTTGAGATATGCAGCTCTGCCTTTCTAGCGACCAGTGTATTTAACTTTATCCTCAGAACAGTGAGTTTGTATCTTAGGGCCTAATTTTCTAATTGCTTGGGATCTTTTTAATAAATTGCCTCTTTCTGTTTGAGTTGGAATTCTAACTGTTTGATCACTGCATCTCTTTTCTTCCTTCTGTATGCCTCATATTCTATGATCTGGCCTCTGACTGTAGCTTTAAAATCCTCCATATCATGCTGGGGGTAGCACAGCCTTCAGGGGTTGTCCGGAAAGTAGTTGGACACCTCCATTTTTAACCATTGTTGAAACTCAGAGTCCCTTAGCAGAAGTGGGTCAAGCCTCCATGTCACCGACCTTGCTTTATTTGATTCTATATGTGTTCAGAGTTGTATTGGGGCATGGTCGGATATGTACATGGGGACAATAGTCATATCTGTGATGACTTGATTTAATGTCATCAGGGAAAATCAATAGTCTAACCTGTTTGCCATTGCTCTATGGTCAGAGAGAAAAAGTGTAATCTTTTTCAACTGTGTTAAATGTACTCCATGTGTCAGTAAGCCTGTGCAACACCAGCAGGTCAGACAAGGCTTTTAAGGCTTTTATGTGTAGTTTGGGCTTAGAGTTTGACCTATCCGTCAGGTGGTCTAGGGTCATGTTGAAGTCCCCCGAGTATAATATAAGGGTTGTCAGATTATAATTCTAAATTTATTGGGGAGAACTTATTAAAAACTCTGGATTGTCCTCATTTGGGGCATAGAAGTTGCCCATAAGTAAAAGGCCTTGATTTGTGTTGACTCTAGCCAGTATCCACCTCCCTCTTCATCTCCAGCTTGCTCCTAGAGTTGCCACTTAAGATGTTTATGGAACAGTATTGATACTCCCCTTTTGGCTTTCCCAGATGTGCTGTGCACTTCCCATCCTATTCATTCTCACACCAGCTTCTTTGCTTCCTCCATTTGATCTTAGTCTCCTGTAAAAAGGCGACTTGCCTTTTCAGTTTTTAAGTCTGGACATAACCTTTTTCCTTTTAATTTGGCCATTCATGCCCCTCACATTCCATGAGGTAGATGTCACAGGTGTCAATGTATCCATACTATGATTATATAAATAACCTCCTCTTCTTCTTCCTTTTTATCCCTAACCCTCTGTTCCCTAAGTATTTTTCTAAACAACCCCCTGGACATCCATATTGTCCTATGATATTCCCTTATTTGTTCTCCCTCCTTAGGTTGTTCGCTCTGCATCTCATGTGGGTTGCGTGTTCCTTGATATGCTAGGTAGACTCCCACTTTTCCTCACCTACATCTTAAACCCTTCAGAAATATCAAACATCATTGGTTATCATGGGTCAGGAGTGCAATCTCATCATTAGTGGTAATGGCCTTGTAGCTCTTATAACTTTTGAGAGCTTGGTCTCCCTCATTAACCCAGTAGAGCCAGCCTACTTCTCTACCAATGGCCCTGGGTGACTTCCCAGGGCATTTTCTTTTAGAGATGCCATATTTCTTTAAATGCGGTGACCACTATCAATTTAGTCAAGGGGCAACTTCTGATCACCATGGGAGATAAGATATTTGGGGAGGGGCATATTGCCGCTGTTTCCACTTGTCCTGCATCAGCATATCTTGCAAGCATAGTATATGAAGGGTGGGGCCTGAGATGGGCAAAGTTTGCTTGTGCCTTACTAGGAGGCAGCAGGGACTGTTGGCCCTAACAATCCCCATTTGTAACCTAGTGTAAAGGGCCCCCCTCCTCCCAAGATCCCCCTTCAGAGGTGAAGTTCCCATAAGCCCACTCACTTCCTGCTTGTCTGGGTAATCACCCCGTTCCCAGACTCAACCATCAACATGACTTTAAACCACAGCTCAGTATTTAAATCTGTAATACTAACATGCTATTGAAAAACTTTAACATTGAAATAGCCATACTTCCATTCCTCTATGGAGTTCAGGGTATTGCATACCTTTTGGAAGCAATGGACAAAAGTTTCCAGACCTTTCTCTTGGCAGGCAAAAAAAAAAAGCAGGATAGACCATAGAAAGATGTCACTCCCAATAGAGAAGGGAGTCTTGGTGTCCTGGACTTTTGAAGGTATTGCCTAGAAGCCCAGATCCTTCCCCTGGTTACCTGGGTAATCAGCGAGTTGATTCTAGCTGGTATAGCAGGAAACAAAGAAACATAGAATTTGATGGCAGATAAGGATGACTTGGCCCACCTTGGCCAGTGTATCCCCGATACCAATTCATGCAATACCCACTGTGCCAATCACACCCAAATGGAAAAGACACATATGGGTTCTACACACTCTCTCAATCCTACAGAAAATTAGTATACAAAAACAAACACACCAAATGAAGTAGGGCCACTGACCATAATAATAGGGGACCAGGCCTTTCCATCAGAACATTCAGATCAGAGATTTAAACAATGGAACAGAAAAGCACTGACTGGAAAGCCCAGCTGATGGGAAGGGGCACTGTGTCTCCTTCAGGCATCTTCAAATCAAGTTTGCATTAGAAAATGAGGATTTCTACAGATTTCTGCAGGTAAGGAGTTATCTGCAGGAGTCAAATAGACTTAGTAGGGATAAACATGACCAGACCCCTTTTTGAATAATTCTTATTCTGGTCCACAGTACTTCAGGAGAGATCTGGTTGCATCTCTTCCATGTATCAGATATTATTAAAATCAGAGGGGACTCACTATTGACAGTGAGGAACAAGTGGCAGGAGGGCACTGGGTCCCCCCATTTCAGATCAGCTGTGGAAAGATTATTTGCAGGGGTATAAGGTGTTGGCCTCTCAAAATTGGAAGGAATTCTGATGGAAGATAAGTAATCAATATTTCTGCATCCCTACCACCACCAATCACTTTGGATCCACACCCTCTGACAGGTGCTGGTAAGGCTATGGAGAAAGTGACACTCACCATCCCATATTTTGGGTGTGCCCTGTACTGTAAGAGTATTGGACTGAGATCAGGCATGAGCTCTCTAGGATCTGTGGGGTACAGATGCCAAATGATTATGTATTGGGAGTGAGTGTCCCAGGAATTTCAGCAGGAGCTTGAAGGGGAGTCTTTAGGTGCATGGCAATGGCAGCCCAAAAGACACTGACATCGCATTGGTTAAATTCAGTGTTCCCAGGGGTGGAGGAATGGAAAAACAGGATGTCAGATATTTTCCACATGGAACAGATTACTGCGACCCTTCAAATAATAGATGAAAAACGTAATGACACAGTTGGGAGGTATGGACAGCCTACCTTAATCCTATTTAGAAGGGAAGGAAAAGTCACATAATTTCATCAATAGACATGAGGAAAAGAGGAGAAAGCCTTGTGGACTAGGGTACGAGGAGTTTTGTAAGAGGGCTGGGATGGGATACATGCACAAACACACACACACACACACACACACACACACAAGTTGATATTGTGGTTGTGTTTTCAAGTTTATAAGTTTAGTGTTAAAAAAGGTTCCTATAACAGAGTAGGATATATCACAATAGCATGCTCTTTAACTATGACCAGCTTACTTTATTTCTGTCTGCTGAAAGGGTAACATAAGCTAACCTGCATATCAGTTATAGCATGGTGAAACACCTACTGTATGTAGGGTATCCCTAGCCAATTAAAGTAGGAGAGAAACATTCATCCCAAAGAGATGTGCTGTAGCCAATAGGTGAGAACCTGCCACGTGTTTGGAGAGAAGAGCACAGGTAAAGTCTCTTTGTTTCCCTTCTTTGCACTGGGTTACAGCCAATGGTTTTCAAAGGGAGGAGAAAAATCATGGGAACAAGGAGGAGAAGGAGTGAAACTCCATAGGTGGGCAATAGGAGGATGATGAAGAAAGGTTTTAATCCCTCACTACATTTGTACTGCTAATATGGAACGTACTGAGCTAAAAGTAAATGGTCTTGAAAAAGAATGCTATAGTTCGTATGCACTTCCAAGTGTGGAAAGTTGCAGGAATTATGCTATTGTTCTTTGTACAATGTTCAATTTTTGAATAAATGCTGAGTATAAAAAAAAGGCTAGGAAGGGGACTCAAGCAGACAGCAACCTTCATGTCCTCATCAGAGGTACTGCCTGTCCACAGCAAGAGGGAAGCTAGGACAGGCCGCATCAAAGAATTCAAGACATAGCTGAATGAATGGTGCAATGGGGAGGGATTTGGCTTCATTAGGGACTGGGGACACACCTGGTGGGGATGGAGCCTATATAAATGAGACAGCCTGCATCCATCCAGGGAGGGGACTGTGGGCCTTAGTGAAAAGTTTAAATGCTTCATCAAGAAGAGTTTATACTAGCCAATGTAGGAGGTGAAGGGAGGAATGGGGATGGACCCCACCCCCCTGGGATCAGACAATCATAAATATAAATCATGTGAGACAGAAAACAACCGAACAATCAGAAGAACTTGGCACCAAGGGCAGGAAGGATCAAGCTAGATCAGGAAGGACAGCAAACAAAGTGTGGTGGAGGCATATGGGAATAGGCAGCAGAGAAAGAAACACAATCAGGACAGCCATGTACACAAATGCGCACAACCTGAGGAACAAAATAAGTGACTTAGAGGCTACAATTTGAGAAGCAGACATGGACATGGTGGCCATTACAGAATCTTCGTGCAATGAAAACCAAGACTGGGAGGTGGCCATACCAGGATACAATTTGTTCAGGAAGGACAGGGTGGGCAGGAAGGGGGGGGAGTGGCTCTGCATGTGAGGGACAACATTAAAGTCCACAGACTCACAGGGCAAACAGGGAAAGGAGGAGCTATTGCAGATCACAATAGACAGGATGAAGGGGGCAGCTCTTCATAGTGGGTGGCCTATAGGCCCCCGTCACAGGAGGAAGGGGTAGATAAAGAAATGTTACTCTCAATCCAAAAATGGCAAAAAAGGGGGAGGTGTTACTGGTCAGAGACTCTAACCTTCCAGATGTGGATTGGAGTCTCCATACTGCATCAAGAACTAGGAGTAGGAATTTTGTCAATGGCCTGCATGAGGCATTCTTAAGACAACTTGCCACAGATCCAACTTGGGAGAAAGCAATTCTAGACCTGGTGCTTGCAAACAGGATAGTGTGGAAAAGGTTTCAGATGGGGATCACCTAGGAAATAGTGATCACCATATGGTGTGATTTGAGATAATAGATGTGCAAGAAAAAACACACAAGAACAAGAATCCTGGACTTCAGAAGGGACAATTATGGTACCTGGGGTCAGGAATATGGTAACCATGGGGGAGAAGTGAAATACGATCACAGTAGGAATTGAGAAAGCAGTGCAGCTCTGAGTCAAACAAGTCAGTAACGGAAGAGGAAAAGGAGACCACTATGGTTCTCTAAGGAAGTGTTGGAAAAGGTTAGAACAAAAAAACATGGTTTTAGGAAATAAAAACAGACACATGAGGAGAGAGATAGAGCGAGTTACCAAGACAGTCAATGGGAGGCAGTGAAGGCAGTTAGGAATGCAAAGGCATAGACAGAGGAAAGCATTGCAAGCTCAATTAAAAGAGGGAGTAAAACTTTTTTTAGGTATATCAGTGAAAAAAGGAAAACTAGAGGGGATATACTCAGGATGACAATTGTGGAAGGGGACTGGGTTCAGGAAGATCACCTCAAGACAGACATATTGAACAATTATTTTTGTTCAGTATTCATGGAGGAGGAAGCAGTTAAGGGGCCAACATTAAAGGAGAGAGGCATAAAAGGAAAGGAGGTAGACACAAGTCACTTCCCAGAGGAAAGGATCCTTAGGGAATGGACAACAACAAAAGTTGATAAAGCAATGGGGCCTGATGGAATACACCCCAAGATACTAAGGGAACTGAGGGAGATGTTGGCTGCACCACTAACAGCTATGTTTAGTATGTCATTGGAAATTGGGGAAGTGCCAGAGGACTGGAGGATGGCTGATGTGGTCCTGTTATAGAAAAATGGAAAAAAAGGAAGAGGTGGGTAACTACAGGCCAGTCAGTCTGACCTCTTTAGTATGCAAATTAATGGAAAAACTGCTGAAGGAAAGGAAAGGAAAGGAAAGTGGAATACCTGGCAAACAGAGATCTGCAGGACCCAAGACAGCATGGGTTCACAGAGGGGAAATTATGCCAGACAAACCTCATAGAGTTCTTTGACTGGGTAACCAGGGAGGTAACATCTCCATTTAGTGGAATAGTTAAGAGTTGCTACCTTTGGAGCATAAGGAGCCCCATTTTCAAAAAGTTAGTGCAGCAGAAACTGTATTTGTGCCGTGCTAACCTAGAATAGTGCCAGCTGTCATGAGTGTGCCCACATTCAAAGGACACATATGTACGGCACAACCCTGACTACACCATCTTGCACAATATTGTGCTGCACCCATGAAAATGAGGGTTGCCTCATTCACATGAGGCACAGCACAGTATTGGAAGTTTTCAAAAGAGCTAAATGTTCTCCAGCAGTTTTAATGCTTCTGAAACCCAGCCCACAACAGTGCTTAAGGACTGGGTACCCTGGTGGTCCAGCAGTCCCTGCCCTGTCCTGATCCATATCTCCATATATAAAAACATAATCAGTGGTGGCTCAGTGGCTCTCCCCTTCCATGATCTATGTCTCCATATAGAAAATAAATATCAACGGTGGTTCAGTGGTCCATCCCTGTCCCGATCCCCATCATCATAAATAAAAACATTATCAATATCGGTCCAGTGGTCCCTGACCCTTCCCCTGTTCTTTGATTGCCATCCACATGTAAAAATATTAAATTCCCTGGTGATCCAGTGGTACCTCCCTCCTTTCCCATTCTCTGATGACCATTCCTGTGTAAAAAACAGAATGTCACTGGTGCTCCAGTGGTCGTATCCCCCTGCCCTGTTCTCTGATCATCATCCTGGTTAGAAACATAAAAGTCCTGGTAGTCTAGTGCCCCCCCACCCCTGCAGGTAGTAATCCACCACACCACTCCCCTGACCTGACCCTTGCCGGTGACTGGCACAGCCCTTCTTACACCACCACAGCCAGCCAATGACAGTAGACAGTATGTGCTCATTGGTTGACTGGTCAACCAATGGACACGTTCTGTCTACTGTACACACTCAGTGACAGATCACTTGGTGGCTGGCCATGACGATGTGAGGAGGGCTGTGCCAGTCAACAGCAGAGGTAGGTTTGGGGTAGAGTTGGGTGGTGGTTCACTACTAGCCATGGGTGGGGGGGCCACTAGATGACCAGGGATTTTATGTTTCTAACCAGGATGTGGATCAGAGAATGGGGGAGGGACCACTGGACCACCAGGGACTTTCTATTTTTACACATGGACAGTGAACGGAGAACAGGGGGAGGGACCACTGGACCACCATTGACAATATTTTTATAGTATCTATGGGGACAGGGATTGGGGCAGGGGAGGGACACTGAACCACCATTGATTTTGTTTCATATATAGAGATAGGGATCAGGGCAGGGGAGGGATGCTGAACCACCATTAATTTTGTTTTATATGTGGGGAAAAGAATTGGGGCAGGGGAAGGACCGCTGGACCACCAATGATTTACTTACAGTGGTTGAGGCTTGAGGGGGGACCTGGTCCAGTGCACTCGGATGGCACTCACTTGCAGATGAGCCCATAATGAGTATGCAAATGGCCCCTTAGCACAGTGAATGCCCAATGGGCTCATTTGCACATTTGGGCTGAATATTACCTTTGGGGGCCTCAACACTTACCAGAGCATGCTGTGCTTTATCCCATGGGTGGTCTTCAGCCTAGGGCTCTGGTAGCACTTCACCAAGCGTGACAGCTGCTTGATGTGCACTGTGCTACCATGGTCCCCTATTCAGAAAGATAGTAGGGTCAGTTTGGATTGTGCTAGCTGTTTGAATATAGCACCAGGGCAAGCCAGCCCTATTTTTCCATGCAGCACACATGTTTGCACACACACAGCTGGCTGGCTCTGAATATGGGTTCCAAGGTCCCAAGTGTGATCTCCAGCTAGGGCTGCTGGAGAGGCATCTGCTCAAATTGAGGAGAATGAAACAGGAAAAACAATATAAAAAGTTTGTAATTATTATGTGGCAGAGTTTTTCCATTGCAGATTACTATTTCCTTTGCTGGCAGTGAGAGCTGTTATTTAAAAAGAGATATTTTCTTAAAAAGATCATGAATAGATTAGGATCCAAATGATTGAAAAAGAAAACTAAAGCAGATATACTTTGCTCACCATTCCTTCTCCACATTTGGTGCCATTGTTCACTAATGAAATGTCTTCTCTACCACCAATAGATGTCTTACAGTTCAAAAATCCAGTTTTGTTCCCAGAGATTGGAAAGACTGCTCCACCTGAACAAAATAACTTTCCACAGTACACATCTCTGTTAAGGGATACATAACATCATTTAAAATTTCTGTGTACAAATGACAATCCTTTTTATGTTTATGTATACATGTAACTGTTTCACTTAGGTTACAGTACATTCTCAAATTATTTGGCTGAGAGAACCACTTACATCACCAAACTCATCCCACCTCCAACAACCCCTCCCCCCAACACTTTTTGCTCATTAAATATTAGCTTCCTTGTGGTACATTTACTAACATACATGTAGTCAGAGGTTGAATTTTAAATGTTTATGGAGGAACTGTCACCTGTAGATCTAAATGTGGGGGTAACAGTCATTGCTAGTAGAGATGCAGCAAAGTAAAATTCTGCCTGCGAAGTGGTCGCAAAGTAGCCACTTCGCATTAGTATTCTGCTATGTGGAGTGCTCCTTTTAAACCCTCACTTCGCCACTTCGCGTTGTAATTCTGACTTCACATTGTGCAGTCCACCTTATTCCACTTTAAGGCAGAGTGAGAATTCACAGGCTGCCCTCACTCATCACATGGCTTACACAGTGTAGGTCATATGCTTTAGGCAGGCAGGAGGTTATGGGCAAAACCACTCTCCAATGTGGGCTGACTTACAGGTTTTGAATGGGTGTGACAAATGGCTTGACTCTGCAAATGGCCAGGGGTGGGATGTGGACGTGTGATGAAGAGGGGTGCACAGGTGGCAAGTCCACAAATGAAGTCATTTTCCCCATTTTATGTACAGGAGTTGATGTACCACTTGCACTAGACATACTGCATTGACCTCCACCACCACTGCTACTCTGACCACCATTTGACAAGATTTCTAAATCATAATCCTCCCCCTTATCATGCCTGTAGTAATACTCTGGCATTATTTCATCACTACTGCAAACATTCCTACTTGGTCTTCCACTCATGGAAGGGGATAACATGCTCAGTAAGATTGATGATGAGGTTGAATGCCCCACTATGGCATTAGTTGCTATCTGGTGCCAGGTCCACAGTGCCATGTGCCTGTTCTTAAGATGTGTGTGCTGCCCCCCATTCCCAGTTGACTCCGCTTTTCACCTCAACTCACACATGCATGGCAAAGCTGGCAGATTGCAACTGACTCATCATCTGCATCTTGGACAAAAAAAATCTCAAACAAGGGATTGTGATCCGCCATTTTCAAAATGTCCCTGATGCTGTTTATTGGACTCTGGTTTTTTTAATCCCTGAAATGCAGGAGTGTGCTACATGATTTTTCAGGCTGGACACACTTGGACTCCAACTAACCACCACAACTACCTATGATTATTACTGGGTCATCATCATTATCATCAACAGGAACCAACTAAATCACAACTTTTTTGAGGAGGGGGGTAATTTAATGCCAACAGACCCAGACACAGCCACCTTGACTTTCTTTTTCTCCGGTTCCCAACAGGGGTCACTGACATCATTATCATATTCGTCAACATCATCCCCATCTACATTTTCAGCTTGGATGCTTTCATGTGGTGAACATGTTCCAACTTCTGCATCATCATCATCATCACCTGATATTTTTGCCCCACACTTTGAATCATTGGATGGCAAAGGCATGACCTCAACAGCACTGGAAGAAATGTAACATTGTGAGTTATTGTTGCCAGGATTAGAATCATGTTTAACTGCCATGGGAATGTTAATGGAGAGTGTGACATCATCTACACTGTCATTCACAGCTTTAGACTCAACTATATTTTTTAAAGTGGTTAACTGGTCAGAAGTGGAACTTGAGGCAGCAATACTCATGCCAGCAGAAACTGCACTAACAACACCAGCTGGGACAACATCATCTCCTCCAACTATGAGAGAAGATACAGATTGTGCTATAAAAAAACACTGATGGAGAAATCCCTTTACTGACATCAGCTATACACTTCTGCGTACTACCACAACCATGGACAATCTTGCCACTGGCAGCAGTGCTATGGCCAGAAACAGCTTTGCTTGCACATCTCCTTGCAAGCATTTTGGGAGATCAGCAAGAAAATTATAAACAAATTCAGATTTCTGAACTTTCAGTCTGTGCCAGTGAATGTGAAGCCAAAAAAAAAAAAAATAACAACTGTGGTTGCAGATGGTGACTGTGCACTAAACAGATGCAAAAGCACAGATAGATTAAGACTGCACTGCCCAATCAAGAAGAGTGTAGATGCAAAGTCACAACAATACTTAACTAGTGCTCCCAAGTCGCAATCCAATCTGGGAAAAATATCTTTTGTTGTTTGGGTGGGGGGATAGTGCACTGCAGTAACTGTCCAAAACCAAGATACCACAAAGCAGTACAAAATCACTCAGTTGCTGTGGATAGCAGGTTCACATTGCAATTATTCTGTGGTACAATAAAATGTGTCTGATTTGATGGCATGCATCACACACACACTCACACACATGCTACAAGTAATGCGTAGCAAATTGAAAACTTCAGGAATATAACCAAATCTTTTAAGCAAACTGAAGTTATGCACTGCTGCATCACAACAATCAGCAAAAAAAGTCAAGAATTACTGTAAATATTACTGTGTGTACAATAACACAGTTATACAAGAAAAATATAACCAAAACAGAAAGACTGCCTTTCTCTCCTAGTTTTCACCTACCTCCACCACAGATACGCCCCTCCCCAAAGCACACTTCAAGTGTCTGTCAGTATACAGAAGGGATGTTCTAAATTAACATTCAAAATCCACACACAAACAATAAACACTCGAAGATATGAGCACAGGATGGTTTCCTACAATTGATGTATTAAATTTTGATTAAAAAAAATTGCTCAAAAAGGCTTTTTTAACAGCTTTTAGAGGATTTGAACAGCAGAGCTCTGAGGGAAACCATCTCCATCTACCACTATACACACACACTACACAGAACTGAGGCTGTGCAGAACAATCTAGAGCTCATGTGACCTGCAATCCCATGAATCACTGCAAAATTCACCTTGGAGTCAATAACAAGGTGAAGTGATGAGAAGTACATTGATTTCTATGTACTTTGCATTATAATTGGTGCAAAAGTGGTTGGGGAAAAGCGGAGTAAAGTGAAGTTATTGTTATCAATGGACTTTGTGTTCCTCATTATAATGAGATGTACTCTGCTTCACGTTGCAAATTACTTTGCAGATTCCACATTTCTCCACATATTGATTTGTGGAGTGAATTTTGGCCACTTTGCCCACCTCTAATTGCTAGCTGGGGGAACTCTCCTATAGTATTCAATGAAGAATGGTGACAGAGGTGCAAGAACTCTCACACAATTTTCTAAATGGTTAGGAATGGAGTTCCTGCCAGTTACTGCCCAGTTTAACTCCTGAATATATCCACTGTTGGTGATAGATGCTTCTCCTCTGCTGCCTCTGCCATCTAAATGGCTGGCTTAGTTCTCATCATCTAATTATCTAACCCTTCATTTTCAGTTTTACTTAAAACTACAATTTCCCTCATGTCTTTTAATCTAATCTTTCTATCAAATTAAAATGTATTTTCTGTTTGTTTTAGTTCCAATTTCCTTATTGTTCCAGCTGATAATGATACTAGTATCTGATACTGTGCATAAGCAATGCAAAATAATTAGGCCCAACTAAAACATTAACAGCCATTCTCACATATTTGAGCTAAATGTTGCCTGATAGAGAAATCCGAAGTCTGTTCTGTAACAGCAACTAATAAATGCTCTGCAAAGCTGATGTATTCAGGCTGAAAATGCCCTTAATTTTATTTAACATCACAAGTACTTGGGGCCCAAAATATAGTTGGATCGGCATACAGAAGATTCACACATTGCCGGCTTATGCAGCTCTACTCCTGTCCATGCATGTAGATTATTGGACAGGGGTAGAGTGCATTCTAGGGGACTGTGCTGCCTACCCTGATGTCTTTTTTTACTATAAGCTATGATGAAGCTAGCAACATTCTTCACATGTTGTTTTTCACTCTGAAATTCAAGCCGATTTCCCAATATACCTGTGTAACAATCCTACTCCTCAGAAACCCAGACACCACCCATCCTAACAATCACTGCTATTCATTTTCAGGAATTGTTTGGTATTTTCAATGGGAGTGCAGTGCCAGTGGTGATGGGCTGTGTCAGGGCAACACTGTTTTTTGCTAATAGTTTCCATTGCCATACTGCTAGCCAAGAGCTATATGCACCCATCATAACAATCCTACACCTCACATGCACCCAAATACATACTCCAACCATTCACCTGCACCCATGTTAACACTCTGAATCCTTAATCACACCTACTTCTGCACTATACTTGCATCCAAAATTCATTCATACCTCTAGTATGCGCCAGTGCATGGGAAAGCACTTTCATGATTTTTGGAGATGTCTCACAACTACTATATTGATATGCCAGATAGTACTGTATATCAGTACTGTTGTTGCATTAAGTTGAATGCATCTGGCCAGAGCACCTCAATAACCCAACTCTGGTTTCTGGCAGGGACAGAGTTGGGTTATTGAGGTGCTCTGGGGGGCCACTGAACACTGCAGAAAACTTTAAAGGGGTCTGTTGAGGGAAGTGGGAGGGAATGCCACTGGACATCAATGAAAAATTTTGTTGGGACAGGAAGAGGGTGGGTGCCACTGGGCACTGAGGAAACAGAACAGGAAGGGGAAGAGAGATGGGTTTCATGAGATAGAAGAGAAAACATTGAGAGGGATGGGTGGAGGGGACCACAGAACAACAGGTAAACCTTTTACAGGAACTGGGAAGGGGATTGAAAATCCCGAAATAGCCTCAGCAGAAGTCAGAGTGGAGTTGCACTGGCCTAAGACAGGCACCAATATAGGGCCAGGGGTGGAGCTGGCAATTAAAATAGAAAATAAAGGAAGAGTGGTGGGATCAAATGTGTCCTAATTAGGTCATCCAATTCCACTGTGGATGCTACTTCCAACTTTCCATTTTCTCTGGTAAATGCATTTACATCTGGCAGAGTTATGCAATTGCTAAAAACACAGACACTTTGCTGCAAATATTTACTTTGCTCAACTTTGGCTCCTCCCTTGAGTTACCACCATCTCCTGGTATCTTAGAATGTGATTAAGAAACAAAGGAGGGGACCTTGCTGGCTCCTATAACTTCCAGTAGCTTTGTATGAAGTCCAAACTATCCACTGCTTAACCTGACACAAAATGGTCACCCAAGAGATAATGAGTTAAACAATACCCATTAGGCTGTGAAACAAATCTCCCAACATTTCATTTTGGAAATAAGAGCTGAATTGACCTCATATTCCCCCATTTGTTCAACATGCTATGACAAATTGGTTATATACTGATTTTTCCAATGTTAATTGACACTTCCACATGTTTTAAATAGAATAACATATGGGAATCTATCTGTTATGGTGCTGTAACACCATTGAGGAATTCCATGAAGTCATAATCTCAAGAGTGAAGCCTGAGATGTTTTTTGACATCAAGGAATCCCAAGATAATGGCACAGCACATTAACAGGTACAATCCCAAGTGTTATTTGTTTATAATAACTGGCTCTGCCTTTATCCCATAGGGAAACCGTGGCATAATTTGCCATTATAAAGGAGCGTTTATAACGGCAAACACGTGCATGATTTCTCTTCCTCTGTGCATGCTTACGCAGCAGCGCGACCAGCTGAGACCGCTCACCGCTTCCGTGTTACGCGAAACAGTACCGCCACAACAACTCGGCTGTAAGTCCTTTTCTTTTCTTTTCTTTTCTCCCCCCTTATACCCTGGAAACACAGAAAAACCTGAAGAACTGGAAAAAAAAAATCAGTTTAAAATACAAAAATCTCAGCACTGGACTAAAAGGACTGACCTTAGGGTACACTGGAAGGATACACAGAGTTGCTTATTTTATATAATTGCTGTGCCAAAAAAGGGAAACCCAGCAATTACATAAAATAAAAAATGGGTCGGGGGGTGTCAAACTCTATTTTACACAGACCCTCATTATGGGATGCTTTTCACAAGCCACTCAGGCTTCGCCCTAGGGGTTTATGTAGCATCCCTCAACTCGGGTGTGTGTAAAATCTCGTTACACACCCCGACCCATACTTTATTCTATATGTAATTCATGGGACTGTATCTGATTTTCCCTGTAATTTTTCTGTCTGGCTTTTGAGCTTTATTAATCTCCCTGTGATCAAGCGCTTTTCCATGTCTACTGCTCAATTGTTACTTCTCGCGTGCTCTGGCCCCAACCCCCCTACAACACTCCCTGATCATCCCTGTCACTCACTTGTACACAGATGGATTCTGATGGCAATGGATGATTGCTTCACGCATGCACCTACCCCTATGCTGTCTGTGGCAACAGCCAGTCCATACATGTGCTTTCAGTCTCTAGCACAGCACACCACATGGCCCTGTCTGCCTCATTTAGCTATGGTGCCTAATTTATTTGTTACTTTTTGTCATTTCTAGGTCACACCAGACTGTTTTTCTGGCTCCTTTTCAGTGGGTGACTTTTGGACTCAGAGTTTTCATTTCAGGTTGGAGAGCAAGTAGAACCACATAGGGATTCAAAATCAGAATACCATCAATCTGAAGTCAGATCGATTGTATTATGTCTTAATGATGTCAGATTGATAGCATTATGGGATTGTTAGTTTTCTGATTTTCTATGGCAAACACAGATACCAATGCATTACATATATCTTACGCAGTAGATTTCTTTGGGATAAATAATGACATTTATATTTATTTAATTGTGACAAATTGCACATAAAAAGATATGGCCATGTTTAATATTTTTATTATACTTACTGTCTTTTTCTATCTGGATATGTAAACATTGTATACTATTTGTTGTATCACATTCTGATGTTATCCTTTGTTAAAACATAAGACTGAAATAAATAAAAACAGAAACTGAAAAAAAATGTACCTTATATTGAACCCTTTTCTTTTTATGTTGATTGCGCGCATGTGCAAGAAACATATTGCAGCAGCTTTCTCCAGAAGAAAGTTGTAGAGGCATGGTACTGTTGTGGCCAATGCCCCCACAGCCTTTAAAGGCTTGGCCCACTTCCCCCAATGCCGTGGCATGCTGCTGCTGACACTAGTATAGCCAGTGTGCTATCAACTTGTAAAATTTTAGCCACTGCAATCAGGGGTCACCTCGTCATTGCAGCATCAACTATTCGCTGCAATGAGGGAGTGACCTGTCTTTGCAGGGCGGAACATTGAAACACTGATATTGTTTGTGAACATGGTGGCAGCTTGCCATCATGTTCACAAACAATATTAACCCCACCATGCTGACGGGGTGCCCAATCCCGGTCGGTATAATGTAACACCCCCCTTTTGTTGTGTGCCAACGGTGGTGCCCAATCCACTGTTGGCTACAGCTGCCCCCCCAAAAAAAGACTCCATTGGCATGCTAGAAGCCCACCTCAGTGTGCCACATGCCCCTGTAAAATCAAAAATGGTCCCATGATGTCTTTTTTTTTTAACCTGTAAAAAAGGAAATGGTCCCTCAGCTGTCTCCCTGCCTCCCTCCCACAACCCATGCCCACCCACTGTGCATTCTGCCTCCCCATGCCCCCTCACCCCATACTTACCTCTAGTGTCTGGCGCGATGATCTTCAATGGACTGGGAACATGTCTGCACTCTTCAAAGCTGACCGTGAACTGAGGAAATGCTGGTAAGCTGTATAATGGAATAAATAGATTTTTTTCAACATTGATGCATATCTCAGGCATTGTTTGGAATTTTGGCACCAAATTTTGAACATGGGGTTTTTGGAACCCCTCCTCATGAATTCTGGCACTGCCATGGTGTAATTCTGCCCCAAAAGGTGATTTCGTGGTCACTGCATGGAATCCCCTTTCAGGACCTATTAATGAAACAACAGTGCCAATGTTCATGAGGTGGGCTCTCAAAAGTCTATACTGCAAAGTTGGTGGGAAAAATCAAAAGAATGCTTGTTTTACAAGTGCGCATTGTGCAGTTGCTAGCACCCTCATAACTTTGTGAAACTGAAATATTTTCACGCCAGATTTTCAACATTGGCATTTTTTCAGACCTCCTTGACATTTTCCTCATTATGGCCGAATTGTGTTTTCACACTTCCAGCACAGAATAGCATGATCACTGTAGGAAATCAGTGTTCAGGACAGATTAAGAAAATGACAGTGGTACTGTTCATGAGCAGATGTCCTAAAATGCCTATGTTCAAAATTTGGTGATGATACTCCATAAAATGACTGTTACGAGCATGCATTGAGCAGTTTGCATGCAAGCTCATAACTTCATGAATTAATAAAATTTTCATTCCAGATTTTCAATATTGCCATTCTTCTGCACCTCCTTTCGGACAGTACAGCTGTAATTTTTCACATCCTGGCTGAAATGTGTTTTCATAATTCTGATGCAGAATAGCATGGTTTCTGTGGGAAATCCTTGTTCAGGACACATTATGAAAATGACAGTGACACTGTTCATTAGCAGAGGTCCTAACAAGCCTATGACGAAAGTTCATAAAATGAGTGTGTTATGAATGTGCATTGCACAGTTTCCATGCACACTCATACCTTCACAACTTTGCAATATTTTCACTCCAGATTTTCAGCATTGCCATTTTGCCACACCTCCTTATGAACAGTGCAGCTGTCATTTTTCACATCCTGGCCAAAATGTGTTTTCGCTCTTCCAGCGCACAATAGTGCGGTCGCTGTGGGAAATCAGTGTTCGGGACATAAGAAGAAAATGTCACCAACACTGTTCATAAGCAGAGGTCCTAAAATGCCTATGTTGAAAATGCTGTGATGGAACTCCATAAAAGGACTGTGTTACGAGTGTGTGTTGTGCAGTTTCCACACACCCTTGTAAGTTTGCAAATTAGTAATATTTTCACACCAGCTTTTCAACACTGGCATGTGTTCACACCTCCTTATGAACAGCACAGCTGTCATTTTTCACATCCTAACCAAAACGTGTTTCCGGGCTTCCGGCACAGAATACCGCAGTCGCTGTGGGAAATCAGTGTTTGGGACAGATTAGGATTGAGCTACTGGGGGGAGGAGAGTGACCAAGCTTAACTGAGCTCCGTCAGGACTGCTGCAGATTTCTTTGTGGGCAGGAAAAGGTGACAACACAGGCAGGAGCCCAGTACAAAAGGCAGCCTGCAGTGCCGGGAGACACAGAATGAGCGAGTGAGGGAGGAGGAGTGAGTGATCTCAGCGGAGCTCTGTTGGGATTGCTGTGGATTTTTTTGTGGGCAGGGAAAGGCAGCAATGCACGCAGGGGCTGAGCACAGAAGGGCAGCTTGCAGCAGTGGGAGAAACAGAACGAGCGAGTGAGAGAGGGGGAGTGAGCGAGCTCAACGGAGCTCTATCATGACTGCTGCACATTTCTTTGTAGGCAGAAAAGAGTGGCAATGCAGACAGGATCCCAGTACAGAAGGGCAGCCTGCAGTGCCGACAGAAACAGAATGAGCGAGTGAGACAAGGGAGTGAGTGAGGCCAACAGAGCTCTGTCAGGACTGCTGCAGATTTCTTTGTGGACAGAAAAAGATGCTAACAGAGGCAGGAGCCCAGTATAAAAGGGCAGCCTGCAGCTCCAGGAGAAACAGAATGAGCAAGTGAAACAGGGGAGTGAGCAACCTCAACGGAGCTGTGTCGGGACAGCAGCAGATTTCTTTGTGGGCAGGAAAAGGTGCCAAGGCAGGCAGGAGCCCAGTACAAAAGGGCAGCCTGTAGTGCTGAGAGAAACAGAACAAGTGAGTGAGAGAGGGGAAGTGAGCAAGCTCAACGGAAGTGTATCATGACTACTGCAGATTTCTTTGTGGGCAGGGAAAGGTGGCAATGCAGGCAGGAGCCCAGTACAAAAGGCCAACCTGCAGCACCAGCAGAAATGGAATGAGCGAGTGAGAAAGAGGGAGTGAGCGAGCTCAATGGAGCTGTGTCAGGACTGCTGTAGATGTCTTTGTGGGCAGAAAAAGCTGCCAGCACAGGCAGAAACCCAGTACAAAAGTGCAGCCTGCAGCAGTGGAAGATACAGAACAACCGAGTAAGGGAATGGGAGTGAGTGAGCTCAACGGAGCTCTGTTGAGGATGCTGAGGATTTCTTTGTGGGCAGAAAAAAGCAGCAATGCATGCAGGGGCCCAGTACAAAAGGGCAGCCTGCGGCAGTGGGAGAAACATAATGAATGAGTGAGAAAGAGGGAGTGAGCGAGCGAGCTCAATGGAGCTCAGTCATGACTGCTGCTGATTTCTTTGTGGCCAGAAGAAGGCAGCATTACAGGCAGGAGCCCAGTACAAAAGGGCAGCCTGCAGCACCGACAGAAACGGAACAAGCGAGTGAGAGAGGGGGAGTGAGTGAGCTCAATGGAGATCTGTTGGGACAGCTGCAGATTTCTTTGTGGGCACAAAAATGTGCCAACACAGGCAGGAGCCCAGTTCAAAAGAGCAGCCGGCAGCACTGGGAGAAACAGAATGGGTGAGTGACACAGGGGCAGTGAGCGAGCTCAACGGACAAACGCAATCAACATTCGGCATTGACAAATGCTTTTTTTTTTGTTACAGCTGCAATTTCTACACCTTCCCCCCAACAGCCCCTTTTTGCCTGATGCCCCCAGCTCCATCCCTCAGAATTACCGGAGCTTACTTTATGCCCGGCCTAGGAGTGGTGCCTGTGGGGAGTCGGGCGTCATCCTGTCACCAGGGATTTTACCTCCATTTTTCACCCCTTTTTATGTCCGCACACCATGCAATGGGTTCAGCAGCTGTCTCCACCTCCGTTAAGGCAGCCAAGCACCCTAGGCATGGGTGAGTCTCTAAGCTGTGCCATTCACAGCACAGACTCCATCCACCCCAAAGAAGCAGAGCTGTAACACTCAATACTTACCTCCCTGCCGGCCCCCAAGTGACCCAAGTCTGTTCCCGAACCCAGGTCATGGCATGGCATGAGGTGTGGCATCCAGTGCCTCAACCCTCAGCACATATTTATCCCTTTTCGAAGAAATTTCCCTGAACTGGTTCCAGGTTATTTTAACCTGGTTACTTTTGGTCACACTGTTAATAAGAGATACAGATTTGTCATTTCAGTATGTTTGTTCAGTGTTCCATTAGCAAACCTTATGAGATTTGTTTAGGGTCTGATTGGTATAATTTAATAGACTAGTCCTACTTCTTTGTTTGTCTCTGGGTGTAACCCTTTTTTATGATTCATGCAATAAGAGAATTACTATCATGTCTACCACCCATGCTTACAAGAAGCGGTGCAGAATGCATTATAAAAAATGATGTATGTTTAGTTTACTGGTCCAACACTATCAAGTTTAGCCTGTTGTGTTTATTTTAATAATAGATCATACAAAGCCAATGAACATGCAGTCATACTTACTCTCTACTGCAGGCAATGTAATCACCAGATGGGGACTTCTTACAGTAGGCATAGTACTTCCCCTGAACATTTCCTTGAAAACATATGTCTTCAGCTACTACTGCATCTGATAAAGCCAGATAATACAGGTAGTTAGAACATAGAAGAAAAATATTGCTCAACGGTCTTCAGTAGATCTGTGTGGAATGCAGAATTCCACCAGTGGAACTGGTGTGGAATAACAATTCTGCACTCAACAGGTTTTTGGAAATTTCATTTTAATTCTGTAGATTTCCTAGAAGCATTTCTATGTAAACTATGGCATAGTTCTGTGGATAACGCAATCTGCATAACAATGATACATAGTCTGAGGAAAATGGATCCACAGTTTGCATAAACTGCAGAATATGATTTGGTGGTTTATATTCTGCTTCCAGAGTTTTGGAACTGCTCTTGTGACAGAATCCCACAGAATTAAGCAGTGCTTTTGAAATGTTCACAGAATTCTGGTGGAAGCGGAATTTGAAAATTCCCCACAACTCTAGTCCATGGCCCTGAATCCTTCAATACTAGATAATGCACAAAGATGGATTGTGTGCACAGCATGGGTATTGAACTACAGTACATACAGTGTGTACACTAGAGCCTGCAATATTATTTTGAGTTGGTAACAAGACAGGTTCTGCAAACTCTAACCCAGTACTACAGCAGAGGCACTACCACTCGCTAAGCTGGCTACCTGGGTTTCGGAACTGACTTGGGCCACTGGGGGACTGGCAGAGGAGGGAGACCTGAACAACCCATGAAAAACGTTCCTCTCTTCTGGAAGAGGAGCACTATACCTTGCTACAATCTCCCCTACAGGAAGTCAGGTGGAAGCACACGTGGAAATATACTCTGTTGGGGGAGGGCCTACATTCAGATGCCACTGCCATGAGTACACACCTCAGCATGACATGTATCATTGTACCCCTGTAGCCCTTAGGGGACAAGTAAGACAGAAAATCCACCCCTCCTCCCAGCTGGCAGGTTGATGCTGTACTATCCTAGGGCCTGCATCATTGATCTTAACATTTGACCACCAAATGTTGGTCCAGAGTATGTGGTAAAATAAGTCCTAGAGAAGTTGGTATTTTGAGCTAGTGGGTGCTGGTAGAAAGGAGAGGCAGGATGACTTGGCAGACAATCTCTTATATGATAAATAAAAGATTCCTGTAGAGTTGTCCAACTGCCTGAATTCTCTGCAACAATGTGCTCTCGAACCTGTCTAAATTATCTGGAGGGACTTTACAGGGCTGTCCCATGTCTCCATATTTATTTAACTGGAATTTGGAGCCCCTTCGAGAAAAATAAATACCACCCCTTCTACAGTAAGTAAGTAAATTGTTATTTGTATAGCTCTTTACCAGAGCCAAGGCACTTTATAGTTAAAATAGAGTTAAAATACAGCATACACAATTTAAATTACACTAAAACACATCAATTACATCAGTTTCAGGTAAAATTCATCTGGGAATGCTAGATTAAATAGATATGTTTTAATCTCAGATTTAAATCTTTCAACGGTCAGGCATTCTCTTAACTGATGAGATAGAGAATTCCACAGGGTAGGGGCCACGAAAAAAAAGGCATGGGCACCTGATGTTTTTAAATGAACCCTGGGAATCTCTAGCAATCCCTCTTCAGTGGATCAGAGAGGGTGGGAGGGGCAGTAGGGAGATCTTGCAGGTAGACAGATCCCTGTTCATGTAGGGTTTTGAAGGTCAGCAAGCCAACCTTAAGGTGATCTGCCACTGAACAGGCAGTCAGTGCAATCCACGCAGCAGAGGCATAATATGACTGGCCCTAGATGTAACAATCAAAAGCCTGGCTGTCGCGTTTTGCACTAGCTGAAAGCCACAGATATCAACCGCAGGAAGCCCTAGGTAGAGGACATTGCAGTAGTCAAGACTAGTCCTACTTCTTTGTTTATCCCAGGGCCGACACCTGAGATTTCAGGGTCAGGCCATCACCAAAAATAATGCCCAGGTTACACACTCAGTCTGAGGTAGTGAGCTGGATGCCATTCAGCCATAAGCCTGACTCTTGCCCAGAACTCTAACCCGCTCCCAGATGACCTGGGTCCAATACCAACACTTTGGTCTTGCACGGATTCAGTCTTAGACAGCTGGTGCTCATCCAGTCCTTGATCTCAGTGAGAGTTGTTAAACACAGAGACTACATCATCCTGTCCAGATAGGAAAGTCATACACAGTTGAGTATCATCTGCATAGCAGCGAAAACTCAAACCATATTGCCTGATGTTGTCTCCTAATGACAGCTTATACACTGTGAACGACATGGGTGACAATATGGAGCCCTGCAGCATCCTGCTGAACAGGGGAAGGACATCAGAGGAATACATTCCAGTGAACACCCTGTGGGTTCTGTCCATGAGGAAATATCAAAACCATTCAAGGACTGTCCCTGACATTCCACAAATAAGCCACAGGCACTCCAAAAGCATACCATGGTCCACAGCATCAAACGCTGCCGAGAACTCAAGAAGGACCAAGATGGTACAAGCTTTTCTATCTCTCGCTATTAAGAGGTCATTCAGTACTCGGACAAGTGCAGTCTCGGTGCTGTCTCTCTTCCTAAATCCAGACTGGTGAGCATCATAGACATTGTGGGTCACAAGGTGATTTTCCAGTTGCAATGCAACCGCCTTCTAAATAACCTTACCCACAGAAGACAGGTTAGAGACAGGCATGTAGTTAGCAGGAGAGTCTGGATCCAAGGAAGATTTTTTTGGAGTGATTGTTTGACTGCCTCCTTAAGGGGATCAGGAAAGACCTCCCTCTCCAGGGAACTCCATACAATTTTAGCTAGGATCAGGCAGATAACATCTACACAACCCACTAATAGGGGTGTATGGCCCTGATCTAAGCTACAGCTGGTTGGGCGCAGAGTCTGGACGATCCTCACAATGTCTATGAATTCCACCCAGCTAAAGTCAGTCCAGACAGACTGGGTGCTCACTACCTCCTGTCAGCCTCCACAATCCAGACCTGATGCTGGTAACTTTATCTGCTAAGATCGAGCAAACTCATTACACTTTGCCAAAGAAAAGGCTCCTCCATGTTGGAGACAGATTGGATAGCACAATCTGTCAACAGTCCAGAAAAGCTGAGCTGGTCAATTCTGCACAGTAGAAATCTTACTGGACAGGAATTGTGCCTTTTTATGGGTGATTACCCATTTGATAGGCCTTACAGTGTTCCAGCAATCTAACCCTGTCAACCTCCAGGCTGGACCTCTGACATGCTCTCTCCAGCCTTCGGCCAACTCTCCTCAGCTCCTTCAAGGAACCATCAAACCAAGGGTTCCTTGGGTGAAGAGTGAGTGGTCGAACATGCACAGGAGCAGTCATGTCCAGGGCATCTGCCACCGTCTCCTACTGCCAGTACCAGCTCCCCTGGACTCATACATTCACCCAACAATTCCTGGTCCAGTACCACTGACAGATCATCTGGGGTAGCCCTATTAAAGGTTATTGGAAACAGTTTTCAGACCTCTAGATGCCATCTAGTTGTTCTCGTATTAGCTACCCACTATTCTGGTACATTTTTTACATTTTTATTAAATCAATAATCTAATTTTGTTGCCTTTGCAACTATCCTGAATCCCTCTGTGCTCAGCAGTTGCTTCTCTGTTTTCATACTGCCTCAACATTCTATGACATCAGAAACACACATTACAGGCAATTCAGATGAAGAGCATGGAATGAGAGTTTCTGATGACATGGACTGTATTAGAAATATGAAAATCAAGAGCAGTAGCTGGTGAGGAGAGTGGAACTCAATGTAGATCTGAAGGCACCCCAATGCTGGATTATTTATTGATCAAAAATCATCAAAGCATATCAGAATACATAACTGGCATGGAAAGGAAGATGGAAAGGCTGCTAACTGTGTAAAAATCATTTTGTATCTCCTTTAAAGGGTGGTACTGGACCATTTCCAAAGGGGCTGGACCATTGGGGAGCCCCAAAGCTGAACTTTATGGTATTATAGTCAGACCAGCAGACTATAAAAGGTATTGTGGTAAGTAAGAAATCCTATAAACTCTCATCCTTTGCAGATGATATTCTATTACACCTTGCAGATAGGACCAGTTTGCTACCTGAAATCTTGAATATCATCAACCACTTTAGCTGCTTCTCTGGCTATAAATTAAATTCTAACAAATCTGTTCTCTACCCTTTATCCCCTTCTTGCTTGAAAGAGCTCTCCCTTCAGCTGGGTCTCTAATGGAAGACTTCAGCCCTATCTTATCTTGGTATAAAATTGACTAAAGACTTATTTAGGTTAAACACATTAAACCTTTACCCTATAGTTAAGCAGGTTGGAGAGGATCTAACATGTTGGTGTAAGCTCCGTCTTTCTTTTGGGAGGATAGCCAACTTGTTCAAAATGTCTGTATTGCCCAAGTTTCTCAATCCATTGGGAGTTCTCAAGATTTTTCTCCCCAAAACTTGGTTCTCTAAATGACATTCTTTCTGCTCCTCCTTTCTGTGGTTTGGCAAGCCACCAAGACGTTCATATGCCAAGTTGTGCAGGCCCCATAATCTAGGAGGTTTGCAGGTTCTTGACTTTTTTATGTTTTAGTTAGCATTACATGGAACCAAGTTCTTCAAATGGAGAGCCTTGGGTGATACTGGCAGTGTTAAACCAAATTAGTTAAACATTGAACAATCTCTAACTAGCAAGTTTAATATTTCTCTGTTGTCTTTGTTGTACCTACCCCATTCATTCCTACTGTCTGCCCTGAGGGACACCCTGATAGGTTGAAGTGTTAAGGCCCATGCTCAGTTATGCAGGCTTTTTAATCTCTCCCATAACAGAGATTTGGAACAACCCCTAATCCATAATGTGAACCTTCATATTGCTGGCCAACCACTTAGCTTCTCACTGGTGAGTATTTTCTGGAGTGCAAGTGGGTGACTTAATTAATGGGGATTAGTTTAGTTTTTTCCTTCCAATTTTGTGAGAAGCATGGGGTCCCTGCACTTTTCTGTTTTAAATACATGCAGATCACGCACTATATCAAGACTTTCCTGCCCTTCCCCCCATGATCCTGGTAGGCATCTTCTTTTTTTCAGCCTTTCATTGCAGGTACAAATGCAGGTGCTCTGTGGTTGAGAGAGCAGAAGGCTGTGGGTTCTATCTAGACACTTGGGTTAATATCCCAATATTGACACTGTAATGCAGCATGGGGGGAGGGGTGCTGCACTCCTGAGGTGCTATCTTTCGGGCGAGACATTAAAATGAGGTCCCATCTGTCTATTCTAGTTGTAGTTCAGGTGGATGTTAAAAATCCCATGGCACTTCTCGAAAAGAGTAGGGGCATTTTTATTATACCTTCAAATGTAAATAATAACAAACAAATGTTTACATCACATAACATAATATACAAATCATAAGATAAAAGAACTCAAACTATTACAATCGTATAATCCAATTTACCTACAAACTAAAGCTTTTGAAACTTGAAAATCAATCCTTAAACCCAAAAGCCCTCCTCCTCCAAAAGAGTAGGGGAATTTTTTATTGCAACTTTAAACAAACAAATGGTTACAAACTGTTATTTCACACAGATAATACACAAATCAAAAAACCAAAAAAAATCAAAGTGAGGATAAATTAAAAAGTATTACAGTCACACATTTTCTAGGTTACCAACAAATCATCATACCTAGCCCAAAGAGGAAAATCCATAACTTAAAATGATATACAAATTAAACCCACATTTCTGCATATAAAAACCTAAAAGGGAGAAAAATTAAACACAGAGAAGTATTTCTGCATACTTTAAGGCTGAAACATACCTGAAATGTATCAGGTAGGTGTTTCAAAGGTTGTTGTCTCAGTAAATTTGTCTGATTAGGCCAAATTGAAAAAAAATATTAGCAAGTGAATCCAGTACCCAGGGTGTCCATGAATTTGTATTTTGGGATAAAATAGGTTTTAGGTTTGAGTATACAAACATAGAAAAGAAAAATACAATTGGTTATAATATTGTTAACCCTCTAATCTCCTGTCTCTTAGGAAGAGGCATCTTTTAAGTGGGTTTAATCTACTGCCCCAAATACATGAAAAGACACAGCTGTATATCTTTGTTTCCAATTGAGGGGGTGGGCAAAAACTCTCACTTAAGTACAGAAACAAAGGAAGCCAAAAAGATTTTTAGCATCTGTACCTGTACTTTTTTCAGTTTAGATTACCTCCATTTGTTCCACATTTCTACTTTTCCCTGTGCTATCTGAAGTTTAGAGAACCAGTTCAGGAGGGCTAGGTCACCTATGCCAAAAAGAAGCCCAGAATGGTACAGGGCTCTTTCACCACTGGAATAACTATAAGTTGGTGTTCTAATATTTCATTTTTCCTAATTGGTATGCATTTACATTTTCCAAAATTCACCTTTGCCCCTGTGTGCTGCATGAAATCCTGTAAAACTTGTCAGAGTTTTAAAGCAGATGGTATGTGCTCAACTGTGAAGCAGATATCATCGGCATGTAATATGCACTTTATCTCGGGGTCTACACTAGAAATTGAAATGCCTAGAATGTCTATTGAACCCATAACTCATCTTATTAATGGATCCAGTGTAAAAATGTATAAAAGCAGACTTATGGGGCAGCCTTGTCTTACCCCTTTTTTAATTTTACATTTATTGCAAACCATTACAATATGTTTGTGCCATTGCCAAATTATAACAAATCTGAGTCCAGCTTACAAAGGTGGAGGAAATCCCACAGTGTTTTAAACAGTCCCTGAGATAATTATGATTTATTTTAGAAAATGGGCTTTTTATTTGGAGGCATCTGATTGGCTGGTACCCATTCCACAGGGGTACATTAACTTTCAATAGATGCCCACCAAATAAAAAGTGCCAGCCCTAACCTGCCTGATGCCCACTCCGATATCATTGTGCCTAGCCTGCTTCACCATTGGCTGAAGCAATGGGCACTCGTTTCAAACAACCACCATTTTTTCTCTCGCTAAGCGAAGGTCCTTAACAACACCTCCCCCACGACTGTAAAACATCACCATAAAAACACTACAAAAAGAAAACTGAAACATCAACCCCCATAATTACACAGCTACATTCGCTACATACAAATACTGCACCGCTTTAAACGCATTTGCTAGTTCTGTCACTCAGCACCGCTTACTGATGAGCCCACTTGTCGCCGCTGATGTTTTTCACACACTGTATGGTGTATGAAATCGTACAGTAAGAAATCTCGCCCAAAAAAAAGGAAAAACGACGCTAGTAACCACACACACACACTGTTTTTAAGCCGTGTGTGTGTACGCTGCGCGCAAAAGCGGGCGTTACTATGACAACTCAAACTGACATTAAAAAAGCCACACTTTCCCAGATCGCTGATAAAAATAAAGCCTTCACATCTCCTCCTCTGTTGTTTCAGAGGCGCGCTACTCTAGCTTACCTATTCCCACATTGTGCCGCATTATCTCTCCGTGATCAGAAAAAAAAAAGCCGTAATTGTGATTGTGTAATGCTGCCATACTCAATACTCATACTCCGTGAAAACCCCTGGCTTTTAAAATGAACTGTAGACGCCCACCATATCTTAAGGACTTAGACATTTAAAAATGATTGTTTAATGCTGCCAAACTCCGTGACAACCCAGGCTTTTAAAATGAACTGCATATCTGAAGGACCTGAAACTTACCGGAGGGCTATATTATCCCATTATGCCAGGCGGAGGAACTATTTAATTACAAAACTTAATGTAACTAAACTATTTTATTAACAATTTTTTTCTCTGCCATTTCTTTTTACTGTGCCCATTTTCTAAACGCAATAATACCCTTGAGGGTGGGCAGTATGGGCAATACCAGACCTTCCAGGGGCTATAAGGCCCTCCGCCTGCGGCGTCTGGCCTCATAACCCTGCTGGGCGGTCCGGTATTGCTCAATACCGCCCACCCTCTCGAGTATTATTGCTTAATTATCAAATACTTTTGCCTGGTCAAGGATAACAATTAAACCTGTTAATGCCCTCGTATCTCCCCTATGGAGGATTTCTATAAGCAAAATGTGTCCATCTGTAATTTTCCTTTCTGGCAATGTACATGTTTGGGAAGAATGAATTAATGAGGAGGCACACCTCAACAGCCTATTGTTGAGCAACTTTGTGAGGAGTTTAAAAACTGCATTTAACAATGTAATGGGTCACCAGTTGTTCAAGTCCACTCTGTCCCCTTTTTTTATACTGAAGGAGGACTAAATCTCCTGACATACTATTCAGGACCCTCCCTGTGTCTAAAATATCCTATATAACTTCTGTAAATTCTTGTAGTAGTACCTGAAAAATAAGATGATATAACGCATAAGGAATCCCGTCCTTCCCAAGGGCCATGCCAGATTTTGTTTGTGCCAACACTGATTTTATCTCTGAGGGTGTAATGGGGGTAATTAACATCTTATTGTCTGCTTGCAAGGCCTGTGGTAAGGTGTTGCCCATCAACCATATTTTATGTTTAAGCAATAATGCACGACACGGTGTGTGTTGTGCTGGGATAACGTCACGCCTGGGGTGATTAGGCACGAGGCCGCAGGCCAAGTGCGACTAATCACCCCAGAAGTGATGTTAACCCAGCACAACACACACCCCGGAGTGCATTATTGCTATTATTCAATGGCTTGTTTTATTTTAAGTAGAAAAAAGATAAGAAAACCTGTTTAAAATATACATTTATTTCATTTTTTTGTTTGGGTAGGTGTACTTATTGAAAAAAAAGTCCACAGTTCCTGTCTTGTGCAGGAGGTGGCGCTGCCCCCTACATGGTTTCTCTATATTCCTTTTAATGCCTGTCTTTGTGGCTCTGTCTTTTTGACCCCCTGTGCACCTTGTTCTTTTGCTGTTTCCCCCTGCTGTTACTGAGAGAGACAGTGTAGGGATGCTGTATGCGTCTTGAAAAGATGTTGGCATTTCATTTTTTCCCCTTGTAATTCACTCACTCGATGTGGTGATTCACTTCACTCACTCAGTCTGGTGTCAAGCCTGAAGTGAAGGAAGGTTAGTTTGGGTTTTAAAAATAATAAGTAAAATGAAGAAATGTATTCAAGGGGCCAGTGAGTGTTATGGCAAGAGAGGACTCAGCAAACGTTATGAGTAGAGCTGCGCGGTCACTGTTTAAAATGCAGGCTCACTTACGTCTGAAACGACAGGGTTCGCGATGTAGTTTTCTTTTTATCGGGTAACTTAGGAGCAGATTTTAACTTGGTGTTCAGTAAACAGAGTGCTGTAAGTGTAGGGGCAGACCAGGTGGTAAGACTGATTGTCGTCTCAACGAGGAGGGTAGTGGGGCAGGCAATCGCGCTGTGGAGTGATTGTTGTTTTTTTTTTAACATTTGATGTGTCTTTTCTGTACTGGGACTATATCCGTGATGTTGTACTGGGAGAACATCACGGGTCTAGTCCCAGACTGATGAATCAGAGCCCAAGATTTTTTTTTGCCATTGTATAATGTTCATTATACAATTCTGTGGGGCAGAAAAGTGATTGTATATGCCTATTCTTGGGCTGTATTTTGTCCGCCTTAATATTAAGAAGTGTCCCTTGGTGGTTTTGTACCTGTGTCAAATGTTTCTGTTGTCTTTGCAGGGCACAGAATTGATATGGGTTCTTGAAATCTTTAGAACCTTGCATCCCAAACCTCCTTTCTTGTTCCAAAGATTTCAGTCTGTTATACTGAATGTCATTCAGGTGCTGTCTCACCCTTGCTAATTCTGGGAGTATGCATCTATCCCCCAGGGCGGCTCATGAGAGTAGGTCTAGAAATTGCTCCCTGTGACTTGGTATGTGTCTACTTTATTTGTCCCATTAATTCTTCCTATTATCTGAAGATACTGTTTAATATCTATTTTTGTATCCTCCCACCACTCTTGGGATGTGTCATATAAACACTTCACTGATTTCCTTGCATTCAAAAGTGAAACAAGGCCCTCTTCTACCATCAGGAGGCTCAACAGCTCCAGATTTAACCTCCAGTATCCTGGGCCCTGATGCATTATTCCCTGGCTGGATACTGTAGCTTCAATTAATGTGTGGTCAGATGGTGCTACTGGTTTAGTGTTAGTGTGAATAACCTCCAATTAGGGTGAAAGAAACCACAAATGTATTCTAGTAGCATGTGTGCCATGAAAGAATGTTTTTTTGGGGTGCACCCGATATTGCTAGAGCATTAGCCAAACCGGTTTGAAAAATGAGGTCATTTAAAAAGTTAGCATCACAAACCATTTTCTGGGTTTTCATACCCTTATCTGTTATATACTGGCTACAATTAAAATTTCCCCCTAGAAACACATATTTGGAAGTAAATAAATATGGCTATACAGCTCTAAACAAATCTATCCTGTCAGTTTTGACTTGTGGAGCGTAAACATTAATGAAGCGACATTGCAGACCACCAAGATCAAGGTCTAACATTAATGTTTTCCCAGCGATAATATCTAACATTTGTACCTGCCTTATTAACACATATCCCCACTCTGCAGCACATTTCTTCCCCAATAGATCAATATGACACTCCCCACCTGCATCACAGAGAGGCCTGGTCCGTCTCCAACATGGTATGCAAACTTGTGTCCTGAAGGAATATGACATCCTTTAAACCTTTCTCAAATAGGGAAAAAATGAACAGCCTCTTCCTCTCTAACTGAATGCTACTGGCATTCAGAGATGCCACTGTGATATTATAAGCACCTGTCATTAATGTGAGGAATACTGTAAAACCACAAATCACCACATTTTAAATGTTTTTCAATCACGCAATCTATGCCAAGGCTACTTCCTCTTCACTCATTTCCTTGAACCCATTCAAAATTTCTTTTTTACTGTGTCTGTCACTTCCATTGATTGTTCCCCGTCTGATGCCCCTTTGGCCTGTGATGATTGGACCGAAGTGGAGTTTGATTCTGTCCCTGCATCAGGCAACTCATCTTGTAGTGCTGTATATGAATTATGCGAGGAAGCTGGGAGGGAATCCCCCGCTGTTTTTGCTGTGTTCCTGTTCCTCAAACTCTGACGCCTGTTCAAAACTACTTTAAAAGTTTTTTCTGGTGGTGGGGGGGCATAGTTGTGGTAGTAGTAGCAGCAGATGCCACCACCGGGGTACTCTGAGCATCAGTATGAGGAATATTTGTGGGCTCAGTACTATCTTGATCCATGGGTGCTATGTCCAAAGCTAGTGGTCTTAAACAGTTCATAGGTGCCACCTCCTGGTACTGTTGAAATGAGGGTGAGGGCCTTTGACGATGGACTGTCTTTACTGCTGTATTTATGTAAAAATCCTTGATGCAGAAATCCACATTTGTGTTATGTGCCACCCAGGGGCACCTAGTAAATGAATGGGTGTCTTCACAAAGGGAACACTTTGCAGGGTAATTGCAATCTAACATAATATGCCCGCATTCTCTGCATTGTGCACATTTTAACATGTCAAATGCCCTGCTAAGGTGTCTCCTGAACCACACTTGTAGCAGTGGCAGGGTTGTCCCAGATAGAAAATAAAACCTTTATCTCGACCCAGATAAAAGCAACTGGGGAGATGCTGTAAACCTTCTTCAGACTGCATCAAATGTACTTTGTAACACCAGCCTCCATTCCAGAACCCTTCTGAATCCAGAATGGGTTCAGGGTTCCCCTGTATAGTACACTTTTTCTCCAGCTAGTAGGAAATATTTACCACATTAACCCCCTCATTCCTAAAAAGGACAGTTATTACTTAAAAATACTGTTTTGTGAGGGGTATTGCTTGGAAATGGGACCAGGCTGGGTTCATTTTAAGCAAGACATATTTCATCCAGAACCTGTTTAACATGTCATGAGTTCTGAAGCTGACATCATATGTGTTATCCCCAGGTGTATGAATCAGAGCATATACCTTGCTCCAGGAAAAGCCCAACATCTGTTTTATTAAGACCCTTCCAACATAGAAATGGTCTGGCCTGTTGTCCATAGGGCCCAGATACCTTAGTCTCACAACATTTCTATGTTTTGCCAGAGATACAGGTTTTTGAAATAAACTGGCACATGTGGGTGCTGGCTCCATCAAGGCAGGAGGAGCTACCTCTGCCGGAGGTACAGGAACCTGTTCTCCCTCCGTGCTAATTGGTGTCGGATCTTCCCCTGAGTTGGGGATGTCAAAAAATTCCTCTTGTGACAGTATTTTGATCAGGGAGTAGGAAACAGGACTTGCTAGAGCCTGTTCTGCCTGTTCCCCATACTTCCCAGATACCTCTCCCATGGTTTGATCCTGAGAAGTAAATACTTTTTCTACATCCTGAGGGTTTAAGGGGGTATTGCCTTGTTGAACTATATGCAGCTCCTGGTGTAGGAGATCTGCATTAACCTGTGGTAATGGCATTATTGTCTCCTGGTCCTCCCAGATGATCCCAGAAGTGGGATACTGGGATCTGCAACCCATTGTCCTGTCTCAGTCTGCACCCTTCTTGCTCTTTCCAGAGATAATTTTGGAGACCACTGCAACTGTGTGTGTCGCTTGCTTGTGGGTGTGGAGCCAGAGACTGTGTTAACTCTGCTCCCAGCCCAGCCTTTGCAGCAAAAATAAATACTTTGGTTCCTGTACCTGGAGTCATCGAGGGTAAATCCATCTCTGGCCACTTCCATTTTTTAGTTCTTCTTCCTCTGCTTGTTTTTCTGCTCATCTGAAATCCTCTTTTGCTTCCTCCAGAATGTGCCATTTCTCTGCCAAAATTCCAACCGGGTCCACAGGTGAAACTGCGTTGTTCTGGGCCTTTGTCTCTGGTGTTAAAACCTCCTGGCTATGGGTATCTGATGTTTTTCCCTTACTGGTGCCTCCTCCACCATTGGACATTGTACTGAGATGCGAGGGATTCGGTACGCTAAGCAGGCCACCACTCAGGTGCATCCCAGCTGTACCTTTCCCCTTGCTGCAAGCTCGTTGTGGGCTGCCTTTTGTCCAACCTCCTCCACTGTCTTCCTCCATCTGGAACAATCCTCTTTTGCCTCCTTAGCACCACCTAGCAAAAGAGTAAGGGAATTTCCCCAGTGCCCTGGCCAAATTTACTCCCATTCACTAAAAAAATACCACCAACAGCTTAATCTGGTTCAAGGTCAGTTGGCATTTATCTGTATTCTCCTCCCCCCAGGTCATGCCTAAAAATAGGCAAGACTTATCAAGCGCATGTAACCGGTCAACAAAAACTAAATAAATAAATAAAATAAGCAGATGGCTACTTCTCTCATTTATAAAGAACTACTTAAACAATCCTGTATAATCTGATCCAGCCACATGCTTTTTACTGGCAGAGTACCCTAAACTAAGATTGGGCTAACTCTGACTGGCTTGTCTTGTAGAATAATATCTATAGTTTTATGAATCAACAAGGGTTGCATCTACTACAGTTTAACATCTTACATGAGCTCTACCTCTCCCCTTATAAACTACACAAAATGAAAAACCTTCCCTCTCCAAATTGTGAACATTGTCCAGGAGAGAAGGGCATATTATACCATAAACTATGGATGTGTCCCCCAGCTGGGACCCTTTGAGTGTTAGTTTGAAGTATGATCTTTTTGTTTCCTAATGCTAATTATGTTATACAGGAGATTTGTCTACTGGGAGTCTATTTGGGTATTCCCAATCTTAAACATAATCATTATATGGCCCTTCTCTCCATGGTGACCAAATTGCTTATTGCCCATCACTGGTGGTGGTGGGGGGGTCTCCTAATTTCACGAAGTATGTACAGGAATGCTTAGTGGTATTCAGTGCAAAAAAAGCTATAACTAAATTTTATGCTAACTGTGCCAAGTTTCAGACTTGCTGGTTTGATTTAGTAGCCTTCCTCCATCAGTAATTATTAAGTTTTGTTCTTTCTTCCCTCTTTCAGTATGTTAATTTATATTATATTGGTAGCCTGTGATGATGGCCACCATGATTGAGTGCTTTTAAAAAGGGAGACTCAATCACGGTGCTTGTGTACAGGGCTACTGGGCAGGGAGAGTGACCAGATCGGGGGTTTGGTGACTATAGCAACAGGATGTTGCCATGTATACATGCGCACAAGGGTGGGTGGTAGGGACCACACCATGCCATGGGCGGTAGTGCAGCGGTAGGCTGGTGGCAGGTTGGGATTGGGAAGGTGCCGAGTTCAGTTCTCTGGTGCTCGTTTTTTTGCTCCGGCTCGCAGGTTTTCTGTTTTTTTTAGTTTTTCACCCCCCGACATGGACCCCCTGCATGGCTAGCTAATCCTTTTCTATGTTATTTCTTGGGAGCCTGAATGGAAATTGCCAGACACTGAGATTCTTTAAGTTAGCACTACTGAGATGCAACATGTCCTGTTCTTTGTGTTCTTTACACCGCCCAGTTTTATATTTGGAAGGGCTGGAGAATAAGGATGGTCACCGACTTTCTTAATGTCCTACAGTGTGAAAATGGCTTTTGTTGGATTGGGACTTGATTCTCTTGGCTTTGCCATTTAATTTTGACTAGCCCAAGGTCATAAGATGAGCATGTGGCTCTGTTGGTGTTTCATTCCTTTGTCAGTAGAAGTCACATAAGGATGTTTCTTTTTTCATGTTGTTTCCCACAGTCATTCAGGTGGACTTTATGCCCTGGTCCCTCCTTTTACTACCACGCTCTGGAAGTCCTGCAATGTATCAAACACAGCAGCAGCACACTGTCTCTGGGTCACAGAAATCCAGATTTCATGGCAGGGGGCCAGGATGGACTGAAACTGCTAACAATCTGGAGTTCCTCATTTTTCTCCTTGTTTTGCATTCTCCATCTCTTACAGGAGATACCAAAATAGTCACATGATACACCCAGGCATGATGGTGTGCACATCTAATGCTGAAAACACTTCCACCCTCCTGATGGTTGGGTGATGCTCTGTGATTTCTCACTTCTGCTAACAAGAAGTGGTTGTATGCTATATGCTGACCCAAGGACTATGATGTACTAAAAGGAGGAGGAGGAGGACAGAGGAGAGCAGCTCATCCCATCCCATCCCATCCCATCCCGTCCCATCCTGTCCTGTCCCATCCCATCCCATCCCATCCAGTTCCATGTGATCAGAACCTCAGTCTTTGTGTGCCAGCCTGCAGCAGTGTTCCAGAATCAGGGCCTAAACCTCAACTACAGGCCTGTAATACAACCAGAAAATGTGGTAGTTGATGATGCTGGGCCTAATTAACCAGATGGGGTGTGGTTCTCACTTGGCTAGTCAATCTTCAGGTAGGAAGGTGGGTAGAGTCCCTCATTATGACACCTTAACTGTGGAACTGCCACATTACCATCATGAAAAATAGCTCTTTAGATGTGGCACTAATAAGCCATTTGAGCCTTCGTCAAAGTGTTATAACATATATCTGGTTTAATACTCCTAAACAGGTTCAGTCACTCACAGGATGACTTCTGTTTTCCCATTTTCATCTTATTTTCATTGTTGTTTCCAGCTGGAACAGACAGCCACATCAGGAGCACAAATACTCTACCTCTCCACCTTTAAAGATTATGTTATTAATATTAACAAAGTCAATAGCTCAATCTTTTTGTCTTTTTACCTTTTCCCCAAAGGTATTTGCACTGCTGATCATGCTTAGGGCACTTTCCCATGTTGCAGTATCCCTCACCATGGTCACAAGGGTATCCATTTTCTCTGAATTTATCTGCAGGACACTGAGTAGACTGACCATTGCAATACTCTGGAAGATCACAGTCACCCTTACTGGCCCTGCATATACTTCTAAATGGCATAATCTGTGACAACAATAAAAAGAAAAGCATTGCTCATTTGTTAAGATGTATTCATACTGTTTTACTCTTTACTTTTATGTAAGATGTTTGTACTTGCTATTTCATTTCTTTTGCTTACCCCTTATAGTTCTGGTGACTGACAATACAGTTATGGACTAAAAGCATCATTAACTGCCATTGATTATTACGTCGATATTCCTTTAATGTTGACATGGTATTATTGCAATGCATTGTTCTAAAGTTTTATTGTACACTTTGAAAATCATTAAACTCTTTATGGCAAAAAAAAGACAGTGATTTATACAATTGCTACATCTACCTCCTGAAGTATTTTTCTTTACTGATGAACTTCCAGCTTTCAACTGTTTCTTAGCTTTGAAAATACATTGAGAGTTATTCTTAATTTGAAATAAAAAAAAAATCCCTCCCTCATTTTCTGACCTACTTCCATTGTTCATACCTGATAACACCACATATTTAACCTTCAACATGAGATGGGCAGTGTCCTCTGTACTTGACCGCAGCGCAGTTCATTGGCTAGTTGTGGATTGGTATCCTGTGACAATAGCAACCAAATATGGGTAACTGTCAAAATGGTGACTCATATTCAGTGATATTATCATGGGCGACCCGCAAGGGTAGCGACCCACTGCTACCACAAGGGTAGGGAAGGGCACCGGGAAGGAAAGATGGTGAGGGAAAAGGAAGGGATAGGGAAGAGGGTTATTACCATGTAGTGTTCCTGCTGCTGCCAAGCCAGCCATGTGGCATGGTAGTGAGAGAGGCTAGCTCCAGCACAGCAAGTACTGGGTTTTGGGCTGGGGACTGGGAGGGTGAGAATTTTGGTGCTGCCTGCAGCTGCAGAACTTAATTCTTTTCTTAACATGTGGACTGTGCCCCCTCACCGACATGCACCCCCCTCGGAGACAGGAATCTATAATCAGGGGGGTGCGGGAGGGACACAGCCCCTCCACAAAATCACTTATTGTTTTGCAGAGGTCAGGTCGCCAGCAAATATATATCACCAATTTGCTTTTCTGTGATATACACTCACGATAATAGCAATTGCTGTTTTGCATTCGCTATTATCACATAGAATCACATATATTATCACATAGAACCATTGTTCTATGGAACAAAGTAGCACAAATGATCCTGCTCATTACTAATCTTCAGACTGACCTCACACAGGAGTATAACTCTTGAAAGTTAGTCTCAAAATACAATTTTGTTAACTCAATAAAAGGTTTCACCTGCAACATATTTGTTATAGTTTCTTCTTCTACAAAGTTGGAGCCAGGAAAAAATACAGCAGCAATAGTTCTCACTTGAATACAGGAAGTCATGGAAATCAAAACAAGCAAAGCTGACTAGCCTGATGTACTTAGAAGGCCAGGACTTAAAGGCATTCAAAGAAACCTGATAGAGGAAGAATGAAAAAACTGGAACACCAAGAATGAGAAATTCAAGTTATTCTAAAAGAGTTAGGTATGACAGGATAAGAATCAGGTAATGCAGTTTTCTCAAGTAGGGGCTGTCAATGCAAAAATCAAGCAGACTATCAAGGGGACAAACCTTACTAAGATGTCCAGGTAGTGAAGTTGATAGAAATGAGCTGAGGGCAAAATAGTCACCCAGGGGGCGTATTTAAGGATGGCCAACAGCTCAGCTTGAGATATTAGGAATGCAACCAGATCCACTGAACTTGTGAACAGTGCTTTGGAAATTAAAAATCTACAAGTAGAACTCTGGTGGTATTATGTATTTTATTTTGAAAACTGTTTAGAACAATTTGTCAATTAATAGTCTGCAGTACAGCATTTCCAGTGAACATTTAAAGCTACTGAGCAAACTTTCTCCAGCAGTGTTATGTTTCAGGACTCACTGAAATGAAATATGCATGCTTAGTGTCAACACTATGCCAGCAAAGACAGCAAAGTAATCAGGTCCCAAGATGTTCTGTAAAGTTTCACAAAATTTCACAAATAATTTAATTGTGAAATATGAACCTGAGAAACATACACATTACTCAACCAAATCTTGACATATTTAGCTGAGGCTGTTTATAAAATATTTTATTCTTGCTTCTTTTCAGGTATCTCACACCATGAGTCATATGAGTCACATGAAACATACAAGCTATAAGCAGCAACATATTTTCAGAAAATTGCACAAAGAAATATAATGCCAGACTGTGAACCCTTGTTTCTCATATTTGGCACACCCTTAGAAGACATAAAAGATATTGTAAGCATACCATTTCTAAAGGCTCTAGCTAAAAAGACTAGGAAGTAGAATCAAATCAACATATTTACAAAATTCCACAGTATGCATACTGGCCCCTTGTCACTATGTGGCAGGTAAAATGTGCCAGAGGTGCGTAACCCACCCACAGAGGTCCGCACCCATGGACAGGTGTGCTCTGGGATATTCAACACTGCTGCCACCTGTTTGTGGTCCCCCAGCACTCAGGACTCTGCAGGGTGGCCGGGACAGAGTTGCAGACCTGGACAGGCATCCAATTAGATGTCTGGACCGGGACCCACAGTGGATCCCATATGCTGCGTGGCGCATTGGCAGTGCACTCCACAGATGTCCTTGGGCTGGTGGCTGTGGTGGTGTGAAAAGGGTAATGCTGTCACCCTCTGATGCCACCAAGAGGTGCACAGGGACGGGGTATGGGGAAGTCTGTCACTAGTGTGGAGGGGGCACAGTATATCGCCTTTAGTGGGGGTAGGCAGGCAGTGCCATTTTGGGGGCAGGGGCAGCATCCATGACCCGTACTTCTGTGTGTGGGTTTCTGCTGGGAAGGGGGACTGATGTGTGCTGGGGTGGGTGGGATTGGCCATATGTAGTGGCCCAGGATGGTGGGTGGGCTACTTGCTCTGTTGTCAGGCAGCTCTCAGTGTGTTAGCATGACACATAGGGGGCTTACAGCAGGGTTCTCCCTGATATACCCTGCACTCCTTGTGCACCCATGGGCAACGCTATGTGCCTTGGTGCATTGCATGTAGTGCCACCCCCCCACCTGTCCCTGGTGGGTTGATCTCTGTGCAGCTGGAAGGTCAGGAGTGTAAATGCTGCATTCCCCCAGTTTGTGCATTCCATGCTGGTGGTACGCAGGGTGTGGAGTGGCTACGCGCCCCAGCTATGCAATGCATAACCTCTCCACCCCATAGTGCATAGGGGCTACTTTGCGTGAAACATGGAATCTTTTTGCATCATCATTACAATGCTTATGTAACCACTTTAATGTACTTAAGAAATAAGCCATGACAGAAAATTGGTTTTTGAGAGATTTACCCATGTCTTGTCTGCAGTGGCATGAGAATCCAATTTACTTAACTGTATGAGAAGTAGGTAATCCTCCAATTACCCACATCCTGGTGTGCCTTATTGTAATCATACAATGTATCCATATGTAAAAGAGATTTAAAATGTGTCTAATAAGTTATTTCTTTCCACAGGCTCTTCCTCCCTCAGGATTTACACACAGATAAAGATTTTAGTTGATCACTCAGGTTACAGGATTTTTTACATCCATTGTGTAATTGTGTATCACTTGCCTTTGTAATTCTTAAAGTCTCATTGCAGCCCTACCCCATGTTATAACTGAAAGTACAGTAGCTCACTGGACCTAGACTACCTTCAGTATCTAACCTGGGCAACTAAATATAGTAAACAGATCTATAATGACAACTTTCCATTTCTACAATTCTAATCTATCAGAAATAAAATGTTGATAATGGCAGCCAATTTTGTTTTTTTTATAAGTGTAATAATGGCAGTCTTTAGTGAAAGGAACAGCAACTTTCAAAGATATAGATGTTGAAACATGAAACCGAGCTAAAATGATGGCACAGTCTAGAGCCATACTGCACCAGAACAGAAATCTGAAGGCTTTTAAATGTTAGGCTTATGTCTGGCATCATTCATGAGAGGATCTCAATAAGCCCTCATATATGCCTTAGAAACAATTCTGTCAGGTGATCCTCCCATACTTTAGCCAGAACAAAGGGGGTCAACTCCTATTATGCATATAATATTAGTTTTCCACCAAAAAATGCTGATGCTTCATGGCATGTGTGACTGAGGTGGATGATCTGCCCTATCTTAGGGACAGTCTAAGCAGTTTTGAATCAAAATGCTAAAAATTCTGGTAAAGTGAAAGGGGCCAAGTAAACTTTAACTACTGATTAGTTCCACATGAATGTGTAACATAGTTTACCCTTCAGAACAAGCAGTGAAAAATTACTGATACAGAACCACCTAAACTTCTCATGAAGTTACACAAACAAGCCACAAAACATCAGCATTTTTGGGCAGAAAAATATATCTGGAAAATTATCAACATAAACAGAGTTTATCCTGTTTGTTTTCGCTCAGCTGAAGCATGTGAAATTGCTATTCAGTGTATGAATGGTTACAAACATGGGACTACATTCGCAAATATTTGCCCCAGCACAAACCCAGTTTTGCACGAGCAAACTGAGTTGGTATTCACAAAAGTCCAGTTTGTGCATACAAACCAGGTTTTTACCAAAGCAAAGTGTAGAGAGGGCTTCAATTCAAAGGGGGGGGGGGAGATGTGCATATTGGCGCAGTCCAATACACAAAGCATTTGCTCCACGCAAGAGCCTTTGCAGGGTCCCCTAGTGTGATGGAAATTCAACTGACTGTGACTTTGCTTTAATCCCGTGAAACCATAGTGGTTGACAGAGGTACTGCGGCACCCCAACCACCACCAATCATTGGTCAGTAACAAAAACATAAGTTTACCTTCTGGTAGTGGTCCCCTCTGACTGCCGATCACAGGCCTGATAAAAAAATAAAAGTTTCCCTGGTGGTAGTGGTTCCCTTCAATTACTGATTGTCAACCCAATAAAAAAAAATAGAAGTTTTCCTGGTGCTAGAGGTTCCTCCCTCTTGATCATCGGCCTGAGTATACAGGACAAGTTTTCCTGGTGTCCAGTGGTTCCTCCCCCACCCGCACCCATATTTGATCTATACACAGTATTTCCCTAGTGCTAGTGTCCTCTCGCCCTGCAATCACTGGCCTGAGTAGGGAGAATACATTTCTCTGATGGTCAGTGGTCCGTCCCCCACCTGATCAGCCATCAGATATTGACAGCATATTCCCTGGTGTCCAGGGTAACCAACCCAACCCGATACCCTGTATAGTATATTTAAACATTTCCCTAGGGATCTAGCAGACCCCACTGCCTATCCCTGATCCCTGTGTAATTAAATTAGACCTTTACCTGATTTTCTAGTGGACCCCTGCCCCCCATCCTGGCAGGTAGTGTCCCACCACCCTGCTTCCCTCTCATCCTGGCCCTGAGGCAATGACCAGCACAGCCCTCTGCACTCCACCATGACTGGCCACTGACTGAGCTGTCAATGAGCGAGTACTGTATACAGTGCAAGTTCACTTACAGCTCAACCTGTGACTCTCTATGGTGAAGAGCAGAGGCCTGTGCCAGTCACCTGCTCAGAGTTGGGATGGTGGTGGGGTGGAGTGTGGGACACTACCTGCCAAGGTGGGAGGTGGGGGGGCTGCTAGACCACCAGGGAAAGGTCTAATTTTACAATACAGGGGGATCACAGATTGGGAGTGATGTCCAATAGAACACCAGAGAAATGTTTAAATATACTATACAGGGGATCAGGTCTGTGGGAGTTTCACTGTATACTAGGGAATATGTTGTAAACGTTGGGCAGGTGATTGGGTGGGGGGAGCGACCGCTGGACACCTGGGAAGTTTATTTTTCATACTAGAGCTAGTGATCGCCGGGGCGGGGGGGACCACTAGCACCAGGGAAATATTGTGTATGTATCAGGTATGGATGTGGATGCAGGCAGGGGCCACTGGACATCAGGGAAACTTATTGTTTATACTTGGACCAGTGATCACTGGGGGGGGTGACCACTAGCACCAGTGAAACTTCTATTTTTTTTTTATCAAGCCAGCAATCAGTGATCGGGGGATTACTACCACTAGGGTCACTTCTATTTTTTTTATCATGCTGGTGACTGGTGATCAGGGTGAGGGGGGCCATAAGAAAATATGAACACAGGACTGCCTCTGCAGCAGGGGCTTGGGTGGGCATGCTAAGCTTCATTGTAGCCCATGAAAATGAGTCCATAATGGGCATGCAAATTACCACATAGTGCCATGCATGCCCAATGGGCCCATTTACGTGGCTGCTTTAGTGAATAGCAAATAGCGCACCTGCACTATTGATTGTGGAGCCATATCCCTGACGCCATGTTGGGCAGTGCTGGTGGGGTTAGCTGGAGTGGTACTGGGGCTAGCGCTGACTCGTCCTAGTCTTATTCACAGATGGATTTTGCAATACGCTACCAGACTCTGAATAGCAATTTTGGACACCTGGGCAATAGCAAAGTGCAGCGCAAACTTTTGTGTTTTGCTTTGCCATTTTTGTGAATCTAGCCCCTGATAATTTATTTTAATTCATCTATATGTTGTATTAAAACAACAGTGGTAAAAATAGTAAAGTTCTTCTGCTGAAATCCTGCTGCTTGCATTGACTTTGCAGTCTTTGACAGCCCATGTCTGTGTGTTTATGATAACAAATTGAAGTTAAAGCAACTCATACAACAGCACCAGTAAAGCACTGCCACTTAAAAATATGAGAAAGCAAGCACACTTCTAGTAGTAGAACACTGTGGAGGAGGAATAGTCACACATTACCTTGCAGTCTTTGCAGCATTCTCCATCTGCACACTGTGCCTCTGGTTTCAGTTTGCAGGTTACAGCATCACAGCAGGGATTGGTACATTCCTGCAAAACAGTTCAATTCCTTTCTGTGATTTTGTGTATGGCATTTCTCAATTTGGGCTGACTGTAGGATAGTATGATAAATAAGGGTAATAACTGACTGCATAATCTCCTCGAGGTTGATTGTGTCACATATCATTATTTCTACTGCAATGGGAGCTACAGTACATAAACAGGAAAGAGATTTGCCACCTATTTGTTTTCTGTTGTCAGTTTAATGGGGCACTGTTAAATATTCTGGGTGCCATGTGTTTAGTCATTTTTAAGATTTAGTTGGGGTTGACAATGTTTTAAACACTGAACATTTGCCTATGTTTAAATTTACAAACACAGTTTCATTTCTCAGTTAAAAAGTAGAACAAAAGCCAATATTGGTGTGCTTCAGCACAACAAAACACACCATTCTCTCATACCAAACGTACTCACAGCAGCGCGTGCTGAACATCCAGCATATATACTACAAAATGGTGTTTTTTAATGAAACAACCACTAGCATCTTCCAATCACAAATATGTATATTTATACAATAGAGGTGTGTTGTATTCGTTGACAGTAAAATCATGTATTCTCACCTTAATGAGATAAATGGTTGATGACTTAACTACAGTGAAAATATTTACATTTATGCAACAGGTGTCAGGATAAAAACTGACACATAACTTCAGTTATCTGAGTCACTGTGTGGATAATTGGGTGGTGATGTAATCACTATGTGGATAACTTTAAGTTATCCACATAGTGCTTACATCATCACCCATTTATCCACACAGTGACTACATCACTAACCACCACCACGTGTGCTGCCTGCTCAGCAGTACTGCCTCCCAGTTTCACCTTCACCTTCTCACAGTGCACTTTACAAGCAAAGCTATCACAGTCCCAAAGACTCACAAAATGCACACTCTAACCAAATCCCCCCCAAAACCAGAACCACATTTTAAATGAAAACACTTTTAACAAAAAAAGCCATTTTTTCCTCTTTCTCAGCACAGCAACCCTGCAAACCAAACACAGCAACCAGGCACACAGGAAAAAAGACATGGACAGAAACTTAAGAAAAAAACAATATATGACAAAACTGAACCCCAAAAATCCTGTTGCATAAATTAAATATGTGTATGGTGCCTGTGAGATAACCACATTATTTGTACAGTAGCCTGCAACCTCTCGTAAACCTCACTCATGGCTTTGCCACTCATGAGGTTACTCAAGGTCACAGGTTACTGTACAAATAACTTGGTTATCCCACAGGCGCCCCCATGCATATCCCTTATTTACACATACTGTAGCTATGTCATCAGCCAATATTCTCACTCCAGCAGCATGTCCCCAATGTAAATTAGAACTTCTTTTAAATGTGAAACTGAAATGTTTGAGGTACCTAATTAAGCAGCTGGTCTGCATTCTTCATTCTTTGCTTGCAGTTTCACAAATGCCTGAAGCCTGCAGCAGTACAGTCCTCACTGCACTGAATGGCACACACCTAACACAACACATTTCTGTAATACAAGCTGCTGAATGGTTGTGCAGTCTTTCACACTGCATCAAAACTGTAAACCTATTGGGTCCCATTTATGATCTCTGCAGTAACAAACTTAAAGAAAATCTGTCTACAGACTCCGACTCTGACTAACATATCAGTGAACTGCACAGCACACATATTTCCACAACAAAGCATTCAGTTCTTAATTTCATTTCTTCACATGTTACAGCAACCTAAACGTGTATTACTTACATGAGATATATTCTGAAACTGTATAATTCTTGCTGTAGGTCTCAGTAAAAAATAAAACTGAGTGTCTCAATGACAACTAAAGCACCTCGCACAATCGAAACTGCCCTGTTACCTGTAGTTCCCTTGGAGATTCTCACAGACATTTCAAAACAAATAACATATAAGCCAACCTCAAATGAAAAAGTTATGCACAGCAGCATACAGCCCCCCAGGCTCACACACACCTGTCAGCTGTATGTTGAGGCTAACCTGCTTACCCTGGATGAACGGCTCCAATACCAAACCTGTCTCCTCACAAAAAAAACCCTACTCGGGCTCTCCCCCCCTGGGGTAACGGCTTCCATCCACCAGAGCCCTCCCACTATTGCAACACGGTCTTCCTACAAGACCACTCTAAAGGTCCCCAGATCAAGAACCAGCCGTTGCCAGAGGTCCTTCTGCTATAGAGCCCCAACCTGGTTTAACTCTCTCCCTGCCCCCATCACCAATGCCACCACCATCTCCAAGTTCAAAACCACCCTTCGGAACCACATCTTCAACACTCGTAACTGCTCCTGTCTCTGAACATAGCCTCCACCTCTGCTTCTCTTGACAATGCCCCCCCGGGCAGCTCTCCACCAAACCATCCCCTCCACCACTTCCCTGTACACCTTGCCTATGTTAAACCTGGCCAGTGCCAGCTGTCTCAGTGTTTACCAACCAGATTGTTCACTTGATACCAACTTGTGTAACACCTGTTATCAATTACATGTACCCTGTACCCAATTGTATTTGTCTGACGACAGTGTGACGTGGCGCCTCTGTTGAACGCCTATTGTTTTGCAAATCTTTGCTATGTAACCAAAAACACAATGTATGTCTTTATGTGACGAAGTACCTTTGGAAACGAGCCTCTGGCTCAAAGGTTGTAAACTGATTCTTAGAAATAAATAAATAAATAAATACAACAAAAATTAAACACTATACATAATAAAATATAGGGGAAAAGAAAAACCACACAGTATCTATAGGAAACCTCCCGGACATGTCCCGCCTACCAAAACACATCATCCAACCATGGATCACACTCACACACTCATCAACCTATTACCACTCACTCACACACACAACAACCAATCGCACAACATATATGAACCCCATTCATACCCATTCACTCACAGCAGCAACTCACAGCAACAGAATGACATCAGATAAAACAAAACAAATTAAAGCTTCCACACCTATTGTATAAATCTCACACACTATGTGCAAATCATGGGATATGGCAAATATTCTCACTCCTGCATCATGAGGCATTAATATATCACTCTGCAGGAGTGAGAATATGTTCCATATTCTCACTCCTGCCCATCATGTAACCCCTATATATAGTATATATATCCCATCCTTTCCTCCTGCCTAGCCACACCAATAGCCACCATAACAGCACTGCATCCCATTTCACTCCTACCTAGAGATGGACAAAGTGGCCCCAATTCACTCCACGAAGTGGAACGCAGAGTGAAAGCGAATTCGCAGAGTGCTCCACAATGCGAAGCGGCGCACTTCGCGTTATAATGGGTAACAAGGAGTCCATTGAAAACAATGACTTTGCATTACTCCACCTTCCCAAACCACTACTCCACTAATTCTTAAGGCGAAGTACATTTAAAACAATGTATTCTGACTCACTTTGCCTTGTTTTTAAGCTCCAAAGGAGAATTTTGCAGTGATTCCTGGGATTTCAGGTCACATGGGCTCTAGATTGTTTTGCACATCCTCAGTTTGGGGTAGTGTGTGTAGGAAGCTGTAGGAGACAATCTGCTCTGAGAGCTCTCTGCGTGGTGTGAACAAACTTGATACATCCAGCATACCAGACCTGAGTTTGAGTCTTACAGCCTCCACTTGCATACTGTGTGACTCTGAGCAAGTCACTTAACTGTCCAATACTCCCAGGTTGCCCCTGAAAACAGGCACTTGTGCCTAGTGGGCATTACCTGGTTATCAAAGACTAAACAAAAAAGAAAAAAAGAAAAGCTGTTAAAAAAGTCTTTTTGAGTCATTATTTTTGCTGAAACTTTAGTTCACCGATTGTAGGAAACCCTCCTGTGCTCATATCATCGAGCATTTATTGTTTGTGTGTGGATTTTGAATGTTAATGTACAACATTCAGTCTGTGTAGTGAGAGACAGTGAAAGTGTGCTTTGGGGTAGGGGTGTATCTGTGGTATAGGTAGATTAACTTGGAGAAAAAGACAGTGCTTTCTGTTTTGGTGATATTTTTCTTGTATAACTGTGTTAATGTACACACAGTAATATTTTAAATGATTATTGCCATTTTTTGCTGATTGTTGTGGTGCAGCAGTGCATAATTTTAGTTTGTTTAAAATATGTAGTTATATTACTGAAGTTTTCAATTTGCTACGCATTACTTAGTGTGTGTGTGAGTATGTGTGTGACGCATGTCATCAAATCAGACACCTTTTATTGTGCTACATAATTTCAGCAATGTGAACCTGCTATCCACTGCAGCTGTGTGATTTTTGTACTTCTTTGTGGTATCTTTACTGGTACTAGTACTAGTGACTGTTACTGCAGCAGTGCAGTACACTGCCCCCCACCGCAGCTCACCCCAACCGGCAAAGGTATTCTTTTCCAGATTGGAATTTCTGATGGTGAGCACTGGTTAGGTGCTGTGCCTTTACATCTGCATCTCTTCAGTGTGCAGCACAATCTTAATCTGTCTGTGCATTTGCACCTCTTTAGGGACCACTCTCCATCTCTAACTTAAGTAACAGTTGTTTCTTTGTCTTCTCTTCAGAGTACTGAACAGGTGTGGTGCATAATTCTACATGAACATTGTACTCATTAATATGCATTAAGTCAGGATCATCATCACGAGTCACTCTTGATACAAATCACGTTCTTCATCATCACGGTCACAAATGCAGTCACAAATCATGATTTATGATCACGTCACGAATCACAACATTAATTTTTTTATTAGTTACTTGGATGTATTGTAAGCCTGTTTTGTGGTATCTCTCCATGCTTCACCACCCCACAGTTTTACTCATTAATGAGTGTTTTTAAGTTGGTTAGTTTTGTGCCACACCTCATTGGGGTCTGGGAAAGTACAGCCATAGGTATTTGTGTTTCTTCATCATCACGGTCAAAAATGCAGTCACAAATCATGAATTACGATCATGTCACGGATCACAACATTAATTTTTTCACTAGTTACTTGGATGTATTTTAAGCCTGTTTTGTAGTATCTCTCCAGGCTTCACCATCCCACCATTGTACTCATTAATAAGTGTTTTTAAGTCAGGGAGTTGAACAGTGTCTGCAGTACATACACAGACTGGAAAGAAGACTGCACCCATGCAGTTTAGCACAGTATACATGCACTGCTCAGAATACATATGGAAGACAATAATAAAAGGGCATAATTACATACAAGGGTCAGGGATGGTGGAGGAATACATTTTATAACACAGCAAGGAAGGTGTGGGGGGTCACATGATGTGAGAAAAAAAATAATGTGGGATCTCATGGTGATTCAGCAGCAGTTCCATCATGGACATAATTTGCAACTGATGTCCCTCTATGTGATCCAGCCGCTGCTCCACAGCACTCACCCTCTCGTTCTCCTCAACAGCACTCCAGAGAACTGCCAAGTCAGCCTGTGTTACATGCAGTTCTCTGGGGTCCACACATTCTACAGGCTAACCTGCTGGTGGTGGTGGGGGTGCTGGTGGAGCAGCAGGTGCTGCTGTGGCCCTCCATGTCTTAGGGATGCTGCCATGCACAGCTGCACCCTCTGCCACACAATAGCCATCAGGTGCAGGCATGGTCCATTCTGTGGCAGCCTGCCACTCCAACTGGTGGTGATTGAGCATATGGGTGTGCTGGCCCCCAGTCCCCAGGTGAGTCCCCCAGGGGTCACGGTGCACCTCCACCTCACATAGGTGGCACTTGACCACACTGCTGTCCCCCCGACACAGTCAAACAACTGTCAAACAACGGAGGTGTGGGGAGGACCAGGCACAGGCAGGGGAGGGCCAGATGAACTGGAAGCCAGCAGATCACGGTGCTGAACAGGGATGGGATCCACACCTGGGCATGGGGGAACAGGCACACCCTGCTCCAGATGACCTGGTGCTCGACTTGGTGGTGGTGTGGTGGTGGTGGTTCAACTGCCTCAGAATCAGGAGAGGATGCTATGCTGGTCCTGCTTCTGGGGGACATTCACAAGTTTTGAGCAGTCCAACAGGAATGGGATCCCATGCCCCCCATGCATGCACATGGTATGATGCTTACCACTACCACGCTCTCCCAATGCTGCCCCCGCCCCAGACATTCCCTCACCCTGGTCCATCTCTCCTACTGAGCTCCCTCAGTCCGAGCAATCATTACTCACACTGTCACACAACACACACACAGTCACACAGACACAGACAAACAACTAACTACTTACAAAGGTAAGAAAATTACAATTTACAGAAAGAACAAATTAAGTAAAAAAGTGTGCAAACAGAAAATGCAAAAAAATGTAGCTTTTAAAAAGTTGTTGGGTCTAAATCAAAATTTAAATCTCCTCCTCGCTCTGATCTCAAAGTATCAGCAGTCACAGAAAACACTCCTTTCTCTCCATCTGCACAGGAGAAAGTAAAAGTGTCTGCTTGTATGACTCACTTCCTTCCTGCCTAGCTAAAGAGCATGTGACTTACAGTACTGTAAGCCATGTGATGTGTGGGTGGGCTGCCAAATCTGAAACACCAAGTGGATCACTTAGAATCATAATGAGGAATGCAAAGTCCATTAAAAACAATGATTTCTCCTTACTTCGCATTGCCATTCTGTCTTAATGCGAAGTGATAATGACAAGGCAGAGTGAGCAGTTTGCATTGCCCAGCAGCATGAAGTGCCCACTTCGCGTTCAGTTCACCAGCAGAATTTAAATTTGCTGCATCTCTACTCCTACCCAACCACAGCAATACATAAAAATGTTAACCTTTTTCCACCCTTAAACAATATATCTTACCCTCCTCCTACCCAGTCACAACCACATCAGTACATAAACATATTAACCTTCCTGCACCCTCCAAGCACTGCCTCTTACCCTTCTCCTTCCCAGCCACACCAATACATAAAAATGTTAACCTTTTGTCACCCTTCTAGAATGACCTTCTACGCTCCTCCCACCAAAACATAACAACCTCTAGTCAGAGCCAACATGTACATGTAAATGTATTACTCTATTACTGTATCTTACTGTTACCTTGTCTAAAACATGTACTACTGTTTTGATGTACCTTTGCCCTTGTAACTGATGTGGAACCCATAAATGAGCAACTGCTCAAAGGTGTAATCAAATAACTCAATAATTGAATAAATAAATAAATAAATAAAACATGACTGCTTCAGAACAGTGAGTCTGAGTGAAAACTACTTGAAGCTCTTGCCACAGATAATACCGTAGGTGGGACAGTTTAACAAATAAAGAGGAGCAGCAGGCATGAAACTGCAGTCCAGGAGTAACTCCAGTTTGCAGAGGTAAGAAAACCCAGATTGGATCACTACCTTCAATTGCAAGGACATTTTATTAAGTTATAGCCACACGCAGAGTGCTGCATTTACCTAGCACTTCAGACATAAACTAAGTAGTGGTCTTCATCAGGAGGCCCCCTGCTGAAGAATTGAGTTTGATTCTGAATCACCAGGTAAGTGCTGGACTCTCTGTGTGGCTATAAGTGTTCTCTGTGTAGCTATAACATATTAAAATGTTCCTGCAATTGAAAGTACTGATCCAGTCTGTTTTTTTTTTACCTCTACAAACTGGTGTTTCTCCTAGAGTGTGATCCCCTGCCTGCTTTAACAATGAGAACACCCCTGGTGTGAAATAGCTTCCAAGACCCTGAGACTCTCAAGTGGAGGAGCACCAAAATGCTGCAAGCATTTTTAGGTTAGTTTAGTACAATAGAATAGAATAGAATTTGGTGTATGCTTGCATGTACAGGTACTGTGTCTCTTATGGTTATAAGAGTGCATTCCTGAGTTCTTCGAGTGACAGAACAGCAAAGCGAAGCTGAGCAGTTCTGGGGCACAAAGGACTTGAGCAGAAACTCTTGTAGCCACAAGACACGTGGAAACTGTACATATAAATGTATTATAAATCATGTTGAAGATCTCAGCTAAGAAATGTGACTTGAATTTGAAATACAAGTATTAGACTTTGTGGGAAATTAGAGAAACCCCGGTGTAATGAAATGGACTATGCTAACTAAACTTACAGCTGTAGCATTAAAACCATTTGCATGAGATGTTTTGTGGAGAAAATAGTACTTGAAATGTTTCAAAATGAACAATCCTGATTAGCCAAGAATGATGTCAGAGTTTATAATTTTGTGTATAGAGGATAGTGGATAGCCAGCCATGCAAACCAAGCCTGTACTGTCACTGACCTCGAGAGTAGTCAGAACTCTGCTGGCAATGCAAGCTTGTTGTGCATGTGACTCAGCATCCACTGTTTTATACAGTACATTTTTTTATCTTAACAAAATACATTGTTGTCCCCCCCAAAAAAACAACAACACACAAACACATACAGTACACAAAAGGCACATAATTTTGGGAAATTTAAAAACTAATAAACCCACCCTATAGCCAACTGCTAATACTTATTGCCATGCAACTGACAGTTTATGTGCTTTTAAAATCATTTGAAAAAAAAATACTTCATAAAAGAAGACCTGGGTGATGAGCAAGAGCAAGATCTGCACTTATGTGCATCCATTTAGATCAACACTGAGTCACACAAATACCTTATAGTGCAGATCATGTACATGCATGTTTCCCAGTTCCTTTCATTTTTGTAAATAAGATTCCTTTTAAATGATTTTGAAGTCAAAACACCATCAGTGGCACTGGGTGGGGCATTAGCAGCTGGGTGCAAGTTACAATTAATTAAAAAAAGTTTGTGTTTGGGTCTATGTGTGCATGTGTGGTGAGGGGAGACAACAATTCTGAGAAGAACAGAACACAGGTGGCACTAAATTTTCATTGTTATTAAAAAGTTATCACATCACAGACAAGTGCAACAGCATTCTATGACCATTGACCTGTGGTACCAAAGCTTTTCTGTTTTGATAGGAAGCCATACAGAACAGATCCTAATTGCATAATATAGTCCCTTTCATACACACTGTAACCTTAAGTGCTTCACAAAGCACCAAGGCACATACAGGTAGCAAGGGGTTGTGTGCAGCACACATACAGAGGCCACTAAGGACACTCATGATACACACAGGCATACTACAATAAACCGATGGTTTCAAGCCACATAACTGGAGTACCACACATTGTAGCCACCAAAACTTATTGGTGGCCTTGCTCTTCACATTTTCTTATCCGATTCCCTTAATACAACAGATGTCTTTTTCCACACAGTACAGCACATAGCAAAGGAAGTTCATTTTGTCCTCTCTCTTTTGAAGGTAGGAAATGGCCAAAGGCTGGCGTTGGCACAGTAGTAGAGCTACCATTCATAGGGCCAGCAATTTGAGTTCTGGAACAGGCCAGAGTCATTCGAGGTTGGGCAAGGAATGAAGGACTAAGTGTTTTACAGGATGCTCTCCTCTTCCAGAGTAGGAGGATCTCTGTCTCTGCCACAGTGCTGCTCACTGGGTGACCATAAGTGGGAGCAGACAAGAGGCATGGTGGGAGGGGGAACATCAGTGGGGCTCACAGCAGGCATGCAGATTCACATTCTACCTCTCCATACCCAATGGGTGGATGTCCCAGAGATAGGGAGAAAGCAGCACAAATATGCCCCAGCAGCAGTCAGAGATGATTCCCCAAAATAGCTGGACTCTGTACTGCTACTGCCATGCTTCCTGATGCAACATTACAGATTTGGGGAGGTTGCTATTCACTCATGTCCCTGTCTATGGTGCAGTGCCATGGCTTGATGGAAGAGATATATTGCAGTCAGAGGTAATAGAAGTCTGGTACTTTGGGGTAGCCCAAAGAAGAGCTGCACTTGAGGTTGGAAGGAGCATAAATAGGAAGTTAAACAAGCAATGGGGTACTCATCATTTGTATAGTGTATAAATAATATATCATTGGGGGGAGGGGATGAGGAGGGTGCAGTCCCCCAGGACTACCATATCCCCACAGAAAACTAAACAGAATTTCATTGAAAACCACCCAATGCCAGTGATGACCCCCAGCATGCTGCAGAGGCTCCGATAACTGGAGGGAGGGCTGGAGAAGATAGTGGCAAATAAGGTAGGCTATGAGGTTTGTAGATGGGCAGAGGGTGCCACATACCAGCTCCTGCTGTCCTTAGGCTGACATAGCTAATGCCCCCTTCACTGGCCCTATGCCTTGATGAGTTTGTGTCTAGGATTAGCTGTATACTGACCTATTCACTCTGGCAAGTCACTGTCCCACCTGTCTGCCTAAAGAGGCTTGCTGGTCAGGCATAAAGTACATAGGGGCACACACCAATACTGTGGGTGCTCTGTAGTACCCTTATCGTGTGCATGTGGTGCATAGGAGACACTCCATGGCTTTTCTAGGAAAGCTACATGTGTGGAGGGGGAGTGAACCATTTTAGGATTAGGCCCTGAATTAATACAGGATACTGCAGATGCACAACACATAGTAATAGAATGAGATACATACTGTACATTGTACCATAAAGATACAGCTGTTAAGCTTGATAAGCTAGAAATAATAAAAGAAAAATGAATGTGGATCTGCATACAATGCCTTTATTGGTCTGATCTAAACAGGGAAATGCAGCAAAGAGATGGCCATTATGAGTTGCGAGGAGGCTAAATATATAAACTACCAGGATAATCAAGAGTTAAAACTTAAGTTCTCTCCTTACGTAATTTGAGGGAGGGGGCTGGGTTTCATGGCAAAAGTGCATGAAACAGGTAAGAATTTCAAGGCTAAGAAAGAAAGTATGAGTCACACAACTTAATTTAAATAATTAAAATAAATATCTTGTTTGAAAGACAGATTTTCCAGTAAATCAACACTGTAGCAGCCAGAAGTGGCAGGCTGCAGCCAGCAGAACAGAATAGGTGTGTGTGTGTGTGTGTGTGTGTGTGTGTGTGTGTGTGTGTGTGTGTGTGAGAGAGAGAGAGAGAGAGAGAGAGGAGAGAGAGATGAGTGAGCAATGAAATAGTGCAATGTAGTGTTGGCAGTAGGGGGCCAGATGCAAACACACCACTGTCATAAATGGAGAGAACATGGCAATATGTGACTTATTTCCAGTCAAAGCACTATCATGGAATAAAACACTCTATGTATCCTGTCACATGCTTCCACAGTCCCTTCTCTCTCCTACATAATAGCAACATGTCAGCATGGCTTTGCCCATGCAGCAGTAAACATATTGACCTTTCATCAACATTGTAGCACTACCTCTTATCCTCTTGTTACCCAGCCACACCAGTACATACAAATATTAACCTTTCCTCACTCTCATAGCAGTATATCTTACCCTCCTTCTACCCAGCAACACCAATACCTAAAAATATTAATATTTCTTCACTCTGATAACACTGCCTCCTATCTTCCTCTAGCAAAGCCATACCAATACATAAAAATATTTATAATTCTTCACCCTCATTGCACTATATCTCACCTCCTCCCATCCAGCCTCACTGATACACAACAGATATTAATCTTTCTTCACCCTTATAGCACTACATCTTACTCTCCTCCTTTCTAGCCACAACAATACATAAAAATATTAACCACACTTCACCCTCATTGCACTATATTCTCCCCTCCTCCTACCCAGCCATAACAGTACATACACATATTAACCACTGTTCACACTCATTGCACTATATCCTCCCCCTCCTACTCAGCCACAACAATACATAAAAAATACTAACCTTTCCTCACAATCGTAGTACTACGTCATACCCTCCTTCTACCCAACCACACTGATACATGAAAAATATTGACCTTTCTTCACCATTATAGTACTATATCCCTTGCTCCTCCTACTCAGCCACACCAATACATGAAAATTGTAACTTTTCTTCACCCTTATAACATTAGAGCCACAGCCATGATACGGTCATATATTTCCAGATACTTCATGAAATATATAGAGAGAGTCTCTCTGGTGGCCCATAGTGGTACTGCAGGCAAGCAGGAAATTTCTACAGAGATATCACAGACATTTCAGGAAATATCTGACCGTGTCTATGGCTGCCGCTGTACCTCTTACCTTCCTTCTATCCAGCCACACTGATACATAGAAAATATTAACCTTTCTTCAGCTTTATAGCACTACCTGCTACTCTCCTCCTACCCAGCCACACCAATACATAAAAATATTAATCCTTATAGATCCACAGACTGATATATCCATCCAGAACTCCAATATGTTCTAATTCTGTTGGAAGCCTAAGGATTAATATTTCTTCACCATTATACCACTATCTCCTACCATCCTTCTACCCAGCCACACCAACACATACAAATATTAACCTTTCTTCAATATATTAGCACTACCTCCTACTCTTCTTATACCCAGCCACACCAAAACTATTGACCTTTCTTCACCTTCATAGCACTATATCAAATTATCCTCCTACTCAGCCACACAAATACATAACAATGTTAACCTTCCTTCGCCCTTATAACACTAGCTCTTACCCTCCACCTTCCCAGCCACACTGATACATAAAAACATTAACCTTTCTTCATATTCATAGCACTACCTCCTACCCTCCTCCTACCCAGCCATTCCATTCATAGAAATATTAATTCTTCACCCTCATAGCACTACCTCCTACCCTCCTCCTACCCAGCTACACCAATACATAAAAATGCTAACCACTCTTCATCATCATAGCACTATATCCAACTCTCCTCCTAGCCAGCCACACTGATACATAAAAAATATTAACCTTTCCTCACCATTATTGCACTACCTCCTACCCTCCTCATAGACAGCCACACCAATACATGAAAATATTAACCTTTATAGCATTACCTTATACCCTCCTCCTACTCAGCCATACCAAAAATATTAACCTTCCTTCACCTTCATATGACTATATCCCATGCCTCTCTACTAAGCCACACCAATACATAAACTCTGGTCAGAGCCACTATGGCTGCAAATGCATTAACCTGATAATGGTGATTTATGGGCTTAAATGTTAAGATTAAAATTGATAGCTTCATGTGTAAATTTCATTTTAGGTAAAGTTGGGTAATATATCTGGTTGTGAGTGGCTAGTGTGTCTTCTACTTTATGGGGAAGAAGAGGAAGCTCCCCACCAAGACCATCAAGAAATGGTTGAAAGAATGGTACATAGAGTAGATGTATGGCTACAGTGGGGAATGTGGGCCGACCTGGAAGGATAAGATCCTATACTGAGGTGAGGCCTGTTTCCATTAAAGAGGAAGGAATCATAGTCCTCAGTGGATGGTTTAAATGTTACTTCAATGGACATTTAAAGTAGCCAAAGGGATGAGAAAAGAAATAGGGGAGGCAGAAAGTAGGCCACCACACACTGAGATAGAGAATAAGGAGATCCTGAAGGGAGAGAGTCTCACCAGGATGAAAGTTATTCAAGGAAGCAGAGGGTTAGCAAAGGAGGAAACAAGCAAAGGAGAAAGCTGAGGAAAGAGGAATAATTAGAAAAAGGAGAAAGTGACAAGAAGAGAATGGAGGGATCTCAAAATGATGTAAGGTCTGCATCAGAAACCCTTTGAGAGGATACTGAAAGAGCTCAAAATGCATATCCTGGAGGAGAGAGAGTTGGGATATGATGGAGCCCTGCAAGTACCTCATGGTCGTTAATAAGGTACAGCAGGGAGATATGCTTCAGAGAAAAATGTGCTATAGAACAAGAGGTCATGATATGAAGCTGGAAGGAGGCAGATTCAGGAGATATGTGAGGAAATACTTCTTTACAGGAAATGTGGTGGATTCCTGGAATTGCCTTTAATGGGATGCAGTGGGGTTGAAACCAGTGGTGAGTCTTAAAAATTTCTGGGACAGGTACAAAGGAATCTTAAGATGAAGGAAAGGGATGGAAGAGACAGTACTGTTGATCAAGTTGGGTCTGCCTCAAAAGTGATCATAATTAAAAATGGACAGACTAGATTAGCCCAGCTGTCATTATCTGCCATCAGTTTCTATGTTTTTATGTAATGATAGGTTATGTAGTTGAAATGGATACAGTGTAAAATTATTAATATGTGCAATGCCAATACTGTAAACTGTGTGACACATATCATTCATGTTGCAGTATGCTACACAGACACGATAATCAAATGGGTAATAATATATGTATTGGGCAAGGGAGAAAAAATCAAGGGAAATGTGTGAAGCAATATACTACTCACAGAGTGATGACACCATGATAGGTACATACTGTATAAAGTTACTGTATTATGATGGTACCCCGCTCTATACCAATGTTGAATAAGCTACATTATGGGATTTTATTTATTTTTGTTTTATCTTTAATAATCCAGATGTTGTCTACACAGTAATGGCACATTGCCAAGGATGCTCCTTACAATTTGCAACCTTGTTTTTTTTTGTTTTTTTATGACTTTATTCATGTTTTTGAAATTGCATGTAACGTGGCTGCAATTCTGTTCAGTGAATTAATTTTTGGTTTACCTATGCATGCCTTTTACAAAAGAGTACTGTATATATTAATGACTGTGGCACAATGTTACCCTTAGGACAGGTTGTGGTGTGCATTTGAATAGATGTAAAAACTGTGATACTGCATTATACATCAAGCAAAATGCCAATACATAAAAATATTAACATTGTTTCACACTTAGTGCACTATCTCCTATGTTCCTCCTACCCAGCCATACCAATACATAAAAATACTAATCACTGTTCACCTTCATAGCATTATATCCCACCCTTCTCCTACCAAACCACAATACATAAACATATTAGCCTTTTTTCAACCTCATAGCACTACCTCTTACCCTCCTCCTACACAGTCACACTGACACAGCAATATTAGCCTTTCTTCACCATTATAGCACTACCTTCTACTTTACTCCTACCCAGCCACACCAGTACAAAAAATATTAATCTCTCTTCACCATTATAGCACTACCTCCTGCCATCCTCCAATCCAGCCATGCCAATACAAAAAAATATTAACCTCTCTTCAACATTATAGCATTGTCTCCTACCCTCCTCCTACCCAGCCACACCAATACAAAAATATTAGCCTCTCTTCAAAATTATAGCACTGCCTCCTACCCTCCTCCTACTCAGCCACACTAATATATAAAAATATTAACCACTGTTCACCATTATAATACACCTTCTTCCCTTCCACCTAGCTAAACTAATAAGGAGTAACATTTATGGACAGTACCCCTTGTAGTTTGAAAGACTATGGCAAGCTCTTTTAAATGAGGTATTGAGCTTACCTGGAGCTGGTTGAAGTCCAAAGATGTTGATGATTTAGTTGGTGCTACAGTGATACTGCTGTACATTGCCACTATTATAGAAATATGTTGTGTCTGTAAGGGTGATGTGCTTGACTACAATGTTCTTAGGCATGGCTTCACCTTCAGTGACACCACACGTTTCTAAAAATGGTGGAAGTATAGTATCAGTAGAGGACTGGCTTTATCATCAATATTTCTGGACTGCTGCCAGCTAGAGGTAAGCCAAATACCTAATTAAAAGTGCAATTTTTATGGACCTTCTAACTATGATGGGCACTGCTTACAAATTTTCCCTTTAAATAACTAATTTCTGAAATCCACATAGTACACTATCCTACCTTCCATATAACAAGTCTTCCCCTCCTTCAGAGCACCTTCCACCCTCTGAACGTCACCAAACCATTAACTACTACCCTCTCCACCAACCTACATAGCACCCATTCCACTCTCTTACTTTCACCAAACCAGACTTTAAATACTTTCTTTTCCAACATCCATACTGCACTTATCCCACAAACTGACTTCCACTAAAATAAAGCATTCAACACCTCCCATTCCACCAACCCCCATTGCATTCATCCCATCTTCTGGCTGTGACCAGATCAAACCAAACCATTGAATATCTTCATTTCCTCCATCCCTCATAGCATCCCATTCTACCTTCTGACTTCCACTAAACCAAACCAAACCAAACCAAACCAAACCAAACCAAACCATTAAATACCTCCTTCACTAGCAACTGTCACAGCACCATATCCCACCCTCTGACTTCAACCAAATCAAACCATTAAATACCTCATTTTCCACCAACACTCAGAACACCCCATCCCAAGTTCTGACTTCCACCAAACTGAATAATTAAATACCTCCCTTACCATCAACCCTCACAACACCCCATCCCACCCTTTGAATTCCACCAAACCAAATAATTAACTACGTCCCTTTCCACAATCCACATAGTACCCATCCCAGCTTCTGACTTCCACCAAACCAGACCACTAAATACCATCCTTTCCAACACCTACACACCACCCACCCCACCCTCTGACTTCCATCTAACCAAACCATTAAATACCTCCATATCCTAGTTTTCATAACATCCCATCCCACCATTTGACTTCCACTAAATCAAACTAAACCATTAAATACCTCTTTCTCCAGCAACCCTCACAGCATCTATCCCTCCATCTGACTTCCACAAAACCAAACCATTAATTTCCAAACTTTCCACCAAGCCACACAGCACCCATCCCACCCTCTGACTTCCACTAAACCAAATCATTAAATTCCTAACTTTCCTCCAACCCTCATGGTGGTGTTCAAGGGTGGGGGAGCTTCGGGGGGCTGCTGGTAATGGGCTGTGACTTGCGACATGTGGGTCCACCCTCTGATTTCTAGCAAACCAATTCATTAAATATCTCCTTTTCCATCAACTCACCCCATGCCTCATCTCAACCTCTGACTTCCAGCAAATTAAACCATTAAATACCACATTCTCCATCAACCTTCACAGCATTCATTCCGCACTCTGACTTCCAGCAAACAAAACCATTAAGTACCTTCCCTTCCACCAACCCTCATAGCACCCCATCCCACCCTCTGACTTCCACTAAATCAAACCAAACCATTAAATACCTCCTTTTTCACCAAGTCACACAGCACCCATCTCACCCTCTGACTTCTACTGAACCAAACCATTAAATACCTCCCTTTCCACCAACTCTGAAAGAACCTATCCAACCCTCTGACTTCCACTAAATCAGAATAGAGCATTAAATACCTCCCTCTCCATCAACTCTAACAACACCTATAACATCCTCTGACTTCCACCAAACCAAACCATTACATACCTCCATTTCTAGCCATCCACACAGCATGTCATTCCACCCTCAGACTTCCATCAAACCAAATCTTTAAATACCCCCCTTTCAACCAACCAGCATGGCATACCATACCATCCCACCACTGACTTCCACCAAACCAAACCATTGAATACTTCCCATTCCACCAACTCCCAAAACACCTGTCCTACCCTATGATTTCCATCAAACCAATAAATAACTCGCTCTCTACCAATGCACACTGCACTTCCCACCCTCTGTCATCAGCCAAATCCAAACAATAAATGTTTCCCTTTCCACCAACCAACACAGCACCCATACAACCCTCTGACTTCCACCAAATCCAGCCATTAAATATCTCCCTTTCCAACAACACTCACAGCATCCCATCTCACCCTCTGACTTCTACCAAATGAAACCATTAAATATCTCCCTTTCTACCAATCCTCACACCACATCCCACCATTTGACTTCCATCAAACCATTAAATACCTTCCATTCCACCAAGCCACACAGAACCCATCCCACCTTCTGACTTCCACCAAACCAAACCAATAAATGCCTGTCTTTGCTCCACCCAGCACCCAGCACCCATCCCATACTCTGACTTCCACTAAACATAGTAATTAAATACCTCCCTTTCCACCAAGCCACACAGCAGCCACCCCATCCCACCCTCTGATCTCCACCAAAACAAGCCATTAAATACCTCCCTTTCCACCAAGCAACACAGTGCCCATCCCACCCTCTGACTTCCATCAAACCAAACCAATAAATTCATCACTTTCCACCAACTCTATCAACACCCATCCCATCCTGTGACTTCCACTAAATCAAACCATTAAATTCCTCCCTTTCCACCAACCCTTATAGCACCCATCCCACCCTATGATGTCTGTCAAGCAAAACCAAACATTTAAATAGAGTGACAACCATAGACATGGTCAGACATTTCCTGAAATGTCTGTGATATATCAGATAATTTCTTGCCTGCCTGCATTACCACTATGGGCCATACAATGGTCACCTTTACCCATTTGGCATCCCACATCAAGTGTTTTGACCCTCTTAGTGTTTGTGAGGACCAGGTCAAGTTTGGCATCTCCTCATGTTGGTGTTTTGATCAGTTGACATAAACGTACTCCCTGTAGTGACAATAAGAAATCCCTGCTTTTTGTTGCCTCCGTTAGTGTACTCTAGTTTATATCTGGAAGGTTGAAGTCCCCCACCAGTATCACCTCTCATCTCTGAGTCATTTTGTGTATTTCTTCTATCAGGTCTTTGTCCCCTTTCTGTCCATGATTTGGAGGTCTATATATGACACAGATCCTAAAGGTTTTTCTGTTTCCTGTATCTATAGTAAGCCACAGTGACTCAGTGTCCCCAGGGTGACTCTGTACCTTTATGGCTTTTATGTCTTCTCAAATGTAAATGGCTACTCCTCCCCCTCTTTGCCCCATCTATTCTTTATGAACAGATTGTACCCAGGTATAGCCATGTCCCATCTGTGGATTTCAACGAACCACATTTCTGTCACAGTTACCCAGTACAATCTTTTTACTATGATGATGGCTAAGAGTTCCGGTAGTTTGGTTGCAACCGTCACCTTCCAGGAATATACACCCCCTTTGGTATGGGCTACACCCTCTTCTTGGACAGTGCCAACTTGCTGTTTGCTCCCAGGTGATTTCTGATGTTATCATCTTGTTGCGGAATGCTAATCAAGACCGCTGGGGTCGAGAAGCCTGAGTTCTGAATTTCTCTTTCTGGGTGTGTATGTGCTCCCTTGGATTTATAGGGAGTGGTGACAAGCTCACCAATGGTGGGATTGCAAGCTGTCACCTTCACCTTTCAATCATGGCCTCCCCCCTCTGCCATAACCTCAGTACTATCTCCCCTTTTCTGTGTCAGCCCCTCCTGTACTTTAGATGAGAGCCCTCCTTTTTTGCCTGTGGCCACTCCTTGCTCATGGCCATTCCTGTTTTCTTTAGTCTGATGTTGCGGGGTTCCCTTCCATTTACCAATCCCCTTACCTTCATATCTTTCTGCTGCAGCCGTATTTAGATCTTCTTTTCTGTGCTGAAGACCTCCCAGTTTAAACCATCCAAGAAGACCTCCAACTTCTGCCTTAGTGCTCTATCTCCTTCTCCAGTGAGATGCAGACCATCATGCTTGAAGATCTTCCTGTCCATGAAGGTCCTCCAGTCTCCAATGTAGTGCACCAACCCCGGATACACTGGTTGAATTCTCTGATCTCTTCATTCCTGATCTTGTCCTCACTTCTACCCTTACTACAAACTGGCAATGCCTCCAAGAAGGCCAGTTGTGTTGTGTACTCCTTTAGGCTCTCCCCTAGGGTCTTCATGACTGCCTTGACTTCTTCCACAGTCCTGTTTGCTATGTTATTTTTCCCAAGGTGGACAATGATCACCATGAAATCCTGATCCCTTCTCACCAGCCATCCTATTCTGTCCTTATCTCTCCTTACAGATGCTCCTGGCATGCATTTCAACATGGTTTCAGCTCCTTTCACAATGATGGACTGTGCCTCCACTTCTCACAACATAGAGTCTCACATGACCAGAATCCTCATGTTGCTCTGAGTATTGTTCCTCTCCTTCCTTGTACCTCCTTCCTGCTTTCTTGTATTAGGTTTGTCAAGCCTGACTCTTCATTTTTCCTTAATTGGTTTCTGTCTCCTATCTTGGGGGTGAAATGATTCTGCATGTGGATAGCATGTGGCTGGCAGTGCCCCATCTTAGCTTTAGGTGCTACGCTGCCCCTTTCTCACCATCCTCCATCCCCCAAGACCTGTGGGCCTCTGAGGGAGTTAGTGGTTAAGGAGGGGTGGTGGGCATCCCCAATCAAGTCTCCTCTGCAGCCTCATAATCTCTTCTCTTGCCTGCCATAGCTCCCTCTGTAGTTCCACAACTGTCATGCAGAAGGAGCACCCCAGTCTCCAGAGTGTCTGCCTCACTACAAGCCCTCCACAGCTCTGTCAGATCTGGATGTCCATGTCTGTTTTCCTCCTGACATGTAGGTGTCACTGTTTCTTTCTCCCTTCACTGTATCTTCTCCATCTTCTCTTCCTGTTCTCACTGGTTTCTTCCTTTGGGGGCCCTGCAGGAAGTTACTTTGGGCATTTATAAATGTAGAAAGAACCTAGGTGGTTGGGAGGGGGTGGAAGGGTGGGTAGTACTATTACCACCCCTTAGCAGTAGCTGTTAGCAGTTTTGTGATGCGACATGCTAGATTTAGCTGACTCCCCTCTTTCTTTCCAAAATGAGGTACTCTTGAAAGCAAATGCTAGCTTCCTTTTAGTTGCTGGCTTCCTTCTCCAAAATGAGTTGATTTTAAAAGTAAATGTTATCTCCCTTTCAGCTGCCAGCTGCTGTTTCTAAAAACTGAAGTAAAGGCTAGCTCCCTTTCAGCTAATAACTCTTGCTTCTAAAAGCTGAATCAAAAAGGAGCTGGGGCACAACTGCTATTCACAGGTCACAGGCCCCTCCCTCTTAGCAGTAGCTGTTAACAGTTAAGTGATGGGGGAGGTGGAGATTTACCTGACTCCCCTCTTCCTTCCCAAAATGAGGTACTATAAAAAGCAAATTATAGCTCCCTTTTACTTGCTAGCCTCCCTCTCCAAAATGAGGTGCTTTTAAAAGTAAATGCTATTTCCCTTTCAGCTGCTAGCTGCTGCTTCTAAAAGATGAATCAAAATACCATAGCAATAAGAGAGCACCACCAAGGGCTAAATACAAGTCCCCACCTACCTGAGTAATTCACAGAGTTTATAAGCCACTTACTTTCTAATTTCCATCACAAACATGACAGCAGCCTTTGCTCATATATAAAAAAAACTTCAACTAGGCCCTAAAAATAAAAGTCCATTCAATTAAATAAAGTAAGTAAATAGTTTAATGTTATTTTCTTTCAAGTGCCCTCCTTACAGACACATACTAATTTAAAAATGAAGCACTAGTCAGAGATTCTATTGCTGATGTTTCTTTGATGACTATGAACAATCTTCTCCTATCCCTACTAGTTGACAAATAACTCCCTGCTCCTTACCTGGCAACAGATAAAATTGAGATTCTGGCTTCACTTGAGGTCTGTGTGTGTGTGTCTGTGCGTGTATGCCAGTGGAACTCTGAAGCATTTTGAATTCATGTATTCCATGTTGGCATTCCATGTGTGTTTGTGTAAGGGGATCATATGATCCCCCCAACTGGCACTTGTATTCCATTGTATGATTTTCTGATGGCAGATGGGTTTTCTTATCTTTATGCACTGAACTACTCTGGGGTATGTATAGCTTATTTTGTAACCCCCTGGAGCACCTGCCCCTTGGGGTGCTGTAGTCTCTGTTGTTTTGCTCAGTACATATCTTGTACCACTTTGTCTCCATTTTTGTTGTTAGCTCCCTACGACAGCCCTATTAAGCTGTCATGTATCTCGATGTAAAACTTTTTTTGACTTACTGTTTGTTCACACAATCTCTCCCTGTAAATTTTCCTAACTTGCTGTTTGCTCACCCAATTGCTCCTTGCCCTGTTTATACTCGTCCTGCATCTCGATGTAAACCTCTCTCATGATACTGTGTAAACTCTCTGTAACCCAGTTTGTAACCCTCCCGGGTCTCACCTGAAAATAGGCACATGGCTGTCTAGTGTCACCTACCCGGTTAACAAAAGCAAATAAATAAATAAATTCTATTACTGGAATAATGTCGAGCTTTGAATTATTCTATTCCATGGTAAACAATGACACGATGAATTGAATGTGAAGAAAGACGTATGATTGACAGATGAAAATCATCTGTGGAGAGACTATTTTATATTATTTAGCAATATTTTATTATATTTTTTGTTGCTTTGAAAACTTTTACAGTGTTCATTTGTAAAAGTTGCCAATGGACTCATTTCATATAAACAATAAGGCACACCAGGGGTGTTAGTGATTCTACATTTCCACCACAGGTGAGGGCTGAATGCACTGGGCTTTGCAACATGCCTCACTATACCCCTGACCATAGGGGAAACCATGTATCAACAACTCTCCATCATGCCTTATTGCTTAAGACAGTTCACATCGCATTAACTGATATATCCATTTATACAACACCAGTGGAGATAACAGTGACAAGATAAAATGGGATATCTTATACCCAAATCTCAATATATCATGTTATTGTGTGAACCACTTATGTCACAGATGATATCTTGTCCTGCTGTGTACATCACAATGGAGTACTAATGCAATCAAAGAGCAACAGTCTCATTTCTGATGACATTACAAAAGCTATGTGCAGCAATGAAGATAGGAATAGAAATCAAAGAGGAACAGTTAAAGGGGCACTGTCAGAATTTTGAAGCATTTAACACAAGTGTGCTTGCTGTCATCCTTGAGTACTATGAGTAAAACATTCATTAATGTAAAGTGATTTACATAAATGTTCCAGGTATATATTATGTGTATTAAAAATATATATTTTACATGATCCACTCTTAAGGACTGCTAGCTGGTTCTCCCACACGTCCATGCAGTAGCATGGCACTGAGTAGCAGGATAACTTATTCATGAATGAGTCTGTACATTTTTTGCATGTGAGCTAAATATTGTAGCTCTTATTTCTCACAGTATGAATATCTGTAAAGTGATACCTACAGTAAAACAGGCACTGCAGCCCATATTGTTTCTGAAAACTGAAGCAGAGATTCCAGACATGCACATTATGGGTGGCATGGCAGTGAAGGGAGGTTTAATATTTTCCATACTGTTTTGGCTGAGTGGGAGAGGAGGGTAGGAAGGGTGCTATGAGGATGGAAGGAAGGGTGTCCCATGTTTCATGCAAAAATATTACATGAAGTGCCACTTTGAAAGCAAATTGACATGTTGCTTAGTTTTCTAGCAGTTTAGCATATCAGTAGTAAAAATGTATATTGATACATATTTTTCACTTTTCCAAAATATTATAGATGTATTTTTCCACATCAGTGGTTGACAATTTTGGATATTTTCACGTATAGATAAAAATATTTCATATCAACGTGTAATGTCACAACAAGTTTAAAGAACAGTTATAAAAAATGAGGCATTTTAAATCAATTTAGAAACCTTTTACCCTTTTCTGAATTTGTTATTGCTGCACTTTATATTTATAACCATGTACTTTGCAACCTCCTAGGCATCCATATATCCTATACATTATTTGTGTTGCAAACATTTTACTCTCCCCTATAGTAACCCCCAATCTTTTTTTAACTTTTAGTGTCAGAAACTAACAATGTTGGTTGTACTATGTATTTCTATAATGCTGTTTTGAAATTCTTTAAAACTATATATATATATAGCTCTAATCAAAGATCACATGTACATTTAATATTTCAAACTGTCAGGACTGCTACGGTAAATACAGTTTTATACTTCAAAACCAACCCACTGAAAGTTGACAGTAAACCAGCACTTAAGGGGTTTATTTGCAATCATTTATTGCATGTAACTGTCAGCTGCCCTTTAAAACAATAACACAGAATTACCTCTGATGTCCCACAGTCACACTGCTCCCCAATTTCCACAAAATTGTTACCACACACTGCATCTGTCAATTTATCCTTTTTGTCAGGTATATTCCATAAACATTCAAGCTTTTTATCCAAAATGAATCTTTGGAAGCTTTGAATACTGCAGCTGCTGAAATGCCTTGTGTAACTGTCCCTATGAAAAACAAAAGATGATGTTTCATTACAGTTTCTGAACAACAATGCATAACCAAGAACTTGTTTCTCAGTAACCAATGAGATCCTCAGTTACATTACACTTTTAAGTTTTAATAATTGACACAGTTTTAGGTTTTAAAATGTGATACTGTTTACTAAATTATTATAGCATTCTTACAACACATAGTAAAGCCTAAACTAACAAAGGACCTGTGTGCTTGGGTGAAAGATGGTACTACAATACTGTGGCAAATGGATACAAAAAAAAAAAAAACAACAGAAAGATGGCACACACACACACACACACACAGACACGCACAGACACACACACACACACTCTGAAATCTAATGTGCAAAATGCACAAAATACAGTGTTTTTTTCAATGGACTGCACAGCTGCCAACTGCCCCAGGCATGACTGTATTCTTTTTGAGTTCCGAATAGTGTGACTAAGTTTATGTCAAAGAAACAATAAACTAGAAGGACCTTTCCATTACAAAATCTCAGTGGGAGGTCTTACCTTTGTGCTGCTCCTTGCATTATACAGGACCCAGATGGACAAATACAAGCACTCGTGTCATGTTTCATTCCAAGGTTGTGTCCTATCTCATGAGCCATAGCTGCTCCAACAACAGTGGAACTTGGGCTGTAGTCCTATAAAAGATAAGTAGGTTTTAAAAACAAAACCATCTAGAGCTGTTCTTTGCCAAAACCTGTATTGCTGCACCAGTTACTGTTCAGTTTAAAGCAACAAAAGTAGGGAAATGTGGTGTTAGGGTTTCCAACTCTAACCCCCCCAAGCAGCAAAAGGAAAAAAAACATTAGGGTTTTGGCTGTCCTGATTCTTGCTAATTCAGTGCTGGACTCTTCCTTGGGGTTCTCAGTAATAATACTCATCCCCCCAAGAGAAAATAAGGACAGATGTGATGTGTTTTATATAGTAGGACCCTCAGGTGGTTGGCAACATATGGAAGAGTGTATCAGTATGAGGCAGTAAGCTGTACATTGTGTTTTGGACAGGAGGCTACAGGCTGGGGGAAGGAGTGAGCACTAGGGTTGAAAACCTCAGGAAAGAGCTTAGCACTGATTTGGCAAGAGTCAGGAGAGCCCATTCCACAATGTTTTTTCCTTCTGCTGCTTAGGGGTTGGGGTTTGAAACCCTAATACCACATTTCCCTACTTTTGCTGCCTTAAGATGAACCCTAACTGGTGCATTAACACTGTTTTTGTAAAGAGTTTTCTTTCCTTTTAAGATAATACAGTCATTCTCATCAGAGTGTAGAAGCACAGGCCCCAGACATGTATAGATGCAGATGCACATGGCCCTTTGAACCCTGCACCACTTTTGGAGTTCATGTATTGCAGAAGCACAGGCAGACATGCAGGGCCTTCTGGGCCATGTGGCAACTGAGGAGTTTGTGTGGGCACAGAAGGAAATGGCAGTCTGGTTACAAAGAAAATGGAAAATCTTGTTTTGTGAGCCTATCTTTTTTTGTAAGATTTTCATGACCTAATGAAATGGGATGTCTTCTCAAAAAGAAGAATGTCAAGCAAACTAAGTCCAAAATCTTCTTTCATGAGAAGGGATCCTGTTTGATAAGATTTTGGTAAGCTGTCAAAAAAAGGTGCTTTCTCATGAAAGAAAAATGTGGGAAAAAAGTCTAAAATCTTGCTTCTTGAAAATACATCCTCTTTCTTGAGATTGTGAGAGCACACAAAACAAGCTGCACACTAATGAAAGAAGAATATCAAAAAAACTGAGCTTTTTCTGAGCTCATGAACGAAGTTTGCGAAAACAGTCGAAAATCCTCTTTTGTGAGACTAAATTCTTCATTTGTATGGCAATATTTCTCTTTCATGAGCCTCAAGAAAGAAGAAAACTGACTCATGAAAGAAGACTCAGTAAGTATTTTTGGGATTTCCCCAAAACACATTTTGGGGTTGTTTTTTGAAAAACTAAGCCCATAATGGTGTTAAACAGGTACCTTTTAGTTAAATTCATGTCTGTGTGTGTTGAGGACATTTTTTATGGGTTTTGAAACAATTAATTAAAAAAGTGCCTCATTTTATATATATATATATATATATATATATATATATATATATATATATATATATATATATATATATATATATATATATATATATATGTATATGTATATATATATATATATATATCTATATGTGTGTATATATATATATATATATAAATATATATATATACACATATAAATATATACACACACACACACATGTTTATATATATATATATATATATATATATATATATACATACATAATTGTGGTACAGTAGCACGATAGTGCTACCATAGTTAGGGTTGAGTGGCCCTTTCAAGGTTAAATTGTGAAACTTTGCACCTTAATAATTTTGCCACCGTTTAACAAATTTACCTGACATTTGGCACACCCAGGATGAAACCATAGTTCTCAGGATCTGGCAACTTTTGTACCAGCTGGATATACGGCTGTGGAGCTATTAAGTGACATCCGTGTGCAAAATTATGGGTTTTTTGTGCATTTTTTGCTTGCTCCTACAGGTTACACGATTTGTGCGACCAGTCCAAAAACTTCAGGGAATGAGTGGACACAGTCTATGATGTCCCTTTTGAAGATTTCGTGAAAAAATATTGAACAGTTCAAAAGTTATTCAAAAAACAAGTTCCCATTATAAGTCAATTGGAAAAGTTAACAAAAATACTACACTTTTACAAATGCAGATTTTAGTGTCGCAGATGGCCCTAGTAGTGTCACAAAACCAACATTTTGTTTCCAGTTACTGATCACAGAAATGCTTGGCATTTAGAATTGGGACCATCTAGAGACACAATTCTTTTTGTGTTTACCTATTCGAGCCCTGAGGATATTAGCCATGTTTTTCTTTGGGGGTTTATGTTCCTGCACATCATGTGGGTGTACCCTCCAAGACACAGGGATGGCAGCAGAAGTGATACAGTTGCTGAAACATGATGATGGATGCCTCTTGTGGTATGTTTACACAGTTGTATGTTCTTTCTGTTACCCTATGGTCCCTGTTTCTGATTGGTTGTGTTGCCTTGTACCATCCTCTGCTTTTGTGTGTGTTTTGTGTGTGTGTGGGGAGGATTCAGAGTTAGGGTTGAAAACCCTAAGGTCAAATTTCCTCACTTTTGTCACTGTGGAAGCAACCCTAAATGATGCTTTAAACAAAGTTTTTTGCAAAGAAGATATATATATATATATATATATATATATATATATATATTGATGGGCAGGAGGTGATATGGAAAATATTTTCACTCGTCCAGAGTGACCTCTGAATACTCATGAGTGGCAAAGCCACGAGTGAGGTGTCAGAGGTTACTGTACAGGACTGAACATATTTCCCATATCACACAAGTGCACATCATGCATCTTATTTATACAGTGGGGGCCTTATTGATGCAAAATGTACAGTTGTTGTGGCTTTGCATGGCTCTGCATGGGATTAGAGTGGGTTTCAGGGGTGTAATAAACGGCATGTATTTTAACTCTGCTGATGTCATCAGGATTTTTTTCACTGCAGTGAAAATAACTTGTTTTAACTCACTGGAATATGTCTCACCCCCATTGTATAAATCTAAATATATTCTGCTTAAAGTTGAACCAGCATAACATTCTGTGGTGATTTGCATATGCAGCCCATGATGCTTTGCATTGGGCATGTGTGATTTTGTATTTTCTTGAAACTTGGCTTCCCAGCCAAATGCCCTTTGGGGTAACTCTTGCCTCAGTGTTTATGCACAGAGGATCTTTGTCTTTTAAATAGTTTTTTATTTTAATGGGTTCACCACGACATATCCAAGACAAACTGTCTTAGGGTAGCTGGTCCATTCCACTGGGGTGTCATGCAGATGAGGCATACTGATGAGTCCTGGTAGGATGACACACATGTCTATGTCATCTGTTAGCACCCTTTGCAAACTGTGTGAGAGGCATTTCGGCACCATGCAATTCTGCTTAAAGTCAAACCAGCATAACATTCTGTGGTGATTTGCATATGCAGCCAATAATGCTTTTCATTGTGTGGGCATGTGTGATTTTGTATTTTCTTGAAACTTGGCTTCCCAGCCAAATGCCCTATGGGGTAACCCTTGCCTCAGTGTTTACGCACAGAGGTTCTTTGTCTTTTACATATATATATATATATATATATATATATATATATATATACACACACACACACACACACATATGTACATATATTATAGTGGCACAGTCGCACCACTATAGTTAGAGTTCAGTGGTCATTTACATACTATAGTCAAAAGTTTGGGCATTAATAACTTTGGATCCATTGAATGGATTTGCCTGAAATTTGGAATGTGTGGTGGAGTATGGTAAATCTCTTGATCTGGCAAATTGCATTTCTGTCAGACTCAGTCTTTGCATTCTAAAGCCCTGAAAAATGTGAAATTATCCATTTTTGGAGGCAGCTTTTGGGATTTTGGATATGCCCCTGAATGGCCATCATGTGGTGTGTCACTCTACAAGATGGATCATTTGAAAGAGCTTTGATGGATGAACATGTCACGTTTTGTTTAGTGAAAAAATATTAAGGCATTCAAAAGTTATACCACTTTTAAGTTACCATTATAAGTCAAAGGGAAAATGTATATATGTTTTGTGAACAAAGAATGGGGTTTTGGCCATCTGACAGTTCAAGAATTTGTAGCCTCATGGTTGAAGAATCTTTGTCCCCCAGGAATTAAAAAAAATTCTTTGACCGCGAGGTTTGCCATCTTGTTTTCAGTTTTCCAATCGAAAAAACACAAAAATCTTGGTTAAGGGGTCACTTCTGATGTAAAACTTGAATGGGATTTACTCAGGGGGCTCCATTCTATTGAACCATGAATTTGGGTTAATCTAAATTGGTCAAAAAATAGAGTTACATGCTTTTAAAATCTTTGATCATGGCTTGCTAAAGATCTTTGATCGCGAGCATGCAAATTCTTTGATCATGAGATTCTTTGATCGAGAGCTTGGATCGTGACCTAAAAACACTAATATCTTGGCTCAGTGTTGGGATAGGGACACAAATGAGGGTGGGGTTTGGTCAGGAGGGTCCGTTTTGTCAAAGCATGCTGTTGGTTTGGTTCAAATCAGTGAAAAATTGCATTTCACCATTTTTCATTCTTTGATCATGAGCCTGCAAATTCTTTGATCATGAGGATGAAAATTCTTTGATCATGAGATTCTTTGATTTCCATCTTGTATCATGAGCAAGGGACAAGATGGCCCAATTTAAAAATAATTTGTCTCAGGCCAGGGGTGTCCTTGGAAGTGAAATTAGGGAGGGTTTTACTCAGGGGGCTTAATTTTATTGAACCATGGCAGTGATTTACTGCAATTTCTTAATTTATTTTTATTTTAAACACTTTAAATTGTATGTTCATGATCCTGCAAATTCTTTGATCGCAAGCCTGCAAATTCTTTGATCGTGAGATTCTTTGATCGTGATGTTGTATCGCGCGCGGGGCACGATATGGCCCAATCTAAAAATCTATTTTCTCAGCCCAGGGGTGCCTTAGGAAGTCAAATGAGGGTGGGATTTACTCAGGGGGCTGTGTTCTGTTGAACTATGACAGTGGTTTACCGCAATTCCTTCAATATTTTGTTTTCTAACTTTTTTTATACTTTATTTGTGAGGGTGCAAATTCTTTGATTGTGAGATTCCTTGATCACCATCTTTGATCATGACTGTAGCATAAGATGGCCAGATTTTTTATAATGGAATAGATAGGGGAAATTTTATGAATTTGTTACATGTAATATCTTGGAAATGGTTTGGTCTTTTTACTTGAAAATTTGTGGGTGTTTTTTTGCGGCATGTGATGTGGATGTAAGTTACAGTGTTTATGTGTCAGAATGGTTTTTTCTTAGAGATATGGCATGGTGCAACTTGTGCAATTCTCTACTTTTCTATTGTTTCTTAAAAAGTAAGGAACTTCCATGCAAAAAATTTTATTAAGGGCTATGTAACTCCTCCATGCAAAATGTGCAATGACTGCTCCCACAGAGCTACTCGCAGCGTGAGTACTGGAGATGCTCTATTGCAAAATTAGCCTCAGAGTGCACTCTCTTGCTTGCAGCATTTCCTCTAATCCTTGAGTTGGTGACTGGGAATGGAACAAATAACTTGACAACACCTGATACTATTGTGGTACTGCACTTATGTGACACCTGTACCACCACACACTGAGTTATCTACAATCAGCAATTGTTACAGTGCACTGCTGTTGTCCATGCCAAGGGTGCAAGTCACTTTTTAAGGTATGAAACTGAGTGTAAATTGAGGGTAGCTTGGCATAGGCGGGACTTGTAATGTATGCTGCAGGTTGTGACATGCTTGCTAGGTGCACCTAGACTTTTGTGTACATGGCTAAATGATGGAAGTTGTAGGAATTAGTTGTGGAGTGTCTGCATCTTATGGAGTAGGGTGCAGGACCAAGTTACACAATACCTTCCCTTCCCCTGACACACACACACCCACACACACACCGACATATGCAAAAGGCAGTGCATCATATAACTTATTGTGGCTTCATGCACTGTTTCTGCTGTGAACTCACAAGTTGCACTATATTGCAGAATGGTAGAATTTTACAATGGGGGTTTGGGGTGGTGGGCTGTTGGCAGGTATTAGGGTAGTGCCTGTGGGCTTTGGGGATAAGGGGTGGACGGCTCTGAGGGGCTATATGTGTAGATGTAGGGTGGGATTTGTTGCTGGCTGTTGTGTGGGGCAGATATTGAGGGTAGCTTGGAATGGGGCACAGTTACAATGTTTGTTATAACATGCAACCAGGTCTGTTGAAGTGTGGGGGCATGTGGCAAGTGTGTTGAAATCTGGGACACAGATTACAAGTACGTGCATTGCAAGCTGTTGTAAATAGGCACTGCACATGTCCACAAGATATAATGAAGATTGTAAGTGCCTCCATGCCAAACTAGCATCAATAGGTGCCCAACAAAGTAAGTTGCAGTAAGTGGCACCTCCACATGTTTGCATAGAACCACAGAGGTCTATTGGACTCCTCTGTGCAAAATCTGCAATGAGTGCCCCCACAGACATACTCACAGTGTCAGTATTGGAGATGTTCAATTGCAAAATGAGCCTCTGAGTGCACTGTCATGCTTGCAGCTTCTCCCTTCATCCCTGAGTTGGTGACCGGGAATGCAACAGATAACTTGACAACACATGATACTATTGTGACATTGCAGCCATGTGCCACCTGTACCACCACTCACTGAATTCTCTGCAGTCAGCAAGTGTTAGAGCATAACTCTCACCTTCTTGTCAAGTGTGCAACTCACTTTTGTAGGTCTGAAGTTGAGTGTGTATTGACAGTAGGTTGGCATGGTGGGGACTTGTAATGTGTGCTGCAGGTTGTGACATGTTAGCCAGGTGCACCTAGACTCTGGTGTACCTGGTTGCATGATGCAAGTTGTAGGACTTAGCTGTGGAGTGTCTGCATCTTGTAAAGTAGGGTGCAGGGTGAATTTACAGAATAGCCACCCCCGCTAGACACACAGACAGACACATATGCAAAACATTGTGCAGCGTATCATGTACTGTGGATTATACCATGGACGTTTGAAAACTACCAATGATAACAGCAAGGTGGCACGTTACTACCTTTGAAAAAGTTATTATTAGCAATGGAAAAGGTGCCAGACAGCTGTATCTTAAAGAAAAAAACAATCCAATGGTGAAATTATAGAACTCCAAGTGCCATCTTGTTTCCCCGGTAAGCAGAGACTGTAAAACACCAGCTCCATAAATCAGTGAAAAAAAAAGATTGGTGTACTACTCACTCACTTATTTAAGCATTATACCAGTACTGTTTTTTTTTAGTAATTAAAAAAAACAGTACTTGCTATAATTACAATCGGCCACCTTGGGGCTGTGGGTTCTGTGGGGATTTACCAAGGCTGGTGTGAATTTATCCACTCAGATGTGTCTCATGGGGAAACCACTGCAGACGTGGTGAATGTCCTGAGAACCCACATCCTCTTGTGTCTTATACAGTAGCTTGATTAAACAATGGTGTGTAAAAATGCTGTAACTTCATTGGTCAAAAGATGTCAGATAACCCTGGGTACATGCAGCATTACTCATGGCTGAGGAATGGTATTTATAATAGGGTGCAGGGTGAAGTTATAGAATATTCCACCTCCCCACACACACAGATAGAGAGACACATTTGCAAAATGCAGTGCAGTATATTACTTATTGTGAATTATGGAATGGTGTGTACAAATCCTGTTACCTCATTGGTAAAAACACATCTTATGAATGTGGATAGATCTTGTATAACCAATGGCTGAGGAATAGTATTTATAAAAAAAAAATTATTAAACACATTTTTAACTTATTTTCCACATGAGTCCATTGTATATTCACAGTAACGCAGTCCAGGGTGTGACTTATTGGGTGATTTACTCACTTCTTGTGTGGTTAAGTTACTTGGCTGCATCTTGTGACACACCACAAAAGGTGTGAGTAAATCCCCAATAAGCCACATCCTGTTGTGACATATTGCTAAATTAATCCACTGTTTCTGTAGTGAACTCAGTTGCCTTTTGCTTGTAAAGTACCACTCAAGGTGTGTTAGTACTTTGATCAAGTCCATGTTATTTGTTACACATTTCATTTTAGTTGTTAAGAGGGTAGAAACCTGATCAGTTGTACAGCTGTAACAAGGTAGTGATTGAAGAGTTATAGATCAGAAATTAGTTTTTGAGAACAGATGAAGAATGCAAATAATAGCATGTACATGGATTATATTAACACTTCGCATCAATTACAAATTACTTAGAAGTCAGAAGACTTGCACAGTGCCAGGTTTCCTTTACCTGCTGTCCATGCCCCCCCCCAGGAAATCCTTTGTCAACTGTTGTAGTTTCCCTGCATAGTCAGGACCATGTAGTCAGAGTGCAATAAAACACATGTTGATCAATAGTACACCTCTGTAACAGTAATTGCTATAAAATAAAACTCAGGAGACATAGGATAAGGTTAATAAATAGTTTATTATTTTAGTATTTTTATATCTTTAGGCTGAACTGTTTGGTTGCACTTGGGATGGGCAAAAAAACAGTTTGTTGTTTGTATCCATGATAATTTATTGGGAAGTGTTTTATTTATTTTATTTCATTGAGTTTATCTAGACTGTATATTGTCAATATGCATAACATTTGGAATTAAGATTGTATATGGATTTGGTAAGTGCTTCCATATGGATGTTGATGTTACTGAACATGTAGTGAGCTAATCTGTATCTTTGCTACTTTAATTGCTGAATGGTATTAGTTATGTGCCCATTGATACTATTTTCTTTAATGACATTCACTGACCACTTAGATATTAAGATAGTGGAGATCTAATAATATCTTATTTAACATGTGGTTATCAACATTTGACAGCTATTTTAGGCAACTGATTAGAATGGAGTTAGATTTTTACCTAATTGATATTTAATGGCATTTAGTTATTGAGTACATTTGCATATCAGACAGTAAGAAACATTTGGTGGTTCTGATGAGCATATTAATATATTTTCTATGGGGAGAACCACATGTGTAGATTATTCCAACAGTGTTAAAGTAGGTTAGAATATTTTACATGTGAGTAGATAGTTTCAGTTTGATTGTAACAGACACATTATGATGTTTTATTTGTTCTTATGTATTTATTGTGTTTTAGTTAAATCACAGACATTTTTTTCATTTTTAATTTGAGTACTATAGTACTTTATTAGTGATGTCTAGATATGTCTTACTACTGATTTTCTTAAACTAGCAGTTATTTATTTGAAAGTGGATCTACCAATATCAAGAAGTAAAAAAAAAAATATAAAGGATTACAAAAATATGTTACACATTTAACTATGTCATGGGGTGGTGAGGATACTCATTTTACATCCATTTTATGAGTGATGGCGAGAAGGTTGGTTAAACTGCAAATCAATGAGTTTTGAAACTATTTATTATTAGTGGAACTGGGAAAAATTCCTCAATCTACCTCCAAAAATATGGACAATCCTGTAAAAGCAAGAGCTCACCAAGTGTTTGCATTGTGGAGCAGAAGTACACAATCATTGTTAACATTTTGTGTTGAGTTTTCAGTTGTACACATCTGCACAGATATATAGATATGTATTGTACAGTGAAAATGGGCTAGATAATCAGATGTATACATCTCTATAGTGTGCTATGAATAATATGAACAGTAGCACTTAATGCAATGCTATACCATTAAATGCATGGATAGAGTAGGTTTGGCACAGTGAATATACGAATGCATGTAATCTTTCTGTTTTTTTTAAACAAACATGAATATCTCAAAGTCTATTTAACTTATATACATTCAATTTAAAGCTCAGCATTATACACATATGTACAAGTCTGAGTAGCATTTCTTGGATATAGTTCATCATATTCAGTGTTGAGAGTCCAAGTACAGTGACAGATAATCTTGCACAATCAATAAACACATGCATGTAATGTTAGAAACATAAATACATGAAAATCTACTAAAGTTATAAACATTCAAGTAGAAGCTCAGCATTATATACATATGTTCAAGTCTGAGTCACATTTTTTGGGTGGAGTTCATCATGTTCAGTGTTCAGAGTGCAAGAAAGTGACAGAAAATTCTATCAGATTGTTTTCAACAATTACAGTTTAGTGCTAGCAGATGACAACACAATGCATGTAGTCATGCTGCTAACATGGTGTAATAACTACATTTGCCAAGACATAACTTGTTAACTGACATTGTGTAATATCTAACACCCTCCAGTCTGCTTGGATTTGGCTGAAGTCAATTTAGTAAGTATTATAGCCAAGGTCAAGAATGTAGACAACAACAGGAAAAGGACTGAGAACTTAACCTGATGTGTATTGTTGAAACAAGTAGAGTTCTCAGCACAATATGTGGAGAACAGTAGTTGCATCTCTGATAAGTGTTTAAATAAGTTAGTGAGTTTGTCATTGCCATGTAAGATTGTACTGTGAAACATCTGAATACACAGTAATATGTGCTGAGACATGCAGACTTAAGTAAGGCATCTGCAAAAAGACATGACTAACTGACAGTCTATTGATTACAGTTACAATACCCTCAAGTCTGTTTGAACAGTAACAATGCAGTTTTTTGTAGTTAGGATATCTAGCTTGCAAACATTGAATATCACAATACAATGTTTTTGAAAATTGCATTGCAATGAATGATGAAAACAGTGTTGTTTTGTATCCAAAGTATGAGGATAGCAGTGTGATAAACAAGTAATTGTCTACCACAGGTAGCTGCATTGCTGTACTGTTGCGGTGTCTTCTGCAATGGCAGGGATATCAGAGCAATTAACATGGGCTGTGGTGATTTTGCACAACAAGTAGAACACATAGGTCACCATGGGCAGTTTCACACACCAGTAGTTTCTGATGAAGGTGTAACTTATTCTATTAAAGGAAAATACATGTGTACATTGGTGGTAAACAATTATATCTGGATGGAATATGCACATGAAATGTTATTGTTGCAGAGATGCTGGTTTAGTGAGATGAAGTGATTAGATGGCATCACTCCTCCACACATTGTGCAACATTGGTGCAATGGAGAATTATGACATATGCATCTTTCAGATTCCTTGGGAGTCTTTCTTACAGAGTGCATACTGTATCAACTTGACAACTGAAACGTGCTTTATAAATAAATTTATTATTATTATTATCATTGCACTCCACCCATCCCTTTCTGAATCTTTGCCAAGTGACGTAGTGGCCAAAGTGAATGGATAGGTCGTGATGGAAGATTATTGCATGGGTGTCAGATTGAGTTCCTGAGAACATAGTTCTCCCACCAATGAAGTGCAAAATTGGTGTTGTGATTTTCAAGCCTTGAGAGTTAAAATGTTTCAATACAATCATTATGTATGAACTTGAAGATGTAACTCTCAGAAAGCAAACACAAGAATGACCACATCTTCGGCACAGCCAACCAGTTTCTGCATTTGCAAATAACTTGTGGAACTTCACAGTTCTCTGTTAAAGAGATAGACAGACAGCCAGATCATATCCTGAGTTGCTTGTGATTCTTTGTGGCCACATGATCAACATGTGTACTTGGACACATAGTCAACTTTCAAATGTTGATGCAGATCAATGCCATCATCTGCTAAACTGTTTATCATTCCCATCATGAACTCTGTGACATCTTGTTGTGCATTGTCAGCAAACATTGATTGTCCTACATATTTTCTAAGAGTTAGTCATAGAGGAGTCAAGCATTGTAAACTGGGTAACTGTTCTTGACTACCTCTAATGACTCTTATGCTTCCGACAGAGGTGTCGACTGACTTGAGTTTAACACATCAGCAAACTCAGGGATATGGAGAAGTGCTTGCACAGTAGCATTTGCATAGCTGTTGTCAAATATTGGCAGTGTGTTAACCCCGATACATTTCTTCAGAGGTGGAGATGTGATTTGTTTGTGGAGAGAGTGCTCTGTAATGGACTTCTGAGGTGACAACTGTGGAGTCGTAGTGTGCTTTCTTTTTAGTTTGCATCCTTCATCCATTGTGATAGCTGTTCCGGATGCATATCTGGGAACTCGTAACAAACGAGAATTTGGTTGGTACAACATATGTAATCTGTTGTACTCAACTATGTATTTTGTGTCAGCACGTATTTCACTTTCTGCTAGATTTACTATGTGTAATCCAGAAAATTGTCTGACATGAGACAAAGCAACATAAGACATCCCATCCTTGAATATATCAGTGCCTATATTTACAAAGGCACTATCAAGGCTGAGCCCTTGTGACTTGTGTATAGGCACTGCATGAGCAGCACACAATGGAAATTCTTTCCTTGTCACATATATGTCTTTCACAAGCTCAAACTTGACTGTAACTCTGTCTATTGGTCGAGGAGTTTCACAGTTGACAAACTTAACAACTACAAATTCCACAGTTGTGTTCTGCACACTGTACTGGAAGCCATGGATGTACCCCATGGCTCCATTCACAAGACCTCACTCAACATCAATGTTTCTGTGAAGCATGATGCATGCATTTCTACACAGAGGTAGCAGAGCTTTTAAGCCAGCTGTGCATGACACATCACCTGTGAGCTCTCCGAGATGCTCAACCATTTTTGATACCATTGTTCATGATAGGTTAATAAACTTTATGGTATCTATGCATGGGAGAGTGACAATAGGTTGCTGTTATCTCTGCATCATGATCTGATTGAACTCTGCATACTGCTTAAGTCTTGGGACTAGACATACAACAAGTACCCCAGATTTCTGCACGTGTGCAAAGATATCACTTGCATCTTGGATAGGGTCATTATTTCTCATGATCATGCACTGTCTTAGCATTTCAACATGGGTCGGTGACGGTGCACCAATGTGCGCCTCATCAAGCAATGCTTTGTAAGACATATCACCTTGCTGTCTCATATTCTGTGAGAGTTCAGCATATGAGAAGAACTCCCACAGATTGACTCCACTTATGCATCCAATTGTTTTCTTTGCCTCTTCAATGGAAAGACTACAGAAAACATGTTTGCCATTTACAGGAGCCAGCTGAAGGAGATCTCCAAGAACAAGAATGTTCTTACCACCAAATGGTGTATCATCATTGTTACCTAGTATCTCCTGTAGACGTAGGTGAACATATGTGAGAAGAACATTTGAAACCATGCTGATCTCATCTATTATCAGAAAATGCATCTTGTCAAACACTGACCTCAGTTCAGAGGCAACGTCATATGTCAATTTTCTGTAATCACCACTCTTCCCATGCTTGACTGGCAGCACGAATAACCTATGAAATGTGATACCACCTATGTTAAAAGCTGCCAAACCTGTGGGAGAAGAAACAATAACTGATGTTGCTGCATTAGTAAGGTCATGTACACCTTTGCTTATAGCTTCAATCAAGAAACTTTTTCCAGTCCCAGCAGCACTACTAACAAACATCCTCACTGGTGTGTGCACCTCACAAACACAGTGCTTGAAACTGTGCTGAATAGCATGTTTCACAGCATGTATCACAGACTGATACACAACTTTTTGGTGTGAGTTCAAGTTCTCGACAGTGTTTGTAGATGACTCTGAGAACTGCATGCTCTGTTGCATTGTGCCCTCTACCTCTGACATCAACACAGATGGGTCATTAGGAGGAAGAGCAGCACCAAGAGTCCCTTCTCCTTCCTCATCAACCATTTCCTGTGATGTTACTGGGGTATCATCATCCAGAATTATCTTAGTTTCCTCCAGTTGATTTTTTTTGCAATTTCAGGTCCATCAATGTAACTCTCAGAGACATGACTCTTGAAGGTATGATAAGTTTCTATGAACTGTTGTTCATATGTATCAGAAAATCCTTTCAATTCAGATTATGATCTCCAAGGCTTGAACAGAAACATATGAGCAAAGTAATAATGTTCTTTGCTTTCTGTTGTGTTCAAGGTGAGTTTGCAGTGGTCAATTAGCCATGGCTTGTGCTTTTTAACAAGTGACCCATCAAACCCTGTGACTTTATATATGCCTTTTTCTGGGTCACCCCACTTGTAATCATACCATTGCGCAACTTCAAAGAGACACAGATCATCCATAGCACTGTGGTGCTGTGGATAGTAATTGTCAATTAAGTTGCTCTTCAGAATATTTGTGGATGTTGGTCTTGTAGCAGCCAGATCCTCAGTCTAATCATGGCTTTTAAGGACATGACACCTGTTCTGCTTGTGGTTCACATTCAAGAAATGAATGGAGTTTGATTTGCCATATAGACATACACCTGTAAGTCGGTCACTTGCTTCATAGGTTCCACACTCACGGTGTAACAGAGTCTTAAGTCCTAATGACCAAAGCCTAGAAGACATTGACTTATCACAGTTAGACAACTCTTCCCACATTTCTTGCAGGCTTGTTTGCTCATGCTTACTAATGTATGATGTGAGATACCTTACAAGAGCCATTGAGTTGTCAGCAACAAACTGAATGTCAATGTTTGCCTGCCACATCAACAGAAGAGAAGGGCTATAGTTATTGATAAAGACTTCTGATTCTATGTGAGGTAGTTCATACACTCACTTTGTGGACTTTGCTTTCAGCTGGTGTTGCATGGCAGAAAAGACATCATTGAGACAAGCAGCCATGCAAGCTCACCTTGGGAAGCCAAAATGGCATTGAGCGTACCACTATCCCTTGTTCTTTACTTTACAATGACAGTACTTGCCATACAGGTGTCGGAATGCTGAACCAGTTCCCAAAGTGTTGCACTGTCATACCTGTCTGGAATCTGACATGTGATATACTTCAGTATGAAGCTTAGTATGTCACTTGTGTCATTGTCTCCAATACATGGGGTATCTTTGATCCATAGCAATGTATGTATGTGTGGAGCTCCACAAGCTTTGTACTCAACCCTCCAGAAGTAGTGCTCGACAATGCAGAGAGGAGGATTAGTCTTAGACAGTATGAACTTTAAAAGCCTGTGGAACAGGTGATGGAAGTAGCTTGAAACTGTCACTGGGTCACGTGAACATAGTTTATTGAGAGTCATAGTTTGTATGTTCTCAACGTCTGAGTTTGCCCATCTGAGAAGATCAAGCAGATCATCCCAATAATATTTACCACAACTCAGCGTAATGAGCCATGTTGCTGGTCCAAACTCTCTCAGCATGCACATCATCACAGCGTCATCTGTACCAATATTCCTTGGTACCACGCATGCTAGACAAAACTGAAGTAAGACTGACTGCAGTGTTTCATCTTTAGTCTGCAACTTCTGTAGCAACTGTGCAGCTGTGATATTGTTGAACTCTGTACCAAATCTCAATGTGTGAGCATTAGTAGCAGATAGGACACTAAGTTCACTTTCCCAAAGAAGGTGGAAAACGTATGCAATGTTTCTTTGAAACGTGCCATCCTTGTGTAGAACTCATGAGGTCCTATAGTCAGCTCCTGGGACACAAAGTTCTTGCTCATCTAGTCAACCACCTGAGCCAAGTGGCAACAGATCCGGAAAACAATGATATTCTAGACCAGCCTCCCATTTACTTACAGGATTGTCCTCTACTTGCTTCATTTGATATAAATCAATGCTATCCATTACTGGGCCTTTGTCATGCAATGGATGTATGGTGAATTGCTCATACACATTGTGTACAGTTGTGATGTTAATGTTTTTCAGTATTGCTTTGTCAGAGTTCTCAACAGTAATATCTGTAGAAAGACGAGCAAATGCATCAATGTCAATGTCAGCATAAAAAAAACATTATGCTCTTTTAGGTACTGCAAAGCATGCTTCACCTTGCCAACATTGAATATGCCCTGCCATATTGTTTTTGCCTTTGTTGGTACACCATTCACCAGGATTACTACACTATTGTCCTGAGAAATAGTGGTGACATTTTCTTGCAAAGGTAAAGGCAAATATACAACAGAACCTTTCAGAGACCGAGGTCTTTGCTTGACAGGTCTCATGTCTTTGTATTCAGCCTGATGATTGTTTGAAATGCTTTCATGGCCTGGATCAGAATCTTTTCAAACAAGTTCAAGACTGCTATCTCAGGAGGGGTTGGTTCAACTTCCATCTTATTAAGTACAGACCGAGGAGGTAAACTGTCACTCTTAATCTTGTTAAAACAGTAAGAACAGAGTGACACAGTTTCAACTTCTCCAAAGTCAGACTTTAAGAGAAGGTATGCATGAAGACGTCCCCACATAACATTCCAGCATGGAATGTTCTGCAGGTCTGTAGTAACATATGTAGTAACAGCATGTAAAACAGGCGCTCACATGATATGCAGATTACATCAAATGTTTGTGTCTTGCTGATTTCAAATTTAGTAAAATCATGACCAAAAGTTTTTAGAAGCTGGGCTTCTTGCACCAGTGATGTGTGCATTGTGTTTGTGTGTTGGAAGGGTAGCATTTGACCTTAATCTATGGCTACTTTGCAACTCTTTAATAAAGTACATAAGTCCTTCCACATCTCCATCATTGAGCAATGCTTGAATGTGCATATAGTCTCAAATGACAGATCTAACTCGATATAATATTTGTACAAATTTTCAAATCGCAGAGTTATGCACTACCAGCATGTGAAAGTGATGAAATGTGCTGTCATAGTTCATGCTGTCTAAGCATGCAAGGGAGTGACCCATTAGACCTGTGTGAGGACGAATCTCACACTTGTCAATGTTGTGAATCAGTGTATGTCATTCACATCTCTTTCTAGTTAAAAATGTTGAGAGAAAACTTGCAATAGAGACTATTTATTCTTCTCTAACATTACATGTAGTGTCACATGCCCATTTTCATAGCTGATGACTTTGGGTTACTATCAACCTGTTCTACTTCATCGTCATTCTGCATGTCAAGGGTTTCATGAAATAAAGGTAAGACATTCTGCACTTTTCCGTGTTCATCAATTGTTACAGTGATGTTTCTGTTGTGTGCATGGTAAGTCTCTTCCCAGAAGAATGCTTCTGAGTATTCTGAATGAAACCAGTCTCCTTCAAACACCACAGAGATATTTTGTGTGTTTAAGTGTTCAAAAGACAATATTTTTTTCACATCTCCTCAATCCTTATATTTAATTTATCAATAGCTGACATCATTTCAGCCCATAGTTGGGAAAGGGAATGCAACAGCCACATTAACAAATCATCTTGTGCAATTTCATTAATGCAAGCTTACTACGCAGTGTGTTGCATTTGCATCTCACTATTTTAGAGATCACATGTTCAGTTTTGGCTCTATGGACAAGTTTTTTGGAAAAAAATTTGTCTTGCTATGTTGTACTGTGGCAGAACTTACACGTCCAGCTTTTTTTTTCTATCTTGCATGTCTGTGCTTTGTTGATGTCAGTGCTGGACATTGTATCTAGACAGTTCCTCTAGAAAGTCTACTTGTTGAAGTTTTATTAGAGGAGGTTTTGTTTTTGTTTACTTGTCTCTGTTTTATGGTAAGTGCAGTTGCAACAGAAGAAGTTGTCTTTTTCTTCTGGTGACATGTATTACCTTTACTGATTACATGGCATAACGATGAACAACCAGTACAGCTAGCATTTTTGGTTTGCGCACTAACTTTACGACAAATGGTCATGATGAAAGAGCTCAAATATATATTGAATGTATTCTTTGTTGTAGTCTCCTAAAAAAGTAAAAAGAAAACATCAAGTTGAAAAATGGACCATGAGGTACTAAAAAACTTGTACTGCATAAGTTGTTGACAGGATAGTATGTTTAAAAAGGAGCTATTTTTAATGGTGACATTTGTATCACACTGTGATGAGATTCAGTGATTCTGTGCACCACAGTGTGATCTGAATATTGGGGAGATTGTCAAGCACTAATAGTTGTAAAAAGATAACATGTGACAACTTGTGTGGTGCATGTATCTGTCTATTATGAAGTCACAAGTTGCGGAATTGTTTCATGGTAGTTGTTAAATCTTGTCACCCACTTATGTTTACATTTATAATGATGGGATAGGCAGGGTAGTATTACTGAATGGTGATTATGATAGTGGTATGCGTGTCTACAAAGGTGCTACTGGTGTATTAAATGTTGTGTTGGAGGTATAATATTATAGGTATCTTGTTTGATGAGATAACATATTTATATTAATGGGATGTAAATTGTGTTGCAAACTAAAGCCAGAGAAAGTTATGTGAGTTTAAAATTGCAATATTCACATTTTTTGTTGTGACCAAAAATTGCAAAATTCACATTGTTTGTCATGACCAAAGAATTTGTTGTCTCACGACTGATTCTTATGATCAAAGGTGGTCGCGAACAAAGATTTTGCACAATCATGAACAAAGAATGTGTAAATATTAATAACTAATAATTGACTCTTCTTTAGCATGGTTATGTATGTCTCCAAGGCACTATAACGACTCAGGAGTACTCAGTGTGTCGTTAAACTAATAGATTTCACTCTTTGAAAACATTTTGACATGTTTAGCAGCAAACTCTCATGATTTTCTCACGATCAAAGATTTTGTATGATCGCCAACAATCCTCGCGGTCAAAGCAAGTGGCGGTGAAAGAATTTGCACGCTTGTGATCAAAGATTGTGAAAATGCTGGCAAATTAATAAAATATAAGGAAAATGAATATTTCCATTATATTTCTTACTTATTAGTGCTAGAACTGCCTATGACTGTGTACTGTATTGAAGCATAATTGAATCTACTGTATTTTACAACCAGGGACACTCTGATAACAAAGTCTCACATTATTCTCATGATTAAAGATTTTACATGCTAGCAAACAATCCTCATGGTCATAGCAAGTCGCGGTCAAAGAATTTGCATGCTCATGATCAAAGAAATTGCTAACTTTGTCGTGTGACTATACTGAGCCAATAGAATCAAAGAATAACATTCTAGGGGCCATTTTGTACTCACTGTTTGAGCAGCAGATACTCTAGGAGAAAATAGTGAGTGTTTTTCTAAGTAAACTTAAACTTGTTTAAACTGATGTTTTTAGTTAGTTGGAGTAACTGTTTTACTTATCAAGAAGTTAGGAAGGACTGTGGCATGATTAGTGTTTAATTTTGACACTGTGCACCTATTTTTTGTGTGATGTACATGTTTTTTGTTTGAGTCTAAAAACTTAGTAGGATTTTGCTCATGCAAGTGTTAAAACATTTTGAAAATGCATAGTATTTCCCTCCATGTGTTTTACACATGTAAGACTTCTAGAAAAGCTATACAAATAATTTGTGAAGAGTTAGAATTGTGCCAGGAAAAAAAACTGCTAAGCAATTATTTTAAAGCTTGTACTATGATATTTTTATATTTAACAAAAATGTTTTTTTCCCGTTAATTGAGAGGTTTGCCAAATGTGTTACTCTTAGAGTTAGTATTCATGGCTGATGATAATGCTTCGGGTTAAGTATTACCTATTACAGTTTCCCATTTTTCTGTGACATTTTTTGACCACTTAACAGTTATTGTGTAAGGCAGATGTACTGCATTTTAATGATGGTTAACTTTGTGAGAATTGGTAGATAATATAACAACATTAAAAATATTTGGATAAATATGTGTGTGTATTTACAGATGTGCAATCCTATCTGAGAAAGAAATTGTGTACTATCTAGGTTAATATACTAGTACATTTGAATTGCTAAAGCACAGAGACAGTTAAATATATTTTACTTAACATATAGAATAACAGTACTTCTTAGTAGAAATAAGCTAACCGTTAATTTTTACAACTGCAATGATAATAAAGCAGGATAATTAATATAGTGGAGTTTTAAACTGTTGCACATTATGGCCCAGATATTCAAAAGGGTTGTGCCATGCACATCAGAGATGCACCAGTGCAAGTCTGAAAATGCACCATTATGTGATATTCAGCAGGAGGCAGCTGTGCCCCACAAATCGCAATGCACAATAGCGCAATGGTAATGAGTGCATGTGTAACTGAAGGGGGAGGAACCATGAATAAATGGCACAGTGTGATATTCAACAGCATGCACCATGCACAATAGGGGATCCAGCGGAAGTTGCAAGATAGCAGAAATGATCCAAAATAAAAAGGAACATGATAGAGGCACAAGAACGCTACAGAGAAGCCAGAGGTGGGAGAGGTGTCAGCCACAGAAGACAGGGAAGCAGTGAGTGGGACTGGAAAAGAGCAGGACAGGGCACACCTGGGAACATAGAACAACAGGACAGGCGTGGGGAGCCTGTGCCACAGTGGACTGAGGGCAGTGGCAGTGGGCAGGACAGCCAAATCTTAGAGGTGTTCCTGGTGCAGGGGGAGTAGCACAAAGGACAGTGGGGGGAACAGAATTGCAGCTGCTGGGGGGAACACAGGCCAGGGACATGGCCAGTGCCACCATTCAGATGGAGGCAGTAATGAGGGGTTTAAGAAGGCAGGCAGCAGGGGGGCGCTAGTGGAAGGGCCTGTCAGCAGTATGCCCCCAACAGGCGGTACCAAGCCCGCACCAGCTTCGAGCACTACAGTGACACCGAGATTGTGGGCCAGTATCGCCTGAATGAGGGGATCCTGAGGCAGCTCTGTGAGCTGTGCAGTAATGAGATGCAGGCACCCACACGATGGAGCCATGCTCTGTCAGTGGAGACAAAAGTAACAGCTGTCATGTACCTGCTTGCCACGGGCACCTTCCAGTGAGCAACAGGGAACACAACAGACATAACCCAGTCAGCTGCATCATGCCTACTCACACAGTTCCTCAGTGCATTGCTGCCACACGCTGCAGAGTACATCCATTTCCGCAGCACACCGATGGAGTGCACAGCACAAATACAAGATTTCCACAGGGTAGCACGTATGCCTGGCATGCTCAGGGCCATTGCCTGCACCCATGGGCCCTCCTCTGTGTCTAAGATATCACCCTCAGTGGACGAGCCCACCACTGCTGACCTATGTAGATGCTCAGGAGCTGTAAGGGAACACAGTAACATTAATGTATCTGCCCTACCCTGTGGCATTCCCCAACCCCCCACCATGACAGATCAGGACCTACCATGCAATGATGGGCTACCACCCATCTGGAAGCCACCACCTGGAACACCCTTGAGGGCACAACGCCACATGCTGCCTGCAACTTGCTCTTCCTGTGGTGTCAGGCATGGCACGGCCAGCTGTCCCCCACCAGTCGCAGCTGATGCTGCCCTGATGGCTGTCACCTTATCTTTAATCCTCCTCCTGTCCATGCCCTCCTCTTTCTTCTTGCACTCCTGCATGGACCACTGGTGGCTGCCATGTTGGTTGATGGCACGCATCACCTCACCCCATGCCGCAGCACAGGCCTGTGGTGTTCCCCGCTGTCCACTGAGCAGCTGTTCCTGGTCAAGGCAGGCCTCATACAGGGCATCTGATTCTGTCTTGGTAAAGTTGTGCCTCCTCTGTCTCCCACATCTCTGTTCCTCCTTCTCCTCCTCAGGTTTGGTCATTATTGATCCAGTGGGAATGACAGGTGTTACCTCTGATTGTGCAGCCCCATGCATCTCCCACACACAACAGTCCACACTGGCAAACAGCATGCAACCCACCACAATAGACTGCGATACCAGACTATGGTCTCTGCAGTCCCATGTCACATTTATATAGTGCAATGCATGCAAATGAGGTGAGGCGCAACTTTAAGTGGATGCTAATGCAGTAGCTGTGCCATGGAATTGCAGATAATCTGATTTGCATATGCTGGCTGAATATCATGCTGTTGCACCTTGCGCAATTGTGTTCAGCATGCTCAGGCAATGGCGCAGCTCAGTGACATGTGCAGTAGGCACCACACGGTGCATGCCCAGGGAGCTGACACCAATGCCTGCTACGCTGCTGATGTGCTGAGCACAGGAGGCAGTGCAGAGCTCTACCACCACTATGCCAGTGGCACTAGTGTGCTGTTCACACATATGGTTCTCGTGCTCATGAGCGCCTTAAGCACCATGGTGCCATAGCACAGTAGGCACTGCAGGGCATCTCACACAGATACCCAATCATGCTACATGCAGGGAGTCCCAGTCGCACTGTGGCAGTCTGTGCACGACAGACCCTTGACCCTGTGGTCAACCTTTGCCACCTAGGCACAATGCATTCACATGGGTGGACCCCTATCATGCTGTTCGGTGACAGCATGATGGGTAATGGCAGTGCTGTACTGGGCAGCATCTGCACATGGCGGACATGGGCTACAGAGCACCATTTTGTGATCCTACCTGAAGCAGTGATGGCAAGGAGGAGAGCTGCTATATGGAGCACACTGGAGCTGGACAATTTGGTGGCCATTGTGGAGCCCTATTCTGGGGCCCTGTTTGGGGATGAACCCCTGGACAGAGCAAGGTGTGCAGTTTGGGAGGAGGTGGCAGTGGCACTTGAGGAGGCCACAGGGATTGGCCAAACATCCTAGCAGTGTCACCACCGCTACGGGAACCTCTGGTGGAGAGACCCAGACAGGCTTGCCCATCTATGGGCAGACACCAGGCAAGGCGCAGTGCCACATCCAGGTAGGTGCTCCCTCCTCACACTGGTAGCGTCCATACTGGTATTGTGGTGGGCATGTGTCCACTACACAGGGGGCATCTAGTGTGGTTGGTGGTGGTGGTGGGGTTGTGGTATGACTGGGCTGTGCGGATCACACACATGTGGGGGGGCCTTTGCTATTGGTTTGTACTGATGCTCCCCTCTCCATGTTTGCACCCTAGGCCCTGAGGAGTGGAGATGAGCAAGAGAGGCACAGGAACGCCAATAGGCAGTGAATGCAGGACAATAGGCATGGGCTGCCAGGCCCATCCAGCATCAGCACCCAGATCCAGCCACTGCAGGTGAGTGCCTTTCTTCCAGGATATTCTGTGGATGCTGTGCTGTGTGGTAGGTGGAAGGGCGTGGCCACCATCCATTGACACCACTGACGTACACACCACATGATACACTCAGCACTGTCCTGTGGCACTGCATGTGTGGGTGTGCATCGCTGGTGGTCCATGCATGCACTGGGTACATGGCTATGCCACTGCCTTCACACTGCATAGCCACGTCACTGTACAGCCACAGTGATGCTGTGTGGGACTTGGGCAGTGGGTGTGTGCAGCAGTCTGCATGGCTGTGTGTGCCTGGGTAGGCAGGTCTTGAGGACATGAGCACTGTGGGTGGTCACACACCATAACAGGGCATGGCTCATGGCTGTATGCCATGTACAATGGCTGGGCTGCAGGGGGATGGACATTGACACATATTGACTCTGCTCCATTGTCCTAGGAGGACAGTGGATGATGAAGCTCGAGAAGGCCATGCATTAGCTCCTGCAAATCGCATAGGCATCCTTGGAGATACTCCAGCGCATGGAGCAGCATGGAGTATGGAGGTGGAGGTTGAGGAGGGGCCACAGGGGTGGAGAGCGGGGTGGATGCTATGCCCTTCATGCCCCGTGATTCACCCTACCCCCAGACCCATGCTCACAGCCCTTCTTCCCTCTCCCATTTGTTCACCCCTGCCCCTTACCCTCCCCCACCAGGTATGTGGCCTTCCATTATGTACATAATTGTAAATAGTTTGGTTTACCTTTCAATAATACATTTGTTTTGTTATGCCTACTGTGGTGGTCTCTGATTTGCAGCAGGCTAATGGTGCTCAGCTGCAGTGGTGTGCATGGCATCAGGGTTGGTGCAGGCATGGGCGTGTGTGTGTGTCTGGAGGGGAACCACCTATGGTGTGGGCATGGGAATCAGTCACCGTCTGTGGTTAGTGTATTGTTCCCTGTGCACTGGATGCCTGTGTGCAGTGGTCCATGATGCATGTACTGTGTCCATGGTGCCCCTGTCAGATGGTCCATGGCCTGTGCAGCTGACACACTTCCATGTCTGTGATCTGCATGGTCTGCTGGCATGTCAGTGGTGGCTATCCATGCTGGACAACCACTGTACCTGGCACAATGCCAGGTTGCCACCTTTCACCAGTATGGTGCACGTCTGCCTTGAGTAGCACTCTGGCCTCTGCTGTTGTTGTCCCCCTTCATGCTGTCATTTGTGTCTGTTGCAGGGAATGTGCTCCACTGTCACTTGTACTCTGGCGCATGCTGGTGGCATATGGTTTCATGGTGCCTGCGCAGGGTGGCTGGTACACCTGTGCCATGGAGGGGTGCTGGCCATGTGTACATGGCTGTCATGGCCACACGTCAGTGGCTTTGTTGACCCCCTACTGTGTTCCTGTGTTGGTGTGCCCTTGGGTATGGGTGGGTGTTTGTCCATGCACTGTGTTGTATCCTGTGTGGTGCATGCTTCCATGCACCACTGTGGGTCTCTGTGCCAGCTGTTGTGGCCAGTGCTGGGACAGGGTGTGCCCTTGGAAGAGTGTGTAGTGTGCTATACCACTGGTGGTTGGGTCTGGAGCAGGCCCTGTCACATGTGGGGTACCTCATGTGCTGACACATGGTCGGTCTCTCAGCTGTACCTTGGGGGGGATGTGCAGGGTGGCACTGTGTATGCAGTTGTTGCATCAGTGTCTGCTAGCACCCACTGCAGGGTGCTCACGGTGGTGCTGCCTTGCATGGCTCTGTGGTGCACAAGGTTGCATTGTCACAGTGGGTGTGGTGGCATGCATGGGGTGTCCTGCACTATTGGGCGCTACTCCTGGGCAGGGTGTCTGGGGATCATGGTGCAGGGTGTGCTTTTCATTGGTGGGATGGTGTGGCATGGGGTGTCTGGACATCCTTGTGTGCCAGTCACAGCTTGCTAGGGGGTGTGCTGGGGCACCATGCCCCAGCTGTGGGATTGTTGCTGGTGTCCATGGGCTGGTGATTCTTCCTGCTCTCCTCAGGTTGTGCAGTGCATGGGGTGTGGGGGGCTAAGTCTGTTCTGCTGTGTGCTCCACTGCCCATCCCTACCATGGGTGGTGGACCCCTGCATGCTGTCCCTGGGCATCCCTGGTTGTGCTGTTGTGCTGCTGCCCTGCTCCACTGAGCATCCCTGGTTTTGCTATTGTGCATCTGACCTGTGCCACTGCACATCCCTGGTTGCACTATGGTGCAGTTGGCGCGATATTCAGTCTTGTGCCGCATGCTCATCTTGACCTGCGCAGTGTTTGAATATCGCACGTGTTGCGCGTGGGTGCAGTGGACTTGCACTTGCTCCTGCTATTGTGCAGTTTTGTGGCACAGTTTGAATATCTGGACCTATGTCTGTGAAGTACATAGGTATGGTTCCACTCACCACTCAAGCTGTTGGCTGAGAAAGAAAGGGAATTTACTTTGACAGAGCACAATGGGCACTAACTTTGACCAATGAACATTTGTGTTGTTTGCAGGTCATGAAGTGTACCAATGAGCAAACAGTATTGTTCTACCAAAACAAAAAATAATGTTTAATAAACATAATGCCAATAGAAAGAGGCTTTAAATACATAGCTTGATCTTTTAGGCTGTATGAGCCAATCTGAGATCAGGTTATTACTTGTGATTGTTTTGACTGTATTTATCTGAATGATTCAACTTTATACTGGTCATTGTGCTGATTAGACTTGGTAGTGCTTGGTAGTCAGACAGACACAATTATGATTTTTCTACATCTGAGTTTTTGAGATTTCTCACTCACCATGGGAGAAAAATCAACATTGACTGTATGGATAGTGTGATCAAGTTTGGTGAGAAGGGCAGCAGTGGTCAGTAGATGTAATCATTTTGGCAATGACTTACACCTACCTGGATGCTCAGTGTCTTGGTTTGGAAAGGGTGGCATGAGGTGGGAGCAGCTCATGCCTACCATGTACCACTTGTTAGAGACACACCCACAACCAGACATGCTCCTTATACATCTCGGAGGTAATGATTTGGGGAACAAAAGGGTGATTCATTTAATTAAAGCTGCACAGTTTGACTTGCAGCATATTATGAGTATGTTACCAGCTTGTCAAATTCTGTATTCAGATATTACACAGCACATGGTCTGGAGAGGTGAAGATTACTGTCCTGCACTTGAAAGATCATGCAGGAAGGTGAACATACAACTATCTGGATTCCTTCGTGTTATGGGAATGCATACCATTCATCACCACCAAATTACTTATGACAAATATTGGCTATATCTAAAAGACGGTGTGCATCTCTCTAACACAGGTAATAACATTTTTGTTGGGGATCTTTGAGAGGGTATCCTTACAGTTCTGTGACTGTGTACCTGTAGAAGTGTACCTCTCAAGCACATCACATAGGCACTGACAAAAAAGGGCTCTTTTTAAAGCTAAGGAAAATTGTCAAAAATTAGAAACTTTTACATCTTGCACATTGTTGTCTGTATGTTAGAGTGTGAGTTTGAGGGAAACATAGATGATGTGGTATTTTCAGCACGCAGGTGTATAATAATTGTTATCAGTTGATTGGGATGTTCATTTGTGCTTGGGGTGTAATATGTGTTTTTTGGGGGTTACATGATGTATTGGTTGGGTGTTGCTGTGCAGATGGTGTTATTTTTGTGAAATCTTTTCATGTGATGTGGAGTAAGTGTATTGTTAGTATTAAACATACTTTGGGGATATACATTTTTAGTGATGGTTGAGTATGCTTGGTTTGGGGGGATGTATTTTCTTTGCATGGATGAGAATGTTTTATGTTTTTGTAAAGGTGAACTGCAAAGAAAGGAGAGGGTAATGACATTAATGCATGTATGCTATTGATGTACTATGCACTATGTTGGTAGGGACATATTCACTGGGTAACTCAGTAATTGTCTTTTGTTGTAAAAAATGTGTATGTTGTATGACAGTTCTATAATACATTTTCTGTATTTCTTTCAACAGATACTGTACATATAGAGCTTGACAGCTATATGTTCAGCAGATTACTATACTGATGCTAACGTGAATAATGCTTTAGCATCCTAGGATGTATTCTATTAGGACCCATTGTGTTGTCTACCATTTCCTTATTGAGCTCTTAGAAAATGATGTAGACTCTGCCAGCTCTATGATTGGCTCATAGGTATAGCAGGGGGGTAGATTAACTTACGATAGATGCTCACTTTGAAAGAATTGTGAATTCAAGTTACCTCATTAGGTAAGACTATGTTTGGGCACCTGAATTGTTGTACTGATGTAGCACCATTTTTTGACCATCAGTAACTGAGGTCTCTAAGATCTGTACTATGTAATGTGCCACCTTCCTCCAACTGCCATGCCAGTGTGCAGATTCAAAAATTTAGATTTCTTACTTCTAACTTCGGTTGCTTGGTCTCTGTACAGCAGTATTTTCTTTTTGCAGCTCCTGTGACTTTCACCTTTGGTTGTTCATTTGCAAAGTGTCATGTTCTATAACATCTTGTTAAGTTTCAGGCACTTTGTCGGCTGCTCACTACTGGCTGTCCAATAGCTGCAAAGAAACAAGCTTCAAAAGCAGTGAAAATAATATTTTAAAATTGGAATGCTGCTTGTGTCTCTGTGTGCTGGTGGGGAGGAGGGGAGTGAGTGTAACCATGATGACCGCTGATGTTGCTGACTGCCTGCTACTGCCTGTCTGCAAAAAATTAAAAAAGTGTCAATACTGTGTCTATGTGTGTGATACAGTGAGTGGGGTTGCGAGTGAAAACAGGATGTGTAGAAGACAACAAAAAAACAGGTGGAGGGATTACTTAATTTTCATAGGAGTAAATAAAAAAATTCACCATGAAAAGTTACTAACATATATATTTTTAATACATTTCACACAGTGACCATTTTGAAAGTGTAATAATACCCTACAGGGTGGTCAGTTGGGCGTAATTACACCCCTGGATCATATGGTATTCCCCAATACTGTCCACCCTGTTGGGTATTAATACTTGGTTGTAGGACTGTTTCTGTTGTGAAGGGAATAGTGGGAAGTACCTTCAGTGTGTCTGCATGGTGCACAGGTGTTTGGCCTGCCCTATGACAGTAAGTAGTCAGTAAATGAATAATACGGCTTACATAATTTAAAAGGAGATACTACAGCAGCTATGAATGCAGCTGTCAATATTTGATTACTATACTGTTTTGTTGATGTCAGGGAGTGGGACGCATTGATGTGTTTAAATAATAGAGTCATTTTAACTTCAGAATGTATTAGTTGTTACACATGTGTCATTTTGAGTGTTAAAGAGAAACAGGTGTGAGATACAGCACTATTAATGTTATATCTAATAATTATTTCTGATATGTCTTCTTGTCTTTTTTTATTACAGATCGACAATGCCTAAATCCTGGTATGATACAGAGGTGTTGGCCCTTGTACAGACTGTTAGGGAGCATGAGAATGCACGCATCATCATGCGTGCAACTAACCTCAGCCTGACACACATGGGGCAAGGTAGGTCTTTTATTTGATTGAGAGTTCAGTATTTTTTTTTCATAGCTATAGATGTGATCAATGACAACTGCAGGCTTATGTATAATATTAATAAAATAAATCTATCCCTGGTGGTCCAGTGGACCATATGCAGCCTGATTGCGGTCTTATGTATACTAGAAATAAAATAAATATATCCTTGCTGGTACAGTTGACCCACTGACAAGCCCGATCTTGGGCATTGTAAAAGGAAAAACCCTGGTGGTACAGTGGTACCCCCCTTCAGCTGGCCACTGAGACCCACCACCCCACTCCATCCTGGTCAGCAGTGGGCAGCAGCTCCAAACCCACAAGCCGTCTGGTCGCCTGCTGACTCACAGCGTATAGTACAGCTGTGTGCCCATTGGTCACCAGCATGGGGCAATGGGTGTGCAAACCATACTGTATGACACAGTCCCGATATATGAATGGATCCATTCTCATATCGGGACTGTATAGTGCAGTACAGTGTGCATGCCCATTGTCCAATGCTTTGGACCAGTTGGCATACAGCCGTACTGTACTCTGTCAGTCGGCGCGTGGCCTGGTGGCTTGCTGGTGGGAAGCTGCTGCCTGTTGCTGAGTAGGTGGGATTGGGCTGGCGGGTCTGAGTGGGTAGGTGGAGAGGGGGTACTGTTGTACCACAAGGTTTTTCATTTTACTATGTCTGTGATTGGGCTTGGAAGTGGGTCCAGTGGACTGCTGGGGATAACTCTATTTTTACGAAACATGCAATCGGGCTGGGAGCGGGCCACTGGATCACCATGGATACATTTATTTTATTTTTATTATACATATGCACATGATTGGGCTGGGTATAGTCTGCTGAAGCACCAGGGATAGATACTATTACTTATTTAGTTTATTTATTTATTTATTAGATCATTGGTTTACAAACCTTTGAGTCATAGACTCATTTACAAAGGCACTTCATCAAGAGAACAATACATCACAGCAAACAAAACAGTACAGTACATAACACTTAGATTAAAAAAGCAACCAGTGTTACAAGCATTCACTGGTGGTACATGCTTGGTAATAGATAGATCACAGTAGTCATAATATAGGTACACAATTACCATGCCAGGTAGCAACCAGAGATATTTTATTACAATAGTCAGCAGATGTTGCCTGAGACCCCAGGTATATACAGCAAAAGTAGACAGGGCAGACCCAGCTTTGGGGTGAAGGTAAGGGGCAGGTGGGGGATTTTGAGCAGTTGCAACAGCTAGTGCTTGTCAGATGGCTTCTGAGGGAGACCTTGAAAGGACCAAGCTTAGTGGAGTCAGCTATGTTGACTGGGAGGGAATTGAACCAGGAGAGAGCTTGGTAGCAAAAGGATCTCTGGGCCATAGAGGTCCTTACCCTGGGGACAAAAAGGGAGGTTTTGACAGTGCTGTGGGTGGAGACTGAGGGGGGAGGCAAGCTGCAGGGAGGTGGTCACCCCAGGGGGGAGATCCCTAGCAGGGTCTTTTTTGCAAGAAGGCAGGTTTGGAATCAGAGTCTTTCTTCAAGGTTGAGCAAGTTAGTGGTGGAGTACAGCAAGCACATATGGGTGCACCTAGGGGCTCCCATCATTAGCCTGCTGGCATGGTTATAGAGAACTGGATTCTTGCAAGTGCAGTGTTGTCAGCAGCAGCACAGATGGGCAGCCCATAGTCGATTAGCAACAGGACAGAGGAGGCGATTGCCAATCTAAGAGCCTTTTGTGGTAGGCAGTCCCTATGGTGGTATAATAGTCCAATCCTGACATTGGTGGCAGCAGAAAGAGCATTGATATGGGAATGGAAGGAGAGTGCTGAATCAAAGGTAATGCCCAGGTACTTGTAGGTGGAAACCTGCTCAATGGGGTTTAGTGTGCTAGGCAGTATCACATGATGGGCACCACTGGCTTTGCTTTGGCAATGTGAGAAGAGCATAATATTGGTCTTTTTTAGGTTCAGGACTAGCCTTCATGATGTGAACCAATGCTCCACACCATCAAAAGCTTGTTGGAGGGTGGCCTGGAGTGTGTTGGGGTTGGGGTTGGAGTCAGCAGCGAAGAGCACAGTGTCATTCACATAGAGGAGGATCTTACTTGGCAGGCCAAGGGGAGGGAGTTGAGGTAATGACTGAAAAGGAGAGGGCCTAAAATGGAGCCCTGTGGAACCCCAGAGCAGACAGGTCATGTGTCAGATAGGGTGCTATTGAATTTTACACACTGAGTTCTGGCAGAGAGGTAGCTAGTGAACCATGCAAGGGGGCCAGGGGAGAAACCAAGGCATCTGAGTGAGTCAAGCAAGAGAGGATGGCAAACTGTGTCAAAGGCCTTGGAGAGGTCAATGAACAAGGCACCGGCAGGACTTCTGACATCAAGAGAAGAGTGCAGGAAGTTGAAGAATTCAAGTAGTGCAGTTGTGGTGCTGTGACGTGCACGAAAGCCATGCTGTTCAGGGCATAGGTTATTGTGCATGGCCAGGTATTTGGCAAGCTTGTTGGCAACTACTTTTTCAAGAGCCTTAGAGAGTGGGAGAGGATGGAAAAAGGTCATTAGTTATCTTGGGATGCTCAATCACCAATCTTTAGGATGGGAGTGATGATGGTGGTTTTCCATGTGCTGGGGAACTGCCCCAGCACAGAGAGTGGTTGAGCAGCTTGGTAAATGGGACCAGGATGGCATCCAACATCAGACGAAGTAGCCTTGCGTCCAGTGGGTCAGTGTTGGGGTTGTTACTACTAATGGCTTTTTGCAGAAGGGGTCTAGCCTCCAATGGGGAAATGGTTGGTAGGTAGAAAGGAGGTATCTGGAGAGTGGGCAGGGGTGCTACTGGGATGGGGTCAAAGAAGTTACTGGGCAGGACTGAACTCAGGTCTGAGAAAGTGTGGTTTAGGTAGTCTGCAATGCCAATGGGGGTCAGAGCAGACAGTGCCATTAAAGGAGAGTTGAGAGGGAGTGGGGAGGATTTCCCATTCAGCTCCTTTACATTATCCCAAAAGTTTCTAGCTGACCCCCAGGAGGAGACAAGAGCAGATTGGTAGAACTGGACTTTGGCCTGTCAAATGGCCCAAGTACACTTATTGCACTCAGTGTTGTATGCTTGCCTATCAGCTGGTTTGCCAGATTCCACAGCAATGTGCCATAGGTTGTCTCTCATTTTAAGTTTGTGAAGGAGGGAGTGGGTAACCCAGGGCATGTTTTGTTTTTTGGTGCAGTTTCTAGTGAAGGGGCATCGAGGTCACAGGCAGCGTTAAAAGTGCGAGTGAAAAAATCCAATGTCTCATCTATGGACAGTGCAAATCTGATTGGAGACCAATCCAGTTGAGAGAGGTACAGTTTAGGATGATCCAGGCCACCTGAGAGTAGGTAACGTCACCGGGTGGTTTGTGGTGCATGTTTGCTGTTGGCAGCGGAACAAGAGAGTATGACCAAGGAGTGGTCACTAAGTGAGTTGGGAAGTACACTGATATCAAGCATCCTCTGGGGGTGGTTGGTAATGGTGATATCCAGGAGGGTACTAGAGTCAGTAGAGGGGTTGAATCTAGTTGGTGTGGTGACAAGCTGAGACATGTCAAGGGCAGCAAAGATATTTCTGGTTTGGGAGGCCGTGGCAGAGACCAGTTGATATTCAGGTCACCAACAATTATCTGGGCAATTTTGGGTGATAGGCCAGAGAGGTAGTCAGCAAGCACCTGAATGGTGAGGATTTTCTTTCTTGTCAGCAATATAGGCAACGGTGAGAAAGAGGGGGCCCTTACCAGGGTTAGAGGAGATTTTTAATGTGAGGGCATGTGCCCCATTATCACGTTTGGGTGCTGGAAGTACATGTCCAAGAAGGGAGTCATGCATGTAGACAGCACAACCACCTCCATGCTTACCCACCCGATCGTGCCTGAAAAGTGTGTAATCAGGGAGGGAGATGAAGGAGTCAGGGGTGGATTTGGATAACCAGGTTTCAACGAGTGCGACAATGTCTGGCTGATGCTGAGTAACCCAGCATTGGAATGCAGCAGCCTTCTTAAGGAGGCTGTACATATTCATAGAAGCTATGCAGAGTCCTTGAGCCTGGCAGGTTTGTTCATAAGGTTGGGCACGGGGCCAGATGTTGGATGAATGTCACCTGATAGAAGCAACAGTAGGGCTATTAGGCACATCACAGCATGGTAGTGATTATGGCATCTCCTCTTGTGACTGGGCACAGGACCAGGTGCTGGGGTGCAAGGGGTGGGTAGAGTATGAAGGGTGTGAAAGGCATTGAGGAGAAGCGACCAAGGTGTGAGAGGGAAGTAAGAGGTAGCAGGGGTGGAAGTGTGGGGGGGTACTGAGGGGGTGAGGTGATAGAGCATTGGAGGGGTCTGGTAAGTGTGTTACAGATAAGAGGGAGGGTACTATGTGTGAAGGGTGATGGTCCTAATTGAGGTGTGGCTGGTGTAGGAAGTAGGAGGAGGACCATAGTCAGTGTCAATGCACTTGATACTGGATACATCGAGGATGATAAGTTATTTGAGCTCAAGAAAGGATCACCCCTTTAAGAAGTTACAGAAAGGAAAGCCCTTTGAAGGAGTTGCTGTAATTGATTAGTGTGAAGCCTCATAGAATGTGGATCACTGGGAAAGTGTAATTAATAAATGAGGGAGGGAGGGAGGAAGGGGTGGAGGTGAAAAAAATTGTCCAGAGAGCAGTACAGCAAGGCAGTGGCCAAGCTGTGTTTTGAAAAAAGCACCTTGTGTGCTTCCTTTCTCAGTGCTGATCTGCAGCATCCAATCAGGAAGCAGCCACAGTCCCCAGGAGCCAGTCCAATTACAGGGATTGAAGCCTGACAGCTCTGAGCTAGGAGCTGAACAAATGTACCTGCTTTCCTTGGTCAGGGCATGGCAGGCTGGATGCAGAGGTCCGGCCACTAGCAGGTAGCAGTGCCAGGCTACTCAGCTGAAGAGGAGAGCCTGGTTTGGACTTGTGTCTGCTTTCCTTGGTCGGGGTTGGTAGGCTGGATGCAGAGGTCTGGCCGCCAGCAGGTAGCAGTGCCAGGTAGTATTATACATATGCCCATAATCGGGTACTGGGGTGCTTTGCCACAGATGTGCAGGGGGCATTAGTCCCTGATGTCTGAAGCCTGGCAGGGTGCCAGGCACAAGTCACCAGGGATAAGTGCACCTATATGTAAATGGGGCCATAATGACATGCAAATAGCCCCATTTGTAGCTTGCATGCATTATAGCCCCATGTACATATCCATCACTGAATATTGTGGTTCCTGCACCTATTGCAACTCCACTTGTGCTGGCGCATCCCCCCTGCTCCTCTTGGCACTTGCAATTGTGCAGTGCCAGTGCAGCACATGCAATGCCGGTGGCCATGATGCCATATTCAGTGGTACTGAGCCATGGAGCTGCACTGTTGAATATCGCCCAGACCACAACCCGGTGCATCCCAGTTGCGCAGTGTGAATATCCAGACAATGGTATTATTGAAGCATAATGAGACACATTAACTGTCAGCAGTGTGATCAGATGTAGATGTATATATGGAGGATCTCCTGTAAAAAAAAAAATGTTTGATATTAATATAAATATTTGTTGAAAAAATGTTTTTATGTAATACATACCTACAGGGTATTGTGCTGTGTGAGAAAATGGACTAAAGGGTGTCTCTTGTTCTGGGAAAATGGTTAAACTGGAGCATTGGATGGAGTTGGTGTTTGACCTTGTGCACAATCTCACCCCTTCCCCCAGATGTCTGGCATTATAGCACTGCAGCAAAGCATGTCATGTATTATTTCTTTAATATGTAATAACCTGTGCATCTGAGTCCATATTATTAGAGTTTGTTAATTTGTGGAGAGGTTGTGGTCTTTGTAAAGTTATTTATTTTTGTATTAGAAAAAACACTCTGCATACTTTTCCAGATCAGTGTCAGAGGAGGTGGAAGATCACCTGCTAGACCTTTTTTAAGTGAAAGGCAGTAGCGGGTGATATGCGAAGGTGTGTCTGGGGATGGTACGACATAGCCTATGCTATGTGGGAGGATGCAGGGAAACTGGAATTTGGAGTTCGTCATCATACCTGTGAGTATATCTTTGTAACCGTTGTCATGTTAATATACAGGCTATCCTGTATCTGTTATTTGTTACTGTGTGACTAGTGAGGTTGTTTTATTTTGTATTTAAATTAAGTATTCGCATTTTTTTAAGAATTTTGAAGCATATGATATGTTGTATGATACTTCTGAAAGTAGTGAAATGTATAGAAACAGCGTATTACAAGTAGAGTTAAGTAATTATGAATTGAGGACTGTAGTTGTAGTGATACTGTATTTTAACTAAGAGGCAAGAGCAAACATTTGTTTAATTCCTTGAAAGCAGATAATGTGACTTGTCTAGTAGTATGGTAATGTATGAAATGAGGAAGACATGATATGTAGTAACATTTATATGGTCCTGACATATTATTAGAAACATAGACACATATAATTTGTGTTTAGGGTCTGTGTTAGAGGAGTATGGCAGGAGACAGTCTGAACCATACTGTATGTTTTTCACAGTGATCGTGGTCAGATTGTAAGCTGAGAGTGTTGGTACTTACAAATATAGATGTTTTGATGCATTATTTAGAAATCAGAGATGGGGTATTGTGTGTCATATGGTAGATGAGGTGTATGTGATCATGTCACAGCTCTGGATGCTTAGCCTAAGTGATAGTATGTAATGAGCATTATCAGAGGGCAAGACAGCACAGTGAAAATAGCTTTGCAATTCTATAAGATCAGTAGACTATTTTGTGTGGGCCAGTGATTGTATGGTAGCTGTCTTGTACTGGAGTTTGAAGATGTTACTCTAGGGATAGACCGTAGGTTTGGGGTCTGGATGTGATCTTGAGTGGTCAAATTACTTGATAGTGAGGATAGCAAAAAGAAGTGGTAAAAAGTTATTGTGCAAATCAAAGTAAAAAAACAATATAGTGATATTGATGTTAATGCTGAAATAGCTAAAAATCGTATAGATTTTTGTTTTCCCACTCAGCCACAACACCAACGGAACCTGCATCCTCCCATCATGTGCAGCTGCAGCCACTCCCAGAAGGTGTGGCTCATGGGGCTCCAGTTGAGCAGCTACTGGTGCTCGACTCTGCTGGTGTGTTTGAATAATGTACTGATGAGTGTATTTTAAGTGAATATCTAGTATGTCTGTCATATGGTATGAGAATACTGTGTGTAGCTCACTGTTGAGGTAATTTATTTACATATCTACGTTGTATCATGCAACTACAAAAATAATCTTCAGATTGGGAAATTTCTAGCAAGAAAAAATTTTCATGATACAGTATACATATTATTCCTGCTGTTTACAGTGTCATATATGGTGGCTACTGAAGGTATACATTGATTTATGTAAATATAGTGTATCTAGGGATGTTGTTATGCATGAAATTTCATGTCTGGAAAATGGTTGTTCTGTTGTAGTAGTAAAATTATTATGTTGTTCTGGTATAGTACTGATATCACTACTGCAGCAGAACCAGTTGGAATTCTGAGACATTGGTGATTCCTTCTATTTATTCTGTGGTGAGAAATTCAATACAAGCTCTAGAGACTTATCAAGTCAGTTTTATTTGGAAAAAGAGAGACAGAAACAAAAAAAAACATTTTACATAGTACTAGTATGTACTATGGAAAATACAGGATGAGGAACTTTATGGACAAGCAGTATATTCTGTCACATCAAAGTTCTGATTCCCATGGACCTCTTGAGCTTTGTTGTTGAGGTTACAGTTAATCTGCACTCTTTTGTGGCAGAATGCAGTTGCTGTGCATAGTTACCCATGGAATATAATTTATGTAGTTACCAGTTATAATACAGTATTTTTTGGATGGAAATGTACCATATTCTGTGGGGCACACAATCTGTTTAGTAGATTGTGTTGTTATACAGTGGTCTGTGGCTGGAGCATATTTAATAAGTTACATACTACTAATTCTCATGTCTTTTGCAATGGATTCATTTTTTAAATATTCTTCTGTGTAGAATGTTTCAGTACATGTGTAAATGGATTCTTCTGTGGTTGGAAACTAATGATATTGTAGTATAGCGTACTGCAGTAGGACTGCATTGTACATTCTGTAGACTATTTTTGTTTTCTGTTGAGAAGGAAATAAATCAGAAACATATTTTTAGACTACAGTATGTAGAAGGAGAAATATTTCATGGCAAAATGTTTTCATAAGTACTGCTTATTTATGTCTTTGGTATTATTAGTATAAAGCTGTTAAGGTATTTTTTGCAAGAAAGAGTGTCAGAATGTATAACTTGAAGAGCACATGTTTGTATATAGCTGCTAATAATTCTAGTTACTGTACTGATTTACAGAACAGATGTATATACTGTAATTAAGTCAGCACTGCATAGTATCGTAGTTGTCAATATAAAGGATATTATACAAGTGGTAGTGACGATATATATATATATCTATATATATAGATATATATATATAAATTACTGATACTAATATTCAGAGATGAGTAAATTGTTTTCTTTTACTATGTTTTAACAGAGGATGAAACATCTACAGAGGATGCTGCTCAAGGAGAAGACTCCACAGAGGGCATTGAGATCATGGAGATAGAACCCTTTGTGGAGGTTATGCCACAATATTCAGCAGCAGGTCATCCGTCAACAGCTGCAGGTCCAGGAGGGCCTCCCGCTGAGCATCATAAGTATTTTTTATTATGTTTCTGAGTTTCTTTTTAAAGACCAGTACAGGGTGGTCAGTATACTGATTTTCACTGGTGGTTGTACTGTAGTTTGTGTAAACCCCAGGTGATATTCTCTTCCCCAACTGTCACTGGGTCTCCCCATCATTAGTAATAAGAATACTCTGACTCTTGCTAGCTAGTCCTGCTGCCTTTTGCTCATGTCCACTGCACAACTGTTCATCATACCTGGTTGTGCTGCAGCCTCATCTGTGTGAGTTGATCATATTTACTTCACCCCGCTTCACTCTGCAGCCTGGGGCTCCAACTGTGTGCTCCCTTTGCTGTGATCCTTGTTCTCTTGGTGTCACAGGATTAGTGTTTCCTGCTCAAGGCTGGTGATCAGTCAGCCAGTAGCAGATCCGTCTTTCATAAACTCATAACACATGGAGCCCGAAGTGCCTACCATGATTTAGTCTCCTCCCAGTTCAGTGATGGGTTACATAAGTAGCAGCCATACACAGACACACACACAGTATAGAGGATGCAGTTATGAAAGAGTTAGACAGCAGTATTACATAAGACAGTAGTACGTGGAAGGACTATTTCATGTTAAATCAGCATACTAAATGTTACATATCAGATATGAGCATTTGTCTTCTGTGAAAACTGTACATGAAAAAGGGTGCAAGAAAAATGTTATTTAGGTTACATATGTACTGCACTAATGGCTACTTTTAGATGGATAGTGCTGCATGAGGTGCTGAATGTGCTCTTCTGAAGTATGTAATAAGGAGTACAGTATCTGTTGGTATGGTCAATCATCTTAACTTGTCTGCCTGCTTGTGACCTGTGTGGCTTTTATCAATTTCATATCTGTTTGTATATATCTCTCTTCAAGAAGTTGAATCACATAGATAATAGTGGATGGGCAAGCATGTAGAACCAGGGAGTATACAATAATTTTTTTTATTCATCTTCATTGATCTTAAATTTACTGTTGAGCTACAGTAATAGTGTTTTTATCTGTGATAGGTGTCATGAAATACTGTTACAGTGTTGTTTTTTGAACTGTCTTACATGAGGTTGAGAGTTCTGATGAGGTGTAAAGAGATCGCACAGTACTGCACTAATGGTGTTTTTGCATATGGTCTCTACTAGTTGTCCTATTGAGCTACAATGTATAAGTTACACCATACTGATACAGACCCACACTCAAATGGTGCTGAGAGACATAAAATGGGTATGGACTGTAACAGTGCTGTACTGTGTGACTGAAATAGACTATATCTGTATAGTTGTGTCATGGGGGGATTTGTGATGCCTTAAGTAGTCAACTTTCAAATCTGGTGTCTTTTTGAACAAGTTTTTGAACAGAGTGAGCAAGAATTAGTATTAGTGATTGTGTAGTGCTGTGTGTCATTGTACGTTCCATAGTGACAATAGTGCCACAGTGCAGAGATCTGGTTCTAGAAGACATCATTGCACAGTAGGATGGTGGAAGGGCAAGTAAGTACAGGTGCTGATGTTTCATTATTGTACAACTTTTGCACATAATGCATATAGTCATTTATAAAGTGGTTTAGGGAACAGTGCCAATAGGCACCTATTCTGGGGTCAACAGAATGTAATTCTGGTGGAATATGTCTGCCATTGTAGTTTCTGAAATGGTGAGTGTAGCTGTGTGAACAACAAACATAGATAACAGTATTCTTAAGTCAACACAGCTTTTTTTGAAGTACCATAGATGTCAATACATCTCAGCTATTATAAATATTACAAACATAACCTTTTGTGTAGTCCATTTTCAGAAAACTACCGAAGAGTTTCATCTACTGACATGTTTTTTTCCTTCTTTTTCTTTTGCCTCCACAGGGTAATTTGCTGTTCTTAATACCATCAACAATACCCATAGCCAGCTGCTGGAGACTGTGTGGAGTGGTAACAGGGCTGCTGCCGAACATGCCTGTGACACTGCAGCAAAGCTTAATTATTTGGTTGGGCAGACCAGTGATATAATTTCACAGGGGTCTGAGATAATTGACTTGCTGCAGCATCGCAGGTGTGTAGGGCATGCGGCCTTACTTGCCACTCATGGGCTCGAGCACAGCAACAGGGTCCTCACCAAAGCTATTCACTCACTTAGTTAATTGGCAGCGGCCTCTGTTGCTTCACTGTAGTCCACACATGGTCTCATGGTGCAGCTGGCTGAGAATCAGCTGGAGGCCACAGAAGCAATCCACCAGCTTTTGTACCAGGACCTGCAGCACCTAGAGGATGACCAGCTTTCTGAAGCACTTCAGCAAGAGCCCCTCGTAGGTGCCCCTCCAACAACACCATCAACAACAGTTTCAGAAGAGGGGCACCTACCCGTACCTACTCCCGAGCAGCCTTCCACTTCCTCATCACCATCATCTCCCCAAGTCCCTACAGACTGAATGGTCAGCACCTCTCTATTACTCCTGGCCAGTTCTTGTAAATACTTATTTTAAATATATTTTTATTTATTTATATTTATATGTCCCCAGCCACTGTTTATTTTACAAGTGAACACTTTTATTTTATTTTATTTGTCAAAAGTTTTATTTAATGTGTTATTTATTTATTCTCCCTTCTTCCCACCGTGTGACTAAAACATGTATTTATTCTTGTATTTGTGTTTTCAATAATTTTTGTAAATAAAAGTTTTATATTTTTCAAAACAAATTGTATATTGAATATAATAGTTTTTCAAGAGTTTGTCTCATTATTATAGATATGTATATAATAGAGTTTTTGGATAGAGAGGCTTGAGGTAATAGCGTACCTGACAGTATAGTAAACATGACTGTCACAGCAACTTAATAGTTGGTATCAAAGTAATATAGTGTTAGTAATGGTGGTTTCCTTTGGCTTATAATTTTAGCATCACAGTAGGAGCCACACACTGTGCTACCTATTTTTGAAATTTCTGTGATTTCTTGAGACATATCTTATGCTTTCTGCATTGTCATAGTACTGGCAGTAGAGAGAAATGGTGCAGAAATTTCATGAAATATCTGGAAATAGGTGTCAATGTCTAGGACTAGAATTGCATGATGCAGTAGCTGCTATGCAGAGATGGCCTCTGAAGCTGGGTAAGGCATTGTTTATAAAAAGTCTTATGTTAAGCTTAGATTGTCTTTTTCAAGGTGTAGCGAGAAAAATCAAATTTTTTCTAATTTCTCAAAAAGTCAGGAAATTTATTGCAAAAAACTGCATTAATGCAAGAGTTAGTTTTTTTTTTTTACAGTGACAAAAGCAAGAAAATTCAGTGTTAGGGTTTTCAACCCAACTCCGGCTTCCCTCCCAACACCACCCCACCCCATCCCCTTTTGCACACACACACACACACACACACACACACACGCACAAACATAGGCACACACACACGCACAAAACACACAACTATGGGGGCAGTACAAGGATATACAACCAATCACAGACAGACCTGATCTCTGCAAAGACATAGACTGAGTGCAAGCTGTTCAGAAGAGATTAAACAAAATGGTGCAGGGTGTGCAGCAGAAAAGATATGAGAAGAGACTAAAGTAGCTCAACATGTATACTCTTAAAGTACAAGAGGGTAGCATCTTTCAGAAAAAAAGATGTACAAGAACAAAGCAGCACAATAATGTACAACTTCTTCCAGGAGAGATGTTTTAATGAATTCCCTGAAAGACTAAACATACATATATTTTTAAATCTTTGGTAACAGGCTGACACCAACTAGACACAAGTACCTGTTTTCAGGAGTGAGCTGGAAGCACTAGACACTTAAGTGACTTCCTCAGAGTCACACAGTATGCAGGTGAAGCTTGTGAGAATCAAACTTAGGTCTCATCTGCTAGAGGTAACAAGCTCATTAAGAGATAATTACACTAACCTGTTGGCTATGCAGGCACCTGGCTTCTCATGGGCAGACATATATCAGGGTACAGTTGATGCTGCTAAGTCTAGTAAGAATGCTTGCTCACAGAAGAATTTAAAACATGTTCTGCTCAGACCTGATATGGCTGTGGATAGCATTTAGGATTGCCAACAGTGTTGAAAAGAATATGCAGGGTCTTGCTACAGTGCAGTCACATGTAACAGATACTGCAGTGATTACAGAACTGCACATGCATGATAGAAACATACATAAAAACATAGGATTTGACAGCAGATAAGGACTGCTTGCATAGCTGCAGTACCCATTTACATAGCTCATGAATAAGCTGCAGATTCTAGTTAATCAACAGGTTACTTCCTCCTACCCCCCACTAGAATTGCCTTATGTCTCTCTCATGTATTCTAGAATTATGCCACTGTTCCTTACTCCACAACCTCCTCAGGAAGGCTGTTCCATGCATCCACAACCCTCTCTGTGAAAAATTACTTTTTAGCATTACCTCTGAGCCATCCCCCTTCTATCTTCAAATTGTGTCCCTTTGTTCTTGTACATCTCTTTTTCTGAAAGATGCTATCCTCTTGTACTTTGTTAATTTCCTTGAGATTGTTGAAAGTTTCAATCATATCCCCCTACCTCCTTCCTTCAAGGGTATATATGTTAAGGTACTTTAGTCTCTTCTTGTATCTTTTCTGCTGCATACCCTGCACCATTTTGTTTACCCTCCTCTGAACAGCTTGCACTCTGTCTACTGTATGTCTTTATGGAAATCGGGTCTGTATGTGATTGGTTGTATTTCCTTGTACTGCCTCCATAGTTGCGTGCTCTGTGTGTGTGTGTGCCAGTGGGGATGGGGTGGGGTGGTGTGGTGTTGGTGGATGGGAGCCAGAGTAAGGGTTGAAAACCCTAATGCCGAATTTCCTCACTTTTGTCCCTACAAAAAACCCTAACACTTGCATTAATGCAGTTTTTTGCAATATATATATATATATATATATATATATATATAAAGACAAAGAACCTCTGTGATTAAACACTGAGGCAAGAGTTACTCCAAAGGGCATTTGGCTGGGAAGCCAAGTTTCAGGAAAATACAAAATCACACATGTCCCCACAATGCAAAGTATCATGGGCTGCATATGCAAATCACCACAGAATGTTATGCTGGTCCAACTTTAAGCAGAATTGCATGGTGCCGAAAGGCCTCTCACACAGTTTGCAAAGGGTGCTAACAGAAGACATAGACACGTGTTTCATCCTACCAAGACTCATCAGTAGGTCTCATCTGTTTGACACCCCAGTAGAATGGACCAGCTACCCTAAAGGCAGTGTGCCTTGGATATATTGTGGTGAACCCATTAAAATAAAAAACTATTTAAAAGACAAAGAACCTCTGTGCGTAAACACTGAGGCAAGGGTTACCCCAAAGGGCATTTGGCTGGGAAGCCAAGTTTCAGGAAAATACAAAATCACACATGTCCCCACAATGCAAAGCATCATGGGCTGCATATGCAAATCACTACAGAATGTTATGCTGGTCCAACTTTAAGCAGAATTGCATGGTGCCGAAAGGCCTCTCACACAGTTTTCAAAGGGTGCTAACAGAAGACATAGACACATGTTTCGTCCTACCAGGACTCATCAGTATGCCTCATCTATTTGACACCCCAGTAGAATGGACCAGCTACACTAAAGGCAGTGTGCCTTGAATATATTGTGGCAAACCTGTGTGAGAGGCCTTTCAGCACCATGCAATTCTGCTTAAAGTTGGACCAGCATAACATTCTGTGGTGATTTGCATATGCAGCCCATGATGCTTTGCATTGTGGGGACATGTGTGATTTTGTATTTTCCTGAAACTTGGCTTATAGCAACACACGCTCGTGCTTCCTCCTGCTTCTATGACGCTGCTGACTCACACTCTGTCTTCTGAACATAGTCGGCAATTTCTCACAAAGTAAAATAGAATTGCACAGTTTTTTAACTAAATGGGTGCAGAGCTCTTTATTATTAACTACTGTAATGTCCTAAGGGGTCGATCTTCACACCGCTCGGTCACACTACTTGGAAGGGGGAAAGTGAAAGTAATATGCTCCGCTGACTATCACAGTGGCAGGATCAACCAGATAAGTGCTTAAATTACATTTTTAGAAAAAAATAATTGGCAGGATCAACCAAATAACATTATTTATATTTTGAAACTGGTAGAATCTACCATACATATGTTTTTATTTTTGAGAACATTATCCCTTGTGTTCTGGGTTGTGGGTGTGTTTTGATTTGTGTTCAGGGAGGGGTTCCATTACAATTCAGCCCAAACATATGTTTGTATAAACAGAATATGACATGGCCTGAGTGAAGATATCATATTTATCTTCACTCGAGGCCAATGACATCAAGATATCTCACTCGTGGCTTCGCCACTCGTGAGATATCATGATATCATTGGCCCCTCGTGCGGATACATATGATATCTTCACCAGGCCATGGCATATCCCCCTATATATATATATATATATATATATATATATATATATATATATATATATATATATATATATATATATATATATATATATATATATATATATATATTATATATATATATAAATATTTATATATCTATATATACAGGTATATATATATATATATATAGAGGCAAAAAAACTCCATTTAATGCATTAGTTAGGGTTGTTCCACAGTGCAAAAGTGAGGAAATTTGGTGTTAGGGTTGAAAACCCCTTGGAAGCCCACCCCCAACGGCGTATTGGGTGCGCATTGAGATCATCAGCCCTAACTCTCACCCCATGACATGTGTAAAGCAGCAGAAGTATAGGAGAATGGGGTGAGAGTTGGACTCCATGATCCCAATGCACACCCCAATGCCAGTTGGGGGGGTGGGTAGGGTTCAAGGGGTTTTCAACCCCAACAGCTTAATTTCCTCACTTTTGTCACTGTGGAACAACCCTAACTAATGCATTAGTGGAGTTTTTGCCTCTAATTTCCTTCTTTTGAGAATGATAATGAGAAATAGTGAATGTAATGCAGTGGGGGAGCGCGGGCCCCCGCCCATGATGTCTTGTGGCATAGTAACAGGAACAGCAATGCAAACAGAAGCACTAACAGTGGTGACAAGGTAAAGCAAGGTGAATGAGAACAGAAAGGGTAACTAACACGTGACGAGACGGAACGGGTACCACGTGGATGTCTTGTCACATAGTAACATGGTGCCTGCAAATGGAAATGTCAATGGGCATGGTGACGCAAAGTGAAACAGAAAGAGAAACAGTACGGTAGACACAAATGGCAAAAATAACAGAAACACAAGCGCAAATGAAAGCGCAAAGGATGACGTGACGTGGTGGCGTGAGCGCCAACGGTAAGTGAACGGGCATGGAAATCCGCAAGCGGAAAGGGCAATGGTAACAGTAATGTAAGCGCACAGGCTGGTTTTCCCCAAAAGCTGAATAGAGAAAGACAGTGAGTACAAAGAATGTATGCATGATAATGGGTATCGGAGCAGAAAATGAGGACTTGGAATACTAAATAAGTTATATCTCAGGAACCGTATGACCTAGAAAAAAATTTAAAAGTGGTATGATTTATGACTGTCCTGGCTAGTTTTGTACTCAGCCCAAGAAAATTTCTGATGAAAAGTCCGTATCTCGCACCGTTTCCGAGATACGGGCCCTGAAAGGCACGGCGAACGCCGTAATGTTATCCTATGGGAAAAAAAGAGATGTTCGAAGTACCATAACTTTGCCTCCTTGTAATATTTTTTCACCAAACCACTGAAAGGCACATCTGTGGGCTGTTGGCTGTTTTCCCTCCAAATTTCAGGAAAAAAGACCAAACTGTTATTTTGCAGCAGGGATCCAAAAGATTTCTGTAATACGTCGGGCGCCGTAATGTTATCCTATGGGAAAAACTGTCAACTTTGGAGTGCTGTAACTTTGCTGCCATGTAATATTTTTTCAATGCAAGACTGAAAGCCACATCTGTGAGATGTCAGCTCCATTCCCTCCAAATTTCAGCCCAAAACTCCCAACAGTTCTTTTGCAGCGCAGTGCCAAAGAATCGCTGTCACTTTCCCACAGATGGAAAACTACTGTCGCAATTTGTGAAAGCTTTCGCAAAAAAGTTCGACACTTTCGTGAGCACAAAAGTAATGGGTGAAAGCACTTTTTCCAGAAATTTAAAAAACATATTTCTGGGGTGTTTTACCACAAAATAAAGACATGGCAAGCATCCTCAGGGTCCGACTAGGTGAATACAAAAAGAATTAGGTTGCTAAAGGGTCCCAAATTTAAATGCCAACCATTTTCTGTTCACCAACTGAAAACAAAATGGCCAATTTAAAAGTAAAATGCATTTGCGACACTGTCGAACTTTTGTTAACTTTTCCCATTGACTTATAATGGGAAACTGTTTTTTGAATAACTTTTGAACCGTTTAATACTTTTTCATGAAATCTTCAAAAGACACATTGGGGACCCCAGCCACATGTTCCCTGAAGATTTGGGGCTGGTCGCGCAAACCGTACGACCTGTAGGCGCGACCATAGAATTCCAGAAAAAGCGTAGACGCACACACAGATCATGTTAATAACTCCAGAGCCGTATATCTGACCAGTATGAACCTTGGCAGATCCCAAGGCCTATGGTTCTTGATCATGTATTCCAAATTTCAGCCAAATCCGTGAAACGGTTGCAAAGTTATTAAGGTGCAAAGTTTTGGGGTTTAACATAGAAATGGCTCCTCAACCCTAACTATGGTAGCACTACCGTGCTACCATAATATATATATATATATATATATATATATATATATATATATATATTTATATATATATATTGGCTTCCCAGCCAAATGCCCTTTGAGTAACCCTTGCCTCAGTGTTTGTGCACAGAGGTTCTTTGTCTTTATATATATATATTTATATATATATATATATATATATATATACATTATAGGGCACAGTAGTGCCACTATAGTTAGGGTTGATTTTCCCATTTAAGGTTAAAGTGTGAAATTTTGCAGCTTTATAACTTTGCAGCCGTATGACGGATTTGCCTGAAACTGGTAGGCACGGAGTGGTACCACAGATCTCGGGATCTGCCAGGTTTCTTATCGGTCGAATATACAGTTGCGGAGTTATAAAGCAACATTCTGTAGTGCATTTTTGCTTGTGCCTACAGGTTGCATGGTTTGTGTGACCGGTCCAGGAACTTCAGGGAACATGTGGCCAGGTTCCCCAATGTGCTTTTTGAAGTTTTCGTGGAAAAATATTAAACAGTTCAAAAGTTATTCAAAATACAAGTTTCCCATTATAGTCAATGGGAAAAGTTAACAAAAGGTTTGACAGTGTTGCAAATGCAGTTTTTAGTGTTGCAAATGACCCCTGTAGTGTCATGAGTCAGCCATTTTTTTTTCAGTTAGTGGTCACAGAAATGCTTGGCATTTAAATTTGGGACCTTCCAGGGTCACAATTCTTTTTGTGTTCACCTATCCAAGCCCTGAAGATGCTAGCGATGTCTTTTTGAGAGGGGTTAAACACCCCAGAAATATGTTTTCCAGATTTTTGTAATCTGGAGTATCACAAAGTAGCGTCGAACTTGTGACACTTTCATGATTTTTTTTGTGAAAGTATCATGATTTACGACACTACTTTGTGACACTATGGCCAAAATAACAGGAATTATTTGCCACCCTGCTGTAAAAGAACTCCTTGGACTTTTGGGCTGAAATTTAGAGGAAAGAAAGCTGGCATCCCACTAATGTGCCTTTTGGTGGTTTGGTGACAAAATATTGTAGGGATACAAAGTTATGGTACTCTGAAGTTGAGGATTTTTCCCCCTAGACTAACATTGTTGCATTCACCATGCCTGTTGGATCCCGCATCTCAGAAACGCTTCGAGATATGGACTTTTCATTGGAAAAATTCTTAGTCCCCTACTAGGGGCCTAAGTACAAAACTAGCCAGGAAAGTCATAAATCATATGAAATTTACATTTTTTTTCTACATCGTATGGTTCCTGAGACATAAGCAATTAGTATTCCAAGAGCTCATTTTCTGCTCCGAGGCCCATTATTATGCATACAGTGGCGTGAAAAAGTATTTGCCCCCTTCCTGATTTTCTCTATTATTGCATATTTGTCACACTGGATGTTTTCAGGTCTTTAGACAAAATATAATATTAGATAAAGGGAACCTGAGTGAACAAATAACATTTTTTTTTACTTATTTCATTTATTTAATGAAAAAGTTAACCAACACCAACTGGCACTGTGTGAAAAGTAATTGCCCCTAGTTAAATCAACCCAATTAAAGGGATAATTAGAGTCAGCTGATTGAACACAGCCAGGCTTGATTACAGCCAGCCCTGCTCAATATAAACCTCACTTATTTTGGCCCTTACCATCAGAGTCTCGTTGCCAGCACAAAGATTCAACAAGCACATTATGCCATGATCAAAGGAAGTTCCTGAAAGATCAGAAAAAAATTTGTTGCCCTCTGTCAGTCTGGAAAGGGTTACAAAGCTATTTCTAAGGCTCTGGGACTCCATCGAACCACAGTGAGAGCCATAATCTCCAAATGGAGAACACTTGGAACAGTAGTGAACCTTCCAGGGTGGGCGGCCTGCACAAAATTACTCCAAGGGCACAGTGTAAAATCATCCAAGAAGTCTCAAAGGATCCTAAAACAACATCCAAAGAACTGCAGGCTACTCTTGCCTCAGCTAAGGTCAGTGTTCATGACTCCACAATCAGAAAGAGACTGGGCAAAAATGGGCTTCATGTGAGAGTAGAAGGCAGAAACCACTGCTAACCAAGAAGAACATAAATGCTCGTCTCTCATTTGCCAAGAAGCACCTGGATGATCCACAAGCCTTTTGGGAAAATGTTCTATGGACAGATGAGTCAAAGTGGAACTTTTGGACAACATGGATCCCATAATGTCTCGCATAAAGCAAACACAGCATTCCACAGTAAGAACACCATACCAACAGTCAAACATGGTGGTGGTAGTGTGATGGTGTGGGGATGCTTGCTGCTAAGGACCTGGATGACTTGCCATAATTAAAGGAACCATGAATTCTGCTCTGTACCAGAAAATTCTTAAGGAGAATGTCCAGTCATCCTTCCGTCAGCTGAAGCTGAAGCGTGAGTTGGTCATGCAGCAAGACAATGATCCAAAACACAAAAGCAAGTCCACATCAGAATGGCTAAAAGAAGTAAAATTAAAGTTTTGGAGTGGCCTAGTCAAAGTCCAGACTGAAACCTAATAGAGATGCTGTGGCAGGACCTGAAACGAGCAGTTCATGCTCGAAAACCTACCAAATGTTACTGAATTAAAGCAGTTCTATGAGGAAGAGTGGGTTAAAATTCCTCCACAGCGATGTGAAAGACTGATATTGAATTATAGGAAGTGTTTGGTTGCAGTCATTGCAGCTAAATGTGGCATAACCAGTTATTAAGTGTAAGGGGCAATTACTTTTTCACAGTGCCAGTTGGTGTTGGTTAACTTTTTTCATTAAATAAGTGAAATTAAAAAAAAAAACAAGTGTTATTTGTTCACTCAGGTTCCCTTTATCTAATATTACATTTTCTCTAAAGACCTGAAAACATCCAGTGTGACAAATATGCAATAATAGAGAAAATCAGGAAGGGGGCAAATACTTTTTCACGCCACTGTACATTCTTTGTACTCACTGTGTGACTTTATGAAGCTGTTGTGCAAAAACAGGGTTTGCACTTCTGTTACTGTTACAGTTAGCATTTCCACTTGCATTTCCGTAACCGTTTGTGTTAGCGTTCCCATGTACGCCACTGTGTGCATTTCAGTTTGCATTTTTTTGCAGTTGCAATGGCGTTACTGTTACCATTTGCGTTTCCACCACTATTTCTGTTTGCATTTTGTTTTGCATCACCGTGTGCATTACCATTTGCTTTTGCGTATGAACTTCCATTTGCATTTGTGTTTATTTTTCCTTTGGAGTCATCATTACTGTTACCATTACCATTTGCATTACCATGACTGTGCACATTATGGTTTGCATTTCCGTATCTGCTTGCATTTACGTTTCTGTTTCTATCATCATTTGTGCTTGCATTTCTATCTCCATTTGTGTTATCATTTATGTTTGCATCACCATGTGCATTACCATTTGCATTTGTGTACGGGCTTCCATTTGCATTTTCATTTGCATTTCTGTTTCCTTTAGCATCATCGTTGGTGTTACTATCAGCGTTTGCATTTCCAATTGCGTTACCGTGAATGGGCACATTACGATTTGCGTTTGTATATGCGCTTGCATTTGTGTTACTGTTTTCAGTAATGTTTGTGCTTGCATTTCTATTACCGTTTGCATTATCATAAACGTTCATGTCATCATGTTCATTACCATTTGTGCTTGCATTTGCTTTACCATTACTTCACAATTTATAGTGCACATTCTCAAAAAGCAGGGAAATTTATGGCAAAAAACTCCATTTAATGCATCAGTTAGGGTTGTTCTATAGTGACAAAAGTGAGGAATTTCAATGTTTGGGTTCCCATCCCCCTTGCACCCCACCCCTACCAACAGGCATCGGGGTGTGAGCTGGGGTCATCAGTCCTATCACCCCATCCCATGTGTAAACAAGTTGAGGTAGTGCAGCATAGGTGAATAGGGTGAGAGTTAGGATCGATGACCCCAATGTACCCCCCGATCCCTGTTGGTGGGGGTGGGTGCAAGGGGGTGGGAACCCTAACATCGAATTTCCACATTTATATTGCTGTGAAACAACCCTAACTGATGCATTAAACAGAGTTTTTTGTCAAGAATATATATATATATATATATATATATATATATATAATGGTAGCACAGTAGTGCTACCATAGTTAGGGTTGAGGAGCCATTTACATGTTAAACCTAAAATTTTGCACCTTAATAACTTTGTAACCATTCAGTGAATTTGCCTGACATTTGGAATACATGATCAAGAACCACAGATCTTGGGATCTGCCAGCTTTCATACTGTTCAGACTTTCAACTGTGACATTATTAAGCGTGATCTGCATGCGCGTTTATGCTTTTCTGGAATTTTTTTGTCATCTCTAAACATTGCACCATTTGTGCAACTGGTCCAAAATCTTCAGGGAATGTGCGGCCTGGGTCCCCGATGTGCCTTTTGAAGATTTCATGAAAAAATGTTAAACGGTTAAAAAGTCATTCAAAAAACAATTTCCCATTGTAAGTCAATGAGAAAAGTTAACAAAATGTTCGACAGTGTCACAAATGCAGTTTTTACTTTCACACATGGCCTTTTTAATGTTGCAAATCTGCCATTTTGTTTTCAGTTGGTCATCAGAAAAATGTTTGGCATTAAATTTGGGACCCTCTAGCAACCTAATTCCTTTTGTATTCACCTAGTCGGACCGTTAGGATGCTAGGCATGTCTTTATTTTGGGGTAAAATATGTTTTTCAGATTTCTGGAAAAAGTACTTTGGCAAAGTACTTTTGCACTTGCAACAGTGTCGAATGAATTTGCGAACGCTTTCACAAAGTTCGACATTACTTTTGGAGGCTGTGTGAAAATGACAGCAATTCTTTGGCTCCCTGCTGTAAAAGAACGGTTTGGTTTTTTGGGCTGAAAATTGGAGGTAATGCAGTGAACATCTCTCAGATGTGCTGTTCAGTATTTCGGTGAAAAAATATTACAGTGCGGCAAAGTTACGGCACTCCAAAGTTGACACTTTTTCCCTATAGGATAACATGACGGCGTCTGCCGCATTACAGGAATCCTTTGGTGCACTGCTGCAGAATAATGGTTTGGTCTTTTGAGCTGAACTATGGAGGGAAGAAAGCCAACATCCAACAGATGTGCCTTTCAGTAGTTTGGTGAAAAACTATTACAGTAAGGAAAAGTTATGGGACTGTGAATTTGTCTTTTTCCCCCTTAGGATAACATCCCAGCGTGCGTTGCACCTTTCGGGGCCCATATCTCGGAAATGGTACAAGATACAGACTTTTCGTTGTAAAAATACTTAGTCCTCTAGCCAAAAAAGTGATAATTAATATGACTTTAACATGTTTTTTCGGAGATATAAACAATTTAGTATTCCAAGTCCTCATTTTCTGTTCTGAGAGCCATTATTATGCATACATTCTTTGTACTCACTGTTTTTCTATATGCAGATTTTGGGGAACACTATAGTGTTTGTTTCTATAACTGTTACCCTTAGCACTTCTGGTTGTGGTTCTGTATGTACCTGTTTCAGTTACTTTTTGTGTCTATGCCACCTTGTGCATTTTCATTTGCGCTTGTGTTTTTGTAATTTTAATCTTTTGTGTCTGCAGTACTGTTTATCTTTGCACTTCTTTCTGTTCTACCATGTGCATTAACATTTGCATTTGCTGGCACTGTGTTAGTATGTGTCAAGACATCTTGTGGCGGGAGCGCAGGGCCTTTCTGCATTACATTCACTATTTCTCGTTATAATTCTCAAAAGAAAGGGTAACTAAAGGCAAAAAATTCCATTTAATGCATCAGTTAGGGTTGTTGCACAGTAACAAAAGAGGAAATTCAGTGTTAGGGTTGAAAGCCCCCCTTGGACCACCTCCAGCCCACCCCCCCACCGGCATCGGGATGTGCATTGGGGTCATCAGTCCTAACTCTCACCCCATTCTCCTATACCTCTGCTTCTTTACACATGTGATGGGGTGAGGCTTAAGGCCGACTACCCCAATGTGCACCTCAATGCCGGTTGGGGAGGTGGGCAGGGGGTGGTCCAAGGGGGCTTTCAACCTAACACTGAATTTCCTCACTTGTTGCTGTGGAACAACCCTAACTGATGCATTAAACTGAGTTTTTGCCTATATATATATATATATATATATATATATATATATATATAGCTTGGTTTAATATCCCAATACTGACACTGTAGTGCAGCATGAGGGGGGTGCTGCACTCCTGAGGTGCCGTCTTTCAGATGAGACTTTAAACCGAGGTCCCATCTGCCTGTTCTGGTGGTAGTTCAGGTGGATGTTAAAGATCCCATGGAACTTCATGAAAAAAGAGCAGGGGAATTTCCCCGGTGCAATGGCCAAATTTCCTCCATTCAAGAAAAATACCACCAACAGCTTAATCTGGCGCAAGGTCAGTTGGCATTCATCTGTATCCTCTCCCCATGGGTCATGTCTGAAAATAGGCAGGATTTGTCTAGTGCACTTACCCGGTCAACAAAAAGTAAATGAATAATAATAGTGACACTATAGTTAGGGTCGAGTAAGCACGTTAATGTTAAACTTCAAATTTTGCACCGTAATAAGTTTTCCACTGTATGACAGATTTGCCTGAAATTTTACATGTGTGGTGTGGTATCATAGATCTCAGAATATGGCAAGTTGCATTACAATCGGATGTACAGTTGTGGAGCCACAGAATGCCAAAAAATGCAAAAAACTTGACTTTTTGCACATTTCTTTGCTCGCGTCCACAGTCCATACAATTTGTGCATTTGGTCTAAAATTTTCACGGAAGATGCCGTCTGAGTCACAGATGTGTCTTTTGAAGATTTGGTGTAAAAGTATTAAACCTTACAAAGAGTTATTCAGGAAACAAATTTTGCATTCTAGTCAATAGGGAAAAAAGATATGTGTCTCACGAAAGTTTCACAAATGCACTTTTACTTTCGCAAATGGACCTTTTACTTTCATGCTGCCACCATCTTATTTTCAGTTAGTGAGAGAGAAAAATGCCTGGTGTTTAAATTTGGGGGCTCCTAGGTAAACACTGACTGTTGTGTTTACCTAGTCAGGTCTTGAGGATGCCAGCCCTATCTTTTTGGGGGGTTATAATCCCCCCAGAAATACCATTTTAAACATCTGGGAAAAAATACCTACTCAAATCACTAAATTAACTGCTGAAGTACTTTCGCAAATGCAAAAGTTTTGAGCTACTTTTTGTGAAATGTTCATAATTTGCTAAAGTATTTTTGAAAAAAAAAACTAATCATTGCCATTCTCCTGCAAGAAATTGGTTGGGTCTTTTGGACTGAAATGTGAAAGGTGGCAAGCCCTGGTCACACAGATGTGCCTTTTTGTGGTTTGGTGCCAAAACATTATAGGGGCAAAAAGTTACAGTATTCCAAAGTTGAGAAATTTCCCATAGTATAACATTGCTGCAACTGTTACACATTTCAGCACATGTATCTCGAAAATGAAGCAATATACGAAGTTTTTGCTACTGGCAGTTTTAGAAATAAGTTTGGAAATCATAGATGACACCTGCAGTGGAATTTGTTTCCTATTATGGCAAAAACATGTTCCAAGGGTTCCAAGTGTGCCTTTTCAGTGCTTTTTCAGTGCCAGCATCTCAAAAATGATGCGAGATACAGATTTTGTTGATTATCTTTCATGAAGTACTCACTGTCATGATTACAACAGCACTAAAACATCTTTCCTAGCTGCTATGGTTGCAGACATATTCCTATAGGGCTGTTGAATGGCTCCTTAGTCATGTATAAGTGGGAGCGCAGGGCTTGGAGAGCCTGTGCTCCCACATACACATACCATTATGTAAAAAAATGGACAATGTGAAGGGAGCTCTGGGCTTGGAGGTCCCACACTCCCACTAACACATACCACTTACAACTGTCACCCCTTTCCATCTGTAAACAGGTTGACATGCTACAGTAAAGGAGAATGGGATGAGAGCTAAGCCTCATGACCCCATGGCACACCCTGGCATCTGTCAGTCTGTGGAAGATGGGTAGGGTGGGTGGTGGAGTGGTTAGTGGCTCAACTCTAAGGTCTTAGTTCCCCACTTTTGTCACTTTAACCCTAACTGATGCATTAAACAAAGTGTTTTGCAATGAATTTTCTTACTGTTTGAAAAAGTGTAATATAACTAGTAAGCAGCATGTGTTGGTGGGCCCCATGCTCCCACTAAGCTGCCCATTTCTACATAACAATATGCATCAGTTGAAGTACTGGCTATCTGGGCCATGCACGCCCACTTACACATAGCTAGAGAGCCATACAGCAGATCTATAGGGAAAGGAACCCTTGGAAGATGAATTTGCCAAAATCTCAGGAGCCGTAGCAGCTAGAAAGCAAATTTAAATGTTGTTGTAATCATGACAACTAGTACTGCACACTGGTGATGAGAAGCTATTCCTTAAGGAAGTGGCAGACTTCATCGTTGACCTGGTATTTGAAACGCCGAGGTTGATGGTGCTCGGTGACTTTAATGCCTGGATCGACGACGAACTCTTGCAATTTGGTTAGCACTTCCTCCAACTGATGTGTTCATTGGGCCTCACTCAGGTGGTTACCTCTGCCACTCATAAACATGGCCATTCACTGGATCTGGTCTTCCTGATGGGGATGGAAGCCTCCGATGTGGGGGTGGAACCTGTTGGTTTGTCTGGCCATCACACCATGAGATTCAATTTCTGCACCCCCCGACGTAGGCCTACCCCTGAGGAGATGGTCAAGTTCCACCCTTTGTGGGATGTTACTCCCGAAGGCCTAACTGCAGTTCTTGACCTATCAGAATTTCCTGGGACGAGCTCTAATCCTGAAGAGTTGGTGCTAGCCTATAATAAGGCTGTTACCGCTGCTTTGGATTTAATTGCTACCACCCGTGTGCACCCTCATTCCCTTTGCCCTCAATCCCTTTGGTTTGATTGGCATCTGAGGGAGAAGTGGTGACTAGGACACAGGTTGGAGAGATGCTGGTGAAAATCCGGCTTAGATGCTGACCATCTTAGACTCTTAGAGCATTATAAACTCTATCAGTCAGCAATTTCTCATGAGAAGGCAGTATTCCTGTCCGGAGAAATTGCTGCTACACAGAATTGACCAGCCTGGCTCTTTTGAACCATGGACAAGCTGTGCAATCCAACCTGTCTGCAGGTTCATTGAGCCCTTTCACAAATACAATGTGAGGAGCTTGCTCGATTCTTTGCAGATAAGGTGGCTGACATCAGGACCTAGATTCGCACAGCACTCGCCATGGGAGTTGCCATGGTCCAGCCTACGGTTACAAGTACCCCGTTTGCCTGGAGTTCCTTCAAAAGGCCATAAATTGATGATGTTATGAGGATTGTCCAGGGTATGTGTGCCACAAGCTGTAGTTTAGACCCGGGTCCCACTGGCCTGATTATGGGCTGTGGTGAGGTTATAATTCTGGTTCTAGCTAGGGTAGTCTGGTACTCCTTCAACTTTGGTGAATATCCCTGCTCCCTAAAAGAAGAGGTGGTGACACCAGTGTTGAAAAAGACTTCTTTGGACCCAGACTCCCTAGCTAACTACAGACCCATCTCGAACTTCCCCTTTGTGGGGAAGGTTACTGAGAAAGTGGTGGCAGCCCAGTTGGACAACCATTTATTCATCCATAACATCTACAATCCTCTTCAATCAGGTTTTTGAAAGAGACATAGCACTGAGACTGTACTGGTTCGGGTGCTCAATGATCTCCTGATGGCAAGAGACCAGAAAAAATGGTCCATTTTGGTCCTTCTGGATTTGTCAGCAGCATTTGACACTGTAGACCATGGGGTGCTGCTTGAATGCCTGAGATCCATCTGTGGGATGTCAGGTTTGGTACACAGATGGTTTTCCTCCTTCCTCAAAGGCAGAACTCAGAGGGTTGTACTGGGGATATTTTCCTCTGATCCTATTGCTCTGTCCTGTGGGGTGCCTCAGGGCTCTGTGCTGTCCCCCATGTTGTTTGCGGTGTACATGCTTCCACTCTGAGACATTGTAAGATGATATAGGCTGGAGTTTTATTGTTTTGCCAATGATACCCAGCTCTGTCTTTTGCACCTGACCAGAATAGAGCACTCTCAGTGTTTAACAACTGTCTCAGTAGGCCGGCCTACCGATGCAGTGGTTGGATTCCCACTTGCAACGCCAGTGACCTGGGTTCGGGAATGGACCCAGTCACTGGAGGGCCGGCCGGGGAGGGGAAGGATCAAGCATCCTGCGACAGCTCTCCTTCTCTGGGGGGAGGGAAGGGGACAGGTCCAGTGCCTTCTGGCTCCTAGTGGAGGCTGGGAGTATGGCAGGCTGTATGACCCAGTTTTCTGGGGGAGGAGCGGGCATCAGCATATGCCTTGATGTCACCATGCTGCTCCCTCATAGAAAACCAGAAAATCACTCACTGGCCACCTAGATGATGGCTCCCCACTCTCTTGAGCACATCCAGTGCCTGTCCAGGGCGTTCTGCTCCTCAGCAGCATCCCCCAGGCCCTAATGTAGTGTGTGCCGGGAGTCTTCCCTTCCCCCTGGTGCCCTTCCCCTTCAGAGGAGGGGGACCTGCCCAGTGATAGGGATACACTGGGATATCCCAATGGATCAGCTGTGATATGAGGACATGAGGAGGGCTGGATAAATATCAATGGGGTCGAGGAGCTTGTGGAGCCTGAAGGAGTGGGGGCCAGTGTGGCATGGGACAGGCAGTATAAACATAGCACTGAAAAGGCACCCTTTAAAATTCTTGTGGCACTAATTTGCCAATATCTCCATAACCATAACACGTAGGTAAGCATTTTCACTACCGGTGTAATCTATGATTTCCAAACTTGTAGCAAAAAATCAATATCTCACTTTGTTTTGAAGATACAGGCAACAAAAGACATCATGGGCATTGCAATGTTATCCTATGGGAAATGTTTCAACTTTAGAATGTCATAACTATGTAACCAATGCAACTGTTTACTCCAAACCAGCATATGTCACATCTGTGGGACACCCCCTTTGCACTCTGTAAATTTCAAGCCACAAGTCTTTACTGTTTCTTAGCAGTGAACTGGCAAAGTTTTACAAATCCTTGTTTGTGAGCTGTCAAAGTCCCCATTCATGAGGGAATCCCCATTTATGAGCTAACAAAATCCCCATTCACGAGCTGATCCTCATTTGTGAGTTAGGGCAATTTGGTCTTCATCTCACGAACGGGGATTTTGCTAACTCAAGAACGGGAATCAGCTGATGAACAGGGATTTTGACAGGGATTTTCAAATGGGATTCACTGTTCACAAGATATGGCCATCTGCTCTTCATCTCACGAATGGGGATTTTGATAGCTTACGAATGGGGACTCGGCTCATGAATGTGGATTTAGACATCTTATGAACAAGGATTTTTTTTATGATCCCAGTTCGAGAAGTGTCAAAATCCCCATTCATAAGTGAATCCTTGTTTGTGAGCTGTCAGACTCCCCGTTCGTGAGCCGATCCCCATTTATGAGATAGGGCCATCTGGTCCTTACTGCACGAACTGAGATTTTGACAGTTCATGAATGGGGATTAGCTCACGAATGGGGATTTGGACACCTCACAAATAAGGATCAGAAGCAATTCATGAATGGGGATTTTCAAATATTAAAACTGCCATTTTTTTAATTATCAGATGGAAATCAAACACATGGTTTTATAGAGGGCATCACCCATGCATTTATTTACACAAAGTGCATCTGTGGAGTAAGTAACTGCATTTTGCTTTGGGCTAAAAGTGAAAACAAGACGGTGGCTTAAGAACGATGATTTTTTTCTCATGAACAGGGATTTAATGAACCCCCATTCATGAGCAGTCAGAATCCCCATTTGTGAGCCAAAATCCTTGTTAGCAACTGTGCATCTAACCAAAAGACTGTACTGAGTATGCTCAGAACCCAAATTTTCAGAACTAAATAACTTTGGATCAGAATAATATTTTTTCACCAAACTAATTCTGGCCTATTCCTTTGGGTAAGCTCACTCTACCCTGAAAATTGCAAGCTAAGATGCAGAACAGTGTGGGTGCAGGGTGATGAGGAAAAGTCAGGAAAAATTGGTGGAAAACACACTTGTTTCCCCTCTGTGCTGTGCAAAATCTACATATCTTGTTGAAACAAAAGTTGGAAAATCAATAGACTTGCACCATGGGACAGTGCACACCAAATTTCATGCAAATCCATTGAATGGTTGCAAGGTTAAGGTGCAAAATCTGGGATTTAACATTACTCAACTGTAACTATAGAAGCACGACCATGCCTCCTATATATATATATATATATATATATATATATATATATATATACACACACACACACACAAACAAAAGTTTGGAAGTTCAGTGTTAGGATTGCCAGTCCCTACTGCCCCAGCACCCACCCTTCAAGCACATACAGGTATCAGCATGTGCATTAGGGTTGTTGGGCCTAACTCTCACCCTATTCCATTTTTTTACAAGCTGAAGTGGTGCAGTATAGGAGAAATGGGAGAGAGTTAAGTTGACAACCCCAATGCACATGCCAATGCCTGTGTGTGTATATGTGTGTGTGTGTGGAGGGTGGTGGTGGGGCAGTAGGAGCTGGCAACCCTAACACCAAATTTCCAAACTTTTCTTGGTGTTCTATCAACCCTAATGGATGCATTATTAGAGTTTTTTGCTATGAATTTCCCTTCTTTTTGAGAGAATTTAATGTAAATAGTAAGTGGTATGTTATTGTAGGAGCACAGAACCCTTTGGGCTGTGCGCTCTCATAACACTGAAATTCAGGCATGCTGTAAAAAATGACACACACACAGAAACACAAATGCAAGTGTATACAGAAATGCAACTGGTAATGAGCACAGTCATGGTACCGCAAATTTGAGAGTTAGGACTGATGACCTCAATGCACACCCTGATGCCTGTTGGTGGGGGCAGGGTGGGCTTGGGCTGCAAGGGGTAGCAACCCTAACATCAAATTTCCTCAATTTTGTCACTGTGGTACAACCCTAACTGATGCATTAAATGGAGTGTTTTGCCATGAATTTCCCTTCTTTTTGAGAATGTGCACTATAAGTAGTGAAGTAACGGCAATGCAAATGCAAGCGCAAACACTAACAGACATGGTGATGTAAACGTACACAATAATGCAAATGGTAATAGAAACAAAAGCGCCAAATGTTAATGAAAACAGAAATGCAAAAGCAAGCACATATGGAAATGCAAACCATAATGCACACAGTCACGGTAACATAATTGGAAACACAGAGACTTACAGTAACAGCAATGATGATGTCAAAGGAAATGCATATGCAAACAGAAGTGCATATGCAAACTCAAATGGAAATGCACACGGTGACACAAAAGGAAATGCAAACAAAAACAGTAATGTAAACACAAATATTAACAGTAACACAAATGCAAGTGCAAACGAAAACACAAAGGGTAATGCACATGGTGGCATAGATGGGAATGGTAATGCAAACAGAAACACAAATACAAGTGCACACAGAAACACAAATGGTAACATGCACGGTCATGGTACCACAATAGGAAACAAAAATGCTAATGGTAACAGGAATGATGACACCAAAGGAAATGCAAATGCAAATGGAAGCATGTACACAAATTCAAATGGTAATGCATACAGTGACACAAAACAAAATGCAAACAAAACCAGTAACGGAAATGCAAATGTTAACAGTAACACAAACACAAGCACAAACGAAAAAGCAAAGGGTAATGCACACAGTGGCATAGACGGGAACAGTAATGCAAACGGAAATGCAAATGCAAGCACATACAGAAATGCAACTGGTAACAAGCACCATTATGGTACTGCAAAAGGAAATGCAAATCCTAATGGTAACAGCAATGATGATGCCAAAGGAAATGCAAATGGAAGTGTGCACTTAAACGCAATTGGTAATGCACATGGTGATGCAAAATGAAACGCAAACAAAAAAAGTAATGGAAATGTAAATGTTAACAGTAACACAAATGCAAGTGCAAATGAAAATGCAAAGGGTAACGCACACGGTGGTGTACATGGGAATGGTAACGCAAACAGAAACACAAATGCAAGCACATATGAAAATGCAAATTGTAACGCGTGCGGTCATCATACCGCAATAGGAAATGCAAATGTTAACGGCAACAGCAACGATGACGCCACAGAAAATGCAAATGCAGACGGAAGTGGTTACGCAAATGCAAATGGTAATGCACACAGTGATGCAAAACACAATCAAACAGAAACAGTAATGGAAACACAAATGGTAACAGTAAGGCAAACGCAGGTGCAAATGAAAACGCAGAGTGTAATGCACATGGTGTCGAAGACATGAACGCTAATGCAAACAGTTATGGAAATGCAAGTGGGAATGCTAACTGCGACAGTAACGAAAGCGCACATCCTTTTTTTCACCTACAGCTGCATAAAGAAACACAGTGAGTACAAAGAATATATGTATAATGGACCTCGGAACTGAAAAATTAGCACTTGGAATGCTAAATTGCTTATATCTTAGGAACCGTATGACGTTGAAAAAAATTAAAATTTCATACAAATTATGACTTACCTGGCTAGTTTTATACATAGCCCCCTAGTGGGGGGGGGCTAAGCATTTTTTCCAATGAAAAGTCTGTATCTCAAAGCGTTTCCAAGATATGGGCCGCAAAAGGCGCAGCGGATACCGTAATGTTAGTCTATGGTAAAAAGTATCAACTTCAGACTACTGTAACTTTGCATCCCTTTAATATTTTGTCACCAAACTACCAAAATACATATCTGTAGGTTGTTGGCTTTCTTGCCTCCACATTTCAGCCCAAAAGGCCAAACAGTTATTTTGCAGCAGGGTGGCAAATAATTTATGTTATTTTGGCCATAGTGTCGCAAAGTAGTGTCGCAAATCATGACACTTTCGCAAATAAAATCATGAAAGTGTCACAAGTTCAACACTACTTTGCAACACTTCAGATTACAAAAATTTTAAAAACATATTTCTTGGATTTTTAACCCCCCAAGAAAGACATGGCTAGTATACTCAGGGCTCAACTAGGTGAACCTAGAGGGTCCCAAATTTAAATGCCAAGCATTTCTGTGAGCAGTAACTGAAAAAAAATGGCTGACTCATGACACTACAGGGTTCATTTGCAACACTAAAAACTGCATTTGTGACACTGTCTAACTTTTTGTTAACTTTTCACTTTGACTATAATGCGAAACTTATTTTTTGAATAACTTTTGAACCGTTTAATATTTTTTCATGAAATCTTTGAAAGGCACATTGGGGATCACAGCTGCATGTTTCCTGAAGGCTTTGGAGCAGTTGTGCAAACTGTGTGACCTGTAGGTGTAAGCAAAGAATGCACAAAAAAGTGTAACTGCACTACAGAATGTTGTTTTATAACTCTGCAACCGTATATCTGACCATTCTGAAACTTGGCAGATCATTAAAGATCTAAGGAATTGCTCTGTGCCTGCGAAATGTCAGGCAAATCCATCATACAGTGGTAAAGTTATTAAGCTACAGAATTTCACGCTTTAATCTTAAATGGAGTACTCAACCCTAACTATAGTGGTACTACTGTGCCACTATAATATATATATATTTATAAAATGGGTAGGAAAATTGTTGTTCTTTTATTGGATCATGAGCATCACATGACCATGCGTATATCAGAGCGCGACCGCACACCTGCACTTTTACCCCCCTCCAAAACAATGTTGACATTTTATAAGATAGATAAACCACTTGAGGTGTGCGTCGCGCTTCGATATACGCACGCTTTGGGCTATTGATTTGCACCAAGGCATGCGTGATATCAGAGCGCTGACCACATACCTCAGAGTGGTAGATCTTATTACATATATATATATATATATATATATATATAGATTTATATAGATATAGATATAGATATAGATACTATAGTGGCACAGTCATGCCACTATAGTTAGGGTTCAGTTCTGTGTTAAACTCAGAAATTTGCACGTTAATAACTTGGCCTGAAATTTGGTATGTGTGGTGGGGCATGGCAGATCTCTTGATCTGCCAAACTATGTTTCAGTTGGACTTACGGTCTTGCATATGAAACCACTGAAAAATTCAAAATTTTCTATGTTTGGAGGCAGCTTTTGGGATTTTGGATGTGGCCCTGCATGGCCATTGTGTGGCATGCCACTCTGTGAGATGGCTTGTTTGAAAGAGCTTTGGTGGCCAAACATGCTGTTTTTCATTTGGTGAAAAAATATTAAGGCATTCAAAAGTTATGCACTTTTAAGTTCCCATTTTAAGTCAATGGGAAAATTTATATGCATGTTTTGTGAACAAAGAATGGGGTTCTGGCCATCTGGTCCCACCTGGCGATCAAAGAATTTGCAGCCTCGCAGTTCAAGAATCTTTGTCCCCGAGAATTTTAAACATTCTTTGATCACGAGGTCCGCCATCTTGTTTTTAATTTTCTGATTGGAAAAACACAATTATCTTGGCTCAGGGGTCACTTCTGAAGTAAAACATGGGTTTTATTCCGGGGACTCCAATTTATCGAGCTATGCCTTTGGTTTGATCCAAATTGGTCAAAAAATAGAGTTCTGAGCATTTAAAATCTTAGTTCATGGCTCGCTAATGATCTTTGATCACAAGCATGGAAATTCTTTGATCGCGAGATTCTTTGATCGCAATCATGCATTGCAAGCAAGGGATGAGATGGCCAGATTTAAAACAAGATTTTCTCAGCCCAGGGATGCCCTAGAAAGTTAGATGAGGGTGCGTTTTGCTCAGGGGGATCCCTTCTGCCCCATCTGAATAGTGTAGTTAACACGCCCCCGATCATGATGAAATAAATTACGATCACTGTATCCCTGGTAGCCTAGTGGCCTCCCCAATGTGTATTTTATTAATATTGCTTTTTTATATACCTGGTAGTCTAGTGGCCCTCCGATCTGTATTAAATTATAATTATTGTTGATATCCCTGGTAGTCTAGTGGCCTCCCCAATCATGAAAAAATAGATCATGATGTCTGTATCCCTGGTAGTCTAGTGGCCCCTCAATGTGTATTTCATTCATATTTCTTTTTAATATCCCTGGTAGTCTAGTGCCCCCTGATCTGTATTAAATTATTATTATTTTTCATATCCCTGGTAGTCTAGTGGCCTCCCTCATCATAATAAAATATATAAGCATCTGCAATTTCCTGGTACTCTAGTGGCCCCCACCATCCCACCCTGCCATGCCAGTGCATCCAGCACCACCCCACCCATCCCCATTCTGTGACTGGCACAGCCCACCTGTCACCTCCATGGCCAGCTGCCAATGGTGTGTATTTTGAGTGCTAATGCAAAGAGGTGCTCAGAAATAATTTCAGCATGACTCTTTGCATTAGCACTCATAATACACACAGTTTGTGGCTGGCCATGGAGGTGAGAGGTGGGCTGTGCCAGTTGCTGACTGGGGAAGGTTGGTGGGGGTGCTGGGTGGGCTAGCACAGCTGGATGGAGGTGGGGTGCAACTAGAGTACCAGGAAATTGCAGATGCTTATATGACCCCAATGCACACCCCGATGCCTGTTGGTGGGGATGGGGTGGGCTTAGGGTGCAAGGGGTGGCAACCCTAACATTGAATTTCCTCATTTTTGTCACTGTGGAACAACCATAACTGATGCATTAAATGGAGATTTTGCCATGAAAATATATGTCTGTGTGTGTGTATATATATATATATATTAGAAGCAAAAACTCCGTTTAATGCATTAGTTAGGGTTGTTCCACAGTGACAAGTGAGAGAATTACTGTTAGTTGAAAACCTACTGACCACCCCCAGCACCACACACACACACAGACACACACACAATTCAATTATGGGGAGGACCAAGTCAACACAACCAATGACAGACATCCAGCAGAAGGTGACAGAAATAACAAACAATTGTCTAAATGTACTACGAGACATCCCACACACCTGACCAGGTACTGCATGCTCAGTGGAGATCAACAGCAAAACTGAGGCCATGTACACCAACGTCACATCCCTGATTGCAGCTGCACACAATGTACCACACTTAGTAGTTGCATGGCCTTACCTACCGATGCCCACAGCAGACCACACCACTTGTGGTGGGCCACCTGAGCAATAGAGTTCAGCAAAACCAAGGAGTTGTACTGGTATAATATCTCTGATTATAACAAGGGTTTGAGAAATGCAGCTTTCTAATTGACTGTAAACATTGTAACAGTCTTATGTTTATTTTTTATTAACATACATGTAGACCCTAACCATATGATGAACATGGTTTAATGTTGTTTAAAAAACAGTTTTATTATGATAGCAATAAGCAACTCCCAGGTATTATGTTAATGGTCAATTTATCACTGTCCAGCGACATGTGGCACTCGGCTATGCCTCATTCAACATTAAACCCCTACAGGGTGATTAACAGACCATTTAACATAACTGTTGGTCATGCCTTATTGCTTAATTGTCTTTATGAGTAGATAGTCTCCCTCTGCTACCCACTGCAGCAGCTTTGCAACACAGTGTCCCACCCAGTTACACCATACACTGTCTAGTTACTGGAGAATGGCTGTGCATATGAACTAATGAAGATGAACAGTGTAACTTGATCATTACAGTCATCAAAACCCTAGTGTGATTATAACTGACAGAGTCAGTGATAGAGGATAACCCCTGCTGTCCTAGTACACTTACCCCATTGTGAGTTAAATCAGTACTTATAGACATTCTGTTTATAGCTACACCATACCTACTTGATTCCTGTTGTACCACAATTAACATAGCTATCACTTTGATAGCATCAGTGACAGAAGTGTGGCAAACCCAAACAGTAGGCATACAGCCTGAGTATGAAACAACTGTTAAAAAAATCACACTGTGTCCATAAGTGGCATAGATCACTCATTGCAACAATAGTAAATGTATTATTATTTGAATAAGTTAGTCATCACAGATGCAATGAGATTGTCTTTATCAGGTACAACATACTCAGTAAGTGCCTACAGGAAAATCTATCCTATATACATCTCTGATACAGGTACATCATTGTTGGCTCAGTAGTGCTATGATATTTAGAAGTTGCTTGGCCTGATCCATGCAATTACAATGTTTCTTACAAAGAATACTTACTGCATCTTTAGTATTGAAACACACTGAAGGTCTATGTATGTACATCAGCAGTACACCTTCATCAGTAAGAATGCATGTGATACTGGCAGTACAAATTTCACAGCGTTGAACAGGCAATGCTTTTCCATACGTTTACATCAGCCTCTCTATGTTGAGTAAACCATTGCAGTAAATGTACTACTATGTAAATCACCTACTAAATGTATCACTACTTTATCTTGAGCATGCTAGTGTCTTGTAGTTAATTTATGTGCTTCTCTTAATTAATGTATACTCACTAGTGTTAAAACCTTTCTACAACTGTCATCATGCACCTTCAGCATTTATATTGAATAACGGCACAGTACCAGTTGTGGTGTGGTGTGGGGCATCGGTAGGTAAGGCCATGCAACTACTAAGTGTGGTACGCTGTGTGCAGCTGCAATCAGGGATGTGTACGTTTGGTGTACATGGCATCAGTTTTGCTGTTGATCTCCACTGAGCATGCAGTACCTGGTCAGGTGGGTGGGGATGTCTCGTAGTACATTTAGACAATTGTTTATTTCTGTCACCTGCTGCTGGATGTCTGTCATTGGTTGTGTTGACTTGGTCCTCCCCCATACTTGAATGTGTGTGTGTGTGTCTGTGTGTGTGTGTGGTGCTGGGGGGGTGAATTCAGAGTTAGGGTTTTCAACCCTTACAGCGAATTTCCTCACTTTTGTCGCTGTGGAACAACCCTAACTAATGCATTAAACGGAGTTTTTTGCCTCTAATTTCCCCTTCTTTTTGAGAATGATATTGAGAAATAGTGACTGTAATGCGGTGGCGGGAGCATGGGACCCAAAGGGCCCCGCACTCTCACCACATGATGTCTTGTGGCATAGTAACAGGAGCAGCAATGCAAACAGAAATGCTAACAGTGGCACACATGGTAACACAAGCGCGAATGAGAACAGAAAGGGTAACGCACATGGTGGCATAGACAGGAACAGTGTGCCATGTGATGTCTTGTCACATAGTAACATGGTGCCTGTAAATGGAAATGTCAATGGGCATGCTGACACAAAGTGAAACAGAAAGAGAAACAGTACGGTACACACAAATGGCAAAAAAGTAACAGAAACGCAAGCGCAAATGAAAGCTCAAGGATGGCCTTGCGATGGGGCATTGGGGTGTGCATTGGATCATCAGCCCTAACTCTCACCCCATGACATGTGTAAAGCAGAAGTATAGGAGAATGGGTGAGAGTTAGGACCCATGATCCCAATGCACACCCAGTGCCGGTTGGGGGTGGGTGGGGAGTGCAAGGGGTTTTCAACCCTAACAGCAAATTTCCTCACTTTTGTCGCTGTGGAACAACCCTAACTAATGCATTAAATGGGGTTTTTTGCCTCTAATTTCCCTTCTTTTTGAGAATGATAATGAGAAATAGTGAATGTAATGCGGTGGCGGGAGCGCGGGGCCCAAAGGACCCGTGCTCCCACCACATGATGTCTTGTGGCATACTAACAGGGACAGCAACGCAAACAGAAATGCTAACAGTGGCGCACATGGTAACACAAGCGCGAATGAGAACAGAAAGGGTAACGCACATGGTGGCGTAGACGGGAATGGTCTGCCACGTGATGTGTTGTCACATAGTAACATGGTGCCTGCAAACAGAAATGTCAATGGGCATGGTGACGTAAAGTGAAACAGAAAGATAAACAGTACTGTAGACAGAAATGGCAAAAAATAACAGAAACACAAGCGCAAATGAAAACGCAAAGGATAACGCACATGGTGGAGCGCCGACGTCAACGGTGAAGTGAACGGAACCGGAAATCAAGCGGAAAGGGCAACAGTAACAGTAATGTAAGTGCACAGGCTGGTTTTCCCCAAAACCTGCATAGAGTAAGACAGTGAGTACAAATAATGTATGCATAATAATGAGTATCGGCGCAGAAAATGAGATCTTGGAATACTAAATACATTATATCTCAGGAACCATACAACGTAGAAAAAAAATTTAAAAGTCATATTATTTACAACTGTCCTGGCTAATTTGAATCTTAGGGCCCATTAGGGGGCTAAGAAATATTCCGACGAAAAGTCTGTATCTCGCACCGTTTCCGAGATACGGGCCCTGAAAGGCGTGGTGAACGCCATAATGTTATCCTATGGGAAAAAAAGAAATGTTCAGAGTGCCATAACTTTGCCTCCCTGTAATGTTTTTTCACCAAACCACTGAAAGGCACATCTGTGGGCTGTTGGCTGTCTTCCCTCCAAATTTCAGGAAAAAAGACCAAACCATTATTTTGCAGCAGGGATCCAAAGGATTTCTGTAATGCGTCGGGCGCCGTAATGTTATCCTATGGGTAAAAACGTCAACTTTGGAGTGCCGTAACTTTGCTGCCGTATAATATTTTTTCAATACAACACTGAAAGGCACATCTGTGAGATGTCGGCTCCGTTCCCTCCATAAATTTCAGCTCAAAACTCCCAACAGTTCTTTTGCAGCGCAGTACCAAAGAATCGCTGTCACTGTCCCACAGATGGAAAACTACTGTCGCAATTTGTGAAAGCTTTCTCAAAAAAGTTCAACACTTTCGTGAGCACGAAAGTAATTTGCGAAAGTACTTTTTCCAGAAATTTTAAAAACATATTTCTGGGGTGTTTTACCACAAAATAAAGACATGGCAAGCATCCTCAGGGTCCGACTAGGTGAATACAAAAAGAATTAGGTTGCTAGAGGGTCCCAAATTTAAATGCCAACCATTTTTCTGATCACCAACTGAAAACAAAATGGCCGATTTACGAAAGTAACAGGCCCATTTGCGAAAGTAAAAATGCATTTCCGAAAGCGTTGAACTTTTTGTTAACTTTTCCCATTGACTTATAATGGGAAACTGTTTTTTGAGTAACTTTTGAACCGTTTAATATTTTTTCACGAAATCTTTGAAAGACACATCAGGGACCCTGGCCACACGTTCCTGAAGATTTTAGACCAGTCGCGCAAACCGTACGACCTGTAGGCATGACCGTAGAATTCCAGAAAAAGCATAAATGCGTGCACAGATCACGCTTAATAACTCCACAGCTGTATATCCTACCACTAAGAAACTTGGCAGATCCCAAGGCCTATGGTTCTTGATCATGTATTCCAAATTTCAGCCAAATCTGTCAAACTGTTACAAAGTTATTAAGGTGCAAAGTTTTGGGGTTTAACATAGAAGTGGCTCCTCAACCCTAACTATGGTAGCACTACCGTGCTACCATAATATATATATATATATATCTACTGTATATACACACTGGGATGGATATTCAATAGGGTTGTGCCTGCACAAGTCGGAAATTGTGCCATCCTGCCATATTCAGCAGGAGGCAGTTGCATCCCCCCCAAGTCAAGCTGAGCAACAGCGCAATGCTAATGAAGGCATGCTGAACCAGAGGGGGAGGAACCTTGTATAAACTGCACAGCCTGATTTTCAGTGGGCTGTGCAGAGTTGTGCAGGTGCAACCCCCAACCTACGTCTGCACAACTTTGAGCCAAAAAAAAAGGAGTAAGTCGAGGGCCACCCACAGGTGAGCTGCCACATTGCAGGGTGCAACACAGCAGCTGCCACCTGTGGGTGGCCCTCAACCTACTCCTTGTGCCCCCCCTGTAGCCCAATCATGGGCATATAGTAACCCCCTCCCCCTGACTGGCCCGATCGTGGGCATATGTTTAAAACACCCCCCTCCCCAACTGGCCCGATCACAGGCAAAGTGATAAATAAAACCCACCCCACCAGCCTGATCGCAGCATGAAAGTGATTAAACCTCCCCAAGTCCATATTCCTGGTGATCTAGTGTTCCCCACCCCACCCACTCCTGAAGCCCCACCACCCCGCTTCCCCTGGCAGCCGGCAGGCTGTGGCATCCCACCTGCCTGCCACCCTGCTGCCCACCGAATGACTGCCCGGTAGGGCTGCACGCCCATTGGTGCAGAGCAAGAGCCAATGGGCATGCAGCCCATACTGTACAAGGCAGTCCAGATATGTTGATCAGGCTTAGCGGTCCACTGGACCACCAGGGATATGTTCTTTGGGGGGAGGTTTAATCACTTTGGTGCCACAACCGGGCTTAGTGGTCCACTGGACCACCAGGGATATGTTCTTGGGGGCTTAAACACTTTGGTGCCGCGATCGGGCTGGTGGGGTGGGTTTTATTTTTCACTTTGCCCATGATCAGGCCAGTCGAGGGAGGGGGTGTTTTGAACATATGCCCACAATTGGGCCAGGTGGGGGGTTGGGGGGATTTTTTAACTTATGCCCGCGATCAGGCCCATGGGGGGTGGGGAGATTTTTTTACTTATGACCATGATCGGGCTGCAGGGGGTGTCAGTCCCCAATGGCTGCTGCCTGGTAGGTTGCCAGGCGCAAGTCCTCTGGGATCAGCGCACCTGCATGCTAATGGCATGCAAATGGGGCCATAAATAGATGCAAATTCCCCCCCACACCTTGCATGAATTATGGCTCCATTTGCATGTCACTTTTTGAATATGGGAAATTTGCGCATGGCGCAATGGTACTTGTGCCGCAGCAACTTGAATGCTCGAATCTGACCACTTGCAGTGGCACAAGTTCTACTGCGCCATGCACAGTGGCTGTGGCTAGGGGGGTGATATTCTAAGGAGTTGCTCAATAGCACAACTCCTTTGAATATCGCCCTGGCCACACCCCTGCGTAACTATTTTGTGCAGCGCAAGGGCTTGCATCACAGAATAGCACAGTTTCAATATCCAGCCCACTGTATATATTATAGTGGCACGGTAGTGCCGCTATAGTTAGGGTTGAGTACCCCATTTAAGTTTAAATCTGACATTTGGCAGCTTAATAACTTTGCCACCATATGATGGATTTGCCTGAAATTTGGAATGCATGGTTTGGTACCATAGATCTCTGAACCTGCCATGTTCGTAATGGTTGGATATATGGTCATGGAGCTATAGAGTGCCAAACAACACATAAATTACACATTTTTGCTAGTTTTTCTGCTCGTGTCTATAGGTTGCACGGTTTGCATGACCAGTCTGAAACCTTCAGGGAAAATGCAGCTAGGGTCCCAGATGTTCCTTTCAAAGATTTTGTGAAAAAATTCTGTTCTTCTTTATAGTCTAAGGGAAAAATTAACAAAATATTTGAAAGTGTCACAAATGCACTTTTTACTTTCGCAAATGACTCTTGTAGTGTCACAAATCAGCCATCTTGTTTTCAGTTGGTGGTCAGAGAAATGCTTGGTGTTTAAATTTGGGACCCTCTAGGGACACAATTGTTGTTGTGTTCACCTAGTCAAACCCTGAGGATGATAGCCATGTTTTTTTGGGGGGAGGTAAAACACCCCAGAAATATGTTTTTTTTTAGTTTTTGTAAACAGTAGTGCTGCAAAGTACTTTCGAATATCTGACACTTTCATGATTTTGTTGTTGTGGAACAACCCTAACTGATGCATTAAACAGAGTTTTTTGCTTCTAATTTCTCTTCGTTTTGCGAATGAGCACTATAAATAGTGAATGAAATGTGAGGGTGGGAGTGCGGGCCCTTTGGGCCCTTTGCTCACGCCACATGATTTGTAGTGAAATAATAATGGTAACCACAAGGGAAACACAAGCGCAGATGGTAACACACATGGTGATGGAAATGTAAATGGTAAAACAAACTGGAACAGTAATGTAAGTGCAAAGTGATGCCAAAGTGAACAGTAACGCAAACAGAGCTGCAAAGGCAATTGCATACAGAAACGCAAGTGGTAATGCGCACGGTCACGGTACCGAAATTGGAAACACAAATGGTAATGGTAACAGCAAGAATAACACCAAAAAGAAAAGAAACAGAAATGCAAACACAAGTGCATATGGAAACGCAAACCATAATGAGCATGGTGATGGTACCGCAATCCAAAACACAAATGGTAATGGTAAGAGCAACAATAACACTTAAGGAAACAGAAATGCAAACACAAGCACATACGGAAATGCAAATGATAATGGTAACAGCAACAATGACACTAAACGAAAAAGAAACGCAGACACAAATGGATGCGCAGCCAGAACCACACAAAATGAAATGCAAAGATAAACAGTAGTGGAGATGCAAATGGTAACAGTAACGCAAATGCAAGTACAAATAAAAACACAAAGGGTAACACACACATTGGCGTACATCTGAATGATAACGCAAACAGGCACGGAAAAAGAACTGTAAAGCCTACGTGTAACAGTAAGTGGCCTGCACACCCTATTTTTCCCCAAAAGGTCCATTGAGAAACACAGTGAAAACAAAGAATGTATGCATAATAATGGGTCTCAGAGCAGGAAATGAGCAGTTGTAATACTAAATTGCTTATCTCAGTAACCGTACAATGGAGAAAAAAAATTAAAATTTTACATGATTCATGAGTTTCCTGGTGAAAATTCTTATCTCGCACCATTTCTGAGATACAAGCCCTGAAAGGCATGACAGACACCACCATGTTAAAGAAAGCTCAGAGACGGTAGTGCGCACACAAGAAAGCTAACACTAGCATGGATATCATAAAAAGTCTTGCCAAGAAATTCATTCTCACAAAGTTGCTATAAATAAAGTGATTTACTGTTTTTCTCCATGCTGCAATGTTACAACAGAAAGAGCTAAAACGTTCAATGCCCCTAGCGCCTTGACTCCCATGAGACTTTAGAGGGGACACCACCGTGTTAGTCTATGGGAAAAAAACATCAACTTCAGAGTACGTAATTTTGCTTCCATACAATATTTTGTCAACAATCCATGAAAAGACACATCTGTGAGATATTGACTGCCTTCCCTCCAAATTTCAGCCCAAAAGACCAAATCATTTTTTTGCAGCAGGGTGGCAATGAATTCCTGTCATTTGGCCATAGTCTAGAAAAGTAGTGTAGTGATTTAGAGCATCTTTTGCAAATTTGCAAAAGTGTCACAAATGCGACACTACTGTGCGACAATACTTTTCCCAGAAATTTGAAAAACATGTTATTGGGGTGTTTGAGCCCAAAATAAAGACAGGGCTAGCATCCTCATGGCCCAAATAGGTAAACACAAAAATAATTATGTCCCTAGATGGTCCCAATTTTAAATGCCAAGCATTTTGGTGATCACTAACCGAAAACAAAATGGAGGATTTGTGACACTACTAGGGCCATTTGTGACACTAAAAAGTGCATTTGCAACACTTTCAAACTCTTTGTAAACTTTTCCCATTGACTCATAATGGGAACTTGATTTTTGAATAACTTCTGAATCATTGAACTGAAGTTTGCAGACCAGTCGCATAAATTGTGTGACCTGTAGGCATGAGCAAAGCATGCACAAAAAAACGTAATTGTGTGCATGGATGTTGCTTAATAACTCCACAGTCATATATCTGACCATTACAAAAGTTATCCGATTCCAAGATCTATTGGTACACCTCGTGCCTGTCAAATCTCAGGCAAATCTGTTGAACAGATTGATTGTTGAACAGAACAGAGGAGGAGTGGCACTGTATGTGAAAAATGACATAAGGGCCACAGAGATCCAGGAGGAACAAAATGGGGGAGAGATACTGTGGGTTAAGCTGGAAAGGAAAATGGGGACAGCCATCCACACAGGTGTGGTCTATAGACCACCAGCCCAGGAGGAAGAAACAGATAGGGAGCTGATGCTAGCCATCCAAAGGAAGGCAGACAAGGGTGAGGTAGTACTGGTTGGAGACTTCAATATTCCAGACGTGGACTGGAGCATCCCAGCAGCAGCATCAACTAGGAGCAGATTTATCCTGGACTCCCTTCAGGGTGCCTTCCTCAAGCAACTGGTCATGGAACCAACTCGGCAGAAGGCAATACTGGACCTTGTGCTCACAAACAGGGACAGTGTGATGGGGGTAACAGTGGGGGAGCACCTGGGAAACAGTGACCACCAGTCATTGTGGTTTGAAATCACAGAAAGAGCAGAAGCAAACCACACAAAAACACGTATCCTGGATTTTAGGGGGGCAGACTTTGGGAAAATGGGGATATACTTGAAAGAGGCATTAAGGGGAATGGGACAGGAATCAAGGGTTGAGGAACAGTGGGCAGTATTTAAAATGGGGATTACAAGAACAACAGAATTATGCATTAAGCAGGTTAGCAAGAGGAAAAGGAAGAGGAGACCATTATGGTTTTCCAAAGAGGTAGCAAAGAAAGTGAAAGCCAAACAGATTGCATTCAGGCAATACAAAAAGACACAGGCAGAAGGGGATAGGAGAAGTACCAGGAGGCGCAAGGGAGGCAGGGAGGTCAGTAAGGGAAGCTAAAGCTCAGATAGAAGAGCACATTGCAAAATCAGTGGGTAGAGGGGACAAAACCTTTTACAGGTACATAAGTGAAAAAAGAAAGACAAAGGGAGGGATAGTGAGACAGAAGGGGGAGGATGGGGGCTGCGTGGAGGATGACAACAGTAAAGCTGACATATTGAACAGGTATTTCTGCTCAGTCTTTACTGAGGAAGAGGAGGGTAATGGGTCTGAAGGGAGTACAAGGGGTGAGAATGGTGCAGAAATGGACACAAGTCCCTTTACACGAGAAAGGATCCTGAAGGAACTGGAAGTAATAAGAGTTGATAAAGCAATGGGGCCAGATGGGGTGCACCCCAGGGTCCTTAAAGAACTAAGAGAGGTGGTGGCTGAACCTCTGGCTATCCTGTTTAGCCAATCACTGGAAACAGGGGAGGTACCCAAAGACTGGAGGACAGCAGATGTAGTCCCCTTATACAAAAGTGGGAACAAAGAGGAAGCAGGGAACTACAGACCAGTCAGCCTCACCTCGGTAGTGGGGAAGATCATAGAAGCACTACTGAAGGAGAGATTGGTGGAACATCTGGTTGTCAATGGACTACAGGACCCAAGGCAGCATGGTTTCACCAGGGGGAGGTCATGTCAGACCAACCTCGTTGAATTTTTTGACTGGGTGACTAGGGAGGTGGATCAGGGGAGGGCAGTGGACATGGCCTATCTGGACTTCAGCAAGGCCTTTGACACTGTGCCACATAGAAGACTATTACACAAACTGGGAATATGGGTGTGGGCAGGACAGTAGTGTGGTGGGTAGGTAACTGGCTGGGTGGCAGGACACAGAGGGTGGTGGTAAATGGCTGTCATTCCACAGAGGAAGAGTGACCAGTGGGGTACCACAGGGATCAGTGCTGGGACCGGTCCTATTCAACATCTTCATCAGTGACATTGTGCAGGACCTAGAAGGCAGAATTTCACTGTCATTGATGACACAAAACTCTGTAACAGAGTAGACACACCAGAGGGTGTAGACAGAATGAGAAGTGACCTGCAGAAACTTGAAGAATGGTCAGGGTTTGGCAGTTGAAATTCAATGCAAAGAAGTGCAAGATAATGCATATGGGGCACAAAACCCTGGCACAATATATCAGTTGGGGGTGAGGATATAGCATGCACCAAGCAGGAAGGGATCTTGGGGTTATCATCTCTGATGACCTCAAGGTGAGGAAACAGTGTGACAAGGCAGCAGGTAAAGCAAATAGGATGCTGGGATGTATAGGCAGGGGCATCACCAGCAGGAAAAGGGAGGTCATAATTCCGCTATACAAGACACTAGTGAGGCCCCACCTGAGTACAGTGTACAGTTCTGGAGACCATACCTATGTAAGGACATAGACAGGGTAGAGAAGGTTCAGAGGAGGGCAACAAAGATGGTGCATGGATTGCATCACAAGTCCTATGAAGACAGGTTGAAGGAACTGAACATGTACTCCTGGAGGAGAGGAGGGAGAGAGGGGATATGATAGAGACATACAAGTATCTTACAGGGAGGAACAGGGTGCAGGAAAACACTATTTTTAAGCGAAAAAGATGTTCCAGGACTAGAGGGCATGGGATGAAGTTGGAGGGAGGACGATTCAGAGGAAACATGAGAAAGAATTTCTTCACAGAATGGGTGGTGGACAAGTGGAACACCCTGCCAGAGGAAGTGGTGGGGGCTGAAACAATCATGGGATTTAAGAATGCATGGGATAGACATAAAGGAATTCTGGAGGTCAGGGGTAAGGGGCAACAGACTTCTAGGAAAACAAACTGAACTTACAAGCTCAAATGGGCAGACTGGGTGGGCCATAGGCCCTTATCTGCTGACACTGTCTATGTATCTATGTATCTATGTAACAGTGGCAAAGTTATTAAGGTGCAAAGTTGCACCATTTAACCTTAAAAGGGCTACTCAACCCTAACTGTGGTAGCACTACCATGCTACCATAAGATATAGATAGATAGATAGATAGATAGATAGATAGATAGATAGATAGATAGATAGATAGATAGATAATGTTGCAAAAACTTCATTAGTGCATCAGTTAGGGTGAATACCATAGCAACAAAAGTTGAGAAATGAGGCGTTAAGGTTTCCAACCCTAACACCCCACCACCAGGGTTCCCAATCCATCACACCACCCCCATTCCCCCACCTTGGACTCACCAACAGACATCAAGGTGTGCCATGGGATCATAAAGCTCAACTCACGCCCCATTCCATGTGTAAACAGCCTTACACACTACAGTACAGGACAATGGGATGAAAGTTAAGCCTGACAACCAAATGGCACACCCCAATGCCTGCTGGTGTGGGGAGGGTGTGGAGATGGGGTAGGGTGGGGTGGTGGAATGGGAACCCTTGGGGTGGGATGTTAGGGTTGGAATCCATAAAGTTTCATTTCCCTGCTTTTGTTACTATGGTATTCACCCTAACTGATGCATTAATAAAGTTTTTGCAACTAATTTCCTTACTTTTTGAGGTAGCATAATAGTATCCTCATTTTATTGTGGGAGCACAGGGTCCAGTCATCCCTCCATCCAGATAGTCAAACAGTATCCATATGTTACAGTGGGAGCACAGGGTCCTTCGAGCTCTGTGGTCCTACCCCTCTACTGACATACACAGCAGTATCCATATGTCACAGTGGGAGCACAGGGTCCATCCCACCCTCCAGATAGTACAGAAGTATCCATATGTTACAGTGGGAGTGCAGGGTCCTCCACAGATGCACATATGTATGTAACTGTGGAAACCCAGCAATCTGTGGCCTCATGCACTTCCACACATAAAGTTACAAGCAGGCACAGAGAAATTACAACAAATAGTCATAACTGTGCCATCTTAAATAATTTTCACCTTAAATGTTCAACATAACCTTCTTATCACCTCACCACATGTACCTAGTACAGAAAAGTTTCAAATCCCTGTCAAAATGTAATTCCACACAACTGTAATGTCATTCTGTGCCACAGGTGTGGAAAAACCTTTTTTGGCAGGATCTGAAAAATTACAGCTGTACTGTTAAAATGATGTGGTGTGGAAAAATGGTTGTGCTGGCATGCCCCTGCCCACCTTTGGTGTGTTGTGGTCCACGCGGTCAGGAGAATGGGTGCCTTGCAGCTGTGCACCCCCCCATTGGTGCATTCTGCTCAGCGGGCATGCAGGTTGCAGAGAGGCTATGCACCCCAGCTATGCAGCATGTAGTCACCACACCCCATAGTGCATAGGTCCAATTGTACAAAAAATATATTTTTCATGCTTGACATATACATTTTCCCATAGGAAACAATGGGAAAATTTAAAATGTCAGAAATTTTGAATGGATTTTTTTAAAATTCAAGTTTATTAACAGCAATCAGGTACATAAAAACAGTAGGTACATGTGCAGGTCTCCTCCATCCTCCCATAATATTACATTACATAAGAGAGTTCATAGGCTTATTTATATAGACAAGAAGCATTTTGATCAGTTGGCTAGTGTTACTTGCAATACATACAGTCAATTTCAACTAGTTCTTAAAACTTTCTCATGTTCCCTACAGTCTATGGACCCCCAACCTTAACTTCCCACTTCCTCAGAGGTGGTTTAGAAGCAGGTCTTAGGATGAACAGGGAGGAACCTGGCCACTGAGGGAAGGATCAGAGTTTAACCAGATCTCCCATCTCATCCATCTCCGGGTGTAGAGGTGGGACTTCTGATTTATTTTGAAGGTGAGCTCCTCCAGTCCAGAAATTTCATGTATCACCTGTATCCACTCTTGTTTGGTCAGAGGCTGAGGTTTCAGCCAGGACCTGGTAATAGCTTTGTGGGCAGCTGTTTGGAGGATAGCCCACAGGTAGAGCCAATCCACACCTCTGAGGCCTGGTGGGGGGGAATCCTAGGACTGTACTTGACCAGTCCACAGGGATCTCTAGAGAAAATATATCTCTAAGAGCCTGGGTCACCCCCCCCCCAGAAAGCCCAGAGCCATGGGCAATCCCAACAAAGGTGCAAATGGTTTGCTTCTGATTCTCCACAGACTATCCAGCATGTTGCTAGTCTGGTGGTGTCTCTTCTATTTAAGGCCTTGTGGGTAAGGAAGTACCAAACCCTCATCCTCCAGGCAAACTCCTGCCAGTATGGAGACCGCATGGTTCCTCTAACTATTTGGAAGACAGTGTCCCAGTTAAGGCCCCCATAATCCTGACCCTTCTCCCTCTGCCATTCCTCCTTGATTTTTTACCAACTGGTCTCCCCTCAAGTTTGCTAAAGAGTTGTAGTTTGCAGAGTTCAGACCCTTCTGAACCTGAGCAGATTGGCCCCTTTGGGAATCTGTCAAAAAGGGAACAGCCCTGTCTGGATTTGGGTCTTTTCTCTGGAGAGAAGCGATATAGGTCCTAACCTGAAATTATCTTAAGTGGTCTGAGTTCTGCAAACCATATGTGGTTTTAATGGTTTCAAAGTCTAAGATAACACCTCTCTGCAGAAACTGGTCCAGGTAGCGGAGTCCAGTTCTGTCCCAGATCCTAAATGTATGGTCTTAGTATGCTGGAGGAAAACAAGGATCCCAGGCCAGTCTAGACATTGGCCAAATTGAGGATTTTAGTTTGTATTTTTGCCAGATACTCTGAACTGCTTTTGCTGTGTCCATGACCGTAGAAAATGTAGGGGTGGAAAATTGTGAGTATTGAAGGGGAGCATTAATCTGGTTTCAAGGGGTGGGCCCAGCTCCTCCTCCTCATCCACCTGCACCATCTCTGTCCAATTTGCAGAGTAATCAGGATTAGACCACTGAAGGGCGGCCCCAGTTGTGCAGCAAGAAAATAATCCTCAAAGTTGGGAAGGGAGTGACCCCCACCACTTTTATGAGTCTGCAGGATTTTTAAGTTTATTCTGGGTCTTTTATTGTTCCAGATGAATTTTTAGATCATTTTGTGGCAGGTTTGGAAGTGTGAATTGTGGATAAAGAAAGGCAGGCATTGGAATAAGTATAGGAACTTAGGAAGGCCATTCATTGTGATGGCTTGGATCTGAGAGAACAAAGGAAAGTTAATGAGGGACCACCTCTCAATATCTTTTTTCATTTGATTTATCGGGGGGTGTAATTTACATTAACAAGTTGAGAGGTGTGCTTGGTAATATAGACACCAAGGTATTTCATCTGCCTTGCAGACTAATTCAAGAGAAGGAGGTCTTGGATGTCCCCTGAAGGGTTGTAGAAAAATTAATTACTTCTGTCTTAATTCTATTGAGGGAGTAACCTGAGTGCCCCCCAAACTCCTCCAAGATGGACCACACCTGTGGGATGGACTGTTTAGGCCTAGAGAAGGACAGCAGTACATCTTCTACATAGAGGGATATTTTCCAATGTAGGTCCCCCACCATCACCCCATCGACACCCTCTGATTTCCTTATAGGGAATTTTCCAGGTTTTACATTTTTAATAGTAGTTAGTAGCTCCATTTGGGTAATTGGCCTGGTCAGAGCCTGGGCCCTCTCCAGAGTCAGGGAGGGGAGAGAGAGGGACCCAAGATAAGTATTTTTCTATTGCAGGGAGTATTCTACCTGGGGGCTATAGAGTTTGTAGTTGTATGTTGCAAAGGCTTCTGCAATTTGGAATGAATGGTTGACTAAGTGGGCCAGTGTGTGGAATGACAATTTTGGTGATAGTAGCCCTATCCACTTGTTGTCTGAGCCTGTATATGAGGAGTTTGGTTCCCCTAGGGCCATCCTCATAATATTTATGTTTTAAGTAGAAAAGAGCTTTCTCAAGTTCTGATTTTTGCAATTTCGGCAGGTGGTTCCTATGGTCTCTCAGCTCTTTAACCCTACCTTCCTCCCATCTGCCTTTCTGGGCATCTTCAAGCTCTTTTATTTGGGCAAGAAGATCCTTCTGCTTTTGCTGGAGTATCTTTTTCCTGTGGGATGCTATGGAGATTAGCTTCCCCCTAAGGGTAGCCTTGAAAGTGTCTCATAGAATCTGTGGGGTTGTACCAATTGTGGTGTTCACCTCAAGGGTGTTTTTAATGTACTCCCTAAGCTTCTTGACTATGGTTTTATCCTGGAGAAGGGAGGTGTTCAGTCTCCAGTGAGTCATCCACTTTGGAAGGCCCAGGACCACTTCTAGGAAAATGGGGCTATGATCTGAGAGGGTGGAGGTCCCCAACCACATGGAGGGGAAGCTGAGGAGGCCCCTATAAAATGTTAGGAAAGTGTCTAGTTTGGAGAAAATCCAAACTCTCAGAGAATAACAAGTGTATTCCTTTGCTCTAAGGTATTTTTCCAACCAAATGTCCACTATCCCCATCTGGTCCATAAGCGTCTTTAGGGAACACACTCTCCGGAGCACCAGCCTAGTTATCTGGGAAGTGGTGTCCAAAGCCCTGTCAAATACCAGGTTCCAGTCCCCACCCATTACCAGGAGACCCCGCATACTTCTCAGCAATGAGCTGGAAGAGGGATGAATAAAAGGAGAGGGGAGACCCCAGGGGGCATAGACATTTACCAGTGTGACTTGGATGTCTTGAAATGAACCAGTTACAATAGTGTATCTTGCTCCAGGGTCTTCCAGCACCTCCTTCTGCATGAATGGGAGAGTAGCTAAGAGTAAAATGGCCACTCCTCACTTTCTACCTGAGGGCAAGGACAAGAGAGACATGTGTGAAGGATTGGGACATCAACATAAGAGCTTCTTTAGGTGACAAGTGCAGTTCCTGCAAGAAAATAATGTCACATTTTTGTGCTGCTAAATACCTTTGAATCTGCTTCCACTTAACAGGGTTAGAACACCCATTTTTATTATAGGAAAGAACCTTTGTATATTGATTAGCCATGCAAATGACAGTATATAAATTCAATTAGCTTCCAGGATATGGAGATACCCCTGCATAAACCCTGCTCAAGCCAATCTAGTTTAGTAGTTTGTGTACCTTGCTGTAAGTTAAATGTAGAACCAAGAAAACAAGTTAACAATAACAAATCCCACAATAAAACATTTGAACAATAAAATTTGTGCTCAGGCTTCATTAAACTTCGAGCCATAAGCAAATGATGTGGCAGGCAGTCTGAGGTTAATAAATCTCTGGGCCTCTCTGCCCAATATATTGTGTGGCGACTTCCACGGGTTGGCTGAAAGATGGACCTCAGCTGAAAGGTGTCCACTTGCACGATCAGGAATAGGGAGCTCGACATCAAGATGAGGATTCCCTGTGCCCCCCCCCGAAAATTTCTCGGTATGGCCTACCTTTCTTTTGTCAACAAACATCTGAAGGAACAGCCCCCCTCTGAGACTTTTCTCCCCTGCTACATAACTGTTTAATTATGGAAAGGAAGAGATTCAACCTTATCTGACTGCTGATAAAAAATCTGAGATGGCTGAGATGTCTGAAAAACCCTCACTAAAGGAGATCTAATGGGGTAGGGTGAGGGCAGGAGTCAGCCTAAACAAGGTGGCCATTCATCCCCCCCAGGCCATACCCAACTCCAGCCCAAAAGATTAAACAGAGCAAACATGAGTAATTAAACAGTAGATAATCACATCTGATAACATTATGTGTCCCCAGTCTCTTCTCCTGAAATATCGGAGTATTATCTGTTCCATTCAGGTTTCAAGATCTTCTTTGGTCTGAAGGACAGGGGCTTTTGTAGGTCAGTGGGAATAAGGGCATGTAGTGTCGAGTGGGTGATGTAAAACCCCTCTCTCCTCTCACATTATCCAGTCACCTCTTGGCTATAATCATGTAGCACCTGTAACATATTGATACAGTTAAATGTGGGGCTAGGAGCCAGTAGAAGAAGAGTTCGAGTCCCCACTGAGCTCACAGTCACTGTGGTAATCCAGGGAGATCTGAAAGGGATCATCAAGTACAGTCAGCAAATCTCTGTGAGGCCCACTCAGTGCCCTCCCCCAAGCCCTCCTCCGTGGTGTCAAGTCAGTGTTTGAATCAGTTACAGTGCAATGATAAGCCCTGATCATACTCACTGCATCAATGTGTGGAATTCACCCTGTTCCCTTCTCAGGAGGTATCCACCACCAAGGCCTTGGTGGATTAAGGGGTTAGGAAGCAGCAGAGTTGGAGAGCCGAGCCACTTGGGAATCTGGGAGTGTGAGCATTGATAAAAAAGAACATGTGGGCCAGGAATGTAGCAGGATTAGGGCCTTCATGTCTCAAGGGCTGGAATCAATTTTACATTGGTGGCTGTGGTTGGATCTTTGTCACTTTCCTGGAAATGGGTTGCTTTTCTATTCACGACTGCTGTGTCTCCATATTTCAGGAGCATCGATGAGACATTTGCCCTGAGGTTTGTCTTGGGAGCACTTTGCAATGAGCCCAGGTGGGAGGCCCCTTTCTGGGCCATGATGCACCACTTCAGGTTGACTCCCTGACAACGAAACAGTAAAAAAGACCATTATGGTGACATTCGTGGTAATGGTCCTCTTTCTGTGTTTTGCCTTCCCCCAGTGTTCCACCCCTGGATCAACTCTGACCTGGAGTTGGAATCCTAAATTCAGGGGGTGTGGGGGCACAGTTCCCCAGATGGGGGGTGCATTTTCAATGTCAACCTCCCTTGGTGCTTCCTCTGGGTCACAGTCCATGCTGATGCCAGTAAGTCCCTTTCTAGTTTTTCCTATATCTGAGGGGGGGGTGCTTATCCCTAGTTGGTCCAGGAATGATGAGGCAGTGAGGAGATCTCAGAACACTTTAACCCCTTGCTCTGTTGTAACCTTGAGTCTTGCTGGATAAAGGGTCTGCACTTTGATGTTTTTAGCTCTAAGTTGTTTACCTATCAGCCACAAGGTTCTGCATGCCTCTTAAACTGCCAAAGTGTGGTCACTGTTGATAGAGAGTTTGTGTCCTGAAAATACCAAGGCCCCTGCTGCCAGGCTCTGTGAAGCAGCTCTTCCTTGCTCTTGTATGAGGTAAGGCGTGCAATGAAAGATCTGGGCCTTGCATCTGGGTTATGGGGCCAGGGGCCGAGGGACCGATATGCCGGGTCCATCTTCAGGTTGAAATCATCTGGCAGTAAGAGCACATTCCAGAGCAAGTCTTGCAGGAATGCTATGGCATCTCTGTGTTTGTCCTTGAGGCCCTCGGGAACTCCATAGATTCTGATGTTATACCACCTACTCCTCCCCTCCCAGGTCGTCCAAGCAGTGCATGAGCTCTCTGTCTCAGACAAGTAGATAGAGGAGGAGCCAGTCATGTCTATTGGCTTGCTCAGATACTTGATTAAGGCACAGTTAAAGTTGTTCAGTCTTATGACTAATTTTGTTCACATCTGAGCATAGATCGGTTATTGTCAGATCTATTTTTGTCACCGTGTTAGCCGTCTGCATAATTGTGGTGACAATATCATCTTGAGCCACATCACCATGAGGCAAGGCCATTAGTGAGTCCTCCTGTGCCTCCCTGTCTTTTATGGAGTTTACCCTGTCAGCGTGAAGAAGTTCCTTCAACTTTTGTGCTGGCATGGCCGGAGGTTTGCCCGACTTATGCTGATTTTGCAGGCAAAGACATCTTTAAACGAGTGATTGAAGAGGATTACAAACAGAGGAGAGCTGAAGCCCTAAGGTTAGTTGGCCATCAAGGTTGCTGACATCACCAGAAGTCCAGAACTTTTGAATGGATTAATATTTTTTCACAAAACCTTCAAAAGGCACATCTGTGACCCAAAGACTTTCTTCCCTGGAAAGTTCAGACCAAAATGTAAAGCTACTTCTGAGATCCAGGATGACAAAGAGATGTTAAAAAACCTGGATTTTTTCTGTTTCTTCAACACTTGATATTTTAGAAACCTCTTAATGTATCCCAATGACATTTGACAGGTCAAGAGGCCTGCCTCTAGAGATTATGCATGCCAAATGTCATATAAATCCATTTAATGGTTCCAAAGTTATTAATGCTCAGTATTTGGATTTTAAGATAGAAGTGCAGATTCACCTTAACTATACTGGCAGGGCAGTGCCAGTATAATATATATGTGTATATATATATATATATATATATATATATATATATATATATATATATACACACTACCGGTCAAAAGTTTTAGAACACCCCCATTTTTCCAGCTTTTATTGAAATTTAAGCAATTCCAGTCCAGTGAATAACCTGAAATGGTACAAAGGTAAGCGGTAAACTGCTAGAGGTTAAAAAAGTTTACGCTTTGCAAAAACTGTTTTAGAGAAATTGCAAAGAAAGCCAAGGTGTCAGTGAGTACAGTTTCCTACACCATCAAAAGGCACTTGGAAACTGGAGGAACTCTGACAGGAAGAGGTCTGACAGACCCAAAGCCACAACAGAATCAGAAGACAAGCTTCTGAGAGTCAACAGCTTGCGTGATAGGCGGCTCACAGGACAACAGCACAGAGTGACTGGCACCCTGAACCAAAAGGGCTACCACAGCATTTTGCAGCACCATGCAATACCCTGTGGTCTACGCCTAGTTGGTCAGGGGTTCATCCTACAGCAAGATAATGACCCAAAACATACCTCCAGGCCATGTCAGAACTACCTTCGAGGAAAAGAACAAGATGGTAGGCTTCAAATCATGGAATGGTCAGCACAGTCTCCAGACTTAAACCCCATCGAGCTGGTTTGGGATGAACTGGACAGAAGGGTGAAAGCAAAGCAACCTACAAGTGCAACACATTTGTGTGAACTTCTGCAACAGTATTGGGAAGAACTTCCCGAACAATATTTGATGTCCATTGTAGGAAGAATGCCAGGAGTGTGTTCGGCAGTTACAGTATATCTGTAAAAGGTGACTACTTTGATGAGTCAAAAATTTAGATTAAATTTTGTTAAACAAAATGATTCTATGATTTCTTTTTTATCTCCAATTGTTTATTTGTTCTATGCTTTAATTTCAGAGTACATTGAGACATTAACCTGCGTAAATTTCAATAAAACTGGTAAAATGGGGTGTTCTAAAACTTTGACCGTAGTGTAGTATATATATATATATATATATATATATATATATATATATATATATATATTGTTTGCAAAAACTTTGATACAGCAACAAAATAGGGAAATTAGGTGTTAGTGTTTCCAACCCTAATGCCCCACCACCAGAGATCCCACTCCTACCATCTCACCCCATCCTCCCACCCTTCACACACCAACAGGGACTGAGAAGCTAAATGACAGTGTCAGTGTTCATGAGGTGGGCATCCAAGAACCCCCGTCTTGAAAATTTGTTATTAAAATTCCTAAAATTGAAAAAGATATCAACATAAGTTGACCCCCCATTGAGCCCCGTTACGGCTTACCTCAATTATTCAGATCGCAGTTCGACTTTGAAGATTGAAGTTATGTCCCGGTCTAGAGAAGATCTCTGATCCTGACCTCTGAAGGGTAAGTATGGGTGAGGGGGGTCGAGAAGTGGGTGCATGGAGGAGGGGGGATGGGAGGGTGAAATGGGAGATGAAGGGAATGGTTTTCTTTTGCAGGGTAAAAATTAAAAAAACAAATACTTCGAGTGATGGTTTTTCCCTTCTTACAGGTTAAAATGGAAAAAAAATAAACAGAAAAATTAGACACACTGGGGTGGGCTTCGAGTATGCCACCAAAGTTTGCAGTGTGTCATGATGCTGACAGGGGGATTGGGCACCCTCATCAGTAATAGAACAAAACAGGATCCTGCATTGAAATGTTGTCAAATTTTGATACAGGATTCTGCACAGAAGAAAACAGGATGGTTTTCTTTTTTTTCAGTTTATTTAAGTAAAAAAATAATTGGGCACACTGGGTGGACTCCCAGTGTGCCACCAAAGTCAGAGAAGGGGGGTATCATGCTGCCATCAGGGGGATTGGGCACCTCCATTGGCAATACTTAGAAATAGAATCCTGCATTGAAATTGTAGCAAATTTCAATGTAGGATTCTGCATTGAAGACAATGAGGGAAGGTTTTCTTTATTCACAGGTTATTGAAATAAGAAAAAAAAATGGTCACACTGGGGTGTGCTGCAAGTGTGCCACCAAATTTGGCTGTGGGGTCATGATGCTGACAGAGGGACTGGGCACCCTCATCGGCAATATAGCAAAATAGGCTCCTGCATTAAAATGTTGTCAAATTTTGATTCAGGATTCTGTATCGAAGACAATGGGGGATGGTGTTCTTTTTTTCATATATTATTTAAATAAAAAAATAATTGAGCACACTGGGGTGAGTTTTCAGTGTGCCATATTGGTAGGGGGAGACACATGCTGACATGGGGATTGGGCACCCCATGTTGGCATTTGAAGAATAACTGCTTGGGCTGTTTTTTTTGTTTGTGGAAATCAGCTGTTGTGGGTCCCTGTTTATCACTCGATCCCCATTCATGAAGTGATATGAGGACCAGATAGCTCTATCTGACCATCTGGTCTTCATCTCATGACCAGATAGCCATATCTGACCATCTGGTCATCATTTCATGAACAGGGATTCTGACTCCTCACGAATGGGAATCTGCTCACAAATGAGGATTTTGACACCTCACGAATGGGGATTTTGTTTGTATAATCCCCGTTCGTGAGGTGTCAAAATCCCTGTTAATGAGATGAATTCCCGTTCATGAGGTGTCAAAATCCTAGTTCTTGAGCCGATCACCATTCGAGAGATAGGGCCATCTGGTCATTATCTCATGAACAGAGATTTTGACAGCTCATGAACAGGGATCAGCTCATGAATGGGGATTTTGACACCTGACGAACGGGAATTTTTTTTTTAAATTTAAACTTTATTGATGCATTTCCCTTTATAAAGGGCAGTTACAGTGGAACAAGATGTGACATACCACATGTACAGGAAGAACTGCCCAGCCTACCTCTCCCACCCATCTCCCCTACAGCAGCAACAAAACCATATAACCCTAAGTGCAGTGATTATTCCTCTGGACATATGAGAAATACTAAGGTGTGGCATAATCATAAGTGAGACAGTGAGAGTAAGGAGTGGAGGAGATTCCATATTTTACTATGAGCTGAAAATCTATTATGAAGGCTTGCAATCACCTTTTCTGTTCGGAGATTAGCAATGATTTTGTGCAACCACTCTTGGAAAGATGGGGTGGATTCGTCTTTCCAATGGTGTAAAATGAGTTTCTTTACAGATAAAGCAATCATGGAAATATGAAATTTCCTGATTCTGACCCTGACTGGGGACATGTCCCCTAGGAGACATATCTCAGAAATAAAGTACTCCTGAAGGCCCAGAAGGGGATCCAGAGACATCTTGATTGAATTCCATAGAGGGGAAACTTTGGGACAGGACCAAAACATACAAAGGAGCATTCCTTCTTCCTGCATGAACTTAATACATGTACTAGAATTCGAGAAACCCCATTTCTTTAGTTTAACAGGGGTACACTACATATTATGTAATATATGGTATTGCATGAGACGCAATCTGTCCTGGGAAACATATTTATGGCAGGATCTCCGTAGGGATTGCCAGTCCAACTGGTATTGAGGAAGGAGCGAGTTCCAAAATCTGGTAGGTCCAAAGGAGTCCCCGTATTTTTTATGATACAACACTCTGTGTAATTTAGATACAGTGCCTGAAGATCCAGACAGTAGGGAGATTTCAGGTATCAAGGCTGACACTTTCTGGGAAGGGGGAATATTCCCCAGGGCTATTGTGAGTAGGTGCCTTAACTGCATAACCTTAAAGTGAGATGAAACTGGAATGAGAAATGTTTCAATAATTCCACCTGGGGACAACCAATGTCCCTCCCCATCCACCAAAGAAATCAGCTTTCCATCACCTAATTGGGGCAACCACTTACTGGGAATCTGCTTCTTGTTAATAGCAAAAGATGGGGAGTTCCAAATGGACTGAGCTAAGTTAGTCTGGGGGGAATAATAAAGAAATAAATATAACTGTGCAAAAACTCTTAAAGAGATACATACTGTAGGACAGTCAGCTGTCTTTACCTGTGACAATTTGAGGTAAAATAGGGTTAAGGGGTCCTGGCATTTAGCCTTAATTACATCTAATTCAATCTTAAGGCATACTGGTTGTTCCATTTCAAGGCCCGGGATGTTCATCTCATGCATTTTACTAGGTGACTGGCCCAGTAGTATAATGCCATATGGGGAATCTGCAGCCCTCCCTCAAGTTTTGGGGCAGCTAGTTTATGATAAGCCAAACAGGGGTATTTATCAGCCCAAATAAATCTAGTAAATATACCATGCAATTTTTTAAACCAGCATATAGGGATAAAAGTATTGAGAAGGGATGGGGTTAAAAAATTCTAGGAAAGACATTCATCTCAATTATGTTGATCCTGCCCCATAATGATATGGGAAGTTTAGACCATCTGTCCAGGTCGTGAATAATAACCTGTGAGAGAGAATCCAGGTTATCCTTAAACCATGTTGAGGGGTTATGGGATAACTTAATGCCAAAATACCTAAATGCTCTAGGAGTCCAGCATAAGCCTAGGGGACTAATATCATTCTTGAATACCTTGTGGTTTAATGGAAAAAATAAGGATTTACTGGCATTCAGCTTGTAATTAGATAGCTCACTAAATCTGGCTATTTCATTCAGTAGGGGCGGTATTGATGATACTGGATGGGAGAGGTATATCAACAAATCATCTGCATACGCGGTGACTTTAATTTCATGGTGCCCAACCCAAATACCTTGTATAAAGATATTTTTGAGAATGTTTTGAATGAGGGATTCCAAGTATAGATTAAATAACAGAGGCAATAGGGGGCAGCCCTGCCTAGTCCCTGAATGGAGTGGGAAGGAGTTAGAGAAAGCCCCATTTGCTGAGATTCTTGCTGTAGGAGATTTATATTGTGCAGCAAGAATGGGGATTTTTACAGAGTCACGAACAGGGATTTACCGAAGTAAAAAACTGTCTTTTTTTAAGTCAGGTAAACAAAGGAGATGGGTTTGTAGAGGGTGTCTCTCTGAACAAAACACATACAGTTGTCAACTATAAATGTATCTGTGGGGCAACATACAACAGTTTCTTTGTGACAAAACCAAAAAACAAGATGGTGGCTCACAAATAAGGAATTTTTTCTTATGAACAGGGATTTAATGAATCCCATTCATGAGCTATCAAAATCCCTGTTCGTAAGCTGAAATCCTTGTTCACAGCTGTGCATCAATCCAAAAGATTGAACTGAGCATGCTCAGAACATGAATTGTCAAAATTAAATAACATTGGACCATAATAAAATTTTTCACCAAACAAACACTGGCTTGTTCCATAGGGCAACCTCTTTCTTTCCTGAAACTTTTGGGCTAAAATTCTAAACAGTGTAGCTGGAGGGTGATGAGAAAAATTCAGGAAAAACTGGCAAAAAAAAAAAAAACTTTTCCCATATGTGTTGCTCAAAATCTGCACATCCAATCAAAACAAAACACGGCAAGCCAAGAGATCTGCCTCACAGGACAGCACATACCACATTGAATGCAAATCCATTTAACAACTGCAAAGTCATTAAGGTGCACAATTTGGGATTTAACAATAAACTTCACATGCAACCCTAACTATAGAGGAGCAGCTGCGCTTGTATCAAATATATATATAAATATATATTTATAAAATAGGTAAGAAAAAAAGAATCATCTAGTTGGTTGAAACACATCAGATGACCGTGCATATATCAGAGCATGACAGCACACCTGCACTTTCACCCCCCAAATCAATTTTACCATTTTATAGATAGAGAACCCACTCTAGGGTGTGTGGACGCACTCTGATATATACACACCTTGGGTGGTTGATGCACTTGGTCTGTGGTCTCATATGTAACAACGCACACCAAGGCATGCGTATATCAGAGCATGACTGCAGAACCTAGAGTAGGCTATCTATTACATACAGAGGCTGCTGCCTGCCCTTGAACAGGGCTGCTGCAGCTCCCCCACGGTCGGCTGACACCCAGTCAGCCACCAACTGAGACCAGAACATCCATCTGCAGCTCCTTGGAAGCTGCCTGTCCTTGAACAGGGCTGCTTCAACTCCCCCATGGTCGGTTGACACCCAGCCAGCCACTGACCGAGACCAGGACGCCCACCTGCAGTTCCTTGGAAGATATTGGACAGCGCAGCCAATCGGAATATGGGTGCTTCCAGCAAATTGGCTCCGATTGGCCAGGACTTTTACCCTGCTTCAGCCACCTGGCACTTTTTACACAGATTTTTGATAGAACTAAGCACATTTCAACTGTGTAATAGAAGTTCTTTTTGGCTATTTTTCCATTAGCAGGTTATACAGACCTGCCACTAGAGGGATTCTTGGTCTTTCTATACAAATCACTGTACTCAATCGTGGGCAATATGGACTGCATTATCATTCTACTTCTTTCCCGGTGCTGCTACAAGGGAAGGTTGTAGTTTGAGGTTCCCCTAAGCTTCACTGAACAGGCTGACAACTTCCTTAAAACTGCCTGTGCGACAGCTCTGCAGCTGAAAACAGGAAGCCCTCAGTGTCTACCATCCACCTTTCAGACTCAAGTCAGATAGACTCCGAGCACCCTACTCTTACCTTTGCTACACTGACATCATCCAGTAATAAAGCCTAACTTAGTATAAGCTTCCTTCCACCCTCCTTGGTGTGCTAGGAACCCAAGTGTACCTCTCCCTAATAGGGGTGTGCTACTTGCCAAAATCTACTCACTGACCCTACTTTGGGTGGACATGCTCATAGACCCATTCCCCCCAGAACCAGTGAGCAATCTACATAATATCCCCTCACATGACTTCCTTAGCAGCTACCCTATCTCAAGTGTATCTACTCTCTTAACAGAGCATGAGATCATAAAAAAGGGTCTATGCTATAACCTGCTTTACTATATGAGCAGGACGTGTCGAAGACACCTCATCTCAATACCTAGCACTAAACTGCTCAGGTTACTAGTCTTGCTACTTCTCCTATCAGGTGATATCCAACCTAACCCTGGCCCATACGTACCCAATACCTTGGTAGCATCCCCCCAGGACCATCAATGGGCAGCCACCAAGGGTCTGAAGATAGCACATATGAACATATGTAGTCTTAGACCAAAAATACATGAAGTCCAGGCCTGGTTGGACCTCTACAAACTGGACTTACTAGCCATCTCTGAAACCTGGCTAAAAGCCCACATCCATGACCATGAGATTCAGGTTGTGGGCTACAACAGCTACTGCAATGACAGAGAAGCCAAAAAAGGGTGTGGGGTCCTAATCTATGCTAAGGAGAACCTCTCCGTGTCACCTCTACCCCTGCAGACTAATCCTACTGCTGAGGGAGACAGCATATACATTCAGATAACCCTAGGGCATGCCAAACAACTAACAATTGGCTGCGTCTACCACCCATGAAAATCAGCCCTCAAATCCCTTGAAGCCATCACAAATGATACGGCTATCAAGGTAACAATAGAGCAACTAATCCTGGGCAACTTCAACATTAACTGGGCCCAGGACCCTGGTCATGCCTTGAAGTCACTTACCTATGAAGCAGGTCTGACGCAGGTCATCTCTGAACTGACCAGACTTAATTACAAAACTAGGAACCACACCACCCTTGACTGAGCTCTGGTATCTAACCCCACTAATATACGGAGTGCGGGCACAAAGGCAGACTCCCTGAGTGACCATTCCCCAATCTTCTGTATATGTAAAAACAAACCACCTAATGTCCAACATGTAATTCTCTCTGCCTGTGACTTCTCCAAGTTCTCTGAACTACAATACAATCGCTACCTAGTTAGTCTGAACTGGAACCCCATAAATCTTCTCCCTACTCTTACTGAGGCTGTGCAATACTTCCAGGATGAACTAACCACAGCGGCCAACCTCTTTGCTCCAATGAAGAGAATGAGGGCTAAAGGCAGCTGCTACAAGTAGATCTCTCTCTCCCTCCCTCAAAGCCCTAATGGCTACTCAGGAAAAAGCCTGGAAAAAGTTTAGGCTGTCCTCCCTCCCGGCAGATCTCGCTGAATACAAAGCCCTGAGGAACAAAGACAAGAGAGCCATAAAACTCGCTAAGAGAGAGATTACTTAACACACCTCCAGAAAACCAGCCTGGGCAACCCCAAGCAATTCTGGAATCATATCAATGACCTGATCAAGGGCAGCAAAAAGCCTCAGTCCTGTCCCATGGAGATTAACAGTCAGCTCACAAGTGACCCTTCCCAAATATCTTCTGCCCTTAACAGGCACTTCTTAGACCTTGAGGCCTACAAGACCTGTCTGTCTCCCCAGACTCACCCCCCCACCTCAGATGAACCACCTCACATAGAAAGACCCCCATTTCACCTGTGACTGGCTAAATGCACTGAAGTACTAAACCTCCTAAGGAACCTGAAACCAAAAGGGTCGGTGGACCCGACGGTATCAACCTTCAGCTACTCAAGGCAGGAGCTACCTCCTTAGCCTGGCCTATAACCATGCTCCTCAATCGATCACTGAGGGAAGGAGCAGTCCCTGACGCATGGAAACATGCCAATGTTGTCCCTTTTCACCAAGGGGGGCTCAGGGAAAAACTCAGCAACTACAGGCCCATCTCACTCCTCTGCTCACTTGCTAGGATTCAAGAGTCATCTACAATCAACTCAGGGACTACCTGGAAGCTCATCAGCTCCTTGCTCCCTCCCAACATGGATTTAGAACAAACCATGGTACTGACTCTGCCCTCATTAACTTCACGGATGAAGTTCTCAGGGCAATGGACAAAGGGATACCCACTGGTGCAGTCTTTATAGACTTATCCAAGGTGTTTAACCTCGTCGACCACAACTTGCTGCTACTGAAGCTGCAAAATACAGGCCTAGACAATCATGCCCTGAAGTGGTTTGGGAGCTACTTATCAGGCAGGGCACAGAGGGTCTCATGGGAAAGGGACCATGTCTGATCCACTACCCCCTAAACCAAGGTGTGCCTCAGGGCTCAATTCTAGGCCCCCTCCTGTTTTCCTTGTTTACCAATGACCTGCATACCCACTGTGGGGAGAGCTCGGTTGTGCAGTACGCTGATTATACTGTCATCTTCCGACCCCTGTGTGACGTGGTTTCCATAGGCCCTCGACTCCAAAAGGATCTCACTTCACTAGAGACTTGGCTATGTAAGAACAGAATGGTACTAAATGCTGACAAGACCAAGGCAATGCTATTCGGGCCAAGATCCCTGGAATTTGACAAGTCCTCATCCCTCTCCTTAACCTCACTGTCTGGTAAAACCATTAACGTAGTCCCCTCCCTTAAATACTTAGGCCTCATGTTGGATCAGAATATCACATACAAGGAACATGTGGACCAGGTCACCAGGACCCTACATTGGAAACTTGGCACTCTGTACCAACTCAGGGACCAACTCATCCCTGAAGCCAGGCTCTCCATAGCTACCAGTGTCCTTCTACCTAACCTGACCTTTGCGGCCCCTATTATACAGGGCATGGCTAAACAAGAGATTACCAGGATGCAAATGCTATATAATAAAATAACTCATTTCGCAACCTTAGACCACCCAAGATGTCACTACTGTGACCATTTGGCCAACCTTCGTTGGCCCACATTGGTCACCCGCCTCAAACACCCCTTGCTTGTCCAGGCCTACAAGCTTCTCAAACCCCATGATCCACCAAGCATTGCTGAGACCATAACCCTCAAACACAACCCAAGGAACCTAAGGACCTCGGACAGAATGCTATTAGAAGCCCCTAGGGTAAGGATAAATGCTGGCAGAAGATCCTTTTCCTCCCAAGCAGCCTGCCAATGGAACAAGCTCCCTCCCCAAGTCCAGGCCTCCTTCTCACTCATGAACTTCCACACCAGGATCAAGTCCCATCTGCTGACCTCAAGCACATGCCACTGTCATGGCACTTAAAGCTCCTAAGGTACTCCCCTCCTCTCCAACTCCCGTCTCCAAGCTTAACCTTCCTACTACCTGCCTTATACAGACTGCTCACCAGTGGCAATGTGTAACCCCTGAATAAACTATATGCAAAGTACTACCAATTGCTTACATGTCATGATGATAACCATGCCTGTACCCATGCCTGCATCCACTGTTTTTCTTTACCGTGCCTGTAAGCCATGCCTATATCCACTGCTTTTCTTTTACCATACCTGTAATCATGCCTGTATCCACTATTTTTCTTTACTCTAACCACCTCATGATGTAACTCACAATGCCTCAAATGTTCCTTATGTCCTTGTTAATTCTTATATCTTGTATTGTTATCCTGGGTTGTCCCTGAAAAAGGGACCTTCGGGGCTCAGTGGGCCTACCAGTCACCAAAATGTAATAAATAAATATATATATATATATATATATATATATATATATATATATATATATATATATTAGAGACAGACAACTCTATTTAATGCATTAGTTAGGGCTGTTCCACAGGGACAAAGTGAGGAAATTCAGTGTTAGGATTGAAAGCCCCCTTGGACCCCCCTCCCCACCCCAACTGGCACCAGGGTGCACATTAGGTTGCCAACCCTAACTCTCACCACATCAGATGTGTGAAGAAGCAGAGGTATAGGATAATGGGTGAGAGTTAAGACTGAAACCCCAATGAGCACCCTGATGCTGGTTGGGGATGTGGGTGGGGGCCAAGGGGGGCTTTCAACAATAACACCAAATTTCCTTGCTTTTGTTGCTGTGGAATAACCCTAACTAATGCATTAAACTGAGTTTGTTGCCTCTAATTTCCCTTCTTTTTGAGAATGATAATAAGAAATAGTGAATGTAATGCAGTGGCAGGAGCGTGGGGCTCTTCAGGACCCATGCTCCTGCCATGTGATGTATTGTCACATAGTAACACGGTGCCCATCATCACAAATGGTAATGTGCATGGTGATGCAAAGTGAAACAGAAAGATAAATAGTACTGTAGACACAAATGGTTAAAATAACACAAGCATAAGTGCAAATGAAAAAACAAAGGGTAACACACACAGTGCCGTAGACAGGAACAGTAAGTGAAATGGGTACAGAACCGCAAGCAGAAGTGGTAAGGGTACCAGTAATATAAGCTCACAGTCTGGTTTTCCCCAAAAGCTGCATAGAGAAAGACAGTTAGTACAAAGAATGTATGCATAATAATGGGTCTCAGAGCAGAAAATGAGGAGTTGGAATACTAAATTGCTTATAGCTCAGGAACAGTAAGATGTAGGAAAAAATGTAAAAGTCATACAATTTATGACTTTCCTGTCTAGTACTGTATAAGCATTTTTCTGACGAAAAGTCCGTATCTCGCACTGTTTCCGAGTTACAGGCCCTGAAAGGCATGGCAAACGCAGCAATGTTATCCTATGGGAAAAAAAGGGAAGTTCAGAGTGCCATAATGTTGCCTCCTTGTAATATGTTTTCACCAAACCACTAAAATGCACATCTGTGGGATGTTGGCTTTCTTTCCTCCAAATTTCAGCCCAAAAGACCAAACCGTTCTTTTGCAGCAGGGTGGCAAAGAATTGCTGTCATTTTGCCACAGCCTGGAAAAGTACTGTTGAACTTTGCGAAAGCTTTCGCCAGTTCATGCAACAGTGTCGCAAATGTAAAAATACTTTGCAAAAGTACTTTTTCCAGAAATGTGAAAAACATATTTTTGGGGTGTTCTATCCCAAAATAAAGACATGCCTAGCATCCTCAGGGTCCAACTAGGTGAATACAAAAATAATTAGGTTGCTAGAGGGTCCCAAATTTAAATGGCAAGCATTATTTTGATGATCAACTGAAAACAAAATGGCAGATTTGCAACAGTAAAAGGGCCATTTGTGAAAGTAAAAACTGCATTTGCAACACTTTTGAACTTTTTGTTAACTTTTCCCATTGACTTATAATGGAAACTTGTTTTTTGAATAACTTTTGAACTGTTTAATATTTTTTCATAAAATCTTGAATAGGCACATTGATGACCCTGGCTGCACGTGCCCTGAAGATTTTAGACTAGTCACTCAAACAGTGTGACCTGTAGAGATGAGCAAAGAATTGCAAAAAGTAATAAACGCGCACGCAGATCATGCTTAAAACTCCACAGTAATTTATCCAAACAGTACAACAGTTGGCAGATCCTAAGATGTATGCTTCTTGATCATGTATGCCAAATTTCAGGCAAATCCATTGAATGGTTGCAAAGTTATTAAGGTGCAAAATTTGGGGTTTATCATGTAAATGGCTCCTCAACCCTAACTATGGTAGCACTACCATGCTACCATAATGAATATATAGTATATATATATATATATATATATATATATCTATCTATATATATATATATATATATATATACACACACACACACACACACACACACACACACACACACACACATTTTATTGCAAAAACATTGTTAATGCATCAATTAGAGTTAAAGTGACAAAAGTGGGAAATTAAATGTTAAGGCTGAGCCACTAACCACCACCACCACCACCCCACCCCCCATCCTCCACAGACTGGCAGATGCTGGAGTGTGCCATGGGGTCTTCAGGCCCAGCTCTCACCCCATTTCATGTGTAAACAAGTTGATATGCTACAGTAAAGGAGAATGGGCTGAGAGTTGGGCCTCAAGACCCCATGGCACACCCCAGCATTTATCGGTCTGTTGAGGATGGGTAGGTGGGGTGGGGTGGTGGGGGGTTAGAGTCTCAACTCTAGGGTCTCAGTTCCCCACATTTGTCACTTTATCCCTAACTGATGCATGAACAAAGTTTTTTGCAATGAATTTCCTTATATTTTGAAAAAGTACAATATAACTAGTAAATGGTGTGTGTTGGTGGGAGCTGCTCATTTGTGCATAATGATATGCATATGTTGGAGCACTGGCCCTACAGGCCCTGTGCTCCCACATATATGTAACTATGGAGCCATACAACAGCCCTATAGGGCAAGGAACACTTGTAACTCTAATTTGCCAATATCACAGCAACTGTTGCAGCTATGAAAAAAAATTCCAATGCCTTTGTAATCATGACAGAGAAACCTCCACATGAGATAAGTCGACTAAATCTGTATCTCACATTGTTTCCTAGATACTGTACATTCACTGAAAAGCACTGTGGGTGCCGTAATGTTATCCTATGGGAAAAATCTCAATTGATTTATGGCATATCTATGGGTCTGATGAAATTATATGTTTGCCTAAACAGCATTATTCACATCTCTGGGACACCCCCTTTATACCCTGCAATTTCAAGCCAAAAGACCAAACCATTTATTAAAAGTGTAATGTTTTTAATTTTTATTTATTTTAGTCTTTGGTAACTGGGTAGGGCCCACTAGGCACACGTGCCTGTTTTCAGGGGTGGCATGGGAGCACTGGGTGGTTAAGTGACTTGTTGAGAGTTACATGGTATCAAGTGAGGGTTGAGAGAATCAAACCAAGGTCTGGTCTGCAGGATGTACCAAACTCATTCACAGCTCTTTACTCTAAGCTCTAGGCTATACTGCCAGCCTACTGGTATGTGTTGGCAGGAGAGAAAGTCCTTCAGGCCCCACACTCCAACCAAACTTCCCATTTATGCATAATGATATGCATCTGTGGGAACATGAGCCCTCCAGGCACTGCGCTCCCACTCACACATAAAAAAGGAGCCATACAGCAGCCCCAAAGTACTGAAAAGGAACCTTGGTAACAGTTATTTGCCAATATTTCAGTAACTGTACAACCTAGGAAACCAATTACACTGCAGGTGTAATCTATGACTTTTATACTGCCCCTTTATACCCTGCAAATTTCAAGTCAAAAGACCAAACCATTTGTTTACAGTGCAGTGGCAAAGTTTTTAAAATCCTAAATCACGAGGTGTCAAAATCCCCATTCACGAAGTCAATCCCCATCTGACAGCTGTCAAAATCACCATTCATAAGTAATCCTTGATCATCAGATTTTGGCCATCTGTTCCCTAAGTCATGAATGGAGAGTTTTTCACCTTGTGAAAGGGAACTGGCTCACAAACAGGGATTTTCACAGCTCGCGAATGAGGAATTGAAAGACAAATCACTTTTCGTGAGCTAACAAAATCCCCATTCATGAGCTGATCCCCTTTCAAGAGCTGTCAGTATCCCCATTCACAAGCCAATCCTCTTTTGTGAGAAGGGACATCAGGTAGGGAAATGACAATCAAGGATTTTGCTATCTCACAAAATGGGATTGCTCGCGAATGGGGATTTTGTCAGCTCACGAATGGGGATTTTTTCAGCTTGTGAAAGGGGATTCAAAAACTCAATCTCCTTTCCCGAGCTGACAGAATCACCGTTCATGAGCCAATCCTCATTAACAAGAATAGCCATCTGGTCCCTAAGTCATGATCAAGGATTTTTCTACCTCGCAAAATGGATCGGCTTGCAAACAGGGAGTTTGTCACCTTGCAAATGAGAATTGGAAGCGAGTCACAAATGAAGACTTTCAAAATTTAAAATTACCATTTTGTAGCCAAAATGAAGCAAACTAAAGGTATAGGTTTGTTGTGGGCATCACCCTGAATAAAACCTATGCCTTATTGCAACAAGAAGTCACCCGTGGAGGAAGCTAAGACATTTTGTTTGGGGGAAAAATGAAAACAAGATGAAGGCTCGCGAACAAAGAATTTTTTCTCACGAACGTGTATTTTTTAAATCCCCATACATGAGGTGAAAAAATCCTTGATTGTGAGCACAGTCCCCTTTCACAAAACATACATATACATATTGGCATGCACTGAGCATGCTCAGAGCTCAAAAATTAAAAATTAAATAACTTTGGAATGGATTGATATTTATTCACCAAATCAATGCTGGAATGTTCTTTTACCAAACCTCTTTCTACCCTGAACATGTCAGACCAAAATACCAAATGGTGCGGCCACAGCACAATGAGCAATAATCAGAAAAAAGTATCAAAAAAAGGTGAAAAACACGTTTTTCAGCACTTTGCTGTACCTGAACCGCAAGTTCAACTGAAACACAACTTGGCAAATCAAGAGATCTACCAGAGAAGATGAAATAGTCCACATTTCATGCAAATCCATTCAACAATTGCAAAGTTATTAAGGTGCAAAATATGGGGTTTAACATTAAGCTGCTTACTCAACCCTAGCTCTGCCCTGTTTTAGCTACCAAACGTATAGGCATTAACCAGTGCTCATTGTACTTATACTTTGCATGGTTGCTCACCAATATTTATTCTATGTATGTACTGCATGAATGTCTATGTTTTATTCTGAGTGAGCCTTTGGAAACAAGTCTATGACTCAAAGGGTTGTAATTCTGATTTCCTAATAAATAAATAAATAAATAAATAAATTATACCGGTGTGACATTTTACTCATTAATAACTTTGCAACCATTCAACAGATTTGCACAACATTTGGTGTGCATGGTCTCTTGGTGTACCACATTGCGTTTTGGTCAGATGTACAGTTTTTGTGCAGCAAAATGCCAAAAAAATTCATTTTTTGACCATTTTGCGCATTGTTTGTCAGTGACACTGCATGGCTGCTGTCTGATCTGCCAGTCCAAAACTTGAGCTGTAGAAAGCACATGGGTCAAGAAACTTGCCTCATTTTGTTTGGTGAAAAAAATTAATCCATTCAAAAGTTATTAATGTTTGAATTTCCCATTATAAGTCAATGGGAAAATAAATATGTATGATTTGTGAAAGAATGGGGTTCTGGCCATCTGGTCTATCCTCATGATCAAAGAATTTACAGGCTTACAGCTGAAACATCTTTGGTAGTGAGAAATGTATTGATCGCTATGGCCGCCATCTTGTTTTCAGTTTGCAGTCAGAAAAAAGCAAATATCTCAGCCCATATGTGATTTCTGAAGTAAAGAAAGGATGGGTTTTGCTCAGGGGCTTCCCTCTATTGACCTATGTCTGTGGTTTCATTCAGTTGTGTCAAAAAATAGAGTTTTAAACTTTGAAAATCTTTGGTTGTGGCTCACTACTGATCTTTGATCACGAGCCTGCAAATTCTTTGGTCACGAGATTGTTTTTGTTCACAAGCTTATTTCATCACTTCACGACGAGATGGCCAATTTTTTCATGACCAGATCTCCCTGGGAAGGACTAGATAGCCCACATTTCATGACCAGATGTCCCCTGATGGCCAAAAATGATCTTAGGTCACAAGGCCAGAACAATTCTCGTGACCAAATAATTTCTAAAGGTGGTGAAACTCTGAAATTAAATATCTCTGAAAAGGTTATGTCTTTTAAATTGAAATTTGGAGGGTGTTGAGGTGATGTCCTAGAGCTGTTACTGATGCTGTTTTGGTGTTGGAAAATTAATTATTTGCAGAGATATTGAGTGACATACTTAACATTTCGCCCATAGGATTGTGCATGGTGCTATTGGCTTGAAAATGTATAGGGTAGGTAGCCCTAGTGATACAAAGCTGCCTTTCAGAGGTTTGGTATGTAAAACATAAACAGGTGCAGAATTATGCCACTCTGACAAATGAAAAATGTGTTTATTCTGCTTCAATAACTTTTGAACTGTGTGTCCAATTTGCCTGACATTTGGAATGTAGAAAGGTTAATCATAGATCTGCTATTGTCACAATTTTTCTGTTGGTGGCAGTTATGTTTGTTGAATTGTGGTGCATGCTCATTATAGTTAATGGGAAATTATATTTGTGCATTATGAAAACCATGGTGAGCACATTTTTGGGTGCGTAGAAAGATCCTATTATAAAGTATAAGACAGCAGAAAAGTTAAGGCAGATGTATATTATTATGTAGTGCTGAGCAATGTGGTGGGAGCATTGGGCCTGAAGAGCCCCTCACTACCACCAGTACATGTGATTCAATACCTATATTATGATGTTTTGCAGAAATATACAAGTTAGTGGAAGCGCGTGCTCCCACCAGCAGTGAAAAAAGCATTTGAGTCGGTTCAGATTGGGTTGTATGCATGGGTGTTGGGCAGTGTTTATGCCCTTTGAAGATTTCATGGAAAATCTTGCTCTGTTCCACAGTTATGCCATTTTTTGGTCTGCCATTATAGTCAAATATATATGTGCATTGTGAAAACAGTGGCAATGCAATTTTTCAGTATGCAACAAGAATGTATTTCACTGGGTTCAGATTGTTTTGTTAACATGGATGCTTGGCTGTGGTGCTCCCATTTGAAGATATTGTGAAAAAATCTTGCTTCATTCACAAGTTATGCCATTTTTTGGTTTCCCATTATAGTCAAAGGGAAAATATATGTGTGCATTGTTAAAACAATGCAATCACTTTTTTTCCTGCATGACAAGAATCCATTTGAGTGGGTTCTGATTGGTTTGTATGCATGGGTCCTGGGCTGTGGTGCTGCCCTTTGAAGATTTCATGAAAAAATTTAGCTCCGCTGAACAGTTATGACATTTTTTGTCTCACATTAGTCAATGGGAAAATACATATGTGCAGTGTGAAAAGATTTGCTTGTGCGGCAACATGTCTGCAAAGGATTGTCCAGAGTGCTTCTTTCTCTGAGACTCTGTCATACCATTCCATTGTGCTGCTGAGCCCATATCTCCTGGGTGCCAAGTCATTGTGCCACAGATGTGTGTTTTGGCATAATAGCACCCCTATCTTTAGGGTTCAATAGGCACGTTAATGTTAAACATCACATTTTTGCACACTTGAAACTTTGTAACTGTCAAACAGATTTGCCTGAAACTTGGAATACTTGCACTGGTAAGGTAGCTCTGTTGATTTACCAATTCTGTTTCAGTTGTACATATGTTTTTTGCACAGTTAAGCCCCACAAATGTACCATTTGCCACTCCTATGCAGTTGTTTGCTCGTGTTGTACTGCAACTGTTGAACGGATGTTCACAAAATTTGGGACACATGGTCTGCTATGGTACATCTCTTCTTTTACCAGTTTTTGTTTCTGTCAGACATACGGTTCTTGTGCAACGAAGTGGAAAAGTGATCTTTTCGGCACTTCTGTGCAGTTTTCCACTCATGCCTCTGTGACCATTGAACAGATTCAGATAACATTTGGTAAACACCATCTGGTATGGTACATCTCTTTATTTACCTATTTTCATTTCAGTCGTACATACGGTTTTTGTACAGTGAAGCAACAAAAATTTAGTTTTTGCTACTTTTGTGTACTGTGTTGCCTGTGTCACTGTGCAACCATTATATAGTTGATTTGTCTGAAACAAGGGACACAGAAATCTCTGTATTTAAGGAACATGTCACATTTGATGTGCATCCACACAATGCAAAATGCTGTCCACAAAATGTAAACTGTGCCATGCCATGTCTCTGCAAGGAATGTATTTTCCGACACCTAAACACTACAATTCACATCTACAGGACATCCTGACAACACCCTCCAAATGTCAAGCTAAAAGACCAAACCAATTCCAAGATATTTAATTTTAAATGTTATCAAAATTGGGCAATCTGGTCCCTCCAAATTTGGCCATCTAGTCCCTCCATCAGGATCAAGGAATCTTTGATTGTGAGCCTGCAAATTATTTGATCAGGAGGAGGCACCAGATGGCAAAAACCCCATTCTTCATTCGTAAAATAATCATATAAATTTTCCCATACACTTTTAATGGGAACTTAATACTTCAATAACTTTGAAAGGATTAATATTTTTTCACAAAACAAAAAGTGACATGTTCCTTGACCCAAGCTCTTTCAATGTGCCAAGCTTCAGAGTGGCACACAACACAATGACCATGCTGTGCCATGGACAAAATCTGAAAAACCGGCCACAAAACTGGCGTAAAGTACATTTTGCAGCATTTTGATGCACAAAAAGCGTAAGTCTGACTGAAAAGAAATTTGAAGGAGCAAGAGATCTACCATGCCCCACCATGCATACCAAATTTTATGCAAATCCATTGAACTGGACCAAAGTTATTAACGCACAAAATTTTGAGTTTAACATAGAAGTGGCTTCATAACCCTAATTATAGAGGTGTGACTGCGCCCCTATATATATATATATATATATATATATATATATATATAATCTATGAAAAATCTTCATTAATGCATCAGTTTGGGTTCTTCTACAGCGAAAAAATGGAGGAAATTCTCAATTCGGGGTTAGGGTTGAAAGCCCCCCCTTGGATCCCCCAGTCAAGCCCCCCAACTGGCATCAGGGTGCGTGTTATGGTCATCGGCCCTACCTCTCACCCCATCACAAGTGTAAACAAGCAGAGGTATAGGAGAATGGGGTGAGAGTTAGGACCGACAACCCCAACATGCACCCCGATGCCGGTTGGGGGGGTTCAAGGGGGGCTTTCCACCCTAACCCCAAATTACCTAGCTTTTTTTGCTATAGAAGAACCCTAACTGATGCATTAACAAAGTTTTTTGAATAGAATTTCCTTACTTTTTAAGAAAGAATAGAAAAGTAGAAAGTTGTGCAAGTTGGAGAGGGCCCCACACTCCCACCAACTTGTAAGTGTCAGGCCTCATTACATGCCCAATGACTAAAAAGTACATTCACAACAGCAAGACCAGCCACCAAACAAATGTTCATCTAGTAGAACAGTAGAAAACGCTGTCCACAAAACATAAAATGAACCACACAATATGTCCATAAAAATATATTGCCCATCATGTAACACCTCTATTAACATCTACAGGACATGCCGTCAGCACCCTATAAATTTCAAGTAAAACCACCAAACAGTGTCCAAGATGTGACATATCAAAATGTGAAATTTTCATTCATCAGAGTGGCACAGTTCTGCACATGTTGACATTTAACACACACAATGACTGAAAACTACATCCATGACACTAAGACTAGGTATCTTATAAATTTCAAGCCACCACCACAAGCAAAACACTGTCCGCAAAACATAAATTGCACCACTCTATATCTGCACCAAAAAAAGTTTTCTGACACTGAAGTACTGTAATTTTCATCCACATGACATGCTGTCAACACCCTCCAAATTTCAAGTGAAAAGACCAAACCGTGTCCAAGATTTAACATTTTAACGTATGAGATTTTCATTCGTCAAGCTGGCACAGTTCTGTACCTGTTGACATTTAACACACACAACAACTGAAAACTACATCCATGACACTAAAGCTAGGTACCCTATCAATTTCAAGCCACCACCACAAGCAAAAACACTGTCTGCAACACGTAAAGTGCACCACACAATATCTCCACCAAAAAAAGATTTGCCAACACACAAACAAATAATTCACATCAACAGGACATGCCGTAAACACCCTCCAAATTTCAAGTAAAAATACCAAACTGTTCACGAGATATTCAATATGAAAGATTACTAAAATTCCCCTATCTATTCCATTATAAAAAACTGGCCATCTTGTCCCTCCCTCGCAATCAAAGATGGCGATCGAAGAATCTCATGATCAAAGAATTTACAGGCTCACATTCAAAGAATTTGCAGGTTCACAAACAAAGAATAAAAAATACCATAAATCAAAAAATTAAAGAAATTACAGTATACCACAATCATGGTTCAACAGAATGAAGCCCCCTGAGTAAAACCCACCCTCATTTAACGTCCTAGGATGCCCAATGGCTGAGAAAATTGATTTTTAAATTGAGCCATCTCATCTCTCACACACGATGCATGATCGCGATCAAAGAATCTCACAATCAAAGAATTTGCAGGCTCACGATCAAAGACTTTGCAGGCTCACAAACAAAGAATTAAAAATATAAATCAAATAATTGAAGGAATTGTGGTAAACCACCATTACAGTTCTACAGAACAAAGCCCCCTGAGTGAAATCCACTCTCATTTAACTTCTTAGGACATCCCTGGGCTGAGAAAATAGATTTTTAATTTGATTCATCTCATCCCTTTCTCACGATGCACGATTGCGATCAAAGAATCTCACAATCAAAGAATTTGCAGGCTCATGAACAAAGAATAAAAAATGGTGAAACATGAATTATTGACTGATTTGAACCAAACCAATGGCATCCCTTGATAGAATGGACCCTCCTGAACAAAACTCACCCTCATGTGTGTCTGTAACCCACCCCTGAGCTGAGATATTATTGTTTTTAGGTCGTGATGCAAGATCGCGATCAAAGAATCTCACGATCTAAGAATTTGCAGGCTCGTGATCAAAGATCATTAGAGAGCCACGAATTAAGATTTTAAAAGCTTATAACTCTATTTTTTGACTGATTTGGATGAAACCAAAGGGATGGCTCTATAGAGCAGAGCCCCCTGAGTAAAACCCATCAAAGCTTTACTTCAGAAGTGACCCCTGAGCCAAGATATTTGTGTTTTTCCAATCGGAAAATAAAAAAACAAACAAAATGGTGGACCTCATAATTAAAGAATTTTGAAAATCCTCAGGGACAAAGATTCTTGAACCTTGAGGCTGCAAATTCTTTAATCGCCAGGTGGGACGAGATGGCCAGAACCCCCATTCTTTGATCGCAAAATCTACATTTTCCTATTCACTTATAATGGGAAGTTAAACGTGCCATAACTTTTGAATGCCTTAATATTATTTCACAAATAAAAAGCAGCATGTTCAGCCAACAAAGCTCTTTCAAATGAGCCATCTTGCAGAGTGGTGTGCCACACAATGGCCATGCACGACCACATTAAGAATGTCAAATGGTGCCTCCAAAAATGGATAATTTTGTATTTTTCAGTGCTTTCGTACACAAAGACCAGCACTCCGACAGAAATGTAATTTTGCAAAACAAGAGATCCAGTGGACCCCAACATCTGTACCAAATATCAGGTAAATCCATTGAACGGGTCCAAAGTTATTAACGTCCAAACTTTTGACTTTAGTATGTAGCTGGCCACTCAATCCTAGCTATAGTGGCACAATCCAAGAGTTATAATATATATATATATATATATATATATATATATATATACATATATATATATATATATATATATATATATATATATATATATATATATATATATATATCAATCTATGTATGTTATACTGATCCAGTAAGGCCAGTATATTAGGGTTGCATAGCAACTTCTTTGTTAAACTTGAAATTTTGCACTTTAATAGCTTTACAACACTTTGTATGATTTGTTTGATGTTTTGCATGCTTGGTGTGGTACCATAGATCTCTGGATCTGGAAAGTTTTGTTCTGGTCAGGATTGCTGTTGCAGAGCTGCAGAGCATGAAATGGTGTGAAAAATCCTCAAGTTTTTGAAATTCTTTGCTAGTCTCCACAGCTCAAATGGTTTGTCTGCCTGGTTTTACATTTTCAGGGTAGATGGGGACTGGTTTAGGAAAGTGCATTTTAAAGGTTTGGTGAAAAAATATTAATCCATTCAAAAGTTATTGAAGTTTAAAGTTTCACATTATAGCTTATGGGAAAAAATATATGTTCTGAAAGTGTAAGCAAGTAAAGACCCACAAACAGTCAGTTTCTTTGCCATTTCATAGCAAAAAAACGGTTATTGCTTTTGGGCTGAAACTTGCAGGGTGGCAAGCCTTGCACCACATATGTGCCTTTTGCTAGTTTGGTGAAAACAAATTACACCAGTTCCATGGTTACAGCATTCTGAAGTTGCAAAATTTCCCATAGGATAACATTGCGGTGCTCTCTGTGCCTTTCGGCACCCATATCTTGAAAACGGCTTGAGATACAGTTTTTTCGCAACTCACAGCTTAGTCCACCTCTTGGTGAACTAATCATGCACGGAGGTCTCCAAGTCATGATAAAAACTGCAGTGACATTTTTTTCATGACCGCTACTGTTACTGAGATATTACCAAATTTGTGTTACAAGGGTTCCTTTTCATGTCTCTAGTCTTGCAATATCTCTCGATACTTATGTATATGTAGGAGCATAGGGCCCAGAGAGCCTGCTCTCTCATATATGCATACCATTATGCAAAAATGGGAGTTGGGGGCATGTCATTATGCAGAGCTGGGAGTGCAGGGCCTGTGCTCCCACAGGGAGATGAGGGTTCTTTACAATGTATCTACACTTACAGTATGGATATGTGGTATCACAGGGCCCTACACTCCAAAAAATGGATATCATTACATATTTAGGCAGTTTGAAGGAAGCACATGGCCCTCTAATCCCTGTACTCCCATAACCACATTCTACTTATATTAGTGATACAACAGTTCATTTTCATGACTCTTGGTCTGTGGTGTGTCGCAGTACTTATGTGTAAGTGGGAACACAGCCCCCCAGATGACCCACGCTCCCACATATGCATACCAATATGCAAAATTGGGAGTGGTAGGCATGCCATTACGTAGTGCTGGGAGGGTAGGGCCCAAAGGGCCCCACTCTCCCCCAGGGAGGAGATGAGAGTTCATTATAATGTCTCTACACTAATGGATATATGGTATCACAGGGCCTCTAGGGCCCTGTGCTCCAAGAAATGGATAACATTATGTATTCATGGCAGTGTACCACTTTACATTAATGTTACAGGAGTTATTTTTTATGTCTCTAGGTCTGAGATATGTCTCTGCACTTATGTGGAAGTGGGTGCGCAGGGCCTGTGCTCCCACATATCCATACCATTATGTACAAATTGGAGCGGGGCACATGCCATTATGGAGGGCTGGGGGTGCTAGTTCCGAAGGGCCCTGTGTTCCCACAGGGAGAGGTGGGTTCATTACAATGTCTCTACACTTATGAATATATGGTAGCACAGGGGCTGTAGGGTGCTTCAGGAAATAGATAACAATATGTATTCATTAATCAATCAATCAATCAAAATCTCTATTTAACCAGGTGGTCACCATTGAGCAAGGCTCATTCCTGGGGGGTGGACCTAGATGTAACAAATACAGAATAAGGTATAATACACAATAATTACAATACAATAGCATAAACCATGTGGAGATAAACAGAGATAATAATATACGATACAGGTTAAATGAACATGTGTTGGGTCAAGCAGAGTGCATAAATGTTGAGACACAAGGGAAACAATGAGATACACAACATTACAATATACTAGCAAGAAAGCAGGGGTGAGAGCAGGAGCTGATAGAATAAGTGAACAGCCACACAACTGTCCAAACAGTCAGTATTGCAGATGGCTTCCACAACTACTGTAAGGTGCAAAAGTATGGGTCATAAGGGGAAGGTGAGCTGACTGGAGCCACAGAGTCATGTAGAAGGCTCACAAGGAGTATGGGAGGGATAAGGTGGGGGGAGCAGGGGAGGAAGGGGGCAGCATTTATGAGTAGGGTGCACATTGCAGATTGTGTTATGAGGTCTTCTAGTAGGAAGAAGTTGGAGGCCAGGGCGCAAGTGAAGCCAGTGCAGTGCCAGAGCAGGTTGGGGGAGGAAAGAGGAGGAGAGAAGCAAAGAAGGGTAAAAGGTGGTGTGAGAGAGAGAGAGAGAGAGAGAGAGAGGGTCAGGCTGTGACTGGACTAGGTAGTAGGGAAGGCTGCAGTGAGGTCGAAATGGGTCCAGAAAATTCATGGCAGTGAGAAGGGAGTGCAGGGCTCAGAGGGCCCTGTGCTCCCACAACCACATACCAGTTACATTACACTTTCTCAAAAAGAAAGGAAATTCATTGCAAAAAAAATTGTTAATAAACCATTGAGATATTGACAACTTTTTGTTACAAGTGTTCCTTTTCATGTCCCTAGATCTGGGTATGTCTCTGTACTTATGTGTGAGTGGGAGTGCAGGGCCCAGAGGGCCCATGCTTCCACATATGCATAAGATTATGCAGAAATTGGAGTGAGGGGCATGCCATTATGCAGTGATGGGGTAGGGTCCTGCACTCCAAGAAATGAATAACGTTATGTATTCATGCAACCACATACCAGTTACAATACACTATCTGAAAAAGAAGGAAATTTATTGCAAAAAACTTTGTTAATGCACCATTAGGGCTGCACTCCCACAACCACATACCAGCTACTTTACACTTTCTCAAAAAGAAGGGAAATTCATTGCAAAAAGCTTTGTTAATGCACCATTAGGGTTGCAACAACAAAAGATGGGAAATTCAACCTTAGGGTTGCCAAGTGCAAGACCGAACCCCCACTGTGCATGCAGGAACAGGTATGACAGATGTGTTTTGGTATTTTTAACCCTGATGTTCACCCCATTTCATGAGTAAGGTTAAATCGGTATAATGTAGGACAATGGGGTGAACGTTAAGGTTCAAAACCAAAGCACATCTGTCATACCTGTTCCTGCATGCACAGTGGGGGCGCAGTCTTACACTTGGGAACCCTAAGGTTGAATTTCCCTACATTTGATGTTGCAACCCTCATGGTGCATTAACATAGTTTTTTGCAATGAATATATATATTTTATTTATTTATTTAGTTTTTGTTAACCGGGTAAGTGCACTAGCCAGCAAGTGACTATTTTCAGGCACGACCCGGGAGGTACAATTACAATACAGACATATATACACATATATATATACACATATACACACTATAGGGGTGGTCGCAACCCTAGGGTAAAGTAGTCACTTTAATGTTAAACCTCAGTTATTTGTGTGTTAATAACTTTGCAACCATTTAATGTATTTGCATGGAATTTGGAATGCACGGTCTGGTATAGCATATCTCTTGATTTACCAAGTTGTCTTTTGGTAGGACTTATGTTTTCTGCACAGCAAAACATTAAATAACACATTTTTCACCACTTTCAACATGTTTTTTTTTTCCATGGCACTGCAACCACACCGAGTGATCTTTTTATCTGAAATTTGGATGCAGGAAGAGTTTGGGTGAAGGAACAATCCACTGTTGGTTTGGTAAAAAAATTTGAATCATTCCAAAGTTATTAAATTTTTAATTTTCAGCTTCTGCACATGCTCAATTCATGTAACATGTGAAAGCAACAGTTGTAATATCCAAAGCTAACAATAACATGCTGGTAATGAGTATTTCCAGGTAATGCAGCAGTATAACAACATGTGATGGTGCTAGTTTCATACTTGAGCAGTATCTTAAATGTAGTCTGTATCATCTCTATCTTTCCTGCTACCACAAGCCCATGTGCTAGCCTGCAGCAACCCATTTGTTGAATAGTGACACATAAAAATCAGTATTTTGAAAATGTGTACAGACTAAGTCTCATTGTATGAAAGAAGATATGCCAGCAATAATGTGTCATCATACTTTGTTGGCAGTATAGAGTCAATGAGACTATTTTTTTTTCTTTACATAGTCTTATGTGACATAAGTGCAGTGTTGTGATTATTGTGGTTACAGATGTGATGGAGTGGTATAGTGTCTTACAAGCTTGCATATGTCTTGCATGTGTGTGTGGGGTGGGGGAATGCAGAGTTAGGGTTTTGAACCCTAACATCACATTTCTCTACTTTGTCACTGTGCCTTTAACCATAACTGATGCATTAATGGAGTTTTTTGCAATGAATTTCTCTTCTTTTTGAGAAAGTGTAATGCAACTGGTAAGTGGTAGCCCCTCACTCCACCAACTTGCACAACTTTCTACTTTTCTATTCTTTCTTAAAAAGTATGGCAATTCTATGCAAAAAACTTCATCAATGCATCAGTTAGGGTTCTTCTACAGTGACAAAAGTAAGGAAATTCAACATTAGGGTTCCCACCCTTGCACCCCACCCTGCTCACAGCAACAGGCATCGGGGTGTGTATTGGGGTCATCAGTCCTAACTCTCACCCCCATTCTCCTACGCTGCACCATCTCAGCTTGTTTACACATGGGATGGGGTGAGAATTATGACTGATGACCCCTACACACACCCCGATGCCTGTTGCTGTGGGCAGGGTGGGGGTGAGGTGCAAGGGTGGGAACACTAATGTCAAATTTCCTCACTTTTGTCACTGTAGAAGAACCCTAGCTAATACATTATTGAAGTTTTTTGCATTAAAGAAAAAAATATATACTATATATATTAGAGGCAAAACACTCCATTTAATGCATTAGTTAGGGTTGTTCCACACCAACAAAAGTGAGGAAATCTGGTGTTAGGGTTAAAAGCCCCCCTTGGCCCCCCTGCCCACACCCCCAACTGGCATTGGGGTGTGCATTACGGTTGTTGGCCATAACTGTCACCCCATCACATGTGTAAAGAAGCAGAGGTGTAGGAGAACAGGGTGAGAGTTAGGACTGACAACCCTAATGCACATCCCGATGACAGTTGGGGGTGTGGGTGGGGGGCCAAGGGGGGCTTTCAACCCTAACACCAAATTTCCTCGCTTTTGTCGGTGTGGAACAACCCTAACTAATTCATTAAACTGAGTTTTTTGCCTCTAATTTCCCTTCTTTTTGAGAATGATATCGAGAAATAGTGAATGTAATGCGGCAGCAGGAACACAGGGCCCGCTCCTGCCATGTAATGTGATGGCAAGAGTGTGGGGCCCTTTGGGCCCCTCGCTCCTGCCACATGATGTCTTGTCACATAGTAATATTGTGCCCACAAACACAAATAGTAATGCGCATGGTGACACAAAGCGAAACAGAAAGAGAAACAGTAGTGTAGACAGAAATGTTAAAAACAACACAAAAGAAAGTGCAAATGTGAACGCAAAGGGTATCACACATGGTGGCATAGACGTGAATGGTAAGTGAAATGGGAACGGAACCACAAGCAAAAATGGCTCTGAGAACCATTATTATCCATACGTCCTTTGTACTCACTGTCTTTCTCTATGCAGCTTTTGGGGAAAACCAGCCTGAGCACTTCCATTACTGTTACCGTTACCATTTCGGCTTGCATTCCATTCCCATTTCACTTAAAGTTCACGTCTATGCCTACCATGTGCATTACCCTTTGCGTTTTCATTTGCGCTTTCTTTTGCGTTGTTTTTAACATTTCTGTCTACACTACTGTTTCTCTTTCTGTTTCGCTTTGCGTCACCATGAGCATTACCATTTGCGTTTATGGGCACAATGTTACTATGTGACAAGACATCACGTGGCGGGAGCGAGGGGCCCTTAGGGCACCGCGCTCCTGATGCTGCATTACATTCAATATTTCTCATTATCATTCTCAAAAAGAAGGGAAATTACAGGCAAAATACCTCAATTTAATGTATATTAGGGTTGTTCCACACGAAAGTGAGAGAAAATTGGTGTTAGGTTGAGCCCCTTGGACTCCCCCACACCACCAACCGGCATCAGTGTATTAGTTGTCGGTCCCAACTTCTCACCCCATTCCTCCTAACCCTATGCTTCTTTACACATGTGATGGGGTGAGAGTTATGACCGACAACCCTAATGTGCACCCCAATGCTGGTTGGGGGTGTGGGGGGGTCCATGGGGTCGTTCAACCCTAATACTGAATTTCCTCACTTTTGTTGGTGTGGAACAACCTTAACTAATGCATTAAACATATTTTTTGGCCTCTAATATATATATATATATATATATATATATTGCTGTTATAGTTTCTGCTGCTGAAATGCCAGGTGTCTTCATAAGCAAGAGCATGTGCTAAGTGGAAGACAAAGGTCATTACTGCAGTTCAACTATGAGCAGCACTTTAACCTGAAGAAAGACTTGTGAACCCTGTATAAAGCACTCAAAATAAGGAGAACAAGAGTAGTTTAGCAGATTTGCCAGGAAAATAATTTACAAATATATGATGAGTACTTAGCAAAAAAAACAGTTCTGCTACTTGTGAACCATTCCCCAGATGATGTGGGTGTAAACCCTGCAATATATAAGGTACTGTAAATAATGTGACCAGACACTGTAATAACCATATACTGTTTTTGCTTAGTGACTGCAGTGGTTCTTTCCACTACTTTCTGATAGAACATACATCCACATTTTTTCTAATCAAACCTTAGGTCCCTGTTCTGGTCCTTATTACCCTCCTCTGGCCCCCTGGCAACTACACAGCCTTTGCTACAGTTAACCTCACTACTTCTGCAAGCTCCCATGGCTCTTCTGTAGGTGGTAGGGGATGTCACGTGGTCCTCTCCTGCTGACTCCCACAGGATACAGGGCAGGCAGTTGGCGTTAGGGTATGGCCCATGTGTACCAGCTTGTGTCAGTCTGACAGAGTTCTGGCTGATTTCCTCCCTGTAATGCTGCCCTCCAACTGCACTGTGATGCACACTATAGTCACAGGAAGGGGGGCTCCCCATCACACAGCTTCATCTGTGGTGAGAAGGTGAGCATTCCAGAGTCATGCAGAGGGGTTGCTGATGTCACAGATGCACCATGGTAACCAACCCAACTGAGGAACTGTTAACACTGGCAGGACTCCTTCATCACCAGCTGCACAGGTGCCAGCATCTTGGGCTCATTGCTGAACCTGGGTTGCCAGCATGGGGACCTGACACATTACCCAATAGACCACTTGGTGACCACACAGCATTCCACATTTTTTTTTATAAATCAGTTTCATGCTGCCACACTTTACTCTGAAACCTTCCACTGGAACAACTCAGCTCCATATATCTGCAACTGACCAAGGCTTGCTTTCATCTCCATGAGCTCACCCCTCATGGCAGGGTCTGGCAAGCCAGATCCAAGCTCCTCCATTCAATGCAGGCAAGGGTTTCTGTGGTGTAACTGAGTGGACAGTGAATGGGATTGGGGACTAACTGTGTCTGGGCTCATCCTACATGAGTCAGGCTTGATTCCTGTTTTTTCGTCCAGCCCCATGAGATGCCAACAGTCTAGGGTCTTCATGCTTGTTCATGCAATGCATGCATCAGCAGAGCCTGGCTAATGTTCTACCTCCCAATGTGCTGTCGATGTGCTGCCAACTGTAGTCACCCAGGTGGCAGTGTTGTGGTGACAGCAGATACTCACCCTCCTTTGAAGAAGGGAGCTTTCTCTTAGAAGCTCACTATTCCTCCAGCTGATAAAGGCTCATTCCCAATCTTGGATCACTGATGTCGCTAGCCTTACTACTACTGCTGCACCAGCAGGACAGCCTCAGAGTTCCACATTTAACAATTTTTAAGCATAGAAACAAACATTGTTGGCAAATAAGGATGGCTAGGCCCATCCAGTCTGCCTGCAGGCCCTATAGATTGTATGTGGCCATTGACCCTATGTGATCAATGGCTTTTCATCACTCCCTCCCCTGTCAAGCTTCCCTTGTGCCTGTCTCAGGCATGCTTAAAATCCTTCACTGTACTTGCCCCACTACCTCCTGTGGCAGACTATTCCAAATGTCGACTACCCTTTCTGTGTAGAAAAACATCCTCAAATTACCTCTTAATCTACCCCCTTCCAATTTCATATTGTACCCCCTTGTTCTAGTACTATTCTACATTGGAAAAGGTCACCCACCTGCACCTTGTTTATGCCCTTGAGTTACTTGAAAGTTTCAATCATGTCCCCCTGCTCTCTCTCTTCTCCTCCAGTGAGTACATATTGAGGTTCATTAGTCTCTCTTCATGTTTTGTAGTGCAAGCCATGCACCATCTTGGTTGCCCTTCTCTGGATAGTCTCCACCTTATCTATGTCTTTGTGCAGGTGTGGCCTCCAGAACTGCATGCAGTACCCCAGATGAGGCCTTACCAATGTTTTATACAATGGCATCATCACCTCCCACCTCATGCTAGTGATACCCCTGCCTATGCACCCAAGCATACCACTGGCCCTCCCTGCCACCTTTGTGCACTGCTTTGATACCTTAAGGTCATCACAGAATATAACCCCTAGGTCTCTTTCATCTTTGGTGACAGTCAGCTCCCGCCCAAGCTGTAGCTCTCCCCAGGGTTCCCTCTACCCAGGTACATTATTTTGCACTTCTTTGCATTAATCCTCAGTTGCTACATCTCCAACCATTTTTCAAGCTTATCCAGGTCCCTCTTCATTTTCTGCACCCCTTCTAGAGTATCCAACCAGTTGCAGATCTTGGTGTCATCTGCTAACAGGGAGACCTTTCCTTCCAGCCCCTCTATAGTGTTACTAATGAACACATTAAACTGGACTGGTCCTAGTATTGATCCCTGCTGTACCCCACTGGTCATCCCCCTCTCCCCAGATTGTACCCCATTTACCACCACCCTCTGTCTTCTATCTGTTAACCAGTTCCTAACCCAGTTCACCACTTTGTCTCCCATGCCCACACTACCCATCTTGTTAATTAGCCTGCTAAGTGAGACAATGTCAAAAGCTTTGCTGAAATCTTGGTAGGTGATGTCTACCACCCTTCCCTGATTTACTTCCCTAGTCACCCAATCAAAAAAATCTATTAGATTCATTTGAGATGACCTTCCTGCTGTGAATCCATGTTGCCTCAGATCCTGAGCACCACTGGATTCCAGATGTGCCACTATTCTTTCTTTCAGCATTGTCTCCATGATCTTTTCCCCCACTGAGGTGAGACTGACTGGCCTGTAGTTCCCCACCTCCTCCCTACTGCTGCTTTTGTGCAGTGGGACTACATATGCCCTCCTTCAGTCTGCTGGAACCACACCATTGTTGAGTGACTCTGTGAACAGGGCCTCCAGAAGTTCTGCTAGTTCCCTTCACTGCTCCCTTAATATCCTCAGGTGGATGCCGTCTGGCCCGATGGCCTTATTCACCTTCAGCTTTGTGAGTTCTTTCCAAACTCTCTCCACTGTGAATGGACTGGTGTCCACTTCTCCCCCCACCATTGCCTCTGTAACCCAACTGTAGTCCTTGACACTACCCCTGCTTAGTGAATAATGAGCAGAAGTATTTGTTCAGTGTTTCTACCTTATCCAGATTCCCCTCCTTACACTCTCTCTTCTCCCCTTTGAGTCTCACAACCCCTCATTTTTTCTTCTTTCACTGATGTACCTATCAAATACTGTATCTGCTTTGTTTACAGATCATGCTAAACCCTCTTCTGTCTGTGCCTTCACCCTCCTAACAGCCTTGCCTGTTTCCATTAAACATTCAAGGTACACATCGCTGTCCTCCTCCCTTTGACTCCCCTTATATTTCCTGAAACTCAGCCTGACTTTGTTCCCCATCTTTTTGGAGAACCATAGTGGTTTCCTTCTTCTTGTCCCTTTGGCCATTATCCTAACACATTGGTTTGTTATATCCACTATGGCTCCTTTCATTTTCTCCCATTGTTCTTCCATCGCTTTATTCCCCTCCCCTCCCCAGGACTGCTTGTATGCGTCTACCCATTTCAGTAAAATCTGCCCTTCTGAAATCTAATACTCTTGCCCTTTTGTGACTTAATTGAGTACATGTCCCCATGCTAAACCATATCATGTGGTGGTCACTGGATCCCAGCTACACTTCCACCTGTATTTCATCAACTCTGTTCCCATTGGCACATACCAGGTCCAGAATTGGCTTGTCCCTGGTTAGTTCATGCACTAGCTGCCTGAGTCCAACCCCTTGCAGGGATTCCAGGATGGCTGTGTTCTGGCTGAAGCGGCCACCTGGGTGGTCCAATCCACGTCCAGCATATTGAAATTCCCCAGTAGTGGGATTTCACTTTAAGCTGCCATGTCATGTATGTTCTTCACTGGTTCCCTGTCTACTTCCACCCTCTTTCTCAGAGGTCTGTAGATTACCCCTGTGCATACTGCTGTTCCATTCCTTGGCTCCGGGGTGACCTACATTACCTCATCCTCCCACTGTTTTTCCTATACTTCTGTAGCTTTTATACCATCATTGATATGCAGGGCCACTCCCCCACCCTTTTTACTCTCCCTGTCCCTCCTGAACAGTGTATAGCCTAGTACACTGACATCCCAGCCATGATTAGCAAAATACCACATCTCTTTTATTGCTGCTATGTCAAGGTCTGCATCTGCCAACAAGGCCTCCAGGTCTGGAACCTTATTTCCTAGGCTACGGTATTCATTAACATGTCCTTCCATGTTTTACAGTCTTACCTCCCTCTGCTGTTGTTCTCCCTCTCCAGTGTCTTCCCACCATCCTGGTTTCCTTTCCAATGTGCTCTTGACACCCCCATATCACTCATTATGCATTCTTTGCCTGCCTGCCCTCCCTGCCTGCTTTAGCTGTTCATGTAGTCAACTTATGTTCTTGTATGATCCCATGGGGTGTTTCTAAGTCTCCTGACCCTCCTGGTTCTCCTTCTTTGACCACTTAAAATGCTCACACCCCCCCAGAGGGTGTGGCCAGCCTTGCTTGGATGCTACTGATGATCATGCCTGTCCTACTTTCTTTGCCTTATGATGTAGCCTATGAGCATGATGCTCTATGTACCCTGAATTGACTGATCCTGAGGTTTTGTACCTTGTTATTCTTCTGAGTCACCGGGAGACTCCTGTTACCCATTCCTGTACTTAGCCACTTGCTACCTCATGTAGTAATCTATGTACCTCATTGCTGACTTTATCAATGTGCTTGATCCAATTGTAATTTTTGTACCTTATTCTTATGTTATATATGTGTCTGATCCTAATGTATGTTAACCCTGTATATGCCTGATGTTCATGATTATGTACCATTGTAAACCTCCTGCGTCGTGCATGAAAATAGGCACTTGATTGTCTAGTGCACTTACCCAGTAAATAAAAGCAAATAAATAAGTAATAAATTTAAACTTCTCACTAAGGAACAAGGCCCCCTTCTCAGTTAGATGCAGGTCATCCTCCTTATATAAGCTTGCATCTGCCCAGGACAGGCCCCAGTCCTCTATGAATCAAAAACCCTCCCTTCCAAACCAATCCTTCAACCAGTAGTTGAAGGTATGGATGTGTAGTACCCTAGCTTCCCCCTGTGCCCTGGACAGGTAGCACCTTTGAGAATGAGACGGAATGTGCTCTCTGTTTCAGGTTTCCCCCTGCTTCTTGGAATCCTCCTGGACTCTGGCTAACTGCACCATTCTACTGCCCAAGTTATTGGTCCCAAGGTGGACAATCCAGCTGCTCTCAGTGACATCCAGCTGCTCTCTCCTAGCTATTTCCCTAGCAATCCTATGGATCCACTTCCCATCCCTCCATGCAGTGCTTCCTGGGAGATACTTGACCTCCCTCCCTCTCTCCTGTGCTAGGTGTCCCTAATGAATGAACACATTGTGAACACATTCACAAATCTGACTGTCATGTACGGTATGGGCTGCACGCCCATTGGCTGTAGCTCTGCACCAATGGGCATGCAGCCCTACCGGACAGTCAGTCGGCGGGCGGCGGGGCGGCAGGCGGGTGGATGCTGTCGCTCACCGCCGCGGGGAGAGCGGTGGAGGGCTTCTGGGTGGGTGGGGGGGACACTAGACACCAGGAGATGTTTGGGGGTTGTGATGTGACATTCTGCCCGCGATCGGGCTTACGGTCCACTGGACCACCAGGGAGATATTCGGGTTGGGGGAGGGTTACATTCTGCCCGCGATCGGGCACTGGGGTGGGGTTCCTTACACGTTCTGCCCACAGTCAGGCCCATGGGATATGGGGGGTTTCATGTAACTGTGATGCCTTGATCGGGCTGTGGAATGTGTGGGCGGGGGTTCATGTTACCCATACCTCTCAACCTCTTGTGTCATGAATCAGGGACAAGGCTTAAAAAATCAGGGACAAAGATGCCAAATCAGGGACACATCTTAACAATTGGTAATATTCACTCAGAAATCTGTTAGAATAAGGATTTGTATAAGATGCATTTCTGAAGAAGAACTAGTCTGTATTTTTAATGTTTGATATTATTTTATGCTTACAGTCCCCACTGTTCTGTCACAGAAACACGAATTTTAGGAGAGACAGAGGAATATTCTGTCAGAAATCAGGGACATCCCTGAAAATCAGGGACAGTTAGAGGTATGTGTTACTCTATGCCCGCGATCGGGCTGGTGAGAGCACAGGGACCGAGTTGGGGGGCCAGCCAGAGTGGCACTGCTGTGTGTGCCCTGCACAAGCAGCTCACCTGTGGGTAGGTCTTCAACTTGATCCTTTTTGGCTCGTTGTGCAGGTTAGTTAAAAGATGTACAACTCTGCACAACCCACTGAATATCAGGTTGCGAGGTTATGCATGGTTCCTCCCCTCCTGTTGAGCATGCATTCATTTGCATTGCTCTTTTGCGCAACCTGTTGCCAGTGGAGCAACTGCCTCCTGCTGAATATCGCAGAATGGCTCAATGTAGGACTTGCACATGCGCAACCCTGTTGCGCATGGAGCAACCCTTTTGAATATCTGGGCCCAAAAGTTCCAATCATATCCCCCCTCTCTGTCTTGGCCACCAGTGAGTACATGTTTAGCACTTTTATCCATTCCTCATATGAGACCCCCTGAATGCCATGTATCATCTTCATCATCCTTTTGTGCACAGCTTCTATCTTGTCCTTTCTTATATGAGGGCTCCAAAACTGGACACAGTACTCTAGGTATGGTCTCACCAGGGAATGATAAAGGGGAAGGATTACTTCTTTGCTCCTGCTATCTATTCCCCTCCCTATACACCCCAACATCTTGTTAGCATTAATGTATGCTTTGTTACACTGACTTGATTGTTTCAGACTGTCACAAATGATGACTCTTGGGTGTCGCTCTTCTGAGGCAGCATTAAGTTTATCCCCATTTAGCCAGTACTCTTTCCATGGGTTACCTTTTTCTAGGTGCATTACTTTGTAGTTTTTCACATTAAATTTCAGCTGCCACACATTTGATAACCTTTCAAACCTTCAGAGGTCTTCCTTTAGCTTCATTACTCCATATGCACTGTCCATCCTTGGCTAAGACTGGTGTCATTGGCAAAAAGGGCAATATTTTCCTTAATTCTCTCTTCAATGTCGCTAACATAGAAACATAAAAACGTAGACTTTGATGGCAGATAAGGACCACTTGGCCCACCCAGTCTGCCCATTTCCCTACCTATTGGATAAGCTGCAGATTCTAGTTAACCAACAACCTACTTCCTGCAACCCCCCACTATAATTGCCTTATGTCTGTCCCATGCATGTCTGAATTCCTCCACTGTTTTAGACCCCACAACCTCTCCAGGAAGGTGGTTTCATGCGTCCACCACTCTCTCCGTAAAAAAGAATTTCCTCACATTACCCCTGAGCCATCCCCCCACTAACTTTAAATTGTGCACCCTTGTTCTTACACATCTCTTTTTCTGAAAGATGCTACCGTCCTGGACTTTGTTGATTCCCTTGAGGTACTTAAAAGTTTCTATCATACTCCTCCCACCCTCCTTTCATCAAGGGTATACATATTAAGTTCTCTTAGTCTCTCTTCATATGGTTTCTGATGTAGACCCTGCACCATTTTAGTTGCCCTCCTCTGGACTGCTCCATCCTGTCTATGTCCTTGCATAGATGAGGTCTCCAAAACTGCACACAGTACTCCAGATGGGGTCTCACCAACTGTCTGTATAGAGGGATAACCACTTCCCATTTTCTACTTGTGATGCCTCTCCCTATGCATCCCAGTATCCCCTGGCTCTCCTTACTGACTTCTTACTTACCCATCTTTAGGTCATCTGATATGACTGCACCCAGATCCCTTTCCATTATTGTTGTCGTTACTACCTCCCTGCTATTGTGTACTCTTCTCCTGGATTTTTATTTCCCAGGTGCATTACTTTGCACTTCTTTGAATTGAATCTAAGTTGCCATATGTCTGACCATTCCTCCAACCTTGCCAAGTCCCTTCTCATCCTTTCTACCCCCCCGTGTATCAACTCTGTTACAGATCTTTGTGTCATCTGCAAAGAGGCATACCTTTCCTTCCAGACCCTCACTAATGAACATGTTGAAGAGAACAAGGCTCAAGACCAATCCATGAGGTACCCAACTTGTGGAATCCTCCTCTGATGATCTTACCACATTTACAACAGCCCTCTGTTTCCTACAACTAAGCCAAATCACCACCCACCTGACTATGTCCTTCACTCTATCAAGGTCCTCCAGCTTCTTCAACAGGCACCAGTGAGGCACCAAGTCAAATGTTTTAATGAAATAAAAGTAGAGGAGGTCCACTGCCTGGCCTCTGTCCAGCTCCCTCTTCACCCAATTGAAAAAGACAATATGATTGGGTTGGCATGAAATCCCTGCCATAAACCCATATTGGTTACTGTCCTGGATACTGTTTATTTCCAGGTATTTCATGAGGTTTTGTTTGATAAAGGACTCCATCAGTTTTCCTATGATAGATGTGAGGTCAGCCAACCCGTAATTTGCTGCCTCCTTCCTGTCCCCACCCTTGTGTAGTGGCACCACATCGGCCACCTTCCAGTCACTGGGCACCACCCTGTCTGTGGTGAGCTACTAAACAGATTTGCTAGGGGGTCTGCTAGTTCCTCTGCTAACTCCCTTAGTACTTCTTAATGCAGCCTGTCTGGGCCTGGAGTTTTGTCTGGTTGTAGGGCTGCCAGTCCTTTTTGGACCCTGTCTTTGGTGAGTTCTGGTGTTTCCATCATTCTGATTCCTCTAATAGCTGCATAGGCGCCACTATCAGATGGGGGATGCACTCCCTCCTTGGTGAATCCAGAACACAAGTATTTACTGAGGATTGTAGCCTTCTATCCATCATCTTCAATCTTCTTTCTGTCATCTCAAACTGATGGCCCCTCCTTCTTTCTTTTTTCCCTGATGTACCAGAAAAACAGTTTTTCCCTTGATTAAATCCCCTTTGCAATCTGCAGCTCTGAGGCTGCCTTTGCCTCCTTCACTGTTCTTTTAGCTTCTTTTGTTTTCTGAATGCATTCCTCCCACTCCTCCACTCCCTGGCTCCTTTTCAACTTGAGAAATGCTCTCCTCTTGGCCCTGACTGCTTCCTTGACTTTACATGAAAACCATATGGGTCTCTTGTATTTATTATTTTTTACAACTGATTTGATGCAAAGCTTTGTAGCTTTGAGTGTGGTCTCTTTTATTTTCCACTATTGTTTTACTCCTAAAACAGGTCAATATGTCCCTCACCAACAGTATCATTTTACTAAAGTCCACCCCTTTAAAGCATAGGATCTCCATCTGTGACTGTGTTCTTTCATCCTTTAGGGATAACTCAAACCAGATGGAATTGTGGTCACTGTTAGGAAGTGTCTCTCCTACCCTTACTACCCGAGCTACTTCTGAGTTACTGAATCCTCCTTGCTGGAATCCCTCACCAGCTGGGTCATCAGGCAGCCCTGGAGCACTTCCAACATAACTGGGCTTCAAGGATTCTTAGCTACTGAAACACCCCAACGTACATCCGGTAGGTTAAAATCCCCAACTATGACTGTCTCCTCCTTTCCTGTCATCCTTTTGATTTCTTCTCAACTTCCTCCATATCACTTTTGACACTGACATCTTCCACAATAACTATACCCTATCTCACATAGAGAGCCACACCCCCTCCCTTCCCCACACTTCTATGTTTTCCATGTTTTCTAAAAAGTACTCTATGTAACTTGGTATAGTGAGATCCCAGTCATTACTGCCAAGCCCAGGTTTCCATGACTCTAGCATCTGCCACTAATGCCTGTAAATCACTAGGTTTATTGGCTAGGTGTCTTGCATTGAGGCATATTCCCTTCCAGGAGCCACTTATATGCTTGCTTTGGAAGTCTGTGGTCCTCCTACCCCTGGCTAGGCCCTCTCTGCCTTGTCCTAACTGATATGCCCTTGTTGCACCCCCTGTCTTTCTTTACTTGTTTATTTCCTGCCTTGGACTTAATCATATCTTTGGTCCTGTGTTCATGTTATCTGTCCCCATTTGTGGGGGCAGCTAGGTCTGCTCCCTTTCCTCTGATCTTCCTTGTATCTGAATCCCTCTTATTCAGTTTAAACATCCAATACAGACATCAAACTTCTGCCCTAGCTCCCTTACTTCCTCCTTCATTTAATGGAGCCTATCATTCCTGAAGTGTCTCCATTCCTTGAAGTCACCTCAGTTGCCTACAAAGTGTAAACCCATTTTTGGACACCATTCCTTTAGCACATTATCAAATTTCACTATTTCCTTCCTTCTAACTTTCTCCTTCTTACCTCCTCTACCCTATACACAGAAGACCTCGAAGAAGGCCTGTGATGCTGAGTGTGTTGCCAACCATTCTGCCAGTTTCTCAAGGCTCTGTTTGGTTGCTTCTGATGTCAGGTTTGCCAGATCATTGGTCCTTAAGTGAACCTGCACTCCCAGGCTTTCTTCCGATCTGTCCACCATCCTCCCTATATGTTCAACATCATGTTTAGCTGAGGCAAGGGAGGCACCTGTCACCTACTTTTCTGTACCCCCATCCAAATGTGACTCTACACCTCTAATCATAGAGTCACCCACCACTAGGATTTGTATTACATTTTTTCTGTCTACCTTCTTACCTTAGGATGCCACTACATTATTCTGCCTAGGCCAACTGACTGACACGAGGAACCCCCCCAGTAGGGTCGGGTTCCCAGACCCCTGCAAGGGGGTGCAAACCAGTTTGCAGTCAGCATGGATCTGGCATGTACTGTGCCCTTATGGCTAATCCTTGAATTCCCACCTCCCACCCCACCACTCTCCATCCCCTTAGACCAGTGGTCCCCTGTGAGAGTGGAAGGGGAGATGAGCTCTGGTGAATCTTATGATGCAGCCTGGATATCTCCACCCATGCTGCCTCCAGCTGAAGCCTGAGCTCAGAAAGATTCTTGCAGATTGGGCAGTGTCCTACCCTTCAGATGAGCTCCCTGGAGATGAATGCTCCACAACTGTTACAGTTTATAATCCCTATACTGACTAATACTGCAATACTTACCTTGCTGAATTGTTATCCTTGGGTCAGTTGGTACTTTAGCAGAGTGCTTGGCTGCCAGCTGCCATGGTGGGCTGATTCTGGTTGGCAGACTCTGACGTCCTTGACACATTGGTCCTTTTCATGGGGGGCCCACAGTGCCAGGAGATGCTTGGTGGCCTCTTCCTTTTAATGGTGCAAACTGTGCATTCACACAGGGCTCCAATAACAGAGGTGACCCTCAAAAGCCTCAGCCATCCAGTCGATCTTTCTTTCAGGTCCTCTATTTTGTATTTCAAGTAAAGTGCAAACATTATACAAAACTAGGGGAAAATGAAGATACAGACAGTCCATGGTAGGGAAGATGATGTCTCTTGGAGGATTTGCAACTTCTGATATGGTACCCCATCAAAGAGGTTTGCACATGCTCTAGGATCACTAGAGCCAGTACTGCCCTGCACTTGAACAGAGAGGACATATACAGTGTTTGGGAAGAAATGGTAACAGCTATGTGTTTATTTATAAATCACCACAAAAAGTAATAGCGTGACATACTGTAGGTATCCAGGTAGGTTCTGGGTGGTCAGGGAGCTGGCATCAGGGTGCCATAAATCAGAGCACTGGCAAGAAGGTGAAACAGCGAGGGTGCCCCAGCAATCAGAGCACCTGTGGAATAGGGCACCTGGTGCTCTGGAGTACAATACTGTGCCTGCAGGTAGTGCTACATGCCCTGCTGCCTCCTACCAGTACTGGCCATATGGGCACTGCTACACCCAGTTGGTGTTATGTTGTCCCTGCCCACTGCCACCATGGTCAGCCATATGTCGGGGGGTGCCTCACAAAACAGCATGTCACTCAAGTGTTGTTCCCAGCTGCAGTGTGGTCGGCCCTACTGTTGGTGGCCATCAGTGTTGGATGCAGCAGTACCATTTCACTGGGCATGTCGGATGGGGGCCATGTCAAGTGGTCGTGTACATGATGCCGTGAAGCCATGCACCATGGGTCCATAGGTGTGTTGTCTCATGTGCACTGGCACAGTGGTGCTACTCTGTGTTGCTACACCTCCTGTGGTCCCATAGGCATTCAGTGGGTGGGTTGGCAAGTGTGCGATATGTGGCACTGCATGGATGTGCATTACTGACTGGTGCTCCTGGTTCCATGCCACTCTGAGGTCTTGTTCTGAGCCTGCCAGTGACCTCCCATTGGTTCTCTGAATTACAGTACCAAGATGCTGGCACCCTGACCATGCAGAACCACCCAATCAGCATCAGCAAGACTCTTATTGAGTTGTCCGTGCCTTCCACTGGTCCAGTCACCTGCCCCCATTGGACCTTCTGGTTGGAACCACTATTTCTTAAAAGGGACACAGCCTCCTGAGGAACTCCAGCTTCTGAGACATTGGGGGTGGCTTCTGAGCCATGTGCTATGCACCCCTCCACCATCACAGTCCACTACATGTGTAGGCCGAAACCCAAGGCAGCTATCTCCTGATGGGCCCATGGGGCTCCTCCTCCTCATTAGGGGCTTGCCTCCTGCCAGTCACAAAAGGAACCCATCTCTGACAGTGGCAAGTTCCCCCCCATTACCCCCCTTTGAATTCTACTTGTGAGACTACCATGCTGTCTCACTTAAATGACTGTGACAACCGAACCTACCCCATCACTATCCCATTAGAGGATGTGAAAACTCAGAAAAACTACATGGGAGAAAATAGGAAATGTCCTTATCCACCAACCTCTATTACAGTCCTCCATAATGGATTTACATAAATGCTTTTGTTACTCTGGTAAAAATACTACAGTAGTCCTGCCAGATTGTGGTTTACATGTCTGACCAGCTATAACTCTTCATTCTGCCACCTCTTTGTGCAGTATGGATTCACAACATATTTATCTTTACATTTCATTCAGAAAACTTACCTGAATGATGCCACCAGAAAGTATGCTACACATTGTACCTACAAAAGCCAGTCCTGTAATGTCTCTATCAAAGTCAACATTTCTAAAACAAAAACAAATATATTGTAGGACAGTTATGTTTCTGTAAAAGCAATATGGTCAAAATTATGATGCTGGGCCCAAACAATGAAACCATCACACTTAGCAAGTGAACTCTGCATATTGAAATGAGGCACAGAACAACTCCAGAAACCAGATCGGGGGGGCACCACGAAAGGCTATGGTGCAATATATCAATCAGAGTCACGTAATGCAGAGAAAAATTTACAAGGAGGATGACTAAAAATGGTATAGATCAAAACCACATACTGATTTTATTTCTTGCAAATTGTCACAGAGTGATAAAATATAGAATAATGCATGGGGAGGAGTGTAAAACTCAAACTGCATGCACACCAAAGGTGTGGGATGCTACATAAACCCCGAGGGTGAAGCCTGAGGGGTTTATCAAAGCATCCCACACTGATGGTGTGCATAGAATTTGAGTTTTGAATCCTCCCCATGTATTGTTTTATGTAATTGCTGGGGAGTGATTTCTGCATCATTTTAAGTAAGTTTGGCTACAGATGGAGTGTCCTGTGTAAAAGCTAAAAATAGATTATTTTTTTAATCTCCATTAACTTCTACAGAGTGTATTTTCTTACTTAGATCCTCAGTACCAGGTAAAAAAGGTTGAAGATCAAGATTAGCCCCAAGCTGATCTGTGAAGATGAGCAGAAGCCTGACAGACTGAGGTGGCAGTTCCTGGATTGCCAGTCACACTGTGTGAAGGAGTCAGCTAGGCAGTGTGACTGAGGTACCTAAAGTAGGAGTAGCAGTAGTTATAAAGTGGTGCAGTAAATGTAGTAGTAAAAACAAAACTTTAAAAAAATGTACCGTGCTTTTTTGTTAGTGACGTATGGAGTGGTGAGAGAGAATCTGAGGTGGCAGTTCCAGAAATGATTACTAAGGGCAGCAGAGTTTGCATGTGGACAGAGTGACAAACCTGGAACATGTTTACCAATATAATCTGCAGGTTATAATGGTGAATTATAACCTGGTTTGTCAATGGGAGAAAATACTATCCAGTTATTACAAATGTATTACTCACAATTCAGTTTGAATGCACATTCTCATGTCAGCTGCAGGTGTGGACATATTATGTCATCTAATGTTTTACCCAAATACTACTGGGCTTCATCAGCGAAATTGGTATGCGATTTTGATATATGTCATCATTACTCAGTTTTCTCCCTTTAGGTGCAAGTTTTTCTCTGCTTTACATATTCAAATCAGCAAACTTCATTGCCTAGGATAAGAAGTGGTGTAGGTGAACTCTCAACAGGGCCAGGGTTTGGGTGAGTGGAACCTGATGTTAATAGTAATAAGAGCACTAGTGCTCAGTTAAAGTGAGGGAAATGAATAACTTAGGTTTTCCCTTTACCAGGACAATTTTTGCAAAAGAAAAACATTTAAAAAGTGACTCTCAAACAATCATTTCCTGATCAAGTGGGAATGAGAAGCTAGGCCATAGATAGTGTTGTCCTTGTAACATAAACTCATAGAAACACTAAGATCAATGCCTAAAACAGTTGACACAACAAAGCCCAAAGCAGAATTATTATGAAAACCAGTGCAAATGGGAGAATGTCCCTCAATTATACCAGATTTACATGTAAAGGGCTCCCACCCTAAAAATAAAAGGGACCAGAGTAACAATCATAATTTATTCATACCTGCTTACTTTTCAAATGTTGCCACAATTATTTGTATAATCTTACTTCAAGTGATTTATATTTTTTCACGTTTTACTGCCCATGTAATTCCTGAGTATCTGCATTTCAAACGACAATATAGCTGTTCCTGTTTTCTCACTCACATGGGATTTGCTACTGTAACTAGAAACACTGCATTAATCACATTAACAGAAATACAATTTTACTATGATTTCTGTAGTTACGCTACTGCTGCTAATCTTTACATTCTAAATGCACTGGGTGGCATAGTAAAATTCACATTTGTAGTACTTTTTTGTTAATGTGTCTTATGTAAGAAACACAGTACATTAGCTGTGCCTCATTACTTTTAGGGGCACCTCTTCAGAGTGACTTCACAGTGCCTATGACTTATACAGGTGCCAGAATCATTTTCTGGTTTATTACCTAATCTGTAGCTACAGAAATAATTACGTTAGTAGCTGAGCATTATCATTCTTCTTCCTCTTCAGTAGGTCTGAATTACGCCACTTGACAAAGCTGTCTAGTGTTACCTCTGAACTGGGGCTAACCGTTATCTTGTCAGTACTGTTCCAAAGTTCCATACCAGTCAGTACAACATGGGTGTTGATCTCTTTGTAGACCTATTTTAATTTGATGAAACAAAAAGATTATTAGTTTTCTGTTTGTACACAGTGGGGATTATTCTCATATTGCTCAGTTAGTAGAACTTATACAGAAATTACAACGTATATGTTTATAGGGTCTGTGACAGATGACCCTAACTGTACAGAAGAGTCATCTCAGGAAGTTTGCACATGACAGCCTTGAAGAAAAGTGGAGTGGCGTGATTCTGGCTTCCCAAACAGAGTATGATCACTCTGTATTAGGGCTCTGAAAATACCATTTCCTGAATATTTGGCCCAATATTCAGTATTTGGCAGGTAAATATTTATTATATCGTATTCGGTATTTGGGTATTCAGGTACAATAAATTACAATAAAATAAAAACAATCCCAACCTCCTTCCCAGCCCAAATCCAATTAAATGCAAATTCTGTGCCCCAACTGTCTGTCAGAAGTTCCATCACTTTCCTTCCCCAGCACCCACAATTGTTTGAATAATAATTACATTTGAAATACAGTCCCATGATGGATGACTAGCACAACACATCAGCTTCCATTGTTGACCACAAAAAAGTGTTTGCATTAAAAAAATCATTAATGTCACCTTACACCATACACCCCCACCCTGACAGCAGTATGCTCCCACTTTTCTCCCCCCTTGCACTCAGATTTAAGTTGGAGAAGTTGACTGGCACAACCCACCCTCCTTCATGGCCAACCACATTCTCATGAGTGAAATTACTTAGATATTTTCTTGCTCTGTAATAGCAAAACCAGCTTATTTCCAGGTTGGAATTGTGTGCTGGGGGTGGCTGGTGACAGCAAGGTGATCAAATCTGAAAACAGCATTGGCTGAAACACATAAACTGACCATTGATTAACTTCCTAGAAGCCACACAGTTTGTAACTAACCTACCCTACTCTACCTAGTGACAGCCTAACTAAACAAAAATATATCCTTTTCCTGTTAAAATAATAAAATAAAATCCTCTTTTTATACATAGTAATCCATAACAGAACAGTGATTTTCAAAAGTTGAGATGCAGGAGCTTTTCCTGATTTTGGTGTATGTGCATATCAAATGTGCCAAAACATTTGAATGCATTTATAAATGTTTCAATGCATTTGTACAGGTTTCCTTGCTTTACATTAACAAAAAAATGATGCATGCATCTTTTCATGACATACACTTCATTTTTCAGCACAAATAGCAGCACAGTTTTAGAAAGTCTAAGGTTTTGTCACAATTACCACAGTTGCACTACAAACTCAGAACAAGTTAATGGTCTGCATCAGAGGGCCCTATGAAGACCTTCTCCCAAATACCTACCAAAATAAATGTTTCAAACTGTTTTGCTAATAGCAATTTACTTTAGCTTTAGTGTTTTCTAGATTTTTTACTGTGTTATTCAGTTGTTTATGCTCCTGAACTGCTCCTAGTATTCCCCCAGCCCCTTCACCCACTTTCTATGGGTAATTACCCAGATAACTGTCCTAATGTCTTGACCCTCCCTCCATCCCACAGCTAGGCTTTCAGAACTCTTTCATGGAACTACTCCAGAAGCAGTTCAATAATAGAACCGCTCCAGGAGTCTCTCAAGTTACCAGGATCAGGTGGAGGCAGTTGCCATGGTAAGCATCAGCTGATTTTTTCCCCTCCTGTTACTTATTCCCTTGTTTCCTCATGGCACAGGCAGCACCAGGGCATGTGCCTCAAGCACACATGGTAGGCACCTGCTCAGAGAGAAAGCTCCCCAGCCAACCATCATGAGCTGCTGTAGCATTAGAATGTGCTGCCTCACAACCCACAGCTGTGACATGCTGCCATTGACTGGCCAGATAACATCTACAATAAATTCATCACAACATTGCATAGATATTCAGTCATGTTCTCAGTGTTCATTTGTTTCATGCTATGATCTCAGGGTTCCCAAACCAGTGCTTTAACTGTTAAATTGCATTACCTCCATGCTTAAGTGCCCAAAGTATTCAATTACAAAGTGCCCTATTTTCAATAGGATTTATCCCATACCATGCCTAAGTTAAAAATCTTTTGAAAACAAGTACTGTACCATAAACCTAACAGCTTGGGAAATAGACATTTGTAGAAAATGGTGATAAAGTTTTCAAACATGTATGCGCTTCCAGGTACAGTAAACAAAGGGAAGGGACTAGTATTTTTTCTGTACTGGATGAAAATATTTAAACATTAATGTATCAGTTTATCATTTGTTGGTAAGGCACAACTATGATTTTCTAGTACCATGTGAAATGTGAAATTTCACTGGCAGAATTCATGTGGAATGGCAATTCTGCTTCCAAGACATTTTTTGGAATATTCTTAAAAATTCAGTGAAATTCTGATTGTGTTGTAATGTAAAACGCCAATTTGTTTTCCGTGATTGGTAGTCAACCAATCCATGGTTTACGTAAACCATAGAACACTAATCAGTGGTTTATAAAAATGTGGAACCCTAATCTTTAGTTTATATGGATGAAATAATGAAAAACTAATCTGTGGTTTATATAAATAAAATGAGGGAACACCAGTCTGTGGTTTATATAAACAAAATCAGAGAACACTAGTATGTGGTTTATATAAATAAAATCATGGAATGTTAATCTATGGTTTATATGAACATGATCATAGAACAATTCTCTACTTTATATAAACAAAAATGTGGAGCATTAATCTATGGTTTATAAAACAAAATCATAGAAAACAAATCAGTGTTTTGTGTAAACAAAATTGCGGAACACTCATCCACAGTCTATATAAATAAAACCAGAGAACACAAATCTGTACTTTTTTTTTTTTAGTTGTTTAACCAGGAGTAGCACACTAAGCTGAAAGCTTTTTTACAGATGTGATCTGGGAGCACAGGGAAGTTAAATGACTTGCTCAGGGTCACAGTATGCAAGTGGAAGCTGTGGGATTCAAACCAAGGTCTAGTCTGCTGGATGTCACCAGATTTGCAGCTCAGAGCCTTGAACCACTGTGCTATACTGCTTCTATACTACAGATAAACAAAATCAAGGAACACTAATCTGTAGTTTGTATCAACCACAGATTAATATTCTGCATTCAACCGGAGAAATTATACAATTTCTTTTCTGACAGAACTGCAGGCAATTAACTGGAATCTTCTGAATCTCCATGGAATTCCATTCCACCAGAATTTTAAAATTCAACTCAGCACTATTGATTTCATTATGCAGTTAGCATGAGTCAAAAGCAAGTCCTGTAGCCAGATTTTCAAATGTTGGTGCAGGGCCTGCATCCAACCCTGCACCATGTGATTTAGATTGTGGAGGTATGCCAAACCCCTTTGCCACAGCTGTGCCTGAATTTTCAATCCCAGATGCAGTTGTGACAGTTGCCATGCTTTATGGCAGCTTGTGGCCAATGTCTTTGCCAGTGTCCTAGGCTCCCTGCGGTGGCACTTGCTAGACCCTGAAACTGTGTCTAAGGTCCTACATTTGCCGCAAAGGATGTAAAATCCCAATCATCTGCCAGCGAATGCCACAAGCCCCGTGTGCAGTAATTTTGGTGAACTGGGAGCTTGCGGCATTCCTGAAGCTTTGAAAATAAACTTACTGTCCTCTATAACAGAGTGGCCAGCTTTGCCTCAAACTCTTCCCCAAGGAGGCATCACTGTGAGGCACTTAAGGAACTTAACTGACCCTCTCTTCGGCACAAGCTAGCCCACCCAGTCGCCTGCCTTGCATTCAAGTTCTGTACCCTTGGTCCTCCTCCCCATCTTAATGGTCTACTCTCTACCAAAATACAATGCCAGACTCTACGGTTGTCTGCAAATCACCTACTTGACAACCCTCGGTGTCGTTCCAACCAAGGCAAATGCTCCTTCAAGTCTGCTGCTTCCCACCTTTGGAACTCCTTACCAGCTAGCTTGACTGGCTCATCCACCATTAGCCAATTCAAGTCCAGGCTCAAAGTATATCTCCTCAATCTCAGCCTTTGTGTCTGTAACTGTTAGCTCCCTAGCCCACTTCTCCTTATGCTTTCACTGCCTTGAACCTTCATTCCTCCTGGATGTATCTAATATGACATCTTACTGTGACTGTCTCACATTGCCTACTAAACTGAAGTGTAATCTGACATTATGCACTGCTAACAATAGCTTACTACCCCGTAACTGGATGCTACTGCATATTTTGAGTAATTACTGTAACTACTGTAAAGAGTGCTTCTATGTGTCTTTGTTCTGTAAAGAATGTTATTATGTGTCTTACTCTGTAACAATTCTGTGTCGCCCCTTGCTAATGTACATTTGTGTAATTATTGTAACTACTGTATAGAATGTTTGAATGTGTCCTTTTCTGTAAAGAATGCTATTGTGTGTCTCTTTCTGTAGCTAATTCCAGGTTGCCCTCAAAAAGGGAGCTCTGGTCTCAGTGGGCTTACCTGGTTACCAAAATACAAATAAATAAAATAAATAAAATCTGGCCCCTGACCTCTTGTCCTACAAGACTAAAGCACAACACTGTGCCAGGTGACTGAAAAGAGAAGCTGCAGTAACTTAGCAAGCAGGAAACTATTTCAAATTCAGTCAAGTCCATTACAACCCAGCTGTGGATTTTTTATTTGTTTAAAGAATTACATTGGGATATAAGTCCAATCTTTTAAATATGTCTAAGTAAAAAAGTATGAGGACATCTATAACAATCTTACTACACTTCCTAGATTTGATGACTTAAAGCACACACTGAATAGATACTTTCCAATATAGGCAGTATAGCACAATGGTTTAAGGCTCTGCGTGGCAAACCAAGAGACCTGGGTTTGAATCCTACAACCCCCACTTGCATACTGTGTGACCCTACGCAAGTCACTTAACTTCCTTGTGCTCTCAGGTCATACCTGTAAACAAGCTTTCAGCTTAGGGAGTTTTAAGCAGGCACTAAAGACCTTTTTATGGGAAAAGGCGTTTCCATCTTTGTTTTGATTTTATACTGTTGTATTGAAATATATGTTCATATTTGATTTTATTGAATGTATTGAATATGTTTTATGTTTGTTCTTGCTGTACAGCACCTTGAAACTTTGAAAGGCGCTCAACTAAATAAGTTTTATTATTATTATTTTTTATTAGTGTGTGTCTCTCCTGGTTAAATAATAATGAAAATAAAGTATTTAACAATTAAAACTGAACTTTCATTTGCAATTGCAACCTTGAAAAAAGTAAGACTACAGTTTAAACTGAAAATCTATAGTAATAAATACAAATCTATGAGCACGCCTAGTTTGATCTCCCCACAAAAAAAAATAAAAAGGTAGGTGTGCATAATCAGAATTTTATTCACATCCAAGGTACAGGATGCCACATAAATCACAAAAGTGTAGTTCAAGGGTTTTATAAGAGCATCCCACACCAAGGATGTGCATAAAAGTATGTATAATGTATGGTAGAATGTTGTTATGTGATGAAATTCATCTTTTCCCCCACGTTGTTATGCCATCAATGTGATGTGGTTTAGTTGTTAACCCATCGATGGTATGTCACATTGATGGGTTAACAAAAAAGAATTAACACATGTGTCCATTTCCAAGGTAGCACTGTTTGCCATGTGGTCCTAATTCAGTTAGTTTTATGTTATTTTTTCTTCTCCCCTCCACCCGTGTCCATCTAGTGACCCCTCCAGCACACCCATAATTCTGTAAAATCAAAAGTTCTAACCATGTTTTCTCTTGTTTTTCTTATCTCCTATTTCTTCATAGGTTTGAAGGTCAAAAGACTGATCAGTTCTGCAAATATCAACTATTCATAGTGCTACTTTTTTCAGCTACTTTATGGCAAGCCCGATTGGACATTAAATGCCACTAGACCCCGATCTTTGTTTCTGTTTTCTTTCAATGCTTTTTCGTGTGTATCTAACATAGATGTTTTTTTCAGGAAATCTGCTCCTTTTTGACTAAATGTAAGCTGCTGATAACAGACTGAATAAACTGTTTTCCTTGAATGAACAATGTACTCTTGATCTCATCTGTGCAAGGTAAGAAAAGAACTACTGTACTTTTGTTAATTGACAGACTTTTCTGCCTATGATGCCCATACACTATAAAAGACAATATATGGGCATCAATGAACAACAGCACTATGTTAGCTTCTCATGGATCCCTTGGCAGCCTTGGTAAACCTCTCGAGCTGAGCTCTCAAGGTTTACATGGGTTGTCAAGGGAACCACTCAAAGCTCACTTAGTGTTGTTGTTAATTGATGCCCATACATTATCCTCATTGTTACACACACCCAGCCATGCCTTGTGTATTTTTTTTTGTTATATTTACTTATCAGTATTTTTAATAAGGGATTTTTCTGGGACAACAGAAACAGTGTTTTAAACTTGTTTTTTTTTACTTCTTCAAAATGAAAATACTGCAAACTCATTTGGGAACTTACAGTTCAGTGATATAAACTGTGCAATTTACAGAATGGTTAGGTCAATGATCAACTGCAATTTTCTGTGAGGAAAGAACCTTTTATGTGATGGAAATTAAGTGTTTTTAAACATCCTGTGGGTGTGCTACTGGGCTAGTGGGTTTTAATGGCATGCATTTGATTGATAGCTTATAGTATCACATGACCAGTTGTAACCAAAAAGAATTACCTAACCATTAAAATTGCTGGCATGTAGTTAAAACATATTCCTACTTATAACTACAGTGGCAGAATTACAAACATGTGTAGCAAACTCAGAATTCACATATTACTTTTGCCTTAAATAGTAAAAACAGAAAGAGTAGACAAGAAAATGTTATGTTTTAGGACGTAGTCAGTTGTTTTACTTGTTTGAAGCATGTTTTCTTTAGCTCATTAGAAAGCCTTATATGTATGGTGGCTAACCTGACTGCTGCTGAATGGCTCTGCCTGAGCAATTGTGACATCACAATCAGTGAAGTTACAACGCTGATGATGTAATGGGAGGAACAGGGTTGGTATGTCAGCTGCCAGGTAGAATACTGTTCAGCCTGTTCCACACATCTTTCCTACTAACACCATGGAAAACAAATCTTACAATTAAAGGAGCACTGTCAACCCTTTTTGCACCATACTATTTCAAAGTGAAAACCCACATTTTATGATTGATTGCCTTCTCTAAAATACATGGTGTTGCTGGTGGGTTGATCTGCCTTCTTTCTTAGAAGAACTGAAATGCATGTTGACTGTGTAATTTGACCTAACCTTGTTCTGATTTAAATCCTTGATCTATCCTTACTGCTTACTTCCTTAGTATTATGAACACCCCTAGACATTGCAGCCACTCAGGACATAGTTGTCTTCACTGCTCACACTGCAGCTTGAGTGCTTAGATTAGGTTGTGGTATTCCTTTGTCCAGGAAATATGAGTGGGACTTGATTAAGGAATGTGAAAGGGACACTGTCAACCTTTTTGCATCATACTATTTCTAGGTAAACCCCCACATTTTATGATTGTTTACCTTCTCCAAAATTAATTGATGTTGCTAGTTGTTTGATCTGCCTCCTTGCTCCAAATTGTTTATATAAGCTTACTACATACTTCCTGAACATTAGAAACACCCAGAAACAGGGCAGCCACTCTTGATGCAATAGTGTCATCTACACCCACTGCACAATGAGTAGCTAGATAGTGTTGGGGGTGTTTCTGAGTCCAGGAAAAATGCAGTTGTAGCTGGTCAAGAAATGTAAACACATTTTTGGGTGTAGTAACACCAGTATGGCTGACATTAAGTTTTTTTAATTTTTAGAAGGGAAAAGAAGAATGAATCAAACAACCAGCTACATCAGCAGTCTCTATAGAATGAGAACAATCATAAAATGTGTTTTTATGTTGGCTTGTGTGCACATGGCAAGCAACTTCTTGTGGTAGTAGCACTGTAGTAGCACTTTCAAAGGTGTGGGAGTGTTGTGGCAAATCCAGGGGATGCTTTAGTCAGTGTGTCCCTCAGCCACCAACCAGTAAGCATGCTGCCAATGACAGCAGTTTCAGAGAGTGCCACCAACTTGAAATAAATCCACCACTGCAATGAGAGACAGGCTTGTCATTGCAGTGGCAGATCTAACATGCCTCCATTATGTGCCATTCCTGGTGAAAAATTTCAATAAACATGATGGCAGCTCTCGCTGTCTGCCTCTCACAATCCCTAGAAAGTCAACTTTGGGGGGGCCCACTTCCCCTGTCAGCATGCCCCCTCCCAAGTTCAATTTGTTTGCCAATGAAGGTACCCAGTTCCCAGTGGCATAATGTCCCCCCAGTTTTATTGTTTGCTGACAGGGTGCCCAATCCCCCTCTGCATCATGCCTAGCCAACACTGACACTCTTTATTTGCTGACAGTGTGCCCAATCCCCATTGGCTCCAGTCCCTCCCACCTAAGAAAATGGATAGCACTGGGAGCCCACCCCAGTGTACCCAAATGTATTTGTGTCACCTGTAAAAAAAAAAAAAAACTTCCCGAAGGTATTTTTTCCCTTTTTCCCTGTAGATAAGAAAATGTTCCCTCATTATCTATGGCACCCCCTCCCCCAACCCACACCCACCCTGTGCTCAACCCACCTCTGCACATCCCCCTCACCCATACTTACTTCCAAAGGTTAGTGATCTTCAGTGGAGCGGCAACACATCTGCACTCTTCAAAGTCGACCGCGGACTGAAGAAATGTAGCTAAACTGTATAATGGCATCAATGGGTGAGATTTGAACTTTGGTGGATATCTTGGTCATTTTTTTTTTATTTTAGGCTCCACATTTTCAACATGGGGTTCTTGGGACCCCACCTGATGAAATCAGTCACAGTCATTTTGTTATTCTGTCTAAAAAGGTGATTTTCCGGTCACTGCGTGGAATCACCTTTCAGGACAGATTAAAAATGACAGTGCCACTGTTCATGAGGTGGGCACCCAAAAAGTTTATGTTGCAAATTTGGTGAAGAAATTCCAAACAATGACTGTGTAATGAGCATGCATTGTGCAGTTCCCACGTACACTCGTTAACTTTGAGAATTTTTAATATTTTCAGTCCAGATTTTCAATATTGCCATTTTTCACACCTCCTTATGAAGAGTACAACTGTCATTTTTCACATCCTGCCCAAAATGTGTTTTCGCACATGTGGAGCACAAAGGTGCGATCACTGTGGGAAATCAACATTCGGGACAGATTAAGAAAATTACAGTGACACTGTTCATGAATGGAGTTCCCAAAATGCCTGTGTTGAAAATGTGGTGAAACAATTCCAAAAAATGACTGAGTCATGCGTGTGAATTGTGCAGTTTCCATGCACACTCGTAACTTCAAGAATTTTTTATATTTTTGCTCCAGATTTTCAACATTGCCATTTGTTTACACCTCCTTATGAACAGTACAACTGTAATTCTTCACATCCTGTCTGAAATGTGTTTTTGCACATCTGGCGCACAATGGCACATTCAATGTGGGAAATCAATGTTCAGGACAGATTTTAAAAATCACAGTGACACTGTTCATGAGCGGAGATCTCAAACTTTCCATGTTGAAAATTTGTTAAAAGAATTGTAAAAAATGACCGCATTATGGGCGTGTGCTGTGCAGTATCTACGCACGCTTGTGTTTGCAAATTTTTCATATTTTCTCTCCAGATTTCCAACATTGCCATTTTTTACACCTCCTCATGAACAGTACAGCTATCATTTTTTTCCATCCTACCTGAAATGTGTTTCCACACCTGTGGGGTGGCTGCCTATGGCACAGTTACTGTGCAAAATCATCTTTCAGGATTGATTAACAAAATGATAGTGCCACTGTACAAGAGGTAGGGTCCAAAAAAGCCGATGTTGAATATGTGGAATGAAAATACCAACAAACACCCAGGGCATTAAGGTTTCCAACCATGTACTCACCCTGTGGAGACTGACAGGTATCAGGGACATAACTTGGGTTTGTCAGCCATGATGTTCGCAGGATTCTACCCCTACCCCCACCCTACAGCCACTGATAGGCACTGAGGTGTGCCTTGGGTTCCATCACCCTAAACATTCACCCCATTTTCCTATATTGCACCCATCTCAATTTATTTCTTTATGTAATGCGGTGAGCATAAGGGCGGAAGCCCCCAATGCACACCAAGACACCTGTCGCTTTCTGCAGGGTGGGGTGAGATGGAATAGCATAAGTGTTATGTCTGACCCAAAGCCACACTCCCAATGCCTTTCAGTCTCTGTAGTGTTGGGGCTTTGGCGTGACTTCAATACTTCTCTACCATTCTTATTTTGCATTTCTAACTCTTGCATTACCAATGCTAATGCCAGCAAGCCAAAATTGGGCATTGACAAATGCTTGTTTAAACTAGGGACACTATGAGGCCAAAGGGGGTTGACAGTGTCCCTTTAATAATCATATTTTAGTGTGGTAATACCCATATGGTGGGTAGTCTGTTTTTCATTTACAAAATTAAAAAAAATGAATCCGAATCAAATTACAAGTCATGTCAACATTGTGATGCTTGTACAGCTGGTTCTGATTTCACTATTTTTTTTTGTAATATAAAAAATGAGTTATTCTCATGAGACATGCTGAAACAGCCTGTGGGATAGCCCCCCTCCCATATCAGTTCAAAAGACAGGATACATGTTACACAGCAGATCTCTGTATGCAGTTAGCTTTTCAGTTTGCTTTGAAAGCTAGGAAATGGAATATCCATTTTATTACATCCTCAGAAAAATCCAGTTAATTGGCTGGTGTCACAAAGCATATGACACCTCAGTGAGGTCTGGCACAGAGTCATAAAAAGTCCTCTGATATCCTTGAGACAGGAAGACACTGTAGATCAAAAGGACATGGGAAAAAGAGTTTTTGCTGATGTCACCTGCTGAAGGATGAGACATTCTGTTTTTGTATAATTTTTTTTATATTCTGACAGGGAGAAGCTAGGTGACCTCATGCAAAGAGGTTGGCAAAGCCAGTTTTATACTGTAGTCTGTATTCCATTTAGAAACATACATGTTTGGACTCTGAGGAAGAAACATCTACAATACTGTACTATAAGAAGATCAGAATACATTAGGTAGACAGTCCTAAGTGTATTATTGGTAGGAATTTGCACTTTTAACCTTATTCTTTTTAAAAGATTGTATGTTTTATGATATATTGTTCTGTATTTATATTTTACATTTTTATCTATTTTTAAGTGAACATCTCATTTTAGAGACTACTTAGTGTGCCTTTGAAGTTCCTTCTTTGACAAGTGAAGCATATATGGTTACAGTGACACTGTGCATAGCTTAATGGTAATACCAAACTGGGAAAAGGTAAGCGTTTATTCTGAGGTCTTTCATAGAGTTTTCAAGGGTTCATTTTGTTCACTTAGTTTGGTGCCCATAGGTGAAAGATATCTCACCCCTCAAAGAGCAGAATTATCTGAGCCTGTACATTGGGTACGCTAGCAAGAGGTTCACAGTTTGAATCCCTCCAAGAACTTGAAACCAAAGGTTGATTCAAACCCTCAAAACAGACAGGAGGGTTACCCTGTTCTATTAACTATTCACAATACTGTGATCAGAGGTTGGCACTGTGGGAGCAGAGGGCCTGACCTGCTGAGTGAGGTTGTGACAAGCACAACCTACAGAATGTTACCAATCATAAAATATGTTTTTTAAACTAGGAACAATTTGAGGCCAAAAGAGGTTGACAGTGTCTTTTAACCAAAGAGTAAAGAAAAACACATCAGCTACAGTATAAAAGATAACAGTAAACTGTTGTTAACAATTTAATTTTTGGCAGTAGACAAGTTCTTTAACACTCTACTTACCAGGTTGACAAAATTAACAATTTCAAGCAGTCGACTTTTCACTGCATCCACGTTTTTGTACTTCGTATACTAAAACCATTTAAAAATTCATGAGTTAATATGGATGATGCAAACTTTTTTATTACAGAATCTAGTTAAATATAGATTTTAAACATTATTTGTTAGCATTTCTGCATTCATATCTACCTGTCTCTTTGTTCTGTCTGTCTTGTCTCTCTCTGTCTGCCTGTCTATCTATCTATCTATCTATTGGAGTCAGACTACTTTCTCTAGAATATTTTCTGAAGACTTGTATTCAAGGTCAAAATACTGAGCTAGTCATTATGTATTACGCTGCCATAAATAGGTTTAAAAATACCCCATCATTCTCTGAATACCCAAAGTTAGTCCTACCCCCACCTACACTGTTCACTCTGGTGACACACAACCATTATGAAAAAAACATGCATCCAGTGAGCAGTGTTCTCCCCCTCTGTCACAACCCATTCTCATCACCCACATACCTGGAGCAACTGGCCCCTAAATGTAATTACCCCATCCATCTGTGTGTGTGTGTGTGTGTGTGTGTGTGTGTGTATATATATATATATATATATATATATATATATATATATATATATATATATATATATATATATATATATATAAAATAGATAACCCACTCTTAGGTGTGTGGTCATGCTCTGATATATGCATGCCTTGTTGTGCATCACCCACCCAAGGTGTGTGTGTATCAGAGCATGACAGCACACCCTACTGTGGGTTATCTATCTTATAAAATGCCAAAATTGTTTTGGATATAGGTAAAAGTGCAGGTGTGCAGTTGCACTCTGATATACACATGGTCATCTGATGTGTTTCAACCAACCAGAGGATTCCTTTTCTGTTATCATTTTATAAATATATATATATTTTTTTTCACTGCAAAAAACTCCATTAATGCATCGGTTAGGGTGAATACGATAGTGACAAAAGTAAGGAAATGAGGTGTTAGGGTTTGCAACCCTAATGCCCCACCCCCAGAGTTCCAACCCCTACCACTCCTCCCCAACTATTCCACCCTCCACATACCAACAGGTGTTGCGGGTGTGCCATGGGATCATCAGGGCTAACTATCACCCTATTCTCCAATACTGTAATACTCCAATACTGTACCATGTCAGCTTGTTTACAATGGAATGGGATGATTTCTATGGGAGATCCTACAAACAACTTTAAGGAATGCACTGACTCTGTGTTAAATGATGCATACCAGGAAGGAATCATTTGTGAGAATACCCTTGACTTTTTAAAAATGTCCCACCCAGTTCGGCCAACCATTTACATTCTCCCAAAAATACATAAATGGGTGGAGAATACCCTAGGTAGGCCAATAGTTTCTGGCATTGGCTTTTTTAACAGAGCCATTGTCCCAATATATGGATGCCCATATTAGGGACATTGTTAAAGAACTACCATCCTATATTCAGGACACAATGGAGCTATTGTGCTTCCTGAGGGCTCTCCAGCTAGAAAAGGATTGGCTGTTGGTTTCAATGGATGTTGAATCTTTGTATACTAATATCCCCCATGATAGGGGCATTTGGGCAGAGCATTTATGGCTGGATCGGGCCACAGATCTGGGTGAGGGACAGAAAGATATTTTAAGTTGTCAAGAGAAATATTACCTCCAAGTTAAAGGCACAGCTATGGGGACTGCCTTTGCCCCTAATTATACAAACCTTTACCTGGGACAGTGGGAGAGGGAGTTTGTTTGCAATCAGAATGTGAACCATTTCTACGATTTAATTGACCCATGGAGGTGGTACATAGACTTCATGCTGATGGTGTGGTGGGGGACCGGAAAACAACTTAAGGAATTTGTTGAATATCTACATACAACTAATCTGAATTTACACTTCAATATTGAAATGCATGAAAAAGGGATTACTTTTTTGGGTGTGGCAATACAAAAACAACAGGATGGCACTATAAAAACAGATTACTTTTCATAAACCAACTGACAGGAATACAATTCTGCATGCATCATGTTGTCATTCCCACCACACCATTAGCAACATTCCCAACTCTCAGTTTATACACCTCAAGAGGAATTGCAGTTTGGAATCTGATTTTTAGGTGGGGGTAAAGGATATGGCTCAGAGATTCTGTCAGAGAGGCTACGCAGTAATTACAGTTAGTAGTGCCCAGAATTCAGTTATGGACATGCCTAGAACAGATTTATTGCAATATAAAAACAGGGTCAGGCATGACAATGAAACATTGAATTTTGTGTCTACTTACAGTTCAATATCAATGGAAGTAAAGAGGATTACTGAAAAAACTGGCATACACTTAGGGCTGAACCAGCTCTGTGGAAAGAAACTGAGACATACCCACATCCGGTGTATAAAAGAGGAAGGAATTTAGGGGACCATCTGGTCCATTCCTTACAGCTCATAATGTGATCAAATCAAAATTAGCTACCACAATAACCTAAAGGTTTTTTCCCTTGTGGTCACTGCAAATTTTGCAATAATTGGCTAAAGAGGTCACAGTTTACATCTATGAATGCTAGAAAGAAATATGAATTTAGGCATTTTATTAATTGTTCTTCAGGGAATGTGATCTACCTAGCAACCTGCACATACAGTGCATACTATGTGGGGAAAAACTTCTAGGAAGCTCAAAGAAAGAGTGAGTAGATATCTTAGGTACATAATGTGTTGTGTAGACAAAAATGCTCTCTACAAAACATCCTTGTTTCTGGACCTGAACATAGGTTTTCATTTTGTGGTATTGAGAAGGTACATTTGGGCGTGGACATAGATACTAACTAATTTCAAAAAGAAACTTTTTGGATCTATGAGTTAAAGAAAACCATAAAGTAATTTTATATAATACAAGTTGTACTCATAAGATCCAGACTTGGGCATGTTTGGGTCTCTGAGCCTTTTTTGGTTATTTTTGCTGACATGTTACAGTGATTTTTTCATCAGTACTAACCTTGTTAATCTCATTGTTATGTGATGTACTGAGGAAGCTTTACAAAGGCCTTTTATTATAATGAGTCTACTGTACTGACATATTAAAACTGAGGGTATATATATATACAGTGCTGCCCTCCAGGATGAAATGAGGTAAGGCAGAATTCTGCACAAAGAAAGTTGAGTTAAATTGCCCAGAAAAACGCATCAACACGCAGCATTTCAGCATTTTTTTTATTCACAGGAAGAAGCCTGCAATGCTGCAGTCAAACAGCAGATAGCATCTAAAATATGATTCAGTGTTACATGAGTCAAATTTGTGCTATTGAAAATGTTAATTGCAGTACTTATAGTTAAAATGTTAAATTTTTTTGAGGAAAAAATAACTTAAAGAGGACAGGAAGTGCCTGTGTTATGTTTATTTAATTCAACACTGCTTAATATTTATTAAACATACATTTTATCATTTAAATATGACTCCTTCCATTATTTTTGCAATGTTTCTTTGCTAACCCATAAGCTAACTGACACTCTGATAATGAGAATTCTGTTTTGCCCTCGAGAACTGATTGACAACCTCTGACTTATATATGACCTACCTGTTTGAGCCAGCCATACGGAGTTTAGGCAGGCTCACAACAAATGAATGGTATAATTAAAAAATGTGTGAATTTGTAGTTGTATTTAGCAGGATACTTTCAATGAATGAAAAAAAAAGAAAATAAACCCCGATTTTTAATGTTACTGTAATTTGATCTGCACTAATCTGAAAAGTTGTTGGCATGGCTCCCTACATAATCAAACTGTTATCTAACCATTAGAAATGTTACTTTGTGCCATGGCATGTTTGGTTTGCTTCCTTGTTCAGTTCATTATTACCCATAACACATACTGTCTTGTGGCATGTATTTCTATGACTATAAACTGGAATCTAATTTTAATTAAGGTTATGGAGAACTCATGATCTTTTCATTTTTTTATTTAGTTAATTTTTGAATCAGTTTGTGAGATGTCCATACATTGCAAAGTCTTTTACTGGCATTAGTTTATCTTACTATACTGGGTTTTGAGGGAAGGGGGGGTTTGTGAACTTTCCTTGTGCATGACTGGCATACTTTTTGCAAAGATCATTCATTCACGTGCAATCACCATCCTCAGTTTCATCTGACACCTTTCCACAATCATGCCAAAATTCTCACATTACCTAATTAAAACTATTTCTGTTTGTTGTCAGGAGCCCCAGCAAATTGTAGCCCTTAGTCTCAGTATAAGTAGTGGTTGGTGCCTTACAGAAATTCATCACTAAATAAACAATCGTTTCCCCTTGTCTAACCCTTTTAGCCTCTGGTACTTCCATGTATTTTTACATAATTTTGATCTATTAACAAAATCTTTTGAATAGAGTTGCTAAAATTGTTTATTCAGGGATGGGAGGGCAGTTGAGAGTTAACGGCCCTGGCTGGATTTGATGTTGCATTGGCAGCACAATGCAATTATGTAGCATGACTTCTGTCTGTGAAAAGCTTGTAGTCTATCACGTTACTATTTCTTTTTAAATTGTTAGAAATGCCGCAGATGTCAGTTATGGCTGGTGAAGGATCTTCTGCCATCATAAAATGAAAAGCATACTGTGGTGAAACCTTAGAAAATTAATTTCTCTTTAACCCAAGGAGGGACATACATAAATAAATAAATTGCTACAGAAAAAAATGAACATTTACAGCTGCATATAAGGATGAAATGGCCACAATGGTATGTACACCATATAAAGTGGTCCTTGGGAGGAGGCAGGTTTCAGTGTAGCTGTGTAGCATTGAGGAGAATTTTATTAAAAAAATGCAAGTTTCTGGTGAAAGCAGCCCTTCCCATATAAGAGACCAGCTCCTCACTCAGGAACCTATGATCGCTTTATTCATCCCTAATCAAAATATGACAGGATTCACTGATGTTCACTTTCAACAGTCGTCTGTCACACATAGGGTGACCACTCCCCAAATAAATCTAAATGCTAATTTCTGACATTTACACTCAAAATTAACAGCAAGAAAACAACAAACATGTCAATAGTTGGTCTGATATTTAACAACTTAATTTCCATGGAGTCCAGTCAATACCATTTACATGACTATTGGCAACTGAGTCAATAAGGGCTTGTCTGTAAGTTGAGCCAGTAACTGGCTCTGGAGGGATTCAAACACTGATTTTATGCTTACTTCAAACATTGCCTCCATTCTTTCAAAACAATCATTCCTTCAGGAATCAAGCAAATGTATGAAGTTTTAATAACAAATTAGATGTATAATACTGATGCTTACAAAATGGAAGGGGGAAATCCAGTAATCTGATTGGTTCTTGGCCATTATAAAATATGTTTTATACATGGTAAAAAAATAGTTCTGCCCAACAATGTAGTGTCCAGAGCCATGATCAATGGGCAATTGGAACACTGGCATTTCAGTTAGTTTCCTACAACCAGAACTGATCTTCCATCACAAACAGGGCTGCTACATTTACACTGTAAAAAACTTTCAACTGGGCCCTAAAAATAAAACTACCTTAAATAAAAAATAAAACAAGTTAACTAAATGTTGTTTCAGTGACCATCACACTTTCCTTACACACATAAACAGATTAGAAACAGTAAGTATTGTTTATAGTTTTCACCACAACTACTTTTTTGCTAACAAGAGAAATCCCCCTTCTTTCTTTCTTTGCCTGCTCAACAGGGAAATCTCTTCTGCTTGCCCTGACAGTGAGATAATTGAGTCTCTGGCTGTAACAGAGACCTTTGGGGTGTGTGTGTGTGTGTGTGTGTGTTTGTACAGTATGTTAGAGAGAGAAACATTCTGCTAGTGGAAATGAGCAGAATTTTGAATCCATGAATTCCATGAGAAGTAGTCCATGATGAACATTCCATATCTTGAATCTTGATGCCAGCAAAGAACAAACTTTGTCCAGCAGTAATACAATGACATCATCTATGACATCATTTGCAGTGGGCGGAAGGACTATTTTATCATAAATGAAAACAAGTAAATCTATTGTTTCTCCATATAAACACGCTTTTATCAACTGTAAAGAATTAAAAAAAGGAGACCATTTTATAAGCACAATAAGCCACTCTGGGCTGTGTACAAAACATATTTTACCACACATCCAGTGGCTGAAGTCACTCAGCCTCATGCCTCACCATGCCCTTGGCCATGCAGTCAAATATGTTTCATACACAACCCAGTATGCCCATCATGCCTTATTGCTCACATGTAATGAAACAAAGTTTCATGCAGCACACGTTCCTAAGAATAAAATGTTATTAAATTGTCTGAATGTGCAGGCTATGTACAATAAACCCCACACAACCCACTATAATAAAAAACAAAAAAATATTCTGTGCAGGCATGGAATGAGGACTGGACATGACATATGCAGTACATATAAACAAGGCTAGATGACTATTTAATAAAAATAACAGACATGCTTCTAATGTTTGCAGGCTTCAACTAGCTTCCCCTAGTCATCCCTGAAACTGCCATCTCTGCATCCCCTTTCCCCTGAACAGCTCTCTTGAACAGCATTAGTGCAGATGCTCAGACATTAGGTATAGATAGTACAAAAGCTCAGACATTCGGCTGCTAAAGCAAAAGTATAGCTTACAAATGCAATTGTTTACCTGTCTTACAAGGCAGAACACTGATTGCTGGATCAGCATCTGAGGAACCACTACTTAGAGGTGTCAAAATAACGATCCTGCTGTTGCCTGCTGTCTGATTTTAGCATGATCACTATTTTCATAGCATGGCACTGCAATACTGCATACGTGTTTTGCACTTGAAAGGGAGGATGAGGGGCAACAATAATTAATATAATACAATTTCCCTAAATGTGTAATATAAATGGCGTTACTGTAACTGTAAAAAAGTAAGCCATTGTACAAAATTAAACTTCCGGGGGGGGCGGGTTAATGAAAGTGGTAGGTGGTGGTAGTGTTTACAATTAAAAAGAAAACGCTGTGACAAATAAAATTGCCAACAACAGGAAGGCACAATTGTCAGATGCCCCCAAGGAAAGAGGAAGGATGGGGGAAGAGGGAGGGGGAGTGAGGTCACCAGGAGCAGGGGAAGGGAGGAGGGGATGAGGTCACTAGATGACTCAGCCAACACAAAGGGCAAGGGAGCAGCCCATTGACCATGGGAAGGGGCTTGTGGGTGCCTGAGGGTGGGGCTTAGAGGGGTATATGAGCTGGGGTAACCATTCAGCAGCCCTCTTTTGATAAAATGTGTTCAGTGAGGATTTTTGGCACATTCGTGGCAACACAAGGTAAGACAAGCTGTAGGTCACCTGGGGCCTTCGCGCCACATGGAACCATGGTGGGTTTTCATTTGGTCAATTATTTGTATGTGATTAACCTGCAGTGGATATAGTATTTTTATTGAATGAGGAACAGGAGGTTTCAAGAAGGTGTCTGAATTTGTGGTAAGTGCTTGTAAAGAGGACAGATTTGGATTTTCTGCCAGAAGGCAGGAAAGATAGAGAAAGGCTGTGTTTGTTTTAGTGGCTGGTAGTGCAGAGATTCAGTTGGTTTCCATCAGTTTGTCACAGGAGTTGGACAGGTATTGTTGTTTAACGCTGGTTAGGCCAGGGCCTTGTGCCATATGGGCAGCACATTTCCAGAAGTAGGAGCCCAGTAGCATTTGGTTTGGTCGTGGCAGTCGTTGTTGGCAGTGTGACAGTCCCCCAATAAAAGAACAACTGTGTGGGTGGGAGGGGTGAAAGAAACCGGGTGGGCCACAGAGCATAGGAAAAAGGTGGTGCTCAGTAGGCCTAAGATTGAAGAACAGCATGGGCCAGGTGGATTGATGTTTTTTTCTCACAACAGCAGTGGGGATGTAGGAAGTGAGGTGCCCAGTGTTGCATTTGGACCATGAGGTATAGCATGTCTGGTGGACAAAGAGAAGAGAGGATGATAGCTTGGAGAGGCCTTTCAATAAGGAAGGTGGAATTGGGGAGGGGGGATTGTTGGGTCAACTGGGCACACAGAAGGGGCTACAGAATGAGCACAGAAGCACACATTATGGGGGCAGGTTTAAAAGGAAAGACACACAAAAAAATGAAGAAAAGGTGAGCAAGGGGCAAATGGGCCTAGGAGGTCATGAGGTAGGGACATCGGGGGGTGTGAACACTCCTTGGAGAGTAGGGAGACTCTGACAGGGGTTGGACTGGTAATATGGACCATCAAGGAAGGTTAGCATGAGCTACTGGATTCAAAACAAAATAAAGAAATTTTAAATAGAAGAAATACCTGACATGGGCCAGGGTGGTGGGCTAAGGAATGCTAAGGCAGGCGACCAGGGTTGAGCAGGCCATGGCAGGCCCACAAGGTATAAAGAACCACGGACTACTGGGTGGCCCGATATGATTACCAGGAAGGCTTAGATGGGTGGCACCATCATGGTGAGGGGAGCATAGGCCACTAACGGGAATGCCTGATCTGGGTTAGAAGGAGGGGAATACTGGGGTGGTGGGCCATAGTAGAGGGTGGCAGATGGAACAGAGGCAAGACTGGGGTCACAGCCTGGGATCCTGGGCTAAGGTGGAGTTGCAAATCAACAAAAAACATGAAGTAAAGGCACAGAGAAGGAGGGTGACTTTCCACTATTGCAGGGTGGTGCCAGACAGGCTGGGTTTCGGTTTGAGGGCTTTCCTGCTCCATGATGGGGCAGGACAGAGGGGGGGGTTGAGGGAATGGCCTAGCAAGGTGGAGCTCGGAGTCTGGAGCTATAAAGAAATCATATAAAGTCATTGTCCCACATTTGAATGTTTGTAGGTACAAAGTAGATAAGTGGATGTGTACGAGTGTTACACCCCCTTGCAACCAACTCCGGAATTCTTTGCAGTTGGAGCTGCTGTGCATTCTAATCATAGTTTTTTTGATGTTTATAAAGTTTTTTTTCCTCTTTTATGACATTGCTAGTCTTCTGCCTTGGTTCATTAGGCTTCCGTAAATTAAGTGGGTGAGCAGAAGGGGGCAAGAGATGCCTCATAGATGAAGCACTTTGGAGGGTGCCAAATAGGGGCACTATAAGAGAATAAGGGACAGGAACAATATGGCACAAGGTGGAGGTGTGAATAGATGGTTGGCAAGTTCCACTCACAATGTTTTTCCCCCTGCTATAGTATTTCAGGTGACAGGAAGATGCCACCGAAGAAGGCACCAGTTCCCAGTGCCAAGAAGATGGAGGATTCCAAATTAATGAGTAAAATGACAGAGATTATGGAAGCTACAAAGTGAAGGGAGGAAGAAGAGGAAGCATCCAGAAAGAGGAAGGAGAGGGAAGACCAGGCAGGAGGAGCAGAGGAGGGAAGAGGCCAAGGGGAGTGCAGACCGTCTTCTCAACCCCGCCTCATGCCTATACACTAGGTTCTACGGGGCCAGACCCAAACAGGGGTAAGGGCAACGTGGATGTCATGAATGAGGGTGACCTGAAAGAATATTTGGAAAGGCTGATAGGAGATATGGGTGAGAAAGTGATTTAAAACATGGAATGGGCCATACAGGCAATTAAGGATGGAAATAAGGATGGGGGGCCACAGAGAACCCACCAGTGAAGAAGAAATTATATGATGGTCCCCTTGGATTTACTTTGGGAGACCACGTACCATCTTCACTAAAAGAGAACATTTGGAAAGTGGAATATGTGGATATATTTGACCTGGTGGACAAGGACACAGCCAAAAAGTATGAGCAGAAGGAGCTGGTAGGAAAGTCTGAGATGGTGGTGGCACTGGCAGTGGTGAGGCCAAGGAGGAGGAGAAGGCAATGTATAAGGAGAAGAATATAGACACTTGGCAGGCAGGTTTCCTCATTTATAGTGTGATGATCTTACAGAAACAGTCAGAGTTGGCAATTCCCCTATTGACCTACACGGCAATTATCAGGGACACGTATAAGGCCAAACTGGGATACGGGTAGCTGAAATATGATGAGACATTTAGAAAGTGGATTACAGCAAAAGGTGACCCGAGGTGGGACCATACACACTCAGAACTGTGGGTGAGAATGCTCTCTCTGGCCCAGTAGGAATGCCCAGAGGCAAACACAGTAAGAAAAGCACCCCCCTCTCGGTGGTGAAGACATGCTGGGGTTTCAACAAGGCCATGTGCAAGTGGGCAAAACTACAAATTTCAGCATGTTTGCTCATGTTGCTGAGGCTCACACCCAGCGGCAAGCTGGCAACAAGGGTGGGGGAGATGAGCAGTCCTTTTTGGGGGGAGGGGAAGGGAGGGGTTGCTGATGGACTTTAAGGAGATGTGTGAGCACATGCAGTTCCCACTGACAGAAGACAAAATGGAAGGCCAGGGCTGGAGGTTAGAGTTCCTGGAGATTGAAGTGAACATGGTGTATGAATGTTTCTGCCTGCCCGGGGACAAAGTGGCCTGGCTGAGGGGTTTGCAAGCTCAGGTAAAAGGGAGGAGGAGGGTGCCACTGATATTAGTGCAACAACCTCAGGGGCACTTCAGTTTCACCTGTAAGGCCATAAGCCTGGACATGTCCTTTACTAGAACACTAACAAGGGCTACGGGGAAGGCAAAGATGCCTCATCACTGGGTGGACATTACGAAAGGGGTGAGGGAGGACTTAGAGGTGTGGGAGGAATTCCTGTAGGGGTATAACAGGGTTACATTCTTGCAGAACAAATGGGAGTACAACACAGAGTTGGAACTATGTATGGATGCATCAGGGGCCGTACGGATAGTGTGAAATATAGATTGTGTTGTACTTATATCTTGATGGAGAGATAGGAATGCAGTATCTGAACAACCATGAGGTGACACTGTGACATATGGACACAATGACAGATAGTGTTGCACTATGCTAATGCAGGAATGGTAGGGCAGGGTACATAGCACCCTGTGAGTCCTCTGTGACATATGTTGAGTGTTGTTCTATCTCAATGATAGGATGGAAGAACAGGGCCCAACTCACCATAAGGTCCTACCATGACTTATGGGCAAGGCCCCTACTTTTCTGGGGCACATTGGGACCAAGTTCTGCAGCAAGATTATCATTTGCCAACTAACTTCTGTGGCAATGATTTGTAATTTCTGCAGAAGTTCTGCAGCACTAACGAACTACCACATCACAGGGTCATTGGCCCTAACTCGCACCCCATTATCCTACACTGCACCACCTCAGCTTGTTTACACATGGGATGGGGTGAGAGTTAGGGCCGATGACTCCAATGCACACCCCAATGCCTGTTGGTGGGGGCAGGGTAGGGAGTGCATGGAGTGAGAACCTAAAATCTAATTTCCTCACTTTTGTCACTGTAGAAGAACCCTAACTGATGCATTAATTAAGTTTTTGCATGAAATATATATATATATATATATATATATATATATATATATATATATATATATATATTTATTAAAGTTCCATGAAATTGTATCCTCATTCATACAGGTCCCTTTGGAAATGGAATAAACAGAATAGAGGAGATATTGCAAAACTCATTTTTCATGCCAACCTGCTTCCCCTGACATGCTATGTAACACCATCAGGTTATAACATACATGTGAACCCATTGTGAGATAAAGCTCTCCAGCCCATCCCAATGTGTCCCCTGTGTGATACAAAACTGCACTATGCCTTCTCAGGCTCAGAGCAGTGATGTGTTCCTCCAATCCTTGTGCTGCTAAGCTAGCTCCCAGAGCTCATCTCTAAACCTGAGTTGCCAGCATGGGAAAACAACATGCTAACCTTTGGCCCAACAGTTAGCCCTACACACAACACTTCTCCACAACCTTTAGGTGATTCTATCAACCAATGACAATATGTAATCAATAACCCTGTCAAAAATTGGTACTGCACAATTATTTATTTAACAGGTCTGTTCTTTGAACAGGTGCACACATTATAATTTTCTGGGCATACTTACTTGATTTTTCTTAAAAATGACAGGTTAATTCATTTTACCAGTTATACATTTCAGATGGCATCGCTACACCTTATAGGCAAAAATATGTTTGTACAAAGTGAGGTATGGACTTAACAGGTCTGTGCTATTGTCATGATTTTGTCTAAGTTGGCCTTAGTGTAATAACATAAGACTGAAAATTGTATTAGGCTGTAGTGCAGGTTGAGCAAATATCACCATGCCTGATGTGCTGTGCCACCACCTCTGGCAGTGGGAGCTGTGGTCGATAAGTAACTATTCATTTCTGTGGCAGAATGCAGCCATTCTTTAGCTAACGTATGATGTTATAGCACTGATAACATCACATTCTGAGCATAGAGGGGTTTGGGATATAAAAAGAGGAGAAGGGAACCAGGTTCTATGAATAAACATAAATATTAATAAAGAATCACCAATAACAGTGATTTCTGAAGCACTGCAAAAGTTCTGCGGTAGGTTGCAAGTTCTGCGCAACATTGTGTGGCTGCAGAATTCTAGGGGCCTTGCTTATAGTCATACTACCTCCATGGAGATATACAGTTCATGCTGTGGCCATCTTAAATGGTTGCACAGCATGTGGGTGTATCCCCCAAGACACTGGGATGGCAGCAGAAGTGATACAGTTGCTGAAACATGATGATGGATGCCTCTTGTGGTATGCTTACAGTACTGTATGCTCTTTCTGTTACCTTATGGTCAAGGCCACTGATTTACGGTGATTAAAACAATTAAATTCCATTTTCAAGACTTAAGATTCCAGAATTTCACTGGTGATTGTTACTCTAATTTCTGGATTTTACTGGGATTCTGATATCATTCTTTTATTATGTGCATAAATAATCAGAATTAAAGAAGGCTTAATATACAGAGCATTAAATAAAGCAAACTGAAAATAGTACAGGAAGGAATTAAAAGAAAAACATACTTTTTGTAGGTGTACAGATCTGGTAGAAAATGCCAGATTCCATGAATTCTTTGTTTTTACTGGTCTTCAGGCAGCCCTAATTCCAGAATTGTACTGGATTTTCCAGTAAAAACCAAACAACAGTGGCCTTGCTTATGGTGTCTGTTTCTGATTGGTTGTGTTGCCTTGTACCATCCCCTGATTGTATACGTGTTGTGTCTGTGTTTGTGCGGAGGGATTCAGAGCTAGGGTTGAAAACCCTAACATTAAATTTTCTCACTTTTGTCACTGTGGGAGCAACCCTAACTGATGCATTAATGAAGTTGCTTGCAAAGAATTTCCTTTCTTTTTGGAAAAAAGTGTAATATAAATAGTAAAGGGTATGTGTTGGTGGGAGTGTGGGGTCCCAGTGAGCTGTCTATTTGTGCATAATGATATGTGTCTGTGGCAGCACGGGCCTTCCAGACCCTGCGTTACCAGTTACACATAGTCACAGAGCCACACAGCAGCCCTATATGGCAAGAAACTCTAGTAACACAAATGTGTTAATAGAACGGGAATTGTAGCAGCTAGGAAACAAATACAAGTGCTTTTGTAATCATCACAGAGAAGCCTCCACATGACATACATTGACTGAATCTGTATCTTGCATTGTTTCTGAGACTTGGGCACTGAAAAGTGCTGCGCTTCCACCAGAGTGCCCATTTGTGCATAATAATAATATGCGTCTGTGGGCGCATGGGCCAACCGGGCCCTGCAATCCCACTTGCACATAACAATGGAGCCATATAATAGCCCCATAGACCTGCAAAGGAACACTCCTAACAGCAATTTGTCAATATCTCAATGACCCATACAACCTAGGAAAAAAATTCCAGCGCAGGTGTAATCTATGACTTTGAAACTTCCTCATGTGCTTAAGCAGCAGGTAGCAAAACATCCGAATCTCACTTCATTTTCAAGACACAGTTGTCAAAAGGTGACACAAGTGTCGTAATGTTAGCCAATGGGAAATTTCTCAACTTCAGAACAGTGTAACTATGGGCCCATTGAATGTTTTGGGACCAAACCACCAAATGGCACATCTGTGGAACCACATCTTGCCACCCTACAAATTTCAGCCCAAAAGCACAATCCACCTTGTCACAATGAAGTGACAAAGAAAACAACACCTGGGATAATGTTGCGAAAAGTGTTGTCGAGGCAACAAAAATGCTTTTGCGACAACAAAAATGGTTTTGTGCTTTCCTATACCTTATAATGGGATGTTGTCAAGCACGAAAAAATGTTGCCGTGAAAAGTTTTCGCAGTGCACATATACATATTTCCATAGGTTATAATGTGACATGAAAAACTTGAATAGCTTTTCAACTTAACAATATTTTTTCACCAAATTTTCAGAAGGCACCAGATCAACCCTGGCCACATGTAGACAAACACATTTGAAGCCATGGAAATGCATTCTTCAGTCCATTATGGCTTACCAAAAAAATGTGCAAAAAAGCATGATTGTTCTCATTTTTAGTGCCCCACACTTCCATAACTGTACATCTGACTGAAACAAAACTTTCTAGATCTAGAGATCTATGGTAGGCAGTTGTACATTCCAAATGTCAGGCAAATTGTATGAACGGTTGCAAAGTTATTGAAGTACAAACTTTGAGGTTTAACATAGAAGTGACTGTGCAACCCTAACTATACTGACCCTACCAGGACAGTATAATATATAGGCTATTTTGGTGCATCTTTCATTTGTTAATTTTCAGATAAGTTCTCACAGACTTTTCTTTCTGACCATTTGATGGGAATCTTGAATGAGTTACATAAATGTTGACCGAAACCGTATCTTAAGATACGGCACCTAAAAGCACTGCGCTCTCACCAAACTGATCATCTGTGCATAATGATATTCATCTGTGGGAGCATGGGTCATCTGAGTCCTGCATTCTCACTTACACATAACAACAGAGCCATACTATAGCCCCATAGGCCTGAAAAGGAATCCTCATAAGAGTAATTTGTCAATATCTCAGTGACTGTACAACCTAGGAAACAAATTCCAGTGCAGGTGTAAGCTTTGAAACTTCCTCGTGTGCTTAGATCACCTAAAAGTGACCTAACAACACCTGGGACAATGGGTGGAAAAATGTTATCGAGGCAATAAAAATGTTTTCTTGCTTTCCTGCACCTAAAGGTGACCCAAGCTGCGGGTAGCAAAAAATCTGTATCTCGCTTTGTTTTTGAGATACAGGTGCCGAAAGGCACCGCAGGCATCGCAATGTTAGCCTATGGGAAGTTTCTCTACTTCAGAAATCTGTAACTATGGTCCTATTTAATGTTTTAGGACAAAACCACCAAAAGGCACATCTTTGGGACCAGGGTATGCCACCCTGTAAATTTCAGCCCAAAAGCACAATCCACATTGGCACAATGAAGTGACAAAGAAAACAACACCTGGGACAATGTTCTTGAAAAATGTTGTTGAAGCAACAAAAATGCTTTTGCAACGACGAAAATGTTTTCATGCTTTACTATAACCTATAATGGGATGTTGTCACACATGAAAAAACGTTGCTGTGAATGTTTTCACAGTGCACATATAGATTTTCCCATAGGTTATAATGGGACATGACAAACCTGAATAACTTTTGAAAGTCACAATAATTTTTCACCAAATCTTCAAAAGGCACCAGTTCAACCTTGGCCACATTTAGACAAACAAATCTGAAGCTACTGAAATGCACTCTTTAATTCATTATGGCTTATGGAAAAAAGCACCAAAATGCATAATTTTTCACATTTTGAGTGCCCTACAGTTTCACAATCATACATCTGACCAGAACAAAACATTCCAGTTCCAGAGACATATGACAGGTGGTTGTGCATTCCAATTTTCAAGCAAAGTGGACAAACAGTTGCAAAGTTATTAAAGTGCAAACTATGAGGCTTAACAGAAATGACTACAACCCTAATTATACTGAGGTTCTTTGTCTTTTAAATTGTTTTTGTTTTAATTGGGTTCACCACAACATAACCCAGATAGACCATCTTAGGATAGCTAGTTCATTCCACTGGGGTGTCAAACAGACAAGGCATACTGATGAGCCCTGGTTGGATGAAACACATGTCTATGTCTTCTGTTGGCACCCTTTGCAAACTGTGTGAGAGGCCTTTCGACACTAAGCACTTCTGCTTAAAGTTAAACCAGCATAATATTCTGTGGTGATTTGCATATGCATCCCATGATGCTCTGCACTTTGGGGGCATGTGTGATTTTGTATTTCTTGGAAACTTGGCTTCCCAGCCAAATGCTCTTTGGGGTAACTATTGCCTCAGTGCTTGTGCACAGATGTTCTTTGTTTTATATATATATATATATATATATATATATATATATATATATATATATATATCTGTATATTATGGTAGCATAGTGCTACCATAGTTGGGTTGAGGAGCCATTTACATGTTAAACCTAAAATTTTGCACCTTGAAAACATTGCAACCGTTCAACAGATTTGCCTGAAATTTTGAATACACAATCTAGAACCATACATCTTGGGATCTGCTAACTTTCGTACTGTTTGGATATACAGCTACGGAGTTATTAAGCATGATCTGTGCACACGTTTAAGCCGTTTGGGAATTCTTTGCTCATCTCCACAGGTCGTACGGTTTGCACGACTGGTCTGAAATCTTCAGGGAACGTTCGGCCGGGGTCCTGATGTGCCTTTTGAAGATTTTGTGAAACAATATTAAACAGTTCAAAAGTTATTCAAAAAACAATTTCCCATTATAAATCGATGGGAAAAGTTAACAGAAAGTTCAACAGTGCCGCAAATGCAGTTTTTACTTTCGCAAATGGCCCTTTTACTGTCGCAAATCTGCCATGTTGTTTTCAGTTGTCATTAGAAAAATGCTTGGTATTTAAATTTGGGACCATCTAGCAACCTAATTATTTTTGTATTCACCTAGTTGTACCCTGAGGATGCTATGCATGTCTTTATTTTTGGGTAAAACACCCCAGAAATATGTTTTTCAGATTTCTGGAAAAAGTACTTTTGCAAAGTACTTTCGCATTTGTGACAGTGTCGCATGAATTTGCGAAAGTTTTTGCAAAGTTCAACAGTACTTTTCCAGGCTGAGGGAAAATGTCAGCAATTCTTTGCCACCCTGCTGCAGAAGAACAGTTTGGTCTTTTGGGCTGAAATTCAGAGGAAATGCAGCCAACATGTACTAGATGTGCCTTTCAGTGTTTTGGTGAAAAAATATTACAGGGCGGCAAAGTTATGGCACTCCAAATTTGACGCTTTGTCCCATAGGAAAACATTACGGTGTCCGACGCATTACAGGAATCCTTTGCCACCCTGCTGCGTAATAACAGTTTGGTCTTTTGGGCTGAAATTTGGAGGGAAAAAATATTACAGGGAGTCAAAGTTATGGCACTCTGAACTTATCTTTTTTTCCCCATTGGATAACATTACTGCATTCGCCTCACTTTTCAGGCCCTGTATCTCAGAAACGGTGCAAGATACAAACTTTTATCAGAAAAATGCTTCGCCCCCTTATGGGGGCTAAGTACTAAACTAGCCAGGAAAGTCATAAATCATATGACTTTTACATTTTTTTTCTATGTCGTACGGTTCCTGAGATATAAGCAATTTAGTATTCCAACTCCTCATTTTCTACTCCGAGGCCCATTATTATGCATACATTATTTGTACTCACTGTCTTTCTCTATGCAGCTTTAGGGGAAAACCAGCCTGTGTGCTTACATTATTGTTACCTTACAGCTTCTGCTTGCGGTTCCGTAACCATTTCACTTACTGTTCCCATCTACGGCACCATGTGAGTTACCCTTCGCGTTTTCGATTGCATACATGCTTGCATTCGTGTTTCTGGTTTTGGTTCCTTCAGCATTATTTCTGCTGTTAACGTTACCATTTGCATTTCCAATTGCTGTACCGAGACCATGCGCATCACGGTTTGCGTTTCCTTACGCGTTTATGTCTCCTTTTGCATCACTCTTCATTTTGGCATTACTTTGCGTTTGTGTTTCTATTTATGTTTGCTTTACCATTTATGTTTCTGTCACCATGTGTGCAACCGTTAGCGGTTGCTTTTCCCTTGCACTTACCATTACTATGTCACAGAACTTTCTAGTCACTATTTCTACTGCACATTGTCAAAAGCATGGAAATTATAGGCAAAAAACTCCATTTAATGCATCAGTTATGGTTGTACCACAGCAACAAAAGTAAGGAAATTCGATGTTAGGGTTGACAGACCTCTCTCTCACCCAGCCACATCTCAACCATCTTCAACGGGTGTGGATTGGAGTCATTGGTCCCGTCACCCCATTTTCCTATACCTCAGTTTGTTTACACATGTGATGGGGTGAGAGTTAGAGCCAATGACCTCAATGCACACCCTGTTGGTGGTTGGGGAGGGGTTGGGGTAGGGGCTGTCAACCCTAACACTGAATTTCCTCATTTTTGGTGCTGTGGTACAACCCTAACTGATGCATTAAATGGATTTTTTTGCCTCTAATATCTATCTATCTATCTATCTATCTATCTATCTATCTATCTATGTATATATATATATATATATCTATATATATCTATATCTATATATATATATATATATATATATATATAGATATATATATATATATATCTACCTATATATATATATACACACACACACACATACAACAGAGAACAAGCACAGGAGTTGTGAGCCAGGTAATCAAGGCTCCAAATTGTCACACACCCACATTTTGCTCCTTGATTATTGCTTCATAAAGCAATACTGTCCATAGAGTTCAGTTGCCCAAGAAGCCTTGCTCCATTACATAGATACATAGACAGTGTCGTCAGATAAGGGCCTATGGCCCACCCAGTCTGCCCATTTGAGCTTGTAAGTTCAGTTTGTTTTCCTAGAAGTCTGTTGCCCCTTACCCCTGACCTCCAGAATTCCTTTATGTCTAATCCATGCATTCTTAAATCCCGTGATTGTTTCAGCCCCCACCAGTTCCTCTGGCAGGGTGTTCCACTTGTCCACCGCCCGTTCTGTGAAGAAATTCTTTCTCATGTTTCCTCTGAATCATCCTCCCTCTAACTTCATCCCATGCCTTCTAGTCCTGGAACATCTTTTTCGCTTAAAAATAGTGTTTTCCTGCACCCTGTTCCTCCCTGTAAGATACTTGTATGTCTCTATCATATCCCCTCTCTCCCTCCTCTCCTCCAGGGTCACTGGTAATTGTCACTTTATGCCTCCTTATGGGCTATTAGTAGTACAGTTCATACTTTAATTTGATGTTTGCTTGCCCTTTGCTGCTGCTATCAGTTAATATTTACTGTTAAAGGTGGGTGGATATGGTTGATCAAACACTGCAGTTATTAGATCAGCAGTTGCCACTCCTGTCAATTATTGATTAACAAGTGGAATTCAAATCCAGTCTAATATATACATATATATATAGATATAGATATATATATACACATATATATATATAATACATATATATACATATAGATATATATATATATACTGTATATACACATATATATACACATCTGTGTTGTCAATCTATAGTACCTGTTGATAGAGGAATTAAAGGCAAGTGCTGGAAGTAAGTGATGATCGTACATTCCCTCAACAAAAAAAAATCATTGTTCCTTCTCTGTAATTGGTGCCACACATAACACTGTTTGACAAAGAACTGCTATCTGCCATTTCCAAACCTTTCAGTTTTTGTTTGGCCCTTGGAGATATGAAAAGTAGCTTTTTTATGGCACTATTTTTATGAAAGCAGTTCTGAATTTTATTTGTTTGTTGGCTGTGGAGAAATATTAAATTGTAACAAACTAAAATGCTGTAAGAGGAAAGTATCTGGGATTGATCCCTGTCAGTAGTCCAAAATGCAGGCATTATTCCTTACTTCTTTTCTTTTTTCTCCACTGATTGTTGAAGTTTTTTTTATAGGAGGGGTGAGATGGGAGGTCACACAGAAAGTATGGTTATTGCACTTCACAGAAACAGTAGCCCTGTGCATAAGGGAATTTGTGCAGCCAAATGTGTAAACAAATTAGCGAGGTATAATGCCTGCTTTTCTGTCTGCAGACAAGAATCAATCACATTTGACCTTCCCTTCCTGAAATATAATAAATATAGCATCACGTATTTCCTTCCACCCCACAACAAGCTTAGAGCACTAGTGCAACACATTGTATGAAATTGGACAATGCCCATGCATGTAAGCAATCAAAGGGAAACCAGAAATGAGCAGGAACATCATGTAGTCATCTGCATGTGCTGTAGATAACCCCAACTCTCTGTAATCCCACTGAAAGTACTGTAAATACTGGAATTCTCTGTAGATGTAAGCACACTGCAGCAAGTCCTCTTTCCCCTGTGATTTCTTGAATTCCTCTGCAGTATCTAGCTTCACTTTGGAAGTGCAATGAATGTAGTCACTGCACGGGATTGCGACATAACACACCCAGCCAACTTTCCCTTTCAACTTATACTTCACTTCTGTGATGAATAGAAGCTGAAAGGGGCATTTGGTTCCATTTAATTGGCTGACTTTTCTAAAACAAATTACATTTCTAACTTCCAAATCAACAGTGTTTCTTTTTCCAGAAATTGCTAGTCACTGATCCTTGGACTTAGGAGCATTCTAATTGCCCTATATGCAAGCTCCAAAGCTGCAGACAAAATGATATTATAAAGTTACAGTCTGTAGTTTTATCATTGTTATAACTATGTTGTTATCAAAAATGTTAATGATTTGATTACCATTTTTATTAAAATATTATCATAAGCCTAACTGTCAACAGATTGCAGAGCCTTTGATTAATTTACACCCATGAGTGTATACTGCAAGAAAGAACTACTGTGTAGGATCTAGATTTGCATGACTTGAGTTTGATAATAATAGTAACCCACACACTTAAGGAAAAAATGCCATTATAGGAATAAGTCTGCTTTTGCTCAGAGGGTACTCAAGTCCAAAACTGCTTAACCTAGCAACGATAATCATCACCACATCATAGTGGCTCCTTTCTTGATGTGTCCTGTGGAAGGACTAGATAAGAACAGGAGTAAACAAGGAAACATCGTTTATATACAAGATAGGGCAATTTTTGTTTAGTCAAAAAAATATGTACATAAATAGATAGTGAGGAAACAATTATATCCATGATACAAAAGCTATTCTACATACAATTTTTGTTTAGACACAAATATGTACAGACATATGTACCAGAATATGTAACAGAAGTTATTAGGGAGCAGAACAGATTTAAATGTAAAAAAAGGCAAAGGCAGTAAGGACAGAAATAGGGCTAAAAGGGGTAAGACTATCAAAAAGTGGAGGGTGATGAGTACCAATGCCTGTAGTCTGTGTAACAAGCTCCCTGAACTAGTGGCCTTGATAGAAGAGGGTGGCCTGAATATTGTGGCAGTCACAGAAACATGGTACACAGAGAACCATGACTGGGATGTCAACATACCAGGATACACAATCTACAGGAGGGACAGGAAGGGTAAAAGAGGAGGAGGAGTAGCTCTCTATGTAAAGGAAGGGATCAAAGCAACAGAACTAAAGAGTAAACAGGGAGGAGAGGAGGCACTTTGGGTCACCCTGGAGACAGAAAATGGCACCACAATCCGCATGGGGGTTGTATGCAGACCCCCATCTCAGGGATGAAGGAATGGACAAGGAAATGATAGAAGGCTTTCTTAGAATGGCAGAAAAAGGGGAGATATTGTTGATGGGGGACCTGAATATGCCAGATGTTAACTGGAGCACCTTTGCTGCAGGCACATCCAAGAGCAGGGTCATTCTTGATGCCCTACAGGGGGCATGCCTCAGACAGCTAGTATCGGAACCCACTCGGGAGGGAGCAATCTTAGACCTGGTACTTTCAAATGGAGATGGAGAAAGAATCTCAGATTTAGAAGTGGGCAGCCATCTGGGAACAAGCGACCACCAAACAGTGTGGTTCACGATAAACACAGCCATACAATCAAGCCATACAAAAGCAAGAGTACTAGACTTTAGGAGGGCTGATTTGGGGAAAATGAGAGAGTGCCTCAGAAAAGCACTAGCAAACAGGCAAGAAGGAGGGGTGGAGGAACAATGGGGAGTGATCAAAACAGCCATCACAGAGGCAACAAGCCTTTGTGTAAAGCAAATCAATAAAACACAACGAACGAAAAAACCACTATGGTTCACAAAAGAGGTGGCAGGGAAGGTTAAGGAGAAAAGGACAGCTTTCAGGAAATATAAGAAAACACAGAAGGAGCAGGACAGAGAACTTTATCAGTTAAAGCAGAAAGAAGCTGGGAAGGCAGTCAGAATAGCAAAGGCCCAAACCGAGAAAAGGATAGCCAATTATGTTAAGTAGGGGGATAAGACCTTTTATAGGTACATTAGGGAGTGAAGAAAGACCAAAGGAGGGATACTGAAGCTTAATAAAGGGGAGGGAATGTGGGTAGAGGGTGACAGTGAAAAAGCAGAGATACTGAACGAATATTTCTGCTCAGTATTCACAAAGGAAGAGGAGGGGGAGTTACCCAAACCAAACAAGAGAAACACTCTGAAGACGGGGGTTGATACCAGTCCATTTACAGAAGAAAGGGTTCTGAAAGAACTAATAAAATTGAAGGTGGACAAAGCAATGGGGCCTGATGGGATTCACCCAAGAATTCTAAAAGAACTAAGGGTAGAACTAGTGACATCGCTGACTACTCTCTTTAACAAATCATGGGAGGATGGGGTGGTACCCGAGGACTGCAGGAGGGCAGATGTGATTCCTCTTCACAAAAGTGGGAGCAGGACAGAGGCAGGAAACTACAGACCAGTTAGTTTGACCTCAGTGGTAGGGAAAATGATGGAATCACTTCTGAAGGAAAGAATTGTTGAGTACCTAGAGGCCAGTGGGGCACAGGACCCAAGGCAGCATGGATTCATGATAGGAAGGTCATGTCAGATGAATCTAATAGATTTCTTTGATTGGGTGACCAAAGTAGTAGACCAGGGAGGGGTTGTGGACATGGTCTACCTAGATTTAACAAGGCATTTGATACAGTCCCACACAAAAGATTAATACACAAGATAGCCAGCCTTGGAATGGGTCCCAAGGTGGTAGCCTGGATAAAAAGTTGGCTAGACAACAGGACGCAAAGGGTAGTAGTAAATAGAGTACACAGTGAAGAAAGGAGGGTTACTAGCGGGGTACCGCAGGGTTCAGTACTGGGACCGGTCCTTTTTAATGTCTTTATAAGTGACATTGCAGAGGAACTGGAAGGAAAAGTATGTCTCTTTGCAGATGACACAAAGATCTGCAACAGGGTTGATACACAAGATGGAGCATAAAGGATGAGAAGGGACTTGGCAAGGTTGGAGGAATGGTCAAATGTATGGCAGCTCAGATTCAATGCAAAGAAGAGCAAGGTAATGCACATGGGAAACAAAAACCCAGGGGAAGCGTACACAATAGGGGGTGAGATACTGACAACAGTAAAAATAGAAAGGGACCTTGGAGTAATTATATCAGATGACCTAAAGGTGGGCAAGCAATGTGAGAAGGCAGTAAGGAAGGCTGGGGGGGATACTGGGATGCATAGGATGAGGCATCAATAGTAGAAAACAGGAAGTTGTTATCCCTCTGTACAGACAGTTGGTGAGACCCCATCTGGAGTACTGTGTGCAGTTCTGGAGACCCCATCTCCGCAAAGACATAGACAGAGTGGAGGCTGTCCAAAGGAGGGCAACCAAAATGGTGCAGGGTCTGCACCAGAAGACATACGAAGAAAGACTAAAGGAGCTTAATATGTATACTCTTGAGGAAAGAAGGGAGAGAGGGGACATGATAGAAACTTTCAAGTACCTCAAGGGAATTAACAAAGTCCAAGAGGGTAGCATCTTCCAGAAAAAGAGATGTGCAAGAACAAGGGGTCACAATTTGAAGATAGAGGGGGGACGGCTCAGGGGTAATGTGAGGAAGTATTTTTTCACTGAGAGGGTTGTGGATGCATGGAACAGCCTCCCTGAGGAGGTCGTGGAGTCAAGAATAGTGGGGGACTTCAAGAATGCATGGGACAGGCATAAGGCAGTCCTAGGGGCGGGTAAGAGGAAGTAAGCTGTTGGTTAACTAGGATCTGCAGCTTATCTGTTAGGTAAGAAAATGGGCAGACTAGGTGGGCCAAGCCGTCCTTATCTGCCATCAAATTCTATGTTTCTATGTTCCTATGTACCTGTTATTTTAAAGACAGCAGGTCTGTTGCATTGGTTGAGCGTAAATATTATCCTGCTAAAAATCATATTTCATTCAGAAATGTCCCACTTTGGGCTTCTTACATGGTGGCAACCCTGCACACAACAAGCTACATTAGGTGCGGAAAACACCTAAGCCCATACTGTACAACTAACAAGTCTAACTAAAAAATATACAAATATCTGTATGCACATACTGTATAGTAAGCCCCTGCCCACTTCAGGAAACTTAACAAAACTGCAACAACTGTCAAATATGAGGCTCCTAATACAAGCGGCAATCTGACAAGAAATCAAAATAATGTCAGGAATAAAAAGTGAGTCTGCCAGCACTATGAGTACAGTAATTAAGACAGTTTTGGCATGAACTTCAAACAGCCCAAAATGCATTCAGTCCCTTCTGATGCATTGGCCATAGGTGGTTTCTGGTTTAAGGGCAAGCACCTTCCTTATCGCCTTTCCTGGTGAATTTTTGAGATATTTATGTTGTGCTATTTCTTAAGAGAATGTCACTCCTTATATATCAGGTTTTCGTGTTGGTTATTTTATCTTTTTTCTAAAGTTGTATTTATGTAATTACCAGCCACATTATGGTAAGTGCTGACTGCTGCTGAGTAGATAGATAGACGGGGAACAAAGATGGATTTTTAGGGAATCCTACCATTTCTTTATTAATCCTGATCTCATTCTCACTAGTGTTCCTCTTTTGATTGTTTAGCGGGTAGGTCTATGTGGGGGTGCTTATTAGTCCTACTTGCATGTGTGTGTGTGTGTGTGTGTGTGTGTGTGTGTGTGTGTGGGGTACACTCGAAACACACAAACAAAAATATATTAAAAATGGATCTGTGAAATGGAAATTGCTGGCTGCTCTGCAGTACAGTATGCCGGGTTTCCCCATTCTAAAGTGTAGAGACTGCAGGAAGCAACAAGATGCAGTGATTTCAGATCCAAAAGGCTTCCTCAAACAATGAATGAAGCAGTCACATAATAGCCCCGAATAAAACAGAAAGGCCTACAGGTGCCCATTTTCCACATTACAAGCTACTGTATGATTCAGTCTGACTTCAACATTCACCAAAAGCTGCATCCACATACTGCATATAATTACTGTTTTCATTTTTAAGATTTATATCATCATGAAACAGCAAACCATGTTGAAAAATATATGCAGTTTAGCCTGAAAGCATCTTTTGCCGAGAGTCACACTGCACACTCTCATAGGTAATAAAGCCTAAAGGTGAATGCTTGCTTTCAGAAAGAGTAAAGAAATACATAATGTATATCTGCTCATGTTTTGTTTTTTAATTGAGAACTTTTTCAGAACAACTGTTTTCCCCTCCTGCAATGCCACATCTCACTTCATCAACAGTCATCACTGCACAGTGCAGACAGATAAATGTAGTAGCAATATGCCTTTGTTTCATACTGGAGCTTTACTCTGGTATTTATTTATTTTAGTTTGATATGCCCAGATGTCTCCCCTCCTATTTGTGTGTTACAGACAGTGCCACCTCTTCTGATTCTGTATATATAATCCATTTCCACTGTTAGCTGTGGGTCTGTAGAAATGCAGGTCTGAATCCCACCAGCAGAGCATAGTCAGACTGCAAGCAAGTCAATAAATCACTCTAAGCATGATATGAATGGGTGAAACTGTGTGAATTTGGTATTCCAGACTCAATATTCAACAAGACAGTGTGACCATTATAGAAATGTCTATACTCCTTTGTTTTAGAAAATTAGACTAGCAAACAGGCTAATATTTATTAATGCCTGAAGAAGGATGTTCACACACATGGGAAATATAACTTATTATTAACTCCACCATACAGTCTGCACATTGGTGATCATTCAGTTAAAGTTAATGGAATACAGGTGAAAAAAAAACTCTGTTTTTCAATACTGCATGTTAAAGTTAATAGTAAATTTAGGTCTCCTCTTTTGATGCCACCAAAACTGCTGCATTAACATAAAAATACAAATACAAAGAACAGGTATAAACTGTACTGTATATTTGTCACTAAAATTTAAAAAATAAATCTGAAGTCATATTCATCTGCTTTCTCTGGGTAAATGTACAGTTCAGTAGCAGTAGCAGTTGTGAGATCGGTATGTGTGTGTTGGGGGGTTGGGCATGAGGAGGGAACATGGAGCAGATAGGACTTCTTTTTTTAGTTAAAGGCAACTGGGTCCTGGTCTCCCGCAGAATGCTACGATATTTCACTGGACCAAGCAGTAAAGTATCATAGCATACTGCAGAAGACCAGGTACAAAATCTGAAAACAAAAAAGCTAACTCAACTGGGTAAGAGTGGAGTTCAGAAATGATCACTAAAATGAACCTGAGCATTACATTCTGAAATCAGGTGTTCATTATTATCTTTAAAATACAACTGCCTCAGAATGGGGGGAGGGCATATGGAGGAAACATGGAGCAGAAGGGACTTCTTATTTAAAGGCACTGAAGCAAGCTACCATAGTAGAGTTAATTTCTGCCAATGCCTGCTTTCTCCATCACCTCCTCTAATTTTCTGAGGTGGAGATGAAAGGAAGACACACAGAAATCAATTGCTCTGTACAGAATCTGTCCTTTCAAATTTATTAAAATTCATTCTCCGGGCTCTTTACACAGGTGAAAGATGCAAAAGGAAAAAATCAGAGCTACAAATAAGAAAGGACATGCATAATAAGTTCTCCCTCCTCTTCTACTTTTTGGGGGTTTGCATAGTCCAGGGCATAACTTTGCAGAGTCTATTTATTTAGAGTGCATGACTGTAGGTGTAAAGTTATGAAGAGAAGAGCATCAAAGCCAGAGCTGAACTGAATAGCATTCAACATCTGTAAAAGAGCAACAGTTTTTCTGTGCATACTTTACTAGTATGGCTTGCAAGAGTTAACATGCTGTGAAAGTTTGTCTGTTTCATTCCTTTATTGTGGTCCATTTTTTTGACTGGCTGGAATATCTATGAAGTGCATGATGATTCTGGAAAGCTGTGTCCTGTCCATTAACTGCAGTGCACTTACAGCCTCCCCACTCCCCAAGTCACTATATTCTTGATTTCCATTGGTTAGTTTTGAAATGCCCATGTCCTTTGCTCTCTCTTCTTCTGCCTTTTTTGGTTTCATCTTTACAGCTCCCCAAATCCCAATCCCTGCCAATGAAAACCAAACAGAAAAATTTGATGCCGTTACAATAAGGAAACATAGGAATAGTACTTGTCATCTGAAAAGGGGTTAGAGACAAAGGGGGTAAGTAGGCTCAAGTAATCAAGTAATCAAGCCTAAAGCAAGAAATGGCAGTGCACTGAAGTTATGCTGCAGATAACACATGAAATAATGTACTGCAGTAAACATGCATAGTATAAAACAAAGATTCAGGTTTGAGTCCCACCATCTTGAATAAACATGCCTTTGCACTTCTGGCATATGTCTTCAAATTAGAAAATTAAGCATGTACAATAAATTGAATTAAGAATTGCAATATAACTGCTAAGCATTTTTAATGTATTGATAAATAATTGTTTAAACACCCACTGAAATCAGTAGCAAAGATAACTGGTAAACTGTGATTAACATGTAATTGTGAAGAGCTTCATTGGGCAAATGGGGCTGCACAACATGCACTTACAAAAAAAAAAAACAGCAAGCTGGTAATAACAGATCATAGTAAAAAACTTTAACCAGCCAAATGGGCTGTTATAATAGTGATGACAGATGTAATGTAATAAAGCCTTCATTTCTCTACATCATTCAACACTTTAGGGTTATTTGTAATAGTAACGTGTTAATTTTAAAGTTTGTCGTAAGATAAGGATAGCCAAAACTGGCTCAGAAAATAAAGTACAGCTGATGTGTATGTGTGTGCATGTGCATATGTGTGTGTGTGTGCTCTCATGTGCATGTGTGTGTGTGTGTGTGTGTGTGTGTGTGTGTGTGTGTGTGTGTGTGTGTGTATGTGTGTGTGTGTGTGTGTCACAAAAACAGATGTTAGTAATGCATTTAGACATACATTTTTAAATTTCTTTAGAGTTAAAATGCAGTTTCATGTCAGGGCACTGTAGCTGTTGGTACAAATGTAGCAGAGTCTCAGAAATGAAGGGCTTAATGGTGCAGTCAAATACAAAAGCAGCTGTCAGGCTGTACTCACTTGTTGAAGTTTAGATATTCTAGGTTTAGAGGGTGATGACTGGATTGAAAAATGGAGCGCTACAGAGCAAACTGACAAAAGTCTGGTATGAGGTGCTGCACAGTTGATCTGAGGGAGAGATGTGACCAACTTACCTTGCATTTGTGCAGTCCCTGCATAGGGGTCTTGAAATCCTTCCTGGAGATAAGTTTGCAGCAGTGCATTCCCTTCTTCATGGCCCCTCAGGATCCGAACCTGCTCTAGGTTACACACCATGGTCATGATCTCAAGTCTTTTCAGCTTCATGGAGACTGTGTGCAAGCTGCCGACCAGATGCTTCAGAAAGAGATCCAAGTCTTGGGCTGGCAGACAGGTTTGCAGCCTTCCTCTGTGAAACAAGCCACCATGCCCCCCCAACTCAGATCAATTACCTTACACTTGTTCTAGATGGTGTTCTCAACAGATGAAGGGGTCAAATACACTGGTTTGTTTGGGAGGTTGTTGACTGCTGTGATAGTAGGGATGCCGTTGCTGTTTGTTAAGGGCTAGGACTGTTACACCTATTACCATGTGTGCAGAAAAATATCCCACCCTCCCCCATACATTCATTAGGGTTCTGTGATGTTGAAGTTGTCTCTAAACACTGTTTTAGAAAACGTATTTCATGCCATTAAGAAATCACCCTCATTGGTTAAGTTGGGTAGTGTAGCTGATTCTGAGGAAGAACTCTACTTAAAACAGTGTCTAAAGAAACTAAAGAACATGTTACATGTGACTTTATGCCCCTTATAAAATAGGTTGCTCATATATTGTTTCCCAGGTTATCTGGAAGAAGATCTGCAAAGTGAGTTTCTGTTTTGGCTTAACTGAAAAAAGGAATTGCAGTGTGGTTTCAATTAGTACATGTTAACAAATGCTCCCAATTTAATATAGCATGCTTGTTCATACCTGCTGATTATGTTTAGAAGAGTTCAATTAATGGTTGCTGATTACTACTGGAATTCAGATTGCACCTAATACAATTAAAATTACACATTGCACAGATAATTAGGCACATTATATATTACATTAGCTAATGTAAGCTGTTTAATTACACATACACTTTTTACTACATAACTTAAATGCAACAATCATTTCCTAAACTATTTAGTTTACTATTACTATTTAGTTATCTCATTGATAAGCACATATTACTAGGGGTGGCAGTGCAGGGAGGTGTCTGACAATCAGATACTCAATATGTATTCAACATATCAATAGCAACAGGAAGTATAATTCTACAGCTGCCCAGATGTTTACAATATTGTATGAACTGTGTGCAAACAATTATTAATTAACCTGCTATTTGCACTTTTCCCAAATTTAAGGAGTCACGTGCAATCAGATTTTTTATATGAGCAAAATAAATCTTGTTTTTAAAATGTTTTCTTATGTGCTTCAGTGATTTGATTTCTCCAAATTATCTAGAGAAGACCTGTGTGGTTCAAACATTTCTCCCTTTGGAAGCATATTAAAATGTTTAAATCTCAATGTTAAGAGCAAATGTTGGTTGGTATACTGAGTGCAAAACATGGCAAATAAATTACTTGCATACAGAAGAAAAATTAAATAAGATGCAGATAAAGAGTTGTGATTTTGATACAAAACGTGATTAGTTATTCTGATATATTTTTTATTATTTATTTTTCCTTTTTTTAATCTGCCATGCCTGCAATAGGAACAGCTCAGGCACATGAAAGCAAATCAAATGTTGATCTTACAAATTCTAAGTATTTCTCAAGCAACTGGAAAATGAAGGGGAATGCTAGTTTGTAACAAACAGTGTCTTAGACTAGAACAACTCTAGCACTATAGATTTTCCATCCTAGCCCTAGCACACAAACACATTTTTGTGGTGGCCCAGCTGCTAGTGTCATGCCTGCTCTAATTTATTCAATCAAGCATTACATCATTAGGTACAGACACCCATGTCATTTGGCAGCTTTTCACCAAATTACTTTACACAGGGTCCGTCATATAGCTCTTGATCAGTCAACCAAACACTGACCCACACCTTTTTAAATAATCTTGAATTTCAGTGTGATTTGAGTGTGTGTGTATGTGTGTATTTGTGTGTGTGTGTGGGGGGTATATGGCAGTGTAGTACAGACATGCTGAAACACATAAGGTATGCCCTGCCAACTTCTTGCAATCCCAGAAAATTAAACATTTAAGGGCCCTTCCAAAAGGAGAAACCCCTGTATACCTCCTCTGTCCCCCATTGTACAAGAGACTGTTCATCAGTTTACCCCTTCATGAGTCCTCTTTCCCACGTCCAAATTGTGCACCGCAGCCTTCTGCACTGTTCTGCAGCTCAAAGTTATGTTTTTCAGCAATTGTTTAAACATGAATGGAGACATTTCTACTGTGTTCAATGATTATGTATCAGTGATGTAATGGTCCACCCATTGCATCTTTATTGAAAAACTGAAACTTAATAAAACAACAGATTCTGTGATCCATGGGCTAGAGATAACTCCTCCTTAAAAATCCTGAAAATGCAATGCCTCTGCAAAAGCCTTGCTAACACAGTGTTATGCTGATACTACAGTATGTTTGCAAAGCTTATTGCTTGCTAAAGCATGCATTGGTACTATTAACACGTAGCATTAACACTGATCAAACCTTTACCAAAATAGAATCAGTGACTTTCAGTAATGTTTGTAGGGTGGAACCTGTGTGTCTGAGAGTGAAGAGAAAGTAGCTAGATAGATAGTGCTGACAATGCATCTAGAACGCAGGTGGGGGAAGGGGGGAGACAACAGCAGTTTTCCAGCCACACCTACAGTACTAATGTGATGATAGCCATTTGCTTGTTATTTTTTGTATAATATTTTTGATATAAATCTATGTGTAGACTTCTGCTTAGAAAAACAGGCCAAGCAGCAAAGCATCATGGAACATGGGATTTTAATACAGAGGAAAGAAGGGTCTGCACTCTCACTGACGCCGTGGCTAATCTAAGTAAGAACTTTCTTTTGACACCAGGTTGTAACAGGTTGTAAAACCAGCTACTACTTTGAACCTAGGAAACCTGTTATAAAATATTGCATTTTACGACATCAGGAGGCAAGCCAACTCTGAGAGTTACCTGTGAAAATCTTCATATAGCTAAGAGAAGTGTCTTTCAGGATGTTCTTCTGAAGATCAAAGGGGTAATTCTGACCTGTCATAATTCATGCTCTGTGGCTCACTAATTAGGAAGAATATATGGAGAATACTGGATGGGCAATTATGCAGAACCACTGTGTTCTGCCACAGAGGGGGTTCTGATTTCCTCTGACCTCAAGAGTGAAGCTCGAGAGGTCCATGGGAATCAGAACCTGAAGTGGCAAAACACACTGGATGTGCATAGAGTTACTCATCCTGTATTTTTCATAGTGTATAGTACTGTGTGAAATACAGTATGTGTTTTGTGAGTTCTTTTGCTTTCAAAATGAAACTGACTCATGTTGTCTGCAGAGGTTTTAGAATGCTGTTCTACCACAGTATGGTAGAATCACATTCCATGACCTTGGAACTGTGGTAGAACAGCCTTTTGAAAGGGATGGAATTATATACAGAACAACACTTCACTATACACTATATATTTTTTTTAAGTGGAATGTGTAGCAGTGTGCAGATGCATGTGACTAATTCAGTATACAGGTATGAGAGTGATGTCACAGCCAGCATCACCACAGAGCTGTGACCTCACAAGCTGGGTGGGACCCTTTTCCCCTCATGATATAGTCAAGTCGCTGAGAGAACAAGACATACTTGTGTTTGGGCTTTCAAGAGACAATTGTATTCTGGACTCTTAAGAAGCACTTCTACCAAAGTTAGGTAATTTCAGCACCACTATTCACTAACTGAAACTGGGGCATGATCAAGTTACTCAGTAAAAAGGTGTTTGGTTTTGTAATTTCCATTTCTTTTGACTGTATCATTAATGTTATATTTTATGTGTTTTTTATTTTATTTACCATTTTTAATTCTAGTCAACTCTGTTTTCCTTGAAATCCTGCCTCAGCATTTTTCTAATTTTGAGTGTAAATGCTGGGACAGTGTTGATAATTCTGGCAGAACTGCTAAATTGTTTATAGTGTACCACCATATGCACCAAGGTAAGGAAATATTTAGCTCTCTACTGAGTCAAAAGGGGGATTGTGAACCAGGTTGTGTGCCCACTGGGTTAAGTATTGCACTGCTTTCCCCAAAGAGGGTGTGATATTTGTACCTGTTACCTGGGCATACTAGAGGAAAAGGGTTCCTATTTGACCCCAGTACTCGAGACTGGTAGTTCCTTGGACCCAAAACAGACAGAAGGGATACCTTGTTTGTCTCCTGTTCACATATTGCACTTCAGGGTTGGGCACTGTGGGAGCAGAAGGCCTGACCCCCTGAGTGCATTTGTGACACTTAATGGTACATCTTTCAGCATTAAAATCCATAGCACTGACCTTCAAAATGCAGAGCAAAAGGCCAGAATGTATAGCATTTTCTTATTTTAAAGAATAATAAATCTAAGAATAGTGATCCCCATGTTCTAGTAAGTTAGTTCAATGGTTTAATAGTCTGTGCATCCAGAAATAATTCTAATGTTATAAGGAACATTAGTAAACATATATGGAGCAAGGGTAAATTCAAGTGTAAAAGTCATTGCGCTATGTAAAATTCATAGCAGTTGAGAGATATGGTTTCAACTGTACTGTACAGTTTTCTAAAAGTCATATGTTTTCAGTGCATGTGAGCAAGATGAAGCTAGTGACAACAGTGAAATCCCATTTCTAACAATAATAACAGTAAACATGACAGTTTTGTATATTGACCAATGCAAGCATGAGAAGGTGCAGTACAATTTCTATTTTACCTTATAGAGGTGTTTATTTTTTTGGGGAGGTGGCTGTTTATATTCTAATGGGCTAACAAACATTGATTATGTTTTGCATCTAGGTGTGTCTTTCAGAGAAAGCTTTTCTATCTGTTTTTTCTCATTTAGTTAGTTTTTTTTTGACTGGAAAGGAGGACCACAGAATTCTGCCTTTCATGCTCATCCTGGGGAAGGGGTATAGTGATGGAAAGCAACTGACACTGATCCAGAGTAAGCTGTTGGTGGTATTTTTAGTGAATCTGGTGCAGACATCTAAACACTAGCCATGGGGCTTAGAGTCAGAACCAGCATGCATGCTAAATCTGAAATTTGAAAGTGCAATGAACAAGCATCGGCAAATGTGGAATAGTGGCCTGGGATGGTTCTTCCCAACCTGACACCAGAAAGCCCCACAGGAGACAAAGAACAGCTGTTTGTACTTCAGGAAAAGTGAGTGTGAGCAGGGAGCCTGTGGTTCCAACCCCCCCCACACATAGTCCAGACCACTAGTATCTCTCTCTCTCTCTCTCTCTCTCTCTTCACTAACTTCTACCCTACAGCATGAATCAACATATCAGTCAGAAGAACTGCTTTCAATACAAATAAATCTTCAATGATAGTAACATAGAAACATATGAAAGTGCTGACAGAAAAATACCCATAGGTCTATCAAGTCTGCCCCAGTGTGCAGATCACTGTTTACTTCTCCTGCAGCTGCCCCTTCCACTATCCCATTCCTTTTCCTTACAGTAATCCCATCCCCTTGGCCTATCATCCACTTTGTTCTTATCTGTAATTACTATCCCCTTGACTCTATTTCATTCCTTTTTAAAGCTGTCCAATTTCTTCAGTGCTATCAACTCCTCCGCCAGTGCATTCCATCCAGCCACTGCCCTTTCTGTGAAGTAATGCCTAAGCAAACAGACCTTTTAAAATATCATGTCCTTTATATCCCACAATTGCAGGAACAGAAGATTGTAAAGCAGGGACTGCTAATCTGCAGTCAGACCTAACTTCAGTCTGTCATGTCCATTCTAGTATCCCATGACTAAAAACCACCTGCCTGATAAAACACTATTCCCACATTCATAAAAGAAAGAAGAAAACTTCTGAAGGAGTGAGATCATTCAATCTTCTATAGTAACTCACACTCAGACCTGTCAAGTTAACTACCAAGTGACACAAGCACTCCCACACCACATTGTTTCACATCACATTCAAGACATAGGCCCAGATATTCAAAAGGGTTGCACTATGCACAATAGGGTTGCGCCTGCGCAAGTCCAAATGTGCTCCATTCTGCCATATTCAGCAGGAGGCAGTTGCGCCACAGAAAACATGCTGAGCAACAGTGCAATGCAAATGAATGCATGCTGAACTGGAGGGGGAGGAACCATGCATAAACTGCACAGCCCGATATTCAGCAGGGCTGTGCAGAGATGTCAAGCGCAACCCCAACCTGCGCCTGCACAGCTGTGAAGCAAAAAGGCTTAAGTTGAGGGCCACCCACAGGTGAGCTGCTGCATTGCGAGGGTGCAACACAGCAACTGCCACCTGTAGCCTAACCAGTCCCTTTACCACACAGCCCGATCATGGGCAGCCGACTGTAAATCCCCCACCACCCCCACTGGCCTGATCGCAGGCATAGTTTAATCCCCCACCAGCCCGATCGTGGTCAGCAATGTGGCTCCCCGAGCGTATCCCTGGTGGTCAGTGGACGAAAAGCCCGATCGCAGGCAGTAGTTGTTTAAAAACCCCCTTCCTCCGCATTCATCCCTGGTGGTCAGTGGACGAAAAGCCCGAGTGCGGGTGGTACTCATTAAGAACCCCAAACATAGCCCTGGTGGCTAGTGTCCCCACCACCCACCCACCCATGAAGCCCACCACCCGCTCCCCCCAGCGGCGGCGGGCGGCAGCATCCCCGCCTGCTGCCCGCCACCCACCGACTGACTGCCGGTACAGCTGCATGGCCATTGGTGCAGAGCAAGAGCCAATGGGTGTGCAGCCCATACCGTACATGACAGTCCAGATTTGTGAATGAATACATTCATTCATTCACAAAACTGGACTGTCTTGTACAATATCATGCTCCCCATTGAGCTCTTGCTCTGCGCAATGGGGCGTGCAGCTACGAGACGGTCGAGTGCGACGGCATGGAGGCGAAACAGGTGGGATGCTGCTACCCACCGGCTTCCGAAGGCGGTAATGGCGTGGTAGTGAGAGACAGAACACTAGCCGAAGGCTGTATTCGAGGGATTTCTTAAATGACTACCACCAGCGATGCGAAGCTTTCAGTCCACTGGCACCAAGATAATGTGAAGGAGGAGGGTTTATTAGACAACCACTGCCCGTGATCGAGCTTTTCAGTCCACTGGACCACCAGGGATGAATCTTGAGGAGGAGGGGGTTTCTTAAACAACTACTGCCCGTGTTCGGGCCACCGGTCCACTGGACCACCAGGATACATTCGGGGAGCCACATTGCTGCCCGCGATCGGGCTGGTGGGGGATTAAACTATGCCTGCGATCAGGCCAGTGGGGTGTGGTGGTGGGATTGTACACTGTTTCACCCGGATCGGGCTGCAGGGGTCGTCGGTCCCTGACGGCTGCTGCCTGGCAGGGTGCCAGGTGCAAGTCCTCGGGGATCAGCGCACCTGCATGCTAATGGCATGCAAATGGGGCCATAATCAGATGCAAATTGCCCCCTGTGCCTTACATGAATTATGGCCCCATTTTCATGTCACCTTTTGAATATGGGGATTTTTGCATGGCGCAATGGTACTTGCGCCACCGCAAGTTGAATGCTCCACTCTGACCACTTGCGGTGGTCCAAGTTCCACTATGCCATGCACAGTGGCTGTGGCCAGGGGGTGATATTCAAAGGAGTTGCTCAAGGGCGCAACTCCTTTGAATATCACTCTGGACACACCCCTGCACAACTATTTTGTGCAGCACAAGGGCTTGCACCACAAAATAGCGCAGTTTGAATATCCAGCCCATAGTGTGATACTTCTGCTTTCATCACTCCCTTTAATGTACAGTGAGTACTATACATCAAACTGTGTTACTCTGAATGAAAAAAATCTAAATAGATATACAGACATAGGGCAACTCTTCCAGACTACAGCAAACCAAGTGGTTCTTCTATGTTTTCAAAGAATACATAGCTTTACATTAGTGGCCCTTTCGGATAAGATTTGTGAGTGCTTTGCAGCTTTCCTCCCACAGTCTCACTTTCATCCAGTTTAGAGCCACCCATGATGTCCTTCACATACCATACAGTACTTGCCAGGTAAGTAATCACTCATGAACATGTTTTGAAAACAGAAAACCATGGCTAACTAGTGCATTTCTCAAATTAATTGAAGAGCTGCAATATATACAGGATATAGAGAAAAAGTAAAAGGAACTTAAAAGCTCAAATGGGCAGACTGAGTGGACCATATGCCCTTATCAAATGACAGTAGCTATGTATAATGTATGGTAGAACGTTGTTATATGTAGAAATCTACCTTTTTATAACAACGTTTTACCATCGATGTGACATCAGGATGTTGTTAACCCATTGATGGTATCTCATATTGATGGGTTAACAACCAGGAACAGGCTGTGCATGCATGCAACTTGATTGGGTGGCCATGAAACAGCCATGGAGTGAAAGCATGACCCGGAGCAGAGCAGCGGTGGCACAAAAAAATTGCAGTAAGGAACTGTTTTCTCATTTTTTAAACATAAACGGTACCATACACTCTAAAATATACTGTATGGTACATAGATCGTCAATCATTTTTTTAACCCATCTCGAGGTTGCCAAGGAGATGTAAACCTCTCGAGCTTCATTCTTGAGGTTTACATGGTCACCCTGGCAACATCTTGATGGTTAACAAACCAGTTAATAATAGATGACTATAGATTATCCTCTATATTTATGTAACTATATCCTATTGGTTTTCTGCAACTTGAGTTATTTACCACTAGATGATCAGGATTAATTCAATGAACAGAATACAAAATGACATTTTTGCATGCCATACATTTGTCTGCAAACTACAGATAAGAGCACATACAGCAAACAATACTGTATGTGCCCACATGTTTACTATCCTGACAGTTCAGAGTAGAGGGACACTTCTTTTCCAGGTATTACTGTACATTGTTGGTTGGAATGTGCTTGCTACACAGTATTCCATCACATACTATCTTTATATCAACTGCAGAGCAGCTGTTGAGTAATAAAATTAGCAAAATAGAAACCACTGATTTAATTTTTTTATATATACTTATTTTATTAGAGACATTACAGATTCTCAGTATCACATTTCTTTGGTTACATTTAATGTCCATTTTCTTTGTGAACATTACATGTTATTCATATTCCATATTTCTGAATACACAGCTTTTACATATCTCTAAAAACCACTAAAGTACATACAGTTCTAGTTTTTCATAAACTACTACTTCTAAGGGACCCTTAACTAATAAACTTATGGCTGATATCTACCTAAAAAATAGGTACAGAGGAGGATACATACATAGAGGGCAGGAAGGGAAAGAGGAGGGGGGGGTAGTCCACTCAAAACTGTGATTCTTTATACAAGTCCCAACGAGACCATCTATTATTATATTGACTTAATTTATGGTTGACAGCAAATGTAATTCTTTCCATTGCTTGTACTTGACCTAATATTTGTAACCAATCGGTAAACTGTGGCACACATCACTGCAGCCATTTTTTTGTTATTGCTTTCATTACGGCAATATTTGCCACTGCCCAGAGATAGCGCCCTTCTTTGCCTTTGATTTCTGAGGTACATAGTCCTAATATGATGTTCTCTGGGCCTATATTGCTGTCTAGACTAAGCAGTTTACTTAGGTGAAACCTTACTACTTGCCAGTACATCTGTATCCTTGGGCAGGCCCAAAAAACATGTGCCTTATCTGCCTCCCCACTACCACACCCTCTCCAGCAGTCAGCTCTCAAACTCCTGTTTATTCGGGCTAACCTCTTTGGGGTCAAGAAATATCTCACTTTAAGCTTCCAGGAGAATTCTTACCACATAGGGGATGATGTAGTCTGCCAACTATTTCTAAAAATCTGGTTCCACTGTGTATTATTGAATCTTACCCCAAGCTCTTGCTCCCAACTCCTCTGTATGTAGGATGTGTTATGTGCCCTGTCTGCTATTAGATTCCAATATAACATTGTTATTGCTCCTTTTCCATGTGTCGTACTCCAAACTGATTCAAACACTTTAGGGAAAGGTCTTCTGTCCTCATAGTGAAGACTCTTCTGTATTTTATCATTTATATAATCCCTTAATTGGTAATAATACAATCAGTCCCTTTCCATCCACTGATATTGCACTTGGGCATGCTCAAATGGTATAATTGTCATGCCCTGAAGTATTTGCCATGTGGCATATATACCCTTCTTTGCCTATTTTTTATACCAGTTTGAGAGTTTAGCTGGAGGGAAATTCCTATCTGTTGACCACCAGATATATCTCCATGTATCTCTGGCCATATATCCTTATCTGACACCCTGAAACAAACCCGCAAGTGTTACTTTAGCTGGGGTCAACATATCCCCTAACTCTTGGTTTTTGTTTTCCAAATCAAATAGTCTGGAACCAAGCTGCATACTCCCTATCTGCTGCAACTCTATCTGTTGCCAGTGGGCTCTGTAACTTTGATGTACCCATAACAAAGCTATTTTCATCTGAACTGCAGTCCAATAGTCCGCAAGAGCCGGGCAAGCCCAACCTCCTTCTCGCTTCGGTAAAAACAACGTTTGCTTGCCTATTCTAGGCTTAATGTTACCCCATATATAAGTCATGACCAGTCTTTGCCAACTTGCCATTACTTTTTGAGGTATCAAGCATTGTACTGTTTGAAACAAATATAGGATTCTTGGCATAATATTTGTCTTAACTATTTGTAACCTTGAATGAAATGGGAAGGGTATACTCTTCCATTTTTGAAGGTCTGCATGGATTTGTTTAATCAAAGAGGGGAAATTATCCTCAAATAATGTTGCTGGAGACTTGCCTAGGTTAACTCCCAAATATTTGATAGTCTTGCACTCCCACCTCATGGGGCGCTTAGTCTTAATCCCATCTGGTAGAGCTGCAGCCATCACTAACACCTTTGTCTTTGACCAATTAAGGGTATAACCCGATAGGGCTGAGAAATGATCAATTTGTCTAAAAACTTGAGGCAAGGACTCGTTAGGGTTCGTCAGGTAAAGCAGGACGTCATCCGCGTATAGGGCTATTTTATGCATGGAATCTCCTATTTTTACCCCCATGATCGTATTGTCTTTCCGAATACTCTGCACCAAAGGTTCTATATATAAGGCAAAGAGCAGGGGAGAGAGAGGGCATCCCTGCTGAGTTCCCCTCTTCAATGTGAATGAGCCGGAAATGTGACCATTTGCTCTAATGAATGCTAGTGAGTGGGCGTATAATTTTCCCAGAAAAGCTAGGAAGGGGGCTGGGAGGCCGAAGCCAGCCAGGGTACCCCAAAGGAAGGCCCATGAGACTTGGTCAAATGCTTTTTCCGCATCTAAACTTATCAAGTAAGCTGGTGTCCCTGATTTTTGTAAGTGTTCTGTAATATTCACCGACCTCCTGATGTTATCTAAGGTTTGCCTTCCCAGTACAAATCCCATTTGGTCTAAATTGATTAATTCCGGCAATAAACTTTCTAACCTTCTAGCCAGTACCCCTGTTATTATTTTGTAATCTGTGTTTAAAATAGAAATTGGTCTATCTGAATTACATGATGAGGGTCTCTGGCTGGCTTCGGCAACACCGAAATGATGGCTTGAGCCCACGAGAGGGCACCTCTCCCATCCTCTGACCACATTGAGTTGCATGCCTCTTTTAATAAAGGTGTAATGGTCTCTCTAAATGTCTTATAAAATTTGTTAGGGAACCCATCGGTGCTAGGGCATTTTCCTGCCTTTAAGCGGGAAATCTCTGCCTGTATCTCTTTCTCTGAGATAGGCATAACTATATTTTTTTGTTGTTGGTTATTTATTTTTGGTAATTGCAAGGGGGACAAATATTTTTCAATAATTTCAGAAGGTGGTTTTGCTCCTTCACTATATAGTGTTTGATAATAAGGTTTAAAGGAATCGGTTATTCCTTCAGCATCTGTTTTCCAGATTCTGTGTATAGGATGTAAGATTTTTGGTATGCATGCTTTAGCCTTCCATTGCCTCAGCCTGCTGGATAAAAATCTCAGTGCCCTCGGGCCCCCTTCGTAGTATCTTTGCCTTAAATATACTAACTTCTGTTCTACATGATAATCCAAAATTTCAACATATTCCTTTTTCAACTTTTTCAGGACCTCTCCCCTTTCCCTACTTATTTGTTGCTGCTGTTGATATTCTAGTATAGCTATTTGGTCTTGTAAATAGACTCTCCTCACCTCCCTCTTTCTTTTAATTCTGGATGAAATTTCTATGCATCTACCTCGCACTATGGCTTTTACTGTGTCCCATAAAATTGTCGGTGCTATTTCTGGGTCTCTGTTTTCCCTAACTGCTTGTTCTATAGTTGTTCTTATTATCTCCTTAGTATCATCCTTGTGCAACAATGAGAGATTCAGTCTCCAAAAAGTATTTTGCTTAACGTGACCTAGTTTAAGCTTAAGGTAAGTTGGGGAGTGATCAGATAACGTTATATCACCTAACCAAAAATCTGTGCATATCAACATCAAGCTTTTTGATACCAAAAAATAATCTATCCTCGAATATGTTTGATGTGCTGCAGAAAAAAAGTGTACTGTTTGCTAGTTCTATGCATTTGCCTACAAGCATCTGTTAAACCAAGTTCGCCTATCAATTTTACCACCTTATTGGCTAACCCCCTCTCTTGTCGAATCACAACCCCTGATGTGTCCATATGAGCATTAAGTCATAGGTTTAGGTCCCCTCCTATTATCAAATGACCTTCTGCCCACTCAGTGATTTTGAGAAATAATTCTCTATAAAATGAAAAGTCTGAGCCAGGGGGGACATATATCGAAACCAAAGAGATGACCACTCCATCATATCTGCCCTTTAAACCCACAAAACACCCTTCCTTGTCCTTTATAGTGTCCTGTACCTCAAAAGGACATTTGTTTGGGATCAAGATGATGGAGCCCCTTCTCCTTCCCTTCTTATATGAGGATGATACATTTATTTGGTACCCAAATTTCTTGAGCTTATCGTGCTTTACCTGAGACAGGTGCGTCTCCTGCAACATTATAAATGATGCCTGTGATTTCTGCAGAAAAGACATAATTCTGCCTCTCTTGATCGGATGCGTCAGCCCATTTACATTAAGTGACAATACAACTGGCTCAGATTTATCCATAATCCATTAGCATTTTGTAAATCCTTACATTATTGCAAGCAGCTATTTTATTCCCCCCCACCTCCCAACATCCTGCCCCCCTCATATCAGCCTTATTTAGGTCCCTACCAACAATGAATATCATAAGCCTTAAAGAACAAAGCCACATCCTAATCGTGGATGTGAAAACTCCAATATTTCTTTAAAACTTTAACTTCAAATTGAGTACTTCCAAAAGTGGAAACCCCCTGTATTCCAAGTGGGATTCTATTACCAGCAGCTTCTTTCTACTGGAACGAGGAATGTTCTGTGCCACAACAAGTGCAGCTTTCCTCGCAGGGCCTGTGAAATAGTATGTTAAAATTACCAGGTCCTAAACTATTCAAAGACTAGGAGTCGCTTAAACCGTACCTTTACAAGTGCTGACCTCCGAGAAGACATTATATAATTTGCCTCTTATTCTGGACAATAACTGTACCGCATTACAGGCTTATAATGGGTTCATGTAAAGAGTAAAGAAAAAGCAGCATATGTTTGTTATAAGGTATTATAGGCTTCTCTATTTTGTGAAAAGTCCCGGCTTGAGTTTTAGTCCCATTAGACTGTCCATCCTTTTTTTGTACAGAAGAAGGTGGGACTGATTTGTGTCTTTCTGTTGTTGATGGAGAAAAACCCAGTCTCAATACCATGCTAATTCAATTCACATTTTAGACCCCTGTCAGTTTACAGCTTTACTACAAACCACCTCTATGTAGCCCTTTGCTATTTTTCAACATTTATCACGAGTAAAGGGCTTAACTGAGTTCCTGATGCTTCACTTCGCCTATTCCATACTTCTACGCATCAACTCAGTCCTGGGAGTCGCATTGCACACCTTCTCTGCTGTCCTGTAGTTTCTTGAGCAGGGCCCTCTACACAAGGAGGAGGAAGAATGATGATGTCTCTCTCTGCCACGACCTCTCTTCCTCTTTTCCCAACGAAACCATCCAGTCCTGATACTCTTCAAATGTGTCTTCTGGGAAATCGAGTTTTTCTGTCCCATATTCTGTGTGGTCAACGGCCCTTTCTCCACGAATGCCTCCCTGGCTTCTTTGAGGGAATCGTAAGTTTTAACTCCTTTGGGCCAAAATACTCTTAACTTTGCAGGGAAAGGAGTATGGAAGCGCAGACCCTTGGCTTTAAGTAATTTAATTAGCTCCGTATATTGTGCACGTTGCCTTTGTATTTCCTGCAGGTAATCATGATCAAAGTACAGTCTATTATTTAAGTATGTGACTTCCTTTACTCTCCAGGCTCTTATTAAAATGCCCTCCTTCGTTTTGTAACTATTGAATTTTATGATGATAGATCTTGGTCCTGCACCCTCCTCTGCTGGTTTAGGCTGAAGGACCCTGTGTGCTCTCTCAATGTTCAATTGATACGCAGCTGGTAGTTGCAAAACGTCTGTCAAAGAGGTCTGAAAGAAACTCGTGCATTAGGCCTGTCTCTGAGCTTTCCGGTAAACCGTACACCCTGATATTCTCCCTGCATGACTGGCTCTCTAAGTCAATGCATTTCTCCTGCAATTTCTCTGTTTGCATTATTAAGGCCTGCAGTATTTTCCCGTTTTGATAAACTCCATCTTCCACCTGTGCAATTCGCTTCTTCGCCCCTTCCACACGTTTCTCCAAGCCAGTCAATTTTTGATCTAGGTTTCTAAATTCCATTTTTGTTTCTGCTCTCATTTCCTTAATCTCCTGAAATAACTGCTCAAAATGTGATCGAGTTAAATGCGCGTTCTCTTCTTCTGTGTCTGCAATGCTGTAAGGAGAGGGGCTGTGGCTCGGCCGTCTGGAGGGTGATCGCAATCCTCTCCCATCCTGTGTAAGTTGCTTTATTTTTAACTTGTCTCCACTGGATTTATCTCTTACATGTCCCATAGGCATCATTTTCAGTGTTTTTGTTAAGAAATGCAGGTATTTTTAGTCTTCTCGAGGAGTTTAAGAAGGGGAGCTTGTATCACTCGCTCTCTCCTGGCTTCGTGACGTCACCATAAGTCCCAGAAACCACTGATTTAAGTTATTATCATATTCAATTGAGCACTAGCACTACACATCACCCTGGCATCTGATCACAGAATCAAAAACAAGTAAATAATACTAGAAGTAAAAAAGAGGAAATGAGTAGAAATGAAGCGTGGGGCTAGCACCAGACCTTTGTTAATAACACTAATAGAGCCAAACAGGCTCACTGACTGAACCAAAACTGAAAAAAGGTGGCAGGCAGCATTACCTGTTTAAACTGTTCCTTGTGTGGTCAAAGCCAGATTAAAATGCCATCAGAGTAGCTACAAATTGAGCATATTGTATATAAATTGTATCAGGCACAGCAAGGTATTGTACTGTAATGCAGTGTAGCAACATCTTAGAGAAGAGAAAGCTTTGCCACAGTGTACAGTATGTATCTGTGAGTTGCAACATACAGTACAATGTAAAAGGGTAGTCTGTGACCATAGTGACCAAGACTGAGCACCTAGAAAAATAGTTACTCAATCTCGGCGACTGTGATCATGACTACCTAGAGAGGAGGGTGACTGGATACTGGGAATAGTGGCTACAGTGACAGGAACTCATGGGTATACACCCACATGCACCCAGAGGAGAGACAAGGGGGAGGGATGAGATGTGAGAGGGGTTGTGGTGGGCAGCTCCAATGCCAAATTACTGGCATCGTGGGGAGCATGGTCAGCTGGGAAGCATGGGGTACCTGGTTTGGGTCCGGCTTGATGCAGCTGCTTCTTGTTTCCCTGGTGGCATGTATAACCCCAAGTTTTTCACCCCCCTGACATGCACCCCCCTGGAGTTGAGAATCCATAAATAGCGGGGTGCAGGGGGTGAAAGGTCTTGGTTGCTGTTTTTTCGCAAGGCCAAGTGACTGCTGGAAATTATTTTTCATGAGCACTTGCTATAACAGTGGTCACTGTTTTGCGATTGCTGTTATGACATGGAACCATGTAAAAGTGTTCTAGTGTTGCAAACATCAAAGCAAAACATGTTTAACAATGTATCACCATTCTGAGTCTGAAACAATATATAGAATGTATTTTATTTGTACTGTAACACCTCTTTTTAATAGACTTGGGCATTGTTTTCCCAGTTAATCTTTTTATTCAGTAGTTTCAAACTTAATACAATCAAGTACCACTTAAAGCTGTTGAGACAAATCACAATACCATGTTTTCAAATACTGTATTGGCAAACATTATTTCTTTGTTTATTTTGTGGGGAAGTCTGAATGGAAATCAAGGTACAGTCATGTATATAACAAGTAAATAAAACGTGGCTGTATTTGCAATATGTGGGCTTTTACCCTATTTACAGTACAATAAGTGGATAGAAGTGAACTGGTTAATTTATAGTACACCAAATACAGCAGTTATCCTTTGGGGAAAAAAATAAAAATAAAAGGTTTGGCAGTGCAGTGACAGACTCCTCTACTATTTGCTTCATATTGTATTGGCAGCTTCTCAATATACGATACCTTCAGAAACATTTAATACAATATTACAGACCTAGGTACAGCTGGATGAGCTGTGTTTTCCTCCTTTCAGTTGATGACTTTTGTTACTTACAACATGAATCAACAACTTTACTGTATCTCACAGGCAATAAGGCAATGGGCTGCAATGCATAATAATAGCACATTTCTGAATCATAACGGGTTTTTGAATATTGTAATGTAAATGATGTTGTTTTTAATACAGTGTATCAACTCTTGCACCTAAGATTTGATGTCCAGGATATTTGTTCTACATAGTTCAGTGTGACACAGCAATACAGTACTGCAATGCCCTGACCATTCAGAAAACTGGAATTAAGAGGTTGTGAGTTGATTGGGGCAATGTACAGTATGTTGTGTGTGTGTGTATGCATTCATGTGTGCATGTGTGTGTGTTTGTGTATGCAAAAGGCATAGACACAGGAACATATTGCAAATCATTCAGTAAGGAGCACAACAAATCTTGACAAACACCAGCCCTGTTCTAAGCCAGTTGTTTTCTGTTTTTACTGTTTCATACTGAGAAACTGCTCTTTCTGACCATAGCCAGGCATTGTTGGCACAGAATTCTGTGTTAAGGCATGGGCAGCACTGTATGCTAGAGACCCTGTTGTTTGGCCAAGACAGTTTGAAAACATTTTAAAACCTGTAAAGACTAATACAAAAAAACAGCATACAAAGGCTAATGAAGAACACTGAGTGCTGCCCACCAGGGTAATGCATCATAATGCTGAATTCTGTGCTAACAATGTTGGAGGAAGTGTAATTTCATAGCATAATGCAATAAAAATGGAGCACAACTGCCTTAGTACAGGGCAATCTCTCAGGCAGTTTTATACTGTAGTCAGTCCTGCCAGTCTGGTTAGTTGCCATTACGTTGTGTTGGACCATCAAGAAAAATGTACGGTAAGCACTAACCCCAAGCCCAGAAGGCAGGAAATGAGGGATACAATAACATGAAATTCTGTTTAATAGCTACAGTATACGCTTTTGGAAAGCTAAGGCATCATTCAAAATATCACCAGCATTTAAAGAGCTAGCAGATTGTGCACAATATCACTAGCATTTAAAGAGCTAGCAGATTATGCACAATATCACTAGCATTTAAAGAGCTAGCAGATTGTGCACAATATCACCAGCATTTAAAGAGCTAGCAGATTGTGCACAATATCACCAACATTTAAAGAGCTAGCAGATTGTGCACAATATCACCAACATTTAAAGAGCTAGCAGATTGTGCAAAATATCACCAGCATTTTAAGAGCTAGCAGATCGTGCAAAATATCACTAGCATTTAATGAGCTAGTGGATCAGATGAATAATTTAAACTGCAGTGGGGATGTTTTCAGATTAGCATCAAACTGTGAACCACTACATGAAACCCCCAAGTGAAAAAGGAAATGTTATTTTAGTTTTCTCAATTCATTTTCATAGTGATGGTTCCTCCAGCAGTGCTGGTCACCATTCAACACAGAACAGACCAGATGTGAAGTTTTTGGAGAAGGGATCCTGTCTGGGTTTCAATTGTTGCTGTACAGTCAAGCTTTCAAGGAAGTGGCTCCATTGTCAGAAAAAAACACTTACTGTATATGCCTTTTCTCCACTTTGGCATTAATTTGTGTTTGATTTTGCGTGGCTAATTGTTGCAATGCAGAGTCTTTATTAAAGAATTATATTTCTGTGGATTTTTTCTACAGTGTTTTGTTGATGTGTAATTGAGTGGTCTCTGCTCATGTCTCTATCCTGCTTTCTTCTGCATTTCAAAGTCAAGTAAACCACTCACAACAAATCTGTGCAAAAATAGCACAATTGCCCCCCCATTGAGCTAGAAAGGAATTTGGTTTAATACAGCACCCTTTATATACAATGAGCCAGATATTCAAAAATTTGCCAAAGCCTGGCACAAGTTTGGCACAGCGTAACCCTGATGTACCATGGCAAGCAGGGAGCCATATTTAGAAGATGCACCACCGAAACGCTCCAGCACAAGTCAGCTGAATATGGCAAAGATGCACCACAGCACAACCAGAGATGTGCTGGTGCAACCATAGTTGCATGGAGAAAACCTGAGCACAAACCCAAGGAGCAGGGCAAGATCCACAGGCTCCAGGTACACATATGCAAGCAAACATAGGACAATGGCCACAGGCTCCCCTCAGCAGGGCACACCCATGAACACAGAGGCATGGACCCGGAGGGCATACAGGGCACCAGGAGAAGGTGCACAGAGAAACCAAGCCCAAAAACCATGGACAACACCCCCAGCCAAAGACATGACACCCCAGCCATGCCAATGGCAGGGACATGCAACACACACCCACCAGGCAGGGAGACAGTGCCCCTGTTACCACAAGTACACCCCCCCACAGGCACATGGCATGGGCATGTGCCCCCCCATGAGCATATGTGCGCAACTGCACACAGTGGGGGCCATGCACCATCAGGTGGGCAATGCCCCAAGATGACAAGGACCCCATGCAGAGCCCCTCTGGTCACAACCAGCAGTACAGGGCACTACACTGACAACACAGTGACACACCAGATATGGCCACCCCCCCAGTCAGACACGCCATGGAAATATTAAACAGGGCTGAACACAACATGGACCCCACAGGAACACAGTCTGTAAGCTGGCCAACCCCTGTGGGGACACCATGCTCCACACCCACACATCTGCAGCATGGCTCCGCACACCACCTGCAAAGCAGACACAGACACAGGCCTTTATCAGAACCAAAGCTTTATAGAAAAGAGCATATGCAACAGGCAGATAACAAGGGCAGGGATGGGAAAGGGGAGAGGAGAAGGAGGGGGACATGGTGCAGAGGCTATACAGAATGACATAGAACAGCATGGGAAACAGGTGTGGGTCAGGAAAGGGGGTCATATACAATACAGGCCACTGTAGGTCCCTCTAGCTCCAGCCCCTGACAACCCGCCACAGTCACTGTATGGCCCGCCTCAGTGCCACAGTCTCCTGAAGGTGCCATCTCTGGAGTGCAAGGAGTTGGCTCTGGAGTGCCAGTATCCTCCCTCCATCCTAGACACAGGGGCATGCAGCCCTCCCAGCAACATTTATGTGACCACCTAGGGGAAGGGACAGGACAGCCAATCAGTGCAATGCCCCAAAGACCCCAGCCCACCCACAGCATGCAATGGACTGTGGGAGCACTCACCAATGATGGACCACAATGGACCCATGCCTGAAGGGCCATACCAGCCATCCGCACAGCACACCAAAATGGTGCAGCTAGTCAGAATGGTAGCACAGTGTGTCCATGTGTGCACAAGCACAGGCACAAGGCACAGAGCATAGGCACTGTTGTAGCACACATTGTGGAGGCTGTGAACATCCACCCAACCGGCCGGCACAATGCCACCAAAGTACATGCAACATTGGCACATACAATGGGTGTTGTGCCACCCATGACTTCACAGACACATGGCTGTGGACACCATGACTGGACCCACTACTCACAGCAATACAACTGGGACATTAAACGGCATAGTGGCCACACTTACCTGCTATGCCACTCCTATCCAGTGCTGCACTCTGTGGCCTACCATGGCCCCTCACACCTTCTGCAGCAGCCCTGGCCCATCTGAGGTAATCTGGCCTTATGGAAAGCATTTAGAGAGGTGGATATGAGTACACAAGCATTGCATGGAGAACCCCCCACCACCACACAGCCTGCATGTTGCATGGTGTGTTGCCAACCATCCAATGGCCCCATGCCTGCATGACTGCAACTCAAGCAGCAGCCATGTAAGATGCATGACTGCCAATGGGACTGTGATAAACCCCAGCTGTGGACCAGGCCACGCAGCCCAACACTCACCATTGATGAGCATCAGTGCATGTAAGCCCATTAAGCACACCTACCTGCCTGTGGCACTGCCCCACACTGGACATGTGCCAGCATCCAGCAGAGCTGCTCCAGATCCCTGTGCCACAAGTCCCCATACCAGTGGTGACATTGCTCAGCACTCTTGGCCACCCCTGTGCATCTCTCCAGGTCTGTGGCAACCTGCACCCAAACATCACTCCAGCCTGTTGTAGTGGCACAAGGCTGAATAGTTCTCCCTCAAAGGGCTGCACCACTGCAACAAGATTGACCAGTTCAACATCGGTCCAGTTGATGGCCCTTCATGTCCTCTCCTGTGGCATGGCCACTAACAACCTTCACTGCTGGCGTGAATGGTAGGGCAGTCATGTACATGGTTGCAGCACATCTAGGATGCATGATCAGGAATGGAAGGATGCAATCGTGCATTATGGTGATGCCCAATGTGGGTGCATTGTGCAGTCCTGGACATGTAAGGGGGTCTGGGTTTGGGAGGTCAGGAAAGATAATTAAACATAAGGAGAGAGAGAGAGAGAGAGAGAGAGAGAGAGAGAGAGAGAGAGAGAGGTTTTGCACTCAAAAGAGGCAGTAGGGAACAAAATGGGAGTGGACAGTAAGGGAGATAGACCCCAAAAGAGTTGTGAGGTTCCACTCTTTTATTCCCAATGTGTGCCATATACTGTTGTCAGCAGTAAGAGTTAGCAGTGTTATCTACTGTTGTGACAGAAATAGTGACACACTGTATTTGAACGGCCAGTAGATCTCTACACTGGGGGGCATTAATAGCAGTTAGTCAGAACAACAAATGTGATTGTAAGCGATACCTATGGAATAGTCACTATAACTGTCTGTCATCTGAGATGCGTAATATTCGACCTTTTGTACACTGCTTCTCCCTGTATGGATCCCATTAGTCATCATGAATTGTAATTGTAGCTGGTAAGAACTCCAGTGTTTGCATGGAGATATCAAGTGAAAGGAAAATAGAATTGCAGGTATGTCTTTTTGGGGTTTAGATTATTGCTTGCATTAATAAAGTAAAAATGTGATGGACTGTATGTAAATAAATTACAATGCTGTATTCCATCCCATAATATGATCCACAAGAATGGATACAAGTGGCTGTAAAAAATAATTTCCATGAAACCCTGATCCTCAAACGCACTGTGCGACAATGATGATAATGGACCTTTTGTATAGTCTTATTTCCCTGTATGGTTTCCATTAGGAATTGTGAGAGTAACTTTTAGGACTACCGGTCTTTTCGAGATTATATCAAGACAATGTATGATACAATTGTGGGTATGATTTTTTTTGATTCAGAGCAGTAATTGCAGTAAGAAATGTAAAATACAGTCAGATGATATTCCAGTAAGAAAGTTAAATGTTGTGTGTTATCCCATAATTCAATTTACAGTAATGGATGGAATTGAAACTTAAACATCATTGGTATGAAAATGTGATCCTCAGATATAGTGTGGGACAATGACTTTACTAATCATTTTTGTATGAAAGTATTGCATGAGGTGTTCTAGGACCAAGCTGTCTTTGAGGTTTCTAAAGTGTATGTAGTGGTAAGTTTCATTTTTAGTCTTAGGGGTCAGATTCTTATTTGCAGTCGTAAAGTAAAAATACTGTTTTACTTTATATACAAGGTCACTTAAACTGTTATACCGAGTCGTACAATACAGCCAGCAGGAACAAATGCAATGAAATGCAATAGCTAATTTGCTCAGCAGATGCTCGCTGGCTGTATCTATAGGCAGCTCGGTGCATGACGGTGGCCACATTCATCAGAGGTTTTCCATGTACTATACTGGTAATGTAAATTAATAATGACAAGTACTCTGTATTTGTCGTGATGTAACTGCTTGTGTGGGTGAATGAAATGAACCTCAGTACCATCCACCCACATCCACTCATGGGGTTATAACTAACTGAAACAATCTTATGTTTTTATCCATTACCTTGTTCTCCATCCTAGTCAAACATCTGAGCCAGGTGAATGCTCCCCTCAACATCATTTCACCTATTTCAGAAACACACAATAGAATGCTCAGCTCCCAGTGTAAAGTGCAAATACACAAGGGCATTGAATTACAGAAAAAAAAAACTACAGTCTATAGACTGACTGAAACAGGTTGGCACCTTCACATTTTAAATGCAGATCAAACAACAGTCAAAACCACAGAACACTTGTCAGTTTTAAGCAGCAATCAGGATCACAGCTTTCCATTATCATTTGGGTTTGTTTATTAATTCTCAAAACATCATACCGCTCCATTGCCAGTTGTCTCACTGGTCCATACCCACTGAAATACTGAAGGTGTAACAGTGTTTTCAATTTCAGAAAACCGTCATTCGAAAACAGCACCTTGGCTCAGCTCTGTGGCTTTATAATTCCACTGATTCACCTTGCCTTACTCAGTGGACACAGTGTGAGTGGTATGATGATTAGAGAATTAATAAATAAAACCAAATGATAATGGAAAGCTGCAATTCTGACTGCTGCGTAAAACTGGCAAGTGTGGTATGGTTTTGACTGTTTGAACTGCAATTAAAAAATTGAAGGCACTGTTCTGTTTTTTTTTTTCAGTCTAGAGACTGCAGCTTATTTTTTCCACTGTTTTACTTATGTCACCTTCATCTTGCCCATCACCCACAATCCTCACCAGATGCATGCATTTTTTTAATTTATTGTTTCTATGGTTCTGTTGCATGGATCATTATCATGTGATTGACTGTATCATATATCTCACTAATTTTCTTGTCATCAGACGTGATGGGTAGGACACTAGCATTGCCTTTTAATGAAGAAGTAGCTCACGCTACATGAGTTCTGAAAAACAAAACTGTCTTTCACATGAATCAGGCAACACAGCTAAGCTATCAAATCAGAGAGCAGAGTAACACTTAGAAGCAAATGACAAGTAACAAATACACAATTAATTATATGTGTCATATAAATAGTGTATGCTACACTTTTTGATGGTAGCAGTGCTGATCATAATACCCTACTCACAAATGCTGTTCCCTATTAAGGAGACTTTTATAAATAATATACAGTGCAATGCACAGTAACATAACATGCTGCAAAATGAATACATGAATCTGAAACATATACAAGGAAAATCGGCATCTATACTGGACCTCAAATGAACAATTGAGTGAACAGGGAGTGTTAAAATATTAAAACATAGTTGCATTCCATGCATGCACGTTACCCTACTGAGGTATTCAACAATCATCATTTCGCCATTAGAGCCGACTAGTGTTTTTTACTGTCTGCAGAAAACCACATTCTGTGGTATGAACATGGAGACAGTGACATGCAAAGTGTCACGTTAGGAAGGTAATGGGCAGTGAAAGCAGTAATTCTACTATTTAATTCTTTCTACAAACAGAATACAGCAGCATTTGCCCCTATTATGGAACTAAATAGCTGCTCTTTACAGACAAATGAATTGATTTACTTTACATTGATTTTAGTCCATCATTCATCCCTGCTCCCACACCACTTTAAGAGAATTTAAAGGGACCCAGAGAATGAGAAGAGCCACCTCACAGAATATCACATCCCTGTATGAAATAACAGCTTTGTTTTTGTACTATGTTTCTTAACCACACACACACACACACACACATGCATGCATGACCATTAAAACAAGGTAATGGAAACAAAAACAATACTGTACCCATTATGGTACTGACTCAGACAATCCCACCACACACAAAGCTGACATTCATTGTCTATTGTGTCACTGACTTCAAAAAGGCCATGAAGAGACAGTCTGAACAGTCTAATCAATGCAGGATGCCATGTCTGCCTCTCAATGAAAACAAAATTAATGATGCCATGGAAAAAAAAAATAACATTGATGAAATAAGCCTAACCCTGCGAAGCCGAGACTGACACACACAGAAACTATATTTTCTTATTGTTTGAATGGCACCAGGGAATAAAAGATGTCTAAATTCACTGCAAAACAACACTGAAATAAATAAATGACACAACACAAATGACAATTTTTTTTCTGATCTTTATTTATTTATTTAAAATTGGTGACCGGGAAAGGCACACTGAGCCGAGACTCATTTCCAGTTGTGACCCGGGTACAAAGTGTATAAAGTGGAAGGCAGAGACGTACAAGCAAATATCATGTTATTGCCAGACTAATACAGTGAAAGGACATTTTATTGTATTAGGTAGTGAGGTAACAATTGTTTGTTGGAACAGCCAGTGGGAAAACGTCATGACAATTCATTTCTAAACAGTTGTATATGCAGTATAAATTACAAGTGCATGTATATACATATTTACAGTAGTGGTTTGACGGAAAGTGGTCTAGCAAAGAGAGGGTATGGTGGGGGAGAGGTTGGGCAGTTTGAGCTGGCATGTGAAGTAGTAATTTACCTGGTGTGGCTAACTGGGGGTAACACTTGGCCCGAGTGAGGAGGGATTTGCTGTGCAGCTTTGGCAGGGAGTGGGGGGGAGAAGTCTGAGTAGCTGTTTAAAGGCTGATAGAGAGGGGGGCCTGTTGGAGGTTGGGTGGGAGGTTGTTCTAAAGGAGTGGGAGCCAGTAGGAAAAGGCAGCTTGCCCAGAAGCAGAGAGGGGATGTAAGAGGTGGACGATATGAGCATGTCTATGATTGAGTGAGTAGCCTGGGGATATGGCTTGGGAGAGGCAGGAGAAGAGGTAGAGGGAAGGAAGCCAAGCCAATATTTAACTATGACAGAAGCGCTGTGGGTGGTCCATCTGTGTGAGAGCGGCATTAGGGATAGGGTGGAGTATAGGAGGCAGTGATGAGTGAGTTGGGGGAGGCAGAGGCGAACTGAATGAATGAGTAGAGCAGGATGTCAAGTTTGGAAAGGGAGGAGGTAGGGGCTGTGCCATAAATGATGTCTGTGTAGTCCAGCACTGGTAGGATGGTTTTGTGTACTAGTTCACACCAAGTGGGAATGGGAAGGCTGGCTTTGTGGTGGTACAGGATGGTGAGTTTGGGCTGGAGTTTGGTACAGATGGCATCTACAAGGGTGGCAAAGTTGAGTTTGGTATCCAGCCAGACTCCCAGTTACTTGAAGATGGATACTGACTGGAGGAGAACTTCATTCAAGGTAGAGATTGGAGGTGGGGCAGGTAGGGAGTTGAGCTTTTGTCTGGTACTGAAAGCCATAGAGACTGTTTTTTTTAGTATTAAGTTTTAGCTGTTTTTTCAGGAGCCAGACTTGTACTCGGTTGAAATCGCTTTGTGGATTTGGGTGTACACTGTCATGGGAAGGGCCTGAGGCATAGATAATGGTGTCATCAGCATACAGGTGCACATTTGAGGAGAGGCAAGCAGAGGGGAGGTCATTTATGAATAGGGAGAAGAGGATCGGGCCAAGGATGGAGATTTTGTGGGAGCCTGAGAGGATAGGTGGGGGGGGGAGTCACCTATTTGTACTTGCTGTTTCCTATTCTGGAGATAGGAGTGGAACCAGTTTATGGCTGTGCAAGGCTGAAGAAGCTTAATTTGTGGAGCAGTAGAGGCCGGGAGACTGAATCAAAGGCTTTTGCCAAGTCAATGAAAATGGCGGTAGGGGTTTGCCCCTTGTCCATGATGGAGGGAATGGTGTCGGTTACACTTAATAAGGTGGTGGTAGTGAAATGAGATTTTCTGAAGCCTGATTGAAAGGGGAAGAGGGAGCTGTTTGTTGAGAGGAAAGGGGACAATTTGGATAGCATGAGGGATTCTTGGATGTTGCCGAGGGAAGGGAGGAGAGAGATGGGTCTGTAGTTTCCCGGAAGGGAGGGGTCACCACCTTTATGGATAGGAAGGATTTTGGCAAGTTTGCAAGTGGAGGGGACCGTGGCTGTGGTGAGTGAGAGGTTTAGTATATGAGTTAGAGGTGTGGCTATGGCCGGGACAAAGATGTGGAGCAGGCTTGGATGCAGGCCATCTGGGCTGGTTTTGAACTTGTTCAGGGAGGTGAGAGTGGTGTAGACTTCCAGGGGTGTGAATGGTGGAAAGTGAAAGCTGTGGTGTGGGGGGGAATTTGTGGAGGCGGGTGGAGGAGGTGGTGAGTTAGGCAGGGCAGAGGAGATGAAGAAAGAGTTGAAGAAATTGGATACAGAGGCAGGGTTGGAGACAATTTTGCCGTCGATGTTGAGGCTAGAGCTAGCTTGTTTGGCAGGTGGGTTTATGAGAGAGTTAATCACCTTCCAGAAGGACGCTGGGGAGGCTTGGTGCACAATAAGTTGAGCCTTGAAGTAATGGGCCTTGGCTTGATGGATTGCTTTGGTGCAGTTGTTTCTGGAGAGATTTGTAGAATAGGAGGTCACAGGAGGTGAGGGAGGTTTTGTAACGCCTCCAGGCCTTGTCTCTGGTGTGACACAAGGTGATGAGGTCAGCTGTGATCCGGGGTGGTGGTATTTTTTTACTCTGACTTTCCTGAGAGGAGCATGATGGTCCCATATATTTAGGAAAATATTGCAGAAATAGGAAAGAGCAGTGTCAATGTCATGGGATGCAAAGATTGGGAGCCAGTCCACATCTGACAAGTCACGCTGTAGGGCGGATTCATCAAGGAGATGTAGGGGGCGGGTTACGATGAATTTGGGATCAGAGTGCAGTGAACGGATTTTACGAATACAGTAGGTAATGCAGTGGTCACTTAGGGCATCAGAAAAGATGCCTGAGGTGGTGATCCTGTGGGGGTGAGTGGTTAGAATCCAGTCCAGAAGGGGGTGTGTTTGTGATCGGTGGTTTAGTCAGGTGGGTTCCTGGATTAGCTGGGAGAGATTTAGGACTTTGATCCTCAGGGCCGCTGGTTTGGTGGAGGGGGAGAGCCAGTCTAGTTTGAAGTTGCCTAGTAGAATGAGTTCACCGTTTGAGGTGGTCGATGAGATGAGTGAGATGGCCTTTATGAGGGAGTCAGGTGAGGGCTTAGGTGGGGTATACAGTACCTCTAGGTAAAGGGTTGGATAAGGGGAAGGATAGCTGAGTGACTAAGGATTTGTGGGCGGATGGGCACGATTCTTTGAAAGTGATGGTGCACTTAATGGATTGTCTAACATACAGCACAACCCATCCACCTTGCTTGCAAGGGTGCTGCCAGAACAAGATATAGTTTGGGATGGCAAGAAAGGGGTTTGAGATTTTGGCGGAGAGCCATGTCTCAGTGATACAGAGTATGTCAGGTTGATATTGGCTTGTCCAGACAGAGAGGTCATCAAGTTTAGTGAGAAGGCTCCTAGCGTTAATGTAGAATATGCAGAGACCTTTAGGGAGTGAGTTAGGGGGAAAGACTGAGATGGAGTGTGGGTGCTGGAGAGGTTCGTATTGTTGCTGTGAGGCCAGGGTTTGGGTGTATATCACCTGCCAGGAGTAAGAATAGCAGGGGTAAGGAGAGGGAGGTGGACTGGTTGTGTCTGCTATTTGGGAACCTGCTGGTGGAGTGTGGAGGTTTAGGCAATGGAGAAAGGCCTCTTGGTTTAGCAGGCATGAGTGGAGCAGTGAGGAGTGAATGGAAGGGGAAGGATCAGGTGGGTGAGGAAGGGAGAGTGTTAGGTGCGAGGGAAGGGGGAAGGATCATGGGTAGAATTGAGGTGATGTGCCTGAGGGAGTGCGGAAGGGGTGACTCAGGGGGAGGGGAGGGGACGGGGTGGAGTGTTAAGGAAGGGTAGTCGAGATGGGGGTGGTGGGGTCAGACAGCAGGTAGCGTGAAGGTGGATAATGAAGTAAGAGGCATAATTGTAGTGTAAGAAGCATAGTGGCTGAGATTGACATTGTCAAGAAGATTTTGGTTGCAGTGGCAGCCTCTAGTGGTAGAAAATATAACTTGCTAATGGGGGAAGTAGGCTTATTGATTTTTGAACGTCACGTGCCGCTTTCTATATAATACACTGCCAACCAAGGGTGATGGTGGGGGGGTGGGGAGCCAGATTGAAGTGATGGTGGGGCCCTCTTCAGTTCGGAGCACTGAACTCGGCCCCAAAATGCACCAAAAGCACTTGCTTTGCTGCCATACCTGTGGCCAGTCATGGGGGAGGGCATCCTTAAGCCCTCTCGGACCCTTGGGAGAGCCTCCAGAGCACTGCTTTGAGATCTGCGGATAGAAGCAGAGAAAAGGGGGATTAAAAACAGTTATGTTTTGGGAGGAGCTGTTTAAACAAAATGGGGGAAGGACTGGGGGGGAGTAGCAGGAGAAGCCAAGTTGCTGACTCTACAAACAGTTGAAGGCATGTAATTCGAATTGTGGGAACAAAGTCAGCTTTTAGTCCTTTAGGAATAAAATTAATAAAGTTCTCACTGCTACTGTGCTTAAGGCAGCAGATTTGGTCAGGGAAACGTAAAAATACTCTCGACTGCACAGCTATTGTGCTTAAGGCAGCAGATTTGGACGAATGTTTACCCTTTTTAGCACTATGTTTCATTTAACACAACATTTCGTGCCCCTGTAATACAATTTAAAAGCTGCAGGATTAAAACTGCTAAAGGTCCTAGAATTCTGGGTTGCAGCCTGAGAGAGAGACTATCTTCATTCGTGTGGGGATAGATTTAGTCCTTAAAGGTGTTGGATATTTAAAAGCAAAAAAAGGCGCCAAGTCCTCTCTTCAGTTCGGAGCACTCAGCTGGGTCCCAAAATGCACCAAAAGGGCTTGCTTTGCCGCCATACCTGTGGCCAGTCATGAGGGAGGGTGTCCATAAGCCCTCTCAGACCCTCAGGGGAGCCACCGGAGTACTGCTTTGAGATGTGTGGCCAGCTGTGGGGGATGGCATCCTTAGGTCCTCTCGAACCCTCGGGGGAGCTGCTGGAGCACTGCTTTGAGATCTGTGGCCAGTCGTGCGGGAGTGCATCCTTAAGCCCTCTCAGACCCTCGGTGGAGCTGCCTGAGTGCTGCTTTGACACTTACACTTCATGAACTAGTCAGATGCCCACAGAGGTACAGAGAAAAGCTCCCCATGCTGCTGGCTGTTAGCCGCTTCAGTTTGGACTGCTTCTCTTAAATGGACCTTTAAAAAACTAGTGAAATCACTACATATAACAGCAAAAGGAAGCAAAACTCACATCACTGGTACTTATTGACAACAATGCTTTACAGAATGGGCAAAGTAAGGGAAAAACTAAGCTTTGCACACTAGCTTTAACTGCTACAGAATAGTGACAGAGTATGCTCGCCACCTGCTGGTCAACTTCAGGAATGCAACTACATGCTGTCAGTTGCTATGATATTTTGTGAGGCAGTTTTGTAACGCATCACAAATGCACATTAACGTGTTTCATCCTGGGGGGCAGCACTTTATATACAGAAGTAATAATACCAATTTGTATGTTCAGACAGTAATCATAGCACTGTAGGTTGCAGTCCCATGTCAGTGATTGTATTCATACTAGATGCCATTAGTAATACAAATAGTAAGGTACAAACATGGTATCAACATTTATAAAATATGTAAGACCAGCCAGTAGATCCTGACATGAGTATTTAAAGTTCACTAGTTCTCTTTAAATCATTTTAATTTATTTATTGATGTAATTATTATGCGATGGAATTCATGAACTTTGCACTGTCACTTTAAGAGTTTGAACCATTTGAGAAACACTAGTGTACATTACTGCACCAATCCCTGAGGAGACTCTAATAAGCAAAATCAGTCAGATTGTTGATGTTTAGTGCAAGTACCCCAATGCTTTGTACCACAGAACTTTCTTATCTTTATTAAAAGTTTCAGTAGTTTGCAAATACAAGATGAGTGGTGCCATTCTTTTCCTGTTGTCTCACAGTTTGGGGGATATTGTTGCTGTGTGACTTGGGGATTTGGCACCCCAATGTCAGCAGTTTATATCATAATTTGGGGACACTGGGAGTGGGCTACCTGGTGTCCCACACCTTGGGAGGGGGTGCTTGCTGTGCTGACTCAGGGATTAGGCACCCAATGTTAGCTGCTCAAAAATATAATTTGGGGACACTGGAAGTGGGCTACCCAGTGTCTCGCAGTTGGGGTGGGATGTTACTGTGCCAGCTCGGGGATTGGGCACCCCAATGTTGGTGGCAGCTGCCAGCATAGAGCAGCAAACCTGTGTGGGTGAACCTTGATTCTGCAGCCAGCAGCACGAGTTCCAGCTGTGGCTGCAGAAGTCAAGAAAATACCACTCTTCTCATACACAGAACGGGCTACAAGCCGTTCTCTAGCTGAGCTGGCATCCAAGATCTTGGGACTTGTTTGGAACCAATTTAATTAAAAAAAATCATCAGAATACAGCCGAATGACTCATCTTTAGCTATGTTCATTTTTTTCTTTTTAATAGTATTTTATAGTTTCTGCAATTGAAGATCCTCCCTTAGCGGTAAACAAGATGGCAGGCACAAGGCAGCTCCACCTTTTGCATTAAGGTGAACTTTGTGAAAAAATTACCTTCTTTTTGCAAAGAAGGTGGTTCTTTGTGCAAAGTTCTCCTATCGTGCAAAAGTTCTAACTTTCATGCCTAACATCTAAATCTTCCCATATGAAATAATAAGAAAATGTAAAATTGTATAACTTTTGATCAGATTAATATTTTATCACCAAATCTTTAAAAGGCACATCTGTGGTAGAAGGGCTTTTGGCCCTGGAAATTTCAGACCAAAACCTAAAAATGTTTCTGAAATACAGGTGGACAAAGAAATGTAAAAAAAAATGGTACATTTAGGATTTTTTGACACCCTGTATCTCAGAAACCACATAACTGATGGTATACCATGACATTGGTGAATTTAATTGAGTGACCCATGAAAGAGCAGCTCAATTGCAATGCATGTCACAGCAGCAACCTGGGAGCTAAAGTGAACAGATGGGCTGGGTTGGGGACCTGAGTGACAGGAAGCCACTACAGGTACGCATGTGGGGAGGTGGGAGCGAGCACACCACTACAGGTACACGTGCGGGGCAGGAGGGGATTTGAGGGGTGGATCTGTTGTAGGCTGCTGAGCTGGCCCCATGATGTAGTGGGTCAGCTTGCAGCTTTGCTGTGTAGGGTGCTGGGTTCGGGTCTGGGTGCAGGTTCATTTTAGTTACATCCATCCTGAATTTAATTTTGTTTATGTTTTGTCCCCCCCAACATGCACTCCCCCAGAGTTCAGAATCCCCCCTCATAAACATAAAAAATACAAATCCCCAGCACTGTTTGTAGTGCGCTGGGGAGTCAAAGTGCCAAAATAGATTTTTGGTGCTCTTACTTCGCCGTAACAGCGATCGCCCTTTGGTGGTTGCTGTTATCACATAAAACCTAACTGATTCACATGAAATTTGGCACGTCAAGAGATCTAATGATAAAGATTAAGCATGTTAAATTTCATGCAAATCCACTGAACAGTTACAGAGCTATTAAGGTTCACAATTTCAGGTTTAACATAGAAGTTTGCACTTACCCCTAACTATAGTGGCACTGCTGGGTACAAAACATTATCTCTGCTGGTTGGTTAAAACACATCACATGATGCAGGCTGAGAGCATCAGCCTTTCAAGGCATGTGCATGTCAGAGCACTTTCACCCCCCTTCAAAACAATTTTGCCATTTTATAAAATAGATAACCCACTCTAGGTTGTGCAGTCGCACTCCAATATACACATGCCTTGGGTGATTGATGCACTCTGCCTGCAGCCTTGTGCATATATCAGAGCATGACCACACATCTTAGAGTGGGTTATCTATTACATATATATAGATATGGAGAAAAAAAATCCGTATCTAGCACAGTTTTTGAGATATGGGTAAAGAAAGGGGGAGCAGGCACTGCAATGTTATCATATGGGATATCTCTCAACTTTGGAGTGCTCTAATTTTGTAACCTTTTAAAACAATCAGAAAGCACATCTCTGGCCAGGGCTTGCCACCCTGAAATTTTCAGCCAAAAAGTCCTAACTGTTTAGGTGCAGTGGTGTGGCAAAGAATTTTTTTTTTCAATTATTTAACCAGGAGTAGCACACTAAGCTGAAAGCTTGTTTACAGGTGTGAACTGGGAGTAAAGGGAAGTTAAGTGACTTGTTCAGGGTCACAGAGTATGCAAGTGGGGGCTGTGGGATTCAAACCCAGGTCTCCAGATTTGCTATTCAGAGCCTTAAACAACTGCACTATACTGCCACTCTGACATTTTATAGTGTAGTAGTGCTGCATGTTGCAACAGTACAGATGTGACAGTGTCGTGACTTGCAAAAGTGTCACAAATGGACTGACGGGATTTGTGACACTTCAGGGGAGCTGAATTAAAAAAATGGTATTTCTAGGGGTCCTTGAAAAAAACTGATGGCACCACTGTGTTCCTCAGGCCCCGGTTAGGTAAACCATCTTTCGGATGAGATGTTAAACCGAGGTCCCATCTGCCTGGATTGGTGGTAGTTCAGGTGGATGTTAAAGATCCCATGGCACTTATCGAAAAGAGTAGGGGAATTTCCCTGGTGTCCCGGCCAAATTTCCCTCATTCACTCAAAATACTACCAACAGCTTAATCTGGTTCAAGGTCAGTTGGCATTCATCTGTATCCCCTTCCCCCGGGTTGTGCCTGAAAATAGGTAGGATTTGTCTAGTGCACTTACCCAGTCAACGAAAAAAACTAAATTAAACACAACTGTCAGTGTTTACCTAGGGGCACTAGGATCTGAAAGGCAGGTGTTTTTCTTCACCACTAACTGAAACAAGATGTCAGCAGCATGACAGTAAAAAGTGGTTTAGCGACAGTTTCGAGAGACACATATATTTTTCCTGACTGACTTCAGTGTTAAAATTTAAAAATTGAATAACATTTGACCGTTTTGATATTTTTTCACCAAATCTTCAAAGGCACATCGGTGAGCCTGACTGCATCTTCTCTGAAGATTTCAGACCAGACAGACAAATGTTGTGGGCTGTGGCTCTGAGCAATGAAATGCACAAAAACAAAATATTTTAGCATTTTTTTGGCACTCTGCAGCTCCACAACTGCTCATCCAACCATTACACAACTTGCCAGATCCAGAGATCTATGGTACCACACCATGCATGCAAAACGTCAGGCAAATATTTTGCATGGTGGCAATGTTATTAAAGTGCAAATGTTTGGGTTTAACATAGAAATTGTCAGGCAACCCTAACTACACTGGCACTACTATATATATATATATATATATATATATATATATATATATCTATATATGGCAAAAAAAACTCCATTTAATGCATCAGTTAGGGTTGTTCCACACCTACAAAAGTGAGGACATTTGGCGTTAGTGTTACCACCCCTTGCACCCCACCCCCACCAACAGACATCGGGGTGTGTGCTGGGGCCATCTGCTCTAACTCTCACCCCATTCCATGTGTAAATAAGCTGAGGTGGTGCAGTATAGGAGAATCTGTTCAACAATTGCACAGCGTCAAGCTGGGAAAGCTCCGCAGGAGTGCCAAAAAGAGCAATTTTGCCACTTCACTAAACAAGAATCATTCATCCAACAGAACCAAAAATTGATAAATGAAGACATGTACCATAGCACACCGTGTCTCCAAAATTGTGTGAACATCCATTGAATGGTTGCACAGCACCTCGAGCAAACAACTGCGCAGCTACAGTTCAGCAACTGTAACTGCCAGTGACCCAATAATTTGTCACAGTCAAAGATCTAATATAAATCTTTCTACATCCCAAATGCTAGGCAAATCGGATAGACAGTTAAAAAGTTATTGAAGCAGAATGAACCAAATTTTCATTCATCACAGTGGCATAATTCTGCACCTGTTGAAGTTTTACACACCAAGCTACTACAAGGCACCTCTGTACCACTAGGGCTACCTACGCTATAAATTTCAAGTCACTAGTACCATGCATAATGATATAAACATGCATCACAGTTTATCTCCACAGCAAATTACTTTTCCAATGTGTAAACAGAATAATGCACATCTCCAGGACATCCACTCAACACCCACCAAATTTCATGTTAAAAGAATAAACCATTCCAGAGATATTCAGTTTTAAAGTTTATGCACCTTTAAGAAGTCTTTCACCACAAAATGGCGGAACTCGGGGCCGAAAAATCTCTGACCATGAAGAGGCGACAACTTCAAATGCTTATAACTCTGGAATGGAACAACATGTATTCACCAAACAAAAACTGGCATCTTCCCTGAATAAAGTGCATTCTACATGCCAAGTTTCAGACCAATAAACCACACAGCAACTGTGCTATGTGTCACACAATGCAGTGCAAACAAAAGTAGCAAAAAGTGTATTTTTTTCCCTTTCACTGCGCAGAAACCATATAAAGATTGGTAAATAAATAAATGTACTTTTCCACTCCATGTATACCAAATCTTATCCAAATCTCTTCATTGGTTGCAGAGCAGCATGAAAAACTGCACATGACTGGTGAAAAACATTTTTTTGGTGCTTCATTATGCAAAAAACATATGCAGATGTCAAATGAAAATAGGTTAATGCACTGACGTACCATAGTAGACCAAGTATTACATGATATGTCACACAAATCCATTCAACAGTTGTAAAGTTATAATCACACAAAGAATGTGATGTTTAAGCGCAAATGCAAACAGTAACACCAACAGTGATGGAAATGGAAACAGTAATGCAAAAGTTAACAGAAATGAAAGCGGAAATGTAAACACAAATGGTAAGGAAAAAACAAATGTTAATGATAGCGTAAACAGTAACACAAGCGGAAACACAAACTGTAATGGTAATGGTGACACAAGCAGAAATAGTAAGACAAACATTAACAGAAACGCAAGCACAAACCTTAACGCAAATGGTAATGGTAACACAAATGGTAACGGAGAGGCAAACGGAAATAGTAATGCTAACAGTGACACAAAATGAAATGTTAATGCAAACTGTAACTGAAACACAAGTGCAAATGCAAAGGAAAATGGTTACGCAACCGGTAACATAAACGCAAGCATGACATAAACGCAAACACAAATGTTACGCAGACAGTAATGAAAATGCAAATGGTTATGGTAATGCAAATGGAAATGCAAATGGTAATGGTAACGCCAACGGTGATGCAAAAGGAAACAGTAACGCAAATGGTAATGCAAGTGCAAACACAAATAGAAACAGTAACGCAAACAGTGATGCAACATAAAATGCTAACACAAACCGTAATGGACACGCAAGTGCAAATGCAAATGAAAATGGTTATGCAACTGGTAATGTAAATGCAAGCACAAACATAAATGGTAACACAAATGGTAATGAAAACACCAACGGTAATGCAAACGCAAATGGTAACAGTAATGTCAATGGTGACACAGAAGGAAACACTAACACAAATGATAATGGAAACACAAGCACAAATGCAAACACTAACGGTAACAGAAAGACAAACGCAAATGGTAACACAAATGGTAACATAATGCAAACAGTAATGGTAACAGAAATGATAAAGGAAATGCAAACACAAATGCAATGGTAATGGTAACGCCAACGGTGACGCAAAAGGAAACAGTAACACAAACGAAAATGCAAATGCAACCACAAATGGTAAAGCACACATTGACGCAAATGGAAATGGTAATGCAGACAGTAACAGTAAAGCAAGTGGAAACAGAAATGGAAATGCTAATTGTAACAGTAATGCAAATGCACATGCTTTGTGTCCCAAAAAGGTGCATTCAGAAGCACATTGAATAAAAAGAATGTGGGCATAATAATGGCCCTCCGACCAGAAAATGAGCACTTGCAAAATTAAATTGCTTATATCTCAGGAACCGTACGATGTAAAAAAAATAAATAAATCTCATATTATTTATGACTTTCAAGGCTAGTTTTGCACTTAGCCACCCAGCAGGGGATTACACATTTTTGAGATGAAAAGTCCGTATCTCAAACTGTTTGTGAGATACGGGACCCAAAAGGCATGACAGATGATGTAATGTTATCCTATGGGAAAAATTGTCAACTTCAGAGTGTCATAACTTTGCAGCCCAGTAATATTTTGGTACCAAACCACCAAAAGGCACATCTGTGGGATGTTGGTTGTCTTCCCTGAAAATTTTAGACCAAAAGACCAAACTGTTGCTTTGCAGCAGGGTGGAAAAGATTTCCTATTGTTTTGGGCACACTTTCATAAATTACTTTCACAAACAAAATCACGAAAGTGTCGCATTTGCGAAAGTACTTTGTGACACTACTTTTTTAAAAAAATTGCAAAAACCTATTTCTAGGGTGTTTTACCCCAAACAAAGACATGGCTAGCATCTTCAGACCCAGACTAGGTGAACACAACAATAATTGTGTCCCTAAAGGGTCCCACATTTAAACTCTAAGCATTTTTCTGACCACCAACTGAAAAGGGAAATGTCTGATTTACAAAAGTAAAAGGGTCATTTGTGACAGTAAAAATGGCATTTGCGACACTGTCACATATTTTAACTTCCCCATAGACTATAATGGGGTTCAGTGTTTTTTGAATAACTTTTGAACCTTTTAATATTTGTTCATGCAATCTTCAAAATGCACATCGGGGACACTGGCTGCATATTCCCTGAAGTTTTTGGACCAATCATGCAAATTGTGCGACCTGTAGGCACAGGCAAAGAAATGAACAAAAAAAAGTAATTTATGTGTTTTTTGGTGCTCTGTAGCTCTGCAACTGTACATACGACCATAACACAACTTGCCAGATCCGGAAATCTATGGTACCAAACTGTGCATTCCAAATTTCAGGCAAATCTGTCTTACAGTGGCAACGTTATTAAGGTGTCAAATTTCAGATTTAACCTTTAATGGGGTACTCAACTCTAACTATTGTGACACTACCATTCTACTATTTTATATATATATATATATATATATATATATATATATATACATACACATATTATGGTAGCATGGCAGTGTTACCATAGTAAGGGTTGAGGAGCCATTTACATGTTAAACCTAAAATTTTGCACCTTAATAACTTTGCAACTGTTCAACGGATGTGCCTGAAATTTGGAATACATGATCAAGACCCATACACCTTGGCATCTGTTATTAAGCAAGATCTGCGCATGCATTTATGTTTTTTTGGAATTCTACGGTCATGCCTACAGGTCGCACGGTTTGCGCGACCGGTCTGAAAACTTCAGGGAACGTGCGGCCAGGGTCCCCGATGTGCCTTCCGAAGATTTCATGAAAAAATATTAAACAGTTCAAAAGTTGTTCAAAAACAAGTTCCCATTATAAGACAATGGGAAAAGTTAACAAAAAGTTTCGACAGTGTCGCAAATGTAGTTTTACGTTCACAAATTGCCCTTTTACTGTGGCAAATCTGCCATTTTGTTTTCAGTTGGTGATCAGAAAAATGCTTGGCATTTAAATTTGGGACCCTCTCGCAACCTAATTCTTTTTGCATTCAACTGAGGATGCTAGCCATGTCTTTATTTTGGGAGTAAAAATCCCCAGAAATTTGTTTTTCACATTTCTGGAAAAAGTACTTTCACAAAGTACTTTCGCACTTGCAACATTGTCGAATGAATTTGTGAAAGCTTTCGCAAATTGCGACAGTACTTTTCTAGGCTGTGGGAAAATGACAGCAATTCTTTGGCACCCCACTGCAAAAGAACGGTTTGGTATTTTTGGCTGAAACTTGGAGGGAACACAGCCAACATCTCAAAGATGTAACCTTCAGTATTTCTTTGATGAAATATTACATGGTGGAAAAGTTACAGTACTCCAAAGTTTACACTTTTTCCCATAGAATAACAATACGGCATCCGACACATTGCAGCAATCCTTTGGCGCCCTGCTGCAAAAAATGGTTTGGTATTTTGGGCTGAAATTTGGAGGGAAGACAGCCAATATCCCACAGATGTGCCTTTTAGTGGTTGGGTGAAAAAATATTACAGGGAGCCAAAGTTATGTCACTCTGAAATTCTCTTTTTTCCCCATAGGATAACATTCGCGTTAGCGCGCCTTCCAGAGCCTGTATCTCGGAAGCGTGCAAGAGCACGGACTTTTCGTCAGAAAACACTTAGCCTCTAATGTGAAATGCAAGCGCAAATGAAAACACAAAGGATAACGCATATGGTGGCGTGATGTGAACGGTAAGTGAAACAGGTACGGAACCGCAAGCGGAAAGGACAACGGTAACAGTAATGGAAGCACACAGACTGGTTTCCCCCAAAAGCATCATAGAGAAAGACAGTGAGTACAAAGAATGTATGCATAATAATGGGTCTCAGAGCAGAAAATGAGGAGTTGGAATACTAAATTGCTTATATCTCAGGAACCGTACGACGTAGAAAAAAATGTAAAAGTCATATTATTTATGACTTTCCTGGCTAGTTTTACGCTTAGCCCCCATTAGGGGTCATAACTATCACCCATTCTCCTATACCTCTGCTTCTCTACACATGTGATGGGGTGAGAGTTAGGGCCGACGACCCCAATGTGCACCCCAATGCCGGGTGGGGGAGTGGGCTGGTGGTCAAGGGTTTTCAACCCTAACACTGAATTTCCTCACTTTTGTCGCTGTGGAACAACCCTAACTGATGCATTAAACATAGTTTTTCTCTAATATATATATATATATATATATATATATATATATATATATATATATACTACATACATACATACACACACATATATATATATATTCTACAAAAACTTTGTTAATGCTTTAGTTAGGGTTAATACTACAGTGAAAAAAGCATTGAAATGAGGTGTTTCCAACTCTAACATCCCACCGTAAGGTTCCAACCCCTACAATCCCACCCCAATCTCTCCACCCTCCACACACCAACAGGCATCAGGGTGTGCCATGGGTTCATCAGGCCTAACTCTCACCCCATTCCATGTGTAAGCAACCTGACATTCTACAGTACAGGACAATGGAGTGAGAGTTAGGCCTGACCCCATGGCACACCCAGATGCCTGTTGGTTTTTGGAGGTTGGGGGGAGGGATGAGGTGATAGGGTTGGAAACCTTAATGTCTCATTTCCCTTATTTTTCACTATGGTATTCACCCTATGATGCTTTAACAAAGTTTTTTGCAAGAAATGTCCCTTCTTTTTCAGATAGTATAATTATAGCCTCATTTTTTTGTGAGAGTAGACCCTGCACTCCCATCCATCCATTGATAAAGTACAACACTGTCCATATGTCATGGTGGGAGTGTGGGTCCACCCATCCCACCATCCAGATAGTACAACAGTGTCCATATGTCACAGTGGGAGCACAGGGTCCTTTGGACCCTGTGCTCCCATGCCTCCATCAAGATAGTACAACAATGGCCATATGTCTTGGTGGGAGCGCAGTGTCCTTGGAGCATAGGGTCCTATGAACCCTGTGCTCCCATCCCTCCATCAAGATAGTGCAACGCTGTCCATATGTCAAGGTGGGAGTGCACTGTCCTTTGGAGTCTGCATTCCTATCCCTCCATCCAGATAGCACAACAGTGCCCATATGTCACAGTGGTAGCACAGGGTCCAATCCCTCCATCCAGATAGCACAACAATGTCCATATGTGACAATAAGAGTGCAGGGTTCTTTGGAAACTGTGCTCCCATCCCCCCATTGAGATAGCACAACAGTGTCCATATGTCACTGTAAGAGCTCAAGGTCCTTTGGATCCTGCATTCCCATCCCTTCATCCAGATAGTACAACAGTATGAAAAATGGGAAACAATGGCAAAGTTACAAGTGTGTGTAGAAACTGCGCAACTCACGCTCATAACACACTCTTTTCTGGAATGTTTTCACCAAATTGTCAACATCATCACTATGGGACTTCCTCTCATGAAAAGTGCAACTGTGATTTTGTTAATCCATCCCAAAAGTTGATTTCACACAGCGAATGCGTCATTCTGCTCCACATGTGCAAAATCACATTCCGGGTAGGATGTGCTAAATGACAGCTGTACTGTTCTTATGGTGGTGTGAAAAAATAGCACTGTTGGAAATCTGAAGTGAATATATTAAAAAATGGTGAAGTTATGAGCTTGCCTAGAAACTGTGCAATGCACACTTGTAATGCAGTCATTTTGGGGAATTGTTTCACCAAATTTTCAACATAGGCTTTTTGGGACTCCACCTCATGAACAGTGGCACTGCCATTTCATGAACTGATTCCAAAAGGTGATTCCATGCAGCGACCACAAAATGACCTTTCAGGAGTGAGAACCAAAATGACAATACCAGTGTCATGTGGTGGGGGTCCCAAGAACCCCATGTTGAAGATTTGGGGCCAAAAGTACCAAAAATGGCTGAGATATCAACCTAAGTTAACCCTCTATTAACTCCCATTATACAGCGCTTATTCGTGTTCCAGTTCACAAAAAATCATGGCTCCCAACCTCCGGAGGGCAAGTATGAGTGAGGGGTGTTGTGGGGACATGTGCACAGAGGGAGGGTGGGGATGGGGAGGGGACGGGAGATGAAGATGAACTGCTTTCTTCATTAGAGGTAAAAAATTAAAAAAAGACTTCAGGGGATAGTTTTCTTCATTTACAGGGCCAACATGAATTGGGGGAGACATATGATGGTGACAGGGGGACTAGGCACCCCCATCAGCAATGAAAGACTGTGGGGAGGAGACATCCAACACTGGGAGTGGTCATCCCGGTGATGGAATGTAAAAATTAATTTATCTTGACACACTGGGGTGGGCTGTCAGTGTGCCAGTATAGTAGGGGTGCTGATACAGCAGTGTGCACCTAATATTACTTGGGGATTGGGCACCCCATGTAGGAAAGTATTGTGCAGTATTGTGCAGCACATTAGGGTAATTCTATGTAGGATCCTGCATCAAAATTATGTAAAATTTCAATGTAGGATTCTGCATTGAAGAAAAGACCTCGAGCATTGAAAATAATTTATTGGAATGTACGAGGAGCTAGACATAAAGTTAAACACTACCAGATTTTGAAACATCTTAACCTCCTAATAGCAGATACTGTATTTGTGCAAGAGTTCCACTTACTTAATTCCGAGGCTGTTCAATTACCTAGACAGTAAATGGGTCAGTATTTTGCAGCAGAGGGCAACACTCAAAGCCATGGGGTAGTGATCTTCATCTGGAGGTCTATTCCCTTTTCCTCCAGCCAAATTATTGCAGACCGAGAAGTATGATACATTTTAGAAAAAGGAGTGCTTTACACCAGAGAAGTAATCTTAGGTAGTGACTATGGCCCGAACACCGACACGCCTAGATTCTTCATGCATCTTCTCACAGTCCTCATCCCATTCTTACCTATCCCTTTTATCATAGGTGGTGACCTTAATCTTGTATTTGACCCGTATATAGATCATTCAGGTAGATTATGTAAAGGACTTTCTCCCACACAGCGGACACTCTGAGATCTGCTGGATGGAGCTGGATTGGCAGATATTTGACACCTCCTTCACCCCTCGGATAGAGAGTTTACCTACACTTCCCCAGTTCATTATCCATCTTCCTGCATTGATTATCTACTTATTTCCCAATCCCTAATTCCCAGGGTGTTGGATACAGCCATACTCTCGGGCCCAGTTTCTGACCATTTCCCAGTCTCTTGCTTGATCTCCCTTACTCAGCTTCCCATAGTAAAAGGATGATGGAAGGTTAATAATCAGTTGTTTAAGAATTCAGATTATGTAAAATGGCAGCAAGGAGGGCTGGGGGGATACTGGCATGCAAGGCAGCAAGGAGGGCTGGGGGGATACTGGCATGCATAGGGAGAGGCATCACCAGTAGAAAACAGGAAGTTATTATCCCTCTGTACAGACAGCTGGTGAGACCCCATCTGGAGTACTGTGTGCAGTTCTGGAGACCCAATCTCCGCAAAGACATAGACAGGATGGAAGCTGTCCAGAGGAGGGCAACTAAAATGGTGCAGGGTCTGCACCGGAGGACATATGAAGAGAGACTTAAGGAGCTTAATATGTATAGCCTCGAGGAAAGGAGGAGAGGGGGGACATGATAGAAACTTTCAAGTACCTCAAGGAATCAACAAAGTCCAAGAGGGTAGCATCTTTCAAAAAAGAGGTGTGCAAGAACAAGAGGGCACAATTTAAAGATAGAGGGCGGCTCAGAGGTAATTTAGGAAGTATTTTTCACAGAGAGGGTTGTGGATGCAGGGAATGGCCTTCTGGAGGAGGTTGTGGAGTCAAAATCAGTAGTGGAATTCAAGCATGCATGGGATAGTCATAAGGCAATTCTGGGGGGTGGGGGTAGGAAGAAGTAGGCTGCAGGTTAACTAGGATCTGCAGCTTATCCAGTAGGTAGAGAAATGGGCAGACTGGGTGGGCCAAGCGGTCCTTATCTGCCATCAAATTCAAATTCTATATATCCGTACACATTTCTGTCTTTATTGACATTAATATTAATTTCAAGGGGAAAACCAGACATTGAATGGTGCTCCCTTAAAGCCTGTCTTAGAGGTTTGTTGATTGGCTTGGTCACCAAAAGAAAAAGAACTCAGGACGGACAGCTTAAATCCTTATTATCCCAAATTCATGTCATAGAACATAATTTATCCCTTCAAACACCAGACTAGGTCAGAAAAAAATCTAGTGAAACTAAAAGATTCATATTTTAATTTTTTTAAGGGAAAAGGTTGAATTTACCATTTTGAAAACCAAGGCCTTCCATCTAGATCAAGGAGAAAAAGTGGGTCATCTTCTGGCCCTTAAGCTTAAACAGCTTGAATCTCATAGATTAGTGGCTACCATATATTCCCAAAATAAGGATACCTTGAAAACTTTGCCGTCAGAAATAGCCTCTGAATTTCAGGGTTACTATGTGAAATTGTACAGCCGTATGGATAACCCCCCACCCTTACCACAATTAGATGCCTACCTGGCAGGTTCTTTTCTACCCTCACTCTCTGATTCACAGACAGTTTCCCTGGTAGCCCCAATTACTATTGGGGAGATAATTAGAGTCATTAAAGATTTGCCTTCGGACAAAACACCTGGCCAGGATGGATTTTCCTCTAACTTTTATAAAAGCTTTGCCCAACAATTAGCACCTCCCCTTCTCTCCTTATTTCAACATACCCTTTCAGGACAGATTTCAGATAGTTCTCTTTTTGATGCCTTAATCTCCCTGATACTTAAGGAGGGTAAACCCCCTGATAGAGTACAAAGCTACAGACCAATTTCACTTCTAAATCAGGACCTCAAAGTTTTAATGAAACTCTTAGCGGATTGGTTGAGTCCTATTATGTCAGATATTATAGGTCCGGAACAAGTGGGTTTCATGAAAGGCAGATCATTGGTTGACCATCTTAATACCTTTTTGCATGTCTTCTCAGCTTCCCGGGACTCTGATTTTCCCACTGTTCTGGTCTCCCTGGATTCCGAGAAGCGTTTGATAGGGTTGATTGGAACTTCTTGTTTCAGTCATTGGCGGCATTTAGATTTCACCCCCTATTTATAAAATGGATTGGAGCATTGTACAAATCCCCAATAGCATGAGTTATATGTAATGGGTTAATGTCTGACTCTTTCACATTATGTGCTGGAACTAGACAGGGATGTCCTTTATCCCCCTGTTGTTAAATATTTACTTGGAACCCCTAATCCGAAGGATTACAGTGGATCCGACCATCCTGGGTATAAGTATCCAGCAACAAATTGTTAAAGTTTCAGCCTATGCGGATGATTTGCTCCGCCATTTATCTCATCCTAATATGTCAATACCAGCCCTACTCAATATTCTGGAAGAATTTAGCATTATGTCCAATTATAAATTAAATAGAGGCAAAACTGTGTTTTTTTCCCCTGAATCATAAAGCAATGATTTCAGTGGCCTCAATGGCGGGACTCTCCTGGCAGACCAATTCCTTGAGATATCTGGGAATCAACCTGTTTAGAGACCCAAACAGATTTATAAAACTGAATCTGGACCCATTAATACACACTATTAGACAAGATTTAAAGAGATGGGCATTACTTCCTCTGTCTCTTTGGGCAAAAATTAATATAATTAAAATGAACGTTTTCCTGTGGTTATTCTGTCCAATAAAACTTTCAAATGTTTGGTTGCCCTTGGCATGGTTCAAAAAAAACACATCAGATATTCTCTGATTTTATTTGGGCCGGTAAGAAACCCCAGATAGCTTATGATAAACTTTCAGCACCGAAACTGAAAGAAGGATTACATTTACCACATCTTGGAATTTACTACTGGGCCAGTCATGTTAACAAATACCTAAGATGGCTAATGTTAGACCAACCCCCACTACCATATCTCTTTACACCCATATGGTTAAAAATTGAACATGCCTTAATACAAGAACATAAGCTATCCCCTGCTGCGCTTTTACATGTTAAGTTAAAATCCCTACCCAGCGCCATAAAAAATAATACTATTGTACTTTCCATTAGAATTCATGCCCAACTCTGTTCTTTTCTGAAATATAAACATATTGTTGATTTATCTCAGCCTTGGTGGGGAAACCCTAATCTCATAATTGACGGTAAGCTTCTTCAAATGAGGTGGATCACTCAATTAGGAGATCTCCCCCTTAGTTTTTTCCTGAAAACTGATGGCTCATGGTTAACCTCTTCATAACTTCTAAATAAGGCCCATATCCCAAACTCTGCTATTTTTAAAATATTTCAATTACATATTTACTAATAAAATCTTTTGGAGCAGTTCCACCCTTAACCCCTAACTTATCCTGTATAGAAGATTTAATTCCTATTGTAGGTCTTTCCCATGCTGTTTCCAAATTATATGGCCTAATACACAACAACACAACAGGAAATGGCCCAACAGTTTTGGCCCGACTTATTTTTGGACTACTCTTTTTCCCAACCAAGAATTCCACTGGCCTGTCCTATGGAAGAACTGTCATAAATTTGTTCTACAGGACAATCTCCACTTAACACAATTTAAGCTCTTGTATAATCTCTATTATTCACCTCAGAGGATGGCCAAACTGTGGCTCCTCCCTTCACCCACATGCACTCGATGTCTGCAAGGAGAGGGTAACCTATTACATATCTTCTGGGCACGTCCCAAGATAGCACCTCTCTGGAATGCTATTAAACAGAAAGTTGACCCTCTCTTGGGTTTATCAGATTTATTTCCTGCTGAAATTTGCATATTGGGGGATCTTTCCTCTGTGAGGGTCACTAACAGAAAGTACCATATAACCCTCATTGCCATGTCGGTTAAAAAACTGGTCTTGAAGCACTGAAAGGATACGAATGATATTTCTTACAATGAATGGTTGCAGTAATTGTTGGCCAACCTTAGACTGGAAAAGACAATTGCTAGCCTGCATAATCAGTCTCAGAAATGTATTAAAATATGGGATCCTCTCGCTGCTCTGTACTCTGTCCAGAAAATCTAATGATCTTTCTTTTGCTGATAGATGGTTTTATATTAGATTGCTGTACTCTGTGTGAATGGGAGGTTGTGGGAGGGTGTGTGGAGGGGGGGGGAGAGTTGAACTAATTTCCTATGTATTTGTATGGTATTACCCATTTACATGATACATGTTACAGTAGATCTCTCTGTATGTGTGTAAAACTGAATAAAACTTTGAATTAAAAGAAAAAAGACCTCATGGGACAGTTTTCTTCTTTTCACAGGTTTTACTAAATAAATGCATTTGGGCACACTGGAGTGGCCTCCCAGTGTGCCCAGTAAGTGCACTATGTATTGTGTGCACAAAGTGGGTCTTCTTTGACTCTGCAGCTGGCAGTGTGCATTCCAGCTGCAGCTGCAGAAGTCAAGAAAATACCATTCTTCTCACACAGAGAATGACCTCCAAACTATTCTCTATATAAGCTGGCACATGAGAAAAAAACTTATTTGGGTTAATCTTAAAACACAAAAAAGAAAATTAGAACACACCTAAAGGGGTTCTCTTTAGCTGTTTTCTAATTTTTTTTTTTTTAAAATGTTCGGTACTTTGACATCCTCGTTAAGCAGCAAAACAAGATGGTGGCAGCAACACAGCTCAATATATCACAGGACTGTGAACTGTATGAAAAATACTGGCATTCTTTGCAAAAAGAAGCTGGTATTTTTCACACAGTAGTCCTATTGTTCGAATATAACCTGATATTTTTTGCACGATACTTGTATCGTGCAAAAAATAGTATATTTCATGCCTGATACATAAATTTTCCCCTAGGAAACAATGGGAAAATTTTAAATGTCATAACTTTTAAACAATACTTTTTCACCAGACCTTCAGAAGCCACATCTGTGATCCAAGGGCTTTCAACCCTGAAAATTTTATCCCACAACATAAAGCCATTTCTGAGATCCAGGATGATAAAGAAATGTCAAAAAATCCCGATTTTATATGGGATATACAATGGGGCTACTGGCAATATCCCTGCTATTTCCCATGAGTGCAGTTTGACTTTACAACCTCATGAGTGGTGTAGTCATCACGCCATCAGGGATATTTCCAGTAGCCCCATTGCATATTTCATTTATGCAGTTTTGTTGTTTTGGTTTTGATTTGAATGTTTTTTTTTATAAATGTTAATTTTTGATTTTTTTTCCATTCCAGTGTTTCATTTCTGGTCTTTTTTGTAGGTAGGGACACCAGCATGGTGGTTAGGGTCCCTATGTGCTTGTGTTGCTGAATGCAGCATTGTATTGGTTGATTTTTTTTTTGTGTGTGGGTGGGCTAAAATGTTTTTAAACACAGCAGCGTTGATCCTGCTTAGCGAGGTTTCTTGGTGGCAGTGTATTTTAAGTGTTTTTTTTTCCCTGTGGGTTTCTTTTAAAAGATAATTTATCTGGTTGATCCTATTTTTCGTATTGCATGATAGTAGTGAAGTATGAGAGATTCAGCTCCTGAGGAGTGGTTGGTTCTGGTGTCCTCTGCCTAGTAGGGGAGCTGGTTGCTAGGTACCAGGGACAGTGTGAGTTGGTCAGAGACTGGCTGAAAATTGAGGTAAGATGGTTTTTAGCATTGAGTTTCACAGGAGGATGTGAGGGGATTTTAAAAATGGCAGGGGCTTATAGTTTGCTGCAGGAGTTCCTAGTTCTGCATTTTTCTGAGTACAGTAGTTTGTTACTGGCCAGGGGAATGTTAGAGAAGTGTCCGGAGGAGAGCCTCTGTTTTTGGGGACTGGCAAGTCTATCTGGTCAGGGACAGAGAGAAAGCAGTGGTGAAGGGATAGTGGTGAAGCTGGAGGTGTGAATTACTAGTTGTGGTGTGTGCAGAGATTTGGCAAAAAAAAAAAGACAAAATTTTTTGTAACTGTCTGACGTGGGGATAGGTTGGAGAAATGTTCCCAGAGCCTCTGTTATTGGTTATTGTGGAGTTGATGTGCTGTTGGGATGTAAATAAAAATTGTGAAACTCTAATATGGCATCCTGGGGTGCTGCAGGAGTTTATAGAATTATGTTTACATTTTTTGAATGACTTCTCCAAGGGCTGTATTTCCTGTCTCGCCTGTTGACAAAAGATTTGGAGATAAAGTAAAAGTGTTATGTAGGACAGAAATGAAATTGCAGAGTGAGAGCTGGCATGCTAGTGAGCAGGTGAATTCTGATTGTACTGCTTGTGCTGTCAGCTCCCACCAATCAAAACCTTTGTGAGTAGCTGTGGTCAAGTGTGATAGTGCCTTTATATGACCTACTGTGAGGATTAATAACCTACAGTGAGGATAAATGCGATATTCTCAATGTAGGTCTGACCAAACAAAAATATTGCTGTTATTTGCCAACTTTTATTCTCACCCCATTGCATATATATATATGTGTGTGTGTGTGTGTGTGTGTGTGTGTGTGTGTGTGTGTGTGTGTGTGTGCCTTGAGGTCATGATCCCTGACACTCACCCCATTCCATAAGTAAATAAGCTGAGATGGGTACAGTATTGGAGAATGGGGTGAGTGTTAGGGCTAACAACACCAAGGCACACCTCAACAACTGTTAGTGTCTGCAGGGTGGTGTCAGGATGTTAGGGTTGAAAATCCTAACACTACAGTTCCCTGCTTTTGTCACTCTAGTGATGCTTATTGATGCAGTAACAAAGATTTTTGCAATTAATTTCTTTACTTTTTCAGATAGTATAATCATATCCTCTATAATCATGTCCTCTAAGGTGGCCAAGGAGCAGAGGCTGCTGGACGGCTTCCAGGATGTGTTCTTAACACAGCATGCGATGGAGCCCACAAGGGAGGGGCATTTCCTGGATGTGGTTTTGGCAGATGGGGATCTGGTAAGGGGCCTGGTTGTACAGGACCCCGTGACTGGGAACGACCACAATACTGTCTGGTTTCAAATAAGCATGGGGGAGGGGTGAGATCTAGGACACTGGCAGTGGACTTCAGGGGGGCAGACTTTGTGGGCATGGGAAATATTCTCAAGGATCACTTGAAGGGGATTACATCAATGCCAAGTGTGGAAAGGAGATGGGAGGACATAAAACGGGGACTTCATGAGGCAGTCAGGATCTGTGCTAAGTTGAAACGTAAGGGAGCAAGGTCACATAAACCATGCTGATGGTCCAGTGAGGTACAAGTAGCAGTCAGAGAAAAGAAGGCGGCCTACAAAAAATATAAAACAACAAGAGGGGATAGGGATAAGGAAATGTACCATCTTGCATCTAGAAAAGTCACCTGTATGGTGAGAGGAGCAAAGTCCAGTAAAGAGCAGCGGCTGGCACAGGGGATTCATGGAGGGGAAAAGGGGTTCTTCCGGTACATTGGGGAGTGGAGAAAAACTAAGGGCCATCTCAGCAGATTGAGATCAGAAGGAGGGTGGGTGGAAGAGGCGAGGGACCAGGCAGAGATATTTAACGAGTACTTTGCCTCTGTGTTCACTAGGGGGGGATGGGATATCTACAAAGCAAGGCATGAAGGGGATAGTAAGCGGCAGTGAGTGAGATCAGGGGAGAAACAGAAATGGAGCAAAAGGGAGGGAGAGGTACCCCAGGGGTGTCACATCTGGATAAGGATAAAAAGGCCAGTAAGGTGGAGGGGACGGATGATGCTATCTCCACCAAAAGGGTGTGGTTAGCCCTCAAGGCCCTAAAGAAAGACAAATCTCCTGGGCTGGATGGCATTCATCCAAGAGTACTATGGGAATTGGCGGACATACTGGTTGCACCCCTGGCGGAGCTCTTCAACAGGTCACTTGAGACAGGGAGGGCACCTAGGGATTGGTGAGAGGCACATGTGGTGCCAATCCATAAAGGTGGGGGTCGAGGGAAGTACCAGGTAACTATAGACCCATCAGCTTGACCTCGGTGGTGGGAAAATTAATGGAGAGTATACTAAAGGAACGATTGGGGGTGGTACTTGGAGGAGGTGGAGGTCTGGATAGTCGGCAACATGGGTTTGTGCCAGGTAGATCATGTCAAACCAACCTTGTGGAGTTCTACTAATGGGTAACATCAGAACTGGACAGGGAAAGCCTGTGGATGTATTATTCTTGGACTTCAGCATGCTTGACTCTGTCCCCTACAATGGTCTGGTGGAGAAACTAATGGGGTTAGGAGTAGGCCCTTGATGGTCAGATGGATTGAAAACTGGCTAGCTGGATGCACCCAGAGAGTAGTGGTCTGTGGGGAGCTCGAACCCTAGAGAGGTTGGTAGTGGGATGCCGCAGGGCTCGGTCCTGGGTCCGATCCTGTTTAATGCATACATATTGGACATCAGGGAGGGTATAGGGTGTGAAATGAGTCTCTTCGCAGATGACTCCAAGATGGGAGCAGTAGTTGAGGGAGAAGAGGGGAGGTTGGCCCTGCAAGGGGACCTGGAAACCCTGGAAAGCTGGACTCACACATGGAAATTAAATTTCAATATCACCAAGTGCAAGGTGTTGCATCTTGGTCGGGGAAACTCTAAACACAGGTACACCCTGGGAGGGGAGGCACTGGAGGCCTCAATAGGGGAAAAGGCCTAGGGGTCATGGTGGATGCATGTATGAATAACTCTGAGCAGTGCAGGAGAGTGGCTAGCAAGGCAAACAGGATGTTGGGATGCATCATAAGGGGGATCACCTCTAGGAGCAAGGAAGTGATTCTGCCACTGTACAATGGACTGGTTAGACCACACCTTGAGTACTGTGTACAGTACTGGAGACTACACTTGAAGAGGGACATACAGCTCCTGGAGAGGGTACAGAGGATGGCAACTAAGATGATACGAGGCTAGGGATTTGACGTATGAGGACAGACTTGAGGAGCTCTGCCTGTTTTCATTGGAGGAGAGGAGAGACAGGGGGGACATGATTGAGGTCTTCAAGTACCTCAAGGGAATAAATAGGGTAAATATGGAGGGGATCTTTAGACTAAAGCAGGAGGTATCACCAGAGGGCATGGTTTGAAGTTGGAAGGTGGAAGGGTGAGGGAGGAAAGAGGAGGAGGTTTTCACTGAGAGGGTGGTGGACTCTTGGAATGCACTGCCTGGTGAGCTGGTTCAGAGATCCACAGTGGAGGGCTTCAAGAGAGGGTGGGACAGACACAGAAAGTGGATGTATCTGATGATGGCTTGTCCCAGTGGGGGTGGGGATGGATGATAGGGGTTTCTGGAGCACAAGGGATGAGAGGGCCTCGGCACCCAATTAAGGATCTAAGGTTCAAGCAGACTCGATAGACCGTAAGGCCTAATCTGCTGGCAAATAGTATGTTAGTATATCCCTGAGATCATGCATGCCAAATTGCCCTCTGGTCCCTGTCCTCCCATCTCTCCATAGATGTGCATATGTGTGTAGCCATGGAAGCACTGGGCCCTCCAGGTGCTGCACTTCCTTTTATATGACAAAAGTTACCAAATTGTCAGCATAGCCATCTTATTACTCTACCTCATGTATCCCTGTACAGAAAATTGACAAATACACACCTAATCCTAATTCTGTGCAACTGCAATGCCTTTCCATGCCACATGTGTGAAAGCACATTTTGGCAGGATATAAAAAATGACAACTGCTACACACATGAAGTCAGGTACAGTAATAAGAAGTGTATGTTGAAAAACTGGGGTCAAAATATCTAAAATATCTGAAGTTATGAGTGGGCATACAGAAATTGCAACGAATGGTCATAACTTTGGGATTTTTTTCATATCTTGACCCCAAATTTTAAAAATAGTCTTTTTATGACCCCACCTCATAAATCTCATAGGTGAACATTTTCAAGTCTCTGCCAAAATACCATTCTGCACCACAGGTGCAAATACACGCTTTGGTCCAGATGTGAAAAATGACAGCTGTACTGTTCATGAGGTGGTGTGAACAAATAGCTATGTTGCAATTTTTACTCAAAATATTGAAAATTACCAAAGTTATATGAGTGTGTAGAACAATTTCAATGAACGCTCATAACTTAGCCATGTTTAGGAATTTTTTCACCACAGTTTCAACATGACCTTTTTGCCACTCCACCTCATGAACACTGGTGGTTGAATTTCATTATTCGGTCCTGAAAGGGGATTTTGCACAGTGAAAGTGAAATCACCCTCCAGGCACAATTACCAAAATGACAGTCACAGTGTTCATGATTTGGGTAGCCAAAAAACCCATGCAAAAAATTTAGTGAAAGAAGTCCTAAAAATAGCAAAGTTATGAACAAAAGTTAAAAACACCATTCATATACATTATATAACACTTACTTTAATTCCTCAGTTCACAGTTTAGCTTTGAAGAGTGCAGATGTGTCCCAGTCCACAGAAGATGACAGCCTAGGCATCCAGACGTAAGTATAGGGTAAGGAGTGGTGGGGTGGTGGGTGCTCAGTGGGAGGGTCAGGATGAGGGAGGGACAGCAACGATGATGAGGGACCATTTTCTTTGTTTCAGCTTTCAAAAAAAATAAAATATGTTGAAGGACACTTTTCTCTTTTGTAGTTAAAAAAATAGAACATTAAAAGAACTTGAGGACACTGGGAGTGGCCTCCCCAGTGCCCCACACTGCTGGGGAAGTCTTATGAATGTCGACACGGGGATTGGGCACCCCTGATATCAGCAATTATTATTATAACAACAGACAGGGTCTGCGAGGGGCACCCAACACCGGGGGTGGGCATTTGGTGTTGGATTATTCTTATAAATATAACAACATAAAGAAGAGGGACAGCAATCTAAGGGTGGGGGTGACACTAGACACCAGGGGAAGAGCGGTACACATCTACAGCTGCTGCTGGCAGCAGGAGTTCCAGCTGCTGCTGCAAAAGTCATGAAATTCCCACTGTTCTCATACAGAAAACACGGGGGGGAGCATTACTCTCACTAACCTATCCACCGGTGATTTCAGTTCCCAGAAAAACTCTTTCTAGGAATAATTTTAGCTGGGTTCTCATGTTTATTTTTTTAAATTCATTCATTTTTTCTGTTTTATTTGTTTTCTTTCTCTCGCTAAGTGGAAAAACAAAATGGCTGACATACAAAAAAGAATTTCCCACCTGCAACACAGGATGACCAATGTGCACAAAGGCATTAGGCTCATGCAACACAGGATGACCCAGTTTGTGAAAAGAGAGTAACTCCTGTGACATAGAATCAGTCTTTGTGCAGGACATCTATTTTTTCTCATGGAAAATAATGGGAAATTCAACATTTAATAACTTTGGAAAGGACTTATAGTTTTTCACCAAACCTTCAAAAAGCACATCTGTGTGGCAGAGACTTTCTATCCTAAAAAGTTCAGACAACAACTTAAAACTATTTTTGAGATACAGGTGGACAAAGAAACAGCAAAATACATGACATTTTCAGTTTTTTCAACACTCTGAGCCCGATTCCAAGAAGACTTGTATATGGTGCAAGGTGACTTACACCAGACCCCATGATGTGAATTGCACCTTGCACTATGGGATATGCAAGTCACAATTCCAAGACACGGCTTGTGCCATGCCGCTTGCAGATTTTGCCAAAGGTGTGCTACACCACCCACTATGCCTGAAACCCATAGTAGCATGGTGCAAGGGTGGGTTATGGCACCAATTGCACCCTATTCCTGAAGGGCAGCTGCAGTAACTCACCAACACCATTCCAGGACCCAGTTTGGCATAGCAGGGTTAGACCAGCTTGGAGGTGGTGAAAGGGGCATCCATCCTGGCATATCACTGGATGTGCTGCTGCAGCAGTGGAGAAACACCATGTCTGTACCCCATGTGCCCTCCTCCTCAGACATGCCCCCACCCCCCCAAAATGCAGGGACCCCAGGTCCATTTGTTGTCATGTCCCCCTGATAGCCAGTGCCAACTGGCCAGCCTCTCCAATGTCCCCAGGTGTGTGCAGGTGAGTTTTAGGGTGGGGGCTCTGAGGAGGGCAGTAGATTGCAAGCCACAACTTGTAGCACCCAGGTCCAGTGCGCCATTCCCTTGGTGCTAGCCTGTGGCTGTTGCAAGTTGTGGGCATAGGTGCCTGGGACGCTGCCTGTCTTAGAATAGGATGCAGGTCCACAACATGGTGCCGCACAGTGCAACTCGCATACGCCCATGAGTTGCACCATGCATCTTGTAGTTGAGCCCCCTGTATCTAAGAAATGACAGAAAGGAATCAAATAAAATTTGCCACATCAACAAACCAATCCCACAAGATTATACATGCCAAATTAATGCAAATCCATTGAACCATTACAAAGCTATTACGCTACATAAATTGACTTTCAACTTTAAACACTCGCATTAATCCTAACTATACTGATGCCACTGCACCAGTACAATATATAGAGGATATACCATGGACGGTAATCCAATATACCATTTATTTCCATGAATGATGGGGGTGGGACCATAACTCATGAGTGGCAAAGCCACAGGTAAGTTATGAAAGACCCACCACCTCACAAATGAAATTTATTGGCATATTTGAACACAGGCCATTGTATGTTATATGTATACAATGTCTGTGTTCTATATGACAACTGAGGACAGATTCAGTGTGGGATTGACAGAATGGGCTGTCAATCAAGTTGATTGTGATGTAGGTAAGCAAAAAATAAACTGTGTTATTTACTCACTGGGTGAATAACATTGTTTATGTTTCACTTGGGTGAGAGTCTTGGGAAAATAATGTATTTAATTAAGTAGTTCAAACAGTACATACATTCTATACATCATATAGGTGTGGTTGCACCTGTATATTAGGGTTGCATAAGCACTTCTGTGTTGAACTCAAATATTTGCACCTTAATAGCTTTGCTGCTATTTAACCAATTTACATGAAATTTGTAAGGTACAATTTCTGAGCCCAGAATTCTTGATCCTGTAAATTACATGTAGATCAGTTTAGGTGAGGCAAAGTTATAGAGGTGCATATAACTGCGAAAGTCTCAATTTTTGAAAATTTTAAACTTTCAGGTTTGATAGAGGTTGGTCCAAGATGTGTGCTTGTGTGGTTTTTAGGTCCAGCTGTTAAGTAGTTTTTAAAATATTTAATAAAAATGTTCCATTTCTGAGCATGTGCAGTTCAAAAAAAATCAGCATTCTATTTGTAACTGAATTTTTGTGAAAGCCACACCCTGCATTGTACAACACAGCTGTCTTTAATAAATGAGAGCTGTGCTGTATAGTACATGCACTATATGACACAGCTGTCATTTGTGAGAGACAACTGTGTTGTATAGTGCAGACTGCTGCTGTACTGACTCATAGCTCAGGAATGGGGCTACGGTCATTGTAGCCACACCATCTAGACTATGCCTTAATGAAATTATCATCTGCATACTGGGGGCCCCTATCCCCAGTGGCAGTGTATTTATTTATTTCAGTTTTATTTTTTATTGTTTCTTCTTCTTCTTCTCTGACACCGGGATGCCCACCGCAGGTGTCAGATGCTTTTCCCCTGTACAGCCCCTTTATTTATTAACTCAGCTAACATCATGGGTCCAGTTCCTGTGTCAGCATTTACACACAAACACACCCCAGCAGTGTGGAACACTGGGGAGCCCACCACCAGTGTCCCGAAATACTATATCTATTTCTGATTTTTCTGAAAAGAAAATGCAACATCTTATTTATTTTTTAACCTGGAAAAATTAAAATGGTCCCATGTTATCCCCACTGTCTACCTACCCCAAACCTGATCCTCCCACCGAGCACCACCATACCATCCCCCATCCTGTACTTACCTCCACAGAACCTATGATTTCATCTTTTGTGGATCAAGACATATACAACACAGCTATCTCTAATAAGTGACAGCTGTGTCATATAGTACTTGCACTGTATGACACAGCTGTAGTTTATTAAAGAAAGCTTTGTCGTATAGTGCAGAAGGCTGCTGTTGTGACTCATAGGCACACTGACATCACCAGGCCATAGCACATAAGCCCAGGCCTTCAGTTCTTTTTTTTTGCAGCTTACAGTTCCCTTCTATGCATGTCAGTTGTACTGAAAAACCATACAATTTGTAGATGTGTAGACAAGTTGTCAACTTTTCTCATATACACTAAATCCATTGTCTCCCCATTCCCCCTGTTGTCACTAGCACTCTCATCCTCATCCATCACCTCCCCAGAGGTGATGACTTTCATGTAATACATATACAGTATATTACACCTTCCCCCCACTGCTGCACACCAAAACACACTCCACTGGACTCACCCAACCAGTGACTCCAGACGATGCTGTTAAATTACTGATCCCCCACCCCCCTCCGCATCCCCAAATGATTTGTTTACAGCCGGTCAGTGGCTGTCGGCCCCTCAGTGCAGAGTGTAGCTGCTCTGTTTAGTGTTTGGTAACAGACTGTCAGTAATGGCATGAATGAATGGTGACATATTAGCCTATAGTAAAATCTGATTGGCTGAGTCTCAGCCAATCAGATTTTACTATTAACAAATACACCTCACCATTCATTCATGCTCTGATTGATACCAAACACGAATGAGCGGAGATGCACTTTTCACCAGGGGAGTGGACCGATCATGCTGCAGATTGCTTTAAACAAATATTGTTGGGGTTCTTGAGGGAGGTGAAGAGGGTGGTGGGTGTCTAGGGGGGTTGATATAGATTTGCTAGGGACAAATAAACTTCTTTGCTGGTAGGTTGTAACCCCATCCCCCGAAGGTGTGCTTGCCTAATTTTCTCAGTATCTGTTTTTGTGTCTGCAATTAACATTGCATGTGTTTCCATGGAGCATGCCTCCTAAGTACTTACTTGTGCTGGTACCATATAAATATGCCTGACATGGTCAATTAGATAGGCAAAGGGTAACCTGCATGGCAAGCACTATTTGTATTTGGAGTGAGTCTTTATTTTTACATGCTTCCCCTCTGTGCAGCCTCTTTATTTTTTATTAACTTTGCCAACATTGGGGGACCAATCTCTGTGTCAGCATTTACACCCCAGCAGTGTGAGGCACTGGGGAGATCATGCCTAGCATCCCGAAATACTGTCATTTATTTCTGGTTTTCCTGACAAGACAAAAAAATCTCACAACATCTTATTTCTTTTTTTTAACCTGAAAAAAGATCCATCATTGTCCCTACCATCTCTCTACCCCCTCAACCTGACCCTCCCACTGAGCACCCACCACCCTACACCCACATTACCCTATACTTACCTCAGGAGGTCAGTCAATGTCATCTTCTGTGGACCAGGGCATGTCTGCATTCTTCAAAGCTGAACAGCAAACTGAAGAATCAAGGTAAGTGTCTTGTATTTGTATTTAATGTATTTCAATGGCATTTGCAACTTATGTCAATATCTTTGCCATTTTCAGTATTTTTCCACCAAATTTCTGACATGGGCTTTTTGGGACCCCACGTCATAAACACTGTCACTGCCATTTTGTAACTCAGACCCTGAAGTTGATTTTGTGGTTGCTGCGTGGAATCACCTTTCAGGACTGAATAACAAAATGACAGTGCCAGTGTTCATGAGGTGAAGTCCTAAAAAGCCAATGTTGAAAAATGTGGTGACAAAATTCCAAAAAGTGGCTAAGTTAAAAGTGTGTACTGAAAATTTTCTATGCATGCACATTACTTTGGTAATTTACAATATTCTGACTCCAGATTTTCAACATACCCATTTTTCCCATCACCTCATGAACAGTACAGCTGCCATTTTTCACATCCTGTACAATACATGTTTTCACACTTGTGATGCTAAACAGCATTTCAGAACCAGTTTCAAAATGATCACCTATGGGGTTTATGAGGTAGGGTCATAAGAAGACTATGTTGAATGTTTTGGGTCAAAATATTACAAAACAAGGAATTTATTAAGTAATAATGTTTGCAGGGATGTCTGTTGCATCCTTTGGGAACATGCTGCCTTACTGTGCCAGTAAGCTGCGTTCAGGTGTGAACTCATTGAGCAGGTTTACTGGGGCTAGGCTGATGGGGAAGGTGCTACAGCATGCAGCACCAGTCATGGCCTGGGTAGGGATGGAACAGTGTTTAAGTGCAGATGCCACACCTTATGATGGGTCAGGGAATGTCACTCAAAACATAGAAACATAGAATTTGATGGCAGATAAGGACCGCTTGGCCCACCTAGTCTGCCCATTTTCCTACCTAACAGATAAGCTGCAGATCCTAGTTAACCAACAGCTTACTTCCTCCTACCCCGCACTAGGACTGCCTTATGCCTGACCCATACATTCTTGAAGTCCCCCACTGTTCTTGACTCCACAACCTCCTCAGGGAGGCTGTTCCATGCATCCACAACCCTCTCAGTGAAAAAATACTTCCTCACATTACCTCTGAGCCATCCTCCCTCAATCTTCAAATTGTGCCCCCTTGTTCTTGCACATCTCTTTTTCTGGAAGATGCTACCCTTTTGGACTTTGTTAAATCCCTTGAGTTACTTGAAAGTTTCTATCATGTCCCCTCTCTCCCTTCTTTCCTCAAGGGTATACATATTAAGCTCCTTTAGTCTTTCTTCATATGTCTTCTGGTGCAGACCCTGCACCATTTTGGTTGCCTTCCTCTGGACAGCCTCCACTCTGTCTATGTCTTTGCAGAGATGGAGTCTCCAGAACTGCACACAGTACTCCAGATGGCGTCTCACCAACTGTCTGTACAGAGGGATAACAACTTCCTGTTTTCTACTATTGATGCCTCTTCCTATGCATCCCAGTATCCCCCCAGCCTTCCTTACTGCCTTCTCACATTGCTTGCCCACCTTTAGGTCATCTGATATAATTACCCCCAGGTCCCTTTCTATTTATACTGTTGTCAGTATCTCACCCCCCATTGTGTACGCTTCCCCTGGGTTTTCGTTTCCCATGTGCATTACCTTGCACTTCTTTGCATTGAATCTGAGCTGCCATACATCTGACCATTCCTCCAACCTTGCTAAGTCCCTTCTCTTCCTTTCCACTCCATCTTGTGTATCAATCCTGTTGCAGATCTTTGTGTCATCTGCAAAGAGACATACTTTTCCTTCCAGTTCCTCGGCAATGTCACTTATAAAGACATTAAAAAGGACCGGTCCCAGTACTGAACCCTGCGGTACCCTGCTAGTAACACTCCCTTCTTCACTATGTACTCCATTTACTACTACGCTTTGCATCCTGTTGTCTAGCAAATTTTTTATCCAGGCTACCACCTTGGGACCCACTCCAAGGCTGGCAATCTTGTGTATTAATCTTTTGTGTGGGACTGTATCAAATGCCTTGCTAAAATCTAGGTAGGCCATGTCCACAGCCCCTCCCTGGTCTACTACTTTGGTCACCTAGTCAATGAAATCCATTAGATTCATCTGAAATGACCTTCCCATCATGAATCCATGCTGCCTTGGGTCCTGTACCCCACTGGCCTCTAGGTACTCAACAATTCTTTCCTTCAGAAGTGATTCCATCATTTTCCCTACCACTGAGGTCAAACTAACTGGTCTGTAGTTTCCTGCCTCTGTTCTGCTCCCACTTTTGTGAAGAGGAATCACATCTGCCCTCCTCCAGTCCTTGAGTACCACCCCATCCTCCCATGATTTGTTAAAGAGAGTAGTCAGTGGTGTCACTAGTTCTACCCTTAGTTCTTTTAGAATTCTTGGGTGAATCCCATCAGGTCCCATTGCTTTGTCCACCTTCAATTTTATTAGTTCTTTCAGAACCCTTTCTTCTGTAAATGGACTGGTATCGACCCCTGTCTTCAGAGTGTAAAGGTGTTGACATGTTTTCCAGAGTCTGCTGGGCCCATGCACTGCATCAGGACTGTCTCCAATATTGTATTTATTTCATTTTTGTGCATGTTCCAAAGGGACCTGTGCAAATGAGGATACAATTCCAGGCCTGTCTCCAATATTGTATTTATGTCATTTTGTACAGGTCCCAAAGGGACCTGCACAATTGAAGATGCAGTTCCACTATCACAAAGAGATGGGAAATTTGTTGCAAAAAACTATGTTAATGCAGACATTAGGGATGTAAAACGCAAAGCGCGCAAAGATGGGATAAGAAAAAACATTTGGGATTTGGGTCTCTGAAGTATTGGTGAATCAGTGGTGGGGTCTTACTTGGGGTTGACAACTCTAATACCCACCCCTAACCTGGATCAGACTAGGTCAAATGTGATGCGTTCAAGCAGGGCCCATAGGGCCCTGCATGAAGAAAGCTCTGACAGATTATGTTGGCCATAGTGTATCACTACAAGGCACTAGGCTGGAGCTATATCATGTGTTGGAACAGGAGGCTTTGGGTTGGGGGGTGAGAATTAGGTTTGACAACCCCAAGTAAGACCCCACCACTGATTCGTGAATACTCTGGAGACCCAAATCCCTAATTTTTTTTCTTCATTTCCCATCTTTGTGTGCTTTGCGTTTTACATACTTAATGTCTGCATTAACATAATTTTTTGCAATGGATATACTGTATATTATAATGGCACAGCTATGCAGCTATTGATAGAGTTGAGTAGCAAGTTTAAAGTTAAACCTCAGAGTTTGCACTTTATTAACCTTGCAACCATTCAATTGATTTGCACAAAATCTGGTATGCACTGTCCTGTGGGGTAGATCTCTTGATGTAGCAAGCTTTGTTCTAGTTGACTGCAGATTTTGAGATCTTGATGGTGTAAAAAAGTGAAAGTCAAAATTTTTACAGGTTTTTCTTTATCATCTTGCACCCAGATGGTGTGGAATTTTGGTGTGATTTCTTATGGTAGAAAGAAATTGGGTAACAGAACTACCAGTGTGTCTATGGTACAAACAAATTAAACTGCTGCAAAGTTATTTAGTTTTTAAGTTCCCATTATTTCCTATCAGAAGTTATTTTTTCAGGATAGTGGTTAAAAGTTCAAAAAAGGAATTAATCTTGCAAAAAGGATTCAATCTTGCAAGATCTTTTCCTTTTTCATAAGGAAAAATTATTTTTCGCAATATCAGTTCCATTGTCAAACTTTTTACCTCTATCCTGAAAAATTTACTTCCTATAGGAAATAATGGGAACTTATTTAAAAAAATTTTAGAATCCATGTAAATTATGTCCTGTAGTGACACCAGGAAATGAATCTTGCTCCATGGAACTCTATTAGTTGGATTCTGCAGTTGTCTGGTTCCAACATGATTCTGGAATTTTTTTTTATATGTTTTAAATCATTTTTCGTCAAACGCTAGGATCCTTTTTCATGAATCCTTTTTTTGTTAAAATGAAAAAATCACAAGTGATAAAAAAGGATTTTGGACAAGTGTTACTGCTAATTCTCTAGTATCATTATTCCATTAGTAAAATGATAAAAATGCTGCCTGGTACTATTTAAATGCATGTTTCCCTTTTCTGTGAATGCTGCTGCTGTTTTCAGGCTGAGCAGTCCCTGCCATAAAATACCTCACCCGGTATTAGGCTCTCACAGCTACTTAAGCTCTCATCCAAAACACTGCTCAACTCTTACCTCAATCCCCTTACAGATTCAAACTTAATCTGGTTGCCTGAATCATTTGCACTCTCTCCAAGCACCAACTCCCTCCCTGTCACACTCTCAGTTCAATCCTCAATTTTCATACTGTACCTGGTCCTTGGCCCCCATGACTCTGCAACAGTCTAACTGGAATTCCACATGCTCAAAGCTGGCTGTTCCTCTGGACGCTTGACTTGTCCTCTGATAGGATGTTGATGTATCGTTTCTTGCAGGAGGACCTTGAACGATCACCACTGACTAGTGCTCCCAAAATGGTGACTCCTAACAAGAACAGCAGTACAGGAAATAGACCCCTGAGTGGAGGGGTGAGAACTCAAAATCTAATAACCAAATCGATGTGGGAAGACACCAGTCACTGCAACTCCAGGATGCTTAGGTGATGAGCTACTGTCACCACCTTTGATTTTTTTCCTTTTTTGCTTCCCCATGTCCTGTTTATTTTTTCCCATTTGCCAGTTTATTATTTTTCATATTTGGAAGTTTATATATTCTGACACCAAGATGACCACCCCCAGTGTCAGATGCACCCCCCACTTGCAGCACATTTGATAGTGCCAACATCAGTGGGCCCAATCTCTGTGTTCACATTACAAGCCCCCTCTGCAGTGTGGGACTCTGGGGAACCCACCCACAGTGCTCTGAAATCTGTATTTACTTTATTTGATCCAGTAAAAAGAAAACAATCTCCAGGCATCTTTTAATTTTTTAAATCTGAAAAAAGAAATAGTCCCTCAATCTCCCCGCAGTCTCCCTCCCCATCCCAACCCTCCCACTGAGCATCCACCAACCCACACCCCCTTACCATACACTTAACACTGGAGGTCTTAGGCTCTCATCTTCTCTGGATGGGACATGTCTGCACTCTTCAAAGCCAAACTGTGAACTGAAGAATCATGATAAGTTCTGCATAATGGGTAAGGATAAAAAGGCCAGTAAGGTGGAGGAGACGGATGATGCTATCTCCGCCAAAAGGGTGTGGTTAGCCCTCAAGGCCCTAAAGAAAGACAAATCTCCTGGGCTGGATGGCATTCATCTGAGAGTACTATGGGAATTGGCGGACATACTGGCTGCACCCCGGCGGAGCTCTTCAACAGGTCACTTGAGACAGGGAGGGTACCTAGGGATTGGTGAGAGGCACTGTGGTGCCAATCCATAAAGGGGGTCGAGGAAGTATCAGGTAAATATAGACCCATCAGTTTGACCTCAGTGGTGGGAAAAATTAATGGAGAGTATACTAAAGGAACGATTGGGGTGTACTTGGAGGAGGTGGGAGGTCTGGATAGTCAGCAACATGGGTTTGTGCCAGGTAGATCATGTCAAACCAACCTTGTGGAGTTCTACAAATGGGTAACATCAGAACTGGACAGGGGAAAGCCTGTGGATGTATTATTCTTGGACTTCAGCAAGGCGTTTGACTCTGTCCCCCACAATGGTCTGGTGGAGAAACTGATGGGGTTAGGAGTAGGCCCTTTGATGGTCAGATGGATTGAAAACTGGCTAGCTGGATGCACCCAGAGAGTAGTGGTCTGTGGGGAGCTCTCAAACCCTAGAGAGGTTGGTAGTGGGGTACCACAGGGCTCGGTCTTGGGTCTGATCCTGTTTAATGCATACATATCGGACATCAGGGAGGGTATAGGGTTTGAAATGAGTCTCTTCATGGATGACTCCAAGATGGGGGCAGTAGTTGAGGGAGAAGAGGGGAGGTTGGCCCTGCAAGGGGACCTGGACACCCTGGAAAGCTGGGCTCACACATAGAAATTAAATTTCAATATCACCAAGTGCAAGGTGTTGCATCTTGGTCGGGAAACCCTAAACACAGGTACATCCTGGGAGGGAGGCACTGGAGGCCTCAATAGGGAAAAGACCTAGGGTCATGGTGGATGCATGTATGAATAACTCTGAGCAGTGCAGGAGGTGGCTAGCAAGGCAAACAGGATATTGGGATGCATCATAGGGGATCACCTCTAGGAGCAAGGAGTGATTCTGCCACTGTACAATGGACTGGTTAGACACACCTTGAGTACTGTGTACAGTACTGGACACCACACTTGAAGAGGGACATACAGCTCCTGGAGAGGGTACAGAGGAAGGCAACAAAGATGATCACGAGGGCTAGGGATTTGACATATGAGGACAGACTTGAGGAGCTCTGCCTGTTTTCATCGGAGGAGAGGAGAGACGGAGGGATATGATTGAGGTCTTCAAGTACCTCAAGGGAATAAATAGAGTAAACATGGAGGGATCTTTAGACTAAAAGCAGGAGGTATCACCAGAGGGCATGGTTTGAAGTTGGAAGGTGGAAGGGTGAGGGAGGAAAGAGGAGGAGGTTTTCACTGAGAGGGTGGTGGATCCTTGGAATGCACTGCCTGGTGAGCTGGTTCAGAGATCCACTGTGGAGGACTTCAAGAGGGTGGGACAGACAGAAAGTGGATGTATCAGATGATAGCCTGTCCCGGGGGGGTGGGGATGGATGATAGGGGTTTCTGGAGCACAAGGGATGGGAGGGCCTCAGCACCCAACTAAGGATCTAAGGTTCGAGCAGACTTGATGGACCATAAGGCCTAATCTGCTGGCAAATAGTATGTTAGTATAATGTATTTCAATGGTATTTTGAACTTTGCCATTTTTGGAATATTTTCACCAAACTTTCAACATGGTCTTTTTAGGACCCCACTTCATGAACATTGCAAGTGTCATTTTGTTAATTGTGCCCAGAAGGTGAGTTCTCAGTCACTGCAAAGAATCACCTTTCAGGCCCGAATAATGACATTTCACCACCAGTGCTGATGAGGTGGGGGTCCCAAAAAGGCCACATTGGAAATTTGGTGAAACAGTTCCTAAAAATGCCTGACTTACATGTGTTCTTTGAAATTTTTCTACATACATGCATAATGTTGGTAATTTTCAACATCGCTATTTTTTCACACCATGTCATGAACAGTACAGCTGTTATTTTTACATCATGTCCAAAACATGTTTTCGCACATGTGGCATGGAATGGCATTTTGGCATGGATTTCAAAATTTTCATCTATGGGGTTTATGAGGTGGGGTAATAAGAAGAATACAGTATGTTGAAAATTTAGGGTCAAAATATGAAAAAATGCCAAAGTTATGACAATTCATTGCAACTGCGCTATGCCTGCTCATAACTTTGGAATTGTTAAATATTTGTACCCTAGTTTTCCTACTTAGCCTTCTTATTACTTGACCTCATGTATGTCACAGCTGTCATTTTTCAAATCCTGGCCAAAATGTGTTTTCACACCTGCAGTGCGGAATGGGGTTGCAGTTGGGCTGAATACATTTTGGTGGGGATTTGAAAATTCTCTGTATTAGGTACATCAGGTGGGGTTATGCTGACAATTTGGTCACTGTTGTCCTATAAATGGAAGCAAAGGGCATGGAGGGCCCTGTGCTTCCACAGATTCATACATATAAGCATCTATGGAGGGATCGGAGCACAGGGTCCAAAGGACCCTGCTCTCCCACAGTAAAATAAGGATACTATTATACTATCTCAAAAAGTAAGGAAATGATTTGCAAAAACTTTGTTAATGCAACAGTTATGGTCAAAGAAACAAAATTTGGGAAATGATGCATTAGGGTTTCCCTAACACCACACCCTCCCAAACCAGGCAGGAAGGCATGAGTGGGGTGTGCCTTGGGCTTCCCAAGTCTAATGCTTACCCCATTCTCATAAAATCTTCACATCTGGCCTTATGTACAGATGAAATGGGGTGAGTGTTAGGCTTGAGAAGCCCAAGGTACACCCAAGAACTGCTCTCCTGCTTGGTTTGGGAGGGTGGCGTGTTAGGGAAACCCTAATGCATCATTTCCCAGAATTTGTCACTTTGACAAACTAATATATATATATATATATATATATATATATATATATATATTTTAAATGGGTAGGAAAGGTTATCCCTGCTGGTTGGTTGAAACACATCACATGACTGTGAGAATATCAGAGCCCGACCACACACCTGCACTTTAACCCCCATCCAAAACAATTTTGACATTTTATAAGATAGATAAACCACTCCGAGATGTGCAATCGGGCTCTGATATACTCATGCCTTGGGTGGTTGTTGCACTCCTACATACACACACACATATATATATATATATATATATATATATATATATATGTATGTATACACACACACACACATATATATATATATATATATATATATATATATATATATATATATATATATATATATATATATACATACAGTGGTCGTCATTGAAAAGTTTCCTGGTAGTGCATTATGCTGGTCGTTACTGAGGTGGTACCTCAGTATGATGTGCGTTGTTAAGGCTAATGTGGTATTAAATGCGGCATTACAGAAGCTGTTTAATGTACTTTTTCCCTTGGCCACAAGATGGCAATCACCATTCATCATAGAGAGCTTGATGTCCTGGGGTGTCATTATGCTGTCCTTATAATCAAATAGTTATTCACTGGCAGATGGCACTGTAAAAAAAAAATCACTTTCCTTGATTGTTTATTGATCCTCCCTCACCGATTCCAGATGTCACCCCACTAGTTAATAAAAAACAACAACACTTTCTCTGGTTGTCTATCCCCCCCATGTCACCCCACTAATTAAGCAATTTAAAAAAGTTCTCTGGTTGTCTAGCCCTTTCCCCAATCCCCGATGTCACTCCACTAGTTAAGTAATTTAAAAAAAAATACTGAACACTTTCTCTGGTTTCCTATCGGTCCCTGATCTCTGATGTACTCCACTAGTTAAGTAATTTAAAAAAAAAATACTGAACACTTTCTCTGGTTTCTTATCAGTCCCTGATTGCTGATGTACCCCGCTAGTTAAGTAATTTAAAAAAAATAACTTTTTCTGGTAGTGTAGTGGACCAAGAAGGCAACTTTCACTTTTTTTTATGGTTGGAGCTTCTGCCATCTGCATTGCTTAGTGTGTCTGTGAAATATGCTATCTCACTGCCAGGGGGATTTTCTGGTATCTCCAAAAGCAAGCAGAAGAATGGAGTTTGCCTCTAAAGGAAAGACCAGGTTGTCCTGGTGACCACCCAAGAAGGGCCAAATGAAGAAAATAAAATAAAAGGGGAGGAGCTAAGGGGGTGACTCAGAGGAAAAGAGGGATAGGGAGGGAAGGGGACAAGGAGATGACATCACAAAGGGAGTGGAGTTATTGAGGGGCTGGAGTAGCAAGCAATTGGCTAGGACAGGCAGGAAGAGGAGGGGCTATGCTGGCCTTTTAAGGGACTGCAAGGGAGGAAGAGCCCACTTTCTAACTTACTACTCACCAGTTATTAAAAATGCTGGGAGCAGCACATCAGATCAGCTAACAAATTAAGAGAATAGAAATAGACTACCTAGATAAGAACCAGTTACCATTATTAGTTTATTACAACAAGGTTGGTAATATATATATATATATAAAGAAATAGGATAAATTAGCGAGGACCTGAGGAACAGAGCTGGTGTTTGTACAGAGGACTGAAAGTGTCTGGAGCCACGTGGCAGGTAAGCCACCATTGGTTTAGGAACCAGTCTTGGGGGTTTAATGTTATCCAATTTTAAGCAGGAGGGCCTGATGTTTGTTGAGGAGTGAGCGATTCAGCATGGAGGGCAGGCGACACAGTTGGGAGAGCTACCCACTGTGAGGTTCCTAGAGATGCTCCCCCCTTTTTGTTTGTGAGCAAGCTGTTGGTCCATAGTATTGGCCTCAGGAAGGTCTGGTGAAGCACCTCCATGTGTGTCAAACAACTATTGAGCTAAACACCTAATCAGTGTTGTTTTAATCATATAAAAGCTTAAAGCCTCTTTGTTTCTTTTTTTTTTGGAAATAACATTTTATTGAAGAGAAGTTTTGTTATTTGGTACAGTCTTACAGGTACAGGGTTCATAATCACATCCATACATTATTTACTTATTCAAAAAAAGAAAGTGAAAGGGGAGAAGGGAAAAGAGAGTAGGAAAAAATAGAAAGAAGGAAAGAGAGAGGACCCAAGAGTATGCCTAATGCATTAGATAAAATAATACTTCCAAAATACAGCTCGACATGCTTACAGGAATAAAAATTGAAATTACACCATAATTCTGTACAAAATATAGGGATTGTAATTTAATATAGGACCATATATATCTCCCAGACCTTAAATTTCTGGGTCACCAACCCCCCTTAGTTGCTAACTATGTTATTGTTTCAAGCATATTTGGCTAACAGTGTCAGGATATCTGACTTTTCCCTTTGTGCAATAAAGTGGAGGAAGGTAGCCAACAACTACGGAGTTTTTCTATCCCTAGCTGCACCTTTGCTGTTAGGTATTCCAGGTCTATGATTTTCCGACAGATATCATATCATACTTTAATCTCAGGTTTAGATGGAGTCAACCACTTCAATGTAATAGTTTTGAGGGCTGCTCCAACCAGTATCGCAAAAAGATATTCCTTGGCTTTAGTGTATGGGGGGGAGAGACCTAAAAGCCAGTGTTGTGGGTCTCTTATCAAAGGAATCTCTAGAAGTTCACAAGTGAGTTTCTGAATTTGTTCCCAATATTCCTCTACCATTGCACAACTCCAAAGTATATGAGAATAGGAGCCCACAGATTGACAAAAGCGCCAACATTTATCAGAGGATGATTTGCCATAGTGCTTTGTAACTGTAGGGGGCCTAAAAATGCATACTCCAACTTTCTAATGGAATTACCTCCAGAACAAGGATGCTGTCGTAGAGTGGACTTCCTCCTATGTCTTCTCCCACTCTCCGTCTGAGAGTGTTACCGCTAGTTCTGTATACCAGGCTTCTTTAATGTCAGCAAGTGGATCGAGGGTGATATTCATTGCCTGGATTAATCCGGACACCGTTTTGTGCTCTTCCCCTCCTGTTGCTAATGTTGCCATAACGTCCCTGAGGGGGGTTGCTTTAGTATTTGCCCACTTCCAGGGGAGAAACACCACAGATGCCAGGTATTGCCTGAACTGCAGATACCTGAAAAAGTCCTGCTATCTATGGTCAAATTCTCCCTTTAACTGTTGGAAGGATTTAAAAGTTGGACCCTCAATACATTGACCAAGGATCTGTGGACCTTATCTGTTCCAATGGAAGAATGTTGGGTCCCAGACCAGGGGAGCAAATTCTCTGCAACTTAAAATAAGGGTAGAGGGTGTAAGGGATAAAGTTAAGCCCAGTTTTTTATTCACTTCCTGCCAAAGTTGGAGTGTAGTCTTGGTTCAGGGGTTCAAGACCAGTCAACCCTTTAGTCTCAGAGGATCTAGGTGCAAGATGTTGGTTATGGTTTTGATGAGCAAAGTTGGTGACCCAATTTCTACCCATCTAGGGGGTGACATCTGAGACAATGTTTTTAAAGTGTGTAACTGAGCTACCCAATAGTATAGGTGCATGTTTGGAAACCCCAGTCCTCCTTTGCTTTAGGTGTCCACAATAATTTCCACTTAATTCTTGGTTTCCTGCCTCCCCATATAAGTTTAGAAAGAGTAGAGGATAATTCTTCCCAAAAATTGTTTGGGGGTTGCAATGGTAGTGACCCAAAGATGAAGAAAAGGTGGGGGAGGATATTCATCCATATGGTCTCCACTCTACCGGAGAGGGACAGTGGTAACTCCTTCCACCTGTTACAATCTTCCCTAATTTCTTGCAAGAGTGTCATGTAATTCATAGAGAAAAGGCACCTCAAATCTCTGGGAATCCAAACCCTCAAATACTGAAAACCTGAAGCACACCACTTAAAGGGCTCCACGTTTGGTAAGCCCCCCCCTTCACCCCCACTGGATACAACTTGGAATTACCCACATTTACATTGCCGCCAAATAATAATAAAACTCCTCTAATATAATCTTTACATGGGGGAAAGCCCAAATTGGATCATTTATATACAATAAGGTGTCATCAGCATATAAAGACATCTTAACTTCTGTGTCCCCAACTCTAATCCCCTGAAAAGTGTCTGATTGTCTAATATAGGCAGCTAATGGTTCCAAACTCAGGGTGAAGAGGAGGGGGGAGAGAGGGCAACCCTGTGTGGTGCCTTCATTAAGGCCAAATATGGTGGAAATCACTCCATTAACCCTAACCCTAGCTGTCTGACCTACATGTACAGTAGATTCCTGATCCATGCCCAGAACTTGCCTCTGAAGCTGAACCCCCCCCCCCCAAGACCAAATCTGGATATTGCCAGTCTACCCAGTCAAAGGCTTTTTCCGCATCCAGGGAAAATACGGCACTGGGATGTCTCCTCAAGGGGGATTCAGCCTCGGAGAGAACAATCAGCAGGAGATGGATGTTGTCTTGTAAGTGCCTCTCTGGAATAAAACCAGTCTGATCTGAGTGGACCAGGCCAACTATCACCTTCTGAATGCGGATACTAAGAATCTTAATAAAGATTTTTGTGTCCTGGTTTAGAATTGCTATCGGCCTATAACTAGCACAGAGGGCAGGGTTTTTCCCTGGCTTTGGTATCAGAGAAATGATGGCCTCCTTCCAAGTGTCCGGGAGACCATGAGGTTCCTGCGCTTCATTATAAACCTTCACAAACAAGGGGACCAGGTCCTTCCCAAAACATTTTAAAAATTCTGCGGTATAACCATCTGGGCCTGGTGTTTTCCCTATGGGCAGAGACCTGATTATATCTAATAATTCACTTTCAGTGAATGGGTTTTCCAACCCTACCCTCTGTGCAGCTGAAAGGGTAGGGAGCTCTACCTTCACCAGACATTTTTGATTTAAATCCTGATGTTGAGGTTCTCTTTCTGCTTTATATAATTTTTCATAAAACATTTTAAACTTCTCTGCTATCTCTCTAGTGGAAAATTTATCTTGGGGTGAGACAAAGGCCGGGGCAATCTTCTCCACAAATCTGTCTGCAGCCTGCTTCCGGAGTCTTAGGGCTAACAGCTTACCGGCCCACTCTCCCTGTTCAAAATACTTTTGTCCTATGTATTCTAAGTTATTCTCTACCTGCCTCTGTACCAGGGAATCATAATCATCATGGGCCTGCCTCAATTTGGTCAGAACTGCAGGGACCCCTGAACCCTTATGCTCAGCTTCCAGGGCAGCAATCAAATCCCAGGTGTTTTGAAGCTTAACTTGGTATTGTTTATATTTATGGGAGCGAATGAAATCATATAACCCCTTACGACTGCCTTCAAAGCATCCCAAATATATTTAAGGGCAGAGCCTTCTACTAAGTTTTCTTGTAAAAAGTTCTGGATAACTTTTTTAATAAGGACTATGTACTGTTTATCATTTATTAAACCTGGCTCAAACCTCCAGAGCCCTTTTGACTTAGGTTCCCCCCAGCTTAATTTTGCCTTAACCATAGCATGATCTAATAAAGTAATTGGTAAAATGAGCACATCTTTAAAACTATACAAAAAATCTCTTTGTGTATAGAACCTGTCTAGGTGAGAATATGTATTTGATGCTAGAGGGAAAAAAGTGTAGTCCCTAGAAGTAAAATTAAAGGATCTCCAGGGGTCAACTATTCTGTACTCCGTGCAGAGGTTTTTCAGGAGATGGGAGCAGGACCTGGAAACAGGGAGTTTGAGTGAGCTTCTGTTCTTCACCGCATTTTCCACACAATTCCAGTCCCCCCATATAAATAATCTGTCCCTCCGGCAAGCCAGATAACTTATTATTAAACAGTTACTGAAAAAAATCCACAGAAGCAGGGGTAGGAGCATAAACCCCAACTAAATGTATCAACTTATGTATCAAATCAACCAATGGCCTGAGCCTGCCCTCTGAATCTCACAAATCCAGAATGGCAGACCCCTTCTCAAAAGGAAAGCCACACCTGCTTTTTTGACAGATGGCTATTCATCAGAATAAACATTGACTACCCATGACCTTCGGAGTTTCAAGTGTTCAAGTAAAGAAAGCTTTGTTTCTTGAAGGCAGACATCACAATGCTCTCTTTTTTAACTCAGCCAGTATTATAGATCATTTTACTACATTATTAATTCCCTTATGATTCAGGGAACAAAGTGTCAGTGCAGACATAATTTACGTGTGTATAGAGTTAACCAAAGAGTAAACATCCACTGGTCTCCAATCACTGATTTATCACTTATACACAGGTCATTACAAAACTATTCCCTTGGATTAGAAAAAGACAGAAGGAAGAAAAGTAGGAAAGTAATGTAATAGGAAAAAGAGAGAGTAGCACTTTAAGATAGAGGTGCCTTAACAAAGAACAGATGAACTTCCCCCTCTCCCAACAAAGAACAATGGGGAGGAGAGGGAAACAAAATTTGATGACACTGTCAACTGACCCGGTCAATACCTCTGCCAGGAAGAGGAGTACTCCTCCCCCAGGAGAGGAAAGGGACCAATGCCCTTGAAGGGTTAAATGCCCTCCCACTGGGGTGTAGAGTTGAGGGACCTGGGGTTCACCAGGAACTCTGAACCTTTTACCCTCCTATGTGTTGTGAGCTTCCAGTGAGACTGGGATGGTCTTCTGCTTCCCCAGCCCTAAAATTTATGCTCACATTATGTTTGTAATCTGGGGAGCCATATCTATGTAAAGCATCAATTTCAACCTCACGAGAACAACCATATCTCACTGCCTGTCCTTTTGTCTGGGTGAGATCCATATAAAATAGATTGTAGGAATAGGTTCTCCCTGATAACAGGAGGACTGCCCGACCTCATTTGTCTTGGCCCAACCAGTCTGTGGGGCACTGATGAAAAACACCACTGCCCGCCGGTCCCACTCGCTCTCCAGCAGTAACCCAATTTATACAAAATAAAACTAGTTATGAAAAACACCACTGCCCGCCGGTCCCACTCGCTCTCCAGCAGTAACCCAATTTATACAAAATAAAACTAGTTATGGGAAGCGGGGAGCACAAGTTTAATATATTAAAAAAATGAAACTGACCTTAAGTCTCCAAATGTTAAAAAAATGGTGGTGGTTGCACTACTACATGATGTTCGGAGGAGGAAGCTCTGTCTGTTGGGTGGGTCATTTCAGCAACCAAAGTCCAATAGTGTTCCAACAAAATCAGTCCCAGTGGGAGCAGATCTCTACATAACAATAATCTGAATGTGAAAGTTGCATTCCTCCTCTTCGTTTACCCAACTGTCTCCTCCAATCCTTAGTGAAGGTTAATTTCTTCAAAAGGGGAGCCACCAACAGGAAAAGATGGCAAGTGACAGAGCCCATGAAAGTCCAGATCCACTGAGAGTAGGTAATTCACTCATTTTCTACAAGACTGCATCTCGTAGGCAAATGTGAGAGATCTTGGGGAACATATGTCTCTTCACTTAATGTTAAGTTACTTTATACTGCATTTTTCCTCCCATCCAATCTGAACTGGAGCAGACACAATAAAATGAGACAAGTAAAATCAGGAAGACTGACTTTTTGGAGCCATCTGGAAAGATCAGAATGTAGTGGCAGGAAGACTTCAGTTCTGGAGTGGGGGTTTAGAGGTTTTCTAGCACCCGGGGTGAGCGACCACAAAAGCTGCTCAGTCTGGCTCTCCGCGATCTCTTCTTTTAAGTCAGGTAGGGGAATTACTTCAGTTTTCAGCAGATCTTCTGTAGCCAAGAGCAAGTCAAACACCTTTGGGTCATCTGGTTGCTCCACCCATAGACGGACTGGATATCTCAGAAATGCTCATTTGCCCTTGTCCCTTAGTTGCTTCACCACGCATAACACCTTCTTCCTTTGAGCCACCATGGTAGGTGGAAAATCTTGTTCTACATAGACCTCTGTGCCATCAAAGTTCAGGTCTTTTTTGGCCCAGGCCAGTTGAAGAATTTTCTCTTTGTTAGGGAATTTTAAGAACTTTATTAGAATAGCTCTTTGTGGAGCCCCAGGTTTGGGTTTGGGGCAGAGTGTATGGTAAGTTCATTCTATTTCTAATGGCAGCTCCTCCCCAATTTGTAATTCAGTTTGTAATCAACAATCCATATAAGCTGCATGTCGTCTTGTTCTGCTTCCTCGGGAATGTTCAACACATGGATGTTATTCCACCTAGAACGAGCTTCATCATCTTTTGCTTTGGCTGTGAGGGCTCTCTCTCTCTCTCTCTCTCTCATGAAGAAATGATAAAGAGTGGACATAGGCCATATGTTCACTTTGCAGAGATTCAACATGCTTTCAATTGAGGATGTTCTGGATTCAAGCTTTGTAAAATATTTTTGTATATCTGTTACTTTCCCATCAACACATTGTAATAGGTGTAGGATTTTCTGAGCTTCAAATCTAGTGCCAAGTGATCTGGAATTCAAGCCAGAGTCATCTTCCCCTGAGCCATAAGGATGAGCGTGAGGATGCTGGGCTTAAGCCTGTGGTCGCTTTTAGCCTCTCACTTGTTGCAGCTGTTTTAGGGCTTGTAGGACCTCTCTTCTTCATCTGCCCCATAGCTAAGGAGGGGAGGGTGGTCTAGAGGAATATTCTACAGCACATTAGGCATATAGCTCCTTAGAAGTAGTGTGATTGAAAGGCTGGGTATCACAGAGCTGAAAGTTATGCTGCCTTTCCCATCAGCTGCGTCCTTTACTTCATTTCTTTTTGTTTTGCTTTGCTTTATCTGTCTATCCTCCCTTGTGAGCTTTAGCTGGTAGAAAAAATTAAAGCGAGAGCACTATGAGTGCCATTCCACCTGCTAGATCATAGCAAGCCAGCTGTTTTGTGTGGTAAAGGTGGCGAGTGAAGGAGCCAGGCACAGAGAATGCCATTCCTTCTGCTGCTACTTGTACCGAGCAGCCATTTGCCTCCATGACCCCACAAGGAGGTGATTCACCTGGAGTGGAGAAGCCAGGGTGCATAGAGTGCCCTTTACTACAGCCACAGCAACAAGGGTCTGAATGGGAGCAAGAAAGGCAAAGCAAGCTGCTTGCAGGGGGCGGGGGGCTGGGGAGAAACACATACACAAAAGGGGTCAGATAAAGGTTTTGCTGACCAGAACATGCTGGGAGGAGGAAGGGTACATGGAGAAGGAAGGGGAGAGAAGAGCAGACCATGTGGTGGTCTAGTCGGTGACGTTCTGCCTCAGAGGAGGCCCAAAGCATGAACAAAGGAAAGGAGGGGGAATTAAAAAAAAAAAAACAGATGGGAGATGTGGGGACAACGTCATGGGCATGGGGGAAAGCAGGGGAAAAGCAAAGGAGACTACATGGACAAGGAGGCCCAAAGAAGGGGTTGGGGGGGGTTTCGCTTAGGGCCTATACACACAGCGGTTTCACTGTGAATGCCATGTGGGCAAAGCGAGCGGGGTAGCAGGACAAACAAACAGGGTTTTTTCATCATTTCAACTGCATAGCTGTAAATATTAACCACCAAGATTACTGTAGATAGACTGACTGTACCATGATAGAGAGTCAATGTCCCAAGTTTTCGCTGTGAAGGCCACGTGGACAAGGTGAGCGAGGTAGCAGGGCAAATAAAAATGATTTTTTTGCATTCCTTTTCAGCTGCCATATCCGCTTTTCAAAAATCCTGTCCTTGTTCACGGTGGAGAGGGGGTAATGCTTTGCTGTGCATCAGGCCTTTAATTTAAAAAAAATATATATATATATATATAATAACAAGAAGAAACAGGGGTTTTGGCTGGGGACACAAGGGATCAAAAAGGGCGGCATCCCAAAGAGGGGATCAAGGCCTACTGTGGGGACAGGTGATGGGGCAACAGGCCAGGAAGCAGCAGAAAGACTGTGCAGACCATGTGGGGGGGGGGCAGCAAGGCCTCAAGGCCCAGAAAGGGTGCAAACTGCTTGACGGTTTAAAAAAAAATAAAGAATAAATATATTTTTTTTAAAAGATGCAGAGAAAAGTAGACAGGGTTTCAGCACTACAAGAAGGGCAGAAAGGGGCCAAGGGAAGAAATAAGGCTGACAAACCCATGTGGTGGCCATTTTGGACAAGGCCACGGGTCACAAAATGGGAGGGGACCCAGAGAGGCCCAGAAAAGGGAAAGGACACATATAATAATACCTGGACTGACGCATATCATACGGGGACAGCCTGGAGACAAACTTAAAAGGATGAGGGGTAAAAAAAAAGATATAATAAAACAGAGACAGAACACACAATAGAGGGGCAGGTCACGTGCCCTACCTCCTGGGATTTTATGGACCATGAAGGAAGGCATTGCCATGGCCAGGGGGGAACCAAATTGGGGGGCATATTGTGGGCCCAGCAGTAACAAAGAGTGAAAGGAACCATTTACGACCATGGATGGAAAAGCCCCTTGATTAACATGTACATTCTCTTTTGTAGCATTTTTCTAGCAGTTGGAACAAGAGCCTAAGCAGAGGATGATGGCACCAAAAAAGTGCAAGCCGACTAAGCAGGAAGCTTACAAGGCTATCATCGAGTTGGCTGAGAGGGTCAATAAGGTATGGGAGCTGGTAGAAGATCTGGATGCACAGGGATCAAAGGGTAAGAGGAAAGGGGTCACAGGAGGGAGCAGCAGCAGGGGGTGCTGGCCAGCCAGATTGCCTAGCCTGAAAAAGGCCCCCACCCAGGTGGGCTAGCCTGGAAGGGCTGGAACCCAGGTCCCATAGCCCAATGCCAGCCACCCCCACCAACCCCCATGATCCCAATCCCAGTGCCTATCCCAATCACTCCATTACTGCCAAGATACTGGGACTGGAACCAGCAGCACTAAACCCAGTGAGAGGTCAGACCCTGGGGACAAGCAGAGCAATAACAAGTCCAACACAAGGTAATGTGGGAGGCAGTGTGAGCAGCAGCATAAAAGAATACATAGAGCAAATGATTACAGCTATGGGGCAAGATGGGCTGGGGCAGCTGGAAAGGCCATCAAGGCAGGAAAGGGGGAAGGGACAGGAACCAGGTGCACACCAGATGCAGGGATGCTGCCCGGAGGGACTAGGAACATAGGTTCACCAGGGATGAGAATAGGCGAACACGTCCCCATGGCAACAAAAGAAAATATCTGGAAGGGAGCATACATCAACGTTTTCACATTGGTAAGCAGAGAAACAGTGATGAAATATGATAAAATGGAAAGTATTGGGAAAGCAGAGATGGCAGCAGCAGTAGTCCTCCTCAGGAAGAAGGAGGAGGACAAATTCACCAAAGGCAAGACATGGGACAGTTGGTTCACGGGCTATTCCACATATGCAGCCATAGTGTTACAGAAAAAGCCTGAATTGGGAATTCCCTTAGTAATTTATCAGCTCATAATAAGGAGGGCAAAAGCCAAAGGAGGGGTGGGGTGGATATACTATGACGAATTTTCCACCAAAGGATGGCCACCTACGGAAACATTAGGTGGGATACCAAACAGCTGGACCTGTGGACAGATTACATCATGGATCAGTCCACACCAAATGGGGAAGGGACTAAGAGGACCCCACTTATTCAAAAATGTTGCTGGGGCTACAACAGGGCCTTTTGCTCCTGGCCGCAATGTAGATTCCACCATGCATGCTCTAAATGTGGGAGAACCCACCCGGCATCCAGGTGCAGGACAAACTGGGTGGCTGGGGGGCAACCCAATGGGGCACAGGGAAGCATCAACCAATCCTTTCAGGGGGACCAAGGGGGGTTCCGGGGACAGCATGGCGCTAGAGGATTTCAGGGGAGGGAGGTTTTGGGAGAGGGGGAAGCAAGTATTAAGAAGAAGCCTAGCAGAATGGGGGGAGGGGCAGATATTTACCATGGCAAGGACACCGATCAGTATCAACAATTGGGAAGTGGTATTACAGGGGCACACTGACCAAACAGCAGCATAGAAATTGCTAAGGGGTTTAAAGAAGGTTTCAGCCTGCACTTTCAGGGTCCCAGGGCACAATGGGATAGCAAACATTTAGGGTCGGTGAAAGGGAAGGAGAAGAACCTGTGGAAGAAACTGCAAAAAGAGAAGGATGCATGGAAGATAGACGGCCAATTTCGGGTAGCCCCATTTGACAATTTGAGAGTGTCCCCTCAGGTTTAGTACCCAAGGAACAACATGAGGAATTTAGGGTGATACAACACCTATCTTTCCCAGAGGGGGAGTCAGTGAATGATTACATCGATGAAAGACACTCCAAGGTGACTTATGCCATGTTGGAGGAAGCAGTGGAAATCATCACTGTGAGGCTCTCAATGACCTTCACTGGCAGACACTAAGACATAAATTATCCTACTCCTCCGCCTGCCTTACCTACAAACTCTTCTCCATACACCACCCACCCCACCTTAGCAACCTCCTCACCCCTAAAGTCTCCATCCGTAACCTTCGGTCTACTTTCAGTCGGCTCCTGAACGTAACCCACATCCGGACCAGCCAAGGAAAGTGCTCCTTCCAGTTCACTGCCCCTCACCTCTGGAACTCGCTCCCTTCTTCCCTGCTTGACAAACCCTCCCTCTCCTCATTCAAAGCTGGTCTTAAAGTCTACCTTACTGAACTGAGCCTCTGTTGCTGCAACTGCTAGATAATGCACCCAACCTCACCCCTCTAAATTAGTACCAGACACAGCTCTTGATCCCTCTGGACTAGCTAACCTCCAATGCTAATATCTCTGTAGGCAAATGTACCCCACTGCCAATGTACGTACTCTGGCACAGTTTCTTACTCTATGTTCTCTGCCACTGTCTTACTGTTCCCTTGCCTCATGTACAAATTGTATATGTATGTACAAACTGTATATGTATTTTTGAAGCTGTCTTAATGTATCCTAATGTAAAGTGGTTGGTGTACTCAACCCCGGGTCACCCCTGAAAAAGGGATCTCTGGTCTCAGAGGGCTTACCTGGTAAACAAAATCTAAATAAAATAAAATAAAATTGGCACCAGACAAGACAGAGGGACCTAGCAGGATCATTGAGTTCCTAGGCATAAAGATCAATACACAGAAGGAGTTGTTTAGAATGCCAAAAAACAAGCTAAATAAGTTGTGAGGGCTCCTGAGTGAGCATAGGCAAGGAAGGAGGAAGCAGCTGAGGCAGGTGCAACAACTGATAGGACACCATAATTTTGCATGTCGGGCAATAAGCCCAGGGAAGCATTCACCAGGCCAATAACACAAGCCACATGGGGAGTGACTAAGCCGCACCACTGGCTGGATATCACAAGGGACACAATGGAAGACCTGAAAATATGGAAAACATTCTTAGACACATTCAATGGCATATTCTCTTGGCAAGATGACTGGGTCTTTAATACAGATTTGGATCTGTATACAGATGCCCCGGGGAGGGGCTGGGAATGTGGGGATACTGTAGAGGTAAATGGTTTGCTGAGGCATGGCCGTAGAGATGGGTAGATTTAGATTAGACTAGGGACATTACCTGGAGATCATGCCAATCTGGGCTTGAACAGTAGTGTGGGGGATGGAGCTCTGCAACCAAAAAGTGACTTTATGGTGTGACAACAGAGCAGTGGTGGTTGTCCTTAACAAGAGGAGGGCATTGATCGGGCCAGTACTGCGGGTGTTGAGACAGATAGCATCACAAGGGCTGAGGATTAACATGACATTCAGGGCTAGGCACATAGAAGGAATCAGAAGCACTATAGCTGACAACCTCTCCCATCTGCAGCTGGACAGATTCTAGGCCTCAGCACTGAAGGCAGAGGCACAACAGATGCCAATATCAGAGGATATATGGGAAGTTGACTGGAAGGAGCCAAGGTACTGTTTCAGAACTCCTGGTCCACCAGGATGCTCAGAACCTATGAAGGGGCTTGGGGAACATTCCAGAAGTTCAGAGAACTGCACCACATGGAGGTAAGCGGGCAAATCACAGCCAATCAAGTGTGAAAATACATTGTGCACCAATGGGAGAAGGGAATGGTGCATGCTACCATGGGAGTCCATCTGGCAGCCATCAGCATAGTATGTAACCTAAGATAGTGGAAGGACCCAAGAAGACCATGTTAGTACGGTGAATGGTTCAGGGTTGGAGAAGGTTGGGAATGAAGGCAAAGCATGAATGGAAACCAGTATCACAAAGCATGATGGAAGGTATAGGGCAGGCAATGGCAGCCGTATGCAGCACAGCATTTGCAAAATTATTATTCCATGCAGTATTTACTACAATGTATTATGGTGCACTAAGGGTCAATGAAGCAGTATTGAACAGCAGGGGAAGCCTGCGGGGCAGTCTGGAACAGGATGACCTGGTATGGCAAAGGGATGAAATTAGCATTCAGATCAAAAAATCAAAGATGGATAAGGAGGGTGACGGATCCCAGATAAAACTAGACAGACAAGAGGAGCTGGCTAGCTGCATGGCCCCAGCAGGCCAGTTTTTTATTTACAAGGATGGGAAAAGAGCCACTGGTTACCAGGTGACAGCAGTTCTTTAAAAATTCATAGAATTCCTAGGGGAAAAAAACAGAATTTTTCCTCACACTCATTCTGAATTGGGCAGGTGTCACAGATGGCATCAGCAGGGGAGTCAGTTGCATAAGTGAAAGGGGTCGGAAGGTGTAAGTCTGACTGTTATAAATTATACATAAGACCGCTAAAAACAAGTGATTAACAAATTCTCGAAATTTTTCTCCACAGGTTAAGGGAGGGGTTGACAGGGTAGGATGCAAGTGACAGTAAGGATAAGTGGGGGACAGATATAGATGCAGTACAGAGCAGGAACAACAAGGATGTATTATTAATCACATACGCTTTGATCTCTCAGCAAATAAGGGGCGGAGGCTGGAAGTATGGATATGCGGACACTCTTAAATTTATTGGGCAGAAAGGAGAGTGTCCAAAAAGGAAGGGGACAGACAACTCTTCCAAGAGCCCAGACAATGCCGAGTGACATGGCAGGGCATCAATGGCATGAAATGGGCCCAGCTGTTCCCCACATTAAGAGACATGACATGAGCGAGAGATGGCCACCACCAGACATGATTATTATACATTTAGGAGGCAATGACATTGGATCCAGACCATGTCTGGACATTTACTTACAGATTAAGTATGATGTGAGCATAATAAAGAAATAGTGGCCAAAAGTAATCCATATGTGGTCAGACATGGTCTGTGTAGGAGGTGGTAGCCTGATTCCTGTGCGCAAATCAGTCCATTTACCTGGGTATACCAGGGAGCTGGGAGAACTTTGTTGTGTAAGTGTGTAAACATATTATATATACATTATATACTCATCAAGATATGTGACCAGTATGCTAACTGCTTTTTTTAATTAGACTACTTTGACGTGCCTGTGCCAGTTATTCCAGTTACTCCCCAAAAAAGCAAACACTGAAAATGCCAAGATGTAAGCACAAGCTGTTAAATTATAGCACATACAGAATTAACTAAATCTTGTTCTTGAATTCTCAATCTTTTGTAATTACTCTAATAGCTCTCAGCAGGGCTTCGTGCTAATGGTTTATTAAACATTATTGATAACTGATCACACAGATTTACAAATGCAGTTTGCTCCTGTCTCCAAAATACTTATAGCCAGCAATTGTTCTAAATGTGCTGTGCCTGATATACAATATTCGAGTGCAAGAGAGGTACAGTAAAACTCACACAAGCAAGTACTTCACCTTTAGCACTTGCTAACCATCTTTCCTTACTTAGGTAATTTTTTGTTATCTTATTAACTGAGCTGGGGAGTGCAGTTGCTGCCTTGTGACCTGTACAAATGCAGGCAAAATATACAGTTAACAGGGTGTGAGGGATGAGGGGGTTTTATCAGTTCTTTGTTTTTGTTGTTCGTTTTTTTAAATTGCTGGTGTTATGGAAAATAAAATCTCAACTCAAATTCAGTTGAGGTGTCACTTTTCCACTTCAGTGGATATTTTTTTTTTGGGGGGGGGTACGGGTTAAGTAACAGTACAGCAAGAAGTTTTGTATTATTTTTTTTATTTTATTTTTTTGCAAGTCATTAAGGCTCTGACTGCTCCCACTGTGTCTGACTAATTTAGAGTCCCCCATCACTGCCAGTAATTTATGTGACTCCAGCACAGGAAATCAGCTGTTTACTAAGCGCTATCTCCCCAGTAGATCTAAATGTAAGTGTCAAATATGATATGTAGTTCAGCATTTCTAGCTGGTCCCAAATAACCAAGGGAGAAGAATTTCACTGGAAAACAAGTTTGTACTATTTGAGCAACTGGTTGGCCTCCATTGAAATTAAAGTATGTGTGAGAATAAACGGTTGCCATGAAACAGATAGCATGTAGGTGTGCTGATTTTTCTACTTAATGGAAATCCTGACATGTCTGAAGTTGATTGGGGGAAGTGTTAATTACAGGTGTGCCCTAGTCCTTTCCAGCTCATTGTTCCAAAGATGCCCTTGAAGTCATTTGGAGGGGGAGAGGGGAACCCTTGAATAGTAAACAAGTCTTTGTCAATGCCAAAAGTCTGCTTGCTGTGTTGAGACCCATAATATTTGACTTTACTTTTGATTCTGCTAGCCCAATAAACCCTACATACTATACCTTCATGGATATTTCTTATAGCCACCCTCTATAATGAACACCACATTTTCCAGATACAGTACAGTAGATGGCATGTCCCTGTCTAGTGAGGTAATACTGTATAACATCAGAGTTCATCCTCATTTGACAAGAGACCACACATGCTGTGAGGCTGTATCTAAAACAACAAATAATAGCAACCAAAACTCATTCCACTATTGCCAAAGTGCTCTATGGGTGTGAATGACTGTGCTCATTTCAGTCCCATACAGTATGTGCATGCAGCAATGAAATTTACATCTTTGACATTATACAATAACACTGGTCATGTATACAACACTGATGGAACAAATCTTTTTTTTTTCTTAATAACAGCCCATTACATGCTGTTAATCAAGATTCAGGTGTAAGAAATGGAGGGTAGTAAAATGAGGGAACAAACCTTTTTTTATATATATTTTTCTCCACGCAGGTAACTATAGTAAATCACTAGGAATTATGCAAATGTACTCGGTGAACAACTCCTGTTTTTTTTCCCTCTGGGATGACTCTAGTAAAGCACATACTGTATACAATATGAAAACAAAACAAGGGATTTTTTTTGCACAAGGTAACTGTAAAATAGACCAAAGAAAGTGGCAAAAATTCAAAGAGAGCTAGTCTTTATATATTTTTTTAACTCCACACTGAATGTTGGGAAGCACAAAGTCTGTGAAGTACACAGAGGGACCTTTTTTTTTCTTTTGCCTACAAGATGAATGAACTGAAGCATCAAGTGTTAGCAGAAAATAAGATTAAATACACAGTGATCGATACAGTACAAAAAAAACAAAAACAGACACATCAAATTGACTCATTTTTTGGCTGTTCTATTCAGCCTACTATATCACCTTATTTATAGTAGTACCTACAACCCTCTTTATCATGCAAAGCAGCCTGCAGTCAATTAATTCTTTACACAACCGCATGAAGAGAGAATGCAATATATTTAACTTACATTATTTAAAATTGTCAAATATTTTCTTTTTTAATTACTTTTATTAAGTGTGTGTTTTCAGAAGGCACCCTACAGAAACAAGTGCAACTTTGAGAGCCATAGTACAATGAAAATTATTTATTATACAGTAATTATGTGTATAACTTCTATAGCTCTAAAGCATAAAGCAGGGTATTTGAAAATTAGTTGTTAACTTTCATTATGGTTGTGGTATTAGGCTATTTTACCCTAAGAAACATCCCCTTTCTTCTGAATATTTCCTAAAAACATTTTTATATTAAATTATTAAACATACAGTATATTTCTCTTCACAATATGCAGAAACAGTATTGAATTATAAGTGCAACATATCTAGAGCTGGTACAATAGCCCACTATCCTAATGTGCTAGGGTAATAAGAACCTAAACCTGAGTTTTGAACCTGCCAGTGAAGTTAGATTTACTGTACAGTTGATGTTTCAGAGATTGTCAGTGTCAGTGGTACAGGAGGTATGAGGTACTGTTGCACACTTGCCTCTGGGTCTGGAAGAGCAGAAAATCATGTGTTCAAGCCACACAGCAGGCACTTGGGGTAAAATCCTTAACTGCATAAAAATGGAATGTGATCATTAAGTAATTTAAGCCCCATTAGAGGTAGGACCAGTATATTACAGTAAATTCATTTTTGTTCATTATAATACAAATGTGCTTTTGAATGCGCTCCTTCAATTTACGGACTCTCCGCCCTAAATAAAGAGAACCACAAGGACACCAGCCTAAATGTACTGCTTATATTCTATTTATGCACCCTGGGCTGGATATTCAAACTGCGCTCAAAATGTGCGCAATAGCAGGAGCAAGCACAAGTCCATTGCGCACATGCGCAATAGACGCAATATTCAAACATGGAGCAAGGCAAATTGTGCAACCAGCCAACGTCTGAATATCACACAACCTGTGCCATAGCACAACCAGGAAGGGGAAACTGAGCAGATATGATGCACTATAGCGCAACAAGGCCAGCACAGCTGAGCAGTCCAGAGGCACCATAGCACAAGCAGAGAGCCCCCCAGCAGCAGAGCAATGGAACTGCACAACCAGGGAGGTAGGCAGGGGCCCACCACCCATGCCACAGATGGGCACAGGAACACACTGCAGAACTAACAATGCACCCCCACACCCCAAGCACAGCATAAGTGGGGAAGGGAAGGAATATCCACCGGCCCATGGGGACAAGCCAACAAAGCACAGCCGGGCCATGTTGCCCCAGCACACCCACTGGCAAGCTGAGACTGCCACACAAAGGGGGCAGACCACCCCAGTGCACATCAGCCCCCCCTTGTCCACAGCACACCCTGCACTGTGACCCCAAGACACCACCCATGAGCAGTGACTGTCACTGCAGGAATCCCCATGCATCCCCCCATCACATTGCAACCTCGTGTACCACAGAACCATACAAGCCAGACCCACCATGAGCACCCAGCAGTGGGTGGCACACACAGCAAGACTGACTGAATGCCACTCCCACACCAGAGACACCTCCCCATGCACACACACACATACCCATGACAATACCATCCCAGATGCCATGCACACCACTGCAACTGAGCACCTATAGCCAGCTGCAAATCAGAGACCACCACAGTATTCATAACAAAATATATATTTCTAATTAATATAACAACAATAACAATAGGAACAACCATAACTATATACAAATATATACAATACAGGGGTGGTGGTACGGGTACAAGGTAGGGGTGGGTAAGGGGCAGGGGTGAACAACTGGGAGAGGGAAGGCAGGGTGTGAGGGATGGGTAAAGGGGGGAGGTGATGGGCAGCTACTGCCTGCCAGCCCGCTCTCCATCCACCTGCTGCTGGTCCTGGGGCCTCCTCCTGCGCCTAATGCCATGGCAATGCAGGTCCCTCAGGATGGCGAGGGAATCCATGGCCACCTGTATGAGCTGCTGGACCAATCTTTCAATCCTCAGCAGGATCCGGACACCTAGGACAAGGATCAGAGTCAATGGCTGTGACTGTCCATGTCCCTGAAGCCCACCCAACATGCATGGCATACAGCCAAGTGCCCCGCTCCTGTGATGGACGGCACCCACCCAAAGTGACCGTGCACAGGACATGCCCAACCAGGCAGCAACAGCCATGTGTGCCACTGCACACACACACCACCCATGTCCAGCACAGCACAACCAAGGCTGTACAGTGATGTGGCTACACGGTGGGAAGGCAGTGCCACAGCCATGTGCCCAGTGCACGCATGGACCACCATTGATGCACTCCCAGACATGCAGTGCCACTGGACAGTGCTGACTGTCACATGTCGAGTGCATGGCAGTGTTGTCCATGGATGGTGGCCATGCCCTGTCCTCCCCACACACAGCATGCAATAACATTCATGATGTCATGTCACTCACCCTCATTGTGCTGCTGCTGCTTTTGCTGTCGTGGTTCATCACCACCACCACCAACACCATGCACAGCCACTGCTGCCACCCCTTGCTGCACCTCAGCCCGGGCCCTCCTCCACTCCACCACACCTGTGGGAAACAAAAGGTGAGAAACACATCAGTGAAATCCCAAAGCAGACATCCTCCTGCCCCAATGAGTGTGCCCACCCACCCAGCCAGACCCATACATCACATATCCTGTAAACACCGCCACAGCCAACCATAGACCAACCCTCCCCCATGTGCTGGACACAATACACAGTGTTACCCATACGGACCATACAGGTGCATAGATGGCTCACCCACCTGGCCGAGGCACCATGCCCCTCCTGGCACATGACTGAAGACATGCCAGTAGTGCCAGCTCCCTCCTCCGCAGGTCACCGTACCGGTGCCTGCACTGCTCTGTGGACCTCCGCTGGCCAGTGGCCTCCTCAAGGGCAGTGGCCACCTGCTGCCACACATAGGTTCTTGCCATGTTGAGGGGTTCATCCCCAAATAGTGGGCCATGGTGAGGCTCCACTATGGCCACCAGGTTTGCGAGTTCCACTGAACTCCATTGGGGGGCTCTCCTGTGCCATCCCTGCATGTATATAGTAGGCAATATGGTGCTCCATAGCGCGGCAACCCCACATAGAATTGTTGCGCAATACAACTCCACTATTCCCTATCGCACTGTTGGTATAGCGCCGCCAGTCCCTATCACGCTGTTAACAAACAGCATGATAGAGCTGCAGACATGCGTTATGTACAGCGCCAAGGGGGCAAAGGTCGAGCACAGGGTCATGGGTCTCTGGCGCAAGGCCACGCACAGCGCCATCGGACGTCTATGCATCCAGCGCGATTGGTCACCTGTGTGCCATTGCCACAGTGGACTATTGCGCAGTTGTGCCACAGCGCCATGTAGTGACCGTCGCTGTAGCACCACTAGCACAATGGTGGCCATGTCCTGAATTGCCTATCGTGCACAGCACGTCATCAGCATGGCAGACACCTGTGTAAGCTACCTGGGCATGCGCAGTGTGGTGTAGTACGCAGTCACAGAACTGCGCCATTGGCTCAGCCGGTTCAACCGTATTGCGCAAAGCACAACAGCGCGATATTCAGCCATCATATGCAAATCATCCGATCAGCCATTCAATGGTGCAGCGGTGTGATTTGCATCTCATTAAAGTTGCTCCAGTCCTAATTTGCATGCAATGCGCTATAAATATGCGACACTGTTCTGCAGTGCCCATATTAGGTTACTGCAGTTGATAGGTGAGTTGCATGCATTGTGCTGTTCTGGACCATGGCCTCAGAGAATTGCTGTGTACTGCACAGTCACAAGTGACCACTCTCACCCATACAGCTGTGAAATGACCGAGAAAGGACTGGGTGAGGAGGATGATGGTGGGCGGAAGAGGAGGCCCAACTTTATGAAGGTGGAGACAGAGGCACTGTTTGAGGCCTACCTGGATGAGGACCCACTTCTCAGTGGGCGGCGGGGCACCCCTCAGGCCCGTGCTGCTGCATGGGAGGGGGTGGCATGTGCCATCTACCTGCACGGCAGCCACCAGTGCTTTGTGCAGCAGTGTAAAAAGAAGATGGGGACTGACAGGAGGAGGGTGAAGGAGAAGGTTGCAGCCATCAGGGCAGCACGTGCTGCAACAGGTGGGGGACAGCTGGAGGTGGTGCAGCTGACTCCGGCGGAGGACATGCTCACTGCAAGCATGCAGCGCAGTGCCATTGAGGGTGTTCCTGGAGGTGGCTTCCAGACAGGTGGTAGCCCATCACTGCATGGTATGTCATGGTTGGGGGGGAAGGTAGTTCACATGCACTAATGTGTCCTTCCTTTCTGTTACAGATCCTGTGCATCTGCAGGGGTCAGCAGTGGAGGGACTGTACACTGTGGACAGCCATCCAGAGTTGGAGGAGGGACCATCCACCTCCGCAGATTGCCGGAGTGCACTGCGCCAGTGTGCACGCCTGGCTACCTTCACTGATGTTGAGACAGGTGTGAGGAGTTCCCTTCCTGTGTCTCAGTGGTTTGGCATGCAAGCACGCCAGCACGCTGTGGCTGTGGCTGTGGCTGTGGCACAGACCTGCACCATCGATGATGCACCAACCACTATGGGCATTGACATGTGTGTGTCACAGAATGGACACACAGCAGGACTGCTCACGCCCATGGATCTAGCTGGTTCCAACGTGTGTGCCAGCATGTCAGCACAGTCCCAAGCTGTGCCTGTCAGCACCAGTGGGGCAGCACTGGTGGCTGTGCAGGTCACTGGCACTGTTGCAGCCACAGCAGTGGAACCACTGATCCCATGGGCACAGCAGGTGGAGGGGCAGCAGCAGCAGTCACCCACCAGGACTGGGTGTACAGGGCTCAGCGGTGATGTAGGTGCACCACCTGTGGGCATGCCCATAACTGGTCCTGGTGAGCAGCACCCACCCTCAAGGGGTGCCGTACATTAGGCCCTTCTAGACCGTGAGGGACAGATTGCCAATGTGGCAGACGACCTCTTTGATGAGCACACCCTCCTGCTGCAGGCATCAGTACAGCAGCAGATGCGGGTTGCAACATCTGTGGAGGCACTGTGTGTGGCTCTGGAGTGGCACAGCAGGGACACTGAGAAGATCCTGTCCCAGATTGACCATTTGTGGGTGGATGTGACCGCTGCCATCGACAGGCTGACACAGGCAGTGGTCGGTGTCGTGGCCACATTGAGCACACAGTCAGGTGCCTCTGTGCCACTCACACCACACAGTTCGTTATCCACTCCCTGTTCCCGGCATCGTGTGACACCCACCCTGTCGATGCTGGGTTCAGCTGTGGGAATCCCAAGCACCCCTGGTGCAGGTATGTTCGGTATGCTGCAGACCCCTGTGCGGACAAGGTCGCATTCACGCAGTGGGACCCCTGGTGGTCCATCGGTGCCACCCCATGTGGCCTGTGCTCAGCCTGCCAGTGCTGCTGGGTCTTGGCAGGGCCACCCATGCATCCGAGGTGGCCGTGGCACTATGCCACATGACTGAGCTGTCTCTCAGTGTGGGCCCTGTCCAGTGCTGCCCTGTGTGCAATGTGTGTTTCGGTGGGCAGTGCACCAGTGGGTGTCCTGCTCTACATGCAGACACACGGACCACCTGCACATCCTTCCGACTGCTGTCCACAGGTGCGTGTGCATGATGATGCCTGCATTGTGCTGTACACCAAAGTGCAAGGGTGCCCAGCATCTGACACACATACATGGACAGTACAGGTGGTGGTGGTGGTGGCCTGTGGATGTGTTTTTAGTGTCTGTGTTACTGCTCTGTTGTGCACCTGTCCCCTGTGCACTTTGTGCCTGTTGTGTGTGTGTGTGTGTGTGTGTCTGTCCATGTGGCGTGTTACTGTTCACCCCTCCCTAGTTGTATGTGTGTGCTTCTGTGCCCTGCCACTCCCCTTGCTGTCATGCACCCCGGTGTGTTTCCCTGTGTGTACATGGGTTGTGCCCTAGCCACTGTTGGTTGTACATGGCCCCATGACTTACCTGTGTTGGGCGAAGTGCTCCTCTATGATGGTGTCCCAGTGCAGCTGGGCCAGCCGGATCAGTCGGGGGTCACGCCATCCAAGGGGGGGCTGCTCATCCCCATCATCACCGGCGTCACCAGCGTCCCCATCGCTGTCCCTCTCCTCAACCTGTATGGCTATCCCACAGTCTTTGTCCATGTTGTGCAGGATACAACAGGCCAGGAATATCCCACAGGCCTTTGAGGGGCTATACTGTAGGGCACCGCCGGAGGTGTCTAGGCATCGGAAGCGTGCCTTCAGGATCCCAAACACCCACTTGATGATGTGTGTGGCGGCATGTGCCTCATTGAAGCGTTGCTGAGATGGGGTCATGGGCCGCCGGTAGGGTGTGAGCAGCCAGGGACGGAGTGGGTATCCACTGTCACCTGTGTGGAAATAGTGGAGGTTAGTGTCTTGTTCAGGCTCATATTGCCCCTAACCCTGTGTGCCACTCCCATGGCACCTGTGGCTTACCCACCCTTGCCCCCGATTTGCCAATCCTACATGCATACTCACCCACTAGATGTCCTGTGGGGATGTCCCCACTCTCGAATCGATGGCACAGTGCTGATTGGTACCATATGAATGAATCATGTGCTCCACCAGGGTGCGTGGCACAGACATTGATGATGCACCCACTGGCATCACACAGCACCTGGCAGTTGACACTGGAAAATCCCTTCTGATTCTGATAGGCAGCCCCATCAGGACCAGGTGGCATGTGAATGGCCACATGGGTGCAGTCTATCACCCCTAGCACACCAGGCATACGTGCTACCCTGTGGAACTCCTGTATGTTTGCTGTATGCTCTGCAGCGGTGCAGGGGAAATGGATGTACTTCACAGCATGTGGCAGCAGTGCGCTGAGGAATTGGGTGAGGATGTGTGACGTGGCTGACTGTGTTATGCTTGTGGTGTCCCCTGCTGGTCTCTGGAAGGTACCCGTGGTGACCAAGCACATGCAGGCTGTTACCTTTGTCTTCACTGACAGAGCGTGACTCCGTTGTGAGGGTGCCTGCATCACATCACTGCACAGCTCACAGAGCCACCTCAGTATTGCCCTGTTCAGGCAGTACCGGCCCACAATCTCTACATCTGAATAGAGCTCAAAGCTGATGTGGGCTCAGTACTGCCTGTTGGGGGTGTACCACCGATGGGCCCTTCCACGGCCATGTCCCCCTGCAGCATGCCTTCTCACCCCCCTCAATACAGCTTTCATGTGGAAGCTGGCACTGTCCATGTACCTGGATTGTGTTCCCCCCCTGGCTGTTGTTGCTCTGTTACCCCCGCTGTCCTGACTGCAACCTCCACTGCATCGGGTACACCTACTGGCCTCTGCACTCTGTGGCCCCACACACCTTCCCTTGTCCCTCTTCTGTCCTGTGCACTCCCTGGCCTGCACTGTTTGTCACTCTGGCCTTCTCTGTCTCCCCTGCCTCATGGCTTCCCTGTCGCGTTCTTGAACCTCTTCCTTGAGCCTTTTTATTTTGGCTCATTTTCTGCTATAGCGCAACTTCCTGATCCACTGTTGTGCATTGCATGAAGCCTTTGAAATCATTAGCACTTTATGCATGGTTCCTCCCTTGGTTGCGCATACCTTCATTAGAATTGCGCTGTTGCTCAGCATGTTTTCTGTGGCGCAACTGCCTCCTGCTGAATATCGCAGAATGGCACAATTTTGGACTTGCACTGGTGCAATTCTATTGTGCATGGCGCAACCCTTTTGAATATCTCACCCCCTGTATTTACTGTGTGGTCCAATGCTAGCTTACAGAACTCTGAATTTTCTTAATGGGCAATACAAAACCTTCCTTTGCTGATATTTGAAGCCATGCTTCGTACTTCATGGTTGTGGAAACACATGAAGTGAAATGCTGCACCGTACCACAGTACTGGATCCCAAACATCAGTTTTTGAGCTTTGTGTAGTTGTGTCCATTTCTGAAAAACACAGCAATAACTGTTTCTGCTGCTGATAGTGACTCGGACCCTCTCATCAGACATGGGTGTTTGTTTCATCAGTGTCTGACTAGTGTAGGTGGTGCACCGATCATCACATCTCTACCACTGTGATAATGCCCATTCTATGAATTCACTGATTTCATCAGCATCTGACTAGGCACTCCAAACAAAGTAGCCTGTTATCATTATCCACCAAAATATATTTGTTGCCCACCAAAACACTGTACTTTTTAAAGACTAACACATTTGCCATGAACTGCAACTACCTGGGCAATACTTTGCATCAATTTACACTCTCCAATTGTTGACCTTTGTTTTTGGGGCACAGTGATGAAAGTTTTACTTTGCAATTACAATTTCCCACTGAAACCAAGGCAACTATGCAAGGAATTTAATAAACATTAAATAAACATTACAAATATCAAAAACTAAGTGCATCCAGCACAATACACATCGGCAGTAACAACACACATCAGCCATAGGTAAGGGATTAAACTTTATTATTATTTTTGGTGACTTTCAGAAAATGGGCTTTGCACATGATATTTAAATCAGGATCTGCTTATTTGAACTGAGGACTCCGGGGGTCACCTAGTGGAATCGACAAAATGACCAAGATAAAGTAACTTAAAAACAGTGCCACCTGATGCGTTTAACCTGCAGATAATGGAAAAGCAATTTAACTGGAATGCAGCACACTTTCTGCATACTGCCCCCTTAAGGAGGCACCCCTCGGTACCGCCAGGTATACTGCTACAGTTTCCCAAGCCTGCTGAGGAATGCCACGTTACTGATAAACCTTTCTATAACTACCACTATATATATATATATATGTATATATATATAAATATATATATATATATATTGGAGGCAGAAAACTCCACTTAATGCATCAGTTAGGGTTGTTCCACAGTGACAAAAACAAGGAAATTCGATGTTAGGGTTGAAACCCTTTGCCCCTCCAGCCCACCCCAACTGGAATTGGGGTACATTGGAGTCGTCAGCCTAACTCTCACCCCATCACATGTGAAAAGAAGCTGAGGAATAGGACAATGGGGTGAGAGTTGGGACCAATGACCCCAATGCACCTGATTCCAGTTGGGGGTGGGCTGAGAGGTCAAAGGGGTTTCAACCCCTAACATCGAATTCTTGCCTTTGTCGCTGTGGAACAACCCTAACTGATGCATTAAACAGAGTTTTTGCCTCTAATTTCCTTCTTTTTGAGAATGATAATGAGAAATAGTGAATGTAATACAGCGGCGGGGGGCCCCGCGCTCCTGCCACGTGATGTCTTGTCACATACTAACATTGTGCCTGCAAACACAAATTGTAATGCGCATGGTGTCACAAAGCGAAACAGAAAGAGAAACAGTACTGTAGACAGAAATGCTAAAAACAACGCAAACACAACCGCAAATGAAAATGTAAAGGGTAATGCACATGGTGGCGTAAACCTGAACGGTAAGTGAAACGTGTAAGGAACTGCAAGCACAAATGGTAATAGTAACAGTAATGTAAGCGCACAGGCTGGTTTTCCCCAAAAGCTTTATAGAGAAAGACAGTGAGTACAAAGAATGTATGCAAAATAATGACTCTTGGAACAGAAAAATGAGGACTTGGAATAGTAAACTGCTTATATCTCAGGAACCGTCCGACACAGAAAAAACATTTAAAAGTCATATGAATTATCACTTTCCTGGCTAGTTTTCTACTTAGTAAGTGTTTTTTTTGACGAAAATTCCATATCTCGCACTGTTTTCGAGATACGGGCCCTGAAAGGCGCAGCGAACGTAATGTTATCCTATGGGAAAAAAACAGAAGTTTGGAGTGCCATAACTTTGCCGCCCTGTAATATCTTTTCACCAAACTACTGAAAGACACATCTGTGGGATGTTGGCTATGTTCCTTGCAAATTTCAGCCCAAAGGACCAAACCGTTATTTTGCAGCAGGTCACCAAACGATTGCTGCAATGCATCGTACGCCGTAATGTTATCCTATGGGAAAAAGTGTCAACTTTGGAGTACTGTAACGTTGACACTGTGTAATATTTTTTCAACAAAACACTGAAAGGCACATCTGTGAGATGTCGGCTGTGTTCCTTCCAAATTGCAGCCCAAAACTCCAAACCGTTCTTTTGCAACGGGGTGCCAAAGAATTGCTGTCATTTTCTCACAGCCTAGAAAAGTACTGTCGCAATTTGCGAAAGCTTTCACAAAAATTTGCAACACTTTCGTGAGTGCGACACTACTTTGCAAAAGGACTTTTTCCAGAAATCTGAAAAACATATTTCTGGGGTGTTTTACTCCAAAATAAAGACGTGGCTAGCATCTTCAGGGTCCGACTAGGTGAATACAAAAAGAATTAGGTTGCTAGAGGGTCCCAAATTTAAATGCCAAGCATTTTTCTGATTACCAACTGAAAACAAAATGGCGGATTTGCGACAGTAAAAGTGCCATTTGCAAAAGTAAAAACTGCATTTGCGACACTGTTGAACTTTTTGTTAACTTTTCCCTTTGACTTATAATAGGAACTTGTTTTTTGAATAACTTTTGAACCGTTTAATAATTTTTCATGAAATCTTTGAAAGGCACATGAGGGAACCTGGCCACACGTTTCCTGAAGATTTCAGACCAGTCACACAAACCATGTGGCCTGTAGGCGTGACCATAGAATTCCAAAAAAAACATAAATGCACACGCAGATGATGCTTAATAACTCCACAGCCGTATATCCAACTGGTACAAAACTTAACAGATCCCAAGGCATATGGGTCTTGATTCTGTATTCCACATTTCATGCAAATCTGTTGAACGGTTGCAAAGTTATTAGGGTGCACAATTTTGGGTTTAACATGTAAATGGCTCCTCAACTCTAACTATGGTAGCACCACCGTGCTACCATAATATATATATATATATATATATATATATATATATACATATATATATATATATATATATACACACACACACATATATATATATATATATATATATATATATTTATAACATAGCAAATAATATGTGCCATGAATCTGGCATAACGATAGGTGAAACACACCGGTGGTACAAAATGAAGTGGTCATTAATTCCCTAGAAATGACTGCTTCATTTTGTAGTACAAACACTGTCCACACGAAAAGTGCTACCTGTGCACACAGAGAAATTTTCCAGTCAGTCACTGAGCCATGATGATACTTATGCGGTTTCGAGCAGCAGCGTAAACAGCATCTTACCTGGCAGTGAGACATGGGCTCAATGACAGTACAGATCAACAATTTAAATGTTGAACTCGTAGCAGCCACAATATGAACTGATCTTAGACCTTCAAAAACATATGGGGCTGAGTAGCATACAGTAACTGAAACAAAAATGCATGTCTCTGTTTCCATTTTAAATAAGAATGTTGGCAGTCAATTTCTGTACCACTTCCATATTGCAAGTGCATTAATCACCTCGACAGGGGAGCATTTCCCAGGAATTAATGCATGGTTGGGTGGTAGGAAGCCCTCGGCCTGGGGTCTTGTGCACCCAACCATGCATTAATTCCTGGGAAATGTCCTCCTGTCTCAGTGATTCTTACATATATATATATATATATATATATATATATATAGGATACATGATGGGCAGGAGTGGAATAGGGAAAATATTCTCACTTCTGCAGAATGAGAATGCACAGCTCACTCTGCAAGAGTGACAATATTTTCCATATTCCACAATCTGCACATCATGTGTGCTATTTATACAATGGGGTGAGAGCTTCAGAAGTGTTGTTATGTTGCATCCTTTTTCTGTTTCAGTGTACTCTTTTTTATTTTAGTGTTTGGTAACTGGGTAAGTTTTTAGAGATGACTTAGGAGCATTAGGCACTTAAGTGACTTGTTTTGAGTCACACAGTGTGAAAGTGGAGGTTTTAAGAATCAAACCCAGGTTTGGTGTGCTGGATATAGCAAGCTTGCTCAAAGCTCATTACTCTAACCTCTTGGCTATACTCAGAGCACTGTTTGTGTGTGTTCTTAGTGTGTATAAGTGTTTCTGAATGGACTGAGTGTTAGAAACACTGAGAAACAGGTGAATGCATCTGGCAGTGCTAATTGAGTTAGTGTCAGCAAGTAGTGAGAAACAAACTGTGAGGCACTGTGATTTAGAACACAGGTATTCTTGAAAATGACTGTAGCATAGTCATGGGCTGGGAGTTTTACACACACTATGGGAAAGAGCCGAATGTCATTTGCAATGCTGAGTTACTTGCAAGTACTGTAGTAGTGATAAACAGAAACTGTGAGGCACTGTTATTTAGAATGCAAGTTTTCTTGAAAATTACAGTAGCATAGTAATGGGTTAGGAGTTTTACACACTATTGGACACAGCTGAATGTCCTCTGCAGTGTTAACTGTGTTACTTGCAAGTAGCAGTGAGAAACAGATTTGTGGAGAAGTTCAATTTAGTATGCTGGCTATAATGAGTGTTTGAGTGATGACATCAGCAGAGTAGGTATGTTTGTAAGTTATTTTAACTCCGGTGATGTCATTGTAAGTTATTTGACTGCAGTGGAAATAATTGAAGTTATCCCACTCATATCACTCTCACTCCCATTGTGTGTGTGTATATCTATCTATCTATCTATCTATCTAGCTATCTATCTATCTATCTATTATAGTGGGACAGTAGTGCCACTGTAGTAAGGGTTGAGTATCCCATTTAAGGTTAAAGTGTGAAATTTTGCACCTTAATAACTTTGCCACCATTCAACAGATTTAACTGAAATTTGGCAGGCATGGAGCATTAGCAAATATCGTGGGATATGCCAAGTTTTGTACTGGTCAGCTATATGGTTGCAGAGTTATTAAGCAGATTTATGCTTTTTTGTGCATTCTTTGCTCACTCCTATAGATTGCATGGTTTGTGTGACCAGTCAAAAAACTTCAGGGAACATGCGGCCAGGGTGCCCGATGTGCCGTTTAAAGATTTTGTGAAAAAATATTGAATGGTTTAAATGTTATTCAAAAAACAAATTTCCCATTATAGTCAATGGGAAAGTTAACAAAAAGTTTGGCAGTGTCCCAAATGCAGTTTTTAGTGTTGCAAATGACCCCTGTAGTGTCATGAGTCAGCCATTGTTTTTTCAGTTACTGATCCTAGAAATGCTTGGCATTTAAAATTGGGACCATCTAGAAACACAATTCTTTTTGTGTTTACCTAGTCTAGTCCTGAGGATGCTAGGCATGTCTTTATTTTGGGGTTAAACACCCCAGAAATATGTTTTTGAAATTTATGAGAAAAGTAGTGTTGCAGAGTAGTGTCATACCTGCAACACTTTCATGATTTTTTTTGTGAAAGTGTCGTGATTTGTGACACTACTATTCGACACTGTGGGGGAAATAACAAGAATTCTTTGCCACCCTGCTGCAAAATACTGGTTTGGCCTTTTGGACTGAAATTTGGAGAGAAGAAAGCCAACATCCCACAGATGTGCTTTACACTGGTTTGGTGGCAAAACAATGCATGGATGCAAGGTTACAGTGCTCCAAAGTTGACACTTTTTCCCATAGACTAACACTGTGGCGTCCACTGCACCTTTCAGGGTCCATATCTCAGAAATGGTTTGAGATATGGACTTTTTGTTGGAAAAATGCTTAGCCCCTCACTGGAGGGCTAAGTGCAAAACTAGCTAGGAAAGTCATAAATCATATGACATTTTTAATTTTTTTCAACGTCGTACGGTTCCTAAGATATAAGCAATTTAGTATTCCAAGTGCTCATGTTTTGCTCCAAGCCCCATAATTATGCATACATTCTTTGTATTCATTGTGTTTCTCTATGCAGCTTTAGGGGAAAAAAAGGGTGTGAGCTTTCGTTACTGTTACAGTTAGCATTCCCACTTGCATTTCTGCACCTGTGTGCATTACTGTTCCCGTGTACACCACCATGTGCATTACCCTTTGCGTTTTCATTTGCACCTGCATTTGTGTTACTGTTAGCATTTGTATTTCCACTACTGTTTCTGTTTGCATTTTGATTTGCATCACCTTGCTCATTTTCATTTGCATTTGCGGCTGCCTTTCCGTTTCCATTTGCATTTGCGTTTGTGTTTTTCTTTCATTTGGCATTATTGTTGCTGTTACCATTACCATTTGCATTTCCAATTGCATTACCATGACCATGCGCATTACGGTTTGTGTTTGTGCATGCACTTGCATTTGCATTTTTGTTTCTGTTTCCTTTGGCATTATTGTTGCTGTTACCATTACCATTTGCATTTCGAATTGCGGTACCGTGCCCATGTTCATTACAGTTTGCATTTCCATACTTGCTTGTGTTAGCATTTCCTTTTTTGTGTTCTTTGGCATTATTCTTGCTGTTACCATTACTATTTGCATTTCCAATTGTGATACTGTGACCGTGTATGTTACCAGTTGCGTTTCCATATGCAATTGCATTTGCATCTCCTTTTGTGTTACTATTCACTTTGGCGTTACTTTGTGCTTATGTTTCTCTTACTGTTTGTGTTACCATTTACGTTTGTGTCACCATGTGTGGTACCGTTTGTGCTTGCATTTCCATTGCGGTTACCGTTAAAATGTGAGTAAAAATCATGTGATGGGAGTGTGGGGCCCTTTGGCTTTAAGTTGAACCAGCATAATATTCTGTGGTGATCTGTATATGTAGCCCATGATGCGTTGCATTATAGGGGTATGTGTGATTTTGTATTTCTTTGAAACTTGGCTTTCTGGCCAATGCCCTAATATTCTATGGTAATTTGCATATGTAGCCCATGATGCATTGAATTATGGGGGCATGTGTGATTTTGTATGGCTGATATATAGGGGATACATGATGGGCAGGAGTGGGATATGGAAAATACTCACTCTGCCTTGCATCTGTCTATCTGAAGCAGCCAACACTCTCGCTGTACACTAGCTCCCTACTTGCTTCAGGTAGCAGCTTTTTCCTTTCTGCACAGATTCTTTTTGCATTTTCAAGAGAGAGTGACTTACTTTCAGATTCTGCCTACATGTTACATACCATTACTGACCACGCTCGGTCATGCTACATTTCTTTAATGAAAGTGAAAGTGCTCATCACTAGCTCTTCACTCGCTTCAGTTGGTAACTTGTTTTACAGGATTCTACATGAAAATAATGTAAAGTACACAGTTACTTTGTGGGTTTTTTTTAACAGAGAGGGACTTACTTTCAGATTCTGCCTACATGTCATTACTGATTATTGACCACGCTCGGTCACGCTACATTCCACTAGTAAAAGTGAAAGTGCTTCCCACTCATTCTCCCTGTAAAGATGGCACCTTTTTCCTTAGATAAGTAAAGGAAAGAAACATCGTTTATTAGTTTTTCAACACACTGAGTCTTACTTTTAACTTCTAGCAACAAGCAATTTATCAGGGGGAGTTGAATATTAATGTTGGTAGCAGTCTGAATCTCTCACTTATTTGTGCATGGCTACCTATGTGTGCCAGGTGTGTAGCAATCTCACTACTGGTGAGAAGGTTTTGAAGACTAAAAAGCAGCATAGGCGTGCGGTCGTAATGGGAGGTGTGCGGTCTTTGGGAAATAATGCACAGTCATGTGATGCATTCTGTCCAATCACGTTAGTGGAATTTCTATGATTTTACCAACCCATTTTATAAAGATATATATATATATATATATATGACAAAAGAACCTCTGTGCGCAAACACTGAGGCAAGGGTTACCCCAAAGGACATTTGGCTGGGAAGCCAAGTTTCAAGAAAATACAAAATCACACATGCCCACACAATGCAAATCATCATGGGCTGCATATGCAAATCACCACAGAATATTATGCTGGTCCAACTTTAAGCAGAAATGCATGGTGCCGAAAGGCCTCTCACACAGTTTGCAAAGGGTGCTAACAGAAGACATAGACCGTGTTCGTCCACCAGGACTCATCAGTATGCCTCGTCTGTTTGACACCCCAGTGCAATGGACCAGCTACCCTAAGACAGTGTATCTTGATATGTTGTGTGAACCCATATAAAATAAAAACTATTTAAAAGACAAAAGAACCTCCGAGCAAACACTGAGGCAAGGGGTTACCCCAAAGGGCATTTGGCTAGGAAGCCAAGTTTCAAGAAAATACAAAATCACACACACATATATATATATATATATATATATATATATATATATATATTATAGTGCACGTCACGCCACATATAGTTAGGGTTCAGTGGTCAGTTACATACTAAAGTCAAATGTTTGGGCATTAATGACTTTAGACCCATTCAATGGATTTGCCTGAAATGTGGCACACATGATGGGGCATAGTAGATCTCTTGATCTGCCAAATTGCATTTCAGTCAGACTTACAGTCTTTGCATAAGAAAGCGCTACATAAAATGCAAAATTATCCATTTTTGGAGGCAGCTTTTGGAATTTTGGATGTGGCTCTGCATGGCTGCTGTGTGGTGTGCTGCTCCATGAGATGACTCATTTGAAGAGCTTTTGTGGCTGAACATGACGCTTTTTGTTTGGTGAAAAAATATTAAGGCATTCAAAAGTTATGCCACTTTTAAGATCCCATTATAAGTATATGGGAACATTTATTTGTATGTTTTGTGAACAAAGAATGGGGTTCTGGACATCTGATCCTGCCTGGTGATCAAAGAATTTGCAGCTTCGCAGTTCAAGAATCTTCGTCCATGAGGATTTTACAAATTCTTTGATAGCGAGGTTCGCCATCTTGTTTTCAGTTTTATGATTGGAAAAACACAAATATCTTGGCTCAGGGGTTACTTCTGAAGTAAAACTTGGATGGGTTTTACTCAGGGGCCCACGATCTATCAAGCCATGGCTTTGGTTTTCTCCAAATTGGTCCAAAAATAGAGTTATGAGCTTTTGTAATCTTTGTTTGTGGCTCGCTAGCGATCTTTGGCCGTGAGCCTGCAAAATCTTTGATTGTGAGATTTTTTGATCGCGATCATGCATCTCAAGTGACGGACAAAATGGCCAGATTTTTTATTTGTTTTCTGTAGCCCAGCAGTGCCCTACACAGTTATATGAGGGTGGGTTTTAGTCAGGGGACTTCATTGTGCCTCATGTCAATAAACACACATAACTTTTCATTATTCCTGGTAGTCTAGCAGCCCCTTCCCCCCAATCATGGTAATATGCATAAAGATCTCTCTAACCATTGCAGCCTATTGGCCACCCTATGTGTATTTGATTAATATCTAATTATTTTATCCCTGGTAGTCTAGTGCCCCACATGTCTATTTATTTATATTTGCTGTTTATATCCCTGGTAGTCTAGTGGCCCCCATCATAATGAAAAAAATAAGCATTTTCTACTTCCTGGTAGTCTAGTGGCGCCTCACCCAGCCATGCCAGCCCACCCAGCAGCCCCACCCTTCCCCAGCTGGGGACTGGCACAGCCCACCTCTCACCTCCATGGCCAGCCACTGACTGTGCATATTATGAGTGTTAATTCAAACAGGCGCTCAGAAATAATTTCAGAGTGCCTATTTGAATTAGCACTCATAATATCCAGTCGACCACTGGTCATGGAGGTGAGAGGTGGGCTGTGCCAGTCATCAGCTGGGGAAGGGTGGGGCTGCTGGGTGGGCTGTCATGGCAGGGTAGGGGTGCGGGGCCACTAGACTATCAGGAAGTAGCAAATGCTTATTTTTTTAAAAATGATGGGGGGCCACTAGACTACCAGGGATATGAATAATAATAAAATACAGATTGGGGGGGCCACTAGACTACCAGGGATATAAACAGCAAATATAAATAAATAGACATTGGGGGACACTAGACTACTAGGGATAAAATAATGAGATATTAATCAAATACACATGGGGGGCACTAGACTACCAGGGAAACACAGATCTTTATGTATGTTATCATGATCGGGGGATAGGGCTGCTAGACTACCAGGGATAAAGAAAATGTATGTGTTTTTATTCACATTGGGCACAACAAAGCCTCCTGAGCAAAACCCACCCTTATATTGCAGTCTATGTCACCCCGGGGCTACAGAAATCTATTTAAAAATCTGGCCATCTCATCCTTTGCTCTTTGTTCTCAAGCAAGCAATTTTTTTGATCACGAGCCTGCAAATTCTTTGACCGTGAGATTATTTGATCGCGAACATGCATCACGAGTGAGAGACGAGATGGCCAGATTAAAAAATCTATTTTCTCAGTCTAGGGGTGTGCTAGGAAGACAAATGTGGGTGGGTTTTACTCAGGGGGCTTCTTTCTGATGAACCACGGAGGTGGTTTGCTGCAATTCTGTTAATGTTTTTAAATTTGATCACTTTTTATTCTTTGATCGTGACCCTGCAAGTTCTTTGATCATGAGCCTGCAAATTCTTTGATCGCGAGATTCTTTGATCGCGATTGTGCATCGTGAGCAGGAGACAAGATGGCCAGATTAAAAAATACATTTTCTCAGCCATGGGGTATCCTAGGAAGACAAATGGGGGGGTGGGTTTTACTCAGGGGGCTTCGTTTTGTCGAACCACAGCAGTGGTATACCGCAATTATACTAATTTCTGGATTTATAGCATTTTAAATTCTTTGTTTGTGAGCCTACAAATTCTTCGATCATGAGATTCTTTGATTGCCATCTGTGTTCACGAGATAGGGACAAGATAGCCGGATTTTTTATAATTGAATAGACAGGGAATTTTTACAAATTTTTAACACTGAATATCTCAGAAACAGTTTTGTCTTTTTACTTGAAATTTAGAGGGTGTTTACGGCATGTTCTGTAGATGTGAATTCTTGTGTCTATGTGCCAGAGAAAAACATTACTGCAGAGATATTGTGTGATGGATTTTACGTGTTGCAGACAGTGTTTTGCTTGTGGTGGTGGCTTGAAATTGATAGGATACCTAGCCTTAGTGTCATGGATGTATTTTTCAGTTGTTGTGTCTGTTAAATGTCAACAGGTGTGGAACTGTGCCAGTCTGATGAATGAAAATCTCATACATTACAATGTTATATCTCAGTCATGGTTTGATCTTTTCACTTGAAATTTGGAGGGTGTGGATGGCATGTCCTGTGGATGTAAATTACAATATTCCCATGTTGGAAAATATTTTTTTGGCAGTGATATGGCTTGGCGCAGTTTACATTCTGCAGACAGTGTTTTGCTTGTAGTGGTGGCTTGAAATTCATAAGATACCTAGCCTTAATGCCATGGATGTCTTTTCAGTCATTGTGTGTAAGTGTCAACAGGTGTGGAACTGTACCACTCTGACAAATGAACATTTCAAATTTTGACATGTCATATCTTGGACACGGTTAGGTCTTTTTATTTGAAATTTGGATGGTGTTGATGGTATGTCCTGTACATATTAATAGAGGTGTTTACATGTTGGACAATATATTTTTTGCAGAGATATTGTGTGGCACAGCTTACTTTTTGTGGACACCATTTTCTATTGTTCTACTATGTTAACATTTGTTTAGTGACTGGTTGTGCTCTTGCCAATGTACTTTTTAGTCATTAGCTGTATACTGTGGCCCAATACTTACAAGTTGGTGGGAGCATGGGGCCCAAAGGGCCTCACACTCCCACCAACTTGTGTAACTTTCTACTTTTCTATTCTTTCTTAAAAAGTAAGGAAATTAAAAGCAAAGAACTTCATCAATGCATCAGTTAGGGTTATTCTACAGTGACAAAAGTGAGGAAATTCAATATTAGGGTTCCCATCCCTTGTACCCCACCCCCACTGTGCCCCCACCAACAGGCATTGGGGTGTGTGTTGGGGTCATTGGCCCTAACTCTCACCCCATTCTCCTGCACTGCACCACCTCAGCTTGTTTTCACATGGGATGGGGTGAGAGTTAGGGCTGACAATCACAATGCAAGCCCCTATGCCTGTTGGTGGGGCACAGTGAGGGTGGGGTGCAAGGGGTGGGAACCCTAATGTTGAATTTCCTCATTTTTATCACTGTAGAAACCCTAACTGATGCATTGATGAAGTTCTTTGCTTTTAATTTCCTTACTTTTTAAGAAAGAATAGAAAAGTAGAAAGTTACACAAGTTGGTGGGAGTGTGAGGCCCTTTGGGCCCTTAATGAAGTTTTTTTTTGCATTGTTATCTATCTATCTATGTGTCTATCTATCTATCTATATATATATATATATATATATATATATATATATACACACACATACACACACACACACATATACATATACAGACTAGAGAGAGATAGGTGGATAGATAGATAGATAGATAGACAGACAGACAGACAGATATGGGCATGGCAGTGCCACTTTAGTAAGGGTTGAGTAGCATGTTTAATGTTAAATCTAAAATGTTGCACTTTAATAACTTTGCAGCTGATCACTGAATGTGCTCATAATTTGGTATGCATTGTCCTGTGGGGTAGGTTTCTTGATGTAACAAGTTTTTTTCCATTTGGATGTGCAGAATCTTAGATTTGGACAAAAGCCAAAAGAAGAATATTTATCTATACCTAAACCTCTATGGCATCAAATGTATGCTATGTATCATTCAAGTGTTATTTGATTAAAAAAGTGATTGAGCTCTTGTGTTCTTCAGTTTTCCAAATTTTTAAACATCTTCAACAGGTTGGAATCTGTTTCTAATGTTGTTTGGTTAGTGCAGATGAATAATGCTGGTTGGGTCCACTATTTCTGGGGACAGCCCATTTCAGCATCCTCCAGACTGTCATTCTCCACTGAATGAGTCTCAGGTGTGTATCCTGGGGGTGCCAGAGTTTGACTTAAATTACTAGTCATTTTACAGTGCTTTGAGCTTTTTGAGCTGAAAACACAAATTATACTTAAATGAATGGATGCAGTTATGGCTTCTCCAATGAGAAATAATGTGCAGGCTTTAACCCTTAGACAGCTAACAGAATTAGAATGTATTGGAGTTCCGGATGGATATACCAGTCCACAACCCTGTAAGGATTAAACAGTGAAGAAGTACATTATGACTACCAAGCTGAACGCTCACCTTTAGAGTCTGAGGCTATGGTTCTTTGGCATTCTTTTTGAACACCTACTGCAGCAATACACAATTGCACTGCAATTAGAACTATTCTGATGAACTAATGCAGTAAACTCACAACTGGTCATGCACTCAGAAAGACTGTGTCAGAGCCGACCTTCGATCACTAAATCCAAAACTTGAACAGACACTAAGAACTAAGTGGCACTCTGACTTAAAATGAACGCTCATATAAGTGCTAACAAAAGTGAGTTTATTCAGACAACTCAGTTGATGATGCTGACAAAGAATGGTCCACACTTCAACCACATGGGTCTTCCTTTTCAGGCAGCATGTAAAGACAGACAACAAAATCCCAATAGAAAGCCCCATTTTAAAGAAACAGAGACAATTTTACAAAAGCCACTAGTAAAAAAATGCATACAAGAAATTTATACAAGATCACATCTCTATTATGCACAGAACCAAATGACTATTATACAGTATCTATTTTTGTCCTAAAAACTGTATGCAGAGTACTTAAAAAATTCTTACAAATGTTATATAACACATAGTTATTGAAAGAGCTCTCTACAGCACACACTTTCTTATGCAGGATAGTAAAATCTGGTGTTGTAATCGATAAAATATAATAAACTGAGTAAGAAAAATGTTTTGTTAAGAAAAACAAATTTTAAGTAGTACAGGAGAAGGAATAAAAACACAAATAGATCTACTGAACAGATCTCCTTAATGATTATAAGGAAGGGGGGAGGGAAGGAAAAGGGAAACAATATAATTTACATTAGGTACTCATGAAATTACTCCCTCTGAGCATCTGCCACCTTGTCTATGTCCCTAATCTTGCCTCCAGCAGAGTTCTTCTGGGGGATACCAGACTCTGTTTTTTTAGACCCCATCACTGCCACCCCCTGTACCTTCTGGTGCTCAATGTGGTGCTGACCCTTGCTGGACAAAGCAGTCCTCTGACATGAACTGTGGCATCTATGTAATTACTTCTCTGTAGAAATAACAACCATTTTTCAGATAAGTTTATACTTTTCTTCTTCCAAATTGGATTGTTTGCAAACACATGAAGCTAATCCTGTAATGAGCCTAGGCTATCTTCTGTGTCTGCTCCCAAATGGAATAACAGAGTTTACCACTTTCCTGCCTAAACCCCAATTATAGATATTTTCAGCATTTAAAAAATGATACAAGAAATAAAATAAAATGTTAACACAAACAAATATAAAGAGGGACATTGTATTATATTTGAAAATACAGGTGAATAAGTTGACTCATCGTGGTGTGGCATTCAGGAGCAGGCTCTCCCCTCCTCCCCCCTTAGATACTCTGAACAGAGACAGTGAGTCCCAAGTCATGATTATTAATACAAAATGAATGGAGACTTGAGGTTCACAGCATTGCTGCTTGAAAGGAATTGAGTTTTAACTGTCAGAGAAGCAGGTTTTCTAACTCAGTAGTAACACTTTACCATCTATTTTGTGTGAAGATTTTTGGGGATTTGATTTGAAATGAGTTTCTATTGGAATTATAAATTTCTTGATGTCTTCTATGGAGTTTTAAACATTTATTTTGGTTATTCTATACTAGAAGGAGATTACTTAATATTACTATTCGCAGGTAGAGATGTGCAAAATTGGAAAATTTCATTATGCAAAATATTTCACAAATTTCACTTGTGGAATGTGAAATTTAGCCCATGGAAGGTGAAACTTCTCCCATGAAATGGCAAAATTCTGCATTTCACACCACATGAAATATTCCGTGTAACAGGTGAATTTCACAAAATATTTCATGTGGTGCAATTGCTGATTTCACAGGAATCTCACCAGCAAAATATAATTTTGCAACATCTCTATTCACAGGTTGCACTTATGTAATCATATCTATCTGGACTAAATGACACACTACTTCTCATCAGCAATAACTCGCTGCAGCTCCAGCTCTTGTCTTTTTGCTATATTTTGCAAAATTTTTGAAAAAGAAGATTATTTAAAGATGTATATTTTGGATGCACCGATGAAAATTACTTATGAACTTTCAAAATATGAAGAGTGCATTGGTATTAGAGTCTGGCTACAACTTAATATGAAAATAATTCATATAGAGATTTAAAGGAACACAAAGTTGAAAGTGTTTGGGAATTGTTCAAGCTCATTTTTTTAATTCAAGATCTGTATTATGAATAAATAAAAAAACTTGAAAGTTAGACATGAGACATGCTCTTATTATATGCCTATATTAAATGGATTTTATCACTGATATTTCCCATGTGATTTTCTTAGACTGCTTTACCACTGACAAGGGCTGGTAATATAGCAAGTTTATGGAGGGTACTAGTACCTGCTTTACTTTGGAGATCTGTCTTTTACTAAATGCACTTATCAAATGTACCTGGCAGCTGGGAAATATTGATTTGTTGTTTCACAATTAGGGGACAGTCAGTATATTTATTTTCTGGGTTACAGGCAGCTAGCTCCAAGAAGAGGTGCTGCAATGATGTTGGTGGTGCAGTTCCACTACTACAGCTGAGGGCTGACAGACCCTAACACACAGAAACAGTACAATATCAGCAGCACTTGGGAGAACAAAGGGGCATCAATGAAAAAACTTGTAACAGCAGCTTACATTATTAAAATTCCATTGAATTCAGGAAAGTCAAAATATCAAAGTGCAAATACAAAAGTGAGCTTCTTCCTGTGCCCCGCTACTTCAACCAGTCTAAGTCTTGTTGCAGTTCTTTAAGTGAAGCTTCTTTGTTCTCCCGAGTGTACTGATACTGGACTGTTTCAAATTATTTTGGGTGTCTTGGTCAGGAAGGAGGGGCGGGGGGACATGGACACAGTGGAATATGGTAAGAGAATGGTTATTTTGTTGAAAGGATCCAGTGATGGCATTGGGGAAAGGGAGATTTATGAGACTCACCAGTGTGAGGAAAGGGATCGGTCATTTATTCAGAGGGTAAAATGATGAGAGGGAAGTTGTAGGGAATCAGGAAGAAATCGAGAAATAGGAACGAGATGGTCTTGACCTCTGGATTCCCATGGATCAGTCTTCCTTCTGACTGTGGATACTTGTCCACAGGGTAGACTGCCAGGGAGAGCACACTCCCCCAAAGCCACCATCATCAATGGGAAAACCATGGTGGTAATAGGTGGGTTGGGAGGCCATGGAGAGCCAGAATATGCAGTCCTGAACAGGATATATCTTTGGAAAAACAAACATCACCAGAAAAAAAAATGCTCAATGGGGGGTGTCTCAATGGGAATGAGGAGAGGGTGGAGTAGGAAATAGCACTGCAGAGGTGAAGGGTGTCTCACAGGAAGGGTGGTTGGGTACAGGATGCTCAACATTCCTGCTTTCTCGCACCATTGACCAAATGGAGTCACTGTTATTGACTGGGAAGGTAAACACTGAAAGGCTCTTCCAGGTGGTAGAATGGTGTAGCTGCAGCAGCTCTCATGAACAGCAGGAGCAGCAAAATTCATTATCAAGGAAAAATAAAGACCAGTTGCCTGGAGCTAACAGTGTTGGCCTTATAACTAAATGGAGGCATTTTGGCAGATTGTTTTAGTTTCACAAGCTACAGTCAAGATTGTGCTAAGAGATTTGTCATTTCTCTAAAAGGTTTGGGTGACAGTTACCTATAAAGCTACAAAGTTTTTGACTTCAGCATAAGGAACACCTAAACCATGAACAATAGGGATCACTCATTAGTTAAACTGACCTCTGGATGGTGCAGTAGCTGAGACTGCACTATGGTGTGAGGAGTTTGGACAATTTTTCTCTGACAAGGTGTCTGCCATTATATCAGGAATTTCTTCAAGAACCCTGGTATGGGTTGATAGTAGTCATACCTTTGGTGATGTATATCTGCCTATCTGGGATGCATTTTGAACTGTTTCTGAGGCTGCGGTACGCTGGGTGGTATCCAATTTGTGCCCAGCCAAGTGTATCCTTGACCCAGAACCAACACAGCTGATTCTGGCATGTTGTGATTTTCTGGGTCTGGTGTTCATGGAGATCATTAATAGGTCCTTGAGGGAGGGTGTGTTTCTGATGACCTTGAAAATGGCTGCAGTCATTTTGTTTTCTATATATATATATATATATGGCAAAAACTCAGTTTAATGCATCAGTTAGGGTTGTTCCACAGTGACAAAAGTGAGGAAATTTGATGATAGGGTTCCCACCCCCCTTGCACCCCACCCCCACCAAGAGGCATTGGGGTTTGTGTTGGAGTCATGGGGCCTAACTCTCACCCCATTCTATGTGTAAACAAGCTGAGGTGGTGCAGTATATGAGAATGGGGTAAGAGTTAGGACTGATGACCCCGACACACACCCTGATGCCTGTTGGTGGGGTTGGGGGGTGGGGTGCAAGGGGTTGGGAACCCTAAGATCAAAAAATTACAAAAAGTCAGGAAACGAAAAATCTTTAGGGTTGCCCTTCCCCTCCTCATGGACCAACCAATCATCCCAAGATTGACAGATGATGGGGTGTGTCATTAGGGTTGTGAGGCCTAAATGTTGCCCCATTCCTTTTGTAATCATATTGAGAAGCAACAGTGAACAAGAGTAGGGTAACATTTATGTCTCACAGCCCCAATGACACACCCCGTCATCTGTCAATCTTGGGATGATTGGTGGGTCCATGAGGGGGAGGGGGCAGCCCTAAAGATTTTTCATTTCCTGACTTTTTGTGTTTTAACCCAAAATGATGCATTAACGCAGTTTTTTGCATAGAATTTCCTTACTTTTTGAGAAAGAATAGAAAACTAAGAACTTGCAGAAGTTAGTGGGAGTGAAGTCTCTTTGGGCCCTGTGCTTCCGCTGACTTATAAATGTGTCTTTACCATCAACACCCTCCAAATTTCAATGTAAAAGACCAAACCGTGTCTGAGATATAACATGTTAAAGTTTGAGATTTTCATTTGTTGGAGTTGCAGAATGCTGCACCTGTTGACATTTTACAGACACAATGACTGAAAAGTACACCCATGACACTAAGGCTAGGTACCCTATCAAAATCAAGGCACCACCACAATGCAAAACACTGTCCACAAATCGTAAATTGCGTTACGCTGTATCTCCACAAAAAATATTTTCTCTGACAAGTAAACACTGTAATTCATGTACAGGACATGAAGTCAACATCCTCCAAATTTCAAGTAAAAAGACCAAACCATTTCTGATATATTTAAACTTAAAGATTGTGAAAATTGGCCTATCTATTCCATTATAAAATCTGCTCATCTTGTCCCTCTCTCACAATCAAAGATGGTGATAAAAGAATCTTACGATCAAAGAATTTGCAGGCTTGCGATCAAGGAATTTGCAGGCTCATGATCAAAGAATAAAATATGGTGAAACTCATGTTTTAGGCAGAATTACATGAAATCTCCACCATGCCTTGATAGAACAAAGCCCCCTGAGCAAAACCCACCCTCACTTGTGTTCCTAGGCCACCCCTGAGCTGAAAAAATTAATTTTTACCTCATGATACAAGATCATGATCAAAGAATCTCGCGTTCAAAGAATTTGCAGGCTCATGATCAAAGATCATTAGCGAGTTGCGACCAAAGAATTTTAAACATTATAATTCTATTTTTTTACCATTTTGGGTAAAACCAAAAGCATGGGTCAATAGAACGAAGCCCCTTGATTAAAACCCATGAAGGTTTTACTTCAGGAGTGACCCCTGAACAGAGATATTTGATTTTTATCTGACGGAATTTAAAAAACAAGATGGCAGACCTAGCGATCAAAGAATTCTCGGGGACAAAAAATCTTTGACCATGAGGCTGCAAATTTCTTGACTGCCAGGTGGGGTGAGATGGCCCAAAGCCCATTCTTTGTTCGCAAAACAACCTATAATTTTTCCCATTCACTTATAATGGGAGCTTAAAAGTGCCATAACCTTTGAATGACTTCATATTTTTTCACCAAACAAAAAGTGGCATGTTTGGCCACTGAAGCTCTTTCAGATGAGCCATCTCATAGATTGGCACACCACATGATGGACATGCGGGGCCATGGGCAAAATCCCCAAAACTGCCTCCAAAACTGGTGAAAAGTGCTTCTTTCAGCATTTTGCTGCGCAAAGACCATCAGTTGAACCAAAATGTAATTTGGTAGATCAAGAGATCTACCATGCCCCACCGCTCATATCAAACTTCAAGCAAATCCGTTGAATGGGTCCAAAGATATTAATGCACAAACCATTGACTTTAGCATAGAAGTGCCTTCATAACTCTAAATATAGAGACTGTTATGATATATATATATATATATATATATATATATATATATATATATATATATATATATATATATCTACACATGCACATATATATAGATATCTATATATATATATATATATATATATATAGGTATATGTATATATGTATCTCTCTATATATAGATAGATATAGATATATATATTATATGCAAAAACCTATGTTAATGCATCATTTAGGGTTAAAGCACAAAAAGTCAGGAAATGAAATATCTTTAGGGTTGCCCCTCCTCACCACTCGTGGACCTGCCAATCATCCCCAGATTGACAGATGATGGGCTGTGTCATCGGGGTTGTGAGGCGTAACTGTTGCCCCATTCCTTGTCTAATCATATTCAGAAGCAACAGTGAAGAAGAATAGGACAACATTTAGGCCTCACAACCCCAATGACACAGCCTGTCATCTGTCAATCTGGGGATGATTGGCAGGTATACGGGGGAGGCAACCCTAAAGATTTTTCATTTCCTGACTTTTTGTGCTTTGACCCTAAATGATTCTTTGCATAGAATTTCCTTACTTTTTGAAAAAGAATAGAAAACTAAGAAGTTCAGAAGTTGGTGGGAGCATGGGCCCTTTGGGCCCGCGCTCCCACCAACTTGTAAATGTCTCCATAAGATAAGGGTACAACAACTGAATATTAATCTATTACTTAGTCATGATAGTGGCATAATTGAGCAGCTGTTTACATCTCACAAACATAAGCAGCAAAACTATCTCCATAACAGTAACACTAGGTACCCTATAAATCTGAATGCAGTCTGACAATGCAAATTATTATAAGACAATATCTGCATACACATTGTGATTGGTGGATATAATTCTAAGAGGGCTACATTAACCCACGTAAACCTATCTTCTGCAACCTGATCACTGTGCTTTGTTCTATGATCTGTAAGAAAAGCAGTGCCAGTAAGTGCCTAGCACCCCAACATTTCAAACATGGCTGTCACAGTTATCAGTACCATAACAGATAGTACTCGTTCTTGTGTCAAACAACTATCCTAACAACTGCAACCTCCAAGTCTCACCACACCAAGTCCCAAAGAGTTTTTTTGTTGATTTAAAAGAAATAAAGTGATTAAGAAAAGAAAGTGAACTGCGCCATGTTAGCATGGCAATATGAACACCCACAAAGTAGTCACAGCACATCTCTAAATACAAAGTCAGGTTACTCTGCTAACTATCGGCAAACAAAACAGAGCAACATATATAGCAATGGCATCGTCTGTAAAGAAAGTGTATCAAATGGAAAACAATATTTAAAATCAAGAGTGCCAGTCATATGGGCATGCATAATGCACACTATTCTGTAGCCTGTCAAGACTGTGGCAAAGCTAAGAACTGCTGTGCTGTATGAGCTGAAAAGCAAGCCAGCTTTTTGAAAGAAAAAAAAGGAAAAGGAAAGTCAATTTAAACATCACGGACTCAGCAATAATTAAAACAAACAGATTGCTCTCTGAATTGCAAATTTACACTTCCGGTAATGAACGGAGTGCATTTCTGATCAATGGCCAGCTGCAGAGCTTTTTTTACATGGGACATCTCACTGTAGTTAAAAGTTTTAATTATTGTTGAATCCACGAAGTTTAAATTGACTTTCCTTTTTTTTTTGTTGTTGTAAAAAGCTGAATCACTATTCATCTCAGCAGGTTCTTGTGTCTTATGATCATAAACTTATTTGCAGTACAGCACCACGGCACCACTCAGAACACCTGTGCCAGGCTGAATACAGAAGAAACTGGCACAAGGTAGATACAAGTTCCACTTTTATTTACTTAAAAAAGTAAAAAAAAAAACACTCATATACAAGTGAATTGAGAAGCCTATAGAGAAACCGATCGGGTCACCTGTAGCTTCCTATTTTACTGGCACTCTTTTGTGGACATGCACTGCCTAGAATCATTCATTTGTAAGTGTATGTGTGTGTGTTTTTACTTTTTTAAAAGTGGAATTGGTATCTATAGCACTGTATCAGTTTCTTCAGTCATCAGCGGTCATAAACTTTCTCTAGTTAATAAATTTTAAAAATGACTGCCCGTTTCCCTTTCCCAGATCCCCTCAGTCAGATTGCACAGCATGAATAGTTACAGTAGTCTAACAGTTTATGCTGGTTGTTAGGCAGGTAAATAAAAAAAAGCTGTACATTTTAAATATGGCACCTCCCGCACCATCTGGTAGCCATACAAACTGCTCCAACTATCACCACAATGTGTCTTTTGAATGTGGACAGAGTGTACGGGGGCTGTCTATAACAATAAACAGGCTCCATCTCAATTCATCAGACTTTGTCACATTTACAATAAAACTAATTGTCAAAATACAGTGGATGGTATTATCTCACACTGAAAATGCACCCACTTCTCAAGACGAGTCACTAGTCAGGACGATAGGTTGCCATGCATATCAGCATTCCAAGAATACCTCAGCATTGTAGCTGTCTTTCGACAAATGTGGAAGGACTATTTTATTTAAAATTGTGGGTTTTTTGTTAATAAATGAAACATAGTTTAAAGAAAATATATGTGTATAAATTCCAGATTATAATAATAGGAAAACTTAGAATAGTGCCTTCTATTACAATAAATGTTTGTCACTCACATTATACCATTTTCAACATACAAAGCAAGTGCTTATAAACCTTTGCATGAAAATTATCAAAAATATAGCAAAACACAGTAGCACTTACCCAGCTTACAGAACATACATCCTAAAAAGAACATTTTAAATTATTTAAAACAGTCTGAATTTTAGAATGGCACCTGCCTCACTGCAGAGGGCTCAATCACAGCACTTTCAGCATTCACGTTTAAATCACTTACGAAATACTAGTATCATTTTGAATTAGAATTACTCTCTATCTAGCCACTCTCAAAGTTCTAAGCCAGCAACAATAAACCTCTGCAAAGGAGCTTTCCAGAATTCAACTAAAGGAATTCAGTAACTTCTTAGTTTCAACATATATTAAAAAGTCAGCAGCTGCACTGTGTTATAATCATAGCAGCAAATTTATACTCCAAACCTTTGCATGTGCCAAACATGAATGGCTCCACAGTCGGGAGTCCTAATACTTTTCCACCTTTGGGTCATAAAACGAGGTTCAAACATGACTATTTCTTTCTCTTTCCAAAATTGCTGGCAATAGGCTCCAACTCAAAAGTCCTAGACATAGACATAAATGTTTCCATTGCTTAAATCAAAGGTAATGCTATAGTCAAAGCTCTTCGGTACATAACCCCATAACATTCACCTGTCACTGCTAGAGTGTCCTTATTAAGCATGGTTAATAAGAACTCCTTCACTAGTTTTCAATGGCTCCATGTTTTCCCTCTGATGTTCCTTATGTTGTGTGTTCTTGGCTACTTAATCCTTTCATCAGGACAAATCTGAAATTAATAAATGTAAAAGCACTCCCCCAGGTGCAGTAACTCAGGTGCAGTAGTTTCTAACCCAATTACCTGCCCTAGGCAACACACAGCATAACTGTTATAGACAGGAAACTAGCTTTTTCAAACTCAAAGTGCTCCTGTCCAACTCATCTCTCTGATGTAGGTTTTTAGAGGCCCCTTTCTTCTTAGAGAGATGCTCCTCTCAGTGCCTCAGCCTGTCCTCTCATGTGGTATAATTGCATTCTAAAGTGAGGCACCTCAGCACTCAAAGCACTGCAACTGCTGTGCTCCAAAGGTGCTCTATTTTTTTTGGAAAAAAAAACTGTCAGCTTATTCAAACTCCACCATCCCACAGAACATTAACACAGCTGTTAGCACCACACAACTGCTGCATAGCCGCTACATTATTTAAGTTACAGCGCTAATACAGGCTACCATAATACGGCAAACATACGACCAAATGCCAGAACAAACAGTCAGACAGCGTAAAACTTACTTAGTAGCCTGTAAACTTGAGATTAACTGAGTTTAGGAGAAAAAACATTTAACTTCATTCATGAGATCCTGAAAAAAGTCAAAATTAACAGCACACAAGCATTAAAAAACTGGGCTATATGGAGCTGTATGCTGGTGCAAACAGTCAGACATAGTAAAACTTATTTAGTAGCCCATAAACTTCAGATTAACCGAGTTTAGGAGAAAAAAATGTTTAACTTCATTCTTGAGATCCCTAAAAAAGCCCATTAAACAGCACACAAGCAGCAAAAAGCTGGGCTATACGGAGCTGTGTGGAGAGGAACAGTGCTACCGCCATCTTGCTCCACCCCCCTATTAAATTAAAAAGACCAAACCATTTCTGAAATATGTAATGTTAAAGATTAGTAAAATTGTCCTATCTATTCATTATAAAATCTGGCCATCTTGTCCCTATCTCACGATCAAAGATGACAATCAAAGAATCTCATGATCAAAGAATTTGCAGGCTCGTGATCAAAGAATAGAATATGGTAAAAATCCAAATTTAGACAGAAATGCAGTAAACCACCACCGTGGTTTGACAGAACGAAGCCCCCTGACCAGAACCCACCCTCATTTGCCTTCCCAGGGAACCCTTGGGCTGAGACATTTGATTTTTTTAATTTGGCCATCTCATCCCTTGCTCGTGATGCAAGATCGCCATCAAAAAATCTCAAGACCAAAGAATTTGCAGGCTCGAGATCAAAGATTTTGCTGGCTCATGATCAAAGAACAAAAAATGCTTAAAATCAAAAATTTGAGCTAAATGCGGTAAACCACCACCATGGTTCAACAGAACGAAGGCCCCTGAGGAGCAGAACCCACCCTCATTTGTCTTCCTAAGGCACCCCATGGCTGAGAAATTAGATTTTTAATTCTGCCATCTCATCCTTCACTTGCAATGCACAATTGCTATCAAAGAATCTCGTGATTAAAGAATGTGCAGGCTCGTGTTCAAAGATCATTAGCGAGCCGCGATAAAAAATTTAAAAATGCTGTAACTCTTTTTTTTACACCATTTTACATCAAACCAAAGGCATGGCTTGATAGAACAAGGCCCCCTCGGTAAATCCCATCTGAGGTGTACTTTGGGAGTGACCCCGGGGGTGAGATATTTGAATTTACAGGGTCAGAAAAGCAATGCAAGATGGCAGACCTCACGGTCAAATAATTCTTGAGGACAAAGATTCTTGAACCACAAGACTGCAAATTCTTTGACCGCCAGGCAGGACCAGATGGCCAGAACCCCATTCTTTGTTTGCAAAACAACCATATAAATTTTCCCTTTGACTTATAATGGGAACTTAAAAGTGGCATAACTTTTGAATGCATTAATATTTTTTCATCAAACAAAAAGTGGCATATTCAGGCAGCAAAGCTCTTTCAGATGAGCTATCTTACAGAGCAGCATACCACATGACAGCTACTCAGGGTCACAGACAAAATCCCCAAAACTGCTTTCAAAACTGGATAATTTTGTATTTTTCAGCTTTTTCATGTGCAAAGACTGTAAGTCCAACCAAAATTTGGCAGCTCAAGAGATCTACCATGCCCCACTGCACATGCCAAATTTTAGGCAAATCCGTTGAACAGGTCTGAAGTTATTAACACCCAAATATTTGATTTTAACTTAGAAGTGCCTTCTTAACCTTTAATATTGTGGTGTAACTGCACCATTATAATTTATATATATATATATATATATATATATATATATATATATATATATATATTAGAGGCAAAAACTCCATTTAATGCATCAGTTAGGGTTGTTACACAATGACAAAAGCGAGGAAATTTGGTGTTGGGTTTGAAGCCCTTGCACCCTCCCAGCCCACCACCCCAACCACCAATGGGGTGTGTCTCACCCCATCACATGTGTAAACAAGCTGAAGTATAGGTGAATGGGGTGAGAGTTAGGACCAATGACTCCAATGCACACCCCATTGGCAGTTGGGGTGGCAGGCTGGGGGAGTTTTTTGCCTCTGATTTTCCTTCTTTTTGAGAATGTGTAGTAGAAATAGTGAATGGAATGCGGTGGTGGGAGCACAGGGCCTGACCCATGTGATTGTTTGTGACATAGTAATGGTAAGTGCAAGGGAAATGCAACAGCTAATGGTTGTGCACATGGTGACTGAAACATAAATGGGAAAGCAAACGGCAGTAGAAACGCAAATGCAAAGTGATGCCAAAGCGAACAGTGATGCAAAAGGAGATGCAAGCACACATGGAAATGCAAACCATAATGTGCACAGTGATGGTACCACAATTGGAAACACAAATGATAACGTTAACAGCAGAAATAACCCCAAAGGAAACAGAAACAGAAAAGTGAACACAACCGCATACACAAAAGAGAACACAAAGTGTAATGCACATGGTGATGTACATGGTAATGCAAAACAGGTATGGAAACACAAGTGGAAACACTAACTGTAACAGTAACAGAAGTGCACACTCTGTTTTTGTCCAACAGCTGCATAGAGAAACACAGTGTGTACAAAGAATGTATGCATAATAAGTGGCCTTAGAGTAGAAAATGAGCTGTTGGAATACTAAATTGCTTATATCTCAGGAACCATGAAACATAGAAAAAAAATTAAATTTCACATGATTCATGAGTTTCCTGGCTACGTTAGGGCTATGGATTGTCAAGACAAATATTCTGTATCTCGCATCGTTTCTGAGGTATGAGCCCTGAAAGGTGTGGCAGATGCCACCCAGTTAGTCTATGGGAAAAAAATGTCAACTTCAGAGTACTGTAATTTTGTATCCATGCAACATGTTGTCACCAAACCACAAAAAGGCACATCAGTGAGATGTTGGCTGCCTTTCCTCCAAATTTCAGCCCAGAAGACCAAACTGCTATTTTGCAGCAGGGTGGCAAAGAATTTCTGTCATTTTGGCCATAGCCTAGAAAAATATATTGTCTTGATCTGCGAAAGCTTTCACAAAAATTTGTAAAAGTGTCAAAAATGTGACACTACTTTTCCCAGAAATTTGAAAAAAATATTTCTGGGGTGTTTAACCCCAAAACAAAGACATGGCTAGCATCCTCAGGGCTTGAATAGGTAAACACAAAAAGAATTGTGCCCCTAGATGGTCCCAATTTTAAATGCAAAGCATTTCTATGATCAGTAACTGAAAACAAAATGGTGGATTGACAAATGCAGTTAGGAGGGATAAAAAGAAAGTAAAAAAAAAGTTTCTCACTAAACAGGAAAACAAGATGACAGATGCAACACAGGGAACTGTGTAAAAAATACCAGCATTCTTTATGAAAAGAAGCTGGTATTTTTCACATATTAGTCCTATCGTGTGCAGTGGGGGATACAATGTTATCCTATGGAGAAAGATCTGACTTTTGTAATGGCATATCTATGGAACCACTTAATTCCCCAACACCTAAGCAGCATAATTCACACCTGTAGGGCATCCCCTCAGTAGCCTGAAAATTGCAAGTAAAAAGACTAAACTGTTCTTTAGCAAAGCAATGGTAAATTTGTACATCGTTAAAAATTTCTAGTCCATGAGATAGCAGAATCCTGGTCCATCAGATCAATCCCCACCCATGAAGTAGCTAAATTCTAGCCTGAAAGGACACATATGGTCATGCCATCATGGCCATCTGGTCACAAAATTCCAGGTATCTTGTCATGCAATGATGGACAAGACTCGTGGACCAGGATCATCTCATGGACCAGGATTTTGTCTTCTCATGGACTAGGATCATTAGCGAGTTGCGGTCAAAGAATTTAAACATTTTAAAAAGCTATTTGTTATGAAAACCAACCAAACAAAATGCATGGCTTTGTAGAAGATGTATCCCTGAGCAAAATCCTTGCCTCATTTGGACTTAAAGTTACCCGTGGAGAAAGCAATCACATTTTGTTACAATGAAAAACTGAAAACAAGATGGTGGCACATGGACAAGAAATAGTTCTGGCAAACTTGGAATTCTTAATCAGCGAGGTATCAGTTTAATCCTAATCCATGAGGGGACATCTGGTTATGCCATCAGGGACATCTGGTCACAAAATTCAGGCCATCTGGTCACGCAATGATGGGCAAGGCTCATGGACCAGGATCATCTCGTGGACAAGGATTTTGTCAGCTTGCTGACTAGGATCATTAGTGAGTCACAGTCAAATAATTTTAAATTTTTAAAAAGCTATTTTTCCTCCAAAACAATCCAAACCAAATGCGTGGCTTTGAAGAGGGTGTCACCCTGGGTAAAACCCCATGCCTCATTTGGCCCAAAAGTCACCTGTGGAGAAAGCTACAACATTTTATTTGGCTGAAAAATTTAAAACAAGATGCTGGCTTGCAGACAAGGAATTTTTTCTGATGGACTAGAATTTTTTTACAATCCTAGTCCGCGAGTTGTCAAAATCCTTGACCATGAGACCCTTTTTAGTTCATCAAAAATACATATAAATTTTGGAGTGAACTGAGCATGCTAAGAACTCAGAAATTAAAAGTTTAATATCTTTTGAATGGATTAATATATTTTACTAAACCAGTGCTGAATTGTTCATTAACCCAAACTCTTTGTACATTCCATGCTTCAAATGTGTTTTGGGGTGTTTTGCTGCACAGAAATCATAAGTCCGACTGAAATGCAATTTGGTAAATCAAGAGACCTACCATACTAGACTGCACATTCCAAATTTCTTGCAAATCAGTTAAATGGTTGCAAAGTTATTAAAAGAACCTGGGATTTTTCACACAGTACTGTACTGTGCGCACAATAGGCTGGTATTTACAATACAGTATTGTTCGAACAATAGTATTTTTCATGCCTGACAAAATTTAAAATGTCATAACTTTTGAACAGATTAATAGTTTTTCACCAAACCTTCAAAAGACACATCTGTGACAAAAAGGCTTTCTACCCTAAAAACTCCAGTCCACATCATAAAGACATTTTTGAGATACTGCTGTAGAAAGAAATGTCAAACAACCACAATTTTTCTGTTTTTTCAGCACTTTATATCTCAGAAACAACTTGAAGGAGTCCCACAAAATTTGGCAGATCGAGAAATCTACTCCTAGAGATTATGCTTGCCAGATTGTATGCAAATCCATTGAACAGCTCTAAAGTTATTAAGGCTCAAAGTTTGGACTTGAACATAAAAGTGCAGTTTCACCCTAACTTTACTGGCAGGACCTCATCACTATATAGTACATATATATATGTATATCTGGCCCTCTTGGATATATATATATATATATATATATATATATATATATATATATATATATATAAACACTACAGTTAGGGTTGAGTACCCCATTTAAGGTTAAATCTGAAATTTTGCACCTTATTAACTTTGCAACCGTACAACGGATTTGCCTGAAATTTGGAAACCATGGTGTTGTACCATAGATCTCTCGATCTGCCAAGCTGCATTGTTGTTGGATGTACAGTTGCAGAGTTACAGTGCCTACAGCCTGCATGGTTTATGTGATCTGTCTGAAAAATATGCAATGGTTCAAAAGTTATTCAAACAACAATTTTTCTATTATAGTCTGTGGGAAAAGTTAACAACCAGTGCGACACTTTCGCAAATGCAGTTTTAACTGTTGCAAATGATCCTGTTACTTTTGTGAGTCAGACATTTTCTTTTCAGTTGGTGGTCAGAAAAATGCTTGCCATTTAAATTTGGGAACCTCTAGTGACGCAATTCTTGTTGTTTTCACCTAGGCGAGTCCTGAGGATGCTAGCCATGTCTAACCCCCCAGTAATATGTTTTAACATTTTTGTAAAGGCAGTGTTGCAAAGTACTTTCACAAATGTGACACTTTCATGAATTTTTTTGTGAAAGTGTTGTGATTTGTGAAAGTACTTTGAGAAAGTATGGACAAAACAATAGGAAATCTTTGTCACCCTCCTGCAAAACAACAGTTTGGTCTTTTGGGCTGAGATTTTCAGGAAATAAAGCCAATATCCCACAGAAGTGCCTTTTGGTGGTTTGGTGCCAAAATATATCAGAATTGCAAAGTTACAGCACTCTGAAGTTGACACTTTTTCCCATGAGATAACATTATGGCATCTGCCTCACCTTTTGGGTCCCGTATCTTGAAAACGGTTCGAGATAAGGACTTTTCATCACAAAAATATGTAATCCCCCACTGGGGGCTAAGTGCAAAACTAGCCTGGGAAGTCACAAATAATTTGAGATTTATTTTTTTTTTCTATGTCATATGGTTCCTGAGATATAAGAAATTTAGTATTCCAAGTGCTCATTTTCAGGTACGAGGGCCATTATTATGGCCACATTCTTTGTATTTACTGTGCTTCTGAATGCACCTTTTTGGGACAAAAAGTGTGTGCATTTGCGTTACTGTAAATGTTAGCATTTGTGTTTACATTTGCATTTACATTACTGTTTACGTTAGCGTTTCCATTTGCGTCACCGAGTGTGTTGCCATTTTCATTAGTGTTTGCATTTGCATCACTGTGTGTGTTACTATTTGTGTTTGCTTTTGCACTTGCATTTGCATTTCCATTTGTGTTACTGTTTCCTTTGGCATCACGCTCCCACCACCGCATAACATTCACTATTTATAGTGCACATTCTCAGAAAGAAAGGAAATTTGTGGCAAAAAATCCATTTAATGCATCAGTTAGGGTTGTTCCACAGCAATAAAAGCAAGGAAATGCGGTGTTAGGGTTACCACCCCTTACACCCCATGCCCACCCTGCCCACACCAACAGGTATCTGGGTCATGGCGTGGGGTCATACTGTGCTAACTCTCACCCCATTCTCCCATACTGTATTGCCTCAGCTTATTTTCACATGGAATGGGGTGAGAATTGGCTGATGACCCCAAAGCACATCCTGATGCCTGTTGGTGGGGAGTGTGGTGTGTATGGTGCGAGGGTGGTAACTCTAAGACTGAACTTCCTCATCTCTTTCACTGTGGGATTATCCTCAACTGATGCATAAATTGATTTTTTGCCTTGAAAATATATATATATATATATATATATCTATATATATTCATTGCAAAAAACGTTGTTAATGCATCAGTTAGGGTTGCTTACACATCGACAAAAATGAGGAAATTTGACATTAGGGTTTTCAACCCTAACTCTGAATCCTTCCCCACACACACATATACACCACACACATACAAGCAAGGGACGGTACAGCACAACACAACCACTCAGTAATAGACACAGTAAGGTAACAGAAAGAACATACAACTCTGTGGACATACCACAAGAGGCATCCATCATCATCTTTCAGCCACTGTATCACTTCTGCTGCCATCCCAATGTCGTGGGGGGTACACCCACATGCTCTGCAACCATGTAAGATGTCCAGTACATGAACTCTATAGCCCCATGCAGATAGTACAACAGTAACTATAAATTATAGTAGGACAACAGGGTGAGTTGGGCCCTGTTCTTCCATCCTTTCATTGAGATAGAGCAACACTCTACATATGTCTCAGAGGCATCACAGGGTGCTATGTACCCTGCCCTATAATCTCTGCATTAGCATAGTACAACACTATCTATGTGTCACTGTGTCCATATGTCACAGTGTCACCTGATGGTTGTTCAGATACTGCACTCTAATCCCTCCATCAAAATATAAGTGCAATACAATCTATGTTTCCCACTATCCATATGTAACAGTGAGAGTACAGGATGCTTCATATTCTGCAGTCCAATTCCTCCATCATCATCATATCACAACACAATATATATGTCACACTGCCTACATGTCACAATGACAAAAATGCAACATACTGTATGGATAGTGTTACACATGGATTGCCTTGTACTACTTCAATAGAACTATGATAGTGCACAGTCCAAACTACCCTATGTTCTCACTGTGATATATATGTATAATGTGACATGAGGATAGTGTTACATTATCTTGATGTAGGATTAGGAGGGCAGTTTGCCACAGTGACATATGAACAGTGTGTTATATGGATTCTGACATACTCTGTCAATGTACTGATGAAAGTGCATGGTCCAAAAGACAGGAAACTCCCAGCCCCACATTGACAAAATAGAACAGTGTTTATTTATTTCTTTCAGTTTGGGATTAATACCTTTGAGCCAAGGGCTCATTTACAAAGGCTCCAATCAAAACAAAGAACAGAAACAGTGATTAACAGCACAGCAGTATACAAACAAATACATTTGTGTGCTATGATATCATGATTACATGGTTTTATGGCAAACAAGGAGGGTTTTATAGCATACATAAAACAAGCATTTGTCAATGCTGAATGTTGTCTTGCTGGCATTGGCATTGGTTTTGCAGGAGTTAGAGAGATGCATAATAGGAATGGCAGTGAAGTATTGAACTGATGCCAACCCACCTCCACCCTGCAGAGACTGACAGGCATTGGGGTGTCCCTTTGGGTGTTGGCCATAGATCTCATGCCATTTCACCTCTCCTTATCCTACAGACACTGACAAGTGGCGTGGTGTGCATTCTGGTCTTCGGGCTTTACACTCACCCCATTCCATAAGGAAATACACTGAGATGGGTGCAGTACAGGACAGTGGGGTGAACTTTGGAGCCAGAGCATCCAAGGCACATCTTGATGATTGTCACTGGCTGCAGGGTGGGGGTTGGGGGTGGAATGGCGTGAGCATTACTTCCGACAATCCCGAGTCACACCCCTGACACCTGTCAGTCTCTACATATGGGCGTTTTGGCACCAAATTTTCAACATAGGCATTTAAGCACCTCTGCTCATATACAGTGTCACTGTTATTTCCTCAAAGTGTCCCAAGGAGTGATTTCTCACAGTGAGCACGCTATTCTATGCCTGAAGTGTGAAAACACATTTTGGGCAGGATATGTGAAATGAAAGCTGTACTATTCAACAAGAGGTATGGAAAAATGGCAATGGTGAAAATCCAGAGTGAAAATATCACAAATGCACGACGGTACGAGCCTGTGTGCAATCTGCCAATGCACGCTCATAACACAGTCATTTTATTGAGTGTCATCACCAAATTTTCAATGTAGGCATTTTAGGACCTCTGCTCATGAACTGTGTCACTGTCATTTTCATAATCTGGCCCAATCACTGATTTTCCACAGCGACTGCTCTACTGTGCACCTGAAATGCGGAAACACATTTCAGGCAGGATGTGGAAAATGACAGTTGTACTGTTCACAAGCTGGTGTACAAAAATGACAATGCTGAAAATCCGGCGTTAAAATATTGCGAATGCGAGGTTATGAGCCTGGAGTAACAGCGACAACGCTACACTATAGAACATGCATTTGTTGGATTTTTCCACCAAATTTGGAACATAGGTTTTTGAGAGGCCCCTCATGAACACTGGCACTGTCATTTTGTTAATGGGTCCCAAAAGGTGATTTTGCGCAGTGACTGCAAAATCATCTTTTGAGGCTTAGTAACACCATGACAGTGATAGAAATCATGAGGAGGGGCCCCAAAAACCCCATGTTGAAAATTTGGTGCCAAAATTCCAACAAATGCCTGAGACATGCAGCAAAGTTGAAAAACCCCTATTAATTCCATTCCATTATACAGCTTACCGGCATTTCCTCAGTTCGCAGTCGGCTTTTAAGACTGCAGACATGTTCCCGGCCCACCGAAGATAGTCGCACCAGACTCCGGAGGTAAGTACAGGGTGACAGGGTCAGGAGGGGTGTGGAGAGGCAGGGTGTGCAGTGAGTGGGTGCGGTTGGGGGGGCAGGAGACTATGAGGGAGCTTTTTTGTTACAGGGAAGGAAAAAAATTACATTGTGGGACAGTTTTTTTGTTCAGGGGAGGTGGCACACTGGGGTGGGCTCCCAGAATGCTACCTAACTGTTTTTGGGGGGGAGCTGTAGCCAACGGGAGATTGGGCACCCTCATCAGCAGAAAATGGGGGGTGAATTTAGGCTGACAGGGATTGGGCACCCCCGTTGGCACACAATGAAAGGTGGGGGGAGGCAAGAGCTGAAGGGGATTGGGCACCCCCTCAGCATATAAGAAATGCAGGGGGTGGCTGATTTATGCCGATGGGGAGTGGGCTCCCCCATCGGCACCCAATAAAAGCAGGAGGGATGCAAGAACTGAGGGGGATTGGGCACCCCCCTCGGCATATTGGAAATGGGGGGGCTGATTGTGAGGCCACAGTAAGCCACTGGGGGCTTGGGCACCCCAAAGTCGGCCGTTGGTTGGGCAGCCATCCGCCAGACTGCTCGTGGTGAGCATGCAGGAAGGGTCCGCTGCATCTGACGAGCTTTTCTCGGATTGCAGTGGACCTTTGCTTAGATGTACTTGCCACATTAGCATGCATGGGGCATGCAGGCTGATTGGGGAATGAGGGACGCCCCTACTGATGCATGTCCTGCATTCACCCAACAGCGGCAGCGCCTCCAAATCTGCACTACCGCAAGATGTTGACTTGCTTGCAAGCTCGGCAAGCCAACATAAAAATATAATGATGTTCTTAACAGTCACTTTCCAATTAGGTTATAGATTAGCCATATTATTTAAGGTGATTACTTCATCGTCAGTTATTCCTGAGAAATATTGTTAGTTCAGAAATTCAGCACAGGACAAGAGACAGTGTTTTTATGAAATGTTGGGAACACTATTGGTCTTTGTAGGTATTACAACAGTCTGCATAGATCAGGTGTGAAGTGTGGAATGATTCACAGTGCAGTGATAAATCTACATGCCGTCACATCTCTACATGCAGATAGTAGAAAAGTGTACATAGCTAACAGCAGAACCACATGATACTATACAGCCTGCACTTCCATACCTCCATCCACACAAAAGAACAGTATGTATAAGTCACAGTCACACAGTAGGTTGGTTTACACCCTGTGCTCCTATCCCTCCACAGATGCATATACACTGTGTATCCATCTGAGGAAATATAAGAGTGTGGCCCATAAACTTCAATGCATCAAGTTATGAGCAGGTGTAGCAAAAAAGTATGAAACAGTCATAACCTTCTCATATTAAAGAACTTTCACCAAAAAGGTTCTACATAGCCTTCTTAAGACCTACCCACATCTTTGCACAGCATGTGGGTGTACCCCCCAAGGCACTGAGATGGCAGCTGAAGTGATACAGTTGCTGAAAAATGATAATGGATGCCTTCTGTAGTATGTTTACAGAGTTTATGTTCTTTCTCTTACCTTATGGAGTCTGTTTCTGATTGGTTGCGTTGCATTGTACCATTCCCTGCTTGTATGTGTGTTGTATATATGTGTGTGAGGGGAGGGATTTGGAGTTAGGGTTGAAAATCCTAACGTCAATTTTTCTTGCTTTTGTCGCTGTGTAAGCAACCCTAACTGATGAATTAATGATTTTTTTTTTTGCAATGAATTTCCTTACTTTTTGAAAAAGTGTAATATTACTTGTAAATAACTTGTTGGTGGGATAGAGGGGCCCTTTGGTCCCTGTGCTCCCACCAAGTTGCCTGTTTCTGTATAATAATATGCATCTGTGGCAGCTTGGGCCCTATGGGCCCTGAACTGCCACTTACACATAGCTACAGAGCCATACAGCAGCCCTATAGGGCAAGGAGCCCTTGTAACACTAATTTGCCAATATCTTGGGAACTGTATTAGCTAGAAAAAAGATTCAAGTGTCATTGTAAGCGTGACAGGGAGTACTGCATATGGCGATAAACAACCAAACCCATATCTCATATCATTTATGAGATACAGGCACTGAAATGCACTGGACAGGCCCTCTTTGAACCAATGTGATACAAATTTGCCAATATCTCATTAATCGTGCAACCTATGTCAAAAATTCCACTGAAGGTGTAGTCTGTGGTTTCCAGACTTGCTCCAGTGGCTTAGATCACTTAGTGATCTAAGGTACTGGTAGCAAAAAATCTGTGTCTTGCTTTGTTTCTGAGATACGAAAGCTGAAGTGGCTTGTGGGTGGAGAGCTGCCACATGTCACTGATTGGGGACTGGGGTGGTGGAGCTCAGTGGGTGGGTGGGAGGAGGGAGGTACCACTGAACCACCAGGGATGAATTGGTATATGATATTTTAATACCTACACCCATGATCGGGCTGGAAGCTGTCCTCTGGACCACCAGGGATGTGGGACCTTTTGTCTTAATACAGGTGCCCATGATCAGGCTGGGAGTGATCCACTGGAACACCAGGGATATTGGACCTTTCACCTTAATACAGGTGCCCGCAATCGGGCTGGGAATGGTCCACTGGATCACCAGGGATATTAGAACTTTTGTCTTAATACATATGCCCGTGATTGGGCTGGGAGCAGTTCACTGGACCACCAGGGATACTGGACCGTTCATCTTAATACATATGCCCACGATCGGGCAGTGGGGCACTTTGCCACTTGTGCAGAGGGCGTCGGTCCCCGATGGCTGCAGGGTTTAGCACACCTACATGCAAATGGGACCATAATGACATGCAAATAGCCCCATTTGTGCCTTGCATGTATTATGGCCCAATTTACATGTGCACTTTTGAATATCATGGTTGATGTGCCTAGCACAATGGCACTTGTGCTAGTGCATCTCCCTGCCCCTCTCTGGCCACTTGCGCTGGTGCAGTGCTACCGCACCATGCACAATGCAGGTGGCCACAGAGTGATATCAACTGTGCTAAGCCATGGTGCAATACTGTTGGATATCACCCTGTCAGTGCCCTGGCACATCCCAGTTGCGCTGTGCCCAGGCTTGTACCACAGCCTAGCACAGTCTGAATATCTCACCCCTTGTGTTTTGTTATCAGTTGTACACATCTGCACAGATATGTAGAAATGTATTGTACAGTGGAAATAGCCCAGATAATCACATGTATACATTTTGATAATCAGCTATGAGTCATATGGACAGTAGCACTTAATGCAATGCAATACCATTAAATGCATGGATAGAGTACCTTTGGCACAGTAAATAAAGAAATGATGTGATTTTTCTTTTTTTTTTAAAACAAACATAAATATTTCTAAGTCTATTTAACTTATATACATTCAATTTGAAGCTCAGTATTATATACATGTGTACAAGTCTGAGTCACATTTCTTGGTTATAGTTCATCATATTCAGTGTTGAAAGTCCAAGAACAGTGACAGATAATACTGCACAATTAATTAACGTATGCATTCAATTTTTCTGTTTTCTTTTTTTTTAAATAAACATAAATACATGAAAATCTATTTAAGTTATATACATGCAGTTTGAAGCTCAGCATTATATACATATGTACAAGTCTAAGTCTCATTTTTTTGGAAAAGTTTGTCATGTTCAGTGTTCAGAGTGCAAGAACAGTGATAGAAAATTCTATCAGATTGTTTTCAACAATTGCAGTTTAGTGCTAGCAGATGAAACCACAATGAAGGTAGTCATGCTGTTAACGTGGGTGTGATAACTACATTCGCAAAGACATAACTTAGTAATTGACATTGTGTAATATCCAGTGCCCTTGAGTCTGCTTGGATTTGGCAGAAGTCAATTTAGTAAGTATTATAATCAAGATCAAGAAAGTAGACAACAACAGGAAAAGGACCAAGAACTTAACCTGATGTATATTGTTGAAACAAGTAGAATTCTCAACACAATATGTGGAGAACAGTAGTTGCATCTCTGATAAGCACTTAAATAAGTTAGTGAGTTTGTCATTGCCAAGTAAGATTGTACTGTGAAACAACTGAATACACAGTAATATGTGCTGAGACATGCAGACTTAAGTAAGACATCTGCAAAAAGACATGACTAACTGACTATTGATTACAGTTCAATTCCCTCAAGTCTACTTGAACAGTAACAATGCAGTTTTTGTAGTGAGTATATCTAACTTGCAAATGGTGAATATCACAATACAATGTTTTTGAAAATTGCATTGCAATGAATGATGAAAACAGTGTTGCTTTGTATCCAGTGTATGAGGATAGCAGTGTGATAAACAAGTATTTGTCTATCACAGGTAGATGCATTGCTGTACTGTTGTGGTGTCTTCTGCAATGGCAGAGAAATCACAGCAATTAACATGGGCTGTGGTGATTTTGTGCAATAACTAGAACACATAGGTCACTATGGGTGGCTTTACACACCAGTAGTTTCTGATGAAGGTGCAACTTATTCTATTAAAGGAAAATACATGTGTACATTGGTGGTAAACGATTATATCTGGATGGAATATGCACATGGAATGTTATTATTGCAGAGATGTTGGTTTAGTGAGATGGTATGATTAGATGGCATCACATAGAAACATAGATTTTGATGGCAGATAAGGACCACTTGGCCCACCCAGTCTGCCCATTTCCCTACCTATTGGATAAGCTGCAGATTCTAGTTAACCAGCAGCCTACTTCCTACAAACCCCCACCATAATAGCCTTATGTCTGTCACATGCATGTTTGAATTCCCCCACTGTTTTAGACCCCACAGCCTCTCCAGGAAGGCGGTTCCACGCATCTACCACTCTCTCTGTGAAAAAAGATTTCCTCACATTACCCCTGAGCTATCCCCCCTCTAACTTTCAATTGTGCCCGCTTGTTCTTACACATCTTTTTTTCTGAAAAATGCTACCCTCCTGGACTTTGTTGATTCCCTTGAGGTACTTAAAAGTTTCAGTCATGTCCCCCCGTCCCTCCTTTCATCAAGAGTATACATATTAAGCTCTCTCAGTCTCTCTTCATATGGTTTCTGATGTAGACCCTGCACCATTTTAGTTGCCCTCCTCTGGACTGCTTCCATCCTGTCTATGTCCTTGGGTAGATTGCTTATTGGTGCAATGGAAAATTATGACATATGCATCTTTTAGCTTCTTTGGGAGTCTTTCTTTCAGAGTGCATACTGTATCATTGCACTCCACCAATCCCTTTCTGAACCTTCTCCAAGTGACATAGTGGCCAGAGTGGATGGATAGGCTGTGATGGAAGATTATTGCATGGGTGTCAAATTGAGCTCCTGAGAACATAGTTCTTCCACCAATGAAGTGTGAAATTGGTGCTGTTACTTTCATGTCTTGAGAGTTAAAGCATTGCAATACAATCATTAGGTATGAAATTGAATATGTAACTTTCAGAGAGCAAACACAAGAACGGCCACATCTTTAGCACAGCCAACTAGTTTCTGCATTTGCAAATAACTTGTGGAACTTCACAGTTCTCTGTTCAGGGACATAGACAGACAGCCAGAGCACATCCTGAGTTGTCTGTGATTCTTTGTGGCCGCATGACAAACATGTGTACTTGGACACATAGTCAACTTTAAAGTGTATACGCAGATCAATGTCATCATCTGCTAAACTGTTTATCATTCCCATCATGAACTCTGTGACAACTTGTGCATTGTCAGCAAACATTGATTGTCCTGCATATTTTCCAAGAGTTAGTCATAGAGGAGTTAAGCTTTGTAAACTGGGCAACTGGTCTTCACTACCTCTAATGACTCTTTTTAATGCTTCCAACTGAGATGTCAACTGACTTGAGTTTAACACATTAGCAAACTCAGGGATGTGGAGAAGTGCTGGCATAGTTACATTTGCATAGCAGTTTACTCCTGTGCTGTTGTCAAATATTGGCAGTGTGTTAACCCCAATACATTTTTTTACAGGTGGAGATGCGAGTTGTTTATGAAGAGAGTGCTCTGTAATGGAGTGATGAGGTGACAACTGTGGAGTTTTAGTGTGCTTTCTTTTTAGTTTGTGTCCTTCATCCATTGTAATAGCTGTTCCAGACTCATATCTGGGAACTGGTAGCAAAGGAGCATTTGGTTAATACAATATACATAATCTGTTGTACTCAGCTATGCATTTTGTGTCAGCAAGTATTTTACTTTCTGCAAGATTCACAGTGTGTGCTGCAGACAATTGTCTTACATGAGACAAAGCAACATAAGACATCCCATCCAAGAGTACAGCCAACTGCGCAACACTTGTACAAGACTAGTACATCAAGCCAAAGCTGCCTACATTGCTGATACCTTCCAGTCTAACATAAGTCACCCATCAAAATTCTGGAAGGTGGTAAAAGCCATTTTTTCTCTCAACACTCACACCCCTGTCCCCCATTATCATAGCTCACTCCATCCTAACCGATACCCCTCTGTGGCTGCAGCTTTGAACACCTACTTTACATCATGCACCTCTTCACTTCTCTGTACACTTCACATGGTGCCTCCTCCATCCCTCCCCTTTACCCTTAGTGTCCACTCAACCCCACTTCCACTTCTCACTTGTCTTCTACTTAGATGCACTAAAAGATCTCATGGCATTAAACCTGACTGAAGAAAAGAGCCCGGATGATAACAATGCTAAACTTTTATACCTGTCTGCCCCTGCTTTCGCACAACCCATTGCTGATCTGCTAAACCGCTCAGTCAAACATGACTCACTCCCAACCTCCTGGAAACAGGCTACCATCTTTCCCCTCCACAAAGGGGGTGACCCCTATATAACAAGCAACTACCACCCTATCTTCCTTCTACAAATTCTTGCCAAGCTACAAGAACATGTAGTGCTCTCTCCACTCTCTTCTTCCCTTGATTTCTCCTCCTTTTTCTCCCCTTACCAGTCTGGCTTCCAAAAAAAAACACTCTACTTCCACCTCCCTCCCTCTTCGCTCTATCCTACTAGACACTCTCTGTGGCTGGGTTGTCTCCACCAACCACAAACTGGTTCAAATCCTACCTTATGGGCAGGATGCAATCAGTCAGGATTGGGGACTCCCTTTCTCTCTCTCCACCTCTCCCCATCTATTTAGGGGTCCCTCAAGTCTCAGTTCTTGGTACAATTCTATTCTCCATTTTCCTTAATGATCTTCTCTTGGTCTGCCAATCTGAATACATTCACACGTAGGCTAATGACACCATACTGTATGCTTCCAGTCCCTCTGCCCAATCAGTGGTGTCCACTCTTCAAGTGGACATTAATAATGTCCAGTGGTGGCTATGTGCACACCAGCTGTTTCTAAATGCCAAGAAGACAGTCTCCATGATCTTTGGCACAAGAAAGAGACTATCTAGGCTCCCCTCCATCCCCACCTTCCACACTCTTAGTGGACCTTTGTTGGAAAATAATGCCTCCTTCAGACACCTTGGGGTCTGGCTCAATAAACACCTTGACTTCTCTAGTCACATGGTTGCAATCCATAAGAAACTGCTCTCCAAACTAAGTGCCCTTTACCAGAACTGCAATTGCATCCCCCTATCAGCACACAGAGAAATTCTTCTGAGAATGATATTTGCAGCATTTGATTATGGTGATGTAGTTTATAGTGCCACTCTCGAATCCATGTTAGCCATGCTGGACACCCTTTTCCACTCTTTCTGTTGCTTTGCCCCTGGCTGCCCACCCTGCACTCACCACTGTTCCTTATATCAATCCATGGAACCCCACACCCTCACTGATCACTGCCTTGTTCACTGCATTAAATTCCTCTCTCTCAACATCACCATCCTGTCACTCTCTGCAGAGCAGTGCTGCCCGTATGCTCTCCATCCCATCCCAGTCCATCTCCATTGGTCAGTCTTCCTTCTCCTTCCACTTCTCCAAGCTTTGGAACTCTTTCTCTAGCATCATTCAAAATGCTCCATTGCCACATGTCCTCTCCACTCTCATGCGTTCATACACAGCCGTATATGCAAATGCCCCTAATGGCAGGCAGCTGCTTGCTACCCCCCCAATAATCTGGACCTAATCTTGTTAAGGCAGCTCTTACCATATGCTTTTGTGTCAGGTCATTGTTAGATAACTGTGTCATGTTATTCGATCATTTATCTGAATCTAAATCATATGGTGCAGGACTTAATGTTCTATATTTATCACTGCATTCTGGTGGCAGTACTTGTTGTTCACTTATACTAAATTTAGCATATCTGCTGTATTACGATCCCCCTCGATTAATATCTGGAAATGAGCAATATCTGCTCAGTATGTCTACCTTGTGAAACATTTCAATAAATAAAAATGATATATGTACATATATATATATATATATATATATATATATATATATATATATATATATAGCTATATATATGTAATATATATATATAGATAGATTTATATATATAATTATATATATATTATATATATATCTATATATATATATATATGTGTGTATGTGTGTGTATATATATATATATATATATATATATATATATATATATATATTAGTGGCATGGCAGTGCCACTACATTTAGGGTTACAGCCATTTCTATGTTAAACCTCAAATTTTGCACTTTAATAACTGTTGAACCTTTGTCTGATTTGTCTGTAAATTTGGAATGCAGGAAAATGTAGCATAGATCTCTGATCTGGAAATTTTTGTTTCAGTCTAATATACGATTGCAGAATTGTAGCTTGCTGAAAAAGTGAATTTTCCCCTATGTTGTGAATTCTTTGTCCATCCATAATGCACTGAACAATACATTTGAATGGGTTCATATTGGGTTATCTACATATATCTTGGGTTGCACTGGTGTCTTTTGAGGATTTTGTGAAAAAATATGTCTCCATTCAACAGTTATGCCATTTTTTGATGTCTCATTATAGCCTATGGAAAAATGTATATGTGCATTGCGAAAACATTTGCGATCAAATTTTGTTGTCGAGCTTGCCCAAAAAGGTTTTCATGCTGCTGCCATCTTGTTTTCAGTTAGTGAGAGAGAAAAAATGCTGTAATTCAATAAATACTGCACTTTACAAAACACCAAGTACTGTGTTTACCTAATCGGGCCCCAAGAAACATACCCCATGCATTAGTTTTTCACCATCTAGTCTGCAAATATGTTTTTCAAATTTTTGTCATTTTCTGATCTCGCAAACATTAATGTTGCTGCGCAAACAATCGCGGTCACTCAAAAAAGTAACCGCGGTTACATTTTTTTGTACGTGCTAACATTCCCATTATGGAGTTAGGAGAATTGTGTAAAACATGAAAGTAATCACAGTAACACAGCACAAACACATTTTGCTAAATGTTGTTTTCTTTGTCACTAGATTGTGGCAAGCCAGATTGAGATATTAGACTGAAATTTCCAGAGTGACATGCACTCATCCCACAGATGTGCCTTTTGGTGGTTTGGTACAGAAACATTCAACAGGCCCATAGTTACAGCATTCAGAAGTTCAGAAATTTTCCCATTGGATAACCTTACAGTGCCTATGATGCCTTTCAAGTCCTGTATCTCGAAAACAGTTCACGGTATGGACTTTTCATCTCAAAAATGCTTAGTCCTCCCACAAGGGGACTAAGTACAGAAGTAGGATGGAAAGCCATGAAAACCATGACATTTGAATTTTTTTCTAGCTTGTACAGTTTGCAAATTAGTGTTCCAATTGCTCATTTTCTTGTGAGTAGGCCAATATTATGAACTCATTGTTAATGGCCACAGTCCTTTTCAGTGTCAGTATCTTAGAATCTATGCAAGATATGGATCTGGTGAATTTACATTGTGAAAACTACTCACCCTCATGATTACAATGACATTTGATTTTTTTTCTAGCTGCTATGGTTCCTGAGATATGAGCAAATTAGTGTTACAAGGGCTTCTTGCCCTATAGGACTGCTGTATGGCTCCATACTTATGTGTAAGTGGGAGAACAGGGACCAGAGGGACTGCACTTCCACAGACACATATCATTATGCACAAATAGGCAGCTTGGTGGGGGCTCCCCACTCCCACCAACACATGCAATTTACTACTTACATTACACTTTTTTTTTAAAAAAGAAAGGAAATTCTTTGTAAAAACTCCATTAATGCATCAGTTTGGGTTGTTTCCACATTGACAAAAGTGTGGAAACTCCATGTTAGGGTTACCATCCCACCTCCATGGCCCCTTCTCAAAACCCTAACTCCGTATCTCCCCCCATACACACATATATGCAAGGCACATACAACATTGTATAATGCTATACCATTCTGGAACATCTGTAAGCACAATAATCATAACACTGTACTAATTTCACATAACACTATCTAATGAAAACACAAACAAAGTATAAGCGACTCTATACTGCCAGCACAGTATGATGACACATTACTGCTGGCATATCTTCCTAATACAATGACACTTAGTCTGTAAACATTTTCAGACTATTGATTTATATGTGTCATAATCCAACAAATGGGTCACTGTTAGTATTGTCGCTACCACATAAGCATGTGGTTGCAGGACAGTTACACCTGACACATACAAAGTACTTTGGAGATACTGCTTGACTGGGAAACTACAACAAACACATGTTGTTATGCTGTTGCAATACCTGGAAATAGTCATTAATGGTATGTTATGGTTACCTTTGAATGCTATAATTGTTGCTTTTACATCTTACTTGTAAACAATGCTATAATAAATTACTTTTATTACTACCACTATTTGTTATTAGGACTGACTCACTGTATCACAAAACAGAATGCAAACATCCAATGACTGTTGCTAGGTTCACATAAACTATCATATCTAATACACTATGTGTGGATAACATACTGTGTGTTTCATCAGGTGTTAACTATTGAAGTATGGGCATCTGCACCATGATTGCCCAGCATGTGAATGTACTCCCAAGCCACTATGATGGCTTCAGAATTAATTCATACACTATGTGGACTGTGACAATGCCTGTGTCTTGTGGAACATTTACAGAGTTGTATTTCACTTCTGTTACCTGATTCTGCTTGTCCCAGGTTGCTTGTCTTACCTTAGTCCTTCCATTGCTTGCATATGTGTGTGTGTGGTGGAGGGGAATGTGGAATTAGGGTTTTGAGCAGGGGTGGGGGTGGGGTGTGGGATGGTAACCTTAATGTGAAATTGCCACACTTTTGTCAGTGTAGAAACAACCCTAATGGATGCATTAACAGAGTTTTTGCAAGAAGATATATATATATATATATATATATATATATATATATATATATATATATATATATATATATATAGAGATAGATATATATGTGTATGTATGTATATATATATATATATATATATGTATAGATAGATATAGATATATATGTGTATGTATATATATATATTTATATATACACAGACTTTTTTTGCAATTTATATACAAACACATATATATATGTATGTATATATATATATGTGTGTGTGTGTGTGTGTCTGTGTATAAATTGCAAAAAACGTTGTTAATGCATCAGTTAGAGTTAAGGTGACAAAAGTAGGGAAATGTGGTGCTAGGGTTTCCAATCCTAACACCCCATCTTTCACAGATGAAGAGGCATCGGGAGGCAGCACTGGGGTTGTCAACCCTAATGCTCACCCCATTCCATTAGAAAATAGACCGGGTGGGTGCAGCATCAGAAAATGGGGTGAGCATTAGGGATGATGACCCCAATGCCTCTTCATCTGTGAAGGGTGGGGTGGGGTGGGATGTTAGGGTTGACAAACCTAATGCCAGATTTCTCTGCTTTTGTTGCTTTAACCATAACTGATGTATTAATGAAGTTTTTTGCAATTTTTTTTTTACTTTTTGCTATAGTATAATAGTATCCTTATTTTATAGTGGGAGTACAGGGTACAGCAGACCCTGCGCTCCCATCCCTCCATTGAGATAGTATAACAGTATCCTTATTTCACAGTGGAAGTGTAGGGTCCTTCAGATCCTTTGTTACCATACCTCCATAAATGTGTATATGTATGTAGCTGTGGAAGCACATGGACCTCCAGCCCCTGTGTGTCCAGATATAGTATGGCACTCACAAAATTGTCACCAAACCCATGTTATTACCCCACCTCATGTTGCTGGCACACAGACTTTTTCAATCCCTGCCAAAATGTAACTCTGCACAAATGCAACACCAATCCACTGTGCAGGTGCAAAAACACATTTTAGACAGGATTTGAAAAATGACATCTGTGTTATAGATGAGGTGGCATAATAACAAGCCTATGCTGAAACTTTGGGTTCAAAATATTTAAAAATCTCCAAAATTACAAGCAGGTGTAGTGAAATTGTGACAAATAGTCAAATCTCTGTGAATTTTAATCATTTTGACCTCAGATTTTCAATATAGCCTTCTTATTACCTCACCACATGTACCCAGTACAGAAAAATTTCAAATTCTGACAAAATGTAAATCTGCGCAATCGCATTGCCATTCAACACTACAGGTGTGTAAACACATTTTGGACAGAATTTGAAAAATGACAGCTGCAACATATATTAGGTGGGATAATAATAAGACTGTATTGAAAGTCTAGGGTGAAAATGTTGAAAATGTCCACAGTTACAAGAGTTCATAGCATGATTGCAATGAATGCCCATAATGCAGCCATTTTTCAATATTTTAACCCACAATTTTCAACATAGTCTTTTTAAAATCCCACTTCATAAACTATAAGGATCTCATCATGGCACTCCTACCAGAAAGGTGATTTTGCCAACCAATCGTTTAATCACCTTTCCAGTAAGAGTTGCTTAATGACAGTCATATTGTTCGTGAGGTGGGTGCCCAAAAGAGATGTTGAAAATGTGGGGCCAAAATCTCAAAAAATGGCTGAGTTATGGCAAAAAGTTGAACCCCCCAATTGAAATACATATAAGTGCATTTACCTTAGTTCAGATTGCAGTTGCTGGTTCGAGCAGCAAGTAATGTCTTCAGTAAATGGAGTGGGTCTTGAACCTGGGACCTCCTGAGGTGAGTGGTGGTCTGGGGGGGGCATCACAGTTGGTGTGGCCAGGAGGGTGCACAGTGGGGGGCTAGGCGGGGGTATGGGCTACATTGGCAATGGACTTTTTTTTTCTAAATAGCTTAAAGGCTAGCAAAAGACATTGATGGATGTTTTTTCCTTTTCAGGGAAAAAATAAATAAAACCAAGGCTGATACCACTGCCACCAATGATATCTGCAGGCTTGGAGGGTGGGGGGATACCACTATACAGCAGGGGAAAAATTAGGACCTCTGTGACCTCCCCAAAAAAGTGGATGGGGACAAAAGTAATAAATAAATATATTTAAAAATATATATCTATATATCTATATCTATATCTGTATCTATATCTATATCTATATCTATATCTATATCTAAATCTATATCTATATCTATATCTATCTATCTATCTAGCTACCTATCTATCTATATCTATCTGTGTTAGTGTGGAAGGGGTGCCACTATTTCCCATTCAGGGATGTCACATCAACAAACATAAGAAAAAAATACAGCAGAAAGTCTTTCCTTTGCCCTTTTAAGACACCCGATGTCCTTGTATGCAATGGAAAATGATCAAGTATATGAGCTGATGAACAAGGATTCCTGGTCTGGCCATCTTGTCTAAAATTTTCATAACCAGATGGCCAGATCAGAATCCTTGTTCATCAATCAATCTCCTTTTTTGCCATTCCTTTTTCATCTGGCAAAGAAGGAGATTGGCTGGTAAGCAAGTATTCCCAGTCTGGCCATCTCATCCTGAAATTTTCACAACCAGATGGCCAGAACAGAATCCTTGTTTGACAACTGATTTCCATGTTTGCCATCCTGGCTCATCACTGGCAAACAAGGATCCCCGTTCTGGCCATCTCATCTGAAAATTTCACGACGAGATGGTCATACCAGGAGTCCTTGTTTGCCAGCCGATTTCCTTGTTCACCATTGACAAAAAAGGATGGCGAACAAGCAATTTAGTGAGTGGTGAACAAGGATTTTCAAATATAAAAAAAATCTTTTCAGGGGGACACAAACATCAGAATGCACACAGTTCAGCTCATCAACTTCCCATAAGGTGAAGTCATACTTAAATGTGTCAAACAGACATCCCTGGGCAGAGTTATGACAGTTTGTAAACAATTCAAAAACCAAGATGGCAACTGGTGAACAAGAAATATTTTCTGGCCAGGATTGTCTCTGGCAACCCAGGATTGGTCCCTGGTGAACCAGGATCCTTGTTTGCACCATGCAGCTACTGTAGCCTGAAAAATAAAAATACCTTTGACAATGATGGGACCTTAAAAATGGTACAACATTGGAATGGATTAATATTATTTTCACCAAAGAAATGCTGGCTTATTCTGTCACCCAAGATCATTCTACCATAAACATTTCTGACCACAATGCAACACCATCAGTGCACAGTGGGATGAGGAAAAACCTGCAAAAAGTGACAAATTTTCTGTTCTTTTCACAGTATGGATCTCCAAATCTGCAAATCCAACCAGAACAAAACTTGGCACATCAAGAGATCTACCCCAGAAAAGCACACATGCAAATGTTTGTGCAAATCTGTTGAACAGCTGCAAAGTTATTAAAGTGCACAATTTCTTTTTTTTTATCCGCAGTTTACATGCCTCTCCCCAGCTTGCCAACCCTGACCCATCAGGACAGAAATAGCAGACATCCCACGCCTGGCACCCTACTCAGACTGGACCCCTAAAGCCTCATGAAGCTGTGGATTGCTCCCCAGGTGGGGATGAGGTGTGGTGCAGACACCCCTTAACTTACATTTTGTTGGTCTGGGTCCATCAGGTGGGCACAGGCAAATTGTGGGCATGTCTCTGGCTCCCCATCTCACCAGTGGTGGAGGCTGTTTTCTCACTTTTCTCCCTCCCTGTGCAGCGTGCAGCCCCCTGATGTCATGGTGCATAGCACCCATGTCCATGCTGTACTGTGGCTGCCCATCCCCTTCAGTTGGGGCTTGCAATACTCTGAGCCTCTGCTTGGAGTCAGTTAAGTGTGTGGGCATCAGCCACTTCCTTCCATGGAGAAAGCGAACTGTCATCAGATGTTCAAGCCTATCTCCCACTGACCCACCAGTGACCCGAGTCCATTCCCAAACCCGGGTTGTCAGTGTGGTGTGAGGTGTGGCATCCAGCACCTCAACCCTCAGTGCCACCAAGCCAGCTAAAGTGCACAATTTCAGGTTTAACATAGAATCTGCTGCTCAACCCTAAATATAGTGGCACTACAGCACCACTATAATATAGATGACAAGGTGGATAGATAGATAGACAGATAGATAGATAGATAGATAGATAGATAGATAGATAGATAGATAGATAGAAAGAATATCTGCACAGTAGTGCAGGTATAGTTGTGGTTGCCATGCCACTTCTATGTTAAATCCAAATGTGTGCACTTTAATAACTTTGCAACTGTTTCTTCAACTTGCCTGAAATTTTGCATGCATGGTGTCATCTGAAAAGTTTTGTTCTGGTCAGATGTATGGTTGCTCAGCTGTGAAGTTTCAAAAATGTGAAAATTCCTTAACTTTTGTGCAATTCTTTATCAGGCTACAGAGACCAAATGGTGCATCTGTCTGGCTTCAAATGTGTATTTGTATATGTGACCTTGGTGAAGGTCATGCCTTTTGAAGATTTGGTCAAAAAAAATATTTATCTGTTGAAATGTTATGCATGTTTTCATGTCCCATTTTAGCCTACAGCAACATTTATATGGGTGACATGAAAACTACTGCAAAAACATTTTTCTTTTCATGCTGCTGACATCTTGTTTTCAGTTAGCAAGAGACAAAACACAATGGCCCAGATATTCAAGTGGGATATGGAAAAGGCTGCCAGGCACGGCACAAATTCCAGTGTAATGGGGTGCAATATAATAATATGCGGCGCAGATTCAGGGGGCAAGCCCATGCATATGCTGCACATCACGATATTCAGCCCGGGATGTGTGGTGCATATGCTGGCGCAACCTTGCACTGCGCCACATGGGAGGCTCAAAGTTGAGCCCGTCCAGAGCAGGAACAAATCCCGGCCACCCACAGGTGGGCTGCTGTATTGTAGGGTGCAACACAGCAGCCCAGCTGTGGGTGGCCACCCACCTGCCAGAACACCGTCTGCAAGTACTCACAACCCTAGTGGTCAAGTGGAACCCCCCCCACCCATTGCCACAATCATGGTATATGTAAAAGCATTAATCCTTGGTAGTCTAGTGGTCCCCATCCCTGATACCCCAAAGAATATAATACATGATCAGCCCTGGTGGTCTTGTGGTCCCCCCTCCCACCTGAGCCCCCAATAAATGTATAACTGTCAGTCCCTGGTGGTCTAGTGGAATCCCCTCGCCCATTGCCATGATTATGGTAAACCTCCAAAAGAAATGCCCTGGTGATCCAGTGGTAACCCCACCCTCCCACCCTCACAGAACCCTTGCCCACCCTGCTCCCCCCATCATTGGCAGGAGGCTGCAACCCACCCACATACCACCTGGCCACCTGCTGAATGACAAGTACTGTGTGGGCTGTAAGACCATTGGTCTCCAGTGTACCTGGGTGAGATACTAACAACAACAAAAATGGAAAGGGACCTGGGGGTAGTCATATCAGATGACCTAAAGGTGGGCAAGCAATGTGAGAGGGCAGTAAGGAGGGCTGGAGGATACTGTGATGCATAGGGAGAGGCAACACCACTAGAATACAGGAAGTTGTTATCCCTCTGTACAGACAGCTGGTGAGAACCCATCTGGAGTACTGCATGCAGTTCTGGAGACCCAGTCTCCACAAAGACATAAACAGGATGGAGGCAGTCCAGAGGAGGGCAACTAAAATGGTGCAGGGTCTGCACTGGAAGACATATGAAGAGAGAGATTTAAGAAGCTTGATATGTATGGCCTCAAGGAAAGGAGGGAGAGGGGGGAACATGATAGAAACATTCAAGTACCTCAAGGGAATCAACAAAGTCCAAGAGGGTAGCATCTTTCAGAAAAAGAGGTGTGCAAGAACAGGGGGGCACAATCTGAAGATAGAGGGGTTGGCTCAGAGATAATGTAATAAAGTATTTTTTCCACAGAGAGGGTTGTGGATGCATGCAATGGCCTTCCGGAGGAGGATGTGGAGACAAAAACAGTGCTGGAATTCAAGAATGCATGGGACAGTCATAAGGCATTTCTAGGGGGTTGGGGTAGGAAGTAGTAGGCTGTTGGTTAAATAGGATCTGCAGCTTATCCATTAGGTAGGGAAATGGGCAGACTGGGTGGGCCAAGCAGTCCTTATCTGCCATCAAATTATATATGTGGACCAACGAGTTTGCAGACCATACTATACTAAACAATCCTAAATATGCACCCAGGCTTCCGCCACTGCCTGGTGCAGTCTGAATATCCTGGCCAATGTAACTAAATATTGCTCCTTGTTAAACACAAACACTTGTGCTTACCTAACTGGGGTCTGAGGAACTCGCCTCTGGCATCAGTTTTTGTGCAGATTGACTGGAAATATGTGCTTTAAAATTGTTCTACCATTTTGGCATCTTGTTTTCATGAAAAAAATGTTTGTGTTTGAAGTAATGGCCAAGGACAAGAAAATATGCATGAAAACATATATTTTTTTGAACAGAATGATTTAATTATAAGGTATATGGGTGTTGTGAAATCTTTTTTCTTTTCGTGAAAACAAAGCTTGAAAACATTGTCCCATGTGTTATTTTGTTTGTAAATTCCGTGTGCATTAACTGCATCAAAACAGTTGGGGCTTTTGTGCTGAACCTTGCAAGGTGGCAAGCCCTAGCCCCACAGATCTGTCTTTTCTGCTTTGGTTCCAAAACATTCAATGGGACACTAGTTACAACACTCCAAAGTTCAGAAATTTCCCATAGGTGAACATTGTGGCACCTGCAGTGACTTTTGACACCCATATCTCAGAAATGATTCGAGATACAGATTTATTGCTACCCAGTACTTAGGTGGACTAGGCCCATGTGGAGGTTTCAAAATCATGATTACAACTTCTGTGGAATTCTTTTTCATAGTTGCCAGTTGCCATGGTTACTGAGATATTGCTAATTAAGTGTTACAAGGGTTCCTTTTTTAGTAATATGGGGCTGCAGTATGGCTCTATACTTATGTGTAAGTGTGAGCGCAGGACACAGGGCCCGCGTTCTCACAAAAACATACCAGTTGCCAGCTATATTGCACTTTCTCAAAAAGAAGGGAAATTCATTGCAAAAAAACATAATTAATGCATAAGTTAGGGTTGATAGCACAGTGACAAAAGTATGGAAATGTGATGTTAGGATTACCCCCCCTACCACCCCACCCTCCACATACCAATAGACACTGGGGTGTGCCATGGGGTCATCAATCCTAACTCTCACCCCATTCTCCTGTACTGTAGCATGTCAGCTTACTTACACATGGAATGGGGTGAGAGTTGGGCCTAATGGCCCCATGGCACACCCAATATCTGTTGGTGTGTGGAGGGTGGGGGTAGGGGTGAGGTCGTGGGTGGGTGAGGTGGTAGGTGGCAGCCCTAACATCACATTCCCATACTTGTGTCACTGTGCTATCAACTCTAACTGATGCATTAACAAAGTTTATTCCAATGAATATATATAGATATAGATATAGATATAGATATAGATATAGATATAGATATAGATATAGATATAGATATAGATATAGATATAGATATATTATGGTAGCACGGTAGCGCTACCATACTTAGGTCTGAGGAGCCATTTACATGTTAAACCTAAAATTTTACACCTTAATAACTTTGCAACCATTCAATGGATTTGCCTGCAATTTGGAATACATGATCAAGAACCATTCATCTTGGGATCTGCCAACGTTTGTACTGTTCGGATATACAGCTGTGGATTTATTAAGTGTGATCTGTGCGTGCGTTTACGCTTTTATGGAATACTTTGCTCATCCCTACAGGTCGCACGGCTTGCATGTCTGGTCCAAATACTTCAGGAAATGTGCAGCTGGGGTCCCTGATGTGCCTTTTGAAGATTTCGTGAAAAAATATTAAACGGTTCAAAAAGTTATTCAAAAAACAATTTCCCATTATGTCATTGGGAAACGTTAACAAAAAGTTTGACAGTGTCGCAAATACACTTTTTAGTGTCACAAATGGCCTTAGTAGTGTCACAAATCCATCATTTTGTTTTCAGTTAGTGATCAGAAAAATGCTTGGCATTTAAATTTGGGACACTCTAACAACACAATTCTTTTTGGGTTTACCTAGTCGGACCCTGAGGATGCTAGGCATGTCTTTATTTTGAGGTTAAACACCCTAGAAATATGTTTTATCAACTTCTGGAAAAAGTAGTGTCTCAAAGTAGTGTCGCACTCACGAAAGTGTCGCAAATGCTTGTGAAAGCTGTTGCAAATCATGACACTACTATGCAGCACTATGGCCAAAATAACAGGAATTATTTGCCACCCTGCTACAAATGAAAGGTTTGGTCTTTTGGGCTGAAATTTGGAGAGAAGGCAGCCAACATCTCACAGATGTGCCTTTTGGTGGTTTAGTGACAAAATATTGTGTGGCTCCAATGTTACGGTACTCCAAATTTGAAACTTTTCCCCATAGACTAACATTGCGGCATCAGCTGCATGACAGGAATTTTTTGCCACCCTGCTGCAAAATAATGGTTTAGTCTTTTACACTGAAATTTAGAGGGAAGAAAGCCAACATCCCACAGATGTGCCTTTTGGTGGTTTGGTGAAAAAATATTACAGGGTGGCAAAGTTATGGCACTCCAAACTTCTCTTTTTTTTCCCATAGGATAACATTATGGCGTTCACCTCACCTTTCAGGACCCATATATCGGAAATTGTGTGAGATACATACTTTTTATCAGAAAAGGGGCCTAAGTGCAAAACTAGCCAGGAAAGTCATAAATCGTATGACTTTAAATTTTTTTTTTACGTCGTATGGTTCCTGAGATATAAGCAATTTAGTATTCCAACTCCTCATTTTCTGCTCCGACCCCCATTATTATGCATACATTCTTTGTACTCACTGTCTTCTCTATGCAGCTTTTGGGGAAAAACAGCTTGTGCACTTACATTCATGTTACCATTACCGCTTCCACTTGCAGTTCCATACCTGTTTCACTTACCATTCCCATCTAAGCCACCATGTGCGGTACCCTTTGCGTTTTTATTTGCACTTGCATTTGTGTTATTTTTACCATTTGTGTCTACAGTACTGCTTCTCTTTCTGTTTCACTTTGTGTCACCATGCGCATTACCATTTGCATTTGCAGGCACCATGTTACTATGTGACAAGACATAACATGACGGGAGCACTCCCGGTGCTGCATTACATTCACTATTTCTTGTTATCATTTTCAAAAAGAAGGGAAATTAGAGGCAAAAAACTCTCACCCCATTCTCCTATACCTTTGCTTCTTTACACATGTGATGGGGTGAGAATTAGGACTGATGACCCCAATGTGCACCCCAATGCCGGTTGGAGGGATGGGCTGGCGGGTCCAAGGGAGACTTTCAACCCTAACACCAAATGTCCTCACTTTTGTTGCTGTGGAACAACCCTAACTGATGCATTAAACGGATTTTTTTTGCTTCTAATATATATATATATACACATCATAGTATGCACGTATTAGCAGTTGTTCACAGTAACAAAGTGAGAAATTACGTTAGGTTTCACCACCACTCCACCCTCAACCAGCATCGGTGTGTTGGGGTCATCAGCCCTAACTCACCCCATTCCTTGTGTAAACAAGCTGAGGTGTTGAAGTTTAAAGAGAATGGGGTGAGAGTTAGATGATGACCCAACGCACACACCGATGCTGGTTGGGGAGCAGAGTGGAGGGTGCAAGGGGGGCTTTCAACCCTAATATCAAATTTCCTCACTTTTGTTGTTGTGGAACAACCCTAACTGATGCATTAAATGGAGTTTTTTTCTATGAAGTTCCATTCTTTTTGTGAATGAGAACTATAAATAGTGAATGCAATGTGGTAGTGGGAGCTCGGGAAATTTGGGCCCCTCACTCCCACCACATGATTTTTTGTGACATAGTAATGGTAAGTGCGATGCAAATGCAAGCACAAAGGGTTACACAGATGGTGAAGCAAACATAAATGGTAATGCAAACGGTAATAGAAACGAAAGGGCACAGTGACGCCAAAGCGAACAGTGACGGAAAAGGAGACATAAATGCAAGTGAGTACAGAACGCAACTGGTAATGTGCACGGTCATGGTACCACAATTGGAAATGCAAATGGTAATGGTAACAGCAACAATAATGCCAAAGGAAACAGAGATGGAAACATGAACAGAAGCGAGTACAGAAACGCAAATTGTAACATGAACGGGCACGGTACCACAATTGTAAATGCAAATGGCAATGGTAACAGCAACAATAATGCCAGAGGAAACAGAAACGGAAACACGAACGGAAGTGAGTATGGAAACGCAAACCATTACATGCACGGTCATGGTACCGCAATTGGAAATGTAAATGTAATGGCAACAGCAACAGTAAAGGCAAAGGAAACAGAAACGGAAATTCAAATGCAAATGCATACGGAAATGCAAACTGCAATGCGCACAGTCATGGTAATGCAATTGGAAACGCCAATGGTGATGGTAACAGCGACGATGATGAGAAACGAAAGACACATGCAACGGAAGGTCGACCATAAATGCAAATGGCAATGCACAGGCTGATACAAAAAAAAAATGAAAACATAAACAGTAATGAAAACGCAAATGGTAATAGTAATGCAAACAGAACCGCAAATGAAAATGCAAACCGTAACACACACACAGTGGCATACACGGGAACAGTAATGCGAATGGTAATGAAAACACAACTGGAAATGATAACTGGCACAGTAACGAAAGGGCACACCCTTCTTTTCCCCAAAAACTGCATTTAGAATGACATCGAATATGAAGAATGTATGTATAATAATGGGCCTCGGAGCAGAAAAGGAGGACTTGGAATACTAAATTGCTTATATATCAGGAACCATAGGAAGTAGAAAAGAAATTAAAATTTCATATGAATTATGGTATTCTTCGCTAGTTTTGTACTTAGCCCCACTGTGGGGCTAAGTACTTTTCTATCGAAAGTCTGTATCTCGCACCGTTTCCGAGATACAGGCCCCCAAAGACACGAAGATTGCCACAATGTTATCCTATGGGAAAAAAAGTCAACTTTGGAGTGCTGTAACTTTGCAGCCCTCCAACATTTTTTCACCAAACCACCAAAAGGCACATCTCTGGCATGTTGACTGTCTTCCCTCCAAAATTTAAACCCAGTAGACCAAACCATGCTTTTGCAGCAGGGTGGCAAAGAATTCCTGTTATTTTGGGTACAGTTTCACAAAATAGTGTCACAAATCATGACACTTTCTCAAATGAAATTACGAAAGTGTCATAAGTGCGACACTACTTTGTGATGCTACTTTTTCCAGAAATTTGCAAAATATATTTGTGGGGTGTTTAACCCCAAAATAAAGCCATGGCTAGCATCCTGAGGGTCCAACTAGGTGAACACAAAAAGAATTGTGTTCCTAGAGGGTCCCAATTTTAAATGGCATGTATTTTTCTGATCACCAACTGAAAGCAAAATGGCCGATTTGTGACACTACTAGGGCCATTTGCAACACTAAAAAGTGCATTTGCGACACTGTCAAACTTTTTAACTTTTCCCATTGACTTATAATGGGAACTTGTTTTTTGAATAACTTTTGAACCATTCAATATTTTTCACAAAATCTTCAAAAGGCACATTGAGGATCCCAGCTGCACATTCCCTGAAGATTTTGGACCAGTCAATCAAACTATGCGACCTGTAGGTGAGAGCAAAGAATTCACAAAAAAACGTAATAGTGCTTTTGGTTATTGCTTAATAACTCTGCAGCTGTAAATCCAACTGGTACAAATGTTGGCAGATCCCAAGACCTACCATGTCCAATCATGCATACCAAATTTCAGGCAAATCTGTTGAACAGTGGCAAAGTTATTAAGGTACAAAATTTCACCTTTAACCTTAAAAGTGCTACTCTATCATATATATATATATATATATACACACACACATATATATATATATATATATATATATATATATATATATATATATATATATATATATATATATATATATACAGTAGTGCCACTATAGTTAGAGTTGAGTACCCACTTTATTGCAAAACCTCAAATTTTGCACCCTAATAACTTTGCAACCATACAATGGATTTGCCTGTAATGCATGGTTTGGTACCATAGATCTCTGGATCTGCCAAGTTGTATTATGGTTGGCTGTATGGTTGTGGAGCTACAGCATGCCAAAAAATGCATAAATTATGGATTTTTGCACATTTCTTTGCTCATGCATATAGCCTGCACGGTTTGCACAATCGGTTCAAAAACTTCAGGGAGCATTTAGCCAGGGTCCCCGATGTGCCTTTAGAAGATTTCATGAAAAAATATTGAATGGTTTAAAAGTTATTCAAAAAAACTGTATTTCATTATAGTCTATGGGAAAAGATAAAATATGCAAAAGTGTTGTAAATGGATATTTTTTACTTTCACAAATGACCCTTTTACTTTCGCAAATCGGGCATTTTGTTTTCAGTTACAGCTCACAAAAATGCTTGGCATTTAAAATTGGGACCCTCTAGGGACACAGTTCTGATTCTGTTCACTGTGATACTATCAGCTTGACTACAGCCAGAATCCCAAAGAGCACAATTTCACAGAACACTCTGCACTCTGCCTGCAGCTAACTTAATATACCACTGAAAACAGTATCAGCTGTTCTGACACTCTGCCTCTCAGCTCATTACAATTACTGTGATGCTCTCAGCTTCACTGCAGCCAGACTTCTAAACAATACAGTCTCACAAAAGTATGTTTTTCACTCCTACCTAAAACGAACTCATTTAGCATTGCAAAACACAATCATGTGTCTCCCAGAGTTTATAACACAGCCAGCCCATTCAGAAAAGCTCACACACAGTAGAGCAGAGGATAAAAATATCACACTGCAGTGGATGATACACTGTTTTATCTCACTCATTTACCACTCACCCCTGTTGTGTGTGTGTGTCTGTGTGTGTGTGTGTGTATATATATATATATATTTATACAATGTATGTTTTGAGATAAATAACAGTGTAAAAAATGATATCTGAGCTGGCCAGTGAAGATACTGTAATCTTTGAGTTCCTATACATCATACAGTGAGGATTAATAAACATACAGGTGACAATGATTGACTAATTGGGTTCTTGTTTTCTTATATCCCACATTATAAAACTTTGATACAGTGATCTTGCCATGGCTAAACTAAATTTTGAAACATGCCTGCAGCAATGTGCATATCATTAATAATGGCATTATAATGTGACTTACTATATTTTTAAATTCTGAATTCTGAGATATTCTACTGTAACCTAACAGTATAACATGTACTTATTAAGAGTACATAGTCTGCTTCATGAACTGTACTATGGTATGCTGCAGGCTATAGGAGAATTTTGTGTAAGCATGGTGCACTGCACTGGGATATTACATTGTTGGATATCTATGTAGTTTAATAATGGTGTTCTTTTTCTGTTTCATTGGGGTTTTTATTCATTTTTGTAATTCTATTTTTATGTGCCCTGATTTGCCCTGAGGAATTCTCTCTAACTGCCACCCCATGGCTGGCTCTACCTCCCAGTCTGAAACCCACCAGAGTCAGGTCCCTCCAGCCCAGCAATCCCCCTGGCTCTGAGCCCTCTCGAGTAGGGCTGCCCACCCTGGCACTCTACCTAGAATCCAAAATGCCCAACTTTTGTGGGGGCTGACCCCTGGATCATGGGTCTGTTGATGGGAGTGTGGCCAGGTCATAGGCGGGGTTTCACCTATCCACGGATTGGCAGGTTAATCTTTACACCCCCCCACTGGCCCAGAAGTACAATGCACTCCAGAGCAGTATGTGCATTCTCCTGCAAACACCTGCAAGACAGCCATCATGGCTGATCCCCATTGTTGGACCCTGGCTGCTGGAAGGGTCTTCCAGGATCCACTGGGGGTCACCAGTCAGCAGAATCATGCCCCCCTCCCTCCCAGGGAAGGAGAGCAGTCCTCCAGATGCTCAATCGTTCCCTGCCCTGCCAACCCCGGCGTCCCGAGACTGTTCCCAAACCCAGGTCACCGGTGTGGTGCAAGGTGTGGCAACCAGTGCCTCAACCCTCAGCTCCACTGGGCCAGCCTGTTTCATTGTTTTTTATTTGTCACTGTTAAAGACCATGTTAATAGTGTAACAACAGTGACATGTCAATGACATACCCTGGTACTTAACAGCTATCTTTTTGCAGCTCTCACACTGTTTACTGTAGGTATGTGCGTGTGTGTGTGTGTGTGTGTGTGTGTGTGTGTGTGTGTGTGGTAATGTGTGTGGGTGAAGGGTTGTATTGCAGGAGTGTGACATATATCTACAACAGGGAGCAAATTCAAAATGTGAGTGACATACAACCATATTTGATATAGCATACTAAGCTATGTAAAGCTATGGAAATACTACAGTCATTTTTAACTATACACACAGCATACTGCTTGCAGCACAGAGGACTGTGTATGACTAATCATACACTACAAGGCAGACATACTATCAATCAGAGACATCGAGGGGACAGTACAAGGGGTCTGTTACCACTTAAATCTTGAGACCATAAAACTGCCTTGTTTGTGTATGATTGCTTATGCACAATCTTTTATATTGCATGAGTAATCACACTATCAGTCATCTCTCCTATACAAAGTAAAAAAAAAATTACAAGGTCATACTTCCTTAGTCACCATTCTCTTCCTGGGTTGCTGTCACAAGTGTGGATCCCTTCATCACATATGCATGATGGTGTATGATCTTGCTGTGCTGCACTACTGATGTACGCAATGCAGCACAACAAGAACGTGCTACACTCAGTGCAGCAGAACAACGCTGTTACAACCAAAGATTTCAATGCTGAACAGCATTCTATCATAGATTACAACATAAGTACACACGTTACATTCTACACTGTATCTAATGATGATGATGGTGAAAAAATAAACAATCAATGGTTACAAGTGCTACTCAGCAAGTGTTGTGCTTCCTCATTTGTAGTATATATGCAGTGTCCATATGAGTGTTTAGTGTGGGTAGGTGGGCTAGATGAAGTACTGCTGCAAATGATGTGAGCCATATACTGATGGTGGCTTCAGAATCACTTGATGCAAATCTTAATATTTCTGACTGTTTACTCAGTTATTTTGTGCAGAATAGTGTATTTTGCCAATGTACAACTAATGTCATGGTATGGGTAGTTACATCTCAGATATACAATGGAGCGAATGTAGTTATTGTTTGAGGAAAAATACTGTGTCTTAGTAGCACATGCTATATACATATATGTTTAAAGAAGAGGAGTTACTCTCAGTACTGTGTAACCATGATGAAAAAAATGTGTATAGCATTTTGTTCCATTTCGTTTTGCAGACCAAGAGATTGTCCAGGAGGTCATGAGTTATGCTGAAGAGCAGGTAACAGAGGGAGATAGTGAAGAACAGCAACTGGACCCCTCTGTGGCACAGGATAACACACCACCAGTTGCTGGTGGCCCCTCTGAGAAACATCAGGAAGAGGAGCCCCAGTCCAGTCCCTTAGGAGGGAAGAGAGCTGCAGTTGGATGCAGGCCTCTACTGTAGCTAGGAAATGTAGTTAATACATGGCTAGTAACTTATAAAAAGTATTTGTTGAGATTCTGTGTAATTAGATGTAAATTAAATAACACACACATATAGTATCTGACATCAGTTAAGGACTGCTAAATCCAATCAATATGCCAATATCCAGTAAGTAGAGCAAAAACAGCAGCTCCTACTTGATGCAAATCTTTAATTTCTCATTGCTATCGATGGACTTCATCGAAACCTAACTGTGTCTACAATAAGACATGTTCAAGTCAAGTAGAATACTCAACAAGAAAATGTAAGACACTTAATGTCAAACAAAAAGACACAGTCTTCTCTGTGTATAGATCCCTATGCATAATGTTAAATACTGTTTGTCTATCTATGCTTTTTTTAGCTCCCATCAATTACGTAGGAGTCTGCACAGCAGGTACTTCAGATTTGATGAGAAACAACATTTCTGCTTAAATGTGCAACTGTTTTCTCTACAACTCATGTTCAGTATGAGAGTACTCTAATTCCTTCATTCCCACTGTTGTAGTATTCAGTGATTTGATCATGAGTACATATATTTATACAGCAGAAGTTATGTATCTTGACAAAAATACAACACTGTACCATGAAACACAGGTCTGTAGTCATGTTAAATACTAATGTTAAGGTCAGGCAAAGTAAATCTTTAAAAGTATGATATACATTTGGCTAAGTTAAGTAACATATACATCTAACTGTCTTTCCCAGAGATTGACCCCCTCAGTGCCACCAAAGGTGTTCTGCCACAAAAGGTAAGCAATGTTTACATATATAAGCAGTCGACAACAATAACCAGATTGTCTAACTAGAGTATATGAGACAATTATGTGTGTAACCATCAAATGAAAGGGTGTACATTGCAATGGAAATGCAACCAATTTTGGTTGACTTGAAACATGAGGGAAAGTCAAGTACATACAATTGCTGAAAAAAGGAACACCAGTTTAGCAAAAAAAGCACAATGGGATGTGAATTATGCTAGTATTGCCCCATGGCTGGTGTGAGTTAGTCATGTGGTCTGTGGCCTCTTGACCAAACCACAGCAGGCATGGGTAAGTCCCAGCATACCCTACACCATGTTGTGTTTTATTGCAATCATACAATGGTACACCTTCTTTTTGTGAACAATAACTAAATACTCAACATCATATATCATGCCATTTTCTGAATGCCTGACAAGTCCTTTCAAAGTCGTCTTACTGGAATAATGGTGCTATTAATATTTGTATACCATGGTAAGCAGTTACATAATGCACTATACTTAACAACACACAGGTGGGTACAACTGTCAAAACATATGTGTAGAAGCTATTACCCATAGCATAGCGACATGTTATCTAACTGTTTGAAAGATGTATGAAACACTGCAACACAATATTAAGCAATATGGTACTCAGAAGGGTAAAATTTATAGTCTCTTCATCTCCACCTAGTGCTATAATGTGGCACAAAATGCAGGTGAGTGGCATACAGACCCTAGGGGGTGATTAATGTACTGTTACTCTAACTCCTGCGAGTGCCTTATTGCATTAAAAAACAGAATATGAAAACAGAAAAATGTTAAAAATATACTTTGTAAATGTTTTTCTACAGGCTGGAATGCTATCAGAAATAATTCATGTGCTATGGTGACTGGCCTGTACATGACGGTGTAACAGGGAGCAATGTACTGCTGTTGGAATCCTAATCCATGAGAGACCATGTGTTGTGGACTTTACACATGCCTTGTGTGTCATGTCACAATGTGTAGCCGAGTGACTTTAACCACACATAAAGTGTATAATTCCCAGCACTACACATGCCCTGAAGTGTATTTTTTTGTGACTATAAAAAGAATCTGTATTACAATTTAACATAAAAATAAATTAGGTTCAAAGAAAGTAAACATGTGATTAGTGGGATATTTATCAATTGTCTGTTGCAGTATTTATGCACAGTCATGTTTTTATGTGGACTGACAGTATAGCCTAGATGTTAGAGGAACGAGGTGTGAACGAGCTTGATACATCCAGCAGACCAGACCTGTGTTTGATTCTCACAACCTTCACTTGCATACTGTGTGACTCTGAGCAAGTCACTTAACCACCGAGTGCTCCCAGGTCGCCCCTGAAAACAGGCACTTGTGCCTAGTGGGCCTTACCCAGTTACCAAAAGACTAAAAAAAAAAAGTTTTGATATTGAGGTTACAGAATTTCTGAGAGCAATTTTATCATTTTAGCTAACTTTCAGAGCTGTTACCAGCAGTATTTTTTTTTTTTTTCTTCACACCTGAATTAAATAGAACTCAATGCAAAGTGAGACACGAAAGTGGAGCATAGGTGTGATGAGGTTTTAAACATTTGGTAACGGTGAAAGACACATTGAGTCAAGGCTCATCTCCAAGTCTGACCAGTGGGGAGCATGGGACAAAATACTAACATACTAACATACTAAAATGCCAGCAGAATAGGCCTAACAGTCTTTCGTGTCTGCTCGTTTGGTCAGCTCCCACCCTGGTTGCTGACCTTGCTGCCCCCCCTCGCCTTCTCTGGCTTCTCCCTTCCCAGTTCTGGATATTCTTGCTGCATTGGATTTTGCTTCCAGAACCCTTCCCCTGTACCTGTCCCACCCCCTCTTGAACCCCTCCACTGTCTCTGCCTCCACCAGCCCCTAGGCAGCGCATTCCATGGCTCCACCACCCTCTCAGTGAAGTAGCACCTCCTCCTTTCTCTACTGAATCTTCCCCCCTCCAGCTTCCACCCATGCCCTCTAGTGGCCCCCTCCTCCTTCCTTCGAAGCACCCTGACTGTTCCTCCCCTATTTACCCTCTTCATGTACCTGAAGACCTCTATCATGTCCCCCTGGTCCCTTCTCTCTTCCAATGTGTACATATTTAGCTCTTTGAGCCTCTCCTCATAGGTCCTGTCCCCCAAGCCCCAAATCATTTTGGACCAAATAGACCAGTACAGTTGAGTAACAATAGAAGAAAAAAGAAAAAAATGTCAATATACAGCTTTACATAATCTATACAGGGTACATCAGTATATTACACACATGGTGGAATGGCTGAGTACAATCATATTTATCTTGTCTCTGACTACACCCATGACCATTTGAAAAAATGCTACCACCAAAAAACCATTGTGTTGAGTTTCTTCATCAAAAGAGAGAAACTTGACAGACAAAAAAAGATGTAATCTACTGTTATTTGTTTTTAAAATTATGTAGTCAGCAAATCTACTATTTGCCACATGAACCTCCTTTCTTTTATGTGCTTCACCATTATTTATAGTAAACAGGTGCAGCTGGAGCAATAGAAGACTAATCCTCTGGTAAAACTCTCAACAACATGATATTTTTAAGCCTGAGTGTGTGGAATGCAGCATGCACCACTGTAGCAGTTGTGCTTCTAGCAGCATGCAACAACTAGCAACTGTAGCATTTGCCTAAACCTCCTTCCCTACCACCAACCAACCCACAATATTAGCAATATAGCTTGCATGGTAATTACGTGGCACTAGCTCTTGTACAAAGTTAGTGTTTCTTATAAAAACGGTTGCTGTACCACAGCTGCAACCGTGCCCTTCCTGATTCGTGAGTAAAACCACAAACAAGTAGTCATAGTACATGACAAATGTAATTTTTGTGTTCTTATAGTATTGAATTGTCTAATAATTTCACTTCTATGATACATGGTACCTATACATGTGTACAGATAACCCTAATGTACAAACAACTATTAACAATTTTCTTCTCAGCAATTACAACAGTTTACTATCATCAGAATATACCACTATTTGTAAAACAAATACAAATGCCAAGACTACCCCATGTAAAAACTATTGCGACATGTTCAGACTAGTTATCCTTTCCACACTATACCTACAACACAAACCAAAAAATGTTGCTCTTTTATTTTTTTAAGGTCTCTTCATTTTCTTGTCACAACTAAAATACAATACAGTTGCTATACCTTTTGAGTCAAAGAACTATAACATCAATATTTTTTTTTTGCCGACGATAAAGTACTTCAATTGACTGTATAACAGTAACTTAATCCACAGGTCAACATATTTGCAGCATGAGACTAAAAGCACATAGCACACCCCCTCACAGAAATGCAAGCAGCAAAGTCATTTCTCTTTTTCTTCTTTTTTTACAGAACTTACAGCAGAAATTAAAGGGGAAGTCTCCCATAGTTTCACACCCACATTTTCCCAACTCCTTATGTTTAACTATTGTGTTCCTTCTCTAGTTGGCAGCAGTCCTACTGCTGTCCAAATCTAGATTATAAATAAAAATATACAGCCCCCAGAAGTTATCAATGTGTTAGTCCTCCATTTTACCATCAATGCTGCTGGAGGATGATGTCATCAGAGCAACAGATAATGGTGCTGCACTAAATGCTGTTCCACCAGTAAACAGAACCCACAATGTTTGGTCCCCCACTTAAGTAATGGGGAACTCTTTAAGTGCTGTGCACATCCTGAAGTGCAGGTCTAATAGGGACTAGGACCATATGAGTGTGATTCAGCACTGATTTGACATGTATATACAGTAAGGAAGTGCCTTTATGAGTTGTGTTAATGTTTCTGTTAACAAAAACAGTTTACCCAATAAATGATTCTGGGTACAACAAGAGTCTTCAGTGGCATTATATACTGTAGCTGTTTTATTATGTTCTGTGTGTATGCATTCTCTGTTTTGATTGACACCAGCAGTGAGATACAGTCTTGCAAAAATGCCCCTTTCCCTTTGTAACTAGGCAGTCAACGATTGGATGGCTGATGTAAGGCAATAAAGAGTACAGCCATAACAAGGAATAGGTTACCAGGACATCAGCTGCAGCATAAGGAAGAACAGTAATCTAGTGGTTAAAGCACAGGCACAAGAACTGGGAAACTCTCATTCAAATCCTACTAAAGTTCCTTACTCTGTCACCCTTAACAAGTTCCCCTAACCTCATTGGGAACTGTGATGGCCCCTCAGGTCCATTACTTTAACAGTGCCCCCATTCCCATTATAAATCATTAGCAGTAATGTGAGCGCTACAGCCTTCACTTTGAAGGTACTGAAAACAAGCTGTGGCAGCCCCCCCCCTTTGTAATGCCAGCATTTGAAGTAGAGGATGTCCCTCACAAATCAGATGCTACACATCAGCTGTTGTAGGTAAACAAACTAATCAGTCTCAGTGTTTGTAGTACTCTGTATTTGCTTAACTCATTCCTCCCATGTCATATGCATTCTGTGTCTTGATATTTCCAGTCAGAAACCAGGTGTAAGGAGCATTTGAAATGTAAAACAATACACTTTATAAAGTAAGTGATCTATTTCTCCACTTTCAGGCTGCTGAAAGGGGAGTGTATAATTTGTGCAAAGGAAGAATTCAGTCTTCTGTGATCCTTTGGGAAACTGCTCAAGACTACCTTGTAAATGAATCCTCTCAAGGGTGTTCACCTGGTTCACTACAGAGTGACTGATTGACTGCTCAATTGATTGATTGATTGGTTGATTGGTTGATTAACTGATTCAGTCTATTGCTTTCCACAACTTGTTACAACTGTCTCGTAGAGAGAAATGAGCAGTACACAGGAACAGCTTTTATTTCCTGTGAATGCAATACTATTAGATGTATTATTTGCTCTACTTATGCAGTATTAAGGCTACAAATACCACTCCCTGTGTGAGTTGCATGACAGAACTGTCTTATGCCATTGTAAACTTAAACTAAAATCAGGCTAGACAGCATTGATACCCTTATGTTTTGTTCTGCACCGTTGCTGCAGTGACATGAAGGAATGGGAGGGGCTGTATTACAAGTGACTCATTTTCATGTAAATGGAGGCTTGCTAGACATTTTACTACCTTGTGTCAGAGCCTCAAACTCTAGATATGTGTTGCAACAGAAGAAATGGCTGATCTCTTATTGACATATGTACAGTACTTGATGTAATGTATAATAAATACATCAGATATATCCAAATCATAAATATACAGGAGTCTTCTCCTTTAAGGTGCTGAGTGGGGCCATCTGCCACTTAATAGACACTGTGGGGGATGGCCACCAGGCTGTCATTGGCAGTTCTATGATGGTGCTAGAGCAACAGAAGTTTCTGCTGGAAGAACAACAGGAGCGTTGGGTGCTCAGACACTGTCATGGACAGATCAAATGGCAGACCTGTGAGGCCATCTGTGGCCTCTTGAACAGCAACTTGGAACCTGCAAATGTTCTCAGACAGCTTTGCAGTGAGAGTGAGAACCAGTCTCCTGTCCAGGAGGCCAACCACAGTGTTCTATTAAGGCTGGTGGATGCACAGCTAGAGGCCAGTGAAGGCATACCACCTCTTCTTCTCATCCAACTGCAGCAGTGGGCCCAGACCTCCAAGACAGACAGGATCTTCCAGCACAACCCCCTCCTCATATGTCACCTGAAGTGGAGTGGGTGTGATACACCTGAACTCTCACCCTCATATGCACAGGGAGCTGCTTCCACGTCTTCCCAGTAACCCAAGGAGACCCTCATCATGGTTTCCTCATCCTCATCCTTCCACACTTGGGGGGGCAACCCCCCTTTTGTGTATAGTTTTTTTTACTAAAACGTATTGCTGAATCTTTTCTAAGCATATTTTTTTTTTATATACTATATTGCAGTTTATATTCATGCCCTTTATATTTAGTGCTCCAATCACACCCCCACATATTAATTTCCTCTTATGGTCACTGGTGGAACACTGGTGCTGCTGTATATAATGATCTACCCAATATTTACAGTCTTTTTATTTTCACTGTAATATGGAACTGGAACCAGTGAATACAGTGAAAATAAAAAGACAGTCAATATTTCCTGTTATACAATATTTCTTTTTGCTTTTCAAGACATATTTATTATTAAAAAATTAAAAATCCTCTATTTTTATCATGTAACATTTTGTAATATATTTTTATTTTATTTTGATACATAATTTCAGTTACATGTAACAATCAAGTTTTTATATAAAAACAATCATATTAATCAAAAAGTATGTCAGTTATTAATTTAGATCTTAAACATTGCACAGAGTAAAGAAAAATATTCATGATTAGTTATGGGCATGCACGTGTTGTATATGTAAACCTATTGAGAACATTCACAGTTAACTTCAGAGCAGGAGCAAGCTATTGTGTTGTCATCAGCATTGTAATGCTACACTCTGATTGTTCCTTATGTTAAGGCTGCTCATTATGACATACCTAAGCTACAGATAAATGTTTAACTGGAGGTAAGGTAGTGAGATAAACAACTTGCCTGGGGAAAGTTATCACTACTGGTGTCTAAAATGTATGGAAGGTCATTACTAAGGATGCAATTCAATGAATTTATATCCTAGTTATGTTATCATTGTTATCATTGTGACATCAATAGTGTGTTAAACACTGTTGACTATGTCACAATGATACCATAGCAAAATTGGCACCTTTGCATCTCCATGCCTCTTGAGGCTTGCAGTTGTTTGATGAGAGGCAGATCAACACAGGCAAAATATGTGGGGCAACATAGTGCTGTTTTTTAAATGCTACCCATTCACTATAAAGGACAATTAATGGAGTACATTTCAGAATGATATTGCATTACCTTCTCAAGCTTGAGCTTTGCTCTCGAGGTTTAAAAGGTTGGCATAGCAACTTCTCAAAGAAAACACAGCACTGCTATTAACCATCCCCCATTCATGATCCTGTATTATGTCACTGCAATCATGTTACATAGAAACATAGACTTTGACGGCAGATAAGGACCACTTGGCCCACCCAGTCTGCCCATTTCCCTACCTACTGGATAAGCTGCAGATTCTAGTTAATCAACAGCCTATTTCCTGCCACCCCCCACTACAATTGTCTTGTGTCTGTCCCATGCCTTTATTGAATTCCCCTACTGTTTTAGTCCCAAAAACCTCCCCAGGAAGGCAATTCCACACATCCACCACTCTGTCCATGAAAAAAGATTTCCTCACATTACCCCTGAGCCGTCCTCCCCTCTATCTTTAAATTGTGTCCCCTTGTTCTTACACATCTCTTTTTCTGAAAGATGCTACCCTCCTGGACTTTGTTGATTCCCTTGAGGTACTTGAACATTTCTATCATGTCCCCCCATCCCTCCTTTAATCAAGGGTATACATATTAAGCTTTCTCAGTCTCTCTTCATATGATTTCTGATGCACACCCTGCACCATTTTAGTTGTCATCCTCTGGACTGCTTCCATCCTATGTCTTTGCATACATGAGGTCTCCAAAACTGCACACAGTACTCCAGATGGGGTCTCACCAACTGTCTGTACAGAGGGATAACCATTTCCTTTTTTCTACTTGTGATGCCCCTTCCTATGCATCCCAGTACCCCCCTGGCTCTCCTTACTGACTTCTCATATTGCTTACCAACTTTTAGATCATCTGATATGACTACCCTCAAGTCCTGTTCCATTTTTGTTGCTGTTAGTACCTCCCCTGCTATTGTATACTCTTCTCCTGGGTTTTTGTTTCCCAGGTGTATTACTTTGCACTTCTTTGCATTGAATCTAAGTTGCCATATGTCTGACCATTCCTCCAACCTTGCCAAGTCCCTTCTCATCCTTTCTAACCCCTTGTGTATCAACTCTGTTACAGATCTTTGTATCATCTGCAAAGAGGCATACCTTTCCTCCAGACCCTCTGCAATGTCACCTATAAAGATGTTAAAGGGACTGGACCCAGTACTGAGCCCTGAGGTACTCCACTAGTGACCTTTCTTTGGAATGTGTTCCACTCACTATTACCTTCTGTGTCCTGTTGTGCAGCCAGTTTGTAACCCAGGCTACCACCCTGAGACCCACTCCCAGGCTGGATAACTTGATTATTAATCTTTTATGTGGACTGTGTCAAATGCCTTGCTAAAGTCTAGGTAGGCCATATCCACAGCCCCTCCCTGGTCTATTACTTTGGTCACCCAGTCAAAGAAATCTATTAGATTCATCTGACATGACCTTCCTGCTGTAGATCCATGCTGCTTTGGGTCCTGTGCCCTGCTGGCCTCTAGGTACTCAACAATTATTTCTTTTAGCAGTGATTCCATCATTTTCCCTACCACTGAGGTCAAACTTACAGGTCTGTAGTTTCCTGCTTCTGCCTTGCTCCCACTTTTGTCACTGGTTCTTCATTTCAACCATGGTCATGGAAATGAATTCACCTACATTTGAGTCATGCCTAACTGCATCACAAGCTGTGGTAGAAACAAAGTACCACCACCATACCTGTAGTGTCCTATTCATTACATATTTGGACAACCCTTATATTTAAGAGTAATAATGCTATTATTACAGAACAAAAGGTTACGCTATTAATGAAAGTGAAGTAAAACAGTAACTGTTGTGTCATAATACGTTAACTGAAAATAAGTGGAAGTTTATAATACACCCCTGCAAACCTGGCAATATAATTAAAAAATTGTCAAGTGCTATCTTTACTGTACACAATATAGAGGTACACATCACTGTAAGCTTTCAAGATATACCAGCATTAAACCATATGAACAAGAAGACAATTCATGGATACATCATCATAATGAAGTGCAGTTCAAGTCATGTTAAACTGTTCCAACAATGAGTTGGTTTAGCATTGCTTTTTACAGTTGGCAATGCAATGGCAACTTATATTGCATTATTTTTCAGTGCTTACCCAGCTCAAGCTCAATGTTTCTAAACCGTTTTTACTACTCAGTTGGACGGCATCTGCAGTCCAGTCACAATGCAATGCAAAACTGAGTTTTAACTCTTATGAAATAATTTGTGCAGGGCATTGTGCTAGTTCAAGGAAACACTTTTGCAGCTCAGTCAGAAATGCTAAAACAACTCATTGAAGGAACAGTTTAATGTGACTTATACTGTACAACAGCAGCTTACAATAAGAAAATGATGACTGTTGCATATCTAATGGAGATGGAGCATGCACCTTCTGAGATCCTGTCTTCCTGCTCTACAAGGCCTCTCAGCCATAAACAGATACCAACAACATGTAGTAGTAAAAATTGCACGGGTTGTTTGCAAGAAATTTACACAGGTTTTCACATAGTTCAATTGTATCCTTCTTTAGTTCATAAAGAACAAAGTCCTTCAGACACTGCCCTCAAATGCACATTTGTTGTTGAAGCATATTACCCACAGTATCCTGCACTACCATGCATTTTCTTTAATAGAGCACAGTGTCCTTCAGATCCTGTACTGCAATGCATTTTTGGACCCTGCTGTCCCACAAATTTAGAGGTAGCATTTCAAGCAAATCTTTTGGTTGTGAGTGCATGATCAGGACTCTGCATTCTCAAGCCTTTTGAGAAGCAGCACAGCATGCTTTGACCCTATACTAACTTCACTTTTGTAGTGGAAGCACGGGGTTCTTGAGACCCTGTGCTCCCATGTACTTTGCATAACCTACACAGCATCCTTCACAGTTTATACTTTTATGAATATTATGTTAGGATCACAGGGTACTTCAGACCCTGCACCCCACCCATTTAGAGGTAGCATTTCAAACACATTTTTTTGTTGTTGTGATCACCTGATCCTTCAGACCCTGTATCCTCAAACATTTAGAATCACAGCACAGCATGCTTTGAACCCTGTACTTCCATTACTTTTGTCATGGAAGCACAGGGTCCTTCAGAGCCTGCACTTACACATACTTTGAGTCACCTATATAGCATCCTTCAAAGCCTGCACTATCATGATTTTTATGAAAGGGCCTCAGCATCCTTTGGACCCTGCTGTACCACCATTCAGAGGTAGCATTACAAGCATATTTTTTATGAATCCCACCAACATTTCTACATATGGTGCCTACTGACCAAAGTGTCACATAATAAACACTAAGAAAAATCCACTTTTACAGCTCAAGAATCCTTTTTCGTGACCACTGAACAGTATTAGCAGAAAATTAATCCTGTTTTGTGAGATGGTCCTTGTTCGCAAGCTTACGAAAAAAGAATCTTTCACGAAATAGGATCTCTTAAAATGAGAAATTCCTTTTTTGCCAGCACTTTTTTTTTGTGAACTCATGAAAAACAAGCTTCTCTTAAAAAAAGGGATGAAATTTTGTGAGAATTTCCTTTGACAAGAGATGTACTTTTTAGGTCAGCTAATGAAAAAAGTAATTCTCACGAGAAATGAAGGTTGCTTGAATCAGGATCCCTTTTCATGAGAAGCTCTCTTTCATGAATAGTTACTGAGTCATGAGCTCATAGGAAAAGAATTACCTAGTGGGAAATAACAAATGTTTTATTATCTTGAGAAAAAGAAATTAACACATGAACATAGAATTGGCTCACATTAAAGGAGCTAAGCAAGTCTCGAAAGAGTATACCAACTCTTATTAAAAACACCTTTGAAAGTAGTTATTTATTCAAATGACATAAGAATTCACTTAACAGAGTCCAGATGACCAAGATACATGAGTAGCATTTTATTTAACACTTCATTTTTGTATGTTTACAAATTACTTTAAAAAAATGAAAATCAAGATTGTGACTCAAGAAAAAGGATTTCATTCTCACAAAAAAGGAACAGTCTCAAAAGGGTGAATCCTTTTTTATGAGAATAATTCATTGTTCAAACTTTCTCCCTCTATCCTGAAAAGTGATCTTCCCAATGAAAACAACAGGAAATGAAAAATGTTATAACTTTGCAACTGATTAATATTTTTAAACAAAACAAAGCATGCCTGTTGTGATGCTCAAGCTGTTTCTACCATAAAAAAATCACACTAAAATTCCACACCATCTGGACACAGGTAGATGAGGAGAAAACTGCAGAAAGTGGTGATTTTATTACTTTTTTCACTGTCATGATGTCAGAATCCATATATTCAAATGGAATGAAACTTGCCACATTAAGAAAGCTACCCCATGGTACAGCACATACCAAACTCTCAGCAAATCCATTGATCAGTTGCAAAGTTGTTCAAGTGCAAAATTTGAGGTTTAACATTAAACGTGCTACTCAACGCTATCTATAGGGCTGCTGCCGTACCCCTGTAATATATATATATATAGTCTTTGCAAAAAACTGCATTAATGCATCATTTAGGGTTAGAACAGAAAAAGTCAGGAAATGAGACCTTTAGGGTTGCCCCCTACCCCACTCATGTGCCCCATCCTCCCCAGACTGACAGATGCAGGGGTGTGTCATTGGGGTTGTGAGGCCTAAATGTCACTGCATTCCATGTGCAATCATGTTGACAAGAAAAAAATCAAAGTGATCAATGAATGGGTACATAAGTGGTCACTCCATAATGGACATGAATGTCTAACCCATTGGGAAACATATGACAGCAACCACAGTTTATTTAGTTGGGATAGGTTATACCTTAGCAGAAGAGGGAACCTAGCACTGGGGGAAAAATAAAATAATCATTACCAAGACTTTAAACTGAATTCATTGGGGAACTCAGGCAATCCACAAGTCACTAATGACATAAAAGGGCAATGCATCATCAACCCAGAGGTATTTAAGATAATGATGACTAACTCTAGAAGCTTAAACATGACCAAAATATTCAAATTAGAAGCCCTAATGATAAGGGACAAACTGGATGTAGTATCAGTTTCTGAGACATGGTGGGATGATGCCAGTGATTGGTACATAGAGATAAAGGGGCACAGACTATTCAGTAACAACAGACATATCAAAAGAGGCAGTGGAGTTTGTGTCTATGTTACTAATAGCACAGACTGTTACCAGTTCTTCCCAACTAATTCTACAGATCAACAAGTGGAGAGTTTATGGATCCAAATACAATTTTACAAGAAACCTAATATTATTTTGGGAAATTGTTACAGACCAACACCCTCAACCACTCAATATAATGACACTCTTAAAAAAAATTACTATAGCATTTAATATGAGAGATAGAATTATCATTGGTGATTGATTTTAATCTTCAGGGAATACACTGGGAAAGTGGGAAACATCAGCAACAAACAATCAGAAAGGCTCATTCTTCAGTACTATAGCATCTCACGGTCCATGTCAACTTGTAACAAACCCAATGAGAGGGTACATCTTAGATTTAGTTCTCACCAACATTGAAAGCCAACTATTGAGGTGTCCATAAACTGTCCTTTGGAGGACAGTGACCACAGTGTGGTAATCTGCAACATTATTTCTTGCACCGCCAAGACTTCACACACATACAGTTTTAATGACTACAGCAGGGCAGATTTCAACAGCATCAAACATGTTTTAAGTACAACTTATTGGGAACAAAGGATGTTGAACCTCTTTGTGGAGGAAAGCTGGCCCTTACTAAATGATAACATTCTGGAATTCAAATCAAGGTTTGTACCAAAACAGAACAAACACAATAAAAAGGGTAGGATTCCACCATGACTCACCAGATCTGTTAAAAAACAAATAAAAAATAAGAACAAGGCTTATTCCAGACTAAATAAAGAATAATTCTGAAGAATCATACATCAGATGCAAAGCAGAATTACAGAAACTGAAAAAAATGATTAAGTCTGAGAAGAGCAATATATAATTTAGAATAACCCACACCAAAGGCAATAATAAAGCCTTCTATTCTTTTGTAAACATTTATAAAATCAATCAAAGTAGGTGGGCCCTCTTACAGTAAATAACACAACAAAAAAGAATGATAAAAAAATCAGGAAATATCTTTAGCAACTTCTTTTGCCCTGCATTTAATACAAAATATAATGACAACACGTTCAGGTAACACACTGGTAACAGCTAACATCAATTTCTAAAAAGAGGATGCTATGTCATTGATTAAAAAATTAAACAGAAATGCATTGCCAGGCCCAGGTAGCATTAACTAAATGCTATTAATTGAAACATCATCAGTCATGTCACACTCCTTATTGATACTCTTTACTAAGTATATGGCCACTGAAGAAGTACAAAACGACTGGAGAACATCAGTAGTTATACCCATATACAAGAAGGTGGTGGTGGGGAGGTGCAAATTGACAACTACAGACCCATCTGTCTGACAGTGGTTTGCAGCAATACAGTGGAAAGGCTGGTTAAAGATAAAACTGATTCTAAACTGTGAGCCCTGGGAGTTACAGACAAATACCAATATGGATTTACCACCGGCCATTCTTGCACTGCAAATCTGGTTACATTCTACAACAATGTTGGTACAAGTATAGATGACAATAACCCTGACAATGTTGTGCTCTTAGACTCTGGCAAAGCTTTTGACAAAGTCTTGCACTGCAAATTGGCTGAAACAGTATAATCATATACTTACTTGGCTGCAGGAGTGGCCCTGTACTGCTATTCCTCCTTAGATGCATATATGTATATTGCTCTTCAAGTGCTGTGCTCTCTGGTCCCTGTGATTCCATTTGTAGGACAACAGGAACCAAATTGTCAGCAGAGCCTTGTTATTACCACACCTTATGAACCCAGTACTGAAAATTTTCAAATCCCTCCTGAATTGTGATTCTGCACCACTGCAACGTCATTCCACACCTCAGGTGCAAAAACACAGTTTAGACAGGATTTCAAAAACGACAGCTGTAATGTTTCTGAGTTGGTAGAAAAAATGTCCGTGTTGAAAGTTTGGATTGAAAATATTTAACGTTGCCAAAGTTATGGGTGAGCATAGTTAAATTTCAACATAAGCACATAACATTTCCATTTTTACATATTTTGACCCTACATTTTCAACATAGCCTTCTTATAACTCCACCTTAGGAACAATGGCAGTGAAAATTTTCCAAATCCTGCCCAAAAGGTGATTTCACCAACTGATCACAAAATCACCTTTCAGGCCATATTTTCTTAATTTCTCTGACATTGTTTATGTGGTGGGGTCCCCAAAAGGCCATGTTGAAAATATGGTGTCAAAATATATACAAATGGCCAAGTTAAGTATCAGAGTTGAAAATCCCACTGAAATACATTGACGCTACAAAGGAAAAGGGATTTATCCCTCATTAAAAAAGGATAACACCATACAAAAAATAATTCTCTTTTTTTGTATTGCAAAAGACACATTTGTGGGTCAGCCCCTTTCTACACAGAACATTTCAGATTCTAAACTGTCTGAGCTCTAGCCAACCTGACAGAAAATCCTGCAAAACCAATGGTGAAACAATTCCCAAAAATTCACTTTTTGCACAATCCAGAATGCAGAATCTGCCCACATCTAACCAAAACTAAGCTTGCCTCATCCATAGATCAACCACATGAGACAGCGCATGCCAATTTCATGCAAATCATGTTGAAAGGTTGGAAAGGTATTAAAGGACAAATGTTGGGGTTTAAAATTACACTGCCTATTCAACCCCAGCTACAGTGGTGCTACTGCACCACTGCAATATCTATCTATCTATCTATCTATCTATCTATCTATCTATCTATCTATCTATCTATCTATTCATTGCAAAAAAAAGACACCATTAGGGTTGAAGCATTAAAAGTAGGGACATACAATCTTAGAGCTCTCAAGCCTAAGACCCTACCCCCCACTGTGCATGCATGAATGAACAGGCAAGAGGGGTATGTTTTAGGGTTGTGAACACTAATGTTCACCCCATTCCAAGACAAAGTAAGGTAACATGGGTACATAATAAGAGAATGAGGTGAGCATTAGGGTTCTAAATACCAAAATATACCCATCATACCTGTTCATGCATGCAGGATGGGAGTGGGACGTTATGATTGGAAGTTGATGGGGTTGGGATGCTGAGAAGTCTAAGTTTCTCTCATGCCTGTTCCTGCATGCACAGTGGGAATGGGGTCTTATGCTTGGGAATCCTAAGGTTGCACTTCCCTTTTTGTAATGGTTCAACCCTAATGCTGCATTAATGAAGTGTGTTGCAATGACTATATATATATATATATATATGTGTGTGTGTGTGTTTGTGTGCATATGTGCATATGTATGTATATATACACATTTACGCACATGCACATATATGTGTATATATATATGTATATATATACAGTATATATATATATATATATATATATATATATATATATATATATACAGTCACGCTCTTGTAGTTAGGGTTCAGTAGGCAGTTTAATGTTGAACTCAACAATTTGCACCTTAATAACTTTGCAACCATTCAAAGAATTTGCACACAATTTGGTATGCACTGTCCCGTGGGGTAGATGTCATGACATGCCAAGTTTCATTTTGATCAAATGTGTATTTTTTGTGCAGCGCATAGTGTAAAAAGTGCATTTTAATTTTTTTCACCAATTTTTTCCTGAATTGCCTTTATCACCCTGCACCCACACTGGCTTAATCTACAATTTTCAGGGTAGAAAGAGTACACCCTAAGAAACAAGGTGGTATTAATTTGGTGACAAAATATTAATCCTATCCAAAGTCATTTAATTTTGAAAATTTGGAGTCTGAGCATGCTGATATCAGTCTTTTGGACAGATGCACAGTGGTGAACAAGGATTTTGGTTAATGAACAGGGATTTTGACAGCTCACAAATAGGGATTCATTAAATCCCCATTCATTAGATAAAAATCCTCATTCATGAGCCAACATCTTGTTTTTACTTTTAGCCCAAAACAAAATGTTGTTACTTGCCGCATGGATGTATGCTGTGAAAACAAATGTATGGGTTTTGTTCAGGACGAGACCCTCTGCAAAACCATGTGTTTGGTTTTCATCAGTTTATTAAAAAAGCATCTGCTTTTCTAATTAGAATATCCCTGTTCATGACTCTCTCCCAATACTCATTCATGAGGTGTCCAAATCCCCATTTGTGAGCTGTCAAAATCCATGTTCATGAGATAAGGACCAGGTGGCCCTATCTCATGAATAGGGATTGGCTCACAAATGGGGATTTGGACCCCTCACAAACAGGGATTAGACTCATGAATGGGGATCTTGACACTTCATGAACGGTGATTATACAAACAAAATCCCTCAATCCCTGTTCATGAGGTGCCAAAATCCCTGTTCTTGAGATGAAGACCAGATGATCTGATATGGCCATCTGCTCCTCATTCTAGCTCATGAACAGAGATCCACAATGGTGGATTTCCACAATCAAAAAAGAAACTGCCCCAGCACTTATTTTTTAAATGCTGCATTTGGGGTGCATAATCCCCATGTCATCATGTATCCCCCCCAACTAATGTGGCACACTGGGAGCCCACCCCAGCATGTCAAATAGATATTTATTTTTTATTAAATTTAAATGCTTCCTACATCAGGATGCCCACTCCCGGTGAAAGATGATGCCCCCTTCTCCAAAGCTGGTAGTCTTGAATTCCTGACAAGGGGTGCCCAATCTCCATGTCAGCATGTATCCCCCCACTAGTATGGTACAGAAGGAGCCCACCCCAGTGTGCCCAACCATGTATAGATATTTTAAAATAGCTGTAAATAAAAAATTCCCCCAACATCTTTTATTTATTGTTTTACATCTGCAAGAAAACGGTCTCTATCCATCTCCCCTGTCCACCCTCCCCCATCCTCACCCTCCCACTGAGCACCCACCTCAACACTCCCCTTACCTCATACTTACCTGCAGAGGTTGGGAGCAATGATCTTCTGTGGACTAGGACATGTCTGCACGCTTCGAAGCCGAACCGAAAACTAAAGAATCAAAGGTTAGTGCCACATAATGGCAGTCAATGGGGGGTTCAATTTAGGTTGATATTTCAGCAATTGTTAGGAATTTTCATTCCAAATTTTCAAACATGGTGTTCTTGGGACCCCACCTCATGAACATGGGCACTGTTATTTCATTAATTTGTCCCAAAAGGCAATTTTGCAGTCGCTGTGTGGAATCACTGCTTGGGACCATTAAACTAAATGAAAGTGCCACTGTTCATGATGTGGGGTCCCAGAAAGCCCATGTTGCAAATTTGGTGAAAACATTTCAAAAAATTACTGCATTATGAACTTGCATTGTGGAGTTTCTATACAAGCTCTCAACTTCACTACTTTTTAAATATTTTCACACCAGATTTTCAACATTACCATTTTTTTACAACTCCTTATGAACAGTACAGCTGTCATTTTTCACATCCTGATAGAAACATGTTTTCACACCTGTGGCACAGAATGGGACAGTCACTGTGCAAAATCAACTTTTGGGATGGATTAACAAAATTACAGTGCTACTGTTCATGAGGGGAGTTTCCAAAAAGCCCATGTTGACAATTAGGTGAACATATTTAAAAAAGTGACCACATTATGAGTGTGCATTGTGCAGTGTCTATGCACACTTGTAACTTCAACACTTTTTTATGTTTTCACTCCAGATTTTCACCCTTATCATTTTTTCACCCCACCTCATGAATAATACCAGTGTAATTTTTTTTAAATACTGCCAAAAATGTTTTTCCGCACCTGTGGAGCAAAACAGTGTTATAGTTGCACATAATTACATTTTGACAGGGATTTGAAAGTTTTCTGTACTGCGTACATGCGATGAGGTGATAAGAAGGTTATGTTGAACATTTGGGGTGAACATTTTTTAAGCTGGTACAATTATGACTATTTGTTGCAATTTCACTATGCCTGCCTGTAACTTAATATGTGGAAGTGCAGGGGCCAGATACCCCTGTGTTTCCACAGTTACATATATATGTGCATCTGTGGAGGGACAGGACCACAGGTTCTGAAGGACTCTGTGCTCCCACTGTGCCATATGGATACTGTTGTACTATCTTGATGGAGTGATGGGAGTGCAGGGACTGAAGGACCCTGTGCTCTCACAGTAAAATAAAGGTATTATTACACTATCTCAAAAAGTGAGGAAATACATTTCAAAAAAAAAAACATTGTTAATGCATCAGTTAGGGTTGAAGTAAGAAAAGTATGAAAATGAGGCATTAGGTTTAAGCCCCTAATCTCCCACCCCTACCACCCCACCCAACCCCTTCCCCATCCTCCGTACACTAACAGGCATTGGCATGTGCCATGGGGTCATTAGGCCTAACTCTCACCCCATTCTCCTATTCTGTACCATGTCATCCTGTTTATATATGGAATGGGGTGAGAGTTGGACCCAACGACCCCATGGCACACCCTAATGGCTGTTGGGATGCCCTCATCTTCAAACCCCTAACTCTGCATCCCCCCCCACACATGCAAATAGTGCAAGACACATTGATCATCATGGTCCAGCCACTGTATGAGTTCTGCTGCCATCACATGCTGGGCAACCATGGGAGATGGGTAACAGTAAGCATTTCTCTGTAACTAGCATCAATAACAAGATTTAAGCAGATGCCTATATTTCAATTGTTAAAAAAAGATGAAACACACATTATGTTACCTATACATAACTGTATTGGAAATAAGAGTTTGGATAACCATAGTAATTATTTGTAATATACTTTATCAGCAACATGTGACAGCAACAGTTGTAACATCCAAAGCTAATCATAACTAGTGGTGGGCGAAGTGAACGAAATTCACTACGTGAAGTGACTTGCGAAGTAACGTGGAATCTGCAAAGTGCTCTGCAACGCGAAGTGGAGTACTTCGCATTATGATGAGGAACACGAAGTCCATTCAAACCAATGACTTTGTATTATTCCACCTTCCCAAACCACTTCTCTACCAATTCTAAGGAGAAGTACGAACTTTGCATCACTTCGCCTTGTTATTGAGCTCCAAGACAAATTTGCAGTGCTTCATTGGATTGCAGGTCACATGGGCTCTAGATTGTTCTGCACAGCCTCAGTTCTGTGTAGTGTGTGTGTAGTGGAAGATGGAGACAGTTTGTACTCAGAGCTCTGTGATTCAAATCCTCTAAAAGCTCTTAAAAAAAGCCTTTTTGAGCCATTTTCTTTTGCTAAAAATTTATTTTATTTATTTTATTTATTTGAGAGAAATCAGAATTACAATCCAATGAATCAAAGACTCCTTTGCAAAGGCTCTACATCAGATAGACACATACATAAAATAACAGGATATTAACATAGTACAGTACAGGGAATATATACAATTGGCAGGTTACAGCAGGAGTGATCATTAACAGTAGACCCTGTGTCATAGATATTTACATTTGGTAGGTTACAGTTTCAGGGGGTCTTAAATGGACCCTGTGTTCTAATACATACACAGTGAGAGAGTAGTAATGAGGGAATTAATCAAGATACATCAGATATGGTTCCCTTTTCCAGTGTGTATCCTATGTGAGTAAACTAACACGTTATGAAAATGTTCCTCCTAGGGATTACGCTATGCAACCTATAGAGGTGAAAAGTCGGAAGATGGATCTTATGTGCAGTCAGAGGCTGAGGAGGCAAGGAGGAGGGTCTTGAGGCTGGTGTTAAATTGGCCAAGGCTGGGTACCATGGAGATGGAGGTCAGAAGGTTGTTTAACCACAGAGGAGCCCATTACCAGAATGATCTTTGAACAAGGGAGGTCCTGCAATGGAGGATCAGGAGGATGTTACTGGGGAAAAGCCTAGGGTCTCTTCTGTTGGGAACTATTTGGATGAGGTGGTGTAGGCCTTGAGGGGCATACTGCAAATGCACAGTACATTGATTGTAGGAAACCCTCCTGTGCTCATATCATTGAGTGTTTATTGTTTGTGTGTGGATTTTGAATCTTAATTTAGAACAGTCAGTCTGTGTACTGTAAAGAGTGCTTTGGGTTGGGGGTAGGTAGATTAACTGGGAGAAAAAGGCAGTCTTTCTGTTTTGGTTATATTTTTCTTGTATAACTGTGTTAATGAACACACAGTAATATTTTCAGAAGTTCTTTAAATTTTTTTGCTGATTGTTGTGGTGCAGCAGTGTATAATTTCAGTTTGTTTAAAACATTTAGTTATATTGATAAATGTTTTCAATTCGCTGTGCATTACTTGTAGTGTGTGTGTGTGTGAGTGTGTGTGCAATGTGGGCCATTAAATCAGACACCTTTTAATGTGCTAGAGTTATTGCAGCAGTGTGAACCTGCTATCCACTGAACCTGCATGTTTTTTTTATACTGCTTTGTGGTATCTTTACTGGTAGTGGACTGTTACTGCTGTGCATTCCCCCCCAACTGGCAAAAAGGTATTCTTTTCCAGATTTGGATTTGTGACTTGTGAGCACTGGTTAAGTGTTGTTGTGCCTTTGCGTCTGCATCGCTTGAGTGCAAAGCGCAATCCTAATCTGTCTGTGTGTTTGCAGTACGCCATTAATTCTGGGAGACTTTGCATTTCTTGTTATGCTTTCATTTCACTTCATCAGCAATGGGGAATTTTCTGGACACAAGACAGTAGCATTTAGGGGATGCACATTAATTCTGGTGACTGTGTGTGGCCACTGCATTCATCACAGAGTGCACCATTAATTCTGGGAGACTTTGCATTTTTTGTTACATTCTCATTTTACTTCATCAACACTGAGGAATTTTCTGGACACAAGACAGTAGCATTTTGGAGATGCACATTAATTCTGGTGACTGTGTGTGACCACTGTATGCATGACGGAATGCACCATTAATTCTGGGAGACTGCATTTTTTGTTACCCTCTCATTTCACTTTGTCAGCACTGGGGAATTTTCTGGACACTAGACAGTAGCATTTTGGGGATGCAAATTAATTCTGGTGACTGCGTGTGACCACTACACACATGACTGAGCGCGCCATTAATTTTGAGAGACTTCACATTTCTTGTTCCACTCTCATTTCACTTCATCAGCACTGGGGAATTTTCTGGATACAAGACAGTAACATTTTGGGGATGCACATTAATTCTGGTGACTGTGAGTGACCACTGCACGCATGATGGAGTGCACCATTAATTCTGGGAGACTTTGTATTTTTTGTTACCCTCTCATTTCACTTCATCAGCACTAGGGAATTTTCAGGATACAAGATAGTAGCATTTTGGGATTGAAAATTAATTCTGGTGACTGTGTGTGATGACTGCGTGCATGACTGAGTGTGCCATTTATTTTGGGAGACTTTGCATTTCTTGTTACACTCTCAGTTCACTTCATCAGCACTGGGGAATTTTCTTGACACAAACCAGTAGCATTTTGGGTATGCACATTAATTCTGGTGTCTGTGTGTGATTTGACCATGCGCACTGTGTGCATGACTGAGTGTACCATTAATTCTGGGAAACATTGTATTTCTTGTTGTGCTCTCGTTTCACTTCATCAGCATTGGGGAGTTTTCTGGACACAAGACAGTAGCATTTTGGGGATGCATATTAATTCTGTTGACTGTGTGTGTGTGAGGGCACTGTGGGGCTGCCAATATTGTTGTCACTCCACCTTACTTCACATTAAGGCCGAATGACAATGTGAAGTAATAATTACAAGACGGAGTGAGCCTTTCCTATTGGCCACTCCACGTAGCACAGTGACAACTTGAAGTGGCACTTTGCAGTCACTTTGCCAATGGAATTTAATTTCACTGCATCTCTAATCATAACATGCTGCTAATGAGTATTTTCCATTAATGCAGCAGTATTAAAACATGTGATGGTGCTAGTTTCATACCTGAGCAGTATGTAAAAAGTACTATGTATCTGTCAGCTGTGTCTGTATTGCTATCACATGCCTATGTGGTGGTAGCATTACCTGCAGGGAGCCAATCATTGAATTATGACAAATAAAAAGCAGTATGTAGAAGATTTGTGCACACTATGTTTCACTTTATGAAAAAGATATTCCAGCAATAATGTGCCATCACACTGTGCTGACTATATAGAGTTGATCATACTGTATTTGTTTTCCATTACAAAGTGGTATGTGAAAGGAGTACAGTGGTGTGATTATTGTGCTTACAGATGTGACTGAGTGGTATAGTGTCTTACAATCTTGCATGTGTCTGACATATGTGTGGGGGGAGGGGTGGGGAATGCAAAGTTAGGAGTTTGAGGATAGGTGGTGGGGTGGTGGGGAGGTAACCCTAAAATCGCATTTCCACACTTTCGTTGCTGTGGAAACAATCCTAACTGATGCATTAATCAAGTTTTTTGCCATGAATTTCCCTTCTTTTTGAGAAAGTGAACTATAAATAGTGAATGGTATGTATTTGGTGTGTGCGTGGGGCCCTTCAGGCCCTGCGATCCCACTTACACATAAGCACGGAGCCATTCAGCAACCATATAGGATAAGGAAGTCTTGTAACACTAATTTGCCCATATCTGGGGAATCGTAGCAGCTAGGAAAAAATTCAAGTGTGGATTTAATCATGAGAGTGAGTAGTTCTCGCAACATAAAGTCAACCAAACCAATATCATGCATTGTGTTTGAGATAGGGGCTGCAAAAGTGCTGTGAATACGAAGTCTGTGGGAGTAAATGGGGCCTTGAACATGAAAATGAGCAATTGGAAGAGTAGATTGTAAATATCTCAGGAACCATACAAAGGTAGAAAAGAAATTCAAATTTCATGGGTTTTAGGACCTTCCAACCTAGTTCTGGGCATAGTCCCCCTACAGAAGGGACTAACAATTTTTGAGATGAAAAGTCCGTATCCCAAACTGTTTTCAAGATATGAGCCCTGAAAAGTGTCACGGATGCTGCAATGTTATCCTATGGGCAAACTACAGAATTTGCAATGCTGTAACTTTAGGCACCTGTAGTGTTTTGGAACCAAACCACCAAAAGGCACATCTGTGGGACCAGGGTTTGCTGCCCTGCAAATTTCAGCCAAAAAGACCAAACTCTTTCATTGCAGGAGGCTGGCAAAGATTTGCAGTTATTTTGAACATACTTTCACCCAATACTTTTGCAAATCATGAAAGTTTGGTAAAATAAATCACAAAACGTTTGCATTTGCGAAAGTATTTTGAGAAAGTATTTTTTGGAAAAAGTTTAAAAATGTATTTAAGGGGGGTTTAACCCCTTAAAAAAAGATATGGCTAGCATCCTAAGGACCCGTATATATTAACACAACAATCAGTGTTTACCTAGAGGGTCCCAATTTTAAACGCCAGGTATTTTTCTGTGTCACTAACTATAAACAAGATGGCCAACTCACGAAAGTAAAAGGGCCATTTGTGACAGTTAAAACAGCCTCTCGCAAAAGTTTTGTGATTTTTGTTAACTTTTCCCAGTGATTATAATGGGAAATTAGTTTTTTGAATAACTTTTGCATGGTTTAATATTTTTTCACCAAATCTTCAAAAGGCACATCGGTGACCAAGGCTGCATCTTCCTGGAAGTTTTAGGACCAAACAGACAAATCATGCAGGCTGTGGGCATGAGCAAACAAATGTACAAAAAGTCAGTTTTTTGCTTCTTTTGGCATTCTGTAGCTCAGCAACCATACATCTGACTGTAACGCAACTTGCCAGATCCAGAGACCTATGGTGCCAGACTGTGCATGCAAAATTATAGACAAATCCATCATACAGTGGCAAAGTTATTAAGGTGCACAATTTGAGGTTTTGCCTTAAAGTGGCTACTTAACCCTAACTATAGTGGCACTACCATGCCAATATAATTTATGAAGACTCCACTCCCACTGTGCATGTAGGAACAGGCATGAGGAGAACTTAGGCTTTCCAATCCCAACACCCCAGCCCCAGCACCAGCTTCTAATTGTAGAACCCACTCCCACCCTGAATGCAGGAACAGGTGTGATGGGTGTACCTTGGTATTTCAACCCCTAACGCTTCCCCCATTCTCGTATTCTGTACCCATGTTACCTTACTTACCAGTAAGAAGGCAAAATTCCTGTCCAGGGAGATTGCCACTGTACAAAACTGATCAGCTCAGCTCTTCCGGACTGTCAACAGATTGTGCAATCCAACCTGTCTGCAGTCTCGGGGAGCCTTGGCACAAGAGAGCTGTGACAGGTTTGCTTGTTTTTTTTTTCAGATAAGGTTACCACCATTGTGTTTGGGGATCCACCCAGCCACCTCTATGGGGTATTGCAAAGGTTGGCAGGAGGCTGCGAGCACCAGGATTAACTGGTACTACTTCATCCAGCCAGACATCATGGATATCGTGAGGATCATCCAGACTTTGCAGCTAACCAGCTGTTGTCTGGAACTGGGCCCAACATGCCTCCTTGTGGGGTGCATTGAAGTGATTGGCCCAGTCCTGAATGAGATAGTCTGGAAGTCATTGGAGAGGGGAGTCTTTCCTGATACCCTGAATGAGGCGGTTGTGTGACCACTGCTGAAAAAAAACTCCCTTGACCTGGATTGTCTAACCGACTACAGACCACTCTCTAACCTACCCTGTGTGGGTAATGTTAATGAGAAGGTAGTTGCGCTGCAGCTGGATGATCATTTATCCACCAATGATATCTATGTCTCTCTCCAGTCTGGATTTAGGAAGAGGCATAGCACTGAGATGGCCCTTGTTCATTTGCTTAATGATCTCCTAATAGCAAGAGATTGGAGGACTCGTTCCATCTTGGTCCTCATCAATCTCTCAGCAGCATTTGACACTGTGGACCATGGTATGCTGATGGAGTGCCTGCGGTTCATCTGTGGACTGTCAGGTACCATCCTCAGATGGTTTTGATCTTTTCTGAAGGGTGGGACATAGAAAGTGGTCTCTGAAATGTATTTCTCTGACCTTCTCCCCATCCTGCTGTGTACCACAGAGCTCCATTTTGTCAATCATGTTGCTTGCAGTGTACAATAGTAGCCATAGACATTGCCAGCTATTTCCAGATATTTCATGAAATTTCTGAAGAGTTTCTCTCTGCTGCCCCCACTGTGGAAATGCAGAAAACAGGAGATTTCTCTAGAAATATCACAGAAATTTCAGGAAATAGCTGGCAGTGTCTGTGGCTACTACTGTATATATTGCCATTAGGGGACATTATTAGGCAGTACGGTTTGAGTTTTCACTGCTATGCAGGTGATACTCCACTGTACATGTCTTTCATACCAGAATGGGACGATGTCCTCTAGGTGTTTAACAACTGCCTCTCCAAGATCCAGGACTGGATGAGTGCTAGCTGGCTGCGGCTGAACCTAGCTAAAACTGAGGTGTCAGCGGTGTACTCTGATCATCAGGAAGTAGGTTTGTCGGCAGGACAATCCTCTGGACTTTGTCTTGGGGGTGTTTGGATGTCTTCTTCAGATCAGGTGCATAACCTTGGCATCATTTTTGATGCCAGTTTGACCCTAAAATCACAGGTGTCAGCTGCTGTGAAGACCTCCTTCTACCATCTGAGAAATATTACCCAGGTGAAGCACCTGGTCCCTCCTGATGATCTTTCATCATTGGTCCATGCCTTCATGACCTCTCACTTTGACTACTGCAATGCCCTTTACCTAGGCCTACTAGGGGTTGATATTCACCGAATGCTGCTGGTGCAGAATGTGGCTGCCAGGCTGGTGACTGGAACATCTAGAACCAGTCACATTATACCTGTGCTCCATGGACTGCACTGGCTGCCAGTGCGGTGGCGTATCACCCTCAAGGTTGGTTTGTTGACCTATGAAAACCTACACAATCAGAGACTCCACTACCTGCAAGATCTCCTTTGCCCCTATTGCCCATCCCAACCACTCTGATCCACCAATGAGGGATTACTAGAGATTCCCAGGGTGCAACTAAAGACATCAGGAGCTTGCTTCTTTGCATTTGTGGCCCCTGCCTTGTAGAATTCCCTACCTCATCAGGTAAGAGAGTGCCTGACCATCCAGAGCTTCAAAACAGCATTAAAGACCCATCATTTTAACTTGGCATTTTCAGATGAATTTTAGATAATGGAACTATTTTGAGTACACTGCTGCTTGATCTATTAGTATGTTTGTTTGTATTGTATTTTAAATGTGCTTGTAATTTTATGTATCATATTATAACATGTGGAGATTTTTTTTTTATTTTTATGTACAAGTGCCTCGATCGTTGGAAAGGTGCCTTTTTACAAATAAAAATGATTTGATTTGATTTACTTAGTCTTGGAATGGGGTGAGCATTAGGGTTTGAAACACCAAGGTACACCCGTTACACCGGTTCCTGCATGCAGGGTTAGGGTGTGGTGTTATGACTGGAAGCCAAGGGTGGGATTGGGGTGTTGGGACTAGTAAGTCTAAATTCCTCTCATGCCTGTTCCTGCATACACAGAGGTAGTGGGGTCTTATGCTTTGGAACCCTTAGGTTGCATTTCCCCTACCTTTCATGGTTCCACCCTAATGGTGCATTAACAAAGTGTTTTGCAATAAATTTCCTTATGTTTTCATATAGTTTATTCGTATCATTATTGGGTTCTTGAGGTGGTGTGATAAAATGACAATTTAGAAAATTTGGAGCGAAAATATTGGAAATAGCCAAAGTTATGCGTGTGCATACAAAATTTCAATGACCGCTCACAACTTGCCAATTGTTAGGAGTTTTTTCACCACATTTTCAACATGGCCAATTTGGGACCCAACCTCATCAACACTGCCGCTCTCATTTTGTTAATCAGTCCCGAAAGGTGATTCCATGCAGTGACCGTGAAATCACCTATCAGGGCTGAGTAATGAAATGACAGTGCAAGTGTTCATGAGGTGGGGTCCCAAAAGCCCATGTTGAAAATTTGATGCAAAAATACCCAACAATGTCTAGATATCAATGTAAGTTTAAAATGCCACTGACTGTCATTACAGGGCACTTACTTTCATTGTTCAGTTCACAGTTCAGCTTTCAAGAGTGCAGATGTGTCCCAGTCCAGGGACTATGACAGCAGATGACTAGTACAGTTAAGTATATGGTAAGAGGAGGTGGGTGCTCAGTGGGAGGGTGTGGATGAGGGGAGGTGCTGAGTGGTGAAATTGAGGGGTGATTTTCTTTATTTCAGGAAAACAAGAAAAAGTAAAGATGTTGCGGTACTGTTTTCTTCTTTTCCGGTAACTAAAAAAATATTATTTGGGGACACTGGGAGTGGACCCCACAGTGTTCCACAGAACTGGGGAGAGGAATAACATAATAATATAATTTGTGGACACTGGAGGTGGGCTCCCCAGTGTTCAAAAGTAGTTTGTGGTGGTGGATATAAATGCCAACACAGGGACTGGGCAATATGATGTTGACAACTACATAGTTGATTGGTTTTCTTTTCCCATCAATGCATAATGTCTTTTTTTAAGTCTGTTTATCTCCTCCAGGCACTGGAATGCTCTTGAACCTATCCACTAGCCTATGCAGCTCTACCACCCACTGTGAACTCTGTCATCTTCAAGGGTGTTTCTTCCCCCGAGCCCTGAGGAGGATGAAGGGCCCGAGGAGTCTGAAAGGGCAGTGGCAGGGTTCCAGTATTGGGCATGTGATGGTATGGCACTGGGATGGCTGTCACCTAACTGGGCTGGTGGGACTTTTTACGTAGTTTATGCCCCAGGCATGGGATGTGCAATGCTCTCAGCCCACTATGTGGGTGCTCCCACTCATGTCTGGAAGGCAGCCGCCCAGTGTCTTCCCTGTTTGTGAGCCCCTGTGCACTGCAGTGCAACTGGTCTCCACCGGGGGGCTGTTGCTATGCCGGGCTACCCCTGGATCCTTCCCTGAGAGGAGAGCAGTCCTCTAGATGCTTGACTGTCTCTCTCTCTCCCCTGGCTTTTTCCCAAACCTGGGTTGCCAGTGTGGCATGAGGTGTGGCATCCAGGGCCTCAACCCTCAGCACCACCGGGCTGGCCAAATGCGTAGTGTCTTGTTGTAGCACTGTGCCCTGCAAACCAATACTGCTGCCATGTTGATGATGCATGCCACAGTATAGGTCACATGTGCCCCATTCATTAAAATTTGCCAACAATTTGAAACAGGGCCTAGTAACATGCAAAACAACTTAGTATACCCAAAGGTGTACTAAACTACCCATAGCATCGAAGCTGTGTCTCGAAGCACTTTCGAGATATAGCATCTGAAGAGTACCACAACCATCACAACATTACCCTAAGGGACATTCTGAAATTTCAAAGTGCTATAACTCTGTCATGCATAGGGTTGCCGCCTTTGGATGAGGCAAAAACCAGACCCTAAGCTGCACCCCTACTCCCACCCCTTTTCATGACTCAGCATGCATGGCTCCTCCTAGAAAGTCATTTGTTTTATCAATAAAAGACAATGCTTAAAGCGGCAGTTCAACAAAAATGTTAAGGTATTGTACTGTACCTGTTAAAATTACTTTCCTAGATTCTTCCTAGTTAATTTACTTATGTATGTCTTTATTTATTGACATTGGTTTACCAGATAAACATACAGAGGTAAAAGAAATCTTGTTTACAGATATGATCTGGGGGAGACAAGAGAAACACTGTAAATAGCATGGTATATAATAATACATAATACATTGTTTCCTGTAATGTGTACTTTATATCTTTTTCTGGCTCCATTTCCTGTTCATGTTCACAGTACTCTTTCAAAGTTAAAGCAGTGACCACACTTTTTTTCTTCAGGGAAAAAAATAATTTAAAACATTTAAAATTGCCTAAATTCTGTTTGAGATGAACATGTTTACCAGCAAATGAAAGTAGAAGACAACTGGCTCTGTTACTGTTTCAAAAGGTGGGAGTAGCTTTTCTGAGATGCTACTTTGAAATGCAGTGGAAAAGATTAGGTTAAATAAGTGCTAATGGTGTTAATGGCCATACGTTACACCTCCCAGGCTGACTGCTTTCACAAACAAGGGGATATACTGACAACAGAAGTTGTCTGTAACCTGGACATGTAGCTGAAACAATGAATGATATGACAACATTTGTTTCAAAAGTATGTGACCACCCAAAATGGCTCAAAAACCTGACCAGCACAGAGCAAAACCGGATTACCTGATAGGGACCCTGAAAACCTGATCACCAGGTAAAAAACCTGACAGGTGGCAACCCTAGCCATGCAATAACATTTTTCCACCAAACCAGCTAAAGGCACATCTTTGGGGCAAGTCCTTTTTACCCTGAAAATGACAGCCCAAAAGCCCAAACAATTTTTTTGTTATGAAGTAACAAAGAGACATATCTGGAAAAGTAGTGTGGAAAACTGTGGCAATTCCCTAGTTCTTTCATCAATGTCACAATTAAGCAGTTCAAATTAAGCCACATCAACAGACCTACCCCAAGAGATTATGCATGCAACATTTCATGCACATCCATTGACGGGTTGCAGAGTTATTAAGGTGCAAAGTATTCAAAAGTAGAAGACTTTGAAAGTAGAAAATAACATGTAAATGTAAGGATGTTTATGACACAGGCCAGATATTCAAAACTTTGCCCTGGGGCTAAATTAGCACTACCCAATGGGCAAATTTGGCCCAGAGCACAAAGCAAGCTATATTCAAAAGGAATAGCCTGGGGCAAACAGATTCTGAATATAACATGGGAATGAGGCTGGGCAAACTGGGTTGGGAGTGAAGGGCAAACATAGCCCTGGAATAAGACAGCTCTGAATATAGCAACCAGAAGGTGCAAACCACAACAGCAACACAGTGCACAGTGACGTGAAGGTTAGTAGAGGTGAACTATGTGGCCAATGTGTGTGCCAGCAAATGTGTGGATCCAGTACAGCTGAAGGCAGCAGTGGATTTGAAAGAATAGTGTTCAAAACCATATAATATTCCCTGAGCCATTTGTGTCACGCTAATACATTTGCATGGCTTTAGCGCGGAGCTAAGCTGTTTGCCTGGTGCGATTACGTTTGCCTGGTGCTAAACTGAAGTGACATGCAAATGAGCCTACTTAGGTAGACTCTGGGCAAACATCCAGATTTGCATCACATTATGCACTGATTTGCATGCTGTTTGCCCAGGAGTACTGCAGGGTCCCACAGCTCCACCTGTAGGTTAGTCTGGAAGTATAAGGGCTAGCCAGGTCTGGCTGCAGCTCCACCTGTATGTTATTCTGACAGTGCATGATGGTAGCTGCAGGCTACACGTATGCAGTACAGCATAGCAGTGTGTACCCCAGGGGACAACGCAGCATAGTCACAGGTGGTGGTGGTGATGCATGCAACTGTTACACTGTAGGACATGCTACAATGCACAGCAGACACCATGGTAGCAAGAGGCCAGTAGTGTGAAGGACACAGCAATGCCTATGGTGTGTGGGGTAATGATGACCACTGCACTGTACACAGTGACAAGTCCACCTTGCAGCTGTGTACTGCCAGTAGACAGTACTGTCACACTGTTGTGTGGCCCACAGATGCTGCACCTCTGGCATGGGATGCTCATAGTGACATAGACATGGCCGGCTGTGTGAGCTGTGGTGTATGTACAGCTGTGTGGTATGTGACTGGGGGGGCATGTACAGTCAGACAGACATACTGGCATTGGGGTATTCCCAATACTGGCCCATGTGCACTGCATGCTGTGTCCCAGACTTGTGGCTGCACACAGTCTGTGATGAGGCCTGGCCACCCGTACACCCTCCCCTCAACACCCACCATGCCCACAGTGTTGCATGTGTATGCTGGCATCTGTTGGTCACCACAGACATATGGTCTGCAGGTGTGTGCTGTATGGCCACACTACCATGGTGGCACCCAGTGGCCGGGTCACCACATACTGCCTGACATGGCTGGGAGTGGAGGCAATGGTTGGCATCATTGTGGTGCCATCAGTGAGCAGCATGTTTTCTCCATATCTGGCTTTTTCTCTGTGTCATAGTCATATGTTAGGGTCACACAAGGCCCACACTAATGCCGCACAAGGCCACAATGTCATACAAAGCAGTTTGCACAGAGTTAAGACCAGCTTTCCTGGGTGGTAATTTGTGACATGAAAGGGTTGCTCTAAATCTTGCTACACACCTTAGCACAATGCTAGTCACTGAATATCTCATAGCACCTGTATTCACGTTCAGTTTTCCCCTTGCATATATTATGGTGTTCCTGGAACTAATGTGGTTTGCATGCACTATTTGGCCTTTTCAATATAGTAGACCCACACTAATCCCGCACTAAACCCACGCAGTTTGCGCACTGTGCAAAGCTTTGACTGTCTGGGCCAAAATATCTTAGAAAAGCCACAAGCAATCTAATTCAAATAAGCAGCATCAACAGACCTACCCACAGAATTTGCATGCACACTTTCATGCATATCTGTTGAATGGCTGCAAAGTTATTAAAGTGCAAAATATGCAAAACTGGATGACTGTGAAAATTAGAAAAACATGTAAATTTAAGGATATTTGATGCAGTATCTTTGAAACCACACAAGCAATTGAAATTAAATTAAACATATCAACAGACCAACCCCTCGAAATTGCACATGCACACTTTTTTGCACATATGTTGTAGGGCTCAAGAGTTATTAAAGTACAAATTGTGCAAAACTGGGAGACTTGGTAAAATGGAAACAATATGTCAGTTTAATGATGTTTCAGACACAATATCTCAAAAATCACACAAGAGGCTTACATGTTGTTTATGAAGTCAACAGACATAGTCCTGAAATATGCATGCAAAACTTCATGCACATATGTTGAAGTGTTCTAAAGTTATTAGGGTGCAGACATGCAAAACTGAAAGACTGCGAAAATGAAAATAAAACATGCAAATTTAAGGAGGTTTGAGACACAGTATCTCAGACAAAGCACAACATATTAACTCAAAATTTACTGCTTCATGAGATCTATCTACAGAGCTTTTGCATGCCAAATTTCATGTAACTCCCTTGAAGGGTTGCAAAGTTATTAAGATAAAAAATATGCAAAACTTCATGACAGTGTGCAAAAAGTACTTTCACTTTTACATCTATTTTTTCCCATAGGAAATAATGGAAAATTAAATAATAACTTTTGAATGGATTGATATTTTTCACCAAACCTTCAAAAGGCACGTCTGTGACACAGAGGCTTTCTACCCTGAAAACTTCAGCCCATAAGCTAAAGCTGTTTCTGAGATACAGGTGGACAGAAAAAGTGCCAAAAAGCACCAAACTTTTATTTTCAAAACTCTGTATCTCAGAAACAGCTACAATTATTGATACAAAATTTGCCACATACAAACACCTACCCAGGACAATTATGCATGCCACATTTCAAACATGTAATTTCAACCGTTATAAAGTTATTAAGGTCCAAAAATTGGCCTTTAACATTAAACACCATAAACACTCTCATCAACCCTAATATATTGATGCTATCATGCCAGTACAATATATATATATATATGTATATATAATGGCACGGTAGTGCCGCTGTTGTTAGGGTTGAGTACCCCATTTAAGGTTAAAGTGTGAAATTTGGCAGCTTAATAACTTCGCCACCGTATGACAGATTTGCTGACATTTTGCATGCATGGAGCGGTACCATAGATCTCTGAATGTGCCACGTTTCATAATGGTTGGATATACACTTGCAGCGCTACATAGCACAATACAAAGTCACATTGGTGCATTTTTGTGCATTCTTTGCTTGCGCCTACAGGTTGCATGGTCTGCACGACCAGTCCAAAGCTTTCAGGGAATATGCATCTGGGGTCCCCGATGTGTCTGTCAAAGATTTCATTAAAAAATATTAAACAGTTCAAAAGTTATTCAAAAAAGAAGTTTCCCATTATAGTCAATGATAAAAGTTAACAGAAAGTTTGACAGTGTCAGAAATGCAGTTTTTAGTGTCGCAAATGACCCCTGTAGTGTTGCAAATCCACCATCTTGTTTTCAGTTGGTGGTCACAGAAATGCTTGCCATTTCAGTTGAGGACTCTCTAGGGACACAGTTCTTGCTGCTTTCACCTAGTCATGGAAACATAGACTGATGGCAGATAATGACTGCTTAGCCCACCTAGTCTGCCAATTTCCCTACCTAGAGGATAAGCTGCAGATCCTATTTAACCAACATCCTATTTCTTTCTACCCCCACAAAAATTGCCTTATGTCTGTCCCATGCATTCTTGAATTCCCCTACAGTTTTAGACCCCACAACCTCCTCAAGAAGGCTGTTCCACATGTCCACCACCCTCTCTGTAAAAAATACTTCCTCACATTGCCCCTGAGCCGTCCCCCTTCTATCTTCAAATTGTGTCCCCTTGTTCTTGCACATCTCTTTTTCTGAAAGATGCTACCCTCTTGGACTTCGTTGATTCCACTGAGGTACTTAAACATTTCTATCATGCCCCTCTCCTCCTTTCCTCAAGGGTATACATATTAAGCTCCTTTAGTCTCTCCTCATATGGCTTCTCTTGCAGACCCTGCACCATTTTAGTTGCCCTCCTCTGAACTGCCTCCATCCTATGTCCTTGTGGAGATGGGGGTCTCCAGAACTGGATGCAGTACTCCAGATGGGGTCTCACTAACTGTCTGTACAGGGGGATAACAACTTGCTGTTTTCTGCTGGTGATGCCTATCCCTATACATCCCAGTATCCTTTCAGCTCTCCCTCCCACCTTCTCACATAGCTTGTCAACCTTAAGGTCATCTGATATGATTACCCACAGGTCTCTTTCTATTTTTGTTGTTGTTACTACCTCCCCCCCATTGTGTAATCTCCCCCTGGGTTTTTGTTTCCCAGGTGCATTACATTGCATTTCTTTGCATTGAGTCCAAGCTGCCATACTTCTGACCATTCCTCCAGCCTTGCCAAGTCCCTTCTCATCCTTTCCATGCCTCCTTGTGTATCAACCCTGTTGCAGATCTTTGTGTCATCTGCAAAGAGGCATACTTTTCCTTCCAGTCCCTCTGCAATGTCACTTATAAAGACATTAAAAAGGACTGGAACCAGTACTGAACCCTGCGGCACCCCACTAGTAACTCATCTTTCTTCAGAGTGGACTCCATTTACAATTACCTTCTGTGTCCTGTTGTTCAGCCAATGTTTTACCCAGGCTATCACCCTGGGACCCACTCCCAGGCTGGTTAATTTAACTACTAATCTTTTGTGTGGGACTGTGCCAAATGCCTTGCTAAAGTCTAGGTAGGCCACATCCACAGCCCCTCCCTGTTATACTACTTTGGTCACCCAGTCAAAGAAATCAATTAGATTCATCTGACATGACCTTCCCATTGTGAACCCATGCTGCCTTGGTTCTTGTGCCCAACTGGACTCTAGGTACTCAACAATTCTTTCCTTCAGAAGTGATTCCATCACTTTCCCTACCACAGAGGTCAAACTGACTGGTTTGTAGTTTCCTGCCTCTGTCTTGGTCCCACTTTTGTGAAGGGGAACCATATCACCCTTCTTCCAGTCCTCAGGTACCACACCATCCTCCCATGATTTTTTATAAAAAAGGTAGTCAGTGGTGTCACTAGTTATCTGCTTAATTCTTTTAGAATTCTGGGGTGAATTCCACCTGGCGCTATTGCTTTGTCCACCTTCAGTTTTAGAAGTTCTTTCAGAACCCTTTCTTCTGTGAAAGGACTAGGATCGACCCCCCTCTCCAGAGTGCTTCTGTTAATTGGATTAGGCACCTCCCCCCACTTCCTCTTTTGTGAATACTGAACAAAAGCATTCATTCAGTATCCCTGCTTTTTCACTGTCACTCTCTGTCCACCCACCATCTATTCTATTCAGCCTCACTATCCCTCCCTTTGTCTTTCTATGCTCCCTGATACACCTATAAAATGTTTTATCCTCCTTCTTAACTGAGTTGTCTATCTTTTCCTCAGTTTGTGCCTTTGCTATTCTGACTACCGTTCCTGCTTCCTTCTGCCTTAACTGATACAGTTCTCTGTCCTGCTCCTTCTGTGTTTCCTTATACTTCCTAAAAGCTATCTTTTCTTCCCTAACCTTCACTGCCACCTCTTTTGAGAACCATTGTGGCTTTTTCTTTCATTTTGATTTGTTTATTTGCTTCACACAAAGGCTTGTTGCCTCTGTGATGGCAGTTTTGATATTTTCCCATTGTTGCTTCACCCCTCCTTCTAGCCTGTTTGCTAGTTCTTTTCTAAGGCACTCTCCCATCTTGCCAAAGTCAGCCCTCCTGAAGTCCAGAACCCTCACTTTTGTATGGCTTGACTCTATAGCTAAGTTTATCATGAACCACACTGTTTGGCTGTCACTTGTTCCCAAATGGCTACCCACTTTTAAATCTGAGATCCTCTCACTGTCCCCATTTGAGAATACGAGGTCTAAGATTGCTCCCTCATGAGTAGGTTCCTAAACTAGCTGTCTGAGGCATGCCACCTGAAGGGCATCAAGAATGGCCCTGCCTTTAGATGTGGCTGCAGCAAAGGTGCTCCAGTTAACATCTGGCATATTAAGGTCCCCCATTAATAGTATCTCCCCTTTCTCTGTCATCCTAAGTATGCCTTCTATCATATCCTTGTCCATTCCCTCCCACTGACATGGGGGTCTGTTTACAACCCCTGTGCAGATTGTGTTGCCATTTCCAGTCTCTAAGGTAACCCACAGTGCCTCTTCTCCTCCCTGTTTACTCTTTTGTTCAGTTACTTTTATCACTTCCCTTACATAGAGAGCTACTCCCCCCTTCTGCCCTCCCTGTCTCTCCTGTAGGTTGTGTACCCTGGTATGTTAACATCCCAGTCATGGTTCTCTGTGTACCATGCTTCTGTGACTGCTACAATATCCAGGCATCATTCTTCCATCAAGACCACCAGTCCAGGGAGCTTGTTGCCCAGAGTATGGGCATTGGTACTCATTACCCTTCATTTATTGATGGCCTTATTCCTTTTTGCCCCATCCCTGTGCTTATTGCATTTGTCACTTTCTCCATTTACCCCTGCACTTCTCCATATCGACTTCTCTATGCTGGTGTCTACCTCACTTAGTACCCTGACTGTTTTGGGGGGGCTAGGATTTCCCTGCTCCTTTCCAGTGCCTCCCCCTTGGCTAGTTTAAATGCTTGCCAATGAAGTATTTAAACCTATGACCTAGGATCCTGTTTCCCCTCCTGGACAGATGCAGACCATCATGCCAGTATAGGCCTGCATCCCTCCAGGTGGACCCTCAGTCCCCAATGAAGCCAATTCCCTGAGCTCTGCACCAGTTTTTCAACCACTGATTTAATCCCATGGTGTGGAGCACCCTAGCCTCACCTGTGCCATAGACAGGCAGCAACTTCGAGAAGGTTACTGTGTGTTCTACTTGTCTAAGGCCCCTCCCCATCTCCATCTCCACAAATGCTTCTTCCACTGCTGGGATCCCTTTCTTAGCCAGGTCATTTGTCCCTAGGTGGACAATGACATCCAGCTCCCTTCCCTGTGCAGCTGTTCCTGCGATCCTGAGGATTCGCTCCCTGTCCCTTCAAGCCATGGCAGCAGGGAGGCACCTTACCTCCCTCTGCCCTTCCTCCCCCAACTCTTCCTTCCTAACCATGGAGTCCCCCACCAGGAGTTGTTTCCTTTCCTTGTGTGGTCCCATGCCACCCTCCTTTGGGTCCCCTTTGTGGAGGTTCCCGGTATCCTCCTTGGTCTCCACTGTGGTTGCCTCCATAGAGGAACCACACTTTTCCAGAATGGCATAGAAATTGTGGAGAGGTACAACTGGAGGGATGCACCTCTGTTCCACCACCCTCACCCTCCCTGAACCCACTGTGGTCCAACTGTTCCTTTTTCTTGGCAACCTCTGAGGCAACTGCAGTGACCCTGGTGGTCTCTGGGTGGGAGAGGAGGTCCCACAGTTCCTGGCCTACTCAGCCTGGAGATAAGCAACCTCTTCCCTCAACCCAGAGAGGTGCCTGCAGATGGGACAACACTGCATCCTCCAGAATGCCTCCTAGAAGACTGCTGCTCCACAGTCACTGCACTGCACCACTCCCATCATGTCTTTTTTCTGACCCTCTAACTGTTGTTTGGAATACTTACTCTTTCCTCTGTTTGTTTATTTCTTTTTTTTCTCTCCCTACCTACTTACTGCCTCTGTGCCCTTTTAGCTCCTGATCATCCTGTTCTGAGACAAGAAGTTCCTATATTACTTTTTTTATTGCAATTTAAAGTTTATTGACATTATTTTACATTTTACACAAAAGGCAGATATTCATACAGAAACAAAGGATACATTAGTCATTGATTACACATGAATCCACCCCTCCCCCTCCCTTTACCACCCAAACCCTTCCTTCCCTCCCTCCTCCCCATACCTTTTCTGCTAGAGCAACAATTATTATGATATCTGATGTTAAGCACATATTATACCAGGATTAGTCTTGAGACAAGATGGTTCATACTAAATGTATCTCATCCTATAATGAATATAGGGCATAAAGGGGATTCCATATTTTTATAAAACTGCTCATTGTATTATTCAAGTTAGCAATGGCTTTTTATCATGTGTAAGTTAGCCAGGATTTCCATTAAGAAGTTCCTATATTTCTCAGTGGTCTCCTTACTTACTCAGAGTCAGACCTCCAGCAGCTGGGTGAGGTGGAGATCTATTCTTGTCATTCTGGGATGGCGAGTCTTTGGTGGCTCTGTGATCACTCACTTCCTGCTCCTAAACAGGAAGTTCCTGTTGTCAGTTAAATCCTGTGCCTATAAAAGTAGAACTGGTTTAGGTTGGGGGGTGGAGGGGAGGGAAGGAAGGCAATATAATCCCAGTAGAGAAGCTTTAGTTATACCAGTAGCTCCTTCCTCCTGGTGTTCTGTCTGTTTTCTGGCAGAAGCTATATAGGGCTGTGTTTAAATCTGGTTTTAACCTGGCTCCTTCCATCTAAGCTATTCCCCCTACTTTGCAAATCTTTCTACACTTAGTTAATTTCACAGATAACAGTTCCCTTCTGACACTTGTGACAAGCACCTAGATAAGTGCACAGATAACACAAATAACAATTTACTTCAACTACCTCTGACAAACACACTTAACTCTTTTTTTATCCTAAATTGAAGGTCCCAGTACAAGAGTCCTAGTTCTTAGTCTCAGTAGAGAAGCTTTAGTTATACCAGTATCTCCTTCCTCCTGGTGTTCTGTCTGTTCTTTGGCAGAAGCTATCTAGGGCAGTGTTTAAATCTGGTTTTAACCTGGCTCCTTCTAGGTAAGCCACTCCCCCTACTTTGTAAATCTTTCTACATTTAGTTAATTTCACAAATGACAGTTCCCTTCTGACACCTGTGACAAGCAACTAGAAAAGTACACAGATAACAGATAACAGTTTACTTCAACTACCTCTGACAAACCACACTTAACTCTTTTTTTTTACACTAAATTGAAGGTCCCAGTACAAGAGTTATAGTTCTTAGTCCCAGTAGAGAAGCTTTAGTTATACCAGTTGCTCCTTTCTTCGGGCGTTCTGTCTAATCAAGTCGAGCACTGACGATGCTAGCCATGTCTTTTCTGGGGGGTTAAGCACCCCAAAAATATGTTTTTGAAAATTTTGGAGCAGTAGTGTCACAAAGTAATGTTGCACATTCGACACTTTCATGATTTGTTTGTGAAAGTGTCATGATTTGAGACACTACTTAATGACACTATGCCCAAAAGAATATGACATTTTGCCACCCAGCTGCAAAAGAATGGTTTGGTCTTTTGGGCTGAACTTTGGAGGAAAGAAGGCCAAGATCCCACAGATGTGCCTTTTTTGTGGTTTGGTGACAAAATATTACAGGGCTGCAAAGTTATGGTACTCCAAAGTTGGTGATTTTTTCCGTAGGCTAACATTATGGCATCCGCCATGCCTTTCAGGGCCCATATCTTGGAAACGCTTTGAGGTACAGACTTTTGGTTGGAAAAATGCTTAAACTAGCCAGGAAAGTCATAAATCATATGAAATTTTTATTTTTGATCTATGTCATACGGTTTCTGAGATATAAGCAATTTAGTATTCCAAGTGTTCAGTTTCTGCTCCGAGGCCCATTATTATGCATACATTCTTTATATTCACTGTGTTTCTCTATGCAGCTTTTGGGGAAAAAAGGGTGTGCATTTTCATTACTGTTACAGTTAGCATTTTCACTTGTGTTTCTGTAACCAGTTGCTATAGCGCTCCCGTCTATATCACCATGTGCATTATGCTTTGCATTTTCATTTGCGCTTTCATTTGCATTACTGTTAACATTTGTGTTTCCATTACAATTTTTGTTTTGCATTTCCTTTTGTGTCACCGTGTGCATTTCCATTTGCGTTTGCATATGTGCCTCCATTTGCATTTCCGTTTGTGTTTCTTTTGGTGTCATTGTTGCTGTTACTGTGTTTGCATTTCCAATTGCGTTAACATGACCATGAACATTACAATTTGCATTTCCATATGTGCTTGCATTTACAATTCTGTTTTCATTAACATTTGCACTTGTGTTTCTATTACTGTTTGTGTTATCATTTACATTTGGGTCACCATGTGCATTATCATTTGTGCTTGCGTTTGCATTGCAGTTACTTCATTATTTATACTGCATATTCTCAAAAAGAAGGGAAATTCATGGCAAAAAACTCCATTTAATGCATCAGTTAAGGTTGTTCCCGAGCATCAAAAGTGAGGAAATTAAATTTTAGGGTTCCCACCCCCTTGCACCCCACCCCACCACACCCCAACAACAGGCATTGGGGTGTGCATTGGGGTCATTGGTCCTAACTCTCACCCCATTCCCCATACTGCACCAGCTCAGCTTGTTTAAACATGGGATGGGGTGGAAGTTAGACCGCAGACTTAACAAAACCCCCGTGCCTGCTGGTGAAGCGGTGGGGTGCAAAGGTGGAGGAACCCTAACATCAAATCTCCTCATTTTGTCACTGTGGAACAACCTGAACTGATGCATTAAATGGAGTTTTTGCAATATATATATATATATATATTAGAGGCAAAAATTCAGTTCAATGCATTAGTTAGGTTTTTCCACAGTGACAAAAGTGAGGAAATTTGGTGTGCTGGCTGAAAGCCCCCCCTGAGCCTCCACGCCCAGCTCACCCTCAAACCGGCATCAGGGGTGCATTGGAGTCTTTGGCCCTAACTCTCACCCCATCACATGTGTGAAGAAGCAGAGGTATAGGAGTATGGGTGTGAGAGTTAGGACCAATGAACCCAATGAACACCCCTGATGCTGGCTGGGCGGTGGGCTGGGTGGTTCAAGGGAGGCTTGGCTCAACACTGAAGTTCCTTGTTTTTGTTACTGTGGAACAACCATAACTAATGCATTAAACAAAGTTTGTTGCCTCTAATTTCCCTTCTTTTTGAAAATGATGATGAGAAATAGTGAATGTAATGCGGCGGTGGGAGCCTGGGGCCCTTTGGGCCCCACGCTCCAACCACATGATGTCTTGTGACATAGTAACAGGAACAGCAATGCAAACAGAAGTGTGAAAAGTCGCGCATATGGTAACGCAAGCATAAATGGTAAAGGAAAAGTTACTAGAAACGAAAGTGTATAGTGACACCAAAGTGAACAGTGATGCAAATGGACATTGAAGTGCATATGAAAATGCAACTGGTAACATGAACAGTGATGGCAGTGGTATTTTAAATGGAAAATTTAAGTGTCACAGCAAAAAGAACGCGAAAGGGAACAGAAACAGAAATGCGAATGCAAGCGCACATGTAAACGCAAACCGTAACACGCACAGGCATGGTACCACAATTGTAAATACAAATGGTAAAGTTAACGTGAAGAATAATGCCAAAGGAAAGAGAAATGGAAATGGGAAGAGAAGCGCATACGGAAACGCAAACCAAAACACGCACGGGCACAGTACCGCAATTGTAAATGCAAATGGTAATGGTAACAGCAACAATAACAGCAAAGGAAACAGAAGTGCAAAAGAAAATGCAAGTGCATATGGAAATGCAAACTGTAATGTGCACGGGCACAGCAACGCAATTGCAAACGCAAATGGTAACAGTAAGAGCAAGGAAGATGCGAAACAAAAGAGAAAGGGAAATGCAAATGAATGGGCTGCCATAAACGCAAATGGCAATGTGCACAGTGACGCAAACAAAAAAAAATGCAAACAGAAATAGTAGTGGAAACACAAATGGTAACAGTAATGAAAATGCAAGTGACTTATAATGGGAAATTGTTTTTTGAATAACTTTTGAACTGTTCAATATTTTTTCATGAAATCTTCAACAGGCATATGGGGGATCCTGGCCACACATTACCTGAAGTTTTTGGACTGGTCACACAAACTGTGAGACCTGTAGGTGAGAGCAAAGAAATTGCAAAAAAGCGTAATTGTGCAATTGGTTGTTGCTTACTAACTCCTCAGCCATATATCTGACTGGTACGACACTTGGCAGATCCCAAGATCTATCATGCCCAATCATGCTTACCAAATTTCCGGCAAATCTGCTAAATGGTGGCAAAGTTATTAAGGTGCAACATTTGATACTTTTACCTTAAAAGTGCTACTCAATCTATGGTAGCACTACCGTTACTATAATAATATATATATATATATATATATATATATATATATATATACACACATATATATATATATATATATATATATATATATATATATATATATTTATATTACACTGGCACAGTAGTGCCAGTATAGTTAGGGATTGCATGGCCACTTGATGTTAAACCCAAATTTGGCACTTTAATAACTTTGCCATTGTATGATGTAGTTGCCTGAAATTTTGCATGCGCAGTCTGGTACCACAGATCACTGCATCTTTCAAGTTGCATTATGGTCTGATAAGCAGTTGTGGGACTATGGAGTGGCCAAAAAAATAAAAACAGATTTTTGCACATGTCTTTGCTCATGGCTACAGCCCACACATTTTGTCCATTTGGTCTGAAATCTTCAGGGAAGATGCAGTCATAGTCTCTGATGTGCCTTTCAAAGATTTGGTGAATTAATATTAAACCTTTCAATAGTTTTTCAGAAAAACAAGTTTCTCATTATAGTCAATACATTTTACTGTCACAAATGGCCCTTTTACTTTCATGAGGTGGCCATCTTGTTTTCAATTAGAGAAAGAGAATAATTAATGGTGTTTAAGTTTGGGACCCCCTAGGTAAACCCTGACTGTTGTGCTTACCTAGTTGGGTCCTGACAATCACTGCCCTATTTTTGTTTTGGGGGAAAAAAAGCAGAAATGCCTTTTTAAAAATTGTATCCCCAGTACTGTCATAAATTGCAACAGAAATGGCTGCGACACTTTCACAAATCACGAAAGTGTTGTGCCTATTTTTGTGAAACTGTGCAATTTGCTACAGTACTTTGCCCCAAAACAGCAAGTCTTTGCCATCCCACTGCAGTAAAATGGTTGGGGCATTTGGGATGGAATTTGCAGGGTGGAAAGCCCTTGTCCCACAGATGTGCCTTTTGGTGATTTGGTCCCAAAACATTCAAAGGGCCCATAGTTACAGGGCTCTGAATTTGAGAAATTTCCAATAGGCTAACATTGTGGCTCCCTCGGCAAGTTTCAGGGCCCGTATCTCGGAAATCATGTGAAATACTGATTTTTTGCTACCTGCAGCTTAGTCCACCTTTAGGTGGCTAATAAGAAAGTTTTGAAGTCATACATTACACCTGTAGTGGAATTATTTTCCTACTTACTACAGTTATGGAGATATTGCCAAACATGTGTTACAAGGGTTCCTTTGGAGTACTATGGCATTGTTGTATGGCTTCATGCTTATGTGTAAGTGAAAGAACAGGGCCCAGAGGGCCTGCATTCCCAAATACACATACCATTATGCAAAAAAATAGATAATGTGAAGGGAGCTCAGGGCTCAGAGGGCCTGCATTCTCATTAACACATACCAGTTACCAGTTACATTACACTTTCTCAAAAAGAAGGAAAATGCATTGCAAAAATCTCCATTAATGCATCAGTTACGGTTGATAGCATGGTAGCAAAAGTATGGAAATGTAATGTGAGGGTTATATCCCTACCACCCCACCCTCCACTTACCAACAGATGTCATGTGTGCCATGGTGCCATCAGGCCTAACTGTCACCCCATTCTCCTATTCTGTAGCAAGTCAGCTTTTTTCACATGGAATGGGGTGAGAGTTGGGCCTGATGACCCCATGGCACACCCGACATTGGGTGGTGAGTGGGGGGTAGGGTGGGATGGTAGGGGCATAACCCCAAACATCACATTTCCATACTTTTGTCACTGTGCTATTAACCCTAACTGATGCATTAACAGAGTTTTTTGTGAATATATATATATTCATGGCAAAAAACTCTGTTTAATGCATCAATTAGTCCCAGGACCACCTTGAAAATTAGCTTGCTCAATGGTGTTTATGCCTGGTTAAATAAAGTGATTGATTGATTGACTGATTGAGTTAGGGTTGTTCCACAGCAATAAAAGTGAGAAAATTCGATGTTAGGGTTAAAACCTTAATTCTGCATCTGCATCCCCCCCAGCACCACACACACACACACACACACACTTGCAAGTATGGGGAGGACCAAGGCAACACAACCAATCATGGACAACCAGCAGCAGGTAACAGAAATAACATACAACTATCTAAACATAATACAAGACACATCCATCATCATGGTCCACCAACTGTAGGACTTCTGCTGGCATGTTGGCACAGACCCATACTGGCAATTTGCACAGATAAGATACCAGAACAGGAGTACTCACCACACAATGCCTAAGATGTTGTTGTTTTCAATATCTCAAACCATCTCTATAATAATGTCAAGCATGAGCCATGATGATGTTAAACACTTAGTGTCATATAGTACCATGTAGCTGCCCAAGCATACAGAATAAGATCACAGTGCAGCAGCACTCTGTTTATAATTGTCTTCTGATACATAATTTACTAATGTCACTATAGCATGAGCAACCATTAACACACATGAAAGACCAGTGAAAATGCAGTCTCATATTATGCATTCATAGCTACAAAAGTAGTAGCATGGGCTCTTTTCCATCCCCTGATACCACCAATGTAGAGATTTGTATAGAAACAGAGACATGTGTTTGAACCAAGAAACTGTTACCAAGGCAAAGAGAGTGAAATGTTACCATGAACATCTTGGGTCACACAGTCTCATACAGCTGTGCTGTGGTACAAGTTCAGAGAATAGTGCAGATCTCTTCACATAATACTGTACTGATCTATTATTTCCTTATGCCAGGCAAAGATCATGAGGTATTTACACACATGAAAGGGTGTTGAAAATCCTTTGTGATAATACATAGAAACAGAAATGTGTGAGCATGAGGCACTTTAAGCTGCTTACTGTCATCAACATGTTAATTAGTAGAGAAAATACTAACCTGTTTCAAATGTGAAAATGTCCACAATTCAGATATAGTGTAGTGTGACCATGTCACTTTTTGTGTCTGAGAATTCTGCAGATATCTGCACCTGTACAATGTAAGATAATAGTGCAGCAGGACTATGCAGATAATAGTGTACTGACACATCATTGGCTTATAGTGGGGTAACATCACAAGAGATTAACAGTGAACAAAGGTCTCCAAAAACCATTGCCTGACATTGCATGTGTTAGACCCAAGGCAGCATGGATTCACAGCAGGAAGGTCATACCAGATGAATCTAATAGATTTCTTTGACTGGGTGAACAAAGTAGTAGATCGGGGGGGCTGTGGACATGGCCTACCTAGACTTTAGCAAGGCATTTGACTCAGTCCCACACAAAAGATTAATATACAAGTTAGCCAGCCTGGGAGTGGGTCCCAAGATGATAGCCTGGGTAAAGAATTTGCTGGAGAATAGGACACAGAGGGTAATAGTAAATGGAGTCCACTCTGAAGAAAGGGGGTTACTAGTGGGGTGCCGCAGGGTTCAGTATTAGGACCAGTCCTTTTCAATGTCTTTGTAAGTGACATTGCACAGGGACTGGAAGGAAAAATATGTCTCTTTGCAGATGACACAAAGATCTGCAACAGAGTTGATGCACAAGGTGGGGTGGAAAGGATGAGAAGGGACTTGGCAAGGTTAGAGGAATGGTCAAATGTATGGCACCTTAGATTTAATGCTAAGAAGTGCAAGGTAATGCACCTGGGAAACAAAAACCCAGGGGAAGAGTACACAATGGGGGGTGAGATACTAACAACAACAAAAATGGAAAAGGACCTGGGGGTAGTCATATCAGATGACTTAAAGGTGGGCAAGCAATGTGAGAGGGCAGTAAGGAGGGCTGGGGGGATACTGGGATGCATAGGGAAAGGCATCACCAGTAGAAAACAGGAAGTTGTTATCCCTCTGTACAGACAGCTGGTGAGACCCCATCTGAGTACTGTGCAGTTCTGGAGACCCAATCTCCACAAGGACATAGACAAGATGGAAGCTGTCCAGATGAGGGCAACTAAAATGGTGCAGGGTCTGCACAGGAAGACATATGAAGAGAGACAAAAGGAGCTTAATATGTATAGCCTCAAGGAAAGGAGGGAGAGGGGGGACATGATAGAAACATTCAAGTACCTCAAGGGAATCAACAAAGTCCAAGAGGGTAGCATCTTTCAAAAAAGAGTGTGCAAGAACAAGAGGCACAATTTGAAGATAGAGGGGTGGCTCAGAGGTAATGTAAGGAAGTATTTTTTCACAGAGGGTTGTGATGCATGGAACGGCCTTCCAGAGGAGGTTGTGGAGTCAAAAACAGTGGTTGAATTCAAGCATGCATGGGACAGCCATAAGGCAATTCTAGGGGGTGGGGGTAGAAGGAAGTAGGCTGCTGGTTAACTAGGATCTGCAGCTTATCCATTAGGTAGGGAAATGGGCAGACTGGGTGGGCCAAGCAGTCCTTATCTGCCTTCAAATTCTATGATTCTATGTTTCTATAGACCGATGCATTAACAATACACTCTCATTCAGAAGAGATACAAAATGTATTGGTAATACAAAACTGTTTAATGTGGTCCACCAACAACTCATGGGCAGTATGCCTGTATACCCCAAGTCACTTGGACGGCAGCAGAAGTCCTATAGTTGGTGGACCATGATGATGGATGTGTCTTGTAGTACATTTAGACAGTTGTATGTTATTTCTGTTACCTGCTGCTGGTTGTCTGTGATTGGTTGTGTTGCCTTGGTCCTCCATCACTACTTGCATATGTGTGTGTGTGTGTGTGGTGCTGGGGGGAGGAATGTGGAGTTAGGTTTTAACACTAACATTGAATTTCCTCACTTTTGTCACTGTGGAACAACCCTAACTGATGCATTAAACTGAATTTTTTGCCTTGAATTTCCCTTCTTTTTGTAAATGCGCACTATAAATAGTGAATGGAATATAGTAGTGTGACCATGTTAATTTTTGTCACTTCACTGCACTAAAACTGTATGAATAACTGAAATGAAAATTGGTAAATAAAGACATGTACCATACCACAACATGTATAACAAATGTTATCTGAATCTGTTCAACAGTTGTGTAGTGTCACGCCATGAACACTGTGCAGGAGTGCCAAAAATAACATTTTTGCCACTTCGCTACACAGGAACCATATATCCAACATAACCAAAAATTGTAAACAGAAGACATGTATCATAGCACACCATGGTCTGGATATTCAAACTGCGCCAGGCTGTGGTGCAAGCCTGGGCGCAGCTCAACTTTGTTACGCACGGGTGTGGCCTGGGCAATATTCAATGGAGCTGTGCTATGGTGCAACAGCTTTGAATATCGCACCCTGGCCACCCCCACTGTGCATGGCACAGTGGAACTGTGCCAGTGCAAGTGGTCAGAGTGGAGCATGGAGATGCAGTGGCACAAGTGCCATTGTGCCATGCACAGCACCTGCGATATTCAAACGGGGACATGCAAATGGGCCATAAATTATGCAAGGCATACAGGGGGCCATTTGCATCTCATTACGGCCCCATTAGCATGCTATTAGCATGCAAGTGCGCCTATCCCCGATGACTTGCGCCTGGGGCCCTGCCAGGCAGCAGCCATCAAGGACTGATGCTCCCTGCAGCCCGATTGTGGGAAGTCCCGTAAGAGAAAAAAAATGTCCAATATCCCTGGTGGTCCAGTGGACCACTATGTGGCCTGATTGTGGGCATCACTGTGTTCCACCCAAGTCCAATATCCCTGGTGGTCCAGTGGACTGCGCTGAGCCCGATCGCGGGCATCATTCATTACCCCCCCAGTCCAATATCCCTGGTGGTCCATTGGACCGCACTGAGCCTGATCGCGGGCATCATTCATCACCCCACCAAGTCCAATATCCCTGGTGGTCCAGTGGACCGCACTGAGCCCGATTGCGGGCATCATTCATGACCCCAAGTCCAATATCCCTGGTGATCTAGTGTACTCCCCACCCACCCACCCACCGCACTGGGCCCCTCACCGCCTCATCAGCCGCGGGCAGCAGCACCCCACCCGCCTGCTGCCCCTGCCGCCTGCTGACTGACAGCTTGGTAGGGCTGCATGCCCATTGTTCACATGATAATGGGCGCAGTCTATTAAATATTTAGTCCAGATAGCGTGAATGAATCTATCCACACATCTGGACTGAGTAGTACGTGTATGGCTGCACTCCCATTGGCCATGCCTGAACCAATGGGCATGCAGCCCTACTGAGCTGTCAGTTGGCAGATGGTGGGCGGTAGGCGGGTGGGGTGCTGCCGCCACTGGCTGATGGGGGAGAGTGGGGTGGTGGGGCTCAGTGGTGGGTGGGTGGGGCACACTAGATCACTAGGGATATTGGACTTGGGGGTGATGAATGATGCCCGTGTTTGAGCTTAGTGTGGTCCACTGGACCACCAGGGGTATTGGACTTGGGGGTGATACAGTGATGCCCACGATCGGGGCACATAGCGGTCCACTGGATCACCAGGGAAATTGGACTTGGGGGGCCATTATAGATGCCCACAATCAGGGCATGGGGGCACCGCCAGGTGCAGCAGGAACTCGGGTGGCCACCCACAGGTGGCAGCTGCTGTGTTGTACCCTGCAATGTGGCAGCTCACCTGTGGGTGGCCATCACTTGTTCCTTTTTTTGGGGGCATAACTTTGTGCAGGCACAGGTAGGGGTTGTGCATGCATGACTCTTCACAGCTTGGGCTTAATATCGGGCTGTGCAGGTTATGCATGGGCACACCCCCTACCTGTGTTCAGACATTACTGATGCACTCCGCCAAGATCAGGATTTGTGCGGCACTTTTCCCTTTTAAATATCGCACTGGGGCGCATCAGTGAGTTATGCATGGTGCAACACTGTTGTGCCATGCGCAACCCTTTTGAATATCTGGGCTCATGTGTCCATAATTGTGCTTACATCCATTCAACGGTCACACAGCACCACAAGCAAACAACATAACATGCACAATTCAGAAACCGTTAGTGCCAGTGACCCAAAATTTGGTACAGTGAAAGATGAATTATAAATCTTTGTACATTCCAAACAAAAGCCAGGCAAATTGGACACACATTTCAGAAGTTATTGAAGTGTAATGAACAAAATTTTCATTTGTTGGAGTGGCATAATTCCATACCTACTAATGTACTACACACCAAACCACTGCAAGGCACCGCCATACCACTAGGGCTACCTACACTATACATTTCAAGCCAGTAGCACCAAGCAGAATGCTATGCGCAAAATGTTAACTGTGTCATGTAGTATCTCTGCAGCAGACTATTTTTTTCAACATGCAAACAGCATTATTCGCATCCCCAGGACATCCACTTAACACCCTTCAAATTTCATGTGAAAAGTCCAAACCATTCCAGAGATATTCTATTTTTACATTTCTGCACTTTTAAGAAGTCTTCCACCACAAAATGGTGAAAATTGTGGCTGAAAAGGTGCTAAAATGATGGACCTGGCACCGAAAAAATCAGTAACTGTGAAGTGGGGCAAATTCAAATGGCAATAACTCTTTAACAGAATAGCATTGTTTCACCAAACAAAAACTGGCATGTTCCTTGAACAAAGGTCTTTCTACGTGCCAAGTATCAGACCAATCAACCACAAATTGGCTGCACTATGTACCACAGAATACAGTGCAGAAAAATAGCAAAAACATCATGTTTTGCACTGCACTACACAAACACAAAAACACAAATAGTAACGTTAACGCAAACGCTGATGGAAACAGAGAGGCAAAAGAAAATAGTAATGGTAACAGTAGTGCAAATGGTGATGTAAACTGAAATGATAACACAAACAGTAAGAGAAACACAATCGCAAAAGTAAATGAAAACAGAAATGGTAAAGCAAACTGTAATATAAATGCAAGCCCTAACACAAATGCCAACAGAAATGCTAATGGTAATGGCAACGGTGATGCAGAAGGAAATAGTAATGCACTGGACAATGGAAATGTTACCGAAAATGCAAACGCTAAGGTCAACAGAAACACAAATTGTAACGAACACACAAATGATAACAGTAACACAATGGGAAATGCAAATGGTTACAGTAAACACCTACTGAAAATGCAAATGCTAAGGGCAACAGAAAAGCAAATGCAAACGGTAATGAACACACAAACGGTAACAGTAACACAACTGGAAACACAAACGGTTATAGTAACACCAATGATGATACCAAAGGAAACACTAACGCAAACACAAGCGCATATGCAAATGTAAATGGTAACACACATAGTCACAGTCACGGTACTGCAATTGGAAATGCAAATGCTTACAGTAACATCAACAGTAACGCCAAAGGAAACCCAAATGCAAACGCGAATGCAAGCACGTATGCAAAGGCAAATTGTAATGCACACAATGACACAAAAGTAAATACAAACAAAAACAGTAACGGAAATGCAAAAGGTAGCAGTAATGCAAACACAAGCGCAAATGTAATCTCAAATGGGAACTCACATGGTGATGCAAAAGTAAGCACAAACAAAAATGGTAATGGAAACACAAATGGTAACAGTAATGCAAATGCAAGTGCACATGCAAACGCAAAGGGTAACGCACACAGTGGCGTAAACGGAAACACTAATGCAAACAGTAATGGAAATGCAAGCAAAAACATTAACGGTAACAGTAATGCAAATCCACACCCTTTATTTCCCCTAAAGGTGCATGCAGAAGCACAGTGAATGCAAAGAATGTATGCATAATAATGGGCCTTGGAGCAGAAAATGAGCCCTTGGAATACTAAATTCCTTATATCTCAGGAACTGTATGACGTAGAAAAACAATTTAAATCTCATTTATGACTTTCCAGGCTAGTTTTGCACTTAGACCCCTAGTTTTGCACTTAGACTAAGCATTCTTCTAACGAACAGTCTGTATCGTGAACCATTTTCAAGATACGGCCAGAAAAGATGCAGCAGAAGCCGTAATGTTATCCTATGGGAAATATCATCAATTTTGGAGTGCCATAACCTTGCAGCCCTATTGTATTTTGGCACCAAACCACTAAAAGGCACATCTGTGGGATCTTGGTTTTCTTCCCTCCAACTCTCAGCCCCAAAGACCAAACCGTTTTCTTGCAGCAGGGTGGCAAAGATTCCATATTGTTTTGACCATAGTGTCGCAAAGTACTTTTGTAAATCATGACACTTTCACAAATGAAATCATGAAAGTGTCGCACATGCAAAAGTACTTTGTGACACTACTTTACACAAAAATTTAAAAAACATATTTCTGGGGTGTTTTAACCCCCTCCAAAAAAGACATGGCTAGCATCCTCCGGGCTCAACTGGGTGAACACAACAATAACTGTGTCCCTAGAGGGTTATCATTTTCCTTTTCACTACTGTTTCTGTTTACATTTTGTTTTGTGTCACTGTGTGCATTACCATTTGTGTTTGCATACGTGCTTCCGTTTGCGTTTGTCTTTCGTTTGGTGTCATCTTTGCTGTTTCCATTACCATTTTGCATTTCCAATTGCATTACCATGACTGCGCGCATTACGGTTTGCATTTCAGTACCCACTTGCGTTTGCATTTCCGTTTCCATTACTGTTTGTGCTTGCATTTCTATTACTGATTGCGTTATTATTTATGTTTGCATCACTGTGTTCATTATCGCTTGCTTTTGCATACATGCTTCTGTTTGCATTTCCATTTGCATTTGTGTTTCCTTTGTCGCCACATCGTAGGTGTTACCGTCAGCGTTTGCATTTCCAATTGCGTTACCGTGACCATGCACATTACAATTTTCATTTGCATATGTGCTTGTGTTTGCATTTCTGTTTTCAGTAATGTTTGTGCTTGTTTTTCTATTATCGTTTGCATTACTGTAAATATTTACGCCACAATGTTCATTACCGTTTGTGCTGCCATTTGCGTTACCATAACGTCACTACTTACAGTGCACATTCTCAAAAAGAAGGGAAGTTCATGGCAAAAAACTCTGTTTAATGCATCAGTTAGGGTTGTTCCACAGCAACAAAAGTGAGGAAATTCAATGTTAGAGTTGCCACCCCTTGCACACCACCCTGCCCCCACTAACAGGCATCGGGGTGTGCTTTGGATCATTGGTCCTAACTCTCACCCCATTCTCCTATTAACATCGAATTTCCAAACTTTTGTTGGTGTACAGTCAACCCTAACTGATGCATTAACAGAGTTGTTTGCAATGTATACATATATATATATATAGAGAGAGAGAGCTGTATTATGGTAGCATGGTAGTGCTACCATAGTTAGGGTTGAATACCCTTTTAATGTTAAATGGTGAAACTTTGCACCTTAATAACTTTGCCACTATTCAATGGATTTGCCTGAAATTTGGCAGGCACAGTACATAACCATAGATCTTGGGCTCTGTCAACCTTTGTACTGGTCAGATATACAGCTGCGGTGTTATTAAGCGACATCCATGTGCAAATTTACATTTTTTTAAGCATTCTTTGTTTGCACCTACAGGTGACACACTTTGTGCGACCAGTCCAAAACCTTCAGGGAACATGCAGCCAGGGTGCCCGATGTGTCTTTTGAAGATTTTGTGAAAAAATATTGAATGGTTCAAAAGTTATTCAAAAAACAAGTTCCCATTATAAGTCAATGGGAAAAGTTAACAACAAGTTTGACAGTGTCACAAATGCACTTTTTAAGTGTTGCAAATGACCCCCTGTAGGGGCATGACACCAACACACACCCCCTAATGCCAGTTGGGAGAGTGGGGTGGGGAGTGCAAGGGGGTCTTTCAACCCTAACCTCGAATTTCCTCACTGTGGAACAACCCTAACTGATGCATTAAACTGATTTTTTTGGCCATACTATATATATATATATATATATATATATATATATATTATGGTAGCATGGTAGTGCTACCATAGTTAGGGTTCAGGAGCCATTTCTATGTTAAACCCCAAAATTTTGCATCTTAATAACTTTGCAACCGTTTGACAGATTTGCCTGAAATTTGGAATACATTTGCAAAATCAGTGGGTAGAGGGGACAAAACCTTTTACAGGTACATAAGTGAAAAAAGAAAGACAAAGGGAGGGATAGTGAGACTGAAGGGGGAGGATGGGGGCCGCGTGGAGGACGACAACAGTAAAGCTGACATATTGAACAGGTATTTCTGCTCAGTCTTTACTGAGGAAGAGGAGGGTAATGGGTCTGAAAGGAGTACAAGGGGTGAGAATGGTGCAGAAATGGACACAAGTCCCTTTACATGAGAAAGGGTCTGGAAGGAACTGGAAGTAATAAGAGTTGATAAAGCAATGGGGCCAGATGGGGTGCACCCCAGGGTCCTTAAAGAACTAAGAGAGGTGGTGGCTGAACCTCTGGCTATCCTGTTTAGCCGATCACTGGAAACAGGGGAGGTACCCAAAGACTGGAGGACAGAAGATCTAGGCCCCTTATACAAAAGTGGGAACAAAGAGGAAGCAGGGAACTACAGACCAGTCAGCCTCACCTCAGTAGTGGGGAAGATCATGGAAGCACTACTGAAGGAGAGATTGGTGGAACATCTGGTTGTCAATGGACTACAGGACCCAAGGCAGCATGGTTTCACCAGGGGGAGGTCATGTCAGACCAACCTTGTTGAATTTTTTGACTGGGTGACTAGGGAGGTGGATCAGGGGAGGGCAGTGGACATGGCCTATCTGGACTTCAGCAAGGCCTTTGACACAGTGCCACATAGAAGACTATTACACAACCTGAGGAATATGGGTGTGGGCAGGACAGTAGTGTGGTGGGTAGCTAACTGGCTGTGTGGCCGGACACAGAGTGTGGTGGTAAATGACTGTCACTCCACAGAGGGAAGAGTGACCAGTGGGGTACCACAGGGATCAGTGCTGGGACCGGTCCTATTCAACATCTTCATCAGTGACATTGTGCAGGACCTAGAAGGCAGAATTTCACTGTTCGCTGATGACACAAAGCTCTGTAACAGAGTAGACACACCAGAGGGTGTAGACAGAATGAGAAGTGACCTGCAGAAACTTGAAGAATGGTCAGGGATTTGGCAGTTGAAATTCAATGCAAAGAAGTGCAAGATAATGCATATGGGGCACAAAAACCCTGGCACAATATATCAGTTGGGGGTGAGGATATAGCATGCACCAAGCAGGAAAGGGATCTTGGGGTTATCATCTCTGATGACCTCAAGGTAGGGAAACAGTGTGACAAGGCAGCAGATAAAGCAAATAGGATGCTGGGATGTATAGGCAGGGGCATCACCTGCAGGAAAAGGGAGGTCATAATTCCGCTATACAAGACACTAGTGAGGCCCCAACTGGAGTACAGTGTACAGTTCTGGAGACCATACCTACGTAAGGACATAGACAGGGTAGAGAAGGTTCAGAGGAGGGCAACAAAGTTGGTACATGGATTGCATCACAAGTCCTATGAAGACAGGTTGAAGGAACTGAACATGCACTCCCTGGAGGAGAGGAGGGAGAGAGGGGATATGACAGAGACATACAAGTATCTTACAGGGAGGAACAGGGTGCAGGAAAACACTATTTTTAAGCGAAAAAGATGCTCCAGGACTAGAGGGCATGGGATGAAGTTGGAGGGAGGACGATTCAGAGGAAACATGAGAAAGAATTTCTTCACAGAACGGGTGGTGGACGAGTGGAACACCCTGCCAGGGGAAGTGGTGGGGGCTGAAACAATCACGGGATTTAAGAATGCATGGGATAGACATAAAGGAATTCTGGAGGTCAGGGGTAAGGGGCAACAGACTCCTAGGAAAACAAACTGAACTTACAAGCTCAAATGGGCAGACTGGGTGGGCCATAGGCCCTTATCTGCCGACACTGTCTATGTATCTATGTATCTATGTATGATCAAGAACCGTAGGCCTTGGCATCTGCCACGTTTCATACCAGTCGGATACACGGCTGTGGAGTTATTAAGCATGATTTGCGAGTGCGTTTACGGCTTTTCTGGAATTCTGTAGTGTACGTACAGGTCGCATACGGTTTCTTGCGACCGGCCTGAAATCTTCAGAGAATGTGCGGCCAGGGTCCCCGATGTGCCTTTTGAAGATTTGGTGAAAAAATATTAAACAGTTCAAAAGTTATTCAAAAAACAATTTCCCATTATAAGTCAATGGGAAAAGTTAACAAAAAGTTCAACACTTTTGCAAATGCATTTTTACTTTCACAAATGGGCCTGTTACTTTAGCAAATCGGCCATTTTGTTTTCAGTTGGTGATTAGAAAAATGCTTGACATTTAAATTTGGGACCCTCTAGCAACCTAATTCTTTTTGTATTCACCTAGTCGGGCCCTGAGGATGCTAGCCATGTCTTTCTTTTGGGGTAAAACACCCCAGAAATATGTTTTCAGATTTCTGGAAAAGTACTTTACAAAGCACTTTCGTTTCACGTAAAAGTAACAGAAATGTTTATGCAAAGCTTTAAATTGCGACAGTAATTTTCTAGTCTGTGGGAAAATGACAGCAATTCTTTGGCACTGCACTGCAAAAGAACGGTTAGGAGTTTTGGGCTGAAATTTGAAGGAACGCAGCCAACATCTCACAGATGTGCCTTTCAGTGTTGTACTGAAAAAATATTACATGGCAGCAAAGTTACGGCACTCCAAAGTTGACGGTTTTTCCCATAGGATAACATTACGGCGCCCGATGCATTACAGGAATCCTTTGACACCCTGCTGCAAAATAACGGTTTGGTCTTTTTTCCTGAAATTTGAAGGGAACACAGCCAACAGTCCACAGATGTGTCTTTCAGTGGTTTGGTGAAAAAATATTACAGGGAGGCAAAGTTATGGCACTCCGAACTTCTCTTTTTTTCCCATAGGATAACATTATGGCATTCACTGCGCCTTTCAGGGCCCGTATCTCGGAAACGATGCAGAGATACGGACTTTTCATCGGAAAAATTAGCCAGGACAGTTGTAAATCATAAGACTTTTAAATTTTTTTTCTGTGTTGTACGGTTCCTGAGATATAACCTATTTAGTATTCCAAGTCCTCATTTTCTACTCCGATACCCATTATTATGCATACATTCTTAGTACTCACTGTCTTTCTCTATTCAGCTTTTGAGGAAAACCAGCCTGTGCGCTTACATTACTGTTACCGTTGCCCTTTCCGCTTGTGGTTCCATGCCCGTTTCACTTACCGTTAATGTCTACGCCACCATGTGCGTTATCCTTTGTGTTTTCATTTGCGCTTTCGTTTCTGTTATTTTTTGCCATTTGTGTCTACAGTACTGTTTGTCTTTCTGTTTTCTTGCGTCACCATGCTCATTGACATTTCCGTTTGCAGGCACCATGTTACTATGTGACAACACATCACGTGGCAGACCATTCCGTCTATGCCACCGTGTGTGTTACCTTTCTGTTCTCATTCACGCTTGCGTACTCTGGCGCCACTGTTAGCGCTTCTGTTTGCATTGCTGTTCCTGTTACTATGCCACAAGACATCATGTGGTGGAGTGTAGGTTTTGGGCCCCACGCCTCCACCGTATTACATGCCGGAGCGTCCTATGTGCTTCCTTTGTGTTTTCATTTGCGCTTGTGTTTCTGTTATTTTTGCCATTTGTGTCTACAGTACTGTTTCTCTTTCTGTTTCACTTTACGTCACCATGCCCATTGACATTTCCATTTGCAGGCACCATGTTACTATGTGACAACACATTACGTGGCAGGCCGTTCCCATCTATGCCACTGTGTGCATTACCCTTTCTGTTCTCATTCACGCTTGCGTTACCTTGTGCGCCACTGTTAGCACTTCTGTTTGCATTGCTCTTCCTGTTACTATGCCACAAGACATCATGTGGTGGGAGTGCAGGGCCCTTTGGGCCCCATGCTTCCGCTGCCACATTACATGCTGGGAGCGGGGGGCCCTATGTGCGTTATCCTTTGCGTTTTCATTTGCGCTTGTGTTTCTGTTATTTTTTGCCATTTGTGTCTACAGTACTGTTTCTCTTTCTGTTTTACTTTGCGTCACCATGCCTATTGACATTTCCATTTGCATGCACCATGTTACTATGTGACAACACATCACATGGCAGACCGTTCCCGTCTATGCCACCGTGTGCATTGCCCTTTCTGTTCTCATTCGTGCTTGCGTTACCATGTGCGCCACTGTTAGCACTTCTGTTTGCATTGCTCTTCCTGTTACTATGCCACAAGACATCATGTGGTGGGAGCATGGGGCCCAAAGGGCCCCGTGCTCCTGCCGCCGAACTACGTGGCAGGAGGGCCGAGCATTCCTGCTGCTGCATTACATTCACTATTTCTCGTTATCATTCTCAAAAAGAAGGGAAATTAGAGGCAAAAAACTCCATTTAATGCATTAGTTAGGGTTGTTCCACAGCAACAAAAGTGAGGAAATTCACTGTTAGGGTTGAAAACCCTTACTCCGACTTCACCCCCCCAGCACCACACACACACACAGACACACACACACATGCAAGTATGGGGGAGGACCAACTCAACACAACCAATGACAGACATCCAGCAGCAGGTGACAGAAATAACAAACAATTGTCTAAATGTACTACGAGACATCCCCACCCACCTGACCAGGTACTGCATGCTCAGTGGAGATCAACAGCAAAACTGAGGCCATGTACACCAAATGTACACATCCCTGATTGCAGCTGCACACAACGTACCACACTTAGTAGTTGCATGGCCTTACCTACCGATGCCCCACACCACACCACAACTGGTACTGTGCTGTTAGTCAATATAAATGCTGAAGGTGCATGATCACAGTTGTAGAAAGGTTTTAACACTAGTGAGTATACATTAATTAAGAGAAGTACATAAATTAACTACAAGACACTAGCATGCTCAAGATAAAAGTAGTGTTACATTTAGTATGTGATTTACATAGTAGTACGTTTACTGCAACGGTTTACTCAAGATAGAGAGGCTGATGTAAACGTATAGAAAAGCATTGCCTTTTCAATGCTGTGAAATTCGTACTGCCAGTATCAGATGCATTCTTACTGATGAAGGTGTACTGCTGATGTATATACATAGACCTTCAGTGTGTTTCAATACTAAAGATGCAGTAAGTATTCTTTGTAAGAAACAGTGTAATTGCATGGATCAGGCCAAGCAACTTCTAAATATCATAGTACTACTGAGCCAACAATGACATACCTGTATCGGAGATGTCTATAAGATAGATTTTCCTGTAGGCACTTACTGAGTATGTTGTACCTGAGAAAGACAATCTCATTGCATTTGTGATGACTAACTTATTCAAATAGTGATACATTTACTATTGTTGCAATGAGTGATCTATGCCACTTATGGACACAATGTAATTTTTTTAACAGTTGTTTCATACTCAGGCTGTATGCCTAGTGTTTGGGTTTGCCACACTTATGTCACTGATGCTATCAAAGTGATAACTATGTTAATTGTGGTACAACAGGAATCAAGTAGGTATAGTGTAGATATAAACAGAATGTCTTTTAGTATTGATTTAACTCACAATGGGGTAAGTGTACTAGGACAGCAGGGGTTATTCTCTATCATTGACTCTGTCAGTTATAATCACGCTAAGATGACTGTAATGACTATAATGATCAAGTTACACTGTTCATCTTCATGAGTTCATATTCACAGCCATTCTCCAGTAACTAGACAGTGTATGGTGTAACTGGGTGGGACACTGTGTTGCAAAGCTGCTGCAGTGCCTAGCAGAGGGAGAGTATCTACTCTTAAAGACAATTAAGCAATAAGGCATGACCAACAGTTATGTTAAATGGTCTGTTAATCACCCTGTAGGGGTTTAATGTTGAATGAGGTGTGGCGAGTGCCACATGTCGCTAGACAGTGATAACTGACCATTAACATAATACCTGGGAGTGGCTTATTGCTATCATAATAAAACTGTTTTTTAAACAACATTAAACCATGTTAATCATATGGTTAGGCTCTACATGTATGTTAATAAAAACTAAACATAAGGCTGTTACAATGTTTACAGTCAATTAGAAAGCTGCATTTCTCAAACCCTTGTTATAATCAGAGATATTATACCTGTACAACTCCTTGGTTTTGCTCAATTCTATTGCTTAGGTGGCCCACCACATGTGGTGTGGTCTGGTGTGGGGCATCGGTAGGTAAGGCCATGCAACTACTAAGTGCGGTACGTTGTGTGCAGCTGCAATCAGGGATGTGTACATTTGGTGTACATGGCCTCAGTTTTGCTGTTGATCTCCACTGAGCATGCAGTACCTGGTCAGGTAGGTGGGGATGTCTCGTAGTACATTTAGACAATTGTTTGTTATTTCTATCACCTGCTGCTGGATGTCTGTCATTGGTTGTGTTGACTTGGTCCTCCCCCATACTTGCATATGTGTGTGTGTGTGGTGCTGTGGTGGGGTGAATTCGGAGTTAGGGTTTTCAACCCTAACAGTGAATTTCCTCACTTTTGTCGCTGTGGAACAACCCTAACTAATGCATTAAATGGAGTTTTTTGCCTCTAACATATATATAGATAGAGATATAGATATATATTACAGTGGCACGGTAGTGCCACTATAGTTAGGGTTGCTTAGTCATTTCTATGTTAAACCTCAAACGTCACACTTTAATAACTTTGCAACCATTTTTCTGATTTACCTGAAATTTTGAATGGAGGAAGACTTTTTGTAGGTCTCCAGATCTAGAAATGTTTGTGTCGATTGGATGCACAGTTGCAGAATCGTAAAGCGCTGAAAAGCATGAAAAATCCCAAACCTTCCGTTTTCTTTAGATGTCCACTTTGTACTGAAAACTGCACCTGTGTTGGTTCCAGTTGGGTGGGCTACATGGGTCCTGGGTCACAGATGTGCCTTTTGAAGATTTTGTGTAAAATTCTTGTTCCATTCAAAAGTTATAGCATTTTTAGTGCCCCATTATATCCTATGGGAAAATTTATATGTGCAGCTCGAAAACTGTCATAATAGTATTTTTTAGTGTCGAGCTTGCCAAAAATAGTGTTGTGCTGCTGCCATCTTGTTTTCAGTTAGCGAGAGAAAAAAACAATATAACTCAAAAATACTGCACTTTTCGACACACCAACCATTTGGTTTACCTAGCTGGGGCCTGAGGAATAGGAATCTATCATTAGTTTTTCACCAGCTGGTCTGGAAATGTGGTTTTCACATTTTTTCCACCATTTTGCCATTTTTTTGATTGCAACACTATCTCAAAGTGCCTCAGCAATATGCATGACCATAAAAAATACAAGCGCAACATTATATTTTACGTTCGTGGTTGTATTCCCATTATAAAGATAGGAGTGTCACAATCATTTCTTAAATGACCATGGTAACACTGCAGAGCCACATTTTCTGAAATGCTGTTTTCTTTGTCACTTGATTGTGGCAAGCTGGATTGTGATATAATTCTGAAATTTTCAAGGTGGCAATCCTTGGTGCCGCAGATGTGCCTTTCAGTGGTTTGTTTCAAAAAAGTTCACCATGTCCCTAGTTATATCATTCCAAAGTTAGGAATTTTCCCATAGGATAACATTGTAGGAGTCATTTTATTTTTCACTTCATTCTGGCTACGTGCGTTGTGGTATTGACCTGAAATATTTAGGGTGCAAAGCCCTACCTGTACAGGTGCACCTGTTGCTGGTTTGGTATGGAACCATTGAACATGGCCATAGTTACAGCATTGTGAAGTTTGGACATTTCCCCATAGGATAACATTGCAGCACAGGTTTTTCTTTGTCCCCTCATTGTGGCAATGTGGATTGTGCTATTGCCCTCAGTGTTTCACAGTGGAAAGTCTTACTCCCACATGTGTGCCTTTTGGTGGTTTGGTATGAAACCATTCAACAGGGCCATAGTTACAGTATTCCAAAGTTCAGAAATTTTTCCATAGAATACCATTGCGGTGCTCGTGATGCCTTTTGGGGCCCATATATCAAAAATGGTTCTAGATACGAACTTTTCATTGTGAAAAGTACAGAACTAGGTTAGAAAGTCATGAAATCCCTGAGGCATCTGTGAGGAGTGTCACGCTGACATCATCTGAGACTGCAAGGTGGATACAGCTCTGAGCCGTTGGTGATGTGGACAGACCAGAGCAAGAGTGGATCAAGGACAAAGGACATGTGACTATCTGAAACCTGGTAGTACTCATCGCAATGGACGAGATGCATTTTAACTTTCTGAGGCAGGTTTCAAATGTATAGAAACAAAAGAGCAAATATATGTTACAAGCTCTGGTAAATAATTTCAGCTTCTCTCCCAGTGAGTGTATGTAGATATGTGAGTGCTTGGTATGTTGAAAAGAGTCTGCCAAACTCGTGAGCTCTCTGATGGTCATTTACTCAAAAAGCAAATCCTGTGGAGTAAAAAACAAACCCCCAAACCGTTGAAATCACCTATATTTGCAGTACAGTATGAAGACCCTATACACGAAATTGCTGTGAACTCAGTGCTACAGGAGCCCCTGATTTCCCCGCTCCCAAAAATGCTGACTGGTAAGGTAAAGGCTATACTTGTGCACACTGGTAAGATTTAATCTTTTTTGGAGAGAAAAACAATGCCTGACCAACATAATATAGTGGTGGAGACGCCTGAGAGATGAGTAGCCCTTACACTGCATGTCAAAGGAGATACAGCAAAGGATAATGGGGGTAGGGAGGGGTGCTCAAAAAATAATGGGCTTAATTACCATCTGACCGCTTTGAAAGAATCGACTTTGCCATGGAATAATACCTTCATAGAGAAGCAAGCAAAACACTCATTAAAAGACACCGTTAATGACATTAAAAATGAAATGTTAGGAGCAATGACCTTCTTCAAAATGGAGGTCTTGGGAAGACTGGCTGAAATGAAATCTTCACTAGTGACTGTAGCAGCCTGTGTCACAGATTTGAGTACCAAGCTGGAATCACTGACCTTACATACAGAGGCAGTGGAAAATCAGGTGTCTCAGGCAAAAGACTCTGTAAATTCTTGGATTCATAATAATAACTGCCTTGCAAAGCAACTGAAGCAGTTACAGGACTGGGTTGCAGAACAGGAGGACAGGGCCCTTCAGGGAAATCTACATTTGTTAAAAATACCAGAAGGCACTGAAGGCAATGGGAACCCCCTGCCATTTTTGGAAAAAATGTTAACCCAGGCTTTAAATCATAAATATCCCAAAGAAAAGATCCATCTGGATCATGCACATAAGGCGGTCAGGGTATTGTGTGAGGGGGGCACATGGGGAAGGGTGCTTTCTGTAATGGTGACTCCTTCCCAGCGCAATCCCTCATGGTGATGGGAGGGTAGGATGACTGGATGAGGGGGTGGGTGAACTGGGTGACAGGATGTCACTATGTGTACGTGCATGGGGAGCAAGCACGGTAAGTGTGGGCTGGGAGGGGGTGGAGGGGCTGTAGGGGTGGCACTGCGGTGGATGGCTGAGCTGCACTGTGGTGTTGGGGGTTGGCTAGTGGTTGGGATGGGTGAGGTACCGGGTTCAGGTCTGGGTGCTGGTGTGATTTTATTGCGCCTGGCCCAAATCTTTATTTTTTTAATGCTTTCATCCCCCCCAACATGCACCCCCCTGCAGTTGAGAATCCTTAAGTAGGTGAGTGGGGGGGTAATTCCCCTGGGAAGGGGCACCCCACAGAAAGCATTAAAACAATCTAGCACCATTGTCCCAGCGTCCGGGTTGTTAGAGTGCTGAAATAGCCATTTACTTGACTGTGTGATAATGGTGATCGCCTTTGGGCATTCGCCATTATCACATAGAACCTGCGGGCAGTCAAGCTGGGAATAATGTTTACCCCAAGCCAGTTTTCATCAAGCCTCATAGGTTTTTAGATAAAGAAGCTATTTTGACCAAAGTGCGTATTAAAAAGGGCTTAACATAAGAACCGATTTAATGCTTTTCCAGACACGTCTTCTGAAACAAATGCAAAGTGCAAATTGTTTAATCCAGTCAAGGAGAAATTATACCATAAAGGACTGGGATTCTCAGTGAACTATCTTGCCAAATTGTGCTTTTTGGTAAAGGGAAAACTGTAAACTTTTGATGACCCAGAAGAAGCAATGGCAGCCTTTAATGAAAACTATGGCTGACATTTTGTAGCTTTAATTAAGAGCCTCAAGTAATAGAAAGTGGTTACACAGGGATGTGTTATATTGGTGGGGAGTGTTTTATACTAATTATATAACATAAAGACTACTTTGTAAAGGTCTAGGGTAAGGATAAAGGTGTGTGTTGGTGGCGTATAAAAGAAGGATAAAATGGGAGAAAAGATGACATATTCAATTGCATAGGGAGAAGAACCAGCTTTGAATGCCACTAGTTGTATTTTAATTAAAATAATTCATGGTTAGGGAGGGGAGGAAGGGAGGGAGGAGAAAGGTAGGTAGAATAAAGGAAAAAAATGTTTTCTCTCTCTCTCCCTCTCCCTCCTATTTTTTCTCTTCTCTTGCTATTTCTAGATATTCAGAGTGTTGCTCTTTAACATTCCATATTGGTAGGAAAGCCTGCTGTATAAAGAGCATTTAAGGAATATATAAGTAATTTAGGAAATGCTCAGTTGTGCAATGCTCTGGCTTTGTTCAACTGTTCTGCTCAGAGCATAATGATGACCACAGATATTCATCATGCATTTGGAGGGGTGGGATCTGGTTACTTTAGGATTCCAGTACTCTTTTTTATCTTTTGGTTGGGGGGTTAGGTGGCATTTCTGCAATAATAAAAGTGAATACTTTTCAGCTTAATATTATTTATGTAGTAAATTACCAAAATAAACAAATTATGTGGCATAATTGGTATAATTGACATAAATGGTGGTGGGGGAGTGGGGAGGATGGCCCAGACTATCTATAAATTAGAATATGAGTAATCCTATCTGGCTGTTGTCTTAGAATGTAAAAGGGCTCAGAAATAAAATCAGAATGACATGCATTATAAAATTCTTACAACAACCGAAAATAAATATTGCGTTGTTACAGGAGACTCATTTTTAGGATAAAGAATCATCATGGTTTATGAACAGATGGTGGGATGGTATTTTATCAAATTATGCTAATTCAAGGGATACTGCTATCTTATTCAGTAAATCAACACCCATACCCTAAATAAGCAAAATCAGATATAAATATGCAGGATAGATGGGTGGTAGTAGACCTAAAAATCCCTAACTTAAAAATAATGATGGCTACTATTTATACACCAAATGAAAATAGTCCTAATTTTGTCACACAATTTTTTTTGACACAATCTACTTTCTAGCCTCCATATATTATAGCAGGTGACTTTAATGCTGTGCTTTATGCACAGGATAAAACATCTAAATTAGATAAAGCCCAGTGAACTACATAAATGATTATTAAAAAATATATTACTGAACTGGGGCTTGTGGATCCGTGGAATGTTAAATACCCAACAGAACAGGTGTTTTCTTATTATATGTTGGCTCAGCATTCCTACTCTAAAATTGATTACTATTTAATTTCAGAAACTATATTGTACACGATTTTGAAAGTTAAATATATGGGCATATTAGCTTCTGATCACTCTCCTTGTCTGCAAGTATAAAATATGCTCAACCACAGTGCAGTTTAAACATTGGAAATTAAATTACCCTAGTATAAAGATTCCTAGTATTTCAGAGATTTTGTATACTGAAATCCAGGAATTCTTTAGTAACAACTTAGAATCTGATACATCAATAAACATAATATGGGACACATTTAAAATCTGGTTAAGGGGTTGACTAATTAATATAGAACAAATTAAGAAGGACAAATCTGAATTAATAGTTAACCAGCTACAAAAAGCTATACAGTCTCTTCTATACATACATACTCAGACTCTGGATGATAGAGTCTTTAATACATTGATACAAAAGAAAGACCAGTTAAATACTATTCAATTAGACCAAATTACTCAACAAATATTGTGCACAAAATCAAATTACCTATATTTATCAGAAAAGCCTCAGGAATTGCTGGCTTGGCAAACAAGGAGAAAGCAACAAATACATTATATACCAGCAATAAAGCATCAACAGGATAGGTTAATTGAGGATCTGGAAGTGATTAATGGCTGTTTCATTGCTTATTATCAGGATTTATATAAATCTGACTGTTTCAACATCACAACAGAAAAAATTAAACAATACCTGCACACATTACCTCCACCACATATACCGATCAAATTTCAAAATCAATCAGAGGCAGATATTACGTATGAAGAAATTGAAGTAGCCATTAAACAGTTACCTGCAAATAAGTTTCCTGGTCCAAATGGGATAATAATTGAATTCTATTGACAATTTAAGGTCTTATTAATCCCCATAATGCTCAAACTCTTTAACTTATTTAATGATTCTAAGACACTTCCCAATTCTTTCTGTGAAGCTATTATTCATATCTTCTTAAAGAAGGATAAGGGCCCGTTGAGCTGCTCCTCCTACCATCCCATCTCCCTATTAAATGTGGACTGCAAAATCTTTACTAAAATCATTGCAAAAAGGTTAGAAAGTATTTTTCCAATTATAATAAATATTGATCAAAATGGATTTATAAAGAGCAGGACTGTACACGACAATATTAGGCAACCTAGCATTATACTGTCACTAGCTAAGGATTAAGAGGCACTATTTTTGACATTAGATGCAGAAAAAGCTTATGACCATGTAGAGTGGAAATATATGCTAAAGGTGATAGAGGAAATAGGGTGGGGGAGCAGCTTAGCTGGTGGCTTCAATTAATATACAAAAGCCCAATGGCTATGGTTAAAACTAATAATAACTATTCCCAATTCTTTAAATTATGTTGTGGCATGAGACAAGGTTGCCCACTTTCTCCAGTATTATTTACAATGGTAATAGAAACACTGGCAGATAGAATAAGGGCTAATCCAGGTATACAAGGTAGTTTCATTAATAACTATATATATATATATATATATATATATATAGTATATATACTGTGTGTGTATATATATATATATAAATTAAGACTATATGCTGATGATATATTTATATATATATATATATATATATATATATATATATATATATAAAATATATATATATATATATACAAATATATATATATAGATATATATATATATCTATATATATATATTCTGTGAAAACATCTATATTAGAGATAATTGAAACACCTAAACAATTCGATTTACTATATGGATATAAGATTAATTGGGACAAAACAGCAATGATGCCATTGGACCCAAATAATAAAATAAATTATCCTGTAGCTAACCATATACAGATTGATAAAGAAATTAAATATCTAGGTATTAGACTTACGACCATAAACAAACAATATTAGTCAATTATGAACCTCTCATACAACAAATAATTGAAGAACTAGATCACTGGAAAAGTTTGCCTTTAACAGTGAGTGGGCGCATTAATATAATAAAAATGAAGATTCTTCCTAGGTATGTATTTCTTTTTCAATCTTTACCATTAATGCCACCTCAAATATATTTTAATCGGATAAAGAAAATAATCACAGAATTTATATGGAACAAAAAGTCCATCAAAATCACTTATTCTCATTTAATACAAGATAGAGCTGGTGGCGTGCTAGCTCTACCAAATATGTTTAAGTATTTTTTGGCCACAGAAATTGTTCCGGTATGGGAATGGTTACGTGAATATAAAAATAATTTGAAAACAAGAGGATTAGAGATTAAAACACATCCAAGTATGGATATGATGCAATTACTGTATTCAGATTATTATAAAAAATGAAAAAATATTGCACTGAGTCAGTCCACTGAAACCACAATAGTGACCTGGGACAAAGCCCACCATAAGCTAAAGAAAGTAACATAATTTTCCCGTATTCACCTATTGTGCTAAATTACAAATTTGAACCTTCAGTAAAAGATCAGACATTTCAAAGTTGGCATGTTAGAGGCATCAACAAAGTCCAAGAGGGTAGCATCTTTCAGAAAAAGAGATGTGCAAAAACAAGGGGGCACAATTTGAAGATAGAGGGGGATGGCTCAGAGGTAATGTGAGGAAGTATTTCTTCACAGAGAGGGTTGTGGATACATGGAACAGCCTTTCTGAGGAGGTTGTAGAGTCAAAAACAGTGGGGGAATTCAAGAATGCATGGGACAGACCTAAGGCAATTCTAGTGGGGGTAGGAGGAAGTAGGCTGTTGGTTAACTAGGATCTGCAGCTTATCCATTAGGTAGGGAAATGGGCAGACTAGGTGGGCCAAGCGGTGCTTATCTGCCATCAAATTCTATGTTTCTATGTTTCTGTCAAGCAATTGAAGCATATTATAGACAAAGAACAAATGAAGACTTTTTTAACTCTTCAACAAGATTTCAATTTAGTTAACATACATTATTTTCAGTATTTATAACTATGAAATTTTGTACAAGTCTCCTATAAAAAAACAAAATAAAAAGTGGACATCATTGCTACTTAGTACCTTAAATGATAAAAAGGAAAAAGGAAAATTAATAACAACTATATATAAGGCACTTGCTGAAACATCTGTAAAAGAACAACAGAAACTGATCAAAAAATGGGAAAAGGACTTTGACATAAATATAACAGACCCCTTATGGCGAGATTCATTAAAATCATACACATATTATGTTAAAGCTAGTAAGCTACAACAGATTCAAATAAATACTTTCTTTAGAACTTATTATACCCCCTCTCGACTAAATCACTTTAATATAGCTATTATAGAGAAATGTCCTAGATGCACTACAACCACTGGAACTTTAATTCATATGCTGCATGCCTGGTCATACCTTTCTAATTTCTGGCATAAAATCATAAGGTTTATTCAAATAACATTAAACAAGCATATCTCCAATATGGCTCAACTGGCATTGCTAATGATTCCATCTATGATACTTAATGCAGAACAGATGACCTTCACTTCAATATTGACAATAATCACAAGAAAAGGTATATTACTGAAGTGGAAAGATAGAAATCCTCCAATAACTCAAACTTGGCTTGATTTTATGATAGAAATTCTGAATCTGGAATTAATTTATTACATTAAAGAAGGACAGGTGCACAGATTTGAGAAAATGTGGGCCTTATTCCAAGACAACATATGATTGGGCAATATTAGTTAACTCAATGTATAAAATCCGGACATACTGTAATTCTTTTTTAGGCTTGGTCATCTCCTCCCTCTCCCCTCCTCCTCCTCCTCCCATCTCTTTTACCTTCAATAATGATGATGATAAAGTATGCCCGCTTTATGAAGATCTATATGATTGGAAATGAAGGGCTAAATATCTGAATTGATGGGAAAAATATAAATAAAGACAAAAAGAAAAACAAAAGAATGCCTTGAAACCCCTGAAATTTGATTTTTTTTTCTAACATATATGGTTCCAGAGATATTTGCGAATTAATATCCCACGTGTTGATTTTCGTGTGCTATGCCTTCACAGTTGACACTCACACTACTTTTCAGTGCCCCTAACAGGGAAATGATGACTGACATGTGTTTGGTCACTGCATTGCTGCGACAACTACTGACTTTCACAATTACAATTACACTTAACTTCACTTTGCATTGTGTACAGTTCACGAGATATGGGAAAATTACTGTAACTACACCTCCTTGCTTCATACAACTGTTATATGGTATCATACTTAACTGTTGGTGGGAACTCATTTCTATTACTACTTACTTTACACTTTTAAAAAAAGAAAGGAAATTCTTTGCAAAAATGTTGTTAATGCATCATTTAGGGTTGATACTACACCAACAAAAGAGTGGAAATTCAATGTTAGGGTTACCACCCCTACTACCTCACCACCACCCCACCACCACCAACAGGCATCGGGGTGTGCGTTGGGGTCATCATGCCTAACTCTCAACCCATTCTCCTACACTGCACCACCTCAGCTTCTTTACACATGGAATGGGGTGAGAGTTAGGCCCAATGCACACCCCAATGCCTGTTGGTGGGGGTGGGTTGGGGTGGTAGGGGTGGTAACCCTAACACTGAATTTTTGCACTTTTGTTGGTATGGTATCAACCCTAACTGATGCATTAATGAAGTTTTTGCAAAGAATAAATATATATACACACACACACGCACACAACATACATACATATATATTCACTGCAAAAACATTGTTAATGCATCATTTAGGGTTGATGTCACAGTGACAAAAAGTTTGGAAATTTGTTGTTGGATTAACCCCCACCCCTCCTCCATCTTCCACACCAACAGATGTTGGGGTGTGCCATGAGGTCATGAGGCCAGAATCTCACCCCATTCCATGTGCAAGCAAGCTGACATGCTACAGTATAGGAGAATGGGGTGAGAGTTAGGATTGATGACACCATGGCACCCCTATGTCTGTTGGTGTGTGGTGGATGGGGTGGGGTGGAGTGTGGGGGTTAACCATGACATCGAATTTCCAAACTTTTGTCACTGAGACATCAACCCTAGCTGATGTATTAATGAAGTTTTTTGCAATGAATTTCCTATCTTTTTAAAAAAGTGTAATGCAACCAGTAAATGGTATGTGTTGGTGGAAGTGCAGGGTCCGTGTGCATAATGATATGTGTCTGTTGGAGTGCGGGCCCTCTGAGCCCTGTGCTCCCACTTACACATGACTACACAGAGCTATACCACAGCCCTATAGGGCAAGGAACACTAGTAATGCTAATTTGACCGTATCTCAGCAACCATAGCAGCTATGAAAAAAATTCCAGTGCCATAGTAATCATGACAGTGAAGCCTCCACAACAGATACATCAACAAAATCTGCATCTCCCACTGTTTCAAAGATATGGGCACCAAAATGTGCTGTGGGTGCTGCAATGTTATCGTAAGGGAAAATTCTCTCCTTCGTTATGGCATATCTTTGGAACTGATTAAATTCGTTACACCTAAACAGGATAATTCACATCTCTGAGACACACCCTTTATACCTTGCAAATTTCAAGCCAAAAGACCATACCATTTATTTCAGTGCCCTGTGCTCCCACTTACATACAACAATGGAGCCATACAATAGCCCTATAGGTTTGAAAAGGAACCCTTGTAACACTCATTTTCCAATATCTGAGTAACCATACAACCTATGAAAAAAATTGTACTTCAGGTATAATCTGTGACCCAGATATTCAAAAGAGTTGAGCCATGCGCAATAGGGTTGCACCTGCACAAGTCTGAAATTGCGCCATTCTGCGATATTCAGCAGGAGGCAGTTGCGCCCCCGAAATCATGCTGAGCAACAGCGCAATGATAATGAAGGCATGCGCAACCAAAGAGGGAGGAACCATGCATAAATGGCGCAGTGCGATATTCAACGACTTAAGCCATGCGCAATAGGGGAGCAAGCGGAAGTTGCGCCATAGCGGAAATGAGCCAAAATAAAAAGGACCAAGGGAGAGGCGCAAGAATGCTACAGGGAAGCCACATGTGTCAGAAGCATAGGCAGACAGACAGGGCAGGAGGCACAAACAGGGCAGGCCAGGGAAAGGGCAGCCTGAACAGCCAGGCACAGGGAAGGTGCGGGGAGCCACACAGCACAAAGGCCAGCACAGGCAGGTGTGCCTGGTGCAGGGGAGGTAGCAGCCAAGACAGCGGGGGGAATACAGCAACAGCTGCCGGGGGGGTGAACACAAGCCAGGGACATGGCCAGTGCCACCTTCCACATGGAGGCCATAATGAGGGGGGTGAGAAGGCGGGCGGCAGGGGGGACATGGCCTTGGAAGGGCTCATCGGTGGTATGCCCCCAACAGGCAGTACCGAGCCCACACCAGCTTTGAGCTGTACACTGATACCTAGATTGTGGGCTGGTACTGCCTGAATAGGGCAATTCTGAGGTGGCTCTGTGAGCTGTGCAGTGATGTGATGCAGGCACCCATCTGCTGCTGGACCAGTGCTTGCAGTAGGTGGGTGTGCTTGTCCAAGAGGTCATCAGCCTCCTCGGCATCCTGTCCCTCAGGGTGTGCATGGCCCCGATGCTCAGCACCCCTTTAGGGTGGGTGCTGTGCACCAGGACCAGGTCTGGGCACTTTCACAGGCGATGCACAGATGCCGCTGCTGAACCCTGTACCCCCAAGCCCATTGGGTGACTGCTGATGCTGACCCTCTGGCTACCACTCCCCAGGGCTCAATGGTGCTGCTGCAGTGGCTGCAACAGTCCCACTGTCCTGAACAGACACCAGTGCTGCCCCACTGGTGCTGACAGGCACAGCCTGGGACTGTGCTGACATGCAGACCTCCACGGCAGCACCACCCACAGCCATGGGCGGGAATTGTCCTGCAGTGTGGCCATCCCATGGCACACACGTGTCTCTGCCCATGACAGTCGTGTCATCATCACTGGTGATGGACTCTGCACTGGCCACAGCCACAGCGTGCTGGCATCCTTGGATGCCAGCATGCTGGGACACAGGCAGGGCTTCCTCCATACCTGTTACAATGACATCAGTGTGGACAGTCAGGTGGCTCCACTGTCACAATGATCCACATATACCTGTGGAGGTGGATGGTCGCTCCTCCGACTTCAGCCAACTGTCTGCAGTGGACAGGCCCACCACTGCTGACCCATGCAGATGCTCAGGATCTGTAAGGGAAAGCAAAGTTGTGTTAGTGCATGTGACCTACCCTGCCCCCCCCCACAGACAGACCATGACTTACCATGGGCCACCACCCGTCTGGAAGCCACCACCCGGAACACCCTCAATGGCACTGTGCTGCATGATTCCAGCAAGCCTCTTCTCCTCTGAGGTCAACTGTACCACCTCTGGCTGTCCCCCACCTGTTGCAGCACATGCTGCCCTGATGGCAGCCACCTTCTCCTTTACCCTCCTCCTGTCTGTGCCCATCTTTTTCTTACACTCCTGCACAGAGCGCTGGTGGCTGCCATGCAGGTTCACAGCACATGCCACCTCCTCCCATGCAGCAGCAAGGGCTTGAGGTGTTCCCCGCTGTCCACTGAGAAGTGGCTCCTGATCCAGGCAGACCTTGAACAGGACCTCGGTTTCAGCCTTTGTAAAGTTCGGCCTCCTTCTCCTCCTCCCACCACTGTTTTCCTCCTCTCCAACAACCTGCTTGGTCATTATGTAGCCTGTAAGAATGACAGTTGTTACCTGTGACTGTGCAGTCCCATGCATGTCCCTGAATCCACAGTCCACACTCCCAAACAGCATGCAACTCACCAATAAACTGCAGTAACTGACTATGGCCACTGCAGCACATTGTCGCACTTTTATAGCACAATCCATGCAAATGAGGTGAGGAGCAACTTTAAGTAGATGCAAATTGCAGTGCTTCGCCATTAAATGGCTGATTAGATGATCTGCATATGATGGCTGAATATCACGCTGTTGCGCTTTGTGCAATTGTGTTGAACGTACTGAACGTACTGAACGTACCCTTTGGGCCCCACGCTCCCGCCACATGATGTCTTGTGGCATACTAACAGGGACAGCAACACAAACAGAAATGCTAACAGTGGCGCACATGGTAACACAAGCACGAATGAGAACAGAAAGGGTAACGCACATGGTGGCGTAGATGGGAATGGTCTGCCATGTGATGTGTTGTCACATAGTAACATGGTGCCTGCAAACAGAAATGTCAATGGGCATGGTGATGTAAAGTGAAACAGAAAGATAAACAGTACTGTAGACAGAAATGGCAAAGAATAACAGAAGCATAAGCACAAATGAAAGCGCAAAGGATACTAGCTCAGGGTGGCGCGAGGCGTCAGCAGTAAGTGAAATGGGTACGGAACCGCAAGCGGAAAGGGCAACAGTAACAGTAATGTAAGCGCACAGGCTGGTTTTCCCCAAAACCTGCATAGAGAAAGACAGTGAGTACAAATAATGTATGCATAATAATGAGTATCAGCGCAGAAAATGAGATCTTGGAATACTAAATACATTATATCTCAGGAACCGTACGACGTAGAAAAAAAATTTAAGCCATATTATTTAGAACTGTCCTGGCTAATTTGAATGTTAGCCCCCAGTGGAGGACTAAGAAATTTTCTGATGAAAAGTCCGTATCTCTCACCGTTTCCGAGATACGGGCCCTGAAAGGCGTGGCGAACGCCATAATGTTATCCTATGGGAAAAAAAGAAAAGTTCGAAGCGCCATAACTTTGCCTCCCTCTAATGTTTTTTCACCAAACCACTGAAAGGCACATCTGTGGGCTGTTGGCTGTCTTCCCTCCAAATTTCAGGAAAAAAGACCAAACCGTTATTTTGCTGCAGGGATCCAAAGGATTTCTGTTATGTGTCGGGCACCGTAATGTTATTCTATGGGAAAAACCATCAACTTTGGAGTGCCGTAACTTTGCCATTATGTAATATTTTTTCAATACAACACCGAAATTCACATCTGTGAGATGTCAGCTCCGTTCCTTCCAAATTTCAGCCCAAAACTCCCAACGGTTCTTTTGCAACACAGTGCCAAAGAATCGCTGTCACTGTCCCACAGATGGAAAACTACTGTCGTAATTTGCGAAAGCTTTCGCAAAAAAGTTCGACACTTTCGTGAGCACGAAAATAATTTGCGAAAGTACTTTTTCCAGAAATTTGAAAAACATATTTCTGGGGTGTTTTACCACAAAATAAAGACATGGCAAGCATCCTCAGGGCTGACTAGGTGAATACAAAAAGAATTAGGTTGCTACAGGGTCTCAAATTCAAATGCCAACCATTTTTCTAATCACCAACTGAAAACAAAATGGCCGATTTTCGAAAGTAACAGGCCCATTTGCGAAATTAAAAATGCATTTGTGACACTGTTGAACTTTTTGTTAACTTTTCCCGTTGACTTATAATGGGAAACTGTTTTTTGAATAACTTTTGAACCGTTTAATATTTTTTCACCAAATCTTCAAAAGGCACATCGGGGACCCCAGCCACACGTTCCCTGAAGATTTCGGGCCAGTCGCACAAACCGTATGACCTGTAGGCACGACCATACAATTCCAGAAAAAGCATAAACGTGCGCACAGATCACACTTAATAACTCCGCAGCCGTATATCTGACCAGTACAAAACTTGGCAAATCCCAGGGCCTATGGTTCTTGATCATATATTCCAAATTTCAGGCAAATCCATCAAACAGTTGCAAAGTTATTAAGGTGCAAAGTTTGGGGTTTAACATAGAAATGGCTCCTCAACCCTAACTGGTAGCACTACTGTGCTACCATAATATATATATATATATATATATATATATAGAGAGAGAGAGAGAGAGAGAGAGAGAGAGAGGGGGAGGATACATGATAGACAGCAGTGTGATATGGAAAATATTCTCACTTTTACAGAGTGAGCTCTGGATAGTCATGAGTGCTGAAGGCATGAGTGAGAGTATTCAGATCTCACTCTGCAGGAGTGAATATATTTTCGAAAGCACACAATCTTCACATCATGTGTGCTATTTATATAATGGGGTAGAAGCTCCAGAAGTATTGTTACGTTTTCCTGTGTTCTTTTCCTGTTTCTATGTGCTGTCTGCTCTTTCTGTGTGTGGTCTGAGTGTGTGTGAGGTTTTCTGAATGGGCTGGGTGTCTCAGAAACATTATGGGAAATAGCTGAGTGTTCTCTGCAATGCTAATTGAGTTAGTTGAAGGTAACAGTGAGAAACAAACTGTTTTGTGAAGCAGTATTATTTAGAATGCATGCTGTAGTGAAGCTGAGATCAGCATAGTAATGGGCTGGGCATTTCAGAAACACTATGGGACACTGGTGAGTGTCTTTTGAAGTGCTAATTAAGTTAATTGCAGGTAGCAGTGAGAAGCAGAAACTGTTTTCTGAAGTAGTTACATTTAGAATGCAGGCTATAGTGAGTGAGTGGTGACATCAGCAGATTATGTATATTTGTCAGACATTTTAACACTGGTGATGTCATCGTTAGATAATAAACTCCAGTGGAAATAACTGAGGTTATCACACTGATATTGCTGTCACCCCCATTATATAACTATATATATATATATATATATATATATATATATATAAATATAACTATGTAATAGATATACCACTTTTAGGTGTGCAGTTAGCTCCTGATATATACATGCATTGGTGTCGTTGTATGCCGAGGCTGCATGCAGTCGTCAACCACCAAGGCGTGCATATATCAGAAGCGCGACAGCACATGTCGTGGAAGTGGTTATCTACATATCTTTAAAATGGCAAAATTGTTTTGGAGGGTAAAAGTGCAGATGTGCAGTCACGCTCTGATATAGGCATGATTACCTGATGGTGTTTGTCAGCTACCATTGCGGCCATTGATTCCTTTTTTCTTACTCATTATATATATATCTATAGATATATAGATATATATATATACACATATATATATATATATCTATATATATATATAGATATATAGATATATATAGATATAGATATAGATATAGATATAGATATAGATATAGATATAGATATGTATCTTTATCTATATCTATATCTATATGTAGAGAGAGAGAGTGAAAACCTAGCCAGGAAAGTCATAAATCATGTGAAATTTTAATTTTTTTTCTACGTCGTTCAGTTACTGAGATATTAGCAATTTAGTATTATAACTGCTTGTTTTCTGGTCCGAGGCCCGTTATCATGCATACATTGTTTGTTTTCATTGTGTTTCTCAATGGAGCTAATGGGGAAAAATAGGGTGTGCGCTCCAGCGGCCGCCCTTCCTTTTCCATTTGTATTTGTCTTTCATTTGCGTTATCGTTGTTCTTACCATTACCATTTGCATTTCCAATTGCGTTCCCATGCCAGTGCGTGTTATGGTTTGCGTTTCCATATACGCTTGCATTTGCATTTCTGTTTCCTTTGGTGTTATTGTTGCTGTTACCATTACCATTTCCATTTAGGAATGCGGTACTGTGACCATGTGCATTACAGTTTGCATTTCTGTACGTGCTTGCATTTGCGTTTCTGTTTACTTTCACATTCTTGTTGCTGTCACAGTTATCATTTGCATTTACAACAGTGCTACCATGACCATTTGCATTACCAGTTGCACTTGTGTCTCTGTTTGCGTCACTTTTCACTTTGGCATCACTTTGCCCTGCATTTCTATTAACACTTGCTATACAATTTACGTTGGCGTCACCATGTATGTAACCATTACCACTTATGTTTTCATTGCTGTTACTGTTAATATGTCATGGAAAATCACATGGTGGGCCTCACGCTCCCACCACCAGATTTTATTCACTATTTATAGTCCTCATTCTCAAAAAAGAAGGGAACGTAGAGGCAAAAAACTCCATTTAATGAATCAGTTAGGGTTGTTCCACAGCAACAAAAGCAAGGAAATTTGGTGTTAGGGTTGAAAGCCCCCTTTGCATCCCCCAACTGGCATCGGGATGTGCGTTGGGGTTGCCGGTCCTAACTCTTGTTCTTTTCTCACACTGTGCACCTGAATAACTTTGAAACACTCCAACAGATTTGGAGGAAATTTAACAAGCATCAGCCTGGGGCTTAGGTCCCATGACTTGACAAATTTGGTTTGAATCCCTTGTTTGGTTCCTGAGATACATAGTGTTGAAAAAAACAGATTTTTGAGGGTTTTGCTGTTTATTAATGTTAATGTTAATGTTAATGGGCAATTTGTGGATTTTAATAACTTTGTAATGGTTAAAGTGGCTTCTACAAAATTTACATAATTATGATGGGGAGGTGTTTGTAAGTGATAAATTGTATCTTAGTAGCTTTAGCCTTTTCCATGATACAGAGTGTTAAAAATAAAGGTTTGGGGAGTTTGCCACTTTTTTGTCCACCTGTATCTCGGAAACAGCTTTAGCTTCTGGGCTAACATTTTCAGGGTAGAAAGCCTTGGCTTCACAGATGTGCCTTTTAAAGGTTTGGTGGGAAAATATAAATTTGTTCCAAAGTTATGACATGCTGAATTTCCCATTATTTCCTATGGGGAAAATAGATGTCCCACACAACACGGGATTCTGCTTCAAACTAGGATTCTGATTCGACTAGGATTTTTAATTGAACCAGGATTGTGCTTCAACCTAGGATTCTGACTCAAACAAGGATTCTGCTTTAAACTAGGATTCTGCTTTGCATAAGCCCCATGGAAAGAGAGTCTGCACTGAACAAGGATGCTGTTTTGCAGTACTAAATCCTTTTTGGCAAACAGAAATAATACAGTGGGGGAACAGGATCCAACAGCCAACCAACTCTGCCTGTTCTACAGTCCCCCAGGGTCCAACACCAGGCTGCATAAATCATAATCTTCACTCTGGGGTGATCTGCCAGGCTTTGTTTTCTGCAAACTGTGAACTGAGATTTAAACTTACTATCGGACTGAATGAAGTGCTGACCTTTTTGCTGGTTTTCCTGCTCGGTGCTTTTCAAGAGAGTTTAACACTCTGGTAAATGCACTTCATGCTTGAAGGCTAAACATTTTGTGCCACTGAGCTACTGTCTTTTGTGCTTTTTGCTATTTCAATATCTAATCTCCCCCCCACCACCACCAGCACAGTAGGACACTGCAGAGCCCACTCCCAGTGTCCCAGATAAAGCACCCCTCTTCCCACTGTGGGACACTGGGGAACCCACTCCCAGTGTCCTGAAATATGTTTGTAATGGTTTGCCAACAGCAGGGTATCCAATCCCCATGTCAGCACTACATTCACCCCCACCAGCAGTGTGTGACTCTAGGGATCCCACTCCCAGTGTACATAGATTACCCAGTTATGTTTGTACCCCCAAGAGCAGTGTGGGACACTGGGGAATGACCCCCAGTGCCCTGAGAAATGGTTCTACTGTTCCAGTGAGAAAAGAAAAAAGACCACATCTTTTGTAAACTCCTGTAAAAAAAGTCTCTCATTGTTTCCTCATTCCCCTCTCACATTTCAACCCTCCCACTGAGCAACCAACCACCTCACACCCCCTTACCCTATACTTACCAACCAAGGTTGGTGGCTGTTATTTTCTGTGGACCAGAACTCATCTGCACTCTTCAAAGTCAAAGAGTGAACTGAAGAATAAAGGTAAGTGCCATATAGAGGTGGTCAATGGCCTTTTGAACATACTGTATGTTAATATCTCAGCCATTTGTAGGTATTTTACATAGATACATAGATACTGTTAGCAGGTAAGGGTCTATGGCCCACCCAGTCTGCCCAGTTGAGTTTGTAAGTTCACTTAATGTTTTTCTAGAAGTCTGTTGCCCCTTATTCCTGACCACCAGAATGTCCTTATGTCTATCCCATGCATTCTTAAATCCCTTGATTGTTTCAGCACCCCCCCACTTCCTCTGGCTGGGTGTTCCACTTGTCCACCACCCTTTCTGTGAAGAAATTCTTCTTCATAATTCATCTGAATTGCCCTCTCTCCAACTTCATCCCATGCTATCTAGTTCTGGAACATCTTTTTCACTGGAAAATAGTGTATTCCTGCACCCTGTTCCTCCCTGTGAGGTACTTGTATGTTTCTATCATATCCCCTCTCTCCTACTTCTCCTCCAGTGAGTATATATTCAGGTCCTTCAGCCCGTCCTCATAGGACTTGTGATGCAATCCCTGTACCGTTGTTGTTGCCCTCCTCTGAACCTTCTCTACTCTGTCTATGTCCTTAGGTAGGTAAGGTCTCCAGAACTGCTCATTGTACTCCAGGTGGAGCCTCACTAGTGTCTTGTATTTTGAAATTATCACCTCCCTTTTCCTGCTGGTGATGCCCCTTCTATGGATCCCAGCATCCTTTTTGCTTTAACTGCTGCCTTGTCACACTGCTTCCCTACCTTGAGGTCATCAGAGGTGATAACCCCAAGGTCCCTTTCCTGCTTGGTGTATGCTAGCTCCTCATGCCCCCCCCAACAAATATGTTGTTCCAGGGTTTTTGCATCCCATATGCATTATCTTGGACTACTTTGCATTGAATTTCAACTGCCAAACCCTTGATCATTTGTCAAGCCTCTGTAAGCTTCTGCATTGTCCCTCCTCATTCTGTCTACACCCTCTGGCATGAAACACATTTTCAACATAGACTTTTTGGGACCCACCTCATGAACACTGGCACTGTCATTTTGTTACTCTGTCCTGAAAGATGATTTCACTGTGGCTGAAAAGTCCATGTGGAAAATCTGGTGCAAAAATACCCCAAAACACCCAAGTTATGCATGGTCAATGAAATTTTCCTTCGCATGCATGTAACTTTGTCAATTTATATTTTCACTCCAAGTTTTCAACATAGCCACTTTTCACACCACCTCATGAACAGTACAGCTGCATTTCTCACATCCTGCCCAAAATGTGCTTTTGCACCTGTGGAGCGGAATGGTGTGGTCGATGTGCAAAATTACTTTTTGGGATTGAGTAATGAAATGACAGTGCCAGTGTTCATAACGTAGGGTCCCAAAAAGACAGTGTTGAAATTCTGGAGCAAAAGCAACAAAGAATGCCTGAGTTACATGCAATCAATGACATTTTCCTATGCAAAATGAAACTGCCAATTATTTATATTTTCACTCCAAAGTTTGAATATAGCAATTTCTTCATAGCACCTCATGAATATTATAGCTGTCATTTCCCACATCCTGTCCATAATATGTTTCCACAACTGTGGCACAGAATGGCATTTTGATATGGATTAAGACATTTACACCTACAGTATGAGGGTTATGAGGTGGGATGATAAGAAAAATATGTCAAACATTTGGGGTCACAATGTGAAAAAAATGACAAGCTTATGAGTATTTGTTGCAATTTTGTTACACACCTATCTCAAAAAGTAAGGACATTCATTGCAAAAAAACTCCATTTTACAAAACCAGTTAGGGTTTCCATTACACCTTTAAAAGTATGGAAATTCAATCTTAGGGATAATACATGTATCAGCACAACAACACCAATCTCTGCAAACATTAGAAAGAAAACGGTTATTTGATAAATCCTTTGGTTTCCTTCCACCTAACTCATACACCATTTGAGCTGTTAATCATGTGGTATAGAAAAATATATTTGTATGGTGTACAAGTTAGGTGGAAGGACACCAAGGGATATATCAAATAACTGTTTTGTTGCTAATGTTTGCAGAGATTGGTGTTGTTGTGCTGATACATGTATTAACCCTAACATTGAATTTCTATATTTTTAAAGGCGTAATGGAAACCCTTACTGGTTTTGTAAAACTTGTTTTTTTGCAATGAATGAATAGATAGATATAGATATACAGTACATGCATGCAGAAAGAAAAAAATGGATTGGGAAGAAATATCAACTGGTGATGCAGCAAGTCCACCCTCCTCTTTAATATTTTCAGTGTTTGCTATTGATTAAGTAACATACATCAATTTGAATTTATGCTACTTAATCTCCAGTTTTGAGTAAAATCTTCTTCATAACACACAGATGACTTGAGACCAACAAAATAAGAAACTTTGTTCTCAGTTTTTGGGACATTTAAAAAGTATGGCTTTATGATGGCATATAAAATATAAATCATATGAATAAAATACAGTGTTGTAGTGATGTTTTACTTGAAGTAAAATCAATCTGTACAACATTCCTAAACAAAACTGAATTGCATGCTGTCATTTGCTTTAGTAACAGGTTTGTAGATCAAGGGTGCCATGATGAGCAGGCTTATGGTTGTAAGAGTGGTCTTCATTTACATACTTATGGTAACAGAACTTTATATACCTTAAGAGTGTGCCTGTAACCATTCTTACAACTTTAATAGTGGTCTCTGCAGCAGTGTGACCATACAATATACGTAATTGCGCTCCAATGCTTGTCTTTTACAACTCAGAAGGGATTAAATTTGGCATGAACCCATAGAAACTCAGTTTTACAACCTCCCCAAAAAACTGCATGTGAGTTCCTCCTAGACCTGTTGTGAGTTTTAAATTGTAGTTTGATTATGGTGAATTCATTCACTAACACTGTGCAGAGTATTTGAACTGTGCATACATGCACAAATTTTACCATGCAAATTGACATAATTCACTACTTTTGCAGTGAATTTTAACCATGAAGTGTGTCAGTTTTGCATAGGAAAGTTTGCCACAAGCTCTGAAGAGCATTATGTCATGTAATAAAATGCATTCAATTGCTCAAATTTTGCTATACAAATTGACACACTTCACAATGAACTCTGTGACTTGCTGAGTTTTAAAACTTCACACAATGCTAGTTCCTTTACCACTGTAAATTTTCCTCTTAGAATACTATAGGAGAATTCCACCATCTACAAATCTAGAGGTGAAAGTTCTTCCACCAAAATAGTTTCAATGTGACTCCTGCAGCTTAGTTTTCCTATTGTGATGTAACAAGCAGAGGATTCTGACCTCAGTTCCTGAACAGCATTATAGCAAAACTAACATTGAAGAACCTGGATTTGTCATACAAATGTTATAAAAAAGAATGTTGTGTAAATTGGACAAGCTGATGCCAACATAATGTAAGGTATAATTAGCAGTTAATGTAAAAAAAGTTGAAAGGTGGCAAGGGTGGGTGAACAGAGTCTGGGGAAACCAGGAGAAAAGAAATATGGATATATGCACATAGAACAAATGTCCATGTGACAATGACTCCACATACCATCTATAGACATATACAAACAGGCATACCCACATCAATATTCCTTCAGATACCAATCATAGGCATGTATGAACAGGCATACACACATATACTGGAAAATAAACAACAAGGAAGTGTAGTCTCAAAAGTGCTTCACCTATATGTGGCCTAAAACCTCATTCCAAAAAGGAGAGAACATGTATGGCACACTCAAACTTAATGACACCTATAAGAAGTATTCACTCACTGGAGGCTAAGTTCAGTCAGCCACCCTTGTTGGAAATTACAGACAAATCTCAATTCTCTGCCACCTTGCAAAGGTTCAAGAAAGAATTCTACACAACCAATTACAAGACTACCTTGAACATCACCAACTTCTATCACCCTGCCACATGATTTTCACAAACATCACAGCACTCTCTCTGCACTCATCAAAGTCACCGCAGGCATCCACCATGCCTTTGATCTTGGCCTAGGCATGGGGGCTATCTTTATTTATCTCACCAAGGCTTTTGACTTGGTGAACCTGCGTTGCTGATACAGAAATTAGAATCCTTGGGTATTGATCAACCATCCACCTCCTGGCTCCAAAATTATCTGTACTGCTTCACTCAAAGTGTCAAATCTGCCAATTGTCAATCCTCATTCAGACAGATTACCCATGGAGTCCACCAAGGATCCTTCCTGGACCCCTCTACTCTTCTCATTATTCATTAATGAGCTGCCAGACTTCAGTGAAGGGGTGTCCATTCAACTTTACATGGACGACACCATATTATACCGATCAAATAAATAAATAAGAAGTAGGTACAAAATTAAAGAGAGACTCTGGCCAAAAGTCCTACATTGCAGAATTAGAATAAGCATACCCCCAATAAATCTCATACCAAATATTAGATTTCTGTGTGACTTTGATTTAAAGTTATGGGCTATTTTGCAACCCTGATTTCACTACCTGTTCAAAAAAGCCAGTTTCAGTGAAGAGGTGCTGATGATGTCGTCTCCTGAACTCACAGTCTAGTCCTCCCTGTCAGCAAGCATATGGGACCTGTTTCTTCAAAGTAAAAGATCATTCTGCAATGGTTTCCACAAATAAAACAGGCAGCACCATTCTAAAAACAGTGCTATAGAATGCATGTTTTAGGTTTTGTAACAAAGTTAACAAATTTGTATTTTAATGCCTTATTGGTGTGGTTCATTTCTCCAGAGTTGCAGGATGCTGAGTCAGCATGCCTCCAGGTTGCTGATACCATGTGAAGTGTTTACTGTGCAGTGCGTGTTTGGAAGTTGTATTGCCACAAGTGTTGCAATGTTGATAACTGCATTGCTGTTTGTCAGTGTCTGCTTTACAAAATGTTTTAATAGGGCCTTATATGTGTTAATTCCTACTAGAGGTGGAAGTGTTAGCCCTGGTAAAACAATCATTGTAATGTGGAGTACAACGCAGATGAGCCTGAATATAGCTCAAGTAACAGCCTGTCAATGAGAAAACAGAAAATGAGCTCTGCTCAGCTGAATAACCCATTCATTCATACTTTGATGATGAAAGAAGACTGATTGATTGAGTGATTAAGCATTGAGCTGGCTAATGCACAGAAACTCTTAGTATGGTTTCAAAATAGCACTATCTCTCCCACCCCCATTTACAGGGTGATGGAATAATTGATTAAAGTGCTATCCTGAGAAATCACCTCAATTGAATGATAGGTGTGGATAATCATAGCCTTTCACTACATCAGAGATGTCCAGTCTGCAAATTTCGCATTAGTGTGCTGTGACTTAATATCCAGCAACACCAGAGAAATGGACAACAAAGAAGAACCAAAAACTAAAATATGAATTTGTCAACTTTGTTTCAAAACTTAAAACACACAGGTTTTAAAACAATGTTTATTGAATGGTGCTGCCTGTTTTACTGGAGAAAATGATTTGCACATAGTTTTTAAACTTTGGAAAATCAGGTTTTGTAAGCTTGCTGACAGGGAGGGCTAGACTGTGAGTTCAGGGGATGACATCATCAGCACCTCTTCACTGACTAAAACAGGCTATTTTGAACAGGCAGAGGGCAGGACTCACAAAGCCCTTTTTTCTAACTTTTACTCCACAACTGCTGCTACTGCGGACCGAAATTACCCACAGCTGCGGCGGTTCCGATTCACAGCTGCAGCAGTTGTGGAGGGGGTTACAGCTGCTTCCAGCAGCCATAGCCCATTCCCGCAGTGGTGGCCATCACACTGATGACACCACCCACAGGCATCCGTAGATCATGGAGCTGGTCAAAATCAGGCTCCACCTTTGTCAATACCCACAGCTGTGGGTAACCTGCAGATCCGCAAGTTGCAACAGACTAGTGCAAAGGTTTAACCGCAGCTGCAGGTATTTCTCAGCATCTGTGAATCCTGCCCAGAGAATTTAGGATTGTAAAATGATTTGTAACTTTTAAACAAAGTAACTTAGAGATCTCAATTTTGGCATGAGGGTGATTGGAGCTATATTGATCCAAATTCTGCATTTATTGATGCCAGTAATTTGTGACCATAGTCCCTCTTTAAGGTAAACACAGACACATCTCCATTCTTTTTTTTTTTTTTTGCTGTTATTTCACTATACTTTAGTGAAGCAACATGATTGCTTGGTGCCAGCACCTATTTGAGACACACTAAGCTCAGACATTTTGAGACTCATCTTCTACATACAGCACACTGTACCATGCATGTCCCAGACAACTAAGAAGAGCTGCAGTGAAGAGGAAGAAAAGAATATAGTAGAGAGACATGCACCACAACACAAAACCTACTTAACCTGGCCAGATCTTAAACTTTATATCAAACAGAATCTTTTCCAACCTTGTCTATGAGGCCCTAAATACAAATGGTGTTAGTATTATGTAATTTTATGCAAATTACACAACTTGAAACATGCAATGTTTAAGAACATTTTGGGGCTGTAATTTACAACAAGCAAAACTACACCATGACACAACAGAGATCTGAGGCAGGATTCACAAAGCTTTGCCTGTGTGCAAACACAGTTTACCTGGGGCAAACTGGAATTTGTGAATAGCTGGTATTAACAAAGCCTAGTTTGCCCCCATAAACTGGGTTTGCTCCTGGACAAAGTAGAGAGGGGGGAAGCAATGCAAATGAGTCAGAGGGGACCTACATAGCCCCAGAATCCCATTCACAAACACTTGCTCCATGCAATGACCATTCACAAGGGCCATTGCCATGAGCAAATTATGGCTGGGAAAACCTGGCAGTACTCCCCATAAACCCTATAGGGTTGCAAAGGTTCTGTAGCCCCCTTCCCTGTCAGAAAAAAATGTGAATCCCCTTTGCCATTGCATAGTAGTCCCTCCCCCTCCACAGTCCCATTCCTGTTTATAATAAAAATAAACAAATCACCATTTCCATAGTGTTAGTGGTCTCTCTCCCCGGTCACGTTTCCATTTATAATTTTTTTTTTAAATCCATGTTTCCATAGGGTTAGTGATCCCCCCACCCTCCCCATTCCTGTTTCCATTTAAAATTAAAAAAAATCTCCATTTTCAAGTGTTCGTGGTCCATCCCCGTCCCTGGTTCTGATCCTGTTTATAGTAAAAAAAGGAAATCCCCATTTCCATAGTGTTAGTTGTCCCTCCCCCTCCCCGGTCCTGATCCAATTCATAATAAAAATAAACAAATCCCTGTTTCATTAGTGTTAGTGGTCCCTCCTTCCACCCTCCTCAGTCCCATTCCCATTTATAGTAAAAAAAAATAAATACCCGTTTCCATAGTGTTAGTGGTTCCTCCCCGCCCCGGTCCTGATAAAATTATAATAAATATCCCTTTTTCATAGTGTTGTAGTCCCTCAACCCCCCCCACCTGTTCTGGTAATGGCATCCCATCCTGCTCCCACCAGTTGGCAAGCAGCACACAACCTCGACTGACCTCCAAGGCTGCCAGCTGACTGAATAGTCAATGACAGTTTACAATATATAGTAAACGCCCATTGGTTGACAGTTCAACCATTGGGCTTTTACTATATACTATAAACTGTCATTAACAGTTCAGTTGGTGGGCAGCTATCAAGATGAGAGGAGGGCTGTGCTGCTCACTGGCCAGCAGGGTTGTGCTGGGGCAGGGGGAACAGGGTGGGATGCCATTACTGGAGTGGGTGGGGGGTGGAGGGGACCACAACACTATGGAAAAGGAATACTTTTTTATTATAACAGGATTGGGGACTGGGGAGGAGGGAGGGACCACTAACAATATGGAAACATGGATTCTTTTTTTTTATTATAATTGGGAATGGGACCGGGGAGGAGGGAGGGACCACTAACACTATGAAAATGGGGATATGTTTTTTTTTACTATAAATGGGATCAGGACCAGGGACAGGGGATGGACCACTAACACTATGGAAATGGGGATTTGATTTTTGTTTATTATAAAAGGATCAGGACCAAGGGGGGGGGCACTACACTATGGGAAATTGGTATTTATTTATTATACTAATGGCTATTGGTGATCGGGGAAGGGGGAGGGACCCACTAGACTGACAGGAACTGTGGTACTTCAGTATGGGACCGCGGTCTGCATGGGGGATGCTACACTCAGTGCAGCCCATGCAAATTAATCAGTAATGGACATGCACATGGCCCATTATGGCCATGCATGCCCAATGAGTTCATTTACGTGGCTGTCTTAGTGAATACTGATGTAGCGCACTGGCACTATGTATGTGACAGCATTCAGGGTTGGGGTCAGGGCTCCGCCATTGGGGTTAGGGTGGTGGTATCCATGTTACCACTACCACTATCCAGTCCTATTCACAGTTGGATAATGCCATTCGCTATCCATCTATGAATATGATGTGTTGCCACCTGGGCAATTACAAGGTGCCACACAAACTTTTGTGTTGCACTTCATGACTTTGTGTGATTCCTGCAGCTGGTGTCACAGTGCTTATTTAAAATTCTAACACAAATTGGATTTCTAAACAAAGCTATTACATCTGTATTGGATAGTCTTCACATTTGCCGTCAGATACAAGCAGGTTCTAAAGCATAACTTATTACTAAACTAATGTTTCACTAAAGAACAACATTCCATTGTACAATTCAACTGTCCCATTAAAGCTACAGAGCCTGGATTTTTGAAATGGATTTCCTTATCATATAGTGTACACTTACAGAGGACAGTATATGCAATGTAAAGCATCCAGTATTACATACCATTGTACTATCTGCAACCATGTACAACTCTATGAATTTGCTTGTATTGAGGACTGCCTGTTCCTAAAAAGAAAATGAATATAGCAGTTTACATTTTAAAATTCTTTGTTTTTCAGCATTTCATTTGTTCACATAACAGTTGATGTGACAGATATTTTCTTAATGCAATACAGTAAATAAAACTAGCAGACATTGTTAAACAAACTTTGTGGTGTCATGGAAATGACAAATGCCCTAAACTAATTAAGCAGCAAGGCCTAATAGGAAGGGCATTATTCCAATGCATAGATCACTTTGGTTAGTATATTAAGGTGGTTCATATTAAAGGAATAATGGGTAACACTTTATTTTAAGTATACTGAACTACTCTGAAACTTCTGTATATCTACAGTGCAACTACTATGTAACTTCTGTGTAGTTACATGTAACTACAGTACAATGTAGTAATTAACTAGTTTCACATTTGCAGTTTAGTGTAGTTATACAATTTGCATGAACTGGTAGTTATTGCAAGTACTGTACCATTGCCTCCCTTCTGCCTCAAATCAGTTCTGTCTGGAAAATGTAACTATTTATGTTTCACTTTGCAACAGCTGTTACAAGTGTAGTTACATTTCCAGCATAAATACATTTTTTTGTTGCACTTTGCAACAGCTGTGACATGTGTAGTTACACTTTCAACATAAATCAATTTGTGCCAAAAGAGAGAGATGGTTGTGGTTGCATGTGTAACTATCACTTAATGCAATTTGTATAACTACACACAAGGAAAGGTCCCTACCTGTGCATCCTTCACCACCCACCAGCACTCCACATGGCAGATTGGTGGTAAAGCATGGTATGTAGCCATGTCCCACTCCAGTCACCCACCTGGGCCACAGCAGGCCAGGAGTGTGGGTGCAGAAGAGGTGTGGGTCAATGCCACAGAAGCAGTACATTTCTTATTAACTACAGAACTGTTATAAGCCAGTAAGTAATTATGTAAATGATTTTTACTGTATAAGTAAACTATGTAGTTGTATAGCAATTAAAAATATTACATTGCATGTTTGTTAAGCAGTAAGTGCATGAGGGAATGATTTTTGAAGGAAAGCATACATCAGAACTATATCATTGACATTTCAGTGTAAGCGTATAGTAGTTACACCCTTCTTCATATGCTTTAAGTGTCAGTTTCTGTGTACTTACTTTGCAAACACATTAGCTAATCATTAACTGTTGAAACAATGCCACAGAAGCAGCAAATTCCATAGTAATTAGAGCACTGTTACACCCTCTTCTTACTCTTAATTTTAAGTGTCAGTTTCTGCATACTTACTTTGTAAGTACATGTTAATTAGGCATTAACTGTGGAAAAAAGCCACAGAAGCAGCATGTTTCTTAGTAACTACAGCACTGTTGAAAGTCAATAAGTAGGTTTGTAAATGAATGATTTTTTTATTCTATAGCAATTTACAATTTTAGATTTCATGTCTATTTTCAGTTCTTTTTTGGAGGAGGGCACAGTATACAAGTGGTGGCTCTGGGATTCAACCCCAGCTCTCCAGGTTTGCAGGTCACTGCTTTTAACCACTGTGCTATACTGCAGTAACCTCATGAGGGAATGATTTCTGTAGAATAATTTTAAGTGTCACTAATTACACTGTAACTACTGTATGACTACACTATAACTGCACTACTATGTAGTTGTTAACCTGTTTCACAATGCATCTTATGTACTTACATAACTTCAAATGTGCTGCTTCTCTGAGACTGACCCACACTTCTACTGCACCCACACCCCTGTCCTGCTGCTGACCATGTGGGTGGCTATGGGTGGGGCATGGCTACCCTTCAATGTGAGTCCTAATTCTTCATCCCCAGTAATACTCAGGTATTAATAGCTTTTGCAGTGACCGTTTAAGACAGAATTGCCCATACAGAATGCAATACATGCAAATAATGAAATCTTCTGCATGTGACTACTTTTCAAATGCTGCCTTGAACTGACTGCCTTAGTTCTAAACCCCTCAGATTTCACTCTCCACCTGTCAAATCTAGACACTCAGAGTTCCTCTCCTCAACTTCTATTTGTGATGTAAAGAACTTATAAAAACATATAAATATATTTTTTTCCTTTCATTTGCTGCCTTGTACTTACTGTATTCCTATTTAAGTTGTAGTTTTAATGTTAAATTGTTATTTTTATCAGTTTCTCCTGGTTCGGTATATCCAGTGGGGAACTGAGTTATTTAGCTTATTCAGAGTTTTCTGACTAAACAACTCTGTTAATTTAGTTTTCTTTTGTTTAAAAATCTTTATTTCAGTGACTGCTTTATCGGATATTGAACTGATAACCTTGGTTCATTTTTCTGCAGTTCACAGTTCAGATCAGTTCCTTTATCGGTTCTAGAACTAACCACAACTGCAAAAAAATACCTATATTTTAAAATTATTTAGCAGTTTTCATTTTTATTGGTTTCCCGTTAAAATGTCTGAAAACCCTAAAAAGAAAACTGGTGAACCTAGTTTTAAAAACTGTACAGATTGTGGGGAAGTATTTGCCAAGGCAGATAAGCACAGTTTGTGTGTTGCCTGCCTTGACTATGACCATTTAAAAGAAGAATGTGAAATTTGCAAAACTTTCCCAGAAAAAAACTGTGGAGAAATGCCTGGAATGGCTAAAGAAAAAACTTCCTCCACCTAAGGGTGCCTCAGGCTCTGACCAGCAAACACCCTTTACTGCTGTGGATGAAACCACTCCAGTTTTACATTCAACCCCTGATAAGGGTGAGAAAGTGACTACTACGAGGCCTGCTGAACCAGCTGACTCCCCAGTTCCCTCAAAAAGATCTAAAAAACTGAAGCACACAGATCCCCCTACTGGAAAGGGGACTTCTGTGGGTGGTCTGGCTATCCTCTCTCCTCAGGAGACTGCACATGCTTTTAAAGTGGTACAAGCCTTGCAGGGACTTTTTTCTCCTGTCCAGCAGCCATCTGGGCAGACCCTAGCTGGACAAGCTGGCCCCTCAGCCAAATCCCCATTTTTTGAAGAGGAGGAATATGGGGAGTGTGAGGAGGAGGAGGAGGAGGAAGGGGAACCCATTGAGTCTAAGGTTTCCCCAGAGCAGGACTTTGTCTCTCCTCCAAGAGCTACTGAGGATTATTCCTCACAGTTCTCTTTTGCAAGAAGGATGGCTGATGCCCTGGAGATCACCAAAAGTGAAAAAAATAGAGGATGAGGAGGAGGAGGTTAAATACCTTGAGATGATGGGGCTAACCCCCACCAAAAAGCTCCTCCTCCCAGTCAAAAAATTCTTCACAAAGGATGCTTTAAAGATTTTACAGACTCCAAACTCTGCCCCCCCCCAATAAGAGACTGGACAAGAAATATCAGTTAGACAGGGAGGGTGCAGAATTTTTGTTTCCCACTCTGACCACCAAGGGGTGGTGCAGGCAGCAGCCCGTGACAAGGCTAAAGTGCCCCTGGCTTCTCACTCAGTGGAAAAGGAGTAAAAAAAAATTGAAAGTATGGCCAAGAAGGGATACTTGTCAGCCTCCTTGGCCATCAGGCAAGCTAATTCTCAGGCCTATGCAGCACAGTAACAAAAGCCACTGTGGTAATCTGTTTTGGTTATGGCAGACAAGGCTTCATTATCCATGTTGGCTGATCTTGCAGAAACTGCTAGATTTATCTTGGAGGCAGCCAAATACCAGTTTCAAATGGCTGCTGATACTAATGATACAGCAGCTAGGCGGATGGCCAATTCTGTGGCTCAGAGGAAGTTTGCCTGGCTAAGAGCTACAAATCTTACCCAGAACACACAAGCAAAGGCCATGGATTTCCCTCTGGAGGGCAATTCCCAGTTTGGTGACAAAACCATGGCTTACATGAAGAAGGTGAATGAGTACAAAGCCACCTTCAAGTGCAATTCAGCCAAAGAGAATGCCTCTCCATCCACTAGGCCCTACAAGAGGGGAGGCAGGGGCAGGTCCTTTCATAACAGGCCCTCTTTCTTGGCAATGTCTGCACCTCAGTACCAGCAGTATCCCCAGTAAGGGTACTTCAGGTGTAGGGGAAGAAGGAGCTCCAGTTGTGGATCTTATCCCCTGTCTCAGCCCCAGACTAAGCAAACACCCTGAACTGTTTTCTCCGGTTACCTCCTCTCTACCTGTCAGATTTAGGCTAGCTCATTACCTCCAGGCTTGACAAGAAATCACCACAGACAAGTGGGTCCTGGAGTTAGTGAGTCAGGGACTGTCTCTGAGTTTCAAATCCCCATCAATTCTGGGAACCAAATTATTCAGACCATCCTCCCTCACAGAAAAGAAGCTATTGGAGGAAACCTGCTACTGGCAAAAGCAGTCGAGCCTGTCCCAGCTCAGCAGAAAGGAAAGAGGTTTTACTCAAGGTATTTCCTTACCACAAAGAAAAATGGGGAGTAGCTACCTATCTTAGACCTCAGGGTACTAAACAAGTATTTGACAAAGTCAAAGTTAAAAATGGTAACACTGGCATTGATTTTGCCAGCACTCCAAAAAGGAGACTGGTTGGCATCACTAGACCTAAAAGATGCTTATTTCCACATCCCCATGAGGGAGTCTCACAGAAAATACCTCAGGTTCAGACTCCCATCAGGTCACTACCACTTCTCAACCCTGCCATTTGGTCTCACTTCAGCTCCAAGACTGTTCACAAAGTGCATGGCAGTGGTTGTGGCACACCTTCAAAGGCAAGGTATCACAGTGTTCCCATATTTGGATGATTGGCTGGTGGTAGGAAAATCATCACAGAAAGTAAGACAGTACCTGTAGACCACCCAGAGGCTTCTGGAGTCACTGGGGTTCCTGATAAACCACAAAAAATCTGTCCTTTTACCTGCACAAGTGCTGCAGTTCATAGGGACAGAAGTCCCTGTCTACCTGCCTTTAGATAGGGTAAGAAGTATCCAGCTGATTGCAGACTTATTCAGCCTGCACAAGCCAAAAACTGCAAGGCAGTTCCTATAGCTCCTCGGCCACATGGCTGTGGCCACAAGCACTGTCCTGGGGTCCAGGTTACAAATGAGAGACATCCAGTTCCATCTCTGGGCACACTGATGTCAGAGAAGAGATCCAATCTTAAAGCTGATGCCACTACCAATAACCTTGTTACAGGCACTTCAGTGATGGAAAGAGAAACCAATCTAAGAGAAGGGGTTCCCTTTCAACAGGAGCCTCCACCAGTTCTTCACACAACAGATACATCTTTACTGAGATGGGCACCCATTTGGAGGACCACATGACTCATGGCACTTTGTCAAGTGCAGAGCCAGTCCAGCATATAAACCTGCTGGAACTCAGAGCAGTGCTTCTGGCACTAAAGGCCTTCACAACACTAGTACAGGAAAAAGTGGTATAAGTCAGGATGGACAATACCACCACAATGTACTACATAAACAAGCAGGAAGGTACAAGGTCAAGCCTTCTCTGCACAGAAGCCATGAAACTCTGGAGCCTGGCATACTCTCTGGGAGTTTAACTACAGGCAATCCATCTGCCGAGGAAAGACAATACCCTTGCAGATGCTCTGAGTCCAATCAATGAGGCCCATCATGAATGGACTCTGGACAGGCAGATGGTGAAAGTGATTTTCAGGAGGTGATGCACACCGGAGGTAGATTTGTTCGCACCCCAGCAGAACCACCACCTGCCACAATACTGTTGCAGACCACCAGAGCAGGGAGCAGTCCCCTTGGATGCTCTAGCTCTGAATTGGTCAGGGAAACACCTGCATGCTTTTCCTCCCTTCCCTCTGGTGTTTTGGGTATTGCTCAAACTCAGCTCTTAGTCATCATTAATGATCTTAATAGCACCAGACTGGTCAAGGCAGCCCTTGTACTCTCTGCTACTCTCCATGTCTGTGGCCAAGCCAATACACCTTCCTCAGAGGCATAATCTGCTAACCTCCAATGAGGGGAGGCTTCTGTACATGAACCTCGGGTCACTCAGGCTCAAGGCACAACTCTTGAGGACCTAGAATATGCAGGCCTGCATCTTTCTGAAAGTGTCTTGGACATTTTAAGGGGTTACAGGACACCCTCCACTTACAAAACCTATGCTTCAAAATGGAAAAGGTTTTCTATTTGGTGTTTAACCAGGGAACTGGTACCAGCACATGTGGGGGTCCCTGTTGTGCTACACTATCATACCTGTTTACATTCACTGGGCTTGAAGTCCAGCACCCTAGAGGTCCACCTAGCTGCAACATCTGCTTACATATCAGCTAGACAGAATGTTTCAATGGTTTCAGATTCTATCTTCAAAATGTTCTTTAAGGGCCTGGCCCATTTGCACCCCTCTCTCAGGGAACTGCTGCCTGCATGAGACCTAAATGTGTGCATAGCTAAACTCATGGGGCCTCCTTTCGAGCCCATGTCTTTGGCTCATTTAAAATACGTCACATGGAAGACAGTTTTCCTACTGGCAATGAGTTTTGCAAGAAGAATCAGTGAGCTCCAGGCTCTCTGCATTGAACATGACTATATTTCATTTCACAGGGACAAAGTGGTCCTGAGAACGAATCGGAAATTTCTCCCTAAAGTTGTCTTTGATTTCTACTTGAACAAATCATTACCCTACCTGTCTTTTTCACTGAGCACTCTACTTCTGGTGAAAGGAGACTCCACAGTCTGAATGTCAAGAGAGCTCTTAGCTACTATCTGACAGCCACTAAGGACCATAGACAGGACAGAACACAGCTGTTCTTGACTTATGGGGATGTAGGAAAGGGTAGCCCAGCATCAAAAAGGTCCATTTCTCACTGGATAGTACAGTGTATCCAGTTTTGCTACGCTAAGGATGGAAAGGAACCCTAAACAGAATTGAGGGCCCATTCCACAAGAGGCACAGCTGCTACAATAGCATCTGCCAGGGATGTTCCATTAGTGGACATCTGTAAAGCATCTACCCGTAAAACAGCACACACCTTTACAAAGCATTACAGTCTGGACATACAGTCCAGGGGTGATGCCAGGATTAGCACAGCAGTACTGCAGAGTCTGTTTCCAAAAGGGCATGGGGTCAATATGTCACATGACAAAATGCCTTGTGGCACAATCGCGTTGCACGATTTCTAGTTATTTATTGTTCTGTGGGGGGCTTCAGCCCCCATACCCCCCATTACGGGAGGGCTGCACCCCCCGGACCACCCCCACTAAAGATTCTAACTCTGGGGCGGGTCCAACTCGGGGAGCGCACAGGTCCAGGTTTCATCATAATGCCATATGATATTAAGCGTACAACATTATGACCCGGTGCATTTCCAAAGTAGGTTCTGTGCCCACCTCCAAAGTTACTGCTTCTTAGTCTATGGAAGTTATGAACACCTGAGTATTACTGGGGTTAGAAAAAAAATTACTTACCATATTAATGCTGTTTCTTCCCAGTGATACTCGGGTATTCAGAACTTCCCACTCTGCTTCACCTTCTACAACCAGTAGCCTCTGCACTCCTAAATAATGTGTCCTCAGGATATGAGTGTCACTTCCTGGCACTGTTTTTTTCTACTATGTTCACTGTGGTTCCCCCTTTTTAAGGTGATTCTGACATTTTTGGGGTACCTCTTAATGTTTTACCCTCCAGTTGGAGGGTTTATTTGGGGGTCAAGGGTATGATTATCATTATTACTATTGCTGTTATTTAATATACTTAATTCTTGGGGACCTGTCTTTCCAGGCGTCCAGGAAATCTGAGGGGTTTAGAACTAAGGCAATTAGTTCAAGGTAGCATTTAAAAAGCAGCCACTTGCAAAAGGTTCCATCATTTGCATGTGTTCCATTCTCTCCATGCAGTTCTGTTTTAAAGTGTAACTGCAGAAGTTCTGAATACCTGAGTATCACTGGCAAGAAACAACATTACTATGATAAGTATTTTTTCTTCTGTATCTAAGACTAAACTCTCTCATTGTACAATGCTGAACAGTCATATGACTGACTGATTGTACATCATGTATATTACAGCCACACTTAAGTTACTACTCTATTGTGTTTCAACTGTATTCTTGCATTTAAGTGTACCTAGCTGTACTTAGTATATTCCATGTATTCTATTTCCTGTACCTTTCTCTGTTAATTTAAGTGTATTGTCATTGTTACTTATCTACCATCTTTATGGCCTGGGTCATGCCTGAAAATGGTCCACTGAATCACTGCCACCTTGGAGGCTGACGCATTACTTGGTGCTTGCGGGTTGGCCAGCAATGGTCACTAGCTCCTCCTCTGCCCCAGTTCTGCTTGCCAGAAAGAGAGGGAAACAGATGGATAAAGAAAAGACAAGGATGGGGCAGGGGAGCCGAAGGGATAACTAAATGAAAGGATGTAAAACTGAAAAAGGGTTAAGCAAACCAGAGGGCGGAGGAGGAGGACCTGAGGGTGTGGGTTTTGGCCCCAGCTCCTGGGTGTCCTACTAGACAGAGAGAGAGAGAGAGAGAGAGAGAGAAAGGTAAAGTAAAGAGGAAGAAAGATGGGGTGAGGAAGAGAGCGACCCCACCACATCCTATACCCAAAAAGAATTCTGGGAAAAAGATGTTGCTTGACAACTTGGAAGTCACTGAGTCTGTTGCCATCCCACAGGGACTAAAGAATTTGGCTGAACCAAAGCTAGGACAGGTGCCCAGAACCTCCAGCTGGAGGAGATGAACAAACAATTCAGATGAAGCCTCAGAACCAAGTATTTCCTGGCATGAAAAGGTGAGAGTAGCATATTAGACAGACTGTCTCAAACATCAATTCCCCCAAACAGCAGGTGTTGAGGTCTCCCCCTTCCCCCACTTCAGTACAGGGTGTTGACAGCAGCCCCAGGACAGGATGACATCCAGTTACTGTTGTCCCAAGAGGGAGAACCCACAGGGTTCAGGGGAGTATCCTGTCCAGGACAAGTCCTACTCCCCCAAAAAAAAGAGGGGAGGAAGAAAACTATATAAGGTTCATAGGTTCATAGATAATAATATGAATATAGGAGGTCTGGACCTATTAGCAACTCGTCACCTTTCAGCAGTATGCTCTGCATCTTTCTTCACCCATATACCCATCGAAGGATGTTTTAAACTGTTTCATAGCAACACTACTAACATTCTCTGGCAGATGGTTCTAACTCCCAACAACCCTCTGGGTCAACCATTTTTGCCTTTTTGTTGTTTTACTGATCTCCCCTCTTAGTGTTAAGTGATGGGGCCCAGTATTTTTATTATTCAATTGTCTAATAAGATCTATAGTTTCCCATGTATATTAATTTTTTAGATGCACTATATACCAAACATGGTATACAGCAACTCCCTGACGGTGAAGACCATCACAGCGACAGGATTTGGACAAAATCAGCATGTCACTGCGATGGTCTTTGCATGGCCAGGGGACTGCCTCGCAGGGTGTTTTGCCCTCCCCGGTCCAACTCCAACTCAGAGTTGGAATCCTAGAGACAGGAGGCTGTGGGGGGGTTTAGGGGGTGCAGCCCCCTGCTCGAAACATGGATGCATCCCTGACACCACATTGCCGACACTTGGGAATGCGGCTGTTGCTGTTGGAGATGTCTCCATGTCTGCTGTCGCTGTGGCATGGTAACACCACCAAACAAACAGTGGGTCCTCTCTTTTCTATATTCGAAAGAATATAGCCTTAATTGCTGTAATCTTTCCTCATACTCAAGGTGTTTCATATGTTTTACTTTATTTGTTACTCTTCTTTGTACCCTTTCAATCAGTCTACTATCACTTTTAGCTTGAGGAGCAGAAAATGGCACACAGTTCTCCAAACAGGGGTGAACCAGTGATGAATACAGTGGCATCATTACATCTTGTTCCCTACTCTTGATATGTTTAAAGATATTCCCCAAAATGTTATTGCATTTCGTAACCATTCCTTTGGTATGTACATCAAAGGACAAGTTATTGTTAATGGTTATCCCTAAATCACACTCATTTATTGTTTTCTGTATGGTAATGTTATTTAGTTTGTACGTAACATGCTGATTCCTTTGTCCAAAGTGCATGACTTTGCAATTATCTTCATTAAATTTTAACTTGTTGGCTTTTGCCCAATTTCCCAACTTAGTTAGTTCTTCTTGCAAGACTACAGCCATAGCTTCATTTTTAACAACTGCCCCCATTTTACTATCAGCCACATATTTGCTAAGCCATACACCTCTAGACATCTGCATTGATGCCTCAAGTATGTTAAAAAGTGTAGGGCCCAAAACCAAGCCCTGTGGTGCACCACTAGTCACATCTCCCCAGTCTGAGTAAAACCCTCTAATATCTACCCTCTGTTGCCCTTTATCCAGCCATGAATTCACCCATTTGATCACATTAGGGAGCAGCTGTATAGAATTTAACCACTCTATAAGAACCTCATATGAAACAGAATCAAATGCCTTTGAATAGTCAAGGTAAGTAATATCCACTGAGAGTCCCTTATCCATTACTGCTGACATGGGTTCAAAAAAATCCAACAAATTCTTCAGGCATGACCTGCCTGATATAAATCCATGCTGTGTTAAGTCAATCACTCCCTTGGTTCTGTCATGTTCCACAATATACTCATTTATGAGCCTCCCCACCACTTTACCAAGGATTGAAGTAAGGCTTATTGGCCTGTAGTGAGAGGTGCTTTTCATATCACCTTTTTTAAAAATAGGCATGTTTGCCTCTCTCCATTCCTTCACAGTTCTGCACTCTTTTATTGATACATTAAATAAGTTAGTCACTGGTCCAGCCAACTCCTCTGCCAGTTCAACCAGGAATCTTGGATTCAGGCAATCTGAGCCAGCTGTTTACTGGGTTTTATCCCTTTAAGTTTTTCCAAGATGTCTTGTTCTGTAAATTCCATAGCAGGATACTCATAGTTTAACGTTATCTTGTTGAGAGGCTTCACTACTTTAGGTTGGAAAGTTGTTAGAAAATACTTATTTAACTTATTAGTTATATCTTGTTCAGGGATTTATTTAACTCTAAAAATTCATTAGAGTTTTACTCATAAAAGTTCTAAAACATTGTGAAAATGCATAGCTCTTGCCTCACTGTGTTTAACAAACGTAGCACTTCTAGAAAACCTATATAAATGCTTTCTGTACAGTTAGTATTGTCCCAAGAAAAAACTGCTAATCAGTTATTTAAAACTCTGCTTGTTCATTGTGAGTCATATCAGATTCTATCTCCAGTGGTCCTATACCATTATGATATCCTCTCAGCAATCCTACATAACCATAAAAGCTTTTCTTATTATTTTTTACTGCTGTGGCCATTTTGATTTCTGCTCTCTGTTTAGATTTACTTATTATTTTCTTACAGATATTATATATTTTTTTATACTGAGTCCAATTTTTTTCTGTTTGGTCATATTTGTATTCATTATACAACTTTTCCTTATTTTAATGCACTTTTGAATTTTCTTATTCCTCCATGTAGGGATTCTTCCCTTACAGTCATATTTAGGAATCTCAGGTAACCATGTTTTGATACAGAAATCAATTTGTTTCCTTAATTTAGTCCATATTGCTTCCAACCCTAGACCTTCTAGTTCAGTTTGCCAATTACACTTACCCAAATACTGTTTAATTTTTAAATAATCTACTTTATTATAGCATTTCAAGATTGTTCTATCTGCAATAGCTTGATGCAACATACTGATTTCCAGCTTGATTAAGTTATGGTCACTATTACCTAAGGGATTCTGTACCTTGACTTCTTCAATTTTCTCTGCAAAATTACATAATTCTAAATCTAACATGTTATTCCCTTGGGTATTTTCTTTAATTACTTGTTCCAGATTATTAATCAAAGTCTGTTCAATAAATTTAAATTAATATAAGGAGGGAGAAGGCGATTCCCCATGGGCCCTCTCCTCCAATCTCATGTAGGGGATATCCCCCACCACTAGTAGTCAGTCACGGCCCACAGGATTGGACCAAGTCCTGGAAAAATCACACCCCCCCCCCGGCTGAGAAAGGAAGGACCCACAGAGAGTTTCTAAAGCCAGGGCAAGAAGCTCTACTTTCCTTCCCTCCCAGGGCCAGCCCTCTGTTGATCAGAAAGGTAACAGAGGACTCAGAGGTACCAGTGGGACCCCGCCTACAATTGGCCTCAAGGAGGGGGAGGGCAAGCAGGAAGGGGCATCACCCAGAGACTGAGGCCCAGAGGAGAAAGTGGGTGGTGCCAGTGATAAATGGAGAAGATACACAGGAAGATCTAGAATTATGATAGATACATCATTTCCATATCTTCTCTGTGCCAGTCTTCACCATTCATCACTGTCTGGGTGAGTACCGAATCCACCTGTATGGGGCCCAGCACTTCCCTTAGGGATGTGATTCTCTCAGCCTCTCACAAAAGGAGGAGACCCATTACAGGCCATTTAATCCTGCAACTTGTGAGGGTGAGGCAGAGTCTCCCATTGCCAGGGAGACAGTAGTTGCTCCTACAGTTGCTGCCTCACCCTGCAGGAGAAAATGTTGGTCCTCCAGAAAGCTGAGGCAAGCACACTATGCTGGGCCAAGGGTGACAACCTTGATAGATCAAGCCACTCCATCCACTTAATGCAGGTCACTGTCACTGCTAGCCTTGAAGCTACCTCATTGGTGTCATAAGACACCCTTGCCTGGTGCCTTGCAAGCTCCAGGCCCTTTCAGAGAGAGCAATGGCCTGTCTGGTTACTTCTGTATCAGGCAGCAATGCCAGCACCTGGCCCAGCATTGAATACAGAGGTGGTCTACTAGCACAGTGGTTGGATTTCTGTTTGTGATGCCGGTGACCCAGGTTTGGGAATGGACTTAGGAAGTCAGAGGGCTGGCCAAGGGAGAAGGATTGAGAGTCCCTTGGATTGCTCTCCTTCTCTAGGGGGGAGGAAGGAGTAGAGTATCCGGTGCCCAAGGGACCCCTGGCAGAGGCTGGGGAACCAGAGGTGACTGGTGCCAACACGCAAGAGGGGCAGAGTGGACATTGGACTTCACTGCAGTCCCCACCCCAGGGCAGCCTAGAAAATAGCTGCCAGCCACCCTTGATAAAGCCTGCCTTCAGCTTCAATTAGCTCTCTTTGGCCGGCAGTCTGACCTATCCCATCGGATGTGGCACCTTGGGCCAGTGCCACAACCCTGCTTTGGGGGGCAAGCCAGGGAGTATCCGGGAATCACAGCTAGTATGAGAGAGTGGAAGCCACATGGTCCAGGACCAGAAAAAGCATAGTAAATAAAAAAATAATAAAAAAAGCATTGTCCACAGATGCCTGTTGTAAGCAGCATGGTGTACTTGATGTACAACAATGCTGAGCACCAAGGAGAACACTCTCCATCCCCAGCGGTCCAACTCCACAGAGTCCTCATCTGGGGGTCAGTCATGCACCAGGTGTATATGCCCAGAAGGGGTATCCAGTACCCTCACTCCCTAAGAGGTATAGCCAAGGTCCCTGGGGACCCCTTGTGTGTGCAATACTTATGCTGGCAGTCCATAGAGGCTGGAATTGGGGCAGATTGCACTGCCAGGTGCAGGACAATGTTTCTTTGAAGGTAATCAGCCAGGGAAGGACTACCAGGTGGTCTGCACTGAATTCACTAAGGAAGACACAGGTCTTTATTGTCAGTATTGCATCTTGAGATGCTGGATAGGTGCAGATCACTGACCAGCCTTGATAGGAAGTGCTGCTACTCTGTCTGACCAGCATCTGAGGGCATATGGACAAAGTTATCATCTTCCTCAAAGGATGAAGACAAGGAGGCTGATAAGTCTGAAGAGTCTGAGTCCGGCTGCTGCGGGGGAGACAGGTGAAAGATCTATTCATCCATAGCCCTGACATACCCATGGAAGGTGCAGCAGTGGCTCTGAACTGCTCCAGATCAGGGGCCCCAGAGGACCCATGTGGCCTGGGAAATGAGGGGGAGCTGCAGAGACAATGGGGAGATAGACTTCACCTTATGTGAGCGACATCTGTCAGGTCTATGGGACCTCACTAGCAATCTCAGACATCCTGAGGATCCACAGGTTCATGTAGTTACTGGCTGCTCAACCAGCTCAAAGCAGTCAGGACTGAGTCCTGAAGGGGAAACTCCCCTGTGAAGAGACAGGGGCTGCACAGAACCAGAAGGATTGACCACAACCCCTCCCAATAAGGCATCCCATGAATGGCACAAGACAGAGAACAAGGAGTCAGTGTTGTGACTCCTCCCCAAATCCCAAAGGGTTCCTAGGGAAGGTCGCTGCCTCATGCCCTACCCTCTCAACCCCGTGGACTCCAAGGTTGACCTCTTCCTCACTCCCTAAGCTAGGGACTGCTCCAATCCCGCTTGCTTCCCAAGTAAAGCCACAGAAGAGAGAGTCCCTGTTTCAGCCCTGGAGGGGGGTAAACGGCACTAGCACTGAGACCAGCAGCTGTCTAGGCCCTCTGAGACCCAAACAACCATCTCCTCAGACTGAGATCTACTATTGGTAGGCCTCCTCCCGCTCTTGACACCGCATGGGAGCCGGTGCTGACCATAATTGCTGGTACCAAGGGAGGGGATGCCTGGGAGGGCACAGAAGTACTGGGTACCAAAGAACCCTCCAACTCCAATGAGTTGGGCAGCCAGTTAAGATCAGTCTCTTGATCATCTGGCTCTGGAGAAGAGGAGATTGAGAAGACCTCCAGATGAGCATCCCCAGAGGTTTTCCCTCCCATGCCACCACTTGTGGGACCACAAGACAGCCTAGTACCACTCATGGTACTGTGCCAGTCACTGGAGCAGTGAACAGCCCAATGATCTGGAATAGCACTGATGGGTGGCATTGAGGAGCCACCCATGCTGGGCCCAGCAGGCATGGGCCATGACACCAGGAGAGCCTGCACCTTTGAGGAGGTAACTGCCTGTGTGGTGCTCCTGGCCTGGTCCCCTAGAGGGCCAGATGGTTATTCTGGCACCTCAGAAGTGGCCTCCTCCTTGGCAAGGCTAGAAGGGGAGTAGTCCCCCTCCTCACCAGTCTGTATAGAACCAGAAGGGGACCAGCAGGAAGGGTGGAGAGACCTGCACTTGGAGTCCCTCTTACAATGACACCCTCCAAAAGTCAGTGGATCGTGACTTACTTTCCAAGCACAGCCTCCAGTATTCCATGGTCCATGGAAAAGTAAGCATTGCAACTATCCATATCATAAGATAGACGCAGATAGGTGAGGCATCAGTCATGCTGGTCCATGATAGACATCTGCCAGTGCAGGGAACCGATGCATAGGTAAGCCGGTCGGCCTTGGAAGGGTGCTTTTTGTCAATAGACAAACCTGGCATGACTCTCAGTAGCTAAAATAATAAGAAGTAACAGACTCAGCACCACTTCAAGAAAGAAAAAGGAAAGGACTTATCAGACTACTGCAGAAAACTGCTGAGTTACTATTAGACGGTGGAACTGGAATGGAGAGAAAATGGCATTGACAACAGTGTCGAAACAACTGACTAGGCCACAATGTCGCAGATGAAATTTCTTCAATAGGGGTGAGGTGCTGCATTCTCCATGGTGGGAGAAGCAGAACTGGAGCAGAGGAGGAGGAAGAGGAGCCAGTGACCATTGCTAGCTGACCCATGAGCACCATGTAAAACGCTGACCCCAAGGGCGGTGCCACCTTCTACACCGGCTCCTCCCCCTACAAAAAAAAAAGCTCCCATGGGGTGCTGCTCCTCCAGCTGTCATCCAGACAGTGATGAATGGTGAAGATTGACACAGGAAATATTGTGCTGTAGTTATACAAATCACATAAAGTGGTAGTTACTGCAATTACTGCTGCCTCTCTTCTGCCTCAAATAAATTTTTTCTGGCAAATGTAACTACATATGTTGCACTTTGCAACTGCTGTTACATATCTAGTTACAATTCCAGCATAAATCAATTTTTGTGTTGCACTTTGCAACATCTGTTCCATGTGCAGTTACACTTACAGCATAAATAATTTTTTTTGTTGCACTTTCCAACAACTGTTACATCTGTACACTTCCAGCATAAACACATTTTTCTGTTGCACTTTGCAACAGCTGTTACATGTGTAGTTACACTTCCTGCATAAATCAATTTATGCCAAAGAGAAACAGTTGTGGTTACACGTGTAACAACCACTTCATGCAAATTATATAAATACATACCAGTCAAATGTGAAAGTAATTATCAACTACATAATATTTACAGTGCAATAATAGTGTAGTTACTTCATAGAAATGTGTCTAACTACATACTATGCAAATGTGAAACTAATTTTCAACTACATTGTAGTTACATGTAACTACACAGTACTTACATATCAGTTACACCATAGTTATACAGAAATTAAAATACACTTAATGACATTTAAAATAATGTGTTACTGAATAATGTATGACAAGGTGTGTGTCATGCTGGGATAACATCATGCCTTGGGTGGTTAGGCATGAGCATGCAGGCCGAGTGCATCCAACACCCAGGAAGTGATGTTATCCCAACATGACTCACACCCTGGAGTGCATTATTCCTATTATACAATGGCTGCTCTGTTGAAAGCCTTTGGGCAAAAAGTAGTCCCTTCTACCTAAATCAGTTAACTCTTATTTTGATTATGGTTACAGCAGTATGACAGTTAATATGTTGATTTACATATAGCAACAAGGAGTTCTGGTTAGATTATACAGTTAACTTAAATGTTCCTTACTCAGTAGTGCAGTCTCTTTTTTGGTAGTAGTGACTACAGTATAGCACTTGAGCAGTATAACAGCCAATATGCTGATTTACATATAGCAACAACGAATTCTGGGTAGCTTATAAAGTTAACTTAAATTTTCCTTATTCAGCAGTGCAGATGGAGGAGATGCTGAACAGAGAAGGCCAGGGAGGAGCAGGAAAGTAATCCTTTGTTTTTTGGCATACTTTCTACTGTTGTGGGGAATATTGAGAGCTGATTCTGAAAGTTTAAATAAAACAAAAAATCTACATTGTGGGGTGTGTCAGGGAATTGGGAGAAGGGAGGTAGGCCACAGACTGAGGGAATGGATGGGATATCCAGCCCACCATGTGGCTTATAGGGGCCTATCAGATGGCCAGAGTCCATGGTATTTAAGGTACCATAATTGCAGTTTTAGAACAGATGGAGGAGATGCTGAACAGAGCAGGCCAGGGAGGAGCAGGGAAGTAATCCTTTATTTCTTGGCATACTGTCTACTTTTGTGAGGAATACTGAGAGCTGATGTTGGATGTTTGATTAAAATAAAAAAAAATGTTGTGGGGTGTATCGGGAGGATGGAGGTAGGCCACAGAAATAGGGACTGGACAGGAAAAGCTCACACACCACATGACTCAAAGGGGCTTATCAGATGGCTGAAGTCCATGGTATTTAAGGTGCCATAATTGTAGTTTTAGAACAGATGGAGGAGACACTGAACAGAGCAGGCTGGGGAGGAGGAGGGAAGGAATCCTTTGTTTTTTGGTATGCTGTTCTAGGGAATATTGAGAGCTGATGCTGGATGGTCCTAAGGGGAGTGCTCTGTATTTAGGTCAGCAAATGTGTAAAGGAGCACTGTGAAGCTCAGTGGTGTTAAAGGGACAAGCATTCCATTTTGTGAATGCCATTTTCTGAGTCCTCTGTGTTGGGAATTGAATGGACTTGGTAGTGGAGAGGGAAGGAGCTGATGTACACTCTTGTGAAAGAGGCTGATTGACTCTCTGGGGAGTCAGTGGAGTGGGCCCAACCCACCCTCCACCATCCGCCCCACTTTTATCTCATCCACATTTATTTGGGAGGTGCTGCATTGGGATTGGTGGACAGCACAGCCAGGTGCATCCTCTAACTTGTCCTGATTAGCTCTGATATTCAAAGGGAAGAAAATACATTACCTAGAGATAGGTATCAGTGAGGAAGATGGTGTGTTGCAGAATAACATGGATATACCTAGAAGGTGGGAAGGGACTAGGGGATGAGGTAGGCAGTCATCACCTGTGAGAGCAGAGATGAGCTGGTTGGCTGATAAAGATATGGGGAGGGTGGTAGGCTGCAACAGCTGCAGAGTGGCAATCTTTTAAAGAGTGGCATAGAGAACAGGGGGGTGCTTGTTGTGTAGACAGCTTGAGCAACTTAGGTACAAGATTAGTTGGTTAAGGACAGACCTAAGGAGAGGGATGGGATTTGTGCATGGGAACCATCCAGGAACTGGGACACATAGGAGTGCCCCAGAGAATGGCAGACATCACAGACTCCGGGGGGAAAGGGGTTGGGGTAAATGGACCAATATTGCCACCTACTCAGGAACCTATTGGCACAGAACCAGGGGACTGGAATAAGATCTGGAATGAGGGCAGTAATGGCCCAAGAGCAGCCAGCAAATTGAAGTCTCATAACAGTTTGCCAGGGGAAGCTCAGGGCATAGTAGAGGTGTCAAACCATAGGTTCTCACTACTGGCTACAGTGGAGGATAAGGGGGAAGGAACTTGTGGATGGGGCAGGGAGAAAGGGGACTATTAACCCAGAGGGCAGCAGTATGGCAGTTGGAAATGACAGGGATATGATGAGTAATGGGGAAAGGTAATGTGAAAAGGGAAATGCTAGGAGGGAGGGTAGGTTGGGGGAATAAAGCTAAGGAGGGGGAAGGAAGCAAGAGTTAAGTGGCGATGGGAATGATAGTGCTGAAACAGGGAGTGCAGTAGGAGGAGTGGCTGTCGGGTCAGATAAGGGACAAAGTAGGAGGGACAGGTTGGTGTAGACACTGGGGAGGAATTGGGTGGGGCAGGGGGCATCAGGAATATGCAAGATGTGGTAAAGGGTCAGAACTGTGGTGAGGAAATTGAGAAGAGGCTGAGAGAAAAATGTGAAAGAGTGAGTGGGGTCTTAATGGTGATGGGAATTGGAAAAAAGTGCTTGTCTAGTCTTTTCTCTACTTATATGTACCGATTCTGAATTCTCCAAACAATAGTATTCTGTCATACTGTTAGATGTACCCTGATCCTGACTCATATTTTGTGATGTAATCTTCCTGACAATTCTTAATAAGTCAGTGATTTAAGTCACGCAATCAAATAAGGTATTAAAGTACACATATGCAGAGAAAAGGCTAGACAAGCACTTTTTCCCAATGACACTGAATTGGAACCATATATTGAAGACCTAGATGATTTATTTAACAAGCCGTGCAGGAGAGTTGCTAGCAAAGCAAGCAGGATGTTGGGATTCATCGTAAGGGGGATCACCTCTAGGAGCAGGGAAGTGATTCTGCTGCTGTACAATGGATTGGTTAGACCACACCTCGAGTACTCTGTACAGTACTGGAGATCACACTTGAAGAGGGACATACAGCTCCTGGAGAGGGTACAGAGGAAGGCAACTAAGATGATACGAGGACTAGGGGATTTGACGTATGAGGACAGACTTGAGGAGCTCTGCCTGTTTTCATTGGAGGAGAGGAGAGATGGGGTGATATGATTGAGGTCTTCAAGTACCTCAAGGGAATAAATAGGGTAAACACAGAGAGGATCTTTAGACTAAAGCAGGGAGATATCACCAGAGGGCATGGTTTGAAGTTGGAAAATGGAAGAGTGAGGGGGACAAGGAGGAGGTTTTTCACTGAGAGGGTGGTGGATCCTTGGAATGTGCTGCCTGGTGAGCTGGTTCAAAGATTCACAGTGGAGAGCTTCAAGAGAGAGTGGGACAGACACAGAAAGTAGATGTATCAGATGATGGTCTGGCCTAGGGGGTGGGGATGGATGATAGGGGGTTCTGGAAAACACAAGGGAGGGCCTCAGTACCCAACTAGGGATTTGAGGTTCAAGCAGACTCAATAGACTGTAAGGCCTAATCTGCTGGCAATTAGTATGTTAGTATGTTAACTTAGAATCACAGAGCTAAACCATTTCTACAATGCTACAGCCCTTGAAAATTATCTAGAACAGGGAATTTACCTTCGTGGACTCAGAATTGATAAATTACCTTCATGTGGGTTCAATGACAATGAAACATAATTCAGAATTGAATGGGAGGATTGCTTAACCAACTGTACTAACACCCTCATGAAAATTATCAATAAGAGAGACAAAAAGCATCAAGCTTGATTACACCAAGAAATTGAAGAGTTACTGAAGCAGCTTGCCACTCATCAGGAAGAGGTTAAATTCACTGAATGAAATAAAAGCTACATTTCTAAAATTAATAAACATGAGAAGGAACTTTTTCAATGCAAAAAACACAAACTTAATTGTGACTTCACTGATTACGAGCATGGTGAAATTTTCATGTGGAAGAGGAAACACAGATCCCAGAGTAGAGGTCGACAGAGATCAAGATCTACAAAATCACACTCAAAATCTGGAGCACTTAGAGTACAAAAGCAAACTAAACAACTTAGATTTGCAACAGTGGAAAATGATAGTGTCAACCCAGAATTAACCTCTGAGAATTCAGACAATATTTCTCCCCCACCACCTAATCAGGAAGCATTATCTGCTAAACAAAAGAAGCAGCCCAGCAGGAAAGAAAATTTGAACAAACAGCAAGAACAGAATTGTAATACTCAAACAACCAACAAACTGAAAAAATCAAAAAACGGAGGAGGCCAAAGAAAACAAGACGGGGAGGGACAAAAGGAAACAACAAAATCAGATATACCCACATGAAATAAATGTTATCAACAGTGCTAATGTGATATTAACTGAAACACAAATCAAACAATTGTACAAAGGATTCACATTCGTACCTACACCCCGTGTTGATTTACTTAACATAAAAGTGGACCTCTTCAGATTTATTCAAAAATTGAAATTACACTGGCATTTTTGTGAATGGGAAAATGTACAAGTGAATACAGCCATGGGCTATGATGTGGAAGAAAATATTGCAGATGAAGATCTTATCACCCTGCTTAGGACTCTGTTGGACACAAAACCTGACAGACTGAATCTCTTGGAGGAAGAGTTTTGGGGAGAAAACTTATTAGATCATTTTGATTTAGAGGAACGTATGGCTGATTATGCTGCAATTTCTACCCCTTCACACTTCTGTTGTAACAGGTTCAGACCTAAATCTTTTTTTAATCCAACAGTTCCAACAAATCCAGCAATTCTAGCTTTTGAAAAAGTGGTAGAGGAAGAAATTACGAAATTTGCAGAAGGAAAAAACTTTCCATACAATATGAATTTAACATCAGCAGAACACATGGCCCTCAGGGAACTAAGGGATCTGGAAGGTATTGTAATCAAACCCTCTGAAAAGGGGAGTAATATAGTAATTATGAATGAGGATTTCTATACTAAAAAGGTGTATTATTTACTGAATGTGAGTGATGATTATTGTAGACTTGGTTCAAATCCCACCACTAAGTTTTATGATGAATTAAGTCATTTGATGGCGAGGGCAATGGAACATGGTTGGCTTTCAAGTGAGGGAGCAGGGTTTATTTTATCAAAACACCAGTTATTCCCACATTTTATATCTTACCAAAACACATAAAAATGCCACAGATCCACCAGGCTGCCAGATAGTTTTGGGAATAGGCTCACTTACAGAAAACTTAGGAATTTATTTAGACGATATGCTGCAACCCTTTGTGTTTACATTAAAATCTTACTTCAGAGACACCATGAGTTTGCTTTATAACATTGAGAGAATGAAATGGAGCCCTGGGTATAGAAGGCAGGCAATTGATGTGAGCAGACTATATACCAGTATTCCACATGATAGGGGCTTAGAGGCAGTAGAGTACTTCTTGAACAAGGATGCAGATTCTCCTCAGATACCGACTCAGTTTATTATGGAAGGTTTGGAATTTGCTTTAACAAAAAATTATTTTACTTTTAATAAGCAATTTTTTCTTCAAAAAAGAAGGACAGCAATGGAAGTGTCATTTGCCCCATCATATGCCAACTTATATATGGGTTACTGGGAAAACATCTACATCCTTGGGTAAAATAACCCATTTTATAGGAATGTTATATGTTGGTGGTGCTTCATTGATGATATGCTGTGCATATGGGATGGGTCTGAACAGGAAATTGAGAAATGTATAGAGTATATTAACAGTAACAGTTAAAACTTTTGTTTTACAGACAGTACTGATAAGCAGAATATACATTTCTTAGATGTTACTCTTTCTAGCTGTCCTGATGGAAGTGTGATTTCAAAATATTTTCAGAAACCAAATTCTGCTAATACTATCTTACACAATAAGAGTGCGCGCCCCATGCATTTAATCAGATCCATTGCTTACTCACAGTTCATCAGGATAAGACAAAATTGTTCTGATAATGAACTTTTTGAGACTCAGGCACAGGAATTAAAGGGGCGATTGTCCTGTAGGGGTTATGATAATATTACTCTCACAGAAGCACTTAATAAAGCTAGATCATTAGAGACAGAAATACTGCTTACACCCAAACCTAAAAATGTTGATACAAAAGGCCCTGTGACTATTGTTTTAGGTTATAGTCTAGTCTCAGTACAAGTAGGCAATTTCTTTCATAAATACTGGCTGATATTGACAGCGGATCCCACACTTAAAGAGTGTGTAGGTAACTCACCAAGGATTAACTTCTGTAAAGGTAAATCCCTAGGTGATTTACTAACATCTAGTCATTTTGTATCTAAAAGTATGAGGAATACTTGGTTACCCAATAAACCAAATGGCTTTAACATATGTGGATACTGCAATGTTTGTAATTATGCATGAGAAGGTGATATATATATATATATATATATATTCACCCCTTACAAAATGATGTTACCATACGCATACATCAATTTTTAACCTGCAGAAACACCTATGTAATTTTTGTAGCTTGGTGCCAATGTGGCCTTCAATATGTGGGAATGAGTACCCACTTTCTCAAAACAAGAATCCAGGAGCATGTCCATGCCATTTACAGTAGAAATCTGGATAATGCAATTGGGGCACATTTTGCCATTGCACACAATTCAAATCCGAGGGGCCTGAGGTTCATGCCACTGGTGCATATTCCACATCATCCCAGGGGAAGCAATAGATTGACACTCTTACAACAAAAAGAAAGTAGATGGATATATATTCTAAAGCCATCCGACCCCCATGGTTTAAATGAGGACTTTGATTTAACACCATATTTGAAGAAATAGATATGTTTGTAGTATGTAAACATTATGCATTTTATTCTCTTCTAGGTAATACCAAGGTCCAGGACAGAACCAGCTATTATGCCTTGACTTTACATTGGAAATCATTTTTGTAGTATAATAATGAACATGACATTGTTATTAAATGTATTTTCTATTTTTTTCTTTTCTTTTTCTTCACTCATTCTATACCCCTCTTTCCACTTTCCATTCACCACTAATGTCCTTCTGTAAGAATGATTAATAATTCTAATATCCATGTCCAATGTCAGGTGTATGGATTTGAAATTGCTAGGTCATTCTGATGTTAACTGTTTCTGGTAATTTTTGCTGACCTTTAACACTATGGAGTGACTGCCCATATGGAGTGCTCCTAAGAAACTTTATCTTTTCTAGATTAATTGTTAATTACCTTAGCATTAAGCTAAGTCTATATTCTCAGATAGATCACTAAACTAGTTTATCTGTTTTTATGCAAAAAATTGCATAAATGTAGCATAAATCCAGGTATATACTGTAACTGATTTGGCTATTGCTTTTTTGTCCCCTTTAAATTTCCATCTTTTTTCTTCATCTTTTTCATTTATTTCTAAGCTTTTAACCATCTAGCCTATATTCTTGTGATTATCAGAGCACTGTTTAGATGAATTAGTAACTCTAAGAATAAGTATTAAAATTATACAGAACTGGAAAGTGATCTATATATATTGTGCAAATGATACCATAAGATTGCAATGTTTTTTCTCCTTTGTTCTGTTTTATATGTACTGATTTTTTAGGTTCTGTTTATTTATGAACATGTTGCATTTTAACAATTTGATTGATTGATTAACTGAGCACTAATGGTTATTAATATATAAGTAGAATCTTTCTGTGTTTATTGATACCCCCTGGAAGACCTAATGGTCGAGGCACTAGAGATTTGTTCCATTTCTCCTACATCAATAGAATACAATTTCACTCATTTTTGTGTCTTATTCCAAGAGTGCTAGCTTTCTTTGTTCACTATTATGTTGGGGAATACATAGTGACCAGAGTAGATTTAAACTAGTTGTGGGGGAAACAAGTGGGTGGAAATTAAACAAGGTCTCCAGATCAGGGGGCCAAATGGGCTTACCCCCCCCATACCAGCAGAGATGGAACATGGGAGTGTTCATTAAGCATTGATAAGAATACTGTTCAGAAGAGGAAGAATGGGAAAGGCACATATTGGAGGGTAGTCTCCCTGAATGCAAGGACCCTGGGGAATAAGGTGAAGGGAATTGAAGGGAAGGGAACATGGTTTAACCAGGAGTAGCACACTAAGCTGAAGCTTGTTTTCAGATGTGACCTGGGATCACAAGGAAGTTAAGTGGCTTGCTCAGGATCACACAGTATGCACCTAGACAGCTGTGGGATTCAAACCCAGGTCTCCAGATCTGCAGCTCTGAACCTTCACCCACTACTGAGTTGCAGGTTCTCATGGCAGAGGGGGAGGTGGACATAGCTGCTATCACCAAAACATGGGCCACCCAATACCAGGACAAGGGCCTAGTGATCCAGGGATACATGCTATACTGCAGGGATAGGGAAAAAGGGAAAGTGGGTGGAGTGGCAATTTATATGAGGGAGGGGATAAACCAGGTCAGGGATGATGGAGAGGAGAGTAGAACAGAGGCATTATGGATACACTTCCAGGAATTCAAGAAACAGGAATTTAGGATGGGGTGGTGTATAGGCCACTGTCTCAGGTGGAGGTTACTTGAACAGAGAACTAGTTGAGCAGATAAGGAGGGTCAGTGGGATGGGTAACACCATGATCATGTGGGACTTCAACCTACCAGGGGTGGTAGATTGGAGCACCCCAGCCACCTGTAGCAGCATGGACCAGTTCCTCCTTGAGACTTTCCAGGACAGCTTCTTAGTACAGATGATAAATGAGCCACCAGGTTAGGCAACACTCTGGACCTCATGCTGTCTAATGGGGAGTTTGTCAGAGATCTGAGGATGGAGGATCCACTGGCAGTGAGCAACCACCACACAGTGTGGTTCTCACTCAGCATGGGTAAGGAGGCAGTAGGAACAGGGACCAGGGTGTTGGACTTCAGGTGAGCTGACTTTGGTAGGATTGGAGAAATTGTAGCCGGCCACCTAACCAGGATCCATCCACACAAGGATGCTAACCAGAAATGGGAAGTTATCAAGCTAGGGCTCGCAGAGACCACTAGCTCCTGTACTGAGACTCAAAGCAAAAAGGCTAGATCCAAAAACCAAGTTGGTTAAGAGGGGAGGTGTTGGAAAAAGTGAGGGCAAAAGGGCAGCCTTCAGAAGATTCAAGAGATCCAGTCGGGGTAGGATAGAGAGGAATACCTAAAGAAGTCAAGAGAGGTGACCAGAGCAGTCAGGGCAGCCAAGGCTTCCAGAGAACTTACTCTGACACAGAGCATCAAGGATGGGAAAAAAGACTTCTTCGGGTACATAAGGGAGAGAAGGACCTGAACAGATCAAATAGTAAGGATCAGGAAGGATGGGGGTGGGTAGAGAAAGGGACAGAGCAGGTAGAAGCACTAAATGAATACTTATGTTCTGTATTTAATAAGGAGAAATATAGGTCACTGTCTCAGGGGTTAGGAAGGGTAGGCACAGGAGGAAGGGCTGACAGATGGGAAAATTACAGTGGACATGGTACTAGAAGGTTTAACGGCACCATGGATAAGGCACCAGGCCCAGATAGCATGAACCCCCCCAGGTACTGAAGAAACTGGCAGCGGTCCTGGCAGAGCATTTGGGAGATGTGTTCAATGCCTCTCTTGGAGCAAGGTGCATACTGCAGAACTGGAGGATGGTTCACATAGTGCCCATCCACAAAAGTGGACTGAAGGATGAACCCGGCAATTATAGACCAATAAGCCTAACATACATTGTGGGAAAGTTAATGGAGACAATCCTTAAGGAGAGGTTGGTAATCTTTCTAGAAGTCAATGTTTTCCAGGAAGAAAAGCAACATGTTTTTCTCTCTGGCAGATCCTGCCAGACCTACCTGGTAGACTATTATGACTGGGTGACTAGGGCACTTGATAAGGGCCATGTGGTGGATCGCCTGTATCTGGATTTCAGCAAGGCATTCGATTCAGTGCCACATGAGAGGCTGATTAGCAAGTTAGGATACCAGGGAGCAGGGACAAAAATGGTGAATTTTATCAAGAACTAGCTGCAAGGGAGGTAACAGAGGGTAGTGGTGGGAAGGGAACTCTCATCTCCAAGGACTATAACAAGTGGGGTGCCACAGGGCTCAGTGTTGTTTGGCATTTTTATCGCTGACATCTTGCATGTCAATAAAAACAAGATTAGTCTTACTGTGGATGACATTAAGATCGCTGCAGTGTTGAATGACAAAGGATGGTGGCATGGGCTGAGGATGATCTAGCTAAAGTTGAGTACTGGTCTGACACATGGCAGCTGGGGTCCAAAGCTAAGAAATGCAAAGTCATGTACTTGGGAGTGAGGAACCCAAGTAGGTGTTATCAGTTGGGAGGTGTACAGGCAGCCAATACAGAGGAGGAGAAAGATCTTGGGGTCATAACAGGGCAAATGAACTACTCAACACAATACAGGAAAGTAGTAGCTAAAGCCAATGAGATGCTGAGGTATATTGTTAGAGAAAGCACCTCCAGGAGGCAGGAGGTGATCTTGCCTCTCGAAAGGTCATTAGTGAGGCCGCATCTGGAGTACTGCATGCAATACTTGCACCCATACTTAAAGAATTATGTTAGATTACTTGAGGGAGTTCAGCACAGAGCAACAAGGATGATCCTGAGATCAGAAGACAAACTCTGTGAGGAGAGGCTGAGAGAACTAAACATGTATTCCCTGGAGGAGAAGAGGGAAGGTGGGGGATATGATTGAGACCTTAAATATATGAAGGGTAGAAACAGGACTGGTACAGAAGGGATTGTTTAAGCTAAGGGAGGGGAGGGAGAGACACGAAGGAGCATGGTCTGAGACTGGGGGGGTGGAAGATTCAGGACAGAAATGAGGAGGCACTTTTTCATAGAAAGGGTGGTGTCTATGTGGAACTCATTGGCTGAGGAGGTGGTATCCTGTAAGGCAGTAGGCAGTTTTAAATGGGGATGGGACAAAGTGAGGGGAGGGTCACTGTTAGGGGAAAGGGGCAGCAGCAGTGTAATGGATTGTTAGCTGCACACTTGATAGACCATATGGCCTGTATCTACTGGCAGTTTTGTATGTCCATAGTGCAGTCTCAGATTTTAGTAGTGGTGACTACAGCATATCACATAATATGTAGATGCATGTGGCAAAGCACTGTGGGTACAATGTGAGGCTGGTTTCCATTTTACCTTACTTGGAGATGCAGACTCCTATTGTTGTGATGGTGATAATGAAGTATGATCTCAAATGTTTATTTTCAAAATGAAACATTATGCATACACTGATAGGTGACAAGATTTCTTTACTGCAAGATGTAGTCTCCTATTTCTGTAGTAAGTACAGAAATATAATAGCCTGTATACAAATTTACATAGTGAGGAATTGTGGGTACAGTAAATAGCAAATTTTTCTTTCTCCCTAATCTGCATGTGGAGAGACTTTTTTTTTTACTGATGTCCTGCAGTCATGTGTGCGCTGTGACTAGATCTGTGATGTTATGCCATAAATTGACCAATCAGAGCCCAGCATTCTTTTGTGCCACTGTACAATTTATAATTACGTCTACATTTTTTTTACCATTATAAACTGATAAAGACACATAGTATGTTATATCCATAACTTTCTGGATCAAAGTCTTTTGGTTGGTGCAATGTTCATTGCCTTAATGATAGCATTTGATACTGTGAACCATGCCCTGCTAATTGACCAGTTAACTGGCATTGGACTCTCCACTGACACTAATAGATGGTTTTCTAGCTACTTTAGCAACCATTCCCAAAAGGTAATAATTGGTGATGCCCACTCAGAAGGGCAATCTGTCTGCTCAGGATTACCACAAAGTTCCATTTTTGGACCTCTCCTATTTAGTGTTTTCCTTAATAGGCTCCCAGATTCCTGTCATGGTCATATCCTCCTATATGCCGATGACACTGTGATCTTTACCAGAAACTCTCTCCCCAAACCTCTCAAAGATGATCTACAACTAGGCTTTGCATCTGCTGAGAAATGGTTCAGTGACCACAAGCTATTAATGAACTACAAAAAGATGAAGACTATGTTGTTTTCCAAGCCCAGAGCAAATATAAGTCCTTCCCCCTCACCATCTCTAACAATGTTGGCTCCTCCCTGGAGCTTGTTCAGCAATTTAAATTCCTGGGCATCACTATCGACTCCTCTATGACCTGCTCCCACCATATTGACAACATTGTGAAGGCGATTAACCTGTGCACTGGAATGCTAAACAGGCACAAACACAATTTGACCTACAGAAGCACCGAATCTGGCTATACATAGCTCCATTGTCTTACTCACTGATTATGGTCTTGTTCTCTATGGATCCACCACAGACACAGCAATTCACCAAATCAAAATGGCCTTAAACAAGGTGTGCCACCTTCTCACCAGAGCTGTGCATCTGACCCACACTTGTGATCTATATGCACAGAAAAACTGGCTGAAATTTGATAGCAGACTTAGATATTAGACATGCCTGCTCACTAAAAAAGTCAGCCTAGGAATGTTGCCTCCTGGAGTTCTAAACCTTCCTGCGCCATCCCTAAACCCATATAATATCAGAAGCTCTGGCACCCAGATCTTCTATACTCCATGGTGCCATAACTCCCTTGGTCAATGAGGTTTTGCCTACACAGCCCCTCTCTGGTTCAGCTCTCTGCGATCAGACATATCCACCATAGCTATGCTGGGCTTATTTAAGCATTGGCTCCAGCAACATCATTCATTTTCCACTTGTGACTGCTACCACTAGGTTCTTCAGCGTTGATCCCTGTTTGATCCTTGAGACAGCCACTCCTGCTCCTAAATGGCTCTACCTGCCCATTTTGCACATACCTGCACCTCTTGCCACTCCTTCTGTCCCAACCCATACTGCCTGTTGCCTCCATCCTCTCTCTGCACTCACCACCCCTCAACATTTCCTTTGCTCCCACCCATTCTCCCTCTTGCCCCATTTTCTTCAAAGAACTCAACTTCTCCTCCCCCATCCTTCCTTTTACTACTTCTCTCATTCCCCACCTAGGCCACACAAGCTTTTCCCCACCCGAGATCACCTCCTCTCCTTACCTCCCTCTCCCCATCTCCATCTCTCCAATCTTACTATGACTTAATTCTTATCACCCCTCTCTAAGCTTTCTGTTATGCCTAATGTATGTAGTAATCTAGTAATTAACGGACTGTAGCATATTTTGTACAATGCCTGCCTAATTTTGTCTGGTCTTCCCTTAGTTATCTGTGTTAGTTCTTGTCAATTATAATGACTTTTACTCCTAGGTTATGTGTGTTTACTCTTCTGTACCCATTACCTGCTTTGCAATACCTTAATTTGTTGACCACTTGGAAACTGTTGCAATGTAACCTGTTGCTTGTATAGTTTCCTGACTATGTTATCTTCTGACTTGGAACCTATATAATGAGCTTCTGCTCAAAGGTATTAATCCAAGATTTCAATAAATAAATATTTAAATTAAATGTTTTTATGCTCTCATTGCATTTTGTTGAGGCTTTAGTGTTATTATTCTTTAGTACAGACCCATTTTTAACCAATCACATTGTGAGCTGCCAAGGCATATTTTTATTGTGTGTTACAGCTTGTTTTCAAATGTATACAAATTAATGCAAAAAATGAAACCATGGTTTATTCAAACTGTAGATTACTATTCCATGGCTTATGGAACCCCTGGATTATTAACCTACGGTTTTAAAAAAATACTCCAGTTTAGGAATACCACTTCTGACAGAATTTTACAGAACTTGACAGAATTTCTAAACTTCAGCAGAATTCCCACAGAAGCAGTATTTGAAAATTCCACATAGTTCTAGGACCCAAACATTTCTTTTTTATGACCAATCAAGTAAGACAAAGGAGAGGGAAGAATGCACCTCTAGCATAAATCTCATGGGAACTAAAGTTCCGTGGAATTGTTTGTTCCTTCTAGACATAAACAGAATAACAGATGGCAAACCATCTGTCAGAGTGCTGTAAATTAATCAAGGGATTCCTCTGATGTCATCTGTTTCTTGTAATACATAGTAACTTATATAACATGCTCTGTTGCTTTTTTTAAGCAATTTTCTCACCCCCACCACAGCCATGACCACCTGCCAGCATTGCATACTCACCTCCAACTGCTAAAGCTAAGGATCACTCCAGCTATGACCACCTTCCCACATTACCAGCCTGCCATCAACAACCATAAAAAAAGGCATTTTTGAAAGTCATGACAGGAGTGTGAGCTGAACTGACTGGAACAGCAGAGCATGTGAAAAGTTCAAATATATAATACCATTGCTTTGACTTAGATCAATAATATTATGGATTCCTGAGATCAGAATGGTGGTATTACAACTCACAGCTACTGCTGCTGTTCTATGGAAAGAATATGGAAGCATGTATTATATAGAGAATAATGGATAGACAAATATGAATTATGGATTTGTTTTTGTACACCCAAGGTGTTTCATGACCCATAAACCTCAAGAGCAATGCTCAAGAGGTTCATGTGGTCATGAAACACCTTGGGTGTGCAAAAAAATTAAATCCATAAATACACATCTGTGTATTCTTTATTTTTTATAATTGCTGGTACCTGGATTTGTTTAGTTTTGAGTTGCCTGCACTTTCCCTGCAGACTGTAGCATGGCCAAGCAGTTTACTATTCCAAACAAAAATGCCGACATTTTCCACAAATCAGCAGTATTTGGCATAAGAAAGATGATAATCTTTTTGTTATATGTAAATTTGTCTATTTTCTTCAGAAGAAGCCATTAAGTGAAGAGCGAGGTGAGTGAGTGACTCGGCAGCTTCAGAAAACTTGATGTAAATCTTAGCCAGAGCTGCTATAGTAACACTTGCATGGAGACTTCTGAAGCCTCTGAGTCAGTCACTGTCCTTGCTTTACATTCAGCGGCTTTTTCTCAAAAAAATAAACTAATTTAAGAATGACAAAAAGATTATCATGTTTTCTATGCCAAATACTGCTGTTTCATGAACAATGTCTATAGTTTTGTTTACAATAGTGAACCACTCAGTCACGTTACATTCTGTGGGGAAAGCATAAGTAGTTTGAAATGCTGTAATAACAGGATTTTGGGTTATTACGGCATTTGAAGAGATTGGTTATCCGGTTGATATTTGGTGTCACCAGTAATTATACCACGGTACTGTTCATTTTGCTGATAAAAACAACACCTTCTTAGTTTTCTCAGCTCTCATGACCCAGTGTTATGTTCTTTAAAGAAGGTATCCAAAGCAAATACAAGTAAATGTTTACCATCCTGATTTAAAACAAGTGGATATAACTAGTTCATTGCGTCAAAACCGAAGCTGAGCATTTTTTTAGAGATTCAATAAGGGACGTTTCACACAACTTGAATACAAACTTTACTTCCACAAAAATGATGAAGCTATAAAAACAATTTTTGTTGTTGAGAGTAAAATATGTACTTTGAGTGTATGCAGGCTCTAGGGATTTGATTTCTGAAAAATGAATGTATAAATAAGGACCTTTTATAACATGCTCTTTCTTGTTGTTTAGTGAGTGAGTGAGTGGGTGTGTGGGTGAGTGAGTGAGTGAGTGATTTATTTGTTGCTCTAAAAGTGTTGTCTCCAGTAAAGACAAAGAAAATCCACTTCTACAGTAACTTATCACTGATGCATAAAAATCTGCATGACCAAATATTTTTAGCAAACATTTACTGGAACTGTGAGTGTTTTTCAATATTAAATTAGGCAGAAGAAAACAAAAAAAAGATAATTTTTCATTCAAAAATGTAGTGAGGTACACATACCTCTGGATTAATAACTGTTCCAGCATCTCCCTTCGTAGCATTTGTTACGCTACAGTTCTTCGGACCCTCTGTTATATTCCCATATCTATACACTGCATGGTAATCAGTGTCACTGATCGTAAGAGGTTCAATTAGATATGTCTCATCCGCAGTCTGGAAGTGTCCGCTTAACATAAAGAAACATACCAAGATTAGTGGAGAAACCAGGACAGTCAATCCCAGCTCTGCTTTTCATGCACACAGACTGTAGCTTGGCCTCATTTCCCTAAGTGTTTTGTATTTCTGTGACTTTTTAAGAATGTTTTAAATCCCATTTCCATAAACAACTGGCATTAATTCTGCTTTCACAAAACCCAAAAGCAAGTGCAAGTTCAAGCAAAAGTTGGCAAGCCCAAAAATAGCAAGACACATAAAAGGGGACATAAATCTGGTTCTTCTGACCTATACCCCCAGGGTTAACCCAATCCCCGCTGAGGACCGGATCCAATTTGGCCAGGGCTGTGGCTGTGGCTGTGGCTATTCGGGGGTGAGACCTGCGAAGTGCCCTCTGTCTTCCACCGCAGCAACCTTTTTCTCCTCCTGTTTTCTCCCCTCAGAGAGGGAGCATGCAATGATGCCAGCGGTGGCAGCTTGCACACTCCAGTGTGTGCTCCTCCAGGCATCTGCCCCATCTCTGCCCACATAGACAGTATCAGTGTGCTGCCCCCAGTCTCTGCTAGGGGCCAAGCATTAGCTAACCACTTGCACCCCCCTCCCTGGGGAAGGAGATCAGTCTCTGGGATGCTTGATCATTTTCCTCCCTTGCTGATTCCCAGTGGCCCACGCTTGTTCCTGAAGACAGATCACCAGTGTGATGTTAGGAGTGGCATCCAGTGGCTCAACCCTCAGTGCCACCAGGCTGGCATACCAGGCTGTTTTTTAATTGGAAATTAGTGTGTGTGTAGTCATCTTAATCTCCCTACTGCACTGTTTCTTTTCTTTGCTTTGAAATACTTTCTTTTGGTCTGTTTTTAAGGGTTCCCTCTTTATACTGCCTTTCCTGCTTGATATTCATTTTTACAGCTGCATGGTAGTGTTACCATGCTGATGTATTTCTATGAGTAGGGGAGAGAGAAGGGACTCTGGAAGCACATGACCAGACACTTCACCTGTGTGCTTCCACAGTTCTGCAGTCAGTGCTGTGCCATTGTGTCTATACCGGCACTCCCCTCCATGGCCGTAGTAGTCCCTTCTCTTGGTGAGTGCACTACTTTGTGGACACCTGTCATTTCCAGGTGATCCTGCCACATCCAAGATGGCTGCCATGAGCTCAGTACATATGTGCTAGTATCGCAGTTGCAATTTACGTGCACAAAAGAGCCCACCATGCCCAACATGGCTGCCATGAGCTCCATACACATGTGTGAGTATGCAGTGGCGATGCACATGCATGATTATCATCCACAGCTGTTACATTACTGCATAGACGCTGTCTTGGCTCTGACTAAAGCTTTTTTTTAATTACTGTCAAGTCTAGGGACATGCAGAATCAGCTGGGTGGAGAGGCCTGCTGTTAAATGTGTATGGTGACCTTCTACTCAACTGAGATCAACCTGGATCTGGACTTGGTCAGTAATGCTAAATGTAAATATGAGGTAGAAAAATGGGAGCCTCAACAAGTGACTTTCAAAATGGGGGCAAAAAACAAGATTATTTTAAAGCAAATACAAAAAAAAAATAGTACAGGAAGGAGAGACTACACACAGGCCCAAATTTCCAAATATAATAAAAAAGGCAAAGTCAAGTTTAGTTAGTTAGTTAGTTATTAAAAATTGGCAAGTCACACTGAGCCAAGACTCATTATCAGGTGCAACACAGGGGAAGGGAAAGGGAAATAGGGAGACAAAATATGCAACATACAGGCAAAGTATACAAAGTATATTAGGTAGAAAAATGCAATGTCAGCAAAAATCCAAAACTAAACAAATAAATGCAATACAGTCAACTGTGTACAGGCCAGTATGTTGGAACTAAAGAATTGTTTCAGGAGCACTATGACAAGGTATGTGAGAGTAGCATAGCAAAATTAACTATGACCAGGGAAGAAGCATGAGGGGACAGCAAGAGGACTGAGCTGGCATTTGAGGGAAAGAAGGGAAGGGGAGATGCAGAGGATGGGTAGTTGATTGTTCCAGATGGAGGGAAGGAGTGAGGAAAAAGCAAATTCCCCAGCTGCAGAGTTGCAGGTGTGATGGAGAAGGTACAAGAGTCACAAGAGCAAAATGAATAAGGGGAAGGGGGAATAGGGGAGTGGAAAGGGAAAAGATACAGCAGAGTCAAACCAATCTAAGGTTGTGCAGTGCATGAGGCAATAGCAGGGAAGAGGAGGGATAGAAAGGGAAGTATGAAGAGTGCAGTTATGACTACAAGGAGGAGCATTAGTAGTAAAATGGCAGAAGGCATTACAGATTGTGTCCAGTCTGGCAAGGGAGGATAATGGGGCAGTGCTATAAACTGCTTCCAAGTAGTCAAACACCAGGAGAACCATCTTAGTGATCAGGACACAGCAAACAATGGATGAGAGACAATCTGTGTTGCAGAAAATGGCAAAATGTTTGGGGTGGAGCTTGCTGTGGATGGCATCATTATGGACAGAGCACTCAAGCATACTATACAAACAAGCATAGATATTTGACACAGGGGACAGGCTCAAGGGAAGTGTCATCCAGGGTGGTGAAAACTGGAGAAGCAGGGGTGTGGCCTGGCTGTGCTGAAGATAGCTGCTTAATTCTGCTTCTCCCTGGGACTACCATCTATCATCATCCATCCTCCTGATCCCAGATTGTCAGTGTTTACCAGCAAGTGAAATATAATTTTACTAACATCATAGCTCAACTCTGGTAAATTATTTTCTCTATATCATAACTCTATAGCTCTAATTTTTCTGCATTCATACTGCTATTCTGTGAAGGCCTACTACAATGGCTGAACATCTCCAGCAAAACAGCTCCCTTAGCAGAGTGGAAACTATGTTTCAAGAGCTCATCTGTGAAATTAACGACTTAAAAATATCTTCTCAACAAAACATCACTAACATGGAAGTGTTAGACCAAAAAATCAATGATGCTGGCGATAAAGTTGCTCAAAATGAAAGTTCTATTAACATCCTGCAAGCCACCATCAGAGAACAAGACAGAGTTATCAGAAGCCTACAAGATAAAATTGATGACATTGAAAACAGAAAGAGATGCAATAACCTGAGATTTTTGGGTTTTCCTGAAGGTGCAGAACTCGGAGACACTTACGCATTTCTATTACATGTACTGCTAGCCCTGCTCAACTTCCACCTGGTCAAGACCTTACTATTGAGAGATCACACCGTACTTTAAGCCAGAGGCCTGGTCCAGATCAGAAACCTAGGCCTATCATTGCAAGGTTCTTAAACTATGCCCACACTGAACTGATTATCAATAGAGCAAAACACGTGGGAACGCTTACTTGGCAGGATCATAGAATTTCTATTTTTAGAGACTTCTCTAAGGAACTCTCTAATAAACACAGAACTTTCAATCCTATTAAAACTACCCTACACCAACAAAGGATCAAATTTGCTCTGCGCTATCCTGCCATCATGCACCTGTTTCTGGGTAACTCAACTAAAGATTTCAACACTCCCAAAGCCTTGGCTGCATTTCTTGGTGAACCCCAGCTTCCAGCTGCCTCATTTGGAAATACTGATGTGACCACTTCTCCCACTGTCTCGGCAACTTCCCAATCAGACCAGCACACCCACCTTATGTCTTCAAATAATGAACGCACTGAGAAACCCATATCTCTCCAGGCTGGTGCAGCACATCCTGTCCAAATCTCAGCCCGCTTGCTAGACAAAAAGAACTTGAATCCGCCTTCTTCTAAACATGCTTGTTGTGCAGAACCTACTCCTTCTAGGCCTACCTCTCAGCACGAGCAACGTGTTGGCTTCACTACACCCCTAACCCTCTCCGATAAGTTTTCTTTACTACAAGAGGACTTAAACTCATCTCAGGAAGACCTCCCAGAATCAGCTATGGATCCTGTCAGCAATGACCCTGGGGATGCTTTACAGGGTGGCAGGTCTCCCTATTCCTTTTGGGCTGAATTGGTGACCAGCACCCCTTTCAAATTGACAGAGCCTCCTAAAAGAAATGGAAGGGGAAACTCAAAACAAATCGAACCTATAAATGATGCCTGGGCATGTGTATATATTAGTACCTCTCGAGGTTAGTGCCTAATTATCCTCAGCTCTCTGATCACTGTCAGAATTTGTCTGCCCTGCAACTGCACATCTCATTCCTTGTGTGTGCATACTATCACATCCAGTTGGTTTGGAAAGTGATAAGCTGTACATTGCAGTTACAGGCTTTTGGTTTAATAGCATGTCATATTATTTAGGCATCTCATTGTGACAGTCTTGGAGTTTTCTGCCTCAATGTAATGTCTGCCACATTATACATCCAATTATTTCAGCACATACTACTCATAATGTCTTTTTTTGAGTATCCCTAATGTTGGGCTATGTTCTTCTTTTAAAGGGGCAGTTCTTATATAATGTTAGACTAATTCATATGTGCTCAATAATTTTCTGTATTCATTTAGAGGTGTCTACCATCTTTTTTATCAGTATGTCCTTTTCGCATAACCATTAAGGGAGATTGTCTGCTTAACTAATTTGTGATCCAGTATCACCTCACACATTTGTTGCCATATATAAACATTATAAATTTACAGTATCTTGGGGATATATTAATGAGGTCCTCAACTAGTTATTCCCTTCGTCCACTACTACATCCCAGACTAGCATTTAACACTTTAATATTTTTCTCTATTCTCCTTCCCACTCCAACCCACCTTTACCTAACTTTTAAATCCCCTTTTCTTTAACCACGGTATACCAACTTCTTGTACTGTATTATTTATCTGTCACTTAGTCTGCAGTGTTACCCTACAATTAGGCATTGCAGGCTATTTTTAAGGTGTCTCATCTTTATTATTTTACCCAATGTGCTACAATCAATAATAGATAGCACAGTCTGACTCAAAGCCCTTATGATATGGTTTTTTAAGCCTGTGTTGTAATCTTATAGCTGAGCTCACTCGACCCTCTCCAGGTCTTGAAATCTCACTATATTAAAGCAACTCCTTCTCTAGGGGTGATTTTTGGGTCTGTGCTACTATTAAATACACAGTACTTATCAATAATATATGCAGTCCCTTGAAGCCTGAACAAACTCAACTCTTATAAATGTCATATTACCAGAACAACTACATATTCCTGTTCAGTACAAGACTTTTACCAGATACGCACCTATACAATTTGGATCGTGTAATGCCTCAACACCCCATAAATCCTTATACTATTTGGACCCTACTCGCTCCATTTTACCTGAACACTCCTCCTACATAAACACTTCTGTGTCTAAGCATTATGATTATGTGAGTAAGTACATAGTAGATGGCACAAGTACAACTGTTCTTATAATTTTAGGTCTTAGCCAACCATGATGGCATACTGTTTGTATTGCTGTAATAGTGTTTCAGCTCGGTTCTTTTTTCCAGTCTAACTTAGGTTCAAGATATTATTATGTCTGGGATTGCATATACTTTCTGTAATCCCCTTTTCATATATGGTAAGATATTCATGGTTCTCCCCAGGGAATTATTATGTTCACTTTAGTTCAAGTCACAGTTATAAGTTGATAGAAATAATTGTTTACAGTTTGTATCTTGAGTTTAAGATAATTTTCTCCCAAGATTGACTTACTATTTACATGCCCTGTAGTATAGCAAGAGAGTCTTGGTGATTTCACCGACTCATATCTTGCTATATTACCTGAAGACGTCATAGTGTTATAGTATAACATTCATCTGTTTTGTTTAGTAACTATATATATGTCTTCTGCATTCTCTTTACTACCTCTCTTCCTTGTGAGACCCAATGGAAACATTCACCCAGGATTTAAGTATTTCCACAAACTAAATATCCTGCACGAATTTGACTGTAGGAGGCAGTATAAGACAGTGGTTTAAGGCTCTGAGCTGCAAATCTGGTGACATCCAGCAGATCAGACCTGGGTTTGAATCCCACAGCTTCCACTTGCAGACTGTGTGACCCTAAGAAAGTCACTTAACTTCCCTGTGCTCCCAGGTCACACCTGTAAAAAAGCTTTCAGCTTAATGTGCTAGTTCTGGTTAAACAATTAACAAACTGTGCTTGCCCTCTCCCTTCTGAGTCTGCAACATCCTCTAGCCCTTTCAGTATGAGTCCCTTACTTCCTGTTTGTGTTTTCATATTCATCTTCCCATTAACATGAGTGATCTAATTCTACATTCATGGAGTGTTAAGGGACTCAACTCACCTTGTAAATGAAAGCAAATACTTTCTTACTTCAAAAAGCATAAAACTCATATTGCTTTCTTACAACAAACAAAACTTTTAATAGAGGATGTTGACAGACTCAGAAGGGATTGGGTCGGTCAAGTATATGCATCCTCCTCTACTTCTAAAAAATGGGAGGTTGCTATTCTATTTCATAAATCCCTTAACTGGACCCTTATCAAATCCATCTCTGATTCAGATGGCAGATGGATTATAACCTACTTAAATACTCCTGCAGGCCCCCTTGTGTTAGTCCTCATGTATGCAGCTAACTCTGATTCACCTGAATTCTTTCATAATACGGCCCAACAAATTATGAACAGTAACTTTAATAATTCTCCTATACTTGTAGGTGGGGATTTCAATTTAGCTTTGGAAGCACATTGAGACTGAAGTAGCTCTTCATGTGATTCCCACCCCAGAAGTATTTCTGCACTCTCAATGCTAATGAAAGACTTTGGTCTTACTGATATTTTGAGACTACACTATCATAGACAGCATGGCTATACTTTTTACTCACCACTTCATAAATCTTATAGCAGAATTGACTACTAGTTTTCTTCCCCATTCATCACTGAAAAAATTATCGACACAACTATCCTCCCGATTACTATATCAGAACATTCTCCTATAAAATTACATCTTATTTGGGCCAGCCCCCATCTAAATTTCCCTCCTGGCATCTAGACCCACTCTCATTGAAAGACTCTGATTTCTTATCTTGGATTAGGTCCCAAATCCAAGAATTTATTTCCTTTAACAACACGCCTGATGTATCTCAAGGTACCATCCGGGAAGCACTTAAAGCAACAGTCAGAGGGAAAATTACAAGCTATGCAGCACACAAGAAAAAACTAAGGGAAAAGCAATTGGCAGATTTAGAGAAATCTCTGAAAGAAAAAGAAACCCAATATTATAAAACAAAAAATCCAGATAATAACTCACAACTTCACCTTGAAATTCTTCAACTTAGAATTAAAATCAATGAATTAATATCCAGGAAAGCTGAACTTACCCTCTTTAGACTTAAACACCATACTGGGAACAAGGGGATAAATGTGGGAAGCTGCGTGCTTATCAACTCAAGAATCAACAGATGGAGGGACATATTGCCAGTCTGAAAGATCCTTCAGGAAAAATCCATACAGATAATCCCTCAATTAACCATATTATGCAATCCTTCTACCAAAAATTATACTCTCACCCCACTCCCCCACAACCTGAATATAAACAACAATTACTGGACAACTGACACTTACCACACCTTTCCCAACAAGATATGGCTTTGCTAGATGAATCTTTTTCCCTAAAAGAGATACAAGCAGTGCTAAATTCCCTTAAATATGGTAAAGCTCCTGGGAGTGATGGTTTTTCAGTAGACTTTTATAAACCTCTAGCTGACAATTTATGCCCCTTACTGCTTAAGGTCTTCAAAGATGCATCTTCACAAGGTAAACTTCCCTATTCTATGATAGAAGCCATTATAACCATCCTACCAAAAAAAGATAAAGACCCTTCTTTCCTATCCAGTTACAGAATGATATCATTACTTAATATGGACGGGAAACTTTTTGACAAAATATTAAATATTCGATTAGAATCAATAATTTCAAAACTTGTCCATATCTCCCAAGCTGGATTTATCAAAAATAGAACTGGTTCTGATCATCTCCACTCATTATTTAATCAGCTGTGCAGCAATAGCCATCAACTTTGAAAAGGCATTCAATTCTCTCAACTGGATTTATTTGTATTGTGTTCTATCCCACTTTGGTGTCACTAATAAATTTTGTACATGGATTCAATTACTATACACCCTCCCTTCTGCCTGGGTTCTTATTAACTCAATTCTGTCCTCCTCCTTTCATCTGGCAAGAGGTACCAGGCAAGGGTGCCTCTAATCCCCCACTCTTTTTATTCTAGCTATGGAACCCCTATCAGCTGTTCTTCTTCAATCCTCCATAATCCAAGGCATCCCTATCAGTAATTCCCGCTATACTTCACTATCTTACACTGATGACCTCCTCATTCTACTCAAAAATCTTGAAATTTTGGGACCACCCTTAATTAAGTTACTTAGCAATGTTACTTCACTTTCTGGGCTAGCTCTGAATCTAAACAAATCAGAAACAATGCCATTGAACAATTTTTGTAACCCTTCTATGAATACAATATTAGGTTTTCATTGGGCCCCTCAAGATATCTCTTACCTTGGAATACAAATCACCTCTAAAACAGACAAGATATGGGATGCCAAGCTTTCCCCTATATTAGCAAATATTAAAAACACTCTCAACAGATAGAAACTGTTTAACCTCTTTTTTAATGGGAAAATCTCTACTATCAAGATGTCAATAGCTCCCAAAATACTGTATCTATTTTCTAATATCTCCTTAGCCCTCCCTACTTTCTTTTTTTCAGAATTGATGATATAATTGACAATTTTTTTATGGGAAGGCAAAATTTCCAGATTTAGTCATAACAAGCTGCATTCCTGCTGGCCAAAGGGGGCTTCAGGATCCCCTGGTTCCAAGCATATTTGTGGGCCTTCCTCACTCCCCAAACTGTCAAATGGTTTAATAAACCCACCAATAAATCACCATTGTGGGTCAATATGGAAACATCTCTATGTCTGGGCAATGTCACCACTTTATTCATTTATAACCCTTTCCCTCCAATTTGAAATCTCACCCTACTATAGCATCAGCCATATGCTACTGGAACATAATTCATAAATGCCTTAAATCCAACCCAACCCCTCTCATATATGCCCCTGTTTGGGGGAACCGCAACATCACTCTTGATAATCACCCAATTTTTCATTGTAATTGGAAAAACAGGGGCATTTTTTTCTTGGAGGTTATACTTATACCTCAGACTCTCAAATTAAAATCCTTTTCTGACTTGTGCAAATAATGGACTCTTCTCCAGCATGATTTCTGGAAATATTTACAGTTACGCATGGCATGGAACCTTTATCTTCCTACTATTCCTCATCAATCTATATATGATACTTTTATTTCTAAATGGATCAAAACACACTTTAAATTAAATAGTATAATTTACAATCATATCAGAAATACAATTCCAGATCAATCTATGATTACAAAAAATAAATGGAGTACCCTTATAAATTATAACATAACCAGTTCACAATGGCATAACTGCTGGCTATCCTGCCATAAATCTTTCAAGGATAATCGCAGTTCACTCATAGAAACCAAAATTCTACATCTATGGTACAGAACTCCTGAGATTTTGCAAAAAATGGGCTTAATGAACAACAATAAATGTTGGCGCTCTAACTCCCCCAATGGCAATTTGCTACATATTTTATGGCACTGTCCTCCCATACACAATCTTTGGTATCATATTCATTTTTTTGCAATGAAAGTGATTGGTCTATCCTTTGCATTGGATCCAAAACATTGCATACTTGGTATTTTCAATGCTCATTCATACAAAATATCCCATTCTCAGAATAGGTGGTTATCTCTACTATTCCTTCAAGTTAAATGCCTTATACTAATACACTGGAGATCCAATATCATCCCCATCCTCCCACATATTCTCAAATGACTGTCTCAATACGCCATCCTTGATTGTATGTCACACTTAGCCTCTGACCGACTTAATTTATATAATGAATGCTGGCAGGACTGTTTTAAATATTTAAACACTTCTACACATATCGTCGCTTAATCCATGGGTTGTTATATCTTCACATTGGAATCTCACTTCTAGCGCTTTCGTTCCTTCTTCATCTCCTCTCTTTCTATCTTTTTATCTCCTTTTCTTCTTCCCTTTCGTTCTTCTTTCTTGTTCACTTTCTTTGATAGTCTTTTTTAGGTTCTTCCTTTATACAATCTTACACATGCTTGTATTAAATTACAGCACAACTACTCATATTTCTTGTTTGCATCTACTCCTTTTACCCCTTGAATCATAACTTGCCATATTTTCTCTCTGTCATACAGATTGTATTGCTACATATTGTTTTCTCAACATTTGTTTTCCCCTTTAATATCATTGTATAATACTTCAGAAAACATGTTTTTTTCCTTCTCCCATTAAGAATTTGTGTAAGTGTGTATTGGAGAATATAATGTTATATGTATAATCACAATAACTACAATAAAAAGATTAACTGCAAAAAAGAAAACAGGAGAAGCCTGATGAGTTTATGGCTAGTACCAAAGGTCAAAGACACAGTTTTCTTTGTTCTAACCCTGAGCTGGTTAGAGTGGAACTAGCACTAAATATTGCTAAAGTCATACTGTAGTGATGATTCCAAGGTTAAAATTGAGTTAACCAAGGCAAACAGTACAGTGTCATCCACATGCATGTGAATATGTATTGTAAGTCAGCACAGATGTTTGGGAGGGCATTAAGAAAAATGGAGAATACTATGGGACCCAGGATGGAGCTCTGTGAGACTCCAGATTGGATGGGAAGGGGAGGGGAGGGGATAAGGCATCACTGACCTGCACTGACTGGAGCTGGCTTGGGAGAGATGATCTGAACCAGTCAACTGTTGGCACTGTAAGATCTGCTGATCTCAACTTATTCAGAAGAAGAGAGTGAGCTACTAAATCAAAGACCTTAGCAAGGTCAATGAAGATAGTTGCTGTGATGCATCCCCAATCCATCCCAGTAAGGATGGAATCAGTACCATGCAGTAGGGAGGATACAGTTGAGAGGTTATTTTGGAAATCACACTTAACAGGAGAGAGGTAATTAGATGAGTTGAGTAAGTCAAAATAGCTGGGAATAAACTAGTTTTTCTCATAACTTAGCACAAGTAGGGGAAATGGAGATATGACAATAGTTGACAGGAGAAGTAGGGTCACCCCTTTTGTGAAGCGGTAATACTTTGGCAAATATTAAGAATGAAGGGACAGTCAGAGGGAGAAGTCAATATTAAGTAGATAAGTAAGGGGTTCTGAGATAGCAGGGGCAGAGAGGTGGAGTAGTTTAGGGTCAGTCCCATCAGAGTTAGATCATTTGGTGAAATTAAGGGAGGAAAGAGCATTAATTGTATCCAGCAGAGCAACAGGAGAGAAATAAAAACAGTTGAAAGAGGCTTCTGAGGGGGAGGACTGAGGTAGAGAGGGGACAACCAGCAGTTACGACTAAGGAGGGGGGTACAGGTGGTGAATAAATTACTAAAGTGAGAGGCAACCATGAAGGGAGTAGAACTAGCTGAGTCATTCATGAGTAGAGCAGGAGAGACAGACTGGGAGGAGTTAAAAAGGGAGTGAATGACTTTCCAGTATTTAGTAGGGGATGTATGGTTATTTTGGAGGTTAGTGTCAACATTATTTGATTTTGCAACCCTTATGGTCTTTGTCCAGGAATACCTGAGTCTTCTGTAGGTGAGGAGGTCAGAAGGGGAGTGTGACAATTTGAAATGGATGCAGAACTCAACATGAGATCTACAAAGATCAGTCAGGTTCTCTGTGATCCGAGGGTGAAGGGAGCCCTTTACATTGGACTTTCTTAGAGGGGCATGCTTGTTCCTCACTTGAAGAAATTTGTAATGGAAAAGGGAGAGGGCAATGTCAGCAGCTGTTAGGATAGGGGTCCAATAAATAGCTGCAAGATCTCACAGCTGGGTGTCAATGTTTAAAACATGAAGAGACCTGGCCCAAATAAATTTAGGAGGAGCTACAGGAAGTGAAATTGTCCTGATGCAGTATGTTATACAATGGTCACTAGGCATCAGATAAGGTACCAGAAGCAACTATTCGATGATGGGGAGGGAAGGATCCAATCTGGCAGAGGCTTGATAGACAAGTGAGGACTGACTTGAGTAAGCTCGGTAGTAAGATGGAAGAGGTTTAGGGACTTAATCTTTTTAGCAGTAGGCCTGATGGTTGGAGACAGCAAATCATTATTGAAATCCCCTGGAAGAATAAGTTTGCCTAAACTGGACAGGAAGTACTGAAAACATATTTAGATAAAATTAATCTAGTACTTCATATATCTGGTTCAAGATCAGTTGGCATTCATCTGTATCCCCTTCCCCTGGGTCGTGCCTGAAAATAGGCAGGATTTGTCTAGTGCACTTACCTGGTCAACAAAACCTAAATAAAATAAAATAAATCTTCAATGGATTTTTGGCCCCCCTTATTTATTACGCAGGAGATTTGCATTAAAACAGCATCCTTATTCTTTGGAGTTCATCTGCCTCTGCAACATATTCCCCACATCAAGTCAGAATTCTCCTTTGTGACACCACAATCTCTTGCCATTGGCATACTGGCTGAAGGCCCTTGCCTGTGCCTTGGACCCACACCATCCTGAGGTGTGGTAACCCAGTATAATTCTTAATTTGTTGTGTCTTATTACTTACATAAATTCTGCTAGAAAAGGGTTTTGTTGCTATTTAAACCTGGTGACTTTGAAATTAAGTACATCAATATACATCTCGAGAGTGGTTATTAGGGAGCTAAAGCAGGAACATTCATAATTTCCTGGTGTTTTAAAGGAACTGTCTTTGTAGCCCCAAACTGATGACTGATGTACCCAGACTGCTTTCAGATGCCTGGATCATTCAGTGTTAACTCACAAGAAACCATGTGAAAAAAAGGCAAGGCAAGACAAGACAAGGCAAATTTTATTTATATAATGCTCTATCCAAGGGCTCTGAGTGCTTTACAATAAGAACAAAAAAAAAAAAAAAAGTATTAAAATCAACAAATAAATAAGACTAAAAGCTTTTTCAAACAAAAATGTTTTTAAGGAGATTTTAAAAGCTTCCACCAAGCTGGCTGCATGTATGTAATGTGGCGAAGAATTCCAGAGCACTGATACAGAAACTCCAAAGGCTCTGTCACTCATGTTTTATTTATTTATTTATTTATTTAAATTTTGGTAACCTGGTAGGCCTGCTGAGACCATGACAGTCCCTTTTTCAGGGGTGACATGGGTTTAGTTACATGTACTTAGGAGGAAGCGAAAAAGTACAGAGAGTTCAAATTACAGACATTCTACAATTGGCAAAATACAGTTCAAACGAGTGTTGGAAACATAGATTTACAATTCATACAACCTCTTCAAGTGTATGGGAACAATTTCTTTAGTCTGGTTTTTAAGTACCTGAGCAGAGTTTCAACATAAGAGGCCTTTAACAATCCTGAGATTACATTGGCATCACCCTCTAGAAATTCCAGGTGGGGGATTAGTGGTAGCAAGAGCAACTAGTCAGTCCCCTCAGGTGAGTTTTTAGTCCTTTCTTGAACCAATTAAGTGAGTCACTGTCCTGAAGTCTCTCAGGAGATTGTTCCAGAGTTTAGGGAGTGCTACTCTAGCGGATCACTGACCTTGGGAGGACCTAGCTCTGGGGACTTCCAGGAGCTTGTGGTCTGAGGATCTGAGTTCTCTGCCATTCAGTTTGAGGTTCAATAGGCTAATCAGACTGGGTGGAGCATCTGGTTGCTGTAGCTTGAAAGCCAGACAGAGTGAATGGTATGCCAGTCTCATTTCTAGGGTAAGCCAGTTCATGGTGCCCAGCACTTTGCAATGGTGCTCCATGTGGTGCGCTCCAGCAGCAAAGTGACTGACTCGATAGTATAGAGTCCTCAGATGTGCATTTCTGTAGACCTTAATGGCTGAAGCAGTCGACCCATAGAACAGAGTGGGAAGAATAGTTCAATTGATGACCACAAGTTTAGAGTCTTTGGTCAGGAAGTGGCTAAGCCTAAATCGGAGGCTAAATTTCTAATTTACCATTTTGGTCAGGTGATCAATATGGCTCCTGAACATAAAATCCTGGTCTATATACACTCCTAGGTACTTTATACATTCTACCACTTCAATCTCAGACTCATTGGAGAGTGAGAGAGACAGAGGGTGAGATCTCTGCATGCCCAGATTCTTGGGGTCAAAAAGCAAGACCTTGGTCTTTCTGCTATTCAGAACTAGTTTGCTAGCCTGAAACCATTTTTCAAGGGTTAAGAGACCCTGGTTCAAAAATTGGTTTAGGGACATTGAGTCACTGGAGGTTCTATATAACACAGCCTCATCCTCCTATAGGGTGACCTTGGCCCCACCACAGTGTAGTGGTATGCTATTCACAAATAGTGAAAATAATAGCGGGCCCAAAATAGAGCCCTGGAGGACTCCATCATGTACTGGGTTCTCATCAAATCTGCAGTGAAGTCCACCAGGATGAAGCACAGCACTGCGGAATTCTGCAGTAGAGTTACTGCAGCAAACAATGCAATTTCTATGGGAGTTAATCCCTTTTTTTATGTAGTAAACTTGTGACAGTGCACTTCACCCTGGTGGACTTCACTGTAGCACCATGCCAATGGATGTTTTGTGTCCTACCACGAAGGTAGTCAGAAAACCAATCCAAAGTTACTGCATCTAAGCCCAGGGCCTTCAGGTGCCATATGAGTAGCTGGTGGTCCACTAGGTCAAAGGTCTTAGTGAGGTTGATAAAGACTGCACCAAGAAGCTGGCCTTGATCAAGGGCTGCATAAACATTAGAGGTAAAACTTACAAGGGTTGTCCCAGTACCATGCTTCTTCCTGAAGCCATGTTGTTGTGCTGTCAGTAACTTATGCTTCCTCCAGGTAAGTGTGGACATGCTGGTATACCACCCTCTCTAGCAGTTTGCTAAGGGTACAGAGGATGCAGATTGGCCTGTAGTGCTCCACCTGTTTGTGTGACCTGCCCATGGGAATAGGGGTTACCAAGGCAACCTTCCATTGTGAAGGTACTTTCCCATCAAACAAGGACCTATTAAATAGCCATGTTACTGGTGCTGCAATGACAGGGGCAACAGTCTTGAGCAGTTTAAGCTCCCGGATGTTCATTACCCACCGATCCTTCTGGCTTTAGGCACCTGAGCAGATTTAGGACTTCCCCCCTGCATACTAGTTTAAGGTGAAATTTAGAGCCCTGTTGAGGACCCACCTGGCTATCCTAGAGGATAATCACAGGGCTTGGGGTGTTCAATTTTAATTTCTGCAGATCAGCAGAAAAAGTATTAAAGGCATTTGCTGAGTCCTGTGCCATGGACTGGCATACCCCATTTGCTGTAATTTCACTGATCCCTTTAGCCATATTCCCTTTTAGAAGAGAATTTATTTGTGCCCCAAATTTCTTGGTATCGGATAAGTTTTCAGTTTGAAGGGTATGGAGATAATGCTTTTTGACTTTCTTGAGCTCTTTTTTACAATTAATTCTAAGTTCCCTGTACTTCACACAGTCATTAGTTAAGTTAGTATCCTTCAATTTACCCTATCTTGTTCTCTCATTAGGCTTTTCAGGTCTGGGATTAGCCACCTGGAGTTCTGGCCTTTGACCCTGATCTTTCTCAAAGGGGCATGCTTGTTGGCTATAGATAGGAAGTGTTTTATAAAACCATATAGGGCAACATCTAAGTTTGTGGCATCTAAAACCTGTGTCCAATCTACTTCTGACAGAGATTGGAGGAAAGAGCCATCACCAAGGGCTGAGTGGATCTAGACCAGAAAGTCTTGGGAGGGCAATATCCTGAGATGTGAAGAAGGCACAACAAGCAGGTCAGCCTTGGCAGAGCATTGGGGTGGAGAGGTTGATAGGGGACCAGGAGCTCTTTAAGGTAGTCAGATCTCAATCCACATAGGGCCTTGAATGTCAACAATCAGATCTTGAAGGTGATGCACTTACTCACAGGCAACCACTGCAGAGTGCACAGAACAGGAGTGACATGATCCCTCAGAGAGGCATCTGTCAACATCCTGGCCACTAGTTGCAGTCGATGTATCAATCCTACAGATAACCCTAGGTATAAAGCGATGCAGTAATCATGTCTGCTGGTGATAAAAGAGTATCACCCCACCACAGTGACATTTCTATGGTGAACACAACCACAGCGACAAATCTTGCTAGGTCAGGATTGTTCACTGTGGAGGTCTGCTGTGATCTGACATCACAACTCCCGGTGTTGCACCCCAACCCCGGGGAGTTTGGGGGCACAGCCCCTGCATGGGGGTGCAGGTGGCAAAGCCCCCCACAGAAAAAACATTTTCTTCTGTCAGGAACAATGCCGATAGTCATCACTGTTCCTGTCGCTGTCATGGATGTCGAGGATATTCCTGATATCATCAAGTGGTGGAACCTGACAAAAGCATGGATGACCATAGTCAAGTCATCAGGCATCAAGAATGGCTGAATCCTGGCAATAGTCTGGAGATGAAAGGGATTGGATCAAACAACCAATGACAGGGTCCGTCGGGCATCCAGAAAAATACCAAGATCTGTAACTGCACTCACCACTGACAGGAGCTGCCCACCAACAGTTGAGATGAGCAACCTCCCATCTGTGGAAACTCTCCCATCACTGGGCTTGATCACCATAACCTCTGTCTTTTTGGGGTTGATACATGGCCAATTTGTGGACATCCAGTCATTTATCTCAGCCAAACACTGGCTCAGCATAACTGAGGCAGAGAGGTCACCTGAGGCACAAGACAGGTATAACTAGATATCGTCTGCATAGCAATGAAATCCCATATTGTACTGCCTAATGATCTCCCACCTGTGGCAGCATATACACAGAGAACAACAAAGGGGCCAAAACAAAACCTTACAGAACACCACAAGGCAGTACGAAATGTCCCAAGGAAAAATTCCCAAGGACTACGCGCTGTGATCTCCTGGTTAAGTATGAGCTGAACCAAAGCAAAACTGCATTGGTGGTGCCCATATAGTTCTGCAGGTGATCCAGCAGCACCCATGATATACCATATCAAAAGCTGAAGACAGGTCCAAGAGCACCAAGATGGTACATAGCCCTCGGCTCATCGATATGAAGAAATCATTTGCCACCCTGACCAAAGCTGTCTCAGTGCTGTGCCGTGGCTGAAAAGCAGACTGTAGACGTTCAAAGATGGACAAACTCTGCAAACATTCAACCAGCTGGTCAACCATCACCTTCTCAATAACTTTCTCCAAAATAGGGAACATCAGAGATAGTTCTGTAGTTGGAGAGAACATCAGGGTCCAGGGAAGGATTTTTTAGCGAGTGATCTCACCACAGCCTCTTTCAAGGCTGCTGCAAAAGAACCTAAGACCCATTTATGATCTCATCGAACACTGGACCCAGGAAATTCATGCACCTGATGACAAACCATGTTGGCCCTGGGTCCAGAACCCAGTTGGTGGGACGCAAGCTTGTGACCACATGGAGGACCTCAACTGCCAAAAATGGATGAAACTCACTCCAGCTCGGCAGAGGATCTCCACCAACAGACCAATCCTCTCCAGCAAGAGCTGGACCAGAGGAGGCAATACTCGCCCTGATAGAGGTCACCTTGTCAGCAAAGAAGCACCCAAATTCTTTGCACTTTTTTGCAGAAAAATCTGTCCTTGACTGCAGATGTGAGGGATATAGCCAGCTGTCTACAGTGCAGAAAAGCATTGCTGGACAATTTCTTGCTGCAGCAATCAAGCAAGACAAAAACGCCATCTTTTTTTGATCAATTGCCTGCTGATACTCCAAATAATGTAGCTTCCATGCCACCTTGTCCTCCTCACAGTGTGACCTCCTTCAGGCACATTCCAATCTGTGCCCTTTAGTCTTCAACTGACGCAGCTCAACACAGTACCATGGTGAGCAGTGATGGGAGGTCAAGAGGTGAACATGTTAAGATGCAATCAGTTCCAGAGCATTGGTCAGGGCCATATTATAGGCCTCCACACCAGCCTCTGAACCCTGAGCACAAGCTAGCAGCAAGCTTGAGACATCCAGTGACTCCTGAAGCTGGCAAGATTCCAATTTATTTTTCTGATGACATTGGATAATCTCCATAGCACGGGTTATTTGACAGGGAGCCATGAACAGCAACTCAACTGCATGATGATCCAACCAATGGACTGGATCAACTTTGACTGCCACAATGTCAAGTCCGAGTGAAAAGACTAGGTCCAGAATGTGGCCTTGCATGTGTGCCTCGGAGGTAACCACCTGAGAAAATCACAACGAATTCATCAGCTGGAGATGTTCTTGCCCAAAATGACAGGATTCATCATCAATCCAGGCATTCAAGTCCCCCAGAACCAAAATTCTAGGAGACTCCAACACCTGCTTGGTGATGAAGTCTGCCAGCTTCTGCAGGAAAAGACTCCCACACTCGGAGGCCGGTAGATGAGGACTATCCTGCCATTGATTCCCAAGGTGCACTTGTCAATCAAACATTCAAAGGACCCTGTCATGGATTTGTGGGAAATGATGGACAACAACACAGGATGCAAGCTGAAAAGCAAAGCAAAAGCCCCACAGTATTGCTTTAAGGTAACATAGCACTCTCATATTTTGTCTCAATTGTATTTCCTTTGTTTCTCAGACAAACTTCATTGTGTGTTTGAGAATATAAAATATAAAGGTAATGCTGAAAGTAGCAGTAAAAGTATTGGACTAAACAGTGCATCCCTGTAACATTCTTTTATTGTATTTATTTATAAACACAGGGTTCCCTGCCTGTTTATCCGTCCTGGAGCCGGAGGCCTAATTTCCATGTGATAGCAGAACAGAGACAGCATAACTTGTATAAAGGAAATTAATATCAATTCAAAAATCTCCAGGTTATACTGTGGCTAAAGTGCTGCTATTTTAATGGCTATAATATTGTGGAATAACAATTTTTACAGTCTCAGCTCTTTTCTGCCTCGCTAGTACTGTTATTGCACCTCTAATGCTCATACCTGAGCAGACTCTCAATATAGGGTTCGGCACACTGGAAGTTTTAAATTATATTTCAGGATGGTGCTTCCAGTCACTAATTTGCTTCAGCAGACCCACGTCTAGAGATACAAGAAAAACCCTGGCTCTTTGATCCTATTTCTTGGAGTTGCTTTTCAGGGTCTGTTTACTTCTTTTCTCTCTGGTTGCCTCTTTCTCCTAGTTACCAGAACCTTGCACTATGCTGCAAAAGATTGGCTGGTAAATACAAGGAGAAAGAAAGAAAGAAAAAACAAAAAAATAAAAGCTATACATGCAATTGCTACCACTATTACCGCATGAACATGTGCATCATTGAGCAGTAACTTAAGGAAAAATGCTCCTTACTGATCGAACGTGCACATCACCGAGCAGCATTCACTCACAGCATCTTAACGGAGACTTCCTTTACAAGGCTTATCGCGGATACATAGGTAAGCAGAATAATTTTATTTAGCAGCTTCAAAACTGCCACAATGGATTAAAATGTATGACAGTGGCCACTCCTCATTGATTCTTAATCCCCTGGACATGGGGAGAGCATAAACAACCAATGTGCATTTGTAGACTTGCACATATGGATTTCTACAGGCATACTAGAAAGTAAAGGTGGGGTGTACTAGCAATAGCTCCAATATGGCCCATGGAAGTATAGAGATAGTAAGAATCTAATTCAGGTGGCCTTCCTGAACAAGGGGGAACAACAGAGAGAGAGAAAGTGAAAGACAGACAGATTAAGATAAGACATTGCTGCAGTAGACTTGGAGGAAAAGAAAGGACCATAATAGGAACATTGCAGTACACTATGACAGGCCCCAATGTTCTCACTGGGAATTCAGTGTGACCCAAGGCTGATCTAAAACAAACGTCCACCCAACCCTCTCTACAGTCCCTCCTTGAGCAATGCAATACCAAATAACCAGGGAGAACATATGCTGCCAGCACAGGTCCTGCATCTTTACCCACTGACATCTCAGTAATGCAAACAAGGTCAACCTAGGAATCGGCAATGAAAAACTCCATCACCATGATTTTTTTCCTCAGTGACTTTGTGTTACAAAGAACAGCCCAAAGGGGACAAGCCATGCAGGCCGGGTGGACAACCTGCTGCCCAAAGGCATTTGTCAGAGCCCTAAGGAGGGGTACCAGGTATGATGATCATCTATCCTGGGACCTTCTCCTCCCTGGGTATCTCCTTGGCTGTATCACACCAATACTACTCTCCACATCACCAAACTGAGGACTCTCATGGTGGCAAGTGCCCCCCCCCCTCAGAATTCCCAGCTCCCAGCAGCAGCTGAGCACCCCTGCTGGCAGAGGCAAAGAAAGCCCCTAGAAAGGGTGAAGTGACTGCAGGAAGTCCACTGAGTAAGTGAGCATCAAAACCTCTGCACCTCTATACATAGTACAAAGATGCAAGGCAATAAAATAATATAAAACACAAAACAGACACACACACTAAATGAACAAACTAAAAAGAAAGGAGTGTATGTTAGGTAGATCTGTATTTATTTTATCCTAAATTATTTTAACCAGGATAATGGTACAGTACCTTTATTTGGCTTATAAACAGTTTAGGTAGACAAGCATTTGAAACCTTTAGTGACTCATCATCTGGTATGTTACACAGTGCCATTATACCTAAATTGTTCATTCATGCCTGATAAAGGAATCATAGCTACCTACCAAACACATTAGTTTGGTTTTCCTGTGGTCTCCAATGCTTCCATAAGTTATTTATAAATGAGAATTGTTTTTTATTGAGGCTGTAATGAAAATGATTTGCACTGCAATAGATTTGGCTGCAGTAACATACTGTATATATGCATTTGGTACTAAACATCTTTTCTGCTGTCCCACACTACTTAACCAGTGAAAAACACAATACTGTTGCAGTTGGCCTTACCTGATTCCATTGCAGGTACTGATGCTTGCTGAGGAATCTCTCTCATTTGCTATGTACCCCTGATAATAGCAGTGATCCTATCAGTAAAACACAAACATTAACAGATTAATAGGTGGGGGGGAGGGGTTGATAAGAAAAACAGTGTTTAGGTTTTTCTTTGTTTTTAATTTTAACTTACTGCTAAATTGGTATGCAAATGGTGGTCATTTTTTTTTGGGGGGGGGCAGTGAGTTTCTGTTCCCCCAGTCTTGGTTGAATATCTGTTTGTTTGTTTTTTTTGGTGCCATTCATCGACGGACATCAGCCCTGATCTCCAGCCACCACCACCCTTTCAAGCCTGATCCCTGATGTGCCCTGGCTTTACCCTCCTAGGTGGAGCTGCTGAGACAACCCCTTCCCCCGAGGAAATGCATCCAGGTTACCGGCTGCATCACTGCAACTGGCAGGGCTCCCTAGGCTTACCCCCCTGGGTGGGGCAATGGGGGTGGCCGTTCAACAGAATACTGTCCCTGTGAGGGCTGGACACTTCCATGTGACTAGTGGTTTGAGATGGTGGGCATCATGCATGGGACTAGCAGCACTTTCTGAATGCCTTCAATCCCCCGGAAGGCTGACGTGCAATGACACAAAGTGTGTCTGTCATGCCTCCCCAGCAAATGTGGTGCCAGCCATGACAGTTGCCACATCTTCCACTAGGGGTCCACAGTACGCTGTACACATGACCCCTTTACCCACCCCAGAGAAATTAAGCTGTCCCTACATGCTCTTGCCTTTCCCCCCAGCCAGCCCTCTGACTCCTAGGTCCATTCTCAAACCTAGGATGTCAGTGTCACAAGCAGATGCCTTGTTGTGCACTGGCAGGCTTGTTTTTGCTCTGAGTATTTAAGAATAACTACCCAATGACAATAAACAGAAAAAAAAGAAATTTCTCTCAACCAAAAGTTAAAAATACCTCATCCACTGCTAATCCGTACCTGGCAGGGATGTCATGCCAAGAAAATTTATTTTGCCAGTTTCTGTTGCATGCTAGTTCATCTTATTCACAAAAACAGTTTGATGCTTAACACTGAGTGTTGAAATACTACTAACAATATTGAAGGAAACCTGAGCCATCCATATTGAATGGAGCACTCCTTCATTAATTATCTGAAAGCCTCTTTAAAACAGGGGAAAAAAAGGCATCTTAAAGGACAGGAGAAAAGGGGAAATCAAAAATGGAATACATAGAACTTCCGGTTCTGCCTTCAGAGAAATGGCAGCCTAGAATGTGAGCTCCATTTTACCTCTGCATTAAACTCCCTTCAGCTGGTCTAAACTTTTTAAAAATCATACACAAATCAAGATATTTCACTGAGTCAGAGAGAGATCAAACTGTTTGGGTTGGTTCCACAAAAAAAAATAAGGATAAGATGGTAGAGATAGATGACCGCTCAGACTTGGAGGCCTCTGAGCCCTGCACTCAACGGACAGTGAAACACCAGATATGAGATGCAGTTCTGCGAAAAACACCATGAAAACAGCCAAATTTAAAACCAAAAAAGTGAAACTAGAGACTGTTTACCAGGAATTGGTATCCTTTCGAGCTGAGGTGAAGGATTTATACAGAGAGCTTAGAAGAGATGTTATGCAGCTGGAGCAAAGGGTGGATGAGGTTGAGAGGCAGGGCACAGCTACTGAAAACAGGGTAGATGATCAGAAAATGTAATATAACTCTTTAAAGGGCAACAAGAGCAGATGGATGCCCATCAAGAGGACTCAAAATAGGGCCTGTCATAACAATATCTAAATTTATGTTATTCCCAAGGGCTCTGAGGAAAATAATGCCAAAGAATTTACTGAGGTACTTTTAAGAACAGAACTAGAATTACCTGATTCCCTGCAGCTACAACTAGAGTGGGTCCATAGAGCCCTTCCCCTGAAACCTACCTCCCCTAACCTCCCACCTCACTCCATTATTGCTAGATTTAACAACTACGCAACTAAAGAGCAGGTACTTTTAATGGCTTGGAGAAAAATTAAAGTGTTCTACGGACAAGCCATATTTTTCCTTGATCAAGATTATGCCCCCAAAACCATACGATTAAGATGGGCTTACCTACCACTGCTTCCAGTCAACAAAGTCACCAGATATACATTTTCCATGCCTTATCCAGCACGTTTGGTGGTTAATTTACCAGAGGGAAAGAAGGAATTTCAAATTGTGCAAGAAGCCAAAATGGAACTATCTAGAATAGGCCTCAACTTCCCAGATGGTGCACAGGTAACAGCAGGGGCCCCCAGCATGCTCTGTGATGGCAATTCATCTCTAGGAAACCCCTGGAGGGACACAGCACTACTTGAGATCTGAAGCAGGTCCTCGCAGCATACCAATGTATGGAATCCCCAAAGAAGACCTGAAAGGCCCAGAACCATGACTCAGATTAATTTTCTTTTTCCTGTTGAAAGTTAATTTAGCAGGCTCAAGGTGCATAATGTTGGGGGGGAGGGGCTGATTGTCACTTGGGGAGGTTGAGGGTTTATTCTGCTCACCTACCCTTGACTTTGGGCAGTAAGTTGTTATAAGCCCTCTATATTTGGGTAAAGCATAGCCACTGTCAGGGCAGGTTAGAGCAGAGACCTAACTCTCCCCCCTTCATGGGTGCACCACCTTTCCGGAGGGGGAACAGGGACACCCTGACTGTGGGATTAGTACAAAATGAGGAAGACTGAACTTTATTATTATGTTCAAAAGTTACGGGCTTCGTTGAGAACCTTATGGATATTAGTGACTCAAGGGACCTCGAATGGCTAAATTAAATTTTTCCTGGACAACTGACATAGCTAATATAATGATCACTTTATTTTCTAGTTTCAAACTGATTTTAAGGTCATCATATATACATTAACAATTGAAAATATCCTTTTTTCTTTAAAGGTCCAGTATATTGGGGTCACAGGACTAAGTGAAGTTACATAATGCTAGGGTCCAATCTATTAATAATGTTGGGTTGACCTTCAGACAATGCAGGGGTCAGTATGAAGAAAAGATTGGTTTGGGTTCCTGAAATTGAGGGTGTTTCTCTTAACCCTATCCATACAAGTTGTTTTGTTTTACCTAATTTTGATTTTCATTTGGGGCCATAAGGGCTCCCAGGAGGCCCTAAGTGAAGTTAACCTGGGATATACCGCCTCTTCCTGGTGGAGCCTATTTTGGGGTGGGGTCTCCTTGGAAGATATAGGAAGACTACTACTAACCTCCTCTACCTTGGAAGTCACATATTTAACAACAACAGGGTATGCACAACATGAAAGGAAAGAACTGCATATAACACAATATGCAATAATATCAAGGTCAGTTTTTTGTTTTAAAAAGGCACTGTTTCCATATGATTTTAATAGAGTTAAACATTTATCAAAAAGGTTCATAAATAATAAGGGGAATATCATTTAGTCTACCTCGGGAATCTAACTAATGGGAAAAGTATGCTTATTTTTTCTTGGGCAAACCAAATTAGTAATATAATTGGGAAATAAACTGGAAGTCAGGCTACATGGCTTACCACACAAAAGACCTCATGCTCACAAACCATGCCTTGAAAAAGCGTGACTGCCACGTGAAGCATTGGTCACGTGGTGTGACTCAGGGGTGCTGCTGGTCTCAATGATGTTTTAAAGCTTTGTTATTAAAGTTTTCTAACTAGACCTAGCATGTGGTAAGTCATGTAGCCCGACTTTTAGTTTTTTTCATGGTTTGATTGCATCGTGGCTCCAGCTGTAGTTCTTTTGCAGTTTACATGTGATAACAGTGAAAACCTAAAGGAGATCACCGTTATTGAGAAGTCAAGAGTGCCAAAAATGTATTTCAGCACTCTGACACCCCAGCACCACCCTACTTAAAGATTCTCAACTTCAGGAAGGTGCATGTTGGGGGGGATGAAAACATTAAAAAGAAAGGTTTGTGCCCGGCACAACAAAAACACACCAGCATCTGGACCCAAACCCAGTACCCTGCCAACCAACACTGCCAACCCAACCACTATGCCATGGAGTCGGCTCAGCAACCCATTGTGGCACCACCCCTCACATTCCCTCCAACCCCTCACTGAGCATGCTCGCTCCCCCCATGTGTGTACATATAGCGACATCCCATCACTATATTCACCAACCCCCCCATCCAGCTGCCATACCCTATGGTAGTCCTGGAGACATGCACTGTGGATTGGGTTACCGTTATTATAGGCACTCAATCCGCATCGCTGATATCTCGTGCTACCCTTTTGAGCAGACTAGGTGGGCCAAGCAGTCCTTATCTGCCGTCACAGTGTATGTTTCTATGAGCAGCTACCTCCAAAGTGCAATAATAATTGGGAAATGTTTGTTGACTTTTGGTCTGGACCAGTCTAGTCTGTGGCTGGATTACTGGAGACCCAGGGACATAGAAGGTAGTGGTAACTGCTCCATACTGGGCTAGAATTTAGAGGGGGGGGGCTCATGGGGCATTGGAACTCTCAAAATGACATAGCGAGCAATATACAAACATGGCTACAATACCAGTGAAAGTCCTATCCTCAAATATTAATGAGCTTAATAGTGTGGTGAAATGTTCCAGACTTCTCCAATATATACAGAGACAAGGGGATTAACTTAATTTTTTTTGTAAATGACCCACCTTTCTGTAGTGAAAACATTTAAAATTATCAGAAGGGGGTCGGTATTTCATAATCTCTTCCTCATGTAGTACTGGTAAGAGGAGAGGGGTAGCAATTATGGTCCCGTCTGCAACCATATATGTGGCAAAATGAGAAGAAATAGATCCAAATGGGTGTTTTGTGATTTTGCAGGGAAAGATGTTTGATAATGAGGTGACCCTGGCAAGTGTATATTTCCCCTGGCCTCTTCCCTGGTCTCACCCACTGCGAGGTTAAGAACTTTTTTTTAATAAGTTGGTAGATTTACAAAAAGGAATTTTGATACTAGAGGGTGACGTTAATGTGACAATAACCCCCTTACTTGACACATCTCACCCCCAGAAGCATAGAAATACTCCTGCTGCCAGCCCGGTGGTGTTGAGGGTTGAGGTGCTGGATGCCACACCTCGCACCACGCTGGTGACCCGGGTTCGGATATGAGTCTGAGCCATCAGGGGTCAGTTGGGGGGGATAAGGATTGAGCATCTGGTGGACTGCTCTCCAATCCCCGGGGAGGGATCCAGGGAGCCATCACTCTATAATGGCCCCGGTGATGATTGGGGGCACTGCTAGAGCTGGCATAGAATGATGGAGTGTGGCAGACATTGGCAAATTTGTGCCCAGACGTCATTGCATGCTTGCACTCCCAGGGACAGAAAACTGGAAAATGGAGCATCACAGGCCACAGCAGTTTGATGGCTACACTCTGCCAGCCAAAGATACCCAATGCGCATGCTGGTAATGGTTCCTTATCTAGCATGGGGGGCAATAGATGGTGCCCCTCTCGAAGACAGAGCTGCATATGCCAGCTGGGCGTGGAAAGTCAGGGTCAGAGGTGGAGCTGATCGGTGGTTGGAGTGAAGACAGGTCAGTGGCTGCTAGGGGGCAAAATATGTCATGATAAAAAAAGAAACACTCCTGCCCAGAAGCTGCTCAAGGCTCAGTTACCTGCCCTGGGACTAGTAGATGTCTGGAGACATTTCTACTCATCAAGAGGGGGCTTCACATTTGTGTCTCCAAGATTCCAGACATCCTGTCAAATAGATTACTTTTTTGTATCTATACAGCATGCAGAAAGGGTAAGAGGTTTGTCATTAACAGCATGCAGAAAGGGTAAGAGGGTAAGAGGTTTGTCTCAACTTCTCCCTTCCCCCCCTTCCTATTCAACCTACTCCCCCAGCCCCATTCCCATCTCACCTTCCTCCCCCCTACACACCTAACTCTTATTAGACCCTCCTTCCCTACCCCCCTTCTTGGTCTCCAATTACACCTCTCAACTTGGTGCATCTCTCTGTAGTTCAACCTCTGCTTTTGGCACTCAAGTTCTGCTAGTACTTTCCTGTTTTGAATTCTGGCACTTAGGTATGTCATGCTTTGCCTCGATGAGTACCCATGATTTGTATACCATACCTTACTATCTTGTTCTGTACTGTTCCTACCTTGTTGAGTAACCATGAATTGTTTAACCAGTATTTGTATCCCTTGCCCTTACGATCTTGTTCTGTAATGTTCCTACCTCGTTGTGTAACCATGAATTGTTTAACTAGTATTTGTATCCCTTGCCCTTACGATCTTGTTCTGTAATGTTCCTACCTCGTTGTGTAACCATGAATTGTTTAACTAGTATTTGTATCCCTTGCCCTTACGATCTTGTTCTGTAATGTTCCTACCTCGTTGTGTAACCATGAATTGTTTAACCAGTATTTGTATCCCTTGCCCTTACGATCTTGTTCTGTACTGTTCCTACCTTGTTGTGTAACCATGAATTGTTTAACCAGTATTTGTATCCCTTGCCCTTACAATCTTGTTCTGTACTGTTCCTACCTCGTTGTGTAACCATGATCTGTATAACCTTTACTTACTGATCCTGTGCTGTTCTGTACTGCTCTGCCTGTGTAACAAGCTCAATGTATTCCCTCCCAGCTATGTATACTATCCCTATTGCACTACTGTATAGTTCAACCACTGTATGTATTACCTTCCCCCCTCTGTAACCCCCTCCCAGGTCGCACCGTGAGACGAGCATCTTTTTGCTCAGTGTGCCTCTCCTGGTGAAACATTTTCAATAAATAAATAAATAATTTAAATGGAAACTTTTTGTTGGACTGCACTCTCCTTCTAGTGAAAATTGATTTGGGGAATCCCAGGAAATCCACCCTGTGGCACTTCAATCTCCTACTACCTAAGGATCAGGAATTTGGCAATACAATGGATTAGCATATCCCCCAAATTATACAAGATAACCTATCTCCAGAGATGCCATTGTTTTAATTTGGGATACCCTTAAGGCAGTAGTCAGGGGCGAAATTATAGCTTATTCCCCTAGGAAGCAAAAACCTAGAGAGGCCTGTTTCTCGCAGCTGCAGGCATGATTGAGTGAGCTGCAACAGGGTGAGGGAAGAGGAGTCAGAGGGGAGATCCAACAGGAAATCTGCTCCTTGAAGTCTGAATGTCAAGAAATATTAGACCAAAAAGTCAAGTCCTCCTATTTTTACCTGAAAAAGTTTTATTATGAAGGGGTTCCAGAAGGTCTAGAAATTTAGCAAAAAGATTAAGGGGATTCAGGCAAGTGGCCTGTATACACAAAATAAAAAAATCCTTAAACGGGAGGACATGCCAGAACTACCCCTGGCATAATAGAGGTATTCTGACAGTATTACAAAAAATATATATGCAGACACCGCCCCCCACAGAAGAACGGATTCAGTCTTTTTTGACCCACATCCAGAAACTATCCCAAAAACAATGGGACTTCCTATTAACCCTTATATCTGAAGAGGAGATTAGGGGAGGGTTATCCAGAGCCAAAACCTTGAAATGCCCGGGACTTGATGGGTTTCCCATTGACTAGTACAAGGCATTCCTTACCCACCTGCTCCCTCTGATGCGAGGAGCTTTTCTAGAGGTACAAGAAGGAGCTGCTTTGTGGTCATATGCAGTACTATCAGCAATCTTGAAATCAGTGAAGGACCCTCAATCAGTAGAGGCTTAGAGGCTAATTTCAATTTTAAACTGTGATTATAAACTTTACATGGTGATTTGGGCACAATGCCTGAAAAGATTGCTCATAGAAGTGATACACATGGACCAAGCAGGATTTGCGAAATACAGACAGATCTCGGATAATACACGTAGAATGACTCATCTTATTGATTGTGTAAATGGGAGAGCTTTACCTTCCACTTTTGTGGGCCTAGATGCCTTTAAGGCTTTTGATAGAGTGGTATGGGTGTTTCTGTGGAATGTCTTGACCTCCTTTGGCTTCCCAAATGAGATGATAACATGGTTAAAAAACATATACAACACACCAGCAGTGTATATAAGGATAAATGGAACCATTTCAACCCCTCTCACTCTAGAACGGGGCATCTGGCAGGGATGTCCCATCTCCCCCCTTGTCTTTGTTTTGCATATCAAGCTTCTTGCAATAGCATCTAGATTGTCAGGAGAGGTTAAGGGAATTCAGGTAGAAGAGAAGTAATACAAATTAGCATTATACGCAGACGATTTTCTACTCGCTCTCACAGAACCAGAACAGACACTCCCAGCAGCATGGAGAATAATGGGGTAGTTTGGCAGGGTCTAGGGCTACATCATTAATTCAGCAAAGACTAAGGTCTTGACACTGAATTTTGCTCCATTCCCTACCTTGAAGAACCTACCCCAATTTAAAAGGAGGAGTTTGAAAATTAAATATTAGGGAATAAATCTACCCCAATATATACAAAATGTATTCTTAATAAATTTTGAACCCCTTACACAAAATATAAAGGTGGATATCCAGAGATGGACACAATTACGGCTTGCTTTTCATGCCAGAATAGATATAATTAGGTCAAATGTTCTACCTCAATTGCTATATATGTTCTAGACAATTCCCATATTTCCCCCAGTCTCATATTTTACTTCATGGAATAGAATGTGTGCAAGATTTGTTTGGGTCAGCCATATGCCATGCATTAGATGGTCTATTGTTTATCATTATTTTTAAATCTTGCTGACATTAGATCCTCATGTTACTATATTATTTGAAGTATTTATTCAGTGTTTATTTTTCTTGTATTTAATTGTTTATGTCTGATTGTATGGCACCCACAGCCTCCAGGATTGGGTGCCTGAAATATAAACATTGCCTTGCCCATTATGCAGCTTCTCAAGGATAAAGGAGAGTTGAATCTCCCTAGTATATGCCAGTATGCCTGTGCAGTGGTAGTGGGAGTTATCCTGAACTGGTTGATTCCAAATTATAAGGCCATATGGAAACAAACTGAATGTGCAATCAATGGGATACAAGATATGATACAAATAATATTTGCCTTCCTTTCATCACTGCCTGGGCTGTGGAGTTATCATATGGGTATGCAACACATGTTACAGACTCGGTACAGAATCAGGGCTCTTCCCTAGTTTCCCCAATATTATATTTTTTGCAACTGCTAAGTTCTGAGACGGAATTTCTACCAGCCAGAATTGATTATACATTCCAGTGGTGGCACCAGAGGGCCCTCTCCTTCATTTTTCAATTCTTAGATGTTAAGGGTGTCATCCCATTTGCTCAATCACAAGCTAAATATGGCTTGACCAATAGAGAGTACTTTAGATATATACAGGTCCAGACCTTCCTGATCAATAAAGGCTTGAAAGGAACCATCTCCATGAACCTTTACAGCTAATATTAAACATGTGTATAACTACATTCAGAGGAATGATATGGTAACATATAATAGGGCTACTATATAAAGGGCTAGGGGAATACTGTATATGTCTGATTCATCTAAAGAAATAGTGGAGGCCTGGAATAGGGAACTACCGGCCCCAGTATCTTATGAGAACTGGCTGAAGTATGCTTGTAAAGCTTTGGGGATTTCTTTAGCATCATATTGGAGGGAATTCACCTGGAAGGCCTGATCCTGGTACTTTAATACACCACAAAATTAGCTAAGTTCCCCCCCCCCCAACAGATAGGTAATTGCTGGAGAAACTGTGGTGAGCAGATGGCTTCACACTTCCACATTTTCTGGATGTGCCCAGTGCTGAGACCAATTTGGAGTGACATGACTGACTCCCTGGTTGACCTACTAGGGCCGGAAGTGGTCCTCATCCCAGAATTGGTCCTACTGGTGGATCCACCAGAGGGAGTTCAACCCACTAGGTGTTCATTATTGTTTATATATTTGTTGGTGGCCAAGAAGGCCATTACATGCCTCTGGAGAAATAATATTCCCCCAACCATTCAAGCCTGGATAAAAATAATGAGAGAATTACATGACATGGAACAATTGATTGCTAGATGTAACAACAATTCTGCACAATTCGAATTAAGACAGTGCCCCTGGGTTTTGTTCATTTAAGACAAAGACCTCTCTTTTGTCCCATGAGGAATGTTGGCAGATACTGGTTTAAAAATTGGGTATCTGGAAAAGGGTATATAATGTATTTGGATTGACAAATAGAATTAGGATGTACCCCAGATACATGTTCCAATGTATATGTAGATTTCTGTTGCTGAAGATTAACTGTAACATCAGAAATGGATTCTATTGGTGGTGAAATGATGTACTGTATTCTGTAGCCCTAACTGCATGTTGTCTGGCAGATATATTATTTTTTTATATTTGAAAATGTCAATAAGATCAATATTTTAAAAAAATGGAATACAAAGATACAGTCACAAGCTATTCATTGGGCAGCTTCAAACTTTAGAAGAGGTGTTACAGAGCTCTAAAAGTAACATTCCTACAGGCTGTTCTTTGGAAGCCTGTAGGTTCTGATGAATTACTGTCTTAGAAGAACACCAAGCAAAAGTAATCCATGACAAATAAAACAAAATATTAATCTGTTTACCCGGTATTCAAGTGTAGTGGTTATTTCTTGGCCAGTTGGTAAATAATATGTTTCACTGTAGTCCATGGCTATCAAGCCCCTGCACAAAACACAATGACAATATTATCAGATGTTCATCATATTACTCATGACTGCATGTAACATCACAGCCTACCTAAAATGTGATTTTGACAGGCAGTGTTGAGCTGTAAGCCCGTATAGTGAGTACAGTGTTTTTGACTTATGCTTTGCTGGTTTAGGCCAGCACAACAAACAATGCTGTGATAGGCATCCAGATGTATTAAATATTCCATGCATAGGCAGATTTGTGGGGGGGGGGCTAAGGGTGCTATAGCTCCCCCATCATGGAGCTCCTCTATTAGTAACAGACTGTGCTGCATTCTTAATCGGTATGCACTCATGAATCCATGAAAGCTGCCTGAGCCACATAGGTCTCATCTGCCCTCCAGTACCCTGGTAGGGGAGTAAGCAACCACCCCCACCCTCATTACATAGCTGATCCCCCCCCCCAGAAAAGCCGGTCTCCAGCATGAATTTACTAACTTTCATTCTGCGCCATGTGGTCAGGTCCAAGCACTGTGACAGCAGCTGGTCTTGCCTTGGTGAGCCTGAGCATTTGTTCTCTACTTTTTCAGGCTTGGTACAGCTCCTTTGTTTGTGTGCAGGTGGTTTCATGTGTGTGTGGGGGGGTACAGCTGCACTAAAGTGGAGTGGACCTTAACATCACAGATCTTAACCAGGTTGCCTGGTGCTCACTGCTCCTGATTTGCTGTTGTGTCCAGTAGTAGATGTGGTTAGCAAGGGGTGCCTTCTTTAAATGTCTGAGCTGCCAAAACAAGAGTGAGCTGTAATTCATTCACTCAGAAGATTAATGTTGGAGCAAGAGAGGAGTGAGTGTACTACTGAGGAACAGACAGAGAGAGAGAGCAGAGCCCACGAGTAAGGTGCAGAGCCCGTGGTTTCATGCAGCACCAATCTAGTAACACGGAGTCGGTGTGGCCTTGGTAAATCAGCACAAGGAGTTGGAGTGAGGTCCAGGTCATCTTCTGGTAGCTGAAGCAAGCTGTAACTGAGAGCTCTGTTCATTAGGAGTCATGGGGTCAGTGTGTGCTGTCTAGAGAGAAAGAGTTTGGTGGCCAGGTGACCGGAGACAGTACTCAGCTAGAGGCACATAGATTTCAGTCTGCTGAAAATGGATCAAGTCTTCATTTAATCAGGTACTTTTTGCTTTAAAAAGAAAGACTCACAGTCTCAGACTATGGTGGGTGGGAGGTGGCTGCTGGGATGGGAAAGGACATTAGTGTTCATCAAACTGGGTGTGTAATAAATGTAGTACTAGTGTTATTAATTTCAAGTATGGGGAGCTGCTGGTTCATGCTGTTGCTGATACTAGACCTGCCCCAAGCATGCTACCAGATGGCACTATCTTCCAACTCCCTCTCCTGTGAATTACAGTTTGATGTACTGTAATAGCATACCAGAACACTAAATGACTCAGCCCACAGCTAGCCAGCAGTTTGGAACATAAGCTTGAAAGAGACAAAAGAGATCCATGGTACTTTCACTGAAGTTATGAGTCAAGGGTCACTGGACTACCAGGATCTTTATTTTGTTGAATATTAACAGACCCAATAACATGGCAGTAAGGATCAGTGTTTGGATTTAGGCTGGTAAGAGAATGAAAAATACCACCAATAGCTTAATCTGGTTCAATTTCATTTGTTTCCTATCTGTATCTCCCCCTCCCCAAGGACGAGGCTGAAAATAGGCAGAATTGTCTAGCCGTCCTTTCCTGGTCAACAAAAACTAAATAAAATAACTAAAAAAATGAATAAAATTGAACTTACTCATTTTTTTCAAGATGTAACACCAGTTCTTTGCCTTCTACATGAAGCCCATATTGAATGACATCAGGATGTACTGTCTGAAACAAAATCAATTGCTGACTAAATAACAAAACATTTTCTAATCTTCATGCCTTTCATAACTGACCTATAAAGAGCAGCCAACACCTCCAGGAAAATGTAAAGAAACATCATATTTGGTCACAGTCCAGCTTATCTTTCACATAAACTGTGTATTTATTTTACCCAATATTTATTGGAGAGGGCATATGTATGGAAATGGGATCTTTGTTCCTTCAGAGTTTCTCAGCACCAATACATTACTTCCCACATGTGGTTGTTATGCTTTGATTGTGACATCACAGTTATTCCCATCACAGCAGACTATGACATCACAATAAAGGAGTGTGACTTCACATGGCCAATGTGCTGTAGGAGCAGAAAAACTCAATTTCCTCAGTAATAAATAAGGTGAAGGAGAAGTCTATAGAAGTCATATGGAAGCAGAATTGTGTCTAAATATTCTAAAGTTGTCAAAGAGGCATCAGCAGCTCTTTAATTCATAAAACACAGGGCATATAACTGTATGGTTAAGACCACAGCTCAAATCACAGTAGGTCAGTTTGTACCATCTAAATGCCTTTGTTACAGCGATCTCCACATGAGATTCCTGCTGAGAGGTTCCATTATTAATTATAGAGCTACTGGGAGTGAAACATGCAGACATGAAAATGACACACATTTTATGAAGTAATCAGTTATAACTTTTTATTTCTGAATTATTTTTCTTTTTCCTTTTGCCCATTATAAAGTTTTCTATGTGATAATATTGTGCTAGATATGAGGAATAGCTTGCAGGCCCGCAGCTGATATATGTACTTACAGTATATTCCCCCAACCATATCATCAGCACTGTGACGTCACTGACAGTGACATCACAGGTGACTGATCTGGCAGCTTCTGACAGGCTCTTTCTGAGCAGCAGCAATGCCACATTTTTTGAGGCCACAGTTCTGATGCTACAATAGATAACAAAGCTAGACATGCTAGCTGCCAAACAGAGTGCTGTTCCACACAGCTCTCCTGCTAACATCAGAGAAACAATCTTCTAACAGACCAAAGGGAAAACAAAAAGTGCATATGATATAAAAGGTAATGGTTGAGTGCTTTAAAAAAGTATTTTAGTTTTAGGAAGTGCACTAGCTTCTTAACAGGACTGTGCTTATGTCAAAAGAAATGTGGGAGAAAACCATGGTATTGCAATGGTCAAAATGACAGAAGTCATGGAAATCAATGTAGAAGTCATAGATTGATAAAGTGTCAAATAAATTACATCTACACCCATTTTGACATTTTTGGTACAAGCATATCAGCAAACAAATGTTACTTTTTTATTTATTACATTTTTGGACTGGCTCAGTGTCAGGAGGAAGTTCATTTTGCTACCTTATGGGAGACCAGGGGTCATGTACAAGCCCCAGCATCCCACACTGGTTCGATCAACTGTGAAGGTGAGGCACCTAATTAGGATTCTCTCTTTTGAAAGCACCAACATCTGTGCTTCCAGGGCTTCTCATTCTTAGTTTCTCCTTGCCCTCTAAATGCCAATGACTAGGTCACCAAGTACAGTGCATGCACATGCAGCATGCTTCTGTTCAAGTATTAGCTCCATCCAACCTCCCACAAAGAAATTTGACTTCATCGAGACTTGTAGTCAACTATGTAGCAATACAGCAGTGGAGCCTGCCACCCTCTCTTCCCAGAGAAAAGCACCCTGTGGGATGTGTCATCATCCTCCTCCTAGCCAGCCCCAATGCCCTAGGCTCTTTCACAAACCAGGGCAGCAAGTGCTGCAAACACATATCCTGACAATGTGTCAGTGGCCAGCACTTGATTATTTTAGTACTAAATGTTAGGTTGTGTTATAGGTTTGGGATGGTGGAGTGGTACATTTTTTTAGAACTAATTCAACCACCTTCTCTGGATCCCTATGCCTGCCATTGCTCTTCATCTCACCAACTTGCTGAACTTCTCTTTCACTTTAAGTACTGTTCCTCAGGCATGGAAATTTGCAAGGGTGATTTCCCTTCACAAAAGGGGCGATCCAGCTACTCTTGGCAACTATAGACCAATATCTCGCCTCCCTTCCCTGGCCAAATTGCAAGAGTCCTTCTTTTTCTCCCTTCTTGCTGATCTTCTTAACTCCACAGAACTCCTTTCTCCATTTCAATCCAACTTCAGGAGAAATCACTCAACTATCACTTCCCTCCTCCGTGTTATTCATGCAATACTCCCTGGCATGGACCAGGGACACATCAATGCTGCCATGTTTATCAGCATGGCAAAAGCTTTCAGTTCTGTGTCCCATTCTCTTTTTCTAGTCAAACTTCATTCCGAAGGTTTATCAACCCATGTCGTTTACTGGTTTAGGTCATATCTCATGGGCTGTACACAATGTATCCTTGCAGGAGATGCTCTATCCCCCTTCCAGTTCAAGTTGGCATCCCTCATGGCCCCATCTTGGGCCCCATCCTTTCCTTGATCTTCCTTAATGACCTTCTTTCTGTTTGTGCCTCCTCTAGTATCCATATGTATGCTGATGACACTGTCTTCTATACTTCCAGACAGTCAGTCCCTGAGATGGAGTTTCAGCTGTAATTTGACATTCTGAGTGTTCTTTACTGGTTCCAGGTTAACCAATGCAATGTGTACATCATGAAAATTGTGTCTATGACTTTCAGTACCTCACAAAACTGGCCAAACATTGCTTTCCTCCTTCTCCACCCTTGGTGGCACCACCCTTTATGTGATTCATGCCCTAGGAGTTGCCATGGCCGGAATAGCTTTTTAAGCAGTGGCTATTTTTAATTCCCTTATACATTGCTATACATAGCTGCATGCAATGGTTTCAAAGGCCATTCAAAATGTTTTTTAGAAGCTTCAGCCTGAGGTTTTACAATTAAGTTAAGTTGAAACCTTGAAAACCTACTGCAGTTTACTTTTATTTTTACCTTCAACTGTTGATATATTAAAATGCAAGCTCCAACTTTGCTGACATTTAATTACAGAGCCACGGCATCACTAAACAAGGGGACCTCTCAGGCATATGAGACATCACAAACAAAACTCTGTTTTCATATTTCAATTTTTCTGGAAATTTCAAACTAATAAATGTAAAGGAAGGTCTTCTCCAGATTATTTTTATTCTGTAAGTTACTTCGATTTTCTATTGCCTTCTTTCAAAATTGTCAAGCCCATTTGGCATAATCATCTGAGATCAAGGCACAGTCCACCTATAGAAGACCACAGAGCCACGATAGATTTCACCTCAGCAAAGAATATTTATACAGAAATGCTCAGCCCAGATTTCCCTAAATTTGCAGATGATTCAAGACTTATAGGAACTGGTGCAGAAGATCTTTTATATGGAGAAGCCATAACTGTTTTAACTGTTTTATAAGTAGTTATTACTGCCTTTTCTTTTCATAGTTTTCCCTTTTTTTCAGCAAGGAGTGGCTAAAACATTACACTAACCCCAATACAGAATTATGTAGGACCATTGACGGAAGTAAAAAAGAGAATGGGGGAAATTATTTGAAAAAATAATAAAACTAGTTCAATATGGGAATATCCATTGCAGCCCAGGATAACTGAATATTAGGAAGGCTCTGTTCCCACCCCCACAGCACTCTCTACTCCCTTAATTGGCTTCCAGGATATTTCCCGTGGAACTCAAGTAGACAAAGCTGAAAATTCACTTCTTTCTGGGAGTCCTTTTTTCCACAACCAGATTAAATCTCCATGTTAACATCTAAATATAGTTTTGATTCATACTCACTGACGTGTAGTCCAGTACAGGACAGTGATACTACTGAGTCATGTTCCTTAACCTTTTCACCTCAAGGACCAACACATCATAGCCCATGTGATAATTTTAGATCCCAATTTGATAAATCTTCTAGATGGAGAATGGAAATACCATGACTTTAAAATTACCTACAGCAGATAATTTAGTTTTGGTCATGCAGGATCTTAGTGAAACTATATCTGGGCTTAAAGGATTGGTAACAGATTCCTTGGCTTACAATGGAGAAAATAATAAGATATAACTATTTGTCTAACCTGATTTAAATCTTATTGATGGTATAGAACCTGACCAAGAATTTTTCAGGGATGAAGGACATTTTCCTTCCTCTTCTTTACTTTTAAAAAAATCTTGGAAATAATTAAAATTCCCTATTATGCTAATATTGTTATTTTTGGAAAATATGTGGACTATCAAAGAAGAATTGGAGAATTTTTGAAAGCTAATGTATTCTGTAATCAGGCTTTAGTACCTCTATTGAAAAAGTATGTGAACTTTCACCATCAGCCTTCTGTTAGTGATATTATTTTTACTGATCCACCTTCTATATGTAGAAATATATAGAAAAGGGGCATCCAAGTTAACCTTCTTCCACCTATTTCCAGAGAAGATTCTATTGTAATAATTGATATGCAGAATGGTCATATTTCCAAACTAAAAACTAAAAATAGGAAGACTAGTATTTCTCATAAAAGAAAGACTACTAGAAGAAGTAAAGTTACTTAATCAAAACAAAAAAATAATACAGGCTGAAAAATCAAAAATCAATAAGAACAAAGTGTCATAATATTGTTACTCAAATTGGTATGCAGGAAAATGAAGGAAATCATGTAACAGTATCCTTGCTGGGAAAAATTCTAACCAAGAAGTTAAGCAGAAAATTACTATTGGTGCTTTGGGTCCAGAAAATGTCAAAAAGAATCTCAGAACATTTATAAAAATCATATTGTAGTACCTTTACTGGAAAATTCTTATCAAGAAATTAATGAAGGAGATGTTAATATTAGTGATCCTCAAATGAAGGACAATTTTAATAAATATTCCTTTACTTTCTATGACCCAGAATTTACTAGAGAAGACGTTGTGTTTGGATAGAAATGTATGGTATTAATAAAGTAGAATCTGAGACAATACCTAAGTTAAGGAGCTGGATCTGTAACCTTTGACATATTGCACTTAAATCTAAGGGATGTTTTATCACACACCCTCCAAATGTCCAATACTCTGTCTATGTGTTGTTATATTCTGGGTCTCAAGAACTGTTGAGCCAAATCTGGTCCCAAAGATCTTTACTGAAATTAAACTGAATTAGTATTATGTACCCATGCTTGTAAAGTCCCTGTTGTGCTAATTCTATTAATGTAATCCTCCACTTGTATTTGCCTAATGTTCATGTATGTACCTTGTAATGTACCTTGTAATCTCCCAGGTCGCACCTGAAAATAGGCACTTGGCTGTCTAGTGTGCTTACCCGGTAAACAAAAGCAAATAAATAAATAAATACCCACAAAGGGTTCCAGTTTATCATGATGATATCATAAGGACAGGAAGAAAATAATTAGGATGATGGAAGCAATAAATAAATATGTGGAAGCCTGCTAAACGCCTCACTGAGGGGAGGCGAGGGTGACCTGCTCCTATAGGTCCCCCCCTTGCGCACCAGAAAATCCTCCCTGAAAGCCGAGTGTGAGGTGCCGTGGGCTTCTGCAGCTGCAGCGGGCCATCTCCCATGGCTAAAACAGACTGGAAGCTCCCGGCCCCTTCCCTGGTGCAGGAGAGAGTTCGATGACAGTTGCAATTTCCTTTTTTTTGCCCTACCTTATGGACCAGCGACAGGAACACCATGACCTTGAAATGGGCCAGCTACTCAGGGGCTTACTGCAAGGAGAGTGGCTGTGGGAGGTCTCGTATTCATGAGGCATGACCGGTACCCCAACGCTGAAATCCGAAAACCAGGACTCAGGCTCTTTTTGAAAAAGGCGCCAAAAGCGCCCATCCCCATTGGACCTGGACGGTCAGTGATGCTCTCTTACTGCTCCCTAAAAGGGAGAGCTTGTCCCACTGTCCCAAAGCCTGCTAGACACCATGCTGAGGTGAGGCAAGTGTGATCTGCTCCTATAGATCCCCCCTTCGTGCACCAGAAAATCCTCACCAAAAGCCAAGTGTGAGGTGCCGTGGGCTTCTGCAGCTCCGGCAGGTCTCCTCGGCAGCTAAAACAGACTGAAAGCTCCTGGTACCTGCTCCAGTTCAGGAGAGAGTTTGAATTTTCGGCCCACTCACCCACCCTGTTCCCTCCTCCCATTAAATGCTCTCTGGCTCCACCTCCTGTGAGCTGCCTCACCCTATCAGCTAGAAGGGGAAGTCCTGCTTACATTCCAGTGGCATAGCTTGTAATTTTCACTAGAGAAGCCTTCCCTACTTTCACCTCCCAGACTGTGTTGTATAACTTATTTGGCTAGTTTACTGTTAATTGCCTGTGTTATGATCTTAGACTGTGTCGGTACTTCTATTGACCAAGTTTCTTACTTATACTGTCTGTGCCATAATAAATCTCTTTATCTAGCTGTTATTATACCTGCTGGTCCCTATAGATCAGCCCCTTTGCCAATGGTAGGTCCAGCTAAAAGGAAGTAGGGAGTAGGTTTTTCACTCGTTAGAACTGTCAACTGTCTGCCTAAAGTGGCCAGTGTCGTAAATTGTCCTTAATCCTAAACTCACACCTACAGTGCCTAGTTCATGCCTGCCTAAATTGCCTTCATAGAGCTGACAACAGTTTCGAGTGTGCTCACAAAGGGCAAGGGTAGGAGCTGCCTCCCAGGAGTTTAGTCTGGTCCCTTCTGAACCCTAGCTGTCAGCACGGCTCATTCCTTATCCATAATAGCTTGGTACAAACTGAAACAAGTTCCAATATCTGTTTCTCTGCTTAGTATTTCCATCACCCCTTCCTTCCCATCAACTTCTCTCTGGCTGACCGGGCAAAACTCACTAGCTGGTCCAATGCCTCCAGCCAGGATGTGGGCTTGGCACCCCCACCTTCCGCCCAGGGAGGGTAGGGATACTCACAAGGGAAAAGATAAGGGTGCACTGACTGCCACCTACAGGACACTGGTCCTTGCAGGTCTCGCACTGGGACTTACCCTGCTCCAAATGGTCACCACCCCCCCAATGTCATTGGGTGGAAACTGGAAGTGGTCTCCCTCCTATGAGGTAACTGACTTCACTTTCTCAAATATCCTTGTGACCACCAAGGCCCACTACTGTATTACCTGCTGCCTAGACCTTTGGTGCCTAACGTGCCCAATCAGGGTAAAGTGTATCCACACTCAAAATCTCCCAGATGGCTGATCCCACATGGGGTGGTATCTCCCCTGGCTCCTCCTCCTAACACTACTTCTGGCTGGAGATATTGAATCCAACTCTGGTCCAATTAATCTGGCCCACAAAATCCCTCCTGCAAGGGGCATGGGTAAGGGCCTAAAAGTAGCTCATCTCAACATTAGGAGCCTGCTACCTAACCATGATGAGCTAGTAGCGTGGGTGGCACTCTATAAACCCGATATCCTCGGAGTGATGGAGACCTGGCTTAAACCCTCAGTCCCTGATTCAGCCTGTGTGCTCACTTGGTATGAGTTCACATGACTGGACAGAGCTGGGAGCAAGGGGGGGAGGCATACTGATCTACTACAGTAGCCATTTAAAAATCTCCCTAGTTGCCCACCAGCAATCAATTGTGTCCCCCTGTGAGTTACTGCATGTGCTACTGCTACTTGGGGACACCAAGCAACTGCACCTGATGTGCACTTACAACCCTCCAAGGGGAGGGATCTCTGGATTAACCTTCCTCATGGACTCAGTTGGGCCCAGTGTTGGGGAAAACAGACTCATAATCCTGGGTGACGTCAACCTCAACTGGGATGGTGGTAATGTGAAGCAGTTCGAGCCCCTACTCGCTAACCTTACCCTGACCCAACTTATCCAGGAGCCAACCAGGCGGTTGGCAAATGGATCCTTTTGCACCCTTCTAGACTGGATCATGTCCAACCACCTGGACAGGATCTCATCAGTAGGTACCCTATCTGAGTCCATCTCCGACCACTCTCCGGTCTTCTGTGTATGGAAAATTCCATCCTCCAAAATTCCTCACAAAATAATGCATGAAAGACACTACTCCAGGTTCGACCCTGGGGAGTTCCTGGAGGACTAAAGGCTTACTGACTGGTCTGGGGTGCTTGGAGCCACTGACCCCTCAGTGGCAACCTCTCACTTCCTTACCACCTTTGGGGCCCTGCAAGACAACCATGCTCCTAAGGTCACCCGTAGGGTGAGGGGGTCTGCTACCCTCTGGCTGAATGGAAATCTCTTAGCCCAAATGAGGGAGAGAGATAAGTGTTGGGCCCACTTCAAAGGTTCAAGTGATCCCACTATTTTTCAAAAATACAGACACCTTAGAAACAAGTGCAAAAAGGCCATTAGGGCTGTGAAAAGTGACTTTTGCAATTCCGCCCTACTCAGCACTGCCAGCGATCCCAGGAGGTTCTGAAGGAATATAAAAACCCTCATCAGTGGGTCCTCCCATCCGGGGGTAACGGACATGGTTATCAATGGGGTCTCCTGCAATAATCCCCATATTATCACCAACTCCCTAAATACACACTTCTCAGACCTCTCGGCCTTCACTGGTCTCTTCCCGTCCGGTGAGAGCTCGCTCCACCTCACCCTCTAGTCAGGAGGTGGATCACCCCCCTCAACAAATGTTTTACCTTAGGGCCAAGTAAGTCCTGGACACGCAGAGATGCCTAGCTGGCCTCTCCCAGTACTCTGGTCCTGGCCTAGACAACCTGGAGCCCAAGCTTCTAAAACTTGATGCTGCATACATTGCCTCCCCAGTAGCCCACATCTTTAACTTATCCCTTGGATCGGGGACTATCCCTGACAACTGGAAAGAGGTGAGGATAGTCCCTGTCCTGAAGCAGGGCAATCCTAAATCACCGGATAACTATCGTCCAATTGCTATTCTCCCATCCCTTAGCAAGCTCCTCAAAAAGGTAGTGGCTGAGCAGCTCTCGGAGTATATCCACTCTCATAAGCTGCTGTTCCCGGCCCAGCATGGTTTTCGAAAGGGGCACAGCACCACCACAGCCTTGATCTTGGTCACATCAAGCATCAGAACAGCCATGGACCAAGGCAAACTCTCTGGTGCCATATTTATCGACCTGTCCAAAGCCTTTGACCTTGTTGATCACGCACTGCTTGGCTCACAGTTGTGGTCACTTGGCCTCTCCCCCCATGCTATGAAATGGCTTATGGGCTACCTGCCCGGTAGAAAGCAGTTGACCTGCTTCAATAAAGTCCTTTCCAAGCCCCTACCAGTGACCTCTGGAGTCCCTCAGGGTTCGGTACTGGGCCCCCTCCTCTTCTCCCTCTTTATCAAACAAATACCCATGGTGACAACCAGCTGCAGAGCCACCCTGTACGCAGATGACCTGATGATATTGGCTCACTCCCAGGATGCCACCACTCTAAGCCAGTGCTTGTCCAATGACTTTAACAATGTCTTGTCCTGGGTTACTAACCACAAACTGGTCCTGAACCTAAAAAAGACACAGGCTATGCTTCTTGGCTCCACAGCCAAAATCAAAGCCTCATCAGCCTTGCTAAACAACACCAGTACTGATGGACCCTCAATACCAGTAGTGAACTCCATCAAATACCTAGGGGTAACACTTGACCCCCAACTTGACATGGGGAGTCATATCCTTAACATCTGCAGGGCAGTGAACTGCAAACTGGGTCTGGCCTATAGGGCCAAGTACAACCTTACACCGGCGGCTAGACTTTCCATTGCGAGAGGTGTACTTCTTCCTTCCCTCAGCTATGGTCTGCACCTATTTGCTAGCTCCCCAAAGACTCATCTCACTCAGTGGCATATGGCATATAATAACATCTGTCATTTCACTCTGGCTGCCCCCCGTCTCACCCACTGATGTGAGCTATATGATAAACTTTGCTGGCTCTCCCCATCCAGATACCTTGATTTCGGGGTGGGGTACCTCTCAGGGAAAGTGGTCAGAACTGGCAGCCCCAAGGGGTTGGCCTTGCTACTTCCACAAATGGATGCTACTCCCTACCATCTTAGGTCCCAGATGTCAGGGATGCTCAAATTCCCCCCACCCGTACCCTCATGGGAAATCAGGACTTTGCCACAAGTGTGCCCAGACTTTGGAACTCCCTCCCCGGTGATATCCGCTCGGCCCCCTCCTACCAGAGTTTTTGCAATTCCCTGTGGGGCTTCCTGAAACTAGCCTCAGTCTGTGACTACCCCAAGCCTCCCTAGAGTAATTATCAACCGTTGTCAAACTTGCCCCACGCTGCCTTCTACTGAAGCTGCTTGAAACTTCTTACTGTTTCCACTGATTGTATCAATTCTATCAATTACCTGGGTATGTGACTGTGGGCATACTTTTGTCCACAGCATTGCACCTTGGTCATAGGTAGGACTGTCTACTCCCAAATATCCTGGTCCTGCCTTAACTTATATGTCTCAAATGAGTGATGACTTGTTAAAATTTGTCTGTGAACCTACTCTCCTTGGGGGTGCCTAACTATAAAGTTATAAGTTAAATTAGGACCAACCACTCCTTTGGATAGTGTTCTACTCCTATATGTTACTCTTATTGTCAAAGATGTACTTTATCCCATATGTTTTTTATATTTGTCATGATGTACTAGCATCCTTTCTGTACAGTTATCTGTATCCCTATGTTGTATTCTCCTGGGTCATTCCTGAAAATAGGCATAATACTTGTCTAGTGTACTTACCTGGTCAACAAAAGCTAAATAAACAAATGGAGAGAAAGAACTCTTTCCCTCTTTGGATGGAAAACTTCTCCACTAGATCCATTTGGTATAATCAAGAGAGACATTGGACTATTGTTAACATATACTTTAGGGATTCATATAGGGAGGATTTGATTGAATGGATTACAGTACATAGTGGTGTTTATGATACTCCTCATATAGATATTACTTTCAGATTTTTATCAACTTGCAGAGCAAGTTGCCCCAGTTTACCAAGTGTTGGGATGTCTAGGTATTGCCCAGATTCATTTTACAGAATTAAGCAAGGAACCTTATTTGTGCCGTATACAAGTTACTGACCCTGATGGTTCAACAAAAGTCTCATCTACCCATACTAATTCAGGAATTATAATCCATAATAGGTTTTCTTCATTGGAAAATCCTTGCAATGCATAACAAAAACAATATTTTGATTTGTAAATTTTTTCTTGGAATACTGAATGGTTAGCAAGTAAACTGACAGATCCAGAAATTGTTAATGTTTTTTTTCTCTAGGATTTAATATTTTATGTCTCCAAGAAACTTGGTGATCCAATAATACTTCACCTTAGATACCAGGTAATATACCCTATATATGACCTGCTACACAATCCAATAAGGCTGGCTGAAGCCAAACAGCTTTAATTACTTTTTTGAAGACTTCTTAAAATTAACAAATGATTGAGCTTACTTATGATTTTATTCTGTCCTTTGGCTCTCAAAATACAGAATTATTCCTTGGACTCATCCTAGTGAATGTTTATTTATTCACAAGAAATAGTGGGATGTGTCCACTAACACTATGGAAGCAATCTGCAAATATATTGGATGAGTTGCTAGCTAAATTTGAGAATTATGCTTTCATATTTTTTGGTGACTTTAATGCCAGAATGTTGTCAAGTAATGGATCTAATATATCTCAGGATGAGCATAATATTAGACTTAATATAGTCAACCCTATTATTCAAATAAGCAGACATTTGAAAGATAATAAAACCAATCAGCAGGGATTGATTCTGGATGAAATAATGACTGTCTTAAACTTAATTTTGGTGAATAGTTGAACCCCTGGGGATTAAGAGGTGGAATTTGCCTATCTGGTTCCTGTGGGATATACATTTATTGACCTGGCCTGGGTTATGCAGTTGGCTACTGAAAGACTGTTGGCTTTCAAAATTTTGAATAATTCAGAGTCAATACATTCTCAAATATTTGTTACCTTCTCTCTTCCAGATAATAATCATTTAGAACTTCCTGAAATCTAGTGGGAGATAATATCCAAGAGTTAATAATCATAAAAGAATAAAATAGCAAGCTGATACAGTAGACAAGTTCTCTATGATGCTAAATTCAGAACCGGTTTTATATTGGAGAACTGAAAACTGAAAGAACCTTTGGTGATATTAAAATTGGGGAGGCTGTCAAAAGAATGAAGACTGAAATTAATTATTTTCTCAAACCATTCTTCAGAACAAACAGTGTTAAAAAGTATAATAATCAGACCTGGTTTAACAAGACACACACGGATGGAAAACAGAAATATATAACTCAATGAGGTATACTAAAAACATAGAACCAGGGACAATCTTAGGATTTTAAGCAAAAGTAGGAAAGATTACAAGGACGTTCTGGAAACAGAGAGGAAAAAACACTGCATCATGATGGGGAATAAATTAAGAAAGGGAAGTACTGAAAAAAATACTAAGATATTCTGGTCCTTGGTAAGCATGGGTAATACTCAAGGGGCAGGAATTCCAAAGCCCTGATGCAAGCTGCAACAATGGCAGCTTGCACCAAGTGCCAGTGTGTTCGGGACCCTGTGCCTGATCTTCCAATGGACAGGGTCCTGGCGCCTAAGTCCCGCAGCTTGTGGCAATAGTGGCACTGCGCCAAAGATATGGTACACCCACTTTGAATGCTGCAGCAGCCACAGGGTGGCCGGAGTGTGAGCTGTGCCCATGGATGGGGCATTGCAATGGCCTGTGCTCCCACGACCACCACCACCACCACACCCTGAATTGAAAGTAGGGTAACTGGTACCCAGAGGTTCCCCTAGTGCCCTCCCTGCCATGATCTACCCCTTTGCAGCAATGTGACTAACACACCCTGGTGAACTAGTGACCCAATCCCCATGCTGCCCCAATTTACCCCGTACCACAATTTAGAGACTATCCCCCTTTGTGCGCTGATAAAACTGCCTCCATAAGTGTGTGTGTGTGTTGGTGTAGTTACAGCAAGGCACAATACCATGACACACCACTTTACCTAGGAGTGAACCTGTTATGCATTGTATCTGGACTTGGAAACTCATGAGCATGTATTTATTTTATTTTTTATTTTTTTTTATTTTAGCTTTTGTTGACCGGGTAAGTGCACTAGACAAATCCTGCCTATTTTCAGGCACGACCCGGGGGAAGGGGATACAGATGAATGCCAACTGACCTTGAACCAGATTAAGCTGTTGGTGGTATTTTTAGTGAATGAGGGAAATTTGGCCAGGACACTGGGGAAATGTAATCTTGATACTATCAAGATATTAATGAAGCATACAGTACTAGACCCCCATGCACCCCTCCCACACTCACACACACAATACAATAAAACATGATGGAGTATTCTTGTCATTTATGCCAGTAAAACTTCATCAGTCTGCCCCTGTGATGTACATCAATTTATTGAATACCTGTGCAGATTTAGGTCAGCTAATGTACACAACTGAATATACAGTATATCACTGTCATTATTGTCTCCACATCAGTTTTATAATATTATGCATTGTGCAGTAGCACGCTCACCAAAGAACACATTGCCAGTTATAAGCTGGACACTACACACCTGTATAATATATATTTTCTGGACTATATGGCATGACATCACTTTGCTGTGAGCACCTCCCACCTTGCTCTTAATAGCACACTGGCACACAAGCTGGTACACCAGGATCTAGCTGATCTAACCATGGCTGGGACTTGCAGCTACATCTGGGCTTTGAAAATCCCAAGTAAGGAGATGCAGCAGCCCCGTTGTGGTGCAAGCTCCCTTCCGCCATGGTGCATCACCTTCTCTGGTGCTGTGGTGGCTCAGGGCACGTTTGGTGCAAGGGCTCCTATTCTGGATGCAGCCTATGTCTGAAAATCAGGTTTGTCACATGTTTTGCTGCAAGTTGCTCCTTGTGTCATTTCTATTTTATGCAGGCACCTTGCATTACACTTGGAGCTTTGAAAATTCAGCCCCATATCCCTTACAGAAATAATTATATAAAATGTTTTCATGCTGCACACATAAAACTACCCATGTGATACATTTGCTGCAAGCATGATTTAAATATTAAATTGGAACCAATTGAATGCATGTGGCACGCGTGCAGCAAACAACTGTGGAAAGCATGCTTTCTCTGTTAGATTGGAACAGAATGCATGCATGTGGCATGCATGCAAAAAGCAAGTGGTCACTGATAACTGCACACATAAAAGTTAAGTGACTTGCTCAGGATCACATCATACAAAAGTTGGAGTTGCTGAGATTCAAACCCAGGTCTTCAGGTCTCCAAGTCTCCTGATTTGCTGTTCAGTGCTTTTAACCACTAAGCTATACTGCCTGCAAACATATGGCTCACTTGTGCTTCAATACAAATCTACATTCATCTGCACACATATGGCATGCTTATAGCCATTCTTATATTTTTTTGTTTTCTTGCTCCCCCTCATTTCTGCTGCACAGCTGAACTGTAGCACACATACCAGTAGAAACACATGTAGTTCTTCCCACCTCCTATACACACAATTACCCACAAAACTACTTAATTACAACTGCCTTGCCTGTACTACTACAATTTTCTTTCCATAGTTTTGAATGTTTCCATGCAAACAGACACTAAGGGCCAAACATAAAGTAGCAATAACTCAACATGCACCCACAAAGCCAGCCCCCCCCCATGTACACACACAGGAGTGGCAATGTTGCTACAGACAACCCACTAAATATAGATATAATTTGAGAGTCTCTTACCTGAATAATAGGAAGCCAGATGCAGGAGTCTTTAAGAGATGATGCCCATGGGTCAGAGTGCAGGGGTGTACCCCCTTGAAGTAAATGGAGTTATTTTTTATTACTGTTTTATACATTATGATGGTGAGTTGGAGAATAATCAAGGCCACTGTTCTGCTAACAAGGCCCTTGTTAGTCGAGAGGTGGCCTTCATTAATCTCCAACTTTCCTTTAATAATGCATAAAACAGAAATAACAAATTACTCCCATTTATTTCAATGGTGCACACCCCTGCAGTCTCCCTTGCCTTTTGTCATAATGTGCCTGAGCATGGGGATGTGGAGGTCAGCTTCAATGGGAGGGGCATAAGCCCGACTATAGCAGAGCTCCAATAGTCTGAGCATACCATACCGCTCAACTGTCCCTGAATGCAAGGGACAGCCTTCATTTTACCTCTGAAAACTGCTGTGCTCTTCATCCATCTCTCATGGAAAACATGCTGCTCACACAGAGGATGTCCTGTAAATTTAGTCTTTATGGCAGGGGTGCTATTTTAGATTTCAGCAGGGGGGGAGAGCCATCAACCAGTGGAGGACAGGTGCTAGTTAGCCCCTAGGTGGCAAGCTCTAGAATGTCTGGGACGTCTCTAAAAGGTAAAACTTATTTGTTGTGACTTAAAAATGATGTGCAAATCAGGAAAAATTCTAATGTTTAAGATTCATCTGTCTATACCCCGGAGCAGTGTATCAGAGTTGGGCTTAAACCCACCAGTTATTAACCAATTTTGTTTTCCTGGCTGAAGTTCTGACCCCCCAAAAAAAGTCCCGATTTCTCTTCCTGACTCCATTTCATTCAATACCCATCTCATATGGGACATGAAGTCACCCAAAGGAGCAGAAACATAGGAAACACATCAATATTTCAGTCCTTCCTCCTTCAGCAAATCCTCCTGTAAAAAAAGCTTAGTTTTCAGTCTGCTCCTCCTCCATCCTTCTGCCAGAAGCTGGATGCTAGAACAGACTATTGCAGGTCCCCAATGTGGTCCACACTAAGTCACCTCACCAAACAAACCCACCTAACCTGTGTTGCTTGCTTCTTGCATGGCTGCTGCCCTTGCTGCTGCCACACTGCACTGGTCAAGGCCTATGAAGGCCACCCACACCACTGTCATTGCTGCTGCTAGGCCTAGCTTGCTGCCACAGTGGGCCTGTGGTGTTTTTTTGTGAGTCAAGCCTTGTTGATCAAGTAGGTAGCCTAATCTCTTGTTAGCTACTAGTGCACTCTCTGCCCCTTCAGCCACCAGAGGAGACAAAGACTCACTATGAGTAGATCAACAAAAATATGCCACCACAACACTGCTCTTGAGAGTTTAGTGCTTAGTGACTCCTCCAAGCTGTAGTGTGCAGCCTGTCTACTCTGTGGCAGGAAAGACAATGCTGCACGTATGTAACTCATATGCTGTTGCTTGGCTGGAGCTCCTCCACATCACATGTGATGGTGCCACTGCTTATAGGTGGAGAAAGTGGACAACAAAATACAGGCACAGTCAAGTCAGGAGTGCACCTGGAGCATGAGCAAACACAGGACAGGAGGGCACTTATTGTGCAAAAGATTAAATCCAAACTTAATGGCATTATTGTCACACCATAAGAACAACCTATGCATAAATGCACGGTTGGGGAGGGCAACTGCCGCCCCCCCATCCCTACCTAAATAGCACCCCTGCATTATGGTAGGAATTCATTCTCAGGTAATAATATTGGTACAAGTAAATACAATGGTTTCCACTGTGTACTGAAGTACTGTATCTCCATGTTTCAGAATGTGTCCTGATCATCATGAGGGTTAGTGTCCCTCATTGTCCCTCATTTTGAGTGTCCATGTCCCTCATTTCAGTGGCAAAATGTGAGATATGGTGCATGCTTCCAATATCCTACTCAGCACAAAGAGTGCTAAGCATGGCCGTAGTGTATATGCTTCATACAGAATGACAAAGGGAAAGTAAGTGCGCTGAAACAGTCATGGAGAAACACATTTGTAGCACTAAATATGCATAAGGGGATTTGCATGTCCCATAACAAATAGGATAGGCTTCACAACTCAGAGGCCCCTCTTCACACATATGGAATGGGAGATGTTGGCTGGCTATATTCTAGCCATTAAATGCAGTAAGCAGACAATACTTTACAAATTATTGGCAATTTAATGACAAAAATCAAAAGCCATTAAACAAATTGCAAAAGGATTAGAATTAATCAGTTTAACTACTTTTAATGGGAAATCAATGAAAAATGTATTTTAATGGCTTTAATTGCTAACAGTAGTATGAGAAGTGGAAACCAATGTGTATTTTTAGATGAGATTTGCACCAGCTTGGCTGCTGTACACATGTCAAGTGTGCAACACACAAACCTGCTGTGATTTTAAGATGTTCACAAAATCTTATCTGCTGCATGCATGTCAAGTTTGCAGCATACAGACCTGATTTGTTTTTTAGATCTGGTTCACTTAGGTTCACTTTGTGTATGCAAACCACAAGCAAACATTGCACAATTAGGTATGTGGCATGCATTCTACGTGTACACAGCACAAATATATTTCTGCAAGGGATTCTACCAAAATTGATGCTTACATTATTCCTCAGTCTTGGGAGACATATTTTGCAACATTGTACTTCTCACTTTAAGAGAAACAAAGAGATTCTATATATGACAAACTCAAAATATGCATAGATTCTTATTTTACTTCTAGGCCTCTATTTATTTCTTCAGAAGTAATCCAACATGCTTTCCCAATGACCAAACTAAACAAGGCCCCCGATCAGGATCAAATACTGACAGATATTTATGAACCTTCCCAGATTGGTGGTCTCCCATATTCCTGTAATTATTTAATAGATTAATTCAGGGTGAGGACTGCCCTGATAGTTGGAAGGCAAGCATAATATGCCCCGTCCACAAAAAAAGGGATCAGTGGCTGACCCTAGCATGTATAGGCCCATCAGCCTTTTAGATACAGCACAAAAAAAATATTTTGTAAAATCATCTTAGTTTGACTAGAGACCCGGATTCATTAAAATCAGTTACTGGATGAGGCCCAAAATGGCTTCAGACATAACAATTCAATTATTCAGCACTGTTAACGTCCTTTCTCATTTAATTCATAAATATGTAAAGATAAAAAAAGATGACACTTTATTGCTGTTTTGTGGAACTTAAGGCAGTCTTCAACAGTGTCAGTCATAAACTGCTATGGCAAAAATTAAGTTCAATAGGTATGGATTGCTTCTTACTGGATACCTTAATTAGGCTCCATTGTAATACATGGGTTCAAGTTCAGTACAATCAATTTGGCAATTTAACTTCTAGAACTCAGACAAATTTAGGAGCTCATCAGGGATGCATTTTAGCAAAAACACCATTCAGTTTATACATTAATTTCATTATAGTTCAATTATATAACAGATATTCATTATCCTAAAATATTTGACAGACCTGTAACTTGTTTAGCATATGCCAATGATGTTGTCCTAACTTCCACCTCATTGTTAGGCTTACAGAGGAAGATAAATTATTTTGCTGAGCTATATCAGGATAATGGTTTGGTTGCAAATAGAGACAAGACCATTTTGGTGGTTTTTGGAATTAAAACTAAAAAGACACCACATCTGTATAGTGGTAGTTAGCTAAAGGTTAATTATGTCAAGGTACCTCAAGGTATGAGTCTGCCTCAGTATTCCCAGGTATACCTCAGTATTGATTAACTTTTGTATGACTACCACGTACTTGGGGGTGATTGCGGCTAAAACTTATTATGACTATTTGGCCATAAGATTTTCTGATAAATTTTCCTAAAGAAGACATTTGAAGATGCTGGAGACTAGAATAACATTGGCATTAAATGCATTTCAAATGTTTAATTGTAAACTTGGAAAAGGCTTCATTAAGGGCCTCCTTGCTGTTATCAATGCCAAGATTAAGTTCTGCATTTTATATGAAGCCGAAATATGGGGTATTTCCAATCTACTCCATTTAGAAGTTGTTTTCAATTAAGTATATCACTATGTACTGCCTGTCCCAAGTTCTGTACCATCTAAAGTACTAAGAGCTGAAATAGGTCAGTTTTCTATTTATACCTTGGCCATGGAGAGATCTTTAACTTTTTTACTGGGCCTGTTCCTTTTGTTGGATACTGGAATAACTAAACAATGTATGAAAGAAGAGATCTCTTACATTCAAAAAGGATTTGTCTGTCCATCTACTAAAGTTATAAGAGATTATTTGTTTTCATTGGGCTTGGGTAACTTGCTGCATGAAATATACTGTACTCTAAGCCTTTTTTTTTAATTAAAATGCAAATTAAATATCAAGGTTAGAGATATTGCTGCTAGCCAAGACCTTACAAGACATTTCATCTTTAAAATGTTTTATTGGTATAAATGAATCTAATCTTGGCATCAACTTGAAAATTACCTGATAAGTATATCGAAGCCTCATGAGCGGAAAGCTATTTCTAGATTTTGAATGGAACTTTACAAAGCAAATTATATACTTTTAAGACAAAATTATCCTGGCACTACCTCCAAATTTTGCAAATGTGGTGGCCAAGTCACTGATGATTTGAAGCACATTATACTTTTTTGTCCTTTATATGAACATAAAAGATCTTTCTAGCTAGGCCCTGTCTTGGCTAATTCAGCATGCTCGCCTTCCCCCACCATGCACATGTTCCTTTAGCGACATCCTGTCACTATATTCGCACACCCCAATCCAGTCACCCTCGCTGACCGGTAGCCCTGTGGACAGGTGCCACAAATTAATCATCCTTTTTGAAAGCACTCAATCGCTGTCGCCATTGTCATGGCTACCGATTTAACAATATAATCCTTGGATTTTCCATTATTGTTATTCAGATACAGACGCGATACTTTTCTTGCCACTTTGTTATTGTTGCCCATATCAAATAGAATTGCCAGAATAAATTGCTAGGAGAGGTTTTGCATGATGGATGGCACAAATGTTTTCTGATTTTATTTGGTAACAAATTCTGTAGCAATTTTTGAAATATCGTTATATTATCATGTTTCTAAATTAATGTAATAGTGCTTATGATGACAATGATCAACCTCTGCTCTATATATTGCCCTCTTTGAACTGTATGCTGTCAAACAAATTCTAATATTAATTTATTTATTTGTAGTTTGTGGATTTGTCATTTTACTACATTGCAAAGGGTCCACCCACTGATCCGCTCGGCCCCTGGACCGACAGCGCTCCTCAAGCCACCGCCCGAGTCCTCCTCTCCGGGTTCCTCAGCCTTCCAGGTAGGGCACCAGCCGCCAGCCAATCAGAACATGAGGGCCTTTCCAGGACCTGCTCTGATTGGTCCAAAGCTTTCCATTGACTCTATTCCTTCAAAACCGGCAATTTAAGAGAGTTTAAGATATGTCTACTAAATTGTATACCAAGTTACAGCTTGTTTAGAGTTTTAAGTTGACAAGTGCTCAAAAAAGGACTGTGATTAAGGTTCTCTCAGTGAATTGGTGCTGCTCCACTCAGGCCCAGACTTTTTGGTGCCCAAACCAACTGGTCCCATTGTTGTGTAAATTGGACTCCCTGCTGAGCTGACTGCACCGCTTGCATCGGCCAGCATATTTAATGCTCCCCCTCTCTTCTTTTTTCAGCTGGGCCCCCCCTCACAGGGACCGCAGGCTCCAACCACTGACCTGCTTGGCCCCCAGACTGACAGCGCTCCTCAAGCTGCCACCTGAGTCCTCCTGCCCGGATCCTCAGCCTTCCAGGTACGGAACCAGCCACCAGCATCTGTGCCCCACTGGCACTGCACACCATCTCCCCACCCACCCCTGCCCACCCATCTGTGATCGACACTTATATTTATAATCAACACTGATCACCTGATCGGCTTTTTTTTCTATCTACTCAATTCCTCATTGGCTACTTATATTTCTGTACCACTAGAAGCAGCTGGTAGTGGCTTCCCCTACATGAGCTGCAGCTCCCTAACTCTTTACATCCCCCTCCAGTTTTTTCTCACCCTCACTGCTCGTACTATGGAGTCCAGACTGACTTCTAAATTATGGTTCATACCATTCATACTTCTTTCACTCCTTACTGATCTGCCGGGAGGCCAACCTAGTCGGCTAGCGCCACTGACAGTGGATAACAGCCCAGCCTGCCCCACTGGAACATTGCACCACCTGGTTGCTACTTTACACCCCCACTGCCCTGTCATCCCCTGTGCCACAATCACCTTGGTGCCCATTCAGCTCATTACCCTCCTTAAGATAGTATCCTCTCCTATCATTCTGTCATGCCCCCCAAAACTAGAAAATAATTACTCTATTGCTCATCCAAGGGATGCAGGCTACCCCAGCTCCTTATTCTCTTGCTCCTTCTCGCATCTGGTGATATCCACCAAAACCCTGGCCCTGTACTTGCCCATCCACCAGCCAGTGCCCACCCAGCCACTAATCCAGTTTCACTACCAAATGGTCTTAAAATCATCCTTCTAAGCATAAGAAGCCTTGTTCCCAAAATCTCCCTATTGCAACCTATGGTACATGCCTATGCCCCTGACATCATTGTGATCACTGAAACGTGGCTGTCCAAAAACATTACAGACCATGCTATCGCTATACCTGGCTTTACAATATCATGACAGGACAGGACCAGGAGAGGTGGCGGCGTGGCTATCTATACGTCCTCTTCCCTCCAGTTCACTCCCTCCTTCACAACTTCTGTTCAGTCATCCCACGAGGCTCTCCTTTTAAAAATCTCCTATCCCCACACTGTCCCCATCTTCATCACTGGAGTTTACTGTTGCCCTGAACAGCCACATTCCAATGTCACTGTCTTGGTCTCAAAGCTGTCCTCGTTTGCCAGTGGTAGTGTGCTATTCATCCTGGGTGACCTAAATCTAAACTGGCTGGCCCCATCTCTGGCTAATACCTGTTCCACTATCGAAGCCTTAAATCTCCATCAGCTGATACTGGAACCCACTCTTCTAAACCTTAAAATACTAAACCACTCCCTGCTTGACCTGGTCCTCACTTCCCATCCCCATCGAGTAGTGGCCTCCGAGCTACTACCAGACTCTATCAGCGACCACTACATGACCTTTGTAGTGCGGAAAATACATAAGACTAAACTCCAAGCGAAAACTATTTTCACTAGATCTTTCACATCACTTGACCTGAAATCATTGCTCCATGACCTTGCACAAGCTGACTGGTCCTTCCTTATTACAGCAACATCAGCTGACAAGGACTTGCCTACTTCATCTCTAAGTTTCTTCAGGTTTGGAATTCCCGAGCCCTGCCCCATAAAACTAGGGTCTGAGGCAAGCACCTCCCCTGGGTCACCATCTAACCCTCCATCACCTATCCTCAGGCACAGTCACTCTGTCCAAACCTATCGCCATTGCTGGATGCTTCAACTCCCATTTCACCACCTGTGCCTCTACTCTGCTAAGCACACTGCAAAGTCCATCCTCTGCCCCGGGGGCCCCTTCTTATGCCCCACACACTGACTCACCCTCCACTGCTCCTCCACCTGCCCCCATTTCTCCCCCACAACCTGTCCCTTCCCCCTCGGCTCCTTTACCCAGTACCTCTCCTCCAAACCTCTCACACCCCCTCCCTGTTCTCCTTCTCTCCTGTTTCTCCTGACACTACCCTTTTAGCTCTCTTGGCACTAAACCCTACCAAAGGCTCCTCACCTGATGGCCTTGACACTAGGCTCCTCTACCTCTCTGCTTCTGCCATAGCCTACCCACTCTCCCTATTACTAATCATCTCCTTTGAGACTGCCACTGTTCTCTCTGTTTGGAAACAGCCTGTTGTCCTCCCCCTCCCTAAGGGGGGCAACTCCTCCTTTCCTGGGAACTATCATCCTATCTCTCTACTACCATCCTTAGCTAAGTTACACTAATACATAGCCCTCAACAAACTCTCCTTGTTTCTCTCTGATTCTACTTTCTTCACCCCCTTCCAGTCTGTCTTCAGGAAATCCCACTCTACCACCACCACCTCTCTGCTGAGGTTAACAGATGCCATCTCCTCAGGTTTTGAAAAAGGGCATATTACCTCAGCTATCTTTGTAGACCTGGCCAAAGCTTTTGACACTGTCTTTCACCCCCTCCTCCTTCACAGCCTTTCTGCTGTTGGACTATCTCCTTCTGCCACATGATGGTTCAGTGCCTACATGTCACAGTCAGTAAGAATATCTGATGTTCTCTCTACTCCCCTGCCTATAACCACTGGAGTCCCCCAAGGATCAGTGCTAGGCCCCATTCTGTTCTCCACCTTTTTAAATGACCTACCCCTGGTTTGCTCTGCAACCAGCATCCACATGTATGCTGATGATACAGTATTGTTTACCTCTGGCAATGCTGTCTCTGATGTCACTACCAGGCTCTAGTCCGACTTCACTAAAGTCCAACTCTGGTTTAGTTCTAATCAACTTTTTCTAAATTCCAAGAAGACAGTCTCCATGTCCTTTAGCACATGGCAGAGACTCGCTAGGCTAAGTCACCTCCCCACCTTTCACACCCTTGAAGGGAGTGTTCTTGAGGACTCCTCCTCTTTCAGGTATCTCGGCATCTGGCTGGACAGATACCTTGACTTCTCTGTCCACATTGATGCCATTCTGAAAAAACTAAGGCCCAAGCTTGGGGCCCTTTACAGAAACCGCAGCTGCATCCCGCTCGCCGCCAGACGTGAGCTGGTACAGAAGATGATCATGCCCATTTTTGACTACTGCAACATAGTCTATGGTGCTGCCCCACAGTCTCACCTATCCAGACTGGACTCTCTCTTCAATTCCTTCTGTCATTTTGCTCTTGATGACCCTCCCCACACCCATCATTATGACCTCTACGTCTCTCTCAACGTCCTTCCCCTACACTCCCGGCGTGCGCTACATGGTGTTAAGTTCATCTCCAAATTCTGGCTTGGATCTCTCCCGTCATGTATCTCCTCCTCTCTTGGCACCCCTACTCACTCCCTTTATTCCTTGAGATCCCAGGCTGACACTTGTACCCTCTTAGCCCACTGCAGAACTACTTCCTCTGGCCAAAATGCCTTCTCTTACCACTTGCCTAAAATGTGGACTGCACTTCCTCCACAAATCCACCACTCCTCCTCCTCCCTTTATTCTCTTACCTCTGCTCTGCACAATTACCTTACACCTACCTGCACCTGCTCCTGACCCCCTTCTTGCCCACCTGTCTCCCTCTCTCTCTCTCTCACTTTTTTCTCTCCCTCTTGCTCTCTTCTTTCTCATCCCCCACCCCACCTGCACTTATACTGCCCCTTATAGACTAGCTCTTAAAAATGTGACTGGATCCTATCTTTTCACCCTTGCAGCATCTGCATCACCTGTGAACTGCCTGTAATGTATGTATTGTTAACCTTGCATCCTATACTTTTGACCCTGTTCTGATTCTTTATGTATGCTGCTCCTATGAACCGCCAGTACAGTAACTGTTACATCAGCCTATTATGTACTCAATTGCCTGGAACCTGTTTTGAAATTGTATGTATGTATGTATTCACTATCTGTTATGTATGTATCTAAGAATTTTCAATCAGTACATCCCTCTCCCCATTTCCCCCAGTACGTACCGTGAGAAGAGCATTAAGTTGCTCAGTGACAGTACAAGTCACATTAAACTGTTTCACCAATGACCTTTGCTCCAATATTCGCATGTTTCTCTCCAATCTTTCATGCTACTTCTTATGTTTCTGCCTATACCATTTTGTTGTGTAATACTCATGCAATAATTTCAATTCTTTCTCCTTGCTTCATTGTAGTTGTAAGCACCTTATGTTTTTTATTACCTGTATGCCTTATTTAAATTGTAATTCAGTTATACTTTTGCGCTTCCCCTGCCCCCTCACCCTGGGTCTCACCTGGAAATGGGTTTTGGCTCAGTGTGACACTTTTGATCGCCAAACTTTTAAATAAATAACTAAACCTGTTCCTTATTAAAAGGAACAGTAAAGCAGAGTAACATCAGAATTTATGGTTTTCTGTCATACTGGATGGGAAGCAAAATAAATGTTTACAGTTAGCATCTGGTTCATGAAGCAGAGACATGGAATCACTTATTAGCAATGTTGTTATAGATTAGCAATGATCTGCCAGCAAAAAAAGGGCTGTTGGGGTTCTACATCATAAAGGTGATTGCTGAAAGGCGATTGTCATTATGGCAAGTGTACATTGTCGAAATTCAGTTTTGGCAATGTACGCCACTGGTGAAATAGATAACGGGACACAGGACATTGTTGTTTTTTATGTAAAGTCGCGGGCTAAGCCCCCCGCCCCCACTTAAGGATTCTCAACCCAGGGGGGTACATGTCAGGCAGGGTGGAAAGTGTGTGCAAAATAAAAAGTGCTCAGGCCGAGTGGAAGAAAACACACCTGCACCCGGACCCGAACCCAGTATCCTGGCTGTCCCAACCTAGCACCCACCCACCACACCACAGAGCCAGCTCAGCCACTCATAGTGGCACCACCCCTGACAAACCATCCCTCCCCTCGCTCAGCGTACTCACCCCCACATGTGTGTGTACATGTAACGACATCCCATCACCATTCGTAAACCCCCACATCCGGTCACCTTCCCTACTCCCTCACCCTGTGGGTATGCGCTGCAAGTGGGTAGCTGTTTCGGTAGGTGCCCACTTGTGATTAGCACATATCACAGGATACCGGCTGTTGGCCAATCATGCCTTTCTGTTCTTATTCAAGAAATGCTGTGTGAGTGAGCCATAGAGGCTCTTCATGCCCCTCTTCTACCCTCTCTTTCTGGTGTGATCTTTGTCAAGCCCCAGTATCTGTTCCACATTCTCTTTATAGTCCCCAACTGGTTTTGCACAGGTGATGACCTCCTCAGGCAACCAGTTCCACTCTCCACCACCGTGTGTGAAAAAGTACTTCCTGGAATCTCTTAAAGTTGTTCAACCACAGCTTCATGGAGCTGCCCCATGTTGCTTGTGTTCACATTCAGCCTGAAACATTCCCAACCATACATGACAATTTAACTAGTAGAGGAATTTATATGGTTCAAGCATATCCCCTCTTGTCACAATTGTTGTGGCAAGAAATACAGGCAAGGTTGGATCCCTTGCTTTGCCTATACAATGCTTTCACTCCTTTTTTATGAATCACTGACCTAGGTTTAGAAAAACTACTTGGTCAATAAAGATTCCATATGGCCCTCACATTGACTGTGGCTAAGACAATTATAATGAGGCATTGTCAGAGGCATTTTCCAATGGAAATTAATACTTACAGACATATTTGTTGGGTGCTCAACTGGCAATTAATTTATTAACACATCCTTTTATACAATACCATCACCTTTATCAAATCATTTTACATTTATTCGTATTTACACTTTTTACAACATTCAAGTACATTTATTTCTTGCTGTTCTTCCTTCGCCAGTCCATTCTCTTTCTCTAGTCTTTATGGGGCCCAGATGCATGATCCAACACCCTCTTTTGGTTCCTAAATCCATTTGCTTTCCTTCCCGGTGTTGGATGCCAATAACACGACCCCAGCTTCCTTTCTACTTCACCTTCCCATGTTACAGCCATGGCTGGATGCCCTTGATCCCAGCCTGTGCCTGATTACCTCCTCCTATCCTTCCCCCAACTCAGTCCTATACCCCCACTGTGCCCTTCCCCCTGCCAACCTTTTATTCCTCCCTTCCACCCCTCTCTGTAATTATTATTATATTTATTTATTTCTGTTTTGTTTTTATTAGCTCTCATAACCAGTTACACAACCTTGTTGCCATCTTAGCGGCCACCCATGCCCCACTGCCTTACTGTATCCATCATCTGCTGCCCTCTTTTGGCATCCCCTTGCCTCTAGAGGTTACTTACCATTGTTCTCTGTATTCCCAGTCTTCCTTGTATGCTGCCCTCATCCAGTGGCCCATTTCTTGCCTGATCGGCTGTCCCACCCACTACTTTCTCTCTTCCAACTCCCATGTCAATAATTATCTTTGTCCAGTTCTGGGTGGGTGGAGGGCTTAAATTTCAATCTTATTCAAAGAAGGGGATCCTTCTCTTACAGCCAATTGTATTGCTCATTTGGACCCCTAAGGACCCTTGACCTTGCTCTGCCCCCAAGTCAATCACCTCACCCCTTTTCCATCTGCATCATTTTGCTCACTTGGTGATCTTATCTGGCTCCCCCATCCCCTTTCATATGTCCCTTCTAACATCCCCCTCCCTTCTTACCTAGCATCCATGCCATTTCCTTCAGGAAATCCCTGACAATTCGGTTTGCCCTGAAATGGCAACTCAGCTTGTCAGAGGGACTTTCCCATGGAAATGAATACTCACAGACATATTTGTTGGGTGCTCAATTGGTAATACATTTATTAATACATTTATTAATGCTGACAGAGGAAACCAAGTAAAGCTCTTCCTACCATGCTAAACATCGATGGTACCCATATGCTGGATCCTAAAACTATTGCTGATACATTAAACAAGGCTTTCACCAACCTCAGTGGTATCCTGCCCCCAGACTACCCACTTCTTTTGAAGGATGACTCCTGTACATGCAGCCCTGAGCAACATTCTCTCTCTCCACCCCGTTTCTACCTGAGTCATCTCCTGTACAAAAGCAAAACGGTACCTCTCTAAAGCGATAGGCAAGTCAAGGGCTAGCAGTGATGGCCTTGATCTCATACTAGTTGAACTCACTCTGGATACTATTGTTGCATCCCTTACAAAAATTATAAATCTATCCCTAGCCACAGGCAAATTTCCTCAACTCTGGAAAGCTACCATGGTCTCACCTGTTCACAAAAATAGTGACAAATCTAACCACTAAATTTACAGACCAATATCCATACTTCCTCACCTCCCAAAAGCACTTGAATGAATAGTCGCTGATCTGGATAAATACCAGTTCCTGTGTCCACAACAACACAGTTTTCAGAAACAACATATCACCACTACCTCCCTAGTTGCATTTACTGGCTATATCCACAATACCTTAGATCGAGGGCAGCTGGTGGGGTCAACATACATAGACCTCACCAAATCCTTCAATACTGTAAAATCGTGAACTACTGCTGAGCCAGCTAACCACCACTGGGCTCTGACCAGAGTCCCTTGCCTGGTTTAGAAACTACCTCTCCATGAAGGAACAAAATTATTGGTAGGAGGAAAAAGGACTTAAGTTCCTCTAACAGGTGCACCCCATCCCCCCTATAATACCCCCAAATGGCATGGGACATATCCCACATATGTAACATAGAAACATAGAAGTTGACAGCAGATAAGGACCACAAGACCCATCCAGTCTGCCCATTTCTTTTCCTACCTCATAAATGTGCCATCGGTCTTTACTCTGTCAATGGCCTATCTATTCATACTCATCTGTATTGCTCCCTTATGCCTATCCCATGCCTGTTTGAAGCACTGCACTGTATTCATATCCACCACTTTCAGAGGTAAGCTGTTCTATGCTTCCACTACCCTTTCTGTGAAAAAGAACTTCCTCACATTACCCCTTAATCGGCCTCCCTCTAATTTCATGCTGTGTCTTCTTGTCCTGCTATTTTTCTTATATTGAAACATGTTAGACTCTTTCACCTTGTTAATGCCCATAAGGTGTTTGAATGTTTTGATCATATCACCTCTCTCCATCCTTTGCTCTAGGGTATACATATTGGGCTCCATTAATCTGTCCTCATATGTTTTCTGATGCAGTCCCTCCACCATTTTGGTTGCCCTTCTTTGGACTGCCTCAAACTTGGTTAATGTCCTTATACAGTGTGGCTCCAGTACTGCACACAGTACTCCAGATAGGGCCTAACTATGTCTTGTGAAGAGGGATAATTACCTCCTCTTCTGACTTGTGATACCCCTACTATACACCCCAACATCCCCTAGCCTTAGCTACTGCTTTAGTGGTCTGCTTGGATGATTTTAGGTCATCGGTGATGATGATGCCTAAGTTCTTTCTTCTCCTTGTGACTGCCAGCAACTCCCTCCCAGCCTATAGCTGGCTTCAGGTTTTCTTCCTATGTGCATTATTTTGCACTTCTTTGCATTAAACCCCAGTTGCCACTCTTCCTACCATTTTGCTAGTTTATCTAGATCTCTTCTCATTCTGCCCACCCCATCTGGATCATCTACTGTGTTGCAGATCTTGGTGTCATCTGCAAACAGACAGACCTTACACTCCAGTCCATCTGCAATGTCACTGATGAAGATATTGAATAGGATTGGCCCCAGGACTGATCCCAGAGGTACCCCACTTGTGACTTGCATCTGTTCTGACTGTATACCATTACCACCACTCTCTGTTTTCTACCCATCAACCAATTTTGCCACCCAGTTGTCCAACTTCTGGCCCACCCCGTGCCTAACCAGCTTATTAATCAATCTATCAATAACAGTATTGAAAGTTTGCTGAAGTCAAGGTAAGCCACATCAACAGCTGAGGAGGTGAGTTTCCCTGTAGTCCTCATTAGTATAGTGGTGAATATCCTCACCTGTCACGCGGAGGATGGGGGTTCAATTCCCCAACAGGGAGTTTGGTTTTGCATCACTTCCTCAGGTTGCATTGGCATGCAGGCAATTGTATATGCCCACTAATTCTGCTGTCACCAAGGTCACTCTCCTCTTTAGGTGCTTTCTGGCCTTCTTCACAGACCTGATGTCCTTGGCATGTCTCTAAATCCTTCTAGAGGTAACCTTGGACTAACCAATAGTGACTTGCAACCACCAGCCTTTAATGATTCCCAAATCTGTCTTTATGTTCTGGAATAGTGCCCCCCCCATGGCATTTCTCCTAGATCATTCCCTCCAACATGAATTATTAACAAGTCCAGCTTAGGCCATCTTGGTTTTTGCTCTTCTAGAACCGATAAGTGTTGTGCCAATTTCATGCCTGGGACTCCTTTCCATTGTATCTGTGCCTCCTCAGCCACCCTCCCGAGCTGTCTCCCTCCCAGTATTGCTGCTGCGTGCCTTTCCACCCAGTACATAAATGAATGCTCCATGAACCAAACTTGTTTTTGTCATCTACTGCATGTTGGTGCAAATCAAATTAGCTGTTACATCAATTTCCTGATGTATCTCTTGTAACAGTTTGATTTCCACCTGACCACCTGCTTAACCTCTTCTTCAGAGACCCCTTGTGTCACCATTTCAAGGCAGTGCCTGTTCTAAAGGAATGTGGTGAAAATTGCTTAGGATCCTCCCCAAGGAATGCTGTCCCTTTGTTTACAACACCTGTCACCCAGTAACAAGTGACTGTTTTTCCCCTCTGGGTTGAATAGCTCAGTATTCTGTCAGAGCTACCACCACACACCAGCCCTTGCCTGGCTATTTTTCTAGTATTACCTCAGTCCTCAAGCCTGTTAGATCCATTGTGGACTGGCACAGTCAAATTATCACCTTCCCCATTCCCCAATGAACTTCCTCCCATAACATCCCACCTGCTGCATCTGATTTGCTTTTAGTGACTACTTCGCCTACTCTGAAAGTTTCTCCAGCCATGACCATGAAAATTGCCTGAATAAGCATGCCTCATTCCAGGAGGAGCATATATGCCTGGGAGCCCCCAGAGGTTTTAGCAACAAGTGCCCTACTGCTGGCCTCCTGTCATCCCCAGGCCTTCCCCAGATTCTCTGCCACCCTATGAGCATCCTCTGTACCACTTTAAATTTGTTTAGCTCCACCTATCCCCTGATGCTGCATGCCCACCCAATCCCTGCTAATTGCATACCCATGGTTGTGTGTGCCCTTCCCACCTCCCATTTTCTGACCACAAACTGAACTATCTGCTTCTTCATTACAGGCTTACTTACTTTAAATCTTTCCTGCTGTTGGAACTCCTGGAAAGTGTTCCACACCATCTCATATGCCTTTAGCATGTTAGTAGAAAAAGAGCTCCATTACAGCAGTCTAATTACTTCCAGTGAATTTCCCATAACTGAGGTGGCACCCATTTTTTTTGGATGGTGGCTTGTGATATCAAAGACATGAATCTGTACAGTTGAAGACAGGAAAGGCGGTCAGCCACTTCATTCTGAATCCTCTCAATATGCCTTTCTTTAAAAGACAGGTAGATGTTTAGGTCTAATAACATCAACTGACATAATACCCTGGTCACCATCTTGGTGGACCCCATCTGTCTGTTGATTACTTCTACCACTGCTTTGTTGTCGCACCTGAAGATAATCCTCTGGTTCTTCAACTTCCTGCCCCATTTTAACATTGCTGCCCATATGGGAAATATTTCCAGAAATGTGATGTCTTGGAACAGGCTCCTCTGATTCCACTCTTCAGGCCAAGCCTTGGGCATCCATTCCCCTAGAAAATAAGCCCCCATGCCCAGGGCCCCAGAAGCATCTGTGTACAGCTGTAGGTCTGTATTGAACAGTCAGTCATTCTGCCAAAACATGACCCTATGGTACCCATTCAAAAATTGTCCCCATACCTACAAATCCTGGCACACCCCTTTAGAAAAATCTACCCAATTATATGGTAGCTTTGCCCTTCCCGTGGCTGTTGCCAGCCTCCTGATGAATGACCTCCCCAGTGCTATTGCCTTGCAAAGCAAAGTTTAAATGCCCCACAAGCTGTTGTACTGTTGCTAGCAGTACCCTCCTTTTGTTCTTTACCTGTTTTAGTAATCCTTTCAACCTGAGAACCTTGTACTGTGGTAAGTGGAACATTTCATGTTTGGTATCAGCTTCAGTGCCTAAATGCTCTAATTTTTTTGGATGGCCTTTCTGTCTTACCTTTTGCCAAGAGTACCCCAATGACCCCACACATTTCCTGAAAATCACACAACATGGATACAGTCCCCTTTCTCGCTTGTCCTACCAGAAGGAAGTCATCCAGGTAGTGAACTACCACCTTATGCCCATACCAAACATCCATTGTAACCATGTACAAAGGCTTCTAAAGTGGCACATGCTACCGAACATCCCATAGGCATGGCTTGGTCAAAAATTGTACCCTGCTTGGAATTTAAAGCCCAGCAGATCCCAATCCTCTGGTCTAACTGGAAGCAACTGAAAAGCTGCCTCTATGTCAGTTTTAGCCAGCCAGCCAGCCCCCGGCCCCCACACAGCCCTAATCAATTCTACTGCCTGATCAAGCATGATCAAGCTGATACTGCACTCTGTTTCTCTGCAATCTATCATTCTCTGAGGCCCCTTCCAGATAAGACAGGTGATAGATCAGACAGAACTCCGCCAACTGCTTTTATGAAAGCACTTCGAGGGGAGATACCCTGAAGTCCTGAAAAGGGAGCTCACTGAATGACCTCTCCACCCTGCCTGCTACTAGCTCTTTCTTGATCTTTTTGCTCACTATTTCTTCCTTATCTCTGACTGAGCCTAGGTTTTTGGCAGACATTTTCCTCCGTATTCCTTGGTATCCTAGACTGAAGCCTTGTGTGAAACCCTCCCTCAACAATCTTCCCAATTCCCTGTTTAGGTGTTCCCTGGTCCATTCTTGCATCATTTCAACCTACATAGGAGTTCTGGCTAGTGAGAATCTCTGTCTGACCAACCATCCCCCCACTAGTTCCCACTGTATCCTGCCTCATATGTCCCTTTCCTGTTAGAGCCCCTCCCCCTTCTTCTTTGATATTAGCTGGCCCTTTGACCCATTATATCCACCCTGAAAGGGCTGCTCATAATAGTTCTGAGAGCCCAATCTCTCACCCATCATCCTGCAGTGGGACACAAGGTACTGGCCCACAGACTTGGAGCAAATATGCCTAAATTTGCAATTTACTCACATGCATGTCACTTTGTTGTAGCCCAAGCAGGTCTTAACTATCTGGCTGTTTCCCCCCTTTCTAAGTCCTTAAACATAGAAACATAGAATTTGACGGCAGATAAGGACCGCTTGGCCCACCCAGTCTGCCCATTTCCCTACCTACTGGATAAGCTACAGATCCTAGTTAACCAGCAGCCTACTTCTTCCTACCCCCACCCCCTAGAATGGCCTTATGACTGTCCCATGCATGCTTGAATTCCACCACTTCCCTACTGCCCCTGACCTGCCTGGAGACTGTCCATACCCATAGGTCTGTGTGGGTGCAATCCCATCTTAAATTACCATGCAAAGCCATCCTTTGCCAAAAAGCTTCATCTTACCTCATCCATCCACATCCCAACTTCACCTTGATAATGTCTGAATAGACCAGTAGTGGTATAGCTAAATCTGGCTGTTTTTCCAATAAAATGGCATTAAAGACCATGAAGCCAGCTTGTCATGCATCAATAAGTTTCCCTTTATAAGACATATCTTCTGTAATTTTCCCCAATAGTGCCATTGTCACTGCAATTTCTGATTTCCCAGCTGTCTCCTTCTGGTCATACTTCTTTGCCATCTCTTTATGTACCAATGCAAAGATATCCACAAATTTCCCCTTCCATATCTTTTCTTTAATGGTCTGTGGTATGTGATCCCTGAGAGTCATTCCTGGCACCCCTCCCTTTGCTCCTCCTCAGGCCCTGACTCCTCCCATTTTGCTCTTCTTAGCTCCTTTAGCATCCCTTCCATTTTCTCCAAACCTTTATCCCTTTTGTCACATATTATGCCCTCTAAATACTCCTTCAGACTGCCATCCATAGACAGATCATCCTTCCCTTTATCATTTCCTGTATCTGGTTCAGCAGGTTCGGGAAGGGGCTCTGGTTCTGGTATTGGTTCCGGTAACCGGTAGTGTTGGTCACTTTCCTTTGCCCTTTCCCATGGGCCAAGGTGGCATATTGAATTTCCTGGCCACCTCCTCCTCTTCCTCTTTCTCTCTCTTTTGGGCCACATCGTTGATCTCAGTCATCTTACCCATGAGAGTTGTGGCCTCTTCCCTCAGCTGGGTGCTTGTGGCAGGAGCTGACGTCTTCTTGGATGGCATCCTATCGACTTAAACAGTGACAGAAAACCACAATGTCCAACATCTGGTCAGAATAACCCTACCCACTTGCCATCAGGAATGGGTTATGCCCACCATCATTGACTGCCTATTCAATTCCCTCAGTCGCTTTGTTGTTGTTTTCTTTTTCTTGCTGCAATGCACCTGCATCCTACTAGCTGGAGGCCCAAGGCCTATGTTCTGCTGTTAATCCCCCACCCCAGCCACAGCGGGCGATGAGGCCATTGACTAGTACCTTGCCTGCTCCCTGCTTGCTATCTCTTCTTATTTCCTCTATGAGTTTTTTTTATATAAGGCCATGTATCCTCCCACCCCACGTGATCGGAGGAGGAGGTTATTGCCCCTGGATACTTGCAACACCTCCCTTTAGCACATTTGGTACTCTGTATCTTGAGCCATGCGGCCCAGCCACTATTTTACCCAAGCTGGCTGGCCGCCATTTTAGTTTGCCTGCCGCCTGCCATTTTAGCTGGCCATCCCTTCTTTTTTTTTTTAAATATCTGTCCTTCCACCCCACACATGCTGCGGGTCCATCAGCTCTCCTGAGGCCATCGTCTCTGTGTGTGCTCTGCTTGCCTCCTCTGCTGTTGGTCCCCTGCCTTCTCCTCCTCCCTACCCTGAAGATGGCTTGACTGGAAACCATTCTCCAGGACGCCAAGGCCCAGCCTGTGGCTTAGGATACCAGTTCAGTATGTAGTATGGAATAAAGCTAAAGCAAAATAGAGCAGACAAAACTGTGTAAACATATGCCATAACAGCGCAAGCCACACAAGAGCATAGGAAACAAAACGGCAAATGTAAAATACAGCTGGGAGTAAACTCAGATTATTTCACAAACACTATGGGCAAAAGATCTAGGTTTGTGGTATCCCCGCCCCCTCCACCATATGTGCTGCCCTCAGTGCCTTCCTTAGAGGGGGGAAACATGCGTGAACTGGCACTGAAGTGCAAACAGAGGACAGAGCCTGCTGAGCAGCACCCATAGTGCAGAGGGTTGGGGGTCACAGTAAAAAATAGCATAGGCAGTCATGGTGTAAAGGCCACATATTTAAGACCTGTGTCCGAACCACTCACTTCCCACAGAAGGCTCTTTCAGAAGCAGCACATGCACCAAATTGCCTACTCACAAGCAGCCACACCATGCACCAAACCACTGATCCGCAAGCAGCAGCACACCCTTCACAGCACCTGGTAGGTGCCTCTCATGTCAAGTGGTGCAACACCATCTAGTGGCAGCAATGGGACCACAAAATGTATACAGGTCCCTGTAAACCTTTATTGCTCCCCCACAAGTGTACATTTTGCCCAGCCCCGCGAACACCCCCGTCTGTGACAGTGAGATTGCTCAAGCCCTCAACAAGCGTGGTACAGTGCCCACTGCAGATGAACCCAGGGGGCATTGGGTGTGGCCAACCACCAAAACAACTGTATGCCAGCAACACCATTAGTACACAGTGTCCACTCATACAGTCCCATCTCCCCCACCCTACTATACCGAGAGCATGGCGACAGTGTTCTAAGTGCCTCCTACCACACAACAGAGCACATCCCCTCAGTACACATATCCCCAGCAACATCATACAGTTCACCCCCCACCCTAGGGAACAGCACTCATGATGGGACAAGGTGCTGGCATACTTAGCTGCATACACTGCCCCAACCCCCCCAAGACAGTAACCCTGCTTACCACCAGAGTGCTTGCATTCCGTGCCAGTACAATGTGAGTGTCACCTTTCCACGATACAGGTATGAGCAAGGATTGACATGGTGACAACATGGAGGGCATGCTCACTTGATGCAGGCACACATGTGATCCACACAGCTGCCGGACAAGGGTACTGGCACTGTCCACAACATGGCGGTGCACCAACACATGGCAAGGTTATGCGGTATTTACTGGCAATGTACACTGTGCTGTATGACTATGGCACAGGACAGAACAGCCAGCAAGAACAATGGAAAGGCAATAAACAATGAACAGAACTCTGTACCTGCTGGGTGGACATCCCAAATGTAGCTACTGGGCATCTGTTACCAGTCACAGTTCCACTGCCATGCAGGCGATGCCACATCTGCTGCACCTCCATGGTCCCAATGGAAAGTAACAGTGCACAGCTGCAGCAACCACCTACAGTAGCAGATGCCGCTGTTGAACACAGCAACACTGGCCAAGCAGCACTGCTGAAAGGTACAGCACACATGGCAAACACTAAATTGTGGGAGGGCATGCAGCAGACAAGTTATGCATCCCAATGCACCAGTGTGGCCAATCACAAGCCAGCCACACATCCCCAGGACACCACAGGACCAGCAGAGTAGCTGCAGCTGCTATGTGTAAGGTCTGGGCTGTTGCATCCCACCCATGGCAACAGCCTCAGGTTTTTCACAGCAATATTTATTTATTTATTTAGTCAATCAGAGGAATTATGACCCTTTGAGTCATGGACTCATTTACAATGGCTCCGCATCAACAGCCATACATTCAGAGATAATACATTAGTGAGACATCACATTTCAAGTAATCACATATAAAAGCCAAGGTGGCTGAAAGTTTATACATGCAGTAGCTAGGGTATTGATATTATTGCAGTGAAACAATTATAATACAAGTGCAGCTTCTGGGGCATTGTCATATAGTAGTAACAGTGATCTATGCAATAGTGAGACAACACAGTTTTAAGGAAGTATTTACAATACAGTAGCCTGGGTGGCTGTTGACCTATACATTTAGTAGCTAGGGTATTGGTATTAGTACAGGAGGTATAGTTACAGTGTAGGTGCAGCCTCTAGGGCATTGTCATATAGCAGAGACAGAGATCAACAGCAGTGATGTCCCATACAATTAGTCCTATACAACTGGTGGCAATGTCAATGGGAAGTGGCCATAGGGCAGCTCTGTGCAGGTCAGTTAGGAGGATTAACAGCTGCACTGGCATTGGCGCAAGGAGAGAATGTGCTTTTTTAGGATGGTATTGAAGTGTCCTAGATTGGGAATGGAGGTTATGGCTGGGGGGAGCTCATTGCACCAGGCGGGAGCTCTATAGGGAGATGATCTCTGAGCAAGTGAGGTTCTGACTCTGGGCACGGTCCAATACTGACCATGACAGGCAGCCCATTTGCACTTGGGTAGCCAGTGGGGGGGAATATGTGCACATGCATCAGGCCACAGGTGTGTGCACTTAGGCTCAGTGATGGCCCTCATAAAAGGGCAAGCCTCCTGCAGGAGCATTATCCTGACCAACTCAGGAGGTGTAGGTGTGTTGAAGGAAATCAGGATGCCATTGACATGCATTAAGAGTCAGAAGGGGGCATCCCTACTGCTCCATGAGGGGTATCTCTTCAGGAAGAAGCGTATATATCAGGAGAGGGTGTACTTGAAATTTGTGAAGTATGACAGGGCACATTGCCCGGCCTGGGTACACACACTAGTGGAGGAGGTGGTGCACATTGCTGGGGCCTACAACCATGTCCCAGATGTTGCTGACAAGGCCACTGGGGGCTGATGGCAGCAGTGAAGGACCATGCCCAATGAACCACAAAGACATGCTGTGAGGTGGTGGCAGCATGCTCCAGCAGCATCCCTGCAGCTGTGACTGGCAGGCTGCCTGCAATGCCATTCATGAAGAGGACCTGTGCCAGGGCCAGGACATCAGTGCAGAGACCACCGCCCATGACATCATCCCTGCATGATCTTGCCATCCTGGATGAATACACCAGAAAAGACACATGTGAAAACTTCCTCCAGTATGACAGTGGTCCTGGGGACAGCAGGTGCCTGATCTTTGCAACACATCCCATGCTGTCACATCTGGAGGGTTGTGCCAGCCTCTTCATGGATGATACCTTCAGGATAACATCACCACTATTTCCACAGCTGTACACTGTGCATGTACTGCTGGAAAACACCATCTTCCCTACTGTATATATCCTTATGAGTGCCTGCATCACTCCAACATATGCCACGGCCCTGCAGCAAGTGAAGACCCTGTGCCCAGGTCTGGCACCGACCAGTGAACTAACAGATTTTGAGCAGGAGGCAATGAAGGCCTTCCAGAATGTTTTGCCTGGCTGCCGCAACACGGTTGCTTATTCCCTTTTGTCACGGCTGTGTGGCAGAAGTGACAACAGACTGAGGGACTGGTCAACCAGTACATGGACAAACTAGGTGGGCCAAGGGGTCCTTATCTGCCGTCAAAGTAAACTTCAGCAGGCCTTCTCCTCCATTGAATCCTGGTTTCTAAATCATAAACTGCTTCTCAATCAGAAAAAAAACAAGTCTATGGTCTTCTGCAGCCCCCACAACAAAAACAAACAACTCCACCTCTCTATTGCAAACTAACCAGGAGCCATCCTCGAGCAAACACAATCGTTCAAGTACCTCGGCATCATCCTTGATCCCCACCTCTCATACGCTGTCCATATCAGCAATGTTGCAAAGTCTGCCAGTGCAAGGTTAGGCATATTATTCCGCACAGGAAACACCTAACCCCAGAAACACTGTCAGTGACCATCCAAAGCTCCATCGTCAGCATCATAGACTATGGTCTTATCATATATGTGTATGCAACTACCATTGCTCTCAAATGTATCGCAACCTCCCTGAATAAGGCCTGTCATCTCCTCACTGGCTCACATCACCGTACCCACACATGTGACATTTATTCCCAATCTGGATGGCTTCAACTTGACAAATGCGTAAAATACCAAACCTACATCATGGCCAAGAAAATTATAATGGGTCTTGCCCCACCTGGTGTCTGTGCCCTCCTTAAGCCTAGACATAGGAACGTCACTACAGGGAGATCCAATTCCCATCTACTACATATCCCACAATGTCTTAAAACTCAAGGTCAAAGATCATTCACCTATCGTGCATCTAACTGGCTCAGCTCTCTTGACAGCGACATAGCGATCACTCCAACACTCAGCCTCTTCAAGTCCAAGCTGCGCCTCTCACTGTTTATAACCTGTGATTGCCCGTCTTAACATTTCCACCGTTCCAGCTGCAAATGCCCCAGTACCCAGCACTTACAATCAGTCTTTGCACCCCTAGCACCTTACCTGTTATATTCCCTTTACAAGGCTCCCTGGCTACACTGTCTGCCACCCTCATCCACCTCCCCATATCTCCTCCTGCCCCACCCCAACCGCCTCCCCGACTCCCCTTATCCCTGCACTCCTCCCTCGACTCTCCTACCCTCATTTCCCCACCATGCACCCCTTCCCTTTTCTTGCTCATACCTCAAGTCTTTGTACTGGTTATTACATGTCTGTAAGTCAACGACTATATGTTTGTAACTAAAAATGATGACTGTTGCACACGCTGACATGGAACCTTTGTAAAAGAGCCTCGACTCAAAGGTATTGTAATCTTAGATTGAAATAAATAAATAAATAAATAAATAAAAGTCTATGTTTCTATGTTACACCAATGACCTTGAGTTCACCCTTCATGTGCACATGCTGGTCGCACTGACATTTGTGCACCCTAATAGGGTGGTCAAGGCATTTGAGGAGCTGCATGACTTGGATTTCTTCAGGAGCCATGATGACCTGCTTACCCCATTACTGGACTATTTTGAGGACACATGGGTTGCCAGGCCTGTTGGTCAGTCCATCTAGTGCCAACCACTCAATCTGGTCCAATGCTGGAATGTGTATGAGGCAGCGAGGGGTGGCACACCTCACACAAACAATTCTGTGGAGACATGGCACTGTGATTTCAGCAACAGGCTTCAGTCATGCCACCTAAACATCTGGTGCTTCAATGGGGCCCCCAGCACAGAGCAACATCTGACTGACATGAAGCTGGCACAGTTGACTGTGGGCAGCACTATATGCATGGACAAGCTCAAGTTTAAAGATATCTGCTGGCACATCAGCAACATTGTGGCTCTGTACAGCACCAACAGCACTGCTGACTATCTGAGGGGCATTACCTTCAACCTGTCCTTCCTGGTTTGACTGGACATTGTGCTGGGTGGGCACCTGTCAGAGGGTTGGGGGCATTGTTTTGTATCACATGTCTCACTGCACTGTGTGATCCACCTGTGTAGCACCAGTAAAATTCACCACTTTCACTGCATTTGTGTCTCCTGCCTCTCTGTTCATGGTACCTTCATTTTGCCTAGGTCACAATGTTCTGGTGCTGCTAAATTGTGCTTGTTAGCTGTGTTTGTGTTAGCTGTTTTACATGCACTGTTTATGCATTACCTGTTTTTGTTTTAGACATTATGACCCTGTGCAGTGGCTAGGTTCTCAGTACCCAGGCCTTCAACATCCTTGCCCCATTTTCACTTGACCACTTTGGTTCGTGCACCCCAAGTTTCTTCAGACCTCTGCTCCTTCTTGCTCCCCCATCTGTTTCAAAATTGTTTTATTTTAATTTTTTATTGGAAGCCGCTGCCCTCAAATTATCTTCCCTCCTGCTTTGAGGGCCCCTTCATGTCCTGGCCCCCCTTGAGACCTCTCCCCCTCCCCCCATTGCTCTTGTGTACCTCCAGCCCATTTTATCATGCCCACTTTCAGCCCATGACCCTGTAATGTCCACGGACATGGCACATTGCTACCTTCAGGGCTCACAGCCTAAACCCTTGTGTCATCTTTCTTCCTTTTTCTTTTTTTTAAACCCCTCTGATGTCTGCCCCTGATTAGCACGCCACTCCAAGGGCCTAGCTCCCTGCTTATGTAAAATGCTGTGACACCATGCGATCAGCCCCTTTCAAACTCCACTGAAAAACACCAACTTTCTTCAAAATTGAAGAAAGGAAAACATTTAAAAACATAGAAACACAGAATCTGATGGCAAATAAGGACTGCTTGGCCCACCTAGTCTACCCTTTTCCCTACCTAATGGATAAGCTGCAGATCCTAGTTAACCAACAGCCTACTTCCACCTACCCCCCACTAGAATTGCCTTATGTCTCTCCCATTCATTCTTGAATTCTCCCACTGTTTTTGACTCTATGACCTCCTCAGGAAGGTCGTTCCATGCATCTACAACCCTCTCTGTGAAGAAATACTTCCTCAAATTACCTCTGAGCCATTTCCCATCTATCTTCAAATTGTGCCCCCTTGTTCCTGCACATCTCTTTTTCTGAATGATGCTTCCCTCTTGGACTTTGTTAATTCCCTTGAGGTATTTGAAAGTTTCTATCATGTCCCCCCTCTCCCTCCTTTCCTTGAGGCTATACATCTTAAGCTCCTTTAATCTTTCTTCATATGTCTTCTGGTGCAGAAGCAAGGCAAGGCAAGGCATATTTATTTAAAAGATGCCCAATCCCAGAGGCTCTGGGCACCGTACAAAAATTTAAAAGCATTTAACAAAAACATACATATAAAATAAAATAATAAATCGCAAACTATAAGATAAATCATACTCTAAACATCAAATGCTTGTGAGAATAATAATGTCTTCAGGCGAAACTTAAAGACATCTATAGTGGGGGCCTCTCTGACCAAAGCTGGTAGTGAGTTCCATAGAATGGGAGCCACAACACTGAAAGCTCTATCACTGGCTGCTTTAAGCCTCGTTCTAGGAATGGTCAGGAGGCTACCACTGGAGGATTGAAGAGGGTGGATAGAGAGGGTAGGTGTCAGAAGGACTGACAGGTAACCAGGGCCCTGTCCGTGGAGGGCCTTAAAGGTGAGAAGACCCACCTTAAAGAGGATTCTCCACCTGACTGGCAGCCAGTGCAATTCACGCAGTACCGGTGTGATATGACAAAATTTTGACTGCCCAGTCAGTAACCGGGCAGCTGTGTTTTGCACCAGATTCAGTCTGCAGAGAAGTCCCCCAGTGACCCCGAGATAGAGCACATTGCAGTAGTCCAGCCTAGATGTGACTAAGGCATGTATCAGGGTAGGGAGGTCCAGAGACGGAACAAGGGGCTTAATCCTGGCAATGTTTCTGAGATGGAAAAAACAGGTTCGAACCACGGAAGCTATTTGAGCCTGCATGGTCAGATTCCTGTCCAGAATCACTCCAAGGTTACGCACCCAAGAGGAGGCCTTCAATGACACAGCTCCAAGAACAAGTCCAGTTGCTGAATCAGAGGCCATCCTATCACGAACTCTGTTCAACTCCACTACCAATACCTCCACCTTGTTAGGGTTCTTGCATATCTCTTTTTCTGAAAGATGCTACCCTCTTGGACTTTGTTGATTCCACTGAGGTACTTAAAAGTTCCTATCATCTCCCTCCTCTCCCTCCTCTCCTCAAGGGTATACATATTAAGGTCCTTTAGTCTCTCATCGTATGACTTCTACTGTAGACCCTGCACCATTGTAGTTGCCTTCCTCTGGACTACTTCCATCCTGTCTATGTACTTGCAGAGAAGGGGTCTCCAGAACTGGACGCAGTACTCCAGATGGGGTCTCACCAACTGTCTGTACAGAGGGAAAACAACTTCCTGTTTTCTGCTGGTGATGCCTCTCCCTATACACCCCAGTATCCCCCAGCCCCCCCTACTGAATTCTCACATTGTTTGCCAACCTTAAGGTCATCTGATATGATTACCCCCAGGTCCCTTTCCATTTTTGTTGTTGTTACTATCTCCCCCCCCCAATGTGTACTCTTCCCCTGGGTTTTTGTTTCCCAGGTGCATTATTTTGCACTTCTTTGCATTGAATCCAAGCTGCCATACTTCTGACCATTCCTCCAACCTTACCAAGTCCCTTCTCATCCTTTCCACACCTCCTTGTGTATCAACCCTGTTACAGATCTTTGTGTCATCTGCAAAGAGGCATACTTTTCCTTCTGTTCCCTCTGCAATGCCACTTATAAAAACATTAAAAAGGACTGGATCCAGTAATGAACCCTGCAGTACCCCACTAGTAATCCCACTTTCTTCAGAGTGGACTCCATTTACTATTACTAAGGTGTTAAAGGCTACCACCTCTAATACTCCAGCTAAGTGGGGGGGGGCCCAGGTGCAGGGTATGGCTATGAGCATGGTGACAACACTGACCACAGGGGGCACCACTATTCTCACCACAATCAGCAATGTTACAGTGCAGCTCAAAACAGGTCTAGGCATAGTTCTGCAAAAAAAGTAAAAAGAATGGAAGAGTCACAGATTAAGAAAGAAATGGAAACATTAAAAAAGGAACTAGAGGAGATACAAGCTCTTATTCAGTGCTATGTATTACAAGTTGTTCAATCACCTCCTGACTTTCTCTTTTCAGTGCAAAATGCCTCCTCAGCTGTACCTAGTAGGGCTATGTGCCTGGTAGATTCTGTCCACACTATTGTTGACATGGTTACATAAACTGTTATTGTTGAAAAGGAGAATGAGAAAAGAATAAGATTTAAAAATGAGATGCCAAGTAACATTGGAAATGCTATCTCTGTGCCTAGCCTTTCTCAAAAGGTATTCAGAACTAGTATCACCCACGGTGTAAAATGCCATTGTAAAACTGCTGTGTTGCCAGAAAAGAAAAACACATTGTGCCTGGGCAACTTAATTCCCAAAGGAAAAGCAGAATGATTTTAATGTTACATAAACATTGAAAACAATCTGAATCATAAGGCTTTGCTTGATTCTGGGGCTGAAGTAGGTATCATGTCTAAAAGTCTATATGATATAGTAACTAATGTCTTTGGTAACAAAAAAAGCTGAAATCCCTTCTTAACAGCTTACACATTGTAGGTTATGGAGAGGAAGCTCAGAAAACTTTAGGAAAAGTTTGGTTAAAATTGATATTTGGTAAAATAGTGATTAAAAATCCAGTGTACGTTACAAACAAAACAGGTAATGATTTATTGATTGGAAATGACCTTCTAAAGAGGTTTAAATCTATTCTAGACTATGGGCAGAAAATCTTATGGTCACAGGTGAAGAGGCCTATTTCATTTAGAAAGAGTCAGTAAAGTTTCTCAACAAGGAAATTCATGCTACTGTGAAAAAATGATGTAATAATTAAACTAAATGCTATATGTTCTAATGTAATTGGTGTACTTAGTTTTGGTAATCCTAAAACTTGGTTAAATGGAGAAGTAAAGCTTATGTGGCTTATGCATCAAAACAAGATGTGATAAATGTATAATTAAAACAGATGCCTAACTTTCTTCACAAAGAAAGTAAGTTTTGTTTCCCAGTGCCATCCTGTTTTTCACAAAAGCATTAAACTCTAAGTACTAGGCCCACTGGGGACTGTGGAAAAGAGGTGCTGCTCATAATTTTTATTTATTTATTTAAGGGAATCAGATACACCTTTGAGCCAGGGGCTCTTTTACAAAGGTTCCAAGTCCATAACCAGAGGTAAAGCCAAGGTGTCAGACAAAAACAAGACTTGTAAGGTTCTGTATTGTCCAAGCAGTACACAGGTTTACCTAGTTTTAAAATGAATGGTTGCAAATGTTCCAAACCACAAATAAAGTTTGAAATTTGTAGGCACTTGCTTTGAAACTACAGATAGGGAAAATATACTACATCCTGTATGTCATGCAAGGTTTGACATCTCCCATGCCTTGAGATAAATGCACTTGTAAAACTGGGTGTGTATATAAGCCTAGCCAATAAAATTCTGTGGTCACAATTAAGGGAAAATCCTTACCCAATAAAGCAACATCACTGGCCTTGAGGTCTGGATAAACTATCCCTCAAGTGTGCCGAATGGTGAGCGTACTCACTGCAACAGTTTCAGATAAAGAAATTTTCTTTTAAATTTAATGGAAAGGTGTCATTAACTGTATTGTTTATGCCTAACCTAAAGTAGTAATATGGATTTGAGTATCCATTATACACTGGGCAGAATATTCAGAGCAATTGTGCAATGCGCAACAGTGATGTGCCCGCGCAACTGCGTCAATGCTCTGGAAAGCAATATTCAGTGGCAGCAGATGCACCATGCAATTTCCAATGTGCCAATGTGCAGTGGTAATGAATGCATGTGCAAGTGCAGGGGGCATAGTCATGAACATGCAGCACATTGTGATACTCAATGGCAGGCAAACGGTGCAATCGTGGAGCAAACAAGACTTGCACAGAGCAGAGCTGAGCCCATAAAAAGAGGGAGCAAGTGAGGGAATGATGTTTGCACCACAGGGGAGCTAGACAGTGAGAGAGTGAGGGGGCAGGCAGAACAGCCAAAGGGGAGCCACAGAGTGAGAGGCAGGCTGGTAGAGGCAGAGAGTGGGGACCAGAAAGCCAGAAAGAGCCAGAGTCTGGGGGAGTGAGAGTGTGTGTGTGTGTGAATGTTTGTGGGACAGGGTGCAAGACCTCATGCAGTGAGTGCCAGTGACACCCAGCACAAGAGGGGCTGCACAAGGCCATGGAGAGGTGGAGGCCACAGACTGCAGGCTGGGTGGCTACAAACAGGGGTGTGCCCAGTGCAGGGCCACAGACAGCAGCCCACATCGGGGGTGCCAGGGGAGAGTGCCACCTGGGGGAGGATGTATGTGCCATATTCCAGATGGAGGCAGTAATGAGGGGTATGAGGATGCAGCTCACAGACCAGCACAGCCATGGATGGTCCCATTGGTGGTATGCCCAGAACAGGTGGTACCATGCCTGCATCAACTTCAAACAGCATAGCTACACAGAGATCGTGAACTGGAACTGCCTGAACTGAGCCATTCTGAGGTGTCTCTGTGAGCTATGCAGTGAGGAGATGCAGGCACCCACAAGACGGAGCCATGTCCTGTCAGTGGAGATGAAGGTCATGGCTGTCATGTGCCTGCTCACCTTGGGTACCTTCCAGAGACCAGCAGGGGACACCACAAGCATAACCCAGTCGGCTGTGTCACAGCTCCTCACACAATTCCTCAGTGCACTGCTGCCACATGCTATGGAGTACATCCATTTCCCCAGCACACAGGCAGAGCATACAACAAACATATAGGAGTTACACAGGGTGGCATGGTTGCCTGGCATGCTAGGGGACATCGACTGCACTCATGCAGGCATCTGTGCACCACCCAGCCTGAAGCGGGTAGCCTACATAAACAGGAAAGGCTACCCCAGTGTCAAATGCCATGTGGTATGCGATGCCAGGGGGTACATAATCAACGTCTGTGCCACACATCCTGGAGGAGCACAAAATGTCTTCATCTCACACCAGTTGGCACTGTGCCACAGGTTCAAGAGTGGGGACATCCCCACTGGCCACCTAGTTGGTGAGTATGCCCTGTATGTGGTATGCCGGGTACAGCAGGGCAGGGTGTGTGGGCAGCAGAGCATGAGTGCCAGGGTGTGTGGCCATGATGGTGGGGGGTTGCATTGACACCGGCCAGCATGTTAACCAGAGATCTTTCCACACAGGTGACAGTGGTTACACACTCTGGCCATGGCTGTTCACCCCTTACCAGCGCCTGTTGACCCCAGCACAGGAGAAGTACAATGAAGCACATGCCAGCACACGGAACATCATCGAGCAGGTGTTCAGGCTGCTGAAGGCTCGGTTCCATTGTCTGAACAGGTCTGGTGGTGTCCTACGTACAGCCCCTCAAAGGCCTGTGGACTATTCCTGGCCTGCTATATACTACACAACATGGCCACCGACCATGGGATAGCTGTCGAGGTTGAAGAGGAGCACAGCAGTGGGGACAATGTGGCCGCTGGGCCTTGTGGTGGTGGTCAGCCCCCCCGGGTGAAGGGATCCCTGGTTGACAAGGCATGGCCCAGCAGCACAGGGACACAATCACTGAGTAGCATTATGGAGCTCGCAGGTAGGTGTACATGGCCACAGGCAGGGCCAGTGCCTGGATCACAGTGTACTGGCAGGCATGGGCATACACCATGCCAGGGTCAGCAGAAGGGGCCGTGGATAGGCGTGGGGAACAGACGCTGATGCAGAACACAGAACAGGCCTGCACACCCCACACATACACACCCACGCACACACGCGCACGTACACATGCACACAGGACCCATCATGCCCCTGCCCAGTGGTGGGCACCGGGTGTGTGTCAGGCACTGAGTGGCACTGCACAGTGGCAAGCAGAGCAGTGCTGGCATTATCATGCACATGCCACATCAGCCAGCAGCCAGGCAGGTGGACACATAGGCCATGTGCGGTGTCAACCATGGATGCCATGGCCATTGGATGCACACACACACACACACACACACACACACACACACACTGCACCAATGTGAACACAGGGCAGCAGCATACAGCGGATGCAGAGGTGGGTGAGTCAGGACCACTTCACAATAGCAAGGCCACTACAAACATGTGGACAGCTCCACTGGGAATGCACAGTGGTCACAGGCTGAGTGTCTGCCACAGGGGATGTCACAGATGGACCCCCAGGGGTGACAATGTGGGACCATGACTGGGTCCACACAGGTGTCTGCAGGTCCCTGAACATGCACACTCTAGGCATGCTGGGAATGCCCACAGCTGACCCCGGTGTTGACACTGTGGGGGTTGCACAATGCCGAGCCAGGAGGGATGAAGAATGCACTCTGCAGTGTGAGCGGTGGATGGCCATGCACCAGGGTGGGGAGTGGTGCCAGTCCAGCTGTGAGCGCAGCGGTCAGCCAATCCATGGCTGCAGCTGTGTCCACCCGCATATGCGCATTCTCAGCCAGGAGCAGGGCGAAGACCCTGTCCCACTGCTCTGCTGCCTGGTGAAGCTCCACATGGAGTGCACACACCCCTGCCATGACCAGCACCTGCTGCTCAACAGAGACCTGGAGCAGATGGGTGTGCTTGTCCAAGGGGATGGTGCCCTGGGGTGCAGGGGCACTGTGTCAACCCACGGGTATATCCCAACAGTGTGGCCCAGCACCCCACTAAGGTGGGTGCTGCACAGTGGGCCCCTCCTGGGGCTGGATGCCATGCAGTGCACCAACAGCAGGCACTGCCTCAGGCCCCCCTCAATGCTGTCCAGCTGCTGCTGCCACCCCTCCAGCCATTGTGTGCAGGTTAACACCAGTGTTGCTGCACCACCAACAGTACCACTGCCAGCCGTAGCTGCACCAGTGGCAGCCTTGGCTACACCGGCCAGTGTGACCAGTGTGCAGGCATCCACCACCGGATCACTGTCTGCGCTGCCATGTTGGGTGCGTGGTATGGGTGTCTCCCCTGCGGCTACAACATCGCTGTCCGGGATGTAGGTGTCATCGTCATCAGAAGCGGACCCCACCCTGATCTGTGTCTCAGCCCACAGGACACCATGCCTGGCATCATGCTGAAATGCAGCCAAGGCCTTGTCTGCAACTGTGCCACTGGCATCTGGACAGACAACGGTGCTGACCTCCAGTCAATCCGGCCCACGGTGTCTGGTGGAGGTGGATGGCTGGTCCTCCGGGTCCAGGATTGCACCCACAGCAGACACCTGCACCCCTGCTGCTGCATACAGGTGCTCAGGAGCTGACAAGAACACAGTCGCATTAGTGTTGCTGATACCCACCCCTGCCCCCTGCCCCCATGCCCCCATCACAGCCATGCCTACCATGCAGTGATGGGCTGCCACCCATCTGGAATCCACCACTGGGAACTCCCTCTATGGTGCTGTACAGCATGGTGGCTGCCACCATCTCTGATTTGTGGCATAAGGATGGGCACAGCAGGCTGACTCCCACCTGTGGTGGCACACGCTGCCTTGATGACTGCCACCTTCTGCTTGATGTGCCTCCGCTTTGTGCCGACCTTCTTTTTGCACTCCTGCTCAGACCATTGGTGCCTGGCCTGCTGGATCACAGCATGGGCCACGACCTCCCATGCTGTTGCCCCGGCCTGTGGGGTGCCTGTGGAGCCACTCAGGATTTGCTCTTGGTCCAGGTATGCCTAGAATAGGGCATCAGACTCCATCCTGGTGAAGTTGAGCCTGCACTTGTGTGCAGGCCCACGCTCTTAGGTCTCCTTTCACTCGGGCATGTTTTTCCTGTAGAGACAGACATGTGTTAGTATAGCCTGAAAAAAGCCTCCCCACCCTCCCATTCTACTGTCCAGCCAGTCCCACAGCATTTATCTCACCTCTAAGGGTTGCAATAGCAGTCCTTACCCTGTGCATTCCCCTGGCACCTTTATAGCGCATCACATGCAAATGAGGGGCTGCACAACTGTAATGACATGCAAATGCAGCTGATGTGCTGCAGATAGACCAATCAGCTGATTTGCATATAGCAGCTGAATATTGCAGAGTTGCACATTGCGTAATGGGGTTGCACATGCACAAGTCAAGGCGCAACATTGTGCCATGCGCAACAGCCTGTGCCACTCGCATGCACGGTCCGCTGGCACGCACAACAGCGGCATGGTCTATGCAACATGTGCGACTGACAGTACAGTGCCCAGCCACTACTGAACGTGTGGCGTCCATGTGCTGTATGGCCTATGGCACCCAGGCACCAGTGAACCAATGGTGCTCTGGTGCAATGACATCAATGGTGCCACTGCACTATAGGTGCCATGGCACCTGTGCACAATAGGACTGTGTACTGTGGCATCCACATGGCCATAATGTGCAACATACCTGCCGTGCCCATTGGCGGTGTGGTGCAGGGTGTGTGGCCCGACCCCTGACCCCACAGGTGTCCTATGCCCTTGTGCGATTGGCATTGGCAGCACATCACAGAGCATGCTGCACCTCAACAGCATGTGTGGCACGTGTGCTGCTGGGCACCATTTTACCATGCCAAGCTAGCTGCTATCATGTCATTCTGTACAGCACCCAGAGCCCCCAACTGGACACAGGTTGAGTTGGTCAACCTTGTGGCCCTAGTGGAGCCACATGCTGGCTCCCTGTTTGGTCAGGTGCCCCTAAACAGGCCTTGGACTGATGTTTGGCAGGAGGTGGCTAATGGCCTCTAGGAGGCCACAGGTGCACGCTGCACTGGGGAGCAGTGCAGGCACCACTACAGGGACCTGCAGTGGAGAGACCAAGAGAGGATGTAGATGCTAAAGGCATGCATCCGCAGGGGCACCGTGCCACTGCCAGGTAAGTGCACAGCACCTGTGCCCATTCCCCTCCAGCGGTCCATGGGGTGGTGTCATTGGCATGCCATACTGTGGGGGAGAGGGGCTTGGACAGCATGCCATGTTGGGAGTGGTGGTATGCCTTGGCTACCCAGTGCCACTGTGCCATTGGCACGATGCACAGGGTGTCACACTGTGCCGGGGGGCCCTGTGTTGTTGCCTAGTACTGATGTGTCTTTCTCCATATGTTCCTCCTCGGCCCTGAGGATCAGAGGCTGGCCTGCCTCACTGGAGCTGTGGCTGGGCCAGGATGGGTCACCACAGGGGGATATGCACCAGTAGCAGGCTGCATGGATGTGGCTGCTGGACAGCCTCAGGGTGTGCCTCAGCATGCAGGTAGGCACTTTTGCAGGCTTCTATGTTGTGTGGAGCAGGCAGCATGGGTGGGGGTGGGGCACAGCCCTCTGTGCACATGGCCTTCCCACTGTGCACTGCCTGTGGTGTCCTATGCACTGCATTGGGCTATCGCACATGTGGGTGGCTGATGCAGGTGGGCTGTGGGTTCACCCAGGTCCCGGCGGTGGCACTGACAACTGACTGCATGGCCATGCCGCCTGCCTGCCTTGGTGGTGGTGTGCTGCTCATTGGCGGTGTTGGTGTGTAGTGCTGTGCATGGCTGTAGGTACCCAGGCAGGTGGCTCATGTGGGTGCACTCACTGTGGGTGGTGGCATGCCAGCACAGGAGTGCATGGCAACGATGCCCCCTGTGCAAAGTGGGCAGGCTTCAGCATTCTGGCCATGCACTCAATAGGTGTTCACTCCTTTGTCGTAGGTGTCGGGACCCATGTTCCACATGCACACCTTCTCCAGCAGATCCTACATGTAAGAACAGCCACACTACAGGTGGTGCAGCAGCTGGCAGTGTCCCAGTGAAGACAGCGGTGCCAACACACACAATGGCCTGCAGTGAGGTGCAGACACCCATAGTGACCATCCGTCAAATTCCTCACCCCTTCCCTGTGCAACCTCTCTTGCCCTTCCTTGTCTCCTTCCATTGCCTTTTCCCCTGCCTCTCTTCTCTGGCCTCCCTGTCTGTGGGTGGTCCCTCCTTTCCCTTCCCCTTGTACATTTGTAAATAGTTTTGTTTATCATGTTGCAATACATTATTTTTGGTTACCCATCTGTGTCCATGTCTGCTTTGTGGCTGGCATGTGGAGCCATTCTGCAGTGGTATGCCTGGCTGCTGTGTTGTCTGTCTGGGGTGATTGGGGGGTTGTGCCTGGTGGTGTTCCACCATTGATTGGGTGAGGTTGCTGTGGCCTGTTTTTCCATGTCATGTGTTGCATGCCTTGTGTGCTGTTTGCCTGTGTGTTGCTGGCAGTGGTCCGGGTGGCGTGTCCCCAGCCTCCTTGGTGGTGTTGCCAGGGGCTGTGTAGCAGGGGCCATTGTTGCCACCCTACCACCATGCCCCACTGGAGTGTACATGGTCAGGGGCCTACTGCTTCCTTCTGCTCACTGGGCAGTGTGCCCACATGTGGTCATTGTGCCTCTCACATGGCACACTCTCTGCCCCAGTGGTGGGACCTCTCACCCCTGTGGCATGCTGCCCACTGTCCCTGTTGCATCTCCATGTGTGTCCTGGGGCATGTTCCTGTGCACCTTGCACACTGTTGGCTGCTGCTTATGTGCTACGTAGGTAACTCCCCTGTGCATCCCTGGGTGCACTATGACACTTCTTGACATGCTCCCTGGCACATCCCTGGTTGTGCTATGGCACTTTTTGTCTTGCTCCCTGGCACAACCCTTGCTGTGCTATGGCACATCCGTGCAATATTCAGCCACATTGCACAGGTGCATCCTGTCATGTGCAACCTTTTAATATTGATCCAGCTGTGTCATGGTGCACTGTATATGCACTGCACCCCTCTTGTGCCTGCCTCTGGTGCATTTCTGAATATCCCAGCTACTGTGCCTAGGCATGTGCACTAGAGTAATGCATGTTTTGTTTTCCCATATTACATTAATCCTAAAACAGGGCCTGACACTTTTAAAAATAATGTGGTTAGCAAAAAGTGAAAGGGGGGAAGTCCTTTACAGTTTGGACATTTGTTGTTCCAGTTATTGGGGAGACTAACAGAAGGTATTACCTAAAAAGAGAAATGAAATAAAGAGTTTTAAAGAAGCATATGTAGTTGATGGTGTCAAACTAAAGTGAATAACAATAAAAAGAATAAAACATTGAGAAATAAGTAAATTCAGGTAAAAACATTGTGATTGATGTTAATTTTAATAAGAAAATGTACAAAGAATTAGAGAAAGTTTTGATTTTGATTTAGTAGAAGTATAATGAGGTAACAAAATGGTAGAAAACATATATGATTTCATTTAAGTAATCCGAATGTAACTATGATTTCTAAAAGGGTAAACTACAAATAGCTTAAACTTAAATCCATGTAATACCAAAAAGTTAACTACCAATCGAGGAATGATGTCTTAGTAAACACCAGTAAAGTTTAAAAGTGCCAGTTTAGTAGTATCTTCAGTACATGGGGAAAGAACATATGAAATGCAACAATGAGTAACTACTAGCCTTATATGTATTGTAATACTAAAAATGTAAAAGGTACAAGAATCTGAGAAAAGTGGTAATAATGAACAAGAGTTAAACTAAAATGTTAATTGTAATGCTGATCTTTGAAGTTAATGAACAAAGAAAATTTGTTGTATTTGTATAATGGTTAAAACAATGTAAAATATTGTTACATGATTTTGAAAGTGTACATAGTTGTAATCATGTTTAATCATGTTTGTTCATGTAGTACTGTACACATTTCTATGCAAAACAATACATCTCCAAATATGTCGTCTAGTAATGTCACATCTGATAATGTCATATGTGATGATGCCATGCTCTGATATCGTAAGTTACCACATGATGATGATGCAACTTTGTGTTTTATGCTTTGTTTTCCCTGCAATGTTTAAAAAGATATACCCATATATAATAGGATTATAGTTTTGAATTACAAAATACATTTTGATGGTGCATTTTTTATTCAAATGGGGGGAAATGTAGGAACAACACCTTTGATGTAAAAAATATTTTATTTTTATTATCAAGAATTGATTTTTAATTATTGTTTTATGTGATTTTATATGGGATTAATTATGGGAACTCTTTATACTAAATTCTGGTCAAGATTACTATTTGCATAAGGTCCTAAAAGCAAAACCAAAGTGTGAGTTAATTAAATCTTAAGACAAAATATCTGGCTTTAATGCTTAAAAGGAAAACAACTCTCTGTTTCCTAAGCATCTTTTTGCCCATATAGGAAGATGAGACTCCATTTTAGTTTAAGGTAATACTAAAGACACATCTTTCGAGAATAGCTTAAAAGATAAGGGAGGCCCTGGTACATTCCAGAAATACTTCAGCTATAGTTAGCTTGGTACCAGAGAAGCATCTCTCACATTGACAAATTTATGGGTTTGTTTTGTACAAGGAAGTCCTGGCCAGAGCTAGGTAACCATGACTACAATTAGATAGGAGGTTATGTGACTAGTACAGCTTGGAAAAACGTGCCTTAGAAAATGAGTTTAAAAGTCCCATTACTTTGTATAGGAATAACAAATTTTATCCATAGATTAAAATGCAATGTACTGCCACTATGAAAATTGGACAGTTAATAGACACTAGTATGACTAATAAGCTTACCAGGTTTCATAAGTGCAGGATCAAGGAATTAGACGTTATCTATAAAGTTTTTTTAGCAATATTATCTTATTAATAACTAGACAAATGTAGTCTCTCATGATAGCTCACATGCTGAGGAGTGTGAAATGACTCTCAAGTATGCACCTTGTTGATATGCAGAGAAAGACCATCTAAAAGTTTGATAAAAGCAGTTAAGATTTATTACTTGGAGACAAGACAAAGAAAGCCATGTGTCTAAATAAAAAAAACTAATGTTTTATAGGTTTAGTAATGGATTTTCTTACAAATCTTATACTATTATGTAGCTTAGAATATTTAGAGCAAGACTATCACTTTATTTTGAGAAGTTTCATTAAAATTATGAAGTTATAGCCCTTAATAGTGTAACTTAAAAAGTATCAGTGCTAGAAATATTAAATTTATACCAACATGCTCCACTCGAGGAGAAATGTCTAAATATGTAAGTTTAATGTTTCATTTAGGTTAAATGAAAACATTATTAAGGAAAATAATTTTGAATATAAAATGAGTTTCAGAAAAAGGGGATGTCTTAGAAGGCATGTCTGTATGTCATCATTTATCATCTGAGAAGTCCTACCCTGTTAGTGACTCAGGCCAATCAAAATCTGGTGATGACATCACCAGGGCAGGTTCATATTAGTGACTTTTTCTGGCCATCCCTCAGTCCGAGCTGAAATGTTGATGCAAGAGTACTTATGCTAGTCTGATGGAAAATGTGGCTGCAACTTCAGTGACTTTATAACTTGCTGGGCCTGAAAAGCTTTAGGCTACACCTGTATTTGGAATACTGGTCCCAGCCTAGGAATAACATAAGACATTTATGCAGCGCTGTCACAAAGTCTAAAGGCAAATTGCTTGGACAAGGACATTCTCTTTGTGTTATGAAGCAAGATTGGTGTTTTATTTACTGAGCATTTTGGCTAAAGTGATGTTGCCTGCTAAAGCCTAGACCAGAGACTTAACTTTAAAATTCACACAAGCTGCAGTGCTGTGAGAAAAAGAAAGTCTAGTGTATAAGGTTTTAAAGGCAGATAAATCAGCATGAAGAGGTCAGGTTCCAGTTATTGAAACAACTTTGCTATCCACAAAAAAGTTCTTTGAAACCAGTATTGCTATGGACTGTGCAGACTGAAGCTGTGTTCTACAAATCCAAGAACTGACATTTGGTGAAGTGACTTTTAGCAAGTGAAGTTTAACCTACAATGTTTGTCCATGCCAAGAAGTTCCAGGATCAAGATTAGCTAACTAAAACAGATCTTTTCATCCAGAGCCAGACTCAACCAAGATTTCTACTGTAAGTTGAGAGAAGAACAACTTCTACAACCATTAATTTAAGTATAGTTTTGATTACTTTTACTAATTAATTTTAATTGATAGTTTTAGTCATTTAAATTGGCTTATCTGGGAAGGTAACAAGGGAACTTACTTTGAACTACAGAACTTGGCATATAGTTTGAAAGTTTTAAACTGAGAAATATTTTGCATGATCTAAAAAGTTAAAACTGAGCTTTATGAAAGTATAATAAAAACACTGACTAAATGAGTTGTTGCAAGTTCTCATAAAAATAAAATACAGTTTGCATGCGATAAAGTTCTGAAACAAGATTCATACAGAAATAATCTGAGATATTGATATTATGAGTTTTCATGTTATTATGCTAAACGACTAATATATTCATTTGCATTGTTTATTTGCAATATTTTTATTTGTTAGTTTGCTTGATTTTCTGAAATAATTTTGTTGATCTTTACAGTTATTATGCTTGATGGTTTATGTTAATGAGGAATATTTAGGATGATTGTACAGGTGTTAATACAAATATATATTTTTTCATATATGTATATGTGTGTGTGAGTGTGTGTGTGTGTAAAGCAGTGTTATTGCTGTTATCACAAATCTGGAGAGCATAGAATAATATCATTGGTGATTTTGTGTGGCTAGCAAAGTTGTTGTAATAACTGGAGCTTAACTTTTTAGGTTGATCTATCTGCTTTTAAAACCTTAGACACTAGACTTTTTTTTCACAGCATTACAGCTTGTGTGAATTTTAAAGTTAGGTCACTGGTGTGGCCTTATCAGGCAACATTACTTAAGTCAAAATGCTCAGTAAATAAAATCACAGTCCTTGCTTCATAACACAATAAGGATGATCTTGTCTGAGCAATTTCTTTGGACTATGTGGCAACACTGCATAAGCTTTCAAGCTTATTCTTAAGCTGGTTCCAGTACTCAAAATACAGGTGTGGCCCAAAGCTCCTTGGCCTAGCTAGTTATAAAGCCATCAGAACTTTTAGTTAGCCTGACATAGGTCCTTTTACATTGGTGTTTTGACTCAGACTGAGGTGTGGCCAGAAAAAATTACTAATATGAATCTGACCACCAAAAGATTTTGATTGGTTTAAGTCACTAAGGAGATAGGACTTTTTAGATGATAAATGATGACATACAGAAATGCCTTTTAGAACATCCCCCTTTTCCTTAAGACTTGTTTTTAAGTCAAAATTATTTTCCTTAATAACATTCTTATTTAACCTAATTTAAACATTACACTTACATATTTAGACATTTCTTCTTGAGTGGAGCATTTTGGTATGACATTTTTAGTTTTAGCACTGATACTTTTTAAGTTACACTATTAAGGGTTATAACTTCATAATTTTAATAAAACTTTCTAAAATAAAGTGATTGTCTTGCTCTAAATATTTTAAGCTACAGAATAATATAAGATTTGCATGAAAAATCCATTATTAAAGTTTTTAAATATTCATTTTTTGTAGAAACACACAATGTTCTTTTGTTTTGCTTACAGGTAATCATAAATCAATGTCAGAAAAACTCATTTACTATAAATGTTTACACATATTTTATCTGCATAGCAACATGGGACATAATTAAAAGTCATATTTTTAGACTGCTCAGCATGTGAGCTGTCCTGAGAGACTTAATTTGTCTACTTATTATTAAGAGAATGCTATTAAAATAAGTTTTATACATAACTTTGATTTTCTTTGTCCTGCACTTATGAAACTTAGAAAGCTTATTTATTATAATACTATTCATTATCTATATTTTTTTTTAGATTGGCACCATATTGTGTTTTTAAATTATAAGCAAAATACTTTTCTTAATATACAAAGTTAAGGCATTTTTTTCTTTAAAGAACATAGTAGGCTGTACCAGATACTGGTTGGCACAAAAACCATAAATTTTAATAAAAGTATCTTCCCTGGAATGTGATTACCATGGTAACCTCTCTTAGCTGGGTAAGCTGACTAACAGCTATTAAAAGTCACATAACAGTCCTTGTTCTGTGGAGCAGTGAGTTTCAGGGAACTTTCAATTTAAAAGAAGATTTCAATGGAACATTTTTCCTGAAGTTGCCTTTTGTATGATATATTCCCTTTTTGTTGCCAAAGTTTTTCTTTATACAGCTAAACTCATGTGGACATTAAAATGTAACCAGAAATTATGATAACTTTCCATAATTAATCCCATATAAAATCACATAAGGTAATAATTAAAAAATATTTTTTGATAATAAAAATAACATATTTTTTCCAGTAAGGGTTTTGTTCCTACAGCCACACAAGAAATGTCTAAAAAAGTATGTTGTTGTTGTTGTTGTTGCTTTGGCACTTTAAAGAAGAGGACAAGAAAGGCCAACAAATATCATTTAAAACTTAAACAAATAAAACATGGAATATTTTAGAAAAGGGTTGCATTATTCTGCCATTTTCTTGCACCCACCCATGGATTCCTGGATCCTTGCATCAGCACTGAAAATGTGTCATTGTTGATACACACTGTGCATACACATCTTCCTGTAGGGTGTTTTATCTCCACAATATGTCCTCATTCCACTATCACAGAGTGCTATAGTTGCAAGGTCAAAACCAAACATGTGCCTCTGTCTATGCATACTGCTACAAGACTCGGAACCAATTGCCCATCTTATATCCATGATTTAATTTAAAATTCCTTAATATTTGTGATAATTACCATTACCAAACCATGCTTTTGTGCTCTAGCCTCTCTAGGCTATACTGTCTCCCCATTACTATGAGAAAATGACAGTTCTAGTGACATTGTATTGGAGTTAGATGATGTACCAGATGGATATTCTGGGAGGGCTGAATTAAAACCACTTGCCAAAATTATAAAAACAAATGTTGAGCATTGGGTTCTTGTTTCTCTGAGGATTTCTTGTGTTCTGTTCCTTGTGTCTGTGGCAAGATTTTTTTTTTTACTTTTCCCTGCCAGTCTTATGGCCCCTGGAGATTATAATGCAGGTTTGTTTTATTGCCATTGATCTGTTGGAATTTTCCCAGAATGCCTCAGGAATTATGTCAAAGACAACTATATCTAAAACCTTCAAAGTTGTATCTGTTTTATTACCACTCAGTGATGGCATATTACAAAGAAAATTGGCACATATCTATAATAACAACAGTTGCTACTTAGAGAAATCTGACTGGCTGGGAAGGGAGGGCAAACACTTTTTTAAAGTGGTTAACTTTCACAAGCAGTTGCAGTAGGATGTTGTGACTAGATTATAACTAGGATCCTGGACCCTTAATTCTAGTCTTATTTCTAATTGACATCATTCCCAAAGGTATTCTGGTAAAATTTGCCACAGACACATAGATCAACTATGTCAGGAACAATCTGAGAAACAAAAAAAAACAACAAAGTGCAACATGTGTTTCTGTTACTTGTTCATGCAGTTTTCCTTTAATATTTCACTGATGCTCTGCACAGCACAGGATACATGAAAGTTCAAACCTAATTGGGGGGGTCATTCTTTCTTGTTGTGAAAAACAGGTTCAGAAGTGGTGTTTCAGGGAAGAACCTGTTTTGCTTTTAGTTTTCTTAAGATCTTCAGTCATATGGTAATGCCAAGAACACACTAAGAGAAAAAGGAAAACCAGGAGGAGAAAAGGGGAGGAAGAAAACTCCAGTATCAACAGTGTTGAGAAACAACAAAAAGAAGGGGCAGACCTCCAAACAATAAATCTATCATAAACACAATCTAACTGAGCCAAAATGAGCAGAACTTCTGACACCCAAAATAAATAAATGTTCAATTTATGTGGATCAGCACAAATTGTTTTGAAAAATTCAATTAATGCATTTTTTTTTCTTTTGTGAAAAATGGTGATTTAGAGGAAGAATACAACATGGGTTTACATGAGAAACTGTTGACATCTAACACAAAGGATTTTGACAGCTTATTGTCAGTAATGGAACCAGGTATGTAGAGGATTCAGAGATGGATCCCTAATTGGAACACTTTGTAAATGTAAGACTTATGTTTTATAAGTTCTAAAGTCATTATTGATGGGAAATGTGGATAATCATTCGAGTCTTGATGGAAGAGAAGGATCACTAGGTAATATTGATGTACCTAGAGTTTTACAGGTGACAGGCTCACTTACAAAAATACAGAGAAAACTTTCATTTAATGGTAAATCATTATTTTGTTCTGTCAGCTGTAATACAACAGTGACCACACTTGAATGTACTGTCCTTAAACAAGTGAAAGCAGATTAGAAAAATTGTGTCCCATAACTCATTCAATGTCATGAAACAGGAGAATGAAGCACTGTTACAATTAAAGGGATTGAAAGATATTATGATTAAACAGGCAGAGAAGGGGAGTGGTATTGTGCTTTTAAACTTGGATCATTATAAAAAGATTGTTATGTTCCTGCTTAATGACATCAATAGTAATACAAAAATGAACAGTAATCCAATGGTTAAAGTTAAAAAAGATCTCCACAAACTGCTACAAGTTGCCATTAATAATGAGGATATCACAGAAAATTAATATATGTTTATCTGGAGAGAAAATCCCCAAATTGCAGGGTTTTATATACTCCCTAAAATACACATCTATTTGCAAAACCCTCCATGGTGACCGATTGTCTCTGGAGTGGATTCATTAACAGAAAATCTTTGCCAGTTTGTGGACTTCATCTTACAAAAATGTGTCTCTAATCTGGAGTTCTTTGTGAAGGATACAACAGATATTCTTAAAACATCGCAGGGACTCAACTGGGAAAATTATTATGTATGGCTTGCTATAGATGTTAACTCATTATATACATCTATACAACATGATAAAGGCATCAAGACATGTAAATTATTTTTGGAAAGTCATGTAGCTAGTAAAGAAAAAACAACTGAATTCCTCCTTAAAAGTTTAGAATTCATACTGACCCACAACATTTTTGAATTTAACAATAAATATTTTTTACAAAACATGTGGCACAGTGATGGGTTCGTGTAGGCCATCCACCTATATGAATCTTTTTTTAGGGTTATGGGAACTGGTATGCATTCAGAATGAAAAGAATAACCAATTGTTTGATAAACTCAAATGTTGGTATAGATTTGTGGATAACGTGATTCATATTTGTAAGTGGGTCCCATCAGAAATCATTGACTTCATGTTGTGGCTGCACAATAATAACTGGAATCTCTAATGTTCACATTATACTAATCAGATAAGAATTTACTTTTTGGATTTGACTATTTATTCTACACCTAACGGTCAAATTCAAGCCAAACATCACAGAAAAAATACAAATTCTTTATTAAAATTTGACAGTGTACATCCCGCCTCCTTGAAAAAGTCTATACCATATGGCCAGTTCATAAGATATTATCATTATTGTAGCAATAATCAAGACTATGAGGTACATGCAGCAGAACTCAAAGAGAGTTTTTTTTACAAAGGGGATATAAAGAATCCTTATTAGAAGAATCAAAAACAAGGTGGAACAGAAACAAAAGAAATGATCTACACTTTAAAAATAATGTCATGCAAAGATTGGTCACAGGTACCAATGCAATAACTTTTACCACTGAATTTAACAGTTTAGCTGCTAGAATGGGAAATGTGAATTTTAGGAACTGGCCTATATCACACTCAGATTCTAATGTGGGTATGGCAGTGGGCTTAAAGGGACACTGTCTACCCCCTTAGGTCTCAAAGTGTCCCTAGTTTAAAAACACATTTTGTGATTGTTTACATTCTATAGAGACTGTTGATGCAGCTGGAAGTTTGATTCAGACCCATTTTGTCTTTTAAAAAGTGAAAAATAGACTGCGCACCATACTGGTGTTACCACACCAAAACATTTTTGTTTACATTTCTTGACCAACTCCCACTGCATCTTTTCTGGACTCAGGAATACCCCTAACACAATCTAGCCACTCATTATGCAGTGGGAGTAGGGTAGAACATTGTATCATGAGTGGTTGCACTGTTTGAAGGTGTTTCTAATGTCAAGTAAGTTTTCACTAAGGGAAGTTCAATGATTTGAAGCAAAACAATGCTGGGCATAGTTATAAATTACCATGCATTTTGGTTCTAATAAACAAGGAGGCAGGCAAAACAATGAGCAGCATCAATACATTTTAGAGACAGTAAGCAATCATAAAATGAGGGTTTTACCTAAATATAATATGATGCAGAGAAGGGTGACAGTGCCACTTTAAACCATTTGCAAGACATGTTGGTACATAGTAGGTAAAAGGAAGAACCGAAAACAGGAATTAACAGGCTGCTTGACAAACCAAGGGGATTCTTCAAATGCACAAGGTGCAGTATTTTCAGGTATACTAATACCATAAAAAAGTTTGGGCGTCCACTGAATAGAGGTACAACTGTAGAAATAAGAGAATGTATTACGTGTGACACCCCATTTTGTGTCTATGGTCTGTGGTGCAACAGCAACCTGCTATGGATGTTCTGCATGCCGGCTAAAACAAAGGATACAAGAGCATGTCAGATTGCTATTCAGTAGACGATCTGACACTCCAGTACACTTTTTTGAATTCCACAGTTCTGACTCAATGCCTGTGGAAATTTACAGGATTGGAACTTGTGCCAATCCCCCAAAATTGAGGGAGATAGAAAGACATTCCTTTTAAAGCAGGAAATTTATTGGAGCTTCACATTAAAAAAAAAAAATAATAAAACCAGTGGGATTAAAAGACTGTTGGGATTTAAAACTGTATTTGTGATAAAATGGCTACAGCTTTTTAAAGATGTTAAAATAGTAAATTCTTACCCTTGCTAAGTCACATTTCAACTAGTAATTTATTAGTAAGTAGTATTTCTGGATTCCATTACAATAACAACATTATGAATGTGTTATATGTCTTATAATAAGGGTCTTAAACACTAACTTTTTGTCTCTTTCTTTCAGAACTTCCTGTCATCTGGGAAATGGAAATATGGGGCCAGATTTTCAAAGGCTATAGTATGATGCAAGGTGCTTGTGTAAAACAAGTCTGCGCAAGAGGCACCTTCCACCAGGGCTGTGCCAAGTGTTATTTTCAAAGGCAGCCTGCAGCACCCAGCAGGCTGCCTGTGCCAAAGTGTGCTAGTGCCTGCCTTGTGCCATGAAAGTGGCTGCGAAATGGTGTTAGGGGCTTGCGGCAGACCAACACTGCCGCAGCCCTCAAATCCCAATTTTCAAAGACCTCCCCAGGAACTAAGTGCCAAGTACTGTTAGACCAGCAAAGGGCTGGTCTAATGGTACTTAGACGTCTCCTGGGAGGGTCGTCCAGTATGTGCCACTGTGTGGCCTGCCCCAATCCATCCCCAAAGGCTGATCCCTGGTGGACTAGTGGTCCTCCCTCCCCGCCCTGACTGTTAATGTTAAAAGCCTCCCTGTTGCTCTAGTGGCTCCCCCACCCAGCACTTAGTGCCCACAACCTCGCACCCCCCAATCCATACCCAAAATTTGGTAACAGGCACAGCCCTCCACACACCACCATGACTGACTGCAAAATGAACTGTCAGAGTGAGTGTTGTATACAGTACATGCTCTGACAGTTCATTCGGTGGCTGGCTGTGGTGGTGTGAGAGGGGCTGTGCCAGTTGCCATATTGGGGTACAGGAGGGGATGGGAGTGAGGAGGTGGACACTATGTGCTGGGGGGGCCACTAAATCACCAGGGTCCCAGTGTGTTTGGGCATGAGGGTTCTGGTGGCACAGTGGTGTGGGGGGGCTCTAGCCAGCACCTGTCTGTGGGTGCCACAGACACCCCACAGCTGTTGCAGCATTCCAGGTGGGTGTGCCATCCATTTGGCACACTGCCACGTGTGCCGTAAGGTCTAGGACTTAGGTGCTGGGACCCTGTGGAATGGAAAATTGGGTGCAGGGTCCTGGATGCACCCACACTTGGTGCAAGCTGCCATTGTCTCAGCTTGCATCGGGGCTTGAAAATCTGGCCCCTGGTGTCAATCCACCGGCATAAGGTTTGGATTTAGTGCTGATCCACCTTTTAATTTTCCACCATATCTTTCTGTATTTTGTCTGCAGTTTTTGCTTTCCTCTCTTTCTTAAAACTCAAAACAAAATAAAACAACTCTCCTTGAATATCCTTGTTTCTTTGCTTTGTGATCAGTATTGTTTTATAGCCTTCTCATCTTAGAGCAGTATTTGCTTAGCATACTTATCCTATGTTTCTGAATGCTATGAATAGGTTAGTAGCTAGTATGAATAAAATAAATATGTATATTGCGCTTAGACAGCTATTTGAACACATTAGCCCATTGTGTAAATATATTGATCTTGTTATTGTCTATTTGGAAGATAGAGAGGCACTTTAATGTACTTTACCTGGCACAGTAAAATGTATTGGAGTTTTTGAAAATATACAGTAAAATGTATTAGAGTATTTGAAAATATACAGTAAAATGTATTAGAGTATTTGAAAATGTATTAAGCCTTTTGCAATAATGCTCAGTTTGCAAAGTATTTTGGACTCTCATATCTATCCTTGTGAGGTAGACATTGTGTCTAGTGTAGCGAGCATCATGTAGCATATGGTGAAACAACCAAGCAGCAAGGTAAATTGTTTTCTGCATGAGTGCATTGTAATAATTGTTTTATTTATTTATGTATTAAGATGTATTATTTATTGAAAATGTTTCACCAGGAAAGACACACTGAGCAACAAGATGCTCTTCTCACGGTGTGACCTGGGGGAAGGGGGGTACAAAGGAGGAGGATATACATAAAACAATCTGTAGGTTGTACATAGGAGACAAGCAATTCAAAACAAGTGTTACATAGTTAAGGGTGGCTTTACAAACTTGCTACATGAGGAGACACTACATACATGTGCCACAATGAGGGTGACATTACATACTTGATTACACATCTAGAACCATTTGTACTTGCATAGGTGCCTACTATCTAGAGATTTATTTTGGAATATTTTACTCCGAGTTGGCTGATAGAACTGGAAACCTGGGCTAGAGGCCAGGCAGAGATGACAGGTCTGGGTAGTAAACAACAGGGGAAAGATGAGTGGGTAGTCTTAGGGAGGACGTTGATGGGGTAGTAAGAAGGGGGATAGCAGAAGTGCCATGAGAGTACATGGGTTGTTTAGGGCAGTTTATAAGCCAGTCATTGGGTGAAGGCCAAGCCACTGGTCAGGCCACATAAGGTGAGGAGGGAGATGGGGGAGAATCAGGCAAGGGGGGAGGGGAGGGGAGGAGGTCAGGGGCATGTACAGTTAGGCACATAGAAGTTAGTGAGGGCAGAGGATAGAGAGAGAGAGTTTGGAGGAAGAATGGCAGATTTGGGCCCGGCGAGTCATTCCAGAGCTTAGGGAGGAGGTAAGAGAAAGCTGAATGGCCTGCAGAGGTCTTTCGGTGGGGGATTACTAGTAGTCTGGAGTCAGTGGACCTGAAGGCGTGAGCTGGAGTTGATGGGGAAGATAGGGAGGAGACGAGATTGGGCGGAAGGGAACCGAGCCAGAAATTAGAAACAAATTTAGCACTGTGAAGTAGGCACCAGTTGCTCAGGGATGGAAGGGCCAGTGAATGGAAGACCTCACAGTGATGGGTATGTGGGGCATTGAGGGCGAAGCAACAGAATGCATTGAAGAGGGGATCCAGTCTGGATAGGGTGGACTTGGGGGCAGAGCTGTGGACAACATCGCAGTAGTCGAAGGAAGGTAGAATCATTTTAAGGACTATTTCAAGTCTCAGAGGGCTCTGAGCTTAGGGTGCAGTTTTGACAGGATGGCTTCCATGTGTGTAGAAAAGGTGAGGTGGTGGTCAAACCAAACCCCCAGGTACCTAAAAGAGGGCATGTCTTCAAGGACAGTGCTATCCAGGGTAGGGAAGATCAGAGGGGATGTAAGTCTGAATAGCCTCTGTCTAGTGTTGAAAGTCATAGAGACTGTTTTCTTGGCATTTAGGGAAAGTTGGTTGGAGTTAAACCAATGTTGCACTTTGTTGAAATCAGTCTGGAGATTAGAGGTGACTTCTTCATAGGTCTGGCCAGATGTAAAGAGGACCATGCCATCAGCGTACATGTGAATTGAGGTAGTAGAGCAAACCTTTGGCAGATCATTTAATAGGATGGAGAAGAGAATGGGGCCAAGGACTGAGCCTTGGGGAACACTGGTGGTAATAGGGAGCAGAGGGGAGGTGTAGTCAGCTATTTTTACAGATTGGGTTCTATTCTGTAGATAGGCTCTGAATCAGTTTGCGGCCATCACTGATAACCCAGCACCTGATAGGCAGGATAATAGGAGGGGGTAGGATACCATATCGAAAATTTGGCTAGGTCAATGAATATTGTGGATGTAATTTATTCTTTGTCCATCCCAGAGAGGATGGAATCCATGAGTCTTAGTAGGGAGGTGGTGGTGGAGTGGCTTTTTCTAAAACTGGACTGGAATGGACTGAAGAAGTTAGTTTCAGAGAGAAAGTGGGACAGTTGAGATAGTATGAGGTGTTCCTGGAGTTTGGCAAGAGTGGGGAGGAGGGAGATGGGGCAGTAGTTTGCAATGGAGGTAGGGTCACCTCCTTTAGGTAGTGGTAGGACAGTGGCATGTTTCCACTCCATGGGGAGTGATTTGGTGGTGAATGAGAGATTTAGCAGGGCAGCAAGAGGAGTAGCTATGGCAGGGGAAGATAGGAAGAGGAGTTTGTTGTCGAGTCCATTGGGAGATTTTCTTCTGGTGGGATTCAGGGAGCGAAGGATCTGCAGCTTATCCAGTAGGTAGGGAAATGGGCAGACTGGGTGGGCCAAGTGGTCCTTATCTGCTGTCAAATTCTATGTTTCTATGTTTCTATGAAGGGCTTCTAAGGTTTCAATGGGGGAGATGTGTCTGAAGGAGAAAGGGTTCTGGCCAGGTGGTGGGGGGTAGCTGTTTGGAAATTTGGTGGGTTTACTGAGGAAAGGGAGTCCAGGAAGGTCGTTGCACATGTAGCGAAGTAGATATTGAACTTGGAGGCAACCATCAGGGGGTCGGAGTGGAGATCCCTTGGGAGAGAAGGAGAGGGGGGAGATTTGATGTCAGGGGGAGAAAAGGGAGTTGATGACTTTCCAGAATTTAGATGGCCTCCCAAGATTGGCTTTTAGGGTGTTGTTAAAATATTTGGCCTTTGCTAAGTAGATTGCCTTTTTTGCACTTGTTTCAGAGCATGCGGTAGGTGATGTTGTCACCTGGGAGGAGCGTAGATTTGTAATTTTGCCATGCCCTGTCACGGGCTTGTTGGCATGCTATCAGCTCAGATGAAATCCAGGGAAGGTGAGACCCTCGGATTCTAGCATGGTGCAGGGGGGCATGTTTATCCCAGGCACTAAGGAAGGTGTTCAGGAAGTGTGTAAGGGCCACATCCATGCTAAAGCATCTAAGGTTGAGGTCCCAGTTAGAGTGAACTAGTTCTTCCAGGAGAGGGGAGAGGTTTAGAGTTTTATATGACCACTGGAATATAAATTTGGGAGGGGATTTAACCCGGTGGATTTTTGCTGACCAAGTAGGTTAAATGATGGTCGCTAATGGAGTCAGGAAGGAGGCCAGAGCTGATGACGTGGTGTGGATGGGAGGTAAGCGCCCAGTCAAGTAGGGAGTAGTTGCCGGTCTTATGGTTTGAACGTGTAGGTTCCAAGATGGTTTGGGTAAGGTTGAGAGCAGATATCTTGGTATGAGTTTTGTTAAAAGCAGGGGCTGGCCAGTTGTGGTTAAAGTCACCCATAACATAAAGTTCACCCGACTGGGCAAGAGATGTTAGTTAGCTTAGGAGGTCAGTGACTGTAGTGGCTGGGGTACCAGGGCAGCAATAAATACCAGCCATGAAGATGGGGAGTGAGGAAGGAGGGAACAATTTCAGCATAAGCAGCTCATAGGCTTTGGGTTTAGCTTTTGTGAGGGTGACAGAAAAATGTAGGGCTGAGCTGGTGTAGATAGCCACTCCTCCACCTCTGGTGGGTCAGTCTTGCCAAGTGATAGTAAACCCTGGAATAGCGATGGCTGGGTCCAGGGTGTTTGGGTTTAGCCAGGTCTCAGATATGATGATTATATCAGGGGCATGGTGAGTGGCTAGAACCTGGAGCTGATCGAGCTTGGGAGCTAGGATTTGAATGTTTAGGTGGATTAAATGTAGTCCCCGGGGGAGGGAGCCAGACTGAGTGTCAGTGGTGGTCTTTGCTGAGGGGTTAATCATGGGGTAGCTGTGACTGGGGGTTGATGTTGGGCCGGAGTTAGGGTGTATATCCCCAGCTGCCAGAAGTAGTAGGGCAAGGGTTAGGTGGTGACAAAGTATGTAAAGGCACCAAGATTTGGACAAGTGCCACTTAGGTGTGATATTAGGGCAGGCAGTGTGGAGAAAATGGGAGCTGCTTTGATGGAGAGAAACCAGGAGACAGCCATAGGAATACAGTGAGGTGGTGGGGCTCATAGGGGAAACAGGACCAGGTAGTAGCTGGGAGAGATGCTGTGGACATTTGGGGGGCATTTGTAGATTGAGTCAGTTCAGCAGAGGGTGGGGGGTGCAGGGTAACAACTTATAGGAGGTGTTAAAGGGGGAAGGACAAATAGGAAGGAGGAGATCAAAAATAAGCTCCTTACTGGTTGTGCCATAGTTGACAAGTGTACAGGAGGCACAGATAGGTGGTGGAGAGTGAGGGAGAAGAGGAGTGGTCATGAGGAATGCTAGGAAGATAGCTGGGGGAGAAGAGGGGATGGGTGATACTTTTCAGTAAAGGGATTGGAGCAGGTAGAAAGGGGCGGGGTGAGTAGCGTATTTAACAGGTGGCTTGGGAGGGGGTGGTGGGGGCAGGACAAAATAGGCTACATGGTAAGAGTTTGTCCCCTGGCTCTTGGCCGCACCTGGCAATCTGGCTGGAGGGCTCCAAGCAGTGGGTAGCAGCTTGGCTGGCTCGGGCAGAAAGGCGCCCCAATTGGATACTGAGGGCTGCTCGCTGGTCCAATAAGGGGCCACCAAATTGGTAGGTACACCAATCGGTGAGGCACTGGAAGCTGGGCGGCTGTGGGAGTTTGGCGGTAGTTACCTGACAGTTAGTCCGGGAGGCAGGACCAGGAGGGCGGGAGGAAAAAGTTGATGTTCTCAGCGGTGGCGGCGCTTATGCCACCAGGATCTGGGGGCACTGCTCAGGGTGTGAGAGCAATCTGGGAGGAAAACAGGGAAAACAGAAAGATTAAATAGGCAGGTATTTGACTGGGAATGAAGGAAGGCAGGAAACAGGCGGGAGCTCAAGGAGGGGTGGGGGTGCAAGTTCAGGACAAAGGGCAAGTACTTAGCAATTCACTGAGGTAGAGATTTAGAGAAGCAGAAGTTTAGATGGGCGGGGGAGGGGGCAGCCTACTAGAAATGAGCTTGTGCAGGAGTTCAGGGTGGGAAAAATGCAGAGAATATAGTTGGTGCCAGACAGCGCAGAAAAAAAGGGGATTGAGAGAATAGCCAGGGAGATGGCAGGCTCAGCTCGGAAATAGAAGGAGTCAACAACAGGAGTAGAAATAACACAAAGTAAGGCAGAATTAATAATCTGTTAGCAAGGCTTACTGTAGCAGGTATAGTGGCATGCAACTGACTACAAATTCTTCAGAAAAAACTGTATCACTTCACTTAGGATATACGGTATCTAGGACAATTAACTATATCCAACATATATAAGGTTTAGATTACAGCACATTTTATGCTAAGTAAACCAGCTGCTAGAACAAACATTACACTGTAAAAATAAGCTATGCTGTGAGCGTTTGTCCGCCAGTTATTGACCGCACCTGGCAATCTGGCAGGAGGGCTCCAAGCGGCGGGTAGCAGCTTGGCTGGCTTGGGCAGAAAGGCGCCCCAATTGGATGCTGAGGGCTGCTCACCGGTCCAATCGGGGGCTGCCAAATTGGTAGGCACACCAATCAGGGAGGCACTGGAAGCTGGGCGGCTGTGGGAGTTTGGCAGTAGTTACCTGGCAGTTAGCCTGGGAGGCAGGACCAGGAAGGCGGGAGGAAAAAGTCGATGTTCTCAGCGGGCGGCGGCGCTGATGCCGCCAGGATCTGGGGGCATCACTCAGGGCACGAGAGCAATCTGGCAGTTAGTCCGGGAGGCAGGACCAGCAGGGTGGGAGGAAAAATTTGATTTTCTCGGCAGCGGCGCTGATGCCACCAGGATCTGGGGGCACCGCTCAGGGCGCGAAAGCAATCTGGGCTGATCTAGGATTCAACACCATTGAGCTGAGAGCTATTTTACAAAGGTTCCACATCAGTGGGAGAGAAGACAGTATAACAAAGGATTAAACAACATAGAGTAACAGACATGTACAATAATTACAGTGGTTTATACAAGCAGGTTATACATTCAAGACAAATCAATGGAGGGTAAGGTACCCTTGGTTTGCATACAGAATACTGTAAGATAACGGAGTGGATAGTTGAGGGTAGGGAGAAAGTTAGTGGAGAGAACAGTTAGTGGAGAGAATAGAAGGAGGTAGGGAAGAGAGGGCTAAAAAGGATGGTGGGGGAGGCGGAAGGTGGCAGAGAGTTGCAACAGTCATCGACCTTGTCAAGGGAGTGGAGGGAGGGGGTGGATGGAGGCGGTGAGTAGCCAAACCAGAGTTGCAAGCCACCTTGTGGAGGAAGGGAGTGTAGGAGAGGGTAGAGGTGGCACGGGGCCATGCCATTACTGGGAGCTGCAAAGAGGTAGGTCAGAGTCAAATGGCAGGGGGACTAGTAGAAACAGTCACAGGTGCTGGATTCAGAAAGCTGCTGGCGTAGCAGTTTCTTGAAGGGGCCCAGAGTAGGTTGAGTCAAGATGGCCTGGTTGAGGGCATTAAACTAGAGGGGTGCTCTGTAGCCAAATGAATGTTGACCCTGCGTCATTCGAAGAGGAGGAACATGGAAGAGGTGAGTGCTGGCACTTCTTGTCTATTGTGAGTTGCTGCTATGCAGCTGAAGTAGGTTTGCTGTGCCATGGGGAAGAATATCACGTAGCACCTTTTTAGCCAGCAAGCAGGTTTGGTAGTGTAACCTCCCATTGAGTTGGAGCCAGCCCGTTTGAACATATAGGTCGCAGGTATGGGTGAGATGCTCAGCTCCTGTGAACAGTCTGCAGGCTTTGTTCAGTGCAACCGATACTCTGCAGAGGGCAGCAGGACTAGCAGCACCATAGATGACCAAGCTGTAGTCTATGACAGAAAGGACAGAGCTGTTGATAGCTAGTCTAAGAGCATCTGAAGTGAGACAGTGCTTGTGCCTGTGTAGGAGACTGATTTTGTAGTTGACAGTCCTAGCCACATTGCTGATGTGCTGGTCATAGGCCAGACTGCTGTCAAATGTGACCCAAAGATATTTAAAGTGCTGGGTATGTTCGAGCAAAGCTCCAGATTGGGTACTGATGTTGAGACCGCATGACTTGTACTTGCTTTGAGTGCTACAGAACATCATAGTTTTTTGGGGTTTTTTTGCTGTTTAGGATAAGTTTGTGGCTTTGGAATCATTCCTCAACAATCCCGAAGCTATGTTGCAGCTCGCACTCAGGTTTGCCTGAGTCTGGGCAGCTTGAGAAGATTACAGCACCATCTGCATAGAGTAGTATCTGCTGTGGGCAGCTGCATGGTAGATTGTTGAGAAAGATGCTGAAAAGGAGCGGTCCCAGTATGGAGCCTTGGGGGACCCCAGATTTTACAGGCAGATGTTGGGAGAGGACATTTTTTATTTTCACTCTTGGTGTTCATTGTTCTAGATAACTTTTGAACCAGAGGGTTGATTTTGCAGAGAAGCCAATGGAGGTTAATTGGTTTAAGAGTAGGGAGTGGTGGACAGTATCGAAGGCCTTTGAGAGGTCAATGAATACTGCCCCTGCTAGAGTTCCTTGGTCCAGAGACCGGTGAATAAACCCAGTGAGTTCAAGCAGTGCTGTGGAGGTATTATGGCCTTTACAGAAGCCATGCTGCTCTGGGCATTGGATAGAATATTGTATAAGGTATTAGACCAGTTGGTCAGCCACTATGCATTCTATTGCTTTGGAGAGCGGTGGCAGAATTGAGATAGGCAGATAGTTTTACAGTGATGCCCTGTCTCCATTTTTGAACACAGGAGTCACGATGGCCAATTTCCACAGCTGTGGGAATTGTGAGTGGCAGAGTGACATGTTCAGGATCTTGGTTATGGGAAGGAGAACTTCTCCAATAGTGATGGCAACAAGTTTGAGATCCAGTGTTTCTGCACTTTGTCGCAATTTCCCGATCACTTTGAGAAGGTATTTTCTGACTAGTGAAGGGGTAAGTTTCTCGAAGTAAAAGGGAGGGTCAGACTGAAGGTGAGCATCAGTAGTAAAGGTGCTGGAGTGTGGCAGGTCCTTGAAGAAGTCTGGGGGAAGTGTCCCAGACAGGTCCGAGAATGCTTCATTGAAGGCATTGCCTAAAGTTAGTGGGTCCTGGGTAGGGGTAACCTATATATTGATTAGGTTCTATACCAATTTCACATCCTTCCCTAAGATTTCCTTCAAGTTGGTACAAAGGTTTTTTCCATCACCCCAGGAGGCAGTAAGTGACTCCTTGTGATGTTTTGATTTTGCATGGTGTATTTCCTAGATGCAGGCATTTCTGGCTTGCTTGTAGGTTAGGACAGCTGAGGGTTTACCTAACTCTCTGGCAAGGTGGCAAAGGTGATCACGCTTCTTCAGTTTGCTTGTAAGGTCAGATGATAACATGGATTAACTGACCCCCGTGCTTTGACCTTTTTGTGGGGTGCATGCACATCACAGACTTTCGTGAACTGAGTTATAAAATAATCCAAGGCAGTATTGACATCAGTAGCGCGGTCAATTTATGACCAGTTGGTGTTGGCAAGATCATGTTTCAGGGATTCAAGATGACAGGCTTTAGTACCCTACTAAAGGCGAAGCAGAGTGGTGGCTTGAGGAATTTGTTCGACCAGCTACAAGAGACTGGGGAGTGGTCACTAATAGCGTCCGGGTGCACTGTCACATTGGTGAGTCATTCTGGATTGCTTGAGAGTAACCAGTCTAGGAGGGTGCTGGTGCCCGTTTTGTAATTAACCCTGGTAGGGGAGGAGACAAGCTGGGTGAGGTGTACTGCAGAGATATCATCCCTGTATGTGCCTGCATAGGGTGAATGCTAGTTGACATTAAAGTCACCTTGTAAGATAGTTTCAGAGTTAGACGGCAGGCCTTGGATGAAGTCCATGATACCCTTGAAACCCCTTTTGTGTTCATTAGGGGGGAATGCAGACAAAGACAACAGTTAGGGTTTTGTTGTGTGTCCCAAGTAGGGCTTTAATTGCTAGTGCCTGGTCATAGGGTCCAAGATCTGCCTCAGGGAGGACGTGCCCTTTGATAGTATCCTTGATGTAGCTAGCATAGCTGCCTCCTCTCTTGGTAGCCCTGTCAAGCCTGAAGACGTTAAAGCCAGGGAGGGCAATTTTATTGTCAGAGATCTTGGGTGAGAGCCAGGTTTCAACTACCAACAGAATGTCGGGGTTGTGCTGTGCTGTCCAGGCTTGAAGTTGATCCAGCTTGCTGGGGAGGCTCTGGGATGTTTAATGATGTTATTTTGATTGTTCCATGTGTTGGGTGCTTTAGGAGGTGAAGGGGACTTGATGGGCCTGGGTTGGGGTGCACATCCCCAGCCCTAAGCAATAGGAGTTGATTGGCAATTTGCCAGTAGTCACATAACTTTTTATAGAGACAGCTATTTTTCTTCATATACATAGACTGTGTGCAGGACGCAGGGAGCCCAGGTGGTTCAGAGCGTAGAATTTTGTTGGGGCATAGGTTGCAGGTCCCCAGTGTCAGCCACCATTGTGGTGGAAGTAGGAGCCAGTGAGCGGACAAGGCTCCCTTAGCAATCAGGAAGTAGTGCCTAGTGACAGAGTAGGGTTCATAGCGGATATGTGTGCCAGGGTACGTTGGTAGCTGGGGAGCCTGATGACATCCTAAAGAATAGCCATGGCATAGGATTGCTAAGAGGATGAGCTGCTGTAGCAGGGTGCAGAGACTGGACATGTTTTATAGTCTAACTAGCCAGATAACATGAGTCACTTGTCAGTGTATTTGTGTATGCCAAGAGATCTGGCAGTGGGAGTAAACAGTTGCAGAGCCCCTAGTGGTGGCATGGTATAGATTGCAGATGGGAAAGTCTATACTTAGTAATTTACAAGACCTCATGATCTCTCTGCCCTATAAAGCAAAGTGTTGAGCTAGGTTGGGAGGGGAACCGGGGTGCAGCGCTGGCGGGGTTGCCCTTGGCTGATGGCAGGAACTGTACCTTGCTGGCCATGGATCTTGGCTGGAGGTCTCCAGCGGTGGCCTGAGAGGTGCCAGCTGTCCAAGAAACCGCAGCAGAGCTGGGGTAGCCCTGTGGACGGGTTCCCTTCTGCTGAAAAACAGAGAGAGGCCATTCCCGGAGGACGCCTCCCTGGCATGGACCCGTTCTGGTGGGTTGAGTCGCTCCCCACCACCCTGCCACAAAGGGTAAGTCGCGGGGTGCTGAAGGGAGGGGGTCTCATGTCCGGGGATGGCGCCGGAGGAACGGCGGAGTACGGGGGGGAGGCTCCTGAGAAATAACATCTTAAAAAAAAGGAAAAACAGAGAGAGAGAGCAGAGACTAAATGCTGGCCACAGGACAAAGGGGCAGACAGCACAGCGGGGGATAGATTTAGAAGACAAAGAAAACAGTTTGTTTGGGTGCCAAGTCTGGTTCCAAAGAAAGGAAAGATTCAAGAAAGACTGTAACACTTTAAAATTAGGCAGGTAACACAGTATTACAAGGATTACACTCTTTTTTTTAACAATTGCTATCACATTACATTAGCTAGGAGTCCAGAAAGCAGGTTTTAGTACAGAAAATAGAGGAAAGCTTGAGGACAAGGTTTCGGCCAATTGGATCATGCCAGAAAACAGAGCTTGTGTTCCGATTGGCTGGTGGCAGAAGCTGTATCTTGCTGGCCTTGGTTCCCGGCTGGAGGTCTTGGGCAGTGGCCTGAGAGGTGCCAGCCATCCTGGGAGCCACAGCAGAGCTGAGGGAGCCCTGTGGAGGGGGTCCCAGCTTGCTGGCCTTGGATCCAGGCTGGAGGTCTCAGGCGGTGGCCTGAGAGGTGCCGGCCATCCAGGGAGCCACAGCAGAGCTGGGGGTGCCCTGTGGAGGGGGTCCCAGCTTGCTGGCCTTGGATCCAGGCTGGAGGTCTCAGGCAGTGGCCTGAGAGGTGCCGGCCATCAGGGGAGCCACAGAAGAACTGAGGGAGCCCTGTGGAGGGGGTCACAACTGCTTGCTGGCCTTGAATCCGGGTTGGAGGTCTCAAGTTGTGGCATGAGAGGTGCCGGCTGTCCAGGAGCCACAGCGGAGCTGGGGGAGCCCTGTGGACAGGGTCCGGCTGCATGTAATCATGCCAAGAACTCACAAAGCCTGGCAACAGGCCAAGAGATTTCCTGAATAACATTTTTGTGGCCCATGGAGTTCTATTTCTTTTGCATGTTACAAGCACTTGATTCAACATGGTGCATCTAACTTGTCTTTAAAGAATAGGCATACCAACATCAGATAGGTGCGCACAAGGAAGGAGGTGCTCCATGCATATAGCTTAGTACAAACACAGATGAATTTGGGCACTCACCCTACAGTGTCAGGCTCCAGGCAGCTTTGAAATGAACAAAGTAGTTTATTGCTTACATCAAGGACAAAAGACACAAAGGGTATAGGGTCGCCCCAGGCAAAATAATGCCTGCCTGACATGTTTTGGGCTCTCACAATAGTCTTTTGTCAAAGGCTGGGTCTCTCACTCTATAATCATACTTAAGTAGTCAAAGAATTATGATGTCACACTGATGTATTACAAGAAATCTGAAAATAGGGTGGCACTACTGTATGTCATTCTTTTAAAACCATTCCTAGAACATCAAGATACACTTTAAAATTTACAAACAGCAGTGCTATCAGTGAAAAGTACAAGGGAAATGAAAAAAGGGGAGGGGAGAAAAAGGGAGGCATGTTATAGTAAGGGATAGGAAATGGATGTGGGTAAAGGAGATATGTATAAATACGTAAACATCACTGAATACTAAATATTTAGCACATATCATCCTAAACAATGCTTAAATAAGGAAAAACAGTAAAAATATTATAAATTTAAAAATCAATTAATACTTGTATGCCCCAAATCAGATAAAAAATCTATTTAAGTATGAACCCTCCCCCAACATAACCGCAGCATATCATTATTTCATCTCTACTTACCAAATATTAAATTTAAACCTGGATTTCTATATGCTTTATGAAGTATGATCCAAAAGGTCTCATGTTTCAGCAATAAATTGTTGTAATTTCCCCCCTATAGGGTTCTGACAAGCCCTATCTATTGCCATGAAGGAAGAAACTGAATAGACATAAAGCCACAGTGAAAGGTAAACATTGTCTTACCTCAACAGCTCTGTTGTGCCAGCTGTGGAGTTTCCGAGGTATTACCACTTCATAACTTTCTACACCAGGCAATTGTCGTGTGGTGGTCACTAAGGTAAAACACAATATTGTAAACTAATGACTGGTGAAAAAATAAACACAGGACAAGTATAACATTTTGCAACAATATGTTATAGCAAACACAACACCCCAGTCTCCAGAGGAAGAACCAGAGAGGTTTGAAGCACCAGGGTGTTGTGTTGACTATTACCGCGAGTGTTGTATGACCAAAATAAAGTTTACTTTGCCTCTTTTTAAAATGCAACACTGTGTTTCAGCTTCTTCATTTTGACCATAGAGTAATAAGGAAGACTAAAATATCTGCTTTCCAATCCAGCCAGTTGGTGCAGAGGTAGGGTAACCATTCATGATGCCATTGACCTGAGTTCAGAAATGAGCTTAGGAGGGCAAACATGAGCTTGGGAGGTCAGGGGACAACTATGAGAGGAAGGTTGAGAATCTCAGAACATGCTGTCCTCCAGGCAGGGAAAGCAGTACACTCTGGGTGACCATGGATTGTGATTCAGCTGGAGGGTATAGTGGGAGGGCGATATGAACATACAAATGTAGGAAAGAGCCAGTAGAAAAAGGCCAAATTGGTCTATTGAGTCTACTCAGTAGTACTGCAGTGTCCCTGACTTATGCCATTGACCCTGGCTCCTCATCCTCTGTCAACCTTTCCTTCATAACTCCCCCACCAACCAGTCCCATGGGTTCCCTTTGTACTTACCCCAGGCCCTCTTAAAGCCACTCACCATCTTTTATGAAACCACTTCTTCTAGCAATACATTCCATTTGTCCACCACCTTCTCTGTGAAATAATACTTCCTAACATCCCTCCTAAACCTCCCCTTTACCAGTTTCAAACTGTGCCCCCTCAGGGTTTTGTTGTCACTTAGCATGAAGTGATCTTCTCTATCCACTCTGTTTATTCCCTTAAGGTACTTAAAGGTCTCTATCATATCACCCTTCTCTCACAGTTCTTCCAGAGATACATTCTCAGGTCTCCTAGACTCTTTTGTGTGACTCCTTCTGCTGACCCCTGATCATCTTGGTTGCCTTCCTTTTGACTTTCTCTAACAAGTCGATGTCCTTCTTATAATATGGATGCCAGTACCTTACCCCATATTTTAAATGCAGTCCCACCAGTGATCTACAAGGGCAGTATGACCTCACACTGCCTACTGATGATTCCCCTTGCTATACACACCAACATACTGTTCACCTTCACTGCTGCTCTTCTGCATTGCAAGGAGTGTTTCATTTCACTAGTAATCACCATAAAAGATCCTTTCTTCTTCCAATGCTGCTACCATGGCCCTAATCAGGTAATACTCAGTCCAAGGATTTCTGGCCCCAATGTACATCAGTTTGCATTTCTTGGCATTGAAGTGAAGTTACCAGATCCTTAACCATGTCTCGAGCTTCCTGAGGTCTTCCTGGAGGTCCTGTGTCCCTTCAACTGTGTCCACCCTCAGACAGAGTTTGATGACATCCACAAACAGGCATGTCTTGCCCCTTATGCCTTTCCCAATATCATTTATGAAGGCACTGAACAACACTGACCCCAGCACTGATCCCTGTGGAACCCCGCTGGTGATTTCCTTGTTGCTGGACAACTGTCTCCCCACCACCACCCTCTAGGTTCTATCACTTAGCTAGCTTTCTACGCACCTTGTAATTTTCACCCCAACCCCAGGTCCTTCAGTTTCCAGATTAGCCTTTTATGTGGCACAGAATAGAAGGCTTTGCTAAAGTCCAGATAAATAATGCCCACCACCTGGCTCCCATCCACCTCCATGGTGACCCAATCTTAAAAGTCAATCAGGTTTGTTTAAAAGGATTTTCCTTCCCCCATGTTGCCTCTCATCCTGGAGACCACTTTCCTCTGCGTACCTTTCCAACCTCTTCTTAAGTATGGCCTCCATGAGTTTGCACATACTCAGTGTCAAAATGACCTGCCTATAGTTCCACATGTACTATTCTCCAGTCCTGTGGTACCACACTTGACTCCAGGGGTCCATTGAAGAGGTCTTTCAGCAGCCCTACAAGCTCCTTTGTAGCTCTTTCAGTACCCTTTGGAGTATGCCATCTGGTCCTGGGGACTTGTCAGTTTTCAATGCTAATAGCCCCTTCCTCAGTCTATCTACCACTTTTACCATGGTTGTGGCACCTCTAGCCCCTCCATCCTTTTCCCTCCAGGTGGCACAGGCTCATATTTTGCCCTAGTAAAGACAGAGAAGGATTATTTCTTCAGTAGCTCCACCAAGCCCACTTCATCCTGCATCCACCCATCCCAATTCCTCAGCTTAACTTTCCCTTTCTTCTTGTTCCTCTTCTCGCTTATGTAATGAAAGAAGGCCTTCTCCCCAGTCTTAATCCCCTCTGCTATTTGCTGTTCTTTCTGTGCCTGCAGAGACCTTGTTTATACTGGATAACTCTTCCCACCTTCTGTAGAGATGCACCATGGTTCCGGTACATTGCTATGCAATAGCATGTCCATGTGGGTCATAGAGCCATTGCCAGCTATGTCCTGAAGATAGGGTCAAATGAAAACAATAAATAGCCTGAAGTGCCACAATATGAAGCAAGCATTCTCAGACCCCCCCACTCCCAACTGCCCCTGGTTCCCCCATATATTATGCTGTCCCAAGAGGTTTCATGGCTGATGATGCTCCCAAATAAGTCAACCAAGGAGGAGAAACCTTCTGATGAGAAAATGCCCTCTGTGGTCCCCCTTCAGGACCAGGTCAGTGACAGAGAAGGGTGACAAATGGGACAGGAAGGTGGCCTGGCAGAGACTGGCAGTGTCAGTGGGTCACTAACAAAGGGGCATGAATGAAAGCTAGTGAGAGAGAGAGATTCAGGAGGGCTGTCAAAAATGTTTACTTCATAGAGAGAGAGAGAGAGAGAGAGAGTGGCTGAGCTGTGGAACAGCGGTAGCATGTGATATGAGCACTGTGGATTGGGCGCCTACAATAATGGCAACCCAATCCCCAGCAAATGTCTCCAGGGCTACCTCAAAGTACAGCAGACAGATGGGGGTGTCATTGAATATAATGATGGAATGTCTCTATACATACGCACATGGAGGGGGGAGCGAGCATGCACAGCAAGAGGTGGAAGGGAATGTGAGGAGTGGTGCCACAGTGGATTGCTGAGCCAACCCCGTGGCATGATGGGTGGGTTGGTAGCATTGGTCAGCAGGGTACTGGGTTCAGGTCCAGGCGTTGGTGCATTTTTGTTGCACCTGGTCCAAACCTTTTTTTTTTTCACCCCGCTGACATGCAGCCCTCTGGAGTCGAGAATCCTTAAGTAGGGGGCATGGAGGTGAGAATCCCCTGTGGGGGGCATGGGGGCACAGCCTCCACATAAACATAAAACCAAGTTTCCGGCACTGTTTTGTTGTGCAATCGGTGTGTTAGAGTGCCGAAATAAATTTTCAGTACTCTGAATTCGGGTTAAAACGGTGATCATCTTTAGGCTTTCATTATTATCACATAAACTCAGAGCAGCCTACCAGTAGAAGTGGCAGAAGAACAGGCCATAAATGGGTTGATGCATGGCTGGGACAGAGTAAAAGGTCTGATGATTAAACTAGGGGTGTAAGAGATGTGGGGGGAGTCGGGGTGAAAACCCTGTCTAGTCTATAGGATACGGTGACATGAAATTATGTGTTACATGTGTACTGAACAGTGCTGATTAACAAAAAACACAGAAGACTGTTCCGTCCATTAACCATGGACCATTTCACTTTTCCAGGGAAGTATTCAACATTCTCAGATGATGGGGAATTTTGCAAAAAACCTTTTGCCTTGTGGTTATCGCAGATGGGCTCTCAGCCTTGTTCCCACCTCTCCCATCCAACATCTAACTCCCCTGGACTCACATGACCCAAAGAACCCTACATATTGCTCCCCATGGTGGACCTGGGTGAAAAATATGGCGAGGCTGAATGCCTGCTATGACCCGCTGCACACTAAGTCCACACCCACCTCACCAACAGGACTAACTCAGCAGCTACATTGGATTTGCACTTTGGGGGGATGTCATCCCTCCTTCTTCTGATATACAGGCAATACATGGGGGTTACAGCCAGCCTTGTAAGCCCGGGGAAGATGTTGGATGGGGGGGTCAGTGTGGCAGGGCAGTTGGGAGCCCTAGCCTGTCTTGGCCAGGAAATACATATAGAATAATGGATAGGGAAGTGTGTGTTATTAGAATTTAATGGTCACCCAAGGTGTGGGATGCTAGCATCCCATACCCATGGCGACCATTAAATTTGAGTATGACACACTTCCCAATCTTTTATTTTTTTTATAATTGTTGGTCAGCAATTTTTTGTCAAACTGAATTTACTATTACTGTGTCTCACACACACACACACTCACACACACACATATGCATGCAGACAGGCATGCTCGCGGACGAGTGTGCACACACACACACACACACACACAATCTCTCTTTCTCAGTCTTTCTTTGTCTCCATTTTTTTGTGGAGCTTTTTTCCTTTTTTAATTTAATTTGGCATTTACTTTGTTTCAGACTTGTACATTGAGATCGCGATCATTATCACGATCATGCTTACCACAGTGAGCCACATCAGCGCCATTCCTGTGGGCAATTGTTCTTCTCTGCGGCTTCCAGATGGCAGGCTCAATCAGATAGATATTTCTTTTTTTTTTTTTTTAGATGTTGAACTGCATGCAAGTATTATTTTAAAAAAGAAAAGCCAAAAATGACTCTTGGTCTAGCGGCTTCTCACTACGCAGGATAAGGAGCTGCCATGTTTCTAAAAGTGATTAGCCTACCCAGGAGGAGATGAACAGCCAATCAGGGAGATGCTGTTTTTGAATGACTCAGTGTGTGCTTGCCGTTCTTACCCCTGGGTTATAATGGCAAATAATAACTCGGTCAGCCTATGGAAAAAATTGCTGATCAGTTATTATAAACAGATTATGGGAAAACAATAATAATTGTGGTTAAAGTGGAATTTGAAAATTCTGCATGGCTCTAGTGTTTGTTGGATATTACAGTGCTGTGACATCGGTTCTATTTTCCTTCTGTCTGCCTTCATTAACATCTTTTTTGCCTTTCTTCCCCAGCAGTTTGATCTTTAGAGTCATTACAGGTGTGACTAACTTCCTGGGGGTGGGTGTTGGCATGGAGATCAGTAAGTAATACTGGAAGGTGAACCCCCATGCTGCCCCCATGGTGTGTGCTGCTGGGCTCCTCATCTCTGCCCCACTTCTCTACCTTGCCTTGACCTGTGCAGTGAGCAGCACACCCACCACCTACATAAGTATGAGGACAGCTGGTGAAATCAGTCATCTTTGCATGGGCCCAGTGTTGTAGCATGAGTTGAATTATTAAAATGAGGCATTTCATGAGTTCATGAATTAACCTAGGATGATGGGAGCCAGGAAGGGGCCCTACTCCACCGGGGGTGGTGGGCAGTAGGCTCTACTGCTATATTGCCATTTGGTCACCACTGGTGGCAGTGTAAGCAGTATGCAGTAGGGGAGAATGCCCATTAGTGCACTGCATAGCCATCTCTGCATAAGCATGCATATACAGTATGGCTCCCTTGCTACTGGCTTCCTGTGGCTAGGGAGGACCCCAGAACAGGGTACAGTACCTCCAGATTCTGGAGGATGCTGTTTACTCCTCTCTGCTTGTCCATCACCATCCATGTTGGCACCCACATCCCGAACAGGGAGCAGCTGGAGGCAGCTGGTTCCCAGAACCTACAGTGTCTCTAGATGGATAGAAGGGAATTGGAGATCAAGGGTTCTGTTGGGAGAAGAAGAAAATAAATTATTAACTTTATTTAGAGCACATTCCCACCCTACATGAAATGCAAAATTAATCTGAAACTTGAGTCAGTAATACACATGGTTATCAGATTAAGGGGCTCCAATCTGATATGCTATAACTGGTGTCAAATTGCTGGATATGCAAAAACAGCTAACCACTTCCTTGCATAGTTCCCTGAAATTGTAATAACTCAGCAGGTTTTGAATATCTAAGTGCAGGGTGAGGCTGCAGTGAACTGGTGGCTATGTGCACGTGGGGTAATTTCTTAAAATCTTCTGCCTTGCTCCCTTTCTAACCCTTCCAAAGTTAGATTTTAACGAAGGGGATAGGCAGAACTGATTCTGAAAAATAACCTGTTGAATCCACCTGGGTATAAAGACTCTCTGCACCCAGAAAACAATTCCAGTTGTTTAAAATATAAGTGTGCAAGTAGTGTGTAATTAGGGACCTAGGAAATGTTAGCTGAGAAAAGACAGAGTTTTTTGTGTTTGTCTCCTGACATCCAGGCATTCATTGTCCTGTGAAACATCCCAATGAAATGTGTTCCCCTAAATTGTACTGAATTTCTGATCGCTGTGTTCCTTTCATATGTTAAAAACGGTTTCCCTTGTTTTCTGTTCCCAGTTGATCATTTTCATTGCTGAAACCTTCCTCTCCTTAAACTGTGCGATTGTGGCCAGTATCATACTGGTACATCTTGAAGCTCCAAGGAGCTTTCTCAAAGAGATATTGTCCAACTGACATTCTCTCATACACTTTCTCACATTCATTTTTGCTTAAAGCAGAGCCAGTCACAATTCTTTCATGATGATTTGCACTACTTGGGGATGTGGGATTATGCACTTCTTTCACATGCATTGCTTTGTTATTCTATCCTTGAGACTGGCTTCTCAGACCTCACTTAGTACGAATAGCAGATGGGATGACTTGTAGTTGCCTATGTCCCATCTTGCATTGCTCTGGAAGATGGGGACCATATTGTCTACCTTCTAGTCCTCCAGTGCCACACCTGTTTAGACAGACTAATGAAAGATGACTGCAAGATGCACTTCCCATAACTCCCCTGTGATCGTGAGGTATATCCTGTATTCACCTTGGACTTCACCTGGCTTGTACTTCATTAGGTAGTTCATGGCCTGGGAAAGTGTGATGTTCACAGGTTACATCATGGCTACTCCTTATAGTATGGGCCCCCTCAGTGAGCGCTATCACATCCATGGGGTCTCTTGATGAGCATTGAAGTATTGATTCTGCATCTCAGACATCACCTCAGGCTCACTCACAGGTTCCTCAGACATCACCCTGCTCTCTCACACATTCCTTAGCCATCACCCATGGCTTTCACAGGTTCCTCAGCCATTGCCCCAGGCTCTCTCGCAGGTTCCTCAGCCATCACCCCTTTGTCTCTCTCTCTCTCTTTCAGGTTCCTCAGCTATTGCCTCTGGTGCTCACACATGTTCCTCAGCCATTGCCCATAGCTCTCCAATAGGTTCCTCACTCATTGCCCCTGGTTCTTTCACAGGTTCCTCAGTCTTTGCCCTTGACTGTCTCACAGGTTCCATGGCCATCCCCCCCTGGCTCTTTCTCTCTCAAGTACCTCATCAATCACCCTGGCTCTCTCACAAGTTCTGCAGCCATTGTCCCTAGCTCTTCAACAGGTTCATCACCCATCATCTCTGGTTCTGTTACAGGTTCCTCAGCCATCTCCTCTTTCACTCTCATAGGTTCCTCACCCATTGCCCCAGCCTGTCTCTCAGGTTCCTCAACCATCACCCCATGCTGTCTGAAAGGCTTCTCAGCCATTGCACCAGGCTCTCTCACAGGTGTCTCAGCCATCGCACCTGGTTCATGCAGAGGTTCCTTAGCTACTGCCTCAAGCTCATGCACAAGTTCCTTAGCCATTAGCCCTGGCTCATACACAGGTTCCTCATCAGCTGCCCTGGCTCACACAGAGGCTTATCAGTGATAGCTACTGCCTCATGCACTGATTCCTCAGCAAACACCCCAGCTCTCTCACAAGTCCCTCACCTACTGCCATTTCTTAGTAGCCAATGGGACCACAATTTCTGCCCAATGGCCCACTGCTATTCCTTAGTACCACCCAGGACCACTACACCTGTTTAATGGTCCACTGTTATTCCTTATGAGCCCCTTAGCCATGCCAGTGTAATAGTCTGCTGTCATTCATTTCTAGCCCATAGGACCACCACACCTAGCTAATAGTCCACTGCCATTCCTTACTAGCCCACACAACCACCACACTTGCTGAATGGTCCACTCCCACTATTTATAAGCCACAGGACCATTATGCATGCCTAATGATCCACTGCCATTCTTTTCTAGCCCTCCAGGACCAATGCCTGCCTAATGGTTCACTGCTATTCCTTACTAGCCCCCAGGACCACCACAGCAGCCTAATGGTCCGCTGCCATTACTTACCAACCTTCAGGACACCTATGCTGCCTAGTGCCCTGCTGGACCACCATACTTGCCTAATTGTCCACTGCAATTCCTTCCTAGCTCACAGGGCCAAAATGCCCACCTAATAGTCCACTGCCATTCCTTACTAGCCCCCCAGAACCACTACATCTGCCTAATGGTCCTCTGCCATTCCTTACTATCCCTTAGGCCATGCTTGCCTAATGGTCCACTGCCAGAACCAAAGCTTGCCTAATGGTCCACTCCAAATCCTTACTAGCCCCCAGGCCAAGCGTGTCTAATAGTTTGTTGCCATTCTTTAGTTGCCCAAAGGACCACTACACCTGGCTAATGTTCTGGTGCCATTTCTTACTAGCCCCCAGGCTATGCCTCCCTAATGCTTCAGATCCATTCCATACTAGACTCCAGGATCCACACCTGCCTAAAGGTCCACTGTCATTCCTTACTAGACTCCAGGTCATGGCTGCCTAATGGACTACTGCCAGAATCCATTCCTGCTTAATGGTCCACTGCTGTTCCTTACTAGTCCCCAGGCCAAGCCTGCCTAATGAACAAGGGGACACAATTTAAAGATAGAAGGAGGGCAGTTCAGGGGCAATGTGAGGAAGTATTATTTCACAGAGAGGGTAGTGGATGCATGAAACAGCCTTCCTGAGGAGGTTGTGGGGTCTAAAACTGTGGGAGAATTTAAGGATGCATGGGACAGATGTAAGGCAATTCTTGTGGGGGGTAGGAAGAAATAAGCTGTTGGTTAACTAGGATCTGCGGCCTATCCTGTAGGTAGGGAAATGGGCAGACTAGATGGGTCTAGCGGTCCTTATCTGCCATCAAAGTCTATGTTTCTATGTAATGGTTTGCTGCCATTAGCCCACAGGACCACCACATCTGGTTAATGGTACACTGCCATTCATTACAAGTACCCAGGCCACTTCTGCCTAATGGTCCACTGCCTTTCCCATGCACACAGCACTTACACCACTCATAACAGCACTCACTGTCCACATAAGGACTATTCTGTGGGTTATTAGACTTTTTATTCTGTAGGTTATTAGATTTTCTAGCACTCCCCACTAAGATATAAAGTCATAGTCTAGCTCATGCTCTTCAACATGTTCCTTCCTGCCCCTCTCTGATTGCACTACCTCCAGTAATTTTTGATCCCAACTCTGTGACTCTTATCCTGTTCCTACCCTACACCTCCTCCCCCCACCTAATCTGTCATGCCTCCCTATCCTGTCCTTACCTCATACTTATCTTCTCCTTCCTTCTTCATCTCACCAGTTGCTCCTCAAGCATCAAATTATTTTCAATCCCACCTTTGGGTTTGAGAATGTTTCATATCCCGGTTGCTTACCACCTCCATCCATCATATGCCAGCACCTTTTCAGTAGAATAAGGACCTGAAATAAGTGAACATGTCTGGTTCCTAGGCAGCTATTTTATGCCTCTCAAACTTTTGCAACTGATTGTAATCAACTGCCTGATAATGTCTTGTCCAGTTAGCATTCCCGTGTTAGATATCTGTATCTCTTGTCTATGTGAACTGTTCCATTGTAACTGCCTTATTTGTCTCATGAAGTGGAACCTATGTAAATGAGCTCCCAGCTCAAAGGTTATGTCAGATGAGTTAATTATATAAACTAGACCCTAGGACCCATGCTTGCCTAATGGCCTGCTGCCATTCCTTACTAGACTCAAGACCGTGCCTACCTAATGGTCTGCTGTCTTCCCTTGCTAGCCCCTAGGCCATACCTGCCTACTGGACTTCTGCCATTCCTTATTAGGCCACAGACCATGCCTGCTTAAAGGTCCTCTGCCATTCCTTACTAGCCCCCAAACCACGCATTCCTAATGGTCCACTGCCATTCTATACTAGCCCTCAGGACCGCAACACCTGACTAATGGCATGCTGCCATTCCTTAGTAGCCCTAGGCCATGCCTACTTAATGGTCCACTGCCATTCCTTGCTAGCCCACAGCACCCATACCTGCTGAACAGTCCATTGTCTTTTTCTACTAGACCCTGGACCAATGCCTACCTAATAGTCTGCTGCCATTTCTTACCAGCCCTCAGGATAACCACACCTGGCTAATGACATGCTGCCATTCCTTACTAGTCCTAGGCCATGCCTACCTAATGGTTCACTGCCATTCCTTGCTAGACCCCAGCAACCATGATTCCTGAATGGCCCACTGCCATTACTTACTAGCCCACAAGACCAGACTGCCTGCCTAAGGGTCTGCTGCCATCTCTTACTAGCCCCTGGCATCACTGCACCTGGCTAATGGTCCACTGCCATTCCTTACTAGCTCCCAGACCATGTCTGCCTAATGGTCCACTGCCATTTCTTAATAGCCCCAGTGTTACCTGCCTAATGGTCTGCTGCCATTCCTGAATAGCACCCAGGACCACCCAGGACCACCATGCCTGCCTAATAGTCCACTGCCAATCTTTACTAACACCCAGGGCCTCACACCTGCCAGATGGTCCACTGTCCTTCTTTACTAGCTCCCAGGACCACCAGACCTGCCTAATGCTCCAATGACATTGCATGCTAGTTCCCAGGACTACCATACCTGCCTACGGATCTACTGCTATTCCTTACTATCCCCTGAGCCATGCCTGCCTAATGGTCCACTGTCATTTCTTACTAGCCCTCAGGACTGGGAGGATTCAAGAAAAGATCCCCCCATAAAGATTTAATTTCAGGAGTAGAAATGGTCGTGTGAATTTCTGTCTATTCAGGCTGTGCAACACAAATACTGTGCGGGACAAATACACACTAATACTGAACTTTTAGCACTTGTAAATATTTGTATTTGTGTTAGATCATGTAGCATTAGACCTGGACTGAGGCTGATGTGACACAAACAAGACTCCTGCTGTTCATAACGTTAATCCATATTTTATTGATAACTGCATATTTTACTGAAGCTTCTCAAACTCTTGGTATTATGTCCTCATTAACAACAGAAACAAGTCTGAAATGTAAAACAAAATATTTTGCTAACACTGATATGCAAACAAATACAAATACAAATGTCAGAGAGAGACAAATACAAAAATCAAGAAAATCTAGCCAGAGCCGGTACGGCTGCAGCCGAGGTTGCCAGTAGAACATGGCACTGTCCACCATGTAAAAGATGGTTACTGGAGTCACCGGTGCATGTGCAACGACTTGCGCATGTGCACTTAGCTCCGTGTTGCCCATATGCAGAAATAAGATAAATACAATATTGGAGACAGTCCTGACCCAGTGCATGGGCCCAGCAGGCCCTGGCACACATGTCAATGCCTTGTGGGTGAAGTTCCTTTATCCATCACAGGGTATGGCGTCTGTGCAAAAACACTGCTCCATCCCTACCCTGGCCTGGACTGGTGTTGCGTGCTGCAGCATCTTCCCCATCAGCCTTTCCCAATAACCCCTTCACACCTGAATTAAACAGAAACCATGCAAAGTGTCCCTCAACCAGGGGTGTAATTATATGGTGGGACGGGGGCACAAATCCCTCCCAAAAGTTTGGGTGATCACATTTGTCACCCCAACATTCAGCCCCTTACCTTGCTGCTGCTGCCTGCTGCAGGCTAGGAGGGACTCATGAGCCTGCTGTTCTGGGGGGCATTGGGTTTCACTGGTGAGAGTCATGAGAGAGTGACAGACAGAGAGGTGGGTGAGGGTGACAGACAGTGTGGTGGGGCGAGCCATCATTTCACAAACTGGCCTGACTGGAACTGGGAGGAACAGGACTGAGTGGTGGCAGGAAGGGAGAAAGTGACAAACCACAGTCACCTTACCCAGAAGTAGCGTAAACATGCACCGCCACCAGTAGGAAGCGAGAAGTCAGAACAAGCAGGCAGGAAACTCACTGCTGGCATTGAGTCCATGGTGCTGTCATATTTGGTGCATCCCTTTCCTCCTGTCTGCCTTTCTGAATGCTGTTGCGTCTGCCCACCTCGTTCAGGAGCTGCCTGCTGCCACTCTGTTTGCCCAATGCCTCAAGTTGCCTGCTTCATGTGGGACTCAGGAGTCAGTCAGCTTGGGAGGGAGTCCTTATTGGATTTAGTGGTGTGGAGGGGCAGGCCCCACCTGCTGTGAGTGACTGAATTTGGGTCAGTCGGTCAGAGCATTGGGTTGCACTGAGTGAGCCTGTGGAACTGTGTGCCTGAACTTGGAGGCTGGAAAAGTTTGGAACAGAGAGGAGAGGACAGCGGACTAATTAGAGGCATTGGCTGCAAGCAACAACTAACTGGTAGGACTCTGATTACTAGTTGTGCTGCAGTGGTGGGTCATGGGTGAGGGTGAGTAGTGATTGGGAGGGCAGCAACAGCAATACTCATGCCATGGTGGGAAGCTATGCACAAAACTGCTGCAATAAACAGAGGAGGTGGTGGGAGGGAATTCCAGTCTCCACAGTCAGGACAATTCTGAGCTGGCAAGGGCCACACACTATATTGGCCATTTAATTTGGAGCCAGTCAGGGTCAGGGAGTGCCTGGAAAAAGAAGCCTGTAGCAATCTGCAAGGCATTCTCTCTTCCTGTAGTGTAGTGTGCCTGGACTGGAGCAGGCCAGTGGCTCTACCAGTGACCACCAGCACAGCAAAACAGCACAATTAGCTTCTTAACTTGAGCTAACATAGCTCCAGTGTGCAAGACGGCAAGGGTAGATAATGTTTAGTTTTAGTTATTATAGGCCAGGATATTCAAACTGCGCCCAGAAAGGGTGCAAGTGGTTGCTCTGTGCAACTGAGTTGTGCTGCTGCAAAAAATTGATATATTCACATGATATTCGCAATGACGCATCCCATCTGAATATATCTAAAACCGTGTGTGGCACAAATGGGGTCCACTGACCACGTGCCAATGCATCCACCTGTCAGGTCTGAATACCTGGACTGGGACTGTGCAGCACATCTTGGAGAAATGTCATGAGCAAATTCCAGATATTCAAACCCAAACATGCAAATGGGGTCTTTATGCATACAAGGTACAAATGGAGCAATTTGCATGTCATTATGGCTACATTTGCATGTCTCAGGCAGGGATGCACCTGGCAGAATGCACTGAAACAGCACACTATCTTCCAAGCAGTTTAATGATCCCTTCCCTTCCCTGAACCCCATCCAAACATGAAATAATATCTAAAATTCCCTGAGCCCCCTTCCTTCCCTGAATCCTGTCTGATCATGAATTATTGTCCAAAATTCTCTGGTAGTTTAGTGCACCCCTCCCATCCCAGATCGTAAATTGAAAACACATCCCCAGACTTCTCTGGTGGTCTAGTGGACCCTCCCACCCACTGAGGAACCCATAACCCACCCCGCTCCCCTGTCCCAGTATGGCCATGAAGTGTGAGGGCAGCACAACCCACCCGCTTGCCTACACAGCTGCCCGCCAACTGTGATATCAGTGAATGACAGCATACCATACGCCTGTACTCCAATTGGTAGACACTGTTGACCAATGGGCCTGCAGTGTATAATGTACACTTTCATTCACAACTTTATGTAATTCACAAAGTTGTGAATGAAAGTGTATAGTACTAACTGCAAGCCCTACTCACCCTACTCAGTGGTCCTCTGAACTCTTGGTGTTCCATCTGGGAAGTTACAACTGACAGAAGGTAGGTCAGGGCCATCTAAGGGACAAAAATACCTATGGGGGAAAAAAAGAGGAGACCCCAGAGTGACCCAAGTTAGGAGAAGCTACAGTAGTAACACTGTACTAAATTCAACTAGAAATTACCCAAAGTAAAGGAGGTAGTGTACACAGAGCAGTACTAGAGACCACTTGAAATGAACAGTGATGATGCAAGCTAGAGGAGGCTGTATAGACAGTGCAGTATTATACACAACTCAGAATTACTTCAGGATGACCCAAGGTAGGCGATGCTGTGTAGACAATGCAGTACTGTACCCCTAGTATATGAGTAGGTACCAGGGCAAAATAGAGAATTCAGACAGACTGGATGGACCATTAGACTTTGTCAGCCATCACTGTCCATGTTTCTATGTTTCTTTCCCCACTCAGTGAGTCTCATCCAGTGATGGACTAGTGGTCCAGGCAGTGTTGTGGGATGGGTGTAGGCAGGCCTTTATGTAGCCTGTGCTGACCTTTTCCCATTTAAGGCAGGCAGGCCTTCATGTAGCCTGTGCTGACCTTTTCCCATTTAAGGCAGGCAGGCCTTCATGTAGCCTGTGCTGACCTTTTCCCATTTAAGGCAGGCAGGCCTTCATGTAGCCTGTGCTGACCTCTCTGCCAAAGCAGCATGTAAGTATATGCTTATGGAGGGGCACGCATGCTATTTAACTTCAGGCCCCCCATCTATGTCACTCAAGCACTGGAACTACCCCCCACCTGGTGGCAGCCAAGGGCTTGGTTGGCATGCCTTCCCAGGAAAGGAGAGCTGTCTGTTGGATGTTCAATCCTCTCCACTCCCTGCTGACCCCTGATGACTCAAGCTTGTTCCTGAACCTGGGTCACCAGTGTTATGCTTTTCTACCCTAGATACCCCTACATAACAGTGAATACCCTCCCCTGTACCTTAATGTACCTACCACACTCTAGGGGGGTTCTTGTTGATCAGTACGGGGTCATTGTACTTCAGTTTTCCTGGAATACTTTCAGTCGACTGGAGTTAATGGATGTCATGAGGATTATCCAGAATGTGCGCCCTACATGCTGTAGTTTGGACCCTGGACCGACCTCCCTAATTATTGGTTGTAGTGACATCATCGGTCCAGTCCTTGTGCAGTTAGTATGGTGCTCCTTGGAATTGGGAGAGTTTTCTAGCTCCCTGAAAGAGGCAGCGGTGACACCACTGTTGAAGAAAGCTATCTTGGACCCAGACTGTTTCACAAACTACAGACCTATCTCTAACCTTCCCTTTGTTGAGAAGGTGATTGAAAGTAGTGGTAGCACAACTGGAGGAACATTTGACCATCCATGACATCTATTAACCCCTCCAGTCCAGTTTTCATAAGAGACATAGTACCGAGATGATGCTGGTTCAGGTGTTCAATGATCTCCTGATGGCAAGAGATCCGAAGAGCTGTTCCATTTTGGTTCTTCTGGATCTTTCTTCAGCTTTTGACACCATGGACCACATGGTGTTGATAGGATGCCTGAGGCATATTTGTGGAATGTAGGGGACAGTCCTCAGATGGTTTACATAATTTCTCACATGGAGAACACAAAGAGTTCTGTCTGGGTTTTTTTCTTCAGGCCCAACTGCTTTGTCTTGTGGGGTGCCTCAGGGTTCTGTGCTGTCACCCTTGTTGTTCGCGGTATATATGCTACCCCTTGGAAACATTGTAAGAAGGTATGGGCTGAGGCTTCACTGTTATGCAGATGATACCCAGCTCTACCTCTCTTTTGCACCTGACCAGGATGGAGCTCTCTCATTCTTTAACAACTGTCTGAAAGAAATGCAGGAGTGGATGGATTCTAGCTGGCTGAAGTAGAACTCAGAAAAGACTGAGGTACTGGCTGTGGACCCGGGTCACTAGATTGGGGTCGGGTGTTGGTGCACCCTCAGGAATTATTCTTGTCGGCATCTCTCTCCTGCCCTCTGAATGGGTGTGTAACCTGGGGGTAGTTTTTGATGATGGACTGACCCTGCATTCACAGGTGTGGGCTGTCATCAAGACTTCCTTCTACCATCTTAGGAATATCGCCAGGGTTAAGCATCTGGTTCCATCTGATTACCTTCCAACCTTTGTCCACACTTTTCTGTCCTCACGCTTGTATTACTGCAACTCCCTTTATCTAGGGCTTTCAGGGGTTGAAATCCATCACCTGCAGCTGGTGCAGAATGCAGCAGCCTGGTTTTTGATGGGTTCTAGTCGATCCTGCCATATTACCTCGGTGCTGCGCAAACTTCACTGGCTGCCAATGAGGTGGCGGATCACCTTTAAAGTTGGTTTATTGACTTTTAAAGCCCTACATGGACAGGGCCCAGACTATCTGAAAGAGCTTCTGGTTCCTTACTGCCCTGGTCGATCATTCCACTCGGCCGACGAGGGGTTGTTAGAGATTCCAAGGGTGAATTTGAAATCATCTGGTTCAAGAGCTTTTGCTTTTGCAGCTCAAGCCAATTGGAATTCTCTACCCTGTCAGTTACAGGAGTGCACATCTGTGGAGGAATTTAAGAAGGGCTTAAAAACCTTTCTGTGGCAAAAAGGCTTTTTGTATAGTTGAAATATTTATCTGATTGTTTATGCTATTCAGTTGTATTGTTTTGTTATTGAATTTTATATTAATTGTTCTTAAATTCTTAGGTGCCTTGGAATTGGAAAGGCACCTTATAAATAAAATTATTATTATTTATTATAATTATTATTATTATTATTTTGTTACCAAATAAATTCTAATGTCTCACAGGGTGTGTCAGCTTCTTTATTTGTCAAAAAATCGCATTCACTGTGACCACCAGTTCTACATTCCTGGAAAAAATGTATTAACCACTTCCTTGGTACTTCTTTACTGTCAAACAAAACATTGAAATTAGCTGGTGTTGTACTTTATGTTCTGGAAATGATCTCAGCAAAAGATTTTATGGTAAACAATCTATCCTAGTGATAAATGTATTGCTCTTTCCATATGTTCTCATATTTACTATTACGATGTTGAATAATTGTGTTTACAGTATATTAAGTAATGCATTTTCTCTTTAGTCAGATGGAATATAATAACATCCCAAATTACAAATAGACTGAAAGTCTTCAGTTTGTATCTATTTAATCATATGTAAATTTAATGGGGGAATCCAGCCTTCTGATATACTGGAGCATATATTGCATCTCTATGAGTTGTGCAAGGCTCCTTCCATCGACTGAGGTGAGAAGGAATTTCTCAGAGAACTAGAAGAATTATTTATTTTATTTATTTTTGTTAATTATAGCACCATCGTATTTTTTATAAATGGCAGCAGAGCACTGCAGTAGATTGGATATCTTGCAGTAATCACATCACTGTCATGAAGCATCCACTGCAAAATGTGGCTGTAATTCATTAATTCTCTGGGTAGGTAAATAAGTACTTGATCACATTTTTTCACATAACAGAAGCCAGGCATAATTCACCATTGTAACCTATGAGTTCTAACGGTGAACACAAGCCAGCTTCTGCTCTACTCTGCTTGTACTCAATCAGCCACACTGCCCTCACAAAAACAGCAGTCGATTGCAAAAACACTTCTGACAGCATTTCCCTGAACTCAGAAAGGATCAAGCATTAAAAACACTCAGAAAACATAGCTCACAAGTCTAATTAGTTCACATTTCTCAAGATTTTATTCAGGTCCAGATCCTCAGTGTTACGGCAATATGCAAATAAGCTACATAGTTACAACTCTGAGCTTGGAATGCTGAAACTCATTTGCATATCCCCATGACAATAGCCACCCAGACCTGAACAAGATCTTCAAAATGTGAACTTAAAACACTTGTCAATAAAAGTTTTAAAATTTGTTTTTATGATATTTTAAACCTCCCGTGATAACAGTTAATTATTTTCTGCTGCATTCACTACCTCTGGTTTTCATTCAAGGAATGATCCCATTCCCCTTCTCAAAGACTGTAGGTAAAACATTGTAACTGAAAGCAAACTCTTATTAGCCCATTGTAGAAAGCTGCAAAACCAGTAAAATATCCTTTTTTTTTCCAAGAGTATGCCACGGTATATTTACTTTCTGATAAGCTGTGTAAAATGTTCTAATAAATGAAAAGCAGACACAAGATTTTAGTGAAAAATAACATTTATTTCAATAAATCTTACTGGAGAAAAAAGTCTGCAAACACCCAGCAATTATGTAAAACAACACACGTGGAGATTGCATAACTTGAATTTAATGAACACCCATTGTGTGGGATGCTCTGACAAACTCCTCAGGCTTCACCCTCGAGGTTTATGTAGCATCCCATAACTCAGATGTATATTAAATTCTCATTATGCTCTCCACCTATGTATTATTGTATACATCATGTGCATAGTGGTATACAGTAGTTTGCTGGCTGTTAATGGCATTTCATACAGTAATAATATTTACATTGTTCTGTCTAGCAGTGCAAGTATTATATAATATAAATCATTCTCCACATTTCTCCTTTATTTTGCTTTTTGTGTTCTTCACAGAATGAAAGTGTTAGCAATAAAATATATGTAAAATGATGGGAAAAACTAAGTCACTGAGACTCAGGCCTCAGAAAATAATATCTGAGACCAGACAGTTCCAGGATACACCCTATTTAGAAATGATACAGTAAAACGTAAGGGGCTGGTGTAGCCCTTTATGTCAGGGATGACACTGAGACAGTGGAGGAAGGACACATCCGGAAGACAAATGGGGAGACAGAGTCATTGTGAGTGTAGCTCACAGCAGCCTTGGGTGAGAAAATATGGGTAGGGATGATCTACAGACCACCAGGACAGGTGGAGGAAAGAGATAGGAGCTTGGGAAAGAACAAGTCAGGGGTGTGGCAAAAGAAGAGCAGATGGTGATGGGCAACCTGAATCTTCTGGATAGTAACTGAGATGTTCCTGTTGCCACCCAGGTATCAGGCCTTGTTGTGCTCTGTCCAGGACTGTTTGCTGATGCAGCTAGTTAGAGAACACTCCAGGCAGTCTGCCATCCTTGATGTGGTGCTCACAAACTCAGAGAGTGTAGGAGCGGTGTGGATAGGGATGCCACTACAGAACAACAGCCATAACATCAAATGGTCTGAGCTAGCCAAGGGTTCCAGTAAACCTCAGTCGATAGCTGAGGTAATCAATATTAGAAGAGTAGACTTCAACCGAATGAGGAAGTTGCATCAGGGCAAGTTAGTTGGGTAGGTTGCATCGAACAGGTGGAGGAGAAATGATAGCAATAAAAGGGGTCCTTTATCAAGGCATCAGAGATTTGCCTGAAGACAGTAACCAAGAGAAACAGGTACATGCAACCAATGTGGTTCACAGAAAGGATCAGACTAGCAGTGAGGTTCAAAAAAAAAGGGCCTTTATAAAGTACACAAAAAGCGGGGAGAATCTGGAGAATATCAACTCAGAACAAGGGAAGCTAGGAGGGCAGTTATGGAAGCTTAAGGCAGACACTGAGCTGCATACTGCTGGAGGGATTAAGAGTGGATAGAAGAAATTCTTAAGGTACGTTAGGGGAAAAAAGGATGATGGGGTGGAATTGTTGGGCTGTTAGAGTGAGGTAGGGTAATAGAGAAGGACAGGCAAAAGACAACTTTTCTAAATAATTATGTTTGCTCTGTCTTCACCAGGAGGACAGTGGGCCCTTACCAGAGAGTGACATCATAGCTGCCATTAAAGGGGTCCTGGAGAGGAGGCAGTCAATATTAACCACTGAAAATGCCCAGAAAGGGCTAGTAGCCCTTAAGATGGGCTAATAGTATAGCCTCGACGTTAGAGTAATGAGCTGTGAATGAGTTTGGTACATCTGGCAGAACTGGGTTTGATTCCCACAACCTCCACTTGCATACTGTGTGACTCTGAACAAGTCTCTTTACCACCTCAGTGTTCCGGGTCACCCCTGAAATCAGGTACTTGTGCCTAGTGGGCCTTACCCAGTTACCAAAAGAATAAAAAGAAACGATAGCTAGCTAGCTAGACAGACAGACAGATAGATAAGTCCCAGAGGCCAGACAGGATGCATCTGAGGGTGGTCAGAGAGATGGACACAGCATTGACTGAACCCCTGGTAGAGCTATTCAATAGCTTGCTACAGTCAGGGGTAGTTACAAAGGACTGGAGGGTGGTAGCTGTGGCTAGGCTACACATGGAGGAGGCAGGGAGCAGAGAGGGAACTACCTACCTGTCAGTCTTATCGCAGTGGTAGGTAAACTGATGGAGTCACTGGTCTAGGACGATCTCATGTACTACCTGAAGAGTAATGCCTTCCATGATAGTAAGTAGCCTGGGTTCCTGGCATGGAGGTCTTGTCAGACCAAACTAATAGTTTTCTTTGAATGGATGACAAAGCCTCTGGATGGGGGCCACATCATGGATCTACTTTATTTTGATATTAGCAAAACCTTTGACTCTGTACCTTGCAGATGGTTGCTAAAAAAGATGGAGGATCTGGGTATGGCAGGGGATATAGTAAGGTTGATAGGAAATTGATTAAGCAGAAGGCTGCAAGGGGACATGGTAAATGGGATCAAATTTGAAGAAAGGGAGGTCTCTAGTGAGGTGCCACAGGGATCTGTCCTGGGCCCAGTTCTCTTCACTATGTTTGCCAGTGATATTGGAGAAGGACTCCAGGGCAGGTTGTGTTTCCAGAGAATGACACAAAGCACTACAGGAGAATGGAAAAGAAGGGAATTAATGAGATGCAGAGTGGCCTACATAGACCAGGGAGGTGGTCTAAGGTCTGGCATTTGAAATGCAGTACCAAAAAGTGCAAAGTGATGCACTTAGGGAGCAAGAATCCCAGGAGGGGGTACAGGATAGGAGTGGTTAAGTTGAGCACTACAACTAAGAAAAGAGACCTACTGTAGGAGTTATCCTTAGCAATGCACTCAATCAAGTCAATGTCATAATGCTATTAGTAAGGTAAATAGGATGTCGGGATGTATCAGGAGAGGAATAGACTATTGAAGTAAAGAGGTAATATTACCTCTTTAGAGGTCAATGGTAAGGCCATATCTGGAGTACTCTGCCCAGTTCTGGAATCCTCACCTCCAGAACGATATGAACAGGTTAGAGGTGATATAACAAAGGGTGACCAGGATGATACAAGGCCAGCAGGACAGATCTTATGACAAGTGACTAAAGGTGCTAAATATGTACTCACTTGAGGAGAGGGGTGATATGACAATCCTACAAATTCCTGGAAGAAATAAATAAGGTAAACTTTGGGGTGTTATTTCACATAAACACAACTTCATGGTCATGGAGGCATTGGTGGAAACTAAAAAAGGGTCATGTTTAAGAGGGATTTGATGAAGTATCACTTTACTGATTGGGTGGGGGAACCTTGGGACAGTCTACTAGCTGAGGTGGTATGAGCCAAAACCATAAATGGTTTCATGCATATTTGGGATAGAGTAAAGGTTATTGCGGCAACTCAGGGTGATAGTAGCACAACTGAGATTTGGGGCAGGAAAGGTAAGGCCAGTGTCCTTGATGACAATTATGTCCCAAAGTTAGATGGGTAACCTCAGCAGACTTGATGGAAGTCTTTTTCTGTTGACATTTTCTATATTTCTATGTTATGTAAAAAGAACCTTTCAAATTTATACTGCAATATTTTGCACTGAACCAATCATGCAGGGTATAACCAAAATACAAATCTTTTAAACATGTTTTAAATCACAGTGATATTGCAGAGGTAATATGATTCAGATGAGACAATAATAATAGTTAGCTTCTTTCTGTGGTTGAATTAATTATCATAGTATGTTGGCTACATTATCCTGGAATTTCCTATCCCGCCATCCCCGTCCCGAGAGTCAAGGGAGATGGCAGTCCTGGACTCCCCTAAATGGACTTTTCTCAGACAGTTAGTCAAAGAACATGCAAGGGATACAACAATACTGGATTCAGAGCTTATAAAAAGGGACAGATTGCATACATCACAGTCGGTAGTCCCTAGGCACTAGAGATCACCATACAGTGTGGTTCACATAAGGATCAGAGAAGAGGAAAGCCACACTAGGACTAGGGTTCTGAACTTCAGGAAGTTGAATTTCAAAGAAATGATTGTCTGCCTCAGAAATTGCTTTGGATGGGGGAATTGACAAGGAAGAGTAGAGGCACAGTGGGAAAGGTTAAGGGAGGGCATACCTGGGGCAGCCAACCTTTGTGTGAAGGAAGTAAGCAAGAGTCGAAGGAAAAGGAGACCATTATGGTTCTTGCAGGAAGTTGCAAGGGTGGTAAAAATGAAAGGGTGGCATTCAGTGGGTACAAAGAAGCAAAGTGGGAGTAGAATCTGGAAACATTCAAAGCAAAGCAGAAAAAAAACAGGCAAGGCAGTTAGGGGAGCAAAGACAGACAGAAAAAAAGATTGCTAAAGGGGTTGCTGAAAGTGATAAGAATTTTTCAGGTATATAAATAAGAAGAGGAAAGCAAGAGGAGGGATAGTGAGGATCAGAAGGGTAAAAGAGGGAGTTTGTGCAGAAGGGACCAAAAAAGCTAACATATTAAACAGGTACTTCTGCTCAGTCTTCGCTTCTGATAGACTTCTTTGACTGGATGACCAGGAAATAGTGCAGGGAAGGGCAGTGATTGCGGCCTATACAGACTTTAGCAAAGGCTTCAAAACTGTGCCACATAGGCTGATTAGGAAACTGACCAGTCTTGGAGTGGGATCCATAATGGTAAATTGGGTTAGAAACTAGTTAATGGATAAGAGACAGAGGGTGACAGTTAAGGGCACTCATTCTATGGATGGGAGAGTTACCAGCAGGGCACCACAAGGTTCAGTACTGGGACCAGTCTTCCACAATATCTTCATATGGGATATTGCAGAAGAACTGGCATTGAAGGTATACCTTTTACAGATGACACTAAAATCTATAATAGGGTAGATACTCAGGAGGGGTAGTGAAAATGCATGTGGATCTTGGTAAACTCAAGGAGTGGTCAAATGCATTGCAGTTGGGATTCAGTGACAAACAGTGTACAGTTGTGAACCCAGGGCATGGGAACCCCAATGCTGAGCATAAGTTGGAGGAGTATGGGCTGTCACAAGATAGGAAAGAGACCTGGGGTTACCCTATCAGAGGTCTTCAAGGTGGCAGGGCAATGTGACAAGGCAGGGGGCATGGCTAGTGGGATGCTGGAGTGCCTGGAGAAGAGTATCTCCAGTGGGAGGAAGAGGGAGGTGGTGTTGCCACATTATCACCCCTGGTGCACCCCACCTGAATTACTTGTCCAGTTTTGGAGACTGCACCTTAGAAAGGACATAGGGCTAAGGTGCTCCAGAGGAGGGCCACTAAAATGGTGCTGGATTTGCACAGGAAGCCCTATGAGAAAAGACTGAGGGATCTTAACATGTACACCCTGCAAGAGAGGAGAGAGAGAGGGACATGATTGAGACCTACAAAATACCTCACATGGGTATTTAGGGTGCATGTGAGGAATCTCTTTCAAATGAGGACATACACCAGGGCCAGGGGTCATGCGGTGAAGTTGGGGGGTGGGGTGAGTTCAAAAGAGATATGAGGAAATATTTCATCACTGATAGATGCCTAGAACAGACTGACAGCAGACGTGGTGAAGGTTAGAGTGATGGGACTTCAAACATTCATGGGATGAACATAGAGGTATATTAATATGGACTCAGGGAGCGTAGAGGGTCACTGGAGACCAGATAGGGTCTACAGAGAAAGAATTGGCAGGTAACACTTGGTCAGACTGGGTGGGCCATGCTGTCTTTTCTGGAAGGCAAATTCTATATTGCTGTGTTCTAGCTCCATCTAATTTCCTTTATCTGGGGGAGGGGGCACTGTGGAGCCCAAGCTGAGTGGCAGCAGATTCAAGTAGCTCTGTACCAACAGATGAATAAAGTTTAAAAATCACCTATTTACAGTTATTTTCAAGGAAAACGCTCCATATTGCTGAAAAGAGGAGTAAAAACTTGATAACTTGATAAAATGGGTAATCCTTGAAAAGATCACGGTGCTGTGACTGGAGGAAAACCGAACAATACCTTTCAACAGCTGAGGCCTGACACAAGTGTACAGGCCACAAATGCATCAGCATCAGATTCAGGAGAAACCCTGAATTCTTTGGGCTTAAAAATTCAGAGACTGATTACTTCAGTGACAGATCTAAACTCAAAAATAGACACATTCGGGACTCGTGTAGCGGCTGTGGAAGTAACAGTAGACCACCTAAAAACTATCGTTAATGAAGCCAAAAGCCAAGCAAATTCAGCAGCAGGAGCCACCGTGATGCTGGTAAAAGAAAATGCACACTTCAGGGCCCGTTTGGAAACCTTAGAGAATCAGGATCAATCCTCACTCTTGTGCCTACTAGGCTTGCTGGAGGGGATTGAAGGTGACCACCCTATATTATTTCTGCAAGACTGGCTCAATGAAAAGCTGGTAGACGAGGGACAAAAACTCCAGTTTTGCCTTCAGAAAGCTTACCGAATCACTCCTTGGGGGTACAGGGAGCATTCTGATACACCCTGTACCCTGTTAATGGTGACTGATGGAATCGGAACCCGAGATAAAATCCTCCGGATGGCCAGATAGATGGGTCCCCTCACACAAGATGATCAAAATAGCTACATCTTCCATGATATCAGTTATGCGATGAGGACCCGCCACAAAAAATTTGACAGCATTCACCTAAAGCTCCATGAGGCCTGTATACCCCACATGATTATCTACCCAGCCAGACTCCAGGTCATTTATGAGGGCAAAGTCTGGATCTTTACTGACCCTGCTGAAGCTGGAAAATGGGCCTCTCACCTACAACTGGGTCAACAAAAGGGAACAACAGAGGAGGATAAAGATGCAGAGCTAGAAGAAGATGGGGACACTTGACTCTGACTTGACTAAATACAGCTTTTTATTATTCCTAATTTTGGTTTCATCCCAGTACCGTCTGCTAATAGTGAGACGGAGATACGAGCCTTGTTATCCTTTACTTTTTTGAGGGCCGATTCTGCAGATAAGTTAGCGCTCTCAGAACCAGAGGGTGGACCTTTTAACTTTATATGTAAATACAATCCTTTTACACCCCCATAGAAATAATAATGGTGGATTTACAAATGATTGCAATAAAGCGAATGTATGAAAGGGGTGCTCTAAGTAGGAGGATTGAGTTTGATTCTGAGCTGTGGAGCCAAGTAGCATTTTTCCTTTTACCTTTCTCTACCATTGATCTGTTGAACTCTCAAAACTTGCTTAAAACCCACGTTTGAACTATCTTGAATGGTGCTGCTATAAAAGCCACTTTCTTTAGGTCTTTTTTTTTATAATCAAGGTTAATGTATGAGACCACAAGCCCTATAACAGGGCATGTTTATGTTGGACTTATATTTTGGACTTTTGCAAAACGTACTAGTCATACTGCTCATGGGCTCAGTAAGCAGCAATTATAGTTTGGACTTTTAAGAAATAGTATGTTAAATAATTACCCTCCAGATGTGGTAGCAAAACATCTAGATACTTTTCTCCTTTGATTAAGGGGGCATAGATCCCCAATGTACTGTAATGCCTATTATTTTATACCTATGATGTGGATTTATTATTCACTAAATAATGAAAATAATAAAAATAAAGTAAAAAATAAAATCCTTTATCTGACCATTTTATCACATACCATTATCTGACCATTTTATATATATATACCAAACCTAGTCATGTATCAGCAAATGAAATTTGTATGTAATCCTCGGGGTACCTGGTGGTTTTCCAATAGGAATCATTGGTTCTCAAATGGTTAACTCAAGAGTTTTCCTCAGTCTCCTGAATCAATTGGTCTGTGCCTAGGAAGCTAGGAGGAGTGGCCAGGTACCTGGAACTGGCAGTCGAAGGCAGATGGTTGGTATACTGCCTGCACGGCATTGATGCCAGTGCTGTGAATTCCCAGACTTTCTGGATTGTGACAGAGCTGTAATGCCCACTGGGATATTTGTCCTAATAAAATGTGATGCTTGATTTCATGTGTACAAAGATGAAACAGAAGTTAGAGAAAGTGAGAGTGTGTGTGTGTGTGTGTGTGTGTGTGTGTGTGTATGTGAAGACACTATAACTGGGCATCAAATGCTGCTTTCTTCTACTGCACTGGAAGAAGGACCAACATTGGGTTTTATGCAGTCAGATTAAGTTGGACTGGGGCCCTTTACCTCATGGAGGTCAGCAGGTGGGAGATGGCGGATTAGTTTCTGAGTTGGAACTGGAAAACCCTTAAGTCTCCCTCTATTACCTGCAGTTGTAGGGGCTTACTCACACTCAATGGGCATTTGCCTCTGGGCTATAGGTTCTGTGGAGGACAGATAAACCTTCAAAGCAGTAGGATTTGACAGCTGGGATCCCTCCAGGGAGTAGACAACCCTTTGTGACTGGGCAAGTATACTTCATAGGGGTGTAGTAAACCAGTAAATGTTATGCCATTTCTGAAGGAAGAACTGTCATCTAAAGTGAATTACAGTATGAGATGCCCTAACCTGTGTAGAGATGCAGCAAAATTTAATTTCGCCTGTGAAATTTTGCCATCAATTTTGCCTTTCATTGGCACATTTCTCCATATGTTAGTATCAGGTGAAGGTGGGAAAAAAATGCTTGGCACATGACTTTCTATCTCTAGCAGACTGCTGATCACGTGGGTGACTGTACTTAGGCAGGAAGCCAGGCTAGATCTACTTCCTTTAGAGCTTTTGCAGCTTAGCAGGAGAGACTGAGAGACAGATTGAGCAGAACAGGAGAGCCTGATATTCAAAAACTAGTGTGTGTGTGTGTGTGTGTGTTTGTAATTTCTTTCCCACTTCATTTTGAAAAGTAAATATCTTCTGTTAGGGATTTTTCTTTAGTGTCATATTTTTCTATCTTTATAGAGTGTGTATATGTGTGTGTGTGTGTGTGTGTGTGTGTGTGTGTGTGTGTGTTTGACTCCCCCATCTCCCATTCCCTCCCTGTATCTTTCTTTCTTTTTGATTTTTTTTTTAGTTTTATATTAAGAAAGAAAAGTTTTGTTTATGATGGAGAGGGAGACTTGTAGTGTGCCATCAGCAGCAGTAGGATCTGCTGTCTGCCTTAACAGGTGGTCATTTTCCAAGCAACCCCCAAGAGAAGCATATGTGCCCATGCCCCCCCAGCAGCAGTAGGTCCCCCCACTACCAGCAGCACCAGAAGCACCTTGTGCACCCCCAGCAGCATGTGCCCCCTGGACAGCAAGAGCAGCAGGAGCGCCCATTGCACCCCCTCCCCGGATCATGTGCAGCCCATGCCCTCTCCCCTCCCCCAGCAAGAGCAGCAGCAGCAGCAGGTCTCAGTCTTAAAAGAGGTGGTCATTGCAGAGAGAGATCAGCTGATGAGCCCCCCCTCCAACAAGGTCTCTCCAGTTTGGAGTTTTTTTCCACAAAGGTTGGAGATGACAATATTGTCATCTGCAGCCTTTGTGGCAAAGAGATGTCGGGCATGGAAAACAAGGATCCCTCTTTGGGATGGACAGACAGAGGAGCCACCTGTGGTACCACCATACTGCAGAGTGACTCTCCTAGCAGCAAGAAGCTGCAGCAGAAGACAGTGATGGGGCTGAGCATCAGAAGGGCATCCAGTGGCTTAGGGAGTGCAGCAGTAGCAGCAGCAGCAGGAGGTGTGATACACCCCACACCCACCGGCACAGCCATGCTGCAACTGCAAGTTCAACATCACAGCCTGCAACAGTTCCCCCAGCAGGTAACATCAGGATGGAGGACCTTGAGGCCATGCGCCATGATGTGGTGGCATTGCGCACGGAGGTGCAAGGACTTCAGCAGCAGGTGTACCAGTTCTGCCAAAGGCAAGGGGAGAACTTGATAAAATAAGGGAGGACCAAAAGAAGGTCTTGGACCTCCTGGCAGAGCTGGGTTGTGGGGGTGGTGGTGGTGGTGAAGTTGTCGACTGCAGTGGCATTGGTGGAACTGATTAGTGCTATCTATGCACCAGTTTGATTTTCTTTCCTTTGTGTTTTGCAAGTCTTGCTCTTGTTTCCTCTGTACCCACCTAAAAATAACAAAAACACCAAAAAAAACTAAAAAAGTAAATCTTTTCGGTCCTCTTTCTCTTCTTTTATATATCCTTTGGTTTTTTTTCTTGTCTACTGGTTTTCTATCTGATATGTTATGTTTTATGGAATGTTTAGCCTCCCTCCATTTCCCCTCTGTCTCAAATGATTGAATATCCTTACCCTGACCGAGTCTGACCCTGCATGCCCCCTCCAAGTACTATGCATGTAAACTGTGTACCTTCTTGCTTGTTTTATGTTGCTCATTCTTTATTTGATCCCTCCTATCCACAAGTGTCAGGTATTGTAATTTGTTCATATGAACAAACATTTTTCCCAAACCTATGTGAAGTTGTTGTCTGTTGTGTGTTCTTAGGGCTGGTGGCAGTTGCTTTGGCTGTGCGCAACACCAGTCCAAATGCATACACAATAGTCATAGAAATAGTTACATAAGTACTTTTATTGTGAAGTCAAACATGAATATGTTTTGTTCTGCTGAACAACACATGCCCCCCTGACCATGCCACCTTCACAAATGTTAACTTTGTGTCCCTCCTCTCCTCCAGTCATGATAATGTTTTATTAGTTCCTCACCACCACCACCACAAGGTCATGGCCCAGGTGACCTGGTCCAAAATGTGCACTTTGGTCACAGTTTATCACAGCTTCTTGCTGCCATACTGTGCAGAGCAGGCATGGTGAAAGAAGAAATATAGTAGGAGAAAAGTTTGATAAAGTTGAAACTGAAATATGATCTAAGTCATCATGTGATGTGGTCCCCTCTCACCACCACTCAGACATTAAAAAGCTGTTTTCAGGCCTGTTTGCCAAGATTTTATACTGGAAGGGGCATAACCAGTAGGAGGAGTGAAGTGGTAATGCCACTGTATAAATCACTGGTGAGACCTCATCTCGAATACTGTGTCCAGTTCTAGAGAGCGCATCTCAGGAAGGACATAGACAGAATGGAAGCAGTCCAGAGAAGAGCAACAAAAAATTATACTTGGACTGCACCACAAGCCTTATGAGGAAAGATTCAAGGAATTAAACCTTTATTCAATGGAAGAGAGAAGAGAGAGAGAGGGGATATGATAGAGACCTTCAAATACCTTAGCGGAAAAAAAACAGGTTACAGTAGAGAAGTGTATTTCAGAGAAGAAAGTGCACAAGGACAAAGGGACATAACTTAAGGTTGGAGGGAGGGAGAGAGGCTTAGGGGGAATGCTAGGAAGTATTTTTTCACAGAGAGGGTGGTGGATCCATGGAACAGCAAACCAGTGGAGGTGGTGGAAGTGAAAGCAGTACAGGTATTCAAAAGTGCATGGGATAAGCAAAAAGGCACCCTGCTGTACAACAGAACAGGGTAAAGGCAGTCCAGGTAAGAGTAGGGATTGCCAAACCAAGTAGGGAACTGGGCAGGCTAGGTGGGCTGTATGGTCCTTATCTGCCAACAGATTCTATGTTTCTATTTCAGGCAGAATCTTGGCGCTGATCATGCCAAACAGGGCCTATAAGCCCAGAAATGTTTTCCAAAAACATGACATTAAATTCAGACATAAATCAGGTCTCAGCCTTGAACCAAAACATGGTCTTTGGTCCACTGTTTATAAGTCATCTCATGCTGAATATCTGTTCTGCCAGTGCATGACAGGCTGTACATGTCCAGAAATGTGACAGCAAAAATGGTACATAAAATTGAGACTGAGATCTGGTCTGAGTCAACATTTGATGTGGCCCACCCCCCCCACCACCACCCAGACATTAAATCATTAAATTGCTGTTTTGGGGCCTGTTTGCAAAGTATTTCAGCCAGAATCTTGATGCTGATCCTGCCAAACAGGGCCCACAAGTCCAGAAATGTTTCCCCAAAAATGTGACATTAATTCAGAGAGAAATCTGGTCTCAGCCACAATGTTTTATGGCACCCAAACCCCCACCTAGACTAAATGATAGTCTTTGGTCCACTGTTGGCAAATGATTTTATGCCATGTCTTGTTTCTGCAAGTAAAGTACAGGCAGTACATGTCCAGAAATGTTTCCAAAAAAATGGTATATTGAATTTAGACAGAAATCTGGTCTCAGTCATGATGGTTTAGGGCACCCAAACCCCCACCTGAACCAAACGATGGCCTATGGTCCACTGTTGACAAATTATTTTATGCCACGCCTTGTTTCTGTGTATGAAGCACAGGCAGTACATGTCCAGAAATGTTACAGGAAAACAGGTATATAAAGTTGAGACCGAAATATGGTCTGAGTCATGATATAATGTGGTGCTCCCCCCCACCACCACCACCACACCACCCAGACATCAAATTGCTGTTTGGGCCCTGTTTACCCATGAGTTCAGATTGAATTTCGGTGCTGCTGGTGCCAAACAGGGCCTACAATTGCAGAAATGTTTCCAAAAATATGTTACATCAAATTGAGACTGAAATCTGGTGTCAGTCCTGATGTTACATGCTGTGCCACCACCTCAGGGACCTGAAAATGGGTGCTGTGCAGAGAAAATGAATTCCTCCTGCAAAATGCTGCTGCTTTTTGCAATTGTTTCCTCCTGCTGCTGCTGCTTTTTGCAATTGTTTCCTCCTGCTGCTGCTGCTTTTTCAATTGATTGTGGTAGAAATGTAGAATTCTCATTTCCCTATACTGATGTCCTAATTGGCTATGTTAACTAACTCTGTTGTAGCTTGCCTGCCGGTGGGGAGTGAATGACATTTTGTGGCACTGTAGCTTGCTGCCTGCTGCTGTCTCTGACTATTAATTACCAATTTGCCAAATAAAGTATTGTTTTGGATGGTTGATGGTGGATCATCTTCACAGAGTCCATACTGCTGCTGCTGCACACATAAGAATCTGTCTTTATTTTTTTCCTGTGTAAGATAAAGGTGTTGGTGGGTTAGTATTGTGATGTCTTAAGTTCTAATATGTTTGTACAACTTTTATATTATTTTTCAGTTTAATGTGGATGACATCATCATGCTAGGCCGGGATTAGGATCTAGGGATGTTGAAATGCACCACATTTCCCAATACAGACGGTACTTAATTTTTCCTTTATTAGTGATGTTTTTCTGTTATTGCCATCTGGTTGTTTGAGTTTGATAGTAATTCTGTTCTTTTTTGCTTTTGTTAACATCAGCAATCCTGGTGAACTTAAATTCCCGCTCCTGCTGCCGCTGCTGCTCAAGTGTCAACAACATCTGGAGGATTGGTTTATTTGTGCAATTGTTCCAGTTTAACAGTCCCTGAGGTAAGTATTTCTTCATTTTTTATGGTCTTTTGTGGTGGGGGGTGAGGGGGGAGTGTGAGACTGGGAGGATTTTGGGGGGGGGGGTTGAATTTTGTACAGTGCTCAAAACAGCTTCTTCTTTTTATATTATTTCCAGGTATGCAGTACTGTTGGAAGAGGAATGCCTGCTACTGTGCTTCATCATGGTCTGGAATCATGTGCTCCACCCAGCATGTTCCTTTTGGGGGTGATTTCCATAGTTCATTGACATCACATGGTATGGCAAGTATACATGTTTTTTCTATGATTATTCTGATTTGCTTGCAAAAACACCAGGTATGCAGATTGATGAATATTTTTCCTTATCTTTGGTCTCGCTTAGGTCATTTTCCACTGTTGAGGTTTCATCCTATCTCTGTGTAATGACTACATACATCCAGGCCCTGCAGGAGCTGTACCGCATACAAGACAGAGGGTGTTGTTTGAACTGCGATGTTGGGCACTGGTGTCCATACCATTAACGAGCAAACACACCACCCACATCCAGGAAGGAACTATATGTGGAAATGGATGGTTGAGTTGGTGTTTAGTAAATACTTAGGTGGAGGGGAGCTAATGTATTGTCTAATCATTTGATGTGGCACCACTGCAGTAATTGTGAAAATTTGGAATCCCAACTGAAGGCAGCATACACCTACCCCTGCCCCCCCCCCGAACCATCACAGTTTCAGTACAAGAATTTTAACCTGGTAGTATAGCATCAGTAATCTTTTTGGGGTAATCGGATGTTCTAGGTTGTTAAGCCTTTTCATGATTACTTTTATAATTAATGACTAGCATAATTAAAAATGGATGCCATTCACCATTTCTCAAAATTTGTTCAACTTGTGGTGTTAAAGGTTGAACGAGTGTGTTACATTCATCATTTGACACTTGCACTAGGAGCCAGGGTTCTTCAACATGTCATGAATAGTAAGTGGCAGAAAATATTTGTTTGGCTGCATGGAGAGAATGGGTGTGTCAGGTCAGTGGTGGGAAGGGGGGGCGGTGTGGCATGTGCTATCATGGGTACTTTTAAGGATATCAACACAACATTTCTTTCTGTAAGATGGGTTTAATAGTCAAAATGAAAAGTAACGTGTATCTTGATATTTTTTACAGTGAAACATTGTAACTGTAATCATGCAAAATCTTTATTGTTTATGGTTATGTATTGCTGCTGCTTTATATAGGCTGGGGGACTGGGGACCAAACAACATTTTATGGCAAAGGGTGATTAAATGAAAATGATTCACACTGCAGCAGATAACACATGACCATAACCAATCCAATGATACATAGCTAAAAATAAGTTATACTACTATACTGAGCTGAAATTGGTTGGGGGGGGCTTTGAGTAAACTCAGCCTTTTTCCACTTCCACATCATCCAAGAAGCACCTTCACAGTCTCCATGACTGGAGTTGTCACCAGGTGGGAATTCTCTCACCATTGCTGCTTCATCCACCTCACTGCTGGTGGATGCTTCAGTCAAGGGATTGTCACTATCCTCATCACCCAGACACAGTTTCTGTGGCAACACCACTGACATCACTGTGTTGTGTGGAATGTGCCTTTCATTAATTTTGATGAATGTTAGCATGCACACTTTCTTGGGGAACAAATTGGTCCTATAGTCACTCACAATAGCCCCAGTTGCACTAAACACTTGTCCCACACTGACACTGGATGGTGGGCAGCTCAGGTATTTCACAGCAACCGATGCTAGTGCTGGCCAATCAGTCATTTTGCTGCTCCAGAACAGCAGTGGTGTGTCAGTAATGCTAAGATGATTTGGGTTCCCATGTAGACCTCCACCATTCATTCTGCTGCCCTGAGTCCAGTTGCCTCATCTGTCTCATCCTCCTCTTCCTCCATATCTTCCACTCCAACCTGAACGAGAGCATCCCAAACAGGATTGCTTGCTGTTTTCTGTTCTGCCTTGCTCATTTTCTCTGATTGTGTTGCTGGTGAGCAGCTGGTGGTGGTAGCAACACTTGTTTTCACTGCAATGTGTGCCTTTTTCAAGTGTGCACCACATAGAATTCTAATTGGGTTCTCTGCCAACATTTGCACTCGCTGCAGACTTCCTTCAACTATAGCAGGCAGGCCGCGTTTGTAGTGTGGATCCAGCATGGTGGCGATTGCAAAGTTAGTTGACTGTAAAATGCCAGATACATGGGTATCTGTGTCCAGCTGATGGATCATGTAATCCACTACATCACAACACCCATTATCCCCACTTGCCTCCATCCAGATTAACTAGTGTCTGCCTCAGCTCACATATGAGTGTATGGATTGACTTATACAAACAGTGTGCCACTCACTGCCTGTGTAGTATGCTGGAATGGACACAGAATCCATATTAGCCCATCCATTTGGTGCCACTGCTCTGTTGTTAGATTGATGGACACTCCAGCACTGTCACAGGTGGTGCGCACCAGCAGGCATTCTGACACAACCTTATACTGTTCATGCAGCTGCTCACACATGTACAGTGTGGAGTTCCACCTGGTCACAACATCAAGATTTATCTGGTGCTGAAGCAGATGGTCATTGCGTTGTAGCTCACATAGTTGTTCATGGGTCTTTGCAGAATGGGCGAAGTGGACACAGACAGAACGCGCGATGGTAACTGTTTCCTTAATGTCCTCATGGTTGAGAAACTGTTGTACAACAAGATTAAGGCAGTGTGATAGTCAGGGCACCCTGAAAAAAACTCCATCACTAATGCACTTCAATAGATTGGAGTCATAATCACTTTAAATGAATCCTGCTATGAGTGACTGTGTGTGAAGCCACCCATCAATCTCTGACAGCAGAACATTAAGCATTTTCTCAGCCATGTGAGAACCAGTAACACTTGTCATACTCAGTGTTGCATGCTGCCAAATAACAAGTATGTTACTACTACCACAGTTTTGCTTTCTGCAGGTTTTGCCAGGCCTCAAATAAAGTACCACCACAGGCAAGTGTGCGCAGAGTGCTGTTATGCATAGATAAGAGCTAGCTGCTGTTTATTCACTGGTCCACATATTCATGCTAAGATGGATATAGTGTGATGCACTATACTTCAATGCATGTCTAATGGAATCAGCCACTCTACTGTTCAACCCTGGCAAAGCATACTTACAAAAATAGGTTCACCATGGAACCTGCTATTTGGGATGGGCATGGGCCATCAACCAGTGGAAACCAGCATTCTCCATGAACGGGAATGGCAACAGACCAATGGCCAGCATTTCAGCAGTGGCAACATTTAACTGTCATGCAGCAGCATGATTGGGTGGGTACTTTGCATAATGCTCAAGGGTGGTCTTCAGAGTGGCTGCATCTTTGGGACTGATCGACCAGAACGCTGTACTTGTGGCAGCAATGATGTTCTTCTAGGGGCAATACTTGACTCTTGGGGCTGTGTAGACTGCATGACACCAGTTATTTTGCTGGCTTGTGGGTCTGGTGGTGTACTTTTCTGACCCAAGGGACTGGGACTTGCATCTCCACTGCTATGGCCACTACAAGAGAGATCAAAGGATTGCTCCCCCTCCTCCTCCACCACTGACTCACTCTGCCCTACCTCCTCCTGTTCCACAACATTTAACTTGCTGAGGGAGATGCCACTAACAGCTGTGGCATCATTCTGGTGTTGCTGCTATCTCAATGGGTGCCTGTTTTTAAGGTGGGCGTGTTGGCCACCAATGCGTATGTGGCTTCCCTAAGACTAACATGTGCTTGACAATGTTGACATATCCCTATGATCTCATCAGCAGGATCGAGCACATAAAAGTCCCAAACTAGGGACTTTTGACCTCTGTACTTCAGAAGCTTCTGGGACTGGGATAATTCAGACTCAGATGTGGAAGTGTGTGTTTTTTGGGCTGCTCTCACCATTTTCATAAGACTACTTTTGGGAGGGGGGGTACTTGACTGCTTGGAAGTTTGCTTATAGGCTTGGTGACAGACTGACCCATGGGCTATGCATGCAAATGGCCTGCATCACCCTTGACCTTTTTTTAACTCAGGCTCCCAATTGGGATCATCTCAGTTGTCATCATCACCACCAATAGCTATGATGCCCTTGTCCTCCTCCTCCTCCCTATCACTGTCTTCTTGCAACATGTAACCTTTTTCTTTCTCCACAACCATCTCAGGGGGCTCACTATACCTATCTCCAGGATTATCAGACTCTGGTTGAACACTTTCTTCACCAAATCCTGCTCCTGAAGGAACAGGAACAGTCACACTAACAGACTTATCACCCTCCTCCAGGACCACTGTTACTGTGCAGGTGCCAGTGCCTCACAATCCCTTCTTCTCACTGTCATCATCCTCCCACCGGCATGGATGCAACAGTTAGAGCATTGAAAAAGTAAGACATAGGTATGCCAGTACTTCCAACAACTCCTTTGCTGGTATCTGCCACACCACCAGAGCCCACTGCAGAAGACACTGATGCAGACATATGTATACTTTCACTGCTATGTGGAGTGGGTCCTGGAACTGAAGTTGTATTCTTTTCAGCAGACTTCTTAGCTCCATCATCCCCCCCTGCCACTCCCCCCACCCCATAGTGGGCCATCTCTTATCAGGCATTTTTGCTGGCTGCTGCTTCAAATCTTTGCCTTTCTGTGGCAGTATATCAAGAAAAGATGTTTTACTAACTGTGTGAATAACACCTCACATGTCACACCTACAGTACTGGCTTCCTTATGAGTCCAAACACAATCAGGACAGGTAGCAGAACCTAAGAGTACAACTAATGCCACTTTTGGTAGGTAGCCTATTCTAGAAATACAAAAAGCTAACATTTTTCTTTCCCAAAATAGGAATTAAAGCAACACACACACAAAGAAAAAAGGGCACAAGTGATCAACTGTAAATACAGATCACCTGTGTCTCTGGACAAATAAAGTACTGTAATGTGTTTTTACTTAGTTAACACCACACTTTTGTTTTATTATTTGGGGACAGAGACAACCATAAAACATTGACAAAGGCAAGTACCACAATGTGGTAGTGGACTGGATAGGAGGGATCAGCAAGCAATCTCTTTAAAACTACAATATTAATATATGTTTTTTTATACTGTGTCAGTTAGGTGTTAAAACAACAATGCTGTAACAGAGAAATGGGTAAGGCAAGTGAACAAAAAGAGGAACACCACGCAATGTGCAGAGGCAAGCTTTAGCTATAAGCAATTCAACAAAGCAATGAAACTGTAAATGAACAAGTTCAAGTGATCGGGTAAAAGTACTTAAGTTTCCATAAAAGAAATACAGAACTGTTGATTTTCACAGTTTACATGACACAAGTTGACAATCCAGCAAACAGAACTAACCTCAAACAAACAAACAAACAAAAAATAATGGATGAGCTCTGTGTGTTTAACACTTTAGAATTCACAATCGCAACTAAAAACCGAAGAATGGTATATATAACACAGGCTAACAGTAGCAGGAACTCTTAAACAGGATGGAGTAACTTCTCAGAGGAAAACAATTGTCAAGATATAAAAAAATTAATAAGAAATAATAGTGAAAATAACTCACAATTTGTAAGTAATCTGTTTGCAAAAGGCTAGAAATAGCCTGCTCTGGTTTACACTCCTACGCTACCCCACTCAACGCAACTCCTTTAAAAACACAGACAAAAGTAAAACCTAATTAAAGTAAGTATTATACAAAAATCCACAAAATTAGAAAATGTTCCCTAGCAGCAGTAGGAAAAACTGTATATTTTGTAGCAATTAGCTCTATAAACAAACTTTTGAAGAGGTTTTAAAAGGCTTCATTGACTTTGATCACCACAACAGACTGCACTCCAACTCAACACGCAGAAGAATGAGCTAAAAACAAGCATTTGTCAATGCCGAATGTTTGCTTGCTGGCATTGGCAGTGGTAGTGTAGAAGTTACAGAACTGCATAATAGGAATGGCAGTGAAGTATTGAACTGAAGCCAACCCCACCACCACCCTGCAGAGAGTGACAGGCATTGGGGTGTGCGTTTGGGTCGTCAGGCATAACGGCCACGCCATTTCACCAGCACCCCACTCTGCAGAGACTGACAAGTGTCACGTGTTCCTTGGGGTCTTTGGTCTTTGCGCCACCCCATTTCATTAGGAAATATGGTGAGATGGGTGCTATAGGAGAATGGGGTGAAGTTTGGGGTCAAGAGTCCAAGGCATACCTCGATGCCTCTCAGTGACTGCAGGGTGTGGAATGGTATGAGCATCACAGGCAAGAATCCCAAGTCACACCCCTGATTCCTGTCATTCTCTATAGGGTTGGGCGATTTAGTTGAAAAGCCTAATACCTCAGGCATTTGTTGGTATTTTAACTCCAAATTTTCAACATGTTTGTTTTGTGACCCCACCTCACGAACAAGGGGAATATCAGTTTGGTAGCCAAAAACTGCTTATGCACAGTGACTACGGGATTTAGCACCACAGGTGCAAAAATATTCCGAACATGATGTAAAAAATGACAGCTGTACTCTTTCATGGGGAGGTGTAAAAATGGCTATGTTGCAAATGTGTAGTAAAAATATTTAAAAAAATGGTGAAGCCACGAGTGTACATATAAACTGTGCAACGCACACCCGTTATATAATTAGGTTGGGGATATTTTATAGCAGATTGTCAACTCAGGCATTTTGGTGCCTCCGATCATGAACAGTGTCACTGTGATTTTCTTTATCTGTGCTGAATAATGATTTCCACAGCGACCACGCATCTCTGCACTGAAAGTGTGAAACACACTCGCCATGTTGTGAAAAATGGCAGCTGTACTGTTCATAAGGAAGTGTTGAAAATGCCACTAGTGAAAATCTGACTGAAAATATTACAAAGTCATGAACTAACGAGGATGAGGGAAACTGCACAATACCACTCGTAACACAGTCATTTTATGGACTTTTGTCACCAAATTTTTAACATAGCCATTTTAAGACCTCTGTTCATGAACAGTGTAACTGTGATTTTCTTAATCTGTCCTAAACATTGCTTTCGGACACCAACAGCACCATTGTGCGCCATATGTGCGATAACACATTTTGGGAGACATATGAAAATTGCAGCTGTACTGTTCATAAGGAAGTTTAATAAATGGACATGCTGAAAATCTAGAGTGAAAATATTAAATTTGCAAACTTATTAGCATGCATAGGAACTGTGCAACGACGTCAGAAAAGTCATTTTTAGGCATTTTTTCACCAAATTTTCAACATAGCCATTTTAAGACCTCTGCTCATGAACAGTGTCACTGTGGTTTTGTTAATGTGTCCATACATTGAGTTTGCACACCGACCGCGCCATTGTGCGCTATATGGGCGGAAACACATTTTTGGCAGGATGTGAAAATGACCACTGTACTGCTCATAAGGAGGTGTGGAAAATGGCAATGTTGGAAATCTGGAGGGAATATTGAAAATTCAAACCCTATGAGAGAGTGCGTGAACTGCTACAACACACACTCTGAAACAGTCATTTTAGGAATTCTGTCACCAAATTTTCAACATTGCCATTTTAAGATCTCTGCTCATGAACAGTGACACTGTGAGTTTCTAATATGTCCCATACACTGAGTTCGCAGACAACGATCTGCGCCATTGTGCACTACATGGGCAGAAACATGTTTTGGGTGAGATGTGAAAATGACAGCTGTACTGCTCATAAGAAGGTGTGGAAAAATGGCAATGTTGAAAATCTGGAGTGGAAATATTAAAATTGCAAACCTATGAGTGTGCGAGGAACTGCGCAACGACGTCAGAAACAGTCATTTTAGGAATTTTTTCACCAAATTTTCAACATAGCCATTTCAAGACCTCTGCTCATGAACAGTGTCACTGTGATTTTCTTAATTTGTCCTACATTGATTTCAGACACCACTGCGCCATTCTGTGCTACAAGGCAGAAACACATTTTGGGTGAGATGTGAAAATTACAGCTATACTACTCATAAGATGGTGTGGTGAAATGGCAATGTTGAAAATCTGGAGTGAAAATATTGAAATTCACGAACTTACGAGCCCGTGAGGAACTGCGCAACGCAAGTTTTAAACAGTCACTTTTTGACTTTATGACAATTAACATGGGTTTTGCCTCTTCATGAATGATGTCACTGTCATGGCAGTATTCAGTCCTGAAGGGTGATTTCGCAGTCACTGCGCAGTCACTGCGCGAAATCACCCTTCAAGCCCGAATAACGCCATGGCAGTGAATCATTCATGAGAAGGGGTCCCAAAAACCCCATGTTGAAAATTTGGCGCAAAAATTCCCAAAAATGCCTGAGATATGCAATAAAGTTGAACACCTCCTATCTAGACCATTATACAGCTTACCAGCATTTCCTCAGTTCGCGGTCGGCTTTAAAGAGTGCAGACGTGTTCCCGTCCACTGAAGATCGTCGTGCCAGAGTCCGGAGGTAAGTATGGGTGAGGGGGTGTGGGGAGGCTGAAGTGCGCAGTGGGTGGGTGCGGGTTGTGGGAGGTTCGGGAGACTACATGGGACCGCTTTTGTTTTACAGGTTAAAACAAAAAAAGACTTTGGGATCGGCTGCCATGCTGGGTGGGGCCCCAGCATGACACAAAGGACTTTTGGGTATTCAGCCGACGGGGATTAAAGTACCTCTGTCGGCAACAAAAATAAAAAAAACCTTGTGGACGCTTTGCCACGCTGGGGTGGGCCCAGCATGGCACAAGGACTTTGGGGCCTTCAGCTGATGGGGGATTGGGCACCCCTGCTGTGTAATGACTGATTGCCATGCTGGGGTGGGCTCCAGCGTGGCACCAACTACTGGGGAGGAGATGATGCAGCTCAGCTGGCGGGGATTGGGCACCCGTCGGCCTTACACTAAATCAGAGGCGCGCATGCTGCGGCTGGTGGGGGAGCGCCGGAGCAGCTTCATCGCCGTCACCTGCCGCAGCCCCTTTCAACTGGGAGGTTGAATGCATTTGGAGCGTGTCACAGACAGCTCCAAAATGCATTGGCTTACAGGCCGCGCCTGCCAGTACACTGCCTGAATTGGAGGAGGAGGTGACACACCCCCGAAATCTCCGATGATGGCACTATGTTTCTTGCACATGCGTGCAAGCAAACATAACAAGCTACACATGATATTTGACCTATTTACCCACAATGCATTACACATGTTGCTTTTGCAGCAAACTTTTGCCAGTGAAATCAAGTGTTGCCTGTGATTTTTTTCCACAAGGCAACATTTTAAGCATTAATGGGTGAAATTGGACAACCAAAGCATTTTACATGAATTTTTGCTATTAGGCAAAATCAGAAAAGAAGGCGAAATTTCATTTCACAGAGATGAAAAATTTCATGTAATAGTGGAATTATGTGAAATATTTTGTCAGGTGAAATTTCTCAGTTTCACACAACCCTAAACCTGTGTGCCCATACTGGAGCTATGGAAAACAGAAAAGAAGGTAATGCCACTGTACCATCTGAGTTATTCTTAGCCCCTTGAGAATGAACATTAGAATTAAATGAACTGCACTTTTTGAAGGACTGACCCCCTGTGGTGGATGTAAATCTGCCACCAGCTAAACTGGAACTGTGCTGCTGAGTTTTAAATGTTTGGTGAAGGCACTCTGCCTGCAGGCTAAGCCAAATTAAATTAAATGCTTGTAAACAGATTCTATTCCACCACTGTGAACCTCAGTTTTTGTGTGGTACCTACTTGCCTATCACTAACCTTGCCTTTTAGCCCTGTACTAGCAGTGACACTGAATGCTGAATGCCTGGGAGTCACCTCAGTCCCATAGGAAAAGTATATGGTATAGTCATGTATGTATACAGCGCCCCCTCCAAAAAAAATGAGATGCCATCTATTACCCCTAGACTGATGAGGGAGCTCCATGTACCAGAAACAGATTTTTGACATCTAAAGTGTTGAAAGATAGTACCTGGAAGCTATGCTGAATAGAATCTACATCTTTTTACCTGTTACATTTTATGAAAGGGACCTCCAGGAAAAAATCAATTTACTACTGCATTGTATGGTGTCATCTTGCCAGCTCTTTGCTATAAATGTTATATAATTAAGTTAATTACTAAAATTAATTCCAGGTTACAGAATAAAACAATTTATGGTATCATTTGAAACAGTCTGGATACCACCTTCTTTCAGAAAAAAAATTAACATAAAATATTGAAGTATTTGAGTGTCTGCAAAATTGGATGGTACTATAGGTGCCTAATTTTCCTTTTCTCCCTTTTCTGGAGCTGCTCTCTTTATGTTGGAAGTTTTACCTTAATTTTGAAAGTTAAATACTTCCAATACAGAGTTTAGTGAAACCCTATTAATTGGACAGTAAACAGAAAATGAACTAAAAGTAAACTTGGACTGTTGTTTATACAGTATATAGTCTCCATATCACTGGTACAAAACTATCACCCTATATCAATCCTGTTTATTCTAAGTAATACCTCAAATTTATAATACAATACAGGATTACCTGAATTTTCATGGCATATTTAGCAGGGTGTCAGCATTGCTTTTGGAAACACTGTAGTACAACTACAGCCTTGGTTAAGTTCACCAGTGATATATTTGAGCCCAAGAGAATGGCATGGTAACAGGCACTGTATCTGTGGACTTGACCAAGGCTTTTGATGTAACTGATTGAGGGTAGTATTGGGCTGTATCGGATCATAATGTTGTATGCTTAATAGCTTATGACATTATAGCTAACCCAAAACAGCACTGTCCATGACAGCGAATAGTGCAATACTGCATATACTGCTGTACGCGGTATTGCACCATTCACATAATTGCTGTCAGAGGATATGATCTCTGTTAGGACTGGGTTCCACTGAGCAGCTTCTGTGGCTCACTGGACTGAGCCACAGCAGCAGGAACCCAGGTGCTGCATCTGGGACGAGGTTTGATTTAGGGTCCCAGACATTTTATTTTTTCTCCCACATTGTGTGCTCCCCCATGGTAACCCCCCTGAGTTGAGAATCCTTAGTGGGAGTAGTTCAGGGGGCACAGCCCTTCATAACTGGGGGTGTGTGGGGCAGAGCTCCCCACAGAAAAAAAGACTTATGCTGCATGGCAGAAATTGCGCTGTATTGGCAGCACGATTTTGCCATGTGGCATAATGTCTTGCAACATTATGACCCAGTGCCATATTGAGCAGAGTTTTCAAATGCTGTTTGAATGGAATTCTATTGAATTTAGGAAAATTGTACCAAATTCCTAGGAATTGTCAGTAGTTGAATTATAACATTTTAAATGCCGAATGTTTTTTGAATTAGCAATCCACAAATAAAAGTTGAATTTCAAAACTGTAGGTGAATGGTGTAGTTTTCAATGCATCCCTTTAAGTGCTTTACATGAAACATTACAAATAAGAGTAGCCATGGTACAGTGGCACTAGGAGCAGCATGTTGCACTGTTACATGGAGAGCCAGGTTCACACTGGGAGCCTGAAAGCAATTCAAAGGCCACAGAAGTCTGGGGTCACTGCTGAGAGGTGACCCGTGAAAAGAGAAAGTCAAAATGAGCAAGTGAATATGAGTGATACATTTAGGTCGAGTCTGTAATGAGGGACCTATAGCAAAGACTAATGGGTAGTAAGAGCAATGTTTTGCAAAGGATGAGCAAGGTAGGGACTGTAGAAGTGAAATATGTAAACAGGAAATTATAGGAGTGGAATTGAATCAGCAGCATGGCATAGAGGATAGGATCACTGTCTGTAAGAGTGGTGGCTTCAGGTTCAGGATGGGCTAAAGGAATTTTATTTATGCCTCAGGTTGGACTTATGTTATTTATCCATTGTTAAACCCCTCCCCCGGAGTTGATTATTTAATAATCAGGGGCATGAGGGGAGCAGGGGGAACAGCCCCACCACATAAAAAGTAATTGTTAATTTTCCTGTATGGATAGAGTGAGCACCGGTTGGTGTTTCTCTGAGGCTCTATTGTGCTGATTGCCATTTTGATTTTTCAGTAATTTGTAATCACCCTTGTGCTGCTCACTATTATGCAGTAGCTCATATCACATGGCAACCTGGTGAAGCAGTGCACCCAGACTCCAGTAGGATGGTCCAGGCCACCCAAGCACTTGAGTGACCCTTATGGCTTGTCCCCAGAAGGGCACTGAAGTCGAGTGACCACTTAATTAATTAACTAATTAATTGAGTTTTACCCCATACTGACCTATAAAATAGCCTGTTTCCAGATGCATCTAAGGAGGAGGGCGGAAAGGGCTAAGTACAGGGATTAAATTGCAGAACAGAATAGTACAATAATACAATTAGATAGTATACAGTGATACAACTGGACAGTAGTTACACAGCATTTGCAATAGCTACCAATTATATAATAATTTCAAACAAGTTGCGGTGTCCTCAGGGAGTAGTATTAGCAATACATGATAGTGCTTGGGTTTCAGGAGTACCAGCTCACGCATGACTTTAACAACAATACTAGTTTAAACTGGGCCAGGGAGTAGTGGTGTTTGGAGGAAGAGTATGGGAGGGGAGGAGAGGGGAAGAGAGGGTATGGGTTGGGAAGGGCTAGAAGTAGGTGCAGAAGGGCAATTGACTAGGGGGCTGTTACAAGAGGGGTAAGAGGCAGAAAGGGAGAGAAGAGAAGGGTATGGAGAGGCCAGTAGGTGGTAGCATAAATAAAGGGAGAGGTGGGTGAGGGGGTGAGGGGGTGAGGCCATTAGTTAGGGGTAGTTACAGGAAGGAGTGGTTTGAGCTTGGAGTAGTAGAGAGGAAAGAGTGTGGTTGGAGGAATCAAAGTGAATGATTAGGTGGAGAGAGTTACAAAGTTTAGAAAAGCAGACAGAGAAAGCAGACTGATAAGTAAAGGATTAACAAGAGGGAAGCCAGAGGTAGGGATAGCATGGATAACGGAGGGAGTAAGAGGAGAGGGGCATAGGCGAGAGAAGGGAGATCAGATGGGGAAGGGAAGCTTTCCAGAACTTGGAAATGAGAGGCACAGTGGGTTAGGCAGCAATCTTCTAGGGAAGGGAGGGAAAGAGCAGAATACAGAGAACAGTGATGGGTGCGGGGAGGACAGTTCAAGGCAAAACGGCAGAAGGAGTGGAAGGGGGGTCCTGTCTGGCCAGGGTGGACCATGGGGCATCACCATAGACTGTGTCACCATAATCAAAGATGGGGAGGATCATCTTTGTGATTATATCATGGTGGCAATAGTGGGATGCAGCTTTTGTTCCTAAAGAGGGCACCAAGCTTGGGGTATATTTTTTTTGTGAATGGTGTCTATGTGCTGTAAAAAGTCAAGGTGCCAGTCAAGCCAGACCCAAAGGTACTTAAAAGAGGACACGTCAACAATTGTATGCCTATCTATGGTGTTGAAGGAAGGGAGGGATGGGAGCGTGACAGTCCTCAGCCTAGTGCCAAAACACAGAGACTGTTGTCATGTGTGAGCCATCTGCCAACCATTATTTGCAATATACACTTCAGTTATATATTGTTTTATGGGATTTCTGTGTATGCCCATGTCAATATTAATTCAAGGCAAAGAGATAGACTAGATTTTTTTAAAGAGGTTTGACCTCTGACCTGAAGGCCCCTTGCTTGCTGGAGCTAAGCTGGCTAGAGTTTTCTTTTCCTGTTTTAACATATATCTGCCAAAACCTGTGTTGTAATAAAAATCATGACCTCAGAAGCCACTGCTTTGAACCCAGGGAGGATGTTATAAAAAAAGTTGCATTTTATGGGGTATCAAGAGGGAAACTGTTTTTTGAAAGCCTATGTGTAATATCTAGTGCTGTGCAGAATTTTCAAATTCCGGTGGAATGAAATTCCACAGAACGTTCAAAATTCTGCCTAATTTCTCAGAATTCTGCTTAGAAACAGAATGGCAGAAATCTGCAGCATAAAATAGTTATGGAATGATTTTCTGCAGAAAAATCTCTGTCCAAATCTCAATATTTTCAATGGAAATTGTTGCAGAATAATTTTCCACAGAAAAAATACTGTTCCACAGAATATTATTCTGTGGATCACAGTAGGTGGAATTCCACAGGCAAACGAGTGAAATTCTAGCAGAAATTCTGCAAGTGGAATGGTCATTCCACACTAATTCTGCCGGCAAAATTCCACATTCCACACAGGACTCATGATATCCCAGAATGTTGTGAAATAGCTCATCGGGTTGTTTTTCTTAAACATCAAAGGGGTTAATTCTAACCTGCCATAAACCATGCTCTGTAGTTCCCTAGTGAGAAAAATGTTTTTTTTTATTGGAATATTGCTGAAATTGCAGATTACATAAAGGTAGTAAGCTGAAACATTTGGCCTTGTGCAACTGCATGTTGCTAAGTAATCATGCAGGAATGAGAGTGACCTCACAGCCAGCATCATCATAGAGCTGTGAACTCACAAGCTGGGTGGGACACTTTTCTTTCTGATATTGTCAAGTTGCTGGGTGAACATTGCATACTTATGTGTGGTTCATAGCTCAGTGCTTGTGCTCCATAATGCTGCTGAATAATGTTGATTGCACTTGGATACAGAGGCCAGACCAGTAAGTAGGCAGTGCTTGGAAAGTATTACTTGTATGAATGAGAAGTGCTTAAATACTTCAGCATAGACATGAGCAAGTCAGTGATTATAGTGCATGTGAACTGGATAGTATATGCAAGGTGCTTAGGTGCTTGAACTAATGAGTAACTTGTTATGACTTGATGTTTTGGCCTTTCGCTGTATCCCACTGTAGGAAGGATGCTTAGTCAAGTAGGATGAGACCCCCCTGAAAAGAAATAATGACATTGTACAATTATCTACTCCAGCTCTGGAGAGTGTGGCGAGTAGCATGCAGGAGAGGAAAACCCCCCTTGAGAGAAACCTCTGAGGACCCATGGCTACTGACCAGCCCATCCTTCTAGGAATACTAAAGGAGACTAATCCTAAATTAATGATTTAATGTCAAATATTCCAAAATTCAAAGTCGTAGATCCTGATCAAATCAAAGCAGGAAGCTGAATAAAGTACTGATATTTGAATGTCGGGTGAAAATGGCAACACATCCTTCTAGTGAACTTCTTGTCCAAGAAATACATGTCCAGGGTAGAATCTGATTGTAAATTGAATCCATGGTCAAGTGTAAGAATTAGAAACTTTGAAGTTGCATTGGTGAAGTGATCCATTAGGCTAGGAGTCTTCAAGGAGAACCAATAACAAAATGGCTAAGACTCCAGGCTCTGAAAATGAGGACAGTTGAGTCATGCCACTTGGCAATCTTTGCAAATGAAGGCCTTGGTGATGAAGCACAGGAGCTAGGCACAGGCTGCACGATTTAGAGAGGGCAGAGCCGTAGGAACTTACGGTCCAGAGTGGTGAAGCAGGTAAAGTGAGTTAGTAATATATCTTAATGTGAATAGGTAGAATAAAGCTGAATGGACCTCCAGGCCCTTAGGGCGAAGCAGGTCATAGAATAGGCATGAGTCTTTGAAGACCCTCTAGGCCCAGTATGGGCAAAGCAGGTAAGTATGAAGAGAGAGTATACATAGATGGACCTGCACGTAGGTCAGCAGTAGTTGTAGTTGAAATTGAACCTGCATGATGCAGATGTAGTAACAGAAGAGTAGTATTGAACAGATTACGTATGGTAAACAGCAGAAAGTATTGAGGGAATGTACATAAGCATGTAAATGGAAGCGCTTTTGTTTAGTAAGCAATATAGTTCTATACAGTAATGTATATATACTAATTCAGGGAAGCCGGAGTGGTACATGAGCTGAGATTAGATTCGTGAGAATGATCTGAAGAGTCCTGAATTGACATGCTTCTAGTAGTCACAGATTGTGGTAAAGATGGAGAGGGCCAAGTCAATGAAGTAGTGTAGTAACAGGATCCAATAAGCTTCGGAGCACTTGAGTAGAGTAATGTGGAGGCCCAAATCATGAGATTGAAAGTCTTCAGATAGGCTCAACTAAATGTTCTGCAGGAGTGGAGTGGTAGGAATTCCATTAACTAACACAGCAAGGCAGAAGCATCCAAAAGGAATTAAGGGTGAATGTCCAACTAATCCAGATGGAAATCCACAGCAGAACAAGGAGCTCCTCAAAGGCAAATAACTGAAAACTTTCATGGCTAGCAAGGAGCAGTGAAGCGATACCAGGCAGAGCTCTCACGTGGCCAGCAAATACAGCCATACCCCACATAGTCCAGGTGAAAGAAGAGTGAGTCAAGCTATACCCCACTTAGGCTAGATGACTAAGGTGTTGCCATGGAGGGTAGCCTGGAGTGAGCTGATGGTGCATAATGAATGAGCTATGTAATAGCACCATGAGTGAAAACGAGGTAGATCGGCAGCAAGAAGGTGATTTGAACAATTGATTAGGCTGGAAAGCTAGTGAGGTGAATGAGCATGGTGTGCTGAGATCGTAATGAAGATTAAAAGTGGAGGAAACAGCTGTAGACAAATTTTCATCATAGGGAACTCTATGATAAGAGGAGCTTAGACACACTTGAATACTAATACGTGGACCAAAGTGTTGGTAAAATGCCTCCCTGAAGTGTCAGACGAGCATGACATTGAACGCATTGGGAGGCTAGTAAACAACACAGGAAGTGAACTTAGCATCTAGGGATGAATGACTTGGCCAATCAGTCACTGAAGAAGGCCAAAAATAGCTTTATTAGGCTAAGTGAACATTTGGCTGCTCACTCAACCTCCCTAGCTTTCTCTGAGGTCCTCCCTGTATGGGGCAAACGAGGATGCACTGACCACATCAGGACAAAAGGAGTAAAAGAGTTCAATGCATAATAGCAAGGTTGGTTCCAGGAAAAAGACTACAAATTCATTGATACCTGGGCAGAATTCTGGGAGAGATGTTTGTTTAAATTCAACAGATTATATCTCACCTGGGAAGGAATAAGGGCAATTGGGCAAAAAATTCAATGTTTACATAGACCAGTTAAACTAGGAAAGGGGTGTTGGAGGCAAAGGAACCCATAAAAGTGTTTATAAATGATGAGAACTTAGCCAACACTCCCCCACAGGCAACAAACTCCCAATCTCAAGTAGGGAACCAGAAAAGGGAACAAAAAGGGAAGACAAGAGCACAGAAAAAGAATGAGGCAATCAAAACTGAACAGTTGAAAGCCAATTTGGGGGAGAGGGCTACCCGGGCACATTCGTAGATGGGGGTGTGCTTCAATGCTAGAAGCCTGCCTGGGAAACAGATCAGTAATCCTCAGGCATTAATGGCAGATGCCCAGCTGGACATGGTGGCCATCATGGAAACATGGGCCACAGAGAACAATGACTTGGAACTCTCAAGCCCTGGTTATTCTCTCTTTAGACATGATAGGAAGGGTGTGAGAGGAAGTGGGGTAGCACTTTATGTTCAAGAAGGTATAACTGCCATGTCAGATGACATGTTCAAAAAAGAAGGGTAGGATTATTGTGGATTCATCTCAGCCCAGTATCCAGAAAAAAAGATATGTAAGGGATAATTTACAGGTCACCTGGACAATCAGACAAGAAGGATGCAGAGTTCATTATGGAAATCAAAGCTGCACCTCAAAAAGAAGGAAACTGTAGTGCTCAGTGATCTCAATCTGCCAGACACTGATGGGGTAAACAAGTTGCATCATCTTCAAGAAGCAAGACCATGGTAGAGGCCTTACAGGAATGCTTACTAACCCAACTGGTCAGCACACTGACCACACTGGATATCATTCTCGATATGATCCTCACAAATGATGACATTCAAGTTGGGGCACCAATGGCAAACAGTGACCACAACTCCATATGGCTTGAGCTGTCATCTGGGGACACAAACTCTCAGTACTGGGCTATGGTCCTGAGCTTTACCGTGGCTAAGTTTAGAAGAATGAAAGTGCTGATCCAAGACTACATGTATGGGGTACGTGAAAAAGTGGAGGTACATCTGGAAGATGATTACACAGGCCATACTAGATGCCACAAAACATTTTGTGGAAACAAAAACATACTGTAGAATTTGATGACAAATAAGGACCACTTGGCCCACCTAGGCTGCCCATTTCCTTTGATCTGCAGCTTACCTTCTCCTTCCTACCATGAGGGTTGTCTTCTGCCTATCCCATGTATTCTTGAAGTCACCTATCATTTTTCCCCCTACAACCCCATCAGGGAGGCTATTCCATGCATCCATCACCCTTTCCATGAAAAAAATACTCCCTCTCATTGCCCGAGTCTTCCCCCAGACTCATATTGTGACTCCTTATTTTTGCACATCTCTTTATTTGAAGGCTTCTGCCCTCCTGAACTCTATTTATCCCCTTGAGGTACAGTGTCAAAATGGAAAAAACATAGAAGACCTTTATGGTTCACTATCTAAGTTAAAACAGCAATCAGAACCAAATGTGAAACTTCTCACAAGCATAAAATAAGCCAGAATGACAGTGACTGGGAAGTCTAAAACCATAGAGGTAAAGAGGCCAGTAAGTTGGTAAGGTTAGCAAAGGCGTTGACTGAATAGAGGATAGCAACAGATATCAAATCTGGCAACAAAACATTCTTTCAGAACATAAGGGAAAAAATAAAGAAAGGTGGAGGGATAGTCAAACTCCCAAGGGGGCAAGATCATTGAGGAAGATGGACAAAAAGCCAATGTCCTAAACAACTTCTTTTGCTCGGTGTTCACCAAAGAGCATGTAGGTCCATTGCAGAAAGTGCTATAAATGCAAAAACTCTGTGGTGCCCACAGATGAAGTCCCCAAGGATTTCCACTGGTAGAGTTAAAGAGGCGATGATGCAATTAAAGACAGACAGACACAGCACCAGGGCCTGATGGAATACATCCAAGAGTGCTAAAAAAACTTGAGGATGAACTAGCAGGCCCTAGTGCACATTTGTTCAACTGCTCAGTTTTCTCAGGGGTGGTACCGCCAAACTGGAGAAGAGCAGAGGTGGTACCTCTTCACAAGAAAGGGAGTATAGAATAGGCTGGCAACTACAGGCTGGTCAGCCTCACGTCTGTCATGGGGAAAGTGTTGGAAACCTTGCTGAAGCAGGACATGGCACAATTTGCAAGATTTCAGGCAGCATGGATTTGTGGTTGTCAAGTCATGTCAGATGAACCTGATCACGTTCTTTGACTGGGTGACCAGGGAGTTGTATAGGGGGCAAGCGATGGACCACCTCTGCTTCGATTTCAGCAAATTGTTCAATTCAGTGCTACCCAATCACCTGCTGAAAAAGGTAAGAGACCGTTGCATTGCTGAATGCTTAGTCAGGTGGGTGGGGAACTGTCTTAAGGATAGAAGCTAGAGAGTGATAGTCAATGGAATAAAGTCTGATGGAGGTAGGGTCACCAGCAGCATGCCCCAGGGATCAGTTCTGGTACTGGTCCTGTTTAATATGTTCATCTGTGATATTGGTGTAGGAGTACAAGATAAACTAGGACTCTTTGTGCATGACACCAAGATAGGTAGTAGGGTTCACAGTGCAGAGGCAATCAGAGAACTTCAGAGTGACTTACAAAGGTTAGAAAGATGGTCAAACATCTGGCAACACAATACAAAAAATGCAAGGTGTTGCATCTCGGTAAGAGGAACTCCTGGATGGAGTACTGGTTCAATGGGGTAAAAATCTGCACCTCACAGGAAGAAAGGGAACTTGGTGTCATTATATGTGACACCCTTAAATATTCAAGCCGGTGCAACAAATTTTATGGCAAGATAAACAGGATGTTGGGGTGCATAGGAAGGGGATTTGACAGCAGAAACAGAGAGGTAATCCTCCAGCTCTACAGGTAGCTGGTGAGACCCCACCTTGAATACTGCATCCAGTTTTGGAGTCTACACCTCAAAAACAACTGACATAGACAAGAGGCTGTTAAGAGAAGAGTGACCAATATGATACAGGGACTCCACAGTCTCTCATACGAGGATCGCCTGAAGGACCAAAACTTATTCTCACTAGAAACAAGGAGAGAGAGAGAGAGAGAGAGAGAGAGGACATGATCGAGACTTTCAAATTCTTGAATGGCATCAACAAGGTGCAAAGCAATGAACTATTCAGAAGAGCCACAAACTCTACTACCAGAGGACATGAATAGAAGTTGAGAGGAGGGAGCTTCTAAAAAGATCTAAGAAATCACTTTTTCACAGAAAGAGTGGTGGAACCCTGGAATTGCCTGCTGACAGAGGTGGAGAGTGCAAAGAACATAGCAGTGTTCAAGCATCAGTGGGATAAAGCAAGGGCTTTATGGGGAACAGCAGGGGAATTAATGTCTAAGGTACAATAGGGGGTTAGACCCTGGGTACTAGTAGAGGTCCTGGAAATACTCAGCTGCCTAGGTGGACCATGGACTCCTTCTATGTATCTATGTATCTATCAGTGGTGCTTGTGAAAGCCAGACTGGGTGAAGAAGGAAGAGGAGATGAGGAAGGGGGAGAGCTGGGACAGAACTTTGTGCTCCTGAAGTTTGGATAATGTTGGAAGGAGGGAGCTAGGGCAGAAGTTGCTCGGTGAGGAGGAATCACCTCCTTTTTGGCAGGGGTATGACTGTTGTGTGCTTCCAGCTGTCTGAAATAGAGGCAAGAAAGAAGGAGAGGATGAAAAGAGAGGATATGAAAAAGGCAATGGCAGGGGCAGTGAGGTGAAGGAGCTTAAGGTCCAGTCCATCAAGGCTCCCTACTTTCTGGGGTTTGAGATCTAGGAGGTCTCTTAGAGAAGAAGATGGAGTTAACTGAAGAGAAGGAGAATGAATGTGCAGAAGTGTCCTGGGGTAGGAGGGATGGGGGAGGGGGAGAGGAGGCAAGAGGGAAGGCGGGGGGAGGAGTGAGTAAGTGCATGTGCTAAAACAGGAGTTAAAAGCAGATGCTACAGAAAGAGGGTCAATGATGATGGAGTCACCTACCTTGGGGTGGGCAAACTGGATAGGGAGGGAGAAGAAGGCATCAATAACTTTCCAGAACTTGGAGGGGTGGTTTTGATTTTTTGGAAAGAGGAGGAAAAGATCTCAGCCTTCGCTAACCTGGTGACTCTAGTGCAAGTATTTCTCAAGACACAGTACCAGAGAGAGAGGGCATGAGAGGAGATGTTAGTTAGGAGTTCAGAGATAAGAAGAAGTAGATAACTCTGGGCAGCAGTAGATGCCTGCCATGAAAATGGGAAGGGAGAACTGGAGAGAGAGTTTAAGGAAGAGGAGTTCTTAGGCAGCAGGGGAGGTGACAGACTGCACTGTGGAAAACTTAATAGAGGAAGAGAGGCAGATGACGTTACCACCACCATTCATTGTGTGGTCTTGGCAGGTGAGGGTGTTGCCAGGGATGGTGATAGTAGAGTCAGGAATCTTGGGGGAAGCCAAGATTCTGATACTATCAGGACATAATGATGGAGGGAAACTGTGAGGGGTTGAAGTTGATAGATTTTGGGCAGTAGACTATGGATGTTGATGTGGGCCACCCCTAGTCCTTTTTGGGACATCAATGGTAAGGGAGTAAGCAGGACTAGAGTTATATTCAACATCAACAGCTATGAGGAGTAGCAGAGGTAAGATGAGCTTGGTTGGGACAGGGGAGCAAAGGAGTAATGCCTAGGAATTACTAGCGTAGGATATCATAGTAGTTGAAAGCCACAAATCAAAATGTGGAAAGGCCCATTGGGAGATGGGGGATAGAAGCCACATCCATATGGCTTGGAAAACAATCCAGGAGTTCCCACTCACTTTTTCGATTCTGCTGATGATAGGGAGTGAGCCCTATAGACTGACTGGAATGAGAGGGGGTGGCAGGGATCTTAGAGCAGTCCTAGAGGTAAGAGACTGCAGACTGGTATCAGATTGTGTAGTGCTGTGATGGAAGCTGAGTTGCCAAGTCAGAAGGTGAGGAAGGTGCTACCCCAGGATAAAAAAAAAATAATAAAACACAAAACAGAAATATAGCATTGGAAATTAACAATCTTTACCTGAAAGTTTAGCAAACCTTCTAATGATTAGGACACCCTTAAAGTGACACCATTTGTTTTGAGTAGGGACTGGAAATTAAACTAAAAATATTTAAAGTAATCTTAGTTCCACCAGGTAGTAAAGTGCCTACTTAACATTCTGGCAGCCCAGGTTTGTGCCCACACCTGGGACAACTGAAGTAAAGACTAGCAGGAGGGTGCCAAGAGTCTTTGCAGAAGCCTTCCTCCCCAGGAGGGATGGTATGGTGCACAGTGGTGCTACTACAGCAGCCCCTCGTGACAGCCAATCAAATGTTTGTTGGTTCCGCTGTTCTCCTGGGACTAAGTACAGTCTTTTGCCCAGGAAGGACAGTGGGAACAGCAAACTAAAGGTCAGTGCATATAAAAACTCTAACATGCACTTCAGGCTATTGAATCTCACACTCCTGTGGCCCTCCTCTGATGTCAGCAGCAGGGGGATTCTGGGATTTGTAGTTACAGAAAATGTCAGTGTGCAATTCAACAAAAATGTTCTGTTACAGTCTACTACACTGCAGTAAACAGTAAGCAAAACACAATATTTTGCACAGAAATTGCAAATTGGAACAAGATTCATGCTTGGATGTGGTGCTCTTAGTGCTGACTGTTCCCCTTTAACGTTAGCAAATCTGCAGACAAAAGAATCAACTGGTGGGGGGGGCAGGGATCCCATGAGAGTGCTTTTAGAATCTGGTCTAGGTGTGAAACTTTGACATGGGTTGATGAGGCAGGGTGTTTTCCTTGTTATGGCTGTTAAAAGGCAAATAGGCAAAAGCAAGTGGAACAGAAACCATATTTCTAACTGAGGGGCCCTACCTATAGTACTGTGTATTAATTAATCAAAAAAATGAAGTTGTATGTTACTTGAAACTGATTGTGACTGTTGGACTTTCTGAGAGTCTGAAATGCATTTGACTGTAGTGTTGTTAGGAGCATATAGCAACAGGTGACTAAAACCTTTCCCTGAAAACCCATCTGTATTAAAAAACTGCACCATGGATACAGAGTGCAGAATAAGAAAGCTAAAATTTAGGAGAACATGGCTGATGTGGTGTCAGTCAGCTAAAACCCCTCTGTGCATAATTAAATTTCATGACAGATGGTGAGTGCAAGTGAAGAGAGCTGAGGTTTTGGAGTACTCGGCTGTTAGGAGCTAAAACCTGTCTGTATATATTAAAACTGCACTGGGTCCAGAAATAGTGAGTGCAGGAGAAGATAGCTGATGTTTTGAAGTGCAAGTCAGCTGGGAGTAAAACCTGTCTGTATAATTAAAACTGCACTAGGAGAACATGGCTGCTGCAGGGGCAGCTAGCTAAAACCTCTCTGTGCATAATTAAATTTCATAACAGATGGTGAGTGCAGGTGAAGAGAGCTGAGGTTTTGGAGTACTTGGCTGTTAGGAGCTAATACCTGTCTGTATATATTAAAACTGCACTGGGTCCAGAGATGGTAAGTGCAGGAGAAGTAAGCTAAGGTTTTGAAGTGCATGGATGCCAAGAGTTAAAACATGTCTGTGCACACTGAGAAGGTATTGTAGATAGTGAGTGTGTGAGATAAGATCTGAGGTTTAGGAGCACATGGCAGCGTGTGGCCAAAAAATGACTGTACTGAAATTACATGGCAGATAGCTTGTGCAGGAAGTGAGAGTAGGGATTAAACCATCTAGTGAATTTCTGACCAATGGTTGACACTTCTATCATCAACTGTTTTGCTAAAAGAAGATTTAGGCATGCACGTTGGAAGTAGAGTGCCATAATTAGTAATTCCAGTACAACCTAGACTTCCTCATTTGTAGACAGTGGGCCCAATACACAGAACCATTTTCGGTTCAATTTCTGTCCCAAAAAGGAATATTTTCTTGGAGCACAGCATGTTGGTACTTTAGGAACTATTCATGTTTATCTAGGGCCATCCCTCACTATTTCTCTGGTGTGAACAACCAGCCCTGACCATGGGAAGGATGTCAGAGAGCTGAACAATTCAATATCTCAGCTAGGGAAATGCAAGTAAGTGGGCTGCATCCCATGTAACAAAACCTAAAACCTTCCACAACCACTAGGTCATCAAGCAAGAGAAACATAGAAATTAAGTTTATCAGCAGAAAAGGACTGTTTGGCTCACCCAGTCTGCCGAACTGCTCCCTGCCTATTCTGCCTCTGCAAACCATATCTACTCTTCAGTGATCCTCTCGCCTCCCAGCCTCTTTTCTAATATAGTTCCACTCACTTCTGTTCCCTGCACTTGGGGGGGAGGGGGTGCTCCCAACTGATTGCTAATCCCAAAATAAATTGGAAGTTCAAAAGTGTTTACAGCACTAAACCAACCTTTCAAAAGAAACAACTTGATCATAAATTCTTGAGGAAATTGCTCTTAATTTATTCATCAACTTGGACAAGTCTTTTCAAGATACACCACCGTTACCACAGTGCTCATGCCTTCCTTAGGGTGTGTGATTTTTCCTTCCTTACGGGGTGAAACATTTCCTCACATCTCTCTTGAACTTCCCCCATCCATCTTCATCTCATATCCTTGGTCCTTGTGCTCATTCCCACTTAAAAGAGACTCCCCACTTGTGCCCTGTTTACCCCGTGTGGTGCTAGTAGGTCTCAATCATGTCACATCTCTCACCTCTCTTCCAGAGTGTACAAGTTGAGATTCCTCAGTGTCTTTTCATAGGGTTACTCTCGTAAACACCATTTCTGTTTCCCACCTCTGGATTGCCTCCACCCTGTCCATGTCCTCTCTGAGATGCAGCCTCCAAAACTAGGTACAACAATTCAGATGGGGTTGCACCAATGAGCAATACAGTAGCAAAAACACTATCCTCCTCCTGCTGGAGACAAACCCCTATGCACCTCAGCATCCTCCAAGTAGCTGTGGGCAATGTGAAAAAAATATGTAATTTGAATGGTGCATGAATTTGCATAGTGAAATTCACAGAATTGCACAGATTTTACCACACACATTCCCACACTACACACTTTGTGGTGAATTTTAATATGCATATTACCTCACTTTGCATCAATTATTTACTGCAAAGTGACATGTGTAATGATTTGTGTAGTAAAATTCACCACAAATGCATCACATTTCATAGTGCACAATTTGCAAATGCTACACATAGCATATAGCAGATGAATTCACTGTAATTCATGCACAGATTTCAGACTTGCAATACTCCTACCCACTAGCCCTACCTCACTGTCTTGTCACACTGCTCTGCCACCTCAGGGTCCTCAAATATGATAACCCCAAGGTCCATTGCCTGTCTAGTGTCTGTCTGTCAGTACCTCCCCCAGCATATACTCAGCTCCTGGGCTCCTATGCACAAAGTCATGATTTTGCACATTTTGGCAGTGAACCCCAGTAGCCAGCCATGTTTTGACCACTCCTTGAGTTTCCCAGAAGATTTTAATCGGTATACCAGACATATTTACTGAAAATAAAACATACAGGAATGAAATTAAATAAAGGTGGCATGGAAGGGGGGTGAGGCAGTGTGGCAGTCCTGGGCCCGGCAGTAAATGCACAATGAGAACAAACTGTGGTCAGAGGTAATATGGCTGTGCAGAGCTTTTTGGATGCTTTTACCCATTATTTCTAATGGATTTGCACAATGTTTGTCTGGTGAGAGGCAGTTTCAATGTGGTCTTCCTTTTACACATTTTTACAGTGTGTAGTCCTAGAATATGCCTGCTGTTCGATATACATTTAGCCTGGATAGTTCATAGAAGACATAGCATCTTATTTTCAGTGGGGTTCTACAACTGTACAATATTATGCTGCATTTCATAAAATAAGAACACTCTGAAAACAATATTTTACATCTGAACTAGGCTACCCTGAATAAATACATTATAAAAATGGTAAAATCATGACCCCACTGAAAATAAGGTATTGCATCTAATCTGGGACATCCTGAGTAAATACAGTGCAAAAATGTGTAAAATGAAGATCCCTATGACAATGGGATGTAGCATCTCCCATGTGCTATCCAGGATACAAAATATAGGATACGAAATATTTAAAGGAAATCTACTGTAAACTGAACTTCACTGTGTTCACTGACATAAACCATTTCTTTATTGTTTTATAGCATATTAGATTGCAGTATTTATTTCAAATGTTGTGGCCATGAGGATGGTGTGTGTGTGTGTGTGTGTGTGTGTGTGTGTGTGTGTGTGTGCATGTGCTGCAGCTCAATATATTTTTCCCAAAAGCATAGTAAAAATGCCTGATGATTGGTATATATATATATATATATATATATATATATATATATATATATATATAATTTAGTCTGGATAGTTCACAGAAGATCTGGCATATCTCTGAGACAGTACTTATCAGATAGTGTCTTAAGAGGTTAAAAAACAGTGTAAATATTTTTAAATTTGTTGCTGGGAAAGGGTAACATTTATGAGATATGAATCTTTCTTGAATGACAATACCTGCCCAACTGAAGCTAGTAGCAAGAGAATGTTTAAATGCTAAGTATTTAAATGTGCAGGTAGTTGCATTTTGAAGTCGGTAAACAAATCTTCAGTTTAATAGGCAACCAATATTTAACAAGCTGTTTCAGTTTCCTAATGGCCATCAGATAAGCAGCTTGGAGATCTGTCTCCATTATTCTTAACAGAAAGAAAGTAGTATTTTATTTCAAGTGGCATAGTGATTTGTAGGTATGGCAGGATACATTGAAAACTCCAAAAATGTTTTCCCACGGTATTCCATTTTTCCAGCTACAAGCAGCAAGCTGACTATAGGCTCTGCCCACAGCCATAAAAATGGGAACATTTTCATTGACATTCAAACCCAAATGTTATTTTTAGAAACCCTGATCTAAGTACCATATAGAAAAGGTCTACAGTGTACAGTCCTCACTGCTTATATGGGGCACGTTTGTGTAAACGAGTTTTGCCTGGTATAGACAGTGGATGGTAAAATCATAGCAAATTTCTTCATATACAAAATGCAGCAAAATCACCAATATTCAATACTGTATGTACATAGCAGCTGTAATGCCTTGCACAGACCATAGATGACATCATGTTCTTACCTGTTGGTCATGAGATATGGGTCCAGTTGCCCCCCTCTTGTGTTTTGCATAATGTCAAATAGGAAAGGTTTTAAAGTATAGTACAGTATTTAATTTATTGTTTTAAACAGATCACATGAACTTGCTGCATCAGCATCAGCAGCACTTCCAAACCACATGGTCACTGTGACTGTGGGGTAAGTTTGGGAACATGCAGTGTGACAGACTGAGGGTTGCCAGTGAAGTTTCCATACTGCTTACTTTCAAAGAAACAGTGACTGACTGCTCTGATAGGCAGTGAATATTGTTGATGCTAGATTGCATCTGGCACTTTCATAGGGTCTAGAGCTGGGTAAAGACAAGCCTGTAACCTGACATTGATGACTGGGGGATTAAGTAGCACAGGTGATTGCACCTTAACAAGGTGTGAACATAGTACGAAAGGTCATCTTCTACCCAAAATAGATGGAGCCCTTAACATGCTATAAGTGGTACCTTTAACATGAAAAATTAATGGGAATGCTAAGTAGCAGACAACAATTGCCTGCTGTAACCATTTGCCCACACTAGACATGGGTGGTATAAGTGGTGGGTACTGTATTTTTTTAATATCTGAAATACATCCTAGTATCTCCAAATGTGTTTCAAACATGTCAGATACATTCACACTTTTCAGATATATTGTATTTCAAGAAATATTATAGATATTAGCAACTGATCCAAGATGTATAATATTTGGGAAACATCTTTGATACACACACACATATATATATATATATATATATATATATATATATATATATATATAGGTTTGTACAGTGTTTAATGTTAAGAGAAATTTTTCCTGGTTAATAACTTTAAATTGGTTTCACAAATTTTCCTGAAATTTGGCATACATCATCTGCTGGGATAGGTCCGTTGACATACCAAATTTGGTTTGAATCCCTTTAGAAATTTTTGAGCTATAAAGTGTTGAATATACAGAGATTTCCCTGGCTTTTACTGTTTTTTTCAGCCACCTGTATCTCAGAAATGGTTTTAGCTGTTGGGCTGAAAATTTCAGCTTAGAAAGCCTTGGCCTCACAGATGTGCTTTTTGAAGGTTTGGTAAAACAATAGTAATCCATTCCAATGTTATTCAGTCTTGAATTTGCCATTATTTCCTATGGGAGAAAATAGATGTCAAATCTCCCATAGGAAATAATGGCAAATTCAAGACTGAATAACTTTGCAACACTCAAACAGATGTGTAGGAAATTTGACTAGCATCAGCTTAGAGCACAGGTCTAATGACATGACAAATCTGGTTTGAATCCCTTATTTGGTTTCTGTGATACATAGTGTTGAAAAGAAAACATCTTTGAAGGATTTGTTATTTTTTTTACTAATGTTAAAGGGCAATTTTAGGATCTTAATAACTTTGTAATGGCTAAAGTGATTTATACAAAATGTGGCATTCATGATTACCCTGGGAAGGTGTTTGTTAGTGATACATTTTATCTTAATAGCTTTAGCCCTTTCCGAGATACAGAGTGTTGGGTGGGTGACACTTTTTTGTCCACCTGTATCTCAGAAACGGCTGTAGCTTCTGGTCTGACATTTTCAGGGTAGAAAACCTTGGCCCCACAGATGTGCCTTTTGAAGATTTGGTGGGAAAATATAAATTTGTTCCAAAGTTATGACATATTGAATTTCCTATTATTTCCTATGGGGAAAAATAGATGTCCTACACAATACAGGATTCTGCTTTGTACTAGGATTCTGCTTTGAACTAGGATTCTGATTTGAACCAGGATTGTGCTTCATCCTAGATTCTGCTTTGAACTGGGGTTCTGTTTTGAGCTAGGATTCCGCTTTGAACTAGGATTCTGCTTTGAACTAGGATTCTGCTTTGTATGAGTCCTATGGAAAGGGATTCTGCATTGAACAAGGATGCTGTTTTACAGTACTAAATCCCTTTTGGCAGACAGATCCAACACAGTGGGGGAACAGGACCCAACAGTCAATCAACCCTGCTTATTCTACAGCCCCCAGGGCCCCAGCCCAGGCTGAATAAACCCCCTAGAGTTTTTTTTTTAAACATAAACTCCACTCTTGGGTGATCTGCCAGGCTTTGTTTTCTGCAACACTGTGAAATGAGATTTAAACTCACTATAGGACTGAATGAAGTGCTGACCTTTTTGCTGGTTTTTCAGCTTGGTGCTTTTCAACTGAGTTTAATACCTTGGTAAATGCACCTCATGCTTGAAGGATAAACGTTTTGTGCCATTCAGCTACTGTCTTTTGTGAGTTTTGCTATTTCAATATCTTATTCCTCCCACCCACCACCACCACCAGCACAGTAGGACACTGTAGATCCCACTCCCAGTGTTCCAGATAAAGCACCCCTCCCCCAACTGTGGGACATTGGGGAACCCACTCCCAGTGTCCTGAAATATGTATGTAATTGTTTTGGCAACAGTGGGGTATCCAATCCCCATATCAGCACTACACTCAACCCCACCAGCAGTGAGTGACTCTAGGGAGCCCACTCCCAGTGTACATAGTGTACCCAGTTATGTTGTACCCCTAGAGCATTGTGGGACAGTGGGGAACCCACCCCAGTGCCCTGATAAATGGTTTTACCGTTCCTGTGAAAAAAGAAAACGGTCCACAATATTTTTTTTAAACTCCTGTAAAAAAAGGTCTCTCATTGTTTCCCAATCCCCCTCTCACATCCCAACCCTCCCACTGAGCAACCAACCACCCCACACACCCTTGCCCTATACTTACCAAGTGAGGTCAGTGGCTGTCATCTTCTGTGGACCAGGACACGTCTGCACTCTTCAAAGTGGAACAGCGAACCGAAGAATAAAGGTAAGTGACATATAGAGGAGGTCAATAGTATTTTGAACATACTGTATGTTAATATCTGAGCCATTTGTAGGTATTGTACATAGATACATAGGCACTGTTGGCAGATAAGGGACTATGGCCCACCCAGTCTGCTCAGTTGAGCTTGTAAGTTCACTTTATGTTTTTCTAGAAGTATGTTGTCCCTTAACCTTGACCTCCAGAATGTCCTTATGTCTATCCCATGCATTTTTAAATCCTGTGATTGTTTCAGCCCCCACCACTTCCTCTGTCAGGGTGTTCCACTTGTTCACCACCCTTTCTGTGAAGAAATTCTTCTTCATGTTTCATCTAAATTGCCCTCCCCCAACTTCATCCCATGCCCTCTAGTTCCGGAACATCTTTTTCACTGGAAAATAGTGTATTGCTGCACCCTGTTCCTCCCTGTAAGGTACTTGTATGTCTCTATCATATCCCCTATCTCCCTCCTCTCCTCCAGGGAGTACATATTCAGGTCCTTAAGCCTGTGGCTAGGATCTGAGATGCAATCCCTACACCATCTTTGTTGCCCTCTTCTGAACATTATCTACACTGTCTATGTCCTTATGTAGGTAAGGTCTCCAGAACTGAACATTGTGCTCCGGGTGGGGCCTCACTAGTGTCTTGTATATTGAAATTATCACCTCCATTTTCCTGCTGGTGATGCCCCTTCCTATGCATCCCAGCATTTTTTTTGCTTTACCTGCTGCCTTGCCACACTGTTTTCCTACCTTGAAGTCATCAGATACGATAACCCTAACATCCCTTTCCTGCTTGGTGCATGCTATATCCTGACCCTCCCCAACTGATATGTTGTTCCAGGGTTTTTGTGCCCCATATGCATTATCTTGGACTTCTTTGCATTGAATTTCAACTGCCAAGCCCTTGATCATTTGTCAAGCTTCTGAAAGCTTCTACAGGTCCCTCCTCATTCTGTCTACACCTTCTGGCATGAATCACATTTTCAACATGGACTTTTTGGGACCCCACCTCATGAACACTGGCACTGTCATTTTGTTACTCTGTCCTGAAAGATGATTTCACTGTGGCTGAAAGAAAACACATTTTGGGACTGAGCAATGACATGAAAATGCAATTAAACATGAGGTGGGGTCCCAAAAAGCCCATGTGAAAAATCTGGTGCAAAAATACTCAAAAACATCCGAATTATGCATGGTCATTGAAATTTTCCTTCGCACACATGTAACTTTGCCAATTTATATTTTTATTCCACATTTTCAACATAACCACTTTTCACACCACTTCATGAACAGTACAGCTGCATTTCTCACATCCTGCCTGAAATGTGCTTTTGCACCTGTGATGTGAAATGGTGTGGTCAATATGCAAAATCACCTTTTGGGATCGAGTAATGAAATGACAATGCTAGTATTCATAACACAGGGTCCCAAAAAGGCAATGTTGAAATTTTGGAGCAAAAGTAACAAAGAATGCCTGAGTTACACGCAATCAATGAAATTTTCCTATGCATGCATGTAACTGCCAATCATTTATATTTTCACTCCAAAGTTTGAATACAGCAATTTCTTCACAGCACCTCATGAATACTACAGCTATCATTTCTCATATCCTGTCCAAAATGTGTTTCCACAGCTGTTGCACAGAATGGCATTTTGCCATGGATTAAGAAATTTACACCTACAGTATGAGTGTTATGAGCTGGGGTGATAGGAAGACTATGTCAAAAATTAGGGGCACAATGTGAAAAAAATGACAGACTTATAAGTATTTGTTGCAGTTGTGTTAGACACCTATCTCAAAAAGTAAGGAAATTCATTGCAAAAAAAAATCAGTTTTACAAAACTAGTTAGGGTTTCCATTACACCTTTAAAAGTGTGGAAATTCGATGTTAGGGTTAATATGTGTATCAGCACAACACCAATCTCTGCAAACATTAGAAACTAAATAGTTATTTGATATATCCCTTGGTGTCTTTCCACCTAACTCATACATCAAACAACTATATTGTTCTGTACCACATGGTTAACAGCTCAAATGGTATATGAGTTAGGTGGAAGGACATCAAGGGATATATCAAATAACTGTTTTGTTTCTAATGTTTGCAGAGATTGGTATTGTTGTGCTGATACACGTATTAACCCTAACATTGAATTTCCATACTTTTAAAAGTGCAATGGAAACCCTAACTGGTTTTGTAAAATGGAGTTTTTTTGCAATGAATATATATATATAAATATATATATATATATATATATATATATATATATATATATATATATATATATATATGTATATATGTATATATATATATATATATATATATATATATATGTATTTATAAAATGGATCGGGACATTGTTGTTGCTCTATTGGATCCTGAGCATCACATGACCATGCGTATATCAGAGCGTGACCGCACACCTGCACTTTTACCCCTTCCAAAACAATTTTGACATTTTATAAGATAGATAAACCACTCTGAGGTGCCGGTCGGCTCTGATATACTGCGCCTTAGGCGGTTGGCGCTACAGGCCGCAGGCCTCGTGCGTGCAATCACACCAGGCGTGCGTATATCAGAGTGAGACCGCAACCTCAGAGTGGTATATCTATCTATATATATATATATCTACAGTATATATATATATATATATATATATATATATATCATACACATACAGATATATAGATATATATAGATATATATATATATATATTTAAACAATAGGGGTGACATTTTACTATAGTAAATAAAAGCATGTATTCTCACTGGAGTTAGATAAATGCCGATGACATCACCATAGTGGAAATAAATATATTTATCATACCTGTGCAAGCCAGTACAAAACATGTGAAAAACTCGCGCAAACTGCACAAAGCTGCACAAACCTGCACAAACCTGTAGCCATGGTAACTTTTGCAACAATAGGGGCCCCTATTGAATAAATCAGATACATGATGTGCACTCGTGTGATATGGGAAATATTTTCAGTCCTGCACAGTGACCTCTGGCTACTCACTCGTGGCTTTGCCATGAGTGAATATCTAGAGGTCACTCTACAGGAGTGAAAATATTTCCCGTATCACACTTGTGCCTATCATGTATCCCATATTTAGAGATGCAGAGAATCGTGACATGGATACTTCATGTTGGCACTTCACTACATGGAGTGCCCCATAGGAAGGGCTCACTTCACCTTATTATTATTACTTTGTGTTGTCATTCCTCCTTAATCGTGAAGTAAGGCTGAGTTACAACAATATTGGCAGCACTCCACCCACACAGTCACCAGAATTAATGTTCATCCCCAAAGTGCTACTGTCTTGTGTCCGTAAAACTCCCCAGTGCTGAGCTGAAGAAGTGAAATGAGAGCGTAACAAGAAATGCAAAGTATCCCAGTATTAATGGCGCACTCAGTCATGCACACAGTGGTCACATACAGCCACCAGAATTAATGTGCATCCCAAAAATGCTACTGTCTTGTGTCCAGAAAATTCCCCAGTGCTGTCGATACACTACTGTCTTGTGTCCAGAAAATTCCCTAGTGCTGATGAAGTGAAATGAGAGCATAACAAGAAATGCAGTCTCCAAGAATTAATTGTGCACTGCAAATGCACAGACAGATTAAGATTGTACTGTGCACTCAAGGGATGCATGCGAAAAGGCAAAACACCTAACCAGTTCTCACAAGTCACAAATCCAGATCTGGAAAGGAATACCTTTTGCCAGTTAGTGCATGGCAGTAACAATCCTCTACCATTAAAGATATCATAAAGCAGTATAAAAAATGTGTGCAGGTTCGGTGGATAGCAGGTTCACACTGCTGCAATTATTCTGTGGCACAGTAAAAGGTGTCTGATTTAATGGCACACATCACACACACACACTACAAGTAATGCGCATCAAATTAAAAACTTTTAGTAATATAACCAAATGTTTTAAACAGACAATTTATACACTGCTGCACCACAACAATCAGCAAAAAATGTCAAGAATTACTGAAAATATTACTGTGTGTACATTAACACCGTTATACAAGAAAAATATAACCAAAACAGAAAGACTGCTTTTTTCTCCCAGTTAATGTACCTATACCACAAATACACCCTTCCCCCAAAACACACTTCAGAGCACACATACTGACTGTTCTAAATTAACATTCAAAATCCACACACGACAATAAAACACTTGATGATATGAGCACAGAAGGGTTTTCTACAATCGATGCACTAACTTTTGAGCAAAACAAATTACTCAAAAAGACATTTTAAACAGCTTTTAGAGGTTTTGAATTGCAGAGCTCTGAGAGCAAACTCTATCCAACTACCATTACACACACACTACACAGGCTAAAACTGAGGCTGTGTAGAACAATCTAGAGCCCATGTGACCTGCAATCCCATGCATCGCTGCATAATTTCATTTGGAGCTCAATTACAAGGCAAAGTGAGGTGAATTACATTGATTTCAAAGTACTTCACCTTACAATTGGTGAAGAAGTGGTTTGGGGAAGGCGGAATAACATAAAGTCATTGATTTCAATGGACTTTGCATTCCTCATTATGAAGCAAAGTACTCCACTTCACATTGCGGAGTACTCCATAGTTTCTGCATTACTCTATGAATTACTTAGCAGAGCAAATTGGGGCCACTTCGCCCACCACTACTTACAGTACTGTAACTCACATGCTGTACAGGAAGGAACATGAATGCCTATGGCTGTACTTTCCCAATGAGCTGAGCCTGTATCATAAAACTCCCCAATTTAAAAACTCTTATTAATGAGTACAGTGGTGGGGTGGTGAAGCCTGGAGACATGCTACAAAACAGGCTTACAACACATCCAAGTAACTAGTAAAAAAATTTATTTTGTGATTTGTGAAATCTTGACATCATTGTGAATAGTGATTTGTGACTGCATTTGTAACCATGATGATGAAGAATGTGATTCGGTGTGAGATAATCAATATGGAACTGTATGGGAATATGAATGCCTATGGTTGTACTTCCCCAATGAGCTGTAGCACAAAATCCCCTAACTTAAAAACACTTATTAATGAGTATAGTGGTGGGGTGGTGAAGCCTGGAGAGATGCTACGAAACAGGCTTACAATGCATCCAAGTAACTAGTAAAAAAATGAATTTTGTGATTTGTGACGTGATCGTGAATCGTGATTTGTGATTGAATTTGTGACTGTGTTGATAAAGAACGTGATTCAGTGTGAGGTAACCAATATGGAACTGTATGGGAACTCATGATGATGGTCCTGACTTAAAAACGCATATTAATGAGTACAATGTTCATGCAGAACTATGTACCACACCAGTCCAGTACTCTGAAGGGAAGCCAAAGAAATAACTGTGACTTAAGTTGTAGATGGAGATTGGGCCCTAAAGAGATACAAATGCACAGACAAATTAAGATTACGCTGCACAATTAAAAGATACAGATGCAAAGGCACAACACCTAACCAGTACTCACCATTAGGAATTCAAATCTGGAAAAGAATACCTTTGCCAGTTGGGGCAGGCCACAGGGAAGGGGGCAATGTACTGCAGTAACAGTCACTAGTACTAGTACCAGTAAAGATACCACAAAGAAGTACGAAAATCATGCAGCTGCATTGGATAGCAGGTTCACATTGCTGAAATTACTATGGGGCACAATAAAAGGTGTCTGATTTGATGACACGCAACACACACATACGCACACACACTCTAAATAATGTGTAGCAAATTGAAAACTTCAGTAATATAACCACATATTTTAAACAAACTAAAATTATGCACTGCTGCACCACAACAATCAGCAAAAAAAGTCAAGAATTATTGAAAATATTACTGTGTGTACATTAACAGAGTTATACAAGAAAAATATCACCAAAACAGAAAGAACTGTCTTTTTCTCCAAGTTAATCTACCTACACCACAAATACACCACTCCCCCAAAGCACACTTCCACTGTTTCTCAGTACACAGACTGAATGTTGTACATTAACATTCAAAATCCATACACAAACAATAAACGCTCGATGATATGAGCAGAGGAGGGTTTTCTACAATGAATGAACTAAAGTTTCAGAAAAAAAATACTCAAAAAGGCTTTTTTAATAGCTTTTAGAAAGTCTGAATCACAGACAGCTCTCAGATCAGACTGTCTCCTATATCTTCCTACACACGTTAGCCCAAACTGAGGCTGTGCAGAACAATCTAGAGCCCATGGGACCTGAAATCCCATGAAACACTGAAAAATTCACCTTTGGAGCTTAAAAATGAGGTAAAGTGAGGTGAAGTAATTTGTTATCAATGCACTTCACCTTAAGATTGGTGGAGTAGTGGTTTGAGAAGACGGAATAATGTGAAGTCATTGTTTTCAATGGATTTCATGTTACCCATCATAATGTGAAGTACTCCGCTTCGCATTGCAGAGCACTCTGAGAATTTGCCTTCACTCTGTGGAACGAATTGAGACCACTTTGTCTATCTCATCATATATATATATATATATATATATATATATATATATATATATATATATATGAGGCAAAAAAAAAACTCCATTTAATGCATCAGTTAGGGTGGTTACACAGCGACAAAAGTAAGAATTAGTGTGGGTTGAAAACCCCTTGCACCCCACCCTGACTCCCCAGCCAGCATCGAAGTGTGTGTTGGGGTCATCGGCCCTAACTCTCACCTCATCACATGTGTAAAGAAGCTGAGGTGGTGAACTATAGGAGAATGGGGTGAAAGTTAAGACAGACGACCCCAACGCACACCCCGATGCTAGCTGGGTGGCATGGTGGGGGTGGGTGCAAGGGGGGGGTTTGAACCTTAACATTGAATTTCCTCACTTTTGTCACCATGGAACAACCCTAACTGATGTATTAAATGGAGTTTTTTGCCTCTAATTTCCCTTCTTTTTGAGAATGTGCATTAGAAGTAGTGAATGGAATGTGGTTGGGTCCCACGCTCCCACCACGTGATGTTTTCTGACATAGTAAAGGTAAGTGCAAGGGAAATGCAAGTGCTAACAGTTGCACACATGGTTACAAAAATGTAAATGGTAAAGCAAACGTTAATAGAAATGCAAGCGCAAAGTGACACCAAACCGAACAGTGACGCAAAGGGAGATGACCATAGAAATGCAAACTGTAGGCACAGTCACAGTACGGCAAATGAAACAAATAGTAATAATAAAATAAATGCAAAGGAAACGTCGATTACAAGCGCAAGTGCACAAACAAAATATATAATCACGAACAGGTCACAATACCGTAAGTATCTCAATGATTAAAGATAACATGAACAATAATGCCAAAGAAACAAAAATGTAAAAGGGAATGGAAGCACGTACGGAAACACAAACCATAACGTGCACGGTCACATTACTGTAGTTATAAATGCAAATGGTAACGTAACAGCAACAATAATGCCAAAGGAAACAGAAATGCAAAAGCAAATGGAAGTGCATACAGAAGCACAAACTGTAATGTGCATGAGCACAGTAACGCAACTGGAAATGCAAATAGTAACAGTAACAGCAATGAAGATGCAAACTGAAAGAGAAACGCAAATGCAAACGAAAGGAGTGCCGGAAACACAAACAGAAATGCAAACAGAAACAGTAGTGGAAATGCAAATGGTAACAGTAACACAACTGCAAGGGTATACGAGAATGCAGAGGGTAACGCACATGGAGGCTTACATGGGAACAGGAACGCAAATGGGTATGGAAATGCAAGTGGAAACGCTGCTACAGTAATGGAAGGGCACACCCTGTTTTTGCCCAACAGCTGCATAGAGAAACACAGTGGCACAGATATTCAAGAGGGTTGCCATGTGCAACAGGAATGCACCAGCACAAGTCCGAAATTGCGCCATTCTGCGATATTCAGTGGGATGCAGATGTGCCCCCTAAATCACAATGCGCAAGAGTGTAATGATAATGAATGCATGCGCAACTGAAGGGGGAGGAACCATGCATAAATGGCACAGTGCGATATTCAACAACATGCGCCATGCACAATAGGGGAGCAAGCAGAAGTTGCGCGATAGCAGAAATGAGATAACATAAAAAGAAACAAGAGAGAGGTGCAAGAATGCTACAGGGAAAGCACATGTTTCTGAACCACAGGCAGCCACACAGGCACCAAACACTGGGAGCAGGACAGGGCAGGAGAGAGACAGAGCACCTGGAACCCCCAGGAACAGGGAAAGTGTGGGGAGCCTCTGCCACAGTGCAGGCCAAAAGGGGGAAGTGCCACACAGCACTGAGGCCACTACAGGGAGGTGTTCCTGGTTCAGTGGGAGTAGCAAGGACAGCAGGGGGGGACACAGAAACAGCTTCCAGGGGGGTAACACAAGCCAGGGACATGGCCAGTGCCACCATCCAGATGGAGGCAGTTATGAGGGGGGTGAGAAGGCACGCAGCAGGAAGACATGGCCATGGAAGGGCCCATCGGTGGTATGCCCCCAACAGGCAGTACCGAGCCTGCACCAGCTTCGAGCTGTACACTGACACTGAGATCGTGGGCCCATACCACCTGAACTGGGCGATCCTGAGGTGGCTCTGTGAGCTGTGCAGTGATGTGATGCAGGCACCCACATGACGGAGCCATGCTGTGTCAGTGGAGACCAAAGTGACAGCTTGCATGTGCCTGCTCACCATGGGTACCTTCCAGAGACCAACAGGGGACATGACAGGCATAACCCAGTTGGCCGCGTCACGCCTCCTCACCCAATTCCTCAGCGCACTGCTGCCACATGCTGCAGAGTACATCCTTTTCCCCAGCACACCGGCAAAGCGCACAGCAAACATACAGGATTCCTACAGGATAGCACGTATGCCTGGTGTGCTCTGGGAAATAGACTGCACCCATGTGGCCATCCACACACCACCTGGCCCGGAAGGGGCCGCATACATGAATTGGAAGGGGTATGCAAGCATCAACTGCCAGGTGGTGTGCAATGCCAGGGGGCGCATAATCAATGTCTGTGCCACGTACCCTGGGGGAGCACATGATGCCTTCATCTGGCTCCAGACCGCACTGTGCCACAGGTTCAAGAGTGGGAACATCCCTACTGGCCACCTAGCGGGTGAGTATGCAAAGCACACAGAAAGACATAGAGCTTGGGAGGGGCATAGTCAGAGGTGACATGTGTATTGGCCTAGATGGCCCAAGTCAGGGCGATGCTGATCACGAAACTAATGTCCACCCTCTACACACAGGTGACAGTGGATACCCACTCTGTCCCTCGCTGCTCACACCATACCGGCGGCCCATGACCCCATTGCAGCAATGCTACAGTGAGGCACATGCCACCACATACAATGTCATCGAGTGGGTGTTCGGGATGCTGAAGGTAAGTTTCAGTTGCCTGGACACGTCTGGCAGTGCCCTACAGTACAGCCCCTCAAAGGCCTGTGGGCTATTCCTGGCCTGTTGCATCCTGCACAACATGGCCAATGACTGTGGGATAGCCGTACAGGTTGAAGAGGGGGACAGTGATGGGGACGATGAGGACACTGGTGAAGATGGTGATGGGCAGCCCCTGGTCAAAAGGACCCCCAAGTGATCCGGATGGCACAGCTACACCAGTACACCATCACAGAGGAGCAGTTCAACCAACCCAGGTAAGTCATGGGGCCATGTGCAACCCCCAGTGGCAAAGGCACAACCCACAAACACGCATGGACAAACCCCAGGGGTGCATGTCCCTAAGGGAATTGGCCGAGCATGGAACTGCACACGCCATCAGGGATGGGCAAGGTCTAACATGGCATGCAGTCACACACACACATGCACCTCACAAGACATGCACAAAGGGTAGGAGGCATGCCAACCCCAACCGCCACCCCTAGCCACACACACATCCACAGACCACCATGCCCAGTGCCTGTCATTGTGAGTTTGTCAGACGCTGGGCACCATTGCACAGTGGTGGACAGTGCAATGCAGGCATTATCATGCACACATCACAGCGGACAGCAACTGGGAGGGTGTGCAGATGGAATGTGTGTGTGCGTGCAGGGCTGGGTACCCCACCCGTGCATTGCACATTGAACAACACAATGAGCACAGGGCAGCATAGGACAGTAGCTGTGCTGGGAGACAGGTCGGTCATGCGCCACAATGCCATGGCCACCACGGATGTGTGGGCGGCCCCACCAAGACCCACCAGCAGTGACAGGCTGACCAATGGCCTCATGGGGTGGCACTGACAGTCCCCCAGGGGTTCCACTGTGTGAACACAACTGTGCTCGCACAGGGGTCTGCAGCACACCAAATATGCCTGCGCCAGGCATGCTCAGGATGCCCACAGCTGAACCCGATGTGACAAGGAGGGTGACGTACGATGCCAGGAATGGGGGTGGACACTGCACTGCATGGTGTCTGTGAAGCATGGGCAAATAACTGTGTGCCCATTGTGGCCATGACAGCTGTGATTGCCTGTGTCCACCTGTCAATGGCAGCGGTCACATCCTTTCACATCCGGTCCATCCCGGACAGGAGCAGAGCGATATCTCTGCTGCACTGCTCCTCTGCCTGGTGCAGAGCCACACTGAGTGCATCCACCGCTGTCACAAGCCACACCTGCTCATCGACTGATGCTTGGAGTACGCGGGTGTGCTCATCTAAGAGGTCATCTGCCTGATCGGCATGCTGTCCCTCACGGTGTTCATGGCCCTGATTGTCAGCACCCCTTGATGGTGGGCACTGCACACCAGGGACAGACCTGTGTATGTCCTCAGGCAGTGCACTGACGCCGACCCCTGACACTGCACCCCCATGGCCATTGGTCGAATGCTGACACTGCCCCTCTGGCTGCCACTCTCCAGGGCTCAAGGGTGCCTCCACAGTAGCCACAACAGCCCCACTGTCCTGGACACACACCAGCACTGACCCACTGGTGCAGACAGGCACAGGCTGGTACTGTGATGTCATGCAGGCCTCCACGATGGCACCACCCACGGCCATGCCCATGATTTCACCTGCTGTGTGGCCATCCTGTGGCCCACACGTATCACTGTCCATGAAGTGAGCTCCATCATCATCAGTGATGAATCTGGCACCAGCCCGAGTCTCAGCATGCTGGCATCCATGGACACTGGCACGCTGGGACATAGGCAGGGCCTCCTCTGCACCTGCTCCACCAACATCAGTCCAGACATCCAGGTGGGCCCACTGTCACCCTGACCCTCGTATGCCTGTGGAGGTAGATGGGCCCTGCTCTATCTCCATGTTACCACCCTCAGTGGACAAGCCCACCAGTGCTGACCCATGTAGATGCTCAGGAGCTGTGAGGGAACACAGTAGCAATAATGTATCTGCCCTACCCTTCCCCCAACCCCCACTGACAGACCAGGACCTACCTTGCAGTGATGGGCTACCACCCATCTGGAATCCACCAGCCGGAACACCCTCGATGGCACAAAGCTACATGCTGCCAGTAACCCGCTCTTCTTGTGGGGTCAGGCATTGCACATCTGGCTGTCTCACACCAGTCGCTGACCGTGCTGCCCTGATGGCAGCCACCTTGTCCTTAATCCCCCACCTGTCCGTGCCCATCTTCTTTTTTCACTCCTACACGGACCACTGTTGGCTGCCATATAGGTTGACGGCACGTGCCACCTCTTCCCATGCAGCAGCATGGGCCTGTGGTGTTCCCCGGCGTGCACTGAGCAGTGTCTCCTGGTCGAGGTAGGCCTCAAACAGGGCATCTGTTTCTGCCTTGGTGAAGTTAGGCCTCCTTTTCCTCCCACATCTCTGTTCTTCTTCCTCCTCCTCACAATCACTCATTATTCATCCTGTGAGAATGACAGGTGTTCCCTGTGACTGTGCAGTCCCATGCATGTGCCACACACCACAGTCCACACTCCCAAAGAGCATGCAACTCACCACAACTGACTGCAGTAACCGACTATGGCCAGTGCAGACCAATGTTGCATTTTTATAGTGCAACACATGCAAATGAGGTGAGGTGCATTTTTAAGTGGATGCAAATGCAGTAGCTGTGCCATTGAATGGCTGATTAGCTGATTTGCATATGCTGGTTGAATATCGCGCTGTTGTGCTTTGCGCAATTGTGTTGAACGTGCTCAGCCAAAGGTGCATTTCTGTGACATGCACAGTACACACTGAATTGTGCATGCCTGGGGTGATGATGTAAATGCCTGCTGCGCTGCTGATGTGCTGTGCGTGGGAGGCAATGCAGGGCACAGCCACCATTGTGCCAGTGGTGCTACTGCACTGTTCACATATATGGCGCTATGGCACTGGGGTGCTGTGGGCGCACTGGGGCCACAGAGCTGTAGGCCACTACAGGAGGTGGCACACAGGCACCCAATCGTGCTACATGCATTGAGTTCCAATCGCACCGTGGCTGTCCATGTGTGAGCGACCCTTGACCCTTTGCCTGACCTTTGCCCCCTAGGTGCCATGCATCTGCATGGGTGCACCACTATCGCTATGTTTGTTGACAGCGTGATAGGGAATGGCAGCACTGTACCACGCAGCATCTGCACGTGGTGGACTGTGCTACTGAGTGCCATTTTGACTCCAACTAGCTGTAGAGATGGAACGGAGGAGGGCTGCTGTGTGGAGCCAGGTTGAGTTGGCCAATTTGGTGGCCATTGTAGAGCCCCATGCTGGGCACTTTATGGTGATGCACCCCTGGACAGTGCCAGGAGTGCTGTATGGGAGGAGGTGGCGGTGGCGCTGGAGGAGGCCAATGGAATCAGGCGCATGGCCAAGCAGTGTTGCCACCAGTATGGGGACCTCCGGTGCAGGGACCCAGAAAGGCTTGCCCACCTGCAGGGAAGCGCAAGGAGGGGCAAGGTGCCATGGCCAGGTAGTGCCCCATCCATACACTGTTAACATCCATACAGGTATCACGGTTGCATGTGTCCGGCACATGGGGGGGTCCATCCAGTGTTGGCTGTGGTGGTGATGGTATCGGGATGGGTGGTGGATGGGTATGGCTGTGTGGATTGCACACATATGGGGGTGGGGGAACTTTGCTAACAGATTGTACTGATGTTCCTCTCTCCATGTTTGCACCTTAGGCCCAGAGGAGCGCCGGCAGGCGAGAGAGAGGAGGTGCTGCCAGGAGGACCAGCAGGCTGGGAGGGATGCAGGTCCACAGAGGTGCAGGTACCAGCCTGATGATGGTGAGTGCCTTACATCCATGATTACTATTGCACGCTGTGTAACAGGGTGGGCAGTGGGGCATGGCCACCATCCACTGACACCACTGCCATGCACGCAACTTGTTATAGTCATCACTGTCCAGTGGCACTGCATGTCTGGGAGTGCATCAGTGGTGGTCCATGCATGCACCAGGTACATGGCTGTGCCACAGCCTTCACACCGCATAGCCATGTCACTGTACGGCCATGATGGTGCTGTGCGGGACATGAGCGGTGGGTGTGTGCAGTGATCCGCATGGCTGTGGGTGCCTGGGTAGGCAGGTCTTGTGGACACGGTCACTGTGGTTGGTCGCACACCATCACAGGGGCGTGGAACATGGCTGTATGCCATGCACAATGGGGGGGCTGCAGGGGGCTGGACAGTCACACATATTGACTCTGCTCCCTTGTCCTAGGTGGACAATGTTGGATGGCCCTGGAAAGGGGCATACAGGAGCTTCTGCAGCTGGCATGGGCATCCCTGGCAGTGTTGGAGCACATGGAGCAGCATGGGGTCTGGAGGAGAAGAACCTGGAGGTGCCACAGGAGTGGAGAGAGGGGCACAGAATAGGCCCTCCATGACCACCTGACACCCATAACCCCCCTGAACCTACCCTCACACCCCTTCTTCCCTCTCCAATTTGTACACCCCTGTCCCATGCCCACCCCCACCTGGTTTGTGGCCCTTCCCCCCACCCTTGTATATATTTGTACATATATTTGAGAGTTGTTATTTTTTAAAACACACATTTTGTTATAACAGCTGTGGTGGTCTCTGATTTACAATGGACTACAGGTGCTCAGCTGCAGTGGTGTGCATGGTGTCAGCGGTGGTGCAAGCATGGGCATGTGTGTGTGTCCAGAAGGGAACCACCTATGGTGTGGGTGGGGGATCGGTCACTGTCTGTGGTTTGTGTGTTGTTCTCTGTGCACTGGATGCCTGTGTGCAGTGGTCCATGGTGCATGCACTGTGTGCATGGCACCCCTGTCAGACCATCCTTGGCCTGTGCAGCTGACACCCTTGCATGTCTGTGACATGCACGGTCTGCTGGCATGTTAGTGGTGGCTGTCCACCAGCCGGAACACCCTCGATGGCACAAAGCTACATGCTGCCAGTAACCCGCTCTTCTTGTGGGGTCAGGCATTGCACATCTGTCACAGCTTGCCAGGGGGTGTGCTGGGCACCATGCCCCGGCTGTGGGTTGGTTGCTGGTATCCATCGGCCAGTGGTTACTGCAGCTCTCCACAAGTTGTGCAGTGCTTGGAGTGTGGGGGGCAATGTCTGTTCTGCTGTGTGCTCCTCTGCCCATCTGTGGCATAGGTGGTGGGCCCCTGCATCCTGTCCCTGTGCATCCCTGGTTGTGCTGTTGCATTGCTGCCCTGCTCCACGGGGCATCCCTGGTTGCACTATGGTGCATCTGAACTGCTCCACTGGGCATCCCTGGTTGCACTATAGTGCATCTTAAATGCGCAACTGCACATCCCAGGTTGCGCTACGGCACAGGTGTGCCACAGGTGCATCTTGACCTGTGCAGTTTTTGAATATCACTCTTCTTGCACATGGGTGCAGTGGACCTGCACTTGCTCCTGCTGTTGTGCACTTTTTGGGTGCAGTTTGAATATCCGGGCCAGAGTGTACAAAGAATGTATGCATAATAATGGGCCTCGGAGCAGAAAATGAGCTGTTGGAATACTAAATTGCTTATATCTCAGGAACTGTGTGACAAAGAAAAAAAACTTTAATTTCACATGATTCATGACTTTCCTGGCTAGGTTTTCACTGAATGCCTAACCCATAGGGCTACACAGTGTCACAACAAAAATTCCGTATCTCGCACCGTTTCCTAGATATGAACCCCAAAATGCATGGCAAACGCCATCATGTTAGTCTATGGGACAAAAATGTCAACTTAGGAGTACCGTAACTTGGCATCCATGCAATATTGTGTCACCAAGCCACCAAAAGGCACATCTGAGAGATGTTGGCTGCTCTCCTTCCAAATTTCAGCTCAAAAGACCAAACTGTTCTTTTGCAGCAGGGTGGCAAAGAACTCCTGTCATTTTGGCCATTGTTTGGAAAAGTAGTGTCGCAATTTGCAAAAGCTTTAGCAAAATTTTGCAAAAGTGTTGCAGATGCAATACTACTTTGCGACACTACTTTTTCCAGAAATTTGAAAAATATATTTCTGGGGTGTTTAACCCCATAATAAAGACATGACTAGCATCCTGAGGGTCCAACTAGGTGAACACAAAAAGAGTTGTATTCCTACAGGGTCCCAATTTTAAATGACAAGCATTTTTCTGATCAGTAACTGAAAAAAAATAGCAGATTTGCGACACTACTAGGGCCATTTGCAACACTAAAAAGTGCATTTGTGAAAGTGTTGAATTTTTTGTAACTTTTCCCATTGACTTATAATGGGAACTTGCTTTTTGAATAACTTTTGAACCATTTAATATTTTTCACGAAATCTTCACAAGACACATCAGAGACCCTGCCTGCATGATCCCTGAAGTTTACAGACCAGTCACACAAATTGTGCGACCTGTAGGCATGAGCAAAGAATGTGCAAAAAAGTGTAATTGCGCATTTAGATGTTGCCTACTAACTCCACAACCGTATATCCGACTGGTATGAAAGTTGGCATATCCCAAGATCTACCATGTCCAACTGTGCATTCCAAATTCCAGGCAAATCCATTGAACGGTGGCAAAGTTATTAAGGTACAAAATGTTACCCTTTAACCTTAAAAGTGCTACTCAACTCTAACTACGGTTGCACTACCATGCTACCATAACATAAATAAAATAATAGATAGGTGAGAGTGTATTACAAGGGAGTAATACCATCAAGAGTTTCTGGGGACTAGGAAACCTCAAGAGAGAACCTCAAGAGGTCCCCTTGTCCCCAGAACCTTGAGATGGTATTACTTCTGAGCAATACATTCTCACCTATTTTTTATTTTTTGTAATATATGGATCCGATTTTAAAGTTGTGCAGGCACTGCTGCTTTGAGGACTCGCTTACTGCATTTCCGCTGCTGCACTGAGGACTTGCTCAGTGCATGTTTAAGAACTGCCCCCATCCTCCGTCGTCTGTCTCTGTACTTCAGTGGTCTGCTTAAGTTTCATGGGGAGCCCTACCTTTTTGCTGTTTTGATGTGCAGGGAAGGCAGGATCCACTGAAAAAATGCCTTTGTTTAAAATAAAAAATATGATGGAAACAGCGAAGACGAGATACTCTCTTGCTATGCGAGAGACTGCCACCATGTTATTTAAAATGTTTTGCCCACCCACAGACAGAATTCGGCCAATCATGAGCCGAGATTTGAAACATGTGGATGCTGCTGTCTGATTGACAGTTGGGGGGTAGCATGGCAACCATTGAATGGAGTGGGAGAGCTTGTGCTTGCGTTGTTAAGATTTTGTGATAATAGTATTGTTCAGAGGTTGGAACAATAGTATTACAGGCTCTGAACGATACTACTATCTCCTACAAACGATAGTATTATTACTTTGGCTCCGGTGTGTTACCGGAAATTTTTCGTATGTTTTTTGATGGTATTATTTTAACTATCCATATATTACATATATATACAGTATATTATGGTAGAGGAGCCTTTTTAAGGTTAAAGGGTCAAACTTTACACCTTAATTACTTTGGGACTGTTTAAAGGATTTCCCTGAAATTTAGAAAGCATGATCAAGAATGACACACCTTGGGATCTGCCAATTTTAATACCAGTCGGATATATGGCTGTGGAGTTATTAAGCATGATCTGCGTGCGCATTTAAGCTATATGGTGAATTCTTTGCTCGTGCCTACAGGTCGCACGGTTTGCACGAGTGGTCCAAAAACTTCAGGGAACATGCAGCCGGGGTGCCCGTTGTGCCTTTTGAAGATTTCATCAAATAATATTGAATGGTTCAAAAGTTATTCAAAAAACAAGTTCCCATTATAAGTCAATGGGAAAAGTTCACAAAAAGTTAGACACTTTCACAAATGCACTTTTTACTGTCTCAAATGGCCGTCAGCACTTTCAGTAAATCAATCATTTTGTTTTCAGTTGGTTTATATATATATATATATATATATATATATATATATATATATAAATATATATATTTATATGCTCAATGATCTCCTGATGGCAAGAGACCAGAGAAAACAGTCCACTTTGTTACTATCAGATCTGTCATCAGCATTTGACACCGTTGACCATGGGGTCCTACATGAGCACCTGAGATGTATTTGTGAGCTTTCTGAAATTGTTCTCAGATGGTTCACTTCATACCTCACCAGAAGAACTCAGAGGGTGGTGTCAGGTTTTTTTTCCTCTGATCCCATCTCTCTATTTTGTGGGGTTCTTCAGGGCTCTATATTGTCCCCCATATTGTTTGCACTGTGCATGCTTCCCCTCGGAGACATTGTGAGATGGTATGGGCTGAGGTTTCATTGTTAAGCAGATGATACCCAGCTATACCTGTCCTTTGCACCCGACCAGGAAGGAGCTATCTCGGTATTTAACAGCTGCCTCAATGAAATCCAGGACTGGATGAGGTCCAGCTGGCTGAAGTTGAACTCTGGGAAGATGGAGGTGTTGGTATTGGATCCAGATCACCGGATAGAGAGACCTGGGGCCAGTTCCCCATCTGGATTGTTTTTTGGGGATGTCGAGCTACAGGTCTCTGAATGGGTGTGAGACCTGGGGGTGATATTAGATGCAGGGCTGACTCTTCGGTCCTAGGTGTCAATGGTGGTTAAGTCATCTTTCTACCATCTAAGAAACATTGCTAGGATCAAGCATCTTGTTCCGTCCGGTGATCTGCCAACTTTAATCCATGCCTTTGTGACCTCACACCTAGACTACTGCAACTCGCTTTACTTTGGGCTTCCGGGGGTTGATAACTGCCTCTTGCAGCTGGTGCAGAATTCTGCAGCTCGGATGTTGATGGGTACTCCTAGATCTTCCCATATTACACCGGTGCTGCGGGAACTGCACTGGCTGCCAGTTCAGTGGCGGATCACCTTCAAAGTCGGAATACTGACTTTTAAAGCCCTGCACGATCTGGGCCTTGATTACCTGAAAGAACTCCTGATCACTTATCAACCTGTGAGATCGCTCCACTTAGCTGACGAGGGTTGCTAGAGATTCCAAGGGTGATTTTAAAATTTGCTTGGGCCCGTGCTTTTATGTTTGCAGCCCTTTCCCTTTGGAATTCTCTACCCGTCTGACAAGGGAGTGCACGACTGTGGGGAGTTTTAAACAGGCTTTGAAATCCTTCCTGTGGGAAAAAGCTTATGGTTTTACTGTTCATTGATTTGTTTCTGTCTGTTTTTATAATATTGGTTTCTGTATTTTTATTTTATTGTATTGCGCCTTGATATTTGAAAGGTGCAAAATAAATAAAGTATCATTATTTTATATATATTTATATACATGTATTATTTTTATTAAAGCCCAACTCTCACCCCATTCCATGTGTAAACAAGCTGACATGTTACAGCATAGGAGAATGGGGTTAGAGTTAGGCCTGACGATCCCATGGCATACCCTGCCATCTGTTGGTGTGTGGAGGGGAGAGGGGGGAGGGTGGTAGAGGTGTAACCCTAACATCACATTTCCAAACCTTTGTCACTGTGCTATTAACCCTTACTGATGCATTAACTGAGTTTTTTGCAATAAATTCCCCTTCTTTCTGAGAAAGTGTAATGTAACTGGTAACTGGTATGTGTTTGTGGGAGTGCAGGCCCTCTGGGCCCTGTTCTCCCACTTACACATAACTACAGAGCCATACAGCAGCCTTATAGGGCAAGGAACCCTTGTAACATTAATTTGCCCATATCTCAGCAACCGTAGCAGCTATGAAAAAAATTAAAGCACTGTTGTAATCATGACAGTGTAACTTCCATGCGAGATATGTCAACTAAATCCATATCTCACATCATTTACAAGATATTGGCACCAAAAAAGCACTGAAAAGGCACCCTTGGAACCCATGTGACACTAATTTGCCAATATCTCTGTTACCACAGCAAGAAGGAAATAAATTCCACTGCAGGTATAATTTATGACTTTTAAACTTGTTTTTGTAGCTTAGATCACCAAGCTGTAAGTAACAAAAAATCCATATCTCACTTTGTTATTGAGATACAGGTGCTGAAAAGCGACACAGGGGCCACAATGTTAGCCTATGGGAAATTTCTCAACTTCAGAATGCTGTAACTTTGGGCCTATTGCATGTTGTTGTAACAAACCACCAAAAGGCACATCTGTTGGACCAGGGCTTGCCACCCTTAAATTTCAGCGCAAAAGCCCCAACTGTTTTATTACAGGGGGATGGCAAAGATTTGCAGTTTTTGGACAAATTACTTTCACGAATTGGGAGTTTTTCAAAAAACAGCACAACACTTTTGTGTTTGCAAAAGTGTTATGGCCGTATCTGCTGCAGTTTGCAAAAGTACTGGGGCTCCAAGTTTTAAAACGGCATTTCTGGGGGGGCTCCCCAAAAAAGATAGGGCAGTCATCCTCAGGACCTGACTAGGTAAACTTAATGGTCAGTGTTTACCTAGGGGGTCCCAAATTTAAATGGCAGGCATTTTTCTCCCTCGCTAACTGAAAAAAAAAATAGCCAAGACACATCCATAAAAGGGCCACTTAAAAAAGTAAAATGTATGGTGGCAGCTTTCAAGAGACAAATTTATTTTTCCCCATTGTTTTCCCATTTCTTTTTTGAATAACTTTTGAACAGTTTAATATTTTTCACCAAATCTTTGAAAGACACATCAGTGACCCAGACTGCATCTTTCTTGAAGATTTCAGACAAAACAGACAAATCATGTGAGCTATGGGTGCAAGCAAAAAAAGAATACAAAAAGTCAGTTTTTTGGCATTCTGCAGCTCCGCAACCACTCATTTGACCGTAATGTAACTTGCCAAATCCAGACATCTGTGGTACCAGACTGTGCATGCAAAATGTCAGGCAAATATGTCTTATAGTGACAAAGTTATTAGCATGCAAAATGTTGGATTTAACATTAAAGTCCCTATTCAACCCTAACTATACTGGTGCTACCTCACCAGAATAATATCGATAGATAGATAGACAGATAGATAGATAGATAGATAGATAGATAGATAGATAGATAGATAGATGGGATACATGATTATGGACTGTGGAATATGGGAAATATTAGCATGAGTGCAGAGTGACCAGAGATAATATCATGAGTGGTGAAGCCATGAGTGATGTTATCAGTGGTAACTCTGCACAAGTGCTAATATTACATATTCCACAAGTCACACATCATAGGCTTGATTCTAGAAGGCTGGCACAAGTCACAGCAAATGCGACTTGCACCAGCTTCAACTGTGACATTGACCCTGTGCACTATTCTAGAAGGGGCAGGGTCTCAGTATCTAAGTCCTGCAATTTGCGACATGTGGCTAGGTACGCCGAACAGCGGACACAGCTGGCGAGCATCTCGCAAGCCTCAACGCAGGTGACAAGTGCCCCCCCATGCCCAGCAAGTCACATTAGGCACCCTGCAGTGCTGTCCAAACCACCTGCCCTGAAATCCTACATTAAGTACCCCACAGGGCTGCCCACACCAACTGCCCCCGAAACATACAGTAAGTGCCCCACAGGGCTGGTCACACCTCCTGTCCCCTGACTCCACCATAGATATGCACTGCAAGGCAGTGCTGTAATCCTCCCACCTGTTCCCTGACCCCGAATTGCCTGCCACAAATGCAGCATACACCTAGCCCAACCCTGGTAGTCTAGTACCCTCCACCCAGCCATGCCAGTCCACCCAGCACCCCCCCACTCATCCCCAGCTGGGGACTGGCACAGCCCACCTGTCACCTCCACGGCCAACCACCAACTGAGTTATGTAGGAGCACTACAGTAAAGACATGCTCAGAAATTAATTTCTGAGTACGTCTTTACACTAGCGCTCCTACAAAACTCATCAGATGTGTGAAGAAGCAGAGGTATAGGAGAATGGGGTGAGAGTTAGGACCAACAACCCCAATGCACACCCCGATGCCGGTTGGGGGTGTGGGGGGAGGATTCCTGGGGGGCTTTCAACCCTAACACCAAATTTCCTTGCTTTTCTCACTGTGGACTAACCCTAACTAATGCATTAAACAGAGTTTTTTGCCTCTAATTTCCCTTCTTTTTGAGAATAATAATGAGAAATAGTGAATGTAATGCGGCGGCGGGATGTCTTGTCACATAGTAACATGGTGCCTGAAAATGCAAATGGTAATGCTCATGGTGACGCAAAGCAAAACAGAAAGAGAAACAGTACTGTAGACACAAATGGTAAAATGAACGCAAACGTAAGCGCAAATGAAAATGCAAAGGGTAACGCACATGGTGGCGTAGACATGAACGATAAGTGAAATGGGTATGGAACCACAAGCGGAAATGGTAATGGTAACAGTAATGTAAGCGCACAGGCTGGTTTTCCCCAAAATCTGCATAGAGAAAGACAGTAAGTACAAAGAATGTAATGGGTCTCGGAGCAGAAAATGAGGAGTTGGAATACTAAATTGCTTATATCTCAAGAATCATACAACGTAGAAAAAAAATTTAAAAGTCATATAATTTATGACTTTCCTGGCTAGTTTTGTACTTAAGCATTTTTCCAATGAAAAGTCTGTATCTCGCACCATTTCCGAGATAAGTGTCCTGAAAGGCACCGCCAACGCCATAATGTTATCCTATGGGAAAAAAAAGAGAAGTTTGGAGTGCCATAACTTTGGCTCCCTGTAATATTTTTTCACCAAAATACTGAAAGACACATCTGTGGGATGTTGGCTTTCTTCCCTCCAAATTTCAGCCCAAAAGACCAAACCGTTATTTTGCAGCAGGGCGCCAAAGGATTCTTGTAATGCGGCAGATGCCGTAATGTTATCCTATGGGAAAAGCATCAACTTTGGAGTGCCATAACTTTGCCGCCCTGTAATATTTTTTTCACTGAAACACTGAAAGGCACATCTGTGATATGTTGGCTGTGTTTCTGCCAAATTTCATCCCAAAAGACCAAACCGTTCTTTTGCAGTAGGGTGCAAAGAATTGCTGTCATTTTCCCACAGCCTGGATAAGTACTGTCGAACTTTGCGAAAGCTTTCACAAAAATTTGTTACACTTTCATGAGTGTGACACTACTTTGCGAAAGTACTTTTTCCAGAAACTTGAAAAACATATTTCTAGGGTGTTTAACTTCAAAATAAAGACATGCCTAGCATCCTCATGGTCCGACTAGGTAAACACAAAATGAATTAGGTTGCTAGAGGGTCCCAAATGTAAATGCCAAGCATTTTTCTGATGACCAACTGAAAAAAAAATGGCAGATTTGCGACAGTAAAAGGGCCATTTGCAAAAGTAAAAACTGCATTTGTGACACTGTCGAACTTTTTAACGTTTCCCATCGACTTATAATGGGAACTTGTTTTCCGAATAATTTTTGAACCGTTTAATATTTTTTCATGAAATCTTCAAAAGGCACATCGGGGACCCCAGCCGCACGTTTCTTGAAGATTTTGTACTGGTTGCGCAAACTATGCAACCTGTAGAGATGACCAAAGAATTGCAAAGAAGTGTAAATGCGCATGCAGATCATGCTTAACAACTCCGCAACCGTAAATCCGAACAGCACGACAATTGGCAGATCCGAAGATGTATGGTTCTTGATCATGTTTTCCAAATTTCAGGCAAATCTTTTGAATGGTTGCAAAGTTATTAAGGTGCAAAATTTAAGGCTGAAAATGCAAATGGCTCCTCAACCCTAGCTACCATGCTACCATTATACATATATATATATATATATATATATATACACACATATATATACACACACACTACATTCTGTAAATATACATTGAATGCACTATGTCTACCTATCTTATAGTAAAATATATATACAAGCAAATAAGGCAGCTCCAAAATGTAGTGGTGCTCACAACATAAATGTAAACAGCACTCATGGTAAAAGTTAGGCACATGCACACACACACACACACACACCGGATCAGGAACTCCAGAATAAAATTCTTAGATTTCCCACTACAAATTTTATTTGTACAAAAAAAAATGCAAAACCAAAGCCAAAAGTAGCAATAGTAAAAAAACAGACCTTCCCATAGGATTGATATTTCATGCTGTTCTTGCCCTTTTTCAAGGGTTTTCTTTACCGTATAAATAAACTTTGTGATGGAAAATCAAAGATGTGCCTTCTGGATCTCCTGGTCTGGCGTGTGTGTGTGTGTGTGTGTGTGTCTGTGTGTGTGTCTGTGTGTCTGTATGAGTGTATACGTGTGCCTAACTTGTGTTGTGAGTAAAATATGCATCTTATTTGCTTGCAAGATACAATATTATGCAGAATATATATTTTTTATCTATGTTAAATACACTTTTGCAAATGCCTGCTGTGGTACTGAGTATGTACTGACAGAACTAATTTGCATATTTCAAAAATACAGTTTATCAACCATAGTCATGGTAATTTCTATTTTTAAATTAATTTAATTGAATTGACAGCATTAGCTTACAGACCAGAGGGAAAGGTAAAGAGCAAATAACAAGTACATGTAGGAGCTCACCCTGACATAAAAAGGAACCAAACACGAGTGGTATAAGTACCAATTTGAGCCTCTATAAACTGTGAGATCAAAATATAAGTCCTATGTTTAAATATAAATGTATAAACTGCAAGTCTGTGATAATAATTATTCTACTATAGCTACGTAAATGGTTACTAATAAGAGGAATTCCCAATGTACTCTTAAAGATACAGTATGTTACATCAAGCTTAATCTATTGGGCCCAATTTTAGAAGGTTGATACAGGGCTTGAATCAATCCCTGCAGCAGCTACAGAGTTTCCTGCAGCTATTCCAAACTTCTTTGATGAATACATCCTAATTCTGGAAGGTTTGGTGCAGTTGTGACATTTTCCACATTTTATGGCATCTTGCACTAAAGCTTTGGCGCAAGCCCTGTAAAATAGGTCCCCGCATGGCACAAAGTTAGACCAGGGGAGAGCTGGTCTAACTTGTAGTGCGTGATGCAAGAGATCTGTGTCTGCAGTTGTGACAGGCTGCCTTCCAAAATTGTGATTGCCGCACTGTTTGCTGCATGGTGCCCCTTGTGTAAAACTTTCTGATGCAGGTCCTTTACAGTGATCCACATCCCTTGTAAAATTGGGCCCATTGCATTTTTGTCTATGTATGTTAAAATATTTTTACAATGTATATATTTAAAAATATTTTAGATATATCAACTACATAAAAGTATATCTATTAAATATTCAAGATATACAAGCAGATATATATATATATATATATATATATATATATAATTATGGTAGCGGTAGTGCTACCATAGTTAGGGTTGAGGAGCCATTTCTATGTTAAACCCCAAAACTTCGCACCTTAATAACTTTGCAACCGCTTGACGGATTTGCCTGAAATTTGGATACACGATCAAGAATCATAGGCCTAGGGATCTACCAAGTTTTGTACCAGTCAGATACACAGCTGTGGAGTTATTAAGCGTGATCTGTGCTCGCGTTTATGCTTTTTCTGGAATTCTACGGTCACGCCTACAGGTCGCACGGTTTGCACGACCAGCCCGAAATCTTCAGGGAATGTGCAGCTGTGGCCCCCGATGTGTCTTTCAAAGATTTGGTGAAAAAATATTAAACGGTTCAAAAGTTATTCAAAAGACAATTTCCCATTATAAGTCAATGGGAAAAGTTAACAAAAAGTTCAACACTTTCGCAAATGCATTTTTACTTTCGCAAATGGGCTTGTTATTTTCGCAAATCCACCATTTTGTTTTCAGTTGGTGATCAGAAAAATGCTTGTTATTTAAATTTGGGACCCTCTAGCAACCTAATTCTTTTTGTATGCAGCTAGTCGGACCCTGAGGATGTTAGCCATGTCTTTATTTTGGGGTAAACACCCCCAGAAATATATTTTCAATTTCTGGAAAAGTACTTTCATAAATATACTCATGCTCACAAAAGTATTTGCAAATTTTTGAAAGCTTTATGAAAGTGCGACAGTAGTTTTCTAGTCTGTGGAAAATGACAGCAATTTTTTGGCACTGCACTGCAAAAGAACAGTTGGGAGTTTTGGGCTGAAATTTGAGGAACGCAGCCTGACATCTCACAGATGTGCCTTTCAGTGTTGTATTGAAAAATATTACATGGCAGCAAAGTTACGGCACTCCAAATTTGATGTTTTTTCCCATAGGATAACATTACCGCACGATACATTACAGGAATCCTTTGGCACCCTGCTGCAAAATAATGGTTTGGTCTTTTTTCCTGAAATTTGGAGGGAAGACAGCCAACAGCCCACAGATGTGCCTTTCGGTGGTTTGGTGAAAAAATATTACAGGGAGGCAAAGTTATGGCACTCGAACTTCTCTTTTTTTCCCCATAGGATAACATTACGGCGTCTGCCGTGACTTTTAGGCCCGTATCTCGGAAACGTGCGAGATACGGACTTTTAGTTGGAAAAATGGTTAGCCCCCATAATGGGGGCTAAGCATAAAACTAGCCAGGACAGTCATAAATCATATGACTTTTAAATTTTTTTTCTACATCGTACGGTTCCTGAGATATAACCTATTTAGTATTCCAAGTCCTCATTTTCTGCTCCGGTAGCCATCATTATGCATACATTCTTTGTACTCACTGTCTTTCTCTATGCAGGTTTTGGGGAAAACCAGCCTGTGCGCTTACATTACTGTTACCATTGCCCTTTCCGCTTGCGGTTCCGTACCCTTTTCACTTACCGTTGACGTAAACGCCACCATGTGCGTTATCCTTTGCATTTTCATTTGCTCTTGTGTTTCTGTTATTTTTTGCCATTTGTGTCTACAGTACTGTTTCTCTTTCTGTTTCACTTTGTGTCACCATGCCCATTGACATTTCCGTTTGCAGGCACCATGTTACTATGTGACAACACATTACGTGGCAGACCGTACCCGTCTATGCCACCGTGTGCGTTACCCTTTCTGTTCTCATTCGCACTTGCATTACCATGTGCGCCACTGTTAGTGCTTCTGTTTGCGTTGCTGTTCCTGTTACTATGCCACAAGACATCACATGGTGGGCCCCGCGCTCCCGCCGCTGCATTACATTCGCTATTTCTAGTTATCATTCTCAAAAAGAAGGGAAATTAGAGGCAAAAAACTCTGTTTAATGCATTAGTTAGGGTTGTTCCACAGTGACAAAAGTAAGGAAATTCGGTGTTAGGGTTGAAAACCCCGCTTGGACCCCCCCGTCCACCCCCCCAACCGGCATTGGGGTGTGCATTGGGGTCGTCAGCCCTAACTCTCACCCCATCACATGTGTAAAACAGCAGAAGTATGGGACAATGGGGTGAGAGTTAGGACCGACGACCCCAATGCACACCCAATGCTGGTTGAGGGGTGGGTGGGGGTCCAAGGGGGTTTTCAACCCTAACACCGAATTTCCTCACTTTTGTCACTGTGAACAACCCTAACTAATGCATTAAATGGAGTTTTTTGCTCCTAATATATATATATATATATATATATATATATATATCTATATATATGTATATATCATGCACCTATAATAAATATATAATGGAAATATATTTATGAGATATCTTAGATATATCTGTCACATATATTCTGCAAATAAATCAGATATTTCAAATTCAGCCAATTTCAGATATCTGCATATACTTCAGACATATGATCAAACATGCATTTGAAATACACTTTTATAAATATATCTAAAATGTATTTATTTTCCATATGGGTAGGTAAGGACTAGTAATTGCAGTCCATCATGATTATTGGTCAGGTACAAGGAACATTTGAAATGGATGTTCTGTGCTTGAAATAAACAAGGAACTGTTGGACAGAACACAGCTAGCTAGGCCTGACTTGCCTGCTCATACGGGTGATGGGGTACTTCTTCTCCATCTCATTAATGTAACTTGCTGCATACGTGTTGGTCTTGCCTGCATCTAGATCATGCAAGCTGTGCAATGGTTCAGAGAAGGGCAACAAAGATGATAACAGGACTACATGACCTGCATATGAGGAATGTTTGAAAGACCTAAAGTTATTCTCACTGAAGGTCAGAGAAGAAGGGGGGGGCATGATCGAGATGTTTAAGTTCTTGAAAGGCATCAACAAAATGCCATACTTAGAACTGTTTACTAGGTCCCACAACTCTAATACTAGAGGACACAACTAGAAACTCAAAAGGGGAGGTTCAGATGTGCTGTCAGGAAGTTCTTTTTGTCTGAGAGGGTGGTGGCACCTTTGAATAGTTTACTCGCTGAGGTGGTGGAAGGCAAAACAATCACCTCCTTCAAACTTGGTTGGGACATGACATACATGCAACACAGGGTCGAGGGTGGTGACTCATCTTGAGTAAGAGTTCAATGCTAGCAAACATGGCCCAACAGGGGTCCATGCAAACAAATGGGCAGACTATATGGACCCTGGTCTCCTTCTGCTGTTAACTTTCTATGTTTCTATGTTTCTAACTGCATGTACGATGAGACAGCATTTGAATACTGGGCCGAGTATTAAAAACCTTCATGCCTCTACTGTTGGCTGAATTGAGAGCTTAATATATTTATGCTTTCAGTTATCAACAGCTGAGTTTATTAACTGTATAACTGAATGACTCCTCATAGTGATTATCACCTCTAATGTGCTAAACAGCAGCTCTCTGAAAAGTCGAGAAACCTTATTGCACTATAAGCTTTATCAGTGCAGGTTACGGGATGTTAGCCTGGATTATTGTTACTATGAAGATTATGTCTCTTTCTGTTTTCCCCCTTTGCAAATTGTGTGAGAAGCCTTTCAGCACCATGCAGTCTTGCTTAAAGCTGAACCACCTTAAAATGTCATGGTGATTTCCATATGCATCCCATGATGCTTTTCATTATGGTAGTATATGTAATTTTATAGTTCTGTGAAACTTGACTTTATTGCCAATGTCCTTTGGGGTAACCCAGGGGAGTAGTTTGCTATTTTTACAGGGGGGGCAAAGTAACAAAAAAGTCCTGATTTTTGCGTATCACGACAGTGAAGAGGGCGGGTGGCTTGCGTAATGTAAACAAATCAACCAGCATCAAATAATGCCCAAAAAACATTTAAGACTACAGCTGAATAACTCCTGGGAGGGACCAGCCCAGGCCAAGTCAGAGCACTTCCCCACCCCACCAGTATTACTGCAGCCTGCTCTCGGCCCAACTCTTCCTGAGACCAGAGTCGAAAAACTGACAGAGATCTGTTTTGTATTCAGTTTTTCATTCTTCTGCCTTGGGAGTGCTGACTTACTTGTAAAGTTGAAAATATGTAAGGAACTTAACTTCCTTCTCAAGAGGACAGAACCTCCCCTCAGCTTCAATTCAAATCAGTCTTGACCTAATTTTGCCCCCACATGAACCTCCAGGTGGATAGCTCACTAGTCTCTCACCCCCCTTTGCTGCTTACATAACCCTTCCAAGTCCAGCTCTTATAGTGGATCCTGAACTTCTTGAAATGTCTGCTTGAGCTAGCCCTCCCACCCTTGAGGAGTGCAAAAAGCAAGTTTCAAGGAAGTGCAGCAAATGGCTGTGCCACCTCAGTATACCTATAAACATGGATGGTATGGGAAAAATCCCAGCATATGCATCCTCACAGCATGAGCCCTTATTTATAAAGATTACATAAAAAAATGTGATTATACAATGACAAGAATGAATGCTGGCCTCTGATTGGTCAGTCTTGGGATAGACCCATGATGTTATCCCAGTTCATCCGATTCATCACAGGTCTAGTCTCAGCCTCTCCGTGAACCTCTTGATTGTTAGCATTAGTGTGGTTTTTTGTATCTTCTCTTAAAAATATTTTTCCACACCAAGTAAAACATCTTTAAAATTATTTTTTTTAATTCTCTATAACAACACGCCATTGTATAATAGCAATAATGCCCTCCAGGGTGTGTGTCATAGTAGGATAACGTCATGCCTTATGTATTGGATGCACTTGTGCCCAACCACCTGAGGTGTGACGTTATCCCAGCATGACACACGCCCTGTTGGGCATTATTGCTTACTTGCACCCAGTGTTAACACTTTTCTTTGTTATAACCAAGTTAATTCATTAGTCTCCCATCCCATCCCATCCCATCCCATATTATTCAATGTCACATGCCTGAATCTGGTTAGGTAAGGTAAGCGAAGAGGATAATGCTCTCCTCAAGCAAGCAAGCATTGCATACATAAGCATGGGACTTGCTGATATCCCTCAGGCAGTGCTCTTAACAAGCATGCTGATGTACCTGGGACAGTGCAACAAAGCAATGTAAATCCCCTAATTGTTCAAGATGATCATGGGCATGGTGTGGTAACGCCACAACCCCTACCACCCTCTTCCCCATGGGCTCCTAAGGAATATACATCTCTGTCCATACCCAGTACCCAGGGTTACACAACCCCATCCAAGCAAACAGGGACTGCCTTGGCACAAAAGTGGTTGCATCACATAACCTAAGAGAACAGACACCACAAGAAGTTTGCTGGAACAATGACTTCAGACACCTGTGCACAGCCTCGCAGGACCCACGCTGAAAGGCAAGTACTTGGTTGGTGGTTTTTATTATCAACGCCTATGACAGTGTGTGGTGGGCCGGTTGTGGTAGCCCAGGTTGCCGTGGATGCTCCCCCCCCACAAACTACTTCAAAATCATCTCATCTGACAGTTTTGAAGGGCACAAATGAAACATGGTTGCTTCAGTTTGATGTGGTTTAATACAGTTTTTTGTCCAAGCGCGTGTCTCTATTCTTCTACACAGACACAGACAGACACACACACACCACCAAAATGAACTTTTTATACCATGTTTACATTCAGGATAGAGACAGGGTAAAGCAGGTCCAGGCAGTACAACACAGTAAATGAAACAATGCATTTTACAATGCCCAACAAACCACCAAAGGCACTAAAACAACGGACCTTCCCCTGCCCTGGGATGACCAGGTCACAGGTCAGGGTGCTAAATGAGGAGGAGAGACCACAGAACATCTTGTTGAACCACACAGTAAGGTGAAACTACATAAACATGCACAATTTTTATTCTGTAGTTTCATACTTTCCAACAGTCTTAATTTTGACATAGAAACTTATCTTGGTGCTCAGAAGCCCCTGTACGAGGGAGGTAAGCATGGCATGGACCCAGCAGACTGGCATACATGTTGAAAAATATTTCTGTGCCAGTATGCCCATCCACCCCTACCTCCCTCCATCACCAGTGGCCAGAACCATTTTTTTCAGCATGTGTACCAGTCCACCCTGGTCAGCACAGGAGCACAAAGCTGACAGGGCAGCAGAAGGCACAGCAAGCAACAGTGAATTAAATGTCCATGCAAAAAGCTACAGCCCACTCTCCCCACCCCAGACCTGCAAGGCCACTATCTCCACCCATATTGGCCAACTCAGCTACTCTCTGCACCCTGATGGACTTGCACAGCCACTCTCCAAACTCTGTGTCCACCCCACCAGCACAGTCACTCTCCCCACCGCACCAGCACAGCCACTCTCCCCACCCCACCCAACCAACACCATTTCCAGCTCCATTTATCTGGTATCCTCTCCAGGCATCCAGGTCTGTGCCTCCCCATCACAGGCACACAAAAATAAATAAAACCACATTTTATGCTGCATTTTGTTTATGTTTCTTTCTTTGTCTGGAAAGAGAGATGTTGAGCTACCGGTCAGCACAGTTTGCCTGGTACACAATTAAAACCCCACCCCACCGACACAATGCCAGTGCCTCCACCCACCGACACAACAGTGTTCCCACCGCACCCACACAATGCCTGTATCCCCAACCCCACCCACACAAATGACCAGTGTCCGCAACACCACACACACACACACACATGACCAGCAGTGTCCCCAACCCCCAACACACACAATCAGCAGTGTCCCCAACCACACACACACAACCAGCAGTGTCAGCAACCCCACCCACACACACGACCAGTGTTCCAACCCCCCTCAAAAAAATCATTGCCAGTCAGTAGTCACTATAACAATAGCCAGGTAGTAGTATAATCATTTCTTTAGGGTGCATGTTTTAGTGCAAGATTTTTTTGCTAGTCTTGTAACACTGTCGGGGAGAACACAAAAGCTACCCCTTTGGTTGTGTTTGCCAGGCAATGAAGACAGAGACAGCAAAGGCCAAGGAATCTGTCTGTTTCACCCTCCACAGTGGACGATTGGAGAAATCAAAAAAAGTGAAAGATTACTTTTGCAGCCAGGTAAAGGATGAGGGGGAAATAATGTTTCAACATTTACTAATGTTCATATGCTAGCTGCGGGCACAGGTCAGTGAGATACATCCCTTGACAGGTAAAGGATGAGGTGGAAATTACGTTTTAACATTTACTTATGTTTATATGCTAACACCCAGTCAGCAAGCACAGAATGTCCTCCCTCCTAACCAACATGGACAGTTCACCAGAAACTCCACCAGCAAACATGGACAGTCCCCCCCTTCTCCCCACCTACAAGGACAGTCCCCCCAGACACCTGAACAGTTCCCCCTCACCACCAGACACCAGGCCAGCGAGCATAGAATGCCCCTCCCAACCGACAAGGACAGTCCCACCAGACACCCAGGCAGCCAGCAAGCATGGACAGTCCCCATATCCCACCAAGGACAGTCCCCACCCCTGACACACGGCTAGCAAACACAGAATTTCCCGCCCCACCAACATGAACAATCCCCCAAACACCTGGCTAGCAAACACGGAGAGTTCCCCTCCCAACAACATTGATAATCCATCCTAGACACCTGATCAGCAGTCACCGACATTCACCACCCCATAAGCCAACATGGAAAGATCCCCAGACAACCGACCAGCAAATAGTCCTCCCCCTCCCCACAAGACACCCGGCAGGCAAACATGGACAGTCCCCCTTTTCCACCATCATGGACAGTCCCCACAGAGAAATGGCCAGCCAAGTCCACAAAACAATGGCTAATGTCACCACCCCACCATCATAGCCAGTGTTCCCACATCACCATGGCCTGTGTCTCCACCCCACCAGACCCCAGAATAGAAAACAGACTGTCCCCTCAGCCCCACCAAACACTGACCACCCTCCCAGTCCCAAACACTAACCACCCCAGCCCCAAACACTGATCGTACCCCCCAGCCCCACCAAATGCAGGCCCTCCCCCAGAACCAAACACTGACCATCCTGTCAGTGAGTCAGCCCCAAAACACACAGACTGTCTCCCTCGACCCCAACCCCACAAAACAGACCGTCCCCCCAGCCCCACCAAACACAGACCATCCAGTCAGTTTCCCCAACAAACCCCACCACACCAGTAGCACAGTAACTGAGTGTCACCACCCCACCAACATGACCAGTGTCCACACCATACCAAACAAATAGGGTCCCCCACCCACCCCGCCAACATGGACAGCCTCAACAGCCAGCAAATCCTCAACCCAAAGAAACACAAGCTGACAGCAAACTTTTCACCCACCCCCAGACACATAGCCATGGCCAAGACAACCCCCACAAAAGACACATTTCCTGGGATGTGAATGGTAGTAATTTCCAACAACCAGCTTGCAGCACAGTTACTCACCAAATCAGTAAGGGCACAGACAGGGCAGCATGCAGCAGGGCACAGCAAGGCCAAGAAGGCAGGTCAGGTAGCCAAGTCTCTCCCAACAGTCCCGTTCCTCTCCTGATTAATCCCTCGACAAGACAGTAACTCATTTTTTCTGATACCAGATGAATGTGTTGCATTATGGGTCTGCTATAGCCTGCATGACCACCGGCTTCTTCACTGTTCTGGGCCTGGCTGTTCACTGACCTGAATAATCCCTCTCGGTGGACCGTGGAACTGTTGGGCAACGGGCGTGGTGTGGGACTCGCCGACAACATGGTAAATCTTTTCGTGGCCTGCTGGACACAGGAGCTGGGTGTGCAGGCAGGCTTGGCCGTGCCTCAGACTCACTGTAATTGTACTACTCGCTCCTCCGCCTGGTCTGTCTGGTGGTAGAGACCTTGTGGCCACAGGCCTCCTAGGCTCTCAAGGATGGGAGGCTCAGGTGGCAGCGGGAGAGCCCAGAGCACAGCTGGCTGCACTGAGAAATGGAGAGTAGGTAGTCAGAGGACTCGGGTGAGGTATATTTAAACTGGGCTGTTCAGGACAGGAGGAGGGTGGGAACACTAGACTGACTGAGACACTGGTGACACCTGACAGACAACTGACGACTGCTGCTCGACATCCTCGAATAGCTACTGTATCTCTCCTCAGCCCTACACTATAGGGATGCTGCTGCTGCTCCTTCATGGAAGGCACACAGACAACTAAATGGCGCCACTAATGGAGTACTGCTCATGCGATGGCGCCAGCTTGCAGCACTCTCTGATTGGCTGTAACATGCAGGCTACTATGGTTGCAGGCTTGCAGCCAATCGGAAAAGGGGATAGTTTTTGTTTAAGAGACACGGTGCCGCGCCACCCCCACTCCCTCCCCCAGAGAGGTGCAGGCAGTCTGGGCATAGCCTCAGCCCATTCAATATTAAAAGAAAAAAATGATAACCGGAGAAGCGGTGGCTGGGCTCCTAAAAAAGACCTGGTCTAATTTCTCGGGGGGCAGCTGCCCTCTGCCCCCCCACAATCTACGCCTATGGGGTAACCCTTGTCTCAGTGCTTCTGTACTGAGGTTTTTTGTCTTTTAGCTTGTTTTTTGTATTTTAGGGGGCTCACCGTGACCCAAAACCATGCGACTAACTTAGGGCTGGTTCATTTCTCCTGGGGTGTGATACAAATGAGACACACTGATGAGTCCTGTTTCTTTCTTTTCGCACCCATTGCAAATTGTGTGAAAGGCCTTTAGGCACCATGAATTCTTGCTTAAAGCTGAACCACCCTAAAATTTCATGGTGATTTGCATATACATTCCACGATGCTTTTCATTATGGTGGTATGTGTAATTTTGTAGCTATTATTATTATTATTATTACTACCATTATTAATCTAAGTGATCTTCTACTGGTATAAGGCATTTCCATTTGACATTTATTTGCAGTTCTGTGGGGTGGAATTTCATCAGGAAATATGGCAGCTCATTGACATCCAGGTCCTGGGGAACAGCAGAGAGCAAGATGCACATGTTAACTAAGGAATCAATGCCAGAAATTGACTTAAGAGTATTGTTCTTTAAACTTCAAATTAGACATATTGAATATGTTTTTATATGATCTGGCTGTTTGTTGTATTCAATAAAGACAGTAACTGCAAAAAGGAATTTCCCATTGCCTCTTTTTATCATGAGGACACTGAAGTTGAAGGAACTAAATTTTGAGGAACTCAAGGAACAAAAGAGTATAGTTTTAATCAAAGTCAATTCTTGTGCATGCGCACACACACACACACACACACACACACACACACACATCTGCAGTATCAAGAGAACAAGGAAACACTTGTGCAAGTATATAAAAAAACAAATAAAATGCTATTACTAGAGAGCATTGGGTTTGATCTAAATCTGATCATCATAACATTCCCTCTTACTGCATTATAATATTCAAGGTATCTTGGGCTAATTGGATTAAACTCCCTTTAAAAAACATGTGGTTGCTGCAGTAAGCATACCAAACATGCTGCAGCATTCCACTGCAATGGGGAACTTTTTCATGATCACCATTCAGCACTCTCCCAGGAAGCTGGCTTATTGAATACTATTCCCTTCACCTCATCAGCATTGTGACCTCAATAACTGCCATTATGACACCACTAGTGATCGATCTGGTGGAAGTTGTTGAGTGACTCTTCTTGGTCAGCTATGAGTTCATTATCAGTGAGCTCACAACCTGATATGGTATAACATGGAAAGTAATAGCACGGCAGACTTAACAAGGCTTTTTTGATATCCCATGAACCCACAGAAGCCTTGCGAGCCTTACTGCAGAGTAACATAACCACACACCCTCTCTTCAACTGTTGATATGAATAGAGTGCAGGAAAAGTAGGAGATAGGAAACATTTCCTAGCCGCCCTTTTTAGGTCAGCAAGAACTAAATGATACAAACAGGAAATCACTTGGCCACAGTTCAGTCCTGCATGCCTCTTGTGCTGCAGTGGGCAGCCTGATAACAAATAAAGAGCTAGCATCCGAGTTGCAGCTGCTGCACACCATACAGACCAGCATCATCTGTTCATGGCCCTTTTGTGGTCTGCGTTAGTCAGCAAACTGTGAATATCTGATCAGGACTTTGGCTCAGCAGCAGATGGATACTCAGATATTTGGGGCCCTGGGTACGTGGGACACATGGGGGAGGGAGAGGTAGAGAGATAGGGAGAGGGAGAGAGAGAGAATGGGGGTGGGGAGGACGAGCATGTACAGTATTTTTTTCTCTCTTCTATTTGTTGGGATACCATATATGTGCATATCCTACCCTTGTGATTAAACATTTAATTATCTGTGCATCACCAAGTTGTGTATCAGAGAAAGATTAAGGTGCTTCTGGGAGTCCCAGGTTTCCAGTTTCCATGGTGGTGGTGCAATTGGAATGGTAATCAAGGTGGTCTGGGTTCAAATCTCAGCTAAGGCACTGATTTCTTTCTTTCTTCTGTTTCTTTGAGTTCCGTATATATGCACACCACTCCCTTGTGAATCAATTTGTAATTATCTGTGCAGCACCATGTTGTGCATTAGAGAAAGAGTAAGGTGCTTCTGGGAGTGCCATGCTTCCAGTTACCATAGTGGTGCAACCAGAATGGTATTTCAGACAGCTAGGCTTCAAATCCCAACCAAGACGCTTACTTCTTTATGTTTTCTGTTTGCTTGGGTTCTATATATGTGCTACAAAGCATATTTCACATATCATCTAAAAATTCAAAATGGAATTAGGCCATTCATATTTTTATTTTAATGTTTGCAATTTAGTTATCTTTTTTCATTTCTTGGTTGGACCACATTTTGTACATTGTGTCAATAATAACTTGATTTACAATCCTGCAAAAATCATAAATGTGTATGATGGTTTAACATGAACAGCAATAAATAATTTAATTTTTCACTGGATTCAGGTGAGCATACAACAAGCCAAGAAGCCAGCCAATACAGCAGCACACCTGACACTGATGACTTTTTTATTGTTCTTTGGTAACGGTGTGAGGCCCACAAAGTTCAGTGCATATTTTCAGGGGTAACCTGAGATCACTGGAGAGGTTAAGTGACTTGGTTAGGGTCACATAGTATGCAAGTGGAAGCTGTGGGAATGAAACCCATGTCTGCTGGATGTACTAGGCTCATTCACAGCTCTTTATTTTATACTCTAGGTTATACTGCCAGGCACAAACATGACAGTAAATTCTGAAGTCATACAAAGTCCATTGAGAACACTCAGAGTGAGCACACTAGACAGACAGTTTGCAGGAAAGTATACAAAGGTTGTAGCATGACCACTGGGAGCAGATAAGCAGTGCGACACCTTGTTAGTGGAATATAATACTTTACTTCAGTGAAAGCCCATCTGGAAAGCTGTAGCAATATGACAGTTCAACAGCACAGGAAATTAGTTAACAACCTGTCTATTCTTTCAGCAGTATCAAAATATAGACAGTCATCAGTCTGCTGCAAAGCTTTAGTTTTTAAAATAATGTTAGAAAATGCAAAAATTAAACTTACCATGGTGTGAGAAAAATACCCACAGTGTTAAGAAGTGAACAAAGTAAAAGGCATCTCTCATTTTAAAGCGTGACTGGAAGAGGGAAAAAGTTCCTCCAACTCCACTGCTATTCGAAGAACCTAGCCCTGCTGGGTGCACCACTTGCTTTGTCTTGTCCTTAGGTGAGCAAGAATTCACCACAGGTATTTCAGAATCTTCAGGTTTCAGCCATGCACAGCAGAGAGAGTTTTGCAGGAAAGATTACCAAGAAGACACTACTAGTACCAAATTAAGCGACAGCTTTCTCATGTTTTTGATGTTCTTCTCTGCAACACTTGGTGACTGTGTAAGGTAAGGGATCAACAACACCTGAATGCTGGAACACTTTTCTTACCAAGAAGCAAGACAGAATACAGATATTTAAGGAGTGGGCTGACCCAACCTCCTACTGTTAATATGCTGAAACTCTGACTGGGACAGCCCACTGTCACCATTCAAGCTGCATGCTTGCCAAGGCCCTACCTCTTTACTTCAAAAAAAGCCTACTGTGACTGACAGTCAGAGGTGAGGACCTATATCCCTACAAAGCAAGACTGAAACTAGAAAACTCTTTCACTCGAATTTTGAGCCTCTGCAGTTATCAGCTAGTATGCAAATAGTCACTTTGGCAAAATACATTTCCTGGCTCTTCTGTTCTGACCCTAAGAGGGGAGAGGGATGTCACTTACATAACAGTCTTTTGTTTATGTTGATTTAAAGAATTGCTGATGCATCTTTTGGGCTCAGACCATTTCTATTGTAATCAAACAAAGGAGTGGGCAGCTAACTTTCCAATAGCAAAAGAATGGGGAGGGGGGGCAAGCTGATGCTTATAGCTTAAAACAGGTGGGTGCAATGCATGATGATTTGCTGCTTGTCATGTCCATAACTGATATGATCAAAATTTACTGGTTGTACTTCCAAGCCTGCAGAACATGGGTGTGCACAAATGGTGGACCCTTCTGAGAATGCATGGCAAAAATAGTGACAGTGTACATAGAGTTTATTATTTTAATGCTGAAATTTAAAATACGCAGCTGTTTCATACCATACAGGCTCCAGTGGCAAATCTGTCATTATTAAAATAGTTTTAATCCTATCTGTTGCAATCACATGCAAATACAGTCCCCCCCATAGGACTTAAGCTCATTGGACTTTGGAGGGCAGCAGTGCACCTCTGCATTCCAGCAACATCCCCATCCCCCGACCTGTCACTTATCCTAGGACTTGAATAAGCAGAGACTGAGGATGCAGTGGCAGTAGTGAGGTGAGGGTGGGTGCTGGCTGCATTTGATGTTCTCACCACTGGAGCTTTCATGGCTTGGCTCTGCTGCTGCTGCATTGTGTAAGCAGGTACTGTACAGACAGTCCACAGCGGAGGCACTGTTCTTGGCACCAGGTCAGATAGCAGGGCTTTGCAAGGAAAAAAACTATACCTCTGGGTGCTCAAAAGGCAGCATTTGGAAAAATAATGAAGGATGAACTCCACTTAGTATTAAATGGAAGCAACAAGAAGCTACTAAAGAAATGGAAACAGCAAGGGAAAAAAGTGTAAACAAACATGGTGTTAGCCATGTTACATGACGTTTCACCCCCAGGAAGTTCCACATCAGACTGAAGAGGGTTGAGTTGCTGGACACCATCTTACTGCCTTGGCAACCTCAGTTCTGGCGCTAATTGTCAAGGGTCACAGTAGGGGAGTGCCACTGCTTATGTTTTTGATTGCTATAAGCCCACCCTTTCCTTCCCTAGATCCTTGTTCCAGCCCTCTGCAGTAAATGTTAACCTATTTACTTCTGCATAGTAAGTGTGGGGTGGGGTTGTTCTATTTAGTCCTTTGGTTCTGATAAGTGAGATGGTTTGTCCATTTGGTTTAAACTCCCCATATTACTATATCAAAAATGATATAAATGAACCAGGGCAGGCTTTACTACTAGATCTCACTTATGAAACACATGTATGTGCTTGTTAAATGTGTACACACCTCAATCAAAAGTGGAAAAAATCACTCTTTCTAAATGGTGCAAACTATATCTCCATACTACTAGAGGGGTATTACTAAGAGTGACTTTAACTGTATGTCATACAAAGCAGACAGGGGGTTAAAAACAGAAAACATGTTTCTCTGACTCTATTTCAATAAAACAATAACAGTGGCCAGCATATAAGATGCCTATCAGATGCTACGTACCACAGGGGCATTATATATGTGAGATGTAATCTTGCAACTAGAATTTATCTAATTCTAACTTCAGCTCAAAAGGAGACAGAGCTGCTGTGCATTACAGACCTTTAAAAATGATATGCACAGTTCTAAAAATATATTTTCTGCAGCACCACCACCACCACAAATTGCCCACAAGATGGTTCCAACTTAAAGCCAGTGGGCCCGATTCCAAGTCGAATGTCACAATTCGCTGGCATATGCGAGTTACAACATTTGCCACTACACCAGGGACCCTGCACTCTTGCACATTCCAAGAGTGGCAGGGTCCCAGTACTTGTGACATGTGGATTACGCCATGTGGAGGCTAACACCACAGGCATGGCATAGAAGTCACGCATGTCACAAGTCGTGGCCGACTTCTGGCAGATCACCCGAAGCTCCCCACACCCCAGAAAACCACAGCACACACTAGGGGGCATGGGGGGGAAGGACAGGTGGCACAGGAGTCCGGGGGGGTGCACTGGAGATTGGACCCTTGGGGGTCCCTGACTTTTGGTGCGGTGGGGGCAGGGATGTGCTTGTGGGGGCATGGGGAGCACGTCAGCACTGTTGCTGCAGTGCTGCAGAGCAGGCATTCGATGGATGGCACCATTGGATGCCCCTTAAAGCAGCTTCAAGCTGTTCTTACTTAGCTCCACCAGCGCAGCTCTTAGACTCACAGCAGTGGATTATGGCAGCCACCCTCTTAGAGTAGGGTGCAGTTGCTGCCATAACCCGCCCTTGTGCCATGTCGCTGTGGGCTGCAGCATAGTGGGTGGCATATCTCACAGTTGTCATAGCCTGCAGCTGACATGGCTCACGGCACCTCTTGGAATCAGGGCTGGTGTACCGCTCGGTGTAGATCACGAGATACACCAAGGGTTTTGGCGTATCTCGGCTTATGCCAGCATACCCGGTCTTGAAGTTGGGCCCAGTGTTCCAGCTAAGATAATTTAGGGTATACAGAATGCATACTTGCATAGGTCTGCAGGCATCCTTGATGGAAAACAAAAAAGGCACGGTAATTCCCCTTATGGGGAGTGTCCAGCTAAACACAGCCAAATCATTTAAAATTGGGTTAGAGGTTTGGAAATGAAATAGTAATCTGTTAAAACATGATTCAGTGAATTCAGCTTTTGGCAGCTTACTGACTGTACGAGAATCAGCACTGAGTTTCAGTGACACCCCAACGGACTGGTGGGTAGATATGAAAAATGATATAAAGGAATGTGTTATAAAGCAGGTGTCAAAAGCAAATCAGAGTATTTCAAATATCTGAACTTGAGAAATCAGCTGTTTAGACCATTATCCAGAGCACATCATGCAGAAGGTAATTTGACAGTATTAATAAACTGTAACACAATCAGGCCTCTTTGCTCCAGTGGGAGAAAACATTTTTTGACCAGTCTACAAAAGCTGCAAATATAAAGAAATGTATTATGAAGAGTTTAACAAATGACACTGGACAAACAAAATCAGATCTGATAGAAATAAATATAATGTAGAAAAATATTTACTACAGTTATACTGTTTGGTAAAAGACTTCCATCCTTAATCCTAAACTTTTTCTGGAAAACCTGTTAGTACCAGAGTTATCAAGTGATCTGAAACCATAAGCAGTTATGCCTATTTCACAGGAAGAAATAAAAATGCCCATTAAGTGACTTAACAATATGAACATGCAAAATAACCAATAGAAGAAGGCCTTACAGTCTACTGAGTCTGATGAATTGCAGTGTCTTTGATCCAGAAGTTAAAATGGGCCCTGCCACCCGACCCTTTCTCCCTGCAAACCCTGACCCTTCCTCTCTTGAGCTCCCAAAGCATCTTTTGAGCGATGACCTCAGATAGGTCATTCCACTCAAACACCACTTGTCTTGTAAAGAGGTGTCGCTTGTCTTCCTTTTTGAACCTTCTCCTTGCTAGCTTATCGCTGTGCCCCTTGTGTTCTTGTTCTCACTGAGACAGAAAATTCCATGATATCCACTTTCTTTATACCTTTCAGGTACTTGAAGGTTTCAGGCATGACCCTTCTCTCCCTCCTCTCTCTGAGTGAGTACATGTTGAGCTGTCTTGGCCTGTCCCCATATGCACTGTCCTGTTCAGAGGACAGTGACAAAGAGAATGCAGCACAGTGCCCTGTATTCTCTTTGTCACCCTCCTAGAAACTGCCTTGATCTAGTTGATATCCATTTTTGTGTAGCTGCTCCAGTATTGCATGACTGTAATTTGGAAATATAACCTTCTCCCTTATTTGTGAACCCTCTAGCAATACAGCCTAGCATTTGGTTTGCACTGGCGACTGCCTTCCGTTACTGTGTAAACTGTTTAAGGTTGCTCGTGAATGCTATTGCCAAGTCCGTTTCCTCAATTGATTCAGTGACCTTGACTCCCCCCCCCAATGTTGTGCTCAGTCTCAGGTTCTTCCTTCCTGTATGCATGATCTGCACTTCCTTGCATTGAACCCCAGCTTCCAAATATCTAACTACTTCTCTAGCTTCACCAGATCCTTCTTTAGATCCTGCACCCCTTCATTTGTGTCCACCCCCCCCCACAGAGCTTGGTGCCATCTGTAAAGAAGCAGATCTTGCCTTTAACTCCATCTCTAATGTCGTTAATAAACACACTGAACAGCACTGGGCTGAGCACTGACTCCTGCAGGATACCAAATGTAACTTCCTATGTTCCTGAGAGTTTCCTCACCATCACCAACCTTTGGGTTCTACCGCTGAGCCAGTTTGTCACCCACCTGGTTAATTTTCTCCCTGCCCCTAAGATCTCCAACTTCCTGATCAATCTTTTGTGGGGTACCAAGTCAAAGACCTTGCTGAACTTGCAGTATACAGTAGAATATCAGCTACCTGACCTTTGCTCACCACCTTTTTTATTCAGTCAAAGAAGTTGATCAGGTGGGTTGGACAAGACCTTTCTCACGTGACCCGATGCTATGTCTTGTCCTGTAGCCCACTGGCTTCAAAGAACTCAGTTAGTCTCTCCTTCAAAATGGTCTCCATCAGTTTAACCACAAGGGAGGTCACACTGATGGGGCAGTAGTTCTCGGGGTCATCCCTGGGCCCAGTCTTAAGCAGTGGTACCACCTGTGAGGTTCTCCACTCCTGCAGTACCTTCACCAGCAAACCCGCCAGCTGTGATGCCAGTTCTTTCGATACTCTAAAAATGTATGCCATCCAGGCCTGAGGGCTTGTTTACTTTCAGGGAAATAAGTCCTTTCAAAACCATTTCTTCTGTCATCATGTCCTCAGCCATGCCTCCCCCCTTCTCTCCCCACCCTCCCTTGTAGCACTGGTCTATCTTTTCATTTAGTAGAGAACAGAAGCATTCATTCAACACCATTGCTTTCTCTTTACTGTCTTTCACTCACCCCTCCTCCTTTTTATCTTCCCTGTGCCTACCTTCCTGTCTCTTTTTTTAGTGACATACCTGAAGAAGGATTTCTCTCTCCCCCCTTGATACCTTCTGCAGTTTGCTGCTCCTTCCTTGCCTTGGTCTGCTTAACTATCCTTCTAGGCTTTTTAGCTTTCCGAAGTAGATCCCCTCATCTGCACCTTTCTATGGCTTTCTGTTCTTCCGTTATGCAGCCCTCTTATCCATCACTGCCTGGCTTATTACCTTATGGGACCAATTTGACTCCTGACTTCAGATTCTTTTATTCTATTGTTTTTATTATATAAAAATGTATTCATAGGTTTCATAGGCAATTCAAGCTACATAGACTTGCATCCTTGGTGCTTGCCAATAAATTTTACATCAATTTATATTTATTTATATAAAAATTATCTAATCCTTTTTTAAATGAGTCCATTGTTTTACTCATTACAAGTGCCTCTGGGAGGGAATTCCATAACTGAACACCTTTCTAGCTAAACCATTTTTTATGCCATAAGCTGTTCCATTTATCCAATTCCAATTGCAGTCTATGGCCTCTTGGCTCATACAAATAATACTTCCTTTCCCTTAACCCTATATCTTTTTTAAGTTGTTCATCCTTTAGTGCTCTGAATATCATGCACATATCTCCCCTCAATGTTCGATACTGCAAAGTATACAACCCTAGATCTTGAAGCCTATTTTGATATGATTTATGACACATTCCATTAATCCTTTTAGTCAACCTTCTTTGTACCCCCTCCACTCTTATGATATCCACTTTCTTATAGGGTGACCAAACCTGTGCACAGTATTCAAGATGTGGATAAACCAATACAGTATACAGGGGCAAGAGCTCTTTACTCTCCCTACTTCCAATATGACATAGAATACAATTTAAAACCTGATTTACTTTCCTTACAACAGTAGTACAATGCACAGTGAACTTCAAATTGTTGGTTACCTGTACCCCAGATCTCTTTCCATTTTAGTTTGTTGTAATGGCACATTGCCCAGCTTGTATTTAGAGTTGCTTTTATTATTGCCTAGGTGCATCACTGCGCATTTGTTTAAGTTAAGTTCCAACTTATGCTGGACTGTCCAATGAAACAATGTGTCTAAGGCCTTTTGAACATTAACTTGATTCTCCAGGTTATTCACAATACCTGCAATCCTACAATCGTCTGCAAATTTACTCAACCAGATGTTATAGAAAGTCAACTTTATTGATGTTACACAAATATTAAATAAACAAGGGCCCAGCACTGATCCCTGTGGAACTCCACTAGTCACATCCCTCCATTCAGATAGTATGCCCTTAATTGAAACCCTCTGCATTCTATTCTGCAACCAATTTTCCACCCAGTTAACTATATTCGTGGGTAAATTAATACTGGCTAAAACTTGCATAAGTTCTTTGTGAGGTAATTTATCAAAAGCCTTGGAAAAATCCAAAAATATATTATCCACTGCATTCTTTGTGTCCAGGGCCTTATTAGTTGCTTCATAGAAGGTTAGCAGATTTATTTGGCATGACCTAGTTTTTGTAAACCCATGTTGGGTTGGGTCTATTAAGTTCTGCATACTCAAGTGTGTTAGAATCAGATCTTTTAATATTCCCTCAAATAACTTCCTTACTATTGACATCAGACTTACTGGTCTAAAATTTTCTGGTCTAGACAAAGTGCCTTTCTTAAGTAGGTGAACCACTATTGCTTCTTTCCATGCCTGAGCTACCTGTCCCTCATCCAAGGATTTCTGAAACAAATAAGTCAATGGAGAAGCCAGAATAGCTGCCATTTCCCTTAGAACTCTAGGATGTAATTCATCTGGTCCCTGAGATTTATTTATATTAATGTTTTGCATTCTATTAAATACTTCATCAGGCTCTAATTTCACCTGCCCCACCTTCAATTTTATCATATTCATGGTATCTGAAACATCACTTTTATTGAATACTGAACAGAAATATACATTCTGAATATCAGCTAATTCCTTAATATCAGTCACTGTCTCACCTGATGCATTAATATATGGACCTATAACATTTTCCACCTTTTTTTTTACTATTAATATAAGAAAAAATGCTTTCTTATTGTCCTTTACTCTTGTTGCCAAGTTAACTTCATAATCCCCTTTGGTCTTTTTTATTTCTTTCTTTATTTGTCTTACTTTGCTCCTATAAAAGATCCAACTCTCATAGTCATTTTTGCTTATTCTTTTAAAAATCTTATTTTTTTCTTTAACCATTTTTTGTAACTTGGAATTAAACCATCCCTTTTTAGTGGTTTTTTTTTGCCATATTTGCTTGCCCTGGGTATAATATTCAGCACTTCAGAATTAATTTTTGTAACCAGGATTTCATTTAGTTGATTAACTGATTGGCCAATGAATGCACTTTCCCAATCCCAGGCAGCTATTGCTTCATTTAAACCTAAAAAATTTGGAGTTTTGAAATTTAACTTTTGAGTAATACCTTTACTGTTTCCGACATTTGGTTCACCTTCCATCCTAAAAAATACAGTACTGTGATCACTTTTACCCACCGGACTACCAATTCTTACTTTTTTAATTTTAGACCCCATATTTGTTAGGACTAAATCTAGTAAATTCTGACCTCTAGTTGCGATCATAACTTTTTGTTCTAAACCAATCTGATGTACTGTTTCAAGGAATCTTTTTTCTGATATGGTATTTGCACTAAGACTCATCCAATCTATTCCAGGCATATTAAAGTCTCCTGACAGGAGTAGGTCATCTGCTGGATTTAAATTAGAGATATAATCCATGAGGAGATCATCCTTATGTTGGGTTATAGATGGGGGTCTATGTACTAATCCTATCCTAGTTTTAGCATAAGTTTTATGAATTAGTTCTCCCCTTTCTGCTTAAGGCAAGTGTTAGTGGGTACTTCTACCCCTTCCCTGATCACTGTCCACTTCTAATCCAGACTCCTGTTATCCTTAAGACTCATTAATTGCCCACTCAGTGTTGCACCCATCTTAATATAGCTAGCTTTCATGAAATCTAGAACTTTTGTCTTTGTGTGTGGTGCTTTCTTCCCCATGGCAACTCTGAACCACACCATCCGGTGGTCACTACTACCCATGGACTCTTCCACACTGATGTCTCACACATGATCCTCGGTAGTTAATACCAGGTCCAGAATGGCTCCATCTTGTGTTGGCACAGTCATCCCCTGAACCAGTAGCCCATCCAGGATTACATCCAGAATCAATTGCTTGGACAGGTGGTAGATGGGAAACCCATTACCAGCAGTTTGTCCTTTTCAGTTGTTATGCTGATTGTGATACCGAACTCCTTATCCTTATCCTCATCCTCATCCTAGCTAGGTGGCTTATACACTACGTAAGCAACAAATACCAGCACCACTGCTCAACTGCTAAAGGCTTTATTCAGTGTAAAAGCTTTCCAGCCACCACAGATCAGGCACAGACCTTGACTGACTACATAGCAGTGTAAGTGTTCCTGTTGCTGCACTTGGTGTGTGCTTTCACAGTTCCTACTGCCACATCTCTGGTTCTGACATCATCCACCTCCCTTATTCCAGGCAAATACTTGGTTGTGCATGTAGTCCTTACAGTCTGTTTAAAATGTTTTGAGCTTCTGCTGTTGAATCTTGTTATCCTTCTGTAGGATGATATCCTTTAGTTTCTTCTCAAAATCATTAAATTCTAGATGTACCTTGAATTTAAGTGCCACCTGTTACTTGTTTTCAATGTCCTGTATTACCTCCGGTTGCTAGGCAATGTAATCTTTAATCACTGCTTTCATCAGACCATCCATGCTGAGTAGACTGTGAAGTTTGATTAACTAATTGTTTTATATATATTTCTTTCATAGGCTTGGAGAATTCCTGGATTGAACCTCGTGCAATATAGTTTGGGAATTTATCCGACTCCATATGTATTCCCTTAACTAGTTAATGCTAACTTGAATGTTGGTATATGCATCAGTTCCATTTAGCTTTTTAAATTTTATATATATATATATATATATATATATATATATATATATATATATATATATATTATGGTACTACTAATTAAGGCTGAGGAGCCACTTACATGTTAAACCCAAAGTTTTGCACCTTAATAACTTTGCAACCGTTTGACAGATTTGCCTGAAATTTTGAACACACGATCAAGACCCATATGCCTTGGGATCTGCCAAGTTTTGTATCAGTTGGATACACAGCTGTGGAGTTATTAAGCATGATCTGCGTGTGCATTTACGCTTTTTCTGGAATTCTGAGGTGGCACCTACGGATACCACGGTTTCTGTGACTGGCCCAAAATCTTCAGGGAAGATACATTGGTCCCCAATGTGCCTTTTGAAGATTTTGTGAAAAAATATTAAACGGTTCAAAAGTTATTTAAAAAACAATTTCCCATTATAAGTCAATGGGAAAAGTTAACAAAAAGTTCGACAGTGTTGCAAATGCACTTTTTACTGTCGCAAATGGCCCTGTTACTGTCGCAAATCCACCATATTGTTTTCAGTTAGTGATCAGAAAAATGCTTGGCATTTAAAATTGAGACCCTCTAGCAACCCACTTATTTTTGTGTTCACCTAGTCAGGCCCTGAGGATGATAGCCATGTCTTTATTTTGGGGTAAAACACCCCAGAAATATGTTTTTCAGATTTCTAGAAAAATGACGTTCATAAAGTAGTGTCGCACTCATGAAAGTGTCGCAAATTTTTGCAAAAGCTTTCTCAAATTGCAACACTACTTTGCGACACTATGCCCAAAATAACAGTAATTCTTTGGCACTCCGCTGCAAAAGAACAGTTTGGAGTTTGGGGCTGAAATTTGGAGGGAATACAGCCGACACCTCACAGATGCGACTTTCAGTATTTTGTTGAAAAAACATTACATGGCAACAAAGTTACAGTACTCCAAATTTGACGCTTTTTCCCATAGGATAACATTACGGCGTACAACGCATTGTAGCAATCATTTGGGGCCCTGCTGCAACAAAACGGTTTGGTCTTTTGGGCTGAAATTTAGAGGGATCACAGCCAACATCCCACAGATGTGCCTTTCAGTAGTTTGGTGAAGAAGTATTGCAGGGAGACAAAGTTATGGCAGTCCGAACTTCTGTTTTTTTCCCATTGGATAACATTACAGCGTTCGCCGTGCCTTTAAGAGCCCGTATCTCGAAAACAGTGCGAGAAACGGACTTTTTTCCAAAACATTTCTTAGCCTCCTAATGTGGGATGAGTACCAATCTAGCCAGGAAAGTGGTAATTCATATGACTTTTAAATTTTTTTTCTGTGTCATACGGTTACTGAGATATAAGCAATTTACTATTCCAAGTCCTCATTTTTGTGTTCCGAGAGTCATTATTTTGCATACATTCTTTGTACTCACTGTCTTTCTTTGTACAGCTTTTGGGTAAAACCAGCCTGTGAGCTTACATTACTGTTACCATTACCATTTCTGCTTGAGGTTCCGTACCCGTTTCACTTATCATTCACGTTTAAGCCACCATGTGCGTTACCCTTTGCATTTTTATTTGTGGTTGCGTTTGCGTTGTTCTTAATATTTCTGTCTACAGTACGGTTTCTCTTTCTGTTTCGCTTTGCGTCACAATGCGCATTATGATTTGCGTTTGTGGGCACAATGTTACTATGTGACAAGATATCACGTGGTGGGCCCCGTGCTCCCGCCACTGCATTACATTCACTATTTCTCATTATCATTCTCAAAAAGAAGGGAAATTAGAGGCAAAAAACTCTGTTTAATGCATCAGTTAGGGTTGTTCCACAGTGACAAAAGTGAGGAAATTCAATGTTAGGGTTGAAACCCCCTTTGCACCCCTCCAGCCCACCCTCCCAACTGGAATCGGGGTCCGCATTGGGGTCAGCGGTCCTAACTGTCACCCCATTCTCCTATTCCTCAGCTTCTTTCCACATGTGATGGGGTGACAGTTAGGGCTGATGACCCCAATGCGGACCCTGATTCCAGTTGGGGGGGGTGGGCTGGAGGGGTGCAAAGGGGGTTTCAACCCTAACATCGAATTTCCTTGCTTTTGTCACTGTGGAAAAACCCTAACTGATGCATTAAACTGAGTTTTTTGCCTCTAATATACATGTATATATATATTATGGTAGCACAGTACACAGTAGTGCTACCATAGTTAGGGTTAAGGAGGCATTTCTATGTTAAACTCAAAATTTTCACCTTAATAACTTTGCAACTGTTTGATGGATGTGCCTGAAATTTTGAATACATGATCAAGAACCATAGGCCTTGGGATCTGCCAAGTTTCGTACTGGTCGGATATATGGCTGCGGAGTTATTAAGCGTGATCTACATATGCATTTACGCTTTTTCTGGAATTCTACGGTCGCGCCTACAGGTCGCATCGTTTGCGTGACCTGCCCGAAATCTTCAGGGAACATCCCCGATGTGCCTTTCAAAGATTTGGTGAAAAAATATTAAATGGTTTAAAAGTTATTCAAAAAACAATTTCCCATTATAAGTCAATAGGAAAAGTTAACAAAAAGTTTGACAGTCTTGCAAATGCATTTTTACTTTCGCAAATGGCCCTGTTACTTTCGCAAATCCACCATTTTGTTTTCAGTTAGTGATCAGAAAAATGCTTGGCATTTAAATTTAGGACCCTCTAGCAACCTAATTCTTTTTGTATTCACCTAGTCGGACCCTGAGGATGCTAGCCATGTCTTTATGTTGGGGTAAAACACCCCAGAAATATGTTTTTCAAATTTCTGGAAAAAGTACTTCTAAAGTACTTTCGTGCTCTAAAAGTGTCTCAAATTTTTCAAAAGCTTTCGCAATTTGCGACAGTAGTTTTCTAGTCTGTGGGAAAATGACAGCAATTCTTTGGCACTGCGCTGCAAAAGAACGGTTGAGAGTTTTGGACTGAACTTTGGAGGAAACGCAGCCGACATCTCACAGATGTGCCTTTCTGTGTTGTGCTGAAAAAATATTACACAGCGGCAAAGTTATGGCACTCCAAATTTGATGTTTTTTCCCATAGGATAACATTACGGCGCCCGACGCATTACAGGACTCCTTTGGCACCCTGCTACAAAATAACGGTTTGGTCTTTTTTCCTGAAATTTATAGGGAAGACAGCCAACAGCCCACATATGTGCCTTTCAGTGGTTTGGTGAAAACATACTACAGGGAGGCAAAGTTATGGTGCTCTGAACTTCTCTTTTTTCCCATAGGATAACATTACGGCGTTTGCTGCGCCTTTCAGGGTCCGTATCTCGGAAACGGTGCAAGATACGGACTTTTCGTCAGAAAAATTCTTAGCCCCCCAATGAGGACTAAGTACAAAACTAGCCAGGACAGTCATAAACCATATGACTTTTACATTTTTTTCTACGTCGTAAGGTTCCTGAGAAATAACCTATTTAGTATTCCAAGTCCTCATTTTCTGCTCCGATACCCATCATTATGCATTCATTCTTTGTACTCACTGTCTTTCTCTATGCAGGTTTTGGGGAAAACCAGCCTGTGCGCTTACATTACTGTTACGTGCTGTCTTTCTACTTGCGGTTCTGTACCCGTTTCACTTACCGTTGATGTCTACGCCACTATGTGCGTTATCCTTTGCGTTTTCATTTGCGCTTGGGTTTCTGTTATTTTTTGCCATTTGTGTCTACAGTACTGTTTCTCTTTCTGTTTCACTTTGCGTCACCATGCCTATTGACATTTCCATTTGTAGGCACTATGTTACTATGTGACAACACATCTCGTGGCAGACCATTCCCGTCTACGCCACCGTGTGCATTACCCTTTCTGTTCTCATTCGCACTTGCATTACCATGTGCACCACTGTTAGCACTTCTGTTTGCATTGCTGTTCCTGTTACTATGCCTCAAGACATCACATGGCAGGAGCACAGGGCCCTCCTCCCACCGCTGCATTACATTCACTATTTCTCATTATCATTCTCAAAAAGAAGGGAAATTAGAGGCACAAAACTCCATTTAATGCATTAGTTAGGGTTGTTCCACAGCAACAAAAGTGAGGAACTTCAGTGTTGGGTTGAAAACCCTTGGACCCCGCCCACCCCCAACCAGCATTGGGGTGTGCATTGGGTCATCAGTCTAACTCTCATCCCATTCTCTATACTTCTGCAGCTTTACACATGTGATGGGGTGAGAGTTAGGGCTGATGACAAATACACCCATGCTGATTGAAAGTGAATGTTCAACTAACACCGAATTTCCTCACTTTTGTCGCTGTGGAACAATCTAACTAAAGCATTAAATGGAGTTTTTCCTCTAATATATATATATATATATATATATATATATATATATATATATATATATATATAAATTAGAGCAAAAACTCTTTTAATGCATTAGTTAGGTTGTTCCACACAGACAAAAGTAGAAATTGGTGTTGGGGTTGAAACCCCTTTGTCCTTCACCCACACCCCAACTGGCATCGGGGTGTGCATTAGGATTGTCAGCCATAACTCTCACCCCATCACATGTGTAAAGAAGCAGAGGTGTAGGAGAATGGGGTCAGAGTTAGGACCGACAACCCTAATGCACACCCCAATGCCGGTTGGGGGTGTGGGTAGGGGGGGCCAAGGGGGGCTTTCAACCCTAACACTGAATTTCTTCACTTTTGTTGGCATGGAACAACCCTAACTAATGCATTAAATGGATTTTTTTTGCCTCTAATATATATATATATATATAGATAGATATATTTCTGTGGTATTTTGGTTATGCGTTTTGTATTATATGGACACTGTCACATTATGGTTTCTCTTTTTAAATTGTGATGTCACTACATGCAGCACTCTCCTAATGACATAGACTGCTATGAAACTGGTTGAGGTCTGTGCCTGAGCAGTGGGGGCTGGAAAGTTTTTACACTGAATGAAGCCATTTGCACTTGGACAGTGGTGCTGGTATTTGTTGCTTGCTTAGATTATTTATATGCAGCACATTAGGCAGTTCAGGATCAGGGATTTTTATACCTTGGCTACTACACTACACTGAGCCTTAATTTCCTTCCTAATGCCAACTGGATCTGTACTCAAAGTGCCTCTATTTTTTTCCTCAACTATTTCCTCCCTAGGGGCAGTAATGCCCTCCCTAATGTAGATTGCCACACCTTCCACTTCTCCCTGTTCTGTCATAAAAGGGCATATCCTCAAATTGAAAAGTCCCAGTCATGGCTTGGATAGCTTAGGTCTTAGTAACAGCTGTCAGATCCACCTTTCCCTCTGCCACCATAGCCTGAAGGTCATTCATTTTGTTCCTGAAATGTGTAGCACTGAGGGATACTACCTTTGACCCCAACTGATTCCCTCCCCTATATTTGACCAAGTGCCTCCTCCCTCCCTCATTTCCCTGCCTGCCCACTCCCTCTTTTTCCTTTAGTCCATTACTTAAATAAAATGGAAAATATGTAATGCAGAATAGTCTTTGGGGAGATGTAAGCATTCCTAAGTGACAAGAATAAGTATATACCCCCCATCTGCCATTTTGGAGTAAGGGAAGATGGGGAATCTGTTTATTTTGCTGGTGTGGGTTTCATTACTTTTTTTTGTGTTGTGCTTTCTGTTAGCTATTTCTCTATTTTTACTATTGGTTGTTGGTTCTCTCTTCTATATATGTATTACATGTGGTTGTTGGTTCTCTTTGCTATGTATGTATTACATGATGATGTCCAGCCATATGGACAAAGCAAACTGAGTCACTCAAATTGAGTGACTCAGTTTGCATATCCAGAACAATAACTACCCTTAAAGAAAAGCGAGGAGGAAGGAATAGTGAGAGAGGAGGGAGAGAATAGCGAGAACTGCTGAATACCAGGGTTGGAAATACTAGGTACACAGGTTAAATAGATGAATTCAGTGATGTTCTGCTGAGCTAGTCACCTAGCTTGGTGGTAAGGTCAACACCTCTAAATCTCGTGGACCCAGGTTTGGGACTGAGTGTAAGTTCTTTTTTTTAACATGTCATAGGTGTTGCATTTTATAGTTATGTTTTTGTGGTCTCTGTTCCTCCGACTATGTTCTCCCCACTTGTGGGTTGTCCCTCATGCAACTGTCACCATCAGCATGCTGCTGTCCCCATGGGGCTATCTATCTATCTATCTATATATGTGTGTGTATACATATATATATATATATATATATATATATATATATATAGTTGCGGCAGGATTGCTCCCCACAAAGGGGGGGAGGAGGGGCATGGGAGGCACAGCCACCCACATAAAAAGTGTTAGTATGAATCATGCTTCTGTAAAATATATGGTGTTCCCGTTGTTTCTCCTTGTCAGTGAAGTGCTGATCGCCAATTATTTTCTCTGCAATTTGCATTCACTGTTTTGCGACTTGCTTTTAAATCTTTACCCTTATCACATGGAACCTTACATGACTTATCTGGAATGGCCAATTTATCTTTAGAGGTGGGATGAGTATGCTCCTGGATCAGGCAATGGAGGCCTGCTGTCCTCATCGATAGCCACCAATATTGGTGTATGGGGTGGGGGCTGATCAGGAGGGAAACATAAGTCAGTGAATTGTTTTATATTTTGTGCTTCTTGGTTTAATTATTAAGTGCATTTTTGGTAAGCTGAAGGTATATCAGACTAATTCATGCAATCAAATGGTATATAAGGGGTTATAGGGCAGGGTGGGCGGAGAATATATGGGACTTAGGGGAGGAAATGGATGGTTATTATGTTGGAGACAGCACTGAGTGAGGGAAGGGGAGAAAAAAGAAATGAAGTGATGAATTTCACTGTATATATAATTCAGCAAGGAAATCAAGACAATAACATAAGATATGAAAAAATGTTATTGATAAGACAGGGGCAATCAGCCATGCAACACATGTACTATTTTGAAACTCAACATATTTGGTCAATACACATATGTATTCATTACTTGCAATGGCTAATTCCTTGAAAATAGTATTGTGGAATGTTAGGGGAATGAGGGACAGGTTAAAATGAAAATGTATTTAGTTATGTAGACAAAATGGCCATTTACTTTGTGTTGTCCTAGGAAACATATCTTCTTCAAAATGATTTCTTATTCTATTCTGGGAAATGGGGCCTATGAGTAAATGCTCCATTCTGCTCAAACTCTAGAGGGATAGCCATATACTTTAAAAGAATGCAGGAATAACAATAAACAGATCCATAATGCATGTAAATGGTTGCTATATTATCTGTGAAATAATAATGAACAGTACATTGATAATGTAGAATTAAGCACAGAACTAGCTGGTATACTAACTTTGCTTTTTAACACATCATTAAAATAAGGAATAGTTTTGGATGACAGGAAAATAGCAAATGTTATTCCAATCTATAAAAAAGGTTAAAAAAATAGTGTCAGTAATTATAGGCCCATTAGCCTAATTTATGGAATGACTACTCCAGCACATGATCACTGAACATCTTCATAACACAGGAAATATTGATATCACTCAACATGGTTTTACCCAGGGAAGATCCTGTATGAGTAATTTAATAAATTTCTTTGAACTAATTAGCAAGGCACTGGAAGAGGGTTTACCAGTTGACATCATTTATTTAGATTATAAAAAAGCCTTCGATTCAGTAGCACATAAATTACTTCTTGAACAGCTTTAAAAACTTTCAATACATCCCTTAATTATACAATGGATATACTCTTGTTTGAATAACAGAAGACAAAGAGTAATTGTAAGAGGAAATAAATCTGATTGGGGTATTGTTAGTAGCAGAGTGCCACAGGTGTCAGTGTTGGACCGATTCTATTTAATATCATGATTTCTAGCATGCAAGCATCAAATGGTATTTGGTTGCAAAACTATGTGGATGACAGCAAGCTTGGTGGTATTGTGAATGATGCTGGAGCTGTTAAGTTACTTCAGAATAATTTAAATCATTTTATTCTTGGGCCACAGATCATAAACTAAACTTCAGTATTGCAAAGTGCAAAGTGATGCACCTTGGAATTAATAATCCATTAGCAAGCTATTTTATAAATGGTATCAAACTTAAAGGAGACTACCTGTGAAACAGACCTTGGTGTGACCATTACTAATACATTGAAATTCAATTATCACATCAATATCACTGGAAACAAATGCCATGAAATGCTTAGATGTATCCTGAAAATCATAAAAAGTTGGGATGCTGAGGTCCTAGTACCCTTGTATACATCTTTGGTGAAAACACATATGGAGTATGGTGCCCCATTTTGCTCCCCCACAACTACTGGAGATCTTAAAACCTACGAATCAATACAGTGTAGGATAACCATGTCTATAACTGAAGTAGCAGACCTTACTTATGGGGATAGGCTTATAAAATTGGGACTTTACTCACAGTATAGGTTTCTCAGGGGTGATATGTGTTGGGCTTATAAATCTTGTAATGATGAATTACTTTTAGAAACAAACTGTTTAATGAAACAACCAATAATTAAAAGTACTAGGTCACATAATCTTAGATTACATGTAGAAACTTGTGAAACTACATGAAGAAAGCAGTTCATAACCCAAAGAGTTCCAAACATGTGGAACTCTCTTCCAGCTCATGTAATTTTGAACCAGAGTATTGACACTTTTAAATATGAGATTGATTTGCTTATGGAGGAATTAAATGTTATTACCATCATTAGATTAATGATGGTGAGTTCAATAATGGGCCTGTCCCTCGAACTCATATCCGCCTATGAACCTACCCACCTATGAACCTATGCCGGTTAATATTTATGGCCCTATGAGAACTCCCTGGCATTCTTTAAATAAATATTTCTCAATGTGTTTACATTTAAATCTCCTGTTATAGTTGAAGGAGACTTTAATTTAGCCTTGAATGGCAAAGTAGAGAGATTGAATTATCATGGGAATAAATTACTATCTGCCAAAGTGAAACTGTTGGGATTCATATCTGACTTAAGGCTAACAGATCCATGGAGATATGCCCACCCATCCACTGTACAATTTTCATATTTTTCAACTGTCCATCAGCCCTATTCCAGGATGACTTATTTCTGATTTCTGAAATGTTACTGCATTGCATGAAAGATATTAAATATAAAAGCATACACATTTTGGATCATGCTCTGGTAATTTTAGCTATTAAAATAAAATGCTCAAACTCTCCATTTGTATTTAGACTAGACCCTTCTTACTCAATGATATGAAATCTAATACTAAAGTAAAGCAGGAAACTGCATTATGTTTTGATTATAATAAATACACTGATACACCTACTACCACAGTATGGGATGACTATAAAGCTTACATGGGGGAAGGGGAGAGTCCCAATAGTATTTAGTATCAAAAGAAAAATAGAAAAAATGGAAATATTTTTTAAAAAATATAGATCAAAAAGAAAACCTTTATAAAATGTTTAAAGACCCAAGGATACTTCAAGAAATATTGACACTAAGAAATCAGTATAATAAACTATTAATTCTAGAGGCAAAAAGACAGTTATTAATGACTCATTCAAAATACTATGCAACAGGAGACAAACCTGATAAAAGTCTATCCTAGCAACATAGGAAAGAACAAGAGGCAAATTCAATTATTAATATTAAGATCAAAAACAATACCCTCATTCCAGAAGGTATCCAGTGATATGGGTGACTCAAATTGTGTGACTCAGTTTGAGCACCTGTAAGAAGAGTGAGTGGGATAGCAGAGCAAGAGTGGTAATGGTGAATGTAAGAAACAAGAACCGCAGAAGGAACAATATAGCAAATGTGAGAGGGAGGTAGGATTACACAGGATAAGGGAGGTAGTCTCTCCAGGAAGTTCCCACCTCGCCGTTTGGTGTTGTGGCATGAGTGAATGCTTGCAGTGTGAAAGGCTCTGAGTTTGCAGCTAGCTGTATTTGTTTGTGTGCTGTAGTTTTTGTGCAGTTTGGGACTTTTTTTTTTAATTCTGTTCTCCATTGTCTGAAATCATGCTCTATGGTCCCCCTGTCTGCAGATTGCCACTCCTCAGTCTTGTCTCCCTAATGACCTCCACCCCCCAACAGCCCCCTCCCAACTAGTGGTGGGCGAAGTTCCTAAACTTTGCTACATGTAGAATTTTGCATATAAGTTGAATTTTGTGTAATATTTCACAACGCAAAGTGAATAACTTTGCTTTTAATTGTTAAGCGATGTTCCATTGATTTCATTGGACTTTGTGTTAACTTCACCTTTTTTATTGTTCTGTAAGTCACATTTTGCAGTGATTCATGGGCTCTAGATTGTCTTGCACAGTCTCAGTTCAGTGTAGTGTGTATAGTGGAAAGCTGGAGACAGTTTGCTTTCAGAGCTCTGAGAATCAAACCATCAAAAAACCTTTAAAAAAGCATTCATGTGACAAAAGTTTGTGTCAAACTTTAGTAAATCAATTGTAGGAGACTCTTGTGTGTTTATATCATTGAGTATTTATTGATTTTATGTGAATATTGAATGTTAATTTAGTACATGCAGTCTGTCACTATAGGAGCATTTTTCAGAGGGGGGCGGATCCGTGGTGAAGGGAGATTCACAGTGGAAAAAGCAGTCTTTCCAATTGTTGTTGGGTACTGTTTTAGTATTTGTGTGTTCATGTACACACAGTAATACTTCTAGTAAGTTTTGGTAATTTGTTGCTGTTTTCTGTGGCTCTTTGCATTTTTTCAGTCTGTTTAAAAGACTGGGCTGTAGTACACTGAATTGTTACATTTTCTGCCCATTATCTTTAGTGTGTGTGCATACTGTCAAGTCAAATGCATTTTATTGTGGCTCCATAATCGCAGTACTCTTAATTTCTTAGATCATCGCTGTTATTTTTTACTGCTTCTGTCTAGGCACTGCTGTACGCCCCTCCTCCCCCCACAAAAGAAGATATTATTTTCCCAATTTTGGATTGCTGACCACTGGTTAAGGTACTGTTGTGCCTGTGCGGCTGCATCACTTTATGGCCCAATCTCCATCTGTAAGTCACACTTGTTGTTGTTTGGTTTCCCATCCTCCCAAAAGTGTCTAAATCTAAATTTATTGTTAATTGTCTGTGTAATCCTAAAAAAATGCCTGTGAAGAGACTTGCATGCAAAGATGTTTCTGGCCGTGGCACTGCTGCCAGTGCCAAGAGTTGACATAGACATGGTAGTACACAGCAGAAGGGAATAGTTGATGCAAGTAAAGGGATTTCTCTAGCTATGTTTTTCACAACGAAATCAGTCACTTCAATGATGGTTGGAGATGCTGTTCAATCAATCAATCAATCAAATCTTTATTTAACCAGGCGTTCATCGTTGAGCAGAAGCTGATTTGCAAGATGGACCTGGGTGGAGCATGAACAATTGTATATACAGGTCAACACAGGTATTTACAAGGCAATACAGATAATACTCTTTACAGAGAGGAAGAAAAAGAAGTTCATTCTGTATATACATAGAATTATACAGATATTGTACAGATTACACGGTATTTACATACATAGAAGTGTCTATAGGAAGATAAAGCAGGTTATCTAAGGTTGCAGGAGGAAGTAACGGAAGAAAAAATAAAAATATACACCAGGTAGCGGTGAAGGTGGGGGGAAGGGAGGGAGGTAGGGGGATAAAGGCTAGGAGGGCACGGTGCACAGAAAGGAGTTGGTAAAACAGGATGTAGAGAAGGTGGATGGAGAAAAGGAGTATGTGTGAGCCCCAGGATTGAATGCTATAAAGTATGGGGCATGGAAGGATGTCACAACCCAGGGTAGTGAGCTCCTATCCGAGGTTGTGAAAGGAAGAATAAGGGGATGGACGAGCATAGTGTTGATAAGACAGGGGGATAAGAGAGAGAGAGAGAGAACAATTAGGCTGGTGAGGAGTAAGCTGGGGGGTCAGTACTAAAAATTGGGTCTAGGCGTGGCCATATACCAGTGCAGACACCGGTACTGGGTCTGAGTGGGTGAAGCAGTTACATATTTCTCTGATTGTATGGAAATAAAGCATCTTGAAGGCATTTATACCGATTAGAGTGCTTAATGTGAGGGTTTTTTTGTAGATTGTTCCATAAGGTAGGTAGCACGAAGCTTATGGCTGCCCTGCCGAAGCGGGATTTTGCTTTGGGTATTTGAAGTGTAATATCTGAGTAACTTCTTAACACGTATTTCCCAATTATACTCAGGGGAAGACAGCAGGAGATATAGTAAGGCAGCTTATTAGAGATGGCTCTATAGGTCCAGAGAGCGGTGTTTCTGTGGCGCCTGAACTTTAGTGATGTCCACCCCACTGCCGCATATAGGGTGCAGTGATGCGTGTCGAAGGGGAGTCCCGTTATAAACCTCAGTGCTCGATGGTGGAGTTTGTCCAGTTTAGGCATGTAAGAGTTGGGGCATTGGCTGTAGAGGAAGTCAGCGTAATCAACCAATGATAGGAAAATTGATTGGACCAGTTGTTTCTTGGCATCTCTGGTGAGAAATTGGTTGATTCTAAAAAACAATCCAAGCCTTTGCTGAAGTCGTTTTAGCAAGTCCTCGATATGTTCAATGAAGGAGAGTCTTTGGTCTATCCAAACTCCCAGATACTTGAATTTTGTAAAAAATTCTAGTTTTTCACCTAGAACTGTGGTAATTTGGGGAACTGTCCCACTGGACACAAGGTTAGCTGTATGGATAAAAGGGGAGAGAACCATCACTTTAGTTTTTTTGGCATTAAGGAGTAGCTTTTTTTGAAGGAGTTGGCTTTGCAAAAGGTTGAATTCTGACTGTAGGTCATTGCAGGCAGCTTCAGGTGTTGGGCAACTCACATAGAGAACTGTATCATCTGCAAACAGATGGATGTTGGCTTCTTTATACAGTAGTCGATGTTATTAATGTAGATTGCAAAAAGTAAGGGCCCTAATATAGAACCTTGAGGTACCCCTCTTTGCAGAGTTTTTAAGGGGGACAGGCCTCCTTCAGCTTTAACTTGTTGAAGGCGCCCTGTAAGATAGTCAGTAAACCAATGCAGAGAGGAGGGGTCCACACCTATGGTTTGAAGGGAGGAGAGGAGCACACTATGGTCGATGGTGTCAAAAGCCTTGCTTAGATCAAGGAAAACAGCACAAATAAAGTTTTTACTCTCAAGATTATGCTGCCAGTCATTAGCAACTTTGGCGAGGGCTGAGATAGTGCTATGTTTAGATCTGAATCCAGACTGCATAGGATTTAGCAGTTCCATAGACTCAAGGTGAGTCCTCAGCTGTGCATTTACAATTTTCTCTAGGAGCTTGGACAGGACCGGAAGGAAGGAAATTGGCCTCTAGTTATTGAGATCGCCAGGGTCACCTGATTTGAACAGTGGTATGACATGTGCTGTCTTCGATATAGGTGGTAAGGTGCCTTCAGACAGGGATAAGTTAAAAAGGTGGGTGACAGGTATTGCTAGTACGTGGTAGGCAATTTTTAGGAAGTAAGGGTCAAGGGCGTCGGTCCCAGCACTTTTTCTAGTATCCAACTGAAGCAAGAGGTCCTCTACCTCTTTCAGTGGGGCAGGTTGATGCGAGAAAGGCGGTGTAACTATCGGAGTTTCAGGCAGTTGGCTGGCAGTCTGGGAGCAAAGTATGTTTGCAGGGAAGTTATCAAATGCCATGCCTGCAGTAGCAAAGTGGTTATTGAATGCATCAAGTATATCCATCTTTTCAGTTATAGTGAAGTTGCCAGAGGTTATCTTGGTCGGGAGTGAATTTCCTGGGGAGTGGCATAGCAGATCATTGATTGTGTTCCAGAGCTTGATTGGGCTCTTTGTGGCAGAGTCAAGTTCGGATTTGAAGAAGGTGGCATTCGATTCTCTGATTGTTTTGGTACATAAATTTCGTAGTCTCCTGAACTGGTTCCAATCCTCTGCAGTATTCAGTCTGTGCACTTTTTGCCAGAGCTTATCTCTTTCTAGAAGCAAGGACTTGATCTGAGGGGTGAACCATTTACAGGTTTTGGTCCTAGTTCGAACTTTAATCAGGGGAGCATACTTATTAAGGGCCCTTGATAGAATGTTGTGGAAGATATTGTAAGCTGACGTAATTGTTTTGGCCAGGTAGAAATCTTGCCACTCAGGGGAGTACTTAAGCTCGTTTAGGTAGGCATGTTCATTGAAGTTGTGCCTGGATTTCTTCATAGAGAACTTGCTGATGGGTGCTGGGTTGTTGGTGGATCTTACTCCCACAATAAAACAATGGTCGCTGGCCTCTGAGAAGAAGACATCAGCATGGGAGAAGAGATGAGGTTTGCTCACCATTAGCACATCCAAAAGTGTACTTTTACTGGGGTTCTTCACGTTTGGGCATGTTGGTTCAGTAATACGTTGCGTCAGCCCATGTTCATCACAGAAGGATGCAAGGGGCAGCTGTGTTAGAGAGCCAGTCAAAGTTGAGGTCTCCTAAAATAATAGTTTCTGGCAGCCCCTGTCCCAACTTGTCACTTAGATATGACACAAGCTGTAGGCCAGCAGACGGTGGTCTGTAGAATACTATTACGCAGAGTGCAGTAGTCCGTGTAATTTCCACTTTGAGAATTAGGCATTCGAATTCGCTGGTGACAGATGCAGAGTATAAGCAGAAGGCAGAAAATTTGTCTTTAACGTAGATAGCTACCCCTCCTCCTCTGGCATGCCTATCAGCTCAGAACAAGGCATAGTTGGGTATGTTTACTTCTCTATCAGTGGTGCTGGGTCTAAGCCAAGTTTCAGAAATCACAAGTATGTCAGGAGAGATATGAGTTACCCAGATTTGTATTAAGGTTATCTTTTTAAGGAGGTTACATATGTTAATATGCAAGAAGCTTATTCCTTTTAGATTTGCTAGTTCTGCTGGCAAAGCAATAGCTTCTGTGGGGCCAGGGTTGAGTTCTACGTTGCCTGAACACAGCAGGAGGATAAGTAGGATTTTTCTAAGAGCGCTACTCATAAGCTTGTAATTCCTGCCTTTCTCCCGTCTAGTAGATCTGATGTTTTTAGGGATTGGAAAGTAGCCACCATAGAAGAGCTGATCTGTTGTAGCAAGAGCTAGTACCCCTACCACAATAGGTGGGGAGGAGATAGAAGTCTGCATGGTGGGAGGTGGGCCTTGTGGTGGGGGAGTGTTCTAAGTACTACTGGTATGTATGGTCCAAGAGCAGGGATCGAGGTATTGGTACTTGGAATCACGGAGGCAATTAAAGGATTAGTTGCCATGTGGTATACAGCACAAGGTGCTGTTGTAGACCAAACATGATGGTAGTTCAGGTGTCCAATGCTGGGCAGCTGGTATCAGCGGAAGAAGGGGCAGTATAAGGAACCATATAGGGCCCGACATGATGGTACCTCAAAAAAGGAGTGACTCAATTAGCCCAGGGGTCAGTGGGGTTGCTGTATTAATGCAGCTTATCAGTAGCTTTCCGATCCAGGTCGACCCAAATTTGATAGCATTAAAAATATTTAGTGGTGAAGGCACAGCCAAGGACAGCCTATGTGTTTTAGTAAGGCGAAGCCCTGAGAGTTGGATCCCATAGGCTGGACAGAGAAGAGGGGGATCACGAGCTAAGTCTCTATTGGTGGGGCACTGCGCCAGGGGACGTGGACTAATATTTTGGCAGTAGGTAGTGTATTTAATAATCAGCGGAGGTGGGGGTCGAAAAAGTTGCGGCAGTTGCTGTACCTTGTAGGGCCTTGGGTCCGTGTCTGTGGTCTCGAGCGTCGGCTAGAGGGGCGCCGACTGCCCGGTAGCAGGGAATCCTGTGGCTTAGGAGCTGGCAGCCTGGGCGACAGTTCCTCGGCTGAGAGAGAGAAGGAGAGTGAGGGTTAATAAAGGGGATTCACATAAAGGGTTAGACAGAACAGCGGGGAGTCCAAAATTTGCAGAACAAAAGGACGTGTATTACTTTGGCACCCAAAAGTGTCTAGGGTCAGTGCACGTGATGCAGGAAAGGCTGTAGACATAGATTTCTTTCCCAAACCACAATTCAAGTCCTTTCAATTACAGACTGGGTTAACACTTTGGCTTTTTAACATTTGTCCCAACATAAACATTTTTAGGGTTTAAAATCAAAGAACAGAAGCCGGCTTCCGCCAGGGACCAATCAGATTGTGGTCTGAGGGGGCACTGGCAATCCAGTTGGTTGCAGCAGTTGCTGTACCTTGTAGGACCTTGGGTCCATGTCTGCAGTCTTGAGCATCGGCTAGAGGGGCGCCGACCGCCCGTAGCTGGGAATCCTGTGGCTTAGGAGCTGGGAGCCTGGGTGGCAGTTCCCCGGCTGAGAGAGAGAAGGAAAGTGAGGATTAATAAAGGGCATTCATACAAAGGGTCCCTGCTGGTAGTGGTAGTGGTAGTAAAGTTAGTGACAGGCCCAGCATGAGTATTGTTCCAAGTTCAACCTGTGCAAACGTCTGGGTGCAAAATGTCGTGGAGTCTGAAGATGTGATTCAGAGTGTAGTTGACGTCATACTCCCAGTCCCCTCATTAGTTGAACATGATTCTGATCATGACAATGACTCACAATCTCATGTTTCCAGCAATGTTGCAGTTATGCCTGGGCCATCCAAATATTCAAATGTTGATGAAACAATTGTAGATGATCATACTGCATCTGTGGTTGGAACAAGTTCTCCAGAGGACAGCATCCAAACTGAATTTGTGGATGTGGATGATGATTATGATGCTAGTGACCCCAGCTGAGAACCGGAGAAAAAGAAACTGAAGGTGGCTGTATGTAAACAGTCAGTTATTAAATCACCCACTCCTCAAAGTTCTGATGTAGCTGTGTCTGTTGATGATGATGGCTCAGTAATAGTCATAGATTGTAATTTTCAGGCAAAGTCCAAGTGTTTCCAATAACATAAATCATGCAGTACATCACCCATTTCAGTGTCCCAAAAACTGTAGTCCAAAATGCAGTATCAGCGACATGTAAAAAGTAGGGCATCAAAATCCCTAGTGTGGGATTATTTTGTACAAAAGGAAAGTGATGAAACAGTGGCAATCTGCCAGCTTTGACAGGCACATGTGAGGCAGGGTAAAAAGAGTAGCCATCTTGGCACTGGGGGCCAGCATACACATCTGAAAAGCAGACACATGACACTGTGGACTTGGCACCAGAGGGGAGCTAATGCCACAGTGGAGCATTTACCCTCATCCACCTTAGTGAGCATGACATCCCATTTTTTGACTGTTAGTAGCCAAACTAGCCATGTATGCAGAAGTGGTGAAATAACACTATAGGATTACTACCAGCATGAGGAGGAGGAGGATTTTGAATTGTCAAGTAGTGGTCACAGCAGCAGAGTTGGTCCATATAGTAATTCTAGTACATCAACCCCTGTGCTTGAAACAGGAAAAATAACCTCATTTGTTGGCTTGTCACCTGTGCACCCCCCATCAGACATCAAAAGTACCCCACCCATGGAAGTTCACAGAGCAATGCCATTTGGCATGCTAGATGCAAAACAGGTAACAATGCAACCCATGTTGCACAGTCTTTTTTCACATCACATGCAATACCCACCAAATCATGCGGTAGGGCATGAACTGAATGTTGCCATAGTGGAAATGCTGGCAATTTACCTTTTGCCCTTCTCCTTTGTGGAGAATGCTGGATTCTGATGCTTTGTCACATACACACGTCCCAAATGGAAACTCCAATGCAGGACCTACTTCTCCACCCATGCTGTCCCGGAGTTATATCATACTGTGAGAGAGTCTGTAGGATATGACCTTCAATATTCCGCATGGATATGTAGACAAGTGGCCAAATGGTGGGCAGTTCCTATCTCTGTATTACTGCACATTGAGCACAGGTACCAGGTGTCTGCAATGGTGGGATTGGAAAGCTGTGTAATAAGTCAGACTGCGGTGGTAGCAACCTTCATGGCATTAGACAGCATGCCACGCTTGCAGTGCATAATGTAACAAGGTCTCATACAGGTGAAAACATGCTTGACTTGCTACTGACAGAAATTGATCAGTGGCTCCACCCTTCCCCCATCCTTAAAAGCTGGCTTTATAGCTAGTAATAATGGATCAAACATTGCTAAATGTATCAACAATGGTGGCTTTGGGATGGTTCCCTGCCTGGCCCACTTTTTAAATCTTGTGGTACAGGAGTTTCTGCAGCAACCTGACATCAAGAAAATGTTGACCTTTGTATGCCACATCTGTGCACATTTTGCACACTCTGGAAAGGCCCACGATCAACTTCAGCAGATGCAGATTGAAAACAGCCTCCCTCAGCACCTCCCCAAGCTTGAAGTTGTCATGCACTGGAATTCAACACTTTACATGGCAGAGTGGTTGTATGAGCAGTACAAAGCCATCTCAGAGTACCTAGTAATGCACACTAGCCATGACAGTTCAGGGTCCTCAGTGTCTATGACAACTGAACAATGGTGCCTGATGGATTCAGTGATATTAATTTTGAGGCCTTTTGGACATGCCACACAGGCAACGAGTGGTGACACTGCATCCATAAGTCAAGCCATTCCACTTCTGCAGGTGCTGCAGAAGACTTTGATGAATCTGCACCCTAGCCTTGATGTTACCAGAGATAGGACAAGCAATGCATTACTGAAACATCTGCTTACAATATTCAACAGCAACTGACACATCGCCAGTATTCAGCAAAGTGCAGAATTTGGAATGGCCATAATGCTGGACCCATACTACAAATGTGGTATTAGGGGCCATGACATGACACTGAAAGGGAGTAGATTCAGGATGGAAGTGAGGAGGCATTTCTTTACAGAGAGGGTGAAGGCAAAATGGAATGCACTACAGGCTGAAGTGGTGGCTTGTTACACAGTGGAATACTTCAAGAAGGGGTGGGACAGGGCAAAGGGGAGGGTAAAGGGAGGGAAAGGGAGGGGGCAGAGCAGCTGATGAATAGGGAGCTAGCTGCAATCTCAAGCAGCCTAGATAGACCAGGATGGCCTTTTACTGCTGGCAACCTTCGTATGTTTGTATGTTCGTATACTGGAGGAAGAGCATGATCATGTTCAAAATCTGAATGGACAACTGGTCCAATTGGTTTATGGGGTACAGAAGTCATGGGCAAAGTTCTGCAAACCACAGCATAACAAGTCTTAAGGTCACTGTGGACTGAGTACATCCAGTAAGGTGGCTAAAGGTGAGGGGCAGGGGGGGGTGGCAGCAAAACAGTTTCCTATTAATCCACTTTGAGGTGCTTTTTCTGAAGCAGGAGTTTGTGACCTGGATGAATCTTTTGTACAGGTGGACAACTCATCAGGACTGCGTGCATCGCAGAGCATGGATGATGCCTATTTGTCAGAAGACAGGCATCTGAAAGTACTTGAGGATACTCTACTGTACTGGAGTGGAAAGGTGAATGAATGGCCAGAGCTGACTTCAGTAGCATTGAAGTACCTAACCAGCCCACCCTCCATTGTAAGCATGGAGAGGGTATTCAGTTCTGTGGGGGCCATATTGCATGACTGTCACACTAACCTATCACCTGCAAATGTCAGCATGCTGACATTTATCAAAATGAATGAAGGTCACATACCAAGTAGGACCACCATTTCTATGTTTGTGCCCAGTCACAATGATGGTTGTGCAGATGACATTGATGAAGCACACCATCTTGGTGGCAGCATCAAATGGTGTACCATTGAGGCTGATGATTCAGTCATGGAAAAATAATTTCCAGGCACAACTCTGACCTTGACGACTGTGAAGGCAGCTTCCTCTTTGATCAGGATGAGGAGGATGTTGGCGGTAGTGCATGATGGGTTTGAAGGCAGTCATAGTTCTGTAATGCTATCATTTTTTACCATTTAATAAATGAAAAACAGTGTCCTTCATTAGCTTTCCATATGACCAATCTGTACAAATAATGACATGTTATTCAATTTGATCTTCCATCTTTTAGATCTTGTGAGTACAGTTAACAGAATGTGTGCTGTCATTATATTTATTACACAGTCAGTCTTATAAACACAAATGTCAACTTTTGGCAATTGCCACTTTAATCCTGCTGATTGACAGACATAAATCCTCTTCCTGACAATGAAGAATTGTAATGCACCATAGCCAGCCATCCAACTTCATGAGACAGTGAGAAAGAAAGTGAAACTGTACCAGTGCCTGATGTATGAACCATCAGCCACAGCCACCTGGCTTCATGAGACGGGGAAAGAGAGACTGAAATTGTACCAGTGTCCGCTGTACAAGCCATCAGCCACAGACACCCGGCTTCATGAGACAGTGAGAGAAACAGTGAAACTGTACCAGTGCCTAATGTATGAACCCTCAGCCACAGACACCCAGCCTCATGAGACACTGAGAGAGACAGTGAAACTACCAGTGCCCGATGTATGAACCCTCAGCCAGCCATAGCCATCCTGCTTCTTTAAACACTAATTCACAGCAAGTATGTACTCATGTCATGTGCTATGGTTTTGACTTGAATTGTGCTGTGAATGCTTCCTTGAACAATAAATGCCATTGTCAACAAATACCGACAATTGATTTTCATGTTGTTTTCACTAGCTACTGTCACAAAGAGTGTAGCAGGAATCAATTAGTACTCTGAACACTGAAAAGATAACTTTTTCAGGTAAGTATCAATCGTTTCCTTTTTGAATTAAATTTTTTTCAGCTGGTGGAAAGCATACAACAGAAGTGACATACTGCCCAGATAATATCTTATTCATTCACATCTCTGACATGAGTACTTCTGTGCATGAGGGATTTACAATGTATTATCCTGCTCGTGAAAGCACGTCATGCGATGTAACTGTAGTCATTAGGACAGTGCCTGTCACTGGCACTAATCATGTTAACTGTTTTTGTATGGGCTAGCTAATAGCTTGGTATTTTTAGCTGGATATAACAGAAGACTGGAACAGCCACGCTGGGAACAGATTGTGGTAGTGCAATAAACTCCAAATAATTTCTTCTTCATCTGTTTTCAGGTAACATTGATGTGCTGTCTCCTGCAGTTGGTTATATCTTACAATATGAAAAGATGGACAACAACAGTCAGGAACCAGGATGATATGCAGAACACCTGGAAAGAAGACAAAAAATATTAATGAAACTTGTTTTAAAATGATGCCCCCCCCAAAAAAATACGTACCTGTCATGGCTTGACAGTTTCCCTGCAACCGAAGTCATTAACAAGCCGAAACAGGCAGCATGCAAGTATACCTGTATGACTTAGGAAGGACAAAATAAAAAAAGATTACATTTCAGTTAACCACACCGCAAATTAAATGTCTGTGTCTCAGATCAAAAAATGATGGTGACGCGTACAATAACTTACCATTGTTGGTATGAATGAATACACCACATACGGCAGCATGTTTCAGTCAGCGCAGCACAAAGATTTTTCCAACATCAAATTATTGTTCAACCAGCCATGGTCATCAGTGTTTATCATAATTTAACAATAGCAACACACTGTACATCAACAGCAGCAGAAAACAGCAGGACAACAGCATCAGCAGGAGCAGGCTACAGCAAGAAATATTATCACTTTTGACACAGTTGTGCACATAGTTCTGGCTCTCTCAGTGCACACTTTAAGCAGTGCATCACCAAGTGCTTGTCACTTTTCTGAGCAGTTTCTCATGCCATTATTCTTCATTGGGACTCAGGGAATTTTCATGACATTTAAGCAACAGCTATTTTCTCAGCTGGAACAATTGTACCTTGTTTTGACTTTCTAGGTGCATGTTTTAAGCAGTGCATCAACAAGCATTTGTGACTTTTCTGAACAGTTTCTCATCATTATTCTTCATCAGGGCACTAACACTGCATACTGAATGATGTAGCAAGATAGCAGTATAATCATGCTATAGTCGCTTAAGATAGGACATTTTTTTAGAAGGGGATTATAAGTGTGTGATGCTGGTGGTGTATTTGCATGTAGTTGTGGCCTTGTGGGTGTGATTACAAAAGTTAACACAATCACCAGTAACAAAAAAGTAATATCATATGACAAGTACAGCAGTAGTGCAATAATCGGTGGATAATTTGTACTTATGCATATGTATTCAATTTTTGTTTGGTACTTATCTACTGGCTTGTTTATATGCCACCACTCTTTCCAGAATTTACAGATGCAGTACTCCTTTTTTTTTAATCTGAAAAAATAAACAGAGCTCTACTTTTAATTTGGATTTACACCGGGGTTTCACCAGTATTACCACCTGTTTTTGTACATCTATTATTTAAAATAATTTCTATCATAACTGAAATGAACTAGCATGTAATCCAGCAGGATGTGGTACACCACTATGACCTTCTGGAGCAGTAGGTGTTCAAAAACAGCTGAGTATATTAACAGATCCGAAGACTATTAAAAGGAGCTCTAATTTTATTTTTTTCAGATCTAAAAATATTGAGTAACTCCACTATAAACCACGATAGACAATGGGTGTATCAGATCATTATTGCACACCCTGGGTGCATTGTGAGGTACAAGGACTTGATGGAGGAACTTACACCACCTGTGAAGTGCATTAATGCCCTGATACACCCATGGGCTGCAGTGGGTTAGCACACTTATAGAATAGGCTAGCTAAATGTAAAAAGCAAAACATCAAAACCTTTTTACAGTTAGCATGCCCACTGTTACACTAACAGGTCATTGCTGAATGATCAGGTGACACTTTTTGACAAATGTCAAGTTGTCACATTTGACCTTTCATCAATGACCTTTTCACAATACAGAATCATATTAATTGTGGAAGGAATGGTATCACACCACTCAGCAGATAAGGGACAACTAAAAATAAAATTAAACAGTACATGTTAGGATTGTTAAACAGTGAGTGCACAGTGGCAGGTTACCCAAACCACATCAAACATATATGACAGTTGACGTGCGTCACTGTTGAAGGGTATTAAAAATACCATCCAGTAAAAATGTTATAGCGCCCCAAAGGTGTAACCATAGCAAAACAGAGCTGTGTCCTGAACCAGCTCACATGCCACCAGGCTGGCACCCCAAGCACCCTTGTGTGATGTCAATAAATTAATTTAGAGTATGCAATCAATTGACATGTATATGTATGATTTTTCTACAGCTTTTACTACTATTTTCTTTTAAAATTTACATAAATCAAAGCAATCACTGGAGTAACAGGGGCTGTTACTCCAGCAGTCAATTTCATTTTTCTAAATTGCAGCTATACATTGTACCAACAACTATAGAAAGATTGCAATCATAAAGGTCAAGAGAGTGCACACTCAGCATTCATTTCCTGATGTCACAAAATTAGCATGGGGTGCCTGCATAGGGGCACGTCAGCAGGTTCAGGCAATGACTTTGTATTTCTGTGAGTACACAGTCAGGGTGCTATGACTTTTTGACTAGATGGGACAGCGTGGTATTATTAATACCCCTCAATACTGCAGCAAGTCCACTATCATATATGGTTGTGGGGGGATAGTTACCTGACAGCGTGCACCTGCTCTTTAACATGCTCTTGCACTGCTACTTTAACACAATACAAGAAAAAGAAAACATTAATGTAAAAGAAAAAAAATAAATAGTTGAGCTGTATGTCAAAATATTATTATGTAGGAAAAGAAGGAAAGAGAAGGACAGTATTTTTTTTAGGGTTTTTTCCTTTTATAATTTCTTTTGCTGTATTTTTAAGATTTTTTTGGGGGGGAGAAAGTTAGGAAAAAGAAAGATAAAACACAAAATAAGCCCTTCTGAAGCCTTCACCCATAATCCAAAGCACTCTTAGCTCTACCAAGTCACTACTCAGTGTCCCAAGATCCCTGTGCTAGATAACTTTTTTGTACAGGGCCCCCAATTGGATGAATGCTTTCCTCAGCTTCATTGCAACTGAAAATAAGATTGGCAGTTTTAAATACATCCTTCGGGACCACCTCCACTCTGCCAGTATTTGTGATTGCTTTTGAAGCTTATGTTTGTTGCAGTTACTGCTTCCCTTCCACCCCTCCTCCCTCCCTCTCCTCTTACCTCTCCACTGATGTTTCTAACCTCACTTTCCAAGGTCTTCCCCCCTTCACTAGACCATTCCCCACCCACCCTTGACAAGGAACTCTGTCATGCCTCTCTACCCATCCCCCCGCTTCACCTGCATCTTATGCTATTAGTAGGACTCCCCAATATGTCTGCCTAGTAACCACCAATTAGGTCAATGAGGGACTTCTAATACATAGTGCGTTTTTCTCCTTGCACACATTTGTATATGTTATGTTTATGCCTGTTTTTTGCAGTAGTATAATGTAAATAACACCTGTTATGCACCTGCATATGGCTGTTTTGCACCTGTATATTGTACTTAAGCACCTGTTGTGCACTTACATACTGCGCCATCTATTATGTTCCATACCTTCTCGGTATGATGTAATTGTTTACTGCTACCACCACTGTGTATAGTGTTATTGTACATATGTTGTCAATAATGCTGTACATCAGACATGCATCCTTTGTAAAAGAGTCCACTACTGTATATAATCTTACTGTATGTTGTGTGTCACACATTTGTACCTTAAGGCGAAGCCTTTGAAAATGAGTCTGTGACTGAAAGGCAGTTTCTGAAATTTTCAATAAATAAAAAAATAAATAAGAGTTAGAAAGAAAAAAAGTCAGACTACTGGGCCGGGTGCTGCTCATTATTGTTAAGCAGCAGTTGGAACATGGACATTATTTGCAGCTGGTGACCCTCCTTCCTGTGCAACTGCTGCTGTATGCTGTTGGTCATGTTGCCAAGGTGGTCGACCTCACTCCACAAAGCCCCAAGGTCAGCCTAGGTGGCAGGGATTGATGCTGGGTTTTCAGCCCATGCAGGTACAGGAGACATCACCTTCTCCCTCTCCCTTCTCCTGTGCTTCTTGCCACTGTGTGCAGGCTGAGGCCATGCTGCCACCTGCTTTTGCACTACAGGACTGTTTCCTGCAACCTCAGCCAACTTGGCTTCCCATTGTGCATGGTGGTGGATACTGAGGTGAGTACACTGCCCACCTGTCCCAACATGTGTACCCTTCCTACCCTGCCACACATGCAGGCCACAGAAGTTGCATTTAGCTATGCTCAGGTCACCTGGCAGTGTGCTAAAGAAATGCCACACTGCCAAGCTGTGGGGTGAACCAGACATATGTGGGGGGGGCACAGAGATTGTCAGCTGCTGTACATTCTAGAGTGGAAGAACTGGCTGCTGTTGTTCCACCTCTGGTGGCTGATGTTCCTGCTGCTGCTGCTGCTGCTGTTGTTGGTCTGCAGCCATGGCCAATGGTGGTGGGGCAGTGCTAGATGCTACTGGTGGTGTATTGCTGGCACCACTAACTCCACTGCCACTGGAGTTACCATTTCCTGGTGGGGAAGCACTTGCAGGGAACAAATTTCTGTGATTGATGTGCATCCCACCATCATGCATCCTTGGGCCGACATGGTCGCCATGTCTCTCTCCACCAAAACAATTGCGCTCCATGTTAATTCAAATAAGAATTTAAACTATCCAAAACAAAAAATTAAAAACAGACTAAAATCAAGAAGACTATATACTATAAAATTAAAACAAGGGGCACAACTAAAAAGCAGAAATTGCACTATAAGCAGAAAAGACTGGTAAATATTAGTGCAGTAGCGCTCTCTCTCTCTCTCTCTAATCAAAACAAACAAGCTCTTTTCTCAGCACTGGGCAAGGGAAAGTGAAACTAGTTCATTATCTAGCCTAATTAACTTCCTGCCTGCACCATGTGACCTGCAGACTGTCAGACATGTGGTCTGTGGGCTGTTTTTCACAAACTTCGCCTTCCTTAATGCAGCGTGAAATTAAGGCAAAGTTAGCTGTGTGAAGTTAATTAAAGGTGAATATCGACCTGTTATTAAAAACTTTGAGTAATTATCCCCTTGATTCGAAGTTGCTAACTTCGCCTGAACTTTTTCATTAATTGAAAAAACTTCACTGCATCTCTACTCCCAACTAATCCTCTGTACCCAAGTTTCAGGTCTCCCCTTGGAGTTGGCTATCATAATAACAGGGGTTGCTGGGGGTGCAGCCTCCCACATATAAACATGGTATTCTATTTTGTTCCTGGATAGCCTGTTGCCACTTTTTGCTGTTTTTAATTTCGGTGCAGTGCGCATCTCGGTTGTTGTAGTCAGTGAGGTGCACTCGCCATTACTGCAGTCACTATAAAATTATCGGTCATATGACATGGCACCATTTCAGAACCATCTGAAATTAATAAGATATTTGAAAACATTTATAAAACTTTAAATACCTCAGAAAGGGGTTCTAACTATAACGATATTGAATCATTCCTTCAATCCATCTCATTACCTTCCCTCCAAGATCCCCAAATATCATTTCTAGATCAGGAGATAACCATAATGGAAATTGAACAGGCAATGGCAATTCTGACCAATGGTAAAGCTCCAGATCCAGATGGCATTCATACTGACTTTTATAAATGCTTTGTAGATTTGATTACCCCACATTTAAAAATTATTTTTGATTATAAATCGGAACATCAATTTCTTCATACATCTGCCACAGAAGCTACAATTCTTTAATTCCAGAAAGAAAGATAAATACCCCACCAACCATAGCTCATATAGATCCATTTCTCACATTAATATGGGCAGTAAAATCTTACTAAAATCCTGGCAGACTAGACTCTATATTACCTCATGTAATTCGCCCAGATCAAAACAGGTTCATTAAAGGCTGACAACTGAAATCAAATGTCAGGAGAACCATCAATTTAATTGATAAATTTAAAAATGAACATTTTTCCACTCTTTCTCTTGATGCCGAAAAAAGCATTTGATCAGGTAGAGTGTGAGTATATTAAAATATTATTGCAATACAGTTGTCCCTCATTATAGCGAATCTTGTCATAATGAATCCTGCTTAAAATGAATGTAATTTATGGCTCCCACTACAATACTTTCATTTCATCTGCTCATTTGAAAATTGAGAAAACTGTCAGTTCATAAATGAGCAATGAGCTAACGATCAAAGATGGTTTTAATTTATTTATGAGATACCCTGTGCGTATGCTTTCCATGCTGTAATTTTAATTCCTGACTAATTAGCTATCAAGTGTAGTTGTAGCTGTAGTAGCTGTAAATAGTTTCAGACTTTTACAATCATTGCAATCATTACAATTAAGTTATTAAGCAATTGAATGCACATTTTTGGGGCATTCAAGTTCCTTCACACTGCAGCTCTGGACAGCAACCCTGGTCCTAACTTCATGCCTAAGATAAAAAAAGAAAGAAAGGCACTGGATGTCAGTACCAAACTGGCCATCATACAAAGTTTAAAAAATGGAGAGGGACTAGCAAAACTTGCCTCCAAATTTTCACTTGCCATGTCGACGATTTGCACCTTCTGTAAACAAGAGGAATCTCTGAGGGCTTTTGCAGACAACTGCATAGAGAAGGAGGGTATGCAGCGAAAAAAATTAAGGCTTTCTGGCAATGCTGAGGTGGATCAAGCCGTTAAAATATGGTTTGAGAGTCAGCATGCAGCTGGTGTCCCAATCTCTGGTGCCATTGTTAAAGAGAAGGCTGATTCTTTGGCAAAACAGCTTATGGGTGATGAATGCAATTTCAAATCCTCTCCTGGCTGGCTCTGGTGATTCCAACATCAAAATGGCATTAAACAACTTAAAACTGCAGATGAGCAGAGGTTGGCAGATGATACTGCTGCTGCTGAATTCATGCCAAAATTGATAGACATTTTAGAAGAGGGAGGTTATGAACCTTGCCAGCTGTGCAACACTGATGAAACAGGATTGTTCTACAAGTGTTTGCCTGACAGAACCCTCACTGCACGAACTGAGACTGATTCCTCAAAGGGATACAGAATGTTTAAGGACTGGGTGACAGTGCTTGTTTATACAAATGCAACTGGCGACCATAAGTTAAAACCACTATGTATCGGTTGCTTAGTGAACCCAAGATGTTTCCATCACAAAAACAGAGATTCCCTCCCTTTTTTGTATGACTACAGTGCAAACTCATGGATGACCCAAGATATATTTAGACAATGATTCCATCAGGAATTTATACCTTCTGTACGCAGATTCCTTTGATGGAACGGTAAGGACACTAAGGCTATACTCCTACTAGGCCAGTGCCCTGCACATCCAAAAGCCAAAGAAATTGTGAGCAGAGATGGGAAAATAAAAGTTCTTTACCTGCCCAGTAACACCACATCAATCATCCAGCCAATGGACAAGGGTGTAATAGCAAATCTGAAAAAACTTTACCAGAAGCAACTATTAAGGGAGATTACATCACAAGACAATGGGACAGAGCTGATAACATTTCTAAAGGCATACAACATTAAGGATATGATGTACATTGCTGGTACTGCTTGGGACTCAATTACAGCTGAAAAAGTGACCAATTGCTGGCACAATGGTCTCGGGCCAATATTCGAGGACAGTACCACTGTTACCCCTGCTGTGTCCACTCAACATGATGAAATTGACATAGAGGATATCACCATTGCTGCACGATTGGGGCTTATTGAAAGGACTGGTCCTGATGCCCACAATCAACTTCAGCATTGGTTTGCTCAGGATGACACTATGGCTGTGTCGGGTGTGCTAATAGATGAAGACATTGTGGCTGAAGTGAAATCTGGGCACCGCACTCTATCACACAGTGCAGATTCTGTTGAAGGGGCGACAGGCACTGCAGAAATCAAAGTAAGCTCAGCCAAGGGAATAGCAGGACTGGAGACAGGGTTGCGGTATCTGAAGTAGCAGTCCTTTGTGTCTTTACAGCTGCTACAGTTAATTAAGACAGCTCATATTGCTGAGTAACAAGGATATGCTTAACAATGGTCTAACCCAGAAAACAACTGACTACTATTTTAAATAAATTAACAATGTATACTACAGCTCTGTATGTTGAGTGAATACATTTTAAAATTACAACATGAGATTTCTACAGTCTGTCGTGTGCTTATTAGGTTTACTTGTAATAAATTTTGATACAGTATTTACTGAAAAGTGTACTTAAAGTCATTACAAATTTATTATGTGTAGTCTTATTTTTCATTTGTAATGATTACTCGCTATAACAAACAAAGCTAACGGCCCCCGTGCATTTATTATAACGAGGCACAACTGTATTTGAAATTTGGCCCCAAATTTAGAACCTAGGTGGACATATTATACAGCAAATTGATATCCAGGGTCAGAACAAAAAGGGATTTATCCTAACTGGTAGAGCTACATAGGGGCAGTAGACAAGGCTGCCTACTCTCTCCATTAATTTTTGCCCTGGCCATTGAACCACTTGCAATCGCAATCAGAGAAAATGATAAGCTACAAGGGTTAAAAGCAGATACTATGGAACACAAAATAAGTTTATATGCTGACGATGCCCTGATATTGACTGAACATTGAAATCTGATCAGTGAAGAATTAAAAAATACCCTAACTACATTTTGTAATGTCTTGGGATATAAGATTCCTTTGGGTAAAACTGGATTAGTGGAGTCCAAAATCCATACAGATACCTTTAGATTAACTTACTTAATTTAAGAAAAATCACCATATTAAAATAGTGTGTCAGTTTAGATAATGATAATTCAAACCTATATCCTAATAACTTAGAACAATTAATAGTTAAAACCAAAAAAGATCTTGGCCACTGGGAAATGTTACCTCTAACACTTATTGGTCATATCAATGTGATCAAAATGAAAATCTTGCCTAGATTTTTTTTTGTTTTGTTCCAAACAGTGGCCCAGATATTCAAACTGTGCCCAAAAAGTGTGCAATAGTAGGAGCAAGCACAAGTCTATTGTGCCCATGCGCATCAGAAGCGATATTCAAAAAAGGAGCAAGCCAAATTGCGCCTACAGCCAATGTCTGAATATCGCACAACCTGAGCCATAGCGCAACTAGAGAGGGGAAGCTGAGCAGATATGATGCGCTATGGCACAACAAGGGATGTTCAGCTGAGCAGTCCAGAGGTGCCATAGCGCAAGCAGGGAGCCCCCCAGCTGCAGAGCAATGTAACTGCACAACCAGGGAGGTAGGGGCCCACCACCCATGCCACAGATGGGCACAGCAACACACAGCAGAACTGACATTGTCCCCCCACACCCCAAGCAAAGCAAAACTGGGGGAGGGCTGGAATAACCACCGGCCCATGGATACAAGCAAACAACCCACAGCCGGGCCATGGTGCCCCATCACACCCACCGGCAAGCTGAGACTGCCACACAAGGAGGGCAGACCACCCCGTGCCACACCAACCCCCCCAGTGCACAGCATACCCTGCACTGTGACCCCCAGACAACCCCCATGAGCAGTGACCACCACTGCAGGAAATCCCATGCATACCACCACCCCCACTGTGACACTGCAACCTTGTGCACCACAGAACCATACAAGCCAGCCCCACCATGAGCACCCAGCAGTGGGTGGCAGCACACGGCAATACAACAATGACAGACACAGTGCCACCATGCACATTCCTCCCGAGGCACAGCTGAGAGACCGACCATGTGTCGGCACAAGAGGTACCCCACATGGGACAGGGCTTGTCCCTGACACCACCACCAGTGATACAGCACCCTGCACAGTAGTCCAGTGACACACCCTGACCCACAACTGGCCACAACAGCCAGCACAGACACCCACAGTGGTGCGTGGAAGCATGCACTACACCAGATGCAACACAGTGCAGGGACAAACACCCACCCATACCCAAGGGGACAACAACACAGGGACACAGTAGCGGGGCAACCAAGCCCCCAGTGTGGGCCCATGGAAACTGTGTACACACAGCCTGCAGTCCTTCATGGCACAGGAGTGCCAGCCACCCTGCGCAGGCACTGTGGACCCATACACCACCATCATATGCCTGGATCACAAGTCACAGACAGTGGTGCACATCCCCTGCAACACACACAAGCCACAGCATGGAGGTGGGACAACAACCATGGAGGCAACAGTGTTACCCAAGGCAGACATGCACCACACCAGTGACAAGAGGCAACCCAGCATTGTGATGGGTACAGTGGCTGCCCTGCATGGACAGCCACCACTGAAATGCCAGCAGACCCTGCAGGTCACAGACATGCATGTGTGTCAGCTGCAGAGGCCATGGATGTGCTGGCAGGTGTGCCATGGACACAGAGCATGCACCATGGACCACTGCACACAGTCATCCAGTGCACAAGGCACAACACACACACACACCACAGACACTGACTGATAGCTACCCCCACACCATAGTCACTTCCCCACGGACACACACACACATACCCATGACTGCAATTCAGAGACCACCACAGTATTCCTATCAAAATAACTGTATTGCAAAACATATAAAAGTTAACTATGTACAAGACTATATACAAATATATACAAGGTGGGGGGGAGGCCCACAAGCAAGGTCTGGGTGGGTAAGGGCAGGGGGACAAATGGGACGTGAAAAGGAGGGGGTGAGGGTGGGTCCGGGGGTAGGGGATTACAGGGTCTGAGGGACCCTAGCAGGAGTGCCACTTCCCACTCTGTCTCTGTCTTGGGTGGTGCCTCCGCAGGACCCTGGTGTCATCAATCCTGCAGAGGATGTCCAGCGATGCATGTGCTACCTGGAGGATCTCCCGTAGTGCCTCCCTGACCTCCCGGAGATGGCTTGTACCTAGGACAAGGGAGCACAGTCAATAGGTGTGAATGCACAGCCCCATACAGCCTGCCCACTGTGCATGGCATACAGCCATGGGACATACCTCTGTGATGGTGTGTGACCACCCACAGTGATCATGTCCACATGACCTGCCCACCCAGGTGCATACAGCCATGTGAAACACTGCATACACCCACCAGCCCAGTCACACACAGCACCACCATGGCCATTTATTGACATGGCTATGTGGTGCAAAGGCAGTGGCACAGCCATGTACCCAGTGCATGTATGGACCACCATTGATGCACTCCCAGACATGCATTGCCACTGGACAGTGCTGACTGTAACAAGTTGCGTGCATGGCAGTGGTGTCGATGGATGGTGGCCATGCCCCGCTGTCCACCCTGTTACACAGCATGCAATAGTAATCATGGAATTATGGCACTCACCCTCATCAGGCCAGTCATGTTGGCGGTGATGGCCCTCATCCTGCCTGAACGCTCTGTCCTCCTCCCTCCACCACTCCTCCCTCAGTCTGCAATGCTCGTCCATGCCTATGGGGGAAACAAGGAGAGAAGAACATCAGTACAATCCTGAAGCAAAGTCCCCCTGCCCCAATGTGTGTGCCCACCCACCCAGCCAGACCCACCAACCCCACACCCTGTAAATACTGCCACAGCCAACCCTAGACTATGCCTCCCCTATGTGCTGGACACATACAACACTGTTACCCATATGGACAATACAAGTGCATTGACAGAACCCCTACCTGGACATGGCATCATGCCCCTCCTGGCACGTGACCACAGATGGGCTAGTAGCTCCAGCTCCCTCCTCCTGATGTCCCCATAGTGGTGCCTGCACTGCTCTGCACTCCTCCTCCATCCAGTGGCCTCCTCCAGGGCAGTGACCACCTCCTGCCACACCTGGGTCCTGGCCCTGTCCAGTGGTGCCTCCCCAAACAGAGGCCCATGGTGTGGCTTGACAATAGCCACCAGATTCGCCAACTTGATGGCTGTCCACTGAGGGGATCTTCTGCATGCCATACCAATGGCTATAGTAGGCAATATGGTGCTCTGCAGCATGGTACCCCACATGCAGAGGCTGCGCGGTACAGCGCTGCCATTTCCTATCACGCTGTTACCGAACAGCGCAATAGAGGTGCACCCATGCCTGACACATGGCGCCAAGGGGGCAAAGGTCATGCACAGGGTCAAGGGTCTCTGACGCAAGGCCACGCGCAGCACCATTGGACGACTATGTGTGTTGCATGATTGGTTGCCTGTGTGCCAGCACCACAGTGGACTATCGGGCAGTTGTGCCATTGCGCCTATGAAGGCCCATTGTCACAGCGCCATGTAGTGACCTTCGCTATAGCACCACTAGCACAATGGTGGCCATGCCCTGCATTGACCATCATGCACAGCATGTCATCAGCATGGCAGATGCCAGAGTCAGCAGCCTGCGCATGCGCAGTGAGGTGTACTACACATGCCACAGAACTGTGCCATTGGCGCAGCACATTCAACACAATTGTGCAAAGCACAAAAGCGCGATATTCAGCCGTCATATGCTAATCATCCGATCAGCCATTCAATGGTGCAGCACCATGATTTGCATGTAATTAAAGTTGCTCCTCACCTAATTTGCATGGATAACGCTATAAAACTGCGACAAAGTGCTGCAGTGGCCATAGTCGGTTACTGCAGTGTATTGGTGAGTTGCATGCTGTGTGGGAGCATGGACTGCGGATTCAGGGACATGCATTGGACTGCACAGTCACAGGTAAACACTGCCATCCTTACAGGCTGAATAATGACCGAGCAAGTTCTGGGTGAGGAGGACAATGGTGGTGGGAGGAGGAGGAGGCCCAATTTCATGAAGGCCAAGACCGAGGCACTTTTCGAGGCCTACCTGGATCAGGAGCCGCTGCTCAATGGATGGTGGGGCACCCCTCCGGCCTGTGCTGCTGCATGGGAAGAGGTGGCACATGCCGTGAACCTGCATGGCAGCCACCAGCGCTTCATGCAGGAGTGTAAGAAGAAGATGGGTACTGACAGGAGGAGGGAGAGGAGAAGGTGGCTGCCATCAGGGCGGCACGTGCTGCAACAGGCGGGGAACAGCCGGAGGTGGTGCAGCTCACAACAGCAGAGGACAGGCTTGCTGCAAGCATGCACCGCAATGCCATACAGGGAGTTCCGGGCGGTGGCTTCCAGACGGGTGGTGGCCCATCTCTGCATGGTAAGCCATGGTCTGCCTTGGGGTGGGTAGGTAACACGCAGTAACGTGACTTTGCTTTCCCTTACAGATCCTGAGCATCTGCATGGGTCAACGTTGGTGGGCCTGTCCACTGCAGACAGTTGGCCAGAGTCAGAGTTTGGACCATCCACCTCCAGAGGTTTCTGTGGATCGGCATGACAGCAGGGCCACCTGGCTGTCCACACTGATGTCGTTGAGACAGGTGTGGGGGTAGCCCTTCCTGTGTCTCAGCATTCTGGCATCCATGGATGCCAGACTGGGGCAGAGACCTGCACCAGTGATGAAGACATGACCGTCATGGGCAGTGACACATGTGTGCCACAGGATGGACACACAGCAGGTCAGCTCACGCCCACGGCTGTGGCTGGTGCCACTGTGGGGGCCAGCGTGTCAGCACAGTCCCAGGCTGTGCCTTTCAGCACCAGTGGGGCAGCATTGGTGTCTGTTCAGGACAGTGGGACTGTTGTGGCCACTGTGGCAGCACTACTGAGCCCTTGGGTGCAGCAGCCGGAGAAGCAGCAGCAGCAGTCACCCACCGGGACTGGGGGTTCTGGGTTCAGCGGCGGCATCTGTGCACCACCTGTGGACTTGCCCATACCTGGTCCTGGTGTGCAGCACCCACCCTCAAGGGGTGCTGAACATCAGGCCGGTGCACACCCTGAGGGACAGGATGCCGAGGAGGCAGATGACCTCTTGGACGAGCACATCCGCCTACTGTGGGCATCGATCCAGCTGCAGATGCGGCTTGCAATGTCTGTGGAAGCACTGTGTGTGGCTCTGGAGTGGGAAGAGGAGCGTCACAGCAGGGACACCGAAATGATCCTGTCACGGATGGACCGTTTGCGGGAGGATGTGACCGCTGCCATTGACAGGCATGCACAGGCGTTCATTGCTGTCATGGCCACAATGGGCACACAGTCAGGTGCCCATGTGATGCACACACCACGCAGTGCACTCTCCACTCCCCATTCCTGGCATTGTGCGACTCCCACCCTGTCAATGCCGGGTTCAGCTGTGGACATCCCGAGCACTCCTGGCGCAGGCATGTTTGGTGTGCTGCAGACCCCTTCATGGGCACGGTCATGTTTGCACAGTGGAACCCCTGGTGAACCATCGGTGCCACCCCATGAGGCCTGTGGTCAGCCTGCCAGTGCTGGCGGGTCTCGGTGGGGCCACCCAGGCATCCAAGATGGCTGTGGCACTGTGCCGCAAGACTGACCTGTCTCCCAGCATGGGTACTGTCTGGTGCTGCCCTGTGTGCATTGTGTGTTTCAGTGGGCAGTGCACAGATGGGTACCCAGCCCTGCACGTGGACACATGGTCCACCTGCACACCCTCCCGGCTGCTGTCCGCAGGTATGTGTGCATGATGATGCCTGCATTGTGCTGTACACTAAAGTGCAATGATGCCCAGCATCTGACACACACACACATGGACAGTCAGTGGACATGGTGGCCTGTGGACATGTGTGTTGCTAGGGTTGGCATTCTGGGTCAGTGTGCCTCCTGCCCTCTGTGCACGTTTGGTGCATTGTGTGTGTGCGTGTGTGTGTGACCGTCCATGTGGCATGTTGATCCTCACCCATCCCTGGTTGTGAGTGTGTGCTTCTGTGCCCTGCCACTTCTCTTGCCAGCATGCACCCCTGGTGTGTTGCCATGCATGTTTGTGGGTTTTGCCTTAGCCACTGGTGGTTGCACATGGCCCCATGACTTACCTGGGTTGGCTAAAGTGCTCCTCTGTGATGGTGTCCCGGTGCAGCTGTGCCAGCCGGATCAGTTGGGGGTCCCGTCAGCCAAGGGGGGGCTGCCCATCGCCATCATCACCGGCGTCCCCATCGTCCCCACTGCTGTCCCCGTCTTCAACCTGTACGGCTATCCCTCATTCTTTGGCCATGTTGTGCAGGATGCAACAGGCCAGGAATATCCCACAGGCCTTTGAGGGGCTGTACTGTAGGGCACCGCCAGAGGTGTCCAGGCAATGGAAACGTGCCTTCAGCATCCCGAACACCTGCTCAATGATATTGCATGTGGTGGCATGTGCCTCATTATAGCGTTGCTGAGATGGGGTCGTGGGCGGCCGGTAGGCTGTGAGCAGCCAGGGACGGAGTGGGTATCCACTGTCACCTGTGTGCAGAGGGTGGAGGTTAGTTTCATGATCAGCTTCGGCCTGTCCCACTCCCTGTTGGCCACACCCATGGCACCTCTGGCCATGCCCCCCCAGGCCCTAGATATTTCCATTTGGTTTGCATACTCACCCACTAGGTGTCCTGTGGGGATGTCCCCACTCTCAAATCGGTGGCACAGTGCAGACTGGTGCCAGATGTATGAATCGTGTGCTCCCCCAGGGTGCGTGGTACAGACATTGATGATGTGCCCACTGGCATCGCACACCACCTGGCAGTTGATGCTGGAATAGCCCTTGCGGTTCATGTATGCGGCCCCCTCCTCACCAGGTGGTGTGCGTATGGCCACATGGGTGCAGTCTATTGCCCCAGCACACCAGGCATACGTGCTACCCTATAGAACTCCTGAATGTTTGCTGTGCACTCCACCACAGTGCTGGGGAAATGGATGTGCTCCTTAGCATGTGGCAGCTGTGCAGTGATGAATTGGGTGAGGTTGCGTGATGTGGCCGACTGGGTTATGCCTGTGGTGTCCCCAGTTGGTCTCTGGTAGGTACCTGTGGTGAGCAAGCACATGCAGGCTGTTACCTTTGTCTCCACTGACAGGGCATGGCTCCGTCATGTGGGTGCCTGCATTGCATCACTGCACAGCTCACAGAGCTGCCTCAGTATTGCCCTGTTCAGGTGGTACCGGCCCACAATCTCAGTTTCTGTATACAGCTCAAAGCTGGTGCGGGCTCAGTACTGCCTGTTGGGGGCATATCACCGACGAGCCCTTCCATGGCCAAGTCCTCCTGCCGCCTGCCTTCTCATCCCCCTCATTACAGCCTCCATGTGGAAGGTGGCACTGGCCATGTCCCTGGCTTGCGTTCCCCCCCCCAGCAGCTGTTGCTTTGTTCCCCCCGCTGTCCTGGCTGCTACCTCCCCTGCACTGGGTACACCTGTCTGTGCTGGCCTCTGGATTGTGTGGCTACACACACCTTCCCTGTGCCTCTCTGATGCTGTGGTTTTCCCTGGCCTGCCCTCTTACTGCCACTTTCCATGTCCCTGCCTCTCCCTCTGCCTCATGTGGCTTCCCTGTAGCGTTCTTGAGCCTCTTCCTTGCTCCTTTTTATTTTGGTTCATTTCTGCTATGGCACAACTTCCGCTTGCTCCACTGTTGTGAATTGCACAAGTCTTTCAATATCACACTGTGCCATTTATGCATGGTTCCTCCCCCTTCGGTTGTGCATGCCTTCATTATCATTGCACTGTTGCTCAGCATGTTTTTGGTGGCGCAACTGCCTCCTGCTGAATATCGCAGAATGGCGCAATTTCGGACTTGCATGAGCGCAACCCTATTTCGCTTGGCTCAACTCTTTTGAATAACTGGGCCAGTATTTATAATTCTGAATAATCCATTTTTCAAAACAATGGAAAATATTACATTTACTTGTGGAAGGGCAAAAAGTCAAGACTGAAATCAAAAAATTATATGTTCTTAAAAATCAGGGTGGCATTTCCCTTCCAAATCTCCACTGGTATTAGTAGGGGCAGATATAGTCTTGGCATTCAATTGATTTAATCAAAAACAGAAATGGCAGGCATGCAAAATCGAAATAGGTTGCATACCATATGATGGCATTAAGCATATATTATACACAGGTCCTTATTGTGTAAAAATTAAACATTTATGTATGTCTACACTTACCTATACCATATGGGATAGCATTTTTAAAGTCACACACACCCACAACAATAAATCACAATACTCCCCTAATTATCTTAACAGTCTTTTTACCCCATCGATCATAGATATATGCTATAGACTATGGTATAAAAACATTTCTCAGTGTAATGCATTGGGCTCCTAACCAGCTGACAGTTTGTGACATAAAAGTGCTAGAATTCTATTGAATTATTTTCTTACTAACAGTGTGAAAAGTAAAGACAAAAATCTACTAACCTACTTGTTTCACTTTGCTAACACATATTTTGTTACAAAAGTAGAAGGTAATCACTAACACATCAAAATTCAATAGATAAAATAATAGTTTATCTATTTCTTAGAAGTAAACCCCAGTTCTTAATATGTCTTTCTGAAAGTAAGTTGGGAAGTGTGTGTATGTGGGGGGGGGGGTACTAGAAATGGCAGGTCTGCTACATGAAATTGTAGTCTATGAACTCATCACCCACCAGTTAAAATCAAACCTCCAACACACATAGTTCAATAAATTAGACAGATACTATATATAAGCATATTAAACATATGTAAGATCAAAACAGAGTAATGACCACATATTAAAAGGTATCAGACTGCCTGTTAAGTATTTTTCCTTAGTGCAAATTAACACATTTCATTAAATTTGCTATACTTACATATGTTTGGAGCAAAGTGCAACTGCCCCAAGCATGTTTGAATATAGCGCCCCAAAGCAACAAACTCTGGTCAGAGCCAGTACCACTACAGTCAAGCTGGTGGTGAAACAAGGGGACTGGAGAAACACAGCACTGTTCATGTTGAAGACGGCCACTGGAGCATTTTGCACATGCGCACTGAACTCCAGTGGCCATCTTGGACATGGGGGGCTGTGCTGTCAAGAGACATCAACTGGACAGTTTGGGACCAGTTTTGTCAATTTCTGACACAATTCGTGAGTTATTGGTGAGCTCCTCTAATTACAAGAATTTGCTGGAATGGTCACGAAACTGCTCAGTATGGCCCGTTGTAGTCCCAAGCAGTCAAGAGACAACAACCAGACAATTTGGGGTAATTCATAGATAGAGTCTGTCAATGTTCATGAATTATTAGTGAGCTTATTTAATTGCATGAATGTGCCGAAATTCCCACTGAACCACTCAGTATGGCCCGTTCCTGCTCCCAACCATTCAAGGTACTGCAACCAGACAGTTTGGGACCATTTCTATCAATTTCTGACATAATTCGTGAATTATTGGTGAGCTCCTCTAATTACAAGAATTTACTGGAATGGTCATGAAACTGCTTAGTATGACCCATTCTTGATCCCAAATAGTTAAGACACAGCAACCGGACAGCTTGGGACCATTTTTGGACATATTCTGTCAATGTTCATGAATTATTTGAGAGTTCATTGAATTACACAAATGTGTTGTAATTTCCACAAATCAGCTTAGTATGGCCTGTTCTTCCTCCCATCCATCCATCCATCCATCCATCCCATCAAGATACTGCAATCGGACAGTTTGGGACCAATTTTGTCAATTTCTTACACAATTCTTGAATTATTGGTGAGCTCTTCTAATGATATGAATTTGACAAAATGGCCACAAAATTGCTCAGTGTGGCCTGTTCTTGCTCCCAAATAGTCATGAGACAGAAACCAGACAATTTGGGATCATTTGTGGACAGAGTCTGTCTATGTTTGTGAATTATTCGTAAGATCATTTAATTGCACAGATGTGCTGTAATTCCCACAAAACTGCTCAGTACGGGCTGCTCTTGCTCCTAAACAGTCAATAGACTGCAACCAGACAGTATGGGACCATTTTTGTCAATTTTTGCAGTAATGCATGAATTTTTGGTTAGCTCCTCTAATTAAATGCATGTGACAAAATGGTCACAAAACTGCTCAGTATGGCCTGTTCTTCCTCCCAAATAGTCAAGAGACTGCAACCAGGCAGTTTGGGACCAATTTTGGCAATTTCTGACACAATTCATAAATTATTGGTGAACTCCTTTAAATACACAAATTTGCCAAAATGGTCACAAAACTGTTCAGTATGACCCGTCCTTGCTCCCAAATAGTCAAGAGACATCAACCGGACAGTTTGGGACAAGTTTTGGACAGAGTCTGTCAATGTTCATGAATTATCTTTGAGCTCATTTAATTACATAAATGTTCCGTAATTCCCATGAAACTGCTCAGTATGTCCCATTCTTGCTCACAACCAGTCAAGAGACTGCAGACAGACAGTATGGGAAAATGTTGTTGTCAATTTCTGACATGATTCCATGAATTTATTGGTGAGCTCCTCTAATTACAAGAATTTGCTGGAATGATCATGAAACTGCTCAGTATGCCCTGATCTATCTCCCAAGTAGTCAAGAAAGAGCAACCTGACAGTTTGAGACAATTAGCTGGACAGATTCTGACAATATACATGAATTATTTGTGATGTCCTTTAATTGCATGAATTTGCCAAATAGGTCAAGAAACTACTCAGAATGGATGGAGCCATTGTCTTCACGACAACAGGCTCCAACACAGCAAAAGTGAGTAAAACAATACTCAGAGCTCTTGCCACACAAAAGCACCACAGGCACTCTGGACAGCAGTATCAGCTCTGATCAGATTTTGTTCAAATTCTGATCAACAAGTGTTCTTGCATCCCGAAAGGTGATTTTTGCAGTCCTTGTGTGAAATCACCTTTCAGGGAGGAGTTGAACATTTTCTTTGCACTTGCTCATGAGGTGGAGTCATAAGATGGCTATGTTGAAAATTTGGGGCAAAACCTTTAAAAAAACAACAAAAGTTATGAGCCTGCAGACATACAAAGTACACACAAGGAAATGTGGTGCTCATGAATAATACAAAGTCTTACACACATGGCACTCTCCACCCTGCACACTGCTAGATGATGCTTAACTGTTTACCATTATGTCTGATCAATTGGGACAGCAGGAAATGGTGAGGTCATTTTGACCACCTGACTGCCCATCTGTATTTAAATGTTCAGTGTTGTCCTGTTCCTTAATAAAGGACAGTTATTGTCCAAAATTCATCAGGCAGACTAGTACCCCAGAACTTCTATACTAGTGTTGAACATCTAGCATTGACAAATGCTTGTTTTTACAATGATTTGGGAAAGTTGGCTGAATCTGATGAAGGGTAATAGTACATATTTGCCAACAAAAGAGGGAGGTTAACATATGGCAAATCTTGTGGCTTGTTATTGGAGTACTTTTCTATTTTGCAATTTTGCTTTCCAAAACTCCCTATGAGAATCAAAGTTATTGGGTGAGCACATGCTAGGAATGTTTAAATTGGATTGGCTGCAACAGAAAATAAAAAAAGTGAAATATCACTCTTTTCCATAATATGTGAAATCATTCTTTTTTCAGATTAGACAATGGAAAATTTAATGTAGCACATCTCTGCTAAGTGACAGGAAGTAGTTACTCAAATGATGTCCTTTTTTTCATGGCTGCATGGGCAGAGCACTGCAGACATTTTGTTAACTCTGTAGAAGAGAAAAGAGTTGGTGACTGGATTTCATCCCAGTCCTCTTCTATAGTGCAGTGTTCATTCATCCACAGTACTCCACTCATTGGTTGCGTGTGGTGTTTCCCCTGTCCTTCTCCTCTGCAGCCAGATTTCTCCTCTGCCACAGCAGTAGTTTACCCCCTCTGTGGGTGCACTATTTCATTGCTGCCCCTCCTTCCAGAGTTTGCCTTCATGCATGCATATGAAGTTTGTATCTGAAACATCGCTGTGCCCCAGATGGCCGCCACAGCTTGGTGAGAATGCACAACTTCATCATGGCCATCTTAGACATGGAAGACTTTTCCCCTGTAAGCTCCATGAGCTTTTTTTATGGTAACCCCTTGAGTGCTGTTAAAGCAGAATTGCAGCCATGTGAGCTCTGACTGGTGTATTGGGAGTCAAACATATAGTAAGTTGTCATCCTGGTTAATTTTCAACATCAGGCGAAGAGGTTTAAACAGATTTCAGACTGCTAGGATCAATAGGTGTTATTTCAGTTTCCTGTATATTCCCCGGGATGGTTTGTGGGAGATTCTTGCATGTTAGAAGAGAGAGGAGGCCCAGATAATGTAGAATTTGGAGAAGTAGCAATCATTGTTATGACAGATACAGTAATCATTTGATTTGGCTGATGTATGACTGTTTCCACATGATCTCTTTCTGTTTTGCACTCATTATTAACATTTTTAAGCTGATCTACTGTATATCAAGGAAAACCCTTTTACTGTCCTTCAAAGTGACTCTTATCATGAATCAATAAAGATTTGCCAGCTAACCACCATGATTGCAAAGCTGGAGAAACCTTCTCCTGTGAGCATGGGTCTAACGGAAAACTTTGGTTAAATGTAGATCTTAGAATTTTTAAATCAAAGGGCTCCTTTATCCCTGTCGTGTCCTAAAATTATTTTTTGCCTGAATCCATTAAAAATGAAACCAATAATGCCAGTGGTTTATCAGCTTTGATAATTTTTTGCACCTGCATGAGAGGGGAATACAAAAGACTTTAGTAATTCTGGGAGTTAATCTGAATTGTTCTGTAAGTAATGCAATTCCTTAATTGGGTCCAAAATTGAAGTTGAACCATTAGCTTCTAAAAACTGCATTCCCATCACCATTAATTTATTTTATTCAGACAACATTTTTGAAAAAATTCAATTTTTCTGCACAGGTACAAGTTGTCTCTAGAGCTTTTGAGTCTCAAGCCATTGCTTTACTTGTGTATTGTCCGAATGTATATCTTTAACTGGTTTCCCAGTCTAGTGCACTCTTTTTTTAATTGGCTCTGTCCTTGATATACTTTTATCAAGTTTCTTATTGCAAAAGAGAGAATTACTCTGAACAAATTTTGTAGGGATTTTGAGATAGCTTCAAAAGTGATTATTTTAGTGCTTTAAAAATGTTGTTCCGCTGTCTTTGAGAGCACAGCTGTAGCTGACTGCTGACATTTTTTTATCCTGTTTTGCAGTATCCAGAATTTTTGGGATGGCCCCAGTCTCTTCTCTTCCTGTGTGACTGCATAGACTTTGGGACTACCTATGGGGCTTTGTGACAGAAATGCTTGAAGAAGCATGAAAAAGCCTTTTTGCCAGGATTGTCAGCTTCTGTTGGTGAAAAAGCCACATATTTTCTCTGTCACTGGGCTTTCCACTCTTACTAGGAGTTGCTTCCTTTCTTTTATTTTAAGTTGGCAAAAACAGTATTTTCTGGATTTAAAGACTAAATGCTGACAGCGTTACCATGTAATGTGCATAGTAGCTCTGGGATATCCTTGTGCAACTCATTCAATTACAGCAGATAGCTAAGTCTCTTAAAACTATTGTAATAACAGTTCTCTTTTTTTCCAGTAGGAAAACCTAGTTATAATTCATAGTTATAACCAGCGGGTTATAAAGGTGAACATGTGTCAGGTTTCCCTCATTCTAGGCATGAGCACAATGGTCTGTTGCCTGTAACTCTATGGATGAGAGACCACAACCTGACTGCATGCTTATAATCGCACTACCATTATGGAAAAAGACAGATAATAGCAATTATATAAAACAAAGCCTAGGAGAACAACCAGACATATGAACATATGAAAAAGCCAGCCAAGAAATGCTATTTGGTCTATTTAGTCTGCTTGCATTAAAGGGTTCACAGCTTAAGTTACTGACCCTGCCATCCCATACCAATCTTCCAGTCCTTTCCATTCACCCCTTTTATGACCCTTACTGTCCCTTATGTCTATCCCAGTCTCTGTTGAAACTGTCCATTGCCTTGAATGAGATCACCTGTTCCAGCAACACATTCCTAGTGTCCACCACCCTCTCCATGAAGAAGTACTTCTTAACTTCCCTACTAAACCTCCCCCTCCAATTTAAGACTGTGCCCACTTTTATTTTGGTTACCGTTTGGCTTAAATAGAACCTTCTTTTTTACCCCATTTATCACCTTCAAGTACTTAAGGGCCTCAGTCATGTCCCATCTCTCCTTCCTCTCCTCCAGGGAGTACATGTTCAGGACCCCCAACCTCTCATTGTATACTTTAACCTGCTGACCCATGATCCTCTTTGTTTCCCTCCTTTAGGCAGTATCAAGTAGTTTAATGTCCCTCTTAAAGTGTGGGCACTGGTACTGCACTCCATACTCTGCATTTGGCCTTACCAGTGTCCTGTACATGGGCAGTATAACTTCCTCTTTCCTACTGCTAATCCCCCTGGCTATGCATCTCAAAATCTTTTTTGCCATTATTGCTGCTTTCCTGCACTTTGTGGAGTACTTCAGGTTGCTAGTGATAATCACTCCCAGATCCTTCTCCTCCTCAGTTGCAGATGTCTGGACACCTCCCAGATACTACTCCTTAATGGGATTCTTGGCTTCAGTTTGGAACTCAAACCATGTTATTTGGATCTTGGGTATTTAGATCATTCTTTCTGCACCCTCTAGACATAAGGTGCATCAATGGTTCCCCTCTCACTCAAGCTGAGGAATTCAAATATCTAGGCATCACTCTCAACCCTATCTTAGACTTTCACATCCACATTACAAACCAGTGCAACTCTGCTTTAACTCTTGAGTCATACTAGTCAACCACATTAAACAACTGCTCACCCCCATGACTTGGCAGACCACTGATGAGGGCGTACTCCTCCCCTGCCTACAATATGGATAAATACTCATCACTAACACCCCCATCTTACTTACACAAGTGAGCTGTCATGTACAACAATATCTGCCACTTTGCCCTCTCACCCCATGCCTCACTTACCATTGTACACTCTGCACCTCCTTAGGGTGGCAATCATCACCCGCTTCTCGAGCCTATGCCCTTGGCTGCTTCATATACAAGCAGTTCCATTCCCACACCCCTGCCATACACATACCACCACCTGCATGAGCCTGCTCCACCTCCTCCCTCAGGTCCCATGACTCTACCTTGCTTGCCACAACTAAACAGACTACCAAGATGGGCGAGCAGGCTTTCTCCTTATTTTCATCCAGGTTCTGGAACTCTCTCCTCCAAACTGTCCAAGACTCCACCTCACCTTCTCTTTCAAATCTGACTTTAAAACACACCTTATCTAATCCATGACCTGCAACTGCCCCAACCCACTTGAACTCACAACCCATCAGACAAGATTCACTTATTTTAATTACTGTATCTTATCCTCAATCAAATGTTTCCCTACAACCTTACTACCTAAACAAGGTTTTAACTACCTGTCCCTTGTTTATAGAGCATTGCTCATTATTTAGAGACTGCTAGAGCTGGTACTAGACTGCTAGAGCTGGCACTTAAGTGTTTTCACAGGTATAAATTCCTGTCAACCTGTTTTAAATCTTTGACACTAAATATGTTGTACTTCCTATGATTGTATCTTACCAGACATTATTGTACATGTACTGTACTTGTATATTGTTTGTTCTTCCTTGCTGTATTGAACTACAACTCTCGATATTCTCTTGTATATTGTAATCGCCTGGGTCATACCTGAGGAAAGGCACTTGGCTGTACAGTGTACCTACATGGTTAACCGAAAACAAATAAAATAAAATAAATAAATACATACGTAAATGTGCATAACTTTGCATTTCTGGCATTGAAGCCAAGCTGCCAAATTCCAAACCACCTCTCAAGTTTTTCCAGGTCCTCCTTTAGGTCTCATATTCCTTCAGCCAAGTCCACCCTCCCACAGAGCTTTGTGACATCAGTGAAAAGGCACATTTTGCCCTTAATGCTGTTTCCAATTTTATTAATGAAGATGTTGAGCAACACTGGCCCTAGCACTGAGCCCTGTGGGTTGCCACTGGTGACCTCCCTGGTGCTAGGTAACTCTCCCACAACCACCTTCTGAGTCCTGTTTCCCAGTCAGTTTTCAACCCATCAGGCCAACTTTTCCCAGCCCCAAGATCCACCAACTTCCTGACCAACATCTTGTGTGGCACAAAGTCAAAGGCCTTGCTGCAATCCAGGTAAAGGATGTCCACTGCTTGGCCCCTGTCTACTGTTTTGGTGAACCAGTCAAAGAAGTCAATCATATTCTTCTGACACAACCTCCCTTCCAAAAACCCATGTTGTCTTGTATCCTGAAAACCATTCTCCTCTATTCAATTCAATTCAGAGTTTATTAATAGGTAAAAAATACTATTACAATTGTAAAATAGTTTTATAAATACTGTGGCAAACAATGGCTACAGATAAATTAGATAAACATACACGTTTTGCACATGGATAAGGCTTATACACATTTCTGGGAACTCACTGTACATTTATAAAATCTTTAGGAGAACAGTATAAAGTTAGGATATATACCCATTCCAAAATTGAACATGTTAGTTAAGATGGATCTGCCAAAACAATCCCGCCAAGGCCCACAATTTTACAGGGCTCTTAGCTGTAAGATCATAAGTGCATCTTGTGCACTTTTCTTAAAACTCACTATACCTATTATAAGTGAATTTTAACAAAGCAAGATATTAATGCAAATTATATACAATCTAATTGTCTGGCGTGTTGATTACAGGTGAACTGAATGCAGGAATCCAGCCAAAGCCCATAGTTTTACAGGATTCTTTGAAGTAAAAAGATCATAAAGTTCTAAATTGGGTGATAAATTAAATTTGCCCAAAATTTCTCCGAGTCATTTACCTCTGTTTTTATTATAAAGGGGGCAGAGCAAAACCGTATGCTTTAGGTCATCTTCCTGTAAGTTTCTGCACTTACAGAATGATGCAATCACATCCGTTCTGCTTTGGCAATAGTGAACATAGTTTGATTTAAATAGTTCCATCCTGAATCTACATATACGATGCCTTTCATCTGCTTTGGTTAAAATTCGTAGATAAGGTTCCTAAAGATTTTCTTGTTTTATAGTGTTTAAACCACCTAAAATACTTCAGTTCATCCAGTCGAGAATAGTTGTTTGAAATATCAATAGCCCTAATTCTCGAGTTTACTTTAATCTTAATTTCATCCCAGGATTGAATGTATATATCTGTTAAGAGATTTCCAAGACTCAAAGGGAAAACTTGTTTCCTTATCATTCTCCAGTAGATACTTTTCCAGTTTATATGGTCTCCCCGATCTTGCACATGATTGATGTCAGGCTGACCAGTCTAAAATTCCCTAGGTCCACTCTAATTGAGGAGCACTGCATGTGCCTTTCTCTAGTCCTGCAGTACCATGCCTGACTACAGTGAATTATTGAAAAGCCCTGCTAGTGGCTCGGCAAGCTTCTCTACCAGTTTTCTCAGTACCCTTCAGTGTACTCCATCCAAACCTGTTGATTTGTTTCCCTTAAATTCCCGCAGCCCTTTCCTCACTCTGTCTCCCTCTACCACCACATCTGTGCTACCTTCCCCCCACTCCTCTTCTCTCCCTGTTTGAAGCGGTCCATCTTTCTCCCTGGTGAAGATGGAATTGAAATATTTCTTCAACACCTCTGCTTTTCCTCCATTCTTCTTTATTCAATCATAGTCCATCATGTTACTGACTTATTTTGGTCTCAGCAATTATGATGCTACAACAAGGGAGACAGTGAAATGGGAGATCTTGATTTTTGATCACTCCTCACTCAGGTCACCCTTTGTGACAACAGTTTCTACCCCTTCTGAGACATGCCCATGCTGGAGGAGGCAAAATTTAGTTGGGGGGTGTGGGGGGCTAAGCAATCATTTCCCAGGAGGACACCTTGGCGCTGTGACTCCTGGTATGTGAACTGCCTGGTGTTGTAATGTCAGGTTGCATTTTGCCTGTGCCATAATTAGCATCAGCAAAATATATGTTGCTGTGGCATGGGTGAACCCTACTCACCGACCCCTTCAGAAGCTCAACACTTCCATCATTCTTGTCCCTTCTTTCACTTACACAGAAAAAAGGGCCTTCTCTCCCTTTTTAATTCCCTCCACTGATTGCAGTTCCTTTGGAGCCTTAGCCTGCCAGACTACCTTACTTGCTTCATTAGTCATATTTAGGTAATTCTCTATGTCCTCCTGTCTTCCAGTCTTCCTGAGTTTCCTATAGGCTAACCCCTTGTCTTTTACTACTTGGGAAACCTCATTACTAAACCAGTTGGTTGCTTTATCCCTTGAGTTCTTACCCCTGAGCCTAATTCACTCCTCTGTTGCAGCTGTTATTCCCTCCTTCATGATGGACTATGTTTGGTCCACCCCATATCTGTCTGATGTCTGACAGGTGTTTCCTTAACAAAGCACCCATCTTCCTAAAGTCCACCCACCTAAAGTCTATGATTTTGATCTTAATGGGGAAGTTTTCCCTGCCCATATCCATATAGAACCACACTGTGCAATGATCATTTCCACATACGGTCTCCTTGACCATTATATCTTGCATGTGCTTCCCATTTGTAGATCCAGATTAAGGATTAACTCCTCCTTTTTTTTATTTTAATCCGGAATTGGGTAACAGCTGAAAAAATACAAGTAGCATTTTTTGTGGAAGTTTAAACTGAGGTGTGCCTCATCTGATGGTAGAGTGAAAGTGTGTAAATTTCAGATGTGGAGTTAGCAGTGCTTGATTAACCTCTGTGTGCATGCCTACAGTCAAGGAAACCCAGTGTGTGTTCTTTGTTGTAACTAGCTGGTTATAAGAGCAAAGTATAACCATGTCTCCCTATGGGAAACAACACAGTTATACTACAGTACGGCTCAAAACAGTTCTTACTGCCCTATCAGAAGAATCATGATGTGGTTTGGTTTTTTACAGGCAAGAAAGATGACTTTTTACTCAGCAACCAAGTGAGAGAGCTTACTCAGCATGCATCTGCTGAGTCCAGGGTATGAAATTTGTGAAAAAAAAGTAAATGCTCATCTGGCATGTAAGTAGTTAAAATACAAGCCCAGAAAAATGTTTACATGCCGCCCCATTTACATTTACATAATTTCTGTGGTATTTTGTGGTTTGCACAAGAGTGAGGCTTTCTAGCTTAGTACTAGTAAACTTTTAATTTGTTGTTGTTTTGTTAATAAGAAAGGATAAGAGTGGGTACCACTAATTTGCCAGCCGGCCTTTTTTAAAATTATTATTTGCCTTCAAATGGCCTTAACAGTAAGTTGTCTCCTGCTTTCTGCCTTACAAAGACCTTATCCAATCAGCTTCCAAGCTGTAACAGTTCTTTTTTCCCCAGAAAAGGGCTGCTAGTTAGTTTTTATTTAGCTCTTCAGCTCAGAAAAAAACCTTTTTTGTTTAGATTTAGAACACAGTATCTTGAAAAGTAATTTTTTTTTGGAAACTCTAGCTCATAATAATGAAAAGAGCTTTTAATTGCTCCCTTCACTCTCTCCCTCCCTCCCTCCCCTCTTATTGAGGGCCTGCACCTAACCGTTTATGGTATTCCTCAAACTCTGTGTTGCTGTTGGTCATAATAAAGCTCTTAAAAGAGCATTTTGTTTTTTAATGAAAAGTCTAGAATTCAAGACTTGGAGCCAGGACTTAATAATGCTTCAGCTCAGAGCACTCTCAAGTCTCAATTCCTATCCCAACCAAAATAATTTACAATTATTGCAAGCACACTATAAGTACTCCTGTCACACTAAATGAACCGACGAGAGTGGCATGCTTTGCAGGGAGAGAAACAACAGCAAAGTAAGGAGGTGGGAGATGTTAAGAAAAAAGCAAGCTCATCATTGTTGTCTGTGTCTGCAACCCACCTTCTGATCCCTTCATCTTCAGCAACAAGCTGCTTTGTCTACTGTGTGGATTTGTCTATCAAAAGGTGGGGTCTGTCACTCTAATCTCACACTCTGTAATGTAATCCTTCACACATGCTCGTCATTTCATCCGCTCAACCTGCCCTTGTCAGCTGATAGCAGAGTTGTGGTCTTATGATAGGTTGCTGCATCAGCGCTCCTCTGACACCCACCCTCCTGGCAAATAAAAAAGAAAAAGGATGAAAAGCTAAATAAAAGTGGACAAATACCTAAGGTGCCCCAGTGGGTAGGCACTATATGGAAATAGGTGTCATGCGAGAAAACTGCCTGCCTTGGGGCACCTAATGTAGAGAGTTATACTTTTTTTTAACTCTTCTGCTGTACTATACCCCTTTTGTATCTCTTTCCTCTCTGTTGCTCTCCTAATGTATTTACTCTGTATTAATCTATTTTTCCCTTTACTTTCACAGGTCTGACAGGATGCTGACTTCTTCCCCATCAGACAAGTATTACTATATGTCTAACCTGTCTTATCCTTCCTAGTTACTCCCTAAGAACTATGGATCCTTTGTGACCCCTTTCATGTGCCTTATTTTATAGGTCTGAGAGGCATCCTCCCTCTAAGACTCCTATCTCTAGCTCTTTAGTACCCAGGTAAGAGACCCTGTTGATATTTTCTATACTTGGTAGGTTTACTGTAACAGTGTGGACCTGCCCGTTATGGGAGGGGGAGGGTGCTGTGTGTGTGTTAAAGAACAAGTGCTTAGTAAGGGTGAATATCTTAAAGAATGAATGCTTGGGGCCTGTAGATGCCTCTGTGATCATTCAGTTTGTTTTTATTTGTTTCTTTACTTACTTTTTCATAATTTTATTTGTATTTTGCCAACAACTAGTAAAAAAAGAATCCAATGGAATTCTCATAATATGCTGTCAAAAACTCTTTACTGGCAAAATTGCCAATGTATTTCAATGGAAAACCGCAAATCGGTTTTCAGATTTTATGGATGAATAACACTTTCTGCCACCAAAATATTATATATTTAATAGAAGTATGTTATTTTTGATAACGTGATCTTTCATTATAATTTGGTAGGTGACATTTTCTTCATAATTAGATTTTACTTGAAATTCTTTTTTACCAGCAGTGTGAAAAGCAATGGTGAAAATCCTCTTGTTTCATTGCACTAACAAATATATTTATTATAAAGGTTGACAGTAATTAACAGATCAAAATACAATAAATAAAACAGTCAGTTTTCTATTTATTAGAAGTAACCTCCTGCTCCTTAAGGTGATACATACTTCAGCATTTTTCTCCCTCCATAAAACCTTTTCCTTGCCAGTCGAATCAAGCAGGCTCTCACCCCGTCCCCACCTCCTCTGTCTGCTACTCACCTGTCCCAGACAACCAAGCCCAGAGTCCCCCCACCACAGACTGCCCTCCTCCTCCTCATCATGGGGACAGGAAGGTGAGAGTCATCCTCCCCACACCCACTGACTCACATCCAGAAATGAGACAGTACCCCAGGTGGCCACGTAGGACACAGGTAGGTGGATAGGGCTCTATGCAGCATGTGCTAGCTATATATTTTCCCATTTATCCTCCCCTTGGATCCTTGCCTTCACCTGTGGGCTTGTAAAGGCTGTGTTAGCATGCCTCCCCACCCTGGGACAGGACAGCTGTCTAATAAACACTTATTCTTCCTGCCAACCCCTGACGAACAGAATATGTTTCTGAACTCAGGTCACTGATGTGGCAGGAGGTAAGGCACACATCACCTCAACCCTCCACACCCCTGGACTAAAACAGCCTTATACTGCAGCAAGGGAATTATTTGTTATTAATGGGACAGGCAAATGAACAATGGAGGTGCCACTACACACCATGGAATGATTTTTAACAGGCCTGGCAGTTGGAGGGTGGGAGATATCACTGGACACCAGGAAATGCATCAACTTTAATGGGGCCAGCAACCAGAGGTGGATATTTTTATTGTCTGGCAGTTTGAAAGAAATATTAACTTGTCTGTGATTCCATATAAAAGATCTGTATCACTCATATATTTTCTAATGAATTTGATTTTCTGTGAAATACCAGATCAATTTCCCTGTGTTTTCCTGTACATTATATTGTTTCCTATGGAAGCCTAATTGCTGTTTTTTCCTGTATAATCATCAATACCAGTCTTTTCCCCTATAGATGGCTCCTAATCCCTGTAAAATAGCATTTTGCAGCCGTGTTGTCTTTCTGACCAGATCTTGCTTTGGGCAGCGGCAGGACTAAGACTTTCATGACAGGCTTCTTTTCCAGTAGCAATAACTCAGTTTGTTGACAATAGAATTTCACAAAGAGTTAATGTATTTATTATAGGACTAGGTTTGTCATGGTGTTTAGGAATAAAAAAAAGCATCAATGCACAATGCAGAGATTTTGTCTTAGATAAGAATGTTTTGTTTTCTACTCTAAAATTCCCTTGCTCTTTTCAAGAAGTGCCATGGGCTCTTTAACATCCACCTGAACAATCAGCAGAACAGAGAGATGGGGTAACCCGTGAAGTGGGCACATGAGGAAGAGCACCATCCATTACGGCGACACCTTCCCCGCGCAATCCACTCATGGTGATGGACAGGTAGGGTGACCAGATGAGGGGTGGGCAAACTAGGTAACAGGATGTCACTATATGTATGTGCATGGGGGGGTGGGAGTGAGCACGGTGAGCGTGGGCTGGGAAGGGGTGGAGAGGCTGTAGGGAGTGGCTCTGTGGTTGCTAGTTGAGCTACATCGCGGTGTCAGGGATTGGTTAGGGGTTGGGGTGGCTGAGGTACTGGGTTTGGGTCCAGGCGCTGGTGCGATTTTTATTGCACCCGGCCCAAACCTTTTTATTTTTACTGCTTTCACCCCCCCGACATGCACCCCCCTGAAGTTGAGAAGCCTTAAGGGGAAGTGTAGGGGTGAAGCCCCCATGAGGGGGGAAGTGGTGGGAGGGCACAGCCCCCCCCCACAGAAAGCAGTAAAAATATGTCCTGGCGCCATTGTGCTGGTGCTCCTGGGTTGTCAGAGTGCCGAAAATGTGTTCGGCACTTTGACTGAACGATAACGGTGATCGCCTTTAGGCGTTTGCTGTTATCACATAGACCCGAGAGATGGGACCACAGATGAATGTCTTATTCAAAACATGACAATTCAGGGATGCACAGCACTCCCTTCCCCCAGTCCAAGCAAATAGACGTGCTGTGATACAGTGTCAGCTCTGGGATTTATCCAAAGTTCATCAAGTGGGTCTAGAATCCAAAACTTTCCAGTTTTTCAACCTCTGAGACTAGAGTGCAATCTGCTGACACTGCTCATGTTACTAAAATATCAGCCCCAGATCATTTTTTATTAGGACTATGCAAAACAAATACTATTTGGGATAAGTACAAACAAATACTGCACTTTTTTTTACAGATACAAATATCATTCTTAAATATTTGTGTTTGTGTTAAATCACATAAAGTCGTATTAGACCTTGGTTTAAGTGGCTATGAAACACATATGACTGCTGCTTCTCATTCCATGAATACATAGTTTCTTGATAATTCCTAATATTTTATTGAAACCTCTCAGACCCTTGGAGCTGCTTCATAATTTCAGTGGTGACCTGGGAGCACTGGGGTGGTTAAGTGACTTGCTCAAAGTCACACACTATGCAAGTGGTGGTTGTGGGAATCAAACCCAGGTCTGCTGGATTTAGTAAGCTCATTCACAGCTAATTACTCTAACCTCTAGGCTATATTGCCAGCCTCATATGCAAAGAAATACAACTATAGATACAAATACCAGAGACACATAGAAACATAGACATTGTCACCAGATAAGGACCGCCTGACCCATCTAGTTTACCTGAAAGCCCTTGTACTGGATTACTGCTTTCGACCCACACACAGCTGTTCATCTATGGTTCCCCTATGCCTGTCCCAAGCATGCTTGAATCCATCCACAGTGTTCACTCCTACCCCTCCTGAGTCAGACCATTCCATGTGTCCACCACCCTCTCTGTGAAGAAGAACTTCCTCACATTCCCTCTTTCCAGTATCATGCCTCCTCATTCCTGTGCTCCTCTTGCAATGGAAAATGTCTCTCCCTACACCTTGTTTGTACCCTTTAGGTACTTGAATGTTTTTATCATGTCCCCTCTTTTCTCCTCTCTTCCAGTGAGTACATATTGAGATCCCTTAATCTCTCCTCATAAGTCTTGTGTTGCAAGCTCTGTACCATCTTAGTCACCCTCCTCTGGACTGTCTCCAATCTGTTAATGTCCTTATGAAGGTGCAGCCTTCAGAACTGCACACAATACTCCATGTGAGGCCTGACCATAGTTTTATATAATGACATCACTACCTCCCTCCTTCCACTGTGATACTCCTGCCTATGCACCCCAGCATGCTACTGGCCCTCCCAGCTGCCTTAGTACTCTGCTTTGTTATTTTCAAGTCATCTTAAATAATAACCCCCGGGTCTCTTTCCTCCTTTGTGACTGTCAGCAACTCCCCCCCATCCTGTAACTTTCCCCAGGGTTTCTGTGTCCCAAGTGCATAATTTTGCACTTCATTGAATTAAACTTCAGTTGCCAGTCCTCAGACCATTTTTCAAGCTTTCTCAGGTCCCTCCTCCTTTTCTCCACCCCTCTGGAGTATCCACTCTTTTACATATCTTGGTGTCCTCTCTGGGGTATCCACTCTGTTACATATCTTCATGTCATCTGAAAACAGGCAGACCATTCCCTCCAGCCTCTCTGCAATGTCGCTAATGAAGATATTGAACAGAATGGCCCCAGGACCGATCCTTGAGGCACCTCATTGGTCACCCCCATCTCCCCAGACTGCACCCCATTTACCACCACCCTCTGCCTCCTGTCTGTTAGCCAGTTTCTAACCCAGTTTACCACCCTGTCCCCCATGCCCAGCCTACCCAACTTGTTTATCAGCCTCCTATGAACTGCAGGGGAGTTAGATGTATAGTATAGCTTACATTTTACTAGAATGGTTACAGGGGTCTCAAAACCTGTCCTCCCTGTTAATAAATAAGTGTCTCATGCTGTTAGTTGTGGAATAATTGGTTCCAGGTTCAGTTTAACACTTTTCTGGTCCTATCAGCTTTAGCGGTCACTAAGTTTGACCTTCCTGTTGTTTCTGTGTTGAGGTCGATTTTCTCCAAATACATTGTTTAAAATTAGTTGTTATCTGTATGGAGTACAGGGAGGACAGGTTTTGAGAACAGGTTTTGAGACCACTGTAAACATTCTAGTAAAACATAAGCCGTAATATGCATCTAACTCCCTTGCTGTTCATTGTACCCTTTAGAAATCAATAGTCTTATTGCTGTGGTCACAAACAGGCTCACCCCTCTTGACACAGAAGTAAAACAAACTAGGACCATACAAGTTCAACCATTCTTTCATGCATACAAGACCCATTTTGCAAAAATATGATCTCTCACATGAGAGAAAGTGTACAGTTGCATTGCAACTATCCACGCATGCTCGGACACCCGTAGTGATATCATTGGATGTCGCGACATGGAAGTAAGCAAAACAGATGAGAGAAATTGGAGCTTTCAGCTCCAAGTGTGGCAGCCATCACACTGCATACACAGTAAGCAGCAAGCATATCTTTGGGAGGTAAAAGACACATTTTATATCAAGGAACCACATTAATGACATAAAGGGGACTTACAAAGATAGCAGATTATTAAGGAAACTTAACCATTATGTCTTAACAGACTAAAGCCTAAAAAACTCCCAAAGTAAGCAGCCTGAATAAGAAAAATAAGGTACTTAGCCTGACTCTGTTAAAATGGGGCACACACGCCATTTTTGTTTTAGATAAATGAAGTGCATACAAGAATGTTTATTATCATAAGGAGAATCACTATTTAAAACCTTGTATCATTTTCTTAGGACAAGAAAGAACAAGCATTTGTCAATGCCGAATGTTGTCTTGCTGCCATTGGCAGTGTAGGAGTTAAAGAAATGCAGCATAGGAGTGGCAGTCAAGTATTGAACTGATGCCAACCCACCCCCACCCTGCAGAGAATGAGAGGCATTAGGGTGTCCCTGTGGGTGTTTGTTAGTGCAGTGTGGGAAAACATGCTGGGCAGGATGTGAAAAATGACAGCTGCACAGTTCATAAGGAGGTGTAATTAAATGGCAGTGCTGAAAATGTGGCATACAAATATATGAAATTTGCGGAGTTGCAAGGGTGCGTAGGAAATATGCAAGGCACGCTTTTGCAGCACTGCCAGTTTGTGGGCGTTCGGCACCAAATTTTCAACATAGGCATTTTAGCACCTCTGCTCATGTACAGTGTCACTGTCATTTCCTCAGAGTGTCCCAAGAAGTGATTTCGCACAGCGACCACGCTATTCTGCGCCGGAAGTGCAGAAACACATTTTGGGCAGGTTATATGAAGTGACAGCTGTACTGTTCATCAAGAGATGTGTAAAAATGGCAATGGTGAAAATCCAGAGTGAAAATATCACAAATGCACAATGGTACGAGCATGCGTGCAATCTGCCAATGCACGCTTGTAACACAGTCATTTTATGGAGTATCAGCTCCAAATTTTCAACATAGGCATTCTAGGAGCTCTGCTCATGAACTGTGTCACTGTCATTTTCATAATCTGGCCCAAACACTGATTTCCCACAGCAACTGCGCAATTGTGCACCAGAAGTGCGGAAACACATTTTGGGCAGGATACGGAAAATGACAGCCGTACTGTTCACAAGGAGGTGCACAAAAATGCCAATGCTGAAAATGCAGTGTTAAAATATTGCGAATGCGCGAAGTTACGAGCCTGTGTAGCAACTGCGCAATGCATGCTTGTAAAACAGGCATTTGTTGGATTTGTTCCACCAGATTTGGAACATAGGCTTTTTGAGAGGCCACCTCATGAACACTGTCACTGTCATTTTGTTAATGGGTCCCAAAAGGTGATTTTACGCAGTGACTGCGAAATCACCTTCTGAGGCTGATTAACGCCATGACAGTGACAGAATTCATGAGGAGGGGCCCCAAAAACCCCATGTTGAAAATTTGGTGCCAAAATTCCAAGAAATGCCTGAGATATGCAGCAAAGTTGAAAAAACCCTTTTCATTACATTTTACAGCTTATCGGCATTTCCTCAGTTCGTGGTCGGCTTTGAAGAGTGCAGACGTGTTCTCGGTCCACGGAAGATCGTCGCGCTGGAGTCCGGAGGTAAGTATGGGGTGAGGGGTGAGGGAGGCAGGAGTGCGCAGTGGGTGGGTGCGGGTGGGGGAGGGGCATCTAGACTGAGGGACGGTTTCATTTTGCAGGTGGAAAAAAGGAAAACCATTAGGGACAGTTTTTGCATTACAGGCATTTGGCATGCTGGGGTGGGCTCCCAGCATGCCACCTAAGTGGGTTTTGTGGGTGGTGTCAGTAGCCGACGGGGGATTGGGCACCCCATCGGCACACAACACGGTGGGATGCCAAGGGGATTGGGCACCCGCTGGCAAACAAAGAAGTGGGGAGGTGAGCCGACGGGAGGGCTCCCCCGTCAGCACACAAACACGGGGGGGGGTTGCTGACAGGGGGATTGGGCACCCCCGATGTAGGAAAACGTGAGGAGGCTGCCTGCTCACTGACCATGGTCATAATGGTGGTGAGCACGGCACGCAAAGGACCGGTGCGTATGATGAGCTTTGCTCGGATTGCAGCAGACCTTTGCTTTGATGTGCTCACCCCATTATGAATGCATGGTGTGGTGGTGGCATGCAGGCTGATTGGGGAATGAGGGACGCACCTACTGATGCATGCCCTGCATTCACTCAAGAGCAGCCGCACCCCCAAGACCCGCACTGTTGCAAGATGTTTCTTGCACATGTGCTCAAGCTAACATAAAAATGAACTGAACTAAGTTGTAAGCCTCATGAAAATTGATATGAATTAAAAAGAGGCACAATGTGTACATAAAACAGTTTCAACTGTGTAATAGAATTTTTTTTTTTTTTTGGGCTAGTTTTCCATTAGCAGGTTATGCAGACCTGCCACTAGAGGGATTCTTGGTCTTTCTACACAAATCACTGTACCAATCCTAACCCCACTTGCACCGCTTGGTTGTTGGCTGTCTAAATCCTGTCCTCGTATAACTGTCAACAGGTGGTAAGTGTGCTTACAAAGGGCAAGGGCAGGAACTCCTTCCCAGAAATAAACCTCAGCCCCTGCATCCATAGCTGGTAGCCTTGAATTGCACTGTGCAGGCCTTATTTTATTTACTTGGCACATACCAATAACAAATCTCACTAACTTTCTTCCAGCCTTAGTACATCCATCTCTCCTTCCTTCACAGCAGTTCTTGTTTGCTGACTGATAATTATCTCACAGGCTAGTGCTGTGCCTCCAGCCAAGATGTGGACGTGGTTCCCCTCCCATCCATGTAGTGAGGATAGGGATACTCAAATATTAAAGGTAGAGAGGGTGCTGGCTGTCATCCGCAGGGATATAGGCCTTGTAGGTCTTATAGTGGGACTCTCCTTGTTGCATATGGTCACCTCCCCACCACAATAACAGTGGGTGACAACTGGGGATGGTCGTCCACCTACGAGGTCCCCGACAACACCTTCTCCAATATCCTTGTGATCTCCAAAGCACACTGCAGTGTTACTTGCTGTCTAGATCTTCAGTGCCTTATGTATACAAGCAGGGTAAAGCATACCCGTGCTAAAAAACTACCAGGTTGTCAAGCGCATAGGAGGTGGTATCTCCCCTGGCTCCTCCTACTTGCACTACTGCTGGCCGGTGATATTGAAACCAACCCTGGCCCATTAAATCTGACCCACAAAATCCCTCCCGTATGGGGCATGGGTAAGGGGCTAAAAATAGCTCATCTTAACATTAGGAGCCTGCTACCTAATTGTGATGAGCTATTAGCATGAGTTGCACTCTACAAACCCGACATCCTAGGAGTGACAGAGACCTGACTGAAACCCTCTGTCCCTGACTCTGCCTGTGAACTCACTGGGTATGAATTCACCCGACTGGACAGAGCTGGGGGTAAGAGGGGGTTGGCATACTAATCTACCATAAGAGCCACTTAAAAATCTCCCAAATTGCCCTCCAGGATTCAAACGTGTCCCCCTGTGAGTTGCTACATGTGCTACTGCTACTTGGGGACACAAAGAAACTGCACCTGGTGTGCACCTATAATCCTCCAAGAGGTGGGCTACCTGGATTAACTCACCTCATGGACAAAATTGGTCCCAGAGTCGGGGATAACAAACTCATAATCCTGGGGGATGTAAACCTTAACTGGGATAGTGGTAATGTTAAGCAGTTTGAGCCTCTGCTTGCTAACCTTGCCCTGACCTAGCTCATCCAGGAACCAACTGGGCGGACAGAAAATGGATCCTCCAGCACCTTACTGGACTGGATCATGTCTAACCATCCTGACAGGATCTCATCAGTGGGTACATTATCTGACTCCATCTCTGACCACTCACTGGTTTTCTGTGTATGGAAAATTCCCACCCCCAAAATTCCACACAAAATTATGCATGTCAGAAACTACTCTAGATTCAATACTGAGGAGTTCCTGGAAGACCTAAGAGTTACTGACTGTCTGGGGTGTATGGTGCCACTGACCTCTCGGCAGCAACCTCTTACTTCCTCTCCACCTTTGGGGCCTTGCAAGACAAACATGATTCCAAGGTCACCCGTAGGGTGAGGGGGTCCGCTACCCTCTGGTTAAATGGGAATCTCCTAGCCCAGATGCGGGAGAGAGATAAGTGTTGAGCTCGTTCCAAAGGTACCAGTGATCCCATGATCATTCAAAGGTACAGACACCTCAGGAACAAGTGCAAAAAGGCCATCAGGGCAGCAAAGAGCGACTTCTGCAAGTCCACCCTACTAAGCTCTGCCAGTAATCCCAGGAGGTTCTGGAGAGATATTAAATCCCTTGTCAGCGGATCCTCCCATCTGGGGGTTACGGACATGGTCATAAATGGAGTCTCTCTCAATAATCCCCATACTATTGCCAACTCCCTAAATAATCACTTCTCTGACCTCTCTGCCTCACAACCTCTTCTCACCTGATGAGGCTCTGTCCCACCCCCTTCCCTCCACTCTGCTGGAGAGTCACCCTCCTCGTCAAATGTTCCACTCAGGGCTGTATCAGTTCAGGACTTGCAGAAATGCCTAGCTGTCCTCTCCCAGTACTCCAGTCCTGGCCTAGACAACCTGGAGCCTAAACTCCTTAAGCTTGGTCCTGCACACATTGCCTCACCAGTAGCCTTTATCTTCAACCTATCCCTTGGTCTGGTGACCATCCCAGACATCTGGAAAGAGGCGAGGATTGTCCCTGTACTGAAGCAAGGAAATCCCAAACTACCTGAAAATTATCGACTGATTGCCATTCTCCCAACCCTTAGCAAGCTCCTTGAAAGGGTAGTGGCTGAGCAGCTTTCAGAATATATCCACTCTCATGAACTTCTGTCCCCTGTCCAGCACGGCTTTCGTAAGGGACAAAGCACCACCACAGCCTTAATCTCGGTTACATCAAGTACCCGGACAGCCATGGACCAGGGCAAACTCTCTGGTGCAATATTTATTGACCTGTCCAAAGCCTTTGACCTCGTTGACCACAAACTGCTTGGTGCACAGTTGTGGTCACTTGGCCTCTCCCCCCATGCCATGAAATGGCTAATGGGTTATCTATATGGCAGAAAGCAGCATACCTGCTTCAATAAAGTCCTCTCTGAGCCCCTACCAGTGACCTCCGGAGTGCCTCAAGACTCAGTTCTGGGTCCCCTTCTCTTCTCCCTCTTCATCAATCAACTACCCATGGTTACTACCAGCTTTAGCGCCACCATGTATGCAGATGATCTGGTAATCCTGGCTCACTCCCAGAATGCCAGTACCCTAAACCAGAACTTGACCGATGACTTTAACAGGGTATTGTCATGGGTTACTAGTCACAAGCTGGTTCTGAACCTGAAAAAGACACAGGCTATGCTCTTCAGCTCAATGACTAAAATCAAAGCCTGCTTACACGTCACCAGTGCAGATGGATTCTCACTACACATAGTGAGCTCCATCAAATATCTGGGGGTAACACTTGACCCCCAACTTGACATGGGTAATCATATCCTTAACATCTGCAGGGCGGCAAACTGCAAACTGGGTCTGGCATATAGGGCCAAGTATAACCTTACACCGGCAGCCAGGCTTGCCCTAGCGAAGGGTGTGCTCCTTCCCTCCCTCAGCTATGGGCTGCACCTATTTGCTCGCTCTCCAAAGACACATCTCACCCGGTGGTACACTGCTTACAATAACATTTGTCATTTTGCCTTGGCTGCCCCGACTCACCCACCGCTGTGAGCTATATGAGAAACTCTGCTGGCTCTCACCAGCTAGATACCTTGATTTTGGTTTGGGATGCCTCTCTGGGAAAGTGATCAGAACTATCACCCCCCAGGGGCTGGCCCGGCTTCTGCCTAAACTGAATCCCACCCCCCTACCAACTTAGGTCTCTCACATCAGGGATGCTCAAAGTCCCTCCTACCCGGACCCTCATGGGGGATCAGGACTTTGCCATAAGTGCGCCCAGACCCTGGAATTCACTGCCTGTGGATATCTGAGCTGCCCCCTCCTATCTGAGTTTTCGAAATTCCCTGTGGGGTTTCCTAAAACTAGCATCAGAGTGTGACTGCCCCAAACCTCCCTAGAGTAAAGTGTCAAATTGTTTTGTCTGAACTCCCCAGGGTGTCTCCATTGAAATCCTGGAGATATTTTCCCACTGTATCAATGACTTCTGACTACTCCTGCCTAAAAGCCTTGGGCATTTTACACCCATTATTGCTCCACGGTCATAGGCTAACCATGACATATTGCACCTTGGTCACTTGGTAGAAACTTGTACTACCAAGTGTTTCTGTTTCTGTCTAACATGTGCATATTTAGAAAAATGTGATGAGCTGTACATATCTGTCCATGATCCAACTAGCCTAGGGGGTGTATATGACAATGTTATAAGTTATATTATGACCAATCCAGTCCTTGAGCTATGCTCCACTCCTATGTATGATGACCTGTATAGATCTGTCAGTTGAACTAGCTAGTCTAGACTGTATAATCTTAAATGTGCTTACTACTGTATGTTTCCCCTAGCGTCAAATGATGTATTTCCCACATGTTTGTTTACTGTGACAAAAAAACTGTACTCTCTTTGCCATGTCTCCTTGACTGTTGTTCCTCATGTTGTACTATCCCGGGTCGTTCCTGAAAATAGGCATAATACTTGTCTAGTGTACTTACACGGTACACAAAAGCTGAATAAATAAGTAAATAAAGATGTACCAGAATTAAAGTGTGTAACTTTTAATTAAACTAAAAAACATGGAATTGCATTAAGCATGTAAAAATGCAACAGATTCTAAAAGGAATATAAAAGGAAAATACCCTGTGAACAAGGTCTGCGTGCAGAGCGAAACGTAGGGGAACAGACTAAAGAATATAAAAGAAAGAATCACTACATATGTCTGATGTATGATGATTTAAAGGGTCCCCTGACTTTATGTATTTGATATTCCTCTCCCCCTCCCTTGAGCCTAGCAATCCTCCCCCCTTGTTTTTCCTCCTTTCGCTGATGTACCTGAAGAATGCCTTGTCCCCTTTCTTAACTGACTGTGCTAATTCCTCCTCAGTCTGTGCCTTTGTTCTCCTTACTGCCTTTCCCACTTCCCTTAGACACTCTAGGTACTCCTCCCTGTCCTCCTCCCTTAGAGTCTCGTTATATTACCTGAACCCTTTCCTTTTTGCCCTGACCTTTCCCGTCACCTCGCTCAAGAACCACAGTAGCTTTCTCCTTCTCTTGCCTTTGGATACCAATCTGATGATACAACTGCACATAACAAAAATCACCCCATGCACAGCCCTAATTTTCATTGCATTAGAGAGATTTCAAGTTTCTGCTCTAGCGTGAAATAGTTTTTGCCAGCCACTAATGTTCTACTCCCTACTCCCTCTGTAAAAAAGATTACACATGGACAGCATGGTCTTTTTCATCCGTGAACTATGCATCCTGTGTGCACATGGTTAGTAAAAGGGATTTTCCTGTCACTGGTAAACTGTTACACAGTTGGCACCAACAGAACTCAGTTACACAAAACTCCATCCCAGATTTGAATGAAAGAACCTTCTGTATTTCTAAAGACATTATTCTTATTTGTTATCCATCTTTCAGATGAGACGTTAGACTGAGGTCCTGTCTGCCTGTTTTGGTGGTTGTTCAAGTGGATGTTAAAGAGCCCATGGCACCTCTCAAGAAGAGTAGAGGGATTGCTTAATAAAGAAAAAACAATAATTAATGATACAAAATAAAGTAAATTAAATCATTCACAATGGTAGGGAGAGCAAAAAGCAAAAACCTCTGCAAGAGGGAACTACGCTTTTAAATACAAGAAGGAAGGGAAATAATACAGAAAATTAATTACCCTGGACAACAAATCAAAGGAGGTATTAGCCATAAATGAAAAATCAATATGGAAAGGAAGCTGTCAAAAAATATCAAAAAAGTGCCCATTTGCAGTGTTTTCAGTGGCGAATCCATGCTGTTGGTGAGAGTTTGATTCATTCCGCTGCGCACAATCTATGAGAGTCTGATTTCACCATCTTGAAAAGGGTGCAGTTCAGGCCAGTCCACTGGCACTGAGTGCTAAGTGCTGGACTCCTTACCTCGTGCTATTCCAGTGACCCATGTTTGAGAATGAGCATGGGCCACCAGCGGTAGGCAGGAGAGGAAAAGGTAGAATGTCCAAGGGACTGCTCTCATTTTCTTGGAGGGGGAAGTCAGTGGTTGGTGTATGACAGGCTCCAAGAAGAGGCTGGGGGGCAGCACTCTGATGATGCAGATGGGGCAGAGATGGGGCAGATGTTTGGAGGAGTGCACGTGGGTGCATGCGCATTCCCTCCACTGGTGTTATTGCACACCTCATCATCACAAGGGAGAGACAACTTGGAAAAATGTCCCTGGTTGTGCTGCTTGATGGCTGTCCATTGGGAACATGCTACCTCCAGAGGGCATCGCTGTCCATACTGGATCCAGTCCAGGTGGGGAAGATGAGGGGCTCCCCGCCACCCCGCCACGGGGGGGGGGTAAGTCATGGAGGTAACAGGCGGTGATGGCCCAAAAGTGTGGAGGTACGGGAAGGATGGCAGCTGGAGGACAGGTTTCCAGGCAGTGATAGCCAACCAGGGACCAGAGGAAGAAAAATCACAAAAAAAAAAAAAAAAATAGAGTGCAGTTCAATAAAGAGTGGCAGTTAAGATTTAATGCAAAGAAATGTAAGATAATGCACATGGAGCCCAAAAACCCAGGAACAGCATATCAGCTGGTGGGACAGGGGTGCAGAATGCTCCAAGCAGGAAAGGAAACTAGGGGTTAACATCTCTGATGACCTCAAGGTAGGGAGTCAATGTGACAAGGCAGCAGGAAAAGCAAACAGGATGCTGGGATGCATAGGCACGGGTATCACCAACAGGAAAAGGGAGGTCATAATTCCACAATACAGGACATTAATAAGGCCACACCTTGAGTTTGGTGTCCAGTTCTGGAGACCTTACCTACATAAGAACATAGACAGGGTGGAGGCAGTTCAGAGGAAGGCAACCAAGATGGTGCAAGGATTACATTACAAAACCTATGAGGACAGGCTGAAAGACTTAAATATGTACTCCCTGGAAGAGAGGAGGGAGAAGGTGGAATATGATTGAGACATATCAGTACCTCACTGGGAGGAACAAGGTGCAGGAAAACACAATTTTTCATTAAAAAAGTTGCTCCAGGACTAGGGGACATGCGATGAAACTGGAGGGAAGGAGGTTCAGAGAGAACATGAGGAAGTGCTTCTCACTAAGAGGGTGGTGGACAAATGAAACACCCTGCCAGAAGAGGCAGTGGGGGCAGAAATGATTACAGGATTAAAGAATGCATAGGATAGGTATATGGGGATCCTGGTAGTTGGGGGGAATGGAAGAACCTAGTTATAGGGAAGCTTGAAGAAGCAGTTACATGCACAAATGGGCAGACTAGGTGGGCCATAGGCACTTATCTACCATCAACATCTATGTATCTATGTAACATCTGCTGTTGCAAAACATATTTACAGTGAACTCTCCAAATCATCACCTTGAGACAGGAAAATATCAAAAGTAACATGGAAGGATTGTGCATAGCGGACTAACCAGTCACTGATCTGTAAATAAAGGCCTCATAAGTAAGGAAGCACTATTACAGGTCCACCCAAGCAGTTCCCAAAAATAACCAAAAATGAAGAATATATGGGCAGTCAAAAAACAAGTGATAAATAGATTCAACGGCAGTTTGGCAACAGTCTCTTGGACAAAATTGTTCCCTGATACTTTTGTGTTTATTATTTCCTTTAACATTTAGTTTGCCGTGGCAGCACAGTCATGCAATATCCCAATACTGATGTGGAAAGTACGAATTGTTTAAATATAACAAGACCTGCTGTCTAAGGATATGTAATACCCCCAGGATAATGTCCACCTCTATGGGAAGTAACGCCTTATAAAAAGCCTTCCAACTTTATGTTGGGTGCGAATCAAATCCCATGATAACCAGCGTTGTTTAATAAACATCAAAAAAAGGTACCAAACTCAGGGAAACAATTCACCTGGGAAAAAAAAGGTTTTGATATGCTCCATTCCAATGTGTGAATTCCAAAATGATGCCCACTCCTTCCAAGGGGTGGGAGGATCTGACATCCAGGAAACAATATTATAGTGGAAAAAAAAAGTATAAAAAACAAACAAACTACAGGATTCATCATATTTCACCCACCCCTATCATAAGGAAGGTAAAGACTGTCCCTCTTAATCAGGTTAAGTCTACTCACCCAGACCATAGTAAAAATTAAGCTATACATTCTAGTTTCAGAACTAAGGGGTGGGGGGAAAATAGCACTAACATAAAGAACAAGCATTTGTCAATGTTGAATGTTGTCTTGCTGGCATTGGCATTGGTAGTGCAGGAGTTAGAGAGATGCATAATAGGAATGGCAGTGAAGTATGGAAGTGATGCCAACCCCCACACCACCCTGCACAGATTGACAGGCATTGAGGTGTGCCTTTGGCTCTTCGGCCATAACGCTCATGTCATTTAACCTCACCCTACCCTGCAGACTCTGACAAGTATCATGTGGTGCCTTGGGGTCCTCGGGCCTTATGTTCACCCCATTCCATAAGGAAATACATTGAGATGGGTGCACTATAGAAGAATGGGGTGACCATTGGGGCCAAAGAGTCCAAGGCACACCTTGATGCCTGTCAGTGGCTGCGGGGTGGAGGTGGGGGTGGAATGGCTTGAGCATTACAGACGACAATCCAAAGCCACACCCCTGATACCAGTCATTCTCTACAGGGTGGTACGTTATGGTTAGAAATCCAAACACCCCAGGTGTTTCTTGGTATTTTGCACTCCAGATTTTCAACATGGGCTTTTCATGACCTCACCTCATGAAAGCATTTGGGACCTCCGCTCATGAACAGTGGCACTGTGATTTTGTTAATCTCTCCCGAATGTTGATGTCCCACAGTGACCACGCCATTCTGCACAAGATGTGCAAAACCACATTTTGGGAATGATGTGAAAAATGACAGCTGTAGTGTTCATAAGGAGGTGTCAAGAAATGGCAATGTTGAAAATCTGGAGTGAAAATATTAAACATTTACAAAGTTACGAGTGTGCATGGAAACTGCGCAACACACACTCGTAACACAGTCATTGTGTGGAATTTTGTCACCAAATTTTCAACATAGGCGTTTTGGGACCTCTGCTCCTGAACTGTGTCACTGTAATTTTCTTCCTCTGTCCTGAACATTGATTTCCCACAGTGACCTCGCCATTGTGTGTCACAGGTGCGAAAACACATTTCGTACAGGATGTGAAAAATGACAGTTGTACTGTTCATAAGAAAGTGTGAAAAAATAGCAATGCTGAAAATCTGGAGTGAAAATATAAAAAATTCTTGAAGTTACAAGCTTGCGTAGAAATTGAGCAACACAAGTTCATAACACAGTCATTTTTTTGAATTTGTTCACCAAATTTTTAGCATAGGCTTTTTGGGAGCCCACCTCATGAACACTGACACTGCTACATTGTTAATCAGTCCCAAAAGGTGATTCTGTGCAGTGACCATGAAATCAGCTTTTGGGACCGAATAACAAAATGACAGTGACTGAGTTCATGAGGTGGGGTCCCAAGAACCCCATGTTGAAAATTTGGAGCCAAAAGTCACAAAAATGGCCAAGATATCCACCTAAATTGAAAATCCTCCATTTATGCCAGCTTATGCAGCTTACCGGCATTTCTTCAGTTCACGGTCTGCTTTAAAGAGTACAGACATGTTCCCGCTCCACTGAAGATCATTGCGCTGGGCTTCGGAGGTAAGTATGGGGTGAGGGTGTGTGTTGGGAGGTGGGGTGTGCAGACGGTGGGTGCGGGCTGGGGAAGGGGACGTGACGGGGAAGGAACATTTTCTTTGTTTCAAGTTACTAAAAAAAATAATAATCACCGTGGACTGTTTTCTTTTTTAACAGGTTTTGGGCACACTGGTGTGGGTTCTCAGTGTGCCCTATTTGTTTGGGGGGGTCATGTTAGCCACATTGGGGTGGGCTACCAGTGACGCACACAATTGGGGTGAGGCAGGAAAATGATGACGCAATTGAGAGGGCTGTGAAACATGCCGACAGGGGGATTGAGACCCCCATCAGCAAGCATGTCTGTGTTTGGGTGGACGATGCTGAGGAGGATTGGGCATGCACTCAGCAGATAAAAACAGTAAAGGGGGCACATATGCTGACAGGGGGATTGGGCACTCCAGAAGTCGGCTTCCTGGGGACTGTGACAGATGGATGGTGACAGCCACTGGCCACCATGTTTATTGAAATGTTACACCAGGCAAGACACACCCTGCAATGATGGGTTGCTCCCTCATTGCAGTGGAGAAATTGTTTCAAGTTGGTGCATGCTTTTCAACTGCTGTCATAAAGAGCGTGCAATTTCATTCGTGCCGCAGAGCCCAGCCCGAAAAAGCAGTGGTGCCATTGGCCACAACATGGCCGCACCTCCAAAATCTGCTATTCTAAGCTACCACAATATGTTGCTTGCCTGTGTACAAGACAACATAAAATTGGGGATCAAAAAGGCTTTAATTACACCAGCTCTTTTCTTTTTGGACAATTGCCGCAATTTCCGGATTGCCACATGTGTGGCCTAAGTATCCAAGGCATGTGCCCAATTAAGGTCCAGCATATTTAGGCTACCAAAAATAATTCCAAGTATTTTAACTGGCTCCAATGTAACAGCTATGTTCCCAATAGATGAAGGGAGAACCCCATATGCTCCAAAGGCTAGCACCCGACATTTTGAATAACTGATTCTAGAACCTGTAAGCAAAGTAATGTCAGTAATCAACATGATGGCATTCTCACCAGAAGGAACTTCCTGGACAAATAAAGAAACATCATCTGCAAAAGCTGACAGTTTCATAGAGGAAGTAGAGAGAGGGCAGGGAATGCCTAAAATCTGGGGGGCAGCATTCATTGCCTGTAACAAGGGATCTAAGATCAGAAATATAAAGAAGTAGGCTTAATGGGCAGTCCTGATGGACCCTGTACTGCAGGAAGCTGCAGGTTAACTGTCCATCAAGATGGCAGCAATGCTGAGCAGCAGCTTGTGAGTTCCTTGCAGTGAGCACTTGTCGCCCCCCCCCAAGACTGTCTCTTTCTTGTCATTTCTCTAGGAGAGCTACTAAATCTAAAGTGCTTGATTTCTGGTCACTTTTGTCGACCAGAATCTCAAAATTGTTAAGCTAGTAGTTGGGGAGATAGTTAGGGTGTTTAGTGTAAAACAGGGCAGGGGAGTAAGCTTGCCTAGTGAGTCAGATATTTTGCTTTTGGAGGAGTTTCTGTAACTACAGCTCACCTACCTTTCCAACTGCCTCAGAGGATTTATGTGCTGCCTGTGACCTGACAACCTTCACCTGGTTCACCTTCCCCATATACCCAACACTAACCATCGTCGTCAGATTCTCAGACTGAACCTTGCCAAGCTGCTCTTCATGTGAGGTGCTTTCTACAGCGGAGAGGCCAATTACTGAAGAATCCCTGAGTTGTCCTGATCGATGCTTGTTTCCACAGCTTGCAGAACAGGTGGTAGTTTTGGATCCTCAATCTCCCCGAAGGTGCTTCTTTAAACACCACACGAGATGGCTGACAACATGGTATGGATCATGGTTGTTGCTGGACTACATTCTTGGGAGAGCACTGTACTGAGGGCGATTTACATGTGTGTCTCCCAGGGCATAAGCGGGTGATCATGCTTACTTTTGGACTAATTTGGCATTTTCTTGCCAGAGTGCTGCCCATTTATTCATGTGGCTGTTTTGGGGAGTGAAGACTCTGTGAACCTTATTGTGCTGCCCTGTTGGACCATCAGATGGGAGCTGGTTACTGGTTTTGGTATCATTTTCCAGGACCCAGATCTGGTGGGAGTAGCTCTGTCAATATCCTGGGAGTTTATCCTGCATGGTTGGCATTTAGAACTTCTGTTCAGTTGGGTCATCTTTTGCAGTGACTGGGGGTGGTGCAAGAGATATATTTTTTGCACCTTAACTGTACCAAGTTGTCCTGCCTAGTAGGACTTACAGTCGAGCAGCAGACAGTCCTCTCCGATTTTTCAAGGGCTCTTATCCTAGGCCTCTTCTTGCTCTCCTTGGTTGTGGGGGAAGGGTGGTGGGGGTGCTGGTGAGGTTGGGAGTTTTAAGCTATTGTGTGTATGTTGTGTGGATGGTATTAGGTTAGTTTTTGTATTAATGTATGGTTGGATGAGTGAGTGAATTTTGATTGTATATTTAGTTAGTCAGAATTGTGTTTGCTTTGGGACATTATAGTTGGACAGGATGTGCTTAGGGAAAGGTGAAGGACTGGGGCATGCTAGGATTGTGTACGGGCCATCCCAGCTGCATGATCTGTGGCCCTTCTCCCACCTCCCAGTTACCATCACTACAGCTCGTCGATGTCGGGAGGTCATAATTAGGAGGAATTGTACTGACTGAGAGCCTTGTACATGCTGGCAGGGGGCAGGATAGGGGTGGTCAGGTGCAGAAGGTGCCCTGGGATAAGTCAGGCCCAGGAGAGAGGCCAAACATGTTTGGTGCCCAACCCCAGGGTTCCCACCAGGCCGAGAGTAACCAGAGGGGCTGCATTGTCCAGCATTCCCTTGCGAGCAGTGCTTTGCAATGCCAGACTGATTAGAAACAAGACAGCAGTTACAGCATACTTGGTTCCATCAGTTGATCTGGCTTGCATCATTGAGACCTGCGTGAGTGATGATGCCTGCCCAGTTTTTGAGGCTGCCTTCCCCCCCCCCGGGTACGCTGTTGTGCACTGTCCCAGAGTGAAATGCAGGAGCAGAGGAGTGACCATCTCTTTTATATCTGAGCTCGGATTCACCATGCACCCAGTGAGAAGATCGGGTTCTTTTGAATGTGTGGCCATTTGTGGGGGTCCAGATGCAGACTGCAGAAATCTCCAGATCTACGCCTCCTTGGGGCAGCAGAAGAATTTCCCAAGGGTCTTCTGGTGGTGACTGACCAATCTAGTGTGTGCAAAGCATGTGAGGAGGGCACATGCGCTGCTGTTGCCATCTATAACAAGCTGATGTGTGATGCATTCGACTCCCTTGCACTGGTCTGTGTATGACCCAAATCTTCTCACTTTAGGTTCCATAGTTTGATAGGGAGCTCAAGGCGATGAAGATCTTAGGTTGGAGGCTAGAGCATTGCCGGTGGAGGACCGGTCTGGAGGCAGACAAGCAGGTCCTGTGTGATCACTATGGTGAGTACCAGGGGGCAATCAACCATAAGAAGGCAGAGTTCCTGTCCAGGGAGATTACTGCTGGGAAGAATCAACCAACTGTGCTTTCTCGGACTGTAGAAAGGCTGCTAAATTCAGCCTGTCCGCAGCTGAAAAAAGCCTTTACTAACACTCTATGTAAAGTGTTTGCTCAGTTCTTCTCAGACAGAGTGCTCACCATCAGGCAGGGAATTTTGCCAATGAGACAGTCTTTGGCCAACAGTGATTGCCTTGGGTGCCCAGAGAGTGCTCCACCTGGTTGGGGCAAGTTTAGACCAGTGTTGGTGGTTGAGATCGTTGGGGTTGCTTCCAAGCTGAGGTGCACATATTGTGAACTGGACCTGATGCCAATGTATTTCATGATGGGATGTGTCGACTCCATTGGCCCAGTGTTTGCCTTGATGTCTGGTGCTCCTTAATAGAGGGGGTCTTCCCAGATGCAATGAAGGAGGCACTGGTGAGATCCCTTCTGAAGAAACCATCTTTGGACTCTGATGTCAAGGCAAATTACTGTCCTTTCTCCAACCTTCCATTCTTGGGTAAGGTTCTTGAGAAGATTGTGGTGCTTCATCTTGAGGAGCACCTTGTGGCCTTTGATCTATGCAAGCCTCTGCAGTCTGGTTTTGGGGCGAGGCACAGCACACCAGATAAACTGTGTTAGTTCAGGTGCACAATGTCCTTCTCAGGGTGAGAGATCCAGGGAAGGGGACAATTTTCATTCTCTTAGATCTCTCCTCAGCTTTTGACACAGTGGACCATTGAGTGTTACTTGACCTCCTGGGAGAACTTTGTGGACTCACTGGCACAGTCATCTACTGGTTTGAGTCCTTTCTCACAAATAGGAGGCAAAGGGTAGTGATGGGGAATTTCTCCTCCTCCTCTTGCCTCCTGTCTTGTGGAGTACCTCAGGGTTCAGTCTTGTCACCAGTGTTGTTCACCATGTACATGCTGCCCATGGAAAGGTTCATTAGGAAGTATAGCATGAGTTTTCATTGCTATGCTGATGATACCCAGCTGTATCTTTTCTTTGCCCCTGGAACATCCAGTGCAGTGGACGTGCCTAACAACTGCCTTGCTGAAATCAATGACTGGATGGCCGCCAGCTGGTTGTGACTTAATCCCGATAAGATGGAAGTACTGGAAGTGGAGTCGAACAGAGGGTGTGACAGGATGGCCTCAGGCACATAGACAGGACTTGTCCTGGGATCTGTGCCTTTGAAGGCCTCCTCTAGGGTGTGTAACCTGGGTGTTATTCTGAATGACAGACTGACACTTGAGGGTCAGGTGTCCGCCATTGTCTGTACCAGTTTTTACCATCTGAGGAATATCACCAGGATTAGGCCTCTTTTTCTACCCCTTGACCTCCCTACCTTAGTGCTTGCCTTCATGACATCAAGGTTTGGTTACTATAATGCACTGTACCTCGGGGTCTCAGGAGATACCCTCTGCCAGCTTCAGGTAGTACAGAATGCAGCTGCCAGGTTACTGACAGGGCAGTCTAAGTATTGTCGCATCACCCTGGTGCTGCATGAACTGTATTGGCTGCCATTCAGGTGGAGGGTCCTCTTCAAGGTGGTCTTGCTTACCTTTAAGGACCTACATGGCCTGGGCCCTGGTTACTTGGAGGACCTTCTTACACCTGATACCTCAATCTGCTCCCTCTGTTCCTCCTCGAGGGGCTTCCATGTGAATCCCAGGACGAGGCTAAAAACAGCCTGTGGCAGAGCCTTTAGTGTTGCCTGCCCAATCCTGTGGAATTTGCTCCCTCCATCTGAAAGGGAGGCCCCCTCAGTGGAGGTATTAAAGGCATGCCTCAAGGCCTTCCTGTTTACACAGGCTTTTCCTGAACCAGTTGTGTAAATATTGCCCTGTTCTGACTATTTATATTGCTTGTCCCCGATGTCTTCTTTATTTACTGAATCTTTATTTATTTATTAATGTAGTTTTAATTAGTATTTCTATTTATTGATGTTTCCTTTGCTGGTTTGTTTTTATGTATGGCACCCAGAGCCCCAGGGATTGGTCGTCTTTTAAATAAAATTTGCCTTGCCTTGCCTCTGCCCATCCATTTAAGGCAGGTAGAATGGTGGATTGGGAATATAAAAGACGGACCCATCAAGTAAAAACATCCTAGAATCCATATTTATGAAGTCCCAGGAAGAGAAAGTCGTGAGACACTCTGTCAAAGGCTTTCACTCGATCTAACACTAAAAGGAAATGCTCCACCTGTTGCGACTGATAGGAAGCTATCAAGTCTCTGATTAACAATAGATTGTCTTAAATCTTATGGTCAGTGATAGAGTGGGACCGGAGAGTGTGTATAATTGTGAGAAAAAGTCGGGCTAACTGTCCACAAAAAAATGTGTTAAAATGTTCTCGTCCGTATTAAGAAACAGATGGGTCACCAATTGATAAGGTGTTGGCTATTACTAGATTTAAACAGAAAAAATGTGACTAGCCTTTGTAATAGATCCAGAGAAGGACAAATGGGCCAAAATATAATTAAAAAGAAAAGTCAGTAAAGAGCCAAAAATGGAGAGGCACAACTGATATAATTCGGACGTGAGACCATCCGTTCCAGAGGAAATTCATCTATGAAGGGAATGAATTACCAAGAGGACTTCCCCTTCAAGTGATCAGCTGAGTGAGAAAAAAATTATCCAAGGATGACATCTGTGGAAGAGGCAGGGTGTATAAAAAATAAGTTACCATTTTCCCTAGTGGAAAACATGTTCTGACAGTGTGCTGAAGGAAGTCCTGGACTACCTGCAGCATAACCCATTTCATGGGGAATGTTCTATCCCTTCGGGATCATATAAGGAAATCATCTGTTGCAGTTTGACTGTACGAAAACAGTTCATTAAAATGTCCCATCAGATGTTTGCATTGTGTGCCATATGACCATTCACATGTCTCTGATTTCACCATGTCATGTTGAAAAGCCCTCATACAATCTATAATAGACTGCATCTGTGATGCAAAAGACAACCCTTTTTTGGCCTGTAGGGAAAGAAGTCTAAGGAGATTTTAACCTCAATCTAGATAAGCATGGTAGGTAGATCTGCCCACTGACCTGGAGAAGCTCTTTGCCAGATCTCCAGTGGAGAGTTTGGTTAGATCCCACCAGACGTTATACACTCCTGACATTGAAACTTCAACATCGACCGACACCACAGTGACTACAGTGCCAGGTCACTGTAGTGTTTGCACTGGACCCCAGCACTGTATTCAGGGGGTATTGCAACCCTTCCCCTAATCAACTCCAACTCAGAGTTTATTATATTTAGTGGGGGGGTGACAAACACAGTCTCCAATGTGGGGGGCTCTGGGGGGGGCAAAGCCCCCTGAAGAAAACATATTAGTGTGTTAGAAACAATATGCTAACTTCAAAAGTGGTCAACATGACGGTTTCGCTGTCCGGTCATTCGACCAAATATTTGTTGATGACCGGTTGTAGATCCCCCCACCAGAGCAGCACATCAGGGTATATATGCAGAAACGATGTGTGAGCCCACAAAAGGGATCCCAATTTACTCTGAAATGAAGAATCCATCAGGAAGGAATTATTTAACCACGAACTGGGCTTTCCTGATGGAATGGATGGGTCAATGGATAAAGAACAATGGAGGGGAAAATGATCAGAATATTCAACTGGATAAACAGATGCTGACAAAATTGAGCACCTATGGGAAACAAAAACATAATCAATGCATGTAACCAGTTGTGTTCTGTGGTATGTAAATCCACCAGTAGGATGAAAAGTACAAAATGAATCAATTGGGTTGGACTCTCAACAAAGGATCTGCATGAAGAAAGAGTCACAGTACAACTAAGTGGTCTTTGCCTCCCTGTCCCAGAGGTGAAGAGGCAATTAAAGTATCCCCCCAAAATAATCATTTTAGACATGCATAAAAAGGGTTGGAGTGACTTAAACAATATGGCTCAGTAGGTAGCACACTCACCTCTGAGGCCATGAGATCAGAGGGCTGTGGGTTCACTTCTCACATCTGGCACTTGGGTTAATATCCCAGTTTTGACACTGTAATGCAACATGATAGGGGTGCTGCACTTCTGAGGTACCGTCTTTCAGATGAGACGTTAAGCTGAGGTCCCATCTGCTTGGATTGGAGGTAGTTCAGGTGGATGTTAAAGATCCCATGGCACTTATCAAAAAGAGTAGGGGAATTTTTCATTCAAAACTGAAAACACAATATACAAAAATGTATTACAGCATACAAAATCATAATGAAAAAAACAAACACAGAAACAAGTAGTACAACAGACCTAAACATCAAATATAAATACTCCAAATATATACATGACCCCCACTCGTCTCTACTAAAACAGTAGAGGATTTTTTTTTTATTATCACAACAATAAACCAAAAATATAAACAGTGTTAAGTCACACAAAATAATAAACTAATTGTATAAAAATCAAAATCAACTAAGTATTACCATCATACAGTAACAGAGCATTATAAAGAAAATCATGTGAAAACATCCCTTCCCCCACTAAAAGAGTAGGTGAAATTTTTTATTATAACATCAGAACCAAAATGTGTACAAACCCCCAGTGTCCTAGCCAAATTAAACCTCGTAGACAAAATTCCAAGCAAACTTAATCTTGGTAAATACAATACCTTCTACCCCACTCCACTGGAGCAGGCACAGAAAAATTATTTTTAACTTAAAAAAGGTGCAAAAATCAGCCTGTATCCAACCAAGACATATGTCTCCAAAATAACTTATAAAGGTCAGGTGAGGCTCTATTTTGCTCAAAATCCTGCCATTGAAAAATCTCTCTGCGAACTGTATGAAAAACTTGGGCACTAGACAGTATCTGCTGTCTTAGAGTCAATGCACAGCGAGCCTGCCATAATTGAAATTTTACATACCCAACAAATAACAGTATCGTCTCGGAGTCAAATTTAACCCATGATCCTGGGAGAACACTTCTAACCCAAATATCTGGGTCTACAACCCTGAAAAGACCCAAGGCTCAATATGTGTGGAAATAAGTCCAACATTCTACAGCATAGGGGCAGTCTATAAATAAATGCTGCATAGTTTCAATTACCCCAGAACAAGTAGAGACTCTAGGACAGGTACGTTCTGTTATGCCCTTGTGCTTCATATTCCCTATTACCCCTAATTTTTGATGTGCACAGAGCCAAACAAAATCCCACATGTAAGCTGGCATTTGAGGGCAACAAAGGAAACGTGTCAAGGTCTCTTTTCCCACAGGGGAAAGTTCCACAAACCATGGGTCCTCATAAAACCATGTTATTAACAACCATTCATACACAGTCTTCCTGGAACCTGTAGTCAGGTAATGATAAGGCAATTCCCACACTTTAATTTTACCCACCACATCCTTCCAATAATTTGCCAAATAGGAGATGTTGACCTGTTTGGAGAGATAATCTGAAGAAGCCCACAGCCTAAGCAAGGGTCCAAACTCATAATAGTACCCATGGACTCCACAACCCCAATTTATTATGAACAATTGGGACAACATTATGAAAAAGAAAAGTAACATAAAAGAAAACTACTGGGTTAACCATTCCCAGTACTCCCTGGGCTATAGGTAAATATGTAATACCTCTCTTAATAGGGTTTAATCAGCTCACCCATAGACACTGGGGGAAAAAAAAACACTATACACTGAAGTCTCCAGGGGCCTTGGAAGAGGAAATACTGCAGACAAAAATAAAAACATTGGTAACAAATGTGATTTAATCATGTATATCCTTTTACGTTTTGACATACGCCAGGTGTTCCATTATGTAACCAAAGCCAGTGCAGCATGAAGCTTTACATCCCAATCATAAAACTGTGGATCAGGATCTCCAAAAAATATGCCCAAAATTTTAATATAAGTAGTCACCACCAGGAATTGCCATATCGAAGACCAAACTGTACCCTCACACCCCAGTGATAAAATACTACATTTATTGTGATTAACAATGGAGCCAGTCACTTCTGAAAAAAGTCTTAATTCCTCCTGAGCCAACAATGCTGAGGCTTTATCTGCTAATATTAAACAAAGGTCGTCTGCATAAGGAACTGTTTTTATCTGCGTGTCCACACTACTTACAGAAAGACACATAATATTATCAAGTTTATGTATTCTATGTAACAAGGGATCCAAAGACAACAAGTACAAAAGAGGACTCAGAGGACAGCCCTGCCGCTCCCCTCTGCCAACTGAGATCTTGACCCCTGTCCACCCATTCATAATAGGTAATAAATACTTTTATAACAAGATTTTAACCAAAAAATAAACTGCTCAGGAAACCCGTAACTGGAAAGAACTGCCCACATACAGGTGTATTCGACCCTATCAAAGGCCTTAGATCGATCCAAACTTACCAAATGCCCCAACAGTTCTTGAGTACTACCTTTATGCAAAATCTCCCTAATAAGGATCAGGGTGTCCTGTATCTTCCATGGAGGTACCCCACTAAACTGTGTAGGGTGAACTACTGCATCTAGTGCACCCACCAATCTATTCCCCATCACCTTCATCAGAATTTTACTATCTGTATTTAGAAGAGTTATGGGACGCCAGTTCCTTAGTTCTTCTTTATTCCCATCCTTAAATAAAAGAACCTACACCTCTTCATACATACTAGCCGGTAAGCACCCTGAAAGTAGGGCTCTATTCCAAACAGCCACCAATTCCTCCCGTAACGATTCCCAAATTGCTTTATAGATGGCATGAGGTAGTCCATCAGAGACTGGAGATGTCCCCTTAGAAAGGGACCAAATAACCTGCCTAAGTACTAGAACTGAAATAGGCTCAATTAAACTATGTCCAAGCTCCTCAGAAATACTAGAGAGAGTACACTCTTGCAACCAGTGATGTAATTTACCGTATGGCATGTTTTCACTTGTGAAAACTGTAGTAAAATACCGACTAATTTCTGTCAATATGGCAGAGTTTTCAGTTACCACAGTACCATTTATCAACTGTAGGGCTTCCATAGTTCTCTGCTCTCGGACCTGGGCCAGGGTATCAAAAGGAATAGTATTGTGTTTTTCCCCAAATACCTGATAGCATTGTTATTTAACTACCCCCTTCATCATTTCTTTTTGTAGAACAGTTATTTTATCCTTTAGGGTCTTAATGGCCAAGAGATCACATACTCCCCTATCATATTGTTGAGCGGTTAAACTTCTCTGCTGAGACCTTAAACTCCATAAGGTGTTCCGTTTAAAGGATCCATTAAGCCTTCCCTACAGATTGAAAATAAGATTGAAAATCCCATTTTGAATCTTCCCACCATTGATTCTTATCCTCATAGAGGAAAAAAACAGATTTCCTTGCTTCCATAACATTTTTGAAACCCTCCTGAACAATGGGCAAATCTAGCAAAGAAATATTTAGTTTCCAAACTCCTGGGCCACGTCTTTGTTCAGGTAAGCTACCTACAGACAGGACTAACATTCGATGGTCTGATGTTGCCACATCAATAACTACCACATCTTGAATACAAAGACAAGCCGAAATAAAAAAAACAATCAATTCTGGACGTACGAGGACCACAAGCATAAGTATGTGGAGCTCTGGTACATCCAGAACCAAATACTTCAATTAACCCTACATCAGAAATAACCTTTTGTAAACAAGAAACATCACAATATTGTTTTTTCTCCAAAAAGCTTCCTCCTGGCTGGGGGAGGGAGCAATTAAAATCCACCTCAAAAACCACTGGCATGCTTGTAAATAAAAAAGGCTGTATGGTACAAAAAAATCTTACCCTGTCATATTTTAATTGAGGAGCATATATATTTAGTAGACGCATGGATAAACCCTTCCAAATAATATCCAACGATAAGGCCTGACCCTCCACAATTTCTAAGTGACAAAGTATTTTAACCTTGGAGAAAAAAAAAATCCCTACCCCAGAACACTGCTCAGACCCCTGAGACCAGTAACTGGCACCCCATATCCAACCTACTGAGGCTGCCTCTATAAGAGTTGGGGAATGTAAGTGAACATCCTGAACAAATAGACAATCCAGGTCTGATTTTAAAAAAAGCCCATAGGTTGCCATTCTCTTAAATTCAGACTGGATGATATTCACATTCAAAGATGCAATTCATAAATGATATTTGGGGTGGGCCATAGAAAAAACCTATCCTCACTTTACTTTATTTGAGGCTCGGGTGACCCTGCCACTAACTTTAGGGGCTGGACTACCTTCAACCATCCCACCTGAATCCAACGTATCCCCACCCTGTGGTTGACTTCCCTCAACTGCAGGATTTTCTGCTTTCTGATCAGAGAGACCATGCTGCAGGACATCATAAATATTTGTGCCCTCCAAGGGTTCTATCATCTTCTTAAAGACCTTAGGTCTAGGACCTTTCCCTCTTTTATGTCACACTACTGAAAATTCTTGGTAGCTGGACGAAAAATCAGATGGGGGGGTTCCCATCCTCAGTCATGGAACAGACTCTGATGGTATAACAACAGAAGTAATATTCAACTGAGCCAAGTGAGGGGGGTCTCCCATTGGGTACCTGTTCTGCATGTCTGCCCAAAGGGGGGTTTTGTCCCAGAAAAAACATATGGGTAGTGGCTTCTTTAATATAATAATCTTGGACTCCAAAATCTGCATTATCCATGTTTCTAGCTGCCCAAGGATAATCAGTAAACACATGACCTGTCTCATCACGAAGATTGCATTTGGGTTCCTGATAACAGTGAGCACTGACATGCCCCAGCTCCCCACAATATGTACATTTCAGCACCTCACAAGTTGTACTAATGTGCCTATTAGACCCACATTTGAAACACATCCTAGGTTGCCCAGGGTAGAATAAAAACCCTTTGTCATGGCCTATAAAGAAACAGTTTGGTAAATGAATGACATCCTGATCAGACTGATGCAATTTAATTTTAAACTTCCAGTCCCTGGTCCAGAACCCTTCATCATCCATTATAGGGGATGAGTTCCCCTGAATAGTACACCCTTTTTCCAACCAACACACCACGTCAGTGATATTCACCCCTTCATTACGGAAAAGAATAGTAATAACCCTAAAAGGTTGCTTAGTCAAGGGTATTACAATAAAATCTACCCAGAGTGGGTTTGTTTTTAAATTAGAAAATCTGCACCAAAACTTTTCCAGCAAGGCCGGAGTCCTAAAGCTAACATCAAAAGTACATTCTCCTGGTGCATGAATCAGGGCATATACTTCCAAAGAGGAAAAACCCAGAGATTGTTTAAGTAAAATTTTGCCCACATGAAACCAATTCGGGGCTGAATCTCTATGTCCCACATAACGCAAACAAACCACGTTTCTTCATTTCACCAAGTCAATAGTTTTATGAAAATGGCTTGTATGGGGGGGGGGGGAGCCTGCAGCAGAAGAAGCCATATCTTCAGGAGGGACTTCCCTCTGTTCAGTCTGTGGAGGCCCAGTCTCTAACCCATCCCCCTGCTGCACGTTTGTATCCCCAGAAAGAACAGTACCTGAAAGAACTAAAGTCCCTCCAGAGTCCATACCGACTGGAGGAGCTGCTGAATCTGCTTCTATGACCTGTGAATAAGCAGGGTCTGGCTGCCATACTCCATGGGAAGGAGACGTCCATTCCACTGAGGAAAGAGCTTTCTCCGGAGTCTATGCTACGTCATCTCCCTCACTCCAGTCGCGTCATGGGGGCCTTTCTTTCTCACTCCAGTCATGTCTTGGCGGCCTTTCTTCCTGACTAGGAAGTAGAATTGCACTCTCTGCAGATGCCAGGACCTTAGTAGGATGCAGAGAAGTATCTGACATCCGGGAGGCTGCTGATCGTTTCCCTTTGCAATCCTCATCACGCTGTGAAAGAGCATTATCCAGTTGGTGATTTATTTTATTTAATTCTTCCTCCAGACATTGCTTTTTCTGTGCTAGGCTAAGCACAGCTGCCAGTTCATAAATTAAAATGCTCTCATGGGCGATATGCTGGCCACCTCTCGGGTGCTCCCCAGCTGCCGCTTCAGTATTTCCCATCACCTCTGATAGTGCATCCATGCTAACCAACTCCTCAGATGAATCCTCCATCAACCTCTCCCTTCCAGCCTCAGCCATGGACTGACGCTCCACACAATGTCAGGGCCCCCTACCAACAAGAGTAGGGGAATGTACCTGGTGTCCTTGCCAAATTTCCCTCATTCACTAAAAATACCACCAACAGCTTAATCTGGTTCAAGGTCAGTTGGCATTCATCTGTATCCCCCTCCTCTGGGTCATGCCTGAAAATAGGCAGAATTTGTCTAGTGCACTTACCCGGTCAACAAAAACTAAAAAAAAAAAAAAAAATGTAACCCTGTCAAATTTGGATTAAGAAGCATAAATAACAATCAGCCTGAAAGCCGAGTGATCAATATTACAATTGAGTAAGACAGCCTGACTCAGTTGCACAACAATTACCCTAGAAACTATGGGAGAAAGATGGTTAAGCAGGATGGCTACTCAGAAGCACTTCTCAATGCCTAGAGAAAAGTAAGAATTACCAGAAGTCCAAAGTCTTTTAGTAGTGGCAATATCTGCCAAGGAATGTAACCTAGTGTCCTGTAAGAAAATTTTGTAGGACCTGCAAAAGTACCTTCCTACGCAGGAGATGGTTAATGCTGCTGACATTCAGCATTACAACCTTCATACAAAACAGAAGGGAAGGAAAAAGTGAGAGCACCACAGACACCCAACCATGGTAGCTGAAAATTTTCCTTTTTGAATTTTACTTTGTAACCAGGAGAGGGTCCTTATTTCCGTTTACAAGGTGCCATCAATTTAGGTGTGTTGTCTTCTGTGTCCAGAGAGCCATCAAATCTGATCAACATCATAGAAGAGACATAGGAATCAATATCAGCATCAGTATCCTCCCAAGTCTTGGGGGGTGACAAGTGGATGGAATTTGTTCTGAAGAGGAAGATAAATGGTAGAAGCTGATCGGGGACCTCCATGAAGACTATGGCTTCAAAGGGTGTGTCTACAAGGTACCTTGGTGAAAAAAGAAGGAGGAGGCATGGAAGAATCCTTTGGGGTCTGAAAGAATTAACAATGCAGGAGCATCTGAAGTGGCAGTAGTTACTGAGTCCTCAACTATGAGGAGTAGGTGCAGCACTTGCTTGACAGGAGCACATGAGGGGTGGTAGTAGGCGAAGCTGCTGTTTGATAGAATAGTGTTAGGGGGAGTTTCTGATAGAAGGGGAGAGTTTATTCCACCGGCAGGGGAGCCTATAGGAGAAGGCAGATTTACTGGCTAAAGAGGATGGCTAAGGCAGAGTGAAGGATCTGGCATCCCTGTGCCTCAGACTATATGGGGAGTGGAAAACCATGGAAAGGCACTCTGATAGGTAGAAAGATAGCAAGTTGAACCAGAATTTGGATATACAAAGAGTGGATGTAGCATCAATGTAAAGTGGAGCTAAACCTAGACGTGTGCAGAGGGAGCAGGGAAAGGCAGATGCAGTCGTCAAAAGACAAGTGCCACGCATATGATCTTTTTGGCTGTGAAAAAAATATAATCCAAGAGCAAGGGCAACAAGCCACATCCAAGGGAACAGATATGAGTCATGGAGGTAAAGGACAGATGGGGCGCTATCCAATCCAATATCGGGGAAGCCATGTAGCAATACTAGGCCAGAAAAAAGTGGAAAAATTAGTGGAAAAAACATACTATAATAGAATGCCGCAGGGCTAATCATGTGTAATCCTCCACCATGATGAGTATGGTAGGTGACATCCCTCTTAATGGAGCTGAGGTGGGGACCCCATAAATCTGGAAAAAGAGACTGAACAATTTAGTCTCCAAAGAGGGGAGTGGGCGGTATAAACAGCTAAGGTAGGTGAAGCAAGGGAACAACAAGGTTTTGACTAAATAAACAAGCTTGGACTTGGCTAATGTCCTGTGTTTCCACACCAACCACCTCCTCTCTTCTTTAGAAGTCTCCTAATTAGAAATACTAGTTCTGGATAGTTAAAAGAAATTCCTAAGAGCTTCACAGGAGCCTTGCAAACAGGGATGCCAACTATGGATGAGGGATACTTAATGGTAGGAACACTTACAGGGATTATCATACTTTTAGAATAATTCACTGTACAGCCTGACAGGTGAAAGAAGAAATGCAGGTGGGTAGAAACATGGAGAATAAAAGATGCACCCGCAAGCATAATGCAGACATCATCTGCATAAGCCAAGGTACAGAAAGTCAGGGCATTCAGGTGTCAAGAAAATACCTTGAAGTGCTGGAGAGTGGTGGAGGAGTCAAAATGGGAGATCAATGGCAAAAATGTGTAACATGGGGCTGAGGGTGCTGCCCTGCTGGACTCCCCTCCTCAAGGGAAGAGGTGTGCCCACACTAGAGTTAATAAATGGGAGATGGTGCAGTAACATAAAAAAGCCATATCCAGGAAATAAAATCAGGAAAAGGCCATATTAGTCCAGCATAGTGAACAGATAATCATGGGCCACATAGTCAAAAGCACACTCCTGGTCCAGGGAAAGGACAATGCCAGAGCACAGGCCATGGTGACCACAATCGAAAAGTTCATGAAGAAGTATCAGGTGGTCTGTGATATTATGGGAGGGAATGATGCAACCTCAGAAGGAAGATAACAAAAGTGGCACCGCCAACTAGAGGTGAGTAACGAGGACGTGAGCCAGGATTTTATATTCTGTATTAAAGAGACAAAGCAGACGCCAATTTTACAGGATGGTCCGATCACTATTGTTATATAACAAAATAAGAAGGGCGTGGGAAAGTGAAGGAGGAAGGATCCATAATCGCAACATTTAATTGAACAAAACCATAAGGGTGGGGCCTATATATGGTAGGAATGTCTTATAGCATTCCCAGGGGAGGCCATTGGAGCCTGGGGCAATATTGGAAGGCAAACCGTCAATAGCAGCGGAGACTTCCTGAAGGTACATATGAGTTTGTAAGGAAGTCAAAATATTGGCAGGTAGGGAGGAGGGATGGGGAAGGGCAGGAGTTCAGGAAGGGGTAAGGAAATATAGGAGGTCCCGAAATTAAGTGTGACATGTGCATGTACCACCCATAGCATGTCCTGGAGATTATCGCAGGATTGGTCTTGCAGGGAGCGGTGAAGGGACCACATACATGGGCTGAAGAGACTGTGCAAGCCTTAAATGGGTTTGGTGACTGTGCATGGCCATGAGTGCTGAACTTGCAATCTGATGCCAGGGACTTCACCTTATCATACTGGTACTCAGGCATTTGGGACATTACCCGCCAAAGGTCAGCTGTCAAATCATCCCTCATCATATTCGTGCAGGAGATAAACCACTGTAGGTGCGAACGAAGGGATAGGTGTTTGAAATACTGGGACTTGCCAAGAAATCTGGCTTGGCATTGCAAAAATACATGGAATTACCTTTTAGAGTCTTCCCACCAAGTGCAGAAATCAAGTGCCCCGAGGACCATTCATCTGTCAGAAAAACTCAGTAGCTAGGCATCCTGGACAGAAAGAGCCGGAAAGGTAGAGGTATTGAGGTGCAAAGTTCAGTGCAGTGGAGGGGTCAAGGAACAAAAGACGTAGGAGTTAACCACTACCAGGTGGTCAGAGGACTCCAATGGGAGAAGTTGGGAGTGGAGTCTCTGAAATGTACATGAGTAAAACAGGAAATTGATCTGAGTATGAAGGGGACCTTTCTAGAATGTAGGGCAAGGCAGGGCAGGAAAGGTTAGTTGGTTGTCCTGCAACTGAGCAGTAGAAATCACAGCAAACAAAAAATGAAAATTGCAATAGATCTTAGCGGTCAACATCCCCCATCAGAAACATCCAAACCACAATTAGAGTCACCACCCAGGATAACAGAGTTAGAGGTATAAAGAAAAGGCTGCATCATAAAAAACAATTTAATCCATTCAGACTTAAGTTGTGGAGCATATACATTAATAATTCTAAATAGATGAGGGCCAAGTTGCATATCCAGGAACAGAGCTCTACTGGGAGAGATGTCAGTGAGCTTATGGGGATGGAAATCAAATCCCCAAAATAGGGTGCCCACCCCATCACAGGTATCCAAACCCTGGGACAAAAAAGATGGGCAATAGGACCTCAAAACCTTAGAGGTAGACAACTCATGTGAGGTCATATGGTGAGTGTCCTACAAAAGCATGACATTGCCTGGGATGGGGTAAGGAGGGAAAAGGTAATCAACTGTTTCTGGCAGGACTCAATGCTACTGGAATTAACTGACAATTCTGTAACCTGCCCCTTGAGCAAAGATATGAAAAATTATGGAGGGATCATCCCCGCCTTTTCCCACTTGGGAATGGGTCCTGTTATGAATCCTCTTTGTGGATAACTCATTGAGGGGATCATACACCTCAGAGGATATGTCATGCACAGAGGAATGGAGGGAGACATCAGAGCCTCCATCTTCGTCCTCAGTATCCCCACAGTGAGAGGGAGAGGCCAAAGCAGTGTAGAAATTACTAAGTGTGATATCTGACCTTTTCACAAGTTTAGGCTTGCCAACAGATTACTGGCCATGCTTTTTGTATGCAGGGCGATGGAATCCATCAACGTCCATGAGGGTAGGTTGTGGGGGAGGCACTATGGTAGGAACCTGAGAAGTATCAGCAGGCAAAGGAGGTGCCAGGCAAGGCTGCAGGGGACCAGGACGGTCACATAGTACCTCCACAGGTGTATCCAAGATGACAGACTGGGTTGAGGAGAGAGGGGAAGTCCCCTCAGGGGGTTCTGAGGGGGAGCAGGCATGGTCAGAGGGCAAGGCACTTCATCCTTGGAGGCCCAAAACCCTGACCCTTAGCAATCAAGGCATCCTGATTCAAGCCATTGATGCGGGTTATGGAAGGCCCAGGGACAGCATGAAATGGATGCCCCTGTTCCTCACGCAGATTGCACTTGTTGGGGTTCAGGCAAAAAAAGATGGCATGGCCATACTCAAGACAGCCATTGCAGTGGGCAGCATCACATATAGAACTCAGGTGGGCTCTAGACCCACACTAATGGCATGTTCTGGACTGCCCAGGGTAAAAGCAGATGCCCTTATTGTGTTCGATGTACAAATTTCCTGGCAGATGAGTAATGCCAGAGGCAACCTGGTGGAGCTACACCTTAACCTGCCAACCCCCTGTCCAAACCTGTTTGCTGTTAATAATAGGGGTGGAGTGTCCAATACCTCACAATGTTTACATAACCAATATAAGACATCAGTAATACTTACATATTTGTTATGAAACAGGATGGTGATGGTTTTAATGGTAGGCTTAGATAATGGAATGGCCAAGAAGAGGGACCAAACAGGAGAATCCTTATGTTTTTCAAATCTGCACCAAAAGTGGTCCAGGGATGTAGAAATACAGAAACTGACATCAACTGTCTCTTCTGTGGAGATGTGGATTATGGCATACAGATCAGCTGCCAGAAACCCCAACAAGTCTTTTAACAGCTTTCAGATGACATAGGTCTGATCTGGGGGCAACTCCAGGCCCCCTTTGTACCAGATCCAGATCATGTTGCATCTGTGGATAGGTTCCCTGGACAGGGAAAAAAGTTCTGACATTTTGAAAGTTCCAGTCATGTCAGATCCAGGAGGTGGAACTGTAACAGGAGAAGCCGAAGGGTCAGTGGTTAGCTGCTGTAAAGGGTGATGCTGGTCAGTGGGGGAAGGGGGGACAGAAAACTGGGAAGCAGACATACTGGGTGACCTTATCAGGGCAGAGGAGTAAAAAGTCTGGCCAGCAGACGTCCCTGAAAAAAGAGAGAGGGAGACATCCATGTGATGAGGATCCGAAGGTTCCCAGGAGATCTTGTTCTCAGCCTTCCTAAACCTGGCCACCAGAAGAACTGCTTCAGCCTACCATGTCTTTGGATGCTGAAAAGAGACAAGCGGGGTCTTAGAGGAAAGTTACCCAAGAGCAGCATGGTCAGAGCACCCCATTGTGGTCATGGTCATAGCCCCTGTTGCAGTAGGGGGAGATGGAATGGTTGACTTTAGGGTCAGAAATCCCACAGGACATGCAGGAGCGGCAACAGAGGTCATAGTCCTGGGAATGGCATCTGGGAGAATTACTGGCGTAGAAGGATGTAAGCTGGGAAAGCAGTCCTGGGCCACATCAGTGCCCTGGAAACACAGAAGGTGGGAGGAGGTAACAGGTGGCACCATAGTTGCCACAAGCTGAGTAAACCTCACATCAGTGGAAGCAGCCATGGAAATGTCCAGAGAGGCATAGCCATTGGCCTCCAAAGCTGCCAAAGGAGACCTATGGTCCGACACATCAGGTAACATGATATCCAAGTTCATGGCATCAGACTCAAGAGTCAGTTGCTCTCCAGCAAGCACTGAGCAGGTAAGAGACAGAGCGGAGCCACCAGGGCTTGTGCCCAGCAGTAAGAGTTCAGCAGTCTAGTAGTATCCTCTTCCATTAGCATGGAGAGGAGCAATCTCTTACGGCCTTCTAGAGCAAAGTTTAAAACTTCCTTCAGCGATAAGCTGGGGGGTGGAGGGCACACTCCCTGACCCTCAGACAGAATAGGTGTATCCTCAATAGGAGTGAAAGCTCTGAAAATGAAATTCAAGGGGACCTCAGATTTTATGAATGCAGGGGAGAAGGTCAGCTCCCCAGCATCTTGCACAGAAGTGCAAGTTGTAGAACAGGCAGCCTCCATCTTGGCACACAGCCAGATGGTGAAAGGGGCCCCCTACAGCAGAATAGGGGAATTTCCTCTGTGTCCTGGCCAGATTTCCTTCATTCATTAAAAATACCACCAACAGCTTAATCTGCTTCAATGTCAGTCGGCATCCATCTGTATCACCCCTCCCCAGGACGAGGCTAAAAATAAGCAGAATTGTTTCATCCGCCTTTCCCGGTCAAGAAAAACAAAATAAATAAAACAGCATCCTTCCCCTTCAGACTTCATCTGCTCACACTGCTTACGCCAGCCATGAAGTCATAATCCTCTGTTTGTGACATCACATCTTGTTCCCATGGTCATGTTGATGTCACAAGCTGTAGATTATGACTTCAAAACAGTACAAGCAGCAAGAACAGATGAAATCAAAGTGTCGAGCCTGTTTTTATTGGTATGTCTGCAGTTAGTAAAGAATGAAGTAACCTAAAATTCGAATGGGATTTTATGAAATTGGAGGCCTGCTGATCCCAGCAGTAACTCTTTCATAGAAACCTGGAAAAATCTCTTTAAGTAATGGTAGAGGAACTGGCATATAAAAGGTACATAACACACTGGGTAATACAGCCCTGCATGGGTGCTCTTTCTTGAAATAAATTATATATCAGAAGTCTAAAAAAAAGTTTGCTGGTTGCACGTTTCTCAGCGGATGAATTAGCTGATAACCTTTTTAAAGCTGACTAAGCTGTGTTTCTTCACTGAACCCACTTCCTGATCCACAGTTCCTGATGTGGTTGCCATAAGTCATGGAAAGTAAGCTTACTGCAGGCAGAAGATAAGATCAAAATGCTTTTTGTATGCCATACAAGAGGAACACATAATACACAACAGAATGTCACTGTAAGTTGCCATGATTCTTGTTTGCCTTAGAATAGTTATGCAACTCTGCCTGGCCCTTTCTGCCCAGATTCTTTGTATCTCTTCTAAGGAATTGTAGAGGACTCATATTGCATGCTACAAAATCAAGCTCTTTAGCGAACTTCAAACACAGGTGGGATAGACAAAGAGGAATGGTCTAACAAGGAGGGAGTAAAAGCAGTTGAGGGAAGGGGATAAACAGACTAGGGAGAAAGTGCTAAAATGCAGTCATGGCCATTGATAAACTAGATCAGGTTAAGCATTAGGCTGGGTGCTGATGTGGGCAGGTACTGGGCAGACTTGCTGGACAATGGGTCCTTTCACTGTCATCACAATCTATGTTTCTATTGCTGGATGTAGGGACAGGCAGGGCTTCATCTACTGAGCCAGTGGACTATTTCACCCTTTTTTCTCCCTCCTGTAGAATACAGCCATGAGTGATGCACAAGACACCCTCCCTAACATGTGTAGATTGTGCCAGCTATGGCTGTGGCACACCTCTTTCTACAATCAGCCTACTTACCCATTCTGCTACCCAGTCTTCAAAAGGCGGCAGACAGCAGGTCATGTTAGCCTCCCCTGATGGAGGAGAGCGGTCTGTTTGATATTCTGTTCCCATTCCCTATGGCCAGCCCGCAATGAATTGCTTCTGAACTTGAGATACCAGGACTGTAAGTAGTAGCACTACTGCTGTGCCACCTGTAACCCCTCTTTTCAGCAGGGTCTCTCCTCAATGAAAGCCCAGCATTTGATAATGACATAGCTCCTTCCCCTGAAGCCAGAAAGCTTTCCCTCAAGTTCACTGGTGCTCCATAGCAGACTGCAAAACCAGATAGGGTCAGTGCATCTCCTGAAGTTTTTTTATTTTTATTTTGATGACCAAGTGAGATACACTGGTGTCAAAGGCACCTTTTACAGGTATGACCTGGTGTACAATAGTACAATAAACAACAGTGAATTGCCAATCCGATGAGTTACAATATATACAGGTACTGTAATATATAGTTGGGGCAAGGCTGTGCCACAGCATAGTGTTAAGGTATAGGCATATGTAGTAAAACAGCCACATAAAATAAGAGTGTGAGCCATACAGATAAACAGGCAACAGGAAAATACAAAGGAGATCAGACATAGCACACTCAATTGTTCATTGTCAGATTATTTTTCAGTTCTTTGGAAAATGGAGCATAATTGGGCAGTGTTCTGATTGGAACAGGGACAGTATTCCATAAAGAGGGGGCACAAAAACAGCATGATTTTTGGCCCATGCTTGTAGATATGGGTGGGACTGATAAGTGAAGATTTTGGGTTGATCTTGAATTGAAAACTAGTGCAACCAGTTGAAGCAGATGTGCTAGGCTTGCAGGTTGTTGCTTGTCTAGCAGATTGAAACTGAAATTTACCAGAGCTAGTTTGGATTTTGTTTCAAATGTGAGCCATCCCAACCCTTCTAGAACTGAACAGTGATGTACCCTGTTACCATGCTGACCAGCAAACTTTGACATTTTGTGGTAAAGACATTTTTATATTGCTTGCACGCATGTGCAAGAAACATAGTGCCATCATCGGAGATTTCAGAGGTGTGTCACCTCCTCCTCCAATTCAGTCAGTGTGCTGGCAGGCGCGGCCCATGTAAGCCAATGCATTCTGGAGCTGTCTATGACACGCTCCAAAATGCAGTGGCATACAGTTGAAAGGGGGAGCTACGCTTGAGTGAGCAGCGATAAGATATCACCTGCCCGCGCGCAGCTCCCCCACACACACACACACACATCGCCAGCGCCACGCAGGGGTGCGTGCCCCCCACTGTATAGCCGACTGGGTGCCCAATCCCGTCCGGCTGTGCTGCGATTCCCCCTGCCTCCCCCTCCCAAAGGCTTCAAAATACCACGCTGGGTGCCCACCCAAGCGTGGCAATAATAATATAGCCGACGGGGTGCCCAATCCCCTGTCGGCTGCACTGTCCTCCCGGTGGTAAGTGCCCGCGTTGAGTCCACCCAGTGTGGCAATCTATTTCTTAGGCGACGGGGTGCCCAATCCCTGTCGGCTGAACGCCCCCTGCCTTGTGCCACGCTGGGAGCCCACCCCAGCGTGGCAAACGTCCCACATCATCGCTTTTTTTTTACCTGTGAAGAAAAACGGTCCCACAGGCAGTCTCCTGCCCCTCCCACAACCCGCACCCACCCACTGCGCACCCAGCCTCCCCACACCCCTCACCCATACTTACCTAGGACTTGGAGGACGATCTTCAGTGGACTGGAACACGCTCTGCAGTCTTCAAAGCCGACCTCGAACTGAGGAAATGCCAGTAAGCTGTATAATGGGCTAGATAGGTGGGGTTCAACTTTGTTGCATATCTCAGGCATTTTTGGGAATTTTTGCACCAAAGTTTCAACATGGGTTTTGGGACCCATTCTCATGAATGATGTCACTGTCATGGCGTTATTCGGGCGGAAGGGTGATTTTGCAGTCACTGGCTAAAATCACCTCTTTGGGCCTGAATAACGCCATGACAGTGACATCATTCATGTAGAAGGGGTCCCAAAACCTATGTTGAAAATTTGGTGCCAAAATTCAAAAATGACTGTTTTATCGAAGCGCATGCTATGCAGTTCCTCGCGCAGGCTTGTGAGATTCGCGAAATTTCAATATTTTCACTCCAGATTTTCAACATTGCCATTTTACCAGACCTTCTTATGAGTAGTACAGCTGTCATTTTTCACATCTCACCCATTAATGTGTTTCGCATTTCATGTAGCGTGACAATGGCGCAGTCGGTGTGCGAAATCAATGTACGGGACAAATTAAGAAAATCACAGTGACACTGTTCATGAGCAGAGGTCTTAAAATGGCTATGTTGAAAATTTGCAGAAAAATTCCTAAAATGACTGTTTTACAAGCTTAAGTATGCTAAGCAGTTCCTACGACGGAAGACTTTCAATATTTTCACTCCAGATTTCCAACATTGCCATTTTATCACACCTTCTTATGAGTAGTATAGCTGCCATTTTCACATCTCACCCAAAACATGTTTCCTCCATGTAGCGCAAATGGCGCAGTCTGTGTGCTAGATCAATGTATGGGACAAATTAAGAAAATCACAGTGACACTGTTCATGAGCAGAGGTCTTAAAATGGCTATGTTGAAAATTTTGTGAAAAAATTCCCTTCAGATGTTCTGCAATATTACTAATGAAGACATTGAACAGAACTGGCCCCAGGACCGATCCCTGCAGCACCCCCACTGGTCGCCCCCTCTCCCTAGACTGCATACCATTTACCACCACTCTCTGCCTTCTGTCTGTTAGCCAGTTTCTAATGCAGTTTACCACCCTTTCCCCCATACCCAGCCTACTCAGCTAGTTTATCAGCCTCCTATATGGGATGGTGTCAAAGGCTTTGCTGAAATCAAGGTAAGCGTTGTCCACTGCCCCACCCTGATTCACTTCCTTTGTCACCCAGTCAAATAAATCAACCAGATTTATCTGACATGATGTCCCCACTGTGAATCCATGTTGTCTATGGTCCTGGTTCCGATGGCATCTAGATGCCCCATTATCCTTTCTTTAAGCAATGTCTCCATGATCTTCCCCACTACTGAGGTGAGGCTGAATGGCCTACTGTTCCCTGCCTCCTCCCTGCTGCCGGACTTGTGCAGAGGGACCACATGTGCCCTCCTCCAATTCACTCATGTTGAATGACTCAGTGAACATGGCTGCCAGAGGTACTGCTATCTCCCTTCGCAGTTCTGTTAATATCCTTGGGCATATGCCATCTGGTTCCATCGCTTTGTCCACCTTCAATTTAGTGAGCTGCTGCAGGACTTTTTTGCCTTTGAATGGACTATTGTCCACCTCTTCACCCCCTTGGCAACTGCTGTACTGCTGTGGCCCTTGCCCCTCCCACTCTTCTGTGAATACTGAACGGAAAGACACAGTGGATGTCTTGGGAGGAAGGCATGAAACTGTCACTTCCAAATACCTAAACAGCACATACAAGCAAGCAACATTCGGCATTGACAAATGCTTGTTTAGTGTTGAGATTGACTTTAGGTACTGCATCAACAGCCAAGTGGCTATAGTCTAATAAGGAAATCAAGTGGTGTCTCATGATATTTTGCCAGGCATCATGTGTCAGAAATGAGTTTATGCGGTAGAGCTGACCAAGTGTTTGGTGGATTTTGCATGTAGGGTTTATTAGTTAGGCTGAAGTATCATTTGCCCTTTCAAAATGCAAAAATACCACTGTCATCTGAGACTATTCCAAATAAGGAGGCAAAAAGAATGTCTGGTGTCAATCAATGCTATTTCACACAGAGAAACAAAGGCAACATGTCAAACACCCTATTCACAGGCATATTTGGGATAAACTGTTAAAGACCTGGAGTCTGAGGGTTCATAATAGGCCCTTGCTTTTTTTAAGATTACGCTAAGTATGAACACCTGTGTTTTTCAAAAGATCTCATGCCTTTAGGACATACAGTAGTCCTAATAACTCTCAGGATACTGCTCCAGTGCATAATTATTTAATTTAAAATGTCTTACAGTTTTCAGAATTATAGGGGGTTATCTAAAGTCAAAGGAATGGTCACCTTTCTGGAACTGCGAAATCCTGCTCACACTTCTTCCCTGATGACACCAGTTTCTTCATTTCTCTCACAAAAGGTTGCCTTCAGAATTTATTAAAAAGTTACTACTGTTCTTTGTTCTGTTACTAACTTCTTCAAGTTAAAAAAAAATATTTGCAACATCCGCCAGCTTTCATCTCTGGAACCATCTCTACCTTCTAATTTGCTGTGGCTCCTCCATCTCTATCAAACCTTTTCTCTGGGATCAAAGTTTTGCATCCTCTCCAAAGACTGCAGCAGCTCATTTTTTTTTCCCTGCCTTCATTTTTTTAATCTTCTGTGTTGCAGAATTGCAGACCTCTGGCCATTTGCTTTGCTTACTGATCACACAGCTTGATTGAAACTTCACATTGCTCTTTGCCCATGTGTGCTGTTATTTTGTCCTTTAGCTGCTTCTTTTTATCTTCCCCTTCCCCCACTAAAGCAGTGTTTCTCAAATGAGGCCACTGTGGCCACATGTGACCATCAACACACCACAATTTTCTGCAGACACAGAGCTCTTTAGAACTTTAAGTATAAAGGTAATGAAATTTACATCTTCTAAACTTTAAAAACATGAGCTACAGAGAATGCCCACCAGGATGAAGTGCAGCACTGCAGAATTCTGCAACAGAGTTACTGCAGCAAACAATTTAGTTTCAATGGGAGTTAATCCCTTTTGTCATGCAGTAAACCTGTGACACTGCATGTCATCCTAGTGAGCTTCACTGTACATTTCAAGTGAAAACACTTCAGGAACTTGATTTATTGTTTACAGTGTGAAAATAAAGATGTTGTTTCAGGGTATTTAGAGTATAACAGGGGGTCTGAGGTAAACAAAATAAGGAGTGAGACCACTAGTAAATTCTAGTAGCTGCACTTTGAGACCTGGAGAGACTACCAAAAGTTGGGGCTTATGAATCACTGCATTAGGCACATGTCTACATTATATGGGCGTTTACAGTCAGATAAAGATTTGCATCTTTCTAATCTGCCGTGTATTCCTGTCTAGAGTTATAGATTAGTGCTGTGTGTAGTTTTCAAATTACGGCAGAATGAAATTCCATGGAATTTTCAAAATTCAGCTGATATTCTGTCACATTTTACCAGATATGGAATGGTGGAATTCTGCAGCAGTAAATAGCTGTGGAATGATTTTCTACAGAAAAATCGGTGTTCCAGAGAATAATATTCTGCTGATCACAGTAGACTGAATTCCACAGAAGAACCAACAAAATTCCGGCAGAAATTCCACCAGCAGAATGGTTATTCTGTGCTAATTTCGCAATCTGCAAAGCAATATTACTGATTCATTTCCTTCTCTATTTCTACATGGCACATTCTCAGTACTTTGGCACTGCCTGTTAATCTTCAACTACCCTTTGCATCTGTCCATTCAGTATGCCTTGATGTAGCTTCTCCAACACAGCTGGAGTTGTTGCTTCCTGTGCTATGTAATTTTCCTCCTCGCCTCATATGGCCTCTCTCATGCCTATCACTAACCAAGGCTTACTACTGTATTGCATATGGCCATATGTGCACCTTGTAATTTTTTTGTTTAACTTTTTTACTTTATTTGCTCTGTTCCTTTTTTAAATTCAATAAACTTTATTGAACTTAATTAGAAATGAAATACAGAGAACATTAGAGATACGTTGGCTCCAAAATATATATGAAAAATCAACAACATAAGTATGGAACTATTTACATATAAATATAGCAGTAACAGGATGAAATTATCTAGAACATATAGACTTGCCAATCAAGCTGTCACCATAACTAACCAATCCTACCCCCCTCCCATCCCGGCCCTCAATAATACCCCCCCCCACCCGGAGGCTGGAAGATTACCAAAAACAGGCAGGACAAAAAAACACTTAAACAAAACTTAAAGGGAATGTTCATGTCCTGAGAAAGAATGAGTATGTGTCAGAATTATTGTGCAGGGTCAGAGAGGCTCCAGTCCTCTTCAGAAAGACAAGGTGTAGAAAGAAACACAAATAATGAGTAATAAATTATGAATAATGAGCCATGAATAGTGGATAACTGACCATCACCCAGATTCAAGGGTCAACAAGGTGAAAAGGGGTTCCCATATCTTAGTATATTTTTTATAAGAATGTGACATATTTGCAGTAATATGTTCTGCCTATAGTGCAAAAAAGATTTCTCTGTACCATTCCACATAAGTTGTAATGGTCTGGTCACACCAGTGTCAGGCAATAATCTTCTTAGCTCAGGCTGATAGTAATGCAATATGAGATTTTTGGTTACTTAATAAAACCCTGGCAAATTCCCCCAATATACAAATTTCAGGTGAGAAAGCCTGGTCAAGCCCTAATAAAGGATCCAAATGACATCTAATCTCCTCCCAGAAAAGCGTAACCTTTTGACAAGTCCAAAGAATGTGCAATAATGAACTTTGTTCCTTCTGGCACTGACTACATACATCCAAGGTCTGCCCATCCTGTGAAGTTTTATCAGAGTATAAAACATGTTATGTAAAATTTGAAACTGCATGACACAAAACCTGTCCCAATTAATATACTTTTATGTGTCTTTCCAAATGTGGGGCCTGTCATGGGGGCCTCCATGGGGAGGTAAAACCTGATCACAAGAATAAAAAAAGCTGAACTCCCTCTCAGCAAGGAGTTCCAGTAACTGCACATGAAAAAAGGATATGGCTTGGGAGGTAGGGACGACTGACATCAAGGGGAACAATGCAGTCCCATAATCTTTAGTCCAAATACCAGTATCAAAATATTGAAACAACATATGCCAGAGCTGAATACATTTAAAACACATAGATGGAAGCCAACCACATTTTTGCTGGGCCTCCATGAAGGTGAAAGGCCTGCCATCTGATAATAAATGAGGCACCGACAAAAGTTCCAAAAAAGGCCAAGCCGTCTGAGTCAACATTTTCCTAGCAATCTTCCAGTTTGGGGTTTCCTAAAATAGGTTGAGTAGAATCATGATAGGGATCCAGTTTTAGCAGATGACATAACTGATTATGTGCATAAAGAAAAGAAACAACAGGGGTGTTTTTTAAGTAGCCATGAAGCTTCTTAAGGAGAACATACAGCAAAGCACATGGATTCAGTCCTAAATGAGCACACTACGAGTGTTCGATGTCAAGCCATTGGGGAAGGTAAACAGGAGACAGATCCTGGAAAGCTGGACAGAACCATAATGAAATACGGGGGCAATGTATGGCCAGATAATATATGTAAACAGTGGGAACTTTCAGCCCGCCGGCCTCTTTAGATCTCAATAACTTCACAAGGGCTTTCTGAGAAGGTTTCCCCTGCCAAAGAAAATGAGAAAAAATTCTGTTGACATGGAGAAACCAGGCTTTGGGCAAGGCCGGGCCAAGCACAATGAGAGGGGTACAGCAGTGATAGAAGAATATTCAACTTAAAAGAATTCAGTCAGCCCCATAAAGATAGGGGTAATAGAGATCAGCAATTGAGATCAGTATGAATTTGGGAAAACACTTGGTCCAGATTATACTGTTTTAGTTTAGAGGGATCAGTGCTGAAATAGAATCCAAAATATTTTAATGTATCCTTAACCCACAAGGGGCCAAAGTGTTCTACACTAGAACGAGTCTTCATGGCATTGAGGGGTACGACTTCTGTTTCTCCACAGTTAAGCTTATGATTGGAGAGTGCACCAAACTGAATTATAATGTCTAAAACCATCAGTAAAGAAGCAGAAGGGGACGTAACATGCAGAAGAATGTAATCCACATAAACAGATCATTTGTACTGAGAGGAGCCCCAGGAGATATGATGAACTTGTGGGGAGAGATTAATTTTCCTGATCAGGGGCGTGAAGTATAAATGAAATAAAAAAGGGGATGGGGACATCTTTGTAGAGTTCCTTGCTATAGGGTGAATGGGTCGAATGAAACCCCATTACAAAAAATGCATGCCATAGGGTTACTATAAAGTACTCTGAGCCATCTAATAAATTCAGGGGAAAAGCCATACTTAGTGAGCAGGTGGAACAAATACTTCCATGAAACTCTGTTGAAGGCCTTCTCTGTATCCAGGGAAGCCAGTACCGATAGTACAGAAGGTAACAACCAGGAAGAGTGCTAAATCTACAGTGTGGTAAGGTTGGGCAATCCCTAATGAGCGACTGCCTAAAGGGCAACCACCCAAATACACAGAACAGCAGTACAAGAGCACCTGTAGTGCCAGCCTAGTAAGTGTGAGACCCAGAGCAGCTACAGGCAACTGTGCTAGCACACCAAGCCCCTGCAGCATAGAAGTGAGTGCAGGGTGCGTTCTACAGGAATGGTGAGAGCCAGCAAGAATGGTCGTGGGAAGGCGCATAGCACAAAGGTGTCCATGACTGCACAGGGTGGACAGGTGGCATAGAACAGTCATGGGCAGAGTGGCGGGATGACAGGACTCAAGAACCAGCCACACATGGCCGTACTGCACAGACCTCACCCCGCCAAGCCTAATGGACCACCACCACCATAGCAGAGCCCCCACAACAGCAGGCCCATGGGAGCCTCCACCATGATCGGGCCACAGTTCACACCTAAGCAGGACTGTGGCAGATGCCCATCCACATGGTTGCTTCTGGGTCCTCACTGTGCTGCACACATTACAGGCACCATGCCAGGTGTCCATGCCCCCTTGGCTGTCCATTGTGGTCTGCTGCAGCCCCTCCACCATGCACTGCCTGATACAGCCATACTGTGGCATGCCTGCCCTGTGCATAAGTGTGCCATACAGTTTGCATCCACCCATGGAGGTATCGTGCCTCCATCTGTGCTATCCACATCTGGCCACCCCCACACCACCCTGCTGGATGCCCAGGGCATGTCACCTTGTGCCACTCACCCCATGCCGTTGCCCACTGCAGGGTGCTCTTTTCCTGGTGCATTGGTGCACACACTCTGTGGCCATTGCCATGGTGGGCTCGCCCATTACCTGTCACCCCATTCCACTGTCGCACATTACGATGCATTCTTGCAGCCTCTGCCTCCTGTCTGCGCTCTCTCCACTGCTTGCTGTATTCCCCTGTCACCCTTTCAGCAGTCTGCATCCTGCATTTGCCCTTTGGGGACTCACTCACACAGAGTCGCCCTTATCACATAAAACTGGACAGAAGAATCCCTGGATGAGGAAATAAGATGCAGAAGCTTCTGAGTATGATCCACACACAGTCTGCCTGATACGAATCTCATCTGTTCCCTACTAAGAAGGCAACCCCAGACAGAATTCAGCCAAGTGGCCAAGATTTAAGCCAGAATTTTAAGATCCACATTAATTAAAGATATAGGTCTATAATTAGATAATAATGCATGGTCCCAACCCGGTTTAGCCAAGACCACTATGACGGCTTCTGTAAAAGAGAAGTCTGAAAGGTATTGCGAGAAGATATACTGATATAACTCAAGAAGACATGGTGCTAAAAGACCCTTAAACTTTTGATAGAAATTGGATGAAAAAACATCTGAGCCAGGTGATTTGTCAGGAGCTACGGAAATCAATCATCCTAAGCACTTCCTCCAGAGTAAAGGGAGCCTTAAACAAAGCAATTTGGGTATCAGCCAATGCAGGCAGATCAAAATCACTAAAAAAGGTATCAAAACCGAAGAGATCAAGGGGGTCTGAGGGGGTCGCTTAGAGAGAATGATAAAAAGCCTGGAACTGAGAGACTATCTCTTTAGGGGAGGTAATTAGCTGGCCAGCTTCTGTTCGGCTGGATGGAACAATCCTGTCTGCCTGCTGATTACATAAGCGCAGTGCAAGAAGCTTACCTGTATTCTCCCCTCTGATCAAAATACTGGCCCTTAGTCCATAGGAGAAGACGTTTGGCTTTTTCTCCAAGAAGGGCATTGTATTTGGCCCGAAAGGTTTCAAGATGCTTCCAGTCCATTGCTGAAAAAGATTCAGAGAGCTCCCACTCGGCCATCCTATTCTGGGACAGAAGCAAGGAGGTGGCTTGGGATAGTTCCCTCTTCCTGCTGGTTGCCAGTCAAATGATTTCACCCCAAAGGGCGCATTTAAAGGAGCACCAAAGCATCTAAATTTTCTACATCATGGGAGAGTTAAAGGTAAAAAACTCCAAAATGAAATGTTAGAGCCTGTCCACCACCTCTGAAATTTTTAATACTTGATTATTAAATCACCATGTTTTATCCTGCACCAAGGAAGGAGCAAGATTGACCTGTAAAAGAACTGAGTGATGGTCAGACACAACTCTAGCACTGTAACAGCTTAAAAGAACACATGGTAGGGCTTTGGCACTCAATAAAAAAATCTATGCGGGAAAAAGAATTGTGAGGGATACAGTAAAAGGAATATTCTTTTGCATCTGGATGCAAAATCGTCCAGGGGTCAACAAGGCCTAAAGAGTCCATAAGGTCTCGCAGGGCCAATTGACTCAGTGTAAGGAATATTCCATGCCTTGAAGTCCTGTCCAAGTCATTGTCCAGTACCACATTACAATCTCCAGTGAGGATCAATTGAAGAGAGGCCCATTGGGACAAAATAGAGGAGATTGGGGAGAAAAAGGAAGGATCTTCTTCATTGGGTCCATAAATCATTCCCAGAATCACCTCCAAATGCCACAACAGAGCCCTCATGAAGATATATCTGTCCTGTGAGTCCTTGACGTCCTGGAGGAGATGAAATGGGACATGTCTAGAAACCAAAATCATCACACCTCGCCTATGAGAGTCTGACCCAGAGCCAAACACCTGACCAACCCAGAAGCATCATAAAGTCAGCACCTGGGCTGGGGAAAGGTGGGTTTCCTGCAACAAAAAAATACATCTTACTATAGCTTGCGGATATGCAGTAACACCTTAGCATGCTTTGTAGGAGATTGAGCTCCCTTAATGTTCCACGATCAATACTGAAAATGATGGGCCATTACACAGCAGAACATATAAAGTGCTTTGGAAGAAGAAAAAAAATTCCCGACAGGAAGAACCCATCACTTCATATTGGGTGCCAAAGAGACTCTGGAAAATTACCCTAGCCCCCCCCCCCCACAAGCCCATCACACATTCCATGAACCTAGTTCATGGGAACAATGCCAATAAAAACATGTCCAAAATAGAACTGGGCAGCCCATACACCTCTGTTCCTTCTCCCCAAACCACTTCTCCTTACCCCAAGCAACCCAGAACAACCCCCAGACAAAAATGTAACACACTAAGAACCGTATCCAAGTGAAATTGGCACAACTCTTACCTCCCACCCCAACCCTCCAAAAAAAGATACCAAAATAGAATCCAGCAAAAATATCTGTTCTCACCCCGACTACCTCCCCTCAATCCCAAAAAGAACAACCCCAACCCCACAACTGAACAGGTGTATGAGACTCCGAGCTAACATAGCACACCAACTCATTCATCCAGCTCTCCCCCACTCCACACTTCAGCCTGTAAGGAATGACACCTAAACTTCAAAAAAGAGAAACACTATAACTAACATCTAATATAGCGTAGCTTTTCTTACTCCATCCATAAGCAATAGACTTTGTAAACAGTGACTGTCACGTCATGTAACAAACAAAGGAACTTTTAATTTCAACATTGAAAAGGGAGAAAAAATGAACAATGAACTATTAACTCTGTTCCTATAAACATACTAAAAATGACATCAAGTGGAAGCACAAACCCTGCCCTGAATGAGGTCCACTCCAAATAGAACATCACCTATCAAAAAAGGTACTGCCCAGGACCCCACATGAGACAATTTTACCTAATTTCCCAACCCCTCAAGGTAATGTAGAATAGTGCTAATTTACCAAATCCTTGCACTGTGGATACATTTTCCTCATAAGACCATGCACAAACAACATATATGTGTGTAAAAAAAATAGAAAACCCAGATGGTGTATAGTCCTGGCCCAGAGCACAGGTTGGGTCCTCCCTCTACCACAAAAGACACAGAGAGGAGGAACCAGCTGTACAAGAGCCCCAGGCCCAGACTGAACTTACCCACACAATCTCTGTGGCCATCCTGTATCCAAAGCACCAAGATGACGTGCAGATGCTTCCCTGGAGAGCTTTAGAAATCAAGCTCTGCTGAAGAAGATTATCTCATATGCATTACAGCAACAGTCCCTGCACTAAACCAGTCTGAAAACTCAGAGAGATAAAAACAAACAAACAAACAAAAAAGTAAACCGGGATCTTCCAGCTGCTGAAGCATTTGTGAAGCTGAGCAAATTATCGAGGAGACCTTGAAGAACCAATCCTGCATCTGCCTGAAGCTGTGAGACATCCGATGAGATGGAGAGCTGCGATAACAGGATATTGGGTGGTAGGATGGAGGTACGAGCAGCAGCAAAGGCCAAAATAAGTTAAACAGGCATCCATGATGGCATTGGGGGGGACTGTCCTGTAGAAGGAAGCCTTCAGCAGATCAAGGAGAAGTGTAAAACAGGACAATCATCTGAGAATAATTAAGCCCAAAAACAACTCCTCAGTAGGGGTCTGTGGAAGAAAAGTAAGGGGGAGGAAACAACTCCAGAAAAAATTGGACATTCCAGATAGGATTGTTCACAACAAAGGGACAAAAAAATTAGGTAAAGCACAAGGGAGCTGTATCAACAAGCAGGTGAGAGCACAGTTATCCAGGTGGAAGTACAGGTTACAGAAAGATCACAAAGGCTCACCGATCCTTAAACAATTCTGGCAGCAGTTGCTTGAGGGACTGGGTGGCTGAGTCTAGTGTGTCAGAGGAGTGCCAGGTACCTTAAATCAGTTTTTGCAAATGAGTGGGATACAGCATTTAGAATGTTATCCCTGCAGCAATAAGCTTAGCTACCACAGGGTGAAATGCCACTAATTTCTGACAGGTCCCAGCTGGGAGGTCTTGGGTGATTCTCAGCTTTGTACCATCCCAGAGTATATCTTTTATATCCCAGATCTTCTGCGAAACATGTTGTTTGTCCAAAAAGTTCAATAATTTGAACATGAAGGGAGGAGGGGGAGAGCCGACGGGAGGTCTCGGGTGAAGGAAATGATACACCTGTTCCATTATATAGGTTGGGCCATTCAGAGAGGGGCCCATGATCAGTTCTAGAAGTGTTTGAGTAAATTGGATTAGTGTCGTCCCTTACTCACCCTCATGAAGCCCAAACACAATTATATTATTATGGTGGCTTCTCCCTTCTAGATCTTTTATCTTGTTCTCTAAACTGCAATGTTTCTGTCGTAGTTGGGTCATTTTCATATAGGAACTGTCTTTCCACTTTTAAGGGAGAAAGACCTTGCCTCCAGGTCCCCCACCTGCTTATTTTAATCTCCCAAATAAGAACAAAGTGATTTAAGTTCTTCTGTGAGCTTCTTCAGGGTATCTCAGAAAGGTGTGAACTCTTGTAAGAACCTTTCTTCTGAGAGTGGGGTGGGCACCACAGTAGGAGTTGCACCTCTACCAGATCCTGAGGCATGGGCCTTTGGTGTTCTTGTCTGGCATCTATGGAGGTGTATGGTGGGGCCCAGCTTGTTTCATTTCAACCTCCGACATATTGATGAACTAACGCTGGAAACTTCGACAGGACACTCTAGAGGCATTCTTAAACCGATTTTCCACTGCAGAACAAGGTAGAACAGCTATGCACCAGTAAAATTAACAATTTATTAGTGGGGTGCAATGGAGAACCATTGAGAAGCTGTTACTCAGTCCAGAGCATCACATGACTCCTCTATTTGCACTGTTCCATATTGCACATATGGGGCTCGATTTTCCAAAACTAAGAAGCCGCAAGCCTCGGGTGCGCCGAAAACAATGTGCATGGGACTTGCAGCATTCCCTGGCCAGCAACTGGGATTCTTGATCCCATGTTCCACTAGCCCTGAGTTAGACCAGCTTTGTCTGGTTGAACTTTGCTGAACATTTTATGGGGTTTGCTCCAAATATTTGGCACAAGCTGACTTAAAAAGGGTAAAATGTTGCAAATGCAAGTAACCTATTAGAATCAGGTGCATGGTGCACCAATGTGTTGGGCACAATGCAGGGTTTTATGTGTGGCTTGTGCATGCCCTGTATCAACCTTTCAGAACTTAGCCGATTATCTTTATTGTGCTTGCATATAATTCTTTCTGTACCTTTTGTTTGCTGTATTTGTACATTAACTGTTGTTGTACTACTTTTCCCCTTCCCCTGGATGCTGTGCTTTTCCTGGTCAAGCTTTAATAAAATAAATAAAAAATGTCCTTTATAATATTTTCTCCCTTGCCTCTGATCCCTAGCTTTCTCACTCTTACTACAATATCCATGGTCACTGTACTATAATAAATTTTATCATATCTCTGTACTTCTGCACATTGCTCTTTTGAGTTGCCACTCTACGTTCTATGGCTCACTGTTAGTTTGCACAATTTGCAATTTAGTTTGTATGTTTTATTGACCAGGTAAATACACAATTACAATGCTTTTTTAGGTATGACAGGTATCATAAAGGGTGAAAGCAACCAGTTTTTTTTTTGACATCTTGAGATGCCTTCCTGTTGTCCTTTTACTGTCTATCCAACAGTCTAATATGTCTTGACCTTTTTCTTAAATTAATAATATAATTCTGTTGCCTTTGTAACTACCCTATATCCCATACTCCTCAACAGTTGCTGCTTTCTGTTTTCTTGCTACCTGAACTTTCTGTGACACCAATAACTCTATTTCAGGCAATTCAGATGAATAGCAAGCAATGGTGTTATTGATGTCATTGAATGTCTTAGAAATATAAATAGGAAAAGCAGCAGCTGGGGAAGAATGTGGCATCATGTGTAGATCTGAGGGCACCCAAAGCTAGATCATTTATTTATTAAAAATTGGTCAAAGAGCAGAAATACTATCAGGCCATATATTCTTCTAAAAAAAAAAAAACAAATGATACACAAATAAGATGTTCATGTATTATAAGAAATGGGGCCTGTACTTAAACTCTCATTTTTATTTGGTGCCCACACCTCCACCTACAACCCCTGTCTATGAGTAAACTTCACCCTTTTATCACTTTAATTGTTCTCCTCCCTATGGAGGGCCTGGCTAGCCCAGTGCTATCAGGTTAATCTCAAGATAGGATGAAAGATAAAGGTTAATTTGCATTGTGTCGATGGTAGTTCTCTGACCTATGCAGCCAGTATAGTGTTATGCTTGTGCAACTGTGTTAGTTTGGTTTTGGTCTTTCACAATCTTTATTACAGAGAAATTACCACCCTGTAAGGGTATGAAGGCAAGGAACCCTTGGAGAGGCTTCCACCCCTAGAGGTGCAACGGGACGGTTCCCGTGGCTAAAGGTACCTTAGGAATCCCCCTAAGGAGAGAGTGCTGCTGCTGGAGGAGGAGGGGAGGATGGTGGGGCAAAGAAAAAATGCTTCACAGTGAGACTTAGAGGAACTGCTTATATAGCTCAGGAAGTGGGAGTGGCTGGCTGCTTGGTCACCGAACTACAGAGCAAGCCTTTCATTTCACTGACCTACACAGCCAGTATAGTGTTATGCTTGTGAACTGTGTTAGTTTTGTTTTGGCCATTCACACTCTCTGTTCCAAAGGAATTACCACCCTGTAGGGGTATGAAGGCAAAGAACCCTTGGAGAGGGTTCCACCCCTAGAGGTGCAATGGGATGGTTTCCATGGCTAAATGTACCTTAGGAATCCCCCCAAAAATGTAATAGAGTCCCCAAAGAGGAGGCAACATGAAGCAGATGAGCAAGCAGTAACTGTGATATAGGAGTAGTAATAGTAACATAGTAGTAGAAAAGTATAGGCAGTTTGATAATGCAATGATATGTTCAGTTGTTGTAATAACTGCCCAGATTTGTGTAGCATGATACTGATGGCTTGCTTTGAGAGTAGGGGAACCCCTAAGGAGAGAGGGAATGGCAGGACATCCTCCACCTCCATCCAAGAATGGAGCCTACCTAAAGAAACTAGGGGAGATGACTAAGCTAACTAAGTGTTATGACCTGAGGCAATGGAGGAGAGAAAAAAAAACGTATGAGGAGGAAATCTTGGGGGATCCAAGGCCTAGATCACCTTCCCTCCAGGCTTGGGATAGTTTATTTAGTGATGGCTCTGCAGCTGCAATTTGGAAAACCAATTAAAGGGAGGTGGAAAATATTCCAATTTGGAGGAAGGCTCTCACTCAAACCCTCTAGCAGGAACGTCATGGAAGGTTGTGAGAAAACTCTGCAACAATACGTGCATCCCAGGTGCAGGAGGAGAGCAACAACTGCTGAGGCACTCACCTGGTCTACCTGCCCTAAATCAAACCAGGTGAACCAAAGGCAGTCATAGGGAGAACGTGGTGAAGGTGTCTTGCTAGGGAAACCACTAAAGTCAGTGGCCAACAGTTGTAGTGGAACACTAGAGCCAAAGGAGATCATCATAACCACCCATCACCACTAGTCTTAAATTCTACATCAGGAGCTGCTGTCACTTAGCAGGCAGCTAAAGCCAAGCCCATGGTGAGGACATTCCCAGCTATGGGCCAGGTGAGAAGGATCTCACCCCAAGTTGGACACGCTCGATGATGCAGACAAAATGCGGAGCAAGACCATTGGTTGCAGGAACCCTGCATTGGATTAGAATGGCTAGCATGCCCCAGAAATTGATTGACAGCTGAAAGCTGGTGAGCTGAATGAGCACGGTGTGCTGAGATCGTAATGAACATGGAGTGCTGAGACCTTGCAAGGTCGAATGCAGATTGAGTGCAGCAGAATCCCAGGCTGAAGTCAAAGGGATGACAGTATGCATGAAGTAATGGATTGCGTAAGCAAGGAGTAACAGCTGCGTAAGCAAGTGTAGACCTGCACATAGGTCAGTAAGCAGTAGTTGTGATAGGCGAACCAGCATATCAAACTGTATGGCAATTAAACAGCACTAAACTGGGAGCAAGCCAGCCAGACAGTTCAAAGTCAAATCAAGGTGACAGACTCTGAGGATTTTTGGTGGCGAAGACATGATTTAGAACAGAATTAATTATAGATATAAAGCTAATTAAATAGCCTCAGCATGAGCATCGGCTAACCTCAGAGTAACACTATGTGCAATAGCAATGGGAGTAAACAAAGCAGTAGCAGGAAGTAATTAGGCCTGTGCAGCAGTAGTGAAAACAAATGAGTACACTGAGTTGTAATTGCAATAAATAAAAGGAGGCATAACATACTGAAAGCACTGTCACCAGGCAGTGCAATGAAATTGCTGCAATAAGGTAATTAGAATGAGCATGAGTGAGCTGTAGAGCTAGGTGGAAAATCTGAGTCAGGTGAAAGTAAAGTATGCCATGCAACAGTTAATTGAGCTGAAACACACAAAATCAGGTTTGCAATTGCAGAACAAGTAATTTGAGTTGTGAGTAACTGAAAGCAATCAGTATGAGCTCTGAAATAGCAGATAAGCTAGGAGCTGAGAAAAGGCCCCTCCCCCAAAGGAAGCAAGCATACACAGCCGAATGCAAAATACAAACCAAGGCAGGAAAATAAATACAGAAGTCCTGCAGAAATCAGCAGGAGCAGGGTGGGGGGGGGGCAGGCCCCAGCCAGGGAGGCCCAACTAGCTCAGAGGACAAACTGGCAGAGCGTTCTGCTGCAAAGAAAAAATGCTTCACAGTGAGGCTTGGAGGAACTGCTTGTATAGCTAAGAAAGTGGGAGTGGCTGGCTGCTTGGTCACCGAACTACAGAGCAAGCCTTTAATTTGAAATGTAATCTTTAACATGGTGCTATGTAGTTACAGTATGCACAGTATTTACAATCTTAAGTATAGTTCTGAAAAGTTTATTTACTGTATTTGCATGATTTCTTCTTTGTGGAATGTATGTCCTTAAGCCTGAGAAAACAAAAAAATCTTTTATGATAAAAATAAAAAAATTGGAACAAGTATATCAGAATACAATACTGGTTTGGAAAGGAAGATCGAAGGGCAGTTAACAATATAAAAATTATTTCCTATCTCCTTTAATGTTGGTTTCTTTTCTTTTATGTGACACACATTCTGCCAGGTTGGACCTAAAACCAAGCTCCAGCTAAGTGTTCATAACTAGGCTAGTAATTTTAAGTAAATAAATAAATAAAAGCTATAAATAAATATCAGCTTTTGTGCCCATTTTTATAATGTCTGGACTGAATGTCTCTGAGGCACTATCAGTATAGAAAACATTGATGGCAAGAAATTTGCAAACAACAGCAACATATTTCTTACTTTTTCAAAAACTATATTTTGATTCTCTCAACCAAAATGCTCGAAGTGCATGTTCATGAGCCGGAATGGTGCCAAGCCATGGGTAAAGTCTATGAACAAGTCAGTAATTTATTGTCATGTACTTGTAAAATGTTGCAGCTCCTATGGTTCATGCCACAGGTTTCTTCAAAGCTATTCCCCTTAAAACACAAGGTGCTGTAACCCATTTTATTTTGTGTATGAAAGTTGAAACCACGATTCTAAATACGCACATTTGTGTTAACTCTACTGCGCATGCCGAGAGTCATGGCCTCAAAGTTTATACACAACATAAAATGGGTTAGAGTGCTCATTTTTCAAGTGGAATAGCTTTGAAGAGATCTGTGACATGAACTGTAGGTGCTGCAGCATTTTGCTAATATATAACACCAAATTACTAACTCATTCATGAACAAGTTTCCCCATGGCTCTGTGCCATTCCAGCTCATGGACACATGTCCTGGGCATTTTGATCAGGGCAACCAGAATATACATCATGCAAACAAATATTTTACTGTTGTTTGTAAATCTCTTGCCATCAGTGTTTTCTGAATTGATAGTAGGGATGGGAGAACCAGCTCTGGTGCAGATCCAACCCCCCGTGAACCAGGCTGACTTAGCTCTGACTGGGAAAACTGAGCCTTTCCTGGCTCAACCCAGATTACTGAGCTGACCCAGTTTGGAAGTGCAGTCTGGTTCAGTCTGGCACTTTATTTTTCCCTGGTCTATATTCTGTGTGTTCAGTGGCCCCTCCCACCCGATCATCTGTCCAACATAATTCAGCAAATTTCTCTGGTATCCAGTGGTCCCCCCATCCTAATCCCTTAGAGTTTATATAGCATTCCTAGGTGTCTAGTTGGCACCCCTCCCTATCCCTGTTCCCCTGTAACAGTAGAAGTCCTTGATGGTCCACCACACTGTTCCCCTCATCCCGACCACCACCCCCCACCAGCAACTGAAACAACCCTCCACTGTTATCTGTACCTCTGACAGAGCTGCATGAATGAGTGTGAGCTGGCCTGTCAGTGAATGAGCTCATGCTGATACAAGCACATGCTCATTCATTGATGACTCAGTCAGCGTCTGGCCATGGTGAAAAGTGGAGGGCTGTGCCAGTTGTTGGATGGGGATCATGGTGGGGTGGAGGTGGTGGTAGGGCATACCTGCTGGGGTGGGTGGATGAGTGGTCCACTAGACAACAGAGCATCAAGGACTGCTACTGTTACAGTGGAACGGTGATGGGGAGGGCAGTCCAAGACACCAGGGAATGCTATATAAATTCTAGGGGATCTTGATGGGGGGGTCCACTGGACACCACGGGAATACTCATAACACCTACTTTGCAATTCATCAGAGTAAATCAGAACTTTCTGCAAAAAAATCAGAACATTTTGGAAAAAATCAGAGTCAGATCACAGCCTGTTTGCCCATTCCTACTATCTAGGTATTAACCCTTAGGCTGATGAAAGAATTTGAACATATAGGAAATATGGACGGTTATATCCATCCATGGCAGAGGAAGGGTTAAAAGGAAGAAGGATCCCAAAGGGTATTTTCATTGTGAAAGGTGGCATAACAGAGAGGTTTTGTCCCATGACTGACCCATACCTTTTTGTATGATTACACTGTGCCCCTTCTGCTGGCATCAATTGTAAACACATACTGTACAACCAGACTCCTACCCAGACAACAGTAATCCGAATGAAATCTCTATTGATCCAGCATGTGCAAACACCAACCCTCACTGCAGACTTCGGAAGGGATTAGTTTTGGATGGGGGAGATTAAACATTGACTGTTCTATAAATAAATAATGACCTCCGGAGGGTGTCTCTTATTTTATAAGAGACTCCAAGCATGAGGTTTGGATGAGAGGACTGCAAAGCAAAGCTGAGCACCTCTGGCTGCCCAAACCTTACAAGAAGCTAAACTGTTTTAGTGTTTCTGATGGCTGAGCACTTGGTGGCTGGTGATTTCAAGCATTTTTAACTGTGTACTGTATGTCTGTCTTTAAATCCTCAAGAAACTTAAAAAAAAGTCCTGTCTGTGTGTGTGTCCTGTCTAGCACCTGGTACAGTACTACTGCCATCATTGCACTGTGGACTATTAGAGGGTCAGTTCAAGTCCTTCTCCACCCTGCACCACCATGCAGCACTGTTTTAAGCCTTTTTGACATATTTACTGAAAACAAATACTGGGATTTTAATCAAAATATCAGTAAGCCTACAGAAAAGTTAACAATATAGTGCTAAGTATGGGAGGAACTCGGAAAATACTCAGATTGTTCTGCAATGAGAGGAGTTGGTAAAATGTGTAAAATTCCTCATGTTCAACCTAACACTTCCATATGATATAGCAGAGGATTTCGTATGTGGTAAATGCATAGCATATTCATAGCCAACTAAAGAACTGCAAGTACTGAAGAATGAGTTTACAAAAATACAAGAAATAAATTAAACCACCATCTTTGTTACACAGTTGAGTGCTGAACCTATAATTAGGGATACCAGGAAGAAAATACATAAAAGCAAAAAAGGAAAGAAAGAGAGGAGGAAGGAACAGCAGATGAGAAAGAAAGAGTGGCTAAATGGGGGCATGAGGGTAGCTCACCTAGTTTGAACAGTGCAGAGGAGGGCACAAATAAATAAAGTGGTGCATTTAAAGGGGGCATGAAAGTCAGCCATCCCTCATTATGACTGACCAGGAGGACTGGTGTGTTATACAAAGCACTAGGGGTAGGAAACAAGGCAAAAGGTCAGTATCTGTAAACAAACTATTCAGCTAAGTAACAGATTTTCACTTCTTGAAAACACAGATGAGACAGATGCCAATCCCAGTGTAACACATAAACAGAATGAGCAAACTTTAATAACAGACTCTAAAATTCACTACACAGACTCTAATTTGTATGATTAACAAAGAAACAAAAGTGGTCACATGCCTTCTAGGTACACAAATTCATGACGTGGATTCCGGAACTGAGCCGCTAATTAACAAATACAGGAAAAATACATCAGTCATACTTCATGATAGATCAAAAGATATGAGGAAGCTCCACAAAAAGAGCATTTGTTATGACCTTCTGAATCTTGAAAATAAAGTGAGGACAACCAGATCCAAGGTTGCAATTTCAGAAATTCTTCCTATCCTATCCTATCCTATGTCAATCACTGAATGCCTACTGTATATGAGTACATGCTCAGTGACAGCTCAGACGATGGCTAGCCATAATGGTGGGCAGTGGGCTGTACCAGATGCTGACCGGGACCTGGATGGGGGGGAACGGGGTGGTGGGGCACTGCCTGTCATGTCGGGGGCCGCTAGATCGCAATGAAATAATAACAATTCCATTATGAGCAGATCGGGGCTTAGAGGGGGTGCTTGTTTACTATATAAGGGGATCGGGGATGGGGGGACCATTAGCCACTAGAAATGAGGTTATGATTCACGGATCAGGCTTGATTTTATGTATAAGGAGATTGGGATGGGGGTTAATAGCCACCAGGGACAGGGTTATGATTTGCAGATTGAGCTTTATTTTATTTATAAGGGGATTGGGATGGTGGGGGCAAAAGCCACTGGGGATTGGGTTCTGATTCACAGATTGGGCTGTATTTTATTTATATGAGTATTGGGATGGGAGGGGTCCACTCACCACCACCAGGGATGGGGTTATTATTCATGGATCAGGCTTTATTTTATTTATAAGGGGATCGGGGATGGGGGGACCATTAGCTGTCAGGGCTGTTTAATTATACGTAATGGGAGATCGGGGCAGGAGAGGGTGCTAGACTACCAGGGACATTCTGAAACATATTCATAACAGGATCGGGATTGGGGGGTAGTGCTGAGTAAGTTTCTTTTTCTATTACTTTCTATTACATTTGGCAACTTGTTCCAGGAAGCTCTGTGCAGTTACTAGCAAGGATGGAGAAGTATTAGAGCAAGTAACACACCTACAGTTACAGTTACTTATGTCTTTTTTATATAAAAGTAATATGTAACTGTAACTGATTACATTTATTTGAAAGTAACTAGTAAATAACCTATTACTCTCAAAAAATGTTATCTATTATAGTTTTTTATTACATTTGTATTGCTTTTATATGGAACGAAATACATAACTGTAACTGTAAAGTGTATTACTTTTTCTAGTACTTCTCTATCCTTGCTAGTGACTGCACAGAGCTTCCTGGAACAAGTTTTTTAAAAGAAATAGAAAGTAATAGAAAAAGTAACTTACCCAACACTGCTGGGGAGGACACGGCACATTGGATGCACTCTCCCAGAGGATTTCTAAATATCCTTAGATCAGCCCTTGGTTGGTCTAACCGTACTTAGACCTTTGCCCTCTGGGAGGGTTTTGAGAATGCTAAGTCAGGGGGATGTGGCAGCCTACATCTGCTACAAGTCCCTCAGCACCATGCTGCAGCCCATTTTGTGGCACAGTGCTGGTGCAAGCCCTCTTTGGTGCATGAAGCCTGCGTTTGATGCAGGCTGCTTTTCAGAATAGCACAGGGTGCATATTTTGATGCAAGGTGACACTTGCATCATTTATGTTTGGCACAGGCACCTTGCATTAATCTAAGGGCTTTGAGAATCAGGCCCCTAATGTTCCTGCATGAGAGCCCACAGTACCCAAGATAAAAAGTACTATGCCCCTGTACACTGATTGGCAGAGATTGTGTAAGTGATTAAATTGCCTTGAAGCAATTTCAGTTACAATTATGTGCCAGATATAGGAGTGAAAAACAGATTGTCCATACTCTACATTGCTTGTTAAGGTCAGAAAACAGCAGTAAGTTAATTAAGTGTCCTGTTGTTCCTACATTGTTTTCATCTGCCCATTCAGAGCTTTCCACACTGTTTGCTTTCCTTTTTGTATATAATTACCCTCTTGAAGATGTCCAACTGGGTTTTGAACCCAAAAATAGTCCCAGCCTTGATCCTATTGTTGGGTAGACTGTTTCACTTACAAGATCTACCACCCTCCTTGAAGAAATTCTCTCTGAAATCTTTTGAGCCCCCTCTTCCCCATCCAGTTTGCAATTGTGCCATTCTTCCACTTAAAAGAGCTTTGCGGATTCCATCCTATTGTATTATTGCATGTGTCAGTACATTTCTATCACACAGCGCAATCCAACAGGATCAAGCACGCTGTGTGAGATTTTGCAGTTCACTACGATGCAAATTTGAGTAATTGCCATTTCATAACATGGTGTGTAACATCAATATGCTGCAAAATATCACAGCAGAAACTGGGATGAGGGCACTTAATCCTAGAGGACGGCACTGTAAGAGGTGCCAAACAGGCCAAACATTATAGATACATGTGCATTGCCAGCTGGGATTCATCAGGTTTGAACAACCCCCGGTTTGGAACTTCTTTTTTTGTCAATATTTGTTGCCCCTTATCAAGTAATTACTGCCTCTTTAAACATTACAGGACTCTGTTGCTTTAAGAGTCTGTAGGTTGTATGATGTGCATGGTCCTCGCACTTCTGGCTTTCCTGTGCCACTCCCCTGATCAGCCAGTCTGTCAATCAATGTGCTTCATGACATCGGCTGCACACAATATCTGAGTCACAGACAAGAGTGGAGCATGCAGGCAAGCATGGCATTGGCACATGAGGTGGTTGCTATAGAAACAGATGAAGCATTCGGTGCAGGAAGAAACATTTTTAAATTGTGGTGGCATGGTAAGTAATGATCGCATCCTGACTGACCTCATCACATCAGGTGCTATTGTGTTCACTGGCCATGCTGAGAATGTGCAGAAGAAGTGAACTGTGTTAGCATTGGGCTGCAGTTGGTACCTCATCCTTCATGGTCAGTGAGCAGCTGAAAAGTGAATAAACAGCAGACTGTTGCAAGGCTCTGGAGCCAGCCACAGTAGACATGGTCTTCAGCAAGTAGACACCAGGCAAGTGACTAACTTGTTAGCACCTACTTATTTACTGAATGGGAGATGTCTGTTCAGATACATTTGGGGAGGGGGCACTCTTGGAGGTTGTTAATTTTATTATTTTGGGGTGGAAGTCAAAAAGTTCCATAGTTTCAAATCTTGGAAGTCAATATTTATAAACCTTTTTTTCTGAATTATTGCCCTCCCACCGATTTCCCACTAAGTTTGTGTTGCTACTCAAGTCTTCCAGACTGCTGCCTTGCACTGCCACACCTTGAGGGACCTCCACCCTCAAATCAGTGGGGTCAACTCTAGGACTCTTAAGTTTGCAGCAATATTGGCAGGCAAAGCATTTCTTATGTTGGACTGCGGTTGCACTGTTGGACTTTGCCTATAAGTTGTAGTCCAGGTTCATAGTCTGCTACCATGACTTTCTTGCATCAGCTGTCCCAAATATTACTGTAGCACACTTAATGCTACTTATTTCAAATGTTTTAAAGTTATTGTGATCGTATAGTGCAACTTTACATGCACACCTATAGATAGTTTAACTGAGTGTTCTAAGACATACCCCACTCTAGGTCACAATATCTGGTGACAAAGTAGGTTTACAAAAAATATTTGAATATGCTCAAAATTCCAATAGTTGCATAAACAGTATTTACTTAAGAGGGTAGTCACAATGGTAGTTGTCTGTTTAAGAAATGTAAACTCTACCTATTGCAATATGGTAATTTAGTGGGAACAATGGCCTTTTTTAGCAGTCATGTTTTTCATTTTGCCTGTTGCATTGTATGCCTTTCTAGTTTTAGTCCCACAGGTTTGGCACACTTAGCATTCTCAAACTCTGTTGATCTCATAAGATTCATAGACTTTTGTGTGTGAACCCCACCAGATATATCAGAAATTAAATATAGAATAACGTATGGGGTGGTGTGTGTGTGTAACAAGAAGTTTACACACACCCCGGGGTGTTAGATGCTCATAAACCCAGAGAGCAAAGCTCGAGGGGGTTATGTTAGCATCTAACCGAGGGTGTGTGTAAACTTCAAGTTTAAACATACTACCCCATATTTTACTTTATATAATTTCTGGGTTTCTCTTTTTCACCTCATCAATTATATAAAATAAAGATGTTCCAGTGCGGCCGAGGTTTGGCTTACTTTTAGTGCAGTGCTGAAATTCAGTCTGCTGCATTTTTAAAATGTTTCCTTTTTTTGTGCTACATTTCTGAAGTGTCTAGTGTTGAAGTAACTTAAAGAAAATAACTTATCACTGAGCTCTTCTGGTGGTGCTGTTTCGGGCACAGGGAAGCAGCGAGTAGTCAGGACCGGGGGAGTTGTGGCATGTGTAAGGGGAGAGCAAAGGAAACCGTGTGTGTGTTTGCTGCTATAAACACTCCTCTATATCAGCAAATTATGTTACAGTTTCCCTATGGGGAGAAAGGGGAAGCCAATTATTATTAGACATTTATTATCCTGACTACTAATATGAGAAACAATCTATTGTACTACAAAATTGAAATGCATGTCTGTAATTGATTTGCTGTATGGCAATGTTCATGATAAAATGAATAAGTACAAAGTAAAAAAATCTTGCATTGCACACTTGCTCTAGTTTTATTTTAGGAAGTGTCTACTATTCCAGCAGATTTGTTTGCAGTTGCCATGTCACAGACACTACTGTTGCAGCAGATGCTGTGACACTTCCCTTGAGGACTGGCACTATTATCCCAGCAGATGCTGGCAGAGTTCCATTACTATAGGCACTAGTGCCCCAGCAGATCCACATTTGCTGGAAAAGTTTACATAGCACAGACACTTCTATCCCAACATAGGCTGGGACACTTCTTTTCACCACAGCACTACATAGAAACATAGAAATTGTTGGCAGAAAAGGACCACTAGGCTCATGTAGTCTGTCCATAAGTCCTGTACTTGATTAGAGCTTCTGACCCTCCCTCTGCTTTAGCTCTAGTGTCTAGTGACTAGTATCCCAGCAGATGCTGGCAGAGTCTGTGGTGAAGAGAAGTGTTGCAGCCTTTGCTGAAACTCTAGTGACTGTTCCAAGTGTCTCAGCAGATGTGGCTCTGCGGGGACAGTAGTGTCTGCAATAACGGAACTCTGCCAGCATCTGCTGGGACACTAGTGCATTTGGTGAAAGGAAGTGTCTCAGCATCTACTGGGACAGTAGTGTCTGTACTACTGTAAGTAAAGTGTCCCAGCAGATGTGAATCTACTGGGACAGCAGTGCCTACAATAACAGAACTCTGCTAGAATCTGCTGGAACACTAGTGCCTTTGGTGAAGGGAGGTATCCCACCATCTGCTAAGATAGTATTCTCTGTGTTAAGTAAAGTGTCCCAGCAAATCGGCATCTTCTGGGGCAGTAGTGTCTACAATAATCAAACTCTTCCAGCATGTGCTGGGACATTAGTGCCTTTGGTGAAAGGGAGTATTGCAGCATTTGCTGGGACAGTAGTATTTGTGATTGGTAAAGTGTCCCAGCATATTGGGACAGTAGTTCCTGTGATAACGGAACTCTGCTTGCATCTGCTGGGACACTGGTGCCTTTGGTGAAAGGAGGTGTCCTACCATCTGCTGGGAGAGTAGTGTCTGCGCTTCCAAAGCTACAACCGAATCTGCTTGGACAGTAGTCGCAGCCTTTGTTTTATTTCTCATCCTTTCACTTGTATTGATATAGTATTTTTCTTCTGTGTAATGTTTCCCTTGTATTTCAATGGACACAGCTGTAATTGAACTATTGCTCAATGGTTTTGCTCATTTTCATAATTATTTTGAATTACTTCTTGATTAAAAGCTAAGTCATATTGTGCGGCAGAGGAATGTATATTTGTTACATTGTAGGCAGATAGAGCTTGGAGGCAGTGAAGGGGCTCCATGACATGGGTGCCTGGGCTGAACAGCATTTATGTGATCAGGGAATTTTACGTTCCAACTCTGTTGGCAGTCTAAGGGTTAAATGAGCCAAGAAAAGTGGCTGTGTCTAGCTAGTACTGCTGCTTTAAAATAATCCCAAAACACTGCAGTGTTGTGTGGAAAAAAATATAAACAGTCAAAGGCCAGAGAAACAAATACACATTTTTTGTTAGGGAATTATTACTCAGGTGTCATGATGAGCACATGTTGTTTAAAAGGGGAAATGGTCAGCACTAAGAACCCAATGTCCATGTGTAGGAGCTTCTGGTACATTTTTTTACTTGCTGTTTACTGCTGTACAGTCGAATGTATCAGACTAATTATATTGCCTTCCAAGCTGGTGTTTGCTCTAGTCATTAAAACCCAGAATCTGCCATCTTGTGATGCAGAGCTACTGCAGTAGAAGTATCAATAATCTGCAGCATATGTTGAAGTTTTTATTTAACTCAGATCTTTTTTCACTGGTCCTGCTGCCCTCCTGGGACTAAGTACAGTCACAGAGGACTACTCGGCCCTGAGAGAACAGCAGGACTGACAGATATCTGACCTGAGCTTATAAAATGTCTGTAATGGACTAGTCTGCAAGCTGTTGGATCTCACACTGCTGCAGCCCTAATCTGTCAGATGCAGCTGACTCTGGTTGCAGCAAATGTCAGCTTGGAAGGCAACAAACTTAGCCTGATACAGTCTTTCATGCTGTAGTAAGCAGTAAAAAAAAAAAATTGTTTTTGCGCACAGTGTGTAAATCAGGACCAGCACCACACTTGGATGTAGGGCTCTTAATGCAACTGTTCACATTTAAAAATGATTGTGCATAATCTTTGATGGCTGTTAGGGCTACGAATGTTGTGTGCCATGTGTTAACAAAAGAAATAAGGGTAGGCATTGTGGGTGTGGCAGTAGAGAACAGTACTATGCCTCAGGTACAGTACATTATCAGCATCTTGCTAGCCTTATTGAATACATATATATATATATATATATATATATATATATTTATTTATTTAAAAGTTGATAACCGGGAAAGGCACCATGAGCAAAAGCTCATTTCCAGGTGCGACCTGAGGAAGGTGGGGTACAGAGTAACAGCAAATATATTTGATAATACAGAGTGCAATGAAATATACATGACAGTGAAATATACATATCAGATTATATTTACAATGTGGCAAATCAGGGATTAGAAGATCATCTCAAAAGCTATTTACAGATGTGGAAAACTAGTAAGAGCATAAAGAAGAAATAAATTATTTACATAGATGAGTACAGTGAGGTGCGGAGAGAGAGCTTCAGATGAGAATGGTGAGTCCTAGATAGAAGAACAGATGCAGGAGGTATTGGGGGGAGGTTTGAGTAGTCACCTGAGAGTAGGGAAAGAAGGAGACAGGTGCAAGTGAGAGGGAAGGCTGTTCCAGAGGAAGGAAAATCTGTAAGAGAAGGAGAATTTACCCATGGAGGTGTGGACACGTGGTAGAGAGAAGGTGTGGGAACAGTTTGAACATCAGTTGAAGGGTGAGGAAGTAGCAGATGTAAGGAGAGATGCAAGGTAGGAAGGAGATACCCAAACCAGTATTTAGCAATGAAGGTAGAGCAAAGAGAGGAATGTCTCTGAGAGAGAGACTAAAAGGAGAAGGAAGAGTAAAGATCACAGAGGTGAGTTAAGGGGCCGGTAATCTTATTTATTTATTTATTTTATTGAGCAATTCGGACATACCTTTGTGTCAAAGACTCCTTTACAAAAGTTCCATGTTGCAAAAAACATAATACATTAATAATTCGACAACGTACATAATCCCGCATATTTACAAAACAGTGAAGGCTAACAGATGGTTGCTAGTAGTAAATTATACAAGTCATTAGTAGAACATTATAGTTAGAAGAATAACAAAGTCGTCAACTCAGACAGGTCAAAGGGGTAAGCAGGCCACAGGCCCTAGTCAGGGAGAAGTATGGGGGGGCAGGGCCAGAAATCAGAGGGTAGATGTGGTGGGATACAGGCAAGAATCATTGGCAGTCGCAGGTATTTGAGGACCTCAGGTGGGCCCTGAGATATGTTTTCAAGGGGCCAATTCTATTTTTGTTCACTAGCGAAGAGGGTAGGCAGTTCATCCAAGAAGGGGCCCTGTAGCTGAAGGACCTTTGGAACTGGGAGGTTTGGCAGAAGGGAACTGACAGGAGTAGTTTGCCAGAGCTACATTTATGGTTATTCATTGGGGCTGGGTGGACTAAGGAGGAGAGCCCGGGGGGGGGAGGCCAAGGGCAATCTTTTTGGCCATGAGGCAAGTATGGAACTGGATTCTATTGTTGAGGTTTAGCCAGTTAGTAGCATTATAGAGAGAACAGGTATGGGTGAGATGGGCACATCCCAGTATGAGGTGGCAAGCTTCATTTAGGGAGACATGGAGTCTATAAAGGGCAGAGGAGTTTTCAGCACTATAGACGAGTAGGCCATAGTCAAGTAGTGAAAGGACTGTCGCAGAGACAGTGAGCCTAAGAGCATCCAGTGTGAGGCAGTGCTTGAAACGATACAACAATCCAAGCCTAGCTTTGAGGGTGGAGGGCAGGAGATGGATATGTTGGTGAAAATTAAGGGCTGGGTCTAGAGTAATGCCTAGGTACTTAAAGAAGTCCACTTGCACTAAAGGGGTCAGATTGGCAGTTAGTACATGAGGGCACTGCTCTGTCCAAGAGTTCAAGGGATGGGAGAATAGCATGACTTTGGTCTTCTGATAGTTGAGAATAAGTCACTGAGTGGAAAACCATTTTTCAGTGCCACTAAAGGAGGGTTGCAGGGAGTGGTGGAGTTCAACGGGGTTCGTGTTGGAGGAATATAGAACAGCGTCATCTGCATATAATATTAGATTGCCAGGGCAGGACTTGGGGAGGGAGTTAAGGAAGAGGCTGAAATGTAGAGGGCCTAGGATGGACCCCTTTGGCACACCGGAGAGAATGGGCATTCTATTGGAGAGGGCGTTACCAATTTTGACCTGCTAGAAATGGTTCAAGAGGTAATTAGAGAATCAGCCAAGGGGTTCCTGAGAGAAACCAAGGTTGGAGAGTGAGGTCAGCAACAGACAGTGGTTGATGATGTCAAAGGCCTTTGTGAGGTCTATGAAGACTGCATCAGTGATATGACCTTTGTCCAAAGCGGAGTGGACGTGGGCGGTAAACTCTAGTAAGGCAGTAGTAGTACTGTGTCCTTTTCAAAAACCATGTTGCTGTTTACAGAGAAGGTTATATTTGTTGAGATGGTCCATAAGTGAACCTACAAAAGGCTTGAAACAACATGTCGAGTTTGGTGAGGGAGGTAGCTGGAGTGATGCTGTAAACAATGGCTGTATAGTCAAAGGCTGAGAGGTTCCATTTAACAAAAGGTCATGTCTTACAGGGAAGGAGAGGCTGGATTTGTGGCGATAAAGTAGTCCAAGTTTATGGTGCAGTTTGGTGTGGAGATTGTTGAAGTGAGAGGAGAAATCAAGAGAGGGGTCAATCCAGACACCAAGATACTTATAGGTTGGAACATTGTCGAGGGGAGTGTTACAGCAGAGAAGAAAACTGGGAGGGTGGGAAGTCTGGTGAGTTTCTGTTTAGAGCCACAGTTTTTTTGGTGTTAAGCTTAAGGCAGTGTGTGTCAAACCAGGCTGTGACCGATAAGTGATCTTTTTGAAGGTGAGATTGTATGAAGTGAATAAATGGGCCAGACAGAAAATGGATGATATCGTCCACGTACATATGAATACAGGCGTGGGTGCAGGCTGAGGGGAAATCATTTATAAAGAGGGAAAAGAGAAAATATGTATTCAGCCTGAAGCCAGTGGGATAATAATTTTCTTTTGAGCAAGGGGTGGAAGAGAACTGTGACTGATAAATTATTTATCTTCAAACTAAGCCACAAAATGTACCACAGAACATCTAGTACCCCAAGGTTTCTGCGGGCCTAGTAGCCCCCAGACCCCCAGCTTGAAGCTGGCAAGCACAGCAGCAAGTTAATATTCAGTACAGTACTCAGCCAACTGCAGCTGCAGACTGTGCATCAGGCACAGTACATTATCAGCATCTTGCTGGCCTCAGGTACTGGATACTCATATATGTATTCAACCTGCTGCCAGCTGGATAGTAATAATTTTCCTTAGAATAAGTAGGGGTGGAAGAGAGTTCAGAGATAAGTTATGTAGCTTCAAACTAAGCCACAAAAATGCACCACAGAGCATCTATACACCAGGGCTTCTTGGGACCTAGCAGCCCCCAGATCCTTGGCCTACAAGCCAACAGAATGCAGAGCAACAAGGAGCAGCTGTGGTAGGCTGGGTATTGTGCTACCTAAGGTAAGTACAATGCCAGCCTACAACTACTTGCTCTCCACTTATTATTAGCACCTTGCTAGCCTCAGGTAATGAATATGTAAGCAATAACTCACGACAGGGTGTGTGGTTACTGGGGATTAATCAACATCCTGGGTGCATTGTGAGGCACATGGACAAAACCTGAGTGTCCTCACAGCATCCAGCGTGTTGATTAATCCCCGCTAACCACACACCTTGGAGTGGGTTATTGAGCTTATAACATGGTGGATAGGAATTCTGAAAAATATTAAGCTATGTGCAATAAATTGTTTGAAATGCTGTTTTGTATTACTGTATCCTGCCACTCAATAAGGTGGTGCTTCAGTAAAATTACTATGTGTTTCTTGTATTACTCAATTTTTCTACCATTTCTGTTATGTGTTTGTTTGTATGTGCAATAAAGACAGCTAAAGCAGTTTCAAAATAATACAAAATGTAATATTTAAACTCATATCTTGATTACATGTGTGTTGTGACTTTGCTACGAATTGCTCACACTTTGGATGATATTCCACAATATGCATCACGTTCACTTGCATGGACCAATGTGTATAACATTGCAAAATAAAATACTTAAAATGTATATCAACAGTAGATGTATGTTGATGCTACACAAGAATGCAAAGTTTCTAATTGATAGAATGTGTATTCTGACATTGTAGGGGCACATTTTGAAGGGGATGCATAATGTACCACTGTGATATGGAACCTACGGAAAACTGTATTACATGTATGGTTCGCATCACATACACAAAATAAATGACAAACTGCGTTTGGAATACTCGTCTTTACAATGACAATTTTGTAGGGAGAATAAATTGTAACATGACTTTCTGAAGGTAAATGAATAAACTTTTAAAACATGTTGCAAATATTGAGCATTCAAACTGAATCTACATCTGCTACTGCGAAGTTACAGGCTTCAATCCTTGTCACTAAGGAGTGCCTCATAGCAAAAATTAATTTCACAGCTTTCAGCATGACATAAGCATAAGAAACATAACATTTAACCTCCGATTACTTTTGGAGTCACTATGACTTACTCCTAGGAGACACTTTGGTCTGATTAGAAATGTGATCGCAGGGTTGGGTGTGTGGAAAAACTAAACATGCTCAGAGATTACTGTGCTGACTTCTGTATGTCATACTGACAGGTATCTATTTTGAGAAATATAAATTCTGAGCAAAGCACAGTAGCACTACTGACTGCATATAGGTTTGAAAGTATAAACACTTCTGTACACTCCTAACAAAGCTAAACTACAAATATATCAATGTTGGTGCAGTACGCTACACTGGAAAACACTTTCAAAGCAATCTGTTGAAAACCGCTGCTATTAGTACAATGTAGTACTGTTACTACTATAAGGCAGTAGTTGAACTATGTCTTTTAATACTTCTAAGGTATTGCAGAACAACTGTAGAACTCAGTACTGGAAAACAACTGTAGAACTCTTAAGGCTACATGTCATTTGCCAGTTTTACAGTTCTGTTGACAAAAGTGAGCACAGAGCTTCAACAATGCAGTCAATCTATGCTTTTACTTCAGAAAATACAATTTGTCTTTCTAGTCACTGTGACTGTCAGATTGAACAATGTTTGTGGTGAGTAGCACGGAGTTAACCTGAGTGGGTGAGTGGGAAAAAACTAAACTGCAACGCATCTGTGTGAATAAGTTCTGACTCACTCAAAGGCAGGAGTAAGGATCTACCTCACAGACTTATCACCAGGGCCACTGGAAAATTGCACCTGCAATTTTTTTGTGGAATCCTCAATTTTCACTATTCTTCACAAAAACTGACATGTTCCACAATTTCTTGCAATTTTTTAGCTTTTATATTGACTTGTGTAAAAAGTATTAACATTTTTAATAAAATGCTCTCAAATATATTGACAATTTTGCATGCAGACTTGGGTTTGGCCTAAACAACGCAGTGCAAGGGTTTTATGTCTTGTTTGGTTTCAAAATCCACTGGCCAAGAGTACATTTAAACACTTAGCATTTGTTTTGTGTTGAAGCAGTCTATCAAAAAATGTTTTGTTGCCACAGAGACTGAAACAAAAAATGGGAGAAAAGGTGCAAATGATCCCATTCACTTAAATGGGGTGCTAATTATGAAGCCTTTTTGTAAGTGGCAGGGCAAGTTATTCCTTGAGCATACTTTCATTCAGACTAGTTTTGATTCAAACAACTGAGGATTTATGATGGCCCTGCCAATTTTAAACCTAAATAAGCTAGTTGCTAACAGTGATCTCAGTCTTAGCAACTACCCTCTAGATGCTCACATGCAAAGATTACAATAAAAACCTGACTAAAGTCTAAAAACAAGCTTATAAAACACAAAATGTATCTTAACATTTATCTTTAACTACACAAAACCATTGCAGCCAGAGTAAAACAAAGGCAAATTACTGGATACCATGACTACTGTATGATGCAGTAAAAATATATTGGTATTTTGTTACATTTTTGGTAACCACGTAAAGCCCACTAGGCACAAGTGCCTGTTTTCAGGTACAACCCAGGAGCACTGCAGAGGTTAAGTGACTTGCTCAGAATCACACAGTATGCAAGTGGAGGTTGTGGGCATCAAACCCCGGTCTGCTAGATGTTGTCAGCTCATTCACAGTTTGTTACACTGTCCTATAGATTATACTGCCAGCCCCAATAATCCCCAGATTTAATGTATAAATATGTGATTTCAAAAATAGTGTACAGTACCTACAGTGCAAATTATGACCATGAAACACTTTAATAACATTTTACTAAAACTCAATTATTCACCACTCTGTCTGCTTATTTTCTCTTGTACCAAAGTGGGTGAATAGCTGGCAGAGCACTGTAAACAGCTGTTGATTAGGCTTCATTATTCTACAGCCAGAAACAAAAAAAAATATTTCTTCTGGATTTATTTAATATTGATTTGCTGTGGCTCACTTTATAGAATCTATTTAGAACTGTATGAGACAGATGTTTTTAAATTTTAGAAGATAGGCAACACTTACGATAGCTTATCAGTGTAGTATTCTTTTTAGGAACATAAACTTTTCTTTATGTTTTGAACATATCAGGTGTCAGTGTATTCATTTAGCAATTTATACTGATGAAGATATGCTGCAGAAAACATTAAAAGATTTATTGTGAAGCACTCGGAATCTATAGTAGAACCCCCTGCAATTTACCGCAATTTTTACAAAATGCTCCGCAATTTTGGGTAACCTTTTCCTCAATTTTCCAGTGGCCCTGCTTATCACCCTTATCATGTGTATGACATAGATTAATGACTTGTCAGATGATACTTACTGAGCAATGAGTTCTCTTAGTGAAAAACAACATTTTTAAATGTATCTATTCATCCTGCAACCAGACAGATAATAATAATTTTCCTTAGAGCAAGGGGATGAGGAAAGCTCAGATATGAGTTATTTAGCTTCAAAATATGCCTCAAAATGCACCACAGAGCATCTTTTACTGCAACGCTTCTGGAGGCCTGCAACCCCCAGACTCCTTGGCTTTTTTGAAAAGTCACAGACTTCAAGAAAAGAACCCCCCCCACCTTGCAAAAATTTGGCAATGGGCCTGAGATATAGCACTTACCATACACTGGTTCATGAAGACTATATTGTATTCCCTCCTCTCCTCCAGAGAGTGTATTTTAAAGGAGAAGTCAGCACTAAGTGACCCACACTCAGGTATGAGGCTGGTCTCAATTTGCTCTTTCTGTGCAATAACTTTTTTTTACTTACGGTTTACTGAAATATAGTAAATTGTATCAAGCTGATTCTGCTATCTTGCAAGTTGATATTTTCTGTAACTAAAAATCCCAGAATCCCATGCAGCTGACATCAGAGCAAGAGTGCAGCAATGGGAGATTCAATGGGCTGCAGTGCATGCTATAAATGTATAAGCTCTGGAACTTAGCCCTAGGAGGACAATGGGACCAGCAAACAAAATACCATTGCTTAAAAAATGCTTAACATGATGTTGGGCTCTTAGTGCTGACTGGTCCCCTTTAAGACTGATTAATCTTTCCTCCTAGTTCTTAACTTGCTGCCTCTGGATCCTTTTTGAATTTGGGTACTTGGGTTTGTTTATCAAATGTACCCTACTGGCTAAACAAGCTAGAATAATTTTGTAAATTTAATTTTCTGAGCAGTTGCTCTGGGCCCTCTGTGTCTATATTTGCCATAAATTGCAGTCTGTAATAGAGAAACTGAGAAGTAGCAGAGCTTTCAAGATTCAGTGCCTGACATTATATTAGCAGCTAGCAAAATTTAATGGGTTGGACACAGGACTGCACACCTGGAGGTCTGGGTTGGAATTCCAATGCCTGTATAATTCTGAGGCAGTGTACTCTAGTGTTTATAGCACTGACTTGGGAATGAGAAGATTGCAAATTCAAATCCCATCAGAGCTAAAATAGTCACTGTGTGACCTTATGCAAGGCACTTTTTAAATCATTTATTTACTGACTTTACAAAATCAAATTGAAAAACAGGTTACAGCTGCTGACATGTGATTAACCATTTTGCACTTCAGTTGTGGCTGAATACATTGCAAGTATATCAGCAGAAATGACTTTTATAAGCTAATAGCTATTAAGGCAACAACTTTTATATTTATAGCAATACTGTAAAAGACTGAACATATTACAATAAATGTTAATTATAATCACATCCCATCATATTAAAGTCCATATACTTTGGTTGAAGGAAGCACCAATAAAGATAACTAAGAATAGATTTTAATAGGAGTAATCATACTGCATGTAATCTAGGGTAGTTCTTGAAATGAGAAGTATTAAGAAAGAAAATATGAATTGAGGGCTGATGACTATTCCATTTGTATATGAAACTAAAATAGAAAGAAAAGATCTAATAAAAGGTTTTTACCATTGAGCAAAACACTTGGGTTGGGATTCTCAACGGAAGAGATGCAGCACTGGTGTCTGTATTTTGGACACATATTGCATCCCAACAAATGCATCAAGATGCCTGTGACCGAGTTTCAAACATCACAGCAAATGACACGTGTCAAACATTTGATATTTGTGTCATTTTCTGAGCTCAGACTGTGCCAATTGCATCCAGAAGTTAGTACATCTTTAAAAGCAAGTTCTAGCCAGAGCCAATATGGCTGTGATGAGCTGCCAAGTGACCAAAGTTACAGGTGTGCATAGAAATTATGGAATGCCTGGGTGTAGCTTGGCCATTTTTTGTAGGTGTTGCACAAGATTTTTAACATGGCTTTTTTGGGACACCACCTCATGAAGAGTGCCAGTGTCATTTCGTTCACTTTTCCCAAAAGGTGATTTCACAGAGCAACTGCACCATTCTGTGCTACAGGTGTGGAAACATGTTTTTGGCAGGATGTGAAAAATGAGAGATGTACTGTTAAAAAGGAGGTGTGCAAAAATGGCAATGTTGAAAATCTGGACTGAAAATATTAAAAATTGGTGAAGTTAGGAGCGAGTGTAGAAACTGCACAATGCACACTCATAACACAATCATTTTGTGGATTTTTTTACCAGATTTGCAACATGGGCTTTTTGGGACCCCACCTCATGAACAGTGGCACTGTTATTTTGTTAATCGATCCCGAAAGGTGATTCTGTGCAGCGACCACAAAATGACCTTTTAGGACAGAGTAACAAAATGACAGTGACACTGTTCAAGAGGTGGGGTCCCAAGAACTCCATGTTGAAAAGTCGGGGCCAAAATTCAAAAAAATGGCTGATTTATCAACTTAAGTTGAAAACCCCATTGAATGCATTATAGCATGCTTACCTTTGATTCTTCAGTTTTGGTTCAGCTTTGAAGAGTGAAGACATGTCCCGGTCCAGAGAAGATGACAGTGCTGACCTCTGGAGGTAAGTATGGGGTAAGGAGGGGTGCAGGGAGGTGGGTGCTCAGTGGGAGGATGGGGATGGGGTACGGGAGACAGTTTTTTTTTCCACAGGGTTAAAAAACACATCAGGGGAGGTTTTCTTTGTTTACAGGAAATAAAACATATATTTGAGCACACTGGGGTGGGCTCCTAATATGCCACATGAGTTGGGGGTGGGTACATGATGTCGACATGGGGACTGGGCACCCCAATGTTGGCAGGGAGGGGAAAGAAAAAACAAACATTTGGGCACAATGGGGTGGGCTCCCAGTGAGCCACATAAGTTGGGGGGGCACATAATGCTGACAGGGGGATTGGGCACCCCGATGTTGGCACAGGGCAAATAAATAAATACATTTGGGCACACTGGGGTGGGCTCCCAGTGTACCATATGAGTTGGGGGATACATAATGCCAACATGGGGATTGGGGACCCCGATGTCGGTGCAGGGACAGGAAGCAGGGAGTGGGTAGGATGGCAGCAGTGGGAGAGTTTTCTTTCCTGCCGGTGCTGGCGGTGGCAAAGTGACAGTGCATGTGTAGTTGCGGTGAATGGCATTTTGCCATTCACAACATGGTGGCGCCAGTGGAACTATACATGCATGAGTCACGTATGCGTACTTCTTGCCCTGGAATGTGGAAGTAACAGCCACAATAGTGTTGATGTTATTCTGCAGTGGCTGATTGTGATGTGATGTTTCAAGCTCCATTGGATTTTCAGAAGGATACTTCCAAAAATCCAATGGAAGGTTCCACGATCAACCATTTTTGTAAGCTATGATCAATCCCAAAATGGCTGCAGGCTCTACCCACAGCCATAAAAACGGACACAGCCATTTGAAAATGTCACTTTTAAACACTCAGTGCTCCTGTCCAGCCAGCTGTGGAAAAAGGTTGAAGGGTGGGACCCAATGGAAAATGAGATGCTGCATCTCAGCTGGGATATCCAGAGCAAATTAAGTCTAACATTAAAATTAAGTTAAAAAAATGAAAAAGTTAAAAATTCATTGTAGTTTATTCTGATTTATGAAAAGAATAAAATATTGTGTTTGTGAAAAGGGACTATGGCTTATCTGTCACACACAGCAGTGATTTTTATTTAACATTCCAACTCTATCAAAGATTAAAGAAATTGAAGAGCATTTCCTGTGGTTCAGTGAGGCAGCAGGTAGCTCTTCTTGCCACGTGCTCCTAACTGAGTGGTACTTAAACTGTGCGTGCCTAACCATCTTTCTGATGCTTGGCTTGTTTCAGCAGCCATTTTGTTAAAAATAGGTTGAGAATCTGCACACCAAATACTGTATCTCCTGGTAACATCTTCATTCAAGAGACAGCTGAAAAAAGTGATCCAGTCATCTGCTTGGCACCACAGCCTTCCCTGCCGGCTTTCTCCATTATCCTTTAGTCAGTCATGGTGGCTGTTTGCTTTCTGTTGTCCAGTTCTTTATTTATTTTATTTTATTTAGTTTTTGTTGACCGGGTAAGTGCACTAGACAAATCCAGCCTATTTTGAGGCACGACCTGGGGAAGGGGGATACAGATGAATGCCAACTGACCTTGAAAAGGATTAAGCTGTTGGTGGTATTTTTTTTTTTTTTTTTTGTGAATGGAGGAAATTTGGCCATTGCACTGGGGAAATTCCCCTACTCTTTTCGAGAAGTGCCATAGGATCGTTAACATCCACCTGAACTACCACCAGAACAGGCAGATGGGACCTCAGTTTAACGTCTCATCCGAAAGACGGCACCTCAGGAGTGCAGCACCCCCCTCATGCTGCACTACAGTGTCAGTATTGGGATATTAACCTAAGTGCCTGGTGCGGGGAAATAACCCACAGCCTACTGATCTCCTGGCCTCAGAGGCAAGTGTGCTACCTGCTGAGCCACTGACACTAGTGGGCATGGTCTCCTCCTTTGTTTCCTGGCTGCCTCTGCTTACATGTTGCTGCTGCCATTATGCTGCTGCCTTTTTGCCCCACTGGCTTTACATTCGACACTGCTTGCTGCTCCTTCTTCTTCTTCCTGGGCATTCACTCTCCTCCTCCTCCTCCTCCTCCTCCTCCTCAGCTTCATAGCCTGGATTCGCCCTCCTCCTCCTCCTACCTGTCAAAGCTTTGTCCTCCCTTACATTCTCTTTATCATGTGCTGCTGCCTCCCCCAATTGCCTTCTGCCCTGCTGTCCTCTCCCCTTCACTTTTCTAGACCTTGTGCTGCATCCATCCTTCCTTGCAGTTTTGGGCTTCACCTTCTATGTATGCTACCCATTCAAAGTTACACCTTCCTTATACTACCCGCATGAATATTCCCACTATCTACAGTACTCCAGCTTTGCCCTCATCATTTAACTTACCTGGCCTCTCCCCTCCTGCTTCCTTTGTCTGCAGTATACCCTATTTACATACTGCTCCTGAAAGGCTCCTTTTGTGGGCCTTGCTGGGTAATCAGACCAGGAGGTCAATTTGCACATCTGCTTCCAAAAAGTTTTTATCTCATAGGTGGGGCCATCACTGAGTGTGGGTCCTTTTAGCAATGCAAATCAACTTGTCAGGACCGCATGGCATTCTCATTTCCCCATCCTCTACCTTGAGAGTAGGACTCTTGCTACGGGAGCCCCTTAACTTTTGAAGATTTACTCAGAAGCAGCTCACTGTGTAGTATGTATAACTTCCTGCTTCTTAAGAGGGGAATCCACTTTGCATGGGGGCCCTTTTAGCCAAGTAGATTGACTCAACAGCACCTCTTGGTGTTTCTTTTATTTTGCCTTCTGTGCCTTGAAGGTATGGTCCTAGCCTTGGGAGTCCCTTCAGCCATACAGCTCAACTATGTTGCACCTCTTAATCCTATATCTCAGCATCTGTCTGTGTGCTGCTGCCTTTCATACATATTTCTCCTCCTTTAGTCTCCCTAGCATTATCATCAATCATAGGTTAAGTCTCCTCTAGGATTTGTGGTCAGGCGAAAACCATTTATCAGTCACTACTCTCCTCACCCCACACCTTAAGGATTGGCCCTCTTGACAGGAGGAGTTGGACTCTCTGGCTCTGCACATCAGCTTGGTAGCCCCTTATGGCATTATCAGATTGGAGGAACAGAGTGAGAGCCTTTTTATCCACATCCCTTACCAGAATTTGGTCCCAAATTCAGCAGCAATCAGATCAATCATAAATAGCCCAAGCAAGGAGGGGTCTTGACCAAGGCAATCATTTTCCAAAGATTTCGTTGACAGGGTTTATTTCCTTTCCTCCATGCCCAGGGTCATAATTTTTATTATAATGCATGGTTAGCACCTATAGCATATGGGTTTCCATACACAAAATATTCTTATTGTGGTTGAGGTCAAAGGCCATAAAGCATTGTTATGGTATCGTTCTGATGTCAGAAGATACCTTAACAACTTTTCAGCCTTCACCTGCCACCTGATTAGTTGACGACCTGTCTCAAATGAGAAAACTCGCACAAATGACAGTGCAATTTAATGAATGTCAAGCAGTGGACCAACACAGTTTGGACACGGGGAGCCATATACGGCTCTGTCACAAAATTGGACTCCTTCTAATTTAAATTTTTTTAATTTTTTAAAAATGAACAGTGGTCACAGATGTTCATGACTGAAACAGAGAAATTTCCAGGCTTGACTCCATCCAGTTCACAACAAGGAACCGAACCGAGTGGGAGTGGGAGCGGCACCACATAGTCGGTACCTTACTACCACATGGAGATGGAGTGACTAAAAAAAAAATGCATTATACAAAAAATTGAATGGTTGACCATCCACAACAAAGGCTGTGTTTCTATTTTGGGAAGTCATGACATCATAGAGATCTCTGGAGCTTTGCTCTCAAGGTTTCTATTATGTCATCACTTCCCACAATCGATACACAGCCTTGTTATGGATTGTCACCCATCCACTATTCTATATATTGCTTTTGTAATTTCACAGAGAATTAGAGGTTGATTGTAGCCTACATTTCAAACTTGGCATTCCCCTCCTCCGTACTGGTATCCCCTTTTCCCGGCTGTGTCTCTTCTCTCTAATGAAAAGGAAGTGCTTGTCTGTGCATTTGTTTGTTCTTTTGGGCCATCTTCCCTAAGGTTCCTATGATCTAGGGAGACCTTATCCCTGCTATGCTTTTAGGTGTGGAACCCTCCTCAAAGGATTTATGTGTCTTTCTTGGAACCCAAACATGTGGTGGGCCATGTGGCAGGAGCAAATTAAGTATCAGCTAAAGTTACAAACATGTTGCACAAGCATTTTGCATATTACCTACCTTCCAGACTACTTCACTATTCTCTTTCAAATCACCCTGCTTCGTACCATTGTCCGAATCCTATTCAACCCTCCCTATAAGATCTCCCCTCTGGTCCCTAAGCAATCCTACATAAGGAGCCCAAAGGTCCATTGATTTAATTATAATGCTGAATTCCCACAGAGAATTCCACATAAGTGTGTAAACTCCAGTGGCCAGGCAGTCAATATGTAAACACCAACAAGCACTAGTAAAATGATTTAGGTGATAGTGATACCATCTGTTTTAGTTACCCGTCTAGTATAATTACACAAAAACATAGAATTTCACAGTAGATAATGACCACTTGTCCAACCAGTCTGCCCTTTTCTCCCTATCTACCCTATTACCATAGACCATGCCAGATCCACAGCTCTTTCTCCCTCTGCCCTGTCTTTCCAATATGATTCTCTTGTGCTCATCCCATGCATAATTGAACCCCACTACTGCTTTCACCCCCACCACCTCTGCTGGAAGGCTGTTCCAGGAATCCACAACACTTTCTGTGAAGAAGCACTACCTCACATCTATCCTGAATCTACCTCCTCCAGCTTCATACATATCCCCTTGTTCTTGAGCACCTTTTCTTCTGAAAAATGCTCCCCTACTGTACCTTGTTTACCCCATGAGGTATTTAAAGGTTTCCATCATATCCCCTCTCTCCCTCCTCTGTTCCAGAGTGTACATATTTAGGTACTTTAGTCTCCCCTTACAGGACTTTTAATGCAGACCCTGCACCATTTTACTTGCCCTCTTCTGGATGGCCTCCACTCTGTCTATGTCCTTCTGGAGATGTGATCTCCAGAACTGGACACAGTACTCTAGGTGGGGTCCTACCAGTGATCTGTACAGATGCAACACCACCTCTTTATTTATGCTGATGATACCCCTCTTTATGCACCCCAGCATTCAGCAAGCCCTCCCTACTGCCTTGTTTTGCTGCCTACCTAGGGATGGGTGGGTACTGACATACCTGATCCACAACACTACCTGTAGGTACCCCAGAAGTACCCTAAAAGTACCCAGATGAAAAATGATTAGTCATGTCAGGTCAGGTAGTTGCTGCTCAAGCCATTCTATTACCCAATTACCCAACACTGACCATAACAAAAATAATATAAAATACTGTTTTTATGGACTTTTATACTATTTATTAGATGCCCTGAGCCGTTATACCTATGGGTGGCATTACTGAGGCAGGTATGAGAGGTGTAGATGCTCTTGGTGAGCCTGCTGCTGTGTCCAAAAATTATACCCATGGTGGGCATTGCTGAGGCAGGTATGAGAGGCACAGGCTCTCCTAATCAGCCTGCTGCTGTTTCCAAAAATTATACCCATGGCAGGGATTTCTCAGGCAGGTACAAGAGGTGCAGCTGCTCTTAGCGAGACTGGTGTGTCCAAATATGATGCCCGTGGTGGCATTGCAGAGGTAGGTATGAGAGGTACAGCCTCTCTTAGTGAGCCTGCTGCTGTGTCCAAATATTATACACATGGTGGGTATTTTTGAGGTAGGTATGAGAGGTGCAGCTGCTCTAATTGAGCCTGCTGCTTTTTTCAAAATGTATACCCATGGTGGGTATTGCTGAGGTAGGTACAGTACAAGTCACATTAAACTGTTCCTGCAATGAGTTGCTTTAGCATTTCTGATTGAGTTGCTCGATCCAGCACAAAGCCCTACAAAAACTGTTTCTTAAGAGTTAAAATGCACTTTTGCATTGCATTGTGATGAATTTCAGATGCATTCCAAATGAGCTGCAAAAGCATTTTACAGACATTGCTCTTGAGCTGGTTAAGCATTGAAAATTAATGCAATATGAGTTGCCAGTGTATTGCCAACTGTAAAAAAAAAAACATGCTAAACCTGTTTAATGTGCACTGTATGAGAGGTACAGCTGCTGTGATTGAACCTACTGCTGTTTTAAAAATTATACCCATGGCAGACATTGTTGAGGTAGGTGTGAGAGGTGCAGCTGCTGCGATTGAGCCTGCTGCTGATTTAAAAAAATTATATCCATATTAGGCATTGATGATGTAGGTATGAGAGGTACAGTTGCTCTGAGTGAGGTTGCTACTGTTTTCAGAAATGATACCTATGGTGGGCACTGATCAAATTTAAATAATATATACTGACAACTGACAAAATAAAACTAAGAGTAGTACTAGTGTGGCACATGTGGCTGGCATGGTGGCAGTGATGATGGTTCCATTCATTCTGTACACAACTTAGTCATCATATTCAGTATCACTGTTTGCAGCTGTTGTTCATGTTCAGGGTCAGACTTACATAATTCAGTATTTGTGAGAACTGGGAAATTGCCAGCATTCATTTTGAGAAATGTAAGCCATTCCACATTTGTAGGACTCAGCAGTGTTCTGTGATCAGTGACTATTCCTCCAGCTGCACTAAATATGCATTCTGAATATGCTTTTGGAGGTTGGCCACTCAGGCACATTATTGCAAGATTTGCTAGACCCTGCCATATTGTTCTCTTTTGTTTCCAATACAGTAATGGATCTTTCTCGAGATCAATCACAATATGGTCTGTAAAATACTCAATGGTCATTGTGCTGCATGAGATGGTTACCAGTCTGGCAGATGAACCAGCTGCACTTTCTTTACAGAATACCAGTTCATGGTCTTGCAGGCAACCCAGAAGTGATTTACCTTTCTAACTCTGAACATAGGATGCCCAAGAAGCAGCTCTCTGATGACACCGCTGACTGTGATAGATGTGCTATTGTCAGCGCCAGAGGTGCACTCTTATGGTTTGGCACGGTTTGACTGCTGTACATCAGTCAATGGTGTTTGTAGGGCAATGCCACATTTGGTTAGCAGAAGATTTCTCCAGTACTCAATGTCTTCCCCTGCAGGAAGGATGGCTTCAATGTTCCCCTTAAAGTGGGGCTCTAGCAATGTAGCCAACACATAGGTGTCATTCTTAGACATGACATTTAGTCTTTGATCAGTCAACAGTGTGAGACTCATGTCATCTGCCAACAGAACATCAGTGGTGTCAACTTTTGACTGAAAGTCTTTCTTAATGTTGCCAAGGAAAATGTGAAGAAATCTGATATGAGGAAGAATTTGTCTACACTGACATCATATGTGGCAACCTCACATGGTTCCAATAAGGTGACCAAAGATTCCAGCAGAGTCCAGCTGCTGGAACTGAACATGATGTCTACTTTACTTATTTGATTCTGCATGGTGTGGTCATGTACAGCTTTTGTACTGTTCAAGAAGCATTTCCAGCATTTAAAATGTTGAATTCCAGCAGTTTGGAATTTCCTGCTTTATTGTATGCAATGGCAAGTTTTTTGACCTCTGCATTCTCTTCAGGATTTTTGTGCTTTCACAGAGTAGCTGTAGTGCCTGCATACTTTCCTTGCAAGACCTAACAGGTTTTCAGCTTTTCTGTTTCCATTTAAGAAACTATGGATGTGAAGACTTAAACACTGTGCAAAACAAGGTATGTGTTGGTAGTTGCTATCTCTAACAGCCTTGACTATGTTGGCACCATTATCTGGTACGATGAACCCTTGAGATAAGAAATACAGAGTAAACCATTTTTGGACTGATTGATTTTGCAGCTCCTGCAAAATATTCACAGCAGTGTGGTTTTCCTCAAAAGTGATGAAACATAATATAGCCTGCTTCCTACTGCTTATGGTACAGTGATGATTATTACTTTCTGACTAAAAACTTGCTCAATGAACTGTAGGTATCCAGTGAACACAGCGACCGTGACTGAGCACTTTCAAAAATGGTGACTCAATAACAGCACCTGTGTTCAGGGCTACCTGGCAGGGTGGTGACTGAATACTTGGGGGGGGTGAGGTAGAGCAATGGGAAGCATACATGCATGTATGCATGTGCACACACACAGAGGGAGAGGAAGGAGAGGGGAGGTATGTGGGAGGAAGTGTGCTGGGCTGGCGTGGTGGGAAGGGTGGTCAGCTGGGCGGGTGCAGGGTTCGGTCCAGAACATCACATTTTTTTTGTGCCAGCAGGCGGCTTTTTTTTTTTAAGAAAGTCACCTTCCCCCTGAAAAGCACCCTCCTGGAGTTGAGAATCCTTACGTAAGGAGGTGCATGGGGCACAGTCCCCCCGCATACATGTAATTTCCATCACCGCCTTATAGTTTGCCATGAGTGTACATCATCGTAAATCATTTTTGGTGATGTTCACTCACCCAAACAGTGAATGCTATTCCATGATCTGTGTTATCACATAGAACCTGAACTGTAACAGCCATGTAGTCAATTGTTTGGTTGCTGGTCCATATATCAGTGGTTATGTGAACCTGCTTCACCTCAGAGAGTTTCAACTGTTTACTGACTGCACTACATACCAAGTCATACATCTGTGGAGCAGCCTTTTTGGGGAAATATGTTCTACAGGGAATGGTGTACTGTGGTTCAATCTGGTTCATGAACTTGATTAAACCTTTCTGGGCAACAAAAGCAAAAGGGAGTTGACAATCATCCAAAAGCTCTGCAATGGCTCTGTTTAACAGTAGGGTTGTCAGAATTCTCTGAAGTTCTAGGTTCTAGTTCTAGTCCAGAATTTTTAAAAAAGTTCTCAGATTCTTATCTTTTTTAGAACTTTTTAGAACTCAAACCCTATGTTTTGATTGTGCTGCCAATAATGAAGATAATAGTGAAATACATGTGAAACTGATCACATGCTGCCATTAATGAAGATAATAGTGAAATACACATGAAACTGAGGACAAAAAGAAATAAAATGTGTTCAATATCAGGTAAAAAGAAATGAACATGTGTGACTTTGATATACTGGGTACAGTACAGCAGTCAAAGGGCACGCAGCAGGATGATGGCCAGTATTACGCCACATAGGAGTCACACACACTGGGTACAGTGCAGCAGTCAAAGGACACACAGCAGGATGATGGCCAGTACACCATGTAGGAGTCACACACATAAACACTGGGTAGAGTGCAGCAGTCAAAGGGTATGTAGCAGGATGATGGCCAGTATTACACCACATAAGAGTCACACACACTGGGTACAGTGCAGCAGTCAAAGGACACACAGCAGGATGATGGCCAGTACACCATGTAGGAGTCACACACATAAACACTGGGTACAGTACAGCAGCCAAAGGGCATACAGCAGGATGATGGCCAGTATTACACCACATAGGAGTCACACACACTGAGTACAGTGCAGCAGTCAAAGGACACACAGCTGGATGATGGCCAGTATGCCATGTAGGTGTCACACACACACTGGGTAGTGGGTACAGTGCAGCAGTCAAAGGGCACACAGCCGGATGTTAGCCAGTAGGCCACATAGGAGTCACACACACACACACACACACACACACACTCGCACTCTGTAGTGGGTACTAGAGATACAGTGAAATTAAAATTCACTGGTGAAGTCCTGATGAAGTTGGGAATTTTGCATCCATGGAGCAGTCCACAAAATTTTGCAGTCAGGGCACAAATTTGTCTATTGGACTTCACAGTTTCTTTTATTTTTGTAAAATGTTGCCACAAATGTGTGAAGTTCCAACTTTCTAGGTGAAATTCTGCCATTCACAGATGAAACTCCACACTTCTCAGGTAAGACTTTGCAATCGCATTCATGAAATGATCCATGAATGAGCGAAATTCATGGATTATTTTGCAAAGCAAAATTTCCCAACCTCACACATCCCTAGTGGGTATAGTGCAGCAGTCAAATGGCACACAACAGTATGATGACCAGTATGCTACGTAAGAGATGGAGTCATGCAAGACACAACACAAAGATTTTTCTTTTTATTGAGTGACAGATTTTTCTCTCCCCCAAAGTCCCCCGAGAAAATATTTCAGGCATGTTTTTAAAGATACCACATAACTGGCTGCTGGGGTGCACACATGATCACACACACTGGGTAGGGTACAGAGCAGGATGGTGGGCTGGTGACAGTATGCCGCAGGAGGTAGAGTCACATAGAGTGAAATAAATTTTTCTGTCTCTCCTTAAAACAGGGAAATATATTTCTGGCATGTATTTAAGGATACCACACAACTGGCTGCTGGACTGCACATGGTCACACACACTGGGTGTGGAACAATGCAGTCAAAGGGCACACAGCAGGATGATGGGTTGGCAACATGAGATGGAGTCACACAACACAGTGAAAGGGATTTTTTCTGTCTCTCCTCCCAACAGGAAAATATATTTCTGTCATGTATTCAAGGATACCACACAACTGACTGCTCGACTGCACATGGTCACACACTCTGGGTATGGTAGGGTACAGTACAGTCAAAGGGCACACAGCAGGATGGTGGGCTGACCAGTGTGCCACGTAGGAGACAGAATCACACAACACAGCGACACACAGGTATATATATATATTTTTCTTTGTAAGGGATTTTCCAGTCTCTCCTCTCTGCAGATAATTATTTCTGGCATGTATGTCTTTTGCAGCTGGAGTCCTCTGGAGCACCCACCATATCCCACTGGGTCCTGTTTTCCCCATGACCTCCACAGCAACCGACCACCCTGGCTTGCCCCACAAGGCGGGTCCACCAAGACAACCCTCTCCCCCAGAAACACATCCAGGTTAAGGTTGGCATCACTGCTGCTGGCGGGCTCCCTGGGCTTACGCCCCTGGGTGGGGCCACAGAGGAGAGTTGATCAGTGGAACACTGTCTTGGTTGGGACCTAGTGGCATGGCAGAGACAAGAGGATCACGGAAAGCATCATGGCAGCATCTCTGGCCATATTTGCAGATGCTGATCCCCAGGGGTGGGACGTGCAATGATTTACAATGTCTGCCCATCCGCCAACTTGATGGTTCCAGCCACAGTGGAATGCCCAGCCTCTGCCAGGGGTCTGTAGATCACTGGATGCTATGCCTCCCTTTCCTTCCCCCTGGAGAAGGAAAGCCATCCCCAGGACACTCAGTCCTTCTCCCTCGGATGGCCCACCGACTCCCGAGTCTGTCCCCGGACCCAGGATGTCAGCACCGCCAGTGGACACCTTGCCTCTGTGCCAGCAGGCCTCTGACTTGTATTTAAAGATACCACAACTGGGTGCTGGGCTGCAATGCACACAGTCACACAGTAAGCACAGTGCAGTCAAAGGGCACACAGCAAGATGATGGACTGGCCAGTACACCACACCACATAGAAGGAGTCATACACTACTGGGTACATTGCAGAAAAGTGCACACAACAGGACGATGACCTATACGCATTGAGACTCCCCAAAGCTCCAAGTCAGTTCTCATTCCCCCCCTTGCCTGCCTACTCCCCTCCCTTCCAAACAAACCACCTTGTCCTTTCCACTAATGCCACTACCTGGCTGCTCCTTTTTTGAACCCCCCTGTAATTTTTTCTGCCACACAGAAAAAATGCTTTCCAGTCAGTGGCTGCCAGTTTCTGCCTGCCAGCCTCTGCTCTGTAAACGTTCCAAGACAGTTCAACAAAAGGTGCCAAGAAATGTAGCAGAGCAGAACACACACATCTGCTCTGCTACGCATCCAGCTCTGTCTGTTCTGCTGATTTCCGGCTGTGCAACTGTTGCTGAACTAAGTGAGTCACATGACTCAACTGTACTGTACATGTTGTGCCTCTTGCACAAGTGTACAGTAGTAAACTAACAGTAGACTAATTTAACTACAATAGTCCCTCCCTCCCTCCCAGCTGTCAGTCTCTCTCTCTCTCTCTGTCTCTCTCTCTCTCAGTGTCTCTGTCCAGCACAGTGAGAGGAGGCAGAGCAAGCACCAGAGGTAGAGGCACAGCTACACCATTTAAGTAAAAAAAAAAAAAAACCATGATTCGAACCCTTTTGCGAACCCTCTACTGTTTGAGTTCTAAACTACAATTCAAACACCAGGGTTCAAAGAGGATTTGAATCTTTCTTGAACTAGATCTGACAACCCTATTTAACAGCTGGCATGTCGGATGCTTGCAGGTAAATTTTTATGTCCTCACAACACTTTCTTTTAATGTTAGTTGACAAGAAGGATGAAATATTTTTAATTTTGGGGATTGTACTTTTCAGACCTTTTTTTCCCATATAGCTTTTTGCTCCCCCATTGCCTGTGCACCGTCTTGGCAATGGGGAAGACATAGTATTTTTTGGGATTTTCTCTTACCCTGGGACCCAGGAATGCAGTTGTGCATGTGCAAGGAGGAGCACATGTGCTCCGGGGCTCCAGTGATGGCCCCATCCAACCACACAGACTAATGCCAGGATTCCCCTGTGGCCTGGTGCTGCCACTTAGCCTCCACCAGGTGGCAACCAAGAGTCGTGGAACCATTGCTTCCCTCCCCGGAGAGGAGAACTGCCCTGTGGCAGCTCGACCCAGCAATGCACCCTCCCCCCATCTGACCACAGGTGGCCCAAGCTCGCTCATGAACTTGGGTAGCCAGCGTGGAGCAAGGTGTGGCATCCAGTGCCTCAACCCTCAGCTTTTCACACCTTTTTGACATGGAGTACTACCTTGGGATTTTGCAGTACTTGATGGTGTCAAAAGAAAACAAGCTATGTTTGTCTTGGAAGACTGCAAGGACACATCAAGTGATTCAATGTCAGTTCTGGCTTCCATTTCATTGCCACTATGGTCACCACCACTACCACCTCCACTACTGATCATACCAACAACACTGTCCCTTCCCCTACCCCACTCAATTTGGCATTTTGCTTTTGCATTTTGTATCATGACTGATGTTCCAAAATGTGCCCCTTTGCCACCACAACTGACGCTCTTTTTGCACAGACTGCACACAGCTGGAGAGTTGTCTGCAGGGTCAACATAAAATAAATTTCACACTAAAGATTTACCCTTTGTGCATTGTACTACAGTGCCTGGCACTATTTCTTGTATAGTCAAAGGACCTGGAGGAAATCACACACTGCCATTTCCTTGCTAATATGAATTTTTCCTCATTCATGCTAGTCTTCTCATTCTTACATTTAGCATTTTTTTATGTACTTGCCTCTCATGCCCTACAGCGGCATCCTTTCCTACCCTTTTATCAAAACTACAGATCTCATTGCCACAGAGGGCTCAGGGCACCTAACAGAGAATGTATAATACAGCCCAAAAGGACTTTCACTATACTACAGAGACACACAGAGTAGCTATGGCAGCCAGGGCTCAGGCACCTAACAGGCAGTGTGTAATACAGCCTAAATGGCTTTCACTGTACTGCAGAGATACACAGAGTAGCTATGTCTCAGACAGAGCTCTGGGCACCTAATACACACTGTGAAATGCAGCCTAAATGACTTTCAGTATGCTGCAGAGGCACACAGAGTAACTATGTCATAGACAGAGCTCAAGGCACCTTGCAGACACTGTAATACAATTGAAAAGGCTTTTACTATACTGCAAAGACACGTAGAGTAGCTATATGTCATGGAGAAGGTTCAGGGCACCTAACAGACAGTGTGTAATACAGTCTAAATGGCTTTCACTATACTGCAAAGACACACAGAGTAGCTACATTATATGTCACAGACAAGTCTTGGGCACCTAACAGGCAGTGTGTAATACAGCCAAAAATGGCTTTTACTATAATGCAGAGACACACAGAGTAACTGTCATGGACAGGGTTTGGGGTACCAAACAACAAACAGTGTGTAATGCAGTCTAAATGGCTTTCACAACTGCTGCCAGCAATGAGTGCATCCCCCTTCTCCTTCCCTCTCAAATATGGCACTTGATCCCCTGATTATTCCCCCTTCAGTTCCCAACCCATGCTCCTTAGCCTCCTTGGTGGACTAAAGTTTGTGCTTCTTTTTTTTTTTAAGTATAAACTTTTTTTCTTTGTTTTGCCACAGTTGCAGCAAGCACCAGTTGCTCCCTCTCTCACCAAACTCCAGATCTGTTCTGCGTGCTCATGTAGAAGACAGGGAGCTCAGACACCAGCACTGACCAACTGCATTGTCAGTCTGGTGTCATGTGCTCCTTTCTGCTATGTGGATCCCATATGCTGCCTGTAATGCTTGGTTAGAAATTCGGAAGAGTCCCAGCACCCCACAGGCTGCCTGTAATGCCAATTTAAAATTTCTATTACCTGTTACCTGACCTGTTACCCATGTCCACAGTACTCGATCTGTGAAGTACACTGTCAAGTCAGCTAGGGTAGTAAATTACCCAAGCTACCCTACCCAGAAAATAAATGCTAATACCTGACCTACCCACTTCAGCTACCCAATGGGTAGCCCATCCCTATGCCTACCCACCTTTAGGTCATCTGATAAGATTACCCCCAGGTCTCTTTCCTGTTGGGTTGTTGTCAATACCATGCCACCCATTTTGTACTCTGATCCTGGGGTTTTGTGCCCTAAGTTCATTATTTTGCACTTTTTTACATTGAAACTCAGCTGCCATACCCTTAACTACTCCTGTAGGTTCCTCAGATCTCTGCTCAATCTTTCCACCCAGTCGGAGTGTCAACCATATTGCAGATTTTGGTGTCATCTGCAAAGAAACAGATCTTCCCTTTCTAGCTCCTCTGCAATATCACTTATAAAGACATTATAGAGGACAGGTCCCAGCACTGAATCCTGAGGCACCATGCTGATCACCCTCCCTTTTTTGGAGTGAACTCCATTTACCACCACCCTCTGTCGCCTGTCGCCTAACCAATTTCTTATCCTGTTTACCACTTTGAATCAACTCCTAAGCTACTCAGCTTATTTACTGGTCTCCTATGTGGAATGGTATTGAGAACCATACTGAAATCTAGGAAGGTCATGCCCACCACTCCACTCTGCTCTAGTTCCTTGGTCACCCAGTCAAAGAAATCTATCAGATTCCTTTGGCATGACCTCCCCACTGTGAAACCATGCTGCCTTGGAGTCTTGTAACCCACTAGATTAAAGACATTCAACAATCCTTTCCTTCAGCAGTGATTCTATTAACTTTCCCACCACCAATGTCAGACTGGCTGACCTATAATTGTCAGCCTCCTCCCTGCTACCACTTTTGTGTAGTGAGACTACATTTGCTCTACTCCAGTCCTATGGAGCCATGTCTTTTCCAGTGAGCTTTTAAATAGAACTGTCAGAGGTGCAGTCAATATCTCCTTGAGCTCCCTCAAGCCTGCATTGCAAACCTAGGTCCTCACCCACTAGATCCAACTATAAAACTGGCACTCAGTCAGTTATTAACTGGATTGTAGTCACTCACCCCTCCTGCATCACAGACTCCAGTATACTGCCAGACTGCATCAGCAATCATTGTGCCACCTTTTGTCTTTGATCAGCTTGCCTACCCAACCCCCCACAAATTAATTTTCACCCGGACACTAACAAATCAGAACATCAAGTTAATCACTCATGATCTCAGTCTAGTCAACTAATCCTTCACCGAGGGACCAAGTGACTGTGACTCTATCCTCGACCAATTCTCCAAGTCTCTTGTTAGCGTCTGTGACAAGCATGCTCCCATTAAAAGAGTTAGAACCAGGAAGTCTAACTAATGAATGGATCTCTCCTAATATTATCAAACTCATAAGAACCAGGGACAAAGCCTGGCCCTGTTACCAAAAGCACAGAGACCCTGCCCAGCTCTCCCTCTACAGGTCGCTATGAACAAGTGTAAATTGGCTATAAGAAAGGCAAAAATAGACTTCCTACTAGATAAACAACTCTGTAAATCTTCAAATCCCCATCAGCTTTGGGTTCTTTCAATTCACTGCTTAGCAAGGCCAAAAATTTGGATGCCATTACGTTGTATCACAGCGACAAACAGATCAATGACCCAACCGAAGTAGAGAACATCTTCAACATGTTTTTTGGCGACCTCAAAAAATACATACCCACCAACTGCTCTCCTCTGCCCACCCCGTCCCCATCACCACCCCTGCACTAGCCCCTCTGTTAAACCTTTCCCCAGGTTCTACTTTAAGGCATTAAAACCTGCAGACACCATCAAGCTCATCTGAAGGAACAACCACAAACCCATCAACGATGCCAGCGGCATCAACTATAAAATTCTAAAAGTCTCCATCAATGCCTTGGCGGTCCCCATCACCAACCTACTCAACTGCTTCCTCTGTTCTGGCCATTTCCCCACCACCTGTAAAACTGCTACCATCAGGCCACTTTTCAAATCCAGGTTCAGAAATAAAGTTGGAAACTACTGTCCTAGTTTCCTTCTCACTCCTCTCTCAAAAATTATCGAGACAGTAGTGCATACTCAACTTACCTCCTTCTTGAATCCAACAACCTACTCTCTAGTGCCTAGTTTGGGTTCAGATCTGGGCACAGCACTGATGCAGCCCTGGTCAGGCTCACCAATGACTTCTTCACTGCTAATGACAAAAGCCAGTACACCTGCTCTGTCTTTGTTGACCTGACCAAGGCGTTCGACCTCGTGGATCATGCACGTCTCCTTAACACCCTAAGAGGTATGCATCTCTCTGAAAATGCCATCAAGTGGGTTGACAGCTACCTCTCTGGTAGATCCCACAAAACCTCAATTAAAGACCACCTCTCCACTGAATTTCTGATTAAATATGGGTCCCCTAAGGATCAATTCTAGTCCCCCTTCTTTTCTCACTCTTCATTAACAACCTCCCCTCTATCTGCCTTTACACTCAACTTGTCCTCTACGCCAACGATGCGACTCTGCACTGCAGTGACAAAAACCCCACCACCATGTTCCATAATCTGCAGTCTGATTTTAAGAGGCTGCATTCCTGGTTCTCCAGTGAAGGCTGGGTCCTCAATTCCAAGATGACCAAGTTCATGATCTTCTCAGGCACTAGAAAAGCCCCATCTCTGGCCTTAAACTCTTTGACAACTCCAATAACCTCATCAAACAAGTATCTGAATTAAAATACTTGTTTCTTCACCTTGACCCCCACTTCACCTACAATATCCACATTAGCAACCTCATTAAGAAGGTCCATGTTAGATTCGGTCTTCTATACTGGATTAGAAAGTTCCTGATACACGCCATCCAGATTTTGCCTAACCAGCTCTCTACTCCTGCCTCTTATTGACTATGTGTCCATCATCTTCTTTACTACTTCTTCCCTCCTCTATTCAAAACTCAGAGTCACATAAAACAGCATAGCTTGTTTTATCACTGGGCTCCCCTGGCACACACACCACTGCACTCTCTACTCCATACTTGGCTGGCCCACTGTTGAAGAGAGGTTTCAACTAAAGATGATATCCTTCCTCCACACAATATCCCTCAATATTCTCCCCTCTAGTGTTAACTCCCTATTCCCATTCACAGCCCCTGGGCAGCAGATAAAGAGTACCTCCAGTCACCCTTTTTGCAGGACTAAACAGCCCAGAACTTGATCAACTACAGGGGCACTAAGCTGTACAACAATCTGCCCCCTGAAATACAGGCCTGCAGATCAGTGTACTCTTTAGCACTGCCCCTCAAAAATCACCTCCTCGAATTGTCCACCTGCCGCAGTCCTGGTAGGCCCCCACCTCAGACTACTCACTAATTCCAGTGGTATACTTCTCTTTAATACCTGCACTTCACCCCCCGACACCTCTCAGCCCTAAACTCTTATGTCCATGCAAGGCCCTTCTCTCCCTGACTTTTTCAGGTATACACTCCAGCTTCAAATCATCACTCTCTCCAGTTAGCTCTACAGTTCTCTTGACGTCACCAATCACCTCACCATCTGGTTTTCTGTCTGCTACCACTATATTTTCTCCTATTGCCTTTTGTCTGTTGACTGTACCCATTGTTAAGGTCATTGTAAATATGATCATATACTACTGTAATACTACCATTGTGAAAACAATGTACATATACTTCTGTAATTCTGCCATTTTAAAAAACAATGTACATACTTTGTATTACCTTTTGTCTTTGTTATTATCTGTTTTTGTTTTCCAACACTGGACATTCATGAAAAAGGGCATTTTTGCTCACATACTTTTCAGTATATAAATAAATTGATTGATTGAATTCCCTTGGATGCTCCCCACCTGGCCCTATTGCTTTGTCCACCTTCAGATCAGCAAATCCCTTCAGGACTCTCGCCTCTAAAAAAGGACTAGTGTTCACCTCCCTCCCTCCCTCCAACGCTTTTGTTACTTTTTTGTGGCCCCTCCCCTTCTCCTTCCTCTGTGAACAGTGAACAAAAGTATTTGTTCAGATGTCTGCCTTTTCCTAGTCTGTCTCTGAACATTCCCCCATCCCTTTCTAACCTTTCAATCCCACCTCTTGTCTTCCATGTTTCACTTACATACCTAAACAAGCATTTGTCAATGCCGAATGTTGGTTGCTTGTTAAAAAATGTGATGTTTTTCTAGAGTGATGAGCCAAGAAATTAGAGTAATTTTTGGGACTCCAGAGTAGAGGCTGAGGGTAGGGTGGCTGGGTTAAAGACACTGCTACAATCAGTCAGTGAAAGTGCCCAGAGAGACAGCATGCAGAGGAAGGGTGTGGGAGGGTATAATTGGATGCTGAGACAGGGAATAGAGGGTGCAGGAAAGGAAACATAGAAACATAGACTTTGACAGCAGATAAGGACCGCAAGGCCCATCTAGTCTGCCCATTTCCCTACCTACAGGATAGGCTGCAGATCCTAGCTAACCAACAGCCTATTTCTTCCTACCCCCCACAAGAATTGCCTTATGTCTGTCCCATGCATTCTTGAATTCTCCCACAGTTTTAGACCCCACAACCTCCTCAGGAAGGCTGTTCCATGCATCCACTACCCTCTCTGTGAAATAATACTTCCTCACATTGCCCCTGAACCGCCCTCCTTCTATCTTTAAATTCTGTCCCCTTGTTCTTGCAAGTCTCTTTTTCTGAAAGATGCTACCCTCTTGGACTTTGTTGATTCCACTGAGGTACTTAAAAGTTTCTATCATGTCCCCCCTCTCCCTTCTTTCCTCAAGGGTATACATATTAAGCTCCTTTAGTCTCTCCTCATACGGCTTCTCTTGCAGACCCTGCACCATTTTAGTTGCCCTCCTCTGGACTACCTCTATCCTGTCTATGTCCTTGCGGAGATGGGGTCTCAGAACTGGACACAGTACTCCAGATGGGGTCTCACCAACTGTCTGTACAGAGGGATAACAACTTCCTGTTTTCTGCTGCTGATGCCTCCTCCATACATCCCAGTATACCCCAGTCCTCCTACTGCCTTCTCACATTGCTTGCTAACCTTAAGGTCATCTGATATGATTACCCCAGGTCCCTTTCCTTTTTGTTGTTGTTACTACCTCCCACCCATTGTGTATTCTTCCCTGGTTTCTTGTTTCCCAGGTGCATTATTTTGCACTTCTTTGCATTGAATCCTACCTGCCATCTTCTGACCATTTCTCCAACCTTGCCAAGTCCCTTTTCATCCTTTCCATGCCTCCTTGTGTATCAACCTGTTGCAGATCTTTGTGTCATCTGCATAAAGGCATACTTTCTCCTTCCAGTCCTCTGCAATGTCACTGATGAAGACATTAAAAAGGACTGGACCCAATACTGAACCTCAGTACCCACCAGTAACCCCTATTTCTTCAGAGTGGACTCCATTTACAATTACCTTCTGTGTCCTGTTGTACAGCCAATGTTTTACCAGGCTACCACCTGGGACCCACTCCCAGGCTGGTTAATCTGACTATTAATCTTTTGTGTGGGACTGTGTCAAATGCCTCATAAAGTCTAGGTAGGCCATGTCCACAGCCCTCCCTGGTCTACTACTTTGGTCACCCAGTCAAAGAAATCTATTAGATTTATCTGACATGACCTTCCTGTTGTGAACCCATGCTGCCTTGGGTCCTGTGCTCTACTGGCCTCTAGGTACTCAACTATTATTTCCTTCAGTAGTGACTCCATCACTTTCCCTACCACAGAGTTCAGACTGACAGGTCTGTAGTTTCTGCCTCTGTCTTGGTCCCACTTTTGTGAAGGGGAATCACATCCACTTTCCTCCAGTCCTCAGGTACCACACCACCCTCCCATGATTTATTAAAAAGAGTAGACAGTGGTTTCACTAGTTCTTCCCTTAATTCTTTTAGAATTCTGGGGTGAATTCCATCAGGACCCATTGCTTTGTCCACCTTCAGTTTTAGGAGTTCTTGCAGAACCCTTTCTTCTGTGAAAGGACTGGGATCGACCCCCCTATCAAGAGTGCTTCTGTTAATTGGATTAGGCACTTCCCCCTCCTCTTTTGTGAATACTGAGCAGAAATATTCGTTCAGTATCCCTGCTTTTTCACTGTCCCCCTCTCCCCACCCACCGTTCATTCTATTCAGCCTCACTATCCCTCCCTTTGTCTTTCTACACTCGCTGAAGCAGCTATAAAAGGTTTTATCCCCCTTCTTAACTGAGTTGGCTATCTTTTCCTCAGTTTGGGCCTTTGCTATTCTGACTTCCCTCCCTGCTTCCTTCTGCCTTAACTGGTACAGCTCTCTGTCCTGCTCCTTCTGTGTTTCCTTATACTTCCGGAATGCTATCTTTTTTTTCCTGACTTTCACAGCCAGCACAAAGGTATGCGCATGTGTAGGAAAATGTCAGTGAATCATCATAACATGGCCATTTTGAGGAATTTTCCAGCAAATTTTCAACATGGGCTTCTTGGTACCCCACCTCATGAACACTGACACTGTCGATTTCTTAATCAGGCCCGAAAGGTGATTTCACACAGTGAATGCACAATTCTGTGCCAGAGGTACAAAAACACATTTCAGACAGGATGTGAGAAATGACAGCTGTACTGTTCATGAAGTAGTGTGATAAAATGTGCATGTTGAAAATTTGGAGTGAGAATATTAAAAACTGGCAAAGTTATGCACCTGTGTAGAAACTGTGCAAGGCACGCTCATACCACGGCCTTTTTTAGGTATTTTTGCACCAAATTTTTAACATGGCCATTTTGGTACCCCACCTCATGAACACTGGCACTGTCAGTTCATTACTGGGTCCCAAAAGAGGATTTTGTGCAGCAACTGCACCATTTCATGCCACTGCTGCTTAAACATGTTTCAGGCAAGATACAAGAAATGACAGCTGTACTGTTCATGAAGTGGTGTGAAAAAATGGCTATATTGAAAATTTGGAATGAAAATATTAACAATTACCAAAGTTAAGTGCATGCATAGCAAAATTTCAATGACTGCTCGTAACTCGGATGTTTTTTGGTATTTTTGCACCAAATTTTCAACATGGGCTTTTTGGGATCCCACCTCATGAACACTGGCACTGTCATTTTGTTACCCAGTCCCAAAAGGTGATTCCACACATTGACCATGAAATCACCTTTCAGGACTGATTAATGAGATGACAGCAACAATGTTCATGAGTGGGGTCCCAAAAAGGCTATGTTGAAAATCTGGTGCAAAATTAAAAAAAAAAAAAATGGCTGAGTTATCAACATAAGTTCAAAACGCCTTTGATTACCCTTATACTGCACTTACCTTGATTCTTCAATTCGCTGTTCGGCTTTGAAGAGTTCAGACATGTCCCGCTCCACAGAAGATGACACCCACTGATCTCCAGAGGTAAGTATGTGATGGCGGGGTACGGGGAGGTGGGTGCATAGAGGGATGGTCAAGAAGGGGGAAGGGACAGGGAGGTGACGAGGGACCATTTTCTATTTTTCAGGTAAAAAAAGAATGTTGAGGGACCATTTTCTTTTTTATTACAGGTAATAGATATAGGAACACTGGAAGTGGGCTCCCCAGTGTACTGGACTATTGGGGGTACACACTGGGACACTGGGAGTGGGCTCCCCAGTGTCCCTTAGTGGCACCACGGGTGGAGGGTTGTATTGCTAACACAGGGATTGGGCAACCCGATGTTGGCTTTAGGAGAAAGCCACACCATGGCTAATGTTGAAGGGGAGGCACAGGAGTGAGGACCGGGAAACAAAGCCACACAGTGGCTACTGTTGAAGCTTTTGGGGAGCAAGAAGCGAGGACATCATTATGGGGGCATGCTCCTGTTGCCACCACCACCTCCATCTCCAGCTTACCTCCAATTGCCATGCATGCACTGCAGCTATTCAGCTAGTCCTCTGCAATCAAGGTCAAGCGTAAGTTGTTCTACGGCAGCTGGGCATGAGAGTGGTCACCTGTCTCTTAGAGCCTCCCAGCTGCTGCATTTGTTGTCATCCCAGGATTGCTTGGCTCTGTTGACATGGGATTCATGCAAGCCAAAGGACCAATGCCCTCTCTGATTGGAGCAGCTTCAGTCTTTTGAAGTGCATCACCATTCAGCCCATAGTACTAATCTTAGAAAACATTTTTTCTCAGTTAGGGCACCCAGACTTTGGAACCAATTACCCTAGGCACTGATTGATTCAAATAGTGTCAATATTTTCAAAAGAGGTCTTGATAGTTGGCTTACAGGGTTACCTCTGTCTTAATGAGCCCACACTGTGTGGGGGGAAAATCACAATGGTCTATGACCTTTTTTTTCCAATAAAACCTAGTAAACCTAGTAAACTTAGTAGTAGTAACCTAGCAGAAAGTTGCATCAGGACCACACCGAGTGGTCATTGGTGCCAACTGCTGAGCCCATTGCAAGCCCCTGGTTCTGTGTACTGCAATGAGGTCAAAGGGACAGCCCCCCCAAAATCCCATATTGCAGCAATACATTGGTTTGCTCATGCGTGCAACCAACGTAAAACTGTCTTGCTCCCATGACCTACTAGTTACCAGCATAGGAACTCTGCACAACAAATACTGGTCAAGTGGGTGACCATAAGAGTTATCCAATGTACAGAAAATGGGCACATGAAACACTACCTCAAAAAATCAGCCACATCATGATACAGGTGCAAGAATTAGTGAAAGTTCAACAGAATGCATAGAAAAAAATTGCAGTCACCACCCTCTTCTGGCCAATTGATTCTGGTAGTGCCAGCACTCCTTCTGTGCATGCTGAATCAGCTGCATCAACTTGGAACCCACTTCAAAGGATATCCCAACTAAATTAACTGGTGTGTAAAAATTGATTTTATTTTTCCATGAAGTACAATGTGACAGGTGCATAGTCATGTGGGCCCATGCCAGGAAACAAAACTAAAGTTTTGCACAGGTTCAGTTGTGTTTTGTCAAAGGTCCTGCCCCCACCTCCCAAGCTGCTGTTATACAACATCACTTGATATTTCTTAAAGCTGCAGTACAATTTGTGAAGTGGAACAACCTGGCAAATATGGTGCTGGTAACATTTTAAGTTTCCTTAACCATACTGTAGTTGTGGTGTAACTACACTGTAACTGCATTGCATTTGTGATAGTTACAGACAACAAAAGTGTTGGTACAGTGTAATTACCACTGTTGCTGTTAATTAATGATCACCTATCCTGCAGTTACATAGAAACTGAGGCTAAGAGTGTGACCAAGGTTCTAGACAGTGCAGAATGTGACCTGTGCAACAAACAATATAAAGGCTAAAATTATTAATCTGTTTTCCTACAAGGGTGGAAAGTTGCTATTCCTCCTCCTGAACAGAAAAATAGCTGATAAGCAAGTTTAATAGTGACAAACTAATTTCAGCTCTATAAGCTTATCTCTCCCTAGCAGACAATCAGACAGGATAATACACTTAACAGGAAAAAGAATGGAAGGGAATTAAAACACTACAACAATACTTACAGGGGAGAGGGAGGTTATATGAAATATGGGGAATGAGGAGTAGGAATAGGAAAGGACAAACTGGACACGCAAGGAAAGATGCAATGGGGAGGGTGGAGAACGTGTTACTGAAGGGGTAATTAATCACTATGCATAAAAAGAACAGAAGGGCAACAAGAGACAATCAGAACATACATGATCCACTTAGAAATTAGCAAGTATGCTTTTCAGATAAGAAATGGAATTACAGTAAACCAGGTTTCCTGTTCAGATCTGGCCAATGCCTTGCCCCTGTAGAGCATATCCAGAATGACTATCGTTTTAACAAAAAAAATATAAAATCTACACCTCTGGGGTTAGCAAATACTTTTTATAGAACAATAAAACATAATTCATGCTGTTCACTTTTCCTACACTGTTGAATATGAAATGCCTTTGTGTACTCCCTAATTCTGTCCCACACTGCTCTTACATGCTCGCCACTCTAATCCTAAGTTGTCTCTGTTTTTCCTATTTAAAAAGCGTCACATCTACTAGTGGCCAAGTAAATGACAGCTTCTCTGCCACAAGCTGTAAAAGTCCTGCAGGAATTCTATTTCTTTCCCATTTGTATGATTAAGTTGACTCTTGGTATGGAAATAACCTTGCAGGATTTGCATCTGCCATATGGAAATTAAAGTGTAGGGGGAGGGTGGAGTCATTTTTCCATTTTTGGTATGGACTGGTTACTGTGCATGAGCACATCCTTAAATATTTAACCCTTCTGTAAACTGCACGAGGTGGCCTATCCATCACCTTGGAAAGAAAAGGGTCAACACTGAGATGTGCCTGTTCTGGGATATCACATTATAACCATTTTCACATGGGATGAAAAAATAGTAACAAAGCTAAACCTCTGATCAGTCTTCATATAATCTCTTTCCCTCTCCACAAGAAGTTGCTCCCTACTGACAACTTCAGTGTTCATCATAACTTTCTCAATGTCAAAAATACTGTAACCCCTTTCCTTAAAATGATTTTACAAATTGTTTGCTTGTGCCTTATAAAGTTCTGGGGTACTGCATTTCTTCTTAATTGATGTATAAAACCAGCCATGGGAAGTGGTGGCAGGACATTTGACAGTGTGCAACTGAGCTTGCGTGAAACATTAATCTTGATTCATGTCATTGGCCAGTGTAGCTTTGCACCTGTTCACATTGCACTTTGTGGAAAAAAAGTGTTTTTTGCACACCAGTTAATTTAGTTGGAATGTCCTTTGAAGTGGAATCCAAATTGATATAACAGATTCTGTGCACAGAATGAGTGTTACCACTCCCAGTATCCATTGGCCAGACGTGAGTGGTGAATGCAAGTTTTCTATGCATTCTAATAAGTGAAATGGTGTATTTTGATTGGCTGTTGCTATTCCGTTGGCAAATGGTTTTGTGTCAGTACCTCCATGTAAGGACAAAGGTTCAACCATGTGATCTGGACTTTGGGCAAATCCTCTCCTAATAAGACTTTTGATTCAGACCCTGTACCATTCTAGTTGTCTTTCTCTGGACCACTTCCACTCTGTCTATGTCCTTTCAGAGATATGGTCTCCAGAAATGGGCACAATACTGAAAGGGGGAGGGTCTTACCAGTGATTCATACAGGGGCAATACTACTGCCCTCTTCCTGCTGGTGATACCCTTTTCTATGCATGCCAACATCCCCGTAGTCCCCCCCACCCGAGTACCCTGTCATACTGCCTGGCCACCTTTAGGTTATCCAGTATGATTACCCCAAGTTCTTTTTCTTGCTTTGTCATTGTCAGTACCAATCCACCCATTTTGTACTCCATCCCTGGATTTCTGTACCCCAAGTTCATTGTTTTGCACTTTTTTGCATTAAAACCCAGCTGCCATACCCCTGACCACTCCTCAGGTTTTTTCATGTCTTTGTTTATTCTTTCCACCCCCCAGGAGTGTTCACCTTGTTGCAGATTTTGGTGTCTTCCACAGACAAGCAGACCCTCCCTTCCAGCTCCTCTCGCTTATAATGACATTAAAGAAGACCGGTCCTAATAATGAATCCAGAGGTACCTCCTTGGTCACCATCCCTTTCTCAGAGTGAACTCCATTTACTAATACCCTCTGCCTCCTATCCCCTATCCATTTTTTTACCCAGTTTGTCACCTTGTTACTCATCCCTACACTACCCACTTGATAACTAGTCTCCTGTGTGGAATGGTGTCAAAGGTCTTACTGAAATATAAGTAGACCATGTCCACCGCTCTTCCCTGATCTAATTCTTTGGTCACCCATTTCAAAGAAATCTATCAGATTTGTTTGGCATGACCTCCCCCCATGAATCCATATGTTGTCTGGGATCTTGTAATCCACTGGGTTCCAGATAGTCCACTTTACTTTCCTTACACAATGTTTCCATTAATTTTTCCACCACCAGTGTCAGGCTGATGGGCCTATAATTGCCAGCCTCTTCCCTGCTACCATTTTTGTAACTGGGAGTACACCTGCCTTTCTTCAGTCTTTCAGGACCTCTCTGGTCTCCAGTGATCTATAAAACAGGACTGCCAGAGGTGCAACTAGTACCTCCCTGAGCTCCTTCAAAACCCTTGGATGCACCCGGTCTGGTCCCATGGCTATGTCCTCAGGTTAGTGACTGCCTTCTGGACTCTCTCCTCAGAAAAGGGACCGGTGTCTACTTCCCATACACCATAGCTCCAGTTGTTTTTTTGTGGTCCTTCCCCTTCTCCTTCCACTGTCAACACTGAGCAGAAGTATGTCTTTAAGTTGTCTGCCTTCTCCTGGTCACCTTCTGTTCAATTCCCCCCCCCCCACCTTTTTTTGACCTTGCAATCCCTCGCTTTGTCTTCCTTTTTTCACTAACATACCTAAAAAAGTATTGTCCCCTTTTGATACTACCTGAGCCATTCTTTCTTCATTTTGTACCTTTGCACTCCATACTACTTTCCCATCAATCCCTTATTTACCCTGATACACCTCTCTATCCTCCTCCCTCTGTTTCTCCATGTACCTTCTGATAGCAACTCTTTTTGCCTTTAGCTTTTCATCCACTTTTTCTGAGGACCACAGGCTTTTCATCCACTTTTTCTGAGGACCACAGTGGTCTCCTGTTTCTTTTGATTTGCTCATTTGCTTGATACAGGAGTTTGTTGCCTTCACTATTCCATCTTTCAGTTTGGCCCACTGCTCCTCCAAACCCTCAATACACCCCCTCTGTCTGGTCATTCCTGAGACATTCACCCATTTTTATAAAATCTGCCCTACTGAAGTCTAGGACCCTTGCCAGTGTGTGGTTCAGTCCTGCAGTCATCCTTATGTTGAACCACACTGTACGGTGATTACTGGTCCCTAAGTGGCTTCCCACCCTGACGTCTGCAACACTGTCACTGTTAGTGAGTACCATACTCAGTATTACCCCATCATGAGTGGGTTCACTGACTAGTTTCCTATGGAATGTCCCCTGCAGGGAGTCTAGGAAGTCTCTGCTTCTAGTTGATGCTGCAGTTTGGAGACTCCAATCTACGCCCAGTAGATGGAAGTCTCCCACCAGAAGCACTTCCCCCTTTTTAGCCATTTTACCAATTGTTTCCAACAGTACTTTATTCAACTCCTCCCCATGCTGGAAGTCTGTAGAAAACACTTGTGTGAATAGCAGCTCCATTCCCCAACTCAAGAGTGACCCATAGCACCTTTGGCCTCCCTGAATTCCCTGTATCTCTGTTGCTTTTATGCTTTCATTCACTTAAAGCACCACTCCTCCTTCTTTCCTCCCCAACCTACCTTTTCTGTTCTGAGTGTAGCCTAGTATGGCCATGTCCCAGTTGTGGCTGTCATTGCACCATGACTCAGTAATGGCCACGATATCCAGGTTGGCCTCTTCCACAATGGTGCCTAGGTCCATAATCTTGTTTCCTAGACTTCTAGCATTTACAGACATGACTTTCCAGATTTTGTTATCACTTTGTTTGTTGGTACCCTTTTTTTCTTTTTGTCCCCACTTCCCTCACCCGTTTGAATGCTTCCCTCCCTTCTATCACACTGTTACTTTGATTAACTTGCACCCTGGGGAGTCCATCTTCTCCTGGGATCTCCCTACTCTGTACATAAGCTTTTGGGAGGGAGTTACTGTATCCCCTTTTTCTTCCATCAACCCCCTTGGCTCGTTAAAATGTTCATTGGAGTAACATTTAAGCCATCTACTGGGAACTGTGGTGCCCCTCATGGATGGATGTAGGCCATCTCATGGATGTACATAAGTGAGAAAATGAAGCAAGGGGAAGGATGAGGAGAATAAGGAGAGCAGTGTGTGTGTGTGGGGGGGGGGGCTGCACAGAAGAGGACCAAGAAAAAAACAGATATCCAGAACAGGTACTTCTACTTAGTCTTTACAGTGAAGGGAGCAGGGACATACCACCAGGGAGCAGCAGGAACAAAGAAGAGAGATGGACTCAAGTAATTTTTAGAGGAAAGAGTCCTAAAGGCACTTGCTGCTCTGAAAGTGGACAAGGCTATGAGACCATAGGAGATTCACCCAGTGGTACAAATGGACTCAGGCAGGTGATAGCTTACCGGCTGATGGCCTTATTCAACAGCATCTCTAGAAACAGGCGTGGTTCTGGAGGACTAGAGGAAAGCAGGTGTGGTCCTTCTACATTTTTTTTTTTTTTTTAGTTTTTGTTGACTGGCTAAGTGTGCTAGACAAATCCTGCCTATTTTCAGGCATGACCTGGGAGAGGGGGGAGGGATACAGATGAATGCCAACTGACCCTGAACCAGATTAAGCTGTTGGTGGTATTTTTAGTGAATGAGGGAAATTTGGCCAGGACACATGGGGGAAATTCCCCTACTCTTTTCGATAAGTGCCATGGGATCTTTAACATCCACCTGAACTACCAGCAATCCAGGCAATATAAGGGTGGCAGTAGGGAGGAGGCTAACAGCTTAGGACAATCAGTCTCACCTCAGTGATAGCAGAATTAACTGAATCCCTGGTAAAGGAAAGAGTGGTAGAATATGTTGAATCCAGGGAGTTACAGACCACAGGCAGCATGGATTCATGGTGGGAGGTCATGCCAGATGAATCTGATTGATTTCTTCAACTGGGTGACCAAGGAAATAAGTCAGATAAGGGCACCGGATGTGACCTATCTGGATATTAGCAAGGCCTTCAACACTGTGCCACACAGAAGAATGATAAAGAAATTGAGCAACCTAAGGATCGGATTCAGACTGGTGAATTGGGTAAGGAACTGGTTGATGGATAGGAGACAAAGGGTGGTAGTTAATGGCATTCACTCTAATGATGGGAGAGTGACGAGCGGGCTGCCGCAGAGCTCAGTACTGGGACTAGTCCTTTGCAATGTCTTCATAAGTGACATTAAAAAAGAACTGGTAGAGAAGGTATTGCGTATTGCAGATGACACCAAATCTGTAATATACTGGACACATAGGAGGGATGGGAAAATGTGTAAGGATCTTTGGAATCTCAAGAAGCACCAAGCATATGGCAGTTTGGGTTCAATGCCAAGAAGTGCAAGATCAGAAACTCAGAAGCTGAGTAGAGGATGGAGGGGGGGGCGCTGACAGTCACTAATAAGGACAGAGTCCTTGGGCTTATCATATCTCATGACCACAAAGTAGCGGGGCAGTGTGACAAAGCAGTGTGTAGGGTCAATGAGATGCAGGGATACACAGGGAGAGATACAGTATCTCTAGCAGATTAAGGAGGTGGTGTTGCCAATATATCCTCACTGGTGAGCTCCTACCAGGAGTACTGTGTCCAGTTCTGGTGGCAGTACCTAAGAATGGACATAGACAAGGAGGAGGCAGTCCAGAGGAGGTCAACTAAAATGGTGCAGGGGTTGCACCAAAAGTCCTACAAGGAGAGACTGAGAGATCTCAACATGTACACCCAAGAAGAGATGAGAGTGAGAAGGGATATGATAGAGACCTACAAGTACCTCATGTGGTAAACAGGGTGCAGGAGGGGTGTCTCTTTTAAATAAGAAAGAGCACCAGGATCAAAGGGCTAGCAATGAACTGGGGTGGGGGGAATTTAATATGGATGTAAGGAAGTACTACTTCACTGAAAGAGTTGTAGATACCTGGAATAGACTGCCAGTGGAGGTGGTGGAGACAAAAATAGTAGGGGACTTAAAACGTGTGTGATAGACATGGGGAATATTAATAAATAGGCCTGAAGAAGGATGGGTCACTCCAGCTGTCTTACAGCTTATGAGAAAGAGGGACCAGTAGTAAATCTAGAACCCCCCCAATTTCCTAGAACCAGCAGGTAGTTCTTTAGAACCAGAGCGTATTGCTGTAGAGCCAGTAGTTTTTCAGCATCGTAGGTCACATAGATCCACTTTTGGTATTCCTTCAAAGAGATACATACTGGAAGCCCTTCAAGTAGCACCTTCCTTTTATAGATAGCCCCTAAAAGAGTAATTAGAAGACACGGTCACTTAAGTCTAGTAAATAATAAGGGTTCTACTAGAAGTTATAGATGTTTTAAGAGTGTTTTAGCTAAAGTAAGGTTCCATAGAGATTTAAGTGAAATGTTAATGTGTTAGAAATGTTATAAACCTATAGAAATAAGAAGTCAGAAATGTTTATATATATATATATACACACATATATAGAATGCTAAGGGGAATACATGGGGATTGTATTTTTAGACAGGAACGAATCTATAATGCCCCGGAAGTATGGGGGGCACCAAAGAAATAGGGTGCTTAGTTATTTTCAGTGTGCTCTGGGGTGCCCCGTTGTCAGTGTGGACTCAGGGGGGAAGAAAAGGGGGCCCCTGTGAGTGCCCCCCCCCAATATGGCCAAGTACTGGTTCCTTCATCCCTGGCAGCCCTGGTCAGGGGTTTGTGCCAGGAAACTACAGCCAGCCTTTGTTCCTTTATCCTTGGCAGCCCTGGTCAAGGGTTTTTGCCAGGGAAAATGACTGAAGATCTTCACCTTTGGCAATCCTTTCAAGTGGATTAAATGCTAAGTCTTTGTTCCTTTATCCTTGCAGCCCTGGTCGAGCATTTGTACTGGGGAAGAGTTCAGCATCTTGTGCTAAAGCATTCCGGCAACCTTAGACAGTGGGTTGGCTGAAGAATCAGGGTCTGTTTAAAAAGCTCTCCCATCTCCCCACCCTGTCATAGATTTTCCCATAGGTGTAGCTTGGTACCAAGTAGGAGCCCCTTTTTCCCTCTTACCCCCCTGCTACTCCATTCTTCAGCTCTGAGCATGAAGACAGCAGGAAAAGTTGGACTTCCTTTAACACCATAAACTTTCAGATGTGGTTACTCCACCCTCTTCCACAGTGGGCTGACTTCTCATGAATAAAAGCACTCTTGCTTGCTATTGTAAAATCAGCTGTTTTCCTATAGCAGGCATGCAAATGCTTTCCTTATTGAGAAGGTGGCCAGCTGTGGAAGAGGGCAGGTTGAGCTGGTCACCTTCTTAACTCCATGGCTTCACTTCTAATAGAATTGGGTCCTGCTGGGATGGAGAAGGGTGGTGCTGTGTCAGGGTGAGGGCATATAAATTACATTTATCTAAGTGTAAACTAGCACTGTACATTAAGTAAGATGGTGACTGGCCATGGAGGTGGATGGGTTGAACCGATCGCCTATCAGGCAATTTACATTTAAAAAATTACAAATTGTGGGTGCTGGGGGAAGGAGGGAGGCATTTTTCTTTTGACAGAGGATGGGGAATGGAGTTTATATATTACTTGGTTTGGGGCTGGGGGTGGAGGGATGGGGGTTGTTTCTTTTTTTTTAATTTTGTAGGTAGCCGAATACTCTTCCCAAATAAGAAAAGTGCCCCATTTGGAAAGGGCTCCAGAATTTTAGGAGCCTAGTATTCAGGAAATACTATTTATCCCATGCACAGCCCTAGTGTATGGGCATTCATGCCCATTTCAGACACTGCTTTGTTTCATGAAGTTGGTGGTGTGTGGGTGCACTCGGGGGTTGGAGGCAGGCTCAGAATTATTGATTCAATGTGCTACAGCTGTTTTTGTAAACTCAAAAACAGCTTCAAGCTCAAGTGGATAGAGGAAAGCAGCTGTATGGCAGCATTCTAAGCTGTGCTGAAGTAGTGACATTACTATGGCAGCACAATAACCTAATAATGTCACTACTGCACAACAACAAGCATATTTCAGGAATAGAATTCCATGCATAACAGCATTCCACCATGCACTGTATATAGAATATTACATGGGTGACGATGCACAACATAGAGGATAATGAATGGTCCTCTATCTATAACAACCATGTGTAGCCATCGAGAGGTTGACATTGGTGACTGTTTAAACCTTGAAAGTGAAGCTCAAGAGGTTTTGGTAATCATGGCAACCTCAAGATGTCAACTCATGGTTGTTATAGATAGAGGATCATACATTGTCTTTTATAGTGTATGGTCCACTATCACTGATGAAAGGAGCAAGGAGATGTGCAGCTGTGTCCTTACTTTTTTAGATTTTTCACCTCAGCGCTACTTTCCTCATCTCCTGCTCTCACCGCTGCCACAGCTTCCTGACTGTCGGAGGTTCATGTAACACGCATGTCCTAATACATTAGTTGTTGTTATGATGCAGTAGTTATATAGCTAGTGCAGCATAACAGCTACGATGACGTAGCTAGTGCAGTATAACAACGTTATTCTGGGGATGGATTTTCATCCCTAATAACGTTTCACCATACAATATAAGGTTATGATTCCTTCGAGGGGATGTGATGATATCATACAGACCTTGAGAGCGAAGCACTGTTGCTATATTAGTAGCTGATTTTTTAGTATGGAGAATCTCAGCACCACGAGTTGTTCCACTAAAAGTGCATCTCTCAGCATCCTTGTGGTACTACTGGTACTGGTGGTACAGTAGATGTAACGTCTGGAAAACAGAAGGCTATGTGGCAGATACACAAGAAGGCCCATGAGAACCCCCTTCTGTTCCATTTTGCAACAGTTTTGAAGGCATTTTACCATACCAATGACCATGTCCATGATCTGAGCTGCTGTTTTCTGCATTGTATTCTGATCTGCACTAACACAAAACGCTGATAAAATAAATTCTTATCTTGCAGCTGTGAATGGTAGTGCAGAGTTCATATATCTCTCACGCTCACCAGACTTCAAAGAATCAGATATAAAAAACCTCAGAATGTTGGTTAGCATGTGCTTAACTTTCTCATGATGGCTACTACAAGGCTATGTACAGACAATCCTTGAGCCTCACACCACTGCAATAAATGCAGCAGCTATCAAGCATTAAAATGTATTAACCACCACTATCACTGCGGAAACATGTGTTTATTGATTTAACATTTGGTGACTTGGACAAGGACACTGGAGCTTCTTTCCAGGTGTAACCTGATAGAGGGGATGTAGCAGGGAATGAAATAGCAAAAACAAATAAAATAGTAACAACAGTGGTTACAGGTACATAAACAATAAAAGCAAGGTACAAGTAACAAATTCCAGAAAAAGAAAAGGCAATGTAGGAAGTATACAACGTGTATGAGTTATGAGGGTAGCAAGGAGGAGAGCTAGGGATGCATGCAGCCACATTATTGCAAGATATTTGAAACAAAATTATGGTGGCACAAAATTCAAATGACAACATTTTAAGCTACAGTATACAGTAGGATAAAGGGAAAATGGGTAACTAATAAGGGAGTGGAGAAAGCATGGGTTGTTATAATTTAGACAGAACAGGAAAATGGCTAGCTGCTAATGCATACTTCTGAGAAGTATGGTGGTAGTAAGAGTGATTTGGTAGAATGCTGGAAAGATGAGAGATGGGTGAGGAGAGAGAGGTTGTTCCACAGTGTTTGGAGGCAGCAAAAGAAATCAAACTATCCTGCTACAGATTTGATGTGGGGAATTTGAAAGGAATAAGCAGCAGATGGTTGCAAGGAGCAGGAGAACAGGACAGAAGGGTAAAGGAGAGAGGAGGAGTAAGTGGCAAGAGTGGTAAGCCAGCATTTGGCCAAGAGGAAAGAACAATGTAAGATAATGCAGACCTGTAGGGAGTGGAAATCAAGATCAGAATAGAGAGAATGGTGATGGGTGAGAGACAGAGCATAATTCAGCCAGCAGAATTAATGTGGAATGACCTTTCTGCCAGTGGAATTTCCATTAGAATTTTACTGGTCCTTCTGTAGAATTCCACCAGCTGTGATCCACAGAACAATATTCTGTGGAACAGCATTTTTCTATGAAAATTTTTCTACAATAATTTTCACATAAAATATTGAGGTCCATGTCATTTAATTCTGCAGTAATGTAGTGGAAAGCTCATTCCACATTATTCTGTTGTGGAATTCTGCTATTCTTCTTTTGACAAAAGTTTGCAGGATTTCAGGAGAATGTTGAAAATTCCAAGAAATTCAGTTCTGCCAAAATTTGAGAATACCACTTTCACTATGGCAGAAAAAATTAAAAACGGGTCCAGCCTGGCAAGCGTAGACTTTGTAACCGTGCTGTAGACTACATCCATATAGTGAAACACTAGCAAGATCACTTTGAGGATGACCTGGATGGACTAGCAGAGGAAGCCAGGATTTATTTCAGTACCACATACCCAGCTTAGGCTGTTTTTAATGCATGGGATCAATGAAGGTGGAAAATCTAAGGTTTTGGTCCAGCCACACCCCTGTCTCGAAGACAGGAGCATGTCAGAGCCTTACTAGTCTATGTCTAATGCAAAAAGTCAGGAAGACAGTTTTGGGAGCATTTAGTGAGAGCTGGTTTGAGCAGAACCAGCATCAGACATTGTCAAGGTTATGCTGAAGTGATACTTCCCGCTGGGGGATTGAAATACCAGAAGCAAATAGAATGCTGTCATCTGCATACATGTAGATGTGTGATGAGACACAGGTGGAGGGGATGCTATTTGTCAAGATGGGGAAAAGGACTGGGCTAAAGATAAAGCTTTGTAAGACACAAGACTTGATGGGCAAGGGATGCATAGGGCATTACCAACCTTGACCAACTGGAGTTGATCCAAGAGGTATGACTGGACCCACCCTACCACCAAGTGGAACAGGCCTACAGCACCTTGCTTATCTAAAAGAATTGGATGGATCACAGTACTGAAGGCCTTTGCTAGATCTATGAATATGGACACAATGAATAGATCCTGGTCCATACCTTTCAGCACAAAGTCAGTGTTCGGGAGGAGGAGGAGGAAGAAGGAGATGGTGGAATTACATTTTTGGTCTTTCAAATAATCTGACATAGTCTGCAGTAATGTCCTTTTACACTCTTGTCTTTCTCTGGCTGGCTGCTAGCTGATACTGAACAGTCTAGAGCCCTGCACAGTCACTCTCCAGACCAAATCCAGAAAAGAATGCTGCATGCAATCAGGATCAGTTGTCAGCCACCACATTACACATTAATTGTTTCTGTACAATACCCTTCAATTAAAAGGCAAAAGTCTGATTGCAGTCACCAGTAATTTATTTTCTGCTGTCTCCATTTCTTTTCCCAGTACAGCATTTAACTTTTACACCACAAGAAGAATTCATGTATCCAAAACTTAGATGGCATTGCTGAAGTTCATAAGGTGTTGTATAAAAACAAACTGTTTGTTTCTTTTTTCTATAAAAGTTTTTATCTCTACAATAGCTTGAGCTGGAAGCTTTTCATCATTTGTCCCCATCCCCCTCTGCCAGCATCTGTCACCTTGGGACTTACCTGATGCTCTGAATCTCCCATGGATTGACATTGATAGCAGAGCCCAGGGGAGGTCCATCCTCTCCCACCCCGGAGTCACTCATCTAGATGAGGTCACAGGATCCTGGAGGTGGTTCAGGTAGAGGGTTAGCTCACAAAGTGTCATGGAGCTGGCCCTTCCATTTTTTCATCAGTCTTTTTCTCCTTGTTCCTATATTGGGATGTCCACACTGGCATGTGCATGTGGAGATACACAGCACACCATGAGAGTTATGCAGCTTCTTCCCTTATATGTTCGTCCAACCTGCACTTCCACCCAGCCTCCATGGGCTGGCAGTCAAATGATAGAGATGATAACCCTCCCTCCCTCCCTCCTCGGGACAGGAGAGCAGCCCATAGGGTACTCAATCCTCTCCTTCCCCTGCTGACCCTCAGTGGCCCAAGTCAGTTCCAGAATCCAGGTGTCTGGCATAGTGTGAGGCGTGGTGTCCCATGCCTCAGCCCTCAGTGCCACCAGGCTTGTGAATAAAGTTCTTCCTGTTTTTAGGAACAGTGCAAAATTTACAAAGTGCTCATAAGGGTACAGATTAGAGCTGGGCAGACTGGTCCACAAAAATCAGACCCCCCTCCCCCCTCAGACCTTGCAACATCCATCAGACTCAGGTATATCAGAACTCTGTCTAGTGGTGTACCAGGTCTGCCTCACAGTGGTTTCCAATGCAAAAAAAATCATTTTCCCATTTATTGAAAAATGAACACAACTTTTCTCCCATCTGCCAAACACCCTTCTGAGTCCCACAACAACAAAAACATAATTTAGTTATTTCTTCTCCCACCTGTTGCTTCAAGTACAAGTGTGCATGCTTGTAATGTGACAGCGTAAGCGCGGGAGCAGTCTGCATCAAAACCAAGAGAGATGTAATGGCATGGCAGCTGCATGGAAACAGTAACAGTGAATGTATGTCCCCAATTAAGTGTTGTTCTGGCTGGCATTTCTCATGTTATCTTATGAGTGTCCTGAGGCAGCACAGAGGTAGCAGCAGTAAGGAGGATGGCAACAGCATGGCAGGCATCATCCAGAGTGTAAAGCAGGGTAGATAGTAGATGGAAGGAAGAGAAGAAGACTGTATTAGTGGGTATTAATTTTCTCTGAGACTCTGTGGGTGGATATCAGCAGATGGGAGGGAGGGGGCATTTATTTCTGGGACTCTGTTGGTGGGTATTCATTTATTTCTAAGACTGTGTGGGGGGATATCAGCAAATGGGCAAGAGAGGGCATTCATTTATTTCTGGGACTGTGTGGGTTGGTATCAGCAGATAGAAAGGGGTCAAGGGGAGGGATATTCATTTTATTCTTCCGGAACATGATGGGTAAGAATCAAGAGGTGCGAGGGAGTATTTATTTTATTCTGGGATGGGGTTGGTGGGTTTTAGTAGATTGGAGGAGAAAATAGGGTGTTCACTCGGGGAAGATGGGCATCATCAGGTGGAAGGTTGAGGTGGGTTATTGATTCTGGAACAGGGTGGGTAGGGCATCACAGGAAGGAAATGGGGGAAGTGGTAACAATACTGGTACAGAATAGGTATCACCAGATGGAGGGGAAGAGCTGGGGTATTTGATATTGGGACAGGGGAGGGAGCAGATGTATCTGTTGTGAGGCAGGGTGGCCAAGTATACATTCTGTGGCATGGTAGATATAAACAGATGTGGGGATGGGTAGGGGCATTCATTGAGGTTGTGTGGGTAGGTAGCAGCAGATGACAGGGAAGGGATTTGCATACTGGGACAGGGTGGTTGTTGACAGATGGAGAGGGCTGGATATATGTGGTGGATGAGCTGTGGTGGTTTGTACCCCTATAATTTAGGGTGAATCCAGAAACATCTGGAAGGAGAGGCTGGAGGCATACTCTAGAGCCAAGATGCAAGGTTTATTAGCAACAGTTGGAGCACACAGAAAAGACTTAGCATTCGCTATCACCATCACATAAGAGAAAGAATGAATAAAATTACTGGGACTACAAACTGGTCCCACCAATGTCATATAAAAGTCCAGATGATTCAAGTCCTAAGGATGTAGCAATCTGATGCACCAAGCTTGGGTTTCTAGTATTTTGGTCAGCTGACCACTGGGTGTGAACCCAAGAACGCACTTCCTATACAGGCCATAAAATGGGGTGTCCCCCAGTGAACCAGAAACAGAGGAAAGCACTGTAGGCCTCCTGGCCCTGGGAAGAAAGTGACTCATGGCATCACTGAGGCAACAATGAAAGGGAAGCACCTGGTTGAGGATGGGTGTTGATGCCGGGTTGTAGGTGAAGAGAACCCTTATTTGGAGTTGTCAGCTGCGGTGACCTCGGGCAGGTGATCTCCACTCAAGGAAAGGATACTGGGTGTGATGATCCACTGGATGACCTCTGGGCAGGTCCCCAGAACCCTTACCACGTCACCCATGCAGTTTCAGAATCCAGCAATCTTGGGTGTGACCTCTTTATGCACCACTGTAACATGAGCCAGCTATGGACAGTACAATCAAGAGTGTGGCGACCCTTGGTGTGGTCTCTTGTGTGGGCCACCGGTACTTATGCCACATCGAGGAATGAGGCGCAGAGCCTGGCAATCCTCAGTGAGGTCTTGGTATAGGCCACCAGTACTATTGCCACCATGGAACAATGCCTATGTGGGAGAATGGGCAATGTGACTCCGGGTTTAGTGGATGACTGGAGTAACTCAAGCTAGAGCCAGGGTGGCCCCAACCTGACTCACTTTTGTGGGCCCTAGCTACCAGCTGGCTACCACTTACAACTGGCAACTCGAACCTGGGGTGTCATGGTGAAGACTTGGGGTTGGTGGACGTCAGTAGAGATGGGTGCAGGTGATGCTGGGCTTCCCGAGGACCCTCCCTGGGTCCAAGAACAGGAACCCTAGATGAGGTGTGTGCAGAAGACATCCATTGCCTTACTGTCCTTCACCCTCCCTGGTCAAACTCTTTCTCCTGTCTCAAGCCTGTGCAGAGCCTCCTCTAGGCTGGGGTGGTCCTGGCTACCTGCCAGGGGATTGACTCCTTTGTCCAGAGGTCAGCCTCCTAAGGGTGGTCAGTGGCTTAAAAAAAGTCTCCAAATTTAAATCTACCCTGGGGACAGGGATTGGCTGAGAGGGCTCAGCCTGGCTTCCTTCTCCCCTGCTGGGACAGGAATGTGGCCAAACTGTTTTGGCCTTGGATAACTAGGTGTCAGTCTTGAGCAGGGGGAAGGGAGAACAAAGGAATGAAAAAAATGGTTTTCTTTTCTAACAGTCTGAATTTAAACTGCTAGGACAGTCTGCTGGAGAGGGGTCTGTTCTGTGTTTCAGAGGGTCCCCTAAGCTTTTCAATGGTTTCCCATTAAGCTGCCAGGGTCCCCATAACTGTCTGAACTCTCATGTCCCTGAGGATCCCCTATTGTCTGTGATGCCCCCAATTCCACTATTTTCTGTGGTGCCACCAATTTCCCTGGGGCACTGCAGATTCATACTGGGGAAGTGTGGTTATCAGCATATAGAAGGGGGAATTAAGAGTGTGCTGCATATTGGTGGGGTGTAATCAGATGGGATAGGCTGGGGATATGCATAAATACTGGGTCAGAATCGGGAAGTGGTACCATGTCCTGGCCCACACAGAGGGTAAGAAACACAATGGATAACATATTGGCAGAAGATGAATGCACAGAATGTAGTCAGAAACAGGTCAACACACTCTGGTAGGAAAAACTAGTATATTTTTAATTTTTTAGTGCTTTGTGATTCTTCACAAGTATTTCCATTAATTTTCTGAAGGTTCTGAATTGAATCAGGATAAATCCGAACTTATCAGGTCTCTGACACAGATCCCGATCCTGATAATAAGGGTCAGGACCTTTTCAGGTCAGCCCATCCCTAGTGCAGATGTAAGTGCAAATATTAACAAATGGCTGACATTACCTGGTCCATGGTGGAACCACTTCCTCTTGCCTGGTGCTTCACTCATTCTGAGCTTCATTAAGGGCATAGTTAGTATGGTCAGGAGCACCAACCTTCCCCCACACACTACAGCAACTACAGCCTTCACTCTAAGATGTACAAATCTAGCATTGAAAAAAAAATAAAGTATCTCTGGCACTTTAACTACAAGTCTGAGGAAAATGTATGTGGAATGCTCAAGTTTAGAATAAACTTGGGGTCAGTTTGCTACTGCATAACTGCAGCAGATTTAAGGAGTGTTCTGTTCTGAATACCTCATGAGTTTGGCAAGACTGCAAGGCTGGCAACTGGAAGGATCACATGATACACAGATTCTGACTCAAATGTGATTATGTGGAGTTGCTAGTGACATCACTTCCTCAAATGAGCAAAGGATTTGCACCTGTCATAGCAGAAGCAGACATCCAGGAAAGGAACAGCAGCGAGTGAAGAGGTGACTGCTATCTCAGTGGAAGGGAAGTAACTGCAAATCTAGGAGCTTTCATTGTTACTACTTTGCATTGCTATTGCATTGTGGAAAGGAGGAGTAGGAGTTTGAGGAAGGTTGTGCAATAGCTACTTAAAGTCTCTTTTTTGAGTGTGGATAGGAAGGATAGGAATATAAAAAGCAGTTGCTCAATCTATCTAAACATGTACAACAAAGGGGGTAAGGGAAATTAAGAAAAGAATGTTTTGCACTGATAGAGAGGGGGGAGAGGGGAGGGGAGACTTGGGGGAGTGTTTGGTATCCTGCATCTAGAAGGGTGGGTGGTTGCTGGTGGACAACGACAGCAATGGGTAGGGTGGTAGGTTGCAACAACTGTGGTGCACCAATCTTTCTAAAAATTGCCTAGAGTGTGGGAGGATGTTTAGTGTGCAACCACATAGAGAAATTTAGAAGGGAGATCAAGGGTCTGCAGGAGGAACTAAGACAGGCAAGGCAAATTGGGGTTGGGTTTAGCCCAATACTTGAGGGAGGAAGAAGGGGAGATTAGGGAGGGTGATTTAAGCCAACAGTGGTGAGGAGAGGGTCAGAAGAAGGGAATCAGAGATGAAGGGACCCAGGCCAGGAAGAACAATTGCTGGGGAAACCAGGTCAGGAGACAAAAGACAAATGGAAGGAGGAGATAGGGACTTGTGAGGGGAGGAGAAGAAGTGGTTAAAGTCATGGAGTGGAAAGGAGAGAACAGGTTACTATGAAGAGAGAGAGGGATCGAGCATTTGTGAAGGGTCTTCAGAAAATAGTTTTGCACTGCTAGAGAGGAAGAAGGTGGAGGCGGGAAATGATGAAATTAGAGGAATAATCGATAAATGCCTGGACCAAACTGGAGCAGAGAGAAGTTCTGCTGGGTGAATTGCAAAAGGGGGAAATAATGTGCAGGAGGAAGAAGAGGAGCTGGAAATGAGAGTGGAAGATGAATGGAAGCAAGCAGGGAGTAAGAGGGGTGGAATCTTAGTGCTGGGGGACTCAATACTAAGAGGAGTCAGGTGGGTAGCAAGGGGGAGAGGCATAGTTGCATTTGGGTGGAGGCCATGCCAGGAATGACAGCGGAAAGGGTGGGATAATCTGTTCTGAAATATGCTAGAAGGGGTAGGGACAAGCCTCATTTAATTATACATCTTGGGACGAACAACCTGGCTGACAAGACAGTAGATATAGTCCAGAGGAGGTTTCAGGAACTAGGACAATTATGTGAGGGGGCAGGAAGATCAGTAACTTTTTCAGAGATACTTCCAGTGCCCAAGGCAAGCACAACAAGAAAGCTGAGAATAGAGGAATTTGATGGATGGCTAAGAACCTGGTATTGTGCTAAAGAGTATGGGCTGTTGGGAGGGTGGGGAGGGAACTGGGAGGACAGTAGTCTCTATGCCAAGGACAGACTACACTTGAGTGAGGAGGGAAAGAAAGTGTTGAAACAGAGGATAGAGCAGTACATAGTGGAAGTTGGGAATTTGAACTAGGAGCAGGGGGTGACAGTTGGGCAAGAGACATACAGAAACCACAGGCTAGGAAACCACACGAGCTCACCCCCCTTAACAGTGAAAAAAGACAAATGGCAAGTACTATTGATGATGCTAGTAAAGGAGGGCAGGATGGGAGGGGGGAAGGGTGGAAGGTGGTTACCCTTAATGCTAGGAGCTTTGGGAGGAAAACTGCAGAGTTACAGGTGCTCATGGCAGAGGGAGAGGTGGACATCACAGCCATCAAAGAAACATGGGCCACCCAATACAATGACTGGGACCTGTCTGTTCCAGGGTACAGGTTATTTCGTAGGGACAGGGTGATTGGGAAAGGAGGGGTTGTGGCACTATATGTGAAGGAAGGACTGAATTGTGAAAGGGAGGAAGGGGAGGAAGGTAGTACGGAGTCACTTTGCATGCAAACCCAGGATTCCAAGAACAGGATTCTTAGAATGGGAGTGGTGTATAGGACACCATCTCAGACGGAGGAGTTAAACAGGGAACTAGCGGGACAGATCAGGAGGACCTGCGAGAAAGGTAGTGTGGTGATTGTGGGGGACTTCAACATGCCAGGAGTGGACTGGAGTACCCCAACAACCAGGAACAGAAGGGAGCAGGTACTGCTGGATGCCTTCCAGGACTGCTTCCTGCTGCAAATGGTCAGTGAACCAACCAGGTTAGGGAATACCCTTGACCTTGTACTGGCAAATGGGGACTTTGTGAGTGAAGTTACAGTGGAGGAACCACTGTCAGGGAGTGACCACCACTCAGTATGGCTCACATTGGATATGGGCAAGGAAGGAGTGGACTCTGTCACAAGAGTGCTGGACTTCAGGAGGGCCAACTTTGGGAGGATGGGGGAAGTGGTAAAAGGGTACCTGGCCAGAATTCAATCTAGTACAGACACTAACCAGAGGTGGGAGCTCATAAAACTGGGGACAGTGGAGGCAACCAAAACCTGTTGCAAGGCCCAGAGCAAGAAGGCTAGGGCTAAGAAACCAAGCTGGTTGAGCAAGGAGGTCATGGAAAAGGTAAGGTGGAAAAGAGCTGCCTTTAGGAAGTACAAGAAAACAGGGAGGGGGAAGGACAGGGAGGAGTACTTGATGGAATCGAAGGATGTGACAAAGGCAGTAAGGGGAGCCAAGGCATCTACGGAACTCAGGCTGCACAAGGCATTAAGAAGAGGGAGAAGGACTTCTTTAGGTACATCAGGAAGAAAAGGAGCTGTAAAGACCACATAGTAAGGATTAGGAAAGAGGGGAGTTGGGTGGAAGCAGGGTGCGATAAGGCAGAAGCACTAAATGAGTACTTCTGCTCAGTATTTACCAAAAAGAAGAGGGGGGTGACACCCAAGGGGGGAGAAATGGCAGAAATGAGGGGAGGGGGTGACAGATGGGGAAATCATGGAGGGCAGAGTTCGGGAGGGTTTGAAGGCACTGAGGGTGGACAAGGCACCAAGCCCAGATGGCATCCACCCCAGGGTACTGAAGGAGCTGGCAAAGGTCCTTGCAGGGCCTTTGGCAGACTTATTTAATGCCTCACTACATTCGGGGTGTGTACCTCAGGACTGGAGGATGGCTCATGTGGTGCCCCTCCACAAGAGTGGCCCCAAGGATGAACCGGTAAACTACAGACCAGTGAGCCTCACATCTATCGTGACTAAGCTAATGGAGACTATCCTGAAGGAGAGGCTGGTGGCCCTCCTAGAGGCCAAAGGACTACAGGACAGCAGACAGCATGGCTTCATATGGGCAGATCCTGTGAAACCAACCTGGTGGAGTTCTATGACTGGGTAACTAGGCAACTGGACAGGGGCCATGCAGTGGATGTCTTGTATCTGGACTTCAGTAAGGCATTTGACTCGGTGCTGCATGGAAGGCGGGGAAGTAAGTTAGTAGACAGGGGGGCGGGTGCAAAGCTGGTGAGATGGGTAGAAAACTGGCTTCAGGGAAAGCAACAGAGGGCGGTGGTGGTTGGGGAGCTCTCACACCCAAGGGTAATGATAAGTGGTGTCCCACAGGGCTCGGTGTTGGGACCAGTGTTGTTTGGGATATTCACTGCAAACATATCATTGGACATCAAGAGCAAGATCAGTCTGTTTGCTGATGATACCAAGGTAGGATCGATGGTGGATGACCTAGGGGGATGGCAGGGGTTGCAGGATGATCTGGAAAAGCTTGAAACCTGGTCAGACACCTGGCAACTGGGGTTTAATGCCAAAAGGTGCAAGGTACTGCATTTTGGGATGAAGAACCCAGAGGAGTTACCAGTTGGGGGAGTGCAGCTAGCCCAGACAGAGGAGGAGGAGAAGGATCTGGGGTGCTCATTACAGGGTCAATGAACAACTTGGCACAATGTAGGAAGGCAGCTGCAAAGGCGAACAAAATGCTGGGGTGCATTGCAAGCGGTATATCTTCGAGGAGGGAGGAGGTGATTCTGCCACTGTATAGGTCATTAGTTAGATCGCACCTGGAGTACTGCGTGCAGTACTGGCACCCATATCTGAAGAGGGACATTAAGTTACTGGAGGGGGTGCAGCGCAGGGTGACAATGATGATCAAGGGGCTGGGGGACTTATCATATGAGAGTAGGCTGACGGAGTTGAACATGTACTCGCTGGAGGAGAGGAGGGAAGGGGGGACATGACTGAAACCTTTAAGTACATGAAAGGAATAAACAAGACAGGTACAGAGGGGCTGTTCAAAGTAAGGGAGGGGAAGGAGGGACACCAGGGGCAATGATATGAGACTGGAGGGAGGAAGGTTCAGGAGGGAGATGAGAAGACACTTTTTTACAGAGAGGGTGGTGGCTGGGTAGAATGCGTTACCTGCAGAAGTGATATCCAGTAGAACAGGGGATGGGACAGGACAAGGGGGAGGGTCAATGAAGGGGAAGGGTGGAAGGGAGGGGCAGCTGCAGAATAAGGGGTGCTAGCTGCACATTTGAGCAGACTTGATAGACCTCTAGGCCTTTATCTGCTGGCAAATTTCGTATGTTTGTATGTTAGTTGCAGAATTAATTTTTGAGAAAAGACCTGTTCCACTGAATATTTGGCATATTTGCAGAATACAAAACAGGGCCACAAAGAAACAGCAGAAGACAGTTCTGTAGTTTCCATTGCAGAGCCAATGTAAACAATGAAATCTGGGCACAGCATCAGAGTAGACAACAGGCTGTCAAGACATCTTGGTGTATCCTCAGGCAGGTGTGTAAGGGCCAATAGGAAGCAAGTTAGTGCATTTAAGATACAATTCACTTACTTTCTTCCACAGAATTTCTATAAAATTGTCACAGAACAAGTGATATGGAAAAAACACTGAACTGTGGAATGGCATAAACCATTCCACAATGGAATTCCAGAATAACCCTTCCAACAGAATTCCAGAGAATTAGTCAGAATTTTCCAAAATTCAACAGAATTCTATTTTGTCAGAATCTGAAAATTCAGACCAGTATTATTCATAATATATTTTACCCATAATATTTATCAACTCCTAGCAAATGGGTTAAAACTTGTTCCTCAACCCAGAGACTCTTTACATGTATCAACACACTGTTAAATCAGTGCATTTAAAAACTGTAGCTGCCACTTAACCAGCACCATCTATTGTCCAAAACATCAATATCAGCACTTTTATAACTAGTGCACTTACATATTTAAAAAAAAAAAGCTAAAAATCTTGAAAAAACAAACATTGTTTAAAAATGTTATTTAATTAAAAAATGTTCCACTGCACAATTGTGCAAATACACTCAAAGGTTTCAGATATGGTGAGATATCATTACTTCATGGATACATTAGGCACTCAGCCTGCAGCCTCTTACCTCATTACACACCCAAAGCATGGTAATAGTCCATGTATCTGTAGTCCTCATTATATTAATAATGACAATACAAATATGCAAAACAGTAGCTTTTTGACCCATACTAATATAGTCATATGCTATGTGCCGTTGGAAAGGGTGGCTTTACCCGCTTCCAGTGGTATACAGTAAGTGCTTCTAGAATGTGAAGCTGCAGTGCAAATGTCCTCTAACATTATGTTAAGGTAAAAACAACACATCAATGTACAGATTATATCAATTTACCAAGTACATTGTTGTAAACATCTAGCAGATGTTTTTTTTTTTTAATTAAGAGATACACTGAACCTGTAAGTTAGGTTTTACTATAGAAGCTGTGCCATAAATTCAGGTTCTAATTCATTTATTGTTTAATAATTACTGGTGACCCCCTTTAATAACAAATTTTTCTAGATCAAAAAATATACAATAATTGATGGAGAAGTGTGCTTAATGAGAATTTAATGGTTGCCCGAGGTGTGGGATGCTACATAATCCCTGAGGGTGAAGCTCAAGGGATTTATTAAAGCATCCCACACTGAGGACAATCATTAAATTTGAGTTTTATACACTTCCCCATCTTTTATTTTTTATAATTGCTGGTCAGGAATTTTTTTCAGCCTTGCTGTGGTGTCCCTGTATTTTGCTGAGGCTGTCACTCACACACACACACACACGCACTCTCTCACACACACGCACACACGCACACACACACACACACACACACACACACACACACACACACACACACACTTACTTCTCAGATTATTATTTGTGTGTGTGTATTTGTTCTTTATTTTTAGTTTCAGAGTGCTCTTGTGATCACTCTGTGTACTTACTGTACCAACCGGAGATCAGCTGGTGCTGTGTGTGGATAGCTATGAAAGCTCTGTTCTGTCGGCAATGAAAAGCAGGATCAACCAGATGGTGTAAACAAAAAAAAAATAGATGGCAAAATCAGCCAGATACAGTGCTTATATTAACAAGTTCTAGCCAGAGCCAATAGGGCTGTGAAAAGGTACCAAATGATCAAAGTCATTTTCTTGTTGGTGCCCTATAGTGCTATTTAGTCACAATCATCACAGTGCTCCCAGATCCAAATAAACATTTTCCTGTAACAAGCCCTCATGTTTCCTGTATTTTCCCTGTAGAGGCAGCATCAACTCCCTGTATTAATCCCTGTAGATTTTTCCATAAGCCACTAGTTCCTTATTTGTAACTTTGTTGTTTATTTAAATGTAATATGTTGGCAGCCTTTTATCAGGAAAAGGGCTCTGGTTTGCTGTTAGGCATTAAAATTATAAGTCAAGCTGACAGTGAAATCACAGGTGAATGACCTGGCAGTCACTGAATGGTTGTTCCTAAGTAGCAGTGATGTCACAGTCAGTGAGGGCACAATGCTGGTGATGTAGTGGGGGCAGTATAGCTAGCTATGTCAGCTGCCACACAGACTGCTGTTCCACACATCACACATATTAACATCAGGTAAACACTCTTCTAATTAAACAAAGGGAAAAGATAAAGTACCTCAAATATAAAAGGTAATGTTTGACGGCTTTTAAAATCTAATATTAGTTTTAGGCAGTACACAAGCTCTTTAATCCACATGCCTAGTGTGGGGATAGAACCCACAGCCTTCTGATTTTCCAGTCTCAGAGGCCAGTGTGCATGCTATTTTTTGCATCTTTCATTTGTTAGTTTTTACACAAATTCTCTCAGACTTTTTTCTGATCACCCGATGGAATCCTGAATGAATTACATAAATGTTATTATTTTCTTCCAGGCCCTGACTCTGCAATTAAATACACACTCAGTACATCATATTATAAAATGAGGAAAAAAAAGCAGTCTTCTGTTTTCAGTGCTTGCCTCCAACCTGTAATACAAAAAGGAATGTCAGCAAATGAACTTGAATTCCAGTCTGTAATCTGACACTGAGTCTGACTTTCATTTTCACAAAAACCAAAAGGAAATGAGTTATCCCCAAGGTTACTGAAAGAAATAGAACAGATCTATTAGACTGAGCTGGGCATATGATAGAAACAGCAGTTTCAAAAGTTTTTTTTTGTTAATATCCAGAGAAGTTCTGAGGTACAATACAGTAGCATCCCCATCCCCCTTCAGATGCCTTTAACATAGAGCAACAAATAGAAAAATTTAGAAGGGGAGTGCACTACTTTGCAGCTGTGGAGGAATACATACAAATGTCTAAAATGGAAGTTCTAGGAAAAGCCATTTTAAAGCTACAGATGACAGAAGGGCTGTAGGCTCAGCCCACAGCCCTAAAAAATAAAGAATTTACCCGAGTTGAAGGACTTTGTGGCGACTCCTCTGTAAGAGAGCGATGGAGCCACCATAAATGAAGTGTCAGCCAATGAAGGAGTGGTGATGCTTTGAGTGACTTGGCTCGTGCTTGCTGTTATAACCTGTGGGTTATAACGGCAAATTGTAACTGGTTCAGCCCATAGGAAAAAAAATTGCTGACCAGTTATTATAATGTAGTAATAACCCGAAATCAGGTTATTACACCATTCTCATCATTTATTACACCTGCACAAACCCTGCACAAACCTGCACAAAGCTGTGCAAACTGCAAAAAAATAGTAATTATAAAAAATTAAGGCTAGCCAAGCATGTTGTTAAAGATTTTTTTACACACTCAATGTGAGATGACTGTATGAGCCTCTTGAGCTTCGCTGTTGGGGTTTATGGGTCATCACACACCTTGGGTGTGTAAAAAATCCATAACACACACTTGCCTATCCATTATTCTCTATATAATTACTGGTGACCCTCTTTAATGCGCTGTGCCAAACTATGTTTCAAATGCCATAATAACTGGGAGAACCAGTTATTATGACATTCTGTGTCACTCATCATTTGTGCACCACCTCATTGGTTCTTACTGTCACAGTGGATGGGACAATCACCACACCGAAGATGGCAGTTAGGTTTCTTCTGACAGTTTCTCTGTTGCTAAGGATTCAGACTCACATCTATGGTTTGCCTGCAAGTCCCAGTAATGTAGACATTTTTAAAAGTATTCATCTGCTTGATCCTGCCCTTACATTTAACAAAAAATCTGTATCTGGTTTATCCCTGTGCTACCGCATTTCGGGTGGGATATCAGGAGACAGACGGTGTTTTGAAGAATGGGCAGTGGCTATTCAGTGTGGTTCCTCAGTAAAAAAAAAAAAGAGAGAGACAGATACTAAAAACTCTTGGAGGACAGTGTGTGTGTGTGTGTGTGTGTGTGTGTGTGTGTGTGTGTGTGTGTAGCGGGTGAAGGACTGAGCAGTAGCAGCAGCAGCAAGAATAACCAGCATAGCTAGTTCAATAGCATACTTTGGCACAGACTCCCTTGCACCAGCAATTATAAAAAATAAAGCCTGTGCAAGATTTGTGTTACGAGGATTTTTCACACACCCTCGGTGTGCGATAATCTCACAAACCCCTTGAGCTTTGCTCTCGGGGTTTATGGATTATCTCACACTTCAGGCATGTGAAAAATCCTCGTAACACATACCTGCACATGATTTATTCTTTATATCTTTACTGGTCTTTTAGTAAACTCAAAGAACACAAGCAGCAGAGCACTTACTCCAAAAACCAGCACTGTCAACAGTGCAATTAGTTGTAAATATTACTTTGCACACACAGAATCAACACGTTCAAACAGAATGTGGAAAAAAAGATAGAATGTATTCGAATCCAGCAAGGGTATGATAGCATGTGAACAAGAACCCCAGTACTTCACTTCTAACAACTGAGGCTTTGTCAGCAGCCTCCTTCATTAACTTATGAGGTTTTTAGTGATTATCATTTTTAATCAGTGACACTGTGTGAATTATGCTGTTTATGTGCTTCATAGTTTCATAGGTTTCATAGAGGAATATTGAGTCAGTTGACGCAAGCCAAAGTGATTCGACACATATCAGTGGTGATAATTTCTACATAGTCCACCCATATGAGCATCTAATGCTTTTCTGAAATCTCCATATTTTTACTTTCTATGACTGGCTCAGGCAAATAATTTCACACTGATACCAGCCTCTGGTTGATCCACCATCCCCTCATATTTGTTTTGAATGCCTCTCCCTTTAGCTGTTGCCTATGGGAGCTTGTGGTTCTAATGCTATTGCTTTTGTCCAGTCCACTGCACTCCGGTAATTCCTCATTCTAAATGCACCATACACCAAACACAGGTCCCCCCTGGTTTGCGTGTGTTCCAGTGAGTACATGCCCAGTTCAGTCAGCCTTTCCTCGTACAACCTATCATAGAAACATGGAAGTTGATGGCAGATAAGGACCGCAAGGCCCATCCAGTCTGCCCATTTCTTTTTCTACCTTATAAATGTGCCATCGGCCTATCACTCAGGTTTGTTATTTTTTAAGTGGCCTTTCTTTGCACAACCTTCAGCAGCCTAATGCTGTCTTTGCTTTGTGGGACACAAAAGGGCATGCAATATTCTAGGTGGGGTCTCACAAAAGACGAATACAGGGTCACTATAACCTCTGGATGTCTACTTTCAATGTTCCTGAATATACATCCTAATATTTTATTCCGTCTCTTTACTACATCTCGTGTGGTGATAAAATCACAGATTGTTGGTAATAGTGATACCAAGGTCCTTTTCTTTAGCCATTGATGCTAGTTCCTTACCATTTAAAGTTCACCTTGTGCATTTGTAGTTGCAACCAAAATGTATCACTTTGCACTTGCCCTCATTAAATCTTAGTTTGTGTTTCTGAGCCCGTAATTCCAGGTTATGTACTGTAGCTCATTTTGGAACTCAATACTTGCAGCCATAATGTTCACTACTGCCCCCAATTTAGTATCATCAGTGAACTTACTAATCTGTGACAAATGTGATGTTTGCATTGTAGAAATGCATATGTTGAATAAACAAGGGGCTAGGACCGAACCCTGAAGCACTCCACTGGCCACATCTCCCTACTCAGAGTAGTACCCTCTGATACACAGGTGTTGTTTCCTATTATAAAGCAATGATTGATCCACTTGACAAGTATTTTGGGGAATTTGAATTCCAAAAGTCTTTCAATGAGTTCTTTGTGAGGTATCATGTCTATGGCCTTTGCATAATTTAAATACATCACATCAACTTGAAGGCCAAGATCAAGTGCAGTACTGATCAGTTCAAAGAAGTGCAATAAATTAGTGAGAACTGATATTCTTTGTTTAAATGCATGCTGGGATATATCTACCAAACCTTTGTCTTCTATATGTGTTTCAACTATTTCTTTTACAAATTTCTCCAAGATGTTTTGCACCACAGATGTAAGGCTGATAGGCCTATAATTTCCCACTTCCTGTTTTGACCTTTTTTTGTGTTGTCACGATTGCACAGCCAACATCTTGCAGCAGTGGGGATTTGGAGTCGCGGTCACTGTTGGGCGAATGCAGGGCACACACCAGTAGGTGCGTCCCTCATTCCCCAAACAGTCTGCATGCCAGCACCACACCATGCATAGTAATATAGTGAGTACATCTAATGAAAGGTCCACTGCAATGTGAGCAAAGCTCATCACAAGCAGTGGATCCTTCCTACGTGCTGCCAGCTACTAACATGGCAGCTAAACTGATGACTTCGGGGGTGTCCAATCCCCCGGTCGGCTTACCCTGCAAAGTATGTGCCGAAGGGGGAGCCCACTCCTCATTGGTAGAATGTGTCCCCCCCCCACACTTTCGTTATTTGCCAATGGGGATGCCCAATCCCCGTCGGCATCCATCGCCCCTTCCCTCTGCACTGTGCCGATGGGGGAGCCCACTCCCCATCAGCATGATGTCCCCCCCCTTCTTCTGTGCTGATGGGGGTGCCCAATCCCCCAGTCAGCTTACCCTGCAAAGTATATGCTGATGGAGGAGCCCACTCCCCGTTGGCAGAATGTGTCCTCCTCCCCCCCCGGTTTCATTGTTTGCCGACGGGGGTGCCCAATCCCTGTTGGCATCCATCTCCCCCCTTTACCTCTGTAATGTGCCAATGGGGGAGCCCACTCCCCATCGGCATGATGTCCCCCCTTCTTCTGTGTTGACGGGGGTGCCCAATCCCCAATCGGCTACTGTACCCCCCCAAAAAGAAACCACCTGTAAAAAGAAAACTGTCCATGATGTGTTTTGTTTAGTACCTGCAAGCAGAAAATGGTCCCTCGTAGTCTCCTACCCACCACCTGCACCCACCCACTGTGCACCCTGCCTCCCCACCCCCACCCCATACTTCACCTCTGGAGCATGGCAGATGATCTTCGTGGACCGGGAACACGTCTTCACTCTTCAAAACCGACCACGAACTGAGGAAATGCCGGTAAGCTGTATAATGGGATAAATAGGGTTTTTCCAACTTTGATGCATATCTCAGGCATTGTTTGGAATTTTTGCACCAAATTTTCAACATGGGGTTTTTGGGACCCCTTCTCATGAATTCTGTCACAGTTATGACATTAATCGGTCCCAAAAATTGATTTCACAGTCACTGCATGGAATCACCTTTCAGGACTGATTAACACAAGGACAGTGGCAGTGTTCATGAGGAAGACTTTCAAAAAGGCTATGTTGCAAATTTGGTGGAAAAAATTCCCCAAAATGGCTGTTTTACGAGCGTGCATTGAGCAGTTGCTATGCACGCTAGTCACTTCTCGAATTCGCAATATTTTCATGTCAGATTTTCAACACTGTCATTTTTCTACTCCTCCTTGGGAACAGTGCGGCTGTCATTTTTCACATTCTGGCTGAATTGTGTTTTTGCACTTCCGGCGCACAATACCGTGATTGCTGTGGGAAATTAGTGTTCAGGGCAGATTACAAAAATTACAGTGGTACTGCACATGAGCAGAGGTCCTAAAATGCCTATGTTGAAAATTTGGTGACGATACTCCACAAAATGACTGTGTTATCAGTGTGCGTTGCACAGTTTGCACGCATGCTCGTAATGTTGTGCATTTGTAATATTGTCACTCTGGATTTTCACCACTGGTATTTTTCCACACCTTTTGATGAACAGTACAGCTGACATTTTACATATCCTGCCCAAAATGTATTTTTGCACGTCTGGCGCACAATTGCACGGTTGCTGTGCGAAATCACTTTTTGGGACAGTTTGAGGAAATGACAGTGACTCTGCACATGAGCAGAGGTGCTAAAATGCCTATGTTGAAAATGTGGTGCCAGAACTCCATAAAATGATTGTGTTACAAGTGTGCGTTGTGCATTTCCCATGCACCCTTGTAACTTCGCACATTTACAATACTTACATGACACATTTTCACCACTGCCATTTTTTACACCTCCTTATCAACAATACAGCTGCCATTTTTCACATCCTGCCCAAAATGCTTTTCCGGACTGCACTACCAAAGCCAATGCCAGTGCAACAACTTTCAGCATTGACAAATGCTTGTTGCGTATTGGTGTTACATTGGCCTGCTTCCGTCCTGTGATAACTTCAAGTAAAGATGAGGGAAGAACTAAATGGTATTGCCAGAGGTCCTGATAGTTCAGATGCCTGTTCCTTCAGGACCCTGGGATGAATGTTGTCTGGTCCAGGAGATTTATTATTCTTGAGTTTAGATCATTTGTCTTTTACATCATTTGCCAATATTTCAGGTATATTGATCCTACTCTCTTGCTTTCACCAGATATATTTACCTTCCCCCATGCTATGTTGGAAGACCCCCATAAAGCAGTTGTTGAAGATTTCCGTGCTGGCCAGGTGGCACTGAGGCTATAGATGCCTTACCTCATGCTACTCTGGTGACCCAGGTTCGGGAACGTCCCCAGGTCACCAGGGAGCTGACTTGGGGGAGAAGGTGGGAGCAGTAATGAGCTGCCTAATGGCGGCTCTCCTCTCCAAGGAAGAAGGGTTGCCCTCCCACAGTTCTGCTGCCTGCAGGTGGAGGTCTGTTGGTGGTACAGGTAGGTATGGGTGACTGGTAAGGTGGAGCGTCCCATATTGCATGACTCACACGTGCCTCCACATACGCGCACTCACATCAAGAGCGTGAGGGCGGGCGAAAAATGGCTAAAAACTGATAAACACATACATATAAAAAAAATTGATTTCTGCCATATCCTGTTCATTATTTATTTGTTTAGTTCCTGATTGCAAAGGCCCTATGAGTTGGTGTCCTCCTCACAGACTTCCTATATAATTATGAAACAGTTTCTTATTATCGTTAGCTTGAGTGGCTATTTTAACTTCAATGTTTCTCTTAGCTAGCTTGATCAGTATTTTACTTTATCTAGCCATGCTTTTACATGCCTCCCAATTCTCTGATGTGGGTGTTTTTTTTTCTAATGCTTCTTTTTCTTTTTTCCTCAGATGATGTATTATATTCCTCTTCAGCCAGATTGGGATTCATCCTACCTTGTCGTAATTAACTTATTCCAGAATAAATGTTTTCATACAATACTCAAGCTGTTTTTTTTTTTATTTCAGTTCCCATTTAGAATAAGCCCCTGTAGTTCTTTTTTCCAGTCCCAATTCTTTATGTACTGCCTCATCGTGTTGTAATTGGCCATATTGTAATATTTAACTATGGTTCGCCCCTTAACTGCCATCCATTTTCGCTTGATGTTAAACTGGACCATGTTATGGTCGCTGTCCCCCAGCGGCTCCCTGACCTTCACACCAGTTATTTCATCTTCTAAGTTACTAAATATAACATCTAAGGTATTTGCCATTCTAGTACCCTCATGTATATGTTGCTCCAAGTTCTTGGCTACCACTATATCTACAGTATATGCCTATTTGGTAGTGGAGTAGAGGCTGTTAATTAGTTCCAGTTTATCATGGATAGATTAAAATCCCCCATCAGAACTAGTCAACTATAAGTGTTTATTTCATCAGTTGCATTCATAAAGCAGATATTTTCCTCACTGCTTAGGTTGGGAGCTCTGTAACACACTCCTGTAACTAATGTTTTGTTAACCATGGTTATATGGGCCCAGACTTGTTCCACATTGTCATATTCATAGTTTCTAATCTCAGTTTTGCTTGAATACTTTCAGAAATATAAAGGGCTACTCTGCCTCCTCATTTGTTAGTTCACTCTTTGTGAAATAACAGAAAAGTCTTACTTTCTTTGTTCCAGTCATCCATCTTCCACCGTGTTTCTGTGATCCCACTTATTTGAAGATTTTCCTTGTGTAACAACGTTTCAGCTTCATCTTTTTTATTTGTTAAGCTCCTTGCGTTGACAAGCAATCTATTTAAATCACTTAATTGAGCATTAGTTCGACTTTCATTTACTTCTTTCTTTTTCTCATTTGTGCTAGAGTTCTTAGTTCCATGTGCTGTTTATGACTTTTGGGTAAGTAAGAGGCCCCTCTTCCCTTAGCTTTTATTTTAAATTTTGTTTAATATTTGCACTGATTATGTTTCCCAGCAACTGGCTACCACTTCTGTTTAGGTGCAAGCCATCCCTACAGAATAGACCTCTCTTTTCATAGAAAATCTCCCATATTTTAATGTATTTAATATATTTAAACAGGCACCATTGCCTCATCTAATTATCATGTCTGACCATTTCTCTTGTCTGTCTGTTATTTGCTTTAGGAACCAGGAGAATTTCTGAAAAAATGACATCACATTTGAGCTGTTTCAGATCTGCATGTATTGCCTTGTATTCATGAAAAGTGTCCTCCTCAGTTTTTGTTTTGATGTCATTTGTGCCCATTTTGAATCACCACAAGTGGTACAATATTGTTGTCCTTAATGACTCTAGGTATAAAAGCTCTTATATCCCCAAAGCCCACCCCTGGGAAACAGCTGCTTTTTACATTGTCTTTATTATCCTTAATTGTATATTTATCTGTATACTTAAAGACAGAATCACCTAGGGTGCACATGTGCTGTTTTGTTGAACCAGCTTCTGTAACTTCATCCACCTCTAACTCTATTTCCATCTTGCTTGTGTTAGGTATATCATTACCATTAATGGTGGTGTTATCATTTGCGAATACTTCACTTGATGTGTCAAGTCTTGTCTCACTACCTGATTTTCATATTTAACCATCTGTTGCTGGAATTGCTCTATGAGATTCCTTCATAATGTCCAAAAGTTCTTGCTGGCTATGTAGGTTGTCCAACATAGAAATACAGAAACACAGAAATTGTCAGCAGGTAAGGACCACTAGGCCCATCCAGTCTGCCTGAAATGCCCTACACTAGTTTGTTTCCACTGACCCTACCTAGTAAATGGCTTCCCCTCTCCTTCCCACCACCAACATACCCTTATGCCTGTCCCATGCATGTTTAAAACCCTCTACTGTGTTTGCCCCCACCACATCCTGTGGTAATTTATTCCATGTGTTCACCACCCTCACTGTGAAGAAATACTTTCTCACATTTCCCCTCAGTCTGCCACCCTCCAATTTCATGTCATGCCTCTTGTTCTTGTACATCTCTTATACTGGAAGATGTCTCTCCCCTGCACCTGGTTTATGCCCTTATGGTACGTGAATGCTTCTATCATGTCTCCTCAATCTCTCCTCTCCTCCAGTGGGAACATACTGAGGTCCTTTAGTCTCTTCTCATATGTTTTCTGGTGCAATCCTTGTACCATATTAGTCGCCCTTCTCTGGACTGCCTCCACCCTGTCAATGTCCTTGCAAAGGTGAAGCCTCCAGAACTGCACACAACACTCTAGGTAAGGCCTCACTAGTGTTTTGTACAATGGCATAACCACCTTCTGCCTTGTGCTTGTGAAACCACTATCTTAGCATTCCAGCATGCCACTAGCCTTCCTTGCAACCTTTGTACTCTGCTTAGTCACCTTTAGGTCATCACAAATGTTAACCCCTAGGTCCCTTTCTTCCTTTGTAATAGTCAACAATTCTCCACCCACCCTTTAGTACTCCCCACGATTCCTCTTCCCAAGTGCATTATTGTGCACTTCTTGGAACTGAATTTTAGTTGTCACATTTCAGACCATTTTTCAAGCTTCTCCAGGTCCCTCCTCATTCTCTCTACTCCATACAGAGTACCCACCCTGTTGCAGATCTTGGTGTCATCTACAAACTGGAAGACCTTTCCCACAAGTCCTACTGAAATGTCACTTGCAGTATGAAGACATTAAACAGGACTGGCCCAAGGACTGATCCCAGAGGTACCCCACTGGTCACCTCCCTCTCCTCTGATTGGATCCCATTTACCACCACCCTCTGCTTCCTGTCTGTAAGCCAGTTCCTAACCCAGTTTACCACCATGTGCCCCATGCCCCGACTACTCATTTTGTTGACCAGCCTTTTGTGTATGACGGCCTCGAAGGCTTTGCTGAAATTGAGGTAGGTGACATCCACTGCCCCCCTCCCCCAGATTTACTTGCTTTGTAACCCAATCAAAACAGTCTATCAGATTTGTCTGATGTGACCTTCCTGCTGTGATTCCATGCTGCCTTGGATCCTGGTCACCGATGGACTCCAGGTACTCCACTATCCTTTCTTTAAGCAGTGCCTCCATGATCTTGCCAACTACTGAGGTGAGACTGATAGGACTATAGTTCCCCGCATCTTCCTTTCTACCACTTTTGTGTAGAGGGACTACATGTGCACTCTTCCAGTCCTCTGGGACCACACCTGTGTTATGTGACTCTGTGAACAAAGCTGCCAGTGGTGTCGCCAGCTCCCCTCTCAATTCCCTTAATATCATGAGATGCATGCCATCTGGCCCCATTGCCTTGTCCTACCTTAGTTTTGTGAGCTCCTTCAGGACTCTCTCCACTGTGAATGGACTAGTGTGCACTTCTCCTTCTCCTTCGTTCCTGCTACTCAGTTGTGGTCCTTGACCCTCACCCTCCACAGTGAATACTGAGCAAAAGTATTTGTTCAGTACTTCTGTCATTTCTAGGGCTCCTTCTTTGCACACTCCTGTCACCCCTCTGAGTCTTACAATCCCCCCCAACTTTCCTTCTTTCGCTGATGTACCTAAAAAAATAGCCTTGTACCCTTTCTTCACTTTCTGTGCCAATCTTTCTTTAGTCTGCACCATTGCTGTCCTTACAGCCTTTCCTGCTGCTCTAAGACTCTGTAGGTACTCCTCCCTGTCTAGCTCCCTTTGAGTTTCCTTCTATTTCCTGAAACAAGTTAAATAGTGGTGTATACTAGTTTTGTGTTGGGATTTTTATTTATTTTATTGGAATATCCAAAAGTAACACCTTTGAGCAAGGCTAGTTTACAAAGGTTCCACATCAATAGATATAGAAGTATATAAACATTACAGAGAAGAAACATAATAGAAAAGATCATGCAAGATCCGAGAGTCATTTTCAGTAAATTACAACAAACTGAGGATAGAATAAGAGCTAGTTCCTATGCTCACAAATAATACAGGTGCAGTAGTTGTTAATGCTTTGTCAGTGGTAAAGCAGTTGCATGGAGGCAACTTTGTCAGCAAGCAATCCAAGTAAGACATGTGGGACTACAGGGGCATTATTAGTAGGATGGCCTAGTGGTGCTTGTTTGCCCTTCTACCCTTTTTGTAACTTTGTATGTTTGCTTATTGACCCAGTGTTCCTCATCCTCAGTTACCCTTTGCATTTTTGTGTTTCCTTCAACTGTAGCCATGTTTGTTCCATGTTTGTTGATTCCTCCATTTCTTGAATCTTGCCTGAAGTCTGTTTTTTTAAATATGTGGGGTCCAATTCTCAAAGCTTCCAGGGTGGTGCAAGTGACTTGTGTTCCAATAACATAGAAACATGGACTTTGAGGGCATTTTAAGGACCACTTGGCTGATCCAGTCTGCCTATTTCCCTACCTATTGGATAAGCTGCAGATCCTAAATAACCAACAGCCTACTTCCTCTTATCCCCCAAGAATTGTTTTATGTCTGTCCCATGCATTCTTGAATTCCCCCACTGTTTTCAACCCCACCGCCTCCTCAGAAAGACCATTCCATGCATCCACCACTCTCTCTGTGAAAAAATACTTCCTTACATTGCCCCTGAGCCTTCCCCCCTTATCTTGAAATTGTGTCCCCTTGTTCTTGCACATCTATTTTCCTGAAAGAGTCTACTTTCTTGGACTTTACTGATTCCCTTGAGGTACTTAAATGTTTCTATCATGTCCCCCACTCTCCCTCCTTTCCTCAAGGGTATATATATTAAGCATCTTTAGTCTGTCTTCATATGGCTTCTGGTGCAGACCCTGCACCATTTTAGTTGCCCTCCACTAGACTGCCTCCATCCTGTATATGCCCTTGCAGAGAGGGAGTCTCCAGAACAGCATGCAGTATTCCAGATGAGGTCTCACCAACTGTCTGTACAGGGGATAACAACTTCTTGTTTTTGACTCGTGATGTCTCTTCCTATGCATCCCAGTATCCCCCCAGCCCTCCCTACCACCTTCTCGCATTGCTTGCCAACTTTAAGGTCATCGATATGATTACACCCAGGTCCCTTTCCATTTTTGTTGTTGTTACTACCTCCCTCCCCCATTGTGTAATCTTACCCTGGGTTTTTGTTTCCCAGGTGCATTGCTTTGCACTTCTTTGCATTGAATCTAAGCTGCCATATTTTTGACCATTCCTCCAACCTTGCCAAGTCCCTTCTCATCCTTTCCACCCCATCGTGGGTATAAACCCTGTTGCAGATCTTCGTGTCATCTGCAAAAGGGAACACTTTCCCTTCCAGTCCCTCTGCAATCTCACCTATAAAGACATTGAAGAGGACTGGTCCCAGTAATGAACCCTCTGGTACCCCACTAGTAACCCCCCTTTCTTTGGAGTGGACTCCATTTATAACCCACTGCATCCTGCTGTTCAGACAGTTTTTTACCTGGGCTACAACCCTGGGACCTTCTCCTAGGCTAGCTAACTTGTTTATTAATCTTTTGTGTGGGAGGGTGTCAAATGCCTTGCTAAAGTCTAGGAAGGCCATGTCCACAGCCCTTCCCTGGTCTACTACTTTGGTCACTCAGTCAAAGAAATCAATTAGATTTGTCTGACATGACCTTCCAACTGCGAATCCATGCTTCCTTGGGTTCTGTGCCCCACTGACTTCTAGGTTCTCAACAGTTCTTTTCTTCAGAAGTGATTCCATCACTTTCCCTACCACGGAGCTCAAACAGGTCTCCCAGGATTCCTGCCTCTGTCTAGCTTCCACTTTTGTGAAGAGGGGGATCACATCCACCATCCTTCAGTCCTCAGGTACCACACCATCCTCCCATGATTTGTTAAAAAGGTTAGTCAGTGGTGTCACTAGTTCTCCCCTTATTTCTTTTAGAATTCTGGGGTGAATCCTGTCAGGCCCCATTGCTTTGTCCACCTTCAGTTTTAGGAGTTCTTTCGGAACCCTTTCTTCTGTGAATTTACAGGTATCAACCCCCCTATCCAGAGTGCTTCTATTGCTTGGTTTAGGAACCTCCCCCTCCCCTCCTCTTCTTTTGTGAATACTGAGCAGAAGTATCCGTTCAGTATACCTGCTTTTTCACTGTCACCCTCTTCCCACCCCTTCCCCCTTATTAAGCCTCACTATCCCACCCTTGATCTTAATTCACTCCCTAATGTACCTATATAAGGTTTTATCCCACTTCTTAACTAAGCTATAAAACAAAACAGACTATAAAAAAGAAAATAGCAAAGCAAAACAGAAAAAATGAGGAGGAACAGTTTATAGCGTGCCCAGCCTGGCGGCCATCTTCAACTTGCTCCTGTCTGTGTTTGTCCTCTCCCTATTCACCCTCAGGCCCCTTGGTTCAATGGGTCTTTTATGGAATTGCAGCAAGTAGGATGTAGGTTAGAGTGGTGTTGGCAGAAATCCGCCCTGGATGTCGATCACCTTAGATTGATTGAGCATTATCAGACCTACCAATCAGCGATCTCCTGTAAGAAGGCAGAATTCCCATCCAGGGAGATCGCTGCTGCTCAGAAATTACCAGCTCAGCTCTTCTGAACTATTGACAGGTTGTGCAACCCAACTTGTTTGCAGCTCTGAAGACCTTTTTTTGCAAGTATAGTGCGATGAACTTGCTCAGTTCTTTGCTAATAAGGTGGCCTACATCAGGTTGGAAATTCATACGACTTGCTCTATGTGGGCTGAGGATGACTGGTGTAATGCCACCTCACCCCACCCCATGCTGCCTGGAGTACCTTTGCCTTGCCTGAGTTTGTGGATGTCATGTGGATTGTCCAGTGTATGCACCCTATGTGCTGTAGTTTGGATCCAGGCCCAACTTCCTTAATTATGGGTTGTTGGGATACTGTCAGCCCAGTCCTTGCACAGATAATATGGTGCTCCCTGGAATCTGGTGAGTTTCCAAGCTCCCTGAAGGAGGCAGTGGTAACTCTTCTCTTAAAGAAAGCTTCTTTAGACCCAAATTCTCTGGCCAACTACAGACCAATCTCTAACCTTCCCTTGATAGGGAAGGTGATTGAGAAAGTAGTAGCTGTATAGCTGGATTACCACCTGACCATCCATAACATCTATGAATCTCTTCAGTCCAGTTTCCAAAAAAGGCATAACACCGAGACAGCACTGGTTTGGGTGCTCAATGATCTCCTGATGGCAAGAGATCGGAGAAGCTGCTCCATCTTGGTGCTCTTTGATCTCTCCTCAGCTTTTGACACTGTAGACCATCAGGTACTGCTTGGACATCTGAGGTCCATCTGTGGCTTGACAGGTGCAGTCTTCAGGTGGTTTTCATCTTTCCTTACTGAAAGAAGTCAGATAGTTGTGTCTGGGATTTTTTCCTCAGACCCATTATCCCTGCCATGTGGGGTACCTCAGGGTTCAATGTTGTCCCCCATGTTGTTTGCAGTGTATATGCTGCCTCTCAGAGACATTGTAAGATGGTATGGGCTGAGGTTTCACTGTTTTGCTGATGATACCCAGCTCTACCTGTCTTTTGCCCCCGACCAGGATAGAGCTGTCTCTGTCTTTAATAACTGCCTTGTTGAAATCCAAGATTGGATGAATGAGAGCTGGTTAAAGTTGAACGCCGGAAAGATGGAGGTGTTGGTAGTGGACCCAGGTCACCGGATAGACGGTTTGTGGGCTGGTCAACCCTCAGGACTTTTTCTAGAGGGCTCCCAGATCCTCACTTCTGAATGGGTGTGAAACCTGGGGGTAGTACTTGATGATCGGCTGACTTTATGAGCTCAGGTGTCGGTGGTCATCAAGTCTTCCTTTTATCATTTTAGAAATATCTGCAGGATTAAGCACCTTGTTCCATCCAGGGATTTACCTACGCTGGTCCATGCCTTTCTGACCTCACGCGTTGATTATTGCAACTCCCTGTACTTAGGGCTTCCAGGGGTTGATATCCACTGCCTGAAGCTCCTGCAGAACACAGCAGCATGATTGCTGATGGGGGCTTCACAAGCATCCCATATCACTCCTGTGCTGCGTGATCTGCACTGGCTGCTGATTAGGTCATGGATCACCTTTAAAGTTGGTGTACTGACTTATAAAACCCTACACGGACTTGGCCCTGACTACTTGAAAGAGCTCTTTGTGCCTTATCGCCCAATATGACAGCTTGGCTCGGCTGACAAGGGGTTGCTAGAGATTCATTGAAATCTTCAGGGGCCCATGCATTCATACACATCACCCCACCCTTTGAAATTCTCTACCCGACCAGCTCTGGGAGTGTACGACCGTGGGAAGTTTTAAACAGGCGTTGAAAACTTTTTTATGGTGTTAAGCTTTTAGAGGCACCGAATAATTATGATCCCCTGATATTTATTTTAACTACTGTTTTATTGGTTTTATCATGTTGTTTTATCTTTTTGTAAAGCGCCTTGATGGCCTGAAAGGCACTTTTGTGAAATAAGATGCATTATTATTATTTTCCTCTTTTCCTCGGTTTGGGCCTTTGCTATTCTGATTGCCTTCCCCACTTCCTTGTGCTTTAACTGTTATAGTTCTCTGTCCTGCTTCTTCTGTGTTTCCTTATACTCCCTGAATGTTATCTTTTTCTCCCTAACCTTCCCCATCACCTCTTTTGAGAACCATAGTGCTTTTTTCCTTCATTTTGTTTTATTGATTTCCTTTACACAAAGGCTTGTTGCCTCTGTGATGGCTGATTTGATTTTCCCCCATTGTTTCTCCACTCCTCTTTCTTGCCCATCTGCTAGTTATTTTTTTAGAGGCACTCTCCCATTTTCCCAAAGTCAGCCCTCCTAAAGTCCAATACCCTGGCTTTTGTATGGCTTGACTCTACGGCTGTGTTTATCATGAACCGCACTGTTTGGTGGTTGCTTGTTTCCAGATGGCTATCCATTTCTAAATCCACTTCTAAATCCTAGATCCTCTCTCCATCCCCATTTGAAAGAACCAAGTGTAAGATTGCTCCCACCTGAGTTGGCTCCAACACTAGCTGTCTGAGGCATGTCCACTGTAGGGCATTGAGAATTATCCTTTTTTTTTTTTTTTAAATTTAGCATCTTTATTGAATTATATAGAACCAACAGTACATGAAACAGAGACTGTAAATCATACTATGCTTGGATAAAATAATAAACAACTGATGAGATAACAGTCCCCTAAAGGATGAAAGGTGTCTATGAACTCACAAACTAAGAAAAGTCCATATCAAACCAACCCTAACTCCCCTACCCACCCACCCTCCCATCCAGGAGAGTGCCATAACAAAAATTCAGAACATGACAAGAATATTGAGAAGAAACACCCAAGTAACAGAATTGTTCCAAGAGAGGCAGATTAGGCTATGGTTGTCAGAGGTCATCATTGTACAGGGATTACTTCAGGTATAAGGCATATAGTTTACCCCACTTCTGATTGAAAGAGGCCATGCGATTTCAGGAACTGGCTATTAACCTCTCTGTATTAAAACAGAGGGACATTTCTTTGAGCCATTCTGAATATGCAATGGAATTTTGATCCATCCAATGCCTAAGGACCAGTTTTTTGACTACTATAGAGATTAAAGCCATATGGTACCTGCGTTCCCTAACCTCGATGTTAGAGTACATCCCTAGTATACATATTTCTTTGGTAAAAAGATCTTTTAACCCAAGAACTGGGTCTAGGTTAACTTGCATTGTATTCCATAGAGATGCCACCCTATCACAATACCAAAATATATGCATCAGGTTCCCTTCAGTTACTCCACACTGAGTACAGTTGGATGATTTAAGTTTACCAAATTTAACCAGTTTGATTGGTGTGTAGTACAGATTGTTCAGAATATGGTACTGAGTTAGTCTGTGATTGTCCTGGGAAAGGTACCTGTGTGTGTGTCCTTCCAGATCAGACTCCTGGGTAGAGGAGAGTCAGGTATGAGAGGCGCCCAGATTTTAGAGCCCTCCAGGGTATTGGGAAACATGACGTCCAGTAGGAAGGCATAGATTCTGGAAATACCATGGGATTTGGCTACAGATTCTTGGATCTTTTCCAGAAAGGGCCTTGTTTTAGATGATATAGATACAGTCCCAAATAATTTAACTATTAGATGTCTCAGTTGAAAAACCCTGAAAATGTGTTTCTGGGAAATATTAAAAGTGGTTAAGATATCTGCGGAGGATAAGAGCGAGCCCTGAGAATATAGAGTCTCCACTAATGAGTCCTGAATTTGTGGGAGCCAATCAGAGGTCAGCGGTGTACCCCCTATTTTGATGTTGGGATTTAATGTGAGGGGCTGCGCCAGATCCTTGGTATATGGTATGTTGAAGAAACTCCAACATTGGGATAGAATTTTGATAGAGAGACCTATAACAGAATTTTGTATGGCTTCTGGTAATGTGGAGAAGGAGTAGTAGAAGATGTGGGGAGGTCAAAGATTAAATTGATCCAGAAGTTTAAGCTCCAATTGTAACCATGTTGGTTGGGGTAAATTGGATTGGGCAGTTGACCATCTCCCTATTTTGCATAATTGGCTGGCCCAATAGTATAGTAAAAAGTTATGGAGACGTAGGCCTCCTTTATCCCTAGGTACATTGAGTTTGAGAAAGGCCCGTCTAGGTTGTTTTCCTTTCCAGATAAAACTGGATAGAGCAGAGTGTATCTGCTGAAAATACAATCTGGGAGCCATATGTTTAATAAGTTCAGTGGCAGAAGATGCGGGTAGTACATTCATTTTGATAATGTTGATCGTCCCCATAGGGATAGCGGCAAGCTTTCCCATCTTCAAAGGTCTCTCTGGACCCTTATCAGTAAGTCGTCCAAGTTGAGCTTCTTGACCACTTCAGTCTCGCGGGCCAGATGCATGCCCAAATATTTAAGCGAAACAGGGGACCACTTCATGCCAAACTGGGTAAAGCTAGCCTGAAAGGTGAAAGAGTTTAGTGGGAAAATAACTGATTTAGATAATTTTAATCTATAGTTGTACACTTGACCAAATCATTCAATAATTTGTAAAGCCTGTGCTAAGGATGATTCTGGGTTGGTAAGGTGCAGTAAGATATCATCTGCGAAGACCAACAAAGTCAAAGGTATTTGAGAGATAGCACAACCTGTAACCTGTGTTGAGGCCTTAATGCTAAGTATCAAGGGTTCTAAATACAGATTAAATAAGTAGAGGGACAAAGGGCACCCTTGCTGTGTACCAGAGCATAAGGGGAATCGAGATGAGAAGACCCCATTGCAGTAGATCTTGGCTGAGGGCGATTTGTAAACCATTTTAATCCCCTGAATAAAGATATCAGGAAAGCCCATTCTCCTCAGAGTGGCCCACAGGAAGTCCCAATTCACCCTATCGAAGGCCTTTTCGGTGTCTAGCACAATTAGTGCCATAGGGGACTGAGAATCTTGAGCAGTTTGAAAGATGTGGGAAAGGGTTCGCAAATGATCTGCTGCAGATCTGCTTTGAACAAAACCAACCTGTTCAGGGCTCAGCAGATGTTGCCAGATCTGTTTAATTCTAAGAGAGAGAATATTGGTTAGGATTTGATATCATAGTTTAATAGTGAAATTGGTCGGTAGCTGGCTGGGTCTAACAAAGGTTTGTCTGGCTTCGGAATTAAAATTATTGTGGCCTCTAACAGAGAGGGATCAAGGAGGTCTGAGGAGAACATGTAATCATGTAGTTTCAGGAGTAGAGGGGATAACTCCTTGTAAAAGACTTTATAGAAATTGGGAGGGAAGTCGTCGGGACCTGGAGCCTTGTCCAGAGGCAGCCCTTGAATTGCTTCTTCTACCTCAGTTAAGGTAATGGGGGAGGATAATATATCGCATTGGTGTACCTGAAGGGAAGGAAGCTTTATCCCATCCAAAAACTGCTCTACTATGGGGTGAGACGATTGAGAGGTACCTCTGCCATAAATCTCCCTACAAAAGGATTCAAAAATAAGGGCTATTTCTCTAGGCAAAGTTTTAATGGAGCCGTCCGGGGAGTTCAGTGCCGGGATTAACCTTGAACTCTCCGTCTCCCTCAATCTAAGGGCTAACAATCTTCCCAGTTTCTCCCCTTGGTCCAGGTAGCGAGTCTTAGTTTTAAGAATAGCATATTCTGCTTTTTCTCTTAGTAAATCATCATATTCGCTCCTGAGTTTAAGTAGAGTTTCCAGATCCTTTTGAGAGTTGGAGAGAAGGAGGTCATTTTCGGCTATCCTGATTTGATTGGACAATAAAATAACTTTAGCCTCTCTTATTTTTTTCTTCTGGAAGCTAATTTTATGAACTCACCCCTAATAAAGCATTTAAGAGAGCACCAAAGTATGTCATCCCTGGGAACAGAGCCTTGATTAGATTCTAAGAAGGATGAGATCAGAGATTTAATATGGGAAACTGTTCTATCTTCTTTTAAAAGTTGCGTATTTAATTTCCAAGAGGTATCCCTTTGACCCTGTGGTCCTGGGGAAACCATGAGCCATACCAGGGAGTGATCCAAAATAACTATTGGCTCTATACCTACTTGGTGGGTATTACTCAAAAGGGTAGAACTGATTAGGATATAATCAGTTCTTGACCACGTTTGGTGGACTTGGGAGTAAAAGGAAAAAATGCGGCCCATAGGGTTGAGCAGATGCCATGGGTCACATAACCCTAGCAAATTCATGAAGTCTCTAAGATCCTGTTGAGATGGGGATGAAGGTTTTAAAGTCCTATAGGTTTTGTCCAACTCCTGAGATGGGGCTATATTCCAATCGCCCCCAGAATAAATAGGGAGGGCAGGAATCCACTCAGTTTATCTGCTAGGTACATGAGAAATTGGGGGTCACCGCCAACTGGACCGTATATTGCACCCAGTACCACATTGCTATTATTAAGCTGACCTTTGACCAAAACAAATCTACCTTCCTGGTCTATAATACTATCTTCCACTACAAATATAATATTTTGTTTAATTAATATAGCCACCCCCTGCTTGTGTGTAATCCGCTGGCTGCAAAAATCTGAGAAAATCCCAGCCTACATAGCCCCTTAGATTCTGAGGCTGACAAGTGTGTCTCCTGCATGAAAAGAATGTCCACATTTAATAAAGAACAGTTTTGGAGAACCTGATGTCTTTTGGTAGGGTCTTTGATGCCTCTGAAATTCCAACTAGCAAACTTAATCGGCCTCGTAGCCATATTGGTTGGTAACATATATGAAAACCCAAGGAAACAATAGCACTTCTAATATGATCAGAAACATTTGGTACTCTCCAGACTCCCCCCCTCAGTCCCCATAAGATATAATGATTAATATACAAGCATTCCACGGGTTATAGAAAGTTAGGTAGCGGGTAGTGAACAATGAGCACAAAGAACAACACCCTGTAACTATCTAACCCATAGGATGAGATGCCCTGCCAACCCCTCTTCCCCCCATTAATCCTAACCTTACATTCACACACACACACCCATAAACTATATACAATCGGTCCTCTTGGACATAACAGAGCATAATCAGACTGAGCAAGTAAATTGAACAAAGACCATCCCCCAAGGCTTGCAGACCCAAGTTCTGTTGAAACGGTTGTCTGATTAGGAGAAAGTTGAACCATTATGAAAAAGACAAATATGACAACATGGAACTGACAAAAGTATCTTGGTCTCCAGGGTACTGCAGCCCTCCCCCTACACAACAGGTCACGAGGCAGGTCCCCCAGAGCTAGCTCAATCATTGAGCCCCCCCCCGACCCAGCCAAAAACTTAAGGCAATTCTGCTTCATGGCCCATAGAGAAAATCCCAACAAATGAACTGGGAGGGATATCTATTAAAAAGGATTGTCCTACCAGCACCCTCCAAGCGCGGAGAAAACCTAAATGCAATGGAGCTCAATTTCGCCTGAGATAGACTTGTAGGTGCATCATTCAGGAATTCATTGATGGGCTAACAAGTACTCCTCACTGTAAACCAGAGTGAACAGCAAGTGCAACTCCTGTTGTAAATTGAGCTGCCTCCACAAAACAGGAAGAGACAGGGGTGTAATATCTTAAGGACCAAGTGGTCCGTCACTAATAGAAACCGGTAGGAATCTTTAGCAGGAACTTAGTTCTACCCCCCACCCTCCCCAGAGCCGGACAGCAGACCTGTGATTACCATTCTAGGCCTTTAGGCCATACCCAGATTCTGGCCGATAAACCCGAAAACCAAAAATAGAAGGAGGTTAACAGCAAAAACCACAAGGTAGGAAAACAGTTCAACATCAACTCGTTGTAAAAAAAAAGCTTTCAAGTAGCTCTCTGGATACACAGTTCAGCCAGCTTTAAACAGGTTAGGTAGTTTCAGGGTAAGATCTGCCACGGCCTGGTCCAGTTTTTCATATGCATGCCAAACACCTTCCAATGCCACCTGTAATTTAGCTGGGTAACCCATGCGGAAATGTATGCCCGCAGCTATCAGCTTGCTTACTATCGGATGGAAAGCCGTTCTTTTCTGTCGGGTTTCATTGGGTAAGTCCTGGGTGATTCTCAACTTAGTGCTGTCCCAGTAAATTGTTTGCAGCTCCTTGACTTTGGACAGAATGTGTTGTTTCTCAAGAAAGCTAAGCAGCTTAATAATTATGGGCCACGGAGGGGCTCCATGCGGAGGCTTTGGTTTTAGGGAACGATGTGCCCTTTCGATGTGATATTATGGGTTAAAGGGTGAGGGATCCACTATCTTATTGAGCAGCTTTTGAACGAAGGCCATGCTATCCGTTCCCTCTTCAGCTTCTGGCAGGCCCAGGGTCAGGATGTTGTTCCTCCTGCTTCGGCCTTCAAGGTCTTCCGTTTTCAATTGGAGCTTGATTAATTGTTGCCTGAGACGATTGATTTCTGGGTTAGTTTTCACTTTCCAGTTTTCCAACGAGCAGGTTCTGGCTTCAGAGTCTCCAAATCTTATGGTTAGTGAGGCAAGATCGCCTCTGATGGATTTTAATTCCATGGATATGTCTTGCAACGTTTCCCAGAATGGGATTAGCTACTGTAGAAAGCAGTCTTCCATGAGAGGGTTGGAAGAGGAGCCAGAAGGACTGATTTTAGCAGCGTGCCCCACATTTTGGGTTTTACATTTTTTAGGAGCCTTCTCCGGGGTAGTCGGCGGGGTGTGCTTGGCTCCAGAAGGCTTCATCTCGGCCTCCATGGTCTCTGCAAGTTCGGAGTAATCCAATTTAAGATCCAAATCTAATTCAGATACAATCGCATTTCTGCTAGGTAGAACTGGCTGGCAGATGACACAAATTGGTAAATCAGCCACAAAATCAGCAAAAAAAAATGGAATTTAGCTGGTCGGTGGGCGAGAGCTATCGATTATGCTGCCACTAGGTGCACTGCATCATGTGACTCCATCGAGAATGATCCTGCTCTTGGCTGTGTCTGCAGCAAAGGTGCTCCAGTTAATATCTGGCACATTCAGATCCCCCATCAACAATATTTCCCCTTTTTCTGCCATTGTAGGGATGCCTTCTATTATTTTATTGTCCATTGCCTCCCCCTGATATGGGCATCTGTATACAACCACCATGCGGATTGTGGTGCCATTTTCTGTCTCCAGGGTGACCCACAGTGCCTCTTCTCCTCCCTGTTTGCCCTTTAGTTCCATTGCTTTAATCCCTTCCCTTATGTAGAGAGCTATTCCTCCTCCTCTTTTACCATCCTTGCCTCTCCTATAGATTGTGTACCATGGTATGTTGACATTCCAGTCATGGTTCTCTGTGTACCTTGTTTCCATTGCTGCCACAATATCCAGGCAACCCTCTTCCATCAAGGCCACTAGTTCAGGGAGCTTGTTACCCAGACTATGGGCATTGGAACTCATCACCCTCCATTTTTTTGATGGCCTTACCCCTTTTAGCCTCTCCCTGTCTTTGTCATTTTCTCCATTTAGCCCTCTCTTGCTTCATATTGACTTCTCTACCTTGGTGTTTACCTCGCTAACTACCTTGTTTTGAGGAGGGAGGCTGGGATTTTCCTTCTCTTTTTCAGTGCCCCCCTTGGCTAGTTTAAATGCTTGCCAATGAAGCATTTAAAACTATCACTGAGGATCCTGGTTCCCCTCTTGGACAGATGCATACCATAGCACCAGTATAGGCCTGTATCCCTCCTGGTAGACCACCAGTCCCCGATGAATCCAAAGCCCTGAGCTCTGCACCAGTTTCTCAACCATTCATTGAACCTCATTGTGCACAGTACCCTAGATTCACCCATGCCATAGACAGGCAACACCTCTGAGAAGGTTACCGTCTAATGGACCCCCATCCATCAGTGCCCTACCACTCCACTCCACCCTTATCCCATAACATTTGGGAGTGGGGTCACTATACCACCAACAGAATTATATTACATAATGTTGGGGACATCGGGGAAAAGGGCTGCAAGCCACCAGGGACTAACTAGAGTGGTACACAGTGGCCCCACAGCTTGCAGCAGACCCCAGGGGTGCACTGCCAGGGTTGCTGCAAGTCACAGGTCTTTGCAGCTGGGAACCTGCCCAGTATTGAAATGGGTGCAGGGTCCCTGTCACACCAGGCTTTGAAGCAAGTTTCCTTTGTTACAGCTTGCATCAATCTAAGGGCTCTTTGAACTGAGTCCGTGATCTCCATCTCTACGTCTAATTTCTTAATTCTTAATTCTAGGCATTGCTTGCATGTATATAGTGTGAAATCTGTATTACATTTGATGCTAAATTTATTATAACTGATACATCTCATGCCCATTTCACCACTCTTTAATGTTACGTATGTAGAGTCCATGGCAGATTTAATTGTTCTATTAATATTTAAATATAAATATTTTTCTTGCCTCCATAGTTGATTAGGCACACTATTTAGTATGCCACCTTTGATTAAATTCTGCCGTGATCAGTAAGGACTATATGAGACCTTGGTCATACTTAACAAAGTGGCTTGTCTAGATCACTATTCTTCAGGTTGATAGTAGTACCTGGATAGAGTTTTAGTCACTCAGAGTTTCCTGCCTCCTTCCTGCCCTTTGACACTACTGGCTACATCAGTGTTCTGCCCTTAAAAGAACAGAAAAAGAATGCCTGTGACACACGAAGGGGTCCCACAAACTGCAGCAAGCTGCAGCAGCCAATTTCTTTAGCATCTCACACTGGTGAAGTCACGTTCAACTGTCCAATGATGATCAGCTAACGTAAACAAATACTCGCTGTGCCTCTCTCAGAGGTAGGCACTTTTATTTTGAAATATTATAAAACTCCTTCAACAACCCTCTGAGGGTTCAGTTATCTTATTATTTATGCTTAGTTGCCATATACCATGCAGTGAGCCTCCCTGGGATCAGAATTTTTATCCGTTGGTAGTCAGGCCGGGGGGACACCAACTGTGTAGGTATCACTAGTAATATAAAACTGAATGGTGTGTGCCTTATTTTATAATAAATAAAGGAAGTTAGGTAATATCACAGCTATAAAATACACAGCAATATAAGTAACTAAATTAAGGAGGGACACAGCTAATTTGTTGCTGATAGTGAGATCAACAACTCTGTATCTTGTCACCTTATGAGTGGTAATTTAATAGACTTCCTAGGTTCTGTAACAATATTTAGGCTACCAAGGTTTGCAAATTTTGAAAAATCAGACCTGGGCAATAAGAAGAGTTTTTCTTGTCTCCCAGTCATCCCCAGCAGACACCACAGATACGCACAGTTACCTGAACAAATATGCTGTACAGTAGCTTTATAATACTTTGTATAAATAAGGCAAGGCACTTTTAAGCCACACCCACTGATGAAGGATCATATCTGAAGACCTGAAATGCCATGGTTTAAGTGTTGCACTTTAGTTTCCAGCACATTGAAGCTGTGAGTATTTTCTACAATTTTCTGTGTCTGGGTTTTCAATTTTTTTACAGAAGTGCAGGTCCTTGTGTTGTTTTCCTAAAAAAGGAAAATGCCACTGGCTACAGCAACATGAGGTCTCCAGCCTCACATCCACCAAACTTAGGCAAGTCACCAAAGATAAGCTTCTCAGTCCCCCCCTCCTCAGGGTTAGTCCCCCATCTCAGGGAGGGGCCACACAATAGAGGGGCAAGCCATGGTCTCCCACCAATAAGAAGTAAGTCCCTGGGGAAGGCAGGGTGACAGAGTAGGGAGGCCCAAATGAAGGACTGAAAGGGATATATCTCCTGGATGTAGGCTGACAGAGTGAGAAATAGAAATCACAAAATAAAAACAACTAGAAAAGATATGCTTACTGAAAATATAAGTATTACAAGTGGATAGCAAAGTAAATAATGTGGTCAGAGCAAAAGCTTTGGACAAAGCTTGAGGTGTGAAAGAAGACAAAGTTAAAGACAGTGAACAAATGCAAAGGCATATTTCAGTAAAATGAGAGACCAGTCTCTTTTTGAATTTCCCCAACTGGCATTATATTAGAGAACAAGAGTTTCTTTTTATTTGAATACATTCTTTTGAAAGACATTCTTGTCTTAAAGAGCTTTTATCATGTTTAGATCTATCTCAAATTATTGATGTTGCTTGTGTTCTTTTTAAGCTGTTGTAAAAAGTAGGACTTAAGAGATTCATTGTATGATTTGCACTTCATAAATAAAAAATGAATAGTGTCAGACTGCAGCAAGCACATTAGCCATTGTATATGCTTTGTAATATTATGAATGTACAATACACTGATGAAGCGCATGCCACAAATACATACAGTAGGTGTGCAGTATAACACAATTAGACAAATGCTTGTTAACACTATAGCACAGATGAACAAAGCCACAACATATGTTACTGAATATTCAGAAAATTCCAGGATTTATTTACTTTATTAGTTGGGCACACAAAGATGCAGTTCATTGAGACAAAGTTTTGGTGAGGTCATGGAAACCATCTAACTGAATGACTAACTGACAAACACAGTTGCTTAGTGACACAAGTTCACAAGTGAACATCTATGCAAAACATGTTTTCTGTACAAGTCATGTCAGTGGGTACAATTCAACTGGTTTGAGAAATGATTCCACAGCCAATATTTTAAACTCCCTTGACTATTACCTGACTTTAAACACAGTCATACAAATTCAAGAGCTGATTTTAAGTCACTGGGAGCAACACTTTCAAGGTGACAGTCCCAGTATCGTGGAATGCCCTTCCTCTGATGTTGTTATTGGTTACAAGTTCAGAGTTTTTTAAAGCTCAGCTGAAAACACTCCTTGGTTCTCAAGTACTTGGATAATCTTAATTGGGATATTCTGACTATTAATGTCTGCATCCAGTATTATTGCAGTATTATTGCAACATTACTTTACTGTGTATAGGCACAGAACCCTCTGGAATGTGTGTCATAACAAATTAAATTTGTATTGCCTTGTTGCCAAGAGTGTCTCTATGAAATGACAGAAGGCTGGGCTACAGAGTTTATCTAAGGGGGACCATGTCCCTCACTACAATGTTTTAAAAGTTTATACAGTGGTAGCCATGACATGATCAGATATTTCCAGATATTTCACAAAATATCTTAACAGATTCTCTCTGGTGGCCTATAGTGGCACTGCAGGCAGGCAGGAAGTTTGCAGAAATATCACAAATCCAATTGTAGAAATGAAAGGAAAAGTGTGACTCTCACTGGGATTCAAACCCAGTTATCAGCAATCCATGTTTTAGCTTTTAACCAACTGAACTATGAAAGTTCAGCCAATTAAGGCCCCTGAGTTTTCCCATGTGAATCACACATACATTCCTTTCTGGTGTTGCAATGAGCATTCAGGAAGTCTTTTTACAGACTCAAATAACTCCTCCTCTATCTTTCCCATATGCAGTATATGCCACTGCGAGGCAAATTTAAAAATCCAGTTGTAGAAATGAAAGGAAAAGGGTGACTCTCATTGGGATTCAAACCCAGGTATCAGCAATCTGTGCTTTAGCTCTTAACCAACTGAGCTATGAGAGTTCAGCCAATTAAGGCACAGACATTTCAAGAAATATCTGACCATGTCTATGCCTGCCACTGTAGACATGGCAAGAAAAAATACATGTGTAAATCATCAGATTATTCTGAGTCATTTCCTGGAGTAGCAAACAAATTATTTACATGTTTCCTTCTGCAGGATACAACTCTGTGGCCAGGTTGCCATGGGTATCAGTAATTACCCCCGCTCTCTGAGCTCGAAGGAGGCTGAAGGGCCTAGGTCAATAGCCCTTAACAGGAGAGGGGGTTCCTCTCCAAGACTGAATTTCATTTGTGTAATGCCTCCACCTGGAGAAAGGTTAAAGTTGTCCTAATGACAAGGTGATAAGAATAGTACCAACCCCTTTATTCCAGTATCTCTCCACCTTACCACAGGATCACCTCACCCATGAACCAACACAATGCAACAATTGTTTTCAACAAGATGCAGTTAATGACACTTTACTAATAATATGCTCATGGACAGTAAATTTGAACACATGAAGAAAAGCATAATTTTGGAACAGGATCCGATCCTAGCGGAAGAATGAGGTGATTGTGTTGGGTTGCCATCCATAGCACTCCAAACATTACCTCATGGGTTTTAGCCCACCTGCTAGGCTAATGATGCACATGACCTAGGATCAAATTTCTAGTCCCCGGGTCCCAGAAATCCCTGCTCCCCAGTTCAAATTGTGCATCTGGTCAGGCTACAAGCACTCCAGGAGTCTCTGCATTGTGCCAGGAAAGGTAGGCTTGTGGATTCCACAGAAAATTATTTTTTATTGTTTAAAATTCTTCTGAGCCTGCCTACAATAATATTACTGAGAAGGCTTTCTACAGTATAAGATCTCAAATGAATTGTAGATTGTTTGAATTGAAACAGTTAATGGGGATGGATTGTTCTTGGGCCAGCCTGAGTATTGTTGGTTTGGTGGCTTTTGAGGATTGATATCTTGGAGCCGGTTGTGCTGCTTCATTATGGTTTTTTTTTTTTTTTTTGCATAATCCGCCTTGATTCTGCCATTTTTTTGATGCTTTGGCTTGTTTTCTGATTGAGCTGGGAGAGGCCTCTATGAGGCACAGGCCCACCTATGAGCATCTCTCCCAGCTCCCAGGGTGCAGTATTGCACCTATTGTTAGCCCAAAGGTGTATTTGTTGAAGTTCTGCCCCAGTAATTTCTTTGCTGTGCAAGTTCATTCTGTATAAGGAGGGCTAGCCCTGTCACTGATTGGAATTCGACAAGTGCACACCGAGCACCGCATGGGCCAAGCGGTTCTATCCCCCTCCTCCTCTCGGCCCTCCACTGAATCTACAGCTCGCTTGGTGCCTTTTGGTGGAGTTGCCGCTCTACATGGTGGTGCAGTAACTCCTAGCACCATGCAGGCTGCGTGAAGCATTTGTGCTTTTCTGGCATGCCTCTGACACACCGAGCATCCTCCAGGTACTGGCCTTGCCTCTGCAACTTCCTCTCTCTCTCTGTTCCCGATGGCCGCATAGTCTCCTAGCACCATCAGGAGAACTTGAAAATTCTCAGGCTCAGGATTGAGAGGGGGGGGTTGATAGGGGTCCAGCTCACCCACAACAGCCTCAGTTTCTGGTCTTGAGATATCCTGGGTGGATTTTCGGGTTGGGGGGACTCCCTGGAAGACCTACTGTTTCTTCAGGCCAGAAGCCATGCAGACTCCAGCGCCAGAATGGGGCTAGACGTAGGAGATCAGGATTCTGATTCTCAGGACCAAGTTTTATTTTTTACCATGGATCTCAGTGGTACCCCTCCCAAGCGGAGACCAAGAGGCACCGTAGGTGTGGAGGACAGCTTTTTGGGGACTACTACATCAGGCCTAGGCCCCTCTCACAGCGGCCGGCCTAGTCGGGCACTCATTGCCTTCAGGCCTAGGCCCCTCTCTTAGCAGCTGGCCTCATCGGGATCTCACTGCTGCTACTCCTCCTGCCCTCCCCTCCACCTAGGGGCACCTCTCTACAGCAGCCTTCCAGTGGGGAAGGGGGGCACACCTTCATCACAAATGATTAGCCCCAGGTTCTGTCCGCCATTTTGAGAATGATGACTGCCATTTTGTAGGAAACTGAGCTTCCCTTTCTGCCCAACTCCTAGATTGAGTGGGGTGGGGGAAGCCCAAGTCAGGTCTCCTTCTACAGCTTGCTACGAGCCTGTCATTTAGTTCTTAGGCAATGTAACTGTGCACTCGGGGAATGAGTTCTGGCCCTGTGAGGCCACCCCTAAGTGGATTGTTCTTTTCTTTATATGGTCACGTTAGAGGTATAGTAGGTAGATGCAGTACCTGCCTTTTTTGGGGGGGGGCATCCAGTTTTTCCTCTGGAAGCCCACTATGGTTCTGTTCCTAATGATCCTCCCATTTTGTCTACACTCTCCACAGATGGTGAAGGCAACAAAATGCACTACATATAGCTCCACTCTGATGCCCCATAATGTGGTACCTTAATGCCCCATGTGCCTCCATGATGAGGATGACCTGTCTCTGGAGCAATCTCCAGGGATGGGATCTGACACTCCATGGCCCAGTGGAGCTAACTGAATGGACAGGGGGACCATCCTCTAGCAGAACCAACAAGCAACAGTGACTATGATGGACTGTCAGCAGAACTTCATGTTAAAGATCATGGAGAGGTTGGAGGCCATGACCAGGGCCACTGGAAAATTGCAGAAAAGGTTACCCAAAATTGTTGAGCATTTTGCAAAAATTGCAGAAAATTGCGCGGGTTCTACTATTGACCCTGAGTGCTTCACAATAAATCTTTTAATGTTTTCTGCAGCATATATCAGTCAGTATAAACTGCTAAATGAATACACTGACACCTGAATATGTTTAAAACATAAAGAAAAGTTTATGTTCCTAAAAATAATTCTAAACTGATAAGCTATCGTAAGCATTGCCTGTCTTCCAAAATTTAAAAGCATCTGCCACATACAGTGCTAAATATATTCTATAAAGTGAGCCACAGTATATCAATATTAAATAAAGCCAGAAGAAATATATGTTTTCGTTTCTGGCTGTAGAATAATGCAGCCTAATTAACAGCTATTTAAAGTGCTCAGCCAGCTATTCACCCACTTTGGTACAAAAAAAAATAAGCAGATAGAGTTTTGAATAATTGAGTTTTTGTAAAATGTTTTAAAGTGTTAAATGAGCATAATTTGTACTGTAGGTACTATACACTATTTTTGAAATCACATATTTAAACCTTAAATCTGGGGATTATTGGGGCTGGCAGTATAATGTAGAGGACAGTGTAACAAACTGTGAATGAACAGACGACATCTAGCAGACCTTGGTTTGATTCCCACAACCTCCACTTGTATACTGTGCGAGCCTGAGCAAGTCACTTAACCTCCTCAGCACTCCTGGGTTGTACCTGAAAACAGGCACTTGTGCCTAGTGGGCCTGATGCAGTTACCAAAAATTGTAAAAAAATACCAATATACTTTTATTGCATGTTACAGTAGTCAGGGTACCCTGTAATTTACCTTTCTTTTACTCTGGCTGCAGTGATTTTGTTTAGTTAAAGATAAATGTTCACATACATTTTGTGTTTTATAAGCTTGTTTTTAGATTTTAGTCAGGTTTTTATTGTAGTCTGCATGTGAACATCTAGGGGGTAGTTGCTAAGAGTGAGATCACTGTTAGCAACCAGCTTATTCAAGTTTAAAATTGGCAGGGTCATGCAAAAATCCTCAGCTGTTTGAATGAAAGGTAGTCTGAATGAAAGTATGCTCACAAGGAAAAATTTGCCCTGCCACTTACAAAAAGGCTTCATAGTTAGCATCCCATTTAAGTGAATGGAATAATTTGCACCTTTTCTCCCATCTTTTGCTTCAGTCTGTGTGGCAACAAAGTTTTCTGATAGACTGCTTCAACACAGAACAAATGTTAAATGTTTAAGTGTACTTATGCTTGGCCACTGGATTTTGAAACCAAACAAGACAAGGATTCAAAAGACAGCAGAGTCACATAAAACCCTTGCCCTATCTTGCACTGCACTGCTTCGGCCAAACCCAAGTCTGCATGCAAAATTGTCAATATATTTGAGAGTATTTTATTAAAAATGTTAACACTTTTTACACAGTTCAATATAAAAACTCAAAAATTGCAAGAAATTGTGGAACATGTCAGTTTTTGTGGAGAATGGTGAAAATTGCAGATTCCACAAAAAAATTGCGGGCGAAATTTTCCAGTGGTCCTGGCTATGACTCAGCCCAAGATATCACAGACCGAGAAGCCACAACCAGAACCAGATATTCCAGGTGGAACATCAGGGGCCCATCTGGACACAATCGCACCACCTCTGAGCACCCCAGTACCAGACATAGGTGATGACTCGGGCAATAAAGAACTCCCCGATGATGGGAAGGACATTCTGTCTGATGAAGAGGAGATGGAAACACAGTCTGTGCCATCTCTCACATCCAAGTTGTGCTCTTTGACCTGATTCCAGGCCTTATGAGGATAATCGAGACCACTATGGGGTTCGAGCTTGAGGAGGGCCAGTCTGAATTGAAACTCGACTCCATGATCCAGCAGAGGAAGGCCACCATGGAGACCTTTCCCATCTGTCTAGCAATTGATGACTTCTTCACTAAAGAATGGGGGTCTACTGAACCTGGTAGGATGTCAGACAAAGGAAATCTAGACTGCATGTGCCCCGTTCAGGAGGACAAGGCTAGCACCTGGTGCACAGCCCCCACTATTGACCCCAAGGCGGCAGCACTCAGCAAAAAGATGGTACTACCGTGCAGTACCATATCCCTAAAAGACCCCATAGATAAAAAGGTGAAGGACATGTTAAAGAAGCTAATTGAAATAGAGGGCATGGCAGCCAGAGCTTCCATGACCACAGTCTACACTGCTCATGCCCAAATTCGATGGCTTGAGGAGCTCCTGGACAAGGCGGACCCCAAGACCAGGAAGTCCGAACTGTTGGAATGCATGTTTGACACTGCAAAATACTTGGCAGATATGATGGTGGATGCTCTAAAATTAAATGCCAGGGCCACGGCCCAAATGAACTATGCCAGCAGAGTGCTGTGGCTCAAACTGTGAGAAGCAGATAATGAGTCCAAGGCATTGCTACAGAACTTACCTATGAAGGACAAGCATGTTTTCAGAGAAGGGCTACAGAAGTACCTAAAGCAGAAGGAGGAAGGGAAGGATATTCTCAAGAACAAGGGCAGACCTACCTACCTACCATCAAACAGATGGAGGTTTCGAGGGGGAAACAGATCCCAACAGTCACATAGAGATAACTACTACCAGAAAAATTCCTTTCAGGGTAGAGGAGCTCAGGGAGGGGCATGTAACTCTTTCAACTCCAGTTACTAAACCTCCACCTTCCGAGGCCAAGGTTCCAAGTTTGGAGGCAGAGGAAGAGAGAACAGGAACAAATAACAATGACTACAAGTCCTCTCCTCCCCAAACCCTGGTGCAGGGCCCTTGTCCACTAGTGGGCAAGAGATTAATGCTGTTCCAACACAGGTGACAAGGTACAACCTCAGACAGATGGGTACTAGAGGTAGCGTCCCAGGGGTACTCTGTAGAACTGTCCCACTCTCCGGTACCACACAGATTCATAAGCTCCCCCATTTCAAAAAGAAAAGCATCCACTCATCAGGTCCAACAAATATTGCTGTACTTCTCCTTCGGTCTTACCTCAGCACCAAGGGTGTTCACCAAGGTGTCTGTAGTCCTCATTGTCAGATTGAGAGAGCAGGGGGTGGATATCATCCCGTACCTGGACGACTAGCTGATCTGAGCTCGTTCCAAAGAACAGTCACAAAGGGTCACCCAGATGGCACTAAGGGCACTCAAAGAACATGATTTGGTGGTGAACCCAGGCCAAAAGCTACCTGGTGCCCATGCAACAATTAGAACACCTGGGAGCAGAGATAAACATGTCCTGGGGTGGGCCAGGCCATCCCAGAAGAGGGTGGAAACCTTGAGAGCCTTAGCTCACTAGCTGAAGGCCAAGAACCACACAACCATTGGGCAAATAGGCCAGATGTTAGGCTGCATGGCGTCATGTATTGACCTGGTCCCGTGGGCCAGGTAGCACATGAGACCACTGCAGAACTACATGCTGACTCATGAATCCCTGAACAAGTGGAACCTGAGGGTCAGGATACCCTTACCAGACTCACTACGGCACTCCCTAGTCTGCTGGACTGTGAGCTTGTCCCTCACATGAGGGGTTCTGTTAGAGTCCAGCTACAATGTCACCATCAAGATGGATGCATGTCTCCTGGAATGGAGAGCATGCTTGTGCTCTCTATCTGCCCAGGGCTGCTGGAGGACTTCAAAAGCCAGTCTGTTCATCAGTGTGCTGGAGATGAGGGCAGTCTACCCTGCCCTCAGAGCCTGTCAATCAAGCATATCCAGTCCATCAGTCTTAATTCGCTCCAACAATCAAGTTACTGTGGCTTACACTGCCAAACAGGGGGGCACCAAGAGCAGAGCAATGCAGAGAGAGGTGATGAGGGTGTTGACCTGGGCTCAGACCAATCTCATGCACATTGGCACAATCCATCTAGCAGAAAAGCTCAACATACGAGCGGACTGGCTCAGCCGCCAACAGGTGCACCCGGGAGAGTGGTACCTGCATCCCGATTTGTTCCAAGTGATACAGAAGACCTGGGGTCCCATTTCTATGGACCTCATTGTGGTAGCTGAGATAACCCAAGCGAAGAGGTTCTTTTCCAGATACAGGGAACGTCACTCCCAGGGGACTGATGCCCTATCTCAGACCTGGTCACGAGATCGGTCATATGTCTTCCCCCATCCCTCCTTTACCACAGGATCTATCCAAAATTTGACAATCTCAGAGAACCATTGTCCTGGTGGCACTGTACTGGCCACGGAGAGCCTGGTTCTCAGCAGTGGTAGCCATGGCATTGAAAAAATGCAGACTCCCATACTGACTGGACATGCTAACGCAGGGATCTGTGTTCCACCCCCCCACCAGGGTCCCTGAAACAAATGGCCTGGCTCCTGAGAGGCACAGACTGTTGAGAGCTGGGTACCACGCATCGGTTATATCTACATTGCTGCAGTCTAGAAGGCCTTCCACTTATGGCAGGCAGTGGTCTATCTTTGTGGCATGGTACAGGGACAAGGGCATGGAGCCAGAACAAGTCGACATGTTGACCCTTCTGCTGTACTTACAACAGGGTGCAGATAAGGGCTTATCATATTCATTGCTCCAAGTACAGCTGTCTGCCGTTGGCTCCGCCATCGGCCCCATAAGCCAACATAGCCTGGGGGCTCACCCGGATGCAATTCATTTCCTCAGAGCAGTAGAGGTGTTATGCCCCAACGTCTGGACTCTGATTACCCCTTGAGATCTGACCCTAGTCCTAAAAAACTCTCAGCACAGGGCCTTTTGAGCCACTGAGTAAGGTGGACTTATTTTGGGCAGGACTAAAAGCTTGGTTCCTCATGTCCATATGCTCAGCTCGGAGGATTAGTGAATTGGGGGCCCTCTCCTGTAGGGAACCTTACACCATATTCACCCCACAAGGGGTATACCTGTGGATAGTTCCAGCCTTCCAACCAAAAGTCGCATCCATTTTCCATAGGGAGCAGCCCATTGAGTTGCCTACTGTCAGGAGGTCTAAACCTCACTCTCAGGTTCTCGGCAATAATGGGATTCAAGGAATCACAGACACATTGCATAAGAGTAATAAACTTGTTTATTACTACCAAAAAGGATAATCAAAGTTGCTCTAAGCAGTTCTCCTCTCCTCCTCCTCCTAATGCTCCTCCCTACCCTCTCCTTTTTCCCCACCTATCCCTACACTCATCCCCTTAACTCCACAATGGTTTACTTTACTGCATCTAATTCACCCACTTTTAATCATGCTATTACCTCTGCTCCCTTCCTCTCGAGCCATTTCTCTCTCCTCCCTGCTGCATCCCTATTATCTATACCTAGTTTAATTTCCTTTATTCATCTCTTATTAAATTATTCAGCACCCCTTAACTCCCCACCCCTTATCCAAAAATCCTATAAACCCTGGCAACTCTATAAAAATCCCAATATACATTATCCATTTATAGCTTTCCTGCTCCTCTCATCAGAAAATATCCATCCCAACTCAGGACCGACTTCTGCCAGTGTATCTGGGCTTTCCCACAATAACCTAAGGATTAACCCCTCAAATTCCCTCACTTTTCAGAGAGGCCTTAGGTTACTTCACCTAAATGTATGTAGCTTACTGCCTAAAATAGACCTCCTTCAAACCCTGGTTGTCTCACTAAAACCAGATATCCTTCTCCTCTCTGAAACTTGGTTTAGCAATAAGATACCTGACCTTGCCATCTCTATCTGTTTATTCCTTTGCCCAGACAAGAGAGGATCAGTAGATGTGGTGTAGCAATGTATATCTCTTCCTCCCTACAATACACCATCATCCTGTCCACCTCCCTTCCAGAAAATTATGAAGCTTTTGTCATAAGGGTATCCCTGCCTTTCTCTATTCCAATCTTTGTTCCTGGCATCTACTGTCACCCAACCTTCTCTCTACCATGGCCACTGACCTCACAACCACTATTGTTTCTCACTCTCAATCAGGTGAATTGTTCATACTGGGGGAATTCAACTTGAACTGGTTGTTCCTCTAACAAAATATAGCATGAAACAACATTGCCGCTCACATATTAACTCAGCTTATCTAAGAACCTACCCACCTGAACACAAAAAAAACAGAATCTCACCTTGCTTGGACTGGGCACACACCTCCCACCCACATTAAGTAATCAAATCAGGAATCTTACCTGATGTCCTAAGTGACCATCACTTGATCTATTCAGTTCAGAAGATTCACTGGCCTAAACCTCCTCATAAAATATTGCAAACACACTCCTAAAATTCCTTAAACATAGACCCTCCCCTCCAAGATCTAGCCAACACTGGCTTGGCTTCAGTAGCCTCTGCACCCAATGTGGATGTAGCCCTAGCCTATTTCAAAGAAAAATGTCTATCCATCTGGAATCATCATGCCCCATACAAGCATACAGAAGTACATGGAAACCATGTTCCATGGGTTCCCCTGGAACTTATAGCCTGCCTCAGAGTGTGTGACCAAGCGACTATGTAACCTACCATAATCTTTGCAATGTGTGCACAAATGCAACTGGGTTAGCTAAAGCTAAGTACTTCACAGCTACCTTCCACACTAACATAAACTCCCCTTCTAAATTCTGGAAAGTCATTCATGCCCTCTTCTCTCCCCCCCATCGCACCACCCCATCATTAAAATAATAACTCCCTTATAGCTGATTATGCCTTAGTGGCTGACGAATTTATCTCCTGTTTTACATTGTGTGCTTAGGCCTACTAGCCTCCCTCCTCCAGCCTGTCTGTTGCATCCTCCTCCAAAAGTGAACTCAGCCAAACTTCTGATCAATATCCATTCTCATTCTCCTTAGTCTCGCCTGCTGACATTCTTGATGCACTGCTGTCTATCAACCTATCTAAAGGCATCTCTCTCGATGAGCTTGACCCCAAGTTCTCTACCTCTCTGCCCCAGCCATTGCATAACTTCTCTCTGAAATTCTAAACCTCTCCTTCACAACAGCAGCAGTCCCTATGTCCTGGAAGCACGCTGTTGTCCTCACCAAGGGTGGTGACTCCACTTCCTCTGGGAACTATCACCATATTTCCCTGCTCCCCACCCTCACAAAAATAAAGAAACATCTAGTTCTCTCCCAAATCTCCTCCTTTCTCTCTGATTCTAGTTTCTTTACCCCGTTCCAATCTGGGTTTCGGAAAAACCACTCCACCACTACCTACCTACTCAGGCTTACTAATTCCATCCTCACTGGGATGGACAATGCATTAATTACCTCTGCCATTTTTGTCGACCTCACTGAGGCCATCAACACAGTTTTCCACATGCTGCTTCTTCACTTCCTATCTTCAGCTGGACTATCAGCCTCTGCAACTAACTGGTTCAGAGTCTACCTCATAGGGAGAACCCAATAAGTCAGAATTGTGGATTCCAGCTCCTCTCCTCACCGAATCCACGCTGGAGTATCTCAAGGCTCAGTACGAATCCACTTCTTTTCTCCATTTTCCTAAATGACTTCCCATTAGCCTCTTCCTCTTCCTCTTCTACTATCCATATGTATGCTGATGATACCATTTTGTTCACCTCCAGCCAATCACCCTCTGATGTGGAAGCCAGACTACAGCTCAACTTTGACAAGATCTAGCACTGGCTTGCCTCCCATCAACTCTTTCCAAATGCCAAGAAGACAGTCTCCATGACCTTTGTCATTAGGCAGAGACTCACTAGGCTCCCTGCCCTGCCCACCTTCCACACCCTAGATGGGAAAATGCTAGAGGACACCCCTTCTTTTAGATACCTTGGGATTTGGCTGGACCAACACCTCAACTTTTCTGGTCACATCGACACCATCCTGAAAAAGCTGTGTCCCAAGCTCGGTGCCTTATACAGGAACCATAACTGTATCCCTGTTACAGCCAGGCATGAGATTGTTCAAAAGATGATCCATTCTGTTTTTGACTACTGTGGTGTAGTCCAAAGCACTGCTCCCAAATCCTCTGTATCCAGATTGGACACCCTTTTCTACTCTTTCTGCCACTTCATCCTGGACTCTCCTGTACATGCATACCCACCACTGTGATCTCTAGCACTCTCTATCATTCCCTTCACTTGCTAACAGTCACCTCTCCCACTGCACCAAATTCATCTCAAAATACTGGCTTGGCTCTCTACCTCCTTATCTATCCTCCTCCTCCTCTCTCTCTCCCTACCCCTCTCCCTCTTGCTTACACCTTAAGATCCTCTGACTCGTGCAACTTTGTGGTCCCCCACTGTTCTGCTCTCGCAGAGCAGTCATCTTTTGCACATTGTTGCCCCAAAATCTAGAACACCCTTCCTCCACAAATTCATTATTCCTCCTCATCCTCCTCACATTCCCTCTCCTCTGCCCTTCATAACTTCATCTCCTCAAACTGTACCTGCTTTCCTCAGTTGTAATGCATCCAACTCTTCCTCTAGCAGTTAGTTCCCATTATTCTGGGACTGCAATATACTTATACAACTGCACCGTCATTCTAATGCTTGCACTCCAAAGGTTCAAGTTGTTGTATGCTGTATTCCATATCCTTGTTATGGGTGAAATTGTCGCACTGTATTCTGCACTACCAGATTATAGTTAAAGAATGTATGTTGTATATCATATCCATGTTATGGTTGAAATTGTTTATACTGTATTCTGCACTACCAGATTGTAAGTGAAAAATATATTTTGTATCCTTGTCTGAATACTCGCTGTACCTTTTCCCCCCAGGTCACACCAGGAGATGAGCAACTTGTTATTCAGTGTGCCTTCCCTGTGAAACATTTCAATAAAAAAGTGAAATAAATAAAAATTGTCCTGCCACCGGAGTCGCAGCTTGAACCAACACTCAGACTCCATGGTAAGGTGTTTTTTTTTTTTAAATCACTGCAGTGAAACAGTTAAAGAAGCCAGCTAGCAGGGAAAAAAAAACAATACAAAACAAAAGAAGATAACTTTCAACAGGAGACCGCAGACAGAGGTAAAAACCAATTGGACAATGGCCGTATAGAAACAACTTTTATTTTATATAATTGATGTGGTGAAAAAGCAGAATGCAGCAATTATATAAAACAAAATATGGGGTTGTGTCGAAATTCAAATTTTACATACATCCTCTGTATTGGATGCTTGCTATTCCCCTCCTGGCATCCAAGCCCACCTTTCTCATGCCTGTAATTCATGCCTCACCAGGGGCTCAGACTCCCAACTTTTTCAGACCCCTCACTGTCGTACCTCTCAGGGGCAAAGAGCATTCACCTGCAGGGCCCCACTCTGGTTCACTGGTCTCATTAGAGACATCTCCTCCCTTCCCAAGCTCTGCCCCTTCAAATCAAGGCTCTGTCTACTCCTTTCTGCCTCCAGCACATGTGACTGTTTCCCATAAACAGCCCTCCTATCCACTCAACCTTTCTTTGTTGCCACTGCCCCATCTACTCAGCACTTACTTTCTCTCACACCTACCCCTTTCCTCCTCCCCCTTCCCCATCATATCCTCCTTCCCCATCCTCTCCATTGCACTTCCCTAAGTACCACTGATTCAATGCCTCTGGCTGCTTCTACCTCTGTATCCCTATCTAGTATCCTCTCAGTATTCATGTTTTCATTGACAAAATAAGTTAAGCCTACTGTCTCTGTAACCCAATGTTTATTCATAACCTGTTCTGAATTGCCCTGTGTTGTACTGTACTTCTTCTGACATGGAACCTTTGTAAAAGAGCCTCGGCTCAAAGGTGCTTGTAATCCTAGATTCAAATAAACAAATAAACAAAAAATAGATAACCCCCTCGAGCTTCGCTCTCAGGGTTTATGTGGCATCCAACACCTCAGGTGTGTGTAAAACTCTTTTTATACAGACCACCCCATATATTATTCTACATGTAATTACCGGGTCTTCCTTTTTCCCATAGGGAAACCATGGCATAATATGTCATTTTAAAATAGAGTGTTTATAACAGGAAACTTGTGCCCAGTTTTCCTTGCTCTGTGCAGGCACCCATCTCAGTTCTTCCTCCCAGGCCACTGGCCACCTTGTCTTCTCCCTGAGATGGAATCACCACTTTGACTCAATGATAAGTAGCTGGCAGAAACAAATTCAAGAAACAATTACATAAAAAATTAAAATTTTGGCTCCAGACAAAAATAAATGAATTAAAAAAGTTTAAATAAATAAAAGTGACCATGGACCGTGCACTCAAACCTAAGCAAACCGCAGCATCACAGAATCATCTTTTTTATTTTATATAATTGATGTGGCCAAAAAGGGAAACCCAGAAATTATATAAAATAATATATTGGGTGGTGTGTGTATAAATTCAAAGTTTATACACACTTTTGGGTTTAGATGCTTTCACAACCCCCTCAAGCTTTGCTTTTGGTGTTTATGTAGTATCTAACCCCTCAGGTGTTTAAACTTCTCAATACACACACCACCCCATACTTTATCCTATATATAATGTCTGCACTGGGGTGTTATGCAATGTCAGACCTTATAACCCCAAGAAGGGTAGGTATAGCCCATAAGACATTCCCTATAGTATATTACATGGACTGCTGCTATATGTTGCTGTTGCACTATGTCAGGCTCCCACTACAGCCCCTGCTATACTGCATTTTAGTGCCCAGAAAGTCTGACTCTATTAAATTCACAATTTCCAGAATGTTTCTCATCTCCACAGAATTATCTAAACTTTGGAAGCAATACGCTGCTGCTGCTGTGCTGTGTCAGTCTCTCACCATAGCACCAGTTGTGATGCACTTTAGTGCCCAGAATTTCTCACTCTATTAAATTTTAATGTCCCCAAATTTTCTCAAGTGGACCAGAAATTACATAAGCTGCTGCTATATGCTGCTGCTTCTCTGTGTCAGTCTCCCATGACAGCACCTATTTCAATACACTATAGTACCCATAAACTCTCACTGTATTAAACTCCCAATTCCAGAATGTTTCTGCACTCCCTGAAATTATCTATGGTCCAGTTGATATGTGCTGTTACTGCGCTGAGTCAATCTCCCACCACAGCATCTGTTGTAATGCACTTCAGTGCCCAGAAATTCTTACTGTATAAAATTGTCAATTCCAAAAATTTTTCTACACTCCCAGAACTTATCTATGTTCCATGTGCTATGGGCTAAGTGCAAAGAGTAAACATTCCAGGACTTCAGTACAGGTAGCTATTAACAGAGGAAAACAGGAGACATCCCATCTGGGGAAAGGAGATTTAGTCAGTTTGGGTTAGGAAGGGAAGGGAAAGAAGGTTGAAAGGCAGAATAAGAAGGCAGTGGGGTACTGGGAAGGGGTCAACTGACAGAAGTAACAAAAGAAGTGAAAGCAGGTAACACCCTATCTAGCATAGGGTAATAAACTAAATACAAATAGATAAAGAAAAGGAAGAGAGGAAATGGGTACAGGAAGTAGGCAGGAGGGGACAGACTGAGTTCAGTAGTAGTAAATGTAAAGCAGGTAAACAACATGGGAGTGGTACAGTGTAATGGGTATGGAGCTGCAGTCTCTCAGGACAAATTCTGGAGAATAAGATGCTGTCCCATTTACACATCTCTCTCTTGGTTGAGGGCAGAGGCTGCTGGTAAGAATGCAGAAGACCTTTCGGGGACCACTGTGTCTTCTGCCATTGCCTCAGAAAATGCCTAGACATAGGCAGGATGGCTAGATCTTGGTGGGCTCTAGGAGGGTAGAGGTGGTGGGTTGGTTTACACAGTCCTCAGCCTATGCACTACAAAATTCCTTCACCATACTGGCATGACAGGATAGCCAGGAGAAGATACCTGATGTGGTGGCAAGGGAGGATTTGGGGAAGTCCTCATAATGGGAGGCCCTAAGGTGGGAAGAAGAGGCCCCCAGCCAAACAGTAATCAGCTGCTGGTAGAGGACTCTATCGTGAGAAAGACAGACTTAGGAACAGGAGGAGGAGAGGGAGGTAAAGTGTCTACCTAGCACTTCCATTCAGAGAGACGGAAAGGGGATGTTGAGGATAACTAGGGCAGCAGGTCACTGGAGGGAAATGGAGGTCACTGTCCACCTGGGGAGTAATGACCTGGTGGGGATGGAGAAGAGGTAGTGCAGGGTAAGTTCAGAGAACTGGGATGGGGTCTTAAGCAGGTAGCACACACAATGGGATTGCTGAGTACTACCTGTGTAGACCTGAGGGGAGGATGGGGCCCTCTGCTCCAGGAACCTCAACAGCTGGTTGAAAGCACGATGCAGGGAAGAGGGTTTTGGCTTCATTGGGGACTGAGGGCTAACTTGGAAGAATATGGACTTCCACAGAGGTGATGGCCTGCATCCTTCTGGGATGGGAACCACAGTTCTCAGTGAGAGGTTTAAATGTTACTTGGATTAGCATTTAAACTAGCCAATGGAGAGGCTGTATTATCAAGGAAGGTATGCCTGCCTCCCCTGCAGGTTGAAGCAACAAGAAAAGAGGGTTTAGAATTAGGAAGAAAATTCAAGAATGGGGCACAAGATGGGGGTTGCAGACAAGGTGGTGGATGGGAGTAAGAACAAAGGAGGCAGAATGTGAGATCAAGAGGAGACAAGAAACAGAGACAGTAACTAGGGAAGAGAGGAGTAAGGGGAGATACAGACAGCAGCACAGGAAGAAAGCAGAAGTCATGGGTGGGTGCAAAGCTGGTGAGATGGGTAGGGAACTTGCTTCAGGGAAGGTGGTGGGTGGGGAGCTCTCACATCCAAGGGTAGTGATGAGCGGTGTTCTACGGGGCTCAGTGTTGGGACCAGTGTTGTTTGAAATATTTATTGCAGACATATCATTGGACATCAAGAGCAAGATCAGTCTGTTTGCTGATGATACCAAGATGGGAGCAGTGGTGGATTACCTAGGGGGGTGGCAGTGGTTGCAGGATGATCTGGCAAAGCTTGAAACCTGGTCAGACACCTGGCAACTGGGGTTTAATGACAAAAAGTGCAAGGTGCTGCATTTTGGGGTGAAGAACCCAAGGAGAAGTTACCAGCTGGGAGAGTGCAGCTAGCCCAGACAGAGGAGGAGGAGGAGAAGGATCTGGGGGGTTCATTACAGGGTCAATGAACAACTCAGCACGATGTAGGAAGGCAGCTGCAAAGGCCAACAAAATGCTGGGTTGCATTGCAAGGGGTATATGCTTCAGGAGGGAGGGAGGAGGCGATTCTGCCACTGTATACGTCATTAGTTAGATCGCACCTGGAGTACTGTGTGCAGTACTGGCACCCGTATCTGAAGATGGACATTAAGTTACTGGAGGGGGTGCAGCACAGGGCAACAAAGATGATCAAGGAGCTTGGGGTCTTGCACAAGAGGAGGCTGAGGGAGTTGAACATGTACTCACTGGAGGAGAGGAGCGATGGGGGGACATGATTGAAACCTTTAAGTACATGAAAGGAATAAACAAGATAGGTGCAGAGGGGCTATTCAAAGTAAGGGAGGGGAGGGACACCAGGGGCCATGATATAAGACTGAAGGGAGGAAGGTTCAGGATGGAGATGAGGAGACACATTTTTACAGAGAGGGTGGTGGCTGGGTGGAATGCGTTACCTGCAGAAGTGGTATCCAGTAGAATAGTTGACTGCTTCAAAGGGGGATGGGACAGGACAAGGGGGAGGGTCAATGTAAGGAAGGGTGGAAGGGAGGGGCAGCTGCAGAATAAGGGATGATAGCTGCACATTCAAGCAGACTTGATAGACCTCTAGGCCTTTATCTGCTGGCAAGTTTAGTGTGTTTGTATCTTTGTAATACAAAAAAATATTAATACAAAACAGAGCACTTACCTTGCTGCTCCTTTCATGATAAAGCCAGGTTGGCTATTAATTCATATTGTTTTATTGGCACCGACCATCTATCTCACTTTGTCCCAACCAAGTCCCAACTCCCGACTTATGAGACTTAATCCCTCTCAGGCTCAAACAGCGTGATTAGTCATCTGCTCCCCACTCACACTCTGCATAGTACCAGACGCACCTCCAGTCACACAGGTACAGCTAGCCACTCGCTGGATTAGAGGATTTCTGCAGGACGTTCCCCAGATTGCAGATCTATCTTCCACATGAACAAAAAGTTTCAACTTCAAGACGAGAAGAAAGTTATCACTGCCAGGTTATTAAGTTACTAAGCCTTCATAGAGAAGACATTTAAACGTACTACTGCTTTGCCACATTAACTAAGTTAATTAAATAAATAAGTCCACTATACTGCTCTATCCTTGAAAAATACACTGTAAAAGCTGGACCCAAGTGAAAGTGAGAAACTACCTCTCACTTGAGCTATCCTGGGTAAATGCATTATATAAATGGGTAAAAGGAGGACCCCACCAAGAAAAAAAAAAGATCCTGCATCTCCACTATCCTAGGTAAATACAGTTTAAAAACTGGGTCAAACAAAACCCCACTGCAAAAAAGATATCACAACTCATCTGGTCTATCCAGAGTAAATATATTGTAAAACTGTAAAAGCAGGAACCTATAGCAGAAATCCACTGAAAAGCAGATGTTGCAAGTAAGCTGATCTGTCCCAGGAAAATACATTGTAAAAGCATCCAGATCATCCATCTTGTAGCTGTCTGGTATGTTCCTGTTGGTCAAGTGGTCCATTTCATAAGGACATCTGACCCCCTCCTGACTCACTCTCTCAGGCACCCTCCAGTTCTGGTCACATAATGTAAACTACAGCAATAGTATTGACTGTCACAGCCCTCTGCTCATCACCTCAACTGGTTTCAATCTGACAGTCTCTGAGTGATCACAAGTATGTACAAGCACCTCTGTCTACTGTACTGATGAAAGCTCACTGGCAATTAGATGGTGGCCGGCCAAGGTGGTGAGCAGTAGGCTATATAGGTTGCTGTCACTAATGCTGCACTTCGGCTTCGGTGACCTGAGCGGGGTGGGGAAGAGGGTCCTGAGCAGGCAGGTTGACAGAGGATCAGATGTCCATATAGGGGAGGACTGCTAAACAACCAGGAATATTCAAGACAGCTACAGGATGGTTAATAGAGTGTGCAGAAATGACTACACCACAAAGAATATTAAAGTCAGCTACAGGACAGGTGATCAGGGGGAGGGAGACCACTAGACTACCAGGAATATTCAAGACAGCTACAGGACAGTGAATCGAGGGTACAGGAACCACTACACCACCCGGAATTTTTGAGACAGCTGCAGAGCAGGTGAATAGGGGGTTGGGGGATCACTAGACCACAAGGAATATGTAAGACAGTTACAGAATGGGGGGGCCATGCACACATGTTGATGGACCCTTAATGGGCATGCAATGGGCATGCAAATGGGCCATAGCAAATGGGCCATAGCACCGTCCATGCCCAAAAGGGTCATTAGCATGTTAGGGCTAAATATGACCCATAGGAGCACTGCCATGATCCTATTTGATCCACGCTATCTCCATTGCACTCCTGTCAGCCATTTTCAGTCTGAGCTCATATTAGCATAGCACAAAGTCACTATGCACTGCACTGACATAGCCCCATATTTAGACAGTTTGCACGTGCCAGTTGCAATGAGTTAATTGTCTGAATATTTCACCCTGGCAGGATATGTGCAAACTGCCACAGACTGCACATGGCCAGCTCTGAATATGGGGAACTATACACCTTAGCCCAGTGGAACCCAAAGACCTATGAAACAATGGTTCATGGGGGTAAGAAAGGCCTGCCTATAGCAGCAAGATACTGTTGTTCTAACTTGTAACAGCATGAAAGCAAACATGTTTGGGACTAACTTATGCTTGTTTGTTTAGACAGCAAAACATGCATAGCATTACCACATCAGTGAAATGGTTCATTTAATACGAACAGAAAAATATCACATGAGTAGATATATAGGAGACAATATGACAAGTCAAAGCAGAGCAGTGCAGTCAGCTCTAGGGTCCATGCTATCACAAGCGCATAATGGTATCAGCTAAGTGTAATCCCAGTTTAATGTCATAGTTACTCTATCTTCCTGTTTACATGTTTGATTATAGTACTCAATAGAGGAGACTCTTGCTTACAGTACCTTGCAAGTCTCAGAGGGAAGACAGCCATTAGACACAGGCACCGATAAAACTGTCACTTTATTATCAATCAAGCAGTATTTTCAAATAAACTCCTTACAAAGGCAAATAAAGTATAACCACCCAAATTCTTTCACAGGATTGTCAGTACACACCTGGACAGATGGTTATATGATCTTTATTTACCTTAGTAAGGAAAGTAATTTTAACTTAGCAAACAGACAGATTTAAAAAAAAGAGAGATTGCCTGTTTTTCTGAATTGGAGACTCATCACAATGACTGTCTGTCTGTCCCAGACCAGTGACTCCACTGAGACAAGCCAAAACCTGATCTCAAATCTCAAATCACCTTGTGCTCCACTGTGAAGGAATTCAGCAGAGGGATAAAACAAAGTTCCCTTATAGCTGTGCTTCAAGACTGTTCAGTTGCTGATTTAAGACTGCTGCCTAGAGAACTACATAAAAAACATTACTGAAGACTTTAAGAAGTATGGGAGCACTACACCTCTGCCAACAAAGCATTGTTTAGATCAAAATGTGTAAAAAGATGGTTTAGGTGTTCTTTCAGACTAAAGCAAGCTGCCTGTGCTGTTTACTCTTCACTCATTATAATCTGAGCTGGCAGGAGAATGCTACATGTAGGAAAGGACCTCCCCCCAGTGTAGTGATTTCAGGTAGTGTAAGGATCATGGTTCAACTCTGAAATTGTGCTTCAGAAGGAGTTTGAAGTGCCCTTTTCCCCCCCAAGTGATAGAAGGATGTCTGCAGGGCTCTGCCCCCTGCAGCCATAAAAAAAGGGAAAAAAAAATAACTGAGCTGCAGGCAAAACCATTCAAAACTGAGTCTGCAGACGCAGAACAAATACAATACAGTACACTGTTTTATTTTTGTAAACTTTTGTCATATGTAATGAATAGAAACACATTTTACCCAAATTGAGCTTTAAATACACAAACAGATCCTCACTCCTGAATAAACTTCCTAGGACTGCACACAGCACAGTTCTTGGGGTGTGTTTCCTGCTGCAGGGTAACCCTATGATCTGTACCTTACATGATGCAGGAGCAGAACTGAATGACTCAGCCATTTTGTGAAGTCCCATTGGAGTTTGCCAGTGAATTATTGAATTCACAACTTTGCAAATGTGCCAATACTTTGAAATTCAACTTTGTGAAATGCAAAGAACATCACAAAGTTGTGGAAGTTCACAAAGTTATTGCAAATCAATGTTTTTCCAACTTCACGTATCTCTATCAGTAATTACCTCCTCTGGGTGGTTCAGCTTCTCTCTCATAGTCTCAGGCCTCTGTCATTGTCATGTAAACTGCTGTCTGCAGATGATCCTCTTCAGAAAATTCATTGCAGTTTCAAAGCCTGACCACGCAGACTAGCATACTGCATCCTTGCATCCAGCCTCTAGTGTACTGCGACAGTAGCGTAGCAAATTCCCAGAGGGCCTGGGTGAAAGGGTATGTTATAGGGGCCCCCTGGTTTTGAGTAAACATCAAAATTATGATTTGGGCCCCTCAAACCTTGTGGGCCCAGGTGCAACTGCACCCCCTGCACCCTTGTAGCTACGCCCCTGCTGCGACAGCCAGCACCTAGCTGTGGTGCTGGATGGGCAGCTTGCTAGACACAAAGCTAATCTTTGTTGCAGGGTGAATGCTGCTATGCAGCAAAGTTTATCTGAGTGTCCCAGAGCAAGACTGTGAGATGACTTTCTCTGGCAAATACCTCTCATAGCTTCTAGCTTTTGGTCACTGAACTGTGCACTAGGCAAGCACCGAATTACCTCCATTTTCTGTGTGAAGGAATTCTTCTTAGCTTTGGCAAGTGTGTGATTTGTCTCCTTTAGTTGTTATTTGCAGTTCACATCAGTATGACTCCCTCAGAAGCCATGCACAGTCTCACCATGATCTGGAATAGGGGAAATGCAGCTCTTCATTGACTCCTGAAGCTGTAAGTCACTTTGAGCAGTACTGGAGGTCCATCACCCTATAAATAATTGCCCATAACGCTTGTGCCTGAATTGAGTTCTTATGTGTCCCATGGCCAATCTGGCACTCTTTGCAGTCTTCTGAAGCCTGATTGGTTGTTGTGCCTGACTCTGACCCAATTGCCATGTTTAGAGGGGTCAGAGGTAAACAGTATAGAGGCTGTCATTGGACTCATTAGGGACACTGGCCCAAAAGTTCATATTCGAAGGCTCCTGTCATTCAAATCATTTATTTTGTACACCCCGTGTTGTGTGTGTGAATGGATACTGTAGGGTCAGGCTTAGCCAGGGCATCTGCCCGTGTATTCCTTACCTGTTGCCAGTACAGATGTGCTCCTAGTCTGTGGCGGGCATGATGCAGCAGAGCTAACAATTGTGATGTGCAACAGCAGCCATAGCTAAATGATGCAAGAGCTGCTGAAAAATCTTGGGGCTCATCTTCCTGCTGATGTTTCCCTCTGGTCCCCACTCCCACAAAGTCCTAGTCATCCAGAGGCAGAGGAAGCAAGAAGGCTATTGACTGGCACTGTGTGTGGACTCCTCCAAACCAGGGAAAGCCCCCACATACTGGGGGAGGGTAGGAGTTGAGTCAAGTTCTTCATATAAACATGGTGTTAGGATGACTCAGTTGGGGGGATCACATGAGAGGAGATCACATAAGGGAGGCAGTATAGCACAGTGGTTTAAGGCTCTGAGCTGCAAATCTGGTGACATCCAGCAGACCAGACCTGGGTTTGAATCCCACAGCTTCCACTTGCATACTGTGTGACCCTGAGCAAGTCACTTAACTTCTCTGTGCTCCCAGGTTGCACCTGTAAAAAAGCTTTCAGTTTAGTGTGTCTCACCTGGTTAAATAACTAAATTAAAAACAAAAAAAAAAACATGATGCGCTGGGGCAGATAGACGCTTGTTCTCGGCTCTGTTAAAAATGGCTAATTCTTTGGCAAAACTCTGCCTGAATATGCTCTCCCGCACCTCTCGGGACATTGGATTGTCTGCTACTTCTACTGACTCATTTGTTCACAGTAGTGCTAGCAGTTGTTGTGTTTGTTATAGATTGGGGAAGAAGGTCAAAATCCAGTGCTGTTCATGCAAAAAGTCTGCCAAAAGATTGCTGGGCCCTGTCCAAATGGCCCGAATTACATTGTGGAGAGGGCACATAGGGCACTCAGACCAATGGCCCCCTCCAAACTCCCCACCTCAGCCTCTAATCTTCAAATTACTTAACCACCTGGATAAGGCCCATATTCTGGCAAAGCTTCAGAACCTGAAAGAGCTCATCTGGGAAGGACATAAAATCAGAGTTTCACAGGACCTCCCTGGCTTTGTCAGGCTCAAGAGGGCTGACTTTAACCCTTATATCTCCAAACTAATTGCTGTGGGGATCCAATTCAAAATGTTCTAGCCTACCAAACTGCAAATTACCCATCAGGGCACAACTAAATCATTTGAGTCAGGGGAGCAGGAAAAGACAGAACTGCCAGCCATTTTTTTGCAGATCTCTTTCAAGCCCCCAAATGATCCTTTTCTTTTTTCTGGGGGGACACAGTTTTGGCGTTTGGATGTATTATATGGTCTTCCATAGTCCTGTCAGCGAATGTGTTCTGAGTCCATGGTATCGAATGTTTGGACCGCCTATATCACCCCCACCTCTCAGTTGGACAGTGACCAGGCACTCCAGGGGCTCGGACCGGAGAGGAACCTCTGGATGATATTGTTGAACTTGAAAGCTGAAATCCACATGTATTGTGATCTATTACAGTGGTCTATGGACTCAGAGTACCATTACTCTCAAGCTTTTATGGAGACAACTAGTATTGATTGTATCACACCTGATGGCCATCTTCATCAGGAAAGGGCATGGCGGAAGTATTGAGTCACTGGGTGACCTCTTGGGTGAAGCAAGGTAGGTGCTCCACTTCTGGCATTATTTGGGTCAGGGACCCGGGATGGGTGAGGTCCCTCTCTTCCCTGTCGGAATGCACTGGACCACAGGTTTCTACAGTCCCCTGCTTATTCTGAGGGTCGGATGAGATCCAAGGGAGGGCAAGCCCCACTCGGTTCTCCTTCTTTGGTTTTGTATTCCAGGATATTGGGCCATGTTGCAATGGTGGAGACAAATGGGCATTCCCTTGGTCAGACAATGTAGTTCTTGGTAGCACCTTTGAACCCCTGAAGCAAATGATGTTTTAGTAGGGCTTGGGGTTGGAAGAGGGGTCTGCCCCCCTCCTCCTTTCCCCGGGGAGCCTTCCTAAATACATTTACCTCCTTTTCAGGTCTAAGTTTATGGAGCCATTTGCCACGTTCATAATGGTAATTAATTGTTGTGGCAGCTCTCGAGTCATAATGTCCCTGAGTTGGAGGGCTGCCATCAGAGTGGCTATGGGGGCGCTGGCTTACAGAATTTGTATAAGGTAGGGCCCTACTGTCTCTGCTGTCTCACATAGAGTGATTCTGGTGTGCTTAGTGATGGGGGGGACTGACCTGGCTTGGAGATCTCTTGCTCATGGCTGCTGGCTCTTGGTGTCATGGCCCTACCTGCTTAGGATGATCCCTGGGTGTCCAGGCATTCTTGTGACCCTTGACTTGCATGCCCACACCCTGATGGTGTGGTTAAGGGTTGTGTTTGCTAAAACGACACACCATGCCACTCAACGGTCATGAACTCTGTGGGATTGCGTGATCTTTTTCATTGTGTTACGAGACTTATTTTTGACTACGGGGGTCCATTTTATTTTTCAACTTGTTTCTTAACAGACTTTTTGGCTTTACAAAGGGGTGTATTCTAATGAAGTGAGAAGCTGGGGGGACCTGCTCTGGGGATGTGTTTCATCATGTACATAATAGTAAGTGGAGTACGGCCTTTAGGGCTAGAGGCAGTTATCCTGTACATAGTTCATAGGGTAAGGGAGGTAGGATTTGTGGTTTTCTTCGGTTCTTCGGAGGGTTTTGTTGGGGGGGAGAAGGAAAGAGGAGGGGTGGAGAGGGGGAGCTGGGGGGCATGTGGGTTGTACCTGTTTCTATTTCTGAAGCGGTTTGGGTTCTTACAAATGTTGCAGTATTCTATTGACTAGGCAAGGAGGTGCAGAGATACAGGAGGGGGCAGTAGCTTGTCCAGTGGCTCCTATCTACACATGGTGGGCTGGTTCATCTTTTTTTCTACTTTTGTTTAGGAATGGGTACTGCATTTAAATTCCTGTCCTGGAATGTAAAGGAGGCCAATTCCAAATGCAAGCATTACATGGTATTATACCATCTTAACAAATACCACCCTGACATTGTGTTTTTGCAAGACACTCACTTAAAATGGGAGGACTTCATCCTCTTTCATATGGAGTGGGTCAGCCAGGCTTTTGGAGCCAGAGCCAGTACTTAAAAAGGGGGTGTAGGCATGTTAATTAACAGAGGCACCCCGTTTCAACTGATAGAGGAGATCAAGGACCCTGAAGGCCATTTTATCATCTTGCACAGTCGTCTTGGCCTCACTGAAGTAATTATGGGGGATATTTATGGCTCTGACTTGGATTTTCTGAGTTTTTTTACAAAACTATTATCTCATCTTTCCACTTTTTTGACCACTGCCCTGATTCTAGGAGGCGACTGGAACCTAGTTTTCAACAATGAAATTGATAGGTCAGAGGGCAGGCATTGGGGTCTCTCCCTGGCACAATGGGGCCTACAGGAATTGTCTGATACTTTGGGGTTGGGAAATTCATGGTGGATATTACACCCATCAGATAAGCGATATACTTTTTATTCTATCCCCCATAAATCCCATTCCTGAACTGACTTTTTTATGACCTCCATGTCGGCCCTCCCTGGGCTGTTGGTATGTGACATTCTCACCACGGTCCTCTCCAACCATTCTCTGGTATACTTGGATCACACCCTATGGGGAATGGAACCACAGGACAGAACATGGAGACTTAACTCATCCCTTCTACAGACAAATCTGTGGCTCAGTAGCTAGAACATTTCATAAGTAATTTTTTTTCTGACAATCTGGGTTCGACTGATGCACTACATATGTTATGGGGAGGCAACGAAGTGTGCCATCTGGGGAAAGTGTAGTAGGCTAGCGGTCAAAGCCATGAGTTGAAGAGAGGAAGCCACCCATCACCTGCTCCTCCAGACTCAGGCATTGGAGTGGGAACTTTCCACATCAGCCAGTCAGGAATGCTGGCTCCAACTTCATGCTCTCTGAGTGCAATATTTTGGGCAACTAGCCAAAAAGGCAGACTTAACCTTACAGTGGGTTAAATTTTCCTATTTGGAATTGGGGGGGGGGAAGGCAGGAATGCTGTTGGCCCTGCAGCTTACACAGTTGGAAGCTAGAACTATGATCCAAGGCCTCCAGCTTATCTCTCCCAGGCCACTAGTAACCAGGCCCCAAGACACAGCGGCAATTTTCAAGAAGTATTAAGAATCTCTCTACACTTCAGATGATCCAGATTCTGGGGAAAACCTGGAGATCGATTGATTTATGGACTCCATCTCCTTACCAGTTCTTACTCCTGAGCAACAGGAGCTACTGGCTGCCCCATCTCAGTCTCTGAGGTCAAAAATGTGATTGCTCAACTCCTCAAAGAAAAGGCCCCAGGCCCAGATGGCTTTTCTGCCTCATTCTATGCAACCTTTCAGGATGTTTTAGCCCTGTTTCTTTCCCAACTCTTTAATGCTTTGCATTCCTCTAGCCTGTCCAACCATTCCTTCACCCAAGCCTGGATTATGGTTCTTCCTAAACCTGGTAAATCTCTGTGTTTGCCAGGCAATTGTCGCACAATTTCCTTATTAAATATTAAATTCAGATATTAAGATTATGACTAAAATTTTAGCCAATTGTTTGCATCAAGTCTGGCAGAGCTTACTGAGTCACTCACAAGTAGGCTTTGCCTCAGGGAGGGTTTCCTTGGAACATACTCAGAAAGTGTTGCACCTTTTGGCCCAGGCAAAACATAGCTCTATTCCCTCAGTGCTGTTCTCATTAGACACCGAAAAAGCATTTAACCACATCTCATTGCCAATTTTGTTTGTGGTGTTGTCTAAATTCAGTGTTCCTTCTACCTTTTGTGATTGGATTTGAGCCTTATATTCTTCCCATGTGGCCAGAACGCATTGTAATGGTGTGCTGTCAGATCCATTTCCCTTAACCCATGACACCAGACAAGGCTGCCCACTTTCCCCCTTCCTCTTTGGTCTTTACCTTGAACCCCTCATTCGCTCCCTACAAACATGTCAGGAGGTCCAGGGTATACTGGTAGGAAAACTTTCATTTTCTCTGTCAGCTTATGCAGATGACCTTCTTCTGCATCTCAAGCATCCACAGACCTCCATCCCTGCCCCCTTAAAAATTATTCATTGCTTCTCTATGTTCTTGGGCTACAAGGTCAATGTGGGTAAGTCCTCTGTTATGCAGCTCAATCACTTCATTCAAAAACACTGGGTCATGGACTTGGGTCTGGCCTGGGAGCCTACTGCACTTACCTATTTAGGGGTTATGTTACCCAGCATCCTTTCTCACACGCTCTAGCTTAATCTCTCACCTTTACTCTCTGCTATTAAAGGTGATTTAACTCTCTGGCAGCACCTTCTGATGTCTTTGTGGGATCGGGGAAACGTAATCAAAATGAACATATTACAGAGGTTGTTGTACCCCATGGGAATGTTAGGCTCCTACCTTACTAAAAGATGGTTGCTCCATCTGCAGTCTCTCATTTTTGACTTTCTATGGCAGGGCAAGTCAGCTTAATGGGCTTACTTGAAACTTATGTTACCAAAAGATTTAGGTGGTTTACACCTTCCTAACCTTTTTCTGTATTACCGTGCCCTCCATAGTAGCAAAATCTTCAGATGGAGCCATGATCCAGGGGCAGGGCAGGCACAAGGGTATGTCCCCCTTTGGTTAACCTTGGAGCAACAGCTTTGTCGGTCCCAGGGACTTGACTTGCATTCTCTTCTATATATTAAACCGTTGATGCTCCATCCCCTGCTTAAACTACTCCCTCTCTAGTGGTAGGTGAAAGCATTACGCCAAATTTGCTCCTATCTTTCTCTCTCTCTTAATAAGGATGTGGGCCAGCTGGTGTTGATAAATCCTAACTTCAAAATTGGAGGCAAGCCCATTCCCCCAGCTTTTTGTATCAATCTGTGGACGGCACCTGTCTCATCATTCATGGCAGATGGTAAGCTGGTCCCAGGGGTTGAGTTACAGGAGATGGGCCTTAGCCCTTTTAAGGCACTTCAATTGAAGAGAGCAGTCACTTCTTATCTTGGCCCACCCCCCGGCATCCTATACCTCACCCGATCAAGCAATCCCTTTTGGAGGCAGCTTTACAACCTCACATGATTTCCCAATTATACAAGCTATACTCCAGTCGCATGACCCTCACTTACTGCCAGGTATTTGCTTCTACTAGCAGCAGGCTCTCAGTCTTTCAGTGAGTGCTAAAGACTTGCACAGAGTTTGGCTGAGACTGTATAAATACATAAGGCAGGCTTGGGTGTGGCACCTTCAATTTCATCTCCTCCATAATATGTATTTTTCTCCTACATGCCTGCACCATATGGGGAAGCTTGAACTGCCTCTTTGTGAGGTGTGTGGTAGGGAAGATGGGACCACCAAACATATATTTTGGGAATGTGATCAGGTCTTCACTCTGTGGCAGGAAATAAGAAACTGTCTTGACCTCTTTCTGGGTCTACAGCCATACTTCATCCCCGAAATTTGTCTTCTGGGGCTCTATCCTAGGGGCATGGTGGGAGTGCATCAAGTGCATATGGCCATTCTCACTGTCACAGCAAAACTTGTAATCGCACATCACTGGCTAGACAAACACACCTCATTATTCTGGGAGTGGCGCGCAGAACTTCTCCAGGCTCTGGAATTGGAAAAACACATAGCCAGAAGGAATAATCAAGAACAGGCATGTAATGCTTACTGGGGCCCATCATTGGCCCTAACCCCCCTTATGAATACCATCAGTGCTGGCTCCAGGGACTAAGGCCATGTGTCCCCACCTTGGATATAGCTTTCTCAGCCCATGCTAGAAGGCCTCGAGGGGGAGCTTGTTCTCCCCTTCGCTCTTTTTGTAAGTAAGTAAGTAAGTAAAATGTTATTTATATTAAGCGCCCTTCCCAAGCTCAGGGCGCTTTTACAATAAAACAAGTAAAATCAAATTTCAAACAATAAGTCAAACAACCATACAGTACACTTACTCATTATGTACCAACAAATGCTAAGGCAAAAAGGAAAGTTTTTAATTTGTCATTTACTTATCCTTATCCTCGCTGGACTTTTTCATGTAATTTACCACTTTTTTTTTTGTATATCTCTGCATCTCCTCTGCACATGCCACAGGGGTGGTGGAGAGGGATTGGGGGGATGGATAGTAGGATGGAAGGAAGAGCGGGGGGGTAGTCTTAACTTTATAGCTCGAGGGTATTGATAGGCTTTAGTTTGACTACCTGGGCCTAATGTTACACGCCACCTATTCTTGTGTTCTAATTGCTTCAGACCCTTTAAATGTGCTATGGACATTTCCCTGTGGTTCAGCTGGTTTAATGGAATTGTCTTGTGGTTATTTGTTATATATGGAGGTGTCCTCAAATGTATGTTTTTTTTCTTTTTTGTTATAAAATGAAAAAAGTAAATGAAGTAAATTGGAAAAAAAATGGATGGTTCATTTGGTAGAACATCCACCTCTGGGTCAGATGGTCATATGTTCAAGAACCCCACGGGGACTGGACCCATTCCATAAAGGCTGATGCCTGAGTGCAGTACTGATGTGTGCTGTACTATTTGGATATGCTTTTCTTGAGATGAGACATTAAACTGATGTCCTGTTTCCCTTTTCTGGTGGTTGTTCAAATGAACATTAAAGATTCCATGGCACTTCTCGAAAAGAGTAAGAGAATTTCCCCAGAGTCCCAGTCAAATTTCCCGAGTTCACTACAAATACTGTACAATGCTCCCTTGTTTATCTGCCATCTTCTCATATTGCCTGTATAAGCTTCTATCCCATTTTCTAGCAGTGTTATCGTCCCCTTAACTACTACCTTCTATTATCTGGCACCCTCTTTTATACACCAAAATGTAAGATGTAGAGAGATTGGTGGATAAAAGAAGGAGCACTGTACCACCAACATCTTAATCTGGTTCAGTTTCAGTGGGTTTAGATCTATACCCCCCTCCCCAATAGGCTGAAAATAGTATTTTCTAATCCCCTTTCCTGGTCAACAAAAACTAACTAAATAAAACATCTTAACATCCAACAGCTGAAAAAGGCAGACCAACAAATCTGGCACGGCTGAGCAGAATTCCTGCACACAGAAAGTGGAAATAATCCGGTGTTTGCCCAGTGCATAGTTAAGAGACTGAAAGTCAGAATTCAGGAGAGGTATTTGCCTGGGTAAGTCACTCAGCAATCTTGCATAGGGGCACTCATGTAATGTGGATAAAACTGCTGCACAATTTTGTTAAAATAATAAACAACTAAAATCCAGCAGTGCTATTCAATGAGTGTAATGTCACTGCTATTTTATCTGCTGTGCCCCCTTTAATAACTTTGCCCATGTAATCTCCCCATGCCAGTGAATTATCTATTATGTATAATTACAATTTCAGTACTACACTGAGTAAGATCCTATGTGCTGCCAGCTGTGTGGTTTTAATTTTGGAAGCTGCAACAGTTGACTCCATGCTGGCAGCTCAGCAGATAAAAGTTTAAGTCTTATCTATTTAAGTAGTCTGTTGGTGTAGCACATTATGGATGCTTAAGTAACACTGCATATTGCACCAGAGGAGTATAATCTAGAAGAGCTGAGAAAAGACATGGCTGCTTACTGTGTGAAGAGTGCATTTGTTCTCTTTAGATATAAATGGTCTCTACTCATATTATGCCTCCTGCTTTCTTTTTTATCATTTTATTGGAACTACACCACATTATTAATAATGAGAATGAATGTGAATTCAGATGCAAAGCCCTACTGTGCACACAGACAAATATGATGTGCTAGATAAGACTTCCAGATTGTTTTGCAACAACACATTTTGCTCATATGGCACCACCTCCTGTCTACCTGCCACATCATGGGCAATCTATCAAGCAGTGGAGGGCTACGTTTGAAAATTATTTGGTAGCTTGCAGTGCTTAGAGCATCCCTGCTGAGAGGAAAAGGGCTAAGATATTACACTCAATTGGCACTGAGGCGCCCAAGACACCTTTTATTCACTCTTCAAGAATGCAGCCCATTCTGCTTCATGCTATGCAGGCACCCTTCTTTCCATTAGGCAGTATTTGCAACAGCTGTAAAAAAATAGCAAAAATGATACCAAATCCATCTATATGCATACCGAGCCTATATATTTCTATAAGCAGGCCATGTAAGCATATATGTTAATTTGATGACCTAATGAGTTAGAATATCTGTGTCCAGAGAAAAGAAAATAATATGTTAGTATAATTTGTGAGCTGTTACACACATATAAACAGTACTGCAGTTTAATCTTGAAGAATCAGGCAGTGGGATTTCCTATCTGGTTACTAGTATTACAGACTTCAGATTGTGAGAAATGTCTTCTATTCAGATATATTGTAAGCCAACTACTCTGGCCTTGGGGCAATGTAACTGTGAGAAAAGCAACACAGGTACATCTCATTTTAATTTGGATTCTGAGAAAACAGTCAAGACATATAATGACTTTGCCAGGGGTGCACAAATACCTTCAAGCAAATATCTGGGTATTTTATTTATTGATTTAAATTTTGTACCCAGTAGGAGCACTGGTCCAAGGTCCATTATTAGTCTCAACTCAGGACAATAAATAGGCACAAATGTACAAACCAATATTTATTAACAAATGCACAAGTATTAAATAGTGAAAACACATTATACTGTGCTCCTTCCCTATAATGTACCCTGTTACATCAAAATCTTGGTTACTATGAATGTTATTCATGGCTCCCAGAGACATTCCTAGGGTTAGGGTCAGCAGATGCTGGTTAAATTTAGTACCTTGTCAGTTATTGGTTCTTGGGTTTTTTGGGCTGACCCTGCCTGGGTTCTATTTCTGTTGGCTCACTGGTGATCTGCCCCACATCTCTAGTAGTCCCCCCATTACAGTAAAACAGGCAAAGTAACTGAAGTCCAGTAGTTGATTGGCACCCCCACAGAGACTGCAAGTTCTGCTGATGCCAGCACTTTTGTTTTCACCACATTTGTGACAAATGTTTGACTGTTTCAGGAGTTGTGCACATACAATACAGATACAGTACTGTCAAGACCCTTGGAATTCTGCAATTCTGCGCTTGTGGAATTTACCTCAGAATTTGCATTATGCCTCAGAATATATATAGTGCCGCAGAATTCATTGTTTTTGGTGAATTTTCTTATAAATATACTGCTTTTCCATAGTGTCAAGCTTTCTTTCCCATCTCATTTATCCTGAAGCCCCTCCTCGATGCTCAGCATATGATGTCATTGATGACATCACATCATAGTTAGCCAATGACAGGGTTGCATTCTACCACAGAAATGAATAAATCATCCCGCAGAAATCAGAAAATGCTGCTGCAGAACACCAGGGGCTCTGATACTGTGTAACACTTATTTAGTTATTTTTAGTTACTTTTTATAATTGTTTGGTTTAATTTACTCTTATTTATTATAGTGTTTATTGTATTGTTGGTTTTACCATTGTTATGGATTTGATTTGTGTGCCATACCAGAGCCTCCGGGATTGGGCATCCTTTTTTTTTCCTTCGTTAATAAGTCTTATTGTTTTTTAACATACAAACAATACACAGCACAGGATTATAGTAGCAATATAATGCAGATAGCATACACAGCACAATAGCAGGTTCAGAGAAGGAGTACATCATAGTATCTAACATCCAGCTTAAGGAATATAATGACAAGTAGATGCATGAAAGGAGCAGCACCTACCAGGGAAGGAAGTCCTGTAATTAAATGAATATAGCATTAGTTTTAGACCATTTTGCCAGGCCCACAACCTGGGGTGACTTCTCTGACCTGTCGACAACAAGAAAATGAAAAAAAAAAGAAAACCAGGAGGACCAGACAACGCTTCTAAGAATAATCAGTTAGCCTCTACAGGAACACTCATCCTAAGTAGTCTGAAGCAAAACACTTTCTGGTAGCTGCCAGTGAGTTAAACAGAGTAGTGACAATAGGTGCAGGGTGTGCAGGTCAACCTATTCCAGTTCTGGGTTTTAGATATGTAATGAAGGGATTCCGGCAGGAGTAGTATTTAGGTAATGTGTTAGCTATAACATGTGACATATAGTCTAATGATGCCATCTGGGTAAGTTAATGATATAGCTCTGAAAGAGAAGGGACTTCAGTGGTCCTCCAGTGGCATAGAATGAGACATTTAGCCTAAATGCTGAGCAAGGCAAGCCAACATTGTTGATGGGCTGGCAGTCAAAGTTCCTGAAGGGTACCAAGTATCCAAATTAGTGGATCCAGCCTTATCTTGGAGCCAGTAGTATGAGTGGCCAGCTGGCATATGGCCATCCAGAAGGGAGTGAGCAGATGACAGTGCCATAAGATATGGCATGAATCCCCCACCTGGGTCTGGCACCTCCAACAGAGATTATTGTTCATAAGTTCAAATTTATAAAGCATATTTGGTGTCCTGTATCAATGGTGAAGGATTTTGTTCTGTATGAGTTTATTCCTTATATCCAAATAGCTACCGTGTGCTAGTTTCCAGCATAGTTTCCACTGGGCATCCTCAATTGTGGTTTTCAGGACTTTTTCCCATCTAGTTTTAGACTTCAAGGATTGAGAGGGAAACTCTCCTTCAAAGCAGCATACATTCTGCTGGCCTGTCCCTTAGGGAGTGAAAGCCACTCTACAAGTTTCTGGGACCCAGAGGCACCAGGTGGGTGGTGCCTTAGATATGCAGTTATAGAACTATGAAGCTGCAAATATCTCAAAAAATCTGACTTCCCCAGCTCTTTCTTAGTATTTAATTCTTGAAAAGATTGCAGTCCCTGTCTTGTCTTATCCAGGACATCTGCCAAGGTGGCAGTGCTTTTTTGTTCCCAATGGCTCCATGAGATGGACTGGTTTTCTAAAAGAATGTGATTATTATTAAATACTGGCGTGTGAGAAAGAGGTCTAGGATTTGCTTTAATCCTGGCATACATTTTGTTCCAGAGTTTAACTGAAGGAGTGATCATTGGGTGAGCTGTCAGGATTTTGGGCAGAGGGCTGCATATCAAGAGAGAGAGAGACTATGCACCTGAGACATGGATTGTTCCATATACAACCACTAAGAGGAGGCAGGAGATACACTGATGACATATTTTAACATTTAGCCAGCTAAGTAGGCACATTTTTAGCCCTCTACCCATGCAAGGCCTCAGCCCCATCCTTCCAGAAGCCAGAAGGGGAAGGAAGGAAACATATTCAATTTAGTGCTTTAGAGTAACTGGTAATTGCAATTTTTCTTTTAAGCTTAGATTGTGGGCTTTTAGTGACACTGTACTTTCTTTGTTGTCTTTACTTAGAATTGTTTTTGGGCTGTTGAAAATTTAAAACGTAGTGGTGGTGTAATTCTGTGCTGTCTTTCATTGCTGCAAATTTTAGCCCCCCTCTCCCCTTCCCCCAACTCTTAATTATATGCCCTGTTAAATCTGATTGTCAGGAGCTAAACACAGGGTATAGTAAGGGGTGTGAAGTAGGAAGGGCATAAGGGGGAAGAAGCCCACCCTCAGCACAAGTGTTTTGACTCATTTATTTATTTATCGGTTTCTTTTTTTTTTTTAAAGAAAATTATCTGAGGATCAGTGGCAGGATTTTTAGGACAGTAAATTAATAAAAAGAGAACTAGGAGAGCTTCAGTAGCAGACAAGTAGTGGAATAGCAGTATAATTGCAGTATAATGTGGGGAGTGGTGCAATGCAGTGGCTGTGGGGCAGACATTTTCAGGCAGACCTTCTGGACAATGAGGTGCTGCCCTATCTGCATGCATCTCTCTGGACTGTGGGATGAGGTAGCCAGACTCAGAGCAGAAGTAAACTGGGTCAGGAGTACCATCACCTCTATCCAGAGACCACCCAGTCCAATGCAACTGCCTAAAAGGATGCCGAGAACGAGGAGCACTTGGATGACAGTGGGCTCAGGGAGGGTTAGAGTGGTAAGGCAGAGGCACATCCCAGATCCTATTCCACTCAAGAACTCATATGCCACACTGGCAAACAAGGACAACCAAATAGAGGTACCCAGAGAAGTAGAAGGAAAGGATGTGGAGGTTAGCCAAGGAGGTGACCTCAGCGGGGAAAGCAGTGGACCCCAGAGGAGGAGGAAGTGAATCCTGGCAGGGGACTCCATCATAAGAGGGATCCAGCTAGGAACACAGGAGGGGGAGAACAGGGAGGTGAGGTGCCTACCAGGTGCCACGTCATGGAGGGATGGAAGGAAGATCCTGGGGATCACTGGGAAGGCAAGACGGGAGGGTGAGCTGGATATCATTATCCACCTAGGTACTAATGACCTGGAAAATGGGGAGCCAAAGGAAGTTCAGGAAGAGTTTAGGAAATTGAGGAGGGGTCTCAAGCAAGTAGCTACTTCTGTCACTTTCTCAGAAGTACTACCTGTAAGAGGCAAGGGAGCGCATAGGAGTGCATGCACCAGGAACTTTAACTCATGGTTGAAGAACTGGTGCTGTGAGGAAGGGTTTGGATTCATTGGTGACTGGGGACCCACCTGGAGGGATGGAGGTTTGTTCAAGCCTGATGGCCTGCATCCATCCTGGAGGGGAATCCAAGCACTCAATGATAAGTTTAAATGCTACATTGACAAGCATTTAAACTAGAAAAGGGAGGTGGCAGGCCTACAAGGAGGGTACCTACTTGCTCACCCCCCACAGCTAGCAGTGGAACCAGTGAACCAGATGAGTGGCTATCTCTGCAAAGCAGTGTGCAAAAGATGGAGATTAGTGCCCAAGAGGTGGATAGGCAGAAAAGGGGCAAAATTCAGCAGAAGGGCAGACAGCAAGGAGAACCAGGGATAAAGGACAACCAAGGAAGGGGCTGGAGTAGAACAGAAATACAGTCTAGGGAGGTCACATCATGGAAAGCCATTTGTGCAAATGCCAGTAGCCTTAGCAACAAGATGGAAGATCTGGAGGCTGTCATGTTGCAGTCAGACCTGGACATTGTGGCCATCACTGAAACCTGGTGTAATGATAACCACGACTGGGAGATGGCCATACCTGGCTACAATGTATTCAGAAGAGACAGAGCAGGCAGGAAGGGAGGAGGAGTGGCACTGTATGTGAAAAATGACATAAAGGCCACAGAGATCCATGAGGAACAAAATGGGGAAGAGATACTGTGGGTTAAGCTGGAAAGGAAAATGGGGACAGCCATAGGCAGAGGTGTGGTCTATAGACCACCAGTCCAGGAGGAAGAAGCAGATAGGGAGCTGATGCTAGCCATCCAAAGGATGGCAGACAAGGGTAAGGTAGTACAGGTTGGAGACTTCAATATTCCAGACGTGGACTGGAGCATCCCAGCAGCAGCATCAACTAGGAGCAGATTTATCCTGGACTCCCTTCAGGGTGCATTCCTCAAGCAACTGGTCATGGAACCAAGTCAGCAGAAGGCAATACTGGACCTTGTGCTCACAAACAGGGACAGTGTGATGGGGGTAACAGTGGGGGAGCACCTGGGGAACAGTGACCACCAGTCATTGTGGTTTGAAATCACAGAAAGAGCAGAACCAAATCACACAAAAACACGTATCCTGGATTTTAGGGGGGCAGACTTTGGGAAAATGGGGAGATACTTGAAAGAGGCATTAAGGGGAATGGGAAAGGAATCAGGGGTTGAGGAACAGTGGGCAGTATTTAAAATGGGGATCACAAGAACAACAGAATTATGCATTAAGCAGGTTAGCAAAAGGAAAAGGAAGAGGAGACCATTATGGTTTTCCAAAGAGGTAGCAAAGAAAGTGAAAGCCACAAAGATTGCATTCAGGCAATACAAAAAGACACAGGCAGAAGGGGATAGGGAGAAGTACCAGGAGAAGCAAAGGGAGGCAGGGAGGTCAGTAAGGGAAGCCAAAGCTCAGACAGAAGAATGCATTGCAAAATCAGTGGGTAGAGGGGACAAAACCTTTTACAGGTACATAAGTGAAAAAAGAAAGACAAAGAGAGGGATAGTGAGACTGAAGGGGGAGGATAGGGGCCACATGGAGGATGACAACAGTAAAGCTGACATATTGAACAGGTATTTCTGCTCAGTCTTTACTGAGGAAGAGGAGGGTAATGGGTCTGAAGGGAGTACAAGGGGTGAGAATGGTGCAGAAATGGACACAATTCCCTTTACATGAGAAAGGGTCCTGAAGGAACTGGAAGTAATAAGAGTTGATAAAGCAATGGGGCCAGATGGGGTGCACCCCAGGGTCCTAAAGAACTAAGAGAGGTGGTGGCTGAACGTCTGGCTATCCTGTTTAGCCGATCACTGGAAACAGGGGAGGTACCCAAAGACTGGAGGACAGCAGATGTAGTCCCCTTATATAAAAGTGGGAACAAAGAGGAAACAGGGAACTACAGACCAGTCAGCCTCACCTCGGTAGTGGGGAAGATCATGGAAGCACTACTGAAGGAGAGATTGTTGGAACATCTGGTTGTCAATGGACTACTGGACTCAAGGCAGCATGGTTTCACCAGGGGGAGGTCATGTCAGACCAACCTCGTTGAATATTTTGACTGGGTGACTAGGGAGGTGGATCAGGGGAGGGCAGTGGACATGTCCTATCTGGACTTCAGCAAGGCCTTTGACACTGTGCCACATAGAAGACTATTACACAAACTGGGGAATAAGGGTGTGGGCAGGACAGTAGTGTGGTGGGTAGGTAACTGGCTGGGTGGCAGGACACAGAGGGGGGGTGGTGGTAAATGGCTGTCACTCCACAGAGGGAAGAGTGACCAGTGGGGTACCACAGGGATCAGTGCTGGGACTGGTCCTATTCAACATCTTCATCAGTGACATTCACAGGACCTAGAAGGCAGAATTTCACTGTCCACTGATGACACAAAGCTCTGTAACAGAGTAGACACAGCAGAGGGTGTAGACAGAATGAGAAGGGGCCTGCAGAAACTTGAAGAATGGTCAGGGGTTTGGCAGTTGAAATTCAATGCAAAGAAGTGCCAGATAATGCATATGGGGCACAAAAACCCTGGCACAATATATCATTTGGGGGGTGAGGATATAGCATGCACCAAGCAGGAAAGGGATCTTGGGGTTATCATCTCTGATGACCTCAAGAAAGGGAAACAGTGTGACAAGGCAGCAGGTAAAGCAAATAGGATGCTGGGATGTATAGGCAGGGGCATCACCAGCAGGAAAAGGGAGGTCATAATTCCGTTATACAAGACACTAGTGAGGCCCCACCTGGAGTACAGTGTACAGTTCTGGAGACCATACCTACGTAAGGACATAGACAGGGTAGAGAAGGTTCAGAGGAGGGCAACAATGATGGTGCATGGATTGCATCACAAGTCCTATGAAGACAGGTTGAAGGAACTGAACATGTACTCCCTGGAGGAGAGGAGGGAGAGAGAGGATATGATAGAGACATACAAGTATCTCACAGGGAGGAACAGGGTTCAGGAATACACTATTTTTAAGCGAAAAAGATGTTCCAGGACTAGAGGGCATGGGATGAAGTTGGAGGGAGGACGATTCAGAGGAAACATGAGGAAGAATTTCTTCACAGAACGGGTGGTGGACAAGTGGAACATCCTGCCAGAGGAAGTGGTGGGGGCTGAAACAATCATGGGATTTAAGAATGCATGGGTTAGACATAACGGAATTCTGGAGGTCGGAGTAAGGGACAACAGACTTCTAGGAAAACATAAACTGAACTTACAAGCTCAAATGGGCAGACTGGGTGGGCCATAGGCCCTTATCTGCCGACACTGTCTATGTATCTATGTATCTATGTTCCAGTGGGATCTTACTTTGTTCCTGCTATAGCAGGGTTTCTTCTGTTCCCACAGGAAATTACCAATAACCACATCTATAGCCTGAAACCATTTAATGGGTAGCTCAAGGGGTATATGAGAAAGGGAATATAAGATCTTAGAGGATGAGAACATTTTAAGGACTGCAATTTTGCCAGGAAAGGTAAGATTTAAAGTCCTCCACCTACCCAACTCAATTTTGAGCTCTGCCACAAGTGGATTCAGGTTAAGGTCTCACATTCTGGAGATATCTAGGGAAATGTGTACCCTAAGGTTGACCAAAGATTCCAATGCCCACTTCAGTTCGACAGGGACTATCAGATCTTGGGTACATGTGGGGTTTAGGGGAAGCATTTCAGTTTTGGATCTGTTCATCCTCAGAGCAGAATATAATTCAAAGTCAGATAGAAGTGTAAGGAGGGCCGAGAGCTAAGTGCAAATGTCCATCATAGGTATGAGCAGACCATCTGCATACATGAGAGTAGCGTACAAGAGGTGCCCAACAGGGACACCTTTGATTTTGGGGTGTCGCGGTATGGTAGCCGCTAGTGGCTCAACAGCTAAGACAAAAAGTAGAGGGGATAAGGTTCAACCCTGCCTGGTGTCTCTTCCCAACTAAAAGGGCTTGGACAGGACTGTGTTGGTCAGAATTCTGGCAGTAGGTTGTTTGTATAAAGCCATGACCCAATGTCTGAAGCACTCCCCAAATCCCAAGTGCTGTAAAACCAGAATTAGAGAAACCCACTCCAGGGACTCAAAGGCTTTTTCAAAGTCTATGGCTACCGCAGTCGCTGGAGTGGGACGTGTCCTAGCCTGATGTATGAGGTTGATCATGGAACGGATATGGTCTCTGCTATATCAGCCAGGGACAAAGCCCACTTGTGAGGGATGAATAAGGGTCGGAGGTGGCGAGTTCACTACAAAAGCCATAATCTTAACAAATAGCTTACTATCAGTATTAATCAGGGATGTAGGTCGATAACTCGAGGGCAATGTGGCATCTTTTCCCTTTTTGGGGAACACATTTATAACCACTTCACGGAGAGTGGGGAGGAAAGTGCCTTAAGTGAGCATCACTTTAAATACAGAGCTGAAGAGAGGGGAAATTTGAAGGGAAAAGAGTTGGCAGAATTCAACAGGGAAGCCATCTCCCCCTGGGGCTTTGCCAGAATTCATGTTTGTTATGGAAGTTTTCACTTCAGCCGGGGAGACGGGCAGGTCCAGTATGGCAGCCTGAGAGAGGGGAAAAGCTTAGGTAGTTGAAAGGAGGAGAGGAAGGCCTTAACATTTTCTGAGTCCATGATCCTGGTACAGGAATATAGAGTGGTATATAATCACTTCATAATGGAGTGAATTTGCAGTGACTCCATACAATTCTCCCCTGCCTGCTCCCTTAGGCCAGATATGTGCCATTTGGCCTGCTGTTTTCACAGCCTGTGTGCTAAAACCTTGCCCCCATTTTCCCCTTTGTCCCACTATTTATGTCGTAGTCTTAAAATGGCCACCTCTGCTTTATGAGCCAGCAGATCATTTATCTCCAGCCTGATGTTAATTATTTCTTTACCAAGTATGGAATCTGTGAAGAAATTGTGTATTTGTTTAGCTTGGGATTCTAGGGATATTAGTTCTGTCTCTATGGAGACTAAGAGGTGCTCCCTACACTTCCGACATTTGGCCGCATAACCAATTATGTCCCCCCCGAAGGGTGGCTCTCAAGGCCTCCCAGGTGGTCCCTGAGGAGGTATCTGAGGGTGGGTTTTCAGCCAGAAAGTGGGCTGTCTCAGTGGTAGTCTATGTTGTAAACTCTGGATCTCATAGGAGGGAATCCAGCTTCCTGGTGAAGGATTTAGTAGGGCTGGAACCCCAAAGTATGTGTATGTGAACCAGAGAATGGTCAGAAATGATCATAGGCATGTTCTTTGAGTCAACTGAGCATTGGCTATCTCAGGGAGACCTGCCAATAGTTGATCTGGCTATGGGGGCCATGTACTGGGGAAAAGAGGGAATAATCTCTTTCCCGTGGGTGAAACACTCTCCGGATGTCCATCAGCCCCAAGTCCGACATCATCTGTTGTAAGGCTAGTCGAGCTTTAGGGTGCTGTTCAAGGGATGAGGAACTGTGTCCAGCTGCAGTATTAGGGAGTGATTAAAGTCTTCCCCAAGCAACACAGGGATAGAGGTTGGTGCCAGACCACTCAGTGCCTGAGACACTTTATGGTAGAAAGTGGGAACATCCTCGTTCAGCCCATACAAGTTACTAAGTATGAGGGGTCTTCTGGTGTGCTCATCAGGGCCAAAACTCACCTACCTTGTGTGTCCTTTTTGCATTGGGTAAGAGACCATTTAAGGGTTTTACGTAGGAGTATGGCCATCCCCCTCTTTTTGTTGGGGGCTGAAGAGAAGAAAACCTGTCCCACCCAATCTCTAGACAGCTCATCATGGTCCTGCTTTGTTAATTTGGTTTCCTGCAAGAACACCAGTGTAGCCCTCAGCCTCTTAAGGTGTGTTAGCACCTTTACTGGGATGTTTAATCCCCGAATGTTCCAGGTGTAACCATGAAAGTCACCCATGGTCCAGAAGGAGGGAAAGCAATGTAGCAAAGGGTATATAACTAGCAATAGTGGAGGCTGAGGGGCCAGCTACGATCCCACACAAAAATCATCAGTGAGCCCTTCTTGAATGAGATATTCATGCCATAGGGAAACCTGCCATAAGATTTTCACACACATTGTCTGGTCAATAAACAGCAAACATTTGCAGAAAGGGCAAACGGCCCATACAGTACAGTACAGTAACTATTTACACCATTCGTACCTAAGACAGATGAGATTCCAGCTAATTGGAAAGACATTGTAAGGCCAGCAAACCTGTTGCCAAGGCAACCTATGTTTCTATTGTTTGAGGGAATAAAGCAAGTGTTCTATGAGCTGAAAAATCAGCTAAGTGCAGGGCAAGGGCAGCCTCAGGGATAGCTGGCACACTGTGGGAAAACACTTGAAGGGGGAGGGTATCCTCAAGTTGCAGACAGTTTCTCGTGGTAACAACATAAATGAGGAGGCTTCAAACACTAGGATCTCTGATCAGAATGGCTAGTTGGGTGAGAAGGAAAATCCCTCTGTCTGCTCTCCATGGACCAATGAGTAATGTTCTGTAGCAGAAAGGCTTCTTGAACCACGGAAGTGCTCCAAGAAGGTTTCCCTTGAGAAGTCAATTAGACTGTCAGGAGTGGAGAACAGGAGGGGGGGTACCATTATACATGACCTGCATGGTAGCAGGATAGTGCAAAGTAAAAGAGAGATTGTGGTGATGAAGGATGCTCCGGCATTCTGTAAAGGCCTTGCGCCACTCCGAGACCTCCCAAGAATAATCCTGAAAAATTTGTATCCTCTGGCCACTCCATGTAAGATGACCTGTATCTCTGTCTGCAGCAGTAACAAGGTATTTTTGATGGAAATAAAGAAAGGGAGCCATGATAGGGCACAGGTGTTTTCTAGGCTTTGGAGGGGGAGCAAGGGAGTGGTGGGCCCTCTCGATTTGTAGGACAGTGCCGGGTGGGAGGTCAAGCAGTTGAGGAAGGGTTTTTTGCAGAAATCTTATAGAGTGCTCTTGTTCTGCACCTTCCTGAAAGCCGAAGAATCGCAAGTTGTTGTGATGACTGTGGTTCTCCAAGTCGTACACTTTTTCTTGGAGAACATGAATTAGGTAAGCTTGCTCTCTTGTAATGGCAGAGATGTCCTGTATGGCAACATCATGAGCTTTGAGAAGATGCTCCATCTGGAAAAGTCTAGTTTCAATTGCTTGCAGTGTCTGAGTATTGTTATTGACTGCTAGAGTCATTTGTGTCATTTGCGTCAACAACTGATTTAACATTTACTCTGTTTTTGCACAATTGGCGATAGCTGGAGCAGGTGATGCCATCTTACAGGCCTGAGGGTTCCCAGAAAAGTCAAAGTAAGGAGCCAATCTACCATCCAGTGGAAGAAATGAAGGCAAAAATCAAATGCAGGTATGTCCCTCTGTTGTTATGACTAGAAATAGGGTGCAGAAGTAATCCCCAAATGTCAGATGATTCAGGATTCTGTCCCACAGTAAGAGGAACGAATCACTTAAGCAGCCATCCTGCTCCAAGGCTAAGCCACGCCTCCAAATTGGGCATCTTTTAAATAAAATTTGCCTTGTCTTACAATTTCAACAATATTTAGGTTACCACCTGTTATTTTACCACTGCAGTTCATGAATATCTCCTCACACTTTTCAACTGACTTCCTAGCGGCTATGATTGTGTTTGTGGTGTGGCTTCTAGAAAGTATGAGTGCATCTAACATAACAACAAATAAAAATTACACAGTTTATAATGCACAAAACAGGTGATTTGATACCTTTTATTGAACCAACAAAAGATTCACAGAATGTTCTTAAGCTTTTGGACAACACAGAATCCTTCATCAGAAAATGGCAGTTACACAAAGAAATCCCTTTAAAGTACATGGAGCAGAAATGGAAAAAAAGAGATGTGGCAGATTTCTGCCACAAGGTATTCAGGAAACCTTCTCCTCTTACAACTTCCGCACTAGGCTTAAGGTGCACCTGACTACCTCCTCAAAATGCAGCTGTTAAGTTAAGGGACTCCCAAGCATTAGCCAATACTCTGTGGTTCAACTCCTTTACCGTTGGAACTTGTTATATTACTATCATGCTTACTCTGTAATGTATCTATGTGACACATGTTATGTATTCTGTTGCACTCAATCCCATGTAATAATCTATGTAATCCTCGGGTCACCCCTGAAAAAGGGACTCTCGCGGGGCCCAGTGGGCTCACCCGATTATCAAAATTTAATAAATAAATAAATAAATGTGACAGTGTTGTTGATACACAAGAAAAGTAATAAGATAAAAACCTGACAGAAAACACAGACAAAAGAGTAGCCTTTCAAACCTAGTTGTGGTATAAATCAATCCTCCCAAGAATGGAAGTTATGTTACAGCAGAGGTCTATAAATGTTGGCTGCGTGTGTGCGTGTGTGTGTGTGTGTATGTGTGTGTGCACACGCCTGCTCTTCACTGACCAGTAGCATTTCTGTATGAATGTAAATGTATGAAACTAGCAACCACCAATTGTAAACAAACCAATTAATAGATGTATATAGGCACAATAATGATATATGTAACAAAAAATAAACATGCCAATGTACTGTACTTGGGACAAGAAGAAAGCAGCTGCAGTTTAAATTCTGTAATGGGTCATGAAACCAAGGTCCCCATTCATTCAATCGCTGCATGTTTTCAGAAGAAGATTAAGTCTGTCTGAGACTTATTCTTCTCAAATCATGCAGTGATAGAATGAATGGAGACCTTGGTTTCATGACCCATTACAGAATTTAAACTGCAATTACCTTTTTTTGTTATTCTTTTGGTAACTGGGTAAGGCCCACGAGGCACAAGTGCCTGTTTTTAGGGTGGCCCAGGAGCATTGGGGTGGTTAACTGACTTGCTCAGTTACACAGTATGCAAATGGAGGTCGTGGAAATCAAACCCAGGTCTGCTGGATATACCAAGCTCGTTCACAGCTCGTTACTCTAATATCTAGGCTATACCGTGCTAAGTACAGCACATCAACATGCTTATTTGTTTTACATATATCGGTATTGCACCTTTATATATTAACATAGTGGTTTGATTATAATTGGTGGTTGCTGGTTTCACGCATTTGCATTCATACAGAAATGCTACTGGTCAGTGCAGAGCACACGCGTACGAGCGCACCGTGTATACACACACACACACACACACACACACACACACACACAGGCTACCAAAATTTATAGGCCTTCTGCTGTAATATAAAGTTCCATTCCTGGGAGGATTGATTTGTACCACAACTAGGTTTCAAACACTGCTCCTTTATCTATGTTTTATGTCTGTTTTTTTATCTACTGTAATTATTGTCCTTGTGTATCAACACAACTGTCACATCCCTTTTTTTCCAGTTCAGCTCCATGTACTTTAAAGTGATTTCTTTGTATAACTGTAATTTTCAGATTAAGGATTCTGTGTCATCTGAAAGCTTAAGTACATTCTGAGAATCTTTTGTTGATCCAGTAAAAGGTATCAAATCACTTATTTGGTATATATTTTTTGTACAAGGACAAACACAGCATACACTTTAAAATGGGAAGAGGGATGTGGTCCACTACTACATTTGGCACACTATTTGCACATCACAATGTGTACGATAGTACTGCAGTACAGTTTGGGGCTTCTTTTTGGCATCCCTCACTAAAGCAAACAGTGTGCTATAACAAACCAGTTGAAGGAGTACCACAGTCAAAATTTGCAAAAACATATGTAGTACAGAGTGGTTTGATTTATGCATGTAGTCCTAGTGAGTCTTCCTTTTTGTCTACTATTAGGAATTTATTCTAAATTAGCCAACTAGTTTTAAAGTAGTTTTATGACTCCCAGGGATCTCCATCTTAGCATATTTTATTACTCTTCTTGTTCCTACAATGCCTCCTGTCCCACATAGCAGTGGAAGAAACACTAATTAAACTATTAAATTGTGTGTGTGGGTTGGTGCAGTTTAACTGTGTGACATAAACATCTTGTGAGGGTAAGAGGGGGAAGGTCTGGAGGCACTCATTTAATTGACACTGCTAATAAAGTCATAGGAGTCTTTGTTGCTGGGGTTGGAGGTTCTAATAAAATTGCATGGGCGAAGATACTTCTTGTGCTTCCTCTGGCAGGTTGGCATAATAGAGAGTGGTTGGATTGCCAGCGCATCAACACAGTGGTAGCACTTATGCTCACGATGCCAGAGACCCACATTAGGGAATAAGCACGAGTCATCAGGGTCTGGCAGGTTGGAGGAGGATTGAGCATCCCAGAGGATGATCTCCTTCTCTGGGAAGGGAGGAAGGGCAGCCAAATCCACTGTGATATAGCCACCTACATGAATACAGGTGTTAGTGGAGCTGGAGCAGCTTTTGGGTGGGAGGACATTCTCATGCTCCACCTCATGCACACTCATGCACATGTACTCTTGGTACATCCTTACACCAACATCCTAAGGGAATGGGGAGTAAACAGGAAAAGATCCCTAACAGCACAATGAAGCTGGCCTTGCCTACAGACTCCAGACCTAGCTCTTGGTCCCTGCCTCCAACAATTGGATCCATGTACAGCCAGGGTATGGGGAGCCCCTGCCTCCCCCACGAAAGGGGGAAGCTCTAGAGGAATACAGGATGCCAGGCAAGTCCTGAGGTTGCCATGGTGACAGGGCTGGGGTATCATAGTATCATAGGAGTTTTACAAGGTCAGTAAGCAATGCCTTTATATGAGCTTGCCACCTGAAGGTGGAAACATTTTTACAAACATTCAACTTTTATATTGCCCATATGCTGGTCCAACCTGTTTAAATGTTTCCATGTTATTACTGTCAATAACTTCACCTGGAAGGATATTCCTTTTGTATTACATGCTAGGTGAACCAGTAGCTTCTCTTTTTTGTTTTACAATGAGCCCCTCTCAATCTAAGATTATGTGACCTAGTCTGTGTTACAGTAAAATTTGTCTCTAGACCTAGGGCTTCAATAAGAAGAGGATCTTTAATTGCTTTGTATGTTAAGCAAAGGTCTCCACGTGCTTGGCAGTAGTTCATAGAATAGGTTTAATTCTTGTAATCTTTCTTCATAAGTTTTAATTGTCATGCCTCTGATTTTTCTTGTTATTTTCATTTGTACTCCCTTTATTAATTTTTTTCCTCTCTTTGTGTTTGGGACACAAAAAGGTGCACAGTAATCCAAGTGTGTTCTGACCAGAGTCTTATACAATGGTAAAATAACTACAGGTTGTCTGCTCCTTATGTGTTTGAGTATACATGCCATTATTTGTTGAGATTTCTTGACCTTAGTAATTGTATTATTTTCAAAGTTGAATTTATTATCTGTAATTACTCCCAAATCTGTTTCATAATCTGTTTCTTTCAACAAGTCTTGACTTAGAAAATAATTATTTTTCTTGTTATTATATCCCAAATGCATTACTTTGCATTTCTGAACATTAAGTTTCATTGTGTCCTTATTAGCCCATTGCTCAAGTGCAGTTAGCTCCTTCTGTAGTGGTGAGGAAGAACAAGATGGAGGCTGATCAATGAAGGGGAGAAAAAGAAAGGGAGAGAGGCTGGAGACAAGGAGGGACTGTTTAACACAAGGAGGGAGGATACAGTATTTCTATCCAGTTTTTTTAAACTTAAAGCAGCAGTATTTGTTAGACATCATAATTTGTTTTTCAGTCATAATGTTTTCCTAGCAGACATATCAAGGTACCTATTTTCTTTTCATTTTCTTTCTTTCCTGAATCAAGATAGGGAAATTTGATGTTTTTAAAAATCCCTACTCCCTTGCCATGCCTGCCATTAAAAAAAGGAAAAATCTTACTACAGTGCTGTGCTGCTTACTATCAGAAACATGTGGTAACACCATCTTAATATATCCATATTATGAATCCAGCATGCATAGTACATTCAACAAGTACCTGTAGCTTCAACAGAAAATTGCCAGAGGTGGCCATCTTTAATGATGTGAGTCATTATTTACAACATTAGCTATACAAGCTACTTTTAAAAAGTCTAAGAACACTAAAAATGCACCAAAGATGAATATAAGGATGTCAGAAATACATGTTTGCTAAAATAATATAATAAATATTTTGCTGACTACAGCAACAAATACTGCTGCTTTAAAAACAATCACTTTAACATTCTTTTATCAAAAACTAGTTTTATTAGAAAGGGCCCATTTTATCTCAATAAAGCACTCCAAGTCATGAGCAATTTGGGGGAAAACCCACTTCTCATGTGGTTAAAGTCACTTAGCCTTAGGCCTTGTGACACATCATTTAAGATATGAGTACATTCCTAACAAATCATGCTATGGCATGCCTTATTGTTTAAATCAACAACAATTTATTTATTTATTTATTTTAGTCTTTGGTAACCGGGTAAGGCCCACTAGGCACAAGTGCATGTTTTCAGGGGTGACCTGGGAGCACTGGGAAGTTAAGTGACATGCTCAGCATCACACAGTATACAAGTGGAGGTTGTGAGAATCAAACTCAGGTTTGGTCCGCTGGATGTACCAAGCTCATTCACACCTCGTTCCTTTAACCTCTAGGCTATACTGCCAGCCCAATACTCAGGAAGAGTATTCCCAAATGATTGGGAAGGCATTAAAGAAAGTCCTTAATACAATTTTTATAAGTTTGATTGGTAAAAAGATACATTTGACCTGCAGACGAATGTTTAACTGTCAATATATCATTCAGAGCAAATAATTTGTATAGTGAATCACCTTATGTATTAAACAACCAAATAAATACTGACTTCTTGCTAGTGGAGCTGTCCATCCTAGCTGGGTAGATAAAAAATAGCAATGAGTGCATGCAGGGACCAGTAAAACAAGGCAGTAGATATTATTATATGCCTCATAAAGGTTGAGTCAGTCCTTGAACATTTATTAAAAAAATATAATAAAAAAATGGAAGAATAGATCCAATCACAAGACTGGTGTTATAAGAAACAAGCATTTGTCAATGCCAAATGTTTGTTTGCTGATATTAGCATTGGACGTGCACGAGTTAGACAGATGCAGAATAGTAATGGCAGTGAAGTATTGAACTCATGCCAACCCCACCTCCACTCTGCAGAGATGGACAGGCATTGAGGTGTGCCTTTGGGTCATCACCCATCACGCTTACGGCATTTCATCTCACTCTATCCTGCAGACACCAAGTGTTAAGGTGTGCCTTGGGGTGTTTGGCTTTACAGTCACACCATTTCATAAGGACATATACCGAAATGGGTGCAGTGTAGGAGAATGGGTAAACTCTGGGGCTGAAGAGTCCAAGGTACATCTCAATGCTTGTCACTGGCCTCAGGGTAGGGGTGGGGTGGAATGGCATGAGCATTACAGCTCTCAATCCAAAGGAACAACCATGACACTTGTCAGTCTGTACAGGGTGGGACATTATATTTAGAACCCCTAATGCCCTGGGCATTTGTTGGTATTTGCACTACAAATTTTCAACATGGCCTTATTGTGACCCCCCACCTCATGAAAGCATTTGGGACCTCTGCTCATGAACAGTGGCACTGTGATTTTGTTAATCTGTCCCGAAAGTTGATTTCCCACAGTGACCACACCATTCTGCACCAGATGTGCAAAAACACATTTCAGGCAGGATGTGAAAAATGACAGCTGTACCATTCATAGGGAGGTGTGAAGAGATGGCAATGCTGAAAATCTGGAGTGAAAATATTACAAATGCTCAAACTTCTGAGTGTACATGGATGCTACACAATGCATGCTCATAACACAGTTATTTAATTGAATGATTTCACCTAATTTTCAACATAGGCATTTTGTGGCCCCCACCTCATGAAAGCATATGGGACCTCTGCTCATGAACAGTGTCACTATAATTTTCTTAATCTCTCCCGAATGTTGATTTCCCACAGCGACCATGCCATTGTGTGCCAGATGTGCAAAAACACATTTTGGCAGGATGTGAAAAATGACAGCTGTACTGTTCATAAGAAGGTGTGCAAAATTGACAATGCTGAAAATCTGGAGTGAAAATATTACAAATTCTGAAAGTTATGAGTTTGCATGGAAACTGTGCAATGCAGTCTCATAACAGTCATTTTGTGGAATTTTGTCACCAATTTTTCAACATAGGCCTTTTTGGACCTCTGCTCATGAACCGTGTAACTGTGATTTTCTTAATCTGTCATGAACACAGATTTCCCACAGTGACCGTGCCGTTGTGCATCAGAAGTGTTAAGACACATTTTGGCCAGGATGTGAAAAATGACAGTTGTACTATTCATAAGGAGGTGTGAAAAAATACCAATGTTCATAACAATCTGGAGTGAAAATATTACAGATTCTCAAAGTTACGAGTGTATGTGGAAACTGCACAATGCACGCTCATAACACAGTCATTACTTGGAAATTTTTCACCAAATTTTCAGCATAGGCTTTTTGGGGGCCTTCTTCATGAACAGTGACACTGTAGTTTCATTAATCAGTCCCAAAAGGTGATACCACAGAGTGACCACAAAATCACATTTTGGGACCGAATAACCAGATGACAGACACTAAATTCATGAGATGGGTCCCAAGAACCCATGTTGAAAATTTGGTGCCAAAATTCACAAAAATGGCTGAGATATCTACCTATGTTTAAACCACCTCATTTATGCAATTATACAGCTTACTGGCATTTCTTCAGTTCACTGTCATCTTTAAAAAGTGCAGACGTGTTCCCGTTCCACCGAAGATCATTGTGCTGGACTCCAGAGGTAAGTATGGGGTGAGGGGGGTTATAGGGAGGTCAGTTGTGCAGAGGGTGAGTGCGGGTTGGGTGAGGGGGCACCAGACACAACAAGGGATGGTTTTCTGTTTTAACAGGGTTTAAAAAAAAGACCTCATGGGATGGTTTTCCTATTACAGGGACCCCAGAATGCCACCTGGGTGTTTGTTGGGGGGGGCTGTAGCCGATGGGGATTGGGCACCCTGTCAGCACATAAAGAGTGTTTGGGGGCTGCATGAGCTGAGGGGGATTGGGCACCCCCCTCGGCACACAACAAATCGGGGGAACATTATGCCGATGGGGTTTGAGCTCCCTGTTGGCAAATTAACTTGGAAGGGGGTATGCCAACAGAGGGATTGGGCACCCCCATCAACTTTCATGGGGACTGTGAGAGGTAAATGACAACAGCCACTGCCATGTTTATTTAAAACAAATGAGGGGGATATTATGCAGACGGGGATTGGACTACCCCATTGGCAAATGAACTGGAGATGGTGCATGTTGACACCGGGATTGGGCACCCCGTCAGCTTTCATGGGGACTGTGAGAGTTGGCTGGTGACAGTCACCACAATGTTTATTGAAATGGGACACTGGATAAGGCAAGCTGTTATTCACCACTGGAATCAGGGACTGCCCCAGCAGCAAAAACAACTGATTCTTCAATGATGGGGCACTCCCTGATTGCAGCGGCGAGTTTATTTCAAGTTGGTAGCATGCTACAATCCTGCTGTCATTGACAGCATACTCTTCTATTGGCGCCACAGAGACCAGACCCCAAATGGACTGCTGGCATTGGTCACAATACTGCTGCACGTCCACAACTCACTACTATAGAAGCCGCCGCAACATCTTTCTTGCACATGTGCACAGGCAAACATAAAAAGTGCTTATGTTTATAAACAACAATTTTTGGTAAATATTTTTACAGATTCTTCCAAACTGTTCCTAGGTACACATCTAGAAAATCTTTTTTGTAATTAAACATAGAAACATAGAATTTCGGGAGGCAGTATAGCACAGTGGTTTAAGGCTCTGAGCTGCAAATCTGGAGACATGGGTTTGAATCCCACAGCCTCACCTTGCATACTGTGTGATCCTAAGCAAGTCATTTAACTTCCATGTGCTCCCAGGTTGCACCTGTAAACAAGCTTTCAGCTTAGTGTGTCTCACCTGGTTAAACAATTGGAAAAAAAATAATTTGAGGGCAGAAAAGGATCGCTTGGCCCACCTAGTCTGCCCATTTCTCTACCTAACGGATAAGCTCCAGATCCTAGTTAACCAACAGCCTACTTCCTCCTACCCCCCCACTAGAATTGTCTTATGTCTGTCCCATGCATTCTTGAATTCCCCCCACTGTTTTTCACTCTATGACCGCCTCAAGAAGACTGTTCCATGAATCCACAACCCTCTCTGTGAAGAAATACTTCCTCACATTACCTTTGAGCCATCCCTCCTCTATCTTCAAATTGTGCCCCCTTGTCCTTGCACATCTCTTTTTCTGAAAGATGCTACCCTCTTGAACTTTATTGATTCCCTTGAGGTATTTTACAGTTTCTATCATGTCCCCCCTCTCCCTCCTTTCCTCGAGGCTATACAACTTAAGCTTCTTTAATCTTTCTTCATTTGTCTTCTGGTGCAGACTCTGCACAATTTTGGTTGTCCTCTGGACAGCCTCACCCCTGTCTATGTGTTTGCGGAGATGGGGTCTCCAGAACTGTACACAGTACTCCAGATGTGGTCTTACCAACTGTCTGTACAGATGGCCAACAACTTCTTGTTTTCTACTGGTGATGCCTCTCTCTATGCATCCCAGTATCTCCCCAGCCCTCCTCACTGCCTTCTCACATTGCTGGACAACCTTTAGGTTGTCTAATATGACTACCCCTGGTCCTTTTCCTATTTTTGCTGTTGTCAGTATCTCACTCCCCCTTGTGTACTTTTCCCCTGGATTTTTGTTTCCCAGGTGCATTACTTTCCACTTCTTTGCGTTGAATCTAAGCTGCCACACATTTGACCATTCCTCCAACCTTACCAAGTCCCTTTTCATCCTTTCCAACCCACCTTGTCTATCGATCCTGTTGTAGATCTTTGTGTCATCTGCAAAAAGACATACTTTTCCTTCCAGTCCCTCTGCAATGCCACTTATAAAGACATTAAAAAGGACTGGCCCCTGTACTGAATCCTGCAGTACCCCACTGGTACCCCCCCATTCTTCACTGTGGACTCCATTTACTATTACCCTCTGTGCCCTGTTGTCTAGCCAGTGTTTCACCCAGGCTACCACCCTGGGATCCACTCCTAGGCTGGGTAATTTGTTTATTAATCTTTTGTGCGGGACTGTATCAAATGCCTTGCTAAAGTCTAGGTAGACCATGTCCACCGCCCCTCCCTCATCTACTACTTTGGTCAACCAGTCAAAGAAATCAATTAGATTTATCCGACATGATCTTCCTGCTGTGAATCTATGATGCCTTGGGTCCTATGCCCCACTGGCCTCTAGGTACTCAACAGTTCTTTCCTTCAGAAGTGATTTCCCTACCACAGAGGTCAAAATGACAGGTCTGTAGTTTCCTGCCTCTGTCTTGCTCCCACTTTTGTGAAGGGTAATCACATCTGCCCTCCTCTAGTCCTCAGGTACCACGCCATTCTCCCATAATTTATTAAAAAGGGTAGTTAGTGGTGTTACTGTTTCTTCCCTTAGTTCTTTTAGAATTCTGGGGTGAATCCCATCAGGCCCCATTGCTTCATTCACCTTCAGTTTAAAGAGTTCTTTCAGAACCCTTTCTTCTGTGAAAGGACTAATATCAACCCCCCTATCCAGACTGCTTCTATTGACAGGATCAGGTATCGCCCCCTGCTTTTCCATTGTGAATACTGAGCAGAAGTATTCATTCAGTATCCCTGCTTTTTCACTGTTGCTCTCTGCCCAACCACCTTCCTCTTTATTCATCCTCAGTATCCCTGCCTTAGTCTTTCTTTGCTTACTAATGTACATATAAAAGGTTATATCTCCCTTCTAAACAGAGTTGACTATCTTTTCCTCGGTTTGGGCCTTTGCTATTCTGACTGCCTTACCCGCTTCCTTCTGCTTTAACTGGTACAGTTCTCTGTTCTACTCCTTCTGTCTTTCCTTATACTTCCTGAATGCTATCTTTTTCTCTCTAACCTTCCCCACCACTTCTTTTGAGAACCATGGTATTTTTTTCTTTTATTTTGATTTGTGTATTTACTTCACACAAAGGCTTGTTGCCTCTGTGATGGTGGTTTTGATGTTTCCCCATTGTTGCTCCACCACTCTTTCTTGCCTGTTTACTAGTGCTTTTCTGAGGCACTCTCCCATTTTGACAAAATCAGCCCTCCTGAAGTCCAGTACCTTCACTTTTGTATGGCTTGACTCTACAGCTAAGTTTATCATGAACCACACTGTTCGGTGGTTGCTTGTACCCAAATGACTACCCACTTCAAGATCGGAGATCATCTTTCCATCCCCATTTGAGAGTATGAGATCTAAGATTGCTCCCTCCTGAGTGGGTTCCAAAACTAGCTGTCTGAGGCATGCCTTCTGTAGGGCATCACGAATGGCACTTCTCTTGGATGTTGCTGCAGCCAAGGTGCTCCAGTTATCATCTGGCATATTCAGGTCCCCCATCAGCAATATCTCCCCTTTATCTGCCATCATAAGGATGCCTGCTATCATTTCCTGGTTCATTTCCTCCTCCTGAGACAGGGGTCTGTATACAACCCCTGTGAGGATTGTGGTGCCATTTCTAGTCTCCAGGCTGACCTACAGTGCCTCCTCTCCTCTCTGTTTTCCCTTTAGTTCTGTTGCTTTGATCCCTTCCCCTACATAGAGAGCTACTCCTCCTCCTCTTCTTCCCTCCCTGCCCCTCCTGAAACAATCAACTACAACTTTGACCTTCCACCTTGGGGAGTGCCTTTCTTCCTTTAAGACACCTATTGGACAGAGGTTAAGTAACTGGTCAAGTCACAAATGACTACAAATATCTCCCAGCTACAGTTCCTCCCTGGCAAATTAAAGTTAAACTAAGAAATGTCAACCCCAAAAACAGAGAATCAATACTAGTTACTTACACAGGTCCAAAAAGTAATAATTCATTCAATGTAGTCTAGAAACTAACCTCCTTGATTTAAGGAAGCATTGGCTGCTTTCTCTCTCTCTCTCTCTCTCTCTCTGTGTCTCAGCAGACAGGGACCACAAACAACTCCTGTTTTAGGGACTTCTGGTGTGATGGCTGCCCATTGAGACACTTCTTCTGATGGCTCCCCTGCCCTCCCTTGATTACCACTATAAATCATGCTAAATGATCTCCTTTTGCTGCCTACTAATACTTCATATCTCACTGACTGACTGGGATATAGTAATTTTCAAAATTTTCATGGATTGTCCGCAGAATGGATGCGGAAATTAAAACACCGTCTCTCCACCACACTCCCCCTTTGGCTCCGGCAAAAGACAAGGCCACTAAGAGAGCTAAAGCTGGCTCAACTGATATTTCCCCACCAATGAAGCAGCAAGGTGCCCTAAAGGAGGAATGGTTTCTGGAGAAGTTAGCTCTGATGAAAGAAACATTACTTGTTCTCGCTGCAGAATTTAAGGGCATGAAAACATCGCTTGATTGGCTCCATGTACACACTAAAGACAATGAAGCCCGTATTTCTTCCTTGGATGATTGGAGGGGAAGACTGGATCCTGAGATAGTAACATTATGCCACTGACTGAAGAAGACTGCGGATCATTTGGAGGATCTTGAGGGTCACTCGAGAAGAAATAACCTTGTGGTCTTGGGCCTGCCTGAAGGGGAGGAGGGGTGCCACGCAGTCATGTTTGCTCAGAAGATGTGTGATAAGCTGGCATGGCCCTCACTTAATGGGCTCACCTCCATCATCGAAAGGGCCCATAGGTCCCTCCTCCACATGCCTCCCTCAGGCTCTCCCCTCACCCTTTCATCTTCCGCCTGCTGAACTTTTTGGACAAGCAACACGTTATCTCCAAATTGAAGGAAGTGACAGAAGTACAATGGGCTGGTAAGAGAATTTGCGTCGTGCAAGATTTGCCCTACTCAGTTCGTCAAAGGCATTCAGCCTTTCATCCATTAGCAGCCAAACTAGTGACTGCTGGTATCAGATTTAGAGTGCATTATCCGGCCACCCTACAAATCCACAGAGATGAGCAATTGCACTCTTTTGATTCACTTGATGCTGCTAAGGAAACATGCAATAAATGGTATCCTGATCTAATTAAATTAACACTCTTCAGCTTATTTTGTGGTATAGAGTGTCAACTAGTGGTCATTTATCGAATTACGTGTTTCTTGCTATACAACCTGCTCAATAAATAGTGATTTAAAACTACTGTAATTCTTCTTTGTAAACTGTTATGGGATAAGGCTTAATGTTGTTCATTTGTGAGCCTTTTCAAGCGTGCAAGTCTGATGTGAAGAGCCCTCACTTTTAATTGTAGTTGATGTATTTGAAATGTTTTTCTTTTTCCTTCCTCTGTCTAACAAGTGGGTTACTTAAGTTCACTGGGCTCTGATTTTGTTGAATCCAGTAGATTCCTATTTTTCCTTGGAGGAGACAGTATACTTATAGTACCCTTGTTGAATGTATCATTTTGGTTTATATTTTTATTAAGGTGGGGTCACTTAGTTCAAGCTATTAATGATGGGGTAGACGGTTTAGGATTTTCTGATTAGTTTATGTATTTATTAAAGCATTGTAGTGTTTAGAGGTTATAATTGAATATTGTTATTAACAGTTGAATGTGTAGTTTCCAGTGTTTAAGCATGTTGGTCAAATAGCTTTAGCATTTAGAATAGATAAAGGGTCGGGGGGAGGTGTATTCAGAGGTCAGTTGTTGGGACTGGAGGTGATTTACACTATACTCCTATACTGGGGCATACTTCATGGTTATGTATATATGCCAGGGAGGGATTTATTTTGGGGATGGAGTAACACATTCTATAAGTTATTAATTTATTTCAGGGAAGTATTGGGTAATAGTGAGGGAGGGATGAAGAGTCAGTCATGGGGTTTCTATCCTTGGATAAAAGTCATAAAAAGTACTTTAGTTTTTGACTTCTTCATTCTACCAAACTGCCTAAACCTTAGGTTTGATTATGAGAATAGCCTCATGGAATGCTGAGGGAGCATGGGTCAGATTGAAACGCCACCAGATTCTTAAGCATTTGGATCTAGTGTACTCAGGAGCTGCTTTCTTGCAGGAGGAATGTCTGTTGGCTAGTGAATGTATCCTATTCAGGAGAGAAGAAATGGGATGTGTCTGTAGAGCTGGCAACTCCACTTCCCAAAGAGGAGTTGCGATTTTATTTACCAGAGGGACACAATTTCAATTATTACAGAATATGGGGAACCCAAAAAGGGACATTCCTTTCTTTAAGAGGGTTGTTCAATCATAGTGAAATCATTTTGGGTACAGTGTATGATCCTAATCACTCTTCTCCTGAATTTTTTTCACAAATAGCCCTCATGTTAGCCCCGTTCAAGCAATTGCTAATAATCTTAGCTGGGGATTGGAATCTCACATACTGTATGACACTATTTTGAATAGATCTACACAGAGAGATTGTAGCTTATCCCCTGCACAGAGGTCTCTACATGAAATGATGGAAGGACTGGGGCTTTCTGACTCCTGGTGCCTTCTTCACCCTATTGTGAAGCAATTCACATTCTGCTTGAGCCTATCATAAAACCTACTCTCACCTGGATTTTTTTCCTAGTAAATCAGGCCATGTTGATGGACCAGTTTGACTGGAATTTCCCCTAGGGTCTTATCTGATCAATCTTTGGTATGGTTTGAAGGTAGGGCACCCCAGAGTATTCCTAAGGTTACCATGCGGAAACTTAATCTCCAACTGCTCTCACAGAAAGATACTGGGAACAGGATCAGTACTCTGATTACTCAGTACATGGATCAAAATAGGGGTTCTATACCAGCATACAATCAACTTTGGTGTTCACTGAAATGTTATTTGAGGGGGGAATTTATTAGAACTGCTCCTACCTGGAAAAGGAAAAATGAGTCCACAGCGAAGTCCTTATTGGATTCCATCCAAACTCTTGAGGTAGCCATGGCCACTAATCCTTCTGATGGGGATTTAATTCATCTCACGCTTCTTAAAGACCAATACATGGAGACACTTAGGGAGAAGGCTGAATATGATTTGTTTAAGACCCATGTTAGATATCTGGATCAAGGTGATAAAGCTGGGCATCTCTTAGCCTTTAAATTGAGACATCAGGAGAAGTTTAGATTAGTTACATCTTTACTACAAATGGTGGCTGTCCCTTGACATCTCCTATTGCTATAGTGGAGGAATTTGAGTCGTTCTATAGGAAACTATATAGCCTCCCAGAAAATACCCCTACTCAATCTGAAATTCAGGACTACCTCTCTCATCTCTCCCTTCCCACCCTTAGTCAAGAGCAGTGGACCCAATTAATTTTTCCCATTTCGACATTAGAGATTACTACTGCAATCAGGTCTCTTCCATCAAATAAAGCTTCCCTGGACCAGATGGTTACCCATCAAACTTTTATCACACTTTTGAGAAGGAACTTACCCCTATTCTTCAAGACCTGTATGCCCATATCTGTGCCCATGGGATCATAGACTTAACCCTATTAGAAGCTACCATCATTGTTTTGCCTAAACCTGGGAAACCCAAAGATAGAGTAACAAACTATAGGCCGATTTCTTTGATGAATTAAGATATTAAAATTTTGGCTAAAATTCTGGCCTCCAGGATTACCAAAGTTTGGGGTAATTTAATCAGCCCAGAACAGATAGGTTTTTTTGGTGGTAAAAACCCCCTAGATAACTTTCATAAACTTGCCCATATCTTCTCCGTATCCAGGGAGGCAGGTCTACCAATGGTCCTTGTCTTCTTGGATACGGAGAAAGCTTTTGATAGGGTAAGTTGGCCTTCTCTTTTTGGCACTATGGCCCAATTTGGATTCCCCATTAAATTTATTGCCTGTATTAGGTACTTACTTACACTCTAATCCTAGGGCTAAAATTTATTGTAACGGAATTTTTTCTAATAATTTCCCACTGTTCTCAGGCACGCGTCAAGGGTGCCCATTGTCCCCTTTGTTGTTCAACTTATATTTGGAGCCCTTGCTCTGTAAACTACAGTTATCTACAAATATATCTGGTATTCCAGGAGGTCCAAAGTTGTCGGCCTATGCGGACGACACTTTACTGCACATTTCTGAACCAATTAAGGCTATCCCATTAATCTTAATATAATAACAGAATTTAGCTGGCTCTCAAATTACAAGTTGAACATTAACAAGACTGAGGTCATGCCTCTTAATTCCCATGTCCACAGATGGGATCTGGTTGGCTTTAATATGGCCAGGACCAACAGACTTAAGTACCTTGGAATTATTTTGGCGCCCTCAAATTTTCTCCTGAAGAAGCTCAACCTTGATAACCACCTCCTAACTATCCAATAAGATTTAATCAGATGGTTCCCCTTATATATTTTCCTTCAAGGCATAATCAATGTGATTAACATGAATCAGTTACCTAGAGTGTTTTACCCTCTCAACATGCTGAATATTTACCTTCCCATATCTTGGTTCTGTTAACTCCAGAGCATGAATACTAGGTTGTAATGGCATCATAAACCTCCTCAGAGATCCTATATTAGTCTTTGTGCCCCTAAAACTTTAGGGTGACTTAAACTCCTTAATTTTTATCACTATTATTTGGTGAGTCACATCGCCAAATATATGCATCCTTCTTTGAACATTTCCCAATCCCAATACAATCTCCTTTGGTTACAAATTGAAAGGGAACTTATTAAAAGTTCTAAGCTGTCTCCTGAGAGCCTTTGGTATATACTTCCTAAAAAATTTCCAGTCTCACTGTGGCCCACGGTCATATTCACTTCAGTTAAGGTTCACAATCAATTATGTAGGTCACTAGGAATTATGATTTCTAAAGATATTTTGCAACCACTGTTTGATAACCCCAGTTTAAAGGTTGGTAGAACTTTGCTCTCCTCACACAATGTGAAAACACCTGTAAACACAAGGGTCATAGATATAGTTCAACAGGGAAAGTTGTGCTTGGTTTCTGATATACTGGGGAAATTCCACATCTCACCAAAGTCCATTTTTTATGTTTATCAAGTTAGGCATATGCTTATCAACTGGTTTGATTTGGCTTGGTGGGATATTAATCATGGTGTTCCAGTCCCTTGCAGGGCAACGTCACGCTGTTTCCGGTTTACTTGTGGCCCTATACATGAAATCGAGCCCAGGTAAAGTGACTGATACTTTCCCAAACAACTGTTTTAATTGGGAAAAGCTATGGGGAGGAATTTATACATGTAGTGCCAATGATAGACTCTGACTGACACAAAACTATATTTTGCATGCTCTGCACTTGACCCCTACTAAACTTTATAAGATAGATAGGCTCCCAAATGATCAATGCTTCAGATGTGGCCAGATGCAAGGCTTCCTACTGCATATTTTCTGGGAATGCCCCCTGGTTGCTCCCCTATGGTCTCTAAATCTAGAGCAGATCCCTTATTAGGTATTCATGACCTTTTTACCCCACAGATTTGCTTGTTAGGGGATTATTCAACAGTGGCCATGAAGGAAAGAAGGTATTTTATTAACCTAATTTCCCTCACAGTGAAAACTCTAGTTTTAAAGCATTGGAAAGACCAACACCCACTTTAATATACAGTCGTAATCAAGGTTTTTTTTATAGTGTAAGGCTGTTAGAAGTGCTTGTTAGAAGTGCTTGGAATAATCGCTGACTACAGCACTGAATAACTTGCATTAAACTAATTCAGGGACAGAGTACTACTCACCTTTCTTAGGAGGAGCAACTTATTAGGGGTACGCGAACCTCTTGCAAGCTTAGGCATCTCCACATAGAATTTCTGGGCCCCTTCCTTCTCTTGCAGGAGCTTAATATCTCCTAGCCTAGATTTCTATACCAGGACAACATGTCCGACATTGCCTTCCATACGTGGAATGCTAGAGGGTTAAATTCTCCAGTGAAGTGCAAAAAGGTCCTGACCTACCTTAAATGGCTATACTCTAAAGTAACGTTTCTTCTAGAGACTAAACTTTCAGGGGAGGACCATCAATATATGGCCAAAGATCGAGTAGGCCAACAAGTACATTTCAATGCCACATTCAGAGAATGAAGGGTACTTATTCTCCTTCACAAATCTCTCACTTGGTCTCTTACCCAAACTCTCTCCAGCTCTGATGGTAGATGGATAATGGCAACATTTAACACCCCTTCTGGGCTGACTACCCTTTGTAACTTATATGTCCCCAACAAAGACTCTCCCCAATTTTTCTATAACTTTGCTGAGGTGCTACTGCAGTTTATCCCCCCACCAGATTCCCCCCTCTTTATAGGATGCACCATTAATCTAACACTAGTCCCGTCTCTAGATCAGAAAGATAGGGGTACAGAGTCTCACCTGAGGAGTGAGAAAGCAATACATCAACTGATTGCAGATCAAGGTCTGACAGACATCTGGAGACTTTTTCACCCTAGGACAAGGGACTACACTTTCCACTCAGAACTGAATGCCTCACATAGTAGATTAGACTTCTGGCTTGGCTCCCCTGGATGTAAATATCCTCCCAAGAGTCATCTCAGATCATGCCCCAGTTTTACTCCTTATCCAATGGGATGCTATAACGTCCTCACCCCAACAATGGAGACTGGACCCCCTCTTAATGAGAGACCTAGACTTCATCCCCTGGGTCCTTAATGAAGCATCCCTCATTCTAGCAGAAAATCCCATCTCGGACGCATCAGCGAGTAATACTTGGGAGGCATTCAAAGTCACAATGCGAGGCAGTATTTTGGGCTTCACAGTGGCCAAACAGAGGGAAAGAGAACAACATCTGGTTACACTTGAACAAAAACTGATAGAGGCAGGAAGCTGCCTTCAAAGATATGCCATCCCCCTCCAATAAATCTGCTATAGGGTGAACTATTCTGGGCCTAAGGTTTGAGATTAACCAGCTTCTGAATAAGAAAGCAGAAGTAACAATTCTGTACCTTAGGCATACTTTTTTGGGAAGGGGGTGATAAGGGAGGCAAGGTACTAGCGTACCAGTTACAGAAACAGCAAAGCAGCAGACACATCCCGGGCCTGAAAGACAAGCAAGGGACACTGACTACTGCCCCAGAGAAGATCAATGAGATTATGACTGCTTTCTACTGAACTCTTTATACCTCCACACATCAGGAGTCAACTAGAGATACGACAACAAAGGAAAGGTGCTGCGAATCAGTCTAATCAGCCCGGTGCATACAACTGAGCAGACAGCTCGTAGTAATAGAACACACAAAAATTGTAGCACTCGTGCCAGCAAAGTCCACTAGTAATAGTCAAAAAGAACACCAGTGGAGTCTTTTGAGCCTTTTGAAAATGTATTTGGTGACAAAAGGACAAGAACAATCCATAGGTATATCACAGGCACTGGGATTTATCTTAGAACATAATTATTTTAGATTTGATACCCAGTTTTACTTACAAAAATGTGACACAGCTATGGGAGCAGCAATGGCACCAAGTTACACAAATTTATTTCTGGGACATTGAGAAAAAATTAATTTGGACCTATTAACCTCATGTGTAAATCTCAAGTTCAAGTTATTCACATTGAGCCACTTGACAAAATTACCTGCCTAAGAGTCACTTTCTTGCCAAATGCATATTACATCGTCAATGAAACGATACCAATATTTAATGCAATTAACAAATGGATTAATCTTGTCATTAAAAATAATGGTCTCTTCCCAATGCCCCAGAAATAAATTTGTGTAACTTGGTGCCATTGCTGCTCCCATAGCTGTGCCATTGTTTTAAATAAGGAAAATGCATCCTTCCAGAAATGGAAACCCACTGTAGTAAAGTCTATATAATGTCTACATTTAGAGTTATACTACATTTTGGCTCTTAATGGAGACCTTTCTATTGGATTCACCAGCTATTTAGATAGATCCCTTGATAGAACAAACTTAACAGTGAGCGCTGTTTAGCTGAACCTGTTATCATTTAGAGCCATTTTGTGAGTGGAATCTCATTTTGAATATAACCATGTTGTTACACCTATTTTTTTATTTATTTCTTTTTTAAAGGTTATGGTTAATTGTACATAGTAAATTGTTTGTTTGTTAACACCAAAAGAACACATGTAGTGTTATTATGGAACTTTGAGATGAATTTCAGACATTTGTAGTAGGTACATTGTGATTAATGATGTAATACATTCTCTGTGATGTCATGCATTCATGTATATTTAAGTGTGTATTTTCTGTTCACTGGCCACACCCCTGAGGAAGACTCACGAGGAGTCAAAGCGCTGGGTGATTGTTTGGTGTGTTTGGTGATATACCTATGGATTGTTCTTGTCCTTTTGTCACTAAATACATTTTCAAAAGGCTCAAAAGACTCCACTAGTGTTCTTTGTGACTATTACTAGTGGACTTTGCTGGCACAAGTGCTACATTTTTTGTGTGGTCAACTAGAGATACTCAGACATTTTTGGAGGCACTCTCTTTACCCATAATAAATCCACAGCAGGTTTTAGAGTTGGATCTCCCCATTTCCAGTGAAGAGGTGAGCTCAGCTATCTGAGGTCTGAAACTGGGGAAATCAACTGGCAATGATGGCATTAAGGCTGATTTTTACCAGGCCTTAGCCCCAGTGGTTGCACCAATATTCACTGAAGTTTTCCAAGAGATAGAGCTAAAAGGCCCCCTCCCCCCTCCATGAGAGAAGCTATAATTGTAGTTAACCCCAATAAAGATAAAGTCCCTACAAATCTGGGAAACTATCACCCCATACCCCTCATCAATCTAGACAGCAGATTGTACTCAAAAATTCTAGTAACTAGGTTAAGTCCCTTACTCCCAAAACTTATACACGCATCACAAGTCTGCTTTACCCCGGTGGTCATAGTTCGGGCCACCTGAGGACTCTTATGAATCTCATACACTTGTCTTGAACTCTCCCCACACCTGCTGCTGCTACTGCAGTAGACTTCAAGAAAGCATTTGACTCCATTGAATGGACCTACTTGTACCAAGTTCTTACATTCTTGGGATTGGGTAACAACTTTCTCTCTTGGATACAAGCCATTTACACTTCCCCCTCTGCTAGGGTTAACACAAACTCAGTCCTTTCTTCCCTATTCCTGCTGGAAAGAGGGACAAGACAAGGTTGCCCCCTTTCCCCCCTTCCCGCCTGCAGCTCCTTGGAAGCTGCTTGTCCCTGAACAGGGCTGCTCCAGCTCATCCACGGTCAGCCGGCACCCAGCCAGCCACCGACCAAGACCAGGACACCTGTCTGCAGCTCCTTGGAAGCTGCTTGTCCCTGAACAGGGCTGCTCCAGCTCACCCACGGTCGGCCAGCACCCAGCCAGCCACCGACCAAGACCAGGACACCCGCCTATAGCTCCTTGGAAGCTACTTGTCCCTGAACAGGGCTGCTCCAGCTCACCCACGGTCGGCCGGCACCCAGCCAGCCACCGACCAAGACCAGGACACCCGCCTGCAGCTCCTTGGAAGGTACGGGACAGCGCAGCCAATCAGAACACGGGTGCTTCCAGCAAACCCACTCTGATTGGCAGGAGTTTTCCCCTGCTATAGACACCTGGCACTTTGTTAGATTTTCAATAGAACTAAGCACATTTCAACTGTGTTATTAGGAGTTTTTCAACTGTATTAGCTGGATTGTAATTTCTACTACTGTTTTAAAGTGCTTACACCTCTTCTGTCTGACCGCTCTTCCTGCAGTGCCTCCCCCCATCCAAGCACTCTGCCTTGGTGCCGATAAGTCGAGCTACCTTTTTTTTTGGTTTTTTTGTTTCAAGTGGCTAGTTTTCCATTAGCAGGTTATACAGACCTGCCACTAGAGGGATTCTTGGTCTTCTACATAAATCACTGTATTCATTCATGGGCAATATGGCCTGCATTATCATTCTACTTCTTTCCCGGTGTTGCTACAAGGGGACTTGAGTCTGAAGGGTGGATGGCCACTAACTAAGCTGCTCCTGCTCTCCTTGTTCCCCTTTCTGCTGTATTTTCTCATCTAGGTTTTAAGTGAGTACCTAGATGGGCAAATTTCTTGCCTAGAAAATATTGCACTAATACAAATCACGAGGCCTCTCAATCTGGGACCATGGCTCTCCTTATTGTGTTTTTATTGCTCCTAAGGTGCAGAGTTTTCAGCAATACAGTGCAATTCGAAGTACCTCAATGCAATTCAGTTCTCCAATGTACCTTATCAATACCTAATGTTATAACAGTCTACCGTGCAGACACTATGTCATTCTCCTCTCCCCTTTTAGCCTATTCCACCCGGTTAGCCTACACCCCCTTGCTACTGTCCTCACCTATGTCTACCCAAGCACTTACATTGATCACAATCAACTGACATTACAGTGGTGCTGGCTCTTGCGCAGCACGATATGGGTTGCCACGAAGAAATAAAAAGCAGTCTCCATTCTTATAAGCTCCTTAAAGAAAGTTATACTTCTGCTTCTTCTCTGCTCAGGAAATGTGAGCTCCAACCCTGGCCCCACCTACAACTTACCTCGCCTATCGATTTTGCTGAAGCCACAGGTCTCAAAATGATGATGGTCAACATTTTAAGCCTGCCTAAAAAACTTGTACAGCTGCAAGCCTGGGCTGCACACGTTAACCCAGACCTTATCATAATTACTGAGTCGTGGTTAAAAAAGACTAACACTGATCAACAAATATCACTGCAGGGCTACAATTTATTTAGAGCAGATAGAGAGTCTAGAGGCGGGGGTGTGGTTACCTATGCCAAATCTAAGTACTTGGTCACCAATATTAGTTGCAAATCTCTAGCCAAGGAATTTGAGTTAGTTTCGCTGAGCCTTCATCTCCCCTCTTCGGAATGTATCACTATCCTTGGTGGCTATAGACCCCCGTCTGGTGGTGATGAAGTCCTTAATCTTTTGAAATCCATGTTCGTAGATGCAAAAACTGAAACAATATTTCTAGGAGATCTAAATATGGACTGGCTGTCACCTAAATCACACAGCCTCAAATCCCTTTGTGACGAGCTAGGTCTTGGGCAATTAGTCAGTGAACCTACTAGGAACAACACTCTAAATACTGCCAACAGTTCCATTCTAGATGTGGTACTAACCACCTATCCACACAAAATATCTCATTTGGTGGTGTTTCACAACGACAAGAGCGATCATGGATTGTTGCTTGCATAAGATCTCAAATTAAGGCCCGTCCGCAACCCATCTTTATAACAAAAAGATCCTTTCGCAAATTCAGTGCAGTAAACTTCCTATCCGACCTGAGCATGATCAGATGGCAAGATCTTTACCTAGCCAAAGATGTCAACAAGGCAGCTTGCATCCTTAATGACAAACTCACTACAATAATAAATAAGCATGCCCCTTTCATCAAAGTAAGGGTACGGAACAATTCCAATCCCTGGTTCACCTCAGATCTCAAGGCAGCCCTTATAGCTCGAGATAAGCTCTGGGCTAAAGCTAGACATTCCAAAGAATCTTTGGATTGGCAGGCCTTTAGAACAGCCAGGAATAACTGTGTGAAAAAACTTTGCTCTGCTAAAGCTAACTATTATATTTCTACTCTCGAACAAGCTAAAGGTAACCCTCATAAACTATGGAAGACTATCAAAGCTATAAGGATGGCCCATGGCCCCTCTGTCCCAACAAAGATAGTTGCAAGTGGCAAGATTGTGGAAAACAAGTCCCTAATCCTGGAGGAACTTAACTCCCACTTTGCCACAGCTGGATTAGCTTTGACTCGCCACCTCATGCTGGTGCTGCGGTGAGCCAGCATACCCCTCCCGCCACATCTAGTCCTGCACCCAGCCCTTCCAACTGTAAGTAGATAACTTATAAAGAAGTAGAAGATTCTCTTCTTAACTTAGACACCAAAAAGCGCAGGGGACAATGGTTTGGAACCCTTTTTCCTAAGGTCAGGCTCGCCCATCTCACTGCCCCAATTCTCCACATCTTCAATCTTTCCATTACATCTGCTATCAGCTGCCCCTGCTGGAAATCAGCACATATCCTCCTCTATTTAAATTTGTGACCCATGCGATGTAAACAACTATAGGCCTATCTCCATATTGCCTATCCTTTCTAAAGTTCTCGAAAAACTGATCCATATTCAGTTAAAATCTCACTTGAAAACCTCTCTCATTAACCCAGCTCAATCTGGCTTCCGGGCAAATCATAGCACAATCACTGCACTAGCAAAAGTAACCAATGATTGGATCTCTGCTATAGATGCTAAGAAGGTAACTGGTGCAGTCTTTTGGACCTCAGCAAAGCTTTTGATACTGTTGATCACAAACTATTAGTCAATTGCCTTGCAAAGTTGGGTGCCACATACCATACCACCCAGTGGTTCTCTAGCTAGCTAACTGGAAGATTCCAAAAGTAAAGGTGGAAGGCTTTTTTCTGCTGCCTTGCCAGTTGCAAGAGGAGTCCCCAAGGATCCATCTTAAGCCCTATCTTGTTTTCTCTGTACATTAATGACTTAGATGCTAACATATCAGTCAATCTGCACTTTTTGCAGATGATACTGTGTTGTATACTTGTGGCTCATTGTTATCTGAAGTCAAGGGAGTTCTTCAAGCGGACTTGCATAACTTGAGCATACTCTAATAAAGGCAAAGCTTCTGCTCAATGCTAAAAGACTCAAGCGATGATATTTTCCGTCAGTGCTGTCTCAGCCCCAATACCTTGCCCAAGACTTCATTGTCACCACGCTAAACGAGCCTCTGGAAGTTGTAACCAAATTTAAATATCTAGGTATCTGGATCGACAATAAATTATCTTTCAGTGACCATGCCAAGATGTCTCTAGAAGGTTAAAAGCAAGGTTAGGTTTCTTCTACAGAAATAGGCCCTTTTCCCTTAAAACTCGAAACAAGCTTGTACAGGCCACTTTTCTCCCCCTACTCGACTATGGCGATGTAATCTATTCCTCCACCACTCTTGCAAATCTAAGTAAACTGGACATCCTTTATCACCGTGCGTTACGGTTCATTACCAACTCCCCTTACCGTTCGCACCACTGTGACTTATATGCAGCTGTTGGTTGGACATCTCTTACTACTAGACGCCTGCTCCATGCTGGGCTATGGACTCTTAAACTGCTCCTGCAGAAATTGCCAAGCTATCTCTTTCCTTATTAGTATCTCACATAGTGCATACTCTAAGAAAATCTGACTTTATTATGCTTGACATACCAAGGACGCGGACTTCCTTTGGTAAACGTGATATTGCATATGCCCTTCCCTCCATTTGGAACCAATTACAAACCGTACTGAAACTAACTAGCACAGTTTCAATAAACTTCTACAAATCGCTAAGTTCAGCCAAAATAAAAGACACCTGTAACTGTCATTAAGTCTCTTCCTTCCCCATGTGTGCCATATTTATCCACTGGTAAGGTATAATTGATTTGTCATATTAACTGCTTTCCCTTCCCCTTCTACTCCTAGCTTTATCTTTGCTTACGCTCCACTGCTACTCTATCAAATCACTCCTCCCCCCATATCAGTTGTAGACTGTTGTTTGTTCTAGCTGCCAAAATACTGTATGTATTGCACACACCAGTCATCATGTTTCATTTATCAGTATGCAACCTGTAAGTCACTTCCCTGACTCATATCAATGTTTACCACCTGCGGTCACCCTATGTGGTACCCTTGTATGTATATCCAGCCTGTATAATGTAACGTGCATTTCATGTATATACTGTTATTACCTATCTGTGTTTGTACTTTAAGTGTTTATGTCACAGGACCTCCTTGTGAATGAGCTTGCTCAATGGAGTTTTCCTGCAATAAACTTGAACTTGAACTTGAACTATTTGTTCTGGCTGTAGAGCCACTGGCCAGTGTCATAAGAAGTCACTCGGATATTATGGGAATAGCAGTCAGATCCTCCACATACACCACTCGTATGTATGCTGATGACATCCATTTTCCCTTAACAAATGCCTGGTTCTCCATACCCCCTTAATTCACCTACGGAGTACTGTTTCCAAGTACTCCAGCCTTAAACTAAATCAAAATAAAACCAAAATACTCCCCCTGAATGAACACTGGGACCAGCAACTGGCAGAAGCAGCAAATCTACTCTGGGCCCCTAAAGGAATTACCTTTTTGGGTATTTTCCTTACTCCAACACTCTACAATCTCTGGCAGACAAACATACAACCTCCCTTTCTCCCCTATCAAGACAGAATTTGATATATGGAAACTTCTTAAGCTCACTCTGGCAGGGAAAATTGCTGCCATAAAAAAGGTCTCAGCCCCCAAGTTTTTCTGCTTATTAATGCATATTTCCATTCCCTTACCTAAACAGTGGTGTAAGCCCATAGACAAGCTTTTTGGTGACTTCCTCTGGGAGGGCATCAAGCCTAGACTTAGTTGCTCCAAGCTCAGGGCCCACTGGAAACAGGGAGGTTGGACTCTCCAATGGATTGAAGGGTACAGATGAGTCTTTCTTCTTGCTCAAACTGTTAAATGGATGTCTTCTCCCACACCTCCTACCCCACAGTGGATTCAAATTGAACTTAATATCATGGGGACCATGCATCCATCCTCACTCCTCTATTCTAGTAAATACCCCAAGACAGACCCCTCCCGCAGACCTCATCAGATGCTCACCTCGCTGACGGCAGACGGGTCCATCACAAACTGGAATGCCACTCATGCAAGGATAAAAATGGACCCTCTTTCATTTGCTGTTATTCCCATCTGGCAAAACCCTTCAGTTACTATTGGGGGTCAGTGGCTTTGCTGGTGAAGCTGGGCAGCTAAGGGCATTCACAGACTTGGAGGCATTGTTGGCCATAGATCTATGACCCTTCACACGTTTCACTCCCTCCAACAGCTATGGGAACTCCCTCAGTCAGAGTTCTAGAGATATGTCCAACTCAGGGATGCACTCTATCTACACCTGAACCCCCCCAACACAAGACAAGCCATCAGATCTACAAATTTGGTTACAACAGCCAAAGAGCCTTGCAGGGTGTATTTATGACATACTCAGGGAGACCCTCTCCTCTCAATCTGAGGAAGCAAAGTGTAAGTGGGAAAGAATGCTAAATCACCCTATCCCAACTAGGGCCTGGAAGCAAGCATGGAAAGACACATATGTCTGGCTGAAAGATGCCACGTCCAGGTTAATTAAGAATAAGATCACTCACTCTTGGTACAATACTCCAGCAGACTTAGCCAAAGCTAAACTGCTGGAGTCAGATAAATGCTGGAGGTGTCAAGGAGCAGGAGGGGATTTGATGCATATTCTGTGGCCATGTCCATGGATTCAGACACTCTGGACTGAAACACAGGTGCTAGCTTCCAAAGTTCTACACCAGAATATACCCCTTAGCCCCCTTTTTTATCTCCTTTGAATCTGAGGGGACATTCCACAGTTAACTTTTCTGGAATTCAGATGGCTTTCTCTACTGACACTCCAAACCAAGAGAGCTTTGCTATGTAACTGGAGATCCTCCTTAGTCCCTTTGCTGTCACAAATCCTGGCCTCTCTTTCAGCTCTTTCCAAGTAAGATAGACTATCTCACATACAAAACTGCCAACTTTCCAAATTCAGAATATGTTGGACCTCTTATCTGAGCTATAGTAACCCTTAGGCAGGCATAGGGTGAGTACTCTTGGTTGATCTGCTATATGCAGTGGGGATATACTCTCTTAAGTGGTGTATAAACAAAGGTCTCTGTAAACTAACTAAGTAACACACCCAGGAATGACATGATGCCCTAAGAGTCATATAATGCTTTCTCTGTCCAGAATTCCATACAGTATTTTGATAAAACATAAAGCATAGACCCCACCTAGGTATAGTTAATTAAGGTGGGTCTCTGTATAAACTGTATACATTGTCTAGGCTTTAACTGCATTTATGTATGTTATATACTACTCGAGTTATCCATTAAATTCTTAGATTCTTTGGAAATATCTGCTTTTGTTCCAGACATACCTCAGATCTTGCTTAACATATACACACACAGAACTCGGCTCTTTATCCAAAGCCTTGAACAGGGATTGGTCTGAATTACTGACAGAACCTATTCAGTGTGCCTAAGTCTCACAATAACTAATGTAGGAAGCTTCTGTCTGGTGAGTACACGTATAAAGTAATAGTCTGTCAAAGACACTGAATAATATCAATATAGCTTGTACTCTGCTCTCAGCACTGCTGGAACAGATACATGTTTAATACTGCTCAGGTTACTTATGTACAATGACAGTTTGTTTAAGGTGGATCTTTGCACCTGTCTTTGATATGCTTTTCTGTAAACCTAGGCCATAAGCTGTATGTTTAGACACTTTTTCTGAAAATAATAAAAAATATTACAACAAAAAATGCTCCCTCACCCTGCCAAGGGGAGAGGGATCTGCAGGTAACCTGTTTTATGTTTTCTTCTCTTTTCAGCAACCATGAGGTACTTCCTTTGCTTCCTGATGGTGCTGGTGAGTGCAAATGAACTAACCCACATAAAGAAAATGAGGGCACATATGTTCCTTCATCTACTGACCCATGATACCCTGGATGGGCCTCCATCCCCTGATTCCACCAAAGCAGTGGCCATCAATGTTCCCCCAGAAAGTTGTCACTGTTTGAGAATGCAAGGATGCCTACCTTAATGCAATGGTGATCTTCCCGACCAATCTACCATACAGATAGAGTGGAGGACTGATACCCCAAATGGACAACAAATTCCTGTAGCCACCTTTCCAAAATAATTTTCCAAGGCTGGCCAAATACCCACATTGCCCCCATTGAACTTTGTCTATTCACCAAACCCAGCAGCAGCACTCTGGCCTTCACAATCGTAGTGCCATGATGAATCTGGACTTTTGCACAAAGTTCTCAAATGACACTTCATGCCAATTTTTTTCTAGTTGTACAATGGAAAGTGCTGCACCTTTCCTTACAGTACTCTCACCTTCACAAGATGATCCTATTCAATGCCTAATTCAAGAGCCAGGTCCTCCCAGTGGCCTGGTAGCAACCTCATTGCCTGGACCTTTAATTAACAATGTGCAGTTTATGCATGTTCCATCTTACCCACTGGAACATGGATGAATTTGGGTACTGCTCTAATGCCACTGCTTCTAAATTTCATACTGTAATCTTATTAGACTTGATGGCAGTGTATCAAGCACATACACAAGACCATGTAACCGAGCCCCATACCATGGAACATTTAGGTGGGTTCCAGCATCCCAAATGAGCCACTTATATAAATATAGCCGACACAACAGTTACTGTCACAGGTTTATTTGGCACTGGAATGTCAATTTGGAACTGAGCTAATGGCTCCATGTGTTAACAGCGATCGTGGAAAGGTGATCACCACTAGGGCAAGTGTACATCACTGAAAATCAGTTTTGGCAATGTACACTCCAGGCACACAGCAAAAGGGTGCTGGGGCTGTGACCCTACATCCCCTACTAAGGGATTCTCAGCTCCAGTGGGGGTGCATGTTGGGATGGTGCAAAAGATGAAAAATATATTTTTTGGACCTGCAGCAAAAATGAGCACATGCCCAGAACTGAACCTGGCACTATCCCAGCCCTAGCCTACCACCAACTCACCACACCACATTGCCAGCTCAGCAGTCCACCAATGCACTACACCTCACAAACCCTCCCTCCTCTTCCACTCATCGCATGGCATGGCCCCCCCATGCACATGTTTATATCATACTAAGGACCATACTAAGGATTTTTAGGGGCAAGAAGGCAGGTTAAGCCCTTTTTGTACTGTCTATACATCATTACATATTTGGGTAATGTTGAAGCTGATGTCCAGATAATAACAGTGTGTCAAGTCATTTCTTAAATGTAGATTTAGTCTCACTAATGACAACATGTAATGGTAAGCTGTTCCAAGGACCAATAACCCTTAGTTTGAAGAAAAGCTTCCCTTTATTACAATTGAATCTGTTGCCCATAAGTTGTAGTGGGTGCCCACGGATATCATAAGTGTTATTTTTAAAGACCAACCCCAAATCTGACATTAAATGCTGATCCCATATTATATTATATAGGAGTAAGAGGTCACCCCTCGAGCATCGTGTTTCTAGTGACATTAAATTTAGACTCACTAATCTAGTTGCATGATCATCATTGTATTGACAATAAATATGTTTAGTAAAGTTTCTCTGTACTTTTTCCAGTTTGCTATGTTCACCTTTTTTATATGGACACCACAACTGAGATGCATACTCCAAATGCGGCCTTAAATATGCTCGAAACAGAGATACCAGAACTTCTGAATTACGTGATCTAATATACCTTTTGATGGACCAGATAACCCTATTAGATTTGTTAATCACTGCATCTATGTACTCAGTATGAGTAAGGATGCTATTGACTGAGACACCCAGATCTTTTTCCTCATGTGTGATATTTAATGGTATTCCAACTAGTGAGTATGTTGACATAGGATTGTGTGACCCTAAATGCATAACCTTGCATTTTTCTTTCTTTATTTTCATGCCCCATCTATTAACCCATGCTGAGATATGATCTAGATCTCTTAGGATGGTAATTGTGTTCTCTGGGATAAGGCGAGGCCGACTAGTTTAACATTATCTGCATATTTAATATTAAGTGACGTGCAATCTGAAGTGAGATCAACAACAATGATCTCAAACAAACAGGGTCCGAAAACAGAAGTCTGTGGGACACCACTAGTTACAGGTCCTGGAGGAGACATATGACCTTTAAGCAATTCAGTCTGAGATCTGTCCAAGAGCCAGTTACATATCCAACAAATAATGTACTGATTAATGTTTAAGATATTGAGTTTAACCTGCAATGCCCAGTGTGGCATAATGTCAAAGACTTTGCTAAAAAATTTATAAATTACATCACATCCTGTCACTATATTTGCTGACCCCTCTCTTCTGGTCGTTCTCCCTGCCCGGCAGCCCTGTGCACATGTGCCATGATTGAATTGCCCTTTCTGAAAGTGCTCAATCGTGGTCACCATCGTCACAGGCTACCAAGCCAATCTGGTTACAATTAAGAGTCAAACACAAAAATGTAATGATGGTTTGGGTAAAAATGTTATGCAGCCCATGCTACCCAATGTAGATGGTATTTCACAAAAAGAAAGATGTACGATGTACAACAAGATTGATATTGCACTTTTATTTATGAATCCAAAAATAAAATCAATTAATTAATTTTCCTGAATAATAAAGAAGCTTCTGAGCATCCCATAGGCAGGAAAATTCTTTGTTCATCTTACAGTAATGTCGCTATTAATAGAATAACAAATCTCTTCTAGGATCTGGAGTCAGGTAAAATCCCAGATTTGATCCATGATAGATGTATGGCAAAATGATATTGCCCTGGGTGTCACACACTTACATGCACCAATAAATGCATTGATAAGACTGTTTCTTTTTCCCTAGCAACAGCTTGTGCAATATTACTCATCACCCCAACAGGGGACCCTGTTACAACACATGCCAATGTACTTAGAAAGAGATCATGTACTTTACTTTTATCATCTCTTTACCATGCTTTGATCCAGTTTCATCTGTGTTTGACATGCTCGCAACCATTCACTCCATGGGCTGCCTAGAGGTCAATACCTACTGAGAATGAATGGACTTGCCTACTCTGCTGACGTTTTATCCTCAACTTTATGCCTGTGTTGCCCTGTACTCAGACTGTTGTGCCAAGTGAGGTTACCATTACTTGTACTGATGGGATGTTTTTTATGTAATCCAACCTGTTTGTGGTTATGCACCAAGTTTCTTGGACTGGTCTTATGCTCTTGATATGGACCTCTTTGCAAATGAAACTGCTAATGCTACATCCACTTCTGTTAAAGACAAGCCAGCTACCCCAAAACTGGACAACTCCAAGCCTGCCATGGTGGCTTCTCCTGAAGACATTGAATGGCTTACCAGCAAGATCACCAACTCTTCCTTTACTTGCCCTATTCTGCTCATTGACTTCTAGAAGTTCAAGTGTCTTATAACACTGATGGACTGTAGTGTGTTGTAACCAACAATAAGACTCTTTCCTATGGATCTTTGATTTGCATCATTATTATGCTCAACTTTTGCTTTGTCCCTTAGCAGAGCACCATCATTGGCCATACAGTTATCACCATTAGTCCCACCTCAGAATTAGATTACATTGAGAGCAACCCTGACTCTCTTGATGCTATTTCTCAGTATTTATCAGTGTATAATGTGCATATCAATCTGCTCACCCTAAATCTCAGAACTCAGATAGAAAGGATTGGCATCTGATACATATCAGTAATAATATCACTAAAGCTGGTAACCCTTTAAATTCTCTATTTCACAATGAAGATATCTCCACTGCCTTATCCAGTACTGACTTGGAACTTACTTTTAAAGGTTTTGTTATAATTAAACTGTGCAGAATAGCTCCTATACAGGCAGTTCAAACACAACAAAGTCCTTCATTTGTGGGTATCTCTAATTTTAAATTTCAGTCTCTCTTTCCCTCTCCCACTAACAAAAAATTGCTTTCTTTATTTATGATATATTTTCCTGGCAATTAACTTCTGCATCCTGAGCAGATGCAACAAAATAAAACATTGTGTCTTAGAAATGATCTGTTGCCAACTCTGCAAATGAGCTTGTGGAGGTCAAACTGCATCTCAAGGTTAACTCCATGAGTTCCAATTAGCTGTTTGTAATCATTTCAACAATATAACCATATGCAAGGCCCTTATTTTTCTGCTGCAGTTTGGGCCTTAATTCTGCGGCAACCCCCTCTGTAGCCACAGAACTTCAGCGGCATTAGTTTCCTATTTCAATGGAAATTCTGCGGCAGCAGTTGGGGGCTTCAGTAGCTGTCATCAATCCCCCACAACCATCACATAGGGCAAAAATGTTAGTTTTTAAGTTGGGAACTACAGACCAGAGAAGGTTATCAGTTAACTCCTGAGTTCCTAGTCTTAGAACGTAAAAAAATTCAGCCCATTCATCTAGCCCCATCACCATCCCCACCCCAGCCTGAGAGTCCTGAGGGCCACCAAATTTGAATAAGTAATATTTTTAGTGGCTACCACACTGCACAGCAATCCTCATCCTTCTTGTGTTAGTACTAGGCCAGAATGCCACTTTTTCATTCCAGTAGTGCTTTGTGCAGCTGTGCTCAAAGCACTTCCAGGACAAGAAATCAGAATGTGGGCCTGGTGGTGAAATTAAAAGGATGAATATTGCTGCACAGTATGGGACCTGATAAAATATTTCTATTTCAAATAAAGGTACTCAAGGAGGTTCTCATGGAAGGATAGGGAGCGTGGTAGGGCTGAGCTGGATGGGGCGGTGGGATTTACCTGCTCTGATTTTTAACGTAAACTGCTTTTAGACAAACTAATGAGCAGTGACTGTTTTAAAATGCTTTTCTGATTTTGTTTTTAAATTGCACAGAATTCCAAAAAGCATTCTTCAGAGTTTAATATAAACCACAAAAAAGTTTTCTGGGGTTTATATGGTCCATGTAATAACCATACTTTGTATGACCCATGGAATAAATTTCCTTGATCAGAATCAATGTAAACTGCATATTTGTTTTACTCACAGTTTATATTAACTCTTCTTTTCATTTATTTATTATGCTTTGTCTTCTCATCCCCAGCCCCCATCTGTCTGACCTATACATGTTCAGCCCCACCATATACCACAGGACTTACCTTATTCCTGAACACCCCCTGATTAACACAGACTAAATGGTAGAATGGGAGTGAGAGCCCTGTCAGTGGCACATAGTCTGCAACAGCAAGGTGGACATCATCATGCAGTGGTGGAACCTCCATTTTCCCATTTTATCCCTGAGAGGTGTGTCTTGCAATTATGTTAGGGGTGGCATGCAGAACATCTGACACGACTGCTAACCATAGTCAGTCCCAGCTGTAATACCTCAGGCTATCACAAGGGGTTAATTGGACACCAGCGACTCCTCCCCCCTCGGAGGCAAGCAGTCCATTAGACACTCGATCCTCCTCCTCACAGCTGGCCCTTCAACTTTCCAGGCTCATTGCTGAACCTGGGTCAATGTTGCCGTTAGTGTTAGTGATACCGGTGTACCAGCATGATGGCTAAATACTGATTCTTCAGTATAAACTGCTGAGTAATATTCCACAGTTCATGTACATCATGGAATGATATTCTGCAGTTTCTGTAATCCGTGGAACAATATTCCACAGTTCATGTAAATTGTGGAATAATATTCCACAGTTCACGTTAACCATGATTTCCACTAAATTCTACGGAAATCTCCACAGAGGCAGAATCATATAAAAATTGGGACCTTGATCATATGCATTTTCAAACTAGAAAACACAGTTTCACATAAAGCTCCACATACATTCTTATAACCACAGATAAGCAAGGAGGAAGGAAAGACAGAAACAGAAAGAAAGAACAAGTGAAGACATAGAGACAGTAGGAAGTAGAGAACTGTGACACTGTCAGAGTGATCAGTTCCTAGGTCACACAAGAAAATTTAATTGTGCATTCAGACAGACAATTGCACAATCAGGCAAGAGACAGAAAAGGAGAGAATACAACAGATCATTGCTTTTAACTCTTTCTGCTTAACAAATGGGACAGGATCTTATTCAGCCCTGTCACATACCCCCCTTTAAGAGGGACCCTCTTTAAAAAAAAACAGGTTTCCAAAACTTTCATTTAATTCTCTTATAACATCACCTTATAACATTCACAGTTGTGCACATATGCACTCTATTTCCATAACAATCAGTACAGTAAAAACTTTTATGTTCAAACCCACACATTTTTTCAACCTTCTGAATTCTCAGTTGTAATGTTTCCAGTTTATTAGTTTAGCCTCTAACATTGCAGCAACACTGTTACACTGTTTATTACCCATTTATCTCTTTTCTTTATTTATCTTCCAGCCCTGGAGGAAGCGTACCTATTTTCCCAGAATACCACCTCTCTCCCCAGGTGGTGTTCCTTTCTGGGCCTTGTGCCTCCCCCAATCTCTGGGAAGTAAAAACATTTGTCTACAGTGTAACTACACCCTTCTCTTTGGGAGCTACAGCCAACATTAACTGGTAGGCACCACAGGACCTACAGTAGGTTCCAACCTGCCTGTGAACTCCTGGCCAGTAAAAATGTGGCAGAAGGTTTGCCAAGGGTTTCCTATTACTTAGATGCCTCTCACTGTAATCAGTGTGTGCCCACTGTATTACCTGCATCTGACATTTGATGGGAATAACCACCTGATCCTCCATATAGTTCAAAGTGTGATTAGGATGTAACCTGAATAATACCCCTTTATTGACAATATAATGGTTGCGGGCTTGTTAACCACCCCAAGACCAATAAGTACACCATCTATGCTTTTCACCTACTGGTATAACCTGCAAACATGTGCATCCCCATTTTGTAACATATCCCAATCACCAAATCTCCAGGAAATCCCTAATTTAACAAAGTGGTCAGTCCCGTCAGCCATCTTATAGGCTTCTTCTTCACCTTTCTACCACTCTGCTAAAGGGGCCATGCCTCCATCTCAGCTCACATGATCTGCATCTCTGTGTGTTCTTTCTTCTCCACCATGGTCAAGCATCTCTTCGTTAGCAGTATTTGCACAACTCCCACTTAATTATCTGTGACCCAGCACCAGGCATTGCTACATCTCCAACTCTGTATCAACAAGGCAACACCCAGGCAACACAGAAAGCTTCAAATGCCCCATCCCCATCTTGGGGTATCACAGCTCTGAACTGGTTCTCTGTACTTTGACTGAACTCCCTTCTGGCCTCTGTCTGCAACAGTTGGAACCTCTTCTCACCTTGTAACCTCGTCTAACTTGTTGTGGTTCTTGCCTTTCCTGGCAGACTCATAATGCTGCCCCTGATTGATTACTCAGACACCTGGGTATCTCTGCTCAGCCTCCTTCCATAGTTCTGTGAGCCAGTTCACAAGTTCTGTCAACGTCTTCACCAGTGCATCATTTCCTTTTTTATTTATTTAAATGTTTCAACAGGAAGGCATACTGAGCATAATGCTCCTTTCCAGATACATCCTGGGGGAAGGGGAATGGGGTATCAAGTTACGTTCCATATGTTACAAAGTACATTTTACATTTGAGCAGAATTTGTACATACATAACAGCATATGAATCATTTATACAATCAGTACTTACAGACATTTAGGGGTTGCATTAGCAGCAGGTGGGTAGTACAATGTATGGTTTGCATTTGAACAGCATTTGTATTTACATAATAACATGTGGATCACTTACACAATCAGCATTTACAGGCAGTTAGGGGTTATATAAGCAATTAGGGGCTACATAAGCAGCAGGGTGGGTAGCAGAAATGGGTAGCAGCATATTCACTTTCAGACTGTTAAAGCCTGGTATGCACAGTAGCATTAGAGACATAGGGGTTAGCTGTACTGTTAAAGAGGAACTATGTAGATTATTAGAGAGGAATGGGGGAGAGACAGGGTACAAAGGAAGATGCTGTAGATATAGTAGTTAGCAAGCAGTTGTAGCTGTAAGGAGTTGGTGGAAAAGTGGGAACTGAGATTATAGATGTGTCCTGATTAGTGTATAGTTTCAGGAGGCAAGTGCCTGAAAAGACTTGGGAAATGGAGGAGGTATATGTTAGAGACAGGTACAGGAAGGGGGAGTGAAGTTCTGTAGTATAGAAGAGAGGGCTAAAGGGGGAGGTGGTGTTTCAGAGGGGGAATGGGGAGTTTTCAACAGCTTTGGGCTTCTATAGGAGAAGTCAGATTGACAGGTAGCAGTTGATCTATGGGGGAGGGCCAGGAGTTTGGGTTCTATGCTGTGGAGCTGGTAAGGGGGTTGGATGAGGGCAGATAGTTGGAGCTGACATAGGAGGGCAATGGTTGTAAAGGAAGTGGTGTGGTTAAGTCATCTGGTATCATGGGATGGGAGGGAGAGGACTTTGTACATATCACAGTGGTGGGTGCATGGGGGACAGGATAGAGCAAAGTGGCAGAATGGGTTATATAGTGTCCAGTTTGGCCAGTATGGATTTAGGAGCAGCACTGTAGACTATATCTGCATAGTCAAATGAGGGGAGGATCATTTCATGGTGAACTGACAGTGGAATACAACCACAATTACAGTATAAGGCACCGAGTTTTGGGTGCAGGTTCTTATTGATTGCATTCACTTGTACATAAAAGTTCAGGTGTTGGTCTAGCAAGACACAGAGATATCTGAATGAGGTGACATTTTTCTAATGGGATACTATCTAGGGTGTGGAAGATTGGTGAGTGTGGGAGTTTAGAAAATCCTTACCTGGTGCCAAAGGTCATGGAGGCAATCTTTTTGGCATTTAGGAACAGATGGTTAGCTTGGAACCATTGCTGCACCTTGATGAAGTCCTGCTGCAGTCTTTCTACCACATCAGTATGGGAAGCACTAGATGTATATAATACAGTGTCATCTGCATGTATGTGTTTATTGACAGAAGAGCAAACAACAGGCAAGTCATTTAAGAATATTGAGAAAAGGATAGGACCAAACACTGAGCCCTGTTGGACTCCAGTACTGATGGGAAAGGGGGCAGTGTGAGGAATATATCCTGATTGATTGTATCCTACCATGAAGGTAGGATTAGAATCAGGCAGTGGCTGAGTAGGAAAGACCAGTGGATGTAAGTTTGTGTAGGAGAAGGGAGTATGATACTGTGCCTAAGGCGAGGTTGACAAATATAGCAGAGGTGATCTGCTTCTGATCCATACTGGCAAATATGGAGTCTGTAAGCTGAATAAGGGAGGCGGTTGTGGAATGGGACTTACGGAAATCCAAAAATCATATCATGGCAACTCCGTAGTGTCTCTGTTAGATGCACTACTGCCAGCCATGTGCTTGGTGGCCATGTATATTTCAGACACACCTTTGCTGGATTCTTGTCTGGCTACTCTTATTAGACTTTCTGTTTGTTATATATAAAAGCAGCTCACCATTTGAGGAAGGCAGATGTGCTTTAAAGTTCTGTTTCTGCCTGTTTTTCTTCTTCCATCACTTCTTCTAGCTGTACAGGCTCAGTCTGGACCTTTGTCTTTGCTAGTTTGAGTGTTATTCTGGTAATCACTCCTGGGCTTGCTGTTGCAGGATCCATACCTTTTCTCTATACTTCCCTGGTACCAAGTCTATACTCACTCACACAGCTTCTAACTTAGAGTTTGCACAGTGTAAATCCCACTTAGGCTGACATTGTCTGTCATTGAGGCACAGGCCAGGATCAGAAAACCAGAAGCAGTTATACAATTTTCATGTAGCATTTCATTATCATCAATAAGAATAACAGTAAAAAATAAAGTTGTGCTGGGTAATTCTTATACAGGCAGTTCAAACAAAACAAAGTCCTTCATCTGAGAGTATTTCTAATTCTAAATTTTAATATCTCTCTCTCTCTCTCTCACAAAAGATTGCTCTCTTTGTATATAATGTATTTTCCTGGCAATTAACTTCTGCATCCTGAGCTCATTAAGATACATACCCTGTTTTCACACAATGTCCCAAAACGTTGTCAGTTTATTTCCTTATAGGTGCAACACAATTGAACATTGTGTCCCAGAACTGATTTCCTGCTTACAACTCTGCCAATGAGCTTGTGGGGGTCAAACTGCATCTCAAGGTTAACTCCCTGAGTTCCAAATAGCTTTTTGCAATCATTTCAAAAATGTAACTACTGTATATACATTTTCAAACCAGAGAACACAGTTTCACATAAAAAAAAAAATCCACATGCATTCATATAATCACAGATAAGCAAGGAGGAAGAAAAGATAGAACCAGCAAGAAAAAGTAAGTGAAGGCAGGGAGACAGTGGTGTGGCGGAGAATTGTGAGACTATCAGAGTGATCATTTCCTAGAGCTCACAAGAAAATGTGATTGTGCAATCAGACAGGCAAAAGACAGAAAAGGAAAATATAAAATAGATCCTGGCTTTTAACTCTTTCTGCATATCAAATGGGACAGGGTCTTATTCAACCTTATCACAGTCAGCAGTGCCACCTTCTGTTTAAATACCACAAATGAAACTATTTCATGACTTACTGATTTTCTAACATTTAAAAGCATTATAAAACCGTATGTATATGAACTACATATACGATTTTTATTTCACATTTTACTTTTATTATACTTAAAATACAAACAAGTCAGTTTGTAAGTGCAATAAGCCACTATGGGGAGTACATTGTAGGATTTTATTGTACTTTGCAGGGGCAGGAGGATACTTGGCCTTATGTCTCATGCTCTACTATGTCCCTGGGTCATGCATCGAAATCCTATAATGCACACTCTGCAGTGTCTTATTACTTACTTAAATATACCAATTAATCTCTTCTTTATTAGTGGGAAAATTCACATAATTGACCCAGAAATATTTGTTATACATGCCACAAATAGGTAAAATACATTTCATCTCCCCAAGGTGGTCATGGCTAGATTCATGGTCAATCCCCAACCTTTCAATCATCTTTGAATCTCCCTCTAATCCTCTTGTCCTAAAACTATTAACTGGCATGCTGTCATTGCCTAATAACAGCTTTGGCAATCTATCCTCCTCCCTATACGGACCCCTCTCAGTTCTATGTGGGTGCAAATACAGTGGTTGTTAATGTACCCTCTTCAACCCTCATCTATAATAGGGAACCATGTGGTTAATTCCTGACAGCTAAGTTGGGTCCCGCTTCCTGACAGTACCTTCAAAGCATATACCCACATAATTTGAACTGTTCCAAGTCTTTTGTGGGCAACCAAATAATTATCACCAAGGGTATACCCCTTGATCCCTTATACATTGGTAGGGGGGGGACAGCCAATGTGCTCAAGCAGAATCCATTTCTTCGCAGTGCCAGCTGTATGAATCTGAGAACTGAGTTCACCATTGTTATCCTCCATGACAGTCTGCTTAATCTCATTCTTTGACACAAGGCAGACCATGATACTGTACTTCATGTACTCAACTGCCAGCTAATATTCATAGATGGAAGGCACTGATGAAATTGGGAACCTTACTGAGCAGCTGTGATTAACTTGTTGGTCCCTCATCATGGATTTGGATTTGTGCTTGGCACACTGCTTGTTTGTTCTGCCTATAAAGAGCTTTGGTAGTTTGGGTTAAGGAGAGGGCTATGTTTTAAAGACACTGGCATGCATGAGGGGAACTGATTGAGCAACCAGAACTTGCATATATTAGCTGCTCTCAGCTGACATCTAGAGTGGCCACACTAACCCTACTACTGTGTTTTGGATTACAGAAGGTCTGGCAGATCAAGTTAGGATGAGGTTAGATTGAAAGGGATACAGCTGGATGGTAGGAATTGCTGGCAGGGTGTCAGGTATTTTGTTTGGGGGGCATAAAGACTAAGGAGATGGAGGAAGATGAGTGAGGAGTGGTCATGGGACTGAACCATAGTTATATGCTGTACCTGTTGTTTTCCATTGCTTCTGTGCATGTTTTAATTTGCTCTCCTTCTGTACCCCCTCTCCCAGACTCATCTACAAAATAAACCTTTGCTGAGTGTGCTATCCTGGAAAACAAAACTTGCCAATAAATAAAACTCAAACAACGCATACTATTTATTATCCAGCCTGAATAATGATGTGTCCATTATTTGTGGGTTTCAGGCATTAATATTCATTATTCACAGAGCCCTACAATAGTAGTTACCAATTAGTTTTTCATTTGCAAGGGACATGCAGACAGGCCTAATTAAGGAAGAAACTAAACTACTGTAAGCTTGTAGCTGTGAAGAAGAGACAGTAAGTGTGGCATCTGTGTGGAGGTCCTTAGAAGCAGGGTTTAGACAGAGATAAGGATAAGAGGATTTCATTTTAGAAATGTTATCAAAGAGATCAATAATGAAGAAAAAATCAAGGAAGCTATGTGTGCTTAATTTTACTTATGTAAAAGAGTTGAATAAAAGAATGTCTATGAATAATTAAATTGTTTACATCATGAGATAGCCAATGGCTCCACGTATAGTTTATTAGTTTGTTATAAACATATATTAGTGAATTGTTCTGTAGCCAGAGAGGATCAATTATTGCTAAGCATTTTTACACATTTACTTTAAAGTTTATTAGGTTTTAAATTGATACACTTGAACTACAGTTTATTTACATTAAAATGTGACTATACACATAGATGCTACTATGTTTTACTTCATCATGCTAAAATAACTAAAACACACTATATATTGGCATTTAAAAGTTTGTAGAATTAAAAAAGTACAGAAAAAAAGTTAATGCAAAGCAATCAGATTAAGGCTAATAATTAGATAATATACTGTAACATTAGAATTAACAAACTTGCAATGTGAACCTTGACCAACAATAAAGAGTCTTCCTCTGTTGCAAAGGGTAGTGTGGTGAAGTGGAAGCAAAACTTTAACTAGCACTGCCAACTTTTTGCACTGTGCACAAACATTTTATTCACTGGGGAGGAGACTCTCCTGAAACTAAGCAACAAGATTTGACAAGGTCCCTAATTTTTCATTTCTCAACTTAGAAAGCTTTACATTTCTACCCTTACATGCATTTTCTTTCTTTCTTTCTTTTTCTTTCTTTCTTTCTTTATTGTTACTTGCTTGCTTGCTTGCAAACACCTACAACAATCCACAAGTTAGGTTCATACAAAGGAGAAATGGAAGCTGGTAGGCATAAAGCCCATGATGCTCCTTAAATGCAGCATTTCAAAACATTGCCAAAGCCTAAATATTCATGTAATCTTTTTTTTTCATTCCATATAATTTTACTTAGGATAACCTCTGTTGGAAGTGAGTTCCAGGGACTAACTACTCTATGAGTGAAAAAGTATTGCCTTTGTTTGGGTTACAGCATTCTTCATACATCTGAAGTAGGTTTATAAAGCAACGAAAGTAAGCAGATGTAAGAACAGGTTTCTGAGAACCCTAACTCCACCCATCAACCCCATGCACCACCCCATGAGCTCCACTAAATTGAATGCCAAAGTGCAATCCAGATTTTAAACATGCTTTAACATCGTAGAAAGATAACATACAAACACATGGAGAAACCTGCAGAATAAGTCCATTAGGTCTGTCTAGTCTGCTTATATTGCAGGGTCCTTTACTTAAGCTACTAACTCTGCCCCTCAATCGACCCATCACCTCCATCCATCACTTTCCAACCCTTATTTTCCCTCTAACTCTATCCCAGCCACTCTTGAAGCTGCTCACTGTCTTCAAGGAAACCCTCTCTTGTGGAAGCACATTCCAACTTGCCACTATCCTCTCCATGCGGAAATACCTCTTAGCCACCTCCTAAATCCCCCCAACTTCAGACCATGTTCATTCATGATTCAATTTCCACTGAACTTGGATATACCCTCCTTATCTATCCTTGTTTTCCCTTTCAAATACATGAAGGTCTTAGTCATGTCCCTTTCTCCCTCTCCTCTCCTCTTCTCTCCTCTCCTCACCTCTCTTCCTGAGAGTACGTGTTCAGAGCTTCTAGCCTCTACTCACAGGTCCTACACTGCTGGCCCATGATCATCTTCTTTGCCCTCCTTTGAACCACCTCCAGTAGGTTAATTTCCTTTTTACTAACATGCTAACATACTAAAATGCCAGCAGAATAGGCCTAACAGTCTTTCGTGTCTGCTCGTTTTGTCAGCCCCCACCCTAGGAGCTGACCTTGCTGCCCCTTCGCCTTCTCTGGCTTCTCCCTTCCTAGTTCCAGATATTCTCATTGCACTGGATTTTGCTTCCAGAACCCTTCCCCTGTACCTGTCCCACCCTCTCTTGAACCCCTCCACCATCTCTGCCTCAACCAGCCCCCTGGGCAGTGCATTCCATGCCTCCACCACCCTCTCAGTGAAGTAGCACCTCCTCCTTTCTCCCGTGAATCTTCCCCCCACCAGCTTCCACCCATGCCCTCTAGTTGCCCCCTCCTCCTTCCTTCGAAGCACCCTGACTGCTCCTCCCCTATTCACCCCCTTCATGTACCCGAAGACCTCTATCATGTCCCCCCGGTCCCCTCTCTCTTCCAATGTGTACATATTTAGCTCTTTGAGCCTCTCCTCATAATGCCCCCCAAGCCCAAAATCATTTTGATTGCCCTCCTCTGGACCCTCTCCAGGAGTTTAATGTCCCTCTTTAAGTGTGGCCTCCAAAACTGCATGTAGTACTTGAGGTGTGGCCTCACCAAACAGTTGTACAGAGAGAGTATCACTTCCCTCCTTCTGGAGGTGATCCCCCTAGCGATGCATCCCAGCATCCTGTTGGCCTTGGCTGCTGCCCTTCTACAAGTCTCCGAGTTGTTTATCTTGACATCCACCACCACCCCAGGTCCCTCTCAGCCATCGAGACTGAGCATTCCCTCCCAGGGTGTACACTTGGCCTGGGATTCTGGCCTCAGTGCAGTACCTTGCATTTCCCTGCATTGAACCTCAGCTTCCACTTTCTAGACCATCTTCCAGAGCCTCCAGGTCCCCCTAGGGCCACCTTCCCCTCCTCCCCATCCACCACCGCCCCCAGTTTTGAGTCATCCACAAAGAGACTCATCTCACTCCTGATACCTGTCCTTATGTCAGATACATTGGCGTTGAACAGGAGGGGCCCAAGGACTGATCCCTGTGGGACCCCACTAATGACCCTCCTTGGGGATGAGACTATCCTGCCAACTATCCGGTCCTGGAGCCAATTGTCTATCCATCTGATCATCTGGTTCTCCATCCCCATTTCTCCCAGCTTATCCAACAGACCCTCATGAGGAACAGCGTCAAATGCCTTGCTGAAGTCTAGAAAGAGGACATCCACTGGTCTACCCAGTCCAAGGCATTCATCACCCAGTTATAGAACTCCACAAGGCTTGTCTGACATGATTTCCCTTTGACAAATCCATACTGTCTATTGTTAAGGCACCCTGACTTTTCCAGGTCCCCCCAGCCTCTCCTTGACAATGCCCTCCATCACCTTGCCCACCACCGATGTCAGGCTCACAGGCCTATAGTTCCCTGCCACCTCCCTTGATCCCCCCCCCTTGTGGATAGGCACTATATGCCCCACCTTCCAGTCCTGGAGCACCAACCCTGTCCTCAGAGAGATGGTGAAAAGCTCCACCAGGGGTTTCACCAGGACATCCACAAGTTCCTTCAGCACTCTGGGATGTAATTTATCTGGCCCCGGTGCTTTCTCCATCTTAAGGGACCTGAAGGCTTCCCTCACTGTCTCTGCTGTGATATCCGCTTCCGCTATCTCTTCTCCCCACTTAGCATTCCCCCCTCCTGCCACTGATGCCTCCCCCTCTCCCCAGACCTGTCGATCGGTAAGGGTCCCCCCATCAGTATCACTGTCTCCTCCCATGTATGATGCAGCACCCCCATTTTCCTTGGTGAAAACTGAGGTGAAGTACTCATTTAGTACCTCAGCCTGCTTCCTCAGGTCTTGTGCCCATCCCTCCCCTGATTTAATCCTGCTAATCTGCCCCTTCACCCTTCATTTTTTCCCCAATGTATCTAAAGAACCTCTTGTTCCCTTTCCTAATTTCCCTGGCCAGGTTCTGCTCCTTCCTTGCCTTAGCCTCCCTTACCACCCTAGTGGCCCTTTTAGCCATCAGTTCATACTCCCTTTGATCCCTTTCACTCCTTGAGCACTTGAATAGCCTATAGGCTGCCTTCTTGCCCCACACCACCTCCTGAACCTCCCTGGTCCACCAGCAGGGTTTTTGGGCCCTACCACATTTTCATCTTACTCTGGCACAGATGCTGGTAACATCTTGCACCCCTCTCCTGATTATTTCCCACCTACTGTTGGCGTTCATGTCTGATCCAATCACATCCAAATGCTCCTTAAGGGTCCTTCCCATTTCCTTAAAATTCGCCCCCCCCTGAAGTCAGTAACCTCCATCTTTGTGCATCCTTCTACCCCTCTTAGATCCAGGCAGAACCAGACCATGGCATGGTCACTCCCAGCCAACGGGTCCCTTACCTCCAGCCTCCCAATCTGGTCACTGTCTGCAAGGACCACATCCAGTACCCATGCCTTCCTGGTTGGTTCCCCCACCTGCTGAGTTAGGAACGCATCTTGAAAGACATCCAACAACCTCTGTTCCCTGGCCACCGAGGATGTCATAGTCTCCTAGTCTGTTCCTGGCATGTTTAAACCCCCAACACCACCACTCTTCCACTGCTCAATCTGCAGTGTCTCCCAACATCTGCCACCAGACTCTCCTCCAGCTCCTCCGCCAGCACAGGGGGTCTATACACCACTCCTATTTTTACTCTCTTGCTCCACTCTTGTTATCAAGGTGACCCAAATCACCTCCACGGTTCCCTCTGCCTCCTCTACTCCCCCTATACCAATGCAGTTTTTGACTATTATTGCTACACTTCCTCCCCTTCCCTCCCACTGTACTTCCTGAACATAGTGTAACCCTCCAGGTTCAGGTCCCAGTCATGTCCTGCGGTGGCCCAGGTCTCAGTGACTGCTGCCAGATCCACTGCTCCCTCAGTTAGCATCACCTGGAGCTCAGGCATTTTATTGCACCAGCTCCTGGCCTTACAGGACTACCTCACTTTCCCTATACTTCCATTTCCCCTGCTGGTATTCCTATGAGATTCCGTTTCTTCTGGTCTGCACTCTACTAATGACCTTTCCACATTCCTCCAGCCCCAGGGTCCCCCACGACAGCCTTTTCTCCCATCCCTCCCCCACACGCTTAAACCCCACTCTTTCACCAATGAACCTCTATTTTCAACTTAAGGATTCCTCCTCCAAATTGAGATGGAGCCTATCTCTAGCATACAGCTCCTATCCTCCCAGGTCTCCCCCCAATCCCCCATCAACCCATACCCTCTGGCCTCACACCACTCCCTGAGCCACTGGTTTATCTCCCTAATCTTCCTTTTGTGTTCCCCACTAGCCCTTGGCACCAGCAGGATTTCTGAGAAGCAAATTGTACACCCCATGTCATGACAGACCCTGGCAAGCTCCCAGAACATTGCCTGTATCTCTAGCTCACTATTTCCCTCAATGTCATTTGTACCCAGGTAGACCAGTATGTCCGGGGAACCCCCACAATCCTTTGCCAACTGATATACCTCATGCTTGGTCCTGTGCACCATTAGTCCAGGGAAGCATTTTGTTCTAACTGGCCAGGCTTCCCCCTCCCTATCCCATTTGATACTCCTGATCATAGAATCCCCCAACAGGAGCACTCTGACTGCTTCTTTTCTCCATTTCCCCCCTTCCATGTCCCTCATCCTTTCTACTGGCCCCTCCACCCAGCCGGCTCCTTGTTCCTCCCCCTATCTGGGTGCCACATGCTGCCCTCTTATTTACCCTGGCCACCTCCTCCTCCTCCTCTCAGATCCTATGCCTCTCCTCCTCCTCCTCCCAAGTATCCTTCTGTACCTCGCTAACTCCCCCCTCACTGCTCGCGGCTGGTCCTTCTCCCCCATCTGCTAAACTAGCCTGGCTCATCCTCCCTTCCTTCCTGCCTCCATTCAGTCCCTCCTTGCTTGTCATGCTCCCCTGGCCTAAACCCTCAACTTCCTTTACTGTATCCTCCTTGTACTTATGGTCCTTCTCCTTGCCCTTTCCTCCCAACTGGTTCTTCTCCTTGTGCTTTCCTCCATCTTCCCCTTGCCCCTCTTCCTCTGATCCACTGCTCCCCTCATTTTCCTGCATTCCAGGTTCCCTCCTGTTCCTCCTGCTATCCGGCCTCCACCTCCTGCCGCCTTTCCATTTCCATCTCTAACCACCCCTGTCATGGCGACATCACCCCCCCCCTCATCCTCAGGCAGAAGAAGAGAATTGAAGTGGTTACTGAGTGTAAGGTCCGATCCACCTCCCCACCTTACTTCCTTCTGTCCAGCCCCAGCCATCTGCCTACTTCCCTGAGAAAATTGTCCCTCTGGCCCCCCTTTGATGAGGGTCCCCAGTTACCTGCCTGCTTCCTTGGTAGTGTCCTCCTCCTTTTGGGCTCCCTCTGCCAGGGACCCATGTGACCTAGAGAACTCTCCTGCACTCTTTCCTATGCCCCCGCCCTTGAGTGCTTGGTGCAACTCGTTATTGGGATCCCCTTCCCCAACCATACCTCCCCTTTCCCCCAGCTGTCTCCTAATCCCTGCAACCTCCTCCCTAAGCTGTGCCAGCTGGTAGCACACTGGGCAACCACCGAACGTCCAAGCCCAGTCCAGTATCATGGCTGCCCCACACCCTGTGCACCCCACCACCCTCCCAAAGATGCCGGCCCTAATGACGTGTGGTCCCATTCCTCTCCAAGTAGGTTTCCTTGGGTGAGCCACCATTCCCCACTAGTCCATGATACACCCCTACTGACTAATCAGGTCATCCAATAATCCTAGATACAGTCCCACAATAAACCAGTAACCCTGATACTAGGTGCAGTACAACACAATAAACTTATAAAGGAAGTGAACAACTCCCTAAGCTCCTCTCTCCCAGCCTTTAAATCTAACCCCCAGTGGCTAGAACTACATGAGCTGCACCTGCAGCCTTTTTCTCCAATTGCATGGCAGGTATTCCCCTATAAATAAGCAGAGCTCTGGGAAGGGGGGGTTTGGGCCTACACCCGACTCTCGAGAGAGTGTATCAGCCCTGTGTCTGCCCCTTCAGGCCCTGTAACCAAAGAAACAGCCCCAAGCAAATCCAACCAAATAGGTTTTAAATCAGAAGAAATAGGCCTCCACCAGCGCAGCCTGTTACACAGTGAAACATCCAACAAATGAGCCCACTTACAGCCAACAAACCAGTTTTCAGACTTTCAACATCCCCAAAAACAGTACCCTGCTAGCCCCTTAGAAGTAGTAAGAAAGAAAAGAAATAACCTTCTACCAAGTAAAATCCACAAGAAACCCTGTAAAAAACAACAAGAAGCAGCTACTGTACTGAAACACATCTGATTCTGTCCACTTCTAGTATGCACTCCAGTACTATATACTGTACTCCAGATGTGGCCTCACTAATGACTTATACAAAGACAGTATTACCTCCTATTGCCTGCTGCTGATCTTGCTGGCAGTGTAGCCCAACATTTTATGTGTCTTTGCTGCTGTTTTTCTACATTGTTTGGAGTGCTTCAGGTCACTAGTGATCATCACTCCCAGACTCTTCTCCTCTTCTAATGCAGACACTAAGATTCTTCTCAGGCTGTACTCTTTCCTTGCGTTCTTGGCTCCATTGTGCATAACTTTGCATTGAAACCAAGCTGCCAAATCCCAGACCACCTCTCTAGTTTTTACAGATCATACTTTAGGTCATAGATCCCTTCTGATGTGTTCACCTTCCCAAAGAACTTGATATGATCTACAAATAAGCAAATTGTGCCCTTAATACCTTCCCCAATATTGTTGATGAAGACATTGAACAGCACTAGTCCCAGCACCAAGCCCTTTGGCGCCCCACTGGTGACCTCCCTGGTGCTAGATAGCTCACTCCTCATCACCACATTCTGGATCCTGCCCCTCAGCCAATTTTCCACCCATCTGGTAAATTTCTCTCCAACCCTGTGATCTGCCAACTTCCTGATGAACCTCTTGTGGGGTACAGACTTAAAGGCCTTCCACCAGTTGGCCCTTGTTCACTGTTTTAGCGATCCAGTCAAAGAAGTCAATCAGAATAGTTTAACACAACCTCCCTCCCATAAAATCATCCTGCCTCTCATCCTGGTGGCCATGACCATCCAGATACTCCACCAACATTTCCTTAAGTATTGTCTCCATGAGCTCAAATGTGACTGAGGTCAGACTAAGCTGTCTGTAATTCCCTAGGTCATCCTTGGGACCACTGTTATGTAGGAGCACTGCATGTGCTGTTCTCCAGTCCTTTGGTACCATGCCTGACTCCAGTGAACCATTGAACAAGCCAGTCACTGGATCTGCAAGCTCCTCCACCAGTTCCTTCAGCACCCTTTGGTGTATACTGTCCAGTCCTATGGATTTGTCTACCCACAATGTTAGCAACCCTGCCCTCACCCTAGCCACCCCTATCAAAACAACTGTGCCCCATGCATCCCACTCCTCTCCTTTCCCCTCATGACACCAGTCCATCTTTTTCCCCGGTGAAGAGAGAACAGAAGTGCAGTATCTGTTCAGTACCTCTGCTTTGCCCCATTCTTCTTTACCCACCTGTCCCCTTTCCTGAGCCTAACAATCCTATCTTTCTTATCCACTTTCTGCTGATATTGCAAACAAAGACTTGTTCACCCTTTATAATTCCTTCAGCTAGATGCAGTTCATTCTGAGCTATAGCCCTTCATACTCCCTTACTTATTATCCTAGCCATCTTCAATTAATCCTCCTTGTCTTCCTTCCTCTTGGTCATCTTGAATTTTTTGTAAGTTGACCTCTGATCCCTTACTATCTGGATAATCTCAATACTAAACCAGCTGAGTGCATTGTCCCTTGAGCTTTTCCCTTTCAGTTTAATGTATTCCTCTGTGGTAACTGTTATTCCCTCCTTGATGATGGAGCACCTTTGGTCCACCCCTATATCCACTTGGATGCTTACTAGGTGATTCCTTAGCAACTCACCAACTTTCCAGTGTCTGCCTTTATAAAATCCAGGATTTTAGTCTTAGTTGGGGCCTTTTGCATGCTCATTTCCAACTGGAACCCAATGGTGCAATGGTCAGTTCCACCTAAGGGCTCCTTTATCTTTATATCCTGGACATGGTTCCATTTGTTAGCATAAGATCAAGGATTGCTCCCTGCTTGTGGGTTCTGTGATATTCTGGGCTCAATTTTCAAAGGGTCATGCAGGGCTTGCCTCAAGTCTTTCATCTGACCCATTTTTTGACACAGATGTGCCAAACTCCTTTGACGCAACTGCATCAAATTTTAATACATTGGACACAGTTGTCACAGTTTCTCATTTTATGGCAGCTTTTGCCAAAGATTTGGTGTAATACCCTTAAGAAGGGATCCCCAAATGGAGCAAGTTAGACCAGAAGAAAACTTATCTAGCTTGCAGCATCTGGTGCTCGGGATTGAAAATCTCGATCTCCAGCTGGGAGAATGCTGCAAGCCCTGTGACCAAATAATTGTGGCATTTCTGGGGCTTTGAAAATCAAGTCCCATGAGTCAGAAACACACTGCAGTGCATCTAGGATCTTCTGATTCCTGGTGTGGTGCAGGTGGTGGCCAGTACCTTCCAATCAAGCTTGGGCAGGTTGAAGTCTTACACTATTACCATCTCTCCTTTCCCTGCAGCAGTCAATATTTGTGAGTTCAATTCCCCTTCGCTTTCCTACTCCTGGTTTAGTGGTATGTAAACCATCCCCAACCTCATCTACTCCCTCTATTCGGCAGAAACTGAAGCCACATTTCTTCCACCATCCCATTTTCCAACTCCTCCCTTGTACATTTTATATCCTCCCTAATGTGAACCACTACCTCTTCTCCTTTCCTGCCTCCCTACTCCTCCTGTAAAATGTATACCCAGGGATTGAGAGGTCCCAGTTATGGTTAGGTGAGGCCCATGTCTCAGTGACCGCTGCAATGTCCACTCCCCTCTCTGTCAACAATGCATTCCACACATTCTACAACTTCACAAAAGCTCATGGAATTCAATTTTCATTACTGTTGTTATTTTGAAATCTTTGGCTGCTAATAACTTGGTCAGCCTTTGAGCAAGTGATTACACAGTTGACAAACATGGCATCTCTTTTTCCATATCGATTTTCCTCCTGGCTGACAGCTTGCCTGTCATGGATATTCCCTGAGCAGGCTGAACCTAGTCATCATTCAGTTGACGACCAGATTATTCTCCCACATTTTTTCCCTCCCATCTCCCATGGTGGGGATGGTACCTCTGTCACCCATGCACAGCCACAACTTCCCCTGCAGCAGGAGCAAACTCCCTGGCTCAGCAGCAGGGGTTGCTGTGTTGCTGGGCACCACTGCCAACCCTCCCTGACGAAGATGCACTGATGAGTGGCAGCTGTGTCACCCATGATCCGCCTCCCAACATGACTTCCCGAGCTCACTTTGAACTCTGCTCATCAGCACAGCAGTGCAGTGCTCTACTGCTGGGCCATAGGCGTGGCCCCAATACCTAATATTTAGAGTTAATGAACCTCTAACAAAATTGATGGCATTCTGTTCTCCAGTTTTAAAGTTAACTGGGCTTAAAATTCCACAATTTACAAACTTGTAAAATGTAATTTTAAAATTTCTGAAAATGTGGAGGCTCGTAAGTCCATCATCTTTAAAGACTGAGAGATCTGCAACTTGGTACACATCTGTATGGACCTTGGTAAAGTCATCATGCCATATTTGGTGCAATGTGGACATACACATGTTAAATTAGATGCAATAACATAAATCACCATTTTGGCAACATTGTGTGAAATTGTCTCTGAGATTTGGGGAACTTTTGAAGAAGCAAAATCTGAACTTTGCTGATGGAAGATAAAATTCACCCAGCACTAGTTCTGAGACACAATTATGCAGGGTATAATGCTGAGTTAGTGTGTGTGTGTGTGTGTGTGTGTGTGTTTGTGTACTACTCACAAAGCACCTGAATCAGCACACAAAATGAACCATACCTGTAACGGACTTCAACCCCACTAACCACATTAACACATTTATTTATTTATTTATTGAAAATGTTTCACCAGGAAAAGCACGCTGAGCAAAAAAATGCTCGTCTCACGGTGCGACATGGGGGGGGGTTACAAAGGAGGCAGGTATACATGCAATAGTTGAACTCACAGTAGCATAATATGGAAAATGTACATAGTTGGGAGGGATTACATTTGAACTTATACATAGGCAGTACAGTACAGCACAGACACAGTAAGTACAGGTATACAATTCATGGATTCACAGCGAGGAAGAACAGTACAGGACATGATCATAAGGCAAGGTATACAATACAAGGGTAAGCTTCGAGGCAAAAACATGAAATGCATAAGCGCAAGTTACAGAACAGAGGTAGTAATAGCAGGAATTGAATGACTGTAGTGGAGGTTGAGCTTCAGAGAGATGCATCACATAGAGAGGGAGGATTTGGAGCGAATATGGGGGAAGAGATGGAGGGGAGTAGGTGAGAAGGGGAGAGGTATAGGTGAGGAGGGAGGGAGTGGGGATGGGGAGCTTAGGTTGAGTAGGACAAGGGGAAGGGAGGGAAAGAGAGTGAGGGGGAGGAAGTAGAGGGAGTATAAGTGTGCGGGAGGTAGCATATAAGCCAGACAATTAGGCATGGCCAGGCCGCTGGTCAGGCACAGGGGAGTGGGGGGGAGCCAACCTGGAGGGTGGTCAGGGGCAGTCGCAACTAGGTGCCAGGAAGTTAGAGAGGGCATAGGAAAGGGAGAGTTTGGATGAAGAATGATGGATCTGGGTGGATAGGCCATTCCAGAGTTTAGGGAAGAGGTAGGAGAAGGCAGATTGGTTGGTGGTGGTCCTACGGTGGGATGAAAAGTAGTCTAGGGTCAGTGGATCTGAGGGCATGTGAGGGGGTGGGTGGGTGGGCTAGGGCAGATGCAAGATAGGAAGGGAGGAACCCGAGCCAGAAGCTAGAAGTCAATTTAGCGCAATGAATTGGCGCCGGTTACACAGAGAAGGTAGGGATAGGGAACGATAAAGCGTGCAGTGATGTGAACAAGGGGGGGCATCGAGGGCAAAGCGGCAAAAGGCATTGAAGAGGGGGTCTAATCTGGTGAGGGTGGTCTGTGCTGTGGAACTGTAAACTACATCACAGTAGTCGAAGGAGGGTAGAATCATTTTCTGAACAATTTCACGTCTGACAGGAAGAGGGAGACTGGTGCGGTTTCCATAGAGGGCACCAAGTTTAGGGCACAGTTTGGAAATGATGGAATCGACGTGGGTAGAAAAGGAGAGGTGGCGGTCGAGCCAAACCCCGAGGTACCTGAAGGAGGGTACTTCTTCGAGGACCATGTTATTCAGAGTGTGGAATCTCAGAGGGGAGGTGAGTTTGGCACTCTTGCAGTAATGAGCAAAGATGGGCAAAGTGCCAAAACTTTGCTTCACAAATATCTTCACAAAGGTGCTATACCTCGCAAAGTGCTCCACCACATGAAGTGTTGTTTTGTGAAGTAGAGAAATTTGCATGAACTTCACTAGCACAGTTTTCCACTTCAAAAAGTAACACTTTTTAAGTGATGTTAATGCAAAGTTTGAGCAGTGAGATCCAAATTGAGGACAGTTGCAAACAACATACCATGTGGCCACAAAAACTTCATTATAAGTATGTCACGTGGTACAGGAATGGCATTTACACAGCTTAAAGAGCTAGTGTACTGCCTGGAAACTGCATGCAATTAATTGTAACTTTCAGATGTAGTCAGTTGTCACTTCTTATATCTCAAGTATTTTTTTCTTTTCTGTTTGCTAATTAGAAGATTTTCCACCTGGCAGTACTGGGTGATGTGTGGAGCAGCAGTCTGTCTGGAGGAAAAAAAAAAGTCAGTTCTGTTCCTCCCACTACAATAACACTGAAACCACACTGACTATGACATCACCAGTAACCAATGAGAACCATTTCTCACTGCCAGGTTTCACTTTCACAGGAAGCAGCAGGGACTGGATCTCCCTGGTTACTAGTAATGTCACAATTTCCTGCATTTTGATTGGTAGCTTGTGAAAGTCACTGCTCAGGTGGCAAGGATTGTGGTGCCTCAAGGTGTTTGGTCTCATTTCTGATTATGTAGTGGGAGGAACAGAACTGACTTTTTTTTTTGCCTCCAAACAGAGTGCTGTTCCACACATTACCCCAGTACTGCCAGGTGAAGAATCTTCTAATTAGCAAACAGAAAATAAAAAAAAATACTTCAGATACTAGAAGTGATAACTGACTGCATCTGAAAATTACTATTAATTCCAAGCAGTACACTAGCTCTTTAAACTCTGTTTCAGTGCAGTTCCAAATAGTGATGTAGCTAGTTCTGCTCTCTGTGTCTGTAAAATCACTGAGATAAGTAAGTTTCAAAAGTAATTTGTTTGCATGTTCTTGTGCTATTTTTTCCTCCCACTGTTTCTGGTGCAGCGTTTTTATTATTTTGATTGTATTTCATTAGATACTTAAAATATTGTATTTTTCCTTTCTGGATTTCAACCAGTCAGCAGCAGTGCAGCTCTCTGAGGGGGCGTGGGCGATACTGAGGAAGCTGCTGCTGCTGAGTCTGCATACACTATTTCTTATACAAATTATTTTATTGGGTAAGTGCCAGTCAACTCACATGTAACCCCAACAAAAACAAGTTGCTTCTGGGTGGCCCATTTGCCTGGTCTTCTCTGTTAAAGAATATCTTTAGCCTCTTGTTATAGGCGGGTCAGAGCTGCAAGTAAGAGACGAGATTCACAACCTGCAAGCTATTTTTGATGGGCACACTAGCCTTGAGTCATGACATTTTAAGCTTCAGGCATTATTTAAAGTGTGTTTTTTTTTACTTAAAAAGTGTAGACAAGTTTCACCCCTCCTAGACCAGAGTGATCTGCTCACACTAATGCAAGGTTTTGTCACCTTTTGAATAGTCAGCTGCAGTGTGCTCTATTATGGCCATCAAGCTGTTCAGCGTCACTAATTCCAGTTTATTCAAAACTTGGCAGTCTTGTTACTAACAGAAATACCTCAAATATGACAGTTTAATTCCTGCTTTAAATTAATTACACTGGCTGCTGGTAAAATGGAAATCTGAATTCAAAATCCTTCTGCTGCTATTTAAGACCATAAATGGACTGGTCCTCATTATAATCAAGTGTTACTTGCAAGCCAACAAGAAGATTTACAGGTGGAGCAGAATCATTTACCTGAAAACTCAGGGACTTTTAGAAGTCTCCCTACAAAGGCTGAAATCAGCTGGGAACTGATCTTTTTATGTTGCTGCTCCAAGGCTTTTGGATGTCATTCCCATATCTACTCATTTGCCCCTGTGGTTTATCAGTGAAAACTGAAAACTTGGTTACTTAGATTAGCTTTCTCAGGTGACTGACAGATTAATCATGTGATACAGTATTAAAGTTTTGAGACTGAGAAAAATCAAATATTAAAATGTTTATTGTTGTGGTTCTGTGTTGTATTTTGCAGTTGTCTAATTTTGTACTTTAAATCATTAAGTGGTTTGAGCCCTGGAAAGGTGCTATATGAATACATATCTATCTATCTATCTATCTATCTATCTATCTATCTATCTATCTATCTATCTATCTATCTATCTATCTATCTGTCTAGCTATCCATCTGTCTAGCTATCGATCTGTCTGTCTCTCTAACTCTCGCTCTCTATCTCTCGCTATCTATTTATTGATATATCTGTCTGTCTTTCTATCTATCTATCTATCTATCTATCTATCTATCTATCTATCTATCTATCTATCTATCTCATCTATCTGTATGTCTGTCTGTCTGTCTATCCATCTCTCTATCTATCTATCTATCTATCTATCTATCTATCTATCTATCTATCTATCTATCTATCTATCTCTCTTTCGATCAATCTAGCTATCTATCTATCTATCTATCTTCTATCTATCTGTCTAGTATAAATATTCATATTTCATTTTAATTTGCTGTTCTTTAGTCTTTAGTAACTCTTTTCTTTCTGTGTGTTTTTATTAGGGATGGACGAAATGGTTCTGCAGCACTTCCGAATTTCCCAGAACCAGGTTGACTCGGCTCTTTTTGGGAATACCAAACCTTTCATGGTGCTGCCCACGTTGTCATATTGGCCAATCTTGGATCTGTGGTCCATTTCAGTACGGTGCTGAGGATTATAGGCAGCAGCCTATTCCAGGGACAGCAGGGCAGGGTACATAAATAAATACAAAATAAAAACAGGTATTTTTTTTCACTGACACCAGAGTCTCCAGATTGTCACATGACAAAAAAAGGCAAACACTTGTGATACTGGGCTAATGAAGAGATCCGACCAATTAGGGTCTTAGGTGTCAGCATGGCTCAGTTGGTAGCACATCTGCCTCTGCACCAGAAGGTCTAGGGTTTTCATCCCACATCAGGATTGAACTTGCACCTAAAATGCTGGCATCTGAGTGCAGTATTGGGGGGGGGGCTGTACTGCCTGGGTGTGGTGTCCTTAGAATGAGATGTTAGCCCAAGGACCCTTCTACCCATCCTGGTGGTGTCCAGGTGGAAGTAAAGGAATCCAGGGCACTCTTCACAAAGAGTAGGTGACATTCCCGGTGTCCTGGCCAACATTTCCCTTCTGATAAAACCAGCTCATAGAATTGTCCAGGCTGTGTGTGGGTTGATGTGCGATATCGCAGATGACACAGTTCTTTATCTAAGTCATCCTTCACCAGAAGCTGCCTGTGGAGATCTACAATCTGAATTCAATCTACTTCAGAGCCAACTACTAAACAAAAAGCTACTATTAAATGCCAAAAAAACTAAGGCAATGTCGTTTTCTCCAATTCTCCATGTTACAAACCTGACCAGTGCTTGCTCCTTTATTTCCTTAAAGGTACCTAAGCTAAGAACACACTTTGGGAGAACAGCTTTAAGCTTTGCACTGCCGTCTCTATGGAACAAAATACAAAAATTGTTAAAACTTAGTACCCCAGTCAGTCTATCCTCCTTCAAGACACTATATGACCATTTGGTCAAGGAAATTTGCAACTGCTTCTCCCTATCCTAAACTTCCCTGCATTTATAGTGTATCATGATGGTGTTGTCCTCTCCACTATGCCTGACCTTGTGGCCTTTCTTTCATATTTCTCTAATGCCTAATTGTTCTCCCCACCCTACTGTCCTGTGTCCTTTCTGAAGCTTCATCTGTCCCTCGTCTATCCCCTACCATCCTGCCTGTACCCTATCCTGCCTCGCCTACTACACCCCCCTTCTGCCCTGTTACACTGTTTGTTTTTCTCTTTTTTTGTTTATCTCTTTATGCTCCTCTGCCCATCTGGTGAGCACCTCCTTTGGGCTCTCATTGTCCTGCCTGTCTGTCTGTCATCCCCACTACCTGCCTCAGCCCCAGATCGCAGCCCCCTGGAGGTAGTCCAGCATAACCCTTCACCGGGTGGGTCCCCCCTCCTCTGAGAGGGAAGGCACCGGTGGGGGCCATCCAGCACACTGCGGCATTGGCTCTAGGTGCTGCTGGGGTGGGAGGCCATGGGGCCATGATGGCAGCGAGGGGACTGGAGAGCCATCATCTGGCTCACCAGAGAGCCATTTTTCCATTTTTTCCCCCGGAGAGTGACGTACCTGATGTCAAGGTGAATGCCAGCATCTGCCACTCCCCCGGAAACTTGAGCCCCTGATATACTGCCATGCTTCCGGCTTCCGCCAGGGGCCAGCAGGTGCCGGCTTGCATCCCCACCCTCCCCCCTGGAGAAGGCGAGCTGTCTGCAGACACACCAACCTTCTCCCCTGGCCAGCTCTCTGACGACCTGAGTCTGTTCCCGAACCCGGGTCACCAGCGTCGGAAGTGGAAATCCAACTGCTGCGCCAACGAGCCGGCCTTGTTTTTCTCTTTTTTGAACTCACTGTCTGTCTTGTTTCTTATGGCATTGTATATAATATACCATTGCCTAACAATTGTATTCATTAGTACTTCCAGCTACTGTTACTGGACTCATTATATACCACAAAGGAATTGAACCACTGTTTCCAAATTATTCTCCACTTATGACTATGTTTAACTATTGTATCTCTGTATTGTATAATATTACTGAGGTATTATGTTGCGACTGTTCATATATTGTATATCCTGTGTTCCTGTGCTAACCAGGTCCATCATGTAAATGAGCTATGCTCAATGGTGTATGTCTGGATAAATAAAGATTTGCTTGATTGATCGATATGGCCACCACTATACATTCAGTCACTTCACATACAGTCTAGCACTGCTTATAAAAGTGCTTTGGGATATATTGTGTATGAAAAGCACTATATGAATGCTGATTCTTCTTCTTTGTCATCTTTTGTCTCTAATTAACTGATGTTCTAGCAAATCCTGTGTGTCAGCCACCACAAGATATCCTGTAGGAAATGATATATCCTGCACATTTGGGGGGTTGCATAGAAAGGATGCAGTTGTGTGTATGTGGAGTATCCACAGTAAAAAAAAAAACATTTTTCTTGAATTCTTCCAGTCAGAAAGAAAGAGAGAGAGAGACCAATGAATTCAAAAGCAGAGTGCAGATGATGCAGAGTACTTAGCTCAAGTAAAATAACAAAGAAAAAATTGAAATATTTTTCTTCCTTAGTAAGAAAGAGGGTGTGAGAGAAAGAAAGAGAGAGAGAGAGAGAGAGAAAGAAGGATAACAGAGAAAGAGAGAGAGAGACAGAGAGTGCAATCAATTCAAAAGCAAAAGCCACAAACTCAATAGCTGACATCCAGCATTACCAAGCAGCAAGAAATGCTTACACCTGGGAGATCAGGCTTGCTGAAGCTAAGTATTTTAAAGACAGACTAAACAGCACCTGGGGGATGGAAAGAAATTTTGGAGCAGCTTAAAAGAGCTGATGGGGAAGGACAACAAGTCCTCCCCCTCTATGCTCCTTGTAATGGGGAGATCACTCAAGATTCAAAAGCAATAGCCAATGCATTCAACGTTGCATTCTCTGACCTTAGTCATATCCTCCCACCAGACTTCCTTAACACTGAAAAGGCTAGCTCATTACAAACACAGACTGCTCATATTCAGCTCCCCACAAGTATTCCTACAATTTTATTTCAAGCAAATTTCCCATGTGGAAGACAAGAAATACTGTATCTTCAACGCTGTCTTGGAAATCCAAGCATAGCAGCGATTAACTTGACCTTAGATTAATAGCCCTCACCCTTGATGAATTAACAAATCCACTCACCTTCATTCTGAATTTATCTCTTAAGATGTGGGCAATTCCCAAAGAAATAGAAGTGCGCAGTTGTCATGCTGTTATGCTGGTTCACAAAAGCAGAGATCGGATGAGTCATGCCAACTATAAGCCCATCTCTATACCCCCCCAAAGCTCTTGAATGAATAGTATCAGACCAACTGGTAGACTTTCTAAACAAATATAACATCCAGTGCCCTCAACTGCATGGCTTCCCGAAGGCCCTCAGCACCCACACTACACTACTGGAATACACAAACTTTATTCATGCAGCACTGGACAGCAGCCAGCTAGTGGAGTCAGTATACATAGATACATAGATACATAGATACATAGACAGTGTCAGCAGATAAGGGCCTATGGCCCACCCAGTCTGCCCATTTGAGCTTGTAAGTTCAGTTTGTTTTCCTAGAAGTCTGTTTCCCCTTACCCCTGACCTCTAGAATTCCTTTATGTCTATCCCATGCATTCTTAAATCCCCGTGATTGTTTCAGCCCCCACCACTTCCTCTGGCAGGGTGTTCCACTTGTCCACCACCCGTTCTGTGAAGAAATTCTTTCTCATGTTTCCTCTGAATCGTCCTCCCTCCAACTTCATCCCATGCCCTCTAGTCCTGGAACATCTTTTTCACTTAAAAATAGTGTTTTCCTGCACCCTGTTTCTCCTGTAAGATACTTTTATGTCTCTATCATATCCCTCTCTCCTCCTCTCCTCCAGGGAGTACATGTTCAGTTCCTTCAACCTGTCTTCATAGGACTTGTGATGCAATCCATGCACCATCTTTGTTGCCCTCCTCTGAACCTTCTCTACCCTGTCTATGTCCTTACGTAGGTATGGTCTCCAGAACTGTACACTGTACTCCAGGTGGGGCCTCACTAGTGTCTTGTATAGCGGAATTATGACCTCCTTTTTCCTGCTGGTGATGCCCCTGCCTATACATCCCAGCATCCTATTTTACAACAACCTCACAAAAGCTTTTGATACCATCAACCACAGTATTCTAATCAACAGACTCCATGCTTCTGGGTTATCTCTCGACACAGTTGGGTGGTTTAAAAGTTACCTTGGTAACATATCCGAACAAGTGAAAATCAATGGGACCCTCTCAGTTAGTAGGTAGGTGACAACAGGTGTCCCACAAGGTTCTATTCTGGGCCTATTTCTATTCAGCCTGTTCCTTAATTTATTCCCCCTGGCCTGCTCTGATAACATCCTGCTATATGCAGATGATGCAGCTATATTCTCCAGTAGCCCACACCTGCAACTAATATAATCCAAACTCAAAAATAGCTTTGGAGTATTAGAAAACTAGTTAACTCAAAACAAGCTTCTCCTGAACTACAAAAAAATAAAGGTTATGTTGTTTGCTAACAGCCAGAGTAAATACAGAGTTAGTCAGCTGACCGTCCTGAATAACAAGCAGGAGCCACTCGATCAGGTCAATACCTTTAAATATTTAGGCATAGCTCCCTGTGCTTTACCCACCACATAGACAATGTTGTAAAGACAGCCAACACCAGAATTGGTCTCTTGTACAAACACAGGCACAATATGACTCCTGCAGCCTGGTCTCTGGCTGTCAATAGCTCTATAGTTTCTGTTATAGACTATGAGCTAATTGAGTACAGTGTGACAAAAGATACAACCCTAAAAAGGATCAGAACTGCCCATATCAAGTCTTGTAGACTCACCCTTGGGGGCACACAGGCTCACTCACCCCTACGATCTTTACTCTGAGTCTAAGTGGATTAATCTTCAGGGGAGGATTAAATACCAGACCTGCCTGCTAGGCAAATAAGCTCACCTCCGTCTAACTCCTCAGCCTATTACAGACCTCATTAAACCTGTGTCTAACTCATGCCAGACAACAGGAAAAACACAAAGTGCTCTACATATCCCTTTCCATCACATGACACTTGCACAGAGATCCTGCGCTTACAAGGCACCTCTCTGGCTCAATGAACTATCCCCAAAAGTAATAAATGTGCCTAAACTTGAAGCCATCAAGAAATCCCTACTCAAACACCTCACAGCACTCGGCTCCTGTGACTGCAGGTTCTAACCTCCTACCACCAACCCCTTCTATCTCTCCACCACCTGACCACCTTTCCCACCCATTCACCTTTCCCCTATTTTCTTCAATCATTCCCCCATATCCTCTTACCCCCTCATGTTCCCCTCTCTTCCCAACCCTCACCCCCTCTGTCACTACTCATTCCACCCCCCATACAATTGTCTCCTTTTTCAACATCCTTTTCCAACACCCCTTGCTCACCCTCCCCAATAATCACTGCCAAGGACAACTCTGTGTTTGCCATTTTTTTCTACCCCACCCCCAGCCCTCTCCCCCTTTAGCACTTGTCAAAGTCAGCCCTGACTGCTCCAATACCATCTCCACCTCTCCTCACTGCACTAGTCCTGTGACCCCTGCACTCATAGCTTATCAAAACTGTTATAAATACTCTCTGTACTTATAGTATGAACTAATGCATTTGCTACTTGTATATGGTACAGTTTCCTTTTGTATAGCCTTTTCCTCTTTGTAGCCCTAAGATTTCACGAATGATTTCAAATTATGAGTTGTACTTGATTATGTATATACCTCATGTTTTTTTTCTGTATGTACCAATTGTTTGAACCTTACTTGATGTGAAACCTTTGTAAAAGAGCTTTTAGCTCAAATGTGTGACTCCAAGATGACAGATAAAGAAATAAAGAAATAAATAAATAGCAGAGTGCTGCATATGTTGCAGATTACTTAGAGAGGTATTCTCACCGAAAGTCACACATCGCAGAGTCTGAATAAGTATACTTCCAATAAATCTCCTACCAAAAATGAGGTTTCTGTGTTACTTTGTTTTAAAATTATGAGCTATTTTGTAACCTTAATTTCACTACCTATTCAAAAAAAGCAGTTTCAGTGAAGAGCCACTGACTATGTCATCTCCTGAACTCGCACTCCCTGTCAGCAACCTTATGGGACCTGCTTCTCCAAAGTTTAAGAAACTGTAGCTATAGTAATCCTTTAAAAAAAATGCCATAGGGTTGGCTGCGGTGCTTGTGTTTTCAGAATGTTCATATGCATGGCACTATACTTTAGAACATGTCAGAAGGTGGTTCTGGAATGCAGCACTGAACCAAGGCATAGCATATCAAGGTGGTGCACAATTTTAAAATATTGGGGGGATACACAATCTCAGAATGTGACAGGGATGTGCCATTTCAAAATGTGATAGATCAATCATATCAGAATATGACAGGGATGCACATCTTTAACTACACAGTAAAAAAAGAATAATGTCTTTCTTACTGAGAGAGAGAGAGAGAGAGAGAGAAGCCAAGGAATTCAACAGCAAACAACAGCAGAATTCAGATGTCACAGAGTGCTTAACTCCAGAGTAAAAAAACAAAACAAAATGAAAAAATGTTTTTCTTAGAAAGAGAGAGAGAGAGTAGGAGAATAGAGAGATGCCAATGAATTCAACAGCAAATAACAGCAGAGTTCAGATGTTGCAGAGTACTTAACTCCACAATAAAAACAAAATGACACAATGCTTTTCTTTGTCAGAAAAACACAGGGGGCCCAATTTCAGAACACCTTATGCAAGATGCAAGGCAATTTATGCCAGACACTATGGCAAAAATTGCATCTTGCACCATGTGTTCAGCAAGTTATGATTCCAGGAGGCGGCTTGCACCATGCTGTATGTAGGTTGCGCCAAAGGTGGGCTTCACCTCCCACTACACCCAAAATGCACTGCAGCATGGTGCAAGGGTGGGTTATGGCAGCAGCTATGCCCTATTCTGAGAGGGCAACTGCCGTAACCCACCTTTGCCATTCCAGGTCCCCTTATGGTGCTGCAGGGTTAGATCAGCACTTAGCTGGTCTAAGGGGCATCTGTCCTGGCACAACAATGAATGCCCCGAGAGCACCACGAATCACACATTGCTGTGTACCCCTGCCACCCCCCAGAACAGTGATGCCCCAGACCCGCCCATCTCAGTGTACTACCCGGGATCATGGTGCACTGTGCCCCTCCTTCTGGCTGTGCCAACCAGCCAGCCCCTATGGTCCCTTGAGGCTTGCTGTAGTGGTACAGGGCATGGGGCTCCTGGGGGGGCAGTTCAATGTGGGTAGTGACTTGCGGCACCTAGGTTCATTATGCCATTCCCATGGCGCAAGCCTACAGCTGCCACAAGTCATGGGTCATAGGTGCCAGGAACCCTGCCTGTCTTGGAATAGGGTGCAGGGTCCCTGGTGTAGCACTGCTTGGCACAACTTGCATATGCCCATGAATTGTACCATGTGACTTAGAATCAGGTCCAGAGAGAGCAGAGAGAGCAATAAATTTAACAGTAGAAACATAGAAACATAGACGCCGATGGCAAATAAGGACCACAAGGCCCATCAAGTCTGCCCATTTTTTCTGCCTTATGAATGTGCCATAGGTCTTTACTCTGTCAATGGCCTATCTATTCATACTCATCTGTATTGCTCCCTTATGCCCATTCCATGCCTGTTTGAAGCCCTGCACTGTGTTCATGTCTGCCACTTCCTGAGGTAGGCAGTTCCATGCATTCACCAGCCTTTCTGTGAAAAAGAACTTCCTCACATTGCCCCTTAATCAGCCTCTCTCTAATCTCATGCTGTGTCCTCTTGTCCTGCTATTTTTCTTGTATTGAACCTTGTTAGTACCCTTAAGATATCTGAATGTTTCGATCATATCACCTCTCTTCCTCCTTTGCTCTAGGGTATACATATTGAGTACCATTAATCTGTCCTCATATGTTTTCTGATGAAGTCCCTGTACCATTTTGGTTGCCCTTCTCTAGACTGCCTCCATTTTGTTAATGTCTTTGTGCAGGTGCGGCCATTACTTAGCGCAGTACTCCAAATGGGGCCTAACCAGTATCTTGTAAAGAGGGATTATTACCTCCCTCTTGCGACTGGCGATACCCTTACTAATACACCCCAACATCCTCTAGCCTTACTTACTGCTTTAGTGGTCTGCTTGGATGATTTTGGGTCATCTGTGATGATGATGCCCAAGTATCTTTCTTCCCTTGTGATTGCCAACAACTCCCCTCCCAACCTATAGGTGGCTTCAGGGTTTCTCTTCCATATGTGCATAATCTTGCACTTCCTTGCATTAAACCCCAGTTGCCCCTCTTCCAATCATTTTGCCAGTTTACCAAGATCTCTTCTCATTCAGCCAACCCCATCTGAATAATCTACTCTTTCGCAGATCTTGGTATCATCTGCAAACAGACAAACCTTACCCTCCAGTCCATCTGCAATGTCACTGATGAAGATATTGAAGAGTACTTGCCCCAGGACTGATCTTCGAGGTACCCCACTTGTGGCTTGCATCTCTTCTGACCGTATACCATTTACCACCACTCTCTAGTTTATGCTTGCTAACCAGTTTGCCACCCAGTTGACCAACTTCTGACCCATCCAGAGCCTACCCAGCTTGTTAATCAATCTTCTATGTGGAACAGTATCGAAAGCTTTGCTGGAGTCAAGATAGGCAACATCAACTGCTCCCTCTTGGTCCACCACTCTGGATATTCAGTCAAAGAAATCCATGAGATTAGTTTGACAGGACCTTCCTGTTGTAAACTAGTGCTGTCTTGGATCCTGTGCTCCTAAGGATTCCAGGAGTTGCACAATCCTTTCCTTAAGGAGTGCCTCCATAATCTTGTCCACTACTGAGATAAGACTGACTGGTCTGTAGTTCCCTGCCTCCTCCATGCTACCACTCTTGTGGAGTGGAATCACATGAGCCCTTCTCCAGTCTCCTGGGACCTCTCCTGTGCTCGGAGACTCACTACACAGTTCTGATAATGGCTCTGTTAGTTCCACCCATAGCTCTTTTAGTACCCTGGGATGTATGCCATCAGGTCCCATTGCCTTGTCCACCCTGAGCTTAGTGAGCTCTTGTAGGACCCTTTCTTTTGTGAAGGGACTAGTGCATACCTCCATCCCCCCTGTGTCCATGGTGCTGAGCTTTGGGCCCTGCACTACCTTCTCCTCAGTAAATACTGAGCAGAAGTATCTATTTAGCATAGATGCTTTTCCTTGGTCCTCCTCCACACACTCCCCCTTATCCCCTTTTATCTTAGCAATACCCCCTCTGAACTTTCTCCTTTCACTAATGTATCTATAGAAAGTCTTGTCTCCTTCTTTTACTGTGTGTGCTAGTGTTTCCTCAGTTTGGGCCTTTGCCTGCCTTACTGCCTTCCCTGCTTCCCTTAAGGAAGTTTGGTATGCCTCCTTATCTTCATCCCACTGAATTCCATTATATTTCCTGAAGGTCAGCCTTTTAGCTCTGACCTTTTCTGCTACTGTTTTTGAGAACCAAAGTGGTTTCCTCCTTCTTTTGCTCATGCTTTTCTCTCTAACACAGTGGGATGTTGCTTCAAGTATTGCATCCTTAATGCTTGCCCACTTTGCCTGTACCCCCTCTCCTGTATTTCTTCATGTCAGGACTACCTTAACACTTTTGGTCATCTTATCAAAGTCATCTCCTCTGAAGACCCATATTTTTGCCTTGGAATGGGTTTATTTAGTTCTAGTGGCCAAATTGAACCACACTATGTGATGGTCACTGGTCCCCCGGTGACCTTCTACCTGGAGATCTGTGATTCTTTCCCCTTTAGTCAGTAGTAGATCTAGGATAGCTCTGTCTCTTGTGGGTTGTTGAGCCATATGTTTAAAGTCCTTCCCCTGCAGGGAATCCACCATGTGTCTAGATTTGGCAGATGTTCCTACTGGTATTGACCAATCTGTATCTGGCATGTTGAAGTCTCCATTAGCAGACCCTCCCCTTTAGCTGTCATGTTTTGTATATCTTCTAACAATAATGTGTCTATGTCCTCCCCCTGGTCTGGAGGCCTGTAGGCAACCCCAGTTCAAATGGCTGTCTCATTTCCTGTTTGTAGGGTGACCCACAGTACTTCTGGCTCCTTATGTGTAGTCTGAATTTCTGTAAGTTTGATATTTTCTTTGACATAAAGGGCCACCCCAACCTCCACCCCCTTTGCACCGCTGTCTCTTCTAAACAGTACATAGCCAGATACTGAAGTCTCTTAAGTGTGGTTTCCAGTGAACCATGTCTTGCTAATGGCTACTATGTCCAGTTTAGCCTCTGTCATTGTTGCCTGCAGATCTGGGATCTTGTTTCCCAAACTGCTGGCATTTGTGTACATGATTTTCCATTGGCCAGATTTCGATGTGTTAGTTGTTGGGCAAGTTCCAGCATTTCCCCTGTGCATAATATGGGGAGCCAGACCTTTTTCCTTACCTGGTGATACAAATTAACTACTAACATGCCAAACTCCTGTTTGATCACTAGCTGGGGGGGGGTGTTCTTCCCTTTTGATGTATTGGGTACTGCACTCCTCTCCCCATTTTCTGGTTTAATATTCTGCAAAGATGTCAAATTTCTGCCCCAATGCACTGACTCCCTCCTTAGTCAGATGTAGTCCATTGAACATAAAGAGCTTTCACACCCAAAACTGTTGCCTGTTACCTACAAATTTGTGTCCTTTTTCCTGGCACCAGCCATGAGCCATATGTTTAGCTCCCCTATCTCCCCTTCTCTGACCTTCCGTTCATCTGCCTCCCTCTCTCAGACCAGCAGGATCTCAGAGAAGGAGACGTCAGACAAAATGGATGACAGTTTGTCTCCCAGCCTGGTCAGGTCTTCCTTGGTCTCCACAACTGACCAGCTGGCAAGATCATTAGTCCCTATGTGTTCCAGGACATCAATGTTTTCTCCTGCGTCTTGCACAATTTTAGCAATGCAGTCAGTGTCTCTCCACACTGATGTACCAGGGAGACACCTGACCATTACCCCCGGCTGGAGGTATGTATCAACTCCCCCAAATCATGGAGTCTCCTATAATCAGAAGTGTTTCGGATTTCCTTTTTGTTGTTTTTGTTTTGGTCCCTGTTTTGGGTGAGTTTTAACAGCTGACAACAGCAGAGTGCACACTGCAGACATTTTCTTAGTTTAAGAAAAATATAAAAAAAATCACTAGTGTACAGCATCCAACAACTTAATAATTATTTTACTTTTTGAAAAATATGTTTTTGTAAAAAAATTAAAACAAATATTAAGAGACTAAGAACTAATATTGGGGGCGGACTGGACGGGGGACTCTGTCTGATGGTACTAGTGCCTCACAGATTTTGAACAGAGGGTGGCATCCACATTTCAGACTGTGTTGCCCATCTTTGTGCCTGAACTACATATATGTCATAGTGCCATACAGATTTTGAAGGGGGGCAGTTCAGATCTCTGACTCAGTGTTGCCCATCTCTGTACCTGAATAGATTAGGTATAGGAAGGTTAGGTAAAATTAGTCTTTTTTTTTTTTTTTTGCAAAATCAACAAAATTGAAAAACGTGTCGATATTAGTAGTGTACAACATTCAACAACTTAATAATTATTTTTCTTTCTGAACATATAGAATAGCGTATGGGTGACCATACACAACAAGGCTGTGTTTCTATTGAGGGGATGTGATGATGTCATATAGACCTCGAGAGCGAAGCTTGAGAGGTCTGAATGGCATCATCACATTCCCAAGATAGAAACACAGCCTTAATTGTATATGGTCATCCATACACTGTTTTGTATATTATATGGTTAAAAATGGAAGTGGGTGCATTTGTTTTCTGTGAGAGAGTAGACTGTGTCCTTAGGCTCTTACTGCCACAAGTTGCTGCTGTCTGTTATTCTGCTTCCCGCTTTGCTCTCTCCTCTGTGTGTAAAACCAGAGCTCCAAGCCCTTCCCAGTATCAAGGCTGAATAACAGTCACTTTTTTTTTTACAAAGTAAAAATGGGTGTTAAATAGCAGAGCAAATCGGGCATAACTATCCCTGTGTCAGCTGCCACAGACAACTGCTTGCCTCACTGCTCCTTAAACTGCACCATCATTTTCTGTTTGATTTTTCCCAAAGCCACACATTTGACTAATCGGATGATGTGTCAAGACTGAAAAGTTGTATTATCATTGTGACGTTAGAATGATACTACAACAACTTTCTTGACCTTTGAACTGTCCTACAGCAACTTTTGGAAAGCCTCTGATTTTGGGGCACAATAAGCTATAACCATATACTATAATATATTGTTGTAAAAGAATAATAAACAAAACAGTTTTTTTTAAAGAATTTAAGAACTAAAAAGGGGAGAAGACAGGACAGAGGAGTTTGTCTGAAGGTAATAGTGCCTCATTAATTGTTAGGGGGTCTTACAGTGCCAAGCAGAACAGATTTGGGATGGGGGGTGTCACCCACATCTCAGACTCTGTGTTGCCCATTCCTGGGCTGCCCTGAAAGTTCACACTGCCATAGATTCTGTGTTACAAGTCTCTGTGCCTGAACTACTACTAGGTCATACTGCCATAGACTCTGTGTTGCTCATCTCTGTGCCTGAACTACTACTAGGTCATACTGCCATATATGCTCTGTTGCCCATCTCTGTGCTTCACTGAAAGCTCATACTGTCATATGCTCTGTGTTGCCCATCTCTGTGCCAGAACTACTGCTAGGTCATAGTGCTATACAGAATTTGAAGTGGGGGGGGAGTTACATCTCAGACTCTGTGTTGCCAGTCTATGTGCCTGAACTACTATTAGGTCTATAGTGCCTCACATTTCTTGAGATAGTTGGTATCATATCTCTGACTCTGTGTTGTCCATCTCTGTGATTGACAAGTTGAGAACTACTACTTGGTCATAGTCCCTCATATATTTTGAGTGGGGGGGTGTCTCATCTCAGACTCTGTGTTGGCCATCTCTGTGTCTGAACTAATACTGCATGCTAATTAAGTAATTAAGTTAGACCCCTAAAAATGGATTCAAAATCAGAGTCTTATGGAAATGGAAGATGTGGCCAACACCAGCAGTATGGCTGAAATTGCTACAAATAACAATAAAATTATTTCCTGAAAAGAAATTCAGAAAAAAAAAGAAATTTCACTTCTGAAGATATAACTAATACAACTGATAATGAAGCAACACAACCAGAAAATGATGAAGCAACACAACCAAAAAAAGAAAGGAATGTAGGTGAATCCCCTGATCAAAGTAATGCAGTACTGCCGGGATTGCCAGAAATATCCGGTAAAAGTAAAATTCAAAAACCAGTAGTCAAAACAGTTAGACCTAGAAATTCAATGAGTAAGGAAAAGGGGCTATCTAGTACCACTAGATGTGGCACTCCACGATATGTCACTCATGCATATCTGGCTCCTGCATCAGAAGTCAATGTCTCTGATGAAGATGTAAGTGTGCAAGAACAAGATCACGATCATCATGTATCACAGTTATGCCCTTTCAAAGGTGATGACTCAGAATGTGACACTGATGAGGTAGAGGATGCCACCTGGGTTCCCAAACCAAAAAAGAAAAAACAAAAACACATACAGCAAGCACCACTTCTAGCCATAGCCAGTAGTGGAAAAATAATGAATAGGAATCATAGTAGCTCTTCTAGGGACAGCCACGGTGTGCACGAATTAGGGTCAAAAGCACCAGCCAGCAAAATTGTTGCAGTTCCTGGCATGATGACAAAACGTTTCACCTCAGGTTTGTGGAGCTATTTTCATAAAAGTCCCAAAAATGAATGAGTTGTTGTCTTCACCTTTTGTCATCAGGAAGTTAGTATAGGGAAGTGAGGGGCCAGTTCGGGACAACATCACTAAAAAGGCATCTGAAAAGAGCACATCCAACTATTCAGCTGAGCAGAAGTCCAGAGCAAGGAAAAATATATGTGATGAAAATAATCCTACAGACAACAGTGATGATGAAGAGACTGAGAGACAGGGCAGAAAAAAAAATGTTTGACTTCACTGACAAAAGTATTTGGACAAGCTACAGAGTTGCCACTACAATCCCATGGTTTTTACCACCCCGAGTAAACTAAAAGGTAGACCATTACTGCGATGCTAGAATAAAAAACTGGCTACAGTAAATCACATGAAGTGACATTAACAATTAAACAGGTAATAGCTGATTTTATTGCCAAGGACCTGCAACCATTTTCTGTGGAGGAGAATGAAGGTTTTAGAGCCCTTTTATAATATGTTGCTCCACCACGTCACGACATACCAGGCCATGAATATAGTGCAACTGTCACTGTTCCCAAAATGTACAAATCTATGCAAAGTAAAATAAAATTGGCTCTTAAAGAAAGTGAATGTGGTGCTATGCACCTGACTACAGACATGTGGATGAGTTCTCAAACCAAAAGTAAATAACACCCATTATGCATGTATTGCTCTTAATCTGTGTATGTTTCATGATGTTGATTGTAAAGTATGCTTGTACTCCTTTCCCCCTACCCCCAGGTTGCATCTGGAACCGAGCAGTCACCTGCTCAGCATGCCTTCCTGGTAAAACCTTTAAATAAATAAATATGTGCATTATAGCACATTGTGTATCTCAAGTGTCTTCAAGCACCACCTAAGCAGCAGTATACAGGAAAGAAGACAAAGAATGGCAGCTCTTTGTTTTGCATGTTTGGTAAGCATCACACTGCTGACAATATTTTGGAAGAGTTGCGTGACAAAATTGCTGAGTGGTTAGAGCCTGGTACTCAATACTGAGTTTGTGGTTTCAGACAATGATGCCAACATTGCCACTGCATTGAAATTTGGTGGTTTTATGCACATTCTATGCTTTCTACATTCATTAAATGTGTTAGTACAAGCTTTCCCTTCCAGTAACAACAGTATAGTAACACTATACAAAAAAATAAAATTAAAAGTAATGTTGTTTGCTCAACTGCAGAACTAACATAAAGACTCACTCCTTAATATATTTAACTGTCAGCTCACCCCTGCCCCCACAAGTTTTAATATCATGGTGTCATTCTTGATGCTTCCCTGTCCTTTCATGATCACATTAATGTAGTTTTCACCACTATCAATAGGATTGGCCTTCTTTATAGGCACAGATCTTGCCTGACCCTATTGCCCTCCGCCTAGCTGTAACATCTTCCGTCCTTTCATTAGTTGATTATGGTATTATTATCTATGGGTCTGTAGCTACCACTACTCTAAACAGGACAAAGGTCATAAAGGTCACACTAAATAAGACCTGTCAGCTTGTGACTGGGTGTGGTAGGCTTACACACACTTGTGATCTCTATTCGCCTACAAATTGGCTGATCTTCGAGGGACAGCTCAAATATCAGACATGCCTCTTTGCAGGGGTCAACCTTAATCTTTTTTTGTACTAGCCAGCAGGGCAAGTTGATTCAGAATTTCATTAGCCCGCAGATGATTGCACTAGCCCTCAATTATAATGGTAAATTTTGATCTCTTACACAGGAAGCAATGTAAGCCAAGAAATACTCTGACTTACTGCACATTTATCCTGCTCCCACATTGCCCCCCCCCCCCATTTTTTGTACCATGGCTTCCTCTCTTCCTCTTTCTGCCACCCCACCCCTGCCAAACCAGAGGACATCACAACAGCAAATGTTCAGCCAAGCAGTCCCAGCTCTGCACACACAACAGCTGACATCATCATGGACCTCACAACACTGTCACTACCACCCACACGGCAATGAACAGAGTCAGGCAGAAAAAGATACTCTCATCAGCACCCACCCTATAGTCAAGTGGACACCTGCATTTCTAGAAGTTTTTGTGCAGTCTCAAGTGAGCCAGGAGCACACCTAAGATTTCTTTGAGGTGGGGGCTACACAAACCTAAGGGGCTTGGGAAATAGAAAACTATGACATTTGTATTTTTAAAAGCATTGCTTTTAATATGCTCTGCCCCAACAATAACATATTTTTCTTTAACATTGTCTTTTCATCAGCCCAGGGGAAACAGTACACAGGCATAATGCAATACTATCTCTATTTCTATATAGGAAAGCCTATTTTAAGTTTGCAAATTATATATTTTATTAAGGTTTGTTTTGTACCATACATGATCCAATGCTTTGTTTTTAGGATGAAAGGAAATGATGGGTAGGATAAGGGTGGGACTGCATAGATGGCGTTGGCTGACATGGTCCATTTAGAAGAGCTGAAGGCCCCCTACACTTGCCAGTAATGGCAGCTATGGATTTGTGGAGGGTCATTTCAGATTCTGGTCTGCAGTAGTGTCCTGGGAAAGAACAGAGTTAGGAGATTTGAAGGGGAGAAGGAAGTTATTGTGAGGCTGGGATAAAATCCACCACCTGCAGGGCCGACCCTGTAAACCTCTTCACATTTTGTCAGTGAAATATTGGATACAAAACACTTAAAATGTAGGGAAATGAGGGGCACTGGTCTTAATAATATGGGTCAAATTGTTAGACACACATTCAGAAAACTAAAAGCTAGTGACTTAACAACACTCTACCCTTGATCATACCCTGGACAATAGCTGAAATTCCTAACAGTGGAGTGATAATGACTCACAATGAGTCTTTTGGGGGATCTCCCTCTTAAACTGCCAGATAATTGCAGCTCTTATTGAGCTGTTAATCGCACCAGGCCATCTGGAACATTGAGAGAGAGAGAGAGAGAGATTAGCATGAGGACTAGAGCCTGCTAAAGTAGACACATTTTTAACTTTACTAACAGCCTTGAAAACCTGCACTAGTCCAGGTGGGCAAGTGGAGAGTTAGCTGCACTAGTCCTGGTTCCTGGTCAATTTGCACTAGTGTTTGGGCTAGAAAAACAATATTAAGATTGACCCCTGCTCTTTGCCAAGAAGATTGCCTTGTGTCTCTGTCCCCGTTCCATAAATCATCTCATCTCACAGATGCCACCAACTAGTGCCAAAAGAAGTGCCACTAAGTCTCCCTTGCAAGTACCCCATTGTAGAACCTCTGTTGGCCAGAGAGCATTCATGTACAAGGCCCCCCAATGGTTGAATGCCCTACCTGGGGAGACCTCTGCCTTAGCCAAATTGGGACAGTTTAAACCTAGTCTCCATTAGCTTCTCCTGGCCTCAGGACTCTGTAACTGTCTCTAAACCACTTTCACCTTCTGGTCTCATGTCCACTAACCCCTTCCTTGCTGATATGACAAAATCAATTTGCCATTTGTGCCAATTTCACTGAGAGGGTAATAGACAAGTGGAACACTCTACCTGAGGAGGTAGTGTCTTGCAAGATGGTGGGCTGCTTCAAAAGGGGTTGGGACAGATTGAGGTGGGGTAATGACTGTGGGGAGGGAAGTGGGGGTGGGGCAGTTGCAAGATGAGGGGCTAGCTGCACAATGAAGCAGACTCAATAGACCTCATGGCCTGTTTCTGCTGGCATTCCATATGTTCTTATGTTCATATGTGAGACTATCTCTGATTGCTCCCTAAATTTGTTCGCTATTGAATGATTTCTCTTTGCCTATTGTAGTACCTGGTGAACATGCCTGTAATTTACAAACAGCACTTTTTACTCAATTTATGTTATTATGTATTGAAATTATTTAATTTATTGTATCACAACCTGTCTGTAACGAGGGAGTTGCAAAGAAAATCTGTGATCATTTTAGTCACTCTGTAAAATCAGATAGTATCTCATTTATTTATTTAAATTTTGGTAACCGGGTAGGCCCACTGAGACCATTAGAGTCCCTTTTTCAGGGGCAACCCAGGATTAATTACATACATCTATGAGAAAAAAACATCCGGAGCAAAGTTGGAGCATATTGATCAATACAGACATTACAGTCGATGTCACAATTAATAGTACAACAGGCAAGTTAATTACAATTGACAGCAACAAGAGAAGTAGTACATATTACACAATGCTATCAGAATTCAAGTAAAGGTTCCAGTGTGGGAGCAGTAGTCTGTTAAGAGACCAACATAGCCACATGAGCAGCTCTCTAGCAGGGTCATCAGAGTCTCAGCAGTAGCATGAGCAGAGGCTCCGCTCCAAAAGGTGGATCTTAAGACCCTTCTTAAAGCCCCCAAAAGAGGCGCATTCCTGGAAACTATTAGGGAGGTCATTCCAATGGGGCAGTATATATGCAGCAAATAACTGGAGCCCTTGGGAAATCCTGACCCTGGGGACATGGAGAAGCTGGTGATTAAACGACCTTAATGTTCTTCCAATTCATTTGGCTATTATCATGCCAGGAAGGCTAGGGGGTGAATTATTTTGCTGGAGTTTAAAGGCAAGGCACATAGATGGATATGCTAATCTGCCATCGAAAGAATGCCAATTTAGTGAACAAAGCACATTACAATGGTGCTCCAGCAGCGATGCCCCTGTAGCAAAGTGTCCAACCCTGTGATACAGGGTTCTCAGCCTTTGCATCTCTAAGCTTCTTACTGAGTGTATTTTCAGAGTCCCATATAACAGTGTAGGTAGGAGTGTTCAACTGGCTGCTTTTAATTTGGGTTCCCAAGTGAGGAATGGGCTCAGGTGGTTTAGTAGACCTAACTTCTGGTTTAGTGTCTTGGTCAGTTGATCAATATGATCTTAAAGGTACAGTCTGGGACTATGTACACACCTACAGTAAGTACTGTACTTGATACAGTCAACCAACTCAATCTAAGAACCATTAGAAAGAGATGGAGACAATAAGTCTGACCTATCTGGGCCCAAGCTTTTAGGTCCAAATAATATTACCTTGGTCTTTTTACCATTTAGAACTAACTTTATGGAGCAAGGTACTCAGGAGGACGCATAGAGGTATTGAACAAAAAGGAGACAAATCTGGTGTATTCTTTACTGACTGACTGATACAGCAATTCAAAAACTGCAGAAGACTTAACAATATCAGGACAGACAACAATTTTTTTCTTTTGACTCTTCTTGACAATCGGCTTATGTTGCAACAGCTGCCTCCTTCAGATCTCAGTACCTCTTACCTTGCACATAAAAACATGCTGATTTCAGCAATTGCACAAGAAAAGTACGGGACTGTATTTAACAATACAAGTGAATCATGTTATGTGGATGCTACACCTGATGATAATAATAATAAACATAATAATAATAAACTTTATTTGTTTCAAGCACAATTCAAAGAATACCAAAGCACTTTTATAAAACACAGAAAGAAGATAAATAATTAAAACCAGTTAAAATGACAAACTTGCACAGATTAATAAACAGGGTAGGCAAGAGAAAATAAAAATGTTCTAAGAGAGGATTTAAAGCTCTCCACAGTCAGGCATCCCCTTATCCGAAGAGGTAGAGAATTCCACAGGGTCAGGGCCACAAAGGCCAATGCACAGGCTCCAGAAGTCTTCAAATGGATCCTGGGAATCTCCAGCAATACCTCTTTGACTGAGCTAAGTAGTCAGTGGGGGTGGTAGGGACAAATGAGCTCTTGCAGATAACTCAGTCCCTGTCTGTGTAGGGCCTTATAGGTTAGCAAGCCAACCTTGAAGGTGATCTGCCACTGAACTGGCAGCCAGTGCAGTCCACGCAGCACAGGTGTGACACAGCTAGATCAAGAAAGCCCAGTCAATAACTTGGCCACAGCATTCTGCACCAGTTGCAGGTGGTGGATTTCAACCCTCAGAAGCTCTAGGTACAGGGCATTGCAGTAATCAAGGCGGGAGGTCAGAAAGGCATGAACCAATGTCGGAAGATCACTAGGTGGAACAAGGTGCTTAATCGGGGGAATATTTCCCAGATGGTAAATTGAGATCTTGATGATGTCTAACATCTGAGACTTCAGAGTCAAACCCTCATCAAAGATAACACCCAGACTCCGCACCCATTCAGGGGACATCAGCTGGTGACTGCCAAGCAAAAGCCCAGAGGCCTGCCCAGATGAAGATCTCTCTACCCAGTGACCTGGGTCCATCACCAAAACCTCAATTTTGTCAGGATTCAGTTTCAGCCAGTTGGCACACATCCAGCCCTGAATCTTAGCGAGGCAGTTGTTAAACACTAAGACTGCATCATTCTGGTCAGGCACAAAGGACATGTATAGCTAAGTATCATCTGTATAGCAGTGAAAACTCAAGCCATACTGCCTTACAATGTCTCCAAATGGCAGCATATGCACTGTGAATAACATAGGTGATAGCACAGAGCCCTGGGTTACCCCACATGGTAGAGAGAATGCATCAGAGGAATAAATTCCTGACATAACTCTCTGAAATCTACCAGTGAGGAATGAGTGAAACCATCTGAGGACCGTTCCTGACAGTCCACACATCACCCGCAGGAGCTCCAGCAATACGTCATGATCCATGGTGTCAAATTCTGCAGAAAGATCAAGGAGGACTAAGATAGAATGAGTCCTCTGATCTCTCACTATCAGGAGATCCCTGAACATCCAAACCAGACCGGTCTCAGTGCTGTGCCCCTTCCTAAATTCTGACTGGAGACTATCATAGATGTCATGGATGGTAAGGTGGTCATCCAGCTACAGCATGACCACCTTCTCAATAACCATGCCAACAAAGGGCAGGTTGGAGACAGGACTGTAGTTAGTGAGACAGTCCAAGTCGAGAGAAAATTTCTTAAGAAGGGTGTCACCTCCGACTCTTTCAGGGAGTTGGGAAACTCACCCATTTCAAGCAAACTCCAGACGATCTCAGCCAGGACCAAGCCAATGACATCAATGCACTGCATAAGGAGGCAAGTTGGGACTGGGTCCAGACTACAGCAGGTCAGCTGCATACTCTGGAAGATCCTTATGATATCCATGATTGTCAGCTGGCTAAAAGCTGACCAACCAGCTGGCCCCATGGCGCTGAGGGCTGAGGCGCTGGTTGCCGCACCTCGCTCCATGATGGAAACCAGTGCTCGGGAATGAGCACAGATCACTGGGGGTCAGCTGGGGAGGAGAAGGGTTGAGCATCCGAAGGACTGCTCTCCTTCTCTGGGGAGGGGGGCCAATGGCAGTCATTGTGTGGTTGCCTGCTGGTGGAGGCTAGGAGACTACACGCTTCATTGCACACAGGGGTGAAGCTGAGGGCAGACGTCTGGAGGAAGCACGTGCGGTTGCATGTGCGCCCCACTCCAGCAATGTCATTTTATGCCCTTGACTCTGGGGGTGAAAAGTAGGTGCCTAGTTGAGCAGCTTGAAGGCTATCCATGAACTTTTCCCAGTGGCTGGGCACCCAGGCTGGATCCATGTTCCACGGTGAGTCAGGGGGCTCCCTGTGGCTTTACTGTGGAGGGTATAAAAGCAGGAGCATATGGGTGCCTGGGACTGACCAGGTAGAGGTGGATGGTGGCCAGAATCCCCAGACCAGATGTGGGGACAAGAGGGAGCAGACTGAGTTGGCCAGAAAAAAGGTAGTAGAAATTAGTAAAAAAAAAAAAAGAAAAGCCGACCAACCAAACCATGGTTCTGCAACCTCTGACTGATCAACGCCCTGCCCATTGGATCTAGCTAAGCAGATCTCTGATCTAATGTTGGCAACCTTATCTGCAAAGAAGTGAGTAAACTCATCACACTTATTCTGTGACAGTGCTCTCCAAACTTGCAGGCAGGCTGGATTACACAGTCTGTCCAGCGTTCAGAAGAGCTGAGCAGGTCAGTTCCTCACAGCAGTGATCTCCCTGGACAGGAACGTTGCCTTCCTATGGGAGATCACCAATTGATAGTCTGAATAATGGACCAACAATCTAACCTTGTTGGCATCAAGACCAGCATTCAGCCAGTATCACTCCATCCTTCGCCCCTGTCTCCTCATCTCCCTCGAGGTCCCATCAAGCCAAAGGGACCAAGAGTGAAGGGTGAGGGGTCAAACATGAACAGGAGCAATGGAGTCCAGAGCTGCCATCACAGCTGTGTTAAAAGTTTGCAGCAGGTTGTCAGGACCCTTGCTAGCAGTTGGAAATCCTGATGGATCCAGTACTGCCATCAGGCCATCTGGGAGTTACTCCGCTTAATGGGTGGTACTGGATCATCTCTACAGGGGCAGATCTATGGGGGAGCCTGGAAATTGAACCTGTTAGTGTAGTGGTCAGACCAACCGACTGGCTCCACCACTAAGTCAGATGTCTCCATACCCAGGAGGAAGATCAGGTCCAAGGAGCGACCAGAACTATGGGTTGCAGAGGCAACTACCTGTGTGAAGCCCAATGACATCATTAGTTGGAGGAAGTCCTGACCAAACTGTGAAAGTGCATCCTTGACACAGGCATTGAAGTCACCCAGCACCATCAATCTGGGCATCTCCAACATCATGTCAACAATGAAGTCCTCAACTTCCTGCATAAATTGCTTCCCATCCCCAGGTGGACAGTAGTTAAGAAGACCCTTGCACCCCACACCTACACCCAAGATACATTCAAAGGATCTGGTCTCCACCACTGGCACATCTATCAGGCCCAATTCCGTTTTAAAACAGATGGCCACACTCCCGCCCCTACGATCCAGTCTTGGGCAGTGTATCACCAAGAAGCTGGCAGGAACTGCTGATTCTAAAAGTGGGCCAGCATTTCTGTCCAGCCAAGTCTTGATGATGCAAACCAGGTCCAATGATCCAACAAGATCTGCAATTATTGCTGTCTTGTTTTTAATGGACCTGGCATTGTATAACACTGCCCGAGTTGGATAAGACTCTAAGGCTGATCGAGTAACTTACCCACTAAACATGGAGCCCTTGGGTGTGGGAACCAAACAGGGAGAACCTCTGTCCAGTCTTCATTTCACCACATGATGCAACATGTGTTGGTGGTGACAGCAATAATTTCCACTTAGTGCCACCATGTACTCCTTCATCAACGTTGGGTAGTCCTGCACAAAGTTATCTTTCACAGCCCTTGAAAAAGGCATGTCATTCTGAAAAGCAAACAGGTGACTCACACTTTTTGATCAAAACTCATAAAAACTCATAATTCAGATGTGTATTTTAAATGCACCCTGAAAATAGAATCTGTGAAACAAAAAGGAGATAATGACCCATCATCACCTTTTTCTTTTACAGATTTTCTCTTAATCTTGCCATTTATCACTTCTTCTTCCTGAGCCTCCCCTTTTTTCTTTCCCCATATATATATATCCCTTAATTTACCTCCCCTCTCCACTAACTTTGTTTTTTTTTTCTTTTAGATATTTCCTGAAGAAGACCTAAGGTCAAAACGTAGATTTTTAACTCTATTTTCTATTTTCAGCATGCATTTAAAATAACCATTTTGTTTTGCTTTTAGACTACATGCTGATGCAGTGCCTTGTTTTTATTTTTACATTCAAATGTGTATGTTGTGGAGCCACCTTCCTTGTCTTTGCCTGATATTGGGGATGCCTATTTATGAGGACCACTCATTAATATTACTGATGACCCATTTGAGTACTGGCTGGAAAAGAAAAACATCTTGCTTGCACTTTCTGCCTTTGGCATACTGCTTATTGGTTGCCTTCCCACTAATGTTTACTGTAGGTGTATATTTAGCACAGCTGGAAATGCTGTGTCAGATAGCTACACAAGACTTACTCCTGAAAATATACAGCTCCTTACTTTCCTAAAAATCAGCCTCAACAAATTAGCTTGCCAGTTCAGTGAAGAGTGGCAAGAACATGAAAGTGATGATGCTCATGAACAGCTGCAACAGGTGTCTCATAATAATTGTGCTTCTTTGGTGGTGTTTGAAGATGATGGTGATGATAATTAAATAATTTATTTCTTTGAATGCAAAGGAAAATGGTCAGCAACCAAATCAGAAAGAAGTAAAATAAAATTCCTTCTTGTGAGATCATGGTGTATATTGATGTGTTGCTATATGTGTTTTTCACATTCAAATTGGGAACCCCGGTGGAGTTTAATTTATTTATTCAGCAAGTTAAAAATACCAGTAGGCAGTGAAATGCTGGACATCTTGGGTGGAAAGTGACACCAAAGGGAGAACACAAAAGAATAAAAAAAAACATGTGCACAGCTGCCATGTGTGCCAGTCCCCAAGGTCCTTTGGTCCTGCACCATGCAGACCCCCACCAGCTTGATGACAGGTGGAGTGGTGACAGAGCTGGGGACTGGCAGGTGGGCTTCATGGTAGGAGTAGGTGGCAGTCGGGACCAAACAGCTCTATAAAAAAATATTTTTTATACCATATGGTACTGAGCACGGCCATGAGTACTGGATCCCAAGTTGCTTGGGTCCTACATTGTGTGGATTCCTTGGAGGATTGTGGAAGCTTGTAGGATATATCCAAAAACTGCAATGCTGGGGTTGGGGGTGGGGGAAGGGGGGCAAGGCCAACCAGACAAACTGTAAGTTCCGAAACACAAGTGTTAAAAAGTAATTGGCCAGTCAGGCAGGAGTGTGTGGGATGGTTTGGGGCCCATGGTGCTTGCTATAACACCAAGTAGACAAGCAAAAGAATTACAAATTAAAAAAATAACATATCTATTCAAAACAGCAGGTGGGATGGCTGGGGCCCCATCACATGTCCTACTCATGCTGCCTGTCTCCCACTAAAAAGCAAGCCAGACTCAGTGAAGGTCTGCACTCTACTGTTGTCTTTCTGCTGTTAAATTCATTGCTCTCTCTGTCTCTCTCTTTCTCTGACTAACATTTGACACACTGCCTCCTTTTATTGAAAAGTCCCAAATGAGCTACAGTACATACACTGGGCTGGATTCACAGTTGTTTTTGGGACTAATCCCCACAGGACAACTCCAATTGTGGACCAAAATCTTCACAGCTGTGGAGATTGCTGTTCACTTCAGCAGAGGCTGTGGCAGATGTTACTGCTGATCCAACCATCTGTAACATTTTTCCACAGGTGTGGGGATTTCTACAGCAACAACACCCCCAAAATTGTGGAACTAGTAGTAAACTTTCTCCACTTTTAAGAATACCATACCTGTAGGAAAAACTGTGGTTCAGCAAGTGGTAACTCACTTGTGCCGAGATTTTCTCACAGCTGCAGGATTTTCAATATTTTTATGACTCCAGAAGCTGAAACAACACAGAAATACAAACACAATGTTTTTTTAAAGTTACATTTTAGTTTATTTTTTAATAGAGGGAACTAAAAGAATAATGCTGATGCATTTCTCATACTCAAATAGACTACAATAGGTCTACAATTCATCAGAGTACATCAGAACCCTTTGGAAATAAATCAGAGATTAAATCAGAACCAGGTCATAGTCCACCTGCCCATCCCTAGTTTTTATTAACCATTTCATGATGAGTGGTAGTAGTAGTAGCATAAAATCAAGTTGTAGTGGCACTCCTATGATTATAAGTCTTTCCAGTCCCTGTCTTGTCCCTGTTCCAAAGGAAGGAGGCAGCACAGAGTCGACTAGTGTGGCTGCAGGCAACAAAGAAGTTGTCCCCACCTTGTTGCACTGCTGCCATCTGCAGTACCGGATCCATCAATCATTTATTTATTCATTCATTTATTGATGTATTCATGTATGTATTTATTTATTTACTTACTGTTAACCAGGTAGGTGCACTGGACAAGAACATTCTTATTTTCAGTCATGACCCAGGAGATTACAAAGAGATTTGAAATTACAAAAAAAGCATAGCAACAGCATAATAAAAAGTGCAGAATTACAATGTGACACAAAATATGTACTAGATCCATGTCATAAAGAGCAGGTTAAAAAGTGCACATGAAACAGCAATGAGTATAGTGTAAAACATATAATACAGCTCAAAATCAATTTACAATAAGGTTAAAGATAGTAAATACAATAAACGTAACATAATATAAAACCTGTCATAGTTACAATGCAAGAGTACTATCACAAAAATAGAAAATCAAGTACAAAGACATTTACCTGTGGAACTTAAGCATTTGTGAAGTCCTTTTTTTTTTAATTGGTGTGGGACTGAGACATCAGAAGGTAATGAGGGAGAGAGTTCAAAGTCCGTGGAGCAAAGATGGCAGATTTCTGTTCGCCCATCTTACAGGAGCAATTGAGTATCAGGAGAGATACAGTAGATCACTGGATCACAGGGGCTAGATCTAGTCTGAAGGAGTCAACAGACCCACAGGTGAGGCAGGTTTGGATGATTTGTTGATGTTGTCTGTAACACAGCCTAGGGTACAGAGGTGACAAAAAGAGGGAGAAAGCCAGCCACGAATGGAGTAGAACATGCAGTGGTGGGTAAGCTGTGTAGCAGATAGGGCAAACTGACATACGTTATTCCATTTTGATAGGTTGCAAGCAATGACCTGATAAAATGAGGTGAGCCCATATGTAAGGCTAGATAGCAGGACTTCATAAGCTATTGCAATCCTTGTAAAAGGAGTTAGTACATATCTGATTCTGTAGGCAAACCCAAGCTTGGAAATTACAGACTTACAGATGTGTGAAATATGCATGGTGACATCCAGGGCAGGATCTAGGGTAAGGCTTAGGTAATTTAAGGAAGTATTTTTTCACAAAGAGGGTTGTGGATGCATGGAACGGCCTTCCGGAGGAGGTCGTGGAGTCAAAAACAGTGGTGGAATTCAAGCATGCATGGGACAGTCATAAGGCAATTCTAGGGGATGGGGGTAGGAAGAAGTAGGCTGCTGGTTAACTAGGATCTGCAGCTTATCCAGTAGGCAGGAAAATGGGCAGACTGGGTGGGCCAAGCGGTCCTTATCTGCCATCAAATTCTATGTTTCTATGTTTCTATTTAAAGGATTCAACCATGGATGGGGGAGCCATCTAAACAATGGATGGTTAAGACAGTGGTGCAAGCTCTTAACCTAGGTGCAGACCCAAATGTCTTTTCTTGCTAGAGTTTAAACAAGCTGATTTTGGACAAGCCAGGTCTTAATTCCATCAAAGACATTACTGAGCAGTGTGTGGATGTCTGTTAAACTTTTGGAGCTAGTGTATAGCACCACATCATCAATGTAGAGTGATACAGAAAGATAGGGCTTTTGGAATAGTATTAATGAAGATGCAAAAAAGGAGTGGGCCCGACATGGAGCCTTGGGGAGCATCCAGATTTACTGTGGTTATAGCAGAATCAGCCTTGCTAAATTTAACAAATTGCTATTTGTCAGTAATACAGGTGGAGAACCATCTGTTGGCAGTGAAGGAAATATCAAAGGATGATAATTTGAGTTTGAGTAGGGTGTGGGTAACAAGACAAATAATTTTGTCAGATCTATGAAAATGAATCTAGTATAAATATTCTTGTCCATTGCCCTATACTGCAAGTAGGCCATCAAAGTCTATAATGTGGAATTTTTTCAACATTGACCCAGCGGATAGTAGTGTGGCCATCTGTGAGCTGTGTGACAGCAAAGTGAAGGGTGGAAAGAAGGATACACATGTGGGCACAGGTGGTCAACATAATCACCTAAATGGCAAATATGTGGCAGTTTTGGAAGAACACCAGAGGAATCAATGGGTCTAGGTGATGTAGCTGGAGGCAGGGGTAGTGAGTTAGGACTGGGAACATCAGTTGCCAAAGGGCATAAACAGAAACACACCAGGAAATGGCACCTGAGGAGGAGGCGAAGGAATCAGTTGAAAGAGATGGTAGAAGAAAAAGGCCTGCACCTTCACAGTCAAGGGAGGTTAAACAAAAAAAAAGCAAAAAAAAAAACCAAAAAACTTTATCAGCTGGAGAGGAAAATCAGTTCATAGTCCCATATGGGTGAAGAAAGAATTTATATTATCTTGGCAAACCAGCAGCAATCCTTGAAGCATTTGGTGATTTGCCTCCTGTCCTACCACCACCAGCAGGTCCACCACCACCACCATCATCATTATCATCTGATCCACCACCCAAGCAGTAGTGGTGGCACCACCTCAAATTGGCATTCTCAAAAGGTCAGAAGGAAGCAGACATCTTGTATTGAACTGGTCATCTTCTCAGACAGTGGTATAACTTGGGTCAGCAGTGCCCAGAAAATGTAATATTTTATCTCTCAGGTATGTAGTAGACTTTTCAGCAGCACAGGAATTAAATTTTATCTCCATGTATGCAATTTTATTCTGTACAGCATTTACCTAATTCTGATTCTGCTATTTCTATGTGACCGTACCCTTCCTCTCACAAAAAACAAGTGATGATTGCATAGTGTTTTTGGAAAAACCCTCCAGCATCCTGCCTGAAGCATAATATATGGTGAAGCACTTCAATTCTTCCTTTTCCATGGCCAGATCCTTTCTGTCATACTATCTATAAAACAAAGTGTTACTCTTATGTAGTTTTCATGACTACTGTATATGTGATCCAATTTAAGTACAGTTACTCATTATCTTATAAAATGCAACCTTTGGTCAGAGTCTCAGCATGGTTTTAGACCCAACCACAATACCGAGATGGCCTTGGTGAAGTTCACCAGCCAAGTTACCAAAGCAATAGATGGTGGAAACGTTGTTGCTGTGGCTTTTGCGGACCTCACCAAGGCTTTCGATCCTGTGGACCATGATGCGCTCCTGAAACAGTTAGCTGGCGTACATTTATCAGATGAGGTGATCTCCTGGTTTGGTGACTATTTGCCCAATGGGAATCAGAAGACACTAATCAGCGGAACATTACCTGGGCCAGTAATGTTGAGATGTGGAGTCCCACAGGGCTCCATATAGGGTCCTTTGCTTTTTTCATTATTTGTGAATTCCTTATTGGTTTATTTCACACATACTGAATTAATATTATATGCTGATGATGCAGTTCTTTTTTGTTCTGGTCCCAATTTATCCACTCTTCAAAACACATTACAATTTGATTTCAGTTTATTGCATTATTAGTTTCATAAACGTAAACTGGTGTTAAATTCTGCCAAAACCAAGACTATGGTATTTTCTCACCCCAGGAGATCACTAACATCTGAATTCACATTTTTTGATAATTTGGGTAATTTAATAGAACAAGTCAGATTGTTTAAATATTAAGGCATGCTAATTGACTGTCATCTAACATTTGAATCACATGTTCTGGATTTGATTAATAGATTACATAAAAGATTAGGGTTTCTCCATTGAATTAGAGGTAATCTCACAGTTGATATTAGGTATTTACTCACATATAGTTTATTATTTTCTTTATTTGATTATTGGTCCATAGTATATTCATATACCTCTGACAGAATTTTAACAAAACTTCAGGCCACATATCACTCTGTTATTCATTTTGCAACCAGACATCCTAGGTTAACACGTCATTGTTTTCTTTATAAACATTTCAGTTGTTTGTCTTTGGTGGGGCATTTTAATTTTAGGTCACTGATGTTCTTACATAGGATTCAAGTGGGTATAATGCCGCAAAGTATCCTTGGTTTATTTCCTAGGATCATTAAATCTGGTAGCACAAGACTGCAGAGTAGGGATGGTGTTTTGATCTCATTTTTTCACAGTCTTTGGTCAAAACTCACTAAATTTTGCCACCATTAGGTCTTGTAATAGCCTTCCTAGTAGTGTTATCGGCCAAAAGAAGCTAGCAACCTTTAAGACAGCTCTTAGAACTAATCTGCTTGTAAACTCAATCTGCAAATGTTTTACATAATGTATATTTATTGATTGTTAACTGTTTTGTAAATGTTTGTCATGTTTTGTATTTCTTTATAATAACTGGACATTTGTGAAAATGGGCTTGTCCCACAAACATTTCAGAATAAAAATAAAAATGAAATGAACTGAAATGTTCCTCCTGCATCATGCCTGTTACCTCAACCATAGCAAGCAAGCTTCCTCCTGACCTCCATCTCCTGTGTGCCACTGCCCATGTAGCTATACTTTGCTCACAGCATGACCATCACTTAAGATGCTGCAAGAGCAATCCAAACAACACCTACTTCCTACTGACCTCTGCCTAAGGTGGATGGTGAGTTAATGAAAGCACATTCTCCACATGGTGAGAATTAAGACAATGATGATTCTGAGGGTGATGCTCTGTGGGAGGAAGCGACGGAGCAGATTCACAACATTAGGATCTCATTAGGGGACATAGTTGTTGCATATCCCCTATCCCATTTCCCCACCAATACCCATACTTTACTTTGTCTTGCCCTCTCACTATGCAGCTGTATTATGACAATTTGTTCTCACTTGTACATGACCTCTCCTTGCTGTCTCATATTATTGCCTCATGAAAGCCTATCAAACTGTTTTCTCACCAGTGAATGACTTCTCAGGGCTTTACTATTGTCCCCGATCCTGTTCCTCCTTTTTTTCACATATATATTTACTGAATTTTCAGAACTGAAAATAAAATAATTAAATATAGCCTAATTTACATCTTATACCTCTGCATACTTCTTTGTATGGTCACAATCATTATTATATAATGCTATCTTGTTAACACATAGTTATTCTCTTCAATTGGGTAACAACAACAATTGACCAGGGTGGTGCTGTGGATGTGGTATATCTTGACTTCAGTAAGGCCTTCAACTCCATTCTCTTCAGGAGGCTAATTAACAAACTGGAGTATACAGGCATGGGCCCAAAGTTTGTCAATTGGGTTAAAATTGGCTTCAAGGAAGGACACAAAGGGTGGTAGTAAATGACACAGTAGCAGGGGAGAGAAGGGTGATCAGTGGGGTGCCACAGTGATCAGTGCCGGGTCCCTTCCTCTTTATAATATTTATCAGTGACATCACTGATGGTCTAGAGGGGAAGAGATGTCTGTTTGCAGACAATACCAAACTCTGCAGCAGAGTAGACACACAGGACGGACTCTCTGGAATGATATATGATGTCAGAAAACTAGAGAACTGGTCAAAAAAATGGCAACTAAAATTTAATGTGAAGAAATGCAAAGTCATGCACCTGGAAAGGCGAAACCCAAAATATAACTACAATCTAGATGGAGAACAGCTAACAGAGACAAAACAAGACAGTGATCTCAGAGTAATCATATCACATGATTTAAAAGTTGGAAAGCAGTGTGAAAAAGCAGCACAAAAAGCCAACAGTATACTGGGTTGCACTGGGAGAGGTATCACTAGCAGACGGTACAAGATGTTAATGCTACTATACAGATCCATGGGCAGGCCTCATTTGGAGTACTGCATGTAGTTCTGGAGGCCACACCTAAGAAAGGACACAGACCGCTTGGCATTTGTGCAGAGACAGGCTACTAATATGGTACAGGGGCTCCACCATGAACTTTATGGAGCAAGGCTCCAGCAGCTTAACTTGTACTCCCCAGGACAAAGGCACAACAGAGGCCACATGATATAAACTTTTAAATACCTCAAAGGAATAAATGCAGTACAGGCTCTGAGCCTCCTCCAGGAAAATGCGGGTACACGGACAAGCGGTCACAGCATGAGCCATAAGGAAGGTAGATTCAAAAGCAACCTCAGGAAGTTCTTCTTCATGGAGAGAGTCTGATCAAAGAGGTTATGACTGTTTAAACAATAGGGGAGTTCAAGTGAGGTTGGGATGGGCACATTGGAAACCCTAAATGAAGAGGGGAGATGGGTAGGAAATCAGGCAGACTAGATGGATCACACAGTCCCATTCTGCCGACGAATTCTTATGTTGTTATGTCCTATTCTTATAATCTAATATTGTTATAGTACTATAAATTAATAGATCATCCTCACAATTTTATTACTGTTTGAATTAATATCAAAATTTCACAGTGAACATGAACCTAATAGTTCAACCAGCATAACATTCTGTGGTGATTTGCATATGCAGCCCGTGATGCTTTGCATTGTGTGGGCATGTGTGATTTTGTATTTTCATGAACCTAATGCCTGATAATGCCATATCCTTTGTCCAGCTCCTCCTCCAATACCAGCAACATTAGTCTCCTGTGCATATTCAGAAAAAAACTGCCTTTCTGTCCAGCATAAATGCCAGTGAACATGAATCGGATGCCTTCTGATGCTGTTCCATCCTCTGACCTGCTCCTCCTCTGATACCAGCATGTGCCTCCAATGCAAATTCCAGACAACCCAATCTCTGTGAATCTCATGCCTAATAAATGGTGCTCCATCCTTGTGAGATAATGGTAAAATGTTACCACAAATTGCCACAAACAGTAAATTCATATTTGATTACAATGTATAGTGCCTTGTGCATATTTTGTCTCATTATTTATTTCCTTTATTTTTTGACAGGTACACCTCCTGCTGCTGTTGCAGCTCTTTCATCTCTCCTTCTTAGACTGTGTATCCTCCAGGGCTATGCCACTATAGTGTACTGTAACAACAAATATTTAAAGCCTTCCTTCCTCCTCCCTCCCTCCCTCCTCCTTCCTTCCTTCCTTCCTTCCTTCCTTCCTTGCTTCCTTCCTTCCTTCCCTCCCTCCCTCCCTCCTTCCCTTCACCAGCAAGCTTGCAATAAAGTGGTCTGATGTTGAAATATGGGAGAAAAGACAAAGATGCAATCATTGTTATCAATTTATATATGTTACATTTTTTTGTCTCATGATTGTTTCCCATTATATCTCAAGAGATATACCTCTTGCTGCTGCAGTTCTTTTGCCTTTCCTGCTTTTTGGACTGTGTGTCCTTCAGAGCATGCCATCTCTAATGTATGATATTTATTTATTTATTTGAAAATTGGTAACTGGGAGAAGCACACTGAGTCAAGGATCATTCCAAGTGCAACCCAGGAAAGGGGAACAATGGAAGGACAGCAGAACAATACATAGTAGCAAAACACTGAACAACATGCTGTAAAAAAAACTTAGTACAAAATTAGAATAAAATACAGAAAGTATTATGTGCAGAGAAGAAAGTGAGGTACAGCTCAGTAAGAACACATACTGTAGTAAGTGCATAGTCAGAATTGGCAGCAATACTTGATGAATCTGAGTAATTTGACTACTGGCAGTTGACCAGAGGGGTGAGTTATTGCCCAAACATGTAAAGGAGAGAGAAACTATAATGGTGTGGAAGGCAACCCAAGGCAGGAGCAGGGACCCAGACAACTGCTTACCAGGATGGTTAAGGCATGGCCATGGAAGTATCAGGAGGAAGGGTAACAGGAACAGGTGAGGAAGGGTTGAAGTTTCAACTGCTGCCTGAGGGAGCCAGGGATGGGGAGAGGCAGAAGAAGGAGGTGAGATGGCTGATTCCAGAGTGAGGGAATTTGATAGGGGAAGGCAGATTGTCCAGCAGAGGAGCAGGGTTGAGGAGCAATAAAAGCACAGCTGTCCATGGAACAGAGGAAACAGGAAGCAGATGGGAGCTGCAGGAGGAGAGGTAAGAGGGATGTGATCCAAACCAGTATTTGGATGCGAAGAAGGTACAGTGAGCTTGGTGTTGAGTGGGCAGAGGAAGGATGGATAAGGATGAATACAGTAAAAAAAAATATTTATTTATGCCTTTGATAACCAGGTAAGTTCTCTGATCCCAGAGACCATTTTCAGGCATGAACAAGGCCAAGACAATGGCACAGGAGCAAACGAAAGCATTGCATATAGAACATGAAAGGCCAGTTTACACAATGATGTCAAAATGATAAAAGAAAAATACAACAGTCCATTACAATAATTAGGTACAGAAACATAATACATGGTAAATAAGCTCAAAGAACAACAAAAATACAAGGTGTCAGTAACCATGGCAGACAAAAAAGGGGAGGGAGGGGTAAGTGCTAAGTGTAGGAGGGTAGGCAATGAGAGACAAGGGAAGGATAACTAGAACAGACTCAAGGGAAAATAGCATTCTGGGGCAGGGGAAACAGTATCCAAGGAAGCACTGGCACCAAGATTCAGATAGGAGCCAGTCCTTGAGGCATGATTTGAACAGTCGGTGGCTGTCCATGGAGCGGAGGTCAATGGGCAGCCTATTCAATAGAGAGGGGTCCACAGCTGAGAGAGCTCTCCCACCCATGTTGATAGATACTCTGGGAACATGGGGCGGTAGTGTTAGAGTGTAGACAGTGACACAAGGCTCTGATTTTGAAGATACCCACAAGAGGGGATTCTTGGCTGGTGCAGATGGCACTATCAACCAGGCACCAGAGGGTGACATTGAAGTGGCCTTGTAGTGGGAGCCACTCCAGTGATTGATAAAGGACACAGTGGTGAGTGGAAAAAAGGGCCAGCAAGTTGAAGCAACAGGCACTATAGTAGGCAGTGGAGAGTTTGGCAGTGAGGGTGGAGGATGACCTAGTGTAAATGGTGGAACAGTAATCGAGTATGGTGAGTAAGTTACCATGGACTATGGCAAGTTGGGCCTCATGGGTGAGGTAGTGCCTGAATCTGTAGGCTGCACCCAGCTTTTGGTGTACCCTGCAAACTACTGAGTTAATGTGCTTGAAGAAGGAGAGGGAGGGGTCAAGCAGGACACCTAGATAATTCAAGGTCTCTATATTTTCAAGAACCTGGCCATCTGAGTAGACTATGTTGAGGGAGGAGGGAGATTTGAGCTTTGCTTGGAAGGGCTTTTACCCGAACAGCATTGACTTGATTTTCTTGACAATAACTAAGAGGAGGTTGGCTGCAAACCTAGTGTGTGTGGCTCCATAGTTTTGGGTGAGGAAAGAGGAAATGCTGGAAAGGGATTTATCACTGAACAAAAGAACAAGGTTGTCAGCATAGAGGAGGGGGTGACCGCTAACACTGCCCAACGGAAGGGAATTTATAAATAAGGAGAAAAACAGGGGACCCAGAATGGAGACCTGAGGGACTCGGGTATAGACAGGCAGAGCAGAGGAGCAAGCGGGACCTACACAGACATATTGGTAGTGATTGGAGTGGTAGCTCCTGAACCAGTTAGTTACCATGTGAGAACAGCTAAGGAGATGGAGTTTCAAGAGGATGGTATGGTTCACCAAGGCGAGAGGGAGGAATTTGTAGCAAAATAGCTCAAGGAGTTGCTGAGGATATTCAATCTGGCAAGGAAAGTGGAAGAGGCAGTGCCATAGACTACATCCATGCAGTAGAAGACAGGGAGCACCATTCTGGTAACAAGCTCCCTGCAGATATGCAGAGTTAAGCAGTCATTGTTGCTGTACAGGGCACCGAGCTTGGGATGGAGTTTTGCATGAATGGTATTGATGTGGGTTATGAAGACAAGCTTACTGTCTAGATACACTCCAAGGTACTTGAAAGACTAAACTTCAAGAGGCATGCCATCTGGATTGATGAAAATGGTGGTGGGGGGCAGTAAATCTGCACCATTTCTGACTGGTCCCAAAGGTCATGCACACTGAATCTTTAGTGTTGACTCCTGAGTTGGTTGGATTAGAGTAGAATGTTGCTGAAGTCCTGCTGAAGTAGATCATTTACTGCTGTAGTGGAGAGACCAGAGGTGAAGATGACTTTGTCATCTGCATGCATGTGGGTATGTGAGGTGGCCACAGAAAAGGTATTTCTAGCCCTCATTTAAAAAAAACAAACAGTACTGAATCTAGCTAAACGGGTCCCATTTCGCTAGGTTCAGGTGTTTGCTCTTTAAAAGTAAATACTTTTTTTTATTTTCCATGTTTTAATTTTAATAAAAAACAAGACAGTGGCCATCACTAGAAGTGTTCAGAACCTCTGCTAGTGACACTGGACCACTTCAAACCCACGTGGCTTGGTTTCTATAACACCCAAGATGAAACCTGCTGGCTCAGCTCAGATCTCAAAGCTTTTTTGTGTGCGCTTCTTATAGCTTCACCAGCTTCCCGTATGCCGGCCTGTCATGTGGCAGGCTTAAAGCATGTAATGTACAGGTCAAAGGGTGCAGAGAGGGAGTTGGCACCACAGGATACTTTGGTTGTACATGCACAAACCAGAGTATATATAAGACCACAACTCTTACCTCAGCACAGTGTTACAACAGAGCAGACAGCTAGCGAAGATTAAGTGGAGGGTTGCACATGTTCACACACCACACAGAAAGTTATTTAGCAGGCACGGTAGCAGCAGTCTGAGCCATAGGAGTGATTAGGTGGGAAGGGATTGGGTCAGGGATCCAACACCAATTAAAAATAAATTAATAAGATAGTGGGGGGAAGGAATGAAAACTAAGGAGTGGTGGACCATGGACTGAGTGTGCTGCTGGGAGGGCACCACATCTTGATGTCAGAGTGCACACTGCAGAAAAGGAAAAGTGTAGGCAGCTGACAACACATTTGTTTTCATTTTTAAAGTTGCTGTAGTTACTTATCTAAGTACAACAGGGCACTGTGTGTGTGTGTGGGGGAGGGGGAGTGGGACAGTGGAAGGCTACAGTGCTTTTGCTGTAGCCCGAGTGCTCAGTGAGTACAGCACAGTGTACCAGCCCACAAGAGCAGTCACAAAATATCTGGCTATAGTCTAGAGGGTAGAGTAGAGCTGTGATTGAGGCTATCCAGCAGACCTGGGTTTGACTCCATTTCCCATAACCTCCACTGGCATACTATGTGACTCTGAGCAAGTCACTTTAACTACCCCAAAGCTCTCAGGTCACCCCTAAAAACAGGCACTTGTGTCTAGTGGGCCTTACCAGGGTAATCAATAATTAAAAAAAATAAATAGACAACAGTCAGAGCTGGTAAAGGGCAGGCTTGTGTGACTTGCATCACCTGTGAAACATTGAGTAGCCTCTGTCTGAAGTGTCACCAGCCATTTCCCACACAAGCAGGAGTCAGGAAAGGACCATTTATTTTTTGTGTAGTCCTGTAAAAATTAAACTGTGGAAGCAGAGCCAGTAAAGTGTTGTGTCATGTGTGAAATCTGTTTGGAGAGAGGGGGCAGCCCGGCAGTTGAGTAGCCTCTATCTGCAGTATCACCAGCAATTTTACACACAAGCAGGAGTGGGGCCAAGACCATTTTTTTGTGTAGCCCTGTAAAATAATAAATTGTGGAAGCAGAGCCAGTGTAGATGTGTATCAGGTGTGACACCTTTTTGGAGGGAGGGGGCAGCCCGGCACTTGAATAGCATCTGTCTGCAATGTCACCAGCCATTTCCCTCACAAGCAGGAGTCTGGAGAGGATCGTTTTTTGTGTAGTCCTGTAAAATAACAAAATTGTGGAAGCAGAAGCCTGTAAAGGCTTGCGTCACATGTGAAACATTTTTGGAGGGAAGGGGCAGCTATTGGCAGTTTCATAGTAGCCCAGCTTGTAGTCTTGCTAGTTAACCTGTTCATGTTCATACCTTGCCTTGAGATGTGCACTAATTACTCATTATCATTGCTACCTATTTCTCCAAGATGACTGAGGAAGCTAGTATGGTTATGTACTGTTTTTTTTTTTCTTGAAAGGGAGCTGGCTTCGTTGGTGATGATCAATTGTTATGTATATTAAAAATAATGACGGAAGGGAGTAGGCCTGTGAAAAACGTTTTCAAGAGGAAGCCAATTCAGAAGAAAAAGACAGTCACAAAAAGTGCTTCTTCTACTGTAGTAGGTGAATCCTCTTTAGCAAGTGAAGTTTCCTCATGCTCAGAGTCCTTGTCCTCTAAGATCTCATCATGATTGTCTGCTGCTGCAGCCAATACCCACTTAACACATGCAGGCCAAATAAAAGGCAACAAGAAAAGCCTGGGTGTTGAACTAGCAAGTAAGAAAAGTAGACTTGCCAAAGGTACAGTTATTAAAAAAAGGCAGTTGCAGGCACTGCTCATAGTGGAAAGGAAAGAATAATCACACATGCATACTCTACGCCAGTTTCTCAAAATACTACCATTTCTCATTCATCTGTGAGCTCTTCAGAGTCAGACTATGTGACTAGCAGTGGCAGTGAGTACATTCCTGAAAGAGAGGCAGTGGATGATGAAGACTCTGATGATGAGGTTTCGGAACCAGACAAACCTTTGAGATGCAGACCAAAAAACCTGGGGAAAGGTCAGCAGAGGAAAGGTCATTAAGTTATGCCTGGCTTGCCTGCCTCTTCTTCTGTGGGTGGGCCTCATCCATTGAGGACATTGATGAAAATAATCAAAATATAGAAATGAACATAGACATGCCGAGTGATGATTCAGGCAATGCCAGGGACAAAAATGAAAAAGACATATTCTTCTATTTGGAAGGTTTTTTTTCAACTTGAACCAAAGAAGAGTATGTAAGCAATATGCTGTTTATATAAGGCCTCTTTCAGCAGAGGAAGACAGGCAAGCAATCTTGGCACATCAACCTTAATAAGTGACTTACAGTAAATCTATCCACTTCAGTGGGCCAGGAATAGGTCACAAGGTGACATGGTACAGGATGTTACACAGGTAAACGCTGGTACTTACACTGGTGGTATAACTAAATGTTTCCATTTACAGTGCAATCCCCCCAAGATACTGAGCAGGACTTTGACTGCATCACCCCCTTTATCTGGTAGGTCTTTATCAGAATCAGAAAGCTCCCCAATTGAAAACAACAATTTCTTCTCTGTCTCCTCCAGCCTTTTTTAGTGTACTTGTCACACCTCAGAAACAGTTAATGATGCAGCAAGCTTTTGAATGGAGAACTATATATGACCAAACCTTCCAGCTACTCAGCAGTTAAATAAAGCAATATCTGCTATGATTGCACTAGATATGTGTCCATTTTCTATCACTGATACTGCTGGATTTCTGAAGGTGATGAAACTTGCTACCCCTTGCTATTAGCTGCCATCAAGGACATCTTTCTCCAGAAAGGCTGTGCCGGCTCTCTACAGGGAACTTGCAGTCATCAGCTATTGAAGAAGTACATATAACAACAGATATGTGGACAAGTGGTCAAACAGCAGACTACATGACTGTCACTGCCCACTGAGCATCATATTCATGTCAACATCCTCTGGCACCACAGAGACCAACAACATCCTCACAAACAGGCTGCCTTCTGTATTGACAAAGACAATCACAATGGTGTGAACATCTTACAGGGGCTAAAGAAACGGTTCTCAGAACGATTTTCCCCTACTGGCCTTTCCCCAGGATTTGTAGTTGCAGACAATGGAGCTAACATTGTGAAAGCATTAAAGGATGGTGGGTTTATGCATTTACCATGCTTTGCAAATATACTCAATATAGTGGTACAAGACTTCATCAGTGAAGACGGAAGAGTGCAGAACATGCTGGGTGCTGCATAAGATACAGTATGTGGTCACTTTAGGCACTCTGCAAAAGCTTGTAAAATTTTGCAGGAACTACAAAAACAAAATAACTTACCGTTTCACCAGCTAAAGCAAGAAGTTACACTAGGTGGAACTCTACCTTTTACACGTTACTGAGGCTTCAAGAACAGTGCAATGCACTGTACTGGCACACCATGGACCATGCAGTAGGGAAAGGGGATGTTACACATACCACTGGGCAGTGGAATCTAATATCATATTTATTTCAGTTGCTACAGCCATTTGTACATGAAGCAAGTTCTGACAGAATAACCATAAGTCAAGTCATTCCATTGATAATGTCTTCTCATGCAGAGACTGGAAAGATTCTGAGAAACATTTGAAGAGCAACGTGCAAGCACAGATGTCACTCTTGCTGAAAAGCTGTCTTTGTGTTTGGAAACGGACCGCAGGATTGCCATGATTTTGTAATCTGAACGCTATGTGATAGCAACAGTGCTGGATCCATATTTCAAAATCTGTTTGCCGGGTCTTCTCCAAGGATAGCATAGACCTGAACCATTATAAAGAACTGCTCATTAATAATGATGCTCTAAAAATGACAACAGGGACTCTAACTAGAAGTGCTACAGCTGCTGATCATGAAAATAGCCACGCTCCCTTCCAAGAAACAGATCCCAGTGAAAGCAGAAGAATAAGAAAAGCCTTGCATTATGAGTCGGAACCCAGGGGCAATTTATATGGTACCTCCATGAACAACATTTGTATGGGACTAGATGACACAGAGACAGTATTTTTACTTCTCCCAACACAAACTACTCATCAACATGCAGTATTGTGGATGACTTCTTAAAAGATCCCCGAAAGATAAAAGTTTGAGATGACCTACTTCAGTATTGGCACAGAAAGGGTGATGTCTGTCCAGCATTACAAAAAGTGACACACTACTATTTAAGATGCCAAGCAACAAGTGTCTATTCAGAAAGAATATGTAGTGCTGCTGGTTATGTTGCTAAGAAAACTCCTTTCAGAAAATGCTGAAATTCAATCTTTTGTTACACTAAATTATGGTGTTTTAGCAGGATACCCAGGGGCACTTCCAAAAGACTGATTGGACAGTAGTGATGATAAGCCTATAGACAATGATGTTGAAAAAGAATAGTACTACTGGCCCAGTACTGGGGGAAAAGGAATGTTGCTTCAGCCAGTCTTACGTGTCTTTCATGTCCTGTCTCTGGCCAGTCACCATTTTGTTTCTTCTACTGAATTGCTGCATAGTAAGTCTACAAAAGCTAGGGCTACTGTCTGATTCTATGGAAGATATTATAGAATTTAACACTTACACATTTTGTTTTCCTTCAATCTTCTATTTGTAATGTTAACTTAAATGTTAAATTACTGTATTGATTTCTGGTATATGTCTTCCAGTTACCCTACACCAGGTCTCTGTCTTGGATAACATCTAACCCCATTCTGTGTTCTGACTGATCTGCTGTTCTTGAATGGATAGTCATATATGGAAAAAAACACATTTAAAGTGGATATTCTCTTTCGCAAATCACAATGCTACCTCAATCAGTCTACATAATTACCAATTTAGTTTTCATGGCATTGTATTTAAAAAAAGAGTAGTGTGCATGTGCATTCTAACTGAGTAAATACATGTTGAAACTGAGGGGGGTATCACTGGCAACACAAACAACGATGTTGGCTTATCAAAAAAAAAAAAGAAAAAATCAGTTCAAAAGAGTGGGTGGGAGGGTCCATCCATTCTACTCTTGTGTACACACTCTTTCACAATCCTACCTCAGTCTGCCAACATAATTAGTAATTACTAGGACTGTGCGAATACCTTTTTTTGAATATTCGGCCAAATATTCATTATTCGGTGCAGAAATATCCGGTATTTGGTATTCGTTATTCAGGTGGCTTGGAGGGGGTATTTAAAAATAAAAGAACACCCCCCTCCTGGCCAGCAGTAAACAAATATTTTATCCCTGGTGTCTAGTGGTCTGTCCCCCAGCTGATCACCTGTCAAAAAGAACTCTGCCAAGACTATCAACAGTACCCCATACCCTGTCCCAAAATGTATAAAATAAAAAAATCCCAATTTCCTGGTGTCTAGCAGTCCCAGCCCACCTCCCCAGCTGATTGCCAGTCCAAAATGAAGAATCCCCAGACCCTCAGCAATACTCCTGGTCCCCTATTCCCAAATGTATAAAATAAAAACAATCCCTCATTTCCCTGGTGTCTAGTGGTCCCATATCCCAGTAAATCGCCGGTTCAGAATGAAGTATTCCCCCCTCCAGACCCTCAGCAGTTCCCCATTTCCCATGTTGCCAAATGTATTAAATAAAAACAAATCCCTCATTTCCCTGGTGTCCAGTGGACCCCCCCACCCCCATCAGGTAGTGCCCCACCCATGACACCAGTGGCCCACCAGCAAAGCCCTCCACTCATCTCCATGGCCAGCAGCCCAACTGAGTTTTCTCTGAATGAGTGCATGCTTGTACTAGCACGCAGCCCAGAGCACAACTTCCAGCTGTGGATGCAGAATTCAAGAAAGTCCCACTGTACTCACACAGAGATTGCAAGTGAATGGCTTCTCTTGCTAAGCTGGGTACCAAGGATTTTGGTGTGCCTAGAAAAGGTATTTGTGGAAACGTTTTAAAAAAATAAACAGCAGAATCAACTAAACAGGTCCCGTTTGCTAGTTCAGGTGTTTGTTTTTTAAAAAGGGATTTTTTTATATGCATTTTCAATGTTCATGACTTTAAAATGAAAAAAAAATGGCAGCATCACAGTCAGCGTTTTTGTCAGCTCGAGGGATAAATCATGGACATAAGCAGTCACAATATTTTTTTTTTACCGCTAATGTCAGGACATTAATGGAAAAATTGTTGTAACTCTGGAACCATATAATATTTTTTTTTTTTTTTATGAAACCTTCCAAAGGCACACCCTTTGCACAGGCCCCTTCAATCCTGAAAATTTCATGACAAAAATTCTACACCATCTAGGCAGTAGGTGGGAGCAAAAAATACCCAGTGTTATGTACAGGGAAACCAAAGGTGCTTTTTCTTCCATTGACACATTGTATCTCGAAAACCATACATGATGCCATCACAAAACTTTTCATGTCTTCAGACTGACAGCCTGACCACGCATGCCAGATTTTAGCCTATTTTGTCAAAGGATACCAAAGTCATCAAGGTGCAAAAATTGGAGTTTAACATTAAACAGCCTCCAACCCTAACTATTGGGGCTCTACTGTGCCTCTATAATATATAACAAATGAGAATAGGACTTTCTTCAGTTACATAAGTGAGATGAGTAAAGAAAGGGGAGAGTGACAGTGAGGATAAGGAGGGTGGCAGAATGAGGCTGCACAGAAGAGAACCTTGAAAAAGCAGATATCCTGAATGGGTATTTCTGCTTAGTTTTCACAGTGGAGGGAGATGGAGACAGGAGACACAGATACTGTACTTCTGCTTAGTTTTCACAGTGGAGAAAGGGGAGAAGGACTACTAGTGGTCAGCAAAGACAAAGGGAGGGGATGGCAGACTGAAGTCCAGTTTCAGAGTAGATTCCTGAAGGGACTTACAGGTCTGAATGCGGACAAGGCTATGGAACTGGACAGGAACACCCAAGGGCACTGAAATTTAGTCAGTGAGGTGCTGGCTGCCCCAGTGATGGCCTTATTTAACAGCTCACTGGAACCAAGCATGGTTCCAGAGGACTGTAGGAGTTTAGATGAGATCCCACTATGTAAGGGTGGCAGCAGGGAAGAGGCTAGCAACTATTGGCCAGGAAACCTTGCTTCAGTGGTGGAGAAAATAATGGAAACACTGTTCAAGGAAAGGTTGGTAGAGTACCTTGAATCCAATTGTCTTCTAGACCAAATGAAGCATGGATTCATGGATGAGAAGTCATGCCAGATGAAACTGATTGAGTTCTTTGACTGGGTGACCAGGGAAATAGATCAAGGAAGAGCAGTGGATGTGGTCTAACTGGACTTTAGCAAGGCCTTCAACACTGTGCTATACAGGAGACTGATTAAGAGGTTGGGCACTCTAGGAGTAGGGTTCAAAATATTAAATTGATTTAGAAACTGGTTAATGGATAAGATACAGAGGGTGGTGGATAATGTCACTTATAAATTGGGGAAGGAAAATACTACACCTTGATTGATTGTTACCTGTGCACCAAATCCATTGATGCATAGGTAAAAGCAAGTATCATAAAGTAAGACTTCTCTAAAATAAATATCAAGGTGCCACTTGGAACTTTCAGTTTTGAAAACCCTTCCATTTTTTTCACTAAGCCATCACATTAAAAGCCTGTGCTGTCATTGCCTGCATTTCACAACTCCACAAAAGACTTAATACAATCCCCTGAAACCCTGCAGAAAACATCGGAATGCAGGAGCCGTTTTAATTTATTATGGTTACTAGTCACTATATTGAAAGATCTTTTCTAAGTATCAACCCCCCCACTGATCGCTGGCTCACTTACTTGTCTTGCAGATCTTAAATGTTTCCACTCCCAGTGATGATTTGCACATCCCTATGCTCCTTAGATGCTACACTATATGTCAGTTTGATATCAAACAATTAAAAATGTAATCAATGCTGCTTTTCTCTTACCTTTCATTTGTCCTCGTCATTTCTACTTCCGCTTTCAGTAAGCGGGTAGGCGGCTGATGGACAACTATGCTCCCAGTTCTGACCAACATCTATTGAGCTTGGTGTGCATTTGGGAGGGGACAGGGGAGCCATGGAACTAGCTGGCTTAATAAAAGCAGTATAACAATCATTTGTAAAATGCAGTAAGAGTAAAAGGAGTGCAGCTAAGATAGTGGGATGTGTGGGGAATCATGGCAACCAGTGCATGTACAGTATTCACAGCAGGACAAAACTTTTAAATGCAAAAAAAGACCCACAGTAAGCTAATGTAGGCAGAGGAATTATTTTACAACAAATTTCATTATATGTTTTACTGTTTTTATGTTCAAACCTACAAATCAAATTTTTTTCAGGTATGTAAATTACATAGGTTATTTTTATAAGCACAATAAGACACTCCAGGAGTATGCATTGAACAGATTTAACCACACTTCCAGGGGCTGAAGGCACTCAGCCTGCTGTCTCATGCCTCACTATGCTCCTGGGCATGCAGTAAAATCAGTTCGATGCACACCCTATTATGTCTTATTGCTTACTCACTATAAGGATCAAAGAACGACCAGTGGGGTACTACAGGGGTCAGTTCTGTGATCAGTCCTCTTCAATTTCCTCATAGGGGGATATTGCAGAAGAATTGGAGAGGAAGGTATGCCATTTTGCAGATAACACCAAAATTTGCAATAGGGTGGACACTGGAGAGGTGGGGAAAATGTCTAGGGATCTTGGAAAATTTGAAGAGCAGTCGAAGACATGACAATTGGGTTTCAATGTCAAAAAGTGCAAAATCATGCACCTGCTGTGGCTCAGACATAAGAACCATGGGCTGAGAACAGGAAGGGCGAGGGAGGTATTAATAATCACTAGACAAAGAGGGAACTTGGAGTTATTATATTAGATCTCAATGGTCAGGGCTAATGGAATATTGGGGTGCATAGGGAGGGGTATCTCCAGCAGGAGGAAGGAGGTGACACTGCCATTTAATTTTCATGCTGGTATGCCCCACCTGGGGAACTGTGTCCAGTTTGAGAAACTACACTTCTGAAAGAACATAGCTATGGTGGAGGCTGTCCAGAGAAGGGCAACTAAAATGGTGCAGGGTTTGCACGGGAAGCCTTATGAGGAGAGGCTGAGGGATCTCAACATGTGCACCTGTAAGAGGGGAGACAGAGATAGAGAGGGGTGACATTATTGAGACCTACAAGCACCTCTCAGGGATGAAAAGTATGCAACTGGGGAGTCTCTTTCAAATGAGCATGAGTACCAGGACCAGAGGCATGCAATGAACCTGGAGATGTGGGCACAGGAAAGATGTGAGGAAATATTTCTTCCCTGAAAGGGCTGTGGATGCCTGGAACCATCTGCCAGAGAAGATGTTGGAAGCTAAACATTGGAGGGCTTCAAGCGTGCATGGGATGAACATAGGGGACCAGATAGGGTCTACGAAGGTGGAATAAGTAGGGAACACTTGGGCAGACTGGATGGGCCAAGCAGTCCTTTCGTGTGACAAAGTTTATGTTTCTATAAATGTTTGTTTGCTTTGTTTTATACAGTTATCAAGGATAGCTAAGGATACTTTTTAAAGACAGATGCTAGTGTAATATTATTGAAAATGATTTAATTGCCCATTGTCAAATGGTTATTGGTTGATTTTTAGCTTGTTATTAGTTGTACGGTGATCAGCAAAATCTAGACATCGATTTTTTCATTAATCAATTAGAGATGCTTGTATTCCCTGTACTGCATATTCAATTTCATAAATACTTACCAGTGACTACAACAGAATACACTTAATGTTTTAACAGTGGAGTACAATATATCAATTATAGAGTTTGACAAAAATGGAAATAAACTCCATTTTCTTAGGAATGATATCCGACGAACTCAAAAGTTGATTTTGATCATGCCGTAATTGGTTAAACTTCCAAAACATTCTCTATTAGAAATTATCATTCTTCATTATTTTGTCTAGCTTTTTCTTCCTCTACAGCTTCCACTTACATATCCCCCTTTGGCTGGGACAACCACCCAGTCCAATCATGGACCAGCCCACTTCTTGCTTCCTCTTCAGCTTCCTGTACCCCTATGGTGGGACACTAGGGGAAGGGCTATCCTTCCCGCAAGGAACAGGACCTGGTGGATGGCAGGATCCATAGTATGCAGCCTGAGCATACCCTGGCTGTCATACAAGAGGTATTACAGTTTTTTGCGGTTTTTCCTCCCTTCTGTCCACTCTACATCCCTTAGATAGTGCACCACAGCTGATCCTCGGGGGGGGAGGGGCAAGGTCTCCGGCCCATAACCAGGGTTGATGCAGCACCAGAGTGAGTTCATCTCCTCCCAAGGCTTTGAAACACTGCCATCAGTAGAAGTATCTCACAGCCCGACCACTTGTTTCACATTCCCTTAATCTGCTTCCAAATTTATGTCACTAGAATATTAACATATTTGTTGCTGGGCAAATGGACAGCCCTGGGTGATGATTTTTTTCATATCTACCACTTGCAGCAGTTTTTTAGCCTCTTGCTAATAAATTCACTGCAATAAAAGTAATAAAGTGACTAAAATCAAATTTTAGATGATCAAATTGAAATCACTTACATGCAGGGAAACAGTATGCATTACATAAAATGGCACCAAACTTCATTTATACTGACTAAAGCTTTCAGAACAAGCTTCGGAGTAAAGTGGAAATCTGGGCCCTGAGTCTTGTGTTTCTGTGTTGCTGCTGTAGACAGTACTAGCCAGTGCTCAGTAGGCAGTGGATTATCCCACTTGGCACTGTGTAGAGCTGCCTTCAGGCTAATTCCTAAATCTGAAGCACTTTGCAAGTAAAATGGCACAATGACCAGTGCTTGCAATCCAGGATCTGCTTTTTCCCCAAAGGAATGTGAATTGAGTCTTTAATTAATTAAGACTCTCCAGCCAATCCTCTGGGTAAACACTGAACACAAATAAGCTATTCATCACGCATACCCTTTGCTTACTATACATCACAAAACCTCTTTTTCAAAACATTATACCTACTTAATTAAAACTGTGAAGCTCACAGGCGTCCACTTATCAGACTTTACACGCCATTCTATTATCAAACGTGAATTTTAATGCGTCTAAATAGAAGTCACAAAATGGAAAATGCTACAAAGGATAGTAATTTCAATTATCTTTTTATTAATAGGCCAGTAGCTTTATACATCTTTTAATTTCCTTTCCAGTTATATGTCTGCCTGCCTATCCTTTACTGATTCATCTTTCGTGTCCATAGAGCTTCTCTCCCTGGCTGTGTCTGTTAGGGATAGACACTGTTCCATTGGACATACCCTGTTCTGGTCCCTTAAACCCCATACCCCCATCAACATCTTCCACAGGTGTCCCACACATGGCAGAGACACCAGGGAAGGACCATCATCCCCCCACCTCGAGGTGCTCAACTGTATGAAAAAGGATCTATTGTCAGTGGGCACCAGGACCCAGGAGAAGCCCAGGGTGCCCAGACTGTAACATAGATGGACAAGTGCTTTTCTCCTAAATATTCCTCCTGGTTTCTCCCTCCTCTCCTGGCATAGGCATAGCCCACGGAGTGGCCTTTGCTACACACAACAATGACTTGCGTAGGGTGCAAGTTGCTTTGGCCCACTGCAGGGGTTGTTGTGTCACAGGAGTCTAGTGCTATCCTTCCCCAACCAGAATGCACTGCCAAGCAGCAGATGCTGCAGTCTAGCCTGCCTTCTGATGCAGCATCCACAGTTTGCTCCCAAATTCAAGTCACCTATTCAGCAGTGCAGTGCACTGGGTCATCATAGTGGCCAGTAGTATATAGGAGAGCTATCCGATAATTTATCCTTCTTGTTTTTCTACCCTGCAGGAGACTAGTGCATGGAACAAGATCCTGACGCCCCACCCTAGGCCAGTGGAATCAAGGGAGTATCACAGCAGCGGATCTGTCAGCCTCCTAGAGAAAAGACACAGCCTTTCTACTATGGCAGCACCTCCTATGGAGCATTAAAGTAGCACAGGACATCTACGTGAGTGCATGACATCTAGCCACACACCCAGGTAGCAGTTTGTAATAGGCTGCAGAGGTGAGTACTGGGATGGGGAAATGTCCCTGGTTTGCCACATAATGTCTCTGATGAGCCCCACATTTATTTTATCCATTTTTTATATTAATTTATGTGCTTATCCAGAAGGTGGATTCGATCATAGCTCCACTTTCAGTCATATCTGAATAAATACAGAAAAAATTTATTCATAAATAACTAGTACAGGTAAAGCCATGACAAAATACATATAAAAGAATTTACTGTTTAAAACAGATCAGTGATAATTACCAGCAGCCTACTTCAGTTTTCAACTACCTTACGATGCTGCCACAACTGTGAAAAGCTACTGCATCTAACATGTTTGCAGAAATACTTTATTTGCAGTTCACTGCCTAATAAAACTGTTGAACCCGGAGGCAAAGTTACAGCGGCACATGTCCTGATCTAGCACATGCAAGGCTTCATGGGTATTACAAACCATTTTGTGATGTAGATAGAACCACAGCAGTGAATGAAACTGCAAGGGCTGATGATTGTTAAGATAGCTTTATTGCTTCCATGGGGATCAGTGTTAATGCCTAAAATAATACTTCGAGCAACACTTGTAGGCCCATTGACAGTTATGTTACATATACTGTACATGATAGCCGATAAATAAACAATTTTAGAGCTCACAGTTTATACTACTATAGGCCTGTTGGCCTATTTGTAATCCAAAAGGAAATTAAATGCAAGAGCACAGTTCATATCAAACACTTAGCTGTACAGTAATTCAGGGTTGTGGCAAACCCTTTCGATCAGGAAATACTCTCAGGATTTACTTAGAGTCTCAGCTGTATGGCGTCTTCCCATACAGACTGATTCCCTCCAGATACAGTGTTTATTTTCTCTTTCCTTCTCTCTGTATTTTCTGTGTTGGTCTCCTCCTTTTTGACTGTGCAAGTACAAGTGTGCCTTCAAACCGTCTAAGCAGCTTCTTTGCCTTCTGACAGATGATACAATGCCAGGAGCAAGTAGTAAAAGACAAAAAGTAGAAATGTATAAATAATCAGCTAATACAGGATTAACTACAGCAATACTGAGACTAGTCCAGGTCAGCTCCATGCAGCTGGAGGCATTAAAGATCTACTTTTAAATAACAATGAATGCAAAGTATATGGGGATAAATTATTGAAGTGCAGCCATTACGTCATTAAGGTTTGGAAACTGGCCTTGAGGAATTAGCATTGTTAGTCCAGAAGACATTGTCATTTTGTGTAGATGGGTTTGACTGCATGAATATTTAAACAATAAAACACTTAACCTAATCAGTGAGTGGATCATTACTGCATATGGTGTTGCAATATGCCCTGAGACTATGACACAGAATCCTTTGAGCCTGTTTTATTTTCCAGTGTTAAGGAGGCTACACTACCTTTTCCAGACTATGTGAATGGTTCTTATCATAAGGATGCTGTAGACTGTGTGCCTTTATAGAGCAGAGGTGAGTGGTAACATTTATGTACCTTACACACTTGAGAAAATTGGGAGTGTTGAACTACACTATAATAAAGGTTTGCACCAAAGCTCCCTTATGCCTACGTCTTCCCATCATGTTATTCCATCAAGGTTGAATCTTGAACACCCTGACCCAGATACTCTTGTCATTTGGGGAGCCCCCCACTCTGAGGGCCTTAGTTACAAAATGGCATCTGAACAAGGGCCCTATGCTCTGAAGATATTGTTGGGAACTTTTCCAGTGCTTAGTAATAGATTTGTTGCCAACAAGGCCTCTGTGGTGCCAAAGTCATGGCTGAGACCATTCAGGCCTGACCTACTTCTAGCCTGACACGTCTGTGACATGAGGAGGATATGCAGGCTTGTTAGCATGACAGGAAGGGGAGCGGTGTGTGACTGACTCTACACTGTCTGGTCAGAAACATGCACATAATGGTAGAGGTGTGCAAAAAAAGTCTTTCACCAGCGAAATTGAAGAGAAAGTTCAGAAATCCATTTCTGAACTTTCTCAGAATTTCTGCCTCTCCTGTATTCCTGCCCAACATAAAATTTAAGTAATTCCCTGGTGGTTAGTGGTCCCTCTGCCCACTGATCACACACCCCACATTTTTTTTTAAAATGCTCCGGTAATCCCTGTTGGCTAGCTGTACTTCTATTGTGTATACCTCTTGTATTATATATTTTTTTCCTTTGTTGTTCTGCATTTTATATCTCCTGTCTATGTAATTGCGAACTGTATGTATATGTGCCTCAGGGCCTCCTTGTGAATGAGCTTGCTCAACGGAGTCTTTCCTGCAATAAACTTGAACTTGAACTTGAACCCAATCACCCACCTAGTGTTTAAAACAAAATGTCCCAGAAATCCTGGTGGCTAGTGGTCCCTCCCTCCACCCGATTACCCACCCCATATTAAAAAAAAATGACTGTGTAATCACTGGTAGCTAGCGGTCCCTCCCCATACCTAATCACTTGCACCATATTTTAAAAACATGCCCCTGTAATCCCTTGTGGCTAGCAGCCCCTTCCCCCACTAGATCACCCACCTGACCAGTCCAGGTCCAGACATCATGCCCTATCAGGTAACATCCCCCGTCCTGATTCCCCACCGTATAGTGAAAAAGAACAACAAGAAAACATTTCTCTCTGGTGGTCTAGTGACCCTCCCTCCCTATTCCCAATCTGTGAATTAAAGTTTTTATCTCTGGTGGTCTAGTGTATCCCCCACCCCTGCAGGCAATGTCCCCTGTACGGTCCCCCATCTCAAACCTGAGAGCAGGTGATTGGTGGTTGGCCCTCCTCTCTCTTCCAGCTGGCAGTTTACTGAGCTATCAATGAATGGGCATGTACTTCTGTGCAAGCACATGCTCAATCATTGATAGCTTAGTGGGCTGCCGGCCGTGGAAGAGAGAGAAGGGCTGTGCTGATCACCTGCTCTCAAGTTTAGGATGGGAAGGTGCAGGGTGAAGGGGCATTGCCTGCAGGGGTAGGGGGTTGGAGGGTACACTAGACCACCAGGGATAAAGAGTTTAATTCAGGAATAGGGGATAGGGTGGGAGGATCACTAGACCACCAGGGAGAAATTTTTTTTTTCACTATATGGTGTAGGATCGGGATGGGGGTTACTTGGAAGGGCATGATGTCCTGGACTGGTTGGGTGAGTGATCTGGTGGGGGGGAGGACCACTAGCCACCAAGGATTACATGGGCATGTTTTTTTTTTAAATATGGGGTGATGATCAGGGGGAGGGACTGCTAGCCACCAGAGATTACAGAGGAATTTATTTAAATATGGGCTGGGTGATTGGGTGGGGGGAGGGACCACTAGCCAGCAAGGATTACAGGGAACTTTATTTAAATATTGGTGGGGTGATCAGGTGGGGGAGGAACCACTAGCCACCAGGGATTATGATGCATTTATTTAAATATGAGGTGGGTGATCTGGTGGGGGAAGGACTTTTAGCCACCAGGCATATTTTTTTTTCAGGCAGGGCTTGGGGGAGGTGGTGGCTCTGGACACCACAGGTTTCTTTTTTTTTTTTTTTTCTTTTTTCCATCTCTAGGTGAGAGAAACATGGCAAAATGTTGCCCTAAACCTTCAGACATTTTCCAATCCACAGCAGGCAGAAGTTTGGAAACTTCCTTAAAGCTTGCAAAATTTCACAGATGTTTCACTATCATGGAAAAAAAACAGTTTCACCCACCTCTACATAATGGTGAGAACTACCTCTGGTGTGAGTAGCACCTGCAGAGCATTTAGGAGAGACAAAAGAGTCAGACAATGAATTAATCTTAACAATGAATTGCAGAGCAAAACATTCCATGGAATTTGGAGGATGTGCAAAAAATGTAGGGAGAAATAGTCGAGGTCCAGAGACAGCCATTCAAAGACTTTGCTATCCCAGAAGAGTGGTGGTTTGGGCTGGTGCTGAGAGGCTAGGTGTCACAGGTCATGTGTTTGTCCTGTGGAGGCCACATTGCAGGTCTGGCCCCACAAGAGATATGCCCCGGCTACCAGTTTCCTTACTGGAGTAGGACAGGAAGAGGAACTGCTCTGGTCAGTCTAAAGGCTTGAGTTCCCATTGCCTTGCCCCTTTGCAGGGCAAAGACCATTGTGAGCATGAAGAGGGCCTAGATTAAGCTCTTAAAAGGAATAGTTGACTTGGATTAGATGGTGTAGTAATAGAAGGAGATGTGGAGCAGATCACTGTCAATGCCACAAGACCAGTATGTGCCTACTACTAATGTTTACTGAATAATAATACAGCATTTAAGAGCAAGTGATGTGACCATGTGAGGTCTCCCCATTAGGACAAGTGGAGTGGGGATCACAAGTGCCTGGGGACCCAATAGCCAGCACAAATGCCTTACTAGGTTGGCCATTCCCAGCTTCTTGTTGTTAGGGGAAGGTGCACAGATCCAAATGTGGCACTTCACCTAAGACAGTGCCAGGACATCTAACAGATTATGCAACATTGGATGAGGGAAAGGCTTGTAGGAAGGTAGCCTAGGACAAGGGCATTTCATGGCCCTCAGAGTATACTGCTATTGTTTGTTTAGTGTTAACTACAATGCCCAAGAAAGAACTGGCAGTGGAGGCAGAATATGAGGAGATGGAACCCAAGGGACTGGTGACAAAGCCATTTAGAGCTGCTGTGGATGAGCAGAAGAGGGAGACCCTCACTTTGAATAGTAGTGGATGAGATGGGTGAGGTGTCCTTGGACCTGGAGGCTGAGGATTGTGCTTGGAAAGGTGACATTCACACAGAGAGCTGGTTCCTAGCATGTAACCACTACAGGAAGGATCTGCGTAAGTCCATAAGGGAGGATAATGAAACTGCAAAGATGGTGTCCAAGCCATGCGGAAATACCTATCCCTACATTCCAGAAAGTAAGGTTGACATCTTGAAGCAGAAGTGGGATCAATACATAAAGACTTGTGTGAAAGAAGTTGAATTCTGAAGTTTCTACACAGGTGGCTTCAATTCCATGGCTTTGACCAGATGAAGAGGAATGCCTGAAAATTAAATGTAGTTTATAGCGGTATCCTGTTAGAATGGCGACTTCTTATGTTGCCATAATGTGGGTTGCAGGGGTGATCTTGATTTTTTTGTTGCCCCGCACTCACATCGTATTGGGTGCTCACTCAGTTTTGCTATCCTTTATGGCATGCCTGCCACTGATGCAGTTATATTTGCATTTGGGGGTGCAGAGGGTGAAGCCCTCCCACAAAAGTTCACTGTTTCCGGGGATGGCGCTTTGGCACTGTAACTTCCTGGAGGTGTAATGCGTGGTGCTGTAATGCCAGGTGGCATGTTGCCAGCACTCTAATCAGCATTGGCAATATGTCTGTTGCACCGGCATGGGTGAACCGTCTATAGCTACCCAGAAGTCCCTAAGAGGAGGAGCAGTATTGAGGGGAATTTTCCCAATGGCAGAGTGGTGAGTAAGCTTGTTGTGGATCATTATTCTTAACATTAATGAAGGGTGGAACCACATTAAAATAAACAGAAAAGAGAGAGGAAAAAATGTAACCACTGAAACTGATCTTTTGCCTCCAGGCTGTCCACAGGGTTTTTTTTCCTTTAGTCAGACTGCAAAAGACTGTAAAGTGGACTTAGGGTTTCATCTGCAACTAAACAAACTAAAGCTGCATATTTCCCCAAGTAAATCTGTATCCTGTGCTTCCACAATTAAAGCTGCATACCATTCGGAAAAAACACCCATTGAACAACATTATAAAAACAAATACAAACAAATTAACAACCTAGTAAACCAATTAACACATCAATTAACAAAACTTCCAAACCAGTTACACAAAGTCCCATGCCAATTAACACACCTACCACAAGACACTGAAAGTATCCCACAAGTGCACAAAGACCCCTATCCCACCAAAACCCCTATCCTGGCCCAAAAAAAAATTAAATGTGGCCTTACAGTAACCAACAATGCCTCTGTTTCTCACCCAGCAGCCATGTCCCTTGACATTCCAAAATCTCTCAGTCTTTAGGTGTCCACCACAACCAGGAGATACATCCGCTAGTGGAGGGGCTTTGTATCCAAAGCTGTGTATCTGAATTAGCTTTTTTTTATTTTTTATTCTTTTTAATTACAGGTAATTTAAAATGTAAACTAAGATACTGCTGAGTTAATTTGTGACTCTTAATTTTGTTGAGTTTGTCCTTGTCTTTCATTTTTTCCTTGTTATTTTTAGTTTTATTTCTGGAGATTTCGATTAGTAGGTGGTTAAATTTCATCAGTTCATGACTTGGACATCCCTGATCCCTGATACCACCATTTATGTACTGCCGTCAGCTTGTAACCCTGTGCTTCATTGACATGCCCTGGAAGCTGGGGTTAGGTGCTGAGGGGACTGCCCACTTAGTCCTTGGTGGTACAACCATGGAGGGTGTCAGGGTTGGTTTATATCTACATTACAAATAACAAAGACATACAAAAATATGTTGAATAATAACCAGAGTGTGTTCGGAATTCTAATGTTCCTGGTTTAAGGTCAGTTAATAACCACTGAATCAACTGAAGCTAGAATACTTAATGCTGAAATACTGACTAATTATTAGTTGAAAACATTTGTATCACACATTTGCTAAGCTCTGATACTGAAATCTTGCCCTTTAGTATAAGTTAAATCTGAAGGCAAATTTAGATCAATTACAATCATAAAATTATAAATGCTTAGTAAATGGGTAGGGAGATTTTGTGGTCTCTGATTGGTTTAGGGTATCCCATCCATAGGGTGCCACAAGTAGGGCACTGAAATGTGGCCATTGTGATGATGGCAAGTGTGATGTGGGCATTTGAGATTTGAGACCGCCTCCTACCTGTGAGCATCCTCAGATAGGGGTTGTAAGTGTTTTATTCATCCTCTTAAAATTGTGTGCCCAGGGGGGTGTTTTTATATATTTATTGGGGGGGGGGTGGCAAATCCCCCTGCAACAAAATGATAGTGAGAACAGCAAGGTGTAATTGCAACATGTGGTATACGATCTGTGGGGGGAAGGGGACACGATTGCATGTAGCACATCTTGCTGTCACCCTTTTGACTACACTATTTTTTTACAGAGCGCTGTTTGTTTTAGCCCTAAAATGGGTTAACCTTGGCTTAGACTCCTGGCAAGGAGTACATTTGTGTGCCAATAGAGACAGGGAAATAACAAGTCATTATGCCAGGCTGCCTTTTCACATTTGAAAATCTCTGTGCCAACTCAATTCTCTGAATCTATCTGCCACCATGTTTTTTATATTGCTTACAGTTACCTCACTAGCCCGGCTCTCTACCCCAGCTTGCTACTGGACATGAAAATCACTTTAAGGTCCCCAAATGACAGCCATGTACCTGTTTTATTTCACACTGTTGTTGCAGTTGATTTTTTTTCCTACAGCTCGTCCTGTCAGTGGGTGGTCATGAAGCTGCACCATGACTGCTCTGCATTTCTTGGATGGGCTCAGCATTCACTCCCTGCTCACACTCTGGCAACAATTGCTTAATTAAGACAAAAAACACTTTCCCTCTGTCACCACTGAAGCACTGTTGCCCCCTCACTGTCAATGTCATATGTGTGTGTGTGTGTGTGTGTGTGTGTGTTTGTGTGTGTTTGGGGAGGGGGGGGTCTGTGCCATGCCACCATTTCTCACTGCTACTCCATCAGGTCTGAAAACTGGATCCCACTTACTGACTGCAAGTCTGTTAAATGCACTAATTACAATATTCTGACCACGCTTACCAGGTCTAAGCATATGACAATAAAAATAAAACTTACCAGTATCCAATCTGGTCTAGACAATCACAACAGTACTGGCTGGGGAGGAGGTTAGGAGGAACACATAACTTAAAACCTACCCGTTAGCTGCAGGAAGAAAAAGATTATCATAGACAACAGTGCCCTCTACTGCCAGTTCATGCACTGGAAGGACTACTTTACCAAAAATGCTTCTTTTTATGCTTTTCTTTTTAATGTTCAAATTTTTTAATGTTTTAAACATTTTCTTAAAACTGTGGCCAAAACCCCATTTTCTAAGTGCAATAATACCTTCCAGGGTGGGTGGTACTAAGCTATACCAGACCATACAGGGGATATAAGACCCTCTGCCTCTGATGTCTGGCCTCATTACACCCCTAGGTGGTCACTCTGTTGGGTATTATTACTTGCATAAACTTAGAAACTTTTAACATGATTAAAGTCTTACTTTCAGGTTTCCATGTGGTCACCATATCTTCGCATCTTCCATACGGGGTCACCAGGGGGCGTTGCTTGAGGCTGGAGGGTGGGAGACTCAGGGGCAAGAGGAGGAGGTGTTACTTCATGGAAAGGATGGTGGAGCCATGGAATGCTCTGCGTGAGGAGCTAGTGGAGGTTGGCATGGATGGAGGGGTTGAAGAGGGGCTGGAACAGGTATAGGAGGAGGGTGAAGATTGGAAATGTCAACCCTGGGGAGGAGCTCTGTTGGGTTGGGGTTTCTGGAAGGAGGCATGAGGGATGGCAACAGTACCCATTATGGGTGCTGACCCTCGAGCAGACTCGATAGACTATGAGGCCTACTTGGCTGGCATTTTAGTGTGTTAGTTTACAAGGAAACTTCTAATCAAGGTTACTCTGTTGCTTTGCTAACTGCTGATATCATATTTATATGACTACATAAATGGACTCCAAAATTCGGATTTCTAAATAGAGGCAGTCAGTGGGGAAATTCCATGGTGGTGAGCAGCTTGGTTCCAGCTTAGTGTGAACTAAGAATTTTAATTTGATGGAGTAGAACCTAAAACATCAGATTTAAAATCCCTGACTGCATCCTTTCTTTGGTAAATCCAAACTTGACAGGTATAACTCCTTTATTGAGCACAGAAAGAACGTGCAAGTATTAAAAAGCTGAGTTTTCTTCAGACACTATGGTGGTCTTCAAAACATCTGGTGGTACCTCTCTAAGCAAACAATCCAAAAGCACTTTAACCACTAAAATTCAAAATAGTAAACAATAAGTGGCAATATAAATATTACTGTGAGAAGCAACTGATTAAAAGTTCACAGTATTGGCGAACATCTATATATTTGCCAGAGCACGAGATTTTGTTTGGGAAGTCAAAGTTGGTATTTAAGCTATCGGTATTTTTTTGTTTTGTTTTGTATTCTAAGGCACAATTCAAGGCAAAGTTTAAAGAGGATTTACAGTTCATTTATTAAATCAGATATATTAAACATTAGTATACTGTAGGTGAGATGGTATCACTACTTTTGGACATTGACAGACTCTAGCAAGTCAGTTAAATGCTTTTGAGATTTTATACTTACTTAAAGGCAAGGCAACTTTATTTCTAGGGTGCCCAATCCCTGAGGCTCTGGGCACCTTACAAGCATATAAGACACAAATAAACAACAATACAATTTTTTAAAACAATAATTACATCAGCAAGAACAGCCATTTAAATAGATAGACACTAGCTAAAACAGTAAGTTTGGGAAATGACTCGGTAAAAGCCAAGTCAAAGAGGTGAGCCTTCAGTCTGAGTTTGAAAACACTAATTGAGGGAACCTTCCAGACTGCAGATGGAGGTGGGTTCCACAGGGTTGGCCCACAGACACTAACAATATGGCCACCCGATGTCTTGAGCCGAACCTTGGGAATGTCCAGAAGGCCTCTTGAAGAGGAGCTGAGGGAGCAAGCAGTGGTTATAGGTATCAGGAGCTCCGACAGGTAGCCAGGACCCAGTCCATATAGGGCCTTATAGGTGAGTAAGCCCACCTTGAAAAGGACCCTCCACCTGGCCGGCAGCTAGTGCAGAGCACGCAGGACCAAGGTCACATGGCAGGAACTGGATAGGCCTGTCAGCAACCAGGCTGCAATGTTCTGCAGTAACTGCAGTCTGCAGAGGGTCCCTCCCATGACCCCAATGTACAGAGAGTTATAACAGTCGAGCCTAGAAGTCACAAAGGCATGTACCAAAGTCAACAGATCCTTGGGTGGAATGAGGGGCTTGATCCTGGCAATGTTACGGAGGTGGTAAGAACCACTCTTCACTACAGTCGATACCTGATCTTCAAAGGTCAACCTGCAGTCCAGGATCACACCAAGATTATGCACCCTTGGGGAACCAACCAACAGAGCAGACCCCAGGAAAAGTCCTGTGGTCCTTCCAGGTGACAACCCATCATGCCTGTGACCTAGCTCAATCACCAGCACCTCCATCTTATCAAGGTTAAGTCTTAGCCAGCTTGAAGCCATCCAGTCACTGATTTTAGCCAGACAGTTGTTAAGCACATCAACAGCATCAGATGTCGGAGTGCAAATAACAAATACAGCTGGGTGCCATATTCAAAGCAGTGAAACTCCATGCTGTATTGCTGAATGATCTCACCGAGGTGCAGCATGTACACTGCAAACAGCATCGGTGACAAGATCAAGCCCTGTGATACTCCACATGACAGGGGCATTGGGAAGGAGGAGGAGAAGTTCCCCAACACTACCCACTGCACCCTATCAGAGAGATAGGACTCAAACCATCTGATGACAGTATCAGCAAGTCCACAAAACTCACAGAGCTAATCAAGAAGCATGATATGGTCCACAGTGACAAATGCTGATGAGAGGTCAAGGAGCACAAGAACTGACTTGTCTCCTCTGTCTCTAGCCCTGAGTAGACACTGGTTTACCGTGATTGAGAAAGAGCAAATTCCATTTTGCACATTAGAAAACCCGGTATTGTCACCGGTGTCTGCCAGGCCAAAATCCGTTTTTACCGGTGTTTTGTTTTGGGTACTTTATTTAACAAGTTTTTGCTCTGCTACCATGCATATTAGCAATTTTGATGTCCACTACTGTACATACATCCATCCTTATACCAATTTTATTTTGATAGGTACAAGATGTGATGGCAGCAGCAGCACAGTTGCGCCCAACCCTCAAGTGCGATGGCAGTGTCAACAGCACTATGGCCTCGCTCTGTCCCTCAGATACTGCACTGTAGATCCCACCCTCTATTGCGTTGTCTGCAGAAGGACTATGGCTCCAATTCCTCAGGTGTTACAGCAGCAGCAACAGCACTATGTCCCTATTCCTCAAGCTTGACTGCAACATGATCTCATCCCTGAGATGTCATGGTGACACTAACACAGCAAACTCCTCCAGGTGCCAACACAGCTTCTCCCACATGGTGCCCTCCCGATGCAACTGTGTGCACAAATAGCCAATCCAGTCACCAAAATTGCAGCAGTCAGCTGTCCCCAAGCACCAACAGACAGCCCTGAACATACAGGATAGCCAATCATGCAACCAAAGTCATGATTTAATGAATTTCCCAGCCAGTCACCCATTTTCAGTAGGTTCTCTGCTGAGCAATGCCATAGTAATTACCTATTAGGCAGGGATATTTTCCCAAAGCCCCCAACCAGACTTATGCCCCTCTATGACATTGGTACCATGACTTTGTACTTTGGTCTATGCTTATACATCAAGGAACCTTTGTTCTGCGTGTCTTATATCACTAATTCAGAAATGAATAAAATGAAATACAGAGAACAGCTGCATTAAATAAAATAGCATTTATAAAAAATGTGCAGAAAGGAGTAAATAGAAATACAAAACATCCATACAGTAAAAATATGCAAAAGTATTAAAAAAGCATAAAAAGGTGTGGGTGTGGGTGTAATACGAGACCCAAATTCTATACAATCTATACAAAACTGTTGTGAAATGTTATAAAATGGTACACTAAAAGTGTAGAAACGGTGGATAACAGACATTTGAATGGAAACCCATATACGGTAAAATGTGCAAAATGTGGAACATATTACAGCAATTAAACTAAAGCTCTATCAAAGAAAATGTGTAAAACCTGACTATATAACTACGGTGAAAAAGCAAGTGAACTAAAACCTACAGTATATAAACATACGGTATCTAACCTACTATAAATACATTAAATGTGCAAAGGCATATATAGAAGGTAGAAAACTGTGCAACAGTATAAAAGGTGTTCCTCTGTGTATTAATAGGGTAGCATATGGTGTACTGGAGAACCAAGACATGTATGCACAGGATAGGTTGCACCAGAGTTTGTAGAGCTCAGGGGATTCTAAAGGAAAATCTGGGACAGTTAATTATGGAAAAGTATAACTTAAAGCAGGCAGGGTGATTGTGTGGGTGTGGGCAGTAAGCTACGACACCATGCAGAGGTGTCCATCAGTCTACAACCCCCCAATAGACAGGCAGAAGGAGGGAGCAATCAAATCTCTATTCAGCAAAGAAGGGGAGGGGAAAGGAAGACTGTTAAGGAGGATGGGTACAGCAAGGGTCAGAGCAGGTGCAAGTACTAAACAAGTACTGCTGTTTAGTGTTTACCAGTGATGGTGGGGGACAGGGGGTCCAACTTTGGGTGACTAATTATCCTGGGGAAGGGTGACAGACAGGGCACATGTGGAGAGAGTGGGAGCTCAACATGTACAACCTAGAAGATAAAGGAACGGGACATGAGTGAAACCTTCAAGTACCTAAGAGGCCAAAAAGAGGGAAGGACAACAGGGGCAACAGTCTGAAGTTAGAGGGAGGAGCCAGCCCATTATTTCATGGCAAGGGTGGCACTGGTGACTGGCTTGAATACGCTAATAGAAATATAAAAATTGGCATCAGGCATGTGGAAATCACGCAACAATATATAATCCAGCTACTTGTTGTACATGAGCTGGGATAGCAGTTTCAGATTTTCTACAAGCAGGTTCCTCCTTTGATCTGTGTGGATCTGTCCATACACAGAGAAGGATCTCTCCACATCTGCACTTGACACAGGTATCCAGATAGCTTGTAGAGCAGCTCTGGAGAGTACAGTTAGTTGTGACTGCCTTGAAAGCCAGTACTGCCCAACATCTAACTCCAATATGCTTGGAAGTTCCCTTATATCCTCCCTTGCATATACATCCCAGTCATTTTGCAGTTCTGTTTGGTTGTGCAGTGCTAACAGAGGAATGCCACTGACATGCCATGTCATGTCAAATCCCTATTCAGTTTTGGTAAATTTCTGGGGTCCAAAATACGGCAAGCCTTAAAGAATTCAACTGATGGGTTTGTGTCCATATGCTTAGAAAGCTTGTTTAAAGCGACACCAAATGCTCCTTGAAAAGGGCAACATTTTCCTGCTTGACCCGTGGCCTCATAGCCTGCAAGTACACCGTCAGTTCTGTCACCAAATCTTTCTGTCTTCAACACTCCTGCTTCAAACCGCTTTTGATTTTGCTAATAGTGTCATAAAGAAAACAGCCAAGGGCTTTTCCTTGCTTTGCAAAAGCTCAATTGCATCAATAAGATCAGTACAGTTTTCAGCAATGAATGCAGTTTGAACCTGCAGCTCTGTGAACCATTCTTCAAATAGTTTTTTTAAGGACCTCATGGAGTTAGCATCACTGGTTTCATCATTGAAGAACTCTCGTAGGTGTTCCAGATCTGCAGAGTGGTATTTTACTGCTTCGAACCAGGTGTTCCAACGGGTCAAGACAGGAACAGGAGGCAATATTTTTTTTTCCGCACCCCTCTCCTCCAGGAATGCAATGTACTCTTGCTTACGTTTTGGTGATTGTTGGAAGGCATATTTTATAAGTGCCACAAGCTTATTCACCTGATCAAAGTGGTCAATCCAGGTATCGCCCACCAATGATAAAACATGTGCCCAACAACCCACATGGACTACATGGTCACCAATTAGGCCATGTAATACATCATTAAAGCACTTTGTCATGTAACATGCATTGGCACTAACAAATGCTACCACTTGTTCCATCTCCACACCATATTTATGCAAGGTCTTTAAAACACTTTGGGCAACAGTGGAGTGGTTTACCGCTGTTAGTTCTATGGTGTCTGCTATTATAGATTTTGCACCTCCATTATAAAAATAATGTTCATTACACAGCGGAATCTGCATCAGTTGTTTCATCGCACATTACTGCAGTGTCTTTCCTCTTACCAGCTGGCGAATTCCTCCTCCATTTCCCTATTTAGTCGGGCAAGTAATTCTGTCGTAAAGTGTCTGCCTTGGAAGTGCTCCAATCCTTTGATATACTTCCCCATCCAGTCTCTCAAGCAGGGCTGATCCAGCTTTTCAATTGGTATATTGGCACCACACCAAGCCCTCAACGTGTCCAAAACAGTTTCCTTCCTTGCAGCAGCTGCAGCTGTTGTGGCATTGAAACTGGTGTGCAGGGTCACCTGTCTGCTGTTACTCTTCTGGCTTGTGTTCTTGGTGTGTTTTTTGCTTTTACAGTGATCCACCACTGTGTCCTTCCTGATGTGGTCAACAGGGTGATCACAGAAGCGACAGAACATCTTCCCTCCATCTTCATACATGCCATAGGACTTGAATTGCAACGCATGGTCTTTAGCAGTAACAGATGAGATTTTGGCCATTTTGCTTGGTGGTGGTGTTGCCATTGCTACACGTGTAGTGTGGATGACTCCCAACAAACTAAAATTGAAACAGTTGGGAGATATAGAAAATATATTTACAATTGAGCAGCACAACTATTAAAATTTCACAACTAATTACTCAATCTCTCAAATCAAGACAGAAATAAGAGACTACATTAGCATTAGAATCTCACTGGTCATTCATGGCCATAGATGGACGATAGGTCGGAGGAACAGCTACGAAATCATGCTGCCTCCAAAGTTTACAGTCAGACTAGAAACATCTATGGTAGAAACAAGCATCCAGATCTCTTTGCTAATGGTAAGACCATGTCTACGACAGGCGTGGAGGCAGGCTACAGATTTTACGCTGACCTCAGCCACTTAAATTCAGACAACATCACTATTTATCTATATCTACCCCATTCTCAGCCAGTTACTGGCCACCATTTCAAGTTATAAATAACTGACAAAATCATCACGCTGACCTCAGAATGTCACAGTACAATAGCAAGATACAAGATCGGCATTTGAAACATGTCTCAGCTAATAATTCTCCTCCAGGTTTGAGTGTGAGGAGGAACAGCTCAGAAATCATGCTGCCCTCCAAAGTTTACAGTCAGACTAGAAACATCTATGGTAAGAAACAAGCATCCAGATCTCTTTGCTAATGGTAAGACCATGTCTACGAGAGCGTGGAGAAGCGGCTACAGATTTTACGCTGACCTCAGCCACTTAAATTCCAGACTACAACATCACTATTTATCTATATCTATCCCATTCTCAGCCAGTTACTGGCCACTATTTCAGAGTTACTTACATATCTCTACCAAATCTCACTGCGAATCCAAATCTCACTGCGAATGTGAGGCTATGTGGAGAAGGGTACCACACAGAAACCACTGTGATGTCAGAAACATACAATCTAAACTTTGAGTCACTGACTGTGAATGCAAGAAGTACAACAATACCTTTTCAGAAGGGCAAAGTCTCAGCAGCAGACCACCAACAGCACTTTCACAGTTTGACCTAAAAAAAACAAACACAGTAAGTCCTAACTCTGCAACACCAACAAAGCATTCACATTTTTAGCATGGAAGACCCACTAGTGGACAAAAAGAAAGCAAATTGTACCTTTTACAATGGAGAATAGTAGAACTGCAGCAGATCACGTCCGACAGCACTTCAAGGCCTGAAATCACAATTGAAATGTTTACATGTGGCCCACAGAAAAATGTATACATACATAACTGTTAAAAAGATCATCATCATCATCATCATCATCATCCTCATCATCATCATCCTCCTCATCAATGCATTCTCCAATCACAGCTTGCCACCAACACCCACGACTTACTTGCAGAGTGGTGCAAAGGCACAAGCATGAGGTGCTGGTAGCAGTGCTGGCAGGTGGTTCCACATCAGAAGGAATCGGCAGCAGCGCAAGGCATGATGTGCATGAAGAGACTACGCTGACTCCCAGCAAGATGGATGGCAGCAGCTCATCAATTCTCCAGGATAGACAGCAGCAGTGAAGTACAGCCCCACGCCCCACAGGTGTGGCGGCAGCACGTGCAGCCCACCCTCGCAGGTGTCGGCGAGCGTGCAGCCCCACCCGCAGGTGTGATGGCAGCAGCGTTCAGCCCCCACTCCGCAGGTGTGCGGCGATGCATGCAGCCCCCACCCCGCAGGTGTGATGGCAGCACGTGCAGCTCCCACCCCGCGGGTGTGATGGCAGTCGTGATGCCCCCGCGGTGTGGCGGCAGCACGTTCAGCCCCACCTCGCCCGGTGTGACGGCAGCACGCTCACCCCCACCTCGCAGGTGTGACGGCAGCATCGCAGCTCCTGCACCCTGCAGGTGTGGCGGCAGCATCGCTCAGCCCCACCCCTGCAGGTGTGATGGCAACGCTCAGCCCCCCACAGGTGTGACGGTACGTGCAGCCCCACCCTGCAGGTGTGATGGCAGCACTGCAGCTCCCCACCCCTGCAGTTGTGATGACAGCATGCAGCCCCCACCCGCAGGATTGATAGAGGTAGAATGACAGAGTACTCATCCAATGCCATGTACCAAAGCTTGACAGAGCTCAGACGTGAATTAAGCTGAACCACCAGACGCCAAGGTGGACTCCGTCGGTTCAGTCCCTAACATCTAGCTACCTGGATTGGTTTATTTATATGTAAACAAAGTGCATCCAATTAAAACAAAAATCCACAATGATTAATGAGTATTGGGATTGAGGATGCTAATGGAGAGAGGTCAGCAATTTGTACTGAAGAATAAACCAATCAGGAATTGTATCAACAGTAAATTAATTAGGCACTTTCTAACTTGTTCCACTCTTCATGAAAATGGAGTCTCTTAGTTTTCAAGTCGGTGCTCCAATGATGAAAGGTGTTCTGCCGGCAGAGGTAAAGCCATAACAACTGTGCAGCTCGTAGCTTCATCTCTCCTATCCCCCTGCAGTCAACAAAAATAAATCTATCTTTGCACTCAGTCACCAATTTGAGTGATCACTCAAGTGCAAAGACTATTTTTTAATATAGTGCCTGGGGGGGCAAGAGAGGTGAAGGCCCAATCTGCACAGTGGTCAGGGCTTCACCTCTGCCAGTAATTCACCTTTAAGAACTTATCAATTCTCTGTAAATCCCCAACACTTCCAACAATAACAATATTCCATTACACATTCCCACAAAAGCCAAACTGAAAGGTGGTAAGATTATTATTAACATGCAGTTAGACAGTTTAAATTAATTTTCTTTGTTTCCCCTAGGTAAACCAAGGAGAAAATCGAAGTTTACAGTGGTTTCTACATAGTTTATTCAGTTAAATGTGGCTAAAAAGTTATTTTGTCTGACTCTGTGTTTCTTTTTATCATTATTATTCATTCTACTCTACGTGCTCACGAAAGAGACACACACACACACGGCCAGAACCATTTTCCCCTGCATGTGCACCAGTCGCCATGGCGTGCCCATCTGCCGACCATCAAACAACAAAGCACTGGGTGAGGCACGGACCCGGCGAACTGGGCGCACATGCTGGAAAAATGGTTCTGTCCCTCTGCCAGTGCACCCTCCCTCCAAGGCCAGAACCATTTTTCCCCTGCATGTGCACCAGTCCGCCCAGCGTGCCCATCTGCCGACCATCAAACAACAAAGCACTGGAGCGAAGCACGGACCCGGCAGACTGGCACACATGCTGGAAAAAATGGTTCTGTGCCACTCTGCCAGTGCACCCCTCCCTCCAAGGCCAGAACCATTTTCCCCTGCATGTGCCATCCGCCCAAGCGTGCCCATCTGCCGACCATCAAACAACAAAGCACTGGGCGAAAGCACGGACCCGGCAGACTGGTACACATGCTGGAAAAAATGGTTCTGTGCCACTCTGCCAGTGCACCCCTCCCTCCAAGGCCAGAACCATTTTTCCCCTGCATGTGCACCAGTCCGCCCAGCGTGCCCATCTGCCGACCATCAAACAACAAAGCACTGGAGCAAAGCACAGACCTGGCAGACTGGCGCACATGCTGGAAAAAATGGTTCTGTGCCACTCTGCCAGTGCACCCCTCCCTCCAAGGCCAGAACCATTTTTCCCCTGCATGTGCACCAGTCCGCCCAGCATGCCCATCTGCTGACCATCAAACAACAAAGCACTGGAGCAAGGCACGGACCCAGCAGACTGGTGCACATGCTGGAAAAAATGGTTCTGTGCCACTCTGCCCATTCACCCCTCCCTCCCAGGCCAGAACCATTTCTCCCAGACCCTCAGCCGACCATCAAAGACCAACCACTGGAGCGTGGCACGGACCCAGACTGGCTGGCATACATACTGGAAAAAATGGTTCTGTGCCACTCTGCCCATCCGCCCCTCCCTCAGAGGCCAGAACTATTTTTTTCAGCATGTGTACCAGTCTGCCCAACCCGTCCCTCAGCTGACCATCAAAGACCAACCACTGGAGAGTGGCACGGACCCGGCAGACTGGCATACAAGTTGGGAAAAATGGTTCTGTGCCACTCTGCCCATTGGCCCCTCTCTGAGAGGCCAGGACCATTTTTGTCCAGCATGGATACCCATCTGCCCAACCTGTCCCTCAGCTGACCATCAAAGACCAACCATTGACTGTCCAACCCTGCCTTTACCATGACCAGAGGCCAGAACTATTTATTTTAACATGTGTTATATTTCAAACATTGTTCATTTGCTTTTTAACATTATGCATACAAGCTCATGCAACCCCCACCTGCTATTTAAAAAAAAAATAACTTACCAGACTATGGCAGGCACATAGAAAGGCAGTACTCCTGCGGCAGTAGATGGCAAGGGCAGGTCAGCAGCACAAGGAAGCTAGTTGGGTAGGTTAGTATCACAAAGCTGGCAAGGCAATTCAGCATGCGCACTCTCCACCCCCATGGGCCTGCACACCCATGGACCAACACGCCACTCTCCCCAACAGACCAGCAAGGCAACTCACCCCAACAAAACAGACCTGCACGCACTCTCCACTGCCATGGACCTGCACATCCACTTTCCCCATCCCAAACAATGGGCTAACACGGCCTTCTCCCACCCAGGACCTGCACGCCACTCTCCACACCCCAAGGACCTGCACATCCACTCTTCCCATCCCAATGGGCTATCATCATGGACACGCTTCCCACACTCACAGACCTGTAATCCCACTCTCCGCACATGACAGACCAACATGGCCACCCTCCCCATCCTGGATCGGCACAACCATTGCCTCACTCCTATGGAATGGCATGGCCACTCACCCCACTAAGGGCACACATCCGGGCAGCAACAAAAAGCAGCAGTCTGGTCTTAGTCTTGTCTGAGCCCCAGCCCCCCAAGCATAAAGGCACAAATTGGAGCATAAGAGCAAACATCTCAAATTTCCCCAATGCCAATATCCCTCCCGGCCCTGCATCAGCATGACCAGTGTCCCCACCCCACTCAACATGGCCAGTGTCCCCCACCCCACTGACACACACGGCTCTGTGCCTTGTGGGAAAAGTGGCACTCACCAGGCAATGCCAGTGTCCCCACTCCATGGCCAGTGTCCTCCTCCCTACTGCTAGTATCCACACCACATGGCCAATGTCCTCACCCCCATCGACACAGACATGGGTAGTATCCCCATCCCCATTGTCAGTATCCACTCCCCAAAGACCAGTGTCCCCACCCCACCAACAGACACCTCATTTAAAATAAAAAAATTCCATTCATCCAATTGTGTATTAATTAGTCCAAAACAGGAATTTAAAAAAAATGTCAAGGTCTGGGAACTAGATTTAGGATATACTGCAGCATAGCAGTCAAGGAAGCACAGGGAGTGAAATAATTTTACATACTTTTGCATCAAGTAGGCTATTTCCGTTACTCTACCTGCCATCTCCATCTATAAATGGGATATCTCTGTACATAAAATAAAATAAAACTACAAGCAAACTTTTTGCAGCTTTTTCAGGGGCAGCAAGGAGACACTACCTTTAATTTCCCATAACTAAAATCGCATGATTAACAATTCAGCAAGCTTGGAGCAAAATCAAAATGCTGACATCAGGGGTTAAACAAAAACACGTTTTCAATGGCAGGATTTCCACCAAATCTCAGTCCAGCTGAACCTGTGCATGGCGGTCGGTCCCCCCCCCCCAAAAAGCATCTCAATAATAAAATAATTCAGTCATTCAGGACGATGAATGGGGGTGAAGGTTGGGGAAAATAACTAATTTTCATCACTGAGTCAGACTTACCACATCTTGCGGTACTAATCAGCAGGTTAGAAAGAGCCATCGGACGGCTGCTACACCCGCCATCAGCATCACGTAAATACAACACGACCGGCAACACCAGTTCAGTCTGTAATCACTCGGGGACATGGATGGGGGAAAATATACATTTAAACAGTTCTCTTATGTTGTACTCTAACTACAGAAAACACAGCTATCTGTGGAAAGAACAGGTCAGACCAAACTCAGAAAGAGATACACAGCAGCGTCACGGTAAATTTGAGCTTTACAGTTGAGCGGCCGTTGCGAATTACAACATTAGTTACTCAACCAAGCGTTTAAAAACTTACTCAGTAAAGACTGATGATGACTCTGGCATTGAATATCTTTATCTTTCAGGCAGGAAAAAGTAGCGTCGTTGAATCTCTTATCTTGAAGGCAAAAAACGGTGTACAAAACTCAGGAAGCACGCAACAGAAGAAAAGCGCACTGTGCTGCAGTTTTAAAGGTAGCAGTTCACAGCTCGTGAACAAACGCTGGATTCCGTTTTGGGCAATACTGCGGGCCAATCAAATTCCGTTTAAGCTCGTTTTTCCGCGCATGCGGAAAACCAGTGTCCCTGATCATTATGCACCCTAACTAGCAATGTTTCTGTGCTATGTGTAGCCCAAAAACCCAATTGAAATGGCTCATAGCTGTCAAAGGACATGAGGTGATCCTCGAGCTGCTGTGCCACCAATTTCTTAACAATCTTACCCAAAAATTGTAGGTTCGAGATTGGATGCTAATTCAGCAGGATGCCAGGGTCGAGGGAAGGTTTCTTAAGAAGGTGTCTCACCAGCATTTCCTTCAAAACTGCTGGGAATACTCCTTCCACCATTGAACATCCGGCAATCCTGGTGAACACTGGGCTAACAGCCTAGGAGCATCCCATTAAGAAATGCGTCAGGGTTGGGCCCAGTTCACAAAAAGTGAGCTTCAGCTCTAAGATCACCCTAGTCACTTCAGACACCTCCACTGGCCTAAACTCCTCCCAGACAAGCCACTGAGAGTCAGTAGTCTTCCTGACAGAATCCCTGACTGGGTGGCCGACACTCATTCAGAGAAGAACAGAGCAAATTCTTCACATAATGTGGATGAAAAAGACTTCTTTTACTGTAGACAGACAGGATGGAAAAGCCTGTCTACAGTCCAAAAAAGCTGAGAAGGTCTCTTCTTCCTTGCCGCATCTTTTTGAACAGGAATTCTGCCTTCTTATGGGAGATTGCCTCCTGGCACTCACCATAGTGGGCACACAGGACCAGTCTGTTGGCCTCCAGCTGGGTCTTCAGCCAGCAATGCTCCAACTTCTGACCCTTGATCTTCATCACCTTGAGATCCCCATCAAACCAGAGGGATCTCAAGTGAGATGATCTGGGTCATATACAGACTGGAGCAATGGCATCCAGGGCCTCAGAAACTACCCTATTATAGTTGGCAACCACCTCACTGGTCCCACTGTCACACTCTGCGTCAACTCTAGATAGATCAATCAATTCCAGTAGTCCTTCTGGGTGAAAGACCTTTAAAGGGTGGTAGCTGACCATCTCAACAAGGGAAGGACTATCGGGGGGGGCCAAACATGAACCCCACGGTGCAGCGATCAGACCAACAGACTTGGTCAATCTGGAGGCTATCAACCTCAAGATCCAGCCGGAACACTGAGTTGAGTGTGTGGCCGTGCTGGTGGTTTGCAGCTGCATCAACTTGTGCTAGACCCAGAGATGACATCAACTGGAGGAGGTCATAACTGAAATGCATGGATTCATTGTTGACTCAGGCATTGAAGTTCCCCAGGATTAAACACCTGGGGAACTCCAACACCTAGTCAATGACAAAGTCTGCTACCTCCTGCAGGAATTCTCCTTCCAATTCTGGAGGGCAGTAAACAAGAAGAATCCTGCAACCTGTACCTAGACCCCCATGCACAGTGACGCACTTGAAAGACCTGGTAATACCAATTGGTGCACCGTGAAGCCCAGGCTGGATCTAAAAATGATGGCCACTCCCACATCCCTCCTCAGGAAGTGCACTATGGAGTACTCAGCAGGGATGGTAACCTCTAGAACTGGGCCAGCATTGTCACCCAGCCAGGTGTCCATGATGCATGCCAGGTCGATCGAGGAAATCAATTCTGCACAAATGGCGGTCTTGTTCCTCATCAACCTGGCATTACAAAGCACTCTCCAAAGAGGGTTAGAGGATGCAGCCAGTCCACTAGCTGCCTGCCCACTCAGTCCGGTGGGACCTCTGGGTACAGAAACCAAAGAGTTAATCAGTTATTTTCTAAGAGGATATTAAATTAAGGTCAAAACAAGTTTACATGGGAATTCATGTTTCGGTGTATATAAAATGGCTCTGATTTACTCCCCTTTCTATTAGTGCAAAAATTTAATGGAGGATTCCCGCACACAAAACTGAGTTCAGACCTGAATTGGTCATCTTTTTTTGTGATGCCTCCAGATACTTTCAATGTGATCGATCTAGAAAGGAAGTTCAGTTGCATGACTCATGCTCTCAAGGGATGGCAGAAAGAGGAAATACATAAGAACAAGAAAGAGAAGAAACATGTTGATGTATGAGACTGAGATATTTACTTCAACTAGACTCTTAAATAACTTAAACAGTACTGAGAACAGAGCTAAACAGAGCCAGAATGTTGTAGTTCTGAGACTATTTTAAGTTAATGAGAGTTTAATTGCTGTGTCTCCAGATTATATCTTAGTATACTTTGTGCACATCTATTGTGCTTAAATCTGTTTTAACTTCTTGATACAAGAAACATCTGATTCAATAGTTTTTGTAACACATATTCTTACATATACCAAGTGAAACAAATATTTTATAAAAATTGCAAAAAACTTTGTTAATGCTCTAGTTATGGATAAAGCCACAAAAGTAGGGAAATGTGGTGTTATAATTTCCAAACATAACACCCCACCCCCACCCAGCACACACCAACAAGCATTGGGGGTGTACCTTAGGGTCATCACCCCAACACTCACCCCATGCCATAAGTAAATATGCTGAAATGGGTGCAGTATAAGAGAATGGGATGAGCATTAAGGCTGATGACCACAAGGCACACCCCAACACCTGCTGGTGCATGCAGGGTGGTGGTGGAGTGTTAGGGTTGGAAACCCTAATGCCATATTTTCCTACTTTTGTGACTTTAGCCCTAACTGGAGCATTAACAAGGCATTTTGCAATTTATTTCCTTGCTTTCTGAGATAGTATAATCGTATTCTTGTTTGCTCATAGGATCCTGCTCCCATCCATCTGTAGATGTGTATATGTATGTAGATTAGTAATCATACAAATGTTTACCATTAGCGTGGTATACTGAGCAGTGTGCAACCCATTGAATAACATGTATACTGTTACTGCGCAATGAAATGCAGTGCACAGTAACGGTAAACATTTGTGTGACTACCACTGTAGCTAAGGTAGCACAGGGCCATCTGGGCACTACACTTCCATTTATAGGTCAACAGTGGTCAAACTGTCTGCATAGCCATCTTATTACCCTATCTCATGTATGAGGCACAGAAAATTTTGAATCCCCTCCAAAACTTAATTCTGCAAAACTGATGTGAAAACACATTTTGGCCAGGATTTGAAAAATGACAGCTGTTACATACATGAAATGGGGTAATAATAAGAAGGTTATGCTGAAAATCTGAGGGGAAAATATTTTACATTTCCAAAGTTACAAGTGTGCTAATCAAAATTGCAATGAATGGCCATAACTTTGCCATTTTTAATAAGTTTGACCCCAAATATTCAACATAGCCTTTTTTATGACTCTACCTCATAAACAAGGTCAGGGAAATTGTCAAATCCTGCCTGTAAGGTGATTTCACCAACTGACAGCAGATTCACCTTTTGGTAGGAGTTGCATAATTACAGTCATTTTGTTCATGAGGAGGGTCCCCCAAAAGGCCAAGTAGAAAATTTGGGGTCAAAATCTCAAAAAATGGATAAGTATAGCATAACAGTTGAAACCCCCATCAAAATATATTGAACCATATTTACCTTAAGTTTAAGTTTAAGTTTATTGTTCTAGGAATTACTACCTTTGAGCCAGAGGCTCTTTACAAAGGTTCCATGTCAGTTAGGTACAGTGCAAAAAAGGTTACATAGATAACACAACAATTTGTGCTGTGTCAAGAGCGAGAAAACATATACAAATACATATCAAATCATTTGTGAAAAAGGACATGAGATATCAATAATCACATTATTATTACAAGAAAGAGGTCATGCCAGATTAGGAGAAACAAATAGGGAAAAAGTCCAGAACAGAGAGGGTAAGTGGAAGGTGTAGGGAGCAGACAATAGCAGGAGAAAAGGTTTCCCAAACATGTCTTTGTCAAATAACAGAACAGGGTGGGTAGTGAGAAAATAGGAGGTTTAATCAGGGCAGTCACAGGAGCTGGAGGTGGCAAGGTGAGAGAACAGCCTTGATTTGAAAATACCTAGAGACATGGAGGAGTAATATGAGTGCTGAGGGCATTTAGCCAGCTGGGGGCACGCTAGGCAAATGATCTTTGTCCCTGAGAAGTCCGGCATTGGGGGACTTGGAGAGGCTGGTGTTCTGATCTTCTGGTAAAACGGGTGCTAGCGCTCGGGCATAACAGGTCTTGGATACAAGGAGGAGTGAGGCCCAGAGTGGATTTTTTGCCATCAGGCAGGTAAGTACTTTATCCAGTTTGAGAGTTGCAACCAACCTGAGTCAGCATAGAGTTCACTATGTGGGTATGTCGATGTGCACCAGTGAGCAGCCGACAGGCCTTATTTAGGGATGTTGTAATGTGACTAAGTGCTGTAGTAGTGGCAGATCCGTATATAACTAAACCATAGTCAGCAACTGAGATGATAGAGGATTGGATGGCAATCCTCAGTGCAGAATGGGTAAGGAGCTGTCGGTTCCGATACAGAATCCCAATTCGCTGATTAATAGTTTTTGCTGTACTATCAATGTGAGTCACAAAGGTTAGGCCTTGATCAAAGCTGATTCCAAGATGTTTGAAGATTGGCACTTGTTCAAGGGTATTTCCCAGGTATGTATTAATGGTGAGTGGGACTTGCCGTTTCTTGTTTTGTGGGTTAGAGAAGAGCATGGATTTAGTTTTTTTGTGGTTTAGAACCAGCTTATGTTCAAGGAACCACATCTCAACTTTGGAAAAAGCATGCTGAAGGTTGAGGTGTAAGAGGTTTGGATCTTTATGAGTGGCAAGAATCACGGCATCGTCGGCATAGAGGATTATTTGTTCAGGGCAGGATTTGGGGAGGGAGTTTAGGAAAAGGCTGAAAAGGAGGGGGCCCAGGATGGATCCCTGGGGTACTCCTGAGTGAACCGGTTTTGAGTCTGAGAGAACTCCAGCTACTTTTACAGATTGAGAGCGCTGAGCAAGGTAATTTTTTACCCAGTCACCAGGACCCTGCGAGAGCCCTAGGGATAGTAGTTGTTTGATAAGTAGGCCATGGTGTACTGCATCAAATGCCTTGGTTAAGTCAATGTAGACTGCTCCAGTTAGGTTTCCTTTGTCCATGGCATTGTGGATTGCTCCTGAGTATTCAAATAGGGCAGTCGATGTGCTGTGCCCTTTCCTAAATCCATGCTGCTGAGTGCATAGGATGTTGTGCTTTTCCAGGTAGTCTGAAAGTTGGTCTGCCACCAAGCGTTCAAGGGCCTTAGAGAGAGGTGGTAGTATTGATATCGGGTGATAGTTACCAGGCAGTGACTTATCACCACTTTTGTGCTCTGGAGTGACAACTGCAGCCTTCCATTTCCTAGGGAACTGGCTGTAGCAGAGGGAGAGACTGAAAATTTTTGAGAGTGGAGCAGTACTTCCTCCAGAGTGAGGACAAGTTTAAAGGTCAATAGTGCTGCTTGCTCGGACTTAGAAATGGCCTTCTTTACATATTTATAGACTTCATGTGCCTTTACTAGTTTGAAATGGAAAGGTGGTTTGGTGGGAGAGGCAGTAGTAGAAGTAGAAATTGGAGGGTCAGCATCAGTGAAGAAATCAGATGAGAGGACACCACTAAGGTCCGTGAAGGTATTATTTAGAGTGTTTGCAATGATCTCTGGGTCTAATGTAGTGGTTCCATCCACATTCATTATTGTAGGAGAGGATTTGGACTGCTGACCCATGATATTTCTTATGTTGTCCCAGAAGGATTTCCCTTCACCCCAGGAGTTGGAGAGGGCATTCTTGAAGTAGGAGCTCTTCATCAAGTGGATCTGTTTAGTACAGTGGTTGTGAGCCTGTTTATATTTTCGGATGTCCAACAGAGTGCCAGTAGCTCATGCAGTGGCCCAGAGGTGATCCCTACTTTTGAGTTGTGCCAATAGCCTACCGTGAGCCAGGGATTTGTGAGTGCTTTGATTTTGCGTTTTTTTACTGGTGCATAGGTGTCACAGGCAGTGTTGAAAGTAGTAATAAAGTAATCAAGGGCTAGGTCAACATCTTGAGTTTTGTAAATAAAGGACCAGTCTATCTGCCTAAGACAGGTCTTGAGATAAGTAAGGTTGCCATAAGGTAGGACTCTGCTATAGATGGTTTTTGGAGGCAGCTTACGAAACTTATTTGTCCAGGTACATATTATTGGAGAGTGATCACTGAGCGAGTCAGGGAGAACACTTACATTGGTTATATGGGTAGGGTGACTGGTAAGGATCCAGTCAATGAGGGTGCTGGTCCCTGATTTGTAGTTTTTCTTAGTAATTTTCTATTTCTGTAGTGTTGTGGTCCTTCCCTCCTCCCCCTCCTCCCCAGTCACTGATCCCATATAAAATATAAGTGTTTCTTAGTGCAGAGGTCCCTCCCCCCTCCCAGTCACTGATCCCATATCCCAACCTTAGTTTCTCATATTGCAGTCTTTGGTTCCAGCAGCAAGACGTGCCTTTGATCGGAGAGTGAGTCTTGAACGTGGGACCTGTTCAGGTGAATGAAGATGTGTGGGGGTCTGCTCGGTGTGTGGGGTGGTGAGTGCTGAGTCAGAAGTGGGGGTGTGGGGGCTGATCAGCGAGGGGCTGTTTTTTTTTTTACGTGTTAAAATAAACATTAAGGGACCATTTTCTTTATCTCAGGTTTTAGCTGCATTGGGAGGGTGGGGGTTGCCACTAGACACCAGGGAATATCAAAATGGCAGCAGAAGCAGCCATCAGTGGGTGAGGGTGCCACTAGACACTAGAGAAATGTGCAACAGCAATCAGAGGGTGGGGGAGAGACAGCTACACCATGGAAAACAATTTCATATGGGATTGGTGACCGAGAGGAGGAGGGACCACTAGACTATGAAAAAGTAATATTTCATATGGGATCAGTGACTGGGAGGGGAGAGGGACCTCTGCACTAAGAAACACTTATATTTTATATGGGATCAGTGACTGGGGAGGAGGAAGGGACCACAACACTACAGAAATAGAAAATTACTAAGAATGGCTGAGAAAAGGCTTTTTTAGTGTTTCCCAAATCCTCTTTTATGAGTCATGATCCTTTTTCATTTTAACAAAAAAGGATTCATATAAAAGGATCTTCTTGAGTGGCAAAAAAGGATTTAAATAGTAAAAAAAGAAAACTTTCAGAGGACATGGGTGCACTAAAAAAATATTAAGTGAAGCTCATCAGCAAGATAGTCTGGATGTATATAAAAACATTCCTGGACAGTGTTATGACAGTTTGTTGTGTGAAAAAAGAGAAAACAAAATGCTGGCTCATGAAAAGGGAATTTTTACTGGGGAAAAAGGACTGGCCCCCTCACAAAACAGAATCCTTTTTTGTGAGAATATAATCCTTTTTTGTTCCATTCCTCAATCCTGGAAAGTGAAATTCCAATTGAAAATAATGGGAACTTAAAAACTGAATAACTTTGTAACAGATTAATATTTTTTTCACCAAACAAATGCAAGGCAGTTCTGTGACCCAAGCTGTTTTTACCATAAAAAAAAAAATCCCAACAAACTTCCACACCATCTGGGCACAAGGCAATGAGAAAAAAACTTCACAAAATGGTGAATTTAAAGTTTTTTGCACTATCCCAATCTCAGAATCCATAAATCCCACCGGAACAAAACTTGCCATGTCAAGAGATCTACCTGCAAAATTTGAGGTTTAGCATTGAACATGCTACACAACCCTAACTATGGGGCACAGCCATGCTCCCCTAATCTTCCACTAACTTAATAATTACAATGCAATAAGCAAATATATTTAGGCAGTACATTTTATGTTATGCAGAGAACAGTCTCTATTTAAGATGAGGACTAGGAATATGAAATCACATGAGATGATTTTAACACCAACAGAGTGAGAAAAGCTCTCTATCAGAGTGAATTAAACAAGGTTTGAATCAGTAGACATGCTAAACACAACAGATATGGGGAGGACAGACAAACAAAATAAAAATAAAAAGATGGGGAACAGCCCGTCGGCGTGGCAGTAGTGCTACCGCTCACGATGCTGGCGACCTGGGTTCGGGAACAAGCCCGGGGAGCTGGACGGACGGCCGGCCAGAGGGAGAAGGCTGAGCATTCATGGGACTGCTCACCTTCTCCAGGGAGGAAGGGGGACAAGGTTTGAAGCTTGACTGACCCCAGGCTGAGGCCTGGGATACAGCAAGGGCCTCACCAGTCCAGGAGGGTTGGGCATACCAGACATCAGTGGAGCTCCGCCTTGACATCAGGGCACATGGCACACCTAGAAAAAATAGGGGAAAAACACCTCTGTCGCTCTGGGTAGATAGAGCACCAACACAGACCTCAATGGTCCCCTGCCTGTCCCACACGGTGGCCCAGATGAAGTAAAGTTAGTTCAGGGTGCTTGGCCCCCACCTCATCCCCGCCTGGAGGGTAGATCCAAGGCTACATGGGGGGATCACTGTGGGGCTCCAGGCATGGAAGGAACTGAGGCAAATGCCAGGTGCTCCCAAAGAAGCGGAGTGTAGGGGGCAGGGAAGGCAGAAAAACAGCAAGTTCAAAAATAAATAAATAAATAAAAAGAAGAGGAAGATAGCCATCTAATATAAAGAAGATCTGGCTCAACTTAATAGACTTTGTGAGGAAAAGTACCTCTACTCCCATAATGGACAAAGCTTACTAACAGCAAAATGAAATTACACTGTCTGAAAATAAAAATCACTCTCCTAGTACAGTGCACGAAGGTAAATTATTCTATGTGCACTCACACTCAAAATGCAGAGGCAGGAAGCCGTCTGTCCATTTCATGCCTTGCTCTTTACTCTATTCTAAAATCACATCACTCACACAGTGCCAAACTGCACATACCACTTCATGCATTTTTCTTTTCTATTTACCCTTGACATGGATTTTCCTTAGCAATTACAGACAAAATCTTCTTGGCTCAATTGCCTATAATCTCCATACATTTTACTTTTACTCTAAGCTGGTCTTTCACAATTCCTTTGCTATTTCCACTGTAATTTTCATTTTGGTATCATTCATTTTGCAATGTGGCACCTTCCTCAGATCAACACATGCTCTGAGGAGTTTGTCACATTACAATGCCAAAACAACAGCTTTCACATGACGAATGCACATACAAGGTCACATCCCTCATATCTGATGCTGGCAACCAGGTTCCAGGAATTCTGAAATACCAGATTAGACTAAAAGTAAAAATGTATATGGATTATAGGTAATTGAACCAAGAATATTTTTATCTGTTGCTGCAAAAGAAAATCTCTGTCAAGGGTAAATAGAACAGAAAAATGCATAACAGTGGTATGCACTGTATGGCACTGTGTGGTTGGTGTATTTTGAGAACAAAATTAAAGAATAAGGTATGACATGGATAAACAAGTTTCCTGCCTCTGTGTTCTGAATGGCAGTGCACATGGAACAATTTACCTTAGCATACTATGCTAGATGACTTTTTACAGATGTCTAAATTCCCTGCTATAGAGCACCCAATTTTTCCATGAGACCAAAACTGAGACTGACTGAGCACTGGCAGGTTTGGCGAAGTATCGGTAAAACAATACAATGTTAAAATAAAGGGGTTGATAATACAGGTGAAATAGTAATTAAAGGAAACCTAGACCAGGCAAATTATAGAATTCAAAATCAGTACATGCAAACACATAGCACTGTCAGTTACAGTCTTACCTACAGAATGATGTGCAATGTTTGGTTCAGAAAGTGGATTTAATACATTTTCATCAGGTTCAAAATTTATAAACAGACCATGACAATTCATACTCCATGCTCGAGTATAGGTCCAAAATGGCCATGACATTGTTATGCAATGACATTATAGGAGCAACAGTGCTCCAGAGTCATCATTCACTGTGAATGAAGACCATGTAACTACTTATGCTGTTACATCAAGATTACATTTCTGTTCCAAATTCCTCACTTTGCATGTGTAAAAATCATGTACACTGTGTGATTTAAATCAGAAATGCAGTCTTGATGTAACAGCTTATGCAGATTTATAAGCTCCTATTCACAGTGAATGAAGTCTACAGAGTACTGTTGCTCATGTGATGTTATCATGTAATGATGTCGAAGCCATTTTAGGTATGCAAGCAAGCAAGTCATTTTAATAGAAGTCTTTGTGAACAAATTTTAAAGCTGAAAACAATGTATTTAATCTACTTTCTGAGCCATACAGAGCACATCCTTCTGTAGGTAAGATTCTAACCTACAGTGCTATGTTTTTGCATTTATGGATTTTGAATTCTATGACATCCCTTGCACTTGTCTTGTAAAGTAGCTCCATCACAGTGTGCTGAGATAATGGAAGACCAAGAAGTACCTGACCTGATTCTTTAGCTATAGAAGACTGAAGTCCAGTTGCTCATGATACACATAAATCAGGTGGGAATATTGGGCACATACAGTAGAGTCACATAGCATGGAAGCAGGACATTGTGTACGTGGTAGACATCAGGATTTGATTGAAATGGGTAATGAATCGGGCACTACAATAAATGGCCTCAAAATTCTCACGTGGAGATGGGAAAAATGTCTCTCATTTCTCAGCTATATTCCATACTGGCAGTCCCCCATAAGTAGAGGATGTCTATCAGCATTACACTTTTCTCAGAAAAACAATTTAAATAAGGATGATCAGACCTCTTAGTCCCTGTGGGATGATAGAAAGGAGCCATTTGCATCATCTGTATCAAAAATATGTTTGCATTACATCAAAATACATACAATATTAATGTAGTTATTTGGAAACTTAATAGGTCTTAATAGGTGAGCTTTTGGGCCTCAGAGCAAATGTAATGAAAAATCAGTTTATAATAAATGGTGTCTAGAAAACAACTTTAAGTTGAGTTATGAGATAGATGCAAATGGCTCCATTATTTTGGAAAAGAATGATAGTGAATGTCTAGAAGTTATTGAAAAAAAATCAATATGTGTATACAAGTACATTTTCTACCACCTCTTTCTAGAGAAGAGATTATTGCATTGTGGGATCACACTCTAGTAATAATCAGGGAAAAAATCTAAATGGAAAAATAAAAGCAAAGGAAAAGGTCATCAGATTAAAGGTGGAGGAAAAGGGAAAAAGGCAAAATTATGGCAAAACAACAAGCACTAAAATTTAAAAAGAAATGTTTAGGGTTTAAGGGATTAGGAATACAACAACTGGTTTTACCTGAGTTCCCAGTAGACGTGTGCAAAGTCCGTGAAATTCTCTCCATGAGTTAATTTGAGGATATCACAGAATTTGCCGCCAAAGGAAATCTCTGTCAAGGGTAAATAGAACAGAGAAATGCATCAAAGTGGAATGCACTGTATGGCACTGTGTGGTTGGTGTGTTTTTAGAAAAAAGTTAAAGAATAAGGTATGAAATGGATAAATAAGCTTCCTGCCTCTGTTTTCTGAATGTGAGTGCACATAAAACAATTTACCTTAGCATACCATGCTAGATGAATTTTCCCAGAAGTTTAAATTCCCTGTTATAGTGCACCCGATTTTTCCATAAACCAAAACTGAGTCTGACCGAGCACTGGCAGGTATGGAGAAGTAAGAGACAAACAATACAATGTTAGAATAAAGGGGTTTGATAATACAGGTGAAATAGTAATTAAAGGACACCTAAACCAGGCAAATTATAGAATTCAAAATCCGTACATGCAAAAACATAGCACTGTAGGTTACAGTATTACCTACAGAATGATGTACACTGCTTGGTTCAAAAAGTGGATTTAATACATTTTCATCAGGTTCAAAATGTGTAAACAAACTGTCACAATTCAAACACTGTGCTTGAGTACATGCCCAAAATGGCCGTGACATTGTTACATGATGACATCATAGGAGCGACTGCACTCTGGAGCCATCATTCACTGTGAATAAGGACCATATACATAATAATAATAAGCTTTATTTTTAAGAGCCTTTGATGTACCAAGGTGCTTTACAGTAATAAACCATAATTCCATAAAAATATTTACACTAATATATAAAACAACAATTACAGATTGTAACAGTTCACTAGTAGGACTGACTCCACAAAAAAGTTTTAAGTGCCTGTTTAAAACCCCCCATGGTTGTGCATTCCCGAAGCTGATGGGCAGAAAATTCCAGAGGGTGGGGGCTGTGAATATAAATGCATGGGTCCCAGAGGATTTAAAAATTACCCTCGGAATCTCCAGCAACCCCTCGCCAGTCGAGTGGAGCTGTCACACAGGGGTGTAAGGAATCAGCAGCTCTTTCAAGTAGTCAGGACCAAGTCCCTTTAGGGCTTTATAGGTCAATAAACCTACTTTAAAGATGATCCACCACTGGATCGGCAGCCAGTGCAGATCACACAGCACAGGAGTAATATGCGACCTCCGGGACACCCCGGTAAACAGTCGTGCAGCAGTGTTTTGCACTAGCTGCAAGAGGAAGATATCAACCCCAGGAAGCCCTAAGTAAAGGGAGTTGCAATAGTTAAGGTGCAAGGTCACAAAGGAGTGGACCAACACAGGCAGATTGTTGGACGGAACAAGGTGATTGACCCTGGCAATGTTCTTAAGATGGCAAAAGGCAGACTTAATGACTGTTGACATCTAATAACGAAGGGTCAGCCCACCATCAAGTACCACTACCAGGTCGCGCACCCTTTCTGAGGTAAGGATCTGAAAGCCCCCCAGAAATGATCCATATGGCTGATTATTCCTCAGCCCCTCTATCCTGTGACCTGGGTCCACAACCATAACCTCTGTCTTTCCTGCATTCAACTTTAGCCAGCACGAATTCATCCAGTCCTGGATTTCAGCGAGGCAGTTATTAAATACTGAGAGAGCACTAACCTGGTCGGGGCCAAAAGACAGGTAGAGCTGGGTATCATCAGCATAGCAGTGAAACCTTAGCCCATACCATCTTACAATGTCTCAGAGGGGTAGCATATACACTGCAAACAGCATGGGGGACAACACTGAGCCCTGAGGGACCCTACAGGACAGAGGGATTGAGTCAGAAGAAAAATTCCCTGACACAACTCTCTGCATTCTGCCCATTAGGAAAGATGTAAACCACCTGAGGAGTGTACTTGTCAGGCCACAGATGGACCTCAGGTGATCAAGTAGCACCCAATGGTCTACAGTGTCAAAAAGCTGAGGAGAGATCAAGAAGAACCAGAATGGAATGGTTTCTCCGATCTCTCGTCATCAGGAGATCATTGAGCACCCAAACCAGAGCAGTTTCAGTGCTATACCTCTTTCGGAAACCAGACTGGAGAGGTTTGTAGACATTATGGATGGTCAAGTGGTTCTTCAGTTGAATTGCAACTATTTTCTCAATAACCTTTCCTATAAAGGGAAAGTCTGAGATAGGTCTGTAGTTAGCTAGAGCGTCCCGGTCCAATGAAGCTTTCTTCAGAAGGGGTGTCATCACCACCTCCTTCAGGGATGCTGTTACATCAAGATTGCATTTCTGTTCCAGATTCCTCACTGTGCATGTGTGAAAATCACACATGTACACTGTATGATCTGGATCAGAAATGCAGTATTGATGTAACAGCATAAGTAGATTTATAACTCTCTAGTCATAGTGAATGGTGGCTATGGAGCACTGTTGCTCATGTGATGTTATCATGTAATGATGTTGAACCCATTTCAGTATGTAATCATGCAAGTCATTTTAATAGAAGTCTTTGTTGTGAACAAATTTTAAAGCTGATCCAAATGTATAAATCTACTTTCTGTTCCATACAGAGCATATCATTCTGTAGGTAAGCTTCTAAAGGATACCTAAACAACATTTTGACAACAAACTATTCAAAAATCTGACTCCTCATGTGCCTAAAGGAAAGGCTGCTGTATTCATTAATGCTAAAACTACATTTATATAATTTACCTAAATGTGGTTCCAGAGCATTTGAAAATTGTAAAATCAGCCTTTCAGTTTACAAAAAAACTCCTACCTTCTTCCTAAAATGGCCACCAAAAGTGTTATACAATGACATAATTGGAGCCTAAGTCAGAGAGATATATGGCTCTCTATAGTGCTAACTAGTTCTTTTTTGCCTTTGTATAGAATTGTTTCACCCAAATGGTCAAAACTGTGCATTATTTTGTATAATACACATTATACTATGGTTCTGTACATTTTGTTTACTTTAACATGCTGAAATTGTGTTTTTATCCAACCAACTTTCTCTGTGGCAAACCACAGTACAGTATAAATCTTGAATAAACTGGTGATCTAGTGGTTATGGTGGATCCTAGGATGCTACAATGGAGGTACTGGGGTGGTGTGCATGCTTAATATGCACTTTTAAACATTTTTATTAAACCTTTATATTTTCTGCTATTATTCTTTTCTAGTACATTTCTGACAAAACCTACAAATGTAATCCATAGTTTGAATGTAAACATTTGTACAATCAATAAATTAAACTTCTTCAACAAAGTGAAATGCAGCAGCAGCAGCAAGCAAGTACATTATTATGTGGGTGGGGAAGGGGGGTTGCAGCCACATCCCTCACCGCCCCCTAAAGCCACTACTTTTTTGTAGCAAAGTTCTTGTGTAGTCCAATGTTAGAATTCATACTTTCTCAAAACTCAAATATATGCTTGTCTTGTCTTCTTTTTCCATAGGAAATGATAATAATAATAATAATAATAATAATAATAATAATAATAATAATAAAGAAGAAGTGGTGGTCATACACATTGTATCCCAAAGTGCTTGACAAGCAATACTAGACTGGTAGTGAAGTGACTGAACATGTAGTGTCAGCCATTTCATACATTAATATCCACACACAGCCTTGGACAATTGCATGAACTGTTTTTTTGGGAAGGGGAACAGGACAGCCAGGACAACATGGTCAGGTAGTGACCAAGGTGCTGGCAGCCCACATCTTATTTCTCACAGTAATCTGCTCATATTTCTCTCCTTCTGACTTTCCCCTTCCCTAAATATGGCAGTATCTTGAAAGAGTGGCCTTCTCAGTCTCCCTCTGGTATTCATTCTTCACTTTTCTTCCTCACACCGAAAACTGGGGAGCTCATCGCCCTTCTGCATCATGAATGCAAATAGTACAATCCCCATTTTGTTTTAACATATAAAATATAAATGCATCTTTCCAGTAAGTCAGGCTGATAGCAGCAGGGAATAAGGGGAATGCTGGGCTTTCCTATCCTTAAAATATCTAGGCTACCTTTTGGGTAGGCACTATTAAATGATAGGTGTGCACATCATTATGCATGTCATTTAATAGTGCCTAATCATAGGTGGCTTAGATCCTATATGGGTAGGAAAGCCTATTTTTCCACTTGTGCCATGCTGCTATCAGCCTGGCTTACCAGAAGATCATGTTTAATTTTAATATGTATAAATAACATGGGAGACTGTAATAACCACATTCATGATGCGGAAGGGTAGTGAACTCACCAGTTTTTGGTGTGGGGAGCAGGTGAGAAAAATGAATGCCAGAGAGGGACTAAAGAGGCCATTCCAGCAGGGTACAACTATATTCAGGTTAGTTGAAAACATGAAGGAGGACGTTGAGCAGATCGCTATGAGATTTGAAATGTGGGGCTCCAGCATCGTGATCACTACCTGACTGTGGATAAGAGTAGCAAGCGATGAGAAATACTTAGAGTAGCAGAGCTGCACCTAAACTGTTACTTGAATTCATTGTAGTGAGATTACCCTCAGGTGGGAAGGGGGGGTGTTGATTTTTGTTAGGACAGTATTGAGGGAGTTGTGTATAGCTCATTTAAGATTTGGTAGGGTGGTATCCAGTCAACTCAAATTGTGGAGTAGAGCACAAAAAAGTACTGGAGAAGAATTGCTGGGAACTGTCCTGTGGGGTTCTGCAGATCACAGGTAAAGGAGTAGACTGACACTTGAAGTCAGGTGGATTCACTCATGGTATCAGTATGCCTCTCCTGCTAATAATATTGTTATCCATTGTAAGTGCAGCCCATATGAGGGCAGAAAAAGCAGTTTTTCTGATGGGTCATGATGTTTATTGCTTGGACCTCCAGGAAGACCTAGTTGTTGGTTAATGAGGTGTGAAAAAAACACAGCAGGGGAATGGTACATACTATGTTCACTGTAAGGAAGGTTGGTGATCCACCCAGGGCCAGATATTCAGAAATGCACCAAAGGCCAGCGCAACCCCAGTGCAGTGCAACACAATTGCACTATGGCACAGTGATTGTGATATTCAATGGTTGCGCACAGTGACATGCGCCAGCGCAACATGGCTGAATATCACAGAGATGCACTATGGCGCAGTCAGAGGTGCATCAGAGAGCAACTTGAACAGTGCCATAGCACAACAAGAGATGTGCAAGGGAGCAAAGGAAGATGTGCTGAGGCACTGAAGAACTAGTCCTAGGTACTGCTGGGAGCAAGGTGGGGAGGAGAATGCACCGGGGGGCAGTGTAGCCTGTCCAGGAATAGTGGCAGCGATGCACAGTGGCCAGCCACAGGTGACCACAGCTCACAGGGTGCACACAGGCAGCCAGCCTCCCATCCCTCCGCTCCAGTGCAGTGGACACAGGAAACAGGTGGCACCATCGGCCAGGGGTGAGCTGCCACCATTCCCCCACTGCACAGCATGTCCCCACCTATCCAGACCATGGCAAGCCACACCCTGGCACACATCACCCAACACACATGACACACATCCTGTACAGCCAGCCCATGGCCACCCCAAGGCACAGCCACCAACTGAGAGGAAGTACACCATCATGCACAGCCTGCACAATGACACAGGCACCCACCACACCAGTGCAGCATGACTCCACTCACCAGCTGCAAAGCAGACATGGACACAGGCAGGTAAGGTTGAAAACTTTATTGAACTATTTACAATAAAACCAAGGGGACTGGGTAAGAGAGTGAGGGATGGGGACAGGGACTGTACAGTGGGATGGGGGAAGGTAGGGGAAGGGAAGGCAGGGTCAAGGAGAAGGTACAGATCCCGCTACAGGCGGTCATGTCCTGCTGCCGCCTGGCACCTCCATCACTGCCTGTCACACAGCACCATTCTTCTTGTCTGTTGAGCGACCTCCAGCATGGTGGAGGTAATCAGAATTATCTGCCGCAGTAGACAGCAGTACAATGAAAGTCATGACCTCCTCCAGATGCCTATGACAAAGGAAAATACAGGCGATCAGTGCACGTCCATGGAAACCATGCCCCCCACACTGTGCGCAGCAGACAGTGGGAACACATGCGCCTGGAGTGGCACCCCGGCCACCCACAGTGGGTGGACCAGCACCTGACAACACTCCAGCATTCCACAACCATGTACAGCGGTGCACACTGCCGCCCAAGTGCCACCCGACCACTCAGTGGCAGGCAGGTGGCACAGAGCTGCAGCAACATCACAGCAGCACCAGTGTCAGCTGGACGCACACCCATCCTACTAACAGCTGCCACACATGTGCAATGGCCACCTCACAGTGGCATGCACACCTCACAATGTGCTGCACACAGCTGACACGGCACATGGTACAGGTGTCCATGGCCACACCCCCACCCCTGCCGACCACCTTGTAAGGAGTAGACAAACAGAACAGTGCCTACCTGCCCACTGTGGTGCTGCATGCGCTGGTCCTGCAGCCACTGCAAATCCTCCATGTGGGCCACCACCCCCAGCCTGTTGGCCTGCAGTGGCCTGCTGTGGCCCACCAGGCACCCCTGCCACCCTGGCATGGTGGCGATCCTCAGGTCCTAGGAAAGGGACACAGACAGGCACACATCAGAGCACAGCCACAGCAGGAGCCCACTGCCCCACCCCTATGCACAGTGTGCACCCCAGCCGAGCATGGCCTGCAGGGCAGTATCACAGTGCACCTGGTGACTGGCAATGCCACACCACAGGGCACACACCATCAGTGCCCCCCCCAGCATGGCAGGCAGGCCAGCCAACCCCATGGTATGGTGGCTGAGCACAGATGCAGCATGTGTCTACTTTCCCGGCCATGGCACAGCCCCACCGCGGACCCATGCCTGCAGCACATTGAGCCTCTCAGGGTCCCTCCGCATTATGTCACTGTAATGGTGGTGGTACTGCTCCCTGGTGCATTGAACCCCAGTTGCCTGGACCAGGCCAGCAGCAATGGCCTGCCACACATCAGTCCTGGCCTGCTGCAGGGACTGCTGCCCAAACAGGCCTGCCACATGTGGCTCAACCTGAGCCACAAGATTGATGAACTCCACCTGACTCCAGTTTCACACTCATTGTACTCCATGCCGTGCCATGCTGCCCATAGAAGTGAAGATCCAAAATGGCCACCACGTAGTGCACCTGCACAATGTGCGCAGGATGCGCACCTCGTGGGTGGTTGTGCGACATCTGCCAATCTTTTTTTTTTTCCATTTAAACTTTATTAATTTTCAGCAGAGCAATACCAACCAGGACATACAGTAAGTGCGTTCACATCATAGAAATAAATGTCCATACATATACAGTGAGACAAAACTCTGCAACTACCCCCCTAACCCCTACAAAATACAGAACCCAATAGAACAACAAAACCCCACAAAACCCCCTCCTCCCCACCCCAATCCTCCCCCACCCCAAATCCCCTCCCACCCAGGCACACGCTGTAAATGTGATAATACATAAATAAAGTTAGAGTCTACTTGGCATAGCAAATTTCAAATAGTCCCCTGATCCTTTCAAAAAGATGCAAGTGGGAGGTCACGTGACGCGCATGGAGTGAAGCAGCAGCTCTCCGGGTCTCCCTCTTCTGCTTTACTGAATCTGCAATTTTGCACTGCCATACGGGGCTAGTAGTTATCAGGACACTATTTTCAGCAAGCGGAGACTGTTTTTAAACGAAAAATGGATCACGCCTGTTTCGGCAAAATGCAGGAAGTGGATGCTGAGCTCGAAGCTAAGCGGCCGCGACGGAGCTCGTCGCCATCACCACGAGAGGAAGAAATTACACCATCCAAAATTTATGGAGATCTGGCAACGATAAAAGATGCGGTGTTTAAGCTAATAGAGGAAGTTTCAGAAATAAAGCCAGCCCTGACCCAGCTCGTGCGAAGGGTGACAGACGCAGAGGCGAGAATTTCCTCTATTGAGAGAGCCATGGATAAATCAGGGCCTACCATAACTGAATGCAAAAGGAGCATTAACAAGCTAGAGGATCGCTTGATGACTTAGAGGGCCGCAACAGATGAAACAACTTGGTGTTATTGGGTCTCCCAGAAGGGGAGGAAGGGCCGAACACTATTCAGTTTTTACAGAGGCTCCTTAAAAACTCGGTAGGGCCCTCACCAAATGGGCCAGAATATATTATAGAGCGGGGTCACCGGGCCCTTAGAGCCAAACCCCCTCCTCAGAACCACCGAGGCCAATAATTTTTAAACTACTTAATTACCTCGACCGTGAGCATATTTTAAGAGAGGTCAAGAAGCTTGCAGCTTTCCAGTGGGAAGGCAAGAAACTGCGATTAGTGCCTGATTTGACATGGAAAATGAGGCAGGCTAGGGCGAGCTACAAGCCGATTACCTCTAAGCTGTGGGCCGCAGGGATTCGACATCGTCTATTATATCCTGCGAAGTTAGAAGTCACAGTCAAAGAGGGCCCTAAGAGGTTTAATTCAGCCGAGGAGGCGCTGACATCTTTGAAATCCCTGCTACCTGACCTGTTTGCCAAGGGGTGAAATCTTAAGTTTAGTCACCTATTTAATCTACAGGACTGCGGCCTGGACTCTTTCATTTGGTGTTAATAATCTTAATTTGCCCTTTTATGGAGACATTTAACAAGTGGTAATCTCTTAGTGTATTACTAGCTTAGTCCTTGGTAAGACTGAAGGGGCATAGTGTGTTTTTGACATGAAGTCATATTCAGCCCCTAGACATGTTGTCATGGGGAGTACTGGAAACTAAGTTCGGTCACATGTTACCTACATATTTAAGTAGGCAATCTGGGTTTTAGCTAAAGAAGGGGCGGGGGACTATGCTTTCAGCTAACGGCTTACAATATGTATATTAATGAGGATATATGACTTAAACTGCCTGTATTTGTTTTATTAAGATGGGGCTGGATCCTCTTTATGAAGCTTAGTTGGTTGGGGACTTTAGAGTTTATGAGGCTTCTCAACTGTAGGAACCCCATAGAAAGGAGTTTTTACAAGTTTTACATGTTATGCTATTATATGGAAGCTAAGGGGCATATCATTAGGCATGATTTTATGGCAGGATTAGTTGTCCCATTTTTGGACTATTGCTGACATTTTTACTTGTGGGCAGGTTGGCCTGAATCTAATTTTTCCAGGTATTACTTGAGCCTTGCACCTAGGCTAGGTGCACAGGGCGCTATGCAGAATTACCGATGTTTTCCCTTTCTGCGCTTAAAGGATTAGCAGTATCTACAGGGTTGGCCTGTAGTCTACTCTTTAATTTGGTTAAAATTATGCTCCTTGGATCCCATTAATTTGGGCTTTATTCTCCTACTTACTTGCTGGTTAAGTGTTCGGAATAAATGTTCTTTCATTAGCCTAGGCCTGGGACTGGATTTAGCAGGTTCATATATTAAATGTTTAAGACTATCTTTTAAATGGGGGGGGGGATGTACCCATCTCTATGTTGCACCATGTTCCAGTGGATGAGAAGTTGGCTTTGGGCCAGGAGGGAAGGTTTTAAGTTAATCATTGATGTAGTTTTTTTTTGTGGGGAGAGAGGTGAACTTGGAGGGGATGTAGTCCTTTTGTCAGGGGGCTAGTACGGGGGCAGCTATCCCATATTCCTTTAGGTTTTGGCAACAAAATGGCTAATAGGTTGAATATTGTTTCTTGGAACATTAGGGAGGAAAGGACAACTGTAAAATTTGTTATCTTAAATCACTTAGCCCACTTGAAACCAGCGATAGTGTTTTGCAAGAAACCCCGTCCTTTCTGATCGTCTTGCCCACTTCAAGAAGAAGTGGGTGAACCAGTTTTTGGTGCAGGGTTTTCATCAAATAGTCGAGGTTGCCATTTTAATTGCTCATGGGATTCCATTTACCCATTCAGAAATAATCCCTGATCCATGAGGGTCGATACATATTTGTCTCAGGCAGTATAGGTGGGTTCAATTTAGTGTTAGGATCGGTATATGGACCTAATTTGGATTCACCTGCTTTTTATTCAGTTGGGTCTGGTTTTGGCGTCCTTTAAAAATGTGCCAATAATTTTGGGTTGTGACTGGAATTTAGTCAGTTTAATCAGTTGGACCGATCACATTATAAAGGATCACTTCCTCCCCAGCACAGAAAGCTCTAGAGAGTTCATGTTATCATCAGGTTTAGTAGACCCTGGCGTATCATAGAACCCCAATGTCTCATGAATACACCTTCTCCTCTGCGGTACATAAATCACACTAGGGCGACTATTTTTGGTTAGCCAATATAGTTTATCCTGGGTAGTGGAGCCACAACTTAGCCCGTGTAATTTCTGACCATTCTCCTGTAAATATTGTGTGTTCTTTGCCCCTACAGTCTCCCAGGTCATATTCATGGTCTTTAAATAATAATATTTTAAAGGATCCCAAGGCCTTAACTGGATTTAGATCCTTTTGGAAAACTCTATTAATAGTAATTGGGATTCTATTATAGCTGTGGATCAAACTTGGGTGGCTCTTAAATCTATGTGGCGAGGGGAGCTGATACGTATGGCTACGGTACGCAAAGCAAAAACAAGACAGCTTTTAGAAGAATGTTTAAGGGAGATCAAGGAATTAGAAAATATACGTGACAGCCGGAGAACTGAGGAGCAAGAGCGAAAACTAATAACTTTATGAACATGGTATGCAGATAAACAGAGGGAGAAAGTTATTAATGTAGCCTCTAGAGTTAAGGCCTTATACCTAGGGCAGGGTAGCAGGGCGGGGAAACTGCTGGCTTGGCAGTTGAAGCAAAAATCTTCGGTCAAGTGGGTGACTGCCCTGAATCATCCAGAATCGGGACAGTTGGTTACAGATCCAGGCATGATATTAGAAATCTTTGTAGACTTCTATCGAAAGCTTTATTCAAGCCAGCAGTCTCCCCTCCAGGTTATGGATAAGATTCAGAAATTTTTGGATAGCATCCCTTTACCCCGACTATCAGAGAATGTTGGACCACAACTAGTAGCTCCTATCTCTGAGGAGGAAATAGGGGAAGCTATTGACTCTCTTTGCCAGGACAAGGCGCCTGGCCCGGATGGGTTCACTGCTTTTTTTTTTCAACTGTTTAAAAATAATCTTGTGCCCTTACTGCATAAACTCTTTTCCTTTTGGTGTGATCAAGGGATTAAGGATAAGACGCCGTTTGAGGCCAAGATTATTTTGCTACCGAAACCTGATAAGCCCCCAGACTTAGTGGGTAACTTTAGGCCGATTTCTTTACTAAATTTAGATGTAAAGATTTTTGCTAAAATTCTGGCTAGCAGATTAAAACAAGTTTGGCGTGATCTATTGAGTCCAGAACAGGCTGGCTTTGTTGAGGGTCATTCTTCGGCCGATCATTTTCGCAAACTGTTTTACTTAATTTCTGCATCTATGGACCCTAGCAAGGAGGCATCTCTAGTTTCGTTAGACGCAGAAAAAGCTTTCGACCGGGTGGAGTGGACTTTCATGTTTACTACCCTGGTGAAACTAAGTCTTCCTGCTAGATTTATTCACATGGTTCAAATCTTGTACTCATGCCCCTCAGCAAAGATTCAATGCAATAACTTAATCTCCGAAGCTTTTCCCCTATTAAGGGGTACCCGACAAGGCTGCCCTTTATCACCTTATTTATTTAATTTGTACATTGAACCATTAATTAGATCTATCAATGTAAATAAGGAAGTCCAAAGGCTTAAAATAGGCGACTCTGAATTCAAATTGTCAGCATTTACTGATGACTTGTTATTACATATTTCTAATACTACTTCTTCCCTCCCCAAAGTACTTGATTTAATTACCAACTTTAGTGCACTTTCTGGATATAGTCTAAACAAAGCTAAAACATCTGTATACTCCCTTTCTCCATTTCTTCAGTAGGGTTGGTGCCTTTCTTTGGGACTTCGTTGGCAGACCCAATCATTAACCTATTTGGGCATCCAAATAACTAAGAACTTAGAGGCCCTGGCCAACTTAAATCTTAGACCTTTATTTAAATCAATAAAAGAAGACTTGGAAAGATGGTCAAAACTTCTGTTGAATTTTCCGGGTAGAGCCAATACTCTTAAAATGGTGGTTATGCCCAAACTTTTTTATCCATTATCGAATTTAAATGTTTATCTGCCAAAGTCCTACTTTAAACCCCCTACAAATATTGCTCAGAGTTTTTGTGGAATGGTAGACCCCCTAGAAGGTGTTATTATAAACTTGCCCGGCAGCGTAAACTAGGAGGCCTTCAATTACCGGATTTTTACGTATACTACTTAGCGATTCACATGGCAAGGTTGGCCGCATGGGCCTGTGAGGAGGAAATTTCTCACCCCGGACTCTAATTGGACCGACTATTTATTAAAAGTTTCAAGCTTGACTTAGAGTCTTTGCTATATATTCCATGGGCCAAGGTTCCGAAGATGGTTAGATGTACCCCGCTCAGGTGGGATATAAAAGCCTTGCATCAATATTATGCAAAGTTCAAAATTTTGCAATTATATGATTTATCTCAACCCTTACTAAGAAATCCGAATCTTGTAATCGAGAACCAACCGATATCCAGTTTGTAGTAACAATGGCTGCTAAACCACGAGTTAATGATTTTTATTTAAATAAGTCGTTACTTCCATTTCAAGTATTGGTGGAAAAGTTTGGAGTGAGAGTCCAGTCCTTTTTAAAATTAACCCAAATAATAAGCAGTGTTAAGTCTTATTTCTATAAAGGTCCTGGGCCGGAGATCTTGGGAACTATGTTTAGTAAGCTGAAAGAGTTTATACTGTCAGGCAAAGTGATCTCCAAGATCTATAAATATATTATTGTTAGAAGAGATTCTAATGTGTCCCCGACCCCGGCATACTGGGAATTAAACTTGTCCTTGGGCAAATCACCAGATACGTGGGAGAAGGTCTGGGTCGACACCTATAAATATGTTAAACAGGATAGATTGAGAGACATTCAATTTAAGTTACTACACAATCTATATTTTTCCCCAGCTAAACTTTCTAGACTAAACCGTCGATTTTCTGCAATATGCATAGATTGTAATGACCCTCTTGCATCTAGTTACCATAAGTTTTGGACTTGCCCCAAAATTTCGGGACTGTGGCAATTGGTGAAGCAAGGAATTAGCCAATTTTACGACCTTGCCATTTTTTTTAACCCGGAGGTCTGCATATTTGGAATGTTTGGTAATGTACCTGGCAAGTTATCTAAATACCGAATGGCAATGGTAGCATCTGTCACCAAGTTAATAATTTTACGCCATTGGAGAGATGATTGGACCCCATCATTTGGGGAATGGTGGGACAAATTTTTGAATGCACTGAATGCAGAAAGATCGGTTTTCTCATTCCTTAACGCTTCACTGAAATTCCAACAATGTTGGGGCAGTCTGTATCAAAGTCTTAAGGACAGGTACGGTTATTAGAGCTGGATATTTCTTTTCTTTTACCTCATTGGTGTCGACCCTTGTTTGAATTAGTTCCATGCATTGTCCTTTCCTCCTTTGCTCAATATGCACTAGACTTGCTGTTTTCTTCTTTGTTTGTCTAGGTGATGTCTTATGATATAATATTATCTATTGTGGGTTAATCACCGGGATAGCTGCCAGGGGCGGAGGGGGGGGGTTCTTTTATTATTTATGGGGGACTTGGGTTTCTCTCCCTTTTTATGTTTCTTCTATATTATTAATTTTACGGTTTGGGAATTGTATCTCCCTTTTGTGTTATTTAATTATTTTGGTATGTAATTTGTGTTGGAAATTGTTCAATAAAGTACAGTTATTTGCAAAAAAAAAAGATGCAAGTGATTATGAATAATGGCTATCATTCTTTCCATTCTTAGAAAGGCCAGGAGCTCGCTTAACCATTCATTATATGAGGGACAAAACTTATCCTGCCAATGTCGAAGCACAAACTTCTTGACTGAAACAGCAATTAAGGACATATAGAACTTCCTGTTCTTAACAGGAAAAGCAGTCATTTCACCCAGTACGCAAACCTCCGGTCTAAACATATCTTCTAGGCCTAAAAGCGGATTCAGGTTATTCTGAATCTCAGCCCATAAGGGGCTATCAGCGGACACTTCAAAAGATGTGCAAAGGTCCCTGAACCCACCTCACATCTATAACACCTAGAATCAGATAATAAGCCTAGATCTTTCAGCTTCTGGGGTGAATAATAGATATTATGTACAACCTTAAATTGTATAAGCCTCAATTGGTCATGCTTAAGGTATTTATGACAGGCTGTCAAATCCCAGTCCAATCAAGAAGCATCTGGAAACACATCGTTCCAATAAGTACTTGGGGCAAGATTGAATGGGTAGGCCCACTGAAACAAAACCCCATACATCTTAGAGATTACCTGCGATGCACCAACCAAAGGCGTATGGTGTTCAAAAATCTCCCGGAAGGCACTTGTATCACCCTCCTACCCACTTTCTGTAACAAAACATGCCTAAGTTGCAATATTTTAAAAATATCCATATTAGCCAAACTAAATCTCTCCATTATTACCTGAGCCAGAATTACACCTCCATTTGCATCAAGGAAATCTCCCAAGGAACATTCCTTAACTTCTCCAACCAACCTGGTTTGATTATTCTATTACCTATCAGAAATCGAGGATTCCCCCACACCGGTTGAGCCCGGTCTGCCAAATGATTATATTTAATAAATCCACATAGTTGGCAATGAGACCTGACTGCTGTCCCTATTGGTGTACTTCTTAAAGCCAATGGCAATGCTTTAGGAGATAAAAAGAAAAGTGTGCTAGGATTAATCCCATGCCTGGCAATTAGCGCCTCCTCCAATTTAACCCACAAAGGGACATATTCAAGTGAGTTAGCCATGTTATCAAACCACGCCCATCTACCATATTTACTCAACTGCGCTGCCCAGAGATATAAGCCAAAATGGGGCAGTCTGAGGCCCCCTAATGGTTTAGGAGCAGCCAATTTATGGTAGGCCATTCTTGATTTTTTATACTTCCATACAAAATTTGCAATTATGGCATGAAGGCTCTTGAACCAGGATAGCGGAAGGAAAACATCTAGTCTACTTAGAGGGTAGAAAAGCCTGGGAAATACATTCATTTTTACTATACTAATTCTTCCCCATAGGGATAAGGGGAATTGAGTCCATCTTTTAAGATCAAGTTTTATAGTGTGAATCAGGGATTCCAGATTCAGTTGACGGAGACGCCCTTTACTATGAGTTAGAATCAAACCCAAGTATTTGAAGGAGTCTGGGCTCCACTTCAAACTGAGTTCTGTTACCTCCCTTTTGAATACCCTAGCATTAAGAGGATATACAACTGTTTTGTCCAAGTTTAACTTATAGTTCGAGACCTGGTTAAATCATTTAAGCAACTCCAACAAACTGGGAATAGATTTAACAGGCCTCGACACATATATCAGAAGATCATCTGCATAAGCAGTGACCTTGACAGGGAATCCCAATACCTTAATGGGTTCTATCTCCTGCTTATAGAGTATCCTCCGTATTAAAGGTTCCAGGTACAAATTAAATAATAACGGGGACAACGGGCATCCCTGTCTAGTACCTACACATAGTGGAAAAGAATTCAAAATAACTCCATTACAATTGACTGTAGCTGATGGGTTTGAATATAAGGCTCTCAACCAGCCTAAGAATTTTTCAGGGAACCCAAACCTTCACATAGTTTCAAATAGATGCTCCCAATAGACCCTATCGAAAGCTTTCTCGGCGTCCAAGGAGACCAACACCATTGGGATATTGGCCTCCTCGGAAGCCGAGAAAACATGAGCCAAAGTTCTGAAATGATCAATCGAAGATCTGCCCTTCATAAAACCTACCTGTTCACTTCCTATTAACTTGGGCAGAACCTTATTTATACGCTCTGCCAATACTTTAGCTAGAATCTTTAGATCGCAATTTAACAATGATATGGGTCTATAACTGGCAGGGTCAGTAGCAGGCCTATTGGGTTTGGGGAGCAAAACAATGAAAGCCTCAAAAAAAATTTTCTCAGTCTCATTCCCAGCACATAATGTCGGAACAGCCTGAGAAGGTGGGGAGCCAACAGGGAAGAGAATTTTTTATAAAAATTCGACGAGAGCCCATCCAGACCCGGAGTTTTATCTAGGGACAAGCTCTTGATAGCCAGCTCAACCTCAACTAGAGTGATATCCTCCATAAGGAAGCGCAATCCCACTCAGTAAGGACAGGCAAAACTAGGTCTTTAAAAAACTCAGTCATGTGACACTTCAAAGACGGCTTTGCCATTTCTGTATATAAATTCCCAAAATACTGGGAAAAAAGTTGGGCAATTTCGATTGGGGACGTTTTAACACACCCATCCTCCACAGAAACAATTCCCTCAATTAGTCTAGATGATTCCAACTGTGATAAACGCCTAGCTAATAACGTCCCAGGCTTCTCACCCTGGTCAATGTAATTGGCCTTCGTCTTAATTAAAGCCAACTCCGATTGCTTTCCAAGCAACCTAAGGTATGCGTCCCTGGTCTTAATTAACTCCTCTTCCTTATCCCTGACCGAATGACTAGCACATTCCACCTCCAAAGCCCTAATGAGCGCCAATAAGTCCATCATAGCTTTATTCTTTTCCCTTTCCTACTCGCTGCTAGGCTAATCAATATCCCCTTAGATAGGACTTCAGCTCCCCAAAAATATCTGGACGAGTCTCATTAGCCAAATTGTTCCGTGTGAATTCCTCAATATGCTCAGTAATAAGCTTAACCACACTCGGTGCCCTAAGTATTTGATTGTTAAATTTCCACCTGTTTCCCTTCTTCGTAAAAGACACCAAAGAGATAGTTACCATTAGAGCTACATGATCTGAAATAGGCCCAGGCAAAATCTCAGAACTGAGAACTCCTCTCAGAAGAGACCGAGAAAGGAAAAAATAATCCAAACAGGAAGAGGTCCCATGCACAGGGGAGGTAAAAGTAAATTCCTTGGAGTCCGGGTGCAGGACTCGCCAAATATCTGCCAGCCCAAGCTGATCGAGCAGATCAGACATTGCCAGGATCGCAGGGGTCAGACAAAACTGGGATCTATTAGATCTGTCCAGAAAGGGATCTAAGGTTAAATTGAAGTCACCACCCAAGACCATCGGAAGATGGACAAAGGGCAGCAACCCCTTAAGCAGCCCTACAAAAAAATCCTGGGTATCCACATTAGGACCATATATGGATCCCAGTAATATCTCCATATTTTGTAACAATCTTCTAACTAGAACATACCTGCCCTCTGCATCCTGAATAACTTGCAACTGCTTAAACGACAGAGCTCTGTGCACCAGCAGCATACCTCCCCTACTTTGAGTACTGCCCTGGGAGGCAAAAACCTGCCCAATTTGTAACTTCCTCATAACACTTGTTTCCGACACAAGCAGGTGTGTTTCTTGTAGAAACACCACATCCGCCTTAAAAAGGTTTATATGCATGAGAATTTTATATTGCTTATCTTTAAGTCGAGCTCCTTTCACATTCCAAGTGAAGAACTTAGTTAGTATATGTATCCATATCAACCCCAGAAATATAATGTAAGTACAAGTCATCATAGCTGACAGTATCAAAGGAAACTGAGAACAACAATCCATAATCCTAATTGCATTGTGCCTTTAGTAAAATTAGCCCCCACTGTTCCCCTATCCCAAAAAGATACCCCAAAACCAAAAACCCACCCTACCCCCCATATACACCGCATGGCCCATGACACCAGAACACCAGCTTATTCCTCCGCCCGCCCCACCAGCCCCCAGACAATAAACCACACTGATAGTATACAGTCCCTTACCTGTTACTAACCAGCCAATACCTTAACCTATCCAGCAACATGTTAATGCTATCACCCCCATTCAAGAGCAAAGTGTAACATACAAACCATATTCACAGGCCCCAACACTCCTATGCAATGGCCCCAAAAACGGCCAACCCAATATCAGGCCAACTGTGCTGTCAAGCAATAGGGCCAAAGCACAGAGCAGAGCTGGGCCAAGACAGAATCCTACCATCTCCCAGATATTGACTGCGACACATCAGCCTCAAAATAGTCCCAGTCCCCTAGATGTCCACTAGGCATTAGTGCCAGATGACTAGCTTGTCAGTCGGAACAAACCCATAACCCCATACAGAAACTCAAGGGTCCATAATAAAATAGATCTTCAAGGGTCCTTAAATAAAGCAGGCAGATTCTTCTGCAGGGTATCCTTCCCCGCTTCTGGCGACTCAAACGTTTTCCATTCGTCTTGAATCCTCACTTGAAGTCTTGCAGGATAAATCATCCGAAATTTCACCTCAGCCGCAATTAACTTCTTCACCACCACATGGAAAGCTGCCCTCCTTTGCCGTACGGTGAACGGGAGATCCTGTGCCACTCTAAGTTTCTCCCCCTCCCAGTATAACTCCTTGTTATCTCTGGCCTTGGTAACAAATAACTGCCGCTCCTGATAATTCAGGAACCGAAAAATAAATGTTCTCGGGGGCCCACCTGGGGTAATGGCCATAGAGCTCTATGTGCTGGTCAATTATGTAAGAGGAGCCAAAGGGCGAGGGCCCCGCCACCTTCACAATTAGCTTTTGTATAAACTTAATTGGATCTGAACCTTCAGCTTTCTCAGGCAAGCCAATAATCACAACATTGTTGCAACGGCTTCTCCCCTCTAAGTCCTCAAGCTTAGCATCCATCTTAACAAGCTTTTGCTGCAATGTAATTAACTTGGCTTCCATCTGTTCTTTGGTTGTTTCCAAGGACTTGATTCTTGCAAAGTTGTCTGAGATTTTCCTATTTAAATCCTCCATAGTTGTTGAGAGGACTTAATTTCACAAGCCATATAAGTCTAAAGGTAGCTTTAAAGGGTCTGAATTCTGCTAGGAACTTCGCTAATGTCAGAGCTCCCTCTGCCCCAAGCTCTCCTGGGCCTTGAGACAACTGCAGCACCGAGGCCTTGGATTTTTTAGCGGCCTTCTCGGGCGTAGTCGGGGGGGTGTTTCTGCGGTGCTTTTCGCATTTCCGCCTCCATATGCCGGCTTATCTTGCTTGCTCGCACCTCGTGACTGCTAATCCCAGTGACAGCGATCGATTTAACAATCAGGCAAGAGGTTTTATGAAGAAAAAACAGGGTGAGTTAGCGGAGCTCGTGGAGAACACAGCCGCTACGCGCCCTGCATCACGTGACTCCCCAACATCTGCCAATCTTGCATATCCGTGGATGCACAGCATGGTTGTGGCCCACCCAGCATGTGTGTTAGGAGTCCCAAGGGGGCATAGGGCAGGTTGGGGGTCAGGGGTCAGCATGTGCAATGTGTGCATGGGGGCTATAGGGCCTATATCGCATAGTGCACAATAGGGCCACTGGCGCCAGGGTGCCATAGGCCCATTAGCACACTAGCACCATAGGCCCAGTAGTGCATGGATGCCATAATCCCAATAGTGCTTGAGCGTCATGGGTCCTATAGCTCCTGGGTGCTATAGGGTTCATGGCACATTAGGTGTATGGACCCTATAGCACTCCTAGTGCACAGTGTACAGTAGGTGGTAGCACAAGCCACAGCACTTGCTTATTGTGGGCGGCGCTCTGCGTATGTCATGTCATTGCACCATGATGATGTACCAGAGCAATTCCAAGGTGGAAGTGCGCGATATACAGTTGTCACATGTAAATGAGTTAATAAGCCTATCCACAGCACTAGGGATATTTGCATGTCATTACCATTGTACAACAGCTCATTTGTAAGTGATGCACTATAAAGGTGCCATACAACAGCATAGGCCATGGACCGGTATTGCAACCATCTGAGGTAAGCTGTGCCTGCTGTGGCAACAGCCAGCACAGGAGGATGGATGGGGTGGGCTGCTGCAGCCAGTAACCACATGTCCATGTTCACAGGTAGCAACATGTCTGAGCATGAGGAAGGCAAGGAGCATGGGTCTGCCCATGAGCACAGGCACAACTTTACAAAGGCAGAAGCCGATGCACTGTTTGAGGTGTACCTCGACAGGGAGCCATTGCTGAGTGGCACCTCTGGCACACCACAGGCCAGGGCTGCTGCCTGGGTGGAGGTGGCAGCAGCCATGAACCAGCAGGGAAGCCACCAGCAGTCTGTGCAGGAGTGCAGAAAGAAGGTGGGCACTGATAAATGCTGGATAAAGGAGAAGGTGGCGGCCATATGGGCTGCCAGGATAGCCACTGGTGGGGGTCAAGCCGCTGTACCACAGCTCATGGCCCAACAGGAGCTGGTGGTGGCCACCATGCAGTGCAGCATGATTGAGGGTGTGCCCAGAGGTGGCTTCCAGACAGGAGGGAGCCCATCACTGCATGTTAGGTATGCCAGGGAGGAGCTGGTACGGCAGCACTAACACATCTGTTTTCCGTTACAGCACCAGCACACCAGCATGCAGTTGCAGGGTCACCTGTGGCTGCTGTGTGGGTAGGTCCAGCCCCAGAGAACCAGCCATCCACGTCCATGGGAATCCAGGGGGCCCAATCAGCTGCAACACACCACCGCCATCCAGCCAGATGTCCTGGGCATGGTGGTGGATGAGGCCCTGACTGTGTTCCAGGAGGATGCCAGCAATGGTGTGCTCTGCATGGAGACACAGACTGGGGTTGGGTCTGACACAATGATGATGTGACTATCATCCTGGACAGTGGGGGTGTCATCGTGGGGGAGACACCCATACCTACCACCATCACTGGCAGCATGGCCAGTGGCCTGTCGGCAGTGGAACAGCTGCCTGCCACTGCCCCTGGTTCCGCTGTGTGCATAGGCACAGCAGCGATGGGTGGTGGAGGTGGTGGTGCAACTGCCCAGGTGCTGGCCAGCACACAGAGGCCAGAAGGGTGGCAGAAGTAGAAGTCTGGGGATGTTGGGTGGCTAGGCGCAGCATCTTCTGCCAGTGCACCTGATGATGACCTACCCCATGGGGATCCCGCTGTGCAGTGTCCACCTGAGTGGGGGGCCATGCAGTGCTGTCATAAACCACCTGTGGGATGGCAACACACCCATGCATCCCTGGGCACTGACCCATTGACCGAGCACACCCGATTGCTGCGGGCCTCCATGGAGTGACAGATACTGCTCATAGCTAGGGTGTGTGCACTCCATGCAGAGGTGTGCCAGGCAGCTGAGCAGTGCAAGAGGGGCACCATGTATGTCCTGGAGGCCAAACAGCACATGCAGGAAGACACTACTGCATCCCTGGACCACATAGCCAATGCGATCTCGGATGGCCTTGCACCACTGGTTGCCACAGGGTGTGGCCACCTGCCACAGTCACTGCGGATTGCACTGTCCACCCAACAGATCCAGCAACAGGTGATGCCATCAGTGTCAACACCAGGCTTTGCTGTTGGCTAACCAGGCATGCTGGGTGTGGGCCTGTTCAGGTGCCTACAGACCCCTGCAAGGACCTGGTCATGCTTATGCAGTTCTACCCCTGGGAGGCAGTCACAACCCCCCCATGGCCATTGAGCAGCCTGTGGCTGCTGAGCAGCCGCTAAGTGTCTACCCCCGTATCCATGGTGGCCATGTGTCCACATGGTGCACCTGATATATGTGACACCCTGTCTGCTGCCACCGCCCTGTGTGCACCTGGGCTATGTGCATGTGTGTGTGCTTTATACAGTCATGGCACCTGTGAGTCATGCCACATGCTGCCTGTGTGCACACCCGCTCTGCCGCTGGCCCATATGGCATGTTCATTATGATGGCAGCACAGCACTGGTTGCACCTGTGCATTCTGCATCTGATCCATGCCACGTGCTAGTGCCTGGGTACATGCCTGTGGGTGCCAATGTGTGTATATGTGTGTGTGTGTGTGTGTGTGTGTGTTGCTGTACAGTGCTGCATGGTGTTGTGTGTGGCTGTGTGGCAATGCCCCTCCACCCCTGCCTCATGCCTGTGTGCCATGCCCATGTGTCTGTTCAGTGCATAGGAGTGTGTCCACCTACCTGCGTGCACCATAGTGCTCCTGTGCAATCGTGTCCCGATGCTGGCGTGCCATCCTCAGTAGCCGGGGATCCCTTCACCCGGGAGGCAGACCACCACCCCTCAGCCCATTGTCCACATCATCCCCACTGTTGTCCCCCTTTTCAGCTTTGACTGCTATCCCATGGTCAATGGCCATGTTGTGCAGTAGGCAGCAGGCCTGGAATAGGCTACAGGCCTTTGAAGGGCTGGACTGTAGGGCACCATTAGACCTGTCTAGGAAATGGAAACATGCCTTCAGCATCCCGAACACATGCACAATGATGTTCCACATGCTGGCGTGTGCCTTATTGTACTGCTCCTCTGCTGAGGATGACGGATGCTGGTAAGGGTTAAGCAGCCAGGGCCTGAGTGGGTAACCACAGTCACCGGTGTGGACAGATGTATGGTTAGCCTGGTGTCCTCTGTCACTGTGCCCCTTGCCCATCTCTGACACTCCCGCCAGCACACCTACCCTGCTCACCCCCCTCCCATGCTCTGCTGTACCCAGCTGCTCATGGTCTTGCCATACTCACCCACTAGATGGCCTGTGGGGAGATCCCCACCCTCAAACCTGTAGCACAGTGCTGAGCTGTACCAGATGAAGATGTTTTGTGCTCTCCCAGGGTGTGTGGCACAGACACTGGTAATGCACTTCCTGGCATTGCACATCTCTTGGCAGTTGATATTGGGGTAGCCCTTCCTGTTCACATATGCTACTCCCTCCAGGCCAGATGGCATGTGGATGCCCACATGGGTGCAGTCAATGGCCCCTAGCATGCCAGGCATCTGTGCTACACTGTGGAACTTCTGCATGGTTGCTGTATGCTCTGCCTGTGTGCTGGGGAAATGGATGTAGTCCACAGCATGTGGCAGCAGGGCATTGAGGAACTGCATGATGAGTCATGACGTGGCCAACTGGGTTATGCCTGTGGTGTCCCCTGTTGGTCTCTGGAAGGTGCCCATGGTGAGCAGGCACATGACGGCTGTCATTTTCATCTCCACTGTCAAGGCATGGCTCCGTCTAGTGGGTGCCTGCATCTCCTCACTTCACAGCTCACAGAGCTGCCTCAGAATCACCCAGTTCAGGTGATACCAGCCCATGATCTACGTATCGGTGTGGGTCTCAAAGTTGATGTGGGGCTGGTACCACCTGTTCCGGGTGTACCTCCGACAGGCCCTTCCACAGCCATGTCACTCTGCCTCCTGCCTCCTCACACCTCTCATTATGGCCTCCATCTGGAAGGCTGCACTGGCCATGGTCCCTGTTGTTCTGACTCCCCCTGGGCATCCTGATCCAGTGGACTGCTTGCCACTGTGGGGCAGTGCCTGTCACTCTGCCGGGCTCCCTCCTGTGCCCCCTGCCTCTGGCTTTCAGTCACCTGCAACCTCTGTTCCATGCCCCGGTGGATGCCTGTGTCATTCCCTTCACTATCTGGTGACTTCTTCTCTCTCACTCTCACTGTGTCTGTCTCCCTGTCTCTCACACACACACTCTCTCTCTCTCTCTCTCTGTCTGTCTCTCTGTCTCTCTCACTCAGTCTCTCTCTGTCTGCCATTCTGTCTCTCCCTGTGTTGCTCCCTTCTGGTGCAAGTACTGTCCCCCTGCTTGCTCCTTGTTTTTATGGACACATGTCTGCTCGGCATATCTGGCCATTGCTCCACTCTTGTGCCATGGGTCGGGGGTTGATTATTGCACTGTGCATCATATTCATGGAACTGCCCCCTGCCCTTGCACATGCATTCATTACGCTTGTGCATTGGCACACTGCTACTTGCACTGTGCAATGGCTCCCACTCAATATCGCTCTATGGTGCAATTCTGAAATTGCGAATGCACAACCCAGTTTCACCATGTGCAACTGCTTTGAAGATCCAGGCCTCAATGTTTACTATGGGAGCAGAAGTCAAACATTGAGAATGTGGACTGGAGAGTGATTTGGGAGGCATTTTTTAAAAGTGCCAGCTGATGATGCATATCGGTATAGGTGTGCACAACTCTCTGAGGTACAGGATTGCAATCTGACATGTGATAATTGTCTTCATCAGACTGTAAGCACATACAGTATGTGGCCCCAGGAAGTACTAGGGACAGGATATGGATGTTGGAATGTTCAACAGAAGGCAGGCTAGGTGCAGGGGCTTCACATGGAAAAAGAAAACCATATTTGTGGATTAACAAGACAGCATGAGCTTTGGAACTGAGCCAGACTGGTGTTTTGCTGTGTGACCCTGAGCAAGTCATTAAGCTTCCTTGTGCTTCCAGGCGACACCTGTAAACAAGCTTTAAGCTTCGTGTGTCTCTCCTGGTTAACCAAAGACAAAATACAGTGCATCACATAACCACTAGATAATCAGGAAATTGAAATGTTGTACTGTAATGCAGTTTTCCAAAGAAAAAGTCAGCTTGATTGCAAAACATGTTTTGTAAGTTAAAGTAAACACATTGTATTTATTTATTGATTTAGTTTTTGTTGACTGGGTAAGTAAATGAACAAAATCATAGCCTAACATGAGTACTGATGAAAACAATACACAAGTTAATACATGGTGTCAATCATCCTGGTAAAACAATTCAAAACAAAGAGGGAAAGAAGAACTAGTCAGCACTATAGAAATGTATGTGGGTCTCTGTCTCTGGCTCCAATTATGTCATCATGACTCATCACTTAACACACTTGGCAGACATCTTAGGGAGAAACCAAGGCTGTTTTTTGAAAGTGAAAGGCTTATGCTTACATTTTTCAAAAGCTATGAAACTGCATTTATGTTACTTGCATGAATGCAGTTTTACCATAAATGTAAACAGCAGTCTTTACTTTACCTCACGATGAAGCCAGATTTTGGAGTTTGCAGTTTTAAAAAAAACTGCTTATTTAGGTATCCTTTAACCTACAGTGCTATGTTTTTGCATTTATGTATTTTGAATTCTATAACATCCCATGAACTTGTCCTTTAAAGTAGCTCCATCAGAGTGTGCTGAGATAATGGAAGACCAAGATGTACCTAACTTGAATCTTTAGCTATAGAAGACTGAAGTCCAGTTGCTGATGATACACATAAATAATGGTGGGAATATTGGGCACATACAGTAGAGTCACATAGCATGGAAGCAGGACATTGTGTCGTGGTAGACATCAGGATTTGATTGAAATGGGTAATGAATTGGGCACTACGATAAATGGCCTCAAAACTCTCACATGGAGATAGGAAAAATGTCTCTCATTTCTCAGCAATGTTATATGCTGGCAATCCCCCACAAGTAGAGGATGTCTATCAACATTACACTTTTCTCAGAAAAACAATTTAAATAAGGATGATCAGACTTCTCGGACCCTGTGGGATAATAAAAAGGAGCCATTTGCATCATCTGTATCAAAAATATGTTTGCATTGCATCAAACCCAATATATTAATGTAGTAATTTGGAAACTTAATAGGTCTTAATAGGTGAGCTTTTGGGCCTCAGAGCAAATGTAATGAAAAATCAGTTTATAATAAATGGTGTCTAAAAGACAACTTTAAGTTGAATTATGAGGTAGATGCAAATAGCTCCATTATTTTGGAAAAACATGATAGCGAATGTCTAGAAGTGAGCGAAAAAAATTAGTATGTGTATGCAAGTACATTTACTACCACCTCTTTCTAGAGAAGAGAATATTGCTTTGTGGGATCACAATCTAGTAATAATCAGGGAAAAAATCTAAACTGAAAAATAAAAACAAAGAAAAAGGTCATCAGATTAAAGGTGGAGGAAAAGGGAAATACAAGAGAAAAAGACAAAATTATGGTGAAACAACAAGCACAAAAATTCAAAAGGAATGCTTAAAGAGTAAGGGTTTAGGAATACAACAACTGGTTTCACCTGAGTTCCCAGTAGAGGTGTGAAAAGTCTGTGAAATTCTCTCTGTGAGTTAATTTGAGGATATCGCAGAATTTGGCACCAAAGGAAATCTGTGTCAAGGGTAAATAGAACAGAAAAATGCATCAAAGTGGCATGCACTCTATGGCACTGTGTGGTTGGAGTGTTTTTACAAAAAAATTAAAAAATAAGGTATAAAATGAATAAATAAGCCTCCTGCTTCTGTGTTCTGAATGTGAGTGCACATAAAATGATTTACCTTAGTGTACCATGCTAGATGAATTTTTCCAGATGTTTAAATTACCTGTTACAGAGCACCTGATTTTTCCATGAAACCAAAACTAAGTCTGACTGAGCCCTGACACTTATGGAGAAGTAAGAGTAAAACAATACTATGTTGGGCTAAAGGGGTTGATAATACAGGTGAAATAGTAATTAATGGACACCTAAACCAAGCAAATTATAGACTTCAGAGTACATGCAAACACATAGCACTGTCAGTTACAGTCTTACCTACAGAATGATGTGCAATGTTTGGTTCAGAAAGTGGATTTAATACATTTTCATCAGGTTCAAAATTTATAAACAGACCATGACAATTCATACTCCATGCTCGAGTATAGGTCCAAAATGGCCATGACATTGTTATGCAATGACATTATAGGAGCAACAGTGCTCCAGAGTCATCATTCACTGTGAATGAAGACCATGTAACTACTTATGCTGTTACATCAAGATTACATTTCTGTTCCAAATTCCTCACTTTGCATGTGTAAAAATCATGTACACTGTGTGATTTAAATCAGAAATGCAGTCTTGATGTAACAGCATAAGCAGATTTATAAGCTCCCTATTCATAGTGAATGATGGCTACGGAGCACTGTTGATCATGAGATGTTATCATGAAATGATGTTGAAGCCATTTTAGGTATGTAATTAAACAAGTCATTTTAAGAGAAGTCTTTGTGAACAAATTTTAAAGCTGAAAACAATGTATTTAATCTACTTTCTGAACCATAAACACATCCTTCTATGAGTAATTCTAACCTACAGTGCTATGTTTTGCATTATGGATTTTGAATTCTATAACATCCCATGAACTTGTCTTTTAAAGTATCTCCATCAGAGTGTGCTGAGATAGTGGAAGACCAAAGAGTACTTTACATGATTCTTTAGCTACAGAAGACTGAAGTCCTGTTGCTAATGATTCACATAAATCATGTTTGAACATCGGGCACATACTGTAGTCACATAGCATTTAAACAGGACATTGTGTAGCTGGTAGACATCAGGATTTGACTGAAATGGGTAATGAATTGGGCACTACAATAAATGGCCTCAAAACTCTTACATGGAGATAAGAAAAATGTCTCTCATTTCTCAGCCATATTCTGTGCTGGCAATCCCCCACAAGTAGAGGATGTCTATCAGCATTACACTTTTCTCAGAAAGACTATTAAAATAAAGATGCTCAGACTTCTCAGTCCCTGTGGGATAATAGAAAGGATCCATTTATATAATCTGTATCAAAAATATGTTTACATTGCATCAAAACCCATATAATAATAGTGTAGTAATTTGGAAACTTCATAGATCTTAATACATGAGCTTTTGGGCCTCAGAGCAAATGTAATGAAAAATAAATTTATAATAAATGGTGGCTAGATGTCAACTTTAGGTTGAATTATGAGGTCATTGCAAATGGCTCCATTATTTTGGAAAAGAATGATAGTGAATGTCTAGAAGTGATTGAAAAAATCAAGATGTGTTTACAAATACATTTGCTATCACCTCTTTATAGAAATGAAATTATTGCTATGTGGGCTCACAATCTAGTAATAACCAGGAAAAAAAAATTAAACGGAAAAATAAAAGCAAAGGAAAAGGTCATCAGATTAAAGGTGAAGGGTAAGGGAAATACAAGGGAAAAGGGCAAAATTATGGCAAAACAACAAACACCAAAAATTAAAAAGAAATGTTTAGAGAGTAAGGGTTTTGGAATACAACAACTGGTTTCACCTGAGTTCCCAGTAGAGGTGTGTGAAGTCTGTGAAATTCTCTCTGTGAGTTAATTAGAGGATATCGCAGAATTTGCCTCCAAAGGAAATTTGTGCAAGGGTAAATAGAACAGAAAAATGCATCAAAGTGGTATGCACTGTATGGCACTATGTGGTTGGTTTGTTTTTAGAAAAAAATAAAGAATAAGGTATGAAATGGATAAATAAGCTTCCTGCCTCTGTGTTCTGAATGTGAGTGCATGTAAAACAATTTACCTTAGCGTACCATGCTAGATGAATTTTTCCAGATGTTTAAATTCCCTGTTATAGAGCACCCGGTTTTTCCAAGAAACCAAAACTGAGTTTGACTGAGCCCTGATGTCGAAGCCATTTTAGGTACAATCAAGCAAGTCATTTTAATAGAAGTCTTTATGAACAAATTTTAAAGCTGATAAAAATGTATTATATCTACTTTCTGAGACATACAGAGCACATCATTCTGTAGGTAAGATTCTAACCTACAGTGCTATGTTTTTGCATTAATGGATTTTGAATTCTATGACATACCGTGAACTTGTCCTTCAAAATAGCTCCATCAGAGTGTGCTGAGATAATGGAAGACTAAGAAGTACCTTATCTGATTCTTTAGCTATAGAAGACTACAGTCATGTGCTAGTAATACACATAAATCTTGAGGGAACATGAGGCACATACTGTAGAGTCACATAGCAAGGAAACAGGTCATTGTGTGCCTGGTAGACATCAGGATTTTACTGAAATAGATAATGAATTGGCACTACAATAAATGGCCTCAGACTGTCACATGGAGATAGGAAAAATGTCTTTCATTTCTCGGCCATATTCTGTGCTTGCAATCCCCCACAAGTAGAGGATGTCTATCAGTATTACCCTTTTCTCAGAAAAACAATTTAAATAAGGATGATCAGACTTCTCAGCACCTGTGGGATAATAGAAATGAGCTATTTCATCATCTGTATCAAAAATACATTTGCATTTCATCAAAACCCATATAATACTAGTGTAGTAATTTGGAAACTTCATGGCTATTAATAGGTGAGCTGTTGGGCTTCAGAGCAAATGTAATGAAAGATCAGTTTATAATAAATGGTGGTTAGAAGACAACTTTAGGTTGAATTATGAGGTAGATGCAAATGGCTACATTATTTTGGAAAAGAATGTTAGTGAATGCCTAGAAGTGATTGAAAAAAATCAATATGTGTTTACAAGTACACTTGCTACCACCTCTTCCTAGAGAAGAGATTATTGCTATGTGGGCTCACAATCTAGTAATAATCAGGGAACAAAATCTAAACTGAAAAATAAAAGCAAAGGAAAAGGTCATCAGATTAAAGGTGCAGGGAAAGGGAAACACAATGGAAAAAAAGGCAAAATTATGGCAAAACAACAAGCACCAAAATTAAAAAGAAATATTTAGAGAGTAAGGGTTTAGGAATACAACAACTGGCTTCACCTGAGTTCCCAGTAGAGGTGTGTGAAGTCAATGAAATTTGCTCCGTGAGTTAATTTTGAGGCTCTTGTGGAATTTGCAGATCAATTTTTTCAAAATTTGCAGCCATGAATTTTGTAGATTTCGCTGCGGATTGAATTTCATCAAACATTCCATGCAAATCACATGAATCGAAGTTTCTGAATGTTCCAAAAACTCTGAATTCTGCAAAGTGCAAATTTTTGGTGCATCGTGTGAACTTCTTTTGTGAAACTTAACTTCATAAAGCCTCTAGTTCCCAATCAGAGACATTGCAGAAGTCCCACTTATTTGCCATTCACTTTGAATTTTAGAAGGACTGAAATAAATGTTGCCAAATGTATCATGCTCACCCCCCACAACACACACACACATATACACACACACACTCACACACACACACACACACTTTACATCAGATTGCTTTAATTAGAACAAATGGCTTAAGGGACATTGACAATGAAAAACTGGACACTATGAAGGATCATATACAATATTTATTGTACAAAATCAGTCAGAGAACTGGAATCATAAAAGTGGTCAGACTGACAAATACTATTTCACAAATATCAGTCTTTATGGCTTTGGTGAAAAATGCTCTGCAGCTTTGGGAAAGGAGAAAAAAGTTAGCATCTTAGGCATCAGTTCTGAGTATTATTCATAGTTACTAGGCTCAATGTGCACTGATTTGGAGGTAGAGTGTAATTACCATAAGCAGGAGTTCCACCTGTCAGTGAATGGGATACCTTGAAGTCCTTATAGAAATAGTGAAACTTTAAAAGAAGAGATAAAATACTTGTTACATATAAATCAATCTAATACCCTTTACAGCATAGAACAGATGTTCACCCCTGGAAACAAACCAACCTCAAGAACTGAGCTCATCTTCAAAACAGGAGTGGAGGCAATTAAAGATGAAGGGTAAAAAAGATTAAATAATTAAAATAGGTTGCATTATGTTGCCCTTTATTTATCAAATTGTGAGAGAGATCATAATAAACCTGCAGAGGTTAAAACTAACATTAATACAAATGGAGAACCAGGAGCCCTTCCAGCCATTGAAAGAGTAATTATCTATGAACTGCGGCCATAGAGGAAAATGTAACTTTGTGTCAATCAGAACTAAGATTAGTTACTCTTTTTTGGTGACATAACCCTCATTGAAAATTTGGAGGGAGAACAAAGAAATCTACATGTGAATTTCTGAAGCGAATTTTGCAGATAGATATAGAATGAGATATAGCAACGTGAATTAATATAGCTTCATAATATAATAACTTTCCCCAGATAGATATTTTAAAGATGTGTATTTGGCACTTAGTGTATTAAAAAAGGCAGAACTATTGGATAACCTAAGAATTCATATGATAGCAATGGATACAATATTTAATAGGCTATATAATGTACCATCACATGTACTAAGGTACAGAGTTTATACCCAAAGGATGTAGCACCACTTCCAGTATATCTTCAAGCACAACAAAATACATTTGCTTCCTTGGAGAGCTCACAGGACAAATGACCAGTTTCTATACACATACATAAAGAAGACATTAGGAAGGAAAAATAGTGGAAGGTTTAGTAATGAAATATTGATGGCCTGTCATCCATGTTTTAAGATAAGTCATGTATGGAATCCATTCAAAACATTCACATAATTATGTTACAGGACATAGGGTGGTCTCTTGATACTCCCCCGCCATTTTCATGTTTTTGATATTTCCCATATAAAATCCAAGATTAAATTAAAGTTAGGAAGAAGTAAAGTTACAAGATAATTTTGTAACTGATCAACTGGATAGTAAATCAGATTTCCTTGTAGCAATTAAGATTTTTGGAGGAGCATATTATGCCATCTTTCTTAATATTTATTTACCTCCATAGAATTCACAAACTAATTACGTAGACATAAGGCAAAAGTATGTAGAAATCATGCAAGATCTTTTAGACACCTATCAAAATTACAATATTTTTGTGGGAATAGATACTAGATGCCACCTAAGATGGGAGACTCACTGTTTCGACAGATTCAGAACCTTAGGACAAAATACATATTTTAGTCCATTATTATCAAACTGCAGTGATTCTAGAGATATTAAAAGTAATGACTCAGGCAAATTATTGCATACTTTACTGTATGATTTAGGTCTGATTATTATTAATGGGAGATCCAGGGGAGACAGAGAATGTATTTGTTCATATCATTCAGCTAATTGAGCTTCATTGATAGATTTGTTCATTTAGTAAATATAAATGCTCTCAATAAAATATTTGACTTAAATGTCATGGAGTGACATGAATTTCCTCATCTCCCAATTATTGTAACATTAACTTATGCATCTATATTTTCTGAAGTATTACAATACAACAAAAAAATCAGTTGATATAGTAAACTCTAGGCAAATAAAATAGAGAACTGAAAATATACAAAATACTTAACAGTTATTATGGTACTCAGAATTAAAGGGCCCCATATTCAGAGCCAGCTGGCAGTGCATGCACCCAGGGACACCATGTGAAAAAGTAGGGTCGCTCGGCTCTGGCGCCATTTTCAAACGGCTAGGTCAATCTGAACTGACTGTGCTATCCATTCAAATATCAGGACATAGTAGTGCAGCCCACAGCTGGCACTCACCATGCTTTGTGCCATGCTACTAGGGCACTGGGTTGAAGACTGCCCATTTGGGTACAGCGTGGCACACACTGACTTGGACCACAAACTCTATGGGTGCTATTCAGCCCAAACATTCAGATGAGTCCATTGGACATGCATAGTGCTTGTGGGCCATTTGCATGCCCATTATGTATTCATCTGCATGACAGCATAGCAGCCAAGTGTGCTGGGCCTGGTTCCCCCCCAAGCCCTGAATCCCATCCCATTAACACTAAAGAAGTTCATCCCTGCCCATGGTATAAGAAAAATACAGTGGTGGCCCAGTGGTCCCTCCCTAGCCCCGATCCCTGCAAAGTTCACTGAAAAATTGAATAATTCAAGACAGGGCCAACACATCAAATGTCACAACAAGCTACAGCTGGGAGAGACATGACAACACAAGCAGCAGAGAGCAAAAAAGTTACTTAGAGGAGTGTACTCAAGACATTCTGTCGCAGGTGATTTTTTTTTTACTTTCTTTATGCTCACCTTCTCTCTGGCTTACCTGGAGTTTCTCCAGTGAGGTAGCATGATGTGGCTGGATCCCACCTGCCTGAAGCCCCCCCAGTACTGTCCTCCACTATGGGCCCATCTTCTCTCCACATCCACTGATCACCCGATCCTCAGGGCTCTGGGCTTCCTGGGGTGGGACCACAACTCCTCCTGGTGCTCTATCTAGAATGTAGAGGAGTGACCAGGGCAAGGTGGGAGCACCATAAGCAATCCAGGAAGACACAGCGTTGGGTGTGGGGACTGTCAACTGGACCCACCTTTGCCTACCAGGGACCAGGATTTTCCATTTTCATCCCTCCCCCATGGCGCAGACATGCAATGCACTTCAGCACATGTATGTGCATTCCCACACATGCATACAGGAATGCCGCCACAGACAAGACCTGTGGCTGGATCCACTGAAGCTGTTGCACCCCAAGTCTCCACTGGGAGTCACTCAAGCTAGGGGATCAATGTCCACCCTCCCTCCAAGGAGACTAGAGCAGTCCATCAGATGCTCAATCCTCTCCCCCCGATCCGACCCCCAGCTCCCCAAGCTCGCTCCCAAACCCGGGTTGCTCAGCGTGGCGTGAGGTGGAGTGATACCTCAGCCCTCATCATGACCAGGCCAGCAGCAGCAGCAGGTGATGTTAAACAACACTTTTTCAACCTTGAAAGACTTTTATTAAAAGAAATAGATTTAATCTTTAACATTGCCACCCTCGAACAAAATATTGTGAATAACCAGGCACCAAGGGGTTTGCATAATTCAGTGGTTCCTTCCTTGGGACTTGAGACTTTTGAATTAAGAAATGAGTAGGTGAAACTGGCAAATGATTGTAACATTGGCTATGTTAAACTAATTCTGAAGGCTGATATTAATAAATTGGAGTAACTAACTGAAGAACTTAATGAAATCAAAGAGGCTGCTGTGGCTTTAAAAGACTCCCCTAAATATAATGAATTGGACAGTGCATTACAGAAAAACTTTGGAAGTATGAGGAAGACATTTTTAAAAAAAAAAACAGAACAAATTGATGTGCAATTCAGAGGCTTATGAAAAAGACAATACAGTGAGTTGGGGGCGTAACACAAGCCAATTGAGAGGCAGGAGCAGAAACCACAAACAATGCAACAAGGTACATTTTACTAACTCTGATCAGCAGTGTTCTGCCATTAAAGGTACTGTGAACAGTTCATCACAAGACACAGAAGGAGAAGAGGAGCTACAACACTTCAGAAGAAGTTTTTTAAGCAAGAAAAACCACAGCCACAAAAAAGGAAAACAACACAAAACAAGGAGGAGCAAAGGAGAAGGCAAAAGGCAATGGAAAAGCACAAAGAACACTCAGGAAGGACAACTACTGGTCGTGAATACTTTCAACTATACAATGGAACCAACTGAGGTTTGAATATCAAAAATAGGTCTCCGTGTCATCCCAAACCACAAAAGTTAACACTTTCAAGATCTGTGAATTTACAGAAGTTTTTCAGGAAGATCTGTTTAAAAACTTATTACAACAAGCACTGATCACTACAGGTATCTACATAGAAAGGCAGGATATTTTACTATCAGAGGTTATAGGTGGTGAATATATTGATTTATGTTTGAATGACATGCAGGAATCTCATGAAACAGAGCCTACAGTTGAATTCTCTGACTTGGAAGTATTAGAATTACTTCAGCTTGAAAATGAGGGTGAGAATAATATTAAGAACACTTTTGATTTTCCCAGGGTATTGTATGCAGCTGGGGGTATCAAGAGACAGAGGAAAATGTTATTTAAACCCAAATAGACATTGTGCTATAACATAAATAATTGTGCCATTTACTCTTATGAAAGGGTTGTGGTGAAACAAGTACAGGACTTGTTAGCTGAAGCAAATGCCATCCACAGTTTTAACCTCACTAAGACAGAATCAGAGGCACTTGAGAAGTTGTATAAAAATGGAAAAAAAACAAGTCATAAAATCTGTGGATAAGAGTGGAAATGTGGCTGTGATGCGCAGACAATATATAGACACTGTCATGAAATTACTAAAAGACTCAGCAATTTATAAGGAATTATCAAATGATCCCACTCCTATTTTTAAGAAAAAAACTACACACTTTACTTTGTACAGGTTTGAATGAAGGCAGCATTACAAAAAACAAATATGGATATATTTGGCAGGAATTTACTGCTGTTCTGGGTGTTTACATACTGCCTGAAATTCATAAAAATATTTTAAAACCACCAGGTAGACCCATTGTATCTGGCAATGGGGCAGCATGTGAGAACTTGGGACACTTTCTTGATTCCTTTTTATAAAAATGAATTATTGGGCTCACCTCATACCTGAAGGATAGCAGGGAAGCTTGACAAGTTTATGTGGAATGAAAAGTTTATCTGGCTGGGGATAGATGTCGAGTCCCTCTATACATCTATCAGACACACATGGGATTCATGCCAGTAAGTTTTTTCTTGAACAATTTTCTCACACCAATGACATACTGATAGAATGTTTGATGCAAGCATTATAATTTGTACTTAATCACAATAATTTTGAATTTGAGAAAAATGTATTATTTGCAACTTTGTGGTACTGCAGTTGGGGCCAGTGTGGCTCCCAGTTAAGCAAATCCATGCTTGGGTTGGTGGAAATTAACTAAGGTACCGAACCAAGTCAACAATCCTTTCTTTAAACATATAGTAGATTGGTATAGATATATAGCTAACTGTGTTTATGTCTGGCAAGGAAAACTTGAAGAGACAGAACATTTTGTAAATTGGTTGAATCAAAATGACTTAAATTTGAAGTTTACCTACATATTTCAAAAACTACATTTTCAAAAGAAAAACTACAATTTCTGGATATTGAAATTCTATCATTTCCAGGGAATACAGTTCAAAGAAGATGTTACAGAAAGTCAACTGCAACTGATTCAGTTTTAAGGGCAGATAGTGCCCACCCCAAAAAATAAAGATTCGATATCTTACAAACAAATGGGTAGGTTAAGATGAAACTGTTCTGGAGTCGATTACTTTCTGCAGCAAGCTGCAGAACTGAAAATTGATTCACAGCACATGAGTATAGTGAAGAACTGCTAGCTAGGTCTAAAGAAAGAGCTCTTAATTTGAACAGAGATGACCTGTTAAATAAAGATGAAAAAATGCTGTGACACTTTTTCTAATGAAAATAGTCGAGTTATATCCATAACAGAATTTAATGGGGTTGCAGGACACATTGGCAATATAGATTTTTCGACCTGGCCTATGTTCCTGAGTGATGATGTGGTAGGTACAGCAATAGGGGCTAAACCAAGAGCATCCTTCAAAAAGGGCAAAGAATTTGAAACATGCATAGCAGGCTACCTAGCCTTTAAATAAAATCTAGGCCAACCTGGTTGCCTACTAGAGCAAAATGTTTTCATAAGTGCCTGTGCTATCAAATCTGTAAATATGTAGAAACTAGTCCTAGATTTGAACATCCATGAGACAGCACCAAACAGGTAATGATAAAACAATGTATAACTTGTGATACCAGTTTTACAGCATACACCTTATGGTGTCCCTGTAGTTTGGTATATGTAAGCAAAACTACCAGTCCACTTCAACAGTGGATCCAAGAGCTCATTCATTCCATTTACAGTCAGAGAACAGACACCCAAGTTAAGTGGCATTGTGCTACGACACACAGTTTGAACCCCGACTCTTTGAAATTTATAGGTCTCAAGCATATGGAAGTGGCCAAAAGAGGTGGTGACAAGGAAAATATGTCACTGAAAAGAGAAAGTTCTGGATTTTCATGATGCAAAGTATGAAACCATCAGGCTTGAATGGTAGATGGGACCTGAAACCTAATCTCTTCTCAAAGTACTTTAAAATAAGAAACTGTATTGTGTAAATAATTGTGTAGCTATATATATATATGCATATGTATATAATGTATATTCAATGTTTCTCATTTATTGTTCTTTATTATTCTGCAGGTCCACTTCATCTTCTACTCTTTCTCCAATTAGGAGTTTGGATGCAACTGATCCATGTATGTTTACCTTTTTTTTTCTTCCCCCATCCCCCACCCACTTCCATTCCTGTTCCTGTTCCCCTTTCCCTTTTCTCTCCCTTCCTCCCTTTTAGCCCCCCCCCCCATTGTATGTCATGCTCCCTCAAACTTAGTAAATATATTTTGAAGATAAACTGAACACAAATTCAAATTTAGGAGTCAGGATCAATTTCTCATTACACATGATAACCTTTCTTTTCTATTTTGGTCTATCTTCAATAATTATGTGATGTTCTACTGCAAACGGTCACTTTAATGGCTAAGAAAATACAATTTTGCAGCTCATTGTTTGTTGCCATATATACACTGTGTGAAATTTTTGAGTTATTTGATAGAACAAGCTAAAGTAGAAAAGTAGGCCGCTTGAGTTTTCACTAACGTTAAAAGAACCCTACCACATGTATGTAGTTTTGTTGTTTTTATGTATGTCATGATCTCATTTGAACACCATGTTAATATTATTCATTTTGGGTATTTAGGATGACATGTGTCTCCATAGGCCATGCTCCCTGATGAAGAGACTTGGTATCGAAACGCTGGGGCAGAGTGGCATTCAGCTTGTTGTGTGGAATTCACTATGAGAGTCCTCATGAAATAAAGCTGCATTTAGCATCTGTGCAAGCATTTGGTGGATTATTTACTATTTCCATCCATGAGTGCTGCTCCTTTTGCTGTTTCTACATGTATTACAGGTGGGCTACCTGTTGAATATCACACCGCCCCCAATGCAGTTTGCAGTCATTTGTTCTTTGGTGCTACAAAATATGGTTGCCCATGTTTCCCATCTAAGAGGCAGGTGCTCCTTTTCCTTCCTTCCTTCCAATGGACAGGTGCTCTTTTTCTTTCCTTCAAAATTGTGGGTGACCTTTTTTCCTTCCAATGTGCAGATGCCTCTTTTTTTTCCATCAAAGGGGTGGGTGCCTCTTTTTTTTTCCTTCCAACTGGTGGGCACCCCTTTTTCCTTCCAAGAGCAAGTGCACCACTTTTACTTCCAAAGGACAGTTGACCCTGTTTTCTTTCGAAGTGCTGTTTCTGCTTTTTTCCCTTCTAAGGGGTAGGTTCCCCTTTTTCTCCTTCCACCAAGCAGGTGCACTGTTTATCTTTCCAAGGAGTAGAGATGTTGTGAAATTTTATTTTGCCAGTGAAATTGTTGTGAAATCAGCAATTTTGCCATGTGAAATATTTCACAAAATTGTGGTGACATTTCGAGACTTCACCCCCAATTTTGCCCACATCGATATATGGCCATTATGAATTTATATCCTCAGTCCCTAGTGTCTAGTGGTCCCTCAAGCCACTCACTGGCTGAATTCAAATCAAGAGAACCCTCCCAGTCATCCTGAGCCCCAGCCCCAATCTGAGCAAAAAAAAAAAAAAATGCCCACCCACGTCCCTGGTGTCTAGTGGTTCCCCCCTCCTCAGGCTGATCACCGTCTGAATTCAAATCAAGAACCCTCCATCTCCCCCAGTCACCTTGAGCACCAGTCACCAATCTTTGTAAAAAAAAAAAGTCCCCTACCCTGTCCCTGGTGTCTAGTGGACTCCCCACCCTCTCACCCTGTGTTAAGTCTGAGCACATCTCACTCCCCCACAGTGCCCCAATTGGCCCACTGGCACAGCCCTCCACTCACCTCCATGGCAAGCAGCCCATCTGAGCACTCAATGAATGAGTGCATGCATGCTGCATTCATTCACTCAGTGCTCAGATGGGCTGCAGGCTCTGGAGGTAAGTGGAGAGAAATGCCAGTGGCCTGATCGGGGTACTGGGGGAGAAGTGAGGTGGGCTCTGACTTAACACAGGGTTGGAATGGGGGGTCCACTAGACACCAGGGAGAGGGGAGGGGATTATCTTTTTTTAATACAGATAGGGGACTGGAGCTCAAGGTGACAGGTGGAGTGGGAGGTCTTTGATTTGATCTTGTCTGGGGATTGGCTGGGGGGGACCACTAGACACCAGGGATATTAATGGGTATTTTTTTGTTGTTGTTTCTAACATTGGGGGCTTGGGCACAGGGTGATGAGGGGTAGGGTTCTCTTGATTTGAATTCAGCAGGTGATTGGCTATGGGGGGACCACTAGACACCAGGGACAGGGGAGGGAATTGTTGTTGTTTTTTTGAAGGATCGGGGGCTCGGTGGTGAAATCAAGAAATTTCATCTGCGGGTGATGACATTTTGCCCGCTAAAGGCAAAATATGCCAGTTCGAGGGGAAATTTCACCCACCCAAAGGATCGAAATTTTGCATTTTCCTGATTAAGTATTTTGTAAAATGCACAAATTCCATGAAATATTACACCCGGCGAAATTTTCCAATTTCACACAACACTACCAAGGAGCAGGTTCCCTTTTTACCCTTCCCTGAAGCAGGTGCCATTTTGTTTCCTTCCAACTGGTGGATGCCCCATTATCTCCACCCAAGAGACAGGTGCCCATTTTTTTTCTCCCAATGGGCAGGTGACACCTTTTCCTTCCACGGGACATCTGCCACTTTTTTCTTTCCAAGGGGTGAGTGCCCCTTTTTTTTTCTTCCAGTTGGTTGATGCTCCTTTTTTTTCCTTGCAATGGTGGTGGTTGCCCCTTTTCCTTCCTTCCAAGGGGTGGGTGACCCATTTCTTTCCCCCAAGGGGTGAGTGACCCTTTTTTCCTTCCAAGGGGTGGGTGTCCATTTTTCTTTCATTGGGCAGATGTCCCTTTTTTCCTTTCAACAGGCAGGTGTCCTTTTCTTACTTATAAGAGGTGGGTGGCCCTTTATTTCCTTTGAAGGGGCAGGTGCTCCTTTTTTCCTTCCAAGGTGTGGGTGCCCCTCTTTTTCCATTGAAGGGACAAGAGCCCCCTTTTTTCTTCAAATGGGAGGATGCTCCTTTTTTTTGCCATCCATGGTATGGGTACCCATTTTCTTTCCAAGGGATAGGTACCCTTTTTTCTTCCAAGGGCAGGTGCCTTTTTTTCTTTTACTTCCAAAGGGTAGGTTCCCCGTTTTTTTCCTTCCAAGGGACAGTTGTCCCTTTTTTCTTTCCAAGGGGTGGTTGCCACTTGTTTCCTTCCAAGGGATGGGAGCACCTTGTTTCCTTTGGGGGGGTGCTCTTATTTCCCTCCAAGAAGTTGGTGCCACTTTGTTTCCTTATGGGGTGGTGGGTGACCCACTTTTTTCTTCCCAAGATGTGGGTACCCAATTTTTTCCCCTCTCAAGGGGTGGGTGACAATTTTTTCCTTCCAACCAGTGAGTGCCTTTTTTTTGCTTCCAATGGGCAGGTGCTCCTTTTCTTTACTTACAATGGGTGAGCACCCCTTTTCCTTCCTTCCATGGAGCAAAATACTCATTTTCCCCCAATTGGTAGGTACCTCTTTTTTTCTTCCAAGAGGTATGTCCCCTTTTTCCTTTCAAGGGGTGATTGCCCTATTTTTTATTTCAACAGGTAGGTGCCCTTTTTCATTTCCAAGGGACAAGTGTCCATGTTTACCTTCCAAGGGATGGATGACCTTTTTTTCCTTTGAAGGGATAAATGCACTTTTCTTTCCATTTCAAAGTTGGGTACCCCCTTTTTTCTATCCAAGAGATGGGTGCCCCTTGTTTCCTTTCTAGTGGTGGGTGCCCCTTTTTTTAACTTCCAAAGGGCAGTTGCTCTTGTTTCCTTTCAAGGGATGAATGTTCCTTTTTTTTCCCTTCCAAAGGGAGGTGCTCTTTTTTCCTTCCCAGTGGTGGGTGCCACTTTTTCCTCCTAAGGGCAGAGGTGCCCCATTTGTTTCTTCCAAGAAGTGGGTGCTGAATTTTGTTTTGCTCAGAAGGGGTTGGAGACACTTTATTCCTTCCAAGGAGCAAGTGACCCTTGTTTTCTTCTAAGGGGTGGGTGCCTTTTTTCCTTCCACGTGGTGAGTGCCCCTTGTTTTTGCTTCCAAATTGCAGATGCCCATGTTTCCCATTGAAGGAACCTTTTCAGGCAATTAATAAAAGAATGTAAAAACGAAATAAAAAGAACCAAGGTTGAATATTATAATAATGAACAAGTTACCGCTTTAAATAAAAAAACTAAATTAGCAGAATGTAAACAATTTGCTTACTCCTAAGAGAAAGAACAATATTGTTAGTTTATTAAAAGACATTCAGGACATCACAGACAGCAAAGCTATGGCAGATCATTTAAATGAAGAGTTTACTAATTTAGATAAGTATCTACCAGAATTTAGAGAACATACCAGACTTAATCCTTCGGTATCTAGTATAACATTACCAAAACTTTATTTTAATAAAATTACTTGGAAGAAAGTCTTTTCAGAACTAACAAAATTGGATGAAACAATGGGGTCTGGGTTTGATCAGCTTGAATCTAGAAATCTAAAAATAATGGCAAATATAATTGCAAAACCACTGCAGATAATTTTTAATGTATCACTTACCATAAAAATCATACCGAATATATGGAAAAAAGCTATAGCAATATCAATCTTTAAAAGCAATCAGGCAAATCTTTCAATTTATTACAGACCGATTTCTCTACTGTCAATAGCAGGGAAAATACAGGAGACATTGTTACAATCCCAAATGTCAGAGTATTTAAATAAATATGGGCTGCTTTCAGCGGCACAACATGGATTCAGCGAGGGGTGTGGCATGGTGATGGCCTTGGTCAGGTTCATGAATGACTTGTAAGAAAATCTGGATGAATGAAAGTATACGGGTGCAGTGTTCATGAACCTGACCAAGGCTTTTGATCTCGTGGACCATCAGTTACTGATATATAGACAAGCAGTACTAGGATTTGGGAACCCGGTGATTGAATGGTTACATGACTATTTGTCACAGAGACAATAACAGGTTTTGAGTCATAATACCTTGTCAGATGTTAGAAAAGCCAAGTATGGAGTCCCGCAGGGATCAATTTTGGGGCCTTTATTGTTTTCCCTTTATATTAATGAATTACCCTCAATCTGTAATGGATCTTCCATTAATTTGTATAGAGATGATGCAGTATTGTACATATCTGATAAGAATATTGAAGTGACAAAAGAAATAGAAAGAGATTGAAATAGATTAACAGACTGGGTAATTGATAATAGATCATTTCTAAATAAAAAAAAAACAACACACCAATGCTTTTTTGTTCACCTGCGAAATTAAGGAAGTTGAGGGAGGATTTCACACTAACAGCTATTGATGGATCTAACCTTGAAATTGTTACAGAATTTAGATATTTGGGTGTAACTTTAGATAGTCACCTACTTTTTAAATTCCATTTAAATAATGTAGCTAAGCAGATACATAACAGAATTGGTGCCCTTTATGCGGTGAGGGACTTTTTAATGGATGACACTAGGAAAACAATAGCAGTAGCATGTTTGTAGCCCATACTGGACTATGGTGGGTTGATTTGGGGCAGATCATCAGTAACAATTAAGCAGCAAAGACATAGCCCCTATAATTCCATCTGTAGATATGCCTTAAGAGCTAGACATAGGGAACACCACTGTAGCCTATACAATTGGCTGGAGTGGTTACCTATGGATCAAAGAGACATTAAGTAGATATCATGTTCTGTGCACATATCACTTTATAGTACCTTATATAACCCAATGAAAAAATTATTTAAACAAAGAACTAACACTAGACAGCTCAGATCCCAGATTTCTGTCTCTCTGGAAATCTCACTTTGTAAGATCTAAAAAAATCAAAAAATCTTTCAAGTATAGTGCAATAGAAAGTTGGAATAAATTGCCTGAAGAATTTTGAAATGTTGAAAGGTTCAATTCTTTTAAAACACTGTTAAAAAATCATTTATACTCAATTGCTATTTGTAATTGCACATGAAGTAATTTTATGGCATTTTCAATCATAAACACATTATGCGTCATGGATACAATATAATCTGTTTGGTGTTTACTGTATTGTTGTTAAACTGTTGATTTTTATTTGTGCCTGTCTGTTCTTATTGTGATACTAAATGTTTGTATTGCATTCTCTGGGTCAAGCCTGTAAAAGAGCCATGTGGCCCAGTGTTTTTTTACCTGGTCAACAAAGTTTAAAAAAAGGGTGTGTGTGTGTGACCCTTTTCTTTCCTTCCAAGGGGCAGGTTCCATTTATCTTTCCTTCCAAGGGGTGAGAGCCCCTGTTCTTGCCTTTCAAGTGAGGGGTGACCCATTTCTTCCCTCAATGGGTGGATGCCATTATTTTCCTTCAAAGGGATGGGTGCTCCTTTTTTCTTCCAATAGTCATAAGCCCTTTTTTTCTTCCAAGGGACCAGTGCCATTTTTTTTCCTTCCAATGAGTGGGTGCCCAATTTTTTCCTTTGAAGGGGAGGATGATATTTTTTCCTTCTATGGTGTGGGTGCTGCTCTTTTTCCTTCAAAGAAGTGGGTGATCCATTTATGCCTTCCAAGGGGTTCATGGCCCTGTTTTCCCCTTCCAAGGGTGGGTGCCTTTTTCCTTTTAAGTGGTGGATACCCCCATTTTTCCTTCCAATGATTGTGAATCCCACTTTTTCCTTACAAGAGGCAAGTATCCCCTTTTTTCTTCCAGGGGCAGTTTCCCTTTTTTTCCTTTCAAGGAGCAGTTGTCCCTTTTTTTCTTCTTCCAAGGGGTGATTGCCCCTTGTTTCATTCCAAGGGGTGGGAGCCCCTTGTTTCCTTCAAAGGGGTGGGTGCTCTTATTTCCTTCCAAGAGGTGGGTACCACATTCTTCCTTATGAGGGAGGGTGACCCATTTTTTCCTCTCAAAATGTAGGTATCCCATTTTTTCCCTCTCGAGGGGTGGGTGTTCCTTTTTTCCTTCCAAGGGAGAGTTGCCACTTTTTTCTTCCTTCCAAGGAGTTTGTGCCCCATTTTTTCTTCTTCCAAGCAGGGAATGTCTTTTTCTTTGCTTCCAATGGGCAGGTACTTCTTTTCTTTCCTTGCAATGGGAGTGCTTCCCTTTTCCTTCCTTCCAAGGGGCAGATGACTCATTTCCCCCAATTGGTAGATGCCCCTTTTTTCCTTCCAAGGGGTAGGTCCCTTTTTTCCTTTCAATCAGTGAGTGCCCAATTTTTCCTTTCAACAGGCAGGTGTCCTTTTTTATTTCCAAGGGGCAAGTGTCCATGTTTTCCTTTCAAGTGGTGGGTAACCTTTTTTTCATTTGAGGGGATGGATGCCATTTTCTTTCCATTCCAAACTGAGGGTGCCTCATTTTCTATCCAAGAGATGGGTGCCCATTTTTTCCTTTCTAGGGGTGGGTGCACATTTTTAGCTTGCAGTGGGTGGGCACCCATTTTTCCTTCTAAGGGCAGGTGACCCTTTTTTTAACTTCCAAAGGGCAGGTGCCCTTTTTTTCCTTTCTAGAGGTGGTTGTCACATTTTTATTTCCTAGTGGTGGGTGTTCCTTTTCTTCCTTTCAAGGGCTGTGTGCTATTTTTCCTTCCCTGTGGTGGGTGCCACTGTTTTACTTCCAAGAGGCAGGTGCCCTATTTTTTTATTTCCAAGAGGTGGGTACCCAATTTTGTTTTTGCTTTGAAGGGGCTTGTGACACTTTATTCCTTTCAAAGTGGCAAGTGCCCCTTTTTTCCTTCTAAGAGGTGATTGCCTTTTTTCTTCTAAGCAGTTAAGTGTCCCTTTTTTATGCTTCCAAACTGCAGTTGCCCATGTTTCCCATCTAAGGGGCATGTGACTATTTTCTTCCCTTCCAAGGGCATGTTCCATTTATCCTTCCTTCTTAGGGGTGGGTGCCACTGTTCTTTCCTTTCAAGTTATGGGTGACCCATTTCTTCCCCAAGGGGTGGGTGCTCCTATTTTACTTCCAAGGGGCACGTGCCCCTTCTTTTCTTTCCAGAGGCATGTGTCCCTTTTTCCTTCCAAGGGGTGAGTGACATTTTCTTTCATTCCAGTGAGTGGGTGACCTATTTTTTCCTTTGAAGGGGTGGATGTCATTTTATTTTTCCTTCCAAGGTGTGGATACTCCTCTTTTTCCTTCCAAGAAGTAGGTGACACATTTTTTCCTTCAAAGGGGTGCTTGGTTCTTTCTTCTCCTTCCAAGAGGTGGGTGCCCCTTTTTTCTGTTAAGTGGTGGGTACCCCAATTTTTCATTCCAGTGAGTGGGAGGTCCACTTTTTCCTTACAAGGGGAAGTGCCTCCTTTTTTCTTCCAGGGGTAGTTTCCCTTTTTTCATTCCAAGGGGTGGGTGCCCCTTTAGTTCCTTCTGATGGGCAGAAGCATTTTTTTCCCTTCAAATAGGAAAAGCAGGAGCTTTAAGGGCATGGAGGCAGTAGGAAAGTATGGAGAAAAAATAAAAATAAAAAAAATACATAAAAATAAACAGAGAGAGGAAAGAATAAGCATACAAAACAACAGTTGAGGGGTCACAAATAAGACATGATGAGAATGGTGCAGTGCAGTGTAGTGGCTGTGGAGTGGCAGTCTTCCAGTAGACATTCTGGAGGATGTGGTGTCGTCCCATCTGCAGACACCTCTCTGGGCTGAGGGAGGAGGCTGCTTGTCTCTAGGCTGAGTTGTCCTGGATTCAGAGGACCACCTCTCCCACCCAGGGATCAACAGGGCTACAGCTGCTGCCTCATAGGTTGCTGAAAGAGGAGTGGTTGGATCACAGAGGGCTCAGGGAAGGTGATGATGCTGCTGGAACAGAGGTGCATCCCTCCAGTTGTACCACTCCACAATTCACACACCGTTCTGGCAAAGTGTGGTTTCTCTATGGAGGCACCTACAGTGGAGACCAAGGAGGATGCTGGAAACCTCCATAAAGGAGACCCACAGGAGGGTAGCATGGGACCCCAGAGGGGAAGGAAACAACTCTTTGTGGGGGATTCCATTATTAAGAGAGTAGAACTGTGCGAGGGGGAAGAGGGAGGTAAGATGCCTACCTGGCACCATGGCTTGGAGGGACAAGGATTGAATCCTCAGGATCATGGGAGCAGCTGCATGGGAGAAGAGCTGGCTGTCATTGTCCATCTAGGGACAAATGACATGGCTGGGAAAGGGAACAGAGCAGTGTAGGAGGAGTTTGTGGAGTTGGGGTAATCTTCTCAGAGGTGCTGCCTGTCTATGGCATGGGTGAGGCAAGGTGCTCCACACCATGAGATTCAAACAATGGTTGAAAAACTGGTGCAGAGCACAGGATTTTGGCTTCATTGGGGACAGGGGTCTATCTAGAGGGATACAGGCCTATACTGGCATGATGGTCTGCATCTGTCCTGGAGGGGAACAAGGATCCTAGGTGATAGGTTTAAATGCTTCATTGGAAAACATTTAAACTAGCCAAGGGGGGAGGCACTGAAAAGGAGCAGGGAAATCCTAGCCTCCCCCCAAAAAATCAGGGTAGTTAGTGAGGTAAACAACAAGATAGAGAAGTTGATAGGGAGAAGGGTGGAGAAAATGGAGAAAAAGGCAGTAAGGACAGAGATGGGGCAAAAAGGGGTAAAGCCATAAAAAAATGGAGGGTAATGAGTACCGATGCCCATAGTCTATGTAACAAGCTCCCTGAACAAGTGGCCTTGATGTAAGATGGATGTCTGGATATCATGGCAGTCACAGAAACATGGTACACAGAGAGCCATGACTGGGATGTCAACATACCAGGGTACACAATCTACAGGAGGAACAGGGAGGGTAGAAGAGGAGGAGGAGGAGTAGCTCTCTACATAAGAGAAGGGATCAAAACAATGGAACTAAAGGGTAAACAGAGAGGAGAGGAGGCACTGTGGGTCACTCTGGAGACTGGAAATGGCACCACAGTCTGCATGGGGGTTGTATACTTACCCCCATCTCAGGGGGAGGAAATGGACAAGGAAATGATAGAAGACATCATTAGGATGGCATAAAAGGGGGAGATATTGTTGATGGGGGACCTGAATGTGCCAGATGTTAACTGGAGCAACTTTGCTGCAGCCACATCCAAGAGCAGGGGGCATGTCTCAGATAGCTAGCACTGGAAACACTCGGGAGGGAGCAATCTTAGACCTGGTACTCTCAAACGGGGATGGAGAGAGGATCTCAAATCAAGAAGTGGGTAGCCATTTGGGAACAAGTGACCACCAAACAGTGTGGTTCATGATAAACACAGCCACAGAGTCAAGCCATACAAAAGTGAAGGTACTGGACTTTAGGAGGGCTGTCTTTGTCAAAATGGGAGAGTGCCTCAGAAAAGCACTAGCAAACAGGCAAGAAGGAGGGGTGGAGGAACAATGGAGAAACATCAAAACTGTCATCACAGAGGCAACAAGCCCTTGTGTGAAGCAAACAAATAAATCAAAACAAAAGAAAAAAATATTGTGGTTTTCAAAAGAGGTGGTGGGGAAGGTTAGGGAGAAAAAGATAGCATTTAAGAAGTATAAAGAAATACAGAAGGATCAGGACAGAGAACTGAACCAGTTAAAACAGGAGGATATGGGCAAGATAGTCAGAATAGCAAAGGCCCAAACTGAGGAAAATATAGTCAACGTGGTTAAGAAGGGGGATAAAACCTTTTATAGGTACATTAGGGAGTGAAGAAAAACCAAGGGAGGATAGTAAGGCTTAATAAAGGGAAGGGTGGGTGGGCATAGATGAACAGTGAAATGCAGGGATACTGAACAAATACTTCTGCTCAGTATTCACAAAAGAAAAGGAGGGAGGTACCTAATCCAATCAATTCAAGCACACTGGTTACGGGGGTCAATGTCAGTCATTTCACTGAAGAAAGGGTTCTAAAAGGACTCCTAAAACTGAAAGTGGACAAAGCAATGGGGCCTGATGGGATTCACCCCAGAATTCTAAAAGAACAAAGGGAAGAACTAGTGACACCACTGACTGCTCTTTTTAAGAAATTATGGGAGGATGGTGTGGTACCTGAGGACTGGAGTAGGGTGGATGTGATTCCCCTTCACAAAAGTGGAAGCAAAGCAGAGGCAGGAAACTACAGACCTGGTAGTTTGATCTCAGTAGTAGGGAAAATGATGGAATCACTTCTGAAGGAAAAAAATGTTGATTACCTCAAGGCCAGTGGGGCACATGACCCAACACACCATGGATTCACAGTAGGAAGGTCATGCCAGATGAGTCTAATAGATTTCTTTGACTGGGTAACCAAAGCAGTAGACCAGGGAGGGGCTGTGGAGATGGTCTACCTAGACTTTAGCAAGGCATTTGACAGACCCACACAAAAGATTAATAAACAAATTAGCCAGCCTGGGAGTTGGTCCGAGGGTGGTAGTCTGGGTAAACGATTGGCTGGACAACAAGACACAGAGGGTAACAATAAACAGAGTCCACTCTGAAGAAAGTGGGTTACTAGCTGAGTACCACAGGGTTCAGTCCTGGGTCTGGTCCTTTTTAATGTCTTTATAAGTGACATTGCAAAGGGACTGGAAGGAAACGTATGCCTCTTTGCAGATGACACAAATATCTGCAACAGAGTTGATACACAAGGGGGGGGAGGATGAAAAGTGACTTGGCAAGGTTGGAGGAATTGGCAAAAGTACAGCAGCTTAGATTCAATGAAAAGAAATGCAAACTAATGCACCTGGGAAACAAACACCAAGGGGAAGAGTACACAATGGGGGTGGGCTATTAACAACAACAAAAATGGATAGGGACCTGGAGTAGTCATATCAGATGACCTAAAGGTAAGCAAGCAATGTGAGAAGGCAGTAAGGATGGCTGGGGAATACTGGGGTGCATAGGGAAAGGCATCACCAGTAGAAAACAGGAAGTTGTTATCCCTTTGTATAGACAGTTGGTGAGACCCCATCTGGAGTACTGTGTGCAGTTCTGGAGACCCTATCTCCACAAGTACTTAGACAGGATGGCGGCAGTCCAAAGGAGGGCAACTAAAATGGTCCAGGGTCTGCAATAGAAGCCATATGAAGAGAGACTAAAGGAGCTTAATATGTATACCCTCGAGGAAAGGGGGGAGAGGGGGAACATGATAGAAATGTTTAAGTACCTAAAGGGAATCAACAAAGTCCAAGAGGGTAGCATCTTTCAGAAACAGATGTGCAAGAACAAGGGGGCACAGTTTGAAGATAGAGGGTGGATGGCTCGGGGGCAATGCGAGGAAGTATTTTTTTTACAGAGATGGTGGATGCATGTATCAGCCTTTCTGAGGTGGTTATGGGGTCAAAATAGTGGAGGAACTCAAGAATGCATGGGACAGACATAAAGCAATTTAGGTGGGGGGTAGGAAGACGTAGGCTGTTGATTAACTAGGATCTGCAGCTTATTCATATAGAGAAATGGGCAGACTGGATGGGCCAAGCGGGCCTTATCTGCCATCAAAGTCTTTGTTTCTATGTTTCTAAGTGGTGGGAGCCTCTTTTAGCTTTGTTCCAAGGGGTGTGTGCCCCATTTTTCTTTCCAATGGGTGGATGCCCCTTTTTTTATTCCAAATGGTGGGTGCCCTTTTATTTCCTTCCAAGGGGTAGATGACTCTTTTTCCTTCCAAAGGGTGAAGCTCCTTTTTTTCCTTCAAAAGGGTGGGTGCACCTTTTTCTCCTTACATGGGGTAGGTGCTTCTTTTTTCTTTTACAGGGTTAGTGCCACATGCTTTCTTCAAAGGGATGGGTGCTCCTTTTTTTTCTTCCAAAGGCTGCGTGCCAATCTTATTCTTCCAAGTGGAGGGTGACAAATTTTTTCCTTAAAATATGTAGGTCCCCCACTTTTTTTCTCCCAAGGTGCAGGTGCTTCTTTTTTTTCCTTCTAAGGGGTGGATGTCTCTTTTTTTTGTCTCAGTGGTGAGGGCCCCTTATTTTGCTGCCAACGGGTGGTTGCTCCATGTTTCCCATCTAAGGGGAAGGTGCACCTTTTCTTTCCTTCCAAGGGGAGGTGCTCATTTTCTTTCCTTTCAATGGGTTGGTGCCTCTTTTCTTTCCTTCCAATGGGTGGATGCCTCTTTTCTTTCCTTCCAAGGGGTGGGTGACCCACTTCTTTCCTCCAAAGGGGTATGTGTCCCTGTTTTCCTTTCAAAATGCAGGTATCCTTTTTTTCCCCCTTTCAAGGGACAGGTGTTCCTTTTTTATTTCAAGTTGAAGGTACCCCTTTATCTTTCCAGGGGGTGAGTACCTTTTTTTTCTTTCCAACAGGTGGGTGACCCCTTTTTTTTCTTGAATGGATAGATGCCTTTTTTTATTCTAAGGTGTGGGTGTCCCTCTTTTTTCTTTAAAGGTGTGGGTGACCCAGTATTTCCTTCCAAGGAATGGAAGCACCATTTTTTCTTTACAAAGCCTTCCCAGGGTAGTCTCCTTTTTTCTTTTCCAAGGGGCGGGTGCCCTTTTTTCCTTCCAAGGGATGAGTGCCATGATTTTTCTTGCCACAGGATGGGAGCACCATTTTTTTCTTTATAAGAAGTAGATGCCCCTTTTTTTCTTCCAGGGGGCAGTCTCCCTTTTTCCTTCCAGTGGGCAAATGCCCCTTTCTTTCTTCAAAGGGGTGGTGCCCCTTTTTTCCTTGCAAGGAGCAGGTGGCACCTTTTCCTTCCAAAGGGTGGGTACCCCCATTTTTCCTGCTAAGGGACATGTGCCACTTTTTTTTTTGCTCCAAGGGGCAGGTGACCCTTTTCTTTCCTTTCAGGGAGTAGGGAGTGGGCGCCCTTTTCTTTTCTTCCCTGCCAAGAGGTGAGTGCCCCTTTCTTTCCCTCTAAGGGGTGAGTGCCCCTTTTTTCCTCTTCAAGAGGTAGATGGCCCATTTTTTCATCCAAGGGGCAGGTGCTTCTTTTTTCCTTCCAAAGGGCAGGTGAACTAATTTTTCTTCTAATGGGTGAGTGCCCCACTTTTCTTCTAAAGGGCAGTGGCTCTTTATTTCTTCCAAGCAGTGGGTAGGGGCAGTGCCCCAGTTACTTCCTTGCAAGGGAGAATGCCCCTTTTTTTCCTTTCAGGGATGGATGCCCCTTTTTTATCCTTCCAATAGGCGGGCGCCCCTTTATTTTCTTCCAGTGGGTCAGTGACCCTTTTTTCCTTCCATGTGGTGGGTCCCCTTTTTTCCTACAACAACCACTATTATCATTCCAAGCAGTGGGTGACTCATTGTTTCTATCCAAGAGGTAGGTGTCCCATTTGTTTTTTCCTCGCAAGGGGTAAGTAGTACTTGTTTTCTTCAAGGGGTTAGTGCCCTTTTTTCCTTCCAAGGCGTAGGTGTCCCTTTTTTTATTCCAATGGGCAGGAGTCACTTTTGTTTCTTTCAAAGGGATGGGTGCCCCATTTCTTCCTTTCCAAGTGGTGATTGACCTTTTTCCTTTCAAGGGCCAGATGCCTCTTTTTTTTGTTTTGAGAGGTGGGTGCCTTTTTTTCCCTTCCAAGGGGTGATTGCCCCATTTTTCCATCCAAGGGGTGGGCGACCCTTGTTTCCATTCAAGGGGTGGATACCCTTTTTCTACTTTTCAAGGTGTGGATGTCCTTTTTCCTTCCAACAGGTGGGTGATCCTTTTTTATTTCTTCCAAGGGATGTCTGTCCCTTTGTTCTTCTTCCAAGGACCAGTGCCTCTTTTTTCCTGCCATGGAGTGGGTGCCCCTTTTTATTTCAATGTGGATGGTGCCCCTCTTTTTTCTTTTCTTTTCTTAGTGTAGGTGCCCATTTTTTCTTTCAGTAGGTGGGTGCCCTCTTTCTAGGGGTGGCTACCCCAGTTTTTCCTTCAAGTGATGGGTTGCAATTTTCCTTACAAGGTCAGGTGTCCCTTTTTTTCCTTCTAATGGGCAGTCTCCCCTTTTCCTTTCTAAGGGGCGGGAGCCATTTTTTTCCTTCCAAGTGGTGGGTGCAATGATTTTACCTTCCAAGGGATGGAAGCCTCATTTTTTCCCTTACAAGGGGCAGGTGCTACATTTTTTCTTTCCAGGGGCAGTCTTCCTTTTTTCCTGCAAGTGGCAGGTGCTCCTTTATTTCCTTCAAAGGGGTGGGTGCCCCTTTTTTCCTTGCAAGGAATGGGTGCCCATGTTTTCCCTCAAAGGGGTGGATGACCTTTTTTTCCCTTCAAGGGGCATTTGTCCTTTTTTTCCTTTCAAGCAGCAGGTGCCCTTTTTTTCCTTCCAAGGAGTGATTGCCATTTTATTCCTTCCAAACGGTTGGTGACCCTTCATTTTTTATTCAAAGTGGTGAATGCCCTTTTTTTCCCTTCCAAGATGTGGGTGCCCCTCTTTTCCCTTCAAGGAGTGCGTGCCACTTTTTCTGCTTCCAAGAGGTGGGTGCCCCTTTTCTTCTTCCAAGGTGGCATGTGCCCCTTCTTCTTCTTTCAAGGGGAATGGCACCCCTTGTTTTTCTTTCAAAGGTGGTTGGTGTCTCTTTCCTTGGATTTCAGTTTGTGTGTGCCCTTCCCTTATGTTTTGTAAAGGGAGTGTATCCCTTCTTTTACTTTCAAGGGGATGGGAAGTGAAGCTTTTCCCTTCCAAGTGGTTGACACCCATTTTTTTCTTTCATAGGGGGTTGGATACCCCTCATTATTTCTTTCAGCAGTGCAGGAACCCCCTCTTTTATCAAGGTGGCAGGCATCCCTTCATTTCTTTTCAAAGTGGGTGGGTGTCCCTTCTTTTTCTTTTAAAAGGTAGGCACTCTTTCCTTTCTTTTAGTGAGGGCTGGTGACCATTCTTTTTCTTTTAAAGGGACAAAGACACCTTCTTTTCTTTCAGTTCGGTTGGTGCCCCTTCTTTTTTCTTTCAGGATCAGTGGGCACCCCTCTTTTTATTTCAGAGATGGTGGGCACCCATTTTCTTCTAACAGAAGGGGCAGGCATCCTTTCTTTTCTTTCAACTGGGTGGGTGCCTCTTCTTTTTTCTTTCAGAGGTGGTGGGCACACCTCTTTTTGTTTCAGAGGTGTAAGCACCCCTTCTTTTTCTTTCAAAGGAGGCAGGCACTCATATTTTTTCTTTCAAAGTGGATGGACATCCCTTCAGTTTCTTTCAAATGGGGCAGACCCCCCTTAATTTTCTTTCAAATGTGGCAGTGACTGCCTCTTTTTCTGTCAATGGTGGTGAGCACCCCTTAATTTTTTTTCAGAGGGGCATGTGCTTCTTTTTTTCCCCAAAGAAATTGGCACCCCTTTATTGCCTTTCGAGAGGGGTGGGAGTCCCTTCTTCTTTCTCCCAGAGGGGGCAGGCACCAATTCTTTTTCCTTTAAATGAGCAGGCACCACTTCTTTTTTTTGAAAGGAGGAAGGTGAACCTTCTTTTTATTTTAAGGGGTGGACACCCTTTCATTTTATTTTAGTGGGGGGTGACACCATCTCCTTTTCTTTCAAAGGTGGCATGTGTCCCTTTTTCTTCTTTCAGGGGGAGATGGGTGCCCATTATTTTTCTTTCAGATGGTGAGGTACCCTTTCTTTTTTCTTTCAAGTAAGGTAAGCAGCCATTCTTTTTCCTTCAGGTGGACTAATGCCCCTTCTTTTACTTTCAAAGTGGGAAGGCACACCTTCTTTTTCTTTCAAAAGGGGCATGCTCCACTTCTGTTTTCTTCTAGAAGGAGATTTGCCTCTTCTTTTGCATTAATGGGATGGGCCCTCCCTTCTTTCTTTCAAAGAGCAGGCAGCACTCCTTATTTCTTTTAGAGGTGGTGGGTGCCCCCTCTTTTTTCTATCAGAAAGAAGGAACCCCTTCTTTTTCTTTCAAAGGGGTGGATGCCCCTTCATTTTCTCTTTCAAAGGCAACTGTTGCCCCTTCTTTTTCTTTAGAGGTGTGCAACACTTTATTTTCTTTTATGGAGTGGGTGCTCCTTCTTTTTTCCAAGGGGGTGGGCATCACTTCTTTTTCTTTTGAGCAGAAAGTGTCCCTTCCTTTTCTTTCAAATGGGGCAGGTACCCCTTTGTTCTTCCTTTCAAAGGCAGTGGCTACCCCATTATTTTCTTTCAGAGGAGCAAGTGCTCCATCTCCACCCCAAGGGTGCTGGCTCCTCTTCTTTTTCTTTTGAAGGTGGTGGGTGCCTCTTCCTTTTCATTTAAAGGGGGAGGACCCTTCTTTTCATTTCCAAAGGGGTGCCCCTTCCTTTTATGTCAAAGGATGCAGGAGCCCCTTCAATTTCTTTCAAAGGACATAAGAAACCTTTCTTTTTCTCTCAGAGGTGGGTGGGAACCCCTTCATTTTTCATTCAAGGGGGCAGGCACCCCTTCTTTTTCATTTATTTATTTATTTATTTTATTTAAAGTTTTATTTACCAGGTAAGTGCAATGAGCCAAGGTGGGCATCTCCTCTTTTTCTTTGAAAGGTGGCAGATGCTCTTTCCTTTTGTTTCAAAGGGTGCAAGAACCGCATCTTTTCTTTCAGACCTGGCTGTGCCTCTTTTTATTCTGAGTTCACAGGCACCCCTTCTGTTTACTTCAAAGGGTCTAATGCCTCTTCTTTTTCATTCAAAGGGTGGGATCCCCCCTTTTCTCTTTGAAAGGTGGCAGGTGCCCCATCCTTTTGTTTCAAAAGGGGCAAGAATCCCTTCATTTTCCTTCAAAACTGACAGCCCCATTTCCTTTTCTTTTGAGGGGTGGGCATCACCTCTTTTACTTTAAAAGGCTGCAGGTGCCTCTTCCTTTTGTTTCAAAGGAAGAAGGAATACCTTTATTTTCTTTCAGAGCTGGCAGTACCACTTCTTTTTCTGTCAAGGGGGCAGGTGCCCCTACTGTTTCCCTCAAAGGGGGTGGGTGCCACTCTTTTTCTATAATATGTGGCGGTCACCCCTTCTATTTCTTTCAAAGGGGGTGGTCCTTCATTTAATTTCAAAGGAGGCAGGTGCCCCTTCATTTTCTTTTAAAGGTGGTGGCTGCACCTTCATATTCTTTTGGAGGGACCAGTTGCCCATTCTTTTTTCTGTCTGTTTTTTTTATTTAAAAGGCAGCAATCACCCCCTTCCTTTTTCTTTCTAGGGGGTGGATGACCCTTCAAGTTTCTTTCATAGTGGGCTGGTGTCCTTTCATTTTCTTTCAAGGGAGTGGATGCACCTTCTTTTGTATTGAAAGAAGCTGGTGCCCCTTCATGTTCTTTTAAAAGGGGCAGGCACCACTTCTTTCTTTTTTGAAGTAGTGGATGTCACTTCTTTCTCTTTCAATGTTGGTGGACACTACCACTTTTTCTTTCAGAGGGGGCGGGCACCCCTTCCTTTTCTTTCAGAGGGGGCAGGTGCTCCTACCTTTTCCTTCAAGTGTGCTGGCAGCCTCTTCTTTTTCTTCCACAGGGGATAGGCCCTCCTTCTTTTTTTAAAGAGGTGGGTGCGCATCTTTTTCTTTCAAAGGGGAGAGGAGCCACATCTTTTTCTCTAAGAGGGCCGGGTACCCTTTCTTTTCTTTCAATAGGGGATGGGCACCAATTCTTTTTTTTTAAATGACAGGTGTCCTTTCTTTTTCTTTTCAAGGGGCAGTGCCTCTTCCTTTTATTTCCAAAGGGGCAGCACCCTTTCTTTTTCTTTGGCTGGGCTGGGACCCTTTTCATTGGGGCAGGTCCCCTTTTTTTTCCAAAGAGAAGGGCATCCCTCCTTTTAATTTCAATTGGGAGGCACCCCCCTTTTTTCATCCAAAGTGGCAGGCACCCCTTCTTTCTCTTTCAAAGGGGTGGGCACCACTTGTTTTCACCTGAAGGGGTGGGCACCCCTTTTTATTTAAAAGGGGTGGGTGCTCCCTTCCTTTCTTTCAAAGGGGTTGTGTACCTCTTCTTTTTCCCTCAGAGGGTGTGGGCCCCTTTATTTTCTTTCAAACAGAGTGGACACTCCTTTTTCTTTCAAAGGGAGTGGGAATTCTTTCGTTTCCTTTCACTTTCAAAGTGAACTGGTGCCCCTCTTCTTTTTTCCAAAAGTGATGGGTGCCCCTTTATTTTCTTTAAATGGTAGTGTGTGCCACATCATTTTCTTTCAAAGTGGGATGTCACTCCTTTTTTTTCAAAAGGGACGGGGGTCACATTTTTTTGTATCAGAGGGGGGTGGGAACTCCTTCCTTTTCTTTAAAAGGTGACGTGTGCCCCATTTTTTTCTTTCAAAGCAAGCAAGTGACCCTTCTTTTTAGGGCTGCAGTGGGTGTAGCCCTGCAGACCTCTTGGTATGAGAAAAGGACTCCCACATTCTTTGCAACCCAACAATATGTTGGAGTGCCAACATGGTTGCCTCTGTGTCTGTGAAGTCCTTCACTTGTTGTCTTTGATGGAAGGCACATTTGCGAACTGTAGCAACCACTCTAGCCATACAACCAAAACACATCAAGTTTATTTAAAATAATTCAATATTTATTCGACTTCTTTTTTCAAGTGTCCCAATGTTTCACCAACAAGTGGCTTCTTCTGGGGAACTGTTAATTGAATGCAAAATGATACATTTTAGTTTTGCCCTCAATGCATCATAATATGTTCTTTAATACATATTTTTATACAGGTCTAATGTAATACCCTGTTCTCCAGTGTAATCAGGCCATTCTGTTAGTTCATATACTTTACAAACAAAATTAATAAATGATAACCACAGTGTGCTCACTCATATTAGTTCGAGCCTTACAAGTCTCATTAGTGCTAAAAGCTTCTTCACATCTAACCTTTCCACTGGCACTCACTCCGTCAGTGCAGTTCTAACTGATGCATCTTTCTCAAATCAACTGTCAGCTTTCATATCATATGTATAAAGAAGTTCATATTTTAAATCAATCAAGAATTCATTAAATATTAAAGTTCCTAACAAGACATGATAGAAAACTACAGAGTTGTTAGATTTACTTTGTAATTAATGTGCTTTAAGATTAAACATAATCCGCCTCTTGTAAGCCCCAGTGGTGCACTCTCTGTAATAGTAAACCATCATTTAGATCAAAACAATATTATTTACACATTTACATACTTCATTTATAATTTCATACTTACTGAATAATAAATATACTTCAATACCAGTACACTTCACCTTCCATGAACCATGATACGCCTCTTTCTACAATGGCAAACAGACATAGCAATGTACCAGATCTCTTACAGAATTTATTTAGAAGCACCACTATATTATTAAACAACCAAAGGGTAGCATTTATTATGTGCTGATTCCTCTAAATGTTTATTCTCTTCTTTAAACTCTGCTTTATGTGCTGTTCGCTCTGAATGCTTATTCTCTGCTTTAGACTCAGGGTTACATTGCTACACACCTTAGTTCTCCATTCAATGCATATTAACTTTCTCTCTTTTCATGGCACTAAACATCCACCACCTGTATTGGAGAAGTGTATTTAATAGTTTATAAACCTTATAGGGAAATATCTTGTACAGGAGATACAGAAGTAACTGAAATTCTGTCAGCTTTTATTAAGTGAATTCAACTTACTGAGGCATATTGGCATCTTTCAATACTCCTCCACACTTTTATTCTGGCAAACCTGATGCCTGGATCAAACACCTCTTATATCCTCATTGACTATCATGCTGAGGTAGATATAATAACATCATTGCCATCCAAATCTCTGGATAGCAACTGCTTTTCAATGCAGATATATCAGCCAAACTCGGAATAGAAAGCAAACTGGCCAAAGTTGTTTGTCATTTTACTATCATCTTAAAAACAAGAGACAATGGTGGCATAGGTTCTATGTTTGACCAATAATTCAAAGGACAAAGGAATTTCAGCCTCACATTCTTAAGGGAGCTGTCAAGGGGCTGGCAGGGTATTTAGAACCAGGCTATCTCAAGCATAGAATTTGGATCTTTTTACAGCAAACCTGACAGTTTATCTCCTCATTAAAACCCCAGTTATTATAAAATGTTCCTAATTCAAATATCCAGCATGTTTCTTTGCTTTCTAATAGCTTTTTGAAGTCACCACCTCTCTCTGAGTTTTTTACACTTTCCAAACCCCAGGATCATAACTGTACAGCAGTGTGGCCCTTTTCCATGAAATGTCATGCCACTGAGGAGTTCTCATCTTTTAGTCTTAATCTGCTCTTGTGTTCTAATATCCCCTTTTTTAATTCCCTAGATGTCCAACCCACATACAACTGGTCACATGGGCATTGCAATATATAAATGACTCCAGTCATATTGCAGTCTATATGTTGCTTTATGTAATATTCTTTTCCCATATATGGGTGTTTAAAACTCTCTTTTCTTGAGGTATTACCACATGCAGCACACTTATTGCATGGATACATGCCTGGTTTCAGTGGTCTTAAAAGTAATTATCCCTTTTGAGGCTTGTCCCTATAGTGATCTGCTCTAACAAGGCAATCCCTTAAACTAGGTACTTTTTTAGAGGTCACAAATGGAATATGTGGAAAAACATTTTGTATTTCTATACTATTTTGTAAAATATCCCAATTCCTATGTATCATCTTCCTGATATCTCATATTTCTTCACAATGTACTGTACTGAAAGTATGTTTCTTGGATTGATTATATTCTGGTGTCTGTTTTTCATACTGTAATGCAGATGACCTAGAAACCTCTGACATTTTATTCTGTGCTTCTACATGTACTTTTTTTGGGTAACCCCTCTTCCTATGCCTGTCAAGCATATCTCTTCCTTCGTTTGTATATGTTTGCTAAGTACTACAATTTCTTTTAAGCCTGAGTAATTGGGAATAGGGAATACTGTTTTTAAGACCTGCTGGATGAAAACTCATATGGTGGACAGTAGTGTTACGATCTGCATCTTTACGATACAAAGTGATTTGTAATCCATTTCTATTTTTTGTTATTGTCACATCTAAAAAATCCACAGATTCCATACTGTATTTCCATGTAAAATTCAAATATAGATCTCTTCTATTTATATATCCCAGAAATTTCTCCAAATAACCTCTCCCTGCCATATCAATAAAATATCATCAATATATCATTTCCATAACATAATATTATGTCCAAATGTGTTATCTGATTTTGGGAGTTGAAAACAAACTTTGTTTCAAAATTATGCATATATGTATTGGCATAACTGTGTGCCATTGACCTACCCATTGCCGTTCCATTAATCTGGCCATAAAATGTGTCCTCAAACTTAAAATAGTTATTGTTTAATACTAAATCAGCTAATTCTATAATAAGGTTCACTGAAACGTTTTGTGCCTCTGGTCTATTTCTTAACATTTGGCCCAAGGCCTCTATGCCTTCTTTATGTGGAATTGATGTATAAAGGTCCTTCACATAAATGGTGACCAGAATAGTATGTTCATTAAATGCTCTTTGTGAGCTAAATTCCTGAAGAAGTTGGAGAATATGAGTTGTGTCTCTAACACACGTTGGGATTTGTTTTACTAGGGATTGTACATGGAAGTCTATAAACTTTGAAATCAGTTCCAATACTGAGTCCGCTCCTGACACAATCAGTCTCCTTGGGAGATTTTGTAGATCTTTATGTATTTTAGATAAGCAGTAAAATACTGGAATCCTAGGTGAGCCATTCACTAGCAGGTCTGCCTCCCATGTATGTAACCATCCTACTGCAAATGCTTCCTCTAAAATCATTTGTATTCTCATTTGTATCTGTGGAAGAGGGTCACTTGGAAGTTTCTTATAATTAGTTTCTATCCTCAGTAATTTCAAACACATTTATTTATTTATTTAGATTTTGGTAACCGGGTAAGCCCACTGAGACCAGAGATCCCTTTTTCAGGGGCGGCCCAGGATTAGTTACAGAGAGTACATATCTTGGCAACATTAAACAGTAGTCTTAGGAAATACTGTACTTTTGTAGATTCAGTGTGTACATACATAGTAGAATAGTATAGGATGACATTAGATAAAATACATAACAAGGAGTGGGATACCTATGAGCAGCAGTAGAACAGCGTTAGCTGAGTACTTAAAATCTCTATATTTATCCAGATCCATAAGTACTGTCACTCCACCTTTATCTGCTGGTTTTATAACCAATCGTGTGTCATTCTACACATTCTCTATATTCTCATTTTGCTTCCTTGATAGGCTGTATCTCAAATTACACTTAGTTGATTTTTTAAAAGCATTTGCCTAACTTCTTTTTGAACTATGTCTATAGAAGTTTCAACTGCATGACTATTGCCTGCTGGAGGCATGTACTTGGACCTAGTGCCCAATGCCATTTTTAATCCTGTCCTTTCTGGGTTCACATCTTTTGCATGATGAAACTGAACCTGTAATCTCAAATTTCTAAAAAATGTCTGTAAGTCACCTCCAACTGAAAAGGATCCAATTTCTTAGTGATGCTGAAACCTAAACCTAAAGAGAGTGTGTTAACTTCTTATGTTAACTGTCTGTTACTTAGATTAAAAAAGAAGGTCTCCCCCTCCCTCCTCTATTCTGCAGCCTTTGTCCTTGACCTTCTGCTCCTCCAGTTCCTCCTTCTATTTCTCCTTGGCTCTTGGCCGTTGGCCCTTAATTCGTATCTTTTTGTCTGTTGTCCTGTTATATTCTGTTCCCCTTCCACTGTACCTGATGTACTGGGTTGTGCTATATCTTTCTGTAATGTCTCTGTCTGTTGTCTCTTGTCCAAAAAAGGATCCTTGTTTCTTACAGGTTTGAAAGTATTCTGTGTGTAACTATCTGAGCTGTCTGTACTGTTTTCAACATCTCTCGAAGACTGGTATTTTAATCGTTTACGTGTATAAACCTGGTTACCCCAGTAGTCTATCGTATCCCTGTGGGCGGCCACCACCTTTAAAAGATTTTCCTTGGAGTGTAATATTTTTGATGGAAGTCACACAGCACTATTTTTCCACTCCCCCCCCTCACTGGTGCACTAGTTTGGCTGGTGGACTGTACATACATGCATGCACAAGGACTAGTTTCTTGAAAGCTACAGAAGGACTTGGGCAAAGACAAAATCTAGAAATGGCTCAGCTAAGCAGATATTAATATATATAGCCAGGTCCATGCCACTGCTTCATGGGGAATCTGTGAAACCCTTGCTGAGGCTATAGGGACCAGTTTCTCCTCAGTCATTCATGCAAAATAATCATACTCTGTGGTGTTGGCATCAGCCGGAAGATGTCACAATATGGCTGACCTGCAGTTCTGCCTGCATCTTCCCCAGGTAGACATTATATTTGTAAATATATTATTTTATTTAGTTTGTTTGTTTATACCCCTCTGGGCTACTGCAGCTGAATGCTACTCTGTTGTACTGTTTGTGGGCTCTTCTAGCACAAATTCTCTATTTTTTGCCTTTGTTTACTTTTCCCCCTAGTTCACATTTACTGCTTCTTTTGGGCTTCCAAATAGCCACAGTGCAGCTCTTTTGCTACTCTTCTCCCCTTGTGGAGCTTTTTGTCCTTGCCTACGTTTCTGCAGGCTTCATTTCAAAGTACCACTCCAGCCATTCCACAAGCTGAAGAGTGGCTTTTATCATGCGGCACCTGCTGCTCTGCCTCTTTTGCCTCTTTAAGCCCCCCCAAGGCTTTGCATTAGCCATGGTGGAGAGGCATTACTTAAAATAGCATCTCTTTGCTGCTCTCTTTTCCTTTTGCTCTCTTAGACCCCACTGATTTTAACATTAACTACAGGAGCGGCTTTACTATGGGTGGCTCCTGCTGCCCTATGCACTCTCCCTCCCCATTCTCACTAATGTCATTGGAGTGGTTTTACTTAATGGCAACGCCTTGCTGCTGCTCCAACCCTTTCAGTCCCTGGCTACCTTCTAAGTCCCATAGGGAATAAAATGTTGCAGCTGTAGTGGTGATTCAGGAAGGTGGAGGGAGGCACTTCCATTACTACCTCCTCCACTTTCCACTGACTTCATTGTCTCTCTGTCTCCCACCTGTGCACAGTAGGCCACAGCCTGAGCTCTGTACAGGTTGGGAGTTTACAGTACCCACAAGCACTTTCACATAGCACAGTTGAGCTAGCGGCAGGCTGCAACTGCAGCCCCAACTCATCCCTCTTCTGCTACTATTAAATATAACCTACCCACACTATGCCAGGGCTTGGAGGCCCCCCACTAGACCCAGTGAAAGGATATTGATTTATTTAAAAACCACTGGCCACAGCCACAGCCACACATGGAACTAGCCCACTAGACCAAAAGGGCTATTTTTACACAGTGGCTTCCCCAGTGCATTTCCCTAGCCCATAGAACCACCAGTGCCACCCCTTTTTAAACAAAGGGCTACTAGCCCCCCTGGACTGTCTCTAGCCCACCTGGGCTACTAAGTAAAATTACTGGCAACTAGAACCAATGGCACAGAGGTTTTAGCTGAGTCCCCCTCCCAAATCACACTTCCCTTCCTCTATTTCTACTGCTACTATATTTTTCCTCCAAGTAACCTAATTTCTTCTTGTTTTTACAAGTCTGACTGGATGCGAACTACTGCCCAATCAGATAGTATATTTTTTCTCTTACCTGTCTTTTGTGCCCTGTTTGTCCCTCTGAGAACTGCAGATCCTTTGTGATCTCCCTTTTTTATCTTTTATTTTACAGGTACATTGGTGGGCAACCTCTCCCCAGGATTCCCCCTTGGCATCCTGCACTCGGATAAGTCCTTGTATTTTGCAGCTATAGGGTGGGTGATCTGTAATGGTTCAGCCACAGCCATTACATTCCCCCCGAAGCATCCATAAAGTTGACAAAACTGCCACCCGGGCGGGCTTAAACACAGAAGTAGCAACTCATCACCATACACAATTACATTTCACTATGTACAAACTAAGATTCAGGTTTCCATGACATGACAGTTTTAGCACAATGATTAGAGCTACTACTGCTCCCCCATGGTTCCCCACTTGTGCAGAGCTCTATAGTTCCCTGGTATTCTTGGTCTAAGCCTAGTCTTCCATGAGGCCGTACTGTTTTGGTTCTCCTTCTCACCAGTTGAAGGAGCATGAGACAAACTGGTCTCTTCCACCCAATTCAGTGTTAGGGTGCATGTGTCCTAACCTATCCCTATATTTCCTAAGATTTGAGATGTGGTGTACCCTCCCTGTTCTGTTCAGTGTCAGGTTCCACCATTCCATTAAGGTACTTTCATGGTCCCTGCATGAAATCACCTTTTGGATATGAGTTTAACATTTTCTCTGACATTATTCATGAGACAAGGTCATAACAAGGTTGAGTTTTAAATCTGGTATTAACATATTTTTCAAAAAAACAAAGCTATGAGGCTATGTTGAATTTTGCAAATGCAGACTCATAACTGATAACATTCAATATGTGTACCCCAACATAGCCATTTCATTATAGCACCTCATGAATGTGACAGCTGTCATTTTCAACTCCTGCCCAAAATGTGCTTTTGCATTCTGAAAATTGATTTTGCAGTCCCTGCGCAAAATCACCTTTTGGGCAGGAGTTGAACATTTTCTCTGCCCTGCTGCATGATATAGGGTCATAACAAGGCTATATTGAAAATGTTACGTAAAAATGTTAAAAAAAACAAATTTTCAATATTTCTACCCCAAATTCCTTGACTGCAGCCCTATCGGCTCTGGACAGAGTTTGTTTTTTAAAGGAGTAGGAACCACACACAGTATTTTTCTTTAAAGAGTTGTGTGTCTCTTCCTCTTTTTTTAAAGGGGTGGGTGCACCTTCCATTTCTTTCAAAGGCGGCGGGTGCCCTTTCCTTTTCTTTCAAATGGTGTGTCACCCTTTCTTTTTCTTTCAAAGAGGCAGGGTGCCCCTTCTATTTCTTGAAAAGACAGCAGGCACCACTTCCTTTCAAAAGGGTGTGCCCCTTCTTTTCTGTTCAATGGGGCAGGTGCATCTTCCTTTCCTTCTTAAAGGGCGGGCTGCAATTTTAATTTTAAGGGGGTATGCACCCCTTCTTTTTCTTTCAAAGGGGTGCGTGCCACCATTTTACTTTCAAAGTGGTGGGCTCTCCTTTTTCTTTCTAAGGGAGTAGGCACTCCTTCTTTTTCTCTTGGAAGGGGCAGACATCCATTCTTTTTCTTCCAAAGTTGTGTGCAATGCCCTCTTTTCCTTTCAGAGGAGTAGAACTCCCTTCTTTGTCTTCCAACAGTGGTGGTCACACCTCTTTTTCTGTCAGGGGTGGTGGGGTGTATCTTCTTTTTCTCTTAAAGGTGGTGACTATCCCCACCTTTTCTTTCAAAGGGGGGAGGGTGCTACTTCTTTTTCTTTCAGAGGGCACAGGATCCCTTTCTTTTCTGTGAAAGTGGGTGGATGCCCCTTCTTTTTCTTTTAAGGGGGTGGATGCCCCTTCTTTGTTTCTCAAAGGGGTGGCCATTCTTCTTTTCTGTCAAAGGGGAGGGTGCCCCTTCTTTTTCTCTCAAAGAGAGCAGGTATTTCATCTTTTTCTTTTGAAGGACAGGGTGCCACTTCATTTTATTTGAAAGAGGTGGGCACCTCTTCTTTTTCTATTAAAGGGGGTGAACATCAGTTCACTTTCTTTCAGAGCTAGCAGGCACCCCTTATTTTTCTTTTGAATGGGATGGGAGCCCCTTCCATTTCTTTTAAAGGGGAAGATGTACCATCTTTGTCTGCAAAAGGGTGGGCACCATATATTTTTCTTTCAAGAGGAGAGGCAGCCCCTCATTGTCTTTCAAAGGAGTGGGCACTCTTTTTTTCAAATGTGTCTGGCACCTCCTCTTTTTCTTTCAGAGGTGTGAGCACCCCCTCTATTTCTTTTAAAGAAGTGGGCACCCCTTCTCATCCTCCAAAAGGATGGACATCCCTTCTTTTTCTTCCAGAGGTGGTCAGTGCCCATCTTTTTGTTTTGAGGAGGATGCATACCCCTTATTTTCCTTTCAAAGGTGGTAGCACCCCATCTTTTTCTTTAATGGGGTGTGTGCCCCTTCTTTTTCTTTCAAAGTAGGCAGCAACCCTTTTTCTTTCTAATCTGTAATGTGCCCCTTCTCTTCCTTTCAAAGGGACAGGTACCTCTTCTCTTTCTTTTGAAGTGGGAGGGTGCCACTTCTTTTTCTATGAATGGAGCAGGCACCATTTTATTTCTGGCACCCCTTCTTCTTATTTCAGGTATTGCTGCCCCCCTCCTTTCCCTTTGAAAGGAGTGGCACCCCTTCTTTTTCTTTGATAGAGTGGGTGTCTCTTCTTTTTCTTTCAGAGTGGGCAGTATCCTGGGGTATGGGTGCAAAAGATAGATACTGATTCAGGCTGTATAAGGTACGACATGCATGCTGTGTGATTTTATTCCAAGGTTCCAAAAATGAGAAATAACAAGAAAATAAAAATAAATATAAGAAAATAAATCATTACATAGCATTTGTCAGGATGCAATTGTCGTGATTCCTCAACATCACTGAGATCCTGTTTTCTTCTATATTTCATATGGCTTTGAAGTCAGGTACTCAACACTACTGGCATTGTAGCTTGTGATTTTAAGCCACTCCCTGCCTCACTGGACACAAGAAGCAAAGCCTCCACTGGAGTCTGCTTTCACCTGGTTCTACAGGGATCCCCAGACAACCTGAGCAAGGTATGGTAGCCTGAATCACTGCTGCATCTCAACTGCTGGGCCCAAATAAGACTTTTACCTGTTTGGGTACTTTACTGGGCCAGTGGCCACTGACTGGCTAGTTTCACTAGCCCTCTCTGTTTTCTTTTCTCTACTTTACTCAAGTGTTACAGCATTTTTGGACTTTGTGTATTGTTAAACTGCATTTTATTGGTACAAAAAAGTTTAGTAATTGCTGTTTAAACTGAAAATGTATTGTTAAAATTCTTTCTTTCTACCTCTGCCTTCTGTAAGCTATTTGTGCTCTCCCCCTGTTATCCCACCCCTATTCCCACCTATTCTACCTAATTACACATTTTTTGCCCTCTTCTACTAACCCCCCTCTGTTTTGTTTTGGTTTTTTTAAGTGTCTAGTTTTCCATTGGTAGATTATATGTGCCTACCACTAGAGGGCCTCATTATTATTTATTTTATTGTAATCCCTGCCTCACTTCCCTTGCTAACATCACTTTCAAGTGCTGTGGGATTGTGATACCTCACAACCCTATCATGCTACCAAAAGCAATGGATAATTCTTCACTCCACACTAGAAATAATTCTCTTAATTGCTGTGTTCAGCCAAGGTACACCACAAGAACCTATGCAACAACAACAGCAAGGAATTGCCTTCCTACACAACATCCACTGTGACCCCAGCATTGTAACCAGTAATCTGTTATACACTTCCAAAGTCTTGTGGACTCTTTATTGGCTCCTGGTGCAGCTGCAATTTATCAAGGAATTTGGGCCCTGCTTGCCACTGTCAGTACCACTTAGCCTTAATATGATGCACATAAAAAGAAGAAAGATCTCAAACTCATGTCAGTCTCACAAGTTGAATTTCAAACTAGTGAAAGGTTTCATGCTTAGACTCATACTAATGTTGTTGTTACTGTGTGTAAATGTGCACCCTAACCCTGACCCAGCAAGATCTGCTTCACCTAGCAACACAAACAAGCCTTGTTCAATTGCCTTGGTGTCTATCAACATCTGCAGCGTGTTATGTAAGATAGCTAGACTCCAAGCTTGGGTCATGCAGCAAAACCCTGATATCCTGTCCATAGTGAAAAAGTGGCTTTCCCCGAAGATCCCTGATGTGGCTGTTGCTATACCTGGTTATGCCATCTTTAGACAGGATAGACTCACAAAATGAGGGAGTGGCTGTGCCATATACATCAAGGATACACTCATGGGACATACATTACCTATGGACAGCCTAGGAAATGTCACCCAGGCATTAGCCATCAATGTTCTTCTTGGGACTCACAATAAAGCTCTAACAATTGTGTCCTTCTACATATCACCTAAGGCCAATTCAAAGGCTTCCATAGCTTGATGGAGTACATTACAAACCTGCCCCATAGTGCTGAGATAATAATTATGGATGATTTCAATGTCAACTGGCATTCTCCTGAAGTAGGTTCCGTTAAGGATGCAATCTCCACACTCAACTTTACCCAGATTGTTTCATAACCTATTAGGGTTAATTATAAGACAGGTACAAGTACCCTTCTCAATTGGATATTGTCCAGTCATCCAGATCATATCACAAAAATGAATGTACTCCCTGATGCATTAAGTGGCCACTCCCCTATTAACTGTAACTGATCAAATAAATTCAATAAACCTACCCCCCAAAACAATTTTCAGCAGGGTGCTAAAGTGGGGACACCTGGAATCCCTGAAACAACACCTCTATGGCATTGACTGATCATTACTTGATGCCACAGTGGATATAAATAGAGCTTTGGATCACTCAATCAAGCACTTTAATAACGCTTGCGATATCCTTGCCCCCATGAAAAGGATGAAAATCTGAGGCACCATCAATCCTTGGTTTTCCACTGACCTCATTAGTCAGATGAATCACAGAGATCACATCTGGTGTCATGCAAAGGCTACTGGCAAGCATGCAGATGCACAAGAATATAAAACTGCCAGGAATAAGTGCATCTGGGCTAGTCACATCAAAAAAAGCAAGTACCATAGGGAACAACTCACTAACACTTGGGGTGACAGTAAGAACTTTTGGAACAATATAAAAGATGTAACAGGTAAAGATGCTAAGGTTGCACTCATCATGTTAAATATTAATGGATCCTGCACCCTTGACCCATTGACCATTGCCAATGCTTTTAATAACGCATTTGCTGACCTAGGCAGTGTTCTCCCACCAGACTTCTTCAAGGTCATCACTAAAGACACTGAACAGTGAGCAGATGAATCGTTTCCTGCACCATCTCCTTTCAACTTCAAAGAGTTCCTACTGTATATGGTCAGGAAATACCTAATAAAAGTACTCAGGAAGTCAAGGCATAGCAGTGATTCCTTAGATCTCAAATTAGTTGCAATTACCATTGAAGAAATACTGGTGCCCATTGCAAAGATTCTAAACCTCTCACTGAGACTGGCACAATGCCCCCAAATTTGGAAGTCAGCCCTTGTTACCCCATTCACAAAAGTGGAGATTGCACTATACACACAAACTATAGACCTATCTCTATTCTTCCACCTCTGTCTAAGGCACTTGAGTGCATAGTTGCATATCAGCTGGTGGAGTATATGGAAAAATACTCAACTGAGTGCCCCCAGCAGCATGGATTTAGAAAGTGACATAACACTACCACAGCACTGCTAGAATTCACTGGTTTCATTCACCAATCTCTGGATCAAGGTAGATTGGTGGGTGCAGCCTTCATAGAACTCACAAAGGCCTTTGATACAGTGAACCATGCTGTACTTCTCAAACAACTATCCTCAATTGGTATCTCAGCAGATACCATCCTGGTTCAAAAGCTATCTTGTAGGCTGCTCCCAATGGGTGAAGACAACTAATGTCACCTCTGACCATCAACATGTCCACTCTGGAGTATCACAGGGCTCCATACTGGGTCTACTTCTCTTTAGCATCTTTCTTAGCAATCTCCCTCACTCCTGTCACCAACAGATCCTCCTCTATGCTAATGATGTCCTCCCATCCAAGCTTCAAAGCTTCCCTCTGGAGCTTCCTGAAACCTTCTTCCCCTGTCCCTGCTCCTTGTAGCCTACTCCACTGCCCCTCTCCTCCCTCTAGCCAGGTCAGTGAGGGCCTTAGCCTCTGCCTCAGCCTCAGCCCCACCTGCACTTCTTCTCCAGTCCCTGCCTAGAAATCCTTGCCCCGACCCCCCGCCAATGGGCACCCCCCCACAGGGACTTACTATTGTCCTAGCTTCCGTCTACTCCACTGTTTCACCTCCTAATTTATCTCCTTTGTCCCATCCTTTTGTTATGCTCTGTGCCTACATTGTCCTAAAGCCGGTCTGAAATTCTTCTTACATTAGGTTTGTTTACTTGTCTCCTCAACTGTCCATGTGTGAACTCCTGCCAAACATGTTCTACAGCTAGCGTAGCCACACCCTGTTTATTTCCTATGTATATTTCTCGATTCCCACTTGTTCACTGCATGTAGTTTTGTACCACCTTTTTTTTAGAGCTAGCCCTGAAATGCCTGTCTCTTCCTATGTATTTTTTGAGTCCTCAACTGTTTATGTATGAAGTTCCTCACCTGTAACTCTCCCAGGTCACACCTGAAAATAGGCACTTGGCTGTCTAGTGTGCTTACTCGGTTAACAAAAGCAAATAAATAAATAAATATACACTAGCAACACTGACCCTGAACCACTGAAACACCAACTTCAACTCAGCTTTGAAGAAGCGGAGGACTGGTTCAGGAAACACAAGCTGATTCTGAATCCAAAAAAAAAAAAAAAAAGTCATGTTGTTCAGGGGTGTTTGCAGCAAACACAGATCCAGTGCCCTAACCATCAGGAACTCCTCTGGCATCCCGCTTGAACAAATTCAACATTTCAAGTATCCAGGGGTAACCATGGATAGCTCACTATTATATGCCCAGCATGTTGAGAATGTTGCCAAGTCTGCCAGTATCAAGATAGGGTTACTCCACAGACATCAACACAATTTAATGCCTGATGAACTTATAATAGGTATCTATAGCTCCATAGTATCCATTGTTGACTATAGTCTGTTTATCTATGGCTCAGTTTCCATCACTACCCTCTGCAGGGTAACAGTGACACTTGATAAAGCATGCCGACTTCTTACTGGAGTAGCACGTCTTACCCACACATGTAAACTATATGTGCAAACGGGTTTGCTTTAGCTAAATGGGAGGATTCACTATCAAACCTGCTTGCTAACTAAAAGGGCACTTCTCCGGCAGCTGCCTTCTTGTGTTACAAACTTACTGAACCCATCTTGCAGCTCCCTGCACATGCGTAGCTCAGTCAACCAACTCTTCTCTGTCCCAAGATGATAGACTACACAAGGACAATGATCATTTGCATACAGAGCACCACTATGGTTTAATGCACTGCCCAGAGATATCTCTTCCTTACCAAAATTGGGACCATTTAAAGGCGCTCTTTATCAGCATCTTACAGCTAACAGTTCCTGTGACTGTTTCAAATGACATAACACTACCTCAGCAGTATTGATACATCCTTGTATACCTACCTCTCCCATTTTCTCTGCGAATGACCACTTTCACCCTAACGGCTCTGCCTTATTTCCTGCCTCCTTCCCTGATCCTTCTTTCACCTCACCCTCCACCTTCTTTCTACTGTTTATCTTCACTTACCTGAACTTTTGTTCACCCAACTCTAACTATTCCTACTTGACAAAGCACCTTAGGCTGCTTCCTTTTATTAGGTTATTTTTGATTTCCTACCAATTCATAGTTTTAACTTTAGTTGCAATATTAATGTCCTATTGTCATTTTAAATACTTTCTTGTCAATATTTTATGTAATACCATCTGTTGTAGGTCTTGTACCCTTCCCACTGATGTGGAACCTTTGTAAAAGAGCTGTTATGTGCTCAAGGGTATTGTAATCCGAGAATGAATAAATAAGTAAAAGACTGCATGTCCTTCTCTCTCACATGCTTCAGGCAATCTGACTGTCCATGGCTGCTTGCAACTGTTTTTAAGGCTGTTTGCAACTGGGTCTGGGCACTCTTGGAAAACAAGGCTTATTTACCTCAGATACCATTATGAATTTTAAATAAAATAAATGCATTCTCCAGACTTTCCCTCATTGAGGGAAATTATTCATTTATACTAAATCTGGCTTTCTCAGACATGAAACCACTATTTAGTATAAAACATGTTCAATGTGCTTGTGGCAGTTAAAAATTGTTTATACTATATGTGCTGCATCTCAACAGTGCAGCAAAAAAAATGGCTCAGATTTTAACCCCTATGTAGACACCGACGTGTTTCTATATCCTGCCGTGCAAGTTCCCTAGCAGCCGCCCATGTGTATCTACGTCCATTAAGATGTTTTTTTAAGTTGTTTGAATCATATTAAAAATGACTGCTTCAGTAATCTGCCCAGCAGCAGCGCCAGTGTAAGACATAAATGTATCAGTTTTTACTACTGACTCTACCAATCAATGTGAAATTCCTTGCAACATGTGGTTTGTGGTGGCAGGTTTTACCGCTCTCCCACTACGTCTGTTCATTCTGCTCTGAATCTCATGGCATGAGTGGTCATCCGAATTCTGATATTTGACATGGAACCTCGCTGTATTTTGTCTTTGCTCTGACTTCTGAACAATCCACATGTGTGCAGCTGCCAAAGTAAGTTCGTTCAACATTCTCTGTATTCGGTCACAATGGGGCTTTGTATTTGTAATCTTTGCAATAATGGTAAGTGCTAAATATTGTCAGTGTCTGACTAGATTTGTTTGTTATATTTTTTTTTGTATTTTACTCTGTGGATAATTACCATTTTGTCTTGTATTTCTAGAAATAAGTTTCCAGCCCATTTCAAATTTTTATCTTGATAATTGGTGAAATTGACATTTGTCTGTTGCAATATACGATGGTCTTATAGATGTGGGTCCCACCCTGTGGTCAAGATAGCATAAACATTTTTTTCTTTTGTATGAGCTGGTCCTATTTGATGTGTGGCATGTGTTTGTGAAAACCTTACATTTCTTTTGCTGATCGGACAAGCCGAATAAATGGTAGAGTCGAGCCGGAGAAATGGTAGAATCGAGCCAGAGAAATAGTGGAGTTGAGTCGAGTAGATTTATTTTTATATGTCAGTAACTCCAGTAGATCAGGTATCATTTATACTGTAAGTTGAGGTGTTATTTTACTTATTTTTTCTTTCCGGTGATGCCCTAAGTCGAACCTTATTAAAAAAAAAAAGTTCAATCAATGCAGAGATGCAGAAACATCTTGGCAACTATATGCAGTGCTATGCCATTTATGAGATCTGTAGTTGACTTCTCTGGAAAAGAAGAGTAATGGTGTCATGGAAGGAAGGAAAATTCCTGGGAAAATTTCAAGCCTGAATGCTATGTTAAAAAAATGGTCAAATGGCAGGGTTGGTGGGTTCAGGTGTGTTATTCTGCGGGACACATTAGCACGTTGTTTTGATAAATTTGCCCATTTAGCACAAATATCACATTTACTGCAGTTCGATACTATTGTTCATGCTAAATCAATTCCCTGCCATTCAGTGCTGATCAATAATAGGATACGGGGCAAGCATGACTGTTAGATAAAAACAGATGAGAGCGCTGTGTGCTAGCTGCTGATTTTGTGATTTTACTAGCAGACTGAGATGATATACATGCGTGGGAGCCATTAAACCCATTCCACCTTTGAGGTTAGAGAAGCTGGCAGCATTTATGAAGTGTTCTCTGAGGGCGTTCAAAATTGTATAGATCAGATAAATCCCCAATTTGGCATGAAATAGACATTTCTGAGCCACAGAAATCACTAATGAAGTTTATTCCTGACCTTAGCGTGATTGTTTGAGTTATCGGGAATAGTGATCAACCCCTAGCCATTTGCTATTTGGATCCATGTTATCTAGTGGATCTCTTCCTCTACTCCATTCACCAGTTTTTTTTTTTCCTAATTCTAGTTTTAGAGCTGTGGTCTCTCTCCCCCCCATGTTATCATTTTTTGGGGCAAGATACTGTAGACAATCATGTTGGAGCTTCCGATTTCTCCTGCCCATTTTCTAATGCAATTCATGTGTGTCTGACAGTGTTTCTGAACATGTTAGATAGGCATAATCACTCTTAGGTAATTTATTCATATAGTCCCAATCATAATACTAAACAAAAATGTCTCAGATTCATGGAGATTTATTTTTTATGTCATTTTTTCAACCTGAAGCTGCAGCTCTGTTGATTGGGCAAGTTTCACTATAAGGAAATACTTTTTTCTAACTACTTTCCTAAATATTTTATGTTATATTCACATACTACATGAGCACTCTTTGGCCGTCTAAATTTTTTTCCATATTTTTGTGGCGATCTCTCCCATAATTTCTTTTTGTCATTTTCCCCTCATCCAATTGCTGTCACCCCGACTTACTACTAATAAAAAAGATAAATGGAAATGACTACAGTCCAATGATTTTTTAATGTCTCTATTTTGTCTATGATGAATGGTGATGTCCTTTGTTGATCACATGCCATATCCTCCTTCTGGATCCAGGGACTGAAGTATGAGAAGGAAAGGTATCTAAACAATGAGGGAAGATGTGGGATATGATGCTAAGGTGAGTTGGTGAAAAGGGGTTTGATGCATAATTTTTTACAAGGCTTCTGCTCTGTATTATTTTTTTTGGCACCCTGGGGAAATTGGTATCCTTGATTATATTATCCATTATATTATCCACAGATAGGGTTCTGCTTTGTATTTGTTTTTGGCTAAGGTGAGTTGGGGAAAAGGAGTGTGATACATATTTTATTTTTTTAATTACAAGGGTTCTACTCTGTAATTTTTTTTGGCACCCTGGGAAGATTGGTATCCCTGATTATTTTATACACAGATAGGTTTGTGGGAATGGGTGGCAACATGGCTCAGCACCATGGACTGGATTGTGATGGCTCCACATCCTGGTTTATTTTCATCCTGTGTAGACTCTTATTTGTATCAGTGACTTCTACAGATTCCTGGGGCATGGCCTCTGGATCTGATGTCCTACCCTACCTTGGTGGATCTCTACTGGCCTTCAGGGTTTGTGTGCTGCTCCATGGGGCAGGATGCCCACCCTATCATATGGATATCCCCATGGACACCAGGAGGAGGGATCAACAGACAAATGTTGCTTAACCCTTATAGTTTCAAAAGTAGTTTTTATTCTTCTGCCCTGCAATGTCAGTTGGTTGCTGTTGCATAGGTATAATTGTAGAAAGACATTTTGTTTGTGTCCTTGTGATACTTAGTAAGAGGTCCCAAAACCACATCATAGTGAATCTCTACAAGTCCACAAAGACTGTGACCATCTTTTTTGTGTGGGGGGGACTCCATCTGTCAGTCCTCTATGTCTAAGACAGAGGATAATGCCTGATGTACAGGTGATAACCATGGTGTAATCACCTCAAGTGGTTACTAGGGCATCAGTAAACCTCAAGAGTGCAGCTCAATATGTTTACTGCCCTAGCAACCATGAGAGATGATAACACCATGGTTATCACCTGTACATCAGGCATTGTCATTTATAGTGTATGGGACTCGACATGAGAAGTTACACTTCCCCCCAAAACACAAGTAATTTAGGTTTACCTTATTAATAAATCTGCACAATGGCCACATGATTGTGTAGGAAAATAATTTATTAGGATACACGGACTGAATGACAGTGGGCCGAAATACCACCAGAGCTAAAATCTCTATCAGACACAGTGATTGCTAGACTCTGTAACAGTAAACTGTGACAACTGGAATTTAATTTGAATACTGTACTGAGATTAACAATCACCATGGTGTAATACTAAATAACACTAGCATTTAATTTTATAAACCTGTTGCTATGACATAGATGAAAAAGGTTCATAAAGTTCTGACATCACAACAGTGGGATTACAAGATTCTACACAGCTGACTTTCACTGGGTAATAAGGGCTACCCATACATTATGATAAATCCATTTCTCCTCCTTTTTGGCACTCACCCGCCCTCACATTTTTTTTTTATTCTGAAGGGATGAGAATGCTCTAGAAACTGGTACAAGGGTATTCTTAGCAGTTTTGGGCCTGTAGTTCTGTCTTTGCTTATTTCCAAAGTGACAGGATCATCTGTACAGCCCCTTTTTTTTTTGGGGGGGGGGATAGTAGCTGCTATAGAGACTTGTGGGGTATGGGGACATTTCAGATTTTTTCACTACCAGAACAGGCTCTTGTATAATTGGCACTTTAGAAATGTATTGCTTGGAAGGATGATGTGTTGTTTTGGCCTACAAGACACACAATTGGCTACCATACCACTCCAAGGAGGTCTTTGTTAATTTTTCTGTTTAGGTGATGAATCTTTGTGGGTCTGTGTCAAGGGGATTGCCTGAGTCTGATATAGGGATGGCCAACCTGATGGGTGAGTAGTAGGTACAATCAGACATTCTAGAGACTTGGCATGTTGCATTTTACCAACAAGGGCTCCTGATCATAGCCAATATCTCCGTTCTGACAGGCCTGGGGCAAGGTATGGAGAAAATGTCCATGATCTTCAAGTATGTTACATGAGGGATTTTAGGCATGAAAAGTTAGTATTTCCAAATGCCAAACAGAGGCCACAGTGTCATTTGCACCCTTTTTTAAAATGTGCAAGCAAACCACAGCAAGTTTTGGGCTGTCCCTTGATAAAAACAAACACCTTTGTCCATCCATCAAAAGTATTAGGAAGATTAATTTGATATGTACCACCATATTTTAGTTTCACCCAAAACTCACACTCACCAGTTCAGACTTACTCTCTATTTAGAAAATGAGTTGGCACATACAGGATCTCACTTCTTTGAGTTAGTCAATACTAAATATCAGACATACTGACCGTTTCATTGCAAAACAAGAAGGTTATGTGCTTTTCAACGTACTTCAATGGGCGTATCTCTTCTGTGCTTAAATATGGCATTTCTTCTGATTCTGACCCCAGATTTTCAGCATATTCTTTGTGGGACCTCACCTTTTGTACAACAGAGAAAGCATTTTGGTTGGTGTCACCTGACACGGGCGTGCTTGTGGGGGGGGGTCATTGGACACAATTGAATGTTTTAGATGTGGTGGTGTCTGGTATGGGAGTAAACAGGAGGTCCACTGGACAATGAGAATTGTGTTCTTTGGGGGTAATTTCTGGTGTACTTCCAGTTTGTTTTCAGTCATTTTGTGAAGTGCCTCCATTTTGTTTTTATATTTCTGGTGTTGGTGTCTAGATTTGTAGGGCATTGGTGGAACCATTGGACACTGGGAAGTGATTTAATGCTGAATAAGCCTGGTATGGGAGGGAATGGAGGAACTACTTGCCAACAGGGAATACTTTTTCATGGTGTGACCTTGTATGTAATGGCATGAGACAAAGTGCTACTGGACTTGAGAAAGACCTTTACTTGTAGTGGTACCAGGTATAGGATTAAAGTGGCAGAGCACTGCAAATCAGTAAATTCTTTATTTCTGGTAGGGGCTGATGTGGGTGGGCATGGGTGATTCATTGAACACCAGGAAATGTTTTTTTTTTTTGATGGGCTAGTTATGGGAGGGAAATGAATGACCACTGAATATCTGGCAAAAGGTTCATTTTTTTGTTCAGTGGCTGGTAATGGAGGGCAAGGCTACTCAATCTAGACACTCACCACCACAGAAAAATATTAAACAGGTGAGATAGAACTGAAAGAGATGAAGCTGATATGGGGTTGTAGGATGAGGAAGTAGTGTTTGATGGTGAGGAAGTGGGGGTGTTCTGTATTGCTTCTGTATATTCTTCATATTAACCTTTTTTTTTGTCTTTAGCAGGTCTGACAGGATGCTGACTCAGTCCCCATCAGATAAGTAATACTCTATGACTAACCTGCCCTTTTTATACTAATTACTCATTAAGAACTACAGATCCTTCGTGATTCATTTCATATATTTTTATTTTACAGTTTTGCCAGACATAGTCCCTTCAAGATTACTGATTCTTGCTCCCTAGTATCCCGGTAAGAAATGCTTCACATATTACTCAGGTTTATTTTGATTGGGCATGTTATGGTAATGCACCTGGGAAGAGAGAACACTGGGGAGTGCTACAGGATGGGGTGTAAGAAAGGATGAATACTAAAAAGGAAGAAAGGGACCTGTATAATTTCTGACAGCATAAAGGTGTGTAAGTACAGTACTAAGGCATGATGTCCAATGTAACAGCTAATATTTTTCCTAGCCAAACCATCTCTTGTTGGGAGCTGCAATACTGAACATAGGATTTGCAAGAAAGTGAGTTGTGCTCACAACAGAGGGAGGGGAACCTTTCAATTGTCCTTGGTTTGTAGCAGATATACTGCAGGTGGAGGCTGCTTCTAACTGAAAGGTGAAATAAGGAATTTACAATCATCAGGAAAAGACAGTCTTGTTACAATTCTTAAGATTTTCAGTGCAGGAAGAGTTCAAAGCACAGCTGACTTATTTTGGGGCTGACTGCTTTCAGAGCACAAATCACCAGGCTGTTTTGGGGATGGGGAGGTTTACCTGTGTCTGACATGGATGTCTGGATTTTTCTCTGTTTGATTAGCAGGGGATTTTCTCTGTCAAATTGTTGTGTATAGTATCTTGCAGACAGGAAGGCACTTATCACAGCGGTGGGTCAGAGCTCTTAGCTGATTGTTTTGTGAGGGCACGGTTTAGGCTCAACCTCTTCCCACCCTCACCCCACCCACCCCTGGAAATAGTTCCTTTATACCTGGGGTTCTGACATCATTTCCTCAAGAGTGCAAGGTGCATATCAATGTCATATCCTCTCTAGCACACAGCACTGAAAATATACGCATACACATTGTATAATATATATATATTTCTACATAACAAACCAAGCACACACAAAAAAAAACATCGTCATGTGGGGAGTAGTGCAATGTAATGGCTGTGGGGCAGCAGTCTTCCGGGAGTCTTTCTGGAGGCTGAGATGCTGCCCTATTTGCAGACAACTCTCTGCCCTGAGGGAGGAAGTTGCCCGTCTTCAGGCCACACTGGACAGCAGTAAGAGAACCTTCCCCCAGGCCAGACTGGATGGTAGGAAGGGAACCCCCCCATCCAGGGAGCACCAGAGCCACCACCACTACCTCAGAAGTTGCAAGGAAAGCACAGCAGTTGGACCACAGTGGGCTCAGGGAGGGTGAGGAGGGTGGAACAGAGGCACACCCAGTCAGTTGTTCCACTCCACAATCCATACACCATTCTGGGGGAGCACAGCTCCCCTATGGATGCACCCATGGAGGAGATTAAGGAGGCTGAGGACACCCGTCACAAGGGAGGCCCACAGGAAGGAGGCAGAGGATGCCACAAGGAAAGGAAGCAGCTCCTGGTTGGGGACTCAATTATTAGGGGGATAGAACTGGGGGGAGCAGGGAAAACTGAAGTAAAGTGCCTGCCTGGTGCCATGGCTTGTAGGGACAGGAAGTGCATCCTCAGGATCATGAGAACAGCTGCACGGGAGTCTGAGCTGGATGTCATTGTCCACCTAGGGACAAATGACTTGGCTCAACATGAGATTATTGCAGTGCAGAAGGACTTTGTAGAACTGGGGAGAGGGCCTAAGACAAGTAGCACACACAGTATCCTTCTCAGAGGTGCTGCCTGTAAATGGCATGAGTTAGGCAAGGGTACTTTGCACCATGCAGTTTAATGAGTGGTTGAAAAAATGGTGTGGAGCACAAGGGTTTGGCTTCATTGGGGACTGGGGTTCCACCTGGAGAGACACCAGCCTATACTGGCAGGATGGTCTGCATCTGTCCAGGAAGGGAACAAGTCTTTTGAGCAATCGGTTTAAATGCTTCATTGGCAAGCTTTTAAACTAGTCAAGGGGGGAGGCACTGATAAGCAACAGGAAAATCCCAGCCTCTCCCACAAAACAGGGTACTAAATGGGAAAAGACCGAGATAGAAAGGTCAGTGGGGGATGCTGCAACAGAAAGTAAAGCCATCAAAAATGGAAAGCAATGAGTACCAATGCACGTAGTCTGAGTAACAAGCTTCCTGAATTAGTGGCCTTGATGGAGGAGGAACATCTAGATATGTGGCAGTCACAGAAACATGGTTCACACAAAACCATGACTGGGACATAAACATACCAGGATACACTATCTACAGGAGAGACAGAGAGGTAAAAGAGGAGGAGGAGGAGTAGCTCTTACATAGGGAAGGAATCAAAGTAACAGAACAAAAGAGAAAACAGGAGGAGAAGAAGCACTGTGGGTAAATTTGGAGACTGGCAATGGCACCACAATCCACACAGGGGGTATATACAGACCCCCTTCTCAGGGGGAGGAAATGGACAAGGAAATGATAGAAAGTATACTTAGTATGGCAGAAAAAGGGGAGATATTGCTGATGGGTGATCCGAATATGCCAGATGTTAACTAGAGTGCAGTTGCCGCAGCCACTCCGAAGAGTGGAGTTATTCTAGATGCCCTACAGGGGGCATGCCTTAGACCACTAGTATTGGAGCCCACTCGAGAGGGAGCAATCTTAGACCTGGTTCTTTCAAATGGAGATGAAGAGAGGATCACAGATGTAGAAGTGGGTAGCCATCTGGGAACTAGCGACCATCGAACAGTATGGTTCTAATAAACACAGCAATAGAGTCAAGCCATACAAAGGCAAAGGTACTGGACTTTAGGAGGCTGACTTTGCCAAAATGGAAGTCCTAAGGAATGCACTAGCAATGGGCAGGAAGGAGGGGTGGAAGAATAATGGGAATAATAAAACTGCCATCACAGAGGCAACAAGCCTTGTGTGAAGCAAATAAACAAAACTAAACGATGTCAGAAACCACTATGGTTCTCAAAGAAGTGGTGAAGGTTCAAGAGAAAAAGAAAGCTTTCAGGAAGTACAAGGAATCACAGAAGGAGTAGGACAGAGAACTGTATCAGTTAAAGCAAAAGGAAGCTGGGAAGGCAGTCAGAACAGCAAAGGCCCAAACCGAGGAAAAGATAGCCAACTCAGTTAAGAAGGGGATAAAACCTTTATAGGTACATCAGGGAGCTGAAGGAAGACCAAGGGAGGGATAGTGAGGCTTAATAAAGGGGAGGTGGGCAGAGGGAGCTGTGAAAAGGCAGAGATACTAAACAAATATTTTGCTCAGTATTTACAAAGGAAGAGGGGAGGTACCTAGAACGAACAGTAGAAACACACTGGATACAGAAGTTGATACCAGCCCATTTACAGAAGAAAGGGTTCTGAAAGAACTCTTAAAACTGAAGGTGGACAAAGCAATGGGGCCTGATGGAATCATCCAGAATTGAAAAAAATAAGGTAGAACCATAATGAGAGCACTACGACCCAAGGCAGCATGGATTCACTAGCAGGAAGGTCATGCCAGACAAATCTGGTAGATTTCTTTGACTGGGTGACCAAGTAGTAGATCAGGAGGGCTGTGGACATGGCCTACCTAGACTTTAGCAAGGCATTTGACACAGTCCCACACAAAGATTAATATACAAGTTAGCTAGCCTGGGAGTGGGTCCCAAGATGACAGCCTGGGTAAAAATTGGCTGGAAAATAGGACACAGAGTAATAGTAAATGGAGTCACTCTGATGAAAGGGAGGTTACTAGTGGGGTACCGCAGGGTTCAGTATTAGGACCAGTCCTCTTCAATGTCTTTATAGCGTACATTGCAGAGGGACTGGAAGAAAAGTATGTCTCTTTGCAGATGACACAAAGATCTGCAACAGAGTTGATGCACAAGGTGGGGTGGAAAGGATGAAAGGGACTTGACAAGGTTAGAGGAATGGTCAAATGTGGCAGCTTAGATTCAATGCTAAGAAGTGCAAGGTAATGCACCTGGGAAACAAAAACCCAGGGAAGAGTACACAATGGTGGGTGAGATACTAACGACAACAAAAATGGAAAGGGACCTGGGGGTAGTCATATCAGATGACCTAAAGGTGGGCAAGCAAGGTGAGAGGGCAGCAAGGAGGGCTGGGGGGATATTGGGATGCATAGGGAGAGGCATCACCAGTAGAAAACAGGAAGTTATTTTTCCCCTGTACAGACAGCAGGTCAGACCCCATCTGGAGTACTGCATGAAGTTCTGGAGACCCAGTCTTCGCAAAGACATAGACAGGATGGAAGCTGTCCAGAGGAGGGCAACTAAAATGGTGCAGGGTCTGCACCAGAAGACATATGAAGAGAGACTAAAGGAGCTTAATATGTATAGCCTCAAGGAAAGGAGGGAGAGGGGGACATGATAGAAACTTTCAAGTACCTCAAGGGAATCAACAAAGTCCAAGAGGGTAGCATCTTTCAAAAAAAGAGGTGTGCAAGAACAAGGGGGCACAATTTGAAGATAGAGGGGGTAGCTTAGAGGTAATTTAAGGAAGTATTTTTTCACAGAGAGGGTTGTGGATGCATGGAACGGCCTTCTGGAGGAAGTCGTGGAGTCAAAAACAGTGGTGGAATTCAAGCATGCATGGGACAGTCATAAGGCAATTCTAGGGGATGGGGGTAGGAAGAAGTAGGCTGCTGGTTAACTAGGATCTGTAGCTTATCCAGTAGGCAGGGAAATGGGCAGACTGGGTGGGCCAAGCGGTCCTTATCTGCCATCAAATTCTATATTTCTATGTATCTAACCTTCCCATATAATGTGCCACATCATGGTAAGCATTCCCTGGTGTCTAATGGTGCCCCACAAGTCCTCCCATATCAGGCCACACCATCAAACATGTATTCCCTGTTGTCCAGTGGTCCCCAATACCATCCCATATCAGGTTTCACAATAACCTAAGCATCCTATGATGTCCAATGGCCCCCCACAAGCCATCCCACACACCCTGAGAATCCTGGGATCACCAGTGGCTAAACAGACTTTGTCCAGATGGCTAGTCCATTGCAGCACTTTCTGTTACAACAAATACAACCAACCCATACCAGGTTCGGTTAAGGGCCATTCCACCGGGGGTGTTTCTGCTTCTTTTGTGGCATTGCGTAATGTCTCAACAGCAGACATCAGCCACTCACAATGCGAATAAAGTCCAGCAGTATGGCAAGATGAAAGTCATGGATGGTTCAGCCCTCTGCCCCACTCTGCTGGATGAAAAATATACACAGGAGTATTGATCTGAAATTTCCCATTGAATATGTTTCATGTGCTTTTCTAATGTTTCATATTTTTAATATTTTTCAGTCTATCAATGGATATTCTTGGGCTGTTTCAAAAGATGCATTGCAAGGAGGAGCACTCAATCTTCATTCATTTCCCATCCACAGTAAGGAATGTTATGCTATAAAAATGTTCATCACCACATCGGTTGCACCATCTGGTGCTTCAATGGATGCTGATGATAAAATAAGACCAGCATTTAAAAGAAAATATATAATATGCATATGTTCACTTTCATTTCTATTTGTACAGCAGTTATGCGTTCATGTTATAGACTGTTAGTAATATGTTATGATATAAAACAAATGTAATCAGAAGAACTGACAATTGAATTGACAAACTATAAGCAAGAGTTTGGATGTATATGCTTTATTAATAAGACATAAAATGGGTCGATTTTACCAGTGAATTAACATGTATGATGTGACTTTGCAAATGGCTAAGGTCAATTTAATAACCCCTGTCTTGACTTGATCTCTTAGAGTTTTTCTTGCATCATCTTCATTGGGACAGCACCTGCAAATCAGAAGAGAACAACGGTTCATTTTTGCATTTATCGGTTCACTGACACCTAGACTGTTTTTGGAACTTGAAACTTGACTTTTGATGGATATCAGTTGTACTTTGAGTCTTCTTCCTTGCTTGATATATGCAAACTTCTTCCTATGTTGTGATATTGTATATTGTATGATTAATAAAAGTTGCAAGTTCCAAAACAAGAAAAGTTTTAATTTGGTGATTTTCTTGAGTAGTAAGGTAAAACACCATCTAGTTATGACTGGGTAACATCAGGAGGCATTAACACACACTGGAGGGTGGAGAAAAATGCCAGCTGATGTTATCCAAACATAACCGCATAGTCATTTTCCTTGCTAATCTGATATTCCACTTGGCTTCTCATGTCAGCTGATGCCAAGAACTGCATACACCTTTGCAGTACCCAAGCACTCCTGCGGTCAGTGCAGGTCTCTGGTCATTGTAGTAAGGTTAAACGCTATTTGTTTATAACCGGGTAACATCAGGAAGCATTATTGCTCACTACAGGGTGGAGATAATGCCTACTGATGTTATCCAAGCATAACCCCATAGTCATTTTCCTTGCCAATCTGATATTCCACTTGGCTTCTCATGTCAGCCGATGCCAAGAACCGCATACACCTATGCAGTAGTCAAGTGTTCCTGAGGTCAGTACAAGTCTCTGGTCATTGTAGTAAGGTAAAACACTATTTGTTTAAGACCAGGTAACATCAGGAGACATTAACACACACTGGAGCATGGTGAAAATGCTGACTGATGTTATTCCGTCATGACGCCATAGTCATTTACCTTGCTATTGTGTTATTCCACTTGACTGTTTATGTCAGCCAGTGCCCAGATCCACATACACATATGCAGTAGTCAAGTGTTCCTAAGGTCAGTGCAGGTCTCTGGTCATTATAGTAAGGTACAACACTACTTGGTTATGGTCAGCTAACATCAATATTCATTAACATACACAAAACAGTGGTAAAAATGCCGACTGATGTTATCGGAACATAATCCCATAGTCATTTACCTTGCTATTCTGTTATTCCACTTGGCTGTTCATGTCAGCTGATGCCAAGAACTACATACAGATATGTAGTAGTCAAGTGTTCCGGAGGTCAGTGCAGGTCTCACGTCATTATAGTAAGCTTAAACACTATTTGGTAATGACCAGGTAACATCAGATTGCATTAGCACACACAAAAGAGGGGTGAGAATGCCAATTGATGTTATCCAAACATAACACCGTAGTCATTTTCCTTGCTAATCTGATATTCCACTTGACTTCTCATGCCAGCCAATGCCAAGAACCGCATACACCTATGCAGTAGTCAAGTGTTCCTGAGGTCAGTATAAGTCTCAGGTCATTGTAGTAAGGTAAAACACTATTTGTTTAAGACCGGGTAACATCAGGAGGCATTAACACACACACTGGATGATGGTGAAAATGCTGACTGATGTTATTCGGTCATGACCCCATAGTCATTTACCTTGCTATTGTGTTATTCCACTTGGCTGTTTATGTCAGTCAATGCCCAGATCCACATACACATATGCAGTAGTCAAGTGTTCCTAAGGTCAGTGCAGGTCTCTGGTCATTATAGTAAGGTTAAACACTATTTGTTTACAACCGGGTAACATCAGAATGCATTAAACCACACTGGAAGGTGGTGAAGATGCTGACTAATGTTGTCCAGTCATAACCCCATAGTCATTTTCCTTGCTAATCTGATATTCCACTTGGTTTTTCATGTCAGCCAATGCCAAGAACTGCATACAGTTATGCAGTAGTCAAGTGTTCCTGAGGTCAGTGCAGGTCTCTGGTCATTATAGTAAGGTACAACACTATATGGTTATGGCCGGGTAACATCAAGATGCATTAACACACATAAAAGAGTGGTGAAAATGCAGAGTGATGTTATCCAAACAAAGCCCTATAGATGTTTTCCTTGCTAATCTGATATTCCACTTTGCTTTTCATGCCAGTTGATGCCAAGAAACGCATACACATATGCAGTAGTCAAGTGTTCCTGAGATCAGTACAAGTCTCTGGTTATTGTAGTATGGTAAAACCCTATTTGTTTATTATCAGGTAATGGCAGGAGGCATTAACAGACACTGGAGGGTGGTGAAAATGCTGATTGATGTTATCCAGTCATAAACCTATAGTGATTTAGTGGGGGTTGACATTGTACACTAGGGAATGCTTAACTTGATGTTGAACCTGATATGAGATGGGATGTTTCTATTATCATATCACTGTGTCTTCCTGCAGAAAAGCTCCTGATCAGACATCTTACTGATCGACAAGAACATCTGTCTCATAGAGTCCCGGTCCGAGTTTTCAGATATTTTTGAATATCGCTTTCTTCACTATTGAAGGTGGGGTCTGTTTTTCTGTCCCCACACAGTGACTGATTATGTTTGCTACTGGATTTCTGGACTTTTCTGCATGGGGGATTTGGGGTTTAATCTGTGTTACTTTAAGGGCTAGTTTGCTGACTGTCTCTACAGATCATCTAGCACTATTATTCTGTGTTTTAGAAAGAAGCTTTTAAATACTGTATTTAGAGTGCTTACCTTCTGTAGGATTGTCTAGAATCTGTAGTGTGTGTGTCCGCCATCTTGCACATGCGCAGTAGCCATCTGTATCCCCGATACAGTCCCAACAGTTGGCGCATGCACAGTAGGGTCCTGAACTAGGGCCCGCTGCATACTAATGTAATTCCTTTGTTTCCCTTCATAGGCCCTGAAGCAGCTCTCTCCCTTCACAACTCTGCCCAGCAGCAGAGCCTGAACTCGGTGATTGCCAGAGCCTTTAAGGGGTAAAGCCTCCTGCACTACAGCCTGCCTGTTGTGTAGCACTTCCCACCCAGGGGCGGCCCTTCATTTTACTAGAGTGTCCACTTTCCCATTTGCATCTTATACACTCCAACCACTAGGGGTTGCTGCACTTTCCACTCTGGCACCTCTATCCACTCTCTACTCCTCCCTAGCAACTATTGCAATCCCTGTCCACTAGAGGTCTCTGCAGTTCCCTCCTAATCCTTTCTGCTATTTTCTTTCCTCACTCCTTCCCATCAGCCCACCACTAGGCCCCCTGCAAGCCTCAAACCTTGCACCCCTTACTCCAAAGTCTGCAGCCTAACCACCAAGCCAATATCTTTCTCTACTTTCAAGCTCTTAACCCTTCCTTCTTAGAAACAAGAATTTCTGTTCTCTGTCCCAAAGCTGTTCACAGACCCAGTACCCTTGCTATCAGAGTCAGCAGCTCTACCTCTTAATCATTTTATTTGGCTATCTTATGCCTACTTTCTAAGACTTTCATAGTCTCTTACCCCCCCCACTCTGCCAAAATATTTAACCACTTCTCTCTTGCTGCCATTGCAGGTATTGAACGCTGCACCCTCACTGTTTCAGTCAGCAGCTCCACCACTCAGCTATCACATCAGACTATTATTTGTGATAGGTTTTAAGACTCTAAAACCCTCTAACCCTCATAGTCTGCTCAAATATTTTCTGAGTGTTACTGCAGGCTTTGAGCCCTGCTCCCTGCTGCTGCAGCCACTGTCTTGTGTCCTTTTCTATCACCCTGGGCAAGCCTTGAACCTAGTGCTCTATGCGCATGAGGCAGGGGCTCCGCCACTGTACCAAGGTGGCAACTACACTTAGAGGTAGACCTTTCACTACCATCTTCCCCTCTATCATCCAAGTTCCCCCATCTTTCTTCACTTCAGCTCTCACACCCTTACCAATCATGCATGCACACCTCCTGCCTACCTGCCTCTCTCTCCTCCTCCTTTTGCCTTCTGCTAACCCTAATGTCCCTGTTAACCCTCAGCCTCACTACTCTAGTGCTCCTACCTGCCCTCCTGCCTCCTCCTCCTATGCCACTGCCCTTCCCCCTCCCTCCTCCTCCACTCACCCATATGCTCCTCTCCACCTCACCCCCCATCTAGACACTACCTTTCCTCCCCCCTTCGCTCCCTCGGGCATCTTATCACTCAAACCTTCTCAGCCTGTGCTGCCCTACCCACCCCCTGTGCTATGAAAGCCCTCTTCTCTTCCTATCACTCCCAGTGTAAACTCTCCTTCTGCCACCCTCTGTCCAGAGCAGCTCTCCTCCTTCTGCTCCTGACTGGTAACATACATCCCAATCCTGGTCCAGCTTGCAAAGGCTCCTCTAAGGAATCCACCGGGCTTCATATTGCTTCCATGAACATATGTAGCCTCCTTAAAAAATTTGACTCTCTCAATTGCTGGGTTGCGGTTCATAAACCTGACGTTATCTCAATAGTTGAAACTTGGCTGTCAGACTCTACCCTGACTCCTGGTCTCACTCCTGGCTACTCCCTCTATCGGGAGGACCGTGTTGGTAGGCGAGGTGGGGCTGTGCCATTTATGTCAAAGACCCTCTCGTTGGACTAGCCCTCCCAGCCCTGGTCCTTGACTTCAGGGCTCAGGCCCTAACCCTAAAACTATCTCCTGATCCCTCTAGGGGTCCCATCTACCTGACTATAGTGTACATACCTCCAAAAAATTATGCACAAGCACTAGGCCCACTAATCGATTATCTTACCTCCCTACCCCACTCCTCCGACCAAATCCTTGTGGGGGACTTGAACATCAATTGGCTCAGCCCTTCATCCACTTCCTCCTGTGACGCCTTTACAGCCATCGACCTACCCAACTAGTCTCCCAACCCACTAGAGTGAATCCTGGAATGGGCTTTAGCACACTCTTGGATGTGGTCCTCTCAAACCGCCTAACACATCCATAATATCAAATCCTCCCAAACTGCCTTAGCAGACCACTCCCTGGTTCTCTTCTATTGGTCAACCTCTGCCCAAACCCACAGCACAAACTACCCTTCGGCAACATCTTAGACCTGGTGGGCTAAAGAAAGGTCTTAAGCAACTCCTAGCCCTCATAGACTGGTCCCCTATACTAAATACCCCAGATATTACTACGGCCCTTACCTTCTTTATCCACACCTCAACTCTGCTTGCAACATTTTTGCACCCATAACTGCATGCCGGTCCAAAGTAAGGAATGCCCCCTGGATTACCCCCACCCTGCGCCAACTTCTTAAGCACAGGGACAATCTATGGCACATTGCCACGGAAACAGGCTGCCCAGCTGACAGGCTGGCCTATGCTGCTGCCCAGAACAAATGTACATGGGCCATCTGCAAAGCAAAGGCTGAGCACTATCAAGCCTCCCTCACTTCCTTATGGGGGAATGCTAGGACATTCTGGGACAACATTAAGCAGCTGAATGGTGGCACGCATTCCCCCCCACCTTCGCTTATCAACATTAATGGTTTGGTCTCCTCAGATGCTGTCCTTATTGCCAACCACCTCAACAAATCTTTCACAGACCTTAGCCCGGTGCTCCCTGATAATTTCTTCACTCCCCCTCCCTCCAGGTCTGTCCCTATTCTCCCACACCCCTTGTTCTACCTGTGCTGAGTCACTGCCAGGAGTCAGACCTTACCTACTCAAGGCCTTAAAGGTAACATATTGGCAATGACTCCCTAGATCCCAGTCTTCTCCGTCAGGTTCTGGATCTGGTTATCTCACCAATCACCAGCCTCTTTAACAAATTCCTCTGACTAGGGCAACTTCCCTCTGCCTGGAAGATAGCTACTGTCACCCCAATACACAAGGGTGGTGATAGGACCCTCCCTAGCAATTATCGACCTATCTCAATCCTCTCTTCTCTCTCTAAGGTCTTAGAAAAAATTGTGGCCACCCAAATCTCTGAATACCTCTATAAATATAGCATCCTCTTCCCAGAACAACATGGTTTCAGAGCAGGCCACAGCACCAATATTGCCCTCCTGGAGTTCTCTAACTTTCTTCACACCTCACTGGACTCTTGTTCCCTAGCAGGTGCAGTGTTCATTGACTTATCAAAAGCCTTTGATACTGTCTCCCACCCCTTCCTGCTAACTACCCTTAGTCACTTAGGCTTTGCCACTGGGCCTGTTTCCTGGTGCTCCAGCTACTTGTCGGCCTGCTCACAATGTGTGAAAATCAACAGGAAACTTTCCAGCACCTGCCCTATCCACTCTAGAGTCCCTCAGGGCTCCATTCTTGGGCCCTTGCTGTTTTCCTTTTTTCTCAACTCCCTGCTCAGTGTATGTACTGGTAAAATCCTTCTTTACGCAGATGATGCTGTACTCTTTGCCTCCGACCGTAATCCCATCTCACTTCAGGATTCTCTGCAGGAATCCTACAATGACGCAGAAGCCTGGTTTACTGAGCACAGGCTCATAATTAATATAAAAGAAAACCAAAACCATGCTCTTTGCCCACCCCAAAATAAATCCAGTAACTATCTTCTCTGCAGTCCATTTCCACCTCTAAACTCCCTATTGAGCTAGTTCACTCTTATAAATACCTAGGTATAACCTTTGACCCTGCCCTCTCTTTTCATGCCCACATCTCTGCCCTTGCCTCAGCCTCTAACACTCGGCTGTGTATCCTCTATCATCATAAAAATGCCTCCCCATGGATGCCCTCCGACTTGCAGTCACATTCTCTGTTCTGTCTCTGGTAGACTATGGCCTACCTGTGTATGGTGCAGCAGACAAGACTGCCCTGCACAAGATCCTCCTCACCTTAAACAAGGCCTGCAGGCTCATAACTGGGGCTCCTAGTCTAACCCACACTTGCCGTCTTTACACCATGGCTAATCTACTCAACCTAGATGAGCGCCTCAAATACCAAACCTGCCTCCTAACAAAAAAATCACTCCTTGGGCTATCCCCACCGGATCTGTCAACCACTATCCACCGTGCAAACCCTACAGTGCATACCTGCATATCCCACAAAACTGCACTGGTTATATTTAGGGCGAGAACCTCACAAGGTCAAAGGGCTTACCCCACAGAGCCCCCTGTTGGTATAACGCCCTCCTCGCCGGAGTCACTGATGCCGCCTCATTATCTTATTTTAAAACTAGTCTTAGAAATCACCTGCTCTCAACACGCGTGTACCTGCCTCTAAGCCTCCTCCTATCATCCTCCCAGACAGAGGCTCATTGAGCCCTCTGACCTTCTGTCCAGCTCTACCTTTACTTGCTACTATCTTCCCACACTCTTCTTCTGATGTCTTCCACCCATCCTTACCTTTATTCTGCCCACTGAATCAATATCCATGTAACTACTATATATTGTCTACTCTGTAAAGCGCACATGTAAGCCTGTTGTATACTGCGTTTGACAAACGCCTGTGTTTTTTGGCTGATTCCTAAATGTACTCAGATTTTTTGTCTGCCTCGATGTTTGTTTCTTGCACTGTTTTGTCCTCACTGTGATGAGGTACCTTTGTAAATGACCCTCTGGCTCAAAGGTTGTTAAACTGATGTTTTAATAAATAAATAAATAAAACAAGTTATGTGCATCACAAGTTGTTGCATATTGTATGGGAGAAAATTAGTGTACAACAGGGAATTTTTTTTGGGGGTGTTGGGACCAAAAGGCCCTCCCATATCATGCCTCACCAGCAAAAATGCAGTCATTGTAGTTCAGTATTTCCCTAATTCCCTCCCATATCATGCACCACAACAAGTCAAGCATTACCTGTACTCCAGTGGCCTACAGGGAATGCTTAACCTTGAGTGCCACCTGGTATGGAATGGATATGGGGAACACTAGACAATACTGAATGCCTGACATGGGATGGCTTGTGTGGATCAATTGGACACCATAACTTGTGGTGACACCTTATATGGGAGGGTTTTGGGGGACCATTGAAGAACAGAGAATGCATTTTTGGTGGAGGGTCCAGATATGGGAGGACTTGGGGGGGCATTGGACACCAAGGAATGCTTAAATTGCTATGTCATCTGATTTGGGAGGGAATGGGGGTCCATTGAACAACTCTGTATGTGTTTGTGATGGTGAGGCATGATATGGGAGGGCTTGGGTGTGTCCATTGGACATCATAGAATGCTTAACTATTGGTGATGCTTGATATGGCATGGTACTGAAAGACTACTGGGCAACAGGGAATGTATTTTTGGTGGTGGGGCCTGATATGGGAGGACTTGTGGGGTACCATTGGACACCAGCGAATGCTTAAATTGCTGTGGTGTCTGATTTGGGATGGAATTGGGGGTCTGTTGAACAATGTGGAATGGATTTTTGGTGGTGGCTCCTGATAGCGGAGGGATTTGGGGGGTCATTTGTCACTAGGAAATGCTCAACATATTGTGGCACCTGATACGGGAGGGAATTTGGTGACCACTGAACAAAGTGGAATGCATTTTTGGTGTGGAGGCCTGATATGGTAGGGACTTCCATTATTAGGCGCAAACAACTAAAAGACCATTTCATGATGTCCAATGTTCCCCTGAATCCCTCACACATCAGGCGTTAAGCGTTCCCTGGTGTCTAATGGCCCCTCATAAGCTCTTCTGTATCAGACCCTGCCACCAAAAACACATTCTTTGATCTCAAGTTGTCCCACATCACACATGTTCGATGGGACCACAATTCCCTCCCATTTCAGGTGCTACAAATCATGCATTTCCTTGTGAGATACGGCCATCCAGAAGCCCTCCAGTGTCCAGCCCCATCACCAAAAGAGCATTCCCTGTTGTCCGATGGTCCCCCAATACCCTTCCACGTCAGGCATCACCACAAGTTAAGCATTCTATGGTATCCAATGGACCCAAACAAACCCTCACTTATGCCTCACCACCAAAAGCACAATCAGTGTTATTCAATAGACTTCCAATTCTCTCCCATATCAGTCACCACAACAAGTTAAGCATTCACTGTAGTCTAATGGCCTACAGGAAATGCTTAACCTGGAGTGCTGCCTGGTATGGGAGGGATCTGGGAGGAACATTGGATAACACTGAATGCATTTTTGATGGTGAGACCTGATATGGGAGGGCTTGTGCAGGTCTCTTGTGACTATAGTAAGGTAAAACACTATTTGGTTATGACCGGGTAACATCATGAGGCATTAACACACACTAAAGGGTCGTGAAAATGTCGACTGATGTTATCTGATCGTAACACCATTCTAATTGGCTGTTCATGTCAGCTGATGCCCAGAGCCACATAGGCATACACAGTAGCCAAGTGTTCATGAGGTAATTGCAAGTCTCTGTCTTCATAGTAAGGTAAAATACTATTTGGTTGTGACCGTGTAAAATCATGAACACACTAAAATGCCAGCAGAAACATGCCTCATGGTCCAGGAATGGGAGGGTTTATGGGGGTTCATTGTATACCAGGGAATGCTTTAGCTGTGGTGGCACGTTATATTGAAGGGCATGTTTTTATTATAATCTCACTGAATGTCCTCCTGCGGGACATCTTATTGAACGACAACAACATTTGTTTTGTAGATTCCGAGTCCGAGTTTCTGGAGATTTTTTGAACATCATTTGATTCTACAGTCAAGGTCAGTTATTTTCTCTGCTAGTGTGTGAGGGAATTTGGGGTACAACTGGTCAATACTGAAGGTGTTTATTGTAGCAATGACTGGTCTGGGAGGGTATGGGGAGGTCATCGGACACCATTAAATGCTTTTTGTTTGATGGCACAAATTACGGTTTCCCTGTCACAGATGGTACAAGCAGGGCAAGGCCTGGATTGCAAAATGCAATTTTTGACTTGTGCCTTCTAGAATGGATAAAAAGAGAGATACTAAGTACTGGGAACCAAATAGACATTTTAGTCTCAGAAATCACAAATAATGTTTATTCCTGGATTCAATGTGTCTTTGTGGTTCAGGCAGGGCAATGCCCAATGCTCAACCTACTGTTTTATTGTGTATACATATTATCTTAGTGAGTGTTGATACTTGGTGAGAATCAGGACGCTAATTTCATGACAGCGCATGTTATGAAGGTGTATGTTGGAACAACTTGATGGTTGAAGTGAACTAGGTGCTTCATTGACAGAAGAGATGCCAAGAATGTACTACATGAAAAGGGCCATGAAATGAACCCAACTGATTGCGGAGAGCACTGATCTTTCTAATCCTCTCCACTGCTAACATTATCTCTTCCCTCATTCTATATTACCTAATTGTAATTCTATATATCTCTATTTTCACAATCAGCTTTAGCAGTAACTTTTTATCTAATTTGTCACTGTTTTCTCAAATGTAGTATGATACCCCATTCATATCTATACAATATCGGTTTCTTCTCTTGCTACTGTAACTTCTTCATGTTGAGCTATTTTTGTTTCTCTTTCACATGCCTGAAAGGATGAAGACTCCTTCCCAATCAGATAAGTATTACTCAGTTATGAATATGTTCTGTATTATTAATTCACTAAGAACTACAGATCCTTTATGACTTCATTCCTATATTTTATTTTACAGTCTGATGGATGTCGAAATGTCAAGATTCCTGCACCAGACTCCATAGTCAAGCCAAGCCCAGACCACCAGGTATCCATTACAACTCAATATTATCCTGATAAGGTACTTTCCACATATTATTTTGTCATGTCTAGTACAGGAGTGTTTGAGTTGGACAGGTACCCTCTAATCCCAGTTCAAGCGGTGCCTGGTTTCAAAGAGAATCAGAGAACAACTGACTAAAGTGGGAATCCTTTTTGAGTGATGGGACATGGTATATGAGTGCATTGGAGGGCTACAGGACACCAGTGAATTCTTTATATTTATTAGAGTCTGGTATGGGAATGCTTAGGTTGGACCAATAAACACCAGGGAATACTGTATTTGTTGTAACACCTGTTATAGGAAGCATGGGGGATCACATGACACCAGGGAATGCTTTACGTATGGTGGTATCTTGTATAGGAAGGGTTAGTTGAGTCCACTGGAGTCCAGTCCAGTGAATTCTTTATTTTTGGCTGTGGCATCTGGACAAGAGGGAGTGCTTTACATGTCTGGTGTTGGAGCCTAGTCTTTGGAGGGCATTGTTAGAGCCTTTTGACACTGCAGAGTTGTTTACTTGTGGAGGAGCCTGGTATGGGAGGGAATGGGAGACCTAATTGACAACAGGGAATGCTTTTTTGTGGTGTGGCCTTGTACGGGAGGGCATGAGAGGGCTACCACACTCTAGCAAGTCCTTATCTTGTGGTGGCTCATGGTATGAGATTACAGTGGGAGACCACTGGAAATCAGTGAATTCCTTATTTCTGGTGGGTTCTGGTGATGGTTGGCGTGGGTGGGTCATTGGACTCCAAGAAGAGCTTTTCACTTGAAGTCGCAAGGTATGAGAAGGAAAAGGATTTTTTTTTTCCTTTGCGGTCTGGTAAAGGTGAATAAGGCTTCTTTGTCTCGCCTCTCACCACCACACAAAAATACTATACAGATGAGATAGGACTGAAAGAGAAGGAGAGGATATGTAGTTGGAAAAGGAGGAAATAGTGTTTGATGGTGAGGCAGTGGGGATGTTCTTCTGTATTGCTACTGTATATTCTTCCTATTAACCTATTTTTTTCCTTTCTCTTTAAAAGGTCTGACAGGATGCTGACTCCGTCCCCATCAGATAATTATTACTCTATGACTAACCTGTTCTATATTTTCTAATTACTCATTAAGAACTACAGATCCTTTGTGACTGCTTTCATATATTTTGACTTTACAGTTTAGCTGGACAATGTCTCCTCAAGATTGTTGATTCTGGCTCCCTAGTAACCCTGGTAAGAGACTCTTCACATATTAATTGTTTTTATTTTGAGTGGGTGAGTTATGGTAATGCACCTGGGAAGAGGGAACACTGGGAAATGCTACAGGATGGGGAAGGGGTGCTGGCCACTAAAAAGAAAAAAAATAACCTGGATAATTTTTGAGAACCTAAAGGTGTCTAATCAGAGTACAAACACTGCAGGTAGGGTCAATGGCATGCTGGGATGCATAGGTAAAGGTATCACAAGCATAAGGTGTGGAGTGGTTATGCCATTGCACCAGATGCTAGTGAGGCCTCACCTAGAGCACTATGCACAGTTCTGTAGGGCATACCATCATAAGGACATTGACAGAGTAGAGGCGGTCCAGAGTAGTGCCTTCGGGCAGACTGGATGGGCCTGTCGGTCCTTATCAGCCAACAATTTCTACGTTTATATGTTCCCATGCTTGCATGGAATGGGAGGGAACTGGAAGACCAGGGAACACCAGGGAAAGCTTTTAGTGTGGTTAGGCCTGATTTGGGATGACATGATGAGGCCATTGGATACCAGGAAGATATTTTCTTTTGTTGGTGCCTTTTATTTCAGAGAATTGGGGGAACGGTCCAACTAAGGGAATCCTCCCCTCACACATACTTGGTGCTGGATTCCTCACACAGCCCAGTTACTGGATCATGAGGTCACAGGCACAGTCTAACTGATCCCCTTCCCATTTCAGTCCAACCTCCCTGACATCATCCATACATATGATTCAACTGTGGGACCTTGTATGGTCCAACTCTGATAATTCCCCCTCTAAAAAAAATGGGGCACTGTATCATGAGGTCATAGCCACAGCCTAACTGAAACCCTTCACATTACTTTTACACCCATTCAGGAAGCTTTTTAGCAAAGGTGGCCATCTTGGGGCATTTTAGCAAAGGCAGCCATTTTGATGCATTTTAGCTTCTGCTTAATGTGTGACTTACGTCATCCACCAGCAACTTTAATCAATGTATACAGCTGGAGAGGTATAACGACATGAAAGTGGGGTGTTCACACAGAGAACCATGGTAATTAAGTAGAAAGATAGAAGGAATTTATAACACATTTTGATAATAAATTATTTTTGTATTTCCTTTTCTTTTAGAACATTTAATCCAATACTAAGAGCAGATGTCATACATGCTTCCAACTCTAACAACCTGGAATATGAAATTTAGATGAACATCTTGTTAAAAATTCAATTATATCAATGAACAAGTAGAAGAGAAAATGTGGAATGCAGTTATACAATTTTCATCTTATTCCAACTTAACTATTGTTATACAGACCAGCTAATTACACGTTGCAAGTACTGTACATGGAAGCATAATTATAATAATCGCATCTGCAATACCATTGGATAACTATTATAAATTAAATGCAATGTTTTTAATATGAAAATGGAATAATCAATAATTTTATAGGGACTGGACATTAAAAATAGTTATTCTTGTACCATAATTAAAAAAAAATACTCAGCAAAAAATCTCCAATTGTGAAATTATTTAAATAAAATTATATATGATCACATTAAGAGTTAATAGTCAATTAACAACTGAGGTAAGTAAATAATGTGTTCAGTAAGTAACAATTTCTGTTTTGTGTTGGTTATTATAGCATGACTCATGTTAACATCCGTTATTATCGTAATGCTCGCTATGAACAGTTGATACATTATTTGAAACAGAAACATAGACAGACAGCAGATAAGGACCGCTTAGCCTACCAGTTCTGCCCATGTGATAGTCACCACCTCATACGTATGCGGTTGATGAATCTGTGTACCAACAATGAGACTCGAATTGTAGATTTAAGGTGTTAGATTAAATGCACAAATTGGATGGTAAAATTGAATCCTTGATGAATCAGAAACACATTGTATGTATGAAAATGAGTCTGAGTATTCTGTTAAAGATATTACATGTTAACACTTCGAATATAACATTTTATTTTTTTGTCTTTCAGGTTGATTGATTCCTTGCAGTATATTTGACATAATTCTTCAGAACATAGACTATTTTGTGGCATGTTTGAAAATATAAATCAGTGTACAGTGGTGAGTTGGGGAGGAGGGTTTATTGTGCCAAACTGGTATACATAGAGGCTTCATTTTTCATATTATTATTAGAATCGCCCAAAAAAGATAACTTGCAACAATTATTTTTTTTTTTTATCTCTACACCTTACAGAATAATCATCATGGTAAAAAGCAGAATGACGCTGTTGGATGTTTTGGCCAAGATTCAGATGAGTAGCAAGTCCGATTTCTCAGAATCAGGTAGTGAAGAGGAAATTGAAGAACGGAGTTACAATCTGGATCTGGTGAAAGTGCAGAATGAGTCTTTTGAAGATGAAGGAGTTACTGATCAAGATTACATGACGGATGTGGAGCTGGAAGATCAGGAAGAGAACCCCACAACATCAGTAGGTGCAATGACCAAGAAGACTCGTGGTAAGAGGGCTTGTCCGTCAGCAGAACAAAGCGTTACAATAGAAGACGAACGGGAAGAGGTGACGACAATAAGTGATAATGGACACCAATTCACTGCAACTTCATGTCTACAAGTTCCAGTCCTGGAAAGTCCACTTGGACTTGTACAACTGTTTTGCATGACAGATGAAGATTTGGAGCTTATTGCAAGGGGGAAACAAATAGATACACTGATGATTTCTGTCTGGCACATCCAATTGATGAGTTGCCACCACATTCAAGGGCCAGGGTTTGGAAGAGGACTGACAAAGAAGAACTGAAGAAGATTTTTGTGTTATACATTGCGATGGGACTGGTAGTGAAGAGCAGTAAAGATGAATACTGGGGATTGGATGAAGTCACCGACACACCATTCTGGGGCACTGTGATGGCAAGGAACCGTTTCAATCTGATTTTTTTCTTTTCTCCACATAGCTGACAACTCGAAGTGGAACCCTAGAGGGATGGATGGATTTGATCAACTTTCTCACATTAGGGAGATAGATGAGTGATTTCTGAAGAGATCATGAGAAACCTATCTTCCCGACCAGGACCTCTCCCTGGATGAATGTATATGTCTGTGGAAGGGAAATCTGAGTTACAGAACATTTAATAAACAAAAAACGGTGAAACACAGAATCAAGGTGTACACCTTATGTGAATCAAACTCAGGATATATATGCAACTGGCAATTCTATACAGGCAAAGTTGATGAGGAACAGAGCAAATGACATACATACAGAGTTTATTTTGATCTTGTTAGAGAAGAATTGCGAGGGAAAGGCTACTGGATTTACACAGACAGATACTACACTGGACCTCAACTCCACACAGATCTATTTTTATCTGGAGTTGGTGCAACTGGATCTGTGATGCCCAACCGCAAGGGAATGCCTCCCAGAATAAAAGACATAAAGCTAAAGGTGAAAGAAAAGGTTACATTCAGGAAGACACCAATGCTCTGTATGAAGTGGAGAGACAAGAGGGACATATACATGCTGTCAACAACATCAAGTACTGAATTTGTGGATACCGGAAGAAAGGACTAGAAGACTGGGGAGTCAATCAAAAAACCAAAATGTATACTGGACTACAACAGATACATGGGAGGAGTCGACAAAAATGACCAGCTGGCAGGGTATTACAATTTTAACCGGCAAAGCAAGAAAGTATGGCAGAAGGAGTTCTTTTATCTACTGAATGCCATGTTACTACAGGGGTACATAATGTACAAGAAATTTTCACCAGAAAGAAAGATGATGATGCACCTGGAATTCCAATGAACTATGATCAAAGAACTTGTAACGACAAGCAAAAAAATTGATGATCTTCCACAGCATAGCCAAAAATGGCAATCGACAAATTTGGATCCATGCCAATGACTGTAAGGAAAGCACTTTCCATCAAAGGTTCCAAGAACACCAAAGAAGCAGTACCCTGCCCGAAGATGTGTGGTGTGCAAAAAGAAAGGGAAGCATAAGGAATCGACCTACTGGTGTGCACAGTGTGGAAATAGCCTGTGTATAGATAAATGCTTCTCTGTATACCATTCAAAGATGAACTACGGGATGTCCAGATCACCGAATACAAGCAATAGTGACACAGAATAGTAAATCACTTGATAGAAGCACAATGAGATGTAAGTGGCTTCTTGGTAAACATGCCCTCTTCTGCAAAAAACCCTCAAGGCTGAAGACCCTCAAGGAAACCATCCACAACTGGGCAGTTGGTTTACACCAAAATGACAAACATGCCAGTCTCAAGGAAACATGCCCTCAAGGCAGCCAGCCTCCAGGTAGACAGCCCTCAATGCAGCATGCCCTCAAGGCAACAAACCATCAAGGCATTAATCCCTCAAGGCAGATGGCCCTCGAGGCAATCAGACATCAAAGCTAACTGCACTCAATGCAAACAGCCCTCAAGGAAGAAGGCCCTTAAGGCAACAAGCCCTAAAGGTAAATGGCCTTCAAGGCAACCAGCCTTATAGGTTGACAGCCCTCAATAGAGCATGCCCTCAAGACAACAAGCCGGTGATCACATGATGCATTTACTTGGAGAAGACGCTGTCCTTACCACTCGTCCTTCTGGTCTATTAAAACTCCTTTTAGTGCTTTCTGCTGACTATTTCTTATATATACAGATTGAGATGCATGGTGCTAGCGTCAGTAAATAATCTGAAAAATTATGAAGATCTGTTTATTGTTGAATCTTTGGTTCAATGGTACCATGTGGGAGATGAGGAGATGAGTGAATGATGGAGCGACGCTGGTGGAAATCCGGTCTTGATGCCAACAGGCTTAAACAGATGGTCCATTATTGAGACCAAGACTGCTTTGGTGGTTCCATTCCTTTCCTCACTGGTAGATCTCAAAGAGTTGCATCAGGAATTTATTCCTCTGATGCATTCTCTTTACCATTTGGGGGTACCCCAGGGCTCTGTGCATTTGCCTATGTTACTCATGGTGTACATGCTGCCATTGGTAGACAGTGAAAGGTTGTATGGCTGGAGTTTTCACTGCTATGCAGATGATACTCAACTATACATGCCATTTGTACCTGACTAGGATGATGCTGTTTCGGTGTTTAATAACTGCTTAACTGAGAATGGTTAATTGGTGTAGATTCCCTGTATAGAGACCGAGATAGCTGAGTGATTGAGATGCAAGATAGGTGGGAAATGCTGAGTGCTGCATCCCAGAATGGAAAGCACAAGACTTCCCTCTATCATAGTCAGCCTAGGGTGTCCATAAGACACCATGGCATGTTTTATTGTTGCTGTTTCCCAGTATGGGATGACATGGGGTGTCCATTGGACACAATAGAATGGTTAATTGGCATGGATTCCTGTTATAGAGACCAAGATGACAGAATGATCGAGATGCAGGATAGGTGGGAAATGCTGAGTGCTGCATCCCAGAACAGACAGCACAAGACTTCCCTCTATCATAGTCAGCATAGGGTGTCCATTAGACACTATGGCATGTTTTATTGTTGCTGTTTCCCAGTATGGGACCACATGGGATGTCCATTGCTCACCATGGAATGGTTAATAGGTGCTGTTGCCTGGCAAAGACATCGATATGGTGCAGTGATCGGGATGAACGATAGGTGGGAAATGCTGAGTGATGCATCCCAGAATGGACAGCACAAGGCTTTCCTCTATCATTGAAACCATAAGGTGTCCATTGGACACCATGGCATGCTTTATTGTTGCTGTTTCCTGGTATGGAACAACATGGGGTGTCCATTGGACACCATGGAATGGTTAATTGGTGTAGATTCCCTGTATAGAGACTGAGATGGCGGAGTCATCGAGATGCAAGATAGGTGGGAAATGCTGAGTGCTGCATCCCAGAATGGACAGCACAAGACTTCCCTTTATCATGGTCAGCATAGGGTGTTCATAAGACACCATGGAATGTTTTATTGTTGCTGTTTCCCAGTATAGGATGACATGGGGTGTCCATTGGACACAATGGAATGGTTAATTGGAGTGGATTCCCGGTATAGAGACCGAGATGGCAGAATGATCGAGGTGCAGGATAGGTGGAAAATGCTGAGTGCTGCATCCCAGAACAGACAGCACAAGACTTCCCTCTGTCATAGTCAGCATAGGGTGTCCATTAGACACAATTTCATGTTTTATTGATGGTGGTATGAGAGCTCTGTTAGAGGCTGTAATTATTTGCTGATTATCTATTAGAATAGTAATGCTGTTGCACAGTAGTTTGTCTAACCTGCCTTCTTTGCAGCATGGACAGTTCTGTTTATCACCACCATCTTGTTCCTGGACTGCTTATTTGGACCAATCAGTACCTTTGGGGGTCCTAAAGTGGAATCTTCCTCCAGTGGTCTTGTGGGAGTGAATTTCTGTAGGAATTGTAGTTTTGAGACTTTGGCACCTAGAGGAACCTGGAGAGGAAGTCCTTGCTTTGACAGACAGATGGATCAGCCAATCAGAACTTTTTGGACCGAATGGAAATTCCTAAGCTGCCTGCTGCAGTGAGTCAGTCTGGAATTAGAGTTTGAAGAGTAAACAGCTTGAGTGATTTGAGCAGCAGCCCCTGCATAGTTCGCACAGGAGATTAGTGGAAAGGCTGAGTTTGGCCTGTCTGCCAACAGTCCCTCGAGAGGGAATCCATTGAAAGGCTTAGCAATCAGACTGTATCAGAATTGGAGTGTGACAAAGCTACTGAAGAGTGACCAGATTTGAACTTGAAGAAGAATTATGATTTGCTATACACAGTCGGTCTGTAAGGACATTTATTTACCACAGAATTTCCGGTTTTGCTCAGAGACACTAATTTTGTGGCTGGACTGCCTTCCACATTGTCATATGGTGATTGCTTACTATAAATGTCCTGTGTGCTGTTAGTGGGTCGCAGTTTGGTTTCCCACTGTGTAAATGTGCCACGCTTGCCGGAAGCTGCATCTAGCACTACTGGACTCAAACTCTGAAATGTTCCACCCAGCCTGGGCCTTGCCACCTGGCCCAGTCAGCTACTTCCACCACAGAAACCATCATCGATGAGAGCCTCACCCGGGGATCATCCCCCTACTTAACCATCTCAAACAGGAATGACACCTCGGTGATTCATGTGGGCCCTGCTTCTTCTGGCAAACCAGTCATCAATCTGCAGTCTCCATTTCATCTAGTCTGTGTCTCATATTGGGTAGCATGAGTAACAATCAAGGTAGCTCCCTGCAACAACAGTTAAATCTCAAGTGTTGTCATCTGATTGCATTGTTGTTTTTTCTTTCACGAACAGAGCCTTTGGGCTCTGGATTGCAAATTGTGTGTGTTGTGACACTGGCCTACCCCCAGCAACAATCCAGGCTATCCCACCTTACTTCCAACTGGGTACCCAGAGCGTGTGCATGCAATATTTCCTGACAAGATCAGTTTTAGAATCAATAAACCTGATTACACCCCTCCCTTGTTCAATTCCCCTGAATAAATCAGATCTAACTCTTTTTGCATTTAAAGGGGACAGGAAATTTGTGCTAACTGGCAGCTATTTATAAAGTTTTTATTCTCAGAAATGATATGCATTCCCCTAAATTATCCATATTTAACTGTACCTGAATAAAAACTGATGCAAAAAATTGTATTTTGCATTGTTTTAATATTATGAGCAGCATTCTGGGAGAGTCACGTGATGTGCTGAGTCGAATTAGACGTCCTCTGTGCTGCTCCAAGGCCCGAGCTACAATTTTGGTGACAAAACTTCAGAGGTCCACCTGATTTGATTGCTTTATTAATTTTAAAGTGTGTTAACCTCAGAGGTCTTGAGTTCGGGCTGCAAGCTTGCTAAAAAATAAGGTGCAACTGCTATAAGCGCTAGCTTGTGTGCACTGCAGTCGGAAGGAGCAGGCTGAAATTGGAAACCGAGATGGAGGCCGAAGCCATGGAGCCCCTTGCTGTGAGATCCCCCCGACTAAAAGGCCAAAATCCCAATCCCCTACCCCTACGGAATCGGAGGACGATTTAGGCAGAGGAGGGGGAACGGGTCAGTCCAACGAGGACATACAAGAAATTAAAAAGCTGCTTCACGGGTTGGTGGTGGACTTTGCTTCTGTGAAACCAGCATTACAATCTCTAGCACAGCGTATGGGGGATGCTGAAGCCAGGATTGCCTCTCAGGAAAGAAAATTGACGACGATGGAACAGGAGTTAATAATGGCCAGAAAACAAATTAAGAAACTTGAAGAGCGAATGGATGATCAAGAGTCGAGAAGTCAGAGAAACAACTTGATATTGGCAGGGCTGCCGGAAAGGGTTGAAGGGGCGGACTGTGTTGCATTTATTCAGGACCTGCTCTCCAAATTGTTGGGCCAGACACCATTCGGGGAAGCCTACAACCTCGAGAGGGCCCACAGAGCATTAAGGGAAACACCCCCACTGGGAGCAAGACCCAGGGTGATTATTATGAGATTCCTCAATTATAAAGAAAAGATACATGTGCTGCTGAAGGCTAGACAAAATAAATCACTACAGTGGAACGGCGCGACACTTTGGATGTTCCAGGATCAAACGCCTTCGATCAGGAAGAAGCAGAGGGAATACGCGGAGATCAAGAAAAAGCTTTATCTAGCTGGCATTAAATTTCGTCTGCAGTACCCAGCAATGCTGATGGTGAGACTACAATTGGGAGAAAAGCGATATCTAACCTCGAGGGATGCGCTGGAAGGCTTGCATGTTGAACTTCCTGATTTATTTAAGTCGCCGACCTGAGCTGGACTATCTAGAAAAGGTTGTTGTGAATGGACCTAAGTAAATATGGACAAGGGGATCATGGAGTTTCTCAGGATGTAAAGTTTACTATAGCCATGGTTGTATTTTTGCTTTCTTTATATTAGGTAGTAATTTTGGGGGTTACATTAAGTTTGTTGGGCCTAGGTGGGTCAACTCATGGGGCTTGAAATAGGGACTCAAGGGGGAGCCACCAGGACTTAGGGGAAAGAGTTTGGGGGGTCAGTGAAGACCATGTTCCACCAGGGGAATACATAAGGATAGCATTATTGTAAGCTTCCTACATTCAGTGGAAACAGTTTAAAGTAGGATAAGCTCCTAGGAGAACTGACCCACCTATGACTGATAGTATGCTAGAGATTCAGAGTTTCAGAGAAATGAGAGGGGAAGTTTGAGAGGACGAGGGTGGAATGGAGCAAGGGGGCAGAAAGGTAGTGGGAGAGTAGGCGATGGGCAGGCTCTTGTAGTGATTGGGTTATTGAATGAGGCAGGAGGACACAGAGGAGGTTCATCCATGACTCGATATATGCTAGAGGTCGATCAAAGGATCGGGGGCAGGGGGAGGGCGGATCGGGGGTTGGGAAAGAGAGAGAGAGAGAGAGAGTCCAAAGTAAGGGAGGTGAGGGAAGGCAGAATGGAAAGGACATGGTGAAACGGATTACTTGTTATGAATTACTTGATGGACAATGACTCACTTTAAAATAATTTCATGGAATGTTAAAGGTCTCAGGGGTAGACGTAAAAGAATGGTTATTTTGAGGCATATCAACTATTTGGGAGCTCGCATAGCTGCTTTGCAGGAGACCCACTTACTAACAGAGGAATTAAGCTGCCTTAAGAAGTCATGGGTGGGTCAGGTGTATGGGCAGGGTAAAGAAAAGGCATCGGGGGTGTGTGGTGATCCTAATAAGAAATAACTGCGCATTTAAGGTGGAAGAGGTGCTGGTAAGGGAAGATGGTAGGGGGTTATACCTCTCGGGGATTCTATCTGGCAAAGCAATTTCGCTGGCTTCTATTTATGGCCCCACTCCCCCTAATGCGGACTTCTTCGCCTCCGTTGAAAGGGATATAGCAGCCATACCTACAGATTCGCTTATTTTGGCTGGGGACTGGAATGTTTGTGCCAATAATCTGGAGGATAGGATACCCCCATCTAGTAGGCCCTTGAACAAGGCACAGATTGCCTTGAATAGGATGTTGGAGGCGACAGCCCTGGTGGATCCGAGTAGGACCCACTCCAAGAGAGGTAATATCATGACTTTTTACTCAGCGGCCCATAAGACTCAATCGCGTATTGATTTTTTTTTGGTTAACAGTGAGGTATTTAGGGAAGTGGAGGACGTGACGACAGGGGCTAGAGTCCTTTCGGATCACTCCCCTATTTCCTTGTTGTGGGAACCAAGTCCTGTCCCCCCAAACCAGTTAGGTGGAGACTGAATGATTTGCTGCTTTCGGAAACTACAGTGCAGGAGGAATTAGATGAAGCCCTGCGAGGATTTATCCATTATCAATTACCCTCTCTACAAAACCAAAAACTGGCGTGGCCGACCTGTAAAGTGTTATACGTAGGGGCAGTTCAGGCTTTGGCAGCCCAGAGGAATAGAATGAGGAAGGCAAGGGAGGAGTTTATTTTGGGTGCAATTGAATCATTATCTCCTTTGGAGGGATCCTCAGGGGAAATTGATTTGGAACTTAAAACTTTGCAAGGGGAATGGGCGGATATTTGGTATGGTAAGGTGGAATATTGGCTGGATAGGATTCAGGCTAAATATTTACTGCAGGGGGATGTCCCAGGTCGTTTGCTAGCAGCTAGGGTTAGGGAATGGGAAGCAAGCAGAACAATTACCTCTGTTTGGCATGGGGGGAAATTGTTAACGGACTCTCAAAAAATGGCAGACACATTTGCGTCCTATTTTATTGATCTATATGGGTTGGGAAACTCAGTTGGAGAGGAGGAGATTAATGCCTTTCTTGAGGGAATACCTCTCCCGGTGTTGGATGAAGTACAGGCTAGAGAGTTAGCGGCTCCTATAACGGATTCGGAGATACTGGGGGGTGGTGCAATCCCTACCGACTGGTAGAACTCCGGGGCCAGATGGTCTTACAGCTAAGTTTTATCAGGTACATATACAGACTATACTTCCACTTTTGCTAGAGTATTTCAATATTATCATGCAAGAGGGGTTGTCCCATCCGCCACTGTATCAGGCATATATATCACTGATCCCTAAACCAGACAAACCCAAGGGTCGGGTGGATAGTTATAGGCCGATAGCTTTAATGAATCAGGATATCAAGATACTAACGAGAATCTTAGCTAACAGAATATTGAGCATCGCTCCAAGCTTAATCTGTGAGGAGCAGGTGGGGTTTATGCCAGGGAGGGGGGGCTCAGGATGCCCATAGGAAGCTCCATCACATTCTTAGCTATGCAGCGGATTCCCAATTACCTTTAGCTTTAATATCACTAGACGCTGAAAAGGCATTTGATAGGGTCTCCCATTGCTTCTTGTTTGCCACGATGCGGAAGATGGGCTTTCCGGAGAGCCTGCTTAGAGGTATTAAAAATCTGTATGCGGCTCCAACGGCTAGGATATTGTGCAACGGCTATATCTCACGAGAAATATTGTTAAAGAATGGAACTAGACAGGGATGCCCTTTATCACCAATACTATTCAACATCTACCTGGAGCCCTTGCTAAGGGCCTTCAAGGAGGATAAACATATAAAGGGGTAAGGTTAGGGAGAGAACTTAAATTTTCAGTTTTGCTGATGATATTCTTTTGCATTTAAGGACCGGTTTCAAGTTCGAGAGAGTAAGAGTTTTAACTGGGCGATTTTGTGATGTCAAACTACAAACTGAACTTAACCAAAACTCAGGTTCTCCCCCTGACCCCGCATGTATATAGGGTGGATTTCGCTCCATTAAGTTTGCAGTGGAAGTCAGATGGGATTAAATACTTGGGCATTCGGATCACGGCAAACAGAGAAAAAGGGGCCGAGGCGAATATGGAGGGGGTGTTATCTGCAATAAGAGGGGATATACTGAGATGGAATAAGCTCCCTTTGAATTTTATGGCCAGACTAGGCCTTATCAAGATGAACATACTGCCCAGGTTACTATACCCACTGTATATTTCCCCCTATGATATTCATATCACATGGTTTAGGGTCATCAGGAAGCTTCTTTCCGATTTTCTATGGAACACTAAACCACCCAGGAAAAAATATGAAGTACTACGTTTACCTCACGTAAAGGGTGGGATCAAAATGCCTGATCTCCACGTATACTACGTGGCGGGGCAACTGGGTCTTATGCTTAGTTGGGTTAGGAAGATGGATGGGGAAATATATACCCCAACATGGCTAAAAATGGAGAGGCAAATACTGAAAGAGCGGGGTTTCTCGCCAGAAGCAATATTGTATGCTAATTATGAAAAAGATTTCATTAAAGGGGGTGGGAACCCGATTGCGAAATCAGCGAGTGCGTGGTGGTCCTTCCTTACCTCTGCACAGAGAAAAGTGCAGTTGAAAGCTTGGGATCAACCGATGCTGGGTAATCCCACATTTAAAATTGGGGGGCAGATGCTAAATGCTCGGTGGGCTAACCAGGTGAGGGGTCTAAAGGTAAGGGACCTTATCCAAGGTGAAAGGGTCATTCTACCAGCTTCACTGGAAGGGCTGCCCTTTTTTAAAAGATTGCAACTAACTCGATTGTTGGAGGGAGTGATGAAAAGGAATGGAGGGTTTCTAGATGGCTCCTTCACTTGGGATCATCTAAAGGGAGTGGATCCGAAGTCAAGCGTTCTCTCCCAAGTTTATAGGGAGCTAGGGAGTTTTTTAGTCCAGCCTCACCCATACAAGTGTCATACTGGGATAAAGTAATGGCTCCTAGGAATCTTGCTTGGGACTCTATTTGGAAAAACCATAGGTATATAATTATACCTAAGTTTAGGAGTATGCAGTACTTTATTGTTTCTAATCTATATTTTACCCCTGTAAAACTATATGACAGGAAGCTTAGACAGACGGACCAATGTTTTAGATGTGAGATGGGAATAGGAGACTTGCTGCATGTGATATGGGAATGCTGTAAAATCTCACCCTTGTGGGGTGAAATTAGGCAGCGTATGGACCCATTGTTGAACTATACAGAATATATAACTCCGGAGGTTTGTGTTCTGGGTGATTTCTCAAAAATATCTGGAGTCTTACCCAAATTCCATCTGGCTTTGATGACTGCATTAGTGAAGTCCTTTTTGGTTCAGCATTGGAAGGACGATCAAGTTTATACTTATGAGCAGTGGGTGCGGGATTTGGTGGGGACTCTGGGTAGAGTAAAGAGACAGCTCAGTGGTGAGGGGAAAAAAGGGTTATATGCCAAGAGATGGTCATCTTTAGAAACAATCTATTCATTGCAGAGGTCAATGCAGGTCCGTCTGTCATGCTATGATTAGCAGGAGCTTGGTATATCGGAAAGAGAACTGGTTAAAAACGTACTTTGTTGACTCGATTGAGTGTTTTGACTAGTGTATAGATAAATTGTGATTCAAGCAAGGGTTAAAAGAGTTTAGGATTCAGGCCTTCCAGGCTTTATGTGGAGATGGGTACTCTCTCTCTCTCTTTCCAGGGGACACGGCAGGATTTCACCTCTGATTAAGATTATTAGAGGTGTTGGTGTTCACCGCGGGTTAAAAACTGGGAGATATTACTTGTGTTGGCATTGTGTATCCTATTCCTGTTTGTTTGTTTTTTTTTTCTCCTTCTTCCTTTCCTTTTGTAGAGTGCTGAATCGCCTTTTATCTATTCATCTGGGTTGTACCTTTTTGTAGCACCTGACTAAAATGGACTGTGAGCTATATTTTTTATACTAGAGATGCCAACTGAATTTTTGTACTGTTAAGAGATGGATTCCTGCTGTGTATGTAAATATCTGATTGTACATAGTTCATACAGTCAGTTTTGGACTGTATACCCTGGTTTGTCCAGGTCTTTATACATAGTTGTGGTAGATTTTGAACTAAAAACAAAAGGTCAATAAAGATTTGATAAGCAAAAAAAAAAAATATTATGAGCAGCGTTCTGATACAGTTCTATTTGTGGAACATGTGATTTGGAGTTTTTACTACAGTATGTCATGTGCACAGAATGCCAATTATGAGCTGTTGGCCTATCAGAACTACACTAAGAGTTCTGTGCACAAATCATGGCATAGCTAAAACTCCAAATTACTGGTCCCATGAAGAAAACTATAACAGAATGCTGCCCATAAAAACAAAACAATGTAGTTTTTCATATCACCTTTTATTCAGGTACAGTTAAATATGGATTATTTAGAGTAATGCATATCATTTCTGATAATAAGAACTTTATAAACTGCTATCATTTGGAAATGATTTCCTGTCCTCTTTAATCTGATTGTGGTTCCAGTTTGTACCAAAAGCACTGTACTGTCATTATTTACTGTGCCTAACCTTGTTTTACGGGGGTCTCCAGAGTTGAACTGGTGGAACCAGCCCTGGTGGTAAGTGCAAACAGTGTGGGGAATTTTATGCTGAATAAGGGCTACTGTGAAAGTGTTTGTTGCATATTGTCTAATCCACTAGAAGGGGAAAAAGGGGATTACAATGTCCCAGAGAGCTGTACCCAGGTTAGCCTTGTTACTAACAACCCTGTCCTCCAGGTGGAGGCACCCATTTCATTACCCAGGCCCCTTAATCTGCAACTAGCCATGCAGGCAGGGGTAGTAGCCCTTGGGATAGTGCCACCTAGGGGATACACAAGTGTGGGATGACATGGGAACGCTGGACAACATGTAATGCTTTATTCATGCTAGGTCATCAGATATGACTACTCCAAAATCCCTTTCCCGTTCGGTGACCATCAGTTTCTCAAACCCCCAATCATGTAATGTTTTCATGGGATCTTGTGCTGCAACTGCATAATTTTGCTCTGAGTGCTACTACTAGTTTTTTTATTTCCTGGAAGATACCAGACATGTTGTCTTTTGCCAGCAAATGTCAAGAATTGAGTACTACTACTTGTCATAGATTGAATACACTCTGATGCTATAATATGTATGTTTTCTTAATTCAGATATGCAGTGTCCAGAGAAGATGATATGGATCTGCAGACACTCCTTCATGCATTTGACCTTCAATACTCCAGTAAATGTGCATTAGTTATGTGAGGGGGTATGAGTTGGGATCAACTGGTGCCAATGTTGCAATGGGAGTGCCTGAGGGGATCTGAACCAGATGTCATCATCATCCACCTGGCAGGAAATGATTTAGGATTGAAGATGTCAGTGAAGCTGCTACAGAAGATGAAGGAGGACATCTTCTTGATCAAGAACCGAATGCAGAGGACCATGATCGTTTGGTCCTACATCATCCAGCGTCGGCAGTGAAGGAATGTTTGTAATATGAAGGCAATGGACAGGACAAGGAGGAAGATCAACACAGAGATGGGGGTGTTCATGAGAGAATTGTCAGCCAGTGCAGTCAAGCATGATGGTATCATGTCTGTCTTCCCAGAACTGTATTGGCAGGATGGAGTTCACTTAACGGATCAGGGAAGTGATATGTTCTGCAGTGACATCAAGAGATCTGTAGCTCCAATCCTATAGAGGTATGCAATTTATAAGGGCAGTGGTGGGGAAACCAGCATTGGGCATGTGGCAGTGGCACTGGCAGGGCCGCCGCCTATCCAGGGCTGGAGGGGTGTTTCTTGTAGTGAACCCAAGATTCCCCCCTCCTCTCTGCATGGGCATGTCTGACACCAGTGCATGGCAACCCTGCCTACGTCAGCCACACTCTTACATCCAGCCTGGCAGCTTGATGGTGCCTCCAGTCTCCACTGTGGGTCGCCAAAGCACCGGGCATCCCCAACCCTCCCACCCAGAGAGGAGAGCTGCCCAGAGGGTGCTTAATCTGTCTCCCTCTCCTGCCGACCACTGACTCCTGAGCTCGATCCTGAACTCGGGTCGTTGGTGCGGCACGAGGAGTAGCATCCAGCGACAAGCCTCAGTGCCAATGGGCATGTGATAAAATAAATCTTTGACAATGCCATCCAGATGGGACAGAGAGAGACAGAGAGAGAGAGAGAGAGAGAGAGACAGACAGACTACTGGGGAACAAAAATACCATTTACAGTAACAGAAATCATGAATAAAGTTTTCTGGTGCAGCAGTGCTTGAGTGGGATGGAGGAGGGGCGTGAACTTATTTGCAAGGGGATGACTGTACAAGTAGTCTGGGGAATGATACACCAGTAGAGAGAACTCTGTTTCTGTTCCTGCCCTCTACAGACTGTGTCCCGGTTCAGCTACACTTCAGTGGAACAGAAGAAGGGTGAGAGCTTGTTTAATTGGTGATGTCTGACCACAGAGTCAAGGGGGAAAGAAAACAGCAGGGAGGTCTCTGTTTCTGCTCCTTCCCTCAGCAACCCTTTTTCTGATGCAGCTGTGTTTCAGTGGGATGGAGGAGGAGTGAGAGCTTATTTGCTAGAGGATGTCTGTCCAGGAAGTCAAGGGGTAGAGATATCAGCAGGAAGAGCTCCATTTCTGCTTCTGCCCTCAGCAACCCATTTTTGTATGCAGCAGGGCTTAAGATGGATGGAGGAGGGGTGCGAGCATATTTGATAGGTGATGTCTGACCAGGTAGTCAAGGGTGAGAGATGCCAGTAGGGAAGTTTACTTTTCTGCTCCTGCACTCAGCAACCCATTATCTGGTGCAGCAGTGTTTTTTTTTTCCAAACTTAATAAACTTTATTAGAAGGAAGGTTGATTTTTCTTTCCTAACATACCAAAAAGGTCTTTGAGTACTGCGTAATGAAGTACTATACAGTATCAAAGTAAGGAAATTACGTATCATCTTACATTTGTGGTTGACAACATACTTAATCAGACAGAGAACTACAACTTAGGAATATATGCAGTAAAGCTAGTAATCCTACTTATACTTATCTTCCCTCCTTTCCACCCCTTCTTCTACCCTTCCCTTCTTTTCTTCCCCTTCCCCCCTCCCTTGCCGTACACAAGGTCTTTAGTCTGTAGACAGTTAGATATCCGCTGTAATTGTTGAGAGTTACAATTTCAATAATATAGTTTTTGACTTTTTCCTTTTGAAATATGCTATTTCTTATTTCCATTTATTTGATGGTTAGCAGTGTGTACAAGGTTGCCCATACCTTTTGGTAGTGGCCTGGTCTTTTAGTCATATGGGCAATAGTGTTCTCTGCTTGAAGAGCGAACAATATCTCTCTAAACCACTCTGTAAAAGAGGGATGGTGTTTAAAAGCAACAGAGGAGGGGTGTGAGCTTGTTTGCTAAGTGATGTCCATCCAGTGAATCAAGGGGGATAGATTCCAGCAGGGAGGTCTCCATTTCAGCTCCTCCCCTGCGCAACCCATTTTCTGGTGTAGCAGTGATTAAGTGGGATAGAGGAGGGCTGAGTGTTTGTTTGCTAGGTGATATCTGTGCAGGTATTAAAGGGGTAGTGACACCTGCAAGGAGGTCTCCATTTCTAATCCAGCTCTCAGCAACCCATTTGCATGTGCAGCAATGCTTAACAGGGAAAGAGGAAGGGTGTGAGCTTGCTTGCTAGGTGATGTCTGTCCAGGTAGTTGAGGGGCAGAAATGCCAGCAGGGAGGTCTCTGTTTCTGCTCCTGCACTCAGCAACCCATTTTCTGGTGCAGCAGAGCTTAAGAGGAATGGAAGAGGGGTGAGAGCTTGTTTGCTAGGGGATGTCTGTCTATCCTGGTTGTTAGTGAGTAAAGACACCAGCAGGGAGTTCTCCATTTCTGTTCCTATACTTAGCAACTCATTTTCTGGTGCAGCAGAGCTTAAGAGGGACAGAAGAGAAGTGTGAGCTTCTTTGATAGGTGATGTTTGTCCAGATAGTCAAGGGGGAGAGATGCCAGCAGGGAGTTCTTAGTTTCTGCTCCTGCCTACAGTGACCCATTTTTCTGGTGAAGCAGTGCTTAAGAGGGACAGAGGATGAGTGTGTGCTTTTTTGATAGGTGATGTCTGTCCAGGTAATCAAGGGGGAGAGACACCAGTAGGGATGTCTCTGTTTCTGCTCCTGACCTCAGCAATTCATTTTCTGATGCAGCAGCAATTAAGAGGGTCAGATGAGGGTTGAGATCTTGTTTGCTGTGTGATGTCTGTCCAGGTTGTCAATGGGTAGAGATGCCATCAGGGAGTTCTCTGTTTCTGCTCCTACACTCAGCAACTCATTTTCTGGTGCAGCAATGGTTAAGAGTAGAGATGGGTGAAGAAGCCCCAATTTGCTCCGCAAAGTGGAATGTGGAGTGAAGGTGAATTCGCGGAGTGCTCCTCAACGCAAAGCAGAGTACTTTGCGTTATTAATGGGTAATGTGAAGTCCATTGAAAACAATAACTTTGCATCACTCCGCCTTCCCAAACCACTACTCCACTAATCCTTAAGTCGAAGTACATTGAAAACAATGTACTTCACCTTGTTTTTAAGCTCCAAAGGCAAATTTTGCAGTGATTCATGGGATTTCAGGTCACATGGGCTCTAGATTGTTCTGCACAGCCTCAGTTTGGGGTAGTGTGTGTAGGAAGCTGTATGAGACAATCTGCTCTGAGAGCTCTCTGTGATTCAAACCTTCTAAAAGCTGTTAAAACACCATTTTTGAGTCATTTAGTTTTGCTGAAACTTTAGTTCATCGATTATAGAAAACCCTCTTGTGCTCATATCATCGAGCATTTATTGTTCGTGTGTGGATTTTGAATGTTAATGTACAACATTCAGTCTGTGTGCTGAGAGATAGTGGAAGTGTGCTTTGGGAGAGGGGCGTATCTGTGCTGTAGATAGATTAACTTGGAGAAAAATACAGTGCTTTCTGTTTTGGTGATATTTTTCTTGTATAACTGTGTTAATGTACACACAGTAATATTTTCAATAATGCTTGTCATTTTTTTGCTGATTGTTGTGGTGCAGCAGTGCATAATTTTAGTTTGTTTAAAATATGTGGTTATATTACTGAAGCTTTCAATTTGCTACGCATTACTTAGTGTGTGTGTGAATATGTGACGCATGTCATCAAATCGGACACCTTTTATTGTGCCACATAATTTCAGCAATGTGAACCTGCTATCCACTGCACCTGTGTAATTTTTTGTGCTTCTTTGTGGTATCTTCACTGATACTTGTACTAGTGACTCTTACTGCAACAGTGCAGTACACTGCCCCCCACAGCCCGCCCCAACTGGCAAAGACATTCTTTTCCAGATTTTAATTTCTGATGGTGAGCACTGGTTAGGTGTTATACCTTTGCATCTGCATCTCTTCAGTGCGCAGTGAAATTTTAATCTGTCTGTACATCTGCATCTCTTTAGGGCCCAATTTCCATCTGTAACTTAGTCACAGTTGTTTCTTTTCCTGCCCTTCAGAGTACTGGACAGGTGTGGTGCATAATTCAGCATGAACATTGTACTCATTAATATGCATTTTTAAGTAAGAACCATCATCAGGAGTCACTCGTGATACAAATCACGTTCTTCATCATCACGGTCACAAATGCAGTCACAAATTACGATTTATGATCATGTCACAAATCACAACAGTAATTTTTTTTACTAGTTACATGGATGTATTGTAAGCCTGTTTTGTAGTATCTCTCCAGGCTTCACCACCCCACCATTGTACTCATTAATAAGTGTAGTTGGACAGTGTCTGCAGCACATACACAGACTGGAAAGAAAACTGCACCCATGCAGTTTAGCACAGTATACTTCCACTGCTCAGAATACATAAGGAAGACAACAAAAAAGGGGCATAATTACATACAAGGGTCAGGATGGTGGAAGAATACATTTTATAACACAGCAAGGAAGGTGCAGGGGGGTACATGGTGTGAGAAAAAAACTAATGTGGGATCCCATGGTGATCCAGCAGCAGTTCCAGCATGGACATAATTTGCAATTGATGTTCCTCTATGTAAGAAAAATAAAATGTACAGAAAGAACAAATTAAGTAAAAAAGAGTACAGACAGAAAATACAAAAAAATGTAGCTTTTAAAAAAGCTGTTGGGTCTAAATCAAAGTTTAAATCTCCTCCTTGTTCTGATCTCCAAGTATCAGCAGTCACAAAACGTACTCCTCTTTCTCTCCGTCTGCACAGGAAAAAGTAAATGTGTTTGCTTGTATGATTCACTTTCTTCTACCTAGCTAAAGAACAAGTGATTTACACTACTGTAAACCATGTGATGTGTGGAAGGGGGACTGCCAAATCTGAAACACCAAGTGGATCACTTAGAATCATAATGAGGAATGTGAAGTCCATTAAAAACAATGACTTCGCCTTGCTTCGTGTTGCCATTCCTCTTTAACGCAAAGTGGTGATGACAAGGCGAAGTGCCCATTTTGCATTCACTTCGCCCATGGAATTTAAATTCACTACATCTCTAGTTAAGCAGGATGGAGGAGAAGAGTGATCTTCTTTGCTAGGTGATATTTGTCCAGGTAGTCAAGGGGGAGAGATGCCAGCAGGGAGGTCTCTGTTTCTGCCGCTGCCCGTAGCAACCTGTTTTCTAGTACAGCAGTGCTTAAGAGGGATGGAGTAGGGGTGTGAGGTTGTTTGCTAGGTGATGTCTGTCCAGGGGGTCAAGGGGGAGAAAAGCCAGAAGGTTTCTGCTCCTGCACTCAGCAACCTGTTTTCTGGTGCAGCAGTGCTTTTGTGGGACAGAGGAGGGAGAGAGATCTTGATTGCTCAGTTATGTCTGTATAGGGAGTAAAGGGGTATATATGCTAGCAGTGAAGCCTCCATTTCTACTCCTGATGTTAGCGACCTGAGTCCTGGTTCAGCAGGCCTTGGGTGGGAAGGAGGGCGTATGGGTGCTTGTTTGATAGTGGATGACTGAGCTCAAGACAAAGCCTACTTGTCACCACACATGGCAGACCAATTGCAGGTGCATGACCAGCTGGTACTGTATCAGCATCTTACCACATCACAGCAAGAAAATTCCTATGGCTACTAAGGCACATGGCTGAGGCCATATCTATGGTACCTTTGACTGTGGTGGCAATCATGGATGTTTGTTATGCCATGACTTTAATGTTCTGGTATATTACTTTATGATTAGGATACATGATGTGATGAATGACCATATAATACAGTGGAATAGAATATACAGTATGTAATCCAATTGACTATAACTTTCAGATCATCATTGGTATAATGTCTTAAAATTTTATTTTTCAGATTGGAGTATATAGGCTAATAGTCTTTAAAAATGAACAACGTATAAAGATATACGTTCCAAATGCCCTATCACCTGTCGTCGGGGTTGTCTTCCATATGACAATCACTGTAATGTATATACACAGTGCATTGTATGAAAGATGTCCCCTGGCTTCAGAAATACTCATGCAACAGTCAGATTGGGAAATGAATTGGAAATAATAATTGCATAAGGTAGGTTACTACGTGATGTCACTAACGGTAAGTTACAGTTTAGCTTGAGTTTAGATACTTGTGTATTGATGTACAGTATGTGTTCATGTTTCAAAATTAATTCAGGGTTTGACCTCATGAAACTGCTAACAATGTTAGTCCATTTGGAACCTCATCAGTGATTCACACTTGGTACCCATATCTAGCAAAAGTGGTGGTGTACTTTGTTTTTTTTACCTTTATTTTTTTTCTTTATTTTAACCTTTGTTATACCAGGTGAGAAACACTAAGCTGAAAGCTTGTTTAGAGGTGCAACTTGGAAGCACAAGGAAGTTAAGTGACTTTGTGTCAGGTAGTGGATACATAACTGATTACTACCATACCTCATCAACACAGCCCTATTCAGAGAACTTTTTAGCAAAGGTGGCCATTTTGAGGCACTTTAGAAAAGACAGTCTTTTTGAGGCATTTCAGCAAAAGCAGCCATCTTGAGGCACTCACCAGAGATTCACACTTGGTGTACGGATATGGCAAAAGTTTTGCAGTAGTGTGTCCGTTAAGTGGTCACATGACTGATTTCCACCATACCACATCAGCCCTGACCCATTCAGAGAACTTTTTAAACAAAGGTGGCTGTTTTGAAGTATTTTAGCAAAGGCAGACATTTTGAAGCATTTTAGGAAAGGCGGCCATTTTGAGGTGCTCACGAGTAATTCACACTTGGTGCCTGGATGTGGTAAAAGTGGTGCAGTAGTGTGTCCAGAAGTCATTACATTGATTGATTGCATATTTCTTATTTCTCAGAGAACGTGTGTTCAACAAATCTACAGAAGTCACAAAATTACCCTTTTTGAACGACATTGAAGATCAAGACACTACAATGATACTACATTACAACATTTTACATCTTGACTTCATATGATACTACTCAACTGATACTTTCTGGGATTAAGGTAAGAGACAAACTAGTTTGTCTAACAGGCTGTGGAAACCTTGTGGTGTTAACATAAATCAGCCTTGTAGGCCTACTAGTACGCATTGCACCACAACAAACTTCACCTTCACCGTCTGATCAGTTGGAATGAATTATAATGCTTAGACTAGTTTTGAACACTCCAAGTTATGACTTCGTGTGAGGGTGAGCTACATTACTTTGGTAAAATTAAATATTACAGACTGTATGTCAAAAGTTGATGAAATGGTGTAGCATAGGGTAAGAACAGACATTTTTTTTTTCTACAGGTCACAAGCCTAAAGACGATATATATAAAACAAAATAACATGTGAATAACGAAAATGTGTCAGTGTTAGTGGCTCAGTAATTTGCACAATCACCTCTCAGGCCAGGAGATCAGTAAGCAGTGGATTCTATTGCTACACCAGGCACTTGGGTTAATATCCCAATACTGACTCTGTAGTGCAGCATGAGGAGGGGTACTACACTCCTGAGATGCTATCTATTGCATTAGATGTTAAACCTAGGTCCCGTCTGCTGGTTCTGATGGTTCTTCAGGTGGAAATTAAAGATCCCATGGCACTTCTCAAAAAGAGTAGGGAATTTTTTTTTTATTCAAGTTTATTGAAGTTTTCTGTTAACAGAGCAAGAATAATTTCAACAAAACATAAATCAAGATAATGTGTATTACATTGTGGAGGGAATGAAATATTTCTTACTCTCCCATCCCCCCTTCCTATCCCTATGGTACCCCTCCCTCCCTATCAGACCCTCCCCCCCACGGGTTAAGATACAATAAGAAATTCTGTTCAAGGGTATTCCTACCTAGTTGCTTTACACTCAGGTAGAAGGCTTAGTGTGAAGCAGATAAAGTGTATGAAACAAACCCCATATCAAATCATATTTTGAGTGACTATCCCATCTCATAGCCCCAAATTTCTCCATATTCAAATTAAATGACAGTTCTTGTAACCACTCAGTGTAGGTAATTGAGATGTCATCCAACCAGTGATTTAACATAACTTTCTTGAGCAAGGACGAAATCATGGCCATATAATACCTCCTAACTTTAACTGGGATGCTGGAGTAATCTCTTATCAGACAGACTTCTGGGACAAAATGCTGGTTAATACCCAAAAGTGGGTCTGCTTTATGTTTAATTTGATCCCACAGTTCTTTTATTGGGGAGCATTCCCCAAAAATATGATATAAATTCCCCTATGCATGGTGGCATCAAAAACATAGCGGATCAGGTCTGCGTCTGATTTTGTATAGTTTAGAAGAGGTCCAAAACAGATTATTTAAAAAGTGAATTGCATGACACATAGCCTATCTTAAGTGACATATGACACCAGATTTCATCCCATTTCCTCTCTTAAGTGCATAGTTGGCATAGCCAGTACCTGGGTTTATTGTCAAGATCCACATATGCTTGATTAAACAACATCTTATATAAGTTGGAGACCACATGTGTTCCCAAACCATCTGGGACAGAGATTCAAAAAAAATCCCTGTCATTCGTACATTTCTGAATTTGTTCCTTGATTGTTCATGTAAATGCTTGACCTGATACACCTTAAATATTTGATTGGGTCCCATGTGATACTTGCTTAATATTTCCACTATTGGAGGACATCTATCTCCCTGTAAAATATCTTCACTCCTTAAACCCTTTAACAGGGGAAGCCAGGAATCTATAATCATGTTCTTCCCAATCTTCAGATTAGGGTTGTGGCATATTGGCTGGTGTCTATCTGTATTTGGAAAAAATCTGAAGAAAGCACAAAGCTGAATATAAATTCATAAAGATTCTTTTATTGGGGTATCCACCAGTTTAGGGGGAAGAGTAGAGTAGGGGAGTTTTTATTGCAAGTGAAATAAATAAAAATTGGTACAAAAATAATCAGACAGAAAAAGGAAACCATATATAAATGCAACAGATCATACAAAATCCCAAAAGTGCAGTACACAGTCTAATCCCATTCACCAGATGAACCTATCTTATTTAACCCTATGACAAATCACTGTTTCACTCCACCAAATCAATCAGTCATCTAATAGTAGGGTTACATGGTACTTATTAAAAAAGAGTTGGGGAATTTCCCCAGTGTCCTGGCCAAATTTCCCCCATCCACTAGAAATTCCATCCACAGATGGTAACCAACCAAATATTGTTCAATTTCTGTTGGTTACCATCTGCATCCTCCTCCCAGTCACCCCTGAAAAAGGGACTTCTAGTCTCAGTGGTCCTACCAGGTCAACAAAATTCAATAAATAAATTAGGGCATAGTAGCATAGGGTGAATTAGGAAAAAACTGTTTCTTTTCCAGACCAGTATAGTGATCTAAAATTAAACTAATAATATATGGCAAAAGTAGCTAGGTATTTTTTTTTTTCCACTAGTCACTGGCAGGAAGATGGTAGATAGATATTTTGTTATTTTATTTGCTTCAATCTAGGATTACAATACCTTTGAGCCGAGGCTCTTTTACAAAGATTCCACATCAATGTGTGCAACAGTCATCATTTTTAGTTACAAACATATAGTCACTGACTTATAGACATGTAATAACCAGTACAAAGACTTGAGCTATGAGCAAGACAGGGATAGATAGTTTGTGTTTTTTTCCATACAGGATCAGAAATGGTGTGTTAGGAATGAAATGAAAAAGAGTAGACTACATGACATGTTATACAGTAGGGAAAGGATAGGCTTTTTCTCCACAGGTTTTAGAATAGGGAAAGGGTGGGGTTTTTCTCCACAGGTTTTTTGAATAGGGAAAGGGTATGGTTTTTCTCCACAGGTTTTAGAATATGGAAAGGATAGGGTTTTTATCTACAGGTTTTAGAATAGGGAAAGGATAGGGTTTCTCTACACTGGTTTCTGGTATTATTTTGTCTGATGGAACACTCTTTGAGTATGAGGACCCATACACTTGAAAAAGTCATTCTGTAGCAACAGTGACTTTGATAGTAAAACAGAATGACTTCCCATTCTGCTTTAGTTTATAAAATGGACAAAGAATTTCAAGCAATCTCATTGGTTGTTAGCCATGCATTAGAAGTGTCTAATGCACAGCTGAAATAAGAAACCAAATTTAGACTACACAGGCCCATTTTATAAGTGCAATAAGCCACTCTGGGGATGTGCATTAGACAGTTCTAATTCATGGCTAGGGGACTGGATGCACTTGGCCTGTGTCCTCGTGCCTCACTACATCCCCCTAGCCGTGCATTAGATCTGTCTAATGCACACCTCATCATGTCTTATTGCTTACATATTGACAACCTCCAACTATTCTGTATAATGTATGGGGAGATTAAACATGGGAATAATAACAACCAAGGCATAGTAGGATAGGGTAAATTAAGAAAAATGTGTTCTGTGTCCAGGAGCACCCCATTATCCAGCATGGGCATACCATGGGTGGTTGGGTATGGCACCCCGGCTATTTGCAGCTCAGTCTGTAATGTGAAATTAGGGCTCAGAAATTTCTTACAAACCCCTGCAGATGTAAGAAAAGGTGTAATCCATTGACATTTACCTCTTGTATAATCTAGTAATCCCTATAAATGTGTAAGGGAAACAGTTTGACACAGAGAATGACTGAATGGTGTAAACCATATTGTTTTCAGTCATGTGACCCAGGGGATATAGCTATGGATACAGTCTGGGCCTTGATTTACTCATTCCCTTCCCCATCATGTAAAACAGGTTACTTCTTACTATTCCTTTCTCAGTTTATTGGGATGTACTCCATAATGCAATAGGTGGGCCCCTCATGGGCCAGCATGGTCCTACCTTGGGTGGTTGGGTATGGCACCCCAGTTATATGCAGGTGGGTCCGTAACATGAAATTAGGGATCAGAAATTTCACCCAAGCCCCTGCAGATGTAAGAAAAGGTGTAATTCATTGACATTTACCACTTTTATAATGTAGTTATCCCTACAAATGATTAACAGAAGCAGTTTAATACAAAAAATGATTGAACGGTAGCTGCCATCTTATTTTTGGTCATGTGACCCAGTGGATGTAGATATGGGTACAGTCTGGGCCTTGATTTACTCATTCACTTCCCTATCATGTAAAACAGGCTACTACTTACTTTTCCATTTTGAATTTATTGGCATGCACCCCATAATGCAATAGGTGGACACCCCATTGGCTAGCATGGGCATACCATGGGTGGTTGGATATGGCACCCTGGCTATCTGCAGGTGGGTCTGTAATGAGAAATTAAGGATCAGAAATTTCATCCAAGCCCCTGAAGATGTAAGAAAAGGTGTAATCCATTGACATTTACCACTTTTATAATATAGTTATCCCTACAAATGTGTAACAGAAACAGTTTGATACAGAAAAAGATTGAACGGTAGCCGCCATCTTGTTTTTGGTCATGTGATCCAGGAGATGTAGATATGGGTACAGTCTGGGCCTTGATTTACTCCTTCACTTCCCTGTCATGTAAAACAGGCTACTTCTTACTATTCTTTTTTGAATTTATTAGCATGCACCCCATAATGCAATAGGAGAACACCCCATTAGCCAGCATGGGCATACCATCGGTGGCTGGGTATGGTACCCTGGCTATCTACAAGTGGGTCTGTAATGTGAAATTAGGAATCTGAAATTTTATCCAAGCCCCTGTAGATGTAAGAAAAGGTGTAATCCATTGACACACTTATATAATGTAGTTATTACAATAAATGTGTAACACAAGCAACTTGACTCAGAAAATGGCTGAACAAAGGTAGCCATCTTGTTTTTGGTCATGTGAACCAGGGGATGTAGCTATGGGTACAGTCTGGGCCTTAATTTACTCATTCCCCTTCCCTTTCATGTAAAGCAGGCTACATCTTACTTTTCCCTTCTCAGTTTATTGGGATGTACCCCATAATGGAATAGGTGGGCCCCTCCTGGGCCAGCATGGCCCTACCTTGAGTGGTTGGGTATGGCACCCAAGCTATATGCTGGTGGGTCTATAATGTGAAATTAATGATCATAATTTTAATCCATGCCCCCTGCAGATGTAAGAAAAGGTGTAATCCATTGACATTTACAACTTTTATAATGTAGTTATCCCTACAAACATGTAACAGAAGCAGTTTGATACAGAAAATGATCTAATGGTAGCTGCCATCTTATTTTTGGTCATGTGACCCAGGGGATGTAGATATGGGTACAGTCTGGGCCTTGATTTACTCATTCACATCCCTGTCATGTAAAACAGGTGACTTTTACTTTTTCTTTTTGAATTTATTAGCTTGCACCCCATAATGCAATAGGTGGACACTCCATTGACCAGCATGGGCATGCCATACATGATTGGGTATGGCACCCCGGCTATCTGCAGGTGGGTCTGTAAAGAGAAATTAAGGATCAGAAATTTCATCCAAGCCCCTGCAGATGTAAGAAAAGGTGTAATCCATTGACATTTACCACTTTTATAATATACTTATCCCTACTAATGTGTAACAGAAGCAGTTTGATACAGAAAATGATTGAACAGAAGCCTCCATCTTATTTTTGGTCATGTGACCCAGCGGATGTAGATATGAGATGCGCTCTTGGCCTTGATTTACTCATTCCCTTCCTGTCTTGTAAAACAGGCTACTTCTTACTTTTCCTTTTTCCAATTTATTAGCAAGCACCCCATAATGCAATAGGTGGACACCCCAATTGCCAGCATGGGCATACCATGGGTGGCTGGGTAGGGCACCACGGCTATCTGCAAGTGGGTCTGTAATGTGAAATTAGAGATCAGAAGTTTCATCCAAGCCCCTGTAGATGTAAGAAAAGGTGTAATCCATTGACATTTACAACTTTTATAATGTAGTTATCCCTACAAACATGTAACAGAAGCAGTTTGATACAGAAAATGATCTAATGGTAGCCGCCATCTTATTTTTGGTCATGTGACCCAGGGGATGTAGATATGGGTACAGTCTGGGCCTTGATTTACTCATTCACATCCCTGTCATGTAAAACAGGTGACTTTTTACTTTTTCTTTTTGAATTTATTGGCTTGCACCCCATAATGCAATAGGTGGACACTCCATTGGCCAGCATGGGCATGCCATACATGATTGGGTATGGCACCCCGGCTATCTGCAGGTGGGTCTGTAAAGAGAAATTAAGGATCAGAAATTTCATCCAAGCCCCTGCAGATGTAAGAAAAGGTGTAATCCATTGACATTTACCACTTTTATAATATACTTATCCCTACTAATGTGTAACAGAAGCAGTTTGATACAGAAAATGATTGAACAGAAGCCTCCATCTTATTTTTGGTCATGTGACCCAGCGGATGTAGATATGGGTACGCTCTTGGCCTTGATTTACTCATTCCCTTCCCTGTCTTGTAAAACAGGCTACTTCTTACTTTTCCTTTTTCCAATTTATTAGCAAGCACCCCATAATGCAATAGGTGGACACCCCAATTGCCAGCATGGGCATACCATGGGTGGCTGGGTAGGGCACCACGGCTATCTGCAAGTGGGTCTGTAATGTGAAATTAGAGATCAGAAATTTCATCCAAGCCCCTGTAGATGTAAGAAAAGGAGTAATCCATTGACATTTTCCACTTTTATAATGTAGTCATCACAATAAATGTGTAACAACAGAAAATAACCAAACAAAGGTAGCCATCTGGTTTTTGGTCATGTGATCCAGGGGATGTAGCTATGGCTACAATCTGGGCCTTGATTTACTCATTAACTTCCCTGTCATGTAAAACAGGCTACATCTTACTTTTCCTTTCTCAATTTATTGGGATGTACCCCATAATGCAATAGGTGGGCCCCTCCTGGGCCAGCATGGCCCTACTTTTGGTGGTTGAGTATGTCATCCCAGCTGTATGCTTGTGGGTCTATAATGTGAAATTAGTGATCATAAATTTCATCCAGGCCCCTGCAGATATAAGAAAAGGTGTAATCCATTGACATTTACCACTTTTATAATGTAGTTATCCCTACAAATGTGTAACAGAAGCAGTTTGATACAGAAAATGATTGAACGGTAGCCGCCATCTTATTTTTGGTCATGTGACCCAGGGGATGTAGATATGGATACAGTCTGGGCCTTTATTTACTCATTATCTTCCCTATCATGTAAAACAGGCAACTTTTTACTTTTCCTCTTTGAATTTATTGGCTTTCACCCCATAATGCAATAGGTGGACACCTCATTGGCCAGCATGGGCATGCCATGGGTGTTTGGATATGGCACCCTAGCTATCTGCAAGTGGGTCTGTAATGTAAAATTAGGGATAAGAAATGTTATCCAAGCCCCTGCAGATGTAAGAAAAGGTGTAATTCATTGTCATTTACCACTTTTATAATGTAGTTACCCCTACAAATGATTAACAGAAGCAGTCTGATACAGAAAATGATTGAATGGTAGCAGCCATCTTTTTTAAGTCATGTGACCCAGAGGATGTAGAAATGGGCACAGTCTGGGCCTTGATATAAATATTCACATCCTTGTCATGTAAAACAGGCTACTACTTACTTTTTCTTTTTGAATTTATTGGCATGCACCCCATAATGCAATAGGTGGACACCCCATTGGCCAGCATGGGCATACCATGGGTGGTTGGGTATGGCACTCCGTCTATCTGCAAGTGGGTCTGTAATGTAAAATTAGGGATCAGAACTTTTATCCAAGACCCTGCAGATATAAGAAAAGGTGTAATCCTTTGACATTTACCTCTTGTATAATCTATAAATCCCAATAAATATGTAAGAGAAACAGTTTGACACAGGAAATGACTGAACAGTGTCAGCCATCTTGTTTTTGGTCGTGTGACCCAGGGGATGTAGCTTTGGGTACAATCTGGGCCTTGATTTACTTATTCACTTCCCTGCCATGTAAAACAGGCTACTTCTTACTTTTTCTTTTTAAATTTATTGGCATGCACCCCATAATGCAATAAGTGGCCACCCCATTGCCCAGCACAGGCATACCATGGGTGGTTGGTTATGGCACCCCAGCTATCTGCAGGTGGGTCTGTAATGTGAAATTAGGGGTCAGAAATTTTATCTAAGCCACTGCTGCCATAAGAAAGGGTGTAATCCATTGACATTTACCACTTTTATAATCTAGTTATCTTAATAAATGTGTCACAAGCAGTTTGACACAGAAAATGACTGAACCGTGTCAGCCATCTTGGTTTTGGTCATGTGACCATGGGGACTTAGCTATGGGTACAATCTGGGCCTTGATTTACTCATTCACTTCCCTGTCATGTGAAACAGGCTATTTCTTACTTTTTCTTAATGGATTTAGTGATGTGATCCCCAAAATCCAATAAATACCACCCCCATAGGCCACCATGGCCCTACCATAGGTGGTCCGTTCTGGTCACTCTCATAATCTGTAGGTGAGAAACCAATGTGAAATTTGTGTTTATGTAAAGAATTTGTAACCTGAAAGTGAAAATTATTTACATTTTAGACAACAATTTTTATCAGTGATGCAACCGATTTTAATGTTTTTACAAACTTCAATATTTTTTGTGAATACAGATTCGCAAAAATAATTGAAATTTCACTAAATAAACATATATATCTCCAAATGTCTTAGCCATAAAAGTCATATTTTCACTTTAAATTATAGTTGTGTTAGGTTCTTACTACCCTGACAAAAAAAGTTTACCAGGGAATTAAGAAAAATTGTGTAATAACGTCATAATCGATAGGTGTACAAACCCAGTGAAAAAACCTCTGGCAGCAAGGATATGCAATTTACAGAAAAACATTGGCAGTGTAAGGGTTAAATGTGCAAATATTTAGCAATGGGTATCTGTTTTTATATTGGCAAATAAAACTGTACTATCTAGCTATTACATTGTTTGTTCACTTTGAGTCATTAAGGATACATTTTAGAGAGAACTGAAAAGGAAACAAACAGTAAAGTAGAAAAAAAGGGAGGAGTTGTTTAGGTGGCCATCCTGACAGAACAGAGAAATTATAGTACAGTATAGAATAGATAGACTTCTGTTGCAACAGGCTTTACAAAAATAAATTAGAATAAAGTCTGTTTAATTCCAAAGTACAACAACTAGAGATGCAGCAAAATTAAATTCTGTTGGCAAAGTGAACACGAAGTGACCACTTTGCATTGTCACGCCACTATGTGGAGTGGCAAATAGGAAAGGTTCACTTCACCTTGTAATTATTACTTTGCATCGTCATTCCACCTTAATGGGAAGTACGGTGGAGTGGCAACAATATTGACAGCCCCCCAGTGCCCCCCACACACACGGTTGCCAGAATTACTGTGCATCCCCAAAATGTTACTGTCTTGTGTCCAAAAAACTCCCCAGTGCTGACAAAGTGAAATGAGAGTACAACAAGAAATACAAAGTCTCCCAGAATTAATGGCACACTCAGTCATGCATGCAGTGGACATGGTCACATCACACAGACACCAGAATTAATGTGCATCCCCAAAATGCTACTATCTGGTGTCCAGAAACTTCCCTAGTGCTGACTAAGTGAAATGAGAGCGTAACAAGAATTGCAAAGTGTCACAGAATTAATAGCACACTCAGTCATGTGCACAGTGGTCACACACAGTCACCAAAATTAATCTGCATTCCCAAAATGCTACTGTCTTGTGTCCAGAAAATTCTCCAGTGCTAGTGAAGTGAAATGAGAGGATAACAAAAAATGCAAAGTCTCCCAGTATTACTGGTGCACTCTGTCATGTGAGAAGTGACCACACACAGTCACCAGAATTAATTTGCATTACCAAAATGCTACTGTCTTGTGTCCAGAAAATTCCCCACTGCTGATGAAGTGAAATGAGAGCATAACAAGAAATGCAAAGTCTCCCAGAGCTAATGGCACACTCAGTCATGCACACAGTGGTCACACACAGTCACCAGAATTAATTTGCATCCCCAAAATGCTACTGTCTTGTGTACAGAAAATTCCCCAGTGTTGGCAAAGTGAAATGAGAGGGTAACAAAAAATGCAAGGTCTCTCAGAATTAATGGTGTACTCCATCCTGCAAGCAGTGGCCACACACAGTCACCAGAATTAATGTGCATCCCCAAAATGCTACTGTCTTGTGTCCAGAAAATTCCCCAGTGAAATGAGAGGGTAACAAAAAGTGCTGAGAGAGAGAGAAAGCAGTCAAAAGCTTCCTTAAATCAAGGAGATAATTTAATAGATTACACTGAATTTAATTATTAATGTTTGGGCCTGTGTAAGTAACTAGTTTTGATTCTCTGTTTCTAGGGTTGACTTTTCTTAGTTTAACTTTTATTTGCCAGTGAGGAACTCTAGCTGGGAGAGATTTTCAGTCATTTGTGACTAGAACTGTTACTTAACCTCTGTGAAATAGGTGTCTGAAAGGAAGGAAGGCACTCCCTGGGGTGGATGGTCAGAGTCGTAGTTGATTGTTTCTGGAGGGCACATGTTTGCCCCTCACCCCACCCACCCCAGGTGCATAACTTCTTTTATAGCAGGGGTTCTGACCTCATTTCCCCAAAATTGCTAACAACATACACCTGTTCATATCCTTAAAGGCACAGGACACTGAATAGGGGTTAGAGACACTCACAGGCTTACACACCCTAAAACAAGAATAAAAAAAGAAAAAGAAAAAATGCCTGAAACAGGAAGGGAGACAGACATGTGGGGAGTGGTGCAATGCACTACCTGTGGAGCAACAGTCTTCTGGGAGATATTCTGGAGACTGCATTGCTGCCCTATTTGCAGGCACCTCTCAGGTCTGAGGGAGGAGGTTGCTCAACTCCATGCTGACCAGGCAGGGATTCAGGAAACCTGCTCCTCCACCCTGGGACCACCCAGGCCACCGCCACTACCTCAGAGGTTGCCAAGAAAGAGGAGTGGTTGGACCACAGTGGGCTCAGGGAGGGTGAGGATGGTGGAACAGAGGCACATCCCTCCAGTTGTGCCTCTCCACAATTCATTCACCACTCTGGCAGAGCATGGTTCCTCTATGGAGCCACTTGCAGTGGAGATCAAGGAGGATGCTGGAATCCTCCATAATGGAGACCCACAGGAGGGTGGCACAGGACTCCATGGGAAAGGAAACAACTCCTGGTGGGGGACTCAATTGTTAGGGGGTAGAACTGGGGGGAGGAGAAAGGAAAGAAAGGTGCCTGCCCTGTGCCATGGCTTGGAGGGACGGGAAATGAATCCTCAGGATTGTGGGAGCTGCTGCAAGAGGGAGTGAGTTGGATGTCATTATCCACCTAAGGACAAATAACCTAGCTGAGAATGGGATCAAAGCACTGCAACAGGAGTATGTGGAGTTGGGGAGGGGTATTAGATAAGTGGCACAAAAGGTAACTTTCTCGGAAGTGCTACCTGTCTATGGCATGGATGAGGCTAGGGTACTGCACACCATGGGGTTCAATGACTGGTTGAAAAACTGGTGCAGAGCTCAGGGATTTGGCTTCATTTGGGACTGGGGCTCCACCTGGAGGGATGCAGGCCTATACTGGCACAATGGACTGCATCTGTCCAGGAGGGGAACCAGGATCCTAGGTGATAGGTTTAAATGCTTCTTTGGAAAGCATTTAAACTAGCCAAGGGGAGAAGACACTGAAAAGGAGAAGGGAAATCTTAGCACCCCCAAAAAAATCAGGGTAGTTAGTGAGGTGAACACCAAGATAGGGCAGTCAATAGGGAGAAGGGCAGGGGCAAATGAAGAAAAAGACAAAGGCAGTAAGGACAGGGATGGGGCAAAAAGAAATAAGGCCATAAAAAAATGGAGGGTAATGAGTACCAATGCCAATAGTCTAGGTAAAAACATCCTGAAATGGTGGCCTTGATGGAAGAGGGATGCCTGAATATTGTGGCAGTCACAGAAATATGGTACAGAGAGAACCATGACTGGGATGTCAACATACCATGGTACACAATCTGCAGGAGGGACTGGGAGGGTAGAAGAGGAGGAGGAGGAGGAGTAGCTCTCTATGTAAGGGAAGGGATCAAAGCAACAGAATTAAAGGGTAAACAGGGAGGAGAGGAGGCACTATGGGTCACCCTGAAGACTGGAAATGGCACCACAATCTGCACAGGGGTTGTATACAGACCCCCATCTCGGGGGGGGGGAATGGACAAGGAAATGATAGAAGGCATCCTTAGGATGGCAGAGGAAGGGGAGATATTGCTGATGGGGGATCTGAATATGCCAGATGTTAACTGGAGCACCTTTGCTGCAGCCACATCCAAGAGCAGGGCCATCCTCGATGTCCTACAGGGGGCATGCCTCAGACAGCTAGTTTTGGAACCCACTCAGGAGGGAGCAGTCTTAGACCTGGTGCTCTCAAATGGGGACAGAGAGAGAGGATCTCAGATCTAGAAGTGGGTAGCCATCTGGAAACAAGTAACTACCAAACAGTGTGGTTCATGATAAACTAAGCTGTAGAGTCAAGCCATACAGAAGTGAAAGCACTGGACTTCAGGAGGGCTGATTTTGTCAAAATGGGAGAGTGCCTCAGAAAAGCACTAGCAAACAGGCAAGAAGGTGTGGTGGAGCAACAACTGGGAAACATCAAACCGCCCATCACAGAGACAACAACTTTTTGTGTGAAGCAAATAAATCAAAATAAAATAAAAAATACTATGGTTCTCAAAAGAAGTGGCGTGGAAGGTTAGGGAGAAAAAGATAACATTCAGGAAGTATAAGGAAACACAGAAGGAACAGGGCAGAGAACTGTACCAGTTAAAGCAGAAGGAAGCAGGGAAGGCAGTCAGAATAGCAAAGGCCCAAATCAAGGAAAAGATACCAAACTTGGCTAAGGAGGGGGACAAACCCTTTATAGGTACATTAGGGGTGAAAAAGACCAGGGAGGGATAGTGAGGCTTAATACAGGGAAGGGTGGGTGGGCAGAGAGGAACAGTGAAAATGCAGGGATACTGAACAAATACTTCTGCTCAGTATTCACAAAGGAAGAGCAGGGGGAGATACCTAATCCGTCAATAGAAGCACTCTGGATAGGGTGTTGATATTAGTCCTTTCACAGAACAAAGGGTTCTGAAAGAACTCCTAAAACTGAAGGTGGGTAAAGCAAGGGGGCCTGATGGGACACACTCCAGAATTCTAAAATATCTAAGGGAAGAACTAGTAACACCACTGACTACCCATTTTAATAAATCATGGAGGATGGTGTGGTACCTGAGGACTGGAGGAGGGTGGATGTGATTCGCCTCCACAAAAGTGGGAGCAAGACAGAGGCAGAAAGCTACAGACTTGTCAGTTTGACCTCAGTGGTAGGGGAAATGATGGAATCACTTCTGAAGGAAAGAATTGTTTAGTACCTAGAGGCCAGTGGGGCACAGGATCCAAGACAGCATGGATTCACAGCAGGAAGGTCATGTCAGACAAATCTAATTGATTTCTTTGACTGGGTGACCAAAGTAGTAGACCAGGGAGGGGCTCTGGACATGGCCTACCCCCAGACTTTAGCAAGGCATTTGACACAGTCCCACACAAAAGATTGATAAACACATTAGCCAGCCTGGGAGTGGGTCCCATGGTGGTAGCCTGGTTAAAACACAGGCTGGACAACAGGAAACAGAGGGTAATAGTAAATGGAGTCCAGTGTGAAGAAATGGGGGTTACTAGTGGGGTACTGCAGGGTTCAGTAGTGGGGCCGGTCCTTTGTAATGTCTTTATAAGTGACATTGCAGAAGGACTAGAAGGAAAAGTATGTCTCTTTGCAGATGACACACAGATCTGCAACAGGGTTGATATGCAAGGAGGGGTGGAAATGATGAAAAGCGACTTGGCAAAGTTGGAGGAATGGTCAAATGTATGGCAGCTTAGATTCAACCCAAAGAAGTGCAAAGTAATGCACCTGGGAAACAAAAACCCCAGGGGAAGAGTACACAATGGGGGGTGAGATACTGACAACAATAAAAATGGAAAGGGACCTGGGGGGTAGTCATATCAGATGACTTAAAGGTGGGCCAGCAATGTGAGAAGGCAGTAAGGAGGGCTGGGGGGATATTGGGATGCATAGGGTGAGGCATCACCAGTAGAAAGCAGGAAGTTGTTGTCCCTCTGTGCAGACAGTTGGTAAGACCACATCTGGAGTACTGTATACAGTTCTGGAGACCCCATCTTCACAAAGACATAGACAGGGTGGATGCTGTCCAGAGGAGGGCAATCAAAATGATGCAGGGTCTGCTCCAGAAAACATGAAGAAAGACTAAAGGAAACATAGAAGCATAGAAACATAGACTTTGAAGGCAGATAAGGACCGCTTGGCCCACCTAGCCTGCCCATTTCCCTACCTAGAGGATAAGCTGCAGATCCTATTTAAGCAGCAGCCTATTTCTTCCTACCTCCCACAAAAATTGCCTTATGTCTGTCCCATGCATTCTTGAATTCTCCCACAGTTTTAGACCCCACAACCTCCTCAGGAAGGCTGTTCCATGCATCCACCACCCTCTATGTGAAAAAATACTTCCTCACATTGCCCCTGAGCCGTCCCCCCTCTATCTTCAAATTGTCTCCCCTTGTTCTTGCACATCTCTTTTGCTGAAAGATGATACCCTCTTGGACTTTGTGACTCCACTGAGGTACTTAAAAGTTTCTATCATGTCCTCCCTCTCCCTTCTTTCTTCAAGGGTATACATATTAAGCTCCTTTAGCCTCTCCTCATATGGCTTCTCTTGCAGACCCTGCACCATTTTAGTTGCTCTCCTTTGAACTGCCTCCATCCTGTCTATGTCCTCGCGGAGATGGGGTCTCCAGAACTGGATGCAGTACTCCAGATGGGGTCTCACCAGCTGTCTGTACAGGGGGATAACAACTTCCTGTTTTTTGCTGATGATACCTCTCCCTATACATCCCAGTATCCCCCCATCCCTCCCTACTGCCTTCTCACATTTCTTGCCTAACTTAAGGTTATCTGATATGAGTATCCCCAGGTCCCTATCTATTTTTACTTTCACTTGCGTGCATGAGCAAGGAACGTTTTGGGAGAGTAGCACACTTGGAGGTGTTCCTCTCCCACCCAATGCACTGCTCCCTTGAGCAGGCTTGGCAGTCCTGCACCAATGGGTGCAGGAGCTCAGTATGACAGCAGTGTTCCTCTGCTTCAAAGGAAAACACCGCTGCCATACTGAGCGCCGCTGCCGTCCCCTCCATCACGTCTCCCCGCGTGTCACGCTGCCCCCAACAAAGCTTTCCTGCCATGCTGGAGCCCACCCCAGCATGGCAATGTTGTTGTTTTGCAGGACGGGTGCCCAATCCCCGTCAGCTCCATGGCCCCCCCAGCCATCCTGCTGCCACGCTGGAGCCCACCCCAGTCCGTGGCAACCGTTCCGTTGTTTGCCGACAGGGTGCCCAATCTCCCGTCGGCTCCTTGGCCCCCACATCTTCTGCCATGCTGGGAGCCCACCCCAGCGTGGTAAATGTCCTCGTCGCCTTATTTTTTCTTTCCTGAAAAACGTCCCGCGCGCACGCCTCCCAACCCCTCCCACAACCCGCACCCACCCACTGCGCACCCAGCCTCCCCACACCCTCCCTCACCCCATACTTACCTCTGGTCTCCGGCACGATGATCTTCGGTGGACCGGGAACACGTCTGCACTCTTCAAAGCCATCCGCGAACTGAGGAAATGCCGGTAAGCTGTATGATGGGCTACATAGGGGGGTTTCAACTTTATTGCATATCTCAGTCATTTTTTGGAATTTTTGCACCAAATATTCAACATGGGTTTTTGGGACCCCATCTCATGAATGATGTCACTGTCATGGCATTATTTGGGCCTGAAGGGTGATTTCGCAGGCACTGCGCAGTCACTGTGCGAAATCACCCTTCGGCCTTGAATAACACCATGACAGTGACATCTTCATGAAGGTCTCAAAAAACATGTTGGAATTTGATCAAAATTCAAAAAATGATGTTTTCTGAGCCGTGCTTTCGCAGTTCCTACGCACGCTCGTAAGTTTGCGAATTTCCAATATTTTCACTCCAGATTTTCAACATTGCCATTTTACCACACCTCCTTATGAGCAGTACAGCTGTCATTTTTCACATCCTGCCCAAAACGTCTTTCTCCCATGTAGTGCACAATGGCGCAGTCGGTGTGCGAAATCAATGTATGGGACACAGTAAGAAAATCACAGTGACACTGTTCATTAGCAGAGGTTTTAAAATGGCAATGTTGAAAATTTGGTGAAAAAATTCCTAAAAATGACTGTTTTACAAGAGTGCATTGCAGTTCCTTGGCATCAGAGGTTTGCGAATTTTCAGTATTTCCACCCAGATTTTAAACATTGGCATTTTACCACACTTCCTTATGAGCAGTACAGCTGTCATTTTTCACATCCTGCCCAAAACGTGTTTCCCTATGTAGCGCACAATGGGGGTAACAAAAAGATCATGCTGACAATTTATTGTGCAGATACCAGCAATCGCACAGGGCATTAGGGTAAAGCACCATACATGCCAAACACCACTGCAAATACCTGCAAGCGAACATTCGGCATTGACAAATGCTTGTTGTTGTTGTTACTACTTCCCTCCCCCAATTGTGCAATCTTCCCCAGGGTTTTTGTTTCCCAGGTGCATTACTTTGCACTTCTTTGCACTGAATCCAAGCTGCCATACTTCTGACCATTTCTCCAACCTTGCCAAGTCCCTTCTCATCCTTTCCACGCCTCCTGTGTATCAACCTGCTGCAGATCTTAGTGTCATCTGCAAGAGGCATACTTTTCCTTCCAGTCCCTCTGCAATGTCACTTATAAAGACATTAAAAAGGACTGGACCCAGTACTGAACCCTGCAGTACCCCACTAGTAACCCCTCTTTCTTCAGTGGACTCCATTTACAATTACCTTCTGTGTCCTGTTGTTCAGCCAATGTTTTACCCAGGCTACCACACTGGGATCCACTCCAAGGCTGGTTAATTTGACTACTAATCATTTGTGTGGGACTGTGTCAAATGCCTTGCTAAAGTCTAGGTAGGCCATGTCAACAGCCCCTCCTGGTCTACTACTTTGGTCACCCAGTCAAAGAAATCAATTAGATTCATCTGACATGACCTTCCCGCTGTGAACCCATGCTGCTTTGGGTCCTGTGCCCCACTGACTTCTAGGTACTCAACAATTCTTTCCTTCAGAAGTGATTCCATCACTTTCCCTACCACAGAGGTCAAACTGACAGGTCTGTAGTGTCCTTCCTCTGTCTTGGTCCCACTTTTGTGAAGGGGAATCACATCCACCTTCCTCCAGTCCTCAGGTACCACACCATCCTCCCATGATTTGTTAAAAAGGGTAGTCAGTGGTGTCACTAGTTCTTTGCTTAATTCTTTTAGAATTCTGGGGTGAATTCCATATGGCCCCATTGCTTTGTCCACCTTCAGTTTTAGGAGTACTTTCAGGACCCTTTCTTCTGTGAAAGGACTGGGATCGACCCCCCTCTCCAGAGTGCTTCTGTTAATTGGATTAGGCACCTCCCCACTTCCTCTTTTGTGAATACTGAACAGAAGTATTCATTCAGTATCCTTGCTTTTTCACTGTCACTCTCTGCCCACCCACCATCCATTCTATTCAGCCTCACTATCCCTCCCTGTGTCTTTCTACGCTCAATGATATACCTATAAAAGGTTTTATCCCCCTTCTTAACTGAGTTAGCTATCTTTTCCTTAGTTTGTGCCTTTGCTATTCTGTCTACCCCCCCATCCTTCTGCCTGAACTGGTACAATTCTCTGTCCTGCTCCTTCTGTGTTTCCTTATACTTCCTAAATGCTATCTTTTTCTCCCTAACTTTCACCGCCACCTCTTTTGAGAACCATAGTGGCTTTTTCTTTTGTTTTGATTTATTTGCTTCATTTGCTTCTCACAAAGGCTTGTTGCCTCTGTGATAGCAGTTTTGATATTTACCCATTGTTGCTCCAACCATCCTTCTAACCTGTTTGCTAGTGCTTTTCTATGGCACTCTCCCATCTTGCCAAAGTCAGCCCTCCTGAAGTCCAGAACCCTCACTTTTGTACGGCTCGACTCTGTAGCTGAGTTTATTGTGAACCACACTGTTTTGTGGTCATGTGTTCCCACATGGCTACCCACTTCTAGATCTAAGATCCTCTCACTGTCCCCATTAGAGAGTACAAGGTCTAAGATTGCTCCCTCATGAGTAAGTTCCAAAACTAGCTGTTTGAGGCATGCCACCTGAAGGGCATCAAGAATGGCCCTGCTTCTGGATGTGGCTGTCGCAAAGGTGCTTCAGTTAACATCTGCATGTTAAAGTCCCCATCAACAGTATCTCCCCTTTCTCTGTCATCCTAAGTATGCCTTCTACCATATCCTTGTCCATTCCCTCCCCCAGACATGGGGGTCTATTTACAACCCCTGTGCAGATTGTGGTGCCATTTCCAGTATCTAAGGTGACCCCCAGTGCCTCCTCTCCTCCCTGTTTACTCTTTTGTTCAGTTGCTTTTATCTCTTCCCTTACATAGAGCACTACCACCCCCATTTCTGCCCTCCTTGTCTCTCCTGTAGGTTGTGTACCCTGGTATGTTAACATCCCAGTCATGTTTCTCTGTGTACCATGTTTCTGTGACTGCTACAATATCCAGGCATCCCACTTCCATCAAGGCCACCAGTTCAGGGGAGCTTGTTGCCCAGAATACGGGTGTTGGTACTCATTACCCTCCATTTCTTGATGGCCTTTCCCCTTTTTGCCCCATTTCTGTCCTTATTGCATTTGTCACTTTCTCCATTTACTCCTGTGCTTCTCCCTATTGACATCTCTATATTGGTGTCAACCTCACTTAGTACCCTGATATTTTGGGGGGGCTAGGATTTCCCTGCTCCTTTCCAGTGCCTCCCCCCTTGGCTAGTTTAAATGCTTGTCAATGAAGTATTAAAACCTATCACCTAGCATCCTGGTTCCCCTCCTGGGCAGATGCAGACCATCATGCCAGTACAGGCCTGCATCCCTCCAGGTGGACCCCCCCAGTCCCCAATGAAGCCAAATCCCTGAGCTCTGCACCAGTTTTTCAACCACTGATTGAATCCCATGGTGTGGAGCACCCTAGCCTCACCCGTGCCATAGACAGGTAGCACCTCTGAGAAGGTTATCATGTGCACTATTTGTCTAAGGCCCCACCCCATCTCCACAAATGCTTCTTGCACTGCTCTGATCCCTTTCTTAGCCAGGTCATTTGTCCCTAGGTGGACAATGACATCCAGCTCCCTTCCCTGTGCAGCTGCTCCTGTGATCCTGAGGATTCGCTCCCTGTCCCTCCAAGCCATGGCACCAGTCAGGCACCTTACCTCCCTCTCCCCTTCCTCCCCCCGTTCTACCTTCTTAACAATGGAGTCCTCTGCCCGGAGTTGTTTCCTTTCCCTGTGGGGTCCCATGCCTCCCTCCTGTGGGTCTCCTTTGTGGAGGTTCCCAGCATCCTCCTTGGTCTCCACTGTGGGTGCCTCCATAGAGAAACCACACTTTTCCAGAACAGCATAGAAATTGTGGAAAGGTACAACTGGAGGGATGCACCTCTGTTCCACCACCCTCACCCTCCCTGAGCCCACAGTGATCCAACCACTCTTCTTCTTTTTTTGGCAACCTCTGAGGCAACGGCAGTGACCCTGGTGGTCTCTGGGTGGGAGAGAGGAGGTCCCACAAATCCTGGCCAACTCAGCCTGGAGATAAGCAACCTCCTGCCTCAGCCCAGAGAGGTGTCTGCATATGGGACAACACTGCATCCTCCAGAACATTTCCTGGAAGACTGCTGCTCCACAGCCACTGCACTGCACCACTCCCATCATGTCTTTTTTCTGGTCCTCTGTTATTTGGAATACTTACTCTTTCCTCTGTTTATTTTTTTTTCTTCTCTCCCTACTTACTTACTGCCTCTGCACGCTTTTAGCTCCCGATCTTCCTGTTCTGAGATAAGAAGTTCCTATATTTCTCAGTAGTCTCCTTACTTGCTCAGAGTCAGACCTCCAGCAGCTGGGGAATGGAGAGCTACTCTTGCCCTTCTAGGATGGTGAGTCTTTGGTGGCTCTGTGATCACTCATTTCCTGCTCTCAAACAGGAAGTTCCTGTTGTCAGTTAAATCCTGTGCCTATAAAAGTAGAACTGGTTTAGGGTGGGGGGGTGGAGGGAGGGAAGGGATGGAGGGCAATATAGTCCCAGTAGAGAAGTTTTAGTTATAGCAGTAGCTCCTTCCTCCTGGTGTTCTGTCTGTTCTTTGGCAGAAGCTATCTAGGGCAGTGTTTATATCTGGTCTTAACCTGGCTCCTTCTAGCTAAGCCACTCCCCCTACTTTGCAAATCTTTCTACACTTAGTTTCACAGATAACAATTCCCTTCTGACACCTGTGACAAGCACCTAGATAAGTATAGAGATAACAGATAACAGATAACAATTTACTTCAACTACCTCTGACAAACACAACAATTCCTTTTTTTTGTTTGTTTTTTACCCTAAATTGAAGGTCCCAGTACAAGAGATCTAGTTCTTAGTCCCAGTAGAGAAGTTTCAGTTATACCAGTAGCTTCTTCTTCCTGGTATTCTGTCTGTTCTTTTAAAGAACTTAAAGGAGCTTAAGATGTATAACCTCGAGGAAGGGGGGGGCATGATAGAAACTTTCAAATACCTCAAGGGAATCAACAAAGTCCAAGAGGGTAGCATCTTTCAGAAAAAGAGATGTGCAAAAACAAGGAGGCATAATTTGAAGATAGAGGGGGGACAGCTCAGAGGTAATGTGAGGAAGCATTTCTTCACAGAGAGGATTGTAGATGGATGGAACAGCCTTCCTGAGGAGATCGTAGAGTCATAAACAGTGGGGGAATTCAAGAATGCATGGGACAGACATAAGGCAATTCTAGTGTGGGGTAGGAGGAAGTAGGCTGTTAGTTAACTAGGATCTGCAGCTTATCCATTAGGTAGGGAAATGTTCAGACTAGGTGGGCCAAGCGGTCTTTATCTGCCATCAGATTCTATGTTTCTATGTTTCAAAGTGTCACAGAATTAATGGTATACTCAGTCATGTGTGCAGTGGTCACACACAGTCACCAGAATTAATTTACATTCCCAAAATGCTACTGTCTTGTGTCCAGAAAATTCCCCAGTGCTGGCGAAGTGAAATGAGAGAGTAACAAAAAATACAAGGTCTCCCAAAATTAATGGTGCACTTCGTCATGCGAACAGTGGTCACACACAGTCTCCAGAATGAATTTGCATCCCCAAAATGCTACTGTCTTGTGTCCAGAAAATTCCCCAGTGCTGATGAAGTGAAATGAGTGCATAACAAGAAATACAAAGTCTCCCAGAATTAATGGTATACTGCAAATGCACAAACAGATTAAGATGGACTTCGCATTCCCCATTATGCCGTGAAGTACTCCGCTTCACATTGTGGAGCACTTCACGGAATCTGCATCACTCTGCGAATCACTCCGCAGAGTGAATTTTGGCCAATTCAGCCATCTCTAATGACAACCAGCCCTACCATTGGTGCATCTCATCTTGTTCTTTCAATGGTGCAGCTTCCCTTTCTCATCCTTTCAAAAGAGTGGATGCCATTTCTTTTTCTTTCAGAGGGTGAGTGAGCCCTTTCATTTTCTTTCAAAGGCAGCGGTTGCCCCTTCTTTTTCTTTTCAGGGGGTTGGTGCCCCTTTATTTTCATTCCATGATCATGCACTCCTTCTTTTTCTCAAGGGGAAAGTGCCATTTCTTTTTTTTCAAGGGGTGGGCATCCCCTCTTTTTCTTTGGAAGGTGGCAGATGCCCTTTCATCAGTTTCAAAGTGGGCAGGAACCCCTTCTTTTTCTTTCAGAGCTGGTGGCCCCAATTCATTTTCCTTTAAGGAGGTGGACCCCCCCCTTTACTCTGAAAGACTGAAGATGCTCCTTCCTTTTGTTTAACATGGGACATCTTTTTTTCAGAGCTGGTGGTGCCACGTCTTTATCTTTCAAGGGGGCAAGCACCCCTTCTGTTTCCCTCAAAGGGGTGGCACCACTTCTTTTTCCATAAAAGGTGGTTGTTGCCCTGAGGCAGTGAGCACCCATTTTTGGTCCTAGAAAGGGGTGAGAACCTCTTTTTCTTTGAATGGAGATGTTATCCCTTCTTTTTCTTTCAAAGGGGTGGGTGCTACTTTTTTTCCTTTTAAAGGTGCATTCAACACTAACTTTTCTTTCAAAAGTGTGCAGGCCATTTCTTTCTCTTTCAAAATGGGTGTATACCACCTCCTTTAATTTAAGAGGTGGAATGCACTCCATGTTTTTTTTTTAAGCAGGCGATGCCCCTTTTTCCACACAAAGGGGGTGGGTGAACTTTCCTTTTCTTTCAAAAGTCGTGGGCATCCCATCCTTTTCTTTCCTCCAGCTCCAGGTCCCCAGTGCCCCACTCCCCCCCCCAATTGCTGATACTCGTTCTTTAAATATCGCACAAATATGTTGAGGTATACTTATTACTAACCTACTTGTGGAGTAATACTTAATTAATTGAAGTAAATGAAACAAAGATGTGTATTTGCAGTACATCTGACAGTCCATAAATAGCATAACACAAGACTTCAGCACCACTGGGCTGCAAAGTCTATTGGATTACTGGAACAATGTTGTATTTTTTTTATATAGTAAATGTAGTGACACACCCATGGCTCCACTTGCATGCTTGTGACTGCAGTGGACCAGACTAGAATAAGCAAACAGATCTGGCACTGAGAAGCAGGTGAAGCAATTAAACACTCTTGAAAAGTTTGAATCAAAACCGATCAGATCACCGGAGGCTATCGCTGCACTCTCTGCTTTGCATTAGTACTGCCTAAGAACTGTGCTTGCAAGTATGATTTTCCTTTATATTAAATACATTGTTTTGTTGCTTTACCTGCTGCTCAGTGCCAGTTTTGTTTGTGTCTGCTAGTTTTTATATAGGTACACCATAAAATGTTAACATCAAATATTGAATGGCTCAACATTTTTGTATAGTTTGTCTTAATTTTCTATTTTTATGTTTATTCATTTAGTTGATTGGTTATTGAGAATCACTATCTGGACAAGAAAATCTAGCAAGTCAGATGTACAGAGCAATATGTCTTGAACTTTACTCCAAGAATTTTGTAAGAGAGATTAGGAGTTTCAACTACTGCTACCAATAGAAATGTACAGTAGTGATGTGGATTCCTTATGTATATTTTATTAATAGAAAAAAGTTAAAGTTTATGGGCAGGATTTTAAAAGCTCGGTTGCAAGCTGTGACAATGGCAGCTTGCATCGAGTGCCGGTGCGTCAGGGACCTTGCACCCGATTATCCGTCTGACAAGGTCCCAGTGCCTAAGTCCCACAGCCTGCAGCAACTGTGGCCATGCATCCAACAGATGGTGCACCCACGAGGTGTGCCACAACAGCCACATGGTGGTGCGGCAGTAGCTGCACCCTTTGACAGGGGCACAGTACTGTCTAGTGCTCCCCCTCCACCACCACTGAGCTGCCAGTAACCAACACATTCCCAAACCAATTCGGGACAGCAGACATTATCCCCAGGTCACCCTTGAAAACAGGAACTTGTGCCTAGTGGGTCTTACCTGGTTACCAAAGACTAAAAAAAAATAATAGTGCCCCTTGCCTTGATATGCCATAATGTAAATAAGTATACACGTCACTCCCCAGTGAACTAGATTGCTCCCCCTGAAGCCCCAGTAAGCTCCTAATGTACAGCAGTATAATACATATGTCGTGCATGTCATTCCCTGGTATCCTACCCCCCAAGCCCCATTATGCCCTTACTACAAAATATCCTTTGATCTGTCAAAGGTAATCTAGGGTCCCTGCCCCATCCCAATATGCCCAAATTCAAGACAGCAGACATCATCCTACCTGGTGGTCTAGTGCCCCCCCACTGAGCAGGTAGTGGCCACCTCCCCACTCCCTCCCCCATTCCAAATCCCAATCTGGCAACCAACACAGCCCTCCTCACACCACCATGGTCAGCCACCCAATGAACTGTCAGAGCACATACTATATAAAGAATGAGCTCTGACAGTTCATTTGGCAGCCAGCTAAGGTGGTGTGAGGAGGGCTGTGGCAGTGACAGATTAGGATATGGGATGGGGAGGGAGTGGGGTGGTAGCCACTACCTGCTGGGTGGGGGGTGGGAGGCCACTAGACTACCAGGTAGGGATGATGTCTGTTGTTCTGCATTTAGGCAAATCAGGCTGGAGGCAAGGACCCTAGATAGCCGGTGACAGACAGAGGGATATTTTGCAGTACTGGCATAATGGGGCTTGGGTGGTTGGGGGGAGGATACAAGGGAATGACATTTATGACATATGTATTATATTGCTGTACATTAGGGGCATACTGGGGCTTTGGGGGAGTCTCTAATTCACAGGGGACTGTCTGTTGTATACTTATTTACATTATGCATATTGGGGTGGGGGCACTAGATCAACAGGGTAATGGTTTGTGAATGTTTAAGGTACCAGCTGATCAGAGCTGGTGGGATGCACAATGGCCTACAGTTGTCAACCCTCCCAGAGGATCTCTCAGTGTTGGTCTAACTGTACTTGGACCTTTGTCCGCGGGATAGGTTTTGGAATATTAGGGGACATGGCTGCCTGTGTCTTCCACAAGCCCCCTAGCACCATACTGCAGCCCATAGCATGGCAGAATGCTGGCACTACCCCCCCTTTGGTGTATGCAGCCCATGTTTGCCACAGTCTGCCTGTTGCATCAGACATGTTTGACACAGGCACCTTGCAACCTTCTCAGGGCATTGAAAATCTGGCCCTATTTTTCTACAGACAAATTAACATAGTGAATGTTAGACTGGCAGTAAAACACTGAGCAATTTTATTATGAAAAGACAGGGACTATCTTTGTCGGGTTCATAAACACTGCCCTAAGAGGCTTTGAAAAAGGCCTTATGACTAGGGTGGTGTTTGTGGACCTGACCAAGGCATTCGACTTACTAGAATATGATTTATGTTGTCAAAAATTATAAGTGTTGGGTTTTTCTGCAACAGCTGTCTCTTGGTTAAGAGACTACTTAACTAATCTCTCACAATTTGTTAGCATTGGTTCCAGTGTATCTGACACATCATTGATTAGTTGTGGAGTTCCTAAGAGGTCCATTTTGGGCCCTTTACTGTTGTCTATTTTTGTAAATGAACTCCCCTCTTTTCGTAAAAGTGTGAAATTATTTTACATGCAGATGACTTGATTATTTACTCGCAGGGTGGAGCTTCTGTGGAATTGTCTGCTGCTTTGAGGTATTATTTTGAGAATGTTTGTTCTTGGTTCTTGAGAAACTCCCTGGTCTTGAACTCTGCAACAACAAAATCTATGATTTTTGGTGCTAAAGGAATGCTTAGAAACAATCCATCTATATGTTTGACTGACCTAAATGGTCTGGTTATAGAACAGGTCTATCTTTTTAAGTATCTTAAGTCCTGTTGGATCCCGACTTGACTTTTTCAACTCAGGTTCACATGGTTACCTGAACTATAAATCAAAGGTTTGGTCTCCTGTATAAATTCAAAAACTATTTTTCATTCAAAGTAAGGAAAGCTAGAGCTATAGGCTCATTATTACCACTCTTTGATTATGTTTCATATATTTATCTGGGTCTAGAGAATAGGGAACTGCAACTTCTGAAAGTTCCCTATAATAACATTTGCCGATTTGTTCTTCTGGTACCATCTCGAACTCACCACTCTGCTTTGTATTCTAAACTGGGTTGGATGACTCCTGTGACCAGAATAGAATATTTTTTTGGTCGTATAACTTTCAAAAGCATTTTTCTTAGATCTCAATTCCCACTCTACAATTTGGTTAATTTGTGAAATATTCCCTTTAATTTATGCTCTTCTGATGGCATTACACGTGCTATTGCATTGCCCAAACTGAAAATTGCATCCCGTGCCTTTTCAATTGCTGGTCCATTATATTGGAATGCACTTCCCTTATATATATGGCAGGCATCATCCATATTCAGTTTTAAGAAAAAATTGAAATAATTTTTACTATTGAAATATTCATGTAAATGTGTTTTGTAACTCATTGTCATTGTGTAAATTATTGTACTGTCAATGTTGTAGTCATCGTCAAATAGTGTTGTGACTTTTGTGTTCTGGGTTGCACCTGAAAAAGGGCCAATGGTCCAGTGTCCCTTACCCAGTTAACAAATGAATGAATAAATAAATAAATAAATAAATATGAGTGAACTAAATATACAAAGAATAATGAATTGTGATAGATTGTTATTTTATTTTCATATACATAAGTGAAAGACATCTTTAAGAAACTATTTGTAAAAGTATTAAAAACATGGTCTTAAATGATACTGTAAACACATTTTTAAATGATACTTGCATAGCTTATACCATTTTAGCCCTGCTCTGCATTTTATATCATTGTTAGACGACTTTTTAATTTTTTAACGGATCAGTTGAGAAGTCAATATAAAAACCTGTTCTAAATAATATTAAAATGTTATTTTGAAGGTCCAGCACCACCTCTTGATGTAGACCTGTATTAAGGTAGAAACAACAGTGTGTTTCTCTAGAAGTCTCTTGATGCAGCACTGTGCTAGAAACTGCTTGTAACATAATAAAAACAAACTTGATTTTTCCTCCTATATATTGCCCTGTCCTGGGGACATATTCTCTCCTGTTTCAGCATGTCTTGAAGCCCTACTGTTCATGTTAATTGTTGTCATATATCTGGAATACAGTAAGTGCATAATGCTAAGTGCAAATAGAGACAGGTGCTGTCTCTCTCTCTCTCTATATATATATATATATATGTGTGTACAGCAATAAACATTTGGAAATGTGCTCTTAGGGTTCAAAACCCTAACTCCACATTCCCCCCACCCCATCCACACACATGCAAGATTGTAAGACACTATACCAGTCCATCACCTCTACAACCACAGTAATCACAAGACTATACTTATTTCACATAACACTATGTAATGAAAAAAACAAATATAGTATCGACTCTATACTGCCAGCACAGTATGATGACACATTATTGCTGGCATATCTTCTTCATTTATTTATTTATTATTTATTTATTAAATTTTGGTGACCGGGTAGGCCCACTGGGCCCCGAAGGTCCCTTTTTCAGGGGCAACTCGGGATAACAATACTAGTTAGATACAGAAAGAGCAAAAAAGAAGAGAACATTTGTATTCATAAGTTATTACAACATGAGGAAGTTACAGGAATCAGTGGATACAGGCATGGTTATCATCATGACACAATTTGAGTAGGTAATTCATTGCATGTAGTATAATTCCAGAGGTAGCGTATGACTCTAGGTGAGAAAAAGAAGAAACAGTTGGAGGCAGGTAGTAGGTAGGCTTTGCTAGTAGAAGGTGTGTGAGAAGGAGGGGAGTGCCTAAGGAACCTTATGAACCATGGCATTGGCATGAGCTTGAGGTTAGAATATGGGACTTGAGCCTGGTGCAGAAGTTCATAAGTGAGAGGGTGTCCTGTACAGAGGGGGGGCTTGTTCCATTGGCAGGGTGCTTGGGAGGAAAAAGACCTAGTGCCGGCATTTGTCCTTGCTCTGGGGACTTCCAATAGAGTTCTTTCTGAAGTCCTTAGGTTCCTTGGGTTATGCTTGAGAGTTATAGACTTGGCTATACTAGGCAGAGTGTGAGGTCTGAGAAGCTTGTAGGCCTGGACAAGCAGGGGATATTGGAGATGAGCAGCCAGGGTAGGCCAGCAGAGCTGGGCTAGAGAGTCGCAGTGGTGTCATTGTGGGTGGTCTTGAGTGGCAAAGCGAGCTATTTTATTATACTGGGTTTGCATCCTGGATATCTCTTGCTTTCCCATGCCCTGTATTATTGGGGCAGCAAAGGTCAGGGTAGGAAGCAGGACACTAGTAGCAATAGAGAGCCTGGCCTCAGGGATGAGCTGGTCTCTGAGTCGGTATAAGGTGCCGAGTTTGCATTGAAGGGTCCTAGTGACCTGGTCTACGTGTTCCTTGTCAGTGATGTTCTGGTCAAGTGTTAGGCCTAGGTATTTGAGGGAAGGGACAACATTGATGTCTTTGCCAGAGAGTGTGGTTAAGCGGAGGAGTGAGGACCTGTCAAGTCCTAGGGATCTTGGCCCGAATAACATTGACTTGGTCTTGTCAGCATTGAGTACCATTCTGTTCTCACATAGCCAAGTCTCTAGGGATGTGAGATCCTTTTGGAGGGTAGGGACAAGTGTAGCTACATCACTCATGTGACGGAAGATGACAGTATCATCTACATACTGTACAACCGAGCTCTCCCCGCAGTAGGAGCTTAGGTCATTGGTAAACAGGGAAAATAGGAGGGGGCCAAGTATTGATCCCTGAGGTACACCCTGTTTTAGGGGTAGCTGGTCCAACATGACGCCATTCCATGTGACCCTTAGAGCCCGGCCTGATAAGTAGCTCCCAAACCACTGTAGGGCATGGGTGTCAAGGCCAACATTTTGCAGTTTTTGTAACAGCAAGTTGTGGTCTATGAGGTCAAATGCATTGGATAAGTCAATAAAGACTGCACCAGTGGGTATCCCTTTGTCAATTTCCCTGAGCACTACGTCTGAGAAGTTGATGAGGGCAATGTCAGTGCCATGGTTTGTTCTGAACCCGTGTTGGATGGGGGCAAGGAGCAGGTGTGCTTCCTGATAGTCTCTGAGTTGGTTGTATATTACCCTTTCTTGCACCTTGGTGAGTAAGCAGAGGAGGGAGATAGGCCTATAGTTGTTTAGTTTATCCCTGGGTCCCCCTTTGTGGATAGGTACAACATTGGCATGTTTCCACTGGTTGGGGACTGCTCCTTCCCATAGGGATCTTTTGATGAGTATGGTTATGGGCCAGGATGAGGAGGTAGCTCCTGCCTTGAGAAGCCGAGGGTTGACAGTCTGTACACATTTTCAAAATATTGACTTTTATGTGTTACTATTCGATAATTGGATTGCTGCAGGTATCGCTGCTAACATATGGGCATGTGGTAGCAGGACAGATACAGATGACACACAGTACTGAATGCACCTTTTTGGGCAAAAAAGTGTGTGCATTTGCATTACTGTTACTATTAGTGTTTCCGTTTGAGTTTCCATTACTGTTTGCATTTCTGTTTAGATCACCGTGTGCGTAACTCTTTGAGTTTGTGCTTGCATTTGCATTACTGTTTGCGTTACTGTTTCCTTTTGCATCACCGTTGGCATTTCCATTTGCATTTGCGTTACTGCTGCCATTTGCATTTCTGTTACCATTTTCGTTAGCATTTAATTTTACATCACCATGTTACCATTTGCGTTTGTGCTTGCATTTGTGTTTGCGTTACTGTTTCCATTGGTGTCATCGTTATTGTTACCGTTACCATTTGCATTTCCAATTGCGTTACTGTTACTGTTTGTGTTTTCGCTGCCATTTGCATTTGTTTTTCCATTGGCATTAACATTTGTGTTTACGGTTGCATTTGCATTACCGTTTGCATTTTTGTTACTGTTTTCATTACCGTTTGCATTTCCGTTGCTGTTACGTTTGTGGTTGCATTTATGTTGTCACTTGCATTACTGTTCCCTTCTGCATCTCCATTGCCATTACCATTTGCATTTGTGTTTGCATTACCATTACCATTTGCGTTTCTGTTACCATTTGCGTTACCATTTGTGTTTGCATTTACTTTTGCACGTGTGTTTGCCTTACCATTTGTGTTATCGTTTCCATTTGTGTCACCATGTGCATTACCATTTACGCTTGCATTTGTGTTACCATAAGTGTTACTATTTTCTTTTATGTCACTGTTGCCATTACCATTTGTGGTTGAGTTACCATTACCGTTACTGTTCTCGTTACTGTTACCATTACCGTTAGCATTGACTTTGCTGTTAGCATTAACATTCCCGTTAGGATTACCATTACTGTTGCTGTTACCATTACTATTAGTGTTACCATTACTGTTAGGGTTATTATGCACAAATGGGAAGTATGGTGGCGGGCCCTATGCTCCCACCAAATACCATTCAGTATTTATAGTGCACATTCTCAAAAAGAAGGGAAATTCATGACAAAAAAATCCATTTAATGCATCAGTTAGGGATGTTCTGTAGCGACAAATGCGAGGAAATTCAATGGTAGGGTTGCCACCCTTGCACCCCATACCCACCTGACCCCCACCAACAGGCATTGGGGTGTGCATTGGGGTCGTCGGGCCTAACTCTCACCCCATTCTCCTATACTGCACCACCTCACCTTCCTTACACATGGAATGGGGTGAGAGTTAGGTCAGACGACCCCAACCTACACCCCAGTTTTATGGGGAGACACAGAATCTAACTTGTTAGAATCAAGGATTATTTGAATTCATGCACTTCTTTTTTGAGCTTTACAATGGAATATGAAGAAAAAGAGATTCCATTTCTGGACTTGAAAATTATAAGAGAAAATAATCAGATAATCACAGATGTATGCCATAACCCTGCTGAGAAAAATACCTTTCTACACTAAGCAAGTTATCACCCTAAAGCACTGAAGGAAGGTTTTCCATATGGAAAGATGCTTAGGGTGAAACGAAACAGTGGTAGTGAAGAGAGATTTTGAAACAATTTACAAGATTTAAAAACAAGGTTTAAGGATCAGGGATATAAGATTGCTATTTTGACACAAGCAGAACAGAAAATGCAGAAAGCTGCAAGACAGGATTTATTAAAAGATAAGGCAATAGAAGATGGAACAGAAAAGATTTGTTTTTTCAACTACATTTTCTGATTTCTTTCCAGAGATAAAAAGCATTATATATGGGATTTGAACATCCCAAAATCAACAGATGCTGGAAAAAGGATTTTCAACACAAAGTCATGGATTACAGCAAGGAAAACCAATAACATAAAAAATAAACTGGTACACACACAACGTTGGAAACCAGAACATGAAGAAGAGACATGGCTGAGCAGAGGCATAAGAGGGTTTTTTATATGTGGACATTGCGTACACTGTAACAAAAGGAATCAAGTCAAAAAAAAAAATTAAAAGTACATGCCAAGAAAGAGTCTTTGACATCAGAGACCTGATAACTTGTGACAAAGGTCATGTGGTCTGCTGCATTATCTGTCCTTGCTCCCTGTATTATGTAGGAGAACTACAAGACCCTGAAAAATAGAATTTCAGAACATAAAATTCTGATAAGATTTAAAGATGAGAAATCACCACTAAAGAAACATTTTATTGAATACAATCATCAAATCTCATCACTGCAATTCATGGGTAGTGAAAAGGTTAAAAAAATAACAAGAAGGGATAACTGGGAGACCTTTTTGAAATGAAGGGAAGCATGGTGGATTTTTACACTGAAAACTTATAGAAGTCGCTATGGACTAAATGAAAGTTTAGTATGGAGTGCATTCTCCTGAAATTCGGATATTACATTTTACAGCAAAAGAATATCTATGACACTGGAATGTTATATGGAATCTCAGGATTACAATAATATGAGAATGGAATCATGTAGTGAATTGTGTATCATAGTATTTCATAAGTTTCATTTGAATTAGAAGAAAATAATAATAATAGTTGTTTTGATTTTGGTTAGGTTGAAATGCTTTATCAAGTCACTGTGTAACCTAGAACTTACCTCAGTTAAGCAATCTCACGTAGTTAAACTCCCACCCATCTCTCATTGAAACCCCCACCTTACTCCATCACCACCTTTATTGATTTATTTTATTTATTTATTTAAGTCTAGGATTACAACATCCCTTTGAGCCAGGGCTCTTTTACAAAGGTTTCACATCATAAAACAGTACAATACAGTAAGTACAAAACTGTATAATACAGTAAGGTAGCATAACTAGCAACCATGAGAGAAACAATGTAATAGACAGGATAAACAATATTAGAGTGAAGTAACATAGGAGAAGAACAGTGTAACAAACTGGTATGGGGTGGAGAGAAGGGAAGGGGGGCAAAGGAAGACACAAAGTGGATAAGGTCACATGAGGAGAAGTGAGAGCAGCCAGCGGCCTTGTCAACAGCACAGAGCAGAGGTATCTTAGTTAAACATAACAGGATGAAGAGCTAAAGGAAGGAAGGAGAGGAGGAAGAGGGGAGAGTCAGAAGGTGGGAGAAAGAGGGAGATGGGGAGAATAAGTGCTAAGGAGGAGGAGAATAGAGAGTGGACTATGGTGACTATAGGTAACAGTCACAGGAGCTAGAGTCAGTGAGATGGAGGTGGAGCTTAGATTTGAATGATCCAAGAGTGGTAGTTGAGGAGAGCCAGCTTGGGGCTCTGTGAGCAAAGGATCTCTGGTCCTGGGAGGTGCAACAGTGGAGGACCTAGAGGAGCTGGGATTCAGAGCCCCTGGTAGTTCAAGGATTCAGTCTTTGATTAAGCAAGGCTTGGACTCCAGGAGGGGTGAGGCCCATGGTGACTTTCTTTGCCATGATGCAGGTTAGATACTTTATACGGTTGGAAAGTTGAAGCCATACAGATTGGGCATAGAGGTCACATGTATGTGTGAGTCGGTGGGTGCCAGCAGTGAGCCTACAGGCCTTGTTAAGGGATGTCGATATTCACCTGAGGGCAGTGGCAGAAGCAGAGCCATAGATGGTTAGACCATAATCAATGATGGAAACCACCAAGCTCTGGACGGCGATCTTAAGAGCATCTGTTGTGAGATGTTGTCTGTGATGGTATAGCAGGTCTAAACATATGTTGGCAGCTTTGGCCACACCGTCTATGTGGTCCACATAGGAAATATTTGAGTCCAGAGATATCCCTAGGTATTTGAATGACCGCACCTGTTGAAGGGCGCTTCAAAGGCAGGTTGAAATAGTGAGTGGGTGAAGTTTATACCTGTTATGAGGGCTGTTAAAGAGCATTGCCTTGTTTGTTTTTTCATGGTTGAGGACCAGCTTATGACTGCTAAACCAGTTTTCCACAGAGGCAAAGCCTCGCTGAACATTGAATTGTAAGATCACTGGGTCCTTGTGGGAGGAGAAGATTACAGTGTCATCTGCATATAGGATGAGTTGTTCAGGGCTGTATTTCAGGAGGGTGTTAAGGAAAAGGCTGAATAGTGGGCCCAGGATGGACCCCTGAGGGACTCCAGAGCAGCCCGGTCTGGGATCTGAGAGGACACCTGCAATTTTCACTCTTTAAGACTGATTTTGCAGGCAGCTAGTGAATCACGCTACAGCATTAGGGGAGAGCCCTGTAAACTGGAGTTGTTTAATCAGCAGATGATGGTGGACAGTGTCAAATGCCTTGGTCAGATCGACAAAGACTGCCCCTGCTAGATGACCCTTATCCAAGGTGCTGTGTAGTGCTCCAGTGAATTCCAATAAGGCACATGAGGTACTGTTTCCTTTTCTGAAACCATGCTGTTGTGTACATAAGAGATTGTGTTTTTCCAGGTAGTCAGTGAGTTGGTCAGCCACTATGCATTTGAGGGCCATGGAGAGAGGAGGTAGTATCAAAATTGGTCGATAGTTCCCATGGACAGTCTTATCCCCACTTTTGTGGACTGGTGTAACTGTAGCAGCTTTCCATTTGTCAGGGAACTGACTGAGGTTGACAGAGATTGATAATATGAGTTAGTGGGACTAGTACCTCTTCAAGAGTGAAAAATAGCAGTTTGAGGTCTAGTGGGTCCCCACTAGTTCTTGACTTAGAGATTGCCTTGGGGATGTGTTTCTGGGCTTCGTGCAGTTTAACTGTTTTGAAGTAGAAAGGCAGGTGATTGGAAGGGGTGGTATAGCCACAGGGGGTACCGGAGGTTATATCCAGGAAAAAGTCTGGGGGAAGGATGCTGCTTAGGTTGGTAAACGCATCATTGAAGGTGTTTGCAATGACCAGGGGATCAAGAGTGATGGACTTGTCAACCTTTAGCATAGTTGGGGAGGATTTGGGTTGTTTACCCATGATTTCTTTGATGTTTTTTCCAAAACTCAGACCCATTACCCCAAGTGTTGGAAAGAGCTTCTTTGTAGTACACACTTTTCTGTAGTTGAATGGACTTAGTGCAGTTGTTATGGGCACATTTGTAGTTCTGTATGTCATGCTGAGCACTGGAGGCCCTAGCTAGAGCCCAGAGGTGGTCCCTGGAGTTTAGCTGTGCTAGAAGCTCACCAGTTAGCCATGGGTTGCAGAGCGCCTTGACTTTTCATTTTTTGAGTGAGGCCTAGGAGCCACATGCCGCACTGAAGGTGGAAATGAAGTAGTTGAGAGTGGAGTTAATGTCCGTAGATTGGTAAATGGACATCTATTGAATTTACTATGAATACATGGTACAGGTACAAAACATAAGAAAGTAAAGGAAAATTATACCCCATATACTGTGTGGAATTTCCTTTTTGGACCGAGCCACGGGGAGATGTCACTATGTGATATCACCACACTCAGGTGGAGCAATAATATCCATGGCTCAGCCCTTTCCTAGCTGTACAGAGAAGCAGCCGAGGAGAAGAAATACTGACGGTATTCTAGTTAATGGCTGGTGCTACCACAGAAATGTTTTTACAAACTGCAGGAACTGAATAGCAAACTGCACTTTTTGGGAAAGTGGATGACATTATAGAGCACATATAGATACATTTGGTACTTTTTTTGAATGCATCCCTACCAGGGGCAAGTAACTAAAAAAACTTTTCTAGAAAGATTAAGATATAATGAGGCATGGTGTCTCTCCACAATAGGTCAAGAATAGATGACAATGACAGGGATATTTAGCAGAAGCTGCTTTTACAGAATAATTTAAGGTGGGTAAGAGAACAATATGAACATTTCTCAATATACTTTTTACAATTGTGGGCATAGCCCAGCAGGCGTTTTGCATTCAGAAAAGGGCTGATGTCATTTTTGTTACCAAGCAACATGATAGAGTGTTAAAAATAGATTTCTCCACTGAAGCCTTATTATTATGCTGCATGTGTGTGTAGGAAGCTGTAGAACACTATTTTTCCCCTAGCTTGAGGAATTAGTTGAGCCCACAGAAAGTTAACTCATTATCTTTTGGCAGTTATTCTGTGTCAGATTACCAGTGGATAGTACATACATCATAGAAAGCTATTGGAAGTACGTTGGGGTAAACACTTCCTGGAGCTTTCTGCATAACAAATAAGCTCTGTCATTCCCCTAAGCCCCTATAAACACCTCATTAAACTATTTAACACCACCATCCTAAGAGCAGTCATTCTGCAACTTTGCAGGACATTCCATAACAAGACTCCCAGTGTTGCCCGTTTCCAAATAATACACCAACTTCATTTTCTCAGGCAGGCAGATCTGGGCTACTGTTTATAGTCTACTGAATGTTCTTCACCTGTAATTTGTGACTATAGGTGTTTACAACTGAATGATAGTAACCACATCTGCTTCACTTGCAAATAGGTAGCCATGTGTGTGCCTAATTTTTGTTTGATTTGGGTTGTACACATAGAATCTGATCAATTTATAAAAGGCTGCATTGTTGTTAAATGAACTGATAAATGGGTGCTTTGGTTTCTTTTACAAATTTATTTTTCCTGACCATGGATATACTAAAACAAACATTTCTCAACAAAATGTTTAAAAATAAGTAGTTTAGCAGTAGTTTAGTTGATGTGGTGTACAGAGCTGCTCCCTGGAAAATTACCTGGTTTGGGGGGGTCTGCCACAAGCAGAATGGGACTTCATGGATGGGGGAGTTCATGGCAGCAGAAGAGGCATGATGGCATTAAAGGCTTAATGATGTGGATGTAGAGGCACCAATATTTAAGCATGACTTTAGTAGAGAACTAAGAGTGACTTGGGGGTGGGGGAGTGAGTCTTGGTATTTTTATATTAATGGTTTTCTGAAACTTCAACCTTCAATGGGTTACAGTCTGTATCCATCTGTACAGTATGTCACTAAGCCACATGAAGAGGGGTATGGGTAAAAAACAGATCACCAGACTTGTACCAGAGCTGTAAAATCTAGACTGGGCACAGCTTGTACAAATACTGCTTATCCACTCACTCCAGATGATCTGGTCTGGCTTTTCTCTATCTTGTCTGGTCTTGATGGTTCCATTTTCAATCATGTAAAGGAAGAGTTGAAAAACAGACTTCCAGGAGTGGACCAGATACACAAAAGTTAGACTAAACAGTGCAATCAGAGTTACCGGACCACCAGTATTTGTACACGTTGCACCCAGTATGGCCAGTTTGGATTTTTACAGCACTGCTGTGGTTCAGGTCTGTCAGTTCAGTTTTTAATCAAACAGTCTTTATTTTATACTAAAAGGTATGTGAGCAAAAATGCCCATTTACACAAACATCCAGTTTAGCATAAAAAAAGAACAGAACACCAGGTCAAACAATTACATAGTGAAACACAGTATAAACAGGTCTAATACCGAGATCTTGAGGGATATACAGAAGAAAGGAAACAAATAAATAACAGTGACAAATTTACAGTATGGAATATAGTTGGAGGTACAATTCAGGAACATTAACAATTGGGTGATGCATCAAGAAGAAGTGCAACTCTGGCAGCACCCAGATCCTGTAATCTGACAAGCATTCCTGCTGTGTGATCTGCCCAGACCCCAAACACCAGGTCAAGGATTGTGCACCCTGCCAATCCTTCAACCAGGCCACATGGATTAGGCAACAGAAAAATCTTGAAGCCCACTTACTGGAGAAGTGCCTAGCTTTGAAGAAAAAGGAGCTGCAGAATCTGTGGGAAAAATCTTTTTCTCCAATGCCAGAACCCAAAAAGAAGAAAAAGGACAAGGAGAGGCACCAGGACCAAGATAGGTCTCCATCCATTTGGTGGTTACCATCGGGCATCACTGACACTGGAGGGGCCTCCACTTCAGTAAGTACCCCTACTGCAAGATCTCCTACCACTCTGGCAGATCAGACCATGGCCTCCCTGAATGCTTTACTCATGGTGCAGTTGGGGATCTTCTTGGACAACAGAACCCCTTTTGTGCTCCTTAAGCCCATATCTTGTTCAGGATCTACTGCCAGCAGCCTGGTCAATAAGTTAGTCCCCAGCCTCACCGAGGAGCCCATGGTCACAGCCAGTAAACTGGACTCCTGCTCTGCTGTTGTCTGCATGGCCCAGGCTGATACATCGGACGTTAGCTCTTCTGATGTCTACACTGCTGGGGCTGATAAGTCACTCCCCAGTTCTTCTGGAGACTGCATAGCTGGGGCTCTCCTGTTGGAGTCACATTAAACCCACAATGTTGAGTTGAGCCCATTGCTAGACATGCAACAGTTTTTTGAGGTTTCTTCACTCCCACTGACACAACCAGACCCTCTGAGTTTGCCTACAGATCAAGAACTGGAGGTGGGCACTAATTTGGAGTGTCCCCCTCTTTTGCCAGGTCAGTCTGTTCCTGATTCACCCAGTGGGTCTATTGTTAATCCCTCTGGGTACTTTCCATTGGGACCTCCTCAAACCAAGCCCACTTGGACAACCAGGTTCCAGCATATTGAACTCCAGCTCCCCAGACAATGGCGGGTCTTCTGTCTGGTTCTACTCATACCCCAACCCCAAGTGACCATTTGCCATGTGACCCTTCATGGGATCAGGGTATATTTGGCACTACGGCCATTCCTTAAATGCTGGACAGCCTTCCATCAGGCCCCCAGGCACAGAATCTTCAGGTGCCAGACATTTCTGTGCTTGATCCAGTGCCAGTCCCTTTGAATGTCCCTACAGGGCCAGTGCCTGGTCCTTCTGGATCTCCTGCCAGGCCTTTGGCCCCACCTCCTGCAAGGCCTTCAGCTCCACCTCTGGCTGAACCTATGGGCAATGTTTAAGGCTATCTGCCCCCCACAATACCCAATGTTCCCTTCACTGGGATATCCAATGCCTGATCATCAACCCCATTTTGTATGGGGGGCTATGTCTAATCAAGAGTATGCACCTTCTGGATTTCCCTTCTTCTGTCAGGCTCATGGATACCCTCAATATCAGATGTCAGGCTGTCCATTATACCAGCCTCTTCCTTCACCACCTCCTCCTCAGCCTCAGCCTCTGCCTCCACAGCAGCCTCAGGCTGATATCCATACAGTGTTTCAGACCCTGATTCAGGAGGACAGGACTCAACTAGTCTTGGAACTTGACTGCTGGAAACCAGTGGCAGCCTCATCTCCTGTCTCCTTTCTGACCCCTAGATTTGCCTTTCCTATGGATTCCCACCTTTCCAGAGAATGCTCCTCTAGACACCAGATCAGGGATAAAACCCAGGACACTCCTCTAAAAAGGGTTCAGACCCCCAGCAGGCACTCTTTGGACTCTGACTCCAACTTGTACTCCAGCCTCTGGTAAGCATACATCTATAGAGCCTCAGCCTAAGGAGTCCCCGAAGACCACTCCAGAGGATCCTTACTTTGCAGAACTCCTCCTAACTATACAAAATGCCTGTGGCTAGGCTATCCAGGAACAGGATCCAAAGTGGAAAAGGCTTGTGGAGCATCTAGACATGACTGACACAGCTCCTATGCCCATACTGCCTTGGACTGGGCCCCATGAAGACCTGACATCTACTATCAGGCAACAGCCTTCCTCCATTCTGGCTGTTTCAAAAAAGGAAGACAGGGTGTACCACCCCCCAGATGGGGGTCAAACACCTTACTGGCCATCCTAATGTAGACTCAGTTGTTATCATAGCTGCCCATGACTGGTCCTCTAGACCTAAACATTTGAGCATGTCTCCTCCCAATAAAGAGTCTAAGCAGCAGGACAATTTTAGTCACAAGATCTATTCCTTCTCCACTTTCACCCTCAGGTCCCTTACTTATGTGGCTCACATGGTTTCCTATCAGAAATCTTCCCTGGCCTCACTCAAGTCAAAGATGGAAACTATCCAGGAAAAGGAGCTTAAGGCCGAGATTGCCAAGACAGTGAGAATGGCTAAAATCTTCTGTCATTATGCCCTCTGGGCCACTTATGACACAGTAGACTCAGTTGCTTGCACCACAGCCACCACTGTCTGCATTAGGTGACATTCATGACTCAGGGTTGCTGGCCTGGCACAAGACATCCAGACCTCCATCCTGGATGCTCCTTTCAGGGGATCTGTGTTATCTGAAGGTGATGCTAAGGAAGGATATTATCACTGAATTGCAGGACTGAGATAAATCCATCTGTGACGTCTTCTTCATGTACCGAGGAGGTTACAAAGGCAAACAGCCTTTTCTTTGGCAACAGAGACACCAGGCCAAAGAGGCCCCTGCCAAATGCCAGGCCAAATACTGGTATCCAGCATCAGGAACCCCTACTCCCCCTGCCAAGTCCCATAAACCCCCAGGAGGAACTGCCAACTCCATCCCCTCAGCCTCCTGACTTGTGGGGAACCCCCCTGTCTCCTCCAGATCCTCTAGGGAACCAGTGTGAGGGAAGATTTGCCCTCCACCTTCCACAGTCATAGGACATAACCATGGGCTCTTTGGTCCTTCAGGTAATAGCAAGAGGTCACACCATAGAGTTCCTACAAAGGTCTAAGGACAACCCCCCAGGCCTCTCCCTTATCCTCCAAGGCACCTGTCTCTGATAGGAGAAGAAACCCAGGCTCTTTTGCAAAAGTCAGCCATAGAGCCAGTGGCACCAGCACAGATAGGAAGACTGTACTACTTCAATTTCTTCCTAGTGCCCCAAAAAGATGGGTAGTCAAAGACCCATCTTGAATCTCATGCTCAACCTGTACATAGAGTACAAGAGAATCTGCATGCTCACCATCCAGGAACTTCTACACCTGCTCCACAAGAGCCATTGGCTTTGTGCGCTGGACATGCAGGGTGCTTATCTGTGGTTACTTGTGATAATGGCAAAAGCCTAAAGGTGATCACCGTTATTGAGAAGTCAAGAGCAGTCTGAGGGAGTCACTCTCCTTCATCCTGGACCTCTTTTCCAGACTTGGAATAACAGTCAACTATCCCAAGTCCCACCTCTCCCCTCCCAGTGCCTATAATTAATGTCAGTGCTGGATACGGTCCAGGGCAGGGCCTTCCTCCCATCAAACAAAGCAGAGACCTGACCCTGCAAGAACAGGCGAGATTAGTGGTCAACTCAAGCTGGACCACAGCCCGGTCAATCTGTCATCTTCTCAGGCTGATGGCAGCTGCAATCCCTACAGTCCCTCTAGCCAGACTGCATATGAGGGTGACCCAATGGTCTCTTCATGTCCAATGGGATCAGTGGCTGGACAACCTGGACCACAGGGTCCTAGTGTCTGTGTACATGAAAAAGGATCTTCTTTGGTGGCAGGAGTTGTCTAATCTCTCCACAGGGCTTCCCCTTTCAATCCACTGCTCCTACCTTGACCCTTACAATGGATGCTTCATGTCAAGGCTGGGGAGCCCACCTAGGAGACCATCAGACCAAGAGAACATGGTCTCAGCTGGAAGTGTCTTTACACATCCATGTGTTAGACATGAGGGAAGTACTGTATGACCTCCAGGCCTTTCAGCCTCTTCTATGTCCAGGGACAGTCCTGATTCAGACTGACAATATGTCTGTGGTCTGGTACCCAAACAAACAGGGGGGCACTAGCTCATACCCTCTATGCCTGGAGGTGATGTGAGTGTGGTACTGGGCACTTCAGCATGACCTCCACCTGACTGCTCTCCATGTGCAGGGTGTCAGCAACATTCAAGCAGACAGTCTCAGCCACATCACTGTCAGGGCTCATGAGTGGGAGCTAAATCAAGAGGTGGCTGAAAGTTTATTTGACCTGTGGGGTCAGCCAGAGATAGACCTCTTCATCTCCCCATCCAATGCAAAACGACTGAATTTTTGCTCACTCGTTCCTGGTCATGGTGTTTTCTGGTGAGATGCACTGTCTCTTTGCTGGACAGAGAGGTTCTTGTATGCCTTTACTCCCTTCCCAGTGCTTCAGAGGGTTCTCCTGAAGCTACAGGTGGAAGGGGCTCAAATTATTCTAATTGCCCCTCCTTGGCCTCATCAGATTTGGTTCCCTCTGCTTCAACAGCTATTGATGGAACTCCCAATACCTCTGCCTCTCTGCTGTGATCTTCTGACTCAGGAGCAGGGCAGACTGGTGCATACGGGCCTCAAATTCCTCCAACTGCATGCGTGGCACCTGTGGACATATGAGTAATAACTCCCATTGTTATTATTTTGTTTACAAAAATTGTCAACTGTGCAGACGCATTTGTAAAAAATGAATTATAAGAGTGAGACTTTTTAAAATGCTATTTGACTTACCATACTCATGCTTGTCTATCCTCTTACTCATTCTTCTACTTGTTTCTGTCCTTGTACTAAATAATTCCTGTTGCTTCATATCAAAGGATTGTTGATTTTCACATTGTGTGTGCCTGGGGTGGAGCAGCAATAAAAGATAATCTATGCAATACCTTCAATAACACATCTACCCCAGTTTACTTTTACCTAACACCCATTTTTAGGCCTTGTACAGTAAGATTGTCCTTCAAGAGAACAACTTGTAATGAAATGTGTAAGATTTACATTGACATTTGGGTATATGCACTTTTATATTATACTAAATAAGTGTGAACTGTATAGTAATCTCTAAAAAAATCAGACACATCAAATGTCTTCAAAAAAATGTCTCAACATTGTGTTTATTTTCCACCTTGTCACAACACAGAGTTATCTCAGCAGTGTTTGCAATTAAGGTACAGTACCTTCATGTATATGATGGTCCAGTTCTGTTGAGTTAATTTCTATAACAGTGCACAGAATAAATTGTGAAACATATAGGTAACTGTAATACAGACGGTGACATTATTTTTATATCTGCCCTTTCTCAATGTACCATACTTTAATTCAGTTAGTGTATGCAACAGCAATTCATGTTTATGTTTAAACCCGTGAAACAACCTTATCTAGTTAATGCATTTATAGTCATAGTGGCTCTGCCAGAGTTTGTTTAAATGAGAAGTGGCAAAATATACAAGCTAGTTTCAAAAGACTTGCCTCGAAAAAAATCTGTTTATATAAATCTATGAAAAAAGGAGAATATAACTAAGAAGTGAATAGATATGTAGGATTTGAAATAAATCAATTTAAAACTAAAACAACAGTAATTCACATTGTTCCCCCCACCACTGTGTTTTTCACCACAGATGGTCCCACAACATTAATACAAATAAAAATGGTGCTATATTTCAGAGGGTACAAGTTCAAGAAGCAGGTATGTTCTCCCTGCATAGTGATTGAATGACATATGTTATGAAGTTGGGACTTTTGAAAACATTATTATATTGAGAATATTTTATTCTAAACATGGTGTATTATGTTTTCATGTTCATCTATACAGCCCCAAATGTGTTCTGACGAAGGGACAGGAAGTCCTGAAACGTACGTAAACAATTGAAGGGAGCAAAAAAAGAGACATTTATAAAAGAAGCAACAATAAAAAATACAGAGACAAAGAAAAGAAAGAGTTCAGTGCTTTATTATTGACAAGAAGAGTTGTGGGTAGCAGTTTCCTCAAAAATATAATCAATATCAGCAGCCCCTCTTGGTCTCCAGTCTGAACAACGCACAGGTAATCGGGAGTTGGTGCCAGGATTTAAGTGACTTTTGTGCAAGAAGCATTAGTAATTTTTCCACATCATGTACACATACGTACATAAAAAATGTTAGTAATTCTGGTTACATTGATCTGGAATAGAGTATGTGCACAATTCTAAGTGGAAATAGTGACTGGTGCTTAAAATTAAAACAAAAAAAAATACAAGGCTAAAATGTTTTTCTTTTATATCCTGGAAGACATTTCCATGAATATATGCTTTAACAAGTGCTCCTCCAAACAATCCCAGTATTTGCTGACCAAATCATTTTGTGAAGAAGTTTGCTCTGAGCCACATCCACTCACAGACATGGGTCAAAAGAGCCCCGTTCATGATTATGAATGTATTCTTCTGTTCTCTCATGAACACTTCATTTTCATCATCTCAATAAGTGGATTCCTAGTCAAAATTTAGGGAGCTAGCATCCTGGTATCACTTGTTGCATGGAAACTTGAATGACAGAACCATACAACCTCCAGAGAACAGAAATGATTCAGAATGAAACTAAACACATAGACACATTTTCATATAAATTCTATTATTAAAATCCCATTACTAGTATAACTCAACAGAAGCTGTTCCACGCAACAAGTGATGTCAGGATGCTAGCTCCCTACATTTTGGCAAGGAGACCATAGACTAAGAAGAATAAAAATGAATTGTCAAAAAGAGAAATGAATAATAACACATAATAAAGAATGATGATATTTGACCCATGTCTGTGTGTGGATGTGGCTCTGAGTGAACTCTTTCACAAAATAATTTGTTCAGCAAATGCTAGGACTGTTTGAAGGAACACATTCATTTCAGGCCATAAGGAAATACACTTTAGCCTCATATTTTTAAGCACCAGTCACTATTTGCACTTAGCATTATTATGCACTTCCTCCATTCCAGACATACTTAACAAGAACTACTTCATTTATTTATGAACGTATATGTACATAGTTTGGAAAAATCATGACTGATTCTTACACAAAAGTCACTTAGTGTTCTATGCCCCTTTCAATGTGGGGAGTGGGGACCATCATGCTATACAAAGAAACAGATACCTGAGCTAGTCCACACCCCTAGGAAGCTCATGAGTGTGAAGCGGTGGGGTCAGGAGAAGGCAGCTGAAGCAGAGTGACCCATATTGAAAGAGCCAGATATATTTTCATCTCACAATCTAGCACTTTTTGAACAGCACTAAGAAAGCACTTTTGAAATGTATTTGAAAATTTGCCATGCCAGTATTATGCCTGAGGAGTATTGACTGACTGTTAATGTGATTTCAGGGAAAGAACTGCTGAAATTGTCAGAATGATTTATTTCATTAAAGCTTGACATAAGTGACTACCTGGTTGGATATTTTACTCTTTTTAATGCTGCATAACGAGAGGTATGCATGACGTCTTGATATTATTTTTATTTATTTATTGAGAGAATCAGAATTACAATCCTTTGAGTCCTAGACTCCTTTGCAAAGGCTCCACATCAGTACAAGAAAGAACAAACATTACATTTAATAATATTATACATAGGTTACACAGCACAGTGTATTTACATTGGTGGGTTACCTCATCTAGGAGCTTAAGAAGACCCTAGGTCATAGTTGTGAGACATGTTAGGTTACAGATTCGGAGGTTCAGTAACATAGCCCTGAGTCAGAGTTTATATACAGCAAGATTGTTGGACTTGAGGATGTAGTCATGGGATAAAGCTAGACATTTTATCCTTAACATCAAGGGATTTCTCCCTGCTCTGGAGCCAGAGACTGCTTGCAAATTGCCACCTTTAGTGATTCGGACAAGGGGGAGGAGTATTGGCTACAGCCACAAGCCACAGAGTCAATGAGAAGGTTCCTGATACAAATTTTAAATAGTCCAAGACTGGGGGCTTGTGAGATGGAGGGTGGTAGGTTGTTAAGCCAGAGGGGAGCACAAGAATGGAAAGACTGTTGCCCTAGAGAGGTCCTACAGTGGGGGACTAGGAGGAAGGTGCTTGCAGGGCATCTAGGAGCCCTCCTATTTGGGACTAACTGGATGGTGGAGTGAAGGCCTTTGGGTGTTAGATTCATAAGTATTTTTTTGGCTTGGAGGCAAGTGCGATACTTAAGCCTCCCTTCGAAGTTCAGCCAGTCTGCAAGCTTGTAGAGCTCGCATGTGTGGGTTAATCTATTGCAGCCCATGACCAGTCAGAAAGCTTTATTGAGAGCTAGGTTGATGCAATGTAGGGCAGTTTGGTCAGCGGTGCCGTAAATCACAATGCCGTAGTCCACAATGAAAGGACTGAGCAGGATACAGCAAGAAATAAGGCCTGAGGGAGGTAGGCAGTGCTTATGTCTGTTTAGAATCCCCAGTCTGGTGTTAACAGAGGAGGAAAGGTGTTAAATTTGTTTGTGGTAGGTGAGGGATGTGTCCAGAGTGACACCCAGATATTTGGAGTTTGAGACCTGTTCAAGAAGGAGGCCCTGTGAGTTTGATATGATTAGAGGGGCACTACTGAGTGGGCTTTGGTGGTGGGCAAAGTTCATGGATTTCATCTTGTTGTAGTGGAGTAATAAGCAATGCTCACTGAGCCAGTATTCTATATCTCTAGAAAAGCCTTGTAGGGCAGTTTGGAGATAGTTAGGATGGGGGCGTTTCCAGAAAACTATGGTGTCATCTGCATAGAGAAGAGCTTCCCACTGCAGGATTAAGGGAGGGAGTTTAGGAAGAGAATGAAAAGCAGTGGCCTTAGAATAGACCCTTACAGGACACCCATTAGGACTGGTCTGTTGGAGGAGAGGGTTGTGTTAATTTTGACCTGTTGCGTCCAGCCAAAGAGATAGTCATTGAACAAGGAAGTGGCCTCAGGGGAGAAATGGTAGGAGGGAAGGTAGTGGAGAAGTATTGCATGACTGATGGTATGGAATGTTTTGGTCAAATTGACATAGATTGCACCTGCTAAGGACCCTTGTTCCAGGGCCTCGTGTATGTACAATGTAAATTCAAGGAGGGCAGTGGCTGTGCTGTGTCCCCTCCTGAAGCTATGTTGTTCATGGCAGAGCAAGTTATGTTTGGCCAAGTAATCGGTGAGCTGATCTGACACAACTTTTTTGAGAGCCTTTGAGAGGGGGGTAGGGTCAAAATGGGTCAGTAATTGCTGGGGGAAGTGGGGTCACCACTCTTCAGGATCTGTGTTATAATTCCTCCTTTCCATAGGGAGGGGAATTGGCTGAGGCATAGTGACCAGTTAAGTATTTTGGTGAGATGTGGCAGGGTCACATCTAGCTTTAGTAAGAGAATTTTGAGGTCAAGTGAATCACTGCTATAGTGCGATTTCACCAAGGCTTTGGAGAGGTAATGCTTAGCCATACTACAAGAGATGATTCACAGCCGGAAGGGATGGGGGACTGTAGTGGCTGATGTGCCCGAGGGGTGGCTAGGGATCGGGTCAAAGAAGTTTTGTGGGATGATGTGACCGAGGTCTGAGAAGGTGGTATTAGGGCACTGGAGATGGTTTTGGGCTCCTGGGTGAGGGTCCCCTCAACTTAAAGCTGTGTAGGGGCAGGGGAGACTGTTTTCCAGCATAGTTCCTTAATATTGTTCCAGAAAATGTTCCCTGAGCCCCAGGTGGTGGTGAGGGCTTGCTTTTAGTAAGTAGCCTTTGCTTGCCTGATGGCCCAGGTGCATTTGTTTCTGGCTTCTAGGTAGAGTTGTCTGTCCTGGGGTAACTGGGAGTTCAGAGCCTTGTGCCAGAGATTATCTCTATGGTGCATCTGTTCAAGTAGGAACTGCAAGATCCATGGTGTGTCTCTGGTTTTTATAATCTGCTTTGTGAAGGGGGCAAAGATGTCACAGGCAGCTTTAAAGGTGGTAATAAAGGGGATGTGGGCAGCGTCTACAGTCTGGGCATTATGGATAGGTGACCAGTAAACAGAGAGATGGAAGGGGCTCCCAGATTCCAAACAAAGCACAACATTTGGGACTTGAAGCACATCACAAATATCAGTGAAAACAACCTATCCAAAACATAAAAGTCTACATCTTCATCGAGCTGCATTTTAAAATAATTTTGGCACAACTCGCTCAAGCGGTCTCAAAACTGTGTACAACACTCTGAATCACAATCACACAGCAATGCTTTGGAACAAGTGTCAGAAAATCAAACAGTATTAATGCTCTCCTGGACCTCTCATCAGTACAAGAAATGTTGTTTACCTAACTTTTTTGTTTTTCTATCACTCTCCATTCCACACCATGGACAGGAAACTTAAAGATATTACAGGAAATGTAAATCAGTATGTACCAACAGCCATAAACAAAAGCAAACCAGACTCTCTTAACGGACACAGTGAAAGCGAAGGGCACCACATGAAAAGTGCACAAAACACAATTAGAAATTGCCACAAAACATTAAAACAAGTCACTATATAAATCAAAACTATACCTCAGTAATGAATCTCACATTCCTGCTCTTCCCAAGCCTTAAAGAAATTCCCACCCTCACAAACAAATGGCCCAATCACACAGCACACTACAGAAAACAGCATCCAATCAGCAATCACACAAACAGCAAATGACCAATAGCAGCTCTAACAGACACACCATTAATACCTATTCACTCAGACAGACAATAGAAATGAACACACCAAACAAAGATAAAACAAAATGTAATAGAGGAGTTCCCACCCCCGTGGTATAAATACCACACATGATGTGCAGATCGTGAAATACAGAAAATATTTTCACTCCTGCATCGTGAGCTCTGGATATTTCACTTGTGCCTTAGGCACTCATTAAATATCTAGAGCTCACTCTGAAGGAATGAAAATATTTTCCATATTCCACTTCTGACCATCATGTCATATATTATATATATATGTATATATATATATATATATATATATATGTGTGTGTGTATTGGAAGCCCATACTAGAATATTTGAACTCTTAAGATCTATAAACCAGATTGAATGGGATAGTACAGTAGGTGAACATTTCAAATATATACGTAGAGGAGACACATCTTCTTTCATAGTTTTGGTGTTTGACGGTGTAAAACCTGTGCCACAAGGTGGTGCTAGAGGTAAAAAAACTAAAAGAAATAAAATCCTGTTGGATCTTTGTTTTAGATAGTCTGACACATTATGGTTTGAATAGTGAAATTAATTTTCACTATTTCTATAGTCCTTTTTTGAAATGCTGTTTGTTATTGTACTGGTGTTGATAAAAGTTGTAAAAGCTTAGATAAGTTTTTTTTTTTTAATGTATTCAGTACAAATATCAAGTGAAGGAACTTAGAGCTGTCTTGTGATTTTGTAATGCTTTACCCCTGATGGGATGCAGAAAATTCCCATTCAGCTATTGCTAAAAACACTTTTGAAGAACATCTTATGAACAAATAAAAAAAAAGTAGATAAACAATAGATAGATATAAAAAATAAAGTTGAATCTATATATTGGGAGCCAATTTGGGGGTTGTTTGTAATTTAAATGAAAAAAAGTTACTTAATTTGGAGGAGTTTTCTATTTCAAAATACATGTAAGAATTTTAGATTTTTAAAAATTGATTGGTGTATTATTATAGTAGGGGGATATTTGTCCTGAATGAATTTTTCTGCTTAAAAATTGTCCATAAGAAAAAGCAGATACTGCACCTTAAGAGATATATGCACCCAAAAAGGTTGCTTTGGAAGTTGTGTACATTTTTCTCTGCATGATGGGGAATAAAAAGACTCCCTCTCCATCCATATGTCACCCCTGACAAAGTGATATTTAAATCATGAAGCGTGTGAGTATTCACTGCCTCCACACTTTTGGCACTTTGATTTCTTTTATGCAGCACTAACTTCACTTTTTCTGGAGAAAGAAGTTCAATTCAACAATTAGTTGGATTCAGAATTGTAATGAACTGCAAAGAATTGCAATAAATTGGATTTCTAACAATGTAAGTCAGAGTCTAAGATTTTTTATCAATAAAGTTCTGAATGATAAATATAGGGTGTATATGCTGCCATTTTTTTGTGTGTGTTAGGAGACAATTTGATTGTGAGCACCTCTCGTTTTGAGTGCTGGAAAGTGATTATTTTTTTCCCTTCAGGAAAGGTGTACTCTAATGAATGGATGTCCCTTTTTTCCCTTTTTGATTGGTGGGTGTCCGTTCTTTCCCTTTTTGTAATAGGTAGGTTACCATTTGTTTCCTCTTTAATGGTTGGGTGCACCTTCTTTTGCTTTCTGATGGGTGTTTGCTGCTTTTTTCCATTCTAAGGGTCAGATGCCCCTTATTTCTTTCTAATGGTGGTGCTCCTTTTTAGCTTTCTGATGGGTAGGTGCCTCTTTTTTTCTTTCCAATGGGCCTGTGCCTTTTTTTTTCTGGTCCACCATATATACCTGTTGTTTTTTGGCCTGTTGCCATTTTTATGCAATAAAGTATATTTTGATACTGATGCAGCTGTGCTAAGTGTGTTTCCTGGGTGCCTTCCTCAAACTCACAGCAGCCATCTGTGTTCAGCGCTATACTCAGTGCTATACAGTATTCAGTGTAGTGTAAGTGCTTTACACTATGCTGGTGCAATTCATGCTGCACCTGCATAATGCATTTGAGCAGTGTATGTACAACCTTATATTCAAAGGTGCTAGCACTAGGGCAATGCCTTTGAATATTCCACTGGCAGGAAGCTGGCATTGTTGGCAGTGCAGTGCAGTGCAAGCCCTTCTGACTGAATATAGGGCTCTACAAGTCTTTAGAGCACACAGGAGGAGTTCAATATTTGTAAGAGGTACAATTAAAAACAAAGTGATGCTTTTGGGCTTCTCTGATGCTGTAATTTGATGTGAGAAGTAGTTAGGGCTGCCATGCCTAACATGTGCCCCCAAGTTCTCATCAAAATAGTTCTTTTTGGACTAAATCAGACTATAAAAGTCTAATTTAGTAGTCAGAAATGCACCCCACAGGTCAGGCGCTCTGCTCCTACAGTGCCAAACCTCGACGTGCAATATGTGAACAGGAGACAAACAGGGTAAGCCTCCTGTTTGTCTTGGGTCTGAATCACCTACTAGTCTCAAGTCCTGGGGTCAAATGTGAACCTTTTTGCTACCACACCCATTTAACAGCCTCAGATATGTACCCTTTTCGGGGGATGCAGTACAATACTTAATTAAGTGGGTGCCCAGCCAGGTTACCATGTCTACTCTTATGACTCAATTTGAAACCTAGGTATATTCTCACCTTAGCAAGATAAGTAACGCTTTTTTTAAGCCCTTAACAGTTGTCAGAACTATTAACATGTTTCGAGTATTCACATGCAAAAGAAACTGAGAAGGCACAGGCAGAATTTCAAGGAAAATAGTGTTTACTAAAAATAGAAAATAGATAAATTACAAAACACAGAACATATAAATATTTACAGTCAAAATAAAAGGGAATTTCAGAAACAAATACTCCTGTAACTGAATTTCTAGTCTTAATCTAGTTTTCTAGTTGGTATTACCTAATTGTACAGAAGTGCCTTTTTGTTTCAGAACACAGTGTGTGTGTTCTCTTAGGAGTCCAGAGATAAAGTCTGCCCTGTCCCCTCAGATGTTTGGCCATCGTGAAAATCAGTCTCTCCATCTCATTTTGATGTCACAGCACATGAGGTCACTGCTAGTCCTGACATTAATCTGTAACCTGACCAAGTATATTCAACAGGGTGTCAATTTACTGTTGGCTGGAAATCTGCAAAGTTAGCAGTATCAAAATATGACAGTCCTTTTGATTAAAGCATTTCCTCTGATGTTTTCAGAGTGCACATCCTGCCAACAGTTACCTTCTAGGTGTGAAAGCCAACAGCAATCAGCCAAATGTACCCTTTTTTTTCAAGGGTTATAAAATGCATACCTTGTCCCCAGCAGATCAAAGTAGGAATATTTTATGATGTTTTAAAACCTGGCATTTTGGAAGGAAGCACCATGTCTCAACAGATAAGGAAACTAGCCATCTGGTTTCTGCAGTTACTGTGCTAGGGGTCAGAAGGTCAAGCCCCTACAACTGCTAGCTGCAACTCCCTAAGCAGACATTCACATAATATCATATTTATATTACCAATATTATACAACACAATGATACTTAGAAGGCAGAGCATCACAATCCTCCCCTCCTAGACTGAATCTGGGGGCTCGATTCCAACAATGGGATGAGTTCCCCAAAGACAGTTCATAGCTCAAACTGATGCAAAACCCCATCTACATTTTAATTTGCTGCCCCTGCCCTGTTTGAGACAGTCATAGAAACATAGAAGTTGATGGCAGATAAGGACCTCAAGGTCCATCCGATCTGCCCATTTCTTTTTCTACCTTATAAATGTGCCATTGGCCTTTGCTCTGCCAGTGGCCTATCTATTCATACTCATCTGAATTGTTCCCTTATGCCTATCCCATGCCTGTTTGAAGCCCTGCACTGTATTCATATCCACTACTTCCTGAGGTAGCCTGTTCCATGCATCCACCACTCTTTCTGTGAAAAAGAACTTCCTCACATTACCCTTTAATCGACCTCCTTCTAATCTCATGCTGTGTCCTCTTGTTCTGCTATTTTTCTTATATTGAAACATGTTAGACTCTTTCACCTTGTTAATGCCCTTAAGGTGTTTGAATGTTTTGATCATATCACCTCTCTCCCTCCTTTGCTCTAGGGTATACATATTGAGCTCTGTTAATCTGTCCTCATATGTTTTCTGATGCAGTCCCTGCACCATTTTGGTTGCCCTTCTCTGGACTGCCTCAGTTTGATTAATGTCCTTATGAAGGTGTGGCCTCCAGTACTGCATGCAGTACTCCAGATGGGGGCCTAACCAGTGTCTTGTAAAGAGGGTTTATTACCTCCCTTTTCTGACTTGTGAGACCCCTACTAATACACCCCAACATCCGCCTAGCCTTACCTACTGCTTTAGTGGTCTGCTTGGATGATTTCAGATCATCTGTGATGATGATGGTGATGATGATGCCCAAGTCTCTTTCTTCCCTTGTGACTGCCAGCAACTCACCTCCTAGCCTATAGGTGGCTTCAGGGTTTCTCTTCCCTATGAGCATGATCTTGCACTTCTTTGCATTTAACCCCAGTTGTCACTCTTGCAACCATTTTGCTAGTTTATCCAGATCTCTTCTCATTCTGTCCACCCCATCTGGATCATCTACTCTGTTGCAGATCTTTGTGTCATCTGCAAACAGACAAACCTTACCCTCCAGTCCATCTGCAATATCACCAATGAAGATATTGAAGAAGGCTGGCCCCAGGACTGATCCATGAGGTACCCCACTTGTGACTTGCATCTCTTCTGACTGTATACCATTTACCACCACTCTCTGTTTTCTGTCCATCAACTAGTGTGCCACCCAGTTGACCAACTTCTGAACCAGCCTGAGCCTACCCAGCTTATTAATCAATCTTCTATGTGGAACAGTATCGAAAGCTTTGCTGAAGCCAAGGTAGGTGACATCAACTGCTCCCCCTGTCCACCACTCTGGTTACCCAGTCAAAGAAATCTATGAAATTAGTTTGACAGGACCTGCCTTTTGTAAACCAATGCTGTCTTGGATCATGTGCTCCTATGGATTCCAGGTGTTTCACTATTCTTTCCTTAAGGAGTGCCTCCATAATCTTGCCCACTACTGAGGTAAGACTGACTGGTCTGTAGTTCCCTGCCACCTCCCTGCTACCACTCTTGTGGAGTGGGATCACATGAGACCTTCTCCAGTCTTCTGGGACCTCTCCTGTGCTCAGAGACTCACTAAACAGTTCTGATAATGGCTCTGCTGGTTCCACCCTTAGCTCCTTTAGTACCCTGGGATGTATGCCATCAGGTCCCATTGCCTTGTCCACCCTGAGCTTATTGAGCTCTTGTAGTACTCTGTTTTTTGTGAAGGGAGTAGTGCACATCTCCCTGCCCTACCTTCTCTTCAGTAAATACTGAGAAGAAGTATCTATTTAGGATAGATGCTTTTACCTGGTCCTCCTCCTCACATGCCCCCTTATCCCCTTTTATCATAGCAATACCCCCTCTGGACTTTATCCTTTCACTAATGTATCTATAGAAAGTCTTGTCACCTTCTTTTACTGTTTGTCCTAGTGTTTCCTTGGTTTGGGCCTTTGTCTGCCTTACTGTCTTCTCTGCTTCCCCTTAGGGTAGTTTGGTATGCCTCCCTATCTTCATCCTGCTGTGTTCCCTTATATTTCCTGAAGGTCAGCCTTTTGGCTCTGACCTTTTCTGTTACTATTTTTGAGAACCAAAGTGGTTTCCTTCTTCTTTTGCTCTTCCTTTTCTCTCTGACACAATGGGATGTTGCTTCAAGTATTGCATCATTAATGCCTGCACATTTTGCCTGTACCCTCTCATCTGTATTTCTTTTTGCCAGGGCTAACTTAATTCTGTTGGCCATTTTATGAAATTCAGCTCCTCTGAATTCCCATATTTTTGCCTAGGATTGGGATGATTTAGTTCTAATGGCCAAATTGAAGCATACCATGTGTTTATAACTGGCCCCCAGGTAGCCTTCTACCTGGAGATCTGTGATCCTTTCCTTGTTAGTCAGTACTAGATCTAGGATAGCCCTGTCTCTTGTGGGTTGTTGTACCAGTTATTTGAGGCCCTCCCCTGCAGGAAATCCACCATGTGTCTAGTTCTGGGAGATGTTCCTACTGGCATTGATCAATCTGTATCTGACATGTTGAAGTCTCCCATTATCAGAACCTCCCCTTTCGTTGTCATGTTTTGTATATCTTCTAACAGTAATGTGTCTATGTCCTCCCCCTGGTCTGGAGGGCTGTAGACAACCCCAGTTCGTATGTCTATCCCATTTTCTGTTTCCAGGGTGACCCACAGTTCTTCTGGCTCTTTATGTGTATTCTGAATTTCTGTAGCTTTGATATTTTCATTGACATACAGGGCCACTCCACCTCCCCCTCCCTTTTTGCACAACAGTCTCTTCTGAACAGTTCATGGCCAGGTACTGAAGTCTCCCAAGTGTGGTTACTGGTAAACCACATCTCATTAATTGCTACTATGTCCAGTTTAGCCTCTGTCATTATTGCCTGCAGGTCTGGGATCTTGTTTCCCAGACTGTGAGCATTTGTGTACAGGATTTTCCATTGGCCAGATTTTGGTATGTTAGTTGCTGGGTGAGGTCTGGCATTTCCCTATGCATCGTATGGGGAGCTGGACCTTTTTCCTTACCTGGTGATGCAAATGAACTACAAACATGCTGAACTCCTGTTTGACTACTAGCTAGGGAAGGGGTGTTCTTCCCATTTCCCATTTGACATATGGGGTGCTTCACCCCCTCCCAATTTGCTAGTTTAAATATTCTGCAAAGATGTTAAACTTCTGCCCCAATGCACTGACTCCCTCCTTATTTGGATGCAGTTCATCAAATTTAAAGAACTTTCACTCCCAAAACTGTTGCCTGTTCCCTACAAATTTGTGTCCTTTTTGCTGGCACCAGCCTTTGAGCCACCTGTTTAGCTCCCCTCTCTCCCCTTCTCTGACCTTCCGTCCATCTTTCCCCCTCTCCCAGACTGGCAAGATCTCAGAGAAGGAGATGCCAGATGAAATGGATGATAGTTTGTCACCCAGCATGGTCAGGTGTTCCTTGGTCTCCACAACTGACCGGCTGGTGAGATCATTAGTCCCTATGTGTACCAGGACATCAATGTGTTTCCTGCTTCCTGAACAATTTTAGCAATGCAGTCAGTGTCTTGCCACGCTGATGTACCTGGGAGACATCTGACCATGTAATAACCTTGCAAGGCAAGGCTCCATCTTAACAGCCTACCATTTGTTTTACCCATCTGTGCCAGTCAAACCAGGGGGTAATGCTTGGTTTGTACCTCAAAATGCTGCCCGTATGGGTATGGCTCTAACTTCTTTAGTGCCCACGCCATGGCAAGACACTTCTTTTCCACTGTAGGGTAAACCTGCTTCCTGGGAAGTAACTTTCTACTGAGGTATGCTATGGGGTGATCTTTTCCTTTGTTGGACGTTTGACTAAGCACTGCCCCAATACCTACAATGTGGCAGCAGTCTGGACTACAAAGGACTTACTATAGTCTGGACTTGCTAATACAGGATCATTGCACAGTGTCTCCTTTAGTTGTGCAAAGGCTTGCTCACAGGCTGGTTCCCAGATAACCTTCTTAAGCATCCTTTTCTTTAACAGGCCATATAGGGGAGTGGCTAGGGCACTGTAGCTTGGTACACATTTCCAATAGTACCCTGCTGTCCCTAGTAAACTCCAAACCTGCTTCTGTGTTTCATGTCTGGGCCATGTCTAGATTGCCTTTATTTTTCCTTGGTTAGGATGGAGATGCCCCCAGCCTACTATGTGCCCGATGTATGCCACCTCAGCCATGGCCACCTGGCACTTCTCAGCTTTTACAGTGAGTTCTTCCCTCAGTATCCTGACCAGCACTTCCCTAAGGTGGGCCAGGTGTTCCTCCCAGCTGGTACTAAAGATGGCAATGCCATCCAGGTGTGCCACGGTGTACTCCTCAGTACCATTTAACGCATGGTTTCCCCAACCTTTGGAAGGTGGCAGGGGCATTCTTCATTCCAAAAGGCATTACCTTAAACTCAAATAACCCTTTCAGAGTGACGAAGGCTGACATTTCCCTAGCTCTGGCAGTTAACTCTACCTTAAATTACCTTTTTGTCAGGTCAGTAGTGGTAAGGTATGTTGTCCCTCCCAACTTGTTCAGGAGTTCATCCATCCATGGCATAGGGTGGGCATCTGACTTCATGACTGCATTGAGTCCATGATAGTCCACACAAAAATAAGTAGCACCATCTGCTTGGGAACAAAGACTACGGGTGAGGCCCAAGGGCTGTGGGATTTCTGGATTACATCTAAATCCAGCATTTTCTGCACTTCCTTCCCAATATCCTTTTGGATGGCCTCTGACATCCGATATGCCATCCACCGTATGGGCACTTGCATTCTTGTCTCCCCATTGTGCATCACTAAGGGGGTTAGTCCAGGCTTAGCCCTAAACAATGGGGAAAGTCTGCTAAAACCTCCCTTTCTTCCTGGATCTGGTCTGTGGTCAACTGGGATGACATTTTAATTGACTCTACAGAGGACTCCCACTTGCTTTCTTCCAGCAAGTCTAGAAGGGGCCTCCTTCATCCATCATCTCCCAGGACTACACACTGCAAACACCATGTCAGCCCTATTAGCATTATTCATTATGTTGACATGGTACATTCTTTGTGTATGTCTCCTGTCAGGCAGTTCTATAATGTAGTTTACATCATTCATCTGTCTGACTTTCTTGTACGGTCCTGCTCACTCAGCCTGCAGCTTGTCTTTCCAGACTGGATTAGGACCATTACCTCCTGACCCACAGTGTACGAGTGAGCTCTGGCTCTGCGGTCATACCATACCTTTTGTTTTTGTTGAGTAGTTGCCAGGTTGCTCTGGGCTGTCCCCATAAGCTGCTTCATCTTTTCCCTAAACTTAAGGACATAATACACTATGGGAGTTCCATGGGTGGTGTACTTACCTTCCCAGTCCTCCTGGATCAAGTCTAGCGGCCCATGTACCCTGCATCCATACAAGAGTTTGAAGGGGGGAAAACTGCCAACTCTTGGGGCATCTCCCTGTATGAGAACAATAAGTGGGGAAGGTATTTCTCCCAATCTCCCATGCTGTTCAGCAAATGCTTGGAGCATCAATTTAAGGGTATCACTGAATCTTTCCACGAGCCCATTGGCTTGTGTGTGATAAGGTGCCGTGTGTCTCTGCACAACCCCACACCTCTCCCACCCACATTTCTTCAGGTCCAACATGAAGGAACCCCCTCAATCAGTGATAACCTCCTGTGTAAACCCAACATGGGAGAAAATCCCTATCAAGGTATCTGCAAATTTGTCTATCCTCGGTTAGGATAGGGCAACTGTCTCTAGGTACTGGGTGGCAAAATCCACCACAGTTAGGATAAATCTCTTCCCGGAGGAGCTGGGGACATTCAAAGGCCCCACAATATCCATTCCCACCCTCTGGATTGGCTCCTCCTTTATGGGCAAGGGAATTAGGGTGGCTTGGGTTTTCTTACCTGCCTTCTCTATTTCTTGGCACAGTGACAAGAACTGCAATATTCCGTCACCTTCTGGGTGAAGTTGGGCCAAGAGAAATTCTAGGCCAATCACTGCATGTAATTCCCAGATGACCAGACATCTGAATATCGTATGCAGTTTTGAGCAACTGCTCATGGTGCCCCTGGGGAATGATAAGCTACCTGCCCATCACCCCTCCCTCTGTCTGTTCATCCTATGTATAGCCCATTGTACCAACAAACTTTATGTTTACCGTCGCCTCCCTGTGTTCCGTCAGAGTCTACCCAAGCTCTCAGCTTCTGTAAACTAGGGTCACTTTTCTGAGCAGTTGCAAAATCCTTACACATTCCTATAGCATGAGACAGGTCCCCTTCAGTTTCTAAACTAGAGTTCCTAGCTCTAGCATCAGGGCATTCAAGGTCACTTCCATCCCTAACCCTCTGACAATGGGCTACCCCTCCTTCCTCTGAGTAACCCTGTGTAGCTGTTCTGTTAACTGCTACCTGAGGAATTTCTACCCCCTTTCATCATTCTTCATATCAGGAGACACATGCTGTGGAACCAGCCTCCCAGTGATTTCCACAGGGGCTTTGATGGGGTCCAGGGAACTACAATTTGCCTCTGCTGCTTGGTAGCAGGAAACTGCACACACCATCCCCTGTTTGAGATTGTTACCAATAATTACATTGACAGCAAGGTTCTCTGCTATGGAAACCTTTTGCACAGTCCCCCCTGTGTCACCCTAGTCTAGGAGGACACTAGCGAGTGGCAACATTTTCTCCTCCCAGTGAATCCCCGTACAGTCACACATTGATTGGGTATAAGCTGTTCAGGCTCTACCAAATCCTCTTTTACCAAAGTCAGAGATGACCCCATGTTTCTTAACCCATGGGTCTATGCCTCTTTCACAGTGACTGGATGTATGTGCTCCCTCATGTTTACTGGCATGCTTTCTGGGACACACAAACATAGAAACAAAGAATTTGATGGCAGATAGGGACCACTTGGCCCACCCAGTCTGCCCATTTCCCTACCTAATGGATAAGCTGCAGATCCTAGTTAATCAGCAGCTTACTTCTTTCTACCCCCACACCCTAGAATTGCCTTATGACTGTCCCATATATGCTTGAATTCAACCACTGTTTTTGACTCCACAACCTCCTCTGGAAGGCCATTCCAAGCATCCACAACCCTCTCTGTGAAAAAATACTCCCTTACATTACCTCTGAGCTGCCCCCCTCTATCTTCAAATTGTGCCCCCTTGTTCTTGCACACCTCTTTTTTGAAAGATACTACCCTCTTGGACTTTGTTGATTCCCTTGAGGTACTTGAAAGTTTCTATCATGTCCCCCCTCTCCCTCCTTTCCTTGAGGCTATACATATTAAGCTCCTTTAGTCTCTCTTCATATGTCTTCTGGTGCAGACCCTGCACCATTTTAGTTGCCCTCCTATTGACAGCTTCCATCTTGTCTATGTCCTTGCAGAGATTGGGTCTCCAGAACTGCACACAGTACTCCAGATGGGGTCTCACCAGCTGTCTGTACAGAGAGGTAACAACTTTCTGTTTTCTACTGGTGAGGCCTCTCCCTATGCATCCCAGTATCCCCCCAGCCCTCCTTACTGCCCTATCACAATGCTTGCCCACCTTTAAGTCATCTGATATGACTACCCCCAGGTCCCTTTCCATTTTTGTTGTTGTTAGTATCTAACCCTCATTGTGTACTCTTCCCTTGGGTTTTTGTTTCCCAGGTGCATTACCTTGCACTTCTTAGCATTGAATCTAAGCTGCCATACATTTGATCATTCCTCTAACCTTTCCAAGTCCCTTCTCATCCTTTCCACCCCACCTTGTGCATCAACTCTGTTGCAGATCTTTGTGTCATCTGCAAAGAGACATACTTTTCCTTCCAGTCCCTCTGCAATGTCACTTATAAAGACATTGAAGAGGACCGGTCCTAATACTGAGCCCTGCAGTACCCCACTAGTAACCCCCCTTTCTAAAGAGTGGACTCAATTTACTAATACACTCTGTGTCCTATTCTCCAGCCAATTCTTTACCCAGGCTATCATCTTGGGACCCACTCCCAGGCTGGCTAACTTGTATATTAATCTTTTGTGTGGGACTGAGTCAAATGCCTTGCTAAAGTCTAGGTAGGCCATGTCCACAGCCCCTCCCTGATCTACTACTTTGGTCACCCCGTCAAAGAAATCTATTAGATTCATCTGGCATGACCTTCCCAATGTGAATCCATGCTACCTTTGGTCCTGTGCCCCGCTGGCCTCTAGGTACTCGACAATTCTTTCCTTCAGAAGTGATTCCATCATTTTCCCTATCACTGAGGTTAAACTAACAGGTCTGTAGTTTCCTGCATCTGCGCTGCTCCCACGTTTGTGAAGGGGAATCACATCTGCCCTCATCCAGTCCTCAAGTACCACCCCATCCTCCCATGATTTGTTAAACAGGGTAGTCAGTGGTGTCACTAGTTCTACCCTTAGTTCTTTTAGAATTCTGGGATGAATCCCATCAGGCCCCATTGCTTTGTCCACCTTCAGTTTTAAGAGTTCTTTCAGAACCCTTTCTTCTGTAAACTGGCTGGTATCAACGTCTGTATCCAGAGTGTTTCTATTGTTTGTTTTAGGTACCTCCCCCTCTTCATTTGTAAATACTGAGCAAAAATATTTGTTTAGTATCTCTGCCTTTTCACTGTCACCCTCTGCCCGCTCCCTTCCCCTTTATTAAGCCTCACTATCCCTCCCTTAGTCTTCCTTCACTCCCTGATGTACCTAAAAAATATTTTATCCCCTTCTCAACTAAGTTGGCTATCTTTTCCTTGGTTCAGGCCTTTGCTGTTCTGACTGCCTTCCCAGCTTCCTTTTGCTTTAATTGATACAATTCTCTGTCCTGCTCCTTCTGTGATTCCTTGTACTTTCTGAATGCTTTCTTTTTCTCTTGAACCTTCACTGCCACCTCCTTTGAGAACCGTAGTGGTTTCTTACATCGTTTTGTTTTGTTTATTTGTGTCACACAAAGGCTTGTTACCTCTGTGATGGCAGTTTTTATTATCCCCCATTGTTCTTTCACCCCTCCTTCCTGCCTATTTGCTAGTGCATTTCTTAGACACTCACCCATTTTGGCAAAGTCAGCCCTCCTGAAGTCCAGTACTTTTGCCTTTGTATGGCTTGACTCTATTGCTGTGTTTATTGTGAACCATACTGTTCGATGGTCGCTAGTTGCCAGATGGCTACCCACTTCTACATCTGTGATCCTCTCTCCATCTCCATTTGAGAGAACCAGGTCTAAGATTGCTCCCTCTCGAGTGGGTTCCAATACTAGTTATCTAACGCATGCCCCCTGTAGGGCATCTAGAATAACCCCACTCTTAAAAGTGGCTGCTGAAACTGCACTCCAGTTAACATCTGGCATATTCAGATCACCCATCAGCAATATCTCCCCTTTATCTGCCATTCTAAGTATATTTTCTTTCATTTCCTTGTCCATTTCCTCCCCTTGAGAGTGGGTCTGTATACAACCCCTGTGTGGATTGTGGTACCATTGCCTACCTCCAAATTTACCCACAGTGCTTCTTCTCCTCCTTGTTTAACCTTTTGTTCTGTTGCTTTGATTCCTTCCCTTATGTAGAGAGCTACTCCTCCCCCCCTTTTTACCCTCCCTGTCCCTCCTGTAGATAGTGTATCCTGGTATGCTTACATCCCAGTCATGGTTCTGTGTGTACCATGTTTCTGTGACTGCCGTGATATCCAGATGTTCCTCCTCCATCAAGGCCACTAATTCAGGAAGCTTGTTACCCAAACTACGGGCATTGGTACTCATTGCTTTCCATTTTTTGATGGCTTTACCTTCTGTAGCAGCATCCCCAACTGAACTTTCTACCTTGGTCTTTTTCTCATTTAGTACCCTGTTTTGTAGGGGGATGCTGGGATTTCCTGCTGCTTATCAGTGCCTCCCCCATTGACTAGTTTAAAAGCTTGTCAGTGAAGCATTTAAACCAATTGCCCAAAAGACTTGTTCACTTCCTGGACAGATGCAGACCATCCTGCCAGTATGGGCTCTCTCTCTCTCTCTCTCCTCTTGCTTGGCCTTTTCTCTCCTCTCGCTCAGCCTCTTGCTTCTCTTGTTTAGCCTGTCTCTGACCCACTTCTTTTCTAGCATCACTTTGTGCACTCTCTGCCCTTTTTGGACACTGCCTGGCAAGAGATCCAGGTTCTCGGCAGACCTAACATTCATTTCTTGTAACAGGCAAATCTTTTCTTTGTAACCTGGGGCTACATGGCTTTGGTGGAGGCAGGGAGAGTCTTAGCTGCCCTGAAAGTGTGCTTTTCCCTTTCTGCACTTCCACACCCACCACATTCACTCTCAGAACAGGTCTGCTCCTGGCATAGCAGTCCAAGAGTTCAGCAGCCTCTTGCACTGTTTTTGGATCCCGGACCTCTAGCCAGGTTTTCAGCTCTGCTGGGCACACCTTAAAAAACTTCTGTAACAGTACAACATTTTCAATTTTCTCTACAGAGTCTGGTCTGCTTCTATCCCTTCCCACCAACATTTTGAAAACTGATGTTGTTAAGTGGCTGGCTCCTTGTAACTCATGGCAGGGCTTCTCCTGAGCTTACACAATTTAACTCTGTGTGCCACTGCTGTTAAATCATACTTTTTAGCAGGGCAGTTTTAAGTTTACTATAATCATTGCTCTCCTCATTGTCCATTTGACCCAATGCATCCCGAGCTTTCCCGGTAAGTAGTGGAAATAGCTGGAAGCTCCAGGACTCTCTGGGAATATTTGCCTGAATACATACTTTTTCAAAGAAATTTAAAAAGGCATCCATATCTTCCCCCTCTTTAAATTCAGCTATCGATATAGAATTTAATTTGTAACCCAGTCCTGTAGTTCCAGTTAAACCCAGGCCATGTACCTGCTCTGGTGCTGGTCTTGGGAGTTGTAGCTTCTCCAGTTCAAATTTCCACTGGCGCTCTTTCTCTCCTCTCACTCTGCCTCTCTCTCCTCTCGCTCGGCCTCTCTCTCACCTCTCGCTCAGCCTCTCGCTTCTCTCACTTAGCCTCTCTCTGACACTGTCTCTCTCTTTCCTCTGTGGCTCACTGGTCTTGCTTAGCTTCTCTCTGTCTCTCTCTGTCTCTCTCTCTCTCTCTCTCTCTGTCTCTCTCTCTGTCTCTCTCTCTCTCTCTCTCTCCATCTCCAGCTTCCTCTGTTCAAGCTCCCTGCATTGCTGGGCTTTGAATCTTTTCTGTTCAAACTCAGGCTCAATCCTCTGCAACTCCATCTGCAGCCTTATCCATTCTGGCTCCAGAATGTTGGTGACCTTCCCCTGCTGCTGTGGATTTTGGCTTGCACTGGTCCTGCTGTCCTCCTCCTTGGGTCTGGACACTGCATTGGACCCTGGCCTCTCCATGCCCAAGGGCTGGTCCTTTCCATTCTCGAGGTCTTGGGCATCAGCTGCCACAAGAGCATCCAAGAGTTCCTTTTTGGCTCACCCCTCGTGCTGGACTCTTCTCTCTTGGAACAACTGCCTCAGGTAGTTTGCAGTGTACTCACTGTAGATGGAAGTCATCTTCCTCCTTATCTACTGCAACACTAGCTTACACCCCCAAAAGAATAAAACAGTTAGGGAACTTAGATTGTAAGAACAATGATATAGTTCTTTACTTTTTAAATCCCTGCCTTATTTTACATGTGAGCTGTACAGTATCAATCTGACATACTGGACTATTAATGCTCGTATTACCAAATTCTTTTAAATTGCACTGCTGCCAACCAGATCTGTCACAGACGCACCCCACAATTCAGGCCCTCTGCTCCCACAGTGCCAAACCTCGACATGCAATATGTGAACAGGAGAAAAACAGGGCAACCCTCCTGTCTGTTTTGGGTCTGAATCACCTACTTGCCTCAAGTCCTGGGGGTCAAATGTGAACCTTTTTTCTACCTCACCCAGTTAAAAGGCTCAGATATCTACCCTCTTTGGGGGATGCAGTACAATACTTCACCAAGTAGGTACCCAGGCAGGTTCACACATCTACCCTTATGACTCAGTTTGAGACCTAGGTATATTCTCACCTTAGCAATATAAGTAACACTTTTTTAAGCTCTTAACAGTTGTCAGAATTGTTAACACTTTCCCAGCATTCACATGCAAAAGAAACTGAGAAGGCACAGGCAGAATTTGAAGGAAAATAGTGTTTACTAAAAATTGAAAATGGTTAAAATACAAAACACAGAACATATAAATACTTACAGTCAAAATAAAAGGGAATGTCAGAAACAAATACTCCTGTAACTGAATTTCTAGTCTTAATCTAGCTTTCAAGTTGGTATTATCTAATTGTACAGAACTGCCTTTTCTTTCAAAACACAGTGTGTGTGTTCTCTTAGGAGTCTAGAAATAAAATCTGCCCTGTCCCCTCAGATGCTTGGCCATCTTGAAAGTCAGTCTCTTTTTCTCCTTGTGATGTCACAGCACATGAGGTCACTGTTAGTCCTGACATTAATATTTAACCTGACCAAGTATATTCAAGGCGGTGTCATTTTACTGTTGGCTGGAAAGCTGCAGAGTTAGCAATATCAAAATATGACAGTCCTTTTGATCAGAGCATTTTCTTTGATGTTTTCAGAACACACATCCTGCCAACAGTTCCCTTCAGTGTGAAAGTCAACAGGAATCAGCGAAATGTCACATTTTTTTCAAGGGTTATAAGATGCATACCTTGTCCCCTGCAGATCAAAGTAGGAATATTTTATGATGTTTTAAAATCTGACATTTTGGTAGGAGGCACTATGTCTCAACAGATAAGGAAACTAGCTATCTGGTTTCTGCAGTTACTGTGTTAGGGGTCTGAAGGTCAGGTCCCCACTACTGCTAGCTGCTATTCCCTAAGGAGATATTCACATAACATCATATTTATATTACCAATGTTATACAACATAATGATATGTAGATGGCAGAGCATCACAGAGGTGTGTAAGTCTGGAAACTTTGTGAAAATGTTCATGAAATTTCCAAACTTGGCATATCACAGAGTGTCACTTTGTATAGTTCTTTGCATGGCAAAGTGTCTTTTTTGCCCAAAGAACACTATAAAGGTGTTTGCAGATTGTTACTGTCCATAGGTTTTGCCAGGTAAAGTAACACTTTGCTGAGGAATAACTATGCAAAGTGTTGCAGTTTAGCACAAAAGCAAAAATACTTTTGGTACATTCCAAAACTGCCCCTTCCCACACTCACTGTGCAACCCTGTTCACTTCTCTTATAAGTTTAACACATATCCCTCAACCCACACTCCCACTAGTACCCACCTCTCACACACATAATCCCAGTGAAGTAATAGGTATAATACTGTATCATTTTTGTGTTCACTGTGTGTGCACATGCAATGAACATTTTGCTTGGAGAGTGGCTTTTGAGGGGGTGTGACACTATCAGTCCAGTGCAGACTGGTGTGCAAGAGGCTCATCAGTGTTACACCAATCATCAGGCAGACTGATCATGACACTGTCCTGCTTGCTGGGAGGAATCTTTGTGTATTTTAAAAGAAAGAGCTGATCAAATCACAGGTCTGCTCTTTCTTTTGATCTATTCCAGCTAGCAAGCACAGCTGATCTGCAATTATCAACCTGCTAGGATTAAACTACACCCTGCAAAAAAGAAAAACATCCATCTATTCAACTGTTGATACATAATACTGTCCACTTACGATGAATGATTTCATAGAACTGAAATTATTCTTAGATAAAGCATGCAGATCAGGAGCTAGCTAGCATTGACTTGCAACATCATCTTTCACCACATGCACTGAACCCTCTCATCTTTTAAAAAGAGTATGACTGCTGATAGATTGACACACACTCCCTCTATTGTCATTAAGAATAGATTTACTTAAACTGACATTTACATGTTTTTTCTTGAATATGTTAAGGAAAAGTGGTTACTTACTACTGTAGTTCATCATCATTGGTCACAAATTGATATATACAGTATTTCAAACTGAAAAGCAATATATTCAGTCCTCAATTTCTCAGTAGAAAGCTTAAGTCCACTATTTATTTCAAGTTGCAGCTCATCTGCTGCTGATTAAAATTAGTGCATTCAGAAAAACACCACTTATGTTGAACCTCTGGCACCATATCTCTGAATCATCCATGGCAACTGGCATACATTACAAAATCATCAGTCATTTAGTAAATAGCTGCAAAAAGACACACTTGGTGCAATAGTGCCTGAAAGTTCTTCCCTTACCAGATGCAAGCCTTGATGCATCTTGACAACTGTAGGTCTGAGCAGTAGGTCTATATTGGGAATGCTAATTTATGCTCCATTGTTGTGGAATCATGAATGCATAAGAAGAATTTGTTATATTTCATTTGTGTTGAATGATCCCTTAGTATCTCATCCTATACAGCAGTAACCTGGCCAAGAAGTCAGAAACATCTGCTGTAAGAAATCTTTCAAAAGTGTCCATATGCTGCACTGATTGTTTTGCATGCTTCCAGTGAATCAGAACTGGCAAAGAACATCTTCCAGCAAATATTGTTTCTTAATTACACATGGTCCCCAACATTATATGCATCACAATGTTTAAAAGCTGCTACCATCCTGAATGCTCATTTAAGCTGCTCTATCAGTTCATGGCCAGAATATAATAATCTATCAGTTATTATGGCAATATTTTTCATGGTACAATCAAATAAATTAGATTTTTACAAGATCCACTGCATTATCCCTCTCTCCAAACAGCCAGATCTAAATCTTAGGCATGCCATCTTAATGCATCATAAAAATGACTTCTTTGCAGTTTTTCTTAGTGTGCACATCCCAGGCTGCTCCTTCCTGAATCAACTGCCACAGGTCTGTCATCATTAAAAATAAATCACAAACAAATACTTTCAGTGCTGCTGACCCAATATCTTTATTGCTTGCCCATTGGGTGGGGAACCAGATGATCAGATGGATAGGCAATTGGCTCCAGGACCGGACCCAGAGGGTCATAGTTGGTGGGATAGTCTCATCCCCAAAGAGGGTCATTAGTGGGGTCCCACAGGGATCAGTCCTTGGGCCCCTTCTGTTCAATGCCTACGTATCTGACATAAGGACAGGAATCAGGAGTGAGATGAGTCTCTTTGCAGATGACTCGAAACTGGGAGGCGATGGTGGATGGGGAGGAGGGAGGGTGGCCTACGGGGACCTGGAGGTTCTGGAAGATGGTCTATAAAGTGGAAGCTGAGGTTCAATGCAGGGAAATGCAAGGTACTCCACCAGCCAGAAACCCAGGTCAAGTGTACACCCTGGGGGAATGCTACAAGTCTCGATGGCTGAGAGGGACCTGGGGGTGGTGGTGGATGTCAAGATGAACAACTCGGAGACTTGTGGGAGGGTAGCAGCCAAGGCCAACAGGATGCTGGGATGCATCACTAGGGGATCACCTCAGAAGGAGGAAGTGATACTCCCTCTGTATAACTGTCAGTGAGGCCCGCACCTGATACTGCATGCAGTTTTGGAGGCCACACTTAAAGCGGGACATTAACCTCCTGGAGAGGGTCCAGAGGAGGGCAACAAAATGATTTGGGGCTTGGGGGACAGGACCTATGAGGAGAGGCTCGAAGAGCTAAATATGTACACATTGGAAGAGAGAAGGGACCGGGGGGACATGATAGAGGTCTTTAGGTACATGAAGAGGGTAAATAGGGGAGGAACAGTCAGGGTGCTTTGAAGGAAGGAGGAAGGAGCCACTAGAGGGCATGGCTGGAAGCTGGAGGGGGGAAGATTCAGGTGAGAAAGGAGGAGGTGCTACTTCACTGAGAGGGTGGTGGAGCCATGGAATGCACTGCCTAGGGAGCTGGTGGAGGCAGAGACAGTGGAGGGGTTCAAGAGGGGGTGGGACAGGTACAGGGGAAGGGTTCTGGAAGCAAAATCCAATGCAGCAAGAATATCCGGAACTGGGAAGGGAGAAGCCAAAGAAGGCGAGGGGGACAGCAAGGTCAGCACCCAGGTTGGGGACTGACCAAACGAGCAGACATGAAAGACCGTTAGGCCTATTCTGCTGGCATTTTAGTATGTTAGTATTATGGCTGATCCTTAGGAACACTTTGCTGATTCATGATGATTTCTAAATGAAAGCCTGGTGTCTTAACTTTTATAGAGTGTGATAAAAAGGAAGTCTCCAGGTAGCTAGGGATGCAGTTTCATGGTCTGCCTTTCAGCCACTGCATTATCCTTACCCTAAAAGCTGGGATGGTAAAACAGGACTGGAGATTCTACCATCAGGCATTTAGCATTACCCAAATGGACAGAAAAAATGGCAAGAGAGCATCACTGCTCACCACTCCACCCCCTGCCACAAACATAACACTGCCACTGGGGGTTCCCAATCCCCCAGTGTTGCAACCTGAAATAAAGAAAACCATCCCTCATAGTTTGGTTCTTATTGTTAAATAAACCCTGTAAAAAGGAAAACTGTCCATTGATGTTTGTTGCACCATTTCTGTCCCCAACCTGACCTTCCCACTCAGCACCCACCACCCCACACATCCCCAAGCCCCTACATTCTTACTGAGAGTCCAACACCATTATCCTCTCTGGACCACAGACATGTCTTCACTCTTCAACTCAGAATCACACACTGAGGAAATCATGTATGCAGTTCAATGTATTTCAATGAGATTTTGAACTTAGTGGCATAACTTAGTTATTTGTTTTATATTTTAACCCCAGCTTTTCAACGTGCCTATTTTAGACCCCACCCCATGAACAATGGCAGTGAAATTAAGCAAATCTGTCCCAAAAGGTGATTTCATGACACTGTATGAAATCAGCATTTGGGCAGGAGTTGAACATTTTCTCTACCCTTGTTCATGACGTGGGGTCATAAGAAGGCTATGTTGAAATTTGGGTTAAAAATACTACAAAACAACAAAGTTATGAGCCTACATTGAAATTTGTGAATGCAGGCTTAAAACTTTGGTAATTTTCAATATTCTGACCTCAGATTTTAAACATAGCCACTTCTTCAAAGCACCTCATGAATGTGACAGCTGTCAGTTTTCAACACCTGGCCAAAATGTGTTTTTGTGTCCTAAAATGTTAATTCACGGTTGCTATGTGCAAAACCACTTTTTGGGCTGGAGTGGAACATTTTCTCTACCCATGTTCAGGAGTTAGGGTCATAAGAATACTATGTTGAAAATATGGGGTAAAAATACTTAAAAAGAGAAAAGTTGTGAGCATGCATTGACATTTTTCAATGTACACTCGTAACTTTGGTAATTTTTAATATTTTGACCCAACGTTTTCAACATAGTAATTTCTTCACAACACCTCATGATTGTGAAAGTTGCTATTTTTAAAATCCCAGTCAAAATGTTTTATCATACTTGTGGCATGAAATCACCTTTTGAGCAGGACTTGAAAATGCTCTTCACCCTTGTTCATGAGGTGGGCTCATAAGGAAGCTATTTGAGGTCATAGGAAGGCTATACTGAAAATCTGATGTAAAAATCTGACAAAACAACAAAGTTATGTGTCTACGTCGCAGTTTGTAACTGCATGCATGTAACTGTGATAATTTACAACATTTTGATGGCAACTTTTCTACATAGTCATTTTTTCACACCACTTCACAAATGTGACAGCTGTCATTTCTCAAATCCTACCCAAAATGTGTTTAACACTTGTAGCATTAAATGACATTTGAGCCATTGTTTCATAAATGACACCTGTTATGCTCAGAAGGAGCAGTCATTAAAAGATTATGTTAAATATTTGGGGTAAAATTTAGAAAAAAACAACTAAGTTATGAGAAAACAAATTGTTCCAACATTTACTCACAACTTTATTTTTTAGAGATTTTGTATGCTAATGTTCAACATATCCCTTGTGTTTCCCCATGTCCTGAACATGGCAGGTGTTATTTTCCAAATCCTCTCTGAAACTTGTTTCCACAGTCATACATCAAAATCACCTTTTGGATGGGATTTTAAAATTTTCACCTGCCTTGATCACATCATCAGTTCATAAAGAGACTGTTGGACATTTGGGGTCAAAATGTGGGAGTCCAAACAGAGAATATTCCCTCTCAGCTTCCCTATCCTAGGTAATTACAGTCTTACAATGTGTCAAAGTAGGACACCACTGAAAATGAAATATTGCATCCCATCTGCTCTATCCTGGGTAAATATACAGTACAAAAATACACAAGCAAGACCTGGTACAACAGCAATACTACTGGTGAACTTTCAGCATTGACAAATGCTTGTTATTTACAGACATCCACCATGCTGTAAAAAAAGGTCACCCCCCTCCATTCCAAATAAGCAGCCATGCCATTTTACCTTCCCTGTCCAAACACTGGCCCCCATAATCCAAGAAATCACCCCAATCTCAGACTACCCCACTGTTGCACACAACCTCCCTCTTCTCCCCACAAGCACTCCCCCCAAAAGGATACATTGTTCATCTTCAGATGTTTTATAATGGCCTCCCACAGGAGTGATCAGCTCATCAGTTCACTATTCAGTGCTGAATGAATAATGATGCCCTCTTGAGTAGTAACACCTGATTGACTAAATATCAACCAATCAGGCGTTACTACTGAGGAGGACATCACCATCATGCATTGTTTCAGCATGGAATAGCAATGAGAGAAGCTGACATTTCTACCATAGAACACATTTTCCAAAACATTTTAAAGACTGATGATGTGCTTTTTAACTTTTTGGGGCTGGGGGAGGAGGGAGGACAGTGTCACAGGGTGGTAGGGTAAGGTGGGGTGATTTCTTGAATTATGGGAGTCAGGTCTCTAGATGCGGTGTTTTATGTTGGGAGTGGTGAGGAGTGCAAGATTTTTTATGAATAATGGCTGCCTATAAGTAATACAGTAGTGCACTTACTATTTCCCTAGGAATGTGGAGGGGAGGAGAGAGGTGGGTATTAATGGGAGACTGGGTGAGGAGTATGTGTTAAATTATCTGGGAGGTAGACAAAGGGTTTGTGATGTGTGCATAGTGGATGGACTGTGGGTTTTGATTGTTAAAAAATGTGTTTTTGTTTTAAACATTTCATAGCAAATTTTACTTGGTTGAATTGGTTGGAATAGGCATAAGAAGGCTTACACTCCTCAAGAATGTCTCCCACAACATTGTGGATATGTTGTGTGTTACATTTTGCACCATCCTAAGTGAGGATCTAGTCTACTCTTAAAGGATTCAAATAAAGGGGCCATAATTATATACCATGGCAATTTAGTCCATTCTTTCACTGTTCTAACAGTGAAGAAGTTATCCCTTTTATTTGTATTGGCTCTTGCAACTTTCAATAGTTGTTCATAGTTTTGTAGTTGCAGCACTCTATTCTGGTATTGAAGGTCACAGAGATGCCATAACTCTGGATGTTTAAGTAGCTTATATAGTTGGAGTAAGTCTCCTCTCACGCAATCCTCTAGAGAAGCTAATCCTGTGTCTACTAGCCTTGACTCATAGGGGAGGTTCTTTAGTATAGGAATCAATTTAGTTGTTCTCCTCTGTCCTCTCTCCAGAATTTCTACATCCCTCTTCAGATGTGGACTCCAAAACAGAGAACATGTATCAAGATAAGGTTGTACTGTATGTAGGAATTGTACAGTGGCAGAATAACCTGATCCGTTTTGTTAGTAAATAATCTCTTAATACAGTTTATGCTGTATGTGCTTTTTTTTTTACAGTGGTCCATAGATGACAGTTGGGTGTTTATAATAACCCCTAAGTGCCTCTCCTTATTTACTTTGGATACGTTCTGATTATACATCTTTTACTGGTACTTTGGATCGTTGTGTCCAAAGTGCAGTACTACACATTTATCTAAATTAAATATAATTTTATTTGTTGTAGCCCAGGATTCTATTTTCATTAAGTCTTCCACCACGGATTCATAATTTTCAGGAGTATATACTGCCCCACCTAGCTTTGTGTCATCAGTGAACTTAATTAGTTTGTTCCTAATATCGAAGTTAATGTCAGTAATAAAGATTTTAAATAGAGCTAGTCTGAGGACCGAGCCCTGAGGAACATCACTAGTAAAAGGACCCAGACTGGATAAAGTGTCATTTACCTGAACTGTGTTCTATCGGATACCCAATTTGCAATCTATTTATTTGTCTGCCCGTTAATGCTCATATTACATAGTTTGTAAATCAGTTCTTTATGTGGGACCTTGTCAAAAGCTTTTGCAAAGTCTAACATTATTACATCCACAGGGATATTGCAGACCAAGCTTGCACTAACCTTGTTATAAAATGTAATAAGTTTAGTAGTGCAAGAATACCCAGTTAAAAAACCATGTTGCATTTTGTCAAAATAATTTTTAGTTGTTAATTCAGTGTCTAATTTATTCTTGATGAGATTTTCCATGACTTTACAGCAAATATATTTTAGGCTAATGGGTCTGTAGTTATTAGCCATTGCCCTGTTTCCATTCTTGTGAATGGGTGTAACATAGAGGATTATGTATGAGCAGTCATATATAACAAGGATATTCTTGTATCGAGAGGTTTCCTTGGTAGCAGATTACCTCAAGAACGTAGCTCGAGAGTACTCTTATTTTCAAGGGAACACAGATCTAAAATTTCATGATTTGTGTATGACTGCTCATACTCTTTATAAGTATTGGGCAGTCACAGCATAGAAAATCTCACAAAACCAGCTGGAGAAGACAACAGAGAATATAAATTTTAACACTTTCTTTTTTTTAACTGACACAGTGCGCTATAGATGTTTCTGCAAGTTCAAGTTAAAAAAAAACACAACTTCCAGCTTAACTGGATTGCGGAAAGCAACTACTTGGCAGCATTCCAAGTTGTTATGCTGCAGCAGTGACATAGCTAGTGCAGCAAAACAGCTGTGATGACACAGCTACTGCAGCATAACAACTCCATTCTAGTTATGGATTTCTATCCATAACAACATTCTACCATACATTATAATGGTCTTCTTCCAATCAAGTGGGATTTCTCCTGATTGAAATGATTTATTAAACACTATTGGAAATGGGATGGCTACAATGGAGATAGTCTTCTGGAGAAATCTTTCTGATATGTCTTCTGGTCCTGGTGCATTGTTGGGTTTAATTTTTTTAATAATTGGCTCAATCTGCTCAGTATTAAAGGGGGGATTTGGTATTAAGATGAAAATGAAGAGAGTGCTATATCATTTTTCCTATTAAATACAGAGCTAAAACAATCATTACATGTATTTGCTACTGCCAGACTGGTGGTGATTGCTTCACCATCTTCAGTGATGGAACTGATAGTATGGTTACCGTTTTTTTTAAATGATTTATGTAGGAGAAGAACATTTTATGATTGTCTTTGTAATGGGCAATTTTAAATTTGATTTTAGGCTTTGCCTTCTTTATCATTTGTTCTAATAATCTTTGCTGAGCTCTATGATTCACCAAGTTAGCTCTTGTATTGTTAGTTCTAACTTTTTTAAAAGCTTTCTCCTTTCTTTTAATTTGCTTTTTTATTGAGTTTGCCATCCAAAGAGGAATTTGGCCCTTACTTTATATTTTCTCTTAAGAGGAATACATTTATTTTCTAAATCATGGATTATATTTTTTAATAATAACCACAACTTATTTACTGATTTGTCCTTCATGAGACTCATCGAATCAATAGAAGATATCGCATTTCTAATCTTACTAAAATCTGCTTTGCTGTAGTTCCTGATGCATTTAATACCATTTGATCCAGTCCACCATCTGGGTATAATAAAACTGCGGGAGTTGTGATCACTTTCCGCTATTGGTGCTTTAACATCAATTCCTGCTATGTAGTTGTCAAGAATTAGTAAGAAGCAGATCTAAGATCTTGTCTTCCCTGGTGGGATATGTAACTAGTTGTAAGAGGCCTAGTGAAGTACATAATTCTGGAAAGTGATATTCCTGTCATATTTTCCCTTTTAAATTAATCCAGTCTATTCCTGGGTAGTTGAAATCTCCAACTACAATGATATCACCTTTGATACTCATTTGTGATATCTTTTGAATAATCATCTTATTTTACTCATGACTGGAATTTGTTGGTCTGTAGTAGACACCCAGGAGTAGTTTTGTCTATGAAGGAATACAATTTGGACCCTAAGACTTTCCACATCCAGTTGATGGTCTGGAGTAGAAAACTGGTGACAGGCGATATATTCATTTATATCATGCAAACACCTCCACCTTTTTTCTCTGGTCTGTTATTATAAAAAAGGGTGTATCCAGGAATATTAAAACCCCTATGTGCATTTCTCATCTCACCAGGTCTCGGTTACAGTAATTATATCAATTTTGCCTCTTGCTATTATTGTTTGTAATTCTGCCATTTTTATTGAATTTAAGCTTCTTGCATTAAACACCAAGACCTGACACAAATTAGCTACTGGACTGGGTTCAGCTGTTTGGTCAGAATAATGGTTTAGGAAGCACATAGCCCCCTATTACTTAGTTTAAACAGTTATTGATGGTCTTTAAGATGTGTCTCCCTAAGAGTTCACATCTCCTTTTGCTCAGGTGCAAGCAATCCCATGAATAAAGACTGTAGTTATGAAAGTTTTCCCAATGAGGTATACATTTGTAACTATTTTCTAAAGTCCAGTTCCTGAGCCAACCTCTTAGTTTTTTAATTTTACCATTAATCCCTATACTCTGTCTGTGAATCAGCAATATTTCTGACAGACAGATTTCACTATTCTTTCTTTTAATTTGAATTCTTTTTTTATATGTTCTGTGGGCATTCTTTTGAGATTGTTTGTCCCTTCATGGACAATCACAAGTGGGTTTGGACCAGAATTGTGTAATATATTATCTATCATCCCAGTCAGGTTGTTAATTTCAGCTCCTCTAAAAGCATTAAAAGTTGGGGCAAAAGTCAAGAATTTTGCTATGCATAGTTAAATATCCCTGATGTGACACCAGCTTTGCCAGTGATGTTTTAATTTAGAACACCTCTAAATTTAGGGTTACCATTTGAAAGCTTTACATACTCCCCTACTTCTGAAATTCTGTTTGCATGGCATCTCTGGCAGTAGTTTTGAGGAGGATGATGCCACCACAACATCAAGAAAAAACCTGGATTATTATATTACAAATTACAGGTTATGGGAGCATCATGGGATGCTCCCAAATAATCAGAGTGCTTCCTTCAGTTCCATGCAAAGTACTCTTACTTCCATATCATTTTTTTCACATGCTGTTTCTGCCTAGTGACCATCTGGCTAGTGCTGCTCATGTTGCACAGAAAGGGCAGCCAAAAAGGTATAAAAAAATTGTAGCATGTGGCATGATAAGTTTATAGGGGTACTAGAAGGGCCTCCAATGGGTATAAGAGTTTTGCCTCTTGTGTTCCTAGCACACCAGTTCCCTGAGTCAGGTACCCCACCCCTACCACCCACACAGGACCTTGCCCACCCCACCCCCATCATCGGTGTGTGGCTGCAACCCACCTGCATGTGCCTGACCACCTGCCAAATAACAGGTACAGTGTGGACCAATGGGCTTGCAGGGCATACTGTACCAGACAGTCCCAAATATGTGAATGAAGTCATTCACATATTTGGGACTGTCTAATACATGTCCCTCTGAAGCTCCTACACTGTCATTCGGTGGGTGGCCAGGTGGTATCAGGAAGGTTGCAGCTGCCCGCCAATGATGGGGTGGGTGGGTGGGCAAGGGTCTTGTGGGTGGAAGGGTGGGATGTGTGCCACTGGATCACCAGGACATTATATTATGGTGATGTACCATAATTGGGGAAATGGGAGGAAGGGGGGCCACTAGACCACCAGGGAATGACTGACTACACATTTATCAGGGAATCAGGAGGGGGTCCACTAGACTACCAGAAATTGAATAACTATAAATTTATCAGGGATTTGGTAGGGAGGGGTGTACCACTAGACTACCAGGGAGATGTGGGTGCTTGTGGACGGTGTTCTAGGTGGGCAGGTGGTCACCCACGGCTGGTGGCTGCTGTGTTGCACCCTGCACTACAGCAGCCCACTTGTGGGTGGCCAGGAGTTGTTCCACCACTTCACATGCTCAGCTTTGAACCACCCCAAGCGGCACAATGCAGGATTGTGCCAGCATATGTACTGCACATCCTGGGCTGAATACCATGATGTGCCGCATATGCATGGGCATGCCCCCTGCATCTGCACTGCATACATTAACATTGCACCCTTGTGCATCAGGATTTGCACTGCCCTGGGCAGCCTTTTCAATATCTCACCGTGGTGCAATGCAGGGTTGCACCGGAGCAACTCTGTTGCACCATGTGCAACCCCTTTGAATATCTGGGCCCTTGTTTATAAATTAAAAGATGTATCTGGTTGATCCTGCCTTCATTGTCTGGTTCTATGTTTTGCGGAGTGGTGTGGAGCAACCAGGCATCATGGTGCAAGAGTGAGATTTGAGAAGCAAGTGATGGAGCATGACCACTGTGTTAAGTTTACTGTTCTGCACAGCTTTGGGAGCTGCTTTATAAAATCATTCTTTTTATATGCATAGCTCTGGTGCTGTGAATACTTTTACCAGAGAAGAAGAGCACATTTTGGTGAAAATTATGCTGTGGATGGGTGAAGTAGGGGGTTGGCCAGACATGGAAACATGAGGACTTGAAAATTGCTACAAAGTGCAGAAGGCTAAACCTGACAACACTGGAAAAGAGGTGCAATTTAAAAAAATGAATTTCTGGAACATGTTTTGGATAAGACAGGATATTATTAGAAGGGAACAGAGCTAGAGTCAGAAATTGAAAGCCATTAGGGGGTAGAAACAGCATGTATACTGCTGTTGAAGCTTTAAAAAAATGCATGTTTGCTGAAGCTTATTAAATTGTTAGGAGTGTTTTTGATAGGTCAATGTGCTTGGATCTTCTCTTGGGGGAAGAAATGTATGTCATATGCTTCTGTGGTACACTAATGTAGGTCAAGTACTGTGGAAAAAGAATGTAGGTAAATACTGCCATTAGAGGGATGATTGACAGAAGAGGTATGATAAACATTGGTTATAAAATTTAGTTAAAACCAATGGAAATAAATTATTTTATGTTATGGATATTGGGCCTGATTTTCAAACAGATTCTGGTCACCACAAGGGACTTGCATCAGGGAGTATAACACAAGTGGCTTCTTGTGGCAAATAGTGGGAAATTTTCAATTCTACAAAGTTGTCAGCTGCAAATCCCTAACACAAGTCCCTTGCATTGAATGCAGCAAAGTTAGACCAGATCACCCCTCTCATGTCTAACTTTGTGCTGATCAGGGACCCTTTTTCGAGACTTGTACCAATACTTTGGCACAAGCTGCCGCAAAATGTATAAAGTGTTGCAACTGTGCCGGAGGTACTAAAATCAAGCACAGATTGTGGGAACTGTTAGCTGCAGCTGCAGCATACTTTGCAGTAGATGCAGGGCCTGATGCAAGCCCTGCATCCACCTTCTAATACTGGGCCCATTCTCTCCATATCTATTATATAAATATGGATATATCATAAGTCATGGTGTAAAAGAGATAGCTAATACTCTTGAATAATCTTCAGGATTTATGTCAAATGTTGAGATGAGCACACTCACAACAGAAGGCAGAGTGATCTAATGTTCAGATCACTGGTTTGGGAGCCTAGAGACTAAGATTGTAATCTCACAAGAGTCACTTACTTGCTGGGTGTCCTTGAGCAGATCACTTATCCTTCATCTAGGGACATCATGCCAAGAGAATTTCAGGATGGGAACTCAACTGAAAAGTACTAAAAGAAGAACACTAAATTACAGTTTTAAAGTCATCAGCTCAAAAATTTATTACTTTGATAGAAGGAGTTTGGGGGCATATAAACCCCCAGAGTCTACAGGCATGACTTGCCCCAAAGATAATAATGTTATGATTCAATTTAATTGCTTTCTTCTCATCTGTATTCATCTTGTCACTTTGTGCATCAGTGTAATGCTCTGTGTACATGCATTTACTTCCCCAGTTTTTGTTGTTTTTCTGTCCTCTGTATATAATGTATTTTTTGATGCCTCTGTATGCAATGGTTTGCTCAGTACTTTTGATTTGTTATGCTGTTGCCTGTCCTAAACAGGACCTCCTTATAAATGAGCACTGCTCAATGGAGCTTCCTCCAGGTAAAATAAATATATCTATCACTCTCCATCAGTGACCTCCTACTGATATGGAAAATGGCACACATTATACCATTATTTAAGTCTAGCAATGTTTGCAAATAAAACAACTATAGACCCATATCCATCTTACCCGTTCTGGTTAAACTTCTCAAAAAACTTGTCGACGCTCAGTTGTGGGAATATTTAGAACTATCCAACTTATTTATGTCCATGCAATTGAGGTTCAGACACAAACACAGTGCAACTACAGCACTTGCAGTGAAGGATTTTGATTAGGGGGAAAACTGGACATCATTGTCCATTTGGGGATGAATGATCTGGCCTGGGATGAACCAGAGACAGTACAGGAGGAGTTCAGGATATTGGGAAGGGGTCAGAAGCAGGTAGCTAAATCTGTCATCTTCTTGGAGGTTCTCCCTGTCAAAGACAAGAAAGAGCACAAGAGCATCTGCATCAGAAACTTAAACACATGTTTGAAGAACTGGTGTGACAAATAGGGTTTTGGATTCACTGGGGACAGGGGAGCCACCTAGAGAGATAGAGGCTTATTCAAGGCTGATGGCCTGCATCTGTCCAGGTAGAGAACTGAGCTCCTCAATGAAACATTTAAATACTACATTGGTATTCATTTAAACTAGCTAAATGGGGTAGGGGAGGCTAACTAGGATACAAGAGAAATGGCTGTCAACCCCAAAAGCTGGTGGAGACAATGAGGAGCAGGAGGAGGAGAAAGCACATGATATCCGAAGGCAAGTGGAACAGAAGTCAGTGCAGACAAGGGCTCCAAAATGGTCATGGGCATGCATAAGAAAAACTACAAGGAGAGGCTCAGGGAGTTAAATGTGTACTCACTGGAGGTTAGAAGGGAGAGGGGGAACATTTGTATTTATTTATTAATTTAGTTTTTGTTAACCGGGTAAGTACACTAGACAAATCCTGCCTATTTTCAGGCACGATCTGGGGGATGGGGATATAGATCAATGCCAACTGACCTTGAACCAGATTAAGCTGTTGGTGGTATTTTTAGCGAATGAGGGAAATTTGGCCAGGACACCGGGGAAATTCCCCTGCTCTGTCAGAGGGGATTCCCTGTCCAAGATGGAGGATGCTCTGTTGCCTGCAGTTGCTGGAGCTGTGGAGACAGGAGACCTGGTCTCGACTCCTGTCTCTGTATCTGTGGAGACCTCGACAAATTTTCGGAAGGATTTACCTGTGTCTTCGGTGCTGGGAGATGAATTTCAGGAGGTACCTGTTGCTCCGTTGAGGGCTCGTCTAGATGTGGTTGGTCCGATCCTGCCTGAGTGTTCTGGGGGACCGCAAGTGCAGCACACTTCCTTTGACTCGGAACCTTCAAGTTCGATAGTGCGTGTGCCGCATGACCGTTTTTTGGAGGCGGACCGATGTCGTGTGTCCGCTGAGCTGGGATTGCAGCAAGATCTACGGTGTGTACAGCCTGAAGGAGTGCCTATGGTTCCTGCGGGCACTTTTGTTCTGGATTCTGTAGACTTGCCTCGAGTATCTGACAAGGAGCCTTGTGAGATGTTTTGTGCAGCTGTCCCTGAACTTTCCTCCGTGGCGGAGGAACCCGTGAGTACTTTTTCGGCGGTGAGCCCGCCCTCTGTATTTCAGGCTGATTTGTCTACCTCTCTGACTTCTCCTGTTCAGGAGCACCCTACTGTTGCCCCCGCATGGTCAGTAGATGCGGCGCTTCGGGCAGCTGGATGGGTGCAAGACCCCAAGACGGGTTCCTGGGTCTCGGGGCCGTCCCTTATAAGATCCCCTCGACCTGTGCACGATCTGGAAATGGGTGAGGGAGAACAGATTTCTCAAAATGTGAAAGACCCTTTGGATCTTTCTGCAGAGCTCCGTTTGACTCAGAATCCAGTGATGGACCTTAACATGGTCCCTGCTGCACAGACTCTCCCCAGTCCAGACCCTATGGCTGAAGGTACCTTTGCCACTGTTAGACCTCCCTTTGCTCGAACTGGGCCAGTGAGGTCCTTCTCTTCATTGTTTAAATTTCCGGTTCTGGCAGCTAAGCGTCACAATGCCGTCCGGCTTTCTTATAGAGGTGGGCTACCGGACCCCCCTGACCATGTGTATGTGGCCAGAACACTGTTGAAGGATTCATTGAAGTTTTTCGCACATGAAATATATGCCTTGATACATGTCTCAGGGGAACTAACTTTTGACATTAGTTTTCAGACATCTCGTGGTCTTGACCGTTTTTGGTCAAAATATAATGTCTTGTGTAACACTGCCCTTTGGACCCCATTTCAGGCAATACCCCTCTCAAAACCAGCTTTTAAGATAGTTACTGTCATGTTTCACAATGAGGGAGTAGATGTCTCTAATATTGTTTATTGGTTAAAACAGCGTTGTACTTTACAAGGTCAGCCAGAGGCAATCTTAGACTCTGAAAACATATGGACAGGGAGTTGGAAATTTAAAGTCATGTTGAATGTTTCTGAATCTGGACCAGTGCACTTACCTAATTCCTTTTTTTTAGGTCGGGATAGAGGGGTTCTGTTTTACCCTGGTCAACCCAAAGCATGTTATAGATGTGGGGATCCCTCACATCTGAGCAGTGTGTGCGATAAGATTAAATATAATAACTGTGGTGAAATGGGTCATGTGGGTGTGCATTGTCTGAATGACTGCAGGTGTAATCTTTGTGATGAGATGGGCCACACGTTTCAATCATGTCCCTGGGCGGCACATACTAAGGTAACGCATGATGGAGGTGTAGATCAACATTTTGTAATTACTCAAGCTCAAAAGCTCTCAGCACCACATTGAAGCCCCTGTATAGAGTGACTCCTCCCCCAAAGGCTTTGGTTTCGGAAGCCTCCTGTAGTACTGTACCTTTGTCAGCTAAAAGGGCTCCACCCCATGGGGAGGTTCCAATCTCAGTACGTACTGTGGTGCTAGAGGACGTGGTGCAGGACCCGAGCTCTAGTACTATGCCTCCCCCTCGTGAACCTGCCAAAATAATGTGTCACAGGTCATTACGATCTGGTTCCTGCACCTTACCGTCCCCTCCGAAGGCCTGCACAGCACCTTCTATTGCATTATCGAATGTCTTTGAGGTGCTTCAGTCGATATCGGACGATGCAGGTGGTGAATCTGACTCTTCCTCTATTGCTTCTTCCCTCCCTGATGGTCTTGATGATTCTGAAATTCAATTAAGCACAGGCCTTTCACAAAAATGGAAGGCCAAGGTTAGGCTGAAAGGGACTGAGGTATCTGGAAAAAGAAAGACTTAATAGTGATGGTTTCCTAATTTTTGTGCTGCTATGTCACAATTTACCTGCCATACTGTCAAAGTGAATAGTCTGGAACGTGTGGACAAGAGACGGCTGGTGTTTTCTTATCTGAGGATTTTGCCATTTGGGATATTTTTTTTACAGGATACGAGATTCCATACTGTGCAGGAGATCCGACTGGCTCAACGAGATTGGCTTATGGGTCCTTCTTTCTGGTCTATAGGCCAAGACTCCTGCTCTGGTCTTGGCATTCTAATTAATATTCCAGAGTTTAGACTTTTGAAGCTGTTTGATTTGGCCCCTGGTAGGGCTTTGATTTTGGATTTTTTGATCGGGCAATGCCCGTATCGGGTGGTGAATGTTTATGCCCCCCCAACTGAAAACTGAGCGGATAGCTCTTTTTGATTTAATTCGCCCTTATTTACATTCTTCCTTCTGGATTTTATTTTCTGGTGACTTTAATTGTGGCCTTAGTCTTCGAGATAAGAGTTCCTTTGCTACTACTAAAAAACTGTATTGTGACTCACTTGTGCTGGGACGCATGATTCGTACTGCCCGTTTGACGGACTCTTATTTTTCTTTCACAAAACAGCATACTCCCACATTTCAGAAGGGTAGGCTGGCCACCTGCATTGATTTTGTTTTTGTATCAAGTATATTAGAAGTTACTTCGGCTGTAGTACAGGCGGTAGCCTTTTCTGACCATAAGCTTCTCTCTGTTAGTTTTGGATCTCCTGCCAGTTGTAGTAAAGGGCCGAGTTTCTGGAAATTTAATGTATCCTTGTTACAGGTACCATCATTTCAGAAAACCCTTTTGTCATTTATTTATGCCCGCAAGTCAGTATATCCCATGTATGATGATCCAATTCAGTGGTGGATGGATACGAAACGTACTCTAACTGGATTGTTGAAATCCTATAGTCGTACAAAAAGCAGGACGGATTATCTTATATATTTACAGAAGAGAGCTCATTTTCAGTCTTTATTGTCACTAGCATACTTGACGGGGCAGGATCTTGCGCAGCAAATACAATTAGTGAAGAAGGACATGTTGGATTTCCAGTCTAAACAGTCGCAACAACTGTACCACCAACATAGCTATGCTGTGAAAGGTACCCGGGAAGTTGTTTACCCGTTTGAATCTAATTATCACCAGATTGCCCATAAATCAATGTCATGTCTTACCAATTCAAATGGAGATCTTTGTACTTCCCATTCGGACTTATGTCAAATTATTACTGACCATACGACTGCATTGTTTTCTCCTCTACCTACTGTGACAGTGGACCTGGGACAACTGTACGGTGCCCTTGATGTTCCTTCTCCCTCCTTGCAGAGTGCAGAAATTGCATGTCAACCCTTCACGGAAAGGGAAATTCGGTTAGCTATCTCATCCTTGCCCCTACGTCGGACCCCTGGTCCGGACGGCCTTCCTTCTGCCTTGTATAAATTTCTGGGGGAATACCTCCTTCCGGAATTGACCTCTGTGTTTGCCTCCCTTCTTGCCTCTGAACATATCCCCTTGGAGTTTACTAAGGGCACTTTGATTTATGTATATAAACGGAAAGGTGACATTCAGTCCCTTGACAACTGACGCCCCCTCTGTATGTTAAATACGGATTTTAAGATCTTGACGAAACTTATCGCACAACGTTTGCTCGGGTTAGCTGAAATAGTTATTCACCCGGCCCAATCCTGTTCTCTACCAAACAGGAGAATTTCTGATCACTTGATTCTTCTCCATGAATTATTTTCACATGGTTTATCGGATTCTGTTTCGGGGCTTATTGTTTCAGTCCACCAAAAGGCTGCCTTCGACTCCGTTAATCATGATTTTTTATGGAACGTATTGCATTTCCTGCACATTCCTGATGAGATGATTCATTGGATCCAGACACTTTATAAGACAGCTACTGTTGTTCCGCTGATTAATGGTTGGGCGGGCCCGATGATTCCAGTGAAAAGGGGAGTTCGCCAAGGTTGTCCACTGAGCCCTCTATTATATGTTTTTTTTCTGGATGTGTTGCTCCAACGTCTTAATGCCCACCCCCAGATCCGTGCCATCTCGTGTTCGGCACTGTGATCACCATTTACGGTGATTGCATATGCTGATGAGGTGTGTTTCTTCGTAGCTGATGAGGCTTCGGCGCTTGTCTCTCTTCAGGAATGTTCCTCTTTTGGTGCATTCTCTGGGGCAAGTATAAACTTCGGTAAGAGTATGGGGAAATGATTGGGTTCATCCTCCGTCTCTTTAGATAACATCAGTCTTTTACTTGTGATAGAAGGACCAATCCGTATACTTGGTGTTTATTTTGGGATGAGAGATTCTGATTCCCTTAACTGGGAAGAGAAATTGAAACAGGGTCGAAGCATGGTGACCTCTTGGAACAAGGGACAGCTTGGAAAGAGAAAACATGTTTTTCTGATTAAAACTTATCTTCTCCCTCTGTTCCTGTATTTAAGTTATGTATTCCCCATCCCAAAACAGCTGGAAACCACGGTCTTCAGCTTATTTTTTCAAGCCCTTTGGGGCAGTCGGTTGAATCCGATTAAGAGAAATATTACTTACTTGCCTACTTCTGAAGGCGGTGTTCAGATGATTAATCCGTTGCTATTCTTTACTAGCATTTTTCTTTCGGCCAACCTGCGGCCTTTACTGGTTAATACCCAGAGAGGGTGGGAAGCATGGTTTTATGACTCCTGTAGGTATTGGTTTCACATGTGGGAACATAATTCTTTGGGTGTGTTGCGACAACATGGGGATGTCCCGTTGTATGTTAAGCATATGTTTCTCCGTTTAAAACAATGGCAGGTGTCGCCTCAGACTCTTATCACGAATACGCATAAGGCACTGTACAAGAAGCTTTTGTCCTCTGTTTGTCAGGTGCAAGCCCCTTTTCCGAAATGTCCGGACAGTTACCTACCCTTGCTTCTAGTCCTGTTGCGATGTTCTAGTATCCCGGGCCACATGTGGGACTTCCACTGGTTATCTTGTCACGAATGGATAAATGTGAAAGCAAACAATAAACATAAACAGTCTCAGGATAATTTTTGCTCTAGATCTCTCTGTATTGCTACCCCAGAGACTATATCACATTTGTTTTTTGATTGCTCTTATGTTGCGGATTGGTGGCCTTACTTGGCCGACTCCTGGGATGTTCCTATATTTTCTACAGTCACATATCAAAATGTTATGTATGGTGTTTTTCCCTCTCTCTGGTCTCAATGGCATAGAGACACTTTGAACCTTGTATTTCTTGTCATTAAATGGAATATTTGGATGTCAAGATGTTTTTTTACCTTGCAACAAAAGTTTTGTTCTTATTCGGAACTTGAGGGGAAGATAGTAGCGGACTTGAAGAAAATATACGACCATGAAAGGACTTTGTATTCAGCATCACTTCTGTTGGCCTTGTGGACAGTCCTTCCATGGATCACGAATACTGACTCAGCTATAACTTGAAGGACTTATGCAGTAATTTTTTTCTCTTTTGGTTTTCCTGTACATTTCTTATTAATGCATCTTATGTTGGCTTGTTTGTACAATTTTTGTTTTCAATAAAAATGTCCCCAACTCTTTTTGATAAGTGCCATGGGATCTTTAACATCCACCTGAACTACTACCAATCCAGGCAGATGGGACCTTGGTTTTAAAGTCTCATCTGAAACATGGCACCTTAGAAGTGCAGCACCCTTCTCATGCAGCACTGCAGTGTCAGTACTGGGATATTAACCCAAGTGCCAGATGTGGGAACTGAACCCACAGCCTTCTGATCTCCTGGCCTTGGAAGCAGTGTGCTACCTATTGAGCCACTAACACTACAATGTCATGTTATTATGTCATATTACAAGATGAAATACATGATAGAGGCATTCAAATATGTCATGGGGATAAATAAAGTAGAGGAGGGCAGCTTGCTACAGAAAAGGAAATGCAGAAGGACAAGGGGATATGACATGAGTCTGGAAGAGGGGAGACTCAGAGGTAATGTGAGGAAGTACTTCTTCATATAAAGGGTGGTGGAAGCCTGGAACAGGCCACCTGCAGAAGTGGTGGGTGCAAGCACCATAGAGGCATTCAAACACACATGAGATTGGCACAGAGGGCTGGTGAAGTCAGGAAAGGGAGGAAGTGATGTCACAGGCCTGACAGGATCTGTAGCAAAGAAGTAAGAACAAGTCTAGTAACACGGCAGACTAGATGGACCATAGGGTCTTTTTCTGCTGACAACTTCTGTGTAACTATGTAACTTGAAAAAGTCACAAACGATTGACTCCCAGCTCTTGATTGCAGTCATATAATAGGAGCAATATTTCTCAACCTTAGTAAGGCCTTTGACATGGTCGATCATAACATACTTTGATGTACACTACAAGACTTAGGAATAGGGACACTGCATGGTTATGGTTCTCAAACTATCGAATTCATAGACAGCAACAAGTCAAAGCTGAGGGCTCCTTCTTTTCCTGCAGAACCTTATTACGAGGAGTGCCACAAGGTTAAATTTTAGGGTGCCTGTTATTCATGATATACACTAATGACCTAAGTAGAAACATCAATAAGGCTGCCATGCATCTGTCTGTTGATGACATTGTCCTATATATTTCAATGCCCACTCTATTCGAGATATACACTGACCTCCAATAGGAAGTCAACAAGTTACAAATAAATCTCTATCGGAACAAACTGCTACTTAATGCAGAAAATACTAACGTCATGCTCTTCTCACCCACTAATACTGCCCCACCCAATACATCTACCCCTACTATATCTACCCTCTTAGTCAACTTACTCAAGGAAAAAGATAGTTTAAAATACTTTGGTTTATCGATTGATAGTAGACTGTTCTTCTCAACACATATAGAGGCACTGTGTAAAAAATGAAGAGTCAGGCTAGGCTTCTTTTACAGAAACAAGAATTGCTTCTCTCTGACCACTTGATAGAGACTAGTTCAAGTTACATTTCTCCCATTACTGGACTACACTGATTTAATTTACAGTCAATGCGCTTCATCTTGCTTACGTAAACTGGGTATGCTCTATCATAGGGCTCTTAGATACAGCTTCAGTCTAGCTCCAAGAACGCACCTCTGTACTTTATGTGAGGCTGTCAGATGGACCTCACTAGCTACAAGGAGGCTTAAAAACCTATACATGAGGGCCTATAAAGTAGCTACAAAAGGCATATCCCATTACATCATAGACCTTTTTACGAAGTCCCACAGCAGCTATTCACTAAGGAAAACTAACTATATCCTCATTAATATTCTGAGGTTTGCTACCCATTACGGTAATGCAGTAATAAGTAGCATCATTCCTGCAGTGTGAAACACAATGCAAAAATCTTTCAAACTTACTGGTCTGGTCAGCCATACTGTCTCCAGATCTTTGATTGACAATTTATGTAATGAATCCTGTATGTGTAATGGCACAATTGTGTGACTGTTCAAGGCTTACTGTAATTAAGAGTATCATGTGTTGTAAGTTTTATGTATCTTTACTTACCTATTGCAGTGTTCCTCAGTTTTTTTCCCATTTACCTTTTATTTCATTTTTGCTATATTGTATAATGTTTACCATTGTATCTTATTTTACTTTCTGCCATACCCTATCCACAGACCTGTAACTGTTGTATACAACTGTCTCTTGATTTATACTGTATGCTGTCCTACCCAGAACCTCTTTGAAAATTAGCTTGCTCAATGGAGTCTTATCCTGGTGAAATAAATAAATGAAACTAAACTATATATAAACATGTCCCTACCTTTATGTGTTCTCATCCTCCTAGCTGTAAAACTGAGTACAAGCTGTAACTGCAACATAAATGAGATGTTGAATCTTAGTTGAGATAGCCCTGGTAAATAAATCACAAACAAAATATTTTGTCCCCAGTTAACTCACCCATCAATACCTATTGCAGGATCAAAATCTCATCATATATGAATGTACATTATATATACTGTAATTCTGTCACATTGATTCATCTCAATTCAAAATATATAATCTGTGCATCTGTTTTATCTTTCATTATGACTATCCATCTGTTGTTCTGACTATCCATCTCATTGAAATCATTTAGTTCTGTGTTCAGGGCACAGAACTATTACCAGGGATTGAAAGTTTGTCATGGCTCAGATCAAAATTGAAGGTCCTGAAATGTAATGCCACAGCCTTTAATCAGAGCACAGAGCAATGGGCTACATAAGAGACAGGTAACCTATAAAATTCATAAGGCTACTTACGAAGCATCAACTCACATTCCAAACATGCAGTTCAGTAGTAAAACAAGCAAAAAGAAAAGACATTGTTCTCCATGCTCTTTTCATTCAGTATGTCTTATTCTGTACACGTTATCAGCTGCTGCATTGTAAAACATTATTGTATAGAATGATACTGCTTAAACATTGTTTCTGTGATGTGATGTGATGTGCTGACTAGTGAAAAATAAGATATACTGACTGTTTCATGAAAGTTTGCTCAAATGTAAACTCGGAATTTTAACAACACATAACAAGGAAGTCTTTTCAAGGCCACTGACTAGCTGTGTGACCTTTCTCAAGTATTTGACCTCCCTGTGCTTCTGTTCTTCTCAGCTTTACAATTGGACAGACACAAGATGCCACTGTAAACAAACAGCAGCATCTTAGTTGGTTTATCCAAGGAGTACTGTATGCATTCTAATTAAAAGAAATCTGTCTAATCCATTCACCATTCATTTTCTGCTGGTGCTGACTTCCAGCTGTGCTATTCACTGCTCCACAAGTTGCACAAAGGCAAATCCAAAAGGTTGACTTTATTTGAGTATCTTAGATTTCATACCTCCACACAAAGCTAACATTAGCATTTTTATGGCACAAACAGACCTACTTCAGTCATTCACCTGAAAAATATTGGAGTTTCACATCAGAATAAAATTACCCTAAGGGGTAAATAGCAGCATCACATCAATTATACCAAGGAGAATAGAATGCAAAACAGGGCTTCATATGCAACTTCCTTTGAAGCTTGTAGGCTATTAGACCACAACAGCAAATCATGTATTATGTTGCACTGCTATTCTAGAGAGTCCCAATTTACCTTTATTAATAAAAGTGTAATAATAAAACCATGCAGGCTGACATAAATTGGAAGAGGTCTGAGCCTGAACACAACTCAACAATGTAATATTATCAGTGTATGACAGCCTCACTCTGCATATGGAAGCATGTATACATACATTATGCACTTTACAGTTTAAACAGGGTTTAGAGTCACTTCCCATGTCTAACAACTAGTATATGTTTCCTAGCCCCATTTTGTTTTCATGCACCTATACAGTACTACTGTATATCTGTAGTCTGACAGTCTGACATGATTCAGATCTTGTAATTGCATTATGAGGTGGGCAGTGCTGCCTAGTGGTTAGAGTTCAGTACTGTGAACTTTAAGAGCCAGTTTTGAATCCCACCCTAATGAATTCCACAGTGAGCTACCAAAAAGGAGAACTGTGTTGAACAGGTAAGTCATTTTCTCCAGTAGCAGCTGTTTTTAAGTCCTGTTTCTAATTCTGTTATGCTTCCCACTATACAAGCCTTTTTGTAAACACAGTGGGTGTTTCTGAATTATACTCTGATGTTAAGTAGCATTTTGGAACAGTATAGTATACGTTATGTCCTTCACAGCCACAGAGTTCTGTATTTGAACACAGATGCATTGTGCTAACAATGGAAGGGCTGAGCAAGGGACATATACTACATCATACAGTTCTAAAATTATACTTAATTCTACATGTGTATGAATCAGAAACACTCACATGGATAACTAAAAAGTCAGTAGAAATGGATAAGTAACAGAACTGAAACCATTATCTAAAGATGAATTTTTACAGCGGAAATGACATAGATGTTCAGTGCAGTTCTTTAAGCAAGTCTATTAACCACCTGTGCTTCCTCTTCTTTGACTCTTTCAGAGGCAAGAGGGGTTGTAGTATATCTCAGGGAAACAATCAAGGATACAGAAGTACAGGGGCACCCAGTGGAAAAGGAAAGACTGGAAATTCTGTGGGTCAACCTTGAAAATGGAGCTGGGACCACTGTCCACACAGGGGTAGCATACAGATCTTCAGCACAGGGAAAGGACTTGTATATGACATTTGGAGAAGGCATCATCAGGATGGAAAAAAAAAGGTGCTACTAGTTGGTGTCTTCAATCTGCCAGATGTGGATTTGAGACTTCCAGTTGCAGCTTTGGGAAGGAGCAGGGTCATCCTTGACTCCCTATACAGAGGTCTTCTCAGACAGCTAATCAGTGAACCCGCTTTGGGTGGGGCAGTGCTGAACCTGATGCTTACAAGCAAGAACAACATTACAGATATCAGTGTGCATGCCCAGCTAGAAAAATAATGATTTAATAATGGTGTGTCATTAATGATTATTATCAAGCATTCAAACTTCAAAAAACATCATTGTGATCACGATTAACAATGATTAAACATGAATGTTAAATGGCCGTCAATCAAAAATCACAATCTTATGGAAATGGTGATTGTGTTTAATGAAGCTCTCATATTATCATCATTTTTTCATGACTGCCCATGGTCAAGATTGCTAAAATAAATTAAAATGAAAATAATATATCTTTCTTCTATCGCCACAGAATGTATCTTGCCTTCTAATTAGACATGCTCATTGGAATCATTAGCTATGACACATTTTCTACACAAACACATCGCTTTCAATTATGCTTACTCTGGCTTTTCTCTTTTTGCTAATGCTGTAAAGGCTCAGATTGGTTTATATAATTAAATTCAGTGGTTCCCTTTAGAGTTGTGGTGAGTTCCTACAAGTACCTATTTTGTGCTCAGAATCTTTCCTAGCAGTCTGCAAACTAATACTGTCAAGGCAAAAACATTTTAACAATAGAAATGACCACTGTACGAGTCCATAAATTGTGCTTTTGAAATTAGCAATAAATATGCACATTAGCTATGCAAATGTACATACGGGCCTGGATATTCAAACTGCGCCATTCTGAGGAGCAAGCCCTTGCGCTGTCAAAATAGTTGCGCAGGGATGGCTGGCGGGGTGATATTCAAAGGAGTTGCGGCTATTGTAACTCAGCGAATATCACTCAACCACAGCACTTGCGCGTAAGCGCGAATGGAACTTGCGCCACGCCAGTGCCAGAGATGAGCAGTAAACTGCGGTGGCGCAAAATACCATAGCGCCATGCACAAATTTCCGATATTCAAAGGTGACATGCAAATGGGGCCATAATTTATGCAAGACGCGGAGGGCCATTGCATCTATTTATAGCCCCATTTACTGCTCTCATTACATGTAGGTGCGCTTGATCCGGACTTGCGCCTGGCCACCCTGCCAGGCAGCAGCCGTCGAGGACGACGCCTAATGCAACAATTGCAGGCGTAACAGGTACATGTAACACCCCCACGTGCGAAGCCGATGGCGGGCATAGCGTATATGAACCCCCAGTGCCCGATTGTGGGCAGATGCTAACCCCAACCCAAATATCTCCTGGTGGTCAGTGGACCATAAAGCCCGATCGCGGGCAGAATCATCACAAACCCCCAAACATCTCCCTGGTCTGGAGTGTCCCCCACCCACGAAGCCCCTCCACCCGCTCCCCCGCGGCGGTGAGCGACAGCATCCACCCGCCTGCCGCCCGCCACCCGCCCGACTGACTGTCGGTGGGGCTGCATGCCCATTGGTGCAGAGCTACAGCCAATGGGCTTGCAGCTATACCATTATGACAGTCAGATTTGTGAATGAACATCATTCACAAATCTGACTGTCATGTATGACATGGCTGCAAGCCAGTGGCTGTAACTCGCACCACGGGCGCAGCCCTACCGACAGTCAGTCGGCTGGGCGGTGGGCGGCAGGGGGTGGATGCTGTCGCCCGCCGCCGTGGGGGGAGCGGTGGAGGGGCTTCGTGGGTGGGGGACACTAGACACCAGGGAGATGTCTGGGGGTTTGTGATGATTCTGCCCGCGATCGGGCTTCACGGTCCACTGGACACCAGGAGATATTTGGGTTGGGGGTTATTCTGCCGTGATCGGGCACTGGGGGTTCATACATGTTATGCCAGCGATCGGGCTTGGGATATGGGGGGTGTTACATGTACCTGTACTGCCTGGGATCGGGCTGTGGGAGATGTGTGGGCGGGGGAGTCGTGTTACACTATGCCCGCGATCGGGCTGGTGGGGGGGCACAGGGAAAGAGTTGGGGGCCAGCCAGGGGTGGCAGCTGCTGTGTTGCGCCCTGCAATGCAGCAGCTCACCTGTGGGTGGCCCTCAACTTAAGCCTTTTTTTTTGGGCTCAAGGTTGTGCAGGCGCAGGTTGGGGGTTGCGCATGCACAACTCTGCACAACCCGACTGAATATCGGGTTGCGCAGGTTATGCATGGATCCTCCCCCTCCTGTTGAGCATGCATTCATTTGCATTGCTCTCTTGCGCAACCTGATGCCAGTGGCGTAACTGCCTCCTGCTGAATATCGCAGAATGGCACATTTTGGACTTGCGCATGCGCAACCCTGTTGCGCATGGCGCAACCCTTTTGAATATCCAGGTCACTATGCCTATCATTTCATGTACTCTTCCTAAAGGGATCCAAACTTAACTTCAGATCATTTACATTATAATGTGCTTCTACTGAGAGTTGACATTCATATTTCCATATCAGTACCAAAACTGTTAAATATTACTAATGTTTCTTACAATTGTATAACACAGAACTAATATAATCATCAATGATCATCAATGATAATCTATTGATCATCCACAGATCATCAAAAACCACCATGCTGATTTAAGCTTACAAAATTAATCAATAATCATTAGTTAATGATCTAAAAGCTACATGTTTGATGATTAAATCATGATCTAGCTGATGATCTCAGATCACAATCTGCCTTGATAATCTTATGGTAATCTTTAATGATTAACAAGGATCAGAGATGACTGACCTTCAAAAAAATTGATTGGTGATTTACCAATTCACCTGGGTTCACCTATATGTGAAGGATCACCAGTCAGTCTGGTTTAACATTAAGATGGGAGCAGAGGCAAACCACACAAGGACAAAGGTCCAGGAATTTAGGAGGGCAGATTTTAAAGAAATGAGAGACTTCCTAAAAAACTTCCAGGTAGAGGGGATTGCCAGGGAGCAGAAGAGATGCAGTGGGGAAAATAAGGGAGGGAATAATTAAGGTAACCAGACCATGCATGATGGAAGTGAGTAAAAGTAAAAGGGAAAATAGACCACTGAGGTATTCTACGGAAGTGGCCAAGGTGGTGAAGCAAATACAGGGTAGCATTCAGCAGGTATAAGGAAATGTAGAAGAAAGAAGACAAGGAGCTGTACCAGGTAATGCAGAAGGAAGAAGGTAAAGCAGTGATGGGGCAAATGGAAAAACAGAGCAAAGGATAGCCAAGGGGGTAATTAAAGGGGATAAAACTTTCCTCAGGTTTGTAAACAAGGAGAGGAAAGCAAGGCAAGGAATAATGAGGATAAGGAGGATGAAATAGAGGGGCTGCACAGAAGGGGACAAGAAAAGCAGACACCCTGAACAGGTACTTCACTTTAATTTTCACAGTGGAGGGGTGACTCACCAGGAAGACCAAAGGGGGGACTCAAACCCATTTTCAGAGGAAAAAACCCTGAAGGGCCTTGCAGCTCTGAAAGTGGACAAGGCTGCAGGACCAGATGGGATACATCCAAGAGTACTAAACAAACTCAGGGAGGTACTGGTGGCCCCCCTGATGGCCTTATTCAACAGCTCAGTGGAATCTGGGATGACTCTGGAGCATTGTAGAAGAACAGATGTGGCTCTTCTACATGAGAGTGGAAGAAGGGAAGAGGCTAGAAACTATAGGTCAGTGAGCCTCCCATCAGTGGGGGGGATGTAATGGAAACATTTATTAAGGAAAGGTTGGTAGAGTAGTTTGAATCCAGTGGGCTGCAAGACCAAAGGCAGCATGAATTCACGGGAAGGAGGTAATGCCAGACAAATCTGATTTTTAACTGAGTAACCATAGAAATAGAGCTGGCGGGGAGTGGACATGGCCTACACTATGAGACAAAAAGCACTTCAAATCTCCTTATCTTTCCATTAATTAACCCCCGAAGTTTGAATACTGGTTGACAGTAAGAGTTACTAAAATTTGGAATAAGCTCCCTATCGAAATAGTGTCAAGTAAAACAACAAATGAATTTAAGGTTAAGCTTGATAAGCATTTGATTAGCAATAAAATACTTGGATATGACTAACTTTGTGGTGAGTATACGGATCATTGATCTAATAAATTGCTCCGATACCACTATGAAACCTATGAATATGCTCCTTAATTCAAAATTAAGGATATCTTATCAATTAATATCGAAAAGTCAAAAGTCTTAATTATCCTTTATTACTGAAATGCAATCTACCTAATTAAAATTCACTAACAAATTAATAAATTTGGGTTGTGTTTAAATTAAAATAAGCAGCACATTAATAAAAATAAATAAATAAATCCCCTGAATTAAATTAAAATATGCTTAATTCAAACTATTGAAAGACAAAAAAAGCTTGCCTGTAAATAATGAGATACCCTAATAACAAAGTATTCATTTAAAATGTGGGTAAAATGGATCAGGCCTGACTTCCAGTGACGTAAGTGTCGCATATGGCCGCTTGAAGCTGAGACTCTGCTCTACCCATTTAAATCCCAAACCATCCTGGCACCTAAGAGAAGACAGAGAGCCAAAAAACTTACACAGGCTAGCCTACATATGGAAACGCGACAGAAACTAAAAGAATTTGAAGCCCCAAACGTGGCAAAGGAGACCTACCAATGAACTTTGAGCTGGCAACCGCCAGCAACCAAGTCGCGATCCCGAAGTATGATGGCAGACCCTGAGCAACCTACAGATTCTGGAGATGAACCCGAATTTACAATTACCTCTAAACAACTCTGTGCCCAGCTAAATAAGATTGGGGATACATTGCAATGCATTGAAACAGCACTGTCAGACACCAAGCGCGATCTCCGTGTAGTCGAGAAGAGTGTGGGAGCTGTAGAGGCCTACTTAATGGAGTACTGTAAAGAGACAGACCTGCATAACACAGCGCTCCTAAATTTTCACTACAGAGAGATACAGCTCAGTAAAAGAATGGAGGAGCTGGAGAATTGTCATCGATGAAACAACATACAAATTCATGGGCCCCCAGAAAAAAACAGTATTGGGCGACATGTTAGTTTTTATGGAAAGCCTGTTACAAGAATTACTGAGCTGGCCTAAGGACGTACTTCTAGGTATTATCCACACGCATAGGGCACTCATGGCTCTTCCAGCAAACCTTAATGCCAGGCCGAGATCTATAATCATTGCCTTTTTGGTCTTCAGAGTCAAAGAGAAGGTCCTCAAAATGGCATGGAGTCGCAAGGAGATAATCTTTGGAGACCAGCGACTGTATTTTGAACACGACTTTGCTACAGCGATGACGCAACAGAGGCGACTGATCCTTGCTGCAATGAAAGCTCTGAAGCAGAAGGGTTTTAAGGCCTACCTCGACTACCCAGCTAAGCTCAGGGTGAGGATCAGCAAGGGAGTATCCAAACACTTTGCAGACATCATGGAGGTGACAGAGTTCTTGGCAGAACATGGAATTTGGGTGAAAGAGCTGCAAGCGCAGTTCCTGAGGCAGGAGATGGAATCTCTGGCCTGGCAATCGACTCCGGGGAAGAAATTGGAGGCCCAGAATATGTGTGTATGGCAGAGCATTCACAAGGCAGCTAGGCCTCTCTCAATCTCAGTCACACAGGAATCTTCATTCAAAGAGTCCCAGGCCCAATCCCAGAATACCAATAGGGCAGGCTGATGAGTGACTCTAAAGGACTGGGTAACAATAAAAGTAAAATAAATGTGTCCATTTTTGTGAAATTAGAATTTCTCAGGCTTCTAGCAATTTATGCTATAAGGGGGAGGTTGAATGTGCTTGGGATAAAGCCCAAGACTCGGGAGGGGGCTGCATATCAGAGGACATAGTCAATAGCTTTGCCCCATAGAAGTAAAACATTAATTAATTGAGGGCAGCTAATAAGCACTTAATCTGAGCTAAAGATAACTCACTTTTCCCCATAATATGCAGAACTCAGCTAGATGGATGCCGCATTTGTCTCGCCGCACTGTAAAAAGCGGTGGAGAATGCCTGTGTTTGAGCTGAGTTGCATGGGAGACCCTAACAGCACGCCACCGAGTAAGCATGTGGGGAGGAACCATATAGGGGTCTAGGCTAAAACCCTCATGATCAAACTACTTTATAGGCCTTCCCCATTCCCCCTTGGGGTTTAAAAAAAAGGAAATAAAGAGTTAGATGGTTGGAGCGAGTTATATATTGAGGCACAGACACTTTAATCAGTTTGGCCCTCCTTAGGGGTAAATACAGCTACCCCATAAGTTTTATATCTCAGTTAGTTACCCTACTGGCCACTCAGTGGAGAAGTAGCCAGTGGGGGAGTACTTTAAGTAGTCTCCCCAAGGTCTCCCTAGTTTCCTTTTCATTAAGGGCAAGACCTAGTTAGGGTTATATTTTCTTTGCTTTTTCCATCTATAGTATCACCTTGAAGTACGTAGAACTGTCAGAGATAAGAATGAAAGAAAAATCTGCACAGTATATTAGAATGACAGAAACTGTTAAAATGTATATAATTATAGTTAAGGACATAAATATCAGTTGGTTTTAATTTTCTGATGGGTTGGTGTGTGTGATGAGTATAGCTACAGGGAGGAAAGCCCTCAGGGATCAGACCAAACCAGTGTTCTGTATAACCGAATATGGCTGAAATCTAAAAAGCCAAATATAATGTAAGTGGTTTGGGCAACCCAATAAAAAGGGCGAGGGTGTTGAGGGAGTTAAAAGACTTCAGGACAGACATTTCCCTGCTCCAAGAGACCCACCTCACACAATCGGAGCACTTAAAACTGAAAAGATCTTGGGTGGGACAGGTCTTTGCCTCCACTTGTCAGACTCAAGCTCATAAGAGGGGAGTAGCCATACGCATTAAGGAAAACCTCCCTTTAAGGGAGATAGAGGTGAGGTCTGATCCCAAGGGCAGATACATTTATGTGGAGGCGGAACTAGGGGTTCACAAATGTTGCATCTTAAATATATATGCACCCAATGAGGAAAACCTCAGATCAGCCTTTTTAACAAAGCTGCTGTCAGATTTTCCGAGCTTGGACTCTGGTCTCAGGATAGTGGGAGGGGACTTTAACACAACACTCTGCCCCCACCTGGACAAATCAGAGACTCAACTGGGCAGACAGTCTAAAGCCTCAACAATACTCCATAGACTTATCCATGAGCATGGCATGATGGATGCCTGGAGATTTTTACACCCCACTATGAGGGATTATTCTCTCTACTCTCCTCTCCCAGGCACTCTGGATACAGCAGGCTTGATCTCCTATTGGTTCCCGCAAATTGGGCCTGGGCATTGGACTCTGCCCGTATAGGCAGCTTCACCCTGTCTGACCACACTCCTGTCCTGCTGAAACTAGTATTGGGGACCCCAAAGCACCACTCAGTATGGAAATTAAACCTAAGTCTAATTAATAAAGAGGAATTTAAATCATATGTCAAAGAAGAGATTAAACAGTTTCATATATTAAACAACCAGGCAGACCCCCCCCCCATGATGTATTGGGACATGCTGAAAGCCTATTTAAGGGGTAAGATCATCTCATATGCATCAAAAGTTAATAAAGAAAGAAGAAAAACCCAGAGAAAGTTAGAAAAGACAATCTTCGAGTTAGAATCTCAACACAAGCAACATAATCAGGCAGAAATAAAGAAAGAGTTAGATTTGGCCAGGGAAAGGCTGTCCCGGATAGTGAACCAGAGGATGGAGGCCAGTTGCTGATTTGCTAGACAGTTGTTTTATGAAAAGGGCAGTAGGGTAGGCAAGCTATTAGCGGCCCAGCTACGCAAAGAAGCAGCATCTAGGGCAGTGCTGAAACTCAGGAGGTAACCGGACGGGTGCTTGGTTATGTCTCAATTGGACATAAAGAAGTGCTTTGCTGACTTCTACCAAAAGTTACATGTGGTAAAGCAGAGCCCAGAACACGAGATTAAAATTGCCCAATATCTAGGAGAGGGATTCATCTCCCAGTTTTAGACAATGACAGTGGGGAGAAGTTAAGGGCCCCCATTACAATGTAAGAGCTCAAAAACCAGATTTCCTCCCTTAAAAATGCTAAGACCCCAGGATTGGACAGCTACCCTGCCAAGTTTTACAAAACCTTTCCGGCAGATCTCCCCACCCTTCTGGAGGCTTTCAATGCTGTCCTGAGAAAATCCCTCCCGGTCCCCCATCATGGAATTATGCCAGGATATCAGTGCTGCTTAAGCCAGGTAAGCCTCCGGAAGAATGCGGATCGTACAGACCCATCTCCCTTCTAAATACAGATCTAAAAATATTCACTGGCATATTGGCCAAGAGATTACAACTAGTTATCAGTAACCTTGTACATCCCGATCAAACTGGATTTATTTCCAGTAGATTTCTACAAGACAATGTAAGGCGTCTCTTGAATATAATCTCTTCCCAAAGAATGTCCTCTTCACTCAAACTAGCACTAAGTATTGATGCTGAAAAGGCATTTGACAGGGTAGATTGGGTTTTCCTTCAAGCTGTCCTTAAGAAATTTAATCTGGGGGATAGTTTTATTGGGGCGGTCTCAGCACTATATTCCCACCCATAGGCAGTGATAAATGTAAATGGCTGTGCTTCTGCCAGATTCACCCTTTTTCAAGGAACTCATCAAGGGTGTCCACTCTCCCCACTTCTGTTCACCCTTTCCCTAGAACCCCTAGCAAAACAGATTAGACAACACCCCAGGTGGTAGGAATCACAGTAGGCTCCCAGGTCCATAAACTCTCATTGTATGCTGTCGACACATTGATATACCTGGGTGACCCGGTCAGTTCTCTCCCCTATCTCATTGAAATTTTGGAGCATTTCCATTCAATAGCAGGATATAAAGTTAATCCTTCAAAGTCAGAAGTAATTCTGCTAAGCGGGTGTCCACCGCTCGAATTACAATCCCATTTTCACTTCACATGGGCACCCAACAATACAATCAGATACCTGAGAATAAGGGTTTCAGCAGACACAACTCAACTCTTTTCTGCCAACTATCTTAGACTCCGAGACTCCATAAGGCAGGACCTGGGCAGATGGAGATTACTCCCTCTGGCCTTATTAGGAAGGGTCCATTCCATCAAAATGAATATGCTTCTACGCTTACTTTTCGTATTTCAGACACTTCCGATCACCCTTCCAAATCTGTTTCTGAAGGAAACAGACTGCTTAATAACACACCTAGCCTAGGCTAAAAAGAGCACTTCTTTGTACACGGCAGGAGTGGGGGGGACTGGGTTTACCAGACATCAACGATTATTACTTGGCAGTGCAGGCCCCTTGGCTCTATGCCTGGATGAAGCAGAGGACGGACTCGAGATGGTACACCATGGAGCTGGAACAAGCCAAGAAGTTAGCCCTTTGGACTCTGCATACCACCTCTGTTTCCTCGGGCATGGTGAACAAGGTGGGCAAACCATGGACTAGACACTCCTTGAAAGTACTATTAACTCTACGTAAATGACTGGGAGTCCCTAGGGGGCTAGGCCCACTGTCTCTCATCCGTCACCAAGAAACATTTAACCCTCCCAACTTGGACGCAGGGTATGGGTTTTGGGAACGTAGGGGCCTTACTAGGTTCTCTCATTTCCTAGATGGGGATACCTGTACCACGTTTTAACAGCTAAGGTTAAAATATGGACTCTGAAAAGAAGGCCATTTTCGATTCCTACAAGTAAGGCATTTTATACAACAACCCTCTCACTTACAACAACTATTAAGACCCCTGACAGATCTAGAACACCACTTTTATAGTTGGATTACCTTAAGAGTTAAGATGAAGCCTATCTCCCAAACCTATAGGCTGCTGGCAGACCAACACCCAGGGCAGGTTGACATGGTCAAGACCAGATGGGAGAGGGAATCTAATTTACAAATTGATGGCTTAGAGTGGCAAAACATACTTACCCAAAGCTGGCACATTACGGCCTCACCCTCTTGGGGTGAGTACCATTGGAAGGTTCTGATGTGCTTTTTTAGAACCCCTACAACCACCCAACCTTTCAACCCTGATTACATGAATAAATGCTGGAGGGGCTGTGGGGGAGTGGGTTCCCACTTCCATGTTTTCTCGGGATGCCCAGAGCTTAGCTGCTTTTGGCAGCGGGTTCATGAGTAAATTCAGAGAATTCTAGGGGTGTCTTTACCCGGATCTTTTGGTGCCCTCTGTTTAGGACTCTCAAATAAAGAACAGCTAAAACTAGAGGAAACTATATCATATCTTCAGATTAGCGGCCTTAAAAAGCATCACGATTTGTTGTCAGTCCATGAACCCACCTACCATTCAGATCTGGAAAGATAAGGTAAACGAGCTGGAGCAAATGGAAAAAATTACGGCATCTCTAAAACTTAATATGGGGAGAATCGGGCAGGTGTGGAGGGACTGGTATGAAAAGGGCTTTCCACCTGACAACCCGATGGGGGAGATATGGACCCAGTTTTTAGCCAAGGTACACTGGTATAGACTAGGGGGACTCTGCCTGTAATTAAGACAAGATAGGTGAGTACCACCCCCCCCTTTGCTTGGACTAACAAGAGGTGTGCAGGGGGAGACAAAAAGAGTCCATGGATTGATCTATCCTTCAACCATCATGTATGCTGGATTACTCTCTAATTGAGTATTTGTTTCGAGGACCCTTCTGGCCTGCAGTGTGAGGAGAAAACATATGGTTAGGGAAAAGAAAAGAAAAGAAAAGAAAAGAAAAGAAAGAAAAGAAAAGAAAAGAAATACTAAAGGGAAGGTGGGTAAATAGTGAATGAACTCATCACACACACACCACTTTCTATTTAATTATTTATGTACCTTTGGTCTTTTTATTGTTTATTGTTATGTCTTATTAAATGTGTACATAGTTCTTAAACTGGGAGGTTTTTGTCATAGATAGAGGAGCTTTGTTTAGGAAGGGAGCTAAACAGAGGTCAGCGGTGCGAGAACAGAGGGAAATGAACTAAGGAACATATTTGGACTATATGAACATGGACATTTGATGTCCCAAACGGGGACCCTGTGCACAACACACACAGAAGGGACACTATCAGAGCTCCTCTAATAGTATAAGATTATTAGCATTAACTGCAATTATAATTGGAGTTGTAACAGATTAATTGTTGTCATGTCAATTTGGTGTATTTTTTGTGCATCAATAAAAATTGAGTAGCAAAAAAAAAATGGATCAGGGCTATGCAAGAACAGCACACATAGATGTGACAGTGCCTTGTAAAGCAGGCATGCAACTACACAGAATGTAAATGCACATTCCACATTAGCTTGCATTATGGAGAGGGACATTGGTACTGGGGTGCTCACTGGCTGCCTGATTATGCACAGTTCTGTGTACAGTGAAGAACAGGTGGACCATGCAGAGCTGGGAATGTTCTATGACCCCAACATAATTGGACACCCATGGGTGGGGATGCAGACCTACTACACAGGCATGCTGAATATTAGTAGTGCAGAGGGGGATAGTGCCTGCCAAGTGACAGTGGACATCAGAGAAGAAGGTCTGGATACCATGCCAAGTGAGTGTACACAGCCCTACATACTGTGTATGGCATGGTGCACACTAAAGTGACAGTAACTGTGGTCTCCCTCCACCCCTCCAGCAGATCTGCCTGTGTCATTGGTGGAGAAGGATGAGGATGACATGATGGTGGCTACCAACATGCACACGGCTGACCTGTTGGACACCAACAACCAGGACAGTGCCCTACTGATGCACACTGGTGAGTATAGCAATGGTGCATCACACTACCCACAACTGTACACTGCCCAGTCACTAACTGTATAAGTGTCTCCCCACAGATGCCATCAAGGACAGCACAGGGAGTGACCTAGAGTTGTGCAGAATACAAAATTCCACCCTTGAAATGCTCATGGAATGACCATCCTGATTCCATGGCATTCCACAGAATTTTCAAGAAAATTCATTGTAAGTTTGAAAATTTTAAATTTCATTTTGTTTACTATAATTTTAAAGTGCATATCCAAATAACATCAAATTTGGAACATTCACAGTACTCCATGGCCTGCAAGAATGTACCAAAGTTCAGTTTTGTAGATTGAAAAAGGGCAGAGTTATAAATAGCCAAACATTTTAACATTTCTTATCCAAATGTTTACACAATATCAGGATTTAGAGAAGCTCCTAGAATGGAGTTTGCCCTTTATGGGGCAGACCAGGTTGTCCTGGTGCACCCCTTCCCTCTGTCTTGGAATGGTAGTGCTCAGAAGGGGAGTGGGAAGGAAGGGGAGGGACTAAGGACCAGAACAAAGGACAGGTAGCAGGAAAGAGAGGGGCAAAAGGGAGGTACATAAGGGACAGCACAAGGGGGTCTCAACCACTTTTTGCTGGAGTTTTTGATTTACATCAATTGCAGCAAGTCGGATTGGCTACGTTTGAGGTTTGTGCACCAGGTGAGAGAGGTAAGGAAACAAGCTAATGATATTACAAGAAGATAAGCGTTTTTAAAAAAAAAAGAGGAAGAGAAAGAGAAGAGGAGAAGAAAAAGAATATATACAGTTTAAAACAATGCATATTACAGTGTACAGCTGAGAATTGTGGGTGATACTGAGTACTCAGAATGTAGATAGAAAAACAATCTAGGACCGTGTGGGGCAAAATACAGCCTCATGAGGGTCCTTTCTTATAAAGATTTATGTTCTTGTTATGGTGATGTTTAATTGGTACCTGAAAAGCACCTGAGCAGGGTGTGTGAGCAGGGAGCATGGGATATGATGCCGCACGCTTTTTCAAATGAGATGGTAACAAAACAGGCCTGTGAGAGTGCATGTGGTATAAAGCTTTCCCTTGGAATGGTGGCAGGGTACGAGTGGCGGGCCCAGAAGTAGGCCATTTGGATGGGGGAGCAAGCGTGAGTGGAGACCACGCGGCGTGATGTCACACGCCACGCAGTGGGGTTGGGAAAACCCCTATGGAAACTTTGGGAGCTCTGGCACTGTTTTGAGTGCCTTGCTAGGCCAGGAGAGGGATGGGAGGCCTAGAAGAGGCCCCGAGGTGAAGGTCAGCTTGGGCGGGCATCAGACGCTGCAGAAAGGTTTGTAGAACTGGGGGGCAGCCCCCTGCTGGTTTTTCTGGAGTTGGTAGCTGTTGTGGGCCCAGAAGTAGGCCGTTAGGATGGGGGAGGAGCACAAGGAGGGACCACGTGGTGTGATGTCACACGCCACGCAGTGGGGTTTGGGAAAACCCCTATGGAAGTTTTGGGAACCCTGGCACTGTTCTGAGGGCCTTGCTAGGCTGGGAGAGGGATGGGAGGCCTAAAGAAGGCCCCGAGGTGATGGTCGGCTTGGGCGGGTGTCACACGCAGCAGGAAGGTGGGGAGAACCAGGGGGCAGCCCCTCTGCTGGCTTTTCCTGGAATTGGTAGCTGTTGTGAGGACATTCTGGGCCGGAGGAGGAGTGTGATGCCTAGAAGAGGCCCTGAGATTAGGGTGCAGCGTGGTGTGCGTCAACATTGCTTGTAAAACACTGGTTTTTGGGTTTTTCTCATGGTAAGGTGGCATGGGGGGTTGCTTGGGGGGGTCAAATTTTCTAGAGGCCTGTAGGACCCTGGAAAACTAGGCAGGGCAAGTGGGGCAGTAGGGGAGGCCCCAGCTAACTACTGAAACCACGTGGTAAGCATCCTGGGGCCTTGTTTTGTGTGCTGGTGGTGGTGGTTCAAGGAAGTTGTAAATAAGGTCACCGGGCTGCTCGGTCACCTGGGAGGGAAGGAAGGCTTGTTTAATGGGCCTCAATGCTTGTACCGCGTGGGTCGCGGTACACGCCACCTGGGGGGCTGCAGAGGAGCACACTCGCCGGTTTCTCTTGATGGACTGGGGTGGGATGAGACTTTATAAAAAAAAATAGAGAACAGGCTGGGGGAAGGGGGCCTGGAACATGGGAGGGTGAGTAGACAAGGACCATGCGGCGTGGCATCACATGCCGCTAAGGGATATGGGATGGAAGCATGCCCATGAGTTAGGGCTATTTCCAGGAGTACGGGGGTTGGGAGAAGCCTTCCCTGTTGGGGGAGGCATGCTGGGGTTAAAATGAAGGGACTGGAAGAGTCCCAGGGCAGAATGGGGGGTTCCTGACCCGGGACCTCTTGGGCGACATCCCACGTGGTGAAGGGGTCGCAGTGAATGCGGGCCCCAGCTGGCTAGGTGCTGCTTGTGGGAGTTGGATGGGGGGTGCCCTGGTCAGCCCAGGTGGGTGGGAAGACCAGAAAATGGCATCAGCTAGTGGGTGGGAGCTCCTGGGGGGGGACAGCACAATACAGCCTGACTGAGGGTGGCAGGTTGCTTTTATAAGCGCAAGGCCAAATTAAAATAAGGGAGGCACTTGAGTGGGAGACAAAGGGGGGTGCCGGGCATTCACAGACGGCTAGATAGGGCATGGAGGAGAGCGTCAAAAGGATATGACGACCTGCCAGGCAGGATGGGGGTCCTTCGCGGGTGGCCCGGTCTGTGTTAGCATGGCAGGTGGCGCGACGGACAGGAGGAAGGCGTACAGGGAGGTACAGATATACAAATAACCCTGTTTTTCATTTCCTGTAGTTGTCTTCACAGAGCAAAAGAAAAGATGGACATGGCACCCAAGAAGAGCAGGCCATCGAAGGAAGACACCTACAAGGCTATAATTGAATTGGCAGAAAAAGCAAACAAAATGTGGGAACTGGTGGAGGGGGAGGAACCAGGGAGGCCTGGGGAGAAGAGAAAAGCGAACCCGGGAAAAGGTGGCAAGGGGAAACGGTCAGCTGAAGGGCTACACAGTCCTGCTAGGGTAGCACCGGTGATAATGGGGCCCGCTAAGGCAGTCGATCCAGTACCCACATGACCGGTGGACCCGGTGACACCAGTACCCACCCCAGATCAAGGGGGAATCTCTCTGGCAGAACCTGGACATGAAGCCCAGAACAGGAGGTCCTTCCCACAGACCCCAGTAGCTCACCCTCCACCTCCACCACAATTGCAGGGAGAAGCAAGGGGACCTTTGGAGGACTCCAGGCAGCTCGGCCTGGACAAGGTTACAGGTAACACATCCAATGTAGTGGGTGATAGTATAAAAGAATATATAGGGCAAATTATGGCGGCACTGGAGACAGAAGGGCTGGGGCAGATGGAATCTGCTCTGTTGGAGATTAGGATGGAAAAAGAGGTGCCAGGAGATACTGAAAAGGGAGCGGAAAGAGAGGGAAAAGTTACAAGAGAGATAGGTGTGCCTGGGATGAGAATAGGCAAACATGTGCTATTGGCCACGAAGGAAAAAATATGGAAAGGGGAATATGTGGATATATTTGCTGTGGTGAGCTGGGAGGCGGTGGCCAAATATGAAGAAACAGAGGGCATAGGTAAGAGTGAGATGGCAGCTGCCATTGGGCTCTTAGGGAAAAAAGAGGACAACAAGTTCATGAAAGGGAAGACTTGGGATGGCTGGTTCCTAGGTTTTGCCACTTTTTCAGCCATCATTCTGGAAAAGAGGCTAGAGCTAGGCATCCCGCTCATTACCTATTCATTGATAATACAGAGAGCAAAAGCAAAAGGCGGGGTAGGATGGATATACTACGATGAATGTTTTTGGCAGAGAATGGCAACATTCGGGGATGTAAGATGAGACACCAAACAAATAGATTTATGGACAGATTACATAACAGATCAGTTCACACCCAAGGGTGGGTGGGGCAAAAAGGGGTTTACACAACAGAGATGCTGCTGGGTTTATAACAGGGCTTTTTGCTCATGGCCTCAGTGTCGTTTTTGACACGTCTCTTCAAAACGTAGAGGGGGGCACCTGGCAAGCAAATGCAGAACAACATGGACACAGGGAGCACAAGGGCATGGGGGGCAAGGATCAGGCCAACAGTTTTTTCAAGATAGCCAGGGGTTTAAAGGGCAAACATGGAACAAGGAAGGGAGGGGTAGGAGGAACGGGAATAGAGGGGGCCAGAACCACTGAAGCAAGGAAGGTCAGACAGGAAGAGAGGGAGGGTCAGGGAGGGGGCAGGTGGCATAACAAGGAACATTTTGGTATGGCCAGAACCCCCATCAACCTAGTAGCATGGACAGTTTGTCTGGACAGATATCAGGACACGAGCATATGGGATATGATTTTAAGTGGTTTCAACACAGGGTTTTCATTGCAGTGTAGGGGACCCAGGCAAGCAAGGGAGGCAAGCAACCTAGGGTCAGTAAAAGGGAAAGAGGAAATGCTAAGACAGAAGACTGAGAAAGAAAAAGCAGCAGGCAGGGTGGAGGGCCCATTTAACACCACCCCATTGAAAAACATGCGGATATCACCTTTGGGCTTGGTAACCAAGAAACAAGAAGGGGAATACAGGGTGATCCACCACCTGTCCTATCCAGAAGGGGAGTCAGTGACTTTATCAGTGAGGAACGTAGTAGGGTGACATACATGACACTAGAGGACACAGTCCAGAAAATCCAGGCCACAGAAGATGCGCGGATGGCAAAAACAGACATTGAGTCTGCCTTCAGACTGCTTCCGGTCAGGAGGGAGGACTGGGATCTGTTCGGTTTTAAAAGTGAGGGACAATATTATTTTGACAAAGCAATGCCAATGGGGTGTTCCACAGCACGTGCTACATTTGAGCCATTCAGCACATGTTTGCTGTGGATATTCCAAGAAAAAACGGTTTATAGGTCAGTCATCCATTACCTGGATGATTTTCTCCTCATTGAGAAGGGTGAGAGGGAGACACAGAGGATGCTGGGTAAGTTTCAGGAATTGTGTGGGGAGCTGGGAGTTCCGTTGGCACCAGAAAAAACAGAGGGACCTAGCAGGGTTATGGAATTCCTTGGGATCGAGATAGATGCCGTAAGTATGGGGGAAGCGAGCCATCCAACGTAAGCTGGAGACTGGCTAGTGGAGAAAAAGGGGGGGGAGGAAGAAAAAAGGAATAACACAAGAAGAAGAGGAAGAAGAGGAAGAAGAAAGCGGTCTCGGTTTTCACCATTACCTAGCGGAAAAGAAGAAACAGAAGGCACCCAGGTTTTCACCTGGGGGAAGGATAAGCAGAGATTGATATGTGGATGAAATAAATGAAATTTCTGAAATATGATAATAAAGAAATGGAAATGGAATATTGGATTGTGAATATAAATAAATTAATTGCCAATCTGAGCACAACAACAAACAATGGTCTCTGTCTTTTGTGAGGGAAAAAGGGGGGAATCTGGGACAATGTGTATATGCAGCATGTTTTAAGTCTCAAGCTTCAATGGGAGCTGAGTTATAGGTAGCCAAACATTTTGCCAACATTTAGATTTTTGTAATTTTAGTATAATTTTGATAGTATTCATTGAAATATATAAAATAATTGACAGGTATACATGGTATCACTACATTTTTATACTCACATAGTTTCAGATTTCTAGCTGTAAATGGGACTGAGTTAGAGGCTGCCAAACATGTTGTCAACATTTAAATTTCTGTTAGTTCTGTCTAATTTTAAAACTACATATCCAAATTTAACCACAGTTGAAACATTTAAACTAGTATGCCACATGGGCATTGCTGAAAAAGTTCATATATGCAGCTTTAAATGGAATTGAATTAAAAGTAGTCAAACTTTTAGAACATTTAAAAATTTTATTTGCAAGAATGTAAATACAAATTTATAAACCCCAGAAACTTTAATACTAGAGAATGCAATACCATAAAATCTGAGCAGGGTTTTAGACTTTACAAGGATACTGTGTGTGCCAATTTTATAAATTGCTTGCTGCAAGAAATTGCAAAATAACATCTGTACTTTAAGTCAAATCCCATGAGTCTTTGTGAAAATTGTAGAATTTCATGAAATATTCCACAAAACTGGAATTTTCTAACTTCACTCAGCCTTATCTGGGGGATTCTAATTAAAGCATGGGGGTGTAATAGGCAGATAGCGCATCGGGCACCATGTTCTGGAGTGAGGTGCACAGTTTAACCAAGAAATGGACAGCTGAGCTGGGCAGCATAACAGTGGCAGACAACCAGGTTGGAGCAAGAAAACACAGAGGCCTGGATATTCAAAGCAGTTGCGCATGCGCAACTGCAGAGTTGCACCAGAGACCGATATTCAGTGGGAAGCACTGCGCAGCACAAGCAGCAGCGCCAATGTGCAATAGTAATGAATGCATGCACAAGGGCAGGGGGCATACCCATGAATATGCGGCACAGTGTGATATTCAACACCCTACCAATGGTGCAAGTGTGAGCAACTGCCAGATGTGTGAAGCAGACTTCAGCCTATAAAAACAGGGAGCAATCAGGGGGACGGCACTTGCACCAGAGGGGAGCAGGACAGAGGGAGACAGACAGGCCTTCAGAGAGAGATAGAGAGAGGGAGGGAGGGAGAGAGAGAGATGGAGAGAGAGAGAGAGAGCGGGAGGGAGAGGGAGAGAGAGAGAGAGAGAGAGACTGAGAAAGTGAGAGAGAAAGAAAGAGAGAGCAAGAGAGAGTGTGACAGACAGGGAGGCCAATGGAGGGAGTGAAGGGGAGAGAGAGTGTGAAGGGAGTGACACAGACACCCACAGGGGTGGGGGACAGAACCTGCAGGTGATAGCCAGCCAGGGGCAGGTGGTGCAGGAGGGGGCCCAGGCGAGCAACAGGCACTGCCTCACAGAGTCGGGTGGGTCAGTGGAGCCAGATGCCCAGGGGGTGACAGGACAACAGGGGCCATGGCCAGTGCAGTATTCCAGATGGAGGCTGAAATGAGGGGTGTGAGGAGGCAGGAGGCACAGCGATGTGGCTGTGGAAGTATCCAGCAGCAGTACACCAGTAACAGGTGGTACCAGCCCTGCATCAGCTTTGAGACCCATGCTGACACAAAGATTGTGGGCCAGTATTGCCTGATCAGGGCAATTCTGAGACAGCTCTGTGAGCTGTGCAGTGAGGAGATGCAGGCACCCACTAGACAGAGCCACACCCTGATAGTGGAGACGAAGGTAACAGCTCTCATCTGCCTGCTCACCACGGACACCTTCCAGAGACCAACAGGGGACACCACAGGCAAAACCCAGTCGGCCACGTCACTATTCATCACACAAATCCTCAACGCCCTGCTGCCACAAGCTGTGGAATACATCCACTACCCCAGCACACAGGCAGCGCGTACAGCAACAATGTAGGTGGTGGGATCCCCAGCTCCAGAGGATGGCTCACCAGCATCACAACACAATTGCACAGGAGCACTATGGCGCACACAGGTAGGTGGAAAACCCTCCGTGCACAGAACAGGCATAGTGGCAGGGCACATAGGCATGTGTGGGCAAGGCCATGGACATGCACACACAGGTGTAGGGCAAAAGCTTTGGGGGGCCATGCCACACAACCACATGCAACGCTAGGCAGCACCTTACAGCAACAAAGACACACACACATGCACACACTGGTACCCGCAGGCATGTGCCCAGGCGCTAGCACATGGCAAGGATCAGATTCATGGAGCCGGTGCACATGCACAACCAGTGCTGTGCTGGCATCATCACAGACATGCCACGTGGGCCTGTGGCCAGGCAGGTGTGCACACGGGCATCATGTGGCACAACACACAGATGCCACATCTGTGTAATGCATACACACACACACATTGCCCAGGTGCACACGGGGCGGTGGCAGCAGACAGCAGACAGGGTGGCGCACACATCAGGTTCACCGCATGGACACAGAGCAGCCATGGACATGGGATGGCCATGCAGTGACTGCTAGGCAGCCATAGGCTGTGGAATGGCCATGGGGGGGTCTGCGGACTGCCCCCAGGAGTCAAACTGTGGGAATGTGACCGGTTCCTCACAGGGGTATGCAGGCTCCCAAACAGGACCATCTCAAGTGTGCCTGGGATGCCCACAGTGAAGCCCAGCATCGACATTGTGGTGGTCGCCCGACACCGGTGCCATGGGTTGGACATTGCACTTCGATGTATCTGTGGCAGGTGGTCACACTCTGTGGCAGCCAGTGGTGCAAGGCTAACTGTGATCACATTGGTCATGAGGTCCAGGGATGTGGTCGTGTCCTCCCGCAGGTGCTGTATGGCCTCCAGGATCTGCATGGTGCTCCTTTCATGCTGCTCGGCTGCCTGGTGAACCTCTGTGTGGAGTGCACGCACCCCAGAAATGAGTAGCATCTGTTGCTCTATGGATGCTCACTGCAAACTGGTGTGTTCAGTCATGGGGTCGGCACCCAGGGGTGCATGGGTGTGTCACCGTCTCACTGGTGGCATACAACCATGCTGTATGGCCCTCCCACTCAGGTGGTCACTGCACAGTGGGGTCCTCATGGGGCTGGACAATGTCTGGTGCATCCGTGGCTGGCTGCTGGTGTCCCGTCTCTGGCCCCTGTGCACTGGCCAGTGCCTGTGCGGTCACACCACCAGTGCCACCCAGTGCCGCTGTGCCTGTACACATGGTGGTACCAGGGGCAGCGGTGGGCATCTGTTCCACCCACAACAGGCCAGTAGCTGTACTACCAGTGATGGTGGATGGTATGGGTGTCTCCCCATGACAAGACCCCCACTGTCCAGAATTATGGTCACATCGCCATCGGTGTTGGACCTCACCCTGATCTGCGTCTCCACACAGAGCACACCATGGCTGGCATCCCACTGGAACACAGCCAGGGCCTCGTCCGCCAACATGCCCAGGATATCCAGCTGGATGGTGTTGTGTGCTGCAGCTGTTCAGGTCCCCAGATGCCCATGGAGGTGGATGGCTGATCCTCCTGGGCTGGGCATGCTTCCATGGTAGCCGTTGGCACCCCTGACACTGCATGCTTTTGGGCTGGTGCTGCAAGGGAACACAGATGTGTTAGTGCTGCCGTTCTATCCTCTGCCCCCCCGACCCAGCATACCTACCATATAGTGATGGGCTCCTTCCAGTCTGCAAGCCACCACCTGGTACACCCTTCACTGCACTGCACCACATGGTGGTCACCACCAGCTCCTCCTATGCCATGAGCTATGGCACGGCAGCCTGGCCCCCACCAGTGGCTGACCTGGCAGCCCGTATGGCCACCACCTTCTCCCTGATCCGACATTTGTTGGCACCCACCTTCTTCCTGCACTCCTCTGCAGACCACTGGTGGCTGCCTTGCTGGTTCATGGCAGCTGCCACCTCCACCCAGGCTACAGACCTGGCCTAGGGTTTGCCAGTGGTGCCACTAAGCAATGGCTCCCTGATGAGGTATGCCTCAAACAGGGCATCTGTCTCCACCTTAGTAAAGTTGAGCCTGTGCTTGCGGGCATGTCCATGCTCCTCACCTTCATCATGCTCAGACATGTTGCTACCTGTGGACATAGACATGTGGTTACTGGTTGTAGCAGCCCACCCCAGCCATCCATCCTGCTGTGCTGTCCATCCCCTTGGCAGGCACATCTTACCTCGGATGGTTGCAATACCGGTCCATGGCCTGTGCGTTGTGCGGTGCCTTTATAGCACATATCATGCAAATGGGCTAGCGCGGAATGGTAATGACATGCAAATATCCCCATTGCACCGCAGATAGGCTGATAACCTCATCTGCATATGATGGCTGAATATCGTGCTTTTTTACCTTGCGCAATGGACTTGCTCTGGTGCATGTCGTGGCACAATGCCATGCCATGCACAGTGTGCCCTCAATACCATGCATGTGCAACCACCCATTGTGCACTGTGCGCTAGGAGTGCTTTTGAGCCAATGGTTCCCAGATGCTATTGGGCCTATGGTGCTTGTGCGCTATTGGGCCTATGGTGCTCGGGCGCTAATGGGCGTATGGCACCCAGGTGCCATTGGGCCTATGCGCTCAGGTGCCAATGGGCCTATGGCACTGGGGCGCTATTGGGTCTATGGGCCATGGTGATTTTTTGGCCCTATTGTGTACCATGCATCATGGGCCCTAAGGAGCCCATGCGCACATTAAGCATGCTAACCCCTGACCCCCACCCTGTCCTACACCCTCTTGGGGATCCTGCTCCACATGCTGGTGTGGCCATGCCCACGCCATGCATCTCCGGAGTTGAGTGATTGCCGGTGGCAGTGCAACAGCATATGAGGTGCACATCTAGTGCATGTTCATTACTGGGAGCCATTTTGTATCACTAGTTTGCAATAGCACCACAGCATGCCATGCTCTATGACAGTCAAAAAACTGGAGCCAGGTGGAGCTTGTCAACCTGGTGGCCTAGGTGGAGCCACATGCAGCTGGTCTGTTCAGGCAGCAGCCCCTGAAGTGGCCCCGGACAGAGGTGTGGCAGGCCATTGCAGATGGGCTGGTCCAGGCCACAGGGGAACAATGCACCAGGGAGCAGTGCCGCCACCGGTGCGGTGACAAGGCGGGGAGGGACCTAGAGTGGCTGAGGGCACTGCAGGTGCATGTTCACAGGGGGGCCGTGCCATGGCTAGGTAAGTGGGTACATACTGTGTCTATGCACAACCACTGTACCATAGTGTTGGCAGGGCTGCATGCCATGAAAGGGGGCCTGTCACTGTGTGCCCTGTGACATGGCATTGTCTGTCACTGTGTGCACTGTGTCACTGTCCTGTGGCCTTGCCCGGCTGGGGCGCACACTGTGCCTGGGGGTGGGGGCTGTGGGCTCATGCTGTGGCTGTGTTCTGATGTGTGTCTGTCTGTGTTCCTGTCCTAGGACCTGAAGATCGGAGGTGTGCCAGGGCAGCAGGGGTACCTGGTGGGCAGCAGCAAACTGCAGCAGACCCTTCGGTGGGGGGAGCAGGACCTAGCAGTGGTGGAGGGATGACAGTAGGACCAGTGTATGCAGCACCACAGCAGGCAGATAGGCACTGTGCATTCCCTCATTGCTGTGCAGGGTGGTCGGCAGGGGTGGCAGTACAGCCATGGCCTCCTGTGCCTTGCTCCATGGCAGCTGTGTGCAGCACATGGTGCAGTGTGTATGGCACTGTAGGGTGGCCATTGCATGTATGTGACAGCTGTTGGTGGGATGTGTGTGTGTCCGGCAGCCACCACTGCTGTTGTAGTTCTGCTGCAGCACCCTGCCACCTGCCTGCCACTGTGCTGTCGGGTGGCCCTTGGGTGGTGGTGTCCAGTGCTGTGAACTGCCGTGGCTTGTTTGGTTAGCGGCAGGCATAGACCCACCCACTGGGGTGGCCAGGGTGCCACTCCAGGGGCATGTGTTCTCACTGTCCACTGTGCACAGTGGAGGGGCTAGGGTGCTATGGATGCACAGTGATCACCTGTCTCTTTCTTTGCCATAGGTTTCTGGAGGGGTTCCTGCCTGCCTCTGTATTGTCACCTCCTGTGACAGATCATTTTGATAACCATGACACAATGGAGATGGTGGACCAGATGAGATGGATCCTGCTCAGAGACCAGCGCAGGGGAAGGCACCAGGTGGTGGCAGGCCATAGCCAGCCATAATGGACTACAGCTCCCTTCTTGCCCCTGACTACCCTTCCCCTACCTTCCCCCATCCCACTGAACAGGCCATGTTCCCTGTCCCCTTCCCTCCCTCACCTACCCTCCCCCTTGTTTACAACTATTGTGTACTGTTATCGATGTTTACGTTACAAAACATATGTTACTTGTTTATCCGTCTGTGTCCATATCTGCTTTGCAGCTGGTGAGTGGGCCTATGCTGTAGTGGTTTGGTGGGTGACCACGTGGTGTGCCAGTGTCATTGTGTGGACTGTGCATGGTGGTTCATGCCCCTCAGTTGGTGGCTGTGCCTTGGAGTGGCCATGGGCTTGCTGTACGGGCTGTGTGGTGTGTGTGTTTGGTGCCGTGTACCAGGGTGTGGCATGCTGTTGTGCAGGTGGGGGGGTGCCATCCAGTGGGTGATGGCCAGTACAGGCTCACCCTTGGACATTGGTGATGCCTGTCCCATGTGTCCACTGCCCCAGTGCAGAGGGGAGGGACTGGTTGCATGCCTGGGCTCCATGGGCGGTGGTCACCTGTGGGCCAGCTATGTGTCCCTGCCAGTGTTCCTGGCCTGGTTCCACTGCCCCCTTTGCTGTTCTCCCCCCACCACCTTCCCCGGAGCCTGGCTCTCTGCTGTGCCTGTGGCTGTTCCTGCGGTGCCTTGGCGCATCTTCCTCTGTCCCTTGCCATCCCTAGTTGCGCTATGGTGCACGTTGACTGTGCCATAGTGCATCCCTGTGATATTCAGCCAGGTTGTGCTGGCGCATGTTGCAGTGTGCAACCATTGACGATTGCAGTCAGTGAGCCATTGCACAGTGGAGTTGCGCTGCACCTGGGTTGCGCCTTCCTTCGATGCATTTCTGAATATCCAGCCCTGAGTGTCAACAATTCCAACCTGAATGCAGAAACATAGACTTTGATGGCAGATAAGGACCACTTGGCCCACCTAGTCTGCCCATTTCCTACCTACAGGATAAGCTGTAGATCCTAGTTAACCAACAGCCAATTTCTTCCTACCCCCCCAACAAGAATTGCCTCATGTCTGTCCAATGCGTTCTTGAATACTCCAACAGTTTTAGACCCTACAACCTCCTCAGGAAGGCTGTTCCATGCATCCACCACCCTCTCTGTGAAAAAATACTTCCTCACATTGCCCCTCAGCTGCCCCCCTCCATCTTCAAATTGTGTTGTCTTGTTCTTGCACATCTCTTTTTCTGAAAGATGCTACCCTCTTGGACTTTGTTGATTCCACTGAGGTACTTAAAAGTTTCTATCATGTCCCCCCTCTCCCTCCTTTCCTCAAGGGTATAGATGTTAAGCTCCTTTAGTCTCTCCTCATATGGCTTCTCATGCAGACCCTGCACCATTTTAGTTGCCCTCCTCTGGACTGCCTCCATCCTGTCTATGTCCTTGTGGAGATGAGGTCTCTAGAACTGGATATAGTACTCCAGATGGGGTCTCATCAACTGTCTGTACAGAGGGATAACAGCTTCCTGTTTTCTGCTGATGATGCCTCTCCCTATACATCCCAGTATCCCCCCAGCCCTTCCTACTGCCTTCTCACATTGCTTGCTCCCTTAAGGTCATCTGATATGATTACCCCCAGGTCTCTTTCCATTTTTGTTGTTGTTACTACCCCCCCCCCATTGTGTAATCGTCCCCTGGGTTTTTGTTTCCCAGGTGCATTATTTTGCACTTCTTTGCACTGAATCCAAGCTGCCATACTTCTGACCAATCCTCCAACCTTGCCAAGTCCCTTCTCATCCTTTCCACACCCCCATGTGTATCAACCCTGTTGCAGATCTTTGTATCATCTGCAAAGAGGCATACTTTTCCTTCCAGTCCCTCTGCTATGTCACTTATAAAGACATTAAAAAGGAACTGGACCCAGTACTGAACCCTGCAGCACCCCACTAGTAACCCCTCTTTCTTTAGAGTGGACTCCATTTACAATTACCTTCTGTGTCCTGTTGTCCAGCCAGTATTTTACCCAGGCTACCACCCTGGGACCCACTCCCAGGCTGATTAATTTGATTATTAATCTTTTGTGTGGGACTGTGTCAAATGACTTCCTAAAGTCTATGTAGGCCATGTCCACAGCCGGCCCCTCCCTGGTCTACTACTTTGATCACCCAGTCAAAGGAATCAATTAGATTCATCTGACATGACCTTCCCGCTGTGAACTCATGCTGCCTTAGGTTCTGTACCCCACTTTCCTCTAGGTACTCAACAATTCTTTCCTTCAGGATATTTAAGGATCACATCCAGTAAATTTATGATCCTGGGAGCCTGGTGTACATGCAAGTCTAGGACATAGTGGTACTAAAAAAGATGTAGTGGGGAGAAGACAATGTCTTAGGGAGCAGGAAGAAGGAATTCTGGCTGTTCTAACAGGGCAGGTCGATAGGAAAAGGAGTAGGTGACTCACATTTTAATAGAGTTTGTCACTGTAAAGAACAAAGAGGATATTAGTGGGATCAGTAGTTATACTGAGTCAATCTGGCAATGCCAAAAGAGAAGGGTGGGGGAATAATCACCCAGAGAGGAACAGCAAGACTCCAAAAAGCTCATCCCAGCTCATCAAATGAAGTGGTGATATGTGCATTGTTCTGCAAAAATAAAACTTCTGCAAAAACAAAACTGTTTACCAATTTATCCAGTTGTGTTCGACACCAGGATATACTGCCTATGGATATGCATGCCAAATGTTAACACTATGCATGCAAGAGCAGAAAAGTTTCAAACATCCACATTTTTGATAGTTTTCACAAAGTTTTGCAAATATTTATATAATAAAGTTTTGAACCCCTGTAACTGACAAATATGTTATATAAAAAAAAAAACTGTGTCTCCATATTTAGATAATTCTATAAACATTACAAAACGGTTATCTGTAATACTTTACACATGTCTAGCTCAAAACCTGAGTTATATGCAGATGACATTTTTTCATGACATTTTCCGAAAAAAATAAAATGACAAGAGTTTAAGCACATATAATTTTGAGACAATACATCCTATTGTCATGAAATCTGGTACATTGTTAGAACACCTATCATCAATAAATCATGCCAAATTTAAGATCTCAGACCCAATAGATGGAAAAGGTTCTATGTGATAATAGCGAGTGCTGAACGGTGACTCACATTATTGCAATATCAGGTTGGCAAAAACAATTTCTCCACCCTGTCATCCTCGGCCCATGGAAGAATGGCGCCGGGGATTTCTATACTTTGCTTTCAGTGCAGGAGTGCATGTCAGCATGGTGAGAAAGCAAAATAAAGATAACTTCTGGGCTGGGCGCAACAAAAACACAGTAACGCCCGGACCCATATCGGAACCTGGAACCCCAGCAAAGCAAGCAGAGGCCAACCCCTGAAGCCATGGCACAACTCGGCAGCCGACCGCAGCACCACCACCTACATCCTCTCCGCCCCCTCCCAGGCCATGCTAACTGTGCTCGCTCCACCCCCCCATGTGTGTGTGCACGTATAGCGACATCCTGTCACTAGGGTCACCCACAACCCCACATCCGGTCGCCCTCCCAGCCCCCTCGCCTTTTAGGCTTTCACCCACATCGCATTGCCATTTCGGATGGTGCAGTCTTTCGGGTGCCAACATCATGTACTGCCGATGGGGTAAAGGTATATGCAGATAAAAATATTCATGAAATTTTGCACAAACAATAAATTGACAGCATTTGAGCACCAATAATTTTGAAACTGTTCATCAAAATTTCATGATGCTGTGCATGTTTGTGGCTATTGAACCAAAGAGTACTTGCCAAATTGCAGAGTTCTAACTTGAACGGTGTCTGAGTTAAAACCAAATTACTAGATTTTAAAAATGCCATGAAATTCTAATGAAATCCTGTGAAATTCCATGCAATTTTGTGAAAGTTTATCAAAATTCCACGGATTCAGAATTTGCCTATTCTGAACAGCTCTAGAGTGACCCTAAGGAAGAAGAGACTGGCAGCATCGTGTGGATGAGATGACTGGCCAGGGCACAGGGCAGCCAGTCACCACTCCCACATGGGGCACTCCACACTCCCCATGCCACAGTACCAGAGTTCATTGCACCAACCTTGGCATGGAGAGGGTGCAGACATGGATATGGATGGACAGGGCATACAACACAAATGCCCACAGCATTAGTTCCTGATAGCACCATGCACACTGACACCTCCACACACAGCAGTGACAAATAATATGGCAGCACCCAGTGGCAGGGTCTCACAGCAACAGTGACATGCTATCAAGTAGCAAGCAACCCTGCTCCTGGCAGTGGTAATGAACGCTGGTCAGACAGCACAGGGCCATAAAAAATGAGTATCACTTCTGCACGCCTACTCAAGAGGTACTTCCAGAGGTGCAGCAGATGAAACAAGACTGGCTATATGCAAACAGGGACAACAATGCCTAGCTCTGTGCCCTCACAGTGGAGTGCAAGGACTCCATACAGACTTCCAGAGTGTGAGTGACCAGCTTGGAGCCATGCTGGGGTACCTAACATTCCTGTTAAGTAGAGATGGTGGCATGCCACCTGCACAGCCTATCCTTCAGTGGCCCATGCCTGCCACACCACTGCAATGCCACAGCCCAGTGTCACACAGGAAGATGGCCTGAACAACCCCATAATGCCCACAGCACCAGAATCTCCTCCCTAGGTTGCTTATCTATTGAAACTTGGCCCAGACCTGCCCAGACTGGATAAGCAAAATTATGAAACAACAATAAATGCATGGCTACAAAAAATACTGAGATAGCTTAATAACATAGTGCTAATTTAAAATGTAGGTAAATTGTATTTATTTACCAAAAAATTAAAATCATGCAAAAAAAGCAGTTTAAAAATGCTCTAATCATGAATGTGCAGAGCTTATTGTATGTTACTATAAAATGTGTGAAATTATTTATTCTATTACATATATTCCCATTTATTTTATTGGAATGCAAAGAGAAACAGAATTATCAAAAGGTAAAAACAAACATTTGTGCTAAGCAATATTTAAAAGCATACAGTATAAAAGATTTTATGAGTATGGAATGAACAATGAAAAAAATACTGGGCTGACAATGTAGCCTAGAGGTTAGAAGAACGAGGTGTGAACGAGCTTGGTGCATCAAGCAGACCACACCTGAGTTTGATTCTCACAACCTCCACTTTCATGTCAAATCACATAACTGCCCAGTGCTCCAATGTAATCCCTGAAAACAGCCACTTGTGCCTAGTGGGCCTTACCCGGTTACCAAAGACTGAAATAAATATGGTGCCTGTTGCCCTTCAGTTTCTCTTGTAGTAGCTTCATATATTAATGAGTAAAGACCTTTCACTTTTCAGTTGTGTGATTTATCTCAGATACATTATACATGCCTGCCCCTCCCACAGAAGTTTGTTCTTCAATAACAGGAAGTGAGGGGACCAAAGGTAGTTGGAGACATCAAGAAGCCATGCAGTCTGCAGTAGAGTTTTACTTTGCTGCTTTGTCTAATCTGTTGATACATGGGTTGACAAATCTAAAGATTCTGTAGGTATTTTTCTTATTATTATTTGCAAAAACTGAGGTATTGCTCAAATCTTTTTGGGAATGGGATGTTGAATGAATGTTTACACTGATTAAATTCTCCTTGTGAAGTTTGTATAGGAGAATCTGTTTTTATTCATTTAATAAATCCTATTTTTAAAATGTCTAATGGATGATTTGCATAATCTTGTGCTCATTTTATCTGCAAGGATTCTTGTGAATTTTCATATTGACTACTTTTCAGTAAATAATGCGTTATGTACAGCTACCTGAAATGGGAGAGTGCCATGTCCCATGTGGGTCATATTCTGCCCGTGCATGCAAAAAAGCTCACTGGGCATGCAAGGCACCAAGGGCCATTTGCATGTCCATTATGGGTTCATTTGCAAGGGGTGTAGTAGCCCCTTATAGCTGCTGTTATGTCAGAATCATTCACTGATGGTCCAGTGGTTCTTCCCACTCCCTGATTACTGAGTTGTATTACATGTTATTTGCCCTGATGGTCAAGTGGTTTCCCCCACCCTCTGATCACCTGGTAGACATGTATTTTAAAAGTTCTTGGTAGCACAGTGTTCCCTCCGATCACCCGGTTGTATAACATATAATTCGCCCTGGTGGTCCAGTGCTTCTCTTCTCCCTCCAGTCACCCAGTAGATATGTATTTTAAAAGTACCATACATGATCACACCCCATGACTGTTAGTTGGTGGCCAGCTGAGGAGGTGAAAGGAGGGCTGTGCAAGCTGTACTTTAATGAGTCTTGCATGTAGGGTGACGGAAGTGTGGGCAGAGGGTCTCAGTGGGTGGACAGATGGGGTGAGTATACTCTTTGGGGGTGCAGGGAACCATCAGAGCACCATGGACTATTAAACTACATATCTATCAGGCAATTGGGGGGTAGAACCACCCTCCCCCAAGCCACTAGGTACAGTGTCCCAGGAGGGGAACTGCTGAAAACAGTTTGAGATGGAGTCATAGCCTTGTGAGCCAGAATATTTATTCCTACTGGGGGAACAGTTAGGTGATGCACATCAATACTGAACTTGAGAGACATGGGACCAGGATAAGGAAGGGTCCCAGGAATATACTGCAGTAGCCTGCACTGCTACAGCACCCTCCTCCTGGTCCCAAGGTACAGAGACCCAGGAGGAGAACTGTTGCAACAGTGTGCAACCCTGCTTTAGGCCCTCTGGGTCACTGGGGATGACCACCATGGCCTTGACCAGGCAATGACAAAGCCTTTAATACATGGGTTGAGGTAGGACATCTGTGGTAGTGCCAAATGTCTAGGGCACAGGCCATGACATAGCACCTTGCACATGGTGCCATCCCATGGGCTGACCTTTACAGCCTCTGTAGTCCAGTATGATAGTGATCGCACAGTCAGTGTGCGCCTACTAACATCTGGATATGCAATTTCACACAGTATGTTAATGCAGTGCCAGTGTTGCAGGGGACAATCCACCTCTTGCAGACAGTGGCACCACTTTGAGTATTGCAGTTTTGATGAGCGGTGGTACAAGAAACCCTTTGCACCCCCAATTATCACCACTCACCACTGTGACTGTGTATGGGGCCCTGATTTATTTTAATAATTGATCTGTGGATTAAGGGAAATTTCAGACAGAAATGTGGTTTTATTCTCAACAGCAGGTTTTGTTTTATCTTTTCTCATATCATATTGCTCAGATTGGCTGCTATTCATTAATGTAGGCTGGGTGTGCCTGAGAGGCATGCACTTGGTGTGCTCATGTCCACACTCACCGATAAATGCATGGGGCATGGCATTCATGATTGCCGGCCAACATAGGGCATCAGTCCATGGCCCCACTCTTTCAGTGTTTGTGCACAAATGGTGAATCAGCAGATGCAGGTGGGCATCCAATTCGATGCCCATTACAGTTCATGAGTGAATCTGCTGCTCTGCATGGAGCAGTGAATTGTGGGAAGCTGCAGCTCCCGGGTTATTAATTTAGAAGGTTGATAACTGTTCATTTTCCCCAAATGCAGTTAAAGTTCAGTATGAAAACAGGTTATAAATTGACTACAAATGTTATATCTTTAGTGGTTTCATATAAATCTGCATGTCAAATCAGAGCAAATTTATAAGAAATATGTTTAGGAATGTAGTTTATTATGTTTGCAGAGTGGGAGCTTCTGTCTCTGAGTGATTCCTAATGTACATGTATAAGGGTACACTTTTAATTACAGAATTAACATGGACTTACCATCACATAGGGTGATGTTCATTGTGCAAAAGTCACAACACAAACTTTGTGGGACGGTTTTTGTGTCTTAGTCCATGGTCATTGTTGCAATGGCTAGTTTAGGAATTCTTTTAGAAATGTTTTTTACATACGTATGCAATCACAGGACCCCACATTGTAGTGACACAGGATGACAAGTATCTGAGATCCTAACAATAATATGTAGTTCATTTAATTATCCTGTACATGGAACCAAGAAGTTTTCATGTCCTGTTTGTGTATTTTAAACTGAATAAAAAAAAAATTATTAGAAGGCTGATCACCCACTAGTTGACTCCATCCCTGTCTGCCTGACCAGAAGGGTGGTGAAGCATGGCAGGGGAGGTTGTTGTCTCATCACCCTGACAGGTCTTTTTTTTTGGGGGGTGGGTACATAGCAGCTACAGCAGGGTACATTCTGACATATCCTGTGCTACCATTGTCCAGCACTCCACTCCTCTCCTTAGTGAACGGAGTAGAGAATGGGTATACCCCCTGACAACTGCTCTGGACTGTCCATGTGTATAGTTGTGCAAATGACCATGAGATTGAGTGCAGAAGGAGCACATGGGTCCATGGCACACCTGATGTGTGCCTCTTGAACTTAATGTTGTCTATGTACTACTAATATGGATCATGTATGAATTCTGCACATATATGCAGAGGCCACATTGTGCATTATAGGCCCTTTAATTTAGTATTAGCAATACACCTTGATTGTGTAGGCATTCATGTGTTGAGGGAGACTGCTAACCAAACTAAAACATTTTTAATGGTTTGACAGTACAATGGTTGCTCAGAATCCACTGAATGGATCCAGATTCATCAGATTTTGGTCTTTTAATTTTTTTTGAAAATCAGAATTTTGGTACTGAGTGCCAAAAAATCCCAATTCCAAAACCTTACTTGGATACAGGGTCAGAATTGGATTCTGCATATGAATTCTGCTTTAGCCTTTTTATGACCTTCCCCTCTCAGAAGAAACATCAAGGAGCCCATTGTGGGTCAGATAAAAAACCTTTCCCTCCCCATCCTAATTGACCTCCCCTTACTTAATGTTTCACTGCTGCTGCTGGTTGAAGTCCCCTATGTGGGCTGTGCTCTCTCTCTCTCTTTGAAGGTAGGCAGGATCATGCTGTCGAAACAAAGGCTATAATATAATTTTTTATAGTGCAGCACTTTGATTTATCTCGGGCCTTACCCACAAATATTTTCATAAATTACCAAAAATAATTATACAATTCACACATGATATTATCCCCATTCTCTAGATTCAAAAATGACAATGAAAGCACTTTCTACACACTTAGAAATATGGCAAATATATATGTTTTATTTATATATGTACACATTCTAAATATTCCTAATTAGCATAAATATCAAGCTTAATAAAAATCAAACAACAAAGAAACAAAATAAGCAAATGTTAAGAAATAAACAATGCAAATGAATAAACAATAATTAGCACAATTAATTACATTGTACTATTTTTCAGCATACTTATAAATATCATGACCTTTTTTACTATGAGAACTTGCAATTCATTACACTAGTGTCTCAGATTATATCTTTGTATCATAATTGTTTTAAACTTTGTAGCATGCAAAATGTACTATTTATGTCTTTTAATCTATATACACAAGGTTTAGTAGCTAAAAGCTCACTGTGCTACCTCCCAAAATAGACAAATTGAAGTATTAAATTGGAGTAATTAAAATAATACTTACATTTTAGTTATCTGTAGGCGTGGTCTTCTTCTACTTTTTAACTTTCAAAATCTTGGTGAGAACTTCTGATTTTGGATGACAAAAGTCCTTCAGTGGCTTGGCTTGGCTGTAGTCTTCTGTCTTTTCCCCTGGAACTGTAGAATCTTCTGACTGCAATGCAGTAAGGCAGGCTGGATCCTTCTTGCTTGACATCATAAATCATTAAAAGTCACTAAACAGGTTTTGGTGGGAAAAATCAGGCAACAAGATTTTAGCAGTTCAGCAGCACAACAGGTTGTAGGAAGATATTTCCCTGTCGACTGCAAAGTTGTCTTGATAACTGTACTCTGTGACTCTTTCCTGTTTCAGTTCATTTCTGCTCTTGAACCTGCAACTTCAGGCTCACTGCTATCCAACAGCACTGCAGGTTGGCTGGTAAATTCCAAAGTCAGTCTCTTGTTCAGGCTTTTAGCAGAAATTCCAAAACATTACTTTAGCCCAGATTCTCAGTATGTAAAACATGGGCCTTGCTTCATTCAATATTGGAAAGAGTCATTCCTGAAACAGTTATAGCAGCTAACTTTGGTGCAATGTGGTGCAGACTTTCAAGCCTGTGTTTAGCACCCCCTGGTGGATGCAATGATTCAACCCAAATGCTGGTCCTAAGCAGGTGTGGCTTCATGTTTTTGGCCTAGTAAGAGTTCCAAAACCACCAACATTGTCAAGACAGCCAACATAGGTCCTCACACACTGAAGGATCAAGCAGTTCTTGGCACTCTTTGCCAGGACCACATTTATGTCCCTTTTGCTGGGTGACATCATCTTCAAAGTATCATTGATCTGAGTGCACTCTTAGCCCCTCCTAAACCATTTTTTTCTCATTATGACCTCATCTCCATAAACAATTTTTGATATAAAACAATTTCCTTTCTTGCAGCTATGTGCACCTTGTTATTAATGTAAAACCTATATTTTCAGATACAGCTAAATGAAAGGATGTATTTAAGACCGAAGATGATGGTATTAATTCTAACATAAAATATGTAATTTATAAAAACCTTATAAAACTTTTTTTATAGATATATAAAAAGTATTTACAGTTTTCAGAAGTACATTTTTCCTGTTCAAAGGGATATATGTATTGCTTATGTATCATTTTTCCACAGTCTATGACATAAGAAAACATCTTCCTAAAAATGTTTCCTTAGTGTGTCCTGATGAGTGGCATCCTGCCCTCTGGAGCTTATCAAGGATGCTTGAAGATAAAGCAACTAGGTGTTGCTTGTTAGATAAACAATCTAGGTTCATCTTATTGGAGAGGTTGTAAGGTAAGTTTACTTTAGACACCAATCTGTAATTCCTACCTTTAACAGCTTTGATACTACAGAATTGGGTAAATAGCTCAGACTACACTTCTCTAACATGACTGACACTTACAACCTGTGCAGGCTTATGTATTGTCAATAACCTATGTGATTTTCAAATGCATGCGGGCTTTTATGCATTCTCTGTGAATAAAAATCTCAATTTCTTGAAGCTGATGTATTTCAATCTGTGTCATACTTCTGTTCATACCAGGAGTTGGATGGAACACAAAAAAACACATCCTTATATCATGTCAAGTTTTCCTAGTAACTTTTATTTATGTATGTATGTATTTCTTTATTTAATGAGTTCTTGAATTACACCTGTGAGTGGGTGATCATTTATGGGTTCCACATCAGTTACAAGGATAAAGGTACATCAAAACAGTAGTATGCTTTAGACAGGGTAACAGTGAGATACAGTAATACAGTAGTACATTTTTAGATAGTTTTCCTATAGTGAACACACCAAATTTAGGATCAGAGGCAGCAAGTAATTTGCCTGAGTCAAAGTTAGGGCACCCTACTGGATTGCATGAGAGGATATGATAATAGGAGAATAGTGGTAAGGGCACTAGAGGGTAGGTAGGGAGTGGAGGGAGTGTACAGAATTGGTGGGGTAGAGGTGGCAAAGGTTGTGAGGTAGGATGGTGACCTGAATTGCTAAAGATAGGGCATGTCAGATGAGTAGGTTAGACATGAGATAAGAGTGCTAGGGTGCCCTTTAGGCACAGGAGGAGTGTTAGTGGAGGCAGCCACAGCTGCTGGTTAAGATAAGGTGCTGTTGTAGATTGTATTTGAAAACACCAATAGTTGCAGCACTGGAAATATCAGGTGGTAACATTGGTCCAGTGAGGACCATGGCAACAGGCTGCGCATTGTGCCAAGTCAGTGCAGAGTCTAGGGGTTTTGTAGATCTGAGAGGCATAGTTCCTTGTGAAACATGAGCTTGAGTGCATGGTTAAGAGTTTTGGGACACCTGCCAGTAGTAGATTGAGAGAGCATTTCTTGACAAGGAGGCACAATTGGCATCTTATTATTTCCTTCAGTTGGAGCCATCCATCTGGCCTGTGAGTAGAGGTCACAGATGTGCATGAGTCTTGCAGTACCTGTAAGAAGGTGACATGCCTTATTAAGCACGATGGAAATGCATTGTAGAGTGGTGTCAGTTGCTGATTCAGAGATAGCTAGTCCATAATCAACAAGGGAGACTATTGAACTGCTGATGGCCAGATTCAATGCCTCATAGTTTAAGCAGTGCTTGTTGTGGCAAAGAATCCATATTCTTGTATTGATAGCCTTTGCAGTGTTATCAATGTGTTGGACATAAGACAGAGCGGAGTCTATAGAGATAACCAGGTATTTGAAAAACTGGACGTGTTCCAGGGTGCCACTGTTTTCATTTCTGATCACAAGGGGTAATGCTTTGAACTTACTCTGGGTGCTGGAATGCAATATTGTCTTTCTTTTTTTATAGTTCATGATTAGTCTATGCTCCTTGAACCATTTCTCTGCCGATGAGAATCCCCTTTGGAGTTCTGATATTTGTTGTTCCAGATGGGGTGGTTCTGGTGAAGATAACCACATCATCTGTGTAAAGAAGCATTCAGATCAGACAGGAGGCCAGCAGTTGGTTTAGGAAAATACTAAATAGTAGGGGTCCCAGAATTGACCCCTGTAGAACCCGGGAGCGGACAGGTCTGCTAACAGAGGTGGCGTCTCCTAGCCTGACCTTTTATGATTGGTTGTGAAGGTAGCTGTTGAAGTATGAAATGGATTCTGGAGACAGCCCAATAGTAGACAACTGATTCAGAAGAAGCTCATGGTGCACTGTATCAAAAGCTTTTGACAGGTAAGTAAATGTTGCTTCTACCAGAAGGCCTTGGTCTAGGAAGTGGTGGATGTAACCTGTGAATTCCAGTAATGCTGTGATGGTACTATGACCTGGTTGAAAGCCATGTTGTTCAGGACAGAGGAGTTGGTACTGGTTCGGATACTAGACAAGTTGGTCTGTTACAATCCTCTCTAGAGCTTCAAAGGGGGGTGGTATGGTGATAGGTCTGTAGTCGTTGTGTAGAGTCCGATCATCTCCTTTGTGCACAGGGGTTACTGATGCCAATTTCCATTGCAGGGGGAATTTGGAGTGGCAGAGGAAGAGGTTGATAATCTTAGTGAGAGGGCAAAGGACTTCCTCAAGTGCAATGCTGATGAACTTAACTTCCAGGGTATCTCCGCTGTGTCTTGGTTTTCCCAGAGCTCACACAAGGTACTTTCTTGCTTCAGATTTAGAAATTACCTTAAAATAGAATAGCGGTCTGTTGGAGGACAGTTGCTGGACTGTGTTAGGGTCAGCCAGGATTAAGGGATTAAAGTAGTCTGCTGGTAGTACACTGCTAAGGTCTGTAAATGCATCATTCAGTGCGCTGGCAATTTCCTGTTGGTCCAAGAACAGTGCGCCATCAACCATGAACACTGATGGGACATTTTTGAGTTATTTTCTGCTTATGTCATTGAGATTATCCCAGAATAACTTGCTGTTGTTCCAGGAGCTGGAGAGCCTTCCTTGTAGAATGCACCTTTGGCATGTTGTATGGCTTTTGTGCACTTATTTCGGTCTTGTTTGTACCTTTGGACGTTAGTGGTGGTACTGTGCACTCTCACGATCTTCCAGAGGAGATCTCTGGCATTAAGCTGATCCAGTAGGTTTGAAGTGATCCAGAGATTGCAGTGCCCTTTTATTTTCTTTGTCTTTACTGGAGCATGCTTGTCACAGATGGTGTTGAATGTCTTTATGAAGTGGTCAAGGGCTGTGTCTATGTCACTGGCCTCACTGAGGTCAACCCAGTCAATGCCCTGAAGTTACACTTTTAGCATTGCAAGGTGACCTTTTAGTAGAACATGGCTTGTACTCATTCTGGGAGGTAGCTTGCAGTAGTTGTAGGACCAAGTACAGGTGAGAAGAGAGTGGTCACTCAGTGTATCAAGGGGAACAGCTGTACTGGTGATGTGGGTAGGTTGATTGGTGAGAACCCTGTCCAGGTGGGTGCTGGTCCTAGTTTTCCGGTTAACTCTGGTTGCTGTCTCCACCATTTTAAAGAAGTGGACCACAGATAAGGCATCCTTGATTGAGACAGCAGAGGGAGAGAGCAAGTTGATATTGAAATCTAACAGCATCACAATGCCTGTGTTTAGGCTCAGGTTGCCCACATGGTCCATTAGGTCACTGGTGCCAGCCATGGTTAGTTTAGGCAGTATGTAGACAGAGAGAATCATCATTGTCCTGTTATGGGGCCCTTGCAGAAGTTTTACAGTCAGAACTTGGATGTTGCTGGCATTAGCGGGTGCGGGAAGTATGTAACCTTGAAGGGGATCCCTAATGTATAGAACACAGCCCCCACCTCTTTTTGGGAGTTGATCCTGTCTGAACAGGGTGTATCTAGAAATTTGTGATAGTAGAGTCCAGTACCTTGGGGAAGAGCTAAACTCTACTATAGAGAGTATGTCTGGGTAATGCCGAGTGAACCATACTTTCAAGCTGTCCATCGGAGTAAACTGCAGATATTTATGGAGGAAATAGTGAGTCCTGCTGTGTTATGGGACTGGTTTACACTGCTTGGTGTTGGGCTGGGTTCGGGTGCACATTTCCTGAGAGCAGGAAGAGGAGCAGCACCAGGCAGGTGTGATGGTTTAATACAAGCTTGTTATTCTGACCCCTTTTTCTCTTGCTGGGTACTGGCTCTTTCATGGTGCTAAAGTGCATCACAAAACCTGGGAAAAAGGCTACTAGTGAGAGGACCTTTAGCTGGAGATCTTGAGTTCATGGTATATAATCCCTGTGCATGGTGAAGGCACATTTGTTACATGATGTGATGGTGCCATATAAGTTTAGCACTGTCATCTCAAGGTTGGACTTTGCGGATTGCAGGAATAGTCTGCCGGATGGGCCTGTGAGTGATTTTAGGGTGAGTAAGAAGATGCCTTCTACAGTCCCAAGTGACAGTGGGGCATAGCTGCAATGGCTGTGAAGTCAGAATGGGTCAGTTCAGGGCAAAGTATTCTGGATAGTAGTAGGAGTCAAGCAGCTAGGTGTGGGCTGGCGGTTACAGACAACCATCAGGGAACTGGGGCCAGAAAAACAAAAGGGAGATTAGGCAAATGAGAGTGTGAAGTCAGTTAGAGAGAGCAGGGAGGGGTTGTGAAAAGGGCTGGGTGTAAATCAGCACCTCTTTCTGAGATGCAAACACCTGATCAGTTGAGAAGAATCAGAGTGAGCACAGGTTCAGGCAGGGTGAGCGATACAGGCTTAGAAGCAGTCAGAAGTTAGAGCAGAGGGAAAAGTGCTGAGCAGCAGCCACAGGCAAGCAGTTAGGACTGAGAAGTATTTTTTTTTCAACTGTAGCAAACACTATAGCCTATGAATCTTCAGCAAATGTAAATAATACAGGCAGTGAAATGGTACAATTTCAAGCTTCCAGCTAACAGGTTACAAATTCATACATATATTAGTAATAATAAGTGCCATATAGCTAAAAGAATATGGGCAGTGAACAGCGATTAAGGGGGCATATAGTTAACAATGAAATGGGTTAACAATGGGTCTTCTCCTTTAGACACATTTCCCCCTCTGAAACGTTAGATGCCCTTTGTGCCCTAAACCCCTCCAAAGGCAAATCCCCTGATGGTCTTGACAACAAACTCCTCTTCCTATCTGCTCCTGCCATCACCACCCCCCCTCGCAACCCTACTAAATCTATCCTTCAGTACCGAGTCACTCCCCTCCATATGGAAGCATGCCACTGTTCTCCCCCTCCCCAAAGGTGGTGACTCTACTTCTGCATCCAACTACCGCCCCATCTCCCTCCTCCCCACCCTCGCAAAACTCCAGGAACACCTTGTGCTATCCCAACTCTCCCACTTCCTCACCGAAACTAACTTCTTCACCCCTTTCCAGTCCGGGTTCAGAAAACACCACTCCACTACCTCCTCCCTGCTTAGACTCACAGACTACATGCTCACTGGAATGGACAAAGGGCTAATCACTGCCGCTATTTTCATTGACCTCGCAAAAGCCTTCGACACTGTTTCCCATCCTCTCCTACTATCCCGCCTTTCTGATGCTGGTTTAGCTGAATCCACCATTAACTGGTTCAGTGCCTACCTTCTAAACAGAACCCAATCCACTAAAATAGCTGACCGCATCCCCCCCCATCTCCTCCAGCGTTCCGCAAGGCTCAGTTCTTGGTCCCATCCTCTTCTCCATCCTCCTAAATGACCTGCCAAACTCCTGCTCTTCCTCCTCCATACACATGTATGCAGACGTCACAGTCCTCTTCACCTCTGGCCGGACCTATGAAGAAGTCACTTCCAAACTTCAAACTGACTTCAACAAAATCCAACTCTGGTTCAACAGCAACCAACTCTCCCTAAATGCTAAGAAAACCAACTCTATGACTTTCGGCACCAGACAGCGCCTTTCCAAACTCACCTCCCCTCTTAGATTCCACACCCTAAATAACACCGTCCTCGAAGAAGTACCCTCCTTCAGATATCTTGTGCTTTGGCTTGACCGCCACCTCTCCTTCTCCACTAACGTCGATGCCATCATTTCCAAACTGCGCCCAAAACTTGGTGCCCTCTATAGAAACCGCAATAGTCTCCCTCTTCCTGTCAGACGTGAAATTGTTCAGAAAATGATTCTACCCTCCTTCGACTACTGCGATGTAGTTTACAGTTCCACTGCGCAGACCACCCTAGCCAGATTAGACCCCATCTTCAATGCTTTTTGCCGCTTTGCCCTTGATGCCCCCCCTCTATCACATCACTGCATGCTTTATTGTTCCCTGTCCCTACCTTCTCTGAACAACCGGCGCCTAATTCATTGCGTTAAATTCACCTCCAACTTCTGATTCGGCTCCCTCCCTCCCTATCTCGCATCCGCCCTAACCTCCCCACCCACCCTCTCACCTGACCTCAGATCCTCTGACCCTAGACTACTATTCATTCCTCACCGTAGGACCACCACCGGCCAATCGGCATTCTCTTATCTCTTCCCTAAACTCTGGAATGGCCTGCCCACCCAGGTCCGACATTCTTCATCCAAGCTCTCCCTTTCCTATGCCCTCTTTAACATCCTTGCACCTAACTGCTGCTGCCCCTGACCACCCTTCCATTGGCGCCTCCCCCCCTGCTCCCCCCGTGCCTGACCAGCAGCCTGGCCACGCCTAATAGTCTGACTTATATGCTACCCTGCGCACTTATACCCTCTCTATTACCTACCCTCACCCGCCATTTGCTCCTTCCCCCAGTCAACCTAAACTCCCCTTCCCCACTCTCTCCCCTCACCCTGTCCTCTCCCCTATACACCTAAATTTCTACACTCTCCATAGCTCCCCCCATCTCACTCTTCAAATCCTTCCTTGCTACTTTATGGATCTCCCTGCAGCTCAACCTTCACTACTACATTCAAATTCTGCTACTACTACCCCTATTCTTTAACTGGCACTTATTTATTTCATGTTTAGCCTCAATGTGTACCCTTGCATTGTATACCTTGCCTTATGATCATATTCTGTACTGTTTACCTCATTGTGTAACCACAATTTGTATAACCTGTACTTGCTGTGCCTGCGATGTGCTGCACTGTACCGCCTATGTAATAGTTCAATTGTAATCCGTCCCAACTATGTACATTTTCCATATTATGCTACTATAAGTTCCACTATGGTATGTATATCTGCCTCCTTTGTAACTCCCCCCCACCCAGGTCGCACCGTGAGACGAGCATCTTTTTGTTCAGTGTGCCTTTCCTGGTGAAACATTTTCAGTAAAAAAATAAATAAAATCTTCTTACTTCTTTCATGGTGCAAAAAAAAAACTAAGGTCCCTCTAGTGGCAGATCTTTATAATCTGCTAAAGGGAAACTGGACAGAGGGAATACAGTAGCTAGAGACGTGATCAACAGGAGATAGTGTGGGCCACTTGGAGATAATTTTTCACTGCCACCGAATTCAAAGTCAGGGCTAGTACCTTGCAAATTTGGCTGAGCTGTAGCACACAGAGGATTTTTGAACTACTGTTATGGTTCAAAAATTGAGGGGCTCCTGGCCTGATCAAGGCTCACTTCTTAAGAAGTGAAACATATTCCCTACATCGGAAGTTCCATATATGGGATGCCTGCAGTGTTCCTTTTCTCAGCCAGAGGATACTTGGAAATGTAAACTATTGAAGCATTTTTTTTCCTAACTCTGAAGTAATGTTTTTAATGTAGGCATAAATTTTAACCAGAAATTATTTTTTTTTGTATGCCTTCCTTATAGTTAGGCACTTATAAAGCATATTATATAGCTATTAATAATTAATAAGAATATAATACAATTATAATAATAAAATATTTTTTATCAGATTAGTTTTATTCCAACATTTCCGCCCTTTTGAATTAAAACTGCACCCTAAAAATGCATGTTTAATTCAAAACTATAATCATACTATATATGAGTATATAGTTTTAAGCATTGCAGGGAATATGAAACAAAAAACACAATGTTTTATCATCATCATCATCACGTGTAACTTATGACATCATTACATGACATCATCACATATGACATCATCAGATGTGACATCATAGCAATTTTGCCCACAATTTTGCCAGCTCACCAGTCTACCATCAATAGAGAAATTTCACTCACGGAAGAAATTCTGCCGGATGGGGGTGAAATTTCACTCACAACCACGGGTGAAATTATGCATTTTGCCCAGCAAAACATTTTGCGAAATGCTTTGATTACACAAAATATTGCACTGGGTGAAATATTCCAATTTCACACAATACTAGCCTTAACTGATTATTATGAACCCATTTAGGTACTGCCTCTCCAGTGTTTTTTTTTACTTTAGTTCAATTTGATATGCTACAGGTGAGATTTTGTCAGTGATCACAAAGGGTCCTTGCCAACTTGGAAGAAACATTTTAACCTTGACTTTATCCCTATTGTAGTTAAAGTAAAACACTTTGGCCAGGATGTTCAAATAGGTTGTGCATGGCGCAATAGTGTTACGCAATGCGTCACCCACTAATGCCCCCAGCACGATATTCAAAAGGGGATGTTGCGCTGCGCATATCCAGATCCACCGGGATGCACCAGTAATGTATACGGTGCAAGTGCAGGGGGTGTGCCCACTCATATTCGGCGCATCCTGATATTCAGCCCGAGATATGTGGTGCATATGCATGTACACACTCACCTTGCAATGCACAAGGGGCTGCAAAGATCCACCTAAAAAAAAGGAGCAAGGACCGGTCACTACACGTGATCTGCCATGTTGCAGGGTGCTACACAGCAGCCGCCAGCTGTGGGTGGACACCCCACCTCCAGAGCCACCGTCCATCATTGTCGCACCCCCTGGCTGCACGCGGGCTTCAGTAAGAAGAAACTCCCTGGTGGTCCCAGTGGACCCTGCTCTCAGCCAATCAAGGGCTTTGTAATAAATATATATTGGTGGTCCAGTGGACCTGCCCCAGCCGATTGTGACTTTGTAACTTTAAAATCCTGGTGGTCCAGCAGCCAGGTGGCTTATGGTGGGGAACATCGCCCAACACTGACCGGGGGCAGTGGGGTGGGACTGAGTGGGTGGGTGGGGAGGGGGTACCGCTTGACCACCAGGATTTCTAAAGTTACAAAGCCCGTGATTGGGCTTGGGAGCGGGTCCACTGGATCACTAGGGATAGATTTATTATTACAAAGCCTCCAATCGGGCTGGGGGGCAGGTCCACTGGACCACCAGGGATTTTTTCTTTTACAAAACCTGTGATTGGGGCATTTGGGCACGTTGCTGCCGAGGGGCAGGGGGCATCAGTCCCCAACAGCTGCAGCCTGGCAAGGCACCAGGCTCAAGTCACCTGGGATCTGCGCATCTGCATGCAAATGGGGCCATAATGACATGCAAATGGACCCATTTCATCTTGCATGCATAATGTCGCCATTTGCATGCCCACTGCTGAATATCATGGTTCCTCTGCCTAGCACAACTGCACTTGTGCTGGCGCATCCCACTGCTCCTCTCTTGCCACTTGTACTGGTGCTGTGGCACTGTGCCATGCGCAATGCAGGCAGCCACGGTGCCATATTCAATGGTGCTGATCCATGGTGCAGCACCATTGAATATCACTCAGTCCACGCCCTGGCCTATCCCAGTTGCGCTGCACCCAGGCTTGCGCTTTTGCCTGGCACATTCTGAATATCCGGCCCTTTATCAGCAGTTTGATACTTGTTTGGATTAATTTTCCTGTCATAATATGACTTAGAAGCCTCAACACTTTTCTCTAAGTTCTGTTGAGCAAATGCAAAAGTTTTTCGCAAATGCTGTTTTAAATGGGTTACATATTCATGTGCTGTAGTAGCACGTGCTTAGTTTACATTTTCTGTAGTATACAGAAGATGTAGAAGTAACACCATTTGTCTTCCTGTCATCATTTCAAAAGGAGACACACCTATAGACTTATTAGGAATAGCCCATATGGCCATTAATACTAGTGGTAACTTTACATCCCAATCTTTTTCTGGAGAACTAATATATTTCTTCAGTATATACACAATTGTTTGATTAGTGCGTTCCATCTGTCCAGATGATTGTGGATGGTGGAACACATGTAGTTTTCTCTGTACCCCTAGAATTTTCCACACGTTCTCTATTACCTCTCCTATGAAATGAGGACCTCTATCAGATTTTACTCTTTATGGTAGTCCCCATAGACTAAACACATGGTTTATTAAAAAGAAAGTTGTGGTTTCTGCTGACTTATTTGGAGCAGGTATACCCTCAACCCATTTCATGAACAGTCAAGTGACTGTGAAAAGGTATTGGTTACTCCTTCAAGATTTGGTAACAGGGCCAATCCAGTCAATCCAGATGTCTGACCACAGCATAGCAATTCCTTTTGACTGTAGTGGTGCTCTATATCTGGGAGTAGCTGACTGGAACTTGCAACAGGTTATGCACCCTTTTACATACTCAGCAATATAGTTGTACATGTAGGGCCAGTAGACTATCTTTTCTAAGGTTTCATAAGTTCTTCTATCCTCCCATGTGCTCCTGATGGTTCATCATGAGCATATTGTAACATAATTCCTCTGTGGTCTAAAGGAACCACCCATTCAACCTTGTGTGGGTTTTACCAGTCCTCACCAGGAGATCATTCCTTAACTGGAATTTATCCTGTTGGTTATACATCACTCTTGGGTCCCGGCTATCCTGTAGGTCATTGTCATAAATCATGTTTTCAGTGGGATTCTTGATGAGACAATAAAATGTTCCTACCACTTCATCCACTTGCTGCATTTTCACTAAATCAAAGTCTGGTTTCTCACTATACAAATGTAGAACCTTATTTTCCCATTCCTGTTGCTTTTGTCTGTAGGTAACCACATCCACATTACAGTAGCTTGAAAAGGAGGAGCAACATTTGATTCTTCTCCACTTAAAGCACCCTCCCTAGCCACAGCATCTGCTAGGTCATGTTCTGTTTTGTCTGGTCCCTTTATTTTTGAGTGTTTTTTTTTCCAGTAAACAACCAATTTATGTTTCTGAACCAACTGATCTATGGCTAGGATAAGGTTTGCATGCATCACCTTACCACCTCTGGAACTGAACATGCCATTCACTTCCACCCTGGTAAATGTGTAATGAAATCCTGCCTAACGTAATCAGAGTTAGTACAAATTACATGTAACTTATGTTGTACTGCAGTCTGTACCACTACATAGGTGGCTGCCAATTTTGCATATTGGTTAGACTTAGGACCACACTTGTATTTGATAGGAGTACATGGTATATTATCCTGCCATACCACTCCTAAACCAGAACAGCTGTCTTCACCTTGCTGGAATGAACAACCATCAACATAGGCTTTAGGCAAATTTTCACACACATTCTCATCATAGTAGTGGTGTCTGTTATGTTTGTATATAATTTCCAATTCAGGAGATAGATCAGACTCTTGTACTGGATGTTCATCTATAGTAAAATTATGCATCTCCAGGCCTGCTAACCCTTGAGCTGCTTTAATCATTTTGTTCTATTCATATCTAACCTCTAGGGGTAGGCCCTGGTGTGCTAAAGTCCAGGCCACAATTCTCCTGTTAGACACATTACCATCCTTAAGTTTCTGGCTCCCCAGAAGCATAAGGGGTTGGCGACCAGTCTTTATAACAACTTTCTGACCACAAATGTAGTTTTTGAACCACTGAACTGCCCATACAATGGAAAACAATGCCTTTTCATGATCTGAAAACTTTTTCTCAATGTCTCTCAAGGTTTTACTCGCATAAGCAATAACACATTTGTCTGAATCATGTTTCTGATATATATATATATATATATATATATATATATATTATTTAAACTTTAAAGAAAATACAAAATCACACATGCCCCACAATGCAAAGCATCATGGGCTGCATATGCAAATCACCACAGAATGTTATGCTGGTCCAACTTTAAGCGAATTGCATGGTGCGAAGGCCTCTCACACAGTTTGCAAAGGTGCTAACAGAGACATAGACACGTGTTTCGTCCTACCAGGACTCATCAGTATGCCTCATCTTTTTGACACCCCAGTGGAATGGACCAGCTACCCTAGAGGCGGTGTGCCTTGGATATATTGTGGTGAACCCATTAAAATAAAAAACTATTTAAAAGACAAAGAACCTCTGTGCGCAAACACTGAGGCAAGGGTTACCCCAAAGGGCATTTGGCTGGGAAGCCAAGTTTCAAGAAAATACAAAATCACACATGCCCCCACAATGCAAAGCATCATGGGCTGCATATGCAAATCACCACAGAATGTTATGCTGGTCCAACTTTAAGCAGAAGCTTCTGTTAGCACCCTTTGCAAACTGTGTGAGAGGCCTTTCGGCACCATGCAGACTATCTTTCAAAGCTTGTATAGCTTTGTCTTGCTCCCCTCCCCCACACCCAGCATTATGACTTTTTCAGTAACCTGGTGAGGAGATAGGCAGTTTCAGCATAGTCCTGGATAAACTGTCTTGAGTAGTTACAGATTTCTATGAAGCTGCATAACTCTTTTAAAGTTTTAGGTGGACCAATTTTCTGGACTGCCTCAACTTTGGTATGCTGAAAACATAGCCCATCAGGACCAACTTCATTCCCAAGATAGTTTATCTTATTTCTGAACCATTGCTCCTTTGGTAAGGACAACTTGCCACCATTGGCTTTTAGCTGTTTTAACACATAGGTTACTTCAGCTAGGTGTTCCTCCAAAGTGTTGCTTTTGATTAGTACATCATCCACGTAAATAAGATTCCCTCTGCTTTCAGCATCAGGCATGGCCTTATGCAGAAAGATATTGAAATCTGATGGTGAATTTAAGTAATCAAAAGGACACCTATTCCATGGGTACTGTCTCTTTCCAAAGGTAAAAGCCAATTTGTATTGATCTTTTGGAGATACTTTTAGTGTCCAAAATCCATTTGCTATATCTAGGGTAGTGAAATATTTGGCACCCTGAACTTTGGCCAAACTTTGGTCCAAATATCATGGGCCAACGAGATAAAGATACCTGTTGGTTTAACTTTCTATAGTCAATAGTGAGTCTCCACTTTCCTGTAGGTTTTAATACATGCCAAAAAGGGGAAGTATACATGGAGTTTACATGTCTTATAGTTCCTCACTCCATTAAGGTATCCAGTATATCTTGTATATGTTCTTAAGATGCTAGTGGTATTCTGTACTGGCATACATAAAGTGGACCTTTACTAGGGTTGGTGGGTGCCCTGGTGACATGGAGGTCAGTTACCTCACAGTCATGAGCATCTTTTGTGAACATGCCCTTAAACTGAAGGAACATTTCACGAACCTTTTCTCTTTCTACTTTTGTTTCACAATTACAGTTTTGCATAACTTGCTCAACTTGTTCTTTAAAATCAGGAAAAGTTAATTTTTTTTTTCATTTTTACCTCTTCTTCTATTATCTCAAAATTATTTTCAGCATCAATCGCATGGGCTTCTTTAAATTGTTCTGTTGTATTAACCATAGTGGACAGTACAAGATAATCATTTTCAGCTTTGCATGCCTGTATTTCTTCCTTTTCTACTGAGCAAATTTCTTGTAAGACAATTAAACCATTTGATATAGATTTGATTTCTTTACCTGTTTCATCCTGGACAATGTCTTCTGGTAACTCCTCAATAACTGGAACAATTAACTCCAAATCAAAAAAGGATTCCTCTATCACTACTCCTAGCTCACAGTTAGCTCCTATAGTGATAGGATCTACCACTTGGCTATGTACTAAGAGTTGCATTACTCTGCTGCTGAAGTCCAAGCAAGGTATGGAGTGGACTTTTAAACCCATACCACTAAGCTGCTTGTCCAGCACTAAGAGTGCCATCTTGTCAGGCATTTCTTGGCCATTTTTTACATTAATCCTAAAAGAGAAATCCTTGACATTACTTGGAATTGTTGTAGTGAACTCATTTATCACCTAGCACACTTGAGGAATAGTCTATCCAGACCTCAAGGCCTGCAGTGTCACTACAATGAGATAAGGGCCCCAATTATTTGTGACCAAAGAACATCACTGACTAGGTCAACATACACACCCAGTCAAACAAGAATGTCTAACCCCAGATGCATGAAATATTTTAGGCCTTGTATTACCTTTACAAGATGTTGTTTTTTATTTTGCCCTATCTGGAGGTTTAAAGCAGAGATACCTATGCTCCTCACTCTAGTCTTCAGGTATGGGACATTTTTCAATGACTCCTGTTGCTTTACATATGTTAAACTAGACTTCCACCTCTTTAACATGTTCTTAAACAGTTCACTACTTAAACAGGGCTCATAACATAAGCATAACACAGAATTTACTGTCTGCAAATTCTTTGCTTTGATGGGCACCTTTAACCTGCCATCCTTTGACCTAATATTACAGAGTAAGGACTCATGGCATAGTGGCAGTGTTTCCTTTCCACCACCCCCGGAGAATGGTGGGTACTCAGAATCTAATGTCTGTGTCAGTTACAGGATGTATCTCTGAGATAGCAGGGTCCACTTCCTTGGTGAAGAAAGTGAGGCATCTTGCATTAATATCAGACTTTACCACATTATGCTTTGACAAACAAACCACATGAGCTGTACCTCTCCATGAGGCTAAATTTTTAGGATCACCTAGTACAGAGACATCAGGTACCTCAGAATGCACAAAATTCAGTTTAATTGTTACATCATTTCTCTCAAGATAACATGAGTCTGTTTGTTTAGCAACCTTAAGACTCTTTCCAATGGAATGGGCCTGTTTACCTGTGCCCACAGTATTTCATGGAAATAGTCAATGATAGGCCGAAATCTTTTTAGGAGGTCATTCCCAATCAAGAAATCATCCCCATTTTTATCAGTGATATATACACTGGGTGATTGACTTCCATCTTGCCAAACCTCAACTTGAGCCACACTTTAAACAGAGTCTGTTGAGCCCCCCCCACCCATAACCTATTACTTGTAAGCCATCAGAGAGGGTTTTCAGTGCCTTAGAGTTACATACTGCATTAACTAGTTTGTCATAAAAGCTTCTGAACATTAAGATTACTTCCACTCCAGAGGCAACCAAAGCTTCATGACTCAGGCTGTTTTCAATGTTTATGTCAAAGTAAAACCTATCTGCCCCCCTTTAGGGATTAAGTTGCCCAGGTAGAATTTGTTTTTTGTAACTCCTGGCAACATGGCAGGTTCACTGTGATACTCTACACTGCCTGCAGCAGTAACTCATAATACCTCCATGGTAAGGTCAAGTTCTGAACTAACACTCTCATTTTCCAATTTCATAGCAGTTTTATTACCATTGTCAGCAATTGCAATTTCATTGACCTGGGCAACATTACAGAGGACAGAAGGCGCTAGTCATTTGCCATTATTACTGGTTCCACTGATACCTGAGATTGCAGATGGGTTCTGCATAGGTGCAGGAAAACCAGGAGGCAGAGAGGGAGTTGAGGCCAAGCATTGAAGAAACACTTTTATGTCTCCCATCTGGTCCTTTATTCCCTGTATTTTCTCCTGTGACTTCTTGACCATCTCCTCCAGATTTGGAGAACTAGATTGAGGTCTGTCTTGGTACCTGTAACCATCTTGCTCATTGTTGTAGTTTTGACCCTCCTTATAGGCACATCTACCACCTCTGTAATATCCTTTCCCATACCCTAGGCCACCCGCTCTACCAGGATTATAACCTCCACAGAAGGGTCCTTGGTTTTGGTATGACTGAGGTTGTGGGAATTGTTGAGGGCTTTGATAGAGCTATAGCTCAGGGCCAGGTGGTGGTACCACAACAGGGGAAGCTTGGGCAGGTTTGGTAGGTTGGGTTACTACTGCAGGGTCAGGCACAGCCGTGAGCTGCTCCACAGCTTTCCCTGGTTGAGTTTTATTACCTTTTGTCTTCCTTTGCCTCCTGTTTTTGGGAGTAGATAGCTCACCCCCTTCCATAGCCAAAGTGTCCGAGGTAGTTTCCTCAGACACTTGGACCTTGGAAGTGGGCACCCCCTTTTTCTGTGGAGAGTCATCATCTCTTCCAGAGTCCCAGATGTGTTCTGCCTATTTAACAATGCAGTAGACATCCCTGGGCCTCCTTTTGAAATCAGTACCAACTGTATCCTAATAGCAGGGGATAAGCCTTGATGATATGCATCTTGGACGTCATCTGAATCACTGTCTAAGTGATCTTCTGCTCCAAAGTATACATTCTTCAGCCTACAATGATATTCCCTAGGACTTTGATCAGCCCCTCACCACATTTGGTAGGTAGCATGTTAGACTGCCCCCTTGGTGCAATATTTACTAAACTCCTTCTTTAGGAATTTATACAGCTTGTCAAGTTTATTTCTACTTGCTCTAGACAATCTTGACCACTCAGTTTCAGGGTGACTGACAGACCAACTAACCACAAAACTTTGTTCTCCCTCATCAGTTATGGACAAATATTTAAAACATTAAATTTTTTAATATGTCGTTCAATGCTTCCTTTTGCAGATTTAGAATTGTACCTTTCTTCTACCAATTTCAAAGCTTGTGTAGCAGTCTTTTATTTTAAATACCCCTGTTCCTTTTCTGACATCCTTCTATTTCTTCTGAACCCATCATATGACACATCTTTGTAATCAGAATTTCTTTTTTGCCTAAGTTAGTATTTTTTGTTATGCCTATCATGTGGATCTTCTTCCGAACAGGAAAATTCCTTTTCAGGGGAGGAGCTATCTGGGCCTGATTCCTTAGAGGCTCTTATTCTTATATGATTTTTACTTTTGTCCTTCAAGTCTTCATAGTTTTCACCTAACCTAATAAACTCCTTTTCCAAAATGGTGAAATACTCCTTTAGTTGCTTACCTCCTAGCTCATTTGGTACAGCTTCTAATTTATATTTCTTTACCAAGGTATCCGGTTTACTTGAAGTACTCATCAGTCCATTTAATGGGCTATTTTTTTTTTTTATTTACATGTATTGTTTCTTTTTCTTCTATTGCCACTTTCTGTAACTCAGATTGCAGTTTGGCACCAAATTGAAGAAGGGAATATGGTTGGTAGAAAGCTAAGTCTGTTGGTTTCAGGTGGGGAGGATTCCAAAAAGGATTATCTGTCCTAATGGTATCCTCCTCTAATCCATTACCTTGAGACTGATAACTTAGGTTTGACCAAATTAAGCCTCTTGGTTCAAAGGTTTCCTCTTTTCTTTTGGCTAAGATTTGTCTTTCCCTACCTGTCCACTGTTTCTTTTCACTTTCACACTGCTCCCTTACATCATTATACATTTGTGTCATCTCAGTTACAGTAGCTCGATAACATGCTCATTAGCATATGCTAATTCTATTTTTTCCTTTTCAAAGCTGTACACCACTCATTCTGCAGTTCAGCAGAATTTTTTAACCCAGCAATTTCAGTCCTTAGGTTGACCAAGACACAGTCTTTGTCAGATATTTTTGCATTATTGTTATCTGTTTTCGTAATAACTCAACTTGGCCTGTGAATTTACTACATTTCAGTGATTGTTCTTGAGGTTGTTTCCTTAGCTGTTTTACTTTACTTGTTAAACATGTTTTGCCTTGATTTAGCTGGTCAGTTAGCTCTAAATATTTATAATTCTTTCAAGATTTTTCAGTCTTTCCTCCTTATTCGTAATTGAAGGCCAAGAAAATACTGAAGAATGCATCACTGTATCAGATTTTATAACTTTTGCACATAGACCTCGCACTGATATGGTTTTGTCAAAATAATCACTATTTCAACAATAGTAATACCCTTTAAACAACAATTGTAATTACAATGCTTATATAACACAAGTTTGAAAGAAAGAACCAAATCTTTTCCTTGTGATACTTCAAAAGTTCTTTTCCTTGCAGCTTTACTGCCAGACAATTACCTTTTCCATCTTTTCTCACTCTTTAGGGGTAATTCTATCTTTAAATCCTCGCGAAACAAGAACAGAAAAATATTGCTTATGCCATTTAATAACTTGCAAGCAATAACAATAATAATATTTATTTCCTATACACTCGGGCCGGGACATTCAAAGCAGTTGCACATGGCGCAGCTTCAGGTTGTGCTAAGCGCAGAAATGCCAATCATGAGGGAGGCGATATTCAGCGGTAGCTAATGTACAGCACAAGTCCCAGTGCACCAATGTGCAAACTATAATGAATGCATGCATAGCATGGGCATGCCCATGAATATGCGGCACACTGCAATATTCAATCGCTGAACCATGGTGCAAGTGAGGAGCAAGTCCCAGGTGTGTCGAGCAGACCTGGGCCTATAAATACAGGGTGCAAGCACACCAACAGCAGATGCACCAGGGTTGAGGGAGAGATATAGACAGTGGAACAGGACAGTGGAGGGAAAAGACTGAGAAGTGCAAGGGAGACAGAGCCTGAGATGACAGAGTGATCTGCACAGGCAGCCACAGGGGTGTGGGGGTGAGGTGGCAGTGATAAGTGTGCCAGGGGCAGAGCCAGTGAGATGGAGAGGCAGTCAGAGTTCCAGGCACTGCACCAGGGAGCCAGACAGCACACAGCAGCCAACCACCCAGGGGGTGACAGGACAGCAGGGGCCATGGCTAGTGCACCCTTTCAGATGGTGGCCATAATGAGGGGGGATGAGGAGGCAGGAGAAACAGCGATATGGCTGTGGAAGGGCCCATCGGTGGTATACCCGGAACAGGTGGTACAGTGCCCACACCACCTTTGAGAATTTCAGTGATATGGAGATTGTGGGCCAGTATCGCCTGAACTGGGCTATTCTGAGGCAGCTCTGTGAGCTGTACAGTGAGGAGATGCAGGCACCAACTAGATGGAGCCGTACCATGTCAGTGGAGACAAAGATAACAGCTGTCATGTGCCTGCTCACCATGGGCACCTTCCAGAGACCAACAGGGGACACAACAGGCATAACCCAGTCAGCCACGTCCTGGCTCCTCACACAGTTCCTCAATACCCTGCTGCCACATGCTTCAGAATATATCCATTTTCCCAGCACACAGGTAGAGCGTACAATAACCATGTAGGACTTCCACAGAGTAACACGCATGTCTGGTGTGTTTGAGGCCATTGACTGCACCCACGTGGGTATTCACATGCCACTTGGCCCTGAGGGGAGTGGCATAAGTAACAGGAAGGGGGTCCCCGGTCTCAACTGCCAGGTGGTGTGCAATGCCAAAGGGTGCATCACCAATGTCTGTGCCACACAGCCTGGGAGTGCACATGGTGCATTCATCTGGCATGGCAGTGTGCTGTGCCACAGGTTTGAGCATGGGGATATCCCCACATGCCACCTAGTAGATGAGTATGGGATGGGCAAGGGGTCTGGGCAGAGTAAGGGATGGGTGATGGCAGGATGGATGCAGTGGTGAGTGCACCAGAGATGGGCACGGGGCACAACTACAGAGGACACAGGGCTAGCCATGTCATACTCCACACAGATGACAGTGGATATCTACTCAGGCCGTTGCTGCTCACCCCTACCATTTCCTATTGTCCCCAGCAGAAGAATGGTACAATGAGGCACATGCCAGCATGCGGAACATCATTGAGTGTGTGTTTGGGATTCTAAAGGCATGGTTCCATCGCCTAGACAGATCTGGTGGTGCCCTACAGTTCAGCCCCTCAAAAGCCTGTGGCCTATTCCTGGCCTGTTGCATACTGCATAACATGACCATTGACCGTGTAATAGTTGTTGAGGCTGAGGAGGGGGACAGTAGTGGGGACAACAGGGGCAATGGGGCAGAGACAGGTGGGCAGCCACCCCACCTGGGCTGAGGGTCCCCCGGCTCCAATGCATGGCATGCCAGCACAGAGACACCATCGCATGGGAGCCCTTTGGTGCAGGCAGGTAGGTAGCACCACACCCACGCACTGACCACACACACACACAGGGAGAGCACACAGGCAGGAGTGTGCATAGCAATGGGCATGCACACACAGGTGTGTGGAGCAGGGGTGGGGTGATAGTGGCACACAGCCACACACAGCAGCAACCAACAGGGACCAGCAACACACACACTCACACACAGACACACACACACACACACACACACACACACACACACACACACACACACACACACACACACACAGACACACATATACCCAGGCACTGGCAAGTGGCAGGGATCAGATGTAGTGCACAAGTGCACAGGAACAACTGGCACTGATCCGCTGTCATCATGCCCACGTCACAAGGGTCAGCTGCTGGGCAGGCACCGACACAAGCAGTGTGTGGCACAACACACAGGAGCCACATATGCAGTATGCACACGCACACACACACACACACACACACACTGCCAATGCATGCACAGGGCAGTGGCAGCACACTGCAGGCAGGGCCACATGCACCTCAGGTCCACTGCACGGTACCATGGCCACCATGGCCAGGGGGTGGTCTCGCCAGGGCTGATCAGCAGCCACAGACTGCACATCGGCCACAGGGGATGTCTGCAACAGCCCCCCACTGGTTGAGCCACGGGATCATGACTGGGTCCATGCAGGTGTGTGTAGGCAGCCCAACAGGACCACACCAGGCATGCCAGGGATAACGACAACAGAGCCTGGCATCGACAGAGAGGGTGTTGCATGACACAGGATCCACGGGGTGGACAGTGCACTATGCAGTGTGTGAGGTGGCCAACCATGCCCAGTGGCAGCCAGTGGTGCAAGGCCATCCTTGATCGCACTGGCAATGCGATCCTGGGATGCGGTCGTGTCCTCCAGCAAGCACCAAGTAGCTTTCAGGAGCTGTGCAGTGCCTCTCTCACACTGCTTGGCTGCCTGGCACACCTCCACGCACAGTGCATGCACCCCAGCAGCCAGCAGCACCTGTTGCTCCACAGAGGCCCACAGCAATTGGGTGAGCTCTGACAATTGGTCGGTGACCAGGGGAACCTGGGCAGCACGCCAGCCCACTGGTGGTGGATGACCATGTTGTGCAGCCCCCCACTCAGGTGGATGCTGCACAGTGGGGTCCACTCATGGTTGGTCCCTGTCTGGTGCCCCAGTGGTGGACACCATGTCTAGCTTCCACCAGTCCCTGCTGCCTGCCGCTGCTGCCCCTCCAGCCCCTGTACACTGCCCAGTGGCTGCGCGGACACACTACCACCACCACATGGCACTGCCAAGGTGGTGCACATATCAGCACCTGCAGTGGTGGCAGGCAGCTATCCCACCACTGGCAGGCCACTGGTGGCTGCCCTGCTGGTTTACACTCGCCACCACCTCCACCCAGGCCACAGACCTGGCCTGTGATGTGCCTGTGACACCACTCAGCAGTTGCTCCCTGTCCAGGTATGCCTTGAACAGGGCATCAGCCTCTGCCTTGGTGAAGTTGGGCCTGCATTTGTGTGCAGGTCTACGCTTCTCAGCCTCATTGCGTTCTGACATTGTGCTACCTGTGGACATGGACATGTGTGTCAGTGGCAGCAGCAGCCTACACTGTCCTCCCATGCTGGCTGGGCCCAGCAGCATTATTAATATACCTCAGAAGGTTGCAATACTGGTCCACTGCCTGTGCCAAACTGCAGCGCTTTTATAGCACAACACATGCAAATGAGCAGGTGCGCAATGGTAATGACATGCTAATTTCCACAGTGCGCCATGCATTGGCTGATGAGCTCATTAGCATGTGGTGGCTGAATATTGTGCCACTGCACCTTGCACAATGAGATTGCTCCAGAGCAACTCATGGCAAACTTTGCACGCATGCACACTGTGTGGAATCGCAGTGCGCATGCGTGGATCAACATGCTGTTGCCTATTGTGCACAGTGTGCACTGTGCACAATAGGGCACATGATGTACTGTGTACCATGCTTGCTATTGCCCACATGTGCACCATGTGCCAGTTGGTCCCTGACCCCTGTGGTGACCTCTGCCCCTAGGTGACCCCTATACCCCTGACCTTGTTAGGCTATGCCCGGTCCATGCATCTTCATGCCTGTGTGATAGCATATCACAGAGCATTGCCTCTTGGCCTGCACATCAGGCACATGTACAGTCCATGTGCACTTCATGCCGCCATTTTGTACCATGGTTGACTTTGTCTGAGGATGGTGGAGCAGCAGTGGTGCCGTGCACAAGCAGCAAACTGGAGCCAGGTTGCGCTGGCGAATCTCATTGCATGCATCCTGCCACATGCACCCAAGCTCTTTGGGCAGGTGCCACTGCAACAGCTCAGGGTGTATGTGTGGCAGGCAATTGCTGCTGCACTGTCACAGTGCAAAGGGGTGCACAGGAGTGGTGAACTGGTCACCACTGATTCAGGGACCTGCAGCGGAGGGACCCAGAGCACCTCCGATGCATGGAGATGTGAGCCCAGCATGGGGCTGTTCCACAGCCAGGTGAGTAGACCCACCATGCATGTGTGTCCTGGTGCAGCACTGTGGTGTTGGCCACACTGCCTGGCATGTCCTGCAGAATGGCATGCTGTGCACTGTGGCATCATCCTCCACCACTAGTATTGTACTGCCACTGTGTGGGCTATTTCAGGTGGGGGCTTGCCCTGTGCATGTGGATGGGGTGTTGGGAGGCTACTATGCTTGGTTACTGATGTGTGTCTGTTTTTGTTCCATTCCCAGGACCTGACAACAGGCAACAGGTGGCACTGGCAGATTGCCAGGCTGCAGCAGCCCAGGGAGGTGGAGGTGGAGGTGGACATGGTGGTGGAGAATGAGGAGGTAATGTTGGACTAGGTGGAGGTGAAGGAGCGGTGGAACTACCACCTGTGGGGACACAGAGGGCAGGTAGGCACTTACATGGTTCTGTTCACCATCTGTAGGGGGTGGCAGGGGTGTGGGTGCAGGCATGGCAGACAGTGCCATAGCAACTGTCTGTGTGGCACTGTGGGTGGTGCCCACCACTGTGGCACATCCACCAGTCATATGTGCCTTCTGCTGGTGGGGTGGGTGTGTTCATGACCACCACTGATGTTGCTGTAGTGTGGGTGGGACATTATCCCATGTGACTGCCAGGTTGTGGTCGGATGGCAACTGTGCAGCATGGACCACCACTGAGCACTGCTGTGGTGGCTGCCTTGCTAGCAGGCATTGGCCCACAACCCTGAGGGTGGTCTGTTTGGGCCCTCCGGGGGGGTTCCCCCTGCTCAGTCGGCTCTCTGGTTAGGCCTTGTTCCTTGGGATGTTACACTGATCACCTGTTCTGTCCCTTGTCCTAGATGTCCATAGGGGATCTCAGCTGCCACTCTACTGCAGGCTCCTGCGTCAGTTAATCCTGGTGGTATCAACAACCATGGAGACTGTGTTCCAGGTCTGGAGTCAGGTCCTTGCACTTTGGAGGCAGCTGCGGCAGCTGTGGGTGACTGGGCATGGACGACACTAGCCCTGTTCCTTTTCCCCTGTTTCCACCACCATACCTCCCCTCCAGTCCCACATCCCATTATACAGTCCCTGTTCCCTGTCCCCTTCCCTTGCTCTCCTACCCTTGTTTCTGTTCATTATTTTCTTCTCATTAGAAGTCTATTTTGCCTTACCTGCCTGTGTCTGTGTCTGCTTTGCAGCTAGCATGAGGAGCCAAGCTGTAGTGGTGTGGTGTGTGTCTGTGTGTTGTGCGTGTGTTGGTGTGCATGGCATGCATTGTTGTGTCATATCCCTTGGTTGGTGGCTGTGCCTTGGGGTATTCGTGGGATGGCTGTCCAGGTTGTGTGGCATGTGTGTCCTTGACTGCATGGTCCTGGGTGTGGCTTGCTGGGGTCTGGGTTGGTTGGAGCATGGCATATGGGTGGGCACATCTGTTGGCCCTCCAATGGCTATTGGTGCCTACTGTTGCCTGCTTTGTGCCACTGGTGTTCTCTAGGGTGAGGGTGTCTAGGTGCTTGTGTGTGCCCTGCTGATGGTGACCACCGGTGGCCTGCCACTGTGCATCCCTGGCACTGTCCCTGGGTGTCATCCTCTGCCCTTGCCCAGGCCTTTCCACTGCTGCTGTGTTCCCACCATTGCCTGGGGCTTGTCTTTGTGTGCTATGGTGCACATCCAGTTGTACCCTGGTGCATCTCTGGTTGCACTATGTGGCTGGTCTGGTTGCATCATGTGCAAGTCTGGTTGCAGCATGGTGCATCCATATGATTTTCAGCTGTGTTGCACTGGCACATTGCGTTGTGCACACTCCTTGAATGTTGCACTCATTGTGCCATGGTGCATCAGGGTTGAGCTGAGTCAGACTTGGACTGGCCTCTGGCATGTTTCTGGCCCCCTAAGATGTGGCAGTTCTGCATTCTTCTAGTTCCTTGACTTTGGTGGAGGGATGACTTTACTATCTTCTTTTTCTTCTCACTTTAAATCTGTTGTACAACAGTATCTTTTTGCCCTATTCTTTACCTCTTTCTAGCCCTGGTGTAGGTTGGCCATCTACATCAGTCTTTTTTCTCTTCTGTTGAGTTACTAAGGTTGTCTCTTAGGCAGGCCTTCATGTTTGTGAAGTCTGCCCTCCTGAAGTCAAGGACCTCCAGTTTGTAGTGTGTGGAGTCTACAGTCCTTTTTACCCTGAACCATACTGTGTTATGATCAATGTTGCCCAGGTGGTTCCCTACTTCAACACCCGTAACCCTATCGCTATTTGTGAATATCAGATCTAGAACCATGTTACCTCTTGTGGGTGATGTCACTAGTTGACTTAGACTTGCTTCCTGTAGTGTGACTAGGAATTCCCTGCTCTTATGTGATACCGCTGTGTGGGTATTCCAATCTATGTCAGATGGAGTTATTTTTTATTACTATTTTGTATGTTATGATGGTGAGTTGTAGAATAATGAAGGCTACTGTTCTATTATGATGGTGAGTTGTAGAATAATGAAGGTTACTGTTCTACTAACAAGTCCCTTATTAGTCAAGAGGTTGCCTTCATTAATCTCCAACTCTCCATCAATAATGTATAAAATAGTAATAAAAAAATACTTCCATTCATTTCAATGATGCACACCCCTGCAGTTTCCTTTGCCCTTTGTCATAATGTGCTTGAGCATGGGGATGTGGAGGTCAATTTCACTGGGGAAGGGGGACATAAGCCTGACTACAGTGGGTCTCCTATAGTCTGTGCATACCATACCACTCAACTGTCTGTGAATGCAAAGGACAGTTCTAGAATGTCTGTCGCATCTCTAAAAAGTGCAACTTGTTTGTTTTGACTGAAAAGTGATATGCAAATCAGGAAAAATTCAAAGGTATATGGTTCATCTGTATATACCTCAGAGCAGTGCATCAGATTTGGGCTTAAACCCACCCAGTTACTAATCAGTTTTTTTCCTGGCTGAAGTTCTGCCCCCCTCCCAATAAAATGAAATGTGTCCCAATTTTTCTCCCTGACTCTATTCCATTCAATAACCATCCCCTATGGGTCATGAGGCCACCCAAAGGCAAAGAAACATGAAAAACACATCAATATTTCTGTCCTTCCTCCTTCCCCAATCTTATCTTCCTGTAAAAACAATTATTTACTTTTACTTACCCTGCCATTTGGCCACAACTTGCAGCCTTTAACAGTGTGCCACCAGCCCAATTTTCAGTTCACTCCCCTCTTTTCTTCCACCAGAAGTTGGATGCTAGAGCTGACCATCACAGGTCCCCAGTGTGGTCCATGACCGAGTCACCTCTCCAAATGAACCCAGACAACCTGGGTTGCTTGCTTCTTGCTTGGTTGTTGCTATGGTTGCTGCCACACTGCACTGATCAAGGCCTATGAAGGCAACCCACACTGCTGTCATTACTGCTGCTAAGCCTAGCTTGCTGCCATAGGGGTCTGTCCTGTTGTTTTGCAAGGTGAGCCTAGTAGAGTAAGTAGATAGCCTAGTCTTGAGTTAGCTTCTAGCTCACCCTCTGCCACTTCAACCAACAGGGGAGATGGAGACTCACTAAAAGTAGACCAACAAAAATATGCTGCCACAATGCTTTGATAATTCAGTGGACTCTTCCAAACTGTAGTGTACAGTCTGTCTACTCTGATGGGAAAGATGGTGCCGCACTTGCAAGACTCTTGTGCTCTTTCTTGGCTTGAACTCATCCACATCACATATGATTGTGCCACTAATAGACGGAGAGAGTGGACAACACAATACAGACACAGTCAAGTCTGGAGAGTACCAGCAGCATGACCACACACAGGCCGGGTGGGCACTTATTGTGCAAAAGACTAAATCCAAATTTAATGCCTTTATTGCCACACCATAAGAACAACCTAGGCCCAAATATTGGGGGTAGGGACAACTGCCCTCTTCTGCTCTACCTAAATGGCACCCTTGCTCAATGGTAGAAATTCATTCACAGGTGCTAATGCAATGGTTTCTACTGTGTTCTGAGGTACTGTATCTCCAGTTTCCAGTGAACACAGCGACCATGATCGAGCACTTTTAAAAAGGGTGACACAGTCATGGTGCCTGTGTTCAGGGCTACCAGGCAGGGTAGTGACCGAATACCGGGGTGTGCGAGGTATGGCACACATGTGAGGGGAGGGAGAGGAAGGGGAGGGATGATATGTGGGAAGGGGTGTGGCAAGCAGCTGCCAAGCTGGTCCACTAGTGTGGAGGGGAGGGTGACCAGTTGGGAGGTGCAGGGTTCAGTTCTGGTGGGGTTTTTTTTCTGCCTGCAGGCAGCTTTTTAATTTTATTTATTTATTTATTTTAAGTATTTCACCCCCCCCAACATGCACCCCCTCTGGAGTTGAGAATCCTTTAGTGGGGGTGCGGGGGGGGTGAAACCCCCCCATATACATTAAATTCCCACCACTGCCTTTTAGTTTGATGCTAGTGTTCATCTCCGTTATTCATTTTTGGTGATGTACACTTTCCCAAATTTATTTATTGAATTTTGTTGATCCAGTAGGCTCACTGGGCCTAGAAGTCCTTTTTCTGGGGTGACCGGGGTGGGGGAGTGGGGATACAGATGGTAACCAACTGAAATTGAACTGGAGTAAGCTGTTGGTGGTATTTTTAGTGAATGGGGGAATTTGGCCAGGACACTGGGGAAATTCGCCTACTCAGTCAGCAGGGGGAACCTTTGTCCCTCTATCCAAGATGGATGACGGTCCTGCTGCAGGAGGTGGAGGGGGTGGTGGAGGTTCTGCTCTGCCTACGGATCTTATCACTGTGACTGAACCTGTCTGTGTTGTTGTTTCTGGGGCTTCACCAGCTCACATTGAAGGCTTACATTCTTCTACTTCTGTTGCTGATATGGATTATTCTGCTAATTCGGTCTTACATGAGATGGAGACTTCTGCTACACAGGACAGCCAAGACGCTGCTGCTATTCTTGATGCTATGTTGCGACAGATCTTCTCCCAGCATAAGCAGTTTATTTTGCAATTGATATGAGATGACAACTCTGCACATGACGTTCTGCCTGAAGCATATTATTGTGTGGCTGTTGCTCCTAAGTTAGCAGTTCAACAGGTCCATGAGACCCTTCCTGCTTCTCCGCATATCCCTCGTAGAAACATAGAAACATAGACTTTGACGGCAGATAAGGACCGCTTGGCCCACCTAGTCTGTCCATTTCCCCTACCTACAGGATAGCCACAGATCCTAGTTAACCAACAGCCTTTTTCTTCCTACCCCCCACAAGAATTGCCTTATGTCTGTCACATGCATTCTTGAATTCTCCCACAGTTTTAGACCCCACAACCTCCCCAGGAAGGCTGTTCCATGCATTCACTACCCTCTCTGTGAAAAAAATACTTCCTCACATTGCCCCAGAACCACTCCCCTCTATCTTTAAATTGTGTCCCCTGTTCTTGCATGTCTCTTTTCTGAAAGATGCTACCCTCTTGGACTTTGTTGATTCCACTGAGGTACTTAAAAGTTTCTATCATGTCCCCCTCTCCTTCTTTCCTTGAGGGTATACATATTAAGCTCCTTCAGCCTCTCCTCATCACGGCTTCTCTTGCAGACCCTGCACCATTTTTGTTGCCTTCCTCTGGACTGCCTCTATCTTGTCTATGTCCTTGTGGAGATGGGGTCTCCAGAACTGGACGCAGTACTCCAGATGAGGTATCACCAACTGTCTGTACGGAGGGATAACAACTTCCTGTTTTCTGCTGGTGATGCCTTTCTCTATGCATCCCAGTATACCCCAGCCCTCCCTACTGCCTTCTCACATTGCTTGCTAACCATAAGGTCATCTGATATGATTACTCCCAGGTCCCTTTCCTTTTTACGTTTGCTTGCGCGCATGAGCAAGGAATGTATTAGGAGAGTAGCACACTTGGAGGTGAGCCTCTCCCACCCAATGCACTGCTCCCTTGAGCAGGTGTGGTGGTCCTGCACCAATGGGTGCAGGAGCTCAGTATGACAGCAGTGTTCCTCTGCTTCAAAGGAAAGCACCGCTGCCATACTGAGCCGCCCCCACCGCAGCGCTACCTCCCCCGCACCGTCCATCAGCTGGCCCCAAAGCTTTGGTGCCGCTGGGAGCCCACCCCAGCGTGGCAAATGGTGTTTGCCGATGGGGGTTCCTAATCCCCATCGTGCCCATGACCCCCTCTGTCAGTCTCTGCTGCCACGCTTGGGAGCTCACCCAGCATGACAAACCGTCATTTACTTTAGCCGACGGGGTGCCTAATCCCGCCGGCCCTCGCCCCCAGTGTAGTTTGTCAATGGGGTGCCCAATCCACCGTTGGCTCCTCAGCCCCCCAGTCATCTTCTGCCATGCTGGGAGCCCACCCCAGTGTGGCAAAGGTCCCATGTCGTCTGTTTTTTTTTTAACCTAGAAAACAAAAACGGCTCCAGCAGCGTCTCCCAGTCCCCCTCCCACAACCCGCACCCACCCACTGCCCACTCAGCCTCCCCACACACCCCTCACCCCATACTTACCTCCGGACTCCAGTGCAACGATCTTCGCCGGACCGGGAACGCGTCTGCACTCTTCAAAGCCGACCGCGAACTGTGGAAATGCCGGTAAGCTGTATAATGGGTTACATAGCGGGGGTTCAACTTTATTGCATATCTCAGTCATTTTTTGGAATTTTCGCACCAAATTTTCAACATGGGGTTTTTGGGACCCCTTCTCATGAATGATGTCACTGTCATGGCATTATTTGGGCCTGAAGGGTGATTTCGCAGGCACTGCACAGTCACTGCACGAAATCACCCTTCGGCCTTGAATAATGCCATGACAGTGAATCACTCATGAGAAGGGTTCCCAAAAACCCCATGTTGAAAATTTGGTGCAAAAATTCCAAAAGATGACTGTTTTACGAGCGTGCGTTGCGTTGTTCCTACGCAGGCTCGTAAGTTCACGAATTTTCAATATTTTCACTCCAGATTTACAACATTGCCATTTTATCACACCTTCTTATGAGTTGTATAGCTGTCATTTTTCACCTCTCACCCAAAACGTGTTTCTGCCCATGTAGCGCACAATGGCGCAGTCGGTGTTCGAACTCAATGTATGGCACACATTAAGAAAATCACAGTGACACTGATCATGAGCAGAGGTCTTAAAATGGCTGTGCTGAAAATTCAGTGAAAAAATTCTTAAAAATGACTGTTTTATGACTCTGCGTTGCGCAGTTCCTACGCACGCTCGTAAGTTTGCAACTTTTCAATATTTGCACTCCAGAGTTTCAACATTGCCATTTTGCCACACCTCCTTAAGAGCAGTACAGCTGTCATTTTTCACATCCTGCCCAAAATGTCTTTCCGCCCATGTACTGCACAATGGCGCAGTCGGTGTGCGAAATCAATGTATGGGACACAGTAAGAAAATCACATTGACACTGTTCATTAGCAGAGGTTTTAAAATGGCAATGTAGAAAATTTGGTGAAAAAAAATCCTACAAATGACTGTTTTACGAGCGTGCGTTGCACAGTTCCCACGCACTCTCATAGGTTTGCGAATTTTCAATATTTCCACTCCAGATTTTCAACATTGCCATTTTACCACACTTCCTTATGAGCAGTACAGCTGTCATTTTTTCACATCCTCCCCAAAACGTGTTTCCGCCTATTTAGCGCACAATGGGGGTAACAACAAGGTCATGCTGACAATTTATTGTGCAAATACCAGCAATCGCACAGGGCATTAGGGTAAAGCAGCATACATGCCAAACACCACTGCAAATACCTGCAAGCGAACGTTCGGCATTGACAAATGCTTGTTTGTTGTTGTTACTACCTCCCCCGCATTGTGTAATCTTCTCCTGGGTTCTTGTTTCCCCAAGTGCATTATTTTGCACTTCTTTGCATTGAATCCTAGCTGCCATACTTCTGACCATTCCTCCAACCTTGCCAAGTCCCTTCTCATCCTTTCCAAGCCTCCTTGTGTATCAACCCTGTTGCAGATCTTTGTGTCATCTGCAAAGAGGCATACTTTTCCTTCCAGTCCCTCTGCAATGTCACTTATTAAGACATTAAAAAGGACTGGACCCAGTACTGAACCCTGCGGTACCCCACTAGTAACCCCTCTTTCTTCAGAGTGGACTCCATTTACAATTACCTTCTGTGTCCTGTTGTGCAGCCAATGTTTTACCCAGGCTACCACCCTGGGACCCACTCCCTGGCTGGTTAATTTGACTATTAATCTTTTGTGTGGGACTGTGTCAAATTCCTTGCCAAAGTCTAGGTAGGCCATGTCCACAGCCCCACCTTGGTCTACTGCTTTGGTCACCCAGCCAAAGAAATCTATTAGATTTGTCTGACATGACCTTCCCACTGTGAACCCATTCTGCCTTGGGTCCTGTGCCCCACTGGCCTCAAGATACTCAACAATTCTTTCCTTCAGAAGTGACTCCATCACTTTCCTTATCACAGAGGTCAAACTGACAGGTCTGTAGTTTCCTGCCTCTGTCTTTTGTGAAGGGGAATCACATCCGCCTTCCTCCAGTCCTTCGGTACCACACCATCCTCCCATGATTTATTAAAAAGAGTAGTCAGTGGTTTCACTAGTTTCCCTCTTAATTCTTTTAGAATTCTGGGGTGAATTCCATCAGGCCCCATTGCTTTATCCACCTTCAGTTTTAGGAGTTCTTGCTGAACCCTTTCTTCTGTGAAAGGACTGGGATCAACCCCCCCATCAAGAGTGTTTCTGTTAATTGAATTAGGCACTTCCTCCTCCACTTTTGTGAATACTGAGCAGAAATATTTGTTCAGTATCCCTGCTTTTTCACTGTCCCCCTCTGCTCACCCACCATTCATTCTATTCAGCCTCACTATCCCACCCTTTGTCTTTCTACACTGGCTGATGTACCTGTAAAAGGTTTTATCCCCCTTCTTAACCGTGTTCGCTATCTTTTCCTCAGTTTGGGCCTTTGCTATTCTGACTTCCCTCCCTGCTTCCTTCTGCCTTAACTGGTACAGCTTTCTGCCCTGCTCCTTCTGTGTTTCCTTATACTTACTGAATGCTATCTTTTTCTCCCTGACTTTCCCAGCCACCTCTTTTGAGAACCATAATGGCTTTTTCTTTTGTTTTGATTTGTTTATTTGCTTCACACAAAGGTGTGTTGCCTCTGTGATGGCAGTTTTGATGATTCCCCATTGTTGCGCCACTCCTCCTTCTAGCCTGTTTGCTAGTGCTTTTCTGAGGCACTCTCCCATCTTGCCAAGGTCAGCCCTCCTGAAGTCCAGTACCCTCACTTTTGTATGGTTTGACTCTGTAGCTGAGTTTAACGTGAACCCTCCACCCTCTCATTTGCATCTTAGACCTACCTTGAGGAACACTGCTGAGTCGGTTGCTGCTTGGTCTCCTGACACTGCTCTACGAGCCACTGGTTGGTGGCAATCTTCTGGTGGACAACCTTGGACTCTGCCTGTACTCGTTTCTGCTGCCGTTATTATTGAGATGGCGGCAGAGGTCTCCCCTGCATCTTCTGCACTGGTTCCCAGTAACTTTTTCTCCCCCTGTAGAACCTGTGGCAGGTCCTTCTGTTTGACCACTTGCTGCTGAGAACAATACTGCCTCCTTGGATACTGTGGCCTAATCACAGAACCCGGCTGCACAATGTGCTTCTCCTGGTCTCCAATCTTCTCCTTCTGCTCCTGCTCCTGAGGATTCAGCTTCTTTCAAGATGTCTGATTTGTTCAAGTCTTTTGGGGAGCCTGCCCAGTGGAAAAATGAGGTCTGTTTGAAATTCTTGGGAGATTCCTCTTTGGCCCCTACACAACGTACTGTTCTTCAAGGTATGCTTAGACATTCTATGGGGATTAGCCTTTCGGCATTATTCCCTTTCATTCACATTAAAGGAGAGGCTGTTTACGATGACAGTTTCAAGACTGTTCAGACTTTGGAGAAGTTTTGGACTCAATACGAGTTGGTTAAGAACACTCCGATTTGGGTTTCCTTCTTGTTAATACCCCTTACTAAACATCTGGTGAAAGTTCTTACTCTGTTATTTCGCAGTAAAGGGGTTAATATTCATGACGTTCAATTTTGGCTTCATGAAAGATGTGAACTGTTGGATACCCCTCGCCCTGTTTTTGACAAGGATTTGGTGTGGACAGGGGGCTGGAAGATAAAACTTCAACTTAGACAAACTGAGCAGGGGGATGTGCATATTCTGGGTAGTTTTACATTGGCCGTGATAGGGGTATCTGTTTCTATCCTGGCCAGCCATGCACCTGTCGTAAGTGTGGCTCTTGAACCCACTTGAGTTACACTTGTGACCAGCCCAGGTGTACTTTGTGCCATGCTTATGGACATGTTAGCTTGGGTTGCCCTAATGCCCAGTTTTGTAATCTGTGTGAGGACCATGGCAATAACTACCCCCAATATCCCTAGGCTGAACACAATAGGGTTGACAAGGTCCTGTGGGACCATTCTACCATTATTTCTAACTCCCAGTTACAGGCACAAAAGTGGCAACAGGAACTCTCTCTAGTGGTTCCTGATCCAATGCCTGCTGCTGGTCTGGACCTTGTGTGTTCACAAGTATCCCTTCCCAGGAACCCCCTCTTGCTGCTAGTGTTACTCAGGTTCTGGAGCCTTCACAGCATCCTCCTTTGGTTGGCGCTTTCCTTTCTGAGGCTACAGTCTTGGTGGATAACATGCCCCCCCAAACTGAAGTGCCTTTTGTCACAGTCCCTTCTGCTAAACGTGGGAAGGGTAAACATAAGTCTGAGTCTCATGCCCCTGCTACCACTATTATTACTCGCAATAAATTTCAATTGTTGGCTAAGAGATGACTGTGGGGTGACACTGAAGGTGAAGAAGAGGACTTTGATTCCTCTCGTGTCTCTTCCTCACATATGCAGTTCTCTTCGGAGTCTGGAAAAGAGAATCCCAGGTTAGAAAAGATGCAGAGAATGCAGTTACTGCATAGGTGATTTTGAGGGTTCCTATCCTTGGGCTGCTTTGCTTGGTCATTGTTTTTTTCTTCTCTGAGGCCCTTTGTAGTTCTCTGCCTCTCTTCTAACCTCCACTGCTTATGCCTGCACAGCCTCATCTTCGGTGCTGCACTTTGAATGTGTGCAGTATGAAATCCTTCAGTAAACAGCTTTCTACTGTTGTTTTTTTGCTTTCCTTGAAACAGGACATTTATTTTGTTTAGGATACCTGGATTAAAACTAGGATTGATGTTACATAGGTGTGTAACAAGTGGACTGTGGGGCCATCTTTCTGGTCTCATCGGGAGGGTATATGTGATGGGGTGGGCATTTTATTTTTTGGTCGATGATTTCAAATTTCCAGGGTGCTTGATGTGTTTCCTGGGAGGGTTCTCCTTATTGATGGTTTCCTTGATTCACTCCCTTTTCATTTGATTAATACTTATGCACCACAGAGTATAGCTGCCAGGTCTGCCTTATTTCTTACCATCCAACCATATTTATGTACTGCCCAGCAAATTTATTTTGGGAGGGATTTCAACAATGGTCTTTCTGTTTATGATATGTCTAGTAATGCCCATAAACATTTTGGTGATGCTGTTACATTGTCCAAAGTTCTCTCTACCCATTTAGTGGATGGCTATACCACTGTCCACCAGCAGGGTGCTAAGGCTTATTACAGGGGTATGCTTGCTATGTGAATTGATTATTTCTTTATTTCTTGGAATGTTTCAGTCTCTCAGACCTCTATGATCCCTTGTGAGATGTCCAATCATTTGGCTGTTGCTTTAATATGCTCTCCTAGTGATGAACCTTATCCATTTGCTTCATGTATTCAATGGAAGTTGAATAGTTCCTTGTTGGCTGATTCTTTTATTTCTCAGGGATGTTTGAATTTGTTGCGGGCTAGGGTTTCAGTGTTGGATGCTTATCATTCCCCTGTTCTCTGGTGGGAGGATACTAAAACTGACCTTGGGACCGGGAGCTATTGCAACTCTTGAGGACTGACATTTTCTTAAATCTATTGCAACAGTTCTTCTATTTCTAAGCCTAATCTATCTTTTACTATTTCTAGTACATAAGGTTGGCCACCTATGGGCACCCCTTCCTTTCTTGACTATGCTATAGTGTCCTCTTTAATTTTCCTTTTCCCTCTCAGGTCCTTGTACAGGAAGGTTATTGTGGTGACCTCCAGATGTATGTAAAATAGGTTGTGTTTATTGTTGTTGGATTTAGTATGTAATAGCACTATGTCATAAAATACCTTAATGTATATACCTTATGCTTATGAAACCTGTAAATGTTAAACACCATGGCACTAGGTGTTTTTGATAATGTTAAAAAGTACTAGGTGTCTATTATAGAAATTAAGTTAGCTGTGCTATTTAAAATGCATGTAAATTGTTATAAACTTAACAAACCAGAAATGTCATGATGATTTGCATATACCCTGTGATGCATTGCATTATGGAAGTATGTATGATGTTGTATTTCTTTGAAACTTGATTTGTTACCAATGCCCTTTGGGGTAACATTTATTTCAGTGATTCTGCATTAAGGTTCTTTGTTTACAGCTTGTTTTGTTTTTTTCTTTTTGAGCCCCCACTATGTAAGCATATATGACTTGCATAGGGGTGGTCGCTACATCTCAACTAATGAATTGGATCAGAGATCAATGTCAATAGGTGTTGGCTAGGTGCAGAGAAAGTTTGAATTTACCTAGGGGTCACATGGACAGCAAGACAAGTACAAATACAATATAACTGAAATTGCAACAAGTGGATGGAGATGTATTTAGTGATCCTCCAGATGTATCTGATAATACAGGACTGAATCAGGACAGGTCTAGTAATTGTTCGGAAGCAACGGACAAAAACGTTTCAGGGCCTGAGTGAGGACAACAATCAAGATCTTATGCTTCCTTTTTTCATAAACCAGTGTACCAGCTAAAATACATAATGCTGTGTGTATTTTATATAAAGGAGGTTTGGACATTTTTCCAGATAGGGTTTATGTGGGAAGAACTTTGTTAAAATTTACATTTTCAAACAACAGAATTGTATGCTATGATTCATGTTTCAGGTGAGGCCTCCTTTGATGTGAGCTTTAAATTAAATAGCAATTTGGAGGCCTTTTGGAGTAGGTACCATAGGGTTAAGAACATGCCATTATGGACATCTTTTGAGGTGATTCCTTTAACTAAACCAGCTCACAGAACTGTTACTGTGTTGTTTTGCAATGGAGGGGTCAATGTTACTGACCTCACTTTTTGGTTAAAACAACGCTGTATGGTAATGGGCGATCCAGAAGCAATTTTTGATTCAGAAAGCATCTGGACAGGAGGATGGAAGATTAGAGTGATTTTGAAGTCCATGGAGCAGGGGTTGCAACATCTGCCAAACTGCTTTTTCTTGGGGGGGCAGAGGTGTACTTTTTTATCAGGGGCAGCCCATAACATGCTACAAATGCAGTTCCCCAGGGCACATCTGTAGCACTTGTGATCAGCTAAGATGTTCTTTATGCAACATGTTAGGTCACACAAGCAGTCAATGTAGGGGTGGGGCACTATGTAATTTGTGTGGGGTGAAAGGTCATTCCTATGCTCGATGCCCCAAAGCAGCTCACAGTATGGCAGACTTTGCAGATACAACAGAACAAAGACTTTTGATAACTTTGGAACAGAGAACATTTTTTAAGAATCAGCCAGACATTCCTGATTCTGGTCCCTCTATGCCTTCAATTGTGGACCAGGCCCCAGACAACTCCCAAGTGGTAAAGGAAAGGGGATTGATTGCAGAAGAACCAGTTCCAGGCTTTGCAGTATACTTAGAAGAGGGATCCCAGGTACCAGAGATGAATGTCACAAAGGATGTGATGGAAGTGAATAAAGCTCAGACAAAGGAAGCAGCAGACACTGTCATTATGCCTCCACCCCAACCCCCAGAACCAGCTTTCAGTGAAGTTGAGCCCAAAAAAAGATTTTCCACCAGACAAAGGCAGGCATGGCAGCAAACTGCATCAAGAACTCCTAAAATTTCGGTCATATCTATGTCAAATAAATATTGGCCTTTAAGTAAAGGTTCAGGAGATGATTCTGAGGGTTCCTTCTTGGATTCTGGACAACCTGAAGCCTCCTCTGAGCCTGATACTAGTGAATCAGAAAACCTTCACAGTACTAAGCCTAAAGGGAAGTTAAAACAATCCCAAAAGAAATTAGGCATGGAAGGTAGAAGCAGCAGGACTAGACCACCTTAGGTGGGATGAATTCCTTTCCAGTTTTTTTTGCCTTTCCATGGCTCTGCCCCTGATTTTGGTTACTGTTAATGTTAACAGTATCAAGAATAATGGTAAAAGAAAGGTTGTTTTTTTTTTGCATCTGCGAGAAAATAAGGCAGATGTAATTTTTTTACAAGACACCAGACTGCACGCTGTAGCAGAAATATCAGGGGCCATGAAGGAATGGTATACTGGTGTTTCCTATTGGTCTATGGGATTGGAGGAGTGTTCAGGGGTGATTATTCTCCTTCATTATTCTGATGTGCAGGTTTTGAAAATAATACATTTAATTCCAGGGTGGTTGTTGATTTTAAATAATAAGCTAATAAACAATTACTATAGGTTGATCAATATTTAAGCACCACAGAAGAAAACATATAGAATTGAAGATTTTGATCAAATAAAACCTTATCTTTTTTCTTCACAAAATATTGTTTGGGGGGGATTTTAATTGTGGCTTGACAAGTAAGGACAGAGGCCAGAATACTACTACAAAAAAAATATTTTGTGATATGTATTTTTTGCAAAATACCATACAGACTGCTGGATTAATTGATGCATGTTTTTCAAAAACCAAACAGCTAGAACCTACTTTTCAAAAAGGTAATCTGGCTACTCGTATTGATTTTTTCATTTTGTCTAAAGATTTATGTATACAGTCTACTAAAGTGGCTGCAATAGAATATTCGGACCATAAAGAATTATATGTGGTCCTGGGCCCTCTTAAATGGGGTTATGGTCCTGGGTTATGGAAATTTAATTCATCCCTTTTGCAGAAAGAGGGAATTAAATACCAGATTCAATATTTCATTAAAAGTAGGAAAACTCTATTTGAAATCTATGAAGAGCCTTCATTATGGTGGGAAGATACTAAAATAGACTTATGGACTTTATTATTATCTTTAAGTAAAGCTAATAGAAATGAAGACTATGTTTGCTATCAGCAGAATGGGGAGGCAGTACAGCACAGTGGTTTAAGGCTCTGAGCTGCAAATCTGGTGACATCCAACAGACCAGACATGGGTTTGAATCCCACAGCTCCCATTTGCATACTGTGTGACCCTGAGCAAGTCACTTAACTTCCCTGTGCTCCCAGGTCACACCTGTAAAAAAGCTTTCAGCTTAGTGTGCTACTCCTGGTTAAACAAGCAACTAATAACTTTAGCCCAAACTACAAAACATGATTATACAGCACACATTCTAGTCATTAAACAGAAAATGCATGAATACCATATTAAACAAACAGTTACATTGGAAATGCAGCAAACGTTTGGCACTCAAGCAAAATCAGATATAATATGTTCTTTGGTAAGTTATAGAGAAAGGGTAAACAAAAAAAAAACTATGGAGGCAGTGTATGATTGTAATAATTTTCTGCAACCCACAAATCAGGGTATCTTAGATACAGTGACTAACTTTACTAAACTTTTGTTTCAAAAGCATGCTACTTCAGTGATACCTTCCTTTTTTCAAAATTTTGTAATTCCAGACTGTCCAGCTGACTTATTGCAAAACCTTACTGTACCAATTCTATCTAGTGAAATTGTAGAAGCCATTTCCACCCTAAAAATGGGAAAGGCACCTGGGAAAGATGGGTTTACTGTGGAATTATAAACATTTTTAGGTGTGGAAATTGCATCAGAATTGGCACAAGTTTATAATTATTTATTAAAAGACAATAATCTACCTTTAGACATAGTAACAGGGATCTTTATCTTTTTACATAAAAAAGGAGATAAAAAACTATTGACTAATTGGCACCCCATTAGTCTCCTTAATGTGGATGTTAGAATCCAAACAACAATTCTAAATAAACATTTATTGACTGTAACCCCTTATTTAATAACAACAGCTCAATCATGCACTGTTCCTAACTGGTCAATAATGAATCAGCTTATTTTATTAAGGGAAGTTATAGAAATTGATAATTATAATTGTCTGGATGGTTATATTTTGTCCCTTGATCAGCAAAGGGCTTTTGATTCTCTTAGTCATAACTTTTGATTTTTTACCATACATCAACATGGTATTCCAGAAACTTTTATTATTTGGCTGAAAACTTTATATAAAAATGTGGTAGTCATTCCTCAAATTAATGGGCTTTGTGGTCCCATGGTTAGGGTGGGAAAGGGAGTCAGACAGGGTTGACTGATTAGCCCTCTTTTATATGTGTTTGGTATCGACCTGTTATTAAGATATTTAAATGAAGCACCAGATATCACCCCTATCCAAGTTTTTCAGTATAAAGTTCCTTTTCCTGCCATGGCATATGCAGACGATATCTGCTTATTTTTTGAATGATTCTGAGTCTGCAGAAAAAGCAATAGAGATATGTTCTAGGTATGGGACGGTTTCAGGGGCTGTTCTAAGTATGGATAAAAGTGTAGGTAGGGAATTAGGAAAAAATAACTTATTTAAGGAGCAGGTATATTTTTAACTAGAGATCTTATCTATATTTTAGGTATGCAGTTTGGATCAGCTCAATTCAATTGTTTAAATTGGGACACAAAATCCAGCAAGGGACTTTAATGGTTCAGAGATGTAATAAGTGGACCATGAGTAAAATCAAGAGGGTTTATTTGATTAAAACTTATCTTTTACCATTATTTATTTTCTTAAGTAATATATTTCCTCCACCTAAGGTCAGAGAAACTGCAATTTTAAGTTTATTTTTTCAAGCTATTTGGGGGAGCAGACTAAATCCTGTAAAAAGAAACATATTATACTTACCCTTAAGGAGGAGAGGGCTAAATATGGTAAATCTCATAGAGTTTTTTTTCTGTGAATTTATGTTTACTAATATCAGGCACATAATTGGTAATTTAGGGAAAATCTGGACCCCATTTTTCTCTCTGATATATCAAAATGGTACAGAGCATGGGAAGCAGGAACTCCGAAAGTAATTAATTCTGACCTCACAAAACATATGTATTTAAGAGAAATATTTGTAAAAATGAAAGTGGGGCATATTTCAACTGTATAGGTTTTTATTAAATCTAAAACACAAATATACAGTATATGTATATCATGGAAGCATATTTTTCAGAACAAGTGATTTTCCCTAAATGTTGTTTGGAATGCATTTGTTCCTTGCAATCTTTAATAGTAGATAAGAGGGTTCCTCAGAAATATAACAATGTTCTATGGTTATGCTGTCATGAATGGCTTAATGTTAAAGCAAATTAAAAACATAAAAGTGTGGAGGAGAGGCTATGTTCTAGATTACAATGCATTAATCAACAGGAAACACTTGAACATTTGTTTTTTTCATGCTTCTATATAAAAACTTTTGGGGTTTTGTAGCTAATTATTGGGGGCAGAACTCTTTTCTTTGATAAATTATGTGATTTTAATATATGGTAGATATGCAGCTTATCGAGATAAATGGGATAAAAGTATGTTAAACATTATTTTTGCTGTTTTTAAATGGTATATCTGGAATATGAGGTGTCTTTTTACACTTCAGCAAAAGACAGTGTCCCATATGAAATTGCAGGGGAATATTTTGAAAGCTATTCAGGATATTTATTACAATGAATTGAAATCTGTGAATAAATGTTTGGTTCTTAGATTATGGAAAAATTTATCATGGGTAACCAATAATGATTTTCCAGTTATTTAAATATGAGATAGTATAGAAACTTAAGAGGAGCATTTTCAGGGAAAAAGAAAGGAACAAATATGATGTTACTATTTTAGTTTTCTGTATTGAATTTTGTTATGTATAATATTTTTGTTTCAAAGTTATGTATGATTTTTTTTAAATAAACTAAATTCCCCAACTCTTTTCGATAAGTGCCATGGGATCTTTAACATCCACCTGAACTACCACCAATCCAGGCAGATGGGACCTCGGTTTAATGTCTCATCTGAAAGATGGCACTTCAGAAGTGCAGCACCCCCTCATGCTGCACTACAGTGTCAGTATTGGGATATCAACCCAAATGCCAGATGTGGGAACTAAACCCACAGCCCTTTGATCTCCCAACCTCAGATATGAGTGTGCTACCTACTGAGCCACTGACACTTTTTGGTAATCGCTATTCCACAATCACCATTATCACATAGAACCTGTATCTCCATGTTTCATGATGTGTCCTGATCATCATGTGGTTTAGTGTCCCTCATTGTCCCTCATTTTGAGTGTCCATGTCCCTCATTTCAGTGAAAAAATGTGAGGTATTGTGCTTGCTTCCAATATACTGCTTAGCACAAAGAGTGCAGAGCATGGCCATAAAGTATATGCTTAATACAGAATGACAAAGGGAAAGTAAGTAGATGAAACAGATATAGAGAAACACGTTTGTAGCACTAAATATGCATAATGGGATTTGCATGATCCAAAACAAAATGGATAGGCTTTGCAACATAGGGGACCCTTTTCATACATCTGGAATGGATAATGTTGACTGGCTATATCCTAGGCACTTGATGCAGAAAGCAAACAATACTTTACAAATTAATGGTGATTTAATGACAAAAATCAAAAGTCATTAAACAACTTGCAAAAGGATCAGAATTAATGAGTTTACCTAATTTGTATGGGAATTCAAATAAAAATGTATTTTAATGACTCTAATTGTTAGCTATAGTATAAGAAATAGAAATGGATGGTTTTTTTAGATGACATTTGCACCAACTTAGCTGCTGCACACATGGCAAGCACGCAGCATGTGAACCTGATGTGATGTTTACACCAGCTTAACTGCTGCACTCATGTCAAGCATGCAACATGCAAACCTGATGTGATTTTTAGATGTTCACATCAGCTTGCCTGCTATGCACATTTCAAGCTTGCAGCATGCAAACCTGATTTGCTTTTTAGACCTGGTTCGCTTAGGATCACTTTGTGTTTGCGAACTGCATGCAAACATTGCACAATTAAGCATGTGGTATGCATTCTGCATGTACATAGCACACCTATATTTCCGTAATTGTAGACCCCTGTTCTGCATGAATCGCTTGCTGACAATTTTGCACTGTTTGAACTATTTTCTGCATTTATGTACTTATGTATATTTGTATAACCTTGTCTAAGCAACTTGTATTTATCAGCATCACTTGTTTTGCAGCGTCTGTACTCACTCTGTTATGTAAGCAATAATACCCAACAGGGTGGATGGTATTGGGGAATACAGGACCACCCAAGGGTGTAATGGGGCCCAACACTGCAGATGGAGGTCCTTTTAGCCCCTGGAAGGTCCAGTATTGCCCAATACAGCCCACCCTGGAAGGTATTATCGCTCTTACAGAATGGCACAATAAAAAAAAAAGTTTAATAAAAAAACTGTTAATTAGTTTAATAGAAGATTTGTAATAAAATAGCTCCTCCACCTGGTTTATTATTAGAAAACAAGCTGATTGCATGCAGTTACCCCTCTCCAACAGTCTGCTTATGTTTGTTTATTGAGAATCTCCCCCCCCCCCACATTGTAGTGAAGCAGCAGTTTTGTGATCATGTTCTCCTTTTTGGCTTGTTGTTTTTCTTTCTGTTCATCTCTTCCCCAACACCGGTAATAGTAGGAATATTTTTTTTTATTTAAATTGGCAGCTGTTGTCATAGTGATTGGTATGGTCATGGAAGAAATAGACAGGTTGTGCGCACGGTCAGCAGCAGAGATTACTGCAGGAGACATTACTTCTTAGAATAGCCATTTGTTTTAAAATGACAGTACGATCTATTGCAGTTGCTGTCCAGAGAAATCATGGTCTACAGTGATGTTAAGAGAGCAAGTTTAGTTGCAGGTGAGACTGGAACAGTTATTCCGGTATCAGAAAAAATTAAAATGTTCATGTTTTTTTACATATGTGCAGGACATGTGTTTTTTTTAGTGTTGCTGGGGTGATTTCTTCATGTGTATAGCAGAGGAGCCCAATAACAAGGGACGGTACCAGGAGTGGTCTGAAAGGAGTGTGGGCGGAAAGGTGCAAGTGTCACTTTCTTAGATGTGACGGCACATGCAGATTCATTACCTACTAGGTCGGACTACGAAGGAAATGTCAGCAATGGTGGCAAAGACATTTTTGGTAGGACTACAGATTGTTATTTACATTTATTTAAGCAGTGGAATCCTACAGTATGTGGCAAGTGGTAGAACTTTTACTTTGTGCCACACAAAGTCAGTTTAGGTATGAGAGGGCTCTCGCTCGTTACGTGAGGGTGAAAAAATAGTGGCTGGTGAGACTGAAAATTTGGGGTGCCCAGTAATAGGGCACCCAGAATTGGCACTTGTTTTCCACTGGACATCTATTGCAAAATAGATACCCAGGTTGGAACTGCATTCACCCAATCATGTTTCAGCATGAATTCTTGCCATTTTCTAACTGTATATAATGTATATGTCTTGTATTATTTATATATGCCTTTTTGCACATATATTGTGCTCAACATTCTATTGTACAAGTGTTTTTGCACACTTATCTTGCTTTATTTTGTATTCTCTGTACCTCCCCTTGTACCATCCCCTGGGACACCCCTGAAAAAGGGACTTTTTGTTTCAGTGGGCTTACCCGGTTACCAAAATTCAAATAAATAAATGAGCTGTTTCCTTTAAATTTCATAAATGTCTTTAGTGGTGCCATTGCACTGGGGCGCAGTGGGCAACCAGATACACCGGGAACCCAGATTCATGCATGAGCCCATGATAGAACAGAAGCTGGCAGGAAGGAGGTGGATGTGGCAGTCTAACAATTCTGCGATGGATGGATGGCTAGAGAGCCGCTCCAAGAGACCAGAAATAAAGTTGCACAATATAGCCTTTGGCACACCTTTAGATTTGTATCTCCTAATCTTAAATTTGTCTTAAAGATACCACAAATGTTCTCATTGCTTAATGTCCCACATGAAACTCATTTTTATTGCTTTATTAAGTAATAAAAATAAAGTTTAAACAACCATTTGCCAATGCCGAATGTTTGCTTGCTGGTATTAGCATTAGGAATGCAGGAGTTAGACAGATGTAGCACAGGAATGGCAGTCAAGTATTGAACTTCACACCAACCCCACCTCCATCCTGCAGAGAAGGACAGGCATTGGAGTATGCATTTGGGTTGTCGCCCATAACGTTCATGCCATTTCACCTTACCCTATCCTGCAGACACTAACAAGTGTTGAGGTGTGCCTTGGGGTGTTTGACTTTACAATCAGCCCATTCCAGAAGGACATACACTGAAATAGGTGCATTATAGGAGAATGGGGTGAACTTGGGGGCCAAAGAGTCCAAGGCACACCTTGATGCCTGTCACTGGCTGCAGGATGGGGGGTAGGGGTGGAATGGCATGAGTATTACAGTCAGCAATCCAAAGGCACACTCCTGATGCCTATCAGTCTGTATGGGGGGATGTTATGGTTAGAAACCCTAATGCCCTGGGCATTTGTTGGCATCTGCACTACAGATTTTCAATATGACCTTTTTGTGACCTACACCTCATGAAAGCATCTGAGATCTCTTCTCATGAACAGTGGCACTATGATTTTGTTAATGTGCCTCAAACTTTGAGTTCCCACAGTGATCATTCCATTCTGCACCAAATGTATGAAAACACAGATTGAGCAGAATGTGAAAAATGACAGCTGTACCACTCATAGGGAGGTGTGAAGAGATGGCTATATTGAAAATCGTTAATGAAAATATTAAAAATGCTTGAACGTCTGAGTGTACATGGAAACTGTGCAATGCATGCATGTAACACAGTCATTTAGTGGGATTATTTCACCAGATTTTCAACATAGGCATTTGGTGATCTCTGCTCATAAACACTGTCACTATGATTTTCTTAATCTGCCCCAAACATTAATTACCCATGGTGACCACACTATTCTGCGCCAGATGTGTAAATGCATATTTGGGCAGGATATGAAAAATGACAGCTGTACTGTTCATAAGAAGGTGTCACAAAATGCCAATGTTGAAAATCTGGAATGAAAATACTACAAATTTGTGAAGTTATGAGGGTGCGTGGAAACTACTCAATGAACGCTTGTAACACAGTCATTTTTTTGGACATTTTTCACCAGATTTGCAACATAGGCCTTTTGAGAGCCCACCTCACGAACAGTGGCACTGTCCTTTCATTAATCAGTCCAAAAAGGTGATTCCACGCAGTGGTCACAAAATCACCTTTTGGGACCAAATAACACCATGACAATAACTGTATTCATGAGGAGGGGTCTCAATAACCCCATGTTGAAAATTTGGTGACAAAAGTCCCAAAAATGGCTGTGATATCCTCATAAGTTGAAAAAACCCAATTTATGCCATTATATAGCTTACCAGCATTTCTTCAGTTTGTAGTCGGCTTTGAAGAGTGCAGACATGTTCCCGGTCCACCGAAGATCGTCACGCCAGGCTCCAGAGGTAAGTATGGGGTGGGGTGTGTGTGTGGGGAGGTGGGCTGTGCAGATGGTGGGTGCAGGTTGTGGGAGGGGGCACGACAGACTGCAAGGGACCATTTTCTTTATTTCATGGACAAAAATCATAAAAAGGATGTTGCAGGAAGTTTTTTTTTTTCAGGCTTCACTTGTGCACACTGGGGTGGGCTCCCAGTGTGCTGCCTGAGTTTTGGGGAATGGAGGACTTAAGCTGATGGGGATTGGGCCCGCTGTCTGCAAATAAAGACTGTTTGGGGGGGCATGATGCCGAGGGGGCTTGGGCACCCCCTCGGCATACAACAAATGGGAGGGGGACATTATGCCGATGGGGAGTGTGCTCCCCCATCGGCAAATGAATTGGGTCATTGGCATGCTGACAGGGGGATTTGGCACCCCATCAGCTTACATGGGACTGTGAGGTGGCAGCATAGCCATCGCCATGTTCACAGAAATATTATACCAGGCAAGGTACTGCCTTGCAATGTCGGGTCACTCCCTCATTGCAGCGGAATTGCTGATGCTGCAATGACAAGGCGGCCCCTCATTGCAGCAGCCAAATCATTTCAGTTGGTGGCACTTCTGCAGGACCAGTGTCAACAGAACACTAGGTCTGCACTGGGTGCACACCACCAAGCCCACAAATGCAGTGCTAGCATTGGACGCCACACTGCCGTAACTCCACAACCCGCCTCTCTCCTAAGTTGCTGCTTGTTTCTTGCACATGTGTGCAAGCAAACATAAAAATGAGTTACATTTCTGGAAATGATCCAGTATTTATACAATTAATGTGAACGTTTTTACAGGAAGATAAATCCATTTACCTCACTATCTTAGATTCAGATAAATGTTTATCAGGATCTAAGGAATGACACAATGAAAATGCACTGATCTGCACTCAAGCTGAACACAGGGACCCTCAAGATGCTGCAGGCACTACTTTCCATTCAAACACAACATTTCAATACAGTTTCATTCCCCTGAAAATCAAGTGGTATAAGGATGTAGTCATCCCTTTTTATTTTGACTTTGGTAAAAAAAAATATATAAACCACTCTTGCTTCCTAATGCCATGAAAGACCACTCTACATGAGTGCACATTCTTCTGACTTCTAGCGATGTTTACTTCATGAAAAAGTGTCTCTGTTTACGATCTGTGCTCCCTTGCTGTGAGGATAAAGCTGGTAGTCTGGACAATGATGTAGAGACTGTATCACCAAATCTGTGACAACAAAGTAGATTAAGGTATACAGAATCAGAAGGGTAAAAAAGCTGGCTCACTACTGCAACATAAACACTCTGTAATACACCAAAGAGAGATTTCTCTTCAGCAACAAGACAAAGTCAGCAAGCATCCAACAGCGCTCCCCCTCCCCCACACACATGCAAAACTACTGATGATTTATGTATCCACGTACTGATTCAATAATATTTTTAAAATGGTGTACTGGCAAAACTAAAATGTTTTGATGCAGTTATAAAGTCTGCCTACATATGTGTAGGGTGTTCAGAATGACCTGCATCTCTTCATGTAGGACTGGCAAACAGACATCGACACATAGTTATAAAAAAGAGGGGGGAATTGAATGTAGATCATATGAATGATGCTCATAAATAATATTTAGAAAGGAGTGCTTCAGGTCACAGATTAACACTGCTGCATGTAAAGGAGGTGACATCCTGATCGGTCACAACCCCCCCCCCATAGCAATCATGCCATGAATTAAGTATCTGTAGTTAGTGCCAATAGCCCATCAGCAGCTGCCCCCCCCCCCCCATAGCAGTAAACTGTTATCATAGTGTGTTTGTATTAAATGAATGTAATTCATGAAAATTAAGCTATTGGTAAAACAGTCCTTCACCAGCACTGGGGGGGCGGGGGGCATGAGAGCCTATTAAGCAAGCAGCATCCTAAACGAATGTTTGGAGGGAAGGAGGATGGTGAGGAGTGATAGCTATTGGGATATCTATGGCAACCTCTTGAGATCTAATCATCACATAGCATCGCAGAGAAGACTTTGGAGACTTTGGAGAGACGTTGCGAGCCAGCCAGCAGAGGACACAATAAAATAATTCCTGAACAAGTAAGAGACTTTTTTTAAACTACAGAGAAACAATGGGCATTTGTTATATCACCAGAAGTTTCAATGTGTAAAATGTCTGCACTAATTGCATAAACCAGCTATATGATGCACTGAATATGATATTTATCTACACTCACTGTGTTTGACCTCAGTGCACTTACTCATGGCTGTGCCACTCATGAGGCCACAGAACTCAAACACAGTTCATCTAGATAAATACCATATTCAGTGTAAGAAAATCATATACCCCCTATATATACAGTATATGTGGTGACAAGGCATATAGGGAAAAACACATCCATGTGAAATACAAAACACATATAGCAAGACATTTTATCATATACTTCATTATTTTGGGTCAGATCACAAAACAGTTTCATTTTCAGTTACATTAAAATGATAAAAGTAAAATCAATAGACAGTTATATGTTTAATTTTAGATAAATATCTGTGTTGAGGGTTGATAAAGGTGAAAATTAAGATAGTGACATCGACTGTTATAGAAAGAAAATGACAGTGAACTATTTGGGAGATCCAACCAAACATTTGTGAAGTTGGTATTTGCAAAATAATATTTGGTCCAAGCACTAAAGCATAAATAATTTTAGGGACTCAGTGATTTCTATTAAGGGGTTGAATTATTAATTTGGGCACTTCACATAAAGCACAATTAAGAAAAAATTATGGTTACACCCATTAATTTGTCCCTGAATTGAAGCACTGATAAATAAAGGATAAATTGAAGGTATTTTTAAGGTTCAGGTTGAAAACAGATAAAAAATATAACGTGATCAAATTGAGCGCCAGCAAAAGGCCACTGGCAAAGACAATGGGGCAGAAAACAGCGTCTGCTCACAGTCCATGCTCTGGAGGTTGAGGACACAACTCACGAGTAGAGATGGGTGAAGTTTGCAAAAATTCACTCCGTAAATCTCACACAATTAGTGAAGTGGTGAATTATGCCACTTCGCTTCAAACTTCACCGGTGAAGTTTTACTTTGCTACATCACTACTCTGGAGGACAGAGAGGTAGGGGATGCAAGTCAGGAGAACAGAGGATTGGTGAACACAACGCGGGGGAGAAAGTTGGGAGGAGAGACACTCAGCATAATAAAGTGGAGGGGTGCAGCGGGGTGGGGTCAAAGCACTCACAACCCAACAAACAAGTTTATGTGGGGGCTGCACTTCCCATGTAGGAGGTTTCTCCCTTTGCACCCCCCTTACATTCTATAATCAACTCCGGGGGGGCAAAACTTGAAGGAGGGAGGAGAAAGTCAGGATGGGGCTGGATGTTGTCTTTTCCCCTTTGACTACTCAGCCAGTGATCACAGCTATAGGAATAGCACTGCAATGTACCATGCTGTTGTTTCCCTGTAGATGTTAATACTTACGGTCTTTTCTTTGCATGGTTTTTACTGCACTCTTATTCCTCACTGGTTTTGACCGGCAACCACTTATAAGCTTCAGAATTAAATGGAAATCAAGGATTTGGGATTATGATCAAGTGTAAAATTAAATGCTAAAATATATTTAATTTTAACTATTAAGGGATTAATGAATGAAACACTAAAATATAATTAATATTAAGTGATTAAGTGTAAAATTAAGTGCAAAAATATTTTTAGTCTTAGATTTTCAGGGTTACAATTAAGTATAAAAGTAAGGAAAAGCTATCATAAATCAGTAATATTAAGGAGATACAAATCCATTAATATGTCGTCTCTAAGTAAGGATGAATTAAGTAGAATTTAGAGATAAAAAAACTTAATTAATCCCTCAATGAACAACCAATTGTCAGTGAAGAATTAAGGGTAAAATTAAGACATTTTTAAGGAACAAAATTAAGGGATTACTCTTTCATAATTCTATTTGGATTTTTTCTGGAACTTCGACACTGTGCCACACAGAAGACTGATTAAGAAATTGAGCGGTTTAGGGGTGGAATCCAAAGTGGTGCATTGGGTTAGAAACTGGTTAATGGATTGGTTGCAGAGCATGGTGGTTAACTGTACTCACTCTAACGATGGAAGAGTGACCAGCAGGATGTCATAGTGCTTAGCACTTTGACCGGTCCTCTTCAGGGCCTTTGTAAGTGACATTGTAGATAATCTGGAAGGGAAGGGAAGCCTTTTTTGCAGATGATGCAAAAATCTGTAATAGGATAAACATACCAATGAAGGACCAGGATGGCAGCCAGGAGACTACACACTGAGAAGTAGCTTGCAGCTCTGTGTGTTTATGCCTGACTGTATTTTTAAAACAGTATGCTGCAATTACAATTCTTGTGGTCCAAAGCATCTTTCATTCAGGAAAATTATTTTGTTTTTAGATTGTATGCACTTACATTGTGGAGGGGAAGGAGAAGCAGAGGAGAGGAGTCCAGATAAGAAGAGTGAGTGAAGTGCGTTAAGCGAGTGGAGCTGAAGGGGTGAGAAGAGGGGGAAGATTTACAAGGTAGAAACTGGAATTCCAAAAGCTGAAAATTGGAAGGATAAAGTGGAAGCCACAAGCAACGTTTAGTGCATAAGTGTCTATGTGAGAATTGTTTGGAAACAGATTGAAGCCAACTAAAAAGTGATATGGTAATAAGCACAGAGCACTGCGAAATCAGAATTTTACCAGGAGAGACTATGAGCCATTCTTAATAGTTTAATGTGATTTAATAATTTTTTGAGAACATTGCTGATGGTGGAGATTCTGTGATTTAGATGAGCTGTAAGACAGCCTCAGACTGAAAGACAGTGGGATATCCTTTATGTTTATGTATAATGTTTGGATTGGGTTTTCTCCCTAATGTTAAGATTTTGTAAGCTCTTAAACCACCTTACTGTTTAAATTCACCTTTCCATTTAGATTGACTGTATTGCAGGTGCAATAGCCTGTCCATCATTTCTGCTGTTGATTGGCATTGTCCCAGATTCCCCCTTTCCCCCACAAATGACAAACTCTTTATATGTTGCTGTGCTTAGATTGACCAACAAAACCTCAGCAAAAGTGGCTGAGCCACCCCTGTGCTGTTCTTTAAGTACCCCCTGACCCATCCCCTTCCTGTCTACCTGCCCATTGTTCTGCTCACCCCAGCCCCTCCCCTTAGATCCCCCCCCTTCTAAGCACACCACCTCGTCTTACAGAGTAGGGGTGTACCAGGACAATTTGGTCTGCCCCATAAAGGGCAAACTCTATTGTAAGAGTCTTGTTTATTTCTTTGTTAGATCACTTCTAATATTACATTTGTTTTATTTGTGTTTTAAGACATTTGAAATTCTGTTTGAAATTTGCAGGCTTTCTGGTCACATGATTAGTGTTTCAGATCCTGACAGACTGAATGACTAAACATATATCAGATAGAAACATAGAAACATAGATTTTGATGGCAGATAAGGACTGCTTGGCCCACCCAGTCTACCCATTTCCCTACCTAATGGATAAGCTGCAGATCCTAGTTAACCAGCAGCCTACTTCTTCCTACACCCACCCCCTAGAATTGCCTTATGACTGTCCCATGCATGCTTGAATTCCACCACTGTTTTTGACTCCACAACCTCCTCTGGAAGGCCGTTCCATGCACCCACAACCCTCTCTGTGAAAAAATACTTCCTTAAATTACCTCTGAGCCGCCCCCCTTCTATCTTCAAATTGTGCCCCCTTGTTCCTGCACACCTCTTTTTTTGAAAGATGCTACCATCTTGGACTTTGTTGATTCCCTTGAAAGTTTCTATCATGTCCCCCCTCTCCCTCCTTTCCTCAAGGCTATACATATTCAGCTCCTTAAGTCTCTCTTCATATGTCTTCTGGTGCAGACCCTGCACCATTTTAGTTGCCCTCCTCTGGACAGCCTCCATCCTGTCTATGTCTTTGTGGAGATTGGGTCTCCAGAACTGCATGCAGTACTCCAGATGGGGTCTCACCAACTGTCTGTACAGAGGGATAATAACTTCCTGTTTTCTACTGGTGATGCCTCTCCTATGCATCCCAGCATCCCCAGCCCTCCTTGCTGCCCTCTCACATTGCTTGCCCACCTTTAGGTCATCTGATATGACTACCCCCAGGTCCCTTTCCATTTTGTTGTTGTTAGTATCTCACTCCCCATTGTGTACTCTTCCCCTGGGTTTTTGTTTCCCAGGTGCATTACCTTGCACTTCTTAGCATTGAATCTAAGCTGCCATACATTTGACCATTCCTCTAACCTTGCCAAGTCCCTTCTCATCCTTTCCACCCCACCTTGTGCATCAACTCTGTTGCAGATCTTTGTGTCATCTGCAAAGAGACATACTTTTCCTTCCAGTCCCTCTGCAATGTCACTTATAAAGACATTGAAGAGCACCGATCCTAATACTGAACCCTTGTGTACCCCACTAGTAACCCCCCTTTCTTCAGAGTGGACTCCATTTACTATTACTCTCTGTGTCCTATTCTCCAGCCAATTCTTTACCCAGGCTGTCATCTTGGGACTCACTCCCAGGCTGGCTAACTTGTATATTAATCTTTTGTGTGTGACTGTGTCAAATGCCTTGCTAAAGTCTAGGTAGGCCATGTCCACAGCCCCTCCCTGATCTACTACTTTGACCACCCAGTCAAATAAATCTATCAGATTTGTCTGGCATGACCTTCCCGCTGTGAATCCATGCTGCACACAAAGATAGTTCCATCTGGTGTTTGAGAGACAGACACAATACATAATGCTTAGGCTCTGTACTAGTGTAGCTAAATGCTCGGTTTTCCAGCCTTTTTTACTCATATTCATTAGTTTGTTATGCATTTTAAACTGTTTTGCTGGTAACTATTCTCTTGCCAGTTTTGAAGGAGCTTTTCTTTATACCTGGGATTTCATGAAGTTTATTTTTAGATATGTACTGGTGAGTGTTTATGTACAGATATTTCTAACCCATTTATTGCAGTTACCTCCTGTAAGTTGTGTGTACAATTTGAATTTTTTGAAACTTTCATTTATTTATTTTTTAGATCCTGTAAGAGCAGCGAAAAGGGGAGAAGACCTCTGCTTAGCACATCTATTATCAAATGGCTGGTAAAATATTGTAAGCACAAGTAAGAGAGGCATAACTTTTTTCTTAAGAGTATTTAAAACTGTTTTATAATGGAAATTTACAGGTTTTGTATTCTTTATTTTAATAGTTTGATTCACCTGAGATTTGGAACCTGGAATGTGGGAATCTGTGCTAGACCAGGTCCACAATGCTGGGAATAACTCATGGATTATATTAAATAATTAGTGAACTACTAATTACACTTTGAATCTGGGTCTCTGTAACACAACCCTTGTTTATAGTTTGAGAATATATTCAAAGGTGAAAAGAAATGGATGAAAGAATTGAAGTGCAAACACAACAAATGCAGTTATGAAATGACAAAGTGGTTAAAAAAGAACTAAAAATTACAACAACAAAATAACTGATTATATTAGAGTAAGAGGGGAATCAAATGAGATTTCTAAAATGGTGGAACCAAGAATTTCCTCTCCCCCAAAAAGTGATAAGATTTTAAGGAAATCTAAGATGATAATTACATGTTGAAAGCAATTAAAGATTTTAAGTCTCAGACTGCTGGAGAGCCATGATCTCCTGCTAATTTAGGGGGAAAAAACTGTTGTGTGTTCAGAAAAAGAGTATGAGCAAGATTCACAAAGCAGATGCACTGGGCACAACTGAGATGCACCGGTGCATCTCAGAGATGTGCACTGGCACTATTCAGATAGGGCAGAGATACTCCGGTGCATCATGAATGCGCTGCACCACACAGGATGCAATGGAGCCTGATTATGATATGCAGCACATCTGGAGGGGTGTGTAGCTGCATACACGGCACATCCCCATTCACAAAGCAAAATGAATATGGAAACACAATGCATACACAGCACATCCAGCAAATGTGCACTAAGGAGATAAGTATTAAAGAAGTAGACTTAAGTGCAAGCCCCCAGCAGGCAGACTGCAGGATAGCATCAACAGGCAGAACACCAGCAGCACAACAGCAGTCACAGCCATGGATGGTGCACCATTCCTGATGGTGGGCATGATAATGGGGATGAGGAGATGGGCAAATCAACAACATGGTGACAGAAGGCACCATAAGTGACCTGTCCCACAGCGGTATCATGCCAGACTAACATTAGAACAACTGACAGATACAGAAACAGTCGGCTGATATTGCCTGAACAGGGCAATTCTGAGGCAGCTCTGTGAGCTGTGCCATAATGAAATGCAGGCATCCACTGGAAGGGGTCATGCCATATCAGTGATGACCAAGGTGATGACACAATGTGCCTGCTAGCTATGGGAACCTTCCAGAGGTCAGTTGGAGACACCACCACAGGCATGTCCCAGCCATCCACATCCCATCTCTCCACACAATTCCATACCACACTGCTCCCACATGTTTTGGAGATCATTCAATTCCAAAACACACAGGTAGAGCAGACAGAATATATGCAGCAGTTCCACAGGGTGGCATGCATGCCAGGCATCATGGGGCCATTGACTCCATCCATGTGGCAATCCGTGCACCACCTGGTGATGAGGCCATGCCGTACATGAACCGTAAGGGGTTCCACTCCATCAACTGCTAGGTGGTGTGCAATACCACAGAGTGCATCAGCAGTGTCTGCACCATGCACCCTGGGAGTACATAAGATGCCTTCATATGGAATCAATCCACCCTGTGCCACAGGTTTGAGACCTGGGGTATACACAGCGGCCACCTAGCGGGTGAGTGGGGCATGCATACATGTCCACAAACAGGACACTGTGGTGCAACAAATGTCGGGAGGCAGTGCAGGTGTGCAGGGGCCTCAGCAGGACTTGCACAGGGGGAGGTGCCCAGGTGGGACATTGGAGGTGGGCACACAGACAGGATGGTGCACACATCATGGAAGACAGTGCAGCAGCACAACACAGCATGGGAGACTAGGTGATGTGGAACAGCAGGTACATGTGGCAGAGTGGAATGCACCACACACATCCAGGCATAGGTGACTGCTGGGCAATGGCAGGCAAGCAATGCCACACTGGACAGGAGTGGTCAGCCGTGGATACGGGCATGGGCAGTTACAAGGCAGAAGAGGGCAGACAAGGCAATCAATCACTGGTGAATGTATGAATGCACTATCCCACCATAGGGGAGGAAGATGCACTGGGAGGTGGGCCACAGGGACAGAGGTAGACAGGCAGCAGCCGCACCAGTGTGCCATGCTGGAGTGTGGGGGGCTTTGGTAGACAAAACATGTGTAGGTGCGGTACTTACAGACTGCTTTGTCCCCTCACAGGTGATGTGATGTGATGTATCTTCTCCGACCCTGGCTTCTCACCCCCTTCTGCCATCCTGGCACAGATGAGGGCTACAGTGAGGGACACACTGCTACATACACCATCCATGAGCATGTCTCCGGCATGCTGAAGATGCAGTTCAGGTGCCTGGATAGGTCAAGTGGTGCTTTACAATATAGCCCAGAGAAGGCCTGTGACATATTCCTGGCCATTGACCATGGAATAACTGTCCAGGCTGAGGAGGGCAACAGTTCCAGTGAGGAGGAGGGGAAAAGGAGGATGCAGTGGAGCAGGGCCCCTGTGGTGGAGGTGACTGCAGGGCCCCACACCTGGTCACCAGATTCTGGAAGCACAAGGACACTATCGTGGAAGAGCACTTCTGGGACCAAAGGTGAGTAACACAGGTGGGACACACTCAGCAGCCCCCTTACATACCCCCACACACACACATGCATACACCAACACACACATCACAGGTCAGATGACAACAACACAGCCATTGTGTAGCACACCCGTGAGGGGTGACAGTGATTCACAGACACACACACACACACACACACACACACACAGCAGGCCACACATGGATGGGAGGGCATGGTATCTGTGCTGAGGATGACATGAATCAGTGTATATCCACTGGTACACATGCACAGCAGATACAGGACTGCACTCATCATGCCCATGTCACATAGCACAACACTGGTGCCCCCGGCCATACATGGGGCAACATACAGGTGTCCCACTCAGGTATTGTACAGGCTTTCACGTGCCACATCATGCAACCCGAGGCACTGTTAGCCATGTGTGGGATGCAACAAGTGCTGGTAACAGGGGCCATGGGAACTGTCAACTCAGGCATCAGTGGGAGCCACCAAAGCCACCATGAACATGTGGATGGCCACACCCACACCTGGTGGTCACTGAGTCAGCACCACTGGCAATGGGAGGTGTCCGCCACCCCTGCTAGGGTACTGCAGCAAGACCGTGAATGGGTGCTCACTGGTGTCATGTCCCAGAGATCCAGGTTAGATCTGGGGGTGTTGGGGATGGCCATATGTGGTGACAGCATCGGCAGCAATGGGTTTACCTAACACTGTGACCTGGGGTGAGTGAGGCACTCCTGGGGGAGTGGCTGATAATCCAGAGGCCACGTTGCACACTGTTTGCACTCACCATCTCTGCAGTGAGTGCAATATGCTCCAGTGCAGCGGTCGTGCCTACCCACAGTAGGTGAGCCTCTGCCAGCATCTAGGTGCATCATGCAGCCGATGACACATGTTCCATTGCCAGCTGTGTCCAAATGCCCCTCAGCTTTACCCTGAGGGATGTCTGCCCCTCCACGGTGTTTTGCAGGAGGCATGTGAAGCCCTCAACCTAATCAGCAGGGAATGCATTTCGGAGATGGTACTGAGGGGCAGGTGGGGACCTAGCCTGTTGCATTGCATCAACTGTAGGTGGACACCTCACAGCAGGCCACTGTATATGAACATATGAAATTTTCCAGCAGATAAAGGCCTAGAGGTCTATCAAGTCTGCTCGAAGGTGCAGCTAGCACCCCTTATTCTTCAGCTGCCCCTCCCTTCCACCCTTCCCCTTCATTAACCCTCCCCCCGTCCTGTCCCATCCCTTTTTGAAGCAGTCCAGTGTTCTACTGGATACCACTTCTGTAGGTAATGCATTCCACCCAGCCACCACCCTCTCCATAAAAAAGTGTCTCCTCATCTCCCTCCTGAACCTTCCTCCCTCCAGTCTCATATCATGGTCCTTGGTGTCCCTTCCCTCCCTTACTTTGAACAGCCCCTCTGTACCTGTCTTGTTTATTCCTTTCATGTATTTAAAGGTTTCAATCATGTCCCCCCATCCCTCCTGTCCTCCAGTGAGTACATGTTCAACTCCCTCAACCTCCTCTCGTATGGTAAGTCCCCCTGCCCCTTGATCATCTTTGCCACCCTGCGCTGTACCCTCTCCAGTAACTTAATGTCCCTCTTCAGATATGGGTGCCAGTACTGCATGCAGTACTCCAGAAGTGGTCTAACTAATGACCTATACAGTGGCAGAATCATCTCCTCCTCCTCGAGGATATACCCTTGCAATACAACCCAGCATTTTATTGGCCTTTGCAGCTGCTTCCTACATTGTGCCGAGTTGTTCATTGACCCTGTAATGAGCACCCCCAGATCCTTCTTTCTCCTTATCTGGGCTAGCTGCACTCCCCCAGCTGGTAATTCCTCCTTGAGTCCTTCATCCCAAAATGCAGCACCTTGCACTTTTTAGCATTAAACCCCAGTTTGCCAGGTGTCTGACCAGGTTTCAAGCTTTGCCAGATCATCCTGCAACCCCTGACATCCCCCTAGGTCATCCACCACCACTCCTACCTTGGTACCATCAGCAAACAGACTGATCTTGCTCTTGATGTCCCATGATATGTCTGCAATGAATATCCCAAACAACACTGGTCCCAACACCAAGCTCTGTGGAACACTGCTCGTCTCTACCCTTGGGTGTGAGAGCTACCCACCCACCACCACCCTCTGTTGCCTTCCCTGAAGCCAGTTTCCTACCCATCTCACCAGCTGTGCACCTGCCCCGTGCCTACTAACTTACTTCCCAGCCTTCCATGCAGCACCGAGTAGAATGCCTTACTGAAGTCCAGATACAGGACAGCCACTGAATGGCCCCTGTCCAGTTGCCTAGTTACCCAGTCATAGAACTCCACCAGGTTGGTTTGGCAGGATCTGCCCCGTATGAAGCCATGCTGTCTTCTGTCCTGTAGTCCTTTGGCCTCTAGGAGGGCCACCAGCTCCTTCAGGATAGTCTCCATTAGCTTACCCATGATAGATGTGAGGCTCACTGGTCTGTAGTTTCCTGGTTTATCCTTGGGGCCACTCTTGTGGAGGGGCACCACATGAGCCATCCTCCAGTTCTGAGTTACAGACCCCGAATGTAGTGAGGCATTAAATAGGTCTGCCAAAGGTCCTGCAAGGACTTCTGCCAGCTCCTTCAGTACCCTGGGGTGGATGCCATATGGGCCTGGTGCCTTGTCCACGCTCAGTGCCTTCAAACCCTCACGAACTCTGCCCTCCATGATTTCCCCATCTGTCACCCCTTCTCCCCTGTTTCTGCCATTTCTCCTCCCTTGGGTGTCACCCCCCTCTTCTTTAGTAAATACTGAGCAGAAGTACTAATTTAGTGCTTCTGCCTTATCGACGCATGCTTCCACCCAACCCTCCTTCCTAATCCTTACTATGTGGTCCTTATAGCCTTTTCTCCCCGATGTACCTAAAGAAGTCCTTCTCCCCCTTCTTAATGCCTTGTGCCAGCCTGAGTTCCGTAGATGCTTTGGCTCCTCTTATTGCCCTTGTCACCTCCTTCGATTCTGTCAAGTACTTCTCCCTGTCCTCCCCCCTCCCTGTTTTGTTGTACTTCCTAAAGGCAGCTGTTTTTCTTCTTACCTTTTCCATGACCTCCTTGCTCAACCAGCTCAGTTTCTTAGCCCTAGCCTTCTTGCTCTGGGCCTTGCAGCAGGTTTTGGTTGCCTCCACTATCCCCAGCTTTATGAGCTCCCACCTCTGGTTAGTGTTCATACTAGATTGAATTCTGGCCGGGTACCCTTTTACCACTTCCCCCATCCTCCCAAAATCGGCCCTTCTGAAGTCCAGCACTCTTGTGCCAGATTCCACTCCTTCCTTGTCCATATCCAATGTGAACCATACTGAGTGGTGGTCACTCCCTGACAGTTGTTTCTCCACTGTAAGTTTTCTCACAAAGTCCCAATTTGCCAGCACAAGGTCAAGTGTATTTCCTAACCTGGTTGGTTCACTGATCATTTGCAGCAGGAAGATGTCCTGGAAGTCATCCAGCAGTACCTGCTCCCTTCTGTTACTGGTTGTTGGGGTACTCCAGTCCACTCCTGGCATGTTCAAGTCCCCCACAATCACCACACTACCCTTCTCACAGGTCCTCCTGATCTGTTCTGCTAGTTCCCTGTCTAACTCTTCCATCTGAGATGGTGGCCTGTACACCACTCCCATTCTAAGAATCCTATTCTTGGAATCCTGGATTTGCATCCAAAGTGACTCTGTACTACCCTTCTGCCCTTCCTCCCTTACACACTTCAGTCCTTCATTCACATATAGTGCCACACCCCCTCCTTTCCCAGTCACCCTGTCCCTACGAAATAACCTGTACCATGGTACAGACAGGTTCCAGTCATTGTATTGGGTGGCCCATGTTTCTGTGATGGCTGCAATGTCCACCTCTCCCTCTGCCATGAGCACCTGTAACTCTGCAGTTTTCCTCCCAAGGCTCCTAGCATTAAGGGTGACCACCTTCCACCCTCCCCTCCCATCCTGCCCTCCTTTCCTAGCAGCACCAATAGTACTTGCCATTTGTCCTTTGTCACTGTAATGGGGTTAAGCTCATATGGTTTCCCAACCTGTGGTCTCTGCATATCTTGCCCAATTGCCACCCCCACTACTAGTTTAAATTCCCAACTTGCTCTATGTACTCCTCCATCCTCTGTTTCTACACTTTCTTTCCTCCTCACTCAAGTGTAGTCTGTTCTTCGTATAGAGACTACTGTCCTCCCAGGTCCCTCCCACCCCCCAACAGCCCATAGCCTTTAGCACAACACCAGGTTCTTAGCCATCTGTTAAATTCCTCTATTCTCAACTTTCTTGTTGTGCTTGCCTTGGGCACCGGAAGTATCTCTGAAAAAGTTACTGATCTTCCTTCCCCCTCACATAAATGTGCTAGTTACTTAAACCTCCTCTGGACTATATCTACTGCCTTGTCAGCCAGGTCGTTTGTCCCAAGATGTATAATTAAATGAGGCTTGTCCCTACCCCTTCTAGCATATTTCAGAACAGATTGTCCCACCCTTTCCGCTGTCATTCCTGGCATGGCCTCCACACAAATGCAACTATGCCTCTCCCCCTTTCTACCCCACCTGACTCCTCTTAGTGTTGAGTCCCCCAGCATTAAGATTCCACCACTCTTACTCCCTGCTTGCTTCCATTCCTCTCCCTCTTTCTCTCTCATTTCCAGCTCCTCTTCTTCCTCCTGCACATTTCCCCCTTTTGCCCCTGTTGCAATACTCCCAGCAGAACTTCCCCCCGCACCAGTTTGGTCAAGGCATTTATCAATTACTCCTCTAATTTCATCATTTCCCTCCTCCACCTTCTTCTTCTCTAGCAGTGCAAAACTATTTTCTGAAGACCCTTCACAAATGCCCGCTCCCTCTCTCTGCATAGTAACCTGTGCTCTCCTTTCTACTCCATGACTTTTGCCACTTCTTAACCTCCCCTCACAAGTCCCTATCTCCTCCTTCCATTTGTCTTTTGTGTCTTGACCTGGTTCCCCCGGCAATCGTTCTTCCTGGCTTGGGCCCCTTTGTCTCTGGTTCCCTTCTTCTGACCTTCTCCTCACCACTGTTGTCTTAAATCACCCTCCCTCATCTCCCCTTCTTCCTCCCTCCAGTACTGGGCTAAACCCACCCCCAATCTGCCTTGCATGTCTTAGTTCCTCCTGCAGACCCTCAATCTCCTTTCTAAATTTCTCTTTGTGGTTGCACACTAAACATCCTCCCACTCTCCATGCAATTTTTAGAAAGATTGGTGCACCACAGTTGTTGCAGCGTACCACCCTACCCATTGCTGTTGTTGCCCACCAGCGACCCCCCAACCCTTCAGATGCAGGATACCAAACACTCCCCCAAGTCTCCCCTCTCCCCTCTCTCTATTAGTGCAAAACATTCTTTTCTTTATTTCTCTTACCCCCTTTGTTGTACATGTTTGGATAGATTGAGCAACTACTTTTTATATTCCTATCCTTCCTATCCACACTCAAAAAGAGACTTTATGTAACTATTGCACAACCTTCTTCAAACTCATGCTCCTCCTTTCCCCAATGCAATAGCAATGTGAAGAAGTAACAATGAAAGCTCCTAGATTTGCATCTACTTCCCTTCCACTGAGATAGCAGTCACCTCTTCACTTGCTGCTGTTCCTTTCCTGGATGTCTGCTTCTGCTATGACAGTTGCATATCCTTTGCCCGTTTGAGGAACTGATGTCAGAACCCCTGGTATAAAGGAAATAATGGACATGGGGTGGGTGGGGTGAGGGGCTTGGGACCAGTCAAGTCTTCCAGAAACAATCAGGTAGCTGGGGCCCCTGGTCAGACCATTAGCACCCTTCCCCCACTCTGCACTAAGCTTTGCAGCTAGTGAAGCCAACAACAATGAATCACAATTCTACTCAAAGCCCCCAAAATAGGTTTGCTACCCAAAGAAACAGGACTCCAAACAGCTTCACCAACAACACATCAAAATAGGCTTGAAATTAGAAGATATAGGTCTCCAATTCAAAGAAACTGACCCAGTTAAATCACACCACTTATGTTTTTAAATCAGAAGAAATAGGCCTCTACAAATGCAGCTTGTCACACAGTGAAACTTCAAACAAATGAGCCCACTTTATAGCTACCAAAACAGGTTGCAAAATTTCAACAGCCCCAAACAATACCCTGCTAGCCCCTTAGAGGTAGTAAGAAAGAAAAGAAATAACCATCTGCCAAGTAGAATCCACAAGAAACAATGTAAAAACAACAACAAGAAGCTACTGTACTGTACAGATCTGATACTGTCCCCCTTCTAGTTCCTTCTGAGAAGCCAAAGCAATAGACACCACACCTGATTCAACTCTGCCTCCCTAGCTGAGTGAGACCTGGCCAGACCATTAGCATCCTTCCCCTACTCTGCATTAAGCTTTGCAGCAAGTGAAGCCAGCAACAATGAATCACAATTCTACTCAAAGCCCCCAAAATAGGTTTGCTACCCAAAGAAACAAGACTCCAAACAGCTTCACCAACAACACATCAAAATAGGCTTGAAATTAGAAGATGTAGGGCTCCAATTCAAAGAAACAGACCCAGTTAAATCACACCACTTATGTTTTTAAATCAGAAGAAATTGGCCTCTACAAATTTAGCCTGCCACACAGTGAAACATCAAACAAATGAGCCCACTTATAGCTGCCAAAACAGGTTTCAAAATTCCAACAGCCCCAAACAATACCCTGCTAGCCCCCTTAGAAGTAGTAAGAAAGAAAAGAAATAACCATCTGCCAAGTAGAATCCACAAGAAACAATGTAAAAACAACAACAAGAAGCTACTGTACTGTACAGATCTGATCCTGTCCCCCTTCTAGTTCCTTGAATCGGAACTGGGCACGGACAACCACTGCATGTCCAGAGAAACCTGCATCATGGTCCCCTGTTGCCAGCTGCTGCACTACAGCACCCTGCTGAACAGTGACAGCAGTCCCTGTCCCCACAGCAGCACCAGCCACCGGGCCCCCAGCAACCACCACTGTGGATGATTGTGCAGACATTGCGGTTGCACCTGGGGTCACAGGACAGCCAACGCAGCATGGTACCACCTGTGCATGCACCTGTGCCTTGGCCATACCACTGTTGGCCATGTCCCCCCATATTTGTGTAACATTGGGATCATCAGCATCATTGCACACTCCCTGCGTACCAGATGCCAGCACCAGTAGGGTGTCCACAATGTCCACTCTGTCCACTGAGTTGTCATCAGCCAAATCCAGTATGTTGACCAGCCATGAGCTATCATGGCCACCAGCCATGGCACTGAACATGGAGGGGTTTGATGACCTAGCACCAACCAACATTGCATCTTGGGCTGTGGTGACATTGGAAGGGCCTGGCATGGCATCGTCCACAGCCCCAGTTGCAGCGTGGCATGATGATTGGGCCTTCTCCCCATCCAGGTCAGTGGGGAATCTACTGGCTATGGCAGCACCTGTGAGGTGTGATGGAGCTGTAAGAGAGAGTGGAAACATGGTTACTGACATGTGTAAATGATATGTTCAGACAGGCATGTACAGGGGGACATTCACGTGTGCCATAGATGTGGCTTACATGCCATACAGGGGAGTGCTGGCCATAGTGCCACTGCTGTGACCATGTTCTGGCATAGGCAGGCATGCACCGAGGCCTGTCCAGGTGCTCAGGGACATGTGTGTGACTGGCCCCCCTCGACACTACCCATGGGTACCTCTTCCCAGATGACCACCCCACCCACCATGGTTGCCTACCCCTACCATGCTGCACTGAGGTAGCATGTCGTGCATCTGCACCACACTGTTGATGGACAGGGCATACAGTGACATGCTCAGTGCACACTGACACGTGGGCACTTAGTGGCCTATGGTGGGGCTAGTCAGGGCACACATGACAAGTGCATGCAGACCGGCACTGTGCTTGGAGCACGTATACTCACAGTGCTGTGATGGACTGCCACCTGTCTGGAAGCTGCCACCCAGAATTCCCAGCACAGTCGGCTGGCTTATGCTGGCCACCAGCCTCTCCTCATTGGGTGTGAGGTGCATCGCAGTCTGCGGCCAACCCCGTGTCACACCCAAGGAGGCCTTGATGTTGGCCATCTTATCCTTGGCCCTCCACTTATCATCACTGAAGTGCTTCCTGCACTGCTGTGGTGTTCTGTTATATTTGTCATGGGCATTCACAAGCCTGGACACCTCCTTCCAGCCCTCTTCCCTGTGCTGGTGGCTGCCACTCCTGCCAGCTAGAATTTTCTGCCTCAAGAGGTAGGCTTCCTGCAGGGCCCTATCTTCATACTCTGTAAAATTTAGACATCTCTATCCAGCTGCTCCATCCTGTATGCACATTGTGGTTCCTGTGGGGGACAATATGCAGGTATCAGTGCAGTACAGGCAAATGTGGATGTGTACCACCACAGTGGCAGGATGCTGCACAGACACAGCACCCTGTATGCCCTATGTACCCCACTGTCAGATGGTGTTGACAAGCCATAAATGGTAAAATGTAAACAGACCTACCTTCAAGGATGTAATACCTGTCGATCACCTAGAAGTGGGGAGGCGCTTTCAGGAGCATTTATAGCTTAGGGCATGCAAATGAGATTGGGAACATTTGTAATGAGATGCTAAACAGATGATATGCCCCTGAATGTGGCAGTGAGCTGATTTGGGAGCACTGTCTATGAATTGCATAATTGACCCCAGCTCATCTCAATCAGCAATGTACAACTGATGCATTGAGCACTTCACCCTATGGCACATTCCCCCCACATGCGTGGTTGACTTGGTGGTATTTCCTAACTGCGGTGCAAGTTGCATGGTGCATCCCTATGTACGCGTGATGCAGAATCAGTGCCATGTCATGTATAACGCAAACTGTCTGGTGGTTCCAGTAGCAAGATCAATAACAGCAGCACATCTAGGTCCACATGCGCTATTGGAGTTGTGCTGCATTACCTGTTGTGTGTGTGTATGGCACATCAGTGTCACATTGCATCAATGTGCACCAGAAGTGCACAATGCACCACTGGCAGTATGCACAGTCCCAGTGCACTGTGATTGGCATTGTTTGCCATTCACATTGTGGCAGTACCATGTGAATTGCGCATGCAAGACACAGTCATGACCCCTGACCCTCATCTCCTGCCAGTGCTGTGCACACAGCACATGCATGGTGACACACAATGGGCAGCAATTGAGCATTGTCATGCTGCAACACCATGAGGTGTGGTCCAGTGCAGGACGGTCTCTCTTGCATGTGGCTCAAATAGGCCATTGGACACCAGCAGCCTGTTCAGTGCACACCTGCTCCAGATAAACAGTGTCAAACCATGCCATGTGCACAGGCAGTAGGGCCAAGCGCCATGAACTGGAGAGAGGTGGAGCTGGTGAACCTTGTGGAACTTGTCATGCATCTGGAGGGCCAGCTATTTGGGACCCAGGACCTCACTGAGCTGTGCTCAGCAGTGTGGGTGAGGATTGCGGAGCACCTGGTGCGCAGAACCAGTGTGGAGAGCATGGGGGAGCAGTGCAGGCATCTATATGGGGATCTGTAGTGCCGGGACCCGGACAGGTTCCAGAGCCTCCATGATCATGCATGCAAGGATGCAGTGTCATGTCCAGGTAAATCACAACATCCTACACCAACACAGGCAGACAGGGGTAAGTTTCTGGGTGGGGTGCTCTGGCGCAAGGTCCCACACACCCAACATGCACACACACACACACACACGTGTAGTTAGTTAGTTAGTTAGTTAGTTAGTTAGTTAAAACCTTTATTTTTAAACAGGAATTCAGATGGAAACATCACATCATTAGGACGAATTCCTATTTTCAAGATGGTCCTGTAAAGTATAATATAATGTACTTCTAAACATATAAATCAAATGTTACAACAAGAACACTACAGTACAAGATTATATAAATCAAGCATTCACAATATAATACATCAAACATCTAACACTCATCTGTAACAATCACAATGAACTTTTAGTTCAGATCTCAAACTTATTAAAAATACTTTCAAATCATTAATTTGATTACAATATACAGGTTTCAAAGCCCCCCATACTTTATTAACAATGACCGGAAATCCGAGATTACTATATGAGTTTATGAGCCTTGGAGATATATAACCTCTTACATTTATATCTCTCAAATTACATACATACTTTCTTGTTTCCAATTTATCATAAAGACTTTCAGGTTGTTGTAATTTTATTACTTTAAAGATTTGAGTTAACCAAGAAATCTGACGTTTACTGTCCTACGTAAGCCAACCTAATTCACTAAGCACATGACAATGATGTGCTTTATAATCTTTTTGTGTTATAAATCTAGCCATCTTATAATTTAATTGGTCAACTTTCAATAACAATCTATTTGCTGCTAGACCATATATATGATTTCCGTATTCCAAAACTGGAAGAAGAAATTGATTTATAACTTGTTCTCTCATTAATCTGTTCATACAGAAACTAGAATGCCTAAAAGCTCCCAGCCTTTTATTTGCCTTCATTATGGTTTCTGTTATATGATGTTCAAATTTCAATGATGAATCTATCCAGACACCCAAATATTTATATACTGTAACCTGTTCTAACATTTCATCACCTAATGTTTTTATATTAACCATTATTTTACCAAGATTTGAAGGAGTTTGCTTTCTTCCAAAGACCATAAGCTTAGTTTTTTTACTATTAAGTATTAAGCCAGATTTAGTTAGCCATTTTGATAAGCCTGTAAAGTCATTCTGAAGATTTTTTTGCATTTCACCAATTGTATGACCACTGGAAGTCAACAAAGTATCGTCTGCATAAAGGTTTATATTAGAATGCTTTACACAATCTGAAACCTTATTAATATATATCAAAAACAATATTGGCCCTAAAATGGAGCCCTGAGGTACTCTTCTTTGAACATTTAATTTATTTGATAACACACCATTTATACAAACCTGTTGAGTTCTTTTTGAAAGGTAAGATTTAAACCAATTTCCTGTCTCCTCAACCACACCAATTTCGGCCAAACGTTTAACCAAAAGCCTATGATTAACTGTATCAAAAGCTTTGGATAAATCCATGAACACTGCTCTGACCGATTGGCCCCCCTCTAATTTTGATGCAATAGCATGAACCACATTGGTGAGAGTGGTGTCCATGGAATACCCCTTACGAAAACCAGATTGTTGTTTTGTTATTAATGAATACTTTTCCAAATGGTCGACCAATTGTACCTGGATTAGTCTTTCCAAAATTTTTGATAACCCGGACAGTAAAGCAATAGGCCTATAATTTGTTGGTTGGAATGAATTACCTGAACCTTTATATACAGGAATGATTTTGGTGTTTTTCCAAACATCTGGGAAGACGCCCTCAGTCAGAGACCAATTAAACAATTTAGTCAATATGGGAGCAATCACCTGAACAGAATCTTTCAAAAATCGATTTCTATAAAATCAAGACCAAAAGCCTTATTTGTTTTTAACTTCCTAAGTTCTACCTTTACCTGTTTGCAAGAAATTTTTTTAAAGCTAAACCTCAGAGTATTAATATGTAAATTTTCATTAACTTCACCCCCAATTTCTGGATCAATGAGATCCAAATCAGGCAATGTAACAAAATAATCATTCAAAATGTTTGATGTATCCTTTGAATTCTGGGCGACACCTCTAGCTATCATTTGAATAGGCGGGCCGTATGCCTGTGGGGTCTCAAAAGATGTTAATAATGACCAGTACTTTTTATTATTATCTGTAGTCTGTTTAATTTTGTCTTGAAAATAATTTTGTTTCAGTTTGTTTATTTGAAATTTCAAATAATTTCTAGCTTTTTTATAGTCTTCCCAGTCCTCATTTTTTAAAGACTTACTCGCCTTTTTCCACAGACAATTTTTGCCACGTATTAATTTTTTAATTTTTTCCGAGACCCAGGGAACATGTGATTTTCTTTGCATACATATACGAAAGGGAGCCAATTCGTTACAAATCTCTAAAAAAACATTTTGAAAATTCCTGAATCGCTGTATTCACAGAAGGTATTAAAAATAGTCTATCCCATCTTACTGAAAAAAGTCTAGCTACAAATGATTCTTTGTTATAGTTTTTGAAATTTCTGTGTTTTATTTTTAGAGGAAAATTTCTAATATAATTGCATTTTTTATCTTCCATGACAAATAGGCAGCTTATTGAGCTGTGATCCCCCATCATTGGTTGTTTTACTTCAATTGATTTCATATTAATTTTTGTTGTAACAAAATTTAAATCCAATATATTACCAGCACTAAGATGAGTAGTTTTCCTAGTAGGAAGTGTAATCTTCTGATCTACCTCTAAAATTTTGAAGCTTTTCTCTAATGCAAGGCCCCTTGATTTTCCCCACTCTGCATTGAAGTCGCCAATTAACATTAATTCGCAGCTCATTGTAACCTTCTGAATAACTGATGCTAAGTTTTCAAATTCAGCTATTGGAGCCTTAGGGGGAGCATAAATAACCCCCACTACCAGTTGTAAATTTTGAACCTTAACTAGTAAACAATCAATTTTTCCCACCTGGCCAGAAAACAAAATTGAGTTTTGTCCAAGTTCCCATTTTATAAACATTAGAACACCATCACCTCGCATTCCCTTCCTATCCAGTCTGTAGCTATTATATCCCTCAGGTTCAAATTCTTTCGTGTCTATGCTTTTATTTAACCATGTTTCAGTTAATGTCACTATTTCAGGAGTTTATGTTTCTACCCAGGATTTCATTATATCCCCTTTTTTCTTTAAACTTCTGGCATTATCATATATGACTTTTATTTCTCCATATCTACCAGGTCCTGGATTTGTTTCTATATCACCCCCCAGAATCAATGATATTAATAAACAGTTTCTATATTTAGTCTGTCCAGGGACCACAAGGCTCATATCAAGTGTTTTTTTGTTTAACTGATCTCCAATTATAAAAAAGAATTTCTGCATTGCCCTCTATGCTCCATAACCCCTTTTATTAGTGTTGCTCTCATTTTTAAAACAGCGCCAACTTCAATTGCTAAGGTACTTGATACTTCAAGTTGACACAGGGTTGTTAATTTCACCATTAGTGACAAGAGTACACACAATTGAAACAACAGCCTGCAAAATAAATCCATTCTATAGGATGATTACAAACCTGTAAGTTAAAACTATTATCACAATTAGCTAAAATATAAACTAATACTATCAATTCTAACAGTCACAACTTCTATATGTTAGTGCAAAAACTTTTTACCTCACTGTTTTGTTGCTGAGTGGCGCTCGCGCCACTCACACTCATGCAGTACCAGCGCAAGGTTTTAACAGAATCCGCCCCTCCCAGAATGGTGACTCTACTTCTCCAGTTCCGCCCCCTTCACAGCTGCTGTTAATGCTATTGGTAACTGGAGAGATTCGGGAGCAGTGACGCAAAGTCACTCAAAGCAGTAGCCCTCTCAGGAACAAGATGTTTGGTCCATTATAGCTTCAGCTGGAGTACCAGCGTGAGGTTTTACCAGAGTCCGCCCCTCCCAGAATGGTGACGCTACCTCTCCGGTTCTGCCCCCTTCACAGCAGCTGTTAATGCTATCGGTAACCGGAGAGATTTGGGAGCAGTGGCACAAAGTCACTCAAAGCAGCAGCCCTCTCAGGAACAAGATATTTTGTCCATTACAGCTTCAGCTGGAGTACCAGTGCATGTGGCATGCCATGCCCCTACTACATGTGTGGCACAGACATGACCACTGTACACAGATGTGTGTTGCACGGTGTACGACTGGGGGTGCATGGGCACTCTGGCTGGTGCACTGGGGTTCAGATGGTGGCATGTCACACAACCATCCACACACCACCATGGTGGGCACATGCTGGGGTGCTGTGTGTTACTGGATGTTGACCAGGGCACTTTCATTGGGTCACTGTGGGGTGGGTCCATCACTGCATTCTGGCACCAGTGGTGTTGCTGTGGGACACAGGGTGTATGTAATACACACCTACTATCACCTCACTGTGCTCTTTGCTTCTGTTTCCCTCACAGGGCTGGCAGACAGGCAGAGGGCCATGGCAGCAGTGGAGGCTATGCTCACTAGAGTCAGTGGAGGAGGCTGGGGACCCGTTCATGCAGATGCAGGTGAGTGTTCTGCTTGTACATCCTCTGTGTGTTCAACAGGGGGGCAGTGCCCACTGCAGGCCATTGCTGGCCACATGTGCACATCTGAGTGCTGCACAGTGTGCACATGCATGGGATTTTGCCATGGCAGTGTGTGCTTGGGCCATAGTGCACATGGCTCCTGTGTGTTTGTCTACCTTGTGTGCATCTGCTGAGGACCATGAGCATACTGTGGTGCTCCATTGGTGTTCAGATGGGGTCTGCATGATTTTGAAGCCTGCTGGCATCAGCACATGCTGTGTGGGACATTGCTGCATCCCCCTCTGCCTGCCCGTCACTCTGCATGCACATGTGGGCCTTGTGCTATCTCAATACCTTTGTGCAGTTACAGTGTGGCACTGTGTGCCAGCCTGTTGCCAGCAAGCAGTGTTCTTAGTGGGTTTTCAGCCATTGCTGTGGGGGCTGTCTCCTGTACACTCATGTGGTGGGCAAGGTGGGGGGGGCAGGTGTGGACCATGGCACTTAGTTCCTGTTGTCTGTGTCACAACTGTAGGTCCATGGATAGTCCAGCCAGGTGTGCCAGGGTGGTGGAGGAGAGGAGTCTTTTGGCAGATGGCAAGGTTGCAGCTCAGGAGGGTGCTCCAGAGGACATTGAAGTCACTATACCAATGGCAGGGGCAGTTCCTGCAGGCCATCACCCTGCTCATCAGGTGCTGAGATCCAGGGGCAGGAGTGGTGGCCACTGGGCTGTGGCCCATCCAGCACACTAGCCACTGGGCTGCCTGTAAATAGCACCTTTGTTGTTTGGCCCCCGCCCTCCATGCCCATCCCCATTGCCTGTTGTTATCCCCTGTTCCCTCACCACCATACCGTCCCCTTACTGTGTACTGTTTATTGTGTTGCTGTACTGATTCCCCCATCACCCGATCCCTGTTTGTACTGTTGTTTTAACATTGTAAATAGCTTATTGTGTTACATTTCTCATTTGACTAAAGTGTTTTATATTGATAATGGTGTCTGTGGTCACTCATTGTACCTTGTGTTTGTGCTCTATTGTGTTTGCTGGTTTCCACTATACGTTTGTTCCCATTTGCACATGTGCACCTGTGGTACTGCGCATCCATGCACCCTGTCCACCTTTCATGCCCACTACAGTGTGTGCCCTCCTTGTTGCATACGGCATGTTGGGTGGCTTTACACAATGCTGGCCTGTTCATTGCTACTCTTATGTGATGGTGCATGCTGGTTGTTTCTGTTGTACTGGTGCCCTGTTGTTGTTCCTCTCTACTTGTGGTCCACATTGACTGTGGGCATGTTTCACCTGTGTAGGACATGGCCTTCAGCCTGTGTGCCATTGTGATGCAGCTCCCATGTCCACTCTGCTGTGTTCCTGTACACCAGGACATGTGTCGCATTCTCTGCCATGCTGCACAGTGCACCTCTGCTGCTGTGGCCCACCTTACCAGTTACCCCTGTGCATAGCATCCATGCCTGTTGGGCTCTGTATTAGGTGTGTGCTTGGTGCTTCCAGGTGTCACCATGTGTGCTTTGTCTGTGCACCTTATCTGCTTTGTCCACTCTCCAGCCCTTTGGCCCTCTAACCAGTCAATGCTAGGTTGTTCACCTGAATCCTTTGTGCCTCTGCAGTTTCCCCCTGTTGCTCCTGAATCCCTTGCTGACTTGTTCCTTATTCAGTGTTGTGTGGTCCAGGGAGTCTTTTCACATCTTTGTTGTACTGGGGCATCTCAGGTTGCACCATGGCACTTCAGTAGTATTCACAGTGGGGATGCACATAGTACATCTCGTGTCAACTCCTTCTGTGAATACCACTGTTTGGGGACGGCACATCTCAGTTGCCCCCAGTGCATCTGCTTTGTGAATTCTGCCCCATAAATGTTTCACTTACTGCAGAAAATGAACCCCAGACTTGTGGTAACAAATTGGAAAATGTTGTTCAAGGAAATGTAAGTACAAGCAATGATTTACTAACAGATTTTGAAAATGTTATTACTGCCTTTTTGGTCAAAGAGAGAAATTTACATATACTGGGAAATTCAGACACTAGTTTTCAATGGAATAATGAACGGTAAATATCTAATAACAAGGTTAATGGATCAATACTAATTTATTAGAAAATTATACCATTCAGACAAACATTTTAATTGGTAAACAATTAGGAGAAATTAAATCGCTGTTGGTACATAACATATAGAATAATACATGGAGGGGGGGCCATGCTTAATGAGAACGTAATGTACACCCGAGGTGTGGGACGCCACTTTATGAAAAGCATCCCACACCAAAGGTGTGCATTAAATTCAAGTTAAACACTCCCCACATGTATTGTTTTATGTAATTACTTGGTGACATTTTTTTCTCTAACCAAATTTCTCTGGTGAAAGGCATATTTCAATAAGAGAACAGGAAGGGCAACAGTCCAGTCTGAAGAATGGTGGCTTGTGTACACAGCAATAAAAAAATCTATTAGAATGGCAGAACAGTTCTTAATTAGAAGAAACATGTTTAAAAACTTTTACTTCTGTTTCAAGTTTTCAGTTGTCACAAGTTACCACTGTCAAGGTGATATTATAATGCACTGCACAGGTCAGAGTTCAGGGTGCTTCATGGGGATACGACTCTGATTGAGAGAGAGATAGTGTGATGTTGGAAACCTTGCTGCCATTTGTCAAAGTTTGTGGTGCTGCATGCAAAGGTTAGTATGGCTCTGATTTATTTATTTTTAATTTTTATTGTTTTAGCAGTTTTTGAAGTCATTCTCTACGTTGCCAAATGGTCTGATTACTGGCTAGTGGCAGTTGTTAGAGGGCAGTGAGTAAGCATGTGCTAGACGGAGGAGAAGCTGGTGCATGTTTGCAGTTATAACCCATGGGTTATAACAACAAATTATTACCAGCTTCTCCTATGAGCAAAAAATGGCCCCTGGTTATTACAGTATGATAATGGGGAGAATTTTGAGATTGGAAGAACAAATTAAACAGCTGAAGAGACTTAGTGAGGATAAGAGTCAGAGTTCAAAGACTGAAGAGAAAAAGAATGGACAAAAAACAAATTGACAGATTACAGAAGAAGTAATGAGAAAATAATAAAGAGCAATGTCAGATCTTTTAGAAAGGCGTAGGAAACTTAATGAGCTTGAAAACAAAAAAATATATATATAATCCTCCTGAAATGGATTCATGTTGAAAACCGCAAAACAAGGTTCTATGTCTTAATGGCGATCACTGAATAGCAATCACTGTTTGGGAGCATGTACATCACCGAAAATTAATTATGGTGATGAACACTTGCAGCAACTAGAAAACTGGTGACTGGTTTTCTATGTTATGAGGGGGGATGTGACCCCCCATACCCTCCTGCAGGGGAGCTTTGCCCCCCCATGCCCCCAACTTATGAATTGTCAACTCCAGGGGGGTGCATGTCAGGAGGGATGAATTTCTTTAAAAAATTACAAGCCAACCACTAGCACAAAAAAAAAACATGCTGCATTCTAGACCCAAATCCTGCACCCTGCACACCCCAACTGACCATCCTCCTCAACACACTAGCTAATGAGCTCGGGAGCTCCCCAGCACACTCCCTCCCACATACCTTCCCTCCCCTTTCTCCCCCCCCATGAGTGTATGCACACATACACATGCGTACCCTTCCCATCACCCTACCTCGCCCATCCAGGTATCCGATCGCTATCCTGCCAGGTCGCCCTGAACACAGGTGCCAAGACTGAGTTGCCCTTTTTGAAAGCACTTAATCGCAGTTGCCTTGTTCACTGTATACTGCTAAACAATTATGGCACAGTCAAACTGAATGCCAGCAAAACAGCACCAGGAAATACAATGGGGCAGAAAAACAGTGACTATGCACAGTCCATACTCTGGAGGTTGAGGACATAGCTTGGGAGTAGAGATGGGCAAAGTTGGTGAAATTTGCTCCATGAATTTTGCAATTCTCAAAGTGGTAGATTATGCCTCTTCACTGTGAACTTTGCTGGCTAAGTTTTACTTCATCACATCTCTGCTTGGGAGGACAGAGGGGTGGGGAATGCAACTCAGAGGAAGAAACTCGGAGGGGGGAAACTTAGCATAATAAAGTGGGGGAGTGCAATGAGGGGAGTCAAAGCACTCATGACCTGACAAAAAATTTTATGCAGGGGGCTGCACCCCCACACCTCCATGTGGGGCACTGCATCCCCCTTAAATTATATAATCAACTCCGGTGGGGGATGCAAAACTCAGAGGAGAGAGGAAAAAGTTAGGAAGGGGGTGGGTGTTGTCTATTCACCTTTGACTACTTGGTGACAGTTGTGACAGGGTGCCCCCTGTCCTGAGTAGTGGTGCTAGCATTCCAAAATCCCCCCCCCCCCCAGTTAGATCTGGAGTATATTGTTAGGCTATTTTGTAATGCTGCCATGTTAATAGTGATACAGCAAATTTAAATTTCTCCTGAGGAGTGCTGGCAGAGTGTTGAAATCTGCATTGTGGATCACTTTGTGAAGCTATCCCCAGAAGGCTAAAATTCACCTTCCTGGTGTGGCTAGCATAGCAGTCCTCCCCCACCCATCCCTGTAAAATAATAATTCTCCATGGTGGCTAGTGGTTCCTCACCTCACCCGGTAATCCATGGAAATGTATTAACCACCCCGCCTGCATCTCTCCGAATCTCCTCCTTCTCTGATTCCTTTAAAAATCAGTAGTGGTTTAGTGGTTTTGGTAATGAAACTCCCATCCCGATCCCAAGTTCAAAATAAATCCCTAGTGATTCAGTGCCCCCCACCCAGCTCAACCATCAGCAAAATGTCCCTGCCACAACCCCAGCTCCCACCACCATCCTAAATCTGACCGGCAGTGGCAGAACATAACAGCCCTCCTCTCTCCTCCACAGCTGACCTGCTGACAGAGTTGCCAATGAAGCTCATTCACTGACAGCTGAGCTCAGTCGGCAGGCTGGCCATGGAGGGGAGAGGAGGACTGTGCTGGTCTGCCACTGCCGGTCTGATTTAGGATGGGGTTGGGAGTTGGGATTATGGTTGTGACAGGGACATTTCGCTGCTGGTGGGGCTGGGTGGGGGACTGGATCACCAGGGATTTATTTTGAACTGGGGATCAGGATGGGAGTTTCATTACTATAACCACTAGACCACCACTGATTTTTGGGTTAGAACATTTCTGCAGATTACCAGGTGGAGGGGAGGGACCAGTAGCCACCTTGGAGAATTATTATTATTACAGGAGCAGGTGGGGGGTGGGACTGCTAGCCACCAGGGATCTTGTTTTAACTTAAGTTTATAAATTTCACCCATGGATGGAAGGTGAAATGTCACCGTGGAAGGTAACATTTTGCCATGGAAGGTGAAATTTCATGTTCCACCCAGGTGAAATTTCACCACTCCGCCAGGCGAAATTTAGCATTTTGGCTACTCGAAGTGGGTGACATTTCATGGATTTCTCCACTAAACAAATTCTGCCACTTTGCCCACCACTACATGTTAATAATTCTGGCAATAAAATTCAGGAATAGTAACCCCCCCCCCATTAGTATTGCACTCTTGCCCTGTTGTTTTCTGTCCCGTGGCTCTAAGAGAAAAAGAATCAGAAGCCAATATGAAATACATTTAGCAGCTCTTGCTGCTTTAATTTCTAGTAGTGATTGAAGTGAATCAGCATATATTGCAATGAGGGCAAGCACACGGAGCTGGAGCTTGAATAGAAAGTGCAGGAATCATTTTCTTTATGCTGGTGCCCATGTAGGAAAAAGAATAAATAATATAAAATATTGGTGAGAGAGAGAGAGAGAGAGAGAGAGAGAGAGAGGGAAATAGTGTTAAAATAGGACCGCGCTTGCTCCTGGAGCTCTCTCTACCTCTCAGTTGTTTTTCAGCATGTGGAATGAATCAGGTGGCTGGCAGGATGCCAATGTTTACATCAGCTACACGAGCATATTTATATCAGGCAGTTTTCAGTGGCAGTAGGGGAGTTGAAACCCCCCTTTATGCCAGGAGGGCCCAATAAAGGAAGAAAGCCATCAGGCTGCAAGTTCTGCCGCCGCTTCAGCTTTGGGATATTTTTTTATCACACATGGAGTTTTCAGATATGGAGGCATGTCTGCCTGAATTTGTATCCTGAACTTCAACCCCGCTACAACAGTGATCACAGCTACAGGTACAGCACTGTAATGTACTGCACTGTTGTTTCCCTGTAACTGTTCTCTCTCATGCTCTTTTCTCTGTGTGGTTTTTACCACAGTCTTATTCCTTACTGGTTTTGACTGACTACCCCTGAACTTATACCAAATATAGTCAAGAGAAGGAAGCTAAAATCTAAAGGTATTCAAACAATGCCTGTAAAATTTAAAAAAAATAACTGACCAGTAAAATCTATCTCCTACCCTTAACTGATTTAGAGTCAGAGGATTCATTTACTGAACTTAAAAAGCATACAAATTATCTCATTGAAGTAAAACTGATAAGGAGTAATAATTACCTACAATTTATTTTAAAATCATCCCAAAAGCTAAGAAAGAGACACTTTTTCATCTAATAATTACATTATAGAATATTCTGAAGACATCAATGAAATAAAAAAATGATGTGTGATGACATAACTTCACTATATAGGTATAAAGCTGATCCCTATAATGGATTTGTTTGCCTGGTTGTTAAAAAATATGGAATTAGGCAGGCTATCTTAAAGATGACCAGTGATACAAAAAATGGGGATAGGCATGGATTGTACAATGAGAAAATTTAATAATAACAACATTTCTAACAAGTTTAATGGTAAAATTAGTGGAACAAAAAAGGCAATGTGGAAGTGGAAAATCAACAAACAATTATACATTGTTTAAAAAACACCAGCTGAAACAGTGTACGAGTTGTGTGGTACCTCACAACCAAAAAAGATGATAACAGGAAGGTTACGGAGAAGAGAAGAGAGAGAATTAATAACAGTGAGATATTAGACGAAGATGCTAACTCTTTTGATGTAATCGAAATGTCTAGAGTCTTATGCAATATTAATGTACCACAATACAACAGGAATAAAGCTGTGGTTTGTGTTACTATTGATTCATCTCTGTCATCCAAAGCAAGTGAACAAGAAATGTTATACGACTGAGAAGTGGCACAGGGCATCAAACCTCAAAATGAAAGCCTTGATAAAATATTAAGTTAGAATATACAGTGAAAGACACCAGGATGAAGCGCAGCACTGTAGAATTCTATGGTAGAGTTACTGCAGCAAACAGTGTAATTTCAATGGGAGTTAATCCCTTTTGTCATGCAGTAAACCTGTGACATCGCACTTCATCCTGGTGGGCTTCACTGTAGCTGATCTTAATAGTAGAATCGATGATGGATCCTGGATTCTTTTTATAAAATCATATGAAATAATTGTACTTCAAGAAATCTGGATATAAAACTATTTGGATTTGAATTTACAAGGCTTTCGTAAATTTGATATACCAGCAAGAAAGGCACACAATAAAATAAGAAGAGGAGGTTTGATGACCTTGGTAAATATGAAACTTGACTGGAAAGTAGAAAAATGTCATATATATGATCATAATTTTAGGTTGACAATTGAACTTGTGTTAGATAATAATATTATAGTTCTCATTAATGGATATTATACTCCATCTTTATCTATAACAAAATGCGATAAACATCTTCAAAATTTAGCCCAATTTTTAGAAGAACTTCATCTACAAGACAAACACATTAGCCCAGATATCACTGGGGCCAGGTCCAGGTGATATTCAATGGGGATACGCCATGGTGCAGCACCACTGAACATGGCAGGGTCAGTGCACATACTGTGCATGGCACAGTGGCACTGCACCTGCACAAGCCACAGATAGGGAGCACAGGGATGTGCCAGCGCAAGTGCATTTGTGCTAGGCACATCACCCATGATATTCATCAGGGGGCATGCAAATGAGGCCATAATATATGCAAAGCACAAATGGGGCCATTTGCATGTCATTATGGCCCCATTTGCATGCCTTACATAGGACAGCCTGACGATTTGTGCCTGGCACCCTGTACAACATGACATGTGCTGTGGGGATCCCAGGGCATCCCCTGCCCTGTAGCTGCCATCGCGTGGCATAAGTGTAAATATAAATCCCTAGTAATCTAGTGGCCCCCCCAGTCGCCGATTCCCCAATGAATATAATATATGACCATCCCTGGTGTTCTTGTGGTTCCTCCTCCCACCCAAGTTCCCAAGTCCTCGTTACATGTAAAGATGCCTGTCCCTGGAGGTGTAGTGGAACCCCCCTTGCCCATTGCCATGATCACAGTAAATGTGTATTACAACATTCCCTAGTAGTCTAATGGAGCCCCCTCCCTCCTGAGTCCTTGATCATGGTAAGACACTGACACGTCATTCCCTGGTGATCCAGTGGCACCCCACCCCACCCACCCACAGGACCCCTTGCCCACCCACTCCCCCAGTCATTCGGTGGGCAGCTGCATTCCACCGCATACCGCCCGGCCACCGTCGAATGACAGATACAGCATAGGCTTGCAGAGCATACTGTACTAGACAGTCCCAAATATGTGACGAATATTCACATATTTGGGACTGTTCCAGTATCAGAGTTCTGCAAGCCCATTGTTCCAATACAGGGACCAATGATTCACAGCCCATACTGTATCTGTCATTTGGTGGGCGCCAAGTGGTTTTCGGGTGGGATGCAGCCATCCGCTGATGATGGGAGGGGAAGGAGTGGGCAAGGGGTCCTGTGTGGGTGAGTGGGTGGGGTGGGGTGGTGCTACTGGATCACCAGGGAATGACATGTGGGGATTTTACCACAATCGGGGACTCAGGAGGGAGGGAGGGGGATCCACTAGACTACCAGGGAATGTTGTAATACACATTTACCATAATTGCAGCAACAGGTGAGGGGGGGTTCCACTAGACCACCAGGGATGGGCATCTTTACATGTAATGGGGAATCAGGGACTTGGGTGGGAGAGGGGACCACTTGACCACTAGGGATGGTCATGTATTGCATACATCAGAGACTCAGGGACCCAGGGGCCACTAGACTACCAAGGATTTCATTATATACATATTCCCACATGATCGAGGGCTATGGGCGGGGGTTCGAGTCCAGTGTGTGCTTGTGGATGGTGTTATGGGTGGCCAGGTGGCCACCCTAGGCTGGGCTGCTGTGTTGTGCCCTGCAATACTGCAGCCCACCTTTGGGTGGCTGGGAGTTGTTCCTTCTCTGCAAGGGTTCAACTTTGAGCCCCCCCCATGCAGTGCACTGCAGGGTTGCACCAGCATATGCGCAGCACATGCCGGGCTGAATATCAGGATGTGCCGCATATGCATGGGCATGCCCTTTGCATCTGCGCTGCATACTATTACATTGTGCCCCAGTGCATCCGGAGCTGCGCTGCATCAGGCAGCCTTTTCAATATCCTGCCAGGGGGTGCAATGTGGGGTTACGCCTGGTGCAACACTGTTGCACCAGGCGCAACCCTTTTGAATATTCGGGCCATTCATTTTCTGTTAATGGGAGATTGGAACATCTGTATAGGAGAGTTAAATGAATACGTAAAGGAAAATGATATAGAGGAATTGGATGAATGTATGAACATTCCCAAAAGGAAAGCTAAGGATAAAAAAATGGTAAGGGGCTTGCACTTATGAAGTTTTTGATGAATCAGAATCTTCATCTATTGAATGGCAGAAATAGCAACGATTATCACAGAGAAATTATCTTTCCCACAAAAAAAATGGAGTTTCCACTCTAGATTTAGCAGTTGTTGATAATAGTCTTTTCTATAAGGTGAGAACTTTTGAAATAATACCAGAGGTAATTTCTGATCTTTTTTTTATTGTGGTCTCTATATATTTGGGCTCAAATATCAATCTGAATATGTGTATTAACAGTAATCATAAGGAGACAGAATCTGACAGGCACACGATCATAGCAAATAAAAAGATAAAGTGGAACCCTTTGCTACCTTAAAAAATAGAAAGTCTACAGAATAATTACATGGGTCTAATGTTTAAGGATGTATTTTTGCATTATCCAGATGTGAACATTATAATGCATTATAAGAACCTAATGACTTATTTTAAACAAGGTACACACCAGGGGGCAAGAATTCAATCTCTGGGTAGTAATTTGGCCTCAAAGACACTTTTGTATGACAGAGAGTGTATAAAGTTAAAGAGATTATTAAATATAATAGCCTGTATTTGTGAAAAATGGTTTGATGCTAATTACAGGAGAACTTTTGTTTTGTTAAGGCAAGAATACAGATTGTTAATCAGAAGGAAGAAGAGAGTGTATAATATATATTTATAGGGTGAGCTCCATGACACAATTAAATCCAGAGACAGGAAAGTTTTCTGGAATCGGATTACAAATGCACAGAAAAAGTAATACTATGAATATTGATGCTATTGTCCCAGTTTCTCACTGGGTAAAGCATTTTCAAAAATAATTTTGTTTTTAAAAGATGCAGAAAAATGCAGCCCTTTCTGTTGTGACTAAGAACATAACAATTGACAAAAAGTCACAATGGGGGACTTCCAGTGATGTCGGCACTCTTATGGCCGCTTACCTTCTGAGCTACCATGAGCCCCTGACCTAAATCCTCTAACACTGGCCACTAAAAGATGGATTCTAAAGTGAAAAGCACAAGGAATAAAGTGAATTTGGCAAGGAATGCAGGGACCCCAACATAACATCCAAAGGAACTGATTTCCCAAGAGAAACTATGCTCAAATATGTCAGGGATCACAGACAAGGGTGCAGCGGAACAGACCCAAGAAAACCCAGAGGCAGATGACGTAACTGCTTCGATCATCCAAACCGCTAAAATGGTAGCCAAAATTGATAATACCCTGACTGAACTGTGTGCATACATTAACAAGATAGAGCTTAAGACAGGCCAAATAGAACTATGCTTAAACCAGGTCTCAGAGCAGTCTGACAGGCATGATAGATTGGTGATATATCTACTTGCAAGAGACTGCAAGCTCACCCACCGTCTAGATGATCTTGAAGGCCGCAACCAGTGACAAAATATCAGGGTGTATGGTATCCCGGAGGGTGCTGAGACTGGCCACATGACAGTAATTACTTTTCTCCAAGAGTCCTTACAGAAGATCCTGCAGCTACGAGATGACATGGACTTATTGATGGATCAGGTGCACTGGTCCCTAGACCCAAAACCCTCCAATGCAGGTGCACACCCTAGATCGTTTGTGGCACATCTTATCAGTTACACTACAAAAGAGGAGCTTCTGAAGAGAGTGTGGCAACACAATGACCTGCAATATCATAAGAGCAGGGTGTCCTTGAATAATGATTATATGACAGCTGTTTAGGAGAAGAGAAAACAAATATGGCCAATTCTGAAACAACTTAAGCTACGAAATATTAAAGCTCAAATTTTATACCCAGTCAAACTTAAAATAAACACCGAGAAGGGAACTAAGATTTTTGACAATCTCCTGGCGGCAACGACCTATCACCAGGATCTTGGTGTGATGGTGCCTTCCTTAGCAAAATAGAGACTGGAGAAAGACCTCCTAAATTCAGCCTGGTTGATCGCTTGGAGAGGCCTGACGTGCACAGGAAATCAACAGCGAGCGGCTGCGTCAAACCTCAGTGCGGACATTGGCTCACTGCTTCAGACAAATGGAAAGACCTCAAAAATTGATAAAAATGCTCCCCACCTGCAGGACATCAGAAAGGAGATCAAGACCTCAGGAGACTGATGAATACCACCCATATTATGGATTATTTTTTCCTTCTTTAGTAACACACTCTAGGACATCTGGAGAGAATGTATAGTCCCTCCATTATTAGACTCTTTAGCTCTTATCTGGCAGATTTGTGGCCTACAAGGAAGTACTTTGCGCTCCCCTCCTCTCTCACACAGAGCGATAGACCACCAGCATGACTCGGACAGAATTAGACTGTTACAGTAAATAGGATTTGCTTCAATAAGTAAATATGATATCAGGCCCATATGGTGTGGGATGGGGGATGGGAATGCTGTGCGAAGAGGCCTAATGGTGACTCCTCAACTGTCTGTTGATTAACACTGAAGAGATGGCCTGTGGTTTCCTCTTACACTCCTGCCCCAAAGTATTGCCCATCGAGGAGTGGGCAGCAGCCCACTAGGGGAAATTATCCCTCTGAAGCTTAGGAAAGCCTGAAGTGGGCACTAGAGGGACACACCTGGAGAATCTCAATCCCAGACTTCACATAATCATAAGAATAAGCAACAAGTTACAGCCACACAGTACAAAGTTCAATCAGGGGCCAGAGGGGAAACAGAGAGCAGGTTGCTGGCCAGTACTATCAGAAGCGCTGATGCAGTTAAAATCAAGGAACTCGAAGATGAGTTCAATATGCTTAGTACTCTGGCTACTCACTAGTGTCAGTGAAGCCCAGCGCACCAAGAATAAGGTGCACACCAGTCAGAAACTTTTATTAACTCTGACCGACCAAGGAAGCCGAACCTGTTCTTGGTTGAGGGTAACAATCTCTCCAAAGTATTCGAAGCCCAGGGTTGGGGCTTTGATCAGTTTGCAAGTTTGACAGGAGAATATGTCCTACATCCAGTTCATATGTTATAGTTTAATATGTTTTAAACAGTTAATCATTCATATTATTATAGTTGGTAAACTGATAATACTTCTGATAAGGTGCTCACAGTGCTATCCAGCTGGGTATTATGCGGTGTATAGAGGCTTTCTTGAAAAATGTTCTGGTACAGAAGGGACCCCCAGCAAAACCAAAGATCATGGCTAACAATTTGGCTAAAGCCCCATCATATAATATAAATGGGATAAATAGTCCCATAAAAAGAAAACAACTTCTTAGATATTTGGACACACAAAAATCTCCCATAAGGATGTGTTAAAACTTAAGACAAGATCTCCCACCCCCCAAAATTCTCTGGAATGCCACACATTTAATGGTGAGGGGGAAATTGATTTCCCTTACTGTGTATAAAAAAGGGAATGACAAAAACAACTACAAGACCTATTAGAACAACTTACATCATTAGAGACACAGCAAAAACAGAAATGGGAGGACCATGGGGGAAATAAATTAAAGACAAAAGGGGCAAAATTCAGAATATACAGAGATATGAAATGGAGAAAACACTAGAATATCTAAAACAATCCTGCTATGATGGAGGCGCTAGAGCTACTAAATTTCAAAGAATGGCAAGGGCTAGCATAGCTAAAATACAACACCCCAAAACGGGTACCATATTACATAAACGTTATCAAATAGCAGAGGCCTTTGTATCGTATTATAAGAACCTCTATCGACCACAGCAGAAATCCACTGTTAAAGAGAAGGAATGCTTTCTCGGTGCACTAGGACTCCCTAAATTAACAACTGAGCAGGATCAGGAACTAGAGAAATGGATAACAGGCTCAGATATTGTACACACAATTAAAGACCTTAAGACTGGAAACTGCCCGAGCCCAGATGGGTTTGGGAGAGAGTTTTATAAAAGCATCCTGGGGGAGGTAGTCTCTTTATTACTAGACATCTATAATGAGGTTTGGACCAAGGGTGAGAGGCCCTCCCCTTCATGGAAATGCACAAAAATCTCAGTCATACACAAACCAGGGAAGGACCCATTAGAGTGCAGATTGTACTGCTCCATCTTGCTCCTTAACACAGACTAAAACATCTTCACAGCTATAATTGCAGCACACCTTAATTAGCTGATCCCACGAATCATTCATTTGGACCAAATGGGCTTTATACCCAGTAGGCAAGCCTCGGATAGCGTACGATGCACAATTGACATAATCAGTATTATTAAGTGAGACAAAATACCAGCATGTCTAATGGGCCTCGAAGCAGAAAAAGCATTCAATAAAGTTTTCTGGCCATTCCTTTTTCTCATTCTGGAACATTTTGGCTTCCCACAGAGTTTCATAGATGGCCTCCGGGCACTTTATGCAGCACCTCAGGCTCCTGTCCGAGTGAATGGAGGTCTCTCCCCCAGATTCTCATTGGGTATGGGTAAACGACAGGGTTGCCCCCTGTCACCCATCCTCTTTGCCCTTTATATAGAGCCTTTGGCTAATCTGATCAGAGGAGACCAGCAGGTGTGAGGGGTCAGCGTGGGGAACACTGATCATAAAATTTCCCTTTATGCTGACAATTTACTGCTGTACCTCACAAGCCCAGAGGAGTCCATCCCTAGAGCTTGGTCCCTTCTGAAAAAGTTTAGGTTTCACTCAGGGTATTCTCTAAACAGAAATAAGACTGAGGTAATGGAGCTACACTATAATAAGGGATGTAAGTTTGTCATGGATGAGGTTTTAATGACTCATTGTTTGTTCATGAAATCACTAGTAAACAGTAGTAAATGTTGTGGCACTGTCATCATTGCTACATTCTGATGACACTAGTGAAAGTCATGGAAGTCTTGAATAAAGATCAAACGTCATGGAATCAATAACGTGTATGACTGCCATGACAGACTTACATCCCTAACTATAATTCATCTTCCTCACTTCAACAGCAATTACCACTGAATTGGACCACTACCAATATTAAATACCTAGGCATAACTATCCCTAAAAATGTAAGTAAATTATTCTCCCTTAACTTCACCCCCTTACTTAGTCAAGTTAAACAGGACATTGATAGGTGGACCCTACTCAATGTTCCCATGTACTCCGGAATTCATTTGGTAATCATGAACCTTCTACCAAGGTTCCTGTCTCTGTTCCAGTGTTTATCACTGAAAATTACAAAAAATCAGTTTTGGAACTGGCAATAGATAATTAATAAGTATGTGAGGACATGCGGGTAGGCCCAGAATCAAATAAAAAATAATGCAATCAGACAAGGGGCATGGAGGAAGAGCCCTTCCCGACCTACCAGATTATTATACAGCTGTGCAGTTATGATTCACTTTGTTGTGGTTAGACAGGGAATGTTTAGCTCACTGGAAAGAGATACAGAACATTCATGCAGATGGGACCCCACAGGGAGTGAGAGTAATGGACCCCCTCCTCCAATTTCAATCAAGACACAGCACACTGGACTCAGTTTATTATACACTAGATACAGCCCACAGAGCCTGTAAGAGACACAAGCTTAGAATAGAACTGTGGCCATATAGGTGATTAGCATGGGGAGACTTCTTTCCTCTGGCTCAGTGGGACCTGGAATTTAGGCGTTGGGGGAGAATGGGCCTACAATACATGGGACAAATAATGGGAGGACAGATAGTGCAAGACTTTAACACTATCAAGGGTAAGTTATGTTTACATAACTCTGATCATTTCCGCTACTTGCAGCTCAGGTCACAAATACAGGAACTGCAGAGGAAAGTACAGCCTCACCCAAACATAAGACCATTGATGGAGACAATAAAAGCTATCCTACAGGGGGAGCTGCAAAGGGGTTAGGTCTCATCCTTATATAAAGCATTCAGGAACATAATGGCAAACAGTGCCTTGCCTCTTAAAAGAAAATGGGAATAAGAAATGAATATACAGCTATCAGACACTGAGAAGGAGAAAATATGCAGTCTGGCTAACAGGTTCTCCCACTCGCCACAAAGGCAGGAGTTCGAGTGGAAAGTTAGAACACAATTTTTTTACACTCCGCTGATACAGAACAAATGGAAAACCAGCTGCATATTAGCCTGTTGGAGGGGGGTATCTGGAACCCAGGGCCCACCACTCACAAATTTTTTTACCAGTGTCCAGCTTTACACTCATATTGGCAGAAAATAAACAGGCTCTGGGGGAGCTGTTAATTATTACTACTACTTTAGAGGAACCACACTTAGTGTTGGGCTTATCCCCAACTGAACTTAAGGGAGTAGATAAGATATACATTTGAGGAATTCTAATAGCTGCTGCTCATAAAGCTATAACAAGAAAATGGTTGGCCCCAGACCCCTACCGACACTCAAACAATGACAGGGTCTTGTACCAGAGATTCAACATATGAAGGAGCTGACATATAGGGTGTATCATGTGGTCCCTGCCTTTGTCCGCTGCTGGACCAGCTGGACTATCTGGCTGAATGCCCAGAGAGGACAAGCCTTGGGTGTGAGTTGGATGGGATCCCATTTCAGAATATAATCTGAACCCCCTCCCCCTACCCCCCTACTTGGTGGGGATCGGGGAAAACAAGAGAAGGGACATAAGATTGGGGCCCCCCAAAATGAATGCTTGCCCAATGAATTAGCCAGACCAGAACATAAGGAATCAGACCTCTCAGATAGGATGGAACAAATTAATTTTAATTTTGAACTTAAGTTAAACCTCTAGTTGAGAAATGAAGAGTAACTATGTACACCACATAAATTGTATATATTTTTTATGGATGTATGATACATTGTGAAGTACCTTGAAAGTTGAATATAAAAAAAAAGTCACAATGGAAATACTTGACAGTTAGTCAAGTAAAGAAATACATTATGGGCACAATTTTCAAAGGGGCTAGAATGTCGCAAGGGATGATCTGCATCACAACTTGCATCATTCATGATTTTCTAACTTAGCTTGCATCAAATCCTGATGCAGCTGCGCCAAAGCACCCTTGCATCAAGATTGTGATAAACAACCCAGTGCGCCAGATCACAAAGGGGCTCGCACCATGGCAGGGATGCACCATCCCCTTTTTTGGTATTTTGCAAGCTCCACTGTGGACACAGCAAGGGGCACCATTTACACCAGCCAGGAGAGAGTCTAAGTGACATGGGCCAGTGGGACAGGTCTGACACTGGGCTGCCGGGTGCAGAAGGGGCACAGGATGTAGCATAGGAGGAGTTGGAGGGACAGCTGGGCATCAGGTAGAGTGATGTCACATCGGGGGGTATGTTCATATTGTAATGTATTATATACGTACAGTTACAGTATACTTATCTTTCCTGGTGGCCTAACGGATCCCCTGTCTCTCCGATGTGCTACATAAATATTGATATATCTTCCCTGGTGGTCTAACAGACCCCCCGATCCCCAATCTCCTCCAAAACCACTTATATAACATTCTATGATGGTTTAGTGGACCCCGACCCCCACCCCACTCTGGCAGGCAGTGCCCCACCTCTCACATACCCCTGTTCCTTCCAAGAGCCAGCACCAAGCACAGCCCTCTGCTCACCACCATGGCCAGCCACTTACTGAGCTGTCAAGGACTGCATACTATATACAGTACGTGCTCATTGACTGACCGCTCACTGCTGCCAATCAATGAGTGCCTACTGTATACAGTACATGCTCCTTCACAGCTAGGTCAGTGGCTAGCCATGGTGGAAAGCAGAGGGCTATGCTGGTGGCTTATGGAAGGAAGGGGGGGAGCAGGGTGGTGGGGCACTTCCTGCCATGGTGGGGGTCAACTAGACCATCAGGGACTGTTATATAAATGGTTTGGGGGAGATCGGGGATTGGAGGGTTCGCTAGACCAGCAGGGAATATATATCAATATTTGTGAGGTACATTGGGGATCAGAGAGTCTACTAGATCACAAGGGACTATAAGTATACTGTAGCTGTACATATACAATACATTACAATGCAAATGCACCCCCTGGTGCCACATCACTCCTGCTAATGCCCAGCTGTCCCCTCGACTCCCCCTATGCCACATCTTGAACCCCTTCTGCAACTAGCCCCACCATCCAGCAGCTTCAACTCCCCACTATTCTGTGTTGTGCCTGGTAGGGGGGTAGCTGGAGCTCTGCGGCAATTTCCATAGATGCACCAGCTGCTTGGCACAGCAGTTGATGTGTGGCAAATCTTAGGAGTTAGGTGCCAGGACCCTAATTTTTATAAAATCGGGTGCAGGGTCCCTGTTGCACCCAGAGTTTGCTGCAGCCCTGGAGTGATGCAACTTACATCTCCCTAAGAGCTCTGAAAATCAGGTCCTATGTCTCCAGAATGAAGTAAAGCCCCTGGAATAGGCAGTATCCTGGCTGAACTTTATCAGTATAATGTTGATTAGTGGGAATAAGTTTTCCAGAGGTTGTTTATGTATATTTTTATGTCAGTTGAATTTCCTGAATCTTGGCTTACTGCAGAAGTTGTACCTATTTACAAACAAATGCTGGTCATAGCCAACAAGGCAGCATAATGCTGTTTTTAGTGTCAGGGGCTCAACAGGTTGCACACTTATCTCTGAAGCTGGAAGATCAGAAGGCTGTAGGTTCTATCCTCACACCAGGCACTTGGGTTAAATCCTAATACAGGCACTGTAATGCAGCACAAAAGAGTTGCTGCATTCCTGAGGTGCCATCTTTCAGATGAAATGTTAAACTGAGGTCCCTTCTGCGTGTTCTGGTGGTTGTTCAGGTGGATGTTAAAGATTCTATAACACTTCTTGAAAAGAACAGGGGAATTTTGTATTCAAAAACTGAAAACAAAATATACATAAATGTATTGCTTCATACATAAACCATAAAGAGAAAAAAAACAAAAAGAGGAATAACAGCATACTTGAGACTACAAACAAAAATAAGCTGTTACTGAACACAACCCCTGTCTCATCCCCATTAAAAAGTAAGGGAGTTCAATAAGGAAAAGAAAACATACAAGAACATGTTACATCGTGCATTTCATAATAAAGGAAAATCAAAACATAAAGAAGTATTACAGTATACAGTAACCGCAAACAGAAAATATCTATATTAGGAGATAAAAAACATCCTTGACTCCCAACCCAGTCCAAATGAAAAGGCAGGGGAACATCACAATACAGAGAAAAATAAACTCAGGAAAAATTCCAGGAACAGAAATTCCAGTAGCGTCAGAAAACCCCAGATGGCAATGAGGCCTGCTCGGAGCTATAGATAATACACAAACCCTGCAAAATTTGGGTTACTATTTGAGTGGGAGTACACCCCTTTTGTTGCAGCAAAAATGCACATCTGGCCTGCCATAAATAGTAGTGGCAAAAGGCAAAAATCAAACGCAATGTACTGGGGTGATAGCGACTCAGACCAAAAGGTTAGACGACATAAATTAAAATATCACAGGTGAGAATAAAAAGGGTCTTGTCTTTCCACTTGTGAAGGAGAAGGGTCCAAAAAGGTCACGTAGAGGTGCAGTCAATAAAAAAATGAAACATGGTTTCAGGAATAGAAGGGCACAAGTCACGAGGACAAGTTATTTCCTCCTGAGATTTATGTTTCAGGTTATCCAGAACATCTAGCCTGCCGTGACATGAAAGCCAGGTCATATCTCAAACCTGCTGTGGAATGCAGGGATCAGTCAATTGGTGAAAGACACAAGAAGAGTCCAGAACAGAGGCAGGAGGGTTCCGCAACACTGGGAGGTCCAGAAAGGATGATCCCAGAATAGACTGATATAGTTGCTTCCTGGATGAAGAAAGAAGCATCGTAGGAGTCAAAAAACATTGACAAATCTTTAAAAAAGTCGGGTTAATAAAACAAGAGAGATTATATTTCGAAAAATTCTGGGGACTCTCCATTGGCAGAAGAAGCCATACCACACACAATGGAGCAGCACAATGATGGAGAAGGAAAAACCAAAAAAAGTCTGGTCTTGAGAAACAAACAGTAAAAGAACACTAAAGAGTTCAACATCCGAACACTGCCATGGCTATAATCAAGATACATGTAATTCCTTTTCACTGCATTCAAGCGACTACCCCAGAAGTCCTGAAAGAAAACATTATATAAACGAGCTTCTGAAAAAAAAGAGAACCAGAAAAACAGAAGCCAAGTGAAGAAATAGAGGAAGGACAGAAGTTTCAACAGCAAAACTCATTTCCATTTAGAAATAGTATGACCCTTCAAGGAAACAACAATGTGAACAGCCTTGTCCAAAACAACAGTCCAGTTGGTGAGGGCATCATCCGGTGTGCGAAAGGACAGCCCTAAAATCTTGATGGGGTATAACAGACCGGTACCCCAGCAATACGACGAATAGAAGTAGGAGAACAAGGGAGAGGCAACAATGAGAGGTATACAGAGGAGCTTTTACTGAAATTCAACCTAGAGCCAGATACTCACTCAAAGTCCAAGAGGAGATGGAGTAAGGCCATCTCTTGAAGTTGTGGTGTGGTGAGAATACATAGGTCTTCTGCATAAGCTAACACTGGAGGTACAGGGGGCACAGAAAAAAGAGAGATGAGGAATAGAAGGATGATGCAAAATCCTACGAAGTAAGGGATCAATATGAAAAACATAGAGAAGAAGACTCAATGAGCAACCTTGCTGAACTCCAGTCCTACTCAAGAATGAGGGACAAGGGGTGCCATTCACATAAGGCTGGATCCACGCAGTAGAATAAAGCAATTTAAGCCACTGGATGAAACGACATGGGATACCATAGTGAGAAAGGACATGGAAAAGATAATCATGGTTCACCCTGTCGAATGCCTTCTCCTGATCTAGAGATAGAAGAAGTGAGGGAGAAGAAGAAGAGCTGAAAGCAGAGGCATCCTGTAGAAGAGAAAGATTCAAAACGATGGAGCGATGTGGAATAGCACAAGTCTCAGCTTCAGAGATAACATGTGATGCAACAGGAAAAAGTCAATGGAGCAAAACAGAGGCAAAAATCTTGTAGTCTACGTTCAAAAGGCTCAGTGGTCTCAAATTCCAAATATCTGCCCTATCCTCCCACTTATGTATAAGAAACATGATGGCATCTGAGGAGTGTAGGGGGAGAGAATGAGAAGAAATAATAGCATTAAAAAGTATGGTAAGGAAAGGAGAAAGAATATCAGTAAACGTGTGGTAAAGCTCCGCTGTTATACCATCTGATCCTGGAGAAGTGCATCATTCTTGTTTTTTGATGGCAGTCTGGACCTCCAACAAGGATATTGGGGCAATCAACCTGGTACAGAGATCTAGAGGGGGAGAAGGGAGAGGAAAATCAAGAAAAGAAAAATCCAGAGGTGAAGTCACTGTAGGGGTACCAAAGGCACTTTCCAGATGTGAAAAAATCTTACTCTGAAGGGAGGTAATAGTATCGTAAACAGATGCAGAGTCAGGGTCTACAAGATGGTCAATATGCGTGGCCAACACTCTGTCAGAACAATGCTTATAGATGTCAAATGAAGCTCTCGAAGACCCAGTGCCACAAGAGGCCTCTAGATGCAAGCAGTGGGCTCTATCATACAGGTACGCTTCCATCTGGGTCTTCAGGGAAGCAATAAGAGGGGAGAGATGAAAACCAGACTCAGACACTCTTGAGATAGTATCCTGTAAATGTCATCATAAAAGTAAGTACCGATGATAAGAGGAGGCTGATTTCCTCCTAGCGTGCCAAAGAAAGAAATGCTTGATCTCAAGTTTGGTATCTTCCCACCACGGAAGGGGGGAGGTATAAGCATCTAGCACCGAGGCTCGGGCCAACAAAAAATCCCGACAATCCTGAATGAGACTAGCATCAGACAACAAGGAGCTATTCAATTTCCAACACGATGAAATGACCAGAGGGTGAGAAGCAGTAGAAGGAGAGCAGAGCATGGAAATGGCCATGTGATCCGAGGTTTTGAAGGGAACAACTTTAGCATAGTGAACCTTGACATTCTGTGACAGAAAGAGAAAATCAATACGAGTGGCCAGAAGACCTCTGTGATAGGTTTTAACTCCTGTGGGGTGTACCTCACAGTAGCCGTCCTTAAGATAGGCAGTCTGAAGAATGGTACATAGAGGAGTAGAGTCGCCAAAAAGTTTCTGAGTGGAACCCGCTCTATCCACCAGGGAAAGACCACAGTTGAAATCCCCCCCCATGTAAAGATGACGGGAGGTATGTAAGTAAGGTTACAAAGATCTGAACAAGTCAGAGCATGCAGCGATACTTTGGGGTCCATAAACATTCACAATCCAGAGCCGTAGGTGATGGAAAGTGCAGTGAAGCATAAGGGCTCTACCAGGAACAGTGTCAACCAGTCGGGTAACGGTGCAATCAAAACCAGAAAATAAAATGCCCAGACCATCACAGGAATCCACTCTGGAGGACTAATAAGAAGGGCCCCTGGTCCAACCCGCAGAAGCCAAGACAATTTGTAACGAGTCTTTAATCTGGTATCCTGGAGCAAATAAAAATCATGAGGGAGATATAGAAGGTATTGTAAAGAGGTGAGGAGTTTCCTATGGGACTTCATGCTGCATACATTAAGCATTAAACAGCGGAGGCTCAAACATCCCGACATAGGAAAAGAGCAGAAAATGAAAAACTAGGGAAAAAACCCCGCAAGAGCAAACTAAGAAAATCAAGTAACCACAGATCGCTGTCCAGTGTCGGGTCTGGTGGGGGAGGGATCTTGCTGGGATTCAAAGGAGTAAGCCATGTGGATAGAAGAAGCTTGAGAGGACTCTGAATCATTTTCTTCTTCCATTATGTCATTCCACTGTTTCCATTTCATCAAGGCCTTGTACCAGTTCCTAGTCAGAATTGACTGCCTAGGATGGGGACCAGGAGCCTTCTGCTCACCTTTAGACTTGCCCCCTTACCCTGGGAAGCCTCCTCGAAGGGAACCTGGTCTGGGGGGGAGGAAGGGGCATAGGGTCAGACGGGGTAACAATCTGTAGATCCAGGTCCGAACTGGGTGGGACTTGGTCCCGTGGCAAAGGATCAGCCGTACAAACCGCAGGAGGGGAATCAGAGTTAATGACAGCAGGGAAGGGGGACACTGCGTCCTGGAGTGCCTCTGCACGCTGACAAAGGATCTGAGACTGGGTATCAGAAATAAGGGCCACCTGGTCCTGAGGGGTACGATCCAGTCTCTTGTGGTCTGCCCAAGTGCACAGGAGGTAGGTATGGCTGGACTCATCACAGAGGTTGCATGTTTGTGGATCTGGACAGGCAAGGCTGACATGACCATAGGCCAGACAAAGAGAGAGCAGTGGGGTTTATCACAGGTGTGGCTGAGGTGTGTACAACTCCCAGATTTATGGCAGGTACGAGGCTGGCTCAGGTAAAAACACAAACCCCTGTCCCAACCAATGTAGAAGCTGCCTGGCAAGTGGGTAATATCCCGGTCTGTTTGTCTTAATTGTACTTTAACCTTCCAACCCCCAGTCCAAACGAGGTCCTCGTCCAAGATAGGTCGAGGAGCCTCAAGGATATCACAGCGCTGCTTAAGCCAGTATTGGACATTCGCTATGCTCACTCCCTCATTATGAAACAGAAGAGTAATAAGTTTAATAGTAGGTTTAGTAAGGGGAATGAGCATAAAGGGGGTCTATAAAGGCTGAGATCTCATCAGTTCATATTTAGTCCAAAATCTCTCTAAGGTGTACACATTTTTAAAACTAATGTCATATATAGATTCCCCCTTAACATGTATAAAAGCAAACAATTCATTAGCAGAGATGTCCAAAGAGTCCCTTAACATCGAGTGTAAGACAGTTGTACGATTAAGAGCATCAGAAAGGTCACCAAAACATTTCAGGCAAAAAGCGTTCCTACGCTGAGCTGGGGCACCCAAGTTCTGAAAAAGATCGCTAAGGCAAAAGGAGCTATCTTGCAGTGTCTCACCTGAAGGCAAAGGAGGCTGAGCTATGTTGTTCTTGCCAAGTTGGTACTCGTCGTCTGAGGTAGAAAGTACAGAAGCAAGGAGCTGAGAAGCAGAACCATAGTCCTGAGCTGGCATAGCGGTCGTTAAAGGAAGAGGTGGTTGGCCAACATTGGAGTCCTGGGTGGAAGTTGAAAAATCCCCTGTGTGGTAGTAACAGAGGAGGCATGGATGGCAGAGAAACAATCGAAGTGGAAGGAATAGGAATCAAGGCACTGTGAATAATGTCCTGTGCGCTAACTGCACGAGGCGAAGACCAAGGTGCACCAGGAAGTGATTGCATACAGCCCGCATCCCATAAAGCAGAAGCTGGGGGCCAGGCTAAGTCTGAAGAGGCATTAATTCCATGGACAAGAGCAGGAGAAAAGGAACCTTGATGCGTCTCGGCAGAGCAGATAGGGTTCACAGTATGAGTAGGTGACAGAGTAGAAGGTAGCGTAGTAGAGAGCCCAGTCTGAGTAGAAATCAGCAGTGGGGCTGGATGAGAGGCGTCATCTTCATGCACAAAACGCCGCAGGAGAGAGTGATGCTGTTGGTAGAGAAGGCGTAGATGACAAGGGGGACAAGGAAGCAGTACTAGGCTCAGGAATCGGTGCTGTAGAGGGGTTCACAGGAGACCGTGTGTAACATCCACGGTAATAGCAGCAGTGGAAGACTGAAGCACCACAGTTGAGGCATTGGCAGGAGGCACAGAGTCTAAGAGACCATTTCTGTAATCCATAGCAAGAGAAGTAGGCTGAAGAGCAGGAGCTGGAACTTGGGGACAGAGAGCAGCATTTCCACCACCTCCACCAGGATCTGGAATAGCAGCCATCTGGGAGTCACCAGCAAAAGGGTCCCCCCTGCTCACAGGAAGCAGAGTGGGGGAATTTTTTATTATAATAACATCAAAAACAAATTAATTATAAACAGTGTTAAGTCACACAAAATAAAATACAAATCAGATGGCAAACAAAATCAAATTAGTATTACAGTCATACAGTATCAGATCAGTATGTATAATGAACTATACATCAGCCTCCCCCCCCCCCACTAAAAGAGTAGGGAATTTTTTTTTTATTATAACAACATCAGCAAAATAAATACAAACAGTGTTAAATCACACACAAAAATATACAAAGGGGAGAAAAAATACATAAGGAACACAAAAATAAAACATACCCATGTTCCATCACACAAACCGTAATCAACCAGATATACCGTGAGGTATTAACCATCTTAAGCAACCTGAAATCACACCTCCTGAATAACTTATACCATATAATAAAAGTTCTTCCAATCTCCCATCCTTATCTTGTACAAGATACAAGTTATTTAACTAGACTAATATAATCAGATCAGCCTATTTATATTTAATAAACCTTGTGAATCCCTTCCACTAATTAAACACCTTCCTATCAGTAACCAGTTCACAATCCTTAAGATAAATCCTTTCCATTGCCCCGTGAACTAACAATCCCACCGTATCATAAGGCATTAATTTTGGTATAACCCACTGGCATCTAGCTTGCCATAGGTAAAAGGTTAAACAACTACAAAAAAGTCGCCAGGTTTCTAAGTTATACCTCCCCCTTAACTGAGGACAACTACCTAAAATTAATATTCCATAATCCAAACGTAATAACCATGTCATATTCCACTTTAAGGCCAGGAATTTCCAAAGAGAACTGGCATATATACATGAAAATAAAAAATGTTCCATCATTTCTTCCTGAGTTATACGCTCATGGTAAGGACAAAATCTTTCATTTAATGCTTTATGTTTTGCATTACCTCTGACCCCAATCCTACCATAAACTGACAGCCAAACGAATTCCCACATATATTCAGGTAACCTAGGATCATTCAATTTCTGAAGTGCCCTCCGTGTACCAATTGAAGGACAGTTTTAAAGGCTGGTTCATTGTTATATAACAGGACATCACTATTTTATAAAGCTGAGGACCTGTACTATTCCTGATCACTTGAGCAGATAACCCCCATTTAAAAAGTTTTTTTGCTACTGGCATAAAGTAATGTGGAATTAGTAATTTCTGAATGGGTTTAGGCGGGAGTACCTGCCATGCAGTATAATAGTGTCTCAACACCTGCTTAGTTAATAACCCATATAGATCCATAATTGAAGATAAACCTGTGCGAACATTTTGTGATATAAATAACGTATGAAAAAAAATTACTGGATCCACCATCCCTAGGCCCCCATTGTTTTTATCCAGGTAAGTATATTGCCGCTTTATTGGGTTAAGCCGATTGCCCCACAACATTTGAAAAAACAAACTATAAATTCGTGTTTCCAATCATATAGGCAATGGAAATATCATTGCTGTGTACAATAAACAAGGGATAATACACTTTTTTATCACCTGTACCCTTTTCAATTTTGATAATTTCAAATGTTTCCACCTGTTTATTTTACCCTCTATCAGGGCCAATGCATTTTCCCAATTCAATTCAGCCAAATTATGAGGACCATATACTAATCCCAAGATTTTAATCGGATCTGATGAAATTCTTAGTCCCTGAATAATAATATCTGATACCTCCCCCACCCCAATAAACAGACCTTGACTTTTTTTTTTGAATTTTGGAATTAGATACTGTAGAATAATAATTCATATATTCCAAAAAAATTGGTACTTGTTTATAATTTGAGAAAAACACACACAGGTCATCAGCATAAGCCTGTATGTATAGGTTTTACATCAAGGGAGGTCCCAGCACCCCTTCCCATTTTGGGAATTGTGCCACAGATTGAATCAATGTATCTATAATGAATGAATACAATAAAGGATTCAAGGGACACCCTTGTCGCATTCTCAGTAGGGTACCAGGATCCCCACTCCCATTACTCGCTCACTATTGGATAACTAACTCGCTCCCTTATAAAGTAAGTGAATCCAACTTATAACTATGTCAGGAACCCCATAATGTTTTAACGTCAAAACAGAAATGGGTGATAAACTCTATCAAAAGCCTTACATTGGTCCACTGAGACTATACAGCCTAATTGTTTGTTCCTACCAGCATATTCAATCAAATCTGTAAAATCATGTGAGCATGCTGAATTTTCTTTCCGGAGCCCACAATATTGAGAAGGTGAGAGTATTGTCACAGCATATTGTTTGAGCCTGTTATTCAAAATCCTGTAAAAGTTTATAATCCGTATTCAAAATAGTAACAGGTCTCCAATTTTTGATAAGTGTCTTATTCCCTGATTTATAAAGAAAAATCAACAACCCTTCAGAGAACCAACCCGGAAAGGTTATAGCAGATAGAAAAAAATTAAAAACTAATTCTAAACATTCAGAAAAGCCTTATACACTTCGGAAGTCAGTCCATCCCTCCCAGGTGATGTACCAGATTTTTGAGATTTGATAGCATCTATAATTTCTGATTTCGTAATTAAAGTAGTCAACTGAGATTTGTCAAAATGAGACTCTGAAAGTTGAATTGTATGCAAAAATGTCCCCATCTCCTCAACACTAGGGGGCACTGCAGGCTTGTGAGATAGTAAAAAAGTCCGAATAATCTGCTGTAAGCCCTTAGAATCCTCCACTAACTGTCCCTCCTGATCCATCAGTACCCCTAGAGTCGTATTCCTTTTAAATGTCTTAAAGATTTCATATGAATCCCACTGAGGTTGTTTTTTTACTCCAAATTGAAGAAGTACTTGTGATGTTTTAGCCCTTTTATATTGTACCTCTTGTAATTGCTGCTTTAAGATTTGAATTTGAACAGAATATTCGATTTTCGAGGTGTTGGCCAAGGAAAATAAATAATATAATTGTTGCCTTAATGTTAAATACTGCAGAAATTTACCAGTTTCCTTGGTTCTCCCCTGGTTTTTAAGCAGCTTACATAAATCATCCTTAGTGTCTTCCCACCATTGCCCCAAATCCTCATATAAAAAGGAAACTGAAAGTCATGCCCTAAGTAACGAAACTACAGTATGGAGTATACCAGGGGTCTTTAATAATGGAGCACTCAGTTTCCACCAATTTTTCTGCCATTTTGGGAGAGAATAAGGAGAAAAATCACACCAAAGCAGTAAATGGTCCGAAAAGGAAACTGGTATTGTGTGAAATGAAAAGGGAAGATTATCTGATAAAAAAATATAACCAATAGTAGATGTATATGTATTTTTCTTATAAGAACATTTTGGCCCTCCCGCTGGTGACTACTACCAAGGACCAACCCAGATGAGTCTACTAATTTAGATAATGCCTGAGAATCACAGTAAATCTTTCTCCTGGAATCCCTTGAGGACTTCCCACCTATTTTCAATTCGCAATTAAAATCTCCACACAAAAAAACTTCAAAGGTGGTAACCAAGAATGGTTTTATCAGCTGGAACAAAGCCACCCGTTCAGCCTTCAATTGTGAACAATACATTAATAAATCGACAAGTCATGGACCTCCAGACCCCATCTAATATCATTAGCCTCCCTGGAATAAGATCCATTATTTTCAGCAAGGAAAACTCATAAGAGTTAAAAAGAATCCCTAAACCATCAGCTGTTTGTTATCCGAATGACCAATATGAAGGACCCCAGCACCATTCTCTTTGAAAAATCCTGGCCTGGTCTAAAGTATACATCCATGTTTCTTGTAACAGACAGATATCCAAAAAATTACTATGAACCATAACCATAAACAACCTGCCTTCTTTTAAAGTTCAAGATACTATGAACATTCACTGAACCCAATTTAAAACTAGCCATTTAGAATTCAGAAATCAACCATCTTTTTTTTGTCTCTTTTTCTTTTTACTTTTATATCCCTCTTGTACCACACAGGGGGATGGTGGACTATCCTGCACAGATTGAGAGTTTGGATCCTGACAATCCATAACTGAATCCTCATTTTGGGTAGATAAAACCTCAAAGGGATTACTGGTTTCCAAAACCTCAGCAGGAGGGGGTATCACAGGTGGTTTAAGATTCCTCGAGGACCTTCTCACCTGAGGCAATAAGGAAGTAACTAACTCCTGAGACAAACTCTTCTGTTGTGTTACATCACACACGGGAGAAAGAATGGAAGAATTCTCTACTATCACCACAGAAGAATGGACTTCCGATGCCACTTGTAAGGAATGTGAAGAAGAATTATCCACCCCCACCCTGGTCATCCGGCTTACTGGATCAACACCTAAGGCCAAATCTTGTGCTTTCTGAATTAGGATATCCGGGCTGCTAGCAGAAGCTTTATTCTTAGCAGCCCACTCACATGCTGAAAAAACATGACCTGTATCTTCACACAAGTCACATTTAGTGGAATTTAAACAATATAAGGCAGTGTGTCCAGTTTCTCCACAATTCTCACAGCGAGGTTTATCGCAAGAACTTGATAAATGTGTCCTAGAACCGCATTTATAGCAGGCTCTAGGCTGCCCAGCATAAAAACAAACACCCTATCTCTTCCCAACAAAAAGGAATTTGGAATATGTAAAATCCCATTAGCAGTTTGTCTGAGCTTAACCTTAAACCGCCTTCCCCCTGTCCAAAACTGTTCAGCATCCAATATAGCTTCAGGAGAGCTCAACACCTCACATTTTTGAGAGATCCAATACTGAATATCATCAACATGCCCCCCCTCATTCCTGAACATTATAGTTACAAATTTAATTAATGGTTTTGTTAGAGGAATTACCAAAAAGGGGGTCCAAAGAGGGGAAAATTTTAATTGGTTATACCGTTCCCAGAATAAATCAAGAGCAGAATTAGATCGAAAGCTCACATCAAAATTGTCCTCCCCTGAAATATTTATAAAGGTGAACACTTCCCGGGGAGAAAAATGAAAAGAATCTTTTAATAAATATTTCCCTACATAGTGTCTATCAGGCCTGACCTCTAAACCTCCCTTATACCTCAACCTTACCGCATTTCTACTTGGCGCCGCCTCATTTTTAGATTTAGAAAACAAGTCCGACATTAATGGCTTTTCAGTTGCTGCATTACACTGAACAGGCAGACCCTGTACCTCAAGTCTAAAATCAATCAAAACCTCTGAAGGATTGGTTCGTACAGCCCCTTGAGAAGACTCAAGTCCCCCTTGTTCCACCTCAGAATCATGTATGGGCACTGGTAAATCAGGCAACTTTGGTTGCCAAGAAGGTTCGTTTTGCGAAAAATTCAGTTTGGGGTCCCAATCCGGAGTAGGTCGCCACGAACCATTGTTTAAAGTCCAGCCTGCATTACTTAATGCTTTCTCAGGAGTCTAGGAATCAGTCAAAATTGGTTGTATCAGGGGCACACCCCAAGGGGATCCTAAAGCAGAAGCAGTCTCTACAGGCACCAAGACAGTTTGATCAGCCACTGTCACCCCCAAGTTCCTTTTGGCCGAAAACACAGCCGCCCATTTCTCTTTCCCCTCCTCTCCCACCTTTTCACCAATAGGTAGAGTACGTTTTAGAAAAGAAAACTCAGACACTCCGGTCTGGTTAAATGGTTCCGTTTGAAAGATGCAGCTTACCTCCTGACGCTGAAACATCCAAGAGGTAGCCTGGTTAGGGGCACGAAAGACAAATCCAGTTTCCTTAGACAGGTGAAGCACTGACTCGGTGCAAGCGGAGCCTCCGTGCTCCGCGACCAACACATCTGGGACTCCGTTGGTCACTACAGTAACCGGAGAGACGTCAGGAGACCCCCTAGCAATTGAATTCCCTTTGCCGGCTCTTGGCACTGAATCCCACCCGATTCCTCACTGCCAGCCAACACAGTGACACTAGGGTCTTGCACAGACAGCGACTTTGAGGGAATAATACCTGAAATCTTAGTACACTACTCCTCCATCTCCAGTCTACTGTACCAAGTGTCCAATTGCAGAGACAACGCCATAGGTAAGTCTTCACCAGTATAAACTTCCGACTGGTTTTTCACACGCTCTTTTTCCCGAGCTAAATCAGGTATCTGTCCTGTCGTCAGCTCTTGTCTTTTCTCCGGTGCTTCAGAAATAATTTGGGTTGCATATGGCATAACGTCCGTCGAGAAATCCTCCGTGGCCACCAAATTCATATTTTCTTCCACAATATCTACAGTAACCTGTTGCTCAGGTACCGTCACCAATTCACTCATCTTGCTAATACTGCATGACCTTCCTTCGTGCTTCAGGCCAACCGTCCACCTCCAATACCGATCCACAAGTGAATCGAACAGCAGCCAGTCCCCCTACTGCCCGTAATGCAGTAGGGGAATTTCCCCAGTGTCCTGGACAGTTTCCTCCATTCAATAGAATACCACCAACAGTTTCATCGGGATTAATTTTAGTCAGTTACCATCTGTACCCACACCCCCCATCTCCCCTGAAAAAGGGACGTCTAGTTTCCATGGACCTACCACGTCAACAAAATTCAACATGTAAATAGAAAATTTTTACAGGGGTTAGGAGCGATCTACAGAGAAATTATACATATACACACACACACACACACACACACACCTCAAGCAGCTCAATATTTAGTTTAAACTGGCAGCCAATAACAGTATCCACCTGTGATTGCTGACCCTGTTAAAGTTAACACATTCTCTGGTGTCCACGGTAACAACCCACCCTCTTACTGCTGGGCCCCATTAATAAAAAAATCATTCCCTGGTGTGCAGTGGCACCATTGTTGTCTGATCGCCTGTCACAATAGTAAGAAATAATTATTTTGCTGCCTTATAAGGCTGGTCTGGTGCAGTGGTATGAAGGGATGAGGCGCTATGTGCCTTATCACCCACCACATCAGTGACCCGAGTTCAGGAACATGCCAGGTTGCCAGGGGTCAGAAAGCAGACTGAAAGTTCATCACATAGCTGTTCTGTATCTGTATGGGGAGGTATGATGACTTGACCTTTGGCTTCCCCTAGGTGAAGGCAGAAACTCAAGAGGGAAAATGCAGAAATGGCTAGTGTAGACTCCATAAAGCCCTACCCAGCTACCTCTGTCCCCCATGACCACCTGGATGACTGGCTCAGTTGTAGATGTAAGTGACTGGGTGGGGGAAGGATGGCTATCCCTTTTCTGGCCACCCTATCATGGGGGAGGGATGAAATCCATGGGAAGTTTGGGCTCTGTGGTTTGGGACAGGGGAGTGATGGACAGAGGAGGTGTATATAGGGCTGAGAACCTGCCTGAGTCAATTGGCAAGGCAAAAAGTTTCATGGGAGGGGGAATGCTGCAGTATGTATGACCTTAACACATACAGTATACACAATCCTCCTATAATGGCTGCAGTTGCACTCTTACAGTAAACCTATCAAGTATAGGTAATATGTACAGGGTCTCTTGCCAGGGTACTACAGGGCCAGTGGTAGGAGTCATAAAGGTATAACATTTCTTAGACCTGTAGAATAGAATAAAATAGAGGAAAGGGGTCACAAAGGATCCTCAGTTCTTAGAGAGTTACTAGGAAGAATAAGACAAGTTAGACATATTGTAATACTTATCTGACGGGGAAGGAGTTCACATCCTATGAGACCTGCGAAAGTAAAGAGAAGAAGGTTAATATGGAGTAAATACAGTAGTGGGAACAATAGAGAGAAGAGGTATGAAATGAGTATAGTACAGTGTAAGAGGTAAAAAATATAGCTGTAGAGGGAATGGTATACAATTAAATGAAATAAAAGATATACAGACATGCTTAATTTAGGTATTATGCTAATATCAGTAACTGTGTACCATGAATGTCAAAAACAAAACACAAAAAAAAAAAAGAATTATGAAATGTTTACCATTGGAAAAGCTGTTGCTGTGTTTTCACCTTGACTTGCATGTTGTTTTTAGTGTGCGGTGTATATCACTTTGACATTTATGTGTAAATGAGATGCAGGTTTGTATTCCTCAGACCTGCCCTCTGGGGAAGGCTTGAAGTGCTGACCCAAGTGGATGCATGCGAAGCATCTTGCCAGAAAATAAATCTTGCACTTTGCATTTAAAACTGAATCTAAGAGTGCTGAGCATTCTTTTCTTTTGTTATTACAAGCTGGCTGCTTTGCTTATGCACTGCCTTTTCCTTTACTTGTGCACCACTCTACACTGCTTACACAATAGCCACAGCACTGACCCCTGACCATCACAGGACTGACCATTCCACTCCTGATAGTTGCAGCACTGTACCCCTCAGACAGTCACAGGACTGACACCCTCCACTGTCAGGTACAGCACTGGGCACCCATGCCTGACAGTCACAGCACTTATCCCCATTCCCAACCATCACAGCACTACACCCCACCCCACCACGACAGCACTACCCATATCCCAAACAGTCACATGGATAACACTTTCCACAGACAATCACAGCAGTAATCCCCACCCCTACCAGTCACAACACTGTACACCACAGCACTGACAACCACCCCACACAGTTGGGACCACAACACCACCCTTCCTGAACAGCCACTTAGCTTGGCCCACATACAACCTTCCTGCTGCATGGACAACACCCTGCATGTGTTTCCATACCTCAAAGTTGTAGAACTGCACAGAAGCAGACCTACCAAAAGTCAGAGGAATGACCCTCACCCTTATAGTCCTATAAATGACACCCTATCCCTGACAGTTACATAACAGACCTTCCTCCTGACAATCACTGGACTGTACCACTGCTCCAGCAGTTACAGTACTGACACCATCCACCCTCAGTCACAGCAATGACCCCCCCAACAGTCATAGGACTGGAAGATCCCTCCCACAGTTGCAGGACTGATCCCCCAGTCACAGGACTGTTCTACCCCCCTCCACAGTCACAGGACTATAGCACCCCCACAGTAACAGGACTGTACCACCCCTTCCCCCACAGGCACGGGATTGACACCCCCCAGTTACAGGACTGTATCACCCCACTGCCAACCACAGAACTGACACCCTCCACTGACAGTCTTGACAATGACTACCCAACTCTGGCAGTCACAGCACTGATCCCCACCCCTGAGAGTCACAACACTTTCTCAGTATTCCCAACAGTCACAGAACTGATCTCCTACCCCCTCCACCTGGCAGTCACAGCAATGACCATACATCCCTGAGAGTCACAGCGCTGATCCCCATCCCACCATAGTAACAGCACTAGTCACAGCACTGCACCCCATCCCATCTGACAGCACTGATCATCATTCCCCAACAGTCACAGCACAGCCACCTCACCCCCAAAAGTCACAGAACTGACACCCCCTACCATCAGTCACAGTACTAATTCCCATCCCCTGACAATGACGGCACTGACATACTACTCCTAATGGTCACCACACTGACCCCCATCCACAACAGCCACAGCACTGCCTCCCCACCCACAATGGTCACAGGACTACCACCCCACCCCCTGACAGTCATGAACTGTACCACCCTTTCAATAGTCACAGAACTAACACCTTCCACTGTCAGTCACAGTGGCCACCTACCTGACAGTCACAGTGCTGATCTTCATCCCCCAATAGTGACAGCACTTACCTCTACCCCCAACGGTCATAGCACTATCCAACACCACAGTCAAAGCACTGTCTCCCTACATCTGCGACAGTCACAGGGCTGATACCCTCTATAGACAGACACAGCAGTAATCCACAGTCACAACACTTCCCCACTCCCAAAAGTTACAACCCTTCCTCCCACCTGGCAGTCACAGCACTGGCCACCCGCCCCTTGACAATAACTGCATTGGCTCCCCACCCTCAACTGTTAAAGCACCGACACCCCCAACCACAACAATCACAGTACTGATCCCCACCATTAACACAACACTGCCTCTGAACCTCCCTCAACAGTCATAGGACTTACCTGCCCCCTTACAGCAATGCCCCCAACAGTCACAGCACTGACAACCTGCCACTGGCAGTCCCAGAGCTAATCACACCCCAGTCGTACCCATACAGCAATGTACCTGACAGTCACAGCACTGACAATCAGCCACTGGCAGTCCCAGAGCTGATCACACCTCAGTCGTACTCTTACAGCAATGCACCCAACAGTCACAGCACTGACAACCAGCCACTGGCAGTCCCAGAGCTGAACACTCCAAAGTCATTACATTTTAAAAACTAGTTGTTTAAGTACTGGCAGCCCATTGCAGAGAGTGCAGGGGTCGAAACTGGCACAGGCCAACTAGCCAAATTCTTGTAGATTTTGTGTTAAGCTAGTAAGATTTTCCTTTAACTAGATCTGCATGTTTGTACTGTAGAATGTAACCAAAAAGTACTTCAGATTGGCTAGTGGAAGAGTCTTTGGGTCTAGTAAATTTTCCCAGTCACTAAACTTGCTGGCTAGTGGCTGCAAAACTTAATTAGAGCCATGGAGTGGGCCATACCATCCACAAGATGGTCCTTTTGTCCCCCTTACCCCCTTCTGGTTTTACTGATTTTAATTTATGAAAGTGATAATTTGCAGACTGGAAAATTTGTTTTGTTCCTTTGTCATTTTATGATAGATTTGTTGCTGTTGTGCAGCTCCCAGAGCCTCCAGGATGGGGTGCCTGAAAAATAAAATGCGTCTTGCCTTGTCTTGCCTCTAGACATTCCTGCCCAGTGACCAGCCCTAAAGCTGAGCACCTTGCTAGGAGTAGGGAAAACCCACATCCCAGTCCCCCTCCTCAAAGGACCACACTTCCAGTACCAGTGCAGCTCTGTATATTAAACTTTACGTTGCTTGTTAAACAGGATTCTGAAATGTATAATTTCATTGCTGCTTAAGCAAGGAATTCAAAGAAGAAGCATTTACAGGTAACCCCTAGGTGGTGCTACTTCTAGGGTTACCATCCCTGCCTGTATTACTGTCCACAGGTTGAGGGGCCTGGGTTCGTAACTAGCCAGTACTAGGGTTTGCCCACCCATGGTAAACACAGTGTTTTGGTGCCTCCACTCAGAGTAAGGTTTCAGTGGCTATTTATTAAATTTATTATAGCCCTCTGGGAAGCTATAACTACCCACTACCCCACCTAGTGGCTCTATAGCTTGGAACAAGCAGTAATCTCTTGCAACATTCACAATGCATTTGTCAACAGACATTAATGATGTGCTCATAGGTTTCCCACTTACTAAGGTCTGGGCTTTAGTGTGACATCCTGGAACCCCCTGTAAACAATGGTTATCAGGCATGCACATTCAGGAATATTCCAAATACAGTAGCAGACCAGCAGTAAACATGTATGAGGCAATATAACATTGCAACACCAATTAGGTTTATTTAGGGGGAGCGTAACAAGAAAGGGGCAAATCTGGTCAAATGATTTTATCCTTACTGGTTTGAGCCAGGATACTGGCATGCATTTAGTCCCACTTTGTAGTCCCATAAATATACTGGGTACCCAGATGGAAAACAGGCTAGTCTAAATGGTGCCAGGGGTTGCAGCTGTTGTTGGGGTCCTTGATGAAAGAAAACATGATGATTTGGCATGCACAGTTTTGTTTCTGGTGGTTGGATGGCCTGGTCTCTTGAACCATTAAACTAGCAGTGCAATGGAGATTAGGTGGTATCACAATGATTACTAAAGATTGTTGCAAGGAGCTACCCTGATTTCTACTCTCTGTACCCAGACATTGGAGATGAGCCGATGAAATATGACCTGTGGAGATGTTTCTTGAAGCAGGAATGAGGGTTTTCTCATGGTCCTTGTCGAACAGCTGGTCTAGTGATGCAGAAGCAAACAATTCAGGCTGCTTTCACATTGCCCAAGGCCGGATGGCTTAGCTGAGTCAATGACCCGAAGCCGCGAACTGGACATCTCAAACTGACCAGCTGCTCAAACACTTCAGCAACTTATGCAAATCTATATGTAAGGGTGCTGCTGGTTCCATTCTGGTCCTTCCAGTTGGCTTGCAGGCTGATCTACAATACTGCCTTTTGCTGCACAAATTCCCTGATGCTGCACACTACAGCTCGCAATGACTGATGCATCCCAGACCCCACAGACTGAACAGCCGAGAGAAGTCTAGGCCCACCAGACCTAACCTCTGAGAGCTGGCTGGCTCCCCAGAGGCTCACACTCTGAACTCCCAGGCAGATCTGGCAAATCTCCAGTTTCAGCAGTTACCCCTTTTATATGGGGCTATGGGTCAGGAATCTCATTGGCTGTCAAAACTGTCCCAGACTTTCCCAGTCTCTTAATTGGCTTGATTTTTGGTGCCTAGAAAAGGTCCAGCATAATATACTGTGGTGATTTGCATATATAGCCCATGGTGTTTTGCATTATGGAGGTATGTGTGATTTTGTATTTCTTTGAAACTTGGCTTCCCAGCCGGTGCCCTTTGGGGTAACCATTGTCTCAGTGCTTGCACGCTGAGGTTCTTTGTCTTTTGCTTGTTTTTGGTTTTTATTGGGTTCACCACAACATAACCCAGGTAGACCATCTTAGGGTAGCTGGTTCATTCCATTTGGGTGTCAAACAGATGAGGCACACTGATGAGTCCTGGTAGGATAAAACGCGTGTATGGGTCTTCTGTTAGCACTCTTTGCATACTGTGTGAGAGACCTTTTGGTACCATATAATTCTGTTTAAAGTTGAACCAGCATAATATACTGTGGTGATTTGAATTATGGGGGTATGTGTGAGTTTGTATTTCTATAAAAGGTCCTCTTTTTTTCCCCACAAGATTCTGATCAAAGGTCCAGGCTCTTGATTGGTTATTTGGCTGCACAATAGTGGCTGCTGCATAGTCCCAAATACACATTTTACTGCAGTCCCAACATAACTGTCCTGGTGCAGCCAGAATAAACACTGTTCTTACATAAATTCCCCACAGTTGCCTAGCCCCATCATTTCTCTTTTAAATACATTTATTTATCTCTCCCAAATGTCTCTAGTTTCTGTGTTACTGCCTTGCAAATACAGCGCCCTTCTAAAACCAGCAGCAGCTCATTAATATTCATTAGGGCTTCACTGCCCTGACCTTTGCCCTTTAATACTGGTGCCACAGAGGCAGCGCTTCAGGTGCTTCCTTATACTTATTTAAAAACAGTTTCCCTGCCCTTGCTATAGATTCCCAGTGCCTTTTTATTTAAATTCTGTGCACCAGGATCCTCAGGAACATCTTCTGACTTTTGACCACAATTGGCAGACGCAAACAGTGTGCTTCTCAAAAGTGTGAATAGCAGCTGCACGGCTGAAATGCCAGCCCCTCACAAAATGTGCTCTGGGAGCCCAGCAGGGCTCAAACAAGATATTGGTGCTGCCTGGGGAACTTGGAGGGAGGGACACAGAACTTGGGCCAGGCGGTGACTAGAGGGATACATCGAGAGGATGCCCGAGAGGTATGGTGGACATACAGGAGGACTACCAGGTAAGCCCCCCAAAGGGGATTTCATACAGTCTCTCAATGTTGGTGCTGTGTACCCACAAAGAACTAGCAGCTACAGTTCCTCAGGTCTGTGGCTGGAAGCTAAGAATTTGAAGCCTTCAGCTGAGCACCCTTCTAGGAATAGGAAAATCCCAGCCCCCTCCCAACAAGACCACTCTTCCAGTACCAGTACAGCTCTAGATTAATGGCAAATAGCAGTAATAAAGCACTATACCCAATCTGTGTCACATTCCAAAGGACAGCTCTTGGACAAAGATCCTTTTCATACTGTACCCCACTGTGACTTAATGAGATCCCAGCTAACACTTTAAGTGCTGCTAACCCTTGAACCTTGAAAGTTGAACTTAAACAGTTTCTACTGCAAAAGAATGTCTGTGAGTGCTAAAATGTTCAGAGCAGGTCTCCAGAGCCTGCACCAATCCTGCCTTTTAGCAACTACTCATGATCTCACTCACATGGTCCACCCTCTCCACTCCCTACCCATGTTCCCCAGACTCTGATACCTCTTGCTCCATAGCTCTTATTCTGCTAGTGGTTGTGCTCTCTCATTTGTCTCATGTTTCATCACCCCTCTCTCCCAGTCTCTCCCCCTCCTCCCTCCCCCACCCCTCCTTTTCTCCATCAATCTCCACTCTCATGATATCACCCCTCCACCGCTTGGTCTCTACCTCCTTCCCCTCTCAGGCCTTCATTTCTGATCTCATGATGAATTGCCTTTCTGCATCTATTAAATATGCAGATGATTTCAAAATAGGAGGCCCAAGTGCCAATAATGATGACACTAACATCATTCAACGTGGTCTGGACATAATCACTGCCTGGATTGTAAAATGGGGCACAAAGCTAAATAATAACAAATGCAAGGTTATGCACTTGGGTTCACAGAATCCTATGATATCATATGCCTTGGGAAATTGTACCTTATTGACCACAACTGATGAGAACAATTTGGGTGTGATGGTCTCAACAACATGGAATATACCCATCATATTAATGAAGCAGTTAGCAAAACAAACAAAATTATCTCGTCTATCAAATGTAACATCACAACTAGAGATCCAAGGGTGATGAAGTCTCTGTTTAGAGCCTATGGCAGGTCACAAATGTAGTGTGTCACAGCTCTGGTGCCCACACAAGAAATCCCATATAAATCAGTCAGAAAGAGTTCAATGGAAGTATACCAAACACACAAAAGGAATGTATAATTTGTCTTATATAAATAGATTAAGTAGTCAGAACCTTCTATCATTAGAGACACGCCATCTACGTGGGGACTTACTATTTCTATATAACATCATCCAGGATCCTGTTTTAATGACAGCCTTAGGATTACAATTCAAGAATAACAAACACAATACTGGAGGTCACACTCTTCAGTTAATTGGTAAATCTTTTAATTATCTAAGGAGAAAAGTTTTCTTCACATTGAGGGTTATTAGTCCCTGGAATAAACTTCCACTTAATATTATTATTAGCAAAAGCAAAACAGAATTTAAAACTCAGCTAGATGCTTATTTATTAATGGAAACATATTGAAGATATTATGATTATTGATTAGTATGGGAGCTCTTCTGGGCTGTTGGCTCTCTTGCTCCTTCTACACCTTAGTGAGAACCTTAATATTTGCTTTGTCCATTCTACAAGCCTGTATCTATCTGCTTAACAGCTCAGGAGGGTTCTGCTGCATGTTAGTAGTGTACTAATAATTTATTTATTTAGTTTTTGTTGATCAGGTAAGTGCACTAGTCAATTCTTGTCTATTTTCAGGCACAACCTGGGGGAAGAGGATACAGATGAATGCTAACTGATCTAGAAGCAGATGAAACTGTTGGTGGTATTTTTCGTGAATGAGGGAAATTTGGCCAGGACACCGGGGAAATTCCCCTACTCTGTCAGTAGAGGTGCTGCTGTCATAGAGGAAGGTGTGTTGGAGGCTCATTCTGCTGGTATACCTGCGGGTAAGAAGGTCTCCCAGCCCATAGGTCCAGCTCAGGAGACCACGTCTGTGGATGCTGCATTGATGGAGATTGAAAATGCTTTAGTTATGAAGGCGACTGAGCCTGAGGAAATGGTGAATACTGTGCACGGCCTTCTTTCATTGTATGAAGTCTGGCTTGACAATTTATTTAAACAGAATAAAGCGTTATGATATGGTCAAAATGTGAGTAATACTGTGGAGAATCCTGCAAATATCACCACTGTATCTCCTATACCTCAATCAGCGATACTAAATCCTGTTGTCTTGCAAGAAGCAGCTAAAGTTTTATGAGATGTCCTGGGGCAAGAATCTGCAGAAGCAGCTGAAGCGCAGAGTCGGCTAACTATGCCCAGTGATGTAGGAACATCAACCAAATTCCTACGGCTTGAGTCAGTTACAGTGAAAGAGACACTGACAGAAGATTTGAGGCCTGTGACAGCAAATACAATTATGGCTCAATATTTGGATCCTGCAGAAACTGTGAGTACAAAGTCAAATGCTGATTGTCAACCTCCTAGTATGTCGACTAATCCTTTCGGTTTGAGAAAGGGAAGAGACATTGAATCTAATGCCGTTTTTAACCACAGCAAATCCCTGACATCTTTAGAGTGTTCTCTGTTAGCTGCTGGGTGGAAGCATGGAGCGGCCGTTATCTGGGTTCCTGACCCAAGCCATAGCCTGATTCCAGGATCTCCTCCCCCTCTAGTAGAGAATGGTCCTAGTTGTTCAGTTACAAATCAGAATATTGAGCCAAAAGACTGCTCTACTGATCAGGATGTCTCAGCTAAACCTCTTGTACATTCACTACAGTGTACAGACTCATCTGTCTCAGAGACTGAGGGTGAAACAATGCATTCTGCAAAGTGGGGAGATTCGGAGAAAGATGATACTGAGCAACTTGGCATAAAACCTAATTTCCAGGAATGCTCAAAAATGGCTTGGGAGTCCTTTAGGAAAAAGGATCCTTTTTCAGGCTCCCTCCTTCAAAGACACAATGCTGTCCGATTGGAATATCTTGGGGGATTAGAGATAGCCCCTGATCGACTCTATGTGGGACACAATCTCTTGAAGGGGTTATTAGTTGTTTTTTTTTTCAACTAAATTTATGCATTGATTCATGTGTCAGGGTCTGTGATATATGATGTAAGCTTTACTTCTTCACCGGGATAAGACCGTTTCTGGTCTAAATATGATACTTTGAAATGTACAGAATTATGGTTGCCTTTTAAGGCCATACCTTTAACAAAACCATCTATTAGGCAGGTGACAATTTTATTTTGCAATAAATCAGTGTCTATACATGATGTTGTTTATTGTTTGGGGTGCAGCACCCCATACGTCGAATGGGAAGAACATCCCTCCCCCCTCAGCTAGTGGTCAAACAGGGATTCAGAATGTTTGCAGTTTATTTGCATCACCAGGTAAGAAAAAAGGTTTGTCTACCCATACGATGCACAGGGGTAATGCCAAACCTCACCCAACAACTGACACACTGAAATCTGGCCAATGGAAAATCATGTGCACAAATGCTCACGGCCTGGGAAATAAGATCCCAGACCTGCAGGCAATAATGTCAGAGGCTAAACTGGACATAGTAGCAATTAGTGAGATGTGGTTTACCAGTAACCACACTTGGGAGACTTCAGTACCTGGTGTATTGTTCAGAAGAGACCGAGGCAAAAGGGAGGAGGAGTGGCCTGTATGTCAATGAAAATATCAAAGCTACAGAAATTCAGAATACACATAAGGAGCCAGAAGAACTGTGGGTCACCCTTGAAACAGGAAATGGGACAGCCATAAGAACTGGGGTTGTTCACAGGCCCCCAGACCAGGGGAGGACATAGATACATTACTGTTAGAAGATTTACAAAACATGACAGCTAAAGGAGGTTCTGAAAATGGGAGACTTCAACATGGATACAGATTGGTCAATACCAGCAGGAACACCTGCCAGAACTAGACACATAGTGGATTCCCTGCAAGGGAGGGCCTCAAACAACTGGTACAGCAACCCACAAGAGACAGGACTATCCTAGATCTAGTACTGACTAACAGGGAAGGGATCACAGATCTCCAGGTAGAAGGTCACCTGGGGCCAGTGACCATCACATGGTATGGTTCAACTGGCTACTACATCTAAATCATCCCATTCCAAGGCAAAAATATGGGACTTCAGAGGAGCTGACTTTGATAAGATGGCCAACAGAGTTAAGCTAGTCCTGGCAAAAGAAACACAGGTGAGGGGGTACAGGCAAAGTGGGCAAGCATTAAGGATGCAATACTTGAAGCAACATCCCATTGTGTTAGACAGAAAAGGAAGTGCAAAAGAAGAAGGAAACCTCTTTGATTCTCAAATACAGTGGCAGAAAAGGTCAGAGCCAAAAGGCTGGCCTTCAGGAAATATAAGGGAACACAGCAGAATGAAGATAGGGAGGCATACCAAACTGCCCTAAGGGAAGCAGGGAAGGCAGTAAGGCAGGCAAAGTCCCAAACTGAGGAAACACTAGCACGGACAGTAAAAGACGGTGACAAGACTTTCTATAGATACATTAGTGAAAGCAGAAAGTCCAGAGGTGGTATTGCTAAGCTTAATGGAGAAAAGGGAGCATGTGAGGAGGAGAACCAAGTAAAGGCATCTATCCTAAATAGATACTTTTGCTCAGTATTTACTGAAGAGAAGGTAGGGCAGGGCCACAGCTCAGCATCATGGACACAGGGCGGAGGGAGGTGAGCACTACTCCCTTCACAAAAGAAAGGGTCCTACAAGAGCTTGCTAAGCTCAGGGTGGATAAGGCAATGGGACGTGATGGCATACATCCCAGGGTACTTAAGAAGCTAAAGGTGGAACTAGCAGAGCCATTAGCAGAACTGTTTTGAGTCTCTGAGCACAGAAGAGGTCCCAGAAGACTGGAGAAGGGCTCATGTGATCCCGCCCACAAGATTGGTAGCAGGGAGAAGGCGGGGAACTACAGACCAGTCAGTCTTACCTCAGTAGTGGGCAAGATTATGGAGGCACTCCTTAAGGAAAGGATAATGCAACACCCGGAATCCATAGGGGTACAGGATCCAAGACAGCATGGGTTTACAAAAGGAAGGTCCTGTCAAACTAATCTCATAGATTTCTTTGACTGGGTAACCAGAGTGGTGGACCAAGGGGGAGCAGTTGATGTCACCTACCTTGACTTCTGCAAAGCTTTTGACACTGTTCCACATAGAAGATTGATAAATAAGCTGGGTAGGCTCAGGGTGGGTCAGAAGTTCATCAACTAGGTGGCAAACTGGTTGATGGGCAGAAAACAGAGAGCGGTGGTAAATGGTATACAGTCAGAAGAGATGCAAGACACAAGTGGGGTACCTCAGGGATCAGTCCTGGAGCCAGTCCTCTTCAACATCTTCATTAGTGACCTTGCAGATGGACTAGAGGGTAAGGCTTGTCTGTTTGCAGATGAAACCAAGATCTGCAACATAGTAGATGATCCAGATGGGGTGGGCAGAATGAGAAGAGATCTGGATAAACTAGCAAAATGGTCAGAAGAGTGGCAACTAGGATTTAATGCAAAGAAGTGCAAAATCATGCACATAGGGAAGAGAAACCCTGAAGCCACCTATAGGCTGGGAGGGGAGTTGCTAGCAGTCACAAAGGAAGAAAGAGACTTGGGCATCATCATCACTGATGACCTGAAATCATCCAAGCAGACCTCTAAAACAGTAGGTAAGACTAGGGGGTGTTAGGGTGTATTAGTAGGGGTATCACAAGTCGTAAGAGGGAGGTAATAATCCCTCTTTACAAGACACTGGTTAGGCCCCATCTGGAGTACTGCGTGCAGTATTGGAGGCCACACCTTCACAAGGATATTAACCAAACTGAGGCAGTCCAGAGAAGGGCAACCAAAATGGTGCAGAGACTGCATCAGAAGACATATGAGGACAGATTAACAGAGCTCAATATGTATAACCTTGAGCAAAGGAGGGAGAGAGGTGATATGATCGAGGCATTCAAACACCTTAAGGGCATTAACAAGATGAAAGAGTCTTACATGTTTAAATATAAGAAAATAGCAGGACAAGAGGACACAGCATGAGATTAGATGGGGGCCGATTAAGGGGGAATGTGAGGAAATTCTTTTTCACAGAAAGGGTGGTGGATGCATGGAAAGGCTTACCACAAGAAGTGGTGGCTATGAATACAGTGCAGGGCATAAAACAGGCATGGGATAGGCATAAGGGAGCAATACAAATGACTATGAATAGATAGGCCATTGACAAAGCAAAGGCTGATGGCACATTTATAAGGTAGAAAAAGAAATGGGCAGACTGGATGGGCCTTGCAGTCCTTATCTGCCATCAACTTCTATGTTTGCAAAAAAAAATGTGATGTACTGGATAGCCCTAAGCCAATATTTGATGATGAATGTATTTGGAATGGGGGTTGGAATTTATGAGTTTGCTTAAGAAATAATAGCCTGGGGCAGTGCACCTCCCTAATAGTCTATTTTTTGACAATGAAAGGGGCCATTGCTTCTATCCAGGACAGCCACAGACCTGCTTTAAATGTAGGGCTTACACTCATTTGGGCTCTTCCTGCGATAGAATAAAATGTAATCTTTGTTTGACTTTTGGGCATCACATTTCTGATTGCACAGAGGAACTGTGGTGCAACTTATGTGAGGACACTGGGCATGCTTACAGGTCATGTCCTTGGGCTACATATAATTATACTGATCATGTGAACCAAGATCCAATACTTCAGGAAGCTCAAAAAAAAAGAAATGATAAAAGGAAAAAATGTTGCTACTAGACCACCTCCAGAACACAGTACCACCCCTCCTCCACCTTCCTCACCTCCATCAGAGGTGCTGGGTATTCAGATTGATGCAGCCCCTTAACTTTCCACAGATCCCCCTCAACCTGTAGTCCCAGATGTCCCTTTATTGAACATACCACAAACCTCTGAGACAGAGGTTTTAGTAGTTGAAATGCCCCCCACCAGAGTGGTTAAAAGTGTAGCCAAAAAAAGGAGTATGAAACAGACAGGACCAAAGCCAAAAGTACAAAGGCATGTGTTCCAGGAGACAAAGGGATTTTGTTAACTAACAAATTTAACATTCTGACTACTGCCATGGCAGACTCAGAACAAGGAGGGGACTCAGAGGCATCTTCACTAGCTCCTCATTTCTTAGAATCTGAGGGTGAACAGATAGATGTAGTACCTGGGAAGGAAAAGAAAAAAAGAATGAACACTAGGGTGAGAAGGAGTTCTAGGCTGAGGAAACCACCTAGATCTTATTTTTTTTCCTGTCTCTCTCACGGATCCCATCATGGTTGTGTATTGCAACAATTAATGTTAATAGCATTAAGAATGCTAAAAGAAGATTGCTTACATTAACAGCATTGAAAGACTTGAGTTGTGATTTCTGTTTATTACAAGATAAACGGTTGAACACTACTTCTTTGGTTAGATCTGCACAACAATTGTGGTGTTGGGACCCTTTTTTTTCTTTTGGTGCTGTAGTTTGTGAAGGAGTTGGTATACTGTTTAAAGGGGATGGATTTAGGTTTTTCATTTGGTAGAAATATGCCTGGGTAGGGCATTACTGTTAGATTTTATGTTTAAAGGGATGGGGTGGCGATTGATAAATATCGATGCCCCCCTTACAATAAAGGAAAGGATTAGTTTATATCAAGACAATAAACCTTATCTAATCACAACTAAACAAATTCTATGGGGAGGGGATTTTAATTGTGTGATATACAGAAGAGATAGAGGGTCAGTAACTAGGAAGTTGTATTGTGAGTCCAACTGTCTTAATCGGATTATTGAACAAAGTAATTTACAAGATTCTTTTAGAATTTTACATAAGGAGAGTGGTCATACTTACTTTAGGGGAGTGTTGTCCACTAGAATTTATTTTTTATTTACAAAAGAAAATCTGTCAGTATAGTGAAAGCAGTAACTCTTCCTTTAGAAACTTCAGATGATGCAATTTTACTTGTTAGCATAGGGGGTCAGAGTGGGCTGCAATATGGCAGAGGATATTGGAAATTAAATACAGAAGTACTGAAGAAAAACTGAATTAGGGTACAGGTTATTCAGTTTCTTAAAGCAAGGATGACAGTGGTATGAATGGCAGAGAATATTAGTACTTAGTGGGAAGAGACGAAGAGAGGTTTGAAATCTCTGTTCCAATTATACTCTACAATATTTAGACAGTCAGTTTAAGGAATACCTTAAACTTTGAATACAACTAAGCAAGCTATATTCTATTATTGTTCAGCATATTAGTTAAACTTCACAGGTACTTAACCTAAAAACAAGCAATGGTGAGTTTACAATATTCTAGGACTACTGCAATGTTAAATGAACATAGGATTTGTTCTCCAGGAAAAACTGGATTTGGTGATACCATTAAAGGCTGCTCACAAAGAGCATCAGAAAGGTTTATGGGAACTGTTCTTGGAGCTAATGGTCTTATAGTATCAGATGGGCCGACAATTTTGCATACTGCATCACAATACTTATCAACCATGTATGTGTCATTTCCTATTGATGAGAAGGTTGTGACTGAATTTTTGAATAAAATAGAAGTCCCTAGTTTGCCTTGTACACTTTTGCAAGACCTTACTAAGCCTATATCAGAGGCAGAAATAGGGTTGGTTATTGATCATCTTAAAAAATCTACTGCTCCGAGTATTGATGTACTGCTGTCTGAATTTTATGTTACTTTTAGTGATATATTAAGAAAAATATTACTGAACATGTTTAATATGGTCTTGGACAGTTTACAGGTGGATATGCATTTCTGCATAGCTATTCAGATTTTAATATTTAAAAAAGGAGATAGGGCTATTCTTGACAACTGGAGATCTTTAAGTTTATTAACTACCGATTACAAAATAATAATGAAAATCTTGCATAACCTTTTATTGAATATAGCTTCAGTACTTTCTTCAACAGCACAAACCTGTACAGTTCCAGAGCTTTCTATTAAACATAATTTGTTATTACATCGAGAACTTAAAGAACAGGGTAAGGATGGTATATTGAATGGTTATGTTATGTCATTATATCAGGAAAAAGCTTTTGATCACGTGCCCCATCAGTTTATCTCACTTATATTGACTCATTATGGTATACCATCCCTTTTTGTAAATTGGATTGCATTATTATACAGAAATGCTAGCGCAATTCCTTTAGTATATGGGCATTTGAGTACTTATATAAAGATTTCTCGGGGAGTTTGGCAGGGCTGTCCACTCAGTCCTCGGCTTTATGTATTTTGTTTAGACCCCTTATTAAGATCACTGCAACAAGATCCTTGTATTACAGGTATTAAACCTAAAGAGGATGGTGTAGAACCTAGAGTGACAGCATATGCTGATGATATTTGTGTTATAGTTGCAGATTGTAACTCAGGTGCATGAGTTCAGACCTTATTACTGAATACTCTACACCAATAGGAGCTCACCTTAATAAAAGGAAGAGTATTGTCTACACTTTGCATGATTCTAAAATTTCCAATACATCTTGGAAAGGAATTAAGGTGTCTACCAAACCATTTCAATATTTGGGTATTTGGTTTGGGAGAGGAGATAACTGTGTTTTTAATTGGAAAAAACTGGATTTAGCAGCAACTAAAGTAGAGGTGTGTAAAACGTGGAATCAGACAAAAAGGAAAAAAGTTGCAATAATCAAAACATTTTTTACTTCCAATATTTGTATTTCTTAGTGCAGTGTAGCCCCTACCATGGACATTGGAAGCTTCCCTTTTAAGTTTAGTTTTTCAAATACAGTGGGGAAGTTGATTAAATCCTATTAAGAGGGAGATAATTTATTTACCAGTAGAAAAAGGAGGTTTAAATCTTCTTAACCCTGTAGCATTTTTTCATAGTGATTTTTTTCATACTAACCTGATAGATTTATCAAAACCGACTCTGGCCATATGGACTATCTTTGCTAGATATTGGATACAGCCACTTTATGGTGTATGGGAGGTTCAGGGGGTCTTGAAGGCTCAAGTTAAGATGGCATGTATTTTCTTTAGACCTGCACTTAGGAGACTAAAGCAATGGAACTTTCATATTTCTATTCAGTCCTTGCCCACCACTAATGCTCTTTATAAATTAATTCATAACAATGTTAGTCCACCAGTGGTTCAATTTAAGAATGTTGATCCTCAGTTTTGGGGCTTCATTTGAGACCCTCAGAGATCCTTGTATCACACCAAGGATTTGAGATGTTAATTGGTTGTGTGCTCATGGGCACTTGTTTGTCAAAGGTAATGTTAAACATAAAAAACTTGAAAAGCAAATGTGCCCAAGAACGAGCTGTATAGCTCAGGAAGAATCAATGTCACATTTTCTTATTGACTGTTGATTTGTTAGACAAATGTGGGAAAGAATAGCTAAGGTTTGGCATAACCCTTATTGGAAATGTTTGACGTATGCTGAAGTTGTAGGGAGATTTAGTTTGAAAGAAGTTGGTTTACAAAAAAGGATGGTTCACCCACTTCTTGCATTTATAAAGTTTATATTATGGCAAATAAGGTAACCAGTGAAGTGGGTGCATGAGGAAGGGCGCCGTCCATTACGGCGACACCTTCCTCGTGCAATCCACTCAAGGTGACCGACGGGTAGGGAGACCGGATGAAGCGGTGGGTGAACTAGGCAACAGGATATCGCTATACATACACGTGTGGGGGGTGGGTGTGAGCACAGCAAGCATGGGCTGGAGGGGTGGAGAGGATGTAGGGGTGGCACTGCAGTTATTGGTCGAGTTGCGGTGTGGCTTCTGGGATTGGGCAATGGCTGGTGTGGCTGAAGTACTGGGTTTGGGTATGGGAGCTAGTGCAATTTTTATTGCACCAGGCCCAAACATTTATATTTTTACTACCCCCTCGACATACATCCCCCTGGAGTTGAGAATCCTTAAGTAGAGGGGTGCAGGGGGTGAGGAGTGCAGCCCCCCCTACAGAAAGTAGTAAAAATATGTCCTGGCACCATTGTGCTGGTGTGCCAGGTTTGTCAGGGTGCAAACAATGTGTTAAGCACTCTGACTGAGTGATAACTGCAATCGCCTTTAGGCATTTGCCATTATCACATACAGTAGACCCAGAAAATAAGATGCAAGTTTGTATTGCAACAATTGTATCAAGAACCTGAACAGATTGTTACTATTGTTGAGACTGAAGTTTATATGCATTGCATGTATGAACAACAGTATATGCTTTCTAATGTATGAGTTCATCGTTGGAGGGAAGTACCTTTTTTGAAAGATAAAATGGGATGAATTCTTTTATATTATTTGTTATTCACTATCTTGTTGTTTTCTTTGGTTTTGTACATGTAATTTTTTTTTGTAATATATTGTTCAGTTTTCTTTAATAACATTTTCCCATACTCTTGCTGTAGGGGGACTCGCTGACTGTGAGCCATGGCCACTTCAAGTGGAACGCCGAAGGAGCAGAACATCCCAGATGGAGGGGACAGTACTTTGCTAGAGCAAGATGATTTAGAAGATTCAGAAATTTGTATGGATGTTCTTTCAGATTTACAACATGTTGGAGACTTGGAGCTATTAAAACCTGAAGAGAATCTGAGTTTGTTGCAGCCCGAAGTTGAGATATCTAACAAAATATTTACTGATGGTGAACTAAACACAGAACTCCTGCAAGAATTACTAAATGCGGAAAACAAAAAGCATTTATCAGCGACAGAATATTTGACTGAACAGCTAACCCGCTTGAAAGACAGTGCACCGATTGTCAAAACTCCTGGCCCACCTGTCATCGGGCCTGCATACCAGGATGATGTGGCTGCTCATAAACAAGCTGAAGGGCCAGGTAAGTCTGTTGAACTTACTTCTTTATGAACTGCTTCCAAATCAGAGGATTTGGCATGTCCGACTGGCAGTCATAGAATGCTGAATCATTCATGCTGAGAGCTGGAAAATCCTATTGTTTTGAACGGTGTAAGTCTGGAGCAGCTCCATAGTGGTGCAGAGGGTGAAAAAATCAAAGGTGAAACAGTCCGAGGTGTGGCGGTGAATCCTGAGATACCTAAAGAGAACTCCAGCTCAAACCTCTCCAAAACAGCTGAGTTAATTTTTCAAGAGGGAGCAAAAGTTGCACCTGCTATAGACAAACATGTGGCAGTGACTTATAAAACCTTTTTTTAAATTTATGTTTTATATTTTAGTTGTTTAACCAGCTATAGCACACTAAGCTGAAAGCTTTTTTACAGGAGCGACCTGGGAGCACAAGAGGTTAAGTGACTTGCTCAGGGTCACACAGTATGCAGGTGGAAGCTGTGTGATTCAAACCCAGGTCTGGTCTGCCGGATGTCACCAGATTTGCAGCTCAGAGCCTTAGACCACTGCGCTATACTGCCTCCTAAACCTCTCCCTCGAAACAAGAGGGTTTAACTGCATTTACTTTTTCCCGTGAAGATGACTCTAGACCGGGGATGAGAGAGGACATTAAAACTAAGCACACGACCTTAATGACTGCTAATAGAAACATCTGTGCTACAAACCCAGCAAAGTTAAAAGGGCCTGAACATGAGCCCACCCAGTCTGAGTCCTCACAAGCTTTAAAATCAGAAAAAGGTGACCCAATGGTTCCTACAATAACCTCACGAGAGACCTGGTCTCTCCAGAAGGCCATAAGTGAAGCTAATTGGACACAGAATAACAAAGGGATTTGTATTCCAACCCCAGAGTGGGACCTCACGTTGAATTTTGCTCAAAATTCTCCCGACTGGCGACCTAAGATCACACATTCTGCTTTGCATGTCGAGTCACAAGCAGAAAATTATAAAGAAGATCTGACATTTAAACAAAATACTGAAATCAAAAACTCTGCTGAGCAGCATTTGGACAAAGATACTGAGTTGGCTGCTCCCATTCATGTGGAGAATGATCCACAAGTACCTGAAGCTACAAACAAACCACTTCTCTCTGAACTTTTTTCAAAAATTAGACAGGAAACAGCTCTAAGGAGGAATGTGGTGCGTATAAGATATAAGGGAGGTCTAGAAGCTTGTCCTGATAGACATCATGTAGGCAAAATACTTTTAAAGGACTCATTAAAATTCTCACCAAAAGAAGTTTTTGCTTTCATTAACATTTCTGGAGAGGAAAACTTTGATATCAGCTTTCGATCTGCTTATGGTTTAGAGTTATTTTGGTAAAGGTATAACCAAGTGAAAATTTTCTCCTATGTGGACCCCCTTTTTGGACATCCCCTTAACCAAACCTTTGATTAAATATGTCACTGTGATGTTCTGAAATGAGGGGGTCCATGTAGAAGACATAACTTACTGGATAAGCCAGAAAGTGATGTACTAAGCCCTCCAGAAGCTATATTAGACACAGAAATGTTTTGGACCGCGAGATGGTGGTATAAGGTCAAATTGAGGAAGACATAGTCTGGAATTGAACACATTCCTGATTCATTTTTATTGGGATGGGATAGGGGCATATGTTTTTACACTGGTCAGCCAAGGGCCTGTTATAAGTGTGGGTCTAGAACACACCTTTCCAGCTCTTGCGACAAACTCAAGTGTGATAACTGTGGAGAGATTGGGCACATTGCATTTTATGACTAAGTGTGACCTGTGTGAAGAAATGGGACATGTTTTGTGTGAAGAAATAGGACATGTTTTCTCTGAATGCTCTTGGGCAGCAAAAAATAAGGCCACTTGTTTAAGCCCTGATCTTCTCATACAAAATGAGCAAGATTCTGTCTCTTCCAGGCCTACCCCTCCTTTAGTTCCTGATCCTGCAGTCAGAACTGCAGTGAAAGGCCCACCCCCTCCCATGCCCCCTGCAAGTTCAGATCTTCCTCTAGAAATAAAAACAGAACCATCCCCCCCCTTTCCTCTTCTGTATCTATGCCCACAGATTCCTTCTTACCAGTATGCTGTACTAACCCTGCAGAGGCAGTAGCTACTACCTCTAGTCAACCACCTTTTACTGCTGTTTCTGTGCACAGATCTGCTAGAAATGTGAAAGGGGGAACTGTCCCATCTCCAGTAGAACTAGACTTGAAAAATCCCGTCTCTATCTTACTCACCCAATGGGGGATACTGAGATGGACCTGGGAGATTCAGATTCTCAGTCTACTAAAACTGAAAACAGTATCCTTTCACAGAGTAAATTAGATTACAAAGGAAAGAAAAAGATGACATGGAAAAAAGAGTCTTAAAGCTGACAAAAATACGTGAATGGCTTCTTTATGCGTGGGCTCATTTAATGTTCACAGCTTGTTAAACTATAAGAAAAGAAATGTAGTACAGTCAGCACTCAGATATCCGTTGTCTTCTGTTCTCAGGTCAGGTGACGGATATCTGAGAGAAACGATTAAGTGGAAACTGGATGCTTCGGTCTGCAGTTTGATCTCTGTCTGCTGTGACTGCTTAGGTCTGTGGCTGCTTTGGTTTGTGACTGCCTTGCCTGCTTTGGTCTGTGGTTTTCTATACAACACTCTACTGAGAATGAAAAGGGTCAGTTATCTGAGAGTAATCATTGAGCTCTACATAGGAGATAACAGGTAGAATGGGCAACGGAAACGGATAACGCGAGGGATGGATAAACAAGTGTAAACAAAATGGGAAAAAAATCATGCAGTCAAAGATGGATACATGAGAGAAAAATGGATAAATGAGAGTCAGATAAACAAGTGCTGACTGTATTTAACTATCTTCATGATGCACTAATAGATATATGTTTTTTGCAATAAACCTGGATGTATACCAGTGACCAGGCAAGGTTTTTTCAAAGAGAATGGGTGTGGAGACCTTCTTATTGGTCCTTTGGAACAGCTACGGCTGATGGTATAGGTTTCTCATTTAACTCTTTTCATTTCAAGTTAGTCAAACTGATTGATTTAGTTCAAGGGAGAGCTCTAATATTAGATGGGGTATGGAAAGAAATGCATTGCAGCTTAATTAATATCTGCAGTTCACAGATCAAATCTGAATGAGTTGTTCTTTTTAACAATTTAAGGCCCTTTCTTCTCAATTCATATACACTTTTCTTTTGTGGAGATTTTAACTGCACTTTAAAACCCATTACCGGTAAGGCATTAGCACAAGAAAGGAAAGTATATTGTGATTCGCATGCTTTACAGACATTAATAGACACTGCAGATCTCTTGAATTGTCACACACAGCAAAACTCTGGACCTAAGTTCACCTTTCATAAAAATAAGTTCTATTCCACTATTGATTACGTGTTATTTCCAGAACCCTATCTAATTTTCAGTTTCAGACTGTAGTCACAATCTTTTCAGACTATCTATTATTACTTGGTTCCTTCTCTATCTTTCCAGAGAAATCAAATGTGAGGCCAAGATGGAAATTAAATTCATCCATCTTGACAGACCAGGAGGTGAAAGGTCAAATAGGGAATATCTTAACAGCCAGACTGTCTGTTAGGTTTTTATATGATGATTTAGGTGATTGGTGGGCGGACTCTAAAAAGGATTTTAAACATTACTTTCAAAAAAAAGGCAAGACTAGGGAGAACAACATATTTCTAAAATATTTAAAGCTTAGACAGCAGGTAAAAAATCTATATTCAATAGCCAACACCTCTAAGTTTGATTATACAAACCGTATTATAAAACTTAAAGATGAATTAACAAAATATCAGTATGACAGGGCACAAACTATGAAAAGTATACTCCAGAATGGGGTAAGGAGAACTCCTTCTGAAGATCCATTTGAAGCTTTCAGAACATGTAAAAACTCCAGTTTTTTTAGAATCTTTAACCAACAAAAAAGGAGACATAGTGACTTCTATAAAAGACATACCTAAGGTAATTAAAGAATTTATGTTTTTCGTGTTCCTTTAAACCCTCCCTCAGAAGCCACCATAAAACATTTTTTAGCTTCAATAACACTTCCTAAATTACCAGAAATTAAAACTAGTTTAACTCAAAAAATAATGATTTGTGAAATTGAGCAAGCTATCAAGACCTTACAAAATGGTACATCATCTGGATCTGATGGTTTGAGAAATGAAATTTATAAAGCCTTCTCAAAACCACTGTCTCTTTGTTTAGAAACAGTATTTAATTTTTTTCATTATTCATCATATTCCTTCATGGTTTACAGAAGGTTTATTGATTCTATTCTTCAAATCGGGTGATAAACTATCTATAGAAAATTGGAGACCAATCATACTTCTAAACACTGATTACAAAATATTTGCTATTAGTCTTAATAATAGAATAGAGAACTATGCAAACATGGGATTGTCACCTTGGCAATTCTGTGGTCTCCCAAATAGGAAAATACAACAAGCTCTGATGATTATTAGAGACCTCATTAACCATATAGGGGCACAGGGAGGACAAGGGTGTATGATTTCAGTGGACCAGTATAAGGCTTTTGATAGTGTATCACACCACTTTCTCTTTTTAACCATAGAAGAATATGGTATTCCAATCCAAGTAATACATTGGCTGAAATCCTTATATGTTGGAGCTAAAATGCATCCAGTTATTAGACATCAATTTACAGAAGGAGTCTTAATACAGACAGGAGTAAGGCAAGGATGTCCCCTTAACCCACTGCTTTATATTTTTACTTTGGACCCTTTGGTCCGCCTTATTACTGACACCCCTAATTGGGTAGGAATAGTAGGTTCCGTTAAAAGAAAAGCATTCCATATGACTGCATATGCAGATGATATTTGTGTATTTTTTAAAGATTATACCCAAATTCCCCTCTTTTTAAATTCTATGACTACTTATCCGGTTCTCTCAAATTCCAAATTGAATAAATCAAAGAGTAAAGGGCTCTTTATAGGAACTAATGGTCCAAACCCAGTCAATAAAGAAGGGATATTAATATCCCCAGAGCCCCTCAAAATATTAGGTGTCTATTTCGGACCACAAAATATCCCCTCTTTTAATTGAGAGTTAGTATTAGCACAGGTGGATTCCAAAGTGTAAAGATGGAGGCAATGGAGGATAGCCAAACTTAAACATACACAAATTATTAAACAATTCATTATCCCCACAATTTTATATATTGCTATGATTTTTCCACTTCCATTACATTTGGAAACAAAGTTATATAGCCTATTTTTCCAAATGTTGTTGGGAAATAGGCTAAATCCCATAAATGACAGTACACATATTTAAAAAAGGAAAAAGGAGGTCTGGGAATGGTAGATCCGGTGGTTTTCTTCTATACCATGTTTTTTTCCAATTCCTTAAAATATGGCCTAATGTCTGAAGATGCAATATATTCCTACTGGACCAAGATAAACTTATCAGGATATATGGCCAAATGGCAGACTACTCCCCCCCACCAAATTGAACCATACTATTCAAATCCCACAGTGGTTTATCGCAGCTGCAAAAAAAATTGTGTAAATGGGATATAACAAAGCAACAAATCATTAATAATACAGGACCCCAGTTATACACAATAGTTATGTCTTCAGTACATCTGACTGAACCCTGTTTTAAAACTGTCCATCATCCCAAAACTCGGGAGAATTGGTTCAACTAACCAATCCAAGAATTCCTAGTAGTTTATTGCAGGATTAACATTAGAGGAACTGCTAAATATAAGGCTAAATCTGAAAGGAATTGCACATATGAGGCCTGCATCAATAGAGAAGAATCTATGGAACTTTTTTATTTCATTGCTTTTATGCAAACTCTCTTTGGAATTACCTTGCCACAAGATGGAATATGGGATGGTTAAAACATGTTAATTATAATAATTTGGTATTAGGGCAATACCATAATCTAGGAACCATTTATTCCAAAGATACAGTACATTAATGTTTTTTTGTTGCTGATTAAAATGTTATCTCTGGCAGGCTAGATGCCAGTGGGTGTTATATCAAAGAAAGATGCCACATGAAATAGTGGGTAATCCTATAGAGACAGCTATGGAAAAGGTGTACATTTCAGATGTAGCTATTCATACATCTAAAAAAGGTTTCTACTTGGTGGAAAGGGTTTTCTCTGTTTATTAAATATAAATGATTGCTAACAATTAGGTGAAGTTTAGATTGTCATATACTATTGATTTAACTACTTGAATAATTTGTTGACTTTGTTTTCTTTTTAGTGTGATTTAAATGCTGTTTCTCCAATTTGTGTTCCCTTTAATTATGTTTTTTTACCTTTCTGTTACTTGATGTTATTTTAATAAAAAATTCCCCTACTCTTTTCAATAAGTGCCATGGGATCTTTAACATCCACCTGAACTACCACCAATCCAGGCAGATGGGACAATGGTTTAATGTCTCATTGAAAGACGGCACCTCAGAAGTGCAGCACCCCTATCATGCTGCACTACAGTGTCATGATTGGGATATTAACCCAAGTGCTAGATGTGGGAACTGAACCCACAGCCCTCTGATCTTCCAGCCTCAGAGGTAAGTGTGCTACCTACTGAGCCACTGACACTGACATTTATGAGGGGCTGATAACTGTTTAACCTTTTAGTGTGCTTGGCTGGAAACATGGCAGTTATGGTGTTGTTCAGCTCTGAACAAGCTGCAGGCATTCATTGTTGTTTACTGAACTAAGGTACTGAAATGCTACTCAGAGTTCCTGTGGGGGGAAAAATGGTCTCCATAGAGGCAATTATGGAAATTAGCACTCCTATTATGTCCTCACAGCACTGTTTGACCAGGCATCTTAGAAAGATGCTTCATGTAGAACAGACTTCTTTTGAGACGCTGAAACTCCAGGAGGAGAAAAAAAAGTGTTCACAATAAAATCAATGCCCCAAAACAGCTCCAGTACTGCTAGATACCAGGAACCAAACTGGAAAAAGGCAGAATACAGCAAAACACTACAAACAATTTGCCATTGAACTTACATTGTTTGTTAAACAGTCTTCTGGAATGTACAGTTTCACAGCTGCTTAAGTAAGGGATTCAAATACGGAGAAAAAAAGTGTGCACAATAAAATCAATGCCCAAAATAGCTCCAGTACTGCTAGATACCAGGAACAAAACTGAAAAAAAGGCACAATACAGCAAAACACTACAAACCATTTACCATTGATCTTACAATGTTTGTTAAACAGACTTCTGGAATGTATAATTTCACAGCTGCTTAAGTAAGGGATTCAAAGAACAAGCATTGACAGTCTCTCTGTCCTGGTGCTGTGTACCCACAAAGAACTAGCAGCTTGCTTACCTACATGTGGCTTTAAAAATCCTGCAGTTCTGTTTACTTATTAAGTACCATTTAGTTTGCTGCTCTCTGACTCAGAACTACAAGCCTTTCAGCCTGAGAGTGTCAAATTCCTCAAGGTCCTGGTGCCAGGCTGATAAGAAACTGACAGCAGAATATGCTTGGGAAGGGTGATCATATCCTGTGTTTTTATAAACTGTAGAGAACTATTTCTTCAGTGCCCCAGCAGAAGGGGGAGGAGAGGGGGTTGTCAGATCAGCAGATGGGAGGGTCAGTGGAAAACCAATGCTGGGAACATGACTATAACACTGGGGAGGGGCACATGATAGCATTCCTGTCCCATTTTCTCTTCTACTTCATAGCAGTAAGACAGCATGGCTATGCCCATGCTGCCTTAAAAGGGGTGTAGGAAAGATCCTGCCAATTATAGGCCAATTGCTGTACAATATATACAGTATCTGCAAAAATCTTCTCATGCATACCTTTAGACAAGTTAAATGGTTTGATGGAAGATTATAAAATTTTAAGTACTAGACAATTTGATTTTAGAGACAGGTTCTGAGCAGTTAACAGTATTTTTATAGTAGATCATTTAATAAGGAAAATAAGGCTGCTAAGTAGTAATGGATTGTATTTTGCATTTATTGATATTCATGCTGCCTTTGATAATGTTAATAGAACTGTTTTATGGTACATCTTAAGAAACTGGAAAAATGATGAAAAATTACTTTCATTGATCCAGAGACTCCAGACTGACATGGACATTCAAATAATTGTCCCCAAGGTTAAAACCACAAAACAGGACAACTACTACACTGTCAGGGTGACAAAGGCCTGGAATAGGTTGCCCCAACATGCGGTAGAAGCAAATATCTTTACTTTGTTCAAATCCAGGCTGGATGCTCATCTTGGATGGTTTACTAGTGACACATAATGTACCCACCAGGGATGGGAGACATTTCAGATGGGCGCAAGCCTACTTATGTCTTAATCCACTAAGTTATACTGAGTAATATAGAGTAATAAGATATAGCATTGATGGTAAATTAACTAAACATATCTGTGCTGATAAAGGGGCAAAACAGGGATGTTTATTAGCCCCGTTATTGTTTAATATTTATATTGACCAAATTATACATAACCTTAAAAAATATGACACAGATGCTCCTATTTTATGTAGGAATAAAATTAATATATTATTATATGCTGAAGATGCTGTTTTAATTTCCAAATTAACTAAAGAGCTCTAACTTGCTTAAGATTCTGTAGTGAATACTCTAGAGAAATTACAACTTATAATAAATATTGATAAATCTAAGGTTAGGATTAGTAATAGAAACATAGAAATTTGCCAGCAGAAAAAGACCCTTTGGTCCATCCAGTCTGCCCAAATACCACCCCCCCCCTCGATCTAGTTCATCATACACCCTCTGTTCCATGTCTTTTTACTTTTATTTATCCTCAAGTAATAGTTCCAAGCCCTACTGAAATTATTCACTGAATCTACCCCCACCACCCATTCTGGAAGCCTATTCCATGGACCCACCACCCTCTCTGTAAAGAACTGCCTCCTTATATCTCCTCTAAATCTATGCCCTTCCAGCTTGAATGCATGTCCCCTAGTGAATTTGTTTTCGCTCATCCTGAATATACTACCTTCCCACACTTTGCTTATTCCCTTCAGAAATGTAAAGGTTTCTACCATATACCCCCTTTCCCACCTCATCTCCAGTGTGTACAAGTTTAGTCCCTCCAGCCATTCCTCATATGACCTCCCATGTAGCCCTTGAACCATCTTGGTTGCACTTCTCTTTACCCTCTCCAGTGTATCCCTGTCATCCTGTGGTCTCCAGAAATGGACCCTGTATTCCAGATGTGGTCTGACCATAGTTTTGTATAGTGGCATGATCACCTCCTTTTTCCTGCTTGTGAAGCCCCTCCTTATGCATGCAAAATTTCTGGTTGCCTTCCCCACCACCCCACCACCACCACCCTTTTGCATTGGTTCCTAACCTTCATGTTATCTGAAATGGTGATCCCCAGGTCCCGTTCCTGCTCTGTAACCTCCAGTTCTTTCCCCCGAGCCAGTATTTTGCCTTTGGGTTTTTATACCCTATGTGCATAATTTTATATTTTTTCATTCTGAATTGCAATTGCCTCTTCTCGGACCACTCCTCCAGTCTGGCCAGACACTTCCTCATTCTTTCCATCCCCACCCAATGTATCCACCCTGTTACAGATCTTCATGTCATCTGTGAACAGACACACCTTCCTATTCAGGCCCTCTGAAATGTCCCCAGTGTATATGATAAACAGTATGGGTCCCAACGCAGAACTCTGAGGATCACCACTCATCACCCCTCCTTCCTTTGAGTGCACCCCATTAACCTCCACCCTCTGAGTTCTCCCCCCAGCCAGTTCTCCATCCAGTTTGTTAGTTTACTCCACACCCCTAAGCTACCTAACTTGCTTATTAGTCTCCTGTGGGGGGCGGTATTGAAGGTCTTCCTGAAGTCCAGATAGGCCATGTCCACCACCCATTCCTGATCACATATCTCTGTTACTCCCTCAAAGAATTCAATCAGGTTGGTCTGACATGATTTTCCACTTATGAACCCCCGCTGGTTGCTGTCTATGCAGCCTTCCTACTCTAGATATTGTACCAGCCTTTCCTTTATAAGTGCCTCCATTAGTTTTCACACCACGGAGGTAAGGCTAACTGGGTGGTAGATGCCCAGCTCATTCTTTTCTCCCTCTTGTGTAATGGCACCACATCAGCCCTTCTCCAATCCCCTGGGACTCTCCCCTTGTCTAGAGACAAATTAAATAACTTTGTGAGTGGTGCTGCAAGTTCGTCCCTTAACTCCTTGAGCACCCTGGAGTGGATTGCATCAGGGCTAACTGCTTTGTCCATCCACAGTTTTCCTAATTCCTCTAATACCCTACCCTCTCTAAATGGGCTTGTGTCCATCTCTCTGCACACCCTTCTGCTTCTTAGCTCTGGTCCCTTCCCTTTTTCCTCAGCTGTGAAGACTGAGGTGAAGTAGTCATTCATCAGATTTTCTTTTTCCTCATCCCTCTCTGTTAGAGCTCCCCCCTCCCCTCTGAGTCTCATAATCTCCTGATTGCTTCTTCTGTCACTCACATACATGAAAAACTTCCTGTCTCTCCTTTTGGCCTCCCTTGCTATTTTCTCCTGCTTATCCGCATTAGCCATTCGGATTATTTCCCCAGCTTCCTTTAGCTTCTCCCTTTAAGCTTCTTTTTCCACCCCCGCATGAAGCTTTGTAGGCTCTGAATGCCTTTCTTTTCTTTCTGACTGCGTTCTTCACCTCTGTTGTAAATCAAAGTGGTTTCTTCCCTCTCTTGTGTTTGCTTACCCTCTTGATGCATTGTTCTTCTGCCAGCAGAATTCCATTTTTAATTGCCCCTTCACAGCTTCTCTACTCTCTCTAGGTTCATGTTCCCTTCTAGTTTCTTTTGTAAAATTTCCTTCATTTCCTTAAAATCTGCTTTCCTGAAATCCAGTACCATAGTGGTGGACCTGCTGCTATCCAACCCCTAAACCTAAGAGTTTGAGATGTATATATGGATGGTTAACAGAACCCCATTAGAAGTACAGTAGTTGATAAGTATGGTTATCTGGGAGTAAATTTAAGTGCCACGAAAGGGTGAAAAATACAGACACAAGTAAATAAGAAAAGGCTAGACAGGCTGTACTTGCAAGAAATACATTTTCAAAGCAATATGTAAATTAATATGCTGTAGCTTTATTAAACATTTATCAAATGAAAGTCAACTCTGCAAACTTGTACGGTGCTGAAATATGAGGAATTCCAAAAATGGTCACAAATTATGGAACTAATACAAAATGAAATTATTAGACTAACTTTAGGGCTTCTGCAGTATAAACCACCTACATTTCTGAGAGCAGACAGTGGTATATATTCATTAACAGCAGTTTCTGAATTGAGACAAGTCCAACTATTTATTTTAAACTGCTTAAAAATAAAGAAATAAATCCTCTTTTATATGGCTATTGGCTGGATGCATTAAATATATCAGATCATTCTATTCTCATATCAATAAAATCTCAGACTCGGTTTAAACAATTAGATTCCCCATTAAGACATATGGGATTAGAAAGTATACTCAGAATCTAGAATATCCCTGAACTGCTAGTGTACAATAGGACTGCTATGGATAGAATAGTAGATGTATATAAACAAAAATATATGGAAAGACTATCCATAACTAAACATTTTATGGGTTAAAGTAAGCTAAACAAATACACCAAAGAGAGCCATATATTTCCATATGTGAAGATAATCTGCTTGTTAAGACTATTACTAGGTTAAGATTTGATAGACAAAGAACCTCTGTGTGTGTCTTTTAAATAGTTTTTATTTTAATGGGTTCACCACAATATAACCCAGACAGACCATGTTAGGGTAGCTGGTTCATTCCACTGGAGTGTCAAACAGACGAGGCATACTGATGAGTCCTGGTAGGACGAAACAAGTGTCTATGTCATTTGTTATCACCCTTTGCAAAGTGTGTGAGAGGCCTTTCGGCACCATGCAATTCTGTTTAAAGTTGAACCAGCATAACATTCGGTGGTGATTTGCATATGCAGCCATGATGCTTTGCATTGTGTGGGCATGTGTGATTTTGTAATTTCTTGAAACTTGGCTTCCAAGCCAAATGCCCTTTGGGGTAACCCTTGCCTCAGTGTTTGCGTACAGAGGTTCTTTGTCTTTTAAATAGTTTTTTATTTTAATGGGTTCACCACAATATAACTCAGACAGACCGTCTTAGGGTAGCTGGTTCATTCCACTGGGTGTCAAACAGACGGGGCATACTGATGAGTCCGGGTAGGAAGAAACACTTGTCTATGTCATTTGTTAGCACCATTTGCAAAGTGTGTGAGAGACCTTTCGGCACCATGCAATTCTGCTTAAAGTTGAACCAGCATAACATTCTGTGGTGATTTGCATATTCAGCCCATGATGCTTTGCATTGCATGGGCATGTGTGATTTTCTACTTTCTTAAGATTTGATGTCAATTTAGGTACTAGCACATTTTTATGTGTGCTTGCATGCATTTGCAAGAAACATTATATGACAGCTTAGGAGAGAAGCGTGGTTTTGGAGATGAGGCACTGTGGCAGGCAATGCCCCCACTGCATTCTGAGGCTTGGCCGTGTTTCCTCAATGATGTGGCATGCTGCTGCTGACACTAGTTCAGCAAGTGTGCCACCAACTTGAAATGAATTCACTGCTGCAATGAGGGAGTGACCATCATTGCAGGGTGTGCCTTGCCTGATGTGACATTTCAATAAAATGGCTGGTGGCAGCTCACTGCCCACCACTCACAGTCCCTAGGAAGCTGGCTTCAGGGGTGCCCAATCCCCCTGTCAGCATATGTGCCCCCTTTACTGTTGTGGTCTGCTGAGGGGGTGCCAATCCCCCTCGGCATCATGCCCCCAAACACAGACATGCTTGCTGACTGGGGGTGCCCAATCCCCCTGTCAGCATGTTAATCCCCCCATCGTATCAACATTTTCCTAGAGCCGCCCCACCTTGATTGTGTGCCACACTGGGAGTCCACCCCAGTGTTGCTAACATGACTCCCCAACCAAATGTGCCACACTGAGAGTCCACCCCAGTGTGGTCAAAACCTGTAAAAAAAAAACTGAAAATGGTCCGCGGTGATGTTTTTTTATTTTTGTTACCTGAAATTAAGGAAACGGTCCCTCACCATTGGGTCTCCTCCCCCAGCCTGCACCCACCCTCTGAGCACCCTGTATCCCCACACCCCCTCCTCATCCCATACTTGCCTCTGGAACCTGGAGCGATTATCTTCAGTGGACTGGGAACACATCTGCACCCTTCAAAGCAACTGAAGAAATGCCGATAAGCTGTATAATGGCATAAATCTTTTTTTTTTCCAACTTAGGGAGATATATTGGCAACATTTGCAAATGTTGGTGCTACATTTTCGACATGAGGTTCTTGGAACCCTACCTCATGAATTCAGTCACTGTCCTGTCGTTATTCTGTCTCTAATGGTGATTTTGCAGTCACTGCGCAGAATCACATTTTGGGACTGAGTAGCAAAATGACAGCATTACTGTTCATGAGGTGGGCTCCCAAAAAGCCTATATTGCAAATTTGGTGAAAAAATTCAAAAAAAATATTGTGTTACAAGTGTACATTGCACAGTTTCTATGCACATTTATAACTCTGAGAATTTTTAATATTTTCACTCCAGATTTTCAGCATTGCCATTTTTTCACATCTCCTTATGAACAGTACAACTGTCATTGTCATATCCTGCCCAAACTGTGTTTTTGCACATCTAGCACAGAATGGCATGGTCGCTGTAGCAAATCAACATTTGAGACAGATTCACAAAATCACAGTGCCACTGTTCATGAGCAGAGGTACCAAATGGTTTCATGAGGTGGGAGTCACAAAAAGGCCACATTGAAAATTTGTAGTGCAAATACCAACAAATGCTCAGGGCATTATGGTTTCTAATCATAACATCCCAGCCTGTACAGACTGACAGGCATCAGGAATGTGCCTTTGGATTGCTGACTGTAATGCTCATGCCATTCCACCCCATTTGGCAGCAAGTAACAGGCATCAAGGTGTGTCTTGGACTCTTCAGCCCCAGAGTTCACCCTATTCTCCTATACTCCCTAAGGCACACCTCAACACTTGTCAGTGTCTGAACTGGGTGGTTAACTGAACCAATTTCTATATTCATTGACACTTACTTAAAACCTATTGTACAACAAATACCATCATATCTTAGAGATACAATTGAGTTTTCCCTTTAAGGGGCAGACCAGGTTGTATTGGTGCACCCCTTCCCTTTTATTAGGATGGTTGTGCTCAGAAGGGGGGGAGGAAGGGGAAGGGACAGGGGATAGAGCAATGGCCAGGCAACAGGAAGGGGAGGGGCAAGTGGAGGTTCATAATGGACAGCACAGAGGGGTTTCAGCCAGTTTTTGCTGGAGTTTTGATCCTTTGGAACTGCAGCACGTCAGACTGGCAGATTAATAGGAAAGTTTGTGCAACAAGGAAAGAGGTAAGGAAAAACAAACAGTATGGTAGAAAGGTGTTGAGTTTTTATTTTAAAAAAGGACAAGAGAAAGAAAGGAATGAGAGAGAGGAGAATGTAAAACCTGAAGGACAAGAAGGCGGAAGGGTAGGGGCCTTAGGTTTGACTGTGATGTAAGGTTTTTGAGATTGAAGCCCATAGCAGATTGTTAAATACATTGCATCTAAAGGGCAGTACAGAGGTACAAGACAGTGTTGGAGTCAGAGGGATGTAAAAAAAAGAGTTTTTAAAGCTTGGTGAAACGACTGCATATTCCAGGACAGTAAGCATTTGTGCTGTCCTTTTGAGCGTGATGTACAGATGGCAGTGGTGACAAAGCAGGCTTGTAACAGAAGGAACTTGAGTGTTAGTGGCACAGGCAGCAGTTTTTATTTCATGGAGCGATGCATATGGCAGCGGTAAAGGAGTATTGGAGAGAAGTGTAAAGAAAGGCAAGAGAGGGTGAGCATAACGGGGGATTGCGAGCACTCTGTGGCAAAAAAGAGGGGGCAGGGCACTGAAATACAGAAGGGTTTGCAGTTGGTTTGCACAGTGGCGACGATTCAGCAGGGAACAAAGGAAAACATGGTAAGGGGCCTGGCGGGACGGCCCAGAAGGAAAAGGGGGTTGAAAAAAGGAAACCAGGAGGTAATCAGCGGGGGAATCACAGAAAGCAAGGGACCCTGTGCATGCAGATGGTTGCCTGGTGGGGGCTTGGAGCACCACATGGAGAAGGTGCACATAGGAGGCCCGAGCAGCAAGGCCTAGTGCGGACATGGAACAAGGACGGATGCAGGCAGCCATGTGAGCATGACGTCACGTCACATGAAGGCTGCGATGGGAATGGGAGTGAGCTATGGGAGAGGGTGGGGACCCAGAGGATGGCAGGCAGAGGAAGGCATGGTAGGGCGAGGCCGGGAGAGTGTGGAGAAAGGAGGGCCTGCAAGGAGCAGGCCACGAGGCATATGGAATGATGTCACATGCCACAGGACCATGCGGTCTGGATACAGGTTTGCTTGGGGGAAGTGGGAGGCAGGCAATGACACCCAAACAAAAGGGGGAGCCTGTACAATGCACTCGGGGGGGGATGGAGCAGCCAAATACCAGAGCTACAGGGGAAGAAAAGGGGCACAAACAGGGAGGGCGACGACAACAGCCGCAAGTGACAGGAGGCCTAAAGGGGGGCAGGGCCAACAAAATGGGGGATCGGGGTCAGCCCATGAGCCAGAGGAATGTGGCCTGAAAGGGACAAGGCTGAAAAGACAGGCCTGGAAGGGCATCACGAAGAGGCACCCGACAGCATGAAATGGGGGGGAGCCTTGGCAGGCCCAAAAAGGCGGACAAGAAGGGATTTTGAACCATGTGCTGGTTAGTAGCCAGTGGAGGCCCATGGGGCTGGGCATGACAAGGGGAATAAACAGGTCCGAAGGGGTCTCAACCAAAAAAATATATATATATGAAAAGGGAGGCTGTGGACCCAGGGAGTACACAGGAAAGGATACTGGAGACACGTGGAGGGTGCGATCATCCCAAGGTCCACGGGAGTGGGACTGGTGATGAGACAAAGGGCCTGTCAGGTAATGGGGGAGAGAAAGGGAGCAAAGGTGGGGGCGAGTGGGGGACCGAGGTTGGTCAGCTGGAAGGGGCCTGTGGTACGAGTGCAATGTAGGATGGCCACACAAGGGCATGATGTAAACATGTTAACAACAGAATCTTGTTTTCTTCTCTTCGGTTGTCTTCGCAGTGTGAGAGGATGAAAGATATGGCACCAAAGAAGAGCAGGCCCTCAAAGGAAGATGCTTACAAGGCTATAGTCAAATTGGCGGAAAAAGTCAACAGGATGTGGGAGCTGGTGGGAGGAAATGAACCAGGAAGACCCAGGGAGAAGAGGAAAGTGGGAAGGGAAAAAAATGGGCAGAGGGAAGCGGCCGGCCGAAGGGCCACGCAGTCCCACCAAGGTACAACCAATGATAGTGGGACCCACCAAGGAAGCCAATCCACCACCTCTGCACCCTAGCAACCCAGTACCACCAGTACCTCCCCAAGACCAAGTCAGGATCCCCCAGGGGAATCCAGACTGGATATCCTGAACACAGTGGTTTCCCCACAGCCGCTAGTGGCACACCCATCCCCTCAACCACTGGGTGCCGTAACGGGGCACCAGGAGGATAGCAGGCAACAAAGCTCAGACAAGGACCCAGGTAATGCACCCAGCACAGCGGGTGACAGTATAAAAGAGTATATTAGTCAAATTGTGTCTGCACTTGGGACAGGATACCTAGGGCAAATGGAGTCAGCCCAGGCAGAGATCAGGACAGAGAAAGAGGTACCAAAAGGGAAGGAGGGAGGTATAGAGAAAGAAGGAAAAGGAACAAGGGAGATAGGTGCCCCTGGGATGAGGGTAGGCGAACATGTTCCACTGGCCACAAAAGAAAAGATATCAAAAATGAGAGTATGTGGATATATTTACATTGGTGAGCCAGGAAGCAGCAGCGAAGTATGAGGAAACAGAGAACATAGGGAAGAGTGAAATGGCAGCAGCAGTAGTAGTATTGTTAGGGAAGAAGGAGGAAGACAAATTCACAAAAGGGAAGACTTGGGATGGGTGATATGTAGGTTTTGCCTCTTTCTCAGCCATTGCATTAGAAAAAAGGTCAGAATTGGGCATCCTGCTCATTACATACTCCCTAATAAGAAGGCAAAAGCAAACGGGGGGTGGGATGGGATATACTATGATGAATTTTTTCGGCAGAGAATGGCAACATACAGGGATGTGAGATGGTATATGAAGCAGCTAGACTCCTGGACAGCCTTCATAATGGATCAGTCCACACCTGAAGGGGAGTGGGGGAGGAAAGGTGTTGTGCCCCAGAGGTACTGTTGGGCTTACAACAGGACCTTTTGTTCATGGCTTCAATGTCACTTTTGGCATGCATGTTTGAAATGAGGGGGAATGCACCCGGCAAACAGATGCAAAATGACATGGTCCCAGAGAGCACAAGGATCCGTGAGTCAGGGTTCAAGTCAACAGTTTTTTCCCTGAAGGACAGGGATTTAAAGAGCAGACATGGAACAGGGGAGAGAGGGGTAGGGGGAACTCGAGCAGAGGAGGTCAGAATCACTGATCAGAAAAGCTGAACACTGAGTGAAAGGCAGGGACCTGGGAGGCAAAAAGGGAGAGAAGACAGGGAGCATTTTGGGATAGCCAGAACCCCCATCAGGACAGAGGCATGGAGAGGTTGGTTGGATGGATATCCAAACAAAAAAGTGGCAGGGATGTTAAAAAAAGGTTTTTGCACAGGTTTTTTATTGCAGTGTGAGGGGCCCAGACAAGCGAGAGAGGCACACAACCTGGGGTCAGTAAAAGGGAAGGAAGAGATGTTCAGACAAAAGATAGAGAAGGAAGACGTAGTGGGAAGAGTAGAAGGCCCATTTGATACCCCCCCCATTACAGAACATGAGGATCTCACCATTAGGTTTGGTACCCAAGAAACAGGAAGGAGAATATAGGGGGATTCACCACCTATCCTTTCCAGAAGGGGATTCGGTGAATGATTTTATTGGGGGAGGGGAGTATAGTAGGGTAACATATTCAACATTGTAAGATGTAGTCCAGATAATCCGGGCTACTAAGGATGCATGGATGGCAAAGACAGATATCGAATCCGCATTTAGGTTGCTGCCAGTCAGGAGAGAAGACTGGGACCTCTTGGGTTTTAAAGTTGGGGTCAGTACTATTTTGACAAAGCCATGCCCATGGGATGTTTGATAGCATGTGCAACATTTGAACCATTCAGCACCTGTTTGCAGTGGATATATCAAGAGGAAACTGGTCATAGAATGGTTATTCACTATTGGGATGATTTCCTTTTCATTGATACTGGTAAAAAGGAGATGCAAGAAATGCTGGTCAAATTTCAAGAGCTGTGCAAGAAATTAGGGGTTCTTCTGGCACCGGAAAAAACAGAGGGGCCCCTGCAGGGTGCTAGAATTCCTGGCTATTGAAATAGATGCCCCAAGGGAAATATTATGGCTGCCGGCCCAAAAAGTAGAGAAACTGAAAGAATTGATCCTAGTACATACCAGCAGGAGAAGAGTACAACTAAAACAAATACAGCAGGTACTAGGGCATCTGAACTTTGCCTGCAGGGCTATTGAACCAGGAAAGACATTCACAAAAAGGTTAGCAAGGGCTACAGCCTGGGTGACCAAACCATACCATTGGGTAGACCTGACAAGAGGGGTCAGGGAGGACTTTAGAATATGGGATGAATTTTCAGGGAATATAATGACTGCTCTTTCTGGCAGGAAGAGTGGGTGTATAACACAGACCTTGAGCTTTACACATACACAGCTGGGGAAATAGGCATGGGGGGCTACCTAAAGGGCAGGTGGTTTGCATAACCATGGTCTTCTGATTAGGTAAGGGATGGCAAGGTAAAAGATATAACATTGCTAGAGACCATGACCATCTGGGTATGTACCCTGGTGTGGGGGGAAGAGTTCCAGGATCAGAGAGTGACATTTTGGTGTGACAGTAGAGCAGTGGTGGAGGTCCTAAACAACAGGGGAGTCAGGTCAGAAACAGTCATGCAAGTTTTACGATGTTTAGTGTTAAGGGCCTTGCAGCTGAACATGTCATTCAGAGCAAAACACATAGAAGGGATGCACAACACCCTGGCTGACAGCCTTTCCCATCTGCAGCTGGACCTTTTCCAGAGGCTGGCACCAGCAGCAGAGGAGCATAAAATGCCCATACCAATGATCATCTGGGACATTGGCAAGAAGGTGCAGAACTGTTATTTCACAGCTCATGGGCACCTCGGACTCTGAGTGCCTAAGATGGGGCCTGGTGAGTGTTTAAAACATTCCGGGCAACACACCATATGGAGGTAAGTAGGCCACTCATAGAGGAACAATTGGGAAAGTTCACTATGGAGCAATGGCAAAAAGGAACAGCCCACACCACAGTGGGGGTCTATTTAGCAGGGATTAGTGTTATCTGCAGCCTAAAGTAGTAGTAGTAGTAGTAAAATGTTTTTATTCATAATAAAAATGAATAAAGGATCATCTCGATTTTCAATGAGGTCCCAACATTAATATGCAGTAAAAAGGAAAATGTTACAACACATACAATACTAATTTTCCATACATCACACAAATACATACATACATACATACATCTTAAATTACACAATACAAATAATAAATAATATCCTCCTAAGACATAAAAATCCTTTATAAATCACAACATTGCCTTTTTTGTCGAGAACTAGTATGATACCAATGTTGAATCAGAGACCAATAATTTTTCACATCCGACATAAACAAAGATTTAGGAATTGCATTCCAACTCATGGCTCCTCTATAGTACAAGGATTGTCATCCTATCTCTAAATTACAATTAGGCAATTCCAAACTAGGTGCTTTACAATATCTCAAAGAAGCCAGTTTATCCCTATTTATCAAATTTTCTGCCACATATTGTGGATATTTCCCCTGCAATCCTTTATGAATAAAGGCTAGCACACGTTCATTACTACATTCATAAAGTGTCATCCATTTCAATTGGTCATAAAGTACACAACTATGTGTTAATCTAGGAACCCCCCAATATAAATCTGGCCAGATTATTATAGCTTACTTTCAACTTTCTTAAATCCTGCTTTCTCCCACAAGAATAAAATATATCCCCATAATCAATCATGGGGATAACCATCGTATTTACCACTTTTTCCCTTACCTCCTTACTCATTAGTGATCGAACCCTATAAAGAGCCCCTATTCTTTTGTTTAGGTTCTCTACTAATTTCTCAAAATGTATATTCCAACACAAAGAGTCATCTATCCTAAGACCCAAATATTTATACATATTTGTCTGCTGGATCGGGGCCCCCTAAAGGTAACTAATCCCAGGGCCATGTCTACCAACCGTTCACTTTTCTGATGGATCAGCATGGACTGTGTCTTCTTCACATTCAGAGTCAACCTGCTATCCTTTAAAAAAGTTTGCAGATCATCAAAGGCTAACTGAAGCCTTTTTTGAATCACCTTAATGGATTCAAGTGAGGTGTAAATAATAGTATCATCAGCATAAAGATGATACTTTATTTCTGAATCTGAAAAGGACAGTCCATTTATATACATATTAAACAACAAAAGCCCTAGGATGGAACCTTGGGGGACCCCCGACCCAACAGGCAAAAAACCTGAATCCTGGCCCCCCAATGTTATCTTTTGACTCCTGTTCAACAAATATGATTCCAACCATTTTCCACTCAAACCCACCACCCCCATAGATGCAGCCCTGGACAGGAGGACACCGTGGTCCAAAGAATCAAAAGCCTTAGACAAGTCCACAAAAATGGCCCCCACTAGTGTCCTACAGTCCAAGGCTACCTGCACATCCCTCACCACTTTAGCAAGTGCTGAGGTTGTACTATATGATTTCCGAAAGCCAGACTGCATATCATTCATTAACCTGGTGGAATCCAAATGTTTCTTCAATTGTGCTACCACTAACCTTTCAAATACTTTAGATACATCAGACAAAAGAGAAATGTGTCTATAGTTATCCATATCTATTCTACTTCCTCCCTTAAAGATAGGTATAACCTTAGACTGTTTCCAGGCCAGTGGATATTCACCTGTATTTAAAGATGTATTAAATAAATATGTTAGGGGATAGGCTATAATTGGAGCCACATATTTTAATAATTTAGGTGAAACATTATCCAAACCACTAGCTTTAGCAGTATTCAACTTTAATAATTCATTTTTCACTAATTCCACAGTTATTTCTTCAAATACCAATAAATTGTCAAGTTCTTTGACCTCTGAGTAAACTTGATTACTAACTCCAGAAGAACAATAAGGTCTAGACAATCCTGGGGCTACCATCAAATTTGCATTCAATCGATCCAACACATTCTGTGATATTGGTGACACTTGACCATCCACATTTAATACTTTTATATCATCAAAACCATAACCCTTAACTAAAGTATTTATTGTTTTCCAAAAATATTTAGGATTTTTTAAGATATTTGTATCCAGACACTGAGTGTAATGGCATTGTTTTTTCCTCCGGACTTCTTTTACATATTCATTCCTTAACATTTTAAATCTATCCCAATCCTGTTTATTCCCCTTTTTTTAGCCAAAAACCAAGACTTATCCCTTAATGATTTCAACTTTCTAAGCTCTTTTGAATACCATAACTTAGAATTTTGCTTCATAATTCTGGTTTTAATTGGGGCATGTTTATTACAAATTTTCATAAACTCTCCAAAAATAATACTCTAAGGTCATCAATCAAGGAATTAATACATACACTCCCAATCCATAGAACCCAGATCCAACATGAATTCAATATAATCAAAGTCCCTAAAACTACGCCAACTAACTTTCCTTTTCTCTACCAATTTTGTAGAATAGGCTTTATTACAAAATACAAATTGGTGGTCTGATATTGCATCTGGTAGAACCCCACTATCAATAATATTATCAACAACACTAGTGAAAATCAAATCCAAAATTGAAGAACTAGAGACTGATACCATATTAATTCTTGAAGGTTCTTTAATTAACTGAGTTAAACCCAAATTATTCTACAAATCAGTCAAAGGGTGTGATTCATTTACATTTTGCCAATTAAAGTTAAAATCACCTGCCATCACTATTTCATGGCTATCTTTATAATTAAACAACCAATCATGTAGGCAATTAACAACCTGGACTTTTATCTTAGGGGGACAATATATCCCTACAATCAACATTTTCTTTAAATGGATGGAAGGACCCAAAATCATGGTTTATTAGAAGGATGATGCAGAGATGGGGTAGGTTGAAGAAAGGGCCAGTAGACAATAGAAGACCAATAGGGGAACAGTGGCTAGCAAAACTAAAGTATGTGCTACCAGCAATATGCAGATCAAAGACCGAGGCCCAGCTATTTCACACGATTTATGTTGTAATGTTTGCAGGTGCTATGAGAGTGAGTGAGGTGGTAGGCCATGGCAAAAAATACAAGAAAGGGGGATTAGAATGGGAAGATATAAGTTGGGGGATGAAAAAGATACAGATCAAGATTAAGAGGTCAAAGACAGATCAAAGGGGACAGGGTTGCATGGTGACACTAAAGAGACAGGTAGAGGGCACAGTATGCCCAGTGCAGACTTTGTGGGCTTTTGCCGCAGAGTATGGGACCAGGACAGGGAGATTATTTGTTCATGGTGATGGAAGAGGGGGCACTGGTTTTCAAGTCACAGCATTGCTCAAGAAAGGCATGCAATTCCTGGGAGAGGACCCTGTTAACTACTCGTCCCACTCCTTGTGGATTGGGGCTACCTCACAGTGGGCAGCAGTAGGCGGAATTGTGGATAGTATTTTGAAAAAGGACGCTGGTGGTCTTCCAGTTATAAGAGATATATCAGAGCACTGAAGTGAGAAAAGTACCATATTGCCTATGTTTTGTTACAAATGCGGAGATGAATGGGGTGGGGGGGAGGATAGGGAGGGGGATACTGTGGTGATGAAATTAAGACAATATGTGAGATAAGTAATTTTGCTTAAATCCCATAGGAAGAGAGAGGACCATGGAAGTATGGATCTGCAGCCACTCCTACATTTATTGGGCAGACAAAAGAGCAGAGAAGAAGGCTGGAGGAAAGCAGCTGTACCAAGATGTGAAACAGTGTAGGTTGGTTTGGCATGGCATCTGGGGAATGAGATGGGCACAACTGCTTCCCACATTGAAGGAACTTAAGGAATGGTGACCCAGTCCAGACTTAATTATTATACATTTGGGGGGCAATGACCTTGCGGGCAAGCCATGGGTAGACACATACTTGCAGACAAAAAGGGACCTAGAAACAATACAACAGTGGTGGCCTCAGGTAAGCCTTGCCTGGTCGGATATGACACCAAGGAGGGTTTGGAGGCAGGAGCACAGCCATAGAGCTGTGGATAGGGCCAGGAAAAAGATGAACAGAAGGGTAGGGACATTGGTAAGGAATACAGGAGGACAGGTAATACTGTGGGGTGTAGAAGAATGGGTAGAAGATTTCTACAGATCAGAAGGGGTGCACCTGTCAGATCTAGCCATAGACATGTTTAACACAGAAATGATAGCCTTTATAGAAGCATGGATGAGACATGCAAAAAACGGAATATTAAAAAAAAAGGCAAAGAGAAAGGTTAAGAAGGATTTTCCCTGAGGTAAGGGAGAATAATACCCTAAGTGAGGGGAAAGCCAGTCATCCAATGCAAGATGGAGACTGGTTAGTGAGGAAAAAGGGGGAGGAAGGAGGGGAGGGGGAAAGAAAAAAGGAATAACACCAAAAGAGGAAGAAGATGAAGGAGAAAGCGGTCTCAGTTTTCACTGTTACATAACAGAAAAGGAGAAGAAGAAGGCACCCAGGTTTTCACCTGGGAGGAGAACAAGAGGAAGAAAGAGGGATGATCAGAGATTGATATATAGATGAAAATAAATGAAATTCTGAGAGATATAATAATAAAGATGATGAAATGGAACATGGAATTATGATATATAAATAAATTAATTGCCAATCTGAGCAAAACAAACAATGGTTTCTGTCTTTTTGTGAGGGAAAAGGGGGAAATCTGGGACAATGGAGTTTGCCATTTAAGGAGCAGACTAGGTTGTCCTGGTGCACCCCTTCACTTTTATTAGGATGGTTGTGCTCAGAAGGGGGGAAGGGGAGGGGACAGGGGATAGAACAATGGCCAGGCAACAGGAAGGGGAGGGGCAAGTGGAAGTATATAATGGACAGCACAGAGGGGTTTCAGACACTTTTTGCTGGAGTTTTGATCCTTCCCACCCACCCTACAAGGCAGAGCAAGAGGGGAAGACAGTTAAGAAGGGGCTGTATGGTGGGTCTGTCAAAGGTGCATGACAGACGCATCCAGTTGGACAGTTTGGACTGCCAAAGGTGGATGGCAGATAATAATATAGTTATGGACTGCCAAACATAGATGGCAGGAGAAAAGGGGAAAAAAGGGTGGGAAGAAAAAGGAATAACACCAAAAGAGGAAGAAGATGAAGGAGAAAGCGGTCTCGGTTTTCACCGTTACCTAACAGAAAAGGAGAAGAAGAAGACACCCAGGTTTTCACCTGGGGGGAGAAAAAGAAGAAGAAAGAGGGATGATCAGAGATTGATATATGGATGAAAATAAATGAAATTCTGAGAGATATAATAATAAAGATGATGAAATGGAACATGGTATTATGATATGTAAATAAATTAATTGCCAATCTGAGCACAACAACAAACAATGGTCTTTGTCTTTTTGTGAGGGAAAAGGGGTAATCTGGGACAACAGATTTGTTGAATGTGGTTAATGATATTGAAATGAGCAAATATTCTAGCTTTGCTACCCTGGATGTACAGTCTCTGTGTATGTGTATTTCACATGATGAGGGGCTGGAAGCACTTCGGTACTTATTAAATCAAAGAGAGAACAAACACCCACCTACTAAACTGTTAGATCTGTCTAGATTCATTCTCAAATTTAACATGTTTTTGTGTAGATCTAAATATTATTTGCAAATAAGAGGGACTGCCATAGGGGCAACATTTGCACCTAGTTATGCAAATTTATTTCTGGCAAGATGGGAACTTGAAGTGATCAGGAGCGCCTCCACAAATCCATTTCTTTCTGAGTTTGATTTGTGGAGGTGCTTTTTTGACAATATTTTGGTTATTTGGAAAAGGAATGAGAACGAGCTTTTGGAGTTTGTAAGATTTTTTAATAATAGTAATTTGGCGCTGAAGTTTATGTTGACAGTAGGAAAACATCAAAGTGACTTTTTGGATGTGACCTTATATAGGGATAGTGATGGAAATATACTGTCTGACTGATTTACAAAAAATACAGATCGTAATACTTTGTTACATGCCTCTAGTTTTCATCCAAAGCATGTTATTAAGGCAATTCCAAAGGGAGAGTTGATTCGTGTAAAATGAAACTGTGCTGATTCAGAGATTTATAATATAAGAGAGAATGAACAAATAGATTTAAAACAAGGGTTATACAAGGGAAGGTATGACAATGGCAGTGAAATCAGTTAGAGAATTGGATCGTACTTCTCTACTGACACCCAAAGTAAAAAATAAATGGCAGGTGGGGTCAGACAGTATAAGATTTATCACTACCTGTATGACTGGGGTAAGGACTTTACAAGATATTGTGATGAAACATTGGCCTATTCTTTCCACAGATGAGAGGTTGATATATGTGTTTTAGAAGAAGCTAGAATTTGCATTTAGGACAGCAAATAACATCGGTGATAGAGTTGTTTCAATTCTGTATAATCCTGAGGTGCAACAGCAAACAGTACAGTGGATGGTGCCTAATAAGAACAAAAGATGTGGACATTGTATTTATTGTAGTTATATAATTCAAGGAAATTCAGTGACACATCCAAGAGGAAAAGATGAGATTTTCTGTAATGCATTTATTAATTGTAATACAGAGGGAGTAGTCTACATTATGCAATGCCAGTGTAAAGCATTTTACATTGGCAGAACTATTCATCAGTTTAAAATTCGTATAGGGGAACTCGTTAGAGCATGGAGCGAGATTAATGAAAAATATGCCACAGGTAGACATTTGATTGGAAAGAATAAAAGTGAACACAGAATCAGTTTTTTTAGTATTCAAAAGATACACTAACACTTGTGAGGGGCCGACTGGGAAGCACAGATAAGTCAAGCAGAAACTAAATAGATTTTTAAAACCTGGGCTTGTTATCCACCAGGATTAAATGATTCTGTGGAACTTGTGCATTACTTGTAATTACATTCCTGTATGAACAAAAAATGACAGCTCTCAAGTGAAAGAGACATTGATTTTTTTGGGGTGGGGTACAACTTATGAGGATACTGTTTTTTATAACTGGTATAAGTTTTTCATGAGCCTTTTTTATTAATTACTATCCTTTCTTCTTGTTTACTAGTATTTTTGTAAACCTCGTCTCTTTGATATGCTTCTGAAAACAAACTCCAGGCATCTCTGTATACATCTTTAGAAGTACTTTTGGAAATACTGCTCCTTTGACGTGCCTTTTGAAGACAGATTTGAGGTGGCTTTATCATTAGAAGAAACTGAAAAAGGAAAGAAAGAAAGAATGAAAAGAAATACTAAAAAGGAAATGAGATTAGGAACAAACATTTATTTATTGTGAAATAATGATGTGGTTTGTAATTATTCCACCTCTGTATATATTTGAATTGTTGTAAGTTTCCTGATGTGAAACTCTAATTCTCTAGTAATATCCTATGTTCACTTCCTTTATTCTGCATGGTTGCTAAATTATGAAGGGGTAATGTAACATATTTATAGGATATGTAGAAGCAGAAGGTGTTTGGATTTTGAATTGTTTATTATTGGGTCCTATTTAATTGAATTGGATAAGATCTTGTGTATTACAATTAACAAGATAATTTTGATGTGTTTTTAATAGTTTAAATGGTTGATTGCTTTTCCACTTCATTGATTGTACTATAAATAGGGAGTATATGGATGGATTGTATTATAAATAGGGAGTATATGGATGGATTGTATTATAAATGGGGAGTATATGGATGGATTGTATTATAAATAGGGAGTATATGGATGGATTGTATAATAAATAGGGAGTATATGGATGGTTCCTTAACCTCTGAAGAATCTCCACCTAGTCGTAGTGAAACATAAGGTTTTTTCACCCTCAGGGGCTCAGTTATTGCTAGTGTGAACTGCTGTCTCTTCATGTTTTTGTCTCTGTTTCTCAGCATATAGCTTTTAGCTTTTAACTTGATGGCGCTATTTCCACTGTTTTTACTGTCTATACAGTTAAAAATTTCCATGCCATAACCATGCATGGAAAAGTTAAATCTCGTCATTTATTTTAAGTCCTGAAACTATGTCTTTGTAAGGTTTTAAAAATTAAAAAATCTTTTTATAAATAGTTTTGTGAACAATTTTATTAATTTGAAAGGAACTTCATTTTGAGCTGTTTCTAGGACTTCTTAAAGTTCCATTCAGAGTGGGTGCTTCATATCTTTGCTTTTTCATTTCAGTTTGTATTTATGTGAGCACCACTCCATTTAGATGGCCCCTGGAGTGCCTAATTCTTTGGTGATTAGCCCCAGAGTTCACCATATTCTCCTATACTCCCCCAAGGCACACCTCAACAGTTGTTGGTGTCTGCAGAATAGGGTAAGGTGAAATGGCATGCACATTATGCATGATGACCCAAAGGCATACCCCAACACCTGTCCATCTCTGCAGGGTGGAGGCGGAGCTCATGTGAAGTTCAGTACTTCACTGTCATTCCTATTCTGCATCTGTCTAACTTCTGCACTTCCAATGCTAATACCAGCAAGCAAACATTCAGCATTGAGAAATGTTTGTTTTAACCTGGTTTCGGTACCAAAAAAGGTTTAGAATTTATGAGTGGTTGCTCAGAACATTGTATTACCCAGCATGTTCTTTTAGAATGTTAACGATTACAAAGTTTAAGAAATAAATGGTTGAATAATCTTTTAAAGTATCTGTCAAGAAACTCTGAAGATGAACGTTCATACTTGTTAAATTCTTCTAACATAAAAGTAATGTACTGTGTGACTGGGTTGGTAATGACAGCACTTAATATGAAATAAGCTCAACTGGTGATTGTACAGCTTAACTATTTATCATTGTCTGACACTTTAATTTATGGATGTTCTTATGGAAGAGATATGTTTTTATTTAGGGTTTAAGGATTTATGATATGTTTTGTAATATTGACTGTCAAACAGAAATATTATACATACTTTGGAATAAATTTGAAACTTACAAAAATCTATCATAGGGTGGACAATAAAGAAGCTGTGGAAGGAGTGTATAGGGATCTTGGGAAACTCAAGGAGTAGTCAGCAGTTTGGGTTCAATGCTGAAAAGTGCAAAATCATGCAGCTAGGGCACAGGAACCCAGGAGCTATGTATAGGATGGTGGTAGGTACTGTTGGTCACTAAGCAGAAACAGGATCTTGGGGTTATCATATCTGATTACCTCAAAGTGACAGGATAGTGTGACAAAGCAGTGGGTAAGGACAGTGCAGTGCTGAGATGCTTTGGAAGAGATATCTCCAACAGGAGGAGGAAGGTGGTGTTGCCACTGTATTGCTCACTAATGAGATCCCACCTGAAGTATTATGTCCTGTTCTGGAGGCTGCACATCAAATGGACATAGACAGGGTGGAGACAGTCCAAAGGAGGACTAATAAAATGGTGCAGGGGTTGCACCAAAAGCCCTATGAGTAGAGATTGAAGGATATCAACATGTACATCCTGGGTGAGAGGACAGCAAGAGAGGATATGATAGAGACATACAAGTGCTTCATGTGCGGTGAGAAGGTTGCAGGAGGGGAGTCTCTTTAGAGTGAGGAAGAACACCAAGGCCAGAGGGCATGAGATAAAGCTAGAAATGGAGGGGGGGATTGAAGAAGGATGTGAAGAAGTACTACTGCGATGAAAGGGGGAAAGACACCTGGAATAGACTGCCAGTAGAGGGCTTCAAGCATGCATGGGATAGACATAGAGGAATATAAGTAAATAGGCAGGGAGGAGGGTGAATGCCAATGACAAGTTAGGGTCTGAGGAGACAGACTAGGCAGGGACTATCTGAGCCGACTGGATGGGCTTAGTGGTCTCTTCTGCCAGCCAGTTCTATGTGTATACTGTATGTTTCTTTCTTCTGATCTTAACCTCCCTGCAGCTGTATTGTTTTTTCCCTCCATCAATCTCATTTAAACTTTCTGTGTATTCTTAGTGGCCTTGGATATAAAGTTATTTGAGATGCCATGTGTATGAAAGGGAGTGTCAGTGGCTCAGTAGGTAGCACACTCGCCTCTGAGGCCGGGAGATCAGAGGGCCGTGGGTTCAGTTCCCACATCTGGCACTTGGGTTAATATCCCAGTACTGACACTGTAGTGCAGCATGAGAGGGGTGCTGCACTTCTGAGGTGCCGTCTTTCGGATGAGACGTTAAACCGAGGTCCCATCTGCCTGGATTGGTGGTAGTTCAGGTGGATGTTAAAGATCCCATGGCACTTATCGAAAAGAGTAGGGGAATTTCCCCGGTGTCCTGGCCAAATTTCCCTCATTCACTAAAAATACCACCAACAGCTTAATCTGGTTCAAATTCAGTTGCTCACCATCTGTATCCCCCCTCCCCCTGGTCGACCCTGAAAAAGGGACTTCTAGGCCCAGTGGGCTTACCGGGTCAACAAAATTCAACAAACAAACAACATATAACCACGTTGCTTTCCTTCCTTTATTTCAGGCAGATGATGATAATACAGTAACTAGTTTTGACTAGGCATGCATGATGGTTTAAATCCATGGGGTTTAGTTTTCAAATGTGTTTTGCCACAGAAGGGGCAATCTCTTTTTGAAAATGAATTCTCTAATTAATTTGACTTGAGTGTGTCTAGAGGGACGGGGGATGTGGGTGCAAAGCTGGCATATCAGGTAATGGAAACACAACCCTACTACATGGCATCCAGTTTTCTCTCACAAAGTGAACAACTGAAGTATGAATAGCTGCTGCTTTGAAGGCTACTTCTGGAAGGAGTTTAGTTACTGAGTTATGCCATTACTTCAAGGTCCACAAGCAAAAGTAAACAATTAGCCAACGGCTCTGAATACTGCTTCATTATTTTAGGAAACTCTGTGTTACCATACAGTTGTCAAGTTCACTATTAAGCATTGAAAGTAAGGTCAGAAATCATTTGAATGCATTGCTCTGCAGTATGTCTCAATTTCTTTGAGCACCAGCCAGTAGTATCATACCTTAGATGGGTAAATAGAACAAGTGGCTACTGAACATGCAGTTTGGAGCCTCACACGTAGAGTGTGTTGTATAAGTTCCCATTAGAGCTGGAAATTCATTCCTACAAAAGAACTGAACAGCTACAGCTTGACCAGTTTGATTATCACAAACCAAATCAAGATTTTAGCTGAAACTGTGGACCTTGGTTCACAGCGGTTCACAGCCCACAAACCAGGTGACATCATGACATGGGCAGAATGTGAAACCATGGTTAAATTCATGAAACAATACTCACAATGGTATACTGTGAAAAGGGCATGGGAACAGGAGCATGGGAACAAGGACACCGTAATCTGGGTGCACCTTAAGTGGGCACATGGGACTTGATGGCATTTTGTAGTGAGGACATCACTCTGCTTCCAATTCCCAGATGTGCTCAGGTGCAGAGGGATTACATTAATGTCAGGGGGCTTGGGGGGTACCCAACATCAACTCACCCGATATTCCATTGTGCCTCTGTTTCTGTGGCCATGTCGCTGTCTTTACTTGTGGTGTTTTGACTGTGCTAGGCTTTCCTGCATCACATTTGCTTGCACCCATATGTGTAACAACCCTCACAATGCGGTGTCCTTAAGGAGGGTTTCTCCCAATCATTTTAAAATAGCTTTTAGTCAACATATCTGTAGGAAAAAAATCAATTAAACCACTGTTTAGCAGTAATAAAGAGCATGATTAGTGAAATAAGTGGAGAAGGAGTGAATGATGTGACTATGGATGTGCCTACTGGAAGAGCTAGTATTGTAATATGAACATGATGAACCTCACAACCTGCACCCAGCTCCAAGATGATGATGGTGATAATGATTTTGTCCAAAGACAGGCAAGTCCAAGAATTCTGACCAGCCCTTATAGCTTAGTAGTTACAGGACAGGTGTGAATCTTGAAACTCTAACAGTCACTCACCAAATACTGCCTGTGGGATTTTGTCAAAAGGCAGGCAACCTGGCCTAACCCTCTCTGACACAGCAATGTACTTTTCCATCAAGGATTATTTATTTTTATTATTAATTCCATGTAATGAAATACCCACTGAGCCAAATCTTATAGATTTTTTTTTTTTATTTTTATTTTAGTTTTTGTTGACCGGGTAAGTGCACTAGACAAATCCTGCCTATTTTCAGGCATGACCCAGGGGAGGGGGATACAGATGAATGCCAACTGACCTTGAACCAGATTAAGCTGTTGGTGGTATTTTTAGCGAATGATGGAAATTTGGCCAGGACACCGGGGAAATTCCCCTGCTCTTTTCGATAAGTGCCATGGGATCTTTAACATCCACCTGAACTACCACCAATCCAGGCAGATGGGACCTCGGTTTAACATCTCATCTGAAAGATGGCACCTCAGAAGTACAGCACCCCTCTCATGCTGCACTACAGTGTCAGTACTGGTATATATTAACCCAAGTGCCTGGTGTGGGAACTGAAACCACAGCCCTCTGATCTCCCGGCTTCAGAGGCGAGTGTGCTACCTACTGAGCCACTGACACTGTTACCCCATGGAGCACAGGGAGGAGATGAGCTCTGACTGACTTGTTCAGGGTTGGGGTCATGCTGATAGGTTGCAAGAAGTGGCACTGGTGGATGGCTGTCAGATTTTATTTCACACACTGGATCTCAGCTATAAGGGCTAATGCTGCAGGCACTGCTACCCATAGAGATTCAAGGACCTGGCTTAACTTTCTATGACACAGTAATTTACTTTTTCCTTCAAGGATTATTCCATGTGACAGAATACCCACTGAGCCAAGGTTTGTAGATTTACCCTATGGAGCAAAGGAAGGAAGAAATGAAAGCTGACTGACTTGTTCAGCAGCGGGAGGGGGTCACACAGACAGTATGTAAGAAGTGGCACTGGTTGCTGACTGTCAGATTTCATTTTACACACACGGTAGTTCACAGACTGGACCTAGGCTATAAGGGCTGGTGCTGCAGCTGGTACCCACTGAGATTCAGGGACTTGGCCTAACCCTCTATGACATAGTAATTTACTTTTTCCTTCATGGATTATTCCATGTGACAGAATGCTTATTGAACCAAGTTTGTAGATGTATCCCATGGAGCACAGGGAGGAAGAGATGAGAGCTGACTGACTTGTCCGGGGGGGGGGGGTCACACAGACAGTATGCAAGAAGTGGCACTGGTGACTGGCTGTCAGATTTTATTTCTCACACACACAGTAGTTTGCACACTGGACCTGAACTAGAGGGGCTGATGTTGCAGGCATTGCTATGGTATCTGAAGAGATTCAGTGACCTAGCCCTAACCCTTTATGACACAACTTTACTTTTCCTTCGAGGATTATTCCATCTGACAAAATGCAGTAAGCCAAAGCTCCAAAAGTTATTTACCCTACAGAACGCAAGTAGAGATGAGAGCTGACTGACTGACTTGTTTTGGGGGGGGGCACACAAATAGTATGCGAATAAATGGCACTGGAAGGCTAGGTTCAACTTGACATAGTTCATCCCCTTTCTCTTCAGCCTGCTGCAGCAAAAATCCAAGAAATGGCACTCACTTACCCCCTACTCTTCCCCTCTACAAGTCCTTGAATCTCCTACTACCCACTCCCCGACTCCCAGATCCAGTCCCCAGTACCAACCCCTAGTTTTCCCTTTTCAAATAAATTAACTGGTCTCTTCAGAGTCAGCCACAAGGCAAGGCACAGCTACAAAGCAGCACAGAGCAGTATTAATGCTGCTGCTCCTTCTACATGTCTCTGTTCCTCTGCAGCAAGCTCCTAAGGTGGACCATATGGGTTGCTACAGCAAACCCAATTAGGTATCACCTTAGGAAGATGGACAGCGCATCCATCCAATGAAAAACCAGAGTCTTGCCTCTGGTCCCTCCTGTTCTCACACATTTCTCTTGCCCGTCATTCCCCTGATAGAGCCACCCTCCAAATATAGCTGAAACTGTTCAGAAGCAGTTCACTTACAAACATTTCGATTTTGGATTGGGTTGGTACATATTTTTGTTGAACCGGTTTGCCCACCCCTAATTTTCATCAACCGTCATGGAAAATAAATTTGTAGAAATGAGAAAAGTCTATTTCTGAATGTTACAATCAGTAGTTTAATTTGTAAAAATACTAATTTCTAGAACTATATCTTGATATTTTTAACAGAGAGGGAGAAGGTCATTGCTGGAGTGATGGGTAGAGCAGGCAACTCTTTAAGGTATGTAGGTGTAAGGCAAAGCAACCGGTGTAGGAGAGGGAGACCTAAACAAAGAGCAGTCCTCAGATGCTTGATAGCAGGGCCATTATTTTGGAGTAGCCAGAGGTTGTGGTTGAGACCCCTATGATTTCTTTGCATCCCCTGTGATATCCATTGCAACCCCTAGAAACCCCTAAAACATGGTTTTCCTAACATTTTTTCATATAAAATGTGGTGGGTAAAGCAGCTTTGCAACCCTTATAATTCGGGTGAAATGATGCTACTGCATGGAAATCAGATTTAGAGCCAGCCCATTCTGAAATTCAGTGTTGGATTTGCTGGTCCAGCCCTTAAACTGCAATACCAGCTTAGTGAGTAGGTGGTGTGCCTCATTGTTTGTGAAGCTATGTGTGAGCAGAAGGTTCAGTATATAAACAGTTTTAGGTATTTTTAATTAGTGAGGTGGTTGCCTGTATTATTTGCTTGTGCCCAGTGTTACATTGAGCATTGCCAACTCTTTACAGAGAGTATATGTAACAATTATTAAGTAGAGACCCACCCACCTTAAGGCTGGGTTGCAGGCCATACCTGCCTTTTGGGCACAGAAAGTTGCAGACACACTATAAAAGGCCGTGTTCTCCAGGTTCCAGAGTTCTTATCTGTTCCTGTAAGTCCACTCCTTTAGGGGATGGCAAGGGGTTTAGGTGTGTGAGAGGAAAGAAAGGACTAGGCATACAGGAGTTAGCACCCTCATGGAGAGGGGATGATACTCACCTGGCTGTGATCATTAGTGTTGGTGGGGTGCTGGCAAGGTCACCCTGGGTTGGCCCTTACATCTGTGAAAGGAGTAGCAGTTTAGAGGCAATCAGCTTCCACTGGCACACCAGTCTACCAGTCACTGTCTGTTATGGCCTGTCTGGCCACAGTGACACTGCTCTCTGAGTTAGCCAGACATCTGATGAGCCAACCTTGCAAATGCACCTAGCCCAGGAGCATGGATGGCATTCAACAAGTCAACTTTGATTACGGGATTGTCATACTGAGGCAATGGATCATGACTTTGATCCTACTTAATAAAATGTAATTATTTCAGGATTCATCTTGCCAACCTTAAAAACATGCATGCAGGTCATTTTAGAGAAGGTACCTGAGGAGGAGGCTGCATTGCAGCTGGAGGCATGTCTGATACACCATGAAATCCATGAACCATTTCAATCCATGTTCATATTGTGACACAACACCAGGACAGCTCTGGTGAAGATGATGAATGCTCTCTCTCTGGTGAGAGCCTGGGGGAAATACTCCACGGTCATTCTTTTCTCCTAGAAACAGAATTTGCTAGCATATAAGGACTGCTTGTCCCACAAAGTCTGAACATTTTGTCCCTGCTTATGCTGTCACCACCGACCCTACCTGATCTCCTACTGCTTCCAATCCCCACCCCCACTTTCATATCTAAATTCCTTTTTTCCTATCCCATACATGTTGGAAGCCCACCACTGTTTTCACCCCCACCACTTCTGCTGGAAGACTTTTCAAGGACTTCACAACTCTTTCATTGAAGAAGTTCTTCCTCATATCCCCCCTAAATTTCTCACTTCCAGCTTCATTGCATGCTGCCTTGCTCTTGTTCACATTCTCTTCTGAAAAATGCACCCCTCCTGTACCTTATTCACCCTTGTGAGGTAATTATAGGTCTTTATCATGTCCACCTTCTCCATCCTTATTTCCAGGGTATACATGTTGAGATCCCACAGTCTCTTCTCATACAGCTTATGATGCAGCCCATGCACCATTTTAGTTGCCCTCTTCTGGACAGCCTCTACCCCATCTATATCCTTCCTGAGATGTAGTGTCCTGAATTGGACACAGTACTCCAGGTGGGATTTCACCAACAATTGATAAAGTATTAATACCACCTCTCTCCTTCTGCTGGTGATTCCCCTCCTTATGCACCCCAGCATCCTGCTGGCCCTGTCTACTGCCTTGTCACACTGTCTCACCACTTTGAGGTCATCATCAAATATGATAACCCCAAGGTTCCTTGTTGTTTAGTGACCATCAATGCCTCTTCTCCAATTTTATACACTGTCCCAGGTTTCTGTGCCCTAGGTGCATGATTTTGCACTTTTTTTTGCGCTGAAACCCAATTGCCATAACCTTTTTTTTCAATTCAAACTTTATTAACAGGTTTTCACAATACAGGGGACAGAGAGTTACATCATACACTGCATATGTACAGAATGTGATATGATCTGTCCCCATCCCCCCTTCCTTCCCCCCACCCCATACAGCAGTAAAAATCTATGTTGTAGTACAAAAACATTACCATATGCTAGTATAAATTAAGTTTCCCTGCTACGGCAACTCATTTATCTATTCTGATCATAATAAGGGTGTGAAGAGGATGCCAAATACTCTTGTATCTCTGCAGCTTATTGTGGAGGCTCACTATCACTTTCTCTGTACAAAGGTTAGCTAGGATTTCATTAACCCATTCTTGTTATGCTGGACTTATCGCATCCTTCCAATGCGGAAGTACAATTTTTTTTAACAGATAATGCAATCATGGAAATGTGAAATCTCCTGATTTTTGCTTTGATAGAGGATAGATCTCCCAACAAACATATGTCTGGGGTGAAGCAATCCTGCAAACCTAGAATAGGGTCTAAGTTAGTCTGGATAGCCACCCACAAGGACCTTATCTTGGAGCATGACCGTCAAATGTGAAGAAGTGTGCCGTCCTCCTGACATCCTCTGGTACAAGTCCCCGACCCTATAAGGCCCCATTTCCTCAACTTATCTGGGGTGTAATACATATTGTGCATAATATGATATTGCATAAGTCTTAATCTGTCCTGAGATACATATCTGTGACAAAACTTCCATAAAACCGACCAATTGGGAGTGTATTGGGGAAAAAAAGAAACCCAGAGCTTAGTGGGACCTTCAGGTCTCCTGTATTTCCAGTGGAATAGAACTTGGTATATTTTAGAAATAACACCTGGTAAACCCATCAGGGAGGAGAGCTCGGGTATGAATGAAAAGGCGGGCAGGCAAGGAGGGGTATTACCAAGCACTGTAGAAAGCAGGTGCTTTAACTGGACCACCCTGAGATAATGAGCTACCGGAATGTAAAATTTACGAATTATATTAGAAACTGAGAGCCATTCCCCTTCATCATCCAGAAAAGTAGAAACTATCCCATCCCCAATTTGGGGCAACCATGTATGAGATATCCTCCGCTTATTTATTGTGAAGGGCAGGGAGTTCCAAACAGACTGAGACAAATCCAAATGTGGGGTGTAACGCAAAAAAGAGCAAAGCTGTACATGAACTTTTAAGGACATCCGAAGAGTGGGACATCTGCAAACATCTTGAAGGGATGCAATTTTAACATGGAGCATAGTCAAGGGATCCATTTTCACAGACTGGATAAAGTCTAACTCAGTTTTAAGCCAGACTGGTCTTAGGTGCTCAGGACCCGGACTCACCCAGCGCATGTATATTGCAATGTGACTGGCCCAGTAATAGATTGCCAAATGTGGGATTTGTAACCCTCCATCCATTTTTGGAGTGGCCAGCTTATGATATGCCAACCTGGGTTGCTTATTGGACCAGATGAAGTTGATAAAAATTCTGTGCATTCTCTGAAACCAAGATAAAGGAATAAAGGAGTTAAGGAGCTAGAGGAGATAAAACAAACGAGGAAAAACATTCATTTTAATTATATTAATGCGACCCCAACGAGAAACAGGAAGCTTAGACCATCTATTGAGGGTCTGAACAATCGCTTGGAAAAGGGGCTCCAAGTTCTCTTTGAACCAGGAGGAGGGGTTACACGTCAAGTTGATACCCAGGTATCTAAGAATGCGGGGAGACCAACCAAGACCAGAAGGGGTAACATCACTCTTAAAAACCTTGTGGTTAAGAGGGAAAATGGAAGATTTGTTGACATTCAGTTTATAATTTGAGAAAGTACTGAGCTTGGCTATTTCTCCTAACATAACAGGGATAGATGTTACTGGGTGAGAGAGGTGGAGGAGAAGATCATCAGCATAAGCCGTGATCTTCACCACGTTATTCACTATCGGTATGCCTCATATCTCTGGATATTAAGAATATTTCAGATAACGGGCTCTAAATATAAGTTAAATAAAAGAGGGGAGAGGGGACAACCCTGCCTGGTACCAGAAAATAAAGAAAAGGGTTTGAAAAATGCTCCATTGCCAGAAACTCTGGCAGAGGGTGTCCGATATAGGGCCCAAATCCAATCTATGAACATGGTAGGAAAATCGAATACTTTTAGAACCTGAAACAAAAAATTCCAGTTGACATGGTCAAATGCCTTCTCAGCATCCAGGGAAACCAATCCCGCAGGAAAGGTGGCATCTCTGGACACTGAGAAGACATGTGAAAGAGTGCCTAAATGATCTGACGATGAACGCCCCTTCATGAATCCCACCTGGGACATACTAATCGGGTCCGGGAGACCTGGGTTATTCTGTCGGCCAATATTTTTGAGAGAATTTTGACATCCTGATTCAATAGGGAAATAGGCCTATAACTTTGAACTGACTCTGGGTCTTGGTCAGGTTTTGGAAGAAGAACAATCAGGGCTTCAAACAAATGTACATCTACCCTTACCCCAGAAAGTATATGACGGTGCAACTGGTGAAGTACCGGTAATAGTTGTGTTCGGAAAGTTTTACAGAATAATGCAGAAAAAATGTCCTGTCCCGGGACTCTGTCCGAAGGCAAAGCCCCAATGACCTCTGATATTTCCTCCAGAGATATTGGGGAAGATAAGCACTTCCTCTGTGCCTCAGACGGGGAAGGAAGAGAAGAATCCCTCAGGTATGCCTCAAGTGCCTCCAAAGAAGGAGGACTATCCATATCCTTATATAATTGTTCATAGTACGAGGCAAATTCCTGCACAATTTCTGAAGGGGACACCTTCAGGGATCCATCTGCCTGGGCCCTGATTGAAGGAATAAACCTAGCAGATTCCTGCTGTTTTAATCTTAGAGCAAGCAAGCAACCTGATTTTTCCCCCAGTTGGTGTAGCTCGCTTTAGTGCAGATAATGGATATCTCTGCCTTTTCCCTCAACAAATCTAAATATTTATCTTTAGCCACCAAGAGCCTCTTCATGTCCTCTTCTGAGGTGCTGGAGGATAAATTGGTTTCCAGAGACCTAACTAGTGATAATGAGGATAATAATTCTGCCTCTCGAGCCCTTTTCCTCTTTGTGGCTAGGCTAATAATAATCCCTCTCACTTAAGCCTTGAAGGCGCCCCATAACATATCAGGTGCCATACTCTCCGAGGAGTTGGTAGAAAAAAATAAATTGATCTGTTCTTTTATTAGGTTACAATATTTAACATCTTTCAATAATTTTTTGTTTAATTTCCATCGGGTTTCTTTTTGGGGAATATTAAGAATAGCCAGATTGCAAACCACCAAGGAGTGATCGGACACTGGACCTGGCTGAATCAAGGCTGCTAAGATCCCCGGTAAGAGGGCCTGGGAAATTAAGAGATAGTCAATGCGAGACTGGGTTCTGTGCACAGGCGAGTTAAAAGTATATTCCCTGTCATTGGGATGTAATACACACCACACATCACACAATCCACACTGATCCAGTAAGTTCCTGAATCCCTCTGCCCGGGAGACAAACTCCTCGACCCACTACCAGACCTGTCCACTTCAGGATCCAAAACCAGATTAAAGTCTCTGCCCATAATTATAAAAATGGGATGCATGAGAAGGGTGATGGAAATAAGCTTCATAAAGAAGCCCAGGTCATCTGCATTTGGCCCATATATACTACAAAGTAAAATTGGTATGGACCAAAGATTCCCCTGAACCAGGATGTATCTACTGCCCGGGTCCCTAAGGACTTGCTTAAAGACAAAGGGAATGCCACTATTGACCAGAACCATAACCCCGCAGCTGTTAGTGGACCCCGAGGCATTAAATACCTGTCATATCTGTTGCCTCCTAAGCTGTAGAGTTTCACTCTCAAGTAAATGAGATTCTTGCAAGAACGTAATCTGAGAAGACAATAAATTTAAATGTTTTAATGCTTGATATTATTTAACTTTTTTCCTTATCCCCTTCACATTCCAAGTAGCCAGATTAATACTACTGGCCATCTACATAGGAAAAAATAAGTCCCTTATATGACATTCGAAATTACTACAACAAAAATTAAGTGTCCAGAACCTCCTGATTACTGCTGTATCCCCCTCCCAACCCAACATCCCTTCCCCATTCTAATCCCCCACAAACCCCCCCACTGAAATACCCTGCAGCAACCCAAAAATTGAGTAAATTGAAGACCTTGAGTATAACCTTATCCCTACTCACCCCCATACCAACTATTGCAAGCAACATTCAGCAAAATACCATTTTTCTTTCTCCCCCTCCAGCCTCCCCGACGTGTGCCCCAAAACCCTACCCCTATATGCAAACATTCCTATTAAAACTAATAAGTGTTAATATTTATGCAAAGAGAATAATGGTGTAAATAATAACACTCGGCCTTTAAGATCCTGAAATCCAGAGAAGAGACAAGAGAGAGAAGAGAAAGCATTCCCCACTTGGGAGCTAGCTAGTGAACCAGAGTATCTGAATGGGAAAGTGGTAATATACCATGTGATAGCTGAGCTCGCTATCGTAACTACTGGTACCAGTGACAGTAAAACCTTTTAAAGCTGTTCCTAGCTAGCAGTAGGTCTAGATGCTCTCAAGTAGAGAATCTCAGTAGGTTCCCAAGTCTCCAGTAAAAGACTCTATCAGGGAAAGTAGGTTCTCTAATTAAATAGTGGAGTTGAACCACCAAATTAATAGCAAGGGTGCCCTCTGGTGAAACAAATTCAGTGATGCATGACCATCTGAAATTGGAACCAGGGGGTCACTCTCCTGACTATTGCCATAACGGAATGAAACAACACATCAGAGGGCATTCATTCTGACATTTGAGCAAAAAGAGATACTCTGGTTCCCCTATAAATGATTAATAAAACACGATCCATGCAGAGAAAGAATCCTCCCCCCAGGCAAAATATACCCCCATTAAACAGTCTCTTGGGATATGCGGTTGCCCCGTAACACTAAGCAATAAAGTATGCAATAAGAATAACATGATCCCAATGAGAATAGTGCCTTCAGCCGTAGTTTTCAGGAACACACATAATCAGACAAGCATTCTTTTCCCATTTTAAATAGTGACTCGAGAAGAACTTCTCCCTTCCATCGCTGGTTTGACAAGACTGAGAAAGCAGGTCAGGTGTCCCCTAACAGGTCAGGCAAAGCAGCCTTGAGCCCCATAAGAGCAGCTTCAGGGTCCTCGTAGGTTGATCAGGTATCAGCCACCAGTACCTGCAATATAGCTGGGTAGCCCATTCTAAAACGAAGGCGTGCTGCTATGATCCTTGAAACAATGGGATGAAATGATGTGCGATTTACTCTGATCGAGCCCGGTAAATCCTGTGCGATTCTGAGCCTGGCACTCTCCCATTTGACTTCTTGCAGTTCTCTCACTTATGCCAGGAAATGTTGCCCTCCAAGTAATTTAGGAGCGGCAAATAATGGGGACGTGGTGTTGCTCTAGGAAGGTTTGGGGTCGAGAGACCTATCGCCCTCTCTATGATATACTTGGCCCCAATGGAGAGGGACCAGCGATCTTTTCCACCAATTTCTGCACAAAGATAACTGTGTTCAGGCCCTCCTCTCCTTCTGGGAGCCCCAAAATAACTATGTTATTCTTTAAGCTGTGGCCCTCTAAATCTTCTAATCTGGCCTCCAATTGAGAGAATTTCTGCCGCATAACCACAAGACCGGGGTCAATTTTTTCCACTTGCTTCTCAAGGGAGGAGATGCGGACTGCATTATCTGAGTTTTCATTGAGACCTCTTTGAGCTTTTTGGAAAGGGATTTGAGATCAGCTGAGATTTCTTTTACATCTTCATGGAAGGGTTTAAACTCCTCCAAAAATCTGCTCAGCGTTAGCGGTTCTTGTTCAGCGATCAGGTTCAAAGACTCTGGCTTATCCACTGCACTTGAGGCCCTTGATTTCTTCTGGACCTTCTCGGGGGTGACTGGCAGAGTGAGCTTCTGTGGAGCTTTTTTCATGAAGACCTCCATAGTCGCTGAAAACAAGCCAGCAGGAGTGCAGGGTTCTAAGAAGGCGGTATTGAGCAACTTTACCGGGTTTTAGGCAAATATAATAACCCGAAATACAAAACTTTTTAGTTAGGAGGCTGGATCTGTACAAAGGAGCTTCTACCCGGTACCCTGCATCACATGATCCTCCCCAATTGCCATACCCTTGATCAATCCTCAAGTTTTCCCAGGTCTTGACTCATTCTCTCCACCCCTTCCAGCATATCTACCCTATTGCAGATTTTGCTGTCATCTGCAAAAAGGCATACCTTCCCTTCCAACTGTTCTGTAATGTCACTTATGAATACACTGAAGAGTACTGACCCCAGTACTCAGCCATGAAGTAACCCATTGGTCACTTTCCCCTCATTAGAGCGAGTGTCGTGTACCATCACCCTGTGTCACCTGTTCAACAACCAGTTCCATACCCAGTTTACCACCCTGTGTCCCATCCCCAAACTGCCCAGTTTCCTTACAAGCCTCCTCTTTGGCACAGTGTTGAAGGCCTTGCTGAAGTCAAAGTAGGCCATGTCCATTGCTCCACCCTGATATTACCTACCGCCTCCCCTACTGAACTGTATTTAACCCAATGTTTTGTCTGTTTCTCCCCAGCTCCCTCTTCCCAGTCCTCAGACTGCCACACCAGCACCAGTCCACCCTTTTCATTTGGGATCTTACGACAGGCAGCAGCTCAGGACTCTCCATGTCCCCATCTTGCAGCTTCTGTACTGTGGAATGGTGCCGCACTGCGCTCAGCACCATTACGCTCTACCTATCCAACTGGCCCCAACCACCCTCCCACCCGGGGTAGTTCCTTTTTTATTGGTGGTAGAACCTATCAGCCCACTTTATCATCTCTGTCTCAAGACTATAGCAGTTTAGCCCGATCTCCACCTGAAGCAACAGTAAATTTCTCCCACCTGTCACCACCAATATTTATTTTTTTCAACTGCCCTACTCAGCACCCATAACCCCCCCATCCTACTGCCCATTTCCCTATATTCCTTCTATATGTCCTATCATCCCACACTGTTCCTGTATAAATGGACCGATAGGATTTGATCCTAGGAAGTCACCTGCTTTTTACTCCAGGCAGAAACCCAACCAGAAGGCCAATCTGCCTTCACTCCTGTGCATTTTCATAGTATTTGAGGCACTCAGTGAGACCTACTCTGCTCCCCCTGCTGTCAGCTTTGCTGCTCTGCACCCACCTTTTGGTCATTTTCTGTGCCTCAGCGCTTGCTTTTGATTAAGAGCACCTATCCTGCTGCTCTTATACTAGCCGACTGGCTGACTGCCACCAAGGGGTTACAAGATGGGAACTCTCACCAGCTGGCCCCAATACCTTAGTTTTCTGCACTTTTCATGAGCACTGCCTTCTCATTTTTTTTCTATAATCCTTCTCGTGTCCATCCCCCTTACTGATATTCCCATACCATCTACTGCTGTCTTTGCTGTTACTGGCAGCTGATGTCGAAACTAATCCTGGCCCGATTAATCTTCCCTTTGCCTTTTCCCATAGTACCTGAGTGAACTCTCTGGGAATAAAATTCACTCACATGAATATCTGTGGTCTCCCATCCAAACACACTGAACTTGAAGCATAGGTATCCCTACATAAGCCCAGTGCCCTGGGTCTCACTGAAATGTGGCTAAAGCAGCAAATTCCAGATGCAGCGTTTTGTCTGCCAGGCTATACTCTGATACATCAGGACAGACCAGGGAAAAAGAAGGGCAGTGGAGTGGCCCAGTACCTTAGATAACCCATCTCAGCTATCGCTACTGTAACCTCTGACCCTGATTCCCCAAGTGAGTGGTTCATAACCAAAATAAACTTGGGCTCTGCAAAAAAACTTTTCTTAGGGTGCTGCTATAACCCCCCAACTAGGGGCATGGCAGGTATTCAGGACTTTCTGTCTGGACTTAGTTCACTCACCTCTTCAAGGGACATCATCCCACTGGGGGATTTCAGTCTCAACTGGTTGAATGCCCAGGAACCTAAGCCAACTTATTAATAAACTGCATAACTTGATGCAAACCATCTCAATCCCTATCAGGCTAATCCCACATACTCACAATCATTCTCTGCTAGATTGGGTGATCACTGACCAGGAGGACAAGGTACTCCTGGCAGGCACCTTATCTGACTCCAGTAGTGATCACTCACCCATATACATCATCTGGTTCTCCAAAACCAGTCCCCTTCTTAAAATACTTATCCTTCTACAACTTCAATTGTCCTGACACCTCCGGCCTCCTGGCTGATGTACAGTCTGTAAACTGGGAGGACCTTTACTCTCTGTCAGATGCATCATTGGCCGTTACCTTCTTCATGGATGCCCTTCTCCATATCTAGGATCACCACTTCCCACTAACAACTAGGCAAGTGAGAGGTGTCTGTACACAATGGATCATGAAGGACCTCCTGGCCCTTTTTAAGGCCAGAGACAGCAAATGAGCTGACTATAAAATGTCACCCTCCCCTGACCTGTGGAACAACTACAGGCATTTGCGAAACCAGTGCAAAAAACTGGCTAGGTCCCTGAAATGTAATTTTTACCATAACTTCAAGAGGGAGAACATTGGTAACCCCCACCATTTCTGGAGCTCCATTAGCTCCCTCCTTAACCCATGTACGAATAACCCTGTCATTCACCTAAGCTCCCCACACTGGCCCCCTGATCGAATTTATTGAAGTTGTCCATGCTTTCACCCTTAAATTCACGGACCTCTCTGCGCACTTCAATAAACTACCCAACTTCATGCAAGCCAGTCCTAACACCAGCGCAGCAAACCCTTCATCCACTCCATACTCCACAAATACTTCCCCCCCCTTCTACTTCAGGGCTGTCTCCCTTCATATCATTAGGCTCCTAAAAAGTCTCATGAACTGGGGACACTCAGTATTTGATGACCTCTCCTCTGCCCTGCTCAAGCTAATTTCCCCTGCAATTTCCAGACTCCTCACTTTCATCTTCAGTCTCATTCTGTTCCCCTCTTCCATGCCAGATTTTTGGAAAATGGCAATGGTGGTTGCCATATTCAAAGCTGAGGATTCCCTCTCCTCCAATAACTACCAGCCTATTTCCATCTTCCCACACCTCAACAAGTTATTGGAAAAAATAGTCCACCAACTATCCGATCATCTTGATAAGTATAACCTTCTGTGCAAGCACCAGCACAGTTTCCATAAACACCACAGTATCACAATCGCCCTTGAACACTTCACAGATCATGTCTTTAGAAATATGGACAGGGGGCAAGCCACGGGAGCCGTATTTGTGGACCTGACTAAGGCCTTTGACTGGGTCAACCACTCCCTTCTGCACTCTAAACTCCACCTTCTTGGCTGTTCTAATGAAACCTCTGAATGGTTCCAGAGTTACATCTCGGGCCACTCCCAATCCATATATATATATATCGGCTCTACCAACTCCCCACCTGGCTCATCTCAACCGGAGTTCACCAAGGCTCAATCTTAGGTCCCCTTCTTTTCTCAATTTTTATCAACGCCCTCCCAGCAGACAGCCTAAATTGTGATGCCCTCTTGTACGCAGATTACCTCCTCCTGTTTCATAGAAATAAGTCCCTATCTTGCATATCCTCTGTCCTCTCACAAAATTACTGCTCTGCCCACCAATGTTTTTTGTCTAACCTGTGATTGGTAAATGGTCCGAAAACTAAAGCCATGCTCTTTGGATCTAAACCATTCATTGCCACCACCCTGAAATCAAACTCCTTCCTCTCTGTGATCTCCCCTGATGATTCTGCCCTTTAGAATGTCACCAATTTTAAATACTTGGGGGTTGCGCTCAACTCTTCCCTTTCCTTTGAAGAGAACATTAAGATTATAGTGCACTGAGTAAACCAAAAACCAGGGAGCAGCCTACCATCGTAAACTCTGTTTGACTGCTGAAGCACATTGTGCTATCGCCATTGGTAATCTGCTTCCCATTTTGGACTACTGCTCACCCATCTACACACGCATGACCCCTGCCCTGAGTGCTAGACTAACATCTGTCTATCATAGCATCTGTTGTTTTGCTCTGCTGGCTCCAGCCCTCACCCACCACTATGACCTCTATAAGTCTCTCGGCTGGCTTCCCCTTCAAGGTCGCTTTGTTAATGCCCTTGGATGTTTTATCGATAATTCTCTCACAGGTGGATACATATTCATATGCTCATCCCTTCTCAAGGTCAGAGAAATGCCCAAGAGTCTTTGTGTCTCTTTCATCCCCCCTATTGAGATCCCTAGAGTTTCCCTGAATATGGGGAATAAAGCCCTGTCTATAGCAGCTCCCTCTCTGTGGAGTAACATTCCCATCCCCGTTAGAGCAGCTGACACTCATCCCATCTTCAAATCGCCCCTTAAAATGTGGATCAAGGATGAAACTCTTTGCTCCTGTTTACCTAGGTAGCCTCTTGTCCCCCCTTCTCTCTCTCTCCCCTTCTTTCCCCTCCTGTTTCCCCTTCCCTGGATTTCCCCCATCTTCCCTCCACTAGTTTCTATCCTCTGTCCTGGGGGCACGATCTCTGGTGCCCCGCTTGTGGTATCTGTGCCTCTTTGTGGTACCCCCCCTTCTCCTGCACAGTAGGGAGACCAGAGCTCTGTCAAGCTGTTATCATTTAATTTAATCTCACTTTTGTAGAGTTTCAACTGCATTTTTTATTTGCTATTGCCTGTTTCTTGGATGCTTGCTCTTGCACTTACTATCATGCCTGTTTCCGTACCTGTTTTTTTCACACTTACTTTTCTCCCTACCTTGCCTTAATTGTTTATACCACTGTGTTGTATTCTTTTTCCCTTGCTGTGTAATCACTGTAATTTTGCTGTACAATGGTATACCTGTTTTCTGTTTGTACATTCCATTCCTATGGCCTGGGTCATACCCAAAAATGGTCCTCTGGATTAGTGTACCTACTCAGTTCCCAAAGAAATAAATAAAATAAATAAATAAATAAAATAAGATATATTTCTCTGGTCCCCAAGTTGAAAAAATTAATCTAGTTCATCTGACAAGACCTATCTACTGTGAATCCATGCTGCCTCAGGTCTTGTAACTTGCTGGATGCAAGGGTATCCAGTGATAACAACGATCGTATACTGGCAACTGTCAAAATCGTGATCCATATTATGGGGCTATTACCATGGGTGACCTACAAGGGCCAGCTTGGACTGCGACTTTGAGGGGAGGGAAAAGCGAGTGGAAAAAGAAAATAGCGAGGGGAAGGGGAGGGATAGAGAACAGGGTTATTACTCTCTAGTGTGCCTGCTCTGCTGAACCAACCATGTGGTGTGGTGGGTAGGGAGGCTGGCTCTGACAGAGCGGGTTTGGGGCTGGGGGCTGGGAAGAATTTTTTTGTTCCAGCTGCTGCGGGACTTACATTTTATTTTTTAACTGGTCTGTGCCCCCTCCCCTACATGTACTCCCCCTGGAGTTAACAATCCTTAATCAGGGGGGTGCGGGGGTATAGCTCTCCTGCAAACACACTTAATGTATTGTGTGTGCCCAGTTGCCTGCAAGTGTATATCGCTGAATTGCTTTTCATCGATATACACTTGCCATAATAGCAATCGCCGTAACACGATCTCAATTATGACATAGTACCAGATTCAAGATATTCCACTAGCCTTTCTTTTAATAGTGTCTCCACTAACTTCCCCACCATTGACATTAAACTAACTGTCCTACTGTTGCCAGCCTCCTCCCTGCTGCCACTTTTATGAAACAGGACCAAATCTACCCTCCTACAGTTCTCTGGAACCACTCCTGTTTACAGTAACTTGTGCAGGGTGGTCAGAGTTGCTGTCAGTACATCCCTGAGCTCCCCTGACACCCTTGGGTGTACCCCACCTGGTCCCATAGCCCTATCCACTTTCAGATTTGTGTAACATCTCAGGACCCTTTCCTCTGTCAATGGACTTGTGTCCATCTCCCTCCCACCAGTGTTGCTGCTACTTCTATGTGGTTCACCCCCCTCGCCCTCCACTGTGAAAACAGAGCAGAAGTATCTGTTCAGGATATCTGTTTTTCTTTATCCTTTACTTCACAGTCTTTCCCTATCCTTCTTAACCTCACAATCCCTCCTCTTGTTTTTCTCATTTCTGCTTATGGTTCTGAAAAAGGTCTTGTCCTATTTAACTGCCCTTTGGCTATCCTTTCCTCTTTTGCCACCATTCTGCCACTTGCAACCTTCTCTGCTTCCCTCTGCTTTCTGTGGTACACCTCCTTATCATATGACCACTGTGTCTCCTTGTAACTCTTGAATGCCATCCCTTTAGCCTTTACTTTCACAGCCACCTTCCTTGAGAACCATTCTGGTCACTTTTTTCCTCTTGTTTTTGCTTACTTCTTTCATGCAGTGGTTTGTTGCTTTCACTATTCCAACTCTTAATTTGGCCCACGGTTACTCCACCCCATGCAGGCAATCCCCCCCCCCCCCGATTAGGTAGTCTCTGAGGCATTCACCCATTTTTTTAAACTCTGCCCTCCTGAAGTCCAGGACTCACTACACATTGGACAGAGGTCATATCACTGGTGCTGTCTTCATTGACCTCAGTAAGAAGTTTGACACTGTCAACCACTCCCTCTTACTAACCACACTTTCCAACATTGGTTTCCCTTGGGACACCCTTGGCTGGTTCTTTGATTACCTCTCAAACTGTTTCCAGCAGGTCAAAATTGGCAACACCTTATCCAATCGGCTGCCTTTCCTCTCCGGTGTCCCATAGGGGGTCCATCCTAGGACCACTACTTTTCAGCCTTTTTCTTAACTCCCTCCTCATGTCCTGCTCTGGCAACCTGCTACTATATACGAATGATGCTGTCCTATTTTACTCCAACTCTGACCCCATTCAACTCCACCATTCCCTTCAATCTTCCTTTAGTTGGGCTGAAAAGTGGTTCCCCTCACAGTGCCTTATTCACAACTATAAGAAGACCAAAGTTATGCTATTCTGTCACCCTCTGAACACCCAGAAGGAGCACTGCCCCCAAGTATTAACTGCCAATCTGACCCCTTTGGAGCAAGTGGACTCCTTTAAATACCTGGGCATCACTTTAGACCCAGCACTTAATTTCCACCAACATATCCGTCTCCTAGCCAATGCCCACAATGTTAGGCTTGGGTTATTGTATCACTTCAAAATCAAAATCAAAAATCAAAAATCAAAAATCTTTATTTATTCAGGCGAACATCATTGAGCAAAGCTCATTTACAAGATGGACCTGAGTGGTCATACAAATGAGGATACAAGTATTATTACATAGACAAGAATAGAATAAATAGCAATACAATGGCATGAAATGATTATATACAACAATTTACATATATACAAGTAACAATAGAACCATTTAGCCTGTAGGAAAAAAAGAGGACAAAGGGTATAGCAGTCCTAAAATATAAGTTATATGGTCTAAACTAGTTTTTAGTGAATATAATAGGTGATTCGGAAGAAAGAAATTGAGTTAATATAATGGATAGAAAAAGGAGGTTTAGTTGGGTCAGATAGGTGGGGATTATGCTTTATAAAAGCAATTGCAGAGCTCTGGAAAAGAGGGAGAACAATCTTTTGAAGGATGCCAGAGGTAGTAGGCTATCTAGCTTCATGGATTTTTGGAGAGAGTTCCATGCAGCTGCTAAGGAATAGCTGAAAGCAGCCCTCCCTTGGTGCAGGCATTGGGGACCTTTAATGTGATGAGTTTACTGATCCTTAAGGTGTATGGCCTGGTTGTAATTTGGGTAAAGCAATCAGTGATATAGGTCGGTAGTTTGCCTGTTAACGCTTTGAGTATCCAGATAACAGCATTCCTATTTCTTCTGTGTTGCAATGATGTCCAGTTGACTGCCATATAAAGGAGCAATGATGGGTGTTGGAGGGAAGGTCAGTAATAAATCTTATGGACCTGTGATACAGGGTGTCCAGCTTATGTAAGAGATGACTTGAACAATGGCAGTAGAGAAAATCAGCATAATCAATGAGGGATAGGAATGAGGCCTGAATTAACCTTTTTGGAATCACTGTTTAGGTAATGTTTTATTCTAAAAATAGTCCGAGCCTCTGTCTTAGCTTTTAAGTAACTCTTCAATATGGACAGAATAGTCAAGCCTGTTATCTATCCAGACTCCAAGGTATTTGAAGTTATCAACAAATTCAAGTTTCTCTCCAAGTAAGGTGGATATATGTAGGGTGTTGGATGCTGGGGTAGTGGTAGTACAACTCTTTGTGGTAAAGAACATAGCTTTTGTTTTTTTTGCATTTAGAAGTAGTTTTTTGTCAAGTAGATTGTGCTGCAGAATGGAGAATTCGGATTGTAGAAGTTCACAGGCTTTGGAAGGTGAGGGATTGCTGACATACAATACAGTATCATCAGCAAACAGATGAATGTTAGATTGAGTGAGGTTGGCATCAATATTGTTTATATAAATAGCAAAGAGGATAGGGCCAAGAATAGAGCCTTGTGGTACACCCTTAGCAGAGGTTTTGAGGGTGGATAGGTAATTTCCATTTCTAACCAGTATGCACCTATCTGAAAGGTAATCCTTAAACCAGTTGGAGTGATAGGGAATCCAGGCCTAATGAGTTAAGGGAGGTGAGTAATAAGTCATGATCCACTGTGTCAAAGGCTTTACTCAAATCCAGAAACACAGCACAGGTAAAATTTTTTGTCCAAATTAGTCTGCCAATCGTTGGTTACCTTGGCTAAGGCAGTAATGGTGCTATGCTTTGATCTAAATCCAGATTGTGCAGAATTTAGAAGGTTATTGTTATCCAGATAGTCCCTTAACTGAGAGTTTACTAGTTTTTGAGCATCTTAGATAGTACTGGTAGGATGGAGATAGGTCTGTAATTGTTGAGATCCCTAGTATCACCAGATTTGAGTAATGGAACTACTTGAGCTGTTTTCCAAGTAGATGGAATGGATCCAGTAGTTAGGGAAAGATTGAAGAGATGATAAGGGGGCAGATAAGACATGTGAAGCAATTTTCAGGAAATAGGGATCCAGGGAGTCTGCACCTGCACTTTAGTTGTGTCTAAATTAGAGAGAGATCTTCCACTTCTTTCACGGATATTGGGATGAAGGAAAAAGTTGAAGTGGCCATTTGACCCACAGTAGTTTGCAGGTTCAAGGAAGATCTCAGGATATTTGCAGGTGATGAGTCAAATGCTAGGCCAGCAGTGGTGAAGTGAACATTGAAGGTATTTAAGATTTCTTGTTTACCTGTAATTTCTGTGTCATTTAGTAGCAATTTGGTGGTTAAGGCAGGAGTAGAATTCTGGCCCAGAAGTCCTTTTATTGTACCCCAGAGTCTGGATGGTCAAACACTGTCTTACCCCAGATACCCTCAGGCTCACTGTCTCCTCCTTGATCCTCTCGCTGCTCAATTATGGTTTACTTATCTATAGTGCGGCAAACACATCTGCCCTTCATAGACTCCATCTCTCCCTAAATAAAGCATGCCGCCTCATCCTGGGCTGTGACTGTCTTATCCATACATGCTTTCTTTATAATTCTACCAACTGGCTTATTCTCAACAATAGAATCAGGTTCCACACTTGCCTCATTGCCAAAAAGATTGCACTCAGCCTCTCCCCCCCGGACTTGCCCCTTTAGTCCACCTAGCTCCGACGCTTAAGCATACCCGAAGCTCTGGCAAGCAACTCCTCTCAGTTCCCTACTTCCGGACCTCCCAATTCCAAAGGTCCTTCAGCTACAGAGCCCCTTCCTGAATGAACAACCTAACCACCTCTCTGGTAAATGAAAATGGAATTGGCCCTTTCAAAACCTATCTTAGGGACCACCTCCAGTCCTCAAATATCTGTGACTGCCACTGAACCTTGCCATCTCCCTACCTCCTTTCTCCCCTAAGGCCTCTGGCTGGCTTATCCCCCCCTCCCTTGAGCCTATCCTGAGTCTGTTAGGCTTAGTTATTTATTTGAGTTTAAATCTATTGCCAAAGACATGTACTAATTAACCCTAGTATCTGATGGTTAGCCTTCACAGTTCTTTGTAACAAGCTGGTCTGTGTCCTTGTTGCATTGTCATGTAATATTTGTTGATATAATTTTCATGATGTGGAACCTTTGTAAAGGAGTCTCTGACTCAAAGGTACTTCTGAATCCTCAATAAAATTAAATACATATATATATATATATATATATATACACACATTATGCAGTTCATTTCCGCCACCCTCTTTATATTAAACATAGAAACATAGAATTTGATGGTAGATAAGGACCGCTTGGCCCACCTAGTCTGCCCATTCTCCTACCTAACAGATAAGCTGCAGATCCTAGTTAACCAACAGCTTACTTCCTCTTACCCCCCACTAGGACTGCCTTATGCCTGTCCCATGCATTCTTGAAGTCCCCCACTGTTCTTGACTCCACGACCTCCTCAGGGAGGCTGTTCCATGCATCCACAACCCTTTCAGTGTAAAAATACTTCCTCACATTACCCCTGAGCCGTCCCCCTCCTCTATCTTCAAATTGTACCCCCTTGTTCTTGCACATCTCTTTTTCTGGAAGATACTACCCTCTTGGACTTTGTTAGTTCCCTTGAGGTACTTGAAAGTTTCTATCATGTCCCCTCTCTCCCTACTTTCCTCAAGAGTATACATATTAAGCTCCTTTAGTCTTTCTTCATATATCTTCTGGTGTAGACCCTGCACCATTTTGGTTGCCCTTCTCTGGACAGCCTCCACTCTGTCTATGTCTTTTCGGAGATGGGGTCTCCAGAACTGCACACAGTACTCCAGATGGGGTCTCACCAACTGTCTGTACAGAGGGATAACAACTTCCTGTTTTCTACTATTGATGCCTCTTCCTATGCATCCCAGTATCCCCTCAGCCTTCCTTACTGCCTTTTCACATTGCTTGCCCACCTTCAGGTCATCTGATATAATTACCCCCAGGTCCCTTTCTATTTTTACTGTTGTCAGTATCTCACCCCTCACTGTGTACGCTTCCCCTGGGGTTTTGTTTCCCATGTGCATTACCTTGCACTTCTTTGCATTGAATCTGAGCTGCCATACATTTGACCATTCCTCCAACCTTGCCAAGTCCCTTCTCATCCTTTCCACTCCATCTTGTGTATCAACCCTGTTGCAGATCTTTGTGTCTTCTGCAAAGAGACATACTTTTCCTTCCAGTTCCTCTGCAATGTCACTTATAAAGACATTAAAAAGGACCGGTCCCAGTACTGAACCCTGCGTACCCCGCTAGTAACTCTCCTTTCTTCACTGTGTACTCCATTTACTTCTACCCTTTGTGTCCTGTTGTCTAGACAATTTTTTATCCAGGCTACCACCTTTGGACCCACTCCAAGGCTGGCTATCCTGTGTATTAATCTTTTGTGTGGGACTGTATCAAATGCCTTGCTAAAATCTAGGTAGGCCATGTCCACAGCCCCTCCCTGGTCTACTACTTTGGTCACCCAGTCAAAGAAATCTATTAGATTCATCTGACATGACCGTCCCATCGTGAATCCATGCTGCCTTGGGTCCTGTGCCCCACTGACCTCTAGGTACTCAAAAATTCTTTCCTTCAGAAGTGATTCCACCATTTTCCCTACCACTGAGGTCAAACTAACTAGTCTGTAGTTTCCTGCCTCTGTTCTGCTCCACTTTTGTGAAGAGGAATCACATCTGCCCTCCTCCAGTCCTTGGTACCACCCATCCTCCCATGATTTGTTAAAGAGGTAGTCAGCGGTGTCACTAGTTCTACCCTTAGTTCTTTTAGAATTCTTGGGTGAATCCCATCAGGCCCCATTGCTTTGTCCACCTTCAATTTTATTAGTTCTTTCAGAACCCTTTCTTCTGTAAATGGACTGGTATCGACCCCCATCTTCAGAGTGTTTCTCTTGTTTGGTTTAGGTAACTCCCCCTCCTCTTCCTTTGTGAATACTGAGCAGAAATATTCATTCAGTATCCCTGCTTTTTCACTGTCACCCTCTACCCACATTCCCTCCCCTTTATTAAGCTTCAGTATCCCTCCTTTGGTCTTTCTTCACTCCCTAATGTACCTATAAAAGGTCTTATCCCCCTTCTTAACAGAATTGGCTATCCTTTCCTCGGTTTGGGCCTTTGCTATTCTGACTGCCTTCCCAGCCTCTTTCTGCTTTAACTGATAAATTTCTCTGTCCTGCTCCTTCTGTGTTGCCTTATATTTCCTGAATGCTGTCCTTTTCTCCTTAACCTTCCCTGTCACCTCTTTTGTGAACCATAGCGGTTTTTTCCTTCGTTGTGTTTTATTGATTTACTTTACACAAAGGCTTGTTGCCTCTGTGATGGCTGTTTTGATCACTCCCCATTGTTCCTCCACCCCTCCTTCTTGCCTGTTTGCTAGTGCTTTTCTGTGGCACTCTCTCATTTTCCCAAAGTCAGCCCTCCTAAAGTCTAGTACTCTTGCTTTTGTATGGCTTGATTGTATGGCTGTGTTTATCGTGAACCACACTGTTTGGTGATCGCTTGTTCCCAGATGGCTACCCACTTATAAATCTGAGATTCTTTCTCCATCCCCAATTGAAAGTACCAGGTCTAAGATTGCTCCCTCCTGAGTGGGTTCCAATACTAGCTGTCTGAGGCATGCCCCTTGTAGGGCATCAAGAATGACCCTGCTCTTGGATGTGCCTGCAGCAAAGGTGCTCCAGTTAACATCTGGCATATTCAAGTCCCCCATCAACAATATCTCCCCTTTTTCTGCCATTCTAAGAAAGCCTTCTGTCATTTCCTTGTCCATTCCCTCCCCCTGAGATGGGGGTCTGTATACAACCCCCATGCAGATTGTGATGCCATTTCCTGTCTCCAGGGTGACCCAAAGTGCCTCATCTGCTCCCTGTTTACTCTTTAGTTCTGTTGCTTTGATCCCTTCCTTTACATAGAGAGCTACTCCTCCTCCTCTTTTACCCTCCCTGTCCCTTCTGTAGATTGTGTATCCTGGTATGTTGACATCCCAGTCATGGTTCTCTGTGTACCATGCTTCTGTGACTGCCACAATATCCTGGCAACCCTCTTCCATCAAGGTCACTAGTTCAGGGAGCTTGTTACACAGACTATGGGCATTGGTACTCATCACCCTCCACTTTTGATAGCCTTCCCCTTTAGCCCCATTTCTGTCCTTACTGCCTTTGCCTTTTTACATTTAAATCTGTTCTGCTCCTAATAACTTCTGTACCTTGGTGTTTACCTCACCAATCACCATGTTTTGTGGGGGAGGCTCGGATTTCCTGCTCCTTTCAGTGCCCTCCTTGGCTAGTTTAAATGCTTTCCAATGAAGCATTTAAACCTCTCCCTTAGGATCCTGGTTCCCCCCTGGACAGATGCAGACCATCGCACCAGTATAGGTCTGCATCCCTCCAGGTGGCTCCCGAGTCCACAATGAAGCCAAAACCCTGAGCTCCACATCAGTTTTTCAACCACTCATTGAATTCCCTGGTGAGAAGTGCCCTAGCATCTCCCTTGCCATAGAAAGGCAGCACCTCTAAGAAGGTTACCGTATGCGCTACTTGTCTAAGGCCCCTTCCCAACTCTACAAACTCCTCTTGCACTGCTCTGATCCCATTCCTAGCCAGGTCATTTGTCCCTAGGTGGACAATGACATCCAGCTCCCTCTCTCGTGCAGCTCCTCCCACGATCCTGAGGATTCACTTCCTATCCCTCCAAGCTGTGGCACCAGGAAGGCACCTTACCTCCCTCTCCCCTTCCTCCCCCATTTCTACCCCCTAATGATTGAGTCCCCCACCAGGAGTTGTTTCCTTCCCCTGTGGGGTCCCATGCCACCCTTCTGTGGGTCTCCTTTGTGAAGGTTCCCAGCATCCTCCTTGGTCTCCACTGCAGGTGCCTCCATAGAGGAACCACTATCCACCAGAAGAGCGAATGATGTGGAGGGTACAACTGGAGGGATGCAACTCTGTTCCACCACCCTCTCCCTCCTTGAGCCCACCCTGGTCCAGCCTCTCCTCTTTCTTGGCAACCTCTGAGGTAGTGGCATTGGCCCTGGTGGTCCCTGGGTGGGGGAGGAGGTTTCATGAATCCTAGCCAGGTCAGCCTGGAGATGGGCAACCTCCTCTCTCAGACCAGAGAGGTGCCTGCAAATTGGCAGCATCGCAGCCTCCAGAATGTCTCCTGGAACACTGCCATCCCACAGCCATTGCACTGCACCATTCCTATCATGTCTTATTTTGTGTCCTCTCTACTGTTTCTCTGGATGCTTATTCTCTCCTCTCCTTACAACTCTCACCCTTCCTGTTCTGGGACAGCAACTTCCTATCTTCTTCAGTAGCATCCTTCTTCCTTGCTCAATATCAGACCACCAGCAGCTGGGGGGGGTGTGAGCTACTTTTTTTACTTTAGGGTTGACAAAACCAATGTTTCTCTATGATCATTTCCTTTCTACTGCCAAACAGGAAGTTCCTGTTGCCAGTCAAATCCAGTGGCTATAAAAGTAGAACTGGCTTTGGGTGGATGGGTGGAGGGGTGGGATGGAGGGCAATTAGTAAGAAAAAAGGCTAGCACAAGGAAGTTGTAATTTGACTCACCTGCTTTTATAGTGTCTAAACCACACCCCCAGGTAAGCTCTCTTTCCTCCTACTGGTTTAGCAAAGTCAGCTGATACAGCACCCTTCATTGCACTGAACATACACTGACTTTCTTTCTTTTCTTTCTTTTTTTAACCCTAAATAAGACCCCTTCTACTTCCAATAAAGTTATCTGTCTACTTAATCTTAACAGACACTGACTCCTGCTGAGATATACGTTTTAAATTAATAAGAAAATGTAGCTTCTTTTAGTTAGCTGCTTTCTGCTCTATAAGCAAGGCTAGCAACAGGAAGTTGTAATTTGTAAGTCACATTGTATGGTGATTGGTGGTCCCCCGGTGGCATCCAATGTTGATGTCTGCAATACTGTCCCTGTTTGTGAACACCTGGTCCAGTATTATCCCATCTTGAGTGGTGTCTCTGACTGGTTGCCTGAGAAATGCCCTCTGCAAGGAGTCTAGGATGGCTTTGCTTCTAGCTGAAGTAATGGCTAGGAGGCTTCAATCTGCATCCTGAAGACCGCAGTCTCCTATCATTACCACCTCTCCTTTTTCTGACATTGTGTTGATGGCTTCCCTAGTGCCTTATCCAATTCTTCCCCTTTTGTTAGAGGTCTGTATATCTCCCCAGTTTGGACAGTGGCTCTGGCTCTAGGGTGACTCAGAACACCTCCAACTCATCCTTTACCCATAGGTTCCATTGCATTTCTGTCACTCTGATACCCTCCCTCACAAGCAGTACAACCCCTCCACCCTTCCTCCTCTCCCTATTCTACCTGAACTGAGTGTACCTGGCATGACAATGTCCCAGTCATTGCTCCCTGTGTACTGTGTCTCAGTAATGGCCACAAAATCCAGGATTGCCTCCACCGTGATGGCCTCCAGATCTGGAATTTTATTTCCAAGACTCCTTGCATTGGCACATATGGCTCTCCACACCTTGCTTCCACTCTGCCTAGTACCCCTCCCTTCTCCCCTTCCTTCCTTTGTTGCCACATGAAACTTCCCTCTCTTAGTTCCCTATTCATTTCTTACTTCCTTAACACCTCCTTTTCTGCCTCTTCTGTTATTGTCCCTTTGCCCCTTTCTGTGCTTCTGCATCTTTTAATGCCCTCTTTTTCTGGTGCTTCAATCTGCTGCCGGGAGGAGCAGTGTATGCCTCCCTTTGAATTACAATCTTACCCCTCTGCTACCTTAAATGTTTATCAAAGCAACATCTAAACCATCCTCTGAGGGCCGTGGTCTCCTTCCCAGATGGATGCAGGCCATCACTCTTGTATAGACCCCTATCATTCCAGATTGGATCTCAGTCCCCAATTAAGCCATACCCTTTCTTGCTGCATTTTTCTTTCAACCCAGTTGGCATTTGACACTGTGGAAAATGAGGTGTTGACTGATCACTTAGGACTTATGGTGGTTTCTCCAGTACAGTGTTACTCTGGTTTGAGTTCTTCCTTGTTGGTAGGGAGCAGCTGTAGCACTTGAGAATTATGTTCCAGTGGTACTGCTGTTCCTTTCAGTGTTTTGCAATGCTCAGTTGTGTCCACAGTGTTGTTCATGGTGTCTGTGTTGCCTTTGGGGGAGATTATGGGAAGGTAAAATGTGATGATGCCACTGATGTGCAGATGATACTCAGTTGTACCTTTCTTTTTGCACCTTACAAGTAATTAATCAGTGATTATGTGAATTAAGCACATGGATGGTTGCCAGCTGATCATGATTTAATTTGAGTAAGACTGAGCTGCTACTTATAGAACCAGGATTCCAGACAATGGCAATGAAGAGGAATCATATAACCATGCCCTTCTTGGAAGGCAACGTCGTCAGAGCCGTGGACTGAGCTAAAAACCTTGGGGTCATAGAGGACAGCAGATTTTCTCTTGAAGCTCAGGTGATCATTGTGTCTGCTGTGGGGTTTTTCATCCAAGAACTGTCACTTGGTTGAAGCCCTATGTTCAATATGAAGACCTGCTGACTATGGTGCATGTCTTTGAGACATTTCATTGTGTCTGCTGTAACACTTTGTACAGTATCTAGAGCTTTCTGGAGGTTTGATGCATGACCTCCAACTTGTGAAGAATATCATGGCCTGGCTGATATTGGGCACAAACACTTTTCATCATATCATACCTGTGCTGTGGACTCTGCACTGGTTTCTAGTTAGTTGGCTCATCACCTTTGGGATTTGCTTGATGGTCTTCAAGACCCTTGATGACCCAGGTCCTTGTTGCATCAAAAACCTCCTATGTCAATATACTCCATGCTTCTTCCTTCACTCCACCAGAGAGAATTTGCTGAAGATTGCCATTAAAAGGTCAGCTGATTGGCCTGTCCCTGTGGCTGCTCTACCATTATACATTTGCACTACCTCTTCATGGGAGGGATTTTTGAAGGCTCAGGAAACTTACCTGTTTATTCTGGCTTTTCATGATTTTTAATGTGTGCAATTTTATGCTGTTATGTATGTTTTGTTATTATTTTTAATTTCTATTGATTAACTGATCATGGTTTTATGTGCAGTGCTATATCTCTCTCTCTCTCTCTTTCTCTCTGTCTGTCTGTCTATCGTGTCTGTCTGTCTATCTATCTATCTATCTATCTATCTATCTATCTATCTATCTATCTATCTATCTTCTATCTATGTATCTCTCTCTGTCTATCTCTCTAGCTGTCTGAGTGAAATGTGCCACAAAATGGTGTTGTAAGGAAGGGTTTAGCTGACCCTGGGGAAAATGCATCAACCCCAGCACTGGTTAAATATGGGGAATTAGTGAGAGCTTAAAAAATGAATGACATAAAAGCGAAGAGCTCCCCCATTAAAAGGATTTGGACAAACAATTAAAAGCTGAAATTGTCAAATATGAAACTACTTTCATTGACAGAAAACAAGGGAAATTGGAATGTTAGTATAGGTTATGGGTTGTGAAACTCTGCCAAACTTGAAATTGCTTCAAAGTAGAAGAAGGTCCAGACAACGTAAAAAGGTGTCTTTTAATCAAAGAAATAAAAGTAAAGATGGTTGGCAGGATCAACTGAACATGGAGGTACTCCTGGAGTTATACAGGGAAGATGATCTTGTTGGATTACTTGTTAACCATGATGCTACAGATTCCTTTGATACTACACACGTCAATGTGAGTGATGTATAGGATGAAAAAAAAGTTTAAACCAAAGTCTTTGTTTTGCACTGTGATTTTGAATGCCAATATTTTGGCCTTTGACAGAACTGTGTTGATGCAAGTTATGGCTTCTAAGCATTTGTGTGGTAAAGAGTACAACTATTTTTCAAGTATTTTTGTAATTTACAGATTGTAGCACTTAGCTAATTTTGTGCATTTGTACTGTTTTTTCATTATGTCTTCCTTTTATAGTATGCTTGTAACAAGTACTGTATAACTTGCATTGGTACATTGGTGCATTAGGAAGTGGGACTTTAATACAGCTCCTGTGCATTCAGACTGGTCATTTAGCCATTGAATGATGTGCCATCATACCCAATTGGGTGTTAAAGCACCTATAAATGAGGAAGAGTTAGTAACATGAAATACACCCTCTGATGAAGCTCTCTGAGTGAAGTGCAGGACAAGGTTTACAGGCAGCTGGGTGAGAGGTTTGTAATGTGGGATATAACCCTGTTTTTTCCACTGTTTGCACTTTGGTGACACACTTGGGTATGCGCAGCATTTTTCACATCACTGTGACTTTCTATCTCCTGTCATCTGTTGCTGTATTGCTGTTCAGGGTATGATAAATGTGATGCAGATAATAATTATGGCAGTCTATTTGTGATGTATTAAGTCTATGATCAGCAGCCACTAGTTGAGTGCATTGCTTTTTTATTTAAACCACCAGGTGTACTCCTCATTTTTTGGGGAATCTATGTAATCACAGTACTACCCCTGCCTTACAGAATCTGAAATGTTTGAGGGGCTGAGTTGCTAAGCTCAAGTTGAGGATTATAAGGCACCCTCTAAGGGGCAGAGCAAGATGGCATCCTGACTTTTCTTGAGTAGTAGTGCTTCCCTGACCAGCTTGCAGGTTTAGAGGCTCTGGGTTCATATGAGTTGCTACTAAATAAAGGATATGAATTTTGTTTTTAGTTTAGTGATGTTAGATTCTTTCCCTTAAAAAAAATATGCTTCAATTTAAAACATGCAAATGCCTGTCACTCTGTCTCCCTGATTAAATAGCTGAACTTCCTTACATCCAGCAGCTGAGTGGAAACCTGAATGGAAAAAAATGTTCAGTGAGGTAATTGGTAGTCATGTTGAAGAATTAGAGTTACTTGTGAAAAATGGCCTTTTGTCTTTTTCATACTCTGCTTGTTTTTCCAGATGTGAGTCTTGAACCCATGTCCATGATGTATGAGCAAGTTGTGGAGATAAGAGAAGACTTTTTTTAACAAGAAAGAAAGAAAGAAAGAAAGAAAGAAAGAAAGAAAAGCCAAATGGATTTAAAATCTTCCTTCTTGTTACTTTCTTTCCCACACAGGCTGTAGTGAACTCTGCACCAGAGTGTGCAGTATATTTGCACAGCAACCTCCCTCCCCTACAACATAAAGGTGTGGATACTGTACTGACCTCTAGCAAACAGAAGCAGCAATACTTAACTGAGCCAAGTCAGCTGAAGTAGCAAGATAAGCTGTCAGAAGTCCTGACAGAACCCTTGGCAGACCTGTTCAATGCCTCCTTGGACTCAAGGTGAGAACCTCAGGACTGGAGGATGGTGCACATGGTACCCCTCCACAAGAGCATCCCCAAGGATAAGCCAGGAAACTACAGACCAGTGAGCCTCACATCCATAATGGGAAAACTGATGGAGACAATCATAAAGGAGAGGCTGGTTTCCCTCTTGGAAGCTAATGAGCTGCAGGACGGCAGGCAGCATTGGTTTGTCTCAGGCAGATCCTGTCAGACCAACCTGGTAGAGTACTATGACTGGGTAACCAGGCAATTAGACAAGAGCCACACAGTGGATGTCCTGTACCTGGACTTCAGGCTTTTGATTCAGTGCAACATGGGAGGCTAGGAAATAAGCTGGAAGGCACAGGGGCGGGGGCGAGGATGGTGGGATGGGTAGTGAACTGTCTACAAAGGAGACAGCAGAGGGTGGTGGTGGGAGGGAAGCTCTCCTTTCCCTGGGCAGAGACAAGTGGGGTGCCACAGGGTTCTGTATTGGGACTGGTGTTGTTTGGGATCTTCATAGCAGACATCTCAATAGGCATCAAGGGCAAGATCAGTCTGTTTGCAGATGACACCAAGATGGAAGCAGTAGTGGATGACTTAGGAGGGTGGCAGGGGTTGCAAGATGATCTGGCAAAATTGGAGGCCTGGTCAGACACTTGGCAGCTGGGTTTCAATGCCAAGAAATGTAAGGTGCTACATTTCAGCACAAAAAAAATCCAAGGAGGAGCTACCAGCTAGGAGGGATTCAACTAGCGAAGACGGAGGAGGAGGAGGAGAAGGATCTGGAGGTGATCATAACAGGAGCAATGAACAACTCAGCACAATGTAGAAAGGCAGCTGCAAAGGCCAACAGGGTGCCGGGTTGTATTGCCAGAGGCATATCCTCCAGGAGTGGGGGAAGTGATTCTGCTGCTATATAGATCACTGGTTAGACCACATCTAGAGTACTGTGTGCAGTTCTGGTGACCATACCTGAAGAAGGACATTAGGTTACTGGAGGCGGTGTAGCACAGGGCAACAAAAATGATCCAGGTTCTAGGGGACTTACCCTATGAGAGCAGGCTGAGGGAATTGCACATGTACTCCCTGGAGGAAAGAAGGGATGGGGGGACATGACTGAAACCTTCAAGTACATGAAGGGAATAAATAAGTTGGGCACAGAAGGGCGTTTCAAATTAAGGAGGGGAAGGGACACTCGTGGGCACGATCTGAGATTGGAAGGTTGAAGGTTCCGGAGGGAAATGAAGAGACACTTTTTTACAGAGAGGGTGGTGTCTGGGTGGAACGCATTGCCAAAGGAAGTGGTATCATGTAGAACAGTGGGCTGCTTCAAAAGGGGATGGGACAGGGTAAGGGGGAGGTCACTAGAGGGAGGGGAAGGGAGGGAGGGGCAGCTGCAGTATAAGGGATGCTAACTGTACAATCGAACAGACTTGATAGACGAGAAGGCCTTTATCTGCTGGCAATTTCATATGTTCATATGATGTTTTAATCCAGCAAATTGACTGGAGGGTCCCAGAGCAAGAATCTTCAAACTGCAAGTATCTTCTCCATCTCCATTAGCTCAACATTTTGACTTACAAAGTTTGATAAAAACAGAAAATGCATTAGCTGATAGAAATTCAGCAAAAGGTGGGAGAAGGGAGTAGCTCAAGGATGGTATAGTGAATGGCAGGCCCAAAATCAAGAGGTGCTAAAGGGAAAGAGATATTAACAAATGATTATTCAAATTTGAAGGAGCAGCAGGAGTTGGAATTGAAAGAAAATGAGTTTGTTTTAAAAGAACTTTGCACATCTTTTGACAGACGTTTCAAAAATGTAAAATAATTATCCCAGTAATCCAAAGAACTAGTGGTCTCAGGCAAGGAAATGCCAGTTAGAATATCAGCCAAAACATGGTCCCAGAGATGAACCTGGAAACTACAGACCGGTCAGTCAAACATCCATTATTGGCAAATTAATGGAGACCATTCTAAAAGAAAGACTGATAAACTTTCTGGAAGTTAACAGTCCCAGGATGATAGACAGCATGGATTTGTCAAAGAGAGATCCTATCAGACGAACATGATAGAATTTTTCAACTGGGTCACAAGGTCGTTAGAGAAAGGCCAGGTAGTGGATGTACTATACCTGGACTTCAGTAAAGCCTCTGACTTTGTGACACAAGGACGGTTGCTTAGCAAACTGAGTAACCTGGGAGTCAGGGAAAAGCTGCTTGGGTGGATCAGGAGCTGGCTGCAAGAAAGGAAACAGAAAATGACGGTACAGGGTGAACTATCCAAGCCTAGCCCTGAAGCCAGCAGGCTACCACTGTAATCAGTACTTGGTCAAGTGTTATTCAACATCTTCATTGATGACATAGTGGTAGGGGTCAAAAGTAAGGTCTGCCTTTTTGCAGATGATACTAAGATCTGTGGGAGGGTGGACATAGAGGAAGGGAAACAGGAACTTAGGAAGGATCTGGCTAGACTAGAAAAATGGTTTGGAATCTTGCAGTTGGGGTTCACCACCAAAAAGTACAAGGCCATGCACCTGTGAGCTAGGAACCAAGGGGCCAGCTACTGGCTGGGGGGATGTACAGGTATCCAACTCAAAGAAGGAAAAGGATTTAGGGGTGATAGTCAGGGGTGACATGAAACACTCTGCACAGTGTTGTAAAGCAGCAGACAAAGCAAATACAATGCTGGGATGCATCACCAGAGGAATCACCTCCTGGAGAGACAAAGTCATGCAGCCCTTGTACAGGTCATTGGTTAGACCACCTTTGCAGTACTGTGTGCAGTTCTGGTGCCCGTATGTGAAAAATGACATCAAACTACTTCAGAGGTCAAGTGTAGGGCAACCAAGATGATCCAGGGCATGGAAGACAAACCATATGATGAAAGGATAGGGGAGCTTAAAATGTATTCCTTAGAAGACAGAAGGGAAAGGGGTGATATGATAGAAACCTTCAAGTATCTAAAGAGTATAAACAGGGTTGCAGAGGAGGACATTTTCAATTTAAAAAGGGAGAGGACCACTAGGGACCACAGTCTGAAACCTGTGGGGGATAGATTTAAAAAGCAAATGAGGAGGCACTTTTTCACGGAAAGGGTGGTGTCAAAGTGGAATGAACTACCTAAGGAAGTGATATCACAGAAAACAGAGGAAAGCTTTAAAGGGGGGTGGGACAAGGTAAAAATGAGAATGGCAACAGGGAGAGGGAAGGGGGAGGATCGTTCTAGGGGGGCAAGAGGAGGGTGGGGCAGCTCCAGTAAAATAGACTAAGTTGCACATTCGAACAGACTTGATAGACCACTAAGGTATTTTTCTGATGGCAATTTTCATATATCTGTAACCCTAGATCATAAAATTCCCTCAATTGATACTTCAGTTAAGAGATCTTATAAGAACCTACAGAATCTGCAAACCAAGGTGGAAGAGTTGGAAATACGTGCAAATCTAGAACTAATGGGTAACCTCAAAGGTCTAGAAGGAAAAAGACCACTTGAAATTTTTGAGATACAGTACTATTCATGGAGATAGTTAATTGAAAGTACCTGGAAGACAAAACTGAGTTGGGCTGGGCCGATAGAGGCCCATTTAACAGTATCTACAGAGGTGTCCATTCAAGAGTAGTCTTTATCAAACCCCATCATTTTTGTGACCAAGAAGAAATGTTTTAAAAAGCTAGAATTGAAAAAGGGCTAAAATTCATGCATTTCATGATGCAAGTGTACCCTGAGCTACCATTTCAAGCTGTTCAAAAGCAGAAGTCCTTTGGAAAGGTTAAAGACCTTCTAATAGTAATGGAATTCAGTTCAGTATCATTCCCCCTCCTAAGTTAAGAGTAAAACTTAAAGGGTAGGCTTCATATTATTTTTCCTGTCTGGTGGAAGCTGAACATGAAATTAAGAGGCTTGAAGTTCAAAGTAGGATTTGGAACCAAATACTGCAAATAGTTCAAGCTTAGGGTCAGATGATAAAAGTCAGCAAAGTGCAAAAGAAAATGAAATGGAGAAGCAGGAGACAAGTAAAGAAAAACATGTTGCCGACAGACACAACTCAGATGTGCCAGATATATCAGAAAAACTACATGTAAATACCTTCAAAGCAGAAACAAATGCACATGGTTCATCCAATGATTGTGATGAATGAAGAAATAGAAGTAGACACAAAAAAATTGTCTCTTTTCATGATTAAGATTTCTTCTGTGGGGAGAGGAAGAGTGGGAAAAAAACATATTTTGTCTACTGATGGGGGATGACCACAGTTTAAGGAAATACCTTGCTATATATTTACGGAGCCTGAGAAACCTGGGAGCTGTGAAGGGACTTAGTTAACTCCAGGTTTGAGTGAGGTTAGGGGTTGAGGGATTGGCAGTAAAAGCTGGTGGTAAATGGTAGCCACTCAGGCAAAAGAAGAGTGACTAATGGGCTGTCACAGAATTCAATGCTGGGACTGGTCCTCTTTATGTCTTCATAAGTAATATAGTGTAGGAGCTTGAGGGGAAGGTGTGTCTCTTTGCAGATGATACAAAAATCTGCAACAGTTTTGAAACATAGAAATATTGACTTTGACAGCAGATAAGGACCGCTTGGACCACTTTGCCCATTTCCCTAACTATTGGATAAGCTGCAGCTCCTACTTAACTAACATCCTACTTCCTTCTATCCCCCCCCCACCAGAAATGCCTTATGTCTGTCCCATGCATTCTTGAATTCCCCATTCCATGTGTCCTCCAACCTCTGTGTAAAAAAAAACTACCTTGCATTGCCCCTGAGCTGTCCCCCCTCCATCTTCAAATTGTGCCACCTTGTTCTTGTACATCTCTTTTTCTGAAAAATACTATCTTCTTGGACTTTGCTGATTCCCCTGAGGTACTTGAAAGTTTCTACCATGTCGTCTCTCTCCCTCCATCTCTCCTTTCCTTGAGGATATACAGTACATATTAAGCTCTTTTAGTCTTTCTTCATATTGCTTCAGATGCAGACTTTGCACCATTTTAGTTGCCCTCCTCTGGACTGCCTTCATCCTGTCTATGTCCTTGCAGAGATGGGATCTCCAGAACTGCACGCAGTACTCCAGATGGGGTCTCACCAACTGTCTGTACAGAGGGATAACAACTTCCTGTTTTCTGCTTGTGATGCCTCTCCCTATGCATCCCAGTATCCCCCCAGCCCTCCTTACTGCCTTCTCACATTGCCTGCCTACCTTTAGGTCATCTGGTATGACTACCTACAGGCCCCTTTCCATTTTTATTGTTGTTAGTACCCCCCATTGTGTAATCTTCCCCTGTGTTTTGGTTTTCCAGGTGCATTACTTTGCACTTCTTTGCATTGAATCCAAGCTGCCATACTTTTGACCATTCGTCTAACCTTGGCAAGTAGTTTTACATCCTTTCCATCCTCCCTTGTGTATCAACCCTGTTGCAGATCTTTGTATCATCTGCAAAGAGTCATACTTTTCCTTCCAGTCCCTCCACAATGTCACCTATAAAGACATTAAAGAGGATTGGTCCCAGTACTGAACCATGCGGTACCCTGCTAGTGCATGCCGTTTCTATGGTGATAATTTTACTGTGATCAACACTACAGCGACAACAGCACCAGGTCACTGTAGTGTCAGTGTGGGACCCCAGCACTACATCTGAGGTCTTGCACCCCCTCCCCAATCAACTCTGACTTGGATTTGATTAATTTAGTTATGGAGTTTGGGGGCAGAGCCCCCTGCATGGAGGGTTTGGGGAGTCCTCCGAAGAAAAATCAATCTGAAGTGACTGCCTTTATGTCGACCGCAAGTGCAGTGGACATAAAGGAGTCACTGTAATGTCAGTCGGCAACAAATTTGTCGACCAACTGTCATGGATTCCCCCGCTAGTAACCCACTTTTCTTTGGAGTGGACTTCATTCACTATTAACCTCTGCATCCTGTTGTCCAGCCAATTTTTTACCCAGGCTACCATTCTGGAACCCACTTCTAGGCTGGCTAACTTATTTATTAATCTTTTGTGTGGGACTGTATCAAATGTCTTGCTAAAGACTAGGTAGGCCATGTACACAGCCCCTCCCTGGTATACTACTTTAGTCACCCAGTCAAAGAAATCTATTAGATTCATCTGACATGATCTTCCCATTGTGAATCCATGCTGCCTTGGGCCCTGTGCCACACTGGCCTCTAGGTTCTCAACAATTCTTTCGTTCTGAAGTGATTCCATCATTTTCCCCTACCACAGGTCAAACTAACAGGTCTGTAGTTTCCTGCCTTTGCCTTGCTCCCACTTTTGGGACACTTGGGAAAGGGTGGCAAGAATGCAAAGGCATCTGAGAAAACTAGAGGACTAGACTGGGGGTGTTAGCTGGGTTTCAATACAGAAAGTGCAAGGTTATGCACTTAGGGCTGCAGAACCCAGAGGCTGTGTATAAGATGGGGGAGTGGAGCTTACAGTCGTAAACCAAGTAAGAGACCTAGTGGTCATCATATCTGATGACTGCAAGGTGGCTGGGCAGTGTGTTACAGCAGTGGGAAAGGCTAGCAGGATGCTGGGATGCATTGGAAGAGGGATTTCTAGCAGGAGGAGGGAGGTGGTGGTGCTACCATTGCATCACTCACTGGTGAGGCCTCACCTTGAGTACCATGTCCAGTTCTGGAGGCCGCATCTCTGCAAGGACATTGAAAGGATTGAGGCAGACAGAGGAAGGCAACCAAAATGATAAGGTGGTTTTATAAGAAGCCATATGAGGAAAGGCTACAGGAACTCAACATGTACTTCCTAGCAGATAGAACAGTAAGAGGGGACATGGCTAAAACCTACAAGTACCTCACAAGAGTGAACAAGGTACAAGTAGAGGGCCTATTTCAAACAAACAAAGCCACTAGAATGAGAGGCATTCAATGAAGATACGAGGGAGCATTTAGGAGAAATCTGTGGAAATACTTTTTCATGGAAAGGGTGGTGGATGTTTGTACTAGCCTGCCAGAGGAGGTAGTAGGGGCAAAGACTGTGGGGGATTTAAAGCATGCATGGGATAGACACAGGGGCATATTAGGTAGAGGAACAGGAGAGGGAATGACACCTATGACCAACTAGGGTCAGTGATGACAGGATAGGCAGGGACAAGGGGCTGACTTGATTGGCCTAAAGGTGCTTTTCTGCCAACAAAATCTATGTTTCTATATTAATAACAGTAACAGTGTTAAGGAACATAAATGTTCTTGTTTTAATGAGCATAAATTATTTTGTGTTACACTGGTTTAGTCTGAGTTTAGTAGAAGGAGAAGGACAAAGGGAAGGAGGGGGTGTACAGTAAAGATAAAAATGGGTATTAAAAATGCAGGGATACTAGAGAATTTTTAGAGAAAACAGAAAGAAGCAAGACGGAAGCTAAGGAATTCATGTCTAAAATTGTATAGTGGAGTAAAGTGCCTAAGAGACGTCTTAAAGAAATGCCAAAATAAGAACATTTCTAATGATTTGAAATTTCCTGGAACTTTAAGGCAGCTAGGGAGTATGTAAAAATTAAAAAAGCTGGTAGCTTTCATTAAAAGACAAACATGTGATTGTGTATGCCTCCTGGAGGTTCAGTTTCAAGATACAGATGCAGGGTATGCAGTATCCGTATGCCTTTTGAAATGATGTGCAAGGAGGAGCTATATTATTTTCAAATCATTTTTAAAGGGAAATTGTAAAGCAGTATATAGATATGGAAGGAAGATATTTATTACAATAAAAAAGCGTAATCAGGTATTTATCATATCATGCAGCTATGCTCCTAACCAAGGTAAGCATCAGTTCTTAACAAATATTTTTTTTTATCTTGCTGAATTCTAATCCCTGTATAAAATAATTGGAGATTGACATATTGCATAGAAGAACTAAGTTAGATCCATAGTCCTGAAGGAAATAATAATAAAGAGCAGCGTCTCAGGAGATGATGTGGATTGGTGCTATAAACCCTATAAAGAATCAGTCTTTTTTTCTCAAGTATACATAAGATATATTCAAGAATTGACACATGAGGACTTCCAGTGACATCATCCTCCATGGTGGACTGAAGTGGTAGAGTTCCTCTGAGCAAACTTTTAATCTGGTGCCATCCCCACTCCAGAACTTACCAAACTGATGGCCAAATGGATGAATGAGGATGTGATAATGGCTACCAGGCTGTGACCCTATGATTTTGTGGCTGATACCCAGAAAAAAAATTCTAATTGACTAGTAGTGAGCAGGCCCACTCATCCTCACATTGGGCTGACTCACCAGATCCAGCACTCAGTAGCAGTTATAATGAGGAAGAAGAATATGCTTTTACTACTACCTCTAAGTTCCATTCCAAAGAGCTCCGGAGACTAGAGGGCACCATGACTCAAATATAGAGTGATATGGCAGACAACTGTTGCAATCTTCAAGCACAGGAAAAAAAATCTCATGGGGCTGGAAAACCACATCACAGAACTCTCTCAAGTGGTGGACCTGTATAATGGGGCTCTGCTTCAGCAGCACGATTGGGAGCTGCTCCTTCAACAGAATCTAGATGGTTTAGAAAACAGGTCTTGCCACATAAACATTCATATTTGTGGGATCCCTGAAAAAGAAACAGAAACAAGGAACATGGTGGACTTTATGGAGAGTTTCTTAAAAGAACTCCTGAACTTGGACAAGAATTACCCATTTATTCATAACAGCCCTTAGAGCACTAGTGATGATGTCCATGGACCGCAAGGTGAGACCCAGGTCAGTGATCATTGCCTTCCTTGACTACAGAACTAAAACTGAAATGCTGAAAAAACCCTGGAACAGAGAGGATGTACTGTTTGGGGCCAAACACCTTTTTTTTCTGAGCATGACTATGCCCCATTACAATGAACAGAAGAAAGCAACTGTTTCCAACTGTGAAGACTGTCAAACTAATCTCATAGATTTCTTTGACTGGGTAACCAGAATGGTGGATCGAGGGTGTGCAGTTGATGTCACCTACTATGACTTCAGCAAAGCTTTTGATACTGTTCCACATAGAAGATTGATTAATAAGCTGGGTAGGCTTTGGGTGGGTCAGAAGTTGGTCAACTGGATGGCAAACTGGTTGGTGGGCAGAAAACAGAGAGTAGTGGTAAATGGTATACAGTCAGAAGAGATGCAAATCACAACTGGGTTACCTCAGGGATCAGTCCTGGGGCCAGCCCTCTTCAATATCTTCATCAGTGACATTGCAGATTGACTGGAGGGTAAGGTTTGGCACTTTGCAGATGACACCAAGATCTGCAACAGAGTAGATGATCCAAATAGGGTGGGCAGAATGAGAAGAGATCTGGATAAACTGGCAATATGATCAGAAGAGTGGCAACTGGGGGTTAATGCAAAGAAGTGCAAGACCATGCACAAAGGGAAGAGAAACCCTGAAGCCACCTATAGGTTGGGAGGGAGTTGCTGGCAATCACAAGAGAAGAAGGAGATTTGGGTATCATCATTACAGATGACCTGAAATCATCCAAGCAGACCACTAAAGGAGTAGGTAAGGCTAGGGGGATGTTGAGGTGTATTAGTAGGGGTATCACAAGTCATAAGAGGGAGGTAATAATCCCTCTCTACAAGACACTGGTTAGGCCCCATATGGAGTATTTCATGCACCTTCACAAGGACATTAACCAATTGAGGAAGTCCAGAGAAGGGCAACCAAAATGGTACAGGGACTGCATCAGAAAACAAATAAGGACAGAATACCAGAGCTCAATACATATACCGTTGAGCAAAGGAAAGAGAGAGAGAGAGAGAGAGGTGATATGACTGAAACATTCAAACACCTTAAGGGCAATAACAAGGTCATAAAGTCTAACATGTTTCAATATAAGAAAAATAGCAGGACAAGAGGACACAGCAAGAGATTAGAGGGAGGCTGATTAAGGGGTAATGTGAGGACTTTTTTTAAAGAAAGGGAGGTGGATGTGAATACAGTGCAGGGCTTCAAACAGGCATGGAATAGGCATAAGGAAGCAATACAGATGAATTTGAATAGATAGGCCATTGACAAGAGTAAAGGCCTATGGCATATTCTTAAGGTAGAAAAAATGGGCAGTCTGGATGGGCCTTGCAGTCCTTATTTGCCATCAACTTCTATGTTTCTATGTTTTATACAGGCATGAAAGCAAGAACTGATTATCTTGCTGTCTTGAATGTTTTTACAGCTTTGGGGGCAAAGGCATTTCACAGTGTGGCAGATGCAAGAAAAAACTCCTACAAAGTGGGGCATTGACCTGGGAGGAATCATAAAGCCTTTTAAACTAAAAGGACTCAAAAAAAAGAAGAGGGTGGACCCCTTGGAAGTTGGTACACAGGAGGATGGTCCCTCTGATAGGATCCTCTCCTTGGGATAAGATGGCGGCAACATGGGGAATAGTGCTGTGCAAAACTGGAAGATTTCACCCAGCAAAATATTTTGTGGAATCTTTACATTTTGAGAAATATTTCACTGAGCGAAATGTGAAATTTCAGCTGCGAAGTGGGCAAAATTTCTCACCCGAAGCAGCAAAATTTTACACTCTTGGGTGGTGAAATTTTGCAATTTTACCACTAACTGTGTCACCTCTGCTGGACTGCTTTTAGCAATTAGACAAAAAGAAAAAAAGGAACAAGGAGCACCAGGATTTGTTTGGTGCTATGCTACTACGTGGTTAAAAAACATTGAACATATGAGCACCCATACAGCAATAAAACGGCAACAGATGGAATATAACTCCAAAATTTAATATGCAGACCAGCACAGGTACAAAAAAGTGGCTAAAAAAGTACTAACATTTCACCTGGTACACTGCCATTCTTCATCAGAGTATCATCACTCTGATGAAGCCTGTATGGGTGCTCGTATGTTCATTGTTTTTAATCATGTAGTAGCATAGCAATTAGACATACTGAAAATAACTAGCTTTGGTGTCATGGAGTAGTTAGGGTTCACTAACAAGTAGCAATTAAGCTGGACCTGAAGCATAAGCTCCCATTAGGTTGGACACTCTCATAGAAAAGAAAAATTAAGCATTATTACTGCCTTTCTTCATTCTGTTGCTATGGCATGGTTGTGAACTAGTTGGGAGGCAGAGTCTGACTGGTTGTCATCAGCCCCAAAAGGAATGCCAAACTGAGCTCCTGAACTGCAGCTAACAGAAAACTTATTTCTATTTCCAAGTTCTATCAAGAGCTTCACAAACCATAAATGTACTTGCAGTTCTGGCACTGAGGACCTTATGGTTAAAGACACATCATTTGGCTGGCAGATTCCACAACAGTATTGCCAGTGGAATTTGCCAGCAGAATTACAGCTATTCAGTTTGTCACATTTCCCACAGAAAATTATAAATTTAGGGGGCTGCTCACATTTAGATGCACATGTATGAAGATTTCGGTCCAGAACCACAATTACTCCTGCTTAGCTGAATCACAAGAGCCTCCCTCTAAACAGAGCTACACATACACATACACATACCCTGACAAGAATACCATCCCTGACCAGACTAGTTAGTGCCCTTTCCAGGTCAGAGACAAATCACTTGTCAAAGGCAACACATTATCATCTTCTTCAGAAGAGTTAATATCAGATGATGACTCCACTAGTGCAGAGGAGGGAGCCACAGGCTCAAAGGAACTGATATGAATGTAGAAGCATTGGTATCATTGGCAAACATCATAAGAAAAAGATGACTGTAGTTTCAATAAAAAATGAAGCTGCAGACAAATAAAAAAAGTTCACCACACACAATGCCTGATCAATTGAAAGCTTGTCTGCCTGGACGTTCACAAAAGAGTGCTTGCCTAAAGCATATGATGTCAGACCACCATTTGCATCATCATTCTACATTTCCCTGACCAGCAGACGAAACGTAACTGTGTTACATTTTGTTTGTACTCAAAACAGAAACCATCTCTAATCAGATGCCAGTCAACTAACAGGAAGTTAAAACCTACTGGTACACGGTAAGTGAATCAGATGGCTCACTTTTAAACTGAAACCTTCCTTACCACCAGATGCCATTTGCCATTGATCTTTAAAAGAAAAGCATTCCCCTTCCCTGTCCCTGACATCTAGTGGATATCCCACCCCGACTCCCACCCTGTCTTAAGTCAGATAGTGCTACCCCGGTCCCTCCCCAGTACCCCGGTTGGGCCACTAGCACAGCCCTCCATTCACCTCTGTGGCTGGCAGCCCAACTGAGTGCTTCAATGAATGATCACATGCTTTACAAGCACACGCTCATTCATTGAAGTGCTCAGATGGGCTTCCGGCCATGGAGGTAAGTGGAAGGCTGTGCCGGTTGCCCAATTGGGGTACTGGGGGGGAGCGGGAGAGGCACTGTCTGACTGAAGACAGGTTGGAAGCTAAGTCCACTAGATACCAGGGACAGAGGAAGGATTTCTTTTTAAAGATTGGGGCCGGGGTCATACAATTCGGATGGTGATTGGCTGGGGGGGGGCACTAGATTGTGGGCTAGGGTCATACAACTCAGCCGGTGATCGGCTGGGTGGGACCATTAGACACCAGAGAGGTGTATAAATAAAATAATAACTGCAACATAAAAGGAAGGGTGGCTGTTGAGGTGGGTTCCCTTCTGATGTGAGAGAGAAGATACCATGTATGCACGTACACTCTCAATGATTATATAGCCTGAACAGGATGTAGAAGCAATTGGTTAAGATGCACATTTGCAGGAGAAATTGCGGGTGAAATTTCTCAATTTTGAGAAATATTTCACACAGCAAAATTTCTGATTTCACTGCAATTTCATCTGCAAAATAAAATTTTGCAACATGTCTAATGGGGAAGAACCTCCACAGCTTCAACACTGCACTGGTATGAAGGGAGTGCTGCACTGCAAACAACGACAGAGTGGCAAGACCCTCGACAACCAAAGATTGTTTCTGAATGGGGCTGTACTACCTGCTTCATTACAGTTTCTTGAACTTCCTTTGATCGGAGCCTTTTTGGCTGCAGGGCAAGGATTTGGAAGTAATCTGCATTTAGTCCTTGAGTTTTGTCTCTTTTCCTTTATTATTGTATACTTATTCAGTGGTACACAAACTCCATGGAGCATTCATCAGTTATGGTGGCTGTTGGTGGGGGTCGCAGCACTTCTATAAGACCTGACTTTGTAAACTTTCAACTTGGAAAATGATCCTTATGACAATCTGATCTATCAGTAATAGGTGCTTTGGACACAAACTGTATAAGTCCCATTGATCATTCATTTAGGCTGTTCACTCTGCCTCCCTCCCCCTGCACCCTGTGGTTTATTTATCAGGAATGCCTTTTATTTGCCTTGCCAAAACTGCTAAGACTGTGTTGAGGAGCGTTATCCACAAACATTTGTTTTAATGGTCATGGATCTCTCTTGAACAGCATGTTTATGGCAATAGAAATGTTTATATGATTTTGTTGGGGTGGGAGTGGACATTCATCATATACCGGCTGGGATGGGGAAGTTGCTGGATACCCAGGCTGGATGCCATGACTATATGTGGGAGTGGGGATATCTGCCTCACGAGATGATGTGGGGTGGTGTGGTGTCCAGTGGGCTTCTAGTTTCCAGTCATCTGGAGCTATGTAGAGGATGGGACACCCCGTCCAGAATAACTTATTTTGCTTGAGAATCTATTAGTGTGGGGGGGTGGGGGGATCCATGGCACCACTTACACTGACTGAGACACCTTGAGGAGGGCGGATTGTTTTGGTGCACTCTGAATGGTTCCGTAGCACACCCATTGCTAAATGCAGTCAAGACAGACAGGGCAGCTGGATGCACTCAACATAAGCTGAATTGCACACTTCCCTGCAAGGTCCTTCAGGAGTGGGGGTAGGGTGGCATTTTTGGAAGTGGCTCAGCCAGCACCTACAATTAGGAGGTAGTCTGATAAACCTCAGTTTTGTTTTTACCTGTTACTTTTTAGTGCTCTTTGGTTCTGGTTTGAGCAGTTGCCAGTGGTTTGGGACAATGGTTTTAATGCACTGTTGTATGAATTTCATGTCTACCACCAGAAACTATACCGGACTGGACTAATTGTTGATCTGTTATTTCCTATAATGTGAAAGGGTTCAATGGTGCCTTCAAGCAGTTATGAGTCCTGCAGGAAGTTAAATGTGTGGCCAACCTTGATATTTTTTTTTTTTGCAGGAGCCATATTTAAATGAGACTGAACAAGCTAAGTTACAGAAATCACGGGCTGGGGAAGTATACAGTGCTAGGTGGGCTACTCTTCCTTATAGGAGAGGGGCAGTCATTTAGATTTGCCTTGATAGCCCTATTTCTGTTCAACACTCTGAGGTGGATCCAGAGGGTAGGTTTATTAGGCTGCAAGGGAAATATAGAGATCAGTCCTGTACATTTTTAAACTTACATGCTCTTAGTGAGGACAGACCCAGACTCCCTGTGTGTTATAGGACAGAATTTTAATATAGTTTTCTTGGCTACTCCAGACAGAAAAGACCCACACACAGGCACAGGGAACAGAGCAGGGGTCTTTCTTAACAAACTGCTGTTAGAAGCTGAGTTTACTGAAGTTTAGAAGCATTTACATTCAGATTCTAAGGATTTCATCTTCTCCAACTGGCATGGTAGTTATTCTAGAATTAATATGTTTTTGGTGTCCACAGAATGGCTACATCAGGGGCCCGATATTCAAAGAGGTGCAAAGCATAGCGCAAAAATATGCACTGTGCCTTGCACTTGTCCAGGTGCCCAAAGATGCGATACTCAATGGAATAGCGCACTAGCACTAATTAACTGAAGATAGGGCCATGTCAGCCCAGTGCTAAGCCACATAGCGCTGAGCAGACATGGTTCCCAAAATAGGGTGTCACAATGGCTTGTGCCCACACTAAATTTCTGATATTTAAATGGACCCATTCAAATGAACTCATTGGGCATGCAAGGTACTAAGGGGGCATTTGCATGCCCATTATGGGCTCATTTTCATGGGGAGCATGGCTGGACTGCACGTTGCCACACCCCCAGTTGCCCGGTCTCATACATCTATCCCTGATGCTAGTGCTCTCCCCCCCCACACACTGATAGCCATCCCAATGTCAAAAATAAATAATTAGTTGGTTCTAGGGTTCCCCCCCTTGCTGATTGCTGGCCTGATGTTAAACATAAATCTGTTCCTGGTGTCCAATGGTCCTTTAGCCCACTGCACCATTGCCTGATGTAATACTTATCATTCCCTGGTGTCCTGTGATCCCTCTCCCCACTTGCACCCATGCCAGACTTTACGTTATTATGCCCTGGTGTCTAGTAGTCCCTTTCCCACCCACACCCAAGCCTGATGTGATAATTATTATACCTTGGTGTCCACTGGTCACTATCCCCACCTGCACCCATGCAGACATTTACATAATTATACCCTGATGCCTAGTGGTCCTCCCCCACCCACACCTAAGCCTTAGTGTGTAGCTGTACTTCCCTGATCCACCAATATGCTTGATGTAATAATTATTATTCCCTGTTATTCAGTAGTCCCTCCCCGTTTACTGTCCCAGCACCGATAATAGCCCCGGTTTGTCAACTACCCCGACAAAGAGCTGGCTTTAACACTGCCATCTTGAGACCATCTAGTAATCACCCCACAACAAAGCCCGGCCCAGCTCACAAACATCTAACTCTGACCTCTCAGCCCATCCCTCACTAGTGGTTAGTGCCCCCCCTTCGACCTACAGCACTGACAACCCACCCACGGTCCACCTCACTTGCCTGTCGGTCCTTTAGTGAATTGATGGCAAGTGACACAGGCTTCCCACACATCACCTTGGCCTCTTGCAGTCTGACAGGATCAGGAAGCACACTGTTTATTTATAGGCAGTTGCCCTATTAATATGCAGTGTGCTCCCTGCTCCTGTCAGACGGCAGGTGACCAAGGAGGGCTGTGCCACTCACTGTCAATTTACCACTACTGACAAGCAGGTGAGGGGGACTGGGGGGTGGGTTGTAAGTGCCACGGGTGAGAGGGGTGCCACTATCCGCCAACGATGGATGGGCTGTGGGGGCATGCAGTTTAATGTTTGTGAACAGGGATGGGGCTTTGTTGTGAGGGGGGAATTACTTGCAGATGGCCTGCAAAATGGCAGTGTTAGGACAGCTATCCCCATGGGAGTATTGACAAACCAGGGGGGAGGGGGCTTTTGTCGATGTTGGGATGGCGATCAGGTCGGGGGGAGGGACCATAACACCAGGGAGTAATAGTCACGTCAATCATGGGTGCTGTGGGGGAGGGACCACTAGATAGCAGGGAATAATTCTGTAAACATAGGGCATGGGTGCAAGTAGGGGGAGGGACTGTTAGACACCAGGAAATGAATACGTAATATCTGGCATGGTGTGGGTGAGGGTAAGGACCACTGGACACCAGAGAATGATAATTATAACATTGGACATGAGTGCGAGTGGGAGGAGGGACCGGGGGGAGGGACCACTGGACACCAGTGAATAATTATGTACACATTGGGCATGAGAGTGGGTGGGTGGTGGGACCACTAGACACCAGGGACATGATAATGCCTATATGAGAGTGGGATCAGAGGGAGGGGGATCCATTATAAACAAGGGACTACTGTGATGGGGATTGGGGGGGCAATGCACTTTTTCCACCAACTGCCAAGCATGGATGGGAGTAAGTAGTGTTGTAGATCAGCAGTATCGACACTGTACAGTGGGACCATGCAAAACAGCTTTGTGTGGTGCACATACTATGAATAGTGCACTGTGCCAATATTCATGTCCCCAACCCTTCATTTGCATTGCACCTCCTTCCACAGTTTGTCCTGGTGCAAACCCCGTTTGCCCATGCTAGCTGAGCTTTTAAATATGGGACATCTACGCAAATCTAGGTTTGGGCACACAAACTAGACACTATGCTTGGACAATATTTTAAATATCTGACCACAGGTGTCTTCTTGTAGCATCTTGCCCATGTCCTTATCCGATCATTCACCTGAACTTTTAAAACTTTGCCTCACATCGACCCCTTGTAACTCAAATTGGAGGTTAAAAACGGGATTTCTTAATTCAGAATCCTTTAAGGAACTAATCAATGAAACTATTAAGGACTATCTAGAACTTAACCAGAAAGACAGTACATCGTCTATGGTACCCTGGGATGCTTTTAGAAAAGGAGAGCCAGGGCAGGCAGGTGTAATTAGAAACTGAATTAAAGGAGACATAATTTCAGCATAACTTAACCATCGATATACAGGCCAAGCAATACTGGGACTCTAAGAAAACTGCCTGAATAAATTGCTAGACTCCCAGATTGAGGGTAGCCAGCAGAGAGACAATCATTGGTATTCTGAAGGGGGTATACCAGCTCAGTCATCTGCTTGCCCTGGTGCATCACAAACAACAATGGAATAGGGCAGTACAACACTCTAAAATAGGTCACCCAGGTGGGCACGCCACATCCAATCCATTGGACATTTCTGCTCTACCTCTTATACTCTCACTTATACACCCAAAAAGAAGTCCCTGAAATGCAGGGCAAAATAGATTTATTTTTGGGACAAGTTGACCTTCCAACTTTGCAGGAAGAGGATGCAGGTAGATAGGGGAGGGACAATGGATATGGCCTACCTAGATTTAAGCAAGGCTTTCGACACCGTCCCACATAAGAAGTTGATAAATAAGTTGGGCAGCTTGGGAGTGGGCCCCATGGTGGTAAACTGGGTCAGAAACTGGTTGAGTGACAGGACACAGAGGGTGGTGGTAAATGGCATTCAATCTAAGGAGAGAGGGTGACTAGCGGGGTGTCACATGGTCCGTGCTGGGGCCAGTCCTCTTTAATGTCTTCATAAACAACATGCAGAGGGAATGGAGGGGAAGGTATGCCTCTTTGCAGATAACACTAAAATCTGCAACAGGGTCGACACTCTGGGGGGGGGGTGGAAAAATAAGAAAGGACTTAAACATGCATAAGGAGTGGTTGAGAGTCTGGCAGCTAAGATTCAATGCGAAGACATGCAAAATCGTACACTTGGGGGACAGAAATCCAAGGGAGGAGCACAGATGTGGGGAGGTACTCAAGGCCACCAGTTAAGAAAGGGACCTGGGAGTAATCATATCTGATGACCTAATGGTATCCAAACAATGTTCGAAGGCTGTGGGAAAAGCCAATGGGATGCTAGGGTGCATATCGAGATGTATCACTAGCAGAGAAAAGGAGGTGGTTATGCCATTGTATAGATCACAAGTGATACCTCATCTGGAGTACTGTGTCCAGTTCTGGAGGCTGCATCTCAGAAAGGACATAGACAAAATAGAGGCAGTCCAGAGAAGGGCAACAAAAATGGTGCAAGGACTGCACCAAAAGTCATATAAGGAAAGACTAAAGGACCTCAATATGTATTCCCTGAAGGAGAGGAGACAGAGAGATGGGGATATGATAGAGACATTGAAGTGCATCAGAGGTATAGTGTACAAGAACAAGGGGGCATAATATGAGGCTACAGAGGGGGTAGACTCAGGGGCAACATGAGGAAGTACTTTTTCACAGAAAGAGTAGTGGATGCTTGGAACAGCCTCCTTAAGGAGGTGGTGAGGGCAACAATAGTAGGGGAATTCAAGAATGAATAGGACAGACATAAAAGTACTCTAGCAATAGGGTAGAGAAGGTAAGATTCAGATCAACAAAGGTCTGTGATAATGCATTAAGTAGGGAAAAGGGGCAGACTAGGTGGTCCACAGGATCCTTATCTGCCGTCACCTTCTGTGTATCTGTGTATGCCCAGCTAAAAGGCATTTTCATATCACAGAGGTACAAAACAAAATGAAGTTGCTTAGAAATGGTAAATCCCGTGGTATCCATAGACTACCATCCACATTTTTCAAAGCTTTTGCCGATCTGCTCATCCCCCCCCCCCATTAAATTGCTACTAGGGTATTTTAGAGGGTGGCCAGATACCAGACTCATGGAGACTTGCCCACATCTCCATCCTGCTGAAACCAGGGAAGGACATGGATCTCTTCAGTTCTTACTGGCCAATTTCATTATCAAATGTAGATCTTAAAATCCTTACAGGCATTTTGGCAGACTGCATTCAACGTACAGTCTTTGTTAGCGGTTCACCCTAATCAAACTGAGTTTATTACTGGGTATTTCCTGCAAGAAAATATCAGGAGGCTCCTTAATATTATTTCTTTGTAAGGGTAACAGGTGACATTCCAGCTCTGTCTCCATAGATGTAGAAAAGACTTTTGATAGGGTTAATTGGCTATGTTTACAAATGTTTATGGAGAAAATGACATTCTGCCCCAAAATGTTAGCATCCCTTTCTAACCTCTACACACAGTCTGAAGCAATGGCAACAGTGAATGGTGTTAACTCAGCCTGCTTTCCTTTGACTAGATGCTAGATGTATTAGGCAGGGTTGCTCCCTCTTCCCGGCTTATTCACTCTTTGTTTAGAGCCATTGGCAGCAGCTGTATGACAGAATACACATATACAAAGGGTGATAGTGGGTGGACAGGAATGCAATATCTCTTCATATGCAGACACCTCTATCTTTTTTCTTGAGTCAACTAGAACCATTTGTCCCGCACCCTGTTTCCCTATTTGAATCTTTTGGACAGGTCTCAAGTTACAAAATTAATTGTGAAAAATCTGAAACAATTAGTCTATATGGGACCTGTCTGAGGGGCATTAAAGATTCCTACCTTTTTCATGGGCCAAACGTAAACAGGTTATATACTTGGGGATCTAAATCAGCACAACTATTTCCCAGCTTTTTGATTTAAATTACAATAAAATGTGGAGGGAGGTCCAGCAAGATTTGGCTTGCTGGACACTGCTTCCCTTAATAGTGACAGACAAGGCACATGCAGTTAAAATGAACATCCTTCCCAGGTTTGCCATTTTATTTGAAGCCCTCCCCTTACCAATGCCTATGAACTATTGGACCCCCTCTTTGGAGGGATACATACAGTAGAACCCCACAGTTACGGACCCCAGAGTTACAAATCGATCGGTCAACCGAACCCCCACCACCTGGCCTGCTCCCACCCACTACAGCTCCACCCAGGCATTGGTCAGTCATTCAAGAAAGCTTACCACAGCACATTTAAAATGTCAGTGATAAACTGCAATTTTTTATACTGTACCGTTAATCTCTGGATTAGTACAGTTTCCGACCAAGGCAGAATGACAGTGAGACAGGGTACGGAGAGAGAGAGAGAGAGAGAGAGGCAAAGACCGAGGTGCGGGCAGATTTTCCATTCCCATCCCCCCTCCCCCCACTGATGGTACACAGAGTCCCCTGACTGTCCAGCACATAAAGAGTGCCCTAGAGAGTGAGAGAAAGCAAACTAGCAGCACAGTGGGAACTAAGCAGAGAGAGCCTGCATAATCAATTTTACTGGTCCACAGAGTGACATGAGATCGTGATGTGCAGGGACACTGGTTTACCGGGATTGAGAAAGGGCAAATTCCATTTTGCACATTGTAAAAAATGGTACTCTCACCGGTGTCTGAGAAGCCAAAATCCGGTTTTACCGGTGTTTGGTTTTGTGTACTTTAACAATTTTTAACTCTACTAACATGTATTTTAGCTGCTTTGACCTCCACTATTGCACATCCTTCCATCCTTGTACCAATTTAAAGTTATTTTAGGTACAAAATATGATAGTAGCAACAGCACTACAGCCCCCATCTCTGAGGTGTGATGGAAACAGCAGCCAGGCCCCCATCCCTCTGGTGCGATGGCAGCACCAACAACACTACAGACCCATCCCTCTGGTGTGATGGCAGCAGCAGCAGCACTGTGGTCCCTATCCATTAGGTGTGATGGCAGCAGTACTACATTCTGCATTCCTCAGTTGTGATGGCAGTATCAGCACTGTGGCTCCCATCCCTCAGGTGGGACAGCAGCAGTACAACATTCCCCATCCACCAGTGGTTATGGCAGAAGCTCTACAGCCCCTGCCTCTCGGGTGTGATGGTAGTATCAACACTATGGCCCCCATCCCTTTGGTGGACAGCAGCAGTACAACATTTCCCACCCACCAGTGGTTATGGCAGAAGCACTATGGCCCCCAGCCTCTCAGGTGTGATGGCAGTAGCAACAATGCAATCCACATCCCTCAGGGATGATGGCAGTAGTGACAGCACTATGATCCCCTTTCTTCAACACCCACACCCCACATGCACAAGTTACAAATTACTTAGTCTCTTTGCTTGTTAGAACTCAGATGTGAATTAATCTGAACCACCACCACTACTAAGGTGAACCACATTTGTTTTTTCCTATTATTTAGCTGCCTGAATTGGATTTCTGCCTGTGACACCACCGACCAGGGTTTGGGAACAGGTTTGGGTGTTGGAAGGCCGGCTGGGGGTGGTGAAGGCTTGAGAGTCCAACGACCACCCGCCTTCTCCTGGGAGGGAGGGTATATTCACAGCTCAGCATTTGCTGGCCCCAGGTGGAGGCTGGACCCATGGCAACACATTGGCCCTCATTGCAGAAGAGAGCGTAATGAACATCAGCTTGTGCCTTGACATCGTGTGGCCTGTCACGCTCTCTCGAAAATAGAAAAACACCTGCTGGCCACACAGGGGATGGTTTCTGGTCCCTCCATAGGCATGAAGCCCCAGACACATGTATCTGTTCTGACCCCTGTTAGCCTCCCACAGGGGTAGGGACCCACCAATGAAGGGTTACTTTGGGTTACCTGGTAGCATGGCCATAAGGGGCAGTGGACGATGGTGGTGGGGACTCAGCAGCAGTGGTAGGGGGACTTGGCAGGCCTGAAGGAATGGATGGCCAGGGGTAGGAGGAACAAAAAAACTGCCTGAATTTGCTTCTGAAATAGTCTCTTCACCTAAAAAAAAAAATTCACAAGTGATTAGTGTAGGACCTTCTAATGCATCCCACAAACATGTGGATTTCTTTTTTAACCCTGGTCTCCATGAAAAGGGTGTCTCTCAGTCTTCGTGTCTGAGCTCAGATGTGAATTGAGCACCACTCTACCCACCAGCATCATACAGCCCCTGGGGTCTTACCTTCCATGTGTCACTGAATGTGCTTTCCCTTCCACTAGCCAAGCATAAGTACACTTAAACACTTAACATTTGCATTTTATTAAAGCAGTCTATCAGAAAACTTTTTGTTGTCACAGAGACTGACACAACAAGTGAGAGAGAAGGTGCAAATGATGAAATGGGCAGACTAGGTGGGTCGTCAAAGTCTTTGTTTCTATCCCATTCACCTAAATAAGTAGTAAGGCAGCTTGTGCCTTGTGAACTTACTTTCATTCAGACTAATTTTCAATCAAACAATTGAGGATTTTGGAAGGCCCTGCTGATTATAAACTTGAATAAACTAGTTGATAACAGTGATCCTGTGCTTAGCAATCTATATCCTAGATGTTCATATGCAAAAAATACAATAAAAACCTGACTAAAGCCTAAAACAAAGCATAAAAATGCAAAATGTCTGAACATTTAATCTTTACCTATACAAAATCATTGCAGCCCGAGTAAAACTCAAATAAATTACAAGGTACCCTGACTACTGTATGATGTAGTAAACATATATTGGTATTTGTTTTATAGTTTTTGTAAACCAGGTAAGCCCACTAGGCAGAACTGCCTGTTTTCAGAGGTGATCCAGGAGCACTGCAGAGGTTAAGTGACTGGCTTGGAGTCGCACAATATGCAAGTGGAGGTTGTGGGACTCAAACTCAAGTCTTCTAAATGTACTCAGTTCGATCCCTGTTTGTTACTCTAACCACTAGGCTGTACTGCCAGCCATAACACCCATATATAATGTTTTAATATATGATTTCAATAATAGTGCACAGTACCTACAGTGCAAATTATGAACATTGAACACTTTGCAACATTTTACTAAAACTGAATTATTTCTCTCTCCATCTGCTTATGTTTTCTTACCCCAAAGTGGGTGTATAGTTGACAGAGCACTATAAATAGCCTGAGGTTGCACTATTGCTTGCAATGCCAGGGACTCGGGATCTGAAGTGAATTCTCATTGCTAGAGGTCTGGCCAGGGGGAGTAGGATCGAGCACCTGGGGAGCTGCTCTCTTTCTCTGGGAATGGTGGACTGCAGGTCCTGCTGCTTTTACTGCCACCTGGGTGACCACAGGTGGTGGTGCAATGAGACTGCAGAGCAATCAGGAAGAGAAGAAGCTAGCCAGGATCTGGAGTAGCGGCATGTCTCTATTTGCCCTACTTCCTTGGATCCCCTTGAGTGTTGGTGCCCTCAGGAACAGAGGCCAGAAAACCAGTAACAATCAACCCACATCGGCTGCTGGTAGAAGGGACCCAGCTGCCCAAGACTTCATAACCAGTTTCCATGAGGGACCCACTGGGCTGTCCGGCACACATTAAAGGACTGTGGAGGGGTGACCTGGGGTCCTCTCCCTTCCTACCTGGGGGGTACAACCTAGGCAGGATGGGGGCAGGCTCACATGAACTCCTGAGCATTACCTGGGGTGAATCTAGGGGATACCTAGCCTAGGGATCTCTGAAAAGTGGAGATTGATGCTGTGAGAAGGGGGCATAGAAAGAGAAAATAAAAACATTTAAAAATATGCTGAAATCTTAGGGATTCTGTGCAGAGAAATGCAATTTCCGTGATCACCGGTACAAGAATTCAAAATCCACAAACCAAGCAGGATTCCGTGATTTTTACCGGTGTTACCGGTAAAAATGGAAAACCATTGTCCCTGGTGATGTGTCTCTGAAGTTGTTTCTGCAGCACTGGTATAAATTGTTGTTGTTTCTTCAGCACTAGTAGAAACTGCCATTGTTTCTGCAAAATGCAAAAATTAAATGAGTGCCTTTACAGAATATCTGCAAATAGTGGATTTTATATCGGTAACATTTAATCATATTGCACACCATACTTTATTTCAGACTTACAGACTTTTCAGAGTTATGAACACCATGCATTGCCATGGTGTCCGTAACTCTGAGGTCCTACTGTATATCTATTTGGGGAGGCCTTAGGGCTCTTATTAGCCAGAAAATGTTGATGTTGTCAAGGCAACCAGACCTCAAACATTAATATTTGGTAGGTCAGATGGTAGCAGTGTGCACCTGGGCAAAACAAAGACTGGCATTTGATTGGTATGACATTGAAAATGCCAGTGTGTGGTATGAGACATTCATTACCCTTGCTCTGGCACCAGTTTCTCCACAATATGTTGAAACAACCCCCAGGGGAAGAGTACACAATGGGGGGTGAGATACTAACAACAACAAAAATGGAAAGGGACCTGGGGATAGACATATCAGATGACCTAAAGGCGGGCAAGCAATGTGAGAAAGAAGTAAGGAGGGCTGGGGGGATACTAGGATGCATAGGGAGAGGCATCACCAGTAGAAAACAGACAGTTGATGAGACCCCATCTGAAGTACTGAGTGCAGTTCTGGAGACCCATCTCCACAAGGACATAGACAGAATGGAGGCTGTCCAGAAGAGGGCAACTAAAATGGTGCAGGATCTGCACCAAAAGCCATATGAAAAGACTAAAAGAGCTTAATATGTATACCCTCGAGGAAAGGAGGGAGATGGGGGACATGATAGAAACTTTCAAGTACCTCAAGGAAATCAATAAAGTCCAAGAGGGTAGCATCTTTCAGAAAAAGAGATGTGCAAGAACAATGGGGTCAATATTTGAAGATAGAGGGGAGATGGCTCAGAGGTAATGTGAGGAAGTATTTTTTCAAGGAGAGGGTTACGGATGCATTGAACAGCCTTCCTGAGGAGCTCGTGGAGTCAAAAACAGTGGGGGAATTCAAGAATGCATGGGACAGACATAAGGCAATTCTAGTGGGGGGTAGGAGGAAATAGGCTATTGGTTAACTAGGATCTGCAGCTTATCCATTGGGTAGGGGAAAATGGCAGACTAGGTAGGCTAAGCGGTCCTTATCTGCTGTCAAATTCTATGTTTCTGTGTTTCTATGTTAAAGACATATTTAATGTTTGGGTCAGACACACCCTAATAATGCTGATTACAGTCAGGAAAACCCTTCACACTATAGAAATGCTTGGCCCAGCCTCCCTAACTTGTTATCGCCTTGACTGGATAAAGGGTATGCCACCTGGGTAAGGAAGTGCCTTATTTGCTTTTCTCAGCTACTTGAAAATGGGTCCCATATTATATGTTAAGCTATGAAACTCAAATACAACCTAATTCACCCCTACTTCCATAGATTCCTACTAGTGAGGCATTTTATTAACTCTGGAAATAATAAATATTCCCTGACTAGAGATATGATGCCCTGGGAGGATTCCATTTTCCAAGTGGTATCCCTGAGAGGGAACAGAAGTTTATCTCAACAATATGCAAATTGCTGTTGTCCGGGAAAAATGATTCTTTAGCTCATTAAAGCTCCTTGGAGTCAGATGCAGCTTGTACCATCACGGAGAAGGACTGGGCCAGGAGACTCCCGAAGGGATGGAAAGTTACTTCTCCAACCTGGAGGGAGTTATTTTGAAGAATTCTAGTATGGTATTTCATAGACCCCACAATCACCAAACATTTCAAATCTACTAATATGGCTGATTGTTGGCAAAACTGGAGAATAGTGGGATCCCATTGGCAGGGGTGCAGCTATGAATTTTGGGGACCTGGACAAGTCGCTTGAAATGGGCTCCTGTTTCCCAAGCCAGCTAATGTCAAGGGTAATGCCAGTTCCTCAGGTGGGCCCCTCCTGAGCTCGGGGCCCAGGACAACTTCCCCACTTTTCCCCCCATTACTGCAGCCCTGCCCATTGGCATATTCTTTCAGGTTGTCCAAAACTCTGCACCTTCTGGGCAGCTACACAGAAAAGTTCAAACCACATCCTAGGTAAAACTATCCAAGACACATTTGTAGATTGAGTGTTGGGGTTTCCAGCTATAGTGTGTCTTCTGAATGATACCCACCCAGTGTCATTTACACTAGTTGCTGCAGCATTAAAATACATCACAGCCCACTGACTTCGGGAACAGCCCCCCTGCCATCTGAATGGCACAACAGAGTATGCCATATCCATGATTTGGAACTCATGATGGCCAGGATGAGACCATGGGAAAGTAAACACCAGGACAGGTGAAGCATCTTGCATCAACTGGACTCTGGAGAAATGCTGTAATAGGTGTTTCCCACAGCTGACAGCCTCTATATGAAATATCCTGTCCTTCCAGTTACCTGTATCACAGTAACCATTCTCTAGGACCATTCTACAGGGCTATAGTCTTGGATAGTCCTCCCCTAGAGTGTAGGGCTCATAGAAACTGTTATTACCTTTGGGTAGCCTTTGTTTCTTTGTACACTGATCAGCCCCAATACGCTAGACCCATCATTGTTTCATGCTAAACACTTTTACTAGAAAATCTTTTTCTTTATGAAATGGAAAAGAGAGTGCACTTTGTTTACCATTCCATTTTTATGTTTATTGATATCTGTTGCTGATATCAAGTGCAAATTAATTCAGAGGGCTTAATTTTCAAAGCCCAGGCAGTGACGCGAGCTGCCTGCACCAAATGGAATTGCCACATGTGGCACCTTACTCAAAGTTTGTGGCAAGCCTAATTTTCAAATGCAGGCTGCATCAAAATCAGGAACCCTTGTGACAACCCAGCCCTGCACCACCCCCTTGCCCAATTTGGTGATGCACCATGTCACAAGAGGGCTTGCACCACAGCAGGGCTACAGCATCCCCTAACTCAGGATTCTGAAACCTCCACAGTGGCTGCAAATTCCAGCTGCGGTTAGACTAGCCCTGAACTGGTCTAACAGCCATTGCACAGCAGGTCAGGCCATGCCGGGTTGGGAGGTAAGAGCCCCAAATGCAGACCAGTAGTTGAAAAGAATGCCCTGTCCTACTGCGATGTCAGGCTATCTGAGGCATGCCATTGTGCCATTGGGTAGGATGTCTCAGCAAGTGGCAGTGCCCTGTCTAGTCACAGACTGGCAGGCAATGGCAGCTGTATGGTGCACCCCATGATCTCATGTCTGGCATACCAGCTGATAGGGTACCCTGACTGCTGTACATATCACCAATGACCAGACACCATCCCTGGCCAAGGTGCTCTTGTGTTCCAGGAGATGGAGCCCCTGGCAGATGTGTGACCGATCCATGCAGATGCCCTATAGGAATATCAGGGACTGGCACTGTAGAATATGTGGGAGTGTTACTGTATGCATCCCACCATACCTGACATGGAGTAGTGCCCTACATGGTACTGACGGATAGCAGAAACAGCTCTCCCCCACTCAGGGTGCTGTTGGATTCTCTATTAATCAGTATGCTGTCCCAGCACTAGTATGCCACCTGTTCATGCGGTGTCTTACCAACCTTCCTCATTAGTGGCATGGCAGATGTGCATGCAATGCCACCATTGTATTAGCTGCAAACATTTACAACCAGCAAAAACCTTCATCCATCCCAGAGAACAGAATGTGACAGTGAAAATCAAAGAGTGCATCACATGTCATACTCCCTTTGTGGTGTATGCCTTGTGGTGCACCTATAATTTGCTATACATTGGATGCACTGGGAGAACTCTAAAAAAATGAATTCAAGACCATGTGATATCATGAACGAGCAATGGAAGACCAGCACCTTTGCAAATGGGGGTTCCCAAAAGTCTTCCAGGAGCTTGCCTGAATGCTTCAAGTCTGGGCAGTGTTTGGCGTCTGAGCTGTTCAAATGTGGTTCCAAGTGAGTGCTATTGGAGCCTCTGCGTACTGTCTCTTTAAGAGCTGTCTGCTTGCAGACTTAATTAGTTTGTATGGGGGGGCTGTGTATTTAATGCTCGAATTCCGCCCAAGCTGCAGAGAAATCGCTCCGTTTCTGCAGTCGCTAAGAGCGCAGAGGGAGCATAAATGAAAGATGTAACTGTTTGCCTGAAACCAGTTAGAGTGTTTAGTAAAATGCAGTTTGTCTAACCTGCCTTTCTTGCAGCTGGGACTGTGTGTGTGTGTTACCCCTCCATTTTGGACCTAAACTGCTGTGCTGGGCCAATTGGGTTAAGGGTTCCCTAAAATTGAGCCTGTGGACGAATCAGAACTTACTCTTAATTTTGAGCCAGCCACAAGGGGATTGTATGGGCAGTGACTCTGGGAAATGTAGTTTTGACCTTGGCATCTTTTTCTACCAACAGATGGAGTCTTATTGTGAGTGACAGCTGAATCAGCCAACAGAATAGTGTGGAGCTAAAGGAAATGCCCTGCTCTGTGACTGGAAAGATCATATCAGTTGTGGCAGTGAAGAGAGAAGGAGCTGTGTGCTTCTGCGGTGTATAGTTTCGCGCTGGAAGTGCGTGTGAGGACTTGAGTTTCGGTCTGCAGCCTTTGTGAGTGTCAGTTTGAACTGAATCTGAGTTGTGAGGAGACAGAAGCACTAGAAGTGTGAAAACCAGGCTCGCCCTGTAGAAGACTGGAGAAACTGCTGAATCGCGTTCAGTCTGTCAGGAACTGAAGCTGCTGTGTGTGCTCCCGGTTATTTTGCAGTAATTGTGATTGGGATCGAGGAGCAGCCTGCCTGGTATAGTACTTTCCTTTTACATATAAATGTGCATAGTGCTTGTGGGGTATCGTTATTTCAAATCCCCTGTACAGTGAATTGTGTGCTGAAGCTGGATGTAAACCCCCAGCTTAATTCGGACTACATCCATTTGCTATCAACTGCAGTGGGGTCCAGTCAGAAGGACCTTGTCCTCATGCCCTGTTCTTCTGGCACTCCAGAGGGACATTCTCCATCCGATCCTCAGCTTGGGTGTTGTGAGTACAAATCAGGGTATTCCCCTGCAGCTTGTTTTCAATCACAAGTGTGTCACCTAATTCTTGTTGTTTCACTGTTTCAAGGACTGAGCCCTCTGGCTCTGGATTACAATTGGGTGTTGTGCACATATTTTCTTCTACAGGGCCCTATCCATCTGCACCTGCCAGCCAACCCCGGGCAATGGACCTGGCTAGCTCCCCCAACCTGGGTACCCACAGTGTGACTTTTCAGACCCTGTATGTGTACAGAGTACTGTGATTTGAATATTTCCAAACCAAATCAACCTGATTGCCCCCGTCCTTGTTACTGTCCCCTAAATAAATCAGATGTGTTGCTGTTATACTATATACTGTCTGTGGTGTTGGTACTTATGGAAACAGTATTGTGTTTTGCTGTGTATGTTGTTTAACCTTACTTTACAGAGGGTCCTCAGAGACATGCTGCAGAATCAGTCTCGAGGGTAAGTGGTATCTATATGAATGAACAGTGTGTATACGTGGGGCATTGGGGCTGTAACTCCGGTGTACTGTGTGAGCCACTAGAGGGAATAAAAGGGTGTCTCAGTGTTCCAGAGGGCTGTGACCAAGCTAGTCTAACCACTACAAACCCTGACCTCTGGGTAGAGGCACCTGCCATAGGACATAGGCCCCTCAACCCATCCGTAGTCAAACAGGCAGGGGTAGTAGCCCTTGGCATAGTGCCACCTAGGGATTACACTGAGAATACTGTCTCAATATGTAGAGAAAACAAAAGAACTCACCGAATCATCAAATTTCTGAAGCAATTCTACTCTTGTGCAAAATCCTTTATTTTAAAGTGCATATAACAAGAGCAAAGAAAACCAAGGCGAGGAGTGCAGAACAAGCCTGAGGCAAGCCTCTTCCTGGTTATCAAAAGTCACCTGACGTATTTCGCCCTATCAGGGCTTTCTCAAAGGTACAGGGTAACAAAATAAAACAATCCATTTATATTGTGACATTTAAAGTGATACACACAAAGATCTAATTATTGAAGAGCTACTATAAATATTAATAACACTTTTAAAAACAGAGTAAACAGAATGTAGCAGTCTTACAGTGTTTATACAGACAGGTATATACTTATGTTTATTTTTACCTTTTTACATTGTGAATTGCTTCAGAAATTTGATGATTCGGTGAGTTTTTTTGTTTTCTGTAGATGTTGAGACAGTGTTTCCAGTCTTTGCAAAGGTGCTAGTCTTCCATTGCTCATTCAAAATCATTTTACTAGACCTAGCACGGTTTTATCCTGGTGCAGTAGGCCTTTCTATATTGACCATGTGAGATCAATTGAAAATAAAAGGGAAGACATTCCAGTGGGAATCCACTTTGCTCTGTTTGCAATCTAACTGACTTTCTCTTTGGCAAAACTGCAGAACAGTATAACACTTCGAATACCTGATGATCTAGTTGTTATGTGATGCCCTGAATTTTTATTTTGTTAACCAGGAGAGAGACACACTGTGCTGAAACCTTGTTTACAGATGTGGCCTGGCAGCACAAGGAAGTTAAATGACTTGCTGAGGGTCACACAGTGAAGTACTGGTCTGGTCCAATTCCAAAGCTCATGCATTCTTGTTGATCTACAAAAAAAAAGCTTCTCTTGTATTCTTTTTCCAAGTGAACCCCCTGCACCTAGCCTGACTTCTGTTGAACACCCCACCATCCATACCGTGTCCTTAGTACTGTCTGGGGCTACATATGAGCTTGCGGTCTCATGAAGAAAAGTACCACACACCTCAGACTGTAATCATATATATCAGAGAGTTGTGCATACCTACACCGATACGGATCATCAGCTGGCACTGTTAAAAAATACCTCCCAAATCACACTTAAGTCCACTTTTTCAGTGTTTGACTTCTGCTCCCACAGTAAACATTGAGAGGATCACCACCCTTCTGCATAGTGAAGTCAGTATGTACAGTTCCCCTGTTGTGTTTTTGTCCCGCCTCATTAACCAATAATTGGGTCTTTGTGGAGGGCCAAGCAATAAGCCTCAGGACTGACCAGAAAAACTGCTGTTCATTTCCTCATAAGGGCTGTACTTACTATGGATAACAATATTATTAGCAGGAGAGGCATACTAATGCCTTGAGCGAATCCACCAGACTTCCTGTGTCAATCCACTCCTTTATCCGTGATCTGAAGAACCCCGCAGGACAGTTCCCTGCAAATCTCCACCAGTACTTTTTTTTTCTCATTTCTATTTTTTCACCTACTGCAGTGACTACTGGCGGGGGCATTCAGCCTCCAGCCCTGCCCGCCGAGAGAGCACCAGGGTCACTCACATCATGGGGGATCCAGTACGGCCATCGCCAGTCTGCTGTAGGGCATCCCCATACCCTGTACAGCCAGACCGGCTTAGGAACCCCCAGTGCGATTACACTCGAGTCTTCCAGGTGAGGCAGGGTGCGGCCATCAAGCTGCACGGTCTTGCCCAGCCGTTTTCCACCTAGTTTCTGAGCCCACTGGAGCATGGACGTGCAATGACATCCGGGCAGCACTGTGTGCCGACGTCCACTGTGCTCCACCCACATATCCACCAGTGTGTAGTGCCTCCAGGCATCCCCAGGGGCTGCTACAGCACGGTGGATTTCCCTAACCCTCCCCAGGATTAGAAAAGCAGTCTGTGGATGCTCAATCCTGATCCTCCCCTTCTGACCCACTGACGACCCAAGTCCATTCCTGAACCCGGGATGCCGACTTGGTGCAAGGTGTGGCGTCCAGCGCCTCAACCCTCAACACCACCGGGCCTGCTTCTCCAGTACTTCTTAGTGCCCTACTCCACAATGCAAGCTGGTTGGCTACCACCCTTCTAAATCTTGAATGATCTATACACAGCTCCCTCAATACTGTCCTAACAAACGTCAACCCCCCCCACCCGATGGTAATCTCCCTACACTGAATTCAAGTAACACTTTAAGTGCAGCCCTGCCACTGAGTATTTGTCATCACTGGCTACTCTCATTCATAGTCAGGTAGTGATCATGGTGCTGGGAGCCCTACATTTCAGATTTCTCAATGATCTGCTAAACATCCCCCTTACTGTCTTCCCCTAACCTGACTATAGCTGTACCCTGCTGGATTGGCCTCTTCAGTCCCTCTCTGGCATTCATTCTTTTCTTCTGCTCCCTACACCAAAGACTGGTGAGCTCACTACCCTTCTGTATCATAAATGCGGTTAGTACAGTCGCCCATGTCATTTTTACATATAAATAATAAACATGATCTTCTGGTAAGCCAGGCTGATAGCAGCATGGAAAAAGGGAAACATAGGCATTCCTACCCATATAAGATCTTATCCACCTATGATTAGGCACTATTAAATGGCATGCATAATGATGCGCACACCCATCATTTAATAGTGCCTAGCATAGATCTTTTAAGGATAGGAAAGCCTATAATTTCCCTTGTTCCCTGCTGCTATCAGCCTGACTTACTGGAAAGATTTGCTCATTTCTGATATGTCAAAAAACCTGGGGACTGTACTACCTACATTCGTGATGCACAAGGGTGATAAGTTCACCAGTTTTTGGTGTGGGGAGCAGTAGTGAGAATGAATACCAGAGGGGGACTGAGAAGGCCACTCCTGCAAGGTACTGCTATATTCAGGAAAGGGGGAAGACAGAAGGAGAGAAATATGAGCAGATCACTGTGAGAAATAAGATGTGGGTCTGCCAGCACCATGATCACTACCTGACCCCATTGTTCTGGCCAACATTACCCTTCCCATAAAACCAGTTCATGCAATTGTCCAAGGCTGTGTGTGGGTATTAATGTGTGAACTGGCTGCCACTACACATTCAGTCACTTCACTACCAGTCTACCATTGCTTGTAAAGCACTTTGGGATACAAAGCGTATGAAAGGACTATATAAATACTGATTTTTCTTATTATTATTTCCCATGGATAAAGAAGAGAAGACAAGACAAGCATATTTATGATTTCCAAGAAAGTATGAACTCTGGCTTTGGACTACATAAGAACTTTGCTACAAACAAGTAGTGGATCTATGGGGTGTTGAAGGGTGCGGCTCTACCCCCCCCCATTGTAAAGTACTTGCTTGCTGCAGCTGCATTTCACTTTGTTGAGGAAGTCTGATTTATTGATTGCACAAATGTCTACATTCAAAAATATGGATTACATTTGTAGTTTCAGTCAAAAACATACTAGAAAAGTATAATAGCAGAAAATATAAAGGTTTCATAAAAATGTTAAAAAGTGCAGATCAAGTATGCACACCACCCCAGCACCCCCATTGTAGCATCCTGGATCCGCCATAACCACTAGACCACCAGGATATTCAAAATTTGTACTGCACTGCGGTTTGCTAAAGAGACAGTCAGTTGGATTAAAACACAATTTCAGCATGTTAAAGTAAACAAAATGAACAGAACCATAGCCTCACATGCATATTGATCTAAATAATGCACATGGTTTTGACAATTTTGGTGAAATAATTCTATACAAAGGGAAGAAAGAACTAGTTAGCATTATAGAGAACCATATAGCTCTCTGACTTTGGCTCCGATGATGTCATCACTTAACACATTAGTCGGCCAATTTAAGAAGTAGGTAAGGCAGTTTTTTTGAAATTGAATGGCTGATTTTACATTTTTCAAATATTTTGGAACCACATTTAGATAACTTATTTAAATGTAGTTTTAGCATTAACAAATTCAGCAGCCTTTCCTTTAGTCCTGTTTGAGGTCAGACGTTTGAATAGTTTGTTGTCAAAATGTTGTTTAGGTATCCTTTAAACTAGAGCTGCTTTTTTCTCTGTAGGTTACAGAAGAAAGTTTTTTTTTTTACCAGAATGTTGATTGTTTTTTGTAGACTCTGAGCACCAAAGGAACAAACCCCCACCCACTCCATTCCCCAACAACCCCTGGGTGCTCAAGATGTATAGTGGAAAGCCAGTCCACACCCACTTAAAGACACAGGAACAGTTAGGCAGCAAAGCACAAGCAATAGCCTAGCTGGTATATATTCAAAATTACAAAGGGTGTAGCTAGCAACTAGATCCACAAGGGCACATACAAGAGGAAGAGAGAGAAGCTGTAAGTCACTACAGAAGGAGAGAAAGACAGGGCGAGAAGCAAAAAAGGGTTAGCTGCTGGAGGTCTGTCTCTGAGCAAGTAAGAAGGAGACTACTGAGGAAGACAGAACATCCTGTCCCAGAACAGGAAGGGCAGGATCTGTAAGGGCACAGAGGTAGTAAAAAAGTAGGGAGAAGAAACAAACAAACAAAAAAAGAAATCAGAGAGAGGAAAGAGTAAGCATACAAAACTACAGTGGAGTGGCCACAAATAAGACATGATGGGAGTGGTGCAGTGCAGTGGCAGTGGAGCTACAGTTTTCTGGGAGACATTCTGGAGGATGCAGTGTTTTGCCATGTGCAGGCAGCTCTCTGAGTTGGCCAGGATTCAAGGGACTTCCTCTCCTACCCAGAGACCACTAGGACCACCGCCACTGCCTCAGAGGTTGGCAAGAAGGAGGAGTGGTTGAACCACGGTGGGCTCAGGAAGGGTGAGGGCAGTGGTACAGAGGTGCATCCCTCCAGTTGTACCTCTCCACAATTTACATGCTGTTCTGGCAGAGCGTGGATCCTTTATGGAGGCACCAGCAGTGGAGACCAAGCAGGATGCTGGGAATCTCCACTAAGAAGACCCACAGAATGGTGGCACGGTACCCCACAGAGGAAGGAAACAACTCCTGGTGGGGAACTCAATTGTTAGGGGGGTAGAGCTGGGGGAGGGTGGGGAGAGGGAGGTAAGGTGCCTACCCAGCACCATGGCTTGGAGGACAGGGAGCAACTCCTCAGGATCGCCGGAGCAGCTGCATGGGAGAGGGAGCTAGACATCATTGTCCACATAGCTACAAATGACCTGGCTGGGAATGGGATCAGATCAGTGCAGGGGGAGTTTGTGGAGTTGGGGATGGGCTTTAGAAAAGTAACATGCATGGTAACCTTCTCAGAGGTCCTGCCTGTCTATGGCCTGGGTGAGGCTAGGGTGCTCCACATCATGGGATTCTATCAATGTTTGAAAACCAGTGCAGAGCTCAAGGTTGTGGCTTCATTGGGGACTGGGGGTCCACCTGGAGGGAATACAGGCCTATACTGGTGCGATGGTCTGTATCTGTCCAGGAGGAGAACCAGGATCCTAGCTGATAGGATTAAATGCTTCATTGGCAAACATTTAAACTAGCCAAGGGGAGGAGGCACTGAAAAGGAGCAGGAATATCCCAGACCCCCACCCAAAAGCAGGGTAGTTAGTGAGGTAACCACCAAAATAGAGAAGTCAATAGGGAGAAGGGCAGTGGTAAATGGAGAAAAGGGCAAAGACAGTAAGGACAGGGATGGGGCTAAAAAGGGTAATGGCATCAAATAATGGAGGGCAATGGGAACCAATTCCCGTAGTCTGGGGAACAAACTCCATGAACTAGTGGCCTTGATTGAAGAAGAAGGAAGCCTGAATATCATGGCAGTCACAGAAATATGGTACTCAGAGAACCACGACTGGGATGTCAACATACCAGGATGCACAATCTACAGGAGGAACAGGGAGGGTAGAAGAGGAGGAGGAGTAGCTCTCTATGTAAGGGAAGGGATCAAAGCAACAGAACTAAAGAGTAAACATGGAGGAGAAGAGGCACTGTGGGTCACCCTAGAGATAGGAAATTGCACCACAATCTGCATTGGGCTTGTATACAGACCCCAATCTCAGAGAGAGGAAATGGACAAGGAGTTAATAGACGGCATCCTTAGGATGGCAGAAGAAAGGGAGATGTTGTTGATGGGGGACCTGAATATGTCAGATGTTAACTGAAGCACCTTTGCTGCAGCCACATCCAAGAGAAGGGTAATTCTTGATGCCCTATGTGGGTATGTCTCAGACAGCTAGTATCCAAACCCACTCAGGAGAGAGCAATCTTAGACCTGCTACTCTCAAATGGGGATGGAGAGAGGATCTCAGATTTAGACGTGGGTAGCCATCCGGGAACAAGTGACCACCAAACAGAGTGGTTCATGACAAACACAGCTGTAGAGTCAAGCCATAAAAATGTGAAGATACTGGACTTTAGGAGGGCTAACTTTGGCAAAATGGGAGAATGCCGAGCAAATAGGCAAGAAGAAGGGGTGGAGGAACAATGGGGAAACATCAAAACTGCCATCACAGAGGTAACAAACATTTGTGTGAAGCAAATAAAAAATCACAATGAAGGAAAAAAATACTATGGTTTTCAAAAGAGGTAGCAGGGAAGGATAGGGAGAAAATGATGGTATTCAGGAAGTATAAGGAAACACAGAAGGAGCAGGACAGAGAACTGCACCAGTTAAAGCAGAAGAAAGTGGGGAAGGCAGTCAGAATAGCAAATGCCCAACGTAGGGAAAGATAGCCAACTCGGTGAAGAAGGGGGATAAAACATTTTATAGGTACATTAGGGAGCAAAGACAGCTGCCCAGAACAAATAATTCTCAACGCCGACGATGCTGTGATCCTCACCTCGGACCCTGATCCAATCCAGTTACAAAATAAACTTCAGCAGGCCTTCTCCTCCATTGAATCCTGGTTCCTAAATCATAAACTGCTTCTCAATCAGGAAAAAAAAACAAGTCTATGGTCTTCTGCAGCCCCCACAACAAAAACAAACAACTCCACCTTTCCATTGCAACCGAACAAGGAGCCATCATAGAGCAAACACAATCATTCAAGTACCTTGGCATCACCCTTGATCCCCACCTCTCATACGCTGTCCATATCAGCAATGTTGCAAAGTCTGCCAATGTGAGGTTAGGCATATTATTCCAGCACAGGAAATACCTAACCCCAGAAGCACTGTCAGTGGCCATCCAAAGCTCCATCGTCAGCATTGTAGACTATGGTCTTATCATATATGGGTCTGCAACTACCACTTCTCTCAAATGTATCACAACCTCCCTGAATAAGGCCTGTTGTCTCATCACTGGTTCACATTGCCATACCCACACATGTGACCTTTATTCCCAATCTAGATGGCTTCAACTGGACAAACGCATAAAATACCAAACCTGCATCATGGCCAAGAAAATTATAATGGGGCTTGCCCCACCTGGTGTCTGTGCCCTCCTTAAGCGTAGACATAGGAATGTCACTACAAGGAGATCCAATTTCCATATACTACATATCCCACAATGTCGCATGACCCAAGGACAAAGATCATTCACCTATCGGGCATCTAACTGGCTCAACTCTCTTGGCAGTGACATAGCAACCACTCCAACACTCAGTCTCTTCAAGTCCAAGCTGCACCTCTCACTGCTTGTATCCTGCGATTGCCCATCTTAACATTTCCACCATTCCAGGTGCAAATGCCCCAGCACCCAGCACTTACAATCAGTCTTTGCACCTCTAGTGCCTAACCTGTCATATTCCCTTGACAAGGCCCCCCTGGCTGCACTGTCTCCCACCCTTGCCCACCTCCCTGCTGTATCTCCACTCCTGCCTCTGCCCCAACCACCTCCCATACTCTCCCTTACCCTCTGCACCTCCTTCCCCCAATCTCCTACCCTCACTTCATCCACCACCCACCCCCCTTCCCTTGTCTTGCTCATAGCTCAAGTCATTGTACTGGTTATTACATGTCTGTAAATCAATGACTATATGTTTGTAACTAAAAATGATGACTGTTGCACACACTGATGTGGAACCTTTGTAAAAGAGCCTCAGCTCAAAGGTATTGTAATCCTAGATTGAAATAAATAAAGAAATAAATAAAAAGAAAGACCAAGGAAGGGATAGAGAGGCTTAATAAAGGAGAGGGTGAGTGGGCAGGGGGTGACAGTGAAAAAAGCAGGCATACTGAATGAATACTTCTGCTCAGTATTCACAAAAGAAGAGGAGAGGGAGGTACTTAATCTAATCAAAAGAAACACTTGGGATGGGGGGTTGATACCAGTCCATTCACAGAAGAAAGGGTTCTGAAAGAACTCCTGAAATTGAAGGTGGACAAAGCAATGGGGCCTGATGGGATTCACCCTAGACTTCTTAAAGAACTAAGAGGAGAACTAGTGATACCACTGACTACCCATTTTAACAAATCATGGGAGGATGGTGTGGTACCTGAGGACTGTAGGAGGGCAGATGCATTTCCCCTTCACAAAAGTGGGAGTAAAGCAGAGGCAGGAAACTACAGACCTGTTAGTTTGACCTCAGTGGTAGGTAAAATCATGTAATCACTTCTGAAAGAAAGAAAGAATTGTTAAGTACCTAGAGGCCAGCAGGGCAGAGGACCAAAGGCAGCATGGCTTCACAGTGGGAAGGTCATGTCAGATGAATCTAATAGATTTCTTTGACTGGGTGACCAAAGTAGTAGACCAGGGAGGGGCTGTGGACATGGTCTACCTAGACTTTAGCAAGACATTTGTCACAGTCCCACCCAGAACAGGCAGAGACACCAGGAGGAAGGAGCTGCTGTTATTATAACTAAACTTCTCTACTGGGACTAAAGAACTACAACTCTACTACTGGGACCTTCAATTTAGGGTAAAAACATACAAACAAACAAAAAAATTAGTGTGTTTGTCTGACTTGGCTGAAGTGAAGTGTTATGTGTAGTTATCTAGGTGTTTTTCTCATGTAGCTGAAGGGAATTGTTATCTGTGTCATTAACTCAGTATAGAAAGACTTATAAAGTAGGGGGAGTGGCTTAGCTAGAAGGAAGCCAGGCTAAAGCCAGATTTAAACACTGCCCTAGATAGCTTCGGCCAGAGAACATGCAGAGACACCAGGAGGAAGGAGCTGTTGTTATTATAACTAAACTTTTCTACTGGGACTAAAGAACTAGAACTTTACTTCTGTGACTTTCAATTTAGGTTAAAAACAAACAAAAAAAAAGTTGGCGTGTTTGTCTGAGTTGGCTGAAGTGAAGTGTTATCTGTACAGTTATCTAGGTGTTTGTCTCAGGTTGTTGAAAGGAATTGTTATCTGTGTCATTAACTAAGTGTAGAAAGACTTGTAAAAGTAGCTTAGCTAGAAGGAAGCCAGGTTAAAGCCAGATTTAAACACTGGCCTAGATAGCTTCTACCAGATAACAGACAGAGACACCAGGAGGAAGGAGCTGTTGTCATTATAACTAAACTTCTCTACTGGCACTCTATTGCCCACCTTCCCTCCCCACCACCACCATCCTTAACCAGTTCTAGTTTTATAGGCACAGGATTTGACTGACAACAGGAACTTCCTGTTTTGGAGCAGGAAGTGAGAGATCACAGAGCCACCAAAGACTCACCATCCAAGAAGGAAGAGTAGCTCTCTGCCCTCCCCCCAGCTGCTGGACGTCTGACTCTGAGCAAGGAAGGAGACTACAGAGAAATATAGGAACTTCTTGTCTCAAAACAGGAAGATCAGGAGTGTAAAAGGCACAGAGGCAGTAAGTAAGTAGGGAGATAAAAAAACAGAGGAAAGATTAAGTATTCCATACAGCAGTTAAGGGGCCACAAATAAGACATGATAAGAGTGGTGCAATGCAGTGGCTGTGGAGCAGCAGTCTTCCAGGAGACATTCTGGAGGATGTGGGTTTTGTCCCATCTGCAGGCACCTCTCTGGGCTGAGGGAGGAGATTGCTCATTTCCAGGCTAAGTTGGTCAGGATTTGTGGGACCTCCTTTCCCACCCTGGGACCACCAGGGCCACTGCCGTTGCCTCAGAGGTTGCCAAAGAAGGGGAACAGTTGGACCACAGTGGGCTCAGGGAGGGTGAGGGTGGTGGAAAAGAGGCACATCCCTCCAGTTGTACTTCTCCACAATTCATATGCTGTTCTGGCAAAGTGTGGTTCCTTTATGGAGGCACCCAGAGTGGAAACCAAGGAGGATGCTGGGAACCTCCACAAAGAAGACCCACAGGAGGGTGGCATGGGACCCCACAGTGGAAGGAAATGACTCCTGGTGGGGGACTCCATTGTTAGGAAGGTAGAACTATGGGAGGAAGGGGAGAGGGAGGTAAGGTGCCTGCCTGGTGCCATGGCTTGGAAGGAAGGGGAGTGAATCCTCAGGATCACTGGATCAACTGCAGAAGGGAGGGAGCTGGATGTCATTGTCCACCTAGGGAGAAATTACCTGGCTAAGAAAGGGATCAGAGCAGTGCAGGAAGAGTTTGTGGAGTTGGGAAGGGGCCTTAGACAAGTAGCATGCACGGTAACCTTCTTAGAGGTGCTGCTTGTCTGTGGCATGGGTGTGGCTAGGGTGCTCCACATCATGGAATTCAATAAGTGGTTGAAACACTTGTGCAGATCTCAGGGATTTGGCTTCATTGGAGACTGGGGGTCCACCTGGAGGGATGCAGGACATTACTGGCATGATGGTCTGCATCTGTCCAGGAAGGGAACCAGGATCCTATGTGATAGGTTTAAATGTTTCATTGGCAAGCATTTAAACTAGCCAAGGTGGGGGAGGCACTGGAAAGGAGCAGGGAAATCCTAGCCCCCCCAAAAGATCAGGGTAGTAAGTGAGGTAAACACCAAGGTAGAGATGTCGATAGGGAAAAGGGAGGGGTAAATGGAGAAAATGACAAACACAATAAGGACAGGGATGGGACAAAAAGGGATAAAGTCATTAAGAAATGGAGGGTAATGAGTACCAATGTCTGTAGTCTTGGCAATACGTTCCCTGGTGGCCTTGATGGAAGAGAGATGCCTGGATATTGTTGCAATCACAGAAACATGGTACACAGAGAACAATGACTGGGATGTTAACATACCAGGGTACACAACCTACAGGACAGACAGGGAGGGGAGAAGAGGGGGAGGAGTAGCTTGCTATATAAGGGAAGGGGTAAAAGCAACTGAACAAAAGAGCAAACAGGGAAGAAAGGAGGCACTGTGGGTCACCTTAAAAACTGAAAATGGCACCACAATCCACACAGGGGTTGTATACAGACCCACATGTCAGCGGGAGGGAATGGACAAGGATATGATAGAAGGCATTATTAGGATGGCAGAGAAAGGGAAGATACTGTTGATGGGGGACCCGAATATGCCAGATGATAACTGGGGCACCTTGGCTGCAGCCACACCCAAAAGCAGGGCCATTCTAAATACCCTTCAGGTGTCATGCCTCAGACAGCTAGTTTTGGAACCCACTCATGAGGGAGCAATCTTAGACCTCATACTCTCAAATGGGGATGGTGAGAGGATCTCAGATCTAGAAGTGGGTAGCCACCTGGGAACAAGTGACCACCAAACAGTGTGGTTCAGAATAAACTCAGCTACAGAGTCAAGCCATAAAAAAGTGAGGGTTCTGGACTTCAGGAGGGCTGACTTTGGCAAGATGGGAGAGTGCCTTAGAAATGCACTAGCAAACAGGCTAGAAGGAGTGGTGGAGCAACAATGGAGAAACACCAAAACTGCCATCACAGAGGCAACAAGCATTTGTGTGAAGCAAATAAACAAATAAAAATGAAAGAAAAAGCCACTATGGTTCTCAAAAGAGGTGGCAGTGAAGGTTAGGGAGAAAAAGATAGCATTTAGGAAGTATAAGGAAACACAGAAGGAGCAGGACAGAGAACTGTACCAGTTAAGGCAGAAGGAAGCAGGGAGGGTAGTCAGAATAGCAAAGGTCCAAACTGAGGAAAAGATAGCCAACTCAGTTAAGAAGGGGGATACAACCTTTTATAGGCACATCAGGGAGCACAGAAAGACAAAGGGAGGAATAGTGAGGCTGAATAGAATGGACAGTGGGTGGGCAGAGAGGGACAGTGAAAAAGCAGGGATACTGAATGAATACTTCTGCTCAGTATTCACAAAAGAGAAGGAGGGGAAGGTTCCTAATCCAATTAACAGAAGCACTCAGGATAAGGGGGTTGATCCCAGTCCTTTCACAGAAGAAAGGGTTCTGAAAGAACTCCTAAAACTGAAGGTGGACAAAGCAATGGGGCCTGATGGAATTCACTCCAGAATTCTAAAAGAATTAAGGAGAGAACTAATGACTCCACTGACTACCCTTTTAACAAATTATAGGACAATGGTGTGGTACCTGAGGACTGGAGGAAGGCAGATGTGATACCCCTCTCACCTGGTTAAAACAACTGAAAAGTGGGAGCAACACAGAGGTAGGAAACTACAAACCTGTCAGTTTGACCTCTGTGGTAGGAAAGTGATGGAATCACTTCTGAAGGAAAGAATTGTTGAGTACCTAGAGGCCAGTGGGGCACAGGACCCAAGGCAGCATGGGTTCACAGCAGGAAGGTTGTGTCAGACAAATCTAATTGATTTCTTTGACTGGGTGACCAAAGTAGTAGACCAGGGAGGGGCTGTGGACATGGCCTACCTAGACTTTAGCAAGGCATTTGACACAGCCCCACACAAAAGATTAATAGTCAAATAAACCAGCCTGGGAGTGGGTCCCAGGGTGGTAGCCTGGGTAAAACATTGGCTGAAAAACAGGATACAGAAGATAATTGTAAATGGAGTCCTTGCTGAAGAAAGAGGGGTTACTAGTGGGGTACCACAGGGTTCAGTACTGTGTCCAGTCCTTTTTAATGTCTTTATAAGTGACATTGCAGAGGGACTGGAAGGAAAAGTATGCCTCTTTGCAGATGACACAAAGATCTGCAATGGGGTTGATAAATACGCAGGCATGGAAAGGATGAGAAGGGACTTGGCAAGGTTGGAGGAATGGTCAGAAGTATGGCAGCTTAGATTCAATGCAAAGAAGTGCAAAATAATGCACCTGAGAAACAAAAACCCTGGGGAAGATTACACAATGATGAGGGAGGTAGTAACAGCAACAAAAATGGAAAGGGACCTGGGTGGTAATTATATCAGATGATCTTAAGGTAAGCAAGCAATGTGAGAAGGCAGTAGAGATTGCTGTGGGGATACTGGGATGTATAGGTAGAAACATCACCAGTAGAAAACTGGAAGTTGTTATCCCTCTGTACAGACAGTTGGTGAGACCCCATCTAGAGTACTGCATCCAGTTCTGGAGATCCCATCCCCGCATGGACATAGACAGGATGGAGGCAGTCCAGAAGAGGGCAACTAAAATGGTGCAGGGTCTGCAAGAGAAGCCATATGAGGAGATACTAAAGGAGCTTAATATGTATATCCTTGAGGAAAGGAGGGAGAAGGGGGACATTATATAAACTTTTAAGTACCTCAGTGGAATCAACAAAGTCCAAGAGGGTAGCATCTTTCAAAAAAAGAGTTGTGCAAGAACAAGGGGACACAATTTGAAGATAGACGGAAGATGGCTCAGGGGCCATGTGAGGAAGTATTTTTTCAGAGACAGGGTGGTGAATGCATGGAACAGCCTTCCTGAGGAGGTTGTGGGGTCTAAAACTGTGGGAGAATTTAAGAATGCATGGGACAGATATAAGGCAATTTTTGTGGGGGATAGAAAGAGATAGGCTGTTGGTTAAATAGGATCTGCGGCTTATCCTGTAGGTAGGGAAATGGGCAGACTAGGTGGGCCAAGCGGTCCTTATCTACTGTCAAAGTCTATGTTTCTTTGTTTCTATGTAAAAGATTATTAAACAAGTTAGCCAGCCTGGAAGTGGTTCCCAGGGTGGTAGCCTGGATAAACAATTGGCTGGACAACAGGACACAGTGGGTAATAGTAAACGGAGTCCACTCTGAAGAAAGGGGGGTTACTAATAGGGTACCACAGGGTTCAGTACTGGGACCGGTCCTCTTTATTGTCATTATAAGTGACATTGCAGAGGGACTGGAAGGAAAAGTATGCCTCTTTGCAGATGATACATCGGGGGGGCAAGGATAAGAAGGGACTTGGCAAGGTTAGAGGAATAGTCAAAAGTATGGCAGCTTAAATTCAATGCAAAGAAGTGCAAAGTAATGCTCCTGGGAAACAAAATCCCAGGGGAAGAATTCACAATGGTTGGGAGGAGATACTAACAACAACAAAAATGCAAAGGGACCTGTGAGTAGTCACATAAGAAGACCTACAGGTAAGCAAGCAATCTGAGAAGGCAGTAAGGAGGGATGACGGGATACTGGGATGTATAGTGAGAGGCATCACCTGTAGAAAACAGGAAGTTGTTATCCCTCTGTACAGGCTGTTGGTGAGACCCCATCTGGAGTATTGCATGCAGTTCTGGAGACCACATCTCCTGAAGGACATAAACATGATGGAGGCAGTCTAGGGGAGGGCAACTAAAATGGTGCAGAGTCTGCACCAAAAGCCATATGAAGAGAGACTAAAGGAGATTAATATGTATACCCTCAAGGAAAGGGGGGCATGATAGAAACTTTCAAGTACCTCAAGGGAATCAACAAAGTCCAAGAGGGTAGCACCTTTCAGAAAGAAATGTGCAAGAACAAGGGGCACAATTTGAAGACAGAGGGGGAGATGGCTCAGGGGCAATGTGAGGAGTATTTCTTCACAGAGAGGGTGGTGGATGCATAGAACGACCTTCCTGAGGAGGTTGTGGGGAATTCAAGAATGCATGGGACAGACATAAGGCAATTCTGGTGGGGGTTAGAAAGAAGTAGGCTGTTGGTTAACTAGGATCTGCAGCTTATCTAATAGGTAGGGAAATGGGCAGACTAGGTGGGCCAAGCGGTCCTTATCTGCCATCAAGGTCTATATTTCTATGTTCTTTGGGCCAGATATTCAAAACTTTGCTCCTGGGCTAAATTAGCACTGCCCAGCGTATTAAATTAGCCCAGAACAAATAGCCCGCCATATTCAAAAGGAATAGCCTCACTGCTAAACCTGCTGAATATAGCATGCTAAGGAAGCAGTGCAAACTGGGGTGGAAGTGCAGTGCTAAAATAATAATAATAATAATAATAATAAAATTTATTTGATTAAGCACCTTTCAAATATTTCAAGGCGCTGTACAAACTTCACACATTTATCATAACCAAACAAGCAATAACAATACAACAAATAAGATAAATAAAAAATGATTTAAAATACAACAGGGAAAGCCTGAATCCATAAGAATGACTTTAAGGCCTTCTTAAACCTATCCACAGTTGTACTTTCTCGGAGCTGACGGGGCAGAGAATTCCAAAGGGTGGGAGATGCAAAGCCAAAAGCACGGGCTCCAGAGGACTTCAAATTCACCCTCGGAATCTCCAGCAACCCCTCATCAGCCGAGCGAAGCTGTCTCAGAGGGGTGTAAGGCACCAGAAACTCTTTCAGGTAGTTGGGACCTAACCCGTGTAGGGCTTTGTTGGTCAAAAGACCCACTTTAAAGGTGATCCGCCACTGTATAGGCAGCCAGTGCAGAGTGCACAGGACAGGTGTGATATGAGATCTTCTAGACACCCCAGTCAACAAATGTGCTGCAGCATTCTGAACTAGTTGCAAGCAGCGTATTTCAACCCCAGCAAGCCCTAGGTATAAGGAGTTGCAATAATCAAGATGCGATGTCACAAAGGCATGGACCAAAACCGGCAAATCGCCTGGTGGAACCAGGTGCCTAATCCTGGAGATGTTTCTGAGATGGAAAAATGAAGTCTTGACTACTGCAGACACCTGATAACGAAGGGTCAAGCCAGTGTCAAGCTCCACACCCAGGTTACGCACCCAATCAGAGGTAGGGATCTGGTTTACCCCAAGAACTAATCCAGAGGGGGACCCTGTCCCCAAACCCTCAGCCCTGCGACCAGGGTCCACCACCATAACCTCTGTCTTTCCCGGGTTCAACTTTAAACCACTGATATTCAACCAGTCTTGGATATCAGCGAGGCAATTATTCAGCACTGAGATAGCACTAACCTGGTCGGGTGCAAAAGACAGGTAGAGCTGGGTATCATCAGCATAGCAATGAAAGCTCAGCTCATACCGTCTTACAATGTCTCCGAGGGGTAGCATATATACTGCTAACAACATGGGGGAGAGCACCGAACCCTGAAGTACCCCACAAGAAAGAGAGAAAGCCCCGGATGAATGTAAACCAGAAACCACTCTCTGAGTTCTCCCCAGGAGGTAAGATGAAAACCATCTGAGGACAAAACCTGAAAGCCCACAGATGGACCCCAGACATTCGAGCAAAACCCCATGATCCACAGTATCAAAAGCTGATGATAGATCAAGAAGAACAAAGATAGAGTGGTGTCTCTGATCTCTCGCCATCAGGAGATCATTGAGCACCTGAACCAGAGCAGTCTCGGTGCTATGCCTCTTACGAAAATCCGACTGGAGAGGCTCGTATAAACTATGGATGATCAAATGGTTGTCAAGTTGAGCCGCCGCAACCTTTTCAATAACCTTCCCCAAGAAAGGGAGGTTAGAGATTGGACGGTAGTTGGCAAGGTTGTTCGGGTCTAAGGAAGATTTCTTCAGGAGGGGAGTCACCACCCCTTCTTTCAGAGAGCTAGGGAAAACTCCCATCTCCAAAGAACACTGAATTATCCAAGCAAGGACCGGGCCAATAAGTTCACTACATCCTAAAATCAAGGAGGTGGGGCCTGGATCCAAACTACAACAAGTTGGGCGCATCTCAGAGAAAATCCTCATAGTATCTACGAGATCAGGAAGATCAAAGGAGCTCCAGGAAACACCAGGCAATGGGACAACACCCCGATCAACTGCAACAGCTATGGAGTGAGGTTGGGGACAGTGCCTCCGAATGCCTTCCACCCTATTCGCAAAGAATTGAGCGATCTCCTCGCAGTCAATCTGCGTAAAAACTCGACGGAACTGCTGACAGGCTGGGTTGCACAGTCTGTTGACAGTTCTGAAGAGCTGAGCCAGTCGATTCCGAGAGACAGAGATTTCCCTGGACAGGAATTCTGCCTTCTTACAGGAAATTTCTGTTTGATAGAGCTTATAATGCTCTAGCAAAATAAGATGGTCGGCATCCGAGGCAGTCTTCCTCCAGCGATGCTCCAACCTATGCCCCAGCCTCCACAGCCCTCTCAATGCCCCATCAAACCAAGGGCCGACAGGATGGTGTGGAAGGGGGCGAACACGGGATGGAGCTATCTGGTCCAGAGCATCCGAGATGGCCCCATTATAGGCCACCACCAGCTGCTTGGGATCAGAGCACAATTCGTCACACAACAAGAGGTCAATAACCGCCAACAGGTCTTCGGGACTACATCTCGCAATGGACGGTATTTGACCATCTCCACAAGGGCCGACCTACCCAGGGAGGCCACAAAGTTGAATCCAACTGAGTAATGGTCAGACCAACCAACTGGTTCCACCACCAGGTCGGATGCCTCGACCCCCCAGGAAGAAGACCAGATCAAGAGAGTGCCCTCCCTTGTGAGTAGCTGTAGAAACAACCTGAGTGAAGCCAAGAGATGACATCACCTGTAGAAAATGTTGACCAAAAAGCGAAGATTCGTTGTCGACCCAGGCATTGAAATCACCCAGCACCATCAATCTGGGCGATTCCAAGGCCATGTCGGCAGCGAAATATGCCATTTCCTGCAGGAAAAGCTTCTCATCCCCAGGTGGACGGTAGATGAGAGCAATCCTGCACCCCACCCCAGCTACCACAGTGCACTCAAATGATCTGGTCTTCTCAACTGAAACTTCAGTTAGACCCAACTCGGTCTTGAAACAACAGACTGCTTTACCCACACATGATCAATCTCGGGCGATGTATAACCGAGAACTCGGTGGGAACAGCGGCCTCTAAAACTGGGACCGCATTCCCATCCAACCAGATCTCGGTAATGCAAGCCAGATCTGCCCTTGCAACCAAGTCCACTATAAGGGCAGTCTTATTGCAGACAGCTCTGGCATTGCACAACAGCACCCGAGTAGGGCGAGGGTGATGAGTTGTCCCAACCACTTGCCCTCTAAGAGAAGAGGTGCCCTTGGCTATGGGAACTAGAGTGGAATTACCACATTCCAGAACCCATTTCACCCCAGGGCATCTTCAAGGCCTTACCACCCCAATGGGAGAGCAACGCTCACTCCGCTGTCCACAACCTCCAACGCCCCCTTGCCTCCCCCTTCGCACAATCTCCAAAGCCCGGCAACGGTGATAAACCTGAGGTGGCAAGGGGGGGAGAAAAAGGGGCGAAGCGTGCGGAGAGCCTAGGCCGAGTAATGGACAACAAGTGGAACTGGCAAGCACATCAGGCTGCTATAAAATTAAAACCAAATAAAACAAATAAACAACGAATAAAAAACACTACCACCCACCCAAAATAGCCCGGAAAATAAGACAGCTCTGAATATAGCAACAGGGAAGTGCAAAATGCAATGGCATCCCAGTGGGCACAGAAGTGGAGCAAGTTGCAGCCACAGGTGGAGGACAATGTGTGTAATTGCAGAGGTGTTTCACACCAACTGCAAAAAAAAAAAGCTGGCCACACACTGTAGAACTTTGCTATGTTGATGGGAGGTTTGCCCAGGGCTAAGACGATTGCACAGTGCCAAGATATTAGCCTGGTGCAAACAGGTTAGCCTGGGGCAAAAGTTTGCTATATTCAAAGCACATATGCAAATGAGCCTAGTTAGGTAATCTGTGGGCTAACAGTCACATTTGCATCTCATTATCTGCTGCTTAACATAAATGTCCATGCATCATGCCTGGTGCTACTGCATGGAGCACACAGCTCCACCTTTTGGTCGGAATGGAAATACAGGCTGGATGCTGCAGTATATGAGTGTAGGCAGGCACAAGCAGTGCTTACTACCTGCCCATGCATCACTGCAGCAGTTTATATATCTATACATATATATATATATATATATATATATATATATATATATATTAGAGGCAAAAAACTCCATTTAATGCATTAGTTAGGGTTGTTCCACACTGCCAAAAGCAAAGAAATTCGGTGTTAGGGTAAAAGCCCCTTGGCTCCCCTGCCTACACCCTCAACAGGCATCAGGGTGCGATTATGGTTGTTGGCCATAACTCTCACCCCATCACATATCTAAAAGCAGAGGTGTAGGAAAATGGGGTGAGAGATAGGACCGACTCACCCTAATGCTGCACCCGATGCTGGTTGTGGGTGTGGGTGGGGGCAAGGGGGCTTTCAACTCCCAATCAATTCTCGCTTTTGTCGGTATGAACAACCCTAACTAATGCATTAAACAGAGTTTTTCCTCTAATTTCCCTTCTTTTTGAGAATGATAACGAGAAATAGTGAATGTAATGTGGCGGCAGGAGTGCGTTCCCACCACATGATGTCTTGTTACATAGTAACATTGTGCCCACAAACGCAAATAGTAATGCACATGGTGAAGCAAAGCGAAACAGAAAGAGAAACAGTAGGGTAGACAGAAATGTAAAAAACAACGCAAAAGCAAGCGCAAATGAAAATACAAAGGGTAATGCACATGGTGGAGTGGACGTGAACAGTAAGTGAAACGGTAACAGAACCACAAGCAAAAAGAGTAATGGTAACAATAATGTAAGCGCACAGGCTGGTTTTCCCCAAAAGCTGCATAAAGAAAGACAGTGAGTACAAAGAATGAATGCATAATTATGGTTCTTGGAGCAGAAAATGAGGAGTTGGGATACTAAATTGCTTATATCTCAGGAACCGTATGACATAGAAAAAAAATTTTAAAGTCGTATGATTTATGACTTTCCTGGCTAGTGTTATGATTAGCTCATATTAGGGGGCTAAGCATTTTTCTGACTAAAAGTCCGTATCTTGCACCATTTCCGAGATACGAGCCCTGAAAGGCACAGTGAATGCCGTAGTGTTATCCTATGGGAAAAAAGAGAAGTTTGGAGTGCCATAACTTTGGCTCCCTGTAATATTTTTCACCAAACCAAAAAAGGCACATCTGTGGGCTGTTGGCTGTGTTCCCTCCAAATTTCAGCCCAAAAGACCAAACCATTATTTTGCAGCAGGGCGATAAATGATTCCTGTAATGCGTCGGACACCGTAATGTTATCCTATGGGAAAAAACATCAACTCTGGAGTGCCACAACTTTGCCGCCATGTAATATTTTTTCAACAAAACACTGAAAGGCACATTTGTGAGTTGTCAGCTGTGTTCCCTCCAAATTTCAGGCCAAAACACCAAAACCGTTCTTTTGCAGCAGCGTGCCAAAGAATTGCTGTCATTTTCCCACAGCCTAGAAAAGTACTGTCGAAGTTTGCAAAAGCTTTCGCAAATTCATTCGACAGTGTCACAAGTGCAACAGTACTTTGTGAAAGTACTTTTTCCAGAAATTTGAAAAACATATTTCTGGGGTGTTTTGCCCCAAAATAAAGACATGGCTAGCATCCTCAGGGTCCAGCTAGGTGAATACAAAAAGAATTAGGTTGCTAGAGGGTCCCAATTTTAAATGCCAAGCATTTTTCTGATCACCAACTGAAAACAAAATGGCAGATTTGCAACAGTAAAAGGGCCATTTGCGAAAGTAAAAACTGCTTTTATGACACTGTCAAACTTTTTGTTAACTTTTCCCATTGACTTATAATGGAAACTTGTTTTTTGAATAATTTTTGAATCATATGATATTTTTTCACGAAATCTTCAAAAGGCACATTGGGGAGCCTGGCCACATGTTCCCTGAAGATTTTGGACTGGTCGCGCAAACTGTGTGACCTGTATGCGTGACAGTAAAATTCCAGAAAAGCGTAAACGCATGCACAGATCACGCCTAATAACTCCGCAGCCATATATGTGATCGGTACGAAACTTGGCAGATCCCAAGGCATATAGGTCTTGATTGTGTATTCCAAATTACAGTCAAATCCATCAAACAGTTGCAAAGTTATTAAGGTGCAAAATTTTGGGTTTTACATGTAAATGGCTCCTCAACCCTAACTATAGTGGCACTACTGGTACACTATAATATATATATATATATATATATATATATATATATATATATATATATATATATATATATACACATATATATCTACACATACATGCATACGTATATATCTATACATACATATATATATATATATATATATACATACAGTATATATACATATACACTGCCTGTGTCCATATGTGCCCTAGAAGACAGCCCCCTCCCCTGCCAGGCCCCCGACACCAACATAGGCACTCCACAGAGGTTGTGGGTGCAATAACAGTGGGGTGATGCATGAATGCATGGGACAGGCATAAGGCAGTCCTGACTGGGGGGGGGGGGGGATATAGGCTGTAAGTTAGCTAGGATCTGCAGCATATCCATAATGTTGGGAAATCAGCAGACTGGGAGGGCCAAGTCTTCCTTTTCTGCTGTCAAGGTCTCTGTTCCTATGCATGTGTACTACAGTCCCTAGTAGTCTAGCGCCCCCCAGCATGATCCCTACCCCCAATAGCTGCAGTAATGAAACAAATTCCCTGGTAGTCTAGTGGTCCCCCCACTCCCCAGCATGATCCCCGACTCCCGTTCAGTGATACAAATATGGTAATCCCTATTGGTCCCCAACCCCACCAACATGATCCTCGACTCCCATTCCATGATAAAAATATACTAATTTCTAGTGGTTCACCCCATGCCCCAGCACAATCCCCAACCTCAAATCACCTAATTCCCTGGTAGTCTAAGGCCCCCCCACCTGGCAGTGAAGACCCCCGCTCCCCAATCAAATCATCGTCTGAACGGTGATGGCGACTGGCTCAGCCCTCCTCTCACCACCATGGCTGGCTGTTGACTGAGTTATGAATGAGCAGTACTTTAATGAATGAGCATGTCCTCGCTCAAAGACGTGCTCATTCTTTACAGTACTGCTCATTTATAACTCAGTCGGCGGCCAGCCATGATGGTGAGAGGAGGGCTGAGCCAGTCGCTGGCTCTGTTTGGATGATGATTTGGGAGGAGTGGAGGTCATCACTATCAGGTGGGGGGTGGAGGGCCACCAGACTCCAGGGAATTATGTGATTTGGGGTCAGGGATCATTCTGGGGGGACCACTTGGGATTACCATATTTGTATCATGGAACAGGAGTTAGGGATCATGCTGAGGGGGTGAGGGGACCACTAGGAATTTCCATATTTTTCTCACTGAATGGGAGTCAGTCGGGGATCACGCAGGGTGGGGTGGGGGGCCACAAGACTACCAGGCAATTTGTTTCATTAATGCAGCTACAGGGTTCAGGATCATGATGGGGGTAGAGGGGCACTAGACTACCAGGGGGTTCCATAGCAGTAATTAGAAGTGTTTCGAAGTTACACTATGAATTACCTCGAGTACCACCACTGCATTGCCTTATGCTTTTTGCAGGTGATATTTAGTGCCGCACTACAGGTGGCACTAAATCCTATAGCACGGTACTAAACCTTTGAATATGCTGCTACACCTGGCTTTCATGGCCACTCCCCTAACTCCCACCCCTGAATACATTAACTGTTAGTGTCAGCGCTGTCACACAGTGCCGGCGCTATTAGTGCTTTTGAATATTGCAGCCTGGTGCAATTCCAGTGCTATTCCAGTTCAACAGATTTGTGCCAGGCACAAAGCTTTGAATATCTTATTTATTTAGTTTTTGTTGACCGGGTAAGTGCATTAGATAAATCCTGTCTATTTTCAGGCATGACCCAGGGAAGGGGGATACAGATGAATGCCAACTGACCTTGAACCAGATTAAGCTGTTGGTGGTATTTTAGTGAATGAGGGAAATTTGGCCAGGACACCGGGGAAATTCTCCTACTCTTTTTGATAAGAGCCATGGGATCTTTAACATCCACCTGAACTACCACCAATCCAGGCAGATGGGACCTCGGTTTAACGTCTCATCCAAAAGATGGCACCTCAGAAATGCAGCACCACTCTCATGCTGTACTACAGTGTCAGTACTAGGATATTAACCCAAGTGCCAGATGTAGGAACTGAACCCATAGCCCTCTGATCTCCCAGCCTCAGAGGCGAGTGTGCTACCTACTGAGCCACTGACACTGACTAGCCCTATGTCTCAGTAATGAATGGGACATCGAACCCTATCTTAGAAAGTAGTGTCTTTATGTTGTTTCTTCAGGTGATATAACTATGTTTATTTACTTATGAATAAATAAGTAATTTGTCAGTACACTACCCTTTTGATAACATTAAGGTTATTTGATGGTCAACCATTAGTCTAATTTAAATAATGCAAGACAGATCAATGACAATTGTTTATTTGATATGCATTGTTGGTGAGTTCTACGTTAACTTAAATCTCCATAATCTTTTTTCTAGATCTTAGTGGTCTATGGATCACATATACATTATTTATTTGGAGAGAGCAGGGATTGAGCCTTGAACTGTTGCTATCATCTTCTCATCTGAGCGAAAGTATGCCTTAAAATGTTAAAGCCAGAAAAAACCTATTTCCTCCTCACTCCTCTTTGTTCCTCCATTTTTAGCAATATAGCAACTTCTCTGAGTACTATATATTAAGTTCATGCAATAGCATTTGAATTACATAAATCATATAATTTATATGTTGAATATAAAAATAGGTATTCCACGTTTCGTGCTTTTATTACCATTATTACTTTTTGTATAAAATTTACCTTGAAAGAGTTAAGTAATTTTTTTTCTAACCAAGCTCATGTTTATTAATGTAATACTGGTATTTAAGTGGTCATAGGTCCCATGACATTACCATGCTCCCTGATGAAGGGTTCCATACCCAAAGTACCAGGGCTTGAGTTGACATCTGTATGTCTGTTTGAGACACTTACTTTAACTGGAAATTGCAATAAAGCATTGAAAACACATTTGGTTTGCGTCTTTCTTCTGAGGAGTGCAAGTCATTGGACTTTGTGCATGCATGCTACTAGCACACTTACAGCTTTGCAGCGGTGGCATCTCATATATGCAAGTGTGTCTGTCTCCTGGAACACAAGGGCACGACAGCCAGGGACAGTGTCTGATTGTCAGCAATATGTACAGCTATCAGGGTACACTACCAGCTGATATGCCTGACACAGGATTGTGGCATGCACCATATGGCTTCCATTGTCTGCCAGTCTGTGACTGGACAGGGCACTGCTACTTGCTGACACCATCCTCCCAGATTTTGTACGGAAACTAAATCTTCTTTATGTAAAGATGAATGGGGGGATTTTCAAAGCCTATCTCAAGATACAATTGTCTACTGTACAAGTTAGGACATAAGCAACATTGCCCATGTCTAATTATCAAAGCTAGGACACAGCTCTGTCTAGTTTTCAAGACTCTGACTTACATATGTCTAGTTTGCAAAGTTTGGCTACACGTGTATAAATGTGCCTAGATACAATTTTCAGACCGATGTAACCTGATCTATCATTTACAGCTATGCCTAGCATTTTTTTATCCAAATACTGGAACTAAAGTACAACACAACAGCTAGTAATTCTGCAAATAAGTCAAACCTTTGGAAGTAGTTCCACATTTTGGCTTTTGAAAATCCCTCTTGGTGTAACTAGGAGTTGCATATGTCCATTTTATGACTTTGAAATCCCCACTCAGCAAAATTAGCTTTGCCCATTTTATAACCATTGAAAATACCAGCCAAAGTATGGTACAGCATATAAGACCTAGATTGATAAAGTCAATAGGGAATTATGTCAAACAAACAAACCTCAAGACAAGTTGCCTAACACAATTTGGGATACTTTTTTAAGTGTGTAATAAGAAGGGTGACAATAAACTATGACTGCAAGGAAACACCAAAATCAGGATTTAAAAATAAATGAGTAAAATTTAATGGAAGCAGAGCAAAATGTATTATCTCAACAGCTGGATCAGATTTGTGTTCTGTTTGGTACTGGGCAGAGCAATTTATTAAAATAACTGCCCTAAGAGGTGAAAATGGATTATTAACAGTAAGGGCTTATTACCTCTGTATTTTATGGGAGAAAGACTAGACAGACTATTAGCCCCACAACTGCAACAAGAAAAAAACTGTATAACTCTATTAACAAAGTCAAAACTGTACGAGGTGAAATAATTCCATCCATTTTTCTATAAGTCCTCTGCCAATCAGTGGACCTTTTTGTTTCAATCTGTGAACCAATGGAATGTCTTACCAGTCACTTTACAGAATATTAATTTGCAAAATATGTTTAAGATAACTCTAAGGATTCATTGTTTTGTTAATTTGTCTTGCACATGTTTTTGTGACTCAGATTATATTGTGTACTTGTATTTGTCTTATTATCTGTATGAATTGCAGTACTCCCTGGTCCCCCTCAAAAATGTGAATCTGATGCTCTTGAGGTTTACCCAGTAAACACATTTTAAATAAAAAAAATAAGGAGTCACAAGAAATCAATACAGTGTTTCAGGATAATGAACTACATACCCTAGGAGATAATGCAGGTTTGCAAGACATTCTTAACTAAGATCCAACTCCCGATAATTTCTGAGAAGGAAAAAAAGAGTTATTAGATAAGGAAACTAAGGACTGGTCAATTATGACTAATGAAGGTGGCTTAAATGGGGGGGAGGGGAGACCAGCCACGCTCCCCCACATTCTGATTCCTGGGTGAGATATATTGTCTTTTGTCCCCCCAACATTTTTCTCAAACACTTTCAATTTATTCATTTACAAAAAAGAAAATAATGTTATTTCCATGATGCTTTGTAGTAACAATTATTAAAATATAGCATGTGCCTGACTGAATCTTGTTCCGATATTCTTTTGCAAGACTTGAAAGGTTAAGCTTCTCTCGCATGCATCCTATTAACTTTTTGAATGCAGTGTGCTGCTTGCCTTGCCATGTTACTGTGCTACTCTTTGTGGCAACCATGTCTATTGGCTCCCAATGTAGTAGTCACCTTTAAGTGATTATATCGGATGATCTAAAGGTGGCCAGACAGTATGAGAATTTAGAAAGGACAGCCAGTGGGATGCTGGGGTGCATAGCGAGAGGCATCACCACAAAAAAAGGAGGTAGTGATGCCACTTTATAGATCACTGGTGAGACTTCATCTGGAGTACTGCATTCAGTTCTGGAGGCTGCATATCAAGAAAAACACAGACAGACTGGAAGCAGTCTAGAGAAAGACTACAAAGATGGTGTATGGGCTACACCAGAAGCCATATGAAGAAAGGCTGAGAGACCTCAACATGTATTTACTGGAGATGAGAAGGGAGGGGGGATATGATAGAGATGTTTAAATACTTCAAGGGTATAAATAAGCTACAGGAGGGGAGTCTCTTTCAAAAAATAAAATACTCAAGAACAAGGGATTATGATATGCTGTTAAAGGGATGTAGAAGTAAGGGTAATGTGAGGAAGTATTTCTTCACAGAATGGGTAGTGGATGCTTGGAACAGCCTCCCTGCAGAGGTAGGTGGAAGCACAGATGGTGAATGTATTAAAAAATATGTAGGATAGTCATAAGGGGACCTTAGCGGTGGGAAAGACAGAGAAGGAGAGAAATGCTGTGAAGGGTAGGGATAATGGGCAGACTAGATGTGTCAGGTGGTCCTCAACCGCCATCAAATTCAAATTTTATGTTAGTCTCACAGACAGTGCTGGCCAATATATTTAATGGGGTCACTTATAGTACAAACAGGGCACACAGTGGTTAAACAGTAAGCCTGGTGTGAAGAGCAGAGTGTTGCTGAGGTGAATATTTTCTTTGATCAGTTCCATGTCAGCATTACTAAGATTTGCTTTATGAAATGAACATACAAAATGATGTGTACCTTTAGCAGCACCATTACCCATCATCAAGTTAGCAGCTAGTTTCTGTTAAATAGCATTTTTTTTTCCAGTGGGGGCATTTGGAGGCCTTGGGTTTTAGAGATAACATTACTGTGTTAAATCTCTGTCAGATGCAGTCAGCACGGTCTCACCTCCTGGGTGAGGGGAGACATCAATAAAAACTGGCTACATGTTTTTCCACCAGATATGTGGTTCAGGCTGGGGGACGCTGTTGATCAGGCTGGAGGTACAGGAGCAACAACGTCCCTGTCCCCATCCAAAAGTAAACTTTCCCTCTCCGTTAAGGCAAAGGCTTATTTTCGGCAGCTTTGTCACCCTCTTCTGATCTGAAGCAACCTCACATGGGTTACAGAAACTATGGTGGGGCACTTTCACCAGCCCTCACATAATTAGTATCCTTTCATGCTGTCACTTCAGACAAGCCATCTTGCAAGGCAAGAGAGCCTGCCACATAAAAACTCCTCTCAACTTCTTGCAACTAAGCTCTGATTCTAATCTCAGCTATGTCCAGCAATTAACATGTTATAACCTTTTACAGCAACCATATGGCCCCATCCTGTGTAAATAGCAGTTCCACACAAGCTGACAACAAAACCAGTTTCCACCCACATCAGACTACTATTTACGCACAACTTAACCCTTAATGCTTCTCTTGACCAGCCAAATCTATTAGGGCGAGGGGCATTGCTATCTGGTTGCACACCTTTGTCAGTAGCTACTGCTTCATCAGCTGAGTGAGAAGAAGAGGTAAGTCAGTTAAAGAATTCTGTCTAACTACGAGTGCACACACCTTATCTCTTTTGTGATTGTTCTTGGGTTTGCTACCCTTGCGTGTACTGACTGTCCTTGTCTAGAGCCTTACCTGTGTAACTCAGTTATAGCCAAGTCCTCCTCTTGCCACAGAACTTCTGCAGCATTAGTTTCTTATTTCTGTTGAAATTCTGTGGCGGCAGTTGGGGACTTTGGTAGCCATTAGCAACCCCCCAACACAGCACCCAGGAATGGGAAAAATGTTAGTTTTTGTACTAAGAACTACAGACATGAGCAGGTTGTCAATTAACCCATGAATTCTTAGTATTAGAAAGTAAAAAATCCACCCAATCCATCCCAGTCCTGTCACCCTCCCCACCCCAGCCTGAGGGTCCCCAGGGCCACCACATTTGAGTAAGTAATATTTTAGTGGCTACCACACTGCACAGTGATCCTTACCCTTATAGTTTTACCACTAGGCCAGAATGCCAGTTCCTCATTCCAGTAGTGCTTTGTGTGGCTCAGTGGTGAAATTAGAAGCATGAGCAGGGGTTGATCTTGACATTGTTTTAGTAGCCCAAACACTAGTGCAAATTGACCAGTGCTAGTGCAGCTAACTCTCTATTAGCCGGTCTTGACTAGTGCAGATTTCCATGGCTGTTAGTGAAGTAAAAAATGTCTGTACTTTAGGATTCTCTAGTCTTCATGCTAATCTCTCTCAATGTTCCAGATGATTAGATGTGATTAACAGCTCATTAAAAGCTGCAGTTATCTGGCAGTTCAAGAGAGGGATCCCACAAAAGACTCAATGTGAGTTATTATTACTCACCTGTTAAGACTTTCAGCTAGTGTTCAGGGTGTGATCAAGGTTAGAGTACTGTTAAGTCACTAGGTTCCAGTTTTCTGAATGTGGCTATGTCTAACAAATTGTCCAATATTATTAAGACCAGTGCCCCTCATTTCACTAAATTTTGAGTGTTTGTATCCAACATTTCAGTGACAAAATGCAAAGAGATATACAGGATCGACCCTGCAGGTGGTGGGTTTTATCCCAGTTTCACCATAACGTCCCTCTCTCCTCCAGATCTCTTAACTCTGTTCTTTCCCTGGACACCATTGCAGACCAGACTCTGAAGTGACCATCCATAGATCAATAGCTGCCATTACTGGCAAGTGTAGGGGGTCCATAGCTCTTCTAAATGGACCATGCTAGCCATCACCATCCATACAGTTCCACCCTTATCCCACTTGGCATGTGCTTTCAGCCTTAAAACAAAGCTTTGGATCACATATAGTACAAAAATAAACCTTGATAAAATACATAATTTGAAACCTTGAAATAGGCATTCCTGGGGTGCATAGATCATCCTATACAGAAATAGAAATAGTATAGTGTTATGCCTGTGTACTGTTTCCCCTGGGCTGATGACAGGACAATGTTAAAGAAAAATCTGTTATTGTTGGGGAAGAGCATGTTAAAATCAATGCTTTTACAAATTAAAATGTCCATTTTCTACTTCTCGAGCCCCTTAGGTTTGTGTATCCCCAACCCGAAAGAAATCTTAGATGTGCTCCTGGCTCACTTGAGACTGTACAAAAACTTCCAGGAGTGCAGATCTCTAGTTGACTATAGGGTGGGTGTTGAGAGTGTCTTTCTCTGCCTTACTCTGTTCATTACCCTGTGGGTGGTGGTGACAGTGTGGTGAGGTGCATGATGATGTCAGTTACCATGTGCGCAGAGCTATTACTGCTTGACTGAACATTTGCTGTTGTGATATCCTCTCTCTGTTTTGTGTGGTGGGGAAGAGAGAGAAAGAGAGGAGGCTATGGTACAAAACAATGGGGGGGCTCACGGTAATGGCATTGCAGTTTTTTTCTCCCGCTGGGGAGCTGGAAGCAATGTGGGAGCAGGATAAATGTGCAATAATCAGAGTATTTCATGGCTTTGCTTGCATTGTTTCCTGTATAAGTGATCAACATTTACTATTATAATTAAGGACAAGTGTAACCATTTGCAGGCTAGTGCAATTTGGAATCAACTTGCCCAACTGGCTAGTGCAAAAAAAGGTTAAGGTTGGCCCCTCAGCATGAGGAACACCACATACTATGGGAATCAATAAAAATATTTCTACTTCAAATAAAGGAACTAAAAGAGGTTCTCAGGGTGGGGAAGGGACTGTGGTGGAGCTGAGTTGAATGGGGGGGGGGGATTTACCTGTTTTGATTTTTAAGGTAAAGCCCTAGCTGACAGACTAATGGGCAGGGGCTGTTCCAAAATGCTTTTCAGATATTTGTTTTTAAATTCCACAGAATTCCAAACAAAATTCTGCAGAATTTAACATAAGCCACAAAATAGTTTTCCGGGGTTTATATCAGCCATAGAATAACCACAGTTTATGTGAATCATGGAATAATTTTCCTTGGTCAGAGTCAATGTAAGCTGCAGATTTGTTTTACTCATAGTTTGAATTTGAATTTATTTGTAAGTGGGTAAACACACTGGAATGCAATTCTGTTTACAAGTGTTACCCGCGTTTATACTGACTCTTCATTTTTTTTTTTTATTATGCTTTATCTCTTCATCTTCTGGCCCCCATTGGTCTGATCTACACATGCTCAGCCCGACTTACCTCACTCCCGAACACCATCAGCCTACTCCCCAAGGGAGTCCCTTCCCTGGATGGGGACTGAACGGGAGTGAGAGCCCGGTCAGTGGTGCAGGGTCTGTAATGTGGGGGCAGCTGTTATCATGTACCAGTGGAACCTCTATTTTCCCATTTTCTCCCTGGGAGGCATGTCATGCAATGACAGTGGGGTGGCATGCCGAACATCTGACATGCCTCCGAAATGTAGTCAGTCCTGACTGTCATTATCCCAGGCTATCACAAGGGGTTACTCCAACATGAACCACTTCCTCACTCTCCCTCCCAGAGGAGAGCAGTCCACAGGATGCTCAATCAGCCTAGCTTATCCAGCCCTCCAACTTCCCAAGCTCATTCCTACACCTGGGACATCATGGGCAGTAGTGCTAGTGCTGTGCTGGTGGGCCAGCTAAATACTGACTCTTCAGTATAAACTGCAGACTAGTATTCTGCAGTTCATGTAAACTGAGGAATACAATTCTGCAGTGCATGTAAACTGCAGAATAGTATTCCACAGTTGATGTAAACAGAGGAATAATATTCTGTAGTTGATATAAACTACAGAATAATATTCTGCAGTTCATTTAAACCTCAGAATAATATTCCACATTTTTTCGGTGGTTTACATTAAATTCCATGGAAATCTTCGTGGCTGCTGAATAGTGGAAAAATTGGGGTCTTGGTTATAGCCTGCAAACCTATATTATTTCATAACTGACACTAAGACTGACATTATGTGGTAGCTTCTTGCTTTGTTGCTCTTTTTGCATTTTAGTTTTTCAACAAGGGCTCCGTTGGGTGCTCTCAATCACTCAGGCTGAAGTAGTGCTGCTGTGACTATGCTGGTATTCAGAGGTTGCTGGTATCTAAGCTCCAGTACCAGCTTGATTACGTTATGTTATGAGGGCAGAGGAGACAGAGATATCTGTTCGGCCAGGCGGTCTGGAACTAGGAAACTGTACAACCATGGGACCACATAGACACTTTTTCAGGAAGAAAAGAGTAACAGGGAGACACATGTAACATTAGGATTCTGAAGTGGAGACTTGTAAAGCAAGTGCCTTAGAAGACAAATGGTTCTATGTGACATGGATGACCATGGAAGGGCGACCCGCAGAAGAGCGACGTCAGGGCGGCAAAAACAATTTTGCCACCCTGACAACCTCAGAGCATGGAAAAATGGTGCTGGGGACTGAAAATACTTGCTTTCTGTGGGGAGGCTGAGCACCCCCACCCACCCCCACATGGGGGGGCTTCACCCCACGCACTCCCCAACTTAAGGATTCTCAGCTCCGGAGGGAGCATGTTGGGGGGATATGAAAGCAAAAAAAAAATAAGGCCTTGGGCCAGGCGCAAGAAAAGCACAGTAGTGCCCGGACCCAAACCCAAAACCGGAACCCCAGCACCACAAGCAGAGGCCAACCCCTGATGCCATGGCGCAGCTTGACAGTCAACCGCAGCTCCACCCCCTACATCACCTCCACCTCCTCCCAGGCCATGCTCATTGTGCTCGCCCCCCCCCCCACCGAGTGCGTGTACATGTAGCAACATACTGTTGCTAGGGTCGCCCATCCCACCACATCCGGTCACCCTCCCTGCCCCCTCGCCTTTCAGGCTTTTGCCCATATCGCATTGCCATTTCAGATGGTGCCATGATTCAGGCACCCACCTCACTTGCTACCAGACAAACATATTAGCAATATGCCTCTGGAGCTTGTGAAAGTTCAAGATTAAATAAATCTTTTCAACCTGACCCTTGTCTGAAATGAGAATAAGTGAAAAGAAACTATGATAATACTGAATGGAAAAAAAATGTTTTGTTACTCTGATAGTTAATACTGCTTGTAGGACATTCTAATGGATAGGCAATAGGGACAAGTCAAGTAAATGATTTATGTGCACTGGAGCAGTTTGACTTCAGGTAATCTCATGAGTGGTGTAAGCCAAAAGTGATGTGCTTAAGGTCAAACTGCTCATGCACGCATAAATAGTTTATTTGATGAGTTCCCCGTAGCATATTCCATTTAGGCAATAGGAAAGTGATTTTTTTTTGTGCACTTTTAAATTTATTTTCTGCTCCCTGTTGTATGTCATATTTTTATAAATATAGGAGAGTTTTTGCAGTCTTCTCAATATTGCTCCTGAGTTACTCTGTTTTGAGTTAGTTGCTAGATTGGGAGCGTTGTTACTATGGACCCGACATCCCTGACATGTAAAGTGTTTGTTTTGACTGGCTGGTTTTGCTGTGTGGGAGGGCTGAAGAGTTTCTAAAACATGGCAGCTCTGTTTTTCGCCTGGAGAGATTTAATGGAACTGATATGGTTTCGGGTCTTCTTTTTTCTTTCTTTTTTCATAAAAACAAATAAAACAAAATGTGCATGTCCTTTATTTGTTTGATTTTGCAGGTCACACTTGTTTCAACAAGCATGGCAGCTGAAGAGATAAACAGCCATTTTTATGTTTCCTCGACAAAGAGTGGTGGAGTTTTCTCTGACAAGGTGAAGACAGAGACCTGAGCTGAAGATGAAACAAATGTGAAGCTGTTGTGCTGTTGGGAAGGAGACTGTATGGACTATGGCGTAGCAACAATTGAAAGTGCAGTGCAGAGTGGATCACCAGCAGTGTGGAGGGAAAATGAATAAAGCAGAAGTGTTACGGGAGAAAAAACATACAAAACTGTGCAGCTGTTGTGTTGGAAAGGAGACTGTATGAACTATGACACATCAACTATTGAAAGAACAGAGCAGGGTGGACCAGCAGCAGCATGGAGAGAAAATGAATAAAGCAGAGTTATTACAGAGGAAAAAACTTATAAAACTGACATTTGAACATTTTTGTTTGTGCTCTTGGCTTGGTTTCAGTGGGGTGCTATGGAGTGACAGACTGGCTTCAGTTTCACGATTTGAGAGGGAGCGAGAACAGCTTGAAGATTTGGGTTTAATATGTGAAAAAAAAAACTAAAAGTGATGTGCCATCTTTTATTTGTAGGCAAGTATAACAGTGCCTGGTACTGTTGTGTGTTTGTGAAAGAGCTCTGCATCAGAGATGTGAAGGGGTGAAGTTAGGTAGCTTTTGGTGTGCAAGTTCTGTAGAGTAATATGAAAATGAAAGCTGGGAAGTAATGCCAGCTGTGGGAGGTTGATTGACAGGTTGTGTTTAACACACATATATGTGATAAACTTTTGTTCTAAAATTTAGCACACATATGTGGAAATAAGTGGATTTATCACATGGATTGTGAGTGCACACCTATTGCATATATACTTATATTTTGATTATGTCCCATGTTATTAGATGCTGGATTTAATTAAACTGAGCTGTGCTGTAATTAATGTGATTTTAAAGAATAAAATTATTTCACCACACTGCAATTAACACTGTAAGATAATTTACAGTTTAGTACTGTTAAATAAACCATTATCAAAAATAGTTCACTGAGTAATAAAATTACCAGATAATCCCAAGGGATTAAACATTAAGATGCTGAAGATTTTATGGCTGCTGCCTTTATTGTTGTTTTTATTAGGAAATGTAAAATTGCTGTCCAGTTCAGCTCTTTGCCTCCATTACCTTTCCCTGACCCACTCTTACCCCAATAACCAGTTTACAAGAAACTACACTCCCTCCTCCACATACACCCAGCCTGCAAACTTCCCTTCCCCTTCCCTCCTCTCCCCATCCTCTAACTTGTCCACCCCTCCCTTCATCCTTCCCCAGTTCCCTTCTTTATCCCCCTCTCCCCACTCCCTTCTTTGTTACCCTCTGCACTAACCCATATATTTACCTTCACCGCCCCACTACCCCCACCACCATACATCCGTCTCCCCTTCCTCCCTCTTTTCCCTTCCCCTCCTCCCCCTTCCCTCGCCTACTCAGTCACCATCCCCTGACCTCCTCTCCCTCCACAACATTTGACTTTTATGGGGCAAAACTTTTTAATCATTAAATTAACACAGTATTGTATGGTAATGGAATCATTTATATTGTATTGCACCTATGTGACTCAAGATCATCTAGTATGTGTGTGTGTGTGTGCGTATATATATATATAAACTATTTTTGTGATTTATGCATGCTATTTTATCCATTAGTTTCACATGAAGTGTGTGTGTGTATATATGTGTGTGTGTGTGTGTGTGTGTGTGTGTGTATATATATATTAAAGGCAAAAAAACTCCTTTTAATGCATCAGTTAGGGTTGTTCCACAGCAACAAAAGCGAGAAAATTCAATGTTAGGGTTGAAACCCACTTTGTAACCCTCCAGCCCACCCCCCAACTGGAATCAAGGTGTGCATTGGGGTCATCGTCCCTAACTGTCACCCCATCACATGTGGAAAGAAGCTGAGGAGAAGAGTATTTTTTTATAGTGGTATGTATTAACACTTTTCTGGCTAGTTTTGTACCTAGCCCCCTTTAGGGGGCTAAGAATTTTTTGACAAAAAGTCCCTATCTCGCACCATTTTTGAGATACGGGCCCTGAAAGGCGTGTCGAATGCCGTAATGTTATCCTATGGGGAAAAAACAGAAGTTCAGACTGCCATAACTTTGCCTCCCTGTAATATTTTTTCACCAAACTAATGAAAGGAACATATGTGGGATTTTGGCTGTGCTCCCTGCAAATTTCAGCCCAAAAGACCAAGCCGTTATTTTTCAGCAGGGCGCCAAACGATTGCTGCAATGCGTCATACGCCGTAATGTTATCCTATGGGAAAAAGCATCAATTTTGGAGTACCATAACTTTGCTGCCGTGTAATATTTTTTCAGCAAAATACTGAAAGGCACATCTGTGAGATGTCAGCTGCGTTCCCTCGAAATTTCAGCCCAAAACTCCAAACTGTTCTTTTGCAGTGGAGTGCCAAAGAATTACTGTTATTTGGGACATAGTGTCGCAAAGAAGTGTTGTGATTTGCGAAAGCTTTCACAAACATTTGCGACACTTTCATGAGTGCGACACTACTTTGCAAAAGTACTTTTTCCAGAAATCTGAAAAACATATTTCTGGGGTGTTTTACCCCAAAATAAAGATATGGCTAGCATCCTCAGGGCCCGACTAGGTGAATACAAAAAGAATTAGGTTGCTAGAGGGTCTCAATTTTAAATGCCAAGCATTTTTCTGATCACTAACTGAAAACAAAATGGCAGATTTGTGACAGTAAAAGGGCCATTTGTGACAGTAAAAAGTGCATTTGTGAAAGTGTCGAACTTTTTGTTAACTTCTCCCATTGACTTATAATGGGAACTTGTTTTTTGAATAACTTTTGAACCGTTTAATATTTTTTCACAAAATCTTCAAAAGGCACATCGGGGACCCTGGCTGCATGTTGCCTGAAGATTTTGGACTGGTTGCACAAACTGTGCGACAAATTGCGACAGTACTTTTCTAGTCCGTGGGAAAATGACAGCAATTCTTTGGCACTCCACTGCAAAAGAATGGTTTGGAGTTTTATGCTGAAATTTGGAGGAAATGCAATAAACATCTCACAGATGTGGCTTTCAGTGATTTTTTGAAAAAATATTACACGGCTGCAAAGTTAAAGTACTCCAAAGTTGACACCTTTTCCCATAGGATAACATTACGGCGTACGATGCATCGCAGCAATTGTTGGCACCCTGCTGCAAAATAACAGTTTGGTCTTTTGGTCTGAAATTTGCAGGGAACACAGGCAACATCCCACAGATGTGCCTTTCAGTGGTTTGGTGAAAAAATATTACAGGGAGGCAAAGTTATGGCAGTCCAAACTTCTGTTTTTTTCCCATAGGATAACATTACGGGGTTTGACCCACCTTTCAGGGCTCGTGTCTCAAAAACGGTGCGAGATATGGACTTTTTGTCAAAACATTTCTTAGCCCCCAACTAGGGGCTAAGTACAAAACTAGCCAGGAAAGTGATAATTCATACGACTTTTAAATTTTTTTTCTGTGTCATACGGTTACTGAGATATAAGAAATGTACTATTCCAAGTCCTCATTTTTGTGTTCAGAGAGTCATTATTTTTTTTTTTTATTTAGTTGTTTAACCTGGTATAGCACACTAAGCTGGAAGCTTTTTTTACAGGAGCGACCTGTAATTTTGCATACATTCTTTGTACTCACTGTCTTTCTCTATACAGCTTTTGGGAAAAACCAGCCTGTGCACTTACATTACTGTTTCCATTACTGTTTCTGCTTACGGTTCCGTACCCATTTCACTTACCGTTCACATTTACGCCACCATGTGCATTACCCTTTGCGTTTTCATTTGCAGTTGCATTTGCGTTGTTTTTAACATTTCTGTCTACAGTACTGTTTCTCTTTCTGTTTCGCTTTGCGTCACCATGCGCATTACGATTTGCATTTGCGGGCACAATGTTACTATGTGACAAGACATCACGTGACGGGCCCCGCGCTCCCGCCGCCGCATTACATTATATATTTCTCATTATCACTCTCAAAAAGAAGGAAAATTAGAGGCAAAAAACTCCATTTAATGCATCAGTTAGGGTTGTTCCACAGTGACAAAAGTGAGGAAATTCGATGTTAGGGTTGAAACCCCCTTTGCACCCCTCCAGCCCACCCCCACAAATGGAATTGGGGTGTGCATTGGGGTCATCGGTCCTGTCACCCCATTCTCCTATTCCTCAGCTTCTTTCCACATGTGATGGGGTGACACTTAGGGCCGATGACCCCAATGCGCACCCCGATTCCATTTGGGGTGGGCTGAGGTGCAAAGGGGTTTCAACTTAACATTGAATTTCCTCACTTTTGTCGCTGTGGAACAACCCTAACTGATGCATTAAATGGAGTTTTTTGCCTCTAATAGATCTCTCTCTCTCTCTCTCTCTCTATATATATATATATATATACACACACACACACGCACATATATATATATTATGGTAGCACGGTACTGCTACCATAGTTAGGGTTGAGGAGCCATTTCTATGTTAAACCCCAAAAATTTGCACTTTAATAACTTTGCAACTGTTTGACAGATTTGGCTGAAATTTGGAATACACGATCAAGAACCATAGGCCTTGGAATCTGCCATGTTTTGTACCAGTCGGATATATGGCTGCAAAGTTATTAAGCATGATTTGCACACGCTTACGCTTTTCTGGAATTCTACGGTCACGTGTACAAGTCGCACGGTTTGCGCTTAATTTTATCCCAAAATCTTCAGAGAATGTGCAGCCAGGGTCCCCGATGTGTCTTTTGAAGATTTGGTGAAAAATATTAAACGGTTCAAAGTTATTCAAAAACAATTTACCATTATAAGTCAATGGGAAAAGTTAACAAAAAGTTCAACACTTTTGCAAATGCATTTTTACTTTCGCAAATGGGCCTGTTACTTTCACAAATCGGCCATTTTGTTTTCAGTTGGTGATTAGAAAAATGCTTGGCATTTAAATTTGGGACCCTCTAGCAACCTAATTCTTTTTGTATTCACCTAGTCGGACCATGAGGATGCTAGCCATGTCTTTATTTGGGGGTAAAACACCCCAGAGATATGTTTTTCAGATTTCTGCAAAAAGTACTTTTGCAAAGTACTTTCATGCTCATGAAAGTGTCACAAATGTTTGTGAAAGCTTTCGCAAATTGCGACAGTAATTTTCTAGTCTGTGGGAAAATGACAGCAATTCTTTGGCAGTGCACTGCAAAAGAACGGTTGGGAGTTTTGGGCTGAAATTTGAAGGGAACGTAGCCGACGTCTCACAGATGTGCCTTTCAGTGTTGCATTGAAAAATATTACATGGTAGCAAAGTTACGGCACTCCAAAGTTGACAGTTTTCCCATAGGAAAACATTACGGTGCCCGATGCATTACAGGAATCCTTTGGCACCCTGCTGCAAAATAACGGTTTGGTCTTTTTTCCTGAAATTTGGAGGGAAGACAGCCAACAGCCCACAGATGTGCCTTTCAGTGGTTTGGTGAAAAAAATATTACAGGGAGGCAAAGTTATGGCCCTCCGAACTTCTCTTTTTTCCCATAGGATAACATTACGGCATTCACCGTGCCTTTCACGTCCCATATCTCGGAAACGGTGCAAGATACGGACTTTTCATTGGAAAAGTCCTTAGCCCCCAACTAGGGGCTAAGTACAAAACTAGCCAGGAAAGTGATAATTCATATGACTTTTAAATTTTTTTTCTGTGTCATACGGTTACTGAGATATAAGAAATGTACTATTCCAAGTCCTCATTTTTGTGTTCAGAGAGTCATTATTTTTTTTTTTTATTTAGTTGTTTAACCTGGTATAGCACACTAAGCTGGAAGCTTTTTTTACAGGAGTGACCTGTAATTTTGCATACATTCTTTGTACTCACTGTCTTTCTCTATACAGCTTTTGGGAAAAACCAGCCTGTGCACTTACATTACTGTTTCCATTACTGTTTCTGCTTGCGGTTCTGTACCCATTTCACTTACCGTTCACATTTACGCCACCATGTGCATTATCCTTTGCGTTTTCATTTGCAGTTGCATTTGCGTTGTTTTTAACATTTCTGTCTACAGTACTGTTTCTCTTTCTGTTTCGCTTTGCGTCACCATGCGCATTACGATTTGCATTTGCGGGCACAATGTTACTATGTGACAAGACATCACGTGACGGGCCCCGCGCTCCCGCCGCCGCATTACATTATATATTTCTCATTATCACTCTCAAAAAGAAGGAAAATTAGAGGCAAAAAACTCCATTTAATGCATCAGTTAGGGTTGTTCCACAGTGACAAAAGTGAGGAAATTCGATGTTAGGGTTGAAACCCCCTTTGCACCCCTCCAGCCCACCCCCACAAATGGAATTGGGGTGTGCATTGGGGTCATCGGTCCTGTCACCCCATTCTCCTATTCCTCAGCTTCTTTCCACATGTGATGGGGTGACACTTAGGGCCGATGACCCCAATGCGCACCCCGATTCCATTTGGGGGGGTGGACTGAAGGGGTGCAAAGGGGGTTTCAACCTTAACATTGAATTTCCTCACTTTTGTCGCCGTGGAACAACCCTAACTGATGCATTAAATGGAGTTTTTTGCCTCTAATAGATCTCTCTCTCTCTCTCTCTCTCTCTATATATATATATATATACACACACACACACACATATATATATATATTATGGTAGCACGGTACTGCTACCATAGTTAGGGTTGAGGAGCCATTTCTATGTTAAACCCCAAAAATTTGCACTTTAATAACTTTGCAACTGTTTGACAGATTTGGCTGAAATTTGGAATACACGATCAAGAACCATAGGCCTTGGAATCTGCCATGTTTTGTACCAGTTGGATATATGGCTGCAAAGTTATTAAGCATGATTTGCACGCACGTTTACGCTTTTCTGGAATTCTACGGTCACGTGTACAAGTCGCACGGTTTGCGCGACCATCCCAAAATCTTCAGAGAATGTGCAGCCAGGGTCCCCGATGTGTCGTTTGAAGATTTGGTGAAAAAATATTAAACGGTTCAAAAGTTATTCAAAAAACAATTTACCATTATAAGTCAATGGGAAAAGTTAACAAAAAGTTCAACACTTTTGCAAATGCATTTTTACTTTCTCAAATGGGCCTGTTACTTTCACAAATCGGCCATTTTGTTTTCAGTTGGTGATTAGAAAAATGCTTGGCATTTAAATTTGGGACCCTCTAGCAACCTAATTCTTTTTGTATTCACCTAGTCGGACCATGAGGATGCTAGCCATGTCTTTATTTGGGGGTAAAACACCCCAGAGATATGTTTTTCAGATTTCTGCAAAAAGTACTTTTGCAAAGTACTTTCATGCTCATGAAAGTGTCACAAATGTTTGTGAAAGCTTTCGCAAATTGCGACAGTAATTTTCTAGTCTGTGGGAAAATGACAGCAATTCTTTGGCAGTGCACTGCAAAAGAACGGTTGGGAGTTTTGGGCTGAAATTTGAAGGGAACGTAGCCGACGTCTCACAGATGTGCCTTTCAGTGTTGCATCGAAAAAATATTACATGGCAGCAAAGTTACGGCACTCCAAAGTTGACAGTTTTTCCCATAGGAAAACATTACGGTGCCCGATGCATTACAGGAATCCTTTGGCACCCTGCTGCAAAATAACGGTTTGGTCTTTTTTCCTGAAATTTGAAGGGAAGACAGCCAACAGCCCACAGATGTGCCTTTCAGTGGTTTGGTGAAAAAAATATTACAGGGAGGCAAAGTTATGGCACTCCGAACTTCTCTTTTTTCCCATAGGATAACATTACGGCATTCACCGTGCCTTTCACGTCCCATATCTCGGAAACGGTGCAAGATACGGACTTTTCATTGGAAAAGTCCTTAGCCCCCAACTAGGGGTAAGTACAAAACTAGCCAGGACAGTCATAAATCATACGACTTTAAAAAATTTTTTTTACGTTGTACGGTTCCTGAGTTATAACCTATTTGGTATTCCAAGTCCTCATTTTCTGCTCCGATACCCATTATTATGCTTACATTCTTTGTACTCACTGTCTTTCTCTATTCAGCTTTTGGGGAAAACCAGCCTGTGCGCTTACATTACTGTTACCATTGCCCTTTCCGCTTGCAGTTCCATGCCTGTTTCAATTACATTGTTGTCGCCACACCGCTGGGTGCCATCCTTTATATTTACCTTGTGCTTACGTTTCTGTTATTTTTTGCCATTTGTGTCTACCATACTGTTTCTCTTTCTGTTTCACTTTGCGTCACCATGCTCATTGACATTTCCGTTTGCAGGCACCATGTTACTATGTGACAAGACATCACGTGGCACACTGTTCCCGTCTACGCCACCGTGTTTGTTACCCTTTCTGTTCTCATTCACGCTTTCATTACCTTGTGTGCCACTGTTAGTGCTTCTGTTTGCGTTGCTGTTCCTGTTACAATGCCACAAGACAGCATGTGGTGAGAGTGCGGGGGCCCTTTGGGCCCTGCGCTCTCGCTACTGCATTACGTGCTGGGAGTTCGGGTCCCTATGTGTGTTATGCTTTGTGTTATCATTTGCACTTGCGTTTCTGTTATTTTTTGCCATTTGTGTCTACAGTACTGTTTCTATTTCTGTTTCACTTTGCGTCACCATGCCCATTGACATTTCCGTTTGCAGGCACCATGTTACTATGTGACAACACATCACATGGCAGACTGTTCCCGTCTATACCACCGTGTACATTGCCCTTTCTGTTGTCATTTGATCTTGCGTTACCATGTACGCCACTGTTAGCACTTCTGTTTGCGTTGCTCTTCCTGTTATTATGCCACAAGAAATCATGTGGTGGGAGCACGGGGCCCAAAGGGCCCCACGCTCCCGCCACCACATTACATTCACTATTTCTCATTTTCTTTCTCAAAAAGAAGGGAAATTAGAGGCAAAAAACTCAGTATAATGCATTAGTTTGGGTTGTTCCACAGCAACAAATTTGAAGAAATTCGCTGTTAGTGTTGAAAACCCTAACTCTGAATTCAACTCCCCCAGCACCACACACACACAGACACACACACACACACACACACACACACACATGCAAGTATGGGGGAGGAACAAGTCAACACAACCAATGACAGACATCCAGCAGCAGGTGACAGAAATAAAAAACAATTGTCTAAATGTACCACGAGACATCCCCACCCACCTGACCAGATACTGCATGCTCAGTGGAGATCAACAGCAAAACTGAGGCTGGGGGGGTGAATTCGGAGTTAGGATTTTCAACCCTAAGAGCAAATTTCCTCACTTTTGTCGCTGTGGAACAACCCTAACTATTGCATTAAACGGAGTTTTTTGCCTCTAATATATATATATATATATGTATGAGAGATGGAGATATCTATATATTAGAGGCAAAAAACTCTGTTTAATCATCAGTTAGGGTTGTTCCACAGTGACAAAAGCAAGAAATTAGGTGTTTGGGGATGGCCCCCATAGACCTCCTCAGCCCACCCCCACTGGCATCGGGTGCACGTTGGGGTCATTGGCACCAACTCTCACCCCATCACATGTGTAAAGAAGCTGAGGAATAGGAGAATGGGGTGAGAGTAAGGACCGATGACCCCAATGTGCGCCCCAATGTCTGTTGGGGGTGGCGGAGGTCCAAGGGGCTTTCAACCCTAACGCTAAATTTCCTCACTTTTGTTGCTGTGGAACAACCCTAACTGATGCATTAAACTGAGTTTTTTTGCCTCTAATTTCCCTTCTTTTTGAGAATGATGATGTGAAATAGTGAATGTAATGCGGCACATGATGTCTTGTGACATAGTAAAAGGAACAGCAATGCAAACAGAATCACAAACAGTGGTGCACATGGTAACGCAAAGGTAAATGGTAAAGGAATCATTAATAGAAACGCAAAAGCAAAGTGACACCGAAGAGAACAGTGACACAAAAGGACATTGAAGTGCGTATGAAAACACAACTGGTAATGCAAACAGTGATGGCAGCTGATTTTAAATGGAAATGTTAAGTGTCACAGTAAAAAGAACATGAAAGGAAACAGAAACGGAAACTCGAACACAAGCACACATGTAAACATAAACCATAACGCGCACAGGCACGGTACCGCAATTGTAAATGCAAATGGTAAAGTTAACATGAAGAATAATGCCAAAGGAAACAGAAATGGAAATGGGAACAGAAGCGCATATGGAAACACAAACTGAAACATGCATGGGCACAGTAACGCAATTGCAAATGCAAATGGTAACAGTAACAGCAAGGAAGAAGCAAAACAAAAGAGAAATGGAAACGCAAACAAAAGGGCTGCCAGAAACGCAAATGGCAATGCGCACGGTGATGCAAACAAAAATGCAAACAGAAACAGTACTGGAAACGCAAATGGTAACAGTAATGAAAATGCAAGTGCAAATGACATTGCAAAGGGTAACGCACACGGTGGCGTACACGGGAACGGTAACACAAACAGGGACATAAACGCTAGTGGAAACAGTAACTGTAACAGTAACGGAAGCACATACCCTGTTTTTGCCAAACAGGTGCATAGAGAAACACAGTGTGTGCAAAGAATGCATGCATTGTAATGGGCATTGGAGCTTAAAATGAGAATTGGAAGTAGTTAACTGCTAATATCTCAGCAACCGCACAATGTAGAAAAAAATTTAAATTTCACAGAAATCATGTTTTTCCTGGCTAGGTTTTATTTATTACAAACTTGCAACAAAAAATCTGTATCTCGCATCATTTTCGAGATACGAGCCCCGAAAGGCACGTTGTGCACCACCATGTTAGTCTATGGGGATAAATGCCTACTTCAGAGTACCGTAACTTTGCAGCCATGCAATATTTTTGCAACAAACCACCAAAAGGCACATATGTGATATATTGGCTGCATTCCCTCCAAATTTCAGCTCAAAAGATCTAACCGTTCTTTTGCAGCAGGGTGGCAAAGAACTGTTGTCATTTTGGCCATAGTCTGAAAAAGTAGTATCATGATTTGCGAAAGCTAATGAAAACATTTGCAAAAGTGTCACGAGTGCGATACTACTTTGCGACACTACTTTTTACAGAAATTTGAAAAGCATATTTCTATGGTGTTTAACCCCAAAATAAAGACATGCCTAGCATCCTCAGGGCTCAAATAGGTAAACACAAAAATAATTGTGTCCCTAGATGGTCCCTATTTTAAATGGCAAGCATTTTTCTAATCACCAACTGAAAACAAAATGGTGGATTTGTGACACTACTAGGGCCATTTGTGACACTAAAGAGTGCATTTGCGACACTATCAAACTTTTTGTTAACTTTTCCCATTGACTTAAAATGGGAACTTGTTTTTTGAATAACTTTTGAACTGTTTAATATTTTTTTATGAAATCTTTGAAAGGCACATTAGGGACCCTGGCCGCACATTCCCTGAAGTTTTCGGACCAGTTGCACAAACCGTGTAACCTGTAGGCCTGAGCAAAGAATTCACCAGAAACCGTAAACACGCTTGCAGATCACTCTTAATAACTCCACAGCTATATATCTTACTGGTACAAAAGTTGGTAGATCCCAAGATGCATGTTTCTTTATTATGCATTCCAAATTTCAGCCAAATCCATTTAACGGTGGCAAAGTTATTAAGGTGCAAAGTTTGACCCTTTAACCTTAAAAGTGCTACTCAACCCTAACTATGGTAGCACTATTGTGCTACCATAGTAAGGGTTGAGGAGCCATTTACATGTTAAACCTAACATTTTGCACCTTAATAACTTTGGAACCATTAAATGGATTTTCCTAAAATTTGGAATACATGATCAAGAATCATGCATCATGGGATCTGCCAACTTTTGTGCTGTTCAGAAATACAGCTATGGAGTTATTATGCGTGATCTGTGCACGCGTTTGCTCTTTTTTGGAATTCTTTGATCATCTCTACAGGTCGCACGGTTTGCACAACCAGTCAGAAATCTTCAGGGAACATGTGACCAGGTTCTCTGATGTGCCTTTTTGAAGATTTTGTGAAAGAATATTAAACGGTTCAAAAATTATTCAAAAAACTATTTCCCATTATAAGTCAATGGGAAAAGTTAACAAAAAGTTCAACAGTGTCGCAAATGCAGTTTTTACTTTCGTAAATTGCCCTTTGTCTGTCGCAAATCCACCATTTTGTTTTCAGTTGGTCATCAGAAAATGATTGACATTTAAATGTGGACCCTCTAGCAACCTAATTATTTTTGTATTCACCTAGTTGGACCCTGAGGATGCTAGCTATGTCTTTATTTTGGAGTAAACACCCAGAATACGCTTTTCAGATTTCTGAAAAGTACTTTAGCAGTTACTATGTTCAATTTCAAGCATGTCGCAAATGTTTGCGAAAGCTTTAAATTGCGACAGTAATTTTCTAGTCTGTGGGAAAATGACAGCAATTCTTTGGTAGTGCACTGCAAAAGAACAGTTGGGGGTTTTGGGCTGAAATTTGAAGGGAACATAGCCCACATCTCACAGATGTGCCTTTCAGTGTTGTATTGAAAAAATGTTACATGGCAGCAAAGTTACGGCACTCAAAAGTTGACAGTTTTTCCCATAGGAAAACATTACGGCGCCAGATACATTACAGGAATCCTTTTGCACCCTACTGCAAAATAACGGTTTGTTCTTTTTTTCCTGAAATTTGGAGGGAAGACAGCCAACAGCCCACAGATGTGCCTTTCAGTGGTTTGGTGAAAAAATATTACAGGGAGGCAAAGTTATGGCGCTCCGAACTTCTCTTTTTTTCCCATAGGATAACATTACGGCGTTCGCCGCGCCTTTCAGGGCCCATATCTCAGAAACGGTGCAAGATACGGACTTTTCTTTGGAAAAGTTCTTAGCCCCCAACTAGGGCCTAAGTACAAAACTAGCCAGGACAGTCATAAATCATAAAACTTAAAATTTTTTTTTTTCGTCGTACGGTTCCTGAGATATAACCTATTTAGTATTCCCAGTCCTCATTTTCTGCTCCGATACCCATTATTATGCATACATTCTTTGTACTCACTGTCTTTCTCTATTCAGCTTTTGGGGAAAACCAGCCTGTGCGCTTACATTACTGTTACCATTGCCCTTTCCGTGTTCCATGTCCGTTTAATTACCGCTGATGTCTACTCCACCACGCATGGCTATCCTTTGCATTTTCATTTGCGCTATGCTTCTGTTATTTTTGCCATTTGTGTCTACTGTACTGTTTCTCTTCTGTTTCACTTTGAGTCACCATGCCCACTGACATTTCCGTTTGCAGGCACCATGTTACTATGTGACAAGACATCACGTGGCACACCGTTCCCGTCTACGCCACCGTGTTTGTTACCCTTTCTGTTCTCATTCACGCTTTTGTTACCTTGTGCGCCACTGTTAGTGTTCTGTTTGCGTTGCTGTTCCTGTTACTATGCCACAAGACATCATGTGGTGAGAGTGCAGGGTCATTTGGGCCCCGCGCTCACCTCTACTGCATTACGTGCTGGGAGTGGCACCTTAGTGTGCGTTATCCTTGCGCTTTCATTTGCGCTATGCTTCTGTTATTTTTTCCATTTGTGTCTACAGTACTGTTTCTATTTCTGTTTCACTTTGCATCACCATGCCCATTGACATTTCCATTTGTAGGCACCATGTTACTAAGTGACAACACATCATATGGCAGACTGTTCCTGTCTATGCCACCGTGTACATCATGCTCTTTTCTGTTATTTACTATGCTACTATGTGCGTCACTGTCAGCACTTCTGTTTATAGATGCTTCTCATATGCCACAAGACATCATGTGGCGGGAGCACGCCCAAAGGGCCTCTGGCTCCGGCCCACTACATTACATCTACTATTTCTCATTTTCTATTCTCAAAAAGAAGGGAAATTAGAGGCAAAACTCCATTTAATGCATTGGTTAGGTTTTTCCGCACAGCACAGTGAGGGAAATTGCTGCTAGGTTGAAAACCCTAACTCCCGACCACCCCCAGCACCACACACACACAGACACACATGCATATGTGATGGGGAGATCAAGTCAACACAACCAATGACAGACATCCAGCAACAGGTGACAGAAATAAAACACAATTGTCTAAACGTACTACGAGACATCCCCACCCACCTGACCAGGTACTGCATGCTCAGTTGAGATCAACAGCAAAACTGAGGCTCGAGGGGTGAATTCGGGGTTAGGATTTTCAACTCTAACAGTGAATTTCCTCACTTTTGTCGCTGTGGAACAACCCTAACTAATGCATTAAATGGAGTTTTTTGCTCTAATATATACATATATATATATATATATGTATGAGAGATGGAGAATATTTATTACGAAATTTAAGATATTTGTTCTTTTGACAGTGACAAAAGCAAGACTTGGTGTTGATGAGTTTTCGAGTTCTTCCAGCTCACCCCTACTGAAATAGTGCACGTTAGTCACAGACCAATCCTCACCCCATCACATGTGTAAAGAAGCTGAGGAATAGGAGAATGGGGTGAGAGTAATGATTGATGACCCCAACGAGCACCACAATGTCTGTTGGGGTGGGCGGGAGGTCCAAGGGGGGCTTTCAACCCTAACACTGAATTTCCTCACTTTTGTTGCTGTGGAACAACCCTAACTGATGCATTAAACTGAGTGTTTTGCCTCTAATTTCCCTTCTTTTTGAGAATGATGATCTGAAATAATGACTGTAATGCGGCACATGATGTCTTGTGACATAGTAACAGGAACAGCAATGCAAACAGAAGCGCAAACAATGGTGCACATGGTAACGCAAAGGTAAATGGTAAAAGAAACATTAATGGAAACGCAAATGCAAAGTGACACCGAAGAGAACAGTGACACAAAAGGACATTGAAGTGCATACGAAAACACAACTGGTATTGCAAACAGTGATGGCAGCTGATTTTAAATGGAAATGTTAAATGTCACAGTAAAAAGAACATGAAAGGAAACAGAAACGGAAACTCGAACGCAAGCACACATGTAAACGTAAACCGTAATGCGCACAGGCACGGTACCGCAATTGTAAATGCAAATGGTAAAGTTAACATGAAGAATAATGCCAAAGGAAACAGAAACGGAAATGGGAACAGAAGCGCATTTGGAAACACAAACCGAAACATGCACGGGCACAGTAACGCAATTGCAAATGCAAATGGTAACAGTAACAGCAAGGAAGAAGCAAAACAAAAGAGAAATGGAAACACAAATGAAAGGGCTGCCAGAAACGCAAATGGCAATGCACATGGTGACACAAACAAAAATGCAAACAGAAACAGTACTGGAAACAGAAATGGTAACAGTAATGAAAATGCAAGTGTAAATGACAACGCAGAGGGTAACGCACACGGTAGCGTACATGGGAACGGTAACACAAACAGGAACATAAACGCTAGTGGAAACAGTAACTGTAACAGTAACGGAAGCACATACCCTGTTTTTGCCAAACAGGTGCATAGAGAAACACAGTGTGTGCAAAGAATGTATGCATTGTAATGGGCATTGAAGCTTAAAATGAGAATTGGAAGTAGTTAACTGCTAATCTCTCAGCAACCACACAATGTAGAAAAAAAATTTAATTTCATAGAAATCATGATTTTCCTGGCTAGGTTTTATTTATTACATAGCCCAAAGGGCTATGTAACTTGCAACAAAAAATCTGTATCTCGCATCATTTTCGAGATACGAGCCCCGAAAGGCACGGTGTGCACCACCATGTTAGTCTATGGGGATAAATGCCTACTTCAGAGTATCGTAACTTTGTAGCCATGCAATATTTTTGCACCAAATCACCAAAAGGCACATATGTGAGATGTTGGCTGCATTCCTTCCAAATTTCAGCTCAAAAGACCTAACCGTTCTTTTGCAGCAGGGTGGCAAAGAACTGCTGTCATTTTGGCCATAGTCTGAAAAAGTAGTGTCATGATTTGCGAAAGCTTTTGAAAACATTTGCGAAAGTGTCATGAGTGCGATACTACTTTGCAACACTACTTTTTACAGAAATTTGAAAAGCATATTTCTATGGTGTTTAACCCCAAAATAAAGACATGCCTAGCATCCTCAGGGATCAAATAGGTAAACACAAAAATAATTGTGTCCCTAGATGGTCCCTATTTTAAATGGCAAACATTTTTCTAATCACCAACTGAAAACAAAATGGTGGATTTGTGACACTACTAGGGCCATTTGTGACACTAAAAAGTGCATTTGCAACACTATCGAACTTTTTGTTAACTTTTCCCATTGACTTATAATGGAAACTTGTTTTTTGAATAACTTTTGAACAGTTTAATACTTTTTCATGAAATCTTTGAAAGGCACATTGGGGACCCTGGCCGCACATTCCCTGAAGTTTTCGGACCGGTTGCACAAACCGTGTAACCTGTAGGCATGAGCAAAGAATTCACCAGAAACCGTAAACACGCATGCAGATCACACTTAATAACTCCACAGCTATATATCTTACTGGTACAAAAGTTGGCATATCCCAAGATGCATGGTTCTTGATTAAGCATTCCAAATTTCAGCCAAATCCATTTAACGGTGGCAAAGTTATTAAGGTGCAAAGTTTGACCCTTTAACCTTAAAAGTGCTACTCAACCCTAACTATGGTAGCACTACTGTGCTACCATATATATGGTAGCTCAGTAGTGCTACCATAGTAAGGGTTGAGGAGCCATTTACATGTTAAACCTAACATTTTGCACCTTAATAACTTTGCAACCATTAAATGGATTTGCCTAAAATTTGGAATACATGATCAAGAACCATGCATCATAGGATCTGCCAACTTTTGTACTGTTCAGATATACGGCTGCAGAGTTATTAAGCATGATCTGTGCATGCTTTTGCGCTTTTTTGGAATTCTTTGATCATCTCTACAGGTCGCACGGTTTGTGCGACCGGTCGGAAATCTTCAGGGAACATGTGGCCAGGTTCCCTGATGTGCCTTTTTGAAGATTTTGTGAAAGAATATTAAACGGTTCAAAAATTATTCAAAAAACTATTTCCCATTATAAGTCAATGGGAAAAGTTAACAAAAAGTTCGATAGTGTCGCAAATGCAGTTTTTACTTTCGCAAATTGCCCTTTGTCTGTCGCAAATCCACCATTTTGTTTTCAGTTGGTCATCAGAAAAATGATTGACATTTAAATTTGGGACCCTCTAGCAACCTAATTCTTTTTGTATTCACCTAGTCGGAACCTGGGGATGCTAGGCATGTCTTTATTTTGGGGTAAAACACCCCAGAAATATGTTTTTCAAATTTTTGGAAAAAGTACTTTCACAAAGTACTTTCGCATTTGTGACACTATCGCATGAATTTGCGAAAGCTTTTACGAAGTTCAACAGTACTTTTGCAGGCTGTGGGAAAATGACAGCAATTCTTTGCCACCCAGCCGCAAAAGAACGGTTTGGTCTTTTAGGCTGTAATTTGGAGGGAACGCAGCCAACATCTCACAGATGTGGCTTTCATTATTTTGGTGAAAAAATATTACAGGGTGGCAAAGTTACGGCACTCCAAATTTGACACTTTTTCCCATAGGATAACATTGTGGCGTCTGCCGCATTCCAGGAATCCTTTGCCGCCCTGCTGCAAAATAACGGTTTGGTCTTTTGGTCTGAAATTTGGAGAGAAAAAAGCCAACATCCCACATATGTTTCTTTTTAGTGGTTTGGTAAAAAAAATATTACAGGGAGCCAAAGTTATGGCATTCCAAACTTCTCTTTTTCCCTTAGGCTAACATTATGGCATTTGCCGCGCCTTTCAGGGCCTGTATCTCAGAAACGGTGCGAGATACGGACTTTTTGTCAGAAAAATGCTTAGCCCCCTAACACAGGGCTAAGTACAAAACTAGCCAGGAATGTCATAAATCATATGACTTTTAAATTATTTTTCTATGTCGTACAGTTCCTGAGATATAAGCAATTTAGTATTCCAGCTCCTCATTTTTTTGCTCCGAGACCCATTATTATGCATACATTCTTTGTACTCACTGTCTTTCTCTATGCAGCTTTTGGGGAAAACCATCCTGTGTGCTTACATTACTGTTACCCTTACCGCTTCCGCTTGCCATGCTTCTGTAACTGTTTCACTTACTGGTCCCTGGCTTCATGGCACCACAAAAAGGCCACTATTCACGCTTATTTGTGCTTATGCTTGCATTATTTTAACTATTTATGTCTACAGTACTGTTTATCTTTCTGTTTTGCTTTGCATTACCATGCGATTATCGTTATGCTTTTATGGCTCCATGTTACTATGTGACAAGACACCGCCCGATTACATTCACTATTTCTCATTATCCTTCTCAAAAGAAGGAATAGAGGCAAAACTCCATTTATATTTTAATTAGGAGTTGTTCACAGTGACAAAGTGAAGAAATTTGATTGTTAGGGTTTGGCCCACCCCGACCCCCACATCCCCAACGGCCTGCGTTAGGTTGTCGATCTAATCTCACCCCATTCTCCTATACCTCTGCTTCTTCACACATCTGATGAGGTGAGAGTAGCTAGCAACCTTTACGGGTACCCCGATGCCGGTTGGGGGTGTGGGCGGGGGGTCCAAGGGGGGCTTTCAACCCTAACACCGAATTTCCTCGCTTTTGTCACTGTGGAACAACCCTAACTAATGCATTAAACAGAATTTTTTGCCTCGAACATATATATGTATATATATTTATTTATTGTTTAGTTAGATATTTATCACAATAGTACTGGTCATCATGTTTTCATGGGAGCTGTGATGTAAAATTTGCCACGTGATATTGAAATCAGCTCTTATTGGGAGATTCAAATTTTTGAATGAGCATACCTGTCCACTAGTAGGTACTAGCATCTTGAAAAAGCACTAAATACTAGCACAAAATGTTGGTGGTTGTTTGTATGTGAGTTTTGCCATGCTGTAAAATTGTCCTTTATTTATTATTAGTAAAATGTCTTTAAAACTTATCTGTATGCAGATTGGCTATACTGACTATATGAATGTTTGGTTCTAACTTCTCATCATTGTTGTAATAAGTATTTAAATACTGAAATTAATCTAAAAGTTGCATGCAGATGATTTTCTGTGGGGGTCTCAATTAAAAAAAGATGTGAGCTTTGACTGTAAATGAACAGATTTTTTTAGCCTGCCTGATGGTGCAGAGGGCTGAGGCTTTGCAAAACACCTTACATGGAGCCATGCTGGTGATGCAGGTCTGAGAATGAACTCACGATACCAGTGGCTGTTGGAGGGGGGAGGACCACGAGAGCATTGAGTAGCTGTCAGGCAGCTCTTCTCACCCAGACAGGGGTAGATCACCTTCCCAGCTCTTGGGTGCCACCAGGTGGAGGCCTGGTGGCAGAGCCAATGCTTGTGGGGGGGCCATATAGATAGCTGGGAGAATGGAGGCAGACCACAGTTCCAGAGCATTTGCATGTAGTTTCATGCTGTGCCATGGCTCTGGGATGGTAGGGATAAAAATCTGGTGGAAAGAGGGGACCAGGACTACATGAAACCTTGCCTGAGGTGCCACAGCCCACCGTGACACTCAAGTTAGGGGCAGGGACTTCTGAATGAGAATCACTGGGAGGGAGGGAGGGAGGGAGGGAGGATGGCCCTCCAGTACTAGTACCATCCTGGGGGCAGTCCATTGGGGAACTCCCTGATGGAGAGAGGCATGGGGCAGCCGATGGTACCCAGGGATGAGGCTGAATAGCCACCCAGTCAGTCCTGGAAAGGAAAAAAACCTTTGTAAATAGAAATGGAATAGAGTTTTAATGCTCCACTATCGAGGAAGGGGTGATTTCCTGGTTACCAGAGCATTAGGACTAGCTTTTATATGTACATGTCCATTTGTAAGTATAGAATACTCTGCTAGAGTACTTTTTCCCATTAATTTAGTTTTAGTAAGTTGCCCCTGTAGACACTTAACAATGTTTTCCCCATAGGATCTCCCGAACCCGACTTGTCAAAGTATTTGTGGTAGCATTTGTAGTTAATGATTCCCAGAGATGCAGCATTGAGCAGTTAGTCTTCCAGCAGTGTGCAAAATTAAATGAACCAATAATTAATAAAGCTTGTATCATTCAAGTATCTGATAAAATAACTAATCCTTCCTTTAAGAGGACTGCAGGGACACTGCATGACAATGCTAACAAGTGGCTTACAGGTATTTGGAGATTCCTGGGTTCTATTTTTTTTCATTTAATCATAGTGGCAGCCAGGGAAATAACCTGCCACTCCATCCCAACTCAGCCCGAGTTCATGTACAGTAAGTGCACAGGGAACTCAGTTCCCTACTGCTGCTCAGAAATGTAATGTGTACATCAGTTTAGCTGTTTAAATACTGCAATATAATATTGTTATACTGTATTTTATATTTCTCCATACATTTAGCAAAGATGGTGTTCTGTAAATTGGGGGGGGTTAGCAACTGGAATGGGGTTATGCCTTTGAGACTAGTTATAAAATGATTAGCAGTGAAAGCTGTGTGTTTGGTAGCTGAGAAGAGGCCTGAGGTGCCTTTTTGATGCTGACATTTGGGGTTGATTGTAGTACTAGTAGTAGTGGTCTTTTTTTTTAAAAAATATAAAATTTTCTGTGGGCCTAGGCGGCCTCCAGACCCCTGGCTGTTTCTGCTGAAGGTTACTTTCCCCCCCATCAAAGCAACTTCAACAGCCCCTGATGCTCACTGTACAAGATCTAAAAATAGGCAAGTCACCTAGCCCAGATGGGGTCTCAGATGACATCTAGAAATCTTTTGCTGCAGAAACATTACAATTTCTGCAACATTTATTTAATCAGTTTAAGGAAAAATGGTTGGCCTCAGTTCTACAATAAAGCCCTAATAACTTTAATCCCCACACCTGATAAGCCACCAAATGAATGTAAATCAGATAGGCTAATTTTCCTATTAAATTGAAATTTTAAAATCATTGCAAAAGGCCCTGCAAAAAGATTATAAAATATAATAATAATAAAAAAAAGTCATACATAAAGATCAAACTGGCTTCAGTGAAGGACAGGGACTTTCTCATAACATCTGTAGGCCCATAAGCTATAGTCATCACACATCAAACAACAATTCATTTTGATAGCTTTTGATGCTGAAATGGACTTTGATAGGGTCTCCTAGTCCTTTTGATTACAGACCCTGTCAAAGTTCAGGATAAGCCAACAGTTCATTCAATGGATTCAATTGACTTATGCATTCCCAACAGCTAAAATATACCAAATTTCAACATTTCTAGTAGTTTCAGTTTAAAAAGAGGGACTCACCAGACATATCCATTATCCACAATTCTTTATTATTTTTATGGAGCCTTTGGCACAAACAATGGGGACTGTAAATGACCTGGGCGTTGGTATGTGCAAATTGGCGCAGACTCAACCAGTGCTGTTCCACACCGTGGACAGGTTCTCATCAGCTGGTATTCACCACTGCTGGCCACCTGTCTGCTACCCCACTGGTGCACAGCAGTGCAGGAGGAGATCACAGCTGTGTGGGTGAGCATCCAATCAGATGCCCATCCTGGGTCCAGGAGTGGATCCTCTGCTGCACTTATGCAGGGGGTCCTGGGATGGTGAACAGCCTGACAGGGTTTAAACACTGGGCATTTGCCTGAATGGACACCACCAGCCCTCCCAGGTAGTACAGTGGGCAGGTGCTGATGTGTGCAGTAGGATCCCATTGCCCCCATCCCCACCATTAATCTTAGGGGAGGCACATAAATACTTATGGCATGGCCCTCCCTCATGCAGCATCACCCATGCTGGCATGGCATGCAAGTGCCATTGTGCATATGCGCAGATTGGGCATCCACCCTGGTACATCTCTATCCCACCTCTGGTGTAGCGCTGTGCAGCTGGCTGCAGGATCCAGTGTGCGTGGCACTAGCACATCTGTGAAGAATGCCACTGGGGGTACACTAGACCCCACTGCACAGCATTCAGGAATAGGATTGCCTATGCACCTTATATACACAGTGCACAGGCATTCAAGTAGTGACTAGACCCCAGTAAGAGAATCAAAGGAAGCAGCCTAGTGGTTCCCTCCCACCTTCCAATTGCTGACCCAGTAATCAGTAAGTTAAGCCATCATGCCCAGTGTTGCTCTCTCCCTCTTATCGTCAGCCTGCTACTTAATGAGTATATCCTTGGTGCCTAGTGGTCCTCCCTCCCTCCACTTACTGTCCTGGTACATCATGACTATATTCCTGGTGTCAAGTGTTCTCCCCCTCTGATCACCATCCTGGTACTTACTGAATATACCCCTGATACCTAGTGGTCCACCCTACCCTATGATCACCATCCCTGTACCCCTGTTAATAGTTCCTGGAGTCCAGTGGTCTCTCCCACCCTGCGATCGCTGTTTCTGTACCCCTGGTAAAAGTTCATGGTATCCAGTGGTCTCTTGCACCCTGTGAGCACTGTTCTTGTACCCCAAGAAAAAGTCCCTGGCATTTAGTGGTCCCTCCCACTCAGTGATCACTGTCCTTGTAAATTCTATAAATGTCCCTGGTGCTGAGCATCACCCCCCCTTCTCCAATCCCCAGCCCTGGTACACAAACAAAAGTCCTCCTGTTGGTCTGAGTGCCTGTCAATATATAGTGATGTATGAATAAATTGTACAGAAAACAACTGAAAATTTGATATTCCATGGCGTCCAGTGGTACCCCCCCAATCACCATTCCTGGTGCTATGCGATAGTTCCTGGCATCTAGTGTCAGCCCTCCACATCGCAGGCAATGACAACCATCCTGCCACTCCCCTTACCAAAAGCACCAGTGCCGCAGTCAGATATGGTGACCAGCACTCTTATCTCCACAGGCAGCAGCAGTGCAAAAGGGCTGGGAGTGCATGACCTATGTATATCACAGGGCACATGTCCTCTGTACAGTCTCAATACACCTTTTTGTTTTGTCTGACCATAATTCCCTAAGTTCCTGTGCCCTACGCACTCTACTACCTAGGGTATCTGGTATTTCCTGTTGCAGAAATTTGTCCAGTCTTACCTTGGATGCTTGTACTGTCTTCATATCCACTGTCTCCATTGGTTGACTTTTCCATAGCTTCAACACACTATGGAAGAAAAAGTACCTCCTAACATAACCTGCTTCTCTCAGTCTTCTTTTATCATGGGTGAACATGTTAAGGGCCTCTTGCCTCTTCTTACAGCTTTTGACCCCATACTCTTGGTCATTTTGGTGGCCCTGTGTTGAACATTCTAAACTGCCTAAATGCCCTTTTCGATTGAGGAGAACAAAAGAGCATGCATTACTCATGGTGGGGCCTGACCAGGAAGATGTAAAGTGACAGTAATATTTCTGCTGCTCTGCTGGTTGCCCCTTTTTACTGCACCACAGATACTCTACTGGCCCGTATTACAGGGTCCCCACATTGATTGCACAGCTTCAGCCCCTTGTCTATTATGACACTCAAGTCTTTTTCCTCCATAACTGTAGCAGGAGCAAAAGGAGTTTCATCAGTGTATAGATCCTACATCTGTTTTTCCTTCACAAGTGTTGCAACTTGCATTTGGCTAAATTGGCCTTAGGCTTTTGGAGGACAGACTAATTGTCCAGCTCATTCAATTCCTCTGGAGGTTTGTCACCATCCTCTAGGAAGTCTACTGCCATGGCTAGTTAAGTGTCATCTGCAAACTTAAGCAGCCTGCTGGAGGCCCCAGCTCTGAGATCAATGATGAAGATCTTGAAGAGCAGTGGACCAAGCACAAATCCCAGAGGAGTGTAGCTAAGTATTGCTGTCTACTTAGAGTAGTGCCCATCAACCACCTGCTTCTGCCTCCTGCCTTCAAGCCAGTTAGCAATCCACCATATGTCTCATGTACAGCACACAGGTTTACTTTGTCCAGAAGCTTATCATGCAACACAGTACCAAAAGCCCTGCTGAAGTCCAGCAAGACTATGTCCATTGCCCTGTCTCTGGCCACCTCTTCAAAGAATGTGATCAAGTTAGTTGACAGAATCTGCCCATCATAATGTCATACTGAGAAGGGATAAGAACGTTGGCTTCAACCAACCACTCCAATTTTTTGACCCTGATTATGACCTCCAGGACCTTGCCCAGTATTTATATTAGGTTGACTGGCTTGTAGTTGCTCTGATCTGAATGTGATCCCTTTTTGAAAATGTGGACCACACTAACCACTCTTTTCGGTCCTCTTACACCATGCCTGTTTGCATGGACTGCTGAAAGATCATTGCAAGCGGCACTGACAATTGTTTCTTTAGTTCCACTATGATCTTTGGGGTCATGAGGTCATAATATTGCAAGACATTATACCATCACAATATACTGTGTTGCCAATTCAGTGCAATATATTACAGCAGCATATGTCTTTGTTTTGTGGGGGGCTATGCTCCCAGCACCCTCCATTTTGGGAGGGCTGCTCCTCCACAAACCACCCTACTAATATATCTAACTCCGGGGTCTCATTTAAAATCACACAACATGTGAAAAAAATACAATTTCTTGGGTCTGGGACCAGGAATCGAAACCCGGTCCCAAACGCACTGCCAGCATCCCTTGCCCCTTGCTACTTGTGGCTCATCCTGTCAAGCTACACAGTATCTCACCAGCCCCCTGTCCCAGCAGAGGTCTTATCCACTGCATGGGAACAGAGAGAGGGTGCACCACTGCACATACTTCATTTAGCAGTATTGCACCCTCTCGCTGTTCACTACTGAGCTGGTATGTCATAAGCTATTAAGTGTGTGACATATTGACCAGGTAGGATTTTGGGGTGCATCCCATTTACCCTTTGGGACTTACCCGACTTGGTAATTAACAGGTATTCAGCTACCAAGGCAGGTGTGATGTAAAATAGTTGTTGTGTGGCTCGCCCACAGGTTCTTCTCCTCTACCCCTGTTTTCAAAGGCTTAATCTCCTCTTTCATCTTCTTCCTTCCATTTATATTCTAAGAAAATGCGTTTGTGTTGTCTGCAGCTGCTGCTGCTATCCTTGCTTTAACCCTTCATTTGCTGCATAAAGTTTACTTTTGTGGTCACTCAGTGCTGCTCTGGCCCTTCTCTCTGGCCTAGAAACAACCTGTCTCTTCACAACAATCATAGTCTTGTTGATCTGAATACATAGATACATAGATACATAGATACATAGATACATAGATACATAGACAGTGTCGGCAGATAAGGACCTATGGCCCACCCAGTCTGCCCATTTGAGCTTGTAAGTTCAGTTTATGTTTTCCTAGAAGTCTGTTGCCCCTTACCCCTGGCCTCCAGAATTCCTTTATGTCTATCCCATGCATTCTTAAATCCCGTGATTGTTTCAGCCCCCACCACTTCCTCTGGCAGGGTGTTCCACTTGTCCACCACCCATTCTGTGAAGAAATTCTTCCTCATGTTTCCTCTGAATCATCCTCCCTCCAACTTCATCCCATGCCCTCTAGTCCTGGCACATCTTTTTCGCTTAAAAATAGTGTATTCCTGCACCCTGTTCCTCCCTGTGAGATACTTGTATGTCTCTATCATATCCCCTCTCTCCCTCCTCTCCTCCAGGGAGTACATGTTCAGTTCCTTCAACCTGTCTTCATAGGACTTGTGATGCAATCCATGCACCATCTTTGTTGCCCTCCTCTGAACCTTTTCTACCCTGTCTATGTCCTTACGTAGGTAAGGTCTCCAGAACTGTACACTGTACTCCAGGTGGGGTCTCACTAGTGAAAAAGCAAGCAATTAACCAACTAAGCCACTACATATCCTTTTCAGTTGCCTTAGGTCCTGTTGGGCTGGGGGCACTTTGTGGCACATTTTCTCTTATTGCATACAGAAAAGCCTAGCTCTGCAGCTGTTTTGACCACTTTTTACAATGAGCACCACATGTGCTCGACATTATCACACTCAAACAGCTGCTCCAGTCCCTTAGACACCAGGTCCTTCATCATGACGTAGTTTAACTTTTTCAAAGTTTCTGGACCTGGTGTCTGAGGTCTGGTAAGGTCTTTCTGTTACCTGGATGAAGGTGACCCAGTTGTGTTCACTGCCTCCTACCAGGGCTGTCTTATCTTTGGACATGGGGGGGCACATGCCTCCCCTCCATGAAGTCCCAACCAAGTAGTGCATTTTTGGGCTTAGGAAGGCTGCTTACAATGTAACTTAGTGGTTCCTGTAGACAGATTTTTAATTGTGTACCCTTCCCGAAATTCTCATGTCCTAACATTCCTGCCTCCCACTGGTCCTTTAACTTGTATATTGGAGATGACATCATCTCTGCTGCTGAAGCAAGGTCAAGGGTGGCCTCAAACTTAATACTATGTTGGACCTGCTGCTCTAGGAAGCAGTTCTTAAAGATTAACAGGAATTCAGTGTCAGTCCTGCTATTAGCCCTAAAAGGCATCAGTCTATACCCAGGAGATTAAAGTCCCCCAGAATCACCACAGGATCTGATTTAGCTGCTGTCATAATATTGTCAAACAGCTGTGCATCATGATCCACTGCGATGTTTGGGGGCCTGTAGCACACCCCCAGGGTGACTTTTTGCCCTTTTTCCCCCCTAGCTTGGCCCAGATTACACTTACGAAAATGAAATATGTTTTAAAATATATTAACAATATATTTACATATAGTGAAATAGATTCCAATCTTCTTGTTCTATAATATATTGTAAAGTATTGGAAAATCAATATATTTTAAAACTTGTAAATATATTACAATCTACTATAAATATACACATTATTGCCACTTTAGTATATTATGAATATTGCAAAATATATTGATTAAATGCCAAATATATTGAAATAAGGATGGTAAATATATGTTATTGGTATATTGCCAATATATGTATAAATACATTTTTTTTACATTTCAAATTTTGTTTCCTATATTTACAAATATAAATATGATATACATGTGTAATAGATATCAATATAACTATTAACTTACCCAGACAAAAACAAAGAAAATTGTTTATGATTTGCATGTATCTCTACCTGTAAAACTGGAGTTCATCTTATTAATCATGAGGATATTTACACTGAATTATTGTTTTACAGTGCAGCTTTAACTCAAACATACATTTTATACATTTATACTTACACATTTTATTTATTTATTCATTTATTTATTTATTTATTTATTTATTTATTTATTTATTTATTTATTCAGTCTTGAATACAATACCTTTGAGTGCATGGCACTCATTTACAAAGGTTCCATGTCAGTGGAGAATGGTGAACAAACATACAAAGGAGGTATAACAAAGACAAAGTTTAAACAAACAGCAATGGTACATACTGTACTTTGTATCTTATATTTAAAACTTTAGAATGGGTGTTGAACCACAGCGAAGGAGGAGCAAAAGAGGGGAGAAGGGGGTAAGCAGCCAGAAGGCCTTGTCAGATCTAGAGTAGGGAGTGTGGGTGGGGTGCTGGCAGAAGGGTGGAGAGGGGAGGCAGGGGGTAGGTAGTGGCAGGGGATGGGAGAGTGAGGATAGGAGGGTTGAGCAAGGATTGGAGAGGTAATGCTATGAGGTAAGGGAAATGGGTTTATTGGTCGTAAACACAGGTGATGGAAACATTAGGTGTAACAGTCACAGGGACTGTTAGCAGTGAGATGCTGATGGAGCATGTGCTTGAAAGGATCTAGTTTAAGTAAGCTTGAGATTTCTTTGGGAAGTGCATTGAATCCAAGTGACACTGTATGCAAATGAATGCTGCACTTGAGATGCCCAGCATCTAGAAACAAAGAGTGTTTGTTGGGCTGAACTTCCAGTGTGCTGGGAGCTGCAGTGAGGGCTAAGGAAGTTGATGGTTTCTGGTGGCAGGAGGCCAAGAAGTGCTTTTTTACCTAGCAAGTAAGTTTGGTACTGTATCCTTCCACTTAGCTGAAGCCAACCAGTTTGAGCGTAAAGGTCACAAGTGTGAGTGAGGCATGCAGCACCAATTAATGCCATGACTATGGAGTGATGAAGTAGTAGCGACACCATAGATAACCAAGCCATAGTCGACAGTAGATATGACAGTGCTATTAATTGCAGATTTTAGGGCTACTGGCATCAGACAGTGCTTATGTCTGTGGAACAGACCAATCTTGGTATTGACCGTGTGAGCAACATTATCAATGTGCTGGGCATATGAAAGTAAGCAGTCCAAGGTAACTCCCAGGTACTTGAAATGTTGGATTTGTTCTAGTGATACTCTGATGGTAAGGGGTTGAGATTTGTGCTTATTGTGTGGGTACTACAGAACATCATGACTTTAGTTTTTTGTAGCTGAGGACCAATTTGTGGGAGTTGAACCAGTCCTCAACTTCTTCAAAGCTGTGCTGTAATTGATGTTCCAGTTGCTGGGGGGGTTAGGGTTACTAGTAATGATGATGGCGTCATCTGCATACAGAAGAATCCATTGGTGGCAGGCCCAGGGGAGGCTGTTGAAGAAAATTCTAAATAGCAGGGGCCCTAGAATGGACCCCTACAGCACTCCAGAGTGGATGGGCTGCATATCAGAGCTAACATTTGTAATTTTCACCTGTTGGGAGTGACTAGCCAAGTAACTCTTGAACCACTGTTACGTGTTGAAGGAGAGACCAATTGAAGTCAGTTGCTGTAGAAGTAGAGTGTGGTGAAGTGTATCAAAGGCCTTTGTTAGGTCAATGAAGGACACACCCACTGGATTGTCTTGATCAAGTGCTTGATGAATATAGCCTGTGAATTCCATTTATGCCGTAATGGTGCTATGATCTTTTCAGAAACCCATGTTGTTGTGGGCATTGGATTGCATATTTCTCAAGGTAATCCACCAATTGGTCAGCCACTATGCACTCAAGCACCTTAGATAAAGGTGGGAGGATAGATATGGGCCTGTAGTTTGCATGAGAGGCCCAATCCCCACTTTTGTGTATGGGGTTGCTAGGGCTGACTCCCAAATTTGTAGAAACTGAGCCACTTATAATGAAAAGTTGAGAATCTTAGTATGGGCTATAAGCAATTTGTCTAATGTGAGGGCAATGATTTTAAGATACAGCGAGTCGCCACTATTTCTTGACTTCCCTAGCACTTTGCTAATGTATTTCTTGGCCGCTAACAATGAAACCTTCCTAAAGTAAAAGGGTGGGGATGCTGTTGACCTCTCATCAAGACTGTGTGTAGGAGTAGGGGGAGGAATCATCAAAGAAGTCCAGGGGAAGGACGCTGCTCAAGTCAGCGAAGGCATTGTTAAAAACATTTTTTGTGGTCGTACCATCGATGTTAAGGTCTTTGGAACTTTACTGGTAAGATCTTTAATTTTATTCCAGAAATTCTTACTATTTCCCCCAAGAATTAGCAAGGGCCTCCTGATAATATTTGGTTTTCTTAAGTCAGCTTGCCTGTGTACATTCATTCCTGGCCGGTTTATATTCCTACACATCAGCATGTCTGCCCATATTTCTTCCTCAGTGCCAGAGGTGATCCCTGTGTTTCATCCTGGTGATCAATTCTAGGTTTATGACTTACCTCACAAGCGTATGCTTGTTAAAGGCTCAAATTGGTATTTATAGCACTCCATCTTGTTTCACTTTTAGGTCAGGGTGAGATCCTACATGTATTTGCTTTATAACTTGCACCTTTCTTTTCAGTCTATAAGCTAATGTTGTAAATTCAAAAGTATTGTAAAACTAGAAATGATCATGATTTTGGCTGATAAACTATGTTTTTGAAATATGAAAATTAATTATGCAAATGTACACATGGGACAAAACTAAGCATTTATAAAAAGACATGTAACATATATAAAAAATTTATGTAATGTATCAAATATATGTAACATATATAAAACATCTGACATATATACAAATATATGTAACATATAAAAAATATATGTACCATACAAAGAATACAGTATATATTTGAAATATACTAATAATATATTTCAGACAATGTATTACTAAACAGATTGACATGCTTTCAAGCAATGCATTAGGCAGAACATGTGGTTTCATTATATGCTAAAGTATGCTGCATATTATAGTTCACTGAGTCAATGTTTTTTTCAGTATAGTGACATTTTTGCATATATGAGTCAGAAATATATTATGTCAGTATATTTAAAACTATATTTCATAATACATTATATAATATATTACATTGGGACAATATATATTCTCAGTGTATTCACATACATTAATGCATATTTTTCAACATATTGCAATACATTCCATTTTCGTAAGGGGAGCTCTGAGACACTGTTTAGCCCTGGATATCCTCCTAATATGCGACAGGAACTCTATCCTTTATTATGACAGCCACCCAACCCCTATTGTAATAAGTCCATACCTCTGGTATAGTCTGCATCTATGTAGCCTAGAATCTCTGTCATTTTCTTCCCACCACCATATGTCCGTGAAGGACACTATGACCTGGTCTTTGAAGTGAATTAGACCCTAAAACTCATCCATTTTGTTGGATTAGCTCTTCATGTTGGCCAGTATGCAACAAGTGAGGAATGTGGGAGATAATCTCTGAGGCAATCCAGGATCCTTACTTCAAGGGGTATGTTCGCCAGATAGGTTGCTGATTCACAAGGGACTTCAAAATGTGAAATCCAACCCACCTTGTCCTGTGACCTGGTCAGAACAGCTCAGTTTCAAATGTGCACCTGATCAGGTTTCAGCACAAGTCACAGCTCATGCTCTCAGTAGTTTATTTTTGACCCAGAATAATTTTTATAACCAGAAATGTAAAGTGTGTGGTGTCTATGACTTGTAACTACTTCCTTTTTGCAGGAAGACTTTCTTCTGACTATTTTAACTACTCTGCTTTATTATCCTTTTCCATCTGCAGCTTGCCACTGATTCTACTGGGGCTAGCATCATGATGGTGCATCATGTGGGACAGGACAGACCTACTTTGTGTATTGATCATAGACAGCTTTACAGCTATTTAAAAGACAAAGAACCTCTGTGCGTAAACACTGAGGCAAGGGTTACCCCAAAGGGCATTTGGCTGGGAAGCCAAGTTTCAAGAAAATACAAAATCACACATGCCCCCACAATTTTTCTCCCCTATTGCCTGAATTTCAGTACTAACATGTTTCCCTCCATTGCTTATTCTTACATCCTATTTGCCTGTAGCTGTAGCTACATGTGCCTTACCAGCATTTGAAAGTGCCACTCAGCTCAGTTTACCACACGCAGATGCCAGGATGGAATGCTAAAGCACACATGTGGTCCCTTACACAGCAGTCAAACACTGTGCTGAAATACAAAAATGGAGAGCCACCCTGGAAGTGGGCCTCTCACTGTTTATATAGAATAAGTCTGACATCTTGAAAACCATGCTAGTGATTCCAGGATTAGCATACACACATCCTGATTCAGCGTGACAATATTGTTTGGGTGTTTCAAGAGGGGCTAGGGCTGAGTGTGCTGTTCATACACGGGTTACTAACAAAGGTAATGAACATCTCCATGCCTGCTAGACTAATAGATAAGATGACAATACAGTGGAATGCCACCTCTAATCATCTTTCTTCTCCAGAGCTATATCCCTCTGTAGTCCCATTGTCTGTTGCATGCCTATCCTCTCTTTCTGCCAATGTTTAACGTCATGCATCTGATGTCGAGCAGGTTGCACATGCACAAACAAGTGGCTGCCATCTTGTAAATGGTTAGATGGGATTGAGAACTTATTTCTGCCTTCAGCAGCAATACAAGCCAGTGATCTCATGATTGGTAGACCTCCCCACTTCTCACTTGGTTTACCACTTTTAGTGCAGTAGTTCTCCTGTGCCTCACACTCCTCTCAAACTGGCGAATATTTAAGCCTCTCCACCACCATATTTGACCTGACTCACATGACTTCCAGTGGCCATGTTATTGGAGGATCTATACCTACATAAGGCACTTGTAGGCTGACTGGAATAGACCACATCATCACTTCTGATGGCCATCTTAGGTGGGTGCTACATTCCACTATCTGTTCCTATTGTTCCTGTGTCATGCTAGCAGTACCAAAGAGACTGAGTTGACTTGTAGGGTGACCACGCTCCATTGTTCACCCTACAATAGTCACTTGTAACCCCTCATGATATTGTATGACTGATATAGTGACTTGGACATGGGAACCACTCTTACCTGCTTTGCTCTCTGCATGTGTCTCCTTACAGGAAAAAAATGGTCAGGACTAGAAAATGCAACACCTGCATTGTCCCACTCCCTCCTGGCCAGTATGACCACCTTTTCCAATCATGTGTTGAAGAGCCATCAGAATGTTCTGAGGTGGTAAACACTAACAATGACACCAGTGGTCCCTCTCAAAATCCATTCATATCCAGTCCGATAACCAATAGCTCAGGAAGTGCTCCCTTCCCACATACTTTAAAGACTCCAGGGCACTTGGTGGACACCACCTCCATTATACTTCAGAATCAGCAAATAATCCAAGACCACTAGCATTTTATGACAGCCATGCTGGAGAAAATGGCTAAAATAGCCAGCCCACATAATGCGACACCAGCATATCCGACATAATCTCTACCACCCCCTCCTACCACACATACTTCCATTCCTATTGGCCCTGCTCCACAGGACATGTGGCCAGATCCTCCAGATATCAGGGAACAGTTGGGAAAGAGTCAGAGAATGCGGCTGACATGGAGCTAGGCTTTCAGTCACATATGGCCAAGATGTGTTTTCTGGACCCAACACCCACCCTGGTGCACAGTTACAAGACTACAGTAAGGTCTGAAGCTCCATCTCCATCCCCACAGTCAAAGCTAATGCTCTCTTTACTACTGACCACCAAACCAAATTATACATTTCTGGTGTGCGAGTCTATTGATAAGGTAGTGGCAAAAGAATGGGAAGTGCTGGACTCTGCTGACATCCCCCAGTGCTGCTCATGGGATTAAATTTACCCACTGCAGGCCAACAGACTGAAATTATGGTGCATGGCTCCTGCAGTTGACTGGGAAATAGTGGCCCTAAACAAGAAAACAGTCCTCCTCTCAGAGCTACTGGCCTCAAAGTCTCAGCAACTAGAAAGTTGGAGGACATGCTCAAAAGGAACTTTGAACTAGCAGCACTCAGAGTGAGGACAGCCACCACCTCAGTTTATGCCACTAGGGCCCACCTATCCTGGATCCAGGGTGTACACGAGACCCTAGCCCCAAAATCAGCAGAGGCTCAACTACTGGAACAGGTAATCTTATCCACAGAGTACTTGGAGGACATGTGGATGGACTCCCTTAAAATCCATGCTAGGACAGTGGCCATCACCAACAGGGGTAGAAGAACCCTATGGCTTAAGCTATGGGATTCAGACAATGAACTTGGATTGTCCAACTCATGCAGTAATAGTGCTACTAGTTGCAATACCAACAACCCAGATATGAAAGCTAATCTTGTGTGTCAGAGGGCTGGCCAAAGGGAGGAGGATTGAGTGTCTATAGGACTGCCCTCCTCTCCTGGGATGGAAGAGAGTGGGCAGAGTCCAGTGCTTGCCTGGACCCTGGTGGAAACTGAGGGAAAGGCAGCTTGGGCCAGAAAGTTGAGAGGTGTAGCAGACATATGTGCATGCACCATGACATCAGTTCATGCCACACCTCCCTGGAGACAGGAATACCAGAAAAGCCTCACAGCAGAATGAATTGGAGCACCTGCAGGCCCTGCACCTGATCAGCTGAGCACACCAGCATAAACTGGATCTGTTGACTGAGGGGGCTTGGGGAACCCCAATGACACCACCTGGGGGGGCAAGCCATCAGGAAAGATGTCCAGAAAGGTCCCAGTGGACGTTAGGGTGACAGGGCTGTGACACTCTTCTGAAGGAGTACTGTCAGGGTGGAGGAGGAGCAAAGACAATGAATCTAAGGTGATGCTCCATAAATGTCCATTCAATAATCCCTGCTGTTTGGAGAGAGCCTAGACAAATACATCAAGGGCAATGAGGGTGAAATACACCTAAGAAAAGAGCATAATGTAAGATCCACCTACCTGCCATCCAGACTTAGGTTTCACATTGAGAATGATGCAACCAGAGGACTGCCTTACGTCCATAGATCTGAAGGATGCCTACCTCCATATCCCCATCTTGCCTTCTAACTTCAAGTTCCTCAGATTTCACATCCTGGGAAAACACCACCAGTACCAGGTGCTACCTTTAGGCCTTGCATCATCACCCAGGGTGTTCACAAATGTCTCCACAGTCATAACAGCCAAAATGAGACAAAAAGGCATCTAAGTCATACCTTATCTGGACAACTGGATAATCAAGACCAGAACTCCACAGCAGTCAATACAGGAGACCCAAACAATGATACAATATCTAGAGAAGCATGGGTGGGTAATAAAATATAACAAAAGAGCAGCCTCACTCTCAGCTAGTCTGTAGAGCACCTGGTCACTTTATTCGACACTGTAGCATACAGTGTACAGCCCATGGACAAAAGACTCAGCAATCTAATAGTCCAAGTGTCCAATCTGCAGTGGAACAAAGAGACCACCCTAGAACTGGTCTCAGGGATGTTGGGACTAATGACATTGTGTATAGATCTGGTCCTGTGATCCAGACGGAACATGAGACAGTCGCTACTACTGGCTATTCAACAAGGAGCTGTACACCACCACGTCCTCATTGTGATGTTGACCATGCCACATGGGGTTGTTGCATAATTAAAATGGTGGATGTGCAAGAACAATGTTACCTAGGGGATGGCACTGGGTATTCAGCACAATGAGATTATTGACATGGATGCCAATCTAACTGGTTGGTGGTGGTCACTGGCCAATAGTCTGCTCAAGGGAGATGATCAATGATGAACTGAGATTATCTATGTCTTGGAGATGAGGGCAGTATTCCTAGATCTACTACACTTTTGTCACCTTATCAATACCAACTTCTCATAAGGTCAGATAACAAATTGACAACAGCGTATGTTGCAAAACAAGGCAGAACCAAGAGCAAAGTCATGGAAAAGGAGGCCACCAATTTTCTGACTTGGTCACAGAGTCATCTAACCAACATTTCAGTCATAGACCTAGTGGGCAAGCCAAACACAATGGCAGACTAATTGAGTCACCAGCAGATCCACCCAAGCCTCAGATCTTCTACAACATCAAGAGGCAATGGAGTCAAGGTACAGGTGGATCATCTGATGCCCACCAGCAAAAACAATTAATGGACCAGATTCTACTCCAGGTTTGTGGACAACTAATCCATGGCAGTGAATTCCCTGTCATCAGACTGCACCTTTGACATGGTATACATCTTCTCACCACAGCCACTACTCCCACAGGCACTGATAGAATTTGGCAGTCCAGTTCACAGGTAAACCTGACCACCCCATACTGGCCCAGGAGGTCATGGTTCACCACAAGGATGGTCATGTCCCTGTACCATCCATGAACACTCCCACTAAGACACAACATATTACAGTAGGGTCCAGTATGCCATGCCAACTTTCAAAACTGGAAATTAATTGCCTAGCTCCATAAAGGGAGAGACTGCTGAAGGCAGGCTACCATTAATCCATAATAGACACATTGACCTTTTCAAGAAGGGATTCCACCACTTCTACATATAAATGACAATGGGGAATTTTCACCAAATGGTGCGCCATGAAATTTTCACTGGAGACCACATCCATTGTGGACATTCTACTATTTCTGTGGGTGCAACTAGCAGCTATCAGTGCAACATGAGGCCAAAGAGACAGAATGGCAGCAGGATTACATTTGGACATGTTGATTCCTGAAAGCAGCCACAAACATACAACCCAAGGTTAAATGGATTACACCACCCTGGGACCTGAACTTAGTTCTCAGGGGAATTACATCAACACCTTTTGAACTGCTGGCCATGGTGGACTTGAAATGGATGAACCTCAAGCCAGTATTCATGGAGGTAGTTGCTTAGCAAGAAGAATAGGTGAACTTCAGGTCCTATCTTGCAAGGAGCCTTTTCTGACCATTTAAGAGGACAGAGTAACATTCAGAATAATTCTGTCATTCCTTCCAAGAATTGCTTCAGACTTCCACATAAACCAGATGATTGAGTAACAAGCACAAATACCTACTACAGAGAGTGAGAATGAACCCAATCTTCACACATTCAGAATGAAGAGGATCACCATCATGTATGTTTACAGGATGAAGGACTGTTGCAAAACTGACAGACTCTTTGTCATTGTCCAGGGATATAGGAAAGGCTACCTCACCTCATGTTCCTCAGTGGCATCATTGCTTAAGGCAGCCAACCAGGAAACTCCACCAAAAGACTTCAAAGTCCATTCCATTAGAGCAGTCACTATATATTGGGCTGATAAGAACTTGACTACAACAGAAGAGATCTGTGCAGTCACTACTTGGAAATCTATACACTGTTTCATTATTAGACACTACAGAATAGATGTTCCTTACGATTCTAGAACCAATTTCAGCCAGTACGTTCTTCAAGTGGCATTGATTTCCCTATGAGAACACAACTTGTCCGTCCCCTCACCCTAAGGGTACTGCTTTTTTAGAATCCTAGAATCCTAGAAGTAAGGATCCTGGAGTGCCTCAAAGATTTCTGCCCATGGTAGTTTCCTTGCCTGGAAAAAGTGATTGTAAGAGTATACATCTCTGAAGAACTTCACAGCCCTCCCAAGAGATTCTTGTGTTCAGCTAAGGAAGGGAATGAGATTCAGGCACCAGCATGCCATATGGGCCAGTATACTTTAAAGTATAATAATAGAAAATAAATATCTAATGTTTTATATCCCCATTTCTGGCCTTCAGTCTCCTTTAGTCTCAAGCCTACAAGTTAACCAGTTTCATTACCGTTTAACAGCTTTGGAAGACATCAAATCTGAGCTATTCTGGCCAGGTCATGGGACAAGGTGGGTCAGATTTCTCTTTTGAAATGACACGTGCATCAGAAACATATCAGGTGAACATAACCCTAGAAGTAAGACTCCAGGAGTGCCAAACAAACGTATACCCACACAATCACCTTTACATGTGAGTAAAGTATCATTGTTGCCCCTCCATGCTTCCTTGATCCCCAGGGGTCTCTATTCTATCAGATCAATTGCAGTGCAATTTTTCCCTCTACAATCCCCTGTGGACAATCACTTTAACAAGTCCCACACCCTCTCCTCTAGTTTAAATCCCATCTTTACTGTCCATTCTCTCAGCCACTACCTCTCATTTCCTTTAGGTCCTAATGCAGTCCATCCTGAGCTTAAAGACTACCTCTGCTACAGAAGGCCCTCCAGTTGCCAGAAAAACAAAACCCAGTCACTTGCTCCAGATACTTAGGTAAGCATTAGTCTAACTATTGATCAATGACATGCCTGCCTAGCCCCAAGGATCAGTAGGATCTTGGAAAAGATCATGTTGGATACATTTCCCTTCTGGAAAATCCCTAGTTTCATTAATGAACTCCTACAGGGTGCATTATACATAGATGTCAGAGCTACTGAATCCAAGAACTGTCCTGTTACTGAGGTGGAGCGGAATTAGGGGAACCATTAGAAAGTATTGCTTCACACAGAAGGAGGGTAACACACATAATGAGTTTTGGAAAGTAGAATTGCTTAGGCTTTCAAACCAGGGCTAGAGGAACCATGGTATTAAGTTTACTCAGCATGAGTATGGTAAACTTTCAGCTGTTAAGCATGAATGTGTATGCCTAATTAAATTGGGTATAGTCACTGCCATGCAGCAGGAGGAATGAACAAGATAGACCCTAAGATCCTTCCATCATCACAACACTAAGTTTCTGTCTGAAGATGGTCTGATGAAAAGCATGGTAAACAAAATCTGCGCTAGTGGCATCAGAAATTCCAGTCACAAAGTTGGTAAAGGAATATGTAAAACAGAATGTGCAGATGGCATCAGGAGATGATCCTATACTGTACTGTACTTGCAACAGAAAATGTTAATGAGGCCTTATTTGCATAATTCTGTGGCCCCCCACTTCAATCACATGCAAAGAGAAACTCCTCAATTGCACAATTTCTCGAAGTTCTATTGTGAAGGACTGCAGACTGGATGGATCTTGGGTCTTTATCTGCCATCATTTTTATGGCTACAAAGTGGAGTTATGTGGACGTCTTGTTGTTACACACAGAGAGAAGGGGCTCTGATAGTACATGATTGAATACATAGACTGTATCCTTTCACAGTGGAGTTGAAGAATATGTGATCCTCTCCGTTCACGACAGTGCTGTTCCTTTATGTCTTTTCCCTACTCCCTGCCCTGGCACTATTTTCTTGTAGTGACTGCTGATAGTGCTAGCCTTCGCCATTTCCTGTACATTAATTGGGGGGGGGGTGGTATTTTTACTTCTTTTTCTGTACCTCTTTTTTGCCATCTCTAGAGGATGTTCGGTCAGATTCAGGGAAGACTGTGTAGACTGAAAGATTAAACAGCTTCATGCCACATCATGCCAATTCCTCTGACTTCATTTCTCCAGCTGAGTAACTCCAGCTCTGTCTCTCTCTCTCTCTCTCTCTCTCTCTCTCTCTCTCTCTCTTAGGAGCTTCAAGTTACATCTCTCTTCTGACAGTGTGTGTTTGTGTGTGTGTGTGTGTGTCTGTCTGTATGGGGATGGGGTGGGGGATAAGCAGTATAAGATTGGATCACAACATAAGCTGGGAGATGTGGGGAGAAAAAGTCCAGGAAGGCAACCAACTGTATACTTCACTTTATACTTCGGTCTTAGGACAACAGAAGAGCAAGACCCATAAATGCTGTCCCCACCACTCAGTGGTGGTAATCAAGGTTACCTTTCTGAATGTAATTGTCCAGTTTTGTCTTACAAATGGACTATTTAGGGTCTAGGACCACATCGTATTATAACTGATTCCATAGACTTTTAGCTCTTGGTACAAAAGAGTATTTCCCATGATCAGTTTTTGGTACATTATTTGTTTGTTGCCATTTTTGTCCCCTTAAATCATAGTTAAGATCCTTATGAACTAAGTCCGGTTCTCTCTTTAGCATAGGTTCATCCAATATCTTATAAAAAAAGCAGCACATCGCCTCGATCCTTCTCATGGCTAAAGGTCAAAGCCTAAGTCTTCCAACCTGTTGTCAAATGACTTGCTCCTACAGTGGGGAAAAAGTTTAGTAAATTTCCTTTGGGCTCTAATACATTTTCATCCTTCTTTAAATAAGAACTCCAATGCTGTGAGCAATAATCCCCATGCGGCCTGATACAGGTTTTATACAAAGGTAGGAGAACTGATTCTGATGTAGAAAAAAAAGACTTACGTACACAGTTGATTAAATATCCAGTTTTATTGGCCACTGCCTACAGTGGGCACTGTTCTTAAGGTCATTGCTGATAAGGATACTGAAGTCATTTTCTTTGTTGACAACCATCAGTTGGATCCCATGGATACACTACTCCTGCAATCTGTGGTTCCTGCCATAGTGTATGACAATACATTTGTCTAGTCTGAATTGCATCCTGTTGTTGTCGACCCACTTGACAATGACCTTGAGATCACTCTTCATCTTACTCTTAACTCTGTGTCTATAGCACCTCCTGACATAGTGTCATCTGCAAATTTGATCAGCTGTTACAAGTTTTAATGCAGAGATCACTAATAAAAACATTAAACAGCAAGGGGACTACAACAGAACCCTGTACCACTCCGACAGTGACTCCATCCTCAGGAGACATATGTCCATTTATTTTAACTGCCTGCCTTCTATCGGCAAGCCAGTTCTGTATCCACTTAACCAGTAGGATGTCAACACTTAGGAGTAGAAGCTTAGATACTAAGATGTTGTGCAACAGGGTATCAAATGCTTTCTAAAATCTAGAAATATCACATCTACCTCTCTATCCTGGTCCAAATTATGGCTCACATATTCATTAAAACTGATCAAATTACTAGTGGAATACCTATTGTTGGTAAAGGCATGCTAAGTGAGATCAGCTTGACCCTTGTCTATCAGAATCCTATTCATTTCATCTTTAAAAGTTCTTTCTTTAATCTTACCCACAATAGACGTCAAACTGCTAGGCCTATAATTTGCGGGATTTGCCTTACTGACTTTTCTGTGGATTGGAATCACTACTGCTCTTTGTCAGTGACAGGGAATAGAGGCTTCTAGTAATGACCTGTTACCCATAGCTGTAATCATTCATGCCTGGACACTAGCTAATTATTTCAGAAGCTTTAAATGGAGACCATCCATCCCAGCAGATTCATTGACATTAAGTTCTGATAACTTCTTATGGACATTATCAATTGTGACAATACTACTGGTACCTTTCTCTTTTACAAGCTTCAGGTTACATTTCTCTTTCTAACTCTGTGTGTGTGGAGGGGGGATGAGCAACAGTAAACTGCATCAACAGTAAAGCAACACAAGGTCAGGTCACAACACACGCCATGAGACATTAGGAGAAAGAAAAACAGGAAATAAGACATTCGCACATCATTGAAGATCTACACAATGAATTTAGATTACATGCTTTTCTCCAGACAAAATAAAGGAGAGCACACACCAATGCACCCAAACCTATGTGTACACACATACACACACACACACACACACACACACAAAAAACATTGTTTTTGTTTTGTTTCTTTTTTTTCTAAATTTCTTACTTTCATCACCCAGTATCAGTTAGAGTGATCAGCTGCAACCTGTCCCATATTGGGTGATGAAGTGTGATGTTTCTTGACGCCCCCTCTGATCGCAACTTCATTTTTTCTGTGTGTGCTTTTTTTTTTATGTTTGTCTCCTTCAGTCACTTTCTTTGTTTTATTTAAATTAAATGGCTGGCTGGAGTGGGAGCAAGTGTGTCCCTTAACAGCCACCAGAGATGGTCATTTCTTGCTTTGCTGTTCACAACCATTAGTCATGTAAAAGGAAAAAAAAAGACTTTCAAACTCACAGTAACTTGGTGCAATTTTTAGTAATGGATTGTTGTGGCTCGCTTTTGTGAGAGAGGATGAAGGGTGGTTAGGGTGGGATGGATTCCAAAAATGCTAGAAACAGAGTCTTGAGTAGCAAAACTGACAGCTGTATCTGACACGAGGAAACAGGCAGTGAGTACAACAAAATAACGTATTTAAAACAGTGAAGGTTTACAGTGACATTTCTCTTGATTCTCTGCTGGTGCCAGTGTGTTTGTGACTGTTTGTTAGGTGGGGTAATGATGAAACTGTTGAGAGATTTTTATAGTACTGTGCCACTTAACACAGAAACATAGAAACTTGGAAACATAGAATTTGACGGCAGATAAGGACCGCTTGGCCCACCCAGTCTGCCCATTTCCCTACCTAATGGATAAGCTGCAGATCCTAGTTAACCAGCAGCCTACTTCATTCTACCCCCACCCCCTAGAATTGCCTTATGGCTGTCCCATGCATGCTTGAATTCAGTCACTGTTTTTGACTCCACAACCTCCCCCGGAAGGCCATTCCATGCATCCACAACCCTCTCTGTGAAAAAATACTTCCTTACATTACCTCTGAGCCGCCTCTATATTCAAATTGTGCCCCTTGTTCTTGCACACCTTTTTTGAAAGATGCTACCCTCTTGGACATTGTTGATTCCCTTGAGGTACTTGAACATTTCTATCATGACCCCCCCTCCCTCCTTTCCTCGAGGCTATACATATTAAGCTCTTTTAGTCTATCTTCATATGTCTTCCGATGCAGACCCCGCACCATTTTAGTTGCCCTCCTCTAGACAGCTTCTATCTTGTCTATGTCCTTGTGGAGATTGGGTCTCCAGAACTGCACACAGTACTCCAGATGGGGTCTCACCAGATGTCTGTACAGAGGGATAACAACTTCCTGTTTTCTACTGATGATGCTTCTCCCTATGCATCCCAGTATCCCCCCAGTCCTCCTTACTGCACTGTCACATTGCTTGCCCACCTTTAAGTCATCTGATATGACTACCCCCAGGTCCCTTTCCATTTTTATTGTTGTTAGTTTCTCACCCCCCATTGTGTACTCTTCCCCTGGGTTTTTGTTTCCCAGGTGCATTACCTTGCACTTCTTAGCATTAAATCTAAGCTGTCATACATTTGACCATTCCTCTAACCTCGTCAAGTCCCCTCTCATCCTTTCCATCCCACCTTGTGCATCAACTCTGTTGCAGATCTTTGTGTCATCTGCAAAAAGACATACTTTTCCTTCCAGTCCCTCTGCAATGCCGCTTACAAAGACATTGAAGAGGACTGGTCCTAATACTGAACCCTGCGGCACCCCACTAGTAACCCCCCTTTTTTCAGAGTGGACTCCATTTACTATTACCCTCTGTGTCCTATTCCTCAGCCAATTCTTTACCCGGGCTGTCATCTTAGGACCCACTCCCAGGCTGGCTAACTTGTACAGTATATTAATCTTTTGTGTGGGACTGAGTCAAATACCTTGCTAAAGTCTAGGTAGACCATGTCCACAGCCCCTCCCTGATCTACTACTTTGGTCACCCAGTCAAAGAAGTCTATTAGATTCATCTGGCATGACCTTCCTGCTGTGAATCCATGCTGCCTTGGGTCCTGTGCCCCTCTGGCCTCTAGGTACTCGACAATTCTTTCCTTCAGAAGTGATTCCATCATTTTCCCTATCACTGAGGTTAAACTAACTGGTCTGTAATTTCCCATTTCTGCCCTGCTCCCACTTTTGTGAAGGGGAATCACATCGGCCCTCCTCCAGTCCTCAGGTACCACCCCATCGTCCCATGATTTGTTAAAGAGGGTAGTCTCCCAGTTTCCTCAGATGCAACCTGAGGAGCTGCAGTGGAAGAACGATAACACACATTGATTTCTATGTGTGCTATGCTTTGCAGGGCTCAGCTAGTGCCATTTGAAAGGTAATGTCCTGATAAGGACACAGCTGGAAAATGCTTTCTGCCAATCAGCATTTAGGAAACTTTTTGCCCATTTTATAAATGACCCTATTAAAATGTTTCTGTTACTTAATTTTTTATTATATTTTTTTTTATCTGGCCCCCTCCTTCCCCGAAGAGAGCTCAGCCCTGTCTGCTTACTACCTCCCATGCCCAGGCTTACCACCTTGGGCGAGGCCAGTGGAGCAGGATGCACCAGCAGACATTGTTGGCAGCAAGGGTGGTGGCAGAACAAGGCATCATGCTCAGAGGCAGAAATTTTTGTGACTTGTGCCAGTACCTGTTGGTGGGGATGTGCAATAACATCCTGCATCTGCCTCATCCCTCACAGGTAATAGTGCTGGCACAATGGACCCCTCCAGCCTCCGCCAGAGGTCCATGGTGTGCAGGACACTCTACCCCCTCCCCCCAGAGAAGGAGAGCAGTCTCTGGGATGCTCAATCCTTCTCCCCCCCGGCTGGCCCTCCAGTGTCCTTATTCAATTTTCAAATCCAGGTCATCTGCATTGCAGACAGATACCCTGCCTCTGCACCCATGAGCCAGCCCTATGTTTCCATTACTTTAAATATCTACTCATAAGAAAAAACACAACTCCCAAAATCATTTGGGGCATTTAACAAGAAACATATGTGAACTCCCAAAATCCTTTGGGGCATTTTTCAAGAGCTGCATGTGATGACTGAACCTTCTGTGTTTTTAATTCCGCAAGGGAATTCTACAGGCTTAGATAGTTTCTACATGGATTTGCTGGGATTCACACATTGCAGATATGTAAAACAAAAATATTTACAAACTGAATCTGTTATGTAGAGTATGTATCTCATCTTGAAGGCTTAAAGATTTTTTTTACAATGTGTTATTTCCTAACTGTTGAAGTGTTTGAATATGTGTGTGTGTGTGGAAGGGGCTCTGCTTTTTGTATTTGATATTGTATTTGATTAAAGCATTTGCATGTGTAAATACATTACATTAAATAGAATAAAAGTCTGGGATCAATATGCTTTATTTTTTTATTGCTTTGTTGATCATGAAAATATCTCTTCTGTATACTTGGGGAGGAATTTCTGCCTCCACTTGTTTATTTATTTTTGAAAGGCGGCTTTACAACCTTTGAGTAAGGGACTCATTTACAAAGGCACCTCATCGCAGGGAGGGTAGACATGGTTACAGTGTGAGATACAACAGTGGTAACATACAGATGCAATACAGATAACAGAACACAATATAACAGTGGTTTACAGGATAAAGTTACATGCAGTAAATAGCAATCGTATAAAGTGTAACAGTAGTAGAAGTCACAACCCTGGTCCTACTGGGGAAATACCTAAGTGGAAGGGTGGGGAGACAGGGGTGAGGAAAAAAAAGGGGGGAAGCAGTCCAACAGACATTGTCAAGGCTATGGGCAAGAAACAGGGAGGGACCCCAACATTAGGTTGATTGAGGGCAACTGCAGTTTCAGGTGCCAAACAGGTGGTTACAGAGAGTGACTTTTAAGGGACTAATTTTGGTAGACCTAGTGACAGAGATCAGGAGGGAGTTGAACCATGTGGGGGTGCGGTAGTGGAAGGATCTTTGGGCTAGGGAGGTCTTGGTATGGGGCACCAGAAAGGTGGCCTTATCTGAGCTATAGGTGGCAACAGATGGGGATGCAAGCTGCAGGGACATGGTGACCCCTGGGGGGGAGAGTCCTAGCTGGAATTTTTTGGAAAGTAAGCAGGTTTGGTAGCACAGGCACTCCTCCAAGGTGAGCAGGTTGACGGTGGAATAGAGCAGGCAAGTATGGGTGCGAAGGGATACACCAGTCAGGAGCCTGCAGGCCTTGTTTATCAAGGTCTGGATTCTGGTGAGGGTGGTATTGTCAACTGCAGCATAACTAGGTAGGCCATAGTCCACTAAGGACAGGATGGAGGAGTTGATGGCCAGTCTGAGAGTGGTTTGGGGGAGGCAATATCTGTGGTGATACAGAAGGCCAATCCAAGAGTTTAGGGCTGAGGACAGGATATTGATGTGGGTGTGGAATGCAAGAGCCAAGTCGAAGGTGATGCCAAGGTACTTGTAGGATGACACCTGCTCGAGAGGGTAAGCATTACTGGGGAGAATGCAGAGGGAGGCATTTTTGGCCTTATTCTGGTGATGCAAAAAAAGCATAGATTTGTTTTTTTTGAGTTTAGTGACCAGTCGGCGGTCAAGGAACCACTTTTCTGCTTGGTTGAATGTGTGCTGCAGGGATTCCTGTAGAGATGCAGGGTCAGGGTGGGAGGCAAGGAGAACTGCATCATTGGCATAGAGTACCATATTGCCCGAGTAGGAGATGGGGAGGGTATTGAGAAATAGGCTGAACAGAACAGGGCCCAGGATGGAACCCTGGGGAACCCCCGAGCGAACAGGCAGGGTATTGGACAGCGTGCTGTTTACCTTCATGAGCTATGATCTGGCAGAGAGGTAACTGCTGAACCAAGCCAGTGGGCCAGGGGAGAAGCCAAGTTGGTGGAGGGAGTCAAGTAGGAGGGGGTGACAGACAGTGTCAAAGGCCTTGGATAGGTCAATGAACACTGCTCCTGCAACATGACCACAGGCGAGAGCAGAGTGGAGATGCTGGGAGAACTCCAGCAGGGCTGCAGTGGTGCTGTGTCCAGGGTGGAATCCATGTTGTTCTGGACACAGCAGGTCGTATTTGGCCATATACTCAGAGAGCCGAATGGCGACTATTTTTTCTAGTGCTCTGGAGAGAAGGTGGAGAATGGAGATGGGCCCGAAATTGTTAGGGGAGGTTCTATCTACACTCTTAAGGATGGAGTGATTTCTGCAATTTTTCAGGCACTGGGAAATTGACCAAGACATAGTGATCGGTTTGAAAGGTTGGTGAGAGGGGCTAGAACAGTATCTAGGCCTAATCGGAGAATCCTGGAGTCCAGGGGATCACAGCTGGTGTTGGTGCTAGCTAAGGCTTTTTGCAGATGAGGCCTGGCTTCAAGGGGTGATATGGCACACAGGTAGAAAGGGGGGGTGATGAGATGTGGGGGGTGGAGGCAGGGGTAGGGTCGAAAAAGTAGTTGGGGAGGACAGAGTTTAGATCTGAGAAAGTCACATTGAGGCACTCAGCTATGAGGGGAGGATCAGTAATGATGGTACCGTCTATGGAGAGTAGTGATGGTGGGCAGGGAGCGGGTCTTTCCATTGAGCTCTTTCATATTGTCCCAGAAGGCACGGGATGAGCCTTGGTTGGTGTGATGTTCCTGCTTCTGACAAGGATTCCTTAAACTGATTCTGAAACTGTGTAGTATTTATACAAAAGGTGCTGTGTTCAGTCTGAATTTTGGAGTGTATTCCAAATCCAACTGATGTACAATTTCTGATTGCTGAAAGTACAACAGAGAAAATTCTGTTAGTTGTACTGTTCTGCTGGTCATTTTTGCTTTCTTTCTTAAGTGTGTGTTTGTTCTTTTCTTTGCTTTATAGCTTTATCTTGATTCCTAACATTTATACCTCAACTGGTCCATGGCTATTTCTGAGTTAGTAGCTATTGTTGAGGGTAGTATTTAAACATTTTATGATAATTGTTGTAGTATTGTATATTTATGTCTAATATTGAGTTATTTGTGTATACATAATTTATTGATCGAGTTTTGTATGACATTTTAATATGTTCAGTGCCCAGAGCCTCCAGGATGGGCGTCTTTTTAAATAAAATTTGCCTTGCCTTGCCTTGCCATTTGCCATGCCTTCTGCCACATACTGTATGTTTATCCTGCAATATAATTTTTTTGGTTTGGAATCTTGCTGATTTATTATTATTATTTGGTTCATAACTTGTGCCCTGCTTGTTTATAACTTGTGTCCTGCTCTTTTTAAGCTGTTTGTCCTCCTAGTCACCCTGAATTGGGGAACCTTGTGCCCTGAAAAGGCCAGCTCGTCCACATCGAACCGATCATGATTCGATTCTCCTCCAGGCATCAGCTGCCCACCTGCTCCCCACAGCCTAAGGGGAACCTTGTGCCTTGAATGGGCCAACTCCTCCACATCGAACTGCTCATGGTTCAAATTTCCTCCAGGCATCAGCCACCCACCTGCTCCCCACAACCTAAGGGGAACCTTGCACCCTGAATGGGTCAGCTCCTCCAAATTGAACCGCTCATAGTTTGAATCTTCTCCAGGCATCATCTGCCAACCTGCTCCCCATAGCCTAAGGGGAACCTTATGCCCTGAATGGGCCAGCGCCTCCATATTGAGCCGCTCATGGTTCAAATCTCCTCCAGGCATCAGCAGCCCACCTGCTCCTCACAGCCTAAAGGGAACCTTGTGCCATGAATGAGTCAGCTCTGCCACAGCATACTGCTAAGGGTTCGAATCTCCTCTAGGCATCAGCCACCTATCTGCTCCACACAGCCTAAGATTCAGTGCAATTTGAAAAAAGCACCTTCCTTCTGATTGATGCAGAAACTGAAGTTCCTTTACTGGTCCTGGAGCCAGCTTAACAGACTACCTCTCCAACTGAGCAGTGCCCTTGGACTGTTCCTATTATTACTTCATTACCCTGGGAAAAGTCCTTAAGCAGGATTAAGAGCCAAATTATTGCAGCTCTTTCTCTGGGTGATTTTTGATTTTTAGAGTGTTCACTGTTTGTTTACTTGAACTGCAGCTTAGAGTGTAATTTAAATTGTAAATGCAGCTTTGAGTGTAATTTAAATAATACTGTGTTTCTTCTGGTCTGTTTGCTCCTGCTGAACTGGGGGTCTGATCCCCCCCCAGCAGCCAGCCACTCATAGCCAACATCCCCATCTGTTTGTTGTTTTTCCTTTTTGTCTTACTTTCCTGAGCTTCTTCCCTGCTTTCTTTTCCCTCCTGGCTAATCCTCAGTCTCCTCCCTGTCTCCTTGCTTGAACTACTGTACATCAAGCCCTGTCCTTTTGTTGTGGCTGTTAATCCTCTAAGTTCCCTCCTCCTCTGCCCACTACTAATTCCCCTGTTTTTCTTCTTCTATTAGGGGAACCTTGTGTCCTGAATGGGCCAGCTCCTCCACATTGAACCACTAATGGTTTAAATCTCCTCCAGGCATCAGCCTGGAGGACATTCAAAAAAAGGTGCCCTCCTTCTGATTGGTGCTAAAACTGAAGTTGCTTTACTGGTCCTGGAGCCATCTCAATAGATCACCTCTCCAACTGAGCAGTGCCCTTGGACTGCCCCTATTGTTATTTCATTGAAGTTCCAAGGAGCAAAAATATTGTGCTCTTGCACGGAGGGGTTTGCAGCCAAGGTTGACAAAGCCTGTAACACTACTTGGTAAATTTTCCAAAGGTAGCACACTTGAAGGCACTCTGCCAAGGCACTAGGGGCTCCCACAAGCAGTGACTAATAAATTCAACAATTTGTTGTGAAGCGATGTGTGCTGTGTGCAGTTTGTCTTGGTCATTTTGAGTGCACTACCTTGAGGAAATTTGCTATGTATTATTTCATTACCTTGGGAACAGTCCTTAAGCAGGGTTAAGAGCTGGATTACTTCAGCTCTTTCTCTGGGTGATTTTTCTCCCAGTGACCTGCCCCTTCTTCTTTCAGGTTCCACTCTCTCTGTCTATTAATAGGGTAGAAACTCATTCTTGAGGCATTTCTTTTTTCACCGTGAGATCATCGCCTGAGAAACCTTCAAATGTTGTCTCTCCCATCTGCTGATCTACTGCACTGAATTCTGATTATTCTTCAGAACTATTCATCATCCCCATACTTAACCCCATCCTCATTAAATCTGGCTTATTGCAAGCATGACCTAGCTGCATCTTATAAGCTACACCAATAACGCCTTATACAGTAATATTTAAACTGATCCTCTGCCCCTGTCTGCTAGTTGTTCTTCTACCCCATTCCCCTAAACTAATGCATCCACCACATGCTACACTCCACCCCCTCAACCATTACCACCTTCTCCTTCATGACCCCGAATTTCTCTTAGCTGTGATCCCAGCTCCTTGTAATCAGCAGTGGTTGCATTCAACCATCCATCCACCTGTCTCAGTTACCCAAATACCCAATGCCCTCTTCCTCCTATTGCATCTAACTGTCTGGTTGCCTACTGCACCAGGCACCCCAGCCTTCTTTAACTCAGGCTCCAAATCCTGGTTCAAAGTGCCAAACTTCACTTCATCATCATTGCTCTGCTACTGTTGTTAGATGGTGATGTTAGCCCGAATCCAGGCCCCTCTCAAGGTATGGCCCATGGTGCCAGCCCCCAGGCCTACAGCCTGAGCCCTGACTCTTAGGCATCAGCCATTTCTCTCCCATGTGGGTTAAAGATAATACATCTAAACATATGCAGTCTTCTTCCAAAATTTGACCTACTCCAACTGCTGATAGTCTCTCTTGCTCCAGACATCTTCATTTTAATGAGAACATGCCTAACCAAACATACTCCGGACTCTGCCATCTCCATCCAGGGTTATTCACTCACTCACCTGCCAAGACCAGGAGACCTGCAGAGAAGGGTGTTAATTTACACTGTCTCTACTCTCCAAGTTGTTACTACCCTATCCTCAGCCATACCATCTACCAGCGAGGTATTAGTTCTAAGGCTTTCAATGCTCTTCTCCATCCCTATTTATGTAGGTGGGATCTACAGTTACCCTAGACTGAATGCCAAAACCACTGTTGAGCTTGTTACCTCCATTACAACACTTACCACAAATGGAGAATTATATCTAATGAGTGATGTAAATCTGTCCCCATCCCTTGGTAAAATCCAAAATGACATAACTTCCCTCAGCCTCATCCAACTAATAAATGAGCCAACACGCACAAACCACAGAACCCCAAATCACACTTTCATAAACTGGGTCCTCACCACCTACCTTCACCATATAGTACTATCAGGAACATTCCCCAATACCCTGAACTACCACCTTGTAATCTATCTTGTGTGCAAAGTGCATCAACCTAACCCACCCCACAAAATACTGATGACACAGTCTTTCAGATCCCTTGACCTAGCCCCACTCTGCCTTGAACTTGTACAAGTCGACTGGTTGCCAATATCTTCTGCTGATTCTATTGAACAAGCTCTATTGTACGTAAGGACAACTTCCTTGTGGTGAATAAGCATCCTCCTTTAAAAAGAACTCAGGTTACCCGGGTTAGGGAATGGACTCAGCATGCTGGGGGTCGGCAGGGGGAGGATAGGATCGAGCATCCGAAGGACTGTTCTCTTATCCTGGGGTGGGATTGGGGAATGCCTCACTGGGCAGCAGCTCCCAGTGGAGACTGGAGGCACTACATGAGCGGTGCAATGAGGGGACTCAGAAAACTGGAAATACCATCTGGTGGCCACTGGATGATGGTTCTCTGTCCTCCAATACCTCCAGTGCCTTCAGCAAGCCTCCTTCCCTCAGCAGCATCCCTGGGCCCTATCAAGAGTGTGCTGGAGTCTCCCCTGGTGCCTTCCCCCTCAGAGGAGGGGGACCCGCCTGGCAAAGGGTTACATCTGGGCTATCCTACAGACTGGCTGTGATGTGAGGTTGGGGAGAGCTCAGGTAAGGCTAGTGGGAGGTCAGTGAGGACTTGTAGGAGCCTGAAGGAGTGGTCTGGGAGCAAGGAGGGGAATAAACAGATAAAGAAAAAAAAGATCTCAGGTTCATGGTAACCACCTACCATGGGTCACCGCAGAACTCCTGGCATGCCAGCAAGCATGAGACCGTGCTTGGAAAATACATAAAACTTCCAAACTACCCCAAGACCTCATTAAATACGTCACCCTATGACAGTCCTGCACCAGATCTATTAGACTGGACAAAGCAGAATATGTCAGCTCCTCTTTCCAGTCAAACATAATTAACCCCTCTAGATTCTGGAAGGTAGTTCACTCTCTTTTCTCCCCACCATCTAAACCTCCAGCCTCACTCCTAAAGATAAAAACTCCCTAATTTCTGACCACCCCTCCATTGCTGCTGAATTCAATAAATACTTCCCTTCTCTCATCTCTCCATCCCTCCCAATCCCCCCAACTCTTCCCCTACCTCCCCTACTCAAACCACTCACCCAACTGCAGGGACGTTCTCCTTCCTCCCAGTATCTCCTGCAAAAGTTCAAGAAGCCCTCCTTACCCTCAACCCAGCCAAAGGAGTGTCCCCGACCACCTGGACCCAAAATTACTCCACCTCTCTGCACCTGCAATCTCTTCCCCCGTAGCTGCACTTCTTAACCTCTCTTTCACCCTTGCAGTAATTCCATCAGAATGGAAACATGTGACTGGTATACCCCTACCTAAGGGTGGTGACTACTCATCCCCAAACAATTACAGGCCTATCTCGCTACTACCAGTCCTGGCCAAACTCCAGGAGCACCTTGTCCTTACCCAACTTTCTACCTTCCTCACCGAATCCTCCTTCTTCACTCCTTTCCAGTCTCTCTTCAGGAAAAAACATTCCACTACTACATCCCTCCTTAGACTCACTGACTCTGTCCTCACAGGTATGGACAGTGGGCAAATCTCCTTGGCCATTTTTGTCGATCTTGCCAAGGCTTTCGGCATTGTCTCTCATCCACTCCTCCTCCTAAATCTGACTTCAGCTGGCTGTCCATCTCTGTCACTGACTGGTTCAGAGCCTACCTCACAGGTAGAACACAATCGATCAGGATAGCTGAAGCTCTGCCCCCCCCAAATCCACACTGGTGTGCCACAAGGCTCTGTTCTAGGCCCACTACTTTTCTCCATTTTTCTCAATTACCTTCCTGCAGTCTGCTCATCCATGTCCATTCATATGTACAGGGATGACACAGTCTTGTATATCTCTGGCCACAGCCCCACTGACGTAGAAGTCAGGCTCCAGCAGGACTTTGACAAAGTTCAGCTCTGGCTTCACTCACACCAACTCTTCCTTAATGCCAAGAAGAGAATCTCTATGACATTTGACACAAGGCAGAGACTCTCTTGGCTTACCTCCTCTCCTTCCTATCACACCATCGACCGAACTCTTCTCGAGGACACATCCTCCTTTAGGTATTTTGTGGTCTGGCTTGACCAGCACCTCAATATTTCTGGTCACATTGATGTCATCCTGTCAAAACTGCACCCCAAGCTAGACACACTATACAGGAACCGTAAATGTCTTCCACCTATGGCTAGGTGTGAACTGATCCAGAAGATGATCCTAACTATTTTTGACTACTATAATCTAGTCTACACTGCTGCCCCCAAGTCTTCCCTAGCCAAACTGGATACCCTCTTCAATTCTTTCTGTCACTTTTCTCTGGATGACCACCCTCTCATTCATCACTGTGACCTCTATTGCTCGCTTGCCCTCCCTTCTCTGGGCAACTAACATCTCTCCCACTGCACTAAATTCATCTCTAAATTCTGGTTCCAGTCTCTCCCTTCTTACCTTTCTTCCTGTTTAACACTTACACCAACATCCCGCCACGCCACAGATCCATTGATACTTGCACCCTATCGATCCCTCGCTGATCAACAACCATAGGTCAATCAGGGTTCTCGCACCACCTCCCTAAAACTGGAATGCGTTCCCCCCCAAATTTGCCATTCTTCACCCCCAGCATCCATTTCATCCACCCTACTTAACTTCTACTCCACTAACTGCACCTGTATGTAACCTATCTATCTCTACTTTCTATCCCACTACCACCCAGTCAACAACTCCAAAGGACTTAACGGCTCCTTATGTATTAGCTCTTATGATGGACTGATTGTACAGTCTCTTGTTCTCTTTGACTGTATCTGTGATAAATCTGATGTATCGACTTACTGTACCCTAATTTTAACTGTATTATGTATGTGTGATTAACTGCTGTATTGGCTCTGTAACCTATTTTATCAATATTATGTATCCAGCATTCATATATGTTTTTTGCACCTGTTATGGCAATTGTGTATGTATCCTTTCCCCACATGTACCCCCCCTTCCAGGATGTACCATGAGAAGAGCAATTACGATTGCTCAGTGTACATTTCTGGTGAAACATTTCAATAAATAAATAAGTAAAATAAATAAAATTGCCCTTTCAACTACCTCCAAACCATCCCCAGCCATCCAGAAGTAATTCTCCTTTGAAAGACTGCTATGGTTCACACTACAGCTGCTCAGAATCCACAGAATGGAACTGAATTCATTGTACTCCAAGTGTTTTTTTTAATATTCAGAATTTCTATATTCAAGATTGAAATTCCAATTCCTAAAATCCTGGTTGGATGTGGAATTGTAATCAGGATTTGAGTCTGTTCTGCATCTGAATATTGCCTAGCCTTCATTTTGCAACCTCCCCCTCTCCAGTACAGTCAAAAAAACTGATAGGAGCCCCCCCTTTTCCTGGAGAAGCCCTCCTTCATCCTAGTCTCTCATCTCCTCCCCTTTCTTCCCTTACCGTAAGCTTTCTATGTTTCTCTGGTAGTGGTACAGTCGATGGGTCCTTTCTTATCCATAGGATGCCATAGATGATGGTATATGGTTGCTTCCTGGAGTCAGCAGCTGATTCACACACCCCCAAATGGTAGCGTGACCGACTTGACTTACGATCAGTTGAATCGAAACCTCCCTCCCTCTCCCTAGCAAGATTCATTTAGTCCATCATGCTCTGATCACCCTCACAGTTCCCGGTCCCACCAGTTCTAATCCAAGTTAGGTTAACCCCACCATCATCCAATCTTACAAGAGGCACCAGCACTGTTATTCTTGTCCTCCTCACTAGAATTAGTATACACAGGTCAAGCAACCCTTGATTCTTCCCAAGCAGCATCTCTCAGTCCCCAAGTGGCAGCTGACTGAAAACAAGCCCTGAGTTGCCGCCATCAGGTACTTTATTGAGTAAAGCATCTGATAGTGCCTCTGACCCAGGGCTTGCTTTTGGGTCAGATAGTCCATTCCCCATGACACAATAACTGGGCTGTCATCCAATCACAAGTCTCTCCCATGCTGGTCTCTGTTCCTAGGGGGAGAAAGGAATCACTGATTCCTCACTAGGTTTCATGACTGACTTTCTTGCTTTAGTCATGACAAACAAATAGTGTAGTTGCCGTATTGGTCCTATTAAGAAAAGATCCAGAAGCAAATGGTTTGGTACCTTATACTGGACCAGCATAGATGTGACAACAAAAGAACAAAGTGCTCTAGCTTTCAGACCAGTCAAATCCTTCTTCTAAAAGCTTCTAAAAGAAAGTAAAACTTCTTCTTTTAAAGCTTCTGAAGAAGGCCTTGGCTGGTCTGAAAGTTAGAGCACGTTGTTCTTTTGTTGTAACATCTTATGTTGGTCCAATAAAAGGCATCAAACAATTTGCTTCTGGATCTTGCTTTAGTTGTAGCACTTATTTCATTTTGCACTTTGTGTATCTGAGGTATCCTAACTGAGATGCCTCACTGGGGTCTAGCTCTTACCCAGTTTTACAGCTGAATAAACTGAAGCACAGACAGGTACAATTATTTTCTCTGGATCATGCAGTAAGTGGCTCTTGTGAGATTTAGAGGCTATTCCTAACCCAACTAAAGACCAATGATTTATTTATTTCACTGAACTACCAAGGACACTACCCTTAACAACCAGGGCTTTTCCTCATTAGCCTGTGAGGGAGTTCTAATTAAAGGTGAATACTCTGCACACCAGAAGAAATACTGAGTGACCTCAAGGTCCTGATTTAGCAATCTGCAATGTTAAATATTTTTTTAAATCACTTAGTTGCAATGTAATTTATTATCTAGTTGACCCTGTGACCCACCTGCCCATCATGGCTCTGCACTCTATTTCCCAGAGTCTCCTGAGGCCAGCTCTCTTATGACAGAACTGACAGACTATGCTGTGGGGGACATCTATGTGCAGGAATCTCTGTTAACTGAATATTAATGTTACAAAAGCACATGGTAATGCTTATTCTAACAGTACCAATTGCACTACCTCAGCATGATCAGCACCAGCAGAATAAGCATGATCATGCAGCGCTCTGTAAAATCAGTATTCAGTTAATGGAGATGCTGGCACATAGACATCCCCATACCATAGTCTGTCAGTTGTGTCGTTAAGTGGGCTGGCCATGGGGGACTCTGGGATGTAGAGTGTGGAGCTACAGTATGGTGGGTGGGATATCGCAAGATCAAACAGATCATAAATTATACCGCAACTAAGTAAGTGACTTAAACACATATTTAATGTTGTAGATTGCTGAATCAGGTCCTCAAGGTCTCTCAGTATTTCTCCCGGGGTGTTGAGTATTCTCCTTTAAAGTAGAGGTCAACCGCAACAATATAAATATGGACACGCACCCGTGGGCGCTAAGGTATATCTCGCTTGCCCAACCACACACAAAAACCCCAGCCTTTATAAATGTCTTCTACTATAGTTCTCACTTGCCTATTTTTCTTTTTCCTTTTTTGTGTCTTTCTTGACTTTTAAACATTCTGTTTCATATTGCTTCCTTAATCTCTTTTACTCTATCTCATACTTTTGTCTAAACTAGTAACATTTTACTCTTTTATTTTACAAGACTTCAGTGCATATCCCCACACCAACTGATAGATAAGTATTTGTGTTAATTCTAGCTAACTTTTTTGTAAATATATCTACAAGAACTTCAGATTCTTTCTGACTTTCTTTTTCATTTTTTAGGTCTTCTTTTAGGATCCTCACAGAGAGAAACCTCCAAATCAGGTAAGTTCAATATTAAAATTGAAATTTTGTCCCTAAGGCCCTGGTAATCGGAAGCAGTTGTGGTTGAAGCAGGACAAAGAAGCTGCTGGCTAGCATCAGAGTAAATGGAGTGACATACATGTTTCTTCAGGGTCCCCAGATATGTTTCAGCTGTTCAGCTGCAACAGCAGTTATTCGGTCTCGCTGCCAGGACCAAATGCCAGTAAACTCTTCAGAAACACAATAGTGCAAAGCACTTCAGGGATGGGTCTTCAGGCATTTTGGCCCTGTGGTGAGACTAAGATGATGATCAGCATGCTACAAGGGACAATTTATACTTGTGCTTCTTAATTACTGAAGAGGAGTTTGGGACATGAACAGACTGGAGTGACAGGGGGTGGTAATGAGCTTTGGGGGGGTTTCTATCTATGCATCCGTACTGGCCCAACCAGAAAAATCAGGGGAGAGTCACAGTGGCACATTTTAATTTGAATTATGCCCTGGGACAGTGTTGAGAACAAACCTTGAAATTAAGGACCCTTTATTTAACCTCCCGCCATGATATCCACTGTAGTGTAATGTTAGGTGGGTGCTGTAATGCTGAAGTGCCATTTTTCAAATGAGATGCTACACCAGGTTCCCTTCTACCCAATTCTGGTTAGTTTCTAGGTGGAAATTAAAAATTCCATGATACTTATTGTATGAGCAGGGGACTATCCCAGGGTCCTGACCCACATTCTTCCTATCAATAAAATGAGCTCCAAGTGACCCACTCCCAAAGATGCATCTATAAATGACTGGTTTTAGATAAGTGTGCCTATTCTGATCAGAAATTACAAATAAATACATTAGACTGTTATCTCTGGTATTATCATAACTCTGGTATTGTTTGCATCCATCCTACCTGTACCAGCTTGTTTGTATCTATGTCTTAATTTACTGTTATACTTATGTGTTGTACTGCTATACTGTGTATTTTGGTTTGTCTTACTATGACAAGGTACCTTTGTAAATGAGCCTATGGCTCAAAGGTTTTCCAAACTGCTGTTTAAATAAAATAAATAATAAAAAAAAAAATCTGACAGCTGGAGCATGCCTAGGGGAAGGAGGGGGCCCCATGTCATTCATGGCCTTCACAGCAGCCAGACCCTGAACATCTGGTTTCCTGGCAGTGGTTAACCTATCTAAGCATGGCTCCAGGATGGAGTTAAAATCCCTTCTCATCAGTATGAGGACCGAGGCATCCCAAAGGTGGGCTATGCTGTGAGAGGAAGCAAGGAAACATTCAAAAGTATTTGAATTACAGGCATAAACATTCACCAGGAGAATTGGGCCCTTTGGAGTGAAAGGTTTAGCCACCACCCACCATCCCTCAGAATCCTAAGTCTGCTGGCTGAGTGTCCCATTTCAAAGTTTTATGCATAATGGGAAACTGACTGAAAACCTATGGGGACCCCACAAAGTGGTGGTGGGAAGTCTGGGGATTGAGGGAGGAAAGAAAAGGAGGAGGGTCATACTTTGCAAAAAGGAACTAGTGCTGACATCCAGGGCAACAAACCCACAAGAAAAACAAAACAGAGGGATGGGAGCTGCAGGGAGGCAAACCATAGTAAAAATGTGGTAAACACATTCCCCAATCTTCTAGAGAATGCCCAGCACATCTCCTACCATATGTCCATAAGTGTGAGTGTATCAGGGATGTACTCCTTATGCTATCAAATCATAAGCTGTGACAACCTGCAGGCAGAGAGGGTGAAGAATCATACACAAAGTGACTGGGTCTGTGCTGCTCCCAACAACTAACCCACCTACATGGGTCTCTGTGGGGAGGTGAGAGGGGAAACACCATATATAATCAAAAAATACTGCCCCCAACAACCAACTGGGCAAGAGGGCCCCTTCCACAAACCCCTAGCTACTGATTATACTAGTGATGGCAGCCTGGAATATACCCTGACTAGAGCAGAAAGACAGGGCACAATAATTAGCAAATTCATCTGGAGAAGGAATGAATGCTAAAATCTATATAGTACCTCCCTGAGCACTGTGTCCCCACAACATATCCTCAGATACCCTAAATAACAACAGGGGCTACCTACATGACCAGAAACCCCCAACAAGGCAGTGTAGGATCTATCACAGGCATGTCAGAAAGCCCAAACAGGACCACTGGCATGAAAGGAAGAACTTAGTACCAAAACAAAGAGCTCTTCAGATCCCTACCCCCAGATGCCCATGTAGATTCTCTAGGGAAATAATGTTACACACAATTAGAACAGTGACCCCAGAAACACACTAGAGCATAAAACATAATAAACATGCCAACTGTCTGCCAGATGAACCAATGTAAAATGTTAGAAACAGTCAATGCATAAATCAGTTGAGACCCATAGGACCATATAGGCCACTGGAATCACCCCCCACCCTATGCATAGCGGGTTGAGAAACAGTCTGATGGGGAGCTGCTGCGACAGCCTCCTGCTAGACCTACAGCACAGAAAACAGGACTGCAAGCTACATAGTCACAACCCAATCTGAAAAGAAAAGAGATGTTAGCCCCACAGTGTCACTGTAACTACTACAGTACAAGTCACATTAAACTATTCCCTCAACTCACTGGTGCAGCATTGCTTAATGAGTTTCCTAATCTGTGCAGTGTTTAATTCAATGAATTAGTAAAAGGTCTGCAACTCGCTGTAATGTACTATAAGCTTTATTTTCAGCTGAGTGCTTATGAGTTTCATTTCAGAAGGCTGACTAAACAACTCTTAAGGAATGATGTGATATTTATAAACACTGCTCTTAAGGAATGCTGTGATATTTATAAACAATGCTCTAAAGGAATGCTGTGATATTTATAAACAATGCCATGAAAATGCAGCTACTGCCATTTCACTAAACAAGTACAAATGAGCTGAATAGGCAGTGAAGGATGGCTGGAAAATAGTTGAAAGCTTCAACAGTTTGAGTTGCCACTGCATTAGCATCACAAAAAAAAAATGCTACACCGGTGAGTTGATGAAACAGTTTAATGTGACTTGTACTGTACATTCAGAAGGTCTCAGCCCTCAAAATAATTAATACAGCGAGGGTAGCTGAGACAAAGGCAGAGGTGGAGACATGCTCAAACAACTGGATCAAACAGTACCTACAGACCATCTTGTCCATCTCATCCACTGTCCTGTTGGGGAGGGAGTAGTGGTTGGGGGAAGGCACCTGGCAGGCCTGAACTGTGGGTGAGGGATTCAGCCTGGAAACTTGTGACCAAATTTTCTAGGCAGACATCTTATAGCTGGCAAGCCATGCTCCTGGCAGGGGGAAGCTGAGGAGGAATGGGGCAGGGCCATGGGAGATGGGGGCCAGGTAAGCCTTGGAAAGGTGGAGCTGGTGTGCTTCAGGAGAAGGGTTATGGGACTTGGGGGTTCAGTGAGGTCAAGGGAAATCTGAGGCAGGGTGAGCTGTTGTAGGCCTCCTGGGGTATAGAGTCAGAGTAGGTTTGGGTGGGTGGGGGAATGTCATGGTCCAGGAACAGGGAAAGTGGAACCAGGGTGGCTGGGGGGCAACATTAACCAGGAAGCTGTGGACTAGAGCAGTGGAAAGTTAGAGTGCTCTGTGCAGGCCCACACATGGCCATGGTAGTACAGGGAAGAGGGAGATGGGGTGGTTAAGAAGCAAGACCAAGGGAACCAGGTGGCACAGGGGAGCCAGCATGGGCCAGGGAAGCTAGTGTGGTCCAGACTCAGGGTCATGTGAGCCAGGGGGGCCAGGGAAGCCTGAGATTGGGGAAGAGGGTGCTGGGTATTCTAGGGGGAAGGCCAAGGAAGCCAGGGGTGGCATGGGGGGGCCAGTGTGGGAAGGGCAGCCTGTGGCTGGGGTAGAGAAGAGCTGGGGATGGTCCTGGGGAAGAGCCAAGGGAGCCAGGATGGCCTGGGGATGAGGCAAAGGGATCTGAGTTGGTCCTAGGGCAGCACAATGTGAATGGGGAAGGGGGGTCAGGGTTGTCCAAGACAGCCATTGTCTGTGGTGGTCAAGGGGCAGAGCTGTGAGGGGCAGCATGGACCTGAACAGCCTAGAGCTGAGTCAATGGAGAACTGAGGGGGCACAAAAAATTTCATTTTTGAGTTATAAGCATACCATATGGATGCACATTTGTACAATATGCATGCAGATGTGTAATGCGCTATAAGTTTACTACATGCGTCCCAATTTGTATTGAGCAATAAGTGTACTATATGCATGCAGATTTGTGTTGAGCTATATGTTTAACAAAATAAATACATAGTACAAAAAAGATGATTTTCAAAAAAAATGGTGGTGGAGGGGTAGATTAGGCTGCTGGAGGAGGTGTCCTGTTTAAAATCACTATTGGAGATTCGACTGATACAAGGGATTCAAAAGAACACAACAGAAAAGGAAGGGGGAGTAAGGATCAGTTTTTATTTATTTATTGAAACAATCAGAATTAATACCTTTGAGTCAGTGTCTCCTTTACAAAGGCTCCACGACATAGAAAATAATAAAGAGCATGCAGTGTACAGACATCACAGTATAAATAGCGGTGTGGGAAATAACACACCTTTCAATTGATACAGAGTATAGTACATTAGGTAGATGTGGTACAGGATAATTACAGCAGTCACAGACAATGCAGTACAGAGGCAAAAATACATAAATACATTATCTACAGGGGTAATCATACAGTACAGTAGGTGACGTAGAAAAGTATTTATGACTGAATTGTACAAGCAGAGCAGTCCAATGATTGTCAGCTCATCTGAGGCTAGGGTAAGACCAAAGCAGGGACAGGCACTCTAGAGTTAGGACCTAGTGGGTCCATTGTTGTGGCACAGTTTTAAGTCATGGGTAGGTCAGGTACAGTCACTGGTGGAGTCACATCAGATGTTGCAACAGAGAAGGGATTTGAACAGTCCCAGGGTAGGAGCCAGGAGTACTGGTGTGTGCAGTGAATTCAGCCAACTGGGGGCGCAGTATCTGAAGGTTGGTTCTTTGCCTCATGGAAGTTTTACAGCAGGGAACCTGGTAGGGTGATTTCTCAGTGTGACACGTGTGTCTGGTGCTGCTAGAGGGAGGAATACCGCCACAAGAGCAGGGGGCGTGAGGCCAGCCATGATTTTCTTGGAAAGGAGACAGGTCTTGTACTTTACGTGATCATCAAAATTAAGCCAGTTTGTACTGGTATAAAGCATACAGGTGTGCGCGAGCCAGTCACATCCTGCAGCCAGTCTACAGGCTTTATTCAGAGAAACCCTAATTTTGCTGAGTGAGGTGTTGTCAGCTGCATCATGGAAAATAATTCCGTCATCAGTGAGTGACAGGACAGAGGAGGAGATGGCTAGCTGTAGGGCTTCGGGGGGAGACAGTACTTGTAGCGATGGAGCAGACCAATGTGCACATTTACAGCCATATTAAGTCAGTGGATGTGTTTGTGGTAGGTTAGCCCAGAGCCTAGGGTAACCCTAAATATTTAAAGGTAGAAATTTGTTTCAAGCTCTCGTTTTGAGAGTTATGGATGAGCAGGGGGTAGCTACTGAACTTGTTTTGGGCATGGGCAAACAGCATGGACTTTGTTTACTTATAGTTTAGAACTAGCCTATGGCCAGCAAACCAGGATTTGGCCTCATTAAATGACCTTTGGAGGGCATCAGGGTTGGTGTGGGTGCTGAATAAAACCACATCATCTGCGTATTGTAGGAGACTGCCGGAGCAGACCTTGGGCAGGGAGTTAAGGAACAGAGTGAAGAGTAGGGGGCCAAAGATTGACCCTTGGGGATCCTGGATGTAACTCTAAGGGGGTACGATAAGGTTTGCCCTAGTCTGTCAGACAGGTAGCTTGGGAACTAATTGGTGGTATCCTGAGAGAAGCCTATTTGGGTTAGCGAGGTTAGGAGAAGAGAGTGGTGGATGGTGTCAAATGCTTTGGAAAAATCGATATATACAGCACCAGCAATCTGGCCTGCATCCAGGGTCACATGGATAGTGTTGATATATTCCAGAAGAGTGGTTATGATGCTATGGGTTTTATGGAAACCATGCTGTTTAGGGCAGAGGAGACTGTATTGAGCAAGGTAGTCAGTCACTTGGGAGGCGACTGTCTTTTCAAGAACCTTGGAGAGAGGGGGCAGAATAGAGATGGGCCAATAATTACCAGGCTGGGTATGGTCACCACTCTTCAGGAGAGGAATGATGAGGGCAGTTTTCCACATGGAGGGGGATTGACCTAGGGCAAGGGAGCAGTTAGGGCACTTGTTTAGAATTAGTTAGATAGGAATAGGCAGGCATGATTGGTTACAGGCCTTATTTTTGTGTTGATGGATTCTGTGTAAACTAGTACATTTATTGGATGTATCAGTGCACCTCAAAAGACTATACTCATTTTTAGATTTTCTATGTGTATTGCTTAACTGCATGTTGATTATAAATAAAAGTGATGGAAAGATATAAAATAATGGGTTCTCTTGAACATTATAGTGGGTGGTGCCTTACAGGTTTCAGTATTATTTCTGAGTAATGATACAGCCGGTTGTCTTTCTTAGATCTGCATTTTTGTGGCAACCAAAACAGAGTTGTTAGAATCATTTCACAAGCTGTTCTTCAACTAATGAACCATCATTGATGTAATCACTCTATTAAGACCACTTTTGGAGAGGATGAGAACACATACTGTACGCTGTGGAATGAATGGTTAGTACATCTGTGGGATAAACATATATAAACACACTGGGCCAGATTTTCAAAGGCTGACTGACACGAGGCTTGTGACAAGCCCTGTGTCAAAGCAATTTTTTGGCACAGCTGCCTCAAAAACCTTTGCCACAACTGCACCCAATTTTCTATTGTTGTGCACAGCTGTGACAGTTTCCTCAGTTTACAGCACCTTACATCAGATATTTGGCACATGCCCTGTAAACAGGGTGCTTTAAATGTTGCAAGCAAGACCATGGAATAGCTGCTGATATAACTTGTGGCATTTGGTGGACAGGACTAAAAATCCTGATCGCTGGCCTGGAGAATGCCACAAGCCCTGTGCACTAAAGATCAGCACACCAGCGGCTTGTGACATTCTTGGGGCTTTGAAAATGTGGCCCATTGTCTGCACATCATGGTAACTATGTATGGGCATTAAAAAAAAAAAAAAAGTAATCAGATTAAAGGTGTAAATCACCTGAACAGGTTACTATATATCCCTTATAACAGGGTGATGACGACAAGGAGAAGAGGGATGAAAAACCACTATGGAAAAAAGATGACAAACATCTTTTTATGTGATTATAAATGATATATGAATATGATGTAAACTGTTCAGTACAGCGAGTGATATCCACACAGTCATTTGTATGGTATATAATCTCATAGCTTCATTTATCTACACAAAAAAAAAACATAGGTTTCATAACATTTCACACAGTCTAACACATCACAAGTGTTATATACTGTTGATAACACAGTGTTGTCTATTTGACAATCAGCATGTTTAAACATTGTGTAAAAGGGGGATTACATATGAAATATAATCCCGATATCTTGCACAAATGCTTAATATCTTCATTGTGTTGAATTAATGTTTGAGTTAGTGTTCTTTTTCTGAATTGATTAATCTCTCACGATTCCCATGCTGTGGATACTGATTGTAGGGCCACTGTAAAAGGATGAGTTAGGCACATGCTAAAAGGCATGTACCTAGGGCGATTATTTAGATTAGGCGACACATGGTGCCCCTGTTTTGGAATTCAGTGGATTACAGTACTAGGTTCTCCAAACGGCGTCAGATAGCTCTGCCCCATTCATACATCAGTTCTCCCTGCCCCCAAACACGTCTTGCAATGAGCCAAATCCTATTTCTCCAAGCCCATTAATTTTTTTTTTATGGTTTGAACATGTTATTGAACTGATTCAATTGCAAAAGCAGTCATTTAAAAACAGTTTTCTCCATGCCAACCAACTACAACCTCTGGGAAAGTAGAGGGATAGTGTCACTGACAAGGCTCTGATGCAAAGGAAAGGGCTATATTAGTAGATATGGTTTGAACGGGTTATTGAACTGCCTCAATTGCAAAAACAGTCATTTAAACACAGTTTTCTCCATTTTCAAGTAGCGACTGCCTTATGTTTGTTCTGTGGGGGCGCTCCGCCCCCACACACCCCCAGTCCAGAAATGTGTTATTATGAGAGTGGTAAATTATGCTGTCACTAGTAAAATAATGAAATAACAACACATTTCATTTTAGGTTACTCTAGTTTGCAATAGCCTTATGTTCTGTGGGGGCGCTCTGCACCCCACACCCCCCGGTCCAGAAATGTGTTATTATGAGAGCGGTAAATTATGCTGTCCCTAGTAAAATAATGAAATAAGAACACATTTCATTTTAGGCTAGTCTAGTTTGCAATAGCCTTAAGTTCTGTGGGGGACTCCATCCCTCCCCCCACACCCCCCCCCGGATGCTTGGAATGTATTATTTTGAAAGCGGTAAATTATGCTGTCACTAGTAAAATAATGAAATAACAACACATTTCATTTTACATTACTTTAGTTTGCGATATCCTTATGTATGTTCTGTGGGGGCATGACATATCGGTGACTGCAATGCGAATGCGGCCGTATTTCTCACTCGGTGCACTCGCTTCCCAGGTGTGTCCCCTAAAGTAAATAAATGCCGTACCTAGTATGTTTCAGCCCACATCTCTGAACAGGCATGAACAAGCATTATTTACAATCCCTGTCAGCCCGTCCATGGCCCCACCCCATGTATGCACAGGAGCACGGTGGAGACTGACAAAATGCAGGCAGAGCAGAAGACCTTGATGGCTATCCAATCAGATAACCATCCCACCAGTGGACTTGATCCCCTGCTCCATGCAGAGCAGGGGATTGTGGTTACTAGTAATGTAAGGGGCTTGTGCACTATAGGCAGGTGCTGTTTGGTAGCCTCTAGCCCTCACTGCATGCCAGGAGGACTGGGGTTTGCAGGGTAACAGTAACCATGTGCCTCGTTGCGCCACCATCTGCCAACTGAAAGGGGCATGTAGTGGCTATGGCATGATCCTGCAGGCATAGCCTGCACCCCCCTCCACTGGAACTTTGCAGTGTCTTACATGACGCATAGTCAAGCCCCCACCCTGAGCATTCCCCACCACCATGGCCTGGTACACAGCTATATCTGTAGCTGGAGATCCAGTGTGGCTTTGCAACACAAAGCTTCCTACATGCCATGCATATGCTATGCATAGACATAGTGCCCAGGGCCCTTTATGAATACTAAATTAATACAAATTTAGTACTATTGAAAGTAATAAACTATTATTAATTAGGCTTCATTGGTATTCAGTTGTACAATTCAAAAGTAATCATTTGCTCCTCAGAGTGTATTGCCTTCATTTGCATAACGACTAGCTGAATACTAAATGAATACTGACTAATCACTAAGTTAGTCTTCAAAAACTGAGTTCATTTAAATATTTCAGTTGGTGGGCAGGCTGCTTTAATACCATTGCATACTATGCCAAAATGAAAAAAAAAACATTTCAGTACTAGTGGTTTAGACAAAATGAAGATTAAGTCTAGTATTCACACTTCAGTGTGGGTAACCATTGGTTTTGGCATGTGTACATTGCAACTTGTTTTGTCCATCACTGCACTGTATCCCCCCCCCATCACACCTAGAAATGAGCCTTAGCTGAGTGTGTCTTTCATGGTTATCAAATTTCAAATCAATAAAACAAATAAATAAGTGCTCTGTAGTGCCCCATTTAATGTTTAATGATACCTATGCCAATTGGTTGCACAATGCTTGTCCTACTAGGTGGAAAAAAATATAAGTTTACTGTTTTTTCCTTTTTTTAAGTCATATGGATGGGTGCTGCAATTATTGATGAACAACACAATTTTCGTCTTGCCTGCTTAAATTCTCTGTCCCAGGTAAGTAGCCATTCTTGAAAGATGAACAACATCATTCAAGCATCAGCAGATGAAATGCATGTGACAGACAGTGTTTTTAAATCTTAGGGAGTACTTTGCAAATGTTTTGTCTTTTCTGTCTCTGGTGACTTATGTTCTTCACTCCCTCAGAGGTTTGCACAGCAGAGGACACTGACTGCGTTTTCACTTTGTTGCCATTGGTTAAATATTGGTCTCATGGAGAGTGTCTGCAGTCTGGGTAGCCATGGTAGAAAAGTTTAATTTCCTCTACATTATAGAATAATACATGGGGTGGTGTGAGTAATGAGAATTTAACACACACCCAAGATGTTGTATGCTATTATGCAAGCATCCAACACCGAGGGTGTGTGTAAAATTCTTGTCACACACCCCACCCCATGTTTTATTTTATATAATTGCTGGGGTTGAATTTTTTCACCACATTGATTATATAAAATATGGGTTATGCAGGAATGGAAAGCTAGTATGCTGTTTGTTACTTTTGAACACACTTTATTTGAAAATCAGGGGAAAAACACCTCTTTAAACACTGTAAACTGCAATAAACTGTGACTTTTAAATGAAAGAAAAGGAGAAACTGCTTGAAAAACTTGAAACTCTTCCGAGGGTGTGTGTAAAATTCTTGTTGCACATACCACCCCATGTTTTGTTTTATATAATCGCTGGGGCCATGTTCTTTCACCACAGTAATTATATAAAATATGTGTCATGCAGGAATGGAAAGGTAGTCTGTTGTTTGTCACTTTTGAACACACTTTATTTGAAAACCAGGGGGAAAAAAACACCTCTCTAAATTGCAATAATCTGTGACTATAAAAAAAAAGAAAAAGGAGAAACTGCTGAACTTGAAAAACTTAAACTGAGGAAAAAAAAAGTCTCTGTTCCTAGGTAACCACCGGTTGCTGTGGAGATGCCACTCATGTGACCTGCCCCTCCACTAATATGTGTCTGTTGCTAGTGCTGGGTGTGTTTAATGGTGCTGTCATTTCCTTTTTTTAGGTATTTCTGCAGAATTTTGTAACAGGGCTTCAGCTTGACTCAGTAACCCAGGTGAGCAATTACATGATTCTCTCAATGTAAGATGCTTGCAAGTAAAGTGTCACAAGCTGATGTGTGACTCGTGCTTGTTCTCATGTGAAACCGGTGAGTTTGCCATTATGCACACTCCTTTATAACGGCAAATTACAAATACCTTTTCCTATGGGAAAAATGTGACCCAATTATTATAAACATTTTTACCACCGAAATTGTTGATGATGCTGGGAAGCACATCATTCAACCAAGTGAGTGCTGACTGCATCTACCTTTTCCCCATTCTTTCACTTGAAAACAATATTTTGTCTGTGTTTTCAGCATGTCAGTCAGTTGTCAGGGGTGAAGAGAAATTTGAGGCCCATGTGTTGTACAATCTCACTGGTTGTTTTCTTCAACATGAGTCCAGACACTTTTGCCCCTTTATTGAGAGCCTGCTAGAAACAGAGAAGCAAACCACCCTCCACACTGATGTCCTTTCCCTACTGCTGGCATTTTGTTTGGGAGTTAACATTCGAACACCACTCCCTCAGTGTCTTCTCTTTGCACTGTTTGGTCTGACAGGCTTGTTTATTGGAAAGACAGTAATAAGCAGCTACAGAGAAGGTTGCTGTTGGTACCTCAAAAACCCTATCTTCATCCCCAAAGAGTAGGTGATCACAAAGAAAGAAAGCATTCGTATCTCTCAAGTGCTGTTTAAAGAAGCTGCTATTCCTGCTCCTCCTCTGCTCTGGCAATGTGGAGCTAAATCTTGGTCCTGCATTACCTCTTGCATCACCCTCTGATTTTGCAACTTCCCCCAGACTCAAAATGATACCTGTCAATATCCTAAGCTTGATCAAGCAATTTGACCAGCTACAAGCCTGGGCCACTCACACTGAACTTAACACACTTATCATCATTACAGAGTCATGGCTCAAAAAGGGCAATGCTGACCAGCAAATCTTGCTACCGGGCTACAAATTGTTTAGGGCTGATAGAGACTCCAGAGGGGGTGGGGTTGCTGTCTACTCTAAAAACATGTACATTGTTGGTGACATCTGCACTAAATCCAAGCCCAAGGAATACAAAAGCATACCCCTGAAGCTCCACCTTCCCTTCACAGAAAGTATCATTATTATTGGTGTTAATAGGCCTCCTGCTGGTGGTACTGACATCCTCAATATCCTAAAATCCCTAGCCTCCGCTACCAATAACGAAATCATAATCCTTGGGGATCTTAACATGGACTGGCTTACCTCTAAATTGCATGCCCTGAAATGTCTCCGTGATGAGCTTGGCCTCTTACAGATTGTTAATGAACCCACTAGGATCAATACTGCAAATGACACCAATATTTCTCTACTCGATGTCATATTAACCAATCACACTCACAAAATTCTGCATTCTGCTGTTTTTCACAATGACATGAGTGATCATGCGGTTGTAGTACATACAAGATCACAACTTAAGGATCATCACCAACACAAGAAAATAACTAAACTGTCAACCACAAGTTCAATGCAGCAAATTATCTGTCGAATTTAGGTAATTTAATCTGGCAAGATCTCTATCTTGCTAAAACTGCTGAAGAAGCAGTCACTATCCTGAATAACAAACTTACCACCCTGACTAACAAGCATGCCCCCTTCATCAGATCTAGAGTGTGTAAATCCTCTCACCCCGTTTCACACCTGACCTCAAGACTGAGCTGCGACACAAACTGCGACAAACCTTGGGCTCAGGCTAGGAGTACTAAGTGTCTAACTGATTGGCAGGTCTTCAGAGCTGCAAGGAATGTCTGTGTTAAACACATTCATGCTGCCAAATCAAACTTCTATATCTCTACCTTAGAACAGGCAAATAGGAATTCTTTTAAAATTGGAGGACCCTCAATTCCGTTAAAGGATGTCAGGCTGCTCCCTCCATTCCAGCCAAGATATATGTCAATGGCAAAGTCATTGAAAGCAATAGTCAAATCCTTGAAGAACTCAATTCACATTTTGCTACTACTGGCTTAGCCTTTGATTCTTCTCCATATACAGGCCTTTCAAATTGTTCCTCAGGCAGGACTATCCCTGAAGTCCCACCCTCGCCTCATCCCTTCCAGCTGCATCCAGTCACCTACAAAGAAGTTGAAGATTTGCTTCTCAACTTAGACACTAAGAAAAGTTCTGGTGATGACGGACTAGAACCATTCTTTTCAAAATGATGCTACTTCCATGTTATAGCCTCTATACCTTGTATATTCAGTCTTTCTATCATCACTGGCACAGTTCCATCTTGCTGGAAATCCACACATATTCTTCCTTTATTCAAATCGGGTGACCCAAGTGATTTAAATAATTATAGGCCCATCTCTATCTTGCCCATTCTCTCCAAAATTTTTTAAAATTGATTTACTCCCAACTAAAACAACATATCAAAACCTTCTCCCTTCTCAACCCAGCTCAATCTGGTATCCGGCCTAATCATAGTACTATCACAGCCCTCGCGACAGTTACTAATGTCTGGGTTTCAGCTCTGGACTCCAAAAAGATCACTGGTGTAGTCTTCCTAGACCTTAGTAAGGTATTTGACACTGTAGACCACAACTTAGTTGTCAGTAGCCTTATTAACCTAGGTGCCACCCCCTCCACTGCTCAGTGGTTTACCAGTTATTTAATAGGGAGGCTTCAGAAAGTCAAGGCTGATGGCCTATTTTCAGCCTCCCTCCCGATCATTGGAAGAGTTCCAGAAGGCTCCATTTTAGACCCTATCCTATTTTCTCTTTACATTAATAATCTTGACCATAGCATAACTCATTCCAAATTGCATCTATTTGCTGATGACACAGTCCTGTACACTTCTAGCTCAACTCAGTGCAAAGTAAGAGACATACTACTGACTTTGTGCAGCTTGAACAAAACCGTATTAACACAAAGCTCCTTCTTAATGCCAAAAAAACTAAGGCCATGATGTTTACTCCCAACACCACCACCACTGCCTCTCTAAACCTGCCTGTAATTACTTTATTGTCACCTCTCTAGGTGACTTTTTTGAGGTTGTCTCCAAATTCAAATATCTAGGTATATGGCTAGATAATAATCTCACCTTTAATGATCATATTGATAACTTTACCAGCAAGTTAAAATCTAGAATAGATTTCTTCTTCAGAAACAGATTCCTATTCCCTATTTAGATTAGAACTAGGCTTGTTCAGGCCACATTCCTGCCTTTACTCGATGATGGTGACATAATCTACAGTTCTACTTCATCCTTACACCTGAACAAATTGGACATCCTATACCATCATGCACATCATTATTAACTCCCCTTTTCGAACCCACCATTGTGATTTGCATGCAGCTGTTGGTTGGACATCGCTTACCAATAGACGTTTGATTCACTCTGTCACTTGGACTCTCAAAATCCTCCTGAACAAACTACTGAGCTATATAACTTCCCTTATTCGCATCTCCCACAGTTCGTATTCCCTTAGGAAGTCTGACTTCATCCTTCTCTATGTGCCTAGGACTCATACCTCCTTTAGTAAACGTGCCATCTCATACACACTTCCAACTATCTGGAACCAGCTCCGGTCTATACTGAAACTCTCTAGCATTATTTCTGTCAATCTCTTTAAAACTTTTGCTGTGACCAAATTAAAAAATACCTGTGGCTATTCTAGTTCTTACTTGACCATTGACTTTTATATCAACAACTCAGTTCCCTTCCCTAATTATTCTACTTCTCTAATTTTACTTATCTCTCCTTTTCCTTCCACATCCTCCCTTTACTCTTTATTGCAGTCATCCTTGCTTTCGATATTCCTCCGCACTTTCCTTCCTTTTCCCTCCCCTTCCTCCCTCACAAGATCCTCCCTCTCTTCTCTCTCTCTTCTCCCTCTCCACTCCCCTTTGCACCTGTCTTATACTCTCCCTTCACCTTATGCATCCTATTGCTCTTGTTCCAACTTTTTTGGCTGTAGTCTGTCTACTTTTAATGATTTCTCCAGGTTATGTTTATAAATATTACCTTTTTATGTCTTATTTTGAGCACTAAGTACCACATGTACCCTATACTTTTATGTACCAAGATTTTATGTATGTAATTTCCTTTGTCTGTATACATTCCTTAGGATCTCCTTATGAATGAGCTTGCTCAATGGCGTTTTCCTGCAATAAACTTGAACTTGAAGTGCCTCCAAAACTTTTACCTTGTCAGAAAGGCATAAATGTACCCTTTTCACCATGGAAAGACACTGTCAGCAGATCTATCAGCAGTACATCAGCAATCAGAGCTAACCAGATAAAGATAAGGCACTAAATTTATACAGAAAAAAATTATCAGTTTTGTTCCCATTAACCAGATGTTCCGAATAAATCATGCCTACTAACCAGTTAAAGGGCCCATTGAAACGCACAATACAAAATCGGTTTCTGGTGTCAAGTTCCAATTAAGTAGTCATTCCTTTTAAGTGGGTTCCCATTAGGTGGCATATACCATAACAGTCCTGTTTAAATACATGCTGTCATGGATTTGTCACAGATGAGAATACTGCAGTACTGCCACCATGCAAAGATGATGATAATGATTGTGAGAGTATCTGTTGTCACTAATAGTACACACTGCTTTAGAAGCAAGCACTTCACTGCAGAATGCTACAGGACTTCTCCTCCCTAACGTATGTTGTTCAGTCTCATAAAACCCACTTGCATATACTTCCTACTTGCATTTGTCCAATGATAAAGAGCTCTCATGTGACTTATTCTAGTCAACAATATACTGCAAACCTGCAGCTTACCAGACATAAGCTTAATTTTAAACTGCAGGTAGCCTACCCTATGGGCTGCTGTACCTGTTATCTACCTCATCCAACTAGCAGAAATATGCTGCAACTAGCTAGATGGGCAGATGTTGTAGCTGTTGGTGCACAGACACGCCTGCGGACTGCTGTGCCTGCTGTTTGCCTCATCCAGTCAGCAGTAAATATGCTGCAATGTGTCTGATGAGCATCATTTTTCAACAGCAGGTGGGCAGCCTACCATATAGGTTACAGCACCTGCTGTCTAACTGATCCAGCCAGTAAAGACATGTTGTAGCATGGGTATACTATTTGAAACCATTGGTGGCCTACCCTGCATGTTGTTTGGCCTGCTGTGATAAGTTGGGACTGAGAAAACCCACTAATATTGGCCACAGGGTTGCTGTAGAACTGCCAGTGTACCCCACCAGAAGAAAGAGGACAAAATATTAACATTTTAGAATCATTTCCACAGCAGGCTTGGTAAACTATACTATGTAATGGTTATGCATGACAAATATATTCAGCTAGTCATAATGCTATGTATCCCAAAGGTATCAAGTTCAGAACCCTGGTCAAATGCATTGCCTCAAATAACAGAAGTGTTTCACTGCTTTGGATACAGCTGTGCATAGTCTAACCCCAAGCAAACCACAGTCCCCCAACATGTAATCACTCAGTCTGGAGTACTAGATCATTTTGTTGTGGACAGTGTTCTGGTAGCAAATATCAAAAAGAAATACAATGTAATATACAACATGGAGTGGCATATTCAAAAGTCCAGCAAAGCACCCTGGAATGTCTGCTTTCTGCACACATATTAACATGCCTGTGTGAGCTGGTGTATTCAAACATGTACAGTGCAATAAGTGCTGATGCAATTTCAGCTTACATACACTGTGGGTGCAGAACTACACACGGCATCAACTCCAGTGCAGGCACAATGCACGCCTACACAAAAGACCTGATAGAGCTACAGACTGGTAGAAGCTGGAGACACTGAGGCACATACCATCTGTTTTTAAACCCCTAATATATTTGCACATGCATGCACACTGGCTATACTGGAAGGTAAAATGCAGTCTTGATGCAAGACAATAACCTCTTGCATATTATTATCAAGGCACATTTCTCCTTGTTTTGGATGGTGGCTGTGGGCTGTGTAGTACAATGGAGCAGTCTACTTCAATATGACAATAGTAATACTTTACTGTGCAACACATCTTTGAACACTGGGAAATACATTTATTGGTGTAGTAAAGGAGTCTAGCAAGACAGTTCTATTACTTTTGTTTAAGGTCCACAGCAGGAGTATGCTATCATATTGATGTCTATTGACTGTGGTTTTCAAATGAATGTACTCACCCTCTACCAGTATCTACACAGCATGCATTCAGGGATGGGAGGTCATGTCAAATGAATCTGACATATTTCTTTGACTAAGTGACCAAGGATTTAGATCAGGGTGGAGAGGTGAATGTAGAGTACCTAGATTTCAGTAAGGCATTCAACACCGTTCCACATAGAAAACTATTAAGCAAGCTGAGCAGCTTAGGAGTGGGTCAAAAGGTAGCAAACTGGGTAAGAAATGGGTTTGGGGGTAGGCAACAGAGGGCAGTTGTAAATGGAGTTCACTCTTGGAAGGACAGGGTGACCAGTGGGGTGCATCAAGGATCAGTGCTGGGACCAATCCTTTTTAATGTCTTTAATGGTGACATTGCAAAGGAGCTAGAGGGGAAGGTCTGCTTCTTAGAGGATGATGCCAAAATCTGTAATAGGGTGGATACTTCAGAGGGTGGAAAGGATAAGAAGTGGACTTAGAAAACTTGAGGAGTGGTCAAGTGTATGGCAGCCAGGTTTCAGTGCAAAAACTGCTAAATAATTCACTTGGGGCAGAGAAACCCAGTGGCAGAGTACAAAATAGGGGTAGTGTTACTGATTACCACCAAGCAGGAGAGAGACCTGGGCTTAGTAATCTCTGGTGACCCTAAGGTGTCCAGGCAGTGTGACAAGGCAGTTAGGAGGGTGTATGGTATGCCGGGGTGCATACAAAGAGGTATCATGAGCAGAAAGAAGGAAGGAAGCAATGCTACCTCTGTATAGCCAGCTGGTAAGACCTCACTTAGAATACTGTGTATGGAAGCCACATCTCCAGAAGGATATTGACAGAGTGGAGGCGGCCCAGAAGAGGGCAATTAAAATGGTGGAGGGTCTGCATCAGAAGCCCTATGAGAACAGACTAAAGGAACTCAGTATGTACACATTGGAACATATGAGGGAGTGTGAGGATATGACAGAGACCTTTAAATACCTCACAGGGGTAAATAAGGTACAGGAGGAAAGTATTTTTCAGTAAAAAAGGTACACAAGAACAAGGGGACATACTGTGATTTAGGAGGGTGGTAGATTTAGGAAAAATGTGATGTGAGGAAGTACTTCTTCACAGAAAGAGTGGTAAATTCCTGGAACAGCATATCAGCCAAGATCCTGGAGGTGAAATAATGGTAAGATTTGAAAATGCATGGGATAAGCATAAGGGAATCTTAGTGGAAAGGAAAGGGGGGAAGGTGAAAGAGCCAGCGGTCAAGTAGGGTCTACGGTGATATTGTAGGTAGGGAAAAATAGGCAGATTGGATGTGTCAAGCAGTCCTTATCTACTGACAAATTATGTGCTTCTATGTTTATCCAAAGTACAGTATGCAGCTCCATTTCATATCTTCTTCAATGGTTTCATGTCATAAGGGCGATCAAAAAACAGCGATCGCCGTTAGAGCGAATGTATATTGCCGAAAATGAATTTTCCCTCTCCTGCCTCTCCCTCCACGCGTAATGCTTGGCGTGTGTGTGCACACGTACTTCATAGGCGCTCTATTCACCTACCCCAGTATCTGGTTACCCACCTGCTAGGTAACCCGTAAACATAAAATCGCAAAATTAAATTAAGCTCTTTTGTATCACGCATTTTGGTCTGCTTTGTTCTCATAATAACTCTTCAATCTCCTTGGTTCTCCATGGCACCACAGCTGGCTTTTACATGGCACCAGTTTGTTATTGTCTGTGCTATTTGCACATTGCTAAAACATGCTTTTGCCAGCTGTTAACTAGTGCTATACAAAGAGCTAGTTAGTACATGCACCAGTCTTCAGATATGCCATGGTGCTATGTATGCATGAATCTGTCTTTTATCAGCAGGCACTCTGGCTATGCCTTTGCACTACTGTGCAAACTGCTTTGTGCTAAGCAAACTGCAGCTTCAATTACAGGGAATGGGTTGCAAACTAATGTCAAAGCAATAGTTTTCCAATTTGCATGTCAAAAAGCACAGTCTTCACAGTGCAAGCTCCTAAAATATGAAGATCATGGTGATGTAACTTTTTTTAAACTGTTGGAGGGTCAACCCTAATTGAACTGAAGTTGTACTACTTTTAAGGTTTGATGTTCAAAGTTCACACTACCAAACTGGCAATTTATAGAGGGCCACACAGCACTAATTCTGATTAGAGTTGCTCTGATAGTGCCTTAAACACTCTTTGCATACATATGAAGGCACAAAGAGGCCAGCAGAAGAAGGCTTTTTGGTCTATCTAGTCTGCTCATATTGCAGGGTGCACAGTTTGAGCTACTGTCCCTTCCCCCTTCCCCACTCATCCCATCCTCCCTACCCATTATCCTTCCCTTCTCCCTATGCCTATCCCAGCCTTTCTTGAAGTTTCCCACTGTCTTCAATGAGACCACCTCTTCTGGCAGTGCATTCCAAGTGTCCACCACCCTCTCTGTGAATAAGTGCTTCCTGACCTCCCTCCTAACCCTCCCCAGCTTAAGACTGTACCTCCTCATGCTATGGTTGCCACTCAGCTTAAAGAGATCCTCCTTATCCCCCTTATTTATCCCTTTCAAGCACTTGAAGGTCCCAGTCATGTCCTCTCTCTCTCTCTCTCTCTCTCTCTCTTTCTCCTTTCCTCCAGGGTGTACATGTTCAGTGCCCTCAACCTCTCCTCATATGTCTTACCCTGCTAACCCACTATCATCTTTGTAGCTCTCCTCTGGACCTTCTCCAGCAGGTTAATGTCCTTTTTGAGTTGTGGGCACAATTACTGAACTCCACATTCTAGATGTGGCCTCCCCAGTGGCCTGTTCAAGGGTAGTATGACATCCTCTCTCCTACTACTGATCCCACTAGCTATGCATCCCAGCATCTTATTTGCCCTTGCTGCTGCTTTATTGCACTGTGTGGAGTGTTTCAGGTCACTAGTAATCATCACTTCCAGGTCCTTTTCTTCCTCTGATGCGGATACCTGGTCTCCACCCAGGTAGTACTCTGTCCTGGGATTCTTAGCTCCAATTTGCATAACTTTGCATTGCTTGGCATTAAAGCCAAGCTGCCAGATCCCAGACCACCTCCCCAGCATTTCCAGATCATCCTGTAGGTCCTGTGTCCTCCCCCCCGTCCTGCATGTTCTAGCAGATACCTTGGTTATCCCATGGTTAACCTTGTCAAGTGTATGTCTGTGCTGGGTCCAATTTTAAGAATAATTTTTTCCATATCTGGAATTAACTGTCTAAACTTGGGGTTCATTATGCATTATAGGAAGCTCAGATAACCCAAGATAATGGTACTTTTAGGCAAGATTTTTTTTTTTTGTCAGGAGTGAATAAAAAAGTAACCTACTTATTTCCTTACAAATTATCTGAATTATTTGGGACTATGCAGCGAGCGTTATCTGGTATAATGCTATTGGATAGAATGGAAAATTAAGTGATAACATCCAGTTTGCCAGAGTATATTAAAGGAATAACCAGCTGATGTGAGTGAGTAAATGTTGAGGCCAAATGCCGAGGCATTTAATTAACCTCAGAAGCCTGTTATTCCGAGTATACTCCAGCTAACTGGATGCTATTACTGTTACATGGCTAGGAATATTGAACCAAGGATTTTAAAAGTTATGTTGTATTTAAAGAGAAATGTTCCTCCCCCCATATTTTTTTTCTGTGGACTAAATGGATAACCTAATGTGGGCCTGTCTGAAATGTGGATAACCTGCTGTGGGTGTGTCTGAACTGTGGATAATTTACTATGGGCATTGTAAAATGTGGATAACCTACTGTGGGTGGCTTTGCATTATTGGGGTATGTGCAATTTGTGTTTTCTTTAAAATTTTGGCTATAAGGCCTCTGGGATAGCTCTTGACCCAGTGCATTTGCTCTGCAGTTCTTTTGTTGTTCTCTTCTCTTTCTACTTTGGGCTGCCCATGACCCAAACCAATAAGATCCCCTATAGTGTGGTTGGCTATCTCTCCCTGGACTGAGGTACAGATATGGCACAGTGATGAGTCCAAATGAGGACGGAACACATGTATGTGTCTGCTGTTCTCAGCCTTTGCTGATTGTATTGTGAGGCCTTCTGGCACCATGCAGTTCTGCTTAAAGTTGAGCCAGTCCAAATTAATTAATGGTCACTTGCATATGCTTCTCATGATGCTTTGCATTATTGGGGGTATATGCAATTTGTGTTTTCTACTGTGGGTGTGTCTAAAATGTGATTGTAGTACTTTGTGGAGTACTAAATGACAGTTTTCATGTGTTCTGATTGGCTTACAATAGTAATTGGTACCTGTTGTATAACTGTAGTTCCTCTAGAAACAAACTCTAGCAAGAGCCAATATAGCTGAAAAATAATGGTATTGTGGGCAGTGAGAAATCTGTAAACTAGCAAGATGCCTATGATCTGGACCCACTTCATCCACTCCCACTACTTTCTGGCCCAATGTGTGGCTCAGTACCATCCTGCAGGGGTCAGGGGGTCAGTGGGTGAGACATTGCGCATAGGGATATGAGGTCAGTGGGTGGATGGCATATAGTACAAGGGTGTCTGTGAGGGTGGACACTGCATGTTTGTGTGTGGGTGGAAGAGATGTGAGTGTCAGAACATGCATGTGTTTGTATAAATGTATGCCATGGATGGTATGAGTCATGGAAGTGATTCTTGGTAGGACAGCATGCATATGTGTATTGTAGTACAGCATACATGGTTATGACAATGTGTACTCATTTTATAACTGACTTGTCATGGCCCATGTACAATTCTTTCTATGAAAGCAAACCTAATGTTTAATAAAGATGTTGTAAATTTAATCAGTGCCTTACATGTATTCTTTTTTTAGTCAGTAAAAAACAGCTCCATGTGAAAATTGAGACCACTTTATAGCGCCGGCAAATACAGCAAGTGTAACACAGTGAGTCACAATATCGCTACTGCACATTCTAGCGATGTGCATTATCACTACTCTGTATTAATGGCAAATGTTACCTTGCTTGTCCAGATCACCCATGTTCACCAGTGTTCAATTTAATGAGTGCTAGGCACTTAGGACATTATTGGTATTGCCATTTTTGGTTTAAAGTCCATGGTCTTTCCACTAATGGTCACATATTGCAAAATCTTTCTAGTGTGTGTTAAGCATGTTTAGCGTGGCAGCGTGGCATATGCCATATGAGCTAATAACTCCATGTACAGTCTGCTTCATTTATACCTAAGGTCATGTGGGTTTGTCTGTTATTCTGTTAATTACTGCTTGTTAAAACCTAAAACTTTAACCTTCCCTGTTATGGTGTTAGTTTTATGCTGTTACTCTTGGTATAGGGTTAACTAAAATACAACATTACAATAGGCTGTAGTACAGTTTTGAAGTTATATAATTATCAAATTAAAAGTAATTCCAATATATATATATATATATATATATATATATATATATATATATTGTAATTCTACTGACTGCATCTATTTGGAGATCTGCCTTCCTGTTTCCAAGTGTCATGTTATTGGTGCACTTAGTTAGGTGGAGATAGCTATATGCAAATCTTTAAAAGGGTTTTCTGTGATAAGAAGAATTTATTTTATTCTGTGAGATATAGTAGTTTTAAATAGTAAACATTCTGAATAAAACATTAACATCATGGAGGAGATTATTGAAATAATCAATTAATGTTTTGGGTACAAATGTCAATCTTGCTCTATGTACCTTGTAACTAATATCAAAGATGTCACACTGCCCTTCACTTGTATCAAATGCCAGTTAAATCAAGATTTAACAGCTGAACTTGAGCTCTTTAACAAAATAGATTGAAGTCCTTAGAAAAGAATCAAGAAGAAATGTCCAGTAGATTTAAAAAAACAAAATGACATCAATATTCAACCAACCAAAATTAGAATGGATATTAATAAGGCAAAAAGACATGGGAAAAATCAAAGAAATTAATTAAGGGACATATAGTTGATAACCCTCTTACCCAATCTGACTTTACCACTAACACAGTCCCTAAAAAACATAAACCCACAAAAAGAACTAGAGAAAAGGATGTCCAATATAATGCTGATGAGGAATGGTATACTTTACAAGTCAAAAAAATGCCAAAAGAGGAAGAAGGGCAGACTAATATATATGGTTTCAACCTTTAATTCCTTTGACCCCTTGACTTTTATGTCTGATAGTGCCAATACAATAGAAATGACCAAATCTGTTGTAGACGAGCTTGAAAATTTAATTCAAAAGTTAAGCATTGTACAATGTTCCTGTATAGTGGACCGTATCATTAATACTAATGATCCTCCTAAAAGCCATTTAAATGAGGATGACCATTTGATTTCACTGGACACAGAAGTCAGCACTAATACCATTGAGATGCATGCTGGAACTGTTAACACAATGAGACAAGTAATAGTACTAGGAAACTCTATTATAAAGCATATCGACAGGATAATCTGTAATCCAGATAAAACTAGTAGAACTCTTTCTAGTTTCAGGGGAGCAAGAATCTCAGCTCTTACACAGATGTCTAACACAATAATACACAATACTGGAACTAACACTTTAGTAATAGTCCATGTCAGAACAAATAACATTCTCTATTATACTAATCAAAAATTAAAAAAGGACTATGCAGCGTTAACAAACAAGTTACTACACTTAGGATGTGAAGTACAGGTGTCTGAAATCTTGCCAATACCACAAGCTAATCTATTTCAGCAGCATAAAATAAGAGAAATCAATAACTGGTTATGATCTTGGTGCATGAAGCAGAATCTAAAATGCATCACCCACTGGGAGGGTTTTTATGGCAAATCAAATCTCTACTGTTGGGATGGCTTGCATCTCAGTAGGAGAGGTAGTAAACTCTTAGGTGAGAGTTTAGGTCTTTCCATAACAAATTGTTTAAACTTCCATTAAAGGGGGAGCTCTATCTATGCAATACAGCTCTAGAATTCAATGTATAAAACCAACTATCCAATCCCCAAACTTCAGGTAACCTGAAATTGACAGCCCCTAACATCTCTAGGTCCTGTCATAAAACACATTTAAATGTTATACTCACCAATGCAAGAAGCTAATGCAATAAAAAAAGAAGAGCTTACATTTATATTAAAATTACAAAATATATCAGTATGTGGAGTTACTGAAACTTGGAATAAGGATGGGGACTGGAACATTGATATTATAGGGTATAACAAGTTCCAAAAAAATAGAGATAATAATAAAAAGGGTGGTGGTATTGTACTTTACATTGAGGAAAGTTTGAAAACATATACAATAAAAACAAAAATGAATAAAAATAAGAGCTTATGAGTTAAAATCAATTTGCCTTATGACTCCCTAAGAATAGGTCTAATATATAAATCACCCAGTCTAACCTCAGATGAAAACCCAAGAACTAATTGATGAAATTAGTGAGGTAGAAATGAATACTTATATATTAATGGGAGATTTCAATCTTCCCATTATTAATTGGGATACTTACAAAACAGATTCAGATATGGAAACTAAATTCATAGATATTTTCATCTGACCCAGCCTGGAACAAACAGTTAGACAGCCTACTCATGGAAAGAACATCTTGGACATAGTCCTCACAAATGATGATGAGAAAATTGAGAATATAATGTCACTTTCTCCTTTGGGCGATAGTGACCAATGTATTGTAAAATTTAAATATAGGACTGAACTGTCACATACCAAGAGTATTACTAAGATGAAAGACTTTAATAAAGCAGACTATGTTAGAATAAATAACTTCTTAACAAAATGGAATTGGGAACTCAAACTTAGAAAACTTAATTTAACACAAATGTGGGAAAGAATAAATAATAAAATTAACACTTGCATTTCTATTTGGGTTCCTGACAGAATTAAGTACTGCAAAAATAAACGTGTTCCTCCATGGTGGTCTACTGATATTAGGAAACAACTTGTAAGAAAAATAATTTTGTATGGAAAATACACTAGAAATAAATCTTCTAGTTTATGTACCAAATACAAAATTGCTATCAAGAAATTAAAAAAATATGAATACATTTTCCAAATCTAGAGTAGAACATAATCTGGTTATAAAAGTCTAAGATAATAAGAAACAGTTCTACAACTATATTGGTTCTATAAAAAGTAGACAGCAAACTATAGATCCCTTTATCATTAATAATACCCATAATACTGGTGAAACAGCTACTGCCATGGTACTAAATGAACAATTCTTAAAAGATTCTGAAACAAAGGAAACCATTAGAACTCCATTTTCTGAAAACAAAAACAATCATCCGGTTTTTAAAAGAAGCGAGGTTGATAAAATAATAAAATCCTTGTAGTCAAATAGTTCAGCAGGTCCCGATGGCATCCCACACAGATTTTTACAGGAAATTAGCCATACAATTTCGAGATCACTAACAGCACTCTTTAATGTATCCATCCAAGCAGGCAAAGCTGTTCAAGCTTGGAGAGAGAATGTTGTGATTCCGATTTATAAGGGATGAAATAAACATGATCCAAACAATTATTACCCAATAAGCCTAACCTCTATCATAGGTAAAATCATGGAAAGACTACTCAATACATACATTATTAATCACATAGAAATAATAGAGCTGACATTTTTCAACATGGATTTGTGTCTGAGAGGTCTGTTCTGACTAATCTCTTACAATTTTTTGAACTAGTAAGTGCTTCCTTAGATAGGGGTATATCGGTGGATGTGATATTTCTAAACTTTGCCAAGGCATTCAATAAAGTTTCACAGAAAATCTTGTTACAAGAACTAGCAAGAATCAGCATACATCCTAACATCATAAACTGAATACAATCATGGCTGGAGAAAAGGACCCAGAGAGTATCAGTTAAAGGTCATCTATCTGATGTGAGTGTGGTAACTAGTGGAGTTCCTCAGAACTCAGTCCTGGGACCCATACTTTTTAATATCTTAATTTCCACAATGTCTTCAAGTGACAAAATATGGGTATCCAAATATGCTGATGATTGAAAGATTGGTAGCCTGGTAAGCTTGATATCAGATAGGCTTCTCATGCAAAATCATCTAAACAGTTTATCCTTTTGGGCTAACTCATATGGAATGAATGTTAATGTAGTCAAATGCAAAGTTTTACATTTGGGTAAGAATAATATGTTGTTCAATTATTACTTAAACAATATATTATTAAAAAATATTACTGAGGGAAAAAGACTTGGGAGTTATGATTTCTAATAATCTAATCTTTGATAGAAACACCACAATAAATGTTAACAAATTTAATAAAATTGTAGGCTCAATTTTGGGTAATATTAAAAGCAGAAACCCTGAAGTAATTATGCCCCTCAATACCAGTCTAGTACGTCCACATCTGGCATATTTTTCCCAATTTTGTGCTCCAACTTCTATTAGGAGTCTGAAACTAGCTGATGGTGTATAGTGTAGATTTACCAAGAAAGTGATGTCCTTACAGCATAAAAGTTATGATAATATACTAAGAGAACCAAAACTTTTCTCTGTCAAATATCGACAAATAAGGGGAGATTCATGCCTTGTATATAAAACATTAAAAGATGACAATTTACAAACAACAATAGGCTTAACAGCAGCTTCTAATATTAAATCAACTAGGAGTCATAGCTATAAACTCATCGGTGAGAAATGCGTTTCTACCAAATGGAGTCACTTCTATACACAAAGAGTGGTTGGGATGTGGAATGCTTTGCCAGATAGAGTTGTTAATAGCAGAAATATAAGAACATTTAAGCAAAGATTGGATGACTTTATGGGGGGAAAAAATTGAATTCCACCCATAGGGTATATGGGTGGTGAGTGCAATAGAGGGCATTCTGTGCCTACTGTACTTGTAAACTTCTTTGAACCTATGGTCTTGGAGTAATGATTCTCCTTTGGTATACCCCCCTAATGATGTGAGATTTGCTTTATACTGTTTATTTTTTAATGTACATTTTCTGGGACCATCAGGTGTTTTTTCCTGTTGCACTCTGCTTAGTATATTGTTTGATAGGCAGTTGCTACGTATGCTATGATATTGTGACACACCCTTTGTCCTCTTTAGCCTGTTGTAATTGATGCAGCAATTTCTACTTCAAAACTCTCACACCACAACATGGTGGCTCTGCTAAGGCAAGTACATGGGAAGCCAAAATTGTAATGATCAGCTGTGATTTTAAAGGAGCTGGCATCAGCAAATTATGATTGTATTGTTTTAAAAATATGCAGCCAGGTAATTTATGTTGTTAGGAAGAGAGTTCTTGGTGCTGTGCATGCAGTGAGTGGTGAGTGAGTATAGAGTGCAAACACTGTTGGCAGGTGACATTGAAACAAAAAACTGTCAGTGGTTCTGGAGCAAGCATAATTCAGGTTTTTAAAAGGTAACCCATTATTTTTCTTCTTTGGACCGTGACAGCTAGTGGGACAGGAGAGTCAGCTAGAGCATGAAAGACAACTATCAGGTGGCTCCTCAGGCAGCTGTGGACCAGAGCCAAAGAATGCAAACAGTACTTACAATATGCAAACAGCTCAACTTCTTGGTCTCTGCTCCCCAAAATGCACAATGGTGCTGTATGTCAGGATAAAAAACAGCAAAAAATTTTTCTGCAATAGTCATGCTTTCTCAAGAGTCTTTAGAAAGCATGAGTATTGCACTGTGTACTGATCCATGATTGCTGAAAAAGCAGCTGTTTTTTTTTCTAAATAAAACCTCATTATTTTGACACCATCACTAGTGTTGTTAGCCATTTCTGCACTGTCGATGTTTATTGTTGACATGTTATTATTTATTGGTCGCTGAAGTCAAACTTGCTAATTTGTATTTGCTATAGTTTAGTCGTGATTTTTACTGTGCTTATATCACAGGATACCTAAAAAAATGCTTGTGTACATTCACTCAATGCATTAATTGTGTTCTTTCTTTGTTCATTAAAATGTTCCTGCTCTTGACTAAATCTTGCATTTATGATTCTTGCTAATAAAGCATGGGTGTGTGGTCAGAGGATATGATGGTGAGCATGGGATATGGGGTCAGTGGGTGATACACAGTACATGGATGTAACAGTGTGCATGGGTGTATGGGGGTCAGTGGGGTTGACAGTGTGCAAGGGAGTAGGGTAGTTTAGCTAATAGCTAGGGTACTCAACTTTGGAGGGCAGGTCCATATGTGGGGCTGAAAAGGGTAATCCCAGGATGGGGATGGGTAGCTGTTCCATGGTAGTGAAGGACTGTCCATCAGCATAGAGCGTGACTGGCTGGGAAGGGAGGGGAGGCTGTTCCTTGATCTTGATGGTGGATAAGTGGCACCAGGGCAATTTGTTTTAATCAAGAGGACCAAGTTAACATGGGGAGGGGGGCATAAGTCAGGCAAACTCAAAAGAAAAAAAAGAGAAAGAAAACTACTGACCGCTGTTATCGACATATGCAACACCTCTTCCTCAAAACTGTAGTCAACAATTACTCTCCACTGCAACCTCAGTCTCAGGCAAGGAATTACTTGCTTTATACATGTAATTGTTGATGTCCTAATAGCAAAATTAACACAACCGACTGCACTTACATGAGACAGTGGCCTGTAGCAGAGGTGAGTGGACAGTATGTGCCAGGTGCATGGCCATCAGTGTGTGGTGCCACATGTACTGTTGATTCCATGGTGTGCCATGTGCACTGCCAAACAGTGCTATGTGCACTGCTGTCACTTTGCTATACCATGTACACTGCTGCCATTGTGCTGTACCACACACAATGCTGCCACTGCATTGTGCCATGTGCACTGCTGACTCCGTGTTGTGCCACGTTCACTGCCAACACACGTGCCAAGTGCTCTGCCATCATCATACATTATCACATGTACTACTTTCACTGTACAGTGCCAAGTGCACTTCCAACACCACACAGTGCCATGAGCTCTTCCATTACTGTGTGTTCCCACATGAACTGCTGTCAGTGCAGTGCCACATGCCCTGCCAACTCTGCTGTGCCACGTTCACTGCCAACACAGTGCCATGTGGTTTGTCATTACTGCATTGTGCTATGTGAACTGCTGACACCCCACTGTGTCTAATGCACTGCCAGTCACTGCAGAGCACATATATAGCTTTCAATGCATGGTTCCATGTGCACTGCCATTGCTGCACAGTGCCAAGTGCACTGCTGGCACTGCATTGTACCACTTACACAGAAAACACTAAACTGTGCCACTTGTACTTATTTCAACTGCACTGCCAACACAGTCATGCCATCAATGCACTGTGGCATGTGCATTGTCATTACTGCACTATGGGTATGTGCATGGACATCACAGTGTCAGGTGCACTGCTAACAGCACTGTGAAATGTGCAGTGCAAAGCCATCACTGTACCACGTTTTCTGCCAACACTACACTGTGCCACATGCGCTGCTGACATTGCATTGTGCCAGCTGCACTGCCTGACACTCCTGGAAGTGTATGGCTATCATTGCATTGTGCCAAGAGCACTGCCATCACCACGCTGTGCCAAGAGCACTGCCAACATACAAACATACAAAACTTGCCAGAAGAAACAGGCCTTGCGGTCTATCAAGTCTGCTCAAATGCACAGCAGGCACTCCTATACTGCAGCTGCCCCACCCCCATCCCCCCTCTTAGTCTCAGAAACTGCTCATCATTGTTTACCCAACCCCCCCTTGTCCTGTCCCATGCTTTTTTGAAACTGCCCACCATCCTGCATTCCACCACCTCCTCTGGTAGAGTGTTCCATTTCGACACTGCCCTCTCAGTGAAATAATGCCTCCTCATCTCCCTCCTGAATCTGCCACCCTCCAGTCTTAACTCATGCCCCTCATGTCCCTTTGCTTCCTCAGCCTAAACAACCCCTTTGTGCCAGGACTGTAGATTCCCCCAACAGTGCACTACAATGTGTCATATCCACTGCCACCATTGTGCAGTTCCATGTGTGCTGATGCCAATGCACTGTGCCACATGCCTCATCAAAACAGCATGCATGTTCTCCAGCAGGCCCCATGTAGTTGCATCAGGCCCGCTGAGGGGTGTTGCCTTCCTAACCGTGCATCTAGTTCTGCGTACAGCAGTGGTTCTTCTACTTTACTACTAAGTTCCAGAATATTGATTGCATTTATCAACTGAAAGGATCTGCACTGTGAAACTGGGCAGTTTTTAAACAAAAACAGCACAAAAAGATTAGAGCACTGTTAAGCTACAGGTGTCATTAAACAAAACTCATGAAAATGTAGGGATTAATAAGGGAAAACAATGAGGAAACTTGTAATCAGTTGGATGCCCAATTCCTGTTTGTATTGTTTTGTTTAATAATCATGTGCAGTACACTGTCACACCACCAGTCCTGTATTCTGACCATGGGTTCCTTGTCCCTATGTACATTATCATGTGCCCAATACCTTGACAGTCATTGCTACTGGACCAGCACTGAGAGCCAGCTGGCCAGGCACTGCTCACATGGCAGCACCTTGCTCCAACCGGCAAGGCAGCACCGCCTCCAGCCTAATCATGTCCATCGAGCGTGAGTTCCAAAATTGCACTCAGTACTCTACATGTTGTCTAATCTAGGATCTCTACAGGGGCATTATTACCTCACTTTTCTGCAAGTAATCCCCTCCCAATTCATCCCAGCACCTGATCTGCCTTTCCCACAGCTCTGTTAAACTGTAGCAGTACTTTCGCGTTCTCTTATATTATCAGTCCCCATTGTCCCTTCCCTCCATTGTGCTCTCCACGTCACCCCACCAATCCTGTATTCAGACCATGGGTTCCTGGTCCCTATGTGCATTATCATATGTCTATTACCTTGAACTTTTTCATGTTAAATTGCAACTACCACACCCTCGACCACCTCTCCAGTCTCTCCTGATCTGCCTTCTTCAATGGTAATGGGCTACTTAGGAGGATATGTAGGGGAAGAACTGTAGGAATGGTTGCCAGCAGAAGGCAAGGGCTGTATACTGGGTCTGCAAAGGTGGTAGGAGTGTTAGAATGGGTGCATGAAGTGGGTAGGAGTTATATAAGTGGACTGATGATGTGGCTGGGTCAGCTTGGGTGAAAAAAGTGGTAAACTGCTATATTCATGCTTGGCACAGGATGAGGTGTGTGAGAAGTGCCAGTTAACCCAAGGTTCTTTTCATGGCCACTTAACACACTGCCAGTATGTTCGCAGTGTCTTGCTAGAGCTGAGAAATACAGCAACTTACAGTGTTGTGTTCCAGGGTTGACATGGCATATAGTAAACTATATACAGAGCAAAACCACTGTGGTACCCCCCTCCATGTCTGGAACAATACTCTAGCTCTTTGGAAAAGTGTGTAGGGCAATGTTCTGGTACTGGAGATGTGGTATGAGTTTGAACACGGGTGTCAGTGAGAGCATTTCTTTGGGAGGAGGCTGCAGATGTTAACATGGGCAACTCTCAACCCTTTGGGCAGAGGAGAGGCAGTTGGCAGTGCAGGACCATGGTAGAGTTCAATGTCTCCTGCTAATATGAGTGGCAAGGAGACAAAGAGTTTAAGGGAGCCTATGAGACACCCAAGTGAAATAGAAGGAGGTAAGGTGGAGGTATACTGTAAGTGAAGGAGAGGCGGGATGGAGGCCATTGAGTGTGTCTAGGTGGATCCAGGTGGAGGGCAGGAGCCTGCCCCAAGGAGGCTATGAGGAGTTAGGGAAGGGGCAAAGAGCAGTGAAAGGAAGGGTGGGAGAGGAGAAGAGAATAGAAAGTAGATGAGGGGAAAGAGAAAAGAGAAGAGAAAGTAGATGAGGGGAAAGAGAAAGTGGGGGTCTAGGAGAGGGAGGAGAAAGCGGGATGCTAACATTGTGAAGAGGTGATCTGTAGCTACCAGATGATCTGTTGCTACCAGATGAGCTGTGCAGTCTGATGGAAACTAACTTAAAGCAGTATCCTGTACCCAGAAGGGGTGCTTGTGATGGAATGGATGTGGATGAGTAATAGCTCAGGAGGATCGCTAGGGAGAGTTCCATTTAATAATGAAGGAATAAAGGATTGAGTGTTTCCCAATTGGCTGCCACTTATAGGTCACAAACAATTGGAGACTCCCTGTCCATGTGGCAGGGAAGAAGCCAGCAGTCCATGGAAGTCTATTGCTGTTTCCCTATACATCTGATAGCTGCTGAGTGGATCATTACAATGGCAGCAACAAGGCAGCAGGGAAGGCTAGCAGTATGCTGGGATGCATAAGCAGGGGCATCACCAGCACAAGAAGGGAGGTAATAATTCCACTCTATAGATGATTGGGGGGGGAGACGATAGCAAGGATTCTTACTCCTCTCAGCCTTAGACAGTCAAAGGTTTTGTGATGCCATGTCTGAAAAATAGATGCATACTCTGCTTGAGGAAGTATCCCTTCAAGCAGAGTGGGACAAATCAGTTTGTATGGTGCTGATCAGCTTGGCCACTATCCTTGAAAATCTTATAGCGAAATCAATATTTTAGTGGCCATCATTATTAAGGGCTCAAAAACAACTTAATGGGCAGGTATCACTATTACTAGGTAGAAAGAAGCAGAAAAGGTCGAAGCCAATGGATAACTAACTCCCTTAGGACAGCGAGTAAAAACTCATGTTACCATTTGATGCTATGTATTTGTCTAGATTAGTTTTGAAATTCTCTTTGCTGATGCTAGATATTATAGTAAAAGGAAGTTTGTTCTAGAGATTTGCTGCTCTCATAGTATAAAAGTATTTCCAATTATTTGTTTCATATTTATCAATTTGAATTTCTATGGGGGTTACTCATAGTGTTGATCTGGTTGTTTTTATATTCAATATTTGAATGTCATTGAGATTGGGTCACTTAGGATATTAAAGTACAGCAGCAAGTCTCCTCTGTGCCTTCTAGCTTTTAGGCTGTGGAGTCCTAACTTATTGAGTCACACTCAATATGTCAGGTGTTTTAGTGATTTTATGGACTTGCTGTATCTGCATTGTACCCTTTCTAGTCTGTTAATTTCAGTTTTTAAATAGGGCCTCCATATCTGACTGCCATAATCCAATATCAGTCTAACATATGATAAATATAATGATAGTAAAACCTCAGCATCTCTGCTTTCATTATTTATTTTAATTGCTACTATACTGCAATCAGCTTTAGCAATGGCAGAACTACATTGTTCTTTGAACATTAATGTGTTATCTATAATTGTACCCAAATCTTTTTCATAGGTTTTTTGGGTCAGGAGTACACCACTTAATGTATCAGTGTCTCTGATTTTGTCTGCCCATGTGTATGACACAACACTTTTCACTATTTAATTTCATTCCCCATTTATTTGTTCATGTAGTTATGGAATCAATGTCATTTTGTAATGCTGCTATTTGTTCATCGGTGTTACATGGGCCCACATATTTTGGTGTCATCAGCATATCTTGTGATGGTAGCCAGTTAGCTGGTAACTTTAAAAATTTGGCAGCCAATCCAAATGTCTTAGTGGCCATCAGCCACCCAACTAACCAATTTGTCCCACCCTGCCCTCAAGAAATGTGTGTGCGAGTGCTTGCACGTGTGTGCGTGTGGCGGGAATCCAGATATTGGCTAGTTCTGTGACATTGAGCACCAGAAGGCAGCAGGTGAAAGCTGGTTCCAAGCAATTATAGCAGCCGCTGCTCATGGAGGAGATCTGGATCCGAGGCAGTAGACGACGAGACTGACTCAGGTTAAATTGAGTTTATGGTATGACTCACTCGGGAGTGCTAACTAATAATGCAACTCTGCAAATATCCTGAACAAGGGGGCAGTGATCCTTCTTCCAGAGAGTAATCCTGGAGAAGAGTGTCCCACAGTCCCTGCAACTGACTTACTCCCCACTAAACCTCATGAGTTTAACTTTCTCTACCACTCTGTTCTCACTAATGTACTGCTTCTTAAATCTGAGATAAAATCCTTGTGCTGTCACATAAGCAACCACCACTGTCGTGTTAGTGCAATAATTTTATCCTTGTACTGTTACATGATCTACCATCACTGTCCTATCACCAGCTGGGTTGAGAGCAGAGGTTACTGAACTCTAGGCCAAACTGGCAAGGGTGCAGAGAACTCTCTGCCCCACTTATGTGACACCAAGTCTGTTGCTGCTTCCCTATACATCTAATAGATGCTGAGTCGAGCATTACAATGGCAGCAACAAGGCAGCAGGGAAGGCTAGCAGGATGCTGGGATTCATAAGCAGGGGCATTACCAGCAGAAGAAGGGAGGTAATAATTCCACTGTATAGATGATTAGTAAGACCACAACTCTAATACTGTTTCAGCTTTAGAGGCCCCATCCTCTAAAGGATATAAATAGGGTAGAGGCAGTTTAGGGGAGGGCAAGCAAAATGGTGAGGGGCCTGCATAAAAAAAACCTATGAGAAAAGGCTTGGAGAATTAAACATGTACTCCCGGGAAGACAGGAGGGAAAGGGGGGGATATGGTAGAAACATTCAAATAACCTCTCAGGAAAAAACACATTTCAACATAGTATCATTTTCCAAAAAAAAGATGCTCAATGATGAGGGGGCAAAATATGAAATTTGAAGTGGGAAGGTTCAGAGGAAATGTGAGGAAATATTTTTTCACAGAGAGGGTGATGGATGCATGGAACAGCCTTCCAGCAAAGGTGGTAGGGAAGGAAACAGTCATGGGATTCAAGAACACACGGGACAGACACAAAGGGATCTTGGAAGATCATGGGGGGCAAACCTGAGACCAAGTAGGGCCTGCAGTGTCACAACAGGTAGGGAAAATAGGGCAGACTCAGTGAGCCTGTAGGCCCTTATCTGCAGACAACTTCTATGTTTCTATGTCACTACCCCCCTCCATCCATGGCCCCCAAAACTAACTCACTTCACTATAGTGCCCTAAACGATAGCCCCCACATCCATTATCTCTGACACTAGCTCCCTTGCTTACAGCACCAGGCACTGACACCACTCCCCCCAACACACACACACATCATCCACCAATATATCACCTGCCCTCCATGGTACCCAACACTGGCACCTTTACCTTAAAGAGCACCTGTCATGCTCTGGTAGATAATACCCCCCAAAGGCCACAAAGGACCCTTACCTGGCTTCTAGTTCAAGGGTATTAAAAAAAATATTTTGATACTGCTGTCTTTTCTAGAGGGAAGGGATCGAATTTTGGCTTATAGGATCCTAGCTGCCAATCCCTTCCACTTCCCGGTTTGGAAGAGTTAGAGATCAGTCGCTTAGCTCCCCTGAGCCAAAATACAATCCCGTCCCTCTGGAAAATGTAGCAATATGAACATTTTTTTTAATATTCTCAAATTGGGAGCCAGGTAAGAGTCCTTCGTGGATGGGAGCACTAATATCACGTAAAGTGATCTTTAACCCAGCTATCATGTTAGCCAGTCTACCACAAGGTGTCCAACACATGACCACTTTCGTTCATGACCCCTCAACACAATCCCCCTTCCCAATATGGCACACTACTCTAGCCCACTTGCCTCAATGGCTCACAACACTAGCCCCCTTCCCTTCTATGAACAACACTAGTTCTCTTCCTTCAGCTGCCACCGGTGAACTGACACCACTCCCAGACTACGCCAGCCACTGTCACTCTATGCCACACTAGCAACCTTCTCATAACTAAATTACTAAATCACATAACTCCACCCACAACATTAGCATTCTTCTTTCCATTAGCACAGTCTCCATTGACATTATCAATCCTCCTTCAATGTATAAAAAATGGACACATTTTCTTAAGGAAGACAAAATATACTACACCTGCAATTATGAAATGGGTAGAAGCGATGCTGGCTGCTGACTGACAAAGAGATCCTTTCTGGTGGGCCATTATCCCAGCACAACAGCCTGGCTGAAAGTAGATCAACAAAAATATGTTTAGAAAATACATCCAACTTACTAAAAAGGACCCATTTCATAACCACAAAAAGTTACGAGAGGGTGGGTTATAGTGGGCTAACTGCTCTTCTCAGGTGGTGGAAGCACTTAGCTTTGACTTGTGCTTCAACCCAAATGATGCAGGCTCTTATCCTACCATAACAGACCCTGTCATACATCACTGCTTAAATGCAAACGTGTAAAACAATAACACTTCTCCCAATTCAAGAACCCTTTCTGCCACCCCACCATGTTATTAACCCTGCCTCTTTATATGAAGAACAAACACATTTAAAAAAATTACTGCACAACTGACTTGCAGCTGTCCGTGCAAAATAAGTTCCTACTTGTTCCTGCAAATGCACACTATGCAAATGGGGAACCCATCCATGGTAGGAACAAATTTCTCATGACACCGGCTCAGGGTTAAGTGGTGACCAAAGCACTCACTACATAAGGCCGAGAGTCCTGGGACAGCTTCAAGCTTGTATGACAGCTGGCTTGCTCATCCTTGTTTTGTAAGGAAAGCCAGGGTCAGACTGGGGTACAGGGAACCCACCTAGAAAATCAATAGGGGTGTGCCCAGGGTGGCACACTCATATCAGTATATCACTTCAGTCTGATAAACTATCTGTGTTTACACCATGCATTTTCTACCACTGCCCCAAATATCCTATTTCATTAGAAAACTGATGATAAATTCAAAGATTTTCAGAGTTTTGAAGGTGGTCATATACCCAATAGAGGGGTACCCACCTGTAAACTTCAATATATCCTGGTGGGCTAGTCCAATTCTGGTGACAGTTTGCAGTTCAAGACTCTGAGTCAGGAAAACAACACACTAGAAAGCCCTCACAGTAATATGATATATAAGGAATTCCTATTGGACTGTCCAGAAAATTCCAACACTGTACTGAGAGGCTAGATACTTCGGAACACAAAAGGTACCAATATTAACTGGATGAATTTAGTAACCTAGCCCAAGCTGAGTATTCAGTCAGAGTAAGAGCACAGCCAGTCCTGCACTGCAGCTTCTGGCTTTGGATACACTCCTAACCTATAAAGGCCAAGGGCTCCATCCTGCTCCTGCTCCCTCCTCACTGTCCTACAAGGAGAAGTTACACCTGGGTGTTGCTACCCCAACCTGAGGCACTACCCATTGCCAGCAAGCTCCCATCACTGGGTTTGCACTGCAGTGTGGCTCCAGCCCCGTCCCTCACTCCTGCCCTTAGTTACCAGTGGAGTTTGATACCGGGACTCTATTTCTCCCACTTACACAGGGCAGACTCCTTGCCTGGTGGAGGACTAAAGTGGGTGGCTCTCACCTGGACATCCTTGTTCCGCAGCTCATCAATATGTACCATGTAATGGGTGTGGCCACCCTTTTACAGTCAACCTACCCTATATATGTAAAACAGAGGGACTTACTTGAGTACTAGGGAACCAATGTAGTAGTCTCAGAGATGCCATCTGCCACACCTGTAAAAAAAAAAAAAAGAAAAAGAAAAAAAAAAACTAACAGAAAAGGGGTCACTAAGGATCCTTAGCTCTTAAGGGGAGTCCAATACAAGGAAAGGACAGGATAAACATAAAATGATGCTTATCTGATGGGGTAGGTGTCCATGTCCTGTCAGACCTGTAAAAATAAAAGAAAGTTAGGATAGCCAGGGAAGAAAACCAGTAGCAGCAGAAACAGAGGAAGGAAATGTTGTTTGGGGGATCACAGCTAAAACTCCTGTACCCATTGGTATCTGAGTGGGCAGTATTTTACTTAGTAGCCCAGGTGGGCTAGTGGAGGCTCTTGGGGGAGCTAGAAGCCCTTCTATTTAATAAAGAAAGGCATTGCTGTTTTTTTGGGCTAGTAAATGCCCTGGGGGTGGGGACTTGAACACAGTGAACACTGGGTGACCAAGGAGTTGGATCAGAGAGGAGCAGTGGACATGACCTCCCTGGATTTCAACAAGGCTTTCAATACTGTTCCATATAGGAGACTGGTAATCAAGTTAAGTTACTTGGGAGTGGGTAATAAAGTGGTGACCTGGGTAAGAAACTATTTACTGGAAAGGACACAGGGGATAGTAGTAAACAGAGATCACTCTGAGGAAGGAAGATTGGCTAGCGAGGTGCATCAGGAATCAGTGCTGGGACCAGTGCTCTTCAATGTATTTTTAAGTGACACAGTGGAGGCACTAGAAGGGAAGGTCTGCCTCTTTGTGGATGACACAAAGATCTGCAACAGAATGGACATTCCGGGGGTGTGTGTGTAAAGGATGGGCAGGGATCTGAAAAGACTGGAAGAGTGGTCAAGGATATGACAGCTGATGCAAGAAAGTGCAAACTAATGCATTTTGGCCATAGAAACCTAGGAGCACAGTACAAAATGGTCAGAGTCATACTGGCACAAAACAAGCAGGAAAGAAACCTAGGGTTAATTATATTGGATGACCTAAAGGTGGCCAGGCAGTGTGACAAGGCAGTTGGAGGGCTAGTGGGATGCTGAGGTGCAAAGGAAGGGCTATTGTAAGCAGGAAGAGAGAGGTGCTGCTGACCCTATATAGATCACTGGTAAGACCCTCCCCCCCACCAAGTACTGTGTCTAGTTTTGGGAACCACAGCTCAGGAAGGGCATAGACAGAGTGGAGTAGGTCCAGAGGATCAGGGCTACCAAAATGGTTCAGGGTCTCTATAAAAAGTCCTATGAGGGAAGGCTAAAGGTACTAAATTTGTACACCGTGGAGGAGATGAAGGAGAGGGGGATATGATAAAGACCTTATAAATACCTCATGGGGGATAATACAGTAGAGGAGGGGAATATTTTTCAGAGAAAAAGGTGCTCTAGAAAAAGGATGCATGCTATGAAGCTGGAGGTGTTTTTATTGATTTATTTATTTAGGGAATTGGAATTACAACCCTTTAAGTCATAGACTCATTTCCAAAGGCTCCACGTCAGAATACAACATAGACATTCATACAGTACATACATAGAATAAATGTGGGTAAGCAATCATACAGAGTATAAATACAATGAGCATGGGTTAATGCCTATACATTTGGTAGCTAAAACAGGGCAGAGCTATCAACATATTTACCTAATGAGCAGTTAAGACCTATACATTTGGTTGCTAAAGCAACGCATGATATAAGTTGGTAGTAAGCTGCCTCAGGGAGGCCTTGTTTTATACATAATACAATGCATTTATAGTCCAGTGCAACTATATGGTAACTGAGTGAGGTGAGGAGCCTGTAGGCTAGAAATAGTGAGGGCTTTGCCTGGCGAAGGGCGTGTGCATGGCCTAGCATTGTGCTGCAGGATCCACAGGTTCCTGGTTACACTTGCATTGATGGGAGGAGAGGATATAGGCCTTTAAGGAAGCTTTAAAAGGACCTAGATTGGTGATTGATGTGACAGCCAGTGGGATGACATTGTACCAGGATGGAGCTCTAAGGGGGAAGGATCACTGGGCCAGGATGGTCCTGACCCTAGGCACCTTCAAGATAGTTTTTTGGGGCAGCCTGTGTGGATGCTGAGATGGTGGCTGCCTAAAGAGAAGCCAAGACACCTATTGGGGTTAAACCCAGGTGGATTTTTTTGGTGAAGAGACAGGTCTGGTATAATAGTCTTTCCTCAAGGAAGAGGATATTGTGAGAGAGTATAGGGTGCAGGTGTGTGTATTTCTGTCGGCACCAGCGAGGAGCCGGCAGGCCTTATTGATGACTACTTGTATTTGATGAAGTCCCGTAGGGTTGGCGGCAGCATAGATTGTGAGGCCATAGTCCACCAGTGATAAGACTGAGGAGGCAATGCTAGGCAAAGTGCTTGAGGTGGCAGGAAGTCTTTATGTCTGTAAAGGAGACGATGCAGGTGTTGGTGGTGGAGGTTAGGATTTTTTATATGTTCATGGAAGGAGAGGGAAGAGTCAAATGTAATACTGTACCTACATATTTATACTTTTGAACCTGTTCCAGTGGGGTGAGGGAGAGAGAGAGTGTTTCAAGGGGAAAATTCTTTCATCAGTTTTGGCGGTGGGCATAGAACATCGTCTTAGTTTTTTTAATATTGACAATCAATCTGTGTTCAGTAAACTAGTGTTCAGTCTGAGAGAAGGAGTTTTGTAAGGTACGCTGGAGAGAAAGAGGATCAGGATGTGCGGCATAAAGAACAGGGTGGTTCGTATACAGGAGAAGATTGCCGGGGCAGGATTTAGGCAGGGCATTGAGGTAGATGCTGAATAGCAGGGGACTCAGGATAGATCGCTGGAGAACTCCAGAGCACACAGGCAGCATAGTAGATATGGTATTATTAATTTTAACACATTGGGTTCTAGATGAAAGATAGCTGGAGAACCATGAGAGTGGACAATGAGAGACCCCAATTTGTTGTAATGTGTTAAGATGGAGGGGATGAGAAACCATGTCAAAGACCTTTGAGGGGTCTATAAACACAGCCTCTACGAGGTGCCCCTTGTCAAGCGTGGAGTGCAGGGAGTTAGTGAATTCTGTGAAGGCAGTCGTGGTGCTATGACCAGCTCTGAAACCACGCTGCTCCCTACATAAGAGGTTGTGTGCGAGGAGGTAGTCAGTGAGCTGATTAGCCATTATCTTTTCAAGAGCTTTAGACAGTGGGGGGAGAATCAAGATGGGCCAGTAGTTGTTTGGGAGGGAGCTGTCACCACATTTCAATATTGGTGTTATCACTGCCATTTTCCATGCGGTTCAGAACAGGCCCAGGTGCAGGGACAGATTTAGAGGGTCCATGAGTGGGGAGATGACTGAGTCTAGCGCAAGGTATAGGATATGCATATCAAAGGCATCCTTGCAGTAATTGGAGCTCTGGAGGGCTTTGGACAGGTAGGCTTTTGTTTCTGTAGGGGTAATGACTCTGAGTTTGAAGGGGGGGTGGAGGAGCTCAGGCAGTGGGTAGGCTGAATTGGATCAAAAAAGTTGCTAGGGAGGACTGAGCTGAGGTCTGAGAAGGTGGAGTTGAGTCAGTTAGCTATGTGAAGTGTTTTTTTTTTGTTGGTAGTACCATTAACACTAAGTTGTGAGGGGAAGGAGAGCAGGATTTACCATTAAGCTCCTTGTTGTTATCCCAGAACTTTCTTGTGCTATTCCAGGAGGTGGCTAGGGTGGTTCTATAGTGCTCCACCTTGGCCTTGTGGATTGCCCGGGTACACTTATTGCAGGCAGCATTATAGGCCTGTCTATCGCTTAGCAAACCAGAGGCAGTGGCACAATGCCAGAGGTTGTCACACATTTTGAACTGTTGTAGGAGTTCTTGGGTGATCCAGGGGGTGCTATGTTTCTTAGTGGTCACTTTGATAGTTGGTGCAAAAGCATCACAGGTGGTATTAAAGGTGGTGGTGAAGTAGTGCAATGCATCATCTGTGTGCTTGGCTTAGGAAATAGGGGACCAGTCCCAGTTTATTAGATATTGTATGAGTTTGGCTATGCCTCCTGGGCGTAGTCGATGACAAAAGGTGACATTTGGTGGTGGTTTAGGTAGCTGAGAGGGCCAGCTGAAGATGTTTGGGGAGTGGTCACTTAAGGCATTGGGTAGGACATCCAGGTCAGTAATATGGTGGGGATGATTAGTGAACAGGATATCTAGCAGGGTGTGGGTTCCATTAGTGGTGTTGGCCCTGGTAGGCTGGGATACCAGTTGGGTCATATCTAACGCAGCAAAGGTATCTTTGGCATGTGTTGATGAGCTCGCCAGCCAATTTATGTTGAGATCCTCAACTAGGATTTGTTCCATTTTGTGAGGGTGGCTGGCTAGATAGGCAGAGAATGCTTTACAGGCAGGGGATTGGCTGCGGGTTGGGATGTAGGCAACGGTGAGAGTAAGAGGAGCACAGTTTGCATCAGGGGAGAGATTTATTGAAAGGGCTTGGGCACCATGGTCTAGGGAGGGTGCAGGCAGGTGGGTAAATTCAGGAGGGATGTGAGGAAGTACTTCTTCACAAAAAGAGTGGCAGATACCTGGAACAGCCATCCAGTGAAGGTAGTGGGGGCAAAATCAATGGTGGTGTTCAAAAATGTCTGTGATAAGCACAAGGGAATCGAAGGGGTGCGGGGTGAGGGGGATTGTGCCATAGATCAAACAGTGTCTGCAGCAAGAAATACTGCAGAATGTAGTTTATGAAAATCAGACCCAACCATCTCTGTCAGAAGCCTACTAGTGTGTGTGTACACTTATGATGGTGTATTTCTCAGAGGAGCAAGCACCTCACTGAGCTTTCTGGTGTGTTTTTTTTCCTAAGAAAAGTGGCATAAACTAGATATTTATTCCTGAAGTAAGCTTTATTGTGTAATTACTGTGTTTGACTTCATACAGAAGCCATTTTCTGATTAAATATCTTGGAGAAAGGGAGAAAAGAGAAAGTGAAAGATAGAAATGAACTGATAGATATGCTACAGTATCATTTTAGCAGCAGAGCTGCCTCACTGGGATGCTGATGATTGACAAATGACTTGAATGTGTTAGTCTTGGTTACCGCTGCACAGTGTCTGAAGAAAGGATTGCTTATGCGGGATCTTAATGGGACAACTAATGAGTTTCAGTGTGATACCATGTTTATTTCATGAGTGAAAGCATGAATGTCACATGTACAGTAAAAGTGGGTTGGGAAGAATTTTCTGACATGAGTGTGCCAATGGAACAGAAGCTTTTAGTCTTGTTTGGACAAGAGGTTCAACTTATGTACTTTAAAACTTGAATCTTAGAGAATGTTTTTTTTTTCTTCTCAACAGTGTATTTAATTTATCCTCAATTTTCATTACAATAAAATATATTTGCATGACCAAAGGTATGAATCCTCCACAACAGGTTGATTTTTTTAACAGATCAGCAGTAGTACTGAATAAAATTAACCTGGTTTGTTATTTACACTCCACATTGAATACCTAGAACAAAGTCACTGCCAAGTCAACTGTGGTTTCACCATTGAAACAAAATAGAACTTCAGATTTTTCCGAGTGCACATTCAGAAAGGACAATGCACAAGCTCCTGTCTTTCACTGAGTAAGGTCCACTAAGGACAAGTGCCTGTTTTCAGGGGTGACTGGGAAGAACTGGTGTGGTTAACTGACTTGCTCAGAGTCACACTGTATGCAAGTAGATCTACTGGATGTACAGAGTTCATTTACAGCTCGTTACTTTAACCACTAGGCTATACTTCCAGTTAATTGGAAGCTCATCAGCCCCATTTATATGGTTCAGAAAATTATTTTTAAGATGAGGGATGCCACCTCCAGTTTAAGTGAGAGCTATTATCCTGTTGATCTCTGTGTCCCCGGAGCTATATTTAATATGAACAAGCTCCAAACGTCAGCCCACAGTTGGGAGTCAGTACAGGGAAAAGAGGAAACAATAAATAAAAATAAAATAAAAAAAAATGCCCTCCGGAAGTTGGTGAGCTGTGGAGACAATATGAACGAGCTGCAAAAGTAGACTGACAAAAGAATAAAAAAATAAATAAATAATACAACCCCTGCCAGAGTATATGTGCATGCGCGGGAACTCGCACATACGCAGTATGCACTGGTGCCCATATAGGACAAGGTGGACAGATGCCTTGTTACAACTGCCAAACAAAGTAGTGAGGTGGACGCACGTCCACTTCCACTACCAAAAGTCCAAAGAAAAAGGTGTGGGTCGTACCTGGTCAGCTTCTTTTTCTGAGTGATCCCAAAATGGCTGCAGAGCTCCACCAACTGCAGCCGTAAAAAGGAATCCAGATTACCTCAGTGTGAAGCTATCTATATTACCCACTCAGGCCCAAAACCATTAAATCAGGAGTTTATCTGACCACATAAATGGTTTATCCAAACTGCTCCTGTTCCCTACTTTCAGGGCAGTGTGTGAACTTCATATGTGTTTTTAAACCTTATGACAATGAGGGTATTGCCTTAATGGGAAATGTTTTAGATGGTTTAAGAAAAGCAGCATCAAATTCTGGTAAACCAGAAAGTTTCTCTGAATAATGTTCACTTTACAGTGGTAGGGACTAGAGACACTTATCAAAAAAAAAACATAGAAAAACACAATGGTTAATTAAAATTCGGCAGATTTTCATGCATTTCATAGAAACATAGATTGTACCAGCAGAAAAAGACCCAGAGGTCCATTCAGTCTGCCTTTTTCCCTTCATAGTGCCATGGTCAGCCTAATGCTGGACTGGATTTAGAGATTCGATAGCTCTAGTGGCAGATCATCAGCCCCTTCCCTAGGTATCCCTTCCCCTCTTTTGCCGGTGGGTCCCACTATTCCCTTATATCTGTGCCACCCAGGTTTAAACCCAGATACAGTCTTGTCGTTAACCCTCTCTCTGGTCAATCTATTCTGTTCATCCCCCATTTGCTCTGTAAAGAAGAACTTCCTTATGTCATTCTTGACATTCCCCCCACCAGTTACCACCCATATCCTCTAGTGATTGTGCCCTTAGTCCTCATGAACAAGTCCTTACAATCCATCCTGTAGAGTCCTCACAAGAACTCATGTATCTTAAAAACACATATCACATCTAAACAGCTACATTTCTACAGCAAGAGTCATTACAGTAACAATTTCGACAAAATTCAAAATTGTCGCTGTAATGGTCCCATTGGTGAAATTTCACCATTTCCCCATGATACGCCCCACTTCCAAGTCAAGACGGACTCTGAGTTGAATCTTTAGAGATTGGGGTGCAGGGGGTGAAGCCCTCTGCATGGGGGTGTGTGGGGCAAAGGTCACCCCCCAGAAAAACAGCCAATGTCTGACAGGTGAAATTTTGCCCATCGACATTGTGACTTTCGTTGAGCTGCATTTCAACAACTTCATTGTCAATGCAGCTTGGTAGAACCCTTAAAGATATAACCCTAAAAATATCCCCCTTTCCCTCCAGGCCAACCTTTCCTCATACTACCTTCCCTGCTGCTCCAGGGTTATCTTTATGGCCCTCCTTTGTACGGTCTCTATGTGGTCCCTGTATTTTTGAGGTGTGGACTCCAGAACTATGTACAATACTCCAGGTGTGGCCATTCCAGGAATCCATAAAGGGGCAGTTTCTCTTCCTTCCTCCTACTATCAAATCCTCTTCCTATACTTCCAAACATCATTTCTGCCTTCCTAACTGTTTCGCTGCAGTATGCCAAGAACTTAATGCTATAATTAATGATGACCCCCCAGGTCCTTCTCTTCAGTTGTCTGCACCTCCCTTACTCTCGCCACACAGTAGTCTGTTTTCAGGTTCCTTCTAATAATGTGCATCACTTTGCACTTTTTTGTGTGGCACTTTAGTTGTCATAATTTGCACCACTTTTCCAATTTTCACAGGTCTTGTTTCATTTCTCTAGCTCTCTCTCTTTAGTATCAACTCTGCTGCAGCTCTTAGTGTCATCAGCAAAGAGACACACCTTATTCTGGATTCCCTCACCTAGATTACAAATGAAGATGTTAAAGAGCATGCAGGGTATACAGAATCATAGAAATGTGATGGCAGAAAATGACCCCTCTGGCCCATCGAGTCTGCCCCTAATCCCCCCCCCCACTCATCTCCTTTGCCTAGGGATTTCCTCTTCTCCCCACTGTTCAACCCCTTTTATCTGTCCCATGCTCTTTTGAATCCCTCCACCATTTCAGTACCCACCACCTCCTCAAGTAGTTTGTTCCAGGACTCCACCACCCTCTCCTCGAAGTAACACTCTTCACAGTGTCCTGGCTAAATATCATCAACTGCTTAATCTGGTTCAATCTCAGTTGCTTGCCATCTGTATCCCCCCCCCCCGGTCACCCCTGAAAATGGGACTTCTAGGCCCAGTGGGTTTACCTGATCAACAAATCAAAACAAACAAAATCTACACAAACATTGCCCCTAAATCTCTTTCTCCTTCTAACCTCAGACTATGATCTCTAGTTTTAACCCCCACTTTCCTTGTAAATAAGATCTCCTCTCTCACTTTATTAATTGCCTTCATGTACTTAAATGATTCTATCATGTCCCCCACTCCCTTCTAGTCTCCAATGGGTACAGATCCAATTCCCTGCACCTCTCCTCATAGGGCTTCCTATGCATGCCATCCACCATCTTGGTTGCCCTCCTCTGAACCCTTTCAATCCCATCTATGTCCTTTCAGAGGTGAGGTCTCCAGAACTGGACCCCATACTCCAGGTGAGGTCTCACCATGGTTTTAAAGAGGCATCAACTCTTCCCTCCTTCTGCTTGTTATGCCCCTCCCTATGTATTCCAGCATTCTATTTACTTTGCCCACTGCCTTGCTGCATTGGGTACCCACTTCAAGGTTGTTTGATATTATAATCCCCAGATCCCTCTCCTGCTCCATTGGCTTAATTACACCCCCCCACCCCAAGTGTGTAAGTGGCTTGTGGTTTTTACATTCCATGTGCATTACAATACACTTTTTGACACTGAATTACAGCTGCCAAGTTTCTGACCAGCATTCCAGAATCTTCGGGTCCTACCTCATGGCCCCCCCCCAGGGTGTCCACCCTATTGCAAATCTTTGTATCATCCGCAAATAGGCACACCTTCCCCTTCAACCCCTCTGCTATATCACTGATATAGCTATTAAAAAGATTGGGACTCAGTACCAACCCCTTAAGCACCCCACTTATCACCCTCTTCTCCCTGGAATGCACCCCATTAACCACCACCCTCTGGCTTCTGTCCTTCAACCAGTTTTCCATCAACCTACATCTGGAAACTCAATACACATCTAAGTATGACTTTTCTGATAAAACTTTTGTAATAAATAACCAGAGAGATAGACAGACAGACAGACAGACAGATAGATAAACAGATACAAAGATAGATAGATAGATAGATAGATAGATAGATAGATAGATAGATAGATAGATAGATAGATAGATAGATAGATAGATAGATAGGTCGATCAAAGCACCAGTCCCAGAACTGATCCCTGCAGAAGCCTGCTCATGACTTTCTTGGGATCTATTTGCACCCCATTGATGACTACCCGTTGTGTCCTGCCACCCTCAACCAGTTCTCTATTCACCTGATAAGCTTGTTCTCCATCTCCAGGTCACCCATCTTTTCTGTCATTCTGTGAGGTACAGAACTGGAGCATTGCTGAAGTAAAGCTGTAACACATTCACTGCTTGGCTTCTGTTCACTGCCTTGTGACCCACTCAAAGACATCAAACAGGTTAGTTTAGCAAGATTTCTCTGCTACAAACCCACTCTGCCTCCTATTCTGCAACCCATTTCCTTTCAAGAATTGTACAATTTGTTCTTTAATAATGGTTTTCAGCCACTTGCCTGCAATCTACTCTAAATTATACTGACCGGTCTGTAATATTACAGATCATCTCTGTCCCACCTCCTCTGAAGCGACACAACATAAGCTACTCTCCAGTCTGAAGGAACCACTTCTCTATCCATGGAACAACTAAACAGATTTGCCAACAGTGTTGCCATGCTCACCCTACTTCCTTTAACACTTTAGGGTGGAACCCATAAGGACCAGGTGCTTGTTCACTTTCAGGGTTTTGAGGTCCCTAAGCACCCTTACTTGTAGACTGTCCTAACTCCTGTCCTCTCACTCTCCTCCCTTTGGCCTGCACTACGCACTCTAGTTATGACCCTCCATAATGAATACTGAATGGAAGTAATCATTTACTAAATCAGCCTTTTTCCCATTGTCCTCCACCCATGCCCCTTCCTTCTTTATCTAGTAATTCCCTCCATAGTTTTCCTTTTTAATCTAATGTTCCTGAAAAAGGGTTTTCTCTCCCCTTCTGACATCCCCAAGTATTCTTAGCTTCATCTCTGCTTTACATTTTCTTGCCATTATTCTTGTCTCTTTCAGATTTTTCAGGTACTCCTACCATTTTGCCTTACACTATACTCCTTTGTACTTTTCAAATACTACCTTTTTTTATCCTTATTTTTTCTTCACCTCCTGCTGAAAACCAAATCGGCATTTTGTGCTTTTTAATTTTATTTACCTGTGTCATGCATAATGCCTTATCCTCCACACCCATCTTTATGACATCCCATCCAGATTGTTGTCCCTTTTGCTCCCTCTACCCCTACCAGTTTTTCTTTCACCATTCCCCCTAACTTGTAGAAGTCCAGGACCTCAGTTTTTGAACTGGAGAGATGCATTTTAATGGTTATGTTGAACCACACTGCACTGTGGTCACTGGAAGTCAGTGGTTTCCTTACCTCTACTACTCTGACTATCTTAGAGATTGACAGAACTAGATTAAGGGTGGCCTCCTCTGTAGCTGACCCCATGACAACTGCATGAGAAAGAAGTCTTGCATCATATCCAGCAGTGCCTGGATTCTGGCACTGCTCACTGCCATGATTCTTCAGTTCATATCTGGCATATTACTGTCATCTACCCTCACCAACTCCTCTTTGGCTGTTACCTTGCTGATTTCCTACCCTCATTCAGTGACCCCATTCTGCTTCTGGTTTAATGGTCTGTACAGCACTCAGACCCTGATCTTTTTACATCCTTTTATTATTTGCACCTAAATTGCTTTTATTCTATGCTCACCCACCCAGAATAATATCTTCCATGGCCTCTGTGCATTTCCTAATGCACAGTGCCAACCCGCTGCCATTTTCTCAGTCCTTCCTGTAGAGTGAGTAGACTGGTACTGCAAGGTCCCAATCCTGGATTCTTGTTGCCCATGATTCCATTATGGCTAACAAGTCCATCTTAGCCTCTGCCGCCACTGTCTGGAGCTCACTCATTTTTTTTCTTGACTCTTCAGGCATTTAAACTGACTAACCTCCAGGACCCCTGTCTCCTATCCTTACCCCTTATGCTGACCAGACCTTCCAGAATCATTCCCAGCATTAATTCACCTTTGTTACCTCCCTTCTGGTCTGATGTGATCTTTGATGTATTTCCCATTTACAATCCCTATCTATGTTATCATGTTCCCACTGATTGACCCCACTAGTTGGAGGAGTGCTAACTGAGCCTCCCACATCTAGATCAGGACCAGATGGGTTGTTTCTGAGGATACTTAGGGAAGTAGCAGCAGAACTGTCTGAACCATTAGCTGGGCTGTTCAACAGCTCATTTAGGTCTGGGAAAGTCCAAAGGGATTGGAGAATGGCAGACATAGTACCCCTTCATAAGGAGGGAGGGGTAGGGAGCAACCAGAGAACTACAGGCCTGTCAAGCTGACCTCCACTGTGGGGAAGCTGATGGAATCACTAACCAAAGAGGACCTTGTGGACTGCCTAGAGATCATTGTGCTCCAGGATAGTAAACAACATGGTTTCATGGCAGAAGGATCTTGTTAGACTAACCTGATTTTTTTTTCTTTGACTGGGTGACCAAGGAAGCAGACAAGGGCCACACTGTGAATCTGCTGCACTTTGATTTCAACAAAGCGTTTGGTTTGGTACCATACAAAAAGTTGCTCAAAAAGATGGAAGACCTGGGTGCAGCTAAAACTGTAGTGAACTGGGTGGGTAGTTGGCTAGAAGGGAGTCAGCAGAGGGTGGTGGTCATTGGAGTTAAATCAGAGGAAAGGGAGTTACAAGCAGGGTTCCACAGGAATCTGTCCTGGATGTGGTCCTCTTTAATATGTTCATTAGTGGCATTATTGAGGGAATCCAGGGCAGGCTTTGTCTCTCTGCAGATGAAACAAAACTAGGTGTGTATGTTTGTGTGGGGGTGGGGGTGGATAGCGATGATGGAATATGGGATATGCAGAGGGACCTACAAAAACTAGAAGGGTGGTTAAATGTCTGACAGTACAAATTCAATGCCAAAAAGTGCAAAGTAATGCACCTAGAGAAAAGGAACCCAAAGACGGAGTACTGAATGGGTGGGGTAAGACTCAGCACCACAGAAGAGGAATGGGATCTAGGAGTTATCTTCAGTAACTCACTCAAACAACTCAGCCAGTGCAACAAGGCCTATACCAAGGCTAACAGGATGCTGGTATATATTGGAAGGGGTGCTGATAGCAGAAGAAAAGAGGTAATACTTCCTCTCTACAGATCACTGGTGAGGCCTCACCTAGAGTATTGCATCCAGTTCTGGAGTCCTCACCTCAAAAAGGACAGGAATAGGTTGGAAACAGTACAGTGTAGAGTAACAAAAGTGATTCGGGCCATCAGAACAGATTCTATGAGATGTGCATGAAGACATTAAATAAGTACTCACTGGAAACCAGAAGGGAGAGGAGAGCTATGATAGAGACCTTCAAGTTCCTTAAAGGAATTAACAAGATAAACTGTGGGAAATTATTTAATCTGAATAACAACTTGAGGTCACATGGTCACAAGTGGAAATTATTTATTTATTTAGTTAGTTTTTGTTGACCGGGTAGGTGCACTAGACAAATCCTGCCTATTTTCAGTCACGACCTGGGGGAGGGGGATACAGATGAATGCCAACTGACCTTGAACTGGATGAAGCTGTTGGTGGTATTTTTTGTGAATGGAGGAAATTTGGCCATTGCACCGGGGAAATTCCCCTACTGGTTGCTGCGTAGCCAGTATGCAGGAGTCTTTGCCAGAGATGGACATCGGGAGTGCAGGGGAGCGGGCCTCCTCCCCTGTGCTTCAAGTTTCTGGGGTCGTGGAGGAAGAATGTGTGGTGGCTGAGGTCGCGATGGTGACAATTATTGAATCGGAGGAACGAGTCGACTGTACTCTTGCTGGGCAGCGAGAAGTGGCTGGATTATCGCAAGGCAGTGCCTTGCAAGCATCTTTAATGTTGAAGCGGTCCGCTTTACTACAGGAAATATTGCACCTGGATATGGAGCTTGCATCACTCCCACAGGCATCTTCTGGGCTTCCCTGTGTTGGAGCCTTGAGGTCTGTTAAGCCCCCTGTTGTCGCAGAAGGTCCTGCGTCATTTTCCAGTGCTCCTGCAATGTCGGACTGTTGTGATGGGGCTGACAGTTTACTGAGTGCTCCCTCGGTGTGCCCACAGCCCCAGCATGGTTCTTCAGATCCCCCTGCGAGGCAGGCAAGCAAACAACACCTAGGGTATGGGACAGTATGAGGTCAGCCTACTGGAAGTCAGCAGAAGATGTCAGAATTGGTGAATTTGGAGTCTAAGGTATTTCTGTTTCCTTCTTCTAAAGTGCCAGGCTGGAGTAAAGGACAAGGGACTTTAATGCCTGGGGGGCCTTTTTCTGTGAAGGGCCTTTCTACTGCAGCCAGGGATTATGGTCAGGGGGCACCTTGGTCCCCCGAGAAAGCCTTAAGGAACGCTGGTTGGGAGCAGGGAGATGGTGGTACTTGGACTCCGGACTCCCAGGATCCAACTTATTTGGCTATGCTGCAAACGGCAGCAGCTTCTGTGGCCACCAACATTGATCTGCGCTCCTACAATCCCAGGGGTGTTATTTCTGAAGGTGTTTTGACTGAGGGAACTGTAATGAGTGTACTACCTACTGTTTTGCAATCTCATACTGCTTTGGGGGAGGTTTCTACTATTTCTGATGTTATGATTGCTGGCCAAAACATTGTTTGTTCTCCTGTTCCTGCTATTCCTGTGCCCCTTGAGCCTGAGGTTCCTCTCAGGATGGGGCCAGCCCCTCCCTTGCTAGATGCTGTAGAGGAGAATCCTGTCCGGCCAGTTGATTTTAAACTAGCTGATTTATTTTCAACTTAGGGAGAACCGGCACCTAGACGTAATGCTGTCCAATTGTTATATAAGGGAGGGCTTGTGGATCCCCCTAATAAGATTTATGTGGCTAAAACTTTACTTAAAGGATCGATGACATTTTTTTCTCAGAGATTTTTGCCCTTATTAGTTTGGGAAATCATAATTTTTACGTTAGTTTTAAACAGGTTTCCAGTTTGGATAGATTTTGGGCACAGTATGCGGCCTGCTAGGCCTCTCCCACTTGGTCCCTTTTTCAAGCTATTCCTTTGAATAAACCCACTGTTAGGAATATTACTATCATGTTTAAAAACAAAGGCGTTAATGTGGAAGATATTTTATTTTGGTTGAGACAACGGTGTGAGGTACTTAACAAACGACCCCCACATTAGATAGTGAGCAAATCTGGGATGGGGATGGAGAGTTAGAGTAAAATTGTATTCTACAAATGCTGGACCTAGTCATTTACCCAGCTTTTTTTAATCTGGGGAAAGATAAAGGTCTTATTTTCTATGTGGGACAGCCTAAATCCTGTTTTAAATGTGGCTGTCATGTTCACTTTAGTTCTGCTTGTGATACAGTGAAATGTAGTCATTGTTTTGAATTTGGACATAATTCTAGTGCATGTCTGAATCTTTTTTAGATGTAATCTTTGTGAACGTACAGGTCATGCCTATGGTCATTGCCCGTGGGCATCACATAATAGGGAAGATTGCCCTTCACATGAAGGTCTGATTTCAATGGCGCAGCAAGCACAGGCTAAACTTATTGCAGCCTGGGACTTGAAAATTAGCATGCTTTCCTCAGCATCTGAGGGGTTAGCTAAGGGGCCTGAGGTGGTTGTTATTCAGGACACTTTGGTCGACCCTCCTCCTTTGCCATTAGATCAGCCTGCTGTTAGCATTTCACCTCCTGTCTCTGAGGTTCCTGTCATAGAGGAAGGGTCGTGTGTGGTTGTTAGTGAAATGCCCCCCTCCCCCTCAGCAGTCTGCTTCTGGTGTAGAGGCATCTGGTTTTGTTCAAATCCCACATAAACAGACTAGGAAAGGTTTGGCCATTGCTGGTCAGGGTAAGGAGGCCAGAGTCTGTACTTGGCAATCTGGCAACAAATTTGCAGTATTGGCTACAGACCTATCTGATAGAGATTTGGGGGGGGGGAGATATGGATACTTCATCTATCTGATCTAATACAGATACTGAGGGTGGCGGGGACTTGGATCCTATTGCTAAATGGACCCGACAAAGTCGTAGGAGTAAGTCACTCATAGGCACTTGAATGGCTTCTTTATCTGTTTGTACTTTAAGTGTCAACAGCATCAAAGGTCATAGAAAGCTGGGGGGGTGTTCTTAACTTTGCTGGACTTTAGAAGTGATATTGTTTGTCTAGTGGATACTAGATTGAAATCACATCAGGAACTGCAACAAGCTTCCTAGGCATGGACCCATGGTCCGTCATTTTGGTCATCAGGTCATAAGTGTGATGGTATTGGGATCCTATTTTCTAACCCTGCTTTTCATGTGTCTAGGTTGGTGGGTATTCAACCTGGTAGGGCATTATTATTGGATTTTACTTATTCATTGGAGAGATTTAGGATAATTGTTGTTTATGCTCCTCAGACAAAAGCACAGTGGGTGTCCCGTTTTCATTTAATTAGGCCCTTTCTGCATACTTCCAGGTTGCTCTTGTGGGTGGGTGATTTTAATTGTGGTTTACACCAAAGGGAAAGGGGGTTACAAACCCCCAAATTATTTTGTGATTCTGTTGCATTGAAGTATGTTATCATCACTGCCCAACTAGTAGATGCTTACCAGTTTTGTCATGAGTCTGGGGATTTACCTTTTTTAAGGGACCTTTAAAGACTCATATTGATTTTGCTTTTTTGTCTAAAGTTTTGAAGATTATTTCATGTCAGACGGTGGGTATAGAGTTTTCCGATCATGTGGCCCTTAGCGTGTCCTTTTCATGGAACAAAACCCCGAGGTGTAAGAAAAATAGATGGAAGCTTAATGATTCCCTTTTGGAGGATCCTCACCTTCTGAAATTGTAGAGGAGGGAATGGGCTGCTAGGCTTTCGGAGGCCGACATTAATGAGGAAGTATGTGAATGGTAGGAAGATTCTAAAATTAGATGGAGGCAGATTTTTCAGGGAAAATCTGCAGCAAATCAGACTGCTCAATACTTAAAATATTTAGCATTACAGCAACAAGTGCAGCATCTGATTTCCTTATCTGATACTACTAAAAATGATTATAGTGATCAGATTGTGGTGGTTTGTACACAAATGAAAATCTTGCAATAAGATCGGGCTAGTTCTTTGGGACAGGAGGCTAGATTTGGGACTCGGGTGACCAAAAGAGGGTTGGATCCATTTAAGGCCTGTAAAGGACGAGTGGAGTCTAAGTTTATTCAGACTTTAAGGTCTCCCTCCGGTGAATTGGTTACAGATCCAGAGGCATTGGTTCAGGTTGTGGAACAACATGTTCTCACCATGTTAGGTAGTATACCTGTTTGTGAGTTGGCTGACTCCTTTTTGGACTCTCTGCACCTCCCTTTGCTCTCTTCGGCTGAGCAGGGTATGTTGTCGGTAGATATTGCAGCCTCTGAGGTGGCTCAGGCCATAGGTAGTTTAAATTCAAATTCAGCACCAGGATCAGATGGCCTTACTGTCCATTTTTATAAAACCTTCATGGAGGATTTAGTTCCTGCTTTAACTTTGTTATTCAATGACATGTTGACTACAGCCTCTTTTACGAAGTCCATGAAGGAAGCCATTTTGGTCCTAATTTTTAAAAAAGGAGATAGGGCTGATTTGCATAATTGGAGACCACTGATCTTATTGAATGTGGATTATAAAATCCTGGCTAAAATTTTGTTTGCCAGATTACATAAAATTGCTGATTGTCTAAGTACAGCTCAGACTTGTGGCATTCCAGGTAGATGCCAACATGATAATTTGGTTTTGCTGACAGAATTATTTGTCCTTGGTGAAAGGGGGACAGTTACTGACTGGGTCTTGGGTTTGGACCAAGAGAAGTCCTTCGATAAGGTCTCCCAAGACTTCCTATTTTCTGTGTTGCAGGCCTTTGGGATTCCTGTTAAGTTTCTCTTTTGGCTTAAGGCTCTCTATGATGGGGCCACCATCATTCCTAATGTGAATGGTTGGTTGGGGAAGCCTGTGACAATGGTACAGGGGGTCTGACAAGGGTGCCCCTTAAGCCCTATTCTATACAATTTTTGTATTGATATTTTGATTAGGGCAATTTCTCTTTGTCCTCATATTTTGGAGCTGCGGGGGTTCCTCCATCGGATCCCACCAAAATTTTGGCTTATGTTGATGACTTGGTCTTGACTGTGGACATCTTTATGGAGGAGGCGGCATTGGTACAGGTCCTCCAATCGTATTTCTCAGTTTCAGGATCTTGTGTTAATTTTAGGAAAAGTGTTGGGGTACCCATTGGTCACCTCGTTCTTCCGCAGACTGGTACTTATGCGGGGATTCCACTCTCTATAGCTCTCTTTAAATGTTTGGGTATTTTTTTTGGAACAGGGGATATGCACTCTTATAATTGGCAGATTGCTTTGGGGAGGGCCGAAGGTCTTGTTTCAGGATGGAAACAGTACCAGATTGGTAAAAAGAAAAGGGTTGTTTTGCTCAAGACTTTGGTGATTCCAATTTTTATGTTTGCTTGCACGCATGTGCAAGAAACATAGTGCCATCATCCGAGATTTCAGAGGTGTGTCACCTCCTCCTCCAATTCAGTCAGTGTGTTGGCAGGCGTGGCCCCTGTAAGCCAATGCATGCTGGAGCTTTCCATGACAAGCTCCAAAATGCAGTGGCATACAGTTGAAAGGGGGAGCTATGCTTGAGTGAGCAGAGATAAGATATCGCCTGCTCATGCACAGCCCCCTACACACACACACACACACACACACACACACACACGCACACACACACACACACACACAGAAATGCACGCATACTGCATGCTGCCCTCCCCGCACACGTATAGCCGATGGGGTGCCAATCCCCGTCAGCTCCACTGTCCTCACCTCCCCCGCGAGTACTGGGTGCCAGCTGGGTGCCACCCCAGCGTGGCAACTAATCATATGGCTGACGGGTGCCCAATCCCCATCAGCTCCATGGCCCCAGCCATCCCTTGTGCCATGCTGGGATCCCACCCAGCATGGCAACGTCCACGTCGTCTTTTATTTTTTTAACCTGAAAAATAAAAGCGGTCCCACGGCCTTCTCCCAGCCCCACAACCCGCGCCCACCCACTGTGCACCCTGCCTCCCACACCCCTCACCCCATACTTACCTCCCGACTCGCGCGACGATCTTCGGTGGACCGGGAACACATCTGCACTCTTCAAAGCCGACCGCGAACTGAGGAAATGCCGGTAAGCTGTATAATGGGCTAGATAGGGGGTTTTCAACTTTATTGCATATCTCAGGCATATTTTGGAATTTTTGCACCAAATTTTCAACATGGGGTGTTTGGGACCCCTTCTCATTAATGATGTCACTGTCATGGCGTTATTTAAGCCCGAAGGGTGATTTCGCAGTCACTGGTGAAATCATCCTTCAGGCCTAGATAATGCCATGACATGACATCATCAAAGAAGGTTCCAAACCCATGTTAGTAATGATCAAAAAATGACTGTTCTGGCGTCGTTGTGCAGTTCCTACGCGCAGCTTATAAGTTCGCGAATTTTCAATATTTTCCTCCAGATTTTCAACATTGCCATTTTACCACACTTTCTTATGAGCAGTACAGCTTTCATTTTTCACATCTCACCTAAACATGTTTCCGCCCATGTAGCGCACAATGGCACAGTTGGTGTGTGAAATCAATGTACGGGACAAATTAAGAAAATCACAGTGACAATGTTCATGAGCAGAGCTCTTAAAATAGCTATGTTGAAAATTTGGTGAAAAATTCTAAAATGACTGTTTACGAGGTGCATTGCGCGGTTCTCACCTTTTCGTGGTTCATAATTTTCAATATTTTTCTCTCAGATTTTCAACATTGCCATTTTATTACACTTCCTTATGAGCAGTACAGCTGTCATTTTTCACATCTTGCCAAAAATGTGTTTCCGCCCATGTAGCGCACAGTGGCGCAGTTGATGTGCAAAATCAATGTATGGGACACATTAAGAAAATCACAGTGACACTGTTCATGAGCAGAGGTCTTAAAATGGCTATGTTGAAAATTTGGTGAAAAAATTCCTAAAAATGACTGTTTTACAGGCGTGCATTGCGCAGTTCCTATGCATGCTCGTAAGTTTGCGAATTTAATATTTTCACTCCAGATTTTCAACATTGCCATTTTATTACACTTCCTTATGAACAGTACAGCTGTCATTTTTCATATGTCTCCCAAAATGTGTTTTCGCACATGTAGCGCACAATGGTGCTGTTGGTGTGCGAAAGCAATGTTTAGGACAGATTAAAATCACAGTTACACTGTTCATGAGCAGAGGTCTTAAAATGGCTATGTTGAAAATTTGGTGACAAAAGTCCATAAAATGACTGTGTTATGAGGAGCATTGAGCAGTTTCACGCACCCTCTTAAGTTCATGACTTTGTAATATTTTCAGTCCAGATTTTCACCAGTGGCATTTTCCACACTTCCTTATGAACAGTACAGCTGTCATTTTTCACAACATGGCTGAAGTGTGTTTTCACACTTTCAGCGCAGAGATGCGTGGCCGCTGTGGGAAATCATTGTTTGGCACAGATAAAGAAAATCAGAGTGACACTGTTCATGATCGGAGGCACCAAAATGCCTGAGTTGACAATCTGCTGAAAAAATTCCCCAACCTAATTATATTATGGGTGTGCGTTGCACAGTTTCTATGTACCCTCGTGACTTCACCATTTTTTTTAATATTTTTACTGCAGATTTGCAACATTGCCATTTTTTACATTTCCCCATGAACAGTACAGCTGTCATTTTTTACATCCTGTTCGGAATGTTTTTGCACCTGTGGTGCTAAATGCCGTAGTCGCTGTGCAAAGCAGCTTTCGGCTAACAAACTGATATTCCCCCTGTTCATGAGGTGGGATCACAAAAAAAACATGTTGAAAATTTGGACTGAAAATACCAATAAATGCCTGAGGTATTAGGGTTTCCAACCATAACACCCAGCCCTGTAGAGAATGACAGGCATCAGGGGTGTGACTTGGGATTCTTGTCTGTAATGCTTATACCATTCCACACCCTGCAGCCAGTGAGAGGCATTGAGGTATGCCTTGGACTCTTCAGCCCCAAAGTTCACCCCATTCTCCTATGCACCCATCTCACCGTATTTCCTAATGAAATGGGGTGCATATAAGACCAAAGACCCCAAGGAACACAGTGACACTTGTCAGTGTCTGCAGGGTGGGGTGTGGTGAAATAGGCGTGGCCGTTATGCCTGATGACTCAAACGCACACCCCAATGCCTGTCACTCTCTGCAGGGTGGTGGTGGGGTTGGCTTCAGTTCAGTACTTCACTGCCATTCCTATTAAGCAGCTCTGTAACTTCTACACTACCATCGCCAATGCCAGCAAGCAAACATTCGGCATTGACAAATGCTTGTTTTGTATCTTTGTTATGTGTTTCCCCCACCTCTGGCCTTTTTTACCAGACTATATGGGAATTTTTTTTCAAGGTTTTGGAGGTCCCGATTAAACCCAGTGAAGCACAGTATAACTTATAGACCAGTCAAGGAGGGTGGGGTTGGTATAATCCACCCTGTTGCTTTTTTTTATAGTTTATTTTTCAATTATAATTTTGGGAAAGCATTGAAACCAGGGGAGGTGGTTTTGAATCCTTTTTTGTTGAAATGGTTGTTACCCTGCCTTCCAACTTGGGAATTGGGGAAAACGGGTTGGGTTTTTCGTTTTTTGGAAATTCCCCCCATATGGGAAGGAAGCTCTTAAGGTGGCTTTGTCCTGGTTTTTTTCCCCACAGGATTTTTGTGTTTTGTCTTGTCCTATGCTTTTTGACAAGGTTTGGAGGAGGGAGGCGCGGGATGAGGTGGCTTTCCTCTTTTGCCCTGCAAATTGTTTTGAGTGGATTCTCCAACAACTCAGTAATCCCCGTTTACCCCCATATGTTTGGGATATGGTCTGGTTGGGTAATTTTGGACGTCTAAGTGTCAAAGGTAACCATAAACACAAAGTATTGGATGCTCGATATTGCCCCAGGGATCTTTGTCAGGGTATTTTAGAAACTCAACAGCATCTCTTTTTAGAATGCCCTTTTGCTCTTACTTTTTGGACTTTGTTAGCAGGCTTGTGGTCTGAACCTTTGATGTTACATTTATCTTATGAACAGCTTATGTTCTGTACACATATTGCTTTATGCCAAAAATATCATGCAGACACTTTATTTATTGTTTTTGCTTTGATTCGTTATTTATGGCAGGCCAGATGTATGTTGGTTTGCATCTGAAAGTGATTTCTGTACAAGAAGTGATTGAGAATGTTAGAACTGCTATTCGTTTAGTTAAATTGCATGATTTTAAGGTCCTGGCGGGGCCACAATTTTTTCATTTAAGGCACAATTGTGATCTTTTTCCTGTTGATTAATTGTTATTATTTTATTTTGCTTGTTTCATTTAGGTGCTTTTTTGTTAATTATTCTGTTTCTTGTTGTTTTTGCCTTAGTTATTAATGTATAGGATATTGTTTCTTTTGTAATGAAGTCCAACCTTTCTCAATAAAATTCCCCTACTAATCGGCAGTGGGCGCTGTGGAGCCAACCAAGTGTGTGTGGACTTTCAGATGGAGCTTGAGAGTGAAGGAGATTGGACGGCTGAGAGTCCATTCCAGGAGGTCTCGTGCATGGGGCAGGGTATGGCTGGAATGCACCTACATGGTGGCCAGCACAGCGTACTGACATCCCTGCAGCAGATGGACTCTATTGATGATGCGGAAGTCACCAGTAGCTTGGAGACGAGAGTCTGCCTGGTTACTCAGTCAGAGCTTGTGAGTGTTTTACCTGCAATGCACGCTAGCTTTGGTCTGCGGAAGGCTGATGATTCTCCACTTAGAGGGTCGGAAGATGTACACCATCATCTGTTGGAGAAACAGAGAGCGTTACAAGCAGCTATTGCCAATTACCAGCAGGCCCAATTGCAGGTCGAAAAAGAATTCAGGAAGAGGGAAAAGCCTGAGGCTAAATCTTCCTCAGGCCTCCCAGGTACTGGATCCAAAGTTTTGAAGTCAGCAATCCCTGTTGTTTCTCATGAGCTTAGTTCCCTGCCCCAGACCCTGAGTCCCCGCTCCATTAGGGACACTGAATCATGGTCTGCATAAAAAAGGCTCTTGCCGGGGCAGGTTGGATGCAGTTGGATTCTGGTGCGTGAGTTGCTGATCTGGCCCTCCCTCCCTATATCAGGGGTATCTGGGGTGGGTGGGAATATACTTAAAGAAGGTGACCGACGATCAGATGATGCTTTGCCTCAAAAAAGCCCAGTTTTACCTGTAACAATGTTGGCTTCTCTTGAGGCATCTACTAATGTTGACAGTTCTGTACATTCTCCATCTGGGGAGCCCCCTAGATCTCTTCACTTGCAGGCTACTACACTTTTGGATGGCAATATTTCTTTTTCCCCTTTATTAACAACTTGCCCTTACTGAAGTTCAAGATACCCCTGATATAAACGATTTGGGAGTAGAATCTGATGTAGTGCTACCACCACAACCAGAATTAACTGCCCCTCCAGCCACGTTTGCTAGCCTGTTTAAAAAAACGGTTGCACTGGCAAAGCATAGAAATGCTGTGAGGTTGAGGTTTTTGGGCTGTACTGATAATATGCCGGATTGTTTTTATGTTGGTAAAGTTTTCATCAAACAACTCTTGGGGTTTTCCCCTACTGAGGTTTATGCACTAATACATACACCTGGGAACAACACTTTTGATATCAGTTTTCGAACACCAGACTTGCTTAACAGATTCTGGATGAAATATGCTCTCATTAAAATGAATCCAGCTTGGTCACATTTTCAGGCCATTCCCCTCACTAAACAGTCCTTTAAAGTAATGACAGTCTTATTTAGGAATGAAGGGGTGAACATTGAAGATATTACTTACTTGAGAGGAAGTATACCATTCAGGGTAATCCTGAACCTATATTGGACACAGAAGGATCTTGGAATGGAGGTTGGAGATATAGAGTAAATTTATTGCAGATGGAAGAAGGTCTGCAACACTTGCCTAGTTGCATCTATTTGGGTAGGGACAAGGGTTTTGTGTTCTATCCTGGTCAGTCCTGACACTGTTATAAGTGCAGCTTCCCCAGACATCTTAGCCGAACATGTGATATAATCAAGTGCATTCAGTGTGGTAAGACAGGACATGTCACGTCAGACTGCCATCACCCTACGAAGTGTTCTGTTTGTGAGGAGGAACACCCCTATGCAGACTGTCCCTGGGTGGCCCAAAATAAAACAAATGGGGACTTCTGCATGAAAGATTATTATATCAACACTGCGGTTAGGGCTGTGCTGGGTCAGAGCCCACCACCACCCCCTCCCAGGAGGCACCAGACACCCACCAGTGTGGGTCAGAAGGGGACAGAAGCACAGGACATTACGTTGTCTGTACCTCCCCCTGTTGAAGTTTCAGCAGTTCCTTCTGCTACAGGACATGAGGTCCACTCAGTGGACTCCATTGCCTCTAAGGCGTCGATGCCCCCACCCTTGCCCCCAGATGAAGACTTCACCTTGGTCTCTAACAGGCGTACTAGCCTTAGATCTTGTAATTTGGGGACGATTACTCCTGTACTTGCCCAAGTTCCCCTGCAAAAAACCTATCAGGTATTACAGGATGATGTAGGCACAGAATCTGACTCTACCTCTGTTCAGTCTTCACAGCCTGAGAGGATGTCTGATTTGGAACAACCTATGAAGAACCCAGATACTGTTAAAAATAAAAAAAATAAACTAGGGACAAAAAAGTGGAGCAGAAAGAAATGAAACACTAACAATCATGGAATTTATGTTTTCTGATGATGCAGTGTCCTGTCTATTACATTATCTTTCTCTTTTATCTGCTGGCGGCATATAACATTTCTATTGCTTCACTGAATATTAATAGTATACAATCTGATAGGAAGAGAATGCTGAGTTATGCTTTATTTGAAAATGGCAAGCAGGATATTGTATTTTTTCAAGACACCAGAATGCACACTGGGGACAACTTAGATCGAGCAATGGTAGGATGGCACTGGGGGCTAACCTATTGGTCTTTAGGAGATGAGGTCTGTAGTGTAGTTGGTATTGCGGTGAACAATCTGACTGCCCAATTATTGCAATTGGTGGATGTTGTCCCTGGTCGGGTTTTGTTACTGGACATGATTATTAGTGGTTTACACTGTCGGTTTTTAAATGTCTATGCTCCCCAATCTAAGTCAGCTAGAACTGACATTTTTAAGGTTACACAGCCACACTTATTTACTGCCAAACATGTGTTTCTTGGAGGGGACTTTAATTGTGGTAGATATAGGAAAGATATGGGTCTACGGACACAAAAAATGTCCTGTGATGCTAATTGCCTAAATGATTCATTGGTTCAAACTGGTTTGGTAGATATATTTGAGTTATCTGGTAACTTTAACAAAACCTTTTTTCAAGGTACCAAAGCCACTCGAAAGATTTTTGGTTTTTATCAGGATCCTTGAAAGCCATTAAAACTAAAACTGTGCCAGTAATGCTGTCAGACCATGCTATACTAGAAGCCACAGTTGCCAGCCATGAACCCATGCATCATGGTCCAGGGTACTGGAGATTAAATATTGGACTTTTGCTCCTCCCCAAGGTAGATGATGGTTTCACGGCTATACTGGAGTCCCAAAAATCAGTTGTCTGTCTCTGTGATACTTATAGGGAGTGGTGGAATGATACAAAAACTGATATTTGGCACTATTTTCAAATTATAGGAAAAATAAATGGCAGGTATAAATCTGATGTATACCATAGTTATAGGATGCAATTTTTGGAATTACATTTTTAGGCAGCTCAAGGCAATACGTCGGTGCTTTCAGCCTTGTCTGAGATTCGTAATCTTATGAATAAAGCACAGTATGATTGATTAAAAACTTTGGCTATGGGACATCAATTTGGTTCTCAAGGTGATAAAGCCTTTATGAATTCCTACCAGTTCTGTGCTCATCAATGCCAACATAAGTATATGGAAGGTATCTGGGATGAGAATGGGATTTGGTGTACAACTAAAGGGGCTCTAGATGATCACATTCACATGCTGTTTGGTTCCCCGGATGTCCTGACTACTGTGCATCGACCCTGGTTGGCTCAATGCGCCTTTCCCTTACTTCCTACCCATAATGCAGACATACTTATTCAACCAATTACTACCCTGTAAGTTTCAGGTGTAGTATCCCAAACAAAGATGGGTATGGCCCCTGTGTCAGACGGGATTCCCTATGAATTATATTCCTCAATTTTCAAAATTTTATTACAGTAATTTACTGAGGTTTTGAATGAATCATTGGTTTCTGACATTCTACCAGATAGTATGACTAAGGGCATGGTCATTTTGATGTATAAAAAAAGGAACAGAGAAGAGTTAGAGAACTGGAGACTGATCACACTGCTTAACCCACTCAGCCCCAGAACTCACATGTGAGTCGAAATGTTCTATGCTTAACCTTATTCAAAATGGCCGCCTGGGGCTGAATGAGTTAATACAGATTTTAAGACTCTGACTAAAATATTGAATAATAGGTGGCTTATACACGCAGATTATTTATTACATCCCGCACAGACACATTCTGTAACAAATAGGAAAATTACGGATAACTTGATATTGCTTCAAGAAATTATACAGAAAGGGGCTACGGGAGAGATTACAGGTTTACTTTTTAGTTTAGACCAGGCCAAGGCCTTTGACAATGTAAGACATATCTATTTATGGGTTTGCTTGGTCCAATATGGGGTACCTCAAATCCTTATTAATTGGATCAGAACATGTTATAATAATGTAACTGCCTAAGTCTACTGTAATGGGTGGTTGGGACAAAAGTGCAAAATTCAATGGGGTGTGCATCAGGGTTGGCCTGTAAGTGCTCTTTTATATTTATTCACTTTGGACCCCTTGATTAGGAAGGTCTATGTCAAGCAGAATATACGAGGCTTGTACTTCTCTAGTACTGACTTGGAAATGAAATGTATTGCTTATGCAGATGATGTATGTGTTATAGTTAGTGATATGCCTTCTGCATTGGGTTTGGAATCCACTCTACAGGACTATATGAAACATACAGGAGCTAAAATATACTATGGGAAATGTCATTGTATCCCACTTTGAGTTGAGGACGTACACCAAACCACTACCACTGGCATCCTGGTAATCATAGAAACATGTCCTATTTTAGGACTTTTATTTGGAACACGGGACTTGGCTTACCTAATTTGGGAAATTAAACTTTGTGAGGCACAGAACAAAGTGAAGCTTTAGAGTATATGGAGGTTGTCCAAATTAAAACGACTTTACAGTATATGATTAAAATATTTTTGTTACCTCTTTTTCTGTATCTGAGTACAGTTTTTAATCTTCCTCCATCCCTGGAAACCCAGATGTATGGTTGTTTTTTTCCTGTATATGGGATAAGCGTTTGAACCAGATTAAACAGACCTTGTTGCTACAGGACAGAAAACATGGTGGTTTGAAAATGATTCAACCTATTGTTTTTTTTCTTTACTATGTTTTTGTATTCTAATTTACATCCCCTGTTTATGAAGAAAGTTACACAATGGACACCATGGCTTTTAGACTCCTTAGGTACTGTATTTATGTCCTGGCCTGCGCATGCTGTTATGCCTAGACAAAAATCTCTTACGCATCTTCCTCGGACATTGAAGGATTGTTTTAGGAAGATTAAGTTATGGGGTATTACTAAAGACCACCTTACTCGGTTTAGCAGGAATGAATGATATAATTTTATTATAGCCAATTTTTTTTGAGATTCAGCTCCTTTTGATTCCTATACATCACAACAAAAACTTTTGATGGGTACAGTGTTAACTACCTCACCTATTCCACAATTTATGTGGGATGTTTTATAGCTGTCTTTTCATGGTAAACTGAATGTCAGGGAGAATTTGAAGCATAAGCAGATTACAGACCGTTATTACCCGAGAGACACGTGTTCTGTTACAGTTGAGACAATAAGTCATTTGTTTATGGAATATCCTTTTATAATTGACTTTTGGAAGTTCTTAAAACGCAAGTGGCCTACGTCCCTGTTTTGTCCAATGACTTGGAAATCTTATGTTTAGGTATATTGCCACAATTATGGACTAAGCATGACAAAGTAACTATGTGGTTGTTTTTGGTGTGTTTTATGTTCTTTATCTGGCATGTACATTGTCGGCTTATAATTCAGCAATGATATTTTTCTGCTGAAGAACTGTTTTTTATGATTCAGAACTCAATTACCAATTTAAGATTACAAGATTCTGATACAGTTTCCCACACCCTATTTAATTCAAGATGGGATTCAGTTGACTGGTTGTGATAGAAGCTATTGATAGTTGTGTGGTGTTAGTATATCGTTATTATAGGATGTATTTTAGTTACTTATGTAACACTCCTATGAGTGCGTTCTTATGTAAAATTTAGTACTTTCTTCTGGTTTGACCATTATGTATGTATTTCCTTTTCCTTATGCTATTATATTCCCCTACTCTTTTAGTAGGGGCCGGGGTGGGGGGTGATTTCACTATAGGATCTAAGATTTGGGATCCTAGTATAGTATGCATGTAATACTTATTTGATTTCTATACATTTATGATTTATAGATTTGTGTGACTTTAACACAGACTGTTATTATTTGTTGTCCAATATTTCTTACTATATTCCCATACTCTTTTAGTGTGGGGGGAGGGGTTTAGCTTTTATTATTAAGTTTTGGATCTCTAGAGAAGAAAAATGTTGTATTACCTGTATGATGAAATACTTATTTCTGCTTATCATTGTTTTGCATTATGATTTTGTGTGCAGTACCACTATCTTGTCTATGTTTTGCTTTCAAGTTGAAATAAAAATTCCCCTGCTCTTTTTTCAAGAAGTGCCACGGGATCTTTAACATCCACCTGAACTCCCACCAGAACAAGCAGATGAGACCTCGGTTTAATGTCTCATCTGAAAGACGGCACCTCAGAAGTGCAGCACCCCCCTCATGCTGCACTACAGTGTCAATATTGGGATATTAACCCAAGTGTCTGGTGTCGGAATAGAACCCACAGCCTACTGATCTACCAGCCTCAGAGGTGAGTGTGCTACCTGCTGAGCCACAGATTAGCAGGAGAGAGGTTCAGGAGGGACATGAGGAAGTACTTCTTTATGGAAAGGGTGGTAGAACCATGGAACAGTGTGCCAGCTGAGGTGGTGGGTGCAAAGATAGTCAGGAGATTTAAGTAGGCATGGGATAGAATGAATGGAGTAGTGGTCACCAAGAGTGACAAGACCAGGGTGGAGAATGTGGATAGGACAGGGAGGGTTAGTACCCTGAAAGATCAATAGATTCCAGGGAAGATTTCATAGATTACAATTAATATGGACAGACTGGATGGACCGCCGGTTCTTTTCTGCTGTCATGGTCTATATTTCTTGTTATGTTTCTATCTAAGTTCTTTTTACAGATGACCATAGCACTTGCCTCTCCTCCTGATAGTTTAAATGCCCCAGCATGTATGCTTTAAACCATTGCCCCAATGTCTATATCCCTTCCCTATTAGGTTGAAGGCTATCCTCTTTAAACAGGGTTTCATCACTCCACAGAACACCCCATTCTCCTAGGAAGTAAAACTCATCTTCAATGTACCACTCCTTCAACTAATCATTAAACTGGAAGATTTTCCACTTCCTTGCCTCCCCCCACCTGTGCACAATGAAGATTCTGAGAGGGCCTCAGTATCAGCAAAGCCCTTAAGCCTGGATTTCTTTTTCTTTCCCTATTTTATTACTGATAATAATTACATAGAAACAGGATTTGAGGAAACAGTTGACTCACCTCACATCAAATCCTTCAGAACTGACAGAAATCCCAAGCTGTTGGACTGTCCGCCCACTTGGCTATCAGGGCAAGGATCATTTTAATTTTTGTTCTGATTTTAATCATCAAATGACAAAAAAATATTGACATTTACATGAATTTAGAAAACAATTGTATTCCTGGGGGATGGGCCTTATACACTAATCTACTGAAATCCATTAAAATTCCATTAAAATTCCATTATTTTCATGCAAACCCATTAATTTTCACCATTACATTTCGTATCATCTTTTTTAATGGCCAATTTTTTTCCTATTAAATTTTCATTAATTGTTAATGTTTCATAGGTACAGACCATTAATTTACTCATCCATGCCATTAATTAATCATGACAGGTATCCATGAAATATTTAATGAGTGTGGCACATCCCTTAAATTTTGTATCATGCTATTTTAATGGCATGTTTAATAACCATTAAACCTGAGCAAAGAGCTTTTCATTGCCATGAAAATTGTGTTCATGTTGTGCCACTATATTAATAGCCATTAAAACTGTCCAAATAAGCTTTTCATTACCATTAAAAATTATGGTTGTGTTGTGCCAATACATTAATGGCCATTGAACACAAATGTTCAATTAATGACAATGTAATGTATCACACATATGTTCCCCTTTATTCCATAGGACTGTCTCGACTTTGACCTGTGTTTATCAGGTAAGTATACTTTTATTTACCATTGGTCTTATCTGTACTTTGCCCTAAGAACTATGCATCCTCTGTGACTCCTGTGTAACCTTTGTTTTACAGGTACTCCCCAGCATCCAGAATCAAAATCTACACAGAAATTCCCTCCCCTGGGCCAGTAAGTATACGTGATTTAGTTACTTGATTGGGAGGTGGGAACTTTGAGCCATAATGGTGAGCCTGCATCTGTTACAGCAGGAGTTCACTGATGTTACATGTCAAGTTATCCCAGTTAATCCACTCTGCAACAACTTGCGCCGTACTATTAGTTCCAGCATCAACTGGAACTCTGCCCAATTTGTTCCCAAATTCTGCCCCCTTATAATTTAATATATTACATTTATGCTGGGGGCGAATTATCAGGGGATGATTTGTACAGGGGGCTGATTAATAACAGAGCAAATAGTACAGCATGAGTTCTCATGGAGCAGATAGATTGGGATGAATTGACATATTGCCGTGCACCGAAGGGGTGGGTGCCATGAACCTAGTCTCATGAGAGACAGTTGAGAGGTATGTGGTCAGCCTCTTCAGATCTGACCCCTCTGCAACTGGATCCCCAACCCTCCCGGCAGCTGGACTCCCACAGCCAAAAACTAGCTGTGTGCTCACAGCACATTTGTAGCAGCACCTTTTCAATGAGGGGTACAGCAATGATGTGGGGGACAAGGCTGGTCTGTGGGTGGGAAGGGGGTTTCAAATGCAAGGAGGAAGGTCAGCTGAGGGGGCTGGCACAGGGTAAGGTAGGGTAGGCCAGTGAAAAGGATGGTGAGTCTGCTGAAGTTAGGGCCACTAGCTCTTGAGCCCCCATAGCCATTTTGTCATACACCCTACCATACCCCTCCTAGCCCTGGCAGCAGGCTCTCAAGCCCTATCCCCAGCTTCAGGCTTCTCAGACCCCAAGTCAAGTCATCTGCCTGCTAACTACTCTGATTATGACTGTAGGCTCTCGATCCACCCAAGTCAATGTCCTGGGTGAGGGCAGCATGGTTTGGGTGATCCTCTAGGTTGTTCAGATGGGAAAAGAGGGAATGTCCTCCATGAAGTGCTAAATCAAGGGACATAAGAGCAGATAGCCTACTGCCTAAAGTGAAAAAACTCAGACCCCCAGGCAGTAGCAACCAGTATCCAGTGTTTTACCTCAGTGACCTACATTTAGCCAAAAACCTGTATGGGACAGTGGGCACACTTATATCATGCCCCCTTGTTGTACTCATCCCATATGGAAGATGTCACTCTCCTGCATTGTTTATGCCCGTAACGTACTTAAATGTTTCTATCATATCCCCCTGATCCCTCCTCTCCTCCAGTGAGCACATATTGAGGTCCTTTAACCTCTCCTCATATGTCTTCTGGTGCAAGCAGTGTACCATCTTAGTTGCTCTTCTCTTAAGTGCCTTCACCCTATCACATGTCTATACCAAGGTCTGGCTTCCAGAACTGCACACAGTACTCTAGATGAAGTTTCACCAGCGTTTTATACAATGGCAACACTACCTCCTGCCTTCTGCTTGTGATACCCCTACATAGAAACATAGAAACATAGACTTTGCCGGCAGATAAGGACCACTTGGCCCACCCAGTCTGCCCATTTCCCTACCTACCGGATAAGCTGCAGATTCTAGTTAACCAACAGCCTACTTCCTGCCACCCCCCACTACAATTGCCTTGTGTCTGTCCCATGCATGTTTGAATTCCCCCACTATTTCAGACCCAATAACCTCCCGGAAGGCACTTCGCATCACAGCACTCTCTGTGAAAAAATTCTTCACATTACCCTGAGCCGTCCCCCCTCTATCTTTAAATTGTGCCCCCTTGTTCTTACACATCTCTTTTTCTGAAAGATGCTACCCTTCTGGACTTTGTTGATTCCCTTGAGGTACTTGAAAATTTCTATCATGCCCCCCGTCCCTCCTTTCATCAAGGTTATACATATTAAGCTCCCTCAGTCTCTCTTCATATGATTTCTGATGCAGACCCTGCACCATTTTAGTTGCCCTCCTCTGGACTGCTTCCATCCTGTCTATGTCCTTGTGTAGATGCGGTCTCCAAAACTGCACACAGTACTCCAGATGGGGTCTCACCAACTGTCTGTACAGAGGGATAACCACTTCCCTTTTTCTACTTGTGATGTCCCTTCCTATGCATCCCAGTATCCCCCTGGCTCTCCTTACTGACTTCTCACATTGCTTACCAACCTTTAGATCATTTGATATGACTACCCCCAAGTCCCGTTCCATTTTTGTTGTTGTTAGTACCTCCCCTGCTATTGTGTACTCTTCTTCTGGGTTTTTGTTTCCCAGGTGCATTACTTTGCACTTCTTTGCATTGAATCTAAGTTGCCATATGTCTGACCATTCCTCCAACCTTGCCAAGTCCCTTCTCATCCTTTCTACCCCCCCTTGTGTATCAACTCTGTTACAGATCTTTGTATCATATGCACCCCAGCATGGCAGGTGGAAAAAATGTAAACAAAAACAAAGAAAAAAGGAGCAAATTATGGAGTGATAGTACAGAGAAAATGAGAAAGATTGCCAGGTAGGTGCTCAAAAGAGCACAGGAAACAATCCATTGCAAAAGATTCAACCCACTCTGCCCCTCCCCATCTTGATTAATCTGCCAGGTCCCCATTGCTGTCTCTACCACCACCCCCTGGTGATAGTGGAGAATATCAGATCATTGCTACTTGTATAGTGTAAAGCTTTTGTGAATACAGCATGGTCTTGTGCTTGCAATTAATTCTGGTTTCAGTTTGTTTTAATTGGGGGCTTCACCCACCACACACCCCTTGTTTTTTTTAACTTAACTCAAATAAACTAATACAAATACAAAATAACTGAAAGGTAATTTTGAGAGAGTAGCATAACTTGAACTCTATGCTAATAGCATAGATCCAGTATTCTCCACTATCACCCCCCCATCAGAGACATCAGACTGAGATACTAACCAATAGCACACCAAACACCCAGAAAAGGAGTGAAAAACAACAGTAGAGGTTGCAGAAACATTTGGGGATGCGCTCCTCCTCCCAACTCTGCAATATCACGATGTGATCAGCACTTATTGCTAGTAGTTGGATGTGACCCTCCGAGTGAGTATGGTGCTGTGCTTTAGGGCACTAAGCTGCAAACCAAAGACTTGGGTTTGAATTCCACAAGCCCCCACTTGCATACTGTGTGAAACTGAGCTCCTTGTGCTCCCAGGTCACACCTGGAAACAAGCTTCAGCTTAGTGTGCCTCTCCTAATTAAACAATTTCCCCTATCCCCTCTATTTGGTCAAGTTGCTACTTGTGCCTGCTTTGTTTTACCCTGTCAGGATACACTAAATAAAACTCTGGTTATACTTAGTAAAAACAGTCTGTGGCATCAGTTCATTTTTTTGTTCTGAGTTGGTGCTGACCGGTGTCCTTTTGTGGAGTCTGTGTGCTGCTCCTAATACCATCTATCCTCCAGGATATGTGCCCCAGGAAATAAAATAGTTTCAGTGTTCATTGTCGGCCACGAGTGCCATGCACAAGACGATGATTGGGGCTTAGCATGCATGCTCAAAATATCTGGTTTCACTACACATGCGCAACAGCCGTTAGTGCCCGAGTCGTGGGGAGATAATTACTGTATATGCTGTAATCTGTGGGCTACTCGTTAGTGGCCCAACAAAGGACTGGAATGTCATGGGCAGGTAAGGAACAAGCCATTTGATCTGAGGCCAGTATTGGGGGGATTCTGAGGCTGAGCACCTGAACGCCGGGCTGCATATTTAAATTAGTGTGAGAGCTTTCACTTGACAGCAAAATCAGGAACCAATAGCAGGTGTTCCAGGATGATGATGCACTGGCTGTGGTGCCTGCTACAGATCCTTTTTTCCCCCAGGCTGCCTGCCTCTTGGGCCATGTAGGGCATAAACTACCCAACTGGAGCGGTGATTCGGGAAGTTAGAAGAAGGCAATTCATCCCATATCTCTTCCACCTCCAGCTGACTCCACTTTGCTTCCTCAGTCTTCCACTTGTGCGCAGTAGGCTGCAGCCTAAGCTTCTTATGGGCTGGGAGTTGAGCACTTGCAGGCACTCTCTCCTGAAGCCAGGCTAGCTGTAGCTGCACCCCAATGCATCCTCATGCTGCCACAAACAATGCCCACACAATAGTTGGAGGACTCAGGAAGGCCCTCTTTGGAACCCAGGAAAGGATTTACATTGTTTAAAAAAACAATTTGCAGGGCTGGCATTAGGGTTCCCCCCAGATCTTCAACCTCCCTGAACTTCCCCCTTCCCTTCTTTATCATGTCCTTGCTTACCATGTTGTAGTTTTCTCTCCTATTGTACCTGTTCTTGATCATTTGTGATATTAGAATTGTTTTTAGTTTACTCCATAGGTTCATAAGTTCATAGGTATATACGAGCTCGAGGAACAAGCCCATAATGAACTCGCTATCCTATCCTGGATGGAAATCATATTTACTATTACCCATAAAGAGATCTAGTTTAGTTTTGAATATTTGTAGAGTACTACTATTTACCACTTCTACAGGTAATGCATTCCAGGTAGGTACCACTCTCTGAGTAAAAAAAAGATTCCTACTTGTAGTTTTATTAGTAGTTAATTTCAATTTGAGTTTATGTGACCTGGTAAAATTTGTATTAGTCTGCCATTCTGAACATATAGTATCGGATAATGTTTGATCCCTTGTGGCTTTATATATTAGACAAAGATCGCCTCTAAGGGATCGATATTCCAAGGAATAAAGATTCAGTTTCTTCAGCCTTGTACTATACGAAAATGTTTTATAGTTAAGAACCTGTCTCATAAATCGTCGCTGCACCTTTTCAACCAATATTTTATCCTTAATTAGGGTTGGAGCACTAAATGAAGAGCAATAATCAATATTTGACCTGATAACACTACAGTATATTGGAACTAATACTTCAGGTTCTCTTGATTTAATATTCTTCAACATACAGGTAATATGTCACTGACATTTTTGAGTAATTTTGTTCACATGCTCAGAGAATTTTAAATTATTGTTAATAAGAACACCTAAATCCTTTTCAGAAGTTACTTTGTCCAATAAAATATTATCCAAAAAATAAGAAACTAGTCTATTATTTTTACCAAAATGCATTACTTTACATTTAGTAGTATTAAATATTAATTTATGTTCCTTAGCCCAATTGGATAGTTTGTTTAGATTATCTTGTAACATAGAGGCTGAGATATAATCATTAACTATACACCACAATTTGGCATCATCTGTGTATTTATTTACCCATACACCATTTTTGGTTTTCATGCTAGAGATAAGAATGTTGAACAAAATTGGGCCCAACACCGTCCCCTGGGGTACTCCATTAGTCAATTGGCACCAGGTTGAGGTATAGCCTCTAATGTTTATTTGTTGCCTTCTGTTTGACAACCAAGCTGAAATCCAAACAACTATATTTTTGTGCAAGCCAATGTTGTATATGCATTCTATCAGAATTTTATGTGAGACAGAATCAAATGCTTTTTCAAAGTCCAGAAAAAACACATCCACCGGGAATCCTGCATCCAAGGCAGCACTAACAGGTTCGAAAAAGTTAATCAGATTGTTCTGACATGATCTTCCCATGGTAAAGCCATACTGTGTTATATCCACTATTCCATTAATATTAATATGTATGTTTATTTTATTCATGTAAGTTTCTCCATGACTTTTCCTATACATGATGTTAAACTAATGGGTCGGTATTGCTCCATCTTTTGCTTGGTCCCTCCCTTATGAATTGGTATTACCAAGGCTTCTTTCCAGACATCTAGGACTTCACCATAGTTTAATGATCTATTGAACAGTAATGATAGGGCGCCTGCCACTTCGTATGACACTTCTTTTAAGAAAACAAAAGGGAATCCATCTGTTCCTGCTGAAAAGGATGATTTAAACGAATTTATGGTGGAGTAAACTTCAGGAATTGTTATTTCTACTAAGCATTGGTCTCAATTATGATCAGTATCATTAAGAGTTTCCTTAGTTTTAAAATGACTACTGAAATATTTATTAAACTCAACTGCCATACTTTGATTGTCAGAAATGAAGTTGTTATCGATCAATATTGGGTCAACTTTGGAAGAATTCTTTCTCATAGAGCCAATGTAGTTAAACAACTGTTTTTTGTTATATTTATTTGTTGTTGCCAATCTAAGCTCTAATTCCTTTTTTGCCCTTTTTATTGCTAATTTAGTTTTATTTGCTTTTTGTTTGAATCGGGTCCAGTTGATTTCTGTTTTTAGCTTTTTATATTTATTAAATGCCCTTTTTTTTGCTCTTACTAGTCTTCTTATCTTGAATGAAAACCACGGTGGTAGCCTTTTACAATTATGGTATTTGTTGCGGACTGGTACCCATTTCTCTTCACAAAACCTCAGGTTTTTCCTTAATTTTATACCATATTTGTTCTGCTGGTAATTTGCTAAGTTCATACCTCCAGTTCCATTTTTCTAAGTAGGCTTTTATTTCCTTGTAATTGGCTTTAGAGTAATTACGTATTTTAGTAATACCTTTAATGGCTACCTTATAATCATTAATTGTCCACAATACCATATAGTGGTCACTATTGGCAAAAGACGCCAACATTGTGGGTATATCTACTTGGTCATAGATGTTAGTGAATATTAAATCCAGTATATTCTCCTTTCTAGTGGGTTTATAAACTAGTTGATCAAGACCCACGGATATAACTGTTTCCACGAATTTAGTTTCCTGGTAACAAAAGCCTGATAGTGAAGCCCAATTGATTCCTGGGTAGCTAAAATCACCCATAAATATGATATTGTCTAAATGGTTTATTTTAAGTAAATAATACAAAAAGGAACTATTGCTTTCCTTGTCTAAGGAGGGGGGGCTATAACAGAGTCCTAAAATTATAACTTTCTGTTCAAAGGTTAGATTAACCCACACACATTCTATATTATCAGGATTTGGTAATCAGTATACACTTCATGACAGGTTATTCCTTCCTTAATGTAAATTGCAACTCCCCCTCCTTTAGTATGTTCTCGATGTTTGATAAATAGTGTATATCCCAAGATATTTTGCCCCCACTGTTCTTTATTAAACCATGTCTCAGTCACCCCGCATATATCTACCTTTTTATCTATTATTGTTAGACTGAGCTCATCCATTTTATTGGTTAGACTTCTTGCATTTAGTAATAAAATATTAAGTTTAGAATGTTGTACTGTACTGTTTTGATCCAGGAGACTATCTAGTAGCATTCCTAACTCATTATTTATGGCTGTTAGGGGTTGCTGTAAAATGAATGCATCAGTAAACTCATTGCTTACCTTCCCACCCCCCTTTATAAGTTTAAATAAGAAGCGATCTCTTGATTTAATGTTTTACTTAATAATTCAGATCCTTTTTTATTCAAATGCAGGCCATCACTTAAGAATAAGTGCCAGTTATGATCAAATTGTTCCCAATGTGTCAAACATTTTATATTTTGCTTTAGATACCATCCTCTTAACCAATTGTTGACTTTTTAATCTTAGCTGCCATATAAATATCGGTCCTAGGTGCAGGAAGTATTTCTGAGAATACAATATGTGCTCCCTTTTCGATTAATAAGTTTGTAAGCCCTACAAAGGCTTCTTTAATCTGCCGAATATTTTGATTTTTAATATTATTAATCCCAGCATGTATTATTACCATTGGTGCAACACTGTTATGTAAAATCTGTTTGGACATCTTAGCTATGTCCTGTATTTTTGCCCCATGAAAGCAAGACAACGTGCGTGTTGATTTGTTTATATCACATATTTGTCTGTCAAGTTTAGAAATCATAGAATCTCCCAATACAAAAATATCTTTAGAATTACTCAAGTCCATACTAGTATTCAGGTTTGGTTGATCCATCTGAGCACGTCCATTCATTACACTAGAACACAAATCCTTTGTGTTTTTTGCAACTCTGGTTTTGATTGCTTCATTTAAAACATTTGGTAGGCCGACCTGGGCATGTTCATTCATTACACTGGAACACAAATCCCCAGTGTTATATGCATCACTAGTTATAATTGCTTCATTTAAATCAATAAGGGGATCAAAACTATTAAAAGTAGGGATGTTAAAACAGGCTGATTTTCTCCCTTTTTTGGCTGGTTTAAGGTATTGCGCTGTAAACCATGCCTACTCTTTATCTATTAATTCCGTCTCATGCCTACGTCTTTTACGTAAGATACTATCTGGTACAAGGTGTTCTAGTGCTGGCCCAGCTATTGTTTGACAGCCTATAGTAGTGGTATCTGGTACCTGGAGCCTTTTCCTTGTTTCTATCTGACTTTCTTCTAATGTCTTTAATCTATAATCAAATAATCTGATTTCCTCTTCTAATTCTTTATTTTTGTTGCACTTAGGACATATATAGCTCATGCAAGTAACTAAGTTAACATCAAATTTATACAGGTTGCATTTCGTGCATAATGTAGCTATCCAACCATCCTCAGTTTTGAACATAGACTCCATTCTTTATTCTTATTAAGTTTAAAGGGATGCACAATTTACCTTTAGTTTAAGATCCTGATTGAGGCAATGTTTCCTGTCTGAACAGTGTATTTTCTTTCCGTCAAAACACGCCGAACACGGCAAACATGCGCTGACGCGCTTGTCTTTGCGTGCGTCTTTGTGCGCGCTTGACGCGCTCTCGCCCTGCTCACCGCAGGGCAGATTTAAATAGCCCCCTGGGACCTGGAAGTAAAGCTAGGGTCACCAGACTCGCCCCAAGTAAATGATTTATTTATAAAATCCTATTCCAGGATAGGAACTAAAGCGAGCCTATGAGACTCAAATAGCCCGCTGTTATATGTATCTAACGAGTGTGTAGCACTGGAAACCACACTTGCAGGCTACCACCCCTCTTCCTAGCCGGTATTACTGGCTAGGGCTCAATTCCTCGCACTGTAGTGAGTCAACCTGTTAAAACAGTTTAAAATGCAGAAATATACACAGTGTTTGATATATGAAGATATATTCAATCTCACAAATCACACAGAGTTTCAGAGTGCAGCCAAGAACTAGCAGCAAGACTTGCTCACTGCAGGGCAAATTTAAATAGCCCTCTGGGACCCGGAAGTAAAGCTAGGGTCACCAGACTCGCCCCAAGTAAATGATTTATTTATAAAATCCTATTCCAGGATAGGAACTAAAGCGAGCCTATGAGACTCAAATAGTCCACTGTTATATGCATCTAACGAGTGTGTAGCGCTGGAAACCACACTCGTAGGCTACCACCCCTCTTCCTAGCTGGTATTACTGGCTAGGGCTCCAGTTCCTCGCACTGTAGCGAGTCAACCTGTTAAAACAGTTTAAAATGCAGAAATATACACAATGTTTGATATATGAAGGTATATTCAATCACACAAATCACTCAAAGTTTCAGAGTGCAGCCAAGAACTAGCAGCCTCCAGATGTACTGTATTGTCTGTTAATGTATAGAATTGCATTGTAACTGTATTGCTGTTTGTGTTACATGTCATGTTGTGTCCTTCAAGGATCACCTTGTAAATTAGTCCTCTCAATGGTGTTTTTCCTGGTAAAATACACATTGATTGGCTTTGGGGGCCCCTAGCAGGATTAGCAAGGTTGTGGGGCTCCCACTTGGCCCACCCTTACCTCAAGTGTTTGACTGTTGCCCATACATGCATTATTGATTTTATTTTCAGAATAATCGGTGGTATACTTAAATTTTTAAACTGGGGATAGCAGTGTTACTCCTTGGGACTGTTCTTCCCATCCCATCCATTGCTACCCACATGCCTCTTATTGACTGGGTTATATCTTGATGAGACATTTCATGGCATCATAATGCCACATTAGAAGGAGCTGCACAGCCCTTTCTTGCTGCTATAAGATAAGATAAAACCATTTAAAAATGAATAAGGTCAACTGCTCTGGTAGGGGGCCCCCAGCAACTGCAGGGTTCGCTGGTGCCTAAGAACGGCTATGAAAATAAACACTGTTCTCTCAGTCATTAGGATGGCTAGCCCATTGGCCACCAGGGCTATCTGTTTGCACAGTGCCCCTCCCCCATGCATTTCCTAGCCTCCAAGAGCACCAATGCCATGCTTATTTGTGCAAAAGTTCTAGCCCCCCACTAGTCTTCACTAGCCCACCTGGGCTACTAAGTAAAATATTGACCACTCAGCCACCACCATGGGCAAAGGGGTTTTAGCTGAGCCCCCTTCCCCAAACCTCACTCCCTTTACTCTGCTTTTGCTCTTTTATTACTTTTTTATTCAAATCAATTCTTCAGTTTTATTTTTTACAGGTCTGAGAGGACGAGGGCTCCTACCTTGTCAGATAAGTATACTTTTATGTCTATCATGTTCTTCCACCCTTTTGGACCCCCTTAGGAGCTGTGGATCCTTTGTGACCCCTTTTCTATCTTTTATTTTACAGGTACAGTGTATATCACCCCTTCAGACTCCTACCTTTGGCTCCCTAAGGCAGATAAGTCCCTTTATCTTATACATTTTAGGAAGGTTGACTGTGACAAGGTGGTCTTGCCCATTAGAGCTGCTTTAAAATCTGGATAGTCAGGTTATCTGAATAAATTGGCATGTATCAGAACTTGCAGCCTGAATGAAGATTGAAAGGAATTTTCAGTCTGTTACATGTTTTCATTCTGTTTTTAAAGTGGCATGTCCACCTAGTCTTTCCCTCCTTAATTCCCTGCCAGTTTAGTGGCATGTCTCCTTCCCACCCCAAATCCAAAGATCATGAATTTTAATTCCCTCGCAGCCAAGTGCTCCCCACCCTCACTGAAAAACCTGAGATTGTGAAGGTAATTCTCTGTCATCAGTATCCCTTAGCCCCATCCTCAAGATTCTGATTGTAATTTCCTGACATTCTAGTGGTACCCACCCCATCAGAAATATCAATACTTTTCCCCCATCCCTGCAAAAGAAATGTGGAGTTCCTTGGCAGTCCAGTGGTAGCCCCCCTCTTCACCTGATCCCCATTATGGTATTCATGCATCCCCGCCATTCCTCTCCCTGGCCCACTTGTATAATACGCAACACCCGATGTCTGAAATCTGACAACCTAGCAAAGCCCATCTGTGTCAGTAGACAGAGCATTATATGGCAACTGAACCTTCTCGCACAACCATGGTTAGCAGCTGTTTGGGCTCACTTGCATTTTATGCTACAGGTGTCATGGCAGACACCTTGCAGTGGAAGTGCCGTGATGGACGAGAGTCTTGTGCTGCTCGAGACTAGTTGTGTGCCGCATGGATTGCCACTTACCATGGAAAACTATAAAGCTCAGAAGTTAAAGTGTCTCAGCACTGCTGCTCATTTGGCAAAGTGTTAGGATAATAGACTGTGAGACAGAGTAGAGTAGTAATATGGGTTCGATTCTGACAAGACTGCAAATGTGATTGGTGGTAGCAATAGAGAGGTTATTTGATAAAATATTCCCTCCCAGGTTGCACACTAAAAACAGTTTCAATATTTTTTTTTCTTCAATATTGTGTGACCACTGAGTTGATTATTTATGGGGGGGGAGGGTGGAGCCCCCCAGGAAGAAAAAATTATTTGCAGACTTTACTGATGGACAGATGTACGGTTATGGCACTGACGTTGTTCCCGTCCATGATGGTATTCCCGTCAGCCATACTGTTTCCTGTTCAACATGACACATGTAACATAATCTGCAACAGCTCTGCTGTTTGGATGATAGGGACTGAGTTGTTTTTATGCTATGTATGTACTCTGTCCCTGTCCCACACACAGTGGGTGAGTGAGGTGTTGAACGAGTCTGTCCCATTAACCAATCAATGCTCTGTGCACAGATGAGGATAAGCTAGTGGTCGAACTGGGGGGGGGGTGTTGACACTGGACTACCAAGGCATTGCACAGCTATCTTTCAGGGATTGGGGGAAGGGACCACTAGACTAGCAGGGAGTGTTTGACATAGTTTTGTTACTACCAACTGGGCAAGGGAGGGGAATTTATTTAACTACCAGGGAGTGTATGCTCTGTATCTCCTATAGTGGGACCTTCCAGGTCTGTTTCCCTCTTCTTATTTCTCTCCCACTGCGGGCTTCATTTCTGTCAGTCTTTCTTTCCTAGAATAACCCTGAATATCCAGACACTGTCACTCACTCACTCACTCACACTCTCTCTCCTCTATAGTGGAGCTTGTCTGTGTAGTTGCATTTGATCTCATGTAACAGACCTGCCTGTTCAGTTTGTCTCTTGCAGCAAGCCTGCATGTCAGGTCTCTCTCTCTCTCTCTCTCTCTCTCTCTCTCTCTCTCCTGTTGCAGGCCAGTCTGTACAGTCTCTGTCCCTCTCTCTTCCCCCCCCCCCGACCTGCCTGCCTGTTCTGTCTCTCTCTTTGAAAGCCAGCCCTCTATGCTCACTCTACCAGACTGGAGTTTGTTTTGTGGATGGCCAGACACAGAGGGATGTGTATCCACAAATGCTGTCCCTTGGTGGGTATAGTGACCACCCCTATCTGCCCACCTTACATACCATGAAGTTTTTGCAGATTGAACTGCTACCAACCCACGCCCCTGGTCCACACCTGTCTGGCCTGCACATGTAGTAGGGTGCATTTGCTGGATTGAGCTGCTACCAACTCATGCCCCCGGTCCACACCTGTCTGGCCTGCACATGTAGCAGGGTGCATTGGCTGGATTTAGCTGCTACTAACTCATGCCCCTGATCCACACCTGTCTGGTCTGCACATGTAGCAGATTTCATTGGCTGAATTGGGTATATGTCTTCCACCATTGTGGATACTGCAGAGTGCCATGATGGTGCAGATCATGTGTGTGTATGGGCGCTCTGTCTTTTCACAGCCCTCAGTATGTGGAGTAGATGCTAGGAACCTTTTAAAGACTGGGCCCTTAGTCCTCCACCTACCATCCATTGCAGCATGCTAGAATAGGCAAAAATCCACCACCTTCATTCACACCACCATGGTCCCTGCTTCCTATGCCATCTACTTTGCTTCACCGCTGTGCCAGCCACCTGCACTGTCAAAATTATGAAGAAAACTGACACATCTCTATAGCATCTACTCTCCCAAGTAGCCACAAGATATTTGCTTTGTGCATGCCCATGCCAAGCAGACATAACAAAGGATGGTATGTGTATGCATCAAGGCTGTGCTCATTGAGCAGCTGACACCGAGTCATCTTCCATCTGTCACCCCCTGCCAGAAATCTGCTTGGAAACACCAATGAAAAGACCCTAACCACTGACCTTATAAGGCGTTCTGTGTACCTGGTCTGTGGGACCGCTTTGGAGGCTCTCACCCGACAGATAATCCAGAAGCCACTAGTAGGGGTTCCTGGATGCCACCACACTGACTGAAGCGCTCAAAAGCCAACACTAGCAAGAGGAGAACCTTGCTCCTTCAGGTAAACAACTCTGTTTGACCACACAGGGGTCACAGAGGTGTGGGGGCTTCAAGTCAGTCACTCAGTTATCCAGCATTGAATAGCAGCCTTGAGAGTCAGGTGAGAAACTGCCTAGGGAGGAGGAGTAGCATGCATGTCAGAGAAACAGAAAATAAACTGCATGGATTTGTCAGAGTATGGCCATGAAACAAATTGCTATGAAGAGTAGAAGGTTAAACATAACTGATATATTATGAAAACTAGTAAATAGGTTGTCAGAGTTTCACTATCCCGAAGCCGACTGCCCGAAACACAGGTGCCTGACATCAGGATTTTGACAGCGGTAAAATTTTTTTTTATATTTGCAGCGGCTTTGCTCTCTCAAATCCCCCTTACTTTATAGAATGAACTCCACCACGGGCACAATCCCAATGAAAGGGCAGCCATGTTTCAGGCAGCCGGTATCGGGATTGTCAGTCTTGAGCAACAGAATTTCAACCCTAATGTCTGCATTAATGTATTTTTTTGTAATGAGTATATACTGTATGTATACATGGAAGGAACGTGTATTTTTGAGGCACTTGGTCATTATAATGCAAGCAAGAAGGCAGTGTGGTGTAGTGGTTAAGGGCACTGAGCTTCAAACCTGGAGACCAGAGCTTCAAACCTCAAACCTGGAGACCAGAGGTTCAAACCTGGAACCTGGGTATGAATCCCATCAGCCCACACTTACATACCTTGTTTCAGCCATTGGTTGGAAGACATAGGGTCCAATATTCAAATGTTTACCTGTGCTCAAAGCTTTGTTTGCATGTTTAAACAGGGTTTCCATGTAGGAAAATTGTGGAATGGGCGCAATGCAAATAGAGGGGCGGGGACCTGAATATTGGTGCAGTCTAATATTCAGAGTATTTGTGCCATGCAAGGTCAGTTTGCACAGTCCCCTTGCGTGGCACAGATGCCACTGACTGAGAACATGCCTTAACTCCTGCCCAACCCTAGTGGTTAGCAGACGGAGTGCGGTATCCCTCCCGTGCCAGTCCTGACATGCCAAAACAGAGTCCCTGGTGTCCAGTGGCCACCCACCTGCACCCATGCCTGACGTTTGAACCCAGTTTCCCAGGTGTCCAGTGGTCCCTCCCCCATCCACTCCCATGCCGGATGTACACACACAAGTTCTCTGATGTACAGTGGTCCCTCCCCCCACCTCATCCCATGCCCAATATTAAAAATCCATGTCTAAGGTGTCCAGTGATCCCTCACCCGAAGTATCCCAGTCTCCAAGAAGCCACTGTGACAGCACAAAATCCATTCATGTGCCCTCTCCCCAAATGTTGCCAAGGAAGGAATACTGAGCTGAAGTGCCCCCCCCCCAAGCTGATCTGTAACCAGTAGCAGTGCCTCTGTCTTCAAGGAACCCTCCACACCTACCTAAAGACCCACTTCCCCGTTTCAACAGACGCAACCTGTCCTCTGCTATGGGGTGTGGAGGACCGGGGACTGTTGTGGTGCCACACAGTTGAGTATTCAGTTAACAGTTACAAGAACCTTCCAACTGTGGCACTAAACATCCAACCCCTTTCATCCCACCCATCCCTGTCCACCAAACATTGGTGCCTCAGTCAGTAAATGGTGAGCAACATGGCCTTCTACATACCACCTCAGCTGCCCACCATCTGACAGAAGCAGGGAGTGTGCTGCTTATTTATAGAGCATGGCACATCACCCTTGCCCTATAAATAAGCAGCACTCTTCCTGTTGATGTCAGATGGTGGGTGGCCAAAGTTGTGTGTGTATGAAGGGCTGTGTCACTCGCCATCCACTGACTGGTGCACTGGTGTTTAAGAGACTTAAGGAGGACAGGGGTTGGATGTTTGATACCATGGGGCAAAGGGGGGTGTCCACTACACACCAGGGACCTGGACTGTGAGCTGAGGTATATTGGGGGGAGGATTTCTTGTGATTGGTAACCAAATACTCCACTGTATGTCACTGCTCCAGTTCACATTCAGCACCCTTTAGCAGGTGACAGGTTGTGGCTGCTGGAACAGGATGGTGATCATTGGGTGGGGGACAAGGTTCCTGGAAGACCAGGGCACCACTACTGGTACTAGACTGGTAAAGGAGAGGCACTTCACCTTAGTATGCCTGTCATGGCAACCTTTGGGGGGAAACATGAACGGCCTTCAGGCCATCACAGCAGTTACTTTGGGATGGGGATACTCTGGGGGAGGGCCTCCGGACACCAGGGACAGGGATTTTTGGTATCAGGCATGGGATTGGGTGGAGGAAGGACCACTGGGCACCAGGGAACGTGTGTGTGTGAGTGTGTGTGTGTGTGTGTGTGTTCGTGCGCTCACATGCACAACACTGAAATGGGATTCACACACAGGACATTGGTTTGAGTGGAGGGAGGGGCCACTGGACACCATGGAAATTGTATGCATGTACCAGGTGAGGGATCGGGGGGCAACCACCAACACCAGGCACAGCTTTGCATCAGGGACCAGGCAATTGGAGGAGTCGGGCTGCAAAAAATTACCCAGTTACCCATGCAAATGGACCCTTGGTGCCCTGCATGCCCAATGGGATCACTTGCATGGGTCCATTTTAAATACTGTAAGTTGCACTGTGGCACAAACCATTGTGGTGCGTACTTTGGGAGCCATGTCAGGGCAATGCTAATTTTGGCTTAGCACTGAGCTGACCTGACACTTTATTCAGTTGAATAGCACCAGTGAGGTATTCCAGTGAATATAGCATCTTGGGGCACCTGAGCTATTGTAATGCAGAGTGCAAATGTTTGCACTCTACTTTAAATATGGAGCACATTGTGCGTTAATAACACCAGTGCCATACTCTATTTGTGCCATAGGTGTTGCCAGAAGAGAAGGCCGACTGCACCCTCATCACATACAGTGCCATAGTCCAGCAGTGCCATGTCACCAGTACAGCAGGCTACCAACACCCTCCTTTTCCAGAGCCACAACACATTACCTTCATATATTGCAGTGGACCCTCTGCCCTGGTGGATGAGAATCTGGATCAAGAGCTGATCCTGGGTCTCCCACATTGTAATGTGACTCGCTATCAGCTAGCACTACTTGGGTGAAAACAAGGAGCCCTAACTGGGAATAGAACCCAGGCCCCCAATGCGCTAACCTGTGTTCTATCAACTGATATTAGAACCAACCGGATTAATTCTGTGATTTAGGATGTTTTGTTTCAGATGCAAGTATTTAAGACAATTTCCACTTGCTTTGCAGATGCACACATTAAAGAATGGTAAGGACACTTGGAGACATAGTCAGTCATAAGAAATTCAGGTAAGCATATTTTTTTATTGCATACTGTGCATATCCATTCTTCAGTCTACTTCTTTTGTTACACATCCTGCTGTCATACAAGTAAGGTTGAAGAGGGAAGCCCTTTTCATAGAAAAGGATGCACAAGAACAAGGGGTCATGCATTGCAGCTAGAGGGGGGTGGAATTGGAGAAATATAAGGAAACACTTCTTTACTGAAGGGGTGGTGGATGCCTTGAATAGCCTCCCTGAGGAATTGGTGGGAGCAGAAGCTAGAGGGATTTAAGAAGGCATGAGATGGTTATAAAGGAAACTTAGATGCAAGGAAAGGTGGGGGAGGGTAAAGCCGGTGACCAAGTAGGGTCTGTGATGTGACTGTAGGTAGAGAACATGGGCAGATTAGGTGGGCCCCAAGCAGTCTGTCTTCAAATTCTAGACTGCTGTACCCAGATGTTTGTCATTCACAACCAAATCATTGCGCTCTCACAAGCAAGCTTACCTTGTGCTGCTCTTACACAACCATATCCCCCTTGCCAATCCTGGGACTTACCTCTGCCTCCTAGTGACATCCCTACTTACCCCCCAGGGCAGAAGCTCTACCCCAGACAGAGACTTTGTGCTTCAGAGGGGGTGCCTCAGTTGGGTGTGTGGCACCTGCAATGAAGGGTGGATGTCCTCCTGCAGCTTGGCCTGCACCAGCCATCCTCCCAATTGCTAGCAATACCACTGTGTCAATGAGCTGGCTAGGAATCAATTATTCTTAACTAATAACTATGGATTACATATGTGATATACAGTTAATTAGCTAATGCTCAACAAGTTGAGTGATCATAAATTATTAGTGATTAGTTATTCTTAACTAATAACTATGCATTACGCATATGGTTATAATTAATTATCAGCTAATGCTCAACAAGTTAAATGTTGATTGTAATTAAATTAACTTTTACATAAGCTCAACTAGTAATTCATGAATGCTGAACTAATACTCAGTCCATGGGGATCAGTTCATTCTTAGGCAACAGATTAATAAATGACTAACTGCTGAAACTGTTGAGAATTAGTTAGTGGTAGATTGAGCTACAAGGGGTTAGCAATTAACTCATTTGCATGTGAAAGTCTCAACCACAGCAAAACTGAAGATTAGTTAAAAATGTATTAATTATTAGTAATTTGAGACAGTTGAGCATTAGACTTATTTTTTATATGGGTAATGGGCCATTATAATACATGGGTCATACCAGCATTGTGTGTGATTACTGGGACCATTAAAATGCAAAAATACGAGTAAAAGGAAACTGTCCATTAAAAGATTGGTAATGTAATGGTGCCATTATTTATGTTCTGATTAAGGGGATTGTAATGGTTTTATTTAATGGTTCAGAGACCATTAATTCAACTACTAATATATCAGTACAGTTTAATAGCCATTAATACAGTGATTCAAAATCTAGATTACATTAATGGCAGTTTTAATGGACAAATTAATGGAGCTTCTAATGGTCATTACTTTACTGTAATGGCTAGCACAATTAATGGCTGAAGGACCATTAAAGTAATAGCCATTAAAATATATTACTGGCAATAAAATCAAATGGATACTGGACCATTAAATTAATGGCACATAACATCAATTAATGGCCACTCAATTCATGGTTACATGACCATTAAATTACCATTTAAATTTGATGCCCATTAACAATTTAATGGCATGATTATACAGGAATAACACATTAAATTAAATGGCATTTTAATGCTTTTAGAGAACTTACACTGTTAATTGGGCCATTATTTATCTACCGATTAATGGGAACTTAATGGGGAAATTTAATGAATTGGCAATAGGTTTTTAATGCCGCTTTAATGGTGTTCAATGCAGTAGTGATAACTACTGACCTGTTGATTGTAGTGGCTCACGTTGAAATATTTTCTTGCCTAATCTGGCTCCAAAATTACATTTGCTGGCCCAAATCTACAGCTAGTTTTTTATGATCAAATGATATGAAAAACTCTGCTGGAAAACAGCTCACTAGGCTGTATTATTTTTATGACAAGCTGTAGTCATGCAAAAATTGAGATTTTGTCTACAGTTACAGTACATTTGCCCTTGTCAGAGCAAGCATTAGATGACAAACTACTCAATGGCTGTACTACTGGCATGCAACATGGGAGATGGATAGCAATGGATCCGATATTACTAAATGTCCTGGGGTCATAGAACCTTTCTTTTAGGTTTAATACTACATATTGTACATACTGGGCAGGATATTCAAAGCAGTTGTGCAATGTGTAACAGGGTTGTGCCAGTGCAACCACGAAAATGCACCAGAGAGAGATATTAAGCCACGGCAACTGTGCTGTGCAAATTGCCATGCACCTATGTGCAATGGTAATGCATGCATGTGCAAGTGCAGGGGGTGTAGCCATGAATATCTGGCGCAATGCGATATTCAACACCTGATGGACGGTGCAAGCGTGGAGCAAATGGGAAATGTGTGGAGCACACTTGAGCCCATAAAAAGATGAAGCAAGCAGGGGAAGGACACTTACGCCAGAGGGGAGCAGGTGTCGGAAAGATACAGTGGCCAGGCTGAACAGCAGAAGGGGTGCAAAACAGGGACAGAGGCAGTGAGGGAGTGAGACCGTGGCAGTGTGGTTATGTATATGTGTGTGTGTGTGTGTGTGTATGCATGCATGCGTACGTGCATGCATCTGTGTGTGTGTGTGTGTGTGACGTAGGGAGGCCACAGCCTGAGTGTGCACCCATGACACCTGGCACAGAAGGGCAGCACAGGTACCCAGACAGGTGGGTGGTGGAGGCAACAGGCCACAGGCTGCCAGCTGGGAACTGATGAACCAGGTATGTGCCTAGCACAACCAAACACGCTGCAGCACACAGCCAGGGGGACCCAAGGGGCCTGCCACCCAGGGGGATCTGAACAGCTGAGGCCATGGCCAATACCATCTTCCAGATGGAGGCGGTAATGAGGGGTGTGAGGAGGCAGGAGGCAGAGCTGCACAGCCATGGAAGTGCCCATCGGTGGTACACCCGTAACAGTTGGTACCGTGCCCGCACCACCTTCGAACAATACAGTGATACAGAGATTGTGGGCCAGTATCACCTGAACCAGGCAATTCTGAGGCAGCTCTGTGAGCTGTGCAGTGATGAGATGCAGGCAATCACCAGAAGGAGCCATGCCATGTCTGTGGAGACAAAGGTCACGGCTGTCATGTGCCTGCTCACCACAGGAACCTTCCAGAGACCAACAGGGGACACCACAGGCATAACCCAGTCAGCCGTGTCACGACTCCTCACACAGTTCCTCAACAAACTGCTGCCACATGCTGAGGAATACATCCACTTACCCAGCACAAAGGCAGAGCATACAGCGAATATGCAGGAGTTCCACAGGGCAGCATGTATGCCTGGCATGCTAGGGGCCATCAACTGCACCCATGCGGCATCTACACACCACCCGGCCTGGAGGGGGTAGCCTACAGCAACAGAAAGGGCCATCCCAGTGTCAACTGCCAGGTGGTGTGCGATGCCAGGGGGTGAATAATCAATGTCTGTGCAACACACCCTGGGGGAGCACACGATACCTTCATCTGGCACAGCTCAGCACTGTGCCACAGGTTTGAGAGTGGGGATAGCCCCACTGGCCACCTAGTAGGTGAGTATGCCATGAACACAGGCAGCCTGGCACAACAGAGAAAGGTGTGGGGGGCTACCAGGATGGGATGCCACAGGGTGTGGCTGGGAGAGATGGGTGGTGCAGCAACACAGACCACCATGCTAACCATATATCAATCCACACAGGTGACAGTGACTACCCACTCCAGCCCTGGCTGCTCACCCCATACTGGCGCCCGTTGACCCCAGTACAGGAGCAATTCAATGAGGCACACGCCAACACACGGAACATCATCAAGCGTGTATTTGGGCTGCTGAAGACATGGTTCTGATGCCTGGACAGGTCTGACAGTGCCCTACAGTACAGCCCCTCAAAGGCCTGTGGCCTATTCCTTTCCTGCTATATACTACACAACATGGCAACTGACTGTGGGATAGCTGTCGAGGTCGAAGAGGGGAACAGCAGTGGGGACGATGCGGCCGCTGGACCATGGGGTGGTGAGCAGTTCCCCCTGGGCAAAGGGAACCACGGCTGCACAGGATGGCCCAGCAGCACTGGGACACAATTGCAGAGGAGTACTACAGTGCATGCAGGTAGGTGAACATGTCCCCATACACATAAAGGCGACCATGGCACAGCACACAGGCAAGTTTGGGTGGTTCATGTGACAGGAACAGCTGGGGGAGCATGGACAGGTGAGGGTCGGGATGCCGTGGAACCACACAGCACAGCACACCCCACCCACACTCACCCACACACCCCCGCACACACACACACACACACACACACATGCACATACACACAGGCACCTGCAGGCAAGCACCCAGAGACTGACACCATAGAAACATACATAGAATTTGACGGCAGACAAGGACTGCTTATCCCACCCAGTCTGCCCATTTTCCTACCTAACAGATTAGCTGCAGATCCTAGTTAACCAACAGCTTACTTCCTCCTACCTCCCACTAGGACTGCCTTATGTCTGTCCCATGCATTCTTGAATTCCCCCACAGTTCTTGACTCCACGACCTCCTCAGGGAGACTGTTCCATGCATCCACAACCCTCTCTGTGAAAAAATACTTCCTCACATTACCTCTGAGCCGCTCCTCTATCTTCAAATTGTGCCTCCTTGTTCTTGCACATCTCTTTCTGAAAGATGCTACCCTCTTGACTTTGTTGATTCCCTTGAGATACTTGAAAGTTTCTATCATGTCCCCTCTCCTTCTTTCCTCAAGGGTATATATTAAGTTCCTTTAGTCTTTCTTCATATGTCTCTGGTGCAGACCCTGCACCATTTTGGTTGTCCTCCTCTGGACAGCCTCCACTCTGCCTATGTCTTCTGGAGATGGGGTCTCCAGAACTGCAAACAGTACTCCAGATGGGGTCTCACCAACTGTCTGTACAGATGGATAACAACTTCCTGTTTTCTACTATTGATGCCTCTCCTTATGCATCTCAGTATCCCCCCAACCTTCCTTACTGCCTTCTCACATTGCTTGCCCACCTTTAGGTCATCTGATATAATTACCAGCAGGTCCCTTTCCATTTTTACTGCTTTCAGTATCTCACCCCCCATTGTGTACTCTTTCCCCTGGGTTTTTGTTTCCCAGTGCATTACCTTGCACTTCTTTGCATTGAATCCGAGCTGCTATACATTTGCCCATTCCTCTAACCTTGCCAAGTCCCTTCTCATCCTTTCCACTCCATCTTGTGTATCAACCCTGTTACAGATCTTTGTGTCATCTGCAAAGAGACATACTTTTCCTTCCAGTTCCTCTGCAATGTCACTTATAAAGACATTAAAAAGGACCAGTCTCAGTACTGAACCCTGCAGTACCCCACTTGTAACCCTCCTTTTTCATTGTGGACTCCATTTACTACTACCCTTTGCGTCCTGTTGCCTAGCCAATTTTTTATCCAGGCTACCACCTTCAGACCCACTCCAAGGCTGGCTATCTTGTGTATTAATCTTTTGTGTGGGACTGTATCAAATGCCTTGCTAAAATCTAGGTAGGCCATGTCCACAGCCCCTCTGTGGTCTACTACTTTGGTCACCCAGTCAAAGAAATCTATTAGATTCATCTGACATGACCTTCCCATCGTGAATCCATGCTGCCTTGGGTCCTGTGCCCCACTGGCCTCTAAGTACTCTGCAATTCTTTCCTCCAGAAGTGATTCCATCATTTTCCCTACCACTGAGGTCAGACTAACTGGTCTGTATTTTCCTGCTTCTGTCCTGCTCCCACTTTTGTGGAGAGAAATCACATCCGCCCTCCTCCAGTCCTCAGGTACCACCCCATCCTCCCATGATTTGTTAAAGAGAGTTGTCAGTGGTGTCATTAGTTCTACCCTTAGTTCTTTTAGAATTCTGGGGTGAATCCCTTCAGGCCCCATTGCTTTGTACACCTTCAATTTTATTAGTTCTTTCAGAAGCCTTTCTTCTGTAAATGGACTGGTATTGACCCCTGTCTTCAGAGTATTTCTCTTGTTTGGTTTAGGTACCTCCCCCTCCTCTTCCTTTGTGAATACTGAGCAGAAATATTCATTCGGTATCCCTGCTTTTTCATTGTCACCCTCTACCCACATTCCTTCCCCTTTATTAAGCCTCAGTATCCTTTCTTATGTCTTTCTTCGCTCCCTAATGTACCTATAAAATGTCTCATCCCCCTTCTTAACAGAGTTGGCTATCCTTTCCTCGGTTTGGGCCTTTGCTATTCTGACTGCCTTCCCATCCTCTTTCTGCTTCAACTGATAAAGTTCTCTGTCCTGCTCCTTTTTTGTTTCTTTATATTTCCTGAATGCTATCCTTTTCTCCTTAACCTTCCATGCCACCTCTTTTGAGAACCATAGAGTTTTTTTCCTTCGTTGTGTTTTGTTGATTTGCCTTACACAAAGGCTTGTTGCCTCTGTGATGGCTGTTTTGATTACTCCCCATTGTTCCTCCACCCCTCCCTCTTACCTGTTTGCTAGTGCTTTTCTGAGGCACTCTCTCATTTTCCCAAAGTCAGGCCTCCTAACATCCAATACTCTTGCTTTTGTATGGCTTGATTGTATGGCTGTGTTTATCGTGAACCACACTGTTTGGTGGTCACTTGTTCCCAGATGGCTACCCACTTCTAAATCTGAGATTCTTTCTCCATGCCCATTTGAGAGTACCAGGTCAAAGATTGCTCCATCCCGAGTGGGTTTCTATACTAGCTGTCTGAGGCATGCCTCCTGTAGGGCATCAAGAATGACCCTGCTCTTGGATGTGCCTGCAGCAAAGGTGCTCCAGTTAACATCTGGCATATTCAGGTTCCCCATCAACAATCTCTCCCCTTTTTCTGCCATTCTAAGGAAGCCTTCTATCATTTCCTTGTCCATTCCCTCCACCGAGATGTTGGTCTGTATACAACCCCCATGTGGATTCTGGTGCCATTTCCTGTCTCCAGGGTGACCCAGAGAACCTCATCTACTCCCTGTTTACTCTCTAGTTCTGTTGCATTGATCTCTTCCTTTACATGGAGAGCTACTCCTCCTCCTTTTTAACCCTCCTTGTCCCTCCTGTAGATTGTGTATCCTGGTAAGTTGACATCCCAGTCATGGTTCTCTGTGTACCATGTTTTTGTGACTGCCACAGTATCGAGGCAATCCTCTTCCATCAAGGCCACTAGTTCAGGGAGCTTGTTACACAGAATTCAGGCATTGGTACTCATCACCCTCCACTTTTTGATGGCCTTACCCCTTTTAGCCCTATTCCTGTCGTTACTGCCCTTGCCTTTTTAACAGTTATCTCTGTCCTGCTCCCTAATGACTTCTCTACCTTGGTGTTTACTTCACTAATTACCATGTTTTCTGGGGGATGCTGGGATTTCCATGCTCCTTTTCATTGCCTCCCCCCTTGGCTAGTTTAAATGCTTGCCAATGAAGCATTTAAACCTCTCACCTAGGCTCCTGGTCCCCCCTAGACAGATGCAGACCATCGCACCAGTATAGGTCTGCATCCCTCCAGGTGGCTCCCCAGTCCCCAATGAAGCCAAAACCCTGAGCTCTGCACCAGTTTTTCAACCATTCATTGAATTCTCTAGTGAGGAGTACCCTAGCATCACCCTTGCCATAGACAGGCAGTACCTCCAAGAAGGTTACCGTATGCGCTACTTGTCTAAGGCCCCTCCCCAACTCTACAAACTCCTCTTGCACTGCTCTGATCCCATTCCTAGCCAGATTATTTGTCTCTAGGTGAACAATGACATCCAGCTCCCTCCCTCATACAGCTGCTCCCACGATCCTGATGATTCACTTCCTGACCCTCCAAGCCATGGCGCCAGGTAGGCACCTTACCTCCCTCTCCCCTTCCTCCCCCATTTCTACCCCCTAATGATTGAGCCCCCCACCAGGAGTTGTTTCCTTCCCCTGTGGGACCCCATGCCACCCTCCAGTGGGTGTCCTTTATGAAGGTTCCCAGCATCCTCCTTGGTCTCCACTACAGGTGCCTCCATTGAGGAACCACTATCCACCAGAAGAGTGAATGAATTGTGGAGAGGTACAGCTGGAGGGATGCAACTCTGTTCCACCACCCTCTCCCTCTCTGAGCCCACCCTGGTCCAGCCTTTCCTCTTTCTTGGCAACCTCTGAGGTAGTGGCATTGGCCCTGGTGGTCCCTGGGTGGGGGAGGAGGATTCACGAATCCCAGCCAGGTCAGCTTGGAAATGGTAGCCTCCTCCCTCAGACCAGAGAGGTGCTTACAAATAGGGCAGCATCGCAGCCTCCAAAATATCTCCTGGAACACTGCCAACCCACAGCTGTTGCACTGCACCACTCCTATCATGTCTTATTTTGTGTTCCCTCTCCTGTTTCTCTGTATGCTTACTCTCTCCTCTCCTTACAACTCTCATACTTCCTGTTCTGGGACAGCAACTTCCTATATTCTTCAGTAGCCTCCTTATTCCTTGTTCAGTGTCAGACCACCAGCAGCTAGGGGGGAGAATGAACTACTTTTTTCCTTTAGGGTTGACAAAACCAATGTTTCTCTATGATCCTTCCCTTCCTACTGCCAAACAGGAAGTTCCTGTTGACAGTCAAATCCAGTGGCTATAAAAGTAGGGCTGGTTTAGGGTGGGTGGGATGGAGGGCAATTAGTAAGAAAAAAGACTAGCAATAGGAAGTTGTAATTTGAGTCACCTGCTTTTATAGGGTCTAAGCCACACCCCAATTAAGCTCTCTCCTCCTACTGGTTTAGCAAAGTAAGTTGCTACAGTACCCTTCCAGCACAGAACACACGCTGACTTTCTTTCTTTTCTTTCTTTTTGTTAACCCTAAATAAGACCCCTCCTACTTCTAATAAAGTATCTATCTGCTTAATCTCAACAGGCACTGACTCCTGCTGAGATACAAGTGTTAAATTAATAAGAAAATGTAGCTTCTTTTAGTTAGCTGCTTTCTGTTCTACAAGCAAGGCTGGCAACAGGAAGTTGTAATCTGAGTCACCTACTTTTATAGTGTCTAAGCCACACCCCCAATTAAACTGTCTCTCTCTCCTCCTACTGGTTTAGCAAAGTAAGTTGATACAGTACCCTTCCCAGCACAGAACACACACAGACTTTCTTTCTTTTCTTTCTTTTTTAACCCTAAATAAGACCCCTTCTACTTCTAATAAAGTATCTGTCTGTTTAATCTCAACAGACACTGACTCCTGTTGAGATATAAGTGTTAAATTAATAAGAAAATGTAGCTTCTTTTAGTTAGCTGCTTTCTGCACTACAAGCAAGGCTAGCAACAGGTCTGGTGGTGCCCTGTTGCACCAAGCATGTGTCAGACACTGAGCACCGGGGCACAGTGGCAACCAGCACTGTACTGGCATCATCATGTACATGGTGCAATGGGCAGCAGTAAGGTGGGTGTGCACACGGCCTGTGAGTGGCGACATCCATGGATGCCATGACCGTGGAATGCACACGCACATGCCATACCAGTGTTCAGACAGCAGACAGGGTGGTGGGTGGTTCGGGACTGCCGTGCAGTCACACGGCCACCGTAGACATGTGGGCAGCCCCACTGAGACCGCCCAGCAGACTCAGGCTGTGCGACAGCCACAGGGGGTGTCTGAGATGGTCTCCCAGGGGTATTACTGTGGGAACATGACCGTATCTTCGCAGGAGTCTGCAGGCCTCTGAACATGCCCGCCCCAGGCATGCCCAGAATGCTCACATTTGATCCTGGTGTTGACACCGAGGGGGTCACTTGACGCCATGACTGAGGGGTGGAGAATGCACTCCGTGGGGTCTGCAGTGGACAGCCATGCACCAATGTGGACTCTGTTGCTAGGCCTGCCGTGACCTCAGCAGTAAGCTGATCCAGGGTTGCGGTCTGTCCACTCGCATATGATCATTGACTGCCAGGAGCTGTGCAAAGTCTATGTCGTGCTGCTCTGCAGCCTGGCCCAGCTCGGCTTGGAGTGCACGCTCCCCTGCCACAATCAGCACCTGTTTCTCCATGGAGGCCCGCAGCAGATGGGTGTGCTCAGGCAAGGGGTCGGTGCCCTGGGTTGGCTGGGCATTGTGCCAGCCCACGGGTGGCATTTGGCCCAGCTGCCCAGCCCCCCATGCAGGTGGGCACTGCACAGTGGGTCCCTCATGGGGCTGTTCATTCACTGGTGCACCATCAGTGGGAGCTGCACCCGGCCCCCCAGTATCCCCGTCCAACTGCCACTGCTGCTCCTCAGGCTGCTGAGTGCTGGGCAGTGCCTGTGCAGCTGCTCCACCACCACCACCATCCCTATCAGCTGGCACTGCAACACTGCCACCCATGGCGACACCAGGGATGGTGGCCAGTGGCATGACAACCACCACCAGGGCACCATCTGCGCTGCAATGGTGGGTGAGTAGTATGGGTGCCTCCCCCTCAGCAGTGACACCACTGATCAGGGCGATGGTCACATCATCATCGGTGTCAGACATCACCCCGATCTGTGTCTCAGCATACTGTACACCATGACAGGCGTCATGCCAGAACACAGCCAGGGCCTCATCCACAACCTCACTACGGGCATCGGGCTGGTCAGCAGTGTTGGGCTGCAGCTGTTCTGGCCCACGGACACTGGTGGAGGTGGATGGATGGTCCTTCAGGTGCAGGCTTACCCCCATGGTGGTCACCCCCATGCCTGCCACTGCATGCAGATGCTCTGGAGCTGAAATGGAATACAGTCGCATTACTGCCACTATCACACCAGCCAGTCCCCCACCCTGATGCTGGTGTACCTACCATGCAGTGATGGGCTGCCACCCATCTGGAATCCATTGCCAGGCACCCCTTCTATGGTGCTGTGCCACATGGTGGCTGCCACCATCTCCTCCTGCGGCATCAGCTGTGGCACGTTGGGCTGTCCACCACCTGTGGCTGCACATGCGGCCTGGATAGCTGCCAGCTTCTCCTTTATCTGGTGCCTGTCTGTGCCAACCTTCTTTTTGCACTCCTGCACAATCCTCTAATGGCTGCCCTGCTGGTTCACGGGCCTCGCAACACCCCTTCATGCTGCATGCTTGGCCTATGGGATGCCTGTCGATCCACTCAACAGAGGCTCCTGGTTGAGGTACACCTCGAACAGGGCATCCGTCTCAGACTTTGTAAAGTTGGGCCTATGTTTCCGTGCAGGTCCACACTCCTCAACTTCCTCATGATCAGTCATGCTGCATCCTGTGGGATGAGACATGTGGTCAGTGACTGCTACCACCCACACCACCCACCCAGGCCACTGTCCCATCTCCCCCTCAGCCTCGCGTCTTACCTCTGAAGGATGCAATACAAGTCCATGTCCTGTGCTTACCCCGCAGCACCTTTATAGCGCATCACATGCAAATGAGGAGATGCGCAACTGTAATGAGATTCAAATGCCCCCGATGTGCCACGGATAGGCTGATGAGCTTATCTGCATATTCCAGCTGAATATTGCATTATTGAGCCTAGCGCAATGGACTTGTACCTGCTCAAGTCATGGCACAACATTGTGACATGCGCAATAGGCCCTGAAGTACTAATGTGTGCACTACCGGCACCTACGCCAATGGCACAGCATTCGCACACTGCGCAATGTGCTATATGTTTGTCAGCCACTATCAGGCATGTGGTGCTTGGGTGCTGTGGGCCTACTGAGCAGGGGTGCCATAAGGCTGATGGCGCTCTGGCACCATGAGGCATACAGTGCAGAGGCGCTATTGCCCAGTAGCCCGTGGTGTCCACATGCCCCTATTTATCACCTTGCATGGCAGTCCTAATAGTGCAGTCATGCACGGTGCATATGCCAGCCCCTGACATCAGGTCTGTCCTTTGCCCTTCAGGGTGTCCTGCACCCTATGCCAGTGTGGCCATGCCCATATTGCGCATCTCTGGGAATGCATGATTGCCGTTGGCAGTGCATCTCCGTGTGAGGTGCACATCCACAGCATGTGGAGCTCGTGCACTACAGGGCATCATTTTGGATTCCCCTTCTGTGATCTAGCAATGCCGTGCTGCAGCAGAGCCAGGGCACCTAACTGGTCCCAGATAGAACTTGTGAATCTTGTGGGCCTAGTGGAGCCACACACAGGCAGCCTGTTTGGGCAGGTGCCCCTGAGTAAGCCATGTACAGATGTGTGGCAGGAGGTGGCAGATGGACTGGAGGAGGCCACAGGTGCCCAGTGCACCGGTGAACAGTGCTGCTACTGCTATGGTGACCTGCAGTGGAGGGACCCAGAGAGGCTCCAGGCACTGCAAGTACATGTCCGGAGGGGTGTCATGCCACAGCTAGGAAAGTGGGCATCACATGTGCATGTGTCCAAACAGTGTTCTGTGGGGCCAGTAGGAAGGCACACCATGCTGTGGGGGGGACTGGGACTGCGTGCATGTAGCATGGGCCAGTGCACCAGGTGTGCACTGTGCCAATGCATTGGGGCTGCGCTGGGCTGGGGATCATGCCCGGGCGGGGGGGGCCTTTGGTGATGCCAGCTACTGATGTGTTCATCTCTATGCTACCTTCCTAGGCTCTGAGGACAGGAGAAGAACCCAACTGGCGGGTGCTGCAGGTGGGCCAGGGTGAGCCACCGCAGGGGCTCCTACACAGGCCATATGGGCGGTGCAGCAGGACCGGTGCAGGGAGTGCCACAGCGTGTAGGTAGGTGCTGTTACATGCTACATTGCTGTGCAGGGTGGGCAGCGAGGGTGGGGGGTGGGACACAGCCCCCCTGTGCACATAGCCATTGCAGCTGTGCACCACCTACAGTGGCTGTTGCACCATGCTGTGGCTATCACACATGTGTGTGGCTGCTGCAGGTGGGCTGTGGGTGCATCCGGCCGCTGGCTGTGCCACTGCCATCCTGCCGCTTACCATGCTGCCTGCCTGCCATGGTGGTGGTGTGTTGCCCATGGGCGGTGGTGGTGGTGTGCTGTATTCTGCATGGCTGTGGTGTGCCATGTTGGCAGCACATGTGGGTGCATTCACTGTGGGTGGCTGTGTGCCATCTGAGGGGCGCATGTCACCACTGTCTGCTGCACACAGTGGGTGGGCTGGGGTGTTCTGGACACACACTGATTCCATGTACCCTCCTTTGTCCTAGGTGCTCGATGCCCAGCCATGAATACCCACCTTCTGAGGAGGTTACTGGAGGTCTCCGCTACCATGCTGCGGGTGGCGAGGATTATGCAGAGGGCCATTCACAGGTTACAGCACCAGGCTGCAGTGAGTCATGGCTGCCCATATGGTCCATTGGCCCCTGATTGTTCTACAACCCTGTCCCCCCTTTCCTTTCCCTCCCTTGTCCCCTTGACTTGCCCTGACCCCTATCCCATCTCTCCCTTCCCTGGCTTAGCCTTCTTGTACATTGCTACCCCATTATCCCTGTTCTCTGTTTTTATCTGTATATAGTTGTGTTTTATTAATGTTGTAAATACACATTTCTATGGTTACACATCTGTGTCCAGGTCTGGTTTGCGGCTGGCATGTGGAACCATGCTGCTGTAGTGTGCATGGTGGCTGTGGTGTGTGTCTGGGGTGGCCAGGGGGCTTTGCCTGATGGTGTTCGCTCATTGCCTTTCAGTTCCAGTTGTGTAGCATGTGCATTGTGTGCTGTTTGCCTGTGTGTCACCAGCTGTGGTCCAGGTGGCATGGCATGTGCGTTCCTGTGGGGGGTTGCCAGTGGCTGTTCACCAGTGGCCATTGGTGCCACCCTGCCTCCATGCACCACTGTAGTACATGTAGGTGGGGGCTTGCTGCCTCCCCATGTGCACTGGGCAGTGTTCCATTGTGTGCCTGTTGTGCCTCACTCCGGGCACCCTTGGCACCCTGGTGGCCAGATGTCCTACCCTAGTGGCTTGCTCCTTGCTGTGCCTGTTGCCAGTACATATGTGTCCTGGCACAGATGCCTCTTCCCCCTTGAGCATCCCTGATTGCACTGTTGCACATGTTGGGTTGCTCCCCGGCGCAGCCCTGGTTGCGCTGTTGCACATGTTGTATTGCTCCCTGGCACAGCCCTGGTTGCGTTATGATGCATCTGTGCGATTTTCAGCTGGGTTGCACTGGCACATGCCATCATGCGCAACCTTCGAATATTGTGCTTGGTGCATCATGGCGCTCTGGATTTGCACTGCGCAAGTCTTGCACCTGGCTTTGGTGCATTTCTGAATATCCCACCCACTGTGTGTATTCCAACATATGTTATACCTTTCTAATGTACTGTAAATAAAATACATTTTAGCATGTCCTATGTCTCAAAGTTATGATTTTTTTATGGTATCACATCAATCCAGCACAATAAAATAAGCACAAGCATTTCAGCACTGCTACATACACACATATGATTACTGCTAAAGCCACATTATAGGGTTAGGCACTTGTAGCACTATCAGTCTTGTGGTTGCAGTCAGCGGGTCAGTATTCATTCACAGGCTGTTTTCAGAATTAAATAAAATTTAGAAAAATGGAGCAACAGTACATACAGTCACTGTCCTGGGTAAAGGTGCCATTCAGCATCACAGACCACTCTGCTTCACAGCCCTTGAAACAATCCACAAAACACACGATGTGTCACAGGACGAAGTCCATAAAACTGGTTTTATGAACAACAGATGTAACTAATGCTCCCCCACACAATACTTGGACTGTGGTGCTGAGTGATCATTGGAAGGACAACCTAAACATGTTCTGCATGTGGGTATGCTCCATGGGTCTCTCTACACATGAACAGTTATTTGTTCATAGACCATCTCCTTGCTCATGCATGCCGACCTGTAGGTTAAATAGGTGAAGGAGTCAAGTTCCCCATAAGTCTCTCACAGGCCAACCCATACATCCAGAAGGATTCACCAGCCTGGCATGTAAGGATGGCAGAAAGAGAGTTGCTGGTCAACCTCACCACTCCAGACTCCCCAGTTCCAGTGAGCACTATCCACTGAAGCATACCCTGTGGGTAAAGCTGCTTTGTACTGTTTCTAATCACCTCTCCCAAAGCGCAGTTCCTATACTTCATTACTGTACTATCTCACTTATTGGTTATTTTGTTGTTTGTTACTGAATGGTAGAAATTTTCAAGGTAGCAGAGCGTGCAATGAGATTGTATTGTTCTATAAATGTACAGCGTGTTTTTACAGATGGCGATTTGACCACGCGTTAATTTGCCGCTGTGGGTTTGACTGTGTGAAGTTGACATGGAACCCTTTTTTATCATTGTACAGTACTGTATTACTTCTCCTTTCACCTGATTCCACCAACTGTCTTTCTTCTGCTATCTTCCATTATACAGCCCATCTGCCTCATGTTGCTCCCTCTTGTGCTCCATCCAGGCCTCTGTGACTCATGCCATTCCCTTAGTGAAAGCCGTCCCTCAACCAACCATGGGCCCCAGATCCTGGGGCAAACCTGTGGTTCACAGAAATGTGGCTTTGCTAAAGGAGTCAGGGAGAAACACTGGGACTGTGATGTGTAGCCAGGAGTGGCATCATTTACCAATCAAGGTGATTTTTTCATTTTTTTCTGTCACTCCCTCCTCACTGCTACACTATCTGCCACTCACATGGTGATGGCCTGAGGAGCAGAATGAGGCATGATTGTCTGTGATGCCCGTTGCCACACCACATCCACCATAGGAGTCACTTGTGCGCTGGCAGTGTGATCCCTTAGATCAGAATTGGAACGTGATGCCTCCCCTAGGCCCTTATCCTCCAAAAGCCCAGAACAGTGGGACTGGTGTGTGCACAAACCTGGAATGTCCACATGAGAGCATGCTGCACTCTCCCAGTATTACTTGGAACAGGTTAGAGTCATCATTTGTAATACAAAATGCAAGATAGTTAACAACTATATATGTTTCCTTAATGCCATCCCATTAATATCTGTCCCCTTTCATTGTTGCCAAATCCTGAATCTGCTATATGTGATAGAGGTGCCTGTGTGGGAGCAAGTGCAGCACTGAGACAGAGTGTTTGGCTCTCATGGAGGAAGGACATAAGCATTTTGCGTATTCACACTCTTCCAGTCAACCATCCGACCAACGAAAGGCACTAGTATGGTCTGGGAAGGCAACCACTCACCCCCCCCCTTCTGGCCAGAGAACTGGTGCAACCATGACAATTCCATTATCAGGAAGGGGGAATGAGAAGAGCCATGGGACAAGAACAGGGTGAGGGAAGAATTAGGATATTAAAACCCCTTCACATTCAAATCACACTGCTAAAGTATTTCAAGATTGCAAAACTGGCTTACTGTGCTAATCAGACACCCTACATTCCTAACCATGGCAGGCTTTTGCACACAGTAGGTCAATTTAATTGAACATCAGGCCCCCTTTTTCAGATTATGCTGATTTCGGAGCAGGGGAAACAGCCCTGATGAACAGAGAAAGAGCATGTTTCTGAGAACAGTGTCAAGTAATCTATTCTTTGGACTGTCTGCCAAGATTGCAGCAAATCCCACAAACTGAAGAACAGTTCCCCGCAGGGTGCCTGCCCTCTTCTTTCTCTTTGATAAGCACCATTTATCAAAGTGTCAGCTAACAAGTAAAGTCTAGGTTTGATTGCAAAACAAACCCTTTCTGGCTTTATTTTCAAATGGGAAGATATTGATTTGCAGAAACCTGACAATTACCTTAACAGGTAATCAAGGACAACAAAACTTGCAGGGGCTTTTCAGGGACATGGTGTCCCTTGTCTGTTGGACTTTAGGCAGGTGAGAGAGATTTAAAAAACCCTCAGAAGCAGAGTGGTGACAGGTAAGAGTCAAATGCCCCAACTTTCTCATATACAGTGCATGACATGGGGCAAGACTACAAGGAAAGATTGGTAAGACTCTTATTAGCTCAGAGGTGAAAAGGCTAAGAGGTGACACAGCCATAGTGTTCTGAGCACCAAAGGGCTAAAAACGGTGGAGCATGCACAGATGTCTAAGTCTGATGAGTGGAGGTAGTAGAAGAAGACATGCACTCAAATTAACAGTGGTAGAAGACATGCACTCAGAATTGGTCAGGAAAAGGAGAAACATTAGAAAAGAATACTTCACATGCAGAAAATATTCCTCATGTGGAACTACCTACCAAATACCTAGCATGAGTGGGTGCAGCATTCCAGATGATAAGCAGAGAGTTGTGTCCATACAAAGATTTATGGAAGGAGGGGTGGACAAAATGGCCCTAGTCACATCTTTCTCACCACAGTGCTACAGTACAAGTCTTACTAGTTTACTGTGTCCCACATTCGCTTATTTATCTCTGATGATCAGATTGTTTGGGTTTACATTTGCTATTGTCTGTTCTTAGCTAATGTTTTATTGTATGTTTTAATTATTTATACCATGCAACTGCATTTTCTTTTGGTTGCTGTTTGAAACTGTCACACTTAGTGTTCATTTTTGCTGTTTTACATTTTTGTTGCATTTTGTTGCTGTCTGCTACTGTAACTCTCCCAGGTCATGCCTGAAAATAGACATTTTTGTTTGTCTAGTGCACTTACCTGGTAAGCAAAAACTAAGTAAAATAAAACAAATAAATACATGAATAGGCAGTAAAAAGCCCTTCAAATCTGAAAAAATGTGAATAATTGGGAGGGGCAGATTTTTCTAACAGACGTTTTCCATTTGCGTATTGCATATGAATTTTTGCTACAGATGCAGCAGTTTGCCATTAATAGATGTCTTTGGAATACACTTGCTATCTGCACCATTTTCAGCAACTGTTAGGGAAAATGTTCCTGGCAACAGCAAATGACTATAAGTAAGATGCTGGCCATGAACTGAATGCATGCTTCCTTGCCTGAGGCCTGATATTCCAACTGATGTCCAATTTAATAGAACTAGATGAAAGTTTTTTTAAATTTGATTGGGATGACATTATATTTTAATAAAATGATGGGTGTGGAAATAAATTGTTTCAGAAAATTGCTTTGGAAAAAGAGATAGAAATCTAGGAATGAATGCAGCAAAGCAGGGGTCCATGATAAGTTATGAAAGTGTGCCAGTGGGGCTCACAAAGTTAGCAGGGAGCAAGAAAACCAAGATGTTAAAGAGGGAGTGGAAGGACAGAGGAAGGGGGGAGAAAACAAGGGAAGTATATTGTATATAGGCACAAGCTGGAAGGCAGTCTGCCTAAATGCCATGAGCCTGGGAAACAAAATTTGTGATAGTGACAAATTCAGGATTCCACCTTGTAGGTCATTGCAGAAGGGTGGGCCACCAGAAATAACAAATGGGATCTGGAAGTACCAGGGTATATCATGTATAAGAGAGATAGGGGCAAGGGAAAAGGAGGTGAGGTAGCCTTCTATGTCAAGGAAGACTCAGAGGCAGTAGAGGATGGGTCCATCAGGTGAGGAAATGGGAAGACAGATTCACTGTGGGCACAGCTCATAACAGCATCAGAAAAGAAGTTGACAGGCTGGCCAGCCAGCACATCGGTAGTGCTACCACTTGTGATGCTTGTGACCAGGGATCAGGAGCGATCTCAGTTGCTGAAGGGCCAACTGGGGTGGGGCAAGAGGATCGAGTGCCTGATGGGCTGCTCTCCTCCTCTGGGGGGGAGCTGCATGTCCTGCCGCTTTATCGTCTCCTGAGTGACCATGGGTGGAGGTACAGCAGGACAGCAAGATTCTGGTTGGGAGGACATCGCCTGGGATCTGGAGCAGCAGCACGTTTCAACGTGCTGCACCTTCTTAGATCCCCATGAACACTGATGTCCACAGGGTGGAACCAGAAGACAGGAAAAAAAAATGCACTGCCACCTGTAGATGGGACCAAGTTGTCCTGAGACTCCATAATTGGGCTTCTTGGGGGGCTGGCCGGACCACCCGACACACACTCATGGACTGCGGGGGCCCCCTCCCTCCGCACCAGGTAGCAAACCGCAGCAGGATGGGGGCTAGTCCACCAGCACCCCTGTGTCGTTACCCAGGGCAGAGGTATGGGAGTGAGCACAGACTAGGCTCCCAGAAGAAAGGAGGCCTGTGGGGAAAGCATGGGGGCGTAAAGAGTAAATATAAAAAAAAAAAAGGAAAGAAGTTAACCATGGGAGTGGTTTATAGATTGCAGGAAAAGGGAGATGAGGTTGATGAGGAACTAGGCCAGAAATTGAGAAGGGTACCATAAAGGGGGACATAATGGTGATAGGTAATCTCAGTTTATCAGGAATAGATTGGGACATTCCAACAGCAGTACCAGAAGGTAGGCCTTGCTAGATACATTGCATGACAGCTTGCTGGTGCAGCTGGTCAGAGAACCCACAAAAAGGCTGTTATTTTTGATGTGGTACTCACCAACCCTGAAAAGGTAGGCAGAATGTTGGTTGGGAAACCACTGGGGTCCTGGACCATAATATCTTAGGGACTGAACTGGCCCTGGGTATCTGTATAACCTTGTCAAGGGCTGTGGTTCTGGATTTCAGATGAGCAGACTTTGACCAGATGAGAAAATTCATCATGGGTTAACTGGTTGATGTGGAACAAATCTGAAGGGGGGGGGTGAAGAAGAGAGATTGAAAAATGATAGGGGCCTTTCTCAAAATAACTAAATCATGCTTTAAAATGTTTAACAAGGGTAACAGGCACAAGAGAAAAATCTGGTTCTCTAAGATGGTCAAGGAGACAGTGATTGCCAAGAATGGGCCTTCACAACCAACAAGTAGAAATGGGTGGACAAGGAACAGAGTGAATACCAAGTAAAGATGAAGGAGGCCAAGAAGGCAGGAGGGAAAGACAAAGGGGGAGGATCTAACAAGGGGAAGGGTATAGGCACAAGTGGGAAGGTGGTCTGCCTAAATGCTGAGAGCCTAAGAAACAAAATTAGTGAGTGCTAGGTGATGGTGGTGGATGTGGTATTAGACCTTTTAGCCATTACAGAAACATGGCCAACCAGAAATAACAACTGGGAACTGTTAGTACCAGGTCATACCATATATAGCACAGATAGGGGCAAGGGAAAATGAAGTGGAGTGGTTCTCTCTGTCAAGGAAGGCATAGAAGTGGTAGAGGATGTGTCCATCAGGTGAGAAAATGGGAGACAGAATCATTGTGAGTACAGCTTCCAACATCATCAGAAAATAATCTGACTATGGAGGAGGTCTATAGACTGCCAGGAAAGAGAGATGGGGGGGGGGGTAAGAAACTAGGGACAGAAAATGAAAGGATGTCACAAGGGGGAAGTCACTGGTGGTGGGAGATGTCAATTAGACACACACAACAACTATGCAGTACACAAACAAAGTGTGTGTGACTGAAATAGGGCAAAACAGACTTTAGAACATTGAATCAGTGCACCATACAAGGCTTCAAAAAAAAAAAATTTATTATTGCATCCACAAACAAATCCCCAGTGCTTCTAGGGCTCAAACCCTCTTCATCGGGAGGCTCTTTAGGACTGTGAAAACCTCCCAAACCTCCACCATGCAAACTTTGTTGAACCAGGAAAAGTTCATCAAGGTTGTCTTTCTGGCAGACTATTGCACTAGTTCGACCATTTAAAAGGATTAGGAAACAAGGATTGCATTAAATAGCATAATGCACTGGGCTAATGAAGCACCCACAATATGAAGATGATACACTGGCCCACATAGAGGGGTACTGGTTCCAAACTTTCTCTCTGTTCAGTCAGTGCCAAACATGGACAATGCTAGTAGTAAACTTGAGTACGGGGCCAACAATGTTCAAAATAAAATGGTTTGTAAAGGCTATGTATGTTCACAAAACATCAGTACAGAATCCCACATCAAGGTGCTATTATCTATTATGTCATGGGTACTGTATTTGGATGTGTTGTACACACTGGTTTCATGGGCAACACTGCCCCCAAATTACTTATTGGGCCTGCAGAGACCTGACAAAAATTCACAAAACATTAATCAGAAAAGGTAAAGTGAAGACAACAATGCAGCATACCACAGTGTGGGCTACTGGTTTCAAAAATTGTGTGTCCATTGGAAGAATGCCTCTCTATCTGGTCTCCTAATGTTCTCCTTCCCCAGGCCATCATCATTATTATCAGCTTCACTGCAAGGTGATGCTCCTGCTGGTGCTGTTTATTGCATTCCCATACTGAGATCTCTGGGACTTCAGCAAGTGCATTTTCATGGTAGAGGTTCACAACTGTGTTCCCTCCTTACCTGGACTCAGCCTGCCTTTACATAATGACACACTACATGTGTCCCTGATTCTTTGTGTCCCCAAAAGAAATCCCACACCACTGACATCACTGGTTTGGTCTTTCTTCTTGGCACTCTCTGCTGTTGTCTAATGGGTGGGCTACTGTGTCCTGCTTCCAGATCATCACCCTCCTCCTCCTCCTCCTTCTTCTTCTTCTTCTTCTCCACCAGTTCTTCAGGGTCAGAGAATGGTTCTTCCTCCTCTACCATGTGTCCTGGGCCACCAATTTTGCCTGTGTCTTCTTTATCTGCTGTAATTTCAGATGCTTGCTGTTACTATTCTTTCCTCTTGTTGTTTTGTGACCTTTTTTTACCACAATATTTGGTCTTTTTTGATCTCTTATATGCGCCTGCCCCAATCTGAACTCCCACTGATTCCACCTCCTCCTCCTCCCTAGAACTGCTGCTGCTAGCACTTTTATTGCATATATAACTACAATTTGTATCTCTGTCCTGAAGGTCTGCCAAATCACTTTGCTCCTTCTTCTCTGTCTGTGTCATTACATGACACATCCCTTTCTTATTCTTTTTCTCTACAATGATTGCTTATGTTGCAACCCGTGCAGTGCCACTGTGAATGGTACCTACAATGCATGATACTTTACAAACTATTCAACCACTACAGCCATCTCTGTAGTTCCCAGTAAGACAGAGAGTCTGTGATCAAGCCCACTTCACTTCAGTTTTTCTTTGATGTGACTGGATGATCCCATGCCACCATTTCCTTGGCCTCTCTACTGCTCCATTTCCTAACACTTTCTACAGGACTCAGCCACTTGGATGATGAATGATGAAGATGTTATTTATTTATTTTTTCTTTTTAATTTTCATTTTTTTTTTAATTATTATTTATTTCTTTTAATTGGATGCCACCAAGGACTACCAGAGCTCAGGCACTGACTCACTGCCATCTAGCCCAAAATTTGCTGCCTACTGCCCAGATCACACTGCAATGGCACAGTTCAGGATGACACACACACACACACACACACAGACTGCTTTAGGACTCAGGAGGAAGAAGGAACCACAGGAACTTGAGGAAATGTGAAGAGTTTTAATTTCAAAATTGCCACAAAAAGAAAAATACATTTCTTTGAAAAAATGTTTTATGGGATACCACCAAGGTGCTAACTACCATGGGCTGGACACTGGCACTCTGCCAGTTGGCACACATGTGTTGCCCCCTGCCCAGCTCACACTGCAACAACACAGCTCAAGATGACACACACACATGGGCTACTTCAGGACTCAGGTGGAGGAGGAGAAGGGAACTTCAGGAACTTGAGGGAAAGTGGAGATTTATTTCTCTCCTTTTTTTCACTTTTTTATGGGAAGTCCACCAAAATGCCAACTATTGGGGGATGGGAACTGGTACACTGCCACCTGGCAGACAATTGCTGTCCACTGCCCAGATCACACTGCAGCTGCACAGTTCAGTGCAGGGCTACACACACGCACACACAAGATGCTTTAGGATTCAGAAAGAGGAAGAAATGGCAGCATCTTGGGGGAATGTGGAAAGTTTAAATTTGAAAACTGCCACAACGAGAAAGTATGAATTTTTTTCTTTATGGAATGCCACTGAGGTGCTACATACCAGGGTCAGGGCACTGGCATGCTGCCATCTTGCACGCATTTGCTCCCCACTACTCAGATCACACAGCAGCTGCACAGTTCAGGTCAGGACTATGCTCACACAGACTGCTTCAGGACTCAGAAAGAGGAAGGAACTGCAGCAACTTAGGGGAAACATGAAAAGTTTAAATATGAAAACAGCCATGAAAAGGAAATATGAATTTTATTTCAAAATTTTTTATGGGATGTCACCAAGTTGCCAGATACCTGGTCAGGGCACTGGCATGCTGCCAGCTGCCATGCACTTGCTGCCCACTGCGCAGGTCACATTGCAGCAGTGCAGCTCAGTATGATAACACACTGGCTGCTTCAGGAGGAAGGAGGAAGGGGAGGAGGAAGGAACTTTAGTAGCTTGAGGGAATGCAGAGAATTTTTATATATATATATTTTTTTCTTTTTCTTTATGGAATACCACCAAGGTGTCAACTGCCAGGGGCTTGGCACTGGCATGTTACCAGCTGGCACACACTTGCTGCCCACTGCCCAAATCATACTGCAACAGCACACCGCAGCTCAGCACAAAACACAAACTGGCTGTTTCAGGACTCAGGATGAGGATGGAACTGCAACAACTCGGGGGAATGTGAAGAGTATGAATTTGAGAACTACCACAGAAAGAAACAAGCATTTGTCAATGCCAAATGTTCAGCGCATGCACTGGTGTTGTACTGGGTCTTACTTGTACACATTTTTACTGTATGTTTACCCAGGATAGACCAGATGAGATGCAATATATCATGTCAATGGTGTCCTGCTTTTACACATTTTTATGTTTGCTTGCACGGATGTGCAAGAAACATAGTGCCATCATCCGAGTTTTCAGAGGTGTGGCAGCCCTCTTCCAATTCAGGCAGTGTGTTTGCAGGCATGGCTGCAGTTCTCCAATGCCTGCTCGAGCTGTCTATGACAGCTCCAAAATGCAGTGGAGTACAGTTAAAAGGGGAGCTACGCTTCAGTGAGCAGTGATAAGATATCGCCTGCTCATGCACACTCCCCCTACACGCACACACACACGCACGCATACTGCGTGCTGCCCCCCCATGCACACACTGTATAGCCGACGGGGGTGCCCAGTCCCTTGTCGGCTGTGCTGCACTCCCCCCCAAAAGCCTTCCACATGCCACGTAAAGCCTGACGGGAGTGCCTAATCCCCCGTTGGCTCCACTGTCTCCCCCTCAGAGTACAGGGTGCCACGCTGGGAGCCCACCCCAGCATAGCAACAGATGCTGTTGCCGATGGGGTGCCCAATCCCCCCTTGGCTCCACTGTCTCTCCCCCCCAAGCATCCAGGTGCCACGCTGGGAGCCCACCCCAGCATGGCAAAATGTGTTATAGCCGACGGGGGTGCCCAATCCCCCATCGGCTCCAGCCCCCAAACAGCCTTTCAGCTGCCACACTGGGAGCTCACCCCAGCTTGGCAAACGCCCTCGTTGCCTCAGTAAAAAATAAACCTGCAAATAAAAACTGTCCTCGGAGCTTCTCCCTGCCCCTCCCACAACCCGCACTCCACCCACTGTGCACCCTGCCTCCCCACACCCCCCTCACCCCATACTTACCTCCGGACCTTGGTGTGACGATCTTCGGTGGACTGGGAACACGTCTGCACTCTTCAAAGCTGACCGCGAACTGAGGAAATGCCAGTAAGCTATATAATGGGATAGATAGGATTTTTTCAACTTTGCTGCATATCTCAGGCATTTTGGGGAATTTTTGCACCAAATGTTCAACATGGGGTTTTTGGGACCCCTTCTCATGAATGCTCTCACTGTCATGGCGCTAATCAGACCTGAAGAGTGATTTCTGCGAGTCACTGCCCAAAAATCACCTTTGGGACCAAGTAACAAAATGACACTGCCACTGTTCATAAGGTGGGCTCTCAAAATGCCTGTGTTGAAAATTTGGTGGAAAAATTCCTAAAAATTATTGTTTTATGGGCGTGCGTTGCACAGTTCCTACGCACGCGCGTAAGTTTGTGAATTTTCAATATTTTCAATCCAGATTTTCAACATTGCCATTTTATTACACTTCCTTATGAGCAGTACAGCTGTCATTTGTCACATCTTGCCCAAAACATGTTTCCGCCCATGTAGCGCACAATGGTGCAGTCGATGTGCGAAATCAATGTATGGAACACATTAAGAAAATCACAGTGACACTGTTCATGAGCAGAGGTCTTAAAATGGCTATGTTGAAAATTTGGTGAAAAAATTCTTAAAAATGACTGTTTTATGAGCGTGCATTGCGCAGTTCCTATGCACGCTCGTAAGTTTGCGAATTTTCAATATTTTCACTCCAGATTTTCAACATTGCCATTTTATTACATTTCCTTATGAACAGTACGGCTGCCATTTTTCACATGTCACCCAAAATGTGTTTTCGCACATGTAGTGCACAATGGTGCAGTCGGTGTGTGAAAGCAATGTTTGGGACAGATTAAGAAAATCACAGTTACACTATTCATGAGCAGAGGTCTTAAAATGACTATGTTGAAAATTTGGTGACAAAAGTCTGTAAAATGACTATAATTACTGGCTCTGCCATTTTCCCATAGGGAAACAGTGGTGTAATTTGCTGTTATAAAGGAGCGTTTAAAACGGCAAACACGCTCACAATTTCCCTTCCTCTGCGCATGCTCACGCAGCAGCGCTACCAGCCATGAGCACTCCTCGCTTCCATGTTACCGAAACCTAACCACCAGAACAACTCAGCAGTAAGTCCTCTTCTTTTCTCCCCCGTTATACCCTGCACAGAAGGACTTGAAGAAATCGGAGGTTTTAAAATATAAAATCTCGGCACCACAGTAAAGGACCGACCGTGGCATACACTGGCAGGAGACACAGACCTCTTTATTTTATATAATTGCTGGGGCAAAAAAGCAAACCTGGCAATTATATAAAATTAAAATGGTCGGGTGTCTCGTTGTGGGATGCTTTTCATAAACCCCTCAGGCTTACCCGGGTTTATGTAGCATCCCACAACTCGGGTGTGTGTAAAATCTCGTTACATACCCCGACCCATACTTTATTCTATATATGTTATGAGTGAGCACTGCACAGTTTCCATGCACCCTTGTAAGTTCATGACTTTGTAATATTTTTAGTCCAGATTTTCACCAGTTGCATTTTTCCACACTTCCTTATGAACAGTACAGCTGTCATTTTTTACAACATGGCCAAAATGTGTTTTCACACTTTCAGCGCAGAGATGCGTGGTCACTGTGGGAAATCATTGTTCGGGACAGATAAAGTAAATCACTATGACACTGTTCATGATCGGAGGTCCCAAAATGCCTGTGTTGACAATCTGCTGTAAAAATATCCCTAAACTAATTACACTATAGGTGTGCATTGCACAGTTTCTATGCATGCTCGTGACTTCACCAGTTTTTTTAATATTTTTACTGCAGATTTGCAACATTGCCATTTTTTACACCTCCCCATGAACAGTACAGCTGTCATTTTTAACATCCTGTTCGGAATGTTTTTGCACCTGTGGTGCTAAATACCGTAGTCGCTGTGCATAAGCAGCTTTTGGCTAACAAACTGATATTGCCACTGTTCATGAGGTGGGGTCACAAAAAAACCATGTTGAAAATTTGGAGTGAAAATACCAATGAATGCATGAGGTATTAGGGTTTCCAACCATAACGCCCAGCCCTGTAGAGAATGACAGGCATCAGGAGTGTGACTTAGGATTCTTGCCTGTAATGCTCATACCATTCCATACCCTGCAGCCAGTGAGGGGCATCGAGGTATGCCTTGGACTCTTTGGCCCCAAAGTTCACCTCATTCTCCTACACCGCACCCATCTCACCGTATTTCCTGATGGAATGGGGTGCGCATAAGGGCCAAAGACCCCCAAGGCACACCATGACACTTGTCAGTGTCTGCAGGGTGGGGTGTCGTGAAATGGCGTTGCTGTTATGCCTGACGACCCAAAGGCACACCCCAATGCCTGTCACTCTCTGCAGGGTGGTGGTGGGTTTGGCTTCAGTTCAATACTTCACTGCCATTCCTGTTACACAGCTCTGTAATTTCTACACTACCACTGCCAATGCCAGCAAGCAAACATCCAGCATTGACAAATGCTTGTTTAAATTGTATTCATGCAGGACAGACCAGATGAAAGGTTGTATCTAATTTTGAGTGGAGAGGCAATATCTCATTTTTAGTGGGCTCTCATATTTTGACCTCAAATTTCCAACTGTCTTTTATGACCTGACATTATAATCAAGATAGGTAGACTTTTAAATCCCATCTGAAAGGTGATTTTACAATGCAACTGGGAAAACAAGTTTCAGAAGAGATTTGAACAAGTATTTGTCAATGTCGAATGTTTCCTTGCATGGTGTATGTAATTTAAGGCATTAGATTTGGTGCCACATGGGAGATTAGGTAGTAAGCTGGAAGGCACAGGGGCAGCAGCGAAGATGGTGGGATGGGTACTGAACTGGCTGCAAGGGAGACAGCAGAGGGTGGTGGTGGGAAGGGAACTGTCATCTCTAAAGGGGTTAATAAGCAGGGTACTGCAGCGCTCTGTGTTGGGGCCGGTGTTGTTTGGGATATTAATAGTAAGCATCTTATTAGGCATCAAGAGTAAGATCAGTCTGTTTGCAGATGACACAAAGATGGGTGTGCCATTCCATCTCCAGGCTTGGGCTTGCATGTGAAAACCCTTATGAGCATGTGTTGCCTTCTGCTGCCTCCACGTTCATGAAGTGGGTGCTCGTTCATGTCGTAGCTGACAGTGATTGACATCTTTGTGCTGAGCTCATGCCCATAGCTCGAGATGTCAGAAAGTAGCGCCTACCATAGCGGCTGATCAGGGACAGGAGAAAGAGAAAATCCCCTAAATTTTCCCTATAACTTTGCCGGCCTGTCCACAAAATAAACAAATAAGCTGTCAGACTGAATACTATCTCTGTGTAATCAGATTGCAACAAAAAAATGACTTTTTATTAACTCATTTTGTTCTCGGCGTGATTTGTTTTCCTTTATTTATTTTTTGATTTGTGTCTTGTTAGTTACTGTTGTGAAGCAAATCTGGAAGCTGAAGTGTACCCCTGACTAGATTAGCAACTCAGATTGTCAGGTCGGTATTAGCAGTCTTAATTTGTTGTTGCGTATAATTATGTAAAGTAAATAAAAACTAGTCTTATATACTCAATTCTACAAGACAATATCCCTGACCAAACCAAAAAAGAAAAAGAAAAATGGGAGCAAGCGTTAGGTAGGGAAATACCAGAGAATGAATGGGACTCCTACTGGACAGCTGCGTGTTAACCTAGTAGAGACACCTGCTGCAGACTTATCTAAAATAAATGTCTGCGTTGGTGGTATAGAACTCCAGCAGTTTTATTTTCAGCCAACCTAATAAACTCAGATGAATGTTGGAGACGTAATACACACAGGGATATTTTCCACATATTATGGTCATGCTCTAAGATTATAAATACATGGAATCAAGTCCTCAACTTACAGTACTACAGCAAATCCTAAATACTAAGCTCCCACCAGCAGCAGACCTGTATATAATGGTCTCTAAGGCCTTTAAATGTCAATGGGATTTCCTGATGCTTTTTAGTGTACAAATTAAGCAACTTATAGTTTGTAAATAGAGATCCACAACAAGTCCCTCTTTTAAGGAAATACTAGATAACATTACTGTGCTATCAAAATATAAAAGACTATCCCACATCTCCTCTGACACCCTTACAAAATACAACAAAACCTGGGCACCATTTCTCCAGTATATACAATCCAACTCCCTTCCAATCCCAGTCCCCAGGGATTCCTTGGTTAAGCACCTCAGAACAGGCATATGCTAACCATAAGGTACTTAGGAGCCATTTTGTCACCTGCACAGTATAGGGTATAGGGTATCCAACAGGCACCCTTTCTTTATATACCACAGCCGTAGTACATCTCTTCAGGCTTCACAACAGAGCTCATAATAGTCACCAAATGATGCTCTCAGCCTCACACACAACCACTTGCATATATTGTACATAGTTTATCCTGTTTAACAGCAGCATGTAGACTGTTTTCATATTTTGACAGGTGCTACTTACAGGAGATATCCTGACTGCCTGTAAGATAAAAAGTACATGTCACATAACCTCGATCAAATAATTGGTAAAAGTTGTATAAGATACATGATGTGTATAAATGCAAAATTCTGACCTTACTTACTTAGATATAAAGGAACACTTAACACTTTAAATCTCAAAGGAAATGCTTTAAGCAATGCTAAGGACACAATAACACAAGGTTAAGGAGTCAGGGTATCTTTTATTGATTAACTTCACAATAAGATTAGCACATATACAAACTAATACACGAAGATGATTCAACGGCTCAAGTCGTTAAATACCATACAAACACAAAGGCAGCTATGACATTTACAATAGTAAGAATAAGACTATCTGATAAAATAAAGAAAACCTAAATTAAATAAAACAACATCATGCTAGCTGTCTCCATCCATATTAGGATGTGTTACTATTGTATATGAAATGTTGCCTTGTAACCTATGTGTTTTAAACTGTATGGCAACTGAGCTACAATTAGAGGTTTTTTGTGATGTATGTATGTATGTATGTATGTACCTTTTTTACTTAAATGATAAAATGTTTAACTTCAAAAGTAATAAATAAACCTAATCGCCTAGACATTCTGGAGTTCATGATTCTTTGTTGCAGCCTTCTTTTTTTAATGACATGATGATTACTGTTGTGGAAAGATGAGCATTGAAGTAATTGTAAAAACTGGAATTGGCTTACTCCCTTCACTTCTCCTCTGCCCCCATTCATGATTGGGGGTATGGTAGTCTGTTTAGATCTGACGGGTTGGTGTATGTTTACTTTTACTGGTCCTTCATATGAAAAATGTTTTTGTCTGTTCTTAAAAAAAAATAAGAAACAAAGATCAGCTACTGATTTTGGACACCTCTTCAGTGTAAACGCAGCACAACAGAAGCAGTTGGTTTGATTAGTCTTAAGTCCTGTCTGCACTGCGCTCTGTAAAACTGTAATAGTTTTGAAACCATTACCACTGCTTACCATTTCAGTGCATCTGTACTTGTTCTCTTGTGCTCTGAAATGGGCTGGTTGGAGATATTCATCCCTACGCACTAGCGCACCACTGAACCATGTTTTGGAACAGTAGTTTCCCTTCATGAAGTAAGCGGTCCCATGATGCATTGCATGACTTCATGATGTATCCCATCATGCCCCTGTACTGTTTCCATGAAAACAGTACACGAGCGTGATGGAGGTAGATGATTTTAACCTGTGCTTTCATTTGCTACTAATGTATTGGTGGTTTAACCTACAACAACAGAATTTTAGAATGAAAAAGAGGAGAAGAGCGCTCAGGCGTGTTTGTGCACTGAGAGTGCTTGAGCTCAAATGGAAGACTTTGCTGAGCATCACAATGCTGCATAATTTTATAGCTTGCATCTATTCAAATGGGCAAGTACATTACTGCATATGGGGTCACCCTAGATCATGTACATGGTGGGACAACATAGTGCTGGGCTCATGGACTGATGAGCAGTAGCTGGCTAACTTTAGAATGCCCAGGCATACATTTCAAATGCTTTTTAGTGAGCTATGTCCACACATATTCAGGATGGACACCCAGCCCTCAAGGCAGTTCCTTTGGAGAAAAGAGCTGCCATGACATTATGTTGCCTGGCAACCAACATTGAATATAGAATGCTTGGATGTCTTTTTTGGTGTTGGAAGATCCACTGTGGGGGAAATTGTTATTGAGGTATGCCAAGCAATTGTGAGAGTGCTGTTGCCTAAATTGATCAGGATCTACAATGTTCCCAAAATTATGCAGGGATTTGAAAGGGAATGGGGGTTCCTGAACTGTGGTAGAACTTGGATGGGACCCATTCCCCTGTTCTGACTTCACAGGGAATGCCACAGAATACTGCAACAGAAAGTCTTAACTATTTTGTGGTAATGCAGGCACTTGTCGAATGCCACTTTAGATTTATGGACATCAACATTGGCTGGCCAGGGAAGGTACATGACACCAGAGTGCTACAGAACAGCACACTGTATACTCTTGGTCAAAGTGGAAAGTTATTTCCTGCAGTTAACCATGACTTTGGCAGTGTAACTGTTCCTGTTGTTGTCTTGGAGAACTCTGCCTATCCCCTCCTCCCTTGGCTGATGAAGCCCTACAGTGACTGTGGTGCACCCATCAAGCATAACTTTAACTACCGGGTAAGTCATTCAAGGATGGTTGTGGAGTGCACCTTGGAAATGGAGATGTCTCCTGAAAAGGAACAAGTTCAGCATCAGTAATGCACCATATATAATTGGAGCCTGCTGCACTCTGAACAACTTGTGTGAAGACAAAGCAGAAGCATTTTTGGACAGCTGGGACAATGATGGTGATAATGCGCAGTACTCTCAACCCGCTGACAATGAGTACATCCCAGCAGATGACATGTCAGTTGCAGCAATGAACAGGCAGGCATCAGCAATCCCTGTCACACTGGCTGAGTATTAAAATAGTCATTAGTAACTTATCAATCAACAACCCAGGACAGACCATGTCACATGACAAGTGAGGAACATTTCATGCTGCATTTTTTTATGGTGAGAAGTGATGAGCGACACGGAAAAAAACATTTCAAAAAGTTTATTTTTGTTCTTTTTTATGCAAGCAACCGATGTAGTAACTTTCCAAATTTCAAGTTCAAGAATTGCGCTTAACTGCTTGAACATTACTAGGTATCTTAACATTAAAAACCTTTAAACATTAAAAACATTTAAAACATCAATAATAAATTTCATTTAATGAGAAGACTTACATTATTAGAAATAAACTTTAGTGTTTCTGTTTCACAGTTTAATAATTTGTTTGTAGTGTGAATGTGTTTGTGTAATAGTAACCATTGTTGTTGAGATATTAGTCCAATCTATAATGTTTCTTTATATTACAGTTTTAAAAAAGTTGTAAAGAATATTAAACATGCTGGCACTGTTGTTTCACTTTTGTTCATCAATATTTTAACGGTACCATACAATGTGCATTACTTATGTTTCAGTTCATTGTTGAGTTTTACTCAAAATAAAATTTGTTATTAACACCAACAAATGAGAACCAACATCATTTTAACTGGCCTAACATCACTATAATCACAACATGTTAAGAAACATCATCTCGGATGAATGCCCCCATGCCATTGCTGATGGGTTCATGCTTTGATGTCGGGGGGAGCAGATATTCAGTCAATGTCATATTTCGCTGCAGTCACACATATGGGTGTTACAATATCAATAAGTATATTACACTGAAGTAACACATGGCACATCTGGTAACTTGTAACTTATAACAGTGTCAAACCTTCACTGCAGATAAAATTAAGTACTGCAAGAATGTAAATAAACATCTCACTGGATACATATTTTTGTGCTAATTACATTGTGCACCCACTATTTCATTGTCAAAACTGAACTGCGGATGCAGCACTCATTATGTAATGTATTAAACAAAACTCTTTAAATCATATGTAGTTAAATTTTTGGTGTTGCACTGTTGTTTTGTCGACAGTATTTTGAACATGCAATAACATGCATCACATCAAAACTACATGTCAATGGCATTCAATGTTGTTTCATGCCTACATGACTATAGTGAAATTTTGCAAGATAAGAACTAACACCATTTACAGTTTGATCGATACTAACTCCTCACTCATTAGATCTTGAGTGAAACTTTGTATGTAGGATGACAAAGACTGATTTAGCTCAACAGAGTTTGAGTTGTCATCACTGCTGTCTGCATGTGATACTGAGGGCAGTACTTGTTGCTTGGGTTCCGACACATGCATATTACTGGAAGCTGTAGTGAGAGAAGTAGTTGGGACAGTCATGGGCTGTGTAACATAAATGTTATTTCCCTGGAAACCATGACCTAAAGATGAATTTTGAAAGTGTTGTGGCTCGACAGAATGGTTACTACCACTGATGTTTCCATTTGGTGTTGAGGGCTTTACATGTGTGGAACTATGTTGCTGGAGTGCAGACACATGTATATTTGAAGTTTGAATACTAGAACCAATAGTGGTAAAAGTACCTGGGATAGTAATGGGCTGTGAAATGTAAATGTTACTTCCCTGGAAACTGCGGCCTACAGATGAATTATGAAACTTCTGTGTCTCAATGAAGAGATAGTTACTACCACTGCGGTGGCCACTTGATGTTGAGTGCAATGCATGCATGTGCTAAGTTGGTCAGGTGCATAATTTGACACATGCAGCAAATTACTTTGCTGAGTGGAACCATTGGTGGGAAACTAATTTGGGATAGTAACACCCAGTGTGCTCTGCATGGCAGTTCTTTGAACATGCGGAATTCCTGATGTATTTTGGAACTGTAAAGTCATAAGTCTTATCATAGTATTAAAAAAACAGAATTTTGTTCTGCTTCTTGTATTTTCAACCTTTTCTCAAACTCCCTTTTTTCATGCACCCTCTGACGTTTCAACTCTACCAGTTCCCTATGCTGCTCCTGCAACATACACCTTGTGGGCTCAAACACACACCCTCTAATATCTCTTGCATCCTACTGCTTTTCTTTTTTTCAGATATAACAGGGGTTCACAAGCATGCTTGTGTGACACTCCAATTGAGCTTGGTGCAGTAGAAGTGGATGCACTGGGACATGACGACACATCACCTGCTGCAAACCCACCATCATCACCTGTGGGCACCGCATCTTCTGTTCCATCCATTCCCATTTCACTATTGTTGCTGTCTGAGGTCTCATCTGCTTGATCACTATCTGTAAAAAATATTAACTTTAGTTTATGTTGGTAAGAAAACACAATTGGATTACTGTTAAAATTCAGATAAAGGTATAAAACCATTTTGTTATTATCTAAGACCTGATTCCATAAAGTCATTATGTGAATAATCATTCACATCTGCTTCAACTTCGAGGTTAGCTGTCTCCTGCCTACAGTACTGCTTTCAAGTACAAATGGTGGCTTCGAAGTGGCCTTCATCCCAAGAATCTTGTCCAGCTCATCAAAAATTGAGCACGTAATCCTGCCACCACCACCACCACAGCAGTTGTTGCTGTTCCTGGTCTTGTCGTATTTTACCTTCAGTTGTTTGATCAGGTCTCTGCATTGTCTAGCTATACATTCAACACCATGTTCAGAAGGAAACTCTGAGACTTTTTGATAAATTCTAGTGTTTCTGTGACAATTTAAAAGTTTGTCTTGGATGCATTCTTGTGACCAATATTCTACTACAAGTCTGGTGGCCTCATCTGTCCAAGTGGCACTGCAATCTGTCATAGCTACTGTTCTGACGTTTGCTGACATGAAATTATAACAAGCAGAAAAAGGAGACAGTAGTAGGTGATAATCAGCAATTACACAATAAATATTTTCAGATGAAAATGTTACAAGCTTTATTGCCAATGTATTGTTATAGCCACTGGCCAGAAAATACTGACAGTAAATTTGTGAAATAATGTAAAACACTCAGGAAGATTTTCAGGTCCAGCCCTCCATGATCGGAGAACTGTACACAGTGATCATGTTTTGACAGCTCTCTGACACAATTTACCAAATTGAAATAGCCTACTATACTATCACACCACTTCCGCATTCACGGAATGATGCTTCTCTGTGAGCATACGTGAAATACCAAAAGGGCACACGGGAAGAGGATGCAGAGCATTCTGGGCACATAGAGTATTTTGATCTTGGAGGCCTCCCATCTGCACTGGTAAGCTGGAACATTTTCAGTGTCATACTGTTTCTGAACCCAATCTCAAGGCCACCTCTGGTCAGGTCTTGAGATCGGTTTCCAACACTGCTGTTAAACAATTACCAATGCGAACGTGATACCGATTTAGACCAGAACCGTAATGGTTCAGCACAACGGTTATGATTGAACAGAACTAGTGCAGACAGGGCCTTAGAGACACCGAGCTACATGCATATGCTGATAATTGACCACTTCTCACTAGACCACCCCTGCACAATACATATATTACATTGTAGGTGGTCCATTCTACCACATGGATATTATCACATTCAAGCCCTAATTTTTATGCTACTGTTTTCATTTTTTTCTTTGTATGTACTGCGCCAAGCTGATGGAGTCCTGAAGTTTCATCCTCAACTTTTCCTCCTCTGCTGGTGGGAAATTGAACCTGTGGTTGAGTTTTTTTTTCCTGATTTAAGTTTCCAAACATTAAGTCATTCCTCAGCAGTTAGCACAGTAACATTTTTTCGTGATGAAATTCAATAACTGCTATTGTTTATGAACATTGCTAAACTAAGGAGGTCACAAATCTGTAATGCTGCTTGCAGTTATCGGCTTCAGAATACACTTGATGCCTACTTACTTCAACTTTATTTAAAAGGTAGAACACGCTTGTAGGAAGCATAATAGCTGAAGAAGCATGTGCAATCCACAATGCAATGTAGTTAAAAAAGAATTCTGACCTGACAATCTGAGTTAGTAATCAAGTCAGGTGTACAATTCGGCTTCCATATTCACTTCACAACAGTAACTAACAAGGCACAAATCAAAAAATTAAAAAAAGAAAAGCAAATCATGCCAAGAATGAAATAAGTAAAAAAACAGTTAGTTTTTTGTTGCAATCTGATTATACAGAGATATTATTCAGTCTGACGGTTTATTTTTTTTTTTTATTTTGTGGTTGGGCCGGCAAAGTTATAGGGCAAATGTGAGAGATTTTCTCTTTCTCCTGTCCCTCCCTGATCAGCTGTTACAGTAGGTGCCAGTTTCTGACATCTCTAGCTATGGGCATGAGCTCAGCACAAAGATGTTAATCACTGTCAGCCACCACATGACCGAGTACCCACATCATGAATGTGGAGACAGCAGAAGGCAGCACAGGCACATAAGGGTTTTCACACGCAAGTCTGAGTCTGTTTCTGGGAGTGAGGTAGATAAGACTCCTGCCTGCGGCTAGTTTACAGATGGCATTTTTTTCAATAAACGGACCAGGAGGACTAAAACTGGAAGTATCACATCAATTTGCAGTACACAGCATGAATAAACAAGACCACAGAAACAACTGGTTCAAGAAAAATGTTACTAGAAATGAAGCAAACACACAGTGTAAAATCACAAGTGCAATGTAAATACCTGCTCTTTAACAGTAACCATATGGAGCCCACTATTTTTGTTCTTTTAAATTAGGAATGTGCCAGAGTCTGGCTATCTGTTATCCATTTGACAGGGGCATTAGCACATTCCATTTTCCCAACCGATCTGGTTCCATCTTTATTCCGGGTTGTAGTACCAGTACCCGAGTACAGGGACCATTACTGCAGGGGAGTTAAGGTATCCAATGCTTGTCACTCGGGGTGGGCTGAACTGCTGCAGAAACTGTCATCATCTTCAATAACAGATCAATGTCAGCTTGGCAGTAGCAGCAGCTCCAGCCCGAGACCTCCTCCTGACATCAGAAGTTAATTACATTGGTTACGTCTCCTACTTTGGTCACAGAAGCAGGCAGCTGGGGAAAAATGAGAGACAGAGAGAGCAGGCATAGGGAAGAGAATGTGAAATAACAGCATAGGGAAGTAAAAGGATCAAGGGCATCGAGACACACATACACACTCTTGGTGGGGAAACAGAGGGTGTAGGGAGGACAGCATGCAGTGGGAGGGAGCGGGAGGGCTTAATTGACAGAACTATGAAAATGAAAGAAATGAAGCACTCTCATTGGTGCACTTCATATCTTTCAACTAGAGAACAGCTTTCAGCTGTGAAATTCTGTCTAGTGTCACAGTCTGGTTGCATGCTCATTGGTCTGTCAGGGACAAGTCCACTCTAGATTGCTCTGCATTGGACTTGTCCCTGACACAACTTCAAAATGTCATTCTACTGCAAAGCGTTTCTTGCGCATGCACAAGGAAACAAAAATGACACCTGTCACATTAAGGAGGCAAAGTAACACAAGGGATATGTTGAATATTAGAGCCCTAAATCTGCAGAAATAAAATTATGAGTTAATGTTATAACAATTCAATGTTTCTTCATAACTTAGTTGTTTTTTTCACATTTTGACCCCAAATTTTTAACACAGGGACAGATTTTCAAACGTCTGCCACAAGCTGCAACAATGGTAGCTTGTGCTACGACTGTGGCTGTGTTAGAAACCCTGCACCCAATTCAGTATCCAGCAGGGTCCTGGAGCCTACAGCACACAGCTGGTGGCATCAGTGGCAGTGCACCAAACAGACAGTGCATTCATGAGGTGTGCCACAAGCTGTTGGATGGTCTGGAGGCTGCTGTATCCTTGGAAGGAAGCAGGGTAGTGGCTCGGAGCCCCCAGCTTTGATCAGCCTGTGAGGTGAAACTGTGAAAACATAAAAATCCCTGATGATTTAGTTGTCCCCTATGCCTGACATGCCCATAAGGTGCTGTATTATACAAAAAAAGTAATTGATTAGAAAGGTTGCTCCCAGCCTGATATGTCCTCAATGTACTGTAGTATACAAAAATAGTAATTGATTAGCAAAGTTCCCCCAGCTTGATATGCCCACAATGTACTGTATTGTACAACAAAAGTAATTGATAAGCAAGGTTCCCACAAGCCTGATATGCCCACAATGTAATGAACTGTACAAAAAAAGTAATTGATTAGCATGATCCCCCCAGCCCGATATGCCCGCAAAGTATTGTATTATATTATACAAAAAAGTCATTGATTATCAAGGGCCCCCAGCCTGATATGCCTGCATATGATACCACTGCCATCATCAGTATCTGGTAGTCTAGTGGCCAGCCATCCCCCCACCCCAACAGGTTGTGCCCACCTCCCTGCTCCCCCCATCCCAAACCTCAATCCAACCACTGGCACAGCCTTCCTCAGACCACCACAGTCAGCCACTGAATGAACTGTCAGGTTGTGTATGAATACAGTACATGCTCTGACAGTTCATTTGGCAGCTGGCTATGGTGGTCTGAGGAAAGCTGTGCCAATCACTGGATTGGGGTTCAGGATGATGGAAGCAGGGTGGTGGGCACTATCTGCCAGGGTAGGGGGCCACTAGACCACTAGGTACAGATGTTGGCAGCAGTGTCATATGTGAGCATGTGGGGATGGAGAGAACCTTGCTAATCACCAACTTTTTTGTATAATACATTACATTGCATGCATATTGGGCTGGTGCACCACTAGATCATCAGGGATTTTACTGTTTCTCATAATTCATTACATTGGTGGATTGGTTCTTGGGGGGTGACACAGTGGCACACAGTTGACAACCCTCCTAAATGATGTCTAGGTAATGATAGATCAGCTTTTCGCTATTCTAATGATACTTACAGTTTGTCCTTTGGGAGGGTTTTCTGACCACCAAATTAGGTAATATGGCAGCCTGCATCTGCTGCAAGCCTCCTAGTACCATGCTGTAGCCCATTTTGTGGAACAAGGCTTGTGCAACCCCCCTTTGATGCATGCAGCCTGTGGCTGACACAATCTGCTTTGCTGAATAGCTCCTGGTCACATCTTTTGATGCAAGGTGCCAGTTGCATCAGAAATGTTTGATGCAAGCACCTTGCTTTCTTCTCAGGACTTTGAAAATCTGGTTCATAGTCTTTTTATGACCATTCCTTCTCAACATGGCAGGTGTCATTTATAAAATAGTGGCCAATATGTAATTTCCTGCCACAAGTATGAAGACACATTTTGGCTAGGATTTGAAAAATGACAGCTGTCATGTTCATGAGGTGGTATGAAAAAATAGCTAAGTTGAAAATTTGCAGTCAAAATATTGAAAATTACCAAAGTTACAAGTGTGCGCGTATAAAAATGACAATGTACACTCATAACTTTGTTGTTTCATAAACAAGGGTGTAGAAAACCTTTGAAACTTGCTTGAAAGGTGATTTTGTGCAGCTACTGTACCACAAAATCACCTGTTGGGATGGATTTGCATAATTTTACCACCCTTGTTTATGAGGTACGGTCACAAAAAGGCAATGCTGAAAATCTGGGGAAAAAGTATTAAAAAATGACCAAGTTCAAAACCCATTGAAATACATTGAACTGCATACCTGATTTCCTCAGTTCCTGGTCCAGCATTTTTTTTATTTTTTTTTTTATTTTAGTCTTTGGTAACCCGGGTAAGGCCCACTAGGCACAAGTGCCTGTTTTCAGGGATGACCTGGGATCACTGGACAGTTAAGTGGCTTGCTCAGAGTCATACAGTATGCAAGTGGAGGTTGTGAGAATCAAACTCAGGTCTGATCAGCTGGATGTACCAAGCTCATTCACACCTCGTTCCTCTAACCTCTAGGTTATACTGCCAGCATTGAAGAGTGATAATGTTTCTTTGGTCCAGAGAGGATTACAACACTGCACCCCTCATAGGAAAGTAACAGCAGGGTTTGGGGTGATGGATGCTGAGTGGGAGAATAAGCTGGGAGGGGGAATGAGACTATGAGGGATGATTTTCTTTATTTCAGGTACCTACGCTGAGGATTTGGTGCTAGAGTTTTGGCATTATGTTTGGCAGCACTGGGGGTGGGCTCCCCAATGTCACAGATTGAAAATGGGTGGGCTTGGGGGTACTAGCTAACACCAGAAACTGGGCATCTCAGTGTCAGAAAATTAAAAGTAAGGAGTGGGAGGTGTGGGATGGTCAGTGTTGAGTGGGAAGGTCAGCTGGGGAGATGGTAACAGTGGCAGCATGCCAGCGGAGGCAACAGACATCAATGGATGGTTTTCTATTTACAGGGATGCAACAATAAAAAAAATAAAAAAAAGACTACAAGGGATGGTTTTCTTTATTTCAGGTACTGACACTAGGGATTGGGCACTCCAGTGTTGGTGTTATGTTTGGTGGCACTGGATGTAGGCTTCCCAGCATCATAGAGTGAAAATGGGCAGGGTGGAGGGTACTAGCCATCACCGGGGATTGTGCACCCTGGTGTTGTAAAATTAAACTGATAAAATGGGTAAGAGAAATACTGTACTGTGATTGGTGGAATCCAGTCACATGACCATGCTAATATCACAGCATAATGGCACAGGACAGAAATGCTTAACTTTCTGAATCTCATTACTTGGCTCTAAAATAAAAAAAAAATCAGGGAAGCCATTTTATATTCACAATAAGGTATTCCAGGATGTATGTAATTGAGGGATAACAGCACTTCTTTCGTGCATAAAGCCTTTGGCTTTGCCTCAGGCTTCACTTCCGAAGGAGTGTCGTTTGTCCACAATAAAAGTCTTATTGCTTAAGTAAGGAGTGGGTGCTGAGTAGGAGGGTCAGGTGGGGGAGGGTAATGGAAGCGGTGTGTCAGCGATGGCAGCACATATTGATGAACATTTTGCTTTTTTAAAGGGTGTGTAAAATTTAAAAAAAGACTATGAGTAAGGTTTTCTTTATTTTAAGTAATGACACTTGGGATTGGTCACGCCCTTGTTGGTGTTATGTTTGGTGACACCAGGATGGGATCCCTGGTGTTGCACAGTGAAACTGGGCGAGGTGGGGGTACTATTTATTGGGCACCCCATGTCAAAAAATTAAGAAGTGAGGAAGCAATGGGAGGTGGGAAGGATACTTGGCAGAGGGTGGGAGGGATGTTTTTCGGTTGGGGGGAGGACCATAGCAGGCTGATGATGAAGCTACTCAGCTCTGCTTGCTGGTTGGCTTATGTGTATCAAAAAAAGAGCTGCCCTGTGACTCGGGGAGGTCTTTTCTTTGAACTACATGAAGTTTATGACCAGCATGATCACCATGGATGATGACTGGTCTGACATGGTCGACCCCATTGCAAACTGCCCTGCATTGGACCAAGAGTAATACAACTCTCAAAACTCACTATCATAACAATGGGGCCCTATGCACAAATGGGCTGGTAATACATGCTGGAGGTGTGTAATCCACTTGCGGAGCTCCACACCTGAGGACAAGTGTGCTTGAATTCACTACCCACTGCCACCTGTACATGGCTCCACCCCCCCGGTGTGCAGGTCCATGCAGGCAGCCGGGGGAGGCATAGCAGACCCAGCCAGGCATCTAATCAGATGCCAATTCTGCATCCACAGTGAATTACCTGCTCAGCTGGACGCGGGTCCAGGTGCCTGAAATGCAACCACAGACACCTGGACCTGCATGGCAATGCCCCATTGGGCACGGGTCCTCAGGCAGTGCCTCCAGCACATGGGGGTTACCTGCACCACCTACCCCAGCCCAAGGCAGCCCAGCACCTGTGTAGCAAGGTGCTCCCCCTCACGCACAGACTGCACACCAGTGCACCTTCTGTACCAAGCAGGTGACCCCCATACCCGTGATCCCACACTCATGTTCTGTGGTGCTCCTCCACAACCCCTTACCTGTACCTGCAGGTGTTGTACTGGATTGCTGGTGACACAGCTCTCTGCACATCTCCATGGCCACTGGCCATCTGACCTACGTGGGTGTGCATCAACTGTATGTCCTAGTGTAGGTCAGATGGCCGGTGGCCATAGAAGTGTGTGGAGGGCTGTGCTGCTAGCAGTCGCTAACTGCGGCACTGATGGATGGGTAAATGGACAGAGAGTGGGGCGGGGGTTGTGGTGCCATCAGGGGGCACTGGCTGTTGCCCAAATGGAGTGAGTGCTGGGCTGCTGGGTTGGGCATTAGGCATGCATTTGCCTGTCCGGGCACCACTGGGGGGTTGGCCTGTGTATCACATTCGGAACCAGGCATACTTGGGGGGGTATGTGCAGCATAGGGATGGGATGGGAATGTGTGTGGGAGGGTGCATGGCACTATAGGGTTGAGGCTGGCCTGTGGGGGGGTCATGGAGTGGCACTGCCAGTATGGACCTGGCTCTTCCTTGTCCAGGTGGTTGGCCCATCAGCTGCCCCTGCCCTCATCAGCACATTAGTGGGCTGGAGCATCACGTGGCTCAGTTCCCTTGTTCCACCGCGACTGGTGGGACATGGCTGAGGTGGCATGCAGTGGGTTATGGCAGGGTCCCAGCTGCAGTAACCTGCTCTGCTTTGCATCCCCCTGTGGAGTGCACTACATACCTTGGTGCATTGCCCATAGTGCTGGCATACACTCTGTCTTCCCCCGGCATGTTGCTGTCTGCACGGCTGGGGGAGCAGGCATGTAGCTGACTTGTGCCCTGATTGTGAATGTTGCATGAGGTCCATGGGACTCTGCTCCATTTCATTAAGCCATACCAATGCCAACATGCCCGGTATAGAAGGCACATTAACATCATGCATAGGGCTCAATATGTTTGCTTTGTGCAACACAAACATAGCATTAAATTCCTTTTTTAATTTTGTTATGGGATGCCACCAAGCAGGGACCAGGCGGTGGCATGTTGCCAACTGGCACAAATTTTGCACCCACAAGCACTTTCATTCATGAGAAGGTGGCCAGCATGGAGAACAGAGGATTGAGCTGGTCACCTTATCAAGTTCTCCTATTGATAACTGAGTGCTGGGTGGGAGTAGGGTGCTGTGGCAGGGAAGGGTGAATAAATCATATGTTTTTAAGTGCAAATGATTACTTTACATTAAGTAACATGTTGGTGGGCCTAGAGGTTGGCGGGTGGAGCTAGTCACCCATTGGGGAATTTACTGTAAATAATATAACAAATTGTGGGTGCTGGGGGAGGGTGGGATTGAGCCATTGGTATAGGGTGAGGGACGGGTTTACATTTTACCTGGTTTAGGCTGGGAGAGGGGGCTGTTTCTGTTTTCTTTTTTGTAGATGGCTAAAGACCTTTTCCCTGATTACCTGGATATTTGGCTGGTGAATACCGAATATTCAGCTGAATATTTGGAAAAAGGTATTCACATAGCCCTGTTACCCATATACCATGTGAGTGGTTGTGATTCCGTTTTTTCAGATGAGAAGACTTTGATTAGATGTCGGAATTAGTCAAGAGTAAGCTGCTGAAGTGGACAATATCGGGGGATGGGGTGGAGGAAAGGTGGAGAAAAATTAATTAGGCCATCCCGAGGCAACTAAATAATGGTTAGGAATGGTTATCAAGGCTAACAGGCACAAGAGACAAATCTGGTTGTCTAAGAAGGCCAGGGAGACAGTGAGTGCTAAAAAAGTTCCTTCATAACTTACAATAACCTACAAGGAGAAACAGGAGGCAAGGCAAGGCACATTTTATTTATAGGGTGCCCATTCCCTGAGTCTCTGGGAGCCTAACAAACATAAAAGGGATAAAACATACATTAAAATACTGTATAATTATCAAAATAAAACTCAAAGTTACAGCATAACAGCTTTAAAAAAACAGAAAACTTCAGGTTGTCAGAAGGATAGATTGGAGTATCAAGGCTGGAATCAGCAATTTACAAAGGCCAGGCTAAAGAAGTGGGCCTTCAGCCTCAGCTTTAATACCCCAATCAAGGGTGCCACCTGGACTGCAAGTGAAAGTGAGTTCCACAGGGATGGCCCAGAAACACTAATAGCACATTCACCCAATGTCTTGAGCCGAACCATGGGAACGTCCAGAAGGCCCCTTCAGTTTCAGTCTATTGTAAGGAATAAATTCCATTGAGCATGCTCATTCACAAGGCTGTCCCTAATACAAAATAACTAATCGTCACAAGCAACCAAGACAAGAAATACAAGCAATAACTAATCATCAGAAGCAATCAAGACAAGAAATACATCATGAAATACAACAGGGATAACATGGTACATAGATGTAATAATTGAATAGATCTAAATATAATAGCAAAACATGGTGGTAAGTTTACCACACTTGCTAATACAGATAAGAAATAGCCACATAGGTAGGAGGGACGAGAGAGAATAGGTAGGTAGATAGCTAGTAGTATTCGCAGGTTTGAACTACAAAGCAATAAAAGAGGGACAGGGAGGAGGTAATAGCATAGAAGGAGACTAAGTGAAGCTACAGGTCTCAGTAGCAATCTCATTTACCCTAGCAAGGAACACCTTTAATAGGATGAGAGTGCAGTTTTAAGGTGGCTTGAAGCTTATTCCATAGACTGAGAATGGAGAAGCTTGTGGCTGCCCTACCAAAATGGGTCTGAAAATTTGGCACATTCTGGGTAATATACTCACATTTTCTGAGGGCATAGGTGCTAGCTGAGTGTGTAAAAAAAGGCTGAAATGTAAGGAGGCAGTTTGTTGAGAAGTGATTTATATGTCCAAAAGTAGATGTGCAAAGGTCTCCTGGTAGATAAGGAGGTCCAACTCACTTGAAGAGGGAGCAGAAGAAGAGAGTACAGGTCATCGGTGTCAGGAACTCTCACAGGTAGCCAGGACCCACTCCATATAAGGCCTCATAGGTGAGCAAGCCCACCTTGAAAAGGACCCTCCACCTGACAGGCAGCCAGTGCAGAGGACTCAGGACTGGGATCACATGACTGGACTTCGAAAGGCCCATCAGCAACTGTCCCACCACATGGGATGAGGAATGGAGTGAATACCAGGTCAAGATGAAAGAGTTCAAAAAGGCAGTCAGGGATGTAAAAGCAGAAAAAGATCTGAATATTGCAGAGGGGGATCAAGTGGTGGGAGCAACAGTTCTTCAGGTACATCAGGGGGAAAAAAGCAAGATGAGAGGGGAAATTGTTGGGCTGATGGCAAGGTATGGCAATAGAACAGGACGAACAAAAGGCAGCCATTCTTAAGACTACTTCTGCTCAGTATTCACAGTGGAAGCTAGCAGGTCTCCACTGGAAAGTGGCATAAAGACTGCTGCAAGGGGTATCCCTGAAATAGAACAGGTGATATGAACAGAAAAAATGTTAGAAAAGGACTTGAGGCCTTGAAAATTGCTAAGGCTCCAAGCTGGATGGGATGCACCCTTGGTGTTGGGGTGTCGAGCCAATAATTACACTGTAAAGAGGAATTGCACAACACAAAGCAAGGTTTATTGTACTAACACATATACTGCATTAGCACTGCCAGTTCAGCTTTTAGAGTAGAAATAATGATCAGTTACCTTCCCCTTGGAGAATGAACCAGACAGGCATGGAGGCTTCAGCACTTCATTTCAGGGTTCATAGCTTCTCATACCCCACCTCTCATAATCCATCTTATATACACTCAATACTAACTGTTATCTGACAGAACTCAGCATATGTCCATACAAGGTAATCAGATGTTGAGGTACATTACTGTATTGTACAGCCTTGCACCATTTTTCTGGTATGAAGCTGCAGGTCTTACACATAGCCCTTGCTATCTCTAGTTTTGTGTGTGTGTGTGTTCAGCATTTTGTATAGCCAGGCCACACAAGGCAATAACCTTCCCCAAGGCATTAGCAAATACCTCCCTTATCATAGTAAAAAGCTTCTCATAGTGTGCTAAACTAACAAGCCTATTTCTACAAAGGCAAGAGCAGCAAGGAGATCAAGAAAACATTTGTACAAGAAATATTCTCATTAACTCTTTGCCTTCTCCTGCCAGCACTTGACAATGTTTTCATTATACCAAATTGTCATATTCCTACAAAGGGGTTCGCAGGGAATTAGTTGGAACTGGACGAACCCATGGCAGGAGTATTTAATAACACACTACCGTTAGGGGTGGTTCCCGTGTCAAGGTGGCCCCTGCCATTGCTTTGTGATTTATAAATAAGGACCAACCAAACTGTATATGGTACTGCCATGATAAGGCCTTCTCCAAGGTGAGGGTTAGTCAGTATAGGAAGCATTGCTCCAGTCTAGGACCGCTTTCTGAAGAAAAAATAATCAAAACCCATACACACCTCTTATCTTTTCTGTCCTGTCTATCTGTATTTTTTAGTGCCTGTCCTGGACTGATCATCCAGGAGAGCTCCCTTGTCTCTTCTGTCTACCCTCTCCCCCCCCCCAGTTATGGAAGTAAGGACATGTTCATTCTTTGTAGTTCATGTTTTGTTCTTTAGGCATGTTTTCACTTACCTGGTGATAGCAAACGAAACACTTGTAGAAACTCATGTATGTTTAATTACCCTGGTTCTAGTGATTTAGCAGTGGCTGAGGAACAAGAGAGCTCCCAGGGCTGAGGACTTGCATCAGCTGAAGTAAATAGCTCTCCCCACCTCATCCCCCCCATACAAAAAAACAAACACTAAAAGCAAGTGAGAATCTAATCTATAAAATCACTGAGAAGACTTGTGTAAAAATATTTACAGATAAAAAACATGCAGGACTGATGCCCAGTTTTAAAACTGAGAAATAAGCAATCAAGGAACAGTCATTAAGTTTAACTATTGAAAAAATATCATTTGAAGTTGGACCAAACACAGTTTTCTTCCTGTATGCTTCTGTAACCTTTTAACTGTTAAATGTTAATTTAAAAGGCAATTTTCAGTGCAACAGGAGTGTCCATGAACTTACCCTAGTTGAGACTCTTAGCAGCCAGTTAACTGCTGCTTCCCTTTAGGGCTGGCTGCACCTTGAATTACTGGCTTTATAGAACATAGAATCAGAGAGTAGTATCAGTTAAGGGGGAGGTTCATGGTAATTCAGGGAAATATACTAAAAAACTCTATTGTAAAGTGAAGATGTGTTATGTGTTTAGTGAATATGTATAGTATTGTGTTTTTCTGTTGTTATGAGTGTATAATTATTTCTGTTTCTTTTGTGATTTTTGTACACTGAGTGTTAAAGATGAAAATTTGAATTTGACTGACAGACCATGTGATTCTCAAAGCTATAAAAAAGGCTCTATCAGCATCTTTTAATCAGTCAGCTACAGAACAGCAAGAGATAGTGACTGCCTGAGACAGTCAGTAGGTAGGCTTTACTGGTAAAGACAAACAAATCAGTCTCTGAAGTAGCCAGACTTGTAAAAACTCTTATTATTTTGCATCTCCTAAAATGTCTAAAGACTGCAAAAAGCAAATAAATTGTGCCATCCTGTGGGACTTTTACCTAAATTCTTGCCACTTGTGTCTTTCATCAACACCCACACTTCTACATATGGTGTCATCAGTGGGATACCAGAACGTACTTTGACAGGGGAAGTATGGCTACTCAGGTACTCAATGCATTGGTGCTGAAGGAAGAGAGACATGAAGGAAGCCATTAGAGCTAAAAGTCAAGACAGTTCACTGATGAAATGATTGCTCCTGTGATAATTGTGCAGGAGAAATTAAGCCCATGTGGAGCTGACAGCATCAAAATGGCAGACTGACTCAGAGAAGACACACTTGTCTGCAATCCTGAAGGAAAGAACTATGGCAGCAGGTATAGTCCTAACAGACTAAATGACTGTGGTTGCAAACTGGCACAGGAAATGACTGAAGGGAATAAAAGCATTTAGAAGTCATTTGTTTTTTATTTGAATGTTACAGAGTGTAATATGCAATGTGTTAACCAAATTGTTTCTCCTGCAGGGGCTCAAAAGGTTACTTTTCCTAATGCCGGGGACTTGGATTTCATCAGGCATATTCCATCCTCAAGGATGATGAGTTATGGTGGAGGTATCAAAATACTCATATGCACAAAATAGTTGAGCACCTGTTAGTGCCCAAGGCACAGCATCTACAGTTGCTGGAGGCAGCACATGTAGACATCCAAAAATACACTTAAAGTGGTGAAAGATATTAGCATGCATAGAGTCAAAGTGGTATTGGTCAGTTATTTACTGGCAGGTGGCAAAGTACTGTAAATCTTGTGAGGCTTGCCATCAGGAGGTGAACATGGCAAGTGTTGTTACCTTGAGCAAAGAAGGTGCCATCCTTAATGAAGAAAGGAGTACCAGGTTGACACATGTAAATGATTCACCAGTCCAGCAGGAGGAGGCCACCAGTTTATAAAGTCTGGCTGAACTGCTGAACTATTTGGGCTGGATGTATTTGTGGAGCTTGGATAGTCTACTTAGAGGGAATCCATTCCAGATGGAATTTTAAATAAAATCAGAAGCTGAAGTATGTAAATAAAGTTGGTGATATGTGTAAATTAAAAGAATAACTGTTTGGCAAGGGCAGATTAGCAATTGTTTTGGCTCCATGGTTCATAGGAGTCTTGGGGAAAATAATAGAAAAAAAGACTCTTTAGGATGTGACCTAGATAGAGAAAACTTAGCAAAGGACCAGAGTATGGGTACTGAGCAATGGTCACAAAGCTTCCTTATTTATAACTGCTAAATCTATAGGAACTTGCTCCCTGGTGGCATAAAAGGTGGAAACAAGTTTAATAGGTTGACTTAGGAAGGTTGGGAATGTTTTGACCTTTCATGAAGTTGGACAGTGGGAGTAACACACTGCTGGAACCCTCCTAAGGTATGAGTGGTGCTAGAGGGCTTTGGTAAAAGTGCATACCCCTGGATTGAGATGTACCAGCAGATGGCAACGTATCACTGTATCTGACTGGTGGACCAGGTGGTAGTGCTGTGAGCCCTAGTATTGCGTGAGTGACTCCCTTGGCTGAGAAACTTTCAACAGATTTATACTAATGTAAGCAGACTCATGCAGTTGTAAATAAAGGCTGTAGAATGCTAAAATAGAGAGTAACTATACTAGACAGTTAAAAGGGATTACACACTTGCTATAATTATACAATAGGTGGATTTCAGCATGTGGTTCTTGGGTTTCTTTTGTGAACACAGTGGGTGAAAAGTCCATGGAAGAAGGGCTACAGCATACAAGAAATCCTTACTGGGTAATAGCCAGTAGACCACATATTGTCATGGTATGGGCGCCAAGTTTATTTTATTTGTCATTTTAATGGACAGGAGTTCACAAGGGTATTTAGGATAGTGACTCCTGTATGGCCTGCCGGAGGTCAAAGGTGGCTGAAATAAGGTGGTGAATAGGAAAGCCCCTCATGCAGACATACAATTCTTTTTAAGGAGGAAAAGGAACAGATGAGGAGAGGTAATGGAGGACCCCATTCTTAGTTTATGGGGTCCAAAACTGTGTGCATTTTAGAGAAAAGCTGGGTATTTGGGAGTTGAACATTTTACTGTAGCAAGCAACAGTCTCCAAATAGCTGTGACCACTCTTAGGCAGGAGGGGCCTGAAAAAAGGGGTTAGTATCCTGGTGGGACTCCCTTGAGAGTGAAGGGGTCCCGGGTTTACCAGAGAAGGTAAACTGACCTTTGGGGCAATTCCTAAGGTGCTGAGGAATACAAGGTAGTGCAACTTGGTGTACACATATATGGCTATTTGTTGTCATGGTACTGAGAAAATAAATTGGGGCTAAAAAGGGAAACTTGAATGTGTATTCTATTTAAAGGTGGATGGCCCTTGTTACTTAAAAGATGAGTCTTTTGGTTAAGGGCTTCACTAGAAGGACAACACACCCCACAATGTCAGAACCAAAGGACTGGGGTTCTATGTGAGAGCTTCCCTATAGACAGTTAGAGCTTTAGCTCAGGCTTCTAGATAGCATAATCTGGTCGGTAAGGTCTGATACTCTCATTAGGAATTTAGGATTAACTAAATTTGAGGATACAGATGGATTTCCTTGCTCTGGTATGCTGCAGACCAGGATATAGATTGCAGTCTAACAGTCCATAGTTTCTTAGGTTAAGTGTAGAAACTGTCCCTAATGACTGCACATGGGGGGGGGGGGGGGATGACCAATGGTTTGGGATCATGGGTCATGTTAGATTACATTTAAGTGTGGAGGCCATTAAATGTCATTGTAGTGATGGTGATGCCATCCTTCATTTCTAGGTGTTCACTGAGGTTGGGTGCTCCTTAACTCTTTCCCCTTGGTCTGTGTGGATACCGATGGATAACAGTGTTGGAAACCATCTGCTGTGCCAGAGCTGGTTGGTTCCCTCTTAAGCGGGGGGGGGGGTATGTGGCAGGGTGGCCCCTGCCTTTGTTCTGTGATTTATAAATAAGGACCAGAATTACAAATTGTAATATGGTACTGCCATGATAAGGCCTCCCCCCAAGGTGATGGTTAGTCAGTATAGGAAGCATTGTTTCAGTTTAAGGACCACTTTCTGAGGAAAAAATAAGCAAAACTCATACACACCTCTTATCGTTTTAGCTGCACAGCTTCTGTTCTGTCTATCTGTATTTCTTAGTGCCTCTCCTGGACTGATCACCTAGGAGAGCTCCTTGTCTCTTCTGTGTATATTTCTGCCCCCCCCCCACCAGTTAGGGAAGTGAAAACAAGTCAATTCTTTGTAGTTCCTGTTTTGTTCCTTAGTCATCTTTTCACCTCCCTGGTGACAGTAGGAGCAACACTTGTAGGAACTCTTGTATGTATATTTAATTACCATGACTCTAGTGAGTTAGCAGTGGCCAAGAAAAAGAGACAGCCCTGGGCTCAGAACTTGCATCAGCTGTAGTGAATAGCTGTCCCCATTACCACACACACACACACACAAAAATACTAAAAGCAAGTGAAAATCAAATCTATAATGTCCCTGAGAAGACATGTGTAATAAATATTAGCAGATAAAAACATGCAGGACTGATGCCCTGTTTTAAAGTAGAGAATTAAGCAATCTAGGAACAGTCATGAAGTTTGTCTATTTAAAAGACAGCACTGAAGTTGAAACAACACAGTTTTCCTCCTGTTTGCTTCTGTTACCTTTTAACTGTTAAAAATTCATCGGAAAAACAGTTTTCAGTGCAATAAGAGTTTTATTAACTTACCCTACTTGAGACTCTCAGCAGCCAGTTAACTGCTGTTGTCCTATAGAGCTGGCCACACCCAGAATTGCTGGCTTTATAGAATATAGGATCAGAGAACAGTGGCAGTTAAGGTTCTCAGTAGTTAAAGGGAATATACAAAAAAACTCTTTTGTAAAGTGAAGATGAGTTATGTTTTTAGTGAATATGTATAGTAGTGTGTTTTTCTGTTGTGATGAGTGTTTAATTATTTCTTTTGTGATTTTGGAACACTGAATGCTAATGATGTAAAATTAGAATTTGACTGACAGACATCATATGATTCTCTGAGATATAAAAAGCCTCTCTCGGCATCTTTTAGTCAGTCAGCTACAGAAATACAAGAGATTGCTAGAGACACCCAGTGGCTAGGCTTCGCTGGCGAAGACAAAAGGTCAGTCTCTGAAGTAGCTAAACCTGTAAAAACTCTTATTATGTTGTGTCTGTTAAAGTGTTTCAAGACTGCAAAAAACAAATAAATTGTGCCATCTTGTGGGACCTTTACTCAAATTCTTGCCCGCTGTGTCCTCATCAACAACCGCACTTCCACAGTTCCAAGAGATTAGGGGTTAGCAGGTGTGGTGTTGCTGCAGAAGGGAGGGAACAGTGAGGAACCATAAAATTATAGGCCATCAGTCTTTCCCGCCATTGTAGGTAATCTGATACAAATACTAGTCAAAGAGAATCTAGTGGACTACAGTACCTGGAGAGAAATGGCCTCAAGAGTAATCAGCAGTATGGTTACAAGGCTGGGCTAGAATGTCAGATCAACCAGGTAATATACTTCAACTGTGTAATGAGAGTGATGGGAGAAGAGCAAGCAGTAGATACAATCTATTTCAGTATCAGCAAGGCATTTGTCTTGGTACCACACGGCAGGTTGCTGAAGAAGTTGGAGGATTTGGGTCAGTACTAGGACAAATCCTTTTCAATATGTTCATCAGCTGCATAGGATAAGGAATGCAAGGAAAGGTATCTTTTCACAGATGACACTAAACGCTGTAGTATGGCAGACAGTGAAGAGGGAGTAAGGGAGATGCAGAAAGACCTGCAAAGGTTACAGATGTGGTCCACGGTTTGGCAGTTGAAATTCAAGGTCAAAAAGTGCAAGGTGATGCACATCGGAACAAAATCTCTGTTACATAATACTGGATGGGAGTGGTTAAGCTGGGCACTACTTCAATGGAAAGGGGCAAGGAGTCATCATTTGAAACTCCTTAAACAAACTAGCCGCTGCAACAATATTTACGGCAACCAGAGTGCTGAGAGGGTGTTTGGTACTGGGAGAATAGAGGTAATACTACCTCTCTCTAGATCATTGGAAAGGCCCCATCTGAAATACTGTGTCCAGTTCTGGAATCCCTACCTAAGGAAAGCCAGTATAGGGTAACCAGAATGATTCAGGACTAATAGGGCAGATCTTATGAGGATCTTGGGTACTGAACATGCACTCACCAGACACCAGAAGGGAGATGGGTGACATGAAAGAGACTTTCATGTTCCTGAGAGGAATAAGCAAGGTAAAGTGCACGGAACAATTTAGCAGGAATTGTAGGTCAAAAACATGGAGAAATGAGAGATAGCTGGTGGGGTGGATGGAGAGAGGATTCATAAGGGATATGAGAAAGTTTTACTTTATGAAGAGAGTTGTAGAGCCATGGAACAGTCTTCTGGTTGTGATGGTAAGCACAGGGTTCATACACAGCTGGAACAAACTATAGGGCATAATAACTACTCAGAAGGATAACAATAAGTCAGGGAGGAGAGGGGGTAAGTGCAAAAACCTAGTGAAGACAATAGGTCTTGGGGTAAAATAGGGTAAAACAATGCAGACTGGAAAGATTTTCTGCTGATATTGTCCATGTTTCTATGTTCTCTGGACCATTAATCCCCATGAATATGTGGGCAATGATTATCCCTACTCGTTGCTCTTAAGCACATCAGTGGAATTCAAGAACAGCAAAAGGCAGCTGTTATTCTTTCACTGAACATTTGTACTTATTCTTTATGTCTTTTTATTCCTTTAATTAATTGTTTTATTTTATTTGTAATTTTTGGACTGATGTCCCAGTGTAGTTTAGCTCCTAAAAAAAAGGGGAGGAGGCTGCTCCATAAACATAAATAGATCACAAAAACAGGGCTGGCATACCCTGGAATGGCTTAGTGTTCTTATAAAATGACATTTAAATATATGACTTAAAATGAATAAAATTACAATTTCTTTCAAAATACTTTCTTCCCATTTTTATTCATTTTAAGTCATACATTTAAATACAATTTTATAAGAACACTAAGACACTGCAGGGTATGCCATTATGGTGAAATAATTGCACTTCTCAGGTGCATTTAATGGCACTTGGCTGCACCTCGTGCCTAACAACACATCAGAGGCTTGCAAGTATTTTACCATAATGCATGCCCTGTCATGTTTTATTATTTATGTAATACACTCCACCCCATGCATTATTCTCTATGTATTTGAGAAAATACTGTGTGTTATGGAAAACGCTGTGGGGAATTGCTCAGACACCCTATGTATGTATATTAATGTGTTATTTATTTATTTATTTATTTATATGTTTGTTTATTTATTTATTTATTTCAGCTTGTGCTTTGTGTTTTGCCATGGTTAGTGTGTACAGAGGTGTTTTAAATGATCCCAGTTTCATCTGCTGAAATAAACTTTCTTCTGCTGCATGCTGATTTTGGTTTGAGATGCCCCAGTAACAATATATGTAAAAGGTTAGAGTCAGACTGGTTTTCAAGGTCTTTTTAGGTTTGGATTACATTATAGCCATTTGGGTAATAAGTAATGCACAAGCAGTGCAAAGCAGTATCATATTTCAGAGTTTGTGCCAAGAAATATGGGACTCTTTCTGTCTTTCTGAAACAATCTCATCAATTCTGCTACCCTTTTTCTGGGTAGTTATCAAAAAGGCACCTGCACCTGTTAGGGCATAATTCTCGATGCCTCTTTCCTTGCAGCAACTGTAATCTTTTCTGCAAGATAATACCTCTTCTGCTAGCCACATCTGGGGATATAAAGAGTAACCCTGGCCCAACAGTTGACACATTTCTTGCTAGCAACAATATCTGGCTGGGCCTGAAGGGCCTTTGGCTAACACATCTTAATGTACCTAACTTAGTTCCCAAAGTGACTGAACTTGAGGCATTTGTCTCGCTGCATAAACTGAATGTGTTAGCACCTAAGAGACCTGGCTAATGCCTAGCAACACAAACTCAGAGTTTAGACTCCCAAACTATGCCACCCACCGTACGGACAGAATAGATAAAAGGGGTGGAGGTATCCTGTTCTATGTCAAATCTGACCTAGACACTGAGATCCTTACTCCCAGTCATATAACCATGACAAATTGTGAATGGTGAGTTCTCCAACTCAATCTTGGCACCAAAAAACTAAACATATGTTGTGTTTACAACTCCCCAAAAGCATGTATTGAAACTCTAAAAGACATGGCAATTATGCCCTTGACCCTTGGTCACGCCAAACTAATAGTTTCGGATGATTTTAATCTAAATTGGTTATTTAATGCCATGGTGTATAGAGATGCATTAGTTGAGCACATTGTCCATCAGATTATCACTGCCCCTACAGGACTAAACACTTAAACAGAGAATCCCTTCCTTATTGCTTGGGTCCTTGTCAGCAACACCACCAGGCATAGACTGTCATGCTATCACCCAGACTCCATCAGTTGTCATTCTGCCATCTACTGCCTTTGGCACAATAGTACAGCATAGCCCAGATGGAAGTTTTCTACTGCACTTGTAAATGTTTTAACCTGCAGACATTCCAAGCTGACCTGGCATCAGTGGACAGGTCCTCCATGGATGCAATTCCTGATGTAAACTGTGCACTTGATTTTTTTCGTCTCCACATTCACAAAACTGCTAGACAAATGTGCCCCCCACACCAGGGGCAGAGTATAAAACTTAACTTCAAATTGTTTAAATGGTGACCTTTTCAAATTATTGAAGGTTAGAGATTCTGCACGGGTTGCATACAGAAAAGCACATTCCAATTCCGACTGAATGGCCTACAGACACCTAGGTATCTAGCCAAGAGTTCTTACTTTAAAATGCAGCAGGAAACCAGTCTAAGTGACCCCACAAATATTCTGGACTTGTATTAATGGCATACTGAGCCCCAGAACTACTTATGCCCCACGGCCAAAGAAGTTGATGGTGCTAAGCACACTGACGCGAAGTCTGTGGCACATTTGTTTAACAAACATGTCTGCAAACTGGAAAAGTTTAGTAACCTTATCACTGATGGGGGGGAAAACAATTGCACACAAAGCAGTCTTAGAAGCCTCCTCTCCTCTCCTCCTTTCCACCAGGAAAGGTTAGTCAAGAAGTCCAAAAACTGCTGGCCTGCCTAAACATTAATAAATCCACTGGGAGTGATGGTTTGCCTCTCACATTTATTAGGTTAGCTGGGCCACTAACTGCCAAACCAGTCACCAAAATGTTTAACCTCTCATTCAAGACAAAAGCTGTCAATGACACCTGAAGCAGACCATGGTAGTCTCTCTTTTAAAGAAGAGTAAAAAGCATTGTCTTGCACAACTGCAGGTCCTAGCCAAAGCTGAAGAGAGGATAGTACATAACCAACTAGCTTCTTACCTAGAACAACACAAAACTCCTCTGTGAGGAACAGCAAATTCTTTGAAGCAACATGGAACCTGCACTACCTTGGTCTGTTTAACAAACCCTGTATACCTAGCCATGGACAAAGAACTTATGATTGGCATGTTGTTCATGAACCTGACCAAAACTTTCAATTTGGTAGACCACCATCTGCTTCTTCGAAGTCTCGGCTCCAGTGGGGTGATTCCAGCAGTAATGTACACCAAGCTATCTGCAAAATAGGTCCCAAGTGGTCAAGCTGGCAAGGTAATCTCAGATGCCAACAACATTACCTGTGGCATTATGCAGGGCTCTATGCTGGGGCCCCTCTTACACTTTTCACAAATGGCTTGTCTAAGACCTGCTCAACTGCTAAATCCCTGCTTTATACAGATGATACCGTTGTTTATGAACATGGGAGTGATATATCTGAAATTAACAAAATGCTTGAGTTAAACTTCCAGGCAGACGACCCCTCAGAAAGACATCCAATGAACCTTCATAAAGAAAGAAACAGCATATACAATGCTGAAGATTCCTAGGACCTGTTTTTAGGGAACTAGAAAAGAATGCATGGCTCTTCCAAACAAGAAAGCCAAAATACCAAGCATGAAGACCGCTGATAATCCTTCATAAAGAATACAGCATCTATAAATCTGTAGATCCCTAGGGGTATGGAGGGTGAGTTGGCATGGCCTGATGAAAGAGATTTTCTCGAAGATTTTCTGTTACACTAAGCACATAACTGTTCTATCTTCTTTGAGGATATCTCTTTTATCAGGCCACAGCTTATGGAATGAGTATCAAGCAGTACTGACCAAAAAAAGTCTGGGTGATTGGAGGCCATAGGCCTATGAAAGAAGGCCTTGAAGAACTTCCAGGCCAAAGGCATCCATGTTCAGAATGCAATGTCCAGACTGCAATGCTTAGTGAAAGTTTGGACAATACTTCAGCAGGTATCCACACATGTCCCCAAAGCAGACACATGTGGGAAACACACAACAGAGGTGGCCATACCTCTAGAGGAATGATCATGAACAACCACAAGAACATTTTCCCCATGCCACTTGTGATCATAAATTAAGACAGTGGACCAGCCATCTGGGCAGGCACTGTTCAGAGACCACCCTGTTTTCCAAGGGTTGCTGAAACAAAAAATCAGTAATGCCACTATGGAGTCAGTCATGTGGTGTATAAAATACCTGAGTTATATAATGTATCAATGAAAGACTTAGGTGACTACTCACAGACACCATGTTTTTGTGCAAAATGGGGACGATTCATGAAAAGATGCACATGATGTGAGTATCAGGGTGCACAGCTCTGCACCCAAGGGATTTCTACGTGGGGGCTACATTCACGAACACCGGCCCCCACTCGGCTCCTATACACAGCCAGTCTCTAGCACGCAAGTCCGTGGAAAGCAGGTGGGTGAGGAGTGGCAGAGCCGGGTAGGCAGCCAATTGACTGCTCAGGCAGGGACCCCCAGTGGGTCACTTGCACCTAACAGGTGCCATGTTGTGTGCCAGTGTGCAGAGCACTGACTGTGCCAATGTTGGGGGTACCCTGTCCACCTGACTCCCATCCTCCCAGTGTGCCCCGACGGTAGGGGCAACATTGTTGGGGGGCCATTGCCCCCCACTGTGTCCACTGCATCTGATGGCAGCTCCCATGGGGGCACATAACTGGCCCTGGTGGTTTACGACTGCCTGTCAGATGCGGAGCCAGCAGCCCCTGCACACAGCACTCCGCAGTGTTGTCAATGCATGGAGGGCTGGCTTGCCCCCCCCGCACCACCCCCAGGCCCTCTCCTGTGCAGAGCTCCATGATTGGCTGTGAGATTGTGTGCATGGGGGGTGCATCAGTGTCATACATAGGGCAGAGGTGGTGCAGTGAGTGCAGGCAGCTGTGCAGTGGCTACGCACCCGAGTTACCTGGCACATAACCACAAATTTATTTTGTTAATAGGGCCCAATGTGAATAAGAAAGCTCGTATGTAAACTTGAAACTGGTATTTTTGAGTAGATGAAATGCCTATATCAAGGAACTGTCTTCAGGAAAGAAGGCAGATGCCTCTAGTGACAGATCTCTCTAAAGGAGATAGTGTACGTTTCTCTAATCTAGGCCCCAAGCTAAGATTAGGGAACAAGAAAAGGAGGCTTATAACGTAAAAGGCCTCGTCAAAATATACAGACTGCTATCAGATAGGTTACTGTATAGCTTTCAATAGGCACATGGAAAGTTGTAATGACAGACAAGGGTTAGGTAGGAACCTGCCCCTCACAAGGGTAGCAGATATTGCAGACTTTAGTTTACTGTAGGAATAAACTAATCTTAATGGTAAGAAGTGACCCATGGGGAAAATCACAGAAAAAGGAGCAATGTAGGACTGTGATGCAAGTTGGGGACTGATGAGCAACAACAAACTACTCTTGTGATAATAAGCCCTGGCATAAGGGCAGAAGAATAGTTCTGCTGGCAATTTATGCTGGATATGGAAATGATTGTGTGTATTAATGAGAACAGTGAATGCAAGCGTGTACAGATGTAAAGTCCCCGGTCAAAATGTCGCAGACATTTAGTAGTGGCTAAAACATTGAATGGATAAAATATCGCCGGATAATAAGTAGTGCGGTCAAATAGCGCTAAACTAATTGTCACCACATGAATGAGCGCTGGACTAAATGTTGCATATACTTCAGCTACTGTAAAAGCTGTTGGTCGTGCTTGATGTGCAAAAGGTATTGGGAATGTTGGGACTGCTTTAGTAGCAGGGGCTTTCTGTTAAAAGCGCTAGACTAATTGTAGTTTGTGGTGCTTGATGTATGCTTTAGTAGCAGGGAGTTTCTGGTAAAAACACTAGACTAATTGTAGTTTGTGGTGCTAGATGTATGCTTTAGTAGCAGGGAGTTTCTGGTAAAAGCGCTAGACTAACTGTAGGTGTGCGTGCTGCACTCCAACCGCTTGCAATGCTTGGTGTACACAACTTTATTTATTTCCTCTGTTAAAAGCCAGATATTGGGAATGTTGGGAATGCTTGCATTAAAAACCTTTTGCAGGTAGTTTCTGGTAAAAGTGCTAGACTAATTGTAGTTTGTGGTGCTTGATGTACACAACTTTATTTCCTCTGTTAAAAGCCAGGTATTGGGAATGTTGGGAATGGTTGCATTAAAAAAACTTTTGCAGGGAGTTTCTGGTAAAAGCGCTAGACTAATTGTAGTTTGTGGTGATTGATGTACACAACTTTATTTATTTCCTCTGTTAAAAGCCAGGTATTGGGAATGTTGGGAATGTTTGCATTAAAAAACTTTATTTATGTTAAAAACTCTGTTCCGTTATTTAATTAAAATGGTTAATTATGCGACATTGATTTCTATGACAGTCGCGATGTCCTTTAGATATTGTTTCGGCTGTCTGTTTTTGAAATCCTTGCAAATGGAGTGGAAGACTTTATTCACTCTGATGTACTTATTATTTTTGCGAGGTGCTTGCTGGCCAAGCTGCAACTGCCTCCTTTGAATGGGCAACTGCATGTTGTTCTTGCCTCAGCTTACGGGCAAGTTTAGCATGGGTTGGGTGGCTGATGCTAACTGTTCTGGCAAAGGTACGATGCCATGCCTCTATGGCATTGTTGCTGTGAGGGAGGTCTTGCAGTATCCTGTCATATTGATTCCAAAAAGGTATTGCAAAATGTGGTTGCCTCCCATTTTTCCTGTTTCTTGTCATTCTGCCTATGTAACAGTCCTCAGAATATTCTAGCAGGCACTGTAGATCTTCAAACTGTTCATCTTTCTGCATTATTTCAAAATATTCTTCTACCCTCTGTGGTTTAACGAATGCCAGTCCCAGTATACATCACACTCTGTGTGCAAAGTCTTCATCCTGTACATATTGTACTTGAAGCCCTTCCTGCTGTACACGTCGCCACATGGCCTGCCCAAGGTGAAAGTTGCACCCGGACAGTTCAGCATTTGGTACCATTGTATGAAGTACCTTTATAGCCACAACTTCAAAATCCATCATTATTGAAGCTGGACAGAGCTTGTCACTAATAAGAACCTGGAGGTTTGTAAATAACTTTCTGTAGACTTCTTCACTATGCCCTGGCAACAGTGAGTACACACAGCATCTGTTAATCCCCTGCACAAGAGTGTGTATGGTGTACATTTGATCATCTTGATGTGGGGCAACACTGAATGTACCATCGCAGAACCAGTGTGCGCTATCCTTTAGGACTGCGAGATCAGCATTGCTTGCAAAAATTACCAGGTCATCATCGTGTACGCACAGAAAATCCTCATCACTGACTGTCTTTGAGTATTTTAATATGTCAGTGTCATTAAGACCACCAATCTGCCTATGTCTACATACATCTCGGCGCAGTGTTTCATGAGTTGGCAGAAGGTGTGCATGCTGCACTCCAACCACTTGCAGTGCTTGGTGGACAACATTGCGAGTGGACTCTTCAGATTCACAAGCTTTCCTCTTCATTGATGTCCTTGCTCGTAAAACCTCCGCTCGTCTATGAACTGCTGCATGGTTATGTTCACTATGCATCTGTGTTGTGGTTTTACCGAGAGTGTGTAACCTGGCTCTGCAGGTTCGCAACTCACAGAGCCAAATAATTTTACCACCACTACCCAACTTCTCCTGTGTATACAGGCAGTTGTCAAGAGACAACTTAGATTTGCCCCTCTGTGACACTACGTACTTCATTGCAGAGCTATCAAGAATGAAATCCCAACCCCCAAATGCTTAGCACTTAAATATCCAGTACATTTATTACTTGCACAGACTAGATAACCAAATAGATTACTGTCCCTTTTAAGAGGTACGCTTCACCCTAGCTCAGACGATGTTGCACACGGAAGTCGGCTTGTCCTGTAGCACAGTGAGATACTGCTTCCTTGTATAAGTGGATTACCACAACAGAAAAGGAAAAAAACTGAAAATTACATTTAAAAGTAAGTGATGCTTAGGTAATCATTAATGTATTAGTTTCACTGACACAGTGTTTGATGAGGTAGGGGGGTGAATGGCACTAAGGCCTGAGAAAGCATGAACGCGAGGAGAGTGGGAGATACAATTGAAAATGTCGCCAGTGAAGTACTGCTTCAGCTACATACCAACTGCGACCGCTTAATACGACGCCCAAATTAGTTTCGCCTAATAGCCGCAACATATTGTCCGCAGCAAAAATTTATCACAACAAATTGACCGTATACCAATGCCAGCACTGTCACTTCCACTGGAAGAATAAGCAGCACTTTCTGCCTGAAAGAGAAGGAAGGAAAGGCATATAGAAGCTTCCCTTACCAATTAAGGGGTTACAAGCCTCACCAAAAAGAACTCAAGGTTCTGGAGTGAGTGAATAAACCCCAATACATTTTTTCAGTATGGAGGTACTAAAATATGGTTCGATCCTCTATGGTCCCATCTGCCACAGAGGTCTTCCAGTATGAGTATCATGAGGATCCAATCATGCATATGGGCTCGGGACCTGTTTAGCCTGTCTGGTGAGGCATATTAAATCTACTGGAATTATGATGGCTTATGGTTCTAGATCATAAACTAGAATCCAACTCCAGAGTAGTGGTGGGTGAAGTGGGCGGAATTCACTTCGCGGAGAAATCTGTGATTTTACACCCATTTCACGTAGCGGAATGCGAAATTTCGCCTGGCTGAGTGGAGAAATTTACCTGGTGGAATGGTGAAATTTCACCTTCTGCAGCAAAATTTCACCTTCTGAGACAAAATGTCACTTTCTGCAGTGAAATTTCACCTCCATCCATGGGCGAAATTTCACCTTAGCACTGGTATAAGTTAAAATTAGTAGATCCCTGGTGGCTAGTGATCCCTCCCCCAACCTGTCCCACATGTAATTAATTATAAATAATTAAATTATCCATGGTGGATTGTGGTCCCTCCCCTCCATCCAGTAATAACCCACCCAGCCACCCGCTGTGGAAATGTACAGTCAGTAACCCCCCCCAACTGCATCCCTCTGTATCTCCTCCTTTAGTTTAATATTATCCTGTTGAAGAGAATGAGGAATGTTTTTTCTACCCTAGGTAGATAAGGGTGTTACTTACAGTAGCTAGGATAGGAATACAAAATGTATGGACTACAGCTCTAGGGCCAACAGTGGGTCAGTGGAAAGAACTTACTGTGAAAGTGTTGGCAGTTGATAAGCTGACATATTGTTTAAAAGGGATGGAAGATAGGTTTGAGAGAACCTGGGGAGAATATTTGGGTGCTCTGAGAATGGGGGAAAGAATGTTTTTGGAGGGGAGTGGATTATTTAACTGAGAGAAGAGGACTCTATGTAAGATGAGGAAGAGATGGAAAGAGGGGACACAGACCGAGTTAATGGTTAATTGTTAGAGGTTATTGGGTTAGTGGGTTAAAAAATACTTAAAAAATACTTAAATATTAAAGAAAAAAGGACAGTAATGTGGAATGAAGTCTGAAAGGTTACAATATCAAAGTGTCGAGGCAAATGAATATGGCTGTGATATATGGATTATTTATAGCTGCTGGCTATGAATTGTATATGGTCAACTGTCAACTAATAAACATATGAAACAAAAAAAATATCCTGTTAAAAGAAAAAAAAAACTCTGGTGGTCTAGTGATTTTTTTGTAAATTGTAAACCCCCTCATGAATCTGATCCACTTCCCAGTTCCCATAAATCCGATTCTTAAATTCCCAATCCCTGGTGATCTAATGCCCCCCCACCCAGCCTTCTCAGCAGCCAGATGTCCCCACCACAACCCCACTCCCACCTCCATCCTAAATCCTGGCAGTGGTGACGGCAGACTAACACAGCCCTCCTTTCTCCTCCACGGCTGGCCCTCCGACTGAACTGTCAAATTGAAGCTGATCTGAACCTCCAGCTCCCAAGGTTCCTCCCCCAGACTTAGACATGTCTGAGACCAATGTTCTTTAGTCCTGGACCTCCAGCTCCCAAAGTTCAATATAAGGATTAGCCCTGGGGCAGCTATTACGATCTCTGAACAGTATATTAGTTTAGGCTGCCCTTTCTCCTTTCATATGAATACATAATTGGGTCATCCTAAATGACAGAAAAACAGAATTAAATAACATCATAGCTTAGGATGAACTCCACTGCTCACACAAATGTAAATTGCCAAAAACAGCTCTTTTAATTTTTTAAAAGTCCACACCAAAGTCCTGGGCAACAGTTTTGTAGCCACAATGCCACTTCTTCAGGCCCCCAAACACAGTGTTGCTTTTCTTATTTTTATTTTGTAGTCAGTTTATACTTTTTGCTTTACCCCAGTATATTTAGCAAGTCCATTCAGAAAACAACCTTTAACAATTTCCGTGTCTCGCTCACTGCAAAGAAACTTTCTACTTCTTAGAGCTTCTTTTCTCTTGTTTCATTTTTCTCTTATGGTTCTAGTGTCCCTCTTCCTATGTGGCTGTATTCATGCTTTTTCTGATTTGGCAAATCAGGAAAAGCATGAATACAGCCTCGTAGAAAGTTTAATTTGTGTGAGCAGTGGAGTTCATTCTAAGCTATGATGTTATTTGCAGTTATTATGATCCCCAGGATGACTTCCCAAGACCTTGACCCTGCCTTTCTTAATGTGGCAGGACTCCTGTTTAGACCATGGCAAACAAAAAGGGTTGTATCCTCCCAGATAGGCAAGGTGGGAGGGATAATGAAGGAAGGGGGTCAAACCTTGCAAATGGCCTGTTCCTATAAGGCAGGTCCACAAACAGCCTGTCAATGTCTGCATTATGAATATGAAAGATGGGACCTCAGGGGGAACCTGGGTGTAAAATTCAGGGTCCTCTCTCCCTGTGGGCACAGTGGTCCAGAGGTGCTTTGTCACAGTCTTCCTCCTGGTTTGCATCCTGTATGAAAATGATAGGATGGTACACCTGGACATCATTGACATGGTGAATAGAGTGCAAGGAGTGAGTCTGTAGGGCCGTCAATGCTCATGAGGAGAGCTGGTGCAATGGCCCGGGAGGCATTGCCATGAGGTTGCATTTTAAATACCTCATCGATGGAATCCTGGTTATAGGAGGCATAGAAACTAGGCATCCCAGCATATCCATACGTAGCTAGAGTACTGCCTTGACATTGGTGCTCATGTAACTAACAGGAGCATCGGTGTATGTTGACAGAGGAGGCAGAGACACCATTATTGATGTAGAATAATGTCTAGAACCCGTAGTACAAATAAATAAGAATATTGGGTGCATAATTTAGAAAAATTCAATGAAAGATCCTTTAGAAACAGCTTAAGTGATTTTGATTGGTCAAAAGTATATTTAATTCCTGACCAAAATTTGGCTATTCAGGAATTTACAGATTCTTTTTTGGATATTGTACAACAGCATGCTCCTAAAATTAAAAAGAATAAAAATAACAAAAATGTACCCTGGTTAAATGAGAGGTTAAAAACCCAGTTACATATAAGAAATAGGGTATGGAAGAAAGCTAAAAGAACTAAATCAGTGGAGGACTGGAATGTGTTTAAAACTTGGCATAATAAGTGTAAGCAGTATGTAGTCTTGCTAAAAAAAGGTACTATCAAAAAAGATTTAATAGAATGCAGGACCCAAATAAATTTTGGAAAAACATTTCTGAACTACAAAATCCAGTAAAAACAAAAAACTCAGTTAATCTCTTAGACGGGGTTAAATTAATTGTTGACCCCGTAGCGGTTGCTTCTTTATTGAATAATTACTTTAAAGAACTACCTGACTTGTCAATACCAAAACTGAATAGAGATACCCATAGTAAATCTCAGAAATTGGATAACTATATGACTAATAGTGGATGATTTAAATTTAGAGAATTTACAGTGAAAGAAGTAGAAAAAGAACTGAAGACCCTGTTAATATCAAAAAGTGGAGGAATGGATGACATTGAGACAAGATTTCTGAAGATTAGTACTGACCTTATTGTCCCGGTTATAACATATTTCTATAACTGGAGCATAAAAGCTTCTTCAGTACCTGAATTTTGGAAGAGAGGAGAAATCATTCCTATATACAAGAGTGGTGACCCTACACTCCCTTCTAACTATAGGCCCATAACCCTCCTACCCATTCTCTCTAAGTACCTTAGCCAGTACCTTGAACAAAAGGGGAAAATAACTAAATACCAGTATAGATTTAGGGAGAGGAGGGCCACGAACACCACCCTGATTGACTTTACAAACCTAGTGGCTACATCTTTAAACCAGGGTAGGACTACTAGGGCGGTGTTCATTGACCTCAGTAAGGCCTTTGATCTGGTACAGCATGACATTTTGCTTCAGAGTTTGTTCAACATAGGGGGTGCAACAGAAAGCTTTGATGTGGTTTCAATCTTATTTAGCTGAATGCTAGCAATGTGTTCTGTGTTGTGTTGCTGTCTCAGGTCTGGTGGATATACAAAGAGGTGTTCCTCAGGGCTCAATATTGAGCCCTGTATTGTTTGATAATTTTGTGAACAACTTAGTTTCAGAGATGACTAATACAAAGATTAGACTTTGTGCGGATGACACTGTACTTGTGGCTTCTGTTGAAAATCTGGAGGACCTGAGACAGCGACTCCAGGCAGATTCTTGTTTACTTATTAGTGAAAAAAAAAAGACACATAGTATGATGTCTGTGGCTGGAACTTATGTAAAACATTTGGATACCATAGACCTGCAGATAAGATTTCATGATGGATCACAGGTCTAAAATGTGCCCTCCTGTAGATATTTAGGAATTCTTGTAGACTTCAGGTTAACTTTTACAGACCATATCCAGAATCAGATCAGGAAAGTAAATCAGAGACTGGGTGCATTATGGAGGATATCTGGATGTCTCTCTAGAGATGGTAAATCCAGATTAGTAAAACAGCTATTGCTCCCAGTCCTTGAGTATGGTTCTTCAATTTATATGCATTCAACCCAGAAGTTTTTGGCTAAGGTGGACTAATTGTACTATGGGATAGGAAAATATATTTAAAAAAAAGGGTATGGAGGACATCATTGTTTGGTTTGTCAGGAGCTTGATTGGTTGCTCCCAGCAAAATGGAGGGATTGCCTTTGGTAGATGACCTGTCATGAATTTGTGTATCCAAAAAAAGATCAGCATCCAGTGACACATTTAATATGTTAAGAGCCATATTCACAACATTCATTTACATTAAGGAAGTCTTCTGAGAAATTCCCTATGACTACAGTCTTGAATAGAATGGGGGAAATGACTATACAAAACAGTCTGACTAGAAACTGGAATAAGATACCTTCTGAATTAACTGAAATAGTGGATCTGCACAAATTTAAATCTGAGCTGTTCAATTTCTTGAAGGGTAAATGCCATTGTTTTTAGTTATGTTTATTATTGTTGTCTATCATGGGTGGGATATTCAGACTGCGCCAGACTGTGGCGCAAGCCTGGGTGCAGCGCAACTGGGATGTGCCAGGGTGCTGACAGGGTGATATTCAATAGTGCTGTGCCATGGTTCAGCACCATTGAATATCGATCTGTGTCCACCTGCATTGTGCATGGTGCAGTGGCACTGCACCAGCGCAAGTGGCCAGAGAGGAGCAGGGGGATGTGCCAGCGCAAGTGCTGTTGCACTAGGCACATCAACCGCGATATTCAAAGGTGCACATGCAAATGGGGCCATAATGCATGCAAGGTGCAAATGGGGCCATTTGCATGTCATTATGGCCCCATTTGCATGCAGGTGCACCCATCCCCGGCGACTTGTGACTGGCGCCCTGGCAGGCTGCAGCCGTCGGGGACCGACACCCCCTGCACAAGCGGCAAAGTGCCCCACTGCCCGATTGTGGGCATATGTATATATCTTAAAATGTTCCATATCCCTGGTGGTCCAGTGGACTGCTGGCAGCCCGATCACAGTCATATGTAATAAAATTAAAACGTCCTATATCCCTGGTGGTCTAGTGGACTGCTTGCTTGGAGCCGAATCGTGGGCAGAGTTTAAGAAAGATCAAATCCATCCCTGGTGGTCCAGCAGTACCCTACCCCACTGAGCTCCACCCAATCTACCCCCGATCAGCAGCGTGGTAGCCCCCACCAGCACAGCACTTGCTGCCCGCCAACCGACTTCTCGGTATTAGTTGTATGCCCATTGGTCCACAGGGCATGGGAGTGCAGATCTGATACTACCTTACACAGTCCAGATACGCGGACTGGATCTATTCACATATCTGGACTGTATAGTATCTAGATGAGTTGGCACTTCATTGGCCCATGCTGTGGACCAATGGGCGACAGCTGTACCGTGTATGCAGTCAGTTGATGGGCAGCCAGATGGCTAGCCGGTGGAGGCTGCTCCCACCGCTGACTGGGTGGGGGGAGTGGGGTGGTGGGGCTCAGTGGGAGGATGGAGAGGGGGGTACCGCTGGACCACCAGGGATGGGATTTGATTTTTCTTTAGACTTCTGCCCGCGATCAGGCTGTGAACGGTCCACTGGACCACCAGGGATATAGGGCATTTTGATTTTATTACATATGCTCGCAATCAGGCTGCCAGCGGTCCACTGGATCACCAGGGATATGGGACTTTGTAATTATTATACATATGCCCACGACTGGGCAAGGGGGGGTGCTACCTGATGGAGGGTGCCACCGGAGCTCGGGTGGCCACCCACAGCTGGCTGCTGCCGTGCTGCACCCTGCAATATGGCAGCTCACCTGTGGGTGGCCAACTGTTGCTCCTTTATTTTTTGGAACAACTGTATGTGGCGCATGTAGGGGTTGTGCCTACATGGGCTCTGCACATCCCAGGCTGAATATCGGGATGTGCAGGGGTATGCATGGGCACACCCCTTCCCCCTTGTGCCACAGATGTTACTGATGTGCCCTGGTTCATCGGGATTTGTGCCACACACTTTCCCCTTTTGAATATCATGCTGGGGCGCATCAGTGGGTTGCGCATGGTGCAACTGTGTTGTGCCATGTGCAACCCTTCTGAATATCCAACCCCATATGTATTGTATTTGTCTACCACAGGAATTTTGTTGAAAATGTTTTTTCCCCCAATCAAAAGCTCCTGTATAAAAATAAATCTTTTAACAACAACAAAGACATCAGCACTCATGTTGACAACAGAACCACCAGAGTATGTCAACAGAGGGGGAAGGGGCACCACCATCGATGAATAATAGCTATGTATGACAACTGTGATGGTAGAGACCACACCAGCAATAGTAGGAGGCTGTAGATGTTGATGGGGAGGCAGAGGCACCATTGATGATGCTGAGGAACCAGCCTGAATATAGGTTGATGGGGGAGCAAAAGCACCACTGTTGATAAACTGATACTATTAGCCAGAGTCAGTAAGTCAACAGGTGAGGCAAACATACCACAGGTGGCATCACCATAAGCTAGAATATCCAGTAGAAGGTGCCCCAGGATCCCAACCTTGATATCCTACTTGGCGGTCGGAGGTGGGGGGGGTATTATCACCATAGTGAGTGACATCTGAAGAGAAAGTCATCTCCAGGTAAGAGAAGTGGTAACCAGAGGTGCACCTGCATAGACCTTCCCTTGTCTTTATCCCACACTCTTGCTCGCTACTTCCTCCACCCACAGAGGTTGGCAGCCCACTGATTGTGTAAAGCAGTCACCATTGGTCTCTTGGAGTTATTTCCTCTCTTCTAATGGAAGGAATGAGTCGGTGGTTCTTTCGATGACATGCAGGTCACCAAAAGTATAGCAAAAGCAAATATTTCTATTGATGAGAAAAAGAAAACAGCTACAAAAGCAGCAATGTTTCCACATTAGTCTGACAAGCATTGATTGATGGCAAGAAAAGAACTGAGAAGGGAAGGGAAGGGGCAACCTGCACTTATATTGGGAGATGCGACATAGGATGTCACCATGGGCAGCTCCTAGTGGATTGCTTGCAAATGTTTCCATGTGGTCCTAGAGCCTGGCATCTATAAGTTCCATAGGTGTGGCCTGATGAAAGTGGTATCCTCAAAGGAGATCAATTAATACTGAGGCACAGAGGGTACTTGAATTTGAAAATCAGGAAAGGCAGAAGCAAAATACAGAGACTCATAGAAACACAGAAACATAGAAAGTGGCGACAGAAGGGGACCGTAAAGTCCATCTAGTCTGCCCAGGAAGCTACCTGGTGCTATTCCCTCTCCCCTCCTTTGACCAAACAAAAAAAACAAATATCAGAATATCAAATTGATTTAAATCCAGTTAGCCTCTCCAGAACTGAGACAAGTTTTAAAATAATTTCTTAATGATGTTGAGACTTTCATTAATCCCAGATTAATAAAATATCATTGGAACTGCAACCTTCTAATACTCCTTTTGATATAGTGCATTTGAGACAATTTTGGCAGACTATCCAACATGGAAATCAGAGCCACAAAACAAACAGAACAGCATTTACATCATCTCCTACAAACTGCTGAAACTTTTTCTCACAGAGTATGTTACTGGTAGATCTAGATGGAATAAAAAGAAAACTACAGAAGAGCAATGACTTATTGCAAAATCTTGTTCTCAGTTTCACCTTAGTTGATTTTACACAAAAAAAGAGCAAAAATAACAAAGAGACAAATTAAGAAAACACTAAGAAAGAAAACACAAATGTAATTAGAGATATTGCAGAAAATATAGCTGAAATGAGGTGTTAGAAATATATATAATTGCTAAGAGCATGAGAGAAAAAAGAAACAGCAATTGTTAGAAGTTAGCACATCAAAAAGGCGTAACAAAAAATAATATAAAACAGAAAGAATAATGAAGCATCAGGCAACAACAAATACAATAAAACAAAAAGCTCATAGGATGTACAACAAGCTGCACACCAACAGCAGAATGTGACTGATATAAACAGGGCAAAGGGGAGTAAAGTGTGAATGAATACCAGAAAAATGAAAGGGAAGTAAATAAAAACCAGGAATGGAAAGTTAGTTAAGAATACAGATAATTCAGACCCAAACAGCTATGACAAAACCCAAAACCCAAAACAAAAATAGGAAGGAGAAGAACAGGGAAATGAAGGAAGCCCTAATTGCAAAGGATTTCATTTTACCCACCCTGGCCTAGATATTCAAAGCATATGCTCTGCGCAACCCGAGATGTGCCAGCGCAAACCAGAAGATGTGCCAGGGTGCAATATTGAAAGAACAGGGATGCACAGTGGAAAGCCGGATGCACCTGAGCTCAAATATAATGTATGTGGCACATGTGCAGGGGGCGTTCCCATGAATGTGCCACACAGCCACATATTCAGCAAAGATGAGCTGCACATCCATGGCGCAACCTGAAGATGCACTGCGCAAAGATAGGTACACAAAAAGCATGCCTAAGTGCAGTCTACCACAGGCAGAGAGCAGCATTGTAGCCTTGGATGGGACAGCCTTCTTCATGGCAGAGAGTTAAAGTAGCAAGCAGATGTTTATTTTCTCAGAAGAAGCCAGAAGGGGAAGGAAGGAAACATATTCAATTCAGTGCTTTAGAGTAACTGGTAATTGCTATTTTTCTTTTAAACTTAGATTGTGGGCTTTTAATGACACTAAACTTTCTTTGTTGTCTTTACTTATAAATGTTTTTAGGCTGTTGAAAATTTAAAACATAGTGGTGGTGTAATTCTGTGCTGTCTTTAATTGCTGCGAATTTTATCTTGGCTTGTCTGACTGCCCTGTAGTTGGGTGAAGGGTGTTATTGTCTGGCCTCTGACCTCAGCTACATGATAACTAGAGGTGGGGCTTAGTCAGAGTTAAAGTAGCAAGCAGAGATTTATTTTCTCAGAAGAAGCCAGAAGGGGAAGGAAGGAAACATATTCAATTCAGTGCTTTAGAGTAACTAGTAATTGCTGTTTTTCTTTTAAACTTAGATTGTGGGCTTTTAGTGACACTATACTTTCTTTGTTGTCTTTACTTATAAATGTTTTTGGGCTGTTGAAAATTTAAAACATAGTGGTGGTGTAATTCTGTGCTGTCTTTAATTGCTAATAATTTTCGCCCCCTTCCCCTTCCCCAACTCTTAATTATATGCCCTGATAATTCTGATTGACAGGAGCCAAACACAGGGTATAGTAAGGGTGTGAAGAGGAGGGGCATAAGGGGAAGAAGCCCACCCTCAGCACGACAAGTGTTTTGACTCATTTATTTATTTATTGGTTTTTTTCTTTAAAAAAAATTATCTGAGGATCAGTGACAGGATTTTTAGTACAGTAAATTAATAAAAAGGGAACTAGGAGAGCTTCAGTAGCAGACAAGTAGTGGAATTGCAGTATAATGTAGGGAGTGGTGCAATGCAGTGGTTATGGGGCAGCCATATTCAGGCAGACCTTCTGGACACTGAGTTGCTGCCCTATCTGCATGCATCTCTCTGGACTGCGGGATGAGGTAGCCAGACTCAGAGCGGAAGTAAACTGGGTCAGGAGTACCATCACCCCTATCCAGGGACCACCCAGTCCAATGCAACTGTCTCAAAGGATGCCAAGAACGAGGAGCACTTGGATGACAGTGGGCTCAGGGAGGTTAGAGCAGTCAGGCAGAGGCACATCCCAGATCCTATTCCTCAAGAACTCATATGCCACACTGGCAAATGAGGACAACTAAATAGAGGTACAGAGAAGTGGATGGAAAGGGTGTGGAGGTTAGCCAGGAGGTGACCTCATGGGAAAAGCAGTGGACCCCAGAGGAGGAGGAAGCGAATCCTGGTGGGGGACTCCATCATAAGAGGGATCCAGCTAGGAACACAGGAGGGGGAGGACAGGGAGGTGAGGTGCCTACCAGGTGCCACAGCACGGAGGGATGGAAGGAAGATCCTGGGGATCACTGGGAAGGCAAGACAGGAGGGTGAGCTGGATGTCATTATCCACCTAGGTACTAATGACCTGGCAAATGGGGAGCCAAAGGAAGTTCAGGAAGAGTTTAGGAAACTGGGGAGGGGTCTCAAGCAAGTAGCTACTTCTGTCACTTTCTCAGAAGTACTACCTGTGAGAGGCAAGGGAGAATATAGGAGTGCATGCACCAGGAACTTTAACTCATGGTTGAAGAACTGGTGCTGTGAGGAAGGGTTTGGATTCATTGGTGACTGGGGACCCACCTGGAGGGATGGAGGTTTGTTCAAGCCTGACGGCCTGCATCCATCCTGGAGGGGAATCCAAGCACTCAATGATAAGTTTAAATGCTACATTGACAAGCATTTAAACTAGCAAAGGGGGGGTGGCAGGCCAGCAAGGAGGGTACCTACTTGCTCACCCCCAACAGCTAGCAGTGGAACCAGTGAACCGGAGGAGTGGCTATCTCTGCAAAGCAGTGTGAAAAAGATGGAGATTAGTGCCCAAGAGGTGGATAAGCAGAAAAGGGGCAAAATTCAGCAGAAGGGCAGACAGCAAGGAGAACCAGAGATAAATGACAACCAAGGAAGGGGCTGGAGTAGAACAGTGAAGCAGTCTAGGGAGGTCAAATCATGGAAAGCCATGTGTGCAAATGCCAGGAGCCTTAGCAACAAGATGGAAGATCTGGAGGCCGTCATGGTACAGTCAGACCTGGACATTGTGGCCATCACTGAAACCTGGTGTAATGATAACCATGACTGGGAGATGGCCATACTTGGCTACAACATATTCAGAAGAGACAGAGCAGGCAGGAAGGAGGAGGATGGCACTGTATATGAAAAATGACATAAGGGCCACAGAGATCCAGGAGGAACAAAATGGGGAGAGATACTGTGGGTTAAGCTGGAAAGGAAAATGGGGACAGCCATCTGCACAGGTGTGGTCTATAGACCACCAGCCCAGGAGGAAGAAACAGATAGGGAGCTGATGCTAGCCATCCAAGGATGACAGACAAGGGTGAGGTAGTACTGGTTGGAGACTTCAATATTCCAGACGTGGACTGGAGCATCCCAGCAGCAGCATCAACTAGAACAGATTTATCCTGGACTCCTTCAGGGTGCCTTCCTCAAGCAACTGGTCATGGAACCAACCCGGCAGAAGGCAATACTGGACCTTGTGCTCACAAACAGGGACAGTGTGATGGTGGTAACAGTGGGGGGCACCTGGAAAACAGTGACCACCAGTCATTGTGGTTTGAAATCACAGAAAGAGCAGAACCAAACCACACAAAAACACGTATCCTGGATTTTAGGGGGCAGACTTTGGGAAAATGGGGAGATACTTGAAAGAGGCATTAAGGGGAATGGGACAGGAATCAGGGTTGAGGAACAGTGGGCAGTATTTAAAATGGGGATTACAAGAACAACAGAATTATGCATTAAGCAGGTTAGCAAGAGGAAAAGGAAGAGGAGACCATTATGGTTTTCCAAAGAGGTATCAAAGAAAGTGAAAGCCAAAAAGACTGCATTCAGGCACTACAAAAAGACACAGGCAGAAGGGGATAGGGAGAAGTACCAGGAGAAGCAAAGGGAGGCAGGGAGGTCAGTAAGGGAAGCCAAAGCTCAGACAGAAGAACACATTGCAAAATCAGTGGGAGAGGGACAAAACCTTTTACAGGTACATAAGTGAAAAAAGAAAGACAAAGGGAGGATAGTGAGACTGAAGGGGAGGATGGGAGCCATGGAGGATGACAACAGTAAAGCTGACATATTGAACAGGTATTTCTGCTCAGTCTTTACTGAGGAAGAGGAGGGTAATGGGTCTGAGAAAGAGTACAAGGGGTGAGAATGGTGCAGAAATGGACACAAGTCCCTTTACACGAGAAAGGGTCCTGAAGGAACTGGAAATAATAAGAGTTGATAAAGCAATGGGCCAGGCACGGTGCACCCCAGGGTCCTTAAAAACTAAGAGAGGTGGTGGCTGAACCTCTGGCTATCCTGTTTAGCTGATCACTGGAAACAGGGAGGTACCCAAGACTGGAGGACAGCAGATGTAGTCCCCTTATACAAAGTGGGAACAAAGAGGAAGCAGGGAACTACAGATCAGTCAGCCTCACCTCGGTAGTGGGAAGATCATGGAAGCACTACTGAAGAGAGATTGGTGGAACATCTGGTTATCAATGGACTACAGGACCCAAGACAGCATGGTTTCACCAGGGGAGGTCATGTCAGACCAACCTCGTTGAGTGTTTGACTGGGTGACTAGGGTAGATCAGGGGAGGGCAGTGGACATGGCCTATCTGGACTTCAGCAAGGCCTTTGACACTGTGCCACATAGAAGACTATTACACAAACTGGGGAATATGGGTGTGGGCAGGACAGTAGTGTGGTGGGTAGGTAACTGGCTGGGTGGCAGGGCACAGAGGGTGGTGGTAAATGGCTGTCACTCCACAGTGGGAAGAGTGACCAGTGGGGTACCCCAGGGATCAGTGCTGGGACCGGTCCTATTCAACATCTTCATCAGTGACATTGCGCAGGATCTAGAAGGCAGAATTTCACTGTTCACTGATGACACAAAGCTCTGAAACAGAGTAGACACACCTGAGGGTGTAGACAGAATGAGAAGTGACCTGCAGAAACTTGAAGAATGGTCAGGGGTTTGGCAGTTGAAATTCAATGCAAAGAAGTGCAAGATAATGCATATGGGGCACAAAACCCTGGCACAATATATCAGTTGGGGGTGAGGATATAGCATGCACCAATCAGGAGAAAGGGATCTTGGGGTTGTCATCTCTGATGACCTCAAGTAGGGAAACAGTGTGACAAGGCAACAGGTAAAACAAATGGGATGCTGGGATGTATAGGCAAGGGCATCACCAGCAGGAAAGGAGGTCATAATTCCGCTATACAAGACACTAGTGAGGCCCCACCTGGAGTACAGTGTACAGTTCTGGAGACCATACCTATGTAAGGACATAGACAAGGGTGAGAAGGTTCAGAGGAGGGCAACAAAGATGGTGCATGGATTGCATCACAAGTCCTATGAAGACAGGTTGAAGGAACTGAACATGTACTCCCTGGAGGAGAGGAGGAGAGAGGAGATATGATAGAGACATACAAGTATCTTACAGGGAGGAACAGTGTGCAGGAATACACTATTTTTAAGCGAAGAGATATTCTAGGACTAGAGGGCATGGGACGAGTTGGAGGAGGACGATTCAGAGAAACATGAGAAAAGAATTTCTTCACAGAATTGGTGGACAAGTGGAACACCCTGCCAGAGGAAGTGGTGGGGGCTGAAACAATCACGGGATTTAAGAATGCATGGGATAGACATAAAGGAATTCTAGAGGTCAGGGGTAAGGGGCAACAGACTTCTAGGAAAACAAACTGAACTTACAAGCTCAAATGGGCAGACTGGGTGGGCCATAGGCCCTTATCTGCCGACACTGTCTATGTATCTATGTATCAGTTATAAAAGGAGTGATGGGACAGGAGGAATGACAGTGAAAACATGAAAGATCCCATAGGTGGTATGCCCAGCAGAAAAGGTACAGTGGCCGTGTCACTTTCGACCACCTGAATGACATGGAGATCGTAGGCTGGTAAAGACTCAACATGGCACTGCTGAGACAGCTCTGTGAGCTGCTCCATGATGACCTGCAGGCACCAATACACAGTAGTCACGCCATGACGATGGAGACAAAGGTGACAGCAGCAATGTGCCTGCTTGCCACGGGCACCTTCCAGACACCACGGGGTGACACCACTGGCATCACCCAGTCTGCCATGTCCCACCTCCTAACCCAATTCCTCACTTCTCTGCTGCTGCATGCTTTGGAGTACATCAAATTCCCAAGCACACAGGCAGAGCAGACAGAAACTGTGCAGCACTTCCACAGGGTGGCATGCATGCCAGGTGTGCTAGGGTGATAGATTGCTCCCATGCAGCAATACACGCACCACATGGCCAAGAGGAAGCGGCAAACATCAACAGAAGGGGCTACCCCTCTGTAAACTGCCAGGTGGTGTGCAATGCCATGGGGCACTTTACTAATGTGTGTGCCATGCACCCTGTAAGTCCACATGATGTCAACATCTGGCACCAGTCAGCCCTGTGCCACCTGTTTGAGAGTGGGGGGATATCCAGTGGCCATCTAGTGGGTGAGTGGGGCATGACAATGGGCCCACACAGCACACAGTGGCACACAATACAGTGTGCATAATCGCTATGTGGGAAGCAGACAGGGCCCATCATGCCAAACTGGCAAGCAGCGCCATGGGCCACGTGTTCCCACGGCACTGTGAACCAACTGTGGCAGGTGTGTGCTGTGTAGGGGGCATGTCTGGGGACACACACTACAACCTCATATGTACAGGCATGCAGTGACACAGGGTATAGGCCTAACACAGGCACCACTGTGCTACAGAGAAGCACACCTGGACAGGACAGTGGCTGCTACTAGCAGGGGCAGGGCAGATGAACAGCTGTGCCTGGCCGTGGGAGGTCATGGCATGCCAGGCATGTGTCCTGTATGCAACACATGTGCAGCACACCCAATGATGTGATGATCCATGCATGGCCTGTGTGCCATGGGGTGGGATAGTCAGGGTGGGGGCCACTCTGAGCAATGGCAGACCTACAGTAACCTATGGCTGTAATAAACCTGTAAACAACAGATGTACACATAACGCTTTCTCACTTCCACAGGTGACTGTGTATATCCCCTACAGACATGGATGCTCACCCCCATATGGCAGCCCACATCCATGCTGGAGAACTGGTACAATGAGGCACATGCCACAACAGGCAACATCATTTAGCACTTGTTCGGCATGCTCAAAATGAGATTCAGATGCCTGGACAGGTCTGGTGGTGCCTTACAGTACATCCAAGAGAAAGCCTGTAGCATATTCCTGGCCTGTCGCATGCTACTCAACATGGCCATAGACTGTGGAATCCATGTCCAGGCTGAGTTGGGTGGCAGCTCTGAGGATGAGGGACCACAGGCAGGGGGGTGGTCAGAAACACCACAACAGTAGGGACCTATGGCTGGTCACCAGGGCACGGCTGCACAGGGACACTATCATGGAGGAGCACTTTGGAGACTGCAGGTGGGTAACAGAGTGGGATAATGTGGGATTGGGCAATGTCCTGTGGAAATGGGAGGATAACATGTAAAGGTTGGCAGATGTGGCATGGCTGACTGGTACACAGTGGCAAAGGAACACACACATGTGCAGGTGTGGCCACAACCAAACAGTCATGTCCGGACCTACATGGGGCACTGTGGTGTATGGCATGGATCAGTGTACAATGCCCGCACACATGCACAGTGGACACACAAGGCTGCACTCATCATGCCCATGCCAGACAACACAGCATCAGTGCCCCACCACAAGCCAGGAATACCACGCAAACAGAAGGGACATGCAAGTCACAGGCCCATGTGTGTGCTCCACATGCAGACCTGGGAACAGACAGCAGGGTATGTGGGCAAACAATGGCTGGATGGTGACTGTGCCATGACAACTGCACACAGGTGGGATCACTGTGACCTACCATGGACACCACAGACATGTAGGCAGCTATGATCATGACATATGCCCCTCTCTGGGTTGGCAACCACATCAGCAGCAGACCCAACCATGCTAGCAGGGGTAGACCCACAAGACCATGACTGTGTGCTCATGGGTGTCTCATTGCCAAAGCCCAGATGGGACCCGGGGTGTTGGGGATACCTGAGGCATGAGATGGCGTCAGAAGCAATGCAGCCATGCTACACCATGAAGTAGGAGTGCTGGTGTCACTACACACGGTGTACGGTGGGCACTCCTGCATTCACGGGGCATAAGGGCGGCACAGCCACCTCGATGGCCTGTGCTACCCTTTCAAAGCCTGCGGTCATGTCCTTTCACAGTTTGTGAATCTCATCAACAATGTCCACCCGGAGTTGGCATATTTTGCCAACCAACCGGGAGTGGCCTGCAGAGGCATGGTCATCCGTGATGCCCACCTGCACACACAGGCCCTGACACACATCCCTAAGCACACCCTGATTGCCCACAGAGGCCTGCAGGAGCTGGGTGTGCTCATGAAGTCCGTCAGCAGGGGACCCGTCCTGGGGGGGTGCCAACGGGAGGGTGGTGTACCGGCCTGCAGTGCAACATCCATGGCCTGTGGATGCTGCATGGCTGGCTGCTGTTCGGGTGGGGACTGTGCATGGGCAGGCACAGTGGGTCCCTGTACAGTCTCGTCATGTGCACGAGCAGCACATTGCTACCACACAATGCTCTGCCACTCATGGGTGACTGCCCCTAGTCCCCACAGCCACACTCCGGACCTGGCCGCCAACAACTGCCACAGGTGCAGTAGTCATTGGACCATCCTGTCCGAGGACATGCGTGGGTGCAGGGTGCCCCACTCTGTCCATTGCAATCTGTGTGGCCACCTACACTGTGGCAGTGGCACCATTGTGTGTGGTCACCTCAAGCTGTGTGTCATCATCATCATCATCATCTTCCTCCTCCTCCTCCGTGGCTGATGCCAGCACCGTGAGGTCATCAGGCAACTCAATATCAGGCAGGGTGTTCAGATCCACAAATCTCTGCAGGTCCTGGAAGAGGCCATCCCTGCCCAAACTGGCCACAATCCCGACTGATGTTGCCCTTCATTCCTCCTCCACCTCCTCCACTGGTCCCTCCACCTGCGTGTCGTGTCCTGCAGCTCCCCTGAGGCATGATGGCACTGTAAGGCAAGCAGGTATGCATGGTCAGAGTGACATTTCCATGGATGTTCATTGACAGGTGTACATGGGACCATGTGTCATGAAGCACAGTTGCATGGACACTGCCACACATTGCATGCACCAGCATTGTGGCCTGTGTCACACACACCACCGTGTGCTGTGTGCATTACATGATGAAGGGCCATGCAAGCATGTTTCTGTGAAGTGGACAACCACCAGGCCATGGCTGTGCACAGGCCCACCCCTGGGCAAGGAGCACTTCCACCTGTGTGTAGGCACACCGGCATCATTGACAGTCCACAATAGTGCATTGCACCATCATGTATTGCTGATGTTCAAGAATGTGGCACATGAACACAGGTGGACAGTGACCACCACTAGCCACATCACCTCAGCAGGCAGATGTCCCTGGTGTCACAGCCAGTCATGGCAGCACACTTGGACTGCATGGGGGACACTGCATGGCCAGGTAGGGGGACATGTAATGGTGCATGCACTGCATAGTGGCATGGTGAGAACATGTGCATCCATGTGTGGCATGTTCTGCACACCCAGGATCATAGCACACAGCCAGATGAACAATGTGACACATGCATATTCACAATGCTGTGCAGGGCCTCCACCTGTCTGGAAGCCACATCCAAGGATACACTCCACAGATGCCCAGGACAGTGTTAATGTCAGTACCTCCTCCAGTGCAGTTAGTGGTGGCACAGTGCGTGGCCCACCCCTGTGTCATGCAGGGATGCCCGCATGGTGGGCAGGTGCTCCCTGGTCCTCTCACTATTCATGCACTTCATGCATTCTTGGGGAGTGAGATTATACACTCCATGGGTGTTCACCGCCTGTGCCACCACATTCCATCTCTGTGTCCTGTGCTGCCATGTGCCTGTCTCCCCTGACAGGAGGTCCTTCATCTGGACATATGCCTTGACAAGGGCCCCCAGCTCAGCATCCATGAGGTTTGTACATCTCCTCCATCTCACCTCCTCCTCCGCTGCCATACTAGTGTCTGTGGGGTGGAAGTGTGATAGCCATTAGCACAGTACACAGTGATACTGCACAGCTCCCAGGCATAGAGTCCTCCTGGTCAGAGACCAAAAAAAAATGTAGCTGTGGTAAATAAACCTCCAAGGTGCAGTACCTGCTGGACACCAGTGGTATGTGGTGGCACAGATCAGCCCATTTATAGATCAGCACATGCAAATTAGGATCTGTATAGCCTATAATAAGATGCTAATGTGGGGACTTGCTCTAGGATTGGACAATGAGGCAATCTGCATATCCTGACTGAATATGGCTCATTTGCACCCAGCCCATCTCAATTTGCTCCATGCATGTAATTGGGCCCATTACTTCTGCATTGTGCATCTCTGCAGATGCGAAGTTCTCTGGCACATACCATCCATGTGTCACAGCACAACTGGCCATTACCTGGCAATGCATTGTGCATAGCAGCAGAGCACATTGTCACACATGCACGATAGTATGCAGCGTGCATGTCATGTGGCGGTGCATGAGTTGTGATCTTGCATGGTGCATCTACATCTTGATGTGTGATTCTGTTGGTTGATGTGTAGCATGTTGCACCTTTCCCAATATGGCTGACATTCTGGTTGTGCATGCGCAGTGCGCAATGACCTGACTCCGTGCTCCCGCCCAACATTGCAGCAACGTGCATGTGCACTGATGTGCAATGGACTACTTAGTGCACATTGGCATTGTGCATCCATGTGCTGCACAGGCCATTGCATGCATGTCTATCACCCGTTGGCCACAAGCAGGCCATGTGGTGTGCAGTGCTGCATGCTGGAAGTGTCACTGTCAGCACACTGTGTACACAATGGCACATGCAGGGGTAGCAGGCCCACGGGCACTTAATTGGAGCAACACTGAGCTGGCCAAACTTGTGGCATTGATGCACCCTGTGACGGGCCAGCTGTTCAGTGCTGAGGCCTTGCAGGAGGATAGGTCCCAGGTCTGGGCCAATGTGGCCAACAGGCTCGTGAGGAGGACGGGGGTGCCTTACACTGGGGAACAGTGCAGGCACCGCTATAGGGAGCTGTGGAGGAGGGACCCGGAGCAGCTGAGGGTGCCGTAGGAGCATGCCCACAGGGGTGCTGTGCCATGACCAGGTATGTACACTGTTTGCTCACTCTGCCATAGCCAGCATGCTGTACCTGTACTTGAGGGGTAGCGTTGCTGTATCCTGTAGGCACTGCAGGGTTCAGGGGGTTGTGTGTATTGTTGCTGGGGGGCTGGGAGGTGGTTACAGCATGCTCCTCATGTCTCCCTTCCATTGTGTTCCCCTTGCAAGCTGGGAAGAGCGCTACTGGGTGGCAGACAGGGTCCACTAGCGTGGTAGGTCCAGAGGACAGTGGGCAGCGGATGCTGTGCTGTGCAGGGTGCCATCTTGACCTGTGGAAGGTAGATGTGCATTTCTGTTCTTGTACTGTTCTGTTTGTGGTGGGGGTGTAGGTGGTAAGGGCTTCCTGTGTCCACCATGGCCACATGGCCACTAGCCATGCAAGCCCCATTTGTGCCAGTCGGCACACTGTGGCCTTTGTCCTGGCACCGTGGGGTGGTCCCACTGTGCACCATGCCCATGTGTGTCCGACACATTGTCTGTGTCCCATCAGGACTGTGGGTGCCTGGCATGGCACATGCGTGGTCCATAGGGCCTCCAGATGTGGTGCACATGGCTATTGGCCATATACAGTGTGTGTGTGTGACATGTCATCATGTCCCACGGCAATGTCCATTGCATGCACCTGCTGCCATTACATTGAACTGTCCCGCAGTCAGATCATTGTGTGGCACTGTTGAGCAGCTGTTCGCTGGCATATCGTGTGCATGGCATGTTGTTGGGTCCATGCCTGTGTCCCATCAATGTCCAGTGTGCACATCATTCCGGGAGGGGGCAAACCTGTGTATATTGTGGCACTGAGTGCATGTCCTTTGTTTCACCACACAGGTCAGCCTGCTGAGAGTGGTGCCTGTGGTATGGGCCTGTGTGGAAGCAGAAGATGGGACAAGGTCCGAGGCTCCCCAGGGACATTGACTGCAATACATTGCAGGTAGGGGGTGATATTCAGGTAGTTGGGGTCAATTCTGCATGCTATGCGAGAGCAGAAGGTGGTGCTCAGGGGGTTGGGCCAGAACAACCTCCCTCCTGACAGGGACAAGGAACTGTGAGAACTTGTGTGTGTGGCCATTGGACTGTCAGTGCCCGGACTTTATTTTGCGTACCTCTATACCACTCCCCTCCCCTGTTATGTCACCTGCAGTTCTCCACCCTTCCTGCATTCTCTGTACCCTTATCATCCCCCCCTGTTTTGAGGTTTTGGTTGCTGTTCTTGTTATTGTTACATATTTCTGTTGCCGTTTTACCTATGTGTTGTATTAAAGCATTTTATAATGGACATCCCCTTTGTCTGTGGTCAGTCTGTGCGGTATTAGATTTCTGTTGTTCTGTTGCTTATCCTGGCTGCTGCCCCTTGGCCTGCATGGCTTACCTGTTCATGACCTGTAGCACATGACCTCCCTATCTGCCCGCACAGGCCACTGCCCTGCTTGCCATTGTCATTTCTGTGGTGCCTCTGTGCTGACACCCACTGTTGCCCACAGCAGCATGTTTGGTGTGTCTAATCCCCAGTCCTGCACATTCCATGGTGTTTGCACTCTGCACCAAGCTGCACAGCTTCCTACATTGTGTGCCCCCCTGGATGTGTGCATCCTATGTGGCCTACACACATCTGGCACATCTGGCTACTTGGCACTGTTATGCCAGTGCCTGCGTTGGCCATGCTGTCCATTGCCATCCCCAGTGTTCTGTTCTGTCGTCCATGTCCTTGTCAGTGCCTTGCCATCAGTGTGTGCTGGGCACAGTGCATGCCTCTGTGTGTGTTGCCGTGTTCTGTGCACCTGCTGTGCTGCACAGTGCCCATGCTGCTCCTGTGCAGTGTCACTCTGTTCACCATGGTCATGGTTGCAGGGGCCACCCTGTCTTTGCACTTGCATTGTGCTCATGGCCCACCCTGGGCACTGACATGTTGCTCCAGTCTCAGGCAGGCCTGCTTCACTTGCCATACTCAGTCCTGCCCTTCTGTGCTGTTCCTGTGTGGTTGCACTATAGTGCATCCATTGTATATTCAGTGGCAGTTGCGCTGGTGCATCCTGTGGTGCATCAGCTGAATATGGCAGTTTTTTTGGGTGGTGCTTCTGGGTTGAGCTGCACAGGCACTTGTGCTGTGTGCCTGGGTACCTTTGAATATCTAGCCCCCTATATCTAAGTGGTCTACCAAGATCCAAAAATGAAACTACAATTTCACTTAAGGTGTTGGTTTATGATGTATTAAGAGGTGTTGGGAAATAAAATGTAATGATATTAAATCAGTGTATTGCTACTACTACAGAAATCTCAAGGACTGGTTTTGTATAATGCTTAAAACAAATGGATCATGTCTTAGCACTTATAGACACAAACTTGAACTGGAGTTACATTAGACACTATGCTGTATAACAATGATGATGACGACACTAGGGATGACAAGGAAAACCAGTATGATGCACAGTCATCTAAAAAGCTGGGATTATTGGGAAAGAATGTAAATCAGGGTGGAAAAAACACTAAGCCAAAACAACAAAGCATTCAGTTTATCAATCCTACAGAAATAGTGCATGAAATAGGTTACAAGTCTGAAGAGTTAGATATCTCAAAGAGAAAGCTTATTAGAGGAAGGACCCAGAAAAGACCCAGAATCCATAATAGCTTGTTTCTCGAGAGTAGCAGTGTAGAGTCCTCTGATTCAGAGTCAGAAGAAAAAAAAAAAGATAAATCAGAGAAAAGGATACCTGTCCAGATGCCTCTAATTTTACTGCTACAGATTTAGATAGCAGATAACAGCAAATGACAGATGGCAACTGGAAACAAAGCTCTATCCAATTACTCTAAATTAATTTCACTGATAAGCTGGAATGTTGCAGGCCTAAAATTAAATATATCACATAATGCCTGGGTAAATTTTATCCAAAAATATGGCATATTATTCAAAGAGGCAACCAAAGACACAAACGGTGCCACACTCTAGTATCGGGAAAAAAAAAAAAAAAGCCACAGTCTTCAAATATTTAGTTAGAAAAATTTATTGTTGACAACTCTGACTAAAAAGTAACAAACAGGCTAGAACATCAGCCAGTCACCTGGGAAAGAACTGTCCCAGCACTTCACCAATCAAGGCTTCATCTTTCCAATTAAGGCTTTGTCAGGAGGACTGGATCACTAATAAGAGAGTTCATTATTCCTGGATATGAGGTTTTTGAACATCAGGACCTTAAGAAAAGCAAATTTAGTAGATCATCTGGAGGGTCGTATGACTTTTGTCTCTACTGCTTTAAATTGTTCAACCAAATGTCTTAATTAGTGTTGGGTGAAACTTGTAGCACTCTTGGAAAATTGCATGAAACTACCAATTTAATATTTGCACTTTTTTATGAAATTTCATCAAAATCCAGCGTAATGTTGTTTCCTTTTTGAAATTGTGACTATTTTTCCCAAATTGTATTTTTTTTAAATGTGAGTTCTTAAAAATTTACATGTTCAGCAAATGGCAACACCCCCCCCAAAAAAAAAATATATATATTTATATTCATTTTTAAAAATGTGAATTATTAAAAATGTGCAACTTCAGCAAATAATGTTACAGGCTGAGCATAAACTTTCAAAATGCACATTTTTATAAACCTTAATCTGCAAAAAATTTGCAATTTCACTTTATTTGTGCAAAAAGCTGCAGAGTACAGTATGATGTGCGCCATTCACCAAATTGTGAAAAATTATGTGAAAATGGCACAGTTTCATGAAAGTGTACAAAATGGATTTTCACAGTTTTGTCCAGCACTAATCTTAACATTGGTTCTGATGTCTGTCTTGGGGTTACCTTAAGATGTTCTAAAACTATTATTGTAACATTGTTTAATAATTACACCCAACCAAAATGAAGTAAGGGACAATTCAATTCAATTTTATTATAAAAAATGTATAGACATCCTGTCACAACATATAATAAATACATGTACATAAAATACACATTAATACATTTTGGTTATGTACTAGACATAAAATTCCTCAATAAAAAAAAACTTAGCCACATATTAAAAAAAATAAGCATAACTCAAATATTATCTACCTTAAAGCGGACAGGAAATGGTGTCTAATTCGTAGCTGTGTACAATGTTTCAGTTTACAGAAATCATATTCATAAGTCTAAATGATCCATATGTAACTGTACCTGAATAAAAAGTGATATAAAAAACTGTATTTTGCACTGTTTTGTTTTTATGGGCAGCATTCTGTTGCAGTTCTTTTCACTGAACCAGTGATCTGGAGTTTTAACTATGTCATGGTTTGAGGAAAGAACTCAAAGCATCCCTATTCCAGGTAGACTTATCTGTGTCAGACAGTTCCACCTCTCCTGGGCCTTTGGGCTCCTGTCTGTGGGTTTTGCATAAGAGAGTGTCCCCCTCAGGTAAAGCATCTGATCTCCTCTTCCACCTTGTGGTCCAAATGCCCAATTTCTCATTCAGCATACACCATTTTCAGTAACTAATGGCCCCTCCGGGCTATTTTGCCACCCTTCCCTTTTCTCAGCAACCTCTGCTATTGCCTTATCAACTGGGGGGAGAGGAGTTACCATAGGGATCTCCCTTGGAATATGACTCCTGTATTCAAAACAGAGACTAGGATCCCCGGAATCAAGTGTGTCCAGCATCCCTGGATGTTCTGTGGGGCCCTGTTTCCCATCTTGTAGCCCTTTTCCCCACTACTCACTGGCACTGTGGCCCTGTTCCCCGGTTTCCCAGGAGCAACCCCTGGACCATACCTGCCGGGCCTGTGCAATCAACTTGCTATTTATACTGCGGTGCTGCCCCATTGTTCACCTGTGCTTGTCTGCCATTTTCCTGCATCAGGCTGCTTTCCTTAACTCTGCACACAGAGACCATCTGATTGCGCCTCCCCCATGGAGGCTGTCAGCCCTTGTAGTTCTGCTGCCAAAACCCCTATCCTCATGTGCGTTGTTAACTGACTACTAATTATGCTTTGCTAACCATTTGAATCTGCTCCTCCTGTCTTATTCCATGGAAACCACACTGTAATTGATTGACATGCCCCTGCCTCAGTGTTTAGGCTTTCCCCCTTCTTTATACTATTTTGCTGCTTTGCACCTAGCCTCCTATATCGGGACCTAGAGCCAGTACTCAGTTTCCAGCAGACTGGACGGGCATGTGGCTCAAAAACCTCCTAAATGTCTAAATGTGGCTAAGTGGGTAAACATCTCCGGGGCAATTTGATGCATTCCTGCCCTACTGCAGGATTTCTGACTGCACCATCAAACTTTGCAAGTCCACAGCTGATAACTCTGACCCCTATGTGGGCCACTATCATTCATTAATGTGGCAGATTGGAATGGCCCATCACGGGGAGTGGAAAGAGTAACTAAAGTTGTTCTGCTAATCTGCCATATGCCCCAGGTAGCTTTTGCATGTTCTTGTGCACTGAAGATAACCTAGATGGCTGTTCTCAGTTCAGTCATTCTGTCAGTCCCTGTAAGCTCTGGCTAGTAAGTAAACAAAGAATCCCCCCCACTTTTTTTTTTTGAGCTGCTGCTGCAGACCACCTATATATACGGTGCCCAGTGTACACCTAGATTCTGACACCTCCCCTAAAAGTTGCTTGTCATTCTTCACAACTTTTACTTCCTTTCCCAAATTGAAATGATTATTGTCCTTGGCTGATTGTCTCCTGACTGATGCCAAAGGTAACTCATTTTGTGACCCCTCCCAATAATGCTTGCACCCCCCCTTTCCTGCTCTGCAGGGTGCATCCATCCCTTCTCTGAGTGGGGGAGAACAGAAATGGGTAAGGGTTGTTGTCTTGTACCCAAACTACCCTCATGTGTCAATACTTGTGCCACCCTGCACATCCTTTCTTGTGGTACATGCACTGGCATGACCCATTGGCCTTCCGTAACACCCACATTGTGTCCCCTACCTGGTATTACAACCTGTCACCTCAATACCAGCTTTTCTATAGGAAATCTCCTGGGCCACCCTTAAAAAACTCACTGCTTCTTCCATCCTGTGGTGCTTACCCATGTGGGGTAAAAGGGGCACTGCCCCCTTATTCTGCTTTCTTCAACCTCATTTTATGTTATTTTTTTCTTTTGCTCTGTCTGGTCTTCTCCAAACCTGTAGGGCTAAAGACCCCCACACTGTTCTAGAAAGACCACCCCCACGTCCATCCTGCCAGGCCTCCGTTGTGTTGACCCCAAACTTTTCCTTTCACTAATGCCTGCAGGCCACCTCACCCTTTTCGCTCCCGCTGTTCCTTCTAACTTACAGCCCCCCCACATACCCTGCCCTTTCACTTCTCATCAGTTCTTCTAAAAAAAAAACACCCTTTTTCTGAAGGAACAGATATATTCCTCCCCATGTCCATATAATCAAAAATGGGGGTCCACTGTAGCTCCTGCTAAACCTCGCTACCTCCATTCTTGTTTGTTTTTGGTTTTTTTTTGGGCCTGTTGCCCGTGACCCTTGAGCCTTTATTCTACCCCTGGTGACTTCATCTCTGTCCCCTTTGACCCTCACTGTTCTCCTTTGTTTTGTCTACTACCCAGGTGCCTCCCCTTAACCTTGCCTCCGAATCCCCCCAAGGACCAGCTCATTCCTGGCCCTATACTTTCTCTGGCTTTGTTCTCTACCCCCATGCCCTGCATCTGCATCTCCCCCCAATCCCCCCAGGTACTTACCAACTGTTCCACACACCATGTAGTAATACCCTCTGGTGTAAAGTCCCTCCTTCCTGTGGTGAGGAAGTGGCCCAGTCCTTGCTGGATCTAATGGGCTCATGATGGCTGCTGTCCTGAGGCCTGGGGGTTGCTGTAGGTGCAGGAGGCACCAACACCTCTATGGTGGCCTGTGGAGTCAGAGGGGTGGTTAAAGTGTTAGGCCCGGCCAGAGCACAGGCTCTGCGACCGGTGTTGGTGATGGCACTGGACCTGCTGACCCCCCCGTGGCTGTAACAGCCTTAAAGGGGCCCACCTGCTACCCTAACTCACAGGCCCTTTTTAGCCCCTCTTTTCACTCTTGCTCCCTCCAGCATTCCTCTGCACTTATCCAATACCTTGGTTGCCCCCTCCCCACCCTGGCCCATAAAGACTCTGTCATCTTCATCTTCAATGGTGATACTTCCTGGGCACCACGCTGCACGGAGATGTAACTTGAAGCTGAAAAGAATTGCAGAAACTGTTAATATTGGCCACCAAACTTTTCTTTCAATTATGCCCCGCTCCTCCTCTCCCAGGTTCTTTTAAGTGTGCTTACCCTGTCCCCAGTGAAATTTCTAAATAAAATGTCTTCTGCTTTTTTTTTTTTTGAGTATGGCCAGATAATTCCCTTGCAGTCCAAATGGTTCCTTGGCCACGACTTCCTTTCCTCCTGTCTTATTTTCCTGTTCATTTATTTCCATGTACTATACCCTTTGTTGTCCCTTGCACTGGGACCTGTCACTATGTGTTGCTTTTAACACCTGCCCTACCAACGGGGCCGGTCCACTGAAAGAAATACTCTCCCACTCGGGAAGCCCTTCCACTACCTTAACCAACCGATAATCCCAGTACCTGCCTGTCTCCCACCTCATAACAAATAACCAGCTCCTGCCCCAGACCAGATACCACTGTACCCTGTTGGCCCACCTTTCCCCTTTTTACATTGGCTTTATATAGTAATAATGTATTTATTCTTATTATTATTGTCATTGGTTACTGTTCTTAGGCCCAAGGCCTGGCCCATCCCAGTTGCAACCTCCTCCCACCCATATGCCTCTTACAATAGCGGCTGCCATGCAGCCGATAAACTCACTAAAATGGTGGCCATCCAGAGGATCATGGCCTACCAACCCCCAGGCACTCTCCCCCTGCTGTAGTAGTTGACCAAACTAGTGTTCATATCCTATACCTGAGCCCACCCCTGCCCTTTTTTTTTTTTTACTAACTAGTTCTCTTTGTTCCTTCTTAGTTCCACGCCCTTGGCTATGTGTACTCCACCGGCCCTGCTGCATGCTCTGAGCCCACCGTGGAATAGCTGTGGTTCAAATAATTACTTGTATACCCATGTGCCAATTTGTTCAGTTGTTCCTACCAGATAGCATCGCCAGACCAAAGATCTCTTCTCCTAATGCATGGCAAACACATGTTCCCTCAGTTCAAAACCCTCTATTAGTGTACATCCTAGTGTCTGTTCCTCCAATGTATGGTCACTCTAATGATAGTCTCCATTGCAAATTGCCAACTGCCTTTTTCCAGCAAGACTTGCACCCTGTGCCCTTGACACCAATGTCTGATTCCCCCCTGAGCCTTTGGCTTTTCATCATCTGTCAAGGAGCTTCCCTCATGCCTTTCACTTCCTATCTCCTGGAACTAGGCCTCCCGTATCTAAGATGGTGGCTACCTCATGGTTGCCTACCTCCTTTAAAATGGCATCTCCTGCATCACCGCTAAAGCTCCCCGAAATGGTAGCCACGTGTCCATTCACAAAATGGCGACCATGCATCTGGGTCCCTCCTGCCCTCCAATGGCAGATTGTAGGGCTGGCAACCTCCCAGAATTGCTGTGCCCATTAGGAAGCCCCCCCCAACCTGCTTCGCATTTTTTTTTTATAAGTACTGCACCTCGAATCAGGAAATTTCCCATTGCCCCTTGGTGTCCCTAATGTGGACACAATCGCCCCTAGACACACGTCTGCTACTCTTGTCCCAACTAATGTCTTTTTACCTCATAGGACTTGAACCAACAGCTCCAACTGGCAATACGCTTGTTTTCAAACAGTAATTCACTGGCTTTCATTCTGACCTGGGGATCTCTTCTACCCGCTATACTCCGGGCCGGTAATCTGCTTCCAAAACTTTTCTCCTAATGACCCCCACATGAAAACCAACACTACCTGTGCTCTCCTCTAACACATTCCTTGAGGTAATACGCACCCGAGTTAGTGCCACAGCAACCCGCAACACACCTGGCTTGCATCTCCCCCTACCAGCTGTATTCTTAACCGCTGATCCTACTCCAATTGAAAATCATCACCTTCTCATTAATGGGCAGCCATCCAGCTGCCTGCCCACACACCTTACATGGATCCTAAAAGTCCCCGAGCTAGTTTTCACATCCCCAGCTTTCCTGGCTGTTGCAAGCACAGTGTTCTATGGCACCTTTGGCTATCCTGCCCACTGCCCCCCAAGCATTATATGGGTCCTCATAGCCTTTGTGGGAACTCTACCATCCCCCACTCTCCGGGCTGTTACCAAGACAGTGATGCTACCCCCTGACTTCAGTCCTACCACGCGGTTTGCATTCCCACATCTCTAGCCATCCTGGGACTAACCTGAGCCACCAAACCATCTCACCGACCCATCGGCCTACCCAATGCTGTTTCTAATTACAGATATGCAGCATGGCCCAGGCTGAACAGACAATAAACTTTTGTGACCATGTGGCCAATAACATACATACCAGGTATACCTGGTCCTGTATATATTTTAAACTGCTCAATCTGCCGCATGGCCCAGGCTGAACATGAAATCTTCAGCGACCATGTGGCCAATAACTTACATACCAGGCATACTTCTCAATGCTGCATCGGCCCAAATGGATACATTTTAAACTGCTCAGTCACCCGTGCCTTCCTGCATTATCTTTCCTTTATTTACTTACTGCCTGTAGCAAGCACAACTGACTCACCGAAGCCCTCACTGTAAGCATCCCCTGGATCAATGAGTTACCACAAATATCTCTCATTGCTCACAAGCTACAAAAAATTAAATTAACTTAAAACTAAAACTAAAATCATTTGCCACACTGATGTGCTATAGAATTGTAATTGCCAACTGATGTGCTTCATTGTAAAGGATTTTACAGAAGCAAATTGTGAGCTCTCTCTGCCTTGCCTGACCTTTTAAACCCCCTTTGCTCACCCCTCTCTCTCTTCCTTATCCAATCACATTCCCCTCTCCTGGCATGATGTCATGAGGCTCCGTCCCTCTCTGAAATTCCCCTGCCTATCTCTTTCCATGAGTGGCCTGCCCTCAGTTCGGGTTTCCCAGGACACCCACCCCTCCCTCCCCTCCTTCCCTGTTGCTTGTCCCATGCCTAGCATCCACCCTATTGTTCAGGGCCTGAGACAAATGATTCTGCCTTTTTAGGAGGCAAATCTACTTGTTTAGCATTCATTACTCAAACTGTGACATAGTAAACACTACAATTTACTGGTTCCAGGAAAATAACTTTTCAGAATGTTGTTCATAAAAACAAAACTATTGTAAACACAGTTTTTCACATCAGTGTTCATTAAGGTATGCAGTAGTTAAATATGGTTTATTTGGAGGCAAGTTTATAATTTCTCCTACTAAGAACATTACTAACTGCTGCCAATTATCACAGATTTGCTATCCCTTTTAAAGGGAATATGATGCCTACGAAAGTTTACACAATGCAATATGTGCACAACTTGCAACAGCAAAAATTACTGATTTATTTCTGAAAACATTAAGTGCTTTATTGCTAAATTTATTTTTGTAATCCTGTTGTTATCAACCACATATTTCTTGCTTGTTGAAGTAGATAACAATCTAATAAAAGGTGTTGAACTTTTATTCTTGTCTCATTATTACATTTGCAAGTCAAATTCCCATTTTTAGTCCTCGCCTTTCTATACATGATATTTCCTCCTTCCAGAATTCCAAGCCTACGTCTACACTATGCATCTGTATGTTTTTCATTTTCACAAAATGTTAAGTATAATTCATTTTTCCTGTCTAATTTAAATTCTTTATAAATGTTTAGGCCTAATATGTCCTCCAATTTGGCATGTACGGTTTGATGGAAGTTAACACACATTTCTTGCTCTGCTTCTCTCAAATATTTATCTGCATTGCAGATGAGAAATTGGTACCCTATGCTAGGGAGACCTAACTTTGTGACTATATTGTTTAGTCTCTAGAACCAGTTTCCTTCATTTTTCAATAGACCAGATTCTTCTCATATTCTAGCCAGGATGCTATTCTCTCTTGCATCTAATATTTTCTTCTACCATCTGATTACTCTTATTCTCATTCTGTATTTGACAGACATTATGTTGTTCTCCATTAATATCAGAACTGTTGTGGTATTGAAAGGAAGATATCATATATCTCTATAGAAGTTATTTGTATTATTTCTAAATTTTGGATTTCTGTGCTATTATAAAGTAAACTCCATAGTTTGCTGGCATATAGGATCAGGGTATTAACCTTAACGTCAAAAGTTTCCTTCAATATCTCATATGAATAACCTGCAAAATGCCTGGTCATTTTAATAACAGCACTCGTTGCTTGCATGGCTTTTGTTTTTGTTTTTAATGTGCAGATCCCATTTACCATGTTAATTAAGCAACACCCGAAATATCTATATTCATCTATTCATCAGGGAGGCAGTATAGCGCAGTGGTTGAAGGCTCTGAGCCGCAAATCTGGAGACCTGGGTTTGAATCCCACAGCCCCTACTTGCATACTGTGTGACCCTGAGTAAGTAACTTAACTTCCCTGTGCTCCCAGGTCACACCTGTAAACAAGCTTTCAGCTTAGTGTGTCACTTGTGGTTAAACAATTGAAAAAAAAATCTATTCTCTTAAAAATATGACCATTTATACTCCACTGCTCCTCCTTCTTTTGTTTACCCAACATGATTATATTTGCTTTTGACATATTCATTTCCAAATTCAACTTGGCCACATATGTAATTGTAAAGGATAATGCTCTTTTTAGACCAATTGGGGTTTAAGATAAACTGTAACAAGGTAATCAGCATAGTCTAGCAACAGTATCCTATTAGTGCTAATCTCTGCAGCAAAGCTGCTGACCTCTTTAATGACTATTAATAAGGCATTTAAATACATATTAATAAGATATGGGGCCAGAATACATCTTTGCTTAACACCTTTACATATGTTGATTCAGAGGATAATCTTCCATCTTTCCCAATTCTGAAACTCTGACAAAAGCTTTATTATTACAGTATATCATTTGAAATAATTTCAATAACTGAGGGTCTATTTTATGCTCTTTTAATATTTCCCATACCTTTACCAATTTAAATTATCAAATGCACTGTGTATATCTACAAATGCCAAGTAGAGTTTTTTTTTTGACAATTTATTAGGTAACTTAAAGTAAATATTTTGTCAACTGTGCCCTTTTTCGGTAGAAACCAAACTGTAATTCTGATATTTTTGTTTTTGTTCTTCTCCCCATTCCTGTAGTCTTGATAATAATATCCAAAAAAATGTAAGATTTATACATAAAAGCATAATTGGCCTATCATTTAGTGGATTGTAAGGATCACCTTTCTTGAATATGGAGACAATAATATCATTGAGCTAGTCTGAGGGGATTTTTAATATTCTATCAAGTTAAATAGTGGTGTCAGGATTTTACCCCAAAGTTCAGGAGCAGCCAGGAGAATTTCTGCAGTTACTCCACTGAATTCTGCTGCATTATTAGACTTCTGGGACCCGATATTCAAAATTACACAAAGCAGAGTGCAAATATTAATGTGCCTTACTATTGTCTGGGTGCCCAAAGATGCTATATTCAGTCAAATAGTGCACCAGCACTATTCAACTGAATATAGGGCCATAGCAGCATAGCATTAAGCCACATAACACTGCCCCAACAGAGATCCTGAAGTACACCACCAGAATGGATAACATTGAAGCACTATCTCCAATATTCAAAGTGACCAATTCAAATGAGCCTATTGGGAAGTAAGGGACTTAGGAGCCATTTACATGCCTATTATGGGCTCATTTGCATGGGAAGTGAGGCAGGTTGGTGCGGTGCTGACCCCCCCAATTGCCCGGTCCCTTAGCGGTGTAGATATCCCTGGTGTTAGTGGTCCCCCCCGATTGCCAGCCTTTATGTTGGAATCGCAATCCCTGGTGCTAGTGGTCCTGCCTTCCAACACTCACCAACCCATATGTCTCAAGCACAATTCTTGGTACTAGTAGTCCCCCCACCCTTTGATTGCCAGCCTGTATGTCACAAGTACAATCCCTGGTGCTAGTGGTGTCCCTCCTCTGAATGCCAGCCTGTAGTACAAGTTGCATCATTCCTTGGGGCCCAGTGGTTCCCCCCCTTGAGCACCAATCCATGGTACCACCAATCACAACTCCCAACTCTCTGCTGTCCAGTGCCACCCACTGCAGCACTGAGCACCTACCCCCACAGTCACCTTACCATTATCCTCAGTGCCATGGGTGTATACAGTGACTGGTGCAGCACTCTGCACACCTCCTCAGCCAGCCGCAGTATGTCAAGGCATGGCATGCACCCTTGTTTATAGGACAGGGTGTGTCATCCTGTCCTATAAATAGGAGGCATGCTCCATGCCTGGACATATGGTGGCCAGGCAAGGAGGTGTGCAGAGGTCTGTGCCAGTCACCATATGCACCTGTTACACTGATGATACCAATAAGGTGACTGACTGGAGGGTGGGTGTTTAGTGCGGCAGTGGGGGAGCCACTAGATGCCAGGTAGTGAGGAGTTGTGACAGGTGGTACCTTGAATCAGTGCACAGTGGTTGAACCATCAGATCCCAGGGAAGGTTGCAACTTTTACTACAGGCTAGTGGTTGTAGGAGGGACCAATATCACCAGGGATTGTGATTTTAACATACAGGCTGGCAATTTGAGGGGGGGGACCACTAGCACCAGGGATTGTGCTTGTGACATACAGCTGGTGATCAGAGGGAGGGGGGACCACTAGCACTAGGGATTATGATTGTGACATATGGGCCAGTGATCAGAGGGGGAATCATGGACCACAGTGGGTGGGTGTGCTCCCACAGTGGCCCATTAGCTAGGTGGCTGCATTACCTCTGGCAGCTGGTAGAGTCACCCAGAGTAAGTCAGGGTTTTGTTCGGCGGTATTTGCATGACACAAAAGGACCATGCTAAACCCTTTTGTGCAGTGCAATGCCACTAAATATGGGGTAGCATGGCTATTCAATGCCATGCCCTTCCCCTTGCCCAACTGCATACATTATGTTTTGCATAGACCCTAACACTCTTTGCCCATGCAACAGCCACTTTTGTCTATGGGTATGTTGGGCAAATCCCAGTCTGCGTGGGCAAAGACTTGTTAGTGCCTGCATAAACCTTTGAATGTCAAGCACCTGATGTCTTAATTGCATAAATAACCTCATTTTCTGTTATAATGATGTTGTTCCCATATACTGACTTAGACAGTGCAAGTTTTTCAACATGAGTGTTGTTACAGTTACCATTTGTTTGCCAAGTCCATTTATAATCCAAGTCAAATTTCTCTTCAAAGAGTTTGCTCAATTAGACACTGTCTACCACTGCCACTATATTTTTATCTAGGTTTTTAGTACCAAATGTGATTATATTTTACTATCTTTTTCCTTTATGGAATCCTGCAATGGTGCCTTTAAGTCTATCTTATATTCTGTTTTCTTTTTTATTAATTCTTTGTATTCTTTTCTAATATCACTGTAACTCTACAGTAGTTAACATCTCCCTGTTTTTGAAGTTCCTTTCCATCCTAGAGAATAATTTCTTGTTTTCAAAAAATTCCCTAGCTAACCATTTATTTTTATTATGATTGACTCTCTCTCTCTCTCTCTGTTGTTTAAACTTAGGGATTAATTCATTTTGTAACCTTGTAATTTCTTAATTGAATAGACCAATTAAACCTTCACACAACTCAGTATTTCCAGTCTTTGCTTCCCAATTGGTAAGCAACAGATTTACAGTACTCATATAGGATTACATAACATTTTTGACAAAATCCCCAGAAATGGGAGTCCATCTAATTTTTTTGCTCTTGTTCTGGAAAATTAAATGGTCATTTTCAGTATGCTGACCTTATGGTGACACCATTACAGTGAACATGTCGATGACGGCAACATCGACAGTTCACTGTAATGGTCCACCCAAGACCTCAGCACCCTGTCTCCCAGTCCTGCACCCCCTCCATGAATCAACTCCGGCTCGGAGTTGGAATTCTTTAATTTGGGAGGTGTGGGAGGAAAAGCCCCCACTCATAGGGAGTTCATGTAGCAAAGCCCCCCGGTAGAAAAATAACAGGGGTTTCCTGCCGGATTTATGTCAACCGCAATTTGCAATTGATATAAATCAGTCGCTGTGATGTCGGTCAACAACATAGTTGTCGAACCGGCCTTGTAGAGCCATTCTTTGCTACTTTCAAACTATAATTATTAATAAGTCTTTGAACAATACATGAACTTTTCAGTATAAGTATTAATGGAAGCTATCATTATCCCACATTTCCTTAACAGTTGACCTGGAGATTTTGGCAATGTTAGAAATATCAATTATACAAAGGTCTAACACATAACCTCCATTTCTCATTTGAAATATTAAGTTCTCTTATGTATCATCCTAGACTATGCCATTAGTTATTCTTAATGAATTGTTACCCAATATTGACAATTTTTTCCCTGATTTGGAAATTCTTTTATCAACAGTATTATTAAGTGGCATATTATAAATATCATCTTGACACAATGTTAAGATTGAAGTTGCCCATCAAAATCAATTTTTCCTGAATAAGTTAACATAGTATTTTGCAATGTATTATTAAGACATGCTAAAGAATGTGTCTCCTTATTTAAATTCATACTTGGTGGGACATATCCATTCATTACAATAAAGTGTATCTCATAAACTGTTCTCATAGGCTTTGTGCAATTCTAAACAAATCAATCACCAGTAAAAAGGAAATAATTCAGAGAGCAAACCAGTTATGTTTTCAATGGCTGAATTTTCTTGAGCAGTGTATTTAAAAAGGATTTAATATGTAAAATGTGCACAGTGACTGTCTATCATGTATTTCCTTTATGTGCAGTGTATTCACTTAAAGTACGAAACAAAATTAAATCTATGCCTTTAATCTATCACAACTTATGCTTCTGCCTACCCATATAAACCATAAATCTAGTAATCATTCCCTTCTTGACTGGTCCCTCACATCCCACGCCCATAGGGTAATTAAATCTGGTATACTACCTGATGCCCTGAGTGATCACAATATGATCTTTCTGGTACAGAAAATTCATAGGACTAAGGCCCCATATAAAACCCTTCAAATTCACTCCTATAAGTCCCTAAACCTTGTTCCCCTCTTACACAACCTGTCTTGTCCTAAATGAGAACCTATTGCCTTGTCTAAGTCAATTGACAATGCTTCTAAGTATTTTAAGGATACATTTCTGGAGACATGGAACATTCATACCCCTCTTCGGCACACCTGAGTCAGGGGAAATCAACTCCTTTGGATCTCCCCTGAACTCTTGGCATGTCAAAGATCCCAGGACCTAGCTTGGAAAGCTCATAAAGCCTCCACGCTCCCTAAAGACTCTGACATCTACCACTCTCTATGAAATAAGAGCACAAAAGCTACTCACCTAGTTAAGCCTGAGCACTTCTGTACTATCTTCCAGTCTAACATTAATAACCCCTCTAAATTCTGGAAAGTTATACACTCCTTCTTCTCCTCCCCCATCCCCTCCACCCTCTCTTTACTATAAATAACACCCAATTTACTGACTACCTTATCGTTGCTTTTGAATTTAATTCTTACTTAACTTCTTGTGCCTCTACTGTCCTATCCTCCTTATCATCTCCCTAACCTGTTGACTCTGCTCCCTCTCCTAAGCCTCCACCCATCTAACTCCTTCTCCTTCTCTATGGTCTCACCCTCCAACACTTTGACTGCTCTCCAGGCTCCCAATCCCTCCCAAAGGCAGTTCAACTGATGGACTTGACCCTAAGCTGCTCTACCTTTCAGCTTTAACTATCTCTACTCTGCTAGCTGACCTTCTCAACCTTTCTTTTTCAATGGCTTCTATCCCCTCTGCTTGGAAGCATGCCACTGTTCCTCCACTTCCTAAGGGCAGTGACCCTACTTCCCCTGCAAACTATCACCCCATTTCTCTCCTTCCAATCCCTGCCAAACTTCAAGAACATGTGGTTCTATCACAACTCTCCTCATATTTCGATGACATAAATTTTTTCACTCCATTCCAATCTGGGTTCTGGAACAATCTCTCCATTACCACATCCCTGATTAGGCTCACTGACTCAATGCTCGCAGAGATGGACAATGGTCAAATCACATCTGCCACTTTTTTCAACCTAGCTAAGGCTTTTGACATGTCTCCCACACCCTTCTATTAAACACCCTCTCTTTGGCAGGTTTAACTACTTTTGCCACGAAATGGTTTAGGGCCTATCTTGTAGGCTGGACCCAATCTGTCAGAATAGATGACTCCATATACCCTCCTCTCTCTATTAATACTGGTGTCCCTCAGGGTTCCATTTTGGGCCCAGTTTTATTCTCTGTTTTTCTCAATGACCTTCCCTCATCCTGTTCTTCAACATCAATCCACATGTATGCTGGTGACATGGTCCTCCTCACCTCAGGTCATTCACCTAAGAATGTACAGTGGTAGCCATAGACATCGTTAGATATTTCATGAAATGTCTGTGATATATCTGGAAATTTCTTACCTGCCTGCATTACCACTATGGGCCACCAAAGTGAATCTCTTTAGATATTTTGCAAAATTTCTGGAAATATCTGACCATATCATGGTTGCCACAGTAGAGACCAGACTCCAGCATGACTTCATTAAAGTTCAGCACTTGTTTAGCTCTCATCAACATTTCCTTAATTCCAAGAAGACAGTCTCTATGACCTTTGGCCCTAAGCAGAGACTCTCTAGGCTCCCCTCACTACCCTCCTTCCATACCTTTGATGGGACAGTCTTTGAGGACACTACATTTTTTAGGTACCTTGGTGTTTGGCTTGACCAACATGTCAGCTTCTCTGACTGCAATCAGCTAGGTAATCCATCTCCCTATCTGTTGTTCAAAGAAGATGTTTTATACTGAATGGAGACTTTTGGTAAGACTGAGGCTATGAATATGAACAGCACACAGTTTTATTGTACTGATACACAAATTACACATCTTTGGGGGTGCACAGCATTATCTAGGGATTTTTCAGTTACATGTTTGGCAACTGTATGCTGATTGGACACACAGTGTTAATTAAAGTCAATGGATATCAGTATAATCTGAAGAGGAAACTTAGTGTTCTTAATTGTTGTATGATACTAATCAGGTACTGTCGTTGTACCCCCCCACCCCACACACACAGACAGACAGACAGACTGGTATGATATTCTAAATTGAGAGTCAGATATGAAAACATTCATGTTAATGATTTTCTATGTAATGGTGACAAAGTCAGTGTCGCTATACCTGTGCTAAATAGTTATCTGTTGACTATTGCACAACTAAAACTCTCTTTTGTGAGAAGATACTTACTTATTCTCTATAGAATTCTTTCTCAGTAATTAATACTGTGTCATGTATTAGTCCTTACTTATACATTTGACACATGATGCGTCTTGAGTGGAGAACCACAGGAAAACTAGTGACATCAACAATTACAGAACAGCTTGCTGATTGTAGAGGTACACATGCTTGGACAATTACTGCTTTTATGTGGTTAGCAAAGGTATGTGCTGTGATGATACGCAAGGAATTCCTGCTTTGCCAGTGTACAGTCTGAACAAAACTAGTACAGCACATAGCAATGTAGCAGCAGCTCAGTGGTTGCACAGCATCAAAAGTGTGATGGACATCCAGTAGTGACAGTAAGCATAATTAATAATTCCTTGTAGAATGTTCTTACCTTCTGACTCAACAATGATGACACTGTCTGAGTCTGAATGGTCGGCCTCCACAGCCTCTGATTCTGCTGACACTACCTCACTTTGTGGTGGGGGGAGCCTCTGACAATCTATGAATGAGAGATAGTAATGATTTTAATTGACTGCGGTATACAGGTACGTGTGTTTGCATATTTTAAAGACATTTATTTGAACAATTATAGTCTAGCCTGCCAGTTAAGATTCACCTAGAGGAGGTGCTGTATAATGATTTAGTATTAAAAAAAATATTTCATCGATTTAAATGTTACAACCAGATGATAGCAGTAAGATACTATCTATGGTAGTCTACCACAGCCACCCATCTACAATGGGTTGTGCACTGTGAGACAATACTCACAGTAAATAAAGGTTAAAAAAATAGACGGTACAGGTGAATGATTTCAGTAACACTCTATTTAGGACAGTTATGATTTGCACAGTGTTACAGTTCTTAGTAAATAGTGGGACCCATGCACAACTGTAATACTGCTTGTCAGGTAGTGCATTGTGAGTGGGCAGTGACAAGAAGAAAAAAAAATCAATTAACCTTTGTAGTTCCACTGCCTGTACAGAGGTTAGGAGTGATTTGGCATCAGCCTGGCAATGTACCAACCTGTGGCTCAGGCAGTGTATCAACAGTGGAGAACCACAGAGAAATAACCATTATGGAAATAACTTTTTATATTTCATTGACTGCAGTGACAGATTGTTTGGAATACAGGTAGCCTACGACCCCCCCAAAAGAAAAATGGCTACCGTTCCGTCTGTAGGCAATCAGAGTCAAACAAAGGCTATTATAATAAACAGTACAGTTATGGCAACAGATGAGTTTGGGACAGTAATAACTTGCACAGTGTCAGTGACTCACTGTCTCCACACCTCCTGTGACATACCCCCATGAGAAGGTATTGTATTTTGAGAGCAGCTGCACAGACAAAGAAAGTTAATAAATATTCATGTTACAGCTGTATTATTCTTGTTGATCAGTACTTGAGGAAGTTACGAGCTGAATACTGTAATGTACTTAATGCCATGTGTTGTAAGACAGGTCAGACAGTGCATTGTGAGTAGAGGATCTCAGTTGAAAAACAAGCATATAGATCAACGGTTAAAGTTATTGTATTGCAGGATTACATGATTTAAGAGTTTGAGGCTGCCAGTTAGGCAATACAGCCACTGTGGTGAAAGAAGAGGTTCTGCATCCTCGCTACTGACTGATTGTGATAATAAGGGCATGGATATCAATATAATATTAGTTTGATTTTAGGTAGATCAAAGTTATGATACTTAGGAGTTGATGGTATCAGCAAGTCTATATCCCCCCCCACACTCAACACCAGGCAGTGCAGGTTTAGTGGACAGCCTTTCTTATGCTGAGGCAATGTATGGAAATGGAGCATCACTGTGATTGTAGTCACACACAAATGGAAATCATTTCTAACAATGTGGATTACAAGATTACATAGTATTGTGAGAGTATCAGCCTTAAAGCTGTCTTGTGTGGTGGGATCTTGTGACACGTCAGGTTGTGGATGCACTGAGGCTGTGGTCTTGTACCTAGCTGCCTGAGGTGTTATGTTATTTAAGCAATAAAGCAGGCCCAATGCTTATGTTTATGGTCTGTCAATCACATTCTAGCAGTGTACTGTGACACGAGGTGCTGCTGAGTGCCACATGCCCATAATCGTTGATTCAGTGATCATTGACATAATGTATGGCAGTGGCTTATTGCTATTACTATAAAAAATGTTTATAAATAGGATAAAACCTTGATCAGTATATGGCTAAGCTCTACATGCATGTTAATAAAAGATTAACATTGGGCTGTTAGAATGTTTGCAGCCAATCAGAAAGATCAATTTGTGAGCTTCTTTTTATAATTATCACAACAGTATGCTTCTTTTTTATTCCTGTAAAAAAAAAAATGTTGTGTTGAGTAACATATAGTTTATTTACTCACTGTGTTAGGCTCCCCAACATTTGGCTTCCCTGCAGCCTCCCACAACTCATAAGCGAGGTAGTACCAGCAAACATCATTTTCTGGTATCTCATCTTGATTTTTAAGGGTGTAAAAACACTGGCGCAACAACCTCCACTTACTCTTACACATCATGGTATTTTTGTTTTTCACTTTCAGAACCATCCTCATGAAGTCATAGATGTGCCTCCACATCGCATCCAGTTTCCTGTTAGTGCTCCGCATTAGAATGCAGGCATTCCCTCTGGCCTGGGCTGCCTCAACCAAGCTGCACACCTCCTTAATAGTCCAGAGTCACATGCACTTTGTTTATTTCTTCAAAGCTGTAATCAATAGACATAAAACAGTATGTTAGAGTGCTGTATTAGGACATGCGCATTTTTTCTCCTCTGTATATATGTGATACTAAGGATGAACACACAGGTAAATATTTGTGATTGTATACTTATAATAACACACAGGACAGGATTCACAGAAGGGATGTGCCCAGGGCAATTCAGGCAGGGAGCCAATGTGCTGGCACAACCCCGATGTGCTGGTGTATCCCCGATGTGCCGCATACCACTAGTAATGCTATATGGTGCCTCTGGAGGGGCTGAGAAGGGGCGTGCCCATGCATACAATGTGCAACCCCATTCACAGCCCAATCCTGTGGTGCAATCCTGGGTCAAGTCTGGGGATGCATCACTGAAACATAAGTCTAGAAAACTAGACTTATGTCGGCAGGCAACAACAGGCAGGCTGCTGCACTGCAGGCAGCAGCATGGGTGCCCACCCACTCTGGCAGTCCAGCGAGCCCCCAGCCCCTGTACAATGCTGCCCCTGGCAGCAGTAATGGCCATGGTGCCCCTCAAGCCCCTGTACAAAGCTGCTCCCAGTGGCATCAACAGTACTAATCCCCCTCCCCAAGCCCAATAAAGTGACGCTCCCAGCAGTAGTAGTATAGTAGTATAGATGCCCCCGAGTGCCTGTACGATGCCGCTCCTGGTGGTTGTATTAGCAATGATGGCCCCCCCACAGTGCTCATATGATGCTGCTCCTGGTGCCGGTGAATGGCAGGCTGAACCCCCCATGCCAGCCCCAAGCCCTCGACAATGCATTCTCCTCCTAAAGAGGCATGGGGGGTGATTCATTACTTTCAATGGCGCTGGGAGCGACATGACTTGGGCTGGGATCGGGTGGGGAAGGGGTGGTGGACACACTTCGGTGCATTCAATTGGGGCATCACAGCTGGCGCAATGCAAATGGGGCTATTATGGCATGCTTATGACCTCATTGCACCATGGATGCCTAATGGGTTCATTTGCATGTCCCTGGGTATGAACCACGTTTTTGGGCTCAGGGCATCCTGAGATGCCCTACCCCAATGGGCTCACAGCCTGTCATGGGGATGCTCTGGAGCAGCCTGGGATGCTCTGGGGCATTCTGGGCTGGGTGCACCTGTGCTATCCACAGAGGGGATGCTCTGGGGGCATCTCCCTGTGCCTCCTCTGAGAATAGCCTGTTTTGCACTTAGTCCATCTCCCCTGCACCAGGGAGCTGTGATGCAGTGGGCGAATCTTCTTTGTGAATCCTACCGACAATGTTTAATGGTTGAGTAATCATTAGATAGTATGACATGGAGAAAAGAGTACTTTCTTTGTAATTCTGTGTTTCACTATGTCTTACATGAATAGTGAAACAACATAGTGATACTTAAATACAACAGTTTATTAACTATGTTTGTATGCCTGCCACTATTCTGAACATATGCATTAATCTGAATTTCTGTAGTGGTGTAACAGTGACATAGCATGGTTTTGTTTGTGTGTGTAATCAATGCAGCTTTTCTATTTTTTGACCGAGTTTATGGGCTCTTAAAAGAGCCTTTTTTTACAATTGTTTCTGCTGTAGCAGCCTGATATTTTTAGAGGACTGTGAGGATCCCATCTCAAAGGTCACCCAGGAAAGGGCAATTGCCAGCATGTGAAAAGTGCACATAGTCTGGTAGGTAGAGCCAATCATTACTATATTTAATTTCACAGTGATGTATGGTGTGCATCCCAGCCATGTGCAGATATCTGGATATTTGTATGTTTACCTTTCTGCGAGCTCTGTCAAGCAGGTACATGTGCTGTTCTGCTTGCCAGACCCTACCCTCTGTAATGTCAGAAAAAAATGATCTTACAGGCAGGTAACATACTCATAATGGAAGTAAGGTCCTATTTTGCTTCTGACACTAAATCTATCCATCTTTTGGTGCCCAAATCATTACCTCCAAGATGGATCAGCAGTATGTCTGGCCAAGCTTGAGTAGTCAAAAGTCTGTGCATTGTTGGCATGAGATGCTCCCACCTCATGCCACCTCTACCAAACCACTTAACAGAGCAATTTGGAAGCTGCAGGTCTGTGCCACAATCACTCCTCTGAGCATACTCTGAAGCACGCCTTACTATGCTGCTGCCCACTACCCACACAGTCCATCTGCTGATTTCTGCCATTCTTAGGTTTTAAACTGAGAAGTGGACAGAAAGCTACCAAAAAAAAAAATCTGTGTTTCTCCTGCAGTGGCTAGCCACAACTGAATGTGAAACTAAGATTTCCCTCTTAGCTTAAACATGTTATTGGTCAATGATTTGTCATAGCTAACCAATACAGTGGATGCACTGACTATTTTAACACTGAATGGCTGTTCTTGCTGTCAACCAGAAGTTCAAGAAGATGTCTCAGTGGGTAAATACTACATTTTCATAGGCTACTTCAAACAATTACAGCTTCACAGAGGCATGTGATTGGTTGTGTCTCCTGTTATGATACACATGCTGTTTGCTTTCTGCCTCCATTTGCAGCTGTATCTGTGCTAGTAAGTACTGATTGACACTCTGAGTTTAAACTTATAACTTTTTCTACCAGCCTAATAGGTCAATTTGATTATCATAGTCAAATACAGCATGAAAAAAACATTTTGTTTAATACTATTTTTGTGTTGCTAATAGTTTTTATAATGCTAGAAACATTATTTAGAAAATGTGATGTACTTACACTGTGAGAAGCAGGGTGTTTCCTTTTTTCCTAAGATGGCTGCTACGTCCTTCTTCACTGTTCTGTGGTTGTGATTGGTGGCTTTATATGGCCTGATGAATGTGCCGATACATTGATTGCAGTGACTGTCAGTCAAATAGACACCAGTCTGTGATTGGCTGAGTCTTAAAGTGGGTGTTTTGCAATTTGATTTTGAGAAACATTCGTGTGTGCAACACTGTTATTTGACACTTTCATGCATTTGACACTACTTTATGAAACTATATTTGACACTTTTGTACATTTGACATTGACTTTTGCAACAGTGTCGTGCAAACGACATGATAATTTTCAAAAGTGTCTCACATTCGATACTACTTTTAAAATATTTGTAAAAAACAGTTATTATTAGGTAAAACAGTACTGTGGATGCCTCACATTGTGCCAATGCTTGATTTTTACATTTTTAGATATTTATTATCATGTTATTATTTAATTTATCTTTGGCAGCATTTGAAAAGACTGTCTATTGCTTTACTGATCTTCACTTGGTACAGTAATTATCTCTACAATATTTAGTAGGCAGTAGTATTTACTGTTCTTATATGACATACAGATAGTGCATGATACTATGTAATGCTATGAAAAAATAAAAGAGATCAATACTAGATATTTCTTTTTCTCTATTTCCCATACATATGTCTGATTCTTCTGTAAGATTGGTGCAGACAACTATGAATTTGCAAACAGGGAAGATGCCTTCTAAACAGAGACAGAGGTCTATACAGAGATGAAACAGGTATCATAGTAGTTCACTGTTGCTTAAGAGCGATGCGAAACCCAGTGATGGTAATTCAAGATGTAAAATGATTCAGCATTCCAGTGAAAGCCTGCATTCAGAGCTTCATCACTCTGCAGAAAAAGAGCGTACTTGCTCAACAGCAAGGAAAGAATGTGTAGCTAAGCAACAGTTGTGCAGATCTGTGAGCCGAAAGACTACTGATGCAAAGACACACATTCATACACATGGTAAGCAGCATCATAAATTCATAGCTGCTGATGCTTATCTGAGGAAGCAAAAGTATTTTCAATCACTAGCTTCTAAAGCTAAGATTGACAGACTTATTGCTGCTGTGATGAGACGTGAGCACAAAAAAATAAAAAGTCATCTCAGTTTGATGAAATTGTGCCTCAAAGTATGCACATTTGTTAGTAGAGCAGTTTTTGTTCTTCAACGTTTGTGGCATAAGATGTCTCATGTACTTGAGCAGTTCATAAAAATTGTGTATGACATAAAGACAAGGCTACAACGGTATCCTGTCTTGAGTCTGCACAATTTCTGTGATGTTTTCACAGGATGGTGGCTGCACACACAGCACTCAGTGGCATATTTCTGGGAGGAGTCATATTACTCACAAAAAAAGGACAGCAACTTGTGCATTGATGAGTCCGGTAAAGTGTGTAATGTGCTCAGTGTGTGTGATGACACTACAATGGAGTCCGATGATGAATATAAGGTAACTACTCAGCCTCATAAACGTCACTGTCTCTCATGGACATGTGATGAGACTTGCAACCAGAGGCAGTCATCATTTGACAAAGTTGAGTACTTTATCAGTCTATTTGACATTACTGACCATAAAGACAAGCATAAACTGTTTGAGAGTATAGACCTTTGTGAAATATGTCCACATTCTGGACTTATGGGTCACTCGCTTGCATGCCTAGGTAGTGGTGTTTGTGACAGTATCTTTCACCACATGCGTATGCTGGGAGTGCATCAATCAGGCATGCAAAACTTTGTGTACAGGGTCTATGACATTTATCGAGTTGTTGCTCAGTATACTCAGCTGAATGAGTTACTGCAGTCTGGTGACATGCATGGTGCCATGACATTTCTGAAACAGCTGCAGCGTGTCAGCAGTGTGACAGATACTGTGATTGATAAGTAATCAATTGCTGATGGAAATTCTGTGTCTGTCTTAGAAAGTGATATTCTCAAGCAGTTTGGGAAATCAATTGCCAAATCTCAGTTGGCAAAGACAGAGAAATTTGACTCTGTATGTGTGTCCTGTGATCGTCTCTGTTATGAAAAACAAATGGTCACAGTGAACCTGGAAACATTGTCACCATACAATGACATGTGGTTTCGACTGTCAGCATTTCTGTTGTTAAAGTGTGACTTTCAGTTAGACCCAATCATTGTCATGTGCAAGCACTATTTCTCCAAAGTGAAGGCGAACATTCTGCCACCAAGGTCAGTCCTGAACAACATGGAGGCACGTGTTACACCAACTGAGATTGCCATGTTGAATATGGTTCAGACTATGAAACCATTTCAAATTATTCTATGTCCATACACAAAGACACAGCACATTCCACAAAAAGAACGCATTAGATCTCTTAAAGGTTCTGTTATGTAGCTTCACGTCCTCTGCAGGAAAATGTGGAGGAGATCTCCATTGAGAACACTTTGGTGATTCTTGTCAATGGTGTTCCAAGTAAGTCAAAGGTCATTTGGCAGGATGTTGTCAATGTAGAGAAGGTGAAGCTTGCTCTTACTTATTTAAAGATCAACAATCCCTTTTATGCAGACCTTGATGTTGATCACATCACCACTGTGTCTGTTGGAAAGAACAAAACCAATGATTGAGAAGGTTAATGTGCAGACAAATAATAATGTGTATGAACAGTACACAATTCACCCGCTACATGGCAGAGATCCAGTAGGGGATAACATTGATCTTTGTCAAATGAAACAGGTGGAAGCTGAGGCTTTCAACATTTGGGAGGCTACACTGGAAGCACGCTGTTTTCCAGATTTATTCCCAAAAGGGTCAGGTGAATGCATAGATGAAAGAGAAGTGCATGTACAGGGTGCTGAGTACCGTACTAGCCGTGTGCTCAGTAAGGATGGCAAATTCAGACATAACGTACAGTACCTATTTCATCTCCTTGGGAGAGTGAGCTTAACATACTGTCTGCATCTATTGCACATACTATTCGTCTTACAACTCCACTTAATGGAATAACAGCTGCACAGTTCCTGCAGAAATTGAAGCAGAAGGATGAAAATGTGCAAGTGAATTTGTCTTCTATTCTGTTAAGTCTACGTGGCACCAAAGAATACTGGTATCACAGACACTCTGAGGTGATGACCATGCTGCGAGAGTATGGTCCAGCCACATGGTTTGTCACACTCAGTTGTGCTGAGTATGCCTGGGATGAGGTCATAGAACTGTTGAAGTGGGCAAATTGTGATGTAGAGGGCATTTCATCAGTGACTCTCGAAGAAATGTGCTCACTTGACCCTGTGTCTGAGACAAGGCTTTCCACAAGCGATTCCATGACATTCTAACTTTCATTTTGTCAAAGGACAATCTGCCTCTTGGTATTGTACAGCATTACTTCTGGAGAATGGAGTATCAGGCATGAGGCACTCCTCATATTCACATGTTACTGTGGATCGAGGATGCCCCACTCATAGGTGAACAGGAAGCAGCACAAGTGCTAGCATTCATTAAGCAGTACATCACTTTGCTGCATTCCAGACAAGTGTGACAGTCCTACACTATGGAAATTGGTGCTGAAGTTTTAACACCATATTTGTGTGAAATACTGCCACCAGGTAGTGAAGAACAAATCTGATTGGTACACAAGATGCCATTTCGGATTCCCCATATGTGTCTGTCAGGATGGTTGCATGAATAAACTTTTTTCAGGTATGCAACACCACTTGAAGGCAAAATCTACCAAGAGGGTTTATGAGTTACCCAGAGAAGAGAATGAGGTGTACATCAATGACTACAACCCTACTCTTCTTTTAATGTGGCAAGCAAACATAGATGTTCAGTTTGTGGCTGACAACTCATTGGTTGTGGTTCGATACGTCACTTCGTACATAACTAAACATGAACAGACTAGCTTACAAGATCTTTGGGAATATATTGCCAGTTCAAGCAAGTCATTGACATCTCAGTTGTGGTCACTGGAGTCGAAGACCCGATCACATAGAGAATGTGGTGCTTATAAGGCCGGCGATCACTTGATTGGTACATATTTGTATGGCAAATCTGATGCTGTGCACTTTCTCAGTGTAAACTACAAAGAGAAGTGAAAATGTGTACTTATTCCTCATGCTGAGATTGAGGAACTGGCTCTCAAGAGACCGTCTTCAAGACATATCTTGAAAAATAACCTCATGGATATGTACTACCCCTTAGACATGAAGATGTGGATCAAATGTGTTTATTTGAGGTGGTTAAGTGGTATGACTACAAGATGGATGTCTCACCTGATTGTACATGTGACATTTACAAGGTTAAAGGAGTGGACGGCTGTCTCAAGAGACATAAGCCTTGGCTCATTGACCACTGTAAGTTACATTTAGGCACATCTGAGAGCAGAGAGCATTACTACTTTGTTCTCCTATTTCTATTTTGACCCTGGAGGAATGAATCTGATTTAAAAGGTGACTGCGATACATTCAAGGAAGAATTCAGTCGCAGTTATGAGACATTCAAAAATGAATCCTCAGACACATATATACAGAGGCTAGACACTGAGAAGAAGCAACTTGAGAAGGCACAGAAACCACTTGAAGAGGGCACTCCCATCAGTTTGAAGGACAATCTTGATCCAGAAGGACAAGGTATCCTTGGAGAACCTCTGCCTCTGAATGCCCCAGAAGTACTAATGTCAGAAGTGGAGAGTGCTATGGAACATGGCACACACTGCAGTGTTGATCCAGCTGAGCTGAGATAGAGACTCAATGAGCAGCAACGTGTGGTTCACTCTGAGGTAACTGATGCTGTCCGGCATGGATTATTACATGAAAACAAGAAATGTGACTGTCTTGACTACAAGCCACTGCTGATGTTTGTTAGTGGCTCAGCTGGCACAGGGTAGAGTTTCCTTATAGAAGCCGTAATGGCAGAAATATGGAACCTGGAAGGGTCATCACTGTCTGTTGCTGTTAGTGCTTCCACTGGACTGGCTGCATACAACATTGGCGGAATTACATTACACCATCTCTTCATGTTGCCAGTGGAGCATGACGAAGCAGGAGAGTATCATAAGCTGTCTTTTGAGGTTGCATCTCAGCTTCGTTCTATGTTTACTAAGATGAAGTTACTGATTGATGAGATTAGTATGTTCTCCAATGTAATGCTTGTCTGTATACACCTACGTCTACAGGAGATCTTGGGGACTGACTATGGAGATGCATTCGGTGGTAAAAGCATTGTTGTATTTGGACACCTCTTACAGCTTTCACCACTTATTTTTTTTTCTCAACTCTATTTCTATCTCTGCTTGAACCCCAAAGAACTCTCTCGGGCATCCACTTACCTCCAGCTCTACCTCCTGGTCTGAAACTCACCAGCTTCCTGGCACCAGCCCACCTATCCCCTCAGTTCTGAGCCCTCCTGAGGTTGGGCAGCCCTATCCTCCCAAGGGTGCTCTATCTACAAATTCAGGCTGGGCTGGGCTCAGCTCAGGAGCTGGATGAGTTCGGCCAATGGAGTGTGGCTGTAGGGTGGTGTCTTCGCCTATCTCCGGGAGCAGGTATTTTTACTGGTTTTTGTTGTGCTCTCCCCCAGTGGGGCCCTGACATGCGATGACACCAGGGAACATCTTGCCGAGGCTCTGCAACCCTCTTCTTGAGCCCTGTTGCATTGTGGTACCTCCAATCTCCACCAGAGGTAGCTGCGGTGCCAGGCATCATCCCTGGACCCCACTGAGAAAGGAGAGCAGTCATCCAGATGCTCAATCCTTCCTCTCCCCTGTTGACCCCTGGTGATCCAGGCTCATTCCCGAACCCAGGGTGCCAGCGTGGCATGAGGTATGGCATCCAGCGCCTCAACCCTCAGTGCCACAAGGCTGACAGCTTGCACCGGCTAATGTGGAACATGTCTTTGCAGCTCTGACTGTTAAGCAGGCTAAGAATATAATAGGCTGCATTGGAGATTTTAACCTGTGGGAGTTATTTACCTATGTCAAGCTGTATCAAAACATGTGACAAAGTGGTGATCTGGCTTACAAGGCACTGTTGGATCAAGCTTGTACAGTTCTCTGTCACCAGAACATGTTTCAGTGTTACGTGGATGAAGAATCAGAATGAATACTACATCCATAGAAACAGCATGTGATGTTTTCAGTGCCCACAGGCATACGCATTGTGTGTCTTATGCCACGACTGAAGAAATGTGCTGAGTTCAACAGTGTCATGTTGCAGAGAGAGAATCAAGAGATTCTCACACTGCATGCTGTTGATACAGTTGATGATGTCATTCTAAGTCAGAAAATGGTAGTGAAGATGACTGAACAACTCTCTGAACTGAAGTCAGATGTTTCACGCACAGCTGGACTGGAAGCTGTTCTTACAGTTTTAACAATGCACGTGTCATACTATGCCGCAATCTTGATGTGGAGCATGGCATGGTAAGTGGTGCCATGAGTAATATCATTGACTTTGTTTACAATGTTCAGAAAACATTTATTGAGGCACTTCTTGTTCACTTTGACAACATGGAACTGCCTGTACAGATTGATCATACCTGTGTTAAATTCCAGGTATTTAAGGATACCTATGTTAACAGGAAACAGTTCCCAATTATTGTTGCATATGCTGTTTCAATTCACAAGTATCAGGGCTTGAATTTGGATTCAGCAATGGTGGACATAGGGACAGACATTTTCAAAGATGGCATGAGCTATGTCACACTTTCACGTGTACGCAGTCTTTCTGGGTTGCACATCATAATACTCGCACCTCAGAAGATACGCGCTAACAAGTGATGTATTGTCGATTACAACAGATTACATAATCTATATTAGCCACAGATGTCTTTAATACCACAAGCTACATGTGTGGTTGTCTCACATCCCACAGTCACAGCTACACCTGGCAACAAAAGAAAATGAGCTCCTACAACTGATTCAACTGTGCAGAGTGGTAAGAAGGTCAAAATGTCAACTACAGATGCAGAACTGAATGTCGGCCAGAAGTCAGTTGGTATGGCTGTTGCCCCAGTGTTTGATAACAGTAGAAGAGTAAACTGCTATGCTAATTCAGCTATGCAAGTCTTTCTCCACATGTCAAACTTTGTGCAGGCAATATCTGCTTCACAAGACACTGCTTTATCAAAAGCATTGAAGCAGGTTGTCGGTGTGGCTTCTGACCAAGCTAACAATGTACAGTCATTTTTACCTCTGCGACAGGTGTTGGGGACATATGACGGATGCAGTACATTTGCTGCTAACGTGCAGCAGGACGTTGGCGAGTTCATGATGGCAATCATAAATAGCTTGGATGAAGAGGGGATTCCAATGCATCAGTATTTCACTGTGTCATATGTAACCAAATATGTATGTGTGTTATGTGGTTCAGAGCGAGAAACCACAGAAGACATACTTTGGGTTTCTCTGTTTGTGCCTCAGATAAAAAGTGTCAAGTTCCGGCAGCTGTTTACGAATGCAGAAAGTGGTCACTTGTGTGTAAGGTGTGGCGGTACATGTACTCAGTCCATACGTCTCAGGACTTCATCTCAATATCTTATGCTTGTATTGCATAGATTTGACTCTAATGGGCTCAGAGTTGACACACCTATCACTGATTTCATAGCTGGTAGAACTGTATTTAACCAAGCAGTGTTTGATGCTCATGCTGTGATCTACCACTATGGCCAGTCTGTACATTCTGGTCATTACACTTGTTTGTTGAGGTACATAACTGGCTGGGTTGAGTGCGACAACTCAACAAGCTTTTTCAAACAGAGACTACCACGACACTTAAAAAATGCATATGTGCTGATATTGAAGACTTAAGACAATCTTCATGTGTCAGAGGAATAGTCACACAAGTGACATACTTTGCTGTTCATTTTGTTACAGAGTGACTTCTGGCACATTATCATATTTTTTCTAACAGTTGTACATTCATTACTACATTGTAACATATCACATGGTTTCATAGCATATACTTACTCAATGTGACGTATAAGATTGTTGTGTTGATCAGTGACACAGTGAAAATAGTTGCAATGGTCTTTAATCGGCATCAGCTGTCTTCACAGTCACTAGAAAAAACACACTTATATGTCTAAGAAAGATTTTTTAATGTCAAAAGAGATATTCCTATCTGGTCGCCCTCTTCTGTCATTGTCTTTTCTTATGAGTATGTTGTATGCTGACATAACAAGTACTACTTAACACACTTGCCAACTGTGTGCCTCTACTAAGGCACAATACTTGTTCATGTGCATTAAGATAACAGTGTTACATATCTGTTTGTAACAATTTGCTTTATGTTAACATTACTAGTATATTTTATAACTAAAAGATATCCTAGTGTTTGTTCCAGTTCTGTGTCAGCAGTATTCAGTTCTCTTTTGTTTACATGGTCGAATGAGCTGTACTTAAGAGTACAATACTCAAATATTTCACATCACTCTGTACATGTTGAGTAGCATCAGATGTGAGCTGTGTTCCTTTTTTTATCCGCTTGCATCTTCGCTGACTTCCACCATTTTGTGTCGCAACAGTGTATTGCTATAGCTGCTTTGTTGTCATACATCTGTTTTGTATTTATGTATATATAATAGTTAATACATCACTTAGTAATAGTTTGTAACTGTGACATTTACAGTAGTTGTTTTAATTTATTTATTTTTTATTTATTTATTTTATTTAGCTTTTGTTGGCTGGGTAAGTGCACTAGACAAATCCTGCCTATTTTCAGGCACGACCCGGGGGAGGGGGATACAGATGAATGCCAACTGACCTTGAACCAGATTAAGCTGTTGGTGGTATTTTAGTGAATGAGGGAAATTTGGCCAGGACACCGGGGAAATTCCCCTACTCTTTTCGATAAGTGCCATGGGATCTTTAACATCCACCTGAACTACCACCAATCCAGGCAGATGGGACCTCGGTTTAACGTCTCATCCGAAAGACGGAATTGCCATATTAGTTGCTGTATTGCAAAAATAACTAATATCTGACTGTTTTGAAGTATTACATTCATAAGCATTTAAATGTTATGTGAAGATATTTATTAGTATGACATAGATATGTAGTTGCACATATATAGTATTTTGTAATTCCATATGGTCATAATAGATATCAAAGTTATGTATCACACTAGATGCTCTTAATAGTGTACATGTTACATTTTCTGATTTTAATATAATTAAATGTTATAGTCATAGCATTCTGGTAACAATTTCTTTTATGTTAGTAGAGGATGTAACAGATCTAGGTGCTTTACTGCTTCGTTAGTAATTTGATTATTGATTTGATACTTTGTTCTGATGTATATAGTCCCTGTTACCATGTGCTATTTGGTTTAGTTGTGTACTGAGTGAATTAAATGTATGTTTATAATAGTAAACAATTGTACATTGGACACTTTCACTGATAATAACTGAGTTTTTGTGTTCCTGAGAATATTTTTTGATCGCCTCTATTGAGGGATTGGGTGGCAATTGTCCAAATGCAGTAACATAGTGATATTTCTTAACATGTATATGTATGTGTATACATATGCATGAGTGTACACATAAAATATAAAACAATTTAATGTTTAAAAGTACGTTTCAGATGAATATTTTTCTAGAGAGGATTGGCAGTTTTTGCTGGTATTACTTTAACCGTTGCATTTGGTTTTTCACCCACCCCAGGAACATTCACACTATCAGTCACACAATGACAAAAACATCATAACTGTTTGATATGTGTATGCAGTGTGCAGAGAGTGCTGTGGTAAATGTGTTTATGTATTATGTACTACTGTCACATCTTAGCCATTGACTATCTGTGAGACTGTTTTACATGTATTTTAAACATTGGTGAAAACATTTGAATGTTTGTTTTGTGAGACTGATTTTGTGCACCAGCTGGATTTTTAATTTGGCCTTTTTTAAAATTTTTAATTGGGCAATAAATCTTTTGTAAGCCTTATCGACCTGTGTTGTGTCTTTTTTTTATCATTTAACAATTTCTCCTTCCCTTGCAACCACAGTCCTGCCTTACCTCCAGTCGCCGCTTCTTCATTCCACCTCTGACCCTAAAGTTCCATGCCCAGCTGGCAGATGCATCTCTGCCTGTGAAAGGGGCCCCCCAAAGTCCCTGTGCCCGTTGAGGAACCATTACCGGCACATGTCTGGACATCATCGGCCAGTGAAACTGCTGTTATCAAGCTGCCGTGGATCTGTGTGTTGCTTTTTCCTCCATTGGTTTCCTGGAAGCACAGACGTGCAAGGACATCAGCGCACTAACGTGGAGAAATCTGCCATGCTTCCCCCCACTAGCACCCATGCTACTGCAGTACCACCTTGCATCTCCAGGGACCAGCAGAGCATGACATGCATCCCTCCCTTCTCCCCAGGGGTAGGAGAGCTGTTGTTGGTTGCTCGATCCTAGTCCTCCCCTGCTGACCCCCAATGACCCAGGCTCGTTCCTGAACCCGGGTCACCGGCATGGCTTGAGGTGTGGTGTCCAGTGCCTCAACTCTCAGTGCCACTGGGCCGGGGTGTTGTGTCTTTATTTAAGCATAAAGTAATAGTGATAATATGTATGTTGCTGTTGGTGTATTGGTGCATCTAAACATAGTGTATGATGCTCATTAGTGCAGATTACATCCTGTGCACTGTTTATCTGCTATAGACCAATGTGGTGAACAGATTCATCTCCTATTCCATTGATTGAGCATAGTATTTTTACATCAAAGGTGCAGAACATGACCTATTGCTGGATAAGTACTATCAGAGAACTACATATTCAGGCAAAGGTATTTATGTCTTGGTGAGTCTGTGTTGTGAAAATGGAGGTATGGTCTAAACAACATTTTCAAATTAATATGACATAATTATTTCTCAAAAAGACAGGAAATTCATGGCAAAAAAAACCCATTTAATTCATCAGTTAGGGTTGTTCCACAGCGACAAAAGCAAGGAAATTCGCATTCCTCCCACCCTCCAGCTCACACACACACACACACACACGCACTCGCGCGTACACACACACACACACATATGCAAGTAGGGGGAAGGACCAAGGCAACACGACCAATCACAGACAACCAGCAGCAGGTGACAGACATAACATACAACTGTCTAAACATACTACAAGATACATCCATCATCATGGGCCATCAAGGGTGCTGGCTTCTCACTGCTGAAAATACTGCTTTTTTGTATTTGGAAATGTTTGTTGGGGCACTGATTGTTTAAACTTACAAAAAAAGAGCTAAACACTGTAATTGTGGGGTGGGGAAAACTGTGTCAGATGTGATTTGGGACGAAGTGATTACAGCCTTCCTGTGCCTAATTTGTTGGTAGCCAGATGCTTCGGCGCCTTAGCCCCCTCCCTGGCCTTTCACTTGCTAATTTCTGGCCCCCCTGCTGCTCTACTTATGCCAGAGTCGAAAAAGAGTTAAAGTCAAGCTGCGCTCTCTCTTGTCTCCCCAGAGGAAGACCCTCGCTGAGCGCCCCTATCTGAGCGCCGAGGCCAGACGCCGCCAGCGGGCGGGCAGCACCTCCAGCCGGCGCCGAGCTCCATAGAGCCAGAGATACCCTGCTTCAAAGGTACAGCAAAGCCGCAACATTTATGCCCACCCGCCCTTCCCCCCTTGTGGACTTTATTAGTAGTCACTTTCCGCCAACAATCTAAAACCACGCCCACCGCGTCTTGCCCACCTATAGCCTGCCACACATCCCTCGCTGATCACAGATAGTGGATCACCATATTACTCCATCATTCTGTCTATAGTGCTGACACCTAGTCTGAGCAACCACATAGCAACACCGCCGACGGAATAAGCAATTACTGCGAGTATCTCGCATGATAGAACATCTGGTCACCTCATAATGGGGAACTTTCCCTTGTGCCTTTTTGTATTACTCATAATACTGGAATTCAGTATAAGATGCAGTCATCCACAGGATACAATGCAAAGTGATACGGTGTTGTTCTCCTCCTGCTGCAATCACATAGCAGTCCCAAGAGACTGGATATGTTTCTATGACATCCCACTAATACGATCTTACACACTTAACAGCTACTATGGAGGGACACAGTCGGCTGTACACCTGCTTGGTGACTATCACCAACTGCTTTCAGATATACAGTCCACACTTAGTTCAGTTAAAGTATTAATCTTTTCTATTACAAGAGGCTGAAGGACCGAACCCGGATGGCATTTAAGATTCCAACAAAATAAAAATAAGAAAAAAGCAATAAAAAATGCTTCTACTAGATCCTATACCCTATCTCTGGTGGCAACTATGAAATTACTACTGCTATTACTAATTTGTTCAGGGAACGTGGAACTTAACCCTGGGCCACCTGGGAATATCTCTGCACCATCAGAATTAGTAAAGATTAAAGGGCTAAGCCTTCTACATAAAAATGTATGTAGTCTACTAAAAAAAATCACATTGCTCCAAGCCTGGGTTAGCCATACACTACCTGACATTTTGGTAGTGTCTGAGTCATGGCTTAGGCCTGACACAGCTGACAGAGACATTAACTTACTTGACTATCAAACATTCAGAGCTGATAGACATACAAGAGGAGGCGGAGTAGTAATCTATGTAAAGGCCAACCTACCTGCAACTTGTCTTGATTCTTCTTCTATGGCAAAAGAATTCGAGTGCCTATCCCTCAGAATAGCTCTCTCCAACACTACCTCGCTACAATTGATCGGCTGTTACAGGCCTCCTTCAGCTGGCCTTAAGATTCTATCCCATTTGGGTGACTTGATCTCAGAAGGGAATGAAGAAACCATAATCGTAGGTGACCTTAACCTAAACTGGTTTTCTAAGGCAGCTGCACCACTAACATCATTCTGTGACATGCATGGGCTTACACAGCTAATAAATGAACCTACTAGATTAAACAAAAAGAACCCTAAAAACAATACACTTTTGGACATACTATTAGTGAGTAAACCTCACCTCTTCTCACATATTGGAGTACTGTTCAATGACATCAGTGACCATTGTACTATTGCAGCAATTAGAACAGCATGTAAGTCTTCATCCCCTACAAAATTCATGCTGAGGAGATCGAAAAAGAAATTCAACATCAATGCATACCTGGATGATATCAAACACTCCACAAGATGGCAAGAATTCTATTTAGCGAACACTACGGAGATTGCACATGGTATTCTAAATGATAACATCACAAGTGCTCTAAACACCCATGTACCAGTTTCTAAACTACGTATCAAAAATAAAACCTGTCGTTGGTTCAATTCAGATCTTAAATCCACCCTGCTCAACAGGGACAAGCTTTGGAGGAAGGCTCAAAAAACTAAGTTAGCCACTGACTGGGAGCAGTTCAGAAAAGCTAGGAATCTCTGCACCAAGAAAGTGCGAGACACTAAAGCTGCATATTACATGGCTGAACTAGACTCATCATACCACAACTCTGCCAAATTTTGGAACACCATAAAATATATAACTGGCAATGTCACAAGCAACCTACTCCCAGAAAAATTACATAGTGGAAATAGAACCATCATTGACAGAATAGAAGTCCTGGAAGCCTTTAATAATCACTTTACTACTGCTGGGCTAGCATTTGACTCCTCTCCAGCCAACCTACTGAGATTGCAACTAGGGATTAAGAACTCTGACGCAAGAGTGACTGACTCCACTTTCTCCTTCACACCAACCACGCTGAAGCAAGTTGAAGAACTAATATTACAGTTAGATACAAAAAAAAGTGCAGGTGCTGACTCCCTTGACCCCTACTTCATAAAAATTGCCATACATGTTTTAGCAGTACCGGTGACACATCTGTTCAACCTCTCACTACAGTCAGGAGGTATCCCGTCAATCTGGAAAACCACTCAAGTTATTCCACTACTGAAAACCGGGGATCCCACAGACCTCAATAACTACAGACCAATCTCCATTCTTCCGGTATTGTCCAAATTGCTTGAAAAATTGTGAGCACCCAGTTAAGGGAATACCTAGAAGCTAACAATCTTCTAAACCCAGGGCAATCTGGCTTCAGAACAAAACACAGTACCATCACAGCTCTTGCAAAAGTCACCAATGACTGGCAACTTGAATTGGACAAAAAAAATTGTGTTTGTGCTGATTTCTTAGATCTAAGTAAGGCCTTTGATACGGTTGACCACGACCTGCTCCTCTCATCACTGAGGTCAGCTGGGCTTGACACCAAATCCATTACATGGTTTTATAATTATCTTTCAGGAAGAACTCAGCAGGTAAAGGCCGAAGGAGATATATCCCCACTCAGACCACTTCAAAGAGGAGTACCACAAGGATCTATCCTTGGCCCTATCCTATTTGCAATATATATCAACAACATCGACTTAAATCTTTCCAAAGCCACTGTACACCTGTTTGCTGATGATACAGTACTGTATGTTAGTCACTCTTCACCTATTACAGCCTGCAAAGAACTACAAGCAAAATTCGGCCTGCTGCAACATCAACTGCTGGGAAAGAAATTACTATTGAATGCAAAAAAAAAACAAGGCAATGTTTTTTTCCCCTCAGGTGCAGACAGGATACACTATCCCTTTCAACCTTCCTAAATTATCCACTGCCCTTGGTGAAAACCTAGATTATGTCACAAAATTCAAACATCTGGGGGTATGGCTAGATAATAGGTTAGACTACCTAGAACATTTGGAAGAACTGCTAAAAAAACTCAGACAAAGACTTGGACTTTACTACTAAGGCACTTCCTTACAAGTGATTCAAAAAAGAAGATGGTCCAGGCCACTTTCCTCTCAGTACTTGACTATGCTGACTTCTTATACAGTCGCTGCCCTACTGTATGTCTGAACAAAATAGATACACTATATCACAGAGCCTTGAGGTTCATCACAGACCTACCTACAGCACTCACCACTGTCTGCTTTACTCTGCAGTGGGATGGACTTCGCTTCAAGCTAGAAGAGATAGAAATGCAATACTATGGACCTACAGAGCAATATCGCAGCAGCTTCCAAAATATATCTCTGACTGTTTTTTACAAGCCACATCAAATAGTTATGCATTAAGAAGTCTGAACCTCATTACCCTCAAGGTGCCTAAATTCCACTCCCGACATGGTAGATATGCATTTAGCTATGTGTTATCCACTCTATGGAACACAATGCAGAAGACATTGAAAGTGAAGAAGCTTATATCTATTACAGCCTTCAAATATCTATATAATAGGATTTTCAGAGAAAAATGTAACTGCTTCCATCAACACTAGATTAACCTTTCATTTATAGATAGACAGGACAAGCTTACTCAGCACCCATTGTGAAGTTACCCTTAGTTCACTAACCAGTACCTTATTCATTTCCCTATACCCTTAATACTTTAATCTCCTCAACACTCCCAGCTCCTACTTCTCCAGCCTAACCTCTCCTCTTCCTCCTAGACCTACTCTAGATCCTCTTATTGCACCAACTCTTATGATTCCCCCACCCTGTTCCCTACCCTGACCATTACTGCAGGTATACATCCTGCCAACTCCTCAGCCACAAACCCTCCCTTGAGTCATATCTTTCAGTTTTCAATACATCCATTCATATTAGTTTAATAATTTGTCTAAGGAATTCTCTGATACTTTCAACCCTTCATCAAATTGTGACAGTATTAAAGTGTCTCCCATTACCTATTTTAGCGAGCTGGCTACCTCATGAATCGTGTATATATGTATTATATCCTTGTTTTTTCTAACATATCAATTTATGTGTTCTGTACTTGATATATTGTTTCATTTCTGTTTTCTCAAATTTGTGTATATTCCGATTGTTATATTATTGGGATTTGTTGTATAACTCTCACTTCTGTCTTCTCAAAATTGTAAATATTCTGAATGCTATATTTCATGTAAATTGAACCTTGACCTTACCAGGTCCATCTTGCAAATGAGCCTTGCTCAACGATGTTTGCCTGGATAAATAAAGATTTGATTGATTGATTGATTGATTGAAGGGTGCAAGTTCTGCTGCCATCCAAGTGAGTTTATCCTCTGCATGCATGTTGCCCATCAGTTGTTACCCTATTACAGTATACATTTTTTATATCTAATAGATTTTGTATATCTTCTCAATGTCAGTGTGTTGATAATCATCACTGTAATAACATGCCAATATCTGGCAGTAGTGTTACAGCCCTTTGTTGACTGTTAATGCCTCCTGATGTTACTCTGGAATAAGACAATCCTGTGTCAGTATTACATTCTCTGCACAGCAGTACTGTACAGTCATCTTACATTGTAAAATATAACATCAGTGTGGAAATCTCTGACCTGATAACTCATATGGTAACACTATACAATAGCTCAGTTGTTAAAACTGTGTCATTTTAAACAGAAAATTGTATGCATCCATTATTTGATATACTGCTGCTACTATGGTATTCAAAGCATCAATGTTTAGACGTCTATTTTCATGAGCACATAGTAGTAGAGATCAGTTTAAGACACTTTACTGTGTCTAACAACGCACTGATCTTATCATCCTATAAGAAACAAAATTGCAGCAGTACAGTATTATCCATTAAGTCATTCTCCACTATTATTTGAATATTTACAGTTCTATATGAAACTGTCACCCAAAATATTCTATGTCACTAGTTCAGTCTTTTTGCCTTGCTTTGACTCTGTAACTGTTAGAGCATGTTTATGTTTGTATACACATTACTACCTATGTGGTATTAGGGGTGGTCAAATACAACATTTTTCAACCTCTGTACCTATGAATGAATAATATTAGATAGGCTTAATACCAGGGTTTCATGTCTGTTAATGGCTCCTAATATCACCACAACAGTAGCAAATAATGTATTTTAATGCAATAATCAACAGTATGCTGCTCACTGCTATCTAATCCTAAACACATCAACAGCAATTTCAAACTGTAGGTAACAAACTGTTAAATATCATAATGGCCCATGGTGGAAATTATCATGCAAATCATTTTCACAGATTCACGATCATATGACTATTGTCATAGGCTAGCAACATCATGAGCCATCTATAGCACTGTTAGTTTCGTTAGTGGCTCTGCATGAGGCAGTAAAATTACAAGATATTTATTTTGCATACTGTTTTGAATTGCTAATAACAGAACTGTCACATAAGTACTAAGTACTGTATGTATTAATAGATATGTGACAAGAAATTATCATTCATGCAACATGCGTGTCTCAATGTGAACAAGTGCATCTTGATTTGAACAAATGTCTATTTAACAATACATGTAACTTAAGGGGTCTCATACTGTTTTGTTTTTTTGTGTTTGTCCACATTACATAACACACAATGTCATAGATAGTTTTGTGTATGTTGATGCCTCATTATATCATCGCAGCATGAACAAACAATCTATTTCATAGAAATTCTATGTGTAACAGTATTCTTGTGACATGTAACCATATGAAGATGTGCACAACACTCTGTACACCCATGACTGTTCAAATGCAACAGTTGTTGGCTCATGATGATGGATGTGTCTTGTAGTATGTTTAGACAGTTGTATGTTATTTCTGTCACCTGCTGCTGGTTGTCTGTGATTGGTCGTGTTGCCTTGGTCCTGCCCCCACTTGCATATGTGTGTGTGTGTGTGTGTGTGTGGAGCTGGGGGGGTGGGGGAATGCAGAGTTAGGGTTTTCATCCATAACACTAAATTTCCTTGCTTTTGTCTTTGTGGAACAACCCTAACTGATGCATTAAATGGAGTTTGTTTGCCATGAATACATATACAGTACAACCTCAGAGATCCAAACAGCATGGGAATGTTCATATCTCTGAAATTTTCATAACTCTGAAAATGACTTTGAAATAACTACAACGGGGCTTCTTGCAGTATCAAATACAATTTTAATACGAGTCAAACAACAAAAGGTTAAATACAGATAAGCAAGGTTCAGTGAAAGCCGTTAAGTTTCAGAATGTTTAAAAAAAGTGTTATAGCACTTTGCTTCAGGGAGCGGTGACTTTTTTTGGCAGCGAGATGTTGCAGTTCCCTGAGCAACATTAGGTTCATGGGACTCGCTTCTTGCTGCTGCTCCAGCCATTCGACACAAACTGAGAAGCATTCTTCAGCTTTGCTGTGAGGAACATCAACAGTAACTGCCCCACCCCCCTCATCTCCCTCACTGTCAATTTCATGTTCTGTACTCACTCGTGCTAGATTAATGATGCCAGTGTCCAATAAGATCTGATGCCCCATTTCTTCGTTATCAGCACAAATCCACTCCTCCTGCTTCTCCTCAGGTAACTCAGGTGCTTCATGCTCCTCTCCAATGGTAATCTGAGTGCTGGCCACTGTGAACTCAGTCTCTAGTTCATCTTAGTATGGCCACAGTTTATTCCAAGACCTACGAAGGGAGTCAGAACTGATCTCACCCCATGCTTTTGTGCTCAGGTAAATAGCATCCTTCACAGTCAGTGACTTGCAAAAATCAGTGTAACAGCTGTAGTCACTCATTCCCAACAAAAGATGATGTAGCAGATCATGCTTACAGCAACATTTTAAGTTCTCTAATACACCATGGTCCATGGGCTGCAGAATGCTTGTTACATTGGGGCGCAAAAAGAGGCACTTAATGCTGCCATTACCTGAGATACTGTAAGATCTTCGACTACAGGGTGTGAGGGGGCATTATCTATCAGCAAGACTGCCCTTGCTGGTAGAAATTTAGAATTCAGATATTCTTTTACAAGTGGGACGAAGTGTTTAAAAAAACAGTTGCTAAAAATATTGCGGTCCATCCAAGAACAACACTGGCTATAATAATGCACTGGAAGTGCTGACATCGTAACATTTGCAAAACATCTGGGCTTTGTGCTTTTATTAATGAACAGTCTAAGTCTAAAATCTCAACTTCGCTGTTGCCATTAATGTCACTCTATCTTTGCTTGATTTAAAGTTCTTATAGTATCTTGTCTCTCGCAGCCATTGGCTAGTGTTTTATTGGGGAGCAACCTCCAATATAGACCTGTCTCATTGCAGTTAAAGACTTGATCTCTGGTGATCTGTTGCTGTTTCACTAGGTGTTGTAGGTTGATTTTAAAAGACTGTGAGGCTTCACAATCAGCTGAAAGTGCCTCCCCCTGCATACTGAGCAGGCATATGCCGTGGCCATTTTTGAAGTGATGTAACCACCCAGAACTAGCTTTGAAATGTTCTTTAACACTGTCAGGGTACATTTGTTTAAACAAAAGTTTAGCTTTCTCGCTTACAATGATGCTGCTGATCGGGGTACCTTTACGGCGTTCTTGGGTGAACCAGAAATGCATGGCACAAAGTCCTCATTTGCTGCTTTTCTAACAATGCAACATGTTTGAACAGAACCTGTATCTTTGGCTTCTTGGGCAAACTGCTTAATTTTACCCTGAGACTTTTTTAAGTCAAAAACTGTCAATTTGCCAATTCCATACTCCTTGGCACCAGAACTCAAACTCATACAGCGTTCAATTTTACTTATGATTTCAAGTTTAGTGTCGATACACAAGGTTACCCACTTGCATTTGTTAGCCTGCTTTCCTGCCATGCTGATCTATGCTGATAGTATTGAAGAAGATTAACACCTTTTAAACAGGCAAGAAAACAAGCTGCAGGTGGCAATTAGTGTTTAGCGCTTTGGGGTGTGGTTAACAGGTCATTCCAGTTCTTTGAAGTTCGGATCTCTGAGGTTTTATATATATATATATATATATATATATACATACATATACATATATCTATATATATATATATATATATATATATATATACACACACACACTACCGGTCAAAAGTTTTAGAACACCCCCATTTTTCCAGTTTTTATTGAAATTTACGCAGGTTAATGTCTCAATGTACTCTGAAATTAAAGCAAAGAACAAATAAACAATTGGAGATAAAAAAGAAATCATAGAATCATTTTAACAAAATTTAATCTAAATTTTTGACTCATCAAAGTAGCCACCTTTTGCAGATATACTGTAACCGCTGAACACACTCGTGGCATTCTTCCTACAATGGACATCAAATATTGTTCGGGAAGTTCTTCCCAACACTGTTGCAGAAGTTCCCACAAATGTGTTGCACTTGTAGGTTGCTTTGCTTTCACCCTTCTGTCCAGTTCATCCCAAACCAGCTCGATGGGGTTTAAGTCTGGAGACTGTACTGGCTATTCCATGATTTGAAGCCTACCGTCTTGTTCTTTTCCTCGAAGGTAGTTCTGACATAGCCTGGAGGTATGTTTTGGGTCATTATCTTGCTGTAGGATGAACCCCTGACCAACTAGGCATAGACTAGAGGGTATTGCATGGCACTGCAAAATGCTGTGGTAGCCCTTTTGGTTCAGGGTGCCAGTCACTCTGTGCTGTTGTCCTGTGAGCTGCCTATCACGCAATCTGTTGACTCTCAGAAACTTGTCTTCTGATTCTGTTGTGGCTTTGGGTCTGCCAGACCTCTTCCTGTCAGAGTTTCCTCCAGTTTCCAAGTGCCTTTTGATGGTGTAGGAAACTGTACTCACTGACACCTTGGCTTTCTTTGCAATTTCTCTACAGCAGTTTTTGCTAACCTAAACTTTTTTAACCTCTAGCAGTTTACCACTTACCTTTGTACCATTTCAGGTTATTCACTGGACTTGAATTGCTTAAATTTCAATAAAAACTGGAAAATTGGGGGTGTTCTAAAACTTTTGACTGGTAGTGTGTATATATATATATATATATATATATATTATGGTAGCACGGTAGTGCTACCATAGTTAGGGATGAGGAGCCATTTCTCTGTTAAACCCCAAAAATTTGCACCTTAATAACTTTGCAACTGTTTGATGGATTTGCCTGAAATTTGGAATTTATGATCAAGAACCATAGGCCTTGGGATCTACTAAGTTTTGTACTGGTCGGATATACGGCTGTGGAGTTATTAAGTGTGGTCTGTGCGCGTGTTTACGCTTTTCTGGAATTCTGTGGTCGCACCTACAGGTCATACGGTTTGCGTGACTGGCCCAAAATCTTCAGGGAACATGCAGCCGGGGTCCCCAATGTGCCTTTCGAAGATTTCGGAAAAAATATTAAACGGTTCAAAAGTTATTCAAAAAACAGTTTCCCATTATAAGTCAATGGGAAAAGTTAACAAAAAGTTCAACACTTTCGCAAATGCATTTTTACTTTCGCAAATGGGCCATTTTGTTTTCAGTTGGTGATCAGAAAAATGGTTGGCATTTAAATTTGGGACCCTCTAGCAACCTAATTTTTTTGTATTCACCTAGTCGGGCCCTGAGGATGCTTGCCATGTCTTTATTTTGTGGTAAAACACCCCAGAAATATGTTTTTCAAATTTCTGGAAAAAGTACTTTCACAAATTACTTTCGTGCTCATGAAAGTGTCGCAAATTTTTGCGAAAGCTTTCGCAAATTGCGGTAGTTTTCTAGTCTGTGGGAAAATGACAGCAATTCTTTGGCACTGCGCTGCAAAAGAACCGTTGGGAGTTTTGAGCTGAGATTTGAAGGGAACGGAGCCGACATCTCACTGATGTGCCTTTCAGTGTTGTATTGAAAAAATATTACACGGCAGCAAAGTTACGGCACTCCAAAGTTGATGGTTTTTCCCATAGGATAACATTACGGCGCCCTACGCATTACAGAAATCCTTTGGCACCCTGCTGCAAAATAACGGTTTGGTCTTTTTTCCTGAAATTTGAAGGGAAGACAGCCAACAGCCCACAGATGTGCCTTTCAGTAGTTTGGTGAAAAAATATCACACGGCGGCAAAGTTACGGCACTCCAAAGTTGACATTTTTTCCCATAGGATAACATTACGGCGCTCAACGCATAACAGAAATCCTTTGGATCCCTGCTGCAAAATAACGGTTTGGTCTTTTTTCCTGAAATTTGGAGGGAAGACAGCCAACAGCCCACAGATGTGCCTTTCAGTGGTTTGGTGAAAAAACATTACAGGGAGGCAAAGTTATGGCGCTCTGAACTTTTCTTTTTTTCCCATAGGATAACATTACGGTGTTTGCCGCGCCTTTCAGGGCCCGTATCTCGGAAACGGTGCGAGATACGGACTTTTCGTCAGAAAAATCTTAGCCCCCTCATGGGACTAAGAGTCAAATTAGCCAGGACAGTTGTAAATAATATGACTTTTAAATTTTTTTTCTACGTCGTACGGTTCCTGAGATATAATGTATTTAGTATTCCAAGATCTCATTTTCTGCGCCGATACTCATTATTTTGCATACATTATTTGTACTCACTGTCTTTCTCAATACAGGTTTTGGGGAAAACCAGCCTGTGCGCTTACATTACTGTTACTGTTGCCCTTCTGCTTGCGGTTCCGCACCGCTTACTTCACTGCTGACGCCTGCGCCACCATGTGCGTTATCCTTTTAGTGCTTTCATTTGCGCTTGTGTTTCTGTTATTTTTTGCCATTTTCTGTCTACAGTACTGTTTATCTTTCTGTTTCACTTTACATCACCATGCCCATTGACATTTCTGTTTGCAGGCACCATGTTACTATGTGACAACACATCACGTGGCAGACCATTCCCGTCTATGCCACCATGTGCGTTACCCTTTCTGTTCTCATTCGTGCTTGTGTTACCATGTGCGCCACTGTTAGCATTTCTGTTTGCTTTGCTGTCCCTGTTAGTATGCCACAAGACATTATGTGGCGGGAGCTTGAGCCCAAAGGCCCGTGCTCCCACCACGCAGATATGCGGTGGAGTGTTGGGGCAGAGGGCACCGCGCTCCCGCTGCTGCATTACATTCACTATTTCTTGTTATCATTCTCAAAAAGAAGGGAAATTAGAGGCAAAAAACTCAGTTTAATGCATTAGTTACAGTTGTTCCACAGCGACAAAAGTGAGGAAATTCGCTGTTAGGGTTGAAAAACCCCCTTGCACCCCCACCCACCCCCCAACCGGCATTGGGGTGTGCATTGGGATCATGAGTCCTAACTCTCACCCCATTCTCCTATACTTCTGCTGCTTTACACAGGTCATGGGGTGAGAGTTAGGGCTGATGATCCCAATGCACACCCCAATGCCACCACGCGCATCATCCTTTATGCTTTCATTTGGCTTGTGTTTCTGTTACTTTTTGCCATTTGTGTGTACCGCACTGTTTCTCTTTCTGTTTCACTTTAGTCCACCATGCCCATTGACATTTCCGTTTACAGGCACCATGTTACTATGTGACCAGACATCACGTGGCACACCGTTCCGTCGCCACCGTGTGCGTTACCCTTTCTGTTATCATTCGCGCTTGTGTTACCATGTGTGCCACTGTTAGCATTTCTGTTTACATTGCTGCTCCTGTTACTATGCCACAAGACATCATGTGGTGGGCGTGTGGGGCACATTACATTCACTATTTCTCAATATCATTCTCAAAAAAAAGGGAAATTAGAGGCAAAAAACTCCATTTAATGCATTAGTTAGGGTTGTTCCACAGCGACAAAAGTGAGGAAATTTGCTGTTAGGGTTGAAAACCCTAACTCCGAATTCACCCCCAGCAGCACACACACACACACACACACACACACACACACACATTCAAGTATGGGGGAGGACCAAGTCAACACAACCAATGACAGACATCCAGCAGCAGGTGACAGAATAACAAACAATTGTCTAAATGTACTACGAGACATCCCCACCCACCTGACCAGGTACTGCATGCTCAGTGATCAACAGCAAAACTGAGGCCATGTACACCAAACGTACACATCCTTGATTGCAGCTGCACACAACGTACCACACTTAGTAGTTGCATGGCCTTACCTACCGATGCCCCACACCACACCACAACTGGTACTGTGCCGTTATTCAATATAAATGCTGAAGGTGCATGATGACAGTTGTAGAAAGGTTTTAACACTACTGAGTATACATTAATTAAGAGAAGCACATAAATTAACTACAAGACACTAGCATGCTCAAGATAAAAGTAGTGATACATTTAGTAGGTGATTTACATAGTAGTACATTTACTGCAATGGTTTACTCAACATAGAGAGGCTGATGTAAACGTATGGAAAAGCATTGCCTGTTCAACGCTGTGAAATTGGTACTGGAAGTATCACATGCATTCTTACTGATGAAGGTGTACTGCTGATGTACATACATAGACCTTCAGTGTGTTTCAATATTAAAGATGCAGTAAGTATTCTTTGTAAGAAAGATTGTAATTGCATGGATCAGGCCAAGCAACTTCTAAATACCGTAGCACTACTGAGCCAACAATGATGTACCTGTATCGGACATGTATATAGGATAGATTTTCCTGTAGGCACTTACTGAGTATGTTGTACCTGATAAAGACAATCTCATTGCATCTGTGATGACTAACTTATTCAAATAGTAATACATTTGCTATTGTTGCAATGAGTGATCTATGCCACTTATGGACACAGTGTGATTTTTTAACAGTTGTTTCATACTCAGGCTGTATGCCTACTGTTTGGGTTTGCACACTTCTGTCACTGATGCTATCAAAGTGATAACTATGTTAATTCTGCTACAACAGGAATCAAGTAGGTATGGTGTAGATATAAACAGAATGTCTTTTAGTATTGATTTAACTCATAATGGGGTAAATGTACTAGGACAGCAGGAGTTATCCTCTATCACTGAGTCTGTCAGTTATAATCACACTAGGGTTTCGATGACTGTAATGATCAAGTTACACTGTTCATCTTCATGAGTTCATATTCACAGCCATTCTCCAGCAACTAGACAGTGTATGGTGTAACTGGGTGGGACACTGTGTTGCAAAGCTGCTGCAGTGCCTAGCAGAGGGAGAGTATCTACTCATAAAGACAATTAAGCAATAAGGCATGACCAACAGTTATGTTAAATGGTCTGTTAATCACCCTGTAGGGTTTAATGTTGAATGAGGCATATCCGAGTGCCACATGCCGCTAGACAGTGATAAACTGACCATTAACATAATACCTGGGAGTGGCTTATTGCTATCATAATAAAACTGTTTTTAAACAACATTAAACCATGTTCATCATATGGTTAGGCTCTACATGTATGTTAATAAAACTAAACATAAGGCTGTTACAATGTTTACAGTCAATTAGAAAGCTGCATTTCTCAAACCCTTGTTATAATCAGAGATATTATACCTGTACAACTCCTTGGTTTTGCTTAACTCTATTGCTCAGGTGGCCCACCACAAGTGGTGTGTGTGGTGTGGGCATCGGTAGGTAAGGCCATGCAACTACTAAGTGTGGTACATTGGTGCAGCTGCAATCAGGGATGTGTACGCTTGGTGTACATGGCCTCAGTTTTGCTGTTGATCTCCACTGAGCATGCAGTACCTGGTCAGGTGGGTGGGGATGTCTCGTAGTACATTTAGACAATTCTTTGTTATTTCTGTCACCTGCTGCTGGATGTCTGTCATTGGTTGTGTTGACTTGGTCCTCCCCCATACTTGAATGTGTGTGTGTGTCTGTGTGTCTGTGTGTGTGTGGTGCTGGGGGGGTGAATTCGGAGTTAGGGTTTTCAACCCTAACAGCAAATTTCCTCACTTTTGTCGCTGTGGAACAACCCTAACTAATGCATTAAATGGAGTTTTTTGCCTCTAATATATATATATATATATATATATATATATATATATATATATATACACACACAAACACATTTGTAGTTAATTGTACTCCAGAAGAATAAGAAGTCTGAAAATTCCTTTATTCCTTTTTAGCCACTGGCAAGTTGTTCTGTGTCTTGTCAGGAGAATGTCCAAAGTGCATTGCAATGAACTTCTGTTTACAGGGGATATTCATAGTCCCTCTGGCTGGCTGTAAAAAATACTGGTCTGGTCCTAACTTTTAGGTCCATAGATGTCACTCTTCCAGATTTTAAGGAATTATTATTTATTTTTTTTTATTTCGGTCCTCATATCACCACTTCCTGGCACTACTAAAAAAAATTAATTAGAATGTGGTAACCTTGCTGACACCTCCTGCCTAAAACATTTCTCCTTTTGATCCTAAAGGTTTATGACAGGGGAGATAGCTTCTCTCATCCTGAGACTTTATTACACCAATTAGCTAGCCAGGGACTTCCATCCCCTTTGAAAATGTAATGTTCAGCTTCCTGGCTAGTAGCAGTTTCTCTGGGTTACATAGGAATGTCACATATTTTGCAAGACCCTTACTCTCTTTCTGTGACCTTTCAGTAGCACTGGGCATTTTCTTGTGGTATTTAACATACACAAAATCACATCAGAAAATATGACAGAAATATATCTGCAAATAATGACTGGCAGTTGGATAGTGCACCATAAAGGCAACTCCCAAGATGGTGCTGCTACCACCTTCTACTGAACAACCCACACTTTAGAAAATGTATCATGCAGGAGGCCAAACATCTGTTTTTCACAAAATACACCAGGGGAGGTATTAGTGGGCACTGTATAGAAAGCCTTTAAGGCTTACTTAAGGAGCAGAATTATTTTTTTTTCATCTGTGCAGAAACAAAAGCAAGAAACAGATATTAAAGTGTTACAAGAGCAGTTGGGTCCCCTAGAAGCACAAGCCAAATTTGAAAGCTCCCCAAACCTGTCCTTAATAGCATAAATAACAGGGTTGAAATATGAAATCAATAAAATCTTGCCCAGGATGGCTGAATGGCAACTATTACGAGTTAAACAAAGCTTTTGGGAATTATGAGAAAAAGGTGTAACACGTTTGATGTACAAGCTACGAGAACAAAAATCAGAATCCAAGATCCAGGAAAATGAATGGTTCCATTGCCATCCACCCATAGTGTTAATACACCAATCCTGCAACAATTTCTTAGGTAGGTGCAGTTACCCTTCCTCTCAGGATACTTAATGGAGGAGCCAGACTGCTCCATATCAGCACCTAAATTACAGACAGCACTAAAACAACTAAATGGAAAGCCCCTGTCAGGGACCTATTCACTATAGGTGTAAACCAAATAATGCTGCAAATATTCATCCCCCCAAGGTGCTGGTTGATTCTCAGTGAATACCACAACCATGAGGGAGGCTATAGTTACTCTGCTACCAAAAAACATCTAATGACCATTAGACTGTGCAAATTACCATCCTGTCTCTACTGATGCCAAAATAGTAGCCAAAGTGCTAGCATCGAGACGGGAGAAACCCCTTCTCTTACTAACTCACAATATGCAGGAGGGGCTCTGCAAAGGTAAGACTGGGGCAGGACAACATTCTTACAGTCCTCCATCTCAAATGGGTGGGAGGGAAACTCAAAACACCCATGGCTGTCATTGGAACAGATTACCACAAGGCATTTCATTCAGTAGAATAGGGTAACCTGCATGTAGTGCTGGTGAAATATGGCTTTTGCCACCAGCCCAGTGACACTGAGGGCTAAGGCACTGGATGCCTTAACTCGCAGCATGCCGGTGACCTGGGTTTGGGAACAAACTTGGTATGTCAGAGGTCAGCAATGGGGGGAAGGCGGAGTTGGATGGAGCTGCCGACAGGCAAGCTCTCCTTTCTGGGGAGGTGTAGGGGTTGCCTCTGGCTAATGGCTGCCACCTGGTGAAGGCTGGGGACAGCACAGACCAAGGAGGATCCAGGTGCTAGGCCTATGGGGTGGGAGGAAAGGGGCTATTACCAGGGCCGTGGACTGATGTATGCCTCCACAGAAATGTGTACCCACTGCTGGGGCCCCTGGGAGTGAATAGAGGAGAAAATCTTTGCTGGCAGCAGGAAGGCAACTGACTTCCTACAGGTACCGCTCCTGGGCCTGGCATAAGGTAAGCCCTGGTAATTCGGGATGATGGGGCTGGGGGGTCGGTCAGATAGGGGCTATCTGGGGAAAAAGGCATAGAAAATATGACATGATAAAAAGAATATGGATTTGCCCCACAGTGAACTTCATGTATACCTAGATTGTATCTGTTAGTTGCATTAGACTGCATCCCTTGTTAATGCCTCCTGCAATTAAAGAAATCTGTTGTTAACTCACTGCTCCCCATAACAAAATCAATATTATTGCACCTGCTGTGTACAGTATTGCATTGGTCTGCTGTCAAATGTAACACATTCTTCTGCTGTATGTAACTTGATAGGCTTGATAGACACTTTGAAAATGGGCTGTTGACCATAAAGGTCCTCCAAACACCAGACATATATAAATAAATAAATATATATATAAATATATATATATATATATATATAATACATGATGGGCAGGAGTGTGATATGAAAAATAGTTTCACTCCTGCAGAGTGAGCTCTGGATACTCACGAGTGCCAAAGGCATGAGTGAAAGTATCCAGAGCTCACTCTGCAGGAGTGAGAATATTTTCTATAGCACACGATCTGCACATCATGTGTGCTATTTATACAATGGGATGGGAGCTTCAGAAATATTATGTTTTATTGTGTTCTTTTCCTGTTTCTGTGTGCTTTCTGCTCTTTCTGTGTGTGGCCTGAGTGTCTGTGATTTTTTCCTGAATGGGCTTGGAGTCTCAGAAACACTATGGGACACAAGTGAGTGTCTTTTGCAATGCTAATTGAGTAAGTTACAGGTAGCAGTGAGAAACAGAAACTTTTTTGTGAAGCAGTTTCATTTAGAATGCAGACTGTAGTGAACCTCAGATCAGCATAGTTAGTGCAGTGAGTGAATGGTGACGTCAGCAGAGTATGCATATCTGTCAGATATTTTAACTCTGCTGCTGTCATCTTCAGATATCACACTGCAGTGGAAATAACTGAGGTTATCACACTGACATTGCTCCCACCTCGATTGTGTATGTGTGTGTGTGTGTGTGTGTGTGTATATATATATATATATATATATATATATATATATATATATATATATAGATATAGATATAGATAGATAGATAGATAAACAATTCAAAGCCTGGATTACTATCATATACAGTATACCAACAGCCACTGTTCTTACTAACTCCAGGGTCTCACAACTGTTCAGACTACAAAGAGAAACTTGGTAATGCTGCTCCCTCCTCTCCCTCCTATTTCTGCTAGCTCTCTACCCGCTGAGAATAACCCTGCTACATGGCAAAAAGATTCAAGGGATCTAAACAGAGAGGTGAAATACCTGGTCAATACTTATGCAGTTGACAAACTTATTACTTTAGTTGATCCCAGGAATTTGTTACCTCTTGCCATACCCATGCTGTCAGCTTTTGCTGCTACATAAGGGCTCTTAGTAAAGTGAAAAAAAAAACCCTTAAATGGAGCCTGTACTGCCAGTTGTTGTCAAGGGACACAAATCAGTTAAGAAAGAAGGATTTCACATATTTAGGGGTACATAGCCCCACTAACTGGACAGTCATAATCACTTCCACTTTTATACCATTACTAACTGAAGCAGAACTTGAGATAATGCATTGGCTAAAACTAAACCTTACCCTAAGAGGGAAATTGGAGGCAACCCAAGTATTCCTGTCCCTGAAGCGTTTGTATATCTTTTGTAATGTCCCACTAGAAATAGAGGACAGACACTTCAGAAAAAATGGAAAAGTTGGTAAGCAACTTCCTCTTGGAAGGGAAAGCACCCAAATCAAGCTGAGTCAGACTCAGGGCTCACTGGTTCAGAGGAAGCTTAGGGCTACTCTGGTTCCAGTGCTATGCACTAGCATACAGAATGGCATCAGCAATCAAAGGGCTGCAACCACCTGCCCCCAGGCACCACAATGGCTATAGCTGGAGATGGAGCTAGCCCAGAGCCCATGCTTAGTACTCTGTTAAATCCTAACAGCAACAACAGAGCACTGACACACCCCATAATCTTATACCAGAAAAGCCTGGCTCAGAAGTATGAATATGACAGCAGTACCTAGAGGTAACAGAACACCGCCAATTCCCCTAACGTACCTGTGTCACAATGCCACGCTACAGATCAATCACAAACTAATTCATTGAGGCTCATGGGAAAAAGCTGACATCTAGATGATGCATGATACCTCCATTTCAGTCATAAATACTCTAATGTCATTTCAACAAGTACAAGATAAATATAAGTTGCCAATATCGGACTTCTGAAAATACCTCCAGAGAAGAACTACATGATGGGCAGGAGTGTGATACAGACAAGTGGGCCAAAAAACCCTCATGCATTGCAGTGGCTCACTGAAGCTACAACTCATCCTCCCTGCAAGGGCTGGCAGGTAGGGTATATAAAACAATAAGAGACTCCCTGTCTCCAATATTAGAAATATGTAGAGTGCAATGAGAACTTGAGCTGGATACAGATATCTCCCAGGCAGTTTGGAAAAGATTCATACGAAATGCTCACTACTCCTGCAAAGATATAAGGGACAATTAATACAAAAACAGTTCCTTCACAGATGGCACAAAACACCACCAACTCTTTACTAAGCAGGGCTGCTATCACATTTCAACTGTCGGAGTTGCTCATAACCTAACGCAAGTATGTTACACATCCTCTGAAACTGCCCTTCCATATCAGCATTTTGGTCAGCTATTCTAGAAGACTGCTCATCTGTAATGGTGACATATATTCCACAGTGTCCTGGTCTAATACTGCTTGGGAACACCCACCCCATCAAATACACATCTAGATACCACCACTGATGGCTGTTAGCAGCATTTATGGAGGCAAAACAGGCACTTCTTATGAAATGGAGACAACCTCCTCCACCTATGGTGGTTGCATGGTACTACACGTTGCTGGTTCAACTGGCAGAATTTGAAAGACTATCTGCTATAGCTGCTAACATGCACCACATATATCAAGAAAAATGGGTCCACTTTATTAGTTCTCACCTGTGGTCAGCCCCACCTCTCTACCAATGAACCTGCTCACGTAAGGGTGTACCTCAGTGGCAAAAGAAGCTCACAGAAATAATTCCAGATTTGGAAATACAGATTCTTTCATAGCATGAAAGAAAGCAGTGGAGCTGTATCCAATGCTTGAACTACAGGTGTCATAGTGTTATTTCTGTAGATTCAGATACCATTAATTGCTGGCAGGGAATGCCAGAATAGTAAAAGCTTATATTAAAGTATACACCTTTGTATCAGTGGTATGATAGCATGTAGTCCTCAATGCTTCATTGTACTAAAAAAACAGAAAAGAACAATTGTTTAGAAATGAAATGCTTTTAATTAATTTAATTGTATTAATTTAATGCACATTTAAAAGCTTATGAAAATGTGACCATGACCTGTGTATTTTTATTTTTTTACTTTTGTTTCTATTTGAAACTGTGTTAATGAGGTAAATAGCATTGGGCCACATGGCCCTTGTACAGGCTAGACCCAGGAGCACACACACAGTACAATTTTCATGCAAACGATTACAATGAAACTATGCATAAAAATATTCACATTTAAGTTACAACAATATAAACTCTCTACATTAAAAATGTACAATACTTATTTAGACTAAGAACAAGGCATTGAGCCCCAGCTGGGATTTCTGAGTTCCTTTTTAACTAAGTTTCAAACTGCTGCATATTTGGAGCCTTTCTAATTTCCAAATTGATGTTGTTCCAGATGTTTGCAGTAGAGTATCTAAAAGCTTTTTGGGTTATGTTAGTTCTACACAAAGGTACTGGTAAGGTCAAAACATTATCTGATCTTAATGATTTGGTGCTACCTTTGGGGACAAACATGCCTTCTAAAGATGTAAAGGAACTACCTCCACTCACTCAGGACCCTTATGGTAAATCACTCAAGACCTCTGTAGGTCTCTGTTTAACTGTCTTCTCAGCCAGCCAGTGTAGTTGAATGCTTCTGGGCAGACTAGGTGGGCGAAGTGGTTCTTTTCTGCTGACAACATTTATGTTTGTATGTTTCTAACAATGTTCTGCTGTGAATTGTTTGTTTTTGAGGTTCTGCACTGCTCTTTTTAATAAAATATTTCATGATTTAAAAACATCAAGGAACATTGTATAAACACTAGTTACATATGTGGATACATAACTGGGAGAAAACATTAAGGCAACTGGGTGAAAACATTTCTGTGTAAGGCAGTTTTGGAAATGGCACCTGATGTGTCTAGACAGACGTTGGATGTACCTGGTGCCACCAGACACAGACAAATCTTATAGATGCACCTGCATCCTTGCTTTAGAAAATCGAACCCCATCTCTCCATCTCTGCTTTGTGATCTCTGTGTCCCACCATCTCCTACAAATTGGCAGCAAATCTCAGATTTTAGTTTTGCAATTATTTTCACAAGAAAGTGTGCCATTTACACAAATTAGGCTGACAGTTACTGTTTGACAAATTATAACCATCATGATAACATGAACTCTAAATCACTTACTAGAACAGTTAATAAAACAACTGTAGCACCTATTTTTGTGAGTAAAATGCTGAACCGTGTGATTTAGGAATGTACCATAATTCTAACATTCAAGTAGTGGAAAATATAAAAGCAGGCAAGCAGTTCTGAATAATGCTATCATTCCTCTGAAGCAAAACTGTTGTGATAGAAACATCAGACCTTTGTACTCTGTAGTTCTATGCTACTTGATATTTTTATCCAGCATTTACATAATAACATCTTCAGTTTTCTGCACAGGATTTCTGTCCAGGAAAGAAAATAACCATTCAGAATCCATTTTTAGGTCTGTAGCTGTCCCCTACTGTAAGTCATTGTCAGTGTTCTATCTCTTTCTCTGCCACATACTCAGTTATTTATTTAAGTCTTTGGTTACCAGGTAAGTGCCCTGACCCAAAGGACTGTTTTCAGGCACTACCCTGGCCAAGAAATTGCCACAATAGAGATACAGACACATTAAAATGAATTAGATACCTACAGTACAATTACAATAAATTGGAGGAAGGGTGACACACACACACAGTGGGGATATAGGACATGTGGAGCAAGTACAGAATGCGTACCAAAACAATTCATAAATCAGGTAAGTACTCACAATTACACATTGGATAATAGGTTCAGACAGCAGATTCAAAGTGTTTTGTTGAGGCATGACAATTGGAAGAGCAGGACTGGCAGAAATGGAAGGTGGGAAAAAAGCTAGTCAAAGGAGATTACCCTGGAGAGCTCAGGCAATAGACTTCAGTCAACAACCAGGATTTGAGACAGGATGTGAAAGTGCTGTGGGTATCAGCTGAGCAGAGGGATGCAGGGAGTCTGTTCCAGAGTGAAGGGGCAGTGACAGACAATGCTTTTCCACCCATGACTGTAGAAACTTTAGGGACCTCCATGGGGGGAACTGAGGACTCGAGGACATGCAGAGACATCTGGGAGAAGCTCTGGCATTCAGGAAGGGCATGTATGGTGATGCATTACCACCTCTGAGGGGGTTGTCAACAATACAGCTGAGAGGATAGTCATATCAGCCTGAGAGTGAGAGCCATCCTAGCACCTGGTAAAGGTTGCAGTGATGTGCTAATTAGGGTGCCAGGAGCGTGAGCTGACAGATGTTGTTGTAGTCTGAGTTTAGTTGTGTGTGCAGGGCAGAGGACACTTGGGAATATATAGGGGGAGCAGTAGTAAATGATTCAGACCAGATTGCCTTGGGCTATAGCTAAACAGGCCTCATAGATCAGGAAATGCTTAAGCCAATAAGTGGCCCCAAGTTTCTGGACTACCCAGTACACTATGGTGTTAACTTGCTCCATGTAAGAGAGGAAGGGGTCAAGAAGTATACCTAAATATTTACAGTAGGGAACATTTGAAGTTTGGGACCATCAGGAGTAAGTACAAAGATGGAGGAGTTGGACTTGGAGATGCTGGCCAACTAGGGTTTGGCCCCTAGGATATTGACTTTGTTTTGTTTTTTCATGGACCAGGAGCCTATGTGACATGAACCAGTTGTAGGCAGAACCATAGTTATGGGTCAGGATTGAAGATATATTTGCCAAGGACTTGTCGCTGTAGAAAAGGATGAGATTATAGGTGAACAGTAGTGCTTCACAGGAGAGGCTGTCAGAGAGGAGGTGATTAATGAGGATGGAGAACAGTAGAGGTGGGGCCCAGGACAGAGCCCTGTGGAACACCCATTGTGACAGGTAGGTCAGGGGAGGTGGTGGTGCTGATATTCACCAACTGGGATAGCCCCAAAAGATAGCTCCAGAACCACAGGGAGGTCTCCGAAGAGCAGCCAAGTTAGTGGGAAGTGGCATGTAGGAGGGGATGACTGACCAAGTCGAAAGCCTTGGTCGGGTCCACAAATACAGCACAGGTGGCATTCCACAGGTCCATGTTCCTGTGTAGATGGTTAGTAAAATGGGACAAAGCAGATGTAGTGCTGTGAAACTTGTGGAACCCATGTTGTTGACTGCACAGCAGGTTATATTTCCTGATATGGTTGGATAGCTGGAGGTAAACAACTTTCTCAAGGGGTTTGCTCAGGTGGGAAAGTAGGGATATTGCTCTGTAGTTGTCTGAGGAAAGGGGGTCACATGCTTTGAAAATTGGTACTACCTTGTCAATCTTCCATGGCTCTGGCATGTTTGCGGTGGTCAGTGCCAGATTAAAAAGAATGGTGAGTGATTTGGAGATGCCGGGGAAATAAGCTTGAGTGTCAATGGGAAGAGACCATCACTGCCAGTGCTGCGCCTGTTAGGGAGGCACTTAAGGAGTTTGGTGGGGTCCTAGTGAAAATAAAGTTAAAATCCTCCATTTTTTGCAGTTTTATCTTCATCGTCTTGTGGCCAGATGGTGAAGTTTTTTAATTCCCATTATATCCTGTGGGACTTTGCTGAACATTCCAGTCTTTTGGATTGCTGTGTTTTTTTTGACAAAGGATTTGATCTCACAGAAAAGGATTGAGTCTAATAAGAGCATTCCTTTTTGTGGAGAACACAAATCCTTTTTTCGTGAAAGAAAATTCCTTTTCTGTGAGCTGCCATCTTGTTTTCCACTTTTTGGAAAAAGAAAAAATGGAAACCCACAAAAATGTTGTGAACAAGATACACCAACACATGTATCTTGTTCATTGGGACTCCCTTAAATGGATTCTGAAGTTCTTTCATGCAAAGCAACATCCAAGAGTGTTTTATTATCCATTTAGATTCCTTTTTTGCAACTAGCTAACTTCCTTTTTCGCAAGCGGAAAGTTAGCGAGTTGTGAAAAAGGAATCCTTTTTCACCACCCTCAGGTTTCTATAGATACTTCTGTAAGCAAACATTTTGCATCTTCAGCCCTAATGCTCACTCTATTCTCCCATTCTCCTATGCTGTGCCTGTCCAGCTTGTTTGCTAATGGAATGGGGTGAGTGTTAGGGCTGAAGATTCCAATGCCACTCCCCGATCTCTCTTCATCTGTGCAAGGTGGGGGTGGGGTGTTAGGGTTGGAAACCCTAATGCAATATTTCCCTACTTTTGTCGCTTTAACTAACTTATGCATTAATTATGTTTTTTTGCAATATATATATATATATATATTATAGGGGTGCAGTCGCACCCCTATAGTTAGGATTGAGAAGGCACTTTAATGTTAAACCTCAGATTTTGTGCATTAATAACTTTCCAACCATTAAACAGATTTGCACAAAATTTAGAATGCACAGTCTGATATGGTAGATCTCTTGATGTTTTTTGCCTGTGGCGCTGCAACCACACCATGAAATCTTTTGGTCTGAAACTTGGAATTTACAAAGAGTTTGTGTCAGGGAACAATCCAGAATTGGTTTGGTAAAAAAATATTAATCCATTCCAAAACGTTATAAAATTTTTAATTTTTGAGTTCTGAACATGCTCAGTTGAGTCCAAAATTTATATGTATATTTTGCGCAAGATAAATGGTCTCACGATCAAAGATTTTGTCAGATTATGGAAGAAAAATCTTAGTTTATCAGAAAATTCTTTCTTTGCGAGCCGCCATCATGTTTTTAGTTTTCCAGTATAACAAAATGTTGTAACTTTCTCCATGGGTGACTTTTGGGGCAACTGAGGCATGTTTTTTTTTTTCAGGGTGACCCCCTCTACAAAGCCATGCCTTTGGTTTGCTTCATTTCTGCCAAACATAGGTTTTTAAACATCAAAAATTCTTCTTATACATCTCGCTAATGATCTCTGTTCATGAGCTTGCAAAATCCTGGGCCATGAGATGATCCTAGTCCACGAGCTTTGTTCATAAGGGGAGGACCAGATTGCCAGAATTTCACAACCAGATGTCCCTGGGGATGACCACATGTCCATGGGGATGACCAGATAGACCAGTTTGGCAAGACGAGATGTCCGCTGATGGACTAAGATTTGATAGGTCTTTGACTAGGATTTATCTCACGGCCAAGGATTTTGCTATCCCATGACTGAAAATGTTTTAAAGGGGTAAAAACTTTAGAATTGCATATCTCATTAACTGTTTAGTCTTTCTACTTGAAAATTACAGGAGGTTGAGGGGATGTCCTACAGGTATGAATTATGCTGTTTGGTATTGTGGAATTCAGTGGTTGCATAGATACGCCATGACAAAGTTTACGTTTTTCCCATAGGATTACATTGGAGTGTCTGTCATGCCTTTCAGTACCCGTATCTTGAAAATGAAGCGAGATATGGAGTTTTCACCACCTGGAGGTGATCTATGCTGCTGGAACAAGATTCTCAACTATAGAGTATACCTGCAGTGGAATTTTTGTAGGTTACACGGTTAATGAGATATTGTCAAATTTGTGTTACAAGGGTTCCTTGCCATATAGGGCTGCTGTAAGGCTATGCATAAGTGGGTCCTGTGCTCCCACAAATGCATATTGTTATGCAGCAATGTATAACTTGGTGGGTGCACATGGCCCTCCACCAATACATGTTTTTACTAGTTATATTACGCTTTTCCAAAAAGTAAGGAAATTCATGGCAAAAAACTGTATTTAATGCATCTGTTAGGATAAAAGAGACAAAAGTGAGGAAATGAAATGTTAGAGTTGAGCACCTAATTCCCCCACAACTCACACACCTATCCCCCACAGACTGACAGATGCCAAGGTGTGCCATGGGATCTTGAGGCCTATCACCTATTCTCCTTTACTGTAGCATGTAACCCTGCTTACACATGGAATGGGGTGAGAGTTGGGTCTGACAATACCACGGCACACCCTGGTGTCTGTCAGTCTGTGGGGGGTGGGTGTGTGGGCTGTGAGGGGGAGTTAGGTGCTCAACCCTAATGTTTCATTTCCTCACTTTTGACACTTTAACTCTAACTAACGTATTAAACATGTTTTTTTTTGCCATGAATACATATATCTATATCTATCTATCTATCTATCTATCTATCTATCTATCTATCTATCTATCTATCTGTGTGTATATATATATATATATATATATATATATAGAGAGAGAGAGAGAGAGAGAGAGAGAGAAATATATATAGGCATGGTCATGCCATGTGCCCCTATAGTTAGGGTTGAGTAGGCAGTTCAATGTTAAACTTTGAATTTTGCACATTAATAACTTTGCAACCATTCAACGGATTTGCACAAACTTTGGCATGTGCCTTCCTGTGGGGTAGATCTCTTGATTTGGCAAGTAACATTCTGGTTAGATGTGCAGCCTCTGAGTCATGGAGAGGTGAAAAAAGCATATTTTCATTCATTGACTTGCAGGGATTTTTTTTTACTTGCCTACAGCCCAGAGAATTTGTTTTTTGGGTGCAAAATGTTCAGTGCACAAAGGGACTACACAACAGATGTGCCTTTGCTAGTCTGGTGAAAAAATAATAAGCAGTTTCAAGTTATTGCAATTTAAAAATGTGAAAAAAAATTGTGAGTATGCTCAGTAAGCACTTCAAGATACTATAATTGCATGAAATGAAGTAGGAATCCTGCTTCATATGGAGAAATCCTTTCTTCATATGGGTGCCATCTTGTTTTCAGATATGCCTAAAAAAAAAATTGAAACCTCCCAAAATGACATTCTGAGGAGGCACCTACACATGTAGCTTGCTTATCAGGACCCCTTAGGTGCATCTGCACTTTACTGGATGAATTATGCCCCTGAAATGTCCTTTATTTAATAATGTAATTCCTTATTCGTATCGGCATAGTATGACCTAGAATCCTACTTCGTATGGTGAGATACAAAGTAAGATCCTAGTTCATCAGTCAAAAATCCTGAAAATAAATATTTATGCCAACATCGGGGTGCCCAATCCAGTGTTGGCACTAGATACCCCCCCCCAGTAACAGACACTGGGGAGCCCACTCCCAGTGTCTGCAGCAGAAGAAAAATGTCTCCTACATTTCTGACAATGGGGTTCCCAATTCCCACATCAGCAGTTGCCCCACCAAGGTAGGACACTGGACAGCCCACTCCCAGTGTTCCCAGTTATATTATACTCCCCACCAACAACAATACTGAGTGACATAAGGAAGCGCACCCCCAGTGTCACAAAATGGTTTTCCAATACTGTATACCAGCAAAAAAGGAAACAGTCCACCTATGTCTCTTTATTTTTTTGATCCTGTGAAAAAGAAAACAGTCCCTTGTCATCTAAACATCCCCGCTCTCCCCCGTCCCCACCCTCCCTCTGCACACCCACCTCCTCGCACCCTCAATTACCCCATACTTACACCCCAGTTGTCAGTGGCTGTGATTTTCTCTGGGTCAGGACATGTCTGCGCTCTTCAAAGATGAATCACGAACTCAAGAATCAAGGTAAGTGCCGTATAGTGGCTGTCTATGGCGTCTTAAACTTATGTTGATATCTCAGGCATTTTTCAACATTTTTGCACCAAATTTTCAACATGGGCTTTTTTGGATCCTACCTCAGGAGCACTGTCATGGTCATCTCATTACTTGGTCCTGAAAGGTGATTTCATGGTCACTGCATGGAATCACCTTTTGGGACCAATGAATGAAATGACTGTACAAGTGTTCATGAGGGGAGTTCCCAAAAAGCTCATGTTGAAAATTTGGTGCAAAAAATCCACACAATGACCATGTTATGAGAGTGCATTGTGCGATTTCTATACACGTTCATAACTTTGCCAATTTTTAATGTTTTCACTCCAGATTTTCAACATTGCCATTTTTTCACAACTCCTCATGAACAGTATAGCTGTCATTTTTTACATCCTGCATGAAATGTGTTTTTGCACTTGTGGCATAGAATGGCCGATTGCTATGTGAAATCGTTTTAGGATAGATTAATGAAATCACAGTGCCAGTGTTTATGAGTTGGGGTCCCCAAAAGGCCTTGTTAAACATTTGGTGAGAAAATTCTTGAAAATGCCCAAGTTACGTGTGTCTGTTGAATTTATTCTACACTTGCACATAACTCTGGTACTTTTCAATATTTGGCTGCCAAATTTTTAACATAGCCATTTTATCACACCACCTCATGAACAGTATAGCTGTCATTTTTCACATCCTGCTCAAAATGCGTTCTTGCACCTGTGACACAGAATGATGTTGCCGTTGCACATAATTATATTTTGCCTTTCATTTCACAATTTCTTTGTACCAGGGTACATCAGATGGGGTAATAAGATGGCTATGCTGACAATTGAGTCACTGCTGTTGGACACACAGAAGCGGAGGGCCCAAAGGGCCATGAGCTTCCACATTTACATACATATGCAAATCTACAGAGGAATTGAAGCACATGATCCATAGGACCCTGTGCTCCCAAGATTAAGTAAGGATACTATTATACTATCTCAAAATGAAGGGAAATTCATTGCAAAAACTCAGTTAATGCACCAGTTAGTGTTTTTATTACAGCAACAAAAGACTGGAAATTCAGTAGAAAACAAAAGTCATGGCACTCACCATGTGCACATAAGAAAAGAGACAGAGACGTGATTCAATTCAGAAATGTCTCTTGTCTTTACTTCTGCCAGTAAAAAACAGGAAACAGGGTGCACATCTCTGTCTCTTTCTTTATGTGCGCATGGTGAGTGGCGTGACTTTTGTTTTCGACAGTTGGATATTATCACTGAGCACCCTGAAACCCCTGTGCAGCTCTGTTTGAGTTTGTAACTACTGGAAATTCAGTGTTAGGGTTCACAACCCTACCACCCCGCCACCCTCCACCTACCAACAGATGTCAGGGTGTGCCTTGGTGTTGTTGGGCTTAACTCTCACCCCATTCTCCTATACTGAAACATCTCAACTTGTTTACACATGGACTGCCGTGACAGTTAGGCCCAATGACCCCAGGACACACCCCAATGCCTGTTAGTGTGTGGAGGGTGGGGTTGGGGTGGTAGGATTCGTAACTCTGACACTGAATTTCCAGTCTTTTGTCACTGTATTAGAAACCATAACTGATGCATTACCATGGTTGACCAACTATAATTAGGCTGAGTAGGCAGTTTAATGCTAAACCCCCAATGTTGCACTTTAATAACTTTGCAACCATTCAATGGATTTGCACATAATTTTGTGTGTGCAGTCCCATGGGGTAGATTTCTTGTTTTGATCAGATATGTGGATTTTGTGCATAATGAAAAAAGTGTAAGTTGCCTTTTTTTTTACCATTTTTGCAGATTTTTCCTCATCGTATTGCGGCCTCACTGTTTGGAATTCTGGCTTGAAATTATCAGGGTAGGAAAGAGCTTTCACCAAAGAAAAAGCCTTCATTAGTTTGATGAAAAATTATTAATCCTTTCCAAACTTATTCAGTTCTGAAATTTCAGTTCTGAGCATGCTCAGTTCAGTCTTTTGGATAGCTGCACAGCTTCAAACAAGGATTTTGACAGCTCATGAACAGGGATTTGTTAAATCCCTGTTCATGAGCCGTCAACTTGTTTTCAATTTTCTTCCAAAACAAAACTTTGTAACTTCCCCCATGGATGTCTTCTGTACACATTGAAGTATGGGTTTTGTTCAGGGTGACTCCCTTTTCAAACCAACAGCTTTGGTTCCATTTACTTTACTGAAAAAAAGTACATTTTTACATTTGAAAATCCTTGTTCATAGCTCGCTTCCAATCCCTGTTCATGAGGTGTCAAAATCCCTGTTCTCGAGCCGATCCCTGTTCGTGAGCTGTCAAAGTCCTTGTCAGTTTGGGGACGAACAGATGGCCCTATCTCATGAACGGGGATTGGCTCATGAACAAGGATGTTGACAGCTCACTAACAGGGAATTTTAAAGATTGCTGTTTCTTTGCCACATCACTGAAAAGAAACGGCAAGGACTTTTAGCTTGCAATTTGCAGGATAGAAAGGGGGTGTCCCAGAAATGTGACTTATATGGTTTGGTGTAAATATTTGCATTGGTTCCATAGTTATGGCATTCTGAATTTGAGAAATTCCCATAGAATAACATTCTGGTGAACACGGTGCCATTTGGTGCATATATCTCAAAAACAGTTTGAGATACAAATTTTTTAATAGACGCAGCTCAGTACATCATTAGGTGTAGCACGTATGCAGGTTATCAGTCCACGATTACAAATGCAGTGGAATTTTTTCCAAAGTTGCTATGGTTACTGAGATATTGCACCACTTGCAGTACAAGATTTTCTCAGAATGTGTCTAGGACTGCGCTGCATCTCAACTATTATAGGTAGGTGAGAGCACAGGGCCCTCTCAGGGCTCTGCGCTCCCAGATATGGATATCATTATGTAGTTATCAGACTGCTGGGCCATCCATTATACAATGCCAGGAGTGCAGGGCCCTTGGGAGATGACAGTTCTTACATTGTCTGTGCACTTATGGATAGATGGGAGCGCAGGGACCTAAAACTGGTATCATGGGAGGTCCCTGACCTCTCAAACCATATAAGTGTAAGATTACACTTTCTCAAAAAGTAAGAATAATTAATTGCAAAAAACTTCATTAATGCATCAGTTGGGGTAGGGTAGGGAAATGAGTCATTAGGGTTGTCACCCTAACACCCCCCACCCTACAACCCCACCCCACCTCACCCTCCACAAACCAACAGGTGACAGGGTGTGTCTTGGGGTCATTGGGCCTCTCACTCCATTCCCCTATACTGTACCATGTCATCTTTCTTACACATGGAATGGGGTGATAGTTAGGGCTGATGACCCCAAGGCACACCCCGTCACCTGTTGGTCTGTGGAGGATGGGGATGGGGTGGTGTTAGGGTGTCAGCCCTATTGCCTCATTTCCCTACTTTTGTCACTTTGACCCTAATTGATGCATTAGCAACATTTTTTTGCAATGAATGCATACTGTACACACAAACACACACACTCTCATATATATATATATATATATATATATATAGTTTATATATATGTATGTATGTATGTAATAGATAACCCACTCTAAGGGGTACAGTTGCGTGATATATCGGAGCATGACTGCACACCCTAGAGTGGGTTATCAATCTTAAAAAATGGCAAAACTGTTTTGGAGGGGTGAACGTGCAGGTGTGCGCTTGCGCTCTGATATACACATGGTCATGTGATGTGTTTCAACCAACCAGCAGAGATAAATTTTCCTACTCATTTTTATATATATATACACTCACATATACACACACACACACACACACACACACACACACACACACACACACACACAACATATGCATAAAGCAGGATCACAGGTATTCCCAACATTGCCCACAGAAAGCTGCAGCAGGAGAGGCACAGGTCTTATGCAGTGCAGTTTTCACAATAATCCTATCAGTTTGATCCTGATGAAAACCCCACCCAACAAGTACAGGCTGGGTTGCTGTCTCTACACAATGCACAGCAGCATGGCTTAGACACTGCAAGCATGAACTGCACTCAGTGTAGTGCCATTCCCACAAATTAAATGATTTGGGTTGGGATGGATGAAGAGGCAGGCTAGTGTCCCCTGAAGATTTTACATTAGGGTCTTCTGCCTACTTGGGTTGGAGTAGCAAAATGGCAAGATATTACTTTAATTTTATTAGCAGGTGGACAGATGGACAGGTGGTGCTAAATCACAGCCCTGGAAGAGAGTGGATAATGGCACTGGCCTCTCCTCAGGAATTACTGGTGACCAGCTAAGTTAATTAAAACCTCCCCCAAGTCTCATAAAGAACAGAAGGCTCTGAGAGAATGATGCTAAGGGGGCTTTGTTTATATGGTTGGAAAGGAACTGGCTTCTGGATTAATCCCTTTATTATATGCAGGTAGCACATAATAAATGGGTTATTTTGGGGTAATAGAGTGGGTAGTCTGATTAACTGGCAGATAAATAATTATCTATCTAAGCCTAGCGAAGACAAGCTTTCATCCTAGAGAACAATATTTATTTTCTAAAATGTATGTTCCTTCCCATGTAATAAATAAACACACAGGGCCTACTTTGTATACATCTTTTGTTTGGGACATGAAACTACAGTATCCCTGAGGTTACCTTTAAATCAGTATCTCATCACTTTGTAGTGCCCTGATTGACTAGCATACTGTCTGGAAATGGATATTGAAAGAAAAATCTATGAAAGTACAAATCCTAAGACGACTTTCTTATAACTGGAAAAGAAGACTGGAAGACCCATGAGTGTGCTACCTATGAAGACCTTGCCCTCCTGAGTGGGATAGTATGCCCCCTTGAAACCTGGAGACCAGGAAACTAGGCTCCAGAAAGTCTGATCCATTAAGCCAAACAGCCAGCGGTAGTAGCACAACATACTGTATGAAGCCTGTGTGCATTTATGCTGCTTACTAGTGCAGTCAGACGCAGTGATGGCAATAGGTCCAACTGATATGCTCTCCTCAATTTCTTCAGCAGGAAGAGAGAATTGAAAAGAACTAAGCATACATAAATCAAAGTCTTCATAAGGCTGTGAAGGCAAGATAGGTGATAGTTAGGTTTTGGATAGGCTTGTAGAAAATCTTTACTTCTTTACATTCTCTATCTGCATTCTGTGTTCCCTATATCTCTTACCAACTAACAGTAGGAGGAAGCTGCCTTACACCAGATGGAACATGTCATCTATTGATCTGTCTCAAGCTGTACTAATCCAGTGCCAGCCAAGATTCCCACTCCTTCTCTTCTACAACAGATAATACTGTAATAGGAAAGCTATCTGTAACAGGTACAAATGTCAACTGAATAAGCCTTGAGCAACAATGCTTCAACTACACAAGCTAAAGCAGAATTATTTACCTTAAAGGTCAGGTGGATTCGCAACTCGAAAGGGCATGTATAGCTCACAGGCTTGTGATGTGAGACAAGAAGCACATCTATTTTATGATGCAACAGCCCTTTCTCATGTGTTTGTAAAACATTTTGCTAAGGTCGAAACTAGGGGAGTCTTTTAAAATTTTGTACAGAGTCTGGGTTGCTTGAACACTTGCTCATGAGATGATTATGGAAAGATATTAGAAGAAAAGTGGGCTCCAGATGGCTGTTCCCCTGAGAGATTAAGGTGTTCTTTTTTTTTGGTTTCTGAAGGCAGCTATCACTAGCCTACAACTAAAGCAATTGATCTTTCTTCTCTTTATTTGCAGCTACATCCAAACCTGGAAATATCTATATTCCAGCTTAAATGCCTTGCCTTTGTTGCCATGGTCTGGCTCTGTGGTAGAGGTGGTTGATGACAAAACTATACGGCATATATCTTTGTGTATTTACTGCTATGTAGTTTTACAGTATGTTTGTTTATTACATATAACTAGAGATGTGCCCATCAGGATCTTTACTGTAATAACAGGATATGCTGTAGTAATACCATGATAAAAGCTAATACTGCAAAATGGGCAATGCAGCAGCATGCACCACCAGAGTGCCACAGTAATGCTTCTTGACATTTAAAGACATTCTACCAGTAAGCACATCTCTGTGTACTTTTTTAACACAAAATATTTTATTGAGATTTTTCACCATACGCAAACATACACATATAATAACAAATTATGACAGCGGCATTAAATCAACAGGTCATAGTAACCAAGGTAATACATCACATTCCTAAGCAGTGGGGATGTAAATGAAACAAGCAGATAGGGCAGTGAACTGGTAACAGAGTACAGCATAAATGGTATGATCTAACTGGCACTGTGTTAGGTCATCTGGAATTTTTTCTAAGCCATCCATATGTAAATCAGCCCATCTACCCAACACACTGGCCACAGGTAACCAAGTATTGTGAAATGTAGGGTTAGATCTATTCTTCTAGATGACTGGTCAGAGCGGGATTTCAAGGCAAGAGAGTGGGAACTGAGCAAAGGTGGGAGTGCAGAAAGGGGTCCCACTTTTTGTAGTACACTCCCAGTTCTCCCACGACATTGAAAGAAAGTCTTTCAAAGATAGCCAATTTAGAAAGTCGTTTGTCTCCAGCACATCACAATGAGATGTTTGGCCTCCATAATGACGTCCAGGAGCCAGCATTATTGCAGATTAGGCTTTTCTGCTACTGGGAAGGTGAACTCAAGCATAACCAGCTCAAGAGAGTTTGGGATGGGTGCTTGAAGAATGTTAGAGCAGTCTGCTAGGATTCATTGCCACAGGGTGCAATGTCATGGACACCCCCATAGAATATATAGGAAGTGTATATCAGATTTACAACAGCACCAGCACACTAAGTGGGGCAGTAGGCCCATAGAGTGTAGGGTTTTGGGTGTCCTGTACCATCTTTATATCATTTTAACTTAGATCAAGCAAATTTCTGTGTCTCAGTACTCATGGTGTGCCATTAAGAGGCTGTCTTCCCACTGTGGAAGGGTTATAGGGTGGCTCAGTTACTGCTTCCATTTTGATCTGGTGGAATCTAAGGCCAGTGTCTGGGTGTTCTTGATTCTGGTATATGTTATGCCAGCACTCATAAAGTGAATGGAGGATTTATCTTCTGAAGCCAGAGCAGGTTGACTGGGAGATGAGAGTTCTGTTATGGGCTTGTATAGCTGTTCTGAGTTGCAAGAATCCCAAAAATCTGAGTGGGGAATGCCTGTCTGAGCCTGGATCTGATGAAAGGAGAGTAAAGTGCTTGCCATAGTAATTGATATGTCTGATATCAGCTTGATACCTTTATTAGCCCTTCCTTTCACATTATGGGTTGCCCACTGACTAGGATTCTCTGGCGCTGCCAGATGCAACTCAAAGATCTGGTCGAGCCCTATAGACTTTGGGGACTGAAGTGAGGGCCATGCATTTGTCTTATGCTTGCAAGATGGCAAGTATGATGGGCTTGGAGAGGAGGACACCTGTAAGCTTGCAGCCTAAGAGGACATTAAGACAGGTTACCCCAGTGGTGCATGTTTCCAATTCAGCCATTGTGGGGACTCATCTGAGGAGGGAGGAGCTGTTTGTGTCATACGGTAAAACAGGTCATACGATTCAAGCCATGGCAGTCCAAGACCTCCTCTGGATCAGTGTGCCTGTAGTTTCCCATTGCTCAGTCGGTGGGAGACTTGCCTTCCCACAATAAGTAACTGATGAGGCACTCTATCATTTTAAAGACTTTGCTGAGATTGGTGACAGGTAAATTACAAGATAGTTATGAGAACTTAGGCAGTGCAGACATGCAAATGGATTCAAACTTCCCCATCAATGTTAAATTAAGTTTTAGCCAGTGTCTGATTTTGTGTTCAAGATCTGTGAGCAGAGGGGAGATATTGATTGGTATCAGGTCTACCCAATTGGTAGTGATTCTGACAATCAGCTATTTAAACCCATCCTCCTCCCAGTTTACCTGAGTGCCCAGACAGCAACAGCTGTCACAGAAATAATTCAGAAGGGATAGGGTACTTTTACTGAGTTCAACACGTAATCCCAACAAGGCAGTAAAGACAGATAGGACCTCAAGGGAGATGGGGAAGGGAGAACTCAGGTTTCATCAGGGAAAGAATAAGATAATCTGCATAGATACAGTATGTACTAGATAGGAAGACCACTGCACCATGATTCCTGTATTGCAGGTTTTGCCAGCAGTTTCCTGGATGAGGGTCCAGTGCTAGTAGAAAGAGGAGTGAAAGGAGGTAGCCCTACCATGTACTTCTGTGTATGGTTTGGTGAGAAATGCTGAGGGGTCTTTATAGAGAGAGAGCATCCAACTCCTGAAGACTGGCCTGAAACTGTACAGTTCCATGATGTCATGCAAATATCCCCATTCTACAGAGTCAAATGCTTTGTGAAAATCAACAGCCAGGGTTGTCGTGGTAGTATCTTAGATAGTGCATTCACCTTTAAGTTGAGAGATGTCCTGAGATAGTCAGCCTCAGACTTCCCATTTTGGAAACCAGTCTGGATGTGATGGATTAGACAGGGCAGAGCAGTCTCAAGTCTGAAGGCCAGTGTTTTGGATAGGATCTTCATGTTAGTCAAAATGAGGGAGATGGGACAGACGTTTGTGCAATCCAAGGGTTCATCCAATTTCTTGGGGGACAGGGTTATAATTACTTCCCCCATCATTTTGGGAAGTCATTTGTTGAACTGAACCTCCTGAAGGCTGGGAAGTAGTGTAGGGATAATAAGGTCTGGTATCTGGCAGTAGAGGTCTAATGTAAATTCGTCCCTACTTTCCTCTTGGATAAAAAAAAATGAGGGCTTTGCAGAACTCTGCCTCCATTAGGGGCTTGTACAGTTCCTCTCTTTGCAGGCATGAATGTTGAGGAATAGGGGTGTCCCCCAGGAAATCATGAAGCCTATAGAGGGTAAAGCTGACCATTTGCACTGAGTACAGCTGTTCAGGAAATTGGTGCATATTTGGATAATGTCCGCTGGTCCTGTGGCATGAGAGCCATCTGGCCTGCACAGCATCAAGATTCTAGCTTCGGCCTGTTGTTTCCAGAGTGTGAATGTTAAGAGCCTTCAGCCTTTTTCCTCTGATTCCACAAAGTTATGCCCAGAGTGCAATAATCGCCACTCCGCCTTGCTGTGCTGCAAATTGTTAATTTGGTATTTCAAACCCGTAATTGAGGCTATGAGAGGGGGCCTTGGGGGGGGAGGTTATTTTTGAGTTGACTTTCCATTTGAGTGAGTGAGTTCTTGAGAGACATAACCTCAGTTTCCCCTTTCCTTCCTTCCTTTCTTCCTTCCTTCCTTAGGGAGGAGGAGAATGCTATTATGTGCTCATGCAGGTCGGCATTGAAAACATCCCAAAGGGTACCCCTCCCTACTGCTCCAGTATCATTAGTTATGAAGTACAAGGTAGCTTTCTTCTGGATCTACTCCTTAAACTTAGCATCAGCAGTCAGAAGTGGGTCACACCTCCATCGGGGGATCTAGGTTCTTCCCCCGCTGGTTGAAAACAGAAGGCCACAGGTGCATGATAGGAGATAATTATATGCCCTATAGAAGGAGCAATGGTTCCAGGGGTGGCTATTGCATCAGCCAGTCAATAGTCTCTGCAGTTATGGGAGATCAATTAAATTGTGGACCCGATCATCGTGCCCACCTTCAGTTATTGATGACAGGCCACATTTATAACAAGGATCAGCATGCTGGTAATCCCCAAATCCGCAGACTGCTGAATGCCAGAAATATGGTTGTTGCAGTCCAAGACATGGAGCATGTATTCCATTTAGCCAAAATGTACTGTATCACCACTGTCCCCTGCAACAGCAGTACATTCATTAGCATCTTCCTCAGCACACATAGAAGTGGGATGGCCAGACTGATACCGGCAGTGTCCCCACTCACTGCCTATGTTGCATCTTCCGCTGGCCTGAGAATCACGATCAGGCCATCCATTAGTCAGTACTGGCCTGTTTTCAAAGACATAGATACTCCAGCACTGCCATGGCTTGTATGCAGCAGCTGATATTCAGAGATGGTTTTGTACTGGTCGTACAAGCTCTCGATCATGTACAGTGTTGAGATTCATCTGGTGACCACTTCCAGCTATATACAGCATAACATTGATGGCAGTTGCATCAGGCTCCACACCAGCAGCCATGATGATCACGCACACTCAGACCAATCCGTCCCCTCTCAACCACCTGCCAAAGCTACTTGTAAAGCAGACACAGAGTCTGGTGAGGAGCAAGTACTGCCTGCTGCCAATCAAGCCTCAATCCAGCATAATGCCACCATTGCTCCTTCTGGGGCTCCTTCATGGGCCTCAATTGTAGGTGACAACTATGATATGGACACCTACATGGCTTCTGGACCCACCTCCCCACTGTTTCCATTTGAGATAACCCATGCAACCGATGCTGCAGAACCACCAACATGAACAGGCCAGTACAATGGAGACTCTCTTCTTTGCTGTTTTTCCTCTTGCTGTGTGCAGGACTAAATGTGTGTCTGATGTGTGCATGCTCCCTATCAGCACCTCCTTAATGCTGGAACTGTTTATCTGAATTATCTGACTCTCTATGGAGGGTGGGTGACTCGGAAGGGGGTCACGCTACACTGATATGTGAGCTGTTATCTGTGGAGGGGGGGGAGGGAGCTCTGTACACTTTATTATATGACACTGCTTTCTCTCTTACTGTACCCCCATCCACTCCAGTATGCCACCTCTGGTGGCTCAGAATGCCTACATACAGCTTTCTAAGAGTGTTGACCCTACTCCCCTCTTGTTCTCAACCTAATGGTGAGTTTGTTCGCTAACTATGCATCTGAGCATGGGGTGGGACACTGGCTTGCCATGCTTGACTCCCCTCAGAGCTTTACATCCCCCTCAAATTCCCTTTTGCTTTGATCAAGCACTGCTCTAGTCCCATATGCATCTCTGTATCCTTCCCTGCTAATAGGGGAGTGGGGGGCTTGATACCATCTTCTAGGTTGCTTTCCAAGGCTGAATACCGAAGGGGACAGCCTCCATCCTTGCTATCACTCTATACAGCAGGAGGACAGTGATGACTACACATTCTCACATATGATATATTGCCTCCTTCACCAAAACCGCCCCTTTGAGATAAGTGGCAGTGTTCCCCAACCATAGCTCATACCCTGGCTACTATCTTTGCTATAGTGTGGGCAAATATCCTGCCACTGAACTGGCCTTGTGTAGGAGCACTCAGTGCTTGAATATGGTGGTTTCACCAAGCCACATCAACAAAAATGTTATCAATTAGCATTACAGTGATGTTGCAACACAGACAGTCAGCATTGTGTCATCAGGGAAAGCAAGTGTTTTTTAAGAGGATCATCGCCCTCCCCGCACCCCTGCATTTTTGATTATCAACTCCAAGTCAGAGTTGTTTCAACGAAATCCCCAGTGAACACAGTGCTGGTAATACCATGGACATTTACAGCAAACTGCCAATTTTGTTGCTGTAATGGTCTTAGCAGTATTTTAGTTGCTGTTTCAATGTTATATGGATATGGCTACTGTTTGGACCATATCTCCACTACAGACTATTAACCTCAGGGTTGGGGCAGGAAACACAATAGTTTTCTGTCATTATCCTCTTATTTGCCTCAGGTGGTAGGGTATGGAGGGTTATTTCTCTCTTTCCCGCTATAGCAGCAGGCATTCTATTTCACTGGCTTGCCAGAGTGTTGATCACACCTGCAGTTAAACAGTCCAGCTCAGGTAGCTGCCACTTTTTGTCAGACCTGTGAAGCTGGTGATTGCAGCTTCTCATTTCTCCAGCGGAGTTATATATTTAATTGATTTTTATACTAGGTCATTTACTATTGTTATCTAAGCTTTCAGAACTCTCTTGGAGGAAACCTGGGACCCTCTGTTCTTTCTTGTTGTTGTTGGTCTATCATTTTTTTGTATTTTGACCAAAATTAAGGTTCCAGCTCAGGAAGCCAAGTGTATTCTAAGGTGTTGCTAGCTCTCAGGTTGCCCATTGGTCTTACAACATGGCAGGAGCGAGAGAGAGCAGACTCCCCAGTGAGTCTGCTGTCATGGAACATGAAGGGCTTAAATCATCTAGTTAAGCAAACAGCTATGGGAGTCATGAATGTTGAGTAAAAAGAGTAATCTTGACTGGTGAAGTTGTCCCTCTTCCAAATGTTTATGAGACTCCATTCATTGATCACACCCTGGAGTGCTACTCGAGCCTTGGGATGAAAGTCAGGGGAAATGTTGGACCTATCTAGAAAGAAATCTATGGGTATGTTCCATTCCCCCCTGAGTAGAGGGATGTGTTGTTCTCCCTGCATGTTGACTAGGGCTTGGCTGAGATGGGGAAAGAAGTCAGCATCATCTCCATTTGGCCCATGTATAGATGCCAATAGTGCTTGTCCCCAGGGTATGTCATCACCCACCTCTCATGGGTGTCAGTAAGGGTTTTCTCTACATTGAAATCACAGTCCAGTTTAGGGCTCAGTTGGACAGTATCATAACCCTTTTTGACTTACTGGAGGCAAAGGTATGTACCATCTGTCCCACCCACCCTTTGTGGAGCCAGTGTGCAGTCTTTCTAGAGAGCTGCATCTCTTGTAGGAGCACTATGTCAGTCCAGAGGGACTTGAAATATTGCAGAGCCTTTGCTTGCTTAACTGGATGATAAAGCATTGCATTTCTAGATCTGGAAATGTTTTAAAAAGGACAGCCAGTTTCAGGCAAAACTGTAGAGAAAGGAGATGGACTGTAATAGTGTTCTTAGGGCAGACAGTTTCCATTGCAGGCTTCAGAAGAACATTATTCCATATTATCTCTTTGTGTGTGCTAGAAGGAACTGCTCTTTGCATGCTGACTTTGAGAAAACATGCAAATACATTCAAGTAAGTTCTTGCACAGTAGGTATGCTTATCAGACTATATGAGATGCAGAAAGAAAATGGAAATCTTCCACAAGGGAGAAGTATTATGTAAGGGTCCAGGGACAAAAGCTTCTGATAGAACAATGTGTATTGTTAACTATTTAGATGAGTTCGGCAGAATAAAAACTGCCATTAATAAATAATGGGGCATTTTTGAAGGCAGCCACCCAGGGACAAACAATAATTAAAAACAGGCCTCTTATGGTGGCAAGAAAGGTTAAAAAGTTTGAAAGACTGAGTGATTTATACACAACATAATATCCCATTAGATAATCCACAAACTACTCTTGATGTACAGTACATGGCACCTTCCCTGTGACCACTGTAGTTCATGTGTGGCAGATACAGCCTGAAAAAAATCAAAACTATGATAAGGAATGAAGATACCAAAATAAAAGACTTCATAATCTATCAGAGCCCTTATGTTGTTTATCTGTTCAAATGCCACTGTGACCTTTTATACATTAGACCGACCATGAGGGCTTTTCAAAAAAGAATAGTGGAACATAAGAGCACAATGTGAAGAGGAGATGGAGGCTCACTGGTGGCTTGTCATTTTATAGAATTCAGGCATCCTAGACTGAAATTGCATTTTTGGGGGTTGGAACATGTCCCCACACTTAAAAGGGAAGGGGGCAGAGAAAAAATACTTCTATATAGGGAAGGATACTGAATTTGCAGATGGTGATTCCACAAGCTCTTGATCACTACTGGGACACCCTGTTAGAAATTGAAGGGGTACATAGATCCCTCCACCAGAATCCTGCTAGAGGAATGCCTCCATATCCCATAATAGTGTACTTTCTGCAGTTTTCTGTTAAGAAGTAGATCCTTCACTTGGCCAGAGAACATGGCCATGTAAAGTGGAATGGATATACTATACACTTCTTCCAGGATTTCTGTAAAGAAGTAGCCACTCCATGGAAAGCTTTTGCACTCATAAGGAAGGAGTGCAATATAGAGAATAATACACTGTACCATGAAATACCCTGCTACATTATCTATTTTCTGGGCAGGCCATTGGACAAAATTTGATTCACAACAGGATGCACAGCATTTTTTAAAAGATCTTCAGAAAAGCCCATCTGCTCCTCCCAAGGGGTCGGCAGGTCACCTTAACTCCTCAGGTCATAGTTTTCATGTGGATAAACCAGACCATGTGGTTGCCATACCAACTGCACACCCTGAATCTCTCACAAGATCTTCAAAGCAAGGATTTAATGTGGGCCCTTCTACAGTGGCTATTAGTGTTTCTGGGTTCAAACAAAAACCTGAAAGGCAAAGCGACATGGTTTGAGGCACTGTTTCAACCACCCCCTGCAAACTTTGGTGATCCTTACAGCCAGCAAGACTATGAGACCAAAGTTTCCACAATTATCACCAAAGTCCAGCAGTTCAGTATGGTCACTACATCTGGGCCCAAAGCACCATGGGATGTCCCCAACTCTGAATGAGGACTTTTCCCAGTCTTCTGTGATCGACTGGGTGGACTATGTGGAAGATAATTTAGTGGCCTTGTTGTCTTCCAAAACCGATATTCTTATTGTGGAGTGTGAACTCCACGAGTGTTAGTGCAGCCATTCCTCAGCCGACAGTATTAGAGCCTCAGAGCACTCTGACTATGGAAGCACAAATTCCTGGGTGAAACCTCTATTTGCTGGACATAATGGACCTCATCCATGGTAGACTTTTAGGATATTCATAATCTCAATTTGAGATATTATCTTTTGGACATTTGCTGTGGTATGAAGGGGGAGGTGTGGAGGGCTGGGGAGTAAATACTGTCTTTTCTTTTAATATGCTGTGTATTGTTTCCACTTTTGATATCCCTTTTTTCCCCTCTCTCTTACTGAAGTACTCCCAGTTTATCGCTCACTACTAGGCCCAGGGAATTGTCAGAGTCAGCCTGTATTTTTTTTTATTGTGACATCTATGCCTAAAGCCATGCACAATTATTATTCTTTGCATCTGTGGATTCCACCTTGGCACCCGCCCCCCCAAGGAATGTATCAGCATGCTGTATTGCAGGAGGACACTCATAGGGTGACTTGATTGCTGCATACCCTCCTGTGACCACATTTCTCACTCAGCTGCTAGACCCCTCAAGCCTAGACCTTGAAAGTAAGGGAGAAAAATTGTGTCTAACCTTTGGGGCATAATGCCCTTTTTTTGTAGTGGCTGAAACTTTTAGGCAGTGTTTTCTGCCAGATGATCTAAAGCTGGAATGCTTCCCTTAGCACTAGCAGGGAAATGAAAGGATCTGGGTGGTCTCTTGACATCACTCCTTTCGGTCCTACTCTTCTTGCATCTTAGTTGTTTTCCTTGCAACATGCTAGAGTATTTTCATGTTCACCTGTTGTGTACCATTGCAGTTGGTTCTGCGAGGTCATGGTGGCTTGATATTTTGCAGTATGTATGGTTCGTTGTAACTGATTTACCTATGTTCTCTGTTTTTGTTAGAGTTCTTGCCATGATTGTTCTTATATATATATGTAAATCTAGGTGTTTGTGAGTAGAATGTTGTATTGGCTATCTTATACTATATTAATTATTAGCCTGGAGTAGTATCTATAGTTTTGGACTCATTAAATAAGTATTTTTCCAAGTGTTTTTTTTTTTTCTAAATGGTGAACACCAGATGGCAAACGCCAGATGCAGTCCCCTGCTGAGTGAGTCTATTATAGGGAAGCCTAGTAAAAGGAAAACCAAAAAATCTGTTGAGTTAGTAGTTTCATTAAATACGAAGCAAACCAAAATTACAGATTACATTATGTAATGCAGCAGTGGGTGAAGAAACCTCTACTCCAAACCCCCTTCACTGGCAAGGACAGGCCTAAATTAGCAATGCATGTAAGTGCTGATTCTAGTTTGGGAAAATCTCCTAGATTGGTATTCTCTAATGAACAATGTTCTAGCAGTGTAATGGAGGTGGAATCTGTGCAGTATGATGTTAGCAATTAAATTATATGCAATGATTCACAAGATATGACTAGCTACCAGGATTCCCAAGAGTTTGTGATACAAATATTTCCTTTACTATGAATAATAAATTCAAACAACAAAGTGGAGATATGGTAATGGTACCTGACATAGAACTTAGGGAAGTGAATTCAGCATTACATAAAACTACTGTAGGTATCAAGCAATTAGCCTCAAAATTTGATAACAGCATAAAAGAGACTATGAGCAATAAACTGGGGGGCAACCAATCCTCAAGAAACAGTAAACACCAAATAATATTCCCCAGTATGTGCCAATATCATTAAGTTAGTTAGTTAGTTAGTTAAAACTTTATTTTTAGACAGGATGTAATTTTAGATCCTAGGACCTACTTTCATAGTTGTTCTGTTACATAAAAACATACATATGTTACAATAACAATACATTTCATACATATGACATTATAACACAATTACAACTGTCATTCATCTTAACCTAATATGGCATTCATTTCTAATTAAATTAACACTACAGTACAAGACACATTAAACTGTTCTTCCAAGGAGCTGTTTTAGCATTTCTGACTGAGTTGCATAAGTGTTGCTGGATCCAGTACAAAGCCCTGCACAATCTGTTCCTTAAGAGATACAGCTTAATTTTGCATTGCATTATGGCTGGAATACAGATGCATTCCAACTGAGCTACAAAACCATTTTTACAAAATTTGCTATTGAGCTGGTTAAGCATTGAAAAACAATGCAAAGTGAGTTGACAATGCATTGCCAGCTGCAAAACAATGCTAAACCAACTCATTGGTGAAACAGTTTAATGTGACTGGTACTGTACAGGAGGAGTTGGTGGCTCAAATGAGCCATCAATATACAGCTAACTTACTTCTTATGGAGCAGCTAATTGTCCTAATAAAAGAAATGGAAAATACAAGGTTTGACACAGCTGCAAACAATGTCAAATTATTGACAATTGAAAATAAATTAGAAATAATTGCACCAACACCTCCATCGGATTCTATCATTCAGGAAATTTTGAGAAGGAAGACTCTAGACTAAGACCTGGCTTTACTACAGTAGAGATACCTGACATACCTATGAGTAATTCACACAAAATAAGAGGAGAAAGAAAGGAAAAAAGGTAAAAAATGGACAAAAAAGGTGAAAATATCAAATTACAGACAACATCACATACACAAAGAGAGGAATCAATAACTAAGAAAAGGCCAACAAAATAGTAAATAAAAAATCTAAAAAGCATGTTAAATGTCCAGAGGAAAAGTTCATAAATGCCCCTCAAAGTAAAAACCAGAGGGAGAAGTGCTCGATCTCTTCCCTAGTGAGTATGCAGGCATAGATGGAAACATGGAGGGCCATCGGTCTGCACTTGAAAAGAGATAATAATATTGAGAAATTGCTGCTTGCCTCCTGATCAGGTGAGAAAAGGAGCTAGAGAACCCCCCAATTATTGACCCAATCAATATGCATGGAGGAAGGAGAGGATCCAGTCACTTGCCCTGTGGTGAAAATCTCTGAATATCTGAACAACCAGAAAGTTATAGATAGTCAGTGTTAACACCCTTTACTATGGTTTGTTATTCAAAGGAAATGACCCTCATTAAATGGAACTGATCTTATGGAACATATGTTAAACATTTATCTATTTGACTTGGATATTAATCTTGAAGACAAAGTGTCACTTGGGAAAAATGTGAAAACTGGAGATATACACATAATTTACATATATGTTTATTCATCGAACGTGGCCAACCATATAACGTATAATAGCCTGATACTAATGAAGAGGGGTATTTCAGTTGATTTTCCAAATAGAATTGACTTTAATGTAAAAGAACCCAATGCTAGCAGTGAAACCTCAGTATTATTGAGTATGTATGGCTTACAAACATCACCTAATGAAAAAAAAATGGAAGCTAAAAAGCACTATTTGTAATCTATTCAGTAATATTCATAACATTCCTTTGGGATACCAAGGAGTTAAGATGGTATCTAGAATCCAAAGAACTTCACAGATTGATATAATATGATATAGTAAACATATAGCATGTAACTTACTTGACAAAGCCAAACATGATATAATACGACATAGTAAACATATTGCATGTAACTTACTTGACAAAGCCAAACATTTGGATACTCTGTGGCTTCACCTAGTTGATCCAATTGAGATATTTGTCACTATACCCACCCTTGTGAATGCAGCACTGTATGGTGAGTGTCCCAGTTGTTACAAGGGGAGGGAAGGCATCATTGAAAATACTTTTTGACAGTCAACTACTATACACAGGAAGGGTCAGTAATATCAAATGCTGAGTTTATTACAGATGAAATAAGAGGAAATCTTATCCTATCATGAAATATTGCAGGTCTATGTGCTAAATTAGTGGACCAAGAATATTTAGATTTTAAAAAGAAAGCAGACATATTCTGTTGCCAAGAAATATGGCATGAAAAAGAGGAATGTATTGTAATAAATTGTTATGATTATATACACTCAATAACTACAAGGATAAGTAAATTCAGTAGGCCTTCTGGGGGTTTAACAATATTTATATGTATCAGTCTTTTTTGAAGCATAATAAGTTATTCCTTGAGTGTGATTTTGTTCCTGTTCATCTTGTTCATTGTATGGGGTCTTTAATCATAGCGAATGTGTATATTCCACCTAAAGCTTCAAAATATTATTTGGAAAAGGTATGGGATTAAATAGATAAGGCATTGCTAGACATGTCTATCAACTACCCAGGAATTGAGATGCTCTTAGTGGAAGGTCTTAATGCCAGACTAGGCAATTATGATGGCCTGTTAAATAATACCCTTTTTGAGCATATGCACTTGAAAGCCTGTAAGAGAAGTACTTCTAACCATAAAGTTAATGAGGCAGGATAGAAAATGATTAAGCTATTAAATATGGCTTCAGGGAGATATAATAGGTAATTGTACCTTTATTAAACAGAATGGGGAATCAGTGCTGGATTGGGTATGTTAGACATGAAACCCAAGGGTGTGGAATTATCTTTTAATTCCTTCTCAAGCCAAAAGTGATCATTTACAAATTTTGCTTTTTGAGAAAATTTTATCTGATAGTAAAATACAGCAAAGAAAACATACTGAAGGTGCCAAAATAGCCTTAAGATATAACAAGAGGTTCTCTTGGAATATAGAACTAGAATCCCAAATATAGACATTGTTAAGCCAGTATTCAAGTAAATATCACATATATAGTATTTGCTCTCTCTCTCTCTCTCTCTCTCTCTCTCTCTCTCTCTCTCTCTCTCTATCTCTCTCTCTGCTGATGAGTTTTGGTCCAAGGTTATGAACATCAATGCCATATTAAAGTCACTATTATATAAGGAAGCTGAAATTAAAAAAATCTGGAAGGAATCCCCATACATGGTTTGACTCGGAATGTCAAAAACAAAAATCCAAATTGACAGCAAAAATTAGGAATACCAGACACTCTAATACCAAACAGATGTTTGTACATTTAAATAAATAACGGACATGATATAGACAGATTCTCACAAGGAAAAAAGGGGCAATATTATTGTGATAAATGGCAAGAAATGCTACAAATCATACAAATGGGTAATGCAAAAAAATTCTGGCTGATGGTCGCCAAGGGAACAACACTGTTTAAAAATATCCAGGATATCTTTATCCTAGGTACTGAACGGGAAGCTTTTTTCTCAAGTATCTTCTTGGACCAACTAGAACAACAGAATTCTTATACCAAGTTGGCTAATAGACTATTAACTATTACCAGACAAGAAGTTAATTTTGCAGTAAAAATACAAAAAAAGGAATAAGGCACCTGGCCCCAATTCTATGCCTGCAGAGATATACTTGACTAATCCAACATTTTGGGTAGATTTTCTTACAATTTTTCTTTAACAAATCTATGCAGGAAGACTATATTATAGACTTGTGGTATGGGGCTATTATACTTCCCATACACAAAAAGGGAACTGTTACAGATCTCACAATGTATAGGCCCATAAGTTTATTAGACATTAGTGTAAAGATATTTTCAGAGATTCTGTTTGACAAATTATTATTGGAACTAGATAAATGTTGAGGTCTGAGTCTCTATCAGGCAGGTTTCAGACTAAAGTTTAACACTTTGGATAATTGCTTTATTTTTTCCCATTTGCTTGAAAAATCTTCAGAATTCAGAAGCAAAAATTATATGTATTGTTTGTGGGTTTTAGATTGGCATTCAATACTGTTAACAGATTGAATCTTTGGAAAGCCCTAGAAGATAAAATAATTGGCAGAGATTTGTTATAAATATATATATATATATATATATATATATAGTAGGCTGTATACCAGACTTGGGCAAAAGTCAGGATTAGCCAGAATAGGAATTTGTCAAATTTAATAAAAACAAACAAGGGTGTGAGGCAAGAATGCATCTTAGCTCCCACACTTTTTTCATTATATTTAGATGGCCTTTTAAAAGAAATTTAAAAATCTGACTCTGATACCCCAACTATTCTGGATAAAAGCTGTCCAATACTGGCCCTCACAGACAATGTGATATTGTTTGATCTATTTAAAAAAGGTTTACAAAAAAAGATTGCTACCCTAGAAAAGAAAGCCAAAGGACTTAAGCTTCAGGTTAACACTATTAAAACCCAAGTCTCTGTATTTGGCAGTGGAAAGGACTGCGGTAAATGGAAGCTAGATCCTGGTACTATGAGTAAGACTGATAGTTATATATATTTAGGCATTTGTTATTCAACTAAGAACAACTGGAGCAAACATCTAGAGAAAGTTCTGATAACAGCTAAAAAGACAGCAGCTGCACCTGGGAAGTTTAATTATATGTTGGAGGTTTGGCTATAAAGCTTTTACTCAAAGCAATAAGAGCAAAGTATGTTCCACAGATCACAAGTGGCTCAGAAATATGGGATATAAACAGCAGAAAAAAACTCATGATTAATTTTATAAACTTTTAATAAGAACTATTGCTGTCCCCCCTTCCGTCCCTTGTGCTAATATCAGGGAGGAGCTAGGCCTCGAGAATAAACAATTTATTATGGACACGAGAAAATTGTCCTTTTGACTTAGACTAACCAGATTGTCACATGACAGAATCACAAAAATGTGTTTAGTAGAATAAGAAAAGTGGGTTGGTCTAGTATGTTATACTTCCCCTTGTCTTAAAAATATCTATCTACTATTGGAAAAATACAATTTAAAAGTGCTGAAAAGCAATGTGGATAGAGAAATTGTTTTGAGTCTACTTTACAAGTTTTATGGTCAAAAAAGGTCAGAAGATATTGTCAAAGCAAGATAAAACTTGCATGACAAATTCTAGACATTCTTTGTGGTTAGCTAATAACATACACAATTATGTTAAGCTTCAGTACTATTTTGAATGTCTGATTGATCCAAAGTTAAGATATGTCTTTACTAGATACAAATTTGAAGTTTTCCATTGTAAAGTCCTGGCTAAGAGATATAACAAAGATATGAATATATCTGAGGGATGTGATTTCCAGGTGGGGAATAGAGAAGATCTACTCCATGTGTTATGATTTTGTGAATGGTACACTAAGTCCAGGAAATTACTGTTGAACACACTATTCAATACTGACAGAGTGGATCAATTAGAAATGAACTATCAAGAGTTGACTGTGATATTGCTATATACAAAAGACAGTTGTGCCTACATAGAAACATAGATTTTGACGTCAGATAAGGACCGCTTGGCCCACCCAGTCTGACGATTTCCCTACCTAATGGATAAGCTGCAGATCCTAGAGCCTTAAAAGCTTTAGCAAATTACTTCTGAGTATTGAAAAAATAAGGAAAAAATATGTGCAATAGTGAGGCAACTCCATGTGTAATAATGAAATCTAGTGAAATTAGATCTTTTAATAGATGCTTCTTTTTAATAATAGATTGTTATTATGTATTTATGTGTTGTTATCTGATGACTGTACTATGCTCTATTATAACTGTATCATTTTACCTGAATTTTTTACTCCTATTTTGTAATGACTATTTTGTCGAACAAATAAACTACAACTATCTGATGGTTCTTCAGTTTAACAGTGCTATTTCCATATTGATCATGTGCACTCTATTTTCTTGGTGAGAGGTAGGAGATATTGAATGCAACATTGTGTTTTACTGCATTTGTTTTAAGCAAAACTCTTTTAGGGGCTATTTCTGAAATAAACATCTACTGTGGGGCTATAGCTGAAGACGGAGGTCTTAATTGCTGACTTCCAGTTTCAGAAAGGTTAAAACTACCCTCACTTGCAAACAGACCTTCCACTTGCTTGAATAGAGCTGGAATAGTGCACCTCTGATGAGAGATAAGAGATTTTGAATGCAACATTGTGCTTTACTGCATTTGTTTTAAGCAAAGATCCTTTAGGGGTTATTTCTGAAATAAACATCTAATGTGAGGCTGTAGCTGAAGCCAGAGGTCTTAATTACTGACTTCTGGTTTCAGCGAGGTTAAAACTACCCACACTTGTTAGCGGGGCAAGTGTGCATGGGGCTGCGCATGGAGACACGCGTTGAGACACACACATCTAAGCATGTGTCTTGCATGTCTCACATGGAACAGGTGGAACAAAAACAATATGATATAACTCTTTTTATCAAAGGTACTAGATTTATAAAATCATGGTTCTGTGTTACAGTTAGTAAGGTACTAGCAAGCAGCATGAATGTAAGTGAGGGCTTTTTAACCTTAAGCTCAGGTGAAATTTTAACAACAGGTATACTGTGCAACTATTTTTCAGTAAACAACAACCTGTTGTCTGATACTTTAAAACATAAACAATGTTGGGAAATAGATATGCTAAGGGCAAGGATATCCGAGCTTGAACATGTACTAAAACAACAAACAGTGTCCACAAAGCACACATAGACTATCTCTACACAAACTACTGAAAGTGTCATGGTTCCAGTAGAAAATAACCAAAGTGATGTCACCTTAAAACACCAATGGGATAAGGATAGCGACGATGATTCTGACTGGTCACCAGTTCCTAGGAAATGTGCTGCAAAAAGGGGTAGAAGGCCAATGGATTTTAGTATCCCACAGCACAATATGTTTGCAGTATTAGGCACAACAGACTCAGTAACAAATACTCCATTACAGATTTATGAAGGAAACTATCTCCCCATAATGATGACTCTGTCAGCACTAATAAAACACAAGGTGATCAATCAAACACTCAGCAAGGGTTGAATGCAGCAAGACTCCCAATATTTAATTCTAACAATACAAGTATCAATAAAGAGAGTACAACAACTCCAAGCTCATTCCCTACTCATTCCCCCTCCCCAAATCATGGCTACCAGCTGCAGATGTAGCCACTACATCACATTCAGAAGGAAATAATATTTTATCATGTAGGGCAACTAATGACAAACCTTCAAACAATACGGCACCACCTGGTGGGACCCATGAAAGGGACAATGACAAAGTGAGTGAAATAGACCACCAAGAGATAAATTTGACTAGTTCAGTCACTTATCCTAAACCCCCTAGACAAGTTCTGGTACTGGGTGATTCGATGGTAAAATACATAGACCGAATGGTGTGTAATGGAGATAAAGCCAATCAAACATGCTCCACCTATAGGGGGCAAAAATTAGAGACATTGAACGCATGGCCAAAAACATCCTTCCAAGAATGGGAGATAACCCTCTAGTAGTCATTCATGTGGGAACAAATAACAACACAGACACCACAGTTGAAGATATGAAACCAGAGCTAAAATCCCTGGTGGATTGCTTAAAACAATTTGGGTGTGAAATCTGTATATCTGAAATCCTTCCAGTCCCAAGAGCAAATAGAACTAGGACAGCAAAAATTAAATCTTTTAATGAATGGTTAAGGAAATGGACACTGCAGGAGTCTCTATCCTGTTTGACTCACTGGGAGCAATTTTCAAATAATAACAGCTTATTTTGCTGGGATGGGCTAGATTTAAGCAAACGAGGGAACCATTTTTGGGGTAAAGCAGTAAACATGCACATCACTAATACTTTAAACAAATAACCAGGGGCATAAGGGATTTTCTACTATCCATTATCCTGTGATTAAACACAAAAGGGAGCTAAAGATTTTATCAACAAATGCTAGAAGTCTCAATCAATCTAAAAACTGTGAATTAGAAACACTTATTCACTTACATAAATTAGACATTATATATGTGACAGAAACATGGTGGGATGAAGTTGCATCAGGAACTAGACTAATTCAAGGATTCACTTTATATCACAGACATAGAGTAGGTTAAAAAAAGGGGTGACGAATGTACTGTATCTATGTGAGCAATCAGTTAGAAACATCTGAATTGCCTATTAATTCCGACCTAATTGAAGGTATATGTGTCTGTGTAAAAACAATCAATAGTGGTAACTTAATCTTAGAAACATAGAATTTGACGGCAGACAAGGACCACTTGGCACACCTAGTCTGCCCATTTTCCTACCTAACAGATAAGCTGCAGATCCTAGTTAACCAACAGCTTACTTCCTCATACCCCCCACTCGGACTGCCTTATGTCTGTCCCATGCATTCTTGGATTCCCCTACTGTTCTTAACTCCACAACCTCCTCAGGGAGGCTGTTCCATGCATCCACAACCCTCTCTGTGAAAAAAATACTTCCTCACATTACCTCTGAGCTGTCCCCCCTCTATCTTTAAATTGTGCCCCCTTGTTCTTTCACATCTCTTTTTCTGAAAGTTGCCACCCTCTTGGACTTTGTTGATTCCCTGGAGGTACTTAAAAGTTTCTATCATGTCCCCTCTCTCCCTCCTTTCCTCAAGGGTATACATATTAAGCACCTTTAGTCTTTCTTCATATGTCTTCTGGTGCAGACCCTGCACCATTTTGGTTGCCCTCCTCTGGACAGCCTCCACCCTGTCTTTGTCTTTGCATAGATGGGATCTCCAGAACTGCACACAGTACTCTAGATGGGGTCTCACCAACTGTCTGTACAGAGGGATAACAACTTCCTGTTTTCTACTATTTTTTTTTTTGCCCCTTTCTTCTCTGCCATGGTGGAACTTCTTCGGGGAGTCCCTAGACTGTGATCCCCTAATCCCTCCCTGGGTGCCTAAAGAGATGTCGCTCAGACCTACCTCCATGCTGCCTCGGCCTACCCTCCCGGGTGGGGAGGAGGGGGGACACCCTTTCTACCCCCTCCAGTCCATCAGTGTGCATCAGGAGGTCCATCTGCGGCATCCAACTGTAGCCCAGTTATGGGTTATCTGGGGGAGTCGGGTCCTGCCTCCGTCCTCCATGGCAGATTCCTTTTTCCATTTTTCTGTCCCCTCCCACAGGACATGAGCATGCTTGGGAAACCTAGGGGTGGCACACGTTGAGACGTGCGAGCACTGTGGTCTCCAGCCCATGTCCTCCCTCCCTCCCTTCTGTATGCAGACCCACTGCACCTCCACCTGTGGTCACCCAGGTGATGGTAAAGCTGCAGGACATGCATCCTCTCCCTCCCAAGAGGAGGAGAACAGCCGCTGAGTGCTCAATCCTCCTCCCCCCAGCTGACCCTTCAGCCGCCCGAGTCTGTTCCCGAACCCGGGTCGCTGGTGCCGTGAGTGGTAACCCTACCACTGCACCAACAGGCCCTGTTTTCTACTATTGATGCCTCTCCCTATGCATCCCAATATCCCCCCAGCCTTCTTTACTGCCTTCTCACATTGCTTGCCCACCTTAAGGTCATCTGATATAATTACCCCTAGGTACCTTTCCATTTTTACTGTTGTCAGTATCTCACCCCCCATTGTGTACTCTTCCCCTGGGGTTTTGTTTCCCAGGTGCATTACCTTGTACTTTTTTGCATTGAATCTGAGCTGCCATACATTCCTCCAACCTTGCCAAGTCCCTTCTCATCCTTTCCACTCCATCTGGTGTATCAACCCTGTTGCAGTTCTTTGTGTCGATCTTGGGAAATTTCTACAGACCACCATCAGCTAACATAACCAGAACCAAATGCCAGGGAGGTCGTGAGGGCTTTTGAACTGCCCTCCCCCACAAACAGGAGCCCAGAAGAATCAGCACAGATCAGAATGCCAGGGAGGTCGTGAGGGCATTTAAATTGCCCTCCCCCACAAACAGGAGCCCAAAGACTTCAGTACGGACCCGTTAAAATGCTGTGGAGATGCCCGAAGTCATGACCAAACTGGTCTAAGGAGTTGCTGCAAACAAAGGGACTGTAGTTTTGGAGCCTCTTCTCTCTCATGCTATGATATTAATAGTCAGCTCAACAGTGGGCATAGTTTTTTTTTTTTTTACAATCAATAAGTTGCTCACTGCCTTGCCTAACAAAAGTCTGTGCAAATACCCTTAACTTAAAAGTGAACTTAGGCTGCATTATAATGCTGTTGAAGTGGGTACCTTAAGAAGTTATAGCAAGGTCTTTGTAAATTTAAATCTGGCTACCCTTTCAGCTCTCCATCTTAGAGCAAACATTTGTTTTCTCCTTTTACTGCCAAGTTATCACAACAATTTAAAACCTTTCAGCTCTCCATCTTAGAGCAAACTTTTATTTTCTCCTTTTACTGCCAAGTAATCACAAGGATTTAAAATGCAACTGTAAAAGTGACGTAATTGTCACCTGGTAGATAAAACTAACTCAAGCTTCTTTTCATTGTTAAACTTAAAGAGCCTGATTTGTTTGTTAAGGGTCCCTCCCCTTTCATTACCTTACTTATGTTCCATTCCTCTCCCTCGCCACAGTGCAGAACTGAATGCCAAGGAGGTCATGAGGGCTTTTGAACTACCCTCCCCCACAAACAGGAGCCCAAAAGAATCAGGCAAGGACCTGCTAAATGCCATGGAGACAGCCCACTTTCTCATTTGCAGTTTCTACTTTACCACCACTAGTGGCCACTCATCACAGATAGCACACACAATACACTGCCAGCAAAACATGAATCGCCACCTCTTTGTGCTAGTCTTTCTCTCGACTCTGATCTCCAAAACAGCCCTACCTGTTTCCACAGGCACTGCAGCAACCCCTGTAAGCTGGTCTACTGGAGGATCCCTTCCTCCATGCTCCCTCCAAAAGTACCACTTGGGCTACTATTTTGCCCACACATATGCCCACCCTACCAGACAAATTAATCATTGTACACACATACTTTGCTGCACTATCACCTTGACCCAACAAGGGGCACACCCCAACCCCTCTCTACAGCTACCCACCAGGGAAACATCCTTCTTTGTCCCCAGTGCACCTAGCCCACCTCATAAGCACCCTCCCTATCCCAGGTGTAACAACAAAAAATACTACCCCTAAAACTGCACGGATGGCGCCAAAGCTGCTTCAGCTAGCACTTCTCCAGAGTACCCTACTACTTCTCCTCTTATCAGGAAATGTTTATCCTAACCCAGGACCACCTATCTATAGAGCTGCTCATATGGGCAAGCATGGAAGCCTGCAGCTGGCCTCACTTAACATTTGCAGCCTCCAGAGGAAGTTCACCTCCCTCCAGGGCTGGATTGCACAGCACTCCCCAGACATCCTTGCCTTATCTGAGACTTGGCTCTCAGAAAAGATCACAAATGGATTCATCACCATCAACAATTACACCATCCTTTGAGCTGACAGGGTAAGCAAGAGGGGAGGAGGTTGCACCATCTACACAAAATTCTTCCTGCATGCTCTCTCAGTCCCCATCCCACAACCATCCCATGGAGCCCAAACCCTAGCCATCAAGGTAAACTTTGGCAATCCAGGAAAACTACTTTACATTTTGGCAGTATACATCCCCCCAAGAAACCAAAAACCTGCCTTTGACTCAGTACTGTCCAGTATTTCCCACCATCCCACCAATAACGAAATCATCCTCATGAGTGATTTAAATGTAAACTGGTTATCTACTATAGCCTCCTCTTACAAAGAAGCACTGCTCACTTATGATCTCACTCAAATGGTCCACTCCCCAACTAGGATGGACCCAAAAAAAGGACATCCACCCTTATCTACCTCATCCTTACCAACTGCCCCAAAAACTTCTCCTATATCAAGGTGCTCCCAGACTCGATAAGTGACCATTCCCCAGTTACCTGTTGGTGGTCAAATAAAAAAAAAACAATACCCCCTAGATTACAGTACAAAGATGCTGAAGGAAAGGAGCCCTCCCACGCCGAAATCTTACCTTGCCTACTTTGACTGGTCTTCTATATGCACTGCCCAATCTGTCAATGCTACCCTCACATATTTTACTTCCTCCTTTAACGCTGCTTGCAACATCTTTGCCCCTTTCTCCAGACAAATAGTAAAATCTCTGGACACACTCTGGATTTCCCAGTCTCTATTTGACCACATGCGACTAAGGGATAACCTCTGGTATAAGGCCCTTGCCTCGCAACTCCCTCAAGACAGATAGAATTACAGGCAGGCTTGAAACAGCTGCACGTGGGCTATCCGGCAAGCCAAAGCCATGTATTACAACCAAGCTCCCACCTGTTCATAGGGCTCTGGTAGCATATTCTGGAATAACATTAAGGAACTAACTGGGAAAACTGTATCCCCTACCACAGTACAGCTACAGATTGATGGGGTCATCTCCCAGGACCCTAAATCTATCACCCAAGCCCTCAATACTGCCTTCACAAGCTTCAGCCATATCCTCCCCCAAACTTCTTTGACCCAATCAGTAACCACCCCATTGACTCTCCTACAAATTTTAGCCTTCCCCTTTTCTGACTGTGAATCATCTCCTGCAATGAGGCTAAATGCAACCCGAGCAAAGCACTGTCAAACTCTTGTTATAGTAACGACAACTTGGACCTCAAACTCATCCAGCTCACTATGGATGAGACCCTTCCCCACCTCACCAAAATACTAAACCTGTCCTTATGCCTCAGCAAATTCCCCACCACTTGGAAAAAAGCAGTTATAACTCCCATCTTGAAGAGTGGTGACCCCACCTACACCACCAACTATAGGCCTATATCCATCCTCCCCCACTCAAAGGCCCTTGAAAAAATAGTGGCTGACAAGCTCACAGACTACCTGTCTAAACACAATCTGCTCTGTCATGAACAACACGGGTTCCAGAGGGATCACAACACCTCCACTGCCCTTGTCAAATTTACCTCTTATACTCATGAGGCTCTGGATCAAGGCTTCAGTAGTGGGAGCTCTCTATATTGACTTGACCAGAGCTTTTGATACAGTCAGTCACGAGCTTCTTCTCCACACCCTACCATCACTGAGTATCTCTCCAGAGGTAACCTCCTGGCTCAAAGATTATCTCACTGACAGGACCCAACAGATAAAAATTAATGGAGCCTTATCCTCCAGTGAGCCAGTCTAAACAGGGGTCCCTCAAGGGTCCATCTTAGGCCCATTGCTTTTCACCCTCTTTCTGAACTCCCTCACCAAATCCTGTAGTAGGAAGCTATTACTCTATGTCGATGTTGCTGTAGTCTATTGGAATCATCACCATCTCTATACACTACAATCTGAACTGCAGGATTTTTTTGGGGAGCTCAAAACCTGTTCTCTGAACACTGCCTAATACTTAACTATAAGAAGACTAAAGCCATGATCCTCACCCACCATCAAAACTCGCTCTGTAACACACCGCTAATCATTACAAACTCCCGTGGCACTCCGTTGGAGCAGGTCTACAGCTTCAAATACCCGGGAGTCATGTTGGACACCTCACTTACCTATCATGCCCACATTTAACAAGTATCCACTTCTGTCAATGCCAGGTTGGGGATCCTATATGGACATAGGCACTGAATTCCCCCACAGGCAATGTAGCTTGCAGTGTCCTCTTCAATCCTACCCTTGGTGGACTATGGCATAGTAATTTATGGGTCCGTTGACCATACAGCCTTACGCAACATCAACCTCACCCTCAATAAAGCCTGCCATCTTGTCTCAGAAACTAACAAGCAAACCCATACTTGTGAGCTTTACAAACTTACTAGTTGGCTAAACATCCAAGATAGAGTGAAGTATCACACCTGCCTTCTAGTTAAAAAAATACTACTTACACAAACAAGCTCCAATAGGCTGCCACACTCTTATTCAAACACCTTCTCTTGGGAGGGCCCCAAGGCACTCTGCAAACACCTTCCTACTAGTTCCCCACTGTAGAACCTCCCTTGGGCAACAGTCTTTTCATTATCGTGCCCCCCTGTGTCTAAAGAACAATGTGAAGAACAATGGGGAATAATAAAAAACTGCCATCACAGCGGTAATAAGCCTTTGAATGAAGCAAATAAGCAAAACAAAATGATGTAAGAAACCACTATGGTTTTCAAAGGAGGTGGCAGTCAAGGTTCAAGAGAAAAAGAAAGCATTCAGAAAGTACAAGGAATCACAGAAGGAGCAGGACAGATAATTGTATCAGTTAAAGCAAAAGGAAGCTGGGAAGGCAGTCAGAACAGCAAAGGCCCGAACTGAGGAAAAGATAGCCAACTCAGTTAAGAAGAGGGATTAAACCTTTTTTAGGTACATCAGGGAGTGAAGGAAGACTAAGGGAGGGATAGTGAGGCTTAATAAAGGGAAGGGGGTGGGCAGAGGGTGACGTGAAAAGGCAAAGATACTAAACAAATATTTTTGCTCAGCATTTACAAATGAAGAGGGGGAGCTACCTAAAACAAACAATAGAAACACACTGGATACAGAAGTTGATACCAGCCCATTTACAGAAGAAAGGGTTCTGAAAGAACTTTTAAAACTGAAGGTGGACAAAGCAATGGGGCCTGATGGGATTCACCCCAGAATTCTAAAAGAACTAAGTGTAGAACTAGTGACACCACTGACCACCCTCTTTAACAAATCATGTGACGATAGGGTGGAACCTGAGGACTGGAGGAGGGCCGATGTGATTCCCCTTCACAAAAGTGGGAGCAGGGCAGACGCGGGAAACTACTGACCAGTCAGTTAAACCACAGTGATAGGGAAAATGATGGAATCACTTCTGAAGGAAACAATTGTCAAGTACCTAGAGGCCAGAGGGGCACAGGACCCAAGGCAGCATGGATTCACAGCAGGAAGGTCATGCCAGATGAATCTGATAGATTTCTTTGACTGGGTGACAAAAGTACTAGATCAGGGAGGGACTGTGGACATGGCCTACCTAGACTTTAGCAAGGCATTTGTCTCAGTCCCACACAAAAGATTAATATACAAGTTAGCCAGCCTGGGAGTGGGTCACAAGATGATACCCTGGGTGAAGAATTGGCTGGAGAATAGGACACAGAGGGTAATAGTAAATGGAGTCCACTCTGAAGAAAGGGGAGTTACTAGGGGAGTGCAGCAGGGTTCAGTATTAGGACTGGTCCTCTTCAATGTCTTTGTATGCGACATTGCAGAGGGTCTGGAAGGAAAAGTATGTCTCTTTGCAGATGACACAAAGATCTGCAACAGAGTTGATGCACAAGGTGGGGGGGAAGGATGAGAAGGGACTTGGTAAGGTTAGAGGAATGGTCAAATGTATGGCAGCTTAGATTTAATGCTAAGAAGTGCAAGATAGTGCACCTGGGAAACAAAAACCCAGGGGAAGAGTACACAATGGGGGGTGAGATACTAACAACAACAAAAATGGAAAGGGACCTGGGGGTAGTCATATCAGATGACCTAAGGTGGACAAGCAATGTGAGAGGGCAGTAAGGAGGGCTGGGGGGATACTGGGATGCATAGGGAGAGGCATCACCAGTAGAAAACAGAAGTTATTATCCTCTGTACAGACAGCTGGTGAGACCCCATCTGGAGTACTGTGTGCAGTTCTGGAGACCCAATCTCCATAAAGACATAGACAGGATGGAAGCTGTCCAGAGGAGACAACTAAAATGGTGCAGGGTCTGCACAGAAGACATATGAAGAGAGACTTAAGGAGCTTAATATGTATAGCCTCGAGGAAAGGAGGAGATGGGGACATGATAGAAACTTTCAAGTACCTCAAGGAATCAACAAAGTCCAAGAGGTAGCATCTTTCAAAAAAAAAGAGGTGTAAGAACAAGAGGGCACAATTTGAAGATGGGGGCAGCTCAGAGGTAATTTAAGGAAGTATTTTTTTCACAGAGAGGGTTGTGGATGCATGGAACGGCCTTCCAGAGGAGGTTGTGGAGTCCAAAACAGTGATTGAATTCAAGCATGCATGGGACAGCCATAAGGCAAATCTAGGGGGTGGGAGTAGAAAGAAGTAGGCTGCTGGTTAACTAGGATCTGCAGCTTATCCATTAGGTAGGGAAATGGGCAGACCGGTTGGGCCAAGCGGTCCTTATCTGCCATCAAATTCTATGTTTCTATGTTTCTAAACAACCTACCATCCACAATCTCCCTTACAACTAGTTTGGCTCAATTTAAATCAGGTCTTAAGTCCCTCCTCAGCTCCACAACCTGTGATTGTATATCACTTTCAAGATGGTTTCCAGTCCTACATTAATGGGGACCCCCCCGGCTTAAGGATTTTGTTTGTCCCATTTTCCCAAGTTTAGGATCCTCAAGTCTCACTGTAACTTATTCTTGACTCTGGGTCTACTTTATAAGACCCTCCGAATCTGATGTTCTGTCAGATGTACATAATTGTTTGACCTGGGACCTTTTTAAGATCCCTGCTGACGTAACCCAACATTGTACTCTGTGCCAAATGTTTAAGCTATGTTATCAGATGTTTAAGTTTCAGTACTGTGCCTAATGTTTAAGTTATGTACTGCACAAAAGGTTTAAGGTTTGTACCAATTGTTGAAGTTTGGGTAGATTTTCTTGTTGACGTGGAGCCTTTGCAAAGGAGTCGAAGACTCAAAGGATTGTAATTCCAATTTCTTTCAATAAATAAAAACAAATAAATAACCTATGACCAGGAACTAAGACACATTTTTCAAAATATGACAAAGCATAGTAACACAGTCATACTAGGTGATTTTAATTTACCTGGTATTGATTGGGACAAACTTAAAGCCTCAAACACCCAGGAAGAACTCTATCTGGACACATTATTACAGGCAGGGTTCGAACAAATCATCACAGAAGCTACTAGAGGAAATAATATCCTAGATTTAGTCATAACTAACATTCCAGACCAAATATCTAACATCTCTCATTGTTTCCCACTTGGGAATAGTGATCATAATTGCATTATGTTTAATATTAATACACTATATGAAAATAGTAAGGAATCCAAAATGAGATATTGTTATGACAAAGGTAACTATAACCACATTCATAGTATTCTTAAATTCATAGACCAGAATGACATTCTAAATTCTAGACCTGTAGCGGAATGCTGGGTCATTATAAAAAAGTACATCTATAGTCTTGAAAAGAGGTTTATCTCCATGACTAAATACTCCAATACCATGGGTAAAATTCCTTACTGGTTAACTAGGAAAGTGAAAAAACAACTTAAGAAAAAGAAAAAAGCATATAAGCTTCTAAAACAAAATCCTAACAACATTAATAAAAACTGGTATAGGCAACAACTCAAGCTATCAAAAAAAAAAGATACAAAATGAGAAGAGTAATTTGGAATTAAAACTTACCACTTGCAAAGACCAGGAGTATTTTATGCCTATGTTAATAATAACAATAAGAATCATTGTATATTAGGAACAACTTTTGAGAATAATGAAGAGCTAAAGGAACCATTAAGTAAAGCAAATGCCTTCAATAACTTCTTTGGGTCTGTCTTCTCTAAACAGGATCCAACCATAGCCCCTGCAATACCCCCTAGGTGTGAATTTAAAAGGTTTTCAGAAGATGAAGTTAGAGTCACATTAAAATATATTAAAAAGAACTCCTCACCATGCCCAGACCATAGTAATGCATACTTCATACATCAAACAGCAGATGAATTATCATCGTCCTTATCCATTCTGTTTAACAAATCCCTAACTACTGGTGAGATTCCATTTGACTGGAAATGGGCAACGATGGTCCCAATATTTAATAAAGGGAATAAATCAGTAATTAACAACTACAGACCTATAAGTCTGACCTCAATAGTTTGCAAATGCATGGAACAGCTATTACAAACCAGATTTGAAGATGAAATAAGGGAAAACACCCTGTGGACCTTCATCAGCATGGTTTCACATGAGGGAAATCCTGTACCAGCAATCTAATAACTTTCAATGAACCAATTAGTAAAAGTCTTGACAGTGGTATACCAATAGATGTATTACTGTTAGACTTTAAAAAAGCATTTGATAAAGTTTATCATGCAAAACTAATATCCAAAATGACATCAATGGGCCTAAATCCCTATCTGCTATGGTGGGTTACTAGTTGGTTAACTAGTAGGAAACAACAGGTGCAAATATCTGACACCTTGTCTAGTGATATAGAGGTGACCAGTGGTGTACCACAGGGGTCCATTTTGGGTCCCCTGTTATTCAATATCTTTATTAATGATTTGAACGATGGTACTCAGCGCACAATGTCCAAATTTGCAGACAACACTAAACTTTGTAGTGAACTGGATTGTTTGTACAAAAGCAAACTCCTACAAAATGATTTATATAAAATTGAGGAGTGGGCTAAAAAAATAGAATGGAGTTAAATGTGGATAAATGTTCAGTAATACACCTTGGTAATCAGAATCCTAATACTGAATACTTCCTAAATTTTTTTTTTTTTTTTTTTATTTGTTCTAGGATTACAAATACCTTTAAGCCGAGGTTCTTTTACAAAAGTTCTACGTCATTGGTACAATTGAGACACTCATAAGCAAAGATAACAGTTTATAAAATTAAAACAAAAAACACAGTCTTGTAGATGAAAAAAGAACAATAAGGTGAAACTTTGGGGAGGGGAAAGGGAATGGAGGAGGGTGAAATCAGGGAGACTAAGTGGATGGGAGAAAAGGGGAGGTAGGTTGTGGGGGACAGAGAGAGGAGGGGTGGAAGGCGGATAAGAATAGAGGTAGTGCAGCCGGGTGGTATTTGTCTTGGGCCAGCAGGGGAGGTGAGGGTGGGGGGGGGTGCTGGCAAAGTGCAGGAATAGATGTGGATCCAAAAAGGGTATCTTCAGCTATGGAACCAAAAGACATGTTTAGCCACAACAGTCACAGAGGTTGGAGGCAGTGAGTGATAGGTGGAGATGAGTCTTAAAAGTGCTGAACGATAGTGAGGATGAGATGCCACTGGGAAGACCATTGTACCTACTAGTGGCCCGGTAAGCAAAGGATCTTTGGCCTTGTGATGGGCGGCAATGCAGGACTTGCAGAAGCTGAGGTTTCGATCCCCTGGTATGTCGGGTGTGGATTCTCAGTTGTATGAGAGCACAGACTCTGGGGGGGGGGCAAGGCCCAGCAAGATTTTCTTAGTAGTAATACAAGTTTGGTGTTTTATTCAATTGGCAAGATTCTACCATCCAGTTTGAGAATAGAGGTCACAGGTGTGAGTTAGGCGTTGGGAGCCAGTGACAAGTCGACAGGCCTTGTTGAGGGCAATGGATACACATTTGAGTGTGGTGGTTGTAGCAAAGCCATAAATGATAATGCCATAATCAATTATGGATATGATGGAGCTCTGGACAGCGACAGCAAGGGCTTCGGGTGTCAGGTGTTTCCTATGACGGAATAGCAGGCCTAGCCAGGAGTTAGCGGCTTTGGTGACATGGTCAATGTGGGCAGTGTAGGAGAGGTGATGGTTAAGGGTGATCCCCAGGTATTTAAAGTTTTTGACCTGTTCCAGTGCGGCACTTTGGTGATAACAGAGAGTTGGAAGTGCTTATGTTTATTATGGGAGCTGCTGAAGATCATGGCCTTTGTTTTTTTTTGATTAAGGATCAGTTTGTGCTTTGTGAGCCAATTCTCAACCAAGGAGAAGCTGAGTTGGAGATTTTCTTGCAATTTCTTCGGGTCCTGGTGTGTGGCAAGGATTACTGCATCATCGGCATACAGGGTGATATGTTCAGAGCAGGAGTCTGGTAGGGTGTTAAGGAACAGGTTGAAGAGCAGGGGGCCCAGTATTGAACCCTGGGGGACTCCAGAGAGGACAGGCTTGGAATCAGAGTGCAGTGCACATCTTCAATTTTTACACACTGGGTGCAGTTTTCAAGATAGCTTTTGAACCAAGAGATTGAGTCATCGGAGAGACCACCATTTTTTAGTTGGCTCAGCAGGAGGGAGTGGTGGACAGTATTGAAGGCTTTGGTCAGGTCAATGAAAATAGCACCAGTTAGTTGTCCATTGTCGAGGGAGCTGTGAATGGAGCTGGTGAATTCAAGTTAGGCAGAGGATGTACTATGACCTTTTCTAAAGCTATGTTGCTGTTTACAGAGAATATTATAATTGTCCAGATGCTCGGTAAGTTGGTCTGCTACTATACATTCCAGTGCCTTCGATAGGGGAGGCAGAATGGAGATAGGGCAGAAGTTCACATGGTCAGCCTTATCACCACTTTTATGAATCAGGGTAACAGTGGCAATTTTCCATTTGTCTGGGAATTGGCTAGAGGAAAGAGAGAGATTAAAGATCTTGGTGAGGGGCCCAAGTACCTCGTCAAGCATTAGGGCCAGTAGCTTGAGGTCAAGTGTGTCATTGCTTGTTCTAGATTTGCTGATGGCTTTGGCAATGTAGTTTCGGACTTGATGTTTCTTTAGTGCTTTAAAGTAGAAAGGTGGGTGACAGGCATGGGTGAAGAAGTTGTACAATTAGATCATCAGAGTCCGATATAGACTTAGGAATAATAACTGAATCTTTGACTTCCACCAACCATTGTAGACAGATAGCACCTCAGGCAAATCATTTCATAACCTCTATCAATAAATCTTTTATCAATAGAAGTAGTTCCTATATGTTAAAACTATATAGATCATATGTCAGGCCCCATGTGGACTATGTTGCTTCCTTTTGGTTGCCATATCTGAAAAGAGACACTATGCTAATAGGGTCAGTCCATAGAAGGGCCACTAAATTGATTTCTGGCATTTATCACCTACCCTATACTGACAGACTCAGAGAATTAAACCTATATAATATTTCTAGACATAGAATTGGGGGGGAACTTACTGCTTCTTTTCAACATCTTAAAGGTTCTGGTTTGTATGACTGAATATAACATCCAATGGGCTCCAAAACCAGGGGGACTGAGATGTCACAAAAGGCAACTACTGATCCTGAAACACAATACCAACAAGAGAAAGAACTATTTTACATTAACAGTGTGTAAACTCTGGAATGTGCTCCCAGACTACCTGGTGAGCATCATTACAATGGGGATGTTCAAAAATAGTTTGGATGATTACCTTCTGAGATATGAGGGATACAGTCACCCTGTTATTACAGGGAGGGTGGTCTCAATTGGCTAAGGCCTACTTCTACCTTAGAATACCAAGTATTATTGAGTATTGTGGAAATCATACATTTACATGTATAGCTTATGGTATATGTAGTATTGTGAAGTTCCTTATTTCCGTTTCTAAGGTGTATTAGTTTAATGTTTTTAGTTACAGGTATGTATAGATGGTATTCCATTCACCGTGGCAACACCTGCTAAACTTTCCACAGATGGGATTTTCCTTTCTCTCTCTCTGATTTACATTCATATCCGAATAGGTCCTTAAGACCCCACCAAATGGCTGATTTAAGGATTGTGACTTGGAATGTGCAAGGCATTAATCACCCCATTAAATATAACAAAATCCTTACTTCCCTTACAGAAATAATTGTATGAAATGTTTTTATGCAGCACAGATAAAACTACTTATGTGATATGCATGCAGAAAGCATGATTTAGATGTTAAATTGGAATCAATTGTTGCATGTGGCATGCGTGCAGCAAGCAAGAGTGAAAAGTATGTTTTTTTATGTTAAAGTGGAACAGACTGCATGCATGTGGGATGTGTACAAAAAGCAAGTTGCCACTGATAACTGTACACATAAAAGTTAAGGGACTTGCTCAGGATCACACCATACACAAGTGGGGGTTGATGATATTCAAACCCAGGTCTTCAGATCTCCAAGTCTCCTGGTTTGGAGTTCAGTGCCTTTAACCACTAAGGTATACTGCCTGCACACAAATGGCTCATTTGTTCTTCAATACAAATCTGCATACATCTGCATGCATGCAGCACGCTTATAGCCAATGACATACTTTTTTGGTTTTTTTGCGCCCCCTCATCTCAGCTGCACAGCTGAATTGGAACATACATACCAATGGTAATACAGGTGGTTCTTCCCACCCTCAATACTCACAGTTACCCACAAAACTGCTTAATTACTTCTGTCTGGCCTCTACTCCTACTATTTTCACTCCATAGTTTTGAATGCTTCCACATAAACAGACTTTAAGGAGCAAACATTAAAGTAGCAATAACTTGACACCCACCAACATGGCCAGTTCCCCCTCACCATGTACACACACTGCAGCATTGGTGGCCAAGCTGCTTCAGACAACCCACCAAGTACAGATATAAGTTAAGAGTTTCTTACCTGAGTACATAGGGAGCCAGAGGCAGAAGTCTTTAAGAAATGATGTCCATGGGTCAGAGTGCTGGGGCATACCCCCTTGAAATGAATGATGTTATTTTTATTACTGTTTTATATGTTATGATGGTATGTTGGAGAATAATGAAGGCCACTGTTCTACTAACAATGCCCTTATTAATTGAGTGGTGGACTTCATTAATCTCCAACTTTCCACCAATAATATATAAAATAGTAATACAAAAATACCCTCATTCATTTCAATGGTGCATGCCCTGCTGTCTCCCTTGCCCTATGTCATAATGTGCCTGAGCATGGGGATGAGGAGGTCAGCTTCACAGGGGGCATAAGACTGACTACAGTGGGGCTCCAATAATCTCTGCATACCATACTGCTCAACTGTCCCTGAATGCAAGGGACAGCCCTCATTTTACTCCTGAAAACTGCTCTGCACCTAATCCATCCCTCATGGAAAAAATGCTGCTCACACAGAGAATGTCTTGTAAATTTAGACTTTATGACAGGGGCACCATTTCAGATTTCAGCAGGGGAAAGCCAACAACCAGTGGAGGCCAGATGCTACTGTAGCTAGCCCTAATGGCAAGCTCTACAATGTCTGGAATGTCTCTATAAGGTAAAACTTATTTGTTGACTGAAAAGTGATATGTAAATCAGGAAAAATTAAATGTATAAGTTTCATCTGTCTATACCCCTGAATAGTGCTTCCGATGTGGGCTTAAATACACCCAGTTATTAACCAATTGTTTTCCTGGCTGTAGTTCTGATCCCCCCCCCCAAAAAAAAAGCTTTGTCCTGATTTCTCTCTCTGACTCCAATCCATTTACTTCCCATCCCAAATGGGTCAAGAAGCTGCCCAAAAGCACAATAATGTGAAAAACAGATTAATATGTCAGTCCTTCCTCCCTCCTTCTCCAATCCCCCTGTAAAGAAAATTATTTTCTTTTACTTACCTGGCCATCTGGCCAGAACCTGCAGCTTGGCCCAGTGTGCTACTAGCCCAATTTTCAGTCCGCTCCTCCTCTGTCCATCTGCCAGAAACTGGATGCTAGAACCTACCATCCCAGGTCCCCAACATGGTCCGAGATCAAGTCACCTCACCAACTAAACCCACCCAACCTGTATTGCTTGCTTCTTGCTTGGCTGCTGCTGCACTGCACTGATCAAGGCCTATTAAGGCCACCCACTCTGCTGTCACTGCTACTGCTAAGCCTAACTTTCTGCTGTGGGGGGTCTGTGTTGTTTATTTTGCAAGGTGAGCAAGTAGGTAGCCTAGTCACTAGTTAGCTTCTACATTAGCTCACCCTCTGCCTCTTCAGCCAGCAGGGGAGACAGAGACTCATAAGAGAAGACCAACAAAAATATGCCACCACACCACTGCTATTGAGAGTTCAGTGCTCACCAACTCCTCCAAGCTGTAGTGCGTAGCCTGTCTACTCTGTGGCAGGAAAGACAGTGTTGCACTCACATGACTTATGTGCTGTTGCTTGATTGGAGCTCCTCCACATCACATGTGATGGCTCTGCTGCTAATAGGTGGAGAGAGTGGACAACACAATACAGACACGATTGAGTCAGGAGTGCATCTGCAATGTGACTGCACACAGGCCTGGGGGGGGCACTTATTGTTCAAAAGATTAAATTCAAATTTAATGCATTTATTGCCACGCCATATGAACAACCTAGGCACAAATGTGGGGAGGTACAATTGCCCCCCTCTGCCCTACCTAAATGGCACCTCTGCTTTATGGTAGAAATTCATTCTCAGGTACTAATATCAGTATACGTAAATACAATTAATGATTTCCAGTGTGTTCTGAGGTACTGTATCTCCATGTTTCAGGATGCGTCCTGATCATTTGAAGAGTCAGTGTCTCTCAATGTCCCTCATTTTGAGTGTCCATGTCCCTTATTTCAGTGACACAATGTGACGCATGGAGCCTGCTTCTAAGTCCCTGCTCGGCACATAAGAGTGCTAAGAATGGCCATAGAGTATATGCACCATACAGAATGGGAAAGAGAAAGTAAGTGAGCCAAAGCAGTTACAGAGAAACACATTTGTAGCACTAAATATGCATATGGGGATTTGCATGGCCCAAAACAAAAAGATCAGGCTTCAAAACAAATAGGCCCCTCTTCACATATCTGGAATGGAGGATGTTGGCTGATTATATCCTATGCATTTCATGCATTAAGCAAACACACTTTACAAATTAATGGAAGTTTAATGACAAAAATCAAAAGCCATTAAAGAACTTGCAAAGGGATCAGAATTAATGAGTTTACATAATTTTAATGAGAAATAAACAAAAAATGTGTTTTTAATGGCTCTAATTGCTAGCAGTAGAATGAGAAATAGAAAATGGTTTGTTTTATTACATGAGATTTGTACCTGCTTATTTGCTGCACTCATGTCAAGTGTGCAACATGCGAACCTGGTATGATTTTTAGAAGATATTCATACCAGCTTAACTGTTGCACACCTGTCAAGCCTGTAGCATGCGAACCTGATTTGCTTTTTAGACTTGGTTCACTTAGACTCACTTTGTGTATGCAAACTGCATGCAAACATTGCACAATTAAGCATGTGGCATGCATTCTGCATGTACACAGAACACTTACATTTCTGTATTGGTTATTTGGGGTCTCATAAATGTGAAATTGCTCTTTTGCAAGAAATCCACCTTCTGAAAGTGGAATCAGACAAGTTGTTAAGAGGGTGGGTGGGGCAGTTTTTTCCTAGTACCTACTCCTCAAAGAAATGGGGAGTCTCGATCTTGCTGAAAAAAGGTTGCCCATTTCAAGTGGAACACGTTGTCCCAGTTAAGGAGGAACAATGGATTCTCCTCTTAGGGAAATTATATGGCAATCCGATAGTAGTGGTGAACCTTTATGCCCCTAATACAGACACTCCAGACTTCTTTTCACAACTGGCACAGATTACTTCAGATGTATACCAACTTTGTATGATTATCATTATGGTGGGGGTGACTTGTTGTACCTTGCATGGCTCTCATTGCTACTGATTGTCCTGACAGGAGACATTTAGCTTAACCTTGGCTCTACACCTACTCATGTCTCCTCTAACTACTCCACTCCCCCTAGTTGGTTATCCACTAAGGGACTGAAAGTAGCACACCCAAATATTCGTAGCCTCATGCCCAACCTGGCTGAACTCACCACTTGGGATGGGCACTACAAGTCTGATATCCTTGGGTTTACTGAAACATGGTTGAAGCCTAGAACCCCTACTATGTCTGTGCTCTTCTTGATTTCAACATTATTAGGCTTGCCCATGCTGGGAAAAAAATGTGGGGGTGGATTACTGTTCTATTATAAAGCTCACCTAAACTTGTCTGCCATACTGCATTACCAACCCCCCTTGACCCCTGTGAATTCCTCCATGTACTTTTCCTATTGGGTAACACTGAAACACTGCATTTAGTCTGTGCATACAGTCCCCCTAAGGGCAGTATGCAAGGGCTAACCTATCTTCTTACGCCATTAACTCTAAGGTATGTGGAAATGAGTTGCTGTTTCTAGGTGAAGTTAACCTAAATTGGCTAGGTGGCAATGCTCAACAGTATGAGTATCTGCTGGTTGGCCTCTCCCTCTCTCAACTTATCTGGGAGCCCACCATACTGTTTACAACAGGTGGCAAAAGTACTCTCCTAGGCTGGGTATTGTCTAGTAGACCTGAGATTTAGTCTACTTGGGAACTTTCCAGAACTCAATCTCAGACCACATCCACATATACTGTAGCTGGATGGTCTTCCCCCCTCCCAAAATCCCTTGCAGAATTCTCCTTATGAGGAACTTTTGCAATTTTAACCTGGGATCCTTCCACACAGACCTGGGACTTACTGATTGGTCTGCAGAGTTATCTGATCCTGACATTCCCACTGCCCTGAATAATTTTCTTGCCATCTTCTGTGCCCTGCAAGTAGAGATGCAGCTAATTTAAATTCCGCTGATGAAGTGAACGTGAAGTGGGCACTTTGCATTGCCACTCCACTATGGACAGTGGGCAATGCAAAGTGCTCACTTCGCCTTGTCATTACCACATCACGTTAAGGCAGAATTGCAATGCAAATTAAGGCTAAGTTATTTTTAATGGACTTCACATTCCTCGTTATGATTCTAAGTGATCCACTTGGTGTTTCAGATTTGGCAGCCCCCCCACACATCACATGGCTTACAGTAATGTAAGACACATGCTCTTTAGCTAGGCAGGAAGAAAGTGAGTCATACAAGCAGATACTTTTACTTTCTTCTGTGCAGATGGAGAGAGAGTAGTGTGTTTTGTGACTGCTGATACTTTGAGATCAGAGCGAGGAGGAGATTTAAACTTTAATTTGGACCCAACAGCTTTTTTAAAAGCTTCATTTTTTTGTCTTTTCTGTACTCTTTTTTACTTAATTTGTTCTTTCTGTAAATTTAATTTTTCTTACCTTTATAAGTAGTTAGTTATTTGTCTGTGTCTGTGTGACTGTGTGTGTGTGTGTGTGTGTGTGTGTGTGTGTGTGTGTGTTGTGTGATAGTGTGAGTAGTGATTACTTGGGCTGAGGGAGCTCAGTAGGAGAGATGGACTACAGTGAAGGAATGTCAGGGGCGGGAGCAGCTCTGGGAGAGTGTGGTAGTGGTAAGCGTCATACCATGTGCATGTGTGGAAGGCATGGGCACCCATTCCTGTTGGACTGCTCAAAACATGTGAGTGTCCCCCTCCCCAGAAGCAGGACCAGCACTGCCTCCTATCCTGACTCTGAGGCAGTTGAACCACCACCACCACCACCAAGTCCAGCACCAGGTTCTCTGGAGCAGGATGTACCTGTTCCCGTGGGCCCAGGTGTGAATCCCATCCCTATTCAGCACCATGACCTGCTGACTGGCAGTTCATCTGGCCATCTCCTGCCTGTGCCTGGTCCTCCCCACACCTCTGTTGTTTGGCAGTTTTTTGACTGTGTCAGGGGGGACAGCAGTGTGGTCAAGTGCCACCTATGTGAGGTGGAGGTGCACCTTGACCCCCGGGGGACTCACCTGGGAACTGGGGGCCAGCACACCCATATGCTCAATCACCAGCAGTTGGAGTGGCAGGCTGCCACAGAACAGACCATGCCTGCACCTGCTGGCCATTCTGTGGCAGAGGGTGCAGCTGTGCATTGCGGCATCTCTAAGCAGAGGAGGGCCACAGCAGCACCTGCTGCTCCACCAGCACCCCCACCCCCCACCACCACCAGCAGGTCAGCCTGTAGAACATGTGGACCCCAGAGAACTGCATGTAACACAGGCTGACTTGGCAGTTCTCTGTAGTGCTGTTGAGGAGAACAATGAGAGGTTGAGTGCTGTGGAGCAGTGGCTAGATCACATAGATGGACATCAGTTGCAAGTTATGTCCATGCTGGAACTGCTGCTGGAACACCATGGGATCCCACATTAGTTTTTTCTCCCCACACCTTCCTTGCTGTGTTATAAAATGTATTCCTCCACCATCCCTGACTCTTGTATGTAATTATGCCTTTTTTTGTTGTCTTCCATATGCATGACACTTTGTATTCTGAGCAGTGCAAGTATACTGTGCTAAACTGCATGCGTGCAGTCAGTCTTCATTCCAGTCTGTGTATGTACTGCAGACACTGTCTGATTCCCTGACTTAAAAGCAAACATTAATGAGTACAATGGTGGGGTGGTGAAGCATGGAGAGATACTACAAAACAGGCTTACAATATATTCAAGTAACTATTAAAAAAAATGAATGTTGTGATTCGTGACGTGATCAAAATCATTATTTGTGACTGCATTTGTGATCGTGATAATGAAGAAACGTGAATGCCTATGGCTGTACTTCCCCGATGAGCTGTAGCTTAAAACTCCAAGACTTAAAAATACGTATCAATGAGTACAATGGTGGGGTGGTGAAGCCTAGAGAGATACTACAAAACAGGTTTACAACACATCCAAGTAACTAGAAAAAAAAAATTAATGTGATTAGTAACATGAATGATCGTGAATCATGATTTGTGACTGTGATGATGAAGAACATGATTTGTATCATGAGTGACTTGTGATGATGGTCCTGACTTAAAAACACATATTAATAAGTACAGTGTTCGTGCAGAATTAAGCACCGCATATGTCCAGTACTCTGAAGGGAAGCCAAAGAAACAACTGTGACTTAAGTTACAGATGGAGATTGGGCCCTAAAGAGATGCAAATGCACTGACAGATTAAGATTGCGCTGTGTACTGAAGAGATGCAGACACAAAGACATAACACCTAACCAGTGCTCACCATCAGAAATTCAAATCTGGAAAAGAATACCTTTGCCATTTGAGGAGGGCAGCAGGAGGGGGGACAGTGTACTGCACTGCTGCAGTAACAGTCGCTAGTACTAGTACCAGTAAAGATATCACAAAGAAGTACAAAAATCACACAGCTGCAGTGGATAGCAGCTTCACATTGCTGAAATTTATTATGTGGCACAATAAAAGGTGTCTGATTTGATGACAAGCGTCACACACATACTCACAAACACACTAAGTAATGCATAGCAAATTGAAAACTTCAGTAACATAACCACATATTTTAAACAAACTAAAATTATGCACTGCTGCACCACAACAATCAGCAAAAAAATGGCAAGAAATATTGAAAATATTACTGTGTGTACATTAACACATTCATACAAGAAAAATATCACCAAAACAGAAAGCACTGTCTTTTTCTCCAAGTTCATCTACTTACACCACAGATACACCCTTCCCCTAAAGCACACTTCCACTGTCTCTCAGTACGCAGACAGAAAGCTGTACATTAACATTCAAAATCCATACACAAACAATAAACGCTCGATGATATGAGCGAAGGAGAGTTTCCTATAATCGATGAACTAAAGTTTCAGCAAAAAAAAAGACTCAAAAGGCTTTTTTAACAGCTTTTTGAAGGTTTGAATCATAGAGAGCTCTCAGAGCAGATTGTCTCTTACAACTTCCTACGCACACTACACCAAACTGAGGCTATGCAGAAGAATCTAGAGCCAATGTGACCTGAAATCCCATGAATCACTGCTAAATTTGCCTTTGGAGCTTAAAAACAAGTTGAAGTGATGCGAAGTGGAAGGCGGAGTAATGCAAAGTCATTGTTTTCAATGGACTTCGTGTTACCCATTATAACGCGAAGTGCTCCACTTCGCGTTGCGGAGCATTCCGTCAATTCACCTTCACTCCGCAAATCACTTCACAGAATGAATTGGGGCCACTTCACCCATCATTACCTGCAAGAAAAACATGCCTTCCTAATCAAAAGGAGTATAAAGGGCACTGTTACAAAATGGCTCCATGATAGACTACTTGCCCTCATGAAGTTGAGGGATAAATGCTGGGCTAGTTTCAAGGCCTCAAAAGACATGACTATATTTTAGGAGTATAGATGCCTCAGAAATGTGTGTTAGAAAGCCATTAGGTCTACAAAGATTGAATTTTGTAAATCCATCCTGTTAGCCACAGCCAGAGACCCTAGGAATTTCTGGTAAAATATCAAAGAGATATGGTAGCCATGTTAGTCCAGTCAACAATGTAGAGAGAAAAAAATGTAGAGAAAATTTTTTTTAGAGTTTTTATTTGACCTGATGAAGTGAGTTTCACCTCTTGAAAGCTAGTCTCAAAAATAATTTTGTTAGTCCAATAAAAGGTATCACCTGCAACATATTTGTTGTATTTTTTTCTCTACATTGGTAAAATATGAAAAATATAGTTAGTGGTTCTTCTAAAGGGGATGTCTCAGACATGAATATAGGGGGTACAAACTGCAATAATGCCTCAAAAATTGATGATGCCTTTAATTCTCATTTCTAGGAACATAGGAATTGTGTAGGCAGATGGGGACTGTATGATCCATCTAGTCTGCTCACGTTTCTGCCCCCTCCCTATTTAGACTTCACCCAGATGTGTCTACAATGTCTATCCCATGCGTGTTTGAACTTCTGTACGGTCTTGGATTCCACCACCTTCTGAGGTATGCTGTTCCATGGGTCTATGATCCTTTCTGCAATGAAGTTCTTCCTGAGGTTGCTTTTGAACATGCCTCCCACCAGATGCAAATTGTGCCCCTTTGTACGCACATCCCTGTTTTGCTGGAAGAGGTTTCCTGCTTGTGTTGTGTTAACTCCCTTAATGTACTTAAAAGTTTTGATCATGTCTCATCTGTTTCTTCTCTGCTCAAGAGTTTACGGATTTAGTTCCCTGAGCCTTGCCTTGTATGGCTCATGATGCAGTCCGTGCACGATCTTTGTAGCCGTTCTCTGTACTGCCTTCAGGTGGTCTTTGTCTTTTTGAAGTGGGGCCTCTAAAACTCACCACAGTACTCTAAATGTGGCCTCACCAAGGACTTGTGGAGAGGAATGATAACCTCACTCTTTCTACTTGTAATTCTCCTACTAATGCATTCAAGGATGCCACTCACCCTCTGTGATGCCTTTTCACACTGTTTTCCGAACTTTAAGTCATCCACGATGACTACTCCAAGGTCTCTTTCTGTCTTTGTCACCTCTAACTGATGCCCTTCCAGTGTGTACTTTATCCCTGGGTTTCTCTTTCCTGTATGCATAACCTTGCACTTCTTGGCCTTAAACTTCAGCTGCTAATCCCTGGACCATTCTTTAAGTTTTTTTCAGGTCTGCCTCCATACCTTTTTGCTGTCTTCTGTGTGTCTATTCTGTTGCAGAGTTTTGTGTCATCTGCAAACAGCAAACCTTCTTCTTCAAGTCATTTGCAATATCCCTGATAAATCTGTTAAAGAGGATAGGTCCCAGCCCAGACCCCTGTGGAATGCCAATGGTCACTATGCCTTCCCTTGATAATGATTCATTGACAAGCACTCTCTGCATTCTATCTTGCAGCCAGTCGGTGATCCAGTTCACTGTCTTATGACTGACTCATGTATGCTCTAATTTGTTAGCTAGCCTTCTGTGGTGGGACAGAGTCGAAGGCTTTGCTGAAGTCAAAGTACACTATGCCCACTGCTCCTCTCTGCTCAACTGCTCTGGTGACCCAGTCAAAAAAGTTGATCATATTGGTTTGACAAGAGTGTCCTGCTGTGAAGCCATGTTGCTTGGGGTCAATACCAGACCTGCTTACTTACCAAAAATATTCTCCTTGGTTTCATGCCACCTGGTGTTAGCTCACTCCTTACTACCTACAGTGGCACTCAACAAACATGTGGTGCCCAATCTCTAACCTTTCAGGTTCCCAGATGTCATACCTCCATGGGTCAGCAGTCCTTTATCTATAGAGCCGCTCAATGGTTCAATTCCCTCAATAAAGAAGCACTTTCCTTTACTACACTTGGACCCTTCAAAAGGAATCTCAAACTTTACCTCACTTCTACCACTCAATGTGACTGCTTCTCTGAACAGAGATCTCTCTAAACACCTCCCAGCTCACTCATGTCTCACAGCCCGCCCTTTCCCAGTCTCATTCTCTCTGGCACTGGGCCTTCCTTGTGACTCCTTTCCTGCTTCACATCTCCACTGGACAAGACATTTTCCACCACCATCGGACAGTGGCCCATTAGCCTGCCAACTTCCTCTCCCGGTCGCACGCCTGCAATATTAACTGCCTATGGTGCCCTCTATCTCTTATTGTTACCGCAGCCAGCTGCCTACTCAAGCTGCTCAGTATATGAATATTATCTCAACGTACATTATAACTAGGTATCTTTATTTTTTCTTTTAGTTGTTTTGGTTGTTTATTGTGCATTCTTTTACTACCTCTGTATGTATGTTGACCCTCATCCTTTGACGTGAAACCTTTGTAAATGAGCAGTTTCTGCTCAAAGGTATTTGTAATCCAAGAATTTAATAAATAAAATAAAAAAAAATATTTCTGCTATCCTCCAGGTACTTCACTATCCTCTCCTTTAGCAACGACTCCATCATTTTTCCTACCACCGAGGTCAAACTGACTAGTTGGTAGTTTCCGGCCTCTTCCCTGCTTCTGTTCTTGTGTAAAGGTACTACTGTTGCCCTTTTCCAGTCCTGAGGTGTTATTCCACTTTCTAGTGACTTGCTGAAAAGCTCAGCCAGTGGTGTGGTGAGTTCTTCCCAAAGTTCCTTCACTACCCTAGGGTGGATGCCATCTGGCAGCTTTGCTTTATCTACCTTGAGCCTATTCAGCTATTCTATGATGCTTACCCTTGTGAAGGGTCTTGTGTCTGCTCCTGTGGTGCTGTGTACTGACCTACTTAGTGTAGGACCCTTCCCACTGTCTTCTATGGTGAAGACCGAGCAAAAAAAATAATTTAAAAGCTCTGATTTGTCTTCATTTGTCTCTGTCATCTTTGCCTTCCTTTGTTGCTAACCGGACTATTCCCCCCTTTCTCTTTCTTTTTTCCCTTATGTAGTAGAAGAAGGTTTTATCTCCCTTCTTGACCCCCATGTGCTATTTGCTCCTCCTTCTGTGATTTTGATCTCCGAACTGCCTTCCCTGCCTCATTCAGCTTGTTTTTGTACTCTTCTGTATCTAATTCACTTTCAGTTTGTTTATATTTTGCAAAAGCCCTCCTTTGTTTCCTTGGTTTTGGTTGCAACTTCTTTGGTGAACCAGAGTGGATTTTTCTTTCTTTTGGATTTGGTGGTCTGCCTGTAACAGTTTGTCTTTCTTCCTCCCGAGAACATTGACTACAGCCCTGGACATTCCTTCTTATCTACTGCTAGCTTACAGTCTACTGCAGTAGCAACTTTTCTGTAGGTCTTGCGTGACCTTTATTCACCTTTCTACGCTGAGGTGTGGCCTACCCATCAGGGTATCTTTGCCTATTCTGCCCTGCTTTATTTCTGTTTTCCATCCTAGGTGGTGATAAAGTAGAAGCTATGATATGTCTCCTATCAAAGAAGATATGGCCCTAGGTTAGTGAGCAGTAAAAGAAATGTTCTGACCTCCACTATGCCTTGAATAAAAGGCTATAACATAAATACCTGTGGTCTGCCCTATAATGACAGAGAATAAGAACCAAACATAGGGATCATTTATTTATGTATTTATTTTAGTTGTTTGTTTTTTTTTACCAGGTAGGTGCCATTAGCCAAGGCATGACTGTTTTCAGGTGCGGCCTGAGAGATTTACAATAGGCAGAAGTGAACAATGGAAAATACAATTGATTTGGGGGTAAAGACAAAATACAGACAGCAAAATGAGGTTATACAATTAGGTAAAAGTCAACATTGAGGCAAGGTTTTACAATCACTAATAGGTAAGCAGGGTGCAACAAATAGTATACAAATTGATTTGGGGTAGAGACATCGTGCTAACAGGCTAAACAAGGTTTTACAGATACAAGGTAATGGTGATGTTTGGCACAAACTCCAAGGAGCCAAGCAGCTCAGTATGTGTAAAGGGCTCAACGATTAATACAGGGTTGCCTGTGTAAATTCACCTGAGTTTTAAAAAGAATGAGCCAGAGCCCCATCTGCTCCTGCAGGAGGAAATAGCATATAGATATCATGACTACTTGTTTAGATAATGCTACCACAGTATTAAAAGGCAAAGCACCCTTTGAAGATTTAGACATGCCAAGGTAATTAAAAGAAAGTCACCCCAGTAGTCGTTTTTCTCCTTTTGGCATTAATTTGCTTGAAACACGCAGCCACTAATTAAAAAAGGTTCTTTGTAATGCTTATGCAGCTGAAATGAAAATGAAACATTCGCAATGTTTATCTGCTGCTCTGGTGCCATGCGAGAGGTTGCCAAGGAGGAAAGTCGGTGAAAAGAAGGTACTCCCCGCATCTCCAGGGCTAGACAAGGGTAAAGAGCGAGGAAGTAAGCACACACAAGGGTGCATGTATAAAATAAAGAAATATGGAGCACGTATGCTCCAAAGGAGACAGAGAGCCACAAAAGAGTGTATCAGAGCAGAGACAGCAAGCTCCGATATGCAAGCTGGATCTCGCAGCTCAGTAAGTCTTTCTCCTGATGTGCTACTATACACAATGTACTGTAGCGCTCAGCTATTAGGAAAGTCATAAGGCAAAGCCGAGCACTAGATGGGGCCCCCCCTTCTATCTGTAGGTAAATTAATTAAGAAGAATGAGGGCCAAATGAAAGAAGTAAGGGCTAAGAAAAGCTCTATTGTGAAAATATGTCCCAAATGAAATGTGACCTGTCAGATGACAATTTCAGCTGACAAGACAGCATAAATAATGGTTATGTGCAGAGTCAACTTTACGTTTGTAGTACAGCGCTTGTGCACATAAGGACAGTGAGTTCTAGGGCAACTTAAACAGAATAAAGAACTCAGAGAAAATACTTGTATAGTAATTACAGAGTTATAAGTTGCTATGTTCAAGCAATCTGAGCTGACATAGACCATTGGGTTCCATTATGTTTAGCTGCACAAATGGGAATAGAAAACAGTACTACTATTAATATTGGGGATTTAGAACCCCAGGCTCTTACCTGTTACTACATCTACCATAAGGAGTATGGTGGGCTCTTTAGAACTGGCAGCCCCACATGCCACAATATTTATAGAGATCTGTCAGGATATGACCCTCTCTAGTGGGATGGGCCTTAGTCTTACAGTGACCCTTAATTAGTTTTTACCTGAAAACTGATGATTCAGTTGGTTATGAGAGTACATATTATGATGGTAATGTAGGAACATGACAAAGAAATGGATTATGGTTGGGCTGATCCCCCAAATGTGTGTATTAGTGGAGATATTGGTTGTATTAAAAATATGGCTGGGTCAGCTGACCTGATGACATCACAGGTATGGGTTATATAAACCCTGTATACAGACTAAGAGTCAGTCAAGCCTTGAGAATGGTGCTGTGTGGAAGAACAGGAAGACTCAGCACAGAAGTTAGCAGAATTACTGCTTTAACTAGCTTTCTACTCTGTGGCAGCATCTGTTAGGGAAGAACAGTGCTAAAACTCAGATCTGAACTGTGATAAGATCTGTTTATGTTTATTATTTTTATTTAGAGTTAACTTTATTCATTGAAGTTTATGAAGAAATAAAATTCACACAAAACCAACCCTTTACACCAAAACTATTGTATCGGTGTTGTTTATTCCAACACTCTTCCACACTGCCTAGTGCATGTAGCTATAGCTGTATCTGAAGCAATTTTTAAGGCCTCCTAACAGTCTTCTACATCTTCCAAGTTTCTGCTATCTAGCATGAATGTGACTATACATTTCATTTCAGGAAAGTTAGCTCTCCTGAAATCTAAAACATTGGTTTTAGTGTGACTAGTATCTTCTACCTTGTTGTTAACTGGATTGTTCTGTGGTCACTGGTCCCCAGATTGACCCCTACTTGCACATCTGAGACGTCTGTACTGTTTGTGAGCACCAAGCCCAGAATTGCTTTCTCTCTGGTGGGGGAATTCACCAGCTGTTGTAAACCTGCTCCTTGTGGTACAAAGAGGAAATTTTTGCTTCATTCGGAGGATGCTGTGTATGAGGACCAGTCCACATCTGGCAGATTGAATTCCCCTACCAGCAGCAACTCTTTCCTGTCTGCCATCATCAAGATGGTCTCCATGAGCTCTTTATCTATATCAGTTTCCTGGGATGGGGGTCTGTAGATAACTCCAATCCAGATTGCGGCCTTCTCTCCTGCCCCTAGGGTAATCTAAAGTGCCTCTGCCTTGCTATGCTTCCTTTGGATTTCTGTTGCACTGATGTCCTCTTTTACATACAATGATACCCCTTCCCTTTTTGCCTTCTCCATACTTCCAAAATAGCATGTACCCCGGGATGGTGACATCCCGTGTGTGGTTCCCGGTGAACCATGTTTCTGTAACGGCGACCAAGTCTATCTGCATTTCTGGCATCAGATCTGAGTGCCTATACCTCCCTATTTCCTACTCCTGCTCTTGATGAACAAGCAGTGCCTCATAGCTCCCCATTTGAGCCTGCTTCTCGCCCTTCCTTTTATTTTAAGGCCGTGACTATCAGGGAGATGCAGAGACTTCTCTCTGGTCTCTCCTCACATTTTAGCACTGGCCATGAAAATATGGAGCCCAAACTCCTCCACCTTAGCGACCCTTTCATTGCTTTACCCGTCTCCCACATTTTCAACTTGTCGGTCACCTCAGGACACATCTCTGACCTCTGTAAGGTGGCTAGGGTCATCCCGGTTTTCAAGCAAGTTGATCCAAAAAACCTTGAAAACTACCAGCCTATAGCCATTTTATCAGCGATTAGTAAACTTCTTGAAAAAGTTGTTGCTGCCCAGCTTTCAGAATATATCTAGCCTCACAAGCTGCTGTCACTAGCACAACATGGATTCTGCAAGGATCACAGCACCTCCTCTGCCCTTGCTAAGGTTACCTCAGAGGTCAGGGTCACCATAGATCAAAGAAAGCTCACTGGCACTGTCTTCATTGATCTTTCTAAGACCTTCAACCTGGTGGATGATGTGCTCCTGTGCTCACAACACTGGTCCCTTGGACTGTCTGTCCCCATCCTTGGGTGGTTTTCAAAATACATCCAAGGAAGGCAGCAACTCACTAAATTCAACAAGTCTCTTTCAGAGCTTACCCCAGTTAAATTTGGTGTCCCTCAGGGGGTCTGTTCTAGTGGCCCATCCTTTTTTCTTTTCTTCAATAATCTCCCCTCTGTACCGACTCATTGCAGCGCCACCCTATATGCTGATGACCTTTTCATCCTTGCCCACTCCCATGACATTAGTGTCATTAACTGTCAACTAAATGATGACTTTAGCAATGTTCAGTCATGGCTAAAGGCAAACAGACTTGTTCTCAATCTCAAAAAAATGCAGGCCATGCTTTTTGGCTCCCAGGCAATAATAAAAGCATCCCCTGTACTCCTGAGTGTTACCGTCTCCAATGGCTCCCCTGTGATGGTTGTGGACTCCATAAAATATCTGGGAGTTATTCTTCACCCTCAGCTTGACCTCACGCAGCATATTCATAATGTTTGTAAGGCAGTAAATAGCAAGTTGGGCTTGGCATACAGAGAAAAAATAACCTCACCCCTGCCGCTCGCCTTGCCCTGGCAAGACGCATGTTCCTCCTGGAGTACCAACAGCATAGTGAAACTTTAACAGCGAAGTCCACCACAGCAACAAATCTTGCCAGGTTGCTGTGGTGGTCCACTGCATGATGTTACTGCAACTCCCGGTGTTTTGCCCCCACCTTGTACTAACTCCAATTCATAGATGGATATTTAGAGATGGAGGGGGTGCAGGGGGGCAAAGCCCCCCTCAAAAAAAATGTGTCCTGATAGGAACAATGCCAACAGTGAGCATTGTTCCCGTCGCTGTCGTGGATGTCGACAGCATTGCAGTCACTGTAACTTGGTGGAACCTTCCCTCCCCACGCTCTGCTATGGACTCATCACCTTTGGACAAGCCGCTAAAACTCACCTCTCCAAATGGGATGTGGCTTATAATAACATATGCAGCTTTGCCCTGCCAGTCCCTTGTCTCACCCACCATTGCAACCTTTATAACAAACTTACTTGGCTCTCCCCTGGCAATCATCTGAGCTTTGTCCTAGGGTGCTTCACAGATAATGTCATCAGAACGACCAACCCTCCTGTCCGGACAGAGCTCCTTAAACCTGCACAGTCCTCTTATTCTCTAAGGTTGTACGATTCAGCTATAGTTCAGGTTCCAAATACAAGTATGCAAATGGGTGACAGAGCATATGCTATATGTGCACCTAATCTATCGAACTCCCTTCCTGACCATTTTCATACTACTGTCTCCCACACCTGCTTCTGAAGCTTCTTTCGGGATCACTTGCTGCTCTCCTTAGCATGCAGTTACATTTAGATGCTAGTGGGCCTTCCCACTTAGTATCCCGCCTGATTTTTGGTCCTCCTTGCTCGGCGCTTTTCTGTGCCTAGTGCTGGTTCCCACCTTAACATACCTGTTCATAATGTTTTCTTGGGCATGTATTGTATGTAAATTTGAATTGTTACCCTGATTTCACTTTGCAATGTCTGTTAATTGTTTACCTGTAACATCTTGGCAAGATCTGTATATTGTATATTGTGGGCACACTGCCCACACTGACCTACCAACACCAAATGCCCAGCTATTGCATATCAAAATCCAGCTTGGAGCTCAGCATAAAGCCTTCTCGGTCATCACCATTTATATCCCTTGGAAAGAACAGGGACCGGGCCTCCAGGCAGTACTGGAGTACATCAAATCACTTCCGCCCGACTCTGAAGTCATCACACTTGGTGATTTCAACACTAACTGGTTGGGATCTGAGGCTGGCGATGCCAGGGACATGGTCACATCAGCAAACCTCACATAGATATTGGACTCCACAACTAGAATGAACTACAAAACTGGCACCAGCACTCTGCTGGACTGGATTCTGACTACTTACCCCTCCCGGATCACTAGCTATGCCATACTGCCTGACTCTCTCGGTGACCATTCCCCCGTCAGCTGCACCTGGTCAAATAAATTCTGGAAATCTCCTCCAAAGGTCATCCTCAGCAGAGTCCTACCCCTTGGGAAACTAACCTACCTAAAATCACACCTACTAAACCAAGACTGGTCCCCCATAGACCTGGCCCCCGATGCGAACATAGCCCTTGACCAATTCATACGTATTTTCAATGAAGCTTGTAACATCTTTGCCCCCCCGAAAAACCAAAAATTAAACCCCTCTGCATCCCCTGGCTCATGGGTTCCCTCTTAAAGAAGCTGAAACACAGGGACCACCTCTGGGAACTAGCCAGAGAAATAGGAAAACAGGCAGACATCCAAAACTACAAAAGAGCTAGAAATGATTGCACCAAATCCATATGCCAACAGAAATCTGAATACTACAAGACTGTACTCACTGACACATGGGGAAATGCAAGAGCTTTCTGGAATAACATTAAAGATGTTACTGAGAAGGAGTCCAAATCACCCCCTACTGCTATCACAAGAAATGGAAATACTATCCTGGACCTAAAAATCATAGCCAACACCTTTAATGATGCCTTCACCGACCTCAGCAGCATCCTGCCCCCCGACTTTTTCAACAGCAGTGACGCCCCTCTTCCCACCCATCAGTCTTCACCAAAAAAATTCCCACCTTTTTACTTCAGAGCAGTAAACAAAAATACCGTCAAGGAATACATCTCCAAAGTCATCAAAAACATCAGAGCTAGTGCTGACAAACTGGACCTCAAACTTCTGTCCCTCACTCTAGAGGAGGTTCTGTGGCCTCTCAACAGGATCTTTAATCTCTCCCTCTCTCTCAACCAGTTCCCTGACAAATGGAAGGCAGCAACTGTCACACCTATCCATAAAGGTGGTGAATGGACCTCCCATGTGAACTACCGACCAATCTCAATCCTTCCACCCCTCTCTAAGGCCCTGGAACGGATAGTAGCAGACCACCTCACTGATCATCTGGGCAAATACAACATCCTTTGCTGGCAGCAACATGGTTTTAGAAAAGGACACAGCACTGCCACAGCCCTTCTTGAGTTTACAGGAGCCATACACAACTCCCTTGACCAGGGTCACCTAACCGGAGCCGCATTCATAGACCTGTTGAAGGCTTTTGACACTGTCCACCATTGCCTCCTGCTTCATCAGCTACTGAACATTGGTCTCTCTGCAGAATTGGTGAAATGGTTCAATAGCTAACTTGACAACAGGACCCAATGTGTAAAAAATAGCGGGTGTGGTCTCTGACACTAAATATGTTCGCTCCGGTGTCCCCCAAGGCTCCATCCTGGGGCATTGCTTTTTCAGTCTGTTCCTCAACTCCCTCCCTGACTCCACCCCTCAGCAAATCATACTCTATGCTGATGATGCTGTGATTCTTGCCTCCCACCATGACCCAAGCCACCTGCAACAAACTCTTCAGCATGGTTTCACTTCAGTTGAAAGCTGGTTCAAAGCACATAAGTTAATCCTTAAACCAGAAAAAAATGAAGACCATGATTTTCACCAGCCACCAAAAACAGGCACAAACATTTCCAACTCTCCCTATATACCTGCCTTGGTGACTCCCTGGAGCAGGTTGACTCCTTCAGATATCTAGGAATCACCTTAGACCCACACTGGTCCTTCAGAACCCATATAACCAATGTTGCAAAAACAGCGAATACTAGACTGGGTTTACTCTTCCGGCTCCATCGGCACCTGACTAAGGAGGCCCTCTATGCTGCTGTTCAAAGCTCCATCATCTGCCAGATTGACTATGGTCTTGTCATCTATGGCACTGCCACCACCACAACACTCAGAAGGATTACCACCACCCTTAACAAGGCCTGTTGACTTATCACTGGGGCCGAGCAGCTCACACACACTTGTGACCTCTACTCACAAGCTAACTGGCTTCAACTTGATAATACAATTCAGTATCAAACGTGTGAGGTTGCAAAGAAAATCCAGCTGGGAATTGCCCCCCCCCCGGGGTCTGTTCACTCCTTCAAATGAAAACCAGCTCCAGAATTACCAGGGGATCAAAGCCACAACTGTTCTGGATCCCCCACTGCCGGACAGCCATTGGCCAGTGTTCATTCACCTACAGGGCACCCACTTGGTTTAACAGTCTTGCCAATGATACTATCAATACCACTGGGCGGGGGGCCTTCAAATTCAGCCTCCGAAACACCCTTGTTGCTTCCAGCATCTGCGGCTGTCATGGATAACGTTATGCAACACTGCTCCGCAGCTGCTGTCCAATACCTAGCTCCTTTACATAATGCACTTGCCCTAGTTGGCCTCTGCCCCATCTGCTCTTTGCACCTGACAATGCCACCAGCCTGGCTGCTCTCACATCACCCCTCCTCCATATCCTTACTTTACCCGCCTCCTTTCTCCTCATTTTTCTTACCTCCCACATTCTGCCCCACCCCTTTCATTCTACCACCACCTTTCCACCTTTTTTTGGCCTCTTTCTTTCCAATTTTCCATCACCCTTTGTCTGTTTGAATTTAACTTGTTGACCCTGTACCCTTATTTGTGAAACAAAATGTCTATTGTTACATGATACCAATGTCTTGATGTGGAACCTTTGTAAAAGAGCCCTGGGCTCAAAGGTAACTTGTAATCCTAGAATAGAAATAAATAAAAAAAATAAATAAAAAATTGTTTTACCTGAAAACTCTCTACATCTTTATCATGTCTGTAATCGCCTCTGTATTTTCCCGGTAACCTCCCAGGTCACACCTGAAAATAGGCACCTGTATTTGTCTAGTGTGCTTACCTGGTTAACAAAAGATAAATAAATAAATACATAATTTAGTTTTAGACCCCCTCTTGGATTGTGATCTCCAGAAGAAAGGCACCCAATGATATCTACACTGTAGGAATGCTATTAAACGTCTTTGCACTGAATTTAGTTTAGTGAATCATTGAATAATCCATCTTCCTGATACCCAGAATTACATCTACTGGTCCCATAGGTTTCAGACTTGTAGTAGATTAGATTTTTTTCTTTGCAGCTTTATAATGCTGTCCGACGTAGTGGCTATATCCACACTACCTATTACATAGGGCCAAAGCCCTATGTAACACCCGGCTCACCAGAGACCTACTTAGATGACTAAAAGCTCCAGAGCTCCTTTGGGAGATTGCCAGAAACACCGGGAGACAAGCTGATATTGCTAACTATAAACGTGCATGAAATGACTGCACCAAATATATCCGGGATACGAAGACCACCTAGTTCAATAATGCTGTCACTAACTCATGGGGCAATGGTAGGGACGTCTGGAATAACATTAAAGAAGTCACCAGGAAGCAATCTAAATCATCCCCATCAGTACTCAGCATAAATGGTGAAACTACACTTGACCAGAAGCTCATTGCTGATACATTCAATGACACCTTTATGGACCTCAGTGCTGTATTCCCACAAGGTTTTTTCAATGAGGTGGTTCCCCTTGCCCCCCCAGCCACCTCCAGCCACCCTCCCTTCTACTTTAAAGCAGTAAAAATGCATCAAGTCTGCAGCTATGTTATCAAAGCCATTTGCAACTCCAGAGCCAGCAGTGACTCCCTCAACCTCAAACTGCTATCACTCACACTTGAAGAAGTACTCCGACCACTGACCAGGATTTTCAGCCTCTCCCTCAGCCTCAGCCAATTCCCGGACTTATGGAAATCTGCCACAGTAACCCCAGTTCATAAGAGTGATGACAAAACAGCTACTGAGAATTACCGTCCAATTTCCATCCTACCTCCATTCTCCAAGGCCCTAGAACAGATTGTGTCAGACCAGCTCACCGACTTCCTAGACAATCACAACATCCTATGCAAGGAGCAACATGGCTTTAGAAAAGGTCATAGCACCTCCACAGTGCTACTTGAATTCACTGGAGCAATCCATCACCCACTCGATAACAGTCATCTTACTGGGTCCACTTTCATTGACTTAACTAAAGCCTTTGATACTGTCAACCACAATCTCCTACTTGCCCAGCTTCGACTAGCAGGACTCTCACCTAACTTGGTGAACTGGTTCAAAAGCTACTTAGACAACCACTCCCAAAGAGTGAGAATTGCTGGCACACTCTCAGACCAAAGACCAGTTCAGTTCAGTGTCCCACAGGGCTCAATCTTGGGCCCTCCTCCTTTTCAGCCTTTTTCTGAACTCACTGCCAGAATCCTGCCCTGAACAGATCCTACTCTAAGCGGATGATGCTGTCATCCTGGCATCCCACCATGATCCAGTCCATCTACAAGGTACCCTCCAACAGGCTTCTCTGCAGTTGAGAACTGGTTCACAAAACATAGAATTATACTTAACCAGAAAAAAACAAAGACCATGATCTTCTGCAGCTCCCAAAACAAACACAAACAATATTAGCTCTCCATTAAAACCAAGCAAGGAATCACCCTCGAACAAGTTCATAACTTCAAATACCTCGGCCTCACCCTCGACTGTAATCTCTCCTATGTCCCACACATCAATAAAGTGGCAAAAGTAGCCAACACCAGGATGGGCTTACTATTCTGACATAGGAAACATTTAACCCCAGAAGCTCTGTCCATAGTTGTCCAGAGCTCCATCATCAGCATCATTGTCTATGGTCTCATTATCTATGGATCTGCCACAACCTCATCTCTCAGGGGTGTTTTGACTTCCCTCAATCAAGCCTGCTGACTCGTTACTGGTTCCCACCATCTCACCCACACCCGCGACCTCTACTCCAAAACAGGCTGGCTGCAACTGAACAACCAAATCAAATACCAAACCTCCATCACTGCTAAGAAAATCATGATGGGAAAGGCACCACCAGGAGTTAGCACCCTCCTCAAACCCAAAATCACCAACCGCAACACCAGGAGCTATAAGCCCCAAATCCTTCAAATCCCCTGCTGCCGCACGTCCCAAGGCCAAAGGTCATTTGCATACAGGGCTCCGTGTTGGCTGAATGAGCTCTCTAGTGACATCTCATCCACAGCAACACTTGGAGCATTCAAAAAAAGCTCCACCACTCCATAACTGGCACCTCCACCTGTGCTTGCACCCCATAACATCTTCATTCCCTACTCTGCTTCTGACCTTATAGGTGTCAGTTTCTGCCCTCTCTTCTTGCACTTACCTGTCCAATGCAACTTCTAATGCACTTGCCCTGTGTCTGTCCTGACAAGGCCCCTTGGCTGCCTTACCCTGATCCTCTACACGTATGCCTTCCCTACTCTGAGCCCTCTCCCCTTCTTGCCCTCTTCCTCCTATTGTTTCTTGAGTTACTCATCACTCAGTCTGATTTTGTCAAGCAAAGTTATTGTCTAAAACCATGTACCTGTAACTGTTTTATGTTTTAATGTCTGTTATCCTGTAACCAGCATGATGTGGAACCTTTGTAAAAGAGCCTTGGCTGAAAGGTACTTTGTAATCCTAGACACAAATAAATAAATAAATAAATAGATACTATATTTGATCATGCACCGGTCAGTATGTTATGGATGCCTCAAGGTAGTATAGCTAAGTCCCATCACTGGTACTTTAATCCAGCCTTGTTCTGCTCCTCGGAGTTTCAGGAATGGTTATAATCAGAGATAGCACTGTATTTTGAGACCAACTCTAGCCCAGAACTTCTAATTTTATGCTCTGGGAGACTTTTCAGGCCTTCATTAGTGGTCGTATTCACTCTTATGTCTCCAGGGTGAATAAATTGCAGAAGAAGGAAGCTGAAAACCTTATGACTGAGATTAAACACTTGGAGACAGCCATGTATCAAAACCCCCAGGACAGGCTCCCAGGGTTCAACAGACTATTGCTCTTACATGCCAGTTAAATACCATTTGCCACCAATGGGTCACTAGGGCTCTATTTTTCATGAGACAGACATATTGAGACTCGAGGGATAAGGCCAGGAAGCTTTTGACCTATCGTCTGAAACGTAAACCTGCGTAAGCTGAAATGCCATGCCTTAAATCTGAGGAGTGGTGACTCCTTACAGACCCCACACAAATCAGTGCTATGGTTTGAGACTATTATTCTTACCTGTATAAATCCTCCTTACCTCAAAAGCAAGTTGAATATGATTCCTTTTTTGCAAAGTTGTCCCTCCCCCAATTACCCCCAGAAATGGCTCAGGCCTTGGAAGAATACATTACTCTGTCTGAGATAACAGTGGCAATCCGTAGCCTTGCCCCTGGCAAAGCCCCTGTCCCAGATGGTCTGAGCACTGATTTTTATCAGGCTTTTGAACCCATGCTTGCTCCCAGACTGTTAGATCTATACCGGATCATTCAATGCCTAGTTAGCTTACCCTCCACTGTGCAGGAGGCCACTATCACTGTCCTGCCAAAGCCCAATAAGGATCCAACCCTCTGCTCCAGTTACAGGCCTATTTGTTCACTTAATATGGATTCCAAAATACTGACAAAGGTCTTAGCAACCCGACTTGAAAAATGACTTACTTCAGTGTTTGAGTTGTGCTATTTGACATGGTATAGCTTTGTACCTTTTACAATTATAGGAAATTAATGAATTTAAAAAAGAATTGTAATAGAGCCTGATGAACGGAAGCCTTTGGGCAGGTATGAAAGAAAATTTAATTATTTATTTTTTTTGCAGTAAATGTTATGAATGATTATGTTTCACTGTGCCACATTGTAGAACATTACTCTAGCATCTGAAGAAGGCTGAGGACTAGTACAGTGGGACTACTAGGTGAGGCAGTGTCTTGTAATTTGTTCTTTGAGTTTGGTACAATATAAAAATAAATGAATTATACTGACATGACATGGCCAGGGAACACTAATATTGTAGATTCTTGCAACAAATGACTATGAAATTCAAAAATGTAGAAGAAATATAAGATTTGGGGTTTCTGATGGAAGAAAAACAGAACTGATATTATAAAATGTTCTAATGTATGCATAATTAACTTTGTTGTAACTGTTTGTCCTGAGGAAGAAGGTTTTTGTTTGAGACATTGACAAGGCAACTTGCAATAGTACTATCACCAACTGGTGCATAATAAAATGTTATAAAAGCTGACTACATTGTTCGGTGAGTGAGTTATTAGCTGCAGATAGCTGCAGATGTGGTTTAAAAAAAATACATCAAGTTACAGTTTTCTTACTTTCAGATTTTACAAAAAAAATAAATAAATTAAATAAATAAATAAAATAAAAATAAAGACATTGAGGGACAGTTTTCTTTTTTTCAGGTTTTGCAAAATCACTGTTGGATGCAACACTAGGGATTCGGAATGCCAAGGTTGGCTAAACTCCATAGCAGCTCTGGGAATGGGCATGCCGGTGTCACCATCTATCCTTAGGGGCACAACCTGAAGGGCAGGGGGTTGGCAACCATTACTGGGGGTGAGCACCCTGGTCAATTTTTATAAATAAACATTTCAGGGAATTACAAGGGAGGGGAAGGATAAATGAATAAAGTAGACAGACAGATATATTAGATAGACAGATATATAGACACATATATATATATAGATAGATAGCTAGATAGATAGACAGACAGACTGACTGAATGACTGATTGACTGACAGCCAGACAGACAGATGGACAGACAGACAAAGAGAGATAGACAGAGACAGTAGGGGATCACTGGCTCACTGCTCCAACTGAAGCCAGGACCATCAAGGAAGAGAAAGGGTTTAAATAGCCCTTTCATGTTTATGAGGGAGCCGCAGATCTTCTTGGTGGGACGGGGAGGGCTCCCCCTCCTCCACCTACATATCACCACCAGTAGAAGCTGGGAGAAACTTATAGGAGCAGCAAAGAGAACAGCTCTACAGGGCAAATGCAAGACAGCCTATCACAGCCCAGCTGTGCCTCCTTCCCTGCAAGGCGGCCAATCAAAAGGGTTGCCAGGTTCATTAAGGAAATACAGAGGCCTAGAAAAGGACCAGACCATTAAATGGCTCTCCCCCATGCTGCAGCACCCCCCCGTGAAGGGACCATGTGCAAAGGACATCTCCTGGGAGTCTGCCAGGAGGGAGTCAGCCAGGGGAGGCAGTTGGTGGCTGGTCATTCTGCATCCCAGTAGGTGAGTGAAGGAGAAAACCAGGTACAGGGGAATGGCAGGAACCAAAGGGTGAACTGTCAACTGTGGTAAGTTAACTGTTCTAACTACAGCTATAACATACAGCTGAAAGTGAAGTAAGGGAACCCAGGATTCCTTAAAAGCATGAGAACTTGGGAGTACATGTAACACCCTGGCATGCTTAGCTGGACTTGCTAGTTGAACATATTATGAAAACTACTAACTTTCCAAACATGTCTGTAATTAAAGCTCCTGCCCTGGACCAAATATGGGATCTTGGCATACATAATTTCTTGTTGCACACCCTTCCCCCAACTGAATTTGTCAGGAAAGCAATAGGTCATCAAAGCATCAGTAAATCTATAAGGTCAGTTGGCATTCATCTGTATTCCCCTCCCCCGGGTCGTGCCTGAAAATAGGCAGAATTTGTCTAGTGCACTTACCCGGTCAACAAAAACTAACTAAATAAAAAATAAACACCCTATATAAGGTAGGGAAACTCAAGAGTTTTAAAACATGCAAAAAGTAGGATGAGGTGTAACACCCTATAGAGGGCAAGGGAAAAAAAAGGTTTTAAAGGACAAAGCAAATACAGACAGTGTAGAAGGAAAAGATGCTGGGAGTGGTGCAATGTAGTGGCTGTGGGGCAGCAGTCTTCAGGAAGACCTTCTGTACACTGTGGTGATGCTCCATCGGGCATGCACCTCTCTGGGCAGAGGGCAAAGGTTGCTAGTCTCTGGGCAGAGTTGGCTAGGATTCAGGGAACATTCTACCCCACCCAGTGACCATCAAGTGTGCCGCAGCTACCTCAAATGTTGCCTAGGAGGTGGAACGATGGACTATGGCAGACTCAGGGAGGGTGATGACGGTGGGACAAAGGCACATGGCCCATCTGGTATAACTACAGAACTCCTATACTGTTTTGGAAGGGTGGGAATGTCCCACAGACTGATACACCCAAAGTAGTGACCAGGGGAGGATGAGCAGGTCCTCCATAATGGAGCCCCAAGGGTGAGCAGCACAGGACCCCAGAGGAGGAGGAAGCAAATCCTGGTGGGTACTCCATTGTCAGTGGAGTAGATCTGGGGACTGGCAGGAAAGTAGAAAGGGAGGTTAAGTGCCTTCCCGGAGGCATGGCTTGGAGGGATGTAGAGTGGATTCTGAGGATCGCTAGGGCAATAGCAAGGAAGGGGGAGCTTGATGTCATTGTCCATCTGGGGACAAATGGCATTGCTAGGGACAAGGCAGGGACAGGAATAGTGCAGGAGGAGTTTAGAGAGTTGGGGAGGAGTCTTAGGCAGGTAGCATGCTCAGTGACCTTCTCGGGAGTGCAGCCTCTCTTCAGAAAGGGGATGGTTAGGGAACTCTGCAACAGGGACATCAATGCATGGTTGAAGGAATGGTGCAGAGAGGAGGGTTTTGGCTTCATTTGGGACTGGGGCCCCACCTGGAGGGACAAAGGCCTGCACAAGGGTGATGGTCTGCATTAATCCAGAGATGGAACCATAGTCCTTAGTGAAAGATTTAAATGTTACATTGGCATGCTTTTAAACTAGCCTAGGGAGAGGCAGAATGAGGCAGGGAGAGATAAACAGTCCCCCCCACACAAGTTCATGAGGTCAACAGCAAGAATCCTGAGGGAGTAAAACCCCAAAGGGAACCAAATAAAAATAAAATCCAGGGGGTAGAAGAAATAATAAAACCTTAAAAATATAGTGGATGAAATAAGGGAGGATGAATAGGAAAATGGAGGGGGGGTGGCAACACAATCTGGAAAGCCATGTGTGCAAGTGCTGAAAGTCTGAGCAACAAGATTGCGGACCTGGAGGCCACCATGGCAGAAGCAGACCTGGACTTAGTCACCATTACAGAGAACTGGTGCAATGAAAAGCAGGAGTGGGAAGTGGCTATACCAGGTTATACTCTGTTCAGGAAGTACAGGGTAGGTAGCAAAAAGGGGTAGTGGCTCTATATATATAAGGGACAACATAAAAGCTACAGAAATAGAGGGGGAACAGGGAGAAGTGGAGGTACTGTGGGTCACCCTGGAGAAAAGGAAAGGTGCCGCTATTCACACAGGAGTGACCTACAGACCTTCAGCACAGGGTGAAGAGGTGGATAAGGAAATGATGGAAGCATTCCAAAGGATGACTCACAAAGGAGAGGTATTGCTAGTAGGAGACTTCAATCTACTAGATGTGGATTTGAGCCTCCCTGCTGCATCAGCAGCTAGGTGTAGAGACATTCTGGCCTGCTTGCAAGGGGTGTTCCTCAGGCAACTAGTTAAGGAACCCACTTGTGAAGGGCATTACTGAATCTGATACTGACAAACGGGGACAGTATTGCTGATGTCACAGTAGGGGACAACCTGGGGACCAGTGATCACCATGCAGTATGGTTTAATATAAGAACTGGGTCAGAATCAAACCACACCAGGACAAGGGTCCTGGACTTCAAGAGGGCCAGTTTTAAGAAAATAGGAGAATGCCTCATTGATGCCCTAGCAGGGATAGGGAAACTGGGGGAATTTAGGAATAGCGGGGAAAGTAATAGAGGGCATTGAAAAAGATACAAATCTCTGTGTCGGGCAGGTTAGCAAGGGCAAAAATAAAAACAGATCACTATGGTTCTCTAAAGAGGTAGCAGAAAAAATAAGAGAAAAAAATGGCATTTAGAAGGTACAAAAAAAAAAAAAACACAGGAGGACAGGGAGAGTTACCAGGAGAAACAAAGAGAAGCAGGACAGGTAGTTAGGAGCACAAAGCACAAACAGGAGAATATTCCCAAGTCAGTAAAACGTGGGGATAAAACATTTTTAGATACATAAGTGAAAAGAGAAAGACCAAGGGAGGGATAGTAAGGCTGAAAGGGGAAGGACGGGTTTGTGTGGAAGAGGACTATCAAAAAGCGAATATATTGAACAAATACTTCTGTTCAGTATTTACAGAAGATGGGGTAGGTAATGAACCAATGATAAAGGGCAAGGGCATTAAAAGATGAGAGGTGGACACTAGTCCTTTTACAGAGGAAGGGGTCCTTAAGGAACTAACACAGTTAAAAGTAGACAAGACAATGGGACCAGATTGGGGGGCACCCCAGGATACTGAGGGAACTCAAGGAGGAGCTTGTTGCACCTCTGACAGCCCTGTTCTACCTATCATTCGAAACAGGCAATGTACTGGGGCACTGGAGGAGGACAGATTTAGTCCCACTCCACAAAAGTGAAAATAGGGAGGAGACAGGAAATTACAGTCCTGCCAGCCTGATGTCAGTGGTGAGCAAGATAATGGAATCACTACTGAAGGAAAGGATTGGGGAATACCTCCTTACCAGTAATCTACAGGATCCGATGTAACATGGTTTCACAGGGGGAGGTCTTGCCAGACAAACCTGACTGAGTTATTTGACTGGGTAACTAGGGAAGAGAATCAAGGAGGAGCGGTAAACATGGTCTACCTGGATTTCAGTAAGGCCTTTAACAGCGTTCCCCATAGAAGACTGATAAGCAAGCTTGGGAGCCTAGGAATAGGTCCAAAAGTATTAAAATGCATAGAGATTTGGCTAGGCTATTCACTCTGAAGTAGACAAAGTGACCAGTGGGGTACCACAAGGGTCAGCACTAGGCCCAGTCCTCTTTAGTGTCTTTATTAGCGACATTGCAGAAGGACTGAAAAGGAAAGTATGCCTGTTCGCGGATGATACAAAACATACAAAACTCTGCAACAGAGTAGCCACATCTTGGAAGGGGGGGGTTGAAAGAATAAGGAAATATCCAAAAAAGCTGGAAGAATGTTTACAGGTTTGGCAGCTGGGTATCAATACAAAAAAGTGCAAAATCATGTACTTAGGGCACAGAAACCCGGGGGCAACGTACCAACTGAGAGGAGCAGTATTAGCAGTCACAAACAGGAAAGGGACTGGGGGGGGGGTAATCATTTCTGATGGCCTGAAGGTAGCTAAACAGTGTGACAAGGCAGTGGGGAGGGCTAACGGGATGCTGGGATGCATTAGCAGGGGAACCACTAGCAGAAAGAGGGAGGTAAAAACTCCCTTGTATAGATGACTAGTGAGACCACACCTCAAGTACTGTGTTCAGTTCTGGAGGCCCCTATTTCCAAAAAGACACAAATATGATGGAGATGGTACAAAGGAGGTCAACCAAAATGGTGCAGGGTCTGCATTAAAAGTCCTACATAGAAAGTCTTAAAGAATTAAATATGTACTCCCTAGAGGAAAGGAGGAAAAGGGGATATGATAGAAACATTCAAATACCTCACAGGTAAAAACAAGGTACAGGAGGGTAGCATTTTCCAAAGAAGATGCTCAAGGACAAGGGGGTCACACTATGAAGCTGAAGGGGGGAGGCTCAGAGGAAATGTGAGGAAATACTTCATCACAGAGAGGGTGGTGAATGCTTGAAACATTATCCCAGTGGAGAAGGTGGGGGCTATATTGGTTACAGGATTCAATAATGCATGGGATATACACAAGGGGATCTTAGAAGTAAGGCAGGGGAGGGGTAAAGACCGGAGACAGAGTAGGGTCAGTGGTAACACTGTAGGTAGGGAAAAAAGGGCAGACTAGGTGGGCCAGGAGGTCCTTATCTGCCAACAACTTATGTTTCTTTGTTCTGTGTTTCTAAGCCACATCACAATTCTAGCTGCAGCTTCACAATTCAAGAAATTCTCACTGTTCTCATATTGAGAATGTGGGTGAATGTCTCCTCTGCTAAGCTGGGCAAACAGGATTTTCAGGTGCCCAGAAATGTTATTTTCAGGACAGTTTTCAAAAAACAAACACCAGAATCTATCTTAATGGGTCCCATAAATTGGTAACATTTGCTTATGTTCATGTGTTTGGGAGGGGAGCAGCTGGCATGCACCAACCTCGAACGAGAACCAGAAGTCATTATGTCAGATGACTTAAAGGTGGTAAACCAGTGCGAAAAGGTGGCGCTAAAGGCCAGTGGTTTGCTGGGCTGCATAGGGAGGGGAATCACGAGTCGCAGAAGGGAGGTGGTGCTGCCACTTTACAGGGCACTGTTGCACCCCCACCTGGAGTAGAGCTATGGAGGCCGCACCTAGGAAAGACATCAATAAGTTTGAGACAGTGCAGAGGAGAGCCACAAAAATGATTTGGGGACTGCATCAAGTGGCATATGAGGATTGGTTGAGAGAGCTCAACATGTACTCCCTGGAACAGAGGAGGAAGAGAAGGGACATGACTGAGACATTCAAGTATATCAAGGGTATAAATAAGTTAGGGGTACAGGAGCTCCTTCAGGAGAACAAAAGTGTCAGAACTAGAGGACACAATATGAGGCTCAAGGGTGGGTGATTCAGAAGCAATGATAGGAAGTTCTTCTTCACTGAGAGGGTGGTCGACCCATGGAATTGCTTGCCCTGGGAAGTGGTGGAGGCCAAAATAGTAAACGGATTCAAAAATGCCTGGGACAGACAAAAAGGAATCATTTCACAGAAAGGATTGGGGGGGCGTAGTTACCCACATCAGGCAGACTAGATGGATCTTGTGGTCCCCTTCTGTCATCAATTTCTATGTTTCTGTGCTTCTGTATTTATTTTTTGTGTATTTTCAATGTTTTTTAGTACCAGGGAGGGGGAAAAAAAAAACAAGATGTTTGCCCTCAAGATCTTCTTTTCCTCAAGACAAGAAAGCATTTGTCATGGCAAGTAAATTGTGAAAATAAGCACTGATGATCATTGTTTTCTTTACCAGTCGAGCTACAGGGTTATCCAAACAATAACTTAATAATAATAACCTGACCTGCTTTTCATTTGTCTGTATAACTCCTGCCCTCTCTGTACTCTGTGTTTTTTGTCAATGAATGCTTGTGAAAATGGGCAGTTTTGCTCACATGCCTTTCCAGTATAAAAAAAAAACTTTAAATTCTTATAACTCTGGAACTGCATAATATTTTTTCACAAAACCTTTGAAAGACCCTACCTCAGTATGAGCTGCTTCTACCCTGAACATGTCATGAAAAAGTTCACTTTTCCTAGGCTGTCCATAAGAGAAAAAAAATATGTTAAGTAGAGAAAAAACAAAAAACATTATTTTGCATTTTGCGGCATTCCGTATCTTGAAATCCGAACAACATGCTGTCCCAAAACTTTTCAGTTCTTGAGACTCTGGTAGCCAGACCACACAGGCTAAATTTTGGGTTAGTGTGTCAAACTTTACCAAAGTTATTAAGGTACACAAATTGGGTATTAACATTAAACAGCCTACTCAACCCTAACTATAGGGATGCTACCATGCCCCTATAATATATATAGAATAAAGGATGGCGAAGTGTGTGATATGCAGGCAATAACACATGATGAGGTGTGGGTTATCTCCTGATAAGAGCACACCCAAGTGCGTTATGAGGCATGAGGCACTTGCACTGAGTGCCTTATGCACCTGGGCATGCTCTTATCAGTAGAGAACCCACACCTCAGTGTGTGTTACTGCGTTTATAAAATGGGTCTCACCAGTAAATTAAAAAACAGAAAACAAAGAAAAAATCCACAATTAAAAAAAAATGGAGCTTTTTAATGGTGTTAATAATGACAATAGTTCCCTCTACAACTATATGATGGCAACTAGAAGGTGCTCCTGTCTCACAGCAACACAGTGATGTTGACTCATGTTGTGTCTCCCTACCAAACAGACAATGTTTTGAAGTTATACACCCTGTTACTGAGAGGAACATAGCTTTCATTTCAGTCAGAGGGAGTGGGTGGTTTCATTGCAAAGGACGTTGAGAGCAAGCAAGCAGTTTATGCTGACTGATGTGGACATTTTGAGCAGGAGCAAGCATGTTGCCGTGTCCACCCCCCCGCCACACATACACACACAATCCCACATAGTATGTTTATTTAACAATTTTGGTTTTTTACGTTTATTACTTTGCTAATGTTTTTTGATGCCTGCGGGAGTAGGCAGCGATTTCAGTGAGACTGAGTGGGAGTGCTTGTGTTTCTGTGCTTTTCGCCCATATCAGGAGCGAGCATGTCCTTCACTAGGCACTGTAGAGAAAGAATTTCTTCTTTAGTCTTTTAAATTGTACCAGCATGGCATTGCGCTACTGCACTAGGAAACAACTAGTTTATTTGTGGTGATGGCAGTACTTTTAAAGAAATACAACAATAGTACTGCTACTAGACTGCTGGAGGTGCGGGTCTCAGGTTTCATTTTATGGCAGCAAGCAGGTATGTCAGGTGGATCGGAGCAATGCATACGAGTCAGTTCCATTGCTAGATGGCAGGTCAGAATTTCTTTTATAACTAATGGCAGGACAGAATGTCTATTTAAACAGGTCAGAATGTCTTTTTAAAATGGTTCTGTTGGGGACTTGTCTCTCCACATAAATTCAGTCAGTGAGAGATGGTGTGTGTGTGTCGGGGTTGGGGGCGGGAGTGTTCTCCAGCTCCGTAGCCAGCTCCTTCTAAGGGTAGAGTCGGCACAGTGATATGTGCTGTTCTCCATCCTGACTGGCTGAAGAGGTGCCAGCTGGCACACTATGTGCTGATAAGGACACAGACATGGATGCCTCTTAGCCAATCAGGACAAAGAAAACTCCAGACCCATTTTATAAAAGAAAGTAATGCACACTGGAGGTGTGACATGCAACATAAACCCCGAAGGTGAAGTCTGAGGGGTTTATTAAAGCATCCCACACTGAGGGGGGGCAGTAAATTCTCATATGCACTTTCCCATCTTTCATTTTATGTAATTGCTGGTCAGCAATTTTTCTGCAGCCCAGCGTCTATGACCATGTGTCTCCACACACACACACACACACACACACACACACACACACACACACAGAGTCTCTGTCTCCCTGTCCCTCTCTCATTTGTTGTTTTTCTTTTTTGTTTTACTCATTTGTTTTTCTTTTCATTTTTATTTTGTTTGTTTGTTTGTTTTACTTAAAGCTGTCCCAATTGCACTAGCTCTGCCTGTCAAGCCACGGTCCCTTTCCTGAAGTGGATGAAAAGCAGGATCAACCAGATAGAGCTTTTTTAAAAATGTAGATGGCAGTATCAACCAGATACAGTTAACAAATTAAAAATAAGGAGAGTTGAGACTTGTTGTGGTGGCTCCTAGGTAAGTGAGAGATGGAGCCGCCATGTTTGCGAGAGTGTTCAGTCCGCCCACACATGGAATGAAAGCCAATGAGGGATCGCTACAGTTTGAGTGACAGGGCATGTGTATGCCATAATAACCTGTGAGTTATTATGGCAAATAATTCTTTCAGCCCATAGAGAAAAATTGCAGACCAGTAATTATATAGCTATAGACAGATGGATAGATAGATAGATAGATAGATAGATAGATAGATAGATAGATAGATAGAGAAACACACAGAAAATAGGTGTTAGAAAACTGCCATGTATGAGGAAATAATATCATCAAGTGGGCTAACAAGATCATAAAGACACAAGCTGGAAAGGCAAGTGGCCATTATGAGCTAATTAGCCCACACAGTGGTAGAGTATTATTTTATGAGTGTAGGGTGCTTTTCTTGCATTTATTTTATATTCATTATAAAAGACTAGATTAATAGACAAATTAGGGTTTATTACAAAACAACAAAAGTAAGGCATTGCAACATTTGGGTTATAGAACCCTAACTTGTCCATCCCATCCACCACCCCCATGAACCCAGCTGAAGTGAATGACAATACACAACCCAGGATTCATACATTTTATTTATTTACTTAAAAGTTTCACCAGGAAAACATACTGAGCAAAAATTGCTCATTTCCAGATGTGTCCTGGGGGAAGAAAGTAGGGAAGGGTACAGAGGATGGGGAACAACATGGTATAACATTGCAAAAAAAAGATTACAGAAAGTACAGAAGCAGTAAGTGCTAGGCATTACATTATGAGCAGGAATTATATAGGTTTCTTAGGTTTCATAGGTTTGTACAGAGCTTTATGTAAGACTTTCATCTATAGTGATCACTTAACATATTAATGTAGGCTGTCTGCAGCCTTAAAATGAGAATCTAAATTTTTTATGAACTGATTTATGGTCAGGCTACCCATCACCTCTAGAGGAAGCCTATTCCATATACGGTCTACTCTCTGATTGTACCGCCTACTGCTTCTCATCAATTTGCAGTGTCTGCTATTTAGCTGGAGAGGGTGAAAGCAAGTATTGTAGATCAGATCTCTGCTTTCTGGCAGCAAGATATCCCATAACTCAGCCGGCCCAGTGGCGCTAAGGGTTAAGGCGCTGGATGCCACACCTCGCACCACACCGGCAACCCAGGTTCGGGAGCGGACCTGGATCATCGGGTGTCAGCAGGGGAGGAGAGGGACTGAGCATCCGTAGGACTGCTCTCCTTCTCCAGAGAGGGGGTGTGTAGCCGGCGGAGCACTGGTGGCCCCTTGCGGAGGCTGGGGGTGATGCAGTGCTCCTGGCAGTACAGGGTAATGTGCTGGGGCAGATGCCAGGAAGGAGTGCATGCAGAAGTGTGTGCGCTCTCCTGTCCTTTGGTGTCATTGCACGCCACACACGTCTGGAGCAATCTGAATAGGGAAAATTGGCAATAGTCACGGTGCGGCATGATGGCCTCTCTATGGGGGAAGCTTCAGCTCTGAGGCGAGCGCAGCAACATTGGATCCGGTCTTGGTGGATGAGCAAGTGGGGGGCCCACTACCTCCCCACCATGAGGGGTAAGCCACGGGGATGAAGCTGCAGGTCCCAAATAGGAGCCGAGGAAGGTCCTTGGGATGGCTGCCGGAGACCACGGAGGATGCCAAGATGTGAAAGGTAGGCTGACTGGTTGCCTGGGGGAGAAAAATGACTAAGAAAAAAAAAGATATCCTATAACTCATCATCTGACCAGGCTCTATACAGTAGACACATGTCTCCCCTGGATCTTCTATATTCAAGGGAGAACTTTGCCAGCTCTCTTAGTCTTGCCTCATAGTTTCTATCTTTGAGATCCTCTATTGCCCTAGTAGATCTTTTCTGGATTCTCTCAATCATTTGAATTTCCCCCTTTTTGTAGGGTGACCACACCTCAGCCCCATACTCTAGAATGGGTCATACCAGGGATGAATACAGTGGGACTAAAATCTCCCCCTTTCTGCTTTAATTATGTCTAAAAATACAATTTAGTGTTCTGTTTCCCTTCTATACTATGTTTTACAGTGTTATTTAAATGTGAGGTCCTGCGAAATTGTTATACCCAGATCTCTCTTCTCTCATCATGTTGAGATTGATATTATTTGGAGTATATGAATTTGCTGGATTGTTCTTCCCCATATACATTACCACACATTTATCCTGATTTGGGAGAAGTTTATGTCTGATTGTCAAATCCTAAATGTAGTTGAGGGCCTGCTGGAGAGCTGCAGGATCTGTTTTGTTTTGAATTATTTCCCCCAGTCTACAATCATCAGCCAATTTAGTTAGCCAAATTTTCTCCTTGTTGTATTGTATAGAGGAGACATAGATATTAAATAAGCAGGGACACAACACTGATCCTTGGGGTACCCCCGCTCGTCACCTCGGTCCAGTGTGAAAAAACTCCCTTTATACATACCCTCTGTATCCTGTCAGTAAGCCATGATTTTATCCAGTTAACTATGTTATTCTGCAACCTTATCTTGTAGAGTGTGTCAATTAATTCTGCATGTGGGAGTTTATCAAAGGCCTTGGAGAAGTCCAAAAAACTCACATCCACTGAATCCCCTGTATCCAAGGCTCGGCCTACCCTATCGTAAAGGTGCAACATGTTAGTCTGACAGGATCTACCTTTTGTGAACCCATGTTGTGACTTACCCAGAAGATCTTCCTGCTCCATAAAACAAGTGATATGGGGCCAGATATTCAAAACTTTGCCCCGGGGCTAAATTAGCACTGCCCAGTGGGCAAACTTAGCCTGGAATACAAAGCAAGCTATATTCAAAAGGAAAGAGCCCAGTGCTAATCCTGCTGAATATAGCAGTCTAAGGAAGTCAGGCAAACCGGTCTGGGAGTGCAGGGCAAAAATAGCACAGGAATAAAACAGCACCGAATATAGCAACAGGGAAGTGCAAACTGCAACTGCAGCTCATTAGACTCTGTAGTAAGCCAGTGTTGCAGGTGGAGAATATTGTGTGTGATTGCACAGAGATGTCTCACATCTACTGCAAACACACTTCTCGTCCCCACTACCTCATAAATCAGGGACAAGGCTTAAAAAAATCAGGGACAAAGGTTTACAATCAGGGACGCATCTTAAAAATTGGTGATATCCACTCAGAAAGCTTGTAGAATAAGTGGTTTAGTGTAAAATGCATTGCCTAAGGAAGAACACATCTGTAAGATTAATGTTTGACATTATTTTATGCTTACAACCCCCACTGTTTGCTAATGGAAACACAATTTTTAGCAGGGACAGAGTAAAATTTTGAGGTAAAATTAGGAACGTCCCTGAAAATCAGGGACAGTTCAGAGGTATGACTGCAAACAACAATGTAAGCCACACATTGCAGAACTGTGCTATGCTGAAGTGAGGTTTGTCCAGGGCTAACCTGATTGCACAGTGCTAACACATTAGCCTGGTGCAAACTGGTTAGCCCGGGGCAAACAGGAGCTATATTCAAAGCTCCCATGCAAATGAGCTTACTTAGGTAATCCGTGGGCAAACAGGTACATTTGCATCCAATTAAGTGCTGCTTAGCATACATTACCATGAAGTTTGCCCGGTGCTACTGCATGGAGCACAAAGCTCCCCCTTTTGGTTGGAATGGAAGTACAGGCTGGACGCTCAGGCCAAGGCATACCCACAGCATCCCCTGTTGGTCAGAATAGAAGTACAGTCCGGAAGCAGCAGGAACTGTGTGCTGCCAGGCACAGCTGGTGCATCCTGACCCATTGGCAATAGACTTAAAAGTAAGTTCCCTGGTAGTCTAGTGGTCCCCCAACCCCCCTGCATGAATCCCAACCCGTTTGCAATTAAATGAAAAGTGATTTCCCTGGTAGTCTAGTGGTTCCCCAACCCCCCTGCATGTATCCTGACCCCACTGTAAATAAATGAAGCCATTTCCTGGTAATCTAGTGGTCCCCCATCCCCAGGCATATCCAACCCCGTTTCAATTAAAATGCAACTCTCCTGTTTGAAATAAAATTAAACACATTTCCCTGGTTGTCTAGTGCCCCCACATTTATCCTGATCCTCAATTCACATAACATTAGACTATTTTCCTGGTAGTCTAGTGGTTCCCCACCCCAGCATGTATCCTGACCCCTGTAAGTAAATAAGGCTGGTTCCCTGGTAGTCTAGTGGTCCTCCAACCCCCAGCACATATCCTGACCCCCGTTTCAATGAAAATGCAACTCTCCCCTGTTTGAAATAAAATTAAACACATTTCCCTGGTAATCTAGTGGTCCCCCCTCCCGCATTTATCCTGATCCCCAGTTCACATTAAATTAGACTATTTTCCCTGCTAGTCTAGTGGTATCACCCCACCCAGTAGCGCAGCCCCCGCTCAGCCCATTCGGCTACCAAGAAGTGAGCCGGCGACTGGCTCAGCCCTCCTCACACCACCATGGTTGGCCGCCAACTGAGGAATGAATGAAATCTCATGATGATGAAGGAACAAAACCTACTCCTCTGTGGCAAACTTCAGCAGTAAGTAGATTGGGGGCTATCTATTTACTTACAGTAAGCTGCTGTGCATTGATGTGTCCTGTGGGACCTGTTCCTCTGCAACACAGCCCCACTCGCGCTCACCCCACTTGCTCGGGTTACAGGTTTAAATCCCCTTAGTACCAGAAATGTCTGGGGTCTGCTTCCGGTACCTCACGCCCTGAAATTTTACAATTGCGGTTCTACAAAATGTGCAAATCAAGACACCTCATGCAGTGATCTTGATTGTGATAGTCAAATTGTCTTTATAAGGGCAGCAAACAGTTTAAAAATGGTTTGGGCACCTTCACCTCGCCCTCCATAATAGAGAGAAGCATGGGACCCTCTCAATCCTACAACCCCATTGTTGTGGGAAGTGCTACCAAGTCTGTTACCGTTTCAACCAGGGTATGACCTGGTTTCCCCCTCTCCCCAGAGGTAGCACTCTTAATATCACCTGGAATATGTTGGGGTCTGTTTAAACTCCCCTTCCACACTTCTGTCTCACCAGAGTGACAGCCTGAATGCAAAAATTATCCAGTTACATTCGGTAAAGAGTAGATGAACATGAGTAATTACACCAATGATACAGCTATAGTAAGGACTTGTAGACATAAATTCAAGAATTAGTGGATAGTGATTAGTGCTAGTTGTGACACTGAACCAGAACTTGCCAGTTAAGGTGGTGCAGTGAAGAGAGTGATGGTCCATGAGTGAAGGGACAGCAAGGAACTGGTAAAGTGAGCAGTGGTGAGTGCAGGGTGGGCAGTTGAGGGCATAGTGACAGAAGGAGTGGAAGAGTGTGTCCAGTCTGTAAAGGGTATCTTTTGGGGTGGCACTGTAGACTACATTACTGTAGTCAAAAGTTGGAAGGCTAATTTTCAGGAGAATTTCTCAATAGGCTGGCAGAAGGATGCATTCATTATTCTGGTACACAGCACCTAGTTTAGGTAGGAGTTTTTGGTGAATAGCATCAACGTGTCCAGAGAAGTCAAGGTGTGGATCAAGCCAGACCCCTAGGTACCTGAAGGAGGTAGTGTCTTCCAACTTTGACCTGTCAAATGTGTAGAAGGAGGGAGGGGAGACTTGAGATCCTTTGCCTCATGTCAAAGGTCATGGAGACAGTCTTCTTGGTGTTTAAAAACAGTTGGTTGGATTGTAACCACTGCTGGACTATATCAAAGTCCTGCTGTAAGGTGGACTTCACCATGGGGGAGGATGGACCAGATACATACAGGATGGTGTCATCCGCATACATGTGGATGGATGCAGATGTACAGATTGAAGGCAGGTCATTAAGAAAAATGGAGAAGAGAATTTGTCAAGGGACTGAGCCTTGTGGGACCCCACTGTGAATGGGAGGGGAGAGAAAAGACAGTCCCCGATTCTCACTGATTGTGATCTGCCTATTAGGAAGGATTTAAAAAAAATAGTGGCAGTAGAGGACATTCCAATAGATGAGAGTTTGTCCAGTAAGAGGGAGTGGGAGACAGTGTCAAATGTCTTGGCAAGGTTGACAGAGATAGCATAAGTGAGAAACCCTAGGTCCATACCTGTGAGGATTGAGTTGGAGAGCTGGAGTAGGGAGGTGGAGGTGGAGTGGAGCTTATGGAAGCCAGACTGGAAAAGGATGAAGAATAAGGAAGAGATGAGATGAGGACTGAGTTGGGCAAGAACAATATGCTCTTGAAGTTTGCCAAGGATGGGAAGGCAGGAGATGGGGTGATAGTTTCTGGTAGCAGATGAGTCACCACCTTTATGGGGAGGGATGACTATAGCATGTTTCCAAACCACCAGGACAGAGGCTGATTTAAGGGAGAGATTTAGCAGTGTAGTGATAATGTATGAGATGGCAGGTGCAGATAGATACAGTAATTTAGCATCAAGGACATCTGGGCTTTTGCCTTTGGATGGGCCAGGGAAAGAGTGCCTTAAGTGCAGTAGAGGGAGATATTGGGGAAAAGCAGATGGGTGAATCTGGTGATGCAGGGAGGGGGGAAGTAGTAAGTAGAGCAAAGAGAAGGGTGGAAGCACAGGAGGTCAAAAAGTTATTAAACTCAGTAGCTGCTGAGGGGTGGTCACACAGGGTGGAGTCTCCTACTTAAGGACCGGGGCAGGAGGATTGTTTGGTGGGGAGAATAGTGCATTGACTACCTTCCAGAATTTAGATGGATGGTTTATGTTAGTATGGAAGGTGCTTGAGAAGTTCTCTGCTTTGGCTTGCCTGACTAGCCTAGTGCAGAGGTTAAAGAGGTAATGGTATCTATGATAGGATGCAATGGAGGGTAATTGTTTGTGGTCTATCCACACTTTGTCCCTTGTCCTCAGACAATCTAGGAGATTTGAGGTGATCCACTGAAAGTGGGACCCATGGACCCTAGTGATCCTGATTGGGACATGATGATTACAAATGTTAAGGAAGGGAGGCTGTTTTGAAATAGTCAAGGGCAAAGTCAATAGAAGTGGCAGTATTGATGGGGCCCAGTCTGAGTTGGCTAGATCGTCAAGTAGGGGGAGAGGTTAAGTGATTTAAACAAATGGAGTTGAAAGAATTTGGGTGGTGTTTGAGGGTGCCAAATTTTCTGTATGCAGTAGGTGATATCATGGTTGCTTAAAGCATCTGGCAGAATGCCTGCATTAATGATCCGATGAGGGTGAGATGCCAGTACCCAACTGGTGATGGAATGGTTGAGGGTTTTATGGTTTAGGCGTGTGGGTTCAGTGATAAGTTGGTTTAAATTCAGAGTGGTGATTTCAAAGCAGGTGGGTGAGTGTGGGGTGGAGAGGCAATTCAAATTTATATCTCTTAGGATCAGTAATTCACCATTGGTGGCATGGAATGCGAGGGATGCTATTAGGTCTGTGATGGCAAAGGGAGGTAACCCAGGACAGCAGTATACCTCTGCTATAAAGAGCAGGAGGGAGGAGGGGGAAGATATCTTCACTAATAGCTGTTCGTACATGGAAGGGGTTGAGGGACCCAAGATAGTGGAGAACTGTATGGAGGCCTTCAGGTACATGGCTACCCTGCCTCTCCTCCTAGCTCAGTCCTGATGAATGAGGCTGAAACCAGGGACTGAGACACTGTCATTGGGAATTTTAGGGCTTAGCCAAGATTCAGACTGAATGAGAATGTCTGGATGTGGAGAAAGGACTAGGAGTTGAAGTTGGTCAACTTTAGGTAAAAGGCTCCTAACATTTAAGTGAAAAATTTTCAGTCATCTAGGTAGTTGAGAGGGGAAGGGGGGATAGGTCCAGGGTTGGGTTCAATGTCACCCATGAGAAGAAGCAGAAGGGCAACTAAGTAATAGGTAGACATGAGGAGACATTTCTTGGAATGCCATGGGGGTTGGCGGCTGGAACTGCTGGTGGGGGGAGATGTAGAGAGAGCCTGGTTAGTGCCAGGGTAAGTAGATGAAGCAGGAAGAGGTACCCTGAGCAGGGGAGGATAAATCTGTACAGTGTAATTGAACTAGGTGGCAGTATAGCATTAGCAAGATGGTGAGGCTGTAGGAGATATAGAAGATATCTCAGCCTGAGTACTTGTTGGTGGGATGACCTAATGGATAGAGCACCAGGCTATGGGAGTGACAGGAAGCTGGAGACCTGGGTAGGAGTCCCACTGCCTCCAGGTGTAACTAGAAGCCTGGGTCTGGGTCAGGTGGTGAGGGATCGGGGGGTAGGTAAGATGTAAATCAAGTAAGCAGAATCCTGTGACTGCTTTAACTATCTGTGCCTTGTCTCATGAATCCTGATTACTGCTAGCATGTTTCTGTCCCTGCACTGCACCTATCTGCTGCACCCTGCTAGCCCTTAGTGCCTGCCCCATCACAACTTAAAGACTTTATTTTCCTCAAACACCCTTCCGTCCTCCCCTATTACCCACCCACCCTCTTAGCATCTCCCTTCCCCTCCTCTGACTTTCTAGCCCCCCCTGCACTACCCTGTAAAACACCTCTGCCCAGCCTACTCCCAGCCTCTCCAGCCTATCCCACAAGTCTCGCTGGGGCTGAAGTATGTTTTGTTTTACTATACTTACTGTTTTGTATCGTCCTGTACATTTCTCACTGTGTCTGAACCATATATTGTTTTATTATATTTACTGATTTGTATTGTCCTTTGAATAATGTGTGTATTTGCATGTCGTGTAGTGTGTTGAGGCTGGCTGTACTGTGACACATTGCTTGCATTGTTATTTATGTCTAGCCTTTAATTCTACATGGATTACTGTCTCATTATATATAACACCATTTAAATTTGTGTTCTGTTTTGTCAAGACCTACCCAGGTCCACCTTGTAAATGAGTTTTGTCTCAATGGTGTTTCGCCTGGTAAAATAAAGATGATTGATTGATTGATAGACTGACTGAGGAAGTAATTCAAGTGGGAAAGGAGGAGAGCGACAGTGGAAGGGTCCACTATTACTTTTGAGGGGGGAAGTTGGCTGATTGTTTCTGGACATGCCTTTAAATGCAGCGCCACCCCTGGGTGGGATGGTGGTTGGGATTTGTTGGGTGGACAGAGAATATGCAGTGCCACATGAAGCACAGTGCTGCGCCGGCCCGGTGGTGCTGAGGGTTGAGGCACTGGATGCCACACCTCGCGCCATGCCGGTGACCCAGGTTCAGGAGCGAGCTCGGATCGTCAGGGGTTGGCCAGGGGGAGATAGGCTGGAGCATCCGGGGACAGCTCGCCTTCTCCGGGGGGAGGGGGGACTTCCATACCAGCAAGCGGCGACCCCTGGCGGAGGCTGGGGGAAGCAACGGCAAGCTGGAGTCTCAGGGGCATGATTGGTTGCAGGCATAGGCTGGCAGCCAATCAGCCGCGGAAGCTGCTCCTTCACGGAAGGGGGGAAACATTGCCAATGCCAGCAGATGCCTTGACACTTAGGCATGTAGTGCCCCATGAGGAACATGGGAAAAAAAATGCATGCAGCCCAGATGACAGAGCACCGAGCTGGGTCCCAATGTGCCAGTGCCTGCCTGCGACCCAGGACCCTGACAAGATTTCAAGATTCGGGGGTTGCCCGACCACGACCCCACCCAGGGGTTTCAGTGGCTTGATGGAGGGACCGGAGGGTGCAGGTAGGTGCTGGCAGGGGCAGACTTCATGGGTGCTCCAGATGGAATGGCTCTGTGGGGCAGTGGGAGGAAAAAATAGAAACTGAAAAAAAAAAGAAGCACAGTGCTGCAATATGGAGGAGCAGAGTCCCTGAGCACAGCTACAAAAGAGAGGAGAATGGTGAGTAGCAGGAGCCCGTACTACCTTGGTTAAGCTGGTTATGTCTGGCAGGCTCTGTCAGCTTATTCAGTGGGAGGAGGGGGCTGCAATCTTAGCCCTCAGTGAGTGTGGGTCACTGGAGCAGCCTGCTGGGGATAAAGGGAACATGCATATGTTAGGGTCATCACAGATGAGCAGAGTAGATAGACCAAACTGATGTCTTCTGCTGGCTAATATGTATGTTTGTATAGTATACACTTAACCCTAGAGCAACCATTGTACTCATATCTTATAGGTTTTTAGGGCTTCCAAGGGATGTCTGTTATGGTATGAGAGAAGCCAAGCCTAAGGTTCGGTTGAGAGGACCGTAAAGCAAAGCTAAGTGGTTCTGTCTGCCCAAACCTCAGAAAGGAGTCTTTTATACCATAAGAGACATAATTTAGAGGCCCTATTAACGTATTGTAAATCACTCCAGTTTAGTTCACGTGATTTATAAAAAGTTTAGTCTTTTTAAATTTTTTTATTTTGGTGTGCTGTTCTCCCCTTGGTGTTGAAGTGGAGCACTCCCTTCAACTGCTCCCACATGAGAGCACACTGTACACCAGACAAGAAGTACAGTAGCTCTGTATGCTGAGTATGCAATAAGATATGATATGGTGTGCATTAAACAGATATTACCACACACCCAGGAATGTAGTGAGGTATGGGGCTGCAGGCTGAGTGCCTTCAGCCCCTAGAAGTGCAGTAACATCTGTTCAATGCGCACCCAGAGTGTCTTATTACACTTGTAAAATGGGCTGTTTTTTAAAAAAATACATTTGTAAGAGGAAATAAATATGTTTATATATGTAAAATTGGGTAGAACTAGCAGAATAAACTATAAAATAGTCCTTCTGCCTACTACACAAAGATTTATTATTTCTGTTTTTTGCTTGAGGATGTTTGTCCTTTTGTGGGATCCATGCTTATAGTTTGTGGCATCCATAGTTGTAGTTTCTATAAATGCATGACAGAGAAGCTGTACCCTTCTACAGGCACACAGATAGTGCTTTAGTACTAGTTAGAGGGGCGAAAGTCTGATTGTGTCTCTTCTTTGTTTTGAGTTGAGCCTCAGTTTATGAACCTTTGTTGTTTACTGTGACCGTGATCCAAAAGATTATTTTTTTTTTTTTTGCCACTACCAGGATGAGAGACACCAAGGTACATGCAGGGGCCAACAGCATCGTTACACCTACAGCACCACTGATGGAACATAATTCAAAACAGAGATTGATTGAGCTTTTTTGTTAGTAGTGCAACTGCTATACAACTAACTTTTTCTTTTTTCAGTAGTGGGGATTTAATTCTTAACATATACCTCGCAACCGCGGCTACGGGCAGTGGGAGGATTCCGCTAGACCACCAGGGTTGTGTGTGCTTGAAGACGGTGTTCTGGGTGGTCGTGGCCACCCATGGTGGGTGGGCTGCTGTGTTGCACCATGCAATACAGCAGCCTGCCTGTATGTGGCCAGGATTTATTCCTATATTTCCAGGCTTCAACTTTGAGCTCCCCCATGTGGTGCAGTTCAGGGCTGCACCAGCATATGTGCCGCACATCCCGTGCTGAATATCGGGATGTGCCACATATGCATGGGCATGCACCCTGCAGCTGCGCAGCATACAATTAAATTGTGCCCCAGTGCATTGGGATTTGCGCTGCACTGGGCAGCCTTTCCAATATCTCACCAGGGCGCAATGCATAACCCCTTTGAATATCTAGGCCATACAGTCTAGAGCAACTGATGACACGTGTCTGCAAGACAAAAGAAGTCCAAGGTGAGTGTGTTCCCTTTTTGGTTCAAATATGATTTAGTGTGGGGGCTGGTGGGTGAAAATCTTCAAAGTAGGAATAGATAAGCCAGACACTTCAAGTAAATTTCAAATATGGTTCAAGTTTATTTCAATATTTGTGATAAACATAGATCCGCAATACCCAACATTTCACCTAGATTTAAGTTTCTTTGGGGGGGGGGGCTGTTATTCAAACATATTAAAAAAACATTTTTAGTACATTATGTATACATCAATCAATTAGTGATATTTTTTCAAGATATTGTCATTTTTACTTTTTATGTAAGGCTTTTTTTTTCTTACAATAGATATACGGTACATGGGTTTCCCGCCACATATCTGTTCTGTTCAATTGCTGGCTCAGTATGTTATGACATCTTTTGTAAAGAAACTTTTAGTATCTTTAAAAAGTTTAGGTTACAAAGCTATCAGCAGAGCTGTAGTGCCATCTGCTGGTGCCTGTCAGCTTAACCCTTAGGCTGCCAACAGAATTAGAATGTATAGGAAATTTGGGCTGATGTATCAGTCTGCGTACAGCAAGGGTTAACATCCTTATGAGGCTGTTCCCTATCGGGACATCACAATCCCATGTAGTACAATACATTTTTATTAACCTTTCACTTATATTTTTCTAACATCTTTACTTGTTTATAAGTCCTGCAGGTCATAAGTAATACATTTCAAAACATTTCAAACATTTTATGTTCATCATTGTTTTACACATTCAAAATACATATAGAAAATGTCATCATTTCCTGTATGTCACATATCTGTTGTTTGTGTTAAAGTCAGTGTGCTTTCTTAATTGTCTTTAAGTTATTGGCAGATTGAGATTTCTGTTAAATAATTTATTTAAAGTAAGTTAAAGCAGGGGGTGTGGCTTGGCTCCGGACACAAAGGCTGCCTAAAAAAGAATGAGCGCTATAACCCTGGGCTACTTCCGAATTTTACATTGCCATAAAACCATCGAACGGCTTGAGATAATCAGGTAAATAAGGATAACTACACTGGGAATTGAAAGGGATTTTCCGATCACTGTCAACTTCACTAAGGACTGTAAAATCGGCAAAATACTATGGTGCAGTATAAAAATAAAGAGGCCTTGACGGATCCAGAAGCTCTGCAGATTACTGAAATGTTTGCAGCACTACTTAAGCAGAGGGCAGATGTTACTGTCGCTTCTAACAAGACCACACTAGCGATCCAACAGCTTGAGGCATGTATAAATCGTACGGACCAAAAATCTGCCCAAAATTCTGTGGAAATAGAGAAACTCACCACCATAATCAGGGATCAAAGCAGAGTGATACAGCAATTACAAAGTAAAATGGACGCCATGGAGAATAGAAGCCGCCTGAACAATCTCCGTTTCCTCGGCTTTCCTGAGGGCGAGGAACGTGGCAATCCTCTAGATTTTTTATATGAGGTTCTGCCGGATCTGTTAAAGTGTGAGATTCCACCAGGGCTTACAATAGAGAGAGCCCATAGAATGCTCAGCCTGACTCCGAAAGCTGGGGAAAGACCGAGGGTCATTATGGCATGCATCCTGAATTTTGCTGATAAGGAGTGGATCACTGCAAGGGCCCGAGAGCTTGGAGGTCTATCCTGGCAAGGCCATAAAATCCTAATTTTTCAGGACTATTCTAGGGGAACTGGCTGCCAGACGGAAAGAATACTCAGAGGTTAGAAAACTGATGCATTCACTCAAAATCAAATTTTCACTGCGCTATCCTGCAACTATGAGGCTAGAGGTGAATGGCTCTCACATAACCTTTGACACACCAGATAGCCTAATGCAGTACCTTCAGTTCAATCAGCCTCCCCAATCTCTACTAGAGCAAAACAATAACTATCAGATGGTAACAGAACAAAGCTGGCAGTGCAAGATGGTGAATACGGGCAAAATCACCATGACCCCTCCTCCTAACTTTCAATTTCAAGGCTACCAACCAGCCCTTCCAGTTCAAACTCAGAAGCGGTAGCAACCTGGAAGTCATCCTAGATGTGAACACCCTCAGGATAGAAACAAAGGTGCACCCCGCTCCCCGGCACATAATCCAGAAGATCTGGTAGCAAGTTTTGCCATGCCAAATCGCTTTGCAGTCTTAGCCCCTGAGGAGTTGGAAGAAGATGCAGCTGATTCTCGTATCCAGTCAGAGGAGGAAATGATTCAGGAAAAAGCCAAATCTGAACTCTCAATTCAATCCCAGGCTATGGCTTCTGCATCTGAACAATCTCCAGCTGTGTCGGAGGGGGCATCGCATCTTCCAGCTTCAGCTGCTGTAACTTTTACCGAAAATCGGCCTCCACATGCCCCCTCAGATGCGGAACTCCTACAGACGGATGAATACTGAACATGGACCTAGATAAGTGCTCCTGTCTTTTTTTTCTCCTTTCTCTCTCTTTCTCCTGATTGTTCATCATTATTTAACTGGGCAGTGACTTTTGGAATGGTGATCTGCGACTGAAAGTAATACTCGGACTCGATACTGGACTTTCTTTTTTTTTGTCTCTTTCAGTATCGCAGACCACAGATCCCAGTTCCTGCCTAGGCAGGATATAAATGTGTAATAAAAGTGGGTCACAGAACAAGGGATAAGCTTGTGGGTACAAGAACTGTACTCAAACTCAAACTAGGGGGTAATGTTACATTGTCTCAGAGCCCGGTTGCATGATTTGCAATTTCACAGGTGCCCTAGGTCTTGTGTATCTCCATTACTATATCCTTCGAGGTTGTAGGGCTATTCAGTACTTATTAGGATAAGCTAATTACCCAGTTCAGGCTCAGCATCCTTAAGAGCAATAGCTTTCCTAAACCTTATTAGATTTATTTAGAAACCTCATGGTTAATTCTGGCTCTAGCGTAATAATTAGGTTTTATGGCATAAGGTCAGGATGCTTATCAAATGAATGACTCTATTCTTACACCATTCATGGGGGAAGGCATTCTGTTACGTTCATTTCCCCCTCCTTACACCGGGCCAGCCATGTGAATGGATCTATAGTCTACTCCCCATAGTCTGGTAGGTGGGTGGACCTATAAGGTTTTCACCTTGGGCCCTAAAAGCTCACTCATATTACCACGCAAAGTTGCATATTTTTTTATATATAGTTCAGGCACTTTATGCCTCTGTTTATTATTGTTGTCTCTTCTAATTTTGCAATTATTTCCTGTGGACTGCATGCTGTATAATGTATACATTTGTATATCTGTCAGGTCAATCGTCACCTATCGAAGTATGAGCCTAGGAACGATGGTTGATTTATTACACCATCACTCCCTTGATAACTGCCTCTTATATAAGGTCATCCTAGTTATCATACCTCAATGGTGGTTTGACCATGGATGAAATCACCTATGTGACATGGAATGTCAGGGGACTGAATTCTCCATCCAAACAGAAACAAGTTTTAACTCATCTAAAGTGGACTAAAGCTCAGGTGGTTCTTTTGCAAGAGACTAAATTAACCAAGCAGGATCACAGATTTCTGGTGAAGGACTGGGTAGGATCAGAAATCCATGCCAGTGCTGCTACAAAAAAGAGAAGGGTAGTCATTTTATTGCATAAATCACTCCCTTGGTCCATTCAGCAGAGTAAAGCTGACACTCAGGGAAGATGGGTGATTGCCTTAGTGGATACCCCACACGGGCACCTATTAATTGCTAATATTTATGCACCAAATGAAGATAACCCTGCCTTTTTCCTAGAACTCAGCTCTAAACTAGGGATGATGCTGAAACCAGATACACCAATTTTAGTGGGGGGGGGGGGATTTCAACCTAACGCTTTGCCCTGCATTAGATAGAAGCAGTCATGGGATAGAGTATCATACTCGAGGGGCACAGGCCGTACTTAATCTTAGTTCCGAATTTCATCTGGTGGACATTTGGCATTTAGTTAACCCCTCAGATAGGGACTACACTTTCTATTCTGAGGTGCATGGCTCCTCCAGTAGATTTGACTTTTGGTTAATCTCCCAGTCTCTGATGAAATTAGTCTCAGCTACCAGCATTCTACCCACAGTTATTTCAGACCATGCACCGGTACGACTGACATTAAAATGGGGTACATTTGCACCACAGACAACAGCATGGAGACTGGACCCGCTCCTTATGCATGACCCAAAATTTAGGGACTGGGCCAAAACACAAACTCAACTTTTCCTGCAAGAAAACCCTGTATCGGAGACTTCTGCCTCCACCACGTGGGAAGCATATAAAGCCACCATGAGGGGTAAAATTATAGGATATGCTTCCCATAGAAGGAGATGTAAAGAAAAAGAACTTACTCTCCTTGAAAATGAACTCGTCAAAGCTGAACAGGAGCACAAGGCCTATCCACACCACACCCACTCAGCATCCGTGGGAAAGTTTTGCAACCAGATAAACTGAACAAACTATATCCAGGAAGGGACCTAGAACTCCTTAGGATACTCATACATACTGGCAAAGGGTACAAAAGTGGAAAGTGTTAGCATATCAACTTAGAAAGCAACAAGCCCATTGCTATATAGCAGGTTTGAGAAACCCTAATACTGGCAAGGTTCAAACTAGTCCCCAAAGGATAAATGAAATCATGGCATCATATTATTCACAACTTTATACCTCCTCCAGATCTGAAAATGTCTCTGCAACTCAAGCATTTCTTCAGTCTATTAAACTACCAAAATTATCTTCCTCCCATACAGATTCTCTTGAAGCCCCTCTCACAACACAAGAAGTTAATGCGGCACTGATGGATCTCAAACCAGGGAAAGCACCAGGTGGTGATGGGTATCCTGTAGAATTTCTTCAGCTAATGTCCTCAATGATCTCCCCTTTGTTGTGTCAGGTCTTTAAGGAGGCTGAAGATAAGGGCATCCTACCTCAAACACTGAGAGAGGCCACTATAATTGTCCTCCCTAAAAGGGAAAGTTCTGAAGAGCCCGCTAGCTACCGCCTCTATTTCCTTGATCAACGCCGGACAGCAAGGTATATGCCAGGGTGTGGGCAAACAGGCTTAATCCTATACTTTTCTCTGATACACCCATCTCAAGTAGGATGTGTGAAAGGTAGACACAGCTCAGACCTGCGGACTCTTCTCAATCTCATCCACAGCATGAGTCTTGACCCAGCGGCTGCGTGGCCATTGATTTTGAGAGCGTTTGACTCTGTGGAATGGGACTACCTTCACACTGTCCTTCAGCACATAGGATTCGGCCCTCATTTTTGTGCTGCTATAACAGCTCTTTACACTGCCCCCCTTGCTAAGGTACTCATCAACTCTGTATTATCTAACCCATTTCAACTTCATAGAGGCTCGAGACAGGGCTGCCCCCTGTCCCAGCTGTTGTTCCTTCTAGAGGTGGAACCTATGGCAGCTGCTATCCAACAACACCCCTCTCCTTGCTGGAATTGCGTAACGCCAGGTGCAACCCACCACTCTTATGTATGCTGATGACCTGATGGTTATATTGGGAGATACCCCTAAGGCCATTCGACCGCTTCTTAGCCTTCTAGAAACTTTTTCACATATCTCTGGACTTGAGATTAATCAGGCAAAAATGGAGATTTTGCCACTGAATTCTAAATGTCTCTCCCATTCCATGTCCCACTATGGTCTTAAATGGGCACAACACACCATCACTTACTTGGGTATTAAGGTGGGGGCTGATATTGGGAAGTGGTGGGATTACAATCTAGGTCCCTTATTAGCTAGTTGCAGATTGGATCTGGATCACTGGTCTCATCTTAATCTTACGCTAGCTGGGAAAATATCGGCTTTTAAAATGTCAATTGCGCCTAAGATCCTTTACGTATTGTCCCACATCCCCTTATTTCTTCCCAAGGTTTGGATTAAAAAACTCGAAAAAACCATTGGTTATTTCATATGGGGTAATTCTAAACCTCGTTTTGGCAAACTTTATTACAAGCGCATTGGAAATATGGTGGATGGGGCCTCCCATGGATAGAGGGCTATAAAGTAGCATATCAGACTACACAGACATTGAAATGGTTTAATCCACAGTCTGTAGAGTCACCCCAATGGCTAACAATCGAACAAGACCTTAGTGGTTCCCTGATTACAGCTACACTACTGTGGCCTGGATCCCCTAAGGAACTGTAGTTGCATCCCACCATAGGTCCTTCTATTAAATATTGGCGAACCCTTCATAAAAAACTAAAGGTGTCAGCCCATCCCATACTATATACTCCCCTATGGTCTAACCCTAATGTTTCCATAGAGAATAATTCTGTGGTATGGCCTACTTGGCTGGGGAAGGGGATTTTATTTGCAAAGGATTTATTAGCTGAAGGATCTTTGGTGGTAGACTCATTTCAACAACTTCAAAACAAATGGAAATTACAAAGTTCTGAATTTTGGAAGTATTTACAGATCAGAGACGCCCTGAAACAAAAACTAAAACAGTCAGATACTTTTAAAGACCTCCTACCACCAGTATTTTTCTGACTGGCCCTAAAAAAGAGAACAGCAGGTGCAATATATGCTCTATTTAGAGATACTTTGCCCAACTCCAATCAATCTTCAAGGTATAAGTGGGAGAAAGGCTTAAAAAAGCCACTCACTGAATCCCAGTGGAATCAATGTTGGAGGGTTGGGTATAAAGTGTTTTTGGATGCTAGAAGCAGACTGATTCATAATAAAATAATGCACTCTTGGTATAGAACTCCTGTAATGCTAAAACAAATGAACGTGCTCCCTCATGATAAATGTTGGAGATGTCAAACACACATAGGGGACCTTTATCATATTCTCTGGCTCTGCCCCCTGATCACAGGTGTTTGGAAAGCTGCTCTCAATGCTGTGAACCTAGTCCTGCAGTGTAACATCCCTTTTAGTCCCTCCCTTATGCTGCTGGGTCTTAAATCAGAAGCCCCCACTCTCAACTCCCATGCATTTAGATGGCTGATGCTCCTCAGCATGCAGGTGAAGCTTTCTGTTCTTAAAAACTGGAGATCCTCTATTATACCTAACATAGCGGATATTCTATCATGCACACATATCTTCCGAATTAGATAGAAGCGCTCTACCTGATGAAAGGGCTAATGCTTCTTTACCATCATTGCTGGGCTCCATACATGGCATATCTGGCCTCCAGAGCAGGTGTTGGTTGACTTGGTACAGTATGGTATACACATCTCTATTTTCTAATAAGACATATAGTGAATTGAGACCATATAATACAACCTTTTTTTGCTCCCCACTACTGTCAGTATGCGATTTGTATTACTTGCTTAATGTAGAAGGACTCTGTAAATAGTTGTTATTGTTATTACATACTGCTATAGTTAGGCTTTTGTACATTCTCCTTATATTGTATGTTAACATATAGGAGATATGACTGGTGGAGTTTGTTGTATCTGGCTGCGTCGAGAACTGTTTTAATCATCCTTAGTTACTTTGTGCACCATACCTTTTATTTTCAGATGACCCCTTGATTGGCCATAAGAAGTACAGCTACGTGAATACGTGAAGCTCATTTTATTCTGCAGTAGTACCTCCTCATGGCTCCGGATCCACTGACAAGAACTAAGGTAGGTGGCCTTAGACATAACAGGTCGTTATACTCTCCCCATAGAACCACGCTGTAATTTAATTATTCCACAGATGCAAAAATATGCTGCTTATGTTGCCCAAAACATTGATTAATGTTATTTGTATACTCTGTTTGTTTTTTCTGTTAATGAAACAATAAAAACTTTTAACGAAAAAAAGTAAGTTAAAGCAGTCATTTTCAGGACATGTTTATAACACATTTATTTACAGATGTATTATGTTGGCATACTTTACTGTATGGCTTTGTGTATTTTAACCCATTTTGTTAGGGTTTCTGACTTTGTAGCTGTCCTATATGTAAAAAATGAATTTCAATTACTATAAATAGCTTTTTTAGTATTCCTTTATACCTTTTCACATTCTTGCTCCAATATAATTATAGCGTTTTTATGTTTAATAAATGAATTGTGCATTATTTTATAGTGTATGGTAGAACGTTGTAATCCCTAAAAATCTATCATTTACTAGTCTTGTTGTACCATTGATGTGATGTGATGTCACAATGTTGTTGTACCATCATGAGTACATTACATCAATGGTACAACAGAATAGAATGTCTTTGTGCCTGCATAGTTAGCAGAGAATCGGCCGCAGCAGTGAGTGCTTGCATGGAACTGAACAGCGCCCGGCAGTGTTACAAAAGTAAGATCAAATTTCTTTTCAAATGTAACTTGTTACAAAGTGGTGCCTGTAGTTCTTTTCTCAAAGACAACAGAAAGATCTACTCCAAGAGAGTGTGGACGAGGATCAGTTCCTTGCATGAGCGGGGGTTGGGGGGAGGTGGAGAGAAGCCTTAAAGCACGGCAGCTACCAGAAACTCACAAGACGTGCTCAGTTACTGTTGTCTATACACTATAAAAGATAATGGATGGGAACAATAAACAACATCACTGAACTCACTTCTTGAGGTTGTCAGACAAGCGAAAACCTATTGAGCTTTGCTCTCAAGGTTTACAAGGTTGTCATGACAACTCTTGAAGTGAGCACAGCATTGTTGTTCACTACTGCCTATCCATTATCCTCTATAACTCACTTGTGTGCTTGAATAAACTGATGCATCACACTGTGCCTTCCTCATTAGCTTTTATTTTCTGTAGTCCGTGTAAAATAAGTTTAAAACTAAAGCCTACATCCTCAAAGGTAAGCTAGAAGTACAAAATGAGATTCAGAGCCCCTGTGTAGGAACAGCTTACCTCTAGTGTGTTTTCACAATGCCCTTTCTGACTGCAGCCTTCTCTCAAGTGCTGCAGTGTCGTTTAGAAGAGGATGGCTTAAGTATGCAATAGGCCAAGGGGTGGGTCAGAGTCTCCACAGTCCAGGCCATAACTTGTGCCATGTTGAATAATACATACTTACGATGCTTCAAAAAACATGGCAGCATTTCAAAATCTGAACATTCTTACAGCACACTGAGTTTTTTTTCTTGAAAATGTGGTCCTGTTTTTGCAGACTTGATTTTTATCTGTGCATTGAACAGATTCGATGCACGGGTAAATACCAGTCAAAATGCATGATTTTCTCTCCCTATTTTATAATTGGCAATAATCACATTAGTGATTTATAATGTGAGATACAAGGCCACAAGATACAGGCCTGGGACAGTGTGTGTGCATGTGCGAACGAATGAACGAACGAATGAATGCATGCACATGCCCAGCTCAGAAAGCAGCTGCATCATCACACAGATTGCTACAAACCTGTAGTGGACTTTGTGAATAACTAGGAAACAGCAGCAACGTCACACACAGTGCCTCAGGCCTGTATCCTGCAGCCTTCTGTCTGAAAACATACGAGTATGTGTTCATTGTGAGGTGTAGGAAATAAGTGATAAACAGATCAGAGGTGCATTAAATGCCACATATAAAACACATCAGTAAATATGACACCACACAAACCAATTAATAAGCCCACTACTGACTCAGTCTCTAGCTTCTATAGGGGATAAGAACCATATATTTATTTTAAAAAGTGGCTATCTCAAAGTGACCATTTAAACATGGTAATCTTCATGCCCCAAAGGTACATATCCAGTTAGACTCTTGTCTGGTCAGTAAACTGTAGCAGTTCTGTCTCCATGCTTTAGGCTTCATTTTTTCAGTTATTTGAAAGGCTTTACCTGTGGTTCAATGTGCTGAAGCAACCAGCCACAGTCTATGCCTGAGCTATTTAAACTCTGTCCTTCCTGCTTCACTCAGAAGCATTTTTTCTTTTCTGCTGGAGGCTCTACCCTGTCTCCCGTCTCATGCATTGGGGCATTCTGGCTTGTGCTGGACTTTTGCTTGTTTCTGTTCTCCTGCTTGTTTGGGTTTGGGTTTTGTTTGCCTCTGGCTGCTGCCTAGTGTTTGCTGCTGCTGGATCTCTGTCCTATCATTTCATTCCCACCACTGAAGCTGTCTGCTGCCAGTCTTTTCTTGACTATTTTTCAGTGCTAACCTCTTGGGCAGCCATATCGATGGAGAGCTTCTATAACTTGACCTAATTGGTGAATTGCTTTATGCAGCTGTCCCTATTTTTGTCTTCATTTGTCTCCGCTGCCCCCCAGCTCCCTTGTTTGTTTTGTGTTTGCTGCTTTGCAGCTTGTGTATCTGTTCCCCCATCCCTTGTTTTTCCTTGTTTCTCATGTGTTCCTCCTGTTCCTCCATTTCTTGTGTGTTCCCCCTGCTGCTGCTTCTGGTGTGACTTGCTCTTGTGTTTCATTTTTCCCTGTTCCCTCATATACACTCCTTTTGGGGTTTTGCTGTAGGTGCTCCAGCTCCTGCTTCCATGCTCTGGCTTGGAGCATCACCCAGAAGTTCAGATCAAAACCTGCTTTACCACTAATTTCTTATTCAGTAATAATTTCTTGTGTTTCTATTGGAATTCAACTGTAATTAAAAAAACTCCCTTTCTGGGCTTGGAGTTGGTAGCTGGGAAAGCAGCGGTGTTTAGCATGAGCTCAGCGCAAAACTTGCTTTAAAATATTGTTACTCAGTAATTAAAATGGAACAGACATTATAAAAATTCTTATAAGGCTACTATTATTGAATGGACTAAGACATGGAAACATAGTTCAAGACCTCACAGTACTATATGCCTTGCATGTTTCTACATCATGAATCTATGTATTTAATCCATGGTAAGTCTCACATCATTAATGTACATTTTTCAGCACAAGTCTGAATTCAGAGATACGGGAGATAAGTTAGACACAGTGCTAGGTATTAATAAAGACACCTCCAGTGACACACAGCCCACAGAGAACACGTAACAGTATAGAAAGGGGGAAGCAACCTATAACAAGCATTTGTCAATGCCGAACGTTCGCTTGCAGGTATTTGCAGTGGTATTTGGCACTTGGACATGGCTTAAAAAAATCAGTGACAAAGAAGTACAAGCATTTGTCAATGCTGAATGTTCATAGGTTCATAGGTTTAATCAAGCCGAGGATAGTCACAACTATCCTATTAGGCTCACCTTCCATTATTTTAAATTATTTAAAAAGAAATTTACTATCGCCAAAGTAATTGTCTATCCCATTTTTAAATTTGTTCATTGTAGAACTAGTTATGATTTCTGTTGGTAAGTTGTTCCATACCCCAACCACTCTTAGACTATACCAATTTCGCCTAAAGTTGTGCACCCAAGTTTGTTGACAAAATTGTTCAGTGTGTTTCCTTGTACTGGTTCTCCCACAGTTTTGTATAATATCCAAATCTTTTAATAAATCTACATCCCTTATATTTTTATATAAGAAACATAGATCTCCCCTTATTCTACGAAAATAGAGGGAATAAAGATTCAGTCTCTCTAATCTTTCATGATATTCTTTATTCTTAAGTCCCTTTATTTGTTTAGTTAATCTTCTCTGTACTCCCTCAATTGCAGGTATATCCTCCCTATTATATGAAGCCCAAACCCTCGCACAGTACTCCAAGTGTGGTCTGACCAATGCAACATACAGAGGAACCAGAACCTCACTCCTTCTGCTTGCTATATGTTTCAATATACAGTTTAAGATCTGGGTTGCTTTCTTTAGTTGATTTCTACAGTGTACTCTAAATTTTAGGTCATTAGTTATTGTAATACCGAGGTCCTTTTCCTCAGTAGTTATTCCCAAATTTATTTTATCCAATAAGTAGGTTGCTTCCTTATTTTTCTTACCCAGGTGCATAACCTTGCATTTGGATATGTTTAGTTCAAGTTTATTGAAGTTGGTCCATTTATTTATTAAGTCAAGGGTTTGTTGAAGTGCTTCTGTTTCATCATCATCTTTTGGAACTACGCCCAGTCTGCAGTCATCAGCAAACTTGTACATCCATACATTCTTATTATTGATTTGTAATGAGGTTATGTACAAGTTAAACAAACTGGGCCCCAAAACTGAACCCTGGGGAACTCCACTTAAGACTGGAGCCCAATCGGAAAATTACCCATTAATGACCACCCTCTGCTTTCTATCCTGCAACCAATTTGAGACCCATCTACAAATATTACTAGGCAGTTTTGTGTTATCCAATGCTGACAAAAGTTCTTTATGAGGTAAGCTGTCGAAAGCCTTGGCAAAATCCAGAAACACCACATCCACAGGATTCCCAGTGTCCAGTTCTCTATTCACTTTCTCATAGAAGGACAACAAATTAGTCTGGCAGGATCTATTTCATACAAAACCATGTTGAAATGGGTCTATTATATTTCGTTCTTCCATATGTTCCATAAGTATATCTTTAATTATTCCATCCAAGAGTTTCCCCAATATTGAGGTCAAGCTAATGGGCCTAAAGTTTCCTGGAAGGGTACTGGGTCCTTTTTTTAAAATGGGTACTATATTTGCTAATTTCCAATCCTGGGGAACAGAGACGGAGTTTATAGATAATTGAAAAATATACGTTATAGGTTGAGCCAACATATCAGCTAATTCCCTCAATATTTTAGGATGCATCCCATCAGGGCCAGGAGATTTATTAATATTTAAACCAATTATTTGTTTATATATATTTTCTGGGTTCAGAGTTACTGTCCCAGGTTCAAAGGATCTACTTGTACTATGTGCATCTGAATCTTTGTGCTTATATACTGAGCAAAAAAAATTGTTCTGGATATTAGCCATTTGCTGATTAGTTGTTAGGTGCCCCTCTGCAGTGAAAAAGGGACCTATACTATTGGGAGTCTTTTTCCGGTTATTAATATAGGAAAAAAATGCTTTTTTATTATCATGAACTCTATTCGCAAGATTTATCTCGTATAGGGCTTTTGCTTTTCTTATGGTTGCTTTAACTTTATTTAGGGTTTGCTTATATTCAATACTTAATTTGTCAGAACTTAGAACTTTCAACTTCTTATATAACCTATTTTTTTTGTTTATTAATTTTTTAATGTTGCTTGCTTCTATGTGCTGTTTAGGTATTTGGAACTCATTGGAGTGCAAATATTGAAAATTCACAAACTTACAAGCGTGCGTAGGAACTGCGCAGCTCACGCTAGTAAAACAGTCATTTTTAGGTATTTTTTCACCACGTTTTCAACATAGCCATTTTAAGATCTCTGCTCATGAATAGTGCCACTGTGATTTTCTTAATGTGTCCCATACATTGAGTTCGCACACCGACTGTGCCATTGTGCGCTACATGGGCGGAAACACATTTGGGCAAGATGTGAAAAATGACAGCTATACTGCTCATAAGGAGGTGTGGTAAAATGGCAATGTTGAAAATCTGGAGTGAAAATATTGAAAATTATGAACTTCTGGCGTGCATAGGAACTGCATAGCGCACTCGTAAGACAGTCATTTTAGGAATTTTTCACCAAATTTTCAACACAGCCATTTTAAGACCTCTGCTCATGAACAGTGTCACTGTGATTTTCTTAATGTGTCCCATACATTGATTTCGCGCACACCGACTGCGCCATTAGCGTACATGGGTGGAAACACATTTTGGGCAGGATGTGAAAATGACAGCTGTACTGATCATAAGGAGGTGTGGTAAAATGGCAATGTTGAAAATCTGGAGTGAAAATATTGAAAATTCACAAACTACGAAGTGCATAGGAACCGCGCAACACACACTAAGACAGTCATTTTAGGAATTTTTTCACCAAATTTTCAACACAGCCATTTTAAGACCTCTGCTCATGAACAGTGTCACTGTGATTTTCTTAATGTGTCCCATACATTGAGTTTGCACACCGACTGTGCTATTGTGCGCTACATGGGCGGAAACACATTTTGGGCGAGATGTAAAAAATGACAGCTGTACTACTCATAAGAAGGTGTTGTAAAATGGCAATGTTGAAAATCTGGAGTAAAAATATTGAAAATTCACGAACTTATGAGTGTGCGTAGGAACTGCGCAACGCATGCTCATAAAACAGTCATTTTTAGGAATTTTTTCACCAAATTTTCAACATAGCCATTTTAAGACCTCTGCTCATGAACAGTGTCACTGTGATTTTCTTAATGTGTCCCATACTTTGATTTTGTACACTGACTGCACCATTGTGCGCTACATGGGTGGAAACATGTTTTGGGTGAGATGTGAAAAATGACAGCTGTACTACTCATAAGAAGGTCTGGTAAAATGGCAATGTTGAAAATCTGGAGTGAAAATATTGAAAATTTGTGAACTTATGAGCCTGCGTAGGAACTGCGCAATGCACACTCGTAAAACCATCATTTTAAGGAATTATTCCACCAAATATTCAAAATAGGCTTTTTGAGAGCCCACCTTATGAACGCTGGCACTGTCGTTTCATTAAACAGGCCCAAAAGGTGATTTTGCACAGTGACTGCGAAATCACCCTTCAGGCCCAAATAACACCATGACAGTGACAGAATTCATGAGAAGGGGTCCCAAAAACCCCATGTTGAAAATTTGGTGCAAAAATTCCAAAAATGCCTGAGATATGCCACAAAGTTGAAAAACCCATCAGCCATTATACTGCTTACGGCATTTCTTCAGTTAATGATCATTTTGAAGAATACCAGACATGTTCCAGTCCAGCGATAATCGTCGGGCTGAGCTCGGAGAGTAAGTATGGGGGTGGGAGGCAGGGTGCACAGTGGGTGGGTGCTGGTTGTGGGAGGGTGGGGCAGGGAGACTGCGTGGGACCATTTTTAATTTACAGTTTTTTTTTTGTCCTTTGATGACGCGGGACATTTGCCACGCTGGGGTGGGCTCCCAGTGTGGCAGCAAAGATTTTGGGGGGGCGTGACTCAGTGCAAGCACACAGCGGTGGTTTTCTTTGAAGAGAAGACCACTGCTGTCATACACAGCACCGGTGTGGATTGGTGCAGGACTGCCACTCCTGCTCAAGGGAGCAGGGAATTGCTTAGGAGAGGCACACCTCCAAAGTGTCCCATTCTCCCGAGACGTTCCTTGCACATGCACGCAAACAAACGTAAAAAGGAGGGGGTCGCATCTGCTAAACAAAAGCATCAAACGATAGCCAGGTTTATTAAACCTGTTGAAACAGTGCACAAACTATGTAGCACCTCTGGATGGAGATGATACAGATTTGTTTGAAATTGTTGTTTGATTCTAGTTAGAATACTGTGATTATTGTTCCATACACCAACAGTTATACCAAGAGACAGAAACTTTCCACATGCAGTCAGTTTTTGTTCTGCTACATATGCTTCCTATGTAGCCTTGTTAGGTGACTGTGATGGCAAATGTCAGCCATATCAACAGGCATGGGTGGTGCTAGATTCAAGTTACAAAGCTACATACAGTAGGTGGCCTGGAACGATGGAAATGGCTATACCCTCCACTTGTTTAGTAACTGACTGTGGCATTTGGAGTACACATAGTAGTATTAGTGATAGATGGGACTGGCTAAGCAGCCATGGAGCACAGAGCAATGCAAGAGCAATGGGGTTTGTAAAGTAACTAAATTACCAAAGCTTCTATTAGCAGGATACATTGAGATGAATGACTTCATTCACATATTTGGGACTGTCTAGTACAGTATGCCCTGAAAGCCCATTGCTCCACACTGGAGACCAATGGGCTTACAGCCCATACTCTACCTGTCATTTGGCAGCTGGACGGGTGGTATGCAGGAGGGGTGCTGCCACCCACTGATGATGTGGGTGGGGTGGGCAAGGATTTCTGTGTGGGTGGGAGGGATGGGGTTGCCACTGGATCACCAGGGCATTTCACTACTGGGTTTTACTGAGATCACGGCAATGGGTGGGGGCATTCCACTAGACCACCAGGGATGGTCATAATGACATAGATCAGGGAATCAGGGACTCGGGTGGGAGAGGGGACCACTAGACCACCAGGAATGGTCATGTCTTTTCTTTATCAGGGACTGGGGGGGCCCACTAGACTACCAGGGATATATATTTCAACATATATCTCATGATCATGGCTATGAGGTGGGGAATGCCCCAGGATCCCCACTGCCCATGTCATGCTGTGCAGGATGCCAGGCACAAGTCATCAGGCTTCCCTGTGCAAGGCATGCAAATGGGGACATAATGACTTGCAACTAGCGCCATTTGCATCTTGCATATATTATGGCCTCATTTGCATGCCCCTAGCTGAATATCATGGGTGATGCACCCAGTGCAACTGCGCTTGCACTGGTGCATCCCTGTGCTCCCTATCTGTGGCTTGCAAAAGTGCAGTACCACTGCACCATGCGCAGTATGTGGTCTGACCTTGCCATATTCAATGGTGCTGCACCATGGTGCATCACCATTGAATATCATAAGGTCCTGGCCCCGGCACATCCCAGTTGTGCTGTGCCCAGGCTTGTGCCACTGCCTGGCACAGTCTGAATATCTGGGTCCAGAGGTGCATGAAACCTTGGATTTCTTCCTGAATAAATTAAATCAAGTTTTGGACAAGTATGCACCTATTACATGGAGAATTTCAAGCAGAACTCAAACAGAGGGCTAAATTCTGATATTTTAAAGGTGATAAGAGAAAAGGATATGTAATGTATGGAAAGACATTATTATTAACTGAAATCAAGCAGATTATAACCTTGGTATGCCGCTGTTACTACAGCACTCTGTTGTTAACCGTTCTTGAGTATGTCATATCAATGGTATAACAAAACAGAATGCTCACAACAATGTTCTAACAAAACGGAATGCTCACAACAGTCAATATTCTGTAAAGTAATTCAGTAAAGCAAAGTACTTCAATGCATGATTACATAATCTTGGTGGCTCATACACTATAAAATATAATGTATGGTCTTTGGTTAGCAACAGCGCTGAAAACACTTCTCGATGTTGCCATGACATCTAAAAACCTCTTGAACTGCACTCTTGAGGTTTACAATGATGTCATGGCAACCTCTTGAAGTATTTACAGTGTGGTTATTAATCAAAGATCATACATTATCCTCTATGTTGGGAAAACTACAAGGCTTCTGATAACTGAAATATTCAGCAACAATACAGAAACATGAAAAAATAGGTGCAAAAAGTAAATAAAAAAGCAAGGGATATGAATTACACAGAACAAGAAGCACAACAGTTGTCAAATGGAAATATGTTCTGGAAATCAGTTAACAAACTAATTAAACCAAATACAAAATCTCTAGTGAAGAAAAAAATTGACAATAGTAGAGTTGGTAGAGAATTAGTAGATAAAAAGGAGGTTGCTGATAAATGTAATCAATCATTTACAAATCTGGAGAATTATGTAAGTCAGCTGGATGAAGCATGCAGTTCAGAAGCTAAAAACAGGACTTGAACAGTGGTAGATTATACTTAAGGGCAGTGTCAAGTAAAGAAGTATTCAATTGTCTGAAATCTCATCTCTGGATGTAGCAAAAGAGCTGGGTGTCAATGGAATATAATTCATAAAAACAGGTGCTAAGGAAGTGGCATGCCCAATAAAGAAAATAATAAATGTGTCCTACATGTCTGATGAGGTTCTAGAACTGTGAAAATCAGCATTTGTTGTCTCAGTACATAATGGTGTGGGAGCTGAGGCATTAGGTGACTATAGGCCTGTCACCCTGTTATCCTGCATTGATAACATTCAGGAGATGCTGCTACTGACGCAACAGATGGAATATTTGGGTGTGCACCAGCTTCTGACTGACTCCCAGTTTGGGTTCAGGAGGAAGTGGAAGACATCTACTACCTTTGGCAGGCTCACAAATGACTTGCACTGCAATATATAAAAGTGATGCCTCACTAGTGTGGCTAGAAGAGGCTAGAAAAGGAAGGAATCACATTCATTTCAGTGCACTAACTGCTCACTGCAGCTTTTATTGCTTCTTTTTCTACTTATTGCTGATTTCTCTTGGTAGCAGGTTGATTTTTTGACTTTTTATAAGGGGCTAACGGAATTGTTATGGAGCTGTTAAAAAACTGACACCTATTTTGGTGTGATTTAAGTGTGGCTGTTATTTCCTTGTTGTTTTTACTTGCAGTTAAACATCTGAAACATATTGTTGGTGTATTTTAAGTGGGGCTGTTATTTCCTTGCTGTTTTTACTTGCTGCAAACTTCTGCCCAACCCGACCCACTGTTAATTAAATGTCCTGGTAAATCTAATTGACAGGAGGTAAGCACAGGCAATAGCATGGGCTGTGGAATAGGAGAGGCATAAAGGGGAGTAAGCCTGCCTTCAACACAACAAGTTGCAGTAATGTAGAAGTGCAGTCAACTTGGGGGCTACTGTAGCATAAATTACAACAAAAAAAAGACATAAAAAAAGACTTCCAAAAATAAAAAAACACAAGAACCTAGAAGGAGAGCTACATGTCTAGGGGGAAATAGAAGAGGGCTTCAGAAACAGACAACTAGTATAATAGCTGACACACAAATAGTGTAATAGTGTAATTTCACAAATAGTGTAATCACTGTATAAGTGCAGAATGGTATCCACCACCAACACAACACTTTCACAGTGACCATCAGTACAGTGACTACAGCACCAGGTCACTGTACAGATGGTGCTGGACCCAGGCACTGTGTTCATGGGATTTACACTCCCTCCCCTAATCAGCTCCGACTTGGAGTTAATTATAAAAAGTGTGTGGGGGTGCGGGTGGCATAGCCCCCTGAAGAAATCATGTCTCCAACTTGGAAACCATCTGCCAACCACAAATGTAGTTGACATGATGGTTTCACTGTCTGGTCGTTCAACAAACTTTTTGTCGACAACCAGTCATGGATCCATGCAGAATAATGTGGGGAGTGGTGCAATGCAGTGGATGCAGGGCAATCATATTCAGGCAGACTTTCTGGACACTGAGTTGCTGCCCTATCTGCAGGCATCTCTCTGGACTGCAGGATGATTTAGACAGACTCAGAATGGTGGTAAACTGGATCAGGAGTACTTTGTCCCCATCTAGAGACCACTTAGTCCAATGCCACTGCCACAGGAGATGCCAAGAATGAGGAGCACTTAGACGATGGTGGGCTTGGGGAAGGTTAGGTTGGATCAGGCAGAGGCACATCCCAAATCCTATTCCACTCCTTAGCTCATATGCTGAACTGGAAAATGGAGACAACCAGACAGAGGCACCTGGAGAAGTGGAAGGGAAGGATGTGGAGGTCAGTTGAGGAGGTGACTTCAGTGGGTGGAGAAGTGGATCCCAGAGGAGGAGGAGGAGGAAGTGAATCCTGTTGGGGGATTATATCATACAGAGGATTGAGCTAGGAACATTCAAGGGGGAGGACAGGGAGATAAGCTGCCTACCAGGTGCCATGGTGTGGAGGGATGGGAGCAAAATCCTGGGGATTGCTGGTAAGGCAAGATGGGAGGGACAGCTGGATGTCATTATCCACCTAGGAACTAATGACCTGGCAAACGGGGTGCCTAAGCAGGTTCAGGAAGGGTTTAGACAATTGGGGATGGGTCTCAAGCAAGTAGATACATCCATCACCTTCTTAGAAGTACTACCTGTCAGAGGCATGGGAGAGCATAGGGGAGCACACACCAGGAACTTTAACACATGGTTGAAGAACTGGTGCTGCGAGGAAGGATTTGGATTCATTGGTGACTGGGGACCCACCTGGATGGATGGGGGCTTGTTCAAACCTGACAGCCTGCATCTATCCTGGAGGGGAATCCAAGCACTCAATGAAATGTTTAAATGCTCCATGGACAAGCATTTAAACTAGCAAGGGGGGCAGGTCAGCAAGGAGGGTACTTAATTGCCCACCCCCCATAGCTAGCAGTGGAACCAGAGAACATGAGCAGGAGATATCAACACAAAGCAGTGTACAAAAGATGGAGATAGGCACCCAAGGGGTAGATAGGCAGAAAAAGGACACAATACGATAGAAGGGCAGACAGCAGGGAGCACCAGGGATAAAGGACAACCAGGAAGGGGACTGGAGTAGAACAGCAAAACAGCCCATGGAAAGCCAAGTGTGCCAATGCCAGGAGCCTTAGCAACAAGATGGAGGATCTGGAGGCTGCCATGATGCAGTCGGGCCTGGACATTGCAGTCATCACAGAAATCTGGTGTAATGATAACCATGACTGGAAGATAGTCATACCTGGCTACAACATATTCAGAAGAGACAGGGCAGCCAGAAAGGGAGGAGGAGTGGCACATTTTGTGAAAGATGGCATAAAGGCCACAAAGATCCAGTGGGAACAAAATGGGGAGATACTGTTGGTTAAGCTGGAAAGGAAAATGGGTCAGCCATCTACACAGGGGTGGTCTACAGACCACCAGCCCATGAGGAAGAGACAGAAAAGGAGTTAACGCTAGCCATCCAAAGGATGGTGGACAAAGTGGAGGTGGTGCTGGTTGGAGACTTCAGTATTCCATATGTGGACTGGAGATTCTTGACAGCAGCTTCAACTAGGAGCAGATTTATCCTGACTCCCTTCAGGGTGCCTTCTTTAAGCAAATGGTCATGGAACCAACTCAGCAGAAGGCAATACTGGACCTCGTGCCCATAAAAAGGGACAATATGATAGGGGTAACAGTGAGGGAGCACCTGAGGAATAGTGACCACCAATCACTGTGGTTTGAAATCACAGAATGAGCAGAACCAAACTGCACAAAAACACGTATCCTGGATTTTAGGAGGGCATATTTTGGAAAAATGGGGACATGCTTGAAAGAAGCACAAATAGAAATGGGGAGGGAATCAGTGGTGTATGAACAGTGGGCAATATTTAAAACAGGGATTACAAGAGCAATACAATTATGCATTAAGCAGGGTAGCAAGGGGAAAAGGAGGTGGCGGACATTATTGTTTTCCAAGGAGGTAGCGGAGAAAGTGAAAGCCAAAAAGATCACATTCTGGCAATACAAAAAGACACATGCAGAAGGGGATAGGGAGAAGTATGAGGAGAAGCAAAGGGAGGCAGGGAGGTCAGTAAGGGAAGCCAAAGCTCAGACAGAAGAGCACATCACAAAAGTGGTGGCTAGAGAGGACAAAACCTTTTACAGGTACGTAAGTGAAAAAAGAAGGGCAAGGGAGGGATAGTGAGACAGGAAAGGCAGGATTGGGGCAGCATAGAGGATGACGACAGTAAAGCTGACATACTAAACATATATTTCTGCTAAAGTCCTTGCTGAGGAAGGGGAGGGTAATAGTTCCTTGTCAGAATAGCGACAACAATGTTGTCGACATAATGCACAGTGGCGGGAACAATGTAGACTGTCAGCATTGTTGGCATTGTTTCCATCAGGAATGGAGTGTTGTGTCGCCCCCACCCCCATCTCTAAATTGCCAACTGTAAGTCAGAGTTGGTTCAAGGTGGGGGCATAACACCAGGAGATACAGTTCTAGTGTACAGCGGACCATCACAGAGACCTGGCGAGATTTGTCACTGTGATTGTCTTCGCTGTGGAACTGTCATTGTGGTGGGATGCTACCAAGGATAACAGTCCTGAAGGGATTATAAGGGGTGGAAAAGGTACTGAAATGGACACAAGTCACTTTACACTGGAAAGGGTCCTAAATGAACTTTAAAAAAATAAGAGTTTTTTTTTTGTTTGTTTTGTAACTCTTTTTTCTCCCCAAAACCCTGGCATCCTTCAGGAGTGCCTACTTGGCTGTACCTCTCACTCCATGCCTGAAACCTCACTTCTCTCAGGCTCTTCCTGAATGACCATCCAGGTCTGGTGCCCTCTGGGGAGAGGCCGCCAACCCCAATCAACCCCGGGAGAGGTCCCGCCCACCCTTGGCAGCTGTTTTTGTAATTAGAGGTACCTTATCAGTTATTGGGTTGGACACAGAGAGTCCTTAGTGTGTTGGACCGGCAATGGGATGTGGGCATGCCCCTGAGGCCTCCTTCATCTCACCAGGCCCCAGAGGGTATTTTTCCTCTGATGTGCATCTGTCCTCATGCAGAGCACAGCCATCAAGGCATCACTATGCCACAGCTCCTCTTGCATGCTCAGCATCGCCATGTTGTGCACCTCTGACCACCGCCAGCGGTCGCTCTAAGAGCGATCGCTCCCCTAAACCCTCCCCAGAAAGAGAGAGCAGTCCATCCAGATGCTCAATCTCTTCCCTCCTCTGCCAGCCCCTGATGATCCAGGCTCATTCCTGAACCCGGATCACTGGAGTGGCTTGAGGTGTGGCAACCAGCACCTCAACCCTAAGTGCCACTGGGCTGGCTTCAAGGAATAAGAGTTGATAAACCAATGGGGCTGGATGGGGTGTACCCCAGGGTCCTAAAGGAAGTAAAAGAGGTGGTCCCTGAACCTCTGGTAATCCTGTTTAGCCAATCTCTGGAAACAGGGATGGTACCAAAGACTGAAGGACAGCAGACATAGTCCCCTTATATAAAAGTGGGAACAAAGAGGAAGCAGCAGAAGCAGGAAACTACAGACCTGGCAGTCTGGCCTAGGTAGTGGAAAAGATCATGGAAGCACTACTGAAGGAGAGATTGGTGGAACATCTAGTTACTAATGGACAACAGGACCCAAGGCAGCATGATTTCACTGGGGGGAGGTCGTGTCAGACCAACCTCAATTAAATTTTTGACTGGGTGACAAGGAAGGTGGATCGGGGAGGGCATAGATGTGGCCTATCTGGACTTCAGCAAGGCCTTTGGCACTAGGCTGCATAGATGGCTGTTAAACAAACTGGGGAATATGGGAGTGGGCAGGACAGTAGTGCAGTGGGTGGGTAACTGACTAGGTGGCAGGGCACAGAGGGTGGTGGTAAATGGCTGTCATCCCACAGAGGGAAGAGTGACCAGAGGGGTGCTACAGGGATCAGTGCTGGGACCAGTCCTATGCAACGTCTTCATCGGTGACATTATGCAGGACCTAAAAGGCAGAATTTCCCTTTTCACTGATGACACAAAGCTCTGTAACAAAATGGAGACTCCAGAGGGTGTAGACAAAATGAGGAGGGACCTGCAAAAGGTTGAAGAACTGTCAAGGGTTTAGCAATTGAAATTCAGTGCAAAAAAAGTGCAAGATAATGCATATGGGGCACAAAAACCCTGGAACAGCATATCAGTTGGGAGATGAGGATATAGCATGCACCAAGCAGGAAAGGGGCCTTGGGGTTATCATCTCTGATGACCTCAAGGTAGGGAAACAGTGCGATAATGCAGCAGGTAAAGCAAATAGGATGCTGGGATGGATAGGCAGGGGCATCACAGCAGAAAAAAGGACCTCTTAATTCCACTATACAAGACACTAGTGATGCCCCACCTGGACTACAGTGTACAGTTCTGGAGATCGTACTTATGTAAGGACATAGACAGGGTAGAGAAGGTTCAGAGGAGGGCAACAAAGATGGTACAGGGATTGCATCACAAGTCCTATGAGGACAGGTTGAAGGAGCTGAATATGTACTCCCTGGAGGAGAGCAAGGAGAGAGGGGATATGAGAGAGAGTTATACAAGTATCTTACAGGGAGGAACAGGGTGCAGGAAAACACTATTTTCCAGTGCATAAGATGTTCCAGGACCAGAGAACATGGTATGAAGTTGGAGGGAGTGCAATTCAGAGGAAAGGTGAGAAAGAATTTCTTCACAGAAAGGTTGGTAGACAAATGGAACACCCTGCCTGACACAGTAGTGGTAGCTGATACAATCACAGGATTTAAGAATGCATGGGATAGACATAAGGGAATGACTGAGGCCGGGGTAAGGGGCAACCGACTTCTAGACAAACTTAAAGTGATCTTACGAGCTCAAATAGGTAGACTGGGAGGGCCATAGGCCCTTATCTGCTGACAGTAGCTACTGTATGTATTTATGTATCTATGTCAATGTCTATGTGGACCTGACCAAGGAATTTGATTTGGTGGATTACTCTGTCTTAGAATCCAAACTGGAAATAAATTGGAGTTAGAGGATCTGCTTTGAAATGGTTTGGTAACTACTTGAAGAACTAAAAGCAATATACCAGGCTGGGTGGTACCTTGACTTCTTCCCATTCAGTAGAGATGTGCAAAATTGGAAAATTTTGTTGCGCTAAATATTTTGCGAAATTCACCCATTTTGCAAAATGTTTATGGAAGCAAAATTCAGAATTTTGCCTGTGTAATGCAACATTTTACCTGTGAATGGCAAAATTTTTCCTGCGTAATGTGAAATTTTGCCTATAGAAGGTGAAATTTGCCTTTCACCAGCAAGATTTCACCTCTTTAACAGCAAAATTTTGCAGTTCTCAGGAACAATTCCACATTTCGCACCTGGTGAAATATTTCACATAATGGGTGAATTTCACAAAATATTTCACACAGCAAAACTGCTGATTCTGCAGGAATTTCACCCATGAAAATGTTTTGCAACATCTCTACTGTTCAGTACAGTATGATGTACCTCCAGGTTCTATTTTAGGATCCTTATGATTCATTATTTTGGTGAATGATACACCTAATTTGTGTCAAAATTCAAGATTAATTTCATACACTGACATTGCAGTGTTATATCTGTCACACACTAATACTGACTTGTTGAAAAAACTTCTCTTCAGAATTTAGGCTACAGAAAATGGTTTTATTTAAATTGACTGTTCCTTTGAACAGGAAGAAGATGAAGGCCATGTTTTTCTGTATTTCTCAAAAGTACAATAAATTTGCAAATCACTTATGCATTAACATGCTAGAAAAAACTGTGCTTGAACAAGTTGACCATGTTAAATAGTTGGGGATAATGTTGGATTCATGCCATAAATATGGAAAATATGTGGACTGTGTCACAAATAATTTGCACAAAAACACTGGGCAACCATCTCAGTTAAAAAAAAAAATGTTTTCAGTAGAAATAAAAACAGTAATTGCTAGAAGTTGTTTCTTACCGACGCTAGAAAATGGTAATATAGTGTTGGGATCTGTATCAGCTGGAATTATGAGCAAGCATCACATTCTGTATAATGCAATATATTGTTTTGCCTCTAGTAGTCCATATAGGGAACATCTTTGCAGCATGCACTCTAAATTAAACTGGTTGCCACTGCAGCAGAAATATGATTTCCATCTGTTTCAATTCATCTTTAAAGATCAAATGCCATATATTTAAGAAATGCTTGAATTCACTTGAATTCAAGTCTTGTGTCATAATAAGTGTTTCCTGAAAATATCATGCTGTTTGGTTTTGTGGTTTTCTTTAAATCAGCATATGTAAATGTGCTCTGCAGTAACTGAAAACAGTAACGATTTTTCTGTCCCTGTTAGTGATCGATGACATCATTGTTGTCTAGCCTATTGCTTCAGCAATTAAAGGGACACTGTCAACCTTGTTTGCATTATCTTATTTTTAGGTAACCCACCCCACCCCACATTTTATGATTTCTTACTTTCTCTAAAATTCATTGATGTTGCTGGTTGTTTTATCTGCCTCCTTGCTTATTAGAACCAAAATGCATGATAAGGTATAGCTATGCCCAGCTTTATTTTGCTTCATATCATTGACCTACTCTTAGTGCACACTTTCTGATCATTAGAAGCACCCTCAAACAGTGAAGCCACTCATGATACAACAGTCTCTTCTACTCCCACTGCATAATGAGTGGCTAGATTGTGTTGGGGTGTTCCTGAGTCAAGGAAAGATGCAGTGGGAGCTGGTCAAGAAATGTAAACAAACATGTTTTGATGTGGTAACACCAGTATGGCGGGCATTCAGGTTTTCACTTTTTAAAAGAAAAAAGGGATCTGAGCCAAACTACCTGCTGCATAAACAGTTTCTATAGGATGTGAACAGTCTCTATAGAATGTGAAAAGTCATAAAATGTGTTTTTTAAACTAGGGACGCTTTGAGGCCTAAAGGGGTTGACAGTGCCTCTTTAAATTCCAGATTGACTGAAACAACTGTTGCAGTACCCAGTCAGAGCAATCTGTAAAGCCAATTGTTTTCACTCAAAGTTTGTTGCTAACCAGTTTGGTTTGTCTTTAGATAGATCAGCTTACAACCTATCATTCTGTTCTCATAAAAAGTTCATCATTTGAGTTTCAGTACTGAATTGAAGTGGTATGAATGAATGTGTATGAGAAGATAACTTGTTTGTATCACAGCTGTCAGCTCTTTCTCATCAAAATTCTGCATTGTTTTCTGGCTATATAGCAAAGGGTTGTTAATTCATAGAAGCAGTGTGTGTCTTTGATGTAGCCTCCATAAATAGGTTTATGTGAGAACAATTTTGTTTTTATGTCAGAGTGACAAACAGGTGTCTGCCACACTCTGCTATTTCAGCAACATGTACTCTATGAACTCGTAAAATTCAGTTCTTTGAGGGTTTCTATGTGAAAATAAATCATGTATGTGTATAACTAGAAATAATATATGGCACCCTGATGTCCCTGTCTCCTGTCTCTCAGTTGAAGCTGCTGCACCCTGCTTCCATCTGCCCCCCCGAACAGTCAGGGCCAATGTACCCTGTTTCCTCCTGTTCCTTTCTCCACAGACAGGGATGCTGTGCTCTGATAAGCCCTAGAGTCCCAGGGACTCTGTTTCCACAGTTGGGGCCGCTGCACCATGCTGATCCAGGCCAAAGGTGGGGCTTTTGCTGCACCCTGTTACCCACTTCCATTGCTCCTAAATTATCAGGGCCACTGCACCACATGCACCCCATCTCGCAGTCAGGACTGTTGTACCCTGATGCCCCACTGTATCCTGCACCACAGTCAGGGCTTCTGTACTATGCTGTCCTCTGTCCCCTGACGTCACTGTGTCCTGCTGCACCATAGAGCCTCTTGCCTCCACAGTTAGGGTTGTTGCACCATGCTGCTTCCTGACACCAGGGTCAGATACTTTGGTACACTGCCCAGACTGCTCAAAGGAAAAAAACAAAAACTACTTTCATCTTGTGTTATAGGGTGGGCGATGGAGGGTAGCAGGGTACAGCAGCCCTAACTGTTTGGGAAGGAGTCAGGGGAGGCATCAGGGTACAGCAGCTCAAACTGTGGAACAGAGTACAGTAGACCCACCTGTTTAGGACAAGGTACATGAGCAGTAGGGTGTAGCAAAGGATCTGACTCTGGTGACAGGGGGCCACAGGCAGAAACTGCCTCAACTGTGGTGGCAAGGGAGAGGGTGCAACACATGCCTTGCCTTGTCTTATGGTAAGTGGCAGCATGCAGCAGCAGCCCAAACTGTGAAGGTATGGGGCTCTAGGGCACAGCAGGCCACAGCAGCCTTGACTGTGTAGACAGGTGCAGGGTGCAGCATCCTTGGATGTGGTGGCAGAAACAGAGGACAGCATGTTGTAAATACCTTTTCCATAGGACAGGACATGGAGGGGCATCAGGGTATGGCATCCCTGACTGTGGGACAGGGCGTGTATGATGCAGTTGCCTTGCCCATTTGGGACAATGGAAGTGGGTAGCATGTGCAGCAAATACTCCACCTCTGGTGTCCTGGGGCACTATTGTGCAACAGTCCCAACTGTAAAGGCAGGAGATATGGGACTCTAGGACTTAGCAGAGCACAGCAGCCCCAACTGTGGAGACAGGAACAGGGGGCAACAGGGTGCATTGTCCCTGACTGTGGGGGTGGGAGGACAGAGTGGGCAGGCTGCAATAGCCTCATCTATTTGTGCAAGAGTCAGTGAGCTTCAGCAGCCCTGACTGTGTGGAAAAGACAATGGGCAACCTCAGATGGGGGCAGGAGACTGAGGGCTTGTGTGGCAGGGGAAAGGGGCAGCAGAGTACTGCTGTCTAAACTGTTGGGCAGGAGACAGGGGCATCAAGATGCCATTTAGTATTTCTAGTTATGTACATACATGATGTATTTTCACACAGAAACCCTCAAAGAACTGAATTTCATGAGTTCATACAGTACGTGTTGCTGAAATAGAGAGGAGAAGCAGACACTTATTTGTCAATCTGACATAAAAACAAAATTGTTCTCACATAGAGATACAGCAAATTTAAATTCCACCTGTGATGTGCCCATGAAGTGGGCACTTCGTGTTGGCACTTTGCTGTATGGAATGACCCATAGGAAAGGCTCACTTCATCTTGTGATTCTTACTTCACATTGTCAGGGTGGCTGAGTGTGGCTCAGTTGGTAGCACATCCGCCTGTGGACCAGAAGGTCGTGGGTTCTTGTCCCACACCGGGATTGGACTTGCACCTAAAAATTGCTGGCATCCGAGTGCAGTATTGGGGGGGTGCTGTACTGCTGGGGTGTGCCATCCTTCAGATGAGATGTTAAACCAAGCTTCCTTCTGCCCATCCTGGTGTTGTCCTGGTGGGTGTCCAGGTGGAAGTAAAAGAACCCAGGGCACTCTTCGCAAAAATTAGGGAACATTCCCGGTGTCCTGGCCAACATTCCCCTTCCCATAAACCAGTTCATGCAATTATCCAGGCTGTATGTGGGTGATGATGTGGGACATGGCAGCCACCACATATTCAGTCACTTCACTACCAGTCTAGCATTGCTTGTAAAGCACTTTAGATGTATGAAAAGCACTATATAAATGCTGATTCTTCTTCTTCTTCTTCTTCTTCTTGTCATTCCGCCTTAATGCAAAGTAAGGTGGAATGATAACAACATTTGCAGTACCTCACACACAGTCACCAGAATTAATGTGCATCCCCAAAGTGCTACTGTCTTGTGTCCAGAAAATTCCCCAGTTCTGACAAAGTGAAATGAGAGCGTAATAAGAAATACAAAGTCTCCCACAATTAATGGCGCACTCAGTCATGCACGCAGTGGTCACACAGAGTCACCAGAATTAATGTGCATCACCAAAATGCTACTGTCTTGTGTCCAGAAAATTCACCAGTGCTGATAAAGTGAAATGAGAGCATAATAAGAGATGCAGTCTCCCAGAATTAATGGGGCACTGCAAATGCACAGATTAAGACTGCACTGCGCACTCAAGGGATGCATACAAAAAGGCATAACACCTAACCAGTGCTCATAAGTCACAAATCCAGATCTGGAAAGGAATACCTTTTGCCAGTTGGGAGATTAGTGTACGACAGTAACAATCCACTACCAGTAAAGATACCACAAAGCAGTACAAAAATTCATGCAGGTGAGGTGGATTACAATTACTCTGTGGCACAATAAAAGGTGTCTGATTTAATTGAACGCATCGCACACACAATCACACACACACTACAAGTAATGCATAGCAAATTGAAAATCCTTAGTAATATAACCAAATGTTTTAAACAGACAAATTATACACTGCTGCACCACAACAATCAGCAAAAAAATGTCAAGAATTACTGAAAATATTACTGTGTACATTAACACAGTTATACAAAAAAAATAACCAAAACAGAAAGTCTACCTTTTTCTCCAAGTTAATGTACCCACACCACAAATACACCCCTCCCCCAAAGCACACCTCACAGTACACAGACTGACTGTTCTAAATTAACATTCAAAATCCACACACAGCAATAAACACTCAATGGTATGAGCACAGAAGGGTTTCCTACAATCTATGTACTAAATTTTGAGCAATAAAATGACTCAAAAAAGCATTTTAAACAGCTTTTAGAGGTTTTGAATCGCACAGCTCTGAGAGCAAACTGTCTCCAGCTACCACTACACGCACACACTACCCAGGCCAGAACTGAGGATGTGCAGAACAATCTAGAGCCCATGCGACCTGCAATCCCATGAATCACTGCAGAATTTCATTTGGAGCTCAATTACATGGTGAAGTAAGGTGAATTACTTTGATTTCAATGTATTTCTCCTTAAAATTGGTGGAGAAGTAGTTTAGGGAAGGCGGAATAACACAAAGTCATAGGTTTCAATGGACTTCATGTTTCTCATTACGGAGTGAAGTACTCCACTTCACATTGCAGAGTACTCCGTGGATTCCACATTACTTCGTGAATCACTTCGTGGAGCAAAATGGGTCCACTTCCCCCACCACTACATACAGTACTGTAACACATGCTGTGCAGGAAGGAATGCCTATGGCTGTACTTCCCCAATGAGTTGAGCCTGTATCATAAAACTCCCCAATTTAATAACTCTTATTAATGAGTACAGTGATGGTGACTGGGTGAAGCCTGGAGATATACTACATAACAGGCTTACAATACATACAAGTAACTAATAAAAAAAATAATTTTGTGATTCGTGATATGATCGTGATTTGTGAATCATAATTTGTGACTGCATTTGTGACCATGATGATGAAGAATGTGATTCGGTGTGAGATAACCAATAAGAAACTGTATGGGAACGTGAATGCCTATGGCTATACTTCCCTGATGAGCTGTAGCACAAAACTCCCCAATTTAAAAACTCTTATTAATGAGTACAGTGTTGGAGTGGTGAAGTCTGGAGAGGTACTACAAAACAGGCTTATAATACATGCAAGTAAATAGTAAAACAATTAATTTTGTGATGAATCATGATGTGATTGTGAATCATAATTTGTGACTGTGATGATGAAGAACATGATTTGTATGATGAGTGACTCATGATGATGGCCCTGACTTTAAAACGCATATTAATGAGTACAATGTTCATGCAGAGATATGCACCATACCAGTCCAGTACTCTGAAGGGAAGCCAAAGAAACAACTGTGACTAAAGTTACAGATGGAGATTGGGCCTTAAAGAGATGCAAATGCACAGACAGATTAAGATTGTGCTGCGCACTGAAGAGATGCAGACACAAAGGCACAACACCTAACCAGTGCTCACCATCAGAAATTCAAATCTGGAAAAGAATACCTTTGCCAGTTGGGGCACGCTGCGAGGGGACAGTGTACTGCAATAACAGTCACTAGTACTAGTACCAGTAAAGATACCACAAAGAAGTATGAAAATCATGCAGCTGCAGTGGATAGCAGGTTCACATTGCTGAAATTACTATGTGGCACAATAAAAGGTGTCTGATTTGATAACATGCATCACACATACTCACACACACACACCAAGTAATGTGTAGGAATTTTAAAACTTCAGTAATATAACCACACATTTTAAATAAACTAAAATTGTGCACTGCTGCACAACAATCAGAAAAATATTTCAAGAATTATTGAAAATATTACTGTGTGTACATTAACACAGTTATAGAACAAAAATATCACCAAAACAGAAAGAACTGTCTTTTTCTCCAAGTTAATCTACCTACACCACAGATACACCCTTCCCTCAAAGCACCCTTCCACTGTCTCTCAGTACACAGACTGAATGTTGTACAGTACATTAATATTCAAAATCCATACACAAATAATAAATGCTCGAAGATATGAGCACAGGAGGGTTTCCTACAATCGCTGAACTAAAGTTTCAGCAAAAAAAACTACTCAAAAAGGCTTTTTAACAGCTTTTAGAAGGTTTGACTCATAGAGAGGTTTCAGAGCAGACTGTCTCCTACAGCTTCCTGCACATACTACCCCAAACTGAGGCTGTGCAGAACAATCTAGAGCCCATGTGACCTGAAATCCCATTAATCACTGGAAAATTCACCTTTGGAGCTTAAAAACAAGGCAAAATGAGGTGAAGTACATTGTTTTCAATGTACTTTGCCTTAAAGATTGGTGGAGTAGTGGTTTGGGAAGGCGGAGTAATATGAAGTCATAGTTTTCAACAGACTTCGCGTTACCCATTATAACGCAAAGTACTCTACTTTGCATTGTGAAGCACTCCACGAATTAGTCTTCATTCCACGAATCACTCCAAGGAGTGAATTGAGGCCACTTCGCCCATCTCTATTCTCATATGAATCTATTTATGGAGGCTACATCAAAGACGCACTCTTTCTATGACTTAACAAATTTAGATTGATTTTATAGCCATTAAACAACCCCGTGTTATACAACCAGAAAACAATGCAGAGTTTTGATATGAATGAACTGACAGCTGTGATACGGACAAGTTAATTTCTCACAGACTTTCATTCATATCACTTCAGTTCAGCCCTGAAACTCAAATGATCAACTTTTTATGAGAACAGCATGAAAGATGTTAAGCTAATCTATCTAAACACAAACCCGATGGGTTAGTAACAAACTCTGTGTGAAAACAATTAGTTCTACAGATTGCTCTGATTGGGAACTGCAACAGCTTCTACTGTCAATCTGGGACTTAACTACTAAAGCAGCAGGCAAGACAGCAATGATGTCATTGCTCACTGATGGGGACAGAAATATATTCACTGTTTTCAGTTGCTACATTAACAGATGCTGATTTAAAGAAAACCACAAAACCAACAGCATGATATTATCAGGAAACACTAATCATGACACAGGGACTTGAATTCAAGTGAATTCTAGCTTTACTTAAATATATGGCATTTGATCTTTAAGAATTTGATGCTAGGTGAAAATTGCCCTTTGGCTGATCTGGTGAAAAAAAAAAACATGACAAATAGGAGTTTAAGATCTGCAGCGCACTGATCGCTTGTAATTTGCAGGACATTTATGGGGTAAAGAGCAGTTTCCTATCAAGCAACAAGACAACAGAAGAACTTGCCAACTGAAATATGCGTATCCCCTTCTTTAACAATATTTAGAGAAAGGTTGCTAGCCTACTTGCTATATGTTCTGTGTCCTCATGCAATTATGGCTGATACCACAGTAACATATACTATACTGTATGTATGTAAAAATGTATTGATATGTCTTATTTTATTTATATACGTCCCCTTTTCAAGAAAATTCTTTGTTTTGTAAACTGCCATGTCATGCATGTAAATGGACCTTTGCTCCAGCGCACCAACCTGGTAAAGAAATAAATAAAATGAAGATGATTTTCAATTAGACAAGTGACTAAAACAGCTGCAATGCAGCTCAACAACATCTTAAGGAACAAAATCAAAACTATCAGTGACAAGAAAATTGCATAAAGGCAGTTTGAGGACATTGTCATCTGAATGTCAGCAGTTGCACCACATTTAGCTTCCAGAGCAATGACAACACCATCCACCCAGTGCCACACAACCACTTCTCAATCAGTGGTGCCTCAGTGCACTGCAAATGCTTACAATATAGCTATCTTCTTATAATATTACAGTTTCCACATTTAATATGACTAAAACTAAGAAGTACAATGGCATTCTCCAACAGTCTGGTGATGGCATTTCCATCCTCTGGATATAGTCACCACCCCATAGCTCTCCAATATTTGAGGATCTTTCCTTTGCAGATTACCTCATTTATGTTTCAATTGTTTAATGATCCTTTCTGTTTCTCTTCACCGCCATTCACCAAAGTGGCTGTCTAAACCCCAAATAGATTCTGTAGCAAAGTAGTACAGCCATTTCTTGCTTTTTACCTGACCTCACTGGCGTGAATGGTGGTCTCCTCTGAAGAAAATGATGTAGATTGACTCTTCTTGCTACTTTTCTTTGCAGCAGCCATCTCAGAAAATATGTATTTAAAATCTAGGTGTCTACCTCGACCAAGATGTCAAGTTTAAGACCCATATCTGCCACCTAACCAAAACTATTTATCAAACAGTGGGCCTTCTGTACTATCTGAACCCATTCCTCGCCACTGAATCCCACATTAGAATTGAACAGGGAGCTTTCCTTCCTACCTTACTTCATGGGGTCCCAGTACTACACTCTATCAAGAGTACAGAGCTACAGATGCTGTGGACCCTCTAACATAGAACAGGTAGGTTTGCCGCTTCAGCCCAACCACGTGACCACCACTGTACTGTGCTGAGGTCCCTTGGCTGTCCATCACTCGAAGAGAGGCTGACCTACCCCAATTATGCTTCTACAAACTATTGCAGGACAACAACTTCCCTCCCAGTATGAAGAACCTGCTGCAGCTCAAACTGTGTACCAGAACCTTAAGGTCTTCAGCACATCGACTACTCCAGGTATCCAGAGTCAGAACGTCTTGTCGGACAAGGTCCTTCTCTTCTTCCCTTTTTCCCCTCTAGAACAGGCTCCCATGTAGTTATCCAGTCCTCCATCTCACTAAAGAGCTTCAAAACAGAGCTCAAATCCCACCCGCTGATCTCGAGCCAATGTTCCTGTTATAAATGATAGGGTACCTTGTTTCCCAGGCAAGCACCTGGTAGATCTCAAACTGCCTTATAGTCCTGCATTTGTACTTCCCTATGATATACAGAATTTGACTCTCAAGGCTCTTCTCCCTTCCCCCCTTTTATTTTGAATCCTGATACCCCAGTGTATAATTATTGCATTGCCTGTACAGTTTACTCCTAATGTGTTGTCTGTCATTGTTCCTTTGAATTGCTGTGACTGTGCTGTGAGCTTTTGTAGCTAATAATTGAAGTATTCCTCTGTATGAGGTGTCTGAAATTGTTTTCAACTTACTGTATATACTGTCTATAATTGCTCTCAACAAATCATATATAATGTTGTGCTTCTTGTTTCCTGTAATTATACCCAGGCCACCCCTGAAAAAGGGACCCCTGGTCTCAGTGGGCCTACCTGGTTACCAAAATTAAAATAAATAAAATAAATAAATTTCACAGTGAAAAAAAAGACTGTTTAATGTAGCTCTTTCTCTATCTCCCTCATTTTAACGTTCCCACTTTCACAATGCAAAGTAAACTGCATAATATGCTAGAACTGCAAAACTGCAATACACTAATTAAGTCCAAATCCACTGCTTACTTGGAGCACTATTGAATGTGTTCGGAATTACATTCCAACACTTTTCACATTGCATCATAAAAAAATGTTCTGCAGAATACATATCCAAGGTTATAATAAAGTGCATAACAGAATTACGTGGAAATCAATGGGAAATCAGGAATAATTTAAAATGACACTTCTAACATTCAATACACTTTTATGGGTCCCCCTGATAGTTGTGTCATTGCCACTTCAGAAGCAAATGAGTGCATTGTCAGTTACATTCTCCCACTTGAGATGACAGAAATTGAAGTAATGCTCACAGAAAGATTATATGAAGAACAATGCAAATCAGTGGAATATGGTTCAGCTGATCTGTAGACAGACAAGCAGAATTCTGCAGAATAAGTCAAAAAGTACTGAAACCCATTTTGCTGGTGAAATAGCCATTCACCATGAATTCCACTGGCAGAATTCTGTATTTCACATAGCATTACATTACACTTGCCCCGGTCAGAAATAAGAACAGTATAAGACACAATGAAGTGTGGCTTATGGCCTGATAAGAGCATGCCCAGGCACGTAATGAAACATGAGGAGCTTGTGCCATGTACCTTAAGCACCTAGGGAAGTGCTCTTAGCAGGCCATAAACCACACATCAGAGTGTCTTATTCTGCTTATAAAATGAGACCCCCAAGTAAACAAGTAAATTACAAAATGTGCATAAAAGTGTACAAAAAGACTAACAAATATTATCATATCAGTAAGAAAAAACAAAACGAAGTCCTTGTCATTGTCTTGGGATGGAGATGTTTCATTGAAAGTCACTAGAGGGAGCTGCTGTCTGTCTGCCTCTCCACCTCCCCCCCCCACACACAGACCACTCAACCCCCACCCACAATATGCTTTCTATTATTTTTTTTTTTATATATTTCTTACTTTGCCTTTGTTTGGTGCTCGGGTTTTGTGATGCTCCCTTTCAGTTTCACTGAAATTTCCAACAGGAACAAGCATGTCTGCTTTCACTCCACCCCCCCAAACACAAAGACAAAATCCTCTGTAATATCAGGGGTTGACTCTAGGGAAATAAACTTTAGGCCATTAGGCCAGTGACTGCCACTAATTTAGTGGCCCACACAAATATATGGTGGCCAGCAACTGTTTTTGGAAATCCTTAGAATAATAATAATAATAAAATTTATTTAATTAAGCACTTTTCAAATTTTTCAAGGCGCTGTACATAAAAACATGAGAACACCAGCATAATCAATACATACAATAGAACTACACAACAAATATTATCAAGCTAAAATAACCAGTTACAACATAGAAGGAAATGCCTTCTCCCATAAAAAAACTTTAAGGCCTTTTTAAAATTTCCCACTGTCGTACTGTCTCGGAGCTGACGAGGCAGAGAATTCCAGAGGGTAGGAGCTGCAGAACCGAAGGCACGGGCTCCACAGGACTTCAAATTTACCCTCAGAATCTCCAGCCACCCCTTGTCAGCTGAGTGGAGCTGTCTCAGAGGGGTGTAGGACACCAGAAGCTCTTTCAAATAGTCGGAACCGAGACTGTGTAGGGCTTTGTAGGTCAAAAGACCCACTTTACAGGTGTATTGGCAGCCAGTGCAGAGTGCACAGCACCGGGGTAATATGGGACCTTCTTGAAACCCCAGTCAACAACCGTGCTGCTGCATTCTGCACTAGCTGTAAGCGGCGGATATCAACCCCAGAAAGTCCTAGGTAAAGTGAGTTACAGTAATCGAGACAAGATGTCATGAAGGCGTGGACCAAGACTGGCAAGTCGCAAGGTGGAACCAGGTGCCTAATCCTGGCGATGTTTCTAAGATGAAAAAATGCCATCTTGACAACTGTAGACACCTGATAACGAAGGGTCAGACCAGTGTCAAGCTCCACACCCAGGTTACGCACCCATTCAGAGGTAGGGATCTGGTCTACCCCCAGAATTAATCCAGAGGGGGATCCCGCCCTTAAACCCTCAACCCTGTGACCGGGGTCCACCACCATAACCTTGGTCTTTCCCGGATTCAGCTTCAAACCACTGGTATTCATCCAGTCTTGGATATCAGCAAGGCAGTTATTCAGCACCGAGATAGCACTAACCTGGTCAGATGGAAAAGACAGATAGAGCTGGGTATCATCAGCATAGCAGTGAAACCTCAGCTCAAACCATCTTACAATGTCTCCAAGGGGTAGCATATACACTGCGAATAACATGGGGAAAAGCACCAAGCACTGAGGTACCCCGCAAGGCAGAGAGAAGGCCCCGGATGAATGCAAACCCGAGACCACTCTCTGCGTTGTCCCCTCGAGGTAAGATGAAAACCATCTGAGGACCACACCCGATAGTCCACAAATGGACCTCAGGCATTTGAGCAAAACCCCATGATCCACAGTATCAAAAGCTGATGACAGATCAAGGAGAACCAAAATAGAGTGGTGTCTCCAATCTCTCGCCATCAGGAGATCATTGAGCACCCGAACCAGAGCAGTCTCGGTGCTATGCCTCTTGCGAAAACCAGACTGGAGAGGTTCGTATAAACTATGGATGGTCAAATGGTTATCCAATTGCACCACCACAACTTTCTCAATAACCTTCCCCACAAAAGGGAGGTTAGAGATTGGTTGGTAGTTTGCTAGGTCATCTGGGTCTAAAGCTTTCTTCAGAAGAGTCACCACCCTTCCTTTAGAAACAGGAAAACTCCCGTCTCCAAAGAACACCAGATAATCTGAGCAAGGACCGGGCCGATAGTCTCACTACAACCCATAATCAGGGAGGTAGGGCCCGGATCCAAACTACAGCATGTTGGGTGCATCTCATGGACAATCCTCATAGTGTCTACGAAATCCAGTAGGTTAAAGGAACTCCAGGAAACTCCGGGCTCTGCTACAAAACACTGATCAACTGCAACAACCTTAGAGTGAGGTCAGGGGCACTGCCTCCAAATGTCTTCCACCTTGTTCACAAAGAATCGAGCGATCTCCTCGCAATCAATTTGCGTGAAAGCTCAACGGATCTGCAGACAGACTAGGTTGCACAGTCTGTTGACAGTTCTGAAGAGCTGAGCCAGTCGATTCCGAGCAACAGAAATTTCTCTGGACAGGAATTCTGCCTTCTTATGGGAAACTGCTGTTTGGTAGAGCTTATAGTGCTCTAACAAAATGAGATGGTCGGCATCATGATGCTCCAACCTATGCCCTAACCTCCGCAACCCTCTCAATGCCCCATCGAACTATGGGGCAATGGGACGGCGCGGAAGGGGGCGAACACGGGCTGGTGCAATCTGATCAACAGCAGTCGAAATGGCCCCATTATAGGCCACTACCAGTTGCTCAGGATCAGTGCATGACTCGTCAAACAACGAGAGGTCAATAACCACCACCAGGTCTTCAGGGACAACGTCCCGCAATGGGTGGTACTTGACCAACTCCACAGGGGCCGACCTGCCAAGGGGGGCCTCAAAATTGAACCCAACTGAGTAATGATCAGACCAACCGACTGGTTCCTCCACCAAGTCAGAAGCCTTGATCCCCAGGAGGAAAACCAGGTTAAGAGAGTGACCTCCTTTGTGTGTAGCTGTGGAAACAACCTGTGTAAAGCCCAGAGATGTCATCACCTGGAGGAAATGTTGACCAAAAAGCGAAGATTCGTCGTTGACCCATGCATTGAAGTCACCCAGCACTATCAATCTGGGCGACTCCAAGGCCATGTCGGCTGCAAAATCTGCTATTTCCTGCAAGAAAAGCTTCTCATCCCCTGGTGGATAGTAAATGAGGGCAATCCTGCACCCCACACGAGCTACCACAGTGCACTCAAATGATCTAGCCTTCTCAACTGGAACGTCAGTTAGGCCCAATTTGGTCTTAAAACAGATCGCCACCCCCACCCTCTGAGATCCAATCTTGGCCGGTGTATAACCGAGAACCCATCGGGAACGTTGGCCTCTAAAAACAGGGCTGCATTCCCATCCAACCAGGTCTTGGTAATGCAAGCCAGATCTGCCCTTGCGACAAAGTCTGCAATAAGATCAGTCTTATTGCAGACAGATCTGGCATTGCACAACAGCGCCCGAGTTGGACAAGGATGACGAGTTGTCCCAACCACTTGCCCTCCAGAGCAGGAGGTGCCCTTGGGTATGGGAACCAGAATGGGACTACCACGCTCCAGAAGCCATTTCGTCCCAGGGCATCTTCTAGGCCTAACCACCCCTATGGGAGAGCACCGCTCACTCCGCTGTCCACAGCCCCCCACATCCCCCCCAATTCCCCCTCCCCTTCACACAATCCCTAGTGCCCGACACCGATGATAAACATGAACTGGCAAGGGGGACAAGAAGAAGGGGCATAGGGCATGGAGAGCGGAGGCCGAATAACGAAGGACCGGTGGAGCCAGCTGGCACATCAGGCTGCTCAAAGGTTAAAACAATAAATAAGATAAATAAAACAACACCACAATCAACCTAACACTAAAACAAAAAATAAAATTAAACTAAACCAATACTCTAATACAACAACTATTAAATTATTTTATATCCACAAGCCCTCTCATGGCCAGGGGACATTAATAAAATAATAAAGCTGAGACTAATAACAAAATAATAAATAGAGGGAATAATTTGAAGACCACCCTCCGGGACTCTCTCACCGAACCGTAAAAGGTGGAGTATAAGATGGGAAACAAGCACTCTCACTGCATAAATTATCCCTCAAATAAAATAGCTACAAACAATACACATCCTATATATAAAATGCAAAATAAAATAACATCAACAAATAAAATTCAGTATCCAGAGGACCGTCATTCACCATCCACATCAGCTGGGCAAAAATAAGGACCACCAGCGGGCCACAGGAACCGGCCAGCCCAAAAAGATCAGTGACCCACTACTTCTACTCCGGGGGAGGACAACCCCCCAGCCGGCCACCCCAGGAGTGTAGAGGAGGGAAAATTAAGGACCAGCCCTCCAGCCAACCCCACTCCCCTCCACTGTGTGGGACACCAACCCAGGGCCACAGAACACTGCAAGCCAACTAATAGGCCAAATGAAGTCAGTTGTTCCAAGAACGTTTATATAGTCACAAAGAACAATAAATAAATCCAAAATCACTTATCTTGCAGGATCTCTTCGGGGCCACTCCTATAAATACGTAAGGAATAATTAAGGGCCAGACTTCTCCAATTCATGCACAGGTTTAGATATGAGGGCAATCTTCATTAAATAGATGGAGAAATATAGTCAAAAAGATCCAATCCAGCAGTATTCTCATCAAATGAGTGACCTTTACAAGCTTAAAATTCCACAATACTGGCCCCAATATCCTTAAAACATCCAATAAGCCAAAAAGTTCCAAAGGGATTCCAAACTCGAAATTCTGATCCAGATCCAGGGAGAACCACCCACAAGGCAGCAGGTTCCAGACAGAAATTCAAGATGCAACTACCCAGGCTATAATAGTGGCCCACCACCTCGACTCCAGGTTAAATCAGCCCCCTGGCTGACTATACCGGGAGTCTAGGGGAATAGGATCAGTGGGCTAGCCCTCCAGCAAGCCCTGATCCCAGCCCCTGTGTGGGTCACTAACCCTCTTGCACCTCAGGAAACCAGCAGGTCCAGCTATACAAGTCCAAATCCACAGTCAAAGCAGGTCACTAAAACGTTACTTATAGCCTAGCACTCCAGAAACGTAAAAACTATAGGATCCTTTACTATCTCCGTAGACTTAGTGATTCCGAAGAACAGTGCATTCAAACTCCTTGGTGAGCTAGTCCCCAGCAGCTTTCGTCTCCTCCAGATCCCATTCAAAGTACAACTAAGCCTCTTAAAGTGCTGGGGAAGGTCGTGCTCAGGGAATGAACACTGACCGAATCTCCACACTGAAAGGCAGCCGTTAAGCCATTAAGGACCAGCCAAGTTCTTACAGCAGACCAGAATGGCAAGCCAAACAGTGTCCTGGAGTCCCAACTGAGTGCGTCTAACTGCGAGTACTTAAATCACGGTTAAAATGTGGTAACAGTAAAATAAATGCCGGGAAACATAAACAGGCAATGTTTAGTCACTCAGCGGCTTCTCAGAGCCCTCCTGAATTCAGTTCCAACACACGAATGTACTCAAATAAAAAGACGAGAATAAAAACAAACCTTAAGTCCTGCACTTAAAACGGCAAAAGTACTTTAAAAACAAAAACGGCAAAACAAAAACATAAAAATAAGAACACAACAAGCAGCAGTCCGACAGCTAGCCCAGCGTGGCTACCATCTTTTCCACTTCCAATATGTTTCAGGACAAAATACCTAGGCTTATGGGAAACAAGATGTTGACGTCCCCCATGTTCACCATGGACTGCTGCCTGAGTCTACAGAAATCAAATCAAATAAAATTAGAACAGGATTTTTTTTTTAACTGTTTAGATTTTTTCCCCCCAAAAATGAGCAGATGCATATGCAGCAAGCGCTTGGCCAATCCCTGCCCCAGCTTAGTTAAACCACTTCTGCCTGAGCTGGATTTAATATTTTTTATGCAGAGTTCCCTAAAAGTAAAGCACCCAGTGTCTCCAAAATGTAAAGCACTTAAGCAGGTTTATATTTTGCTAATATAAAATTGATCTTGGATAGACTGACATGATAAAACAGAATGGAACGGCACCAGAGAAGCACTCATCTCCTCAGGGCACCACAAAACACTCCCTTATCGTCACCTAAGTCAGATCTGGTGGTGAGGCCAGGAGGAACAGTATTTACTCAAACACAAGGTATTCTTCTCTGACTGTTCTAATCTGTCCATCGCTGATCTGCCACCCGACTGGCTCTCCATTCACACCAATCTTTCTGAAGGGTCAGCGGACACACTCTGTCTTGAAATGCAAGTCATAACGCTGAAACCATCATGTAGTTTACATTATCACATAGTACTGGACTCCAACCTGCCTCTACTGGTGTCCCACATACTTCATTCTGTCTTCATTTATGTGAACGAGCGGACTCACGCATGTGCATCTGACTTGCCAACATGGAAACAGCTTTTTGGAAAAGCGTCAGACAGTTCATAAAGGCACAGTACAAACAGTGGTGCTGGCAAACTGGGCCACCAGACAGTGTGACTCCAGTGGCCCAAACCTGTTTCTGGTGGCCTCGGGTTACTGGGCTACTGCTAAAATTGACTCCTGAATATAATTACTTTACTTGTTTTATCACATTTCTTATTTTCTCTATGTTTTTGATGAGTGACCGACTGCCCACCCAGTTTCTGTTAGAGTGAGAGTGTCCCTTGTCTGCTGCCATAGTTAGCACTTTTCCCTAATAGCGCTTTCCCAAACTTTGCTGTGGTGATCTCTCCATTTTTAATAAATGTGCCTCTCTGTGTAATGTTTCAGGCTGGACAATATCGCAGCTCTAGGAGGTAGCCAGGACTGCAGCATACATTCGTGTATGCGGTTGTGCAGAGGGTATTGTCACATTACCATTATTAATAGCTTTAGCCAGAATGGATAAAAAAAAGTTATGTCAGGCATGGATCTTTGCCTGCATTATATCCTGGATGGCTAAAGAGTTACCAGTTGGCACAATATGCCCTGATATGGACATGGCCAAAGGTACCTGTTATCCAATCATATGTAAAGAACTCCTGACCCATTTTATAAGCAGTTTGTACAGAATGCTGCAACTTGCTCCCAGTCTGACTTAAAAGTTTAAGTAGGAAAAGAAAACACGATTTTAAAGGTATTTGCTCACAGCTTAGAAGCACATAATTTTTACAAGACAGCCTAGCAATGATGTCACATCTTATTTCCACAACAGCCATGCTTCTGGTTAGAGCAGTTGGATAGTTCAGTACCAGTGGTACTACAAGGTTTAAGTACTGACTTGTCAAACAGAATGTAGTACTAATTGAAAAATGCTTAGGTTACCTACACACACACATACACACACATATAAATTTGCGTACCCATGATGCTTTGTGCTGGGCCTGAGGCTTTTGATTGCATGTTAAAAAAAACATATAAATTTAAAAAGTATCTGCCTTCTTGTACCATTTATGTATTCTACATATTGTTCTTCTTTCTGATCAGTAACCAGATTACTTTGATCCTTTTCACTCACTTCGAGAGCAAAGCTTTAAATGTATATGGTTCCAGTAAGCTAAAGCACCAGTAATTATCCATCCTGACAAGTCTGTTTTTTTGCTTAACATTGAATCCCAGCTGTTGGTTGTAGTCTGAGGCTGTTTTAACTATTGCAAGATTTCACCCCTTGTTTGAAGTGGAAGTTGTTCAAACAGTGTTACAGCTCTGTTTGTCACAAGCAGTATATATTGTAGCACTTATTCAGGCCAGGTATCTGTAGCAGATCCACAATTCTGCAAATTATCCTCTCTCTGACGTGTACATTTTACTAAGACAATACAATAAAATTATTTGAAAGGTATCTGCTCTGCTTGCAAGCAATTTATTTACACAAGATAGCCTAGCTGTGATACCACATCTCATGTCCACTGTGGGCCTTTTTTTTCTTAGGGCAGCTTGATGTCTCTCACTACTATTGGTACTTTAATTAAATAATGTATACCTTAATTAAATACTGGTTCCCATTCCTTTGTTCTTCCATCTTTATTTATTTATTTATTAGCTTTTGGTAACCAAGTAAGTGCGTTAGGCAAAAGACCTGCCTATTTTCAAGCACGACCTGGGAGTGTACAACAATAAAGGAGAACAATAATTACAAAGGACAATACAGGTATATTCACAGAAACACTGGACTACCATGCAGGATGGACAAACAAGGGTAACAGAGTAAAAACACCCCAGTATGAGTGGGTAACAGTAAGCCATTCAGGTAATTATACAGGAACTCAGTATGACTACTTAGCAATGTTGGACCTGGAGTTAGCAGAAGAAACCAGAGTGGGAAATTAGGGGCATTTGCAGACACCAGGTGAGTTCAAGTAGGAAAAAAGTGCTTTTTTGAAAGAGTAGTGAGACGGGGAGTGCTTCATGTCTCAATCTCAATCTCAATCTTTATTTATTTATATAAGGCGCCTTTCTAAAACCAAGGCACCTGTACAATACTAGATAAAACAATTAAAAATAGAATAAACAACAATATTAAAAATCATTATATGCTTTGCTAAAGAGGTAAGTCTTTAAAGTCAGTGAGAAGAGAGTTCCAGAATTTGGAAGCAAAGTGTGAAAAAGCCTGCTCACCCATTTTAGTAGAGCAGGGAGGAGCGGAGAGCAGGGGAGAAGTCGAAGACCTTAGATGATGTGGTGGGTAACAGGTTTAGCATAGCTGCAAGCACGTCAGGACGTAGTGGATGAGATAAGGAATCAAAAAGATTACCAGAGTGTAGGAGCGCATGCCATCAGGAGAAAGCCAGTTCAATGTAGAGTAGAGAAGACAGTGATAGGGGAGATGGAGAGCCGACAGGGCAAATCTGAGGATGTTGTTGTATGTGGTGTCCCATTTGTGTAGATCCACTACTTTGGCATGAGAGAAGACAGGAACAGCATATTTCAGCCCCAGCAGCAAGACCCCCTGGGCTATGGAGACACGGGCTGAAGTAGTAAATGCGTGAAGTACCCTGTAAACGGCTCCTATCTTCGAGTTGACACATTGACAGACCTCATTGATATGCAAGGTAAAGTGGAGTTGAGGGTCAAGAGTCACCCCTAGATATTTAAAGGTCCTTGTGTTGGTTATTACAGATGTAACCCCCCTGCAAATGGGGGTTCCCAAAAGAGTTCCAGGAGCTTGCTTGAATGCTCCAAGCCTGAATGGTGTTTGGCATTTAAGCCATTTATCAGTGAGTGTTTTTAGAGCCTCTGGTACTGTCTCTTTAAGAGCTGTCTGCGTGCAGACATAATTAGTTTGTATGGGGGGACTGTGTGCTTCTCTGCTTGAGTACCACTCGAGCTGCTGCCAATTACTCCATTTTGCATTCACTAGAGTGCAAAGGAACCTATCTGAAAGATGTAACTGTTTGCCAGAAATCATTTAGAGTAATAATGAAAATACAGTTTGTCTAACCTGCTTTCTTTGCAGTCAGAACTGTGTTTGCCTAGTTCCCCATTCTAGTTTTGAACTGCTGAACTGGACCAATCAGTGTGGGTTAAGGTAGTTCTAAAATGGTGCCTTGGACGAATCAGAACTTGGACTCGTAATCTGAGCCAGCCACAAGAGGATTGTATGGGCAGTGACTCTGGGAGATGTAGTTTGGACTTCGGCGCCTTTTTGGACCAACAGGGGCAGTCTATTGTGAGTGACAGCCAATCCAGCCAAGAACTGGGAGGAACTCAAAGGAAGTGCCCGGTTTTGTCTGCTGGAGTTTCAGTTGAGCTCTGGCAGTGAAGAGGGAAGGAGCCTTGTGCTTTTTTCGGTGTGCAGTTTTAGTCGGGAAACGTGTGTAAGGCATAGAGTTCCGGTCTGCAGCTTGTGTAACTGCTTGTTATGACTGAATCCATCCTGTGAAGAGAATCAAAGGATATCTGAAGAGTAGAAACCAGGCTCACCCTGTAAAAGACTGGAGAAATTGTTGAATTGCACTCGGTCTGTCAGGAACTGAATCTGCTGTGTGTTCTCCCGGGTATTGTGCAGTAATTGCGATCGGGATAGAGAAGCAGCCTGCCTGGTATAGTACTTTCTTTTTACCATATAAATGTGCTAGGAGGCTTGTGTAGCTCAAGTGAATCCTGCTGCCATTAAAGGACTTTTGCCTGTGACTGTTTACCATATAAATGTGTGAGGAGGCTTGTGTAGCTCAGGTGAATCCTGCTGCCATTAAAGGACTTTGCCTGTTACTGTTCACCATATAAATGTGTGAGGAGGCTTGTGTAGCTCAAGTGAATCCTGCTGCCATTAAAGGACTTTTGCCTGTTGCAGTTTGCCATATAAATGTGTGAGGGAGTCTCGTGGAGCTCAAGAGTAGCCCTGCTGACATTGAAGGACCCTATCTTGTTTGGAGGTCGTGAGTACTAATTCAGGGTCACTCCCTGTTGAATTGCCACATTGAATCCAAATGGAATTACTGTACTGCTGACTGTTTAACTAATTTTTCTTTTTTCTATGTGAAAGGGCCCCTACCAGCTGCCACAGTTTGGACTAGTCCCTAGGGCTTGGGTACCCAAGGACAGTAACTGGTAGGGATAGGCCTGTGCACAGACCCATAGGTAGATGAGTAAAGTGATAAGCTAATTTACCTGATTCCCCCCTGTCCTTGTTATATCCCCCTAAATAAATCAGAGCTGCTTGTTTCAGCAAAGTTATACTGCCTGAGGTATTTGTGTATGTTAAAGTATTGTACTGTGATTGTTGCACTGTATCTTATTTTACAGGAGGTCCCAGTGCCTGAACCAGTCCTGGGGGTAAGTGTATACTGTGAAGGTAATTCTGATATATTGTGTGGGCCACTAGTGGGAAGAAAGGGGGGTTGCAGTGTCCCAGAGGGCTGTGACCAAGTTAGTTTAACTATTGCAAACCCTGACCTCTGGGTGGAGGCACCTGCCATCGGATCCAGGCCCCTCAACCTGTTAGTGGCAAATCAGGCAGGGGTAGTAGCCCTGGATAGCGCCATCTAGGGGTTACATCTTGGAGGTTCACCGCTGGGATTGTGTGTCCTCTAGTGGCCATATTTTCGAACCACTGTTAAGAAAAAAATGGGTACCCTGACAGAAGTGGCTGTGCACCGGCTGGTGGAGTGGTGTACTGGGGAGGAGATCGACCCCCAAAATGCTATGCTTATCCTGGACAGCTCCCTGGGTATCAATACGGACACTGTACAGGGAGTATTTTCCAAGGTGGAAGGTTTACAAAACCCTGTGGTGGTGGGTCGGCATGCTAATCTGCTCACCTACACTTTCCTGGCCCTAGTAGAGTTTAAGGATCCTATAGATAGCTCCAAAGTGCCACAGACCATTACCCCAGAGGGAGCCCTCACTGCCTGGAGAGTGATAGCTAAGGACAGTAAAGACCCGGGGGGGGAATGAGCCCCCACCACTGTCTGAAACTTTTGAGGAGAAATTTGCTAAATGGTTGCTGGGGGAAGGGAAAACTGTGGAGGACTTGAAGAAACTATTCTTGCCACCTGGGGGTGTTCCTCCCCAACACCATCTCCACTCCAGTACCCGTAATGGTGGCTGAACCAATGCAGACTCCTATTTCTGCACCTGCCATTAGTCACGACTCTTACGAAGGTTGAGGATCTTCTCTGGCACCTCCCACCCCAAGGGAGGATGACTGGGAGACCTGGATAGATTATGTTGCCCCCAAGTGCTAGAATGGCAGTGCTCGGAAGCCGAAAAGCGAAAGAGGGTTAGTGAGAGCCTTGGAGGTCCTGCCCTGGCTACCATCCATGCTAAATGGGCCAGTAACCCTGAAGTGACTTCACAGGCCTATTTTGAGGCCTTGGAGAATGTGTATGGGAGCCCAGATTCTGATGAAGACCTATGGTGGAGAGTAAGAAATGCACAACAGTACCAAGGGGAGTTGTTGTCTGTGTATGTATCTCAGCTGGAAAAATTGTTGCAAGAATGCCTCAGAAAGGGTAGTTTGCCAGCAATTGAACTGGACCGAACCAGGCTGGACAGGATCCTTAAGTCTGCCCCCTTCTCAGAATTGCTGTTGCTTCAGTTCGCCTGGCAAATCGAGCTGGAATCCCCACCCTCCTATGATGAGTTAATAGAGAAATTCGAGGAGTTGAGAAAAGGCGACCTCGGGAGGGACCTGCACCAACAGCTGCTGACTCGACCAGTGACTGAGGTTGACCCATCAAGTGAAGTTCAGGGACAGAGGTTGGCAGTCAATGAGTGCTCTGACGAGGAAAAGATATGCCACAATGAGGGTAACTGTTGAGAGATCCGGAATTCAAAAACAATCCTTTATGAAGGCCACGCCTGCAAGTACGGGCCTGACCTATATCTGACTGCATCTGCTATGGGGTGGGGTACCCACCCATGTATCTCCTGCTGATAACAGCTCCAAACTCAATTCCTTGACCATGGAAGTGGAGAAACTGACGAGATGTCTCCAAATGCTTATCACGCCACAGACAGAGATGGCACCAGGTTTCCAGTTAGTAGTACCCCGCCCTGGCTCCCAGTGTGGCACCTCGGCCAGCTCAAACTCCAGAAAGTATGTTTTGCTATAACTGTGGGAAGGATGGGCACATGAAGAGGAATGCGGTCCCAAAAGACACTGACAAAGTTGCATATAGGCTACAAGGAGAGCTTGGAGAACAAATCAGTGGTTAAGAGGTGCACAAATGATCCCAGTGAGGGCACCAAAATGCTAACTCACGTCCTTTGTGGCAAGGTCAGTTGCCCAGGCCCCTACCGCCTCTCCAGACTGGTCCAGAATAGTGGGTCCCTCCATGGAGACCACTGTAAAGGTGAATGGAGTGTCTACAAGAGCTGTATTAGACAGTGGCTCCCAAGTGACAATTATGTTCCAGGATTGGTATCAGAAGCATTTGTCAGATGTACCCTTACAACCATTAGAAGGACTGCATGTATGGGGGTTAAGTGAGAAGGCCTACCCCTATTCCGGGTATATCCAAATTTGGCTATCTTTCCCCACCTCTGTTTCTGGAATGGCCGAACAAGTAGAGACCCTAGCCTTAGTGTGTCCCCCCACTGGACTGTATGATGGTGTCCCTTTGTTGATTGGAACAAATGCTCATATGTTCGGAAGGCTGGCACAGTTATGTTATGAAAAACAGGGTCAAAGACTAGTAGAGCTTTAAGAGTTCGGCTTTAATTAAGAAGGCCTATGAGGCACAGAGAGATGCTGAAAAAATAGAACCAGAGGAACGGGTCGAATTGTATGGAAGAAGGATCCTGAGTCTCTGATCCTGGCCAAATGCCCAGTGTACCTTACAGGAGAGGTCTGTATCAGAAAGGATGTTAAGAATAAAATATTAATGTTGGATGCACCAGCCGATGGAAAATTGCCAGAGGGACTGCTGGTCAAGCCTAGTATTTTGCCCGCTAGAGCCCATGCTTATGCCAGAAGGGTAATGGTCCAAGTTCATAATGTGTCTGAAAGAGACATTCGAGTAAATAGAGGTTGCATCCTGGCTAATGTGCATTGTGCAGACACTGCAGTGCTACCCAGCAGCAAGAGTTCAAGGAAGAATGACAGAGTAACGCCTTACTTGTTTGATTTCGGCGACTCCCCACTGCCAGCTGAATGGAAAGTGAGGATCAGTGAGAAGCTTGCCCAGAGAGACCAGGTGTTTTCTTTAAAGGAATGGGACATAGGATGCGTGCAAGGATCTGAGCACAATATCTGGCTGCATGACGAAAGACCATTTCGTGTGAGGTCTCGACGCCTGGCACCTGCTGACATAGATGATGTGAGACGGCATCTGCAAGAGATGTTAGCTGCTGGTGTAATACAAGAATCCAGAAGCCCTTATGCTTCCCCATTGTGGTAGTGAGGAAAAGAATGGGACAGTAAGGATGTGCGTGGATTATCGCACCTAAACCGACAGACTAGCCCTGATCAGTACACAATGCCCCGCATTCAGGATGCTTTGGACTGCCTAAGCGGGAGCAAGTGGTTCTCTGTGTTGGATCTCCGCGATGTGGTACTGCCAGATCCCGATAGCTCAGAGGACCGTGAGAAGACAGCCTTTATCTGTCGCTTGGCTTCTATGAATTCATGAGGATGCCTCAAGGATTTCAGGTGCCCCAGCCACTTTTCAATGATTGATGGAGTGTGCAGTGGGGACATGAACTTACTAGAGTGCCTGGTATACCTAGATGATGTTATTGTGTTTGGCAGCTCACTGGAGGAACATGAGAGCAGATTATTTAAGGTATTGGACCGACTGGAGGACTTTAGCCTAAACTGTCCATTGATAAGTGTCAATTCTTTCAAACATCAGTAAAGTATGTGGGACACATAGTATCCACCGAGGGAATAGAGACCGACCCAAGTAAAGTTGAGGCCTTGACCACCTGGCCACAGCCCAAAAATCTAAAAGAACTGCAAAGACTCCTGGGATTCTGTGGTTATTATCGGCGTTTCATCAAGGACTATTCAAGAGTGATCCGCCCTTTACTTAACCTTACTCAAGGGTATCCCCCAACCCACAAAAAATACCAAAAGTCAGCGTCCCTCAAGACTGAAAGAGTGTATTTTCGTCCGAGTGAAGTATTTGGGGCCCGCTGGACTCCTGATTGTGAGACTGCTTTTCATGAGATCATATATCAACTTACCCATGCTCCAGTGCTGGCTATGCTGATCCAAGAAAACCCACGTCCTGCACACTGATGCTAGCTTGCAAGGGTTGGGGCTGTGTTGTACCAAGAGCACGAGAATGGCCTGAGACCAGTGGCCTTGCCAGTAGAAGCCTGACCCCATCCGAAAAGAACTATCCTGTGCATAAGTTAGAGTTCCTAGCTTTGAAGTGGGCTATTGTTGACCAATTCCATGAGTACTTGTATGGGGCTAAAATACTAGTAAAACTGCAATAATCCTTTGACCTATGTGCAGACCTCAGCTAAGTTGGATGCCACTGGCCATAGGTGGCTTTCTGCATTATCTACATACGACTATGCTCTCGAATACCGAGCAGGTCTGAACCACATAGATGCTGATGCTCTCTCCGAGGCCTGTTCCCCAGAATGATTGGGTCAGATTGGCAGAACCTGACATTCGGCACTTTGCGGAAGTTTGACAGGGAGGAACAAATGTCTCACGGCAGATGGACTGCATGGTGGATTGCTTGGGACCCTCTGAGAATTGCATACCTGCTGCTTATTGCCACTTTTCTGCAATAGACATTGGTGCACTGCCTCAGCTGGACAATGACAGTATTCAGCGGGCTCAATCCCGCGATCCCATGATCAAATCAGCTTTAGAAGCCCTCTATGCAGGAAAAGATGTGTCCAAATTATGCTCCACTGATTTGAGAACTGCACTGTTACACAAAGAAGGTCCTAAGTTGAAACTGATCAATAAACTGTTGTACAGAGAAACAGTAGACAGAGGGGGACAAGTAGACAAACAAGAACAAGTGCTGCCCACTGCCTTTTGAGACTCAGTACTGAGGTCCTTGCACAACCACATGGGGCACCTTGGTATAGACAGAACACTTGACTTGGTGAGATCCAGATTCTATTGGCCTAAGATGGGGGCTGATGTGGAGCAACACATTCGAACTTGTAGTCGCTGCTTACAGAGGAAAGCTTTGCCCCAGAGGGCTGCCCCCCTTGTTAACATCACCACCAGTGCACCCATGGAGCTGGTCTGTATTGATTTTCTGAGTTTGGAGTCAGATCAAAGAAATATTAGTAATGTGCTGGTGGTCACTGACCATTTCACAAGATATGCCCAAGCTTTCCCCACCAAAGACCAGAAAGCATCCACTGTGGCCAAAGTACTTGTAGAAAACTTTTTTGTTCACTATGGGGCTCCACAAAGAATCCATTCTGATCAAGGGAGTGACTTTGAGAGTCATCTGATCAAAGAGATGTTTTCTCTGTGGGGAGTGTGAAAGTCCAGAACCACTCCTTACCACCCCCAGGGGGACCCACAGCCTGAACGTTTCAACCGCACTTTGCTAGATATGCTAGGCACCCTACACCCAAAGGACAAGCCTAGATGGAGCCAACAAATTAGCACCCTGGTACATGCTTATAACTGCACCAAAAGTGATGCCACTGGGTTCTCCCCCTACCACCTGATGTTTGGAAGAGAAGCTCGACTGCCTTTAGATGTGTGTTTTGGGGTCTCTCCTGATGGGTTTCAAGCTGACAACTATTTACAGTATGTGCAAAAGTTAAAGGCCCAGCTAACTCATGCGTACCAACTGGCTCAAACCATGGCTGCCAAAAGAAATCTGACCAACAAAGAAAGGTATGATAAAAGGTGAAAGCACAGGAACTCCAGGAGGGAGATCGGTATTGCTAAGAAATCTGGGACTGCATAGCAAACACAAGATTGCTGACAGATGGCACCATCTCCCTCACATTATAGTGGGCAAGCTAGATGATCTGCCAGTGTACAAAGTAAGGCCTGAGAATAATTCAAAAGATGTAAAAACAATGCATAGAAATCATTTACTGCCCATTGGACAAATCTTGATTGAGTCTGAACCCCCAGAAGATGCCTCCTCTGGACCAGTGACTAGAGCTGCTGCTAAGAAGAGATCAAGAAAGTCTGCACCTACAGAAGCAGAGTTAAAGTGTTCCCCTCCACAAGTCCCAGTTGAGCATGACTGTCAGTCCATATCAGAAGAAAGTGAGAGTGACTTTGAATATTATCCTTCTTACGAACTGAGTCAATTGTTTCAGGGAAATCCCCTAGTCAATACTGGAGATGAAGCTGGGCCTTCGGGACTGTCTAAGCCCCAGCTTCATCCCTGGAGTCAATGCTCCCAGAAAGTGAAGTGCAAAGCATCAGATCAGATGAAATGGAATCATTGTGCATGGTTGAACTGTTTGAGCTTTCAGGAGGAAAATGATGGATTGGGGCAGACTGGTGATACACCAGAACAAGAAGAGTATTTTGAGTGCCCTGACAGTCCACTGCCAGTGTCCGAAAGCTCTCCATGCAAGCCGAATGTTGTGGACTCAGAAACTGTAACTCCTGGAGCTGAAAGTGCCCCAAGTTCTAGCCTCTCTACCCCCATGGAGACTTCCCTGACAAGTGAGGACAATGCTGAAAATGAGGCTCAGAGTGCAGAGACTGTAACAGTTCCCCTAGAAAGACTGGTCGAGCTGTAAAGCCTGTGGTGCACCTCAGTTATGATTCACTTGGGAGGCCTGTGGACTTGCCTCTCAATGTTGTCCATAAAGGAGTGTATGTGTCCCGAGCTCATTGCCCAAACTGAGCATCAGTGCTAACTCCAAGTTACTTGTGTTGCCCTCTAAGTATGGTGCCCTTGCCGGTCCAGCCCCAAGGTAACTGATAGGGAAGGGCCCCCTCTCTTCAGGTTTCATGTACAAGAGGTAATAACTTGAGTTATGGTACAATGTGTGTGTAATACTATGTAAAGAGTGACGTACTGCAATGTTTCAGAAATGTGTTCTTGGTAAAATGATATATTGACTGATGATTACATGTGTGAGCCTAATGCAAATGTATATGGTTGCAGTTAAAACTTATGGGGGTACTTGCTTGACACGGAAGTCAAGCTTTCCAAAGGCTAGGAAGGTGTAACCCCCTGCTAATGGGGTTCCCAAAAGACTTTCAGGAGCTTGCTTGATGCTCCAAGCCTGAATGGTGTTTGGCGTTTAAGCCATTTATCAGTGAGTGTTTTAGAGCCTCTGGTACTGTCTCTTTAGAGCTGTCTGCTTGCAGACATAATTAGTTTGTATGGGGGACTGTGTGCTTCTCTGCTTGAGTACCACTCGAGCTGCTGCCAATTACTCCATTTTGCATTCACTAGAGTGCAAAGGAACCTATCTGAAGATGTAACTGTTTGCCAGAAATCATTTAGAGTAATAATGAAAATCCAGTTTGTCTAACCTGCTTTCTTTGCAGTCAGAACTGTGTTTGCCTAGTTCCCCATACTAGTTTGAACTGCTGAACTGGACCAATCAGTGTGGGTTAAGGTAGCTCTAAAATGGTGCCTTGGACGAATCAGAACTTGGACTCGTAATCTGAGCCAGCCACAAGAGGATTGTATGGGCAGTGACTCTGGGTAATGTAGTTTGGACTTCGGCGCCTTTTTGGACCAACAGGGGCAGTCTATTGTGAGTGACAGCCAATCCAGCCAAGAACTAGGAGGAACTCAAAGGAAGTGCCCTGTTTTGCCTGCTGGAGTTTCAGTTGAGCTCTGGCAGTGAAGAGGGAAGGAGCCCTGTGCTTTTTTTGGTGTGCAGTTTTAGTCGGGAAACGTGTGTAAGGCCCAGAGTTCCGGTCTGCAGCTTGTGTAACTGCTTGTTAGGACTGAATCCGTCCTGTGAAGAGAATCAAAGGATATCTGAAGAGTAGAAACCAGGCTCACCCTGTAAAAGACTGGAGAAATTGCTGAATTGCACTCGGTCTGTCAGGAACTGAATCTGCTGTGTGTTCTCCCGGGTATTGTGCAGTAATTGCGATCGGGATAGAGAAGCAGCCTGCCCGGTATAGTACTTTCTTTTTACCATATAAATGTGCGAGGAGGCTTGTGTAGCTCAAGTGAATCCTGCTGCCATTAAAGGACTTTTGCCTGTGACTGTTTACCATATAAATGTGTGAGGAAGCTTGTGTAGCTCGAGTGAATCCTGCTGCCATTAAAGGACTTTGCCTGTTACTGTTCACCATATAAATGTGTGAGGAGGCTTGTGTAGCTCAAGTGAATCCTGCTGCCATTAAAGGACTTTTGCCTGTTGCAGTTTGCCATATAAATGTGTGAGGAGTCTCGTGGAGCTCAAGAGTAGCCCTGCTGACATTGAAGGACCCTATCTTGTTTGGAGGTCATGAGTACTAATTCAGGGTCGCTCCCTGTTGAATTGCCACATTGAATCCAAATGGAATTACTGTACTGCTGACTGTTTAACTAATTTTTCTTTTCTCTGTGTGAAAGGGCCCCTACCAGCTGCCACGGTTTGGACTAGCCACTAGGGCTTGGGTACCCAGGGACAGTAACTGGTAGGGATAGGCCTGTGCACAGACCCATAGGTAGATGAGTAAAGTGATAAGCTAATTAACCTGATTCCCCTGTCCTTGTTATATCCCTAAATAAATCAGAGCTGCTTGTTTCAGCAAAGTTATACTGCCTGAGGTATTTGTCTATGTTAAAGTATTGTACTGTGATTGTTGCACTGTATCTTATTTTACAGGAGGTCCCAGTGCCTGAACCAGTCCTGGGGTAAGTGTATACTGTGAAGGTAATTCTGATATATTGTGGGGCCACCAGGGAAGAAAGGGGGTTGCAGTGTCCCAGAGGGCTGTGACCAAGTTAGTTTAATTATTGCAAACCCTGACCTCTGGGTGGTGGCACCTGCCATCGGATCCAGGCCCCTCAACCTGTTAGTGGCAAATCAGGCAGGGGTAGTAGCCCCTGGGATAGCGCCATCTAGGGGTTACACAGATCCATCTGGGCATTGGACTCACAGGTTGTGGGATTCGACATTGACTTTCCTTAGGGATCCAAAGATCTTGGCCTGAGTTTTAGATTGATTGAGAGTTAATTGGTTAGAAGAGAGCCAGGCCTGGACCTGACAGAAGGAGGATGACAGGTGCACATTGATATCATTGACAGGTGTGGAAGTAGTATACAGTAGTAGGTCGTCAGCATACATGATAGATTTACAGTGGGTAGTGGAGGCTGGAATAGAGTTAACAAAGAACAAAGTAGCAGTTGGCCTAGTATTGAGCCCTGAGGTACATCGCAGGAAATGGCAGAGGGAGATGATTGGACTTTGCAGAAGGAGGTAGTTTGGAAATGACAGTCAAGGTAGCTTTTGAACCAGGACAAGATGGTACTAGTAGCACCAAGGCCCTGTAGTTTGTGCAGTAGGAGGGGATAGTTAACCAGGTTGAATGCTTTAGTAAGGTCAGTGAACACAGCCCCAGTGAGTTGACCATTATCCATGTTTGTCTTAACATCACTGGTGAACAGGGTAAGGCCTACAACCATGCTGGATAGGAGAAAGCAGATTGAGTTTGGTCAGTTGAGAGATGACCTGGCCATGAATCAATTTTTCCAGCAGTTTGCTCAGGTTAGGCAGTATAGTAATGGGCCTATAATTAATCAGTTTGGGTCGCCTTTTTTGAACACCGGAATAATCCTAGCTGATTTCCATATGAGGGGAACAGTAGAGGTAGAGGTAGAGACAGAGATGTTGAATAGTCTAGTTACTGGTGTTGCTAATAGAGAGGCCACCACCCAAAGGATCCTAGGTTCAAGATCATCTGTACCCACACTACCATGGGGAGAGATGGATCTAAGAAGTTTTAGGACTTCAAATTTAGTGACGGGAGCAAGCTTCAGAGGTGCTAGGGCTTCAGAGGAATCCTGGGGGGAAGCAGGAGAGCCAGGAGGAGAATCCTGTGGGAATGGGGGGAGCATTGTGAAGATAGAGTTAGGAAGAAGAAGAAGAAGAATCAGCATTTATATAGTGCTTTTCATACACAGTGTATCCCAAAGCACTTTACAAGCAATGCTAGACTGGTAGTGAAGTGACTGAATGTGCGGTGGCAGCCATATCACACATCATCACCCACACACAGCCTGGATAATTGCATGAACCAGTTTATGGGAAGGGGAATGTTGGCCAGGACACTGGGAATGTTCCCTGCTCTTTGCAAAGAGTGGCCTGGGTTCTTTTACTTCCACCTGGACACCCACCAGGACGGGCAAAAGGGACCTCGGTTTAACATCTCACCTGAAGGATGGCACACCCCAGCAGTACAGCACCCCCCAATACTGCACTCGGATGCCAGAGATTTTAAGGTGTAAGTCCAATGCCAGTGTGGGATGAGAACCCATGACCTTCTGGTTCAGAGGTGGATGTACTACCAACTGAGCCACGCTGACATCTAAAAGCTTCTGCAATAGTAAAGGGGTGATTGCAGCTGACATTTACAAGTGTGATGCCCTCCCCGGCCTAAGGGTAACCATAAGGCACATTTCACAGGGAAGGAAGCCACAAAATTAATAAATCAACTTACTTGACCTCCTGAACCTACTGTGACCTCTTGGGTGTGGGGACAGCCTTCAAACTGCCGAAGGCTGCAAATCAACTGGTTAGATGGCAATGCATTTGAAAGTAGTAACTGAATGTCAATGTATGAAGTCCTACATGAGCCATTTTAATGAAAGTGAAAGCTCATGAGCATATTATTACAAGAGAAAAAAGTAAGATCCAGCTAAGAAGGTTTCAGGTACATCACTTCCTTCTGGGAGGAATGTTTATGAACTTTATTGTTCTATCCCAGGTGGCACTTTGTTAGGTCACTGGCCCTTTAATAGTAGTAGTAGTAGGAAGTGTATTTATTTAGCGCCCACTCCCTGGGGTTCAGAGTGCTTTACATAAAAAGACACACAGAGAAATGCAGAAATACCATAATAACACAGTTAAAATATCAAAAATGCATAATAAAATAAAATAATCAGCATCTCCATAACTTTTGGGGCTGCAGACAACCCAGGACTCAACATGAGCTAGACCTAAACTCACACTCCAGGCTCAGGATTCAAAGCACCAGCAATTAAATGTAAATGTGACTGTGGGGCATTCTGCTAAAGAGCTACCCAATGATTCCAATCTTCTTATCATCTCCTAGACATGGTACCCACTTTACTGCTGCCCCAGGGTCCACCATTACCCAGGGTCAAAACACAGTACATATGCTCAGGCATCCAGTGCTATAGTTAATAAACAGACAGCCTGAGTCACGATATTTAGCAAAAACACCAAGCACAAAAAAAAAGTGGAGAAATACTCAAAGGTACTGCTAGAAATCAGTGTTTATTAGACTCTCACCACATTGGAACAAATGTCATGAACCTCACCCCTGCACTTTGAGGGCTCGATTCTCAAAGAGGGCTGTGATCAGCACAAGATGCAGCAAACAGCAGCTTGCACTGAAGCCCAGTGTGCCAGGGACCCTGCACTAGATTTTGGTACAGGAGTCCCAGCCCCTAAGTCCCCACAAGCCGGGCAACCTCTCCCGTGAGACAAACACACAGCAGGCTCCTGCGGCAAAGGCAAGTGGTGACCCCGATCCCCACTGCCGCCCATAATTATATGTGTAATAAAGATCCCCTCCTGGTGATCTAGTGCCCATGCCCTGATCCTGGATCTGTGTAAAATAATAAATGTTGCCCAAATCCCTGGTAGTTTGGTGATCCTCCTTCCCCAATCCCTGATTCATGTAAAATAATAATTTTTGTCCAATTCCCTTGTAGTCTAGTCCCTTGTAGTCTGTTGTCCCCTCTCCCAGATCCCCGATCTGTGTTAATACATATTGCCCAAATCTCTGGTAATCTAGTGCCCCCCCACCCCTATTCCCGATGTCGCACATAATGAAATGTTAAATATTCATCCCCTCCTTGTGTTCTAGTGGCCCCCTACCCCAGCAGGTAGTGCCCACCTCTCCACTTCCCCCATCCAGGAATGCAGCCAGTGACTAACACAGCCCACTTCTCACCTCCACAGCCAGCTACCGGACTGAACTGTCAGTGGGCTCCTACTATATAGTGTCCGTGCATCGTATACACTGTACAGTAGGAATGCACTGACAGTTCATTAAGTGGCCATCCATGGAGGTGAGAGATTGGCTGTGCCAGTCACCTCCTGTGTTTTGGGATGAGGGTAGCGGGGAGGTGAGCACTGCCAGCTGGAGTTAGGGTTGGGGGGGGCAGACCACCAGGAGGGGATGAATATTTAAGATTTAATTATGGGCGACATCGGGGCTTGGGCATGGGGGCACTAGACTACCAGGGATTTTGGCATATTTTATTATTTTACATGGATTTGGGATCAGGGTGGGTGGACCACTAGAATACCACAGATTTGGATGCATTTTATTATTTTACACACATCGGGGATCAGGATGGGAGGACCACTAGACTACAAGGGATTTGGGCAACTTTTATTATTTTACATGGATTGGAGATTGGGGCAGGGGGGCACTAGACCACCAGGAGGGGATGATTATTATACATATAATTATAGGTGACACTGGGGATCAGGGCAGGGGTGAAATGCTGCACTTTGCCAACAGGTTAACGCTCATGGAGTAGAATGTTCTAAGTACCCTTAGACCAGCCCTGGCTAGCCTAAAAGAGTTGGGCAAGGCAGTTAGAATAGTGAAAGCACAAATGAAAGACAGACTTGCCGAGGGATTAAAAAGAGGTGACAAGACCCTCTATAGATACATACCTCAAAAGAGAAAGACCAAAGGGAGAATAGTTAGACTAAAGAGGGTCAATATGCCGAGGATGACACTAAGAAAGCAAATGTTTAGAATGAATATTTCTGCTAACTATTTACACTAGAAGATAACAGAAGCAGACCAATGCTAAGTAGAAATAGGCACAGGACCAAGGGGGCAAACACAAGCCCCTTCATCAAGGAAATGATCCTAGAGGAGCTTAATAAGGTGAAAACTGAAAGCCGTGGGACACAATGGAATACATCCATGAATCTTGCAGGAGCTTAGGGAGGAACTCGTTACTCCACTAACCAACCTTTTCAATAAATATCTGGAAAGCAGTAAAGTGCCTGAGGACTGGAAGAAGGCTACCTTTGTACCCTTTCACAAGAGTGGAAGTGAGGAGGCAGGAAACTACTGCCTGCTGAGTCTCACCTGAGCAGTGGGGAAAATGATGGAATCATTACTAAAGGAAAGGATAGTTGCATATCTAGAAGATAGTGGGAGGTCAGACCTTAAGCATCATGGCTTTGCAACTGAACAATCATGTCAAACAAACATGATAGACTTCTTTAACTGGGTAACAAAAGCAGTGGACCAAGGCAAGGCAGTTGATGTGGTATGTCATAGATTTCAACAAAGTCTTTAATTCTGTCCTTCACTGGAGGCTCAGCAACAAGTTATAGGATACAGGGGTAGGAAGAAAAAACGTTAACTGGGTAAGAAACTGGCTTCAGGGGAGAACCCAGAATGTCATGGTGAACAGCTTCCTGTCACGAGAGGCAAGAGTGACCAGTAGAATTCCACAGGGATCGTCGATGAGACCAGTCCTATTCAACATATTCATCAGTGACATTGCAGATGGTTTGGAGGGAAAGGTACGCTTGTTTGCAGATGACACCAAGATCTGCAACAGAGTAGACACACAAAAAGGGGCCACAGCAATGGAATCGGAGCTGGGAAAGTTGGAGAAATGGTCAACGACTTGGCAGTTGAAGTTCAATGCCTAGAAGAGTAAGCTGATGCAACTGGGAAAAAATAGCCCAGGTAAGGTGTACACGCTGGGGGGCAAACAATTAGCTCTTACAGACTTAGAAAGAGACCTTGGGGTCATGGTATCCAGTGATCTAAAGGTGGGAAGACAGTGTGAAAGGCAGCACAAAAAGCTAATGGTATTCTCAGGTGCATAGGCAGAAGTATCACAAGCGGAAAATGGGAAGTGATAGGCCCACTGTACAGACCCTTGGTGAAGCTGCACCTGGAATATTGCATCCAGTTCTGGAGATCACACCTAATAAAAAGTTGGAGACCAGTTAGAGACAGTGCAGAGAAGGACAACTAAAATGATTCGAGACCTACACCAGGAACCCAATGAAGATAGACTTAGACAATTAAATATGTACTCCCTGGAACAAAGAAGAGATAGGGGTGACATGATAAAAATGTTCAAATACCTTAAGGGAATCATGTTTTTCGTCTTGTTATCTATTGTTGATTGGTATACACTGTATGTTTTGCTGAAAAATGTATTGACTTGTACCTATTGTCTTTCACCAATTGTTGTACTCTACAAACTGTTTTGTTATCTGTAATCCTTGTACCCTCCAGGTCATGCCTGTAAATAGGCATTGCTACGCCTAGTGCACTTACCTGGTTACCAAAAGCAAATAAATAAATAAATAAATCAACTCCTTGCAGGATCAGAGGCTATTCAAAGAAAACTAGGAGCAAAGAACTAGAGGCAACAGCACGTGCCTAACAGGCGGGAAATTTAGGACCAACATCAGGAAATTCTTCTTCACCGAGAGGGTAGTTGAGCTCGGAACAGGCTGCCATGAGAGGTGGTGGAGGCAAAGAAAGCTAGGGAATTCAGGCTTTCTTGGGATAGGCATTGCAGAAACCACAAACAATGAGTCTACTGGGGGGGGGGGGTAGTCATACGGGCAGACTAGATATATCACAATGTCCCAATCTGCCATAACATTCTTATGTTCTTATGTTATAACCAAGAAAACAAGGGAAGGAAAAAAATAATAAAGCAAGGGACAGTGGATTAAAAAGTGGATCCAATTAAGAAACATAAGTGAACACTAATGTATTATACTTCTTAAAAAGCAATCTCTTTGAAAAAGTCAGTCTATTGAAAACACATTTATCAAGACAACAAAAGCTTGAATAGGAAAATCATAAAACTGAGATTAGATCCCAGTCATCATTTAAACCCTGGGGAGCTAGAGCACCAAAGGCACATATTTACCTGCTTTCTCTCTTTTTGTGTGTTTTGCAGGAGCCATTAAAGGTAATCAATCACCCTTGTGAATATGTGAAGGGATGTGATCTATGCCAATAACATGCATCAATTTTGCATTAGCCAGATGCTTTAAATGCCAATGGTTATGCATCTAGGTCTCACATTTCTGGTTGGTTATTGACCTGATGTGTCCCTACACTCATTCCTTTAAAGGTCTTGTGGTGTGTCCTATCTAAACAGTTGGCACCACAATGCATCAATTACATATTCTGTCCTACTGGTTATTAAATGTCTGATCGCATATTCAGCATGATTATTAGGGCTTACAAAAGACTCACCTTGTATGTTCAAAGGGCAAATATTATATTGTCCACACCAGTTGGCATTTTATTCCAGTATGGTGAGAGCCGAACAAATATTGATTTCTATCAGCACCTGTGAGCATTGCTCAACTATTTCCATGCAAGGTGTTTTTGCTAAATATCCCCCAACATAACATAACCTCGGTTCTGGTGCATCCACCTCCCTGTGGAATTATAGTAGCCAACTTAAGGCCCTTTAATCTACATGATATCTTCCTTCTCCATGCTTTAGTCCTAGCTACTCCAGGACCCATGTTGCTCACCTCACAATTTAGAAAAGGTTACGAGGGGCATTGCTCACTGAAGGACTACAGCTGCCAAACATCCTGCTTCCTTACCTTCTACTCTGTCAGCTCCCAGGCCAAATGGTAACACTACCCCATTACAGGGTATCCCCCCTGCTACCCAGCAGGGATTCAGTTACCTTAAACACTGTCAATGTCAAGAACAGTTACATTTTACCCCAGAACCTGCACACTTAGCTTTGTGAGTAAAATAACATCCCACCAGGATCTTCACGATACAGGCTGCCACCACAATCCCAATTCCTAGGTGGATTCTAGTGCTAGCAAGGCCTGTACTACTTCTACTGCAGACTGCAGCTGTCTTCCGCTCCTCTCACAGAACTGAGTTAACAGCACACCCAATGACTCAACCATCACCAGCAGCTAGCCACACACCCCTGAAAACCTTCAGCCAATCTAGCCAGCAGGGAGACTCCAGGGTGGTTAGAGTTGACCCTTAGAGGTCCATGAACCTACTGGGGGGGGGGGGCAAGGCCACCCAGGAGTTTCACTAGTATTTTAATGAAATCAGTAGACTTTACATATTTGTGGTAAGTAACATTTTAGAACTTGATGGTTTAGTTTATGTCCCTTACAGCCACATAATTCTATAATAGAATGCAACCACATTATGCCAATAATATGATAGCTTAACATAGAGGATAATAGCTGGGGATCGGGTGATAACCACACTGTAATCACCTCGAGTGGTTGCTAGGGAAACATGGTAAACCTCGAGAGCGCAGCTTGAGAGGTTTACCGTAGCCCTAGCAACCACGAGAGGTGATTCCAACGTGGTTGTCACCCGATCCCCAGCCATCATCTTTTATAGTGTATGGTCAAAAAAACCACTGTTTGCATTCTATGTGTGAGAATTATGGAACTCTGGTGCATTCTTTTTTCTTATGCCACTGTTTGGAAGTTCTGAAGTGTGGTTAACAACTTTCAAAAATTCTAAACAGTGCATAACAAAGCTGTGTGACTGCTGATTATGGTGGTTAATTAAGCAATAATGCACGACAGGGTATGTGCTGTGCTGGGATAACGTCACGCCTAGGGTGATTAGGCACGAGGCCGCAGGCCGAAGTGCTACCAATCATCCCAGAAGTGACATTATCCCAGCACAACACACACCTGGAGTGCATTATTATATTATACAATGGCTCGTTGTAAAGAAACAAAATGATGAAAACTACATTTAAAGTAGATTTTTCTGTCATTTTGGAATGGAATAGGTTACTTGAAGGAAAAGTACTGCCAATTTAGCCAGCAGGTGGAGCTAATGTGTTTTTCAGCAGCTGTACAGTCCCCATAGCAATGTTTTAACCTTTGTCAGTGGTGCTACTGTTTGTTTGTATGACCTAAGGCCTCACTGTTTGTTGACTTTGTTTTTCGTCGTTTTCGTCTGTTTATGAGTGACCGTTTTAAATTACAGTTCTTGTGCTGTATTATCGGGACTGCCGCCCCCGTACCGTAGTGCTGTGTGGATGTGTCAAGCCGTAGAAAGGAGGTAGGAGAATATTTTAAACAGCTTTACTGTCCATCTGAAAAATTTAGACAGAGGAAAAGTAAAAGGAGTGGGGGTAACAGCGAGGCGGTCTGTGTAAAGACTTCGCTTCGCTCGTGTCTCGTTCTTGAGCGAGTGAGGTTGACAACAACGGTCTGTTAAGACTTCGCTTCGCTGTCGTCTCACTAACCTCTTAATCTGATGGTCATTGCGGTTTTAGCTGCATGTCATTTTGTGAAAGGGAAGGTTGTTGCTTTTTGTTTGTGCTGGGGGTTTCGGGACATTGAGGATGGCTGCCGGCTGCACAGTGAGTGACGTTGGCTGCAGAGCGGGAAGTACTGAAACTTGCTGCATGTACTGATTTACAGTTAATGCGGTCTTTTTGTGTGCTGGGACTAGACCCGTGATGTTGTACTGGGATAACATCACGGGTCCAGTACAAGTCTGACCAATCAGAGTCAGCCTTTCTTTCTTGCCATTGTATAATGGGCACTTACCATACATTATAAGGACATAAACCTTAATCTTTCAATTCCAAAATAGTGTTTAGCATTGGAGTGCAAGACAGAAACATCAGATGATTGTACTACAAGCTACAGAAGTAAAGTCAGAACAATTACAGAATGTGAACCAGTTTTTAAATGCTGGCTACCACAGAAAATACAGGCACACAAGATAAATGCAGTAGGGCTTTAAAGAATCCAACTGATGTGATAAATAAGAATGTACCATTGAATAATGTCATCAATTTTATATTTCAATGGCTTGTATGGGAACGTAAGAAATGGTGAATTAAAAATTAATAAGGTCCCAAGCCATAAAAGGTCCCGCCCATGAGTAGAGATGTGCAAACTTGGGAAAATCAGCTCTGCACAAATTTTCACAGATTTTCCCACTTTCATGGAGCTAATCAGTGGGGCAGAGTGCAAATTCGCCATCCACCCCCCAAAACAAAAACCTCTGCAAAATGCGGAGTGTGAACTCCACATTTTGCAGAGTGTTTTTTATCTAATGTCAAGTAGCCCCTCCCCCTGTGCCGATCGATGCTCCACATACAATTAAATTCCCTGGTATCTAGAGGCCTCCACCGCCTTTGCTGATCACTAGCATGTAATAAAATGAAGTATCCCAATCCCTGGTGCCAAGCGGTTCCTCCCCCCACCCAAACCCATTCCCCATAGTGTAATTTAAAGTATTCCCTGGTGTCTTGTGGACCCTCCCCCTTTGCCAATCTCCAGCATGACATAAAAAAGTATCCCAGTCCCTGGTGGCTAGCAGTCCCTCCCCCCACCAGAATCCATACCCCAAAGTGTAAGTTAAAATATTTGGCTGCCCGATTGAGCTGGAATGAATGAGTGCGAGCATGTACAAGCATGCGTTAACTTTTTGCTAGCTTGCGTTCATTCATTGAGCTGTTTTAGGGGCACAGACAAAAGCAGAGGGTTGTTCCATTTGTGGCGGATGAGTCAGGATGGATGGCATCATGGACCCCTCTGAGGTCCACAAAGCCATTCGCTCCCCATCCTGACCCCCTGCTGGTGACCAGAACAGCCCTCTGCTCTTGTCTGTGCCCACAAAACAGCTCAATGATGCCATCCCGGTGGTGTGGAGGGCTGAGGCATCATGTCTTACCTCCAGCCATGCCAGCAACCCATGTTCGCAGTGTGATTGGGTCACCGGGAGTCGGTTGGGGTGGGAGAGGTTCGAGCATCTGGAGGACAGCTCTCCTCTCCCAGGGAGGGAGGGAGGGACACGGAGGTTGGCGCACCTCAGACACCTAGTGGTGGCTGGCTGTCTGAGATCCTGGGTCCCGTACATGAGGGATTGGAGTGGAGCAGTCAGCTGGTATGCTGTGGGCAGAAGCACGCACATCTTGGCCATTGCAGATGCCATCGCTCTGCCTCCAGGGGCATGAGGGGAGAAAATCAGGAGTAAAAGGTCCTGAGCAGTTGAATGACTGCCAACCCCCACTGGTGCCTCCCCCATGAATGGTAGGCATTTTCTGAACTGGATCCATTTTGGTAGGTTGAGGGATCCCCACTGCCCCACTACCAGGAAGGGGGGGAAGCCATGGGGGGAGAAGGAGGTGGTGCTGTGAGCATGTGGACGGGGTGGGGAGTCAGCGCAAACACAAGCTGCCCAGGACAGGAGGATAAAAAAGAAGATATTAGAAACAGCTCAGTAAATGAGCATGATCTGGCATGGCTTTTAATGAATGAGCACATGCTTGTACAAGCATGCGCTCATTCATTCCAGCTCAACCAGATGGCCGAATACTTTAAGTTACACTATGGGGCATGAGTTCAGGAGGAGAGAGGGACCACTAGCCACCAGGGATTGGGATACTTTATTTTATATTGTGCCTGTGCTCAGTGAAGGGGGGTCCACAAGACACCAGGGAGTACTTTAAATTACTCTAATGGGTGGGGGCAGGATCACTAGCCACCAGGGATCGGAATACTTTATTTTATATTGTGCCAGTGATCGGTTAAGAGGGGGTCACTAGACACAGGGAAAATCCTTAATATCTGGCAGTGATCAGCATTCGGGGGGGGAACACTAGACACCAAGGAATTTAATTTTACATGGGGCCAGTGATTGGCGGAGATGGCATGAGACACCAGGGACTCCTGTTGTCGATTGGAGAATTCAACATTTGGTAACTTTGCCTTGCTTTTTGGTTTTCTAAGTGCAATTTGCACTTTAAAAATACCCAAATGCAAAGTGAAGTCTCAAGTCGTGAATTACTGATCAACCAGGAAAAGTTCCCGAAATGATCTGAGATGCAGATTTGGTGAATTTGCAGGAAATTTGCCTGCAAATTTAAACTTCGCTGCATCTCTACTCATGAAGCTTACACCACCATATAGCAGAAAGACATACAGTATAGATTTATACACCCAAGTCCCCTGATGTTGGACAGACACATAACCACAGAACATATTATGCACTATGCAGAAGGGAAGTGTAGAGATGTCTCCATATTTTGCTTGCACACCAGTGAATGTGGGCTTTCCTGGACATATGCATGTTTTATTCATGCTGAGGGCAATTCTTGCTGCATGACAGGCATTTTCAAATGCAGAACTCTTTATACTTTTAAATACTTTCAAAGTTTCCATTTCATATCAGTCATGTATGCTTATGTGCTTAGACCAATTTTTGATAAATTAATTATTTAGGTTTGAGGTTCCCTCAAATCCTCATTTAGTTTCTTTCACCTCAGCAGTACTACTCTTTTCATATTTCTAAGACAGTCGACAATATTGGTCACACTGGCCTGATACTGTTCATCTGAATGACCCAGAATTGTGCAACTGATGTCATGGAATGTCCAGATAGTATGAAAAGCAAGAGATGTCTGTATGGTTGCATCTACATACAAAAAACGTCTGTTAAAAAAAGAACAAGAGCAGTAGTAGCTGCTGAGGATGGAGGAAGGAAGGATTCAGTTTAGTTGCAATGGCAATAACAAGCATTTGTCAATGCTGAACATTTGATGCATTGTAAGATGTCCACACCTGCACCTTGTTTATGCCTGTGAGGTACTTGATCGTGTCTATCATGTTCCCCCACTCTCTCCTTTCCTCCAATTTGGTCCTTTAATCTCTCTTGATACATTCTTGGCTGCTTTTCTGTGGACCACCTCTACCCTGTCAATGTCCTTGCACAGCTGCAGCCTCCAGAATTGCACACAGTACCGTAGGTGAGGCCTCACTAGTGCATTATACAATGGCATCACCACCTCATGCCTTCTGCTAGTGATACCTCTGCCTATGCACCCCAGCATGCCACTGGCCCTTCTTGCAACATTTGTGCTCTGTTTTGACACCTTTAGGTCATCAGAACTGATAACTCCTAGGTCCTTTTCTTCCTTGGTGATTGTCAGCACCTCCCCCTATCCTGTAACTTCCTCAGGTTTCCCTCTTCCCAGGTGCATTATTTGTGCTTCCTTGGATTGAACATCAGTTGTCAGTCCTCAGACCATTTTTCAAGCCTTTCCATGTTCCTGCTCATTTTCTCCACCCCTTTTAGAGTATTCGCTCTGTTACAGATGTTAGTGTCATCTGCAAATAGGCAGACAGACCTTTCCTTCTAGCCCTTCCACAATGTCTGTAATGAAGACATTTAACAGGACTGATCCCTGAGATACCCCACTGGTCACTACCCTCTCCCCCAATTGGATTCCATTACCTCCACCCTTTGCCTCCTGTCCATCATCCAGTTTCTAACCCAGTTTATCAGCTTGTGCCCTGTGGCCAGACTACCCATCATGTTAATCAGCCTTCTATGTTGGTCATTGTCGAAGGCTTTCCTGAAATCAAGGTAGGTGATGTCCACCACCCCTCACTGATTTACTTTCTTACTGAGGTATTAGGGTTTCCAACCCTATCGCCAACCCCCACCCCCACCCTGCAGAGACTGACAGATGTTGGGGGGGGGTGTCTTTGGGTCAATGGCCATAACGCTCATGCCATTCCACCTCACCCCACCCTGCAGACACCAACAGGCATTGCAGTGTGCCTTGGGGCCTTGGTCCCATATGCTCACCCCATTCCATAAGAAAATTAGCTGTGATTGGTGTAGTATAGGAAAATGGGGTGAACATTAGGGCCAGAGGCCCCAATGTGCACCTTGATGCCTTTCACTGGCTGCAGGGTGAGGGTGGGGGTGGATTGGCATGAGCATTACGGCCGATGACCCCAAGTCACACCCCTGACACCTGTCAGTCTCTACAGGGTGGAGGAGATGAGCTTTACGGTTGGAAACCCTAATACCCCAGGTGTTTGTTGATATTTCCACTCCAAATTTTCAACATGTGCATTTTGGGACTCCACCTCATGAACAGTGACACTATCATTTTGTTACCCATTCCCAAAAGGTGATTTCGTGCAACGACTGCACCATTCAGTGCCACAGGTGTGAAAACACATTTCAGGCAGAATGTGAAAAATGACAGCTATACTGTTCAAGAGGTGGTGTGAAAAACTGGCAATGTTGAATATTCAGAGTGAAAATATAAACATTTGTCAAAGTTATGCCCATGCATAGCAAAATTTCAACGACCTCACGTAGCTCGGGCATTTTGGGGTATTTTTGTAGCAAATTTTCAACATGGTTTCTTTGAGACCCCACCTCATGAACAGTGATACTGTGATTTCATTAATCCATACCGAAAGTTGATTTTGCACAGTGACCATCCCATTCTGCAACACAGGTGCAAAAACACGTTTTGGGGAGGATGTGAAAAATGAAAGCTGTACCGTTCATAAGGAGGTGTGAAATAATGGCAATGTTGAAAATCTGGAATGAAAATGTTAAAAATTGGTGAAGTGATGAGCGTGAGTAGAAACTGCTCAACATATGCTTGAAACGCAGTCATTTTTTGGAATTTTTCCACCAAATTTGTAGCGTGGGCTTTCTTTGGACCCCATCTCATGAACAGTGGCACTGTTATTTCATTAATCAGTCCCGAATGGGGATTCCACACAGCGGCTGCAAAATCACCTTTTAGGACAAAGTAACAAAATGACAGTGACAGTGCTCAATAGGTGGGGTCCCAAGAACCCCATATTGAAAATTTGGGGCAAAATTCCTAAAAATGGCTGAGATATCAACATAAGTTGAAACACCCATTGACTGCCATTGTACAGCGCTTACCTTTGAATCTTCAATTTGACAGGCGGCTTTAAAGAGTGCAGACCTGTCCGGGTACGGAGAAGATGACAGCACCATCCTCTGGAGGTTAGTATGGGGTTGGGGGGTACAGGGAGGTGGGTGCTCAGTGGGAGGTTAGGGATGGGGGAGGGGGACTGGGGAGATGATGAGGGACTGTTTTCTTTTTTGCAGGTTAAAAATAAATATGTCAGGGACGATTTTCTTTATTTACAGGTAAAAAAAGAAATAATTTTAGGCACACTGGGGATGGCTCTCAGTGTGCCACATGAGTTGGGGGGAGGAGAAACATGCTGCCAACAGGGGTATGGGCACCCTTGTCAGCAAAGAAAGTGGACTTGGGGGGTGGGGACATCCAACAGTGGGAGTGGGCATCCCGGTGTTGGAAAATTATCTGGGCACACTGGGGTGGGCTCCCAGAGTGCCACAATGTGGGGGGGATACATACCGACTTGGGGATTGGGCACCTCGATGTCAGCAAAAAGACTTTGGGGGAGCAAACCAGTTCAATGCAGGATCCTGAATCGAAAATTTTGAGCCAGGATTCTGCATCGAAGAAAAGACGTCAGGGGACAGGTTTTTATTTTCACAGGTTTACTTTTTTTAATAGCACATTTTGGCACACTGGGATGGGCTCTCAGTGTGCCGCATGACATTAGGGATATCATGCCAACATGGGATTAGGCACCCCAATGTCGGCTTTAACAGAAAGCTGTACCACAGCTAATGTTGAGGTGGGGGGGCTCAGAGAAACTGAGCACTGGGAAAGAAAGCTGCACTGTGGCTAACATTTAAGCTTTTGGGGTGGGGGCCAGAGGGAGCAAAGATGAGCCTAACTATGGCCATGTGCATTAGTGTGCACTCTATTGCGCATGGCCGGAGTTCGGGCTCCAGATAGCAAATAAAGTGCTCCCATTGGAGCGGGTCATTTCTTTTAAGTCCAGGATGTGCCATTTCAGCAAAGCTGAACTGCTGTCATGAACATAGCGCCTAGTCATTGCTGTGCACTGCCAAACCCATTGCAGTTTCAGCTGTAATTGTCTTGGCAGTGACACACCTCTCATTTCCCCTTATTGTTCCAAGGCACTTGGTGAGCAAGCACATCGAACGCAAAAATGAGATTATCACTGTAACAAAACAGGCCTAAACATACCAGACTGTAGGACAGTCACAAAAGGAAAAACAGGAGAATGTAAAGGTACTGAATAAACACAAATTCCACATCACAGCAGTAAGGAGTCATATGTAAAATTCTGAATGGAAAATATTAGGTTCCTGTAAGTGACTTCTAATGGTCTTAATAGCCATACTTAAGACCTACCATACTGTCTAGTTTTAGAGAGGTTTGTATGGCATTAGAACTTGTTTGTTACCAGGACATGCAGTTAAACTAGTGAATGATTTGCTACTGCTTTAGGAGTGCAAGAGCACTCAGAATGTATCAAAAACTGGACTACTGCACTTAGGACCCTAGAGAGGGGTTAACCAGCCCAAAAAGGGACAGGTGGCAAAGCTACTCCCAGGAGTTATGTTAATGTTTAGTTAACCATCATCTAGGCCTCTCGGGGCATGTAGAACTCAACTACACCTCATGCCACTTTACAGCCCTAGAGGGTAATTAATAGAACATCAACACTATCCTGGTCTTGCCTTATTGCTTAAATCAACCAACCCCTATCCAGCATTTGGTATGATTTCTGCAGTAGTTTTGCTGTCCAAAGCATCCAGCTAGAGAATGTTTCCCCTGAGACACCCTAACCAAGTCTTTTAATATTTTAGAAACTGAAATCATACCTTTGCTTAGCTTTCTATTTTTTTCTTCCAGAAAAACATACTAAGCCTGTTCAAATGTTCCACACAGCCTAACCCCTCCATTTCTATAATCATTTTATTTGCTTTCAGCTGCACCCTCTTGATTGCCGCACTATCATTTTTATGCTGTGGCTATCAGAACAGTGCACAGTACTCCAAGTACAGATTTCCCTCTGCCCTAAAAAGTGGCAGAATCCTATTGCTTTCATGGCTTGTTATCCCTTTTTTAATGTAACCCAGCATTAGATTTGCCATACCCACTGCATCCACATATTGCTGTGACGGCTCACCATTAATTTTGATGACCTCCGAGTCCTTTTTATGGTCTGTTGCAGCCTTTCATTTTTAAATATAACCCTTGACCTGAATTTTTTGACTGTAGTTGGAGGATCTTATACAGTACTCTATCACATCGAATTTCATTTGCCACCTTGAATTTCCACTTGAATTGCTACTTTCTTGTCTATTCTTCCTGTACACCTAAGTCCCTCTGCAAATTGCTTTCCTATTCTTTGTAGGACATCTGATAGGTTGTGCATTCCAGTGGTTAAAGCTAAGTAGTCCCAGGTCTGAAGCCCACCATAGCCACTGGTTCAGAGAGTGACCTTCAGTTTTCAATGACCAATTTAGAAAGAAGACTAATTGCTTGACCTTGATTTCCTCCTTAAAGAAGTACATACAGAACATGATATGCCATCAGCTTCCCAACATAAGCTGGGTTTTTGATAAGGTAGGCTAGCATAATTGTTTTCAGAAACATAGAAATATAGAATTTAATGGCAGATAAGGACCGCTTGGCCCACCCAGACTGCCCATTTTCCTACCTAATGGATAAGCTGCAGAACCTAGTTAACCAACAGCCTACTTTTTGCTACCCCCAACCCCCTAGAATTGCTTAATGTCTGTCATATTCATTCTTGAATTCCCTCACTGTTTTCAACTCCACAGCCTCCTCAGGAAGGTGTTTCCACAACCCTCTCTGTGAAAAAATACTTCCTCACATTACTTCTGAGCCGTCCCCCCTCTCTCTTCAAATTGTGCCCCCTTGTTCTTGCACACCTCTTTTTCTGAAAGATGCTACCCTCTTGGACTTTGTTGATCCACTGAGGTACTTGAAAGTTTCTATTATGCCATCCCTCTACCTCCTTTCCTCAAGGGTATGCATATTAAACTCCTTAAGTCTCTCTTCATATGTCTTCTGGTGCAGCCCTACCATTTTAGTTGCCCTCCTCTGGACTGCCTCCATCCTGTCTATGTCCTTGCAGAGACTGGGTCTCCAGAACTGCACACAGTACTCCAGATGGAGTCTCGCCAGCTATCTGTACAGAGGGATAACAACTTCCTGTTTTCTACTAGTGATGCCTCTCCCTATGCATCCCAGTATCCCCCCAGCCCTCCTTACTGCCTTCTCACATTACTTGCCCACCTTTAGGTCATCTGATATGAATACCCCAGGTCCCTTTCCATTTTTGTTGTTGTTAGTATCTCACCCCCCATTGTGCACTCTTCCCCTGGGTTTTTGTTCCCAGGTGCATTACTTTGCACTTCTTAGCATTGAACCTAAGCTGCCATACATTTGGCCATTCCTCCAACCTTGCCAAGTCCCTTCTCATCCTTTCCATCCCACCTTGTGTATCAGCCCTGTTGCAGATCTTTGTGTAGTCTGTAAAGAGACATACTTTTCCTTCCTGTACCTCTGCAACTGTCACTTATAAAGACGTTGAAGAGGACTGGTCCTAGTACTGAACCCAGCGGTACCCCGCTGGTAACCCCCTTTTCTTCAGAGTGGACTCTGTTTACTATTATCCTCTGTGTCCTGTTCTCCAGCCAGTTTTCTACCCAGGCTACAATCTTGGGACCCACTCCAAGGCTGGCTAACTTGTATATTAATCTTTTGTGTGGGACTGAGTCTAATGTCTTGCTAAAGTCTAGGTAGGCCATGTCCATATCCCCTACCTGATCTACTACTTTGGTCAACAAGTCAAAGAAATATATTAGATTCATCTGACATGACCTTCTCTCTGTGAAACCATGCTGCTTTGGGTCCTGTGCCCCTCTGGCCTCTAGGTACTCAACAATTCTTTCCTTCAGAAGTGATTCCATCATATTCCCTATCCCTGAGGTCAAACTAACAGGTCTGCAGTTTTCTGCCTCTGCCCTGCCCCCCCTTTTGTGAAGTGCAATAACATCTGCCCTCCTCCAGTCCTCAGGTACCACCCCATCTTTCCATGATTTGTTAAAGAAGGTAGTCAGTGGAGTCACTAGTTCTACCCTTAGTTCTTTTAGAATTCTGGTATGAGTCCCATCAGGCCCCGTTGCTTTGTCCACCTTTAGTTTTCAGAGTTTCTTCAGAACTCTTTCTTCTGTGAATGGGCTGGTATCAACCCCCCTATCCAGAGTGTTTCCATTGTTTGGTTTAGGTACCTCTCCCTCTTCCTTTGTGAATACTGAGCACAAATATTTACTTAGTATCTCTGCTTTTTCACAGTCACCCTCTGCCCACCCCCTCCACTTTATTAAGCCTCACTATCCCTCCCTTGGTCTTCCTTCACTCCCTGATGTACCTATAAAAGGTTTTATCCCTCTTCTTAACTGAGTTGGCTATCTTTTCCTTGGTTTGGGCCTTTGCTGTTCTGACTGCCTTCCCCACTTCCTTCTGCTTTAACTGATACAGTTCTCTGTCCTTCTCTTTCTGTGATTCATGGTATTTCCTGAATGCTATTTTTTTCTCCTTAACCTTCCCTGCCACTTTCTTTGAGAACTATAGTGTTTTTTTTTACATTGTTTTGTTTTATTTGCATCACACAAAGATGTGTTGCCTCTGTGATGGCAGATCTCATTATTCTGCATTGTTCTTCCACCCCTCCTTCCTGCCCATTTGCTAGTGCATTCCTTAGGTGCTCACCCATGTTGGCAAAGTCAGCCCTCCTAAAGTCCAGGACCTTTGCCTTTGTATGTCTTGACTCTACTGCTGTGTTTATCGTGAACCATACTGTTCGATGGTTGCTAGTTCCCAGATGGCTACCCACTTCTAAATCTGTGACCCTCTCTCCATCTCCATTTGAGAGTACCAGGTCTAAGATTGCTCCCTCCCGAGTGGGTTCCAATACCAGTTATCTAATGCATGCCCCCTGCAGGGCATCTAGAATGACCGCACTCTTTGATGTGGCTGTAGCAAATGCACTCCAGGTAACATCTGGCATATTCAGATCCCCCATCAACAATATCTCCCCTTTTTCTGCCTTTCTAAGGATACCTTCTATCATTTCTTTGTCAATTTCCTCCCCCCGAGATGGGGGTCTGTCATTTCCTTGTCCATTTCCTCCCCCTGAGTTGGGGGTCTGTATACAACCCCTGTGCGGATTGCGGTACCATTGCCTGTCTCCAAGTTGATCCACAGTGCTTCCTCTCCTCCCCATTTGCCCTTTTGTTCTGTTACTTTGATTCCTTCCTTTATATAGAGAGCTTCTCTAGCCTTCTTTTATGTAGAGAGAGAGAAGGGGCTTACTTCCATAAGAGCAAACATATTTATTTATGCACTTCCGTAATTTTCCTATCATAAAAGTTGCCAGTTATTAATCTCACTACTATGTGGTATATAAAAAGGATATTTCCAACAACATTTGAATGCTAAACTTAATATGAAATACTGTATATCCTGATATTTATCTGCTGTTGGCTATGATAGCATCCAGATGGATTCTTAGAAATGTAGAAACTTAGATGTTGTCAGCAGATGGGGACCATACAATCCAACAGGTCTGCCCTTAGCTTCCTACCCCCCTACTTAGCAGCCTGCTTGTGTACCCCACAGTGTCTGTTCCATGCCCACTTGAATTCCTCCACTGTCTTGGCTCCTATCACCCCCTCCGGCGGGCTATTCCATGGTTCCACAACACACTCTGTGAAGAAGAATTTCCTTGTATTGCTTCTGAATTTTCCTCCCTTAAGTCGAAGGTTGTGCCCTCTAGTCCTGCTGTAGTCCTTTACCTGAAAGAGGTTCTGCATGTGCACCCTGCTGTTGCCTTTAAGGTATTTGAATGTTTCTATAATGTCCCCATGATTCCTGTGTTGTTGTAGGGAGTATAATTTGAGGTCATCCAGCCTTGCCTTGTGTTGTTTCTGATGCAAGTTTTGCACCATCTTTGTTGCTCTTCTCTGTATCGACACCGGCCTATCTTTGTACTTCCTGAGGTGTGGCCTCCAGAATTGGACACAATATTCCGGGTGAGGCCTGACCAGGAACCGATACAGGGAGCACGATTACTTCATGCCTTCTGCTCTTGATGCCCCTCCCTATGCTCCCCAGGATAACACTAGCCTTTAGTGCTGCCTTTTCACATTGTCTACTGACCTTGAGGTCATCTGATATGATCACCCCTAGGTCTCGTTCCTGCCTGGTAGCCACCAGCTGCTCCCCTCTCATTGAGTACAGTTTTCCTGGGTTATGCAGGAGCATGACCTTGCATTTTTTGGTATTGAATTTCAATTGCCAGGTCTTGGACCACTCCTCCAGTTTTCAGAGATCAGCTTCCATGCTTTGCTGTCCCTCTGTTGTGTCTACCCTGTTGCAGATTTTGGTGCCATCTGTAAACAGGCACACTTTTCCCTCCAGGTCATCCACAATGTCGCTGATGAATATGTTGAAAAGGATCGTCCCCAGAACTGAGCCCTACAGGACCCCACTAGTCACCCTCTCCTCCACAGACAGAGTGCCATTCACTAATACTCTCTGAGTTCTCCCATTTAACCAGTTTCTGATCCAGTTTTTAACCTCAGGCCCAATTCCCTTGTTTTCCAGTTTTTTGACTAGTCTTCTATATGGAACAGAGTCAAAAGCTTTGCTGAACTCCAGGTGAACCACCTCCACTACCCCACCCTGATCCACTGTTTGAAATGGCACAGTAACTCTGGATGTAGCCAGCTCAAAGAGACAGAGAATGAGGAAGACGTGTAAGGATTAAGACAGCAACATTGAATTGTGGGAAAAAAAAGAGAAGAGATAAAATAGGGTATATAGAGGGAACCAGAGCTATGCAAACAGGAATGGAGGGAGAAGCAAAGATGAGAGAGATGGATTTTTAGACTGATGGTTTAAATAAGGCTAGAAGTGGGAACAGGATAGAGAGAGAAGTGGTACTGTGTCAGAGCATGATTGAGTGGGCTAAGGAGAGGGTTTGAGATGGAATAAAGAGTGAGAGAGAACATGTGGTGAGTTGAAAAGAAATTGATTGAAGTGGATGTGAGTTAGAGAGATATTTGTTTATTCATTCGTTCATTTATTCATTCAGTTACTTATTTTTTTATTTATTAAGTGGTTAATTACACTGATTTGAGGGACCTTTTTTCAGGTATAACCTGGTTCTTGATAAGCAAAGTATTAAGGTAGCAACAGTAATGAGATATAAGTCTTTAAGGATCCATGACAGGAGTCCGACAAAAATTGTGTTGAATGCCCTGTCAGAGACAGCGGCAGGTTGACCGTATTCTGCAGTCAGCTGCTGGTTTGCTATTTGTATCTTTGTTTTCTTTGGGGGGCTTTGCCCCCGAACCCCCCCCCACTAGGTGGGCTGCACCCCCCACATCCTCCACTTAAGGATTCTCAACTCCAGTCAGAGCTGATTGGGGGGGGTGCAGGACCCCTGAATGTCAGCGTTGGGTTCTAGTGGGTCTCCCACCATGGCTAGGCACTGTAGTCGCTGTGAGGGACCTTGCTGGTGAAATGTCACTGTGGGGGGGGGGGTAGTAACCTAGTCTTTAAGGCAGTTCTGGAATAAATTTGCAAAACAAATGAATGTATAGCCCAAAAAATAAAAAAAGGCTACAATGTACGTACATCAAGTACTATACAAATGACAAAGATTAAGTATGATCAGAAGGTTTTCATGGGATTTTGGAGTTTAGCAGAATATAATGGTAACATCAATGCTAACTTACTGCAGCAAGAAACAGTTACAAAGTACAGCAGTTTGCGTAGCACAGTTCCAGAGAGATGAAGTTAACAGGTGAACCAAAGTTACATTTTAAGGAGAGAATGGGAAGATAGGTGTTAAGCTAGAGAAAGAGAAGCACTTTAGGAATGGGTCATATACATGGGTGTTGACTGGAGAGAGAAGTGTGTGTGTGTGTGTGTGTGTGTGTGTGTGTGTGTAGGTCAGTGAGACAGAAGCAGAGATCAGCCTGAGGGAGTAGAAGAGAAAATGTATTTCAATGTACTCTGTGATCTGCACTGGCTGCAAATCAGATGGCAGGTGTGCTTTATGGCTTTTGCCTGGATAAGATCCATTATGGATGGATAACAGGTTATATCTTAGACCTCAAGGCATTTGGGACAGGATTCACGAAAAGGTGATGCAAACAAGGAATGCTGTGTCCAAAATTAGATTTAGACTTTGATCAGTGCATTTACTTTCTTAGGTTGTATTCACAAACTGTATCCAAAATCGTGGACGTAACAAAACAGGGGCAACTGCATCCAAAATAGGCCACATCCATGCAGGAATAAATATCAGCAATAAATGTTTGTCATGCACTTTTAGCCAATGTGGAGGTTTACTTACAAATGTTATTATTATATTTCTCTACTGCAGTTGTCTGAGTAAGTATTTTTTTTATAGGACAGCCCCCCCCCTGCAGCTGGCCCAGGTTCAGTGGCAGCATACCGCCTATCTGTGGCACCTATCCCCCCATGCAGGGATCACGTTGCATAGACACTGGGTTGTTTTTTTTATCATAGTTACCAGAGTGACTGCAGAAGTCCCTAATCCCACCCCTGAGGATGCCAGTATGAAGGATCGAGATCCAGGCAAGAAGCCATGCTGAGACGTTACTTCCACCAAGTGTCTAATGGCATCCTCCCCTCCCAACACTGTCCGCTTGTTGGAGTGGTGCCTAACCCTCCCCATAAGTGGAGATTTGCCAATCAGCAGCTTAATGCATCTCCTCCCTTCTTCCAGCCAACCCCTGGTGACCTGGGCTTGTTCCCAAACTTGGGTCACTGGTGTAACGTGAGGTGTGATGTTTGAGTACATATTTTCATGCTGTGGATATAGAGATGGTTAGCCCCCTGTATGTATCGTGTAAAGTGTTTCCTTATTCACGTCTTACTAGCACTGCATTTTCAAGCTCTGCCACTCCACTGGACCAGCAATGGTGGTAGGTGTGGTGCAGCTGGACATTTGGGGAATGTGCCATATCAGGCAAGGGTGAAACAGTGGCAGCATACTGGATCAGCATATTTGCCTGTGATACTCCATGTAGGTCCACACTTGGTATCTGAATTTGGAAAGTTGGCTTCACCCTCCTGCATGCCTAGCTCTGATCCCAGCCATATACTGTGCTGCTTTCTGTCAGTTAAGACGTTCACTAGCCTGCTTAGACTATCTTTCTTTAGTCTGCCAGCTATGCCCATTTCAGCCTCAGTTTACCAGCCACACCTGTTTGTGAAGTGTGATACTTAGAGGTATTACAAATATCGATGCAACACCATCCTCACATCCAAATTCAAATCTGCATCACTTTGAGCGTTAGAGTTTTGGACTGTTAGGTTTAAACATAAGTCTATTGCATATTGAATGCAGTTATCTCTGTGAATGATGTGACATTCATTTTGGACACAGCCTCCAGTGTTCTGGGTGCAGCTTCACCACTTTGAATATTACTTTTGCTTACGGTTTGTCTATTTTAAAGTGTTATGAATCCTGCTTTGTATCACTTGATTTATCTCCTATGGCTAGTGGTGGAGGAGGAGTGGTTGGATGTTTCACCTTCATGGTTCATGCCAACAGGTGATACTAAACAAAGGAGGTGATGGAATCTTTTTCATAGCAGCACTGCAACTCTGGAATGATCTTCCAGGCTATATTCTTTAAGTCACCTTCTTGTTCACTTTTAAAGATCACTTGAGATATTTTTTTTGTTCCTTTCCTCCCCCCAATCATCCACTCTTTTGGGCCACTGAGGCCCACTGCCACCACGCACACCCCATGGCCATCTGCCACCCCACTGATGCCATGACCCCAAGTAGCCTAATGTAACCCATTGTCAGGTGGGCCTCTTCCAGTAGGACTTCCGGGGGAGGAGAAGTGCCTGCAGGTGTCTATATATGCATCCCAGGCATGGCAGGGTTGGCACAGACACCTCCGGGCAACCAAGGCAATGTGGACTGACTGCTATCATCAAGGCTAGCCAAGGGGGATTTTCCACTTTTCTCCCTTTCCACCCACTCCCTGCTCACAAATTAGCCAGCTGTGGTGATGTCTTGGGGGAAGGGGCATTCGGCGGCATGTCAAGGAAACATGCCACCTCAGACACCACCCCAAGCCACCCCCAGGGTTGACAATCAGCAGAATAATGCCCACCCATCCACCCCAAGAGGACGGCATCCAAAATGGTGCTCTAAACTCCCTCCCCAACGGACTCCGGTCCTGACACCCAGGCTTAGGGTGTGAACCTAGGTCACCTGCGTTCTGCGCAAACACCTTCTTTCAGTGCCTACATTTAATTTTTACATGCCTTTTATGCCCCCATATTCAAATGTTTATAATGGCGCTAATCATGTTAATGCCATGTAACCTGTGAATAGCACCGGTCAACAGGAAGGGGATCTGACACTGCTATTGCACAGAATATACTGCAACGCCCCTGCAAATGAGGGATTCCGCATGCTTATTGGGAGCAGTGATATATTTACCTGTTTTGGCATTGCTAAACAACCACCATTGCAGTGCTATTTAATGCTGCAGAAACCCTGTTCCTAACGCAACACAGCAATGTCCCCCTTGATTGCCTGTCCATCTGTGTATTGTAAATACCTGGTAGTCTAGTGGTTTCCTCAAACCCAAAAGGTCATCTGACACCCTTTCACCCCTGCTAGCTCATGTGGTAAGGAAGACCCTCCACACATTTCTTGTCACCCGAGTCACCAACACCAAACTGCAGAATTAGTGATGGCACACTGCACAAATCTCTGCTCACCACCTCGGGAAATCGCCATCTGCCTGTCAGTTAGTGATTGCGAGTACTGTAGAAACAGCTGCTTCAACAGTACTTGTGATTACTCGGTGACAGAGAGTAGCTGGCCGAGGTGGTGAGCAGAGGCTGTTCTGGTTGCTGTCACTACTGATGCAGTTCAGCATAGGTGACTGGGGCAAGAGGGGTGCGGAGAGGAGAATCCTAAGCAGGCAGGTTGGAAGAGGGGTTGGTTTACCTTTTGGGGGGTGGTGAGTCCACTAGAGCAGCAGGACTATTCAGTGCTCCATACTGAACCATTTTATAGCATTTTCCATCCACAGATTTGACACAAGGCATATGAGAGGGGCATATCATATGAGCATGTCTTGAGAGGGGCACGTACTACTTACCCTTTTCTTATGACTACCAGATGGGCAATTAGTGGGTGGAGGACCACTAGACAACCAGGTATTTGCAATACTCAGATGGATAGTTGATGGGGGGATGGGGGACTACTAGACTATCAGGGTGGTGTGAACAGCTGACAGGTTGGGCACTCATGGATGGGGGACATCCAGCACATGTACACTAATGGATCTACAATAAGCATGCAACTGACCCATAGTACCTTGCCTACCCAAAGGGAGCATTAGCATGCTAGGGCTGAGTATGGCCCACAAGATCCCTGGCCCTATCCTGTTTGGGATGCACTATCTCCACTGGGCTCCTGTGGGACATCTTAAGTCTGGGGCTGTGACTGTGGAGTACATAATCACTATGTACACAGGAACATGGCCCCATGTTCAGACAGTTAGCATGCTCCTGTCAGAACATGCCAATTGTGTAAATATCTCCCCCAAGCCAGCCATGCACTAAGTGCAGTGCAGCACTTCTGTCAGTGCAGAGCTCCTGTCAGCACAGCACACAAGGCCGGCTCTGTATATTTGGGCCTTAACACCTAATGTTTACAAAAATGTAAATTTTTTTATTTCTCTTTCCATGCTTTCTCAGGCAAAGCAGTGCCAGTCAGCAATGTGATGGGGAATGGGCATGCTGTCAAGAAATCTCCCACCTCCTCCCCCTCTTGCTTGGTGGTCCTGGTTGACCTATTGGTTTCAATTTATATTGCCTAATGGTTATTTTGTCTGGGCAGTCCAGTGAACTGCCACCCACCTCTAATCATCTCAGCACTCCCTGTTGTCCAGTGATAGCTCCCCACCTAGCCACAGTCCAAGGAAATAATGAGGCTCCCCTGAAGGCCCTTCTCTCCTGTTTGGCACTTCTGGTTGTAGTAATGTAACCACCCCCTTACTTTCTGCATGTAGTATTTATTTATTTAGATTTTGGTAACTGGGTAAGCCCACTGAGACCAGAGGTCCCTATTTCAGGGGCGACCTGGAATTAGTTACAGTAGATTACATACATTGGTATCAATATACAGTATTTACAGCTGGTACATACACGGAATTGGTATCAAATACTTAACACAGAGACAGCAGGCTTTACAAGGCTCAGAAAGTGTTAGACAGGTGCACAGTACATTTAACAATTTTGCATAAGAGTTTCACGGGAGAAATAGAAATGGCAAAATTAGTGACAGCATGACAACAGGCCCGGGCAGGGGGCTAGTGATTACAACCACAGAGACTAAGTTCCAGAAGGTACACTTCGACGTCTGACTTAAACCCTTGGAGAATAGGCTTGTCCACCTGACTTGCTGGGAGGGCGTTCCATAAGTACGGAGCGGCATACTGAAAGGAGCGCTTACCTTGGTTGGTGCGAACATGAGGAATGTCGAGGGGACGACTTGACTATGATCGCAAGGTACAGCACTGTACTTTTGGAGTGAGCAGCCCACTCAGATGGGGAGGAGGGCCAAAGGAGGTGAATTTAAAGGCCAAACAAACAGAGGAATAGGCCAACTTGTGCCGTAAGGTGGGCCAGTTTAGGTCTGCGAGGACCTCACAGTGATGCCTACTGGGGGAGGAGTTTGTTGAAAAGTGTGCCACCCCGTGGTAGAGCATGGAAAGTTTAATAAGCTCCTTCTCCCGGAGGAACTGCAGCAGAGGGCCCCATATAGGATGGAAGGGAGAAGGTTGCAGTTGGCTATGGGGTGTTGCGCCTCACCAGAAAGAGAGTTACCCAGCCGGTAGAGGAGTCCAAGCCTCTGGTGGATGGATCTAGTTAAGGAGTCAATGTGGGGTTTATAGGACAGCTCCTGAGCAAGGAGGATCCCAAGGTACTTGATCCTGTCTATGATCTCAACTCTCTTCCCTTGGGCTGTGTTGAGCTGGAGTAGTTTGCATCTGTCAGTGCCCAGACATCTAGTCCCAAACATAACAGCCTTGGATTTTTCTTTGTTAGGCACAAGAGAATTGGAGGTGAACCAAGCCTCAAAAGCAGAGAGACTGGTCTGCAGTTTGGCAGAGATGACACTGGGTAGTGGGTCACTGCAGTAGACAACAGTGTCATCCGCATATAGGATGAGGTTGCTCAGCTCGCAGACCCCCTCAATGTCATTGAGAAAAAGGGAGACTAGCAGGGGACCCAGGATCGAGCCCTGGGGTACCCCAGAAACCACAGGTCTGGTGCTTGATAGTGTTCCTCTCCAATGGACTTTCTGGGTTCTATTTATCAGGTAGCTCTCGAACCAGGAGAGTGAATGCGCATCCAGTCCTAGTCAGTGGAGTTTGGAAAGGAGAAGTTTGTGGCTGACCAAGTTAAAGGCCTTGGACAGGTCAATGAGTAGCACCCCCATCAGGGAGCCCTGGTCCATGGCCTTGAGGATGTTGTATGTGAGCCAGATAAGGGCAGTGTTGGTGCCATGACCTTTCCTGAAGCCATGTTGTACGTCGGCTAAGAGTAGGTGCTGCTCGAGATAATCCTGCAGTTGATTGTATGCCAGTCTCTCCTGCACTTTCCCGAGAGGGCAGAGTAGGGAGATAGGCCTATAGTTCCCCATTTTGTCCCTGGGTCCTTTTTTTATGGACAGGGACAATAGTCGATACCTTCCATTTACTTGGGACTGTTTCTTCAAGGAGGGACCTGTTGATGAGCAAGGTGACAGGGTAGGCGATTGCAGGGGCAGCGGCCCTCAGCAGCCGAGGTTCAATCAAGTCATGTCACGGAGAGGAGTTAGGGTTTATTTTGAGTAAAAGGGGAAGTACAGCTGTTGGTTTGACCAGTTTCAGGTGGAACTAAGGCTGAGGAAGCGCCCAGTCTGCACTGCTGTTTCAGAGAATCCCAGAGAGGACGGGGGAGAGAGTCCACTTGGATTGGAGAAGGAAGCACAGAAGGCCTCTGCTACTGTAGAGGGGTCGTTGGTCAAAGTATTCCCAACCAGGAGTGCATCTTATTGTGCATTAGTGGCACCCTTAAGAAGAGTGTTAATGTGTCCCAAGAATTTCTTAGGGTCTCATAGGTGACTAGTTTTGAGATCTTGCAGGTACTTGGACTTCTCATGTTTGGAAGCTTTTTTGCATTGGTTCCTCAACTCCCTGTACTTCTCCCAGTCAGATCTACTGCCTGAGGATTTGTAGAGTCCCCAGGCCCTGTCACGGTGTAGCATACTTCGCTTAAGGCCCGGGCTGAGCCATTTATGGCACTTGCTCTGTACCCTTAGCTTCTTACGTGGGGCAGGCAGATTGGACACAGGCAGAAATGAATTGGTGAAGTAGTCAAGCACCTCATCCAGTGTGGGGAGGGAGACTATAGGATCCCAGTCCACAGTTTGCAAGTCTGAGCAGAGGTTTGCTGGTACAAGCCTGCTAGAGTCCCTGGCTTCTATTACCCTAGCAGCAAGTTTAGGGGGCTTATTAGACCAGGTACATAAAATTGGTGAGTGATCACTTAGAATGTCTGCCATGATCCCAGCTATCAATATCTGGTCTCAGCAGGAGACTAGTGCCCAGTCGAGTAGGGAATGATTGCCTGACTTAGCGTTATGCCTAGTAGGCAGATCGATGACTTGGGTTAGGGAGGAGTCCAGCATAGGATTCTTGTTGATGGAAGTCCCCAAGGCAAGCCAGTTTAGATTGAAGTCTCCAAGGAGAATAATCTCCCCCATGGGGTGCTCTACCAGGGAAAGGGTTAGGGATTCAAAGGAGGAGGTAGCCGATTGGGGCATGAGGTAGGCACACCCTATGTACTAGGGTTTGGTGTCTCCGAGGAGCACTTTAACAAATAGGATCTCACTTACTGAGCCACAAAGGGTAGGGTGATCAAGCTGCAAAGCATGTAAGGTTGTGCTGATGTAGATGAGAACCCCACCACCTTTTTTCCCAACTCTGTCCTTCCTAAGAACATGATAGCAAACTAAGTCCACTTCATGAGGGAGGATCTGTGGCTTGAGTCAGGTTTCAGTCACAGCTAGTACATCGGGTTTGTACAGTGCTGGCCATGCCTCAAGGTCTTGGACTTTGTGCCTTAGGCTGCCGATGTTCATGTGCACCAGCTTGAGTCCACTGGTATTAGCCCAGAGAGGGTTGATAGGGTCACTGAGAGTGAGATTAGGGGAGTGGGGACCGGGGTTTAGTTCCATGTCCCCCCCTAGTGCCAGCTACGGGGGGGAGGTAGGAGTTGCAGGAGGCTGAGACAAGCTTTGTGAGGTACCATATTCTGTGAGTAGTCCTGCAGGCCATTTACATGGCATCTAAGGTTGAGAGAAGTGTGGCACGGGCAACTTCAGTTTGGCTTCTAGTAGGGGCCCATGAATTTGATTCAGTTTTGATAATCTGGCTAAACCACTTCATATCCTAATACAGTAACTGGCATGTGGTAAAACAGACTGCAGGTGGGGAGGGGGTTACAAATCCTTATTGTCAGCAGTGAATATTTATTTATTTTTTTTTTAAATTTCAAACTTTATTCAAGTTTTCAAAATACGGCATGACAAGGTTACAAAACAAACATACACAAGAGAAGCAGATCAGTTACCTGTCATGCCCCCTTCCTCCCCACCCCATGGCTTCGCAGAATCAAGTCTTAAATCAAATCAAATCAAATCATAATTTATTTGTATTGCACTTTTCAAATACCAAAGTGCGAGTACATAAAACATAGCATCAGTAATAAATAATAGTTAAAATTAGACACAATTAAAAAGACAGCAAAATATAAACTATTCAAAGGCCGATGTAAACAAGAAGCTCTTCAAAGAAGCCTTAAAGGATTCTGTGGACAGGCACTCCCTGATCCGATGAGGTAGAGAATTCCACAGGGTTGGAGCCACAAAAGAAAAGGCTCTGGCCCAGAAGATTGAAGACAAACCCTGGGAATCTCTAGCAATCCCTCATCAGTGGAATAGAGTGAGCGGAGAGGGCAGTAGGGCCGAAGGAAATCTTGCAAGTAGCCCAGTCCCTGTCCATGTAGGGTCTTATAGGTCAGTAATGAGACCTTGAAGGTAATCCTCCAATGCACTGGCAGCCAGTGCAGTTCACGTAGAACAAGTGTGATATGGCAAGTTCTTTGTAGCCCGGTCAACAACCTGGCTGCAGTGTTCTGCACCAGCTGCAAGCGGTGGAGATCTACCCCCAGTAACCCTAGATTTAGAGCATTACAGTAATCTAGATGCGAGGAATCAAAGACGTGGACCAATACAGGGAGGTCATTGCGTGGAACAAGGTGCTTTATCTGGGATATATTCCTCAGATGGTAAAACGGGGACTTGACAACATCCAACACCTGGGACTTAAGTGACAGCTCGCAGTCAAGTACTGCGCCCAGATTCTGCACCTGTTCAGAAGGTCTCAACTGGTTCTCCCCTAGCACAAGGCCAGAGGGGAATCCAGGAGTCAACTTCTCTGTGCGGTGACCAGGGTTCACCACCAGTACCTCAGTCTTATCCGGATTCAGCCTCAACCAGTTGCCACTCATCCAGTCCTGAATCTCAGTGAGGCAGTTGTTAAAGACCATAAATGCGTTGTTCTGTTCAGGTACAAAGGACATATAGAACTGAGTATCATCTGCGCAGCAGTGAAAACTCAGCTCATAATGCCTAATAATGTCTCCCAATGGTAGCATATACACTGTGAACAACATGGGAGCAAGCACAGAACCCTGCGACACCCCACAGGGCAGCACAAAGGGAGCAGAGGAAAAAGTTCCTGATACTAACCTCTGACATCTGCCCGAGAGGAAAGAGTGAAACCATCTGAGGACTGTCCCAGACAGTCCACAGATAAGCCACAAAAGTTCCAACAATATCCCATGGTCTATGGTGTCAAATGCAGAAGACAGATCAAGGAGAACCAAGATTGAACGGCACCTCCAATCTCTCGCAATTAGGAGGTCATTAAGTACCCGAACCAACGCCGTCTCGGTACTATACCTCTTCCAGAAACTGGACTGGAGCAGATCATAAATTCCATGGGTGGTAAGAAAGTCATCAAGCTGTAGCATGACTACTTTCTCAATAACCTTACCCAAAAAGAGCAGGTTAGAGATCGGTCTGTAGTTTGCGAGACAGTCTAGGTCAAGGGAAGATTTCTTCAAGAGGGGTGTCACAACAACCTCTTTCAAGGACTCTGGGAACACCCCTCGATCCATTGAGCATCAGACTATCTGAGCAAGGACTGGCCCGATCACATCCACTCAACCCATAAGGAGGTGCGTGGGGCCAGGATCCAAACTACAGCAAGTCGGCCACAAGCTCTGGATGATCTTCATGATATCCATGATCGCCAGCTGGTCGAAATCTGTCCAGACAGACTGAGGGCCTGTAACCACACATCAATCTCCATCATGCTTATTTGACCACGTTGTGCAGATGTCCAACCTGATAGTTGACACCTTATCATCAAAGAACCGAGCAAACTCGTCACACTTTCATTGTGGAAAGGCTCTACAGCCCTGCAGGCAGGCTGGATTGCACAGTCTATCTACAGTCCAAAAGAGCAAAGCTGGTCAATTCCTTGATGCAGTAATCTCCCTGGAAAGGAACTCTGCCTTCTTACGGGAGATCTCTGATTGATAGTCCAAATAATGGGTGATCAATCTAAGCCTGTCACTTTCAAGGCCGGACTTATGTACACCTCAAGTGCCATGGTGCTTGTTATCAACAATTCAAATCCAGTTGCTATCTCCTTGCTCACAGACTAGAGAAACTTAGCCCGTAGAGACAACTCACTGCAGTGTATAAAGAGAATTGAAACCATCTCACACTTTTTTATATCATGGGAGGGAGCCCCACAGACTAGCCTGCAAATGTTCTCCTCTGAGATTAAACAACAGGTCTTGGAGCCATTCAGTGCAGGAAATTTCTTGACTGTCAATCCAATGACACAGTACCATTTTTTTCTAGGTAGTGAGATTAAAGTCATATGGTATCTACAGTTCCTCACAAAGATAGAGGAGAAACATAGCACCCCTTGTGGTGAACACACCGAAGGTGAAAGAAAGAAAAAGATAATTATGGCAACATTCGCGGTTATGGTCCTTTTTCTGTGTTTTGCCTTCCCTCAGTGTTCTGCCCTCTCCCCAGACCAGCTCTGACCTGGAGTTGGAATCCTAGAGACCGGGGGGGCATGGGGGGTGCAGCTCCCCACAGAAAACAGTGCTAGAAGAGGAGGCACAATACCTGCGTCGGTATTGTGCTGTTGCTGTGGGGGAGGTCGGCATTCTTACTGACGAGATATCTTGGTACTTCCAAGGAGAAAGCACCCAAAACACTGCTGTCCGGGGTGAAACAATCATCAAGATCTAAAAAGGGGTCAACCTTGGATTTGATTGTATCCCAGAGCTTTTTGTTGGTAGGACATTCCCAAAATACGTGATATAGGGTTCCCTCATGCTGCCCACATCTGGTGCATAGTGATGATGGTGCATGACCCAATTTATATAATTTTACCAGGGACCAATACATGTCATTAATAAGCTGGTATTGTGTTAGCCTAAGTCTATCTTGGGGGACATAGATATGTAAATCCTTCCAGATGCAGTCCCATTTTCCTTGAAATTGAGGGAAAGTCTTCAACCAATACTTAAGATCTGAGCAATGGACATCCAGGGATTTAGATACAAAATTTGCGTACAGAAGTGAGACAGCATGAGGTTTACCACTTATAGGTCCCCAAGAAAGCACCTAATCATCGTTCTTGTTTGCTTCCATCCAACCTCCCAATGCCTGAAGTACCACATGATGTAACTGATACACTTTAAAAAGCTGGCCCCATCAATATTAAACTTAGCCATAATATCAATTGTGATCAGACATGTGCCATCTTTAAGGACGTCACCTAATCTAGAGACCCTAAGCTAGGGTATCCAGTTCCCAGGAATAGACTTCTCCCCAGTTTTAAGGTTGGGATTCCCTATAACTGGTTGGTATACACTCTTGGTGTTTTGGAGCCCCAAGAATGAGCACATCTTATTGTGAATTCTTACTGAGGTATTGACCGGGGAGGAGTCCAACCCCTTCGGCAAGACCCTGTGAGACAGGTATAGCATTGCCTCAGGCAATAAACCCACCTGTAAGATTTGTTCTCTCTCTATTAAGACCCATGCTGGGATATATGAACCTACTGTTTCGTGTTCTCTGGGCGCACTCCATCTCAAGCTCTTATTCAATTGACTAGTCCAAAAGTAAATCCCAAAGTGTGGTAATTTCAGTCCTCCGCACCTCTTGGACACAGCCAATTTGCTGTAGGCCCTGTGGGGAGTTTTTCCTTTCCAGATAAATGAAGAAATTCTGGAGTGGACTTTTCTGAATCATGCCAAGAGTTCAGCATATTCAAGGGGTAAAATAATCTAGGTAGTACATTCATTTTAATTAAGTTAATGCGACCCCATAGTGAGATAGGCAATGTCTGCCAACTACCAAGATCCTTCTGAACAATACCTAGCAGGGAATCCAAATTTAGGTGCTTCATCTGTACCTCACCTGTAGCCAAAAAGAGGCCCAAATATTTAATCTTACGAGGGCACCATTGCAAACCTAGTGTTTCTATGTCCCCCTTGGAGAGCCGACCATTTAGAGGCAATACTGTTGTCTTACTTGGATTAATTTTGTAATTGGACATACCACTAGAGCAGTCTATTGTACCGAAGACTACCAGAACTGAATTGCTGGGGTACCTTCAATGAACACTGAATATTTATTGCTGTAGTTTACGTGTGGCAGGTAGTATTTGCATGCAACTGCTGCCAATGGAAGAATTTGTGGTGTTGTGACAGAGTCTACAACCAAGTAAGTTCACTACAGCATAATGCTAAGCTAGAGTAATAGTTAATATTCCTTGGGGAGCTCGAGGCTTATAAGCCCCTCCCTGTAGTCCCTTCTTTACTTTCATGCCAATTACTATAGTGTCCCTGACTTCATTAATTTTTTAATAAAATTATATAATGATATTTCCAAAGAAAATGTATGTATCAAAACACATATAAAAAGAAATTAAATTAATGGCATTACAATGTCTCTTACAATATTTCACTATTCATATGTGGAGATTTTTTTTCTTATTTTGTTTGTTTTTCCTTTTTTTTTTGTATTTCTTTTTTTTTTTTTTTAGTTTTTTTATACTCCCTGATCTTTGAATGCCACTGTCGATGAAAGCTGTAGTCAACTAATTACATGAAGCTGGAGTCGGACTGGAGAATGGGCAGTCAAGCATTCATTCATTTTTTTTACTGTGCCATTCTTGGTGGATGTGTTGGGATGATGGGTCTTATTTAGCTGATAATGACTCTGAGTGACAGACATGATCATATTGAGCTTGTTAGCATGGAAGTTGTTGTAGTGTCATCATCAGGAGCAGGAGGTCCTGAATTGATGGTGTGCATCCGAGTAGCCCTCATACTGAAGCTACTGCTGGGAGTGATGAGCCAGACTGTGATGCTAGTGCCAGTGGGAGTCTGGGGAGACTTGCCATGTAAGCAATAAGACATGATGGGGTGTGCATTACACAGTTCTAATACACAGCTGGGGGTGTATTGAGGAAGGAGGCAGGAGACCAAGTGCGTTCAGCTCCTAGCCATGTGTTATGAATGTCTAATGCACATCCCCAGAGTGTCTTACTAAACTTATAAAACAGTTTTCCATATTTTACATACATGTAAAAATCCAAGTGTTTAAGTTTATATAGAAAAAATTGCAATCTTTAATGTACTTTGTTGTAAAATAGTTCCTCCACTTGCAATGTATTGCTGTATTTTTTTTTTTTTGCCCTTAGGGCTTTTGTCCTTTTGTGGCCACTATAGATGTAATTTGTTTCTTACAGGGTCAAAGTGGTTGCCATGGCTGCTGCACACCCACCATAATTTTGTTTTATTAGTTTTACTGGTTTTATGAACCATATGAACATGCAAACATATGAAGTTGCTGGCAGAAAAAGGCCCATAGGTCTATCAAGTCTGCCCAAGTGTGCAGCTCACAATTTAACGCTCTTGCAGCCCCACACCCTTTCCCTTCCCATCATCCCCCTATTCCCCAGACGTTCCCCCATTTTGTTCTTGTCAGTACTTACCTTGCACCTGACTCTGTCCCACCCCCACTTAAAACTGTCCAATGTCCTCAGTTCAAACAACTCCTGAGGCAGTGCATTCCACCCAGTGACCACCCTCTCTATGAAGTAGTGCCTCCTCATCTCCCTCTTGAATCTTCCCCTTTCCAGCATCAGAATGTGCCCTCTAGTGGCCCTTCCTTCTTTTAAGCAGAACAATTTTCCTGTTTCTGTCTCCCTAAACTGGTTGTCATAGCTTCGCCCCCCCCACAAACATACATCACACTGCTTGGCACTGCTATCTGTCAGAACCAGGAGTGTAGTGTTTGTTCCCCCCCCCCACACACACACACACACACACACACACACACATATCCCTCAGTGTGTGTTAGTGGTGGCTGCAAGTGGGAGCAGTTAATTTTTTTAGAACTGTTCCTTTCTTTCACAACAAAGAGAATGTCAGAATGGATAGGCTGGTGAACAAGTTTATATCAGAGATTGAGTGAGCAGATAGACTGGCCGCTGAGAGGAGTGGCATGAGCACAGCATTCTGACTGCTGGTAAGGATTTTAAAACACACACAAAAATGATTTTTTTTTAACACCAGCTTCTGATCTGCAATGTCTGACAAATGTACAATGTTTTGAGCTCAGCTGTCACTTCCTCTCATTGTTTGCAATCTGCCTATGAGGTCATCTATGAATCAGTAGTTAACGAGGGATCAGCAGCAGCAGCAGCTGTGTGAGGGCAGAGATAGTAAACCATTTAATTTAACTAAACAGGAATTAAATGAGTATTTTAAATAAATGTATGTAGGAAAGAAGTGTCAGATTATAGAACCCTGTGTGATGTTCCTAGAGGTTGAGGCTGTACAGATTAAAAAAACATGGCGGTAATTGAAATTCAACCAAAGCTGGATGTTCTAACTTGCTGCTTGATTTTCTTTATGTGTTCAGGATGTCAACACTTGTTTTTACCTGTGCATTAGACAGCTCTAATGCACAGGTAACAACAAATCGGCTTGCAGGGTTTTCCCTTCCCATTTTTATGTTTGCTTGTGTGCATCTGCAAGAAACATTATGTGGCAGCTTATGAGAGAGGCAGGTTGTGGAGGCGTGGCAGTGTGGCAGCCAATGGAGACATTGCATTTGGGGGCTTGGCACTGGTGAACCAATAGAGGCACAATGTGCTGATGACACTGGCTTCTAAAAGTGCCACCAACTTGTAATGTTTTTACAGCAGCAATCAGAGGCTGCCTCATCATTGCAGCATCAGCCATTCCACTGCAATGAGGGAGTGACCCATCATTGCAGGGTTGCCAAGTGTAATATTGTTTGTGAATGCAGTTGCAAGCCACCATCATGTTTACAAACAATATTAGATAGTCCCCAGTGCCAAGGGGATGCCCAATCCCCCTTGGCATCATGTTCCACTCCCAAAACAGTTTTTGTTTGCCGACGAGGGGGGCAATCCCCATCGGCTTCATTCTCCCTCCTTTCCAGTGTAATTTGCTGATGAGGGAGCCCACTCCCCATCGGCATAATGTCTCCCCCCAAAAACATTGGTTTTGTGCCGAAGGTGCCCAACCCCCTCAGCTACAGCCCCCAAAAATAAAAACACTTGGGTGGCACATTGGGAGCACACCCCAGTGTGCCAAATGTTCCTAGATGTTTTTTTCCTTTTTTTTTTGTTCCTGTAAATCAGAAAACCGTCCCTCATTGAGTCTGGTGGCTCCTCCCCAACCTGCACCCACCCTGTTTGCACCCTGCTTCCCCACACACACACACCCTCTCCATATTTACCTCTGGAGCCCAGTGTGATGATCTTCGGTGGACCAGGAACACATCTACACTCTTCAAAGCCGACCGCGAACTGAAGAAATGCCAGTAAGCTGTATAATGGCATAAATAGGGTTTTTTCAACTTTGGTGCATATCTCAGGCATTTCGGGGAATTTTGGCACCACATTTTCAACATTGGGTTATTGGGACCCCTCCTTATGAATTCAGCCACTGTCATGGTGTTATTTGGTCCCAAAAGGTGATTTCACGGTCACTCTGCAGATTCTCCTTTTGGGACCATAAGTGAAATGACAGTGCCAGTGTTCATGAGGTGGTCTCTCAAAAAGTCTATGTTGCAAATTTGGTGGAAAAAAATCCAAGAAATGACTTTTATGAGCATGCGTTGCGCAGTTGCTGTGCAAGCTCATGACTTTGCGAATTTGCAATATTTTCACGCCAGATTTTCCATATTGCCGTTTTTCCACACCTCCTTATGAACAGTACAGCTGTCATTTTTCACATCCTGGATGAAATGTGTTTTCGCACTTCAGGCATAGAATAGCACGGTCAATGTGGGAAATCAGTATTTGGGATACATTAAGAAAATCACAGTGACACTGTTCATTAGCAGAGGTCCTAAAATGCCTATGTTGAACATTTGGTGACAGAAGTCCATAAAATAATAATGTTACAAGCGTGCATCATGTAGTTTCCATGCACACTCGTAACTTCGCACATTTGTAATATTTTCAGGCCAGATTTTCAACTTTGCCATTTTTCCGCACCTCCTTATGAACAGTGCAGCTGTCATTTTTCACAACCTGGCTGAAATGTGTTTTTGCACTTCTGGTGCAGAATAGCATGATTGCTGTGGGAAATCAGTGTTTGGGACACATTAAGAAAAGCACAGTGACACTTAATGAGCAGAGGTCCTAAAATGCCTATGTTGAAAATCTGGTGACAAAAGTCCATAAAATGACTATGTTACTCACATGGTTTGTGCAGTTTCCACATATGCTCGCAAGTGCGAGCATTTTTAATATTCCCACTACAAATTTTCAACATTGCCATCTCTTCACACCTCCCTATGGATGGTACAGCTGGCATTCTTCACATCCTGCATGATCTGTGTTTTCGTACATGTGTTGCAGAATGGCATGGTCACTGTTGGAGCTCAATGTTCGGGACACATTGACAAAATCACACTGCCACTCTTCATGAGAAGAGGTCCCAAATGCTTTTGTGAGGTGGGGTCACAAAAAGGCCATTTTGAAAATTTGTAGTGCAAATACCAACAAACGCCCGAGGCATTAGGGTTTCTAACCATAACGTCCTACCCTGTATAGACTGACAGGCAATGAGGTGTGCCTTTGGATTGCCGACTGTATTGCTCATGTCAACCCCCACACCCCCCAGCCACTGACAGGCATTGAGGTGTGCCTTGGACTCTTCGGCCACAGACTTCACCCCATTCTCCTATGCTGCACCCATTTCTGCATATGTTCTTATGGAATGAGGTGACTGTAAAGCCAAACACTCTAAGGCACACCTCAACACATGTTGGTGTCTGCAGAATAGGGTGAGGTGACATGGCATGACCGTCATGGGTGACCACCCAAACACTTACCCCAATGCCTGTCCATCTCTACAGGATGGAGGTGGGGTTGGCGTGAAGTTCAATACTTCACTGCCATTCCTATTCTGCATCTGTCTAGCTCCTGCATTTCCAGTGCTAAAACCAGCAAGCAAGCAATCATTCAGCATTGTCAAATGTTTGTTTAATCAGAGATGTAGCTGTGGGAATAGTAGTAATTGCATTTATTTGCCATGAGAATAATTGAATGCATAGTTGTTTTATCTATGGTAAGCTGAGAATGAGAAAGACAAAAAAAAAAAAAAAAGATTCTCTGGATCTAGTCTTGAGCCATGTGATGATGCAATATCTGCAGTGGTACCAGAACATATTTCTGAACTGAAAGATGTTGAATGGCATCCAAGAAAATACAGATTTTTAGCCAGTGCAGACCAAATGACTTTCCAGTTATGCCAGAATTTTATTGGACCACTATTTCTACTCAACAGTTGTTCTGATAGATACTGTGGTAGCCATCAGTAATGATACCAACAGCTGTAATGCACCACAAAGCAGTATCATTCCTCTTAGCTCTAAGCCACCTAATGCATAACAAGTGATATCAGTAAAACCATAGCAGATGGCAAGTCACAATATTGCTACTGATGGTCCTGGCTGCCATGGTAAGCCTACATCATGTGCTCAGGTAGCAAGCCTGAATCTTACTCCCAAATGTCATAGCAGGCAGGAATTGAATATTCAAAAGCTACTAAATGTCCTTGATTATCTTAGGATCATCACTATCCAAGTCTTTGATGTAATCTTGCTCATGCCTGGCACTGTCCACTTGATAATACAAGAGAAGAGGAGGAACAGTATGAATAGGAGGTTGTATGTGCAGAATTGAGCTGGTTTCATCGAGCTGTCTTTGTTGTTCTATCATAAGTCTATGAAACAATATTTGTTTGGTATATTCTATGCATCCAGGGGGAATTAACACATTTTTAGATCTGGGATCAAGTAGTTTTGCCATTACAAATTGTGCGTCTGACCTAAAACTGTCAAACCTGTCAACAGGTTGAGTGATTAACATCTCTGCCACTTTTCTTTTAATGAGTATCGCATCCTTGATTATGATGACTCAGATGAACTTGTGGTGTCCCTTCCTTCTCCACCACCATCATTGAGGTAATCATCACCACCACCACCACCTCCATTAGTGCCACTGCTATGGCTACTTCCACCACCTTCCTTGCTTCATTGGACTGCTGTAGAAATTCATAAATAATTGGGTATGTGATATTCAAGTAGACTCATGGTGGGAAGGACAATGCTAAACACTGCTGGTTCTGCACTGAAATCTTTGGTGGCATGTACATATGGTTGCAGAAGTGGAACAAGCTTTTGCAGAGCACATTACTGCACCTGTGAAAGATAATCCTACACAGGTCCCATGCTCAAATTCTATAGCCCAGAACACAGGTTTCTGTCACTCACCCCAATGAGTTGTAAGTACATCCAGAAGAGCAGGGGTGGGTGGATGGTTCAGGTCCATGGGGCAGCTAGCCCCTGTTGAGTCAGATTGATCTCCTGAAAATAACTACACAAAAATGCTGCTGCATGAAGCAGCTTTTATTTAACACACCATAGTTGTATTATGCAGCACACAGCAGTCAGCTTAGACTACACAGGAGTCCCAAGAATGCCTCGACACTTCATTCATAAGAGCGTCATCAGAGGGTGGAGACTGTGAGCTGACACCTTCCTTAAGTACACTGAAAGTGCTCAGTGTTAATCTGTTACCAAATATGTTATAATACAAGTGCAAACATGATTGCAACCATTTTACATTAGGATCTGAAAAAGCTGGCAAAAGGATTTTAAAAAGACATTAAATAACTCAATCATTTTGTAGCACAAATGTACAAAATAGCAAATGTCATTATTGATAGTAGACTGAAACAGTGGTTACAATATGAAGCTTCCTCTGTCTTAAAATTTAAATACCCGTTTAAAGCTTGCTAACCATGTTCAAAAAGTCAATTCAGATATAAAAGTGACTTAAAGCAATCTATACATTGGGGAAACAGAGGTGACAGAGAGATGTAGAGAGAAAAAAATAATGAACCTGCTGAATTCATGCTATCTCCTACTTAAATAATTACATGAAAAGCCATGCTGTGCACATAAAACTACCCATGTAATATGCATGCTGCAAGCATGATTTAAATGGTAAATTGGAACCGATTGTATGCATGTTGCATGTGTACAGCAAGCAAGTGTGGAAAGCATGCTCTTGATGTTAAATTGGAACAGACTGCATGCAAAAAGCAAGCGGTCACTGACAACTGCACACATAGAAGTTAAATGACTTGCTCAGGATCAAACAGTGTACAAGTGGGTGTTGATGAGATTCAAACCCATGTCTTCAGGTCTCTTGGTTTGCAGTTCAGTGCCTTTAACCACTAAGCTATACTGCCTGCATACATATGTCTTGCTTGTACATCTATACAATTCTACATACATCAGCATGCATGTGGCATGCTTATAGCCACTGATATACTTTTTAGTTTTCTTGTCCCCCCTCATTCTCAGCTGCACAGCTGAACAGTAGCATACATACCAATGGAAACACATGTGGTTCTTGCCACGCCCAATACACACACTTAAAAAACTACTTAATTACTTCTGTCCAGCCTGGCCTGTACTCCTACTATTTTATCTTCATAGTTTTGAATACTTCCACGCAAACAAACTTTAAGGGGCAAAAACACAAAAGTAGCAATAACTCGACACCCAGTCACAAGGCCAGTCCCCCCCCCATGCACACACACTATAGCAGGTGTGGTCACGCTGCTACAGACAACCCACCAAGTATAGATATAAGCTGAGAGTTTCTTACCTGAGTACTTGGGAGCCAGAGGTAGGAGTCTTTAAGAGATGATGTCCATGGGTCAAAGTGCAAGGGCGTACCCCCTTGAAATGAATGGAGTTATTTTTTATTACTATTTTGTACATTAAGATGGTGAGTTGGAGAATAATGAAGGCTACTGTTCTCCTAACAAGGCCCTTGTTAGTCAAGCAGTGGCCTTCATTAATCTCCAACTCTCCATCAATAATGTATAAAATAGTAATAAAAAAATATCATCATTCATTTCAAAGGGGCATGCCCCTGCACTCTCCCTTGCCCTATGTCAAATGTGCCTGAGTGTGGGGATGTAGAGGTCAGCTTCATTGTTAAGGGTTCAAAAGCCTGACTGTAGTGGGGCTCCTATAGTCTTTGCATAACATATCACTCAACTGGCCCTAAATGGAAGAGACAACCCTCATTTTACCCCTGAAAACTGCTCTGCCCCTCATCAATCACTCATGGAAAACATTCTGCTCCAACAGATGATGTCCTGTAAATTTAGACTTTATGGCAGGGGTACCATTTCAGATTTCAGTGGGGGGGGCAACAGCCAGTGGAGGCCAGGTGCTAGTTAGCCCCTAGGTGGCAAGCTCTGAAATGTCTGAAACATCTCTAAAAGGTAAAATGTATTCCATTCAATACTCATCTCGTATGGGTCATGAAGCTATCTAGAGGTGTAGAAGTGTAAAAAAAACAAATCAATATTTCAGTCCTTCCTCCTACACCAATCCCCCTGTAAAAAAAATATTTACTTTACTTACCCAGCTGTATGACCAGAACCTGCAGCTTAGCCCAGTGTGCAACCAGCCCAGTTTTCCTTCCTCTCCTCCTCCATCCTTCTGCCAGAAGCTGGATGCTAGAATCAACCATCCCATGTCCCCAACGTGGTCATCAACCAAGTCACCTCACCAACCAAACTCACCCAACCTGAGTTGCTTGCTTCTTGCTTCTTGCTTCTCTGCTGCCATGGCTTCTTCCACACTGCACTGAACAAGGCCAGTGATGGCTACATACATCACTGCCACTGCTGCTGCAAGGCCTAGCTTGCTGCCGTGGGGGGGGGGCTATGCTGCTTGTTTTGTGAGGCAAGCTTAGTACAGTAAGTAGGTAGCCTAGTCTTGAGTTAGTTTCTAGCTCACCCCCAACCCCTTCAGCTACCAAGGGAGTTGGAGACTCACTAAGCAGACCAACAAAAATATGCCACCACAGCACTGCTATTGAGAGTTCAGTGCTCACTGACTCCTCCAGTCTGTAGTGTGTAGCCTGTCTACTCTGTGCTGGGAAAGATAGTATCCCACTTGCATAACTCATGTGCTTTTGCTTGGCTGGAGCTTCTCCACATCACATGTGATAGCACTGCCACTAGTAGGTTGAGAGAGTGGACAACACAATACAGACACAGTCAAGTCTGGAGTACACCTGCAGCGACAGCGCAACATAGGCCTGGGGGACATTTGTTGTGCAAAAGATTAAATCCAAATTTAATGCCATCATTGCCACACCATAAGAGCAACCTAGGCACAAATGCAGGTGGTGGGCAACTGCCCCACTCTCTCCTACCTAAACGGCACCCCCTGCTTTATGGTAGAAATTCATTCTCATGAGCAAACATCAGTAAAAGTAAATGTAATGGTCTCCAGTTTTCTGGGGTGCTGTATCTCCATGTTTCAGGATGTGATCTGATCATTGAGATGGTTAGTGTCCCTCATTGTCACTTATTTTGAGTGTCCATTCCCCTCATTTCAGTGACAAAATGTGAGGTATGGTGCATGCTTCCAATATCCTACTCAGCACAAAGAGTGCTGAGCATGGCCATAATGAATAAGCTCCATACAGAATGATAAAGGGAAAGTAAGTAAGCTGAAACAGTCATGGAGAAACATATTTGTAGCACTAAATATGCATAAGGGGATTTACATGACCCAAAACAAAAAGGTCAGGCTTCACAACATAGAGGCTCCTCTTCGCACATCTGGAATGGAGGATGTTGGCTTACTACATCCTAGGCATGCACAAACAATACTTTACAAATTAATGGCAATTTAATGACAACAATCAAAAGCCATTAAACATCTTGCAAATGGATCAGAATTAATGACTTTACCTAATATTGATGGGAAATCAGTGAAAAGGTTTTTTCTAATGGCTCCAATTGCTAGCAGTAGTATGAGAAATAGAAACTGATGTGTTTTTTAGATGAGATTTGCACCAGCTTAGTTACTGCACACATGACAAGCATGCAACATGTGAACCTGATGTGATGTTTAAATGATGTTTTTTTTTTATTTATTTAGTTATTTAACAAGGTGAGACACACTAAGCTGAAAGCTTTTTTACAGGTGTAACACCAGCTTAACTGTTGCACTCAAGTCAAGTACGCAACACATGAACCTGATGTGATTTTTAGAAGATGTTTGCACCAGCTTACCTCCTGCACACATGTCAAGCTTGCAGCATGTGAACCTGATGTGCTTTTTAGACTTGGTTCACACAGGTTCACTTTGTGTATGCGAACCACATGCAAACATTGCACAATTATGCATGTGGCATGCATGCTGCAAATCTCATCTAAAAAAACACATCAGTTTCTATTTCTTATACTAGCAATTAGAGCCATTAAAATACATTTTTATTTGAATTCCCATAACAATTAGGTAAACTCAATAATTCTGATCCTTTTGCAAGTTGTTTAATGGCTTTTGATTGTTGTCATTAAATTGCCATTAATTTGTAAAGTATTGTTTGCTTACTGCATTAAATGCCTAGGATATAACCAGCCAACATCCCCCATTCTGGATGTATGAAGAGGGGCCTTTGTGTTGTGAAGCCTATCCTTTTTGTTTTGGACCATGCAAATCCCTTATACATATTTACTGCCACAAATGTGCTTCTCCATAACTGTTTCAGCTCCATTATTTTCTTTTGTCATTCTGTATTGAGCATATACACTATGAACATGCTTAGCACTCTGTGCTGAGTAGGGTCTTGGAAGCATGCGCTATGCCTCACATTTTGTCACTGAAATGAGGGGCATGGACACTGAAATTGACTAACAATGAGGGACACTAGCCCACATGATGAGCAGGACATATCATGAAACATGGAGATATAGTACCTCAGAACTCAGTGGAAACCATTGCATTAGCACCTGAGAATGAATTTCTACCATAAAGCAGGGTGCCATTTAGGTAAGGCAAAGGGGGCAGTTGCCCCCACCCGCTGTATCTGTGCCTAGGTTGTTTTTATGGTGTGGCAATAATGTCATTAAATTTGGATTTAATCTTTTGCTCAATACATACTCTTCAGACTTGACTGTGTCTGTATTGTGTTGTCCACTCTTTCCACCAATTAGTGGCAGCGCCATCACATGTGATGTGGATGAACTTCAGTCAAGAAAGAGCATGAGTCCTGCAAGTGCAACACTGCCTTTCCCGCCACAGTGTAGGCAGACTGCACACTACAGCTTAGAGGAGTCAGTGAGCACTGAACTCTCAATAGCAGTGTTGTGGCAGTATTTTTTTCTTGGTCTACTCTTAGTGAGTATCCGTCTCCCCTGGTGGCTGAAGGAGCAGAGGGTGAGCTAGAAGCTAACTCAAGACTAGGCTACCTACTTACTCTACTAGGCTCACCTTGCAAAAAACCAAAAACAGCACATACCCCCATAGCAGCAAGCTAGACCTAGCAGCAGTGGTGACAGCAGTGGGGGTGGCCTTCATAGGCCTTGATCAGTGCAGTGTGGCAGCAGCCACAGCAGTAACCAAGCAAGAAGCAAGCAACCCCAGCTGGGTGGGTTCAGTTGGTGAAGTGACTTGGTTACAGACCACATTGGGGACCTGTGATGGTCGCTTCTAGAATCTAGCTTGTGGCAGAAGGAGAGGGGGGGCAGACTGAAAACTGGGCTGGCAGCACACTGTGCCAGGCCACAGGTTCTGGCCATATGGCCAATTAAGTAAAAGTAAATCATTTTTTTATAGGGGGATTGGGGAAAGAGGAAGGAATGAAATATTGATGTGTTTTTTATGTTTCTTCACCTTTGGGTGTCTTCATGACCCATAGGGATGGATATTGAATGGAATGGAATTGGGGAGAAAAATTGCAGCAAAGTTCTTTTTTGTTGGGGGGGGGACTTCAGCCAGAAAAAAAATTGGTTAGTAACTGTGAGGGTTTAGCCCAAATCTGATGCACTGCTCCTGGAGTATATACAGATGAATCTTATATATTTGAATTCTCCCTGATTTGTATATCACTTTTCAGTCAAAACAAATAAATTTTACCTTTTAGAGATGTTACAGACATTCTAGAGTTGTCCCTTGCATTCATGGACAGCTGAGTGGTATGGTATTCACAGACTATTGGAGCCCCACTATAGTCAGACTTATCCCCCCATGAAGCTGACCTCCACATCCCCACACTCAGGCACATTATGACAAAGGGCAAAGGTGACTGCGGGAGTGTGCACCACTGAAATGAATGGGGTTGTTTTTTGTATTACTATTTTATACATTATTGATGGAGAGTTGGAGATTAATGAAGACCACAGCTCTACTAACAAAGGGAATTGTTAGTAGAACAGTGGCTTTCATTATTCTCCAACTCACCATCATAACATGTAAAATAGTAATAAAAAATTACTCCATTCATTTTAAGGGGGTACACCCCAGCACTCTGACCCATGGACATCATCTCTTAAAGATTCCTGCCTCTGGCTGTCTAGTACTCAAGTAAGAGACTTTTTACTTATGTCTATACTTAGTGGGTTATCTGTAGTAGCAAGGCCGTACATGCTACAGTATGTATGCATGGGTGGGGGGACTGGTCATGTGGGTGTGTGTGTTGAGTTATTGCTACTTTGTGTTGCGCGCCTTAAAGTCTTTTTGCAAGGAAGCATACAAAACTATGGAGAGAAAATAGTAAGAGTAAAGGCCAGACAGAAGTAACTAAGTGGTTTTGTGGGTAGGTGTGTGTACTGGGGGTGGGAAGAACCACATGTATTTCCATTGGTATATGTGCTGCAGTTCAACTGTGAAACTGAGATGAAGGAGAGAAGAAAACTGAAAAGTGTAACAGTGGCTACAAGCAAGCCACATGCATGCAGAATAGATGTAGTCAGATATGTATTGAAGTACAAGTGAGACATATGTGTGCAGACAGTATGCTTAGTGGTTAAAGGCACTGAATTAAAAGCCAGGAGACTTGGAGGCATGAAGACCTGGTTTTGAATCTTATCAACCCCCACTTGTATATGGTGTGATGCTGAGCAAATCACTTAGCTTTTACGTGTGCAGTTCTCAGTGACCACTTGCTTTTTGCACACATTCAACATGCATACAGTCTTTTCCAAGTTAACATAAAAATCATGCTTTCCACACACATGCTTGCTGCACGCATGCCATATGCATGCAATTGGTTCCAATTTAACATTTAAATCATATTTGCAGCATGCCTATCACTTGGGTAGTTTTATGTGTGTAGCATGAAAACATTTCATATAATTATTTCTGTAAGGGGTTAATCCTGTTCATTTATGTGAGCGTGCCTGACTGAGCCTCCACACCTGTCCCTTTAAGAGCTAATATGTGTATAGTGGATGATCTGAGCTGGGTCCGAGTGATTTAGGCTTGTGACTGGCCAGACTCCCGCTCTGATTTGCTCCACTCTGCAGTTGATACTTGTGCAGAGGAAGCCTGTATAGAAACTGTGTTTATTTACCACTTATATGCTGTTACATGTGACATAGAGGGGTTTGTTTAACCTGCTTTCCTTGAAACTTATCTTTCCAAATGAAATCCACCATATTTGGTCCTGGACTTCCAGTAATTGGACCAGTAGGACTCAAGGGACCTAAAATGGATCCTGGCCAAAGTGTCTCATGGGAAAGAAAACTGTAGTTTTTGTAGTTTTTAGGTTTGTGCCAAAACTAACCTGAGGGGGAGCCGTAACTGTGACTGGCAGCTTCCCCAGCCAACCTGAACACTGGATTACAAGGGAAACCCCCAGTGCTGCATGAGACAGTGGATCAGTTAGAGTTGGAGCTTGGAATGTGAACAGCTCGAGCCTTCGAGCTGCTGCTTCCTGAATGGAGAGTAGAGGAATCGGCAGGAAGAGGCCTCATTTGTCTCCCCACCACATTTCTCCTGCTTTGAACTGCCTAATTTCAGAAGTTGGACTTGTTCCAATTTAAGCTTGGAATGGCAGCAGAACTGAGAAAGAAATTAATCAGAATCACTTGCGTTTTGTACCAAACATTTCCTCCTGTGAAGTGATCGGCCCAGCTAGTGTACGAGACCAATCTTGGATCGAGAGGTTTGCTCAGTGAATTTACTGCATTAGCAACTGGACTGTATCCAAACCGTACAAAGTTAGTGATGCTTTAATTGAATGTGTGGAAGGTTTCTGTGGGTTGAAACCTGCCTGTTGCGACCCAATCTGTTACTCCAGCTGGAGGCTTCACCAGCAAACACCACAAACTTTGCCAACTTGCTCATCATGCCTGGGCCTTTACTAGTCCATCCCAGACTGACAGTCCTGGACCAGAGACTGTTTTTGAAGAGAGACCAGCTTTGGGGATCCAGCAACTGTGTAACAACAACTCGCAGGTTGCAGTCACCTGGAGGGAAAGGCCATGAAGAGGAGATGTGTCGTGTCGGCCTTGCTTCCCGATGCTCATCTGTGAACTCCACGAGGTCTCCATATTGCCTGCCTTTCTACAGCAACCTGGTAACATGAGTACAATCAGAGTAGCTCCCTGCAATGGGTATTTTATTCATCAGTGGTACCATCTGATTTCTTTAACTTTCTGGGTTTTCAAGAGACTGAGCCAACCTGCTCGGATTACAAATAATCATCTTGTTGTTTTACATACTAACTGCCTTTCTTTCATCAAGGGCCCCAAAATCAGCTGCAACACTGGCCACCCCTGGGCAATGCCTTTGGCTAGCCAACTTTCAATTCTGGGTACCCAGTGTTGTTGAACTGTATATTTGGGACTTAAAGTGCATGCCAGAAAAACCTGATTTAAATCAGAGTATGAATCATTTGACTAAATTCACTCCCCTTCCCTGTTCACGACCCCTAAAGAAACCTGATTGTCCTTTTTCATGTTTAACTTGGCTAGTGTGCATATTATTAGTTGGGTTACAGTATTTAAAGTGTGCAGTTGCATTACTAATCTTATTTTACAGGGGTTCTCCAGGGAAGTTGCCAAAGGTCCATCCCTAGTGGTAAGTGTTAAGGGTGTGTGCATATTATTACTGCTACTTACTGACTGTGTGTTAACTACTGCTGAGGCAGGTACAGAGCCACTAGGAGGGTTGGTGGGTGGTTATAGCTTCCCAGTGGTCTATAGCAGGATAGGAAGACACCCCCAATACCATTACTCCGGATGGAGGCACCTTCATACTGTATCCAGGCCCCTCAACCTGTGCTCATACATACAGGCAGGAGTAGTAACCTTCAGGATAGCATCACCTAGGAGTTACATCTTGGAGGCACCACTGGGATTAGCGTCCCCTAGTGATCAAAAGATAACATTTCAGTCAGCTGTGAAATTGGTGGGAAAACAACTGATAAAGTGTTTGCCCATGCTCCCAATGTGCGTGCTTAGGGCATGGATGGTATTTTCTCTGGAATTATCCTCATCCCCAGTGGAGAAAAGGATTGGAAAACTTGGAAAACTCATGCTACCTGGATGATAAACAAATGGCCTGGGACCGAGGAACAAAAGCAGCAGGAAATTATAGTGACACTCCAGGGACCCACCATAAATGTCATTGGGGGTACCAATTCACTGAGTCCACTACATCTGCCCAGCAGTATTTGGATGCCACAATCACAGTCTTTGACCATCATAAGGACATGGATCAGTTAAAGTGGGAGTTCAAGGCTATGTGTCAACACAAAGGGAAATTACTGTTGGCCTACTTAATGATATTAGAGCATGTTTTGTTATATTTGACAGAGGAGGGGTAATGTCACAGGTCACAAACTGAGTTCAGATGGATCACATTCTAACCTCAGTTGAGGACCCCAGCTCTGTAATGTTTCAGTTGCAAACGCAGCAGTGCATTGATGATGCTTTCTCTTTTATTGCATTAATGTGAGCAGTGCGAAGGACTGAACACCAGTCAGATGAGGATGACCCTGTGCTATCTGCTTCCGGGCAAAAGGTTACTGCTGAAAACAATTCTCAGATCAGGTGCTGCAGTGAGAATGTAAGGACTTTGACACCTACAGAAGATGCCCCGTCCCCTTCGTTAGAGGCCAGACTGAACAAGTTAGAAGCCCAGTTTGACCGGTTGTGTGAATTAGTGATAGAACTGCTCAAGTGGCAAAAGAAAACCTTCTGTGGCTCTGTGAAAAGAAGACCCATGGAAAGTGGGGTGGTGTTTTGATATCGGTGTGGGCGAAATGGACACAAGCAAAATTAGTTTTACTCTCCTTAAAATGTGGGCATGGTAAATGGCTGACTAATAACAGATAGACAGTCTTGATTATGTTCCTCATGAAAAAAAACGCAAAGAAACATGCCAAATCATGTTCGTGTTTGGGTAATTACTGATAGCAGAACTGGTGACATACCAGAAGCACCTGAAATGTCTGAAACTAGTGACTCTGATATCATGATGGACAATGATGTTAGAGAAATTGATAATTCTGACAGTATCAGTAATGTGTTATGTGATTTACATTCCATGGAATTTCCTCCTGATGATGAATCTGGAATTACTGAACAAGTTACTGCAAGTATTCCTCTTAATTCTAAACAGTCAGCCAGTGCAGAGGCACCACTTTCATCAAAAACTGACTTATTGCTGGACAATGAGCTGGGACTGATCAAAACAAATGTCAATGTTGAAAGGACTGAATGTGTGCCTGACCCTCCCAGAAAATCTGGAAGAGCCACAAAGCCTGTAATGTGACTTAGTTATGATTCCCCGGGAAGGCCTGTAGATCTTCCAATGAATGATGTTCATAAAGGGGTTTACATTTCTGAGACTTTTCTTCCAAAGCTAGGTGACGCTGCAACTTTTAAGTTGATACTAATACCTTCCAGTCAGTATGCTAGTGACACCTCCCTATGCATCCCAAGCCTAGCTGATAGGGTCAGCCCCCAAACCATGTGGGTTAGTGTGCAGGAGGTAATATAGACAAGGGTTGTACTGACAATGTATTTAGCTATTTGAACAAGTTTCCATGGAAAATAATATGTTCCTGTACTGTATTCATTGCAAAATGCAAAATGTATAGCAATACTGTTGTTTACAGTTAGCTTGCTTATTACTGATGCATCAGAAATGAACATTTATGGTATACCAATGAAATAGTTTATGGTTGCAACCTGCATTTATTTATATGCCTATATTTACATGTAGGCCCAGATATTCAAACTGCGCCAGGCTGTGGCGCAAGCCTGGGCTCAGTGCAACTTGGCTGCGCAGGGCCGTGGACTGGGTGATATTCAATGGAGCTGTGCCATGGCTCAGCAGCATTGAATATCACACCCTGGCCACCCGTAGTGTACATGGTGCAGTGGCACTGCACCAGCGCCAGTGGCCAGAGTGGAGCATGAGGATGCACTAGCGCAAGTTCCATTGCACAAGGTGCAGCAACCACGATATTCAAAAGTTGACATGCAAATGAGGCCATAACGTGTGCAAGGCACACATGAGTCCATTTGCATGTCATTATGGCCCCATTTGCATTCAGGTGCACTGATCCCCAATGACTTGCGCCTGGCACCCTGACAGGCAGCAGCAGTCGGGGACCGATGCCCCCTGCAGCGTGGCAATGTGCCCTACACCCCGATTGTGGGCTTCAGTAAAAGGAGATTAATCCTATATTCCTGGTGGTCCAGTGGACCGCTGCCCGGCCAATCGCGGGCTAAGTTAAAAAAGTAACCTCTATCCCTGGTGATCCAGTGGACCTGTCTGCCCGATCAAGGGCTGAAGTAGAATAGAAGGAAACCTCTATCCCTGGTGGTCCAGTGGATCTGTCTTCCCGATCACAGGCTGAAGTAGAATAGAAGGAAACCTCTATCCCTGGTGGTCCAGTGGACCTGTCTGCCCGATTGCAGGCTGAAGTAAAATTAAAAGAAACCTATTATCCCTGGTGGTCCAGTGGACCAGTCTGCCTGATTGTGGGCTGAAGTAAAAATAAAAGAAACCTATTATCCCTGGTGGTCCAGTGGACCCCGCTCCCCACCTGCCACTGATCCCAACCGCCCTGCTCCCCTGGTCAGCGGCGAGCAGCAGCACCCCACCTGCCTACCACCTCACCGACCGCCGACTGACACCGTCGGTAATAAGTTTCTTTTATTTTTACTTCAGCCCGCGATCAGGTGGACAGGTCCACTGGACCATCAGGGATAGAGGTTTCCTTCTATTCTACTTCAGCCCGCGATCGGGCAGACAAGTCCACTGGACCACCAGGGATAGAGGTTTCCTTCCATTCTACTTAAGCCCATGATCGGGCAGATAGGTCCACTGGACCACCAGGGATAGAGGTTTTCTTCTATTCTACTTCAGCCCACGATCTGGCAGACAGGTCCACTGGACCACCAGGGATAATAGGTTTCTTTCTTTTTTTAATTCAGCCCATGATCAGGCAGACAGGACCACTGGACCACCAGGGATATAGGTTACTCTTTTAACGTAGCCCATGATCGGGCATGCAGTGGTCCACTGGACCACCAGGGATATAGGATTAATTTCTTTCTTACTTAGACTGCGATCGGGCTGGCAGAGGTCCACTGGACCACCAGGGATTTAGGATTAATCCTTTTTTTACTGATGCCCACAATTGGGCATGGGGTGGCACCACCACGGAGGTGCAGCCGGAGCTCGGGTGGCCACCCATAGGTGGCAGCTGCTGTGTTGTGTCCTGCAATGTGGCAGCTGACCTGTGGGTGGCCATCTGTTGTTCCTTTTTTTTTTGGATCAGCTTTGTGCTGGCGCAGGTAGGGGTTGTGCATGCATGGCTCCGCACATCCCAGGCTGAATATTGGGCTGTGCAGAGTATGCATGGGCATGCCCCCCTACCTGCGCCTGCATACATTACTGATGCGCTCCAGCACATCGGGATTTGTGCCGCACTTTCCCCTTTTGAATATCGCCCCGGGGTGCAACCCTTTTTAATATCTGGGCCGTAGTGTTTTCTCTATAGGACTGTTTATTATGTATAGACTTGACACAGATGCCAACTTTTCCCAGGCAGGAAAGACTGTAAGCCCCCCCCCAACAAATTTGGGGTTTACCTTAATGTCTTCCTGGGGCTCCATCAATGCCCACTGCCAGGCTGATGTCCTGTCTTTGTTTGATCCTGTTCATTCATGTGAGAGTGCCAGACTGAGCCTCTGTGCCTTTCCCTTTCAGAGATTAGCTAATATGTGTATAGCGGATGATATGAGCAAGGTCTGAGAGATTTGGGGCTTGTGACCAACCAGAACCTGCTCTGAGTGGGGTCCTTAGTGGGGTCCTCCCCCCAGATTTCTTCTCAGACTTACCTGTGCCTAGCCTAGTATCACAAAACACCCCTCGTGACAAACCACAATTTTACTTCAAGAAAATCAAAGTGCACGAAGCCCACAAGTACATAAGAAAGGCCTGCTCCAAATCCAGAACAAGTAGTGACACGCTAGATCTAAAAATCCTGTCTCTCACCCTGGATGAAGTAATTCACCCCTTGCAAAATTCTTAATCTGTCACTTTGCAAAGTCAATTTCCCAAGAAATGAAATCTGCCATAGTTACACCAGTGCACAAAGGCGGGACAAAACCTCAACAGGAAACTATCAACCAATATCAATACTCCTTCCCCTCACCAAAGCACTTGAACGAATAGTGGCAGACCAACTCTCTGATTACCTGGACAAATACAATCTACTCTGTAATCAACAGCACGGCTTTAGGAAAGGACACAGTACAACAACAGCCTTACTTGATTTCTCTGGAGAAGTCCACTCAGCCCTGGACAAAGGGTGCCAAACAGGTGCAGTCTTTATCGATCTTACAAAAGCTTTTGACACAGTCCATCATGGCCTACTTACCTCCCTACTTACCAGCCTAGGCCTGGCCGAAGGTCCTTGTGCTTGGGTAAAAAGTTACCTGTCCAATCGGTCACAGGCTGTAAAAATCTCTAACGAACTCTCCGACTTCAAACCAGTTCTCTCGGGTGTTCCGCAGGGATCAATTCTTGGCCCGCTCCTCTTTAGCCTGTTCCTTAGCTCCCTCCCAGATATCTGCCAGGAGAAAATAATCTTATCGCTGATGATGCTGTAAGTCTCTCTTCCCACAAGGATCCAAACTCCCTACGAAAAGCCTGCAACTTGCTTTCTAGTGTTGAAAGGTGGTTCCTGGATAGTAAACTTGTGCTAAACCACAATAAAACAAAAGCCATGCTCTTCTCCAATCACCAAAACAAAAATAGGCATACTCCACTCACCATACAAATCTCTCGGAAATACACTGGGCCAAGTAAATACTTTCAAATACCTTGGCATCACTTTTGACCAAGGGCTCACCTTTGCAACCCACATTGACAACACTGCAAAACAGTGAACCAACGTCTTGGAATACTATTCCGTAACCATCAATTTCTAAATAAAGCGGTATTGAGAATAGCTATACAGAGTTCCATAATCTCAATCATTGACTATGGCCTTATTATTTATGGCTCAGCTACCTCCACTGCTCTAAGGCATATCTCAATCACTCTAAATAAGGCCTGCCGGCTCCTCACTGTGGCTCAAAGACTGACTCACACCTGTGAACTGTACTATGAATCAGGCTGGTTGAACCTATCAAATCGTCTTATTTATCTCACCTGCACAATGGCAAAAAAATCTATCTTGGGACTGACTCCATTATGTATCCAAAACCTACTCTGACCGAATTCTGGCTCACGACCCTCCACCAGATCTGAACGCCAACCTTTCCTGGTTCCCATATGCCGGACTGCACAGGGACAAAGATCTTTCGCATACAGGGCCCCGACATGGTTCAATGCACTTAGTCCACCTACTCTATCCTCAACCTGGCTCGAAGCTTTCAAATCCATGCTCTATGCCCACCTCACCACCACTATGATTGCGCTAGATAAAGACTACTACTCCTCTTGTCCATCCTCACATCTGAGGCCTCTTCCTCCCTGACTAATGAACCCTCTGGTACCTCTACTACTTCCTGTCTCCCACCCAAACTCACTCTCCCCCCCCCCTTTTTTTCTGTCCCCTCTCACTTACTCTCCCGCTCACCACCTTTCCCTTCTCTTTTGCCTCCTTTTGGCTCCTAATGATCACCCTCTCCCTGGAAGATTCTTTAACCTCCAAATTGTCTACTCACTTGAACCTGTTATAGCTTGTTTTTCTATGAAACTTAAAAACGTTACTGCCTTAAACTGTTAATAGCAAATTTATTATGTAACTTTCCTGTCTGGTTTTACCTGTAATGTGTATCGTGCTTTGTTAAATGTTCTTTGTGATGTGGAACCTTTGTAAAAGAGCCCTGGCTCAAAGATATTAATTCCTAGACTAATAAACTAAACTAAACTGAGTTGCTCCACTCTGCAGTCAATACTTGTGCAGAGGGAGCCCTTACAGAAACTGTGCTTATTTACCACTTATATGCTGTTACATTTGACATAGAGGAGTTTGTTTAACCTGCTTTCCTTGCAGCTTATCTTTATGAATGGAAGCCACCGTGTTTGGTCCATGACTTCCAGCACTTGGACCAATAGGACACAGGGGCCTTAAAATGGATCCTGGCCAAAGTGTCTCTTGGGAAGGAAAACTGTAGTTTTTGTAGTTTTTAGGTTGGTGCCAAAATTAACCTGGAGGGGGAGCACTAACTGTGACTGACAGCTTCCCCAGCCAATCTGAACCCTGGATTACAAGGGAAATCCCCAGTGCTGCATGAGATAGTGGATCAGTTAGAGTTGGAGCTTGGAGTGTGAACAGCTCGAGCCTTCGAGCAGCTGCTTCCTGAACAAAGCGTAGGGGAAATGGTGGGAAGAGGCCTAACTTGCCTCCCTTCAACATTTCTCCTGCTTTGAACTGCCTCATTGCAGAAGTTGGACTTGTTCCAATTTAAGCTTGGAACTGCAGCTGAACCAAGAAATAAGTTCACTAGCATCACTTGTGTTTTGGACCGAACATTTGCTCCTGTGAAGCAATCGGCCCAGCTAGTGTTTGAGACCAATCTTGGATTGAGAGGTTTGCTCAGTGAATTTACTGCATTAGCAGCTTCACTGTATCTGAACTGCATCAAGTTAATGCTGCTTTAATTGAATATGCTGAATGTTCCTGTGAGTCGAAACCTACCTGTTGCGATCCAACCTATTATGCTAGCTGGAGGCTTCACCAGCAAATACCACAAACCTTGCCAATGCGCTCCTCACACCTGGGTCTTTGCCAATCCATCCCAGACTGACTGCCCTGCACCAGAGACTGTTTTCAGCAAGAGACCGGTTTTGGGGATCCAACCCCTGCACAACAACAACTCGAAGGTTGTGGTCACCTGGAGGGAAAGGCCATGAAGAGGAGGTGTGTCATGTTGGCCCTGCTTCCACATGATCATTGGTGAAAACCACAAGGTCTCCATATCATCAGCTTCTCTGCAGCAACCTGGTAGCATGAGTACAGGGTAGCTCCCTCCAGCAGGTATTTTTATCATCTGTGGTACCATCTGATTTCTTTAACCTTCTGGGTTTTCAAGAGACTGTTTTGCATGCTAACTGCCTTTCTTTTATCAAGGGCCCCAACATCAGCTGCAACAACGGCCATCACTGGGTAATGCCTTTAGCTAGTCAACTTTCCATCCTGGCTACCCAGTGTTGTTGAACTGTATATTTGGGACTTAAAGTGCTTGCCAGAAAAACCTGATTTAAATCAGAGCATGAATCATTTTATTAAATTCACACCCCTTCTCTGTTCACGACCCCTAAATAAACCTGATTGTCTTTTTTCACATTTAACCCGGCTAGTGTGCATATTGTTAGTTAGGTTATAGTATTTAAAGAGTGCAGTTGCATTGCTGACCTTATTTTACAGGGAGTCTCCAGGGAAGTTACTGAAAGTCCATCCCTGGTGGTAAGTGTTAACGGTGTGTGCATATCATTACTGATATATACTAATTGCTTGTTAACTGCTGCTGAGGCAGGTACAGAGCCACTAGGAGGGTTGTTGGGTGATTATAGCTTCCCAGAGGGCTATAGCAGGATAAGCAGACACCCCCAATACCATTACTCCTGGTGGAAGCACTGTAATACTGAATCCAGGCCCCTCAGCCTGTGGTCAGACATACAGGCAGGGATAGTAATCTTCGGGATAGCGCTGCCTAGGGGTTACATATGAAGATGAGAAAATAGAGGGAAGGTGGATCCTAGCATAAGAGGAGAGAGAAAAATAATGTAGTATTATATAAAGAATGTCTGCAAGAATCATAATAATTACAAAAGCAAAGTCTAAACATATTCTCCAATAAATCCAATAAAGCAGCTAATGTTATAGAAATGGTGTGACGTCCAAGGCAGTTCCACCATGTTATGGTGACAGATATTTTGCCCACATCAATTACAGCGCTGGCAAAATGCCACCTGGTATTACAGTGCCAGGCATTTCTCTCCCAAGAGGTACAGTGCCAAAGCACTCTCCAGGGAAATAGCCCAGAATGCTGGGAGCTAAGCTCCCCCCACCCCCAGAATTTAAATAACTAACTCTGGGGGGGGGGCATGACTGTGGGGCAAAAGTCGACACTGACTGTGGGCAATCAGAAATCACTGTTGCCCCTCTCAGTGTTGGCAATCGGGAGTTGCTCTGATTGTGGTGACAAACTTATGTCGCCCTCCTAATGGGATACCATCCAAGACATCATTAAGTCCCCAGGCTTCCGAGTTTTCAGCTTAAATGTCCAAAAGCTTTCAAGTTCAAATAAAAGTTTTAATCTTTTCTCTTTTCTCTTTCCTGACTCATTGTTTTACAGCTTCAATTCCCATAAATTGCAATTCCTTTAGAATAGAGCTGTGATTCACTAAAAAGTGTCTGTCAGAGTGTCCATTTTCATGTTTACAATGGTACATACTGTACATGTTCCTGAATTCTTGTTTTAGGGCATCCAATTGTCTGCCCTACATAGGCTAGGCCACATACGCACCACAATAGATACTCTACAAATGTAATGTCGTGTGATGAAGTATTTAACTTCACCCTTGGTTCCATTGTTACCTTTACATTCTTTATCACACTGTGCATATTGGCAGATATTACACCTTGAACATTTAAAAAATCTTTAGGTTTGGAGGTAACCAGTTTGACTCATTTTCCCATGATGAAAATTTGCTGTGCACCAGGATATTTTTCAGGCTTTGTTTCTCAACTGCCTCAGCTACAAGAGGGCCTCCCTGCAAAACTTCCAAAATTTTGTTCCCATTCATTGTATTCTGCGGAAAATGTTAGAGGTCCAAAGTCATTTTTTTTAAATTATTAAACACTGATCTGTCCTTTAAGCGATCTGGGGCCTGATATTTAGAGAAGCACAAAAGCAGAGTGCAAAGTTTTGTGCTGTGCTTTGCAATTGCCTAGGGGTCTGAAGATGTTATATGCAGTTGGATAGTGCACCAGCACTATCCGACTGAATACAGGGCCATGTTGGCGCAGTGATAAGTGAAATAGTACTGCCCAGACATGGCTCCTGAAGCTGTCCTGAAGACTGGATAGCAGCAGAGCACTATCTGCAATTTTTTAAAAGGACCCATGCAAATGAGTCCATTGGGCATGCAAGGCACTAAAGGGCTATTTCTGTGCGCTTTTTGGACCCATTTGCATGGGTAGCAGTGGCAGGTTAGCGCAGCAGTACCCCTCCTTTCCCCAGTCCATTACATGTGGATATATATCCCTGATGCTAGCGCCCACCCACCCCAAGATCACCAGCTCATAATGTTAAAAATAAGTCCCTGGTGATAGTGGTCCCCCCTCTAATTACCAGCCCATAATGTTAAAAATAAATGATCCCTGGCACTAGTTGTCACCCTTCCCTCAGATCATTAGCTCAGAATAAAAAAAAAAAAAAACTCTCCCTGGCATCCAGTGGTCTCTCTCCCAGCATCGATCCATGGTACCACTGCTCGAAAATCCACAATCTCTGGTTTGTAGCATCCCCCCCAGCACCAAACACCTGCCGCCCCAATTACCATATCAATACCCTCGGTGCCATGGGCATACATATGGTAACTGGTGCAGCCCTCCTCGCACCTCCCTGGCCAGCTGCCATATGTCCAGACAGGGAACATGCCTCTTATTTATAGGACACAGTGATGTGCTCTGTCCTATAATAAGAGGCTTGAGACGTATACATATCCATAACGTCTTCTGCTGACTCCAAACTATCTAGAATATCTACAGAACTAGCAAAAAGATACACATTCAACAACTTCAATGGGATTTTGGAAATCAGCTCCTTCACCTCCTCCTCCCGGGTCAGCCATTTTGGCTACCTGCCCACCATCCAGCATGTCCCCCTAATGGAAGAATAAGGGAATTTTAATAACAGAAATGCATCAAACCATATACACATCGGATGTACAGGTCAGAATTTACAGTCAGAAATCACTACAAACTCTAAGTGAGAGCAAAATGAAAACCAGACCACAAGTACTGGAACACAGGTACAGGGAAAAATAACCAATCTTTCTTATATTGGCATTGAAGAATGACATGGACCATTTGTGCAACTGATGCAGGCATAATCACTTATTGCTGCAGCATAAATGCATAACGTGCCTCCCATAGATAATATTTACACACGTGGCGAAACAGACCTGCAAGATTCGATGCAAAAAACATAACCAAGCAGGGGGATTGTGTCAGGGAGAAGAAAAACTGAGCTCTGATGTTTCAACTACAAGAGGTTTTATTAAAGATCTTTGATAAATCCTCTTGTAGATGAAATGTCGAAGCTCAGTTTTTCTTCTCCCTGACCCAGTAGGGTCAGTTGTTTCTGTTGGTACTTCAAATAAATGAAGGCTTTTTGATGACAAGTTGGTCTGGATACTAATTTTTTTTATGTGCTGAAGGTGAGTGCCGTGACTACTGTTTCTTTGGTAGAGAAAAAATGAGATTGTGTCTCCAGGATCCCTGTACAAGTTTTTCTGGGGCACATTCTTTCTAATATGGACTTGTGTATTAATGAGTACCTAAATTCCAATTTACTGTGTATGCTCAACCAAAGAACATCCCACATACGACATGGGAAGGACTTATTAGTGAGCTGGGAGAGTGCCAGCAGGAGGTCAGCTGGCAGGCAAACTTTCAGTTCCAATTGGTCCAGAAACAAATGCTTTGATATATTTTATTAGACCAACATAGATGTAACAAAAGAAAACAGTGCCTAAGCTTTCGGACCAACCAAGTCCTTCCTCAGAAGCTTATAAGCTTCTGAGGAAGAGACAATTATCTAACTAAGCACTGTTAAGCACTGTTTTCTTTTGTTACATCTATGATGGTCCAATAAAAGGTATCAATCCATTTGTTTCTGGATCTGCTCCTAAAAGGACCAATACGGCAATTAAACTAATTCTGTAGTTCTAATTGGTGTATATAGCTACAACTAAGAATGTTTTCGTATAAGCCCTTCCTCTGAAATATAATGTTCATCAAAGGACAAGCGCCAAAAAAGTAACTTATTCACAGCACAAGTCACATAGGTAGGCACCACATGGGCATAGGTTCTACCCAGTGGCATAGCACCATGCGTGTTCTAAACAGTCAAAAAGGGCACTAACCGATCCTTAACTAGAGGAACCCAGGGAAGTGGGGACTCATGGAGTATTGGTGCAAGGAAAGTAGAAAAGAATATAATAAAGTAAAATGCAATAGGATGCACCATGTGGAGACCACCTTTATTTCTAGGCAAATAGGTAATGTCCCTCTTTATGAGATTCAGTTAAGAACCACACAACCTTTGAAAAAAAGAGACTCAGTAATCTAGTTTCTAAAGAGGAAGGGGTGAAAAAACATAACTAAGGTATGTGAAGCAGGGCAATACCGATGTTTTGATTAGGAACACCCAGTTGGTTTTGGACAGATTTCAATGTTTCCATAGGGCTAGAAGACCTTCAGCCTTCTGCAAACAATGTTCACAGTTGAAGGATAAAGCATTGTGGTGATTGAAATAGATGCCAAGAATTTTCACAGGATCAGATTGTATGGGCACACCAGCGGAGGATGAATTATGCGACCTGGTTGAGTCTCCCAACTGTATCACTACACTCATAACTTGACTAATTTTGGAACCCAACCATGCAGAAAAGTCTGTAACAGGGATGTAACCCCACTACCTGATACCAAATCCCTTAAAAAGATACAGAGGTCATCAGCATAAGCCAACACACATAATTCAGGACTGTCTCAAGTGATCTGAATGCCTCTAATACAAGGGGTGCTTGTAAAAGCTGGAGTAAAGGGTCTATGGAGAAGACATAGAGTAAGGGTCTCATCAGGCAACCCTGCTGCACCTCACATCTATGTCAGATAGGTTGGCCAACATAGGAATTAACATAAGGGGTCAAACATGCATCAGAATACAACAACCAAATCCAGGTTACAAATAAGAGGGGTAGTCCATACAGGAGCAAAACATCAAACAGGTAGTGAATGTTGACCTAATCAAATGCTTGCTCCTGATCAAGAGAAAGAAGGTTACCACTACAATGTCCCTAGTTACCCCATTCAAATAATTCCCTGATTATTATCAGAGTCTCAGTAATATGGCTGGAGGGGATAGCACAGCATTGGGTCCCAGAAATCAGGAATTCTGCTGCCTGCGCCAACTGACCAGCTAAAAGTTTGGCAAGGATTTTGTAATCCATGTTGAGTAAACACAGTGGTCTCCAATTTTCAGGCAGCATCCTGTTAACCTTTTTGTGCAAAAATATAAGGAAGGCTTCATTCAGGGAGAAAGGAAAGGAACCCATTGCCAAGATCTGTGGGGCAAGGAAATCAATAAAGATTTTTATAAAACTCAGGGGTTAGACCATCCAGCCCAGGAGCAATGTTGGAGGGTAAACTCCTAATAGTGTCCACAATGTCTGACAACAACAAAGATTGTACAGGACTCCTGTATATATGCGGGAAGAAGGGGGGTGGAATATCCAATGATGGGCCCGAAAGGTTAGAACTGCCAGAGAGATCTGGCGATTCAAATTTCTGGTGAAGATAATTATGCACAATAGACATTATATTTGCAAGATCATCGAGGGAGAGGCAGATGTAGAGGGACACAAAGCCTACATATGTCTGCACTGGAGTCTAGAATTAAAGGCTTTAAAGTTATCCAGTGACTGTTTGGACCCCTGGGTGCCAAATTTGGATTACCTCTCTAAGAATTTAGTTCTGTCATATTAGTATGACAGCATTTGAGATTCGATTGAAACAATGTCTGGATTTAAATCTCTGCCAAATGTATACATCATGGAAATGAGTTTTTGCATTTGGTACCTGAAATTCAAGTACTTCAGAGACCAAGATGCATGGAAAGAATGTGCTTCTCGGTGAAAAAAGGATTGAAAAGCTAATTTAAAGTCTTCCCACCAAACAACAAAGTCCTCGTATGCGCTCAATACTGACCATCTAGCAAACATTTCCTCCACCCAATGGGAATGAAGGAAAGGAGTGGACAGCAACTGGTTATTAAGATGGCAAGGCCTGGTGGGAGGATGGGAGACCCAATCATAAAAGCACAGGAGACGGCTAGATGGTCTGAAGATTCTACAGGAAGAACAGAGGAGTGAGAAACCTGTAATTCCTGAGAAATAAACAATCAATATGGGTTGATAATGAGCCCTTCAGGAAGGTAGATTTAGGGGGCCCTCACAATATTGCTTAGCTGTCTTGTAAGCATGCCATAGTTATTATGTTTTTCAGAAAGGCAGTCACATTACACCTTAGATGTTTTCTCATTCCTGTCTGCTAATCCAAGGCCACAATTGTAGTAACGTACTAAAAGAACTAACTTGGTGGTGTAGAGAAATGGTTGCACTGATTGAAAAAGCTGAATCCAGGCAGCTTTCGACTTGAGGGACATAAATACTAATCGCCAATAGGGAGATCAGACCCAGGACCAGATCTAGTAATAGTGTCCTCCTTGGGGAAAGGTCAAGCAGTCTGATCAGCTTAAAATCATAACCCTTGATAATGATCCCTAACCCATCACATAAGTTCAACCCTTGTGATCAAAAGGACGGTCCTCGACACCATGCTTTTTGAATTGCAGACAGTTCATAGGAGGTCTTAAGGTGCTTGTCCTGTAGGAAAATGATGTCTCCAGAAAGAGACTGAAGAATAGAAAACATTAATCTCTTCCTGTATGACTTCATGCTATTAGTGTTTAAAGATAAAAAAGAAAGCCACATGGGGGAAAAAGGTTGTTGAGTAGGCAGACCTTCTCCCAGCTGGGACTGAGACCATGTGTGACTCTAGACCCGTTTAGCTATTTGTGAACCCTGCCCTTCCTCAGCATCAGAAAGGGCTTCCCTCTGAGATGAAGATACAGAGACATCAGAACCACCTCCTTCATCCTCTGTGTCACTCCATTGGGAAGGAGAAGCCAAGGCACAATACGTATTGTGCAAGGGCAGTGCAGATGAAGCTGAGGGTTTTTCCTTCCCCCTGCATTGACATTCCTGTTCTTTGCAGGGACTAGGGAGAAATCCATAACTGTGGGGGGGGGGTGATGGAGGGGCATGGAGGCAAGGGGTTCAGTGTGAGAAGTAGGGGTGGCAACAAAAAGCATCTTAACAGCAGGAACAACCTCAGCTGGGGCCAACGTAGAGGACCACTTTGGCTCAGGTTGGGAAGAGGGGCACTCCACAGCTGTCTCAGAGAGGGCACCAGTGGAAGTCTCTTCAGGGGCACCTTCGTCTACCTGGGCTTGACCCTGTGCTATGATGGCATCCTTGTTAAGATCATCTCTTCAGTTGTGGGAGGCCAGGGGCAGTTCAGTAAGCAATGACCCTGCTCCTCACATAGGTTGCATCAAAAGGGGTTAGGGCAATTTTGAGAAGTATAGCCATACTCTAAACAGCCAGACCATCGGGCCGCATTACAAATGGAACTAAGATGGGTGCAGAAACAGCACTTTTGGCAAGTTTTCAGTTGGCTCGGGTAAAAGCAAATGGCCTTGTCCTGACCTAAACAAAAGCTGCCTGGGAGATGGCAAATTCCAGCAGTGGTTAGTTGTAATCTGACTTAAAGCTTCCAACACCCCATCCAAACTTGTTTGGAGTCATTAATGGAGAGGGGGAAGTAACCAAGATCTCACATCGTTTCTTAACCCAATAAAGGACAGTAGAAATATTAACACATTCATTACGAAACACAAAAGTCACAGTCTTAACAGTAGAATTTGTCAGAGGAATAGTGAGAAAAGGAATCCATAAGCAGGATTCCTTCACCTTCTCATATTTAAATCAAAAATGATCTAATGAAGCGGAGGTACAAAAACTCACATCAAATGTATCTTCTCCTGCGATATGTATGACAGCATAAATGTCTGAAGCTACATACCCAAGAGACTCTTTCAACAATTTCCATATAACATAGGCCCTGTCTGGGGGATAGTCCAAGCCCCCTCTGTAATGAATCATAACAACATTGTGCCTCTGCCCAGTGTCTCTGACTATGGTAAATAAATTGGACATTTTAAATGAGGCATTAGTGGTCGAAGGGTCTGGATCAGGAGGATGGGTAGAAGAAGTATGAGCTACAGGCACAGGTCCAATGACAGAGGTCAGTGGCAGGCAGGAAGACATCCCCAAAGAAGAGCTACCAGGAGTGGTGAGAGAGAAGAGAGAGAGAGAGAGAGAGAGAGAAGGGTCTCTTCAGAAGCAGCTGTATGAGAAGCTGAAGTCCGTCCATCCTGCCACAAAGGAGAAGGAGAAAATACACCAGTAGCAGGGGCCAGTGAAACTGAATAAGAATCAGAGGCTACAGGGATCAAGGAGACCTCATATGCCACCCTCATCCACCCTGCTGCAAGCAGGGAAGCTTCTGCAGACCATTTTTTCAAAATCTTATGGGTAGGAGTATCCTGCGACACACGGGCTGCAGGTAGATCAGTAGCAGTACTGTGTTTTGGAGGGTCCAGCTTCCATGAGCCAGACAGCCTCTCGATGCAGCAGGCAAATCAGGGGTAGCAGCAGTTGTTTCAATCAGTGAGGGATGGTCGGAGGGAAGAACTAAGAAGTAGAGCAGGTAGTGTGTTAGTGGTCAGAACAGAGTCTAAACATTTCTCACCCAGAGGAGCAACAACAGTAAGATCCAAGTGCCAAAAAAAGGGCAGCCTCCCCAGTGCAGTATCTGACTTGAGAGCAGAGATTTTACTGTTGGGGGGCAGTGGGGAGCAATCGGGGGGAGATTCAGTAACAGTCTGTGAGGTAGGGTTCTGAAAGAGCACTGGGCTTTCTAGCAGAGCAGTAGCATGTTCAGAAATCATCAGGGGGTGGCACACCGATGTCCCATGTGTTTCAAGCAGTCTAAAAACCAAGCAGTGAGGAGAGAGAAACAGAACACATAAGAGCCAGCTGTTCAGGAGGCACCACACCAGGATGAGAGAGACAAAAAGAGGCAGTAGCAAGCTGTTTCTTCTGAATAGCAAAACCTCTGTCCTCCTCCTCCTCCTCCTCCTCCTCCTCCTCCACCAAAAAAGCAAGCTGGCTCTTCCTAGACTCATGATCTCTCAGTAGTTGGAGTTCAGCCTGTTGCAGTGTATAGGTCACAGAATCAGGAATCTCTTCCAACAGAATGGGGGAAGAAGGATTACTATTCATAGAAGCAGTGAATACAAATCCAGGATTCGATTCAATTCAAGTGCTATCCCTGACTATACAATATCCCCCAATGATTGATATTTATCTTCACCTGGAAAGTCTGCTCTGTATCACTGTCTAAACACCGATGGAAATTGCACAATTGTGGTTCCTTTGCCAAGCAGTATCTTGTACGCCTTTTTTGAGTCATTATGCATCAGTCACCTGCTATGTCTATGCATGCTGTGATTCTTTGCTGTGTATTGCCTTGCCATTTATCACTGTAAATATGTCCCATTCCCTTGTTGTAATTATATGTAATGTCATTTATCACTGTAATTATGTTCCACTCCATTGTTGTAATTATGTAATGTAACTGCACCTATGATTTCCTGTTATATGTGACTCTAGACTCTTTGAAAATAGGCTCTGCCTAAAGGATCTTGTGTGTAACAAATAAATAAAATAAAATAAAAAAATCAGCAGTGACTGCAGCCTCTAGCAATACCGAAGCAGGGAAGGAGGTCCACTCCCCTGCTTCCAGCACCTCCATGTGCACAGACTCCAGTGGTTCGGCCATCTTGACAAAATGCCTGACAATCAGAGGGGTCCCATACAGGAGAGTAGTGGATTTTCCCTGGTGTACTGTACAGCATTCCCCATCTCATAAAAACTGGTTCATGCAATTGCCCAAAGCTGTGTGTGGGTGTTAATGTGTGCAATAGCTGCCATTACACATTCATTCACTTCACTACCAGTCTGTCATTGCTTGTAGAGTACTTTGGGATACACTGTACATGAAAAGTACGATAAAAATGCTGATTATTCTTCTTTTTCTTCGAACTTTGTTAGTTCACTTACACAAATGGACTTGTTTTCTGTGACCCGAATTAATGATTCAACTTCAGAAAGGGCAATGAATGGGGACTGAGGGTCTGGGAAAGAGATACACCACCCTACTGCACACTTGACAACTATGGCAGTGGAGCAAAGCAATATAACATTACTTAATAATACAAGCATTGACAGTAACCCAGAGCATAAGGAGTCTACAGGCACTCTGTTGAAGGTAGCTCACAATCCTATTACATGGGCAGAAATTATGGACAGTCTCGAAGCTGGGCTGTCTATTTCCAATTTTCCTGAAGCTGCAGTTCATAAACAAGGTCAGATGTCCCCCCCCTCCTGATTCCAATGCTATACAACCTGGTTCTTCACATAAGCATTTAAATGAATTAGGCACTAGCAAAGTTAGAGAGAATTTTCAGATGTCAGACTTGTTTACCAGTTTGGGGGCCCCAGTAAAAAGATGGAATGCAGTCCATTTAAAGTATAAAGGTAGGCTAGATGAAATTCTAGACCATGTTTATGTTGCTAAGAAATTACTTAAGGAAGCCAGCCCAGTGGCACTGGAGGTTGAAGCGCTTTTCACTACACTTCATGTTACGCTGGTGACCCAGGTTAGGGAATGAGCCTGGGCCACCAGTAGTCAGCGGGGGGGGAGAGGATCGAGCATCCAGAGGACTGCTCTCCTCTGTTTCCAGGGTAGGGACACTTGTTGTCCTGCTTGTTGCCTGCCCTCTGGCGGTGGCTGGAGTGCAGTACGGGTATGGAGGCACGTACCAACATCCTTACGTCGGTAGGGGAGGGTGGCTGGGAGAAAAAGAGTAAAAGAGGAAAAAGGAGCCTGGCAGGTTTTATGATTCCCCTGCATCCTCGAGGGCCACCCCTGGTATCGGGATTGGGTCTCTGGGGGAGTGGGAGCTGGTGCCTTCCACGCTGGCCTGGTCTTGGGGGCAATCCATTGGGGAACTTCTGGGGTCAGCAGGGCGGGGACGCATGGGATCAGAGAGTGAATTCCTCAGTGAGGAGGACCACAGTCACCTGTCAGGGCTCAGGATAGGAAAAAAAAAGATGACAGAAAAAATGAAATTACTTAAGGAAGCAATGCAATTTCTGGCAACTGATATAGTCACTCTTATACACATTTCAGGGGACTCTCAATCTGATATGAGCTTCAACACCCCACAGTTACTGGAAAAGTTCTAGAAAAAGTTCCACCAAGTGAGACATTTCCCCTTATGGTCCCCTTTTATGGTGATTCCATTAACAAAACCAACAATTAAAAATACAATTCTTTTCAGAAAGGAAGGAGTTCACATTTTTGATATCCTGTTTTGAGTCAAGCAGAATGCTGATGTAACAGATAGGCCTGTACACATTTTTAATTCAGAAAATATTTGGACCGGGCTTGGTGTTGCTGAGGGTTGAGGTGCTTGACACCACACCTCGCACCACACCAACAACCCTGGATTGGGAATGAGACTGGGTCAGAGGGGGTCATGGGGAGGTCAGGAGATGGATTGAGTGGCTGCATGGCAGCTCTCCTCTCCCAGGTGGGGACTCAGTTGTGCCCACTGCAGGGCTGCCCTCAGGTGGAGGCACGAGGGTAGTGTAGATGGGAGCAGATAGAATAGGGAGGGTGCTGCAGATTGCTGCATGCGCTTGCCTCCACATGTACCTGAGCAACAGTGGCAAGTGAAGGGGAGGGGAAGGGATAAAAAGTGGAAAATTGAGCTGGCAGGCTCCATGATGGCCCTGCAGCACCCACACAAGCCCCCCAGAGTTTGGATGTTGGTCTCTGGGAGGGGGGAAGTTGATGCCCTTTGCCCTCAGCCCTGTTGCTGGGGGTGGTGGTAACCCATGGAGGGTTACTGGAAGGGTTGGGTGTGGGAGAGTCACGGCTGGAGAGTGGACCTCTATGAGGAAGGGGCCAGAGCTGCCTGCCAGCTCTGCAGGAGGAGGAAAAATATATATGAAAAAAAAAGAAATTATTTAGACCAGTGTATGTAGGATTAAAATCCAGTAAAGATATTCTGAGAAGGGGACACAACAGGCCTGATTCCCAAAGCCCCCTTGAATGGTGCGAGGGCCTTGCACCACAAGGAATGGCTTAAGGTGTGGCTTGTGCCAAAAGATGCACTGGGAGCAATTCACAAAAGCAGCCTGTGGCAAATACAGGCTGTGTGCACCAAAGGGTGCTTGTGCCATTCTTGTGGCACAAAATGGGCTGTACATGGCACTGGGGGGCTTGCTGCAGATGCAGACTGCCATATCCCCTAATTCAGAATTCTCAAAGCCATCCCAGAAGGCAAATTTCTTAATACTGTTACACCAGTAGGGATTAGCAGGAACTAACATACTTGATCACCAAGACAACCCATGGGTACCCCAAAAGTACCCCCCCAAAAATGGATGAAAACCAAGTAGTCAGGTGGGTTCAGGTAGCCACTACCTGACCCATTCTACTACCTGATTAACTGACCTTGACCATAACAAAAATCATGTAAAGACTGTTTTTTGGGGACTATTACACTATCTGTTAGGTGCTCTGATCTGTTATACCCATGGGGGTATTGCTGAGGCAGGTACAAGAGGCACAGGTTCTCTTAGTGAGCCTGCTGCTGTTTCCAAAAATTATACCCATGGTGGGCTTTCTGAGGTAGGTACGAGAGGTGTAGCTGCTGTGATTGAGCCTGCTGCTGTTTTAAAAAATTATACACATGGTGGGCATCGATCAAACTTACATAATATAAACCGATGACTGCCAAAAGAAAACAAAGAGTAGTACTAGTGTTGCACATGTGGCTGGCATGGTGGCAGTGATGATGGTTCCATTTGTTTCATACACAACCTAATCATTATATTCAGTATCACTGTTTGCAGGTTGTTGTTAATTTTCAGGGTCAGACTCACATAAATCAGTGTTTGTGACAATTGGGAAATTGTTAGCATTAATTCTGAAAAATGCAAGGTGTTCCACATTTGCAGGATTCAGCAGTGTTCAGTGATTAGTGACTATTCCTCCAGCTGCACTAAATATGCATTCTGAATATACGCTTGAAGGTGGACAACTAAGGTACATTATTGCAAGATTTGCTAGATCTGGCTATATTATTCTCTTTTGTTTTCAATACTGTAATGGATCTTCCTCGAGACCAATCATAGTATGGTTTGCAAAGTACTCCAGGATCATTGTGCTGCATGAGATAGTTACCAGTCTGGCAGATGAACCTGCTGCACTTACTTTACAGGACACCAGTCCATGTTGTTGCAGGTGACTCAGAAGTGATTTGCCTTTCTGACCCTGTACATAGGATGCCCGAGAAGTAGCTGTACATGTCCTTTCACTTGTTGATGACACTGCTGACTCTGAAGAATTGATGGATGTGCTATTGTCTGTGCCAGAGGTGATCTGTGATGGTTTGGCAAGGTTTGATGGCTATACTTAAGTTAATGGTGTTTGTAGGGCAGTGTCACATTTGGTTAGCAGAAGATCTCTCCAATACCTGCAGGAAGGATGGCTTCAATGTTCCACTTGAAGCGGTGATCTAGCAACATAGCCAACACATAGGTGTCATTCTAAAACATTACATTTATTCTCTGATCAGTCAACATTCTTTGACTCAAGTCATCTGCTAGCATAACAGCAGTGGTGTTGTCTTTTGACTAAAACTCTTTTTTTATGTCATCAAGGAAAATGTGAAGAAATTTGATTGAGGAAGAATTTGACTCAGAGTTGCACTGTCTGCACTGGCATCATGTGTGGCAACCTCAAAAGGCTCCAATAAGGTGACCAAAGATTCCAATAGAGTACAGCTGTTGAAACTGAACATGATGTCTACCTTACCAATCTGATTCTGCATGGTGTAGTCATGAACAGCTTTTTTCTGTTCAAGAAGCTTTTCCAATATGTAAAATGTTGAATTCCAACAGGTTGGAACTTTCTGCTTTAATATATGCAAGTGTAAGTTGTTTGAACTCTGCAGCCTCTTCATGATTTTTTAAACTTTCACAGAGTGGCTGAAATGCCCACATATTTTCCTAGCAAGACCTAACACATTTTCAACATTTCTGTTTCCATTTAAGAAACCGTGGATGATAAAGCAGGGATCTAGCAACATAGCCAAACCATAGGTGTCATTCTTAAGCATTGCAGTTATTCTCTGATCAGTCAACAGTCTGAGACTCAAGTCATCTGCCAGCATAACAGCAGTGGTGCCTTCTTCTGAATGAAAGTCTTTCTTTATATTGTCAAGTAAAATGTGAAGAAATCTGATTTGAGGAAGAATTTGACTCAGAGTTGCACTGTCTGCACTGACATCTTATGTGGCAGCCTCAAATGGCTCCAATAAGGTGACCCAAGATTCTGTTAGAGTCCAGCTGCTGGAAATGAATATGATGTCTTTTTACTTATGTTTTTCTGCATGGTATAGTCATGAACAGCTTTTTTACTGTTCAAGAAGCCCTTTCAACATGTAAAATGTTGAATTCCAGCAGGTTGAAACTTTCTACTGTAATGTATGGAATGGTAAGTTTTTTTTTTTTACCTCTGCAGCCTCTTCAGGATTTTTTTGTGCTTTAACAGAGTGGTTGAAATCTCCACATACTTTCCTAGCGAGACTTAACAGGTTTTCAGCATTTCTGTTTCCATTTAAGAAACGATTGATGAGAGGATTTAAACAATGTGCAACACAAGGTATGCGTTCGTAGTTTCCATCTCTAATAGACTCAACTATGTTGGCACCATTATATAATACTATGAACAAAACTCCCTTTCAGCATGCCACTGCAATGCTGCAAATCTGACCAGGCTGCACTGTGCTGGAGGTGGCTAATCCTCCACATAAACACAACACACAATTCACAGTGCACTCACACAAGAGGTTCAAAGGAAATGCTGGAGTCCAAAAAGTGTAGAAAATATCTCTTTTAGTAAGCAAATTCAATTCCAGCATACAAGTATACAAAGTGTAGGACTGCAAATTCAGTGCTAACCCCTAGCACTTTGACTCATGTGAGTCTTCTTTGAAATTCTTGTGTGAGTGTACTGTGAATTGTGTGTTGTATAATACTATGAACCCTGGAGATAAGGAATATGGAGTAAGCCATTTCTGGAATTAATTTTACAGCTCCTGCAAAATATTCACACAGTGTGGTTTTCTTCAACAGTAGTGCCACATAATACACCCTGCTTCCTACTACTTATGATAGAGTGGGAATTATTACTTTCTAACTGAAAACTTGTCCAATGAGCTGTAACAGTCATGTAGTTAATTGTTTGGTTGCTGGTCCATATATCTGTGGTTATGTGAACCTGCTTCACCTCAGAGAGAGTTTCAACTGTTATAGTGACTGCACTACACACTGAGTCATACAACTGTAGAATAGCCTTTACTGAGAAATATGTTTGACAGGGAATGGTGTAGAGTGGTTCAATCTGGTTCATGTACTTGAGGAAACCTTTCTGGGCAACAAAAGCAAAAGGGAGCTGACAATCAGCCAACAGCTCTGCAATGGCTCTATTTAACAGCTGGCATGTTGGATGTTTGTGGGTACATTTTGATATCCTCAGAACACTTTCTTTTAATGTTAGTTGATGAGGGTGACAATATATTTTTAATTTTTGGGATGGTACTTTTCACACATTTTTCATGTGGAGTGCTACTGTGGGATTTTGCAGTACTTGATGGTGTCAGAAGAAAATACTCTATGTTTGTCTGGGAAGACAGTAAGGACACATCAAGTGATTCAATGTCAGTTCTTGCTTCCAGTTCATTTTAACAATGGTCACCATCACCACCACCTCCGCTACCACCCATACCAACCACACTGTCCCTTTACCTGCTCCACTCAATTGGGTGTTTTGTCTTTGCATGTCGTATCATTACTAATGTTCCAAAATGTCCCGCTTTACCACCACGACTGACACTCTTTTTACACAGACTGCATAGATCTTGAGAGTTGTCTGTAGGGTCAATATAAAATAAATTCCACACTAAAGGTTTACCCTTTGTGCTTTGTACTAAGGGGGTCACCCACAATAGGGTGAAAATATTTCACCAAGGATGATTGGGGTGTGGGAAAATGGATGACAGCAAGGTGTGTGACAGGGAATTGTATTGCATTGCACACCTGGCTGGTTAAAGTGTATGATGGTCCTATTGCAGGGTGCTTTGCACCCCCACGCTCTCCTCAAATAAATATAAACACCCCCCAACCTACACACATTGGAGGGGAGACCAGATTTGGGGCCCCATGTTCCTATCCACCCACAATTGCCACTGCCCCAAAGTCATAAATGCCCAGACTGTGTCTGCCTTAACGGCTTCTCTCAGATTCCCTTCACTGTCATTCCCATATGCAATTGATGGAATACTGTACTATGGTGCCTGGCACTATTTCTTAGACAGTCAAGGGACCTGGAGGAAATCCTTTACTACCATTTCCTTGTTCACATGAATTTTTCCCATTCATGATCATCATTTTATTCTTACCTTTAGCATATGATTTTTTTTTCTGCATTGGCCTCTCATGTCCTACCGCAGCATCCTCTACCCCCTCATCAAAACTAGTACCAACCTCATTGCCACAAGATTCAGAAGAACTGGAAATGCCATTGTTATCAGGTGGGATGTAGCCTAGGCTGTTCCATTCCCAGTCCCCACTACCACCACCATCTTTATCAGCATTCGCTGCCTCAGCATCTGAGGTTATTTATTTATTTGAGTTTTGGTAACCGGGTAGGACCACTGAGACAACTACAGTCCCTTTTACAGGGTCAACCCAGAGCACATGAAGCAATACAGGTTGTACAGAGATTCAGTGAAGTATAGCAGTAAACAATGACAGTAGCAACAATAGTGTAAGGCTAGACAGTGTAACAGTGGCTACATACCTAGAGGTTCTATATACAACAACAGTAGGCTATACAAAGGTAGTTTGTAATGGCTGCCCCAGTAGGGAATTGAGAGCCGGTAAAGTTGACAAGATAGGGTGGGGAGGAGAGGGAGGAATTGGAGTTGGGGGAGAGGGAGCAGTCAGCGAAATAGGCAGGGCAGGGGCTTCATTGGAAGCAAGAGCAGGAGGAGAAGGCTACAAGGAAAGCAAGCAGATTGGACTTTAAAAGAGGAAGAGGAAGAGATGGACTGGTTAGGATGTGAGGAGGGAGGGAGGGAGTTCCAGTCAGAAACAGCCAGAAAACAGAAGGCCCTCCTGGTGAGAGAGAAGTGAAGATTGGGGAGGACAATGAGGGGAAGGGAGGATGAGCAGAGGGAGTGAGGTGCTTGCCTTGGGCAAATCAGATTTCTAAGACAGGGGGAGTAAAGATGTGGACAAGTTTAATCATGAGACACATGGAGAGGTATTTCAATTTAGCTTCATAGGGTAACCATACTAGAAAGGAGAGAATGCCACAGTGATGAGATCAGGAGATAACCTCCAAGGTGAAGCTACCAACTGTATGGTAGGCCTGGGAGAGGAGTGAGTGAGATGAGATATTGGCAGAGAGCAGCAGGGGGGCTCCATAGGTTAGGAGGGGATAAGGGAAGAAGAGGCAATTCTTAGGCAGGAAGCAGAGGTGAGATATGGACAAATCTGATAGACCAGGCCAAGTTTCTGATTCAAGGTTTTAACTATGTTGGAGATGTGAATACTGAAGGAGAGCGAAGGGTCAAGGGTGATGCCCAGGTATTTGAAAGCAGGCACGGTCTCCCAGGTATTTCCCATGGACAATGTAATGTTGAGGGTAGGAGGGGCATGCTTAAGGGTGGAACAATGGGAGAAGAGCATACATTTCATTTTCCTGGTATTGAGAATGAGCTGTTTCTGGAAGAACCAGTCCTCGAGGGGGGCAAAGTCCATGGCAAGTTCATGATTGATTTGGTCAAGAACTGGTGAGGCTTGGTAGATGATTGCGTCATCTGCATAATGATGTACTGAGGCACCATCACAGAAGCTGGGGAGATCGTTAATGAAGAGAGAGAACAATAATGGCCCCAAAATGGATCACTGAGGAATGCCATGGGTTACTTGTCTAAGTTCTGAGAGGGAGCCGGCCCATTTGACTCTTTGGGAGTGACAGGACAGGAAGCTTGTTACTCAGTTTAGGGCATTTTTATCCAGACCTGTGGCATGTAGTTGGTGGAACAGGAGACCGTGGTTTACCAGGTAGAAAAGATTTAGTCAGGTCGGCAAAGATGGCACCTATGGTGCAACCCTTATCCATGGCATGAAATATATCTGATGTCACTTTTATTAGGGATGTTAGAGTGCTATGATTCCTTCTGAAACCATGTTGATGGGGTGATAGCAGGTTGTGGGATTCCAGGTAGTCCTGAAGGTGTCTATACAGTATGCTCTCCTGTATTTTCACCAGGTGACAGAGGATGAAATGGGTCTATAGTTTTTGACAACAGAGCTGGACCCCCCTTATGCACAGGGACTACCACCGACACCTTCCATTTATCGGGTGCCAAGTTGGAGATGAATGACCTATCAGAAAGGTCTCTAACTGGGTGAGTAAGGGCTGTGGCACCCAGTTTAAGAAATTTAGCATCTAGGCAGTTATGCCCAGTCGAGCTCTCTGGATCTAGTTGAGAGAGAAGCTTTTAAACCTCTTTGAGAGAGGCAAGTTTTAGGTGGAACTCGGGGTGGTCCACAGGGATAGTTATGGGATGCATGGCAGGACTTGGGGGGATGAGTGCTGGAAGAGCACAGTATATTTGTGCAGATCTGTAAAGAAGTCATTGAAGCTGAAGGCTATGGAAGTAGGATCAGTTAGGTCAGTGCCATTGGCACAGACTGAGCTCAGGGTGGAGACAGACTTCCCTTTCAATAGGGAGTTGATTTGCTGCCAGGATGTCTTTGGATTGCAGAGGTGTTCTGTTTTCAGGGATTTAAAGTAGAAGTGCTTGGCTTTGTGCAGGGAATGCTTGCATTTATTCCTAGAGGTGCATATAGACTTGCCAGTCTGAGAGGAGTCCACTTATCTTGTAGGCCCACCAAGCCTTATCTCGGTGAGACATGAGTGTCCGGATCTCTTTGAAGAGCCACAGAGCCTTGAAACCCTTGGACCTGCACTTTTTCAAAGGGGCATGTTGGTTAACTAAGTGTGTGAAGGTTTGGATAAAGAAGACTAGGGCACGGTTAATATCTGGGAATGAGTTAATGGGTCGCCAGTCCATAGTATTGATGGAGATGATAAAGCTGTCTATGTCAAATTGAGACATGTCACGGACCGTGGATATCTTGGGAGGGGGGTTAGGACAGTTGTTTCTCAACACAGAAGGTGGGGGAGTGATCACTTATGCAATCAGTGAGTATGCCCACTGCTCTGATCCTTAGTGGACAATTAGTGACCATCCAATCCAACAGGTTATATTTGAGAAGGATGTAACCCACTTTTTGCATGCTAGTTCAGCAGCTGAAAGTCTCCTGGTACATGTTGCAAAACATTCAGCACATCTATGAGTAATTCCTGTCAGTTCTTTCCAAAATTCTACTATCATTTCATTGATAGCATGCTTTTTTTTCTTCAGGAGGATATTTAGTGCCAGTCCTGGTGATGTTATTGTTATTATTATTATTGATATGTTCTTCATTAATGCTAGGATTTATATTGCCCACATCATTTTCGGTTGCACGTGCACCAGCACTATGCTTCCTCTTAGTAGACATAGTCTGGGAAATACGAGACATAGTAGACACAGCCATAGATTTCGCCATGCCACAAATAGATGTCACACATAGTGTAGCTGTGACAGGGCTCAGGGCACCTAACAGGCTAACAGACAGTGTAATACAGTCTCAATGGCTTTCATTATACTGCAGAGAGACACAGAGTAGCTGTGTCACAGGCAGGACTTGGGGCACCTAACAGAGAGTGTGCAATACAGCTGAAATGGCTTTCTGCAGACACAGAGTACTGCATATGTCACACACAGGGCTCAGGGTACCTAACAGACAGTGTGTAATGCAACCAAAATAGCTTTATACAGACACAGAGTTGCTGTACAGTATGTCACACACTGGGCTTACAGCACCTAACAGAAAGTGTGTAACACAGCTGAAATGGCTTCATAAAGACACAGAGTAGATATATGTCACATACAAGGCTCAGAACACCTAACAAACAGTGTGTAATATAACTAAAATGGCTTTATGTGGAGACACAGAGTAGCTATATGTCTCACACAGGGCTCGGGACACCTAACAGACAGTGTGTAATACAGCCAAAATGGCTTTATGCAGAGACATAGAGTAGCTATACGTCACACACAGGGCTCGAGACACCTAACAGTGTGTAATACAGCTGAAAATGGCTTTATGAGGAGACACAGAGAAGCTATATGTCACACACAGGGCTCTGGACACCTAACAGACAGTGTGTAATACAGATGAAATGACTTTATGTAGAGACACAGAGTAGCTATATGTCATGCACAGGGATTGTTATGCCTGGGTTATGCCCCCTATCATCCCATATACACCTCACACTGTATTCTTGGTCTACTGTACTGTGATACTGCTGTCTTACACTAACATTGTAGATATGGTCACATATCGTATATGCATGAATGCTAGGAATGTGCTTTGCTGCTAAGATATGCTAATATTGTCATGCATGATTCATTATACCTCACTATAACACATTTATCTAGATTAGTTTGTCTTTCATAGATATTCCATATATAATCTACCTAATCACTGATATGATGAATCTGATGGATCATCAGTGATTATTGTATACTTATATTCTCATATAATTATATGTAGTGTGTGTATTACACTCAGGCAGATATGCCACATATAATAGGGTCCTGTCATCAGTTCTCTTTGTCTAAGCAAGCTGACACAGAAAGGAAGCCTTTGTTATGTCTATGTTTTATACTGTATGTAAGCAAGAAATGCCGCATGCAGTTTGAACCAGTCAGCATTTCTTTTGTCTAAGATATAATGCTAATGGAAGCATATTCTATCTCATATGATACTCATTAGTAATCCTAGTGCTATGGCTTGGAGGGACAGGGAGCGAATCTTCAGGATCACTGGAGCAGTTGCACAGGGGAGGGAGCTGGATGTCATTGTCCACCTAGGGACAAATGACCTGGCTAAGAAAGGGATCAGAACAGTACAGGAAGCATTTGTGGAGTTGGAGAGGGGCGTTAGACAAGTAGCACGCACGGTAACCTTCTAGGAGGTGCTGCCAGTCTATGGAATGGGTGAGGCTAGGGTGCTCCACACCATGGGATTCAATCAGTGGTTGAAAAATTGGTGCAGAGCTCAGAGATTTGGCTTCATTGAGGACTAAGGGTCCACCTGGAGGGATGCAGGCTTATACTGGTGTGATGGTCTGCATCTGTCCAGGACGGGAACCAGGATCCTAGGTGATAGGTTTAAATGCTTCATTGCCAAGCATTTAAACTAGCCAAGGGCAGGGAAATCCTAGCCCTCCCAAAAAAATCAGGGTACTAAGTGAGGTAAACACCAAAACAGAGATGTTGATATGGAGAAGGGCAGGGGTAAATGGAGAAAATGACAAATGCAATAAGGACAGGAATGGGGCAAAATGGGGTAAGGCCATCAAGAAATGGAGGGTAATGAGTACCAATGTCCGTAGTCTGGGCAACAAGCTCCCTGAATTGTTGGTCTTGATGGAAGAGGGATGCCTGGATATTGTAGCAGTCACAGAAATATGGTACACAGAGAACCATGGCTGGGATGTTGACATACCAGGGTACACAGCCTACAGGAGAGACAGGGAGGGGAGAAGAGGGGGCAGATTAATTATCTATGAAAGGGAAGGGATAAAAGCAATTGAACAAAAGAGTAAACAGGAAGCAGAGGAGGCACTGTGGGTCACTTTAGAGTCTGGAAATGGCACCACAGTCTGCACAGGGGTTGTATACAGACCCCCATGTCAGGGGGAGGGAATGGACAAGGGTATGATAGAAGGCATACTTAGGATGGCAGAGAAAGGGGAGATACTGTTGATGGGGGACCTCAATATGCCAGATGTTAACTGGAGCACCTTTGCTGCAGCCACATCCAAAAGCAGGGCCATTCTCGATGCCCTTCAGGTGGCATGTCTCAGACAGCTAGTTTTGGTACCCACTCATGAGGAAGCAATCTTAGACCTCATACTCTCAAATGGGGACAGAGAGAGGATCTCAGATCTAGAAATGGGTAGCCATCTGGAAACAATTGACCACCAAACAGTGTGGTCCATGATAAACTCAGCTACAGAGTCAAGCCATATGAAAGTGAGGGTTCTGGACTTTGGGAGGGCTGACTTTGCAAGATGGAAGAGTGCCTTAGAAAAGCACTAGCAAATAGGCTAGAAGAAGGGGAGAAGTAACAACGGGAAAACATCAAAACTGCCTTCACAGAGGCAACAAGCCTTTGTATGAAGCAAATAAACAAATCAAAACAAAAAAAAAGCCACTACAGTTCTCAAAAAAGGTGGCAGTGAAAGTTAGGGAGAAAAAGATAGCATTTAGGAAGTATAAGGAAACTCAGAAGGAGCAGGACAGAGAACTGTACCAGTTAAGGCAAAAGGAAGAAGGGAGGGTAGTCAGAATAGCAAAGGTCAAAACTGAGGAAAAGATAGCCAACTCAGTTAAGAAGGGGGATAAAACCTTTTATAGGTATATCAGAGAGCACAGAAAGACAAAGGGAGGGATAGTGAGGCTGAATAGAATGGACGGTGGGTGGGCAGAGAGGGACAGTGAAAAAGCAGGGATACTGAACAAATACTTCTGCTCAGTATTCACAAAAGAGGAGGAGGGGGAGGTGCCTAATCCAATTAACAGAAGCACTCTGCATAGGGGGGTCGATCCCATTCCTTTCACAGAAGAAAGGGTTCTGAAAGAACTCCTAAAACTGAAGGTGGACAAAGCAATGGGGCCTGATGGAATTCACCCCAGAATTCTAAAAGAATTAAGGAGAGAACTAGTGACACCTCTGACTACCCTTTTTAACAAATCATGGGAGGATGGTGTGGTACCTGAGGACTGGAGAAAGGTGGATGTGATTCCCCTTCACAAAAGTGGGAGCAAGACAGAGGCAGGAAACTACAGACCTGTCAGTTTGACCTCTGTGGTAGGGAAAGTGATGGAATCACTTCTGAAGGAAAGAATTGTTGAGTACCTCAAGGCCAGAGGGGCACAGGACCCAAGACAGTATGGATTCACAGTGAGAAGGCCCTGTCAGATGAATCTAATTGATTTCTTTGACTGGGTGACCAAAGTAGTAGACCAGGGAGGGGCTGTGGACATGGCCTACCTTGACTTTAGCAAGGCATTTGACACAGCCCCACACAAAATATTAATAGTCAAATTAACCAGCCTGGGAGTGGGTCCCAGGGTGGTAGTCTAGGTAAAACATTGGCTGGACAACAGGACACAGAAGGTAATTGTAAATGGAGTCCACTCTGAAGACAAAGGGGTTACAAGTGGGGTGCCGCAGGATTCATTTCTGTGTCCAGTCCTTTTTAATGTCTTTATAAGTGACATTGCAGTGGGACTGGAAGGAAAAGTATGCCTCTTTGCAGATGACACAAAGATCTGCAACAGGACTGATACACAAGGAGGTGTGGAAATAATGAGAAGGAACTTGGCAAGGTTGGAGGAATGGTCAGAAGTATGGCAGCTTGGATTCAATGCAAAGAAGTACAAAATAATGCACCTGGGAAACAAAAACTCAGGGGAAGATTACACATTGGGTAGAGAGGTAGTAACAACAACAAAAATGGAAAGGGACCTGGGGGTAATCAAATCAGATGACCTTAAGATTAGCAAGCAATGTGAGAAGGCAGTAGGGAGGGCTTGGGGCATAGTGGGACATATCGGGAGAGGCATCACCAGTATAAAACAGGAAGTTGTTATCCCTCTGTACAGACAGTTGGTGAGACCCCATCTGGAGTACTGCATCCAGTTCTGACACCCCATCTCCGCAAGGCCATAGACAGGATGGAGGCAGTCCAGAGCAGGGCAACTAAAATGGTGCAGGGTCTGCAAGAGAAGCCATACGAGGAGAGACTAAAGGAGCTTAATATGTATACCCTTGAGGAAAGGAGGGAGAGGGGGGACATGACAGAAACTTTTAAAGTACCTCAGTGGAATTAACAAAGTCCGAGAGGGTAGCATCTTTCAGAAAAAGAGATGTGCAAGAACAAGGGGACACAATTTGAAGATAGAAGGGGGACGGCTCAGAGGCAATGTGAGGAAGTTTTTTTTTTCACAGAGAGGGTGGTGGACACATGGAACAGCCTTTCTGAGGAGGTTGTGGGGTCTAAAACTGTGAGAGAACTCAAGAATGCATGGGACAGACATAAGGAAATTTTTGTGGAGGGTAGGAAGAAATAGGCTGTTTGTTAAATAGGATCTGCATCTTATCCTGTAGGTAGGGAAATGGGCAGACTAGGTGGGCCAAGCAGTCCTTATCTGCTGTCAAAGTCTATATTTCTATGTTTCTATGTTTCTGTCTCCTAAGTTATTATCCAATGGAGAATGACTTAGGACCAATACATATTGTTCCTCATATTTGTAACTATGAGGTAATATCTGTTGCTATGCAGTTATCTATAGTATATAGTTGTCTGCAAACCTATTGTAAGGCTCTGAACACAACTAGTTCATCTCTCAAAGGTTAGTACTCTCTGGCAGAGAGTGCTGGAGAGCAGGGAGAGAGATAAGATCTTAGACAACCTAAGATCTACAATCCTGGAGATTATGTACATTATTCAGGAGAAGTGGTGAGAAATCCATCTCCCTTGTGATTTTCTTTGTCACATGCTTGGCGTAAGTAGTATAATAAACTTTATTAGTACTCCTTGCTTGTTTATGAATGTTTCTTGGCAGACTCCAAAACACAAGAATCTGTATTATTATGATTTACCCTACACACCAAGAATGTTTATATTTCATAAATGGCAACCTCGAGTGGAGTCCAGATGTTTGTCAAGTTTCATTTTAATTCCCTCTGTAAATTAAAATACTGGGCAAGAAATCCCCAGCAAAAAACAAGCTATAAGTGTCTTATGTCTAAATTTTTGGTCTGTTGTGTGTTCCATAGTGCAGACAAAACAATCTCTTGGCAGATATTCAATCTCTGTGTAATGAGTTGTTTTATTTTTTTCTCCTATGCTTTCTCTGTGGGAACACAGCTGTAAAAGGATCTGAACAGACATATACTGCTTTTTTGTGGATTCATATCCTAAAGTGTACAGTATATACTCATCTAGGAGTCCACATACGCCAAAGGCTGTTTGTCTCCTGTCATGAACTTTGTTTGCAAACAAAGTTTTTGATCCACAGACAGCTAAGGGTTTCTTATCTTATATGACATGTCGAAATACATCAGTACTGAGTTGAGGCTGGATGCCTTAACAAGCCAAACTGCTAACAATAGTTGGTTTGATTTTTGCTGAGGTAGCAGAATCCAATGGTAGTCCTTTAAGGGATATCAATGCCCATTATGAGGAATTGAAAGATGGTACCAATGATCCTGAAGGATTATTAATTGCAACATTGTTTAATTGTTTTGATGCTGGTCTAAATAAGATATCTGTTTTGGAATCAGAGTATATTGCTTGCAAAATGGAGAATGCTGCTTTCAAACAGATAATTTGTTTGAAACGGGCTTCTCTTGCAGAAAGAATAGCTGGACTACAGTTTGAGCTGTAATCTCAACATCTAGTAAATGAGTTTCTCTTTAATGAGAGAAGCAGCCACGACCTGCATGCCTTGAGAGATAACACTGAAAAGGCAAAATTTATTAGTAAAAAAGTTTTCAAACTAAAGGTGTTCTGGCTAGTAACACTGACTCCTTGCGTTTTGGAAACCAGGAACTTAGAGATGTCTGAAGTAATTACTGAAAGAGTTAACGTGATGGTATTTCAACACCAGACCTTGACTGTACAGCATGATTCAGTATGTTTTAAGTACAGCAGACTTGAAATGAATGTTTTCAATATAAATCATGACACAGTTTCTGTTGATAAAAAGCAAGTTTTACAAGATGTGATTAAAAACAATGCATTTTACAGTGTGCTAACTTCTGTATCTGAGCAGTTAGAATGTAGGAGTAAAAAGTCAGATATGGTGAACTTGCGCCGTCTGACAGAGGTATTGGCAGGGCATACTAACCTAATGCCCGAAGACCTTGACTCTTCTCATATTGAAGAGTTTGATTTTGAACACTCAGTATGCTGTACTGTGGACTAGAACAAAGGATAGCCACTTGTTTTTCTGTGATTCACAAAATGGATAATTGCAAGAGTCTCAAAATGGTGGCCACACATGTCATCAGGTTGCATCCCCATACCATCCCCAGGATGGCTACTCATGGTCATGTGATGATGGTCATGACGCAGTAACCCACGATGTCCATGAGATAATCCAAAATGGCTGACCACCACACCATGGAGATTCGATCCTGAGGTCACAGGGACCTGTGATTGCTGCCATAACCAAACAAAACATACCGGAGTTTTTGGCATGATTAATAATGTTATTAGTAACACTAGAGTTTCTGAGGGACAGAAGATTCTCATTAAAAATTAAGTTGACGTACTTTTGAATAAGGCTGATATGCCATCTGTCATGAAGTCAGCATCTGATGCTGCAGAAACAGCTGATGCTGTGAACTATGTTTGCTTTATTAGCATGGCCTTGGTTAAAGAACACATTGCAATTAATTTCATGAATTGTTATGCTTCTTCCCTATACAATATAACATCAGCTTTCCCTGAAAAGACTGAACATACTGCTTTTCCTATGCAGTGCATTAATACCTTAAGCTGCAACATTAAAAACAATGTTGCTACCATCCAGCAACCTTCTGGTGGGGAAACCTACTTTACATTTGATGGAGGAGGGGACATCCCTGATTCTGAAAGCCCCGCGGCTGTGATCTTTTCAGCATCACAGGCCACATTGGGGGGAGGGTTACAGGTTTGATTTCTGAACCTGAGCTGACAGCTGTTTCAGCACTATTTTCTCCACCCCTGATGGCTACTGAACCACAATCCATAGCTGGAGAACTACGTGCAGCTTGCACAACACTTTTCTCCACTGTGCAGGCACCCTTGATAGTGCCAGCACTACCTGCATATGATGCAGAACACCCTCCATCAGTGACACCTGGATCATCTCATACTCCCAGTACAACAGCAGGCATTTCTTGCAAGAAGATGTAAGATACAGTAATACTGATATTGTTGTCTTTTCTTTTGGGATCACTGACCATGGTTCCAGCACTGGTTAATCCTAACACAGCTTAAGGGCATTACTTTGAAACTGCTACATTAGATAAAGCAATCTCAGCAGTTTTAGCCCAAACATAGAGAGAACACATCAGACTCATTGCTTATGCATCACAGATGCTTGCCCCAGTGGAGCTAAAATGCTATCTTTATGAAAGGAATCTTTTGGCTACACATTGGGCAGTGAGATACTTTATGTACATCATTGGATATGCACCCATTATGCTGCATTCCAATCATTTGCCAACTAACTTTCTGTTGTCAGACAGAGTAAAAGATGACTCTGTAACCAATGCCAGACTTACACACTGGTTTCTTTATTTTACAGGATTATGACATCACTGTCCTTCCTATCAAAACTTCATCCTTGTTGGCCCATGGCCTACAGTTTACAGGAGAGACCCATGTGTTAACAAATGCTTATTTGAATCTAGCACTATTCCCTTGTCAATGACAAGGAACCTTGAATATGTCACCACACACACCAGAATTGCTGCATATTTTGACACTTATTCCTGCACAATCCAGGATGCCATGTTTGTGACTCTCACAGTGTCATTACCGCATTTTCATCTGGCAACATCCATCTCTGATCATCTGGCAACTGTACATTCTATTGGTCATCATGGTCAGAACTTTTATTGTGAAAGGTTAAAACTGCCTCCATTCCTTGTTTACCATGAGGTCGTGGAATCATGACTGACTCTGAACATTTATTGTCATACCTGAAAGGAACACCACCTTTTATGCAGATGTGACATATTCCAACTTGTCTTACCAACTTGTGAATGCAGGCCTAATAACTGAAATTAGGCTTCCACTTGTGAACTTACTGTATTCGGTCCAGCCAATTAAGATTATACAATCAAGCTCATTGTTATGCATACTATGAAGCTAGTCTGGGGTAGGGGCAATCCCCTAACTCAGCAAGAAGACTCTTCTTCATTTGAGCTACCTTTGGAAAATCTGAATGTATCAAATTTGAACTATGAATCTTCATTTAACACTTAAAAGAAACCCTGGATTTATCCCTGGAACTGTTCGTAGTTTATGGCTTGTGGACATTGACATTTCGTGTCCTGTTCAACTTACCAACTGAAAAATGCCATCCTTCAAGGTGGTATATTCTGCTGATGTGGAACATTGTGTGGTGACCAACTATACATTCTTCTGATATGGACTAAAAGTTATGCAAAGTGAACATTTCTAACTTCTGTTTTTACTCCCTAAACAGGTAATAGGTTGTACGTAGAGATGTAAGTTTGTCATGAATGAGGTTTTAATGACTCATTGTTCATGAAATCATTAGTAAACAGTAGTAAATGTTGTGGCACTGTCATCATTGCTACGTTCTGATGACACTCTTGAAAGTCATGGAAGTCCTGAACAAAGATCAAATGTCATGGAATCAATGACGTGTATGATTGCCATGACAAACTTACATCCCTAGTTATAAAGTAATCACACCTGTTCCCATCCCTGAACCAGATATCATATAGACGAATAATGCCTAACCACCGTTTTTTTGTTGTGTTGCCACTTTTGCAATTAGGGCAACAAAGAGGGGATTGTTATGGCTGGGTTATGCCCCCATTGTCCCACATACACCTCACATATACCTCATACTGTATTCCTGGTCTTTTATACTGTGATACTGCTATTTTGCACTAACATTGTAGATATGGGCACCCATCATATACGCATGAGTGCTAGGAATGTGCTTTGCTGCTAAGATATGGTAATATTGTCATGCATGATTCATTATACCTCACTATAATACATTTAACTAGATTAGTTTGTCTTTCATAGATATTCCATATATAATCTATCTAATCACTGACATGATGACTCTGAGGGATTATCAGTGATTATTGTATACTTATATTTTCATATAATTATATGTAGTGTGTGTATTACACTCAGGCAGATATGCCACTTGTAATAGGGTCCTGTCATCAGTTCTCTTTGTCTAAGCAATGGACACAGAGAGAAAGCCTTTGTTATGTCTATGTTTTATACTGTATGTAAGCAAGAAATGCCACATGTAGTTTGAACCAGTCAGCATTTCTTTTGTCAAAGCTATAATGCTAATGTAAGCATATTCTGTCTCATATGATACTCATTAGTAATTCTGTCTCCTAAGTCATTATCCAATGGAGAATGACTTACAACCAATACATATTGTTCCTCATATCTGTAACTATGAGGTAATCTCTGTTGCTATGCTGCTAACTGTAGTATATAGTTGTCTGCAAACCTATTGTAAGGTTCTGGACACTACTAGTACATCTCTCGAAGATTAGTACTCTGTTGCAGAGAGCTGGAGAGTGGGGAGAGAGGCACGATCTTAGACAACCTAAGATCTACAATCCTGGAGATTATGTACATTATTCAGGAGAAGTGGTGAGAAATCCATCTCCCTTGTGATTTTCTTTGTCACATGCTTGGTGTAAGTAGTATAATAAACTTTATTAGTACTCCTTGCTTGTTTATGAATGTTTCTTGGCAGACTCCGAGACACAAGAATCTGTATTATTATTATTTACCCTACACACCAAGAGTGCTTAGATTACAGGCTTGGGGGACCTAACAGGCATTGTTTAATACAGCTGAAATGGCTTTATGCAGAGACACAGAGTAGCTGTCACACACAGGGCTCAGGGCACATAGAGGACTATGTATAATACAGCTGCAATGGCTTTATGCAGAGACACAGAGTAGTAGATACACACAGGGCTGGGGACACCTAACAGATACTGACTATACAGCCTCATGGCTACAGAGACATAGAGTAACACTAGCTGTCACACATAGAGCTTGGACACAGACAACAGGAACGTTAAATAGCTCTCACTATAGACACAGGCTCAGGGCACTTATTGGCTTGCCCTCCCACCACAAGCCACAATCTCAGACAAAGAATCCTTATTTCCTTCCCAGTCCCTTCCCCCTTCAGTCCCCAAGTTCACTCCTAGCCTCCGTGTGCTTTGTGTTACATTTTTTTATTTAATATTGCTTTTTTTTTGCTGCTTCTTTAAGGCTCAGCCAGGTTCAGCTTCGAGCACCAAGCCATCAGCCAGTCTCTCCAGCTCCTTCAAGCTGTGACCATCTTCTGCAGCATGCTCACCCAGACAGGGAATTCAGACACCTACACTGACCAGTCAGATTGTCAGGCTGGTGCCATGTGCTCCTGTCTGGTGTGAGAACCCCACAGGCTGTCTCTAATGCTTGACTGGAGTGACTCATGAATCCCAGGACCCTGCAGGATGTATGAAAAATGCCTGTTATTTTAATTATTACCCACTACCTGCTCCGTTAGCCATGGCACAGTATCCAATCCACGAAATGCCCCGTTATGTCGGACTGCCAGAACTACCCTACTAGACCAAAAAAAGAAGATACCTGACCTACTGACTCCTGCTACCCAATGGGTAGCCCACCGCTACTAAGGGTTAGAGAACATGTGCCAATGTGCCATGGTCCCCACTCCCCAACCCCAATCACTTTTTATTAAAATAATCTCATCCCTGGTGGTCTAGTGGACTCTCCAGCCCTGATTTCCATTTTATGAGAAAGACACATGTGACACACATCCCTGGTGGTCTAGAGGATACCATCAGCCCCATCCCCATTTTGTTAAAATGACACATGTCCCTGGTGTTCTAGTGGCACCCCCACACAGCACAGTACAGCATATGCTCCTTGACAGCTCAGTTGGCAGCCATCAGTGGCAGAGAGTGTAGGGCTGTGATATCACTGGCTCAGAAATGGGGTGGGGAGCAGGGTGGTGGGACACTGCCTGTGGGGGTGGGGGCAGAGCCCACTAGATCAGCAGGAAAAATATATATTTATATTATATGGGCAGATCGGAATAGAGAGGGGGTCCACTAGACTACTAGGGAAGGATATTATATTATGTGGGCAGATCAGGGCTGGGGGGGTCCACTAGCCCACCAGGGATGTGTGTCATTTTAATAAAACATGGACCAGGGCTTGGTGGGTCGCTAGACTGTCAGGGACATCCTATAATGGTGCATGGCCACCCCACAGCTTGCAGAAACCCATCTAGACGTGCTGTCTGTATGGCAGATGGACACAGTTGCCACAAGCTGTGTGACTTTGCTTCTCAGACCCTGCCTGATAGAAACAGTCTGTGGCACACCTTGAATTGGTACAAGCTGCCATTGGCAAGGCTTGTGCCAAGTTTTGAGAATCGAGCCCAACATCTCCCAAACATCTTTTACATAGGGCAGGACTGGGGCTTCTGCTTCTATGCTGGACAACCAAAAACATGTCATAGATGTTGGTCTTTGTCCCACCTAAGTAATGTGTGTGATTCCTTGGTCTGCAATTTTTGTTAACAAATACTGTAAGATATTCGAGTATGTTCTGCTGAAACCCAGTAAGATGCAATCTATGTGAAGAAACAGGTCATTTGTATATAAAATGTCCATGGGCAGTTCATAATAAAGGGTCCTTTTATTACTTGGTTGATATGGCTCATGAAGCATAAAATAAAAGATCATAAAATTTCACTTAACAGCAAGCATCATCAGATGCCGGTGCTCACCCAGATTCTGGTCAGAATACTGAACTAGATAGCCACACACACATCGAACTGAAGTAGCTAGCAACACAATTTCAGATCAAGTGACCTTGGGAGATACACAGAAAAGTGAAGATGTCCAGGAAACTTCCTAATTTAATCAAGTGGGATCCCAACAGAAAGGTTAATAAGGTCGACCCTTACAACAAAGAGCAAAATCAACCTTTCCCAGTGACCCCCCTCCACTCCCACAGGATGATTTTTAGATAGTTGGGGGAAAATGATGCATTACAAGGTGTCAACCAAAATCAACAAGCATTTGTCAATGCCGAATGTTTGCTTGCTGGCATTGGCAGTGGTAATGTAGAAGTTATAAAGCTGCGTAATAGGAATGGCAGTGAAGTACTGAACTGAAGCCAATCCTACCACTACCCTGCAGAGACTGACAGGCATTGGGTTGTGCGTTTGGGTCATTTTTAGGAATTTTTTCACCAAATTTCCAACATAGCCATTTTAAGACCTCAGCTCATGAACAGTGTCACTGTGATTTTCTTAATTTGTCCCGTACATTGATCTCGCACACCGACTGCGCCACTGTGCGCTACATGGGTGGAAACACGTTTTGGGTGAGATGTGAAAAATGACAAGCTGTACTGCTCATAAGAAGGTGTGGTAAAATGGCAATGTTGAAAATCTGGAGTGAAAATATTGAAAAGTTCGAAACTTCACGAAAGGTGTGTAGGAATCACAACGCACACCGTAAAACAGTTTGTTAGGAATATTTTCACCAAATTTTCAACATAGCCACTTTAAGACCTCTGCTCATGAACAGTGTCACTGTGATTTTCTTAATTGTCCCGTACATTGATTTGGCACACATTTCGCCATTGTGCGCTACATGGCCAGAAACACATTTTGGGTGAGATGTGAAAAATGACAGCTGTACTACTCATAAGAAGGTATGGTGAAATGGCAATGTTGAAAATCTGGAGTGAAAATATTGAAAATTCACGAACTTACGAGCCTGCGTAGGAACTGCACAACGCACTCTCGTAAAACAGTAATTTTCTGGAATTTTTGCACCAAATTTTCAACATGGGGTTTTTGGGACCCCTTCTCATGAATGATGTCATTGTCATGGCATTATTCAGGCCTGAAGGGTGATTTCGCAGTCACTGCGCAGTCACTGATGGCACTATGTTTCTTGCACATGCGTGCAAGCAAACATAAAAATGGTAAAAAAAGACACCATGGAAACAAGAAACAGTTTTTCAGTATTACAAGGACAAACTGATGGGGAAGACTATGATTCCAACACTTCCTCAGTGGCATCTTCGCAGAAGGACCTTTCAGACTTTGACAGAGATAAATCAGGTGCTACTAAAGAAAAGAACTAGGAAGAAAAAAGCTATTTGAGAGCTTGTGATGTTTCTTTTTCCTCTCTTTTGTGTCTCTCATATATTTAGGTTTAACTAATAACATCAAAAATGGTTTCCCTTAGTGTTAAAATTATACGGAATCACAAAAAAAGATTAATTACATTTTCCACCCTTAGTAGCTCTGATGCTCAGGTGATTTTATTGCAGAATACAAAAAGACTCAGAACCAGTGCAGATATTTACCAGGCACAAAAAGCATGGCCTTGGGTGCTGTCTTTATGGTCTATATGTGATGACTCCTGCTCAGGTCTGTTTAAATCTATTAACATCAGAATATTTTATTTCAATTTTTTTTTGTTGACTGGGTAAGTGCACTATACAAATTCTGCCTAGTTTCAGGCATGACCCAGGGAAGGGGGATACAGATGAATGCCAGCTGATCTGGTGGTATTTTAGTGAAATGGGGGAAATTTGGCCAGGACACTGGGGAAATTCCCTACTGTTTCTAAGAAGTGCCATGGAATTTTTAACATCCACCTGAACTACCACCAGAACAGGCAGATGGGACCTCAGTTTAATGTCTCATGCACAAGATGGCACCTCAGGAGTGCAGCAGCCCCTTCACACTGCACTACAGTGTCATTATTGGGATTTAACCAAAGTGTCTGGTGTGGGGCTAGAACGCACAGCCTTCTGATCTCCTGGCATCAGAGGCAAGTGTGCTACCAGCTTAGCCACTGAGACTGTTGTCAAATACAAAATGTTATAGATATTGATCCAGGAAGTGTGTTACTGTTAGGTGTAATGGGACAAGATCAGACTATGTGCATAGGAGTAGTTTATGCTCCTCAAACCAAAACTTTAAGAATTACTCTCTTTCACTTAATTCAAATTTACTTGCACATAGCCAGGAAGGTTATTTTGGGTGGTGATTTTAATTGTCCATTAGACTTGAAGGATAAATCATGGGTAACCTTAAAAATGTATTGTGATGGGGTCACGTGATGCCTGCTTGCTAAGAACAGCGTGTGTGTGCTTAGCTCAGTCCCCTTGCAATTAAAACATAGATTTTTTTCCTACCTTTTCAGTGGAACCAGCTGCTATGTCTTTGTAGATCTTTCTTAACTATGTTCTTGAAGCTGGAGCGAGAGAAACCAGGAGCAAGGGCAAAGAAAAAATACAAAGTTTCAGCCTCTCCACCTGCACCCGATGAGAGCCCAAGCCTAGGCCCAGCTATGAAGCTCAAGAAGGAGTCAGAGTTAGACCTTTTATCTAGGGAGCTGGCCAAAATTAAACATTTTATGGGTGGCATCTGATCAGACCTGACCCACATAACGGTCCAGTTGACAGCAGTCTGGGTATCCTTCAAGGTGATACAGCTCCAAGTTGAACAGGCTGAGGGCTGTATCAGCCACTTGGAAGACTGGGCAGGGCTGGATGAGCAACAATTGAGCTCCACAGAGAGAGACATATCTGCGATATGGGACAAGCTGGACAGCTTAGAAATGAGACACAGTCACAACAATGTACAGCTATTTGGACTACTGGAAGGAGCGGAAGGGTCTGATATGTTCCTTTTTCTGGCAAAAAAACTCAGTTTTTGGCTCAATTGGGACCCTCAATCGTTGGTAGAAATCAAGCGGGCCCATCGTTTGCCTATGGGCCCTGCACCTAATGAGTTCCTGGCTTTGCCTTTGCCCAGTGGTTTTAAATTGTTCAATTATGGAAATTGAGAACAAATTTTAAAGGATGCTTGGGCTGCCAAAGACATTAGTTTTTAGGGCTCACACTTGTTTTTTCAACTGGACTATTCTAGGAGGGTCCTAGAACATCACAAGGCCTTTTAAGGGGTGAACAATCAAGCCAGAAAGCAAGGCCTGGCATGTTTCTTAGTTCCCCTGCAACACTCCAGATTAAGATGAGCTCCCAGTTTAGGTCTTTCTTGAGTCCATCAGAGGCTCTCCATTTTATACAGGATTATCAGCTATCTGACTTGACTGGACCACGTTTTGGAGTTGGAAGAGCCTAAGATCATCACCACCACCATCACCACTGCCACCTAGGAGGAAAGAAGATTCGTCCCTTGCAAGACCCCAGTCAGAAGACCAGCCTTCTTGTTCAGTGGACCCAGGGAAAACCGCTTCTGATGATACCATGTACTGACCTAGAAAGTGTCTGGGGGCTTTCTGTTTTCACCAATAGAATGGCTTAAAGTAGCTGTTTTTACTGCTGCTTTATTAAGTTGGCATCCCTGACCAGTCTGGATTTTGCCCGGTGGCTGTGGGAGGTCAGTCAGTGGACTGGAGACTGGCTTCTCCAGAACCTACGGATAAGGTATTTTTCTTTTTTACTGTTATTAGAGTGTTATAAATTTGGATTATTTTGAGCTGTTGTTTCCCTTTCTTGTTCTAGTTGCTTGGTTTTAGGTTTTTACTGCTATAGTGTTTTCAGTTATGGAGTTTTATCATGGAGCTTCATCTCATGCCCATTGCACATTGGAAGGGCCTGGGACCTGTGCAGAGGTCCCTTCACAGGATCTGTAGACTTGAGGGGGTTTAGATCATTGGGGGTTTTGGGGGTTGGGCATGTTTGGGGATAAACAATTATGGTATAATAAAGACACGTGCAACCAAGGGGAGCAGGGTCCTATCAAGAGTCTAAACCAGCAGTGAGGGAACACCTTTTTGGAGGCATTGTGGCTTGGTGGTATAAGGCCCATTTACTTGCAGTTTTTATTTGGGTCTGGTTCTACCCGTGTGACTCCCATGACAACACCCCAGCTTTGGTGACACCCTCATCAGACTCTAGTGTTCGAATTGAATAGGATGCTAGCAGTTCACTGCCTTGCCTGTCATGCCACGTCCCTGGCTCCTCTTACTTTATGGCTGCAATCTCTGCTATGGACTTCTTTGTTCAGAGTTTGCTAAGTTTACTGCCCCTTTGGAGTCTGCAGGCACTACATGGGATCCAGTTTTCATGTCCACCCTCTGTGGTTGAGTTTTTGGGTCCCCAACCCATAGTTGGTAGGGGATGACCCCATGTTTTTCCCTTTCCCCTCTTCTTTTTGTTCACCAGTCAGATTGGAGTATTCTTTTACTGCAGGGTTACTTGCCCCTCCCCTTTTTGGAAGATGGGGGAGGGGCTGGGGATTCCTCTGTGCATGGCTTAATTGTTTGGGGGACCCTGTTCAGTTTATGATTTGGGGAAGGGTTACTGGCTCCTTTTCTTTCTAGGGGGGCAGGCTGGTGGTTCTGGGTGGTTGCCTGGGGGGATCGGGTTGTTTTGTCCCTTCTGTCTCTACTTTGAGGGGGCTTGTCTCTAGGGCTAAAGCTAGCTGATTCTGTGGGTATCTCTCTTTGAAAATGGGATTCGTCTGGGAAGGGATGGGGAATTTGATAGGTATAGCTTACAGGGACAGAAGGTGTGACCCAGGAGAGTATACATGAGGGTGTTTGACGATCTGCCAAATTGTTGCAACTCTGTATTATGTAAATAGTTTATGGGTGATGGGAAGGGATTGTAGTTTCCTGATTAAGCCTACAGTGTGTCCGATGGGTGTTAAGATGGGGTTGGTTATTTTTTTTGGGTGGAACAGGGAAGGTCTGGGCTTTTGTTACATAATATACCATGGGGAGCCCCTATAAGGTTCTGTTCAAGAATGCAAGGGATATGAATGGCCCTGTTAAATGGAAATGGGTGCTAACCCACATTAGGAAGTTGGGGGGCAAATAATCTTTCTTAAGAACCTCATCTGCTTTCCAAAGAGGTGGAGCATCTTTGGAAGACCTTGGGGGGGCAAGCTATATGCCACTTATAGTACATTGAAGATGTGAGGTCTATTGATTCTTCTTCTTGCAAAAGGGATTAATTGGATCCATAAGCAGGTATGAAGGGATCTCAAGGGATTGTGGGTTATTGCCACTGGCACCCTCGATGGGGAATCTTTCACATTGGTTTCTGTATATGACACCAATGAGGACGATGCCCCTTTTTCCCCGAGACTGGGCCCAGCTTATTCAGGATAAGTTGGAGGGTTGCGTAATAGTGGGAGGGGATATGAACAAAGTATGGGATCCTGTTTGTGATCAAAGTGGTAACCCCAAACAATTGTCATCCCTGGGTTCCCATGAGTTACAGGCCTTATGTAGGGAGCATGGTTTGGGGTATAACTGGGTAATAAAATTACCTTTTTCAGGTTCTTGTTGGAACTGCATAAAAGTGAAGAAATTACAGACAAATGGTGTCCAGCACATAAAGTGATTTATGTCTGGTATATACAGCAGGATTACAACCAAATCACAGTGACAAACATCAGGGAGAACACCTCAAATCTTTCTTACCTATAGACAGCAACAAGTCTCTTCTTCTCAGAGAAAAAGGTGCAATGCAAAGGGTCTTATACCCCTGATAATAACCATAGCAACTACTAAAAAGATATGTAAAAGTCTCATCACTGAATAGTGTCAAATAACCTGACTTCTTACTAGCCTGGAAAAAGCATGCTGAGCTAGCAGAAAGACAAGATAACTGAACAAAGGACCTGTATTCATGAAGGCCACTTGTGGTTACATACGTAATTGCATAGGTAATTGCTGTTCTGCACTAGAACTGAAGATGGCAGTATTGTCTAACTAATGATTATACAATGGTATAAACAGAGGTGTCTCCAAGTGGTACAATTAGAATGATGGTGAATGCATTATGATTCTCAGTAGAAATACAGTAGAACTCAGATACTGACACTTATGCTTATACAATAAGCGCCTGTGCCCTAGGTATTACTGTCTGTGAGGTAGGGGGCCAATCAGGGGTGCTGGTCCATGGATAACATTCCCCCTTATTGCCTCAGAAGGGGCAACAATCCCAAGTAAGCTGGTATGGATGAATTAAAAAGTCATTTATATGCCTGATGCACCAGCCTTGTAAAGAAATTTGAGTTGTTCTCGATGTTGTTTTTGGGAACGTCGCAGGCAGCATAGAGTGAAAATGAGAAAAACAATCAAGAATGCTTAAATAGTAACAAAAACTTTGAAGCTAAGTTCTACCCAATAGTTGCCAACGGCAAGACTTAAATCACCATCATGAATCAAATCATTAAGTTTGTTATTAGCTTTAGATACATTATTGCTAATGTAAATCAAATGAGCATCTTTTCTAGCTAAAAGAGATTGTAAGGAAAGAGTCAAGGGATCAATGCGGACATTAAAATAGGCAAATATTGAGACAGGGCAAGCAAGTATTGGGGGTCAGTATCAATAGCATCTGATTCAGGGAGAGCAACAGGAGTGATCACAGTGTGACCAATGACAGTTTTCTGCTGTGGAGTAAAACAAAAGTTAAGTTTATCAATATTACAAGTACGAGTTCTGTATGCAAAAGATGGATAGTTAGTGACTATACAGAATTGACTCTCAGAGGCATAGGAGACTCTGAGTGTTGGTACATGCCAGCGATGTAAGCATACAGGCAGGTGAAGGTCTAATTTGTCAGCCGAGTGGTGAAGCTATGTATCTCTTCAAGATAGCTTCTGGATGGTGCTGTTTCAGCATCGAACACTGAAATTACCACAGGAGGGATGTCATCTGGATCAACGTCAGCAAGGTTGGTCAGCAAGTCTTCACCCAATGTCAAAGCCAGTCAAGATGTTCTGGCAAGTAGCCACAAACTGGTTTCACAATGTCAAAGACGTCACAGTGGCACAAGAAGTAGAATCCTTCCTTGGCACAACAGTTAGTGTGAGGAGCCACCCAAGCTTGGAGAATTGGGTGGTAAACTAGCATAGAAGGAAGTTCAGTTCATTCATGGAAAATTTCATTTTTTAGATGTCCAATGGAGTGTATATTTGCCAGCTTGTTGAAGACAGATGTAGCCGGATCAAAGTGTGGTAAGGAGACAGTGAAGGTGACAAACATATTGCCCCTAATGGAGCAAGATTTGATTGGTAACATGGGGCTTTGTTAGGAAACCTGGAAACATAACCAATATTATGCACTGTAGACATGGAAATGTTAAGAGTATTCTTTAAACACATAGAAATGCAACCAGTGGCTGAGCAGTGTGGGCAATACCATTTACCCAATCTGAGATCATGAATAATATCTGGAATTTTGCCTGATTCCAAGTCCCTGAAGAGACTGTTAACAGTAGAAATAATGTAAGAGCCATAAGCAGAACAGAGAATTTCATGCCCAATATATTACTTGTCCACCTCATGGTTATTCTGAAAAATAAGATCATTAAGTTTCTGTCTTGTGTCATTGAACCTTTGAGCAATCTCCTTCATATTATAAACTGTATAACACTCTTCCTCGCTGAGAGAATTAACACCTTGCAAGATAGTTGGCATAACATCATTGCCAAGTGTTTGCTGGAACTTAAGTGTCTGTGCTTTAATAGAGGCAATATCTGCTCTATTCCAAATAGACATTCCTGAGCCAAAAAGGCCAGTAACAATGCTGGCTACTCCAATGATACTGGAGACAGTTCCTGCTGCACCAGCAATGTCTGAGGCTGTGTCCCACTTGGTGCACTTTGGTCTGGGTTTAGCATATTTACGGGTGGGTCTAAAAACACCAATATGGTCAGTGGTGTGAGGTCCACCAATAGGATCATTTGTGCATGTTTGGTAAGCAGCTACAATATCAGTAAGCATCATACTATGACATTTAGAAGCGTTAGTATGTTGACATAAACCAAATTCAGCCATATTCCAATATGATAAATTGAAAATAACTGGGATATACATAAATTGCACATTGTTTATGAGAGCTCCTGGGAGTAATGTAGTGGTAAAACCACTAGGTGGGCCATCTTCCAGACGAGGATAGGCAAGCAGTTCTTCCTAACTGGGTGGGACTACAGAGAGGTAGAGAAAAGAAGCAGCATAGTTTTGAAGACAGAAGTCAATGACCTCCTGTGAAGGAAGTCTGTCATAAAAGGCAGGATCTATGAGTGCAGTAAGATTATAATGACCAGTGTGTCATGGAGAAGCCTGTCTAATACAGAGAGTACCATTTTGAGATATATCAGTATTAGGCCAGCCATGAAAGAATGTACCCTTGGCCAGGTGAGCTACAGAGATGGTGTAGCCCATTGCATCAGTTTTCCATTGAATGGAAAGTGAAGATTTATCTGGGGCAACAACTACAGCATCCAGAAAGGTGTCTTTGCCTTAAGTAACCTTAATGTATTTGTTTGGAATATTAATCCGAACACCCATGGGAGTTGAACATTCCATTTGACCAAGTAAGTGATCCAATCGATCCTTGTGAGTCTGTGGGGGTTTAAGTGGGGGTGCTATAATGGTTAGAGGCAGCAGTCCCACCAGTAGAAGAAGAGGGTGCAAGATAGGCATCTTGACAATATCTGAAAGAAATTGAAAAGGCTTAGTAAGCTGGAAGTACAATTCTGCCCTATGGGGTTAGGAAAAGTAAGTTTTTAGTCACCTTTATATAATTTAAGTTGGTTAGCATGGAACCACTTGTCAGCAGTCTTTTTCTGCTGTTGTACTCTGACTTGATACACAGCAGGGCTGAGTTTCTTAAAAATGGGATGGGGACCTTCCCATTTACTGGCAAATGAGTGTGTGGGTTGTCTGTATTGGAGAAGCATTACTTTGTCGCCAACTTGCCAGTTGACTTCTTTGACATGCTTGTCAAAATGAGCTTTAGCTTGTGTTGTTGAGCCTTGCCCATCTGCTTAGCAATGAACAGGTGTGTCTTCATGATGTCATCACAAAGCTTTTCCACATAGTTGTCTACAGATACTCTATCTGCAGTAAGGATGTGGAGATCAATCAACAGGTGCTCAGGTAGTCTCATAGCTCTACCCATCATAACATCATAGGGTGTACACTGGGTAGTGGCTGTAGGGGTGCCCCTAATTGCCATTAGTAACAGTGGCAAGAGGGAATCCCAATCTTTGGGATTGTCATCAACGAATTTGCATAACATCTGTTTTATGCATCTGTTAGCTCTTTCTACCTGACCTGATGATTGAGGATGGTAAGTGTGGTAGGGGCTGTCTGCTCTCTATCCCCATGTATTTTAAAGTGTTAAATGGGTGTTTGTAAATACCTATCTGCAGTCAAATGGCAGCTAAAGTTTTCAATTATTTGAGCTGGAAAACAGAAACTTTCCCTCTGTGTAGAAACCTGTTGCAACAGTACTTAGCTCTCTGCTCTCTCTCTTCTGTCCTTGTATTATTTTGTTTATTTCATCTGTTCCCCTGCTCATGGAATGGCCTCCTGTGAGTAGTCTCTCTCTCCCTGATCTTCCTTTGTGTCCTTTTTCTTTGTTTTGCACCCAGATATTACCAAAACTGCTGTTTGACTGGAAAATCCCCCATATAGTTTCACATAGAAGGTTTCTAAGACTTTATGTGTATTTTTGCACTGTTTAGTTAGCACTTCCACGTCTGTGCTGAAATAGAGAAGTAGTGCTTTAGTCTGATGCTTAGAACCTCAGGGTTTGTATTTCTTCAGTGCAAGTGAAGTCACTGAAGTGAATACAGCTTCTTGAAGCCAGAAAACTGTGTGCAAACATTCAAAAGTAAAGCAGGATTTGAGCTGTTTGGTGTTTGTAAAGCCACCTGGCTGAATTATATTAGGTAGCTTATTTTGTTAAGCTAGTCACACTGTGTAAGCTGTTTGCTCCAAATGTTGTAAATAGTAAAAACAACTGACCTGAAAATGGTTTGTTTGTTCAGCAGCCTCTCCTCTTAGCTTTCCATCTGTCTATAGTGCCGGCCGGCCCTTGCTCCACCTCTTTTATGATGAAAGCTGATGGGAGGAGACTGCTGCTCTCAGAAAAAGGGTAAAATATGAAATTACTTGAAATTTTTATCTTTAATGAACCAGAAAACCATGTATTGGTGAAATGAATGCCTAAACTGAAACTCAGGTGAAATATAAACTGTGTTTGCTGTTAAGTTAGATTCATTCTGTATAGGGAGGATTTTCCTGTACCATGTGATCTGACCACAGTATATATTGAGTGCAAAAGAGTGTATTAAGTCAGTGTTTGGTAGGAGGCAAGCCTACCAGTTGTCTAGCCAGTTTCTAGGCAAACCCTTTCTTCAGTGAATGTAACTGTAGAATTGTATTTTCTTTTTCATTCTGCTTAGTGTTATTTAATTTTTTTGCCTTCAGTCCGTTTATTTTTCCTGCTGTATGAATAAATTTAAGTTTGATTTCTACAATCCTGACCATGTGCTGGACTCCATTTGATCCCATGAGTACAAGTTGGTGTCAGAAGTGGGATCTAAGGAGGCAAGTTGACCTTCTGGTGGATATCGTCCAGAGATATCATGGAGGAGCAAAAGAAGCAGGGAAAGATGGAAACACCCACACCTGAGGGAGTTCTGACCAGAACAATGGTAGACAAGTACCAGGTTCCATTGGCCAGTGGACTGGGTGATGTCAGGCGGAAAGACACCAAGAGTGACATGAAAGAAGAAGGAGCCATTGGGGTTGAGGACAAGAGTTCAGTGGAAGAAGAGGAAGAAGTACTTCCTTCTAATATGCATGACCTACTCAGATGGCTGTGTTTGGAACTGATGGACATTGAGAAACAAAGAGAAAGAGACCAATGCCAGAATGAGGCCAGGTGGGTGGAGACCCTTAAAGCTATACAGACTATGGGGACTGCCAGACCTAACCCACCAAGTGAAGGGCCCAGGAATATTAAGTTATCTAAGTTAATGGACAGTGATGATATAGAGGCATACATCACTACATTTGAAAGAGTAGCAACTGCCTGTAGGTGGCCTAGGGACCAATGGGTCATTCAGTTAGCCCCTTATTTCGCAGGAAGAGCTCAATTGGCCTATAGCCATATAGAGACACAAAATGCCTCAAACTATGATCATGTGAAACAGGTAATCCTTAAATGGTACAATATCAGTACAGAGACGTACTGCCAAAGATTCCAGACATTTCAGTATTATACAGCTGATTCTCCACAAGAAGCTTATGTTCGGTTGCAGGATTTATGCACCAAATGGCTACAGCCCACTGTGAGAACTATGCAGCAAGTGGTAGAGTCTATAGTCTTGGAACAATTTATAAAGATATTGCCCCATGAAGTACACATGTGGGTAAGAGAACACAGACCAGAAACAGCAGAAAAGGCCATCAGCCTAGCTGAGGACTTCTTGACAGCTCGTCCACAATGACAGAAAGGATCTCATGGGACATTCCCATCTACCACTATGGTAAGACAAACATCTACTACCCCTTCTACTAATGTTTCCAGTACTTCTCCCTATAAGAAAAATAGCAGGCCATATAACCCAGATATTATTTGCCGGGACTGTAATGCCAAGGGACACATAGCCAGATTTTGCCTTAAAAAGAAAACTGAACCCTTTCACCTAGCTTTGGCAAATTGGGGGCAATATACAATGGCTGTGAACATTGAAGGGCATGATGTGACTGCTTTAATTGATTCTGGGAGCAAGCAAACTCTGGCACATGCTGATGCATTCTGTGGGGCATCTCAGACACTAAGTGATGAAAAGACGGGGGTTACCTGTGTACATGGGGACACTCACTTCTACCCTTTACAGGAAGCAACTATTAGTGTTCAAGGTACTGTTCATCATATGAAGGTGGGGGTAGTGCCAAAATTACCAGTTCCTGTTATTTTAGGTCATGACTTTCCTACTTTTGGTGATTTGCTCACTGCCTCCTCATCAGTTTGTGCTGTGACCACTCAAGCTCAGGCTCGACAAGAAAGAACTGTTGCAGAACTATTTCCTTTTGATGACACATTATTCAAAGCACCTGGGAAAACCACAAAGTCCAAAAGTCAGAGAAGACTTGATAAACTTAGCTGGACTAAGAAAAAGGACTTAAGTGTTGTTGACGATGTGGTGCTTAGAGCTACTATGTTAGAGTCATTTGCTGAGGATCAAAAGAAGGATGCCACACTAACGCCTTTGTTTTCACAGGTTGTTCCTAAGGTGGTAGAAGGTATGCCTCTTATGTACAGGGTTCAACAGGGAAAACTATATAGAATATGTATAAATCCCAAAACAGGAGAGAGTGTGGATCAGTTGGTGGTCCCTAGCCAATACAGGGAGCAGTTGATATTTTTGGCACATGATGTGCCCTGTGGGGGTCACACAGGTAGGGATAGGACCCTGCAGAGGCTGTTACACAGGTTCTTCTGGCCTGGTATTCATGACCAGGTAGCAGAATACTGTAAAAGCTGTGACAAGTGTCAAAAAGTAGCCCCGGTCACAAAGAAAGATAAAGTTCCCCTGCAGCCATTGCCATTGGTAACAGTTCCTTTTCAGCGTGTGGCCATGGATATTATAGGGCCCCTTCCCAAAAGTGTGAAAGGAAATAGGTTTGCCCTCATACTATGTGACTATGCTACTAAGTACCCAGAGGCCATTCCTTTGCGAACTGTTACAGCTGAAAGGATAGCTGAAGAACTGCTCAAAATGTTTAGTAGGATAGGCATACCCAATGTTATTCTCACAGATAGAGGAACCAATTTCTGTTCTGTCATGTTGAGACATCTCTATCAAGCCCTGGGAGTGGAAGCGGTATACACTTCTCCATACCACCCCCAAACTGATGGCTTGGTTGAGCGCTTCAACAAAACATTAAAGAAAATGATACAGAAATATGTGGAGGATGAGTGTAAACACTGGGATCTATATTTACCATTATTACTGTTTGCATATCGGGAGGTCCCCCAGGCATCAACAGGATTTTCGCCTTTTGAGTTACTTTATGGCAAGAATCCCAGAGGCCTCCTAGATGTGGTCAGGGAACAATGGGAAGATACAAAAACTTGGAAGAACCCCACTACCCTTGATTATGTTACAGAAATGCGCCAAAGGGTGGCAAGGTATACCCAGCTAGCCCATGAACAAAACCAGGCCAAACAGAACTATCAAAAGGAAAGATATGATATAGGAGTAGGGAAATAAACACTTCAATGCTGGAGATTGTGTCCTACTGTTACTTCCATCAACTGATAATAAGTTGACGATGAAGTGGCAGGGGCCTTATGTGATTCAAAAACAAACTGGACCTGTCACGTACTTGGTGGAAGTACCAGACAGAAAGAAAAAACTGAAGGTATACCACGCAAATCTTTTGAAAAAATGGAACGACCGTACTGGGGAAAGCATGTATGTATGTCCTACATCTGTTGATAATGAAATGGATTTAGCATATAAGAGATTGGACTCTGTACAGTCTCCTTCTACCCTAGTAATAAATCCTTTCTTGACAGAAAAACAAAAACTAGATTTGGCTCAGACTATAAACCAGTTTTCTTCTACATTCACAACCATGCCAGGAAAAACTACTGTGATTTCTCATCAGATCCAGGTATCCCAAACAACACCCATCCAGGTAAAACCTTATCGTATCCCAGAAAAGATAAAACCTGAAGTCATAAAAGAAATAAAGAAAATGAGAGAAATGGGTGTCATTGAAGAAGCCAACAGTGAATGGGGTTTCCCAATGGTGATAGTCCCAAAGAAGGAGGGTGAAGTCCGAATATGTTTAGATTTTCGCAAGTTGAACGTGATATCTAAATTTGATGGGTATCCTATGCCTCGGGTGAATGACATCATTGACCAACTTGGGCAAGCCCAATATGTCAGTACTCTTGATTTAACAAAGGGTACTGGCAGATTCCGCTTGATGAGACAGCCAGAGAAAAGGCGACCTTTAGCACCCCTTTGGGATCCTTTCAATTCACCATGATGCCTTTGGACTTCATGGTGCACTGCTCACATTCAAAGATTGATGGATAAGTTACTGAGGCCTCATCTGGGATATAGTGCAGCTTATCTTGATAGCGTGTTTGTCTTTAGCTCTTCATGGGAAGACCACGTCCAACACCTAACCAAAGTATTAGACACCATTACACAGGCCGGCCTTACTGTTAACCCTACTAAATGCTCCCTTGCTATGAAGGAAGCATGTTATTTAGGATTTTTAATAAGTGAAGGGCAGGTAAAACCAGAGGTGGGGAAGGTAGATGCAGTAGCCAAGAGTCCCCGTCCCATCACAACGAAACATGTACGTTCATTTCTGGGTCTAGCAGGTTATTATAAACGTTTTGTGCCCCAGTTCACTACCTTAGCCAGTCCATTAATCAATTTAACAAGAAAGAATAAACCCACCAAAGTAATCTGGACTACAGAGTGTGAGGAGTCCTTTTGTGCGATAAAGGCTGCCCTTTGTTCAGCTCCAGTACTAAAGAGTCCTGATTTTTCAAAGACTTTTATCGTCCAAACAGATGAATCGAATGTAGGCATTGGAGCAGTATTGTCCCAAATCCAGGAAGGAGAAGAACTTATACTATATATAAGCAGAAAGCTTCATGCCAGAGAAACTAAATATTCCACCATAGGAAAGGAATGCTTGACACTTAAATGGGCAGTAGAAACTTTGCAATACTATCTATGGGGAAATAACTTTGAAGTCTGGACTGACCATAATCCTCTTTGTTGGATCCAGAATATGAAAGACAACAATCCAAGGATTATGCGTTGGTATTTAACCCTACAGCCATACAACTTCACTGTGAAGCACAGATCTGGGACAGCCAATAGCAATGCAGACTTCATGTCTCGTTTTGGTGCAGATATAACCATATAGACAGGAGTAGAACTCAGGGTTTTGATTAATTGAACTGTTTGAGGAAAGAGTATGTCCTCAGACATGTGTATTAATTATATTATTGTATCAGGGACCCTGAGGTGGAGCTTCAGGAGAGGGTGGGCCGAAGTTCCATCTCTCTGCTAGAGAGATCTACATATCCTGTCTTGGTAAAGATAAAAGCTTGATTGTAATAAAAAAAAGAAGTTTTTTTTCCTTAGGTGGGGAGGAGACTGTGGTAGGGGCTGTCTGCTCTCTATCCCCGTGTATTTTGAAGTGTTAAATGGGTGTTTGTAAATACCTATCTGCAGTCAAATGGCAGCTAAAGTTTTCAATTATTTGGGCTGGAAAACAGGAACTTTCCCTCTGTGTAGAAACCTGTTGCAACAGTACTTAGCTCACTGCTCTCTCTTCTGTCCCTGTATTCTTTTGTTTATTTCATCTGTTCCCCTGCTCATGGAATGGTCACATGTGAGTAGTCTCTCTCTCTCCCCTAATCTCCCTTTGTGTCCTCTTTCTTTGTTTTGCACCCAGATATTGCCAAAACTGCTGTTTGACTGTGGAAATCCCCCATATAGTTTCACATAGAGGTTTTTAAGACTATGTGTATTTTTGCATTGTTTAGTTAGCACTTCCATGTCTGTGCTGAAATAGAGAAGTAGTGCTTTAATCTGATGCTTAGAACCTCAGGGTTTGTATTTCTTCAGTGCAAGTGAAGTCACTGAAGTGAATACAGCTTCTTGAAGCCAGAAAACTGTGTGCAAACATTCAAAAGTAAAGCAGGGTTTGAGCTGTTTGGTGTTTGTAAAGCCACCTGGCTGAATTATATTAGGTAGCTTATTTTGTTAAGCTAGTCACACTGTGTAAGCTGTTTGCTCCAAATGTTGTAAATAGTAAAAACAACTGACCTGAAAATGGTTTGTTTGTTCAGCAGCCTCTCCTCTTAGCTTTCCATCTGTCTATAGTGCCGGCCGGCCCTTGCTCCACCTCTTTTATGATGAAAGCTGATGGGAGGAGACTGCTGCTCTCAGAAAAAGGGTAAAATATGAAATTACTTGAAATTTTTAACTTTAATGAACCAGAAAACCATGTATTGGTGTAATGAATGCCTAAACTGAAACTCAGATGAAATATAAACTGTGTTTGCTGTTAAAGTTAGATTCATTCTGTATAGGGAGGAGTTTTCCTGTACCATGTGATCTGACCACAGTATATATTGAGTGCAAAAGAGTGTATTAAGTCAGTGTTTGGTAGGGAGGCAAGCCTACCAGTTGTCTAGCCAGTTTCTAGGCAAACCCTTTCTTCAGTGAATGTAACTGTAGAATTGTATTTTCTTTTTCATTCTGCTTAGTGTTATTTAATTTTTTTTGCCTTTAGTCCGTTTATTTTTCCTGCTGTATGAATAAATTTAAGTTTGATTTCTACAATCCTGACCATGTGCTGGACTCCATTTGATCCTACGAGTACAGTAAGGAATGTGGAATTTCTGATCAACTCCAAGAAGCTGGAGTGTATGTTGCATCAGTTCCACTGTAAAGCTGGTTCCCTGGTCAGAGTCTATCTTTAAAGGGCAGGCCCCACCTGGAGAACAATTGATCCACCAGGATCTTGGCAGTTGTCTTTACTGTGTTGTTCTTAGTGAGAAATGCCTCTACCCACTTAGAGAACAAATCTGTGACAAGTGCATGCTTGTTGTTCTTACTGGAGTTAGTAAGAGGGCCAATGAAATCAATCTGTATCGCATTCCATGGTCCGGACTGCCTTTGGGGCAGCAACTTGGCATTTTTCTTCACTGAAATGGGGTTGTTCTGAGCACACACTATGCAGTTGTCCACATAGTGTTCCACATCTTTGGCCATACCAGGCCACCAGACAACTGTCTTGAGTCTCTGGAAAGTGTTTTCTGTCCCCTGGTGTCCACCAGTGGGGGTATCATGAACCATATGAATAAATTAACTTCACAGTGATTGTGATGCCACCCACAAAATGTCACCTGTATCCTGTTTGTGATACCAGATGATTTTTTGATCACTGGACAGATGTAAATTGTCCGAATGTCTTTTGTAGGGACTGCCAACAGGCAGGGGTTGTTCAGTTCCTTTGTCTAGGAATTTGAACACATCTCTGATCTCTGGGTCTGCTTTCTGTGCAGCAGAAAGATCTAATGGGGATTCTGGTACTGGTTTCTTGGTGGCAGCAATTATAGATGTCACAATTGCTGCAATGCACTGTGGGTGAGTCAGTTCCCATGTCCCCCCCCTCAAGCACCTGCTTTCACAAGCGAGTCAGCTTGTTCATTGAATTTATGGTAAGGGTCAGATTTGCAGTGAACCTTTACCTTTTGTATGTACAGCTTATGTGTGAACATTTGTGTCAGTGTGTGTATATACACAAATAGTTCCCTATATTTGACAGGGGTATCATCAGATGAGGTAAAGTTGTTATCCTTTTTCAGAAGTTCATACAGGGGAGCGGCCTTCATGGCAAAGTCAGGAGTAAAATCCCTGGAGTAGTTTACCATTCTCAAAAAGCATCTAAGTGTTGCCAGGCAAGTGGGAAGTGACAAATCTTGCAAGCCCTGGATCTTTTTCACAGCTGGGCTTCTCCCTTGGTTCATAATGTGTAGGCCTAGGGAAAATGATCTCTTTCTCACACAGTTGTGCTTTAGAGGGGTTGCACTTGAGGCCTGCTCTCCCAAGAAGAGTCAGTAGCTCATCTATCAGGGCTAAATGTTCTTCTTTGGTGGCAGTTGCTAAGAACAAATCATCCACATATTGCAGGAGACACTGGAGTGTGGAGAACCCCTGCAGCGCATCCATAATGTGTAGATGGAAGAGGGAAGGGCTGTTATGGAAGCCCTGGGGCAGACAGATCCAGGTGTGCTGGTGCCCATCAAATGTGAAGGCAAATTTGTATTGACTTTCTTGTGCTAATGGGAGTGACCAAAACCTATTAGGGATGTCAAGAGCTGAGAACCACTTTTTGTCATGTGTCAGCAACTTGAGCACATCAGGAGCTGATGACAGAGTTGGGGCACAGCTGGGGGTAACTTGATTGAGCTTTTTGTAATCAGTTGTAAGTCTCCAAGCACCATTTGGCTTTTTCACAGACCAAATGGATGAATTAACAGTGGAAACACAAGTCCTAATCACTCCTTGTTGTAGAAGTGATTGGATGGTCTCCCTTAATGAGGGTAAGGCTTCAGCAGGAAATGGGTACTGCTTCTGCCTCACAGGATTGGGTCCTGGGATCTTAATGGTGGTGTGCATCATACCACAATCATGCTTGCTGGTAGCAAACACATCAGTATGTTCCAGTAGCAATGGTTGCAGTTCAGGAAACAAGTCATGGCTTTCAAACGGAGCCATGACATCATTCTCCTTGTTGTTATGGGAGATGACTGCCACCGCATGGGAGTCTGGTATGGTGACAGCATGACATTGTCTCTTGATCTGTAGCAATAACCTGTTAGCTAGTTTCACCACACAGTCATGCTGTGCAAGAAAATCAATTCTCAGTATGTTGGGGTGATGACATAATACCATGATGTCAAAGACAAAATTAGTCTTAAGGTGGCCTACCTGCACAGGGAGAGGCACAGATCAACAAGTTCGTAGTTGGGTACCATCTACCCCTTGTGAACTGGTCTTCCAGCCAGTAGACCAGGAAGACATGGTTGGGTTCTCATCATGGAGAACAGAAATAGCTGCTCCTGTATCCAGAAGCATGTTCAGTTGGCGGTCCCCGACCATGGCCGTTACGCAGGGCTGTCCGTTTGTATCAACCAGCAAGTCACTCAAAATCTGGACTGGGACCTGTAATTGTCAATCAGTGATGCTCCTAGCTTCTTCCTCATCCTCTCATTTCTGTGATCTGAGGCCTTTGGAGGACCATTGGGCCTCCTCTCAGCACTTCACAGGACACAAATACTGTACCTCTGATGTCAGGGACGAGATCTCAAACTGTTCAAGTGGTGATTCCTGAATCACTGCATTGGCCTGGCCAGTACCCAATGCCATGAAAGGGTTTTTTTCCTTGGCTGTTCAGTAGCAGAAGACAAAAAAGGGTTGGTGCTATTACTAGCCAGTGCAAGGTCCACCATGGAATGTGTGGATGCAGCCTCCTTTACAGCACAGCCTCCTCCAGCTGTTTTCGGAGGTCTCATTTTCATCTTTTAGATCCCAATAGCTAGGCCCGTTATGGTACTTGCCATAGGAATTTGAGTATTTTCTATTTCTGTTGTAGTTGTTATTGTTCCAGTTATTCTTGTAGTTCCAGTCCTACCCCCCGTGTGACTGTCGGTCGTCAGAAGGGGCTTCCTGTTTATCGTTGTTGCCCTTCATTATATAGTGGGTTGGGGCAGGACTGACTGCAGTGATTTGGGCCTGGGTGGCCTGGGCCATTGGAGTTTGGATGGCAGTGGCATTGTTGGTGTTTTTACTGGAAGCTAGATTATGGAGGTAGACCTGAAAGGCACTCTCCGTCTTGGTGAGGATGTCGGCGAAGGTATCGGTCTGCGGGTAGACACTGAGTTCAGCTTTCTCCCAGAGAGCCAGAGTCATGCTTCAGATGTACAGATCCTTGTACTCAATTTTGTTTTTGTTGGCATTCTCACCTGCTAGACTTTTGCCAGCCTTGTAGGTGAGCCACAACCATTGATGGTAAGCCGCTGGGCTTTCCTTCACATTTTGCTTGACCAAACGGGCTCCAATGATACCTGGGGAGTTGGCAGCAAGAAGTGCCTGTGTGATATCATTGTAGTTGAGCATCTCACAATTGTGGATGGCCTCTGGGAGTTTGGTCCAGAGGGTAGGCTCGATGGTTTGTCTCAGGACTTGGACCTGATACTCAGGTTGGAAAGAAAGCTTTTCACAGAGGGAGTGCACCTTCTCCAAATGACAGCTGAAGTTGTCAGTGGGGCCCATCTGTCTGATGTCTTGGGCAATTTGCTGAAAAGAATGAGCAACCTGTATGGGATTGGAAATGGGTGAGCAAAGAGCAGTGTTTAGTTCCCCATGACCCAAAGCATCATGAAGGGCAGCTTCCACCACAGCATCAGTGACCACTTTGAATGCATTTTCCTGGGTTACAGCATTTTTGAACATGCATCCGATCTGCTCCTGCATGGAGGAGCTTTCCTCAGGGGTTGATAGTCTAGTCAGGATGTCCTGTATAATGCCTTGCACTTCTGCATCATCTTCCCAGGAAAGAAGTGCCGGTGGAAGCAGGCTCCTACTTGGAGGTGGTCAGCCTCCCATATCATGGGTGCCGCCATGTTTGTTTTAATGTGGCAGTGTAGAAGGCATGCCAGCATGATATGGGGGTGGGCTATAATGGCTGACATCTTGGGAATGGCTCATAAAGGCCACTTCCCTGTGAGGCGGGGTCTTGGATGTGACAAGGCATCCTATGTCCTCATAATCAGAGTCATCATCACCTAATGAGGTAATGTCAACGGGAGTGTACTGAAAACCATTCATGGCCAGTAAGAATATCTTGCTGATGGTGCATTCTTGCCATTTTGTCTTTACATTTCTTGTGACAAACTTTTGCAGTGCTCTGCTCAATACCCTTCTCAGCCTTATGCTGCAATACTTGGTACACAGCACCCAATTCGATGTTTTCCCTAAGATCTTTATCTAGCTCATGCATCAACCTTACATTCTCTTCCTTCAGTTCAACATTATCCTGTCTCAAACTCTCATTTGTGTCACTCAAAATGTTATTCAAATAAGATAGCTGTTTCTTATTACATTTCAACCTCTCATTACCATCCCTTAACATATACAATTCACACTCAGAGTCTTAAGCAGTGCAGTGCAACAGTCTATTACTATGATCACGGAGTGACTGTGTCTCCTTCATGAGTTTTTGTTCTTTTTTCTGTAACTCCAATGCCTGCAAGCCCATCTCTTTTTTTAGAAAAGTGTTTTGCAGCTCAAGGGAGGCATATCATGCTAGTAAACGTTTGATAGCTGTATGTAAAACCACTACCAAAAGACCTTTGGTGTGGTATTTCTTGGCTTTTTTCTTCGACTCTAGATACTGATCAGAGATCGTAAGCAGAAGGTCTTCTGATGACTTTGCGTCCAGTGAGAAATCAATCCAACCTCCATGGGAGGTAAGATGGTTTGAAACGTCTAGTCTCAGTTCTGTGCACAGTTCAGGAATACCAAACAAAAGGGTAAACAGATAAACAAAGAAAGCAGTTGAAAGACTGGAATAAAATCCTTGGCTCAATCACCCAACAGTTTTCCAATCCCCCGTGGGCAAATGGTGGTGCCAAGGCAGTACACTGCTACTCGTAAAGGGAGTATACCAGGGTCCGGTGTGGGTCTGCCATGCCCGAAACCAAGATGGAGCAAGTCCATAAAAGAACAACCACAGTAAGTTCAAGTAGGTCCAAGCGGGCAAAAATGCATCACACTACTCGACATTCAGTTCAAAGAACTCAAATGGAATCCTCACTTTGTACATTACAACCTGCTCACAGTCACCAAATGTAACTGGTAATAAAATTACCTTTCTCAGGTTCTTGGTGGAACTGCACAAAAGTGAAGAAATGACAGACAAGTGGTGTCCAGCACATAAAGTGATTTATTTCTGGTATATAAAGCAGGCTTACAACCAAATCACAGTGATAAACACCGGGGAGAACACCTCCAATCTTTCTTATCTATAGACAGCAACAAATATCTTCTTCTCAGAGAAAAGGTGCAATGCAAAGGGTCTTATACCCCTGATAATGACCATAGCAACTACTAAAAAGATATATAAAAGTCTCATCATTGATAGTGGCAAATAACCTGACTTCTTACTAGCTTGGGAAAGTATGCTGAGCTAGCAGAAAGACAAGATAACTGAACAAAGGGCCTGTATTTGTGAAGGCCACTTGTGGTTACATACATAATTGCATAGGTAAGTGCTGTTCTGCACTAGAAATGAAGATGATAGTATTGTCTAACTAATGATTATACAATGGTATAAACAGAGGTGTCTCCCAAGTGGTACAATTAGAATGATGGTGAATGCATTATGATTCTTACTAGAAATACAGTAGAATTCAGATCCTGACACTTATGCTTATATGATAAGTGCTTGTGCCCTAGATATTACTGTCTGCAAGGTAGGGGGCCAATCGGGGTGCTGGTCCATGGATAACAGAGAGATGTCTCCAAGCTTGGTCACCCAACAGACTGTGATTAATCTTATTATTCTTCAGTACCCCAGACCCATAGTCACCTGGACTTAATCTTGGCTTCTAATCAAATGTTAAAATTTTCTGTCCAGGTGACTATAGAACCGATCCTGATTTCAAACCACACGCTGGTCACTTGGTCTTTCCTGTTGGACCATGGTGATAGGTCCTCCCCTAGGTGGTGTTGCAATGTTATTCTTCTGTCTGATTCTTTGGTACAAACATGGCTTAAAAAGGAGGTGGAGGGCTATTTGCTATTTAATGCAGATGGGGAGGTAGCCTTTCAGTGGGTGTGGGAGGGCTTGAAATCATATGTCTGTGGAAAATTGATAGCCTATGCTGTGGCCAATAAAAAGGCAAAGTGCTCCAAGATGTAGGTACTGGAGGACAAGTTACACATCTTGAAGGACCAACACAAGGAGGGTCAGTGGGACCCACTGAATGGTGAATCGTATTGGAGCAGTTCACTTTCAACTCAACTTGCTAACCACTTAACAAGCAGAAATAGGGTTGTACAGAACCTGCAAGGCATTCTGGGAGGGGGAGGGCAGGGTGCCTTTTGGCTTACAGATTAAAGAACATGGATGCATCAAGGGTTATCCCGGATATCTGTACCCAGGATCAGCAGGTGATAGATACCACAGGGATCAATAGAGCCTTCTGTGACTTTTACTGTCACCTCTATGCTTCTAAAAGGGAAGGCAGGGGAGATAAGGCAAACATCAGGAAGTTTTTAGATCCTCTTAGGCTGCCTACATTATTAGAGTCTCAGTCTGCTTCCTTGGAGGCCCCAATATCAGCAGGAGAACTCTGGAAGGCTAAAGGACAGCTTCAGGGGGGCAACAACTCTGGCCCGGATGTCTTTTCCATTGAGTTCTGCAGAACAGTGGGGACATGGTTTGTCCACTCTTGGCACAGGTGGCAGAATAGGCTTGGATGCTGGAGTGCCTCCCTCCATCAATGTATGATGCACTTATATTGGTACTTCCTAAAAAGGGCAAGGATCCCTTTCAGTGCGGGAGCTACTGTCCAGTATCCCTGTTCAATGTAGATTACAAAATTATTGCAAAGACTCTGGCCAACCATATGTCCGATATTTTGTCATCCCTAATTCACCGGACCAGGTGGGTTTTGTGGGTGGGGGGCAGGGACAGAGCTGATCATCTTCGTCACTTTGCAGACCTTCTCTGTGTCTTCAAGAATTCCAGTGAGGCCAGAGTGGTCATGGCCTAGTACACAGAGAAGGCCTTTTATTCTTTTGAATGGCGTTATTTGTTGGTGACAGTGGAGAGATTTGGCTTTGGACCCAGTCTTATTCATTGGAGCAAGGTTATCTATGCCTCTCCTCGAGCCTCGGTCCTTTCCTCACTAATGGCCATCTCTCTCCTTCCTTTGCATTGAGTAGGGGCACTTGGCAAGGCTGCCTGCTCTCTCCGGCCCTTTTTCTTTTGTCCACTAAACTTTTGACTCATAAGCTGCATGAATCAATGGCCATAAAAGGCATCCAGGTGGGCTCCAAAGAGTATGAAAATATGGTCTTCGCCTATGATATCCTGCTTAAACTTAGGGATGTCAACTCTTCCCTGCCACCCCTGCTGCACCTTTTGGAAGAATTTTCATCTGTCTCTGGCCTTCAAAACAATTGGGCCAAGATTGAGAATCTACCATTAGGCCCCCAAGTCACTTCTGTACCCCTCCCAATTCCTGGACTGTCATGGTCCACAAGGCCCATTAAATACCTAGGACTCCTTGTATCTTCTAATACAAAAGACTGGGTTGGCTTGAATTTATGACTTCTTCTGAATAAGCTCAAAGGTGATATCCTCCATTGGAAACACTTGCATCTCATGCTATAGGGGAAGTCCAAGTGGTGCGTATGATATTTTTACCTTGAATTTTGTACCCCATCAGGTACCTCCCATTGTTCATCTCACCTGCTTGATGGTGACAATTTCAGCAGACGTCTGTTTTCAATTGAGAAGGACAAGCAACTCATATCTCCACTCTTCGTCTGATGGCACCGTATGACTGGGGTGACTTGGCTTTGCCATAGTTTCAGGGTTACTATGTTGCCACAGGGCTCCACCATATTTGGCTCTGGCTGTACTCTAATCACACTAATCATTTTGCTCATTCAGTTCAATGGTGGAAGTTGGAATCGGAATGGTCCTCCCCTAATTTCCCAGAATGGGTGCTCTGGAATGGACAACATTTGCCTGGATGGTTGCCTACTCAGAAATACATGGTACAATGTATGGCATTTGGGAGGAGATAGTATGGGGCCAGATTGGCAGGTAACCTTTTCATTATGGCCCTCATGGCATCATCCCCAATTGATTATAGAAGGGACATCATTCAAATAGCAAATTTGGGCTGAGGCAGGAATTATGAGGGTGGGTGATTTATATTAATTCCCAGAAGGTTATTTTAAATTATTTTAGGAAATGCAATGGCATTTCTCCCTTCTGACCTCTCACCACTGGTGATACTTACAGATTCGGCACCCGATGCATTTGAAACTGCCAGGATGCTTAACAATCACACCTTCAAAGTTATGGAAAAATATGTTTGGTGGTTGCAGCTTAGCTCAGCCCTCCTGGCTCCTCCACAGTTGGGTGTTGTATATAAATCTCTTTTTCAGGCCTGTGCTCCAAACCTCACAAACCTACAGCAGATATGGTAAGGGTTATTGCGTTACTCCCTTTGCGACAGGGAATGGAAGACAGTATGGAAAAATGGATACACCATGGCAAAAATATTACTGGATGACTTACACAACTTAAGATGCTATGGTTATGGTACAGGACTCCAGCTGTACTATACTGTATGAAACTTCTTCATCATAGCAGATGCTGGAGTTGAGGTTCAGGGGTGGGTACTTTATTGCATATCTTGTGGGGCTGTCCCAAACTTCTTCCCTGGTGAACAGCCATTATTCAGCTGATTGAAACAAGCCTGTCAGTTAAGGTACTGTCCAATATGTCTTTGTTAATTCCTGGCTACACTTTCCTCCTACCCCCTCTATCTCCTCCTCAACAAACATGGTTCATGATGGCAATAATGGAAGCCATTCATCTGATATTCCCATGAGAGACCAGTGGGTTAAATCCATGTTGAGGGAAGTGGACTATGAACATTTACATTATATTGCTGCAGGAAGGTATCAGATCTTTATCCAGGTCTGAGTACCCTTTCTCTATTACTTGGGGAACAATCTTCCATTGGGACGGGTGTAGGTTCCCTCCTTCACATATCTGGGGGGAACCTTCTCACTGAATGGCCCTCCTTTGGCATAGCCAGTGGGGGTTCCAGCCTCATAATTTGTAGGCACTGGGAGAAGATCCTCCCAGGGCTAATGGAACTCTGTTCCTTGGTGCTTCCCTCTCCCATCCTTCCTTTATTATGGATATGCTAATGCTCACTCTGCTCCATCACCAGGGTTTATCTGTTGCTTGCTTCTCATCCTACTTTTATTTATTTAAGGGGGGCAATCATTTCTTATACCGACCCTACCCTGGGGTCCTAGGACAATGTTTGTCTGCTATGTAAGACCTGTCTGTCTCCCTAATTGAACATGTTTTTTCCTTTTTTAGACTAAATTGTGGACTATATGAGAGGAGGGATTCTAAAGTTGCCACCTGGGGCTGTTTTTAGTTTAAAGTATCAAACACCCTCTAGGCCATGTTTGTTCTTTCAATTGTTTTTCTTTGTTCTTCTCATCATTGTCGCAGTTAATGTTACTACTATTTACACTATCAGTTCTTACCTGCTTGCATATTTCATATAGTTTAGTCTGTATACTTACTCTTGCATACTCTGCTATTTTCAAACTGTATCTCCAAGGAGTTTAATTCCAGCTAGGTATCAATGGTAGAAGTACCAAGATGTTTTGTAATTATACTTCAAAAATCTCAGTAAAATATAAAAAAAAATACTAATTTCTTAAAACAAATGATTAATACAGCTGATTTGAAAGGGGCATGTATGACATTACATTCCTCAGGAGGACATACATATCACAGGGGACCCTGTTCTCTTCAATTGATTACATTTTTGTCTCCAGGCAATGGGATATTTTAGAAACAAAAATGGTAGCAGCTGCTACCTGGAATCATTTTGAGGTGCAGGTGAAAATAGGGGGTCTCCTGCAGAAGGTTATGGGTAAGGATTATTGGCATCTTATAAATTCTGCTTTGGACAATAAAGAAGTTAAAATACTGGGAGAGGAGTTTTTGAAAGCTAGGATGTCAGTGGCAGTCTGTTTTGACATTGATTGAAAGGTGGGAGGACAAACAATTGCGACATAAATATTTGAAAAAGTGAAAATTAAAGGGAAAAATGACTATTTTAAGTTTCTTTAATTATGGGTGCAGTTGCTTCACCTTATAACATTTCAAAATACTGAGACAGTTTCTTATAAAGATCCAATAAATTCCATAAAAAATGAAGTGAAGACCTTTTTGTATGATAGAGCAAAATCATTAAAGGCTGAACAAACTCTGGGACTACAGGGTACCAAATAATCTTTATATCTTTAAAGGCTGTCAAGACTGAGTTACTTAAAAGGTATTTGCAGCAATTATAGATAAGATGCAAATATTCAAAAGATTGCTCCAGCGCAAAACCCAGAATGCCAGTGCAAATCGGGATTTGCAGAAGAGTAATAAATTCAAAAGCCCATTTTGCACTGGCATACTTGTTTTGCACCGGGACGGAAAGTGGAGGGGTGCACAAGGCAAAATTATGTAAATTGGGGGTGGGGACCTGAATATTGGTGCAGTCCAACATTCAGTGTATTTGCTCTGCAACCAAGACAGCATCATCAGCATAAAGTCATATCTCACTATCAGACAATATATCTTGTAAGTGATATATGTAAATGGTAAAAATTAGGGGACCTAGTATGGAGCCCTGGAGGACTCCCTGTCCATTAAGACATGGTGACGATATTGTGTACCCTGGGCTACACACTGTCTCCTCTGGCTTAAATATTACTAGAACAATTTTAGGGGCTCACTGTGGACCCACTCAAGGGCCAATCTAACATACTAATTACCAGCAGATTAGGCCTTATGGTCTATTGAGTCTGCTCAAACCTCAGAGCCCTAGTTGGGTACTGAGACCCTCCCCACCTTGTGTTCCAGAAACCCCTATCATCCATCCCCACCCCCCTGGGCCAGGCCATCATCTGATACATCCACTTTCTGTGTCTGTCCCACCCTCTCTTGAAGCACTCCACTGTGGATCTCTGAACCAGCTCACCAGGCAGCATGTTCCAAGGATCCACCACCCTCTCAGTGAAAAACCTCCTCCTCTTCCCCCCTCACCCTTCCACCTTTCAACTTCAAACCATGCCCTCTGGTGATACCTCCCTGCTTTAGTCTAAAGATCCCCTCCATGTTTACCCTATTTATTCCCTTGAGGTACTTGAAGACCTCAATCATGTCCCCCCTGTCTCTCCTCTCCTCTCCTCCAATGAAAACAGGCAGAGCTCCTCAAGTCTGTCCTCATACGTCAAATCCCCTATTCCTTGTATCATCTTAGTTGCCCTCCTCTGTACCCTCTCCAGGAGCTGTATGTCCCTCTTCAAGTGTGGTCTCCAGTACTGTACACAGTACTTAAGGTGTGGTCTAACCAATCCATTGTAAAGTGGCAGAATCATTTCCCTGTTCCTAGAAGTTATTCCCCTTACGATGCATTTCAGCATCCTGTTTGCTTTGCTAGCTGCTCTCCTGCACTGCTCAGAGTTATTCATACATGCATCCACTATGATCTCTAGGTCTTTTTTCCCCCTGTTGAGGCCTCCAGTGCCTCCCCTCCCAGGGTGTACCTGTGTTTAGGGTTTCCCCACCCAAGATGTAACACCTTGCACTTGGTGATATTGAAATTTAATTTCCATGTGTGAGCCCACCTTTCCATGGTGTCCTGATCCCATTGCAGGGCCAACCTCCCCTCTTCCCCCCTCAACTACTGCTCCCATCTTGGAGTCATCAGCAAAGAGACTCATTTCACACCCTATACCGTCCCTGATGTCCAAAATATATGCATTAAGCAGGATTGGACCCAGGAATGAGACATGCGGTACCCCACTACCGACCTCTGTAGGGATCGAGAACTCCCCACTGACCACTACTCTCTGAGTGAGTCCAGCTAGCCAGTTTTCAATCCATCTGACCATCAAAGGGCCTACTCCCAACCCCATCAGTTTCTCCACCAGACCATTGTGGGGGACAGAGTCGAACGCCTTACTGAAGTCCAAGAATAATACATCCACAGGCTTTCTCCTGTCCAGTTCTGATGTTCCCCATTTGTAGAACTCCACAAGATTGGTTTGACATGATCTACCTGGCACAAACCCATGTTGCCGACTATCCAGACCTCCCACCTTCTCCAAGTACTCCCTCAATCGTTCCTTTAGTATACTCTCCATTAATTTTCCCACCACCGAGGTCAAACTGATGGGTCTATAGTTACTTGGTACTTCCCTTGACCCCCCTTTATGGATTGGCACCACATGTGCCTCTCTCCAATCCCTAGGTACCCTCCCTGTCTCAAGCGACCTGTTGAAGAGCTCCACCAGGGGTGCAGCCAGTATGTCCGCCAATTCCCATAGTACTCTCAGATGAATGTCATCCGGCCCAAGAGATTTATCTTTCTTTAGGCCCTTAAGGACTAACCACACCCTTTCAGTGGAGATAGTATCATCCGTCCCCTCCACCTTACTGGCCTTTTTATCCTTATCCTGATTTGACACCCCTGTGGTACCTCTCTCTCCCTCTCGCTCCATTTCTGCTGCTCCCCTGATCCCACTCACTACTGCTTCTATCCCCATTGTGCCTTGCTTTTTAGATACCCTATCCCCCTCCCTAGTGAACACAGAGGTGAAGTACTCATTTAATACCTCTGCCTGGTCCCTCGCCTCTTCCACCCACCCTCCTTCTGATCTCAACCTGCTGAGATGGCCCTTAGTTTTTTTCTGCTTCCCAATGTACTGGAAGAACCCCTTTTCCTCTCCCCATATTCCCTGTGTCAGCCGTTGCTCTTTACTGGACTTTGCCCCAGTACCTTCTGGGTGACTTTTCTAGATGCAAGATGGTACATTTCCTTTTCCCTATTCCCTCTCATTGTTTTATATTTTTTGTAGGCAGCCTTCTTTTCTCTGACCACTACCTGAACCTCACTGGACCACCAGCATGGTTTATGTGACCTTGCTCCCCTACGCTTTACCTTAGCACAGGTCCTGACTGCCTCATGAAGCCCCCAATTTATGACTTACCATCTCTTTTCCACATTTGTCATTGTTGTAATCCCCTTCAAGTGATCCTTGAGAATATTTCCCATGCTCACAAAGTCTGCCCCCTTGAAGTCCACTGCCAGTGTCCTAGATCTCTCCCCCCTCCCACCATGCTTATTTGAAACCAGACAGTATTGCGGTCACTCCCAGTCAGGGGATCCTCTACAACCAGATCCCTTACCAGATCCCCATCTGCCAGAAACACATCTAGAACATGACCCTCCCTTGTGGGCACCATCATGTGCTGTGTTAAGAACATATCCTGTCTGCCGTCCAGCAGCCTCTGCTCCTTTGCCACCTTAGAGGACATGGTTTCCCCAGTTTGTACCTGGCATATTAAGGTCTCCCATCAACACCACTCCCTCCCCTTTTGGTCCACAATGGGCAATGGTGTTGTCCAGCAAACCATCCTCCAGAACATCACCCATCCCTGGGGGCCTATATACTATACCCAGCTTGACTTTACCTCCTGCTGGGGTTCATAAGATGACCCATAAGGCCTCCGCATTTCCCTCTGCCTCTTTTACCCTAGCAATTTCTATGTCAGCTTTAATGAACATAGCCACTCCACCCCCTCTGCCCTTCTTTCTATCCTTCCTAAGCATAGTGTACCCCCGCACGTTTAGGTCCCAGTCATGATTTTTGTTGGCCCACATTTCCATGACCGCCACCATATCCACCCCCCCAAACAGCATGGCCTGGAACTCTGGCAACTTGTTTCCCAAGATCCTGGCATTTACTAATACAACCCCCACCCTTATCCCTGTCCCTTTGTCAAACCCCACCCAGGTTCCTTATACTTCCATCCACCCTTTGTTCCTCCTAAACCTCCTCCCCCAGTCTGTTCCCCCCCCTTGGGTTTGAAGGCTACTCCCCTCATCTGGAAGAGAGGGCTTCTGGTCAACCCCTCCCTTATACCTCCCTCCCTCTCTCACAAGTTCTGTCCAATAAGATGGAGTGGTCCATCAGATTGAAGGCTTTACTGAGATGCATGAACACTGCTTAAATACACAGCCTGCATCCAAAGACTTGGAGACAAGGTGAGACAATGTGCATTTTTGTAACCCATGTATAATGTCCCTATGTGAAGAATGATTTTTCTTTCAATTAATTCATCCCTTACTGTTACAAAAAGTGCTTTGGATTCTTTTAGTTTCACCTGGACACCCACCAGAAAAGCACCAGAGACCTATGTTTAACGTCTCATCTGAAGGACAGCATACCCTGACAGTACTGCACCCCCCTTGATCACGTTTTTTGAGGGCAGTAGATTCCTAGGGCCCAATATTCAAAACATTGGCCACAGGAAAATTTTTCACTGCCCAGCAGACAAAAGTTAGCCCACAACCAATAGCATGCAATATTCAAAGGTATAGCCCAGGGGCAAATATTGCTGAATATAGCGGGCAAATGAAGGTGGGTAAACATGGCTGTAAGTGCAGTGCAATGACTGTACAGTAGAGAAGACAGCTCTTAATACAGCAATTGGGTAGTGCAAACAGCAAACAGCAAAAGGAGCCCAGTGTACACAGAAGTAGAATCAGGCACAGGTGAACTGTGTGGCCACTGTGGGCGCCAGCAAAGAAGTGGTGCACAACAACTGCAAACAACAGTTCAGGCAAAATACCGTAGAGCCACATTAAGGTTCAGACATGTTTGCCCAGGACAAACACGTTTGTCCAGTGTAAACACATCTGCTCAGGGCAAACTTATTTGCCCAGAGCAAAACTTTGTCATATTCAAAATGTATATGCAAATGAGCCTACTTAGGCATTCTGAGTGCAAACAGCCACATTAGCATGTCATTATGACCTAATTTGAATGCATTTACATGTGTAGATTTCCCTGGCTATTTTAGGGTGCACACAGCACCACCTGTATAGCAGACTGGAACTATATGTCGGTAGCTGCAGCCTGGGTTTGTGCACAGCAGCGCAGACTATTGTGCCCCAGGGGACTAGCACCATGGGCACAGGTGATTGTGCTGCATGCCATAGACATATTGTTGTTCCTACTACAGTGTGTATTGTATGCTCTAGTACCACGGATAACCAGTACATTGAGGGACACAGCAATGCTTACTGTGTGTCAGGTAACATTGAATGCTGCTATTCACTCATAGACAAGCCCAGCTGGCAGGTGTGTTCCAACAGTGGACAACACTGTCATACCATTCTGCAACCCACATACACTGTGCCAATAGCATATGATTCTCAGAGTAACATACACATGGCTGGCGATGTGTGATGGGGTGTATGAACAGGTGTGCGGTATGTGGCCTGATTGGGGGAGGGGGCCGACACATACCATCATACAGACCCAGTGATGTCAGGTGCATTCCTGTAACTGGAACATGTTCACTGTGTAGATGACCCTGTTGCATGGTGGCACCTACTATGTGGTGCATCCTGGGCACCTGTATACCCTCCCTTCAACACCCTCCCTCCCGTCAGTGCAGCATATGTTTGCTGGATTGTGTTGGTGTACCCCTATGGGGAGATTGGAGGTGTGTGCAGCATTTACTCACTGGCAATGTGTCCACTGGATACTAGGCCACCCTCAAATGCCTGACAGGATTGAGATTGGTGCCAGAAGAAGGTGTCATGGGCACTGCCAGGGTACCATGCTGGGTCTCATGGCTGGTACCATCTGTTTGCAGCATATCTCTTTCTTGGCATATGAAGTAGCTCAGGGTGACCTTCTGTCCTCTGTGCATCCTCAATGACTGCAGTCATCAGGTGTACCATGATGCTGTTGTTGCATACAGCCTTGTTTCCTGTTGCTGCTATATCCAAGCCCCCTATCCTTCTTTTGCCCAGAGTTAAGACTACCTTTTTGTGGGTGTTAACTTGCACCCCACTGTGTGCTGCAGTAACATATGTTGAGCAGTGCTAAGGCACTGAATATACAATTGCACCTGTATTCATGTCCTTGCCCCTCTCTTTGCATCATGCACACATTATCTTTTGGTGGGAACTACGATGCTGGTTCAACAACTACATTGTCAACTGGCATCACAGCGACAGGCTCCATGATGACTGTGATTTGTAGTCAGCAGGGAGCTGCACACATTGGACACTGTTTTTTCTTCAGGGGGCTTCACCCCCAAATCTTCATGCAGGAGGCTCTGCTCCTCACACTCCCTGTACTAATAGATTCTAACTCTGAGTTGGAGTTGGTGTGGGAAGGGGGTGCAGGACAGAGGAAAGTGTTGCTGGGTCCCTTGTGGACTTCTACAGTAACATGTAGATGTTGTCGACATAGACGTATCTCACTATAGAAGTGTAGCTGAGCGGAAGGCATTCCCTTTTGGTGCTGGTGCTACACTGTTGCACTGGCACTATTTGGTCTTTTGAATGTTGCAGTCTTGTGTGAATGGCATGCAAAACCTGAGCAAACTGTTTGCACCCAACGCAAAGTTTTGAATAACTGGCCCCTGAGGTGTTAAATTATGGTGTCTGTTTTCCTTTTTGGTCCGAAGTAATTCAGTGATCTGCCTAGTTATACCCTTTTTATAAATAGAGCTTGCTTCATTATCTACAGTGGGACAACATTCTGATTTATTCTTACACAGTATTGTTCTCATTTCTGTAAAAGCTACATCACTAGGAGTAGCCTACCTCCTGTTTGATAGGTAGTGCTCCCATCCTATAAAAATTCATCTTGGAAATTCAGGGAAGGAGAAGGGGAAAGGGAACATTATTTAACCAGGAGTAGCACACTAAGCCAAAGCTTGTTTCCAGATGCAACCTGGGAGGACAAGGAAGTTAAGTGACTGTCTCAGGATCACACAGTATGTACCTAGGTGGCTGTGGGATTCAAACCATGGTCTCCAGATCTGCAGCTCAGAGAATTAACCCACTGCACTATACTGCTTCCCAAATGTATAAGGTCTAGAGCATCTATAAGGTTACAGACTGTATCCACTGTTTGCATCCTACCATGGAGAGCTGCCTTTTCTTCTCACTATCATGCTCCCTCTATATGATGTATGATTCTTCCCAGGGTCTGGTCTTCTGAAGTTGGTTGTTCCTTAAAGGTGATTATTTCCTAAAGTAAGTAATCCAAAGGTTCTTCTCTTGTGATGTCTGCTAAGTCTTGTTTCCTCAAGTCTGTTGGATGAATGATGATGTCCCTTTGCAGAAAGTGCAATTTTAATTTAGGTTTTTGTTCCATGAAACTCTCCACCATATGAAATATGTAGCTAAATTGCGTGAATACGTATTTAATTAAGCACTGCTGAAGATCAGTGTACTTCTGCTGGTAACTGCAGAGGAGCTCTGCAAGTTTGGGAATGGTGGAAATAGCTTGTGATGTCCCATACACTATTAATTGTGTCTTTTAACTGTTCATGTTTGTCAAGCATGTGACTCACCAACAGATTTAATGCATGTGCAAAACAAGGCACATGTCAGACAACCCCTTCTTCCATTGTGTTGCTTGAGTGTGTTACTAACATGGTCCATCACAAACAGTCACCTCTAGATTGCGTATATCCAGATGACTAGCAGTGATGGTATGAAATGCAGAATGTATCCCCCACTGTACTTCCCCTGATAAGTGACATATTGAGTCAGGCAGATCCTCTATTGCTGTGCTTTTTTGTGTCTGACTATACCAGTTGAACTCCTGCAGATGCTGCTGTGGTGGAGGCTGGATGGGAACTGTGGTGCTGCTTGATTTGGACACAACCCAGTGGCAGTGAGACTCAAGAAGCTTTGGTTTGCACTGCTTCTCCAGACATCACAAATAAAATGCAGTTAACCCTCTCTGCCTCCTAAGAAATGGCATCATCTGTGCTGGTACTGCTTCATATATAGTGGAGAGAAGTTGGGAGAATATGCCGAGAATACATGAAGCATGATAGGATATTGTATTTCGGCTTCACTTCATGCAAGAGTTTTCAAAAGTCAATGACTTTTACCATGAGAATTGCTAATGATCAAGGGCTGCCATCTTCCCAGTGAGTTGTGTGGTTTGTACAGAACGTTGGGAGAGCACTGAAGAAGGCAGTTAAATGCAGCATGCAGTGAGTCAGACAGTATCATTTGTTTAGTTGCAACAATTTGAGGAACAGTTGAGTGCTTGTGGGGCATACGCTGGGTCTTGATCTGCCTGGTGGTGGGTGAACTGCTTTTGAAGCAGCAGTGATACCTGGCAATGTATCACTTGGATGCTACAGCTGCCATGGTGTCTGAATTACCTGAATAAACTGTCTTATCCCACCACTTCCTATCCACAAGTATCCCTGCTGCTACTGGCCCTTCTGACATGAGTGAAGTTTACGAATGGGTATGGCTGTTAGGAAGATGCCGTATTCACATTTTAAATGATCAACAAGAAAACAGGTTGTCAAAGTATGCGTATACTGACCCCAGCTGAGGATCTTTCCTCCACACTAATCACAACAAGCTTGCAGGAGATTTGTGGTGACATCTGTAAAATACACCCACATTGCAGAAAATTAATTGTATTTCTTTTTAGATACAGTGGACTTGTGGTCTGTATTTTGGGAGGAATTGGGTGGAGAGTGTGAAATTATTTCTGCTATGGTGGGATTATATTACTGGGGATGAGCAGGCAGGGCAGTAACAATAGCAGGTGGTCCAGTACTTTGGAGCTGATCGCTATTTATGAGCTTGTGGAGTGTTGTGACTTTTCTTCAGATTTTTCTGCTTGAGAAATTTGCTTTCTTTCTTCTCTGTTTTTGGCATAGTTTTTAATTCTGCCATCTCTTCACATGATAGTCTCCTCTCTTCTGTATCACATTACTCCTCATTAGTCAGTTCTATAATGGATATCAGCTATTCAAGATCCTCTAATTTGTCATCCTCTTTGCCTGCAGGTGCTTTCTCTGATCTGTCCTCCACCCATGTTTCTGACCCCTGCTTCTCCTTTCACCCTTCTTCACTCCCCTTCCATTCATGCACTTTTTCTCCTTCCTGTCCTTCTTTTCACAAGGATCATGTGCTTTTTCCTGCCCTTTCTCCTTGTGTTCCTGTGTTTCCTCCTCCTCCTCCTCTGCCATCTCACTCTGCTTCACAGGTCCATTTCAATATTTTCTTCATTGGCTCTTTTCATTACAATCTACATTGGTGATGATGCAATTAATTTGCATTTGCTGAGTTGTAGGGTCAGTATACCTCACTCTGCTCCCCCATTCCTACTCTTATGAAGACCTGTACAGGTTTTTTTTATGACAAGATAACAGTATTGCCTGTGTCAGACCCAAACTCAATGTAATTTTCCTCACTTTATGACTGAGAAGCAGCACATGGCTGTGTGGCACTATTTCTGATGCATGATTTAGGAGTTAGAACATTAGACATAGAAACATAGAACTTGTCAGCAGAGAAGGACCATTAGGCCCACACAGTCTGCCTGAGGGTTCCCAGCTTGTTGCACCTCTGCAGACACTAACTGTTTCTCTGGGGACCCTCCCTGCTCCTGTTTCTGTACAAATATGCTCCTGTCTATCTCATGCATACTTGAAGCCTTCCACTGTTCTAGCCACTACAATGTTGTGGCAGTCTGTTCCATGCTTCTGTCACCCTTTCTGCGAGTAAGTATTTCCTCACATTCTTCCTTAAATTTACCAAACTCAATGTAATTTTCCTCACTTTATGACTGAGAAGCAGCACATGGCTGTGTGGCACTATTTCTGATGCATGATTTAGGAGTTAGAACATTAGACATAGAAACATAGAACTTGTCAGCAGAGAAGGACCATTAGGCCCACACAGTCTGCCTGAGGGTTCCCAGCTTGTTGCACCTCTGCAGACACTAACTGTTTCTCTGGGGACCCTCCCTGCTCCTGTTTCTGTACAAATATGCTCCTGTCTATCTCATGCATACTTGAAGCCTTCCACTGTTCTAGCCTCTACAGTGTTGTGGCAGTCTGTTCCATGCTTCTGACACCCTTTCTGCAAGTAAGTATTTCCTCACATTCTTCCTTAAATTTACCTTCTCAATTTCATTGCATGACCCCTAGTCCTGGAGATCATCTTCTTGTGGAAAAGACTCTCTCCCTGAAGTCTGTTCAACCCTGTGAGGTACCTGAAAATCTCAGTCATGTCACTTTCTCTCATCTGTCCTCCAGAGTGTACACATTGAGATCCCTCAGTCTCTCCTCATAGGGATTCCCTTGCAATCCCTGCATGATCTTGGTTGATCTTCTCTGGAATGCCTCCACTCTCTTAATGTCTTTCCTGAGATGCTGTCTCAAGAACATGACACACTATTCCAGGTGGAGGGCATACTATAGAACAGTACAATGGCAGCCTGACTTCCATACTCCTGCTGGTGATGCCACTCCCTACATACCCCAACATTCCACTAGCCCTACCCACAGCCTTGTCACACTGCACTGCCACCTTGAAGTCTTCTGAAATAATAACCCCAATGTCCCTTTCCAGCATAGTGACTACCAACATCCCTCCTCTTCCTATGCTCAGCCCTGTGGTTCCTGTTCCCTAGGTACATGAGTTTTACGTTTTGGCATTGAGACCTAACTGCAGTACCTTTGGCCACTCCTCTTATTTTCCTAGAAACATAGAATTTGATGGCAGATAAGGACCGCTTGACCCACCCAGTCTGCCCATTTCCCTACCTACTGGATAAGATGCAGATCCTAGTTAACCAGCAGCCTACTTCTTCTTACCCCAACCCCCTAGAATTGCTTTATGACTGTCCCATGCATGCTTGAATTCCACCACTGATTTTGACTCCACAACCTCCTCCGGAAGGTCGTTTCATGCATCCACAACCCTTTCTGTGAAAAAATACTTCTTTAAATTACCTCTGAGCTGCCCCCCATCTTCAAGTTGTGCCCTCTTGTTCTTGCACACCTCTTTTTGAAAGATGCTACCCTCTTGGACTTTGTTGATTCTCTTGAGGTACTTGAAAGTTTCTATCATGTCCCCCCCTCCCTCCTTTCCTCAAGGCTATACATATTAAGCTCCTTAAGTCTCTCTTCATATGTCTTCTGGTGCAGACCCTGCACCATTTTAGTTGCCCTCCTCTGGACAGCTTCCATCCTGTCTGTGTCTTTCGGAGATTGGGTCTCCAGAACTGCACACAGTACTCCAGATGGGTCTCACCAACTGTCTGTACAGAGGGATAATAACTTCCTGTTTTCTACTGGTGATGCCTCTCCTATGTATCCCAGTAACCCCCAGCCCTCCTTGCTGCCCTCTCACATTACTTGCCCACCTTTAGGTCATCTGATATGACTACCCCAGGTCCCTTTCCATTTTGTTGTTGTTAGTATCTCACCCCCATTGTGTACTCTTCCCTGGGTTTTGTTTCCCAGGTGCATTACCCACTTCTTAGCATTGAATCTAAGCTGCCATACATTTGACCATTCCTCTAACCTCAAGTCCCTTCTCATCCTTTCCACCCCACCTGTGCATCAACTCTGTTGCAGATCTTAGTGTCATCTGCAAAGAGACATATTTTCCTTCCAGTCCTTCTGCAATGTCGCTTATAAAGACATTGAAGAGGACCGTCCTAATACTGAACCCCGCGGTACCCCACTAGTAACCCTCCTTTCTTCTGAGTGGACTCCATTTACTATTACTCTCTGTGTCCTATTCTCCAGCCAATTCTTTACCCAGGCTGTCATCTTGGGACCCACTCCCAGGCTGGCTAACTTGTATATTAATCTTTTGTGTGGGACTGTGTCAAATGCCTTGCTAAAGTCTAGGTAGGCCATGGCCACAGTCCTTCCCTGATCTACTACTTTGGTCACCCAGTCAAAGAAATCTATCAGATTTGTCTGGCATGACCTTCCCGCTGTGAATCCATGCTGCCTAGGGTCCTGTGCCCCTCTGGCCTCTAGATACTCGACAATTCTTTCCTTCAGAAGTGATTCCATCATTTTCCCTATCACTGAGGTTAAACTAACAGGTCTGTAGTTTCCTGCTTCTGCCTTGCTCACTTTTGTGAAGGGAATCACATCTGCCCTCCTCCAGTCCTCGGGTACCACCCCATCCTCCCATGATTTGTTAAAAGGGTAGTCAGTGGTGTCACTAGTTCTAACTTAGCTCTTTTTAGAATTCTGGGATGAATCCCATCAGGCCCCATTGCTTTGTCCACCTTCAGTTTTAAGAGTTCTTTCAGAACCCTTTCTTCTGTAAATGGCTGGTATCAACTTCTGTATCCAGAGTGTTACTATTGTTTGTTTTATGTACCTCCCTCTTCATTTGTAAATACTGAGCAAAAATATTTGTTTAGTATCTCTGCCTTTTCACAGTCTCCTCTGCCCACCCTCCCTCCCTTTATTAAGCCTCACTATCCTCCCTTGGTCTTCCTTTGCTCCCTGATGTACCATAAAGGTTTTATCCCTTCTTAACTGAGTTGGCTATCTTTTCCTCAGTTTGGGCCTTTGCTGTTCTGACTGCCTTCCCAGCCTCCTTTGCTTTAACTGATACAGTTCTCTGTCCTGCTCCTTCTGTGATTCCTTGTACTTCCTGAATGCTTTCTTTTCTCTTGAACCTTCACTGCCACTTCCTTTGAGAACCATAGTGGTTTCTTACATAATCTTGTTTGTTTATTTGCTTCACAAAGGCTCGTTACCTCTGTGATGGCAGTTTTATTATTCCCATTGTTCTTCCACCCTCCTTCCCGCCATTTGCTAGTGCATTCCTTAGGCACTCACCCATTTTGGCAAAGTCAGCCCTCCTAAAGTTCAGTACTTTTGTCTTTGTATGGCTTGACTCTATTGTTGTGTTTATTGTGAACCATACTGTTCTATGGTCGCTAGTTCCCAGATGGCTACCCACTTCTACATCTGTGATCCTCTCTCCATCTCCATTTGAGAGAATCAAGTCGAATATTGCTCCCTCTCGAGTGGGCTCCAGTACTAGTTCTCTAAGGCATGCCCCCTGTAGGGCATCTAGAATAATTTCCACTCTTCGAAGTGGCAGCTGCAACTGCACTTCAGTTAACATCTGGCATATTCAGATCACCCATCAGCAATATCTCCCCTTTTTCTGCCATTCTAAGTATACTTTCTATCATTTCCTCTGTCCATTTCCTCCCCTGAGAAGGATTCAGATATAACCCCTGTGCGTATTGTGGTGCCATTGTCTGTCTCCAAATTTACCCACAGTGCTTCTTCTCCTCCTGTTTACCCTTTTGTTCTGTTGCTTTTATTCCTTTCCTTATGTAAAGAACTACTCCTCCTCCTCTTTTACCCTCCCTGTCCCTCCTGTAGGCAGTGTATCTTGGTATGTTTATGTCCCAGTCATGGTTTTGTGTGTACCATGTTTCTGTGACTGCCACGATATCCAGATGTTCCTCCTCCATCAAGGCCACTAATTCAGGAAGCTTGTTACCCAGACTATGGGCATTAGTACTCATTGCTCTCCATTTTTTGATGGCTTTACCTTCTGTTGCAGCATCCCCCACTGACCGTTCTTCCTCAGTCTTTTTCTCATTTAGTACCCTGTTTTGTAGGGAGAGGCTGGGATTTTCCTGCTGCTTGTCAGTGCCTCCCCCTTTGACTAGTTTAAAAGCTTGCAAATGAAGCATTTAAACCGATTGCTCAAAAGACTTGTTCCCTTCCTGGACAGATGCAGACCATCCTGCCAGTATAGGCTGGTATCCCTCCAGGTGGAACCCCAGTCCCCAATGAAGCCAAACCCCTGTGCTCTGCACCATTTTTTCAGCCATTCATTAAACTGCATGGTGCCAATTACCCTCGCCTCCCCCATGCTTTTGACAGGCAGCACCTCTGAGAAGGATACTGTGTGTGCTACTTGTCTTGTGCATTTTCTCCTTGTGCATTTTCTCCACTCCCTCTTAGGTGTCCACCCTATTGCAAATCTTGGTATCATCTGCAAAAAGACTAACCTTCCCCTACAGTTCCTCTGCAATGCCCCCAAAAAACTTATTGAAGAGGACTTGTCCCTACACTGAACCCTGTGGTACCTCGCGAGTCACCTCCCCCGTCCATAGAGTGTATGCCATTTACAACTACATTTGGTCTCCTATCCATTAGTCAGTTACATACCCACTTCATTGTTCCATTCCCCCACCCCAAATTGGTCAGCTTCATAATCAGTCTTATGTGTGGCACAGTTTTGAAGGCCTAGCTAGACACTAGTTAAAGGTGGACTGGCAATTGTCAGTAACACCCATACACAAGTGGCTGTGCATGCCGTTGTCATGTTGTTCCTACAAGATGGATGCAGAGATTTTGCCTTTCCATTTCTGGGTGAATCACTTGTAGCCTAGCTATGGGGACTGGAATTAGAAGCAAGCACTTAAAGGAGGAAAAGAGGGAAACTGGGGTGCTTCTGGTTTGCTCAGTGAGGATTCATCATCAGGTTAGCTGAATTACTGGTCGAAAGGATGCCTTCCTGTGGGATTAGAACAAGATATTTAAGGGGACTAAATGAACCATGGTTTCTATGACTGTACTATTATGACTACCAGTCATTACAGATTTAGGATTCTGGCTCCCAGTCCCATCTTGACTAGTTCCTTATCCATTGACAGTACTAGCAGAACTTGTACTTGATGGAACTAGCATTATTCAAATCTAGATCTACTCCTTTCCCCATGCATCCCTTTCTCCTTCTGTTCTTTTCCCCATATTTTCTACATGTATCGACAGCATATTCATGACCAGTGATGCCATGGCATGCCACTGCCAGATTCTAACTATCATGATTCACAATAGCCTTTGTTGATTTTTAGATGCCCATGTGACATGCATGGTGCATGTACAATCTGCAGTGCTGCAAGAGCCATGAGGTGACAGGCAAGAGCAACACCTTTAGGCCACACCATGACCTTAGTGACAGATATTCGCAATATCCTACTGGAAGACACTGAGACACCTACAGTAGTGTCTCACACAGCAGATTACTTTCCCCTGCCTTTTTGCTCAGAAACTGGAAGACTCAGACACACTGGCAAAAGGAAAAAGAAAGACTTCTGTGCCCTGCCTGCAACACCAGCAGCCAATAGAAAATATTTGTCAAATCCTTCTAAACTCACTTTTGCACTTTTCCCAATCCATTAAATTCACTTGACCTGCATCTGCTAAGGGGATACATGATGGCTAGGTGCATACTATAGAATAAATCTGAATGAGTGGCAACTGAGCTTGGGGAATATCACGAGTGGAGTAGCATAGCAGAGCCACAAGAGATGATTCCCCGAGCTCACTTGTCAAAAGCTTAGATATATTCGATAGCACACACCTAGCCATCACGTATTCGTTTTATACAATAGGGATTTTGTATTGTGTTGGAGTTTTATGGTTTTATTGTATTTTTTTTTATCTGAGATTTTTCTGTTTTCTGAGTTCTTTTTGGGAATGTGATGCTCTACCGTGAGTTATTTGTTTTTTTCTGGATGGGGTGTGATATCGGGTGCTGTTGATTTAGTTTGGTTTATGTCATTTTTTTGGTTGGGTTTGTGAATGGATGACTGAGATTTGTTGTGGATTGGATGGTTGTACTTTGAGGTGTTGTCACTGGTTGCTGTGTTGGCTACTGATTTTTGATTGTTTTGTGGTGGGATTTTACTATAGTGTTTCGTTTGAGTGAGCTTGCTCAGTCGGGGAGATGTTTTCAGAGTGTGCCTTTCTTTTTTTAATGTGTGTTTACTTTTATTTTGTGCACCAGGATATTTGTTTTTGAGAAAGTAAATATTATGGGGTTCCATGTGTATTACAGTGTGGCTACTGCAGTTTATTTTACTGGGGCAAGTTTTCTTGTACTGCATTTAAGATATTTAATATGTTCTGATGTTTCTGAAGTGAGTGTTGTTGACAGCACAAGGATTTAATTGTGACACTTTTTAAAAGACAAATGTTTTAAGAAGCTATAGGTTTAACTGATTCCTTTTAGAAAAGTAGTTTGGGCAAAAGTAGTTCAGGCTGGTGAGTTATCTGACATGTACACTGTGGTGATATTTCTTAGCGATGTGTACAAGATATATATATAACTGGTAGTAGTTTTTCACAGTATACATGTCACAATTTGATTATCACAAAGTGATCCTTGCATGTGATTTTATCTGATGACATATCAGCTAACCCCTATTGCATAATGCATGCTAGCACACTGCACACACAAACAGAGGAGTAAAAGAAGTAAGTGCCTCAACTTGGACTTGAACCCAGACTGCACGCTCCTGCCTTCTTCTCTTCTCTGCAGCAACACAAGATTTTGCTGTCCTGCTTGCCTGAAACTACAATTAAATGTTGAAGAGTAGCTAACTAGAATGAATGCACAATTCTGTGATTGTACTTCTCTTCTAAGAGCTGGAAATGGCACTGAGACATGATGAGAAGTCTTCAATCTTCAGTGCCATGGATTAGCTGCTGCAGGTCATGTGGCTTGCAAACAACCTGGATATGCAAAGTGTGAGCACCCCGTAAATAACACTGCATCATAACATCAGAGTCCTTCCCTTTGAGCTGGTTTCATTAGTGTTATAAACGGTCAGATTTCAGTGTTTCCACTGAATGCTAATTAAGGATCTGCTCGTTGTCACATTTGTTACCTTACCAAGCAACTATAGACCTATCTCCATACTTCCTCCTCTCTCTAAAGCGCTGGAAAAAACAGTCGCTGACCAGTTTACAGAACACCTAACTAGATACAACCTCCTAAGCCATGCACAGAACGGCTTCCGGACAGGCCATAGCACTGTCACCGCACTGTCCGAGCTCACCTCGTTCATCCACGAGGCCCTAGATCAAGGAGCTATTGCAGGTGCAATCATTGTGGACCTTACCAAAGTATTTGACACAGTCAGTCACGATCTTTTGCTTCATGTTATGCCACAGCTAAATGTGGTCCCTGAGGCGACTGCCTGGTTCAAGGACTACCTATCAGGCCGGTCTCAGCAAGTCAGGTTAAATACCACCATCTCCTCTCACAAAGCAGTGTGCTCTGGGGTCTCTCAGGGGTCTATCCTTGGCCCTCTTCTCTTTTCCCTCTTTTTAAACTCACTTCCCAAGGCATGCAGTGGAAATATGCTTCTCTATGTGGATGATGCGGTACTATTCTGGAAACACCCTCAACCTAGCGCCCTGCAGCAAGTCCTACAGGGTTTCTTTGGAGAGCTAGAATCTTGGTTCGATGAGCACCGCCTGATCATCAACTATAAAAAAACTAAATCCATGATATTTGCGCACCAACAAAGCCCACACAGCCAATCAACTCTACTAATTAAAAACAAGCAAGGCACTCCCCTTGAACACGTCTCTAACTTCAAATACCTGGGTATCACATTAGATACCTCCCTCTCCTACCATAGACACATTCAACTTCTTTCCACCACTGTTAACACAAGAGTGGGAATCCTTTATAGAGTTAAACACTGTTTACCCGCACAGGCCTTGCATCTGGCAGTCTCCGCCTCAATCCTCTCCCTAATCAATTATGGGATAGCGATATATGGATCAGCAGAACCCACGGCACTACACATTATTAACACTGCCCTGAATAAAGCTTGCTGACTAGTCACCGGCAGCGACCGTCTAACTCATACATGTGACCTTTATGCCCTGACAGGTTGGCTAAACTTCCAACAAAGACTACAGTACCACACCTGTATCCTGGCAAAAAAAATACAACTTCAGACCGCCCCACTTGGCCTTCTCCCTATAATCAGACCAGCCCCCGTCAGGCGCAATACCCGACTCGCTACCAATCTCTCATTCCTGGTCCCCCACTGTAGGACATCAATGGGTCAAAGATCGCCTCGGTACCGTGCTCCTCTTTGGCTTAATGCACTACCTCCTCAGCTCACACAGACACACAGCTTCTCTCTATTCAAAGCAGGCCTCAAAGCCCACCTAACTGAGTCCGCTACCTGTGCCTGTGGCTAGCTCTGTCCACCTAAGTATGCTACCTAACTCCATTAATAACTGACACAGGGTCTCCATAGACCCCACGAATACGCTTCCCCCGTACTCTAACAAATGATACCCTGAATGCTGACTTCTACTGTCTCTGCTGAACTAAGATAAAGCCTGGACTGCACTGTCAGAACTGTTTGTGTAATATTTGAGTGTGTATGTTCCCCTGTATACTGCTTTACTATGTATGTATCCTTGTACTCCGTCTCCCCTCCACCCCTGTAACTGAAATGGAGCCTTTGCAAATGAGTCTGTGACTCAAAGGATTGTAACTCCAAATATATGCAATAAAATAAATAAATAAATAATTCCCCTAAGGCATTTGACACCTTCAATAGATAAATACCCTGTGAGAGGCTAAACATTATTTGGGTACCCAGAGATTTGATTTATATCATGAAGGTATTATATGCATCCACATATGAACATATGAAATTTGCCAGCAGATAAAGGCCTACAGGTCTATCAAGTCTGCTCAAATGTGCAGCTAGCACCCCTTATTCTGCAGCTGCCCCTCCCTTCCACCTTTCCCCTTCATTAACCTTCCCCCTTGGTCTATGATAAGAATAAGTAGCGTTGGTACCTTGTAAAAATAAATAAATAAACTAATACAGGAAGGAATCAAGACTCTGTTTGGCCCCTACCATATTAGAAGCAGCAGTGCAATAAAAAACATGTTTTTCTAAAAAACTAATTTCAGCTACAACAAGTAAAAATATTAGCAAATATGTCAAGTTTTCTTTTTTAGGTACCTCTTATGCTGCACCCCATGAGGTTTATTTTATTTTCTCAGTCCTAACCCTTCCCAAGTCTACAATGCAATTCCTAAGCCAAATGTGGTGGCCATCTTTTTTCTTGAGAAAAAAAAGAAAATATTCATCAAAGACTTTGATTATGGTGGAACTAGAACATTTTACCACCAAAGAAAACTGGAACATGCCTAGAATTTGTTATGGTGCAAAAAAGCTAGGGTCAAATTTTTTGCCCAATCTCATTGCACTGCTGCTTTAATATACAGTATCTCTGAATATTATGTTGCAAGAAATGAATGACCAATAATTCCACAATCCACAAGATAATGGTTAGTCAGGAGGTATACTAGCTGATGCTGATGATGCTATTTTAAAGTCCACCTCAGTTTTGTTGAACTAAGAAATTTTTAAAGTTAAACCTACAAAAAGCTAAATGTACAATTTTTGGAAAAAGGCCTAAAACATAATTTATCTGAACAAACAATTATTATAGGAAGTCAAATTTTCTGACTACATTGTTATTCATTTTGAACCCAGGAACATATGGAATAAACATCTTAATACACTGCTGAATCTATCAGCAGGAAAGGACCAGTAGACCAATTTAGTCTGCCCTATTTTCTTTGCCTATCACTACACACTGAACTTTATTTGGTGACAGGTGTCCCTCCCTCCTTCCTTACATTTACCATGTGCCTGTCCCACTCATGTTTGAACCTCCCCACTGTCTTTGTCTCCACCACTTCCTCTGGCAGGCAGTTCCAGGCATCCACTACCCTTTCTGCAATGAAGTATTTCCTCATATACCTCTTAAACTTTCCACCCCCCCAGCTTCATGGCATGCTCCCATGTTCTGGTGCTCCTCCTCCTTTTTAAGAGTCTCCCACTTCTGCATATCCTTCTCCTCCATGAGATATTTATAGATATCAGTCATGTCCCCTGTCTCTTTCCTGTCCTCCAGAGAGTAATAATAATAATAATAATTCTTTATTTATAATACACCTTTCATAAACAAGGTGCATAACAATAAAAACAGTTAAAACATATAAAACAAAACATCAGCACATTCAATAAATACATACTTGTCAGCCGACACCTTCGCTAAATGCTTTATTCCACAGAAATATTTTTAAAGCCTGCTTGAAACCCCCCACGGTCGTGCACTCCCTAATCCGACGGGTTAGAGAATTCCAGAGGGTCAGGGCCATGAACATAAATGCCCAGGCTCCCACAGATTTTAAGGTCACCCTCGGAATCTCTTGCAACCCCTCGTTGGCTGAGCGGAGTGTTCGCTCAGGAAGATAAGGAATCAGAAGCTCCTTCAGGTAGTCAGGGCCCAGTCTGTATAGGGCTTTATATGTCAGTAACCCAACTTTCAAGGAGATCTGCCACTGAACAGGCAGCCAGTGCAGTTCCCTCAGCACCGGCATAATATGGGAAGATCTCGAAATCCCCATCAACATCCAGGCTGCTGAGTTCTGCACCAGCTGCAAGTGATGGATATCAAACCCTGGTAGCCTAAAGTAAAGCAAGTTGCAGTAATCTAAGCATGAGGTCACAAAGGCAAGGATCAATGTAGGCAGGTCTGCGGACAGAACCAGTGCTTAATCCTGGCGATGTTTCTTAGATGGTAAAAAGAAGACTTTACAATGGCTGACACCTGCCCATGAAGTGTCAGCCCTGAGTCAACAACACCCCCAGGTCTCGCACCTGCTCAGAGGCCTGGAGCTCAGCATCCCCTAGGGATAGTCCCAGGGAACAGCCTGCCCCCAGCCCCCCATCCGGTGACCTGGATCCAAAACCATCACCTCCATCTTCCCAGGGTTCAACTTCAACCAACTGGACTTCATCCAATCTTGGATTTCATAGAGGCAGTTATTAAATACCGAGACTGGTCCTTCCTGGTCGGGAATGAAAGACAGGTAGAGCTGGGTATTATCGGCATAGCAATGAAACCTCAGCCCATACCATCTTACAATGTCTCCGAGGGGAAGCATATACACCGCAAACAACATGGGGGACAATACTGAGCATTGAGGGACCCCACAAGACAGATGAATTGAATCAGGTTGAAAAAAAAAACACCACCACCCTCTGAGTTCTTCCAGTGAGATACGATGTAAACCATCTGTAGACCAATCCAGAGAATCCACAGATAAATCTCAGGTGCTCAAGCAAAACCCCTTGGTTGACGGTGTCAAACACTGATGACAGATCTAAAAGTACCAAAATGGACCATTTTCTCTGGTCTCTTGCCATTAGGAGAGCACTGAGTACCCGAACCAGCAGTCTCGGTGCTGTGCCTCTTCCGGAAACCAGATTGGAGAGGTTCATAGATGTTATGGATGGTCAAGTGGTTCTCCAATTGTGCAGCCACTACTTTCTCGATCACCTTCCCCAAAAAGGGGAGGTTTGAGATCAGCCTGTAGTTTGCAAGAGAGTCTGGGTCCAAAGAAGCTTTCTTCAACAATGGTGTCACCTCCGCCTCTTTCAAGGAACAGGGATAGACACTGGGGTCAAGGGAGCACTAGACTATCTGTGCCAGAACAGGGCCAATTAGATCACCACAGCCCATAATCAGGGAAGTCTGACCCGGGTCTAAACTACAGCATGTAGAGCATATGCCCTGGACAATCTGCATAACATCGATGACTTCCAGATGGTCGAAGGTACTCCAGGAGGACATAGGGACAGTGGCCAAGCCCTGATCCTTCATAACTCACATAGAATGCGTCATAAGGATCGCCAACCTAATGTCAACTACCTTATCAGCTAAGAACCAGACAAGCTCATCACACTGTAATTGTGAAAAGGCTTTTCAGAGCTGCATACAGGCTGGGTTACCCAACCTGTCCACAGTTCTGTGGAGCTGGGCTGGTCAGTTCTGAGTGGCAGAAATTTCCCTGAACAGGAGCTGTGCCTTCTTACGGGAAATTTCTGACTGATAGGACTGGTAATGTTCTAACCTGTGACCTAAATGCCGCAACTTCCTCAAGGCTACATCGAACCAAGGAACCCGAGGGTGGAAGGAGAGAGGTCACACACGGACTGGTGCACTAGTATCCAAAGCTGAGGAGATGGCAATATTATATGCCAAAACCAAGACTTCAGGATCATTGCAATCTGCAGGAAGTTCAGATAGGTCAAGGACCACAGCTAGACCATCGGAAGTAATATTCCATAAAGGTTGGAACTTGACCATCTCCACAGGGGACGGGCTACATGGCGGGATGCCAAAATTGAACCTCACCGGGAAGTTATCAGTGTACATGTTAAACTACATCACCATCTCCTCATGTGGTTTCTCAAACAACCTCAGCATCATTTTAGTAGCCCTCCCCCCTCCTGAACTGCTTCCACCCTGTCAATGTCCTTGTGGAGGTTTGGCCTCCAGAACTGGACACAGTGCTAGGGGTGGAGTCTCACAAGTGAGCGATACAGGGGCAACACCACCTCCCTTCTCCTGATTATCCCTCTGTACAGACAGCTGGTGAGACCACATCTGGAGTACTGCGTGCAGTTCTGGAGACCCAGTCTCCACAAAGACATAGACAGGATGGAAGCTGTCCAGAGGAGGGCAACTAAAATGGTGCAGGGTCTGCACCGGAAGACATATGAAGTGAGACTTAAGGAGCTTAATATGTATAGCCTCTAGGAAAGGAGGGAGAGGGGGGACATGATAGAAACTTTCAAGTACCTCAAGGGAATCAACAAAGTCCAAGAGGGTAGCATCTTTCAAAAAAAGACGTGTGCAAGAACAAGGGGGCACAATTTGAAGATAGAAGGGGGCCGGCTCAGAGGTAATTTAAGGAAGTATTTTTTTCACAGAGAGGGTTGTGGATGCATGGAACAGCCTTCCAGAGGAGGTTGTGGAGTCAAAAACAGTGGTGGAATTCAAGCATGCATGGGACAGTCATAAGGCAATTCTAGGGGGGGGTAGGAAGAAGTAGGCTGCTGGTTAACTAGGATCTGCAGCTTATCCATCAGGTAGGAAAATGGGCAGACTGGGTGGGTCAAGCGGTCCTTATCTGCCGTCAAATTCTATCTATCCCTCTTATTATGCACCCCAGCATCCTGCTCAGCTAGCCTGCTGCCACATAGCACTGCCCTGTGACCTTGAGATCATCAGATATGACCACCACAAAATCCCTTTCTTGCTTGATAACTGTAAGTACCCCAGATCTTATGTTACCATGTGAGTGCTATATTGAAGTTTGCCTTCAGATATGGAGGTCTAAGTATTAGAGGAATGATATTAGCAATTAGAACTAAAATCCAGGCAAAAGCTCCTATGGTTGTGAAATGTGGAGTCTCCTAATTAGTGGAAAATCTAAACAGACAATTATACATAATCTACAGGAAAATGTTAGGATTACCAAATTAGTTTCCGTTATAAGAGTGCTGTGTGCATATTTATAGAACTCATACAAACAGAAGCGAGAAAGAAATAAGTGCCTTAACTGGGACTTGAACCCAGGCCACACTGATTACCATTTCCAGAATGGTACTCGGGTGGCTTGAGTTCAAGTCCCAGGTAAGGCACTTATTTATTTCTGTCTTCTGTTTGTATATAGAATCATAGAAACTTTGATACTGACAGCAGATAAGGTCACTTGGCCCACCTAGTCAGCCCATTTTCCTTACCTACTGTAATACTGCAGACCCTAATTGATCTCCAGCTATACCCCCCTTCCCTAACTCTAAGGTTCTCTTATGCTTATCCTATGCATTCTTGAAACACATTACTGTGTCTGCCCCCACGACCTTCTCTATGATTCTGTTCCAGGCATCCACCACTCTTTCAGTAAAGAAGTACTTCTTCACAACTCCCCTGAGTCCCCCCTCCAGCTTCATGGCATGTCCCCTTGTTCTTGATCATCTTATTTTCTGAAAAATTCTTCCCTTTGGAACCTTATTTACACCTGTGAGGTATCTGAATGTTTCTGTCATATATCCCCACCCCCTCCTTTCCTCCAGGGTGTACATACTGAGGTCCTTCAGTCTCTCCTCATAGGGCTTGTGATGCAGACCCTGCATCAGTTTAGTTGCCCTCCTCTGGACAGCCTCTGTCATGTTTATGTCCTTCCTGAGATGTTGTCTCCGGACCTGGACACAGTAGCATAGGTTAGGTCTCACCAGTGATCTATACAGTGTTAACACCACCTCTCTGTTTCTACTGATGACACCCCTCCTTATGCACCCTAGCATCCTGCTAGCTCTTCCCACTGCCTTGTTACACTGTCTGACTATCTTTAGGTCATCAGATATGATTACCCCCCGGTCCCTTTACTATTTGGTGGTGGTTAATACCACCACCCCATTTTGTACTCCGCTCCTGGATTTCTGTACTGCAAGTGCATAATTTTGCACTTCTTCACTTTGAAACTTAGCTGCCACACCTTTGACCACTCCTCTAGCTTTCTTAGATCTCTGTTCATTTTTTTCACACACCCCAGAGTGTCTACTATATTGCAGATTTTAGTGTCTTCTGTAAAGAGGTATACCTTCTCTTCTAGCCTCTCTGCAATGTCACTAATAAAGAAATTAAAGAGGACCTGTCCCAGTACTGATCTCTGTGGCACGGTAGCATGTGAGATGGGTGCCTGAATCATGGCGCCATCTGAAATGGTGACGCGATGTGGGTGAAAGCCCAAAAGGTGAGGGGGTAGGGAGGGTGACTGGATATGGTGGGGTGGGCAACCCTAGCGACAGGATGTCGCTACATGTACACATGTGCGGGGGGAAGCAAGCACAGTGAGCATGGCCTGGGAGGAGGTGGAAGGGATGTAGGGGCTGGTGCTGCGGTCAGCTGCTGAGCTGCACTGTGACATCGAGGGTTGGCCTCTGCTTGCAGTGCTGGGGTTCTGGGTTCGGGTCTGGGTCCAGGCACTACTGTACTTTCCTTGCACCAGGCCCAAAATCTTAGTTTTTTTACTTTCACACCCAACCCTGACATGCACCCGTCGGAGTTAAGAATCCTTAAGTAGGGGGGTGCAGGAGCAAAGCCCCCTGACGGGGTGGGGGGCATAGCCCCCCACAGAAAGCAAGTATGTTTAGTCCCCAGTGCTGTTTTTCCATACACTGAAGTTGTCTGGGTGGCAAAATTGTTTTCACTGCCCTGACGTTGCTCTTTTGTGGGTCACCTTTCCGAGGTTGCCCACATCACATAAAACCCTGTAGCACATTGCTGATCACCCTCCCTTCCTCAAAGTGAACTCCATATATCACCACTCTCTATATACTGTCCCTCAACCATTTTTTCACCCAGTACACCCTTTATACTGTCTTCTAGACTTCCTGTCTTGCTTACTGGTCTTCTATGCTGAATGGTGTTGAAGTATTATTGAAATCTAGGTAGGCCATCTCCACCCTGATCTAATTCTGTGGTCACCCAGTCAAAGAAATTTATCAGATTTGTTTGACATCATCTCCTCTCAGTGGAGCCATCCTGCCTCGGATCTTGAAGGCCACTGGAATCAAGATATTCCATAATCCTTTCCTTAAGTAGGGACTGTGGACATGGTCTACCTAGACTTTAGCAAGGCATTAGACACAGCCCCACACAAAAGATTAATAAACAAATTAGCCAGTCTGGGAGTGGGTCCTGGGGTGGTAGCCTGGGTAAAACATTGGCTGGACAACAGGTCACAGAAGGTAATAGTAAACGGAGTCCACTCTGAAGAAAGGGGGGTTACTAGTGGGGTATCACAGGGTTCAGTACTGGGTCCAGTCCTTTTTAATGTCTTTATAAGTGACATTGCAGAGTGGCTGGAAGGAAAAGTATGCCTCTTTGCAGATGACACCAAGATCTGCAACAAGGTTGATACACAAGGAGGTGTGGAAAGGATGAGAAGGGATTTGGTAAGGTTGGAGGAATGGTCAGAAGTATGGTAGCTTGGATTCAATGCAAAGAACTGCAAAATAATGCACCTGGGAAACAAAATACAAGGGAAAGAGTACACAATGGGGGGGAGGAAGTAACAACAACAAAAATGGAAAGAAACTTGGGTGTAATCATATCAGATGACCTTAAGGTTGGCAAGCAATGAGAGAAGGCAGTAGGGAGGGCTGGGGGGATACTTGGATGTATATGGAGAGGCTTTACCTGCAGAAAACTGGAAGTTGTTATCCCTCTGTATAGACAGTTGGTGACAACCCATCTGGAGTACTGTGTCCAGTTCTGGAGACCCCATCTCCACAAGGACATAGACAGGATGGAAGCAGTCCAGTGGAGGGCAACTAAAATGGTGCAGGGTCTGCAACAGAAGCCATATGATGAGAGACTAAAGGAGCTTAATATGTATACCCTCGAGGAAAGGGGGTGCATGATAGAAACTTTAAAGTACCTCAGTGGAATTAACAAAGTCCAAGAGGGTAGCATCTTTCAGAAGAAAAGATGTGCAAGAACAAGGGGACACAGTTTGAAGTTGGGGGGGGGCAGCTCAGAGGCAATGTGAGGAAGTATTTTTTCACAGAGAGTCTGGTGGATGCATAAAACAGCCTTCATGAGGAGGTTGTGGGGTCTAAAACTGTGGGAGAATTCAAGGATGCATTGGACAGACATAAGGCAATTCTTGTGGGGGGTAGGAAGAAATAGGCTGTTGATTAACTATTATCTGCAGCTTATCCAGTAGGTAGGGAAATGGGCAGACTAGGTGGGCCAAGCAATCCTTATCTGCCATCAAAGTCTATGTTTCTATGACTTCATTAATTTTCCCACCACTGAAGTCAGGCTGATAGCCTTGTAATTGTCTGCTTCCACTTTGCTCCCACTTTTGTGAAGTAGGACTACATTTGCCCTCCTCCAGTCCTCAGGAGCCACTCCGGTCTCCAGTGAGTGGTTGAACAGAACTGTAAGAAGTGCAGCCAGCTATTTCCTGAGCTCTGTCAATATCCTAGGATGCACACCATCTGGTCCCATTGCCTTGTCCACTTTCAGATTTGTGAGTTCCTACATGACCCTCTCCTCTGTAAATGGACTAGTGTCTAACTCCCTTCTTTCGATGCTTCAGACCCTTATTTCTGGTTCCTTGTCTTTCCCTTCATCAGTGAACACCGAACAAAAGTATTTATTCAAGATGTCCTAAAGGTGGCCAAGCAATCTGAAAAGGCAGTGTGGTGATCCGGAGGGATGCGGGGGTACATAGGGAGGGGCATCAACAGTGGAAAACAGGAGGTGGTGATGCCACTATACAAACAATTGGTCAGGTTGCATCTGGAACACTGTCTTCAGTTCTGGGGACCACATCTCCAGAAGGATATTGACAGAATGGAGGCAATCCAGAGAAGGGCAACAAAAATTATGAAAGGAATGCACCAGAAACATGTGGGTAAAGACTGAAAGACCTCAATATTTTTACTTTGGAGGAAAGGAGGGAAAGAGGAACTATGACAGAGACATTCAAGTACCTCAAGGGAATAAGCAACATTCATAAGAGGGAGCATCTTTCAAAAAAAGAGATGTGTAAAAACAAGGTGCCACAATATGAGGCTAGATGGGGGAGACTCAGGAGAAATGTGAGGAAGTATTTTTTCACAGAAAGGGTGGTGGATGCATGGAACAGCCTCTCAGCAGAGGTCTTAGAGGCAAAAATGATTGGTGAATTCAAGAATGCATGAGATAGACAGAAGCCACCCCTGGTGGTAAGAAAGAGGTTAACCTGCTGATCATTTTGGATCTGGAGTTTTAAGTAGGTGGGGAAATGGGCAGACTAGGTGGGCCAGGCGGTCCTTATCTGCCATCAAATTCTATGTTTCTATGTCTATTTTTCCTGGTCACCCTCCACACATTCCCTCCTTCCTATCCCTCCTCTAGTCTTTCTCTTTTTGCTTACTTACCTGAAAAATACCTTGTCCCCTTTCTGTACTGTCTGAGCTATTTTCTCCTCCATTTGCACCTCTGTGCTCCTAATTGCTTTCTCTGCCTCCCTCTGTTTCTCCTGATATACCTCTCTGTCCTTCTCTCCCCTTGTCTCCTTATACCTCCTGAATGTTAACTTTTTTGCCCTTACCTTCCGGGCCCCCTCTTTTGAGAACCATAGTAGTCTCTTTTCCCTCCTGCTTCTGCTTACTTGTCTGATTCAGAGGTTTGTTACCTTCTCTGTCCCTCCTTTGAGATTTGCCCATAGTTCCTCCACTCACCCCAATCCCCTTCCCGCCAGAGCATCCCTGATGCATTCCCCCATCTTTTTAAAATTGGCCTTCCTGAAATCCCTGACCCTTGCCTTTGTGTGGTTCAGTTCTATCACAGTACTTATATTGACCCACACCATACGGTGATCACTCGTCCCCAGGTGGCCATCCACTGTGACTTCTGCAATACTGTCCCAATTGGTGAATACAAGGTCCAGTATTGCCCCTCATGAATGGGCTCCTTTACTAGTTGCCTAAGAAGCGCCCTCTGCAGGGATTCCAGGATGTCCCTGCTCCTAGTAATTTGTATGATTACCAAAGTCAATGCCTGCACAGCTATATAGGGCTGAACTGGAAATTTCTAAACTACAGTGTATGATCCAAAACAGGCAAATAAATTACTGGCTCAAGATGAGCAGACTCTCATGAAATGAACTCATATATGTAGAATGTTTTCATTGTTGGACTAAACATCTAAAAGAAAATCCAGATACATTTATTTATTTATTTGTTTAGCCAATCATAGGAAATACAACCCTTTGAGTCATAGAATCATTTACAAAGGCTCCACATCAGCATAATCATACATTCAGAGATAGTACATTAGTGGGACATCACATTTCAAGTAATTACTTATAATAGCCAAGGTGGCTGAAAGTCTATACATGTAGTAGCTAGGGAATTGATATTATTACAGTGGAACAATTATAGTACAAGTGCAGCCTCTGGGGCATTGTTGTATAGTAGTAATAGTGATCTATACAATAATGAGACAACACAGTTTCAAGGAAGTATTTACATATAGTAGCCTGGATGGCTGTTGACCTATATATTTAGTAGCTAAGGTATTGGTATTAGTACAGGAGGTATAATTACAGTGTAGGTGCAGCCTCTAGGGCATTGTCATATAGCAGAGATAGAGATCAGCAGCAGAGATGTCCTATACAGTTAGTCCTATACAATTTGTGGGCAATGTCAATGGGGAGTGGCCATAGTGCAGCTCTTTGCAGGTCAGTTAGGAGGATTAGCAGCTGCACTAGCACTGGTGCAAGTGGGGAATGTGTTTTTTAGGATGGGCTTGAAGTGTCCTAGATTGGGAATGGAGGTTATGGCTGGCGGGAACTCATTGTACCAGGCGGGAGCTCTATATGCTTGTTGGCAGAACGAATGGTCGCAATGCGGGAACATAAGAGTAGTGAGGTGGAGACCCCCAATGGAGTTAACCCTAGGTGGATGTTTTTGTGAGGAAACAGGAGTGATATTGTAGTCTTGCCTCAAGGGTGAACATGTTTGTAAGAGCGTAGAGAGTGCAAGTATGGGAGCATTTGTCTGCACCTAGGAGAAGTAGGCACACTTTATTAATGGCTATGTGAATTTTGTTTAGGGTGGTGTTATCTGCAGCAGAATAGATAGGGAGCCCATAGTCAATGAGAGAGAGGACAGAAGAGGTGACAGCCAGGTTGCGAGCCTCTGGTGTCAGGCAGTCTTTGTGCCGGTATAGGAGGCCGATGTGGGTATTAATGGCTGAGGTCAGGATGTTAATGTGGGCATGGAAGGATAGGGAGGTATCAAAGGTAAGGCTGAGGTATTTATAAGTAAGTACTTGTTCCAGAGGGAGGTGAGCATGGGAGAGGATTTTTAGTTCAGTGCCCTTGGCCTTTCTCTGCTGGTGGGCAAATAGAATATTTTTGGTTTTTTTGATGTTGACCACAATTCTGTGACTGGTGAACCAACTTTCAATCTGGTTGAATGAGTGTTGGAAGGAGGATTGTAGGTTTTCAGGGCAGGGGTGTGCGGCATAGAGAACCGCATCATCAGCATATAGCAGTAGGTTACTGGAGCAGGATTTGGGTAGTGCATTTAAGTAGATACTGAAGAGTAGGGGGCCCAAAATGGATTCCTGGAGGACCCCCGAGTGGACAGGCAGGGTGGAAGATAAGATGTCATTTATCTTAACACATTGGGATCTGGAGGTAAGGTAGCTATTAAACCAAGAGAGTGGTCCGCATGATAGACCTGTGTGGTGGAGTGTGTCCAGGAGGAGTGGGTGGGAGACTGTATCAAAGGCCTTAGAGAGGTCCATGAAAATGGCTCAGGCCAGATGTTTACAGTCAAGGGCAGAGTGAATGAAATTGGAGAATTCGATGAGGGCGGTGTTTGTGCTATGGCCTGATTTAAAGCCATGTCGTTCACTGCATAACAAATTGGGGGCTCACATATACTCGGTGAGTTGGTTGGAAATTATTTTTTCAAGAGCGTTTGAGAGGGGGGAAGGATGGATATGGGCCGATAGTTGTTGGGGTTGGTATTGTCTCCACTTTTTAGTATTGGGGTAATTTTTGCAGTTTTCCAGGCTGTAGGGAACTGTCCCAAGCATAAGAAGCAGTTAAGGAGGTCGGTCAGGGGGGAAAGAACGGTGTCAAGAACCTGGTAGATGATTTTCATGTCAAAGGAGTCTTTGCAATAGTTGGAGACACCGAGGGCTTCGGAGAGGTAGGATTTTGCTTCCTGCTTTGTAATGACCCTAAGGTAGAAAGGGGGTCACTGGAGGTTTGGTTAAGAGGAAGCTGGGATAGGGTCAAAAAAGTCACTCAGGAGGACTGTACTAAGATCAGAAAAGGTAGAGTTAAGGCAGTTAGCGATAGCCTGTGGGTTGGTTGAGGTGGCATTGTTGATGCAGAGCTGGGAGGGTGAGGGGAGGCAGGATTTGCCATTAAGTTCTTTAATGTTGTCCCAAAACTCTCATGCACTCTCCCAGGAGGAAGCCAGGGTGTCTTTATAGTATTCAGCCTTGGCCTTGTGTATGGCTCAGGTGCACCTATTGCATGCTGCTCTGTATGCTAGTCTGTCTGCTTGGGAGCCAGATTCAATGACTCTGTGCCAGAGGTCATCTCTTTGTTTTAGTTGCTGCCGTAATGTGGGTGTGATCCAAGGGACATTATGTTTTACAGTTTTCAGTTTAGGCAGGGGCCAAAAATGTCACATGCTTTGTTGAAAGAGAATGTGAAGTAATCAAGGGTTAGGTCAATGTTAGGGGCCTGGATTATAGGATCCCAGTCCTTCTGGGCCAGGTAGTGTTTGATTTTTTAAAGGGCTACCTGGTCGCAAGTGTCTGCGGGTGGAGACACAAGGTTGGGGTTTGGGCAGGTAACATGACCAGGAGCAAAGGATAGGGGAGTGGTCACTCAGAGACTCTTGGAGGACCAGCAGGTCAAAGATTCTATATGGATGGTTAGTTAGTAGTATGTCCAGTAAGGATGGGGAACCATTTGCTGTGTTTACCCTGGTGGGTTGGTGGACCAACTGGGCATGATCCAGCACTGCAAAGGCATCCTTGATGGCAGCTGCTGACTTGGCGAGCTAGTTAACATTTAGATCACCGACCAGGAAATGCTTCATTTTTGGGGGGAGGTTGGAAATATAGTTTGTGATGGATTATGTGGCCATAGCTTGGTTGCATGGGGAAACAAATGCCACTGTGATGGTTAGGGGAGCTCTAGTGGTGTCCAAGGTAAGTTTTATGGATAAGGCTTGGGCACCGTAGTCTAGTGAAGGGATTGGGAGAGCTTGGTTCAGTAGGGATTCTGGAACATAGAAGGCACAACCACCACCCAATTTTCCCACTCTCTCAGCTCTGTGTAGAGTGAAGCCCAGGAGGCTGACGAATGAATCTGTTTTTTTTTTTGATAGCCTTGTTTCAGTGGGTGCAAGGACATCCAGCTGATGTTGTGCTATCCAGCTTTGGAGAGATGCTGTTTTTTTGGGAAGGCTGCAGATATTCATGGCAGCTAAGCCCAGCCCTTGGTGTAGTTTCTGTTGACTGTTAGTGGTGGGGCCTGGGTTGGGGTGAATATTTTTGGATATGAGAAGTAGTAGGGCTAGGACCATGAGGAGAGCGAGGGACCGCCGTTTGGTGGTTGAGAGTAGGTGAGGCACATGTTTAGAGAGAGTAGCACAGGGAATGGGTAAGCAGAAGACGGCAGGAAAAGTAAGCCAGATGAGTTTGTAGGGGGTTGGGGTGCATGTGTAGGTGGCAGGTTAAGCGGGAGGGTGGATGCTAGTCAGGCGTTGACAGAGTGCGAGGACAGTGGTAAAAGGCAGGGAAGGTAAGGGGTGAGGAGGGTGTGTGGGTGGAGGGACAGCTATCTAACCCTGTCAGGAGTATAAGTGTAATAGGTAGAAGATAGGATAGTCTGTTGGGGAAATGGAGACTGGGCAGTGGGAGCTGCTATACCAGTTCCGGTTAAAGGGGAGCAGACTGACACCCATCATAGTGGTGTGTGCCTTTAAGAGGAGACTGGGAAGGGTACAGAAAAGAAAAAAATAATAACATAGTTAGTGTTGCTCAGTATGAGCTGAGGGTAGGGGAAGACTTGAGAAATGAGTAGGAAACTATACATATTTAATAGTGGCAAGGGTTGGTGTGGTGCTTTCTATGGCACAGCAGTAGGGTGATGGACTATGGTTTGTTGTGGCGTAATAATCTGCTTTAGGGAAGAAGGACCCAGGACAAGAAATGCTTAGGGTATAGCAGTGGGAAGAGGAAGGCAACTTCCAAGAGTTGTTGCCCTCTAATGGCTTTGCAGTACGCTTTTCAAATGGAAAAGTTGACACTTAAAAAAAAAAAAAAAAGCTAGAAAAAATTAACAATCCTGTTCCACTAACAGCTGGTATAGGTAAACTCAGCATTAGCAGTTCTTGTATTAAAAAAGAGGTCTCAGGATGGGTAGAGTCAAGAATCAATAAGAGAAGGTGGAATAGCGTTTTGCCTAATCAGAGCTCAGCAGCAGTAGTAGTGCAGCCAAATGGCCTGAAAGGCAAAAACTATCAAGTTCAATCCTGTTGGTAGCTGGGGGCTGCTATTCAAAATGTGTACCTGGTTGTAGGTCGAGAGGAAGGTGGGTCAGTGCAGAACAGTCACTGGGTTCTAAGCAGCTCCTGTGGCTTGCAGGAGAAGGCAGTCAACCAAACTGGGCAGGTTGCCTGTGGAATGGAGAAGGGTCTGTTAATTTAAGGCCAACAGGGACAATGGGCACTAGAAACCTCGGGCCCAATCAGGCAAAGAGATAATGGCAGGGGGAGATTTTTGGGGCAGGGCAGACAGATTATTAGTGCAGCTGAACAACACCTTCACAAAACAGCTGTTACACTTGAGAGGACTGCTTACTGTAGCTAGTTGCAAAGCCATGAAAAAGGAGACAAAAAACACAGGACATGGAAGGGAGAGAGCATACACACAGGGACTGTGGTCTGATACTTCAGAAGAAAAATAGTATTGGATACAGGGAGTAGAGTAAAACGATCAAGCTCTTTGTACAAGCAGTTGAGTGTTTAGGGTGCCTTACAGCTCACCTTAGACACAGACAGGGTATGTAGAGTAGGACAGGGGAAAAAAATGCAGGTGTCTGTAGTTGGTCAGTGGCAGAAGGATGCAAACAGCATAAATACACTATGCAGGTAACATCTACAAACTGCAGTTATTAACTATTCTAAGCAGTAAACATCAACAATAAAAAAGCTAGAAAAAATTATCCATCCTGTTCCACTAACAGTTGCTATGGGTAAACTCAGCATTAGCAGTTCTTGTATTAAAAAAGAGGTCTCAGGAAGGGTAGAGTCAGGAGCCAAAAAGAGAAGGGGGAATGCCGTTCTGCCTAATCAGAGCTCAGCAGCAGTAGTAGTGCAGCCAAATGGCCTGAAAGGCAAAAAGTGCCAAGTTCAAGCCTGTTGTTAACTCTGGGCTACTGTTCAAAATGTGTACCTGGTTGTAGGCCAAGGTTGTAGGTCAGTGCAGAACAGCTGCTGGGTTCTGAGCAGGTCCTGTGGCTTGCAAGAGGAGGATCACCCTTACTGGACAGGTTGCTTGTGGAATAGAGAAGGGTCTGTTAATTTAAGGCTGACAGGGACCATGGGTGCTAGAAACTTCAGCCCCAATCAGACAAGGTGATAATGGCAGGGGTAGGTTTTCAGGGCAGGGCAGACAGATTATTAATGCGGCAGAACAAGATCTTCACAAAAGAGCTGTTACACTTGGGGGGGGGCTGCTTACTGTAGTTGAATGTAAAGCCAGGAAAAAAGGAGGCAAAAAACACAGGACATGGAGGGGAGAGAGCATACACACAGGGACTGTGATCTGATAGTTCAGAAGAAAAATAGTATTGGACACAAGGAGTAGAGCAAAACGATCAAGCTGTAAGTTCAAGAAGTTGAGGGTTTAGGGTGCATTACAGCTCACATTAGACACAGATATGATATGTAGAGTAGGACGGGGAAAAAAGAATACAGTTGTCTATAGTTGGTTAGTGGAAGAAGGATGCAAACAGCGAAAATAATCTATGCAGGTAACATCTTCAAACTGCAGTTATTAACTATTCGAACCAGCAAACATCAACAAAAAAAAAATGCTAGAAAAAATTAACAATCCTGTTGCACTAACAGTTGGTACGGGTAAACTCAGCATTAGCAGTTCTTGTATTAAAAATGAGGTCTCAGGAAGGGTAGAGTCAGGAGCCAATAAAAGAAGGGGGAGTGGCGTTCTGCCTAATCAGAGCTCAGCAGCAGTAGTAGTGCAGCCAAATGGCCTGAAAGGCAAACAGTGCCAAGTTCAAGCCTGTTGGTAGCTGTGGACTGCTCTTCAAAATGTGTACCTGGTTGTAGGCCGAGAGACAGGAGGGTCAGTGCAGAACAGCCCTTGGGTTCCGAGCAGTTCCTGTGGCGTACAGGAAGAGGCAGTCACCCGTACCGGGCAGGATGCCTGTGGAATGGAGAAGGGTCTTTCAATTTAAGACCAACAGGGACAATGGGTGCTAGAAACTTCAGCCCCAATCAGACAAGGTGATAACGGCAGGGGGAGGTTTTCGGGGCAGGGCAGACAGATTATTAATGCGGCAGAACAAGATCTTCACAAAAGAGCTGTTACACTTGGGGGGGGCTGCTTACTGTAGTTAGCTGCAAAGCCAGGAAAAAGGAGACAAAAAACACAGGACATGGAGAGGAGAGAGCATACACACAGGGACTGTGATCTGATAGTTCAGAAGAAAAATAGTATAGGACACAGGGCGTAAGGCAAAACGATCAAGCTGTTAGATCAAGAAGTTGAGGATTTAGGGTGCATTACAGCTCACGTTAGACACAGACAGGGTATGTAGAGTAGGACAGGGAAAAAAGAATACAGTTGTCTATAGTTGGTTAGTGGAAGAAGGATGCAAACAGCGAAAATATTCTATGCAGGTAACATCTTCAAACTGCAGTTATTAACTACTCTAAGCAGTAAACATCAACAAAAAAAAAGCTAAAAAAAATTATCAATCCTGTTCCTCTAACTGTTGGTACATACTAACATACTAAAATGGCAGCAGAATAGGCCTAATGGTCTTTCGTGTCTGCTCGTTTGGTCAGCCCCCACCCTGGGTGCTGACCTTGCTGTCCCCCTCGCCTTCTCTGGCTTCTCCCTTCCCAGTTCCGGATATTCTTGCTGCATTGGATTTTGCTTCCTGAACCCTTCCCTGTACCTGTCCCACCCCCTCTTGAACCCCTCCACTGTCTCTGCCTCCACCAGCCCCCTAGGTAGTGCATTCCATGGCTCTACCACCCTCTCAGTGAAGTAGCACCTCCTCCTTTCTCCCCTGAATCTTCCCCCCTCCAGCTTCCACCCATGCCCTCTAGTGGCCCCTTCCTCCTTCCTTTGAAGCACCGCATGGTATGGGTAAGCTCAGCATTAGCAGTTCTTGTATTAAAAAAGAGGTCTCAGAAAGGGTAGAGTCATGAGCCAATAAGAGAAAGGGGAATGGTGTTCTGCCTAATCAGAGCTCAGCAGCAGTAGTAGTGCAGCCAAATGGCCTGAAAGGCAAAAAGTGCCAAGTTCAATCCTGTTAGTAACTGTGGGCTGCTGTTCAAAATGTGTACCTGGTTGTAGGCTGAGAGGCAGGTGGGTCAGTGCAGAACAGCCGCTGGGTTCCGAGCAGCTCCTGCGGCTTGCAGGAGGAGGCAGTACCCATTCAGGACAGGATGCCTGTGGAATGGAGAAGGGTCTGTTAATTTAAGGCCAACAGGGACAATGGGCACTAGAAACCTCGGCCCCACAATCAGGAGCTGAACAACCCCTTCACAAAAGAGCTGTTACACTGGTGGGGGGAGCTGCTTACTGCAGCTAGTTGCAAAGTCAGGAAAAAGGAAACAAAAAACTCAGGACATGTAGGGAAGAGAACATACAAACAGGGGCTGTGGTCTGATAGTTGAGAAGAAAAATAGTATTGGACACAGGGAGTAAAGCAAAATGATCAAGCTCTTAGTTCAAGCAGTTGTGTGTTTAGGGTGCATTACAGCTCACTTTAGACACAGACAGGGTATGTAGAGTAGGACAGAGAAAATAGAAGGCAGTTGTCTATAGTTGGTTAGTAGAAGAAGGATGCAAACAGCGAAAATATTCTATGCAGGTAACATCTTCAAACTGCAGTCATTAACTATTCTAAGCAGTAAACATCAACAAAAAAAAAGCTAGAAAAAATTCTCAGTCCTATTCCTCTAACTGTTGGTATGGGTAAACTCAGCATTAGAAGTTCTTGTATTAAAAAAGAGGTCTCTTGAAGGGTAGAGTCAGGAGCCAATAAGAGAAGGCGGAATGGCGTTCTGCCTAATCCGAGCTCAGCAGCAGCAGTAGTGCAGCCAAATGGCCTGAAAGGCAAAAAGTGCCAAGTTCAATCCTGTCGGTAACTGTGGGCTGCTCTTCAAAATGTGTACCTGGTTGTAGGCTGAGAGGCAGGCTGGACAGTGCAGAAGAGCCGCTGGGTTCCGAGCAGCTTCTGCTGCTTGCAGGAGGAGGCAGTGACCCATTCAGGACAGGATGCCTGTGGAATGGAGAAGGGTCTGTTAATTTAAGGCCAACAGGGATAATGGGCACTAGAAACCTCGGCCCAATCAGACAAGGAGATAATGGCAGGGGGAGGTTTTCGGGGAAGGGCAGACAGATTATTAATGCAGCTGAAAAATACCTTCACAAAAGAGCTGTTACACTTCTGGAGGGGGCTGCTTACCGTAGCTAGCTGCAAAGCCAGGAAAAAGGAGATAAAAGACACAGGACATGGAGGGGAAAGAGCATACACACAGGAACTGTGGTCTGATAGTTCAGAGGAAAAACAGTATTGGCCACAGGGAGTAGAGCAAAACGATAAAGTTCTTAGTTCAAGCAGTTGAGTGTTTAATGTGACATACAGCTCATCTTAGACACAGACAGGGTAAGTAGAGTAGGACAGGGGAAAAAGAATGCAGGTGTCTATAGTTGGTTAGTGGAAAAAGGATGGAAACAGCGTAAATACTCTATGCAGGTAACATCTACAAACTGCAGTCATTAACTACTCTAAGCAGTAAACATCAACAAAAAAAGAAAGCTGGAAAAAATTAACAATCCTGTTCCACTAACAGTTGGTATGGGTAAACTCAGCATTAGCAGTTCTTGTATTAAAAAAGAGGTCTCAGGAAGGGTAGAGTCAGGAGCCAGTAAGAGAAGGGGGAATGGCATTGTGCCTAATTAGAGCTCAGCAGCAGTAGTAGTGCAGCCAAATGGCCTGAAAGGAAAAAAGTGCCAAGTTCAATCCTGTTGGTAGCTGTGGGCTGCTGTTCCAAATATGTACCTGGTTGTAGGCCGAGGGGCAGGCAGCTCAGTGCAGAACAGCAGTTGGGTTCCGAGCAGCTCCAGTGACTTGCAGGAGGAGGCAGTCACTCGTACTGGGCAAGATGCCTGTGGAATGGAGAAGGTTCTGTTAATTTAAGGCCAACAGGGACAATGGGCACTAGAAACCTCGGCCCCAATAAGAAAAGGAGATAATGGCAGGGGGAGGTTTTCGGGGCAGCGCAGATAGATTATTAATGCAGCTGAACAACGCCTTCACAAAAGAGCTGTTACACTTGGGGGGGGGCTAGTTACTGTAGCTAGCTGCAAAGCCAGGAAAAAAGAGACAAAAAACACTGGATATGGAGGAGAGAGCATACACACAGGAACTGTGGTCTGATAGTTCAGAAGAATAATGGTATTGGACACAGGAAGTAGAGCAAAATGATCCAGCTCTTAGTTCCAGCAGTTGAGTGTTTAGGGTGCCTTACAGCTCACCATAGACACCTACAGGGTATGTAGAGTAGCACAGGGGAGAAAGAATGCAGGTGTCTGTAGTTGGTTAGTAGAAGAAGGATGCAAACAGTGTAAAAACTCTATGCACGTAACATCTACAAACTGCAGTTATGTGTGGTTCATAGCTCAGTGCTTATGTAACATATAATGGAATTATGTAGATGGTTGTTGGATACAGCGGCCAGCATAATGATGTGCTTAGGTACTTGGATGCTTGAATTGAGTTGTCTGATAATATTTGATGGTTTTGGCCTGTCTCTGTTTCCCACCTGTAGGAAGGAGGCTTGGATTAGAATTATGGAGCCCAAAAAGAATAAATATCAATTACTGTTCGGTAACTGAATGCTGAAGAAGTCGTGCATAACACCTTAATGATAAGAATAGATGATCACCTCCTCCAACTCCGGAGAGTGTGACCAGTAGCACTCAGGAGGGGAAAACCCCTCTTCGGGGGGAACCTCTGAGGACCCATGGCTACTGACCTGCCTGTCCTTCTGGACACACTAAAGGAGAGAAATCCTAATTAAACTAAATTAAACTAAATTAATCAGCTAAATCTGAATTCAGATTAGTAGAATTCAATCCATATGAATGGAGCTAAAGAAAGCTGAATTGTAAATTGTCCAGTGAAATCATTTCCTTCTAATAAAGTCTGAGTCAGTGAATTCATGTACAATTTGGAATGATGGAGTGTAGATATATTGAAGAACCGTCTTCCGTACTTCAGCTGATAGAGGGCATAATCCAAGGATTTGAATGATGGTTTGAAGAAGTTGATGACTGATGAAATCAATACAAGAGACCGGAAGATAATTGCATCCAAGCTTGATGTCTGTGAGGCAGGACGAATTAGAAGTAGTACAATTTCCAGGATTGTAATAGGGCTTGTATAGTACGAAAATGAGAAAGGGCTTGAGGCCAGGCTATCGAGTGACAAATACAGTTCTGATAAGAAATATCATCTTTTAGGAATTTATATGAAGCAATGGCTGTAGGGTTGAGCTGGAATGTCATGCTATATGATAATTGAAGACACTGGTGTCATTTATGAAGCATTCAAGTAGTAGAATGAGGTGAGCCCAAAGGAATGAAGTTAGTTGAACTGAATCCAAAGTGATATGTAGTAGGAGTAGGATTGCACCAACGTAGGCAAAGGAGAAGGAACAGGACATGGCAACCAGCCGTGGAAGAAAACAGAGCTAATAGACAGCTGGCGGGAAAGGAGAGAGGTGGCTGAGTACAGCATGGAAAGCTCCGCTAGACCCAGGAATGTTCACTGGCAGAAAGCAAGCGATGGAGTCCTTTGAGGATGCGCAGGAAGCCAGCAGCTGGATGGTACAAATTCACCTTGAGAGATGGAGATGGAGACATGCCAACTGTAAGAGAGGAACAACATGAAGAACTGAGGGCAGGCAAATTTGAGGCATGAAGTGGACGAGACCCAAAAGGTCTGAGAAGGAGATTACTGAAGAAGTGGAGTCCAATGAAGTAGCAGTGCCACAGGTCTGAAGTTGGTAGAGCACAAGCAGGAGAATGAAAGTCCGCAGGAGATGCCAACCAAGTTCTGGAAAGAAGCAGCTGTAATTCCACGGCAGAGGTGACAGGGCAAAACATCCAAGATAGCAACCCCGGAAGCTGAAGGAGCACTGAGGCAATCCAAAGCGGTTAAGCATGAGGACCATCCACTGAGTCAGAGAAGTAGGAGTCACCAGGCATGGAGGGAAGCAAAGACGAGATGGCAATAAATGTCCCAAAGGTGAAGCATCAGGGAATGCAGGGCTGAGGCAGCAGTAGCAGGTATGCATAAGCAGAATGGACTTCCAGGACCCGAGCTGGGCGAGGCTGAAGGAGAACAGAAGTAGATGAACCTCCCATCCTGAAGGGTGAAGGCAGGTCAAAGCAAGCGGTAGCAGGTAGACCTCCCAGCCCGATGGCGAAGGCAGGTAGTAAAAGCAACTGAGTATGGTGCAATAAATGTAGAAACAAATGACTGCCGGGCCTAAAGGCACAGGTCTGACTAAATGTGATGGCTAACTTCTGGCCCCTTGGGTGAGACAGATTGCAGAGCAGAGGTAGAATGCAATGGAAATGTCTAAATGCATGCAATGCATCGGATCATGTCCTGGGATGAGATATTGCAGTAATACATAAACAGAGGATTGAAGGATGCCAGTTCATGAGGAAAGCAGTAGATTGTAATGTCAGGTTAGCCATAATGACCCTTAAGCCTTGGATGGCAAGTGGGTAACATGAGCAAATAAGGTAAAAAGTGAACTTGCATAAATAGTAGTAGTAAGCAAGCTGCATGAAGCAGACAAATAGCAGGGAAGCAGGTAAAGGCATCCAATGGATGAGAATGGAGAACTTCAAAATGAGCATCCAGAGCAGGGGCTCCTGGACTGGTTAAACGGCAGCAGGTAGGCACATAGAAGAATAAGCGAATCCTTAGGATCTTAACTGATGAGGCGGGTAGAATAGAAGTAGTGAACTCTGTGCCCAAAGGCCGAAGCAGGTCGTAGAAGTAGGCAAATGAGGTGCAGCTGAAACCCCACGATTGACAACATGTAATGGGAGCAAGACGACAGCTAGACCCATGGCAGCCAATATGCACAGCTGGATCTCTCATAGGTAGTAGGTAAAGTAAGTCGAGTAGCAGCTAACCCCATAAAGCCAGCAGTCGCTGCTAGACCATATGCAGGTCAGCAGGTAAGGTAAGGAATGGTAGTCAGGCCTCCCCCAAAAGGAGCCAGTACTGCTGGCCCAGATGTAGGCTAGACAAAGGGGAAACAATAAATTAAAGCCGCATGGCAACAGGACAAGAAGAATCCTGAGAGGTAACATAAGTAGGGAGGCAGGGCAATGTTGCAATAATGCAGACATAGAGCTGAGGAAGCTGAGAACCGTTGTCAAATTGCCAGCAGTTAGTGCAGTAGGGAAGCGTAGGATGAGAATGAATGCAGGAGAAAACAGGCCAAATCAACTGCAAGTCATACAGGTGCTCGGAAGTTCACATAGTTCGTCAGGGAAGGCTGGCTGCAACATACCTTTTTGCCTTGCAATAGTCCAAGAGAGCTGAAATGGGTGGCTGCCAGAATGAAAAAGTACTGCACAAAATGTAATGGGACAGACAGCGAAGCAGTATCCAAATGTAAATAACAAGAAAACGAGTAAAAGCTGAAGGAGAACCTCGGCAGGGGACGTTGAACAGACGCTGCGATGTATCTGCAGGTCAGACACTCTAAGCGACCTTCCCCATGCTGCCTTACAGAGATGAATGGCTCCAGTGATGGGACGGTATGAAGCCATGCAGCCAGCCAGAGAATGCAAGGCAGAAGACAGAGTGAGCTGGACCAAGTTGAACTTGCTGCAAGGCGAAAAAAGCCATTCAGCACTGAACGTGCAGATGAAACCAGGTGAATCCTCTGGGAGCTGAATAGTCAGTCTGAACTGTAGAGCAGCACAGGGCAAGACCAAGGCACACCAGGAGAGCTGAGCAGCCAAATGTCGGGAAGCAAGGCAAGAGTCAGGCAGAGTAGGGCTGCTTAAACAGGGAGATGCAGAGTAGAGTTGTGGAAGCAGCCGCAATGAGCGCTAGGTAGAATGCAGAAGCCAGCAGACGAACTGAACGAGGCTGTGGCATGAGACCAGAAGAACCTCCCCCAAAAAAAAACACAAAGCAGAAAAGGCGAGAGAAGGGGGGGCAGGTAGGAACAACAAAACAGGAGAAAAACGGAGGGGAGGACCAACTGGAGACACAGGGAGACAAAGGAAAGGGAGGAGGAATCCAGCCCCAGCACGCTATGGATTGAATGCGACTCACTCTAAGCAGAGCAGGAGACAGCTGCTTGTTTAAATAGGCTGTGGGAGAGGAGCTCTTCTCCCACATAATTTCAGGCAAGCCTATCAATTATTAACTATTCTAAGCAGTAAACATCAACAAAAAAAGAAAGCTAGAAACAATTAACAATCCTGTTCCATTAACAGTTGGTATGGGTAAACTCAGCATTAGCAGTTCTTGTATTAAAAAAGAGGTCTCAGGAAGGGTAGAGTCAGGAGCCAAAAAGAGAAGGGGGAATGGCGTTCTGCCTAATCAGAGCTCAGCAGCAGTAGTAGTGCAGCCAAATGGCCTGAAAGGCAAAAACGGATTATTAATGCAGCTGAACAACACCTTCACAAAAGAGCTGTTACACTTTTGGGGAGGCTGCTTACTGTAGCTAGCTGCAAAGCAAGGAAAAAGGAGACAAAAACACAGGACATGGAGGGGAGACAGCATACACACAGGGACTGTGGTCTGATAGTTCAGAAGTAAAATAGTATTGGACACTGGGAGTAGAGCAAAATGATCAAGCTCTTAGTACAAACAATTGAGTGTTTAGAGAGCCCTACTGCTCACCTTAGACACAGAACAGGGTATGTAGAGAAGGACAGTGGAAAAATAATGCAGGTGTCTATAGTTGGTTAGTGGAAGAAGGATGCAAACAGCATAAATACTCTATGCAGGTAACATCTACTGACTGCAGTTATTAACTATTCTAAGCAGTAAACATGAACAAAAAAGAAAGCTAGAAAAAATTAACAATCCTGTTCCACTAACAGTTGTTATGGTTAAACTTGGCATTAGCAGTTCTTGTATTAAAAAAGAGGTCTCAGGAAGGGTAGAGTTAGGAGCCAATAAGAGAAGCTGGATTGCGTTCTGCCTAATCAGAGCTCAGCAGCAGCAGTAGTAGTGCAGCCAAATGGCCTGAAAGCAAAAAGTACCAAGATCAATTCTGTTGGTAGCTGTTGGCTGCTCTTCAAAATGTGTACCTGGCTGTAGGCCGAGAGGCAGGCGGGTCAGTGCAGAAGTGCCACTGGGTTCCAAGCAGCTCCTGCAGCTTGCAGGAGATGGCAGTAACCCGTACCTGGTATGGTTTTCCTTTGATGAAGCCCAATTAGAGGTTAAAGAGAAATAAAGAATAAAGGTTTAGAATAGGCCAAGGGAGATGGAAATGATAAAACCCCAAAGGCCTGACATTGTTTGGTGGACTATAGAAAATATAATCAAATTGAACCGTATCTTACTATTCCAAGAGATCCTAATTCACACAAAATGTTCACCTGCTTTATATTTGAGTTTTAATATAGTAATTTTCTCTTGCATAAATATAATACAAATAAGATTACTAGCAGTATATGATCTTCCTTTGTTAAACCTATGCTGGGTATTATCCTGTAAGCCTAGTGAAGTAGATTCACTTTCAGACTTGGCCTTTATAGGTTTTTCCATCAGCTTTCTGGGTACTGACATCAGACTTATTGGTCTGTAGTTCTCAGGGATTGTCTTACTTCCTTTTTTAGGGCTGCAGTGGGAGGAGCCCTGCAGACCTATTACTTTCAAAAAAAGGACTCCACATTTCTTGCATTCTTTGTGACCAAACAACATGTTGGAGTGTCACAACAGTCACCTCCACATCTGTGGAGCACCCTGGTTGCACTGCACTATTTTTTACTTGGAAAAAAATCAGACCATCCCGATCGGCACACTGGGGGATTGGGCACACCCAGTGTCACTGTTTTGTTTCTGGGGGTATGTGGGGTGGTGGTTGCTGAAGGGAGGGACGGGTGGGGGGGCATATTCTTAATTTTAAAGAAAAAAAATTGGCAGTCACAGTGGAACATGAAACACTCTGCTGTGTCCCACACTCTACTGCACATGCGCTAGCACTAGCACATGTGCATTGTAGTGTGATGGCCATCTTGGTCATGGTAGAGTGTGCTGCACTTCACCATGACCCCCATTTGTTTTTTTTCTTTAAATTTATGCATATCCCCCACCTGACCTTCCTTCTCAACACCCCCCCCCCAGAAAACATAACAGTGACACTGCGGGTGCTCACTCCCCTAGTGTCAAGTGCTCGACAATTTTTTTTAATTATGTATACCCTCCACCCGACCCTCCGTCTCAGCACCCACTACCCACACCACACCAGAAACATACAAGTGACACTGGGGGTGCCCAATCCCCCAGTGTCCTGATCCCCAGACACATATGAGTGACACTGGGTGTGCCCAATCCCCCAGTGTCCTGAGCAGGACTTCTCCTTTTCCCCCATATTCTCCCACCTGACCCTTCCTCTCAGCAGCCCCCACCCAGAAACAGAAGAGTGACACTGGTAGTGCCCAGTCCCCCAGTGTCATGATCCACAATCCTTAGGTTTCTTTTTTAAAAAATAAAACCTTGTAAAAAAATAAAAAAAAAATCCATTGATGTCTTTTGTGGCTGTTATATCCCCCCACCTGACTCTCCTACTCAGCATCCCCCCCCCACAAGCCCTTATTTTCTGATTGGGAGTCCACCACCAAAATCCTCTCTGAACTCCAGACACATCTTCACTCTTCAAAGCTGGACCATGAACTGAAGAAACAGATAAGCAGTTCAACATATTTCAATGGTGTTTTGAACTTAGTGGTATAACTTGGGCATTTTTGCATATTTTTGGCCCAATTGTTTAACATCCCTTCATTGGGACCCTTGCTTATGAACAATTGAACTGTCATCAGGCAGATCTGTCACAAGAGGTGTTTTTGAAGTCCCTGCATGAAATCAGATTTTGGGCAGGAGCTGAATATTTTCTCTGCCCTTGTTTATGAAGTGGGGTCATAAGAAAGCTATGTTAAAAATTTGGTGTAAAAATATTAAAAAACAACAATGTTATGAGCCTACACTGAATTTTGTGAACCCAGGTTTGTAACTTCTAATTTTTCAGTATATTTTTCCACATATTCATAACATAGCCATATCTTCACATCACCTCTTGAGTGTGACAGCTGTCATTTTCAAATCCTGGCCAAAATGTTTTTTTACATCCTGAAAGGTGATTTTGCAGTCCCTGTATGAAATCACCTTTTGGGCAGGAATTGAAAATGTTCTCAACCCTTGTTCATGAGGTGGGGTCATAAGAAGGCTATGTTGAAATTTGATGTGAAAATCTGAAAAAAAAATAAAATGAAATAGTGTGCCTTTGTTGAATTTTGTGGAACAGGCTCTCAACTTTAGTAATTTTTTTATATTTTTACCCCAGATTTACAAAATAGCCATATCTTTACCACATCTCATGAATGGGACAGTTGTCATTTTTCAACTCCTGGCCAAAATGTTGTTGTTTGTTTAATCCCAAAAGGCGATTTCTTGGTCACTATGCAAGATCACCTTTCAGTATGGAGTTGAAAACATTTCTCTGCCATTGTTCATGAGGTGGGGTAATAAGAAGTCTATGTTCTCAATTTGGTGTAAGAATGTTTAAAAACAAAACAAATTACCAGGCTATGTTGAATTTTGCAAACTCAGGTTCGTAAGTTTGGTAATGTTCAATATTTTTAACCTAAATTTTTAACATAGCCATTTATAGCACCTCATGAATGTGACAGCTGTCATTATTCAACTCCTGCCCAAAATGTGTATTTGTGTACCGAACATTGATTTTGCAGTACCCTTGTGAAATCACCTTTCGGCCAGGATTTGAACATTTGCTTTGCCCTTCCTCATGAGGCAGGGTCATAACATAGCTAAGTTGAAAATTTGGAGTACTAATATTACAAAAACAAATTTAGGAACCTAGGTTACATTTTGCTAACAAAGGCTCTTAACTTTGGTAATTTTCAATATTTTTACACCAAATTCCTTACCTGCAGCCCTATCGGCTCTGGCCAGTGTTTGTTATGAATAGTTGTTATAACCGATTGTTTCCATTCTGTTGGTACTAATCCTTTCTTTAGAGATTTGTTGAACAACAGCTATAGGGGTTTACATAAACTGTTAGCAAGATTTGTTTAAAAGCATGAATGCAAGCCATCAATGCCTGTGAATGATTTTGATTTAAGTGATTGTCAGCAACAAGTACCTAATCAAATAAAAAAACAGATATGCCAGATTCCTCCAAATTCGGTAATGGTGTGTATTCATCTTTTTATTGAATACAGAACTAACATAATCATTAAAAGCATTAATTATTTGAATCAGATCTTTTATAGTGGATCCATTTACAACTAATGGCCCTAAGGTATTACTTCTTTTGTTCATATAGTTTATATATGAAAAGAAATATTTCTGATTTCCTTTTGTTGTGGCTATTCTAAACTCAAGATTACGTTTTTCCTTCCTTATTAGTTGTTTAGCTACTTTTTATTCCGTCCTATATTTCATTATAGAAGAATCTGTTTTTCTCTTCTTGTATTCCAAATATGCACTTTCTTTCCTTTTTATTTGTTTCCTTAGTTTGTCATCAATTGCATTACTTTGCCCTCATTGTTGTTTATTAATTTATTTGGATCAAAACAGTCTTCTACAGACCTAAGTATATTACGTATAATTTTCCAGCAGTCATCAAACATACTTTTTTTTTATAATTTTTTCCAAATCTATAGAGTCTATTATTTTCTGAATCTTCTGATAGTTAACCCTACTACAGTTCTTAATGTTTTTTTGATTTACTGGATTACGTCCTGCTGAATAACCAGACGTTAGCACGCAGTAATCATTACTTCCTAATGGTTCTTTAGCTGTGTCTTCTAGGGCATTCACTTGTTTGGGTTTCCAGAATAGCAAAGACGTCAGTAGTGTCCCTTTGTAATATTAATTCCAGTCATAATTTTTTTTATTACATTCAGATTCTGTGCATTGGCTAACAGTAATTTCTAGTCAGTCACCTTTATCCTATAGCTGGATGAAATGTCTTTACCCCCTTGCTTCCAGCCATCAGTTTAAAGTTTGTGTGATATATTTTTCAGTTTTTTTGCCCAACAATGCACTGCCATGCCTATTAAGATGTAAGCCATCTCAACTATGCAGCCCATAGTTTGCTTCAAAAGTTTCCCAGTGGGTGGGACACTTAATTCCCTTTTCCAAGGTCCACTTTCTCAACCATTCATTTATTGCTTTCACCTTGTTATTTTCAAAGAGACCTGCTCTTGGGATCAGGAATAATAAAAACAAGTTGTGCCTCCCCTTTTTCTAGTATTTGATTCAAAATCATGAAGTCCTTTTTGATAGCTTCAGTATTTGATCCACTTATGTTGTTTGTGCCCACATGAACTACCACTAAAGGATTGGGACTAGTATGTTTTAGAATTACATTTACCTGGTTTGTAATATCAGAGATTTTGGCCCCCCTGTAACTACTGCATGTATGTTTTTTCTTGTCTGGAGTGCATATTTGTTTGTCACAGTATTTTATAATTGAATCCCCGATGACAAAGAAGAGTCCAAATGAAATTTGTTGGCCAGGCCACAAGTCTGAGAGATTCTTAATAATTTTTACATGCCAGGATTCTCATAAAATTTGGCTGCATACCCATTATTAATAAGGAGGTTCACCAAACAGGAAACATTTCCTGTGACATCAGAGGTGTCTAAAGCCTGGTTTCCAATTTTTCACAGGCCTGAAAGGGGGAGGAGAATGTGGGTCCTGGTTTCTTAAAGATGCATAGCAGGATCAGCCATCCATTCCATATGCCATTTAATGGTGGCCCAGAGTGGAGGGATCACAAAGAAGTGAGGGATTGGCCACTGGAATATTTGTGCATAGTGATGAGCGAAGTTGGCAAAATTCACTCCATCAATATTTTGTGAATTGCACTCAATTCGCAAAGTGCAATTCATTAAATTTGCCAATCCTCAGAGCACAGATCGACTGTGAAGTGTGGAATTTTGCAAGCAAATTTCCACGCTTTGCACCCCCCACCAATCACCCAAAAAATATATTAGATTTAAATCCCTGGTGTCTAGTGTTCCCCCACCCCACCCCCCATCAATTGTCGGCCCCAATGTAAAAGGAAATATAGTACTATTATGATTTACATTTCTGGTGTCTCTGTGACCCTCTGCCAATCACCCCCAAAAACATATTAGATTTTGGTGCCTTATGTCTAGTGATCCCCCCATCCAGTGATTGCCAAAAAAAATATTAGATTTAAATCCCTGATATCTATTGGTCCCCTACCCCACTGATCGCCACCCCCAATGTAAGAAAACATGTATCATTATTAATCCTTGGTGTCTAGTGGTCCACCCCATCAGGGAGTGCCCTACCATCCAGCTCCCCCAACCTTGAGTGGGTGACCAGCACAGTCCTCCACTATCCACCACAGCTGGCTGCCTGACTAACCTAGAATGATTACAAGCACACACTTATTCAGTCTAGATCAGTTGGGTGGCCAGCCATGGTGGAGAGAGGAGGTTTATGCTGGTTACCCACTTGGGGTTGGGGTGGAAGGGAGTAGGGTGGTGGGGCACTCCCTGATGGGATTGGGGTCCATTAGACACCAGGAATTTAACATTGGGCTGGTAGTCAGTGTAGGTGGCATTAGACACCAGCAATTTAAATCTAATATATTTTTTTCAGCAATTGGCGGGGTGAGATGAACCACTAGACACCAGGGATTGAAATCCTAATAATACTATATTTCTTTTTATGTTCTGGCTGGTGATGAGTCGGGGGGGTACTAGACACCAGGGATTTGGGGGACTCACTTGTTATAACTTGTCCTTGCTTTGGGTTTTTTATGTGCAATTTGCACTTAAAAAATAAACAAAAGCAAGGCGAAGTCACAAATGGCAAATTTACTTTAAACAGGACAACTTCACAAAATGATTTGCGGAGGCAAAATTGGCGATTTCGACAAAACTTTGACAACAAAATAAAACTTTGCTGTATCCTATTTGCACACACCAGAAAGCAATGTAATATGCATAAAGGCAGGGTAGTCCCCACCCTCCTCTCTTCCATGTGGCTCTAAGATTTGTTGTAGTGTAGTGGGGATGTTTACCCTCTTATAGGAAGTCTACCAGAAGGGTATCACATTTGACCAACCAGGTGCTGGAGATAAGAAGTGCTAAATGTGCCATGCAGTGAGTCAGTTTAGGAGCCTGCTAGGGAGAGACAGAGTAGCTTCTACCATTCACCAGTACTCCTTGAGCTTTCTCAGTAGTGGGAAAAGGTTATCAGACACCATGCCCCTGGTATCTGGATGGATCCAGATGCTGAAATATTTAATCTCTATAGGGGACCACTGGAGATTAAATGGGCATATCTAGGTCTGGGAGTATAGAGTATTTAGTGACAGGTTTTCAGTTTTGGCAGGACTGGTCTTGAAATTGGATATGGAATGGCATTTACTCAGAAGGATTAGGAGAACAGGAATGCTTTAGGTCATGTCCTTGAAGAGCACTAGGCAGTCATCTGCATGCAGTAAGATATGCACATCCAGCTGTCCAGCCCTGATTCCCTGTAAGTCTGGGTGTTGCCACACAATGATGACCAGGATGAAAAGGATGGGAGAGAGAGTGGGAAGCTTTGCCTAGTGCCCTTTTGCAAGGGGTAGGTATTGAAAAGTATTGCACTGGTCAACACACTGGCTGAGGGTTGTGTGTATACAGTAGGGTGTTGATCCAGTCACCAAAGTCTGAATCAAAGTCTATTCTGTGTAAGATGGCATAGTGAGATCTCCATGTCACTGAATCAAAGGCCTTTTCAAAGCATATAGCCACAGCAGCAGCTGGAGTGAGGTTGTATTTGGATAAGGACATCAGGGAGAAAAGGGCCCTATGGTGGTCCAAGCTTAGGTGCCATTTCTCAAACTCCACATGGTGTGTGAATGAAGAGAGGCAGCATGGGTTCCAATCTAGTAGATAGTGCCTTAGCCAGGACCTTAACATTAATTAGAAAAATGAGCCTATAGCTTCCAGGTAAGACTAGACCTTTCCCTTCTTTAGGGAGGACCATAATCAAGGCCTCTCTAGTGGTGGGCAGCAGCAATGAGTGAGCAACCATATGCCTCTTGGAACAGAGATTGCAGAACAGGGTGATTATGACATAGATAAGCTGGTAGAGATCCATGAGAATGCCATTGCTGCCTGGGGATTTTTATGAGGAGATAGTGCAGTAATAGCCATTTTGACTTCCAAGGCCATGACGGAGGCTTCTAAACCCTCCCCATGTATGTCCAGCAGAACTGAGATGGGCAAGCCTTCCAGGAAAGATGCCAGTTTATCTTCATTAAGGTGACCCTAGGAAGCATAAAGGTGAGAGCAGGAGTGCATTATCCTATTAATCTGTGAAAGTAGAGTTCTAAGGGTGCCAGCATCATCTCTTAAACTGTGGATACATCTGTCCATTTGTTGTCTATGTAGCTGGCAGGAGAGAAGCTTGCCAGCTTCCCCCTCATCCCAGTACTTTTGCTTCAAGTATAGCACTGCCAGCTCAGCCTTCCTGGTGGTTAAAGTATCCAAGTGCATGCAGAGAGATGTAGGGCCCGATTAAAGAAGGATGATGCAGGGCTTGCACCAAGCCCTGTATCATCCACAGAGTTTGGAGCAACTGCGCTAAAGCCTTTCTGTGCAACGCAGCCTGATTTTCAAAGGGCTGGTGTAGTTGCAACAGCTTCCTCATATTTATTAAGGCAGTTTGCACAACTGCTTTGGCACAAGCCCCATAATATCGGTCTACCAATGGCACACAGGTAGGTCAGAGGGAGCTGGTCCAATTTGTTGCATTCAGTGCAGGGGACATGCAACTTGGGATTGCGGCAAGTATCTATAGTGAATCGCACTTGTCTCATGATTTGAGGCAAGTTGCCCCTAGTGTCAAACCCTCTGCCTCAAGGCCCCTGTGCCAAACCAAATCCCTTTATGAATCAGGCCCCCAAAAGTCCCTAAGGAAGGAGGGAAGGGGAACTGGGTGGGTGGTAAATCCTTGAGTTCTTTTTCTTTGGCAGCCAGTTCTGCCTTGAGAGTTTTCTGTTCCTTCTCCCTCACCTTGCAGATGATGCCACACAGCCCATCATACAACCATCATACAACCATGGAGGTAAGCCTTGAAAGCCTCCCTCAGGGTAAGCTTGGAGGTATCACCAGTGTTGTTGTTCTGGAAATAGGATACGTATTCCTCCAGTACCCAAGAGGAAAATTTGGGATCCTGTAGTAGAAGAGGGTCTAACCACCAATAAGCTGATGGGTGGAGGGGAGCCCCAAACTATAGTGAGCTCCACTGGTGTGTGATATGATAAATAAGGGGGAGCACTTTGGGATGCTTGCACCATATATGAGGCCAGGGTAGAAGTCAGCCAAAAATGTATTCTGCTAGATATGGTGTGGGGTGCTGCCGGTGGCACATGTCAGTTAAGGAGTGTACCGACATCAGGTCCTGGACAGCAGCAAGTGCCTTGGAGTGTGATTCTGGGTAACCAGAGTTGCGATCCATATAGTGATCAAGCATCATATTACAATCTCCTGCCAAAAATAGGGAGGTCTGCAGGTCTGCAAAGTCTATTAATGACTTGTAGTGGAAACTGAATAGAGCAGCCACATCTCAGTTGTGGCTGTAGATACTGGTGATAACAAAAGGCCCCTCAGGTGTGATTAAGTTTGTCTAGCACCCACCTGCCCTCAGAGTCTGAAGCCTGAGCAACTAGAGACCGTTGGAGGGACTTATGGTCAGTATGGATGCCCCAGCTTTGGAGGAGGGTGTGCAACTGTACAGTTCAAGCCCCACCCAGTCCCACATTTCATTCTCAGCATCGTCCATCATAAGTTTTGTTTCTTGGAGAAGGGCACTTTAGACTTCAGACTTTTAAGATATAGTGCCCCAAAATACAGCCAGTCTGGTGTGAGTGGAGCCTACAAAAATTTTGCTAGGGATTCCTAGGTATAGCAGGTGTCAGGCAATTAGGGAGACACCCCCCCCCAGACACATAAGACTGCACATTTAAAAGCTGCCTCCCTAGCCTTTTTTTTCCTTTCTCTTTGTGTTCCCTTCCATTTCCATGCATCTTCCATCTGCCCAACCTGACACCTAATCAGGCCAGGCCAAAGACCAGCATGGCCACATTCTTGTCCCAGCAGGGGAGCAAGAGGTCAGACCAAGCTCTCTCAGCCAATTCCCTGACCCTGTTTAAATTCAAAACTTGGAGCTATTTTTTTAGGCCACTGACACTGCCTCATGAGTCTGCCCCTTGGACAAAGGGCACAATCCCCCTGCAAGAAGCAAGAAGCACACCCAGTCTACAAAAGGCTTTGTACGGAAAGACTGAGCAGAGAGTGTGGCCAGTGAGGGTGGAGGGCACAGGGCAAGGGTGGATGTTGGATTAGCTGTAGAAGGTTAAAGTAAGTTCCTTGGCCCCATCAGTGTAACTCCCCTCCAAAGATCTCCAGCAACAACCTCCATTGGTCCCCAGCAGTGGTCCCCATCTAGTTGGGTCCTCCAGTGCAATGAGTAAATCCTTGCAGTTGGGTGACAGCCCCAGTGAACTCTCAGTGCAGCAGTTTCTAGGATAAGAGTTCTTGCTTTTCTTTATGGTTTGGCAGTCCCCAGTGAGTAGGGATGCCTGGATGAGTTCCAGCAACAGCTAAGGGGTGAGTAGGCTTGGTGCCGGACATTTGTTTATAACTAAACAGTCATACTCCAGTAATAGAGAATTGTTTGTGTGGCTAGTCCTTCAGGCAGGGAGAAGTTGTTTGCTCTGTCCTGTTTTTTGGAAGAGAAAAAGAGAAAGGGGAATCTGAAGGGGCAGAAGTTAAGAAGGGTGAAATCAAATAATTTTGAAAGAAAAACAAAGGTGTTTGTGAACTATTTGCCTATGAACTAAACTGTGTTGCTCACAGACTGAACTGTGTTACTGGATTGTGTACCTTGGGCTCTATGCACCAGTGATGTGCTACCAGAGGCAGTAATTAAACCTGATGAAACATAGAAACATAGAATTTGATGGCAGATAAGGACCGCTTGGCCCACCTAGTCTGCCCATTTCCCTACCTAATGGATAAGCTGCAGATCCTAGTTAACCAACAACCTACTTCCTCCTACCCCCCACTAGAATTGCCTTATGTCTGTCCCATGCATTCTAGAATTCCCCCACTGTTTTTGACTCCATGACCTCCTCAGGAAGGCTGTTCCATGCATCCACAACCCTCTCTGGGAAAAAAATACTTCCTCACTTTACCTCTGAGCCATTCCCTCTCTATGTTCAAATTGGGTCCCCTTGTTCTTGCACATCTCTTTTTCTGAATGATGCTACACTCATGGACTTTGTTGGTTCCCATGAGGTACGTGAAAGTTTCTATCATTTCCCCCCCTTTCCTCGAAAGGTGTGTATATTAAGCTCCTTTAGTCTCTCTCTTCATATGTCTTCTGGTGCAGACCCTGCACCATTTTGGCTGCCCTCCTCGGACAGCCTCCACTATTACCTTCTGCATCCTGTTGTCCAGCCAATTTTTTACCCAGGCTACCACCCTGGGACCCACTCCCAGGCTGGTTTATTTGACTATTAATCTTTTGTGTGGGGCTGTGTCAAATGCCTTGCTAAAGTCTAGGTAGGCCATGACCACAGCCCCATCCTGGTCTACTACTTTAGTCATTCTGTCAAATAAATCAATTAGATTCGTCTGACATGACCTTCCCACTGTGAATCCATGCTGCCTTGGGTCCTATGCCCCACTGGCCTCTAAGTACTCAGCAATTCTTTCTTTCAGAAGTGATTCCATCATTTTCCCTACCACTGAGGTCAAACTGACAGGTCTGTAGTTTCCTACCTCTGTCTTGCTCCCACTTTTGTGAAGGGGAGTCACATCTGCTCTCTTCCAGTCTTCAGGCACCACACCATCCTCTCACGATTTGTTAAAAAACATAGTCGGTGGTGTTACTAGTTCTCCCCTTTAGTTCTTTTACAACTCTGGGATGAATCTCATCAAGCCCCATTGCTTTGTCCACCTTCAGTTTTAGGAGTTCTTTCAGAACCCTTACTTCTGTGAAAGGACTGATATCGACCCCCCCATCCAGAGTGCTTCTATTGACTGGATTAGGTACCTCCCCCTCTTCTTCTTTTGTGAATACCGAGCAGAAGCATTCATTCAGTATCCCTGCTTTTTCACTATCCCTCTCTGCTCACCCACCCTCCTCTTTATTTAGCCTCACTATCCCACCCTTTGTCTTTCTTCGCTCCCTAATGTACCTATAAAAGGTTTTATCCCCCTTCTTAACCGAGTTGGCTATCTTTCCCTTGGTTTGGGCCTTTGCTATTCTGACTGCCTTCCCCAACTCCTTCTGCTTTAACTGGTACAGTTCTTTGTCCTGCTTCTTTTGTGTTTCCTTATACTTCTTGAATGCTATCTTTTTCTTCCTAACCTTCCCCGCCACATCTTTTGAGAACCATAGTGTTTTTTTCTTTCATTTTTAATTTGTTTATTTGCTTCACATAAAGGCTTGTTGCCTCTGTGATGGCAGTTTTGATGTTTCCCCATTGTTGCTCCACCCCGCCTTCTTGCTTGTTTGCTAGTGCTTTTTTGAGGCACTCTCCCATTTTTTTTTATACTTTCTCTTTATGCCCCCTTCTCGCTGTATTGGATTCCTTTCTTCGGGGATCCCTAGGCTGTGTAATCCCGTAGTTCCACCCCAGGTACCTCCCTCCGGGTGCTGGTTAGCCTTTCCCCATCCTACCTTGGTTTACGTCTGGGTAGGGAGGAGAGGGACCCCCCCTTTAGTCCCCCTCTCACACCTCAAGTATGTGTCGGAAGGTGTCACCAGCCCCATCTATGGAGCCTGGTTAAGGGTTATCTCTGGACAGCCAGGTCCCGTCTACAGGTGCCCAGCACAAGGTTTTTCCATTTTCCTAGTCCCAGCCCACAGGACATCTGCACGCAAGGGGGGCTATGGAGCGATGCAAGTCGCGACGTGGTAATGCTCCGGTTCCCGGCAGATGTCCTCCTTCCCCTTATATGCTGTCTCACTGCACCTCCACCCGTGGTCACCCAGGTGGCAGTATCACAGTGGGACCCACATCCCATCCCACCAGGAGGAGGAGAGCAGCTTCTGGGCACTCAATCCTCCTCCCCCCAGCTGGCCCTCCAGCTGCCTGAGTCCGTTCCCAAACCCTGATCACTGGTGCTGCAAGCGGTAGCCCTACCGCTGTGCCGTCGGGCCGGCTGGCACTCTCCCATTTTGACAAAATCAACCCTCCTGAAGTCCAGTAACTTCACTTTTGTATGGCTTGACTCTACAGCAGAGTTTATCATCAATCACACTGTTTGGTGGTCACTTGTTCCCAGATGGCTATCTACTTCTAGATCTGAGATCCTCTCTCCATCCCCATTTGAGAGTACCAGGTCTAATATTGCTCCCTCCCAAGTGGGTTCCAACACTAGCTGTCTGAGACATACCCCCTGTAGGGCATCAAGAATGGCCCTGCTCTTGGATGTGGCTGCAGCAAATGAGCTCCAGTTAACATCTGAAATATTCAGGTCCCCCATTTGCAATATCTCCCCCTTCTCTGCCATACTAAGGATGTCTTCTATCATTTCCTTGTCCATTTCCTCCCCCTGAAACGGGAGTCTGTATTCAACCCCTGTGCTGATTGTGGTGCCATTTCCATTCTCCAGGGTGACCCACAGTGACTCCTCTCCTCCCCTGTTTACCCTTTTGTTCCATTGCTTTGATCCCTTCCCTTACATACAGAACTCCTCCTCCTCCTCCTCTTCTACCCTCCCTGTCCCTCCTGTAGATTGTGAACCCTGGTATGTTGACATCCCAGTCATGGTTCTCTGTGTACCATGTTTCCGTGACTGCCACAATATCCAGGCATCCCTCTTCCATCAAGGCCACCATTTCAGGGAGCTTGTTACCTAGACCATGGACATTGGTACTCATTACCCTTCATTTTTTGATGGCCTTACCCCTTTTTGCCCCATCCCAGTCCTTACTGCCTTTGTCTTTTTCTCCATTTACCCCTGTCCTTCTCCTTATCAACTTCTCTATCTTGGTGTTTATATCACTAACTACCCTGATTATTTTTTTCGGAGGGCTAGGATTTCCCCTTCTCCTTTTCATGGATGGGGTAATTATTTATTGCTCAGCCTTGACTCCTGCAACATGTTCCCGTGGTATCCCACCTATGACACCTCCCTGAGTAAAGTGCAACACCAAGACATTTGTGGCTGGTCATTTATTTATTTATTGAAATGTTTCACCAGGAACAGATTGCTCATCTCCCAGTGTGACCTGGAGGGAAGGGGTACAATAGGGATGAAACATTTTACATTCAAGTTACAAACATCAACAAATCATACAATTATCCAACAAAAATCCGGCTTCTCAAAATTTTGCTTGTGTTGAAAAAACAAACTTCCATGTTAAGTTCCGTTACTAAATGTTTATTTAAATACATTTAAAACAAGCAGCAATTCTACTCCCCCACCACCAACATTTCACATCCACTCTGATGCTTTATCAAGGTGTGGCTTAAACACAAAAATAGTCCATATTTGTAAATTAAAATGGCCACATGACTCTGAATATTCCAGTTTATGCACTTCATTCATTTCCTAATTACATTATATTGTGCAACCATTACATCTTGATGTGGACCACACAGTGTTCAGCCCTAGTCAGCACATTTCATATTATACACTTAATTTACAAAAATTACTGTATTTAAATAAATGCATATTAAATACATACAGTTCCCTGGAAGATAATTATTAAATACATATTCCTGTAATTCCTAAATGTTAAACAAATGCAGAACAGCATATATATAATCAGGAACAAATCCATTCTCTTTGAATTCACAATTCACAGAATCCATTTAGACAAACACAGAGATCTGAAAACTCATTGCAGCTGTTTTTTTTGTTTAAAGATGGGACCAAAGAAAAGTTTTCATTTAGTCCTTTACTTAAATTAGCTTTTAACAGATATTGCCTTTTACTTTCATTCTGTAGAAGTTTGTTTTCCCAATCACCCCCCCCCCGACCAATCGTTACTTTTTCTATGCCTTGAAATTTAAAATGGTGGCTAGAATTTAGCATAACATGCATTGCTAATGCATTTTTCTTATCCTCCCTTCTAATACATGTCAAATGTTCTGCTATTCTATTTTTGAAACATCTCTTTGTTTTTCCAGCATACAAGTTTTTACAAATTATACAACTTGCTACATAAACTATATGAATTGTACAATTTACAGAATCCCTTAGAATATATTCTTTTCCAGTACTCAGATGATGAAAAATATTTCCAGTAGTAATTTTTGAACAAAACACACAGTTACCACATCTATATGTTCCACCAGGCAGTGCATTTTTAATGGCCTTCTCCACTTCTTTGCACATACTGCTAATAACATGGGCCCATATATTCAAAGCCCAGTGCCGGACACAAAGCCGTTGCACTGGTCTAGTGCTGACTTTGCACCCGACTGCAATATTGAAAGGTACGGTTAGCACCGGCACCAGGTGTTAGAGCCAATGCTAAACCATAATTGTATGCAGGGGAGAGACAGAGGGGAGGGGCCCTGAATGCTGGTGCACAAGCATATTTGAAAGGATAGTGCCATGCTACAGGCATTAGCATGACCTGTAATGCGGTGCTAGTTACTGCCGGAAAAAAGCTATCGGTATTGCAGCGCTAATGGTGGCGGTGCCCCTTCGTTGTGAAACCTGACCCCCATTCCCCATAGCAAAACATGAATGCGCTGGTGGTCTAGTGGTCCCCCCCACCCACCAGCATGTATTCTGACTCCCTTTCCCCATAGCATATCATCAGTGCCCTGGTAGTCTAGTGGTTCCCCCACCCCCAGCACATATTCTGGCCCCCATTCTCCATAGATGCCACCTATTACCCTGGTAGTCCAGTGGTACCTCCCACCCAGCAGCACCTCCTCTGCTTATCCCACCCATCTGCCATGAATCGAGCAGGTGACTGACTCAGCCCTCCTCACACCACCATGACTGGCTGCTTACTGAGGAATGAATGAACTGTACTGTACTGTACTGAATGCAGTACAGCTCATACATTCCTCAGTTGGTGACTGGCTGAGGTGGTGTGAGGAGGGCCGCTCAATTCATGGCAGATGGGTGGGATGAATGGGGGCGGCACTGCTGGGTGGGGGGACCTCTGGACTACTAGGGAGGTAAAGATATTATACAGGGAACGGGGTCGGGAGTCCTGCTGGGAGGTGGGGGGACCACTAGACTACCAGGGAATGCAATCATTCCAGTGGCTACTGGGTCAGGAATTGCAATGGGGAGGCACTACATACCTCTCAACTGTCCCTGATTTACAGGGACGTCCCTGATTTTGCCTCAAAAAGTTTCCTCTGTCCCTCTTAATAGTTGTGTCTTTGTAATGGAACAGCGGGGTTAAGATCACAAATGACTGTCAAACATTAAAGTTACAGACTTGTTCTTCATCAGAAACTGCATCTTAACACACATCTCTTTACTTCATCAGCTTTCAGCGTGAATTGTACCGATTATTAAGATGTGTCCCTGATTTGGGATCTTTATTCATGATTCTTTTAAGCCTTGTCCCAGATTCATGAGGCAAGAGGTTGACAGGTACAGTGCACTAGCCTACTAGGGTGTTTGCACCTATAGGAACAGAGCCTTGATGGCTCAGATGAACTGCTTGGCCCATCCAGCCTTTCCAGTCCCCAGCAGTATTGTGCCATTGTGGATCCTAGTATCCCTCCGGCCTACATCCCCCCCTTGCCAAATGCCTGTTCCATGTAGTCGTGACACACCCCACTGTTATTGCACCCACAACTGCTGTGGGGTGCCACTATTATTGTGGGAGGGGGGCTGTCTCCCAGTGCAAGTTTGGATTCAGGTGGTACATATATATTTGTATATACATACAGTATATATATATATAGGTATATATATATATATATATTTATATTATATATATATATATATATATACACACACACACACACACACACACATATATATATATATATATTCTATGCAAAAAATTTTATTAATGCATCAGTTAGGGTTCTTCTACAGTGAAAAAGTGAGAAAATTCAATTTTAGGGTTCCGCCCCTTGCACCCCACCCCAGCCCACACCACCAACAGGCATCGGGGTGCTAGAGTCATCGGTCATAAATCTCATCCCATCCCATGTGTAAACAAGCTGAGGTGGTGCAGTGTAGGAGAATGGGGTGAGAGTTACGGCAACAACCCCAATGCACACCCTGGTGCCTGTTGGTGGGGGGGGCTGGGTAGATGGGTGCAAGTGATGGAAACCCTAAAATCAAATTTCCTAATTTTTTTCACTGTAGAATAACCCTAACTGATGCATTAACAAAGTTTTTTTTTGCATTGAATTTCCTTACTTTTTAAGAAAGAATATAAAAGTAGAAAGTTGCACATGTTGGTGGGAGTGCGGAGCCCCCAACCACATGATTTTGTGTGACACAGTAACAGTAAGTGCAATGCAAATGCAAACACAAATGGTTACACACATGGTGCTGCAAACGTAAATGGTAACACAAACGGAAATAGAAATGCAAGCTCAAACTGATGCCAAAGCGAACAGTGATGGAAATGGAGACACAAACAGAATTTCATACGAAACGCAACTGGTAATGCACACGTTCATGGTACCACAATTGGAAACACAAATGCTAATGGTGACAGCAACAATAACACCAAAGGAGACAGAAACGCAAACATTAATGCAAACGCGTATGAAAATGCAAACCGTAATTCTCACAGGCACGGTACCACAATTGCAAATACAAATGGTAACGGTAACAGCAACAATAACACCAAATGAAACAGAAACAGAAATATAAATGCAAACAAAAATGTAAACCGTAACGCACATGGTGGTGTAGACGGGAATGGTGACGTGAACTGTAAAGGAAGTGCAACTGGAAACGCTAACTGGCACAGTAATGAAAGGGCACACCATTCTTGACCCCAAAAACTGTATTGAAAAACACAGTGAAAACAAAGAATGCATGCATAATAATGGACCTTGGAGCACAAAATTAGGACTTGGAATACTAAATTGCTAATATCTCAGGAACCGTACGACGTAGAAAAAAAATTAAAATTTCGTATGAATTATGAGTTTCCTGGCTAATTTTGTACTTAGCCCCTGGTTGGGGGAGCTAAGCATTTTTCTGATGAAAAGTCCATATCTCACACCGTTTCTGAGCTACGAGCCCTGAAAGACGCGACGGACGCCATAATGTTATCCTATGGGAAAAAACATCAACTTTGGAGTGCCATCAGTTTGCCACCCTGTAAAATTGCTTCACCAAACCACCAAAAGGCACATTTGTGGGATGCTGGCTTCCTTCCCTCCAAATTTCAGCCCAAAACACCAAACCATTATTTTTCAGCAGGGCGGCAAAGCATTCCTGTAATGCAGAGGATGCCGTAATGTTATCCTATGGGAAAAAGCATCAACTTCATAGTGCCATAAGTTTTCTGCCCTGTAATATTGTTTGACCAAACCACAAAAAGCCACATCTGTGTGATGTTGCCTTTCTTCCCTCCAAAGCTCAAGTAAAAAGACCAAACCATTTCCGAGATATTCAATGTCAAAGATTAGTAAAATTTCCCTATCTGTTCCATTATAAAAAATCTGGCCATCTTGTCCTACCCTCATGATCAAAGATGGTGATCAAAGAACCTGACGATCAAAGAATTTGCAGGCTCATGATCAAATAATTTGTAGGCTCACAAACAAAGAATTAAAAACCTTATAAATAAAACAATTGAAGGAATTGTGGTAAACCACCGTGGCTCGACAGAACGAATCCCCCTGAGTAAAACCCACCCTCATTTGACTTCCTAGGACACCCCTGGGCTGAGAAAATAGATTTTAAAATTGGGCCATCTCATCCCTCACTCACGATGCATGATTGCGATCAAAGAATCTCACGATCAATGAATTTGCAGGCTCGCAATCAAAGAATTAGCATGGTCACAATCAAAGAATAAAAAGTCTTAACATTTACAAAATTAACATTTTGTGGAAACCACCACCATGGTTCATCAGAATGAAGCCCCCTGAGCAAAACCTACCCTCATTTGTCTTCCTAGCACACCCCTAGGCTGAGATAATTGATTTTTTAACCTGGCCATCTCGTCCCTCCATTGCGATGCACAATCACGATCAAAGAATCTCGCTATCAAAGAATTTGCAGGGTCATGACCAAAGAGCAAGGGACAAGATGGCCAGATTTTAAAACTCATTTTTCAAGCCCAGGGGTGCCCTAGACAGTTAACTGAGGGTGTGTTTTGCTCAGGGAGCTTCATTCTGCCCCATCTGGATAAAGAAATATAAGTTTTTTATATCCCTGGTAGTCTAGCGCCCCACCTATCATGATAAGATATATAACGATCATTGTATCCCTGGTCGTCTAGTGGGCACCTCGATCTGTATTAAATAAATATTGTTTTTTTTATCCCTGGTAGTCTAGTGCCCCTTTCCAAATGTGTCTTGCCTCTATATTTGTTGTTTATCTCCCTGGTGGTCTAGTGGCCCCCCCGATCTGTATATAATTATTATTCTTCATATCCCTGGCAGGCTAGTACCCCCCCATCATAATGAAATCCATAAGCAGTTGTCCTTTTCTGGTAGTCTAATTGCCCCTCACCCCCCACCCAGCCATGCCAACCACCCAGCACCCCCCAGCCTCCAGCCAGCGACTGGCACAGCCACTTCTCACCTCAAGGCCAGCCACTGACTGTGTGTTTTATGAGCCTAATGGAAATAGGCACTCTGAAATTATTTCTGAGCACCTCTTTCGATTATAGCACTCATAAAACACACTGTGGGTGGCTAGCCATGAAGGTGAGAGGTGGGCTGTGCCAGTCGCTGGCTGGGGAAGGGTGAGAGGTGCTGGGTGGGTTGGCAGAGCTTGCCATGTGTGCAGCAGGTAAGGCAGGTTATCAGTGTCAGTGGCTCAATAGGTAGCACACTCACCTCTGAGGCTGGGAGATCAGAGGGCTGTGGGTTCAGTTCCCACATCTGGCACTTGGGTTAATATCCCAGTACTGACACTGTAGTGCAGCATGAGAGGGCTGCTGCACTTCTGAGGTGCCGTCTCTTGGATGAGACATTAAAATTGAGTTCCCATCTGCCTGGATGAATGGTAGTTCAGGTGGATGTTAAAGATCCCATGGCACTTATTGAAAAGAGTAGGAGCATTTTTTATTGGACAAAACTGCAAGGCAAAACAGGGAAAATTATACAGGAAAAACAAGCAAACAAAATACAAAACAATAATGTAAGAAACTAAAACCAGGATAAACGAGAAAACATATATGGTACTAAAATTCTGCTTGAAGGAAACAAAAATACAAAAGAACAGAAAAAAATAATAGCTCAAAATATAGCAGAGCATTACACCAAAAGTAAAACAAAAAACACATAAGGTCCAGAAACAGCCATCTAATCCCATTCCCCTTCCCTACTGAACTAGAAAACGAAGGCCAAAAATAAAGGGGCAAAAGAATTTTCCAGAACAAATAATCAATAGTTCATAAAAAAGGAAGAAGACCCAACCCTTCCACCAAGAATGGAAGGAGGAGTCAGAAAGAACAAGTCTGTCTTTGTGAAACACTCCATGAATTTCCTGTTCAAGTTTAAGTTTCACACCCAATAAAGATAGCTGTTTCTGTTGTAACACAAACATACATCTAGTTTGCCAGATAATTCATTTAATAAGAACAAAAATTACCCGAGTTGTCCCCACGGGAAAACCACCCCAACATTGCAAATCATACTGCCCATAAATCAAAGTATTATAATCCATGTTCTGCAATTGTGGTATGCACCAAGAGGATGCCAACAAGGGCTAGAAACCTATAATATAGGGACAGTGAAAAAATAAATGTGCCATTGTTTCCACCTCCAACCCACAACCCTCCTCATACAAGATCTATCCTGTATACATTTATGAAAATGGTTTACGTGAACATTTAATCTGGAATGGCAACAGAGCCAAACTAAGTCCCATACTTTAGGAGGGATCCTGGGATCCATCAGCTGATGAAGAACATCAGAAAGGACCACTGTGTCCAGCAAAACAAGACAGGGGGTAGTAAAACAAACAAAATGCAAAAGGGATCAGTATTCTGTCTTCCTAGTATTGTGCAAAAGATCATTAATATGCCAGAGTTTTAATTTCTTACATACCTCCAAAAGATAAGGAGATAAATCATGTGAAATATTTTGAAACACATCCAATGACTGAGTAACCCATCTGTTCCAAAAATATTGGCATTGGTCCTGGAACAGGGGCACCCAAGGGAGTTGTTTCTGCATTAAAATGGGCACAAAATTGGCATAGAGAAACATAGTAAAAAGAAAAAGCACAGGGTTTACCATATTCAGACCACCCTCACTAATAGGCCGGTAAATACTGTGTCTTTTAATAGGGTTAAGCTGCCTCCGCCAGAGTAATTGAAAGGCCACACTGTATTTTTTTACTTCCAACTTTACTGGCAAAGTGTAAAGATGGCTCACATTCAAGAATAAAGGCAAAATAAAAGTTTCATACATATAAACTCTTTCCTTTTTTGTCATGGGGTAACCCTTCCATCTATCCAACTTTTCAGCTGCCTGAGATAAGGCAAGGTCCCAATTCATAAAAGCCGAATCAGGGACACCAAACCAAAACCCCAAAATTTTAATAGGGGGATCAGATATAGGGACACCTCCGATCTCATGCAGAACAACACCAGGAACACAAATACTCAAAACCTTACTCTTTTGTTTATTAATTCTAGAACTAGAGATCACAGAAAAAGAATCCACTACCCTCATAGCATGAACACCAAGGACTGGATCAGCAACTAAAATGGTGGTGTCATCAGCGTATGCAAAGGCAACCGGAAACAAACTACCCCCTATTCCCACCATAGGTGAAATATCCTGTACAACATTCAACTTCCTCAATAAAGGGTCCAAAGAAAAAACATAGAAAAGCAGGCTCAATGGGCACCCTTGATTAACTCCTCTCTGAATCAAAACTGATCTCCTCAATCTACCATTCACCAGGGACTTAGAAGGGGCATATTGACAAATAATCTGTAACCAATTAACAAAAACAAGAGGGATACCATAATATTCTAGCACCTGGAACAGAAAGATATGAGGCACTTCATTAAAGGCCTTAGCCTGATCTAGCGAAATCAGATACCCTGAGGACCCAAGCCTTAAAAAACGTCATGTAGCAGCTTAGCCACATCTCCCATACCCCTCTGGGGAATAGCACAGGTCTGCCCAGGGGAGATAATATCCTGAACCACCCAAGATAGATGGTTACACAAAATGTTACATAAAATTTTCCAATCTACATTCAGAAGACTAATAGGATGCCATGTTTCGAAGGTCAACTTTGTCTCCCTTTTTATACAAAAAAAATCAAAAGATTGTCAGCAAGTACTGTTGGAAATGCGACAGTACCAGACAAATCATCATTAAAAATTAGAACCAAAAATTTACTTATAAGGCCTACTGTTTTTTTATAGAATTCTCCAGGTATACCATCAGGACCAGGAGAAGACCCATTATGTAATGTACCAATCACTGCTACAACCTCCTGCTGAGATATAGGTGAAATCAATTTTTGCTTATCAGCCTCTAATAAATCAGACACATCCAATTGACTTAGAAAGTCAGCAATACCAGCCAAAGGGGGAGAATTATTGCTATAGGAAGTTTCCACAAAGTCAGTAACAATGCCTTCAATTCCCTCCCCAGTGTCCACAAGCATACCAGAATCAGTTTTTAATGCTTCCATATACTAAGACTTCACCCATCTAGCACAATAATCATAAGGATTCACAGTCTGTGATTTACCTTGCGTTCCAAATTTTGTTCCAAAAAGAGAGAATGGGCCCTATCATATTGAAACCGACAGATTTCCACGTTAACAGCATGAATGTCCTCAGCAAGGTCTTTCCCAGTTTCAACCAACCGAGATAAAAGCCACTGAAGCTTATCTCGGAAATACAAATAAGTAAGATATCTATTATTTGCAGCTGTTTTGGACAAAGAACCGCATAAAGTTTTCAAGTCTCATTTGGTATCCTGCCACCAAAACAGGGAATTATCATATAATTCATACACAGAAAATCTGGCATCCAATTCATTCTTAATGGTAACCCAGGCAGGCTCATCTGATAATAAGATGGAATTCATCCTCCAAACAGGATTAGGGCCAGGTTTATTCAAAGGACGTCCCACAACTGTTATAATTAATCAGTGGTCAAAGGTTTCAACTAGAAAAACTGAAAAAGACTGTATCAGGACCCAATGAGAGGCAAACCAGAAGCCAATTCGTGTTGACAAATGACCTCTAGAATATCTATGCTCTGGTAACCTGGAAAAACCCGCTGCACAATCTTTAAGCCTAGCCTGAATATACATTATGTTCAAAAAGTTAGAATCAGAGTATAGCTTTTGCGTCCTGCTTGTCTTATCTGAAAAAGAGAGGATACAATTAAAGTCCCCCCCCCAAAAAAAAAACAGATCTGGTGGAATATAAATAAGGCTGCATTTTCTGTAGTAAAGCAATCCTCTGAAACTTAGTCTGAAAATTATAAACATTAATAAAATGCATATCATGAGTCCCAAGTCTAGCATCTAAAATACATGTCCTCCCAGGAACCAAATCAATAATGCGAGAAACATGAAAATCAGGATTCAAGATTAGAAATCCCACCCCTGAACATGGATCCTCACCCAAGGACCAAAAAGAAGAACCCCACAACCAATCTTTAGATGCCTGGTAGGTTTCCCGGTTGGTATGCAGGCGAGTATCCTGCACCAGGAAAACATCCAGTCGATGACCTGCAAGGATAGAAAAAGTGATTAATCTTTTTTTTCCAATTTTTAATACTATTAAAGTTCAGGGATCCCACAGATAGGCACCACTCCATGGTCAAATGTCAGAAGCAACTGGGACTTCAGATACCACAAATGTAGTTTTAGCAGTAGAGCGCTTTGACTTTTTCTTCTTCTTAACTCGGCCTTTCTTAGAAACCCGGGGAGTATCAGTGTCAGTCACATACTCAGGTTGAGAAGAAATCAAGGAGGAGGAATCTGGGGAGTCACGTGATGCAGAGCAACTAGTGGCCGCCTTTTCCGGAGCTCCTACCTACCATCCAGCAAAACTTAAGTTTTTGCCCATTTAAAACCCTAAGTAATAAGGGCTTTACTTTTAGGAATTGATCCTTCTGCCTGGAGAGTGCAGTGTTCCGTTGTTGGACCAGCGGCGGCCGTTTCGGAAGCACTCAGTAGAATGGAAGCAGAGATGAAGCAGGCTGGAGTGAAGCATACTCCGCCTACTACCCCCGAGAAAACTGCAAAAAAAGCCAAGAATCAATGTTCGGGGCAACCATCTAAACAGCTTCTCTCTAGTGCCTCAGCTAACTTGCTTACGGAGGATCGCTTTCTACAGGAATTGCTTCCCTTTCGGGAAACCCTCCAAGATATCTCCTCTGAAGTGAAAAATATCAGGAACGACCTTGGTGCACTTACGCGAAGAGTGGGGGACATGGAGGCTAAAATGACCTCACTGGAGAGCTGGAAGGGAAAACTGAGCCGGAGATCACAATGACTTTGTCAGCAAATCATTGGCTACAACTCCAAGATGGAGGATTTGAGGCAGGAGAAGAAACAACATATTGATTCTCAGTTTGCCCTGAATCCGAAGAGGGTACTGATACCATCTCGCTCATCCAGAAGCTGTTGATAAAGTTGTTAGTCCCTCACCTCTCAATCAGCAGTACCATATTGAGAGAGCTCATCGCCCTTAAAACCTAAGCTCCACCTGGTGCTCCCCACCCATAATTATCAAGTTTCTCAGCTTAGAGAAGCAGCATGTCCTGTCTAAAGCAAAGGAGCTGAGTCAATTCTCTGGGACAATGCTAAGCTGCGACTGACTCAGGACCTGCCTTATGAAACCCGACAAAAGCGAGCAGCTTTTCACCCAATTGTGAACAAACTCATCGCAGCGTGTATTCGATTCAGGATGAACTACCCGGCTAAGCTTCTGGTGGCTCTGGATGGTGTCTGGCACCCCTACGAAAACCCAGATCAGGCCATGTCGGATCTCTCTCTTAAGCTACCCAATCTTTTCAAAGTGAACTGAGTTGGAAGATATGAAACTTTGTTAAGGAGATTTTTCTTTTTTTTTTTTTTGACAATGTGCTAATGCTGCGGTTTCCTTATTGCTTTTGTTACCTGATGGGCGCTTCATCTCTCGTCTCCTTCTGCTCCGTTTGTTGAGACTGGGGTTGACGTCTGGTTTGAGGCCTGTGAGGCCTGAGTAAGCCCCAGAGGCCTAGCTGTTGAGCCTCGTGGGAAGGGGAAGGGGGGGTGGAACTAATTTTCAGATTGTGGTTTCCACTGTTTCCTTTTAGTGACGGACCAGCTGGTCCTTCAGCTACGCTCTCCTACCGTTATTTCCTGTACCCTAGAGTGGTTTTTGTTTTATGTTAGCTCAGTTGGTTATGTCCTTGTTTTATTCCCGATTCTTCTTTTGTTTTATTTTTTCTTTTGCTGGAAGCAGCTAGACATAACTGTTGGAAGGCTGCCTTCCCAATGACTCTGATACCAGAATTGATTCTTGGTATTTTATGGATGGGAGGGGTCGCTATCATCCCAAGTTTTTGCAGCTCCTGGTAGGGATCCTACATCTTTATGCTCGTTATATTTTTTATTAATTGGGGCACAAGGATAAGTTTTCCTTTCTTCAAGCGTGGATGGTGGGTGGGTGGCTCAGGGAGAGGATATACGCTGGGTGACCTGCTTCATGGTCTAGCTGGGGGGGGTTGAGTTGCTGTACCCAGGAGATCTAGAGTCCATTGCTTGGTTCGGGGCAGGTTGATTTGCACCTCGGTAATGATTTTTTTTCACATACTGTATTTTAGTCTTAGTCTGATTACTCCTGGGCATGTAACCCTTTGGGGACGGTCCCTGCTAGTCTTATTCAGGTTTTCTGTACCCAGTTTCTTAGTCTTAGTGGGGTCTTTTGTATATAGTTTAAAGGGGGTTTGGTGAGGGTGGGTTGCTATGGGGGGAGGGAGGATGGGGAGGTCAAGGGCTATCCAGCTATCTTCTCTATGCATTTACCTGTTAATGTTACCAAGCATTGTTATTAGTTGTTCACAATTATTTTCCCTGACTGCTGGAGAATTATGGCATTTTGTCAATGTACAGGGGTTGGGGGATGGGTGGGGGGTGCCTGGAGGGTGCCACTTATTTTTAAGGCTGGTGGTTATGCCACAGGATCTCATTTTCTCTAACCCTTTTCTTACGCTGTATGGCTGTGAGGACTATTAAAATTGCTACCTGGAACGTCAGAGGTATTAGGGATACCACTAAAAGGCATCAAGTCCTTCTTAACTGCTCCGTGTTAAATATTGATATTTTATTTTTGCAGGAAACACACTTGTTAGATACAGAGACCTGCGGGTTACGACGTCAGGGGTTTTCTCAGGTCTTTGTATCCGGGGGAACATCGGTTAGTAAGGGTGTTGCTATTTTGATAAGACGAGGTATTCCTTTTGTGGTTGAGGACAGCTCTATAGATCAAGAGGGCAGATTCGTTTTAGTTAAGGGGCTGCTCAATAGTGTTAGTGTGGTGTTAGGAGCAATATATGGCCCAGTGGGAGGTGACCCCAATTTTTTCATGTAGTTAGCTGTTAAATTGAATGGGTTTCTGCCATCCTCTTTCATCCTGGGAGGTGACTGGAATGTTGCCCCAGATCAAGAGTTTGACAGAACCCACAGACCTGTTAAACCCTCTCCCCATCTCAAATTGCTCTTGGGGACTTCTATGAACCTATTAGGGTTATGTGATCCTTGGCGCTTAGCTTAATCCTTTCTGGTCGATATATTCATTTTATTCTCAGGTACACCAAACATGGTCAAGAATTGACTATATCTTAATCAGTACCACCTCTTAGAAAATACTCCTACTCTGGTATAGAGCCAATTGTTATATCTGACCTATTCCCTTTGCTTGATTTAAGGTGTCTCCCGGATCATTCAGCTAAAGGGACACCCTATGGAAGTTAAATACGCAACTTTTAAAAGATGAGACTGGATATTATTTCCATTTCAAATCTTTGATCTCATCTTTTCTTGAATTTAATCAGGGTTCTATTGCTAGGGAGGATTTAATCTGGTGCTCTCTGAAGTGTTTTATTAGGGGTGAGTTCATAAAACAGGCTTCCAGAAGGAAAAAACTTAGGGAAGCTAAGATTATAGTGCTGTCTAACCAAATCAGGGCAGCCGAGAGTACCTTCTCTCTCTCTAACTCTTAAAAAGACCTGGAGGGACTATGCAAGCTCAGAAATGAGTTTGAGAACCTGATCAAAGAAAAAATGGAATATGCCATCCTTAAACCAAAGCTCGTATAAGACCAGGGGAAAACCCAGTAGACTGTTAGCTCTCAGGCTATGGGAAGTAAAAACTCTAGGTTAATACCCGCCTGGAAGTCACCCGATGGTTTCTATTAAACCGCACTCAAGAGATATGTTATATATCTTTGAATCTTTATACAAAGATTTGTATGGTAGTGATACCTCTCAAGTATTCCTTCCCGCTATGGAACATTTCTTGATGGTGTCTCTCTCACTTGCAGGCACATCATTGTGAATTGCTATCTTCCCCATTACCTTAGATGAGATCGAGGATGCAATTAGGGCTACCCATGGATAAATCTCCAGGCCCTGATGGCTTTTCCCCACATTTTATAAACTTTCCACAAGGAGATTTCTCTCTCCTTCTTAAACTGTTTAACTATTTGTTCTCATCAGACTCCTTTGACCCTTCGTTGTTGGAGGCCACAATAATTTTAATTCCAAACTAGACAAACTCGGCTGGAGCCAAGTAGTTATCGATCAATTTCTTTATTGAATTATGATATCAAAATCCTAACCAAGATACTTTTCTCAGAATTAAACAGGTCTGGCAACATTTGTTGAGTCCTGAGCAGGTGGGTTTGTCCAGGGTAGATCTGCAGTGGACCATCTATGCACTCCTCCCATATCTTCCAGGTTGCACAAGATTCCCAGATTCTCATGGCACTGATTGCCCTAGATGCTGAAAAAGCCTTTGATTGGGTTAACTGGGATTTTTTTGTGGTCCACACTTGGGAGAATGGGATTACCAAATATCTTTATCCAGTGGGTTAGAGCTGTCTATAATTCGCCCTCTGCCAGGATTTATTGTTATGGCGTCTTTTCATCTCATTTCCCCCTATATTCTGGTACCCGACAAGGTTGTCCTCTGTCCCCTTACTTATTTAACTTGTATTTAGAACCCCTGATACGTAGTATTAAGGCCTCACCTCAGATTACTGGTTGTGTTATCTCACAGAAAGTCCTGACCCTCCGGTTTTTGCTGACTTACATTCTCTTGCATCTCGCCAACCCAAAATCTTCCTTACCTCAAGCTTTACAAATTATCAATCAGTTTGGGCAGGTATCCAACTACAGGTTAAATCTAACCAAATCAGTTATTTTCCTCTTAACTCTTATATCCCAAGTTAATTTCTCTCATTTTGGTATGAGGTGGTCTCCTGACCTCAAATATTTAGGCATACATTTAGCTCGGGATCCAGAGATTACTAAGAAACTTAATCTAGATGACCTGATGGTGAGAGTCCAGAAAGATCTATGTAGATGGGACAGTCTTCCGCTGTCCTTGTGGGGAATGATCAGTATCATTAAAATGAACATATTACCCCTATATTTTTATCCCTAAATCTTCTTAACATTTGGCTCCCAGTTCCTATTTTCAACAAATTCATACCGCCTTATCCAACTTCATTTGGGGGCTAAGCATCCCAGACGGTGCTTAAACTCAATCTACCTAAAGATAGGGAGGTTCGCTTTCCAATTTTTTGCTTTACTACTGGGCCAGCTATCTAGCCAAAATGGGACGTTGGATCAGTGCCCAGTCAAGTAGCTATCAACCTATTTGGTTGGAGTAGAACTCAACTTGTTTGGATAACTATAATCTTCGCCCTTCCCGAATTTTCTACTACACCTATTCCACACTACCAGAGGTTATACAAAATTCGGGTTATAGGGCTTTCATTAAGATTCTCTCAATGCTGGAGTTTTTTTAATATCCCGTCTACAAAAGACTTGGCGCAACCTCTCACCCTTAATCCTAACATCAAAATCGGTGGTTCCCTGCTAACTCCAAATTGGATTCCACAAATACATGATTGGCCAGTGGAGGCTCTTTATTCTCAGGGCTTTCTTCTTTCCTCCACTGAAATCTTAACCAAGTTGAATATCTCGCAGAAATTTATATTTAAGGTTTTTCAGTTAAGACATCTTTTAGGGAAGTTGTTTGGGACTGTAATGGTACCTTCCCAAACCAAACCTTTCTTAGATCAAATTCAAGAACGGGCAAGCAAACCACATGGAATTGCCAGAATTTATTCTTATCTACTAGATACTAAATACCCCAATACTTTAACTGGTTCCAAGGTTTGGGTCTCCCTCTTACCTGATTCCCCCCCTACCTTGGAACCAGATCTGGCGTGATACATATAGATATCTTACTCAAGACAGAAATAGGTTAATCCAGTTCTGCATTTTGAATAATATGTATTATATGCCAATTAGACTGGTCAAACTTGGCAGGTTGACTTCATCTATTTGTACAAGATGCGGAGCAGGCGAAGGGAATTTATTACACATATTTTGGTACTGTGACAAGGTGGCCCCCCTATGGAATACAATTCAAACCAATCTGGATCCGCTCCTAGGTTTAGAGGAGTTATTTACAGCTGAAATTTGTATACTGGGGTTGTACTCTGATATTAGTGTCAAGGAACGCCGGTTCCATATGGCCTTGATTTCCATAGCAGTTAAAAGGCTGGTTCTCAAACACTGGCTGGACCAAATGGTTATCTCATATACTGAATGGCTAAGTGAAATTTCTCTTTGTTTCAGGACTGAAAGGTTAATAGCTAGTTCCCGGAATAGTATGCCTTCCTTCAACCAGAAGTGGGGCAAGCTATATGCCCTATACTTACACTAAATTTATACCAGAGTCACCTCTGACAGCCTTAGTGCACTCTGTCTCTATTTTTATTGGGTTTCTTCTTTTAATACCGCAGTACCTCTGGCCATCCCTTCTCTGTTATCCAGTGGTTTGAGGTGGTATTCGGGGTGGGGAGGTGGGCATACTTCACTTAGCTCCTGTTGTTACACTGGGATATGCCTTTATATTTTTGTCTTATTACAGTATATGTCACTGTCTGTATATCTTGTTTTGTTGTTACCAAAATTCAATAAAGAAGTTGAATTTCAAAAAAAAAGGAGGAGGAATCTGAATCAGCCTCCTCATCCTCCCATTGTTTTCACTCAGTGAGAGGGAGAAATCGATTGGACACACTAAAGTCTGTGTCACTCCCCGCACAAATACTCTTACTCAGTTTCTGAGAAGCGCTGCATGTCAGCCATTTAGATTTCTGCACTTCCCATTCATCAGTCAAGGGGGAGCATCTGAGAAATAAGGATTGAAGAAGGGTCTGGCAGCACATTAGGGGTACAGGGCAATACATCAGATTCAGGAGGAGATGATGCCCCAGAGGTTTCCACAGGTGCCTGGATAACTCCATCAGAAAGCAAAACTCCTCTAAAAGGGCAGTCATTAGATACTGAAGAAGGGAGCACCGATCCTGCAGGGGAAGGTACAGTGGGGGAACCAGGCTAGAAGACAGGGGCGGACATGGGTGAGTAGAAAGGTCAGGACCAGACTGTTCCTCAGGCTGTGGAGGATCAACCTCGACATTATCATCAGAAACCGGTCCTTCCATATTGTGAGAGGCCCAGGGATAATCCTTGAAAGTGTGGGTGAAATCATCACAAAGGTTACACACCACCGTGGTCTGACATGTGAAAGCTACATGACCAATACCTCCACAAAGGGAGCACTTCATTTTGTCACAGGCATTGCTCCAGTGGGTGTATGCCCCACACCTAAAACAGGATTGAGGTTGACCTGCTTAAAAAATAAAGCCCCTATCTCATCCAAGATAGAAACAGCTAGGAAGATGCTGGATACTGCCCCTGTCTTGAGGCAATTTCACTCGAATCCACCATCCCCCAGTCCAAATATCTTCAGAATCCATAATAGGATCAGGGAGACTCAGAACAGAGCATTTTGTCTGCAACCAGAACAAAATATCTGAGATAGCCACCCCCTCATTTTTAAATAACACAGTAATAGTCCTGAAAGCTGGTTTAGTCAGAGGAATAACAACAAAAGCCTTCCACTTAGGATTATTACAAACCCCTTGGCAATGCACCCAAAACAACTCCAGGCCACCAGCAGTCTTAAAACTGGCATCAAAGTTGGGGTCACCAGAGGTGTGTATCAAGGCATAAATTTCATGAGCTGAAAAGCCTACACTATCCTTCAAGAAGGTACAACCCACATAGACATGGTCAGGATATACATCTAGACCCCTTTTATATTTGATACGTACTGCATTTCTACATTTAGCAGAAACAGAGGGTTAATGAAAAAAGGCCCACATAAGATCTATGAGAAGAGCCCCAGCTAGATTTATCCTGAGGCCCAGGACCCCCTGAGGGAGGATGAGGGGGGGAGGAGGGACTAGATGATCAGGAGTAGGCTCAGAAGGAATGTGCACAGAATCTGGTATTGAATGTAAGGGGGGGTTACTATGCACAGTGGAACCTACTGCAGGAGAAACAGGCAAAGACTGTAATTTGATAGGAGGAAATAAAACTGGGGAATCACAAAAGTCCAAAGATGAAGGGAGTTCCTAAGGGTCAGCTGAAGTAATGCTCGGCCTAGTAGGTGACACCCAAAGGGTGACTAGGACCAGGCTTAACCCACCCAGCAGCCTGCAAGGTCTCAGCCACTGTGTGACCAGTCACTAAAACATTGTGGTCATATTTAGGACCATCCTGAAAAACAGCATCCCTGTTTCAGTGGGCAATGGTTGAGGAACAGAGACCTCAGATGAATTCCATGACTCCTGCCCTTTAAACTCAAGGTCTTGTTGAACACCCCCCAATTCCACAACAGTACATGAAGTCACAGTAGAAAAAATGTTATTGGTACTTTTCTGTGAGCTGGAAGGAGTAGCAGTCCGTTCAGATGAAAGGTAAGCAGCTTGTGCAGGAGGCACATCCATATCAGGGCTGCAGCATACTGCAGGAGATAAACTGGAACACGTTTCAGGATGAAGAGCATTCAGAGGTAGTGACCCTGTCTCTAAAGATAAGCTGCTCACAGGGATATGCACCTCAGCTTGGGACTCACAGCACTCCTCCTCCGCCAAAAGCGCCCGCAGAAAATCGCCCCTTTTTAGAAACGGGGAACTAGATTGCAAGTCCATCGGGTGAACCAAAAGGTTAGGCAACTTAGGAAAAACACTAGAAACACTAGAAAACAGAGAGTCATTTACCATAAAAACGGATGAATCCTTAGAGTTAGGCAGGGTTAAATCCACAGCAGGTATCTTTAAATCCACTTCCATCTTCTCAGAGACAGAAGAAGCCTCATAGAGATTAGGTACAGAGGAAGAGGCAAGTTCCCCTGCACCCACAGCCAGTTCATGACCACCTCCACCAACAGAGTCCATAGGAGCCACCATCTTGGTCCCACAGGAAAATGGGACCCCCCTGCTTACAGGAAGCAGAAGTAGGGGTGTTTTTATTATAAAAAGAAACAAAAAAAAACAGAAACTATAAACAAGGAAAATAAAGTCATCAACATTGTATATACATCGAACAGGAGAAAAGGCTAACATAAAAACTAAACAAAAGTCAAAAAGAAACTTATTGAGACAGTCATACATAACTTAGAAAAACCACTATATTATCCAAGATGCAAAAGTCCCCAATAAGATCTACTTATATTTAATAATATGTGAGAGACCCCTCCACCACCGCCTAACCAAATGTGAAGTAAAAATTTGTAATTCTTTAGAATACACTTTTTGTAATTCATTTGTTACATAAATAAAAAAAACTGAACAATACCCATTGGCACCTAATTTGCCATAAACAAAATCGCAATACAGCCAAAAGTAGCCATACAGTCCTCTTCTCATAGATACCTAAGTTGGGAGAGAGAACACCAATAATGAAAAATTGGTAAGAGGGGTTCAATAACCAAGGTAATGACCAACTTTTAGCCAGATAGGCCCATAACAGAACAGTATTAGAACATTCAAAGAAAAAATGTTCCATGGTCTCTTCCATGTTTATACATTTAACATATGGGCAAACCCTTTCTTCCTTCGCTTTATATTTAGCAGTCCCTCTAATATTCAGTCTCCCGTACATAATTAACCATTGTATTTCCCACATGTAAGGTGGCAATCTTGGATTATTCAATTGATCCAAAACTACCTGAGTCAACAAAGAGGGGCAATTCCTAAAGACTGGACTCGTAGGATATTGAGATTCCATTATTAACTTATATAAAGACTTAACTGAACTGTCACAAATTTGAGATTTCATCAATTTCCATTTGTACAATTTCTTGGCTATTGGAATAAAATAAACTGGCAGAGGGAAGTGGTAATTTATTTTAGGAGCGAAGTGTGTCCAAGATTTCAAATAATGGCCTATCCCCGCTCTAAACCACTGCTCTTCATGCTTTGTTGAGGAAGTTAGAGATAATTTCAAGGAGTTTGTACAATAAAGCGAAAACCAAAAAACTACTGGCTCTATCATTCCCACTCTCCCTTTTTTTTTCTTCAAATAAGTATAAACTCTTTTAATTGGGTTAAGCCTATTACCCCACAAGAATTGAAAACAAAGACTGTAAATCTTAGTCTCGAATTGTAAAGGTAAAGGAAAATGACGGCAATATACTGAAGACAAGGTAGAATAAACTGTTTCAGGAGTTGCACTCTTTTGAGTTTACTGAATCTAAAACGTTTCCAATTATTAACTTTCCGTTCTACCTTACCCAAAACTGATAACCAATTTTCCACCGGGAGGTTTTGAGGACCAAACAAAACTCTCAAAATCATGATAGGTTTCGTCAACAATGGAAAAGGTGTATTAGGAACCAACCCCATGGGACTTGACCCCATCTGTAAACCTTTTAATTTCTTATAATTTAGTTTAGCATTGGCCAATTTAGCATATTTTTTGAATTCGTGGAAAAATGAATCAATTTGATCCACATTCTGAAAGAATAAACACACATCATCAGCAAATGCCTGTATCTTTAACCTAATTCTTATACCTGGAAACTGAACGCCTTCCCATAAAGCTTTAAGACTAACTGCTCTAAGTAGAGGTTCCAAAGCAAAAACATATAGCAATGGACTTAGAGGATAGCCCTGTCGTATGCCCATGGAGATTTCAAGAGGACTTCCCAACCTCCCTTTAATAACCAGGAATACTGTCGTGGTTTTGTACAAACTTTCAATCACCTTCACCATTTGTGATGGAATCCTAAAATAACTTAAAGTTTGAAAAAGAAACCTATGATTTACCCTGTCAAATGCCTTTTCAAAGTCTAATGAAAATAAACTACCACCCATACCCAATTCTTATAAGTATTCTATCACATCCCTAATAACAGTCAAAATTGACTTATTCTCCTATTTGGAAGTCCACAGTGCTGCGTTGGTGAGATAATTATAGACGTCAGTCGCTTTAATCTATTATTTAATAAGGTTGCAAAAATTTTATAATCAGAGTTCAACAAGGTAATTGGCCTCCAATTTTCCAACTTCCCCTTATCCCCAGATTTAAACAAATAAATCTGTAATCCTTGGGTAAAAGAGCTCGGGATCAATTGGTTTGCTAGAAAAAAATTAAAAAGTACACATAAACCCGCACTTAAGTCAGACCGAAAAACTTTATAAAATGGATTTGATAATCCATCAAGACCTGGTGAAGTGGTATCTTTCAAATGGCCAATAACTGACTCGATTTCCTGAACCGAAAAAGGGTATTATCATATCCACCAATAAATTTTGTTCTAACCCTGGGGTTGGGGGGGGGCAAACTGTAAATAGTTCCTTATATCCTGATCCAATTGTGAATTCGTGGATGTCAAGGATTGGAAATATTGACCAATAACAAAACTAATACCTATTACATCCGACACCTTTCCTTCATGAGAAACCAGAAAGTCCAAAGCAGTAGAATCCTTAAGAGTTTTACACAAGACATAGGGGTCACCTATAACAGATTTGCCTACATGATTGTTTAAAAGAGCTTGTAGTGATTTTGCCCTATCATATTGTAACCTTCTCATGTCCATTTTTACTACGTTGATCTGAGGAGATAAATCCTGATTCGTAGTGTTCGCTATTGAATATAACATTTGCAGATGGGATCGCAATTTTAAGTAAGCACTAAACTGTGATTTCCTTTGGTGAATTACATAGGATTTAAACCACTTTACACAATCAGCTTTAGTTTCTTCCCACCAGAGACCTAAATCAGAATACAAGAAACTCACCGATAATCTGGTTTCCAAGATTAATTTAATGGAGTTTCTAACTCTTGGCTCCTGCAGGCAGGCAGGAGGAATTCAATTTCCATCTATCGGACCTAGGGCCCCACAAGGGTAAGTCACCCACTTCTACCTGCACTAGCTGATGATTGGAAAATTCAATGGGCAATATACAAAAATCATGCACTGACAGAAAATTAGAACATAGCAAATAATCAATAGTGGAGCCTTTTGACCCCTTATTAAAAGTATAACCACACTTAACTGTGGAAGATTGGTTGCAATTACGCAAATCCGCCGTGGACAACATTGATACCAAAAAATTAGAATCACAGTAAATTTTCTTAGAAGTCATCCCTTTATTAAGCAGGGTGCAGTTAAAATCACCACCCCACAAGATGGGTAAGGTAGTAACTAAATAGGGCTGAATTTCTTTAAAACAGTTTATTCTAGCAGTCTTAGTTTGAGGATTGTAGATATTTATTAAATGAAACTGAAGGCCCTGCCACGCACCATACAAAATTAAGACCCTCGCAGGGATCAAATCAATCAGTTTATATAAAGAAAAAGTAGACCGGCTAAACAGAATCCCTATGCCATCCGCTGTTTCTCTACCAAAAGACCAAAATGACAGCCCCATGGCCAATCATTTTGAAAAAAAAGTAGCTGATCCTTAGAAAACATCCAAGTTTCCTGAATAAAGCATAGGGAAATATTCCTGTCATAAAGCAAGTGAAAGAGCACTTTCCATTTCATCGGATTCAATAAACTATGAGTGTTCAAGGAAGCCCAAATGAACCCCATTAAGAAAACAGCCAAAGTCAAGCACCCACCTAATTTTTTCCTGCGTTTCTTTTTCTTTTCCTTATACTCATTTAAAGGTTCTCCTGGTACAGACTTTTGTGAATCAGAGTCCCCTAGGTCCATCTCTGAATCACCCCAGGCAGGAAAAAGAGCTGCATAAGTATTATGGGTTTCCAACTCCAACTTCGCTGGTGCAACTACTGCCTTAAAGGTCCTACTAGACCTTCTGGGAGGCAAAGCAATGGGAGCTACCAACACTTCATCTTTTTTTCCCTCCGGATCTTTATAACACACCGGTTGTAACAAACCTTTTTTCTGGATTTGATCAACAAGTCAGGGTTTTATTTCCACAGGAATGGGGGGGAGGGAACCACTACCTCTACAGGAACCGGAGTTAGAGGCAAGATGAATCCTTCTGCCCTTTTAGGAAGAGCCAGGGTGGAGGTTGTATTCTGTACCACCGTTTCTGCCTTAAGAACCGCCTCCTGGGTGTGCTGAATCAGCAAATCAACACTACCACTGGAGGCCTTATTCTTGGCTGCCCATGCACAATCCTTAAAAGCATGTCCATAGGTCTCACAGAGATCACATCTGGTGGGGTTAGTACACTGCTGTATACCGTGTCCTAAATCTCCACAATTGTCGCATCTGGGGCATTCACAAGTACTAGATAAATTGGTTTTTGAACCACATTTATAACATGCCCTGGGTTGGCCACTATAAAAACAAACACCCCTATCCCTCCCCAGCAAAAAGGAGTTTGGGATATGTTCTATGCCCTTCTCTGTCTGTCTCAATTTGACTTTAAATTTCCAACCCCCTGTCCAAAATTGTTCTGTATCCAATATAGGCTCTGGGTCACCCTGTAATTCACACTTGAGGGACAGCCAATGGGTAATATCTTCAATATTTACACCTTTGTTCTGAAACATGATTGTCACATGTTTATTTAAAGGGGTAGAAAGGGGAATAACTAAAAAAGGAGTCCACAATGGGGAAAATTTCACCTGGGCATATCTTTCCCAGAATAATTCCAATAAATATGCCAAACGAAAACTAATATCAAAATTGTCTTCCCCTGAAATACTAATGAAAGCAAAAACATCCCATGCAGAAAACCCCAAAGACCCTTTAATCAGCAGTTTCCCCACATGATACCTATCCGGTCTGTCTGGTAAACCCCCTTTATATCGAAGATGAACTGCATTGCGCCGAGGTGCAGCTTCCCTTTTAGCATTAGAAAAAAGAGCTAACATCAATGGTTTTTCCATAGAAGAGATTGTATTAGTATCTATAACACTAGATTTATCCACCTCTATGTTGGAAACTTTAACAGTGCCCCCCCATCATCACAAACAGTAGTTTCAGGGTCCAGAGTCAGACCAACATTTTTTTCAACTCCCCCCCTTCCGCCCCTGAGGGTTCCAAACTGGAGAATTTTTCTTAAAGTCCAAAACAGGGTCCCAATCCTGTGAAGGAGTCCAAACTCCTTTCCCCAACTGCCCCCATCCTGCAGCTCATAACGCCCGTTGAGGAGACCAAGAATTATCATGGGCCAAAGGAACTTCAGGACATTGAAGACCTATCCTTGTGAAAGGAGGATCAATAGTCTCTCTAGCAGCACTCTGCGGTTTCGGGCATTGTTCATACTCCAAATCCAACCTCTGCCCCTTTCTATCTTTGAAGCAAAAGTTAGTAACCCCCTCCTGCTCACCAGAGTTAGTTTGGAAAAGGACTGTACCTTGTAATGGGGTATGATTCAATTCGGTATTCAGGGGTTGAAACTTAAACCCTGAGACTTTGTGTAAGGAAACCTTTAAATTGGCAGCAGATCCAGCATCACTATTCATCCCCGGTTTCCCTCCTTGTACGAAATCAGAATACACAACTGTCTTGGTCGTTTTCTCAGACAACCCCCTTTGGTCACCAACGTTCACACTGGATCCAGGAACTGGGACCGATACCGAACTGTCCACATCATGTAACTGAAACAAACACAAATCCACTGCTTCCTCAGCCTGAAACACTTCCGTATTCTCCAGTGACGTTAGGTTTTCTCGTGATGCACAGGCCACCTTTCCGGAAAAACCTCCAACCGCATCAGCTACCAGTGGTACAAGAGCAACCTCTGCTGTTCCTTCCACCAGTGCTCTCTCAATATCAGAAGTAACCTCGGCAGTTTTCAATTCCTCCAGGTTATCCAGCACCGAACATGCTTCATGAAAAATCTCCTCAGCAAAGGTATCGGTAGGCATTTTGTCATGTATCTGCTCAGGAAACTAATGATCCATTCCCTCTAGCGTCTCCTCCACAACCTCCTCCACTCTGCTTCTGAATGAAGCTGCCATCTTGCCACCAGCAAGTCGGCCCCCTACTGATAATCAGTAGGGGAATTTCCTCGGTGTCCTCGCCAAATTTCCCCTCATTCACTACAAAATACCACCAACAGTTTCATCTGGTTCAAGGTCAGTTGGCATTCATCTGTATCCCCCTTCCCTGGGTCATGCCTGAAAATAGGCAGGATTGTCTAATGCACTTACCTGGTCAACAAAAACTAAATAAATAAATAAAAGCTGGTGTGAACATCTAAAAATTACATCAGGTTACACAGAAACATAGAAACTTAGACTTTGACGGTAGATAAGGACCGCTTGGCCCATCTAGTCTGCCCATTTCCCTACCTACAGGATAGGCTGCAGATCCTAGTTAACCAACAGCCTATTTCTTCCTACCCCCCACAAGAATTGCTTTATGTCTGTCCCATGCATTCTTGAATTCTCCCACAGTTTTAGATCCCACAACTTCCTCAGGAAGGCTGTTCCATGCATCCACTACCCTCTCTGTGAAATAATACTTCCTCACATTGCCCCTGAACCGCCCTACTTCTATCTTTAAATTGTGTCCCCTTGTTCTTGCACATCTCTTTTTCTGAAGATGCTACCTCTTGGACTTTGTTGATTCCACTGAGGTACTTAAAGTTTCTATCATGTCCCCTCTCCTTCTTTTCTCAAGGGTATACATATTAAGCTCCTTTAGTCTCTCCTCATATGGCTTCTCTTGCAGACCCTGCACCATTTTAGTTGCCCTCTTCTGGACTACCTCTATCCTGTCTATGTCCTTGCGGAGGTGGGGTCTCCAGAACTGGATGCAGTACTCCAGGTGGGGTCTCACCAACCGTCTGTACAGAGGGATAACAACTTCTTGTTTTCTGCTGCTGATGCCTCTCCATATACATCCCAATATACCCCCAGCCCTCCCTACTGCCTTCTCACATTGCTTGCTAACCTTAAGGTCATCTGATATGATTACCCCCATGTCCCTTTCCTTTTTTGTTCTTGTTACTACCTCCCCACCCATTGTGTATTCTTCCCCTGGGTTCTTGTTTCGCAGGTGCATTATTTTGCACTTCTTTGCATTGAATCTAACTGCCATACTTCTGACCATTCCTCCAACCTTGCCAAGTCCCTTTTCATCCTTTCCACGCCTCCTTGTGTATCAACCCTGTTGCAGATCTTTGTGTCATCTGCAAAAAGACATGCTTTTCCTTCCAGTCCCTCTGCAATGTCACTGATGAAGACATTAAAAAGGACTGGACCCAATACTGAACCCTACGGTACCCGACTAGTAACCCCTCTTTCTTCAGAGTGGACTCCATTTACAATTACCTTCTGTGTCCTGTTGTGCAGCCAATGTTTTACCCAGGCTACCACCCTGAGACCCACTCCTAGGCTGGTTAATTTGACTATTAATCTTTTGTGTGGGACTGTGTCAAATGCCTTGCTAAAGTCTAGGTAGGCCATGTCCACAGCCCCTCCCTGGTCTACTACTTTGGTCACCCAGTCAAAGAAATCTATTAGATTCATCTGACATGACCTTCCCGCTGTGAACCCATGCTGCCTTGGGTTCTGTGCTCCAATGGCCTCTAGGTACTCAACTATTCTTTCCTTCAGAAGTGACTCCATCGCTTTCCCTACTACAGAGGTCAGACTGACAGGTCTGTAGTTTCCTGCCTCTATCTTGGTCCCACTTTTGTGAAGGGGAATCACATCCACCTTCCTCCAGTCCTCGGGTACCACACCATCCTCCCATGATTTATTAAAAAGAGTAGTCAGTGGTTTCACTAGTTCCTCCCTTAATTCTTTTAGAATTCTGGGGTGAATTCCATCAGGACCCATTGCTTTGTCCACCTTCAGTTTTAGGAGTTCTTGCAGAACCCTTTCTTCTGTGAAAGGACTGGGATCGACCCCCTATCAAGAGTGCTTCTGTTAATTGGATTAGGCACTTTCCTCCTCTTTGTGAATACTGAGCAGAAATATTCATTCAGTATCCCTGCTTTTTCACTGTCCCCTCTGCCCACCCACTGCTCATTTTATTCAGCCTCACTATCCTCCCTTTGTCTTTCTACGCTCGCTGATGTACCTATAAAAGGTTTTATCCCTTCTTAACTGAGTTGACTATCTTTTCCTCAGTTTGGGCCTTTGCTATTCTGACTTCCTCTCTGCTTCCTTCTGCCTTAACTGGTACAGCTCTCTGTCCTGCTTCTTCTGTGTTTCCTTATACTTCGGAATGCTACCTTTTTCTTCCTGACTTCACAGCCACCTCTTTTGAGAACCATAGTGGCTTTTTCTTTTGTTTTGATTTGTTTATTTGCTTTCACACAAAGGCTTGTAGCCTCTGTGATGGCAGTTTTGATGATTCCCATTGTTGCTCCACACCTCCTTCTAGCCTGTTTGCTAGTGCTTTTCTAAGGCACTCTCCCATCTTGCCAAAGTCAGACCTCCTAAAGTCCAGTACCCTCACTTTTGTATGGCTTGACTCTGTAGCTGAGTTTAACGTGAACCACACTGTTTGATGGTCACTTGTCCCCAGATGGCAACCCACTTCTAGATCTGAGATCCTCTCACTGCCCTCATTTGAGAGTCTGAGGTCTAAGATTGCTCCCTCACGAATGGGTTACGAAACTAGCTGTCTGAGGCCTGCCGCCTGTAAGGCATCAAGAATGGCCCTGCTCTTGGATGTGGCTGCAGCAAATCTGCTCCAGTTAACATCTGGCATATTCAGGTCTCCCATCAACAGTATATCCCCCTTTTCTGCCATTCTAAGAATGCCTTCTATCATATCCTTGTCCATTCCTTCCCCCTGACATGGGGGTCTGTACACAACCCCTGTGTGGATTGTGGTGCCCTTTCCAGTCTCCAAGGTGACCCACAGTGCCTCCTCTCCTCCCTGTTTACTCTTTTGTTCAGTTGCTTTTATCCCTTCCTTTACATAGAGAGCTACCTCCCCTCTTCTCCCCTGTCTGTCTCTCCTGTAGCTTATGTACCCTGGTATGTTAACATCCCAGTCATGGTTCTCTGTGTACCATGTTTCTGTGACTGCTACAATATCCAGGCATCCCTCTTCCATCAAGGCCACCAGCTCAGGGAGCTTGTTGCCCAGACTACGGGCATTGGTACTCATTACCCTCCATTTCCTGATGGCCGTACTCTCTTTTGCCCCATCTCTGTCCTTCTTGCCTTTGTCACTTTCTTTATTTACCCCAGCCCGTCTTCCTATTGACACCTCTATGTTGGTGTTTGCCTCACTTACTACCGGTTCATGTGTTGCATGCTTGACATGAATGCAGCAGTTAAGCTGGTGTGAATATCATTTAAAGATCACTTCAGGTTCACATGCTGCACGCTTGCCATGTGTGCAGCAGCTAAGCATGTACAAATCTCATCTAAAAACACATCAGTTTCTGTTTCTTATACTATTGCTAGCAATTAGAGTCATTAAAATACATTTTTATTTGACTTCCCATAAAATTTAGGTAAACTCATTAATTCTGATCCTTCTGCAAGTTGCTTAATAGCTTCTGATTTTTGCCATTAAATCGTCATTAATTTGTAAAGTATTGTTTGCTTCCTGCATTAAGTACCAAGGATATAGCCAGTCAACATCTTCCATACCAGATGTATGAAGAAGGGCCTCTGTGTTGTCACCATGCTAATCCCTTATGTATATTTAGTGTTACAAATGTGTTTCTCCATCACTGTTTTATCTCACTTACTTTCCCTTTGTCATCCTGTATGAAGCATATACACTACGATCATGCTTAGCACTCTTTGTGCTAAGTAGGTTCTTGGAAGCATGCACCATACTCCTCATTTTATCACTGAAATGAGTGACATGGACACTCAAAATGAGGGACATGAGGGACACTAACCCACATGATCATCAGGACACATCATGAAACATGGAGCTGGAACACAGGGAAAACCATTGCATTAGCACCTGAGAATGTTTTTTTTTTTCAATTGTTTTAACCAGAAGTAGCACACTAAGCTGAAAGCCTGTTTACAGGCGCGACCTGGGAGCACAGGGATGTTAAGTGACTTGCTCAGAGTCACACAGTATGCAAGTGAGGGCTGTGGAATTCAAACTAGGTCTCCAGATTTGCAGCTCAGAGCCTTAAGCCACTGCACTATACTGCCCTCCTGTATTTCTACCATTAAGCAGGGTGCCATTTAGGTAGTCCAGAGGGGGGCAGTTGCCCCCCTTTGTGCCTAGGTTGTTCTTATGGTGTGGCAATAATGGCTTTAAATTAGGATTTAATATTTTGCACAATAAGTGCCCACCTGGCCTGAGTGTGCTCACACTGCAGGTACTCTCCAGACTTGACTGTATCTGTATTGTGTTGTCTACTCTCTCCACCTATTAACGGTGGCACAATCACATGTGATATGGATAAGCTCCAGCCAAGAAAGAGTGCATGAGCCTTTCAAGTGCGACACTGTCTTTCCCACCTCAGAGTAGACAGACTGCACACTACAGCGTGGAGGAGTCAGTGAGCAATGAACTCTCAGTAGCAGTGTTGTGGCAGCATATTTTTGTTGTTCTACTCTTAGTGAGTCTCTGTCTCCCCTGGTGGCTGAAGGGGCAGAGGGTGAGCTAGAAGCTAACTCAAGACTAGGCTACCTACTTGCTCTACTAGACTCTTTTGCAAGAAAAAACAGCACAGACCCCCATGGCAGCAAGCTAGACTTAGCAGCAGTGGTGACAGCGGTGTGGGTGGCCTTCATTGGCCTTGTTCAGTGCAGTGCAGCAGCAGCCACAGCAGCAACCAAGCAAGAAGCAAGAAACCCAGGTTGGGTGGGTTCGGATAGCGAGGTGACTTGGTCAAGGGCCATGTTGGGGAACTGTGATGGTTGGTTCTAGCATCCAACTTTTGGTGAAGGAGAGGGGGGAGCAGGCTGAAAACTAGGATGGTGGCACACTATGCCAGGCTGCAGGTTCTGGTCATATGGTCGGGTAAGTAAAAGTAAATTATTTTTTTTACAGGGGGATTGGGGAAGGAGGAGGAATGACTGAAATATTGATGTGTTTTTCATGTTTCTTCACCTTTGGGCAGCTTCATGACTCATAGGGCATGTGTATTGAATGAAATGGAGTCAGGGAGAAAAACTGGAACTAAGTTATTTTTTGGGAGAGGGCAGAACTTAAGCCAGGAAAAAATTGGTTAGTAATTGGGTGGGTTTAAGCCCACTTCTGATGCACTGCTCTGGGGAATATACAGATTAATCTTATACATTTGAATTTTCCTTATTTGCATATCACATTTCAGCCAAACCAAATAAGTTGTATCTTTTAGAGATGTTACAGATGTTCTAGAGCTGTCCATTGTGTTCTTGGAGAATGAGATTTACACAACAATGAAATGGAGACCCCCAGAACAGTTACAGGGGACTAGCATGAGCAATAAAAACAAGCTAAAGCAAATGTGTACATTCCTAAAAGCTACAGGAGAAGAGTTGTCTGTTGACATGGAAACAAATAAACTTTACTAGATATCAGGGTGTAGTTCTCCTTTAAACTCTATGCCACAATGCAGGTTGCTGAAAAAGATGGGGATCTGGGAGCAGCTAAGTAAATAATCAGGTGGGTAAGGAGTTGATTGAAGGGGAAGCAACAGAAAGTTGTGGTGAATGGGGTCAGATCAGAGGAAAGAGAGGTTACTGGTAGAGTTCTATAGAGATCTGTTCTCTTCATTGTGTTCATCAGTGACATGGTAGAGGGAATCCCGGGCAGGTTGTGTCTATTCTCAGAAGACAAAAAACTATGTGATGGGATTGGCAACATGGATGGATAAAGCATTTGCAGAGACCTGCAAAGGCTAGAAAATTGGTCCAGAGTCTAGCAGGTGCAATTCAGTGGAAACAAGTGCAACATTATGTGCTTACTGCATAGGTCTGTGGTGAGGCTACACCTGGAGTACTGTGTCCAGGTCTGGAGTCTCCACCTAAAGAAAGACAGGAACAGGCTAGAGAAGGTACAACATAGGATAACCAATGTGATTCAGGACCAGTGGGGCAGATCCTATGAGGACTGGCTAAAGGCACTGAACATGTATTCACTCGAAACCAAAAAAGAAAGGGTGGCTATGATAGAGACCTTTACGTTCCTCAAAGGAATTAACAAGGTGGGCTGTGAGAAGCTATTTACCAGGAACAGAGAAAACAGTACAAGGGAACATGAGTGGAGGGCAATGAGCGAAGGTACAAAAAGGATCTGAATGGGGAGGGGCTTGGGGAGTGTTTAGTATCCTTCATCTGGAAGGGTGGGGGCCACTGGTGGGCAATGAGAACAATGGGAGGGTGGTAGGCTGCAACAACTGCAGTGCACCAATCTTTTTAAAAATTGCCTGGAGGGTGGTGGGATGTTTAGTGTGTAACCACACAGAGAAACTTAGAAAGGAGATTGAGGGTCTGCAGGAGGGACTAAGACAGGCAAGGCAGATTGCAGGAGGTTACAACCCAATACTGGAGGAAGGGAGGGAGGATGGGAAATGAGGAAGGGCAATTTGAGCCAACAGTGGTGAGAAGAGGGTCAGAAGAAGGGAAGCAGAGACAAAGGGGCCCAGGCCAAGAAGAATGGTGTCCAGGGAAATCAGGTCAGGGGACAAAAGACAAACAGAAGGAGCAGATGGGGACTTGTGAGGGGAGGAGGGGAAGTGGCAAGAGTTATGGAGTGGAAACTATGAGGAGAGAGGAAGCAGACATTGGTGAAGGATCTTCAGAAAATTGTTTTGCAGTACTAGAGGAGGAGGAGGAGGGATGTGATGAAATTGGAGGAGTAACTGATAAATGCCCAGGCCAAACTGGAGAGGGGGGAAGTTCTACTGGGGGAATTACAATAGTGGCAGAAGGGGGAAATACTGTGCAGGAGGAAGAAGAGGAGACAGTCTGATGATGGAGAGGAATGGAAGCAATCAGAGAGTAAAGGGGTGGAATCTTAGTGCTAGGGGACTCAATTCTAAGAGGAGTCAGGTGGGATAGCAAAGAGGAGAGGTGTAGTTGCATGTGGGTGGAGGCCGTGCCAGGAATGACATCGGAAAGGGTGGGAAAATCTGCTCTGAAATATACTAAAGGGGTAGGGACAAGCCTCATTTAATTATACATCTGAGGATGAATGACCTGGCTGACAAGATGGTAGATATAGTCCAGAGGAGGTTTGAGGAACTAGGGCAATTATGTGAAGGGCAGAAAGATCAGTAACTTTTTCGGACATACTTCCAGTGCCCAAGGCAAGAACAACAAGAAAGCTGAGAATAGAGAAATTTAATGGATGGCTAAGAACCTGGTATCATGCTAAAGGGTATGGGTTGGTTAGGCTGTGGGGAGGGATCTAGGAGGACAGTAGTCTCTATGCCAATGACAGACTACACTTGAGCGAGGAGGGAAAGAAAGTGTTGAAACATAGGATGGAGGAGTACATAGAGGAAGTTGGGAATTTAAACTAGGAGCGGGGGGTGACAAGAGGCATGCAGAGACCACAGGTTGAGAAGCCACATGAGTTTACCTACTATAACAGTGACAAAGGACAAATGGGAAGTAATATTGGTGATGGTAGTAAAGGAGGGCAGGATGGGAGGGGGAGGGGTGGAAGGTGGTCCCCTTTATGCTAGGAGCCTTTGAAGGAAAGCTGCAGAGTTACAGGTGCTCATGGCAGAGGGAGAGGTGAACATTGCGGCCATCACTGAAACATGGGCCACCCAATACAATGACTGGGACCTGTCTGTAGCAGGGTACAGGTTATTTTGTAGGGATAGGGTGATTGGGAAAGGAGGGAGTGGCACTATATGAGAGGGAATGACTGAAGTGTGTAAGGGAGGAAGGGGAGGAGGGTAGTACAGAGTCACTTTGGATGCAAATCCAGGATTCCAGGAATAGGACTCTCAGAATGGGAGTGATGTACAGGCTGCCCTCTCAGATGATGGAGTTAGACAGGGAACTAGCAGGACAGATCAGAAGGACCTGCAAGAAGGATTGTGTGGTGATTGTGGGGGACTTCAACATGCCAGGAGTGGACTGGAGTACCCCAACAACCAGGAATAGAAGGGAGCAGGTACTGCTGGATGCCTCCCAGGACAGCTTCCTGATGCAAATGGTCAGTAAACCAACCAGGTTAAGGAACACCCTTGATGTCCTGGCAAATGGGGAGTTTGTGAGGAAACTTAGGGTAGAAGAACCGCTGTCAGGGAGTGACCACCACTCAGTATGGCTCACACTGGATATGGGCAAGGAAAGAGTGGAATCTGGCACGAGGGTGATAGACTTCAGGAAGCCAGACTTTGGGAGGATGGAGGAAGTGGTAAAAGGGTACCTGGCCAGAATTCAACCTAGTATAGGCACTAACCAGAGGTGGGAGCTCATAATGCTGGGGATAATGGAGGCAACCAGAGCCTGTAGCAAGGCCCAGAACAAGAAGGCTAGGGCTTAGAAACTGAGCTGGATGAGCAAGGAGGTCATGGAAAAGGTAAGAAGGAAAAAAGCTGCCTTTAGGAGGTACAAGAAAACAGGGATGGGGGGGAGGACAGGGAGCAGTACCTGAAGGAATCGAAGGAGGTGACATGGGAAGTAAGGAGAGCCAAGGCATCTATGGAGCTGAAGCTGGCACAAGGCATTAAGAAGAGGGAGAAGAACTTCTTTAGGTGCATCAGGGAGAAAAGGAACTGTAAGGACCACATAGTAAGGATTAGGAAGGAGGGGGTTGGGTGGAAGCAGGGGGCAATAAGGCAGAAGACCTAAATGATTACTTCTGCTCAGTATTTACTAAGGAGAAGAGGGGGGTGATATCTGGGGGGGAGAAATGGCAGAAATGGGGGGAGGGGTAACAGATGGGGAAATCATGGAGGTCAGAGTTCTGGAGGGTTTGAGGACACTGAGGGTGGACAAGGTGCCAGGCCCAGATGGCATCCACCCCAGGGTACTGAAGGAGCTGGCAGAGGTCCTTTGCAGTACCTTTAGAAGACCTATTTAATGCCTCACTACACTCAAGGTGTGTACCTCAGGCTCAGAGGATGGCTCATGTGGTGCACCTCCACTAGAGTGGGCCCAAGGATGAATCAGGTAACTACAGACTGGTGAGCCTCACATCTATTGTAATTAAGCTGATGGAGACTATCCTGAAGGAGAGGCTGGTGGCCCTCCTGGAGACCAAAGGACTACAAAACAACAGACAGCATGGCTTCATATGTGATAGATCCTGCCAAACCAACCTGGTGAAATTCTATGATTGGGTAACTAGGCAATTGAACAGGGGGCTATAAAGTGGATGTCCTGTATCTGGACTTTAATAAGGCATTCAGCTCAGTGCTACATGGGAGTCTGGGAAGTAAGCTGGAAGGCACATAAGCAGGTGCAAAGCTGGTGAGATGGGTAGGGAACTCGCTTCAGGGAAGGCAACAGAGGGTGGTGGTGGGTGGGGCACTCTCATCCCCAAGGGTAGTGATGAGCGGTGTTCCACAGGGCTTGGTGTTGGGACCAGTGTTGTTTGGGATATTCATTGCAGACATATCATTGGACATCAAGAGCAAGATCAGTCTGTTTGCTGATGACACCAAGATGGGAGTGGTGGTGGATGACCTAGGGGGATGGCAGGGGTTGCAGGATGATCTGGAAAAGCTGGAAACCTGGTCAGACACCTGGCAACTGGAGTTTAATGCCAAAAAGTGCAAAGTGCTGTATTTTGGGGTGAAGAACCCAAGGAGGAGTTACCAGCTGGGGGTAGTGCAGCTAGCCCAGACAGAGGAGGAGAAGGATCTGGAGGTGCTCATTACAGGGTCAATGAACAACTCAGCACAATGTAGGAAGGCAGCTGCAAAGGCTGACAAAATGCTGGGTTGCATTGCAAGGGGTATATCCTCGAGGAGGGAGAGGTGAGTCTGCCACTGTATAGGTCATTAATTAGACCACACCTGAAGTACTGTGTGAAGTACTTGTGCCCATATCTGAAGAGGGACATTAAGTTATTGGAGGGGGTACAGCACAGAGTGACAAAGATGATTGATGGGCTGGGGGTCTTACCATATGAGCGGAGGCTGAGGGAGCTGAACATGTACTCACTGGAAGAGAGGAGGGACAGGGGTGACATGATTGAAACCTTTAAGTACATGAAAGGAATAAACAAGACAGGTACAAAGGGGCTGTACAAAGTAAGAGAGGAGAGGGACACCCGAGGGGCCATGATATGAGACTGGAGAGAGGAAGGTTCAGGAGGGAGTTGATGAGACACTTTTTTACAGAGAGTGTGGTAGCTGGGTGTAATGCGTTATTGGCAGAAGTGGTATGCAGTAGAACAGTTGACTGCTTCAAAAGGGTCTGGGATAGGGTAGGGGAGGATCAATGGAGGGAAGGGTGGAGGGAGGGAGGCAGCTGCAGAATAAGGGGTGCTAGCTGCACATTCAAGCAGACTTGATAGACCTCTAGGCCTTTATCTACTGGCAAATTTCATATGTTCATATGTTCGTAAGTATTATGTTACAACAAGAGCATTTGAGCCATGAAATGGTCTTCTGGCAGAGGTGGTGAGTGCCAAAATCATAAATGGCTTCAAACACAGCTGGGACAGAGTCAAGGAGGTATTAGCTACTTAGTGGGAAGTAGGGTGGCAGAATCAAATGGGGGACTAGAGTAAGTGAAGACCTCAGAGAGATAATAGATCCTAGGGCTCTATGGGAAGACTGGATGGACCATTGGTCTTTCTTTGCCATTATTGTCAATGTTTCTATATAAAAACTATTCATGAACTATGAGGTTTCCATTCATATGACAGTTCTATTCCATTATGGCAAAGACTTCCTTCTTGTTGTAATTACCCAAATAATTTCTTTTTTATGTTAGTTAGCTTAAAAGGTAAACAGGAGTGAAGAGAACTGAAATAATTCCTACTTATTATTCTTTTATTTAGTTTATATTGGTGACCAAGGAAATGGTGGATGTGGCCTACCTGGACTTCAACAAGGCTTTCAGCACCATTCCTCATTGAAGAGGGGTAAACAAGTTGGGGAGCTTGGGGGTGGGTATTAAGGTGATGATCTGGGTAGAAAAACTGGTTAGGGGACAGGACACAGAGGGTAGTGGTAAATGGAGTTTACTCTGGGGAAGGGAGGGAGACCAGCAGGGTACATCAGGGATCAGTGTCGGGACCAGTCCCCTTCAGTTTTGGTAACTTGGTAAGCACAGACAAAGTAGGCCAAGGCCCATTTAATTGTCTCCCACTCCTAGTGGGCTTATTTATTAACATAGTGTTTACTATTTGAAAACATGTATCTAACTCACTTTTAAATGAGTTAAATGAAGTGGCTTCTGCTACATGTTTTGGTAGACTATTCCATATATGGGGAGTCTGTATGTTAAAAAAAATTTAAATGTCTATTTGTTCTTGCTATATTCATAAGGATTTGTTTGTCATGAGATCTTAAATTGAAAGTTTTATAGTTCCTTATTATGTTACATTGCATCATTAATGTTTCATCTTCTAAAATATGATATAAAAATAATAAATCTCCCCTAATTCATCTTAATTCTAATGGATGCAAATTTAATGCTAATAATCTGTCAGCATATTCCCTATTCTGTAATCCTTTTATGGACTGTGTTAAATGTCTTTGGACTCTTTCTACCTTGAGTATATCCTTCTTTATATAGGGACTCCATATAGGGGAACCATAATCCAGATGGGGAAGTACATAGGTCCTATAAAGTTTAAGTACACAATCTTTATTCCTTGAAATAAATGCTTTTTTGATAGAATGAATGATACTATTGCATTTTCCTATTGTTTTTGAAATATGCATGTTTGATGATAGTTTTGAGTCTATCCAAATACCTCAATCTTTCTCAAGGTTACTATTTTTTATCATCTTGTTATTTAAAAAGTAAGGATACTTGGGGTTATTTTTTCCAAAATGAATAACTGCACACTTATTTTCATTAAATTTCATACAATTTTGTTTACCCCATTCTTCTATTGTACTTAAGCTATTACTTAGTTCTTCACAATCACCAACAGTCGTAACTTCCTCATCTATTTTGGTATCATCAGCGAATTTAGTTATATGGGATTTAACTCCTTCATTCATATCACTGATATACAATCCAAACAGCAATGGACCCAACACTGATCCCTGGGGAACACCACTAACTACCACCCCCTCGTCCGAAAGCACACCATTTATATGTACCCTCTGTGTTCGGTCGGACAGCCAGTTACTAATCCACCTTATTATAGTTATGTTTAAACTAAGTTTTATCAATTTATTTATTAATTTATAATGAAGGACGGTATCAAAGGCTTTTCCCAAATCCAAAAAAATTACATCCATAGGTTTTCCTCTATCCAGATTGACACTAATATGATTGTAGAAGGCCAATACATTTGTATTACAGGAAAGCCCTCTTCTGAAACCATGTTGTGTAATATCCTGTAGTTTTAATCTTGATATGTCTTTTTCAATACTAATTTTGATTAATCTTTCCAAAATTTTACAACAGACAGATGTCAAGCTAATAGGCCTATAATTTAACAAACTTGATTTGTTTCCTTTTTTATGAATAGGTACAACTATAGCTATTTTTCCAATCCAAGGGAACCTCAACAGTGGAGATAGATTTATTAAATATTATTGTCAATGGCTCAACTAGCACATCAGCAAGATTTTTCCAAACAATCATATCAATATTGTCAGGACCTGAGTAAGATGATATTTTTATATTTGATAGCTCGTGTCTAACAGAATCTTGACTGACATTGAAAGGAACTATGTTACTTTCTCCTGTAACATTTATTTTAACATTGTGAACCTGATACGTGGTTACAAAATAATTATTAAAACTGTCAGCTATTTCTTTGCTGTTTATTATAGACTCCCCATTTACTGTTACTGAGACTATCTTTTTGCATTGTTGTTTGTTATTGTTTATATATGCATAAAAAGCCTTAGGATTTTTATTTATTGCCAAGTTATTTTCAAATTTAATCTTACTTTTCCTAATAATGGTTTTAAGCAAACGCTGCTGATGTTTATATTTAATGAGATTAATTTCAGTAGAATGATTTTTATATTTCTTGAACGCTTTATTTTTTTCTTCTAATTTGTTTTTTTATATCTTTATTAAACCAGTGAGGTATATATCCTTTACTATTACAAGTTTTGTGTGTAGGAATAAGATTCATTATAATTGCTTGTATTTTATTTTTCAAATCCTCCCACATGGAATTTACTCCCAGTTTACAGTATGCATCCCCCCAATCTAGATTTCCAAATACCTCCTTAATTTTATTCCAGTCTGTTTTTTTATAATCAAGGGATAATATATATTTACTAGTTTTGGGATTACCAGTTTGGATTATACATTCAACAATATTATGGTCACTGGTTCCTAAATGTGGCAAGATGTCTACTTTGTCAATCTTATTGATACTGTTAGTGATAACTAAATCTAATATTTTTTTCCCCTAGTTGGAACTTCAACCAATTGATGATAGCCCTGGGTGATTATAGTATCAATTAGTGTTTTTTTCAAATACAGTATTCCCTTTACGTTCTACCCATGAGATACCGGGGGAATTAAAGTCACCCAGAATCAAAAATTCCCCTAAATTGGCAACTTTATTCATCTCATCTAATAAATTGTTATTTAAAATGCTGTTAGTATTGGGGGGTCTATAGCAGATCCCTAGATGGATTTTAGATGAATGAGAAAATACAATACTTAGCCATAGGTTTTCAGGAGTATTATCCATATATTTATTTAATTTAATTTCCTGGCTATGTATTAACTCAGAGACATAGCAGCATACTCCACCACCCTTTCTCCCTGTGCAGTTAATTGTATAAAGTTGGAATCCTTGAATGTTATTTGACCAATTGTTAATTTCATCCCACCAAGTTTCTGTTACACATATAATTTCCACATAGTATTTTTTATTCGAATTTTAAGTTCACTTAATTTAATGTTGTTCAAGCTTCTTGCATTGATAAGCCAAAATTTCAATTTTTTAATACTTTGGATTTTTGAATTAGATTGTATTTTAGGTTTGGTAGCATATGGCAATTTTGATTTAATGCCCTCATCTCCCTTATTTTCTAGTTTAAATTTTTCTGAATAATGTTCTCAAATGTCCTACCTAATTTATAGGTGCCCTGTTGACTTAAATGTAATCCATCCCAACTGAACAGTGAAAATGAGTTGTTAAAAGTTTCCCAGTGAGGAATGGATTTATAACCTTCATTGAGTGTCCATTTTCTTAACCATTCATTCAAGATTTTGATCTTACATGTAATGTGGTAATTTTCTCTGGGGACTGGAAGAATCTCTGAAAACCATATTTCACAATTCAATTCTGATAAAGTTTTACTAATGTTTATGTAATCCTGCAGTTTCTTTATAAATGACATAGCAGAGGAACTGGAGCAAAAGGTCTGCCTCTTTGTGGATGACACCAAGATCTGCAACAGAGTGGACACTCTTGGGGGGGGTGATGGAAAGGATGGGTAGGGATATGAAAAGACTGAAAGAGTGGTCAAAGTTATGGCAACTTGGCTTTAATGCAAAAAAGTGCAAAATAATGTACTTGGACCATAGAAACCCAGGAGCAGGGTGCAAATTGGGTGAAGTGATACTGATAAAGACCAATCACGAAAGAGAACTAGGAGTAATAATTTCAGATGACCTAAAGGTGGACAGGCAGTGTGACAAGGCAGTCGTCAGAGCTAGTGTGATTCTGGGGTGAGTAGGAAGGGGTATCGCCAGCACAAAGAGGGAAGTGGTGCTGCCCCTATACAGATGGCTGGTAAGACCTCGCCTTGAGTACTATGTACAGTTCTGGAGACAGCATCACAGGAAGAACGTAGATAGAGTGGAGGCAGTCCAGAGGAGGGTACAGGGTCAAAATACCAACCAGTGCAGTCAAATATGGTGCATACATAACAGCGACAGTAAACACAAGTTGGTAAATTACAGCACTTGGAAAAACAGCGCTACCACCAAATTCAAAATAACACAGACAAACTGGCTTTTTGTGTGGGGCAACGACCCTCGCACCCCCCAACTAAAAATAAGTACCTCTGGGGGGGCAATTAGGGGCTGGGGAGAAGCCTCAGGGGGAGAACTGCTCAGGAAGGAATGGGAAAACATACTTAAACACAAACAGCAAAAATAAATGACTACAACAAGTATTCCAGGACCAGGAATCAAACCCTCGTCCACTGACACTCTCCTGCCCTCCACTGCCTGTGGATCTACCCACTGAGTCACAGCTGCTGCTGAGCAGAGTGCCTCCCAGCACAAACTTTATCAGCTGTTTCCCCGTGTGTCCCTGAGTCCCCTGCTTCCCTGCACTATATTCACAATGCGGTTATTGCTACAGGGATAATGCTAAGCCATACCTGCACTATAATATCCCTGTAGCTCTCTTTTCATATGCCATTGTTAAGGCACGGTTATTGCTTCGCTATTCTTGCCACGCCATATTGCCCCAGTACCCAGAGGTTGGCTACCAAAATGGTGTAGGGTCTACATCAAAAGCCATATGAGAAAAGGCTAAAGGAGTTAAATAAGTACACCCTGGAGGAGAGGAGGAAGAAGAGGGCTATGACAGAGACCTTTAAATACCTCACAGTCGCTCATAAGGTACAGGAGTGGGGTATTTTACAGAGGTGGTTTACAACAAAGGGGCATGCTATGAAGCTGGAGGAGATAAATTCAGGAGGGATGTGAGGAAGTACTTCTGCACAGGAAGGGTGGTAGATGCCTGGAACAGCCTTCTAGCAGAGGTAGTGGGGGGCAAAAACAGTGATGGGGTATGAAAATGCCTGGGATAAGCACAAGGGAATAGTAGAGGAAAGGAAAGGAGGGGATGAGATGGTGCCATAGATCAAGTAAAGGTCTGCAGCCAAAAAATAAAGGTAAAACAAAAATAATAATATGGCCAAACTGTGTGGGGCCGATGGCTCTTATCTGCCAACACATTCTATGTTTCTATGTTTCTATGCTAGAACATTGATTGTACAGAATTTAACAGATTTACAAAAAACTTTATAAAGTGAAATGCTTGTTAATAGTACTATTGAATAATAGTAAGTGAGTTAGAATAGAGAACTAATTTTTGTTGGACCATCATAAATGCCTTTAAAAAAAGTATCTAAATGATGCTTGTGTCAAATGTGCCATGAAATAACAACCTCCTACAACATTAAGATAGTGCGTCACTATTAGATAAAAATACTGAGGTATATAATGGGATCCATAAGAAATTTTTGCATGTATGTAAGTTCATTTTTAAAAATTAACAATAACGATTACTTTAAAAAAAATAAATGTTTCTAATGAACCAAAAGAAAAAGAAAAATACTTCAGAAGTAAACAGTTACAACTGTTTTCCTGTCTGCTATTTTTGGTTCCACTAGCTCTTTAAGGATAAGCATTATCATAAACTTATTTCATATTATTCCTCTATACCTACACCCCCTGCACCTTGTAGCTGCACCTGTACCTTGTACTTGAAACCTCATGCCTACAGTACGTAAACATACTGTACCTTGTAAGTTGTTCACCGCAGTTGGCACTATTTATGTCTATAAAAACATTTGCTTGTTATCATAACTTTTGCCATAAGAGGACACAGTTGTTAACAACTGTGCCCAAAAGTTTCTATCCTGAATTTTAAAAAAATCACTTAAATTGAATTATTCAAAAGATGACCTACTGTACCTCTCACACAAGATTCATGATTTGCTTGAACACAAGATTTGCTGAGGGTCATTTAAAGAACTGACCTCGGAGCTGCCACAGTGCTCTTGATAGGCCACAACATAGAGAATACTGGATGGGCAACAATGCACAACCAGTGTGTTCTGCCACTGAGGGGTTCTGATTCCCGCTCTGACCTTGAGAGCGAAGCTCGAGAGGTCCATGGGAATCAGAACCCCAAGGTTTCACTATGGGGAGAAAACGAACCTCAGTTATTATAATGAAATTATAACCTAGTTTCCCTATGGGAGAAAACAGACCACAGTCGTATTAATATATCAACATGTGCTTCAATATATTGTGATAGTTGTTAGATGACTCATTGAATGTAGAACTTGCATGATTTTCAGTGAGTTGTCTTAGAAACATAGAAACATAGAAGTTGACGGCAGATAAGGACCGCAAGGCCCATCCAGTCTGCCCATTTCTTTTTCTACCTTATAAATGTGCCATCGGCCTTTGCTCTGTCAGTGGCCTATCTATTCATCGTCATTTGTATTGCTCCCTTATGCCAATCCCATGCCTGTTTGAAACCCTGCACTGTATTCATAGCCACCACTTCTTGTGGTAAGCCATTTCATGCATCCTCCACCCTTTCTGTGAAAAAGAATTTCCTCACATTCCCCTTAATCGGCCCCTCTAATCTCATGCTGTGTCCTCTTGTCCTGCTATTTTTCTTATATTTAAACATGTTAGACTCTTCACCTTGTTAATGCCTCTTAAGGTGTTTGAATGCCTCGTCAGATCACCTCTCTCCTCCTTTGCTCAAGGGTATACATATTGAGCTCTGTTAATCTGTCCTCATATGTCTTCTGATGCAGTCTCTGCACCATTTGCTTGCCCTTCTCTGGACTGCCTCAATTTGGTTAATGTCCTTGTGAAGGTGTGGCCTCCAATACTGCACGCAGTACTCCAGATGGGGCCTAACCAGTGTCTTGTAAAGAGGGATTATTACCTCCCTCTTACGACTTGTGATACCCCTACTAATACACCCTAATACCCCCCTAGCCTTACCTACTGCTTTAGAGGTCTGCTTGGATGATTTCAGGTCATCAGTGATGATGATGCCCAAGTATCTTTCTTCCTTTGTGACTGCTAGCAACTCCCCTCCCAGCCTATAGGTGGCTTCAGGGTTTCTCTTCCCTATGTGCATGATTTTGCACTTCTTTGCATTAAATCCCAGTTGCCACTCTTCTGACCATTTTGCTAGTTTATCCAGATCTCTCTCATTCTGCCCACCCCATCTGGATCATCTACTCTGTTGCAGATCTTGGTGTCATCTGCAAACAGACAAGCCTTACCCTCTAGTCCATCTGCAAGGTCACTAATGAAGATGTTGAAGAGGACTGGACCCAGAACTGATCCCTGAGGTACCCCACTTGTGACTTGCATCAACATACCCGCTGGTATATTGACATAGTTGTTTGTGTGAGTTAGATGGCAACTGGTTGAAAAAGTACAATAAGTGGAGAGTTTGTGCAGCCCACTGCTGTGGGACCAGAGTGTGGGTTTGGCATGTTTAGGATGGGGTGGTGGTACCACTAGACACCAGAGGTAACATGCATGGGGACAGGTAAAGTGAGGTGGTGCCACTGGGCACCAAAGAGTACTTGAAAAGGGATTGGGAAAGGGAGGGGGCCACTGGACACCAGGGTATACTTCCAAAAGAATGGGGAGAAGAAAGGAGGAAGGAGGGGTGTAACTAGATGCCAGGTAGTACTTAGAGATGGGGAGAGGGTAACATTGGATGCATGTGAGGAAGTGTTTACATTAAGAAATATTGGAGGGAGGTGCCACTAGACTCACCAGAGAGAACTTCCAAGGGGGTGGGGAGAGGGTGGGGTGACACTGACAACAGGCAGCTCTTGTAGAGACAGTGAGTAGGAGAGGAGACACTGGACACCAGTGAGTGCTTGCAAAGATAGAGGGAGAGGTGGACACTGGACATCTTGGAGTGCTCAAGGTAAGGAAAAAGAACTCTAGGGGGAATAACATTGAAATAGTTTGCTCATTGCATCATAGTTGTATCAAAAAAGTATCAAAGGATTAATTATTTAGTTGTGACATTACTGGTGTGCTAATGTAGAGACCCTCTGTCTAAAGAGGCCTTAAATCTTGAATCCTGGTGCTGCTAGGGGGAAGCTAAGGATAATGGGTAGGGACATAGGAGGCAGGGAGGAGTGGGAAGGTGGGGCAAGGACAGTAGCTCATGCTGTGGACCCTGCAATATGAGCAGATTAGATAGACCAAATTGCCTTCTTCTGCTGGCTTCTTTGTTCGTATGCTGCAAAACCCCACTGAATATACCTGGCAGTTTGAAATGTATTACTTGTTCTTCAGGCCATTTTGCAAGCAGTAGAAGGCATTTTGTTTTACAATTGTGTTTCATAATTAGCTGAGAGAGAGCTGATAGAGAGCTTGAAGTGAAAATAATAAATGCTAATCTACTGAGTGGAGGAATGGTAGGGTCACTTGACAAGGAAAATAAAAAAAATATGATTAAAGCCTGGCAGGGGTTAATGAAGCTCACACCCTAAGCACTGGGATAAAGTCTCTTTAAAGGCAATGGTTTTAATAATCTCGGCTCAGGCTTTGCCTCCACTTTGGATCTGATTGCTTGTAATTGTAGGGTTTCAATAACTTCTCAATTAGTGACACTTCATGGGCTCGCTTTGTAAGGCTGCCATGACCTCATGGCAGTGCTATCAGAAATATCTTTCACATTATCGTGGTAGAAGTAGAGGAAGAAAGATTAGTCTACTTGGTTAAAGGGCAGGTTGCTTTTTTTTGGGTGGGGGTGCTAATTCAGTTGTGGGGCTCTGCTATTCCTTGCTAGGGTGCAGAAAATAAGATTTAAAATGGAATTCTTTCTGTAGTGCTCATTCAAGAGTGTAATCTGGTTCTGCATTCACTGAGCAAATTTCCTCATTTCCTTTCCAAAGACTGAAAAATTGAGGCATGTTGTTTAAACTGTGTTTATGCAGATAGCATGCTTGTGATTTGAATGCATTTAAAACCTGTGTCATTCTTTCTTTCTGACCCTGATCCCTACTGTTTGATTTTTGTGCAATTCTCCAAACCATACAAAAACTGTAAAGCCTCAATCCTTCTGCAAAGCATCATGGGTAAGCTAATCCTTGATCCTTAGTTACAGTACCTTTGCCCTGATGTGTACCTCTCTGGCACCTCCTAAAACAGCTCTTATCAGATGGCTACTATTCTCTCCTTATTCTTAACATGTTTCCAGTTCCTTATCCCTCTCTGTGGTACTGTATGGTAACCTCTGTTTCAACCACAAAAACTAGAATCCTATATTTATCCTTAACCAATTCAGATTTCAGTCTCCCCCTCTGCAGACAGCAACCCAATGATGTAACCAGCTTGTTTACATTATCCACAGTGATTTTATACACCTTCCTTCTTCCAGCAAACCTGCAGAGAAACCCCTACTGTTTGATCCTACACCTCTTGCACAAACCCCATTTCCGTAAGGGCTTGGTTGTCAGGCTCAGATAATGAGTACATTGAGCCTGAAAACATATAAGGGGGAGTGTAAAACACTTTGTAATAAAAGATATTCTATGTGGCATGTCAACTACAGCAAATGCATTGTGAATTCATTTTTTTAAAGTTCCATTTACCCAGAAAATCCCAGCTGAGATGCAAGATCTCATTTACACTGGGGTCCTAGATCTACCAAGTCTTATGTTGGACAGACAAAAGCACAGGGACATTAAACAACTCATTCCAAGTCACACAGCAAAGGTGGCACATCAGTGCAGCAGGAAGGCTATTGCTCATGATGCTGGAGACCTGTATTCAGGAATAAGCCTGGATCATTGGGTTAGTCAAGAAGGGTGGGCTTGAGCATCCCAGTTGTCACTCTTCATCAAGGATGAAGAATATATGATGATACTGTGGCAGCAACACGGGGGTGACCATGGGTGGATCTGCAGGTGGTGTGCCTTGAGGAGGAGAGACGTGGGCTGATGCCTCATGGCAGCATACTCTGTATGAATACTTGCACTTGAGAATCCTCGTTGCTAGTGTATCAAGGGAAGAAGGGCTGCTAAACATGGAAAAACACCCCACCCTGGCAGGATGAAGCACATCTAGTAGGCCCCACATCATCGACTCAGCACCCTCCACCACTAGAATTCAGACCTTAAAAGAACTTGGTACCCCGAATCATCCTACCATGAGAAGTTATCCATGGATGATGGAGGATAAGGGTAATTCCAAGAGAAGGTGGGTGATATGACTGGGGACTCCGGGGCAGAGTGGTTCAGGACACAGCAGAGCAGTGGCATCAATACTAATTAAAAAATAGCACAGTGAGCTCCAGGTACTGACATTTCTTCAGATGTATTTATTTTTGTGCAGTTGATAACTACTTTAAGGTTGAAGAGCTGACAGCACAGTCTCACACAATAAATACTGTATTATCGCATTGTGAATATTTTTTATTTTTTCAGTTTACTGAATAATTTTTGACAAAAAAGGGAATATTATCCATAAAACATAATAACGTGGTAATTAAGCTTGGAAGGGATATGACTATGAGACCCAAGTCCATCATACCTCATCCACTTTATATACATGGATAAAACAAGTATGTTGTGCAGACATTTACCAATTTATAGGAATTACCAACCCAGTCATAGCCCAGGTTACCCTATGGTTCTCATTCATAAGCAAAAATGATTCCATGCTTACCTTAAATCCAGTACTTTCTCTATGTCCATTGTCTCCACTAATAGGCTATTACATACTGTAGAGTTGCAGACTTTTTCAGAAATGTGCCTCCCATCATTACACTTGAACTTACCACCCCTGAGCTTAAGGGTGTGACCCTATATTCTGCCACAGGACACTAGATCAAACATATCCAACTGTTGTGTCTTGTTAATGCCCTTGAGCATATTAAAGACTGAGATCATAGTCCTTCTGAGCCTCCTTTTCTCCAGGAAGAACATATTGAGGGTCTCCAGCCCCGATTCATAGCGTTTGCCCTCCATCATAACACACAGAGTAATTACAATTCAGAAGGGACTCTAGATTCAACATGTCTGCCCATACACCCACTTCACAAGCAGGAATAAAATAGGTAGTTTGTGCAAACAAGTACCAATTTATAAGGATTCACATTCCCTGATAATTTTGGTGGTCCTTTGGTCATAACAAGTTGTACCCTCTCAACTTTCTCAGTGTTCCTTCTGTTATGAGGAGACCAGAACTGCATAAAGCACTCCAGGTGTGGCATGCCAGAGCCTTATAATGTGTCAGGATTAGTTTAACTGCTATGTTGGTCACCCCTTGCTGTACCCTCTTGTCTAATATGACCTACAGGTCCTTTTCCTCCTTGACTACAGCAAGAGGAGCCCCACATTGTGTGTAGGTGTTCCTGGTTAGTGCCAGTCAACTGAGCGCTACTCTGAATAGTACTACCATGGACAGTGAGAGGGGATTTACAGTGCTTACAGCAAGTGCTCCCCAGGTCACTGTCCATGATCCTGGGAAAGAACAAGGGCATTAGAATCCAGGAGTCTGACTGAGTTGTTCCAGTGAAGTGGAGGGCTGGGGCATAGAGCAGTTTGGCCAGGTGGCAGTGGAGATCAGGGTTCTAATCCTGGTCTCCTAAGATTTTTGCACATTGGAACTTAGCTTTATTTTATATGGGGCCATGGAAACAGCATTCCACTGACCCGCAAATTTCAACTTGCCCTGTGATCTGCTCACCCCAAGAGTTGGAATGCTATAATAGGGTGTGGGGGGGGGGCAAAGCCCCCTGCATCAGAAGGTGTGAGGGGCACAGTCACCCTGCAAAACCCACCAAAACTAATGGCATTATTGTCACACAGTTCTTGGCAGCTCTATTGTTGTTGGCTATGTTGCAAAACAGTGCCGTGTGTAAGTCCTGCATCTGTTTTTCTTTCTCAAGAGTAGCACCTGTATTTGGCTGCAATGAATCTGAGGCACTGGGTGTCAGATTAATCTCTCACCTTGATCAAGTCCTCCTGAAGTTTGTCCTCATTTCCACCCTGGGCAACATAGTGTTATCTATGAATTTAACAATCCTCTGGAGACCCCAGCTTCCAGATCATTATGGGGAAACATTCCATAAAAAAATAATTCTTTCTTCTCTATATTTATTGATATATATGTTCAATCTGTATAATCTCCCATCCATACACATGGCTATATTATTAGTTACTTTTTCTCTCATGTTTGCCACTCCATCGAGTAGCTCACTCTCACTGATTGCAAGCATGCTCGCAAATGCCTAACCTCTTTATTTAGTTTTTGCTGACCAGGTAAGTGCACTAGACAAATTCTGCCTGTTTTTAGGCACAACCCAGGAGAGGGGGATACAGATGAATGCAACTAACCTTGAATCCAGATTAGGCTGTTGCTGGCATTTTTAGTGAATGGGGGACATTTGGCCAGGGCACCGGGGAAATTCCCCTGCTCTTTTTGAGAAGTGCCATGGGATCTTTAACATCCACCTGAACTACGACCAGAACAGGCAGATGGGACCTCGGTTTAACCCTGCCCCCACAACTTACCTCACCTATCGATTTTGCTGAGGCCACAGGTCTCAAAATGATGATGGTTAACATTTTAAGCCTGCCTAAAAAACTTGTACAGCTGCAAACCTGGGCTGCACACGTTAACCCAGACCTTATCATAATTATTGAGTCCTGGTTAAAAAAGACGAACACTGATGAATAAATATCACTGCAGGGCTACAATTTATTTAGAGCAGATAGAGAGTCTAGAGGTGGGGGTGTGGTTATCTACGCCAAATCTAAGTACCTGGTCACCAATATTAGTTGCAAATCTCTAGTCAAGGAATTTGAGTTAGTTTTGCTGAGCCTTCCTCTCCCTCCTCGGAATGTATCACTATCCTAGGTGGCTATAGACCCCATCTGGTGGTGATGAAGTCCTTAATCTTTGAAATCCATGTTCGAGATGTAAAACTGAAACAATATTTCTAGGAGATCTAAATATGGACTGGCTGTCACCTAAATCACACGGCCTCAAATCCCTTTGTGACGAGCTAGGTCTTGGGCAATTAGTCAGTGAACCTACTAGGAACAACACTCTAAATACTGCCAACAGTTCCATTCTAGATGTGGTACTAACCACCCATCCACACAAAATATCTCATTTGGCAGTGTTTCACTATGACATGAGCGATCATGGAATTGTTGCTTGCATAAGATCTCAAATTAAGGTGCGGCAGCAACCCATCTTTATAACAAAAAGATCCTTTCGCAAATTCAGTGCAGTAAACTTCCTATCTGACCTGAGCATGATCAGATGGCAAGATCTTTACCTAGCCAAAGATGTCAACAAGGCAGCTTGCATCCTTATGACAAACTCACTACAATAATAAATAAGCATGCCCCTTTCATCAAAGTAAGGGTACGGAACAATTCCAACCCCTGGTTCACCTCGGATCTCAAGGCAGCCCTTATAGCTCGAGATAAGCTCTGGGCTAAAGCTAGACATTCCAAAGAATCTTCAGATTGGCAGGCCTTTAGAACAGCCAGGAATAACTGTGTGAAAAAACTTCACTCTGCTAAAGCTAACTACTATATTTCTACTCTCGAACAAGCTAAAGGTAACCCTCATAAAATATGGAAGACTATCAAAGCTATAGAAGGACGGCCCATGGCCCTCTCTGTCCCAACAAAGATAGTTGCAAGTGGCAAGATTGTGGAAAACAAGTCCCTAATCCTGGAGGAACTTAACTCCCACTTTGCCACAGCTGGATTAGCTTTTGACTCGTTACCTTATGCTGGTGCTGCGGTGAGCCAGCATACCCCTCCCGCCACATCTAGTCCTGCACCCAGCCCTTCCAACTGCACGATAACTTATAAAGAAGTAGAAGATTCTCTTCTTAATTTAGACACCAAAAAAAAGCGCAGGGAACGATGGCTTGGAACCCTTTTTCCTAAGGTCAGGCTACGCCCATCTCACTGCCCCAATTCTCCACATCTTCAATCTTTCCGTTACATCTGCTAGTGTGCCGTCTTGCTGGAAATCAGCACATATCCTCCCTCTATTTAAATCTGGTGACCCATGCGATGTAAACAACTATAGGCCTATCTCCATATTGCCTATCCTTTCAAAAGTTCTCGAAAAACTGGTCCATATTCAGTTAAAATCTCACTTGGAAACCTTCTCTCTCATTAACCCAGCTCAATCTGGCTTCCGGGCTAATCATAGCATAATCACTGCATTAACAAAAGTAACCAATGATTGGATCTCTGCTATGGATGCTAAGAAGGTAACTGGTGCAGTCTTTTAGACCTCAGCAAAGCTTTTGATACTGTTGATCACAAACTATTAGTCAATTGCCTTGCAAAGTTGGGTGCCACATACCATACCACCCAGTGGTTCTCTAGCTACCTAACTGGAAGATTCCAAAAGTAAAGGCGGAAGGCTTTTTTCTGCTGCCTTGCCAGTTGCAAGAGGAGTCCCCAAGGATCCATCTTAGGCCCTATCTTGTTTTCTCTGTACATTAATGACTTAGATGCTAACATATCTACATCCAATCTGCACTTTTTGCAGATGATACTGTGTTGTATACTTGGCTCATCGTTATTCTGAAGTCAAGGGAGTGCTCAAGCGACTTCGCACAACTTGAGCATAATCTAATAAAGGCAAAGCTTCTGCTCAATGCTAAGAAGACTAAAGCGATGATATTCTCCCGCAGTGCTGTCACAGACCCTCCCAATACCCTTGCCCAAGACTTCATTGTCACCACGCTAAACGAGCCTCTGGAAGTTGTAACCAAATTTAAATATCTAGGTATCTGGATCAACAATAAATTATCTTTCAGTGACCACGTCGAAGATGCCTCTAGAAGATTAAAAGCAAGGTTAGGTTTCTTCTACAGAAATAGGCCCCTTTTCCCCCTTGAAACTCGAAACAAGCTTGTACAGGCCACTTTTTCCCCTACTCGACTATGGCGATGTAATCTATTCCTCCACCACTTGCAAATCTAAGTAAACTGGACATCCTTTATCACCGCTTTACGGTTCATTACCAACTCCCTCACTGTCAGCATTACTGTGACTTATATGCAGCTGTTGGTTGGACATCCCTTACTACTAGACACCTGCTCCATGCTGGGCTATGGACTCTTAAACTGCTTCTTCAGAAATTGCCAAGCTATCTCTCTTTCCTTATTAGTATCTCACATAGTGCATACTCGTTAAGAAAATCTGACTTTATTATGCTTGACATACCAAGGATGCGGACTTCCTTTGGTAAACGTGCTATTGCATAAGCCTTTCCCTCCATTTGGAACCAATTACAAACCATACTGAAACTAATCTAGCACAGTTTCAATAAACTTCTACAAATTGCTAAGTTCAGCCAAAATAAAAGACACCTGTAACTGTCATTAAGTCTCTTCCTTCCCTATGTGTGCCATATTTATCCACTGGTAAGGTATAATTGATTTGTCATATTAACTGCTTTCCTTCCTTTCTACTCCTGGCTTTATCTTTGCTTACGCTCCACTGCTACTCTATCAAATCACCCCCATATCAGTTGTAGACTGTTGTTTGTTCTAGCTGCCAAAATACTGTTTATGTATTGCACACCAGTCATCATGTTTCATTTATCAGTATTCAACCTGTAAGTCGCCTCTGTCTCATATCAATGTTTACCACCCGCGGTCACCCTATGTGGTACCCTTGTATGTATATCCAGCCTGTATCATGTAACGGCATTTCATGTATATACTGTTATTACCTATCTGTGTTTGTACTTTATGTTTATGTCACAGGACCTCCTTGTGAATGAGCTTGCTCAATGGAGTTTTCCTGCAACAAACTTGAACTTGAACTTAACGCCTCATCTGAAAGACGGCAACTCAGGAGTGCAGCACTCCCCTCATGCTGCACTACAGTGTCAGTATTGGGATATTAACCCAAGTGCCTGGTGTGGGGATAGAACCCACAGCCTTCTGATCTCCCAGCCTCAGAGGTGAGTGTACTACCTGCTGAGCCACTGATCCTTTCAAAAACACAAAAACAAAAATCACCATGATGCTGTCCAACTCTCCAATCTAATATGCTCTTTTGATGCTTCCATGGCTGATCCCTACCCTACTATCCCCTCAGCCAGAACCTTGAGTTGTGTCCTTTCCTTTGCTTTTGCTGGCAGCTGTCTAGACACACATTCTTTATTGTTCTTCAAAGTCCTCCTGGAATATTGGTCAGCTCCATGCTCCCAAGTGCACAGACCAGTGCTTTGAAAAACAGTAGCACACATCCATTCATCATGTTCACTATAAAATGTAGAAAGCTTGCTAGATCTCCAACAAGAATGCACTGACTAATAAGTCTATATTATGCTTGGAAATCCTTATTTCCTCCTCCAAACCACAGACTCTCCCAGCCATGCATGAACCAGTTCCTGGCATTGTTTTATCCCTGAACAAAGCACTGTGTCCTTGTACTGTTTCCCTTTTACTTTTCTGCCGATTTACCATCCTACCCTTGTTCCAATTTATATTCTCTGTCATTGTCAATCAAGATTTCATCTCTGGTACCTTCTCTGACTCCCTAAAGATTGTTACCTCACCCCACTGTCAAAAATAAAACTTCTTTTAATCATTTCTCCTTCTCACTAACCCCTTACTTCCAATCTCTTCTTAACAAGTACTTGAGATTGTTTCCACTGCTCCAATCATATATCAAACATCTATTATCTATCATACAACAACATTTGTGACTGTTTTCAATCTATCTTTCACTTTGGCCACGACACAGAAACTGCCTTAGTCCACATGATAAATTACCTTCTCCATATAGCCAGCAAAGACTACTTATCTCTATTCTTATTCTTCTTCTTGACCTTATTGGTAAAGAAGTGGAGTAAATTTGTAACCACTGGAAATACAGGATAGAACAATTCAGTGAGCAGTGCTGCATAGGACAACATCAGACTTGAAGGATGTCATGAGTGGGGTTCACTACCATTCAACCTTTTCATTAAAGACATGGAGTCCTAAGTCTCTAATAAGATACTGTTACTAAATATTCAAATGACACAAGACAAATGAGGGAGGTGGACTTCAGTGACGAGGAAGATGGTTTGTAAAGTGACTTAAAAGATACTCAGGGTGGGTCAACAGGTGGCAAATGAAATGCCATGTAGGTAAGTGTAAGGTCCTTCACTTAGGCCCAAAGAACTTGAAATGGGGTGCTATTTAAATAGTAAACAACTACCAGCAACCAGTAATGAAAATGGCCTTGGAATCATCATTAATGGGAATTTGAAGCTGTCATAGCAGTGTTCCTTTCAAATGGTCTAACATTTGGGGTCAGTTTGCCAGGATGTGGGAAAAATGTGCCACATCTTGGTGGGATAGTTTTGAAAATCCTGCCCCTTATTTTCTTTTGCCATTCATAATTAAAATAGTATCCAATCTTGGTGTGTCATGAACATGTTTTGTTCAACTCCTGGTGTATCATAAACATGTTATTTCTACTCCATCTATATCCTCAATCAGATCATTTAGAAATGTTGCTGTTCTTCAAGCAATCATTAATTGGATTTGCTGTTCAACAGATCAATCAAAAATGTTCAATATGATTTTTTTGGCTAAACTGAATATTCCAATCATTCCTCCAAAGCTGGTTCAATGGCAAAGGTAAAATTCTTGAGCTGCTTCTAATTCATATAAACAATTAAATGTTAAAAACCTCAGAATTATACCACCAGAAATCAGATAATAACACAGTAACATGTACAGCAAGTATCATAACAGAAGCAGAAGTTTTAGCAGTTTTATTCAGGTATGCCTTTTCTTCTCAGAGACTTATCTAATTTGTCTGAAATTTGATACGTTTTAGTTTCTGTAGTATTTTCCATAAAAGCTCTCTGGTTACTTCAGCAGTACATGCTAACAAACAGTAAAGCTCTGGGAGTGTAGACTCCCCTGTCAAGTCATTGGGGCTTCACTATAAAGAGGAAGGGCCAGCTTGCAGACTGGGAATCAGAAATGGACAGAGAGTTTTTGGAGAGAGCAGATAGAGGGGTGGGTCTGCACTCGGGCAGGTTTCATTCATTAGGCCTGGGGAAAGGATCAACATGGGATATCTGTCAGGAATCCCATGACCAGGATCAAGGGAAAACACCTCAAGGGGTATCCATGTAGGTCCTTTTGAAACTAGAAGGAAGGGGGAAAGGCTCAATAAGTGTAATCTTTTTGTGCAGAAAGGGAAAAGAAGACATTCTGTAGAGGTGTGGGCCACCTGGAACACTTGTTTATTGAGAGGTAAAAGGAATTGTTTGGCTTCTTAATGTGGGTACCACCTAAAATTTTAAGGAAATCACCAGTTAGGTGGATTGCACTTAGCTGACAGTACCACTGCTGTTCTTCAAAAATTCCGCAAGAACATTTCTCTTTCTGGGAGGCTGTGGAAGAGAGTGAAGTGTCAGTGGACCAGGTGTTATAAGAGAGTGAATTGTTGCAGTAAAAACTCTGGTAACAGATAGTCCACAGTCAACCAGCCCATTTGTTGTAAGTGATAGGGTCTAAGGGATGCTCAGGCAGGGTGTTCCATGTTCAAGCCCACCAGTTTTAGGGTTCTAAGACACTGCCACAAGAGCAGGAAACATCTGTAAGGTGAGTCAGGAAGATATATATCAGGGAACTCAAAGAAAGGGGCAGCTAGTCTAGGAGCTGATGTAGGGGAAGAGGAATCTCAGTATTTATGTAGTAGCTAGTCAGTTGTCATGTTGTATAGTATCATCAATTCTGTGAGCTTTTATATGCCCAGTCATCAACGAATTTCTGGAGTGGACAAAAAATTTCATTTAAGTAGTAACATTTTTTTTTTTTAACTTTTGCTTTGCCACACAATCCCTTTTTCTTTCAACAAGAAGTGGGTCTGGGGTCCAATATCAGTACTGTGGCAGGGCCATGCCACACAAAAGCGAGGGTTCTGAACTTCAGGAGGGCAGACTTCACAAAGATGGGGAGTGTCTCATGGAAGCCCAAGCAGAGGAAAAGAAGGGTGGGGAGTCGAGGAACTATAGGCCCATCTAAAAGAAGCCATATTGGAGGTGACAAACCTGTGCATTCAGCAAGTAGACAAAGGCAAGAGGAAAAGAAAACTACTATGGTTCTCGCAGGAAATAGCAGGGAAAGTAAGGGCAAAAAAGTTGGTATTTAAGAAATATAAGGAGACACAGAAGGAGGAGGACAGGCAGTGTATCTAGGAAAATTAAGGAAGGAAGGAAAAGCTGTCAGGAGTGCTAAGGTGAAGGCAGAGCAGAAAACAGCAAGAGAAGTTAAGAAAGGGGACCCAATTTTTTATAGGCACATTAGTAAAAGGAGGAAGACCAGTGTGGGGATTGTAAGGCTAATAGTAGGGGAAGGAGATGGGCTGGAAGGAGAACAGCATAAAGCATCAATTCTGAACAAATACTTTTGTTCAGTTTTTACAGAGGAAGGGGAAGGGGAGGGACCACTGCTTAAAATCAGGATTGGAAGGGAGGTGGCAATAGTCCATTTACAGAGAAGAGAGTCCTAAAAGAACTCACAAAACTGAAGGTAGACAAGGCAATGGGACCAGATGGAATACGCTCTAGAATATTAAAGGAATTAAAGTGATTTTGCAAGGTTTGCCATAGCAAATTGGAGTAGTAAACCTCAATAACCTGTAGGAGTTGTAATTCAATCTACCATTCAAACTGCCAGAAAGTGCTGTTGTCAATGAAATAAATACTTTTATTTCCGTGTTCTGCTTCATTTGCATAACCTCACCTTTTTTTTTCTCAGTGCTGCAACCCCCAAGTGTGATGTCATGCAAGGGAGACCAAGTTTTTAAGCACTGTTTTGAAACAGAGACCTCTGTTGGCCAGTCTTGGTACTGCAGACATCAACACTACCAACATAGGAGACTACAGACTGAATATTCAAAACTTTAAGCTGGGCAAAAAAGCGTTCTTAGGTTAATGAAGGATTAAGCCTGGGTCTGCTATATTCAAAAGGCCAAATCGCACGGAAGAAAACTGCATTAGCGTCTGGCAAAATCATAATGTATGCAAGGGCAAAATGACATGAATACAGGCGCAATGCTATATTCAGTGACTAGCGCCACGCAAAGTGACACTTAGCGCAGTGCATTACCGCCCAGGAAAAGCTTGTCTTAATCCTGGGCAATCAGCTTTGTGTGAAACTATGGTTTTGTGCAGCGTTTACGTGGGTTTTGCATGGCCCTAACAAACAAATATGACACATAGACAAAGTCAAACATAGCAGAAGCATGCTGCTAACTGATGGCATCACAATGATGCCATCATCTGCCACCAGTCCCAGCCATGCCAGGCAGTAAGTGGTGACCCTGCCACCAGTGAACGGCATGGCAGTGTGGCTATACAGCACACACCTGCGGACCACACTTCTGTGGACACCAACAGATGCCAGTACACACATGCAGTACCATAGGCATGGAAGATGTTGAGGAGAGAGTGTATGGGTGGTCAGGCTGTGCCACAGACCAGGTGTGGCCACAACGCTGGGACACATCATGCAGTGCACATGGGACAGTATTTGGAATACCCCAACACCAGTGTGCCTTTCTGATAATATATGCCCCCCAGGCCACATACCACACAGCTGTACAACTGCCACAGCACACAAAGCCGGACATGTACATGTCGCTGTGAGCATCCCATGCCAGAGATGCAGCATCTGTGGGTCATACAACAGCGTAACAGTAATGTCCACTGTCAGTAAACACCTGCAGGTTGGGCCTCTCACTGTGTATAGTGCAGTCATCATCACTGCCCTACACATAATAGGCATTGCTGTGTCCACACACTACTGGACCTCTTGCTACTGTAGTGTCTGCTGTGCACTGTAGCATGACCTACAGTGTGACAGTTGCATGCAGCACCACCACCATCTGTGCCTATGCTGTGTTGTCCCAGTACAGCTGTAGGCAGCAGTGCATGTGGAAGTAGTGTTAAAAACTGTATAATATTCCGCAAGCTGTCTGTGCAGTGCTAACACGTTTGCGTGGGTTTAGCGCAGGGCTAAACAGTTACCCTGGTGCAAACTGCATGCAAATCAGGGCATAATGAGTTGCTAATCTGGATGTTTGCCCACAGACTACCTAAGTAGGCTCATTTGCATGTTACTTTTGAATATGGCAAAATTTAACGCAGGGCAAATGTGTTTGCACAGGGCTAACGATTTAGCCCTGTGCTAAACCCATGCAAATGTGTTAGCACTGCGCAAGCAGTTACTGGAATATTTTACAGTTTTATACACTGTATTTTCACATACGCTGCTGCCTGCAGCTGTACTGGGTCCATGCATTTGCTGGCACACACATTGGCCACATAGTTCACCTCTACATACCTTCCCATCGCTGTGCACTGTGTTGCTCTTGTGGTTTGCACTTCCTGGTTGCTATATTCAGAGCTGTCTTATTCCAGGGCTAAGTTTGTCCTGCATTCCCAGCCCAGTTTGCCCAGCCTCTTTCCCATGCTATATTCAGAAGCTGTTTGCCCTGGGCTATTCCTTTTGAATATGGCTTGCTTTGTGCTCCAGGCTAAGTTTGCCCACTGGGCAGTGCTAATTTAGCCCTGGGGCAAAGTTTTGAATATCTGGCCCCACATCTCTTAGTAAAGAAATCTTGTCAGCTAGATACCATATGCACAATGTCTTGTTTTGAAAATAAACATATGAGAGCGTTTATTGTTGAAGCCACTACAAAAATATGAGACCACATTTCACAGTAAGGGAATTGGAAAACAACTTCTTATTGTACCCACAATGCCTTGCTATGTACATCTACATATTAGGTGCAGTCAATACCACCAAAATAAGGGACTGTACCTCTGAATAACTAACATTTACATCAGCATTATTATTTACCCAGAATTCCTTGGTGCTGTATGTAAAACATTGACAGTTCCCTTGCTTGACATCATTCTGGGGGTGTGGTGCACACAGAAAACTGGAGGACACAGTGCTGATAAAACATAAATAAAAATAACTATGACAAATTTTTTTTACAAAACAAATTGCAGCTTCAACATCTGAAGCTTGTGCGGCAATGGCATACTATGTGAAAAAGGCATCCGTGAAGCCTTGCAAAATCACTTTAAGGGAGGTACTAGCTGCACCATTGGCATCCCTGTTCAACAGGTTACTGGATATGGGAGTGGTTCCAGAGGACTGGAGAAGGGCTGATACAGTCATTCTCTACAAAATGGGAGCAGGGAGGAGACTGGAAACTATAGACCTGTCAGCCTGAACTCGGTGGTGGGGGAAATTATGGAATTGCTGCTTAAAGACAGGATAGTGGAGCACCTTAAATCCAGTGGAACACAAGATCCAAGGCAGCACTGATTCACATCAGGAAAGTAATATCAAACAAATCTGATAGATTTATTTGACTGGGTGACCAGGGAGGTGGAGCGGGAGGAGCGGTGGATGTGGCCTACCTTGACTTCAGCAAGATGTATGACATCGTTCCACATAGGAGGCTTGAGAACAATCTGGCCAGCCTGGGATTGGGTCACAAGGTGGTGAACTGGGTTGGAAATTGGTTGAGGGATAGAATGCAGAGGGTGGTGGAAAACTGAGCTAAATCCGAGGCAGGGAGGGTGACCAGTGGGGTGCCACAGTTAAGAGTTCTTGGGCCAGTACTGTTTAATATCTTCATCAGTGACATTGCAGAGGGCTAGAGGGGAAGGTATGCCTCTTTGCAGATGACACTATAATCTTCAACAGGGTAGACAGTCCGGGAGGAGTGGAGAAAATGGGGAGGGACCTAGCTAAACTGGAAGAATGGTCCAGAGTGTGGCAGCTAAGATTCAATGCGAAGAAGTGCAAAATCATGTATTGTGGCCTCAGAAACCCAGGGGAGGATTAAATGATGGGTGGAGAATTATTAGCAGCCACAAAACAGGAAAGAGATCTAGGGGTGATCATATATGATGACCTAAAGGTGACCAGACAATGTTCCAAGGCAGTGGGGAGAACCAGTGGGATTCTGGGGTGCATAGGGAAGGGCATCACCAAGAGAAGAAAAGAGGTGGTGATACCACTGAACAGGTCATTGATGAGACCTCATTTGGAGAACTGCCTCCAGTTCTGGAGACCACATCTCTGAAAGGACATAGATAAGGTAGAGGCAATTCAAAGAAGGGCAACAAAAATGGTGTAGGACCTAAACCAAAGGTCATATGAAAAGAGACTGTAAGAACTCAATCTGTAGACACTGGAGGAGAGGAGACAGAGGGGTGACATGATAGAGACCTTCAAGTACCTAAAGGGAATAAATAAGTTATGGGGGAGCAGCATCTTCCGGAAGAAAAGATGATCTAGAACTAGAGGGCATGACATGAGACTGGAAGGGGATAGACTGTAGGGAAACGTAAGAAAGCACTCCTTCATGGAAAGGGTAGTGGAGGCATGGAACAGCCTCCCAGCTGAGGTGGGGGGCAAATACAGTGGGGGAATTCAAAACTGCTTGAGCTAGACATAGGAGAACCCCAGCAGTTCAAAAAAGAAGTGAAGTTGTAGATATAGTAGGTTGTGTGTCTTTTTACTAAGTAGGAAAAAGGGGCAGACTGGATGGGACTCACAGTCCTTATCGACCATCATATTGTATGTTTCTATGTAAATTAGGGTCTGACCCCTAAGTCTGAGTCCTACACATCCCATACTGACAGTGACCCCATACGGGTTAACAAGAAAATTTGTGGGGTCTGAGATTTGGCCATTTTTTGGTAAAGAAATTACCAGCATAAAAAAATTGTGCAACAGAATGAAATACCTATTAGGTCATTTCACAGTCAGATGCATGTTTTAAGTGGGGCTGCTGGACATGCGGGATCAAATTTTCAAACAGCCATTTTTGCCACAAGCCACAGATGCATCAAGATATGGTGACCAGACTTGCAGCAAAAAAACAAAAAAAGATTTTCCACATAATGCATCACATTGCTACCCATTAGACCACATTTCTTGGGACTAGCGTGCATCAATGCTGAAGCCGCCCACAAGCAGCTTGTGGCCAGACTTAGCCACAAGCTGCCATAAAAGAGGCCCAAATGTTTGGGATTATAAAGTTGGGTACAGTTGCACCATTTGGCCTAGGTGCAGTTGCGGAGATGCAAGGGTTTGATACAGGGCATAATGCAGGCCCTGTGCCAACCTTTGAAAATATGGCCTATACTGTGTAATCTTTTTGATGTACTGTAAGATGTCTGAATTAAGACTGGATTTTTTATTAATTTTTTGTAATTTTTGACCAGGAAAGGCACACTAAGCTTGATTCCAGGTGTGTCCTGTGGGAGTGTTACATGGACTAGTTTTGTTGATGAGGTAATGTTGACCATGATGCCAGAGAAGCTTCCCTGCTCTTTCTCAGGGCAGCATGGTATGCTTCCTTTTGGAAACTGGAGGACCCAGTTTCAATGGAAGTGGCTCAGGTGGAGGAGACTGCTTCCATCTCCACCCAAAGTAACAAGGAAGCAAGCCCTGTTCAGAATATTCTGGTACCTGAGGGAGTTGTGAATGTTTCTGTTGATAGAGATGGTGTGATCACTACATCATTACAGTGTCTGGGAACAAAAGATCCTGCTATAGATGGTGGTATGTCCAGTTCTATGGATCTCATGACTGAAGAAATGTGGATGGCCAAAGAGCTGCATGAAAAAAAGCAGTATCATCTGGCCATGACAGCCAAAGAGGAGGCAAAGTTTGACTATGCTGTTGTTAACTCTGAGCAGCTGACATGGCAATGAACGCTGATAGCATCAAATGCCCCATAAGGAATGCTCAGCTGTGCTACTGACAGGGCTCTGCTGATAATGATGAATAGTGTGGCTGTGACTAAATTGTCAGATGGGAGCAGTGGCTTGTGAGTAGTACCTGATGGCACTCACGGGAAGCAGCTTGCTTTGAAATAATTGCATCTTCTGCTTGACAGAAGGATTTGGACTGGTCACTGGAACATGTGTTGCTGGCTGCAGGCTTGGAGCAGTTGCCCAGGGATGGAAGGGGGATTTCTAGCAGTTCTCCCATCAGGATTCTGAAGCTTGGGGATCCTCTGGTGTGAGCTTCTGGACACTGCTCACCTACAACAAGTAATTCATAGACTGTTGTGGGGGGGGTCCTATGGACTTGGGTTTGGGTTTAGAGTTGCCTTCTGATGTAGCCCTAATTCAGCACCCAGACCTGAATCTTGTTCAGTTTTAAGACTGAAAGTCCAAAAATAGCATCCAATAACCTCCCCCTTCTGATGAACAGCCCACTGGGTAGGTTTCTGACAATGTGCATATAGCGCAAGCTTCTATTGTAGTCCATCCAGGGTCAAGTAGACTACTTCTGCAGCCATTACAGGCTGTTCCCTGGTCAAGGATATGGCCCTTGACTAAAGGATTCCTCACAACAGCTATCTACTAGCAGTTTACAAGCAGGCCATAAACAGTCTATACCTTCAGGTAGAGAAGTATCCCCTAAGCATAAACAGTTACCTTATGCCTGCTTAGTCCATGCACCAATATACCCTGACAAGTGTCATAATGTGGTTTGGCTCTGCTATAAGGGAGATTTGGATGAGGCCCCAGACAGGGTCTATATTCTATGGACCCTTCTAAAGGACTCCATGTGCTTCTCTGAAAGCAAAATCTAAGCCCTGATTCATGTCTCAGGTAAAGAAACATTTGATATTAGTTTCTAGACCATGGAGGCCCTTTAGAGGTTATGGCAAATGTTTGTCTCACGTAAACATCTCCGTGGTCCCCTTTTTTGGTGATCCCATAGACCAAACTCATACATAAAACTGTTACAGTCTTACTAAGTAATGACGGTGTCAGTATCACAGATATCATTTGTTCGTTAAAGCAGAAATGCACAGTGTTGGGTGACTCAGAATCAATAATTGATTTCAAAAACATCTGGACTGGGGCTAGAAGGTAACAGTCCTGTTACAAAATTCTGTGATGCCAGCCCTTTGGGGCAGCAGTAAGGTCTCTGTCTGCGATGCTGACATCCTGGGTTTGGGAATGGACCCTGGAGTCGGAGGGCCGGTTGGGGGGAGAAGGATGGAGTATCCTGTGGACAGCTCTCCTTCTTGGGAGAAGGGTGGTGTACCCAGTGCAGGATTGACCCCTGGTGGACGCCAGTAAACTGACAGCACTGGGCATCTGCATTCATGGGAGGTAGAACAGTTGTTGGGTACATCCCATGGATGCCATTTCACATCCTGCCTCAGGGGGAATAGCAACAAAAAATTTTGCCACTGCCCCTTCATGATGCCTGACTTGTTGGCTCTGCACCACCTGCCATGAGTCCCAGTTGGCAATGTAGCCACTATAGTCTATTCAGTTTGGCCAGCTCATTGGCTCCGCCTTGGGGGGGCAAGCCAAGAGCCACTCCCTGCAGTTCATTGCCTGTGGACTCCAGAAGTATTCCACGGAACTGCCGATCTGATGGCCCCATCCAGATGGGGTAAACCTGGATCAATTGCCACTTCAGAAAGTCTGGAAGGGGTGGGCAGTCATTCCAGTGAGTTGGGGGCAGAGCCTCGGGGTACTGCAACCCCCCAAAAAGAAATTCTGTGACTGGTCTGCAACACCTGCCTAACAATTTATTTTCAGGCCATGACCATGAAGTGTAGTTTTATGCTGGCCAGCCAAAGGTATGCAATCATTATAGATTCCAGGAGTATCTGAGTGGGTCCTGTGATAAGATCAGGTGAAGTCTTTGTGATGAAGCGGGGCATATTAGTTTACATTGTGTAAACAAACACAGCTGCAATCTGTGTGAAGAATTAGGACATTGATACCACAGCTGTCTGGGCTGCATACAATCAGCCAGATCAGGGTGACCAGCAGGAACAGTATATTTTTGTGACTTTGGCGCAGAAATCTAGGAAGACCACTAATGTCCATGGGAGGGGAGCTCTGAAACAGCAGCCCAGACTGGAACCATCTTCTTCTACTGCTACTCTGATACCAGAAACATAGGATCCCTCTGTACCCACCTTCAGAGTTCCAACCACAGAAGTCACAAAAGAATCCTGATAATGCACCCTAAGCTCAAGATTTGGACACTAAATCTGTTAGGGTATTTGAGCCAAAGATTACACTGGAAATGAAAAATTGCACTTCACAAAGCAAGGTTTATTGATCTAACATAATATACTGCATTAGCCCTGGCAGCCCAGCTTACTAAGAAAGAGTAATGAACAATTACCTCTCCTTGAGAGACGAATCAGACAGGTGTGAAAACTTCAGTACTTCATTTCATGGTTCATAGTTTCTCACCTTCTGCTTGTCACAATCAGGCTTATATACCCTTTCTACTTGTCAATGTCTTCATAAGCAACATTGCAGAGGGTCTAGAAGGGAGGGTTAGCCTGTCTGCAGATGATGCAAAGCTATGTAACAGGGTAGATACCCAGAGAACCTGTAGTTTGTCCGTAGTTACGATCGAACTACAGATTATTATTAGCTTCTGAAAACCTTCTAGGGCTTCTTATATATGTGTTTTTTAGCACCTTACACTATTTAATTGTGTTAGGTGCACAGTTTTAAACTGATTTAGCAGACTTCGGGTGCATGGGTTTTGTGACCACTAAACTGAACTTCTGGGTCACATACTGCTTTAAAAGCCAATCTATTGGTGAGCAGGGCATGCACTGAAACACGCACATCTGCATGTGTTCTGCGTGTTCAGCATGAGTAGCTTGAGTAAGTATAAATCAATTTGAATCATTTGGTAAGATTATAGCTTACTACAAATTGGTACCTGGGTTTTAAGTGTTTCTGTGGGTTTGGTAACATGCCTATACCTGATAGCCTTATTATGTCTAACACTAGTAAGTCTTTGTGATTCACTAGTGGCACCTGATGTATAATATGCCAAATGTACAGTACCCGTGAGGCAAGTGAGACCGTAAACAAGTTTACTTGTGCTAAATGTTTAGAAAATGAGTCTCTAAAACTGGCAGTTGCCACGTTTAATGCTAGGCTGTCAGAACTTGAAGCAAGTCAGTACCAAATGCAGGCTAGGTTTCAGGCTTTCAGTCAAACCCCATCCTGTATTACAACTAACCATCCTGACGCTATTGGTATGTCCCTGCCTGGTTTAGGTCTTCCAAATACTAGTGATTTTAGTACTGGTACTACCTTTGAATTACATGTTGGTAGTAAAAGAAAGCGCCCCAGGGAACAGGATAATACTGATAATTTGGATGAACACTGGTATGAGGTACAAGGTAAAAGAGCTTATAAAAAAGAGCGTAAGGCCACACATTTTTCTCTGATAACAAATAATAGATTCAATCCCTTAAAGGTGGTTGATGACACTGATGGGGCTATTATCCCTTCAGATGATATCTCCTCCAACCTACCAGACACTGGCAACCCTAGCATCATCCCTGTGGCCACTTGCAGTCCCCTAGACCCCTCTTATCTTTGCCCTCCTCCCTCTAATATCCCACTAGTACCACTAGATGTTTCTTCCCTAGGCCACTGCTTGAATGTGTGTTCCCCTTGGTAAATTCTACTAACCAGATGGAGACCTCCCATATCCCTTGTGATACCCAAAGGCAAGTGTTTGTTCTGGGGATTCCATCATTACATATTTGGATAGGGCTATATGTGATCCTGATAAGGCTAACCGCACATATTCTAGTTTTAGAGGTGTCACGATTGCTCATATGTAAAGCATGGCTCATAATATCGTAGCCAATAGTGGCCAAAATCCACTGGTAGTTCTCCATGTTGCTACTAATGATTTTCTGCTTTCTGGTTTAATGGATACAAAGAAAGATCTTATGGCTCTCTCTAATACATTGCAGGGCACTGGATATGAGACTGCCTTTTCTGAAATCTTACCTGTCCTGAGAGCATCTGATGCTTTCAATAACAATATACATAAGTTTAACAACTGGCTTTGCTTGAGATGCCTTAAGCAAAATCAAGTATGTCTTACCCACTGGGAATAATTTTTTGGTAGACCGGAGCTTTATTGTAGAGATGGCCTCCGTTTGAGCCATAAAGGTAATCTAGTATTGGGAAAACATATATTGAAATACATTAATGAGCATTTAAACTGATTGTTTGAGGGGAGAGATGAGCCCCTCCCCAGAGGCTATCGGCTAAAGTGCACATCCATAACCAGGCAAAACAACTGAAATATTTATATTTCAATGCCAACAGCTTCAATTATAAAATAGATGAGCTAAAGGTCTTACTAGCAGTGGACAATATTGATGCAGTATTGATTACAGAAACATGGGACAATGAAAAAGCAAGCTGGGATCTCTCACTGTCTGGGTATACTCAGTATAAACATAATAGACAAAATAAAAAGGGAGGTGGGATCACTATTTTTCTTAAAGACTCATTACAGTCAGTAGATATCTCAAATAGGGTCAAGTCCCTATTAGTCCATCTGAGTCACTATGAATCAAATTAATGTTAAATAAAAATCAACACCACATCTTAGGAGTGTGTTATCACCTGTCCAGTGCATTCACTGACCTTCTTGATATATTAATTACAGAAATAGAAACAGCCTGTACTTTAGGGGATATTATTCTTACAGGGGATTTCGGAGTCATGTGATGCAAGTTCCTGAATAGCAGTCGGACTTGGTAGCTCCAGCCACCAGCTCCAATTTTTGAATATTTTAGAACTTTAAAAGACCAAGATATCATGATCTTCATTCCTATAACTTGTCTGAAGATACCTGGAACATCTTTCAGTAATTCAAGTAGTAAATGGATGTGGAGATGTGAAAAGCGCAGCTGAGACATACCACAACAGCCACCTCGGTGAAGGCCCCAAAGAAAGTTAGGCCTCACCAGCCACCAGAGATTTGGAAGCTGAGCCTGCTACTAATGAAAACGAGCCTCTAACATTGGCACAATTTCTGGCTGAATTCAAACCATTTCATGCAGAATTATGATCAGCTAGAGAAAAGCTAAAAATCAGATGCTCAAGTCTTGGAAGACCTGTCCAGAAGAACCGGGGACTGCGAGGCTAGAATTACTTCAGTTGAAAATCATTTTTCTGCACAACAGCCAGAGATAGTGGCACCAAGGCAAAAGCTCAACAGAATGGAAACAAAAATAGAAGATCTGGAGGGTAGAAGCAGGTGCAATAATGTTATCATTATTGGCCTACCAGAACAGGAAGAGGGTACTAACTCAATCTTATTTACCCAGAAGTTTTTGCTTAAAATAGCAGGTCCTATGCCCTTTGGAGATAATTATACCATTTAGAGGGCTCACAGGGCTCTGCGAGCAATGCCGCCTCCAAACACACCACCTCATACTTTTATTTTCCATTTCTTGAATTTTCAAGAATGGGAACATGTACTCCTGAAGATTAAAGAACTTAAAGAAATTAAATGAGAAGGAGCTAATTTGAGAATCACTCAGGGCCTTCCACTTTCTGTATGGCAAAAGTGAGTGGAATTCCACCCTATAGTGGTTAAACTGATAGCCTCCAGCACCCGCTTTTGAATGGGTTATCAGGCAAAATTACAAGTATTGTTACCAGGTGGCTGGGTTACGTATGAAGATGTGCAAGTGGCTACTGTTGGTTTGAAAGCAGCGCTGCCCAAATTGTTTTTTCACCATTCATGTCCAACTCTGGGGTAAAAGGTAAATTCCAGTCTCCTCCCAAAAGCATCGAGAGATGGGCAAAAGGGGACAAGATCTCAAGTAATTCTACAAAAAAGCTTGGTGTACTATTAAATGGTTGATGTCTACCACAACAGGAAGCACTTTGTCCTATGTTCCATCATGAGTCAAACTAGAAATTGAATTGATCTGAGCAACTGGTCTTGATACAATCTCGCTTTTGTATACTACAATGAAGTCTCTTCCCCTCCAAAATGGCATCTACTCCTATAAAGGTTTCCTTAAGAATTCATACTTAATTATGCTCCTTATTACGGTTCTCACCTAGTAAGGACAGATACCAACCACTGTGTCAAAATCCTAATTTAAAAATTGGTGAGAAAACGATTTTGGGCTCCTGGATACCTCAATTACAGGGCCTAAGGGATAACGACCTTTTATAGGATGGTAAATGTCTCCCGACTGTAGCTGTTATTGCTAAATATCAAATTCGACCTAATCAGACATTCAAGGTTCTCCAGCTGAGACACTTGGTGGTACAATTACAGGACAAACTTAGTAGTGAAAGGACTTATGGCTACTTTTTTGAGTCTATTTCTCAAAGTGTGTGGAAACCTCATGTAGTATCCAAATTACATACTTTCTTGTTCAATCAAGCATATGTGGATCTTACTGGTAAGCCTCATTACTGGTCTACTCAATTTGAGGATCAAGACAGAAACTGGGAGGTCATCGGGCAACACACTTATAGATAAATAACCCAGGATAGATTAAGGGTAATGCAGTTTCAAATTTTAAATAATCTGTTCTGGACCCCAATTAAATTATTTAAAATTGACCATACTTCTGACCCTTTATGTAATAGTTGTCAACAAAATGAAGGGTCACTATATCATAATTTTGGGGAATGTCCATCAATAAAAGAATTATGGGAAAAGATCTAAGTAAAAGCAGATCCTTTGCTTGGAATTGAACAACACTTCACATTGGAGGTGTGTTTACTGGGAGACTATTATAATGTTAAGGTTATGGCTAGGATATTTTATATGGCAATAATATCATCTTCCCTTAAAAAGGTTGTTTTAAAGCATAGGATGGATTATCTCCCAGTGACCTATGCCTAATGTTTGCAGGAATTACTGTTCAGTTTGAATATGGAAAAGATAGGAGCATACAGGAGGCATTTCCTCCCTCAGTATGTGTCCAATTGGGAACACCTACACACCTTATATCCCTGTCACACAGGGATCCACTCTTCCGTTTAGATGGGATTAAGATAGTGATAACGTTTGAGACTGGAATCCATTTATTACTGTGGTTGCTTTAGATACTCTCAAGGTACCTGTCCATATGTTCCCTGTGAGGGGGGAGGGAGGGGGTAAGGAGGTTGGTTGGTGGGAAAGGGGGAGTAAGAAGTATTATTTTCTTGTAAGAGTTTATACACCTTTGTTGCTTGTCTGATATGTGTCATACTTCTTGCTCTGTAAAACTGGAAAAGTTAATGAACTTGAATTAAAAAAATCTTACAGGTGGTTTCAACCTAGGTGAAATTGACTAGAAGGGGCATATAGCTACCTCATGCTCAGGGAGAAAACTACTTAATACTTGGCAACAGTGTCACCTTACTCAAGGTGTAGAGCAACTAACTCAGGGCCATAATATCCTGGATCTTGTCCTTCATAGTAGAAGGCTGGAACCCAATAACCTAACTGTTTCTACACAAATTGGGAATAGGGATCACTGTTCCATCAGGTTTGATTTAGAACATAGGGTAGTTCCATTGAAAAACAGTTCTAAAATATATATGTACAAAAAAGCTGATATTTCTAATATTAAAACTAGCTTAGACAGAGTGAATTGGCAATCAGTTTTAAAAACTGATGGTATTAGGGAGTACTTCAATACACTACATTAAAAAAGTACTGACTTAAGGAATATATATAGTCTGACTAAGTTAAAAAAAATACCTCAAATCAATATAAGCCAAAATGGATAAATAATTCAATAAAAAATAGCATTAAGAAAAAAAAATAAACAGTATGTAGCCTACTTGAAATCACAAACTTCAACTAATTGGTGTCTATACCTTAATATTCAAAAAAAAAAAAGTTGTATCAGAAAAGCAAAAAAATTCTGGGAGCTCAAATTAGCAGTCAATGCAAGTAAGGACAACAGTAAGTTCTTCTTTGCATACATTAATTCTCTTAAGTAAGCCACTTGCCAAGTTGGACCAATCCAGATAAATGATACCTTAATCCATAATCCTCTTGTTATGGCTAACCTATTTAATGTTAACTTTTGCAAGATATTTTCAAATAATGAAATTGCTGACATAATCGAAGATTCTATGGGTTGGCACAGTACCATTTCTGAATCTGAAGTTCATGCAAACTTGATTACTCTCAAAGGGAAAATTATCACGTCTCCAGATGATGTATTAGGTCACCTTTTGTATTTGCTGGCAGACAGTCTGTCTTTTCCTCTTAAACTGCTTTATGAACATTGTATAAATCAAAATTTTGTTCCTGAGCTTTGAAAAACTGCACATGTGATTTCTATCCACAAAAAAGCACCAAGGGACCATTGGGAGAATTACAGACCAATTAGCTTAACCTCCCCTATGAGCAAAATCCTGGAAAGTTTGATAAAAGACATGATTGCCTCTGCTCTGTCTGTATTTGATGACAAAGAACACGGTTTTAAGAAGGGCAGTAGTTGCTTGACCAACCTATTGTGTTTCTATGAGGATGTCAGTTTACAGCTTGACAGCAGACTCCAGTATGATGTAATTTATATTGACTTTAGTAAGGCTTTTGACCTTCTTCCCAGTTGAGCACTACTACATAAACTCATTTCTGTTGATATTGATCATACCATTGCGAGATGGATATCCAATTGGCTGACTAATAGAGCACAGCGAGTTCTGATTCATGGAAAGATTTCTGGTTTGGGGTCAATCACTAGTGGAGTACCACAGGGCTCTGTTCTGGGCCCCTGCCCTTTTCAGCTTTTTATAGCTGAGATAACTAATAACTGCCATTTAAATACCATTAAATATGCAGAAGTCATCAATATCGGTGGACTGTGTTCCTATCCAGAGCAGATTGCATCCATTCAAAATGACTTGGATAACATCACTAAATGGATCAATACTTGGGGGATAAAATTAAACCATGATAAATGCAGGATTATGCACTTGGGTACCAAAAATCCCTCTCACACTTACATATTAGACAACAGAGTGTTGACCAATACTGGTATAGAGAAAGATTTGGGGGTTCTGGTGTCAGATGATTTTCTGCCTGAGTCACAAATTATTGCAGTTATACTTTAGGCCAACAGGATTATTTGGTCAATCAAGAGAAATATTAGATCAAGAGATAGCAATGTACTAGTGCCCTTTTATAGTGCCTATGTTTACCCACATCTATACTTCTCTTCCCCATTATGGGGCCCCTTTAGGAAACATTATATTTTGCACCTGGAGAAAGTGCAAAGACATTACACTAAACTTGTGAGAGGTTTACATAATGCATCATATGAAACTAGACTTATTTCCTTAAATTTAATGTCCCTCACTACTTGGCGGTTAATAGGAGACCTCCTTCTTATGTTTGATATCATGAAGGATCCATATTTATTGACTAATCTAGGGCTGGTGTTTAGAGATGACATTTATAACCTTAGAGGTCACCCATTCCAACTACAACATAGGAAATTTAACTTCATGCCACAGAAATTCTTCTATACTTTATGTACCATTAAGCCCTGGAATGCTTTACCAGTGGAGGTGATCACTAGCTGTTCCAAGTCTATGTTTAAATCCCAACTGGACACCTTGATCCTTTCTGGTACTACTCTTAGTTATTATTAGTTATAAGGAGGAATCATGGGTCTCACGGCTCTCTGGCTCCTGTTCAATCTTAATATGAATTTTTGTATGAAAGGTATACAGAAAATGAAGATAGATCTGAAGATGCTAGGAAACTGGTCCAAGGAATGGACGTTGTGTTTCAATGCAAAAAAGGGCAGGGTTATGCACCTGGGGGGAAGGAATCCTAGGGTCGAGTATGAACTAGATGGGGTAACACTAGAGGCCACCAATGAGGAAATGGATCTAGGGGTAGTCATGGAAGACAACTTCAAAGTGGCTAAACAGTGCAACAAAGCAGTCGGAAAGGCTAACAGAATGCTAGGGTGCATAGGGAGGGGTATAACAAGTAGGAGGAGGAAAGTGGTAGTACCATTGTACAACTCCCTAATAAGGCCTCATCTGGATTACTGTGTTCAGTTCTGGAGGCCCCATCTCCAAAAATACATAGACAGGATGGAGACGGTACAGAAGGGGTGACAAAAATGGTGTCCGGGATGCAGCATGAGTCATATGAGAAGAGACTCAGAGCTCTTAATATGTACTCCCTGTTGGCAAGAAGAGTGAGGGGGGAAATGATAGAGACCTTCAAGTATCTGAAGGGGATCAACAGAGTACCAGAGGGGAGCATCTTTCACATGAAGGGAAATAGCAGAACAAGGGGGCACAACATGAGACTAAAAGGGGGAAAACTTCAGGGGAACTTGAGGAAATTCTTCTTCACTGAAAAGGTGGCGGAGAGATGGGACAGTCTCTCCAAGGAAGTGGTGGGGCAGCCACAGTTCATGGATTCGAGAATGCATGGGATAGGCACATAGGAATTATCAAGCTAGGGCAAAAGAGGGGGACTTGTCATAGCATCTAAGGTACCTTAAGCATTAAAAAGAGGGATAGGGCAGACTAGGTGGGCCACAAGGCCCTTATCTGCTGACAACATTTACATATCTATGTATCTATGTTATCATACAAAACTCAGTATTTGTCCATACAAGATGATCTTTCACTGGGTACATTACTGTATTTTTCTAGTCTGAGACTGGGCTTTTTTACATAGCAGAAAAGCACAAGGCAGTAACCATCCTTATTGCCTTATCATAGTAAAAAGCTGAACACAGTGCACTAATTCTATTTTTGCAATAGCAAGGAGATTAGCACAGAAAAACAGAAAGTCTTAGAACAGAAAATATTCCCATTAATGGTTTTACCTTCTCCTGTCAGCACTTTACAATATATTCTTTATGCCAAATTGTCAAACAGTATTCCTACAAATCCCCTCCTGTGGATGCAACTGCAGAAACAGTCTCTAAGGAGGTAATGCCCCCAGCCTCCACATCTGACACAAGAGACACAGGATGGTCACTAGAAGATGATGTAATTGGAGCCAGTCCAAGTCAAACATCTTAAGAACTGACTTGGTGACCCTGTCCAACAGATATGACACCCTGCAGGGCCTGAAACAATCGAATAAAATAGGGGATGACTCTGATGTTTTCTCTGTTCTTTCCTCTGAGCCTGACCCATCTTCAGAAACAGAGGATGTTAACATAGATGAATCAAGTAAAAATGACAAGAAAAACAAGATTGAGAAGGGGGGACTACGGGAAGAAATAATCATCAATAATGGGACTACCTGTATTGACTTTCTACTCTTTCTCTTATGTTGTTGCCTGAGATTGTTATCACCACCACTAATGTGAACAGCATAGAACGTTGTAAGAAAAAGATAGCTGTTTTCTCACATTTTCAATTTTCTGGTTCTGGAGTGATTTCTCTACAAGATATCAGAATGTACCTTAGAAGAGCTTGTCATGGCAAAAAAGGCTTGGTGTGCTGGGCCTCCTTTTTGGTCACTGGGCCCTGATAAATGTTCGGGTGTGGGTATTCATTTCAATATTTCAGATGTAGCAGTTATCAAACTGATTGTTATATCTCCAGGCAGAACCTTACTCTTGGACATTAAACTGCAGAATTAGATTTTTAATTACAGACTAAGTCAGAGAACTGCTCTGCTTAAGTTGATCCAGCCATATTTGTTTTCTTCAAAACTGATAGTACTGGGCAATGATTTCAACTGTGATTGGTCTACCTTGCACCATGGTGCATAAACAAAAACTAAGAAAATATTCTGTGACATGCATTTTTTTGCATAGCTTTGTCCATATAGCAGTTATCAGATGCTTGCCACAAGGTAATGCTTAAAAATGACCCCAACTTTTTTAAAGGGACACTGTTAGCCTGTTTTTCACCATATTATTTCTGGTTCAAAACCTACATTTTATGATTACTTACCATCTCTAAAATTCATTGGTGTTGCTGTTTGTTTTGTCTGTCTTATTGTTTAGTAGAACTGCAATGCATGCTAATGTATTTATAAACAACCTTGTTTTGTTTACAATACTGGATCTGTTCTTACTGCATACTTCCTGAGCATTAGAAACACCCCCAAACAGTGCAGTCGCTCATGATGCAATAACCTCCTAAATTCCCACTGTATCATGAGTGGCTAGACTGTGTAGGGGGTGTTCCCAATTCCAGGAAATATGCAGCTGGAGCTGATCAAGGAATGTAAACAAACCTGTGTTTGTGTGGTAACACCAGTATGGGGAGCAGTCTGTTTTTCACTTCTTTAAAGAAAATAAGAGTTATAATTAAACTACCAGATTCATCAGCAATCCTTATAGAATGTTGGCAATCATAAAATGTGTTTTTTAAACAAGGGACACTTCGAGACCTAAGGGGGTTGACAGTGTCCCTTTAAAGGTCCCAGTGCTACTGGAATTGATTTTCTTTTGATTTCTTCTTATGTACCCTTGCTTTCAGCTTCCACTAAACATTTATAGTAATATTAGTCAATCATGGTAGGTGAATTTTTCCTTTCTATTTTGTTTTTGTTAATGACATCTCCATGTGCTAGCTTCCTGACAGCAAATGTTAATAGTATTAAAGTCTGAGGAGGAGGCACACTCCCTTAGCATACTTCCAGCTATCTCCATGTGAAATAGAAACATAGAAACATAGACTTTGATGGCAGATAGGGACCGCTTGGCCCACATAGTCTGCCCATTTCCCAACCTACAGGATAGGCCAGAGATCCTAGTTAACCAACAGCCTATTTCTTCCTACCCCCACAAGAATTGCCTTATGTCTGTCCCATGCATTCTTGAATTCTCTTACAGTTTTATATCCCACAGCCTCCTCAGGAAGGCTGTTCTATGCATCCACTACCCTCTCTGTGAAAACATACTTCCTCACACTGCCCCGGAACCACCCCCCCCCCCATCTTTAAATTTTGTACAAGACATAGGTGATATGAGATGGGTGTTCATGAGTGGTCCGTGACATCTTGACCTTGATGAGTGCTGAAATTAAAAGTGGTCACTGACCATGAATGAAGATATATTCCATATCTCATGAATGCACATCACATGTGTGGTTTATACAATATATGTTAATGTTTTTCCTAGTGACTAAAACATGAATGTTTGCAGTCTTTGTAGTTTGTGTATTTTTAGGATTCTCAGTGGAGACATGTGATGCACTGATTGAAATATGTAGCTCATGCTGGCAGGAGAGAGTGGCTGAAGAAACTAGAAACCATATGACACAGGTGTCAGAATGAAAAGCTTAGTGTGATGTACCCAACTAGCTAGATACATTTTGTGATACACCCTACTGTGGAGATAAAAATGTTATAATAGTTGGTCTTCTTTGTACAAATAGTGCTTTTATTTAGCATAAAAGCACTAAGGTATATTGTATAAACTAGGCTTCAGGTTGTGTGTAAGGAATCCAGTGCCAGTAAAGCATGATATCCTGGACCTTCCTTTTCGTCTTTTGGACCTGAACCCTGTTCTGGGAGATGGTATTCTTTTTAATACCCTGGATGTGTGTGAAGGTAATAAAGTTACTTGATTTAAACCCAGGATGGGTTTTGATGTTGGACATCAAGCTACATGATTCTTTATGCAGGCTTGTCAACAATTATGCACCACAGTCAATAGCAGACAGGAGTGACATCTTCAACTTAATGCAAGCTTTTTTGTTTACTTCAAAATCTGTACATTTTGGTGGTGATTTTAACTACAGCCTATCACCCTTTCACAGTGGTGCACAAAACATAAGAACGTTTTTAGTGATGTCTTTTTTTGTCAAATCTTGTAAAAAAAAAAAAAAAAGGGCTATCAGATGCCTATTACATGGCCAACCAAAGGAATGATCATACCTTTTTTAAAGGTCAGTTAGCCACCCGCATACATTTTAATTTCATTTCCTCGCATCTCTCATTCTACCTGCCTCAGTAGGCCCACTAGAATTCTCAGACCACAAAATAGTCACAGTGACTGTTAGTACCTCCTCTAGGATAAAATATGGCCTGGGAGTTTGGAAATTACACTCCATTCTGCTCCAAGATCCTGTAGTAGTAGTAAATTTCCTTAGTGAATTTATCTCATCCATGAAATCAGTTCTTGTCTGTTATGATGGCCCCCTGCTCTGGTGGGAGGGGAAAAAACTAGAACTGAGCATTTTTTACATCGTGGGGAAATAAATACAGTAAAAGAGATTATTTGAAATATTTGACACATCATCACCAGCTACAAAAATTGTAATCCTTAACTGTTGAGATGGGGCCAACTATAGCCAACAGATTGCAAATGTTAAGAAAGAGATTTCCTCATTCCATTTAAAAAGGTTGCAGGCACAGCAGGAAGAACAGCAGTATGGGATATGGGAAAATTGCCCAAATCTTTCCCTATGATATATACAAAAATAGGCTTGACAAGAAATCAATGTTACAAGTAGCAGATGGCAAAGGAGCACTACACTCTGACACTGACAGTTTGTTGCCAGTTGTATCCAAGTATGTTAGTTGGCTTTTTTGCCAAGGTATAACTTCAGTCTCAGGTAGAGTCTTTTTTTTCAGATCTGTTTCTTCTTCAGGCTGCTTTCCACCTTGTACCTGGCTTAATCAAACCCATGACAAGTGATGAAGTGTTACATGCTATGCAGGCACTGAGTATTGACACCACACCAGGAACTGATGATCTTACAAATTAATTTTATAAACTAACAGCCCTGGGTTTAGGGGATGAAATAACTCAGATTTTAAATTATATTTGGTGTCACATCTCTTTAGTCTCTAACATGAAAGAAGGAATTTTAGTCCTTCTGCACTAAGCAGGTGACAAAAGTGATCTGTCCAACTGGAAACCTATATGCCTCAAACTCTGAATTAAAGAGCCTGCCCCAAATTCTCACTTTTAGGTTGGCACAGGTAATTGAACATCTAATAACCATATCCTAGGCTTGTTCAATATCAGGCATCCCAGGCTTGTTCAATATCAGACAGGGTTATTCAAGACCATCTTATTCTTCTACATGAACTGATAGAACAAGTCAATACAGATAGAATATCCAGATCTTCATTGAGGTTATCTCTCGTATCACGCCACACAATTGGAACTATAACCACCAGGTACTAGGACCATACAGAAATGTTTTAGCTAGCAGTCTAACTAGGGCCACCCACAACGATGTCCAATGCTGATGTCCTGCCTATATAAACATGTGTGGCCCTTGCCCTCCTCAGTTCTTTTCCATCAGTCAACCGTCACTCATCGGACTCCACAGAGACACTGCAGCTTCAGTAGACTGACAAATCTTTGATTTCTTTCCTTATTTTCTTTCTCACCCTAGTTTGTTAATCACTTTATTTTATAAAGTGATTTCCAAATTCATTTATGCTGGCTGACCCTGAGAAACTCTTCTGTTATTACGGGTGCAGTAAGAAGATCTTCGATAAAGACAACCACAACACCTGCTTCCATTGTCTTGCTGTATACCGTGATGTTAAGGCCTGTGAAGTCTGCTGAGGATTCAATCAGGCTACCTGGTGGTGCAATCAGAAAATCTTAGAAAACATTCTCCTGGAACAGAAGGTCTCCCAAATGGAGAAGGAGCTCCAGGCTAGAAGCTCCTCCACCTCGCCAGTTCTGTCCATGGGCTCCCACTCCTTCAAGGCCTGGGACAAATCATCTGGCAAAGACAAGCACCAGGAGAGTGAACAGAGCAAGAAGAAATCCTCCCAGGTCTGCTTTCAGTTGCAATGTCAGGTGCTGACCGGAACTGGGTCATCAATCACCTTGGCAGCAACACCCACTACTGCCCACACCCGCTTTTCCACAGCGTTGGCCTTGGCAACGCTTCCTGCTGATCTTTTCAATAATGACTCATCAGTGTCAGGCCTACTGATGCCTCTACTGCAACTCCTGTTGCTTAAGCCCATTATGGTTCAGGGGCAACAGGCAGGACTCTCCACTGGACCTTCTTTGGTCAGTGTTGGCCTGTTAACATCAGGCTTTTCACCTCTCCTATTAATGCCTTTGACCATCTCGATGATGCTGGGACCCCAGCCTCTCCCGTTGACATCTCAGGAACACCTGCCATTCTGGCCCCCTCTTACCCAGGGGCTTCAGGCCAGGGTTTCTGCCAGCTCTACATTGACCAGCGCTAGTCCTTTGACCAAGGACTTTCTGCCTCCCCCATCACCTACCTAGGGCATTTTCTCAATGTTAGGACCCAACCACCCCCATCACCATCTCCAGCCCTCCAACCAGTGCTGGGGCCCCAGTTCTGTTGATGCCTCAGACCATACCACCAATGCTGGGGAACCAGCCCCCCTGTTGGCACAGCAAGCTGTTCAAATGACAGTACTGACTATCGATGTCCAGATTATACTGTCTTCCTTCTGGGGTTTCATGTACTGCTTTGCCCTCCCAGGCCCATCTACACCGGGGCCTACTAGGTCTGCCCCTGCACTGCAACCCCTCACACTGACACACCCTGCATGCTCATCAATTTAGTCTGTGCCCATTTCAAAGCCTGGGGTCAATGATGATTACCACCTTGCTCTCCTCCCTCCTGATGAGGAGGAGGAAGAGGAAGAAGAAGAGGCTAGGAGCCCTTTCAGCTTGGTCTCTACTGTTTCTTCAGGGGGTGATGACTCCTCCAAGTATATCCACTGGTTGCCCTCTGATGGCTCATCCTTCATCTCTGTGATGAGGCAGCTGCAAGCAACTATGGGGTTTGATGCTGAGGAGCAGGCTGTTACCTGAAGAAATCTGACAGAATACCTGGAACTGCCAGATTCCCCCTCTTTTAATTATTTCTCCTCTGCTAGATACATTTGAGGATGCCAATATGGCTGCCTGGTACAAGACAAATATGATACCTGTGATTCCCAGAAAGGCAGACAAACTGTACCAGGCAGCCTCAGGGAAGCCAATTTTCACAGAGCAACCTTGGGCAGATTCAGTAGTGATAAACACTGCCTATGATAAGACCAAGAGATTGCAGCACATCAGCACCCCCCCCCCGCCCCGGATAAGGAGTCCAGAAAGCTCAATCTTATGGGCAAGAGGGCCTATGCCTCTTCCACACTGACTGTTAGAGTCATTAATTACATTACTGATATGGTCAAGTTTCAAAATACTCTCTGGAAGAAGGGGCAAAGCTGTGGCTCATTCCCTTCCTGAGGATCACCAGAGACAGGAGCTGCTTAATGCCCTCCATTCCAGAGCACATGTGAACAAGCACCTCCTGAGGACTGCCTATGGTGTTGCGGATGCCTCTGCTAGGGCAGCTGCAGATGGCATCTGTCTCAGATGACATTCTTGGCTCAGGATGTTCAGCTTTGCCAGTGGTGTACAACAGTCCATCCTGAATGCCACCTTCAGAGGCTACAAGCTCTTCAGAGTGGATGTACAGGACATCCTTTCTGACCTGTAGGCTTCAAGAAGAACCCTGTGGTCAGTTTACGCTCTTTACTATACACAGGCAAGAGGTGGTCAGAAGATGCCTTTTCATTGGGCCTCCCACAAACCCAAGCTGGGGACCCCAACTGCCAGGCAAGCACCGAGCAACCACAGCCCTGCCCACCCCTCCACCACTGAGAAGGCCCCTAGAGGTGGAAGTGCAGCCTCAGCCACTGGCCCTACCTCAGCATGACTCCTTGCAGGACCCCCACCCTCCAGCAATGCAGGCAGCAGTGTTAGGGGGTTGCTTCTCACACCACCTGCATAGGTGGCAGATCATGACAGATGCTTGGATCTTGCAACTCATAGAGCAAGGCCACATGCTAGAACTTCTGGAGTGGTCTTCAGATCTTCCTCCAGTTCATTCGAGCTACCCTCAAGATCACATCCCAGTGTTGCTGTAGGAAATTATCACACTGCTGCAGAAAAGGGCCATAGAACCAGTTCCAGAGGATCAGAGGAACTGAGGGTTATATTCCCACTTCTTTCAAGTTCCCAAATCTGCAGAGGATTTGTGGCCCATCCTGGACCTGCAAAACCTGAATTTATACATCCAGTACAAGAAGTTCAGGATGGTAACTCTACAAGGCAATGCTGCCTCTACTGCACAAGGGAAACTGGACATGATCCCTGAACAAGCATGATGCATAGCTGCACATAAAGATATCTGCTCCTCACAGGAAGTACCTCAGGTTCCTTTTCCAGGGCTGTAGGTCTTTATCAAATGTTTGGCAGTGGTGGTAGCAGCCCTCAGGAGGGAGGGACTGTATGTCTTCCTTTACCTGGATGACTGGTTGTTCAAAGCTCAACTCAAGGAACAGCTCATCTGCACCCTTGCATGAACCAGACAGCTGATCTATACCCTAGGGATCATTGTCCACCTGCCCAAGTCAATCATGACCCTCTGTCATTGACTCCAGTGCATAGGAGCCATATTGGACACTGCCAGGATGCAACCTTCCTGCCTCAAGACATGGAGGACCACCTGATAGAACAGAACAGCATCCAGTATGTCATGGCACAGACATTCCTGCTGATGCTGGGCCTCATGGCTATAGCCATTGCCATGGTTCCTCTGGTGAAGCTGCACATGCAGATCCCCAATGGACTTAAATCATCCTATGGGATCAATGCACTGATGATCTAGAAGAAAAGGTTATGGTGGCTTCGGCAGTAAGAAAAGTACTTCAGTGGTGGATGGAACCTAGCAATCTACTCAAAAGGGTTCCATTACTGATTGCCTTCCCTCATCAGACCCTCACCATGAATGCTTTGGAGATGGGCTAGGATACACATTTGGGCCCTCACCAAATGCAGGCAACTTGTGCTGTTGCGGAGAGTTCCCTCCACATAAACATCCTTGAGATGAGGGCCATCTTATACGGCCTGCATGCCTTTCAGGCCTACCTGTCCCTGGGCACTCTGCTAGTGAAGAAGGACAACATCAGTGTAATGCACTACATCAACAAGTAAGTGGGAAGCCATTCATTCCCCCCTGTGCAGGGAAGTGATGAGAGTCTGGTGCTGAGCTCTAGAACACAGTCTAGAACTGTTGGCAGGTGCCTAAAACATCTTGGCAGACAGACTAAGCAAGTCATAGTCCAGGATGCATGAGTGGGAACTGCTGACCTCAGTTGTAGAAGACTTGTTTGACAGGTGGAATTGTCCAGAATTGGACCTTTTTACATCTCCACTCAATGCAAAACTGCCACTTTTCTGCTTGCTTGCTCCAGGGCCTGGAGTTTTCTGCTGAGACTTGTTGTCTCTCTTTTGGAAAGGTAGGTTCCTTTATGCCTTCCCTCCCTTCCTACTACTTCCGAGGGTGCTGATCAATCTTCAAATGGAAGGGGAGACTATGATCCTCATTGCTCCTTTTTGGCACCATCAGATCTGGTTGCCCTTACTGCAGCAGTGGGCAGCGGTACCTCCAGTACCCCACCAGTGTACAAAGGCTTGCTCTCACAGGAGCGGGGCACACTAGTCCAGCTGGACCTCAAGTCCCTATGCCATCATGCCTGGCACTTGAAGACATAGCCATGGCTCAGTTTGGGGTATTGCAAAAGTGGGTTATGTCCTGGTGGCTGCTAGGAAGCCCTCCTCCAGGGCCCCTTATTCCATGAAGTGGAAGCGCTTTGCTTTATGAGTGGCTTCCCATCATCTGGATCCATTCACTTAACCAGTGAATCAGATTTTAGAGTACCTCAGATTCTGTCCTGCAATACTCTTCCATTAAAGTTCATGTGCCCACTGATGGCCATACAGTGGCTCAATTGAAGGTGTCCCATACATTTTTGAGAGGCAGTCTTCATATGAAGCCTCCCATCCACAATCCAGTTCTGCCCTGGGATTTAAATTTTATGTTAGAAAACCTTACTTTGGGTCCTTTTGAGACATGCAAGCTATGCTTTCTGTCCTGGAAAGGGTTATGTTTAGTTGCTATTACTTCTGCTTGAAGGATTTCTGAGCTTCAGGCTCTTATGTGTGAGTCTCCTTATTTGGTTTTCCACAAAGACAGGGTGTCTTTGTGTATCAACCACAAGATTTTACCAAAGGTGGTGTCTGAGTTTACCCTGAATCAAGCCATCCACCTGCCTGTGCATTACCCAGAGCATGCCAATCCAGGGGAAGCATTGCTTTCTGCTTTAGATGTACATAGAATACTCAGATATTATGTTCATTGCACAAGGGACTGCAGGAAGTACTCACAGCTGTTTGTTTCTTTCACCCCTGTAAAAGAGGGTGTACCAGTTTAGAAACAGTGTCTGTCCAAATGGTTGGCCAACTCTATTATAGGAAGTAAGGTAAGGAACTTCCTGGGGTTCTGCATGTCCATTCAGCCAGAAGCATACCCACTTCTGTTGCCTGTTTCAGAAATGTATCAGCCTCTGAGATCTGTGCCGCTGCCACTTGCATTACTGTCTGCACTTTTACTAAACACTACAGTCTGAACATTGCCTCTAGAAGAAGGGCAAACTTTAGTCTGGTTGCACTTCAAGGCCTTCTGTCTTCTGCCCATAGTCTCCAGCCACCCAGAATGTCTTTTTGTCAGGACTGCTTTGGACTCGTTCCATAAGTATGGTCTGATGCAAGAGATATCCTCAATGAAGATAATACAGTTATGTAAGAACTTAACATAACCATAGATCTTTAAGAAGATCTCTTGCATCAGGCCATGCCATCCCACCTTCCATCCCCCTTAGCATCAGGGCTTCTCTCTTCCTGTCTCTCTCTCTCTCTCTCTCCAGGACAGTTCACTTTCTGTTTCATCTTACTAGTGGCAGGAACCTCTGGCCCTCCCTTGATCCTCCAGGAGGCGGTCCTCTGTATATGGTCTCTGGCAGGGGAACTGAGGAAGGAGTGGGGCTGCCACGTTTATATAGGGAGGAATTTGGTGTCTGACATCTTCTTGGGCAGCCCCAACTAGACTGCTATTTAAAAAGTTTCCATGTGGTCCTAGTGCCTGGTGACTATAGTTCCATAGGTGTAGCCTGATGCAAGAGATCCTCTGATGATCTAATGATATGGTAAGTTCTTACAGAACTGCACTTTTTCTCTCACTAGACCAATGTAAAGCTTTTAATTTGGTGTCTCATGATTACCTATAGTTTGTACTGCATAAGTATGGTATATCTCAAAATTTTATTTCTTAGCTTAAATGTCTCGATACTGATATTACAGCAGTCTCAATTGTCAATGATTGGTTAGGTTCAGTTAGTAATACTTTAAAATGTTTACACCAAGTATGCCCCCTGAGCCCCATCCTTTAAATTTTATGTTGAGATCCACTTTTAAAGAACTGAAAAGATGACCCAGCAATTCTACCTCTGATAAATGAAGGGGTGGTTTTCTATAAGGCAATAGTCCACACAGATACATTTTCCTATTGTCTGTGACAGTGCCTCTGCCCAGTATGCCTTGAATTGGTTCTGCCAATTTGGTCTTTTCTCTGGGAGTTCATTGAATCTATGGAAATCTGTAGTTAGGACCCTAGGGGATCTGTCAGCATGCCCTGCATCGGTAGCTGGGGTGCATAGTTCTAGAGACCCTTTAATTATTTTAGGTTTAAAATTCAAGGATGGGGATTTGGCCAGACTAAACTGGAACAATAGAATCGATATAGGGAAACAAAAAGTTGCCCACTGGACCCACGGAAACATATGGAAACTTCATAAAAAGAAAAGAGTTCATCTGATGAAACCTTTTTTAACTCAATTTTTTTATATACTCATTAGGTGTTTTCTCCTCTGACAGCTTTGGAAGCCACCGTAATGTATATATTTTTTCAGGCTCTCTGGCAAGCAGATTAAACTCCATAAAGTGAAATATTACTTAAAGTCCGATTAAACAAGGGTATTGAATATGTTGAATCCAATAGTTTTCTTTTTTGGTTTGTTTTTTCACTTTAACCTTCAGCCTGTAGCTCTCAATCTTGAAAAGCCCTGGTTCCAGTGAATTTCAAATTTAATTCCCACTATACTCCAAGGCTGGGAATTAGGGTAGTTAAAGGTATTGATGCCTTATTTTAAGGACACCTTCGATAAGCTTAGGGCATGGAAAGTTCCCTGTACACAATTTAAGCACTTCCTCAGGGGAGCATTATATGGGAGTATTACTGAGATTAAATTTTCTGATCTATTTTTGATCATGTCCTGGAAGCAGTCAGTCGTCTGATCCACCCATTGATGAATATGAGAATCCCCCCCCCCCCAAATGTTGGACACCATCTTGTTATGCTGTCATAATAGACTAAATGCCAAGAGCAATCAAAAACATAAAAGGCAGGATTTTCAAACCATGGTGCAGGGCTTGTATCAAGCACTGAGCCACAACACTTAGGTTGTGGCAGTGTGCAAAACCTCTTTGCCACAGCTACGCCCGATTTTACAATCTTAGGCACAACTGCGACAGTTTCCATGATTTACGTCAGTTTGCACCTAATATCTGGTGCAAGCTTTGTAAAAATGGCCCTCAGGATTGCCACAGGCTAGTCCACAAAACACTGGTCTACCCTATGGCAATTGGCACACAGGATAGAATATCCCGATTGCCGGTGGATGAATGCTGCAAGCTCCATGTGCCGTATATACAGCGCACCTGGGGCTTGGTGCATTCACAAGTGTTTGAAAATCCCCTCCAAACAGTTTAGCAAACAGAATGTGTACTGGGTCAGGCTGTATTAATGAACTAGAGACAATGATACATCTCTTTTTTTTTATTTTTCTTTTATTGCAGACTTTTGGGACTTCGTGGCAGATCATTTGGCTAAGTCCTTATTTGAAAACTCAAGTATGACATGTCGGTTACCGAATACTATGGCTCATCTTGGAGCAAGTCGAACTGTGGTACACTGGATGTCATTTTTGCATGTTTTAAATGGCAAGTCTGACTGAACCAGTGCCAGTATACTGTGAAACAGAAACTTTCCTCACAGAACAATTGATTTAGGCAAGTAGTTACAGAGCTTCTGTATATTTATTATTATGAACCTGATATTCTACACAGCTTCTCAGTTGCCCAGGATTATACAAGTCTGAGACTGTTTCTGTTTTCTTTTTGGTTTGATTCTTCTTTTCTGTTTCATTTTGTTTTTTTTGTTGTACATTTCTCTTTAAAAATATATTTTTGATTATTGGATTGGGATCTTTATTTTTTCATTTTATTTTAGTCTTTGGCACCCAGGTAGGGGGCCACTAGGCACAAGTGCCTGTATTCAGTTGTGACCTTGGAGTGCTGGGGAGGTTTAGTGACTTGCTCAGAGTCACACAAAAAACAAGTGGAGGTTATGGGAATCAAACCCAGTTCTGCTGGATGTACCAAGCTCATTCATAGCCCATTACTCTAACCTCTAGGCTATATTGCCAGGACCTATTAGTGTCATGTTATTTTGTTTGATTTTGTTCTAATTTTTAAGATTGGCCATGTTATATTTTTATTTACTTTATTTTACTACTCTAGCTAGGAGGGGGAACCCTTGTTCATCAGACAGGTAGAGCAACTAAGACATTGGATGAGGAGGAGGATGAAGGAGGAGGAGAAGGGGAACATAGTAATTCTATGCAGTGTAGAGTTACAGACATAATTTTTGCTGCTAGGATACATTGTGAAGCCTGAGAAATCCAGACAAACAAAAATCTGGGGATGTAGAAGTTGTTTCTGACTCATTGGAAAAATTAAAAAAAGCTTCATTGCCCAAAAGAAATGAAGTCTGGAGAAACTGCAGTACTCACCTCCGGTAGTGAAGAGAACATGCAGAGGGAGATTTTTCTGGAGGCTGTATCACAAGATGATATAGTGCCAGTGGAGGGAATGATGGCCAGAAAATATCATTTGTTGCTACTTTTGGTTGAAAAGGAAGAGCATATAGTGAAGGAACAGACAGGGTAGAGTCAGAGTACAGCACAGCATGCAAACAAATTTGACGCCCTGTCAGATCCCATTCTGACAGCACTTGCCATGTCACCAGCCCAGCCAGGAAGGAAAAGGCAAAAAGATTTTGAGGCTCAGACAAGGGACATCAGCACCAATATGATGCCCTGCAGAGGACTGATCAGTTGAAAATGCTCTATGAGCTGCAGTGTGGAAGGGTTCTCCTGATGGAAAGCACTGGATATCAATCAATCAATCAATCAATCAAAATCTTTATTTATTCAGGCGAACATCATTGAGCATAGCTCATTTACAAGATGGACCTGAGTGGTCATAACAAAAAAAGGTTACAGAGTGTATACAAAAACATGATATTGAATAAGCACAAATACAATAATTTATGAGTGAGATAGATGTACAAATATTTACATATATACAAGGCAAAGGACAGTAAACCAAAAATATCAGAGACAGTACTGACAGTAGAAGAAATAATCAACATGGCTTTCCCAGTAAGACTTACAGTTTCTCCAATACCAGGGGTAGCCTCCTAATTTGGGTGGGGTGTGACAGCCATGAAGTTTGATCTGTCAGCACAGCAGGTGGCTCCTCTGATTACCGCAGAGCTTTCACACAGCTGAGCAACCACTGTTTCTTGCATCCCTTGTATCACTGGACTATCTGTGCTTGGAATAGATGATTGAGCTGCAGTTGATTTGAGGACACCTATTGCTGATACCAGAAAGGACATTTCTTTGCAGAGTGTCCCATATAGAACTGTGTACTGACTCTGTACCTATACCTAATGTACTGTCTGAGTCTCTGATGTACAAAATCAGGCTTTAATGATGTTTTAATGAGTTCTGATCAGGCTACCAGTATTGTGCATGATCAAGGGGGGGGATATTATTGGAGGCTACTCCTGCAAGTATTATTGACCCATCTGTCTCTACTCCAATGACAGGGACTAACACCCTGTGAAGGTGAGCTATAACAATGTTAACCAGTCTACCTGATGGGGGTAATAACCCTTAGAATGTTCCTCCCCATCCTCAAAGTTCTCAACCGAGCCTTGAAAATCACAAAGTTTCTATTCCCCTGCCACCTTCACAGAGTCTTGCTCCCCAAAAGTTGGGGCCACTGGGGAGCCCTCAGGCAGTGACAAAACTGGTGACTCATCAGGGCGCAGCAACACTGAACCCTCTCAAAGGGTATGTCCTGAAGCAATTAGGGACCTTTACATAGGATAAGGGCTATAGGCCTAGCAGGAGTGGAACAAACAAAAACTGGGGGAGTTGGCAGAAGCAGGCAAATAAAGGTGATAGTGATAGGCCTTTCTGTATGGCTGATCTTTTTCAGGCATGGGGGATCCAGCACAGCACTGGAATCCTCCACAGTTTGAGTATATTGGTGATGCAGAGGAGCCTCTGGATAGGGTGTTTTGGGCCATATCCTTGTTAAAGCAATTTATGGGTTTCTTTTCTAGAGTTGTACTCTCTAATACATGTTTCAGTGGATGATACTTATGATGTAAACTTTAAAACTGTGGACTCCTTGCATCATTTTTGGGATAAGTACAACACGTCAAAGATTCTTGTTTGTGAGATTGTTTTCTGGCTATTCCTCTAACAGAGCCCACAGTAAAAGTCATCACTATACTGTTCCATAATGAGGGCATTAATGTGGCAGACATCTCATACTGGATGAATTAGAAGTGTGAGAGACTGGATAATCCAAAACCCATTTTTTGACCGTGAATTGATCTGGATGGGGTGGGGGCGGATATGGAAATTTAAAGTTTAACTAAACAGTACTAAAACTGCCATCATTAACCTGCCTAGTACAGTAGTTTTTATTTGGGTAGAGACAGGGGGTTGTAGTGTTCTACTGTGGGCAACCAAAATCATACCATAAATGTGGGGAACAATCACATTTTAGTGTGGTATGCAATAAACCCAGATGTAATTTGTGTTTTAACTATTGCCACATAAGTTCTCAGTGTCCAAACCCATTAAAATGTAACTTGTGTGAGGAACCACACTCTTTCTCCCAGTGTCTCTGGGCCTTGAGCAATAGGAAGGATATGGTGGATCAGGAGGGAATCATTTTGAGGAGTCAGCAGACAGAATCCATAAAAATTCAGCTGCTAAGGAACAGGCCAGTTGGAAAGAACAAGACCAGAATGGGGATGGGGCAACCAAATTCTGATGATAACAGGCGACCACCTACTCCTCCTACATTATCTCCCTCCCCCCCCGGCATGATTAGAGGTCACTCCAAGGAAGGTCAAGACAAAAAAACAGCTAGACAGGTAGCACTAATAGGTACACTATACTACAGGACAGGAGGTAGTGGGGGATACAGAGAAGGAAAAGGCTGACTCTGAGGCATTGGTGTTATCCTTTTTGAAAGATTTCTCCTCATGTGTACACAGATCAGCCTCTAAAAAGTCTATGGCCAAAATAGTTAAAGGCTGGCCCCATGCTAGGGGTGTGAAGTCCTGATTTCTAAAAATATATTTCGTCTATGCTTCCCCTTTAAATTTTTAGCAGGATGTGTGTAGACAACACTCTTACAAACTACAGTACCTTGCTATGTACTGCTCAGAAGAGACCTAGGTGAAAAAAAAGTGGGGGAGTGGCCCTTTATTTCAATGAAAATATCAAAGCTACAAAAATTCAGAAAACACATATGGAACGTGAAGAACAACAGGTCACTCTGGAAACAAGAAATGGGACAGCCATACGATCTGGGGTGATCTATAGGTCCCAGACGAGGGGGAGAACATAGACACATTACTGGTAGAAGATACACAAAGCATGATAGTTAAAGGGGAGGTTCTGCTAATGAGAGACTTCAACATGCCAGATACGGACTGATCAATAACAGCTGGAGCATCCACCAGAACTAAGCAAACAGTGGATTCCATGCAGGGGAGGGCCTCAAGCAATTGGTACAACAACTCACAAGAGACAGGGCTTTCCTGCACCTAGTACTGACTAATGGAGAAAGGATCACAGATCTCCAGGAGAAGGTCACCTGGGGGCCAGTGACCATCACATGGTATGCTTCAATTTGGCCACTAGAACTAAATCATCCCATTCCAAGGCAAAAATATGGGACTTTAGAGGAGCTGACTTTGATAAGATGGCCAGCAGAGTAAAGCTAGCCTTGGCAAGAAGAAATACAGGTGAGAGGGTACAGGCAAAGTGGGCAAGCATTATGGATGCAATATTTGAAGCAACATCCCATTGTGTTAGGGAGAAAGGCAAGGGCAAAAGAAGGAGGAAACTTTTGGTTCTCAAAAACAGTAGCAGAAAAGGTCAGAGCCAAAAGGTTGGCCTTCAGGAAATAAAAGGGAATGCAGCAGGATGAAGATAGGGAGGCATACCAAACTTCCCTAAGGGAAGCAGGGAAGGCAGTAAGACAGGCAAAGGCCCAAACCAAGGAAACTAGCATGAACAGCAAAAGAAGGGGCCAAGACTTTCTGTAGATACATTAGTGAAAGGAGAAAGTCGAGAGGGGTCTTGCTCAAATCAAAGGAGATAAGGGGGAGTGTGTGGAGGAGGACCAAGGAAAAGCATCTATCCTAAATAGATACTTGTGCTCAGTATTTACTGAGGAGAAGGTAGGGCAGGTCCCACAGCTCAGCACCATGGACACAGAGGGGAGGGAGGTGTGTACAAGTCCCTTCACAGAAGAAAGGGTCCTACAAGAGCTCACTAAGCTCAGGGTGGAAAAAGCAATGGGACCTGATGGCATACATACCAGGGTACTAAAGATGCTAAGGGTGAAACTAGCAGAGCCACTAGCAGAACTGTTATTGAGTCTCTGAGCACAGGAGAGGCCCCAGAAGACTGGAGAAGGGCTGATGTGATCCCAATCCACAAGAGTGGCAGCAGGGAGGAGGCAGGGAACTATAGACCAGTCAGTCTTACCTCAGTGGTAGGCAAGATTATGGAAGCACTCCTTAAGGAAAGGATAGTGCAATACCTGGAATTCATAGGAGCACAGGATCCAAGACAGCATGGATTTATAACAGAAAGGTCCTGTCAAACCAGTCTCATTGATTTCTTTGACTGGGTAACAAGAGTGGTGGACCAAGGGGCTGAAGATGATGTCACCTACCTTCACTTTAGCAAAACTTTCGATACTGTTCCACATAGAAGATTGGTTAATAAGCTAGGTAGGCTCGGGGTGGGTCAGAAGTTGGTCAACTGGTTGGTAAATTGGTTGGTGGGCAGAAAACAGAAAGTGGTGGAAAATGGCATACAGTCAGAAGAGATGCAGCTCACAATTGGGGTATCACAGAGATCAGTCCTGGGGCCAGTCCTCTTCAATATCTTCAGCAGTCACATTGCAGATGGACTGTAGGGTAAGGTTTGTCTGTTTGCAGGTGACACCAAGATCTGCAACAGAGTAGATGATCCAGATGGGGTTGGGCAAAATGAGAAGAGATCTGGAAAAACTGTCAACATGGTCTGAAGAGTGGCAACTGGGGTTTAACTCAAAGAAGTGCACGATCATGCACATAGGGAAAAGAAACCTTGAAGCTACCTATAGGTTGGGAGTGGAGTTGCTGGCAATCACAAGGGAAGAAAGAGACTTGGACATCATAGAAATATAGACTTTGATGGCAGATAAGGACCGTTTGGCCCACTTAGTTTGCCCATTTCCCTACCTACTAGATAAGCTGCAGATCCTAGTTAACCAACAGCCTATTTCTTCCTACCCCCCACACAAGAATTGCCTTATGTCTGTCACATGCATTCTTGAATTCTTCCACTGTTTTTGACCCCACAAACTCCTCAGGAAGGCCGTTCCATGGTCCACCACCATCTCTGTGAAAAATATACTTCCTCACATTATCCCTGAGCCATCCCCCCTCGATCTTCAAATTGTGTCCCCTTGTTCTTGCACGTCTCTTTTTCTGAAAGATGCTACCCTCTTGGAATTTGTTGATTCCCTTGAGGTACTTAAAAGTTTCTATCATGTCCCCCTCTCCCTCCTTTCCTCAAGGGTATACATGTTAGGCTCTTTTAGTGTCTCCTCGTATGGCTTCTGTTGCAGACCCTGCACTATTTTAATTGCCCTCCTCTGGACTGTCTCCATCCTTTCTATACCCTTGTGAAGATGGAGTCTCCAGAACTGGATGCAGTACTTCATATGAGATCTCACCAATTGTCTGTACAGATGGATAACAACTCCCTGTTTTCTACTGGTGATGCCTCTCTCTCTATACATCCCAGTATCCCCCCAGCCATCCCTACTGCCTTTTCACATTGCTTGCCTACCTTTAGGTAATCTGATATGATTACCTCAGATCCCTTTCCATTTTTGTTGTGGTTAATACCTCCCTCCCTCCCTATTGTGTACTCTTCCCTTGGGTTTCTGTTTCCCAGGTGCATTACTTTACACTTCTTTGTACTGAATCCAATCTGCCATACTTCTGACCATTCCTCCAAATTTGCCAAGTCCCTTCTCATCCTTTCTACCCCGCTTGTGTATCAACCATGTTTCAGATATTTGTGTTGTCTGCAAAGAGGCATACTTTTCCTTTCAGTCCCTCTGCAAAGTCACCTATAAAGACATTAAAAAGGACCAGACCCAGTACTGGACCTTGTGGTACCCCACTAGTAAGCCCTCTTTCTTCAGAGTGGACTCCATTTACTATTACCTTCTGTATCCTGTTACCAAGCCAATGTTTTACCTAGGCTACCACTCTGGGACCCACTCCCAGGCTGGCTAATTTGTTTATTAATCTTGTGTGTGTGCCTGTGTCAAATGCCTTGCTAAAGACTAGGTTGACCATGTCCACAGTGCACCCTGGTCTACTACTTTGGTCACTCAGTAAAATAAATGTATTAAAGTCATCTGACATGATCTTTCTGCTGTGAATCCATGCTGCCTTGGGTCCTGTACCACACTGGCCTCTAGGTATTCAACAATGCTTTCCTTCAGAAGTGATTCCATCATTTTCCCTACCACTGAGGTCAAACTGACAGGTCTGTAGTTTGCTGCCTCTGACTTGCTCCCACTTTTGTGAAGGGGAATCACATCTGCCCTCCTCCAGTCCTCAGGTACCACACCATTCTCTAGTGATTAGTTAAAAATGATAGTCAGTGGTGTCACTAGTTCTCCTCTTAATTCTTTTAGAATTCTTGGGTGAATCCCATCAGGCCCCATTGCTTTGTCCACCTTCAGTTTTAGGAGTTCTTTCAGAACCCTTTCTTCTGTGAAAGGACTGGGATCGACCCCCCCATCCAGAGTGCTTCTATTGATTGGACTAGGTACCTCCCCCTCCTCTTGTTTTGTGAATACTGAGCAGAAGTAGTTGTTCAGTATCTCTGCTTTTTCACTGTCACTCTCTACCCACCCACCATCCCCTTTATTCAGCCTCAGTATCCCTCCCTTTGTCTTTCTTTGCTCCCTAATGCACCTATAAAAGGTTGTCTCCCCCTACTTAACCTAGTTGGCTGTCATTTCATCAGTTTGGGCCTTTGTTATTCTGACTGTCTTCCCCATTTCCTTCTGCTTTAACTGGTACAGTTCTCTGGCCTGCTCTTTCTGTGTTTCTTTATACTTCCTAAATGCTATCTTTTTCTTCCTAACCTTCCCCACCACCTCTTCTGAGAATCATAGTGTTTTTTTCTTTCATTTTGATTTGTTTATTTGCTTCACACAAAGGCTTGTTGCCTCTGTGATGGCAGTTTTGATGTTTCTCCATTGTTGCTCCACCCCTTATTCTTGCCTGTTTGCTAGTGCTTTCCTGAAGCACTTTCCCATTTTGACAAAGTCAGTCCTCCTGAAGTCCAGTACCCTCAGTTTTGTATGGCTAGACTCTGCAGCTGAGTTTATCATGAACCACACTGTTTGGTGGCCAGTTGTTCCCAGATGGCTACCAACTTCTAGATCTGAGATCCTCTCTCCATCCTTATTTGAGAGTACCAGATCTAAGATCGCTCCCTCCTGAGTGGATTCCAACACTAGCTGTCTGAGGCATGCCCCCTGTATGGCATCAAAAATAGCCCTGCTCTTACATGTGGTTGCAGCAAAGGTGCTCCAGTTAACATCTGGCATATTCTGGTCCCCCATCAACAATATCTCCCCTTTCTCTGCTGTCCTAAGGATGGCTTCTATCATTTCCTTGTCCATTTCCTCCCCCTGAGATGGGAGTCTGTATACAAACCCTGTGAGGATTGTGGTGCCATTTCCAGTCTCCAGGGTGATCCCCAGTGCCTCCTCCCCTCCCTGTTTACCCTTTTGTTCCATTGCTTTGATCTCCTCCCTTACATAGAGAGCTACTCCTCCTCCTTTTCTACTCTCCCTGTCTCTCCTGTAGATTGTGTACCCTGGTATGCTGGCATCCCAGTCATGGTTCTCTGTGTATCATGTTTCTGTGACTGCCATGATATCCAGGCATCCCTCTTCCATCGAGGCCACCAGTTCAGGGAGCTGATACCCTGAAATCATCCAAGCAGACCAATAAGGCAGTAGGTAAGTCTAGAGGGATGTTGTGGTGTATCAGCAAGGGTATCACAAGTTGTAAGATGGTGGTAATAATCCCTCTTTACAAGACACTAGTTAAACCCCATCTGGAGTACTGCATTCAATACTGGAGGCCTCACCTACACAATAGTATTAACAAAATGGAGGCATTCCAGAGATGGACAACCAAAATGGTGCAGGGTCTGCATCAGAAAACATATGAGGACAGATTAATGGAGCTCAATTTGTATAGCCTAGAGCAAAGGAGGGATAGAGGTGATATGAACAAAGCATTCAAATATATTAAGGACATTAACAAGCTGAAAGAGTCTAACATGTTTCAATATCAGATAAATAGCAGAAGAAGAGGACACAGCTTGATTAGAGGGAGGCCAATTAATGAGTAATGTGAGGAAGTCATTTTTTGCAAAAAGAGTGGTGGATGCATGGAATGGCCTACCTCAGGAAGTGGTGGCTACGAATATAGTGCAGGACTTCAAACCAGCTTGGGATAGGCATAACGGAGCAATACAGATAAGTATGAAAAAATAGGTCATTGACGGAGTAAAGACCTATGGCACATTCATAAGGTAGAAAAAATGGGCAGACTGGGTGGGCCTTGCGGTCCTTATCTGCCATCAAATTCTATGTTTCTATGTTTCTTCTATGTAACTGTCTCTCTGTGAACAATTTAGAGACCTTTAAAAAGAGAGTGGCTGCTTTTTCTATCCTGGATGCTCTTTTGGATAATATTCATTTAATATAGCATACATGATTTAAAACCTGGGTTGAAATAAGGCAAAGAAGTAGGCAATGATCTTTGGGGGCTTCATACTGGTCTCTTGGTGAGGAAATATGTGATGGGCTGGGGAATCTTTTTAAAGGTTATGTTTTTTCAGTTACAAGTGTGCTTGATCTCTCACCAGGGCATGCGTTACAGATATAGAGTACGTTGGGGTTTCTTATCTGTTTATATGTGTGTATGCCCCTCAGACAAAAGCCTCTAAAGTTGCATTATTTGCAGACATCAGACATTTTTCTTCATATCAGTACGAAGGTTATTTGGGGGGGATGATTTAAATTGTGGGATGCTTGTTCAACCAAATACTGTATGTCTGTGAATAAGAACATTTTTTGTAATACCAATTTTTTTGATGGGCATGATCAAAACAGCTGCATTACAAGATGTGTATTGCTCTATACATGCCAGGGAGGTGCTACACATATCAGGCACAAATTGTTTGCTTGTATACACTATTTTCTAATCAGACAGCATTAGAGTACACAATTCTATTACTAGAGCAGTGGAAATGTTGGATCATATGACAGTTGTATGCAACAATACTATTTCACAGTTTTCCCCAGCAGCACAGGTGTGGAGACTTACAGGGGACAGGAAATTTGTGCTAAACAGCAGCAATGTTCATTGTAAGGGAAATGAAATATGTTCTTGTCTCCAAATGAGCCATAGTTAACCGTACCTGAATAAACACTGATGTAAAAACTGTGTTTCCAATTGTTTTCTTTTTATGGACAACATTCTGCACGGTTCTCTTCATGGAACCAGTAATTTGAAGTTTTGATTATGTCACGGTTTGTGTATAGAAAGCTAGACTTGAGCTGTTGTCCTATCAGAACTGTCCTTAGAGTTCTGTGCACAAACCATGACATAGTTAAAACTCCAGATAAACAGTTCTGTGAAGAGAACTGCAACAGAATGCTGCCCATAAAAACAAAACCATGCAAAATACTGTTCTTCCTGTCACTTTTATGAAGGCACAATACCATATGGATCATTTAGACTTAGGGATAACATTTCTATAAATGGGAACATTATAAACAGCTACCAGTTAGAAATTATTTCCTGTCCTTTGGAAAATGTGGCACTTAAAAGCAAATCTATGGAGTTTTATGCATCCAGGCCATCTATTACGTGTGCTTTTCATTCCTATGATGAATGGCAGAAGGATACAAAAATAGAGATTAAGAATTTCTCCCCAAATTTAATACAAATCAGAAGCTTAGGAATTATAACCAATATATGCAGTGGAGAAACAAGTTGCAGTTTCTAGTACCTAGATAGGCTAAGTGATATGTGATAAACACACCGCCATTGGTAGACATTGAGGAGAAAAATGAAAAACCTCTAGTATGATGAGGTAAGTCCCTTCTGTATGAATTACAGCCAGGCATGTGGGGAAAAGGCAGATTCTCGATCCCTTTAAAAGCTATAAAGAAGAAGTCAAGCAGTGACTTATTCATAAATTAAGGAATGAGTGGGAAGGCCTTAAATCTGACACAAGTGATATATGGTTAGTGGTGAATAGAAATGCAATGAGGGCCTTTGGGTCTACAGTTCTTGTGAACTCAGGGAACAATGTTTTGGAGGATATACATATTGCTAATATTTCAGAAATTGGCCAGCTGCACTTAAGTAGACTTTTTAGTCTAAGGAAGGTTTAGGTGACCATCAAGCATCTGAGTTTGAATTCATTGCCTTTTACTGATGGCCTCACAACCAAATTGCCCAGACTTAGTCACTAGGGCTGTGCAAAATTTAAATACCACTGGCAGAATTCTTGTGAAATGCGGAATTCAATTCCGTGAAATTCCACGAAAAACAGAGGAACATTTTCATGAAATTTTGACTTAAACTGCAGAATTTGGACATGTATTATGGAATAATGTGGTGAATTGAGGAAAATATTTCTGCAGAACTGGTTGCCTTTTTCTTTTATATAGTAATTTTATTTAGTTCATTATATATTTTCCACAGTATACTTAATTATTACGCAAATCAGGTAACAATTTTCACAGAAAGTGTGAATTTCACAAAAGATGGCTCTCTGGTGAAATTCCACATGTAACACCCCCCTCCCCCCACACACACACACACACACAAACACACTACTTTACGCAGTTAGCTACCCCTGGCACCGTTTACTGAGCACAGACTTCAGAAGCACATTGAAATTGTACCATCCCAAGCTCTTGGAATGTATACCAGGCTCATTACTCTAAAGATCAAGGAGTGGGGGTGTACAAAAGCAAACCAGGCACTGGGGAGAGAACTTTTTTCTAGGGCTATGCTAGATCTATACATCTAGGGGTACCAGTAAATCCACACACAAGATGTAATAAATTAACTGTCCAAACCAAGGATGCAGTTTAGTTTTATAGTGTGACTTTATTCCAACAGATGTTCTCTAAAACCAGGTTGGACCCCCCCAAGGTTTACACATCATGGCACAAGGAACTTGCAGAACAACAAACTGTATCTGACATAAGCTCTTCATATTCCTGTATTTCATAGGACATTGCTCACCTTGTACTGGTATTCCCATATGGCATAGGAGTTTCAAACACTCTTCCAGTGACACTAATCGCAACTGAACATACATTTACGGACAGAACTCTTTCACCTTGTATTTCCATATGGTATAGGGCTATTACATTTCTTCCTGTGACACTGGCCACAACCTGAAATATTTCTAGTGGCACTGGCCACAACTGCACATTACTTCTAGTGGCACTGTCCACAACTGAACATTGCTTCTGGTGGCACTGGCTACAACTGAACATACATTTGTCTATTAACTAGCATAACCCACTTCAGGGAGTAAAATCCTCTTCAGACATTGGCCACATGTCCAAAGTAACCAAGCACCCTTACCAAATCTGTAGTCCTGAAATGGTTACTCCATATGGGGGCTGCCTACCCTTTGCTCCCAAATCTGTACCCAGCCATTCTTCAGAGTTACACCTTAAACATCTTGAACACATTTGGAAAATGGTTAAATTAATGAACTTTCACATCCAGCATTTAAAACACTGCACTGGTAGTGTGAGAACTAGAGTCCTGAACAATGTGAATTAGTCATACCTCTGGACATCACACTTGTCAGCTGACTTTAAACTGAGAACTGTTTCAAACTGCTGAACAGAACAGGTTGTGCATGTCCCTTCTAGTCAGAGACCACAACAGTACAGGTACTTGCTTTCGGCAGCAAGAGGTCAGATCCTACTTACTGTTAGAAAATTACAGGCAGCTTCAGACATCCTGGATCAAAAAGGGTTTTGCCCCATGGATCCATCTGCTATCAGTCCTTTTCACCCCTCTGGGGATGAAAATCACGAGATTCTGCTGTAGACAACGGTTTCCACCACTTCACTTTGAAAACTGGAGAATATCAGGAGTAGGGTGAGAAAGCAGGTTCTCCACTCAGAGCCTTCAGCTGAGCAGCTCTCACTCCTCTCATGTTAAGCTACACTCTACACTAAGTCCACTGACTGACTACTGTCCAAAGATTCTGATCTCACTCACTCACAGCTGCTGTGGCTTATGCTGCTGTGAGAGTTCCTAATGAGCTCATTTCTTTCATCTCAGCTGAGGCCAAATAAACAAAAGAATGAGTAGATGAAAACCCAATTGAACTATTTAATCACCAGCTGCCTGTCCCAACCTAGCACTGAAACTAGCGGGATTCTAGTAACCACAGGGAACTGGATGGTTACATGTGGAAATCATGGAATTCTGTGAATTTTGGGTGGAAGTGGAATCCGCAATTTTCACCGAGCCCTATTAATCACAGTATTTAATGAAGTATTAAAAATAGGACAACTGCCTCCCATCATGTTACAGGCTTTCTTAATTTACATATCTAAGAACAGGGATAAATGTGATTTGAAGAACAGGAGGCCTTTGCACTTGCAAAATTCTGAGCAAAAAATTCTTGCAAAGATCTTGGATGGGATATTCAGAGTGCACCAGGCAGGGGCACAAGCCTGGATGCAGCACAACTGGGATGCGCCAGGGAGTGTGCTGGGCGATATTCAATGGGACTGTGTAGTATGGTATGGTCTGCATGCCCATTGGCTCACGCTGTGGACCAATGGGTGTACAGCTGTACTGTACGCAGTCAGTTGGCAGGCAGCCTGGTGTCTTGCAGGTGGGGAGCTGCCACCTACAGCTGACTGGAGGGGTGGTGGGGTGGTGGGGCTCAGTGGGCGGGTGGGGAGGGGATATTGCTGGACCACCAGGGATGATTTAAAATGTTTTCTTTATACTTATGCCTACGATTGGGCTGGAAGCGGGCCACTGGACCATCTGGGATATGGAACATGTTTTTATGCCCGCGATCGGGCTGGAAGGGGGCCACTGGACCACCAGGGATATGCAACATGTTTTTTTTTTTAAATTTAGTATACTTTATTCACTTTTTTCAACAACATCCATAAAGCACAATGGGTTGCTAGGTATAAGCATTATTACATGATAATATGGAACATGCAATAATAGCCTTGTGGTTACATCGGCTAAAATAAATACATTATGTTCTAAAATTCACTACATTATCCCAAGCTAAAAGCCCCGCACCCTCTTCCGATACATCCATGCTTCCCAATTACCCCTCTACCCTCCCCCATGTCAAGTGTGTACATATTCTTCCAGATGCCACATTGGGTTCCACCTGTTGAACAAAAGATCCACTAGCTATTGGATCAGTGTGGATTATAAGCAATAAGTAAGGCCTCCAAAGGGCCCAATCTGGGCTGATATAAGTGCGATCGGTTACCCATATACGGGATATGCTTTTCTAATTGCAGAGTGGTGAGCATCTCCTTATACCACTCCCTCACAGACAACCGGGCTTCCTCTTTCCAATGTCTCATAATAATAAGTTTGGCTACTGCCGAGACTAAAGCAATATGTGCTATCTTGGATTTAGGAATACCCCTTGGCAAAAAATATAATTGACATGTTTCCGGAGTAAAGAGGGGGTCAAGACCTAGCCACAGATCCAGCAGCAATTTGATAGCCTGCCAAAAGGTCTGGACAAGTGAACATCCCCACAACATATGATATAGAGAGCCTGGGGCAAGGCGACACCTGGTGCACACAGGAGAAGGGGCACGCCCCACCTTATGTAGTTTAGCTGGTGTGAAATATGAGTTATTCATAATATTGAACTGTATCATTCATAACCTGTCCTGCTTGACAAAGGTATAATTGTTCCTCCAGGCCCATACCCAAATCACTACATCAGGTGAAATTGATAACTCCTGGACCCAGTAATAGCCAATACCTTGGGGAAGGCTAATATCCAAAATCTGTAACTCTTTGTAAGTTTTGGACACTGCGTGCGATTCGCCCGCTGCCTGCAACAGCCTGTTCAATTTCCCCGAGTATGACCAAGTGGTGTCACCCCCTCCCCATATGTCTTTTGACCACCTCTACCACCTGCCTATGTTTGAAAAAATCCGTAACTGAAACTAGATAATGTGTTTGAAAGGTTGAAAATGACATCAATTGGTTGCCCTCAAAGAGATCAGTGACCTTCCTATCTGTCAGGAGCGGCCAGAATATGGGCGATATAGGTTTATGGTTTATGTGAAAATGGGGGTTACCCACAATAGGCTGATCTAAGGATGCATGCCAGTTACATGAAAGAAATGTTTGTATCTGCTGGAGGGCTCGAACTGACCATCCTATGGGGGTATTTTTCAACTTACTAGGGAGCTTTGAGGGGCTGACATAAATCAAAGAGGTGAGCTTACCCTGGAACAGGGATATTAGTGACTGCTCTATGTCCAGCCACAAGGGATTATATGCCTAATTCTCCTTTTCTAGTCCTATTCTTGGCCAATGGGCTACTCTACTGAGGTGATGAGCACAGTAGTAGGTAAAGAAAGAGGATAGTGCTAGTCCACCCTGTCTTTTGGGCCCTGTAAGTTTGTGGTATGTACATCTAGCTTTTTTGCCCTTCCACAGAAAGGCATTTAAAATTGACTGTAAGTAGGTAAACCACTTTTTGGGAAGATAGCACCCTAGCATCCCGACCGGGTATAGAACCCTGGGCAGGACATTCATTTTTACTATGTTGGCCCTCCCCCACAGTGTAAGCGGAAGATTGCCCCATCTCTCCAGATCTGATTTAATAACCTTGAGTAGTTCTGCAAGATTCAATTTCATCATGACGGGGAGATCTCTGGCCACATGAATACCTAAGTAGGTAAGAGTATCTGGTGCCCATTCCAAACTGGTGCCATCTATGGATGCTCGGGTGGTCCTGTCATTCAGGGGAAAAACTTTGGATTTGAATATGTTAAGCTTGTAGTGGGAGACCTCTCCGAAAGACTTAATCAGCCTCAGAAGTACTGGGATCCCAACTACCGGCTCCTCAGTATGTATCAGCAAGTCATCCGCGTAGGCAGATAGGGTATACCAATGTTCCCCTAATTTAATACCTCTAATTTGAGGGAAGGCATTTATTTTCTTGAGGTGGGGCTCCAAATAGAGATTGAATAGGAGAGGGGATAGCGGGCACCCCTGCCATGTCCCCCTCTGAAGCCGAAAAGGGCCAGATAGGGTGCCATTGCACCAAAACTGTGCAGATGGAGAGGAATATAGGATCTGAACCCATTTGATAAATTCAGCTGGGAGACCATATCGTGCCATTGCTAGGAATAAGAAATCCCAAGAGACCATGTCGAAGGCCTTCTCAGCATCCAGGGACACCAAAACCGCCATGGAGTCGGAGTCCCTGGACACCAAGAGGATGTGCATGATCTTTCGCATGTGGTCAACAGATGATCTCCCAGCCATAAACCCAATTTGCTCCCACCCAATAAGAGTAGCTAGCACTGGGCTTAATCTGTTGGCCAAGATCTTCACTAAGATCTTGCCGTCGGAGTTGATCAGCGAGATAGGTCGATAGCTGGTGGGATTAAGGGGGTCCTTCCCCGGTTTGGGGATGAGAGTAATCAACGCTTTTAAAAAACTATCTTCCGACATGCTCTCAGAGTGCCAATGATTGAAGACATCTGTAAACAGGGGGGAGAGCTCTAGCGTACAAACTTTATACAAGTTGTTAGAGAGACCATCAGGTCCCGGTGCTCTATGCAATGCAAAGTTGCTGGATGGTCTGCGTAACCTCCTGTACCGTTATTGGATTACCCAATGCCTTGGCACTCTGAGGGGTCACTGTCAGTAACTCTACTGAGGCTAGATAACTGAGGATGGTCTGGACATTGGGACGGCCTGCCTGATCGACTGAATACAGTCTCATGTAGTAGTTCTTTATCTCCTCCACCACTTCTCTGGGTGACGTTATAAGTTGATTTCCCACTTTGAGACCAGCAATGAAGCGTGAAGCCTCTACCTACCTGAGCCTTAGGGCTAACAACTTTCAGCTTTTTCCCAGGTGTCAAGATATTTGATTTTGGTAAGCCTCAGTGACAGTTCTACCTTCTGAGTGATTAGGGCTGAGTATTGGGCTTGTAATCTATGCAAAGTTGCCCATTCAGCTTCAGAGGACTTATTATTGAGGGTGGCTTCCAGCCTCCAGATGTCTGACAGCAACTTATCTTGCTGGGCTTTATGTAGCCTGGATCTGATGGACGCCAGACGTAGGCACTCCCCTCTCAAGGCGCATTTTGCTGCCGCCCACACTATGTCAATTCTCGAAACTGAGCCCCTATTTATTGAAAGAAAATTGGTAAGGAAATCTCATATCTGCTGTATAGTCGCAGACTTCTGGAGTAGCTGGTTATTAAGCCTCCAAACAAATTCCTTCCTATATGCTTTCCCAAAATGGAATGTTAGTGAGACAGGTGAGTGATCAGAAATGACCGTCTCATGGATTTCGGAGTGAACTACATTTGGGAGTGAGTGGGAACTTAATAAAATAAAGTCAATGCGGGATAGTGATTTGTGGGGGGGGGGGGAGTAAAACGTGTATTGGCGCTCTGTAGGGTGCAGCACCCGCGATATATCTAGGATATTTGCACCATTCATCAGATCATGAAGTGCTCTTTGTGATGGGGAGAGTCCCCGCCTTCGAGGGTCAGATCTGTCCAATCGCGTGTCTGGCACCACATTCCAGTCCTTTCTCATTATAGTTGTTACCGGTGGGTTAGTGACTACCATACTTAACAAGCGAATAAATATTTCAGGGGCTTCTCCATTTGGGCCATATAATGCACCCAGTAGAATTGGATTCGACTCTATACTACCCAGCAAAATAATATATCTCCCATTGGGGTCGTATTTCTCCCTCTTTAGTATAAAGGGGATATTTCTGTTTATGAGGATGATCACTCCTCCACTGTTACTAGATTTCCCAGCACCAAAAGCTTGTCCTACCCAGGCTTTGATAAACAAATGGGTGTCTTCCCGTTTCATGTGCGTTTCCTGAAGGCAGACTATCCCTGCCTTTAATTGCTGCAGGTGTCTGAGAATAACCAGCCTTTTGCCCTTGTCCTGGGCACCCTTAACATTCCAACTGATAACCTTGTATTGACTAATCATTGCCAGCAGATAAATTACTCTGAGGAATTGCTCCCTTACTTAGCCCAATAATACAGTTGGACTTAGAAAGATATCCTGCTCCATGATATACCCCATCAGCCACTTTAGCCACACTTGACATCCTCCCTCCCTCCCCCAATAAAACCTTTTCATTATCTATTGCCCTTATCCCTCCTGTTATACCCTCCCCTATCGAATAAAACATTTTTCTTAGTCCCTTAAGTTCTCCCCCAGTTCCCAGGAACTGCAACTCCCAAATCACCATGGTGCGCAATGTCTTTCCACAGAGTAATACACACCATGCCCCCTCGCTCCCCATCCTCCATTAAACAAAAAGTATGCCCAACCCAAGTGAATTAGAGAATCTACTTTTCCTAAGATTAGAATATAAACATTAGGTAAATCAGAACAGACAAATCATAACCCTACATGACAAGTGCAATGGTTTTAGGATCGCTTGCTTCCTCTTGGCAATATCCCCTAATAGGGGATGGCAATGGGAGAAGCAAGGTAATAATGCTGAAAGGAAAAAATAAGAGGTTAATGTAATGCAATAAGTCTCTATGTATTAGTTCTTAATGCTCCCAATAACTGGATTCAGTTAATGCCGTTACTATAGACCCCCATGCCTCCGGTCGCTACATATCACAGCCAGAAACCACGGAAGCCATCAAGTGGCCCAAGTGTCTCGTGAAGCACTCGCTGCTCCCAGGGTTGCTTCTGGATCAGTCCCATTTGTTCTTCACCCCTGTTTATGCCTTCCATTCAGACGGGCCGCTGGGCAATAGGGGAGAGACCCAAATCAAATTATAACCGTAACATAATTCTCATCCCCATAGTAATAAGAGACTCATGTGGGAATAAGGCAGCTGACTCCACCAGCAAGGAACAAAATAAAAAGCCAAAGGGTCTAGTGGGTGATACCATTTGCAATATTTCTTCCGGGATCATATCCTGCTACTACAGTCAGAGTATTCCCACCATCACCAGTTACTACCCTTCGTAGCCCAAAGAAAATGAAGCCCTTGGTTAATCAGCAAATGTTTCAAGATGCACGCCCTGAAAGAGGCCTGGCTCCAGGAACAGTTCCCTTAGTGTTCGATGACAGGTAGACTGAGAACACCTTCTGTGGCCTCCCCTGGCCACTACCTGTAAAAAACACTGGCCACTTGTTGAATTTCCACACTATTTCAATGTCCTGAGGACCATTAATTAAACCAGCAAAGGTCTCATATATCAAAACACTCTTCCCCTACGATCTTTCATCAGATGCATCATTACCCCCTGTATCACTCCTTTCCTTTGAACAGATCCGGGAATAATTCTCGGAGCTCAGTCAGAGCTTGCTCTTTGTTTTCAAAAGAGATCCATTTATCTTGGTGTTTAATCTGGAGCACTGCAGGATATCGCATTCTGAAGGGTTTACCAGCTGCAATCAATTTAGAGACGATAGGATACATTTCTTGCCATTTCGCTCCGACCGACTGGGGCAGGTCTTACGCAACCCTAAGCCTGTGTCCTTCCCAGAGTATTTCTTGTAGATTCTTAATTTTAATCAGGATATGCTGCTTATCTAAATAGTTGAGCAGGCGACAGATCAGGGGTCATGGGGGGGGACCTGGGGAGCAGGGGAGTTATTCTTGATGTGCTTTCGATAACATCTGGCAGGCTCCATTTGGAGAAGGCCCGCTATCTTTCAAAGAATTTCTGGAGAAATAAAATCGGATTCGAACCTTCTTCTTTTCCGGGCACACCAAATATTAATAGGTTATTTCTCCTGCTCCTCCCTTCAAGATCTTCTAACTTCTCCTCGAGTCTTTTCAATCTTCTCCTGAGTTGTGTGATCATTGAGTCATTTTTGTCTTGCTTTCTCTCTAATGAAGTGATCTTAACTTCAGAATCTCCAACTCTCATACTCAGGGCTTGCACAGAGGTTTTAATTTGCTGCATATCTTCTGCCATCTCTGAAATACACTCTTGGAGCGACCTCATTACCTCCAGAAATCTCTCTTCTGAGAGAGCAGTAGCGGATGCTGGGTTTTTATTGTCTCTCGCTTGCTGGTGCCGAGGCCTCTTCGCAGCCTGCTCCTTTTCCGGCGTCATTGGTGGCGAGTGTCTCTGCATCAGTTTCTTCATGAAGACATCCATTTTAAACAAACAGCTGTCCACTGCGAAGTTCTAGTGACCTTAGGGTGTAAGTAAGGCACACTATTTGCGGTGAAATTTAGCAGAAAGTAGTGTTTATTCAAACAGAGGTGCGGAGCTACGGGAGGTTGCTGCTGCCCTTCACCCTGTCATCACATGACCATGCAACATATTTTTATTTATACTTATGCCCGCGATCGGGCTGAAAGCAGTCCACTGGACCACCAGGGATATCACTTCTATTACAATGCCCGTGATCGGGTGTGGAGAGGGCATGCGCCGACAGAGCCTGGCTCCGGAGCTCAGGTGGCCACCCACAGCTTGCACCCTGCAATACAACAGCTCATCTGTGGGTGGCCAGCCCTTACTCCTATTCTTTTTGGCTCAACTTTGAGCACCAGTGTGCAACAACAAGTAGGGAGATGCTCCAGCATATGCACCGCGCACATCTGACCATCTCCGGGATGTGGAATATCTGTCGACACATCCCGCACTAGTGATGCATACATTACTGGTGCACCCCAGTGCATTGGGATATGCGTGGTGCAACATCCTCTTTTGAATATCATGCCAGGGCGCATCAGTGGGTTGTGCATGGTACAACACTGTTGAACCATGAGCAACCCCTTTGAATATCCCACAACTTGTGTACTATGTTGGCAGCTGCTACCTCAGTAGTCATTTCTCCTTTTTAGACATGTAGTTTAGAAAATATGGTGTATCCAAGTCAATTTGTTCCTGATTAGGGCATTATTTCATAAAGGCACTATTCAGAATTTTTTTTGGGTTATCTTCTCGCAGTAGAGCAAGAGAAGCTTTTTGATCAGGTTGTTCATGATTATCTTTTTGATGTTCTGAGGAGATATGGTGTGCCGCTAGAATTTATATCCTGGATTAAAACTTGGTATTCCAGTGCAACTGTTACCCTTTTTGTTAATGGATGGCTGGGACAGCCAATCAAAACTTTGGTAGGAGTCAAAAAATGCTGCCTCTTAAGTCCTCTGTTGTACATCTTCTCCAATGATACAGTATTATGGAAGATACAGAATAGCCCAGAGGTAATGGGTTTGTGTATAGTGGAATAATTTGTCAAATCAGTGGCATACACAGACAACATATGTCTTTTAAGGGAAGGGACAACAGAGGAAGGGGCAGCAGAATATAAATTTCTCAGTTGTACTCAGAAATATCTGAAGCAAAGTTAAATGTCCATAAACATTATTGTTGTACAAGTTGGTTCTGACCCAAGTGTGGTCCTCAGCTGGGAAGTGGGGAATATTCCCATTACCAGAATAAAATTAAAATACTGGATATTTGGTTTGGGATGGCAGATCTGACTAGAACTAAAGGGTAAATAAATGTCTATGGCATAAAGAAAGGTGGGCATTTGGAAAGGGAAGTTTCTTTCTAAACTGAAACACATTTTTTTTTATTAAGACTTAATATTTCCTGTTTCTTATTCCAAAGTAATGTTTTTCCTCCTCCATTGGATTTTGAGGGGGAAAACTTTGAGCACACTCTTCCATGCCTTGTAGAGCAGTTACCTTAATCCAGTGTTTTTTTGTATATTCTTTTTATCCCTCCTTGCCTGCACCCAGCTGCCCACTCCTTCAGACAACCAGCCTTCACCCGCCACAACCTCTCCCTTCTGCCATTCTGCTGTTCCCCACTGCTCGGTTGACCTGGATGTATCTCTTTGCTGGGGGCCCCCTTGCCCATCCAGGGCCATCAGAAGGGGGAGACCAGAGTAAACATAGGCACTCCCTTGCTTCTTTTCCAGCATGGGTATGCAGCATCAGGGGCTTCCTGGCTTTGCTGCATGTGGTGGCAGGGCCGCCATCATCCAGCTGGCATGGGTGGCATTGTTCACATTTTCTTCCCTGTCTACAGCACCACTCTTGTAGTGCTCCTGGTCTCCACCGGGGGCTGCTACAGAGCGAGGCAACCCCTATAACCCACCCCAGGTGAGAAAAGCAGTCCTCTGGGCACTCAATCCTCTCCTTCCCCTACCAATTCCCGGCATCCCGAGTTTGTTCATGAACTTGGGTTGCCAGTGTGGCACGAGGTATGGTGTCCTGCTCCTCAACCCTCAGCACCACCAGACCAGCCTCGACTCAGTTTAATGGGATGCTACTTATCTGGCTGTTAAGGATGGGGATTTGGTATGATATACCACATCATTTTTATGGTTATTTTAACGCTTTTTTAAGGCCAATACTAGTATGGCATTATCCTCAGTTTCAAAGTTCCAGATTCCCTTAGTCCATGAATGGTTAGATCCCTTTTTAGTTTCCTGTATTGCAGTAAATTAGGGTTTCCTATTACTACTCACATGCCTTCACTCCCTTTATATGGCCACATAGTCTTAAACAATTTGAGAATCTGGAAGTTTACATTTGAGGAAGAGTATTATATGTAAGTATTTTCATATTCAGGCTTGGAGCACTTGCCAGTGTGAGGGACTCCTGGCTAGCTTTTCCTTGGGAGCCAGCCAGTTGCACACCACACAGCTTGCCACGTGGTCAGTGCCACCATCAAAGGAGCGATCAAGAGCCTGTTGTTGAATGGTTTCCCCCTGGATCAGACTCCTGCATGCAGCATCATCTCTGCAGCACAAGAGCTGCAATGAAAGTAAAGAAAATCAAACTTTTGGAGTTTGTGTGGTCCTCAAGTCAATGCTCAGAGTGCTTGCTAGAGGGATGGACTCTGGAATACTTCAGGCCAGTGGCCCATGCAGTCCTGCATGAACAGTGCCAGCATGAGTGGCACAGCAGGAGTGGGAGGCCATGAGGGAAGTCACCAGATCAGAGACACCAGGATGCTAAGAAAATCTGCCTACACCCCATCCTGTGAGTGCCAGTAAGAATTCAATGTGTTTTATTGTGCTAATTACTTACTGTGCCTCAACTGTTAGGATTTTCTTGAGCAGGTACACAGCCAGTTTGCATTATATTATTAGACTCTTACAGTAGTATACTATGTGTGAATTAGTAGATCTGGGAAAGCCAGAGCAGCCTAGAGCCAGGCTCGAGCTTAGTGCCAACTCAGCTTGACTTGACCTCTGTAAGCAATTGAGAGCCAAGGTCAAGCCAAGCCCGTTATAATCAAAGTAAGCAGTTTGTGTCAGCTTGAACAGTTAGTGTAGTGTCTGAAATGTTCAACTCCTATGTAAAATAACAGCCTGCAGTAGCCAGGGCTTGGCTCATGTTTTGGCTCGTAGAGTCAAGCCAGACCTCTGGCTTGGCTATGGCTTTGTCTAAGTGAAAAAAATCCTTTTTTCACCCTGGTCTTCTTCCCTTTCTTTCCCACAGTCTAGAGCTCCTTCGTAGGTTCCACCTCTCCTCCACTCCTCCACTTACTCCCCAACCCTCTAGCTATCAAATTACCCATAGGACTATTTATTACCTCTTCATCTTGTTCCTCTTTCTCCTCATTGTAGGCAACATGCAATCAAACCCTAGTCCCTCCTCCTCCTCCCTCTCCCTTATCCTTTCCTCTTACCCCATCTCCAACCAAAGGGTCTATGTCTCTGCCACCTAAATGCCAAGAGTCTACTTCCAGAGTTGGATCCCCTTAAAGTCTGGGTCACCCAGTACTCCCTGGACCTTCTCTGTATTTCTGAAACCCGTCTGTCATCCAGAGTTCCTTATTCCCAATTATGACTCCCTGATCTCCACCTTTTTTGCCAAGACCATGGCAAATGAAGCGACAGATTAGCCATCTATACACGCCAGAGCCTATCATGCTCTGTCTCTCTCTACATGAATCCATCCCTTCCTCACACAAACTCCTGCTAATTAATATAGAAATTCCTCCTCGCTCCCCTCATTTGCAGCTGTTCTATATGTCTCCCCAGAAATCTCTACCTCCTCGCTTGTTTAAATCATCTTGTCCCTTATCTCCCTAGTCTCTTCTGGTCAGCTTATCATGCTTGGAGACTTCACTCTAAACAGGTCTTTCCCCACCCTTAAGTCCTTCATTGAGAAGTTTGAATCCCTAAACCTCCACCAGCTAATCAATGAACCCATTGCCTCATTTCTCAATTCCTTTTTCACTACCTGTACCCTCACCTTCTGCCCAGTAAATATCCCTCTGGCCTCCCCTGCCTCCTCCTCCTCCTCTGAGGGCTTTAGTGTCTCCCCTATTTATGTGCATGAAGTCCTCCTTGCCCTCACTTCTCTCAGCCCTCTCAAATCCAGCCGGATGTCATGGACCCCCACATTCTCCGGATCTCTACCCCCTGCTATAGCTCTTCCTCTCTTCCATCTGCTGAACATTTCTTTCACTCTTAGCACCATATTTCAGGCATGGAACATTGCCAGGGTGCTACCCCTTCATACAGGTAGTGATGCCTGTACTCCTGGCAAGTAAAGGACTATGTCACTTCTCCCCTCCCTGGCCAAACTACAGGAGTCCCTTGTGTTCTGAAGACTCTCTAACTTTTTCAACTCCTCTGGCCTTCTCTCTCCATTTCAGTCAGGTTTCAGTAAAAATCACTCCACCATCACCTCCCTCCTTCTTGTCACTGACACAATTCTTAACTGCATGGACTGTGGCCACATCACTGCTGCTATATTCATCTACCTATCCAAAGCTTTTTGATTCATGTCCCACCCTCTTCTTATATCCAAACTCCTCTCAGACGGTTTCTCCTCCCATGCTGTAGACTTGTTCAAGTCCTATCTAATGGGTTGAACACAGTCAGTCCAAGCAGGTAATGCCCTGTCTTCCCCACTTTCCATTCAAAGAGGTGCCCCTTAAGGGGCCCAGTCCTTTTTTTAATTTTCCTAAATGACCTCCCATCTGTCTCTGGCTCTTTCTACATTCACATGTATGCAGATGATACAGTACTCTATGCCTTCAGTCCCTCAGCCCCTGAAGTGGAGTCCCAGCTGCAGAGTGACTTCTTGAGTGTGTTATGCTGGTTCCAGACAAATCAGTCCAAAGTTAACACCAAGAAAATCACATCCATGACTGCTCAAAAATGTACTAAACTCTCCCACCTCCCTTCCTTTTCTACCCACAATGGCACCTCACTCGATATAGTCCCCATGTTCAAGTATCTTGGCATAAGGCTGGACAGTCACCTTGACTTCACCTTGACTTTAGCTTGACTTCTCTTCACACATTGACCATATCCATGCCAAACTCCACTCTAAGGTAGGAGCCAAGTTTATAAATAAAGACTCCCTCTCCCCTGTGGTTCACTGAATGTTCTTTACCAAAATGATCCTTCCTGTTTTTGATTACGCAGATGTGGTCTTCAGTTCTGTACCGGGTCATCACTCTCCTGACTGGACACTCTTTTAACACTTTTTGCCACTTTGCAACCAATGCTTCCCCTTGTATGAATCACTGCTCCCTGTACTCTTCCCTCTCTGCACTTACGCTGCCAACACCATGCCACCACCCTCATTTCCAAATTCAGATTTGGGGCTCTCCCCTCCTACTTCTTCTCTCTCCTATCTCCATTCTCCCCTTCCTCTTACCAGCTATGCTCCAGAGAGTTCTGTACCTTTTCTCTTCCGCATTCCCATTCCAATTCAGGGCAGACAGCCTTCTCTTACTGACTCCCCAACTTCTGGAACACTCTTTTATGCTCCCTTCATTTAACTTCTTCCCTGCACTCTCTAAAATGTACCCTTTCACAATCCATCCCTTCTTCTTGCTCCTGTTCTTCATCATCCTAGCAACCAGGGTGAGTCTCTTGATCTTTGCATATTCTTAATTTGCTTCCTTCTGTGCCCCACTTTACCTAACCCATCTGATCTCTCCCTCCCTCCCTGCCTCATTTAGTTGCTCCTTTTACAGCTAGCTTCCAATGCCAACTAAGGGCTACAAATGTTTAACAGCAAATGTATCCTTGTTTTTTCATTATATTTTATTTTTAATGACTGTATGCCATATTTTTATTGTATCCTGTATGTTCACTTGTTTCTACCCCTTTCTCTTTCCCCTGGGATACACCTGGAATACATCTTCGGCTCACTGTGCCTCTCCCAGTTACCAAAAATGTTAACTAAATAAATAAATAAACATTTTGACCATTGTTTTTCCTCCACAGATCTCTTTACTCCTATGTTCCTTTGTTGCAGAAACACCAGTTTTGCAGATATTGTCAGATGTTAGGATCCCTAAACACATGTAGGCCAGTGCAGTGTTTGTGCTAGCACAATAGACTTAGGTTAGAAATAATTGGAAATATAAATCCATGAAGAAAAACTTTATGCCCAAAAGATGGCTTTGCAGGTATTTTAGGTTTTTGTAATTTATATTTAGTAAGGAATGGAGATCATCGTATGGAATACCACGACTTACGAGGTTTTGATGTTAGGTATATTTCAGGGTAACTGAACAACTTTCAGTGCAAGCCCCTTAAGAGTTTGTTTAGTAATTCAGATTTTTTTTTTGGCAAGGGAGGTGTGGGTTGACCCTGCAGCAAAAACATTTTCTTTTCTGGAGATATTAAAAAATAACTAGCTTATCCATTTTGTGGATTCAAAAGAAATAATTTCTGACTAAGGCAGCTTTGTGGGTTGAGTTGCATTGGAAGCACTTTGACTGGCTTAAAACCTGGGTCAGCTATGAAGAAGACAAAAAACAATATACAGTTGTTTGTAGAACTCAAATATTATGAGATCACATGATTCAGTGCTCTGAATAGCAGCTCCCCATGACTGCTTCCTTCACTCAATGCTTATATCTACATTTAAACTACCTTTTTCAGCAATATCCTGCTCACCTTTGGCCCGGTGTGTTTCCTACTATCTCAAGGAAGCTCCATTAGTGCAGGAATGGAAGTGGAGCTACGTCTCGCTATGCTGAAGCATACACCTCCTGTGACGCCGGAAAAAACTATCAAGAAAGTCAAGGTCCAGCCGGGTGCCAGCAGAAAACCCTCTACTGCTACCACCACACACGTCTTAGAATCAACTTCACTCACACTCGAGTGCTTCTTCATGGAATTCATCCCTTTTCGCGAAGAATTAAGATCGTTCACCTCACAAGTCAAGCAGATGGCAACCACACTTGATGATATCTCCACGAGGATGGCAGATAATGAAACACACTTAATTTCCCTGGAGAAACAAGCCAAGTGAATAAATACTGGCACCAAGGATAATAGGCATAGACTTAAAAAATTGGAGGCCAAATTCAAAGACCTGGAGTGGAGGAGTCGCAGAAACAATGTTGTTATAATCAGACTGCAAGAGAAAGAGGAAGGAACTAACACTGTTTTCATTATTCAGAAAACTGATTGAAAAATGAGTGGGTTCCTCCCCTTCAGTGCAGCCTATAACACTGAGCAGGCCCACAGGGCCCTCAGACTGATGCCAGCACCCGGTTCTACTCCATGTCCCCTGATATTCAAGTTCTTAGACTTTCAAGAAAAACAATATTTCCTGGGGAAAGTGAGAGATCCTCAAGAAATTCAATGGGTGGGATCCAGAATTAGAGTCACCCAAGACCTGCCAGCAATGGTCAGGCAGTGTAGAACTCAATTCCACCCTATTGTTTCGAAACTCATAGCTGCTGGAATAAAATTTAAGATGGGATACCCAGCCCGATTGCAGGTACTGACAGCAGGAGCCTGGACCACCTTTGAGGAGACAGAAACAGTGCAGAGAGCTTTACAAGCAGCTTTCTGGATTTATTTCATATGGGCTGACTGGTGACTGTGGCAGGATTAATCCATCTGGTTTAAAAAGTAACAGAAAGAAATTTCTATGAGTGGCTGATTTAAGAGAATGGGGTATTCTTACACTTCCTCAGAATTTCACATTGGGATCTAGGCTGGTTTAAACAAGTTTATCTAAGTTTACCAGAAGCCCTAGTTCTTGTTGAGTGATGTTGATGTTGTGACTTCTGGGGCTTTTTGGATTGTTCAAGTTTAGAATGTTTAAATATGTTTTTGTGACATTTTTCTTGATTGTTTACTCCCCTAAATTTTCCTGCTTGCATCAGCCCCAGAGACATTCCCTCTGTCTTCTGCCTAAACATACAACTGCGATGCTACAAAATCCCCTCAACAGCCACAGGTAATTCTTGCCGGCCTCCACTAGAGGGACCACGAGTTACATGTTTTATTGCTTCACCTAAACATAATTGTTTTTATAGTCTGTACAATAGAATCTTTGCTGGACATCAGTTGTTCCCATCAGACTCTTTTCCTTTACTAGGATTACCAGCTATATTTTGGGACAACACACAGTTCGAGTCATTTTTCTTTTCCTTTTACGCAAAATTATTGACTTCCATGACAGTGTCAAGCTGGTTTAAAGACATAAGGGGACCTTAGAAACCTCATGTTGGGGTTTTTCATTTTCATTACAGACTTTATGAATGTTACTAAAAAAGGTTTTGAATTACCTGAATTGTTAATCCAGGATATTAGTTTTACCCTGTACGACAAACTGTCTCTTAACGTCACACAAGTTTGGCATCATTGTTGGGTGGTGGGAGGGTGGAACTGGAGGGGGGAGGCAAGCTCTGCAGAATGCTGTCGAAGTAGTATGGGAAGGTAGGAGGGTTGGGTTGTTTCTACATTACAGGGTATCTGTTTGGACTTTTTTAATGAATGAGGGGCTTGTGCGTAGGGAAGGGGGAAGTGAAGGGGGGATGAGGGTGGGGAAAAGCTAACCAAGGATATGTAAATGAATACCAAAATCTTTCTTGTTACTATCACCCTAGAAATCCCCATGCATTACCCTGTTATGGAGTATGGCTAGGGACATGCATATAGCTACATAGAATGTGAAATAGGTTAGATGGAAGCTTAAACAATATAAGGCATTGAAACACTTGAATATCCTATCAGCAGAAATCTCCATTATTCAAGAATCACATTTGTTAGACTGAAGAACTCCAGTTGTGAAAACAGCAAGTGGGACAGTTTCTTTGTCTGAGGGCACCACCAACAATTGTGGAACTATGATCCTAATAAACAGAAGAGTTCCCTTTTCCCCAACCCAGATTATTAGAGACCCCATGGGCAGATTTATATTGGTACAGGGCATGATCTTTACCAAGAAAATATTGCCAGGCAGTATCTATGGCCCTAATCAGGATACTCCAGGGTTTTTCACGTAACTTATTATTTATTTATCTATTAAATTTTGGTGACCGGTGAGCCCACTGGGCCCCAGAGGTCCCTTTTTCAGGAGTGACCTGGGATTACATATCATAGGATACATCACAATGCGGTAAATGTAGAAAATGCAATTATGATACAAGTTATACAGAGGTGTACAGTCAGCTGGTTACATGTGCTGAGATCAGCATTACAGCAGTACATGTGTATTGATACTAATTAATCCAAACCTTAGCCCCCTTTATATCAATTCCAATGATCCTCAGGGGTGATCTTAATCTGGTCTTTGATCTGACTCTAGATTGGACTGGTCACCACCGAATAGGACTCTCCCCAGTCCAACGGGCACTCTGAGAATTCATGGACGAGGCAGGTTTGTGCGACATATGGTGGGTTCTCCACTCAACTGACAAGAAATACACATATACCTTCCCAGTCAATAGATCATCTTCCCATATAGACTACCTACTTTTTTTCCACTTGCTCATCCCCGGGGTTCTGGATGCCTCAATTCATCCTGACCCTCCCTCAGACCATTCATTGGTCATAAGCCATCTTTCCCCTGTTGTCTATACCTAAGGGGGGGTCCCAATGGAAACTTAATGATCAGTTGCTGAAAGACCCAGAAACAGTCCAAGTTATTCTAGACAATATAGAACAATTTATTGACGCCAACCATGGGTGCATTGAAAGATCTGACATGGAATGGTGTGCCTTTAAGGCCTACATAAGAGGAATTCTAATTGGCTTAGCCTCCAGAACAAAGAAAACCAGGGAACAACAGTTGTTACAACTATTGTCTCAAATTAGAGATACAGAGCTGAACTTGACCCCACAGTCCCCTGAGTCTGTCCGTCAGGAACTAATCAAACTGACAGCTGCCTACCTAGAACTATTGAGAGAAAAAGTGGACTATGCCATATTGAGAACTGAAGCTTCTGATACAGACCAGGGTGAAAAGGCAGGGTGCCCATTAGCCCTTAGAATATAGCAACAAGAATCTTCTTGCTTTATAGCCATAATACACTCTCAGATTGATGGTTCCCTGAAAACTTCCCAAGGGATATTATATTAGAGTTTACTGAATATTATAAATCATTATATGGCCCAATGCCCACCCCCCGCCAAACAGGCATTAGATAAGTATCTTGAAAGTCTAAATTGCCCTGTATCTCAAGGAACAACAGGAATTACTAGTATCTCGATCACTAAAGGGAACTGGCTGAAATAATTAACAATCTCCACAAGAATAAGACCCCAGGGATGAATGGATACTCAGCTAATTTTTATCAAAAGTTTAGCAAACAACTTATCCCTTTACTTCTCCCCCTATACCAACAAGTACCCTCCAGAGCAGAAACTGACCCTACCATTTTTGAAGCACTGATTGTCCTTTTACCCAAACCTAGTAAGGCCCCTGAATTGGTCACAAATTATTGACCCATTTCTCTCCATAACCAAGATAAAACAATTCTAACTAAATTATTTTCCAATCATCTCAATCTAACACTCCCAGATCTCACCGGACCAGAACAGGTGGGTTTTATGAAAGGGAGATCCTCATCAGATCACCTCTGCAACCTGTCTCATGTTTTCTCGGTATCCAGAGATGCTCCTTTTCCTGTAGTCTTGGTCTCTCTGGATGCCGAGAAGGCATTTGACAGGGTGAACTGGCACTATCTTTTCAGGACTCTCAAGGCTTTTGGTTTTCCATTAGATTTCCAAAATTGGATCCATGCTCTGTACCAGTCCCCTACCATCCGAGTAACTGGCAATGGGGTGACCTCAGATCTTTTTACACTGTACTCAGGTATGAGGCAAGGCTGCCCTCTATCCCCATTACTTTTCAGTCTCTGTCTTGAGCCACTGATCTGTAGCTTAATGAACTGCCAGATGATTCAGGGCATTACTATGCAATCACAGGAAGTAAAGGTCTCAGCATATGCAGATGACCTTCTTCTTCAACTTTTCCATCCTGTCACATCCATCCCCCACAATGCAAGAAGTTATACAAAAATGTAGTCAAATTTCAAACTACAAATTGAATGTCAGTAAGACAATTGGTTTTCCCTTCAACCATAAGATATTTAAACCAGACATACTAGTACTAGGACTCTCCTGGAAGCAGGATTCCCTAAGGCATCTTGATATTGAACTCACAAGAAATCCAGTAAATTTGGACTCCCTCATGTATACAGTTAGTTAAGACTTAGATCATTGGTCCACCTTCATGATTTTTATATGGAGCAGGATTAATTTACTCAAAATGAATGTCTCCCCATGCCTTTTTTACCCTCTTAGTTTACTCAATACGCAGCTCCCTTTGTCCTGGCTTCTCTAAAAGTACCCAGCCTTTTCACTAAATTTATCTGGTCCAATAAGACACCTAGATTAGCTTTCCACAAACTAGCTACTCCCAAATCTAGAGGAGGACTAAGTCTCCCTCACATCAGCCTTTACTTTTGAGCTAGTCATGCCTATAAATATCTTAGATGGCTCTCACCAGACACTTCCCCTTACTCCCCAAATTGGCTTAAAATTGAACTAGCCCAGATTCGCTTCTGCGGCTTATCTCCTGCGACACTCTTACATATTAGAGAAAGTGTTCTCCCTGCCAAATTGAAAAACACCCCAGTTGCCATATCAATAAAGGTCCACTCCCAACTTTGCCTCTTTCTTAAATATAAAGACACCATAGACCTAATAAAACCCATATGGGGTAATCCTAATTTTAAGATCAACAGCAAAGTTCTTTCACCTCATTGGTTACCTTATTTAGGGGAAGGTCTACTTACTAACCTGGTTAAAGAAAGTAGTTCATGGCTTTCCATTGTTGTAATCATGCATAAATTCAATATCCCAAATATTCATGTTTTTAAGGTTTTCCAACTGAGACACCTTCTTTTAAAGGTACTGGGAACAGATCCTTCCCCATCAGTTTGCCCCTCCTTCCAAAGAGAATTGAGCCACCTAGTGGGCCTTCTACAGGCTGTCTCCAAGATTTATGGGATCCTATTTGATTGGATCCACCTAGACTGTTTCGGCCCCACGACCCACTGGTCTACTTTCTTTTCAGATCTCATTATAGACTGGTCAGTCCTATTGCATAATTGCCATAGGTTCATAACCCAGGACAGACTGAAGCGTATGCAGGTGCACATACTTCATAATTTGTATTCTTCTTCTCAAAAATTAGCCAAACTCAGTTTAATACCCTCACCCTTATGTATTCGCTGCCTCCAAGAGGATGGCACACTATACCATATTTTTTGGTCCTGTCCTAAAGTGGCCCCCCCATGGGCCAATATTCAACAAAGAACTGACCCTCTCTTAGGTCTAGCAGAACTGTTCACTCCTGTCTATTAGGTGATTTCTTGGGAATTACAGTTCTTAATCGCAAATATTACATGGCTCTCATCTCCGTGTCTGTCAAAAAAATGGTTCTGAGGCATTGGATAGATAAGGATGGCATTTCTTATGGTGAATGGCTTACTGAACTCTTAGCCAATCTTAGAACAGAGAAAGTGATAGCAAGTCTGACTAATAGATTAGAAAAGTTCAAGAAAATCTGGGACCCCTTGTATACTCTATATTCTTTATACCCAATATGCACTGGTACCTTTTAATGCAGATAAATGAATCCCCTTTAATGTGCTGTGCTGGGAGGGTTAGTGAAGGTGATGGAAAAAGGGAAGGGAGGAAGGGAAAAGTGGGAGGGGAGGACAGTCTTATTGCGATTCAGCATTTCTATTTACTTGTTTCTAATAAAATTGTAACTATCCTCTGCATGGAAAAAATGTTCAATGAACTTTGAATTGAAAAAAAAAGAATTCAAATATTATATTTGGTGTTGTAGTCTATGTTTTCTCTTTGCTACGTATATGTGCATACCATGTTTATTTTTGTTTTTTTCCTGTGGTTTCGGTATCATATGATGTTTTTCTTTTCTCTCCTGTATATACTGTATATATTGTTATGTTGTACTTACTTTTGATTTATTTTAAATGAAAATTCTCCTACTCTTCCTGGAGTGGGACCTCAGATCATCTTGCCTTCAAGTAAGGTGGCCTACTGGCTGGAATGGAAGAGGAAGGTGAACTGGCCAAGGTGTTCCAGAGCACTTTGGTGTCTGATTTTGATACTTCATTCAGTTAGCAACCTGTTATAAAAGAACAGATGGAGTTGGAAATCTTAATTGACACACAGATGATGAGTGTTCCTTAGATTGGTGAGCACCTCAACAGTGCAGAATCTGAAATAGATACTGTGGCAGAACTGCATTCTGCCAGTCCAGTAACCCTGGTGGAGGGATGCCTTTCCTATCTTCTTCTTTTCCCTATTGAAATCTGTTGTGCAGTGGTACCTCCCTATGCTGTACTTTACCTTTTTCTGCCCCATGGGTTGACCACCTTTGTCAATCTTTTTTATTTCTTACTAAATATTTTTTCCTACTGTCTTTATTTCTAGTTTCTGTATATATCTATCTATCCCTCACTAAGAACTCCCCAAAATAATGCACCAGAATAAGGCCAGCTGGCAGGAATGAAATAAGGTACATTTATGGAATTAAATGCCAAAGATATAAAGTGCCTTTAAAGATATATAGGGTGCTTGTTGAATAAAGTGCAGTAATATAAAGTGCATTTTAAGAAGTAAAGTGCAGTGAATGAGTTAAAGTGCATAGAATGCATTTAGTACATAGAATGAATAATAAAGTGCTGCAGTGCTTAATTAAGTGTTTAAAAGCTAAAATGCCTATGCCATTTTATGTATATGTGGTACAGGAATAAATAAAAGTTTCAGATGCCCATGAAAAATAAATAGGAATGTTCACTTAAATAGGTAGACTGTAAGTACAATGGAGCAGCATGTTTCTATTTTATATTTTACTTTGCTGCCGTTCTGTAGTTATAGTCGTGCCAAAGAAATCCTGCATTGAAGCAGGAACTGTTTAAAATAAGCGGCAAACATTTACTGTTCCTTTTGCCACAACTCAGTATATGCATTTAAATTTACTACTGCCCTGTGTTAATAGGACTCCTGGCTGCTGGTGTTATATAAAAATACAGAAAGAATTGTGCCAGCTATCCTTGGAGGAGTCTGTGTCATGAGCACAGCCTGTCCAGGCTACTGGAGAAGCAGAATTACCATGGAGTGGTAGACTTTCACTTTCTACTTTTCCGCCGCCTCATCAAACCTGCTCCAGAATAGATTTTTTCTTGTTAAGCTCCTATGCTGTGTCAGGGGTACTGGATGTTGCTATCCATACACAGGTTATATCAGACCATTCCCCGATTGCTATAGTATTCTTGGTGGGCCCGGGGCCCAGAAAAGATGCCTTATGGCAGTTAAATATCCAACTATTCCAAACTCAGACAACTGTGAATCATGTCAAGGACTTTGTCTCCTGCTTCTTAACAAATAATGTAGGTTCTGCTTCTAAAATTGAGATAGTTTGGGCGGCCTTAAAATGTGCCTTGAGAGGAGAATGTATATGTATTTCTACCACTAGAGCCCATCAATTTAGGACTAAAATAGATGGTTTGTTGCAGCTAATTAAAACTGCAGAAAAAAAAAATAATTCCCACTCACTAAACCAGAATTGGGTAGAACTCCACAAGTTGCAAGCACAATTCTCTAGTCTTGTGTCCCAAAAGGCAGAATTCTCGCTCAAAAGGACTAAGATAAAATACCTTGAGTCTGGAGAGAAAGCTGGAAAATAGCTGGCAATCTGGCTCAAGCAGGGAGAGTAACAAGGTATATTCCTAGCCTACACATTGACTCTGCTAGTTCTGTCATAACAGACCTTAGAGAGATTGCTGAAGTTTTCAAAATTGATATACAGTTCATGAGGAGGTCAGCTCACAAATGCTGAAATCCAACAGTATTTAGCATTAACTGAGCTTCCTAATTTGCCCCTCTTTGATACTGCCTCCTTAGGGCACCATATCCAGGTATGGGAAATAGAACAAACTATTAGACAACTCCCTTTGGATAAATCCCCTGGACCGGATGGCTTCCTGAGTAACTTATACAATGTCTGTATGGCAGAGATCTTCCCATTATTGACAGATGTATAAATTCATGGTATGAGAATGGATTGACAGAACACAACTTTTTAGAAGCCCTAATAGTAGTTATTCCTAAACAGGGGAAAGACCTACAATACCCAGAGAGTTATCGTCCCATTTCCCTCCTTAATTCTGATATTAAAATTCTAGCTAAAGTACTTGCAAATAGATTGGGGCCTATCATGGGTAAGCTGATTGGCAATGAACAGGTAGAGTTTATGGCGGGGCGATCTTCCAGTGATCACATGTGCAGATTGTTACATTTGCTTTCGGTGGCCAAAGAATCGGATCTCCCAATGATACTGCTATCATTAGATACTGAAAAGGCCTTTGATCAGGTCTCTTGGGATTTCCTTTTTGCTGTCCTAAAGGGCTATGGATTACCAGATGAATTTATTAAATGGTTCAGAGTATTATATACTTACCCAGCAGCCTTTGTCTGGTGTAATGGTGTTCTCTCAGAATCCTTTTCACTACATCATGGTACCAGCCAGGGCTGCCCCATATCTCCATTGCTCTTTAACTTGTATTTAGAACCTCTTATTCGATACCTGATCTCTTCTCCATGCCTCAAAGGTATTGAGATAGGAATGCAGCGACATCTCTTATTGGCTGATGCAGATGATTTGCTGTTGCATTTGGAAGAACCCAGGATGGGTATCCCAGTTCTACAGGAAGAAATCAAACTATTTTCTAGAGTTTCTTTTTACAAATGAAATCTTTCAAAAACCAAAGCTTTCCCAATGAATGGCAGAACTACACAAGGAGACATAGCAGGCTTTGGCCTGGCATGGGAGGCAAGGTCCTTGATATATCTAGATATTAAAATAACCAGAGAAGTATCTACAATGATAAGGGAAATTTTACACACCTGATGAATAAGTTAAAAATGGAACTTCACAGATGGGAAGCCCTCCCTATTTCACTTTGGGGACAAATTAGCACAGTAAAGATGAATGTGCTCCCTAGGCTTCTTTACCCTATGGGCATGCTGGGCCTCTTCATTCCTAAGTCATGGTTCATTTGTCTACAAAAATTGTTGAACTTCTATTTATGGAAAGGGAAGGGGGTTAGAAGGGCACATCTAAAGCTAACAGCACGAAAATTACAAGGGGGTCTTTCTTTACCCTCTTTTTTCATTACTATTGTACCCAACACCTTAGCAAGTTAAGTTACTTGGACAGTATAACAGACCAGCAAGATATGAGGTCATACTCACCCCAGTGGCTGGCCATAGAGAGATACTTGGCCTTCAAAAGTTATTGTACCTTAACATCTCTGGCTTACTCTTCCCCGACATGTTTCCCTAAATCCTTAAGGGCTATCCCAATGGGATGGTCCTTTAGGGCATTATGCCAACTCCAGAGACACTTATCCCTTGAATGGCATAAATCCCTTGAACAACCAATAGTGGGTAATCCAAATTTCACGATTGGAAACAGACCTATTTCTTCTACCTACTGGGCACCTCTGGTAGGTTGTAAACTGTTGGATATTGCTCCAAGGGGTGTGATCCTCTCTTTTTCCCAATTCAAACAACACTTCAATATGAATGATGGACACCTTTTTAAGTATTGGCAAATTAAGAAAACTACAAATTCCTTATTGAGGAATACACAGGGATATATTCCTCCAAAAATGGAACTTTCTTCTCTTTTTCAGGTGGCTGAAATGCCACATCCAGTATCCGGGGTCTACAAATTGTTGCAGTCTATAGACACTCAATTGCCACAAGGTATATGCTATTATTGGGCTCAAAAATTAGCCATTACAGCAGATGTTCATACCTGGAAGCATATTTGGTGCGACACATATAGATTAACTAAGCAGGATAGACTGCGGCTGGTGCAATATAACATCATGCATAACCTATATTTCACACCTGAAAAATTATACAAGATGGGTAGATTATCAGCTCTTAAATGCCAGAGATGTTCAGGAGATGAAGGAGATCTATATCATATGCTATGGACTTGCCCAAAAGTGCACCCCTTCTGGTGTGCTATCAGAAGATCATTAGACCCACAGCTTGTTCTTGAACCACTATTTACACCTGAGGTATGTCTACTTAATAGTTACCCACAAGGTACAATCAGGGTTTGGAAGGCTCATATGGCGTTGGTATCTCCTGTGGCGAAATTACTGATCATGAGACACTGGAAGGAGGAATCTTTACCCCCGGTATTGGAATGGCACAGGGAAGTGTTGCTTGCTTTACAGTAGGAATGACATATTGTCTCAATGGCTAACTGACTCCCTGACTATTTAATTAAATGGGGCTCTTTGAATGCCCTACTTGTTACTTGGAATCCTTAGTCCGTTAGGCTAAATATTAAGAAGCATGATCCTCTTTTTAAAATCATAGCTTGTTATAAATGGTACAGGGTGGGGGAGGATGGTTTGAGGGGTGCTTAGATTAGTTTGAATACTGTTGATTTTGGTTTTAGTATTGTAATGATTCTGATGTATGCAGTATTTTTCTCAAATGTTTGTGCCAGACGTAACAAAGACTGCTCCTCATGTACTTCTTGATGTAGGGATAAAACTGAACAAAGAATATTGAATAAAAAAAAAGTTTAATTTGCATTGCCTGTAATGTGATCCTGCCTCAGTACCACCGAGGTATACCTAAGTACTGATAAACTTTTTTACTATCACAGCTGTAAGTACTGTACTGGGGGAAGAGCTGTTCAGTAGTAATATCAAACAGCTCATTATCACCTACTCATGAGGCAGACTTGAGACCTATCACACCTAAGCAGCATGTGAGAGTGGGACTGAATTGTTCCAATTAGCTGGTCCTTGTGTCCCTATAAAGAGAAAACAGCCTACATAGAAATACATAGCCACTTAATCTGTTCTGGGGGTCATCCCAATAAAGCAGACATCCCCATTAATCATGTCCTGATTAAGTGGCTTCTACTGTACTGAAGTCTGAGCAGTATTGCAATCCTAGAAAAATATAACATTTGAATGACATAAATTTAACACTTGCTCACAAGATAACACATTATAGATCATTATGTGACTGAATCAAAGTTACTAGCACAGTCATGTGATTATGGGGAACTATGTGAATATCTTATCAAAGACAGAATAGTCTGTGGAATACAGTCAGTTTAGCTCAGTGTGAGATTAAGAGTGGCTGATCTAACTTTGCAAAAGGCCACTGATGTCTGTAGAGTGGCAGAAAAAACTGAAACTCATATGCAAAAAATGGTGAGCTTGAGACCAGCATAGTGCATGCTGTAAAACAGAAAACTATTACTAACAGAATTTCAGTAGTAAAAGCCATTATGAAAAACTGGGAAATAAATGTTCAAAGTGTGGTTCACAGCACAAGTTTAGAACTGCAGTGAGGAAATGACATACATAACTAACTACTGTATAAATAGTCACAGTCACTGTATGAGATTCAAGTTAGATAAAGGCGCTCAGGTGAGTTTAATTCCGAAACGAGTTTACAAGAAAATAAAATGTAGTGAAAGAATCACAATACAAAAGTGCACCTAACAAGTTATGGGGGTCTGCGAATACCCATTCCCTTCCTTGGAATGGGGTGCTTTATAAGCAAAGCATCTATCTATCTTTGGAAAAGTACATTTTAAAGTTCTATGTGATGTAACAATATGTAATAAGCCAATGCTGGGTTTTAAGGCATGCGTGGCCCTCAACCTTGTGCATTTAGTGATGACTGTAAATAAAGATATTATACACAACAGTGACTATGGTCAGCTGTTACAAGCTATGCAGATGTTTTTCATGGTTTTGGCTGTCTGGAGCACAGATACCATATTAATATGGACCCAACAGTAATGCCCATTGTGCATGCACCTAGAAATGGCCCAGCAGTACTCTGAGACAAGGTGCATCAAGAACTTGTGAGAATGGTGGAAAACTGCATAAGTGAACCCATTCACAAACAAGCAAATTGGGTACATTTATTTACTGTATCCTAGTGGAAAAGTCTAATGGAAATTTGAGAGTGTGTTTGGATCCCAAAAAACTTAACAGAGCAGTGAAAAGAGTGCACTACCATTTGCCAACAATGGAAGAAATAGTCAGCTTATTGAAGGGTGTCTCAGTGTTTGGCATTTTAGATGCCAATCAGCTTTTTGGGAAATTCTTTTGACTACAGATTCTATTGACCTTATTAAATTCAATATCCCTTTTTGGCAGGCATAGATTTATTTGCCTGTTGTTTTTAAATAATTCAGTTCCTGAAGTTTTTCACTGCACTGTTCAAGAAATTTTTCATGATATTCTAGGATTGGAGATATACATTGATCTAATAGTATCCCTTAACAAACTGGAAGGCATTCACTTAACCTTAAATAACAGTATTTTAATATGAAATTAGCATTCAGACTGTTTCGTAATGCTAACAGTCATTTGTATTATAAATGGCCATTATGATGGCCTTCACAGTCAGAAGTCTTAAGTTAGCCTGCCTATAGCACAAACAGTTTAAATGAGATACAAATTAAAAGGTTAACATAGCAGTTTTCACAGCAGTCTGGGTGATGGTTAAGGACTGCTTTGCAGCAGTATGCTTTTACTGCTTATGAATACCTTGTTATATGACTGTTGTAAACTAATATATTTAAGGTTAAAAATATTCCTTAGGACTGGGCTGTGACCGTTAAGTGAATGGTAACTCCCTGTGTAATTTGTGTAGGAGATATTTAAATTTTAATGTATACACTTATTTTGTATACATTAAATACACAATATAGTGTCTCAAAGTATACATTGTGACAAAGCCTATCTTGTGACTTATAGTCCAATGTCCCAACATATAAATAAGCATATAATGATGCAGAGTGTAAGCAATAATAAATTAATGTGTGTTACTGCCAGATAACAGCTCGCCCCATGTGCATGTGATATAATGTGATTGCATAGAGAATCTTTAGCACCTGGAGGTGCTCTTATCAGAAAATAACCTACACCCCAAAGTGTCTGCGCTTCTGCAAAAAAAGTTGCCAATATTAGCAGAATAAAATATTGGTGCCCACCTCTTGTGCCCAGAGTAACTGACAAGTCCTGCTCCACCTCACACTCCTCTCACAGTTGCACCAGTCTTATTTCACCAAGTGAACAGCCAGTTCCCCATGATCCTGACCAGATCTAGTCTGCCACGGTGATGAGTGGGAGTCCATAAGTGCCCTTGGGTAGGAACTAACCTACAACCAGCTCCACCAAGGAATGTTACATGCAAAGTCCCTGTAGCACTGCTGTATTCTTAACTGTGGCATGATTTCCCTAGAATTACCCTCCTTAGCAATTATATACTAATAACAAAAAGAGTAAAACTCTCTACAGGCTGTCTGCAAAGGGCTGCATTCTCACATAAGGGAGGTTTATACAACTCCAGGAATACTTCCACAAGGTTTCTGCTGGTGGATTCTCAGCCTATCTAACTTCAGTACCACCACCAGCACTACACCTATGCTCCCAAAAGGTTTGGGACAGAAAGCCAGAAACTGCCTACCCCAAGGAGCCCATTACTCATATTTCGGCTGTTTCTCAGGCAGGATTCTGCTGTGAAAGCACAACTCAGAGAAAAGTCAGTAATTAATCCATGCCCAATAATTAGCTGGTTACTATATTAATAAGATGGCCCCTGGGAGACTTCCAAAGGGCACTGGAGTTCTCTGCCACAATGCTCGTTGTGCAAATAAGCCACTTGCCTTCTCTCTTAACAAGGGCATTCTCCTGGCTATTCTCTATATAGTGTCCCTCCTCTGGGTGGACAGGAGCATAGAAAAAGTATACTTGGACACTAAGGGGCCACAACACAATGACCATTCTACAACCAGTCCTTACAACTGGACCTCGCCCCCTAGGACCAATGCTCTTCTGATATTCCATGAGTTGGTAAGAAGGGGCAAATACTACAAGGCTCTTTATGCCACCCGTAGGTGGCTTCACAGCTTCTCCATCCTATCAGTCAGCCCCACACTACTTTGCCTACTGGCTCACCTGCTGCTTCAGGCAGGAGACATACAGTCTAACCCGGGCCCTCCTTTTGTAAATCACCTAGTTGCCTCCCCTCAAGACCTGTACTGGGCATCTTCAAAGGGTCTCATGATTGTGCATATGACCATCTGTAGCATCAGACCAAAGATTCAGGAGATACAAGCTTGGATCGACCAATACAAGCCTAATATCCTTGCTATCTTGGAGACCTGGCTCAAGGCCTACATCCTCGACCATGAGATCGGGGTCCTGGGATACAACACCTTCCGTAAGGATAGGGTGAACAAAAGAAGCGGTGGAGTCCTAATCTATGTGAAGGAAACCCTCATGGCGATGCAGCTGACACTGAACCCGGGAAACGGCAAGGATGGTGAATCCATTTTCATCCACTTAACCCTTGGCCAGGCTAAGCACCTCACCCTTGGCTGCATCTACCACCCTCCAAGAACAGCTATGCAAGTCCTGGATTGTATCACAAAAACAATATGCAAGGAAGTACCCACTGAACTCCTAATCCTGGAAGACTTCAACCTAAACTGGGCCTCTGACTCTAAAAAAGTCCTCCTGGCAGCGACCCAGGAGGCTAACCTGGAACAGAATATCTCAGAACCTACCAGGCTGAATCACAAAACTGGGAACCACTCCATCCTTGACTGGGTTCTGGTATCTAATCCCCTCAACATCCAGAAGGCAGACATAATGGCCGATGCTCTTAGCGACCACTCCCCTATTTTCTGCATCTGGAAAAACAGAGCACCAAAAGTTCCAACTAGGATACTCTCCGTCTGTGACTACTCAAATTTCATGGCAGGACAATTTAACAACTATCTAAGTAAATTGGACTGGATCCCGATCAGGCTCCTACCAACCATAGATGAGGCCTTGTAATTCTTCCAAGACTCCCTCCTCAAGGTGGCTTCCATCTTTGCCTGCTCAAGAAACTCAGGACAAAGGGAAGCTGCTACAAGTGGATCTCCCAATGTGTAAAATCTATGATGATTAGCCGGGACAAGGCCTGGAAGACGTTCCGGTGGTCTGGTCTCCCGGCAGACCTCCTGGCTTACAAATCTCTAAGAAACAAGTGTAAGAGATCCATTATACTTGTGAAAAAGGAGTATATTACACACCTACAATGTACCACCTAGGGAATCCAAAGCTCTTCTGGTCCCACATCAATGAATTACTCAGGGGCAGCTCCAAGGAGGCACCCTGCCTAATAGAGATAAATGGACAGCTACGGAGTGAAAGCCAGATAATAGCCACAGAAATTAACAATTGTTTTACCAACCTTGATGACTACAAGGCTGAACTGCCTCCCGCTACACCGGCACAGTTATTGGAAGAACACTACTGCCTAAAAAGACCCCAATTCTACATAAGACTTGTCAAGGCAAAAGAGGTCCTTCCTCTCCTCTCCTCAAAGCTCTGAAAATTAAAGGTGCAGGAAGTCCTGACGGCATCAGCCCAAGGCTACTAATAGAGGGAGCACAGTTCCTCGCTAGGCCTCTGATCTGGCTCATCAATAGATCCCTACTGGAAGGAACTGTTCCTCACCAATGGAAGCAGGCTAACGCAGTCCCCATTCACAAGGGTGGTCGGAGGGAACTCATCAGCAACTATAGGCCCATCTCCCTGCTATGCACTCTTGCAAAACTGCAGGAAAGGCTGGTTTATGGGCGGCTTAGGGACTACCTTGAGTCCCATCAACTCCTTGTCCCCACTCAGCATGGGTTCCGCATGAACCATGGCACCGAAACAGCTCTCACCCATCTCACAGTGGATGTCCTCAGCGCAATGGACGCAGGCAAGCCTACAGGCACAATCTTTATTGACCTGTCCAAGGCTTTTGACCTTGTGGACCACAGCCTCCTGCTATCTAAGCTTGACAAAATGGGTCTGGATACCCACTCCCTGGGTTGGTTCAAAAGCTACCTAACAGGTCACTCTCAGCGGGTCATCTGGAAGGGTGAGAAGTCAGATCCTCTACCTATTAAAGAGGGTGCACCTTAGGGCTCAATTCTTGGCCCCCTTTTGTTCTCTCTCTTCACAAATGACCTCAACCTGTACTGCGGGGACAGCTCTGTTGTTCAATATGCAGATGACACTGTAATCTACTGCTCAGTGGACAACCTGCCGGACCTAGGCCCTCTCCTCCAAGCTGACCTAAAGACACTGGAGGCCTGGCTCACTTCCAATAGAATGGTCCTCAATGCAGGCAAAACAAAAGCTATGCTATTTGGTCCCACATCCTTAGGGCAGGATAGGTCCAGATTCCTTCAGCTTAACTCTGTAGCAGGAACAACCATAAATGTGGTGGAAACCATAAAATACCTTGGGCTTACAACTGACCAAGTTCTCACCTACAAGTCCCATGTAGACCAAGTAACCAGGACCATCTACTGTAAACTTGACACATTATACCGGCTTAAAGGCCAGCTTATCCCTGGGGCAAGGTTTGCATTTGCCTCCAGTGTTCTGCTCCCAACTCTTACCTATGCTTCCCCTATCCTACAGGGTATGCCAAAACAAGAGTTCAACCAGCTACAGGTACTGTACAACAAGGTTGCACAATTTGTCACCCAAAATCACCCCAGAAGTCATATCTGTGACTCCCTCGCCCAGCTGCAGTGGTCTTCATTCACTTCGTGTCTTCAGTACCCCCTGCTCTGCCTCGTGTTCAAAATACTGAGTCCAGCAGCTCCCCCAGTTTAATAGGGACTATCTCCCTTAGGCACAACTCTCGGATTCTCAGGACCACTGGTCAGCCTATACTAGCAGCCCTCTGAATCAGAACAAATGCCGGCAGCAGATCCTTCTCCTTCACTGCCCCCTACCTGTGGAATAGGCTTTCACCTTCAGTTCAGAAAGCCCCCTCCCTATCAAATTTTTGCACTAGGCTTAAGGCTCACATGTTGGAGACCAGTACCTGCCATTGTCAGGGTATAAGGTAGTATTCCCCCTTGTCCAATAAATATCACTACTCCTCTCCCTGTTCACTCAATTATCACAGCTAGATTATCAGACAAGTTCTCAGATGTGATTACTTAATGTGAACTGCCCCTATTACTGTGTTTCTACCCTCACTGTAACTTGGTTATGATTGCAATATCTCTGTAACAGGCTGCACCCACAGCACCTAATAATTTGTTATTGTACTGTATCCCGGGTCTCCCTTGAAAAAGGGACCTTTGGGGCTCAGTGGGCTCACCCAGTAATCAAAATGTAATAAATAAAAATAAATAAAACTAGATCCCAGGATTGCATACCTTTTTCAAGAGTGCTTGAAGGATGTTACAAATGTTATCTTCAAGGGTGGTATCTGTCACATGAGACCTTGATCTGCTAAAAGGCATGACATGACTGAGTGTCAAGAAGGGAAGGACCAAAAAATACAACTTTTTACAACAACTCAACTAAAAACTGCTCTGAGAGGAGTATGCTCAGTCTCCAGACCCCTACATCTGCATAGACATCATGATCATTCAGAAGACTACCCAATAAAAAGTTCATAATAAACAGAAAATGTAAAAAACATATCTTAACCTATTATTTTAGTGTCATGCTGATCTGTACATTAATTCTTATTTATGTTGTCACTGCAAGTACAGGATTTTAAAATGTGCATACCTTTTGCTTAAGAGAAGCAATGATATTTCCTTCTGCTCAGTTTATGTTCCAGATTAATTCTCCCATCATTGTGCCTGCTTTTGCACTATAGACCAAAAAAAAAATAAGTTCAAAATATGCAGACATAGGCAATGATGGCAGAAAAAGACCAATGGTCATCTAGTTTGTTGAGTTCCCTATTAGCCCTGACACATACTGTCCCCTCCAGGGTCCTAACACTTCTCATCCTCCACCCTAGTTTTGGTGCCCCAGCAACCACTGTACCCTTCAATGTGTCCCTGTGTTTTGAACTACTAATGGTTTGCATCACATCAACTGGCAGACAGTTCAACAGCTCCACCAAAATCTCTGTAAAACAATACTTCCTCACATCCCTCATAAACCTCATCTCAAGTGTGATATGAGGCATGATGTGCTTGCAAAGTGCTTTTATCACCTGGAACTGCTTTTATCAGGCATTATACCACGGGTATCTGTTCTCAGACAATCACAATGCAGAACAGCCCTCAGTTATTTTCTCACAAACTACACTTACAAAGACTCAGAGTCAGTTATTTAAGTAAACCCCTCCCATAGTCGGTTAATGGCCCTCTAGCCATGCCCACAGTCAGTTAATGCCCTCTTACCATGCCCACAGTCAGTTAATGCCCTCTTACTATGCCCACAGTCTGTTTATCATCATCTGTTCGTACTGCCTATAAGCAAACCAACTCTGGAGACCGAGGTGGATGAGCAGTGAGAGATGATTTTTTTTCTTTTTTTTTTCTTATTTTCTTTTTACGGAGCTTGCAGGCTACCACTCTAAAGAGGCTCATCTCTCCAGTCCCGTCATGGAGGCAGCCAGGCCATCGTGGAGCCTGCCAGCTCCATTTTTCGATGTCTTTCCCCCGGACCCACAATTGTGTAATGGGTGGAGCAGCTGGGCTCTGCCTCTACAGAGGCAGCCTTATGCCCTGAACGAGGGCCCTCCCCATTCTGGCAGCATGCCTCTGCTGACACCCAGCCACCACTGGGTGTCAGGCAACAGTGCACTGTGCTAACCCCCTTCCGCTGGGGAAGGAAAGCTGTCTCCTTCCCTACCCCTGCTGACCCCCGAGCCAATTCCCAAACATGGTTTTCCAGCATGGAGCGAGATGTGGCATTCAATGCCTCAACCCAAAGCACCCCTAGGCCAGCTATGATTTTTTTTCCTGAAGCGTGCCAAGCATGGGGGAAATACAGAAAAACATAGAGAGAGAGAGACAGAGAGAACTTTCAGCATTCAGGACAGAACAGGTCAACAACAACAGAAGAGTTACAAGAAAATTAGCTTTCAAAAGCAAGCCATGACTCTGGGCATGCGTACTACCACCAGAACTAATGCACAGGCCCAAAGTCATGGCTTTATTATTCAAAGCCTGATTTCAACATGCAACAGCACTCGTTTTTCACTAGGAGTTACATAAAATAAATGTATGAAACTCCTAGTCATATAATAATAATAAAATTGATGTAGTAGGAGTATACACACAATAACCATCTTCTGTGGATGATTAAACGCCTCGGCTTCACCTTGGCATTTACCCATCCACAGAAGCCACTTATTGCTTTGTATACTCCTACTGCATGAATGTTATCACTTAAATAACCCACACTTCAAAGTGTCTGTTTGCTCTTGCACTCTGTGAAAAAAGTTACTAACATTAAGAGAAGAAAATACTTTACATCTTTACCTAGTACAGTAGAAAATGTTAATTATAAAAAGGGTCTGAGAAATGGAGATTTCTGATTGGCTATAAACATTCTAGCAGCCTTATGTTAATCTTTTATAAACATACACGTAGAGTTTAACCGTATGCTAAACAAGGTTGTAAAATGGCACTGTCTGCCAATGTATTATTTGGTCTTTAGACTGTTTTAGGTTTTTTTTTTGTTTAAGGGATTTTATACTTTATGGCCTAAGGTAACACTTTTGGAGCATGGTACCTTAGGTCCGCGATAGTCTGTCTGTGTAATTTTTAACATTTTATTTTCAGCACTTTTTAGATGGTAAGGAATCGTAGTTTGGCATGACAAGGTTGATCCCTTCCACTATCTGATTCAGCTATCACCCCCCCCCCCATGCACATAGTGATGTAAAGTAAGGGAAAATGCAGGGGTGAGCTCCACTGAAATGAATGAGAGGAGACTTATTTATTCCTCACTTTTTAATACATTATAATGGCAACTTGGAAATCAATAAGGGCCATTGATTAACTAACAAGGGCCATCTTAGTCAATTGATGACTCTTATTAATCTCCAAGTCACTATCATAATGTATTTAAAAGGAAACAAATCAGATGATGGAGGCCCAAGTGGCACACTGGTGCCCCTATCTTGCAACTGCCAGCCTTCCTGACATGCTGAGGGCTCTAGCTACTGGACAGCACCTGCCCATAGTGCAGGGCTCCTTAATGTACTATGGTACACTGGTACCCACAATTCTCTGCTCCATATGGTAGAAGCTAATCATGTAGCAACAGTGGATGCAGAACATTATAAAGAAAAATGCTTTTGTTAAACTGGAAGGGACAGGTGGGGGGGCTGAAAGTGGGTTTACATGTGAGAAAAGGGAAGGAAGATGAAGAAATGGTAGGAGGTAATACACCAGTGGATGCTTCTAGGAGAAACAGGACTAGAGTAAGAGGAAGAAGAGGGAGTAGCACAAGAAGGTTGCTTCATATGTTGCAAGGTTCAGGAGAGGAGATAGAGGTGAAAACAAAGGGGCTAGGGGGAGTAGAAGGGGGAGATAGAGTTTGAAGGTTAGGGAAGAGGGGTAGGGGAAAGCAAAGGGGGTTTGGAGGATAACTGGAGAGAAAAGGAGGTGGGGAGAGAGAGGGAGAGCCATGGTACTGAGAAGTGGATCAGGAACAGCTGCAGGAAAGGGAGATAAAATTGAGAAGGAGAGAGGATAAAGATCAAAGGGAAGGGGCAGATGGGGAAGGGAAGGGAGTTCCAGATTCAGGGGCTCAAGATTTGAACTTCCATCCCTGATGCTCCTATGACCAGGAGTCTACCAATGAGCAAAAGGAATAGAAAATATAACTCTGTCTTTTGGAAGAGACATTAAACCAAGGTCCCATCTGCTGTTCTGGTGATTGCTCAGTTGGAAGTTAAATATCCCATTGTACTTCTCGGGAAAAAAAAATAAGTTGGGGAATTTCCCTTGTGTCCTGGCCAAATTTCCCCTATTCACTAAACAAAAAACAAACAAAAGCACACTGACAGCTTAATCTGCTTCAATTTCAGTTGGTCTTCATCTGTATCCTCCCCCATCCCCCCCCAGCCCCGGGACGTGGCTGAAAGTAGGCAGATGTACCTAGTTCTCTCTCTCTAAACAAAACCTAACTAAATAAATAAAGGCTGAGGCCCACGCTGCATGTCACAGCACATCCACCTGGCTCACTGAGATGAGCTCACACCTGAAGTACTTTGCCTAGTTCTGAGGCCCTCGCTGCTTGTCGCAGCACCTTCCTCCCAGACTCAGCCCATCCAGCCATGTCACTGAGCTGTGCTCACACCTGAGTACTTTGCCTAGTTCTGAGGCCCTCGCTGCTTGTCGCAGCACCTTCCTCCCAGACTCAGCCCATCCAGCCATGTCACTGAGCTGTGCTCACACCTGGAGTACTTTGCCTAGTTCTGAGGCCCTCGCTGCTTGTCGCAGCACCTTCCTCCCAGACTCAGCCCATCCAGCCATGTCACTGAGCTGTGCTCACACCTGGAGTACTTTGCCTAGTTCTGAGGCCCTCGCTGCTTGTCGCAGCACTTCCTCCCAGACTCAGCCCATCCAGCCATGTCACTGAGCTGTGCTCACACCTGGAGTACTTTGCCTAGTTCTGAGGCCCTCGCTGCTTGTCGCAGCACCTTCCTCCCAGACTCAGCCCATCCAGCCATGTCACTGAGCTGTGCTCACACCTGGAGTACTTTGCCTAGTTCTGAGGCCTCGCTGCTTGTCGCAGCACCTTCCTCCCAGACTCAGCCCATCCAGCCATGTCACTGAGCTGTGCTCACACCTGGAGTACTTTGCCTAGTTCTGAGGCCCTCGCTGCTTGTCGCAGCACCTTCCTCCCAGACTCAGCCCATCCAGCCATGTCACTGAGCTGTGCTCACACCTGGAGTACTTTGCCTAGTTCTGAGGCCCTCGCTGCTTGTCGCAGCACCTTCCTCCCAGACTCAGCCCATCCAGCCATGTCACTGAGCTGTGCTCACACCTGGAGTACTTTGCCTAGTTCTGAGGCCCTCGCTGCTTGTCGCAGCACCTTCCTCCCAGACTCAGCCCATCCAGCCATGTCACTGAGCTGTGCTCACACCTGGAGTACTTTGCCTAGTTCTGAGGCCCTCGCTGCTTGTCGCAGCACCTTCCTCCCAGACTCAGCCCATCCAGCCATGTCACTGAGCTGTGCTCACACCTGGAGTACTTTGCCTAGTTCTGAGGCCCCGCTGCTTGTCGCAGCACCTTCCTCCCAGACTCAGCCCATCCAGCCATGTCACTGAGCTGTGCTCACACCTGGAGTACTTTGCCTAGTTCTGAGGCCCTCGCTGCTTGTCGCAGCACCTTCCTCCCAGACTCAGCCCATCCAGCCATGTCACTGAGCTGTGCTCACACCTGGAGTACTTTGCCTAGTTCTGAGGCCCTCGCTGCTTGTCGCAGCACCTTCCTCCCAGACTCAGCCCATCCAGCCATGTCACTGAGCTGTGCTCACACCTGGAGTACTTTGCCTAGTTCTGAGGCCCTCGCTGCTTGTCGCGCACCTTCCTCCCAGACTCAGCCCATCCAGCCATGTCACTGAGCTGTGCTCACACCTGGAGTACTTTGCCTAGTTCTGAGGCCCTCGCTGCTTGTCGCAGCACCTTCCTCCCAGACTCAGCCCATCCAGCCATGTCACTGAGCTGTGCTCACACCTGGAGTACTTTGCCTAGTTCTGAGGCCCTCGCTGCTTGTCGCAGCACCTTCCTCCCAGACTCAGCCCATCCAGCCATGTCACTGAGCTGTGCTCACACCTGGAGTACTTTGCCTAGTTCTGAGGCCCTCGCTGCTTGTCGCAGCACCTTCCTCCCAGACTCAGCCCATCCAGCCATGTCACTGAGCTGTGCTCACACCTGGAGTACTTTGCCTAGTTCTGAGGCCCTCGCTGCTTGTCGCAGCACCTTCCTCCCAGACTCAGCCCATCCAGCCATGTCACTGAGCTGTGCTCACACCTGGAGTACTTTGCCTAGTTCTGAGGCCCTCGCTGCATGCTGCAGTGCTGTAAACGGCATGACCACACAGTTATAGTCAACCCACCAAGTATAGGTATAACTCAAGAGTCTCTTATCTGAGTACTAGGAAGCCAGAAGTAGGGGCCAGTAAGGGATTATATCCATGGGACCTGTAAAATAAAATACAGGAAAGGGGGTCACAAAGGATCTGCAGTTTTTAGACAGTAAATAGAGTAGAAAGGAAAAGTTAGGCATAGAATGATACTTATCTTATGGGGAAGGAAGGAGTCAGTGTCCTGTAAGACCAGTAAAATAAAGAAAATTAGATTTACATTGAGAAAAGAGGGTAGCAAGAGCAGAAACAGAGAGATGAGAGATACAAGCGATAAAGGACAGCATATAAGTAAGGAAAACGGGAAATTTAGAATTAAAGGTTACAGCTGGGTCAAAGTAGGAAAATAGACTAGAAAGGAAATAAAATAATAAAGATAGAAAAGAGTAGAGAAAGTGCTGTTTGGGTAGGGGCTAAGCTAAAATCCCTTTGTGCTCTGGATAGTCAGGAGGCCAGTATTTTAGAATGGCATCCCAGGTGGGCTAGGGGAGCCTCTTTTGCGCTGTGTCCCAGTTTTAATGAAATAGGAAAAGGGGAAATTGTTTAACCAGGAAAAGCACACTAAGCTGAAGCTTGATTCCAGGAGTGACCTGGGAGAACAAGGAAATTAAGTGACTGCTCAGGGTTACACAGTGTGTAAGTGGGGGCTGTGGGATTCAAACACAGGTCTACAGGTTTGCGGCTTAGTACCCTAAACCACAGCACTATATTGCCTCTTAAAAAATAAAGTTAGCACTGGTGGTCCTGTGGGCTAAGGATGCCTTCAAAGGCCTGCTTCCTAGAACTGGTAGCGCAGGTGGACTAGTTCCCTGGAGGCCAGTGCCCAATGATATTAAACAAAATAAGAACCCCTCCCTGAAACCTAGGGGGCTTCTTGGGTCCTGATTTTGTAGCTGAGAGCAGGGAGGAGAGAAATGGAGGAAAACAAGCTTGGGCTGCTGCAGCAGCCATCCCTATAAGGTGATCATGCTAAAAATGAAAGTGCCTGTAGGCATTTGTTAATCCCAGCTCGTACTGAGCTCAGACTGTGGCCTGCTCCATGCGGGAGGGAGATAGGGAGACATAAGTTCAGTGGGAGGTGGAGAAGGCCATGGTAGAATGGGAGGTGGGAGAGGCCATGTGGGAGCACTTCCCTCCACCTTCCTGAACCCCATTCTGGTGGCAATTTTGAGGGCTTGGGAGGTGGCAAGAGGCAATCAAAGAGACAGCCACACTCACAGCTTGTTAAAGCTCCCAGTCGTGAGCAGGAAAATGCCAGGGCTACTGACTAGGAAAATCCACTAGCCCCACAGACTTTTCCACCGGACCAGCTGGTGTTCTTCTTGAAATGACACCTTCTCCAGTACAAATCTGCAGGGCTAGTTAAAGGAAAACCTTACTAACCATATACAAAATCTGCCAGCATTTGACTAGTGGGCCAGATCCATTTTTGACCCCTGAGGTGAAAGGATGATTTAAAACCACAGGCTACAAAGTGCCATACTGTATTTTTCCTAAGTTCCACACAACTTCTTTTACAGGGGCCTAAAGCCTGTGGGGAACAGACACGTCCTATTTACTTTGAAAGCAAGAGATAAGGAAGAGAGAGATATGTAGAAATGGTCAAGAGAAGGTGCAGAAAGCAGGGGTCAGTGAAGAACATTAAGGTAAGGAAAGAGAGAAAAAGGGAAGCAGGCCTACATAAACATAGTCTGTTATGGTGGCTAATACTACAAGAGCTGGTAAATGATGCCTCTGTGTGGTGTCTGCATTGATTTGGGGGGCAGCTCCAAAGCACACCAGGTTTCACACCGGCTCAAACATACCCTAATCTGGGTCCCTTCACGGCTTGTTTTTCTATGTTCTTGTGGGTGAATTAGCAGCTTAAAGTGTAGTGCAGTTCATGTCTCCAATGTTCACAGGGACTAAGATCCTCTCAAATGAAGCACATTCAAAAAGGTGACCAGCAAGCCTGGCTATTATGGCAGACAGGCCGCAATCAAAGTGGGGAGGTGGCTTGGCAATGAATAATGACAGCCTTGAGACATTACAAATAAATGAGGAGCTGCATTAGTGGTAAAGCTAGATGTTTCGAGCAAACATGTAGTGGGAGGAAATGGTGGCATTGTAGGGAAGCAACAAAATATCAGGCACCTCATTTTAATCACTGTAATGGAGGCTGCAGTATGTTACAAGGAAGGGAGAAAGGGGAGCGTAGCTTTGTTACCCAACTTATTTACAAATGGTGGCCCAGCTATGCACATAGGTCACAAGTTTCAGCAACTGGAATGCTGGTCCAGACTATGTGCAACTAAGCTTGGGGGTGGGGTTGGGTTTACTGGCCAGGGAATCGACTAGCAGATAGGACTTGAACTGTTGGGGCTGAAGGGTACCTGGTCTGCTTGTTGCATTCCTGCTGGTTCTGGCATTTTGATTCCTGGTGTTCCACTACAGATGCATTAACATGATATGTGGGTCATGGGCATAGGCAATGCAAAGGGTGCAGGAGACAGGCAAGGCACAGTTGTGGCTGCATCATTTCAACTTACCCAACTAGCACAGATATGGGATCTCTTACCTGAGTCCTGGGGAGCCTGGGATGGGTGTCTTGGAGTGATGTCCAATCGTACCTGCAAAAAAAAGAATATCCATGGGATCACAAAGGATCCACAGTGCTTCAAGAACAAAATTGAACCAACAGGAAGGTTAAACATAAACAATACTTATCTGATATGTACAGTAGGTAGTCTCTGTTCTGTCAGACCAGGGCCAATGTCCTCTGAGACCTGTAGAAATAAAGGGGAAAATAGTATTATTACAAGGAAAAAAGAAAAGCAAGAGTACAAAAAGAGTTCCAGAGAAGTACAAGAGCTACAGAAAGAACACAGATATTACATACACAAGCCTGTTGATCCCTAGCTCAAATCCCACCATGGTCATAGGCTCAGGATATGACATTGGGAATGACGCGTGACCTCTCAGCTTTAAAACTGGGTTGAAACTGGGTGTCATTGTGAACAGGTCTGGGGACTAGCCAGACTGTAGCCTTAAAGTGTAGGACTTCATTTTGATTCAATAATTTTAACATAATAGGCCTTAATTCTGCTACCCATGACCCACAGAGCATTTATCAATACTTGGGCCTTCAAGAGTGGGTGGATGAAAATAACTGATGTCACAGATGCCCCAGCCTCCAGTCCAGGGCCAACAAGCAAGGGTACAGCAATGGTCAGCACCAGGCACAGTTCCAGTGCAGTCAGCAGTGCACATGGCACCAACTATTGATAGCAGTGCAAATGGCTCAGTGTGGAATTGGCAGTGCATGTGGCACAGCAATATTAATAATAATAAACTTTATTTGTTTGAGGGCAATTCAAATAATACCAAAGCGCTTTTACAGAACAAACAACAATAAATAATTAAAACAGATTAAAATAGAAGAAATCCACAAATTAATACTCAGGGTAGGCAAGGGAAAATAAAAAAGTTTTAAGAGCAGATTTGAAGCTCTCCACAGTCAGGCACCACCTTATCCTGGGAGGTAGAGAATTCCACAGGGTCAGAGCCACAAAGGCAAACTCACGGGCTCAAGAAGTCTTCAATTGGACACTGGGAATCTCCAGCAATCCCTCCTCGGCTGAGAGGAGTGGTCAGAGAGGGCGGTAGGGACAAAGAAGCTCTTGCAGATAACTCAGTTCCTGTCTATGTAGGGCTTTACGGGTTAGCAGACCAACACTGAAGGTGATCCGCCACTGCACTGGCAGCCAATGCCGTCTGCACAGCACAAGTGTGACATGGCTAGATTGAGAAAGCCCAGTCAACAACCTGGCCATAGCATTCTGCACCAGCTGCAGGTGGCAGATATCAGCCCCTGGAAGCTTTAGGTACAGGGCATTGCAGTAATCAAGGTGGGAGGTCACAAAGGATTGGACCAAGGTCTGAAGATCACCGGGCGGAACCAGGTGCTTAATCCAGGTGACATTTCTCAGCTGGTAGAGTGAGATCTTGATGACGGATGACACGTGAAACTTCAGTGTCAACCCTTCATCAAAAATAATGCCCAGATTCTGCACCCGTTCAGAGGACATCAGCTGGTGACCACTGAGCAAAAGCCCAGAGGCCTGCGCAGCTGAGGATCCCTCTACCCGGTGACCAGGTTCCACCACCAAAACCTCAATTTTGTCAGGGTTCAACTTCAGCCAGTTGGCACTCATCCAGTCCTGAATCTCAGTGAGGCAGTTGTTAAACACATAGACCAAATCGCCCTGGTCGGGCGCAAAGGACATGTATAACAGAGTATCATCTGCATAGCAGTGAAATGCAAGTCATACCACCTAACAATGTCTCCCAATGGCAGCATGTACACTGCGAATAATATAGGCAAAAGCACGGAGCCCTGGGGTACCCCACATGACAGAGGGAATGCATCAGAGGAATAAGTTACCGACACAACTCTCTGAGATCTAACCATAAGAAATGAATGGAACCAACTGAGGACTATCCCCGACAGTCCACAGACAACCTACGAGCACTCCAGCAATATGCCATGATCCACGGTGGCAAAAGCTGCAGAGAGATCAAGGAGGACTCAGATGGAAGGAGTCCTCTGATCTCTTGCTATCAGTAGATCATTGAACACCCACACCAGGGCAGTCTTGGTGCTATGCATCTTCCTAAAACCTGACTGGGAAGGATCGTAGATGTAATGGATGATAAGGTGGTCATCCAGCTGCAGCGAGACCACCTTCTCAATAACCTTGCCCACAAAGGGCAGGTTAGATATAGGTCTGTAGTTGGCGAGACAGTCCAGATCAAGAGAAGATTTCTTCAAGAGGGGTGTAACCACTGCCTCTTTCAGGGAATCAGGAATCTCACCCATCTCCAGTGAACTCTGAACTGTCTCAGCCAGGACTGGGCTGATTACATCAACGTGCCCCATAAGGAGGTGAGTAGGTCCCGGATCGAAACTACAGCAGGTCAGCTGCATAGTCTGGATGATCCTTATGACATCCACTATTGCCAGCCAGCTGAAAGCCGATCAACCAAACTGAGGTTCTGCAACCTCCGATCCATCACTGCCCTGCCCATTGGAGTGAGCTGAATAGATCTCTGATCTAATGTCAGCAACCTTATCCATGAAGAAACAAGCAAACTCATCACACTTATCCTGTGGTAAAGCTCTCTGAACATGCAGACGGGCTGGATTGCACAGTCTGTTTACAGTTCGAAAGAGTTGAGCTGGTTGAGTCATAGTGGTGATCTCTCAGGACAGGAACTCTGTCTTCTTGTGAGAGATCACCGATTGATAGTCTGAAGAATGGATCATCAATCTAAGCCTGTCAGCATCAAGACCAGATTTCCGCCAGTGACGCTCCATCCTTCACCCTTTTCTCCTCATCCCCCTCAAGGTCCCATCAAACCAAGGGGACTGAGGGTGAAGGGAGAGGGGGCAAACACCAACAGGAGCAGTGGAGTCTGGAGCCACTGCCACAGCCATATTATAAGCTTGCAGCAAGCTATCCGGACCCCTGCTAGCAATCAGAAATCCCGATAGATATATCACCGCCATCAGGCCATCTGGGATTACTCCCCTTAATGGAGAGTACTGGATCAGTTCCACAGGGGCAGTCCTATAAGGAGGGGCCTGGAAATTAAACCTGATAGTGTAATGGTCAGACCAACTGAGTGGCTCCACCATCAAATCAGAGGTCTTCATACCCAGGAGGTAGACCAGATCCAGAGAATGACCAGAACTATGGGTTACAGAGGAAACTGCCTGTGTGAAGCCCAATGATATCATTAGTTTGAGGAAGTCTTGACCAAACTACGAAAGTTCATTGTTGACTGAGGCACTGAAGGCACCCAGCACCATCAACCTGGACGACTCCAACACCATGTCAACAATGAAATCCGCACTTCCTGCAAAAATTGCTTCCCATCACCGGGTGGATGGTAAACAAGAAGAACCTTGCACCCCACACCTGCACTCAAGATACATTCAAAGGATCTGGTCTCCCCCACTGGCACATTTGTCAGGCCTAATTCTGTTTTAAAACAAATGGCCACACCCCTGCCCCTGTGATCCAATCTCAGGTGGTGTATTACCAAGAAACCATCTGGAACTGCTGACTCTAAAATTGGGCCAGCATTTCCATCCAGCCAGGTCTTGGTAATGCACGCTAGGTCCAATGACCCCACAAGATCTTCAGTTATTGCTGTCTTGTTTTTAATGGACCTGGCATTGCATAACACCACCCAAATTAGATAAGACTCTGAGGCTGATAGAGTAGGCTGCCCATTAAAAGTGGAGCTTTTGGGTATGGGAACCAGACAGGGAAAACTCCTGTCCAGTCTCCATTTCACCACAGGGTGTCTCCTCTACTCCATGACTCCAATCCAGCCACCCTGCTCTCCACCTCCCTACAGTCCAGAGCCCCCTCCTCTTCCTTGCTATCCCCAGTGCCCAACAATGATTATAAACATTAGCATGTAAAGGGGACAGCTAAAGGGACTGAGGCTCCAGAGTGCAGAGGAGGAGTAGTGCATGACCAGGACAGCCGCCTGCCAACACATAGTCCCCAGCCACCCAAAACAACCACCCCTAAAATTATCAGTCCTCAACCCACCAAATAAATAACACAAATAAAAGCAAACCCTTCCAATCAACTCCACACCCAAACAGCACTCAAAATAGCAAAAAGTAGCAGTAATGTAAAATATAAAGCAAAACATTATTGCAGCATAAAAATATACAAATCAAAAGAGCTAGTCACAGAACTCTCAACATAAATTAGCGAGCCTGTTGAGCTCTCACCTCTACAGGAAAAATGAAAACTCTTATCAAGTCCAAACTCTCACATTCAGGCTTGAAAAAGTCAAATAGCTTTAAATGTAACACAAGTCCAACAGGCACTCTCACTGCCTAATATTAATTATAAAGATGTTCAAAAAAAGAGAAAGTCTGACCGGCTTATGAGTCCAGGAATATCCCTTGAGGGAAAACTTGTTCTCTTTTGGCCAAAAAGAGTCTTTCCACACTTCTGCAGTTGAAATTGCTTCGCCAAGGAATCGAGGAAGGCAACCGACTAATGGTAGTATCAGAGAGGCTCCCCCGCCCGATCTGGAAGGTGGTCAGCCCAACGCACTGAGACCAACACTATGACACCCAGGACTGGATCAGCCCAATGGCCAATCCCCCAGGAAATCAAGGACAAACCCCAACCCTTTTGTCCACCCTCCAGTAGACCCAACACAGGGTCTCCTATCTGAGCCAGATTTGCCAGGACAAGACCAACCCACCTGCCAGGCAAATAGAGACACCTCCCCATACCTATCCTCGGGGCAGAACCAATAAAGCTCACCACACAGCATCCTCTGACCGAGAAAACAGGCTAAAGTCCCACTGTTACTACTCCTCTGCAATATTCCAGGCCAACTCCTCCTGTCTCAATAGTTCCTCCTACGCTCCTCGCAGAACTCCTTTCACTGACCAACTCTCTTTACTTCCCTCTTCCACCAGTCAGCTGACCTACATAAATCAACAGAAGATCCAGTCGCTTTGATAGTACGTAGCAAACTGGGCAAATAGGACACCAGTGTAAATGATAAAGTGAGTACCAGCATAAACGAACAGTCACTGGAGGAGCCACAGATTTAACTGAACGTATGATATAAACTGACTACCAAGATTTCTTTTTTTTTTCTTTTTAAAGTAAATTAACCTCGAAAATGCTCACTACAACTAGCTAACTCACTCAACTTCCCTTACTAACACTGCCACTTAACATTGAACTAATCTAAATAAAATTAAATAATGAACAAAAATAAACAACAAACAAAAATAAAATGGACTTAGAACTAAAATGTACTGCTGCAACTATGCTACTAATTGTGGCTAGCCCAGCACAGCTGCCATCTTGAGCTCCCCGTTATGTTGGGTAGTCAGAAACAAAGGATGAGACAAACTGGGCACCAAATATTGATAACAGTGCAAATGGCTCAGTGTGGAATTGGCAGTGCATGTGGCACAGCAAGTGGTGGCATTGTGCATAGAACAGCAAGCTAGCAGCTGTGCTAGTAGTGCCATCTGGTGATGACAGTGTACATGGCACAACAGAGTCGGCAGTGCATGTGGCAATACAGTGATAATACATATGTCACTGTGTGGTGTTGGCAGAGCATGTGGCACAGCACAGAGTCAGCAGGGCACATAGCACCACAACAAGATGGTGGTGCACATGACACAGTGCAGTGGCGGTAGTGCAACAGTGAGTTGGTGGCAATGCACGTGGTATTGCAGTGCCTGCAGTGCACATGATGCAGAGTTGGCAGTACATGTGGAAATGCTCTGTGATGGCAGTGCACATGGCACAGTGCAGTGGCAGAAGTGTGTGTGGAGCAGCAAGGTGGTAGCAGTGCACATGACACTGTGATGAGGGGAGTTCACATGGCACAGTGTGGAGCCAGCAGTACTAGCCTTACCAGTTGAGGGCTAGAGAGAGAAAATATTGACCCTAATTGATGAACTACTGATTGACAGTTGTTATGACTGTTGGTAGTCAATAGTTCATCCCAAAAAGTCAAAATACCTCCTGAAATCAGAGAGTATTCTAATTGCCAAAAGGAACTCAATGAATAAGAGGGATTAATGTTTAAAGGACAGAAACTGATTATAATAACATCACCAAGACTGGAACTGTTACAAATACTCGATCAGAGATGTTGGGGAATACAGAAAACCAAAGAAAGAGAAAGAGACATTTGGCTCAATTTTCAAAAGCTGCAAGTCCCTGGTGCACTGATCATATGGTGCACAGGGCTTGAGGCATTCTTCTGGAGCTGATCGTAATTTTCACTCCTGTGCACTAAATATCACAATTTAGACCAGCTCTCCCCAGTCTATCCTGTGGCATGTTGCAGATAATTTTTACAGGGCTTGTGCCAAATATTTGTCAGAAGACACCATAAAGTGTGGAAAGTGTCGCAACTGTGCCTAATGTAGTAAAATCAGGAACCAATGCATCAAAGGCGTTCAGTGCAGCTGTGCCAAAGAATATGACTGATACAGTACTTGATGCAAGCCCTGTGTCAACCTTTGAAAATCAAGCCCATTATAGTTTGGCCTGGAACTGCAGCTCAGATTCCTGATGTGGTATCCAAGTGTTCCATATGTTTGGAAAACAGAAGCATCAATCAAAAAAAATCACTGACTAGTTAGATAGATAGATAGACAGACAGACAGAAAGACAGAGATAGATAGACATAGACAGACAGACAGACAGACAGACAGACAGACAGATAGATAGATAGATAGATAGATAGATAGATAGATACATTCTTCATTTATAATGCACCCCTTTCCAGGAACTTGGAGCACTGTACATTCAAAGTACAATACAGATATAACAACAATCTTACAATAATATTAACTGGGAGTCAGCAATGAATTAAAATGATCTAGCTAACCAATTTATGACAGCATAAAATCAGTTTAGCCATTAAAAGCCTGTTGGAACAGATAAGTCTTAAGACCCTTTTTGAAAGCTTCTACTGAGGGAGCCTCCCTAAGATACCTAGGCATTGAGTTCTGCAGGATAGGTGTGGCTATCAAAAATGCCTGATCATTACCTGAATGCCAGAACCTAGCCCTGGGAACTTCAAGGATGCAACCCTCAGCAGAACAGAGCACCTGGGATGAGTGGTAGGCGACACGGAGATCTTGCAGATAAACTGGCCCCCTTTCATGTAGGGTCTTGCAGGTCAGGAGCCCTACCTTGAAGACAGTCCTCCACCTAACTGGCAGCCAGTGCAGTTCACAGAGGACTGGTGTGATGTGATCACTCCTTTTCTAGTCACTGGACTAGTCAAGAGGTACCCACTAGACCAAGGCAAATAGTGACAATTGATCTGTTTCACTGCGCTTCCAGAGACTACCTGGTGCTCGTGGATTACAATTCAAGATATTTTGAACTCTCTCACCTTGAAGCTATAAAAAGTGGGACAGTAATAAATCATATCAAATCCATATTCGCCAGACATGGGATTCTCATTGTATTGAACTTGGACAATGGGCCACAATTCACTAGTCAGGAATTTCACAGGCTGACAAAGAACTGGGAGTTTCAACATGTAACTAGTATTCCCAATTACCTGCAGTCACAGGGACTGGCAGAGAAATGGTCCAGACTTTGAAAAAAAAAGTTACAGAAGCTAAGGAAGATTGCAAGGGCCCTTATCTTAGCCCCCCTGGACTATTGAAACACTTCAGTTGATGGTACTGGATGAGCAGCAGAACTGCTGATGGGCCGTTGATTACAATCCAAGTTACCAGCTACCAAGTCATTGTTACAACAGCCACAAGTACTGGATTTGCAACTTGTTCAGAACAAAAACTTCAGGAAAAACAAGACAAGCAAAAGCAATATTATGATATCCATTCAAAGCTTATCTGTCCAGAAAGAAGGGGAAAGAGTCAGAATATAGCAGAACAATAAGTGGAAACCAGTGCTGGTGTTAAGTAAAGCATCACCACCAAGGTCTCATATAGTACAAACCACAGATGGAGGAGTGTACAGAAGGAACAGAAGACATATTCAAGACACAAAAAGAGACAGGTCTCCCTGAGAGTGATCTACTGGATGATACCCCAGATACCACAGTGCCACAACCTCAGCAAACTGTACAGCCCACAGAGACTGTTGTGCCCCAGAAGCATGTTTCAGACTCAAAAGAATTTGTATCCTTCAAGATGCAGAGTTCTAGAACAGGGACTAGAACAAGAAGTGTCCAAGAAGTGTCTAAGAAGTGTGTAGATGTGAAAAGTGGAAGGACTACAGTATGTTGCCTGAACTGTAAAGAATTACAGCAAGTGTCCATTGGTGGTGAAACATTTTGATAGACTAAAAGTGTTTTTTAAAGCCACTTAAGTTTTATTTCACCATCTGACAAAATAAACGTGTTTTTGTTATAAGAACTCAAAATTTTACATGCTGTAGTACTGTGATTAAAACTAAGGCTGTGTGAATACTTTTTTTTGAATATTTAGTTGAATATTTGGAATTCGGGTCACAAATATTCGGTATTTGGTATTCAGGCAGGAAAGGTGTAATTTTTTTTTAAATGGTCCTAAAAGCCCTTAAATGACATGATTGAACCCGAATTCAGATGTGGTGTTCCATAAACACCTCAACAACCCACACAGAGCTGGCATGGCGAGCAGGAGAAATTTTTCTCTCAGGCAGAATGCCACCTTTTTCTTAAATATGTGAAGCATGTCTGTCATGGTGAGCAGGAGTTTTTCTTTCATGCAGAATGCCACCTCTAACTTAAATATGTGAAGCATGCCTGTCGTGGTGAGCAGGAGAAGTTTTTCTTTTGGGCAGAATGCCACCTCTACCTTTAATATGTGAAGAATGCCTGTCGTGTTGATCAGGAGAAGTTTTTCTTTTGGGCAGAATGCCACCACCACATTAAATAAACTTTGATGGAAAATCTACAGAGGCCAAGTTGCTGATGTTGCCCTACATTTGTGGGTAAAGATAAACTTCACTACATGTTTCTATGTTATCTTCCTTATACTGTGGAAACCATAGTTTTGGTATTGTACATACAAGGCATCTACTTATTTATCCAGCTCTGGCCAGAACTATGCAGCAACAGGATTCAATCACCAGCGTAATACAATACCTGAAAAGACAATAAAAACAGGAGCCAAAAATGATTAGAGGCAGAATGTTGAATGAGTCTTTACTATAGCCCTCCCCTCAAAAGAATAAATCAAAAAATTGATAATACTTACCTTTGTTGATAGGACACACTGTGCTGCTTGACGATTAGAAACATCCGGTTCTGATTTGATTGGTTATCATTATTATTGAACAAAAGTTCATTGACATCCACAATGATATGTTATCCTCCTTATAAAGGAATGAGCATTTTTGCTGTTGTACTTGCAAGTCACATAATAAAATAATGTACTGAAAAATAAATAAAAAAACACTCCATAGTCAAGAAATGCCATTACGCATAATTTTAATGTGCAAGATGGTGCCAAAACAGTAGTGCCCCACCACAAAATTCCTCCAACGAGAGCTTCTTGGCAAACCACACAAGCGCAAAATGGAGAAATTTTGTGGTGGGGGCACTGCAGTTTTGGCACCATCTTGCACATTAAAATTATGCACACTGGCATTTCTTGACTCTGGAGTGAATTTTTTTTTCAGTACAGTAACAGGTGTCAAAACTTCACACCATGTCCCTATGCACTATGCCTACATGTGCGGAACTGGGTGCGTAGGCATAGATACATGGAATACCATGCAGCTGCAATCCTGTGGACCTTGCACAGCATTCATGAACAGGGCACAAAGCAGTAATACACTGGATCCATCAGCCGTGCTGACGGCAATGCACCAGGGGCATTCCGGGGGCATCCCTGCACTTTGTGACATGCACAAAACTGCATAGTGCAGCACAATGGGGAGTGTAGGAGGATGGCCATTATGCCAGGGTGTACCCTGCCATAAGTCCTCTACTTGCCCTGCCCCTGTGCACACTAGCTGAGGGAATGTGCCTGCCACAGGTTGTCATCCCCCACAGAGTGGGCCAGCCCTGTTACCATACACCACAGGCAGCCCCCCACACAAATGGTGCAGCCCCAGGTCCCCAATGCAGCACCTCCCACCCCAGGGCAGCACCCCAGTGCCCATGCTGCCCACAGCTGGGCATAGCACCCCCACATGGCTGCACCCATTCCTGGCCAGTGATATGCCCCATACAGACCTGCAGCACTGACACCTCTCCCACACAGTCCATCAGTGCCATCTCTTGGGATGGCCGGTGGCACTGCCCACCACACACCTCCATGACCACCAGCTGTCAGTCATCTGCAGGGGCATGTAGCCAACAGTGTGCCCAGTTGCATAAGGGATCCACTTTAGGACCTAGGCATGGCATCCTATTGGATGCCTGCCCGGGTCTGCGGCTCCACCCCCGGCCAGCCCATGCAACCCTGCACACCAGTGGGGCATGGTGCTGGACAAGCACCCAACGGGTGCATGTGGTCATGCATACCATGCATCCTGTGCCTGTCTGGGGCTCTGCAGGTATGCAGGTAGGGTACGTGCCTCAGGCAGGTACTTTCCACCCATTAGTGCATGGCCCCCAATGGTTGTTGGAGCTGTACTTGCATTTTTGCTTAATACAATATTGTTTTATCCAAAATATATCTGTCTCCATTTATTTAACTAGATCCAGGCTGGAACTACAGAGCAACAGGATTCAATCACCTACATGATAAAATACCTGAAAAGACAACAAAAATAGGTGCAAAACATTATTAGAGACAGACTGTTCAATAAGACTACTATGGCCCCTCCCCCAAAAAAAGAATAAAAACAAAAGTTGACAATACATATCTTTGCTGATAGGGCACATTGGGCAGGATTTTTAAAATGTGGTGCAAGGCTTACATTCATCCCTGCATCACAACACTTTGGTTTTGGCAGTGCACCAAAATCTTCCCCTGCAACTGTGCTGATTTTACAATCTTGGGTGCAGTTGCAACAGTGGTCACGTATTATGGCAGCTTGCTCCAAATATTTGGTGCAAGCTCCATAAAACAGCTCCCAGGAGTACTAATTTGTAAATCAGAAAATGTGGTCTATCTTGTGGCAATTGCCACACTGAATATAAAACCCAGTTAGATCACTGCAAGCCCCATGCGATGTATCGTTGGTGCACCAGGGCTTGTAGTGATCTAAGAGTTTTGAAAATCCTACCACTGTGTTACTCAAAGATCAAAAACATCCAGATCTGGTATGGCAGACCTTGAAACTACAGTATTAAATGCATTTTTAACTCAGATAATAACTGGATTTACTCATATGAATTCATTTAGTAACATGCATTCAACATTAGACTGGATATCACCCCAAAAAATAGACAAAATTACTGCTAGTGTGAATTTTTCATTTAGCATTAATGATCAACTCTCATTTTTTTGTGTCTGGAATGGCTAAAAATGGAAATATCCCAAAAATCATTTCTAATAGGGACTTTAATAACTTCGATCACAAACAATTAAATGATGACTTAAATGCAATAGACTGGACTTACTTGAATGCCATTCCTGACCCAAATGCTGTGGTTGATCTTTTCATTACTACACTTGATGAACTTCAGAACAAACACTTTCCTTTAGTGACTAGGAGAGTTAAGGAAATTGAAAACAGTTGGTCCTCTCCTGAACTCACTGATTTATTGAGAGAGAGGGATAGACTGTGGAGAGTTTATAAAAAACACCAATGGTATTACCGAGTATAATAAATATTGGGATCCGAGAAATGTGTAAAATTCTTATATGTAAGAGCAAATCTGAATATTTTAAGAAAAAACAAACAGATTATTTGGGCAATCCTAGTAAATTTTGGAGTTCTAATAAATCACTGATTGATTCCACAAAAACCTTAACTTCTGGAACTATTAAAAACAATGATATAGTATTAACTAACCAAAGGAAATTAGTTATCTGTTTTTAATAAAATGTCAGATTTTTCAAAATTTTGAATCGGTAAGGTTAATGAAGCACTACTTAGCAAAAAGGCTCCCACTCAATCAGAATATTCTGTCCCTCCTTTTTATTTTCAGCAAATTAGCCCCCAGCAATATTTAAGCTCCTGAGACAGTTGCCTTCAAATAAAAGCGCTGAATCAGAATGGCTTTAGCCTAGAATTTTAAAATTAATAACCACCTCTGTTTATCAAACTTTGACTGAAATTTCCAATCTTTCCCATGTTACTGGTATTTTTCCATCCATTTGGAAACAATCAGTAATTAAACATATTCCTAAGTCTGGTTCTCTGCAGGATCCCGATAATTATCGGCCACTATCAGTTTTATCCCCATTAAGTAAAATGGTAGAAAAAATAATTAATGAACAAATCACAGAATACCTTAGGGCCAGTGGACATCATTCTCTGGAGCAGCAAGGTTTTCAAAAGTCCTTTAGTATAGGTACTGCACTGTCATGCTTTATGGATCATGCTTTAAGATCTATGGATCTCGGTATGTTAGCTAGTGTGGTCTTTGTGGACCTGTCGAAGGCATTTGACCTGGTTAATCACCCCATGCTGCTCAGGAGACTGAAGGACACTGGCCTGGTGGAAACCCACTGCATGTGGTTTCAAAGCTATCTAACAAACCACCCATTGAGGGTTAACTTTTGTGCTGAGTCATCCCAGACACACATACTGGAACAAGGGGTTCCCCAGGTGTCCATTTTAGGACCCCTGTTGTTTTCACTTTACATCGATCTTATCTCAAATGTTCCGTCTAGATCAAATTTGTTATTTTACACTGATGACATTATTCTCTTCTCTAGTTCATCATCAATTGATGAAATTAATTCATCTTTGAATTTTGATTTTTCTGCCTTAATTGGTTGGCTTACGCAGCATCAGCCAATGTTAAATGCAAAGAAAACTCATTAAATTCTTTTTTGATCTAAACCCAATTTAAATAAATGTAAACCACTGCAAATTTTTCATCTGACCAGTATGATGCTGCAACAGGTCACAGAATCAAAATACTTAGGAGTCCTACTGGATCCAAATCTGACTTGTTAGCTTCACATTAAGCAAACAGTTAAATCAGTCAATCAGAAGTTAGGTGCCCTATACAGAATTAAGGTCTGTTTAACAAGAGTAGCTAGGGAATCTGCTTCAAAAAGTGTATTCCTCCCCATGCCATACTATAATTCTTTCTTATTTACAATGTTATCAGCTAATTATTTAAATTTAGTCAACAAGACTTTTAATTAAATCTGTCAATTTGCAACATTAAAACCTTATAATACACATTGTTATACTTTATATAATGAATTTGGATGGCTTCCACTAATGCTTCACTTTTCATATAACTTTGGTTGCTTACTCAATAATATGATGAGATTCAGACAACAATCTCCATTATTCAAACTTATTTAAACTAAAAAAGAATGTAGAAAACTAAGATCATCTTCAGCAACCCATGTAATCCTACCCAAGATTTCAGCTTGTATTGGTGAATGGACTTTTTCAGTACAGGCACCAAAACTGTGGAATACATGCCTCAACATTGCTTAGAAGCTAACAATCAAGTACATTTTAAAACTGAGCTAAAACTCCACTTGCAGCAATTTTTTGTAATTGTTTATAATGCAAAACTAAGTTGGTAGTTGTGACTTGTGTGTGTGTGTGTGTGTGTGTGTTGTTTATTGTATGCATTTATTGTACATTATTTCATCTAAGCCGCACATGTAGTGGCTCCAGGTCATACTTCAAAATGGGCCTTGGCCCAGTGTGTTTACCCAGTTAACAAAGTGATGACTAAAAAAACAAAAGATTGGTCTCCATCACAATTCAAAACTCGTCCTCACAATTCTGTGCAGATTGTCCTTGGTAGAGCTGCTGATTTGGACTAGGGTGATTCATCATCTTCATAATCTACATTATCATCATCATCTAAAGCATGCAGAGGGACTGCTGACAATGGTAGGAATAACAGCCAGCTTATTTCAGGAGTTGAACCACTTGGAGAAACTGACACTAGTGGGCATAACAACACTGACAATTGTGGGTGTAACAGGCAGCTTATTTCCTGAGCTGAACCACTTGGAGAGACTGGTAGAACATCCTCTGAGATCTATCGGTGTCTGCACTGGTTTCTGTGGGGAGCTGTCATTCAGGCCTGATGGTGCACCTGCTGGAAGTGGGGTGGAAGTGGCTACTGCTGCCCTGGATTTGTGTAGAGAGGCTACCAGAGCTATATCAGGCACATTTGTCTGCTGGTTTGAAGGTTTCACACCTACTACCAGGGATGGGATTCTGAGAGGCTGGAACTTGTTTGGCATCACCGGGATGTCAGCATTTCCCATCAAGGAGTCTGGTGAATTTGATCCCCTGCTTCAGGATCTGAAATGAGGTGGAGTGAGTGGTTTCTTTTGTTGAGCCCTATTTCTTCTCTTACTACCACTTTGGTGGGCCATGGTCCAGTCGTCCATAGCAGAGTCATGGGGGCAAAGGGTGAGGTTGAACACCAATCTCAGGGTGGAACAGTAGTGTTTGTGGTGGTCAGCACAGGATTCAGTCTCATTAGTGCCCCAAGGGTTGGATAAGCCAAGTTAGCAGTCAAGGCCTCAGCTGTTTCCTGGCAATGGTGGTCTTTGGTACTTCCATTTATTTGCATTTTCAGAATAGCTGGATGTCGAACTGAAAATGCTACCCCGTTTTGTGTTAGCTGTTCCTAGGCAAGGTGAAGGCCAAGGGCTGCTGAGAGAGTTTAAATGAATAGTCCTGAAGAAACTGATATTGTGACCACTCCAGCTGAGATGGCCGCTCATCCACACCAGGTGGAGGATATTTTCTTTTACCAGGAAAAACAGCAACACAGCCAGAATAGGATGGATTCTTGTTCTTGAGAGCAGAATCAAGATTAGCAAATGGTGGGCATGTCCATTCCCCACTGGCAGGCAGTCCAGTGCATTCAGAAGTTATAGGATAACAGCTTGCAAAAATCTGGCTACATCATTACCCTTGACCCCTTCCAGAAACCTAACAAACCTGATATCATTACATCAAGCCCAATTTCTGAGGCTGTATACCTTGTTTAACAAGTAACAGATTGTCATTGCCTGATCTTTCAGGATCCCTTGGGTATGACACTTGACCATTAGCAGTTAGGATTCGGCAACTGCTACTCTGTTTTGAAGTAGCTTGATGTCTTGCTACATTTAAGAAGTGGGAGCTTTAAGGTCAGCTGTGTCCCTTAACTGTTGATCTTACATGTTTGTAACATCTTGCAGGGTAGGAGCCAGGGGAACTGCTGCTTCCCTCATGAGGGCAACACTGAGTCACAACTTGAGAAAGTGAGGGTGGAGCAGGCCACAACCTTGGGAAGACAGACCCCATGACTGTTCTTGACAACACTTGCAAGCAGGTACAAAATGAAAACACTGTCAGGTAGCTCAGATGCTACTGTAATGAGATATATAGTGGAGTGCAAAATATCTGATATGTGTCAAATGGTGTGAGATTTGAGGAAGGCGGAACAGAGCTATGCAATTTACCCTGCCATCTTGGCTGCTGCCAGGCCCCACCTTATCACCTTGCACATTTTGCCATCGAATTTCAACTGCCAAACCTTTGACCATCTTTGTAACTTATTTAACTCCATCTGCAGCTCCCTTATCTCACTCCCATAGTCCACTCTGCCACACAGCTTAAAGCAATCTTCAAAGAGACAAATCTTGCCGTGTATTCCTTCTCCTATGTCACTTGTGAACATACTGAAAAGGACCAGCCTCAGGACTGAACCCTGTGGCACCCTAATTGTGACCTCTGACTTAACTCAGTTTATCACTATCCTCTTTTGTCTCCCTCCCAACAAGCTACCCACCTACCTAACTAGGTCCTTTGTTGTACCCGGATCCTCTAATGTCTTCAGCAACCTTCTGTGTAGCACAAAATCATATGCCTTACTGAAGTTCTCACAGAATAGTTAATTGTAGATAAATAACATAAAAATAAGATATTCAAAAAACACAAAAAAGAACGTACAATGTTAATATATTTTTTTAGCTTTCAATTAGGACTAGTCTTACCTAACTAGAATTGATAAACTGAAGTATTGTGACCATTCTTATGTATGTCTATCTCTTATTTTAGTAACCTCTCAAAAAAAATCTGCACAAAGAAATGACTAGGGCATAAAGACTATTGAGCATAAGTATATTTGATTATAAGATTACATGTTTTTAATAATTAAAATTGGGTTTTATGTATCTAAGCAGATTGAAATCTATCTGCCTTATAAACATTTCATTACATGGATTGGGCACCAGCTAATTTATTTACTTTAAATGACTGTAATTCATTGCAGCTTGAAACTGTGATTGAGCAGATTTTCCTTCTTAGAATACAGCTTGAGTTATGAGTTAGATCATTTATACCATGGATATATTTGCAGTAATGTTGGTGATAGTGAATAATCATTACAAAATGCATGAGGAATTTTTAGGGTCCCATGTTTTAATTAATGTTATCAATTAGATTTTTTTCAGATGATTAAGAAACTAAGTTGCAGCAGTCAAAATTAATGAATTATATAATTTATAATGTCTGCATTTCTACTTGTGTAGAAATAATTATTGTACAGACTTAAGTGAATTATATATAAATCTACTCTAGGTCTTAAAAGATGACTGCAACTCACTGCAACTTGGAACTGTGATTGAGTGGATTTTTCTTTTTAGTATATAGCTTAAATTATGAGTTACATTATGTGTATTATGGATATGTCTGTAGTACTGCTTGTGACAGTGGATAATTGTTACATAATGCATAAGACTTTATTAGAGTCCAATTTTTTAATAATGATATTGATTAGATTTTTATTTTTCCATATGATTAAGAAACTAATTTGCAGCACTACAAAATAATAAGGTATATCATATATAATGTTCATGTTTCATGTGTGAATAAACAATCAGCGTATAGACTTGACTTTATTATGTATATAGATCGTAAATGATATATAGTATGTGCTCTATAATTGCAGTAGCACTATTCCACTGAGTAATTCCATTTGGGGTGTATTGTCAGGTAATGGTAGCATGTGAATTAAAAATAATTTAAAATACCATTTCTTGGTTGGTCTGGTAAGTGTGTGTCTAATTATTTATTATTACAAATGAATTTTTTACAACCCATGGGCCAGCCTCTCCCCAAAAGAAACATTTTCATCTTCAATGGACTTATTGGATGGATTTTTTCAAACTTACAGAGTGTTCAAGACCCTTTACATCAAAATCAGTAAAACATAATTTAATTTTATTATTTATCCTGGAAGGCATATTGAACAACATTGCCCATTTCCAAATGCATCTAGCATACAAAACACAAAATGACAAGATAAATAATATACAAGTTGACAATTATCAGAGTCACAATATGCTTGCTCACGTACCAAATGGAGTAACTTTTTTGAAAAGAAATAGTTACTGGCAATTTTCTTCAACTTTCTGAAGTTATTGTAAAACCTGCAGCTGATGATGTCAAGAGCTTTTTGATCATATGTGGTTTCTTAAATGGGAAAGTGAAATGAGCATTACCTTATGATTTAGCATGACAAGAACAATTCTGAACAGGAAGTAAATCAGAAATGGAAGAAGGTACTTTTCCAAGTGCAATTTTGTGATAGAAAATAGACATTTTAAGTTTGATACAGTCCCCAAAAGAAGTCAATTGAGCAGTAAGATACAACATGCTATGATGGGTACATTGAGGAAGTTGGATTAATACTCTGCAGACTGATTTATCAATAACTTTTATCATGGATAGCATTCCAGTCCCAGTGGCCAAATAGCATCAAGGGTCATAGAGGAGAACATATGTGAGTAACCTATTTGCAAAATGAGTCCTTGCTTCTGGCAAAAGACTTTGTTGTATATGAAACAAAAAGCCTAAATGTTGCTGAATTGTTCTTACTAATTGGTTAACATGAATATCATAGGTAAGGGTTCTGTCCAGATAACTCATTAACTCATAACTCAAGATATTCAAAGCCATGTCAGAAGACCTGCCTGTTCCTTTTGGAAGCTGAGAAATTGGCTATACTGCAGAGAACAAACTAGAACGCATTTGAGGAACTGGTAACTTGGTAAAACATAATATTGTAGGGGACTAGGAAGGTAAGCTACACTTTCTACAGAAAGTTTCATTATTTTCTTATTGGCATTAAGAATTGCAGAATTCCATTAAAATGTAGTAATTTTATAACCAGAGGGGTTGTAATACAACTGAAGTTGCTTGATTTCAGTGCTAGACACATAGGATTTGGAAGGAGATGTGTGCAATATTTTGGAAGTGTCCTGCTGGCTGAACAGTGAGTTTGTTTTTATCCCTGGATGCAGTAGAGTGGTTTGTGTAGGAGCAGTGGTCTAGTACATTGTGGTGTTGGTTGACTTACTATAAAGGGCAGTACTCACCAGGGTGGTGGAGCAGTGGTGTAATTGATTGTTTCTAACAGTCATCAGTGGTTGTGGCATTTCCTTTATAGCCAAGGTTCTGACATCACTTCCTCAACAGGTCTTGGAGCAGAACTGCCATATTCTTAATTACCCAGCACAGTGCATAAAGCGTAAGTATACACACACCAAAAAAAAAAAAAAATGTATATTACTCATTGTATATTATAAGGAAGAGGGACATGTGGGGAGTGGTGCAATGCACTGGCTGTGGGGCAGCAATTTCCCAGGAAACATTCTGGAACCTGCATTGCTGCCCTATTTGCAGGCAACTGTCAGCTCTGAGGGAGGAGGTTGCCCACCTCCAGGCTGAACTGGCAAGGACTAAGGAGGACTCCCCCACCCAAAGAGCACCAGTTCCACAACCACTGCCTCAGAGGTTGCCATGTGTGAAGAGCAGATGGACCACAGTAGGTTCTGGGAGGGTGAGGGTGGTGGAACAGAGGCGTAGCCCCCGAGTTGCACCTCTACACAAATCATATGTCGGTCTGGCAAATCAAAGTTCCTCTATGATGACACCCTCATTGGAGACCAAGAAGAATGCTGGGGACAGCCACAAGGGAGACCCACAAAAGAGTGGCAAGGGACAACACAAGGGAAAGAAACAGCTTCTGATAGGGGACTAAATTGTTAGGGGTGTAGACCTGGGGAAGGGAGAGGGAAGGGAAGTAAGGTGCCTGCCTGGTGCCATGGCTTGGAGGGACAGGAAGCGAATCCTCAGGATTGCAGAAACAGTATCACAGGAGAGGAAACTAGATATCATTGTCCACCTCGGTAGAAATGACCTAGCTAGGCATGAGATCAGTGCAGTGCAGGATGAATTTGTGGAGTTGGGGAGGGGCCTCAGACAGGTAGCAAGCATGGTAACCTTCTCAGAGGTGCTGCCAGTCCATGGCAGGGGTGAGGCTAGGGTACTGCACACCATGCAGTTTAATGAATGGTTGCAAAACTGGTGCAGAGCACAGAGCTTTGGCTTCATTGGGGACTGGGGTCCACCTGGAGAGATGAAGGTCTATACTGGCAGATGATCTGCATCTGTCCAGGAAGGAAACATGCTCCTAGGTGACAGGTTTAAAGGCTTCCTTGGCAAGCTTTTAAACTAGTCAAGGGGAGGTGCTGATAGGAAACAGGAAAGTTCAAACCTCCCCCCACAAAGCATAGCAGGTAGTAGGGTAAACACTGAGGTACAGAGCTTGACAGAGGGCAGGACAGGAGTAAATGGAAAAATGGACAAAGGCAATAAGAGCAGGCATGGGGTAAAAAAGGATAAAGCCAACATTAAATGTACGGCAATGAGTACCAATGCCCATAGTCTGGGAAACAAGCTTTCAGAGCTAGTAGCCCTGATGGAAGTGGAACACTTGGATATTGTGGCAGTCACAGAAACATGGTACACGGAGAACCATGACAGGGATGTCAACATACCAGGGTACTCAATCTACAGAAGGGACAGGGAGGGTAAAAGAGGAGGTGGAGTAGCCTTCTACATAAGGGAAGGATCAAAGCAACAGAACTAAAAGGTAAAGGGGAGGACAAGAGGAACTCTGGGTCACATTGGAGACAGGGAATGGCATCACAATCTGCACAGGGGTTGTATACAGACCCCCATCTCAAGGGGAGGAAATGGACAAGAAAATGATAGAGGGCATTCTCAAAATGGCAAAAAGGGGAGATACTGTTGATGGGGGACCTGAATATGCCAGATGTTAACTGGGCAACATGGACTGCAGCCACATCGAAGAGCAGGGTCATTCTCGATGCCTACAGGGAGCATGCCTTAGACAGCTAGTGGTGGAACCCACTCGGGAGGGAGCAATATTAGACCTGGTACTCTCAAATGGAGAGGATCACAAACTTAGAAGTCAGTAGACATCTGGGGAACAAGCGAACAACTGCACAGTGTGTTTACAATAAACACAACCATGGAGACAAGCCATACAAATACAAGGATACTGGACTTTAGAAGGCTGACTTTGGCAAAATGGGTGAATACCTGAGGAATGCATTAGCAAATGGCCAGAAAGGAGGGTAGAAGAACAATGGGAAAAATCAAAACTGCCATCATGGAGGCAACAAGCCTTTGTGGGAAACAAATAAAAAAGAAAACAAAGCGGAATAAAAAACACTATGGCTCTCAAAAAAAGCGTCAGGAAGGTTAAGGAGAAAAAGGCTGCATTCAAAAAGTATAAGGAATCACAGACAGAGCATGACAGGGAACTGTATCAATTAAAGCAGAAAGAAGTGGGGAAGGCAGTCAGAAAAGCAAAGGCCCAAACCGAGGAAAGGATAGCCAACTCAGTTAAGAAGGAAGATAAAATCTTTTATAGGTACATTAGGGAACATAGAAAGGTTAAGGGAGGGATAGGAAAGATTAATAAAGGAGAGGGGAGGTGGGCAGAGAGAGACAGTGAAAAGACAGAGATAATGAATGAATAATTTTGCTCAGTAGTCACAAAAGAAGAAGAGGAGGAGTTACCTAAACCAAACAGTAGAAGCACTCTGGATAGTGGGGTTGATACCAGTCCATTTAAAGAAGAAAGAGTCCTGAAAGAACTTCTAAAACTCAAGGTGGACAAAGCAATGGGGCCTGACAGGATTCACCCTAGAATCATAAAAGAGCTAAGGGAGGACCTAGTGACACCACTAACCACACTTTTTAACAAATCATGGGAAGATGGGGTGGTATCTGAGGACTGGAGGAGGGCAGATGTGATTCCCCTTCACAAAAGTGGGAGCAAGGCAGAAGCAGAAAACTACAGACCTGTTAGTTTGACCTCAGTGGTGGGGAAAATGATGGAATCACTTCTGAAAGAAAGAATTGTTGAGTACCTCGAGGCCAGCGGGGCACTGGACCCAAAGCAGCATGGATTCACAGCAGGAAGGTCATTTCAGACAAATCTAATCGATTTCTTTGACTGGGTGACCAAAGTAATAGACTAGGGAGTGGCTGTGGATATGGCCTACCTAGACTTTAGCAAGGCATTTGACACAGTCTCGCACAAAAGATTAATAATCAAGTTAGCCAGCCTAGGAGTGGGTCCCAGGGTGGTAGCCTGGGTAGAAAACTGCCTGCACAACAGGACACAGAAGGTAATAGTGAATGGAACACATTCTGAAGAAAGGGGGGTTACTAGTGGAGTACCTCAGGGCTCAGTACTGGGTCCAGTCCTCTTTAATGTCTTTATAGGTGACATTGCAGAGGTCTGAAGGAAAGGTATGCCTCTTCTGCGATGACACAAAGATCTGTAACAGAGTTGATACACAAGGGGGGTAGAAAGGATGAGAAGGGACTTGGCAAGGTTGGAGGAATGGTCAGACATATGGCAAATTAGATTCAATGCAAAGAAGTGCAAAGTAATGCACCTGGGAAATTAAAATCCAGGAGAAGAGTACACAATAGCAGGGAGGTACTAACAACAACAATAATGGAAAGGGATCTGAGTGTAGTATATCAGATGACCTAAAGGTCGGTATGCAATGTAGAAGTCAGTAGGGAAGCTAGGGTATACTGGGATGCATAGCTAGGGCATCACAAGAGAAAAGGAAGTGATGGTCCTCTATACAGACAGCTAGTGAGACCCATCTGAGTACTGGGCAGAGTTTTGGAGACCCATCTATGCAAGGACATAGACAGGATGGAAGCAGTCCAGAGGAGGGCAACTAAAATGATGCAGGGTCTACATCAGAAACCATATGAAGAGAGACTGAGAGAGCTTAATATGTATACCCTTGATGAAAGGGAGGGACGGGGACATGATAGAAACTTTAAGTACCTCAAGGAATCAACAAAGTCCAGGAGGGTAGCAACTTTAGAAAAGAGATGTGTAAGAACAAGGGGCACAATTTAAGTTAGAGGGGACGGCTCAGGGGTAATGTGAGGAAATTCTTTTTCATGGAGAGAGTGGGGGATGCATGGAACCGCCTTCCTGGAGAGGTTGTGGGGTCTAAAACAGTGGAGAAATTCAAACATGCATGGGACAGACATAAGGCAATTATAGTGGCAGGTTGCAGGAAATAGGCTGTTGGTTAACTAGAATCTGCAGCTTATCCAGTAGGTAGGGAAATGGGCAGACTGGGTGGGCCAAGTGGTTCTTATCTGCTGTCAAAGTCTATGTTTCTATGTTTCATTAACCAACTCAGTGGGTTCACCATCCAATGCTTTTAAACAAAGCTTGTAGTAAAGGCATTTTTTGTTCTTTCCAAAGGTCATGGCATTATTTTATTTATTTATTTTTTGTTCTGAACCATCTTACAGGGTGAGAACCAGTGCTAGAGATAGACAAAATAATTTTTGTGGAATATTATTGAAGTCCTCCATATCCTTCCTCCTCTTAAAAATGACTGTATCATCTGCACAAAGTAACTGTTTGGTAGATGGACAAGCTGCAGGTAGGTCATTCAAAAAAAGGGAAAAGAGGAGGGGCCCCAAGATGGAACCTTGTGGAATTCCACAGTTAACTTTTTGAAAATTTGAATATTGGTTTTGAATAACAGTTGTGTGTTCTTGGTCCTTCCGATAGTTTCTGAACCAACAGATAATACCTTAGAAAAATAGTACTGAGAGAGGGAATGTAAAAGGAGCTCATGGTCCACCTGGTTGAATGCCTTGGTGATGTCCATGAACATGGAGGCCACATGATTACCAGATTCCATGGCATTATGAATGTAGCTTGTGAACCTCACCAAGGCAGTATCTGCTCTGTGAAGAAGTCAACAGTCATGTTGAACATGAGTCGGCAGACTATATTTAGACAAAAAATCAATACATTTGGTCCATGACAATTCACTCATGCATCTTATAGTGCTGTGCAGAATTTTCAAATTCCAGCAGAACGAAATTCCACTGAAATTCCACCAAATGTCATCAGAAATGCAATGGTGAAATTCCATGGCAGAAAATAGTTGTGGAATGATTTTCCATGGAAAGAAAATGCTGTTCTGCAGAATATTATTCTGCAGTCTCAATATTTTCCATGGAAGTTGTTTGTAGAATAATTTTCCATGAGTAAATATGCTGTTCTGTGGAATTTTTTTTTTTGCAGATCACAGTAGTCAGAATTCCACAGAAGAACCAGTGAAATTCTGATAGAACTTCTGCCAGCGGAATGGTCATTCTGCGCTAATTTCACTGGCAGAATTCCACATTCCGCACAACACTACCATCTTAGAGATGGGATCCAGTAAGGAAATATTCCTCAGATTTAAGATGGTGGACTTAAATCCACATTTGTGTACCAGGTGTATGGTAGCCTGTTTCCATGCTGAAGAATAGGCATCAGAGCACAGTGAGTATTTAAAGGGACACGGTCAAGCCTTTTGGCATCATATTATTTCTAGTTGAAAACTCACATTTTATGATTGCTTACCTCCTCTAAAATTCATTAACATTGCTTGTTGTTTAACTGCTTTATTTCTTACTAAAACTGAAATGCACACTAATGGTGTATTTAAACCAAACCTCCTTTTGTTTCAAATCCTTGGATCTACTCTTATTGATACTTCCTGAATGTTAGGAACACTTCCAAACAGTGCAGTCACTCATGATATAATAGACTGCTTTCCTCCTACTGCATCTTGAGTGGCTAGACTATATTGGGTTGTTACCAAGTCAGGAGAGATGCAGTGGGAGTTGATCAAGAAATGTAAACCAATACATTTTTAGGTGTGGTAACAGCAGTATGGTGGGCAGTCTATTTTTCACTTTAAAAAAGAAAACAGGAATCAGACACACACTACCAGCTACATTAGCAAAATTTGCAGAACGTGAGAAGTCATGATATGTGTTTTTTTCTCAGCTAGGGACACTTTGAAGCCTAAGGGGGTTGACAATGTTTCCTGTAACAGTTTAATAAATGGAAGGACAGTAGATTCAGTGGAAAGTTTTAGTTGCCTTAAGTCTAGACCATCTACGCCAATGCTGGGATGGGGATTTAGTTTTTCAAGATAATTGAACACCTTGTCAGGAGAAAAAAATGTTTAAAATAAAAGGTGTCTCTCAAGATTATGCAAAGGGTTTTCAAAAGGAATGCAATTCAATGTTTTTATATTATATACCTATAATTTTCAGATAGTTGGGATAACATTTTCTACTGTTGCCTCTGGAAAAAATAGTACTTCGAGAGTTAGCTTAGACACTCCCTGTGCCCCTCACAAGAAAGTTGGCCAGGTTTTGCAAAACCTTTAATGGTACTACTTAACCACATACTGTAACTGGAACATACAAATAGTTGGTATCACCCACACAAAATAAAACCCTATTGGTTAGGTTTAGAAAATAATATAACCCATTTAAATACTTAATGAAGCATTCTTTTTGCAAACACTCACTGATTGTTATTACAGCTCTGTCCATTTTTTTACCTCAAACTCAATGTTCAGTGCTGACAATATAACTGAGACACTAATTTGACATAAGATTAAAATCTCAGCATTCTCTCCCATCCAAAATATTGTAACATCCCAGCCTCCTGGGGTAACATTTTCATCAGGGTTTGGACCTCAAAGGGTTTTATACAACTTAAAGACTTATGTACAGAATCAGTAATCTTTTTGCTATCTTCCCAGTATTCAGGGAAACATATAATCTTTCTCCTGGCTTCTACCTAAATTATCTCCAGACTAGGGATTTTGTTAGGAGACTTTAGTTGGCTTAGACAGAATCCCTGATCCTGCTGTAGAAACATTATTAACTTCATACAGTACACAGAACTGGTAGCTCTTTATGCTATAAAGTGCACATATAATAGAGTACCTGGAAAAGAACAGTCATAAATCAGAAAAAACTCCACTCGCAGGAGAAAGGGTCAGCACTGTAGAACATTACTACACACACATATAATGCATTCTAAATGACTTTCTTAATAGCCAGCAGCTTTACTTTAATAGTGTATCAGTATTTGTGTAAAATTAGGCAATTACTGATACAGCTTGCCCACATAGTGCATCATGGTTTTGGCAAAGGAGGAAGGGTCACAGCTTTACAATATAGCAGTTTGTTCAAAGGCATTTGTGCAAAACAGTGTGTTACAACTGCAGTAAATACAACAGCTCCTCAATATAATGAATGAGCATTAAATTTCCAAGACAACCTAATAAATAGAAAAGCCCCTGTACATCATTCATGCCAGCCCATGCCATGGAGGTTGCACTGATCGCTTATGTATCAACGTGATATAAGGTCATCATCAAAGTATGTTAAGCTTCTCAGTGCGGTATCTTTAAAAAGGCATCTCTGAAACGAACAGCCAATAAACATGCAAACAACCATAATGTGCAAAATGTATGCAAAATGTGCAAATAAGTGCAGAAAGTGTAAGAGTGCAAAAGTGATAAAACCACAGAGCAAACACTCTCATATGCAAATAAAACCCAATATGTACAAAATGAGCAAGGGGATGGGGAGGGGAAGGTTTGGGTTGTAAGGGGATTTATTTGCACTAACACTTTCTGCACTTGTTTGCAAATTTTGCTGATATTTTGCACATTACGGTTGTTTGCACACTTATAAGCTATCCTTTTAAGAGATGCCTTTTTAAGCACATTGCACTGAGAGGCTTATCCTGCTGTGATGATGACATTAGAGCAGCATTGATATGTAAATGACCAGTATGACAGCCATGGCACTGGCTGGCATGAATGAAATGCAGCGCCTTTTTGATGTGTTATTATGGCTTGGAGATTTAATACTTACATTATACCACCATGCTATTGTAGTTACTACAGTTCCAGCACATTGTTTTTCACAAGAGCCTTTGACTTTACTACTGTATTGTAAAGATGTGGCTCTCCCTTCTCTCTACCAAAGCAATGATGTGCCATGTGGATGAATTATATCAGAAATTGACTTTTTTGCACAAACACTAAGGCACTATTATAACAAACCTGCTAGCTATTAAGAAAGTCATTTGGACTGCATTATATTTCTGTGCAGTAACATTCTACAGTGCTGACACTTTCTCCACTGAGTGGAGTAGTTTGTGATTAGATTATTGAATTCATCTTTGTCACCAATGAAAATGACAGGCAAGCTTAATAATCTGATATGAGAATGCAGTCCAAATGCCCTTTACCAGGTTGATAGTAGCATGGCAAAAATGACTAGGTTCTCAACTGGATGTACTACAGTGGCAATTTTATTATTGACTCCTTCTGAGGTATCAGAAAAATATTAAATAATGCCAAATTGAATTTGGTATCTTACCTAGGACATATTATATACAGTACCTGCTAAGCTTCATAAATAGAATCTAGTTACTACATATCAAATAGATGCCACAAATACAAGACTCAGGAAGGAACTCTTAAACATATGTTTTGTTCCTGCCCTTCTCTAGTTACATCCTGGAACAGGGTTACTAAAATAATAGGATGGGTAATAGGGTTAGACTTCCCTTTTGGCCCAGGAACCCTTTTCTTTGTAATCAAATCTCTATCAAGACTGAAGTCAGGGGATGTACAGTGGAGCTCTATGTCAGATTTCTTCTCGTATAGTCATTGCATACTTTTGGATGCAGACAGGCCAGAGTGGACAGAGTCATCACTGCTAATTGTTGTTTCCAATTGTTAAGTCATCCCTCAGGGTTTTGTTTTGTGATAATTGTGTCACAACATGACTAGACAAGAAGGACCCTAACACTGCATCACTTTACATTTCCTGGTCAGCATCCTGCCAGTGAATGTAAGGTTATCTTCTTACTTTGGAAAAAAAAATACAAAATCTGCCAAGGCACTTGTCTATGTCCCCTCCCCACAAGCTGTAAACAGGCAGGTAGGGTTCCTCCTCTTGGGTTGGGGGCTTAGCCCTGGTGCCACCTCTGGGAGGGGAACCACTGAGACTGCCCACAGGGCAAGGGTCACATGGAGGGAGTGCAGAATGAGGAGTTAAAAGCCAGAAAACAAACTGCCCAAAACCACCCTCTTCAGATCATTTGAACTGGGACAGAGTCTTTCAGCCCTTGCAGCCATTTCGCCTCCCAGGTAAGACCTGGATCGTTATTATTAAAAGAAACAGTCAGCACAAAGGGCCCTCACATTCATGGGTGGGGATTGTCCCAATGTGCACTTTGCGTGAAAGCTGTTAGGAGCTGTGTCAGTGTGGTATGACACCTGCACAGTGTACTGTTCAACTACTTTACAGCCTTAAATCCACTACTTGATAATTATTGGCCAGGAACTTGTGCAACTCAGTCAAGCAAAAGATATTTGCTTAGATAAATAAAGTGTTTACTTGTCTGCTAGAAACAAGCAGAGGGTCTTGGGAAAGGTAGTTCTTGGCAGCCCCAGGAACTACACTGTCATTAAGTCAAGGAAGTTTGTGTGGTGCTAATATTTATTATGTCAGGCACATAACCTTCACATTTTACATAGGGGTCATTTTTCTCCCTATTTTGAACATTTTAGTGAAGTTTTTTAGTTTTTTGTCATGTGCCATCATCAAGGACCAAGCACACATCACCACCCATAGCTCTGTTAAGGCCACCTTCCAGGTGCCCAGAACCAAGACCTCTCTTGCCCAGAGATCCTTTGTCTACCGAGCCCCCAACTGGTTCAGCTCCTTCCCTAGTTGCATATCCAACTTGCCAAAAATTGGCTTATTCAAAACAACCCTTTGGAACCATATCTTTAATATCCGCTGTTGTAGGTGAGACTAACCCCCTGTTGTAACCTGTGGTACCCACCCACCTTGCCCCCTAGCTCGACAACGTGCACTGGACAGCCTCTTCCTCCCAAGACCCACTCCTCCCCTACTAGGTCCAAATAAGGATGTAACCCACTGTCTTCTCTAAAGACCTACTATATCCATGATTGTAACTCACAATTTTGTAACATTGTGTAACCTAAGTAACATACAAACTACTATATTATGTAACCTAAGTGTATCTATGTTAAATGTTCCTTTTACTGCACCTGTAATGTTATCCTCTGTTTTAGTCTGCACTGTAATAACTGTCTTGATGTCTGCCCTCCCTGCGAAGAGGTGCCTTTGTATATGAGTCTCTGGCTCAGAGGTTGTAAATCCAATTTGTAATGAATAAAGAATAAAGAATGAACACGTGACTTCAATTACCAAGGCTCAAAACTCACCTTGCTGAGCGGGTGAGCGCATGCAAAGATGTGTGCAGAGACACACATGTGTTACATGTCTAGTGTATCAGGCAGGTCAGAAGGGACAGCGGGCCAGATACTCTGCTATTTTTTATTCAGTTGTGTGTGTTGTGGCTTAGAACACCAAGGTAGATTAGTAGCTACATTGCAACTTCATCTCCTACCATACCTACTTGCTTGGAAAGCGTCTTAGTGTTAAGATACTTATGTCTCCTTGCTGTCATCCTTGTCTTCTGCCTGAAATAAAAGAAGAAGAAAAAAAAATTCATTTCCATAGGGTACTTGCATTGTTGTATTTTACTTAGTCAGGTAGACTCCTTATCCTGCACAGCCATAAGGGTTTCTCCCTTACCCTCACAGATTCCAGCATCAGCTGCAAAAGAACAGCCCCATTCCGACCTATGGAGGACTCCTGCAGGATTGTAAGGCTATTTCCCTTACCCTCCCTGATTCAAGCATCAGCCTCAAAAGGTACATCACTGCAGTAACAGCACAAGTGGGTGTTTGTCATCTGGTGCCATTTTAACCCTTCTGGACTCGATAAGTTAGCCAACTTCAACTGATTGATTCTTAGAGCACTATTTCATGGAACTGCATGACTACTGGTTTCTGCTGTTTCTGCAGTTTCCTTAACTGATGCCCTAAACAGTATACAAAGCAGCGAGCTTTATTTTCACCACACTTTAGCTGGATTTATTATTTACCTTACTGTTTAGTTGGAGGTTTACTTTTCATTGACATTGCTTTGCCTGCTGCAATATTTGTCTGACTGTTATACAGCTTACCTGTGCTTAGCATCTCTAGGCAGTCCACCCTCCCATTGTAGCTCATATTTCCCCCTTGTACAGCCCACTACATTCTGCTTTATTTTCCAGCTGAACAGCCACATTACAACCACCAGAGGACTCCTGCAGGATTGGGAGGATCTCTATCTTACCCTCCCCGATTCCAGCATCAGACACAAAAGGTACATCACTGCAGTAACAGCACAAGCAGGTTTTGCAGCTGTTCTATGCGTTGCCGCATAGTACTTGCCACCGACATGCTCCCTCACCTACCCAGGGTGTTGCTGCCTTTGTACCATGTGTGAACCAATCAGTTCACTCCCCCCATTTTGTTAACAATTTGGTTTACCACCCCCTCCCAGCCTCGCTTTCTCTCCATTTGGATCCCCCCAACTGGAACCAGCCTTGTAGGCAGCTAACTCACTATTACTTCCCATCCTGGGAGATACTTAGCATATACTCCTCTAGCCCTCAAACAAAATGTTGGATTTCCTTCTCTTACTATCTTACTTTCTCAACTTTGTACTTCTCCTTCCCCTCCAAGCTGTATGTGTTCCCATTTCCATCCCCTTCACCAGCCCCTTGGCTCAATCCCCTTTTCTCCTACCTCACAGACCCCTCCTCCTCCTGCCCTATGCACCAAATCCCCTTATCTATGCCAGTGCTCCCCCCCCAAATGTTTGGAAATTAAATATTCCTCCGGTGCTCTCACTCATCTCTCTGCTCTACAATTAACCACTGGGGGCATAAGCACCTGTCATCTTCTGTTTCCTACTCATCATCTTGCTCCTCTCAAGGGACATAGAATCAGACCATAGTTCCCCAGTGACTCCAGAACCAGCCAGCTCCTCTAAAGATCTATGAATTGTACATATGACTGAAAGAAGCCTCCTTCCTAAACTGGACCTTGTTAAATGCTGGCTAGCCCAACATTCTCCAGACGTACTATGTGTCACTGAAAAATGGCTCTTGGCAAAGACCTCTAACTCCTCCCTAACAATCCTTGATTATTCGATCTTTGACCAAGATCATAGAAAGCAGGGAGGAGGGATTGCACTCTAAGTCTGGAAGTCGCTATCTGCTCCATCTCCATGTGCTAATCCTGCCTTGTCTGCCATGAATTAATCTTTGCCCTCGTATCCCTTCCTTCTACTCTTCCCATTTATATTGGTGATCTATGCCTCCCCGGCTTCCCCAGACTCACTAGTCTTTTGTTTATCAACTTTATTTACCACAACTGGCGAGCCCATTCTAACAGCTAACTTCAACTTGGACTGGCTCTCCCTTCCACCAAGTCCTCCATTACTAAAATAGAAGCCCTTAATCTAACTAAGCTGATCACAAAACCCATCCACTTCATCTCCCCAATCCCTAAACCATTCTCTTATTGGCTGGATTCTCACCTCCCACCCTCACAGAATCACTGCCATGGGTGTACTGTCAAATGTCCTAAGTGACCATTGCATCACTTACTGCATCAGGCAGACTCACCTCCCTCAATCTGCCCCTAAATACACAGAGATCTGCCCACTATGCAACATCGACACAGATGCCCTCCTACATGACTGGAGTCACAATGACTGGATCCTGATCTACTCGGCACCTGATGTCAAATCAGCAATGACCCGATTTTTAACCTTACTCACTCTTACCTGGAACTCTCATGCCACCATGGTTAAACCCAGGGTCAGGTGATGCCATCATCCCTGGATATTGGCTTCACTCATTCACCTGTGTAAAGCCTGTGACAAAACTTGGTCTCACTACAAATCCATGCTGACACCACAAGCTCGGCAACATTACAAATCCCTCCAAAATGCCTGTATCAGGGCAATCCATCGAGCTAAGTCGGACTATTTTAAAAAGCACCTACAAACCAACCACATACCTCCTTCTGGAGAGTCTACTCTATTATTGATCCACCTGCTCAATCAGTCTTACCAGTCCTAAAGCAAAATGGCCTATCCATCTCTGACCCACTCAGTGTTACTGAAATACTCAAAAAGTATTTTACCACCTGTGTCCTTCCCAACCACTCCTCCCCCTCCTACTCTGGACTTCTCCCCTGACACCACAGAGGATGTTTTCCTTTTCCCATCCATTTCTCTGCAGGAAGTCTGCCAGGCACTTTATTCTCAAAATACCAGTAAAATCTAGCCCAGACGTTATTCGTCCCAAACTCCTTTACCTATCAGGCCCTGCAACTGCTGTCCCAGTAGCACATCTCCTAAACCTCTCCTTTTCCTCCGGTACCATACCCCAGACTTGGAAACTTGCTAGCGTGATTACTTTACACAAAGGTGGTGATCCCTTCTTACCAGAAAATTACAAACCTATCTCCTGCCTTCCTGCTATGACCAAATTGCAAGAGTCCCTAGTCCACTCCAGGCTGTATGACTTCCTAACCTCCTGCAGCTTCCCCTCCCAATTCCAGTCTGGCTTATAGAAATGTAATTCGACAGTCTCACCCTCTTATGAGTCACTGACAATATACACTCAAATATGGAGCAGAGTCACTTGACTGCTGCTATTTTATCGGACCTGGCAAAGGCTTTTGAATATGTTTCCCACCCCTTCCTCCTTGCCAAGCTTGGGGCAGCTGGCCTGGCTCCACACACTGTGAGCTGGTTCAAGTCTTACCTTGGTAATAGGCTGCAATCTGTGAGGGTGATAAACTCCTCCTCCCCTCCTTCCCATACTAGCAGGTGTACTTCAAGTATCCATCCTGGGCCTCATCCTGTTTTTGGTGTTCATTAACTACCTCCACTCCATGTGTTCCAACTTCCACATACATATGTACAGTATGCAGATAGCACCATTCTATTTTCCTCCAGACCCACCTTCTCTGATGTCCACACCCCTCTCCAACATAACCTAAACAAGGTTTCAATATTGGTTCCTTGTAAGCCAATTGAAAGTCAACACCTCTAAGACCATTACCATGATCTTTGACTCTGCCCAACAATTGGTCAGAACACCCACCCAGCTTTCACTACTCTGGATGGTACCCCACTTGACTATGTCCTAGCATACAAATATCTAGGGGTTTGGCTGGACTCCCACATGGATTCAGTCTACATAGATGTCATCACCACCAAGCTCTGCCCCAAACTAGGTATACTCTAGCTTCTCAGTTCTCAAACTTAATTATATTGAGCCTCCTCTAAAAGAATGGAAAAGACCTTGAGCCTTACCAAAATATTCAAAAAATAATAATAGAAAATAGCATACTTTTCACAGGACAGCAGGAATAAAGTGAAACCTCTTTGCATAGTTGGTTCTCACATTATTCAGCTTACTGTAACCCCCTCTACAGGACAGCCTACTTGCTCTGCTATTTTGACTCTTGAACCATTGTTACTCCTTATTGCAATTCCTTCATAGGTCAGACTGCTTTCTACGTTTTCCCTCTATCTGGAATAACCTTCCTGCCAACCTCTGCCTTTCCCCTTCTTACCCTTGTCTTAACCAGCTTCTCATGGATCACTTTGCTCCCTCCTGCTCTTGCTGCTAGTACCTCTGTGCTGCTTAACTGTAGATTTTGGCAGTTCTGCTGCAAGTCTAGCTGATTGATTGCTACCTCTCATTTTTAGTTTATTGTTCTTAATTTGTTTGCACTGTTATTCATTTTGTATAACTTGAGTGGTTTGCAGTTACATTTAGAATTGTATTCTCTCCCTACCCTTCCAGGGGATGCCTGAAATGAACCATGGCTTAGTGTCCCTTCCCTGGTCATCGATTTGTAAATAAATAAATAAATACATTCACCTACTATTATCCTCTTACAGTTTGCATCATCCCTCCACTCAAAATATCTAAAACTTAAAATGGAAATAAAGTACTATTTTAAGACTTGCTTGAGCCTCTCCTGGAACAGGCTGGGGCCTCCCCATTTGTGAACCCCTGCTCTACCTCAATAAAGACTCCTTTCCACTCCCTATCCAACATGAGTTAGTGACTAAGATGATAATTCCTATTTTTGACTATGCAATGTTGTTTATGGCACAGATCCTGCTTCCTCGCCATCCAGGCTACATACCCTACTGATTTCATTCTGCTGCTTTGCTTCTAACTCTCTCCCTTAAACTCACCACTGCAACCTCTACTCCTTTCTCAGCATCTCACCTCTATCCCATAGAGGCTCTATCCACTTGCTAACCCTCATAACCACATTTTGTTTTGGTCTGATTCCCCCTATCTCTCTGCCATGCTGTACCCCATGGCCCCCTCCTCCTACAATCTATGCACCAGGGACACCTGCTCCTTCTCCCTCCCTCACCTCAACATGACAGCCAGCCAATCAAATTTATCTTACAGGCTCCCCTTACTTTGGAACTATCTTCCTCAACCACTCCATAACTCTCTCTCTCCTACCCCTTGCTCAAACTGCACTTACACCTCCTTTCTCACCTCTGCTTCTGCCTCATTATGTCTCCCACCCCCATCAGACTCCTCTGTAAAACACTAATATAGGGGAATTAGTTTACAGTATTCTTTGTACTGTCTATATATTAATATAATATCCATTGGATTAACTTATATGCTTATATATTGCAATCTATTGTATGCCTTATAACTACCATTCCCTCTACTGGTGCTCAGTACTTGTATTTTAAGTGTATGTATTACCCATTTTCTTCATTTGTTTCCCCTGTCCCTGGGTTGCACCTGGAAATGAGCCCCAACTCAGTGTGCCTTTCCTGGTTATCAAAATGTTAAATAAATAAATAAATAATCCAAGGTGTGCAGCAGCCACATCTTGTTGTTAGACTCAACATATTTTGTCAAAACATTTACAACCCCTCCCCAATATTTGTGGAAATTGAAACACATCCCCATACTCTCCCTAGGATTAGAGGTTTGCCCCTTTGGTTAAACCACATTATCAGATTTTCTTATTTTTTATATCTGAATCTCACCCTCCAGTTTACAATTTAGACAATATTCAGGGACCCTGGTTTTCCATTTTTACCGGTAACACTGGTAACAATCATGGAATCCTACTTGGTTTGCGGATTTTGAATTCTTGTACCGGTGCCTCATGGAAATTGCATGTCACTGCACAGAATCTCTAAGATTTCAGCATCTTTTTACATTTTTTTTTATTTTCTCTTTCTATGTCCCCTTCTCACAGCATCAGTTTCCACTTTTCAGAGATCCCTAGGCTGGGTATCCTCTAGCTTCACCCTCAGGTAATGCTCAGGAGCTCCTGTGTGTCTGCCCCTTTCCTGCCTGGGTTGTACCTCCTCCAGGTGGGAAGGGAGGGGACCCCAGGTCACCCCTCCACACTCCCTTAGTGTGTGTTGGGTAGCCCAGTGGGTCCCTCATGGAGCTTGGTTATGAAGTCTGGGGCACCTGGGTCCCTTCTGCCAGTGGCCGATGCGGGATGATTGTTCCTGGTTTTCTGGTCTCTGTCCCTGAGGGCACCAGCACTAGAGGAGATCAAAGGAGGTAGGTCACATAGAGACATGCCACTGCTCCAGATCCTGGATAGAGTCCTTCCCTCCTGATCACTCTGCAGCACCATTGCACCACCACCCATGGTCACAAAGGTGGTGGTAAAGCAGCAGGACCTGCAGCACACCATCTCCGGAGGAGGAAAGCAGTCCTCCAGGTGCTCTATCCTACTCCCCTGGCCAGACCTCTAGCAACCTGAGTTCACTTCCAACCCTCGGTCGCTGGCATTGTAAGCAGTACTGCTACCTCAGTGCCAGCAGGGTGACCCAGATTTCAGCACCTTAAAATGAATGCTGTTGTGCTTTGCATTCTTTCTATTTTGCTGCATACAGTCAGTAAGGAAATTACCCGCACTGCTTTGTTGTAATCAGCCATTCAGTTTAACCACCCATGCTTCCCACCAACTTCTCCATCTCCTGAGGACTGCTTTCCTTTCTGAAACCACAGTTTTCACATAGTAGGTGCCTAAGAGTGTGCAAGTATCAGCACACATGGGAAGGGCCACTGGAAAATTGCAGGAAAAGTAACCTGAAATCACAGAGATTTTTTGCAAAACTTGCTGGAAAATTGCAGGATTTCTATAGATTCTGAGTGCTTCACAATAAATCCTTACTGTTTTCTACAGCATATATTAGTCAGCATAAACTACTAAATGAATACACTGACACTTGAATATGTTTTAAATATGAAAAACAAATTATGTTTCTAACATGAATTCTAAATAGATAAGATGTGTTGCCTCTTCCAAAATGTAAAAACATCTGCCTCATACAGCGCTAGATTCTATTTAGTGAGCCACAGAAAATCAATATTAAATAAATCCAGAATAAACAAATGTTATCTGTTTCTGGATGTAAAATAATAAAGCCTGATCAAAAGCTACTTACAGTGCTGTCAACTATTCTCCAATTTTGGTGAAAGAAAAAATAAGCAGATGGAGTGGCAAATAGTTCAGTTTTAGTAAAATGTTGTAAAGTGTTTCATGTTCATAATTTGTACTGTAGGCACTGTGCACTATTATTAAAATCATACATTAAAACATTACATATGGGTGTTATTATGGCTGGCAGTATAGCCTAGTGGTTAGAATAACAAACAATGATTGAACTGGGTACATCCAGCAGACTTGAGTTTGATTCGCACAACCTCCACTTGCATACTGTGAGACTCCAAACAAGTCACTTAACCTCCCCAGTGCTTCTAGGTCACTCCTGAAAACATGCAGTTCTGCCTAGTGGGCCTTACCTGGTTTACAAAGAATATAAAAAAAGAATACCAATATATGTTTAGTACTACATTATAGAATAGTAGTCAGGGTACCATGTAATTTTCTTGAGTTTTCCTTGGGCTGCAATAATTTTGTATAGGTAAAGATAAATGTTCAACTACATTTTATGTGTTTTATAGGCTTGTTTTTAGATTTTAGTCAGTTTTTTTGTATTCTTTGCATATGAGCATCTAGGTTGTAGATTGCTAAATGCAGGATCACTGTTACCAACCAGCTTATTCAAGTTTATAATCAGCAGGGCCATCAAAATCCTCAGTTGTCTGAATGAAACTCGGTCTCAATGAAAGTATGTTCACAAGGAAAAAGCTGTCTTATTACTTATGAAAAGACTTCACAGTCAGCACCCCATTTAGGTGAATTGGATCATTTGCAGCTTTTCTCCCACCTACTGTTTCAGTCTCTGTGACAACAAAAAGTTTTATGATAGATTGCTTCAACAAAAAGCAAATGTTAAGTATTTAAGTATACTTATGTTTGGCCAGTGGATTCTGAAAGCACATTCAATGACATACAGAAGGTAAGACCCCAGGGGCTGTATGAAGCTGGTGGGCAGATTGGTGCTCAATTCACATCTGAGCTCAGACATGGAAACTGGGAGACACCCTTTTCCTGGACACCAAGTAAAAAAAAAAGCATCCACATATCTGGGAGATGCATGAATCCATTTGAAGGTCCTCCACTAATCACTTGTTGATGTTTTAGGTGAAGATACTTTATTTCAAAGAAGCAAATTCAAGCATTTTTTTTTTGCTCCTCCTACCCCCGGCCATCCACTCCTTCAGGCCTACAAAGCCCCCCTACCACCATCCACTGCCCCTTACTGATGTGCTACCAGGTAACCCAAAGTAACCCTTCATTGAGTGGGCCCCTACCCCTGTGGAAGGCTACCAGGGGAGGAGAATTGCCCCAAAGAGCTTCCTGTATATCCTGGGCATGGCAGGGTTCAGAACGGACACATGTCTGGGGCTTTTGGCTTATGGAGGGACCAGAAACCATCTTTCAATTGTCCAGTGGGTGTTTTCCCTTTTTCTTGGGAGCGTGATAGGCCACATGATGTCAAGTTACAAGCCAATGTTCATCATGCTCCCTCCTGCAGTGAGAGCTGACATGTTGTTGTGCCTCTGGCCTCCACCAGGGACCAGCAAATGCTGAGCCATGAACTCACCCTCCCTTCCAGGAGAAGGTGAGTGGTCATTGGACACTCAAACCTTCGCCCACCAGCTGGCCCCAAAACACCCAAGTTTGTTCCCCAAACCTGGTCAGTGGTGTCACAGGCAGAAATCCAATTCAGGCTGTTAAATTATAGATAGGAAAAAACAAAGGTAGTCCACCTTAGTGGTGGTGGTTCAGATTAATTCACATCTGAGTTCTAACAAGCAAAGAGACCAAGTAATTTGTAACATGTGCATGTGGGGTGTGGGTGTTGAAGAAAGTGGACCATAGTACTGTCACTACTGCCATCACCCCAGAGGGACATGGACTGCATTGTTGCTACTGCCATCACACCAAAGGGGTGGGGCCTGTAGTGCTTCTGCCATCACCACTGGTGGATAGGAAATATAGTACTGCTGTCTTCATACCTAAGGGATGGGGGTCACAGTGCAGCTGCTTCTGTCACACCTGAGGGAGGGAGGTCATAGTGCTGTTGCTGCTGCCATTACACCAGAGGGATGGGGGGCTGTAGTGCTGTTGGTGCTGCCATCGCACCTGAGGGATGGGGCCATAGTGCTGCTTCCATCACACCTTAGGGATGGGGGCTGTAGTGCTGCTGCTGCCATCACATCTTGCACCTAAAATAACTTTAAATTGGTACAAGGATGGAAGGATGTGCAATAGTGGAGGTCAAAATTGCTAAAATCCATGTTAGCAGAGTTAAAAATTGTTAAATAAAGTACACAGAACCAAATACCGTTAAAACTGGATTTTGGCTTAGCAGACACCGGTGACAATGCCATTTTTTACAATGAGCAAAATGGAATATGCCCTTTCTCAATCCCGATAAACCAGTGTCCCTGGCAATATTCACAAATTACAGTACTTCAGATTATATTCCACTGTTGGTTTGACATGCACCAATTAGTAAGTTCTTGTACTCTATTCACCACAGCTTTTGTACTATTAAATCATAACTGTCATAATGGGTGAAACCTCTAATAATGCTGCCCAATGTGCTTACAAAGGATTCACAGAATGTGCTAACAGTTGCAGGTATGCACCTGAATCATTGGTTCCTAGCACTGAGAATTTTGTGTGTGATGTCTTTCTAATGGTCTGCTACAACTAAAAGTTTCACATTTAAAAAAAAATAGAAAAAGCAATTAATATTAGAGAGGTGGAGGAATTTCTTCACTGTTTGAAGCTTAAAAACAGCACTTTCAAGATGTTGCACTAGGACCCCTGGATACATCAGTCAGGAATAAAAGAAACAGGGAACTAGAGATTTCAACACAGAGTGACACATAGCTTTCACAAAGTGAATAAAGGGGAAGACTAGAGGACGGTGACCAATCTAATAAACTGAATGATCCAGCCTGGTGATTGGTAACCAGACAGAAAAATACTAAGAAGTGTAGAAGAGCTGTTTGTTTTGCCAAAAATAACCTAGTAACCCAAAATAGATATGAAGTACAAGGGCATGTGGATTCAACTTTGACACTTACTGTGGCTAATAACAGAAACATCGATAGCAACTCTTCAAATATAACTGAAGAAGTCATAGGATCCACCACTAGTTCTACTCAAAGACCAACAAATACTCCTCAGACACCCACTTAAGAAGAAATGCCTCAAAAAATATCCATCCATGATTCTATAAAGATATTGAGGATTGAGTATGAGAAGCCATACACATCAAGGATATTCTTGTATTGAGAATATTCCCTGATAACTGATTACCTTGAGAGCACAGCTTGAGAGGTTCTCGGTTACCAGGGAAACCTCAAGATACAAGAAGATCCTTGTTTGTGTGTGACTACTTGTACACAATCTTTTATAGTGTATGGCAATCCATGCCCATTTCAGACACTGCATTTTGTTTAAGTGAACTGGTGGTTGGGGGGCACTTTAGGGTTGGTGGCAGGCTCAAATTACTGACGCAGTATGCTGCAGGTGTTTCTGCAAGTTCAAGTTTAAAAGAAACTTCTAGCTTTAATTGATAGGGGAAATCAACTATGTGGCAGAATATCAAGTTGTTCTTCTGCAGTAGTGACATCACCACTGCAGCAGAACAACATAATAATGTTACTACTGCAGCAGAACAAGCATATTCCAGGCATATAATTCCATGCATAACAGCATTCCACCATACACTATCGACAGATTCTATAGTATGTGGGCAGGACAAAATGAATACAATGGTCTCCTTCTACCCTGGTTTTAAAACAAAAGGTTTGTCGGACTAGACAACATACTTGCTAGGACAGGAACAAATCTCATTGTGGCCATCAACATTGACACTAATGATGTGGGTAAAACTAGCGATAATGAAACTATGCAGAATTGTAAACAGTTGGGATAGAAAATTAGAAGTAGAGGAGAAAATATTATCATCTCAGAGATGTTGCCAGTTCCCAGAGCCTCTATACAAAGGCAGCATTCAAGAGGTAGGATTAATAGTTGTTTGACTGGCTACTAGGAACAACTACACATTCTTAAGGAACTGGAACACTTGCAATGGTAGGCATGATCTGTTTTCAAGGGAATAGACTTCACCTGAGTAAGAAAGGAGCTTGATTGCTAGGATAAACAATTTTGAATGCAATGGCAAATTTAGCAGAACTGGAAACACTTATAACATTAGAAAAGTATGATACTACCGCCTAACAGAAACTTTGTGGAAACCTGAGCTCACTTGGGATATTGAAATCCCAGGATACACTCTATTTAGGTGAGATAGATTACAAAAAAGAGGAAGTGGCATAGCAATGTGCTTAAAAGAACAACTACAGGCAATCAATATAACTGACAAAATTAAAACTTCAACAAGCACAACTGAGACTATCTGGATTCAAATAAAAAATTCTAGGAATACAACTGTTACTATTGGGACATACTATAGACCACCAAAAAACAGTGATATTGATAATTCTGGAATTATTGATGAGATACTGAGCACTTGTGAATTAGGAGAGATTGTTTTATTGGGTGATTTTAATTTGCTTGACATTGACTGGGTTAAAATTGAAGGTAAACAAAAATTCTCAAAATAAGTTATAGATATTATTAAACACTGTTTTCTCAGACAACTTGCCCAGCATTCCACACGGGGAAATAACATCGTTGAAATAGTTTTAGTATCAGAAAATATAGTGACTTCTTCTTGTGTGATCCATTGGGAAACAGTGATCATTCTATGGTTACCCTTAGGATTCTTTTGACCACTAATAAATCAAAAGGATGCACAGAAATATATCTTTACTCCAGGTCAAGCAAATATAACATTGTAATGATCTAAAAAGATCAGTTGGGAACATCTCCTGGGTAAAGTGAATGTGGAAGGTGCTTCGTTGAAATTCAAATCAATAATACATGCTTCTGTTGCCAACACATTCCTATCATCAAAAAAATTCAATTCTAAGGGACTTAAACCCAAGTGGTTCACCAAACACATTAAAAAACTAATAAAAAAGAAGAATAAGGCATTTAAGGACTTTAAATCAACTGATCCAACTAATGCCTGGCAAAAGTATAAATCATTAACCAAATTATGTAAAAACACTATAAAGAGAAAAAAAAAAGAATAATAGAGGCAACTTTAGCAGCAACTGCAAACAAAGCAAATAGTAAGCAGTGTTATGTATATATTAATTCCATGAAAAATATTCAGCATCTATAGGCCTTTTAAAAATGGGGACAATATTATCACATCACCACTAGAGATGGCCAGAGAATTTAACTAATAATTTACTTCTTTCTTTACTAATAAGAATAAAAAACAGTATGTACAAATAAATAGTGACCATAAGATAAATGAAGGGTGGCTCTCTAAGGACAGAATTATGGAGAAAATTAAGAACCAAAAAGAAGGTAGTGCTCCAGGTCCAGACAAAATACCTGGCAAAGTGTTAAACTAATGGGACAACACATCCTAGACCCACTTAGACTTATATTTATGAAATCTATTAAAGAATGTGTGTGGTGCCTAAGGATATGAGGGTAGCAAATGTTGTCACATTTTATAAAAAAACTCTGGCCAGAGCTGGTATGGCTGTAGCTGAGGTCACAGAGGAACACAACATTGTTCACAGTGTCTAAGATTTATGCACGATGACTTGCACCAGTGCACTGAACTCTGGGGGCACAGCAGCACTGTCCAATGTATCCAAGATGGCTGCCAGAGTTCTCTGCACATGTGTAATGACTTGTATATGTGCACTGGGCTCCAGCGGCAATCTTGGAGATGGAAGACTCTGCCACCATACCCTTGGAGTTCAGTGCGCATGCACGAGTCATTGCATACATGCAGAGAACTCTGGTGGCCATCTTAGACACAGCAGACGTGTCATGTTCCACTGGCACCAATGGACAAAATGGTGCAATTAATGCATAGTGATTGCTGTTCACCTCCACTATTTAAAAAGTCTGTTCGGTATCTTGTAAGTCCCCATTTCTCTACTGTGATTGCAAGACGTCTGCAGGTTTATGCCCACAGCAGCTGTAAAAAGGGCCTAAAACATGTGTGACAAATTATAGATGTATACTGTATGTCTCACATCCATTCTGGGTAAATTATTAGAATACCAAATAAGGAGAACAAGGAGGCAGTATAGCACAGTGGTTTAAGGCTCTGAGCTGCAAATCTGGTGACATGCAGCAGACCAGACCTGGGCTTGAATCCCACAGCTTCTACTTGCAGACTGTGTGACTTTGAGCAATTCACTTAACTTCCCTGTGCTCCCAGGTCACACCTGTAAAAAAGCTTTCAGCTTAGTGTGCTAGGCCTGGTTAAACAACTAACAAAAAAATATATGTATCTAATTGAGGATGAAATACTCGATTTTTGGAATAATTCAACTAATACAGACTCTCAACAACATGGATTCAAGAAATCTAGATCATGCGTTACAAATCTTTTGTCTTTTTATGAGAACATCAGTAGAGAATTGGATAATCTCAAACCAGTTGATGTGATCTATCTCAACTTTAAGAGGGTGTTCGATTTAGTTCCCCACAGAGCTATCATTGAAAAACTGTATACTGCAGCTCTAAATAGACAATTAATCAACAGGATAGAGGCATGGCTGGACAACAGATCCCAAAGAGTGTTGGTTATTAGTTTCCTGTCTTCATGTAGTGGAGTCATGAGTGGGGTTCCATAGGACTCTGTGTTGGGCCCAATTTTTTTTTTTATTATTTTTATTGTGGACTTGGATACAGGAATTACCAATTGGTGTTCAAAGTACACAGATGACGCTAAACTTGGTGGCATATGTAATAACAACGAAAACATAGCAATAATCCAACAAGATTTAAATAAAATAAATGGTTGGGCTTCTTTCCAGAGGATGTCATTTAATAAAGATAAGTGTGTAGTAGTACATTTTGGAAGAAATAATCCTCAACACTGTTATACATTCAATGACACACCCCTTCAATCAACAGCAATACAAAAAGACCGTGGGATTTTGATAGATAATAACTTCACTTTTGCTGCACAATGTAATATAATAGCAAAAGCGAATCACTGTTGGTAGAATATTGAATATTCCATCACATCTAGGAACAGCAACATTTTAATGCCACTCTGTAGAGCATATGTTCTCCACATTATGGATTATGGGTCAGACCTTTGGGGCCCTTATAAATGCACTCAAATTAAGAAAATTGAGAAAGTGCAGAGATATATGATGAACATTTAAAGGAATCAGGCACTTGGAATACAAAAATCATCTAGACAATTTAACATTATCATCCCTGGAAACTAGAAGGGTAAGAGGAGATATGATGTTTGTATTTGATACATTGCAGGATCCTGAATTATTGTTCTCTCTTAATATGGATTTTAAATAGGACCATAAGGAAACCAGGGGACACCCCACTTCACTTAAAAGGAGAAAGAGTTCAAACTAAAAAAGGAAGTACTATTTTTCACAGAGGGAGGTGGGAGTGTGGAATAGCCTTCCAACAGAGGTTGCAATAAGTGACACCAACGAAATATTTAAACATACTGTAGATTGAACAAATATCTGACCTCAAAACTGAACATCATGTACTACCACTGATATAGGGAGAGTGCAGTTTACTTGGGCTTACAGCATTTATCTGTTCTACAATTCAAGTAACTTCTAGTAACATTTTGGTTTACTCACTGTTTACTATAGTATAATAGATTGTCGCAGACTAATTTTGCTTAGTTGTAGGTGAACATTTTCTGTTAATACAAATCCCAAGCTCCCCAGCAGCTGACAGTGCAGCAGCAAGCAGCAGTGGGAGATTCAATAGTCTGCAGTGCCTACTAGAGTTGTATAAGTGCTGATCTTTTGTTTGCTGGTCCTGCTGTCCTCCCTGGGCTATGTTACAGTCACAGAGGACTGTACTTAGCACCTGGAGAAAAGGAGACATGGAAAACATCTGATTGGAGATTATAAAAGCTCTAACATGCACTGCAGGCTATTGAATCTCTCACTCCTGCCTACTGGTCTTATGTCAGTTTCAGGGAATTCTGGGATCTGTAGTAACAGAGGATGTCTGCTTACAAATAAGCAAAATTAATCTGAGACAATCTACTATACTTCAGTAAACAGTAACTAAACCATTTTTTTTGCACACGAAGTGCACACTGAAACCAGCATCACACATGAATGCAGGGGCCCTGTGTGTTGATGTTCCCCTTTATCTGTATGAGTCAGCTGTAAAAGGTACTCTTTCATTGCATTTTACTAAGAAAGAGCTGTGCCCTCTTTTTATCTGACAGAAGCCCTCTGGCTCTGAGAAGGGACTTGAGCCAAAAACCTGGGGCCCTTATTAGCCTAACAAGCCACCCACCAGCCCTCATGCCTGTCAGTCTCTCTGAGTTGCAGTTGGTGTGGTCTGAATGCAGCAAGATTCCTCCACCATAGTCAAGGAATTGATCTGTTGTAGGCTGGGAATGGGGGCTGGCTGGCATGACCAGCAGAGCTGATAGGTCCTGGAATTTGTGTGCCATCTTAGACAGTGGTAGCTTACAATTTTCATGATGTCTCCCTGCCTACAGGCTCTCTGGTGGCCAAAGCTTTATCAGGAACAAGGAGTCAAGAAGATGCCAGAATGACTATGTGGTGGTCACCACTGAGGGGGGACTGAACCTGTTCAGAAGTGAACTGATGGTCACATGGTCTCAGTGTCCTTGGGCAGTGGACCTTGTAAAGTGCCCTGTGTCCACTGGGTTTTGGTGAATTTAATCAGTATTCAGCATGGACAACATGTTGATGTCAACCAGAGAACCACAATAAGAAAATAAAAACAAGAATGGTGATTGCCACATGAGCTGCCAGAATGGGTGTTCGGCATCCAATGTCTCTTTGGTAAGGAAAGGATGCCCTGGGGGGGGAGTTCTGCCTTTGAGCTCGGAACAAGTGACTGACTTTCCTTTATTGGCAGATGGTCTAGGTTAAATGGCTCATGGGAAAGAATACCTGATATAATAATGCAATGTTTAGAACCTTTTGCCTCAAGTACTGGCCCCATCCTTGATTCTGATGCCCTAGGATTGGGTGAGTGGCACAGAGATCAGCCAAGTGCTACATTGGGCCACATGGCATTGTGGCAGTTACACCCCCACGGGGGGTCGAGTACCTGTAGTGAGCTGTCTTCAGCTCCCACTCAAGCTACCTACTCCTTACCATCAGGGCCTGGGATTAAGTGGACCAGAGGCAGGGAAAATGCTGCAGCTATAAGTTAATATCTGTCTGTCTGTCTGTCTGTCTGTCTATCTGTCTATCTATCTATCTATCTGTCTATCTATCTATCTATCCACACACACACACACACACACACACACATATATGAATTGGCTGAAGAGACTGTAAGAAAGCAATTGTCAGCAATGCCAGGTCCCTTTTCTTATGTAGCTAAGCTTTCACCTATAGTCGAATGATTAATGTCATTACCATTTCAGTAAAGGTACAACTAGGTTTACAAATTTATGTTGCTGTCACTTTCTATCATGTACATTGTATTGGTCAGGGTCTCTCCATGCTGACCCACCAGGGTGGCATCCCTCTAGGCAGTATCTGAGCAAGCTTGGAATGTGGCCAGGTCATTGAAGTCAGCTGGCCATCAACGTACCACACCACCAAACCTTCTTTTCTGACCTTCAGGATAATTTTTCTCTACCAACTCACCATTTTAAAAATGTTGCTGAACCCAAACTCATGCAACTTCACCCAGCAGGAGCACTTGGCATCAGGAACTGTGCACTGTGAGATGATGCAATAGCATTTGGCATCTTAAGCTGCTTGGCACTCTCACTGAGAAGGTGCACTAGACTTGAAAGAGATAAAATTAAGGAAAGACTGAGGTGTGCTGTAGTGCAGCACCTCAGTTCTCCATGGTGGCATTTAAGATATGGAGTTGATCAGTTGGCATACTGATATGATTGTGCATGCATTTCTCTGGGTGACTGGTTCTAAACCCAGGTGCAAATGGATTGATTCTCTAGCTTGCATCATCTCTAGAGGGGCACTGGGCTTACCAGTTTTGGGATTTTACATGATGCATGTTTTCCTCTGAAAAAGAGCTAACATGGACATTCAACCTTGCTGAAAGGGTTCAGAAAAAATCAAGACAGGGAAATAAATTGTTACAGTGAAACAGGGTGATGAGGTTAATGTAACCAAGCAGGTTTTGAGACATTAGAGCAATGAACTATGGGGCAATTTTCCATGGGCAACTGCTAGATAATAAAAAATAGCACCTGTGTGGAATTGGTGGAAGGCTGCGATGATTTAACACACAGCAGTGATGTGGCACATTAATGCATCAGACTGCTGAAACATATGAAAAAAGTATATGTCAGGCAAGGTATGTGTGGGGTAAGCCTACCTGGATAGGTGAGGGGTTGCCAGGGTGTCATCACCCTACTGTCTTTCCTTTTGTAAAAAATAAATGAAAGAAAGAAAGAAAGAGAGTAAGAAAGAAAGAAAGAAGGAAGGAAGGAAGGAAAGAAGGAAGAGAAGAAAGAAAGAAAGAAAGAAAGAAAGAAAGAAAGAAAGAAAGAAAGAAAGAAAGAAAGAAAGAATTTACTTGGTAGAGGGGGCATTGGTGGTAAGCAGGATGGCCACAACAGGCCCTTCCCCTTCATGATCAAATTACAAGACAAAGCATTATTAACACTTTTTCTTCTTTGGTGTGAAGTGGTTTTGTCATTGAAGCTGAGGCAGAATGCCCAGCAAGAGCAAGACCATCACACAAATACAGGGACAATCACGGTCCTGGAAGCACAACTGAGAGAGACATGTACAAAAAGAATGGACATGAATGGCTGGAAGCCTGCTTGAAGGGTACAAGCACTCTAAAAGGGCCCAAGCAAAGGAGAAGTGCAAGCAGCCAGTAAAGGAGCCAGCAGCATCTCTGACAAAGGTACCTACAAAACCCCAAGAAAGTAAAACCAAGACGGGAGATTCAGAGTTATCAAATGAAGAGTTTAACAACATGGTTCTATGGGTTTTCAGCAAAGAGACCTGCTGGGTGCTTTCACCAGCCATGCCCAAAAGAGTACCCCCAAAAGACGCACTTTTGGGATCAGATTCAGATATCAAGGAGGTAAGGGCCTCCTTCCCCCACACCCAAACCAGCTGTGGTGGACCCAGCCCCATCGGTCACCTTCCCTAGCCAGACTGATACAGCCAAAGCATGCACTATGGATGAGAAGCTATGTAAACTCATGGATATCATAACCAGTTTACCACTTCAGTCCAGAACAAGCAGCAAGGTGTGGGAGCAGGTCAAGTGGCCACAAGAACTGTAAGCGTCAGTGCTGGGCCCAAGCTGGTTGCTGTGGAGACCAACCCAGCACATTGCATCAGCTTGGCAAAACCAATTGGTTTTCACTTGATGGATGAGGTCCAGAAGCAGATCCAGAACTGCGAGCATGTAGATGTTTTCTTTGCTAAAATGCTAGGGTAAGCAGGAGGACAGCAAAGAGAAGAAGGAAGATCAAGAGGAGAAGAAGAAGAAGAATCATCACTCAAATGGGAAGCCTTGGACATGTCCCTCCTAGTTTTAGTTATGCAGAAAGGAGGTGTAATCCACAGAGACAGTGGACTGACTATCACAACAACCAGCCACAGTGGACTGACACCTAAGTGCCCTCCCCACAGACCTGCTTTATCTTCAATAAAAGGAATTTTTCCAAAAGCCGTTACAGGTTTCATCATGAATGTATCACTTTAGGTCAGCATCATCCCCTCAGGCAGTGCCGCTCTACCACGCCAGAGAAGGGAGGCACCCACCTCATTCATAAAAAAAATTAACAAGCCTTAAAGAGGTAAATTTATGGACCTCCGTAAGGGAGGACAATCTTAGAGCCTGACTGGACTGATACCCAGATCTAGGGATTTTCAGTGGGATTTAGGATCCCATACACCAGGCTATGCAGAGAGTCTGAAGCAGAGAATCTGAAATCTGCTAGAGACCAACCACCAGTGGTCATGGGCAAATTGAAAAAAGAGATGCAGCTGGTGAAAGTGAGCAGTTTTTACTCATTCCCACCACTGCCAAATCTCAAGGTGTCTCTGACTGGTCTAGTTCCCAAGAAAGCCCCCAGTGATCTCCACATGATCAACCACCTGTTGTACCCTAAGGAGACTCAATCAATGACCACATTGATCCACACTCCACGGCAGTTCAAAATGCATCATTTGACAGAGTGTCTGAAGCCATATGTGTGGCAGGCCGACACATCCTGATGGGTAAAGAGGACATACAGTATAGTCAGCCTTCCTGCTACTGTCAGTAAATCTGGCTAACTGGGACTTGCTTGGGATGAAATCTGAATATCAATATTATATGGAAAATTTCATGCCCATAAGCCACTCAGTAGCCTGCACAGTGTTTGAAAGATTCAGTATTTTCCTTTACTGGGTAACTGCTCAAGAATCAAATAATCTGGCCATCTGGCCATTGTTCACTACCTTGGTGACTTCTTGTTCATTGGGCCAGAGCACTCTCTGGCCTGCGGGCAAATGCTGATCACATTCATTGAACTATGTGGGCTCTTTGACATACTCCTGACTCCAAGGAAAGTTGAAGCATCAAGCTCAGTGATGTTGTCCCTGGGTGTAGATTGAGGCAGGAATGTTGCATACTCTGCAAGAAGATTGACTCTCTGAAGGGTCTATTTAGCAAAGCCATAGTGGCTAAAAGATAACCCTATGGAAGCTACAACAGATAGTGGGACATCTCAATTTTGCCCACGAGGTCATATTCATGGGGAAGACCTTCTTGTGGATGATGGTGAAGCTAGGGTCAGGCACCCAGAAGTCCCATCACCAGATGCAAGTGACAGAAGATTTTGTGAGAGGACTTGCAGGTTTGGCAGACATTTATTTTCCAATTCAACTCCATATCTATGTGGTCAGAGACAGTGGACAGCCTGGAACTGGAACTATACACAGATGCTTCAAGAGGGATAGGTTTAGGGACATATTTTCAAGGTGAATGTTATGCTATGGAGTGGCCCTCTGTATGGGCATCTGCCAGGCTCCACAGGCACATAATACTGTTGGAGTTTTTCTCAATTATGGTGGTTCTCTGCATATGAGGATCCAAGCTGAGAGACAAGAAAGTCATCTTTCGATCTGATAACATGAGTGTGGTACATGCCTTAAATGGGCAGTTGGGAGTTAACAGTGCATTGGGTGACCTCATGAGAATATTTGTCCTGAAATGCATGTTGTTGAATGCCCATTTAAAGTATATGTCACTGGCATTGAAAATGGTATTGCTGATGCATTATCTCATTCACAGTGGCAGACATTCAGGGTGTTGGCTCCAGCAGCAGAACAGAATCCATGACCGGTCCCATTATTTCTACAGCAGGTGGTGACTGTGACAGCTAGGAGTGTTTAGAAAATGGGCTTCTTACTTGCTGCAATCTGATTGGTCAGTACCCTCAAGATAGGGGTACATTAAGTTTCAATAGATGACCAGCAAGTAAGAAGTACCAGCCTATACTGCCCCTTAACCACTCTAGTATCCTAGTACCCACCTCAGCTCCTAATTGGATAAAATGCATCATCTCCATTTGAAATTGATGCCATTTTTTGCACTCGCTTAGCGAGAGATCCTGCCCCTACCCTCCCCAATTCAGTGCCACCTGCCACATGAACCCAAACAGTAACCTCCAATGGGCTCAGACCTGGCCACATCAAAAAAGTATCACAAATGAAAAAAAGAAATATTTTTAAATGAAAGTCAAGCTGTCCGTCGGATTTACTTTACATCACCGCAGTCACCAACGAGTTATTCAAAACTGCAGCGCGCGCCACTACATAAAGCTGGCTCTTCCGCATTTCCCAACAGAAAAACGCTTCCATTGTAAAATAAACAAAATCTGACAGTAGGGAACTCGGTATCTCCACAATGCAGCCACCCCTTTCTCAGTGTCCTATCACTAATCCTCCGTCTGCTGTTTAACTCACGTTCCGGCTATAGGCAGCTGATTTAGGGCGCCCACTACCATCGCACTGCTGACTGACTGCCATTACCCCATACACATATTTATCTATGTGCAGCAGGGTATTCTTTTCCTCTCCGCCTCTCCATCTTGTTAGCTTCCTCTTTACTCAGCAAGCAGTCCCAGTATCGCAATCACGTAAAACTGCACACCAGCAGAGCCCGTCACAAACTGCAGACCAACCCCCCAACAGAGTCTCAATAGGACAAAAATCCATACTGGAGGAGGAACTACTTTACTAAAAAATGACTTACAAAACTTTTGTTAAACAATTTTTAGCTTCTTTTTAATTAAACTTTTTTTTCTTTTGCAGTGCCCATTTTCTAAACGCAATAATGCCCTCCAGGGTGGGCGGTATGGGCAATCCCGGACCGGCCAAGGGCTATAAGGCCCTCCGCCTGTGGCGTCGGGCCTCATTACGCCCCTGGCCGGTCCGGTATTGCCCAATACCGCCCACCCTTTTGGGCATTATTGCTTACATAGATAACACTGTTGCTTGCTTGAACAGAGTGGCTTACCAGGACAGTGTGGAGCATTACCATGCAGCCTAAGAAGAGATGGGATGGTCATTCCACTTCATCAACCATGCGGTTATGCTGTCATGGTTTTCCCAAGTTTGGGACTTCATGGACATCACTTGCTCTTTCTCAGTTTAGAAGGTCCTTGAAGGGTGGGGTTAGGGCCATACCAAGAGATCAGATCCCTGGCGCACCATCGCACCAGTGATTCTTGAGCAGGTATATGCAGCCTTCCCAATGGTTCTCTGAAATGGCTATGAAGCCACTTTATTTAAGACAGCATTTCCCCAGGCATTCTGTGGGGCATTCTGGGTCTCCAAATTGGTGCAAACTGCATAGACCAGGGCTGCAGCAAGCCTGGCAGACACAGACATCATGGTTACCCTGGAGGGGGTCTTTAAATAGCTGTTATAGAGAAAAACAGACCAGAAGGGTATTATTGGTGTGCAGTGAAGGCCCCAGCTGGGTCAGCATGGGACTTAAAATCCTTGGTAGCCAACAATGTGGCCTTCTGCTCGGTGGAGGGTGAGGTTTTCTTACAACATGCGGATGGCAAGCCTGTGACAGACCATCAATTCAGGCACATATTTGAGTTGGCAGTCCAGCAGGCTGGCCTGAACGCTAAAGAGTACAACACCCATTTGTTTAGTATTAGGGCACAACAACAGCCAGGGCCCAGGGGGTTTTGGATAGTAAGATCCAGGCCAGGGGATGGTGGAGGTTTCAACTGCTTTTACACTGTGTCTGTCTACATTTGCTTTAACATTTTGCCTTGCTGTGTTCCAGGTTCCTTTGATGGTTCCAAGTGTGTATGGATCTGTGGACATTACTTCATCTACTGGGCAGTAGAGAGAGTGGTACATTGGCCCACTGATACCTTGTCAGAAGGAGCAGATTAACTGGATGGGCAAGAGAGGCATGCACTGGGAGAAACATTTCTGTGGGGTGGTGGTGAAGGACTGGCAAGGGAATTCACCGGATATCCTCACGATTCATCTGGGCAGGAATGACCTGGGAATCCTGAAAACCATGGATGTAGGAAGACCTATAGTTCATTAAAGAATGATAGCCTTAGATCAAGATCATTTGGTCTCACCTCATTCAGTGTTTTCACTGGCAGCATGCAACTAGCTCTAAAGCTATGGACAAAGCATAAGCAAACATTAATAGAGAAATGTGGCCATTCATTGACTCAACTGGGGAAACTGTGGTTCAGCACAAGGACATTAACACCTCCAGCTAGGGACTTTATGCCAAGGATGGTATGCATGTGCATGATGATGAAGGATGGGATTTGTTGGACCCTTTCTATTAGGTTTTGGAGCAACAATTGGAGTGAGTTGCTGGGAGGGTCAGACTGTGTCATTATGTGGCAGCTTGGGAGTACCACAGACCAATGGTATGGGGGAAGAGGGATGAGCCAAATTCTTCTTAAGGATTCATCTTCCAGAGTCAGCATGAGGTATGTATGACTGCGACCTGGTCTCTGATGGGGGAGGGGTTGTGGGCTTGCCAGTGGGTGTGGTAAATGTCAGAAGTTGGTGGTCACTCACTACCTGGCCACATGACCTCTCCACTCTTGGAGCTTGGATACCAATGCAGGAAGTACATCATTCCCTTGGTCTGCACAGAGGGTTTGGCCCATTACTGGAAGGGGTGCTGAGGTCTGAGGTGTCTGCCAAGATCTCCCAGCTGCACATGCCACTCCAATAGTGAAATTACAGTGTACATACATACATATGACTGTGGCCATTTCTCCAAGACTTGTGTGTGTATTCTTCAGGGGAAGGGCTATGTTGGGCTACTAAAACAATACAGCAACAAAAGCATTGCAGCAGACATCCCCTTGTCTGTGTTCCCTCGCCCACAACCTGTAGACAGGCAGGTAGGGCTCTACCTCTGTTGGTGGGGGTTTAGCTCTGCCCCCACCCCTGAGGAAGGATCACTAGGGCCAATCACAGGGCATGGGTCATGTGGATGGATGGAGACTGAGGTGTTAAAAAGAGCTGAAACCAGCAGCTTCCCCTCACTTTGGCCACCCTCTTCAGATCATCCATCCAACCTGCCCTCATAAAAGAAGGATTAGAGTTGGCTAGGATAGTATAGTGAATCCACTGACCAATAGGGTGACCACATCTGGGATCGGGGAATGACTTTTCCCAGTTTTCCCTGAGATAATTTTTTCCAGTTTTTCACCTACTCCAAAAGGATAAAAGAGACAGGGAAGTATAGATCTATAACTGTCTCAGTCATGTAACATGGTGGCTTGGGAGAATTGTGGACCAATGGTGCAGGAGGAATGAGGGGAGGTGAGTCTAATTCTTCCAAAGGGCTTGTCTTCCCCAGTTGGCATGAGGTCTGTGGGACTGCAAGACCTGGACTCAGGATAGGGGTGGGTCATCATCCAAAATCATTGGGCTTGCCTGCAGGTGTGGTAATGCCAGATGTGGGCAGCTGCTTGCCACCTGGTAGCATGACCTCTCTGTTCTTAAAGCTTGGGTACATCATTCCCTCAGCCTGTACAAGGTGTTGACCCTTCACTGGAAAGGGTGATATGACCTGAGGTGTCTTCTGAGATCTCCCAGCTGCACACGCCACTCCAATAGTCTAATTACAGTGGCTAAACATGGCTGTGGCTATTTCTCCACAATCACTCTGTGTGTATTCTTCAGGTAAAGGGATATGAGGGCAACTAAAACAAAAACAAAATAGAACAAGAAGATATCCCTTGTATGTAAACAGGCTGAGTGACAGACAAAAGCCCTCTACAGTGGACAAAGCCCACAGAGCATTGAAACCTAAGGCTGACAGAGACATTCCCACAGTGACTCTATAGTTAGCATATGTAGTTCTTAGTAATCAATGCATTCTGTCATTTGAAGGTTGAGCACGCTAAAGCAAACAAAGTGTATTAAATAAACTGAGTATGGAAATCCTCCATACAATATATAAATCCAGTCAGAGACATCAGCTTTTCTGCCATTGATCCTTAACGAGGAATTACACAGAAATCCATTGGCAGACCTAAATCCAGTAAAAGCAATATTCAGTTTTTGGGACAGTTTACCATGGAAAACTCTGTGTGCGTGTGTGTGTGTGTGTGTGTGTGTGTGTGTGTGTGTGTTGTACTGTAGGCAGAACAGGATTATTTACAATATAATAATGAAAAGATTTAGGTGCTGAATCTTAGCTATCAACTTTGTATTAGGCAAATGTGCCTTCAGAGTTTATTTTTACTGTATTTCAGTATCTCAGGGAGAACAATCTGATGTGTGATTGTTTTTAAATATTTTACTGAAATTCATTCTGCATCTTTTTTAAGAGTAATCGAAAATCAATTGCAAGGGCAAACATCTTTGATTGTTACATGTTTAACCAGAAAGGACAACATGAGTCATAGGTTTTCTTTACTTTGTGGCAGTATTCACATATTACAAACATTTGTGCATTCCTGGTACAAAAATTGACAATGGAAAAAAACACTATACCTATTACAAAACATACATGCGCAACAGTAATGTAGAACAGGTGGATAAATCATATAATTGGACGAACTTGGTTTCCTATGTAACTCCATTAGTTTTAGTGTAAACAGCCACAGAACACTGTTGCAGGATACATTTGTGATTTTTCAGTTATGCCACTGCTGTACTGTGTGCTTTACTTGTGGGTCCAAGCAGAGGCTTTTGGTATAAGTTAACTCTGTAATATATGGGTGCTGTTTTTTCAGTGTGAGAATGAGCCCCATTGAAAGTCATAATACCATTATTCTAATGGAAAGAATCCATAATATTATCAACCTGATGACAAAACGATGGTATTATAGAATGGAATATCTATCAAACATCTGGTACTCAGCTGTTGTCAACAATCCTCCTGTTATGGCTTCCAAATCTCGCCTCGCAATTAAAAGGAGCACTGGCAACTGCTCACATGGTGGGAGTTATGTCTAAAAACACTAGTGAACCCTTTACGCTGATGAAATTAATTTCTTCCTATCACAGAATTGCTTGTTTTTGACTTGTCAGTCTGTCTGGGTGGTGGTAGGAAGTAGGATGGAGGGGAGGTGAGACATCTGTGTCTAGTTTTATTTCCAGATTTGTATTTACTGGTGAACAGAATGGAGAATGCAACCAGTGTCTGCAGACTGAGCCCAAGTGAAAAGCCCAAGTAAGAGTTGGCAATTCAGCAACAGTAACAGCTGGAGGAAGAAACAGCACCCTTACATTACAAAAACTAACAGGAGGCATTCATCTCTTGCAGTTTCTGTTAAACCCATCTCAGAATTCCTGTGACTGCATAAACCATTCAAGCTGCGATCACCGGGTTTATGATGTCACAGAAATCTCTGACATCACATTACTCCCTCGATGGACTTACAACATCAAAACAGATGGAGGCCTATCTGTTATTCTATTTATAATCCATGGACAGACTCTACAGTAAATTCAAAACATGTGTTTTCTTGATTCAGTGACTCCTCAGGACACCTGGAACAACTGAATGTGTAGATCGTAATGAGGGTTTTGTTATCAATAAACTGCAAAAATATGTTGACATTTAATTAAAGTCTTGCAAATAAAGTGCAGTCACTAAGCTTTCTTCTGATCCCTTATGAATAGCTAATAAAAATGTTTGTATGCACTGTACTGGTATTGGACCATGCTGTAAGTAAAAGGAGATGTTTAAAATTGAGTATCCTATAGAGTCATAAAAGCACTATAGAATGGAACCAGAGGCACTACGCTGAACAATATTTTCATAGCCAAGTATTGTAAGGGATGGTTGAAAGACATGGGGCTATAGGAACAGTTGCAGTTAATGACAGCAGCAATTCTGTGTGCAAGAGGCACCCTATTTTGCCACCACCAAAGACTACTATGCACAATGCTCAGACATAGCTATCAAGGATGAGTTATGCGCTGTAGTCCACAATGCAAATGGGTTGTCCAGTGTTAGTCAGTATAAATGGGGTTTGCACAAACTTTGCAGCCTCCAACATATTGTACTGCTATAGTCACAGTGGTCTGGAAATTGCATATAATCTGTTCCTTCAATGGTATTACCACCAGAGTTTTCATCTCACCTTTATATTTATGCCAGTTTGTTGGCTGGAATTAGTTCAAATTTTCTTTCCTCTTTGTAGTCTTCATGGTGGCCCAGTGGCCCCCAGTTAGGATCATTAGCCCTGGTCAGATTCTTAGTGGTAATGGACATGCAAAAGAGACACAAACAAGTTGCATCTTGGTAATACAACTTGTTTATTATTATTATTATTATTACTGTGTCAGTGGCTCAGAAGGTAGCACACTTGCCTCTGAGGCTAGGAGATCAGAGGGCTATGGGTTCAGTTACCACATCTGGCACTTGGGTTAATATCCCAATACTGACACTGTAGTACAGCATGAGGGGGTGTTGCATGTTTGAGGTGCTGTCTTTCAGATGAGACGTTAAACCGAGGTCCCATCTGCCTGGATTGGTGGTAGTTCAGGTGGATGTTAAAGATCTCATGGCACTTATCAAAAAGAGTAGGAGATTTCGCCGGTGTCCTGGTCAGATTTCCCCCATTCACTAAAAATACCACCAACAGCTTAATCTGGTTCAATTTCAATTGCTTACTATCTGTATCCCTCCGGTCACCCCTGAAAAAGGGACTTCTAGTCTCAGTGGGTCTACCGGGTAAACAAAAATTCAATTCAATTACACAAAATGAATCACTGTTGCCCTAAGCAGTTTTTACCATAAGACACTGGGAGCCGATCTGATTGTTCCCCAAGACCCCACGGAGTGAAGAAGGTCTTCGAGGGGAATATATAATACAGTAAGTTACTGTATATACTACTGATAGTAATCATCGCAACCCTTAGTAAGAAATGGTGATACATAAAATAAGCCCTATTGGCCAAAAGTTTGGTGGCTCCACAGTGTTATCTAGTCTTATACAATAAATGCTAACTCAGCTAAACTGTATAACAAAGGATGCATAGAAAGTACATGAAAAACACAGGATGCAATGCAGTTATACATAAATCCAAAAGATAGCAACATTGCCTGATTAATAAACATATCAGTAGGTATGAAAACACATGTGTCTTGGCCTGCTACATGCTGTTACCAAGCATAAAGAAGCAGAATTTTCATTTCATTTATTCTTTGGTAATCAGGTAAAGGCACTGGACCAAAGGTCCCTTTTCATGCCCGACCCAGACAAAAAACATACAAGATACGGAAATACAATCAGACAACAATACAAATCAGTAATACAAATGACAAATTACAATTACAAACAGATCTAAGTAATAAAATAGAGAATAATGTAAGGGGACGTGGTTATTATGAGAATTTTATCCACACCCAAGGTGTGGGATGTCCCATAAACCCCAATGGTGAAGCCCGACGGGTTTATTTAGGCATCCCACACCGAGGATTAGTGTAAAATTCTCATGAATAACCACTTGTCCATTACTTTATTTTTTTATAATTGCTGGTCACAATTTTTTCAGCAGTAATCTATTCAATTTGCAAAGAAATGAGTAAGGCAGGTGTGCTGTAATGAACAATTTGTTTGTGGTGTTGTATTACATTGCAGTTTTTAATGATTTGTGTTTTTAAAACATCTTTTTTATGTTTGGTAAAGAAACATGAACAGTAACATTATAACATTTGTTAGCATCTTTAAATGTTTTAACTTACAGTTCATGAATGAAATTACTTTTGTTTTAGATGGCTTCACTCATGTGGAGGAACTGTGAAAGGCTGTAGATTGTTAATGATATAAAAACTCTTCAAACTTTTAAACTAAGAGTTCAAACTGTTAATTTGGTAATGTGGTGTGGCTCGAAGACGTCTTGGCGCTGATTTTCGTTTGCTTGCTGTTTAGTTCTATGTGTCGCGTTATCTGGGAAGAGAAGAGGAGAGCGTTAGGTCAGCATGGGTTAGGGAGTGTCTAAAAAGTGTGTATGCTTTTTGCTTACCTCTAGTCATCATCATCGGAGTCTTCTATGACAAGTGGAAGTTTTCTGTACTTCGTTTCAGGAGCATTATATATCTTTATGGAGACTGCCTCGTTGAAGGTGCAGTGTGGGCCAAAGATGGCTTGAAGTATGTTGGAAAAAGGCTGCTCAACTGTGTTCTGGAGTTGTAAAGTGGCAGCATGCTGAGGATCTTTGCAGGTGGTAGATGCCTGTTCTGTGTCAGATGTGAAAAATGTGAGGAGCTCGCTTACTTTTTGTTGTTTGGCTTCAAAAAGTACGGAATAATTATTAATAGACTGCACATTTCTGTGGCCTAATATTTGTTGTACTTCAGTGGGGGCCATGCTACAGTCTAAGAGCCTCTGGGTCGTCATTTTTCAGGTAGAGAGGTTGGTTATTCGTTTGCAGTCTGGAATTCCAGACTGCAGTTTCATAGTTCTCATCATGGCTCTTAATTTGTTAAGTCCTATAGTCATGTTTCTGAACCAGAGGGAGTTTTGTTTTTTATTTATGTTTGGGGCTAAGTAGAATGGGGAGTCTTTGCTCGGCATTTCAGGTGGTCTGTTACTTTTGTAGAGACGGAAAGTTGCTATTGTGTCTCTTTCTGGACTTTGTTTATTTTGATAGATTCGGAGTTTAAGCAGTCTTATATTTCTAGGGTTTTCTCCAGTTATCTTTTTAGTTTGTATTTCATTATATTACAGAAAGCTGTTGCCTTCTGTGTCTGTTCCCTCAGTATTGTCACCCCAGGTGGGGTCGTACTGTTCTTTTGTTCTGAGTGTGAATTGTAGACCAATGTTGAAGAATAAGAAATTGAGCAGACCAGTTGGGTTGTGAAGTGATAATGTGCCTGAACTGTAAAGCAGTTCAATGTCTTGCTCTGTGAGTGGTGAAACTTTTAATGGTCTGTTTCCTTTACCTAGTCACTTTAGATGTTTTTGTTTAGCAGCAAGTGTTTTTCTGGTTTGGATAAAATTGGTCGCTAGCCCTTTAAATATACTATGGGGATACTTATGGGCTGCTAGATGCCTGTCTATGCTGGTGATGATGCCATGGATTGTTCCTGGCTCATATTCAGAGCCATCCTGATGTTTCAGACAGTAAATGAAGTTGGCAATGTGTGTATCTAGCTCTTCTGTGGTAAAGGTGGTAAAGTCATTTTCTAGTGATGCTTCTGTGAGGAATTTTCGGAAGAGATGGAGATCACTGTCTGTTTTTCATTTCATATTTTTATTATCCTGCTCTACTGTAAATGCTTCTCTTACAGAGGAATCTACTATGTCAAACCTGGTTTCCATAGTTGAAGTACTTTGTGCTATTGCTGTAGCTGTTTCTTAAACACTTTTCCTTTTTTTTAGGTGGCGAATATATGTTATGCCTGAGAGAACAACGCTGGATCTGACAGGACACCCAGAGCTGAGAGAGCATGAGTGAGTCAGTTGTTTTCTTCGCTCTGCAGCTGTTTGTGTCTCGTGCTTCTCTAGAGCACAGTGGCACGTGTTTGCCATTATAACAGGCTGAGGTAGTTATAACGACAAATTATAACTTGATTTTTGTATTGGAAAAAATTGTGGCCAGTTATTATGAATTTTTTAACCTAAATTTAAAAGTTGAAACTGAGGGAGCAATCTTAACATCTAGTGGGAGTGCATTCCATTTATTGGTGCTGCTATAGAAAAAGCTCTGGAACCAAATTTGAATCAATGCCTAGGGACAAAATATAGGGGGCCATCAGCTGACCTCAGGCTGGGAGGCAATTCTCTCCTAACAACAAGATCAGAAAGAGGAATAAGGGAACCAAAGTGAAAACATTTATACATCAGACAGCCTACAAAATATTCTATTCTAGACCTGGGGGAAAACCACCCCAGCCAAGAATAAAGACTGCACGATGTGTCCTATTGTGGGCTCCTAAAATAAATCTACAAATATTATTTTAGATCACAGATAGTGCATGCTTTTCTTTTGCACCTATATTATAATATAAACAAGAACTGCAATCAAAGTGTGGAAGAAGGGATCCAATAACAGTTGCTAATCTAGTTTCTTGTGAGAAATATGACTTGAATTTATATAACACCCCATTCTCTGGTTTACTTTCTTAACCATTGACTAAAACTGAAGTGAAAAAGTCAAACTGGGATCCAAAAGTGTGCCCAAATATTTAAATTGAGACACTTATTTAAGCAGACCACCCTGAGAATCAGATATTCTCAATTCCGTGATGTTCACCAACATGGGTTGTGTAACGAATAACATAACTTTTGTTTTAGCTGAGTTCAGAACCATAGCATTTAAATTAAGCCAAGAGCAAACATCACCAAAATCCTTTTCTAGGGAACAAGAAAGTTTGAACACTGAATTTGACTGAGCATATATTATAAGATCATCTGCATAAAGCAATGATTCACTAAACTTACAAACCCCAGGAAGTTGGTTAATAAAAATTGAAAATAACAAGGGTCCCAAAATGGACCCTGGAGGCACACCACAATGAATTGACAAAACATCTGAGACCACAGAACCTACTTGGACAAATTGGCACCTGTTACTCAGCCAATCATGAAACCAAGAGACAGTGACATCAGAAAACCCCAGATCTTTCAGTGTTATGCAAGCTAAACTGTGATCAATTAAATCAAAAGCCTTGGTTAGGTCCACAAATACTGCCACAGTCACCATACTCTTCTCAAACCACACAGGATGGTGTTCATGAACCCAACCAAGGTCATCCCCATCCAAAATGCTTATAGAACCCATAGTGCTGCCTTGACAACAAATCATGGGTATCCAAATAGGCATCAATTTGCCTAGCCACTAATCACTCAAGTAATTTGCTAAGGTAATTCAATATTGATATTGGTCTATAATCATCCAAAGAGATGGCACAACTCTTTTTCAGAATCAGAACCACCTTAGCTTTCTTCTAAGACAAAGGAAAAACACCTGTAACCAGTGACATGTTAAAAATATAACAAAGGGGATCAGTAATAAAGGGAATAGCCAATTTTAAGAAGTGGGCATCCAGCCCATCCCCACAATCAGTCCTTTTATTAGGAAGAGACTGCAGAAGATGAGCAACCTTATTAGGTGCTACTTCCTTAAACAGAAACTTAAATCCATCTATCAAGGGAACAGAGGAAGAACATTTAGTATTACCAACTGGTGAAAAAAATGATCTGTAATTTGATAGATCAGAAAATTTAGAATTCAACAATTTCACAGTTTTGGACAGGTCACCAATTTCTTTGTTATCAACATTTATTTTCTGAATGTCAGATTTAGATTTGGGAGAAAGCAGAAAATTAACATCATTCCAAAACTTCTTTGGATCTGCCCAGCTACCTTCAAAGCGATCTGTAAAATAAACTTTTTTAGCTTTTCTCACATTTTGAGAGACTACATTTCGAAGACCTCAGTAGAGATCCATTAAAACTCTACTGAGTGATGATTTAAATTTAGTCCAAGCACTATCCACTGATTAATTCATTTCTTAATGCTAGGAATAAACCATCCAGTAAGGGAACCTTTATACTGAATGATCTGCAAAGGAAAGAAAAATTCCTGAATAGGAAGAAGTTGATTGCAAAAGAAATCTAATGCCATGTCCACATCTGAAATACATTCAAGAAATGACCAATCAATTAACCTCAAAGAAAAATGCAACAAGGAATAATCAATCCTTTTAAATGATCTAGTTTGAAACACTCGATGAGGGGATTTAGAACAGTGGAAACTTAAGACACAAAAAGTGGCCATATGGTTGCTAACAGAATCTGCCAAGACATCAGAGGCTCCCACCCTCCCCACTCTATTAGTTAACACCAAATCCAACTGAGAATGATTCTGTGAGATGGGATTAAGATGGGCTGGCTCATTTATACACTGAGTCATTCCATACGAAAGAAGAAGAGATTCAAGCTCCATGGTACATTTGCCTTCCAATTCAAATTCATATCTCCAACAACAACAACAGAATCACTTCACTTGAAATATGCATCACAAACATCCAAGAAGTTTTTAATCTCTTGAAGACCACATAGAGGGAGATTATACAAACAGCCCACATTAAAAGCTTCTTCTTTCTTCCAAGAACACATTGCAAAACCAGCCAATCAGTATCACAACCAAAATCCTCACTAGACCATAAAAGGTTAACTTGTAAATGATTCTTATAGTAAACCAAGATGCCATTACCCTTTTCTTTGGCCTTTCTGATCTACCCTAATCAGTTTATAGCCCTCAATATAACACACATTATCGGGCACCCCTGGTTTCAACCACATTTCTGATAAGGCAACAAAATCAGGCAGATTAATAGCAGTAAACTGTTCAATCTCAGCAATCTTGGAAAATAAATTACGAATATTCAAATGAATAATCTTAAATCTGTGATAGGATTTAAAACAAATATTCAAAGATGAAAAATGAGAGGAAAAAAATGGAATCTAAACAACAAGGCCCAGGATTCAATTTGACATTGCTTGATACTAACAGCAGGAAAGTGGCTGAAGCACTGTCACCCAATTTAAAACAGAATAACATTCCATAATGCAAGCAGATTAGATATCCCCTGTTCCCACATTGTCTTATGGGAGCAGGGCTACTCAACAATTGCCATGAATCAATTACTACAAAATCAACAACTTAACAATTTGAAAAATGGAAATCACTTGTCTCATATGAAGCAATGTTTCCAGCACCAAACCTATATAACTCAATATTATCCACACATAACAACCCCCCCAAGTAAACACACCCAAATAAGTAAACACTTTCCCTCCCACATACTTAAATTAAACATTACTTACAGCACACATAACACTACCAGCAAACAATCCCACTCCCCTACCTCCCTCAGACTTCCCTGCACTTAATGCACTTGCTGCACTTGCTGTCACATTTGGCAAGCAGAAACCTATACAAAAACTCAACCCCACAAATTGGACTGCCACCACCAATAAGGGGTGAGGGGGCATGGCAGGTAACAGAGGTAACAGCTGGACTAGTATCTAGCAATGGGCCAAACCAGGGAATCAGCAGTCAGGCAGCAGCTCCTCTCTAAAATACAAATCATTATGTTTCCTGACATTTACTCTTGTACAGTAAGTTGTCTAAGATGTACTGTGGAATGTCAATTAGGATGTGGGGACCTCACATAACATTCTCCCCTCCTGGCTGCCATACTGAAAAGGCAACAACACTATGGGAAAGTAGTGGGAAGAACTCCATCATTTACAGACCAGACGCACAAGTCTTGTAAAGAAACTCAAGCTGTTCATGGTGTTGGTTGAGTGTGCACCTTAAACAGCAAAGTGTTAGTATCATAAAAACAATTTAAAATGCATGAATAATAACAAAACCTTTAAAAGTAATTTCTAACTATGTATTACAAAGTGCATTACTTATGTCACCATCACTGATAAGGGTATTAAGGTATTAAGGGCATCTCCAGCTTTGGAGATTTCGTTACTAATGTGAACGAAGTGGATATCCTTTCTATCTATAAGGGATTTCAAAGTTAATGTCAAAGGGTCAATATAGACATTAAAAATAGGTAAATATTGTGATAGAGCAAGCAAATATTCAGGGTCACTGTAAATAACATCTAGTTCCATGATTGAAACAGGCAGTGATGCAAGTGGTAGATGAGAAGTACAGGAACTTAGACACTGGCAGATATGAAATGCAGAATGAAGATCCTCAATCTGAAGGATAGCTGAGCCAAGACACATCTATCTGTTTAGACATGAGTAGATTCAGTTAGAGATACTGAAGTATTTCTAGGAAAACAGAATTGTTGTACAAGTCAGATGTTGTTATGGAAACCCTGATTTCAGACCACAGGCCCAGAAACTTTCATTATGTTGCTGGTTTAAGAATTCTAGTTCTAGTGTTAGTGGGAAGAAGTACAGGAACTCCATTCCTGCTGCAAAAAAGGTACAGGAACTGAGTTCCTGTGTGTTCCTGTTCACTTTCATCACTGGAAACAGGAGTAATCACTGTGTGGCCCATTACTGTACTTTGATGAGGAATAAAACAAAAGTTAGCGAATTGGATATTACAAACTTTGTCGCCATAGGAGAAAGATGTATGGTTAATAACTATACAGTACTGTCCATCACAGTTATAAGACATTTTAACAGTTGGTAACCTCCATGTTTGTGGTTGAACTGGGCAGGTGAATGATTGTTTCATAAGTCTTGTAGTCAGTCAATGAACCTCTTCTATATAATCCTTGTAGCAATTCCAGTGTTGCCAACTGGTGGTGGTGCTGATGATGCTTCAGGGATATCTGTGTCTTTAGAGTTAATGTCCATGTCCAGACTGCATGACCAGTCTATGCTGTCCAGCAAATAACCACATACCAGTTTGATGATGTCAAAAACATCACAATGAACAAATAATGATAGCTCTTTGTTGCACAGCAGTCCATATGAAGCAAAACCCATGCTTCAAGGGTTAGATTAAAAACTAAAAGAGTTGGCAGATTGATGCATGCTCTGTAGATATCCTTGTCAAGGTCCTCAATGGAGTGCATGGAGGCAACTTTATCAAACAATACAGTTTGTGGATCAAAGCTTGGTGGGGACACACTGAATGTAACAAACATGGTGTCCCAGATAGTGCAATGTTGAGCTGTATAACCTAGACCTCTATTAGGATGGTGTGTGATATACCCTAGATTTCTAGCAGTAGATATTGGAATAGAAACAGATCTTGACATACAAACTGTGATACAAGCAGCAGACCTACAATGTGGGCAATACCATTTAGCAATTCTTTTATCATGAATAATATCTGGAATAAGTCCAGATTCCAGATCATGGAAGAGATTATTGACAGTGGTTATGACATAAAAGCAATAAGCAGAGCAGAGGAGTTCCCTGCCCAAATGTTGCTTGTCTGCCTGTTTAGTATTCAGGAAAAAAAGTTGATTTATTTTGTCTTTAGTGTTATTAAAACTTTTAGCAATATCACACATGTTGTAAACAGTATATCATTCTTCCTGACTAAGATGATTCACTCCATGTAACAATGGGTGTAAAATATTATTTTTCATGGTCTCCTGGAATTTAACTGTGTGACTTTTTATGGCAGCAATGTCTGCCCTTTTCCAGATGTACATGCTGGATCAGAAAAGTCTGGATATGGTGCAAGTTGCACCAGTAACATCAGCAGTATCACGTTTCCTACATGATGAGGGATTTTTCTTACTTGAAGGATTGGGTCTAGACCTAAAAACCTAAGTGTTCAATAGTATGTGTACCAGCTACTGGGTCTTGGGTATGTGTCTGATAGACTGCAGGACTATCAAGTAACAGCACTGAAAAACTTTGAAGTGTTGGTAGTAGAGCACATACCAAATGGTGCCATATTCCAATGTGTGAGATGAAAAAATAACAGGGACATGCATGAATTGCACATTGTTAATTAGAGTACCTGGAATGGAAATTGAAGTGAGACCACTAGGCTCCAAACTACAACTCTAGAGAGGGGGTAATTTTATAGTTTTTTGGACAGAATCTACAATACTGTGCCTGCCCCATGCATGAGTGGTGCATGCACTGTAATTTAAAATGCAGTTTAATAGAGATATTATTTTGGGGGACTACTGTGACCTCTATTGGACTTCTGGGCCACATCCCTGCATAAAAGCAGCACTGCTATGAGTGGGATTTTTTATACAGCAGACTGCATGAATAATGTGCAGAGACAGGATGCTGTGTTGTGAACTGATACTTTTAAATAATTCTGAACCGCTCCTTTATTTCTGTAGACACTAGGAGCCCAGAGACCTGACTTCTAAGTAACAGGAAGCAGGAAGAGAGATTGTAGTTTTTCAGCATTAGGCTCCAAACTACAAATCTACAGAGGGAGGCATGTTATACTTTTTTTAGACAGAATATACAATACTGTGCTTGTCCCATGCAAGACTGGTGCATGCACTATAATTTAAAATGTGATTTAATAGAGATATTATTTTTGGGGACTATTGTGACCTCTATTGGACATCTGGGTCACATCGCTGCATAAAAGCAGCACTGCTGTGAGTAGGGTGAGCGAGAGCAGGGGCACACGGCTGAGTGTACTGTGTCACGCATGAAAACATGTGCAAAGACACATGTGTCTGCATGTGTTTTGCATGTTCTGCATGTGAGCGGAGTGTGAGAATATAGAGAAAGGAAAACCAGGAGTAACTAATGTCAAGATAAAGGTAATACTGAGCATATATAGCACAGGCCAAAGTGCCTTAATAGCATTAGAAGTATACATAAAGCTGTTGGTAAGCAAAATGGAGGACAAAATTGAAACTGTGGATGGAAAAACTGGTATCTTATGGGTTTCATGTAATATGCATGTATTAACTAATGATCTTTTCCCAAATAAATGTTTTATATGCAGCAAATGTAATGAAAATACAGAGTTAGCCATAGCAGTCAAGTTGTTTAACACATTATTAAAGGACTTAGAAATTAGCCAAGAAGAAATGGGTAAAAAACTAAGTGTAAATTTAAGTGCAGGCAGCAATGAAGGTTGCACAAGTACAGCCCCTGCACATGGCCCTGATCTTCATAAACACCATAAAAAAATAGTATACACAGAAACAGCAGACAGACACAAAAGAAAGGGGATATGGAGGAAGAAATACACAGTGATGCAGAGGATAATTGGTATCAAATACAAAATGCAAAAGTAACAAAACATAGGAAGGGAAAGATAGATGACCATTTTAAGCTTTCCATTCAAAATAGATTAGATCCACTTACACATGAAGAAGAACAAAATAACAGTGTTAATGGGACACAGGATATGACTTCAATACAAGATGTAACATCAGAAAATGCTATTGGTCAATTATGTTAGAATCAGATTTAAGATCAATACCAGTTGAAATAATGGCTACACAAACTGTGTCAGAAGAGACAATAAACATACCCAAATCAGGGGATAGTGAAGAACAAAATAATACAACACAGATATATGTATTAGGGGATTCATTAGTAAAAAGACTGGATAGAATGATCTGTGATAAAGACAAAGAATTTAGGAAACTATCTTGTTTTAGAGGAGCCAGGACAGCAGACACAACTCAGATGACTAAAACAATATTACAGAATGATGCAAATAACTCTCTTGTAATACTTCATGTAGGAGCAAATAATGTTTTCCCCCAGAATATTTAACAAATCAAACAAGAGTATGTAGTAATTACAATTAGGCTGGCAGAAATAGCATGTGAATTTGCATTTTCAGAGATCTAATCCATTCCTAGAGCAACTCATGAGCAAACTCTTACAATTAAAAAAATAAACAACTGGCTACAAGTCTGGTGCATGACGCAAGGAATTGACTGCATTACCCATTGGGAAGAGTTTGACACAAAAAGATATTACTTTAGTAGAGATGGACTTCATTTAAGCAGAGCTGGTAATGAAGCTTTGGGGCAACATCTAAAGAATTATATAGATGCCAAGCAAAATTTAAACTAATATGTAGGGGGAGGGAAAAATAACTAAAAACTACAACAAAACCACGCCCAACACAAAACCATCAGACTAATATTAAGAACAGTAATAAAGCATTTAAAGAAGAAATTAAAATAGTACTTGCAAATGCAAGGAGTCTAACTATTAAAATAGAAGAGCTGGGATTTACACTAACCAACATGTAAATAGACATCTGTGGAATATGTGAAACTTGATTTTCTGATAATGATTGGTGTACTGATATAACCAGTTATAAAAAATATGTAAGAAATAGGGAACACAAAAAAGTTGGAGGTATTGTGATATATATTGATGACAATATAAAGAGTAATTTAAGATATCAGTCAATAGACTCAGAGTTTCTATGTGTAGACCTATACTTGGATGATGGGACCTTAACTATAGGCTTAGGTTATAGATCACCAAACCTAGGAACTGAACAAAATATTACATTCTTGGATGAACTTAAAAAAATAAATGATGTCAATGACTATATCCTAATGGGAGACTTTAATGTGCCAAATATAAATTGGAAAAACTAGAGGCAAATGGACAGCTGGATAAAAGATTTCTCAAAGTCATATTACAAAATGATCTAAACAACTGGAAACAGAACCTACTAGAAACAATAGCATACTAGACTTGATATTTACCAATATTAAAAATGTGGAGACTCCTCTTACCATTTTACCTCTGTTAGGAGACAGTGATCACAATAAGGTCTTGCTAAAATTAAGTATGACTACAGTTCAAAATAATAAAGGTATCACTAAAATAAAAGACTATGTGAAGGCTGATTATAGTAGTATAAAACAATATATGGCTGATTGAAAGTGGCAGAAAGATCTAAAAAATCTCAACTTGGAGGAACAATGGAACAACATATATAAGAGAATTAGGTTCTGTATTGATATCTGGGTCCCAGAAAGAACTAAATATAATATGAACAAAAAAAGAATCCCCTTGTGGTGGAATAATGAAGTTAGGTGCAGCATAAATAAAAACACATTGTGCATACAAAAAGTATAGTAAATCACGTACCACTGAGAATTGGACTAAGTTTAAAACACTAGCAAACAAAACAAAAAAACTGATCAGACTAAGGAAACAAGATCTAGAATTAAAACTAGTCACAAATACAAAGAATAATAAGAAAGCTTTTTATAACTATGTGGGATCCTTAAAAAGAAACCAGGGTAGTGTAGGACCTCTAAAAATTGTAGGCTCAATAATAACAGCAAAAATAGACATGGCAAAAGAACTCAATGAATATTTTCTGTTGTCTTTAAATCAAAGGAAACTACTATGAGGAAACATCCTAGCAGTTATGATAATATAGAGATATCTGCTCAAGAAGTAGAAAGCATAATACATAATCTCAAAACAGATTCATCTGCTGGACCCGATGGAATTGCACCTAAGTTCATTAAGGAGTTGATAAAATAACTTACTGGACCATTGACAGTGTTGTTTAATATATCTATCAATAATGGTACAGCACTGGATACATGGAAAGTCGCTAATGTTATACCAATTCATAAAGATGGAAGTAAGGAAATAATTAGGAGCTATAGGCCTATAAGCTGGACTTCCATTATAGGAAAAATGATGGAAAGATTGTTATAAATAAGGATTGTGTAACATATTACTAAAGAGGGCATTTCTGACACCACACAACATGGCTTCACTCCTGGGAGATCATGTCTTACCAATCTCATTCGTTTTTTTTTCAAATCTGTGAGTTAGGCTTTGGATAATGGAATGCCAGTTGATGTGATTTATTTGGATTTCACTAAGGCTTTCAGCATGGTCTCACATAAAATATTAATTGAGCAACTACTTAAAATGAATTTATTTATTTGTTTTTTGTTTACTGGGTACGTACACTAGACAACAATGTTGCCTATATTCAGGCACGACCCAGGAGAGTACAGACAGAGGAGACCAGAGACAACATTAAAGAGTATTTCATGATGCAGCATGAGGTGAGAACAAACATTTGAACAGTATACAGTCAGGTACAGTCATTATCAGTGATGACAAAGAGAAACAGATAACATTACATTGATTATTTTCATCTGATGATGTAGACATTAATACTGTATTATCAATTGGATCACTTCCTGGCTTGAAAACAGGAAGTAGAGGGTAGTCTTAAGAAAGCATGAATCTGAATGGGGTACAGTTATGAGTGGTGTGCCACAAGGATCGGTGCTGGGCCCTTTGTTATATAATATTCTGGTCTCAAGTTTGCAGACATCAAAAGAAGTGTGGTTAAATAAATATGCAGATGACTGCAAAGTAGGATGCATTGTCAACAACAGGGAATCAGTTAAGAAGTTACAAGATAACTTAAATATTATTTGTACATGGGCAGTCAAAAATATTATGACATTTAATGAGAAAAAGTGTAAAGTGATGCACTTTGGAAAAAATAAAATGGGTGCAACATGCACAATAAATGGTGTTTTTTTAGAGGTCATAACAGAAGAAAAAGACTTAGGGGCAACAATTTCAAATGATCTTAAATTAGATTAACATACCAGTAAAACAGTTAAAATATGTTACTCAATACTAGGATGTATTAGGAGACATAATAAGAGCAAAAAACCTGAGGTTATTATGCCTCTATATACAAGCCTGGTTAGACCTCATTTAGAATACTGTGCTCCATTATGTGCCCCTACATCAGCAGGAAGTCTTAGTATGACTGAAAAGGTTCAACGTAAGGTAGCAAAAAGAGATCAAGATATGAAAGATAAGAGCTATGAGGCTAGATTGAAGGCGTTGAAACTGTATTCTGTGGAGTACAGATTATTAAGAGGAGACCTCATTTACCTTTATAATGCACTTAATAAAGTAATTTCTCTTGATACAATTTGTCTTGAAAAACAGTTACAGGTAGGCAATACCAGATCACATAAAGTTAAAATACAATGTACCCATAGTAAGTCACTAAGACGGCAAAGGTTTTGTAAACAAAGAGTACCCTTAATATGGAACTCTTTGCCTAGTTATATTGTAATGAGTGATAGTAATCAACAATTTAAAAATAACTTGGACCAGTATATAGGTAACAGGAAATATAACTACCACCATTGATTTGGTGGCGAGTCCCTAATGGGCCTTGGCCTCCAGGATTCATAATAAGACTATGAAACTATGACACTAAGTGGACCAGGTTACTGTGGAGGACATTCAGTAAATTCTGCTTCAGTAGGGGGTACAACAGACAAAAAATATGGTGGCTGTAGCTATATAATTGTGGGTACAGAAATCTTTTGCGGAGTCTTGTGGGAACCTCTAGCAAAAGGCAAGGTCAATCAAAGTAGTAAGATTACATAAACCAGAATGTCTGTGATTAGCTTGGTGAATGGACAAAGTACCATTTGGGGCAATTTTGGAGTTGGGACAACCATGGAAAGTTCCTTTGTACAGGCGGGCCAGAGGGAGAGTTTGTCCACTGAAGTCTCTTTGCCATTCAATTTGTAGGGAAGATTTGTCAGGAGCCACAACTGAAGCAGTGAGGTAGGTGTCCTTACCTTCCTGGGTGGTAATCAATTTGTTTGGGACATTTATACTGACTCCTTCAGGAGTGGTAGTAGAAGGGTGGTCAAAATGTAGAAGGATGTGGCCCACCATACCTTTGATACAAGGGAATGCTCCTGAGAGCAGAAGAGCCAGACGTAAGATAGCCATCTTGCAGGAATACCTGTAAGGAAAAAGAAAATGTCAGTCAGTACAATTCTGCCTAATGGGGTTAGGAAAAGTAATTGAACTCCTTTGTAATGCTTTAACTGGTTTGCATGAAACCATTTCTCAGTAAGCTTCTTGTTCTGGAGAAGTCTAACTTGATAGACTGCTTCACTGAATTTATTGAAAGTGGGGTAGGGTCCTTTCCACTTACTGGAGAAGGGATGTGTAGGATGTTCAAATTTGAGTACCATTGCCTGATGTCTGACTTGCCAAGCCACTTCTTGTGCATGCTTATTAAATTAGATTTTGGACTGTTGCTGGGCCTTGCCCATGCAATGTGCAGCATACAGATGGGTTTTCACAATGTCATCTCTAAGTTTTGTGACATATTTGTCTACAGACACTCGTCCTGCAGTGGGGGTGTTCCGGTCAAACAACAGGTGTTCAGGTAGTCTCATGGTTCTACCAGGCATCACCTCAAAGGGTGTCAACTGGGATGTGGCTGAAGGAGTCCCCTTAATTGCCATCAGTAGTAAAGGCAAAAGGGAATCCCAATCCTTGGGATTGTCCTCAATAAATCTGGAAAGCATTTGCTTAATCCGTCTGTTGACTCTTTCTACCTGACCAAATGATTGATGGTGGTTGGGTATGCGGAACTTCTGGTGTATCTCTAGAAGTTCAAGTGTTTCTTGCATCAATTTGCCTGTAAAACTGGTTCCTTTGTCAGACTCCACCTTGAGATGAAGGCCCCACCTGGAGAATATCTGTTCTACCAGGACATTTGCAGTTGCTTTGGCTGTACATTTTTGTGGGGAAAGCTTCAACCCACTTAGAAAAGAGGTATGTGACAACAAGTGCATACTTGTTGTTCCTGCTGGTATTAGTAAAGGGACCAATAAAGTCAATCTGAATGGCATGACAAGTGCCAGAATGTCTCTGAGGAAGTACTTTGGCATGTCATTTGGTTGGGGCTGGATTGTTCTGAACAAAAATCAGGCAATTCTCTACGTAGTCTTTGACATCCTAATTGATGCCTGGCCACCAACTCTTTGGAGTGTATTCTCCACTCCCTGGTGTCCACCAGTTGGTATGTCATGAACTTGGTGAATTAATTTAGATCTCAAAGATTCAGGGACTGTCCACAGCTTGTAGGTTGAGTCCTCAGACTGATACCATATTAATTTGCTATCGTGTGTCAAATGTAACTTACTCAAATGTCTTTTGTAGGTGCTGTGATTGGTAAGTCTTGTTCAATTCCTTTGTCAAGGAATCTGAACACATCTTTTAGTTGAGGGTCAGAATGTTGTGCAGTGGAATGATCCAGTGGCACAAAAGTTTCTGATTTCTTCTTGATAGCAACTATTTGTACAGCTGCGAGGGCATTGGGGAGAGCCATTGTCCATATCCTCCCTGAGCACCCTCTTTTGCAAGAGTATCTGCTTAGTCATTGAATGAATGATATGGATCAGATTTTGAATGGGCTTTGACCTTGTGGATAAACAGTTTATGTCTGAAATACTATTTGAGCTCATGAATGTATATGAAGAGTGCTTTGTGTTTTACTGGTGTGCCATCAGAAGATGCAAAGGAGTTCTTCTGCCAGAAGGGTAAAAATTCAGTCAGAGAATAACAGACCTGGTTAGAGTTGACAAAGATGATAGTGTCTTGAGTGCTATGTTGTATAACTTCGAGGTCACAGGCCACAGCTGCCAGTTCTGCATACTGGGATGACACAACACTGCAGTGCTTAGAGATACAAATACTGTTACCATTAGGATACAAGATGAGCACTCCAACTTCAGCTACTTGTTCTCTTTGATAGTATGAGCTGAGCCATCAGCAAATACATAACACAAGGAGGTGTCTGCAAGGGGTTTATGAGTAGCAGGAAGAAAAGGCGGTGGTTCAGGCAAGTCAGGGGGTAGGAGAGCACAATCATGTGGGGCTCCTTGGTATAGGAGGCCATGAGCTAAGATTGAGGGTATCTTGGCAGAGTGGATCTATATGTCACAGTCCTGGAGGAGAAGAAGAGACCAGAGTCAGTCTGATGTTGAATACTGATCCATCCTTTACTCTGTCTTATAGCAAGAAGGTTGTTGGGGTGCAGTTCCTATTCAGAATGATAGGTGAGTACCCAATGATATACAAAAAATGCTTGACAGCCCAATAGGTAAACAGAAGGTGTCTTTCACAAAGACTGTACTTTTGTTCCACTGGTGACATTTGCAATGCACATGCAGTGGGTCTCAGAGTACCATTCACTTTCTGAGCAAGGACTGCAGACGTGGCAATGGATGATTACAAATGGAAAGTTATGGCTGGATTGGGATTCACTAAAGCTGGAGCAAAGGCCAGAGCCTGTTTCAGAAGTGTCACAGCCTGTGTGTGGATGGGACCCCAAATCTAGGAAACATTCTTTTTCAAAATCTCATACAGAGGTGTGGCCTTCTATGCAAAATCACAAAGAAAGTCCTTGGAATAGCTGACTATTCCAAGGAAATGTCTGAGTGTTGTCACACTGGTGGGTAATGGAAAATCTTGTAGGTCTTGGATTTTCTTCCAAGCTGGGCTTCTGCCCTGTTCTGTTATGCATAGGCCTAGAAATATGACTTCTTTCTGGCATAGTTTTGCTTTTGCAGTATTACGTTTGAGGCCTGTCCTCTGTAAAAGGATCAGTAGTTCATCTAGGATGTCAAAATGTTGTTCCTTGATGGCAGTTGCCAAGAATAGGTCATCCACATACTGCAGAAGACATTGTGGAGCAGATAAACCTTCCAGAGCATCCATCATATGCACAAGGAAAAGGGAGGGGCTATTTTGTAACCCCTGAGGTAAGCAGGTCCATGTGTACTGTCGACCTTCAAAAGTAAAGACAAATTTGTACTGACTTTCTAGAGCTAGATGCAGTGAACAAAAGCCACTGGAGATGTCAAGGGCACTGAACCACTGGTGATCTGGTATCGGCAGTTTGAGAATATCAGATGCTGATGCTATTGTAGGTAAGCAGCTAGGCATGACTTGATTAAGTCTCCTGTAATCAGCAGTGTGTCTCCCAATATCCTGTGGGCTTTTTTACTAGCCAAATGGGTAAATTGGCTGTTGAGAAATGATGTCTGATAACACCTTGTCGGAGGAGTGACTGAATGGTTTCTCTGAGCGACAGTAGGGCTTGAGCAGGAAAGATATATTGTCTTTGCCTGCCATGTGCTGTGCCCAGGATCTCAATGACAGTCTGCGTCCTCCCACAGTCACACGTGTGTGTGGCAAAAGCATCCAGATGCTAATGCAAGATGGGTAGGAATTTCTTGAAAAACTCATAGTTCTGGACTAGAGCTATGATATATTCCTTGTCATTGGTGGTAATAGATGCAACCACATGCGAATCAGAGAACATGACAGTATGGCATTGTTCTCTGATCTGGATCAGAAGCATGTTGGTCAGATCCAACACACTGCCTTGTGGCATGAGAAAATCAATTCCCAAAATGCTGGGATGATCACGTAACATCATGAGGTCAAAGGTATGGTGTGAGCTGAGGTTGCCTATTACCATAGAAAGTACAATAGAATGGTACATGAGTAGCTTGATGCCATTCATGCCCGATATATTGGTCCTCCATCCAGTAGACCAAGAGGAGTTTGCTGGGTCCTCATCATGTAATACAGACACAGCCACACCTGTATCAAGCAGCATAGTCAGTTGACAGACCCCAACCATGGCTTTTGTGCAAGGCCTTTCATTTGTGTTAAGAGTGAGCTTGTCCACAATATGGACTGGGACCTGTAGTTGTCAATCTGAACTGACACTACCAGGAAACTCCTGGAGGAGTAATTGGACCAGGTTTTGCTGGGCCTCTTTTGGGTCCTGTATAGCTGCAATGAAGGGTGTAACATTGGGGTTTAAGCCTATTGTGGCCTGGTCCTCTTTGGCTCCAGCATCTCCTTGGCTTAATGAGACCCATTGTCCCGTAGCTAGGGCTGCAATAGTATGCATTGGAATCATGTTGGCTACAGAGCAGACCTGACTGAGAAGGTTCCCGAGGTTGTTATTTTCCTCTGCAATTTCTCAGTAGGAGGGGCCTGGACAATAATTTTGATTGCCTCCACTGGAATTAGAATTCCAGTTCTGCATGTTCTTCTTGTGGTTCCAGTTCCCACTTCTGGACTGGAGATACTGTCTATTGTTCAAAGATGTGGTCTTTTTGTCTTGGGCCTTGCCTGCACTAAGTAGTGGGTTGTGGACTTGCTGGTGTAGTGGCCCTCTTTCTCAAACCAGAGTTCAGCTCTCGGAGTTAGAGCTGGTAAATCACTCAGTTTTCTGAAGAATGTCATCAGATTTGTCCATTCTGGGGAAAATTGTGGGCTCCACTTTTTCACGGACGAATGGAGTCATGTTCCAGAGGAATACTTTCTTGTACTCTATTATGTTAGTGTCTGCAGCCTCATGCAAAAGATGTTTGCCAGTGCTGTAAGCCATCCATATCCTTTTGTGGTACGTCACTGGGCTTTCCTTAATAGTTTTTTCACGGGGTAGGCCAATGTCACACCCACCACACCTGGGTTGTGTGCTGTGATAAGTTATCCTATAATTTCATCAAAAGTCATCTTTGTCTCTTGATGGACCACATCTGGGAGTTTCACCCAGAAGCTGGGATCTATGGTCTGCTGGAGAATCTGTACCTAGTTGTCTGCTGGCAGGGTGACCCTCTCACATTTGGAATGTACTTTCTTCAAATGGCAACTGAGATTGTCACTGGGGTTCATGTGGCATATGCTGTCAGCAATCTGCTTTACAGAGTGGGCCAATTGAAGGGGATTACTGTGAACACAGTTGGGGAAGGGATGTCTCATGCTCCACGATGCGTGGCCACCACTGTGGTGTTGGCCACAGTGTGAACAATGGAAGCCTGGGCAGCAGCATCCTTCATCATCTTTTCCAGGTGTGTTTTGAAGGCTTCTTTGCTTTCTTCAGACAATCCCATCTTAGTGAGGGTGGCCTCGATCATCTCCTGTTTGTCATCCCTTGTCAGAGCAGTAATATGAGGGGCCTTACCTAGGCCTCAACTCCCCCCCCCATCATGGGGGTTGCCATCTTGGCATCACACAGGATTACAGTCATTCCGTTGATGATGTAGGATAGTGCTGTCATAGCAATAAGATCCACCATCTTGTAGGTGGCAGAGGGACACTGGACTCCAGTGAGGGTGTGACTGGGTGCCATCTTGGCAGGTGTCATCATCAGAGACATCATCACCAGATGATGTAATGTCAATGGGTGTGTAGTGAAACCCATCCATTGCCTTGATGTGACCAGTCAACACCTCTCACTGATGGCGATGTTTTGCCATCCTTAATGTACGACCTTTGTGACTAACCTTTGCCATTTTCTGCTCCATACCTTTTGCAACTTCTTTCTGTAACACTCTATACGTGGCACTCAATTAACAGTTGTCCCTAAGCTCCCTATCCAACTCTTCATTTACCCATCTCAGGTCATCTCATAGCTCATCCATCTCATCACACAATTGTTCATTTGTATCACTCAACAAATCCTTAATTTGTAAAACTTGTCTTTTATCCTGTCTCAGACTTTCACATTCATCTTTCAACATGCTTAAAACTCGCTCACTACTTTGTACAGAACAGTGCAAAAGAGTCTTGTTCTTCATACACAATGACTGAAATTCTGCTTTAAGCTGCTGCTCCTTTTTCAAAGTTTATGATGCCTACAATCTCATCTCTTTCTTAAGGGATGAGAGTTGCAGTTTGAGGGAATGAAACCTTGATTCAGAGGCTTCTAGAGCAGCATATAGAACCATGACCAACAGCCCTTTAGTTTCAAGCCTTTTGGCTGTTGCCTCATCTCAGAGTACTGGGTTGAAATCCTCAGCACAGGGTTTTCAGATTGACTTGCGTCCAGCATGAAATTGTTCCAGCCTCCATGGGAGGTAAGGAAGATAAAGGTGTTGAGTCTCAAGTCTGCACAGATATTTGACATAGTGGTACCAGCAAAAGTTGTGGGGAAAACACAAAATGTTAACCCATCAGTGGACAACTTGCTGTGTATCAGTCCACAGTGGGCAAACCAACAGACAGTCAGACTACTGTACTCTTGCAATCCTACAATTCAAAACTGCTATTGAGCTCAGTGAGTCATCATTGAGCCCAATAAGCAGCCAGACTTTACAAGATGCTACCGCATGAAAAGTACAGGTGAGGTGATACGGGTGTGTACACCTACTTACTACCTGTAGGGAATGGTAAGGTAACAAGTTGTGAAACTTTGCAAATGCAGACCGCCTACAAACTGTAGCCAATATGTAAGGGTTGTTGGCCCTGGTGAGATTCTTAGTGGTAATGGACATGCAAAATAGACACAAAGAAGTTGCATCTCTGTAAAAAATCTTGTTTACTACACAGAAGGAATCACAGTTGCTCTAAGCAGGTTTTACCATAAGACACTGGGAAAGGAGCCAATTTATTTATTTTATTTATTTGCTTTTGGTAACCGGGTAAGTGCACTAGGCATAAGGATGCCTATTTTCAGGCATGACCTGTGAGAACACAATTTAGACATACATAATTATATATGTGACACAGCACATGAAAAGCAGCACAGTTCAGAGTCAATCAGAAACTTCGGGTATGGGTAGACATACTCTGCATCAGACAGGAATAAGTTTAAAATGGTATGATGCAGTTACAAAACAGTAGGACAAGTAACACAAGATCAATACAATGTAAGAACACAGGTATTGCAATAGAGGGCATACATATAAACAATATAGCAAGTCCTAATTTGGTGGTTAAAGAACAGGGGGGAGAGGAAGGGAGAGTGATAGGAAGGAGAGAGAGAGAGAGAGAGGGTGGCGATGAGAGACAGGACCTGAAAGAGGGTGTTAAGAAAGGTGGGGAAGAAATGTCAGAGAAGTGGATTACTTAGCAAAAAGCAGGGCAAGGGAAGGAAAAACATAGAACTAAGGTGGAATAAAGCAAGTGCAGGGGTTAGTATCATGCAGATGCTCATGGTGAAGTTTATTAAAAGTGGCATGGGTGGTTGCTCGTCGAATAGCTTGAGGTATGGAGTTCCAGTATTTTGGAGCTGTCTGAGAGAAAGCGTGTGCACCCATATTAGTTCTGCATATGAGAATGTGAAAAAGGGCTTGGTCAGTTGATCATAGCCCATAGGAGAGAGGTTGTGTGTACAGCAGGGAGGTGAGGGATTGGGGAAGGCCTAATCTGACAACACAGTCAATTAGTGAGCCAAAGGGCTGGAGTTGGTGGATGGAGGGGCACTGCTATTTTAAGTCAGCATAGAGCTGGCAGTGGTGTTTATAACATGGTGATGCAGAGGCATAACGGCAGATGCTACTGTAGGTGGTATTCCATTTATGGAGGGAGGATTTAGAGGCAGATAGGCAGGTGACTGAGCCATATGCTAGGGCTGGGAGAAGAAAGCCTTGGGCCACAGCAAGTCTAGCTGAAGGGGTAGGGGCATAGCTAATATGGTAGCCAGTACCTATTTTGGTGTTTACCAACTTACAGGTGGTTGTAATGTGCAGATCAAAGTCAAGAGAGTCATCAAGAGTAACACCCAGGTATTTAAAGGAATTGGTGCTAATCAGTGCGGAGCCATCCACACACGGGATTCTAAGGGCATTTTGATTTGTTTTAAGTCTAGCAGATGAGCCAAGGAGCATAGAGTATGTCTTACTAGAGTTGAGAATAAGTTTGTTTTCAGTGAGCCAGGATTGAATACTTGTGAAGTCTGAGGCAAGAGGGTGGTTTAAGTCAGTGACAGTTTTAGCACTGTGGTAAATAACTAGGTCATCAGCATAGAGCAAAGATGAACAGTTAGGTGCAAGGAGTAGGATGTCGTTAATGAAAATAGAGAAAAGCAAGGGGCCAAGGATTGAGCCCAGGGGTACTCCGATGTGAACAGATGAAAGATCTGATATGGCTGAGTTGAACACTACAGCTTGTTTTCTGTCAGTCAGGTAGCTTTCAAACCAGGCCACTGCATCAGTGCTGAAACCTAGGGAGTGTAGTTTTGTAAGAAGAAGGGTATGGTTGACCAGGTCAAATGCCTTAGTTAGGTCAATGAAAACTGCACTTGTCAGGAGGACCAAGTCCATGGAGGCATATATGTCATTGGTGAGTTTGAGGAGGGTGGTGGAGGTGCTGTGTTCTTTGAGGAAGCCATTGTTCCCCAATACCCCAAGGAGTGAAGAAGGTCTCTGAGGGGAATACATAATACAGTAAGTTATATACTACAGATAGTAGTCATAGCAACCCTTAGTAAGAAGCAATGTTATATAAATAAAATAAGCCCTATTGGCCAAAAGTTAGGTGGCTCCACAGTGTTATCTAGTTTTATACAATAAATGCTTAGTCAGCTAAATCATATAACAAGGGATGCATAGAAAGTACATGAAAAACACAGGATGTGTGAACTGGTGGTGAAAACAACTGCTTTTATATTGATTTATATTATTGTATTGATAATCTGTTCTTGTTCTTCGGTGCCCAGAGCCTCCAGGATTGGGCACCAGAAAAATTAAATTTGCTTTGCCTTGCCTTACCATGTAATGTAGATATACATAAATCCAAAAGATGGCAGCATTGTCTGACTAAGAAACATATCAGAAGATATGAAGACACAGGTGTCTTGGCCTGCTACATGCTGTTACCCAGCATAAAGAAGAATAATAAAATACAAATCAGTATGTTTCCCTGACACTTACTCTTGTATAGTAAGTGCCCATGCCCTATATGTTAGTATAACATATATATAATATAATTTGTCTAAGGTGTACAGTGGGATGCAAGTTAGGATATGGAGACCTCACATAAAACACCCCTCCCATTCTCTGTCCCATATTCAGTCTCTGGAGTCTAGCGGACCTCCAGTTGCCCCATTCCCCTGTACACGTTGCTTAATAAAAAGATCCCATGTCACTCTCTACCCCCATATTGGCAGTAGTGTGCCCTGCTACACAGTAGCAGCACCCCACCAACCTGCCAATAATAGTGTTATAAACAGGAGTGAATGCATAGGGAATGTAGGAACGAAACCCTTTTTTGAAAAATTATTTTATTTTTATTATCCAGAATTGATTTTTTTTATTTTTATTTTATGTGATTTTTATATTGGATAACATGGAAAATGTTTACTCTAATTTCTGGTCAAGATTAATGTTGATTAAGTCTTAAAAACATTAAATTAGAGGAATGATGCCATTTAAAATGGAGACAGTTTCAGAGTTCAGAAAAAAAGCGTGTTCCAGTAAAGTCTTTTTTTAAACTGGAAGTCCCATGACAGGGGGCCTAGCCACACTCCAGAAATACTTCAGCCAAAGTTAGCTGGTACCAAAGAAGCATCCCTGTGAAGTGACTGATTTAAGCAATAAACCATGACAGGGTGTTGATGATGCTGGATTTACCCACGCCTGGTGTGATTCGGTCATGAGGCTGCCGGCCAAGTGATCAAACCATCCAGGCATGAGTAAATCCCAGCATCACCAACGCCCTGTTGTGGTTTATTGGTATTATACCATGTCACATTGTATTGTTAGTTTGAAAAGATTAAGCTGAGTGTTAGTTTTTAAAAAAAAATAAATAAGAAAATGTAACTTTATATTGTTATGCTTAATAAAATAGTCCATAAACTGGTTTGGTTTTGCAGATGTAGAACATTAATTTTTTTGTTGTATGATGAAATCAAAATAGTTTTGAATGAAATTTATTTTCTTAACTGTTACCAGGTTCAAAAAGTGTAACTTAAATAATACATTTTATAACTTGTTGTACTGCAATTGAAATAAAATGACTTTATGTTGCAAAACTTAGATTATAAATGCAGACTGTAAAGCAATTGATTGTTTTTAGTTTTAATATTTCAGTTTACAGAAAACATTTATTTATAGATGTGTTTTCATATATTTATTAGCAGAATACTGTTTTTTATTAAGTCTTTGTTGAAAACTTTGAGAAAGAACAATTGTTTTGGTATGCTGTGCTCTGAAGTATGTGGCAGGGTAAAGTAAAACTTGCTTCATAGTGTATTGAGGAACAGTTCTTTTGGTATGCTCTACTGTGAATTATGTGGCAGGATAAAGTAAAGTTTGCTTCGCAGTGTACTGAAGTTTTCAAAGGAGAAATTACAGTTTGCTTTATATGTTATTTCTTTCATTTGGTAATCTGGAGTTCTAAGAATTCCTTATTTTTGTTGTTGCAATGCTGTTTAGTCATGGTTTGGTTTCCAGTGGTCTGGAGGTTTGGGGACATGATCATTTGGCTGTGTTGTATCTAAAGGAAAGAAAAATATTGTTGATGTGAAATGGGAAGGTATTTTTTTGTAAACTTTTTTTTGCAATGTGTGAATGTTTTTGTACTAATCTGGAGTTTAATTCAAGTAAAAGTTTAGAGTGCAATAGTTCACTAGGTTGCATAGTGATGGTTTTGAAGTCTTCTGTTCAGGCTGTGATTTGCTGATGATCACATGCTGCTGTTTGACTTCTGGTTCTTTGGCGGTCATTTGCAGATCTTGTAGGCAGATTGATGCAGTGGATGTGCTTGCTTTTGAATCACTTGTGGCATGGCAGAAGTACTTTGGAAGTCGATTACTTGTGGAAGGATATTCTGGATTTATTTGATGATTTTCTTTTGGAGGTATGTAATGGCTGAGTAGCATCATATTGCTCATGGTGCTTGTGTTTTGCTGACTGGGAGGATAGTAATTGGTTGGTGCAGATGTGCTGGTGCATAACTTTTTGATGGGATTATGATCAGTAGTTTCAGACTGCATTTTGTGACAATCATCTGAAATAATTTCACCCCATTTCTTGAAGTCTGTAATGCTCGGTTTCCAGTAAATTCTGAGGTAGGACTTGCTCTTGTGTCCAGTGATTGCCATTATTTAGTGATCCTCCATTCCTGAGTCACTGAGGAGGGTTATGGCAATTGCTCGCAGGAAGTGATTGGTAAAAATTGTATAGAAACTAGCTTCTTTACAAATACGAGGGAGCATGCTTCCAAGGTAATTTATTCCTATTGGTTCTGCACTGTACCAGATGTACATGGTGTGTAGAATGGATTGGTCTAATTTTTTGGGGCGGCGGAATAAAGATGGAGGGTTTTGAGGCAGTTTGAAGATACATTTTTTAAAACTCTTGATTGGACACAAAGGGTCTTGTGGTTATTTGAACATGTTGCCTCATATGTTCTGGTGGGTAGGGTCATTATATTTCTTGTGATTTTTTGTTTCTTCGTTGAAACTTTTCTTTAAATATTCCAAACCATTTTCAGCTTGTTTTAGTTCAAATGAGTCTAATTTTAGCTGTCTGACTCCTTTGTTTCCTCTGCTTGCAAAGTGGAGCTGAATATCTATCCACGCTTTTCTGACTAATCTTACTGCTGAATTAGGGAAGACAGACTTTGAATTTCTTAGAGTTGTGAGCTCAGCTATGGTTAGTGCAGGATGATGTTCTGCTTTGTCTTTTCCTTGTTTGTAGTATTTTTTGACTATGGCTTTAAATATGTTGTTTGCAGTGTTGAATTCTGGGTCTAGCATGAGATTGAGACTTCTACTTATTAGAGGATCATTTAAATGTCCATTTAGACCACATCTCAGGCTGACATAGCTGTGGAGTATATATTGATTCCCACTGCTGTTTCATACTGTACTGTAGAACTGTCTGAGAATTGTGTTCAGATTTTCTAATGACACTGTATTTAGGTTAACTGTAATTTCTTTCTGCTTACACCAGTAATAAAAAACATTAATTGCCCACCGTGTTTGTTTCAGCATTGTTTGTTCATGCCTATCAAGTTCTAATTGCAGCTTTTCCTGATCGATAACATCAACATGATGCTGTGCTTGCTTTCACTTAGGATTGGATGGGCCTGCTTGGTGGGTGAGGCCCATGATATTCAAGTGCTGAGCAGCAGACTTGGAGGAAGCTGGCACTGGGAATGCAAGCCATTATGGGCAGGTGGCTGATGCGACTGAGTCAGAGACTGGGCTAAACATTTCTACAGGTATGTTTACTGTGCTAGTATCTGCCATTTTGGATTGCTGGTCAGCAGTTTCTGACAAATTATTAAAAATAGCATCTAATTTGTCATTTTCAATAAGTTCAAAGCTGGTATCCATTTTGTCAGGGAAGTTTGATGTTAGGCTCAGTCCGTTAGCGGCTAGAGAAATATGCATTTGGTTCAGTTCCGAAATGGTGGTCGGAATGATACAGTAGTGGGGGGGCTTGTGGATGAAGTTGGCTGGCACCTCTTGCATTGGTAATGTCAGATTTTACAATGCTGTTTTGGTGCCAGCTAACCAATCAGAGGGTTACCTTTATTAGGTCCATGGTATAATTATAGCCATGTGTAAGAATCCAGGCTGGAGTGGACATTTTAGAGCTAGGTATCCATGACTACAATCAGATAGGATGTCACGTGACTGGTACAGATATATAGAAAAAAAACTGTTCCTCTGTATAAACTTTGAATATTAAGAAACATATTTGGTTATCACTTAAAAATACATTATAGTGCCGTCATGAAAATTGGACAGCTATTGGGCACTTGTATGATAAATACGCTTATCAAGTTTCATGACTGCAGAACAAATAATTCAGGAGTTATAATTAGAACTTATTTAACATAATTTTCTTATTAGGAAACTAAACCAATCTAGTGTCTCATGATAGCTCACATCTTAAAAAGTCTAAAAAAATGACTCTTAAGCCTGTATTTTGTTGCTATAGAGAGAAATACTGTCTTAAAGAATATTTCTGACAGTTTAAGATTTATGTTTTAAAGTAGAACAAAGAACTCATGTTTCTACAAAAATGTAATGTTTTAAAGACTTTAATAATGGAATTTTCTTACAAATCTTATATCATTCTGTGGCTTAGAATACTTACAGCAAGACTCTCACTTTATTTTAAGAGGTTTTATTGAAATTATGAGGTTATAACTCTTAACAGTGTAACTTAAGAAGTATCCATGTTACAAATATCAAAATTATACCAATACATTTCCATTGAGGAGAAAACCCTGAATATGTAAGTTTAATGTTTAAATTAGGTTAAATAAGAATGTTATTAAGAAACATAGTGTTGAACCAAAAATTAATCTTGAGGAAAAAGGGGCTGTCTTAAGAGGTATGTCTGTATGTCATCATTTATCTTCTGAGATGTCCTACTTTTCCAGTGACTCAGGCCAATCAAAATTTGTAGACAATTTAATGGGGATTCTGCCTACTTTGTCTAAAAACACCAAGTTAAACCAAGTCAAGTTAAAATCTGGTGATGTCATCACTAGGGCAGTTTTATATCAGTGAAGTTGTCTGGTCACACCTCAGTCTGGAACAAAAGATTGATGCAGAAGGACCTATGTTAGTTTAAATAAGAATTGTAATGGTGTTATGATGTAGCTAGGCCAAATAACTTTTAGACATGCTTCTTTGGAATGCAGGGACCAACCTAAGGATAGTTAAATGCTTATGCAGTGCTGCCAGAAGATCCAGATGCAAAAACCAGATGCAAGTACATTCTTATTGTGGATGAAGCAAGGTCTGCATTTTATTTGCTGAGCAGTTTGACTAAAGTAATGTTGCCTGTTGTTGCCTAGACACAGACTTATTTTTAAAACTCACACAAGCTCTACAGCATTGTGAGAAGAAGGTCTGGGGCTGGATATTCAGATCAGTTCACATGGTATAAATGGGATGCACCAGCACAACTACGGACATGCGACACCAAGAGATATTCAAAGACCATGGCTGCGTAATGCAATTCACACTGTGCCATGTCACAAATCTAATGTATGCAGGGCAAGTGCATGGGGAATTCTCATGAATAAGAGACGCAACAGTATATTCAACCACAAATGATGGCACAAGTCCAGAGCAACACCCAAGATGTGCCACCTGACCTTAAGCCTATAAAAAACCTGGGTCAAATACACATACAAACGTGCACAACTCTGTGCCCAGAGAAAGACAGAGAGACAGGAAGCCAGTGTGACACACAGCCAGAAAGAGATGGATACTGCACCATTCCTTGTGGAGGCAGTAATGAGGGGTGTGAGGAGGCAGAAGGAACTCCAACATGGCCTTGGAAGGGCCCGGCGGTGGTCTGACACAGGTGGTACTGTGCCTGTATCACATTTGAGAACTACAGTGATATGTAGATAGCTGGCCAGTACCACCTGAACAGGGCAATTCTGAGGCAGCTCTGTGAGTTGTGCAGTGAGGAGATGCAAGCAATCACCAGATGGAGTCAAGCCATGTCAGTGGAGACTAAGGTGACGGCAGTGATGTGCTTGCTCACCACAGAAAACTTCCAATGACCAAGAGGGGATACCATTGGCATCACCCAGTTGGCCATGTCCTGCCTCCTCACACAGTTCCTCAATGCTCTGCTGCCATGTGCATCAGATTTCATACGTTTCCCCAGCACACAGGCAAAGCATACAGCAAACATGCAGGACTTCCATAGGGTGGCACACATGTCAGGTGTGATTGGGGTCATTTACTGCACCCACATGGGCATCCGCATACCACCTGGCCCCGAGGGCCCAGCCAGTCTACATAAACCACAAAGGCTACCCATCAGTCAACTGCCAGGTGGTGTGCGATGCCATGGGGTGCATCATCAGTGTCTGAGCCACACACCCAGGAGTGCACATGATGCATTCATCTGGCACAGCTCTGCTCTGTGTCAGAAGTTTGAATGTGGGGAGATCCCCATGGGCCACTTAGTGGGTGAGTAGGGTACTGGCCAGGCGGCTAGTGCAGCACAGCCATGGGGGAAGGGAGAGTAGGCAGGGTTGGTGTGGTGGAGTGAGCAGTGGGTGACAGGGACAAGGTGGTGTCAGAGCACAGTGAAGGGCTAACCATGTTCATTATCACACATGAGACAGCACATACCTGCTGAGGCCTTGGCTGCTCACCCCCTGCCAACAACTGTCTTCAGCCACAGAGGAGAGATACAATGAGGCAAATGCCAGCACACGCAGTATCATTGAGTGTGTCTTTTGTATGCAGAAAATGCATTTCCAATACCTAGACAGGTCAGACGGTGCCCTACAATACTGCCCATTGAAAGCCTGTGGCCTGTTCCTGACCTGCTGCATACTGCACAACATGGCCATTGACCGTGGGATAGCTGTCAGGGCAGATGATGGTGACAGTAGTGAGGATGATGACTGGAATGGGCTGGAGGATGGTGGACAGCCATCATCAGGAAGACAGGACCCCCACCTAGCAGTGCAGGCAAGGTGCAACAGGGATACAATCACACAGGAGCATTATGGAGAATGCAGGTAAGTGCACTGCCACACATACAGGGACCACACAGAGCAGCACACCACACACAGCCCTGGACATGCACAGCAGGAGGCATGCAGGTAATGGAGTGCACAGCAGGTATGGGGAGGCACTGGCACACAGATGCACACACACACAACACAGGCAAGAGCACACGCACATACAAACTATGGACCATGGCATGGATCAGTGGCATGACACCAGTGCACAGGCACAACTGGCATTGAGCATAGTGGCCATCATCACACCCATGCCACATGGCCTAGCAGCATGGTCAGTATACATGGGGGGCCTGTGGCACAACACACATGAGTGCAAACACATGTCAGCCACATCACCACCACCATGTGTACACGGGACTGCAGCAGTGGATGGCAGGGCAGGGTAGCACACACATCAGGCCAACTGCATGGTACCTCAGCAACTACAGCCACATGGGCAGCCATGCTGGGGCTAACCAGCAGACACAGGCTGCTCAGCAGCCATGGGGGGTGTCCGACCCCCCCATCTGTTGATGTCTGGGACTGCGACTGCATCCATGCAGGAGTGCAGAGGCATCCAAACAGGCCAGTCCCTGGGGTGCCTGGAATGCCTACATCTGAGCCCAGCATTTGCTGCGATGGGGTCACCAGATGCTGGGACTGTAGGGTGGACAGTGCACTGTGGGGGGATCCTATGCGCATGGTCACACCCAATGGCAGCCACCGACACAAGCCCTGTTCTGTGATGGTACCAATCATGCATTCCAGTGCCTCTACAATGGCACCAGACATATGGTCCATTGACGTGGTTGTGGCCTCCTTCATCTGGCAGAGCCTATCCATGAGCCATGCATTGCACATTTCCTGCTGCCCAGCCAGCTGGTGCACCTCCGCACGCAGTGCATGCACCTCCATGATGAGCAGCTTCTGGTTCTCTACAGATGACCACAGCAACTGGGTGTGCTCTGCCAGCCACTGAGCATCCAGCACCTCCTGGCCAGGGTGCTGGGTTGTTGGGGGTGATGCAACATGCTGACCAGCCTCCCAATCTGGTGGATGCTGCACGGGGGGCCGCACTGGGGGTACAGTGTTGTCAGGCACACTGGCGTTGAACCCCATGCCATGCTGCCTGGTGGAACCCACATCCTGCTGCCACTGCTTGACTGGCTGCTAGGCAGTGCCATGCTCTGCTGCTACATCAGCACCACCACCCCATCAGGCATGGTGGTGGCACCACACACCACCTCACCTGAGGGGATGGGTGGCAGCTGTACAGTTGCAGGCACAGTGCCGTGCCCTGAAGCCACCTGTGATGCATCCAGGCGTGTGTCAGGCAATTCCTCTATGCTGTCCAGGACCAGCGTTATGTCATCATCAGAGCCAGACAGCCCCTTGCTGGGTCTCTGCACATAGCACATTCAGGCTGCCATTAAGCAGGAACCCAGCCAGGGTATTGTCTGACCTCAGGACAAGGAAATCCACCTGTTCCATGATGCTCACCCACAGCCTGTCTGGGCCACTCATGCTGGTAGAGGTGGATGGTCAGTCCACTGTGGCAGTGTCTGTGGCTGCCCCTGCTCCATCCTCCCCATGGAGGCATGATGGTGCTGCAAGACAGAAACAGTGGGTTAGTGGTGCAGTAACACCTACGCAGTGGCCCCCCAACATTGTGCAGGCAGCAGATGCCACATGCCACCTTGTTGCCATGCATGGCAGTGGCAACACATGCAGGTGGTATGCAACATGGTGGTGGGCACTCTCAAATGTGCAATCCCACCCCTGCTGGACATGTCAGTCACATGCATACTCACCATGCAGGGTGGGGCTACCACCTGTCTGTAATCTACCACCAGTCACACCCTCCACTGCTGTGCATCTGATGGTGACTGTCACCAGCTCTTCAGTAGCTGACAGGGTGGGTGTGGTGGATGGGCCACCATCAGTCACACTGCAGGAGGCCCGTATAGCTGCTACCTTTTCTTTGATCCTCTGCCTGTCAGTGCTGACCTTTTTGTGACACTCCTGTGCACTGTGCTGGTGCTGTCCATGCTGGTTCACGTATGCTGCCACCTCATCCCACCCTGCCAACCTCTCCTGGGGTGTGCCAGTGGCACCACTAAGCAGTGTCTCCCTGTTGAGGTATGCCTCGAACAGGGCATTGATCTCTGCTTTGGTGAAGTTGGGTCTTCTCTTCTGGGCAGGCCCACACACCTCCATCCCATGCATCTTCATGTCCTGACATGTTGCTACCTGTGGACAGTGATAACATGGTGGGTAAGTGTCAGCATGGTCTGTGGCAGTCCCCCATTGCAGTGTTGAAACAGGCCTCTGTTGCCCTGTGGCAGCATCCACTTACCTATTGGGGTTGCAATACCCTGTTCATGGCCTGTGCTGTCCGGTGGTGCTTATAAAGTGCATAGCCTGCAAATGAGCTTGTGCGCAATGGTAATGATATGCTACTGCATCCTACTGCCCTACTCATTGGCTGATAAGGTGATTTGCATACAGCAGCTAAATATCATGAAAAATGCACTGTGCACAATGGTGTTGCACTGGAGCAACCCTGTGGCACATATGCTGCGCATGTGCATTGCGCATTCCCGCAGTGCCCATGTGCACACTGCATAGCACATGTCTATTGTGTAACCAGCATCCCTTGCACGGTGCTGTGCCATTGCACTGTGCATGATACAGCATGCAGCACACGTCAGGCATGTGCGTGATTGTATGCGGGATCACGATCCTTTACCCCATGCACCAGCCAGGCCAGGTCATTGTTCACATGTCTGGGAATGCATAACACACCTGCATCATGCATCACCATGTTGCATGATTGTATCATTCTGTTCTCAGTCATGCATCCTACACTGCTGCCCCAATGTGCATGATCTCACTGCCATTCACCCCAGCATAGCAAACCATCAGCAGCCATGGTGCAGGGGAGACCACGACGGGCACTCAACTAAACCGATGTCAAGTTAGTCAATTTGGTTGCAGTGGTGCAGCCTTTTCAGGGGCAACTGTTTGGTCTGGTGCTACTACAACAAGTCAGGGGTGATGTATGGGAGCAGAGCTCCAGTGACCTGGAGAGGCACACAGGAGAGGCCAGAACCACAGAACAATGCCGTCACCATTACTGGGACCTGAGGTGCAGTGATCCCGAGAGGCTGTGAAGGATACAGGCACATGTGCAGCATGGCGCAATGCCACAGCCAGGTCGATGTGTGCAGGTGGCATGCATGACAGGATGCTCATCAGTGGTGGGTGTAAGGCTGCGCAGCATGGTACACAGCTGGGGTTCAACACAGTCCTGTCAGCAGCTGTGTTTCATGCATAGCTGCTGCACATTTTTCAGTCATAAAAAACACAAATCCAAGCACTCACCACAACAAAATCAAGGGTCCAGTGGGACCAGAACTGTGTCAGTTGGTTTAATAAACTTTTAAAATGATTTTCTCTTGTTGGCCAGTGACTTTGTGGTGATGAATGCCTGGATTTGTGTTTTTTACTTCAGATGTTTTCCATGGCACCCTGTCCTAGTGCAAGCTTCTTTTGGTTTTACATTTTGCAGTCATGCAGACATGGGGACCACAGGATGGTCCCAGACATGCCAGATACATGCAGGCTGTGCGGTGGCAGGGGGCTCTCCATGCATACTTGGGTACTCATGTCCTCCTCTCTCTACATTCCTCCCACAGGGCCAGAGGACCTCAGGCAGACTAGAGAGGCTGTGACAGGGGTGAGGGACCATGGTAGGCCACTGAGAGCATCACAAGACTGATGCCAAATGGCAGGTAAGTGTGACCACATTGCCATTTCTTGTCCTCATGGTATTGCAGTGGGGACTTGGTCCGGGCATGGTAGCCACAACCATGTGTCTGCATGGCCGTGGTGATGCACCACCCATTGCACATGCAACCGTTGCACGTACATTGGTGGTGTTGTGCTGGCTGGTGGGTGGGACATGCACACAGCCTCCACCATGTGTGCTGCAACAGTGCCATTGCTCTGTGCCATGTGCCCGTGCATGTGCCCACATGGGCATACTGCACTACACCATCTGCCTGGCTGCTCCATTGTGGTGGGCTGTGTGGATGGCTGTTGTGGCTCCCCAGGCATGGGTCCATTGCAGTCATCCAGTGGTGTGTGCCCCCACAGTCTGATGCATGCTGTGGGTGGACTGGGGTTTTTGGAGTATTGCAATGATTGGCTGTCCTGTTTCTTCCCCATGGTGGTCGCAGGATGGTAGCTGGGAGGGCTGCATGCCCCCACTTCCAGGCACATGGGTGAATCCTGGCACAACAATGGATGCTCCTGCCACTGCAGCAAAGGGACATGCAAGAGACAACAGCTTTGAGGTGGGCCATCCAGTGTCTGCAGCAGTTTGTCAGGGGACAGCAATAGACCACATATACAGTGCCCCTGTTGTATATAGCCCCCATTCCTTAGCCACACCTGTTTCCCTGCTGTCCCACATCATGATGAATAGCCCCTACACCCTGTCCCCTTTCTCCTTTCCCCTTCCCCATCCCTGACCCTTGTTTTATGACTGTCTTATATATATCTTTTTGATAAAGCGTTCATTTTACTACAGCCCTGTGTCTGTATCTGCTTTGCAGGTAGCCTGTGGAGCCATGCTGCAGATGTGTGGTCATGGTGCATGGTGTCCCTGCAGGGATGAGTCAGAGCATGGGCTGTATCCCCATAGGGGTCCGTGTTGTGTCCAGCACTGTTTCACATGTTCATGGCATGTATGACTGGAGGCCTGACGTGTTTGATGTGTCACCGTGTGGTCACTGTGGGGATCTGTACTGAGTCGATGACCAGGAGGGGTGGGCATCTCTGTAAAAGGACTCTGTCTTCTTGGAGCCTGGTCCACCTGGTGGCACATGGACTTTAATATTCATGTGTGCACTCTCCATGCACATGCGGAGGGGGTCACCTGCCTGTGCCTTACTACCTGGGAGGCCTTGCACTGGTGGTGACAGGGGTGATGGGGACCTGGGTGGCATGGTTTCCAGGGACATATGGGTTGCTGGACACTGTGGGCAGGTGGTGGCCATGGCTGGCATGCTGTTGGACTGCATTGGGTGGGTGTTCAAACTTGCAGTATGGGAGAGTCATTCTCCCCATATCCCCACAGATGGTCAGGCCTACTTTGGATTGTGGACTGCAGTTCTGGGGATCATTACTGATGACAAGCTGTGGACCAGCTGGTGGTGTGCTGACCAGTGGGACTCTGCCAGTGGCTGGGCCCCGTTCCCTGCAGTGTGAGGCTAGCTTGTGTGGACTGTGCTTGTACTCACTGGACCATGGACAGGGTAGGGGGATGTGCCTGGAACTATTCATTGTCTGGGGTGGTTGGACAGGGGGACGGGGTGGCCATCCTGGGCCATGGAGGCACTGTTGGCCCAGGACCATGTGCAACTGGTGGTGGCTGGCTAGTGTCGGTGACATGTCTGGTGGCTCCTGTCACTGACAGGGTGGTCGATGGCTGGTATGTGCTTTGGGGGATGGTGCTGGGGATGGGTGCCATACAGGGCATTGTGTGTGCATGGGTTGGACACATGGGACTGCTATTGGGTGGGGTGCAGGAGGAGGGGTGCCACAGGGTTCTGTGGGTTGATACATCTCTTTTGCCCATCTGCTGGCCACCTTGGGTGGTCCTGCTGTGCCTGGCAGTCATTTTCTGCCTTCCTGTTTCTGTGGTTCTGTATGTCTGTGTTCCTACCCCTGTTCCACTGTGCATTGTCATGGCTCTAGTTGTCCCCACCATCCCCTTGTGCCATTGCTCCAGGGATCACTGGGCATGTGGGACTTTCCCTGTCCTGTGCATGGCCCTGTGTGCCATTGTGTCCAGTGTCTGCCCATGCGCCTTGTGCACCTGTCCTCCCAAACTGCTGTCTGCTAATAGGGGAGCACATGTCCACTGTGGGCAAAGCTGCAGTGCCCCTCCCCACTTTGGTGGGTGCCCTGTGTAGCACTGGATGGCCTGTGCCTCACTGGCCAATGGTCTTCTGCTCTTTGTGTTTGCCTGCTCCCTGGCACCATGCACTCTGCTCCCTGAGGGCCTGCCAGGTAGGTGTCTGTTGCATGTCCCTGCCATTGGCATTGCTGGAGTGGCAGGCCTTTGGACAGGGGTGTGTTCCATGGTTGGTGGGATAGGGTTGTCTGTGCACCTTCCCTTGGTGCCCTGTGTGCCCTCCAGGTCTGTGCATCTGTGTACCTGGGTGTGCCTTGCCTGGGTTCCTGTGTCCATTGCCCTATAGTTCCTTGGTTATGCATCCCTGCTGCCTGTGGCTCTTGCCCTGCTCAAAAAGTTTGTGTTCATGTTTGCTCCACGCAGATGTGCCAGCGCATCTCTGGTTGTGCCATAGTGCATCTTTGCCATATTCATTCAGCTTGCGCTGGAGCATTCTGGGTGGTGCATCTTCTGAACATGGCTCCCAGCTCGCCATGGCACATCTGACTTGTGCTCCACTGGATTTTTGCCAGCCTTTGGTGCATTTCTGAATATCCGGCCCTTAGTGTTCTAAGGTTTTAAATGCAGATGAAACCTAAAAAGTCATTAAGCTTCAGTTATAGAAACAACTTCGTGATCCACAAGAAAGTTTTTTAAATCCAGTATTGCTATGGACAATGCAGATTGAAGCTGTGTTCTATAAATCCAAGAACTGACTTTTGGTAAAGTGACTTTCAGCAAAAGTTTAATTTGCAGAGTTAGTCCATGCCAAGAAAATCCTGGGTCAAGAATATTAGCTAACAAAGAGGCGTTTCATTAAGAGCCAGACTTAACCAAGAGTTCTAAGTTGAGAGAAGAAAAATTACTTCTTCAACCAGAAATATAAGTATTAATGTTTGATTATTTTCACTAATTAATAGTTAAGTAATTTAAATTGTCTTACCTGGGAAAGTGAGAAGGGAATCTACTTTTAACTATAGAATCTGGGCATCTAGTTTAAGCATTAAACTAAGAAATATTTTGCATTATTTGAAAAGTTAAAACTGAGTTTTATGAAAGAGTAGTACAAACACTAATGTAATGAGTTGTTACCAGTTCTCATAGAAAATACATTTTACATGCTATGAAGTTTTAAAACAAGTTTATAAAGAAATAATCTGAGATATTGATCTGATAAGTATATGTTCTTATGTATGAAGGTTATGTTAAATACTAAGTACGATAAAAGTTTAGTATAACTATTATCATTTATCAGAATGAATTTTGCTTATTCATTTGCAATGCTCTTTTGCTAAAATTAGTTTTATTAGTTTGCTGGATTATCTGAAACAATTTTGTTGATATTTACAGTTATTAGGTTTGATATTTATGCTAATGAGAAATATTTAGAATTATTGTATAGTTGTAAATAGAATATTGATTTTTCATAACTACAAGTGTGGAAAACAGTGTCATTTGCATTTATATTTGAATCTGGAGAGCATAGAATAATGTCATGTGAATTGTTATTATTTTTGGTAATTTATTAAATAATTTTTGGGTAAGGCCCAAGTTGAATCCAAGTACATTATTATAAAAAGTGATATTATAAGCCTTGTTCCAACAGGAAGAGCTTGTAACCCTGGTAACTAGTGCTAAGTGTTCATTGCAACCACTTAGTGACAGTCCCTTGCAACTGTGTATGGGGCCCAAAGTGCCTCTGAGCATTTCAATTAAAATAATCTATGCTTTGATATAGTACTCCAAGTCTGAATCACATTTTCCTAACTCTTTTTCACATGTGCTTTAGGAATGTGTGGATTTTTTTCCCAATTCGAAATTTTGAGAAGTGACCATTCATCACATTTGAGAAACTTTGCAAAACTCATTTGAAAATTTTTCACCATTCACAAAGACCTTGCACCCAAGAAGCAACAAAAACTGTGTTTTGCCAACAAACGCAAGGAATGCTCTTCTTCATCCAGTCATGGAACACATACAAGTAGAATAAGTAAACCCACCAGTAGCAGCTGAATACCATTATACAAGGGCAAAAAAAATCACTGAGTTCTGATTGGTGAGTGTGTGCCTGGAACAGTGATGTTATCTTGTGATGCTTGGCCAGCTGGTTATAATTATTGTATGACATTGGTATTATAAATAAATGGTCAGTGTATGAAATGTCAGTCTGTGAGATTTGGCCCTTTAAATTACAAGGTGTCAGCAGCTGAAAACCAGGATGTAATTGAACAGACCAGAAGGAAACAGTTAATTGGAACATCCCTAGAGAGACAGTTTATGGCCCTCATCACCTGCTGCTGCTTTTCAAGTTAGAATTTAAATACAAATGGTATTACATCAGTAAAGGACTTAATTTTGCTGATTCCTGTTGGCTATCTCTCTCTCGTGAGTGATGGACTGCAGGGCTGTAAACCTCAAAGGAACTGGTTGATCAAAGACTCATAATTTAGGAAATGTGTTTTTGCTGATGCTCAAATTATTTAAAATACCTACTGGTAGAAAATCATGTTTTTAATTTTATATTCCAAAAGGAGGAGCTAGATGACTCACAGAAGGGGTGTGGAGACACAGAGTTTAAACTGATACTTGTGCCTGAAATGTAGCACCTATCTTTTTGGGCTCTTAAGAAACAACAATCTCTCTAATTTAGCTGTACTTACAGTGGTAATATATTAGCTAGAAAATATCTAAATGTATTGTGGTAGGAGTTTTGTTCTGTAGTTTTCCTTGTTTTTCTTTTATGTGATTGTGATGCTCTTTGATATTTGTTCTGTATTTTGTCTTACTGTTTTTATCCATTTTTAATAAACATTTTCTTTAAGATACTGCCTGGGTCTCCTTAATCATTTTTTTGCATGCAGAGTACCTGTATGTTTAAGTCTGACAACTGTTCAAGGGCTTGATGGTGTTACTAAGCTTGGTAAAAGGTGAACTATACCTAAGGTCTCTTATAGAGTTTTAAGGGTTCATTTTGGATACCTGGTTAGGTGCCCTTAGGCGAAATATTTATTGCATTCCCCAAAGGGAATATTATCTGAGCCTGTACATTTGAGCATGCTAGCATAAGGTTCACAGTTTGAATCTCCCAGTGCTTGAGACTAAAGGTGATTCAGACCCAAAAGTTGACAGGAGGGTTACCCTGTCTGTTACCTGTTCACACTATTGTACTCAGAGATTGGCACCGTGGGAGCAGAGGGCCTGACCTGCAGAGTGCATTTGTGACAATTTCAACATAACATGACTGTGTGCAGTGCAACCACACACATGCCCACATCTTACCAAGGAAGTTTGATGTCATGTAGCTAAAGTAGAAAAAGCTTAGTTTCATATCAAAAATTGTGTTTACTAATGTTGTGGGGACTAACATATTTGTCATGACAAAAACATTTCGTAATTAGGCAGAGAACAAGTGTCAGAACATCTCCTTTATACTGTGGGAATATCTGTTTTATAGTATTAGTTTTACAGTTTTATTTTTTATGAGGAAACACACCACATCTGAATGCACTGCATCATGGGTATGCAAATACCTAATACATAACACACTACAGTGATACCAGACAATTGATTATTTGCATACCCACAATGCAATGTTTTCACATGGAGAGTGTTTCCTCAAAAAAATAAATAAAACTGCTAAACTAATACTATAAAAGAGGTATTCCCACAGTATAAAGGAGCTATGACACTTGTTCTCTACCTAAAACCAGTTAACCATTATCTTTTATATCTCAGGTGCAGTGCACCCTCTATTATCCGCCAACTTTTGGTGGATAATAGAGTGCAGTAGATAGAGATGCAGCAAAGTTTTACCGCGCTGACAAATTTTCCGTGAAGTTGCTAAATCCACCTCCATGAGTCATTTCACAAAGTTATCCTGCTTCACTAAGAATTTACCATTTGCAAGCCAGCCCACTAGTGTGGAGGGCTGAGGCATCTGTGACTTACCGCCTGCCCTGCCGGCAACCTGTGTTCGCAGTGCAAGTGGGCTGCCAGGGGCCAGCAGGTGAGGGAGAGGATTGAGCATCCAAAGGACAGCTGTTCTCTGCCAGGGAGGGAGGGAGGATTGGCAGTCCTGCTGAATGACTGCCCCTTGGTGGAGGCCCAAGGGTAGTGTGGGTTTGCTGGGCACCAAGGAAGGCAGGGGACTGTGGGACTTCTTCGGATGTGCAAGTGCCTGCACATACTTACATCTAGCATGTGCACCCCAGCAATAGGAAAGGGAGAAAAAATGGTGGAAAACTCCCCTGACTGATGACTGACCCTCTGCAGGCTCTGCACCTGGCCACCGGGCAGATCTCTGGCAAGTAAGTCACAGTGATATCAGGGTGACAGGGAGGGGGTCAGTCAGAGGGGGGCAGCTAGGTGGCAAAAGAGTTACAACCTATATGGAAAAATAAATTACCATTTGTAACGTTCCGTTGCTTTTTTTTTAAAAGTAAATTGTACTTAGAAATACACGAAAGCAGAGAGATGTCAAAAAAAGCAAATATACCCCCAACCAGACCCCTCCATTAAATTCCTTGGTGTGCAGTGTCCCTCTCCCCGCCATTCACCGCCTGATGAAAAAAAAAAAATTAATTCAGTCCCTGGTGTCCAGTGGTCCCACCTCCCACAAATTACCAATTGTTGACCAAATGTAAAAATAAATTATTTAATTCCAATCCCTGGTGTCTTGTCCCCCCACCCCCACTGATTGCCAATCACTTTAAAATTAGAAATAACGAATTTTAATCTGTGGTGTCTAGTGCCCCCCTGGCTGATTGCCAATCACCACTCCATGTACAATGTAATTATTTAATTGAATCCCTGGTGTCTAGTGGTCCCTCCCTTGCTGATCACTGGTCCCAATGTAAAAATAAGTTATTAAAGTCAATCACTGATGTCTACTGGTTCCCCCCATCCCTGAGCTGATGGTGAATAGCATTATTTCCCTAATGGACCCCCTACCTATCCCCATCCCCAAATGTTGCCATTGCCAATTCCCTGATGTCTAGTGGACCCCCCACCCCTTCAAGTAGTGCCCCATGTCCCCATTCCCCCCGACTCTGAGCAGGCAACCAGCACAGCCCTCCACTCTTCACCATGGCTGGCTGTCCAACTGATCTGGAATTTATGAGTGCGTACTTGTATAAGCATGTGCTCATTTATTGCTAAATTGTGCTCATTCAATGAGAGTTTTGGGGGGCACAGATAAGAGCAGAGGGCTGTTCCAGTCACCAGCAGGGGGTCAGGATGGGGGGGAACTGTGTCATGGACCTCAGGAGTCCACGATGCCATTCCAGCCATCATGATCCCCTGCTGGTGAATGAACGTGATCTGGTCTGGCTCTCAACGAATGAACATGTGCTTATAGAAGTATGCGCTCATCCATCCCAACTCAGTCAGATGGACAGCTGTGGTGGAGAGTGGAGGGCTGTGTTGGTCACCTGCTTGGGGTCGGGTGGGGGAAGTGGGGTCATGGGACACTACCTGATGGGGTGGGGGGTCCACTAGACACCAGGGAATTGGCAACATTTGAGAATGGGGATAAGAAGGGGGGACCCACTAGGGAAATAATGTTATTCAGAATTGGGTCAGTAATGGGAGGGGGTGCCACTACACCAGTGATTAGAGTTATTCATTTTAATTTTCCAGCAATTGGCAATAGGCATGGGGGGACTACAAGACACCAGGAAATGGAATTAATAATTACATTTCATATCCAGTGGTGATCAGCTGGGGGCAGGGTAACTAGACGCCAGGGATTAAAATTAATTATTTTAATTTTACATGGATTGGCGATTGGCTGGGGGTCCACTACACACCAAGAAAGTTTTATTCTAGGTGGGGCAACAATCAGAGGGAGAGAGTCAGACAAATTCTAGGAAAAAAACTCGGCAAAATGTGAAGTTTGAACTCCACCAGTGGAGTTGCCCAACTCTGCATTTTTTTGGAGTTTTGGGGGTAGAGGGGTGAAGTTTCAATTTGAAAACTTTGCAAAATGAGGAAAGTCCACAATTTTTTTTGCAGAGTGAATTTTCCCCACATCGCCCATTTCTAGTGGTGGATAATAGAGGTGTGCTCTGTTGTGTTGTTAAAATATGGTAAAACTAGCACATGACTAAATTTTAGTAGTAAGTAATCTGTTTCTTAATTTTGTGTGCAGTTTGGTAATGATGTTACTTAAAAAAACACAGTATGACTATAAACATATAGTTTAGTTCATTTCTCATTTATCATCAATCAACTTTAAAGTAATCAGTGCTGGCCATCCTTTATCTGTCATGATTAATTTCATTTAAGCATCCACATCCTCCTCTTTCATCAATTTGCAGTGGTGTACATGGAATGTTCAGAGCTGGGAGATTGAGAAGACAAATCAAGATGGAGTGACTATGAGAAGGCTAGGATAAAAACCCACCAGCTGTATGGCAGTCACTATATACCTCTTAATATTATGTCACTGAAATGTTGAGCAATGGTATTCAAAATGTAGGAAATTAGGGATACTGGTCTTAATAATGTGGGCCACATCAACACATACGGAGACACACATTAAGAACACTGGAAGCTATTGACTTAACAGCATTACAGCCCTAATTAGAGCTTGAACACCAGTTGGAAACCTTAACAATGGTGTGATGACGACTTACATTGAGTCCTTTTTGGGTCCTCACCTTACACTGAAGGTGCCATTTAATTTCAGCTCTTAAAGAGCTGTTAATCATGCCCGGCCATCAGAAACAATGAAATAGATTAGCATGAGAATAAAAGCCTACTAATGCAGGGACTTTTTTAACTTCATTGGCAGCCACGGAAGACCTGCATTTGTAAGATAGAGAAGTAGAAGATTAGCTGCACTAGTCCAGGCCCCAGACAAGCAAAATAATGTTAAAATCCACTCTTGCTTCCAATATGAACTCTTCCTTTTCTTCACCCCTGACAGTTTCAGTAACCTCTTTATAAATGATGTTGTTTAAAACTTCGACTCTCCTCTCAAAAGTAACATGGTCCTCAGCAGTACACTGTAAAATATGTCTTATTAAGACTTTTGCAACAACCAAAAAATTTGTACCATAATAATGCACTGTGTCAGTGCCAATGACTTGACAGATAATAGAGGGAGAATAACATTATGAAGATAAAGGCTGTACACTAGCCAGTGCCGGCAGATGGTGGATAGATAAGGTGGCAGATAATAGAGGGAATTTACATATAGACAGAATGGTACAGAAGGTCAGTCCAGTGGATAAAGAGGGTGGCAAATAATAGGAGGATAATAGAGGATGCACTGAACATTTTCTTTTCCCTTTGGTTAATTAAGACAGTGTTTATATGATAGTAGGTGTGATGCATGGGCAAGAACTCCATCTGATAACTGACATATCTATTCCCCCAGTACATCATCAGCATTGTGACCTCACTGACTATGACATCTCCACTGCTTTGAAAGAGCCACTCGATAACTGCCATGTCAGTCACCAGTGATGTCACTGTCAGTGAGATCATAATGCTGATGATGTAGTGGGGGGGAGTAGAAACTGATATGTCAGTTGCCAGGCTGAGAGCTGTTCCACACATCCAGCACAATATTATTTCATAGAAGTCTCTTTAATGAGCAATGGGAAAAGGAAAAATACTTCAGAAACAAAAAGTTACAACTTTTTCTTAAAATTTGTTACATCTTCCTGTGTGCCTGTTTTGATTTCACTAGCTCTTTAAGGAGGGTATGTATGAACTCCCTTTGACCCCATGGCACAATTATGCCTACGTGAAAACAAAAGCCAAGAGGATGACTGCTGGAGTCTGAGCCACATGATTCACAGCTACTGAGTTTGACAATTGAGGGAAATATTAAAAAAAAATGTCTGCCATAGCAGTAAGAGTGACCTGCCTCACATGAAGGCAGCCATTGTGATGGTGGTGCTGAGATTAGAAGTTCAAGTACAGGAGGGTGGGGAGGACATGGAACACACTGAATAAAGGAGTAGTGATGTTGAAGATGATGATGATGATGACACTGATAAAGTGTAGTTGCTAGATAAGGAGGTTGGAGAAAGAGGTAGAATAAAGTGAAAGAGGTTGTCCACATCTAATAACAGTGGTGCTGTGGGACAAGATGAAAGGGAAGGGGAAAGTAATGCTGCTGTTGTGGCTGGGAAAAACTCTAAGTAAACGCTGAATGTTGAAATGGAGCTTCTTTTATCTGAACGTGAAAACTCTTGTGATGATGAAAAAGCTAATACTGATCTTGCTGCTACATCAGCTCATCATCATACTAAAAAGGGCCATGCACCAGTTTATGTTGAAAAGTATCTCTGGCCCCTCCCATAATTCTTCCTAGCGCAGTCGTTACATCTCCAGCTGTGCCAGTTGCAGCATCACCCCTCCTCCCTCAGCTAGTAGTCAAACAGGAGTTCAGCATGTTTGTAATTCATTTGCATCACCAGGTAAGAAAAAAGGTCCAGCTCCCCATACAACGCACAGGGGAAACACCAAACCTTGCTCAACAACTAACACACTGAAATCTAGACAATGGAAAATCATGTACACAAATGTTCGCAGTCTGGAAAACAAGTTACCAGACCTGCAGGAAATAATGACAGAGGCTAAACCTGACATAGAAGCCATTAGTGAGACATGGTTTGCCAATAACCACACTTGGGACACTTCAGTACCTGGCTATGTACTCTTCAGAAGAGACCAAGGTGCAAAAAGGGGGTGGAGTGACCCGTTATGTCAATGAAAATATCAAAGCTACAGAAATTCAGAATACACATAAGGAGCCAGAAGAACTGTAGGTCACCCTGGAAATGGGACAGCCATACAAACTGGGGTTGTCTACAGGCCTCCAGGCCAGGGGGAGGACATAGACACATTACTGTTAGAAGATATACAAAACATGACACCTAAAGGGGGAGGTTCTGATAATGGGAGACTTCAACATGCCAGATACAGATTGATAAATACCAGCAGGAACATCTTCCACAACTAGACACATAGTGGATTCCCTGCAGGAGGAGGGCCTCAAACAACTGGTACAATGACCCACAAGAGACAAGGCTATCCTAGAGCTAGTACTGACTAACAGGGAAAGGATCACAGATCTCCAGGTAGAAGGTCACCTGGGGGCCAATGACCATCACATGGTATGGTTCAATTTGGTCACTAGAGCTAAATCATCCCATTCCAAGGCAGAAATATTGGTCTTCAGAGGAGCTTACTTTGATAAGATGATCAACAGAGTTAAGCTGGCCCTGGCAAAAAGAAATACAGGTGAGGGAGTACAGGCAAAGTGGGCAAGCATTAAGGATGCAATACTTGAAGCAGCATCCCATTTTGTTAGAAAGAAAAGGAAGTGCAAAAGAAGAAGGAAACCATTTTGGTTCTCAAAAACAGTAGCAGAAAAGGTCAGAGCCAAAAGGCTGGCCTTCAGGAAATATAAGGGAACGCAGCGGGATGAAGATAGGGAGGCATACCAAACTTCCCTAAGGGAAGGAAGGAAGGAAGGCAGGCAAAGGCCCAAACTGAGGAAACACTAGCACAAACAGTAAAAGAATGTAATACGACTTTCTATAGATACATTAGTGAAATGAGAAAGTCCAGAGGGGATATTGCTAAGATCAAAGGGGATAAGGGGGCATGTGAGGAGGAGGACCATGTAAAAGCATCTATCCTAAATACTGTAAATATTTTCTGCTCAGTATTTACTGAAGAGAAAGTAGGGCAGGGCCCACAGCTCAGCACCATGAACACGGGGGGGGGAGGGAAGTGTGCACTAGTCCCTTCACAAAAGAAAGGGTCCTACAAGAGCTCTATAAGCTCAGGGTGGACAAGGCAATGGGACCTGATGGCATACATCCCAGGGCACTAAAGGAGCTAAGGGTGGAGCTAGCAGAGCCATTATCAGAACTGTTTAGTGAGTCTCTGAGCACAGGAGGGTCCCAGAAGACTGGAGAAGGGCTTATGTGATCCCACTCCACAGGAGTGGTAGCATGGAGGAGGCAGAGAACTACAGACCAGTCAGTCTTACCTCAGTAGTGGGCAAGATTATGGAGGCAATCTTTAAGGAAAGGATAGTGCAACACCTGGAATCTATAGGAGCACAAGATCCAATACAGCATGGGTTTACAACAGGAAGATTCTATCAAACTAATCTCATAGATTTCTTTGACTGGGTAACCAGAGTGGTGGACCAAGGGGGAGCAGTTGATGTCACTTAACTTGACTTCAGCAAAGCTTTCGATACTGTTCCACATAGAAGATTGATTAATAAGCTGGGTAGGCTCGGAGTGGGTCAGAGGTTGGTCAACTGGGTGGCAAACTGGTTGATGGGCAGAAAACAGAGAGTGGTGGTAAATGATATACAGTCAGAAGAGATGCAAGTCACAAGTGGGGTACCTCAGGGATCAGTCCTGGGGTTAGTCCTCTTCAATATCTTCATCAGTGACATTGCAGACGGACTGGAGGGTAAGGTTTATCTATTTACAGATGACACCAAGATCTGCAACAGAGTAGATGATCCAGATGGGGTGGGTAGAATGAGAAGAGATCTGGATAAACTGGCAAAATGGTAGGAAGAGTGGCAACTGGGGTTTAATGCAAAGAAGTGCAAGATCATGCACATAGGGAAGAGAAACCATGAAGCCACCTATAGGCTGGGAAGGGAGTTGCTGGCAGTCACAAGGGAAGAAAGAGACTTGGGCATCATCATCACAGATGACCTGAAATCATCCAGGCAGACCACTAAAGCAATAGGTAAGGGTAGGGGAACGTTGAGGTGTATTAGTAGGGGTATCACAAGTCGTAAGAGGTAGGTAATAATCCCTCTTTACAAGACACTGGTTATGCCTCATCTGGAGTACTGCATGCAGTACTGGAGGCCACACCTTCACAAGTACCTTAACCAAACTGAGGCAGTCCAAAGAAGGGCAACCAAAATGGTGCAGGGACTGCATCAGAAAACATAGGAGGACAGATTAACGGAGCTCAATATGTATACCCTAGAGCAAAGGAGGGAGAGAGGTGATATGATCAAAACATTCAAACACCTTAAAGGCATTAAACAAGGTGAAAGAGTCTAACATGTTTCAATATAAGAAAAATAGCAGAACAAGAGGACACAGCATGAGATTAGAGGGAGGCCGATTAAGGGGCAATGTAAGGAAGTTCTTTTTCACAGAAAGGGTGATGGATGCATGGAACAGCTACCTCAGGAAGTGGTGGATATAAATACAGTGCATGGTTTCAAACAGGCATGGGATAGGCATAAGGGAGCAATACAGATGAGTATAAATAGATAGGCCATTGACAGAGCAAAGGCCGATGGCACTTTCGTAAGGTAAAAAAAGAAATGAGCAGACTGGATGGGTCTTGCAATCCTTATCTGCTGTCAACTTTTATGTTTCTATCAGCAGTCAGAAAATTTCAAGAAAGAAAATATCCTATCTGCAATTTTTTCACAACAGATAGCAAAGATGAAAAGCAGGATGTCACCCTTGTGGTCAGTGTGTAAGCAGGGGCAAACAGGAAGTGCATTTGGGAACCGGAGGACAGACAAATAATCTGTTAACATATCACTGCTGCACTCAGTTGGTACACCTGAAAAAAAAAGCTAGGAGCAAGGTATAGAGGGATCTACTGTTGTTTTTGATTAGATAAACAGGAGCAAGCAGAATTGTTGTAGTAAGAAAATGAGCACTTGCTACCAAGGAAAGCAGCTCCAGCTCCGTCAGCCTCCACAGCTTCAAGCAGTGTGCCAACAGCAAATATCAAGCAATTTCTTTTAAAATGTGTATCAAATTCCTGTGCAACTAACAGCAGATATGAAATTGACCCTCCCAGTCACCGTCCACAGAATAATCATCACCTTTCCCATCACCATCATAATTTCTCCTATCAGAAAAGTGACAAAAACTTCTAGAAAAAAAAAACTAGTCATTAAAAACATTCATATTGCACAAGATCAAGCCACACTGCCTGACATTTTTGAACACCATACAAAGTACCACAGAAACCACCCAGTGGTATGTGTGTATAAAGGATATATCGCAATAATGTTAACACAAACACTGTTGCCATATTATTTTGTAGAAGACAAGGGATTCTGGCATTTTGCTCAAAGAGCTTGTTCCTAGTGACAAGTGCTTAGCCACACATATTTTTTCAACAGTTAGTCATGCCAGAAATGTTCATCTCTATCTGTGCCTCAGTGAAGGAGGCCTTGAACCAGTGTGCAGCAGTAGTCCAGGTACACATAACTAGGTCTAGGTGAAGTGTTTAAGTTTGGCACAGTGTGTGCAGAAGAACACAAAATGGCCTGACTTTGCATCGTGGAAAGTGCCACTTAATGCATGTGTTTGAATCGCGAATTGCCCACTTCACCAGGTGGTGACTTCAAGTAGTGGCACTTTGCTGGTGAAGGTGCTACTTCACATAGTTTATGATGCTGCAGGCTGAAGTACACACAGCGGTACCTTTGCCAGAGAAGGGACACTATGTGTACAATAGTTATTTTTTAAAATATGCTTAAGAAATGCCCCCAAACTGCATACTGATACTTCATATGTAATAACTTCTCCCACATCACTAGCTGAATAGGGCAGTATAGCGCAGTGGTTTAAGGCTCTAAGCTGCAAATCTGGTGACATCCAGCAGACCAGACCTCGGTTTGAATCCCACAGCTTCCACTTGCATACTGTATGACCCTGAGCAAGTCACTTAATTTCCCTGCTCTCCCAGGTTGCACTTATAAAAAAGCTTTCAGCCTAGTGTGTCTCACCTGGTTAAACAACTAAATAAAAAACAAATAATCATATTCTCCAGATCCCCTTCCCTCCTATCACACACTTTCTTCCTGCTCCCAGTGTCCAAAGAGATTTTTTTATTTCATTATTTTTAACTCAAGCCACCTTCAAATAAATAATGCACACCAACCACGCCACAAACCCACTGCCACATTGTCACCCTCCTCCCCCATCACACAGAGGATACTAAGTTGAGTCCAGCCTTTTTATAATTATCCTGTAAAAAAGAAAACATCTCCTGCAGCAGTGACCAGCCTCTCTTTATCCCCAGCTCATTCACAATGAATGATTTGGTAATGGCATGCTAGCAGTAACAGCATATTGGCCACTGTGGTAAGCCCATCGGCTAGTACTACTAGCACATCCTCACCAATTCATTTATTGTGAAATAGCTGGTAATTAGGTAATGCTAGTCACTGCTGCAGGGGATAGTTTTCTTTTATACAGGGGACTTACAAAAAGACTGGATTCAACTTAGTATCCTTTGGATGATGAGTGAAGGATGGTGGTGGGCTGTCAGTGGGCATGTGGAGTGGGGGTTGTGCATTATTTATTTGAAAGTGACTGAAGTCTAGAGTGAGAAATTGGAATTCTCTATGGCCTCACTACTGGAGTGTGGGAAGGGTCATAATAATGTAACAAATTAGAAACTTTCAATCCCATACGTAGTCGTCTGTCCACAATGTCTCAATAATCACTGTTATGTCTGATTTGCCTTGCAGCACTAGTGCGGCGAGTTTATCAAATTTGTTGTTTAAGCTTCTTGCATTAAATAAATGGCAATTTACTACATCTGAATATGTGGCACATTTACACATGTTATGAATGGCTTGAGGGCTATTCACCATTAAACTGTTTGAAACCCCTTTCCCTATTAGTTTAAATCAAACCAATCTAGAACTTGTTTTAAAGCATGACTTAGTTTTTACATGCCTTTCTTATTTAAATTCAAACCATCTTTGGCATATACAGATTTGTAATTATTAACAAGGACCATACGTCAATGAATAGAATGTTTGTTGATGCACACCAATTTGAGAACCTCGAGTTAATTCACTCAATTGTACATTTTTTATCAATATGCACTACAGGTATAGGCAGGATACCTGACACTGATCTTTTACCATTTTTTTTCTTTTACACACTTGGCTAGTGAGATCAGATCATAGCAGATACCCTTTTCATGATGTTTTCCAATATTATTTATTCCCACGTGTAAGATTACTGGTGACGCCTGATCTTTGCCCAAATTATCTAGTCTAAGCTTAACATCTTCTATTTTTGCCCCAGGAAGGCAGAATACAGATGTGTTAATTTTATTGTCATCACAGATATGTGTATCTGTGAACTGAACCACGGGGTCACCCATTACTACCTTCTGACATAATCCTTTCTGTCCCTTATCTTTAGATCTGGGGGCGGCTGGGGGATTTAGCCTTTCTATTAAGTTTCCTACTTGATAATGGAGCTATATTAAGCATTTGATCCTCTTGCAAGTAAGAGTAACTATTAAGCAATTGAATCTAAATGTTACCCAATGCTTTTCTACCAATTTTATATTTGTGTTTTTTCACAGTAGTCCAGTCTTCTACCAAATCATTGTTTTTTTCACTCTTTCCATCACTTTGGAGAGTTTGCTAAGTCTGAATCACCACTGTTAATTCTTTTTTTCTGTTTACCCTGTAACTTGTGCATATTCACTGTATTATTACCTAAATGAGTAAATTGGTCCTTGGTATTTTTTAGTTCTTCTATTAATTTTTGAATATTAATACATTTTTCACAAACAAAACTGTGTGCATTAGCATCCTCTGTACTGTTCTGCACATACATTTTAACTGAACCTTCTCAACACAGTATCTTAAAAAAAATCCATCAGTGGGCAGCAGCTCATTTTCTTTATATTTACACGCTAACACAGAGGAACTGCAGTTACTCTAACTGCAATTTTATGTCACAATGTCTATTTATCTGACGTCGCCTCTAGAGGCTTCACTTAATTGCAGTGGGATATGATCTTAATATTCTTGGTAGATCTAGACAGAGAGACAGCCTTTCAAAACCCAGTATGTTGCAGGTTTAGCAAATGTTGTGTGACTAAGGTATACTTTAAATTGCACAGCTCAAACAGTAATTCTTCCTTTTTCAGTGCCCTACTATACTGGGAGAAGGAAGATGGATAAACTCAAAAGAGCAATTCCCTCTTTCCAAATGTCCTACAATACCGATGGAAGAAACTAGTTAAACAACCCTTTGCTGCTACTTACAAATAAGCTGTTTGACACCTTTAGGCCTAAGTTTTATTTTAGTTCTGCTATTTTACTGTGCCCTTTCATCCCCTTGTCCTCTGTGGGCACTGCAGCCATATTCAGACAGGATGCTGAAGTCTCAGCTTGCATCTCCATGCACAGCACTGTGCACCTGCCCTGCTCAGTGGTGAGCAATATATGCAGCGTGACCTGGAAATGAAGTCCAGGGGTCATACAGTGCTCAAGCTCCCCTTCTAATTATTAAAATGCTTACAGTTTAAAAATACACCTCTGGAGTGTGTCCCCTACAGTACTAAGTTTGCACACTTAGCAACTTGCAGTTAATTCAGGCAGTTTAACACTGATTATATGTTCTGTAGTTTGTGGTGTAATAGCCATAAACTACACCTCCCAGCTCACTTCCTGTAGTATCTTCTTGGTTTCACACCATACTCCCTTCACAGTTCAAAATGTAAAACAATTCAGATCAACACATAAATCACTAGTTTGTGCTGCTAGCTGACTTACATACAAATAGTTTCCTTTGCAGTGAGCCAAGAATCAGCACAACCTATCTCACAACAGCAACTAAGTGCTGTCATGCCTCTTGTGAAGTCATAATCATCTCATTTATCCTGAACTGTCCCTTTTGCATCCTTTAAAGTGTTATCCTGGTGTGACTCCTGCTTCCATCACCTGTTGCTGCAAGACTGACAATAAGACCTTCAAAATCTTCCTCCTCCAATGGTTATCCTCCAAAGCACTATCCTGCTCTGTCTCATGCTTTTGCCTCTCATCATTACCTAGTTCCAAACTACCAGAATGACCTTCTTTTAGCCATCACCTAAGTCCATTAGTCATCCTGTCAATTAACAGTATTTGAAGCCTCACTGCTCACTCTGCTATGCTAAGACCACTGGAAGCCACTTTAGAGAATTATTTTGAAATGTCTTTCTCACTGCATTGCTCTGCTTGCATACTTATTAACCTCAATCTTCTGTCTCCTCCATCCTTTAGACATGCCTTTTGTATGAGCAGGAAATCATCAGAAATCACCCAATTGTCCCTCCTAATTCACACTGGCAGCAAATTGGGGTGAGAGTCAGGGACCCCAGTGTTTTGGCTGGTGTGTGACTTTCCCTCCTCCCTGATATTTCTCTGTGTTATATCCTTTAGGTGCAGTCTTTTGAATTTGTTTTTCTGTCTGCAGGCATTTGTGTTAATCAAACACTGATGTAATAATTTTATAGTGTTGTTACTGAAGGTCCAATTGTTTGAGCAACAATGTGTATTTTTTTCAGAAAAACCTGTGAATAAAAATGGAACATACTCAATAAGTTATACAATTTTCTGTCATCCAACTAAGTGCCACTTGCAAAATAACCGTACAAATGTCAAAGAATTTCTCAAAATGTGGAGGTGCACACAATTGAATAAAGATGCCTGTTGCCAAAAATAAAAAGATTTGGACAAGCTGAAACTATGCCAGCCTGCAGACCACAATAAAATATTGAATTTAGCTACACAGTACCAAGGAAAACAGGCATACGCCAAGGCACTTTGAGAAATACAAATGTCAACAAAACAAAACAACAAAAAAAAAACAACAATTAAAAACACAGAAAAGCATCCAACAAAAGAAGAAAACAAGTCCACATGTTCTTAAAAAATACATCACTAAAATAATGATGCCAAGTTGTAATGGACATCAGAAAGCAAGCAACAACAATAGGCAAATAACCTGCCTGGAAATATGGCACCCACTGAAGCCTCATTGCTCACCCTGCTGGGCAGATCAATTGAGCCAATGTAGGAGAATTACTTTCCATTTAGTTTTTCCATGTATTTTCAAAATTACTGAGCCATCAATTTACTCTCTTCTCCATCACCAGCATTTGTGACTAAAGAGGATACATGCAGGTGAGCATCAAGTTATCTAATTGTCTCTTAAAAGTTGCACTGGCAGGGACACTGGTCTTTGGACTAGTGTTTTATTCATGTCCCTCCCTAAAATCCTTCTGCAGCATCTCTGCTTAATGCTGCAGAGCCAAGTGCAGATACTTTTTCTGATTGGGCTGCATGGTTTCCATCAACCGCTGCTGCCTAATTCTGCTGGTGGCACCAGTAGCAGGGACATGTCATTTCACGCTAGTCATTCCACTCTGTGAAAACTCGCCTGGGGCTATGAGCTCTGGCATCAATCCCCATCCTGCAAAATCCATTCCCATTTTGTGCCCCCTTGAGTTTATTTTATTATATTTATGCTGGGGGTGAATTGCTAGAGGACAATTTATAGAGGGGCACACTTTACTCAGAAGCACATGGTTTAGAGTGACATGTCACAGACTGAATTGACCAGTGTGAATTGTTGTGTAGCCCTGGCACCAGTTGATGGTTGTACAGCCTTGCTGTTAATGGTCTCACTCTCTTCACATGGCCTGTCTCCATCACACTGTCTACCATGTTCTAGTGCATCTCATTATGGAGTCAGAAAAGTTTGGGAGACTTAAATTTGGTATTTAAATAGGTATAGATTCCCCTTGTTCTGTTGGAACATAGTAAAACACATCTAGAGACTGGAGGGAGCATGGAGTCAAACACATTTGGGAGACTTAAACTGGTATTTAAGCAGGTATGGGGAATTACTGTGCACTGCTGGGGCACAGCAAACATGGAGAGAGTGAGAGAGAGAGGGAGGGAAGGGGAGAGAGAGAGAGAGAGTGAGACTGTTTTCATAAAAAGTTGAAACACTTAAAATCTAGTATGTAAACAGGTATGCAGATTCACTCCATGCTGCTATGGCATGGCACAACACACTTAGAGAGACAGCGTGTTACAAAGATTCCCTATATTCTGCTGAGACACAGCCAAACACACACACAGACTGAAGAGAAAGTGGTGTCAGGCAAACTTGGGAGACTTAAATCTGATATTTGAAAAAGCACAGAGATTCAGGAATAATAAACAGTGCTGCATATAAGGATGGAGCTAAATGATTTAAGAAATGACCACTCCCGCCCTCTCACTTAGTAGAGGGGGGTTGTTTTCTCAGGAGCTGGTGACATGCTACTTTAACAAAACATAATGTTTAGGCACTGTCCAGCTTGTATTTCCCATTAGTTCTGTATTCCTCCTCCACATTGTTTAGTAGTGAAGTCATCTGCATGAAAACAGGCTCTTTGCTCCTGAAGAGTTCATCTATTTCTGCTGCTTTCTCCCTGCTTGAAGTCATAGAGCACTGCTTGCAGCCTCACAGTTACTACCATGACAACAGATTGTGATGTCACAGCAGAGGATTATGACTTGAAGTAGGGAGAAAGCTATAGAGGCAGATGAACTCAAAATGAACTGTAAGGGACAACAACTATATATTCTTACACATTTCTTTAGTAATACATTACGGGAAGGAGAAATACGTAAATTGAATGCACGCAGAATTGCACCTAAATATTATGTTTTTTTAAGTTTTCTTTGAGGTGTCAGTAGCTCTTTAATGGTCTGTGGGCTTAGTACCAGGATGGGCCAGAAAGCAAGTCAACTGGAGGTTTCTCCTGGGGGCCAAGTGTTAAGAACAATCATGTCTAACATAGAAACATAGAAACACAGAATTTGACAGCAGATAAGGACCGCTTGACCCACCCAGTCTACTAATTTCCCTACCTAATGGATAAGCTGCAGATCCTAGTTTACCAGCAGCCTACTTCTTTCTACCCCCACCCCCTAAAATTGCCTTATGGATGTCCCATGCATGCTTGAATTCAACCACTGTTTTTGACTCCACAACCTCCTCTGGAAGGCTGTTCCATGCATCCACAACCCTCTCTGTGAAAAAATACTTCCTTAAATTACCTCTGAGCTGCCCTCTATCTTCAAATTGCACCCCCTTGTTCTTGCACACCTCTTTTTTTGAAAGATGCTACCCTCTTGGACTTTGTTGATTCCCTTGAGGTACTTGAAAGTTTCTATCATGTCCCCCCTCTCCCTCCTTTCCTTGAGGCTATACATATTAAGCTCCTTTAGTCTCTCTTCATATGTCTTCCGGTGCAGACCCTGCACCATTTTAGTTGCCCTCCTCTGGACAGCTTCCATCTTGTCTATGTCCTTGTGGAGATTGGGTCTCCAGAACTGTACACAGTACTCCAGATGCCAGGGCTAGGGGTAGAGAGATTCCTGTTTAGAGTGCTCTGATCAAAGTCTTTGTTAGGGGTGCCTATTGTTGTCTGCATTTCTCAAGAGTGAATAGTTTCATTGCTTACCTAGTGGATTAAGTGTTCCTCTCTTACAATACTTAAGAAACATAAAACATGTAAGGTCTTAAAAGTGAATTACACTTTCACTGAATGTCCCTGTCCTGTTGGATGCTTGGAACAGGGATATCTTGTGTACAACCACAAGTGGTGCAGTACACCTGTGCACCATCACTCTGTACTGGTTAGCATCTTGTTTACTGACTTATGGGGTGGGACATTCAGAGCAGATGCGTCATGCACAACAGGGATGCGCCAGTGCAAGTGTGGAAATGCGCCATTGTGCGATATTCAGCGGGAGCTGGCTGCACAGCACAATAGGCAATGCACCAGAACACAACAGTAATGAATGCATGTGCAACCGCAAGGGGCTGAACCATGAATAACATGCACAGTGCAATATTCAACAGCATGTGACATGCGCAATAGCGGAGCAAGCGGAAGTTGCGAGACAGCGGAAATTAGCTAAAATAAAAGGGAGCAAGAGAAGGGAGGGAGGAAGAACTCGCCACATAGAAGCCACAGGTGGGAGCATGGAGACAGAGTGTCAGGGAGGAAAGACAGGAAGCAAGGAACAGGAGTGGCCAGGAGTAGGACAAGGCCCACCAGAAGTGTGCCAGAGTGAGTGTAGGAGTGGGGTGCCCGTGCCAGTGTGTGAAAAAGTGCGTGAGAGTGCCACAGTGGACTGAGGGCAGTGGCAAGGGGCAGGGCAGCCACAGGCAAACAGCTATGGGAGAATCCAGTGCAGGGGAAGCACCAGCAACAGACAGCTGGGGGAACAGGAGAACAGCCACCCAGGGGAGGGAACACCAGCCAGGGACATGGCCAGTGCCACCTTCCAGATGGAGGCAGTAATGAGGGGTGTGAGAAGGCAGGCAGAAGGGAGGCACAGCCATGGAAGGGTCCGTCAGTGGTATGCACAGAACAGGCAGTACTGAGCCCGCACCATCTTCAAACAGTACTCTGACACAGAGATAGTGGTCCAGTACCACCTGAACTGGGCGATTCTGAGGCAGCTCTGTGATGTCATTATCCACCTAGGTACTAATGACCTGGCAAATGGGGAGCCAAAGGAAGTTCAGGAAGAGTTTAGGAAACTGGGGAGGGGTCTCAAGCAAGTAGCTACTTCTGTCACTTTCTCAGAAGTACTACCTGTGAGAGGCAAGGGAGAGCATAGGAGTGCATGCACCAGGAACTTTAACTCATGGTTGAAGAACTGGTGCTGTGAGGAAGGGTTTGGATTCATTGGTGACTGGGGACCCACCTGGAGGGATGGAAGTTTGTTCAAGCCTGACGGCCTGCATCCATCCTGGAGGGGAATCCAAGCACTCAATGATAAGTTTAAATGCTACATTGACAAGCATTTAAACTAGCAAAGGGGGGTGGCAGGCCAGCAAGGAGGGTACCTACTTCTCACCCCCCACAGCTAGCAGTGGAACCAGTGAACCAGAGGAGTGGCTATCTCTGCAAAGCAGTGTGCAAAAGATGGATATTAGTGCCCAAGAGGTGGATAAGCAGAAAAGGGGCAAAATTAAGCAGAAGAGCAGACAGCAAGGAGAACTAGGGATAAATGTCAACCAAGGAAGGGGCTGGAGTAGAACAGTGAAACAGTCTAGGGAGGTCAAATCATGGAAAGCCATGTGTGCAAATGCCAGGAGCCTTAGCAACAAGATGGAAGATCTGAGGCTGTCATGGTGCAGTCAGACCTGGACATTGTGGCCATCACTGAAACCTGGTGTAATGATAACCAAGACTGGGAGATGGCCATACCTGGCTACAACATATTCAGAAGAGACAGAGCAGGCAGGAAGGGAAGAGGAGTGGTACTGTATGTGAAAAATGACATAAGGGCCACAGAGATCCAGGAGGAACAAAATGGGGGAGAGATACTGTGGGTTAAGCTGGAAAGGAAAATGGGGACAGCCCTTCACACAGGTGTGGTCTATAGACCACCAGCCCAGGAGGAAGAAACAGATAGGGAGCTGATGCTAGCCATCCAAAGGATGGCAGACAAGGGTGAGGTAGTACTGGTTGGAGACTTCAATATTCCAGACGTGAACTGGAGCATCCCAGCAGCAGCATCAACTAGGAGCAGATTTATCCTGGACTCCCTTCAGGGTGCCTTCCTCAAGCAACTGGTCATGGAACCAACTCGGCGAAGGCAATACTGGACCTTGTGCACAAGCAGGGACAGTGTGATGGGGGTAACAGTGGGGGAGCACCTGGGAAACAGTGACCACCAGTCATTGTGGTTTGAAATCACAGAATGAGCAGAACCAAACCACACAAAAACACGTATCCTGGATTTTAGGGGGCAGACTTTGGGAAAATGGGGAGATACTTGAAAGAGGCATTAAGGGAATGGGACAGGAATCAGGGGTTGAGGAACAGTGGGCAGTATTTAAAATGGGATTACAAGAACAACAGAATTATACATTAAGCAGGTTAGCAAGAGGAAAAGGAAGAGGAGACCATTATGGTTTTCCAAAGAGGTAGCAAAGAAAGTGAAAGCCAAAAGATTGCATTCAGGCAATACAAAAGACACAGGCAGAAGGGATAGGGAGAAGTACCAGGAGAAGCAAAGGGAGGCAGGGAGGTCAGTAAGGAAGCCAAAGCTCAGACAGAAGAGCACATTGCAAAATCAGTGGGTAGAGGGACAAAACCTTTTACAGGTACATAAGGAAAAAGAAAGACAAAGGAGGGATAGTGAGACTGAAGGGGAGGATGGGGCGCGTGGAGGATGACAACAGTAAAGCTGACATATTGAACAGGTATTTCTGCTCAGTCTTTACTGAGGAAGAGGAGGTTAATGGGTCTGAAGGGAGTACAAGGGGTGAGAATGGTGCAGAAATGGACACAAGTCCCTTTACACGAGAAAGGGTCCTGAAGGAACTGGAAGTAATAAGAGTTGATAAAGCAATGGGGCCAGATGGGGTGCACTCCAGGGTCCTTAAAGAACTAAGAGAGGTGGTGGCTGAACCTCTGGCTATCCTGTTTAGCCGATCACTGGAAACAGGGGAGGTACCCAAAGACTGGAGGACAGCAGATGTAGTCCCCTTATACAAAAGTGGGAACAAAGAGGAAGCAGGGAACTACAGACCAGTCAGCCTCACCTCGGTAGTGGGGAAGATCATGGAAGCACTACTGAAGGAGAGATTGGTGGAACATCTGGTTGTCAATGGACTACAGGACCAAAGACAGCATGGTTTCACCAGGGGGAGGTCATGTCAGACCAACCTTGTTGAATTTTTTGACTGGGTGACTAGGGAGGTGGACCAGGGGAGGGCAGTGGACATGGCCTATCTGGACTTTAGCAAGGCCTTTGACACTGTGCCACATAGAAGACTATTACTCAAACTGGGGAATATGGGTGTGGGTAGGACAGTAGTGTGGTGGGTAGGTAACTGGCTGGGTGGCAGGACACAGAGGTGGTGGTAAATGGCTGTCACTCCACAGAGGAAGAGTGACCAGTGGGTACCACAGGGATCAGTGCTGGGACGGTCCTATTCAACATCTTCATCAGTGACATTGGAGGACCTAGAAGGCAGAATTTCACTGTTCGCTGATGAGACAAAGCTCTGTAACAGAGTAGACACACCAGAGGGTGTAGATAGAATGAGAAGCGACCTGCAGAAACTTGAAGAATGGTCAGGGGTTTGGCAGTTGAAATTCAATGCAAAGAAGTGCAAGATAATGCATATGGGGCACAAATACCCTGGCACAATATATCAGTTGGGGGGTGAGGATATAGCATGCACCAAGCTGTAAAGGGATCTTGGGGTTATCATCTCTGATGACCTCAAGGTAAGGAAACAGTGTGACAAGGCAGCAGGTAAAGCAAATAGGATGCTGGGATGTATAGGCAGGGGCATCACCAGCAGGAAAAGGAGGTCATAATTCTGCTATACAAGACACTAGTGAGGGCCCCACCTGGAGTACAGTGTATTCAGTTCTGGAGACCATACCTCGTAAGGACATAGACAGGGTAGAAGGTTCAGAGAGGGCAACAAGATGGTGCATGGATTGCATCACAAGTCCTATGAAGACAGGTTGAAGGAACTGAACATGTACTCCTGGAGGAGAGGAGGAGAGAGGGATATGATAGAGACATACAAGTATCTTACAGGGAGGAAACAGGTGCAGGAAAACACTATTTTTAAGCGAAAAGATGTTCCAGGACTAGAGGGCATGGGATGAAGTTGGAGGAGGACAATTCAGAGGAAACATGAGAAAGAATTTCTTCACAGAACGGTTGGTGGACAAGTGGAACACCCTGCCAGAGGAAGTGGTGGGGGCTGAAACAATCACGGGATTTAAGAATGCATGGGATAGACATAAAGGAATTCTGGAAGTCAGGGGTAAGGGGCAACAGACTTCTAGGAAAACAAACTGAACTTACAAGCTCAAATGGGCAGACTGGGTGGGCCATAGGCCCTTATCTGCCGACACTGTCTATGTATCTATGTATCTAAGAGATGCAGGCACCCACACAACAGAGCCATGCGCTGGCAGTGGAGACAAAGGTGACAGCCATCATGTGCCTGTTCACCACGGACACCTTCCAGAGACCAACAGGGGACACAACTGGAATAACCCAGTCGGCTGCGTCACACCTACTCACACAATTCCTCAGCGCATTGCTGCCACATGCTGCTGAGTGCACCCATTTCCCCAGCACTCAGGCAGGGTGCACAGCACACATACAGGAGTTCCATAGGGTAGTATGGTTGCCTGGCATGCTCGGGGCCATTGATTGCACCCATGTAGGCATCCACATGCCACCTGGCCCGGAGGGTGTGGCATACATAAACTGAAAGGGCTACCTGAGCATAAACTGCCAGGTGGTGTGTGATGCCAGGGGGTTCATAACCAATGTCTGTGCCACACGCCTTGGGGGAGCACACGATGCCTTCGTCTGGCACCAGTCTGCACTGTGCCACAGGTTTGAGCGTGGGGACATCCCCACTGGCCATCTAGTAGGTGAGTATGCATATCACGCATGGCAACGTGAGCAGACGTGGGGGGGTGCATAGTCAGAGGTACCATGGGCACCGGCCATGATGGCTCATGGCATAGCAATGCAGACCACCATGTTAATGTCTCCCCTCTACACACAGGTGACAGTGGTTACCCACTATTGCCCTGGCTGCTCACACCATACCAGCTCCCCATGACCCCATCGCAGCTACAGTACAATGCGGCAGACGCCACAACATGGAATGTCATTGAGCATGTGTTCGGGCAGCTGAAGGCATGATTCTGGCACCTGGACACATCAGGCAGTGCCCTACAGTACAGCCCCGTGAAGGCCTGCGGGCTATTCCTGGCCTGCTTTATCCTGCACAACATGGCCACTAACTATGGGAGAGCCGTAGAGGTTGAAGAGGGGGACAGCAGTGGGGATGATGAGGTTGCCAGTCCAACTGGTGTAGGGCAGCCACCCCCTGGGCGATGAGACCCCCACCTGTTCCAGATGGCACAGCAGCACTGGGACACTGTAGCAGAGGAGCCCTTCAGACAACACAGGTAGGTCACGGGTCCATGTGCAACCACCAGGGGCAAGGGCACAGCCCACAGAGAGGCAGGGCTGGACACCAGGGGTGGACGGCGGTTAGGGACTGGGTCTGAATGGGGGACTGCACACTGTGGCAGAGATAATCAGGGCTGAACATTACACGTGCACACACATGAACACACACCGCAACACATGACCAAAGGGCAAACAGCATGCCAACCCCAACAGCCACCCGCACACCCTCACAGGACCACACATGACCATGCCCAGTGGCTGACACTGTGTGTGCCTCAGATGCTGGGCACCATTGCACAGTGGCAGACAGAGCTACGCAGGCATCATCATGCACATGCCACAGTGCCAAACAGTCAGGAGGGTGTGCACAGGGACCGTGTGTGTGCAGGGCTGGGTACCCAACCCGTGCATGGCACAATGCACACCACAGTGCACACAGGGCAGTGGCAGACAGTGGCCATGGTGAGAGATAGGTCAGTCATGCGGCACAGTACCATGGCCACCACGGATGCATGGGTGGCTCCACTGAGACCTGCCAGAAATGCCAGGCTGACCAGTGGCCTCATGGGGTGGCACCAACGGACCCCCAGGGGGTGATGCTGAGTGAATGTGACCATGTTCGTGCAGGGTTCTGCAGCCCACCGAACATGCCAGCACCAGGCGTGCTCGGTATGCCCACAGCTGAACCCGGTGTCGACATAGCAGGTGTTGCATGACGTCGTGAACAGGGGGGTGGACATGACATTGTGCAGTGTCTGTGGTGGCTGGGAACCAGACTGGGTGGCCAGTGTAGCCATGACAGTTGTCATTGCAGTGGCCTGCTTGTCAATGGCAGTGGTCACATCCGCCCCACTGCCGGGCGAACTCTGCCAGGAGCAAACCGTGGTTCCTGCTGCACCGCTCGTCTGCCTGGCACAGAACCGCACTGAGTGTATACACTGCCATCATGAGCTGCATCTGCTGGTCAACTGAAGCCTGGAGAAGATGGCTGTGGTTGTCCAAGGGGTCATCTGCTGGTCCAGCATGCTGTCCCTCGTGGTGTTCCTGGCCCTGCTGGACAGCATCTCATGAAAATGGGTGCAGCACACCTGAGCCATGCCGGGGCACATCCACACATGGTGCACTTCCACTGCCCCTGACACTGTCCCCCCGTTGCCATTGGCTGACTGCTGGCACTGCCCTGCCAGCTGCCGATTGCCAGGATCTACCAGCACCACCGCAGCAGCTGCAACAGCCCCACCACCCTGGATGCACACCAGTGCTGCCCCACTGGGGCATATAGACACAGGCTGGGACTGGGTTGTTATGCAGGCAGCCATGGCAGCATCACCCGCGGTATCGCCAATGTGGTTGCATGCTGTGGGACCATCCTGTGTCCCACAAGTATCACTGTCTGGATGTGCAGGCCAACATCATTGGTATTGGATCCAGCCACAATCAGTGACCCAGCACACTGGACACTGGGGATGATGTCATGCTGGGACATAGGCAGGGCCTCGTCCCACTCGCACCACCCACAACAGTCCAGACAGATGTGCAGGTATGCACTTGGCTGGTCCCTTGGACAACTGTGGAGGTGGATGGGCAATCATCCAAGTCCAGGGCCACCCCCTTGGTGGACACACCCACCACTGCTGCCCCATGTAGACGCTCAGGAGCTGTAAAGGAACACAGTAGTGTTAGTGGCTACCCCTTGCCATGTGGCATGCCCTCCACCACCCACACACTGACAGCACAGGACCTACCATGCAGTGATGGGCTTCCACCCATCTGGAAGCCACCACCAGGAATGCCCTCAATGGCACTACGCTGCATGCTGCTGGCCACTCGCTCCTCCTGCAGTGTCAGGCGGGGTACATCCAGCTGGCCACCACCAGTGGCAGCATGTGCAACCCTGATGGCAGCCACCTTCTCCTTGAACCACCTCCTGTCCATGCCTACCTTCTTCTTGCACTCCTGCATGGACCACTGGTGGCTGCCCTGCTGGTTCATGGCATGCACCACCTCACCCCACACCGCAGCATGGGCCAGTGGTGTTCCCTGCTGTCCGGCTAAGCAGCAGTTCCCTGTCCAGATATGCCAAGAACAGGGCATCAGATTCAGCCTTGGTGAAGTTGGGCCTCCTCCTTCTCCCCCTTCTCTGTTCCTCTTCCTCACGCTCAGTTATGCTCGCACCTGTGGGAGTGACAGGTGTTACCTTGGACTGTGCAGTCCCATACAGCTCTCCCAAACCACAGTCCACACATCGCAACAGCATGCAACCTACCACAAGGGACTGCAATACTGATCCATGGCCTCTGCAGCCCCAGGTCGCATTTATATAGCGCAACGCATGCAAATGAGGGCAGGCGCAACTGTAAGTGGATGTTCCGTTGAATGGCTAATGTGCTAATTTGCATAACCTGGCTGAATATTGTGCTGTTGCACCTTGCGCAATGTTGGTGAGCATGCTCAGGCTATGGTGTACCACTGTGACATGAGCAATCAGCACCGCACGACGCATGCCCGAGGTGCTGACGTCGACGCATGCGGTGCAGCTGATGTGCTGTGCACAGGAGGCAGTGCAAAGCATGGCTACCACAGTGTCTGTGGCGCTAGTGCGCTGTATCCTGTGGGGTGCTTGTGCCATGGTGCACCATGGGTGCCATTGTGCCAGCACTGTAGGCCACTGCAGGGTGTCACACACATGCACCTAACCATGATACACACAGGGTGTCCCAATAGCACTGTGGCACTCATTGCATGGACAGACCCTGCGGTAGACCTTTGCCCCCTAGGTGCCATGCATCTGCATGGCTGCACACCTATTGCACAGTCCAGTGACAGCGTGATAGGGACTGGCAGTGCAGTACTGCACTGCCTCCGCACATGGGGCACGTGTGCTACAGAGTGCCATTTTGATGCCATTTGAGACAGCACCATGCCTAGGACCAGAGCACCAGACTAGAGTGTCATAGAATTGGCAAACCTGGTGGCCTTGGTGGAGTCACATGCTGTTGCCCTCTTTGGGCAGGAACCTCTGCAGAAGCCATGGACTGCAGTGTGGAAGGAGGTCACAGAGGGCCTGGAGGAGGTGACACGGAGCAGCAGCTCAGTGGAGCAGTGTCACCACCACTATGGCGACCTCCAGCAGTGGTACCCTGACCACCTGGGGTGACTGCAGGCACATGCCTGGTGGGGTGCCATGCCACGGCCAGGTAGGTGCTCAATCCCATCACTGGTTGTGTCTGTCTTTCCAGGTTTTGCAGTGTGCATCAGGCTACGCTGCAGGGGGGTGGTGGCCGTCCTGTGGGGGTGGTGGTGGTGGTAGGGGTGCGGCATGGCTGGGCCATGCGGGCACACACACAGTGAGGGGGGCTGTGTTACTGACCTGTACTGATGTTTTCCTCTCCATGTTTGCACCCTAGGCTTGGAGAATCACCGTAGGGCATGTTTGGCCCAAGGACAGGGACATCAGACTGGAGTGGGAGTTGTGGCCTTGTAGCCGGGGCATGTTGGTGGTGCCATGGGTCAGCAGCACCCTGATGACTAGGATGCAGGTGAGTGCCATGTTTGTCCTTGCATCTGAGCATGGTGGGTTGCAGGGGTGGTGGCAGGGTGTGGCCACCCGCATTTGGCCCCACTGCCATGCATGCCACATGGTGCACTCAGCACTGTCCTGTGGCACTGCATGTGCGGGTGGGTGTCGCAGGTGGGCTGTGTGTGCACTGGGTCCATGACTGTGTCACTGCCTTTGCACTTCATAGCCATGTCACTGTACGGCCACATTGGTGCTGTGCAGGGCATGGGCGGTTGGTGTGTGCAGTGTTCCGCATGGCTATGGGTACCTGGTAGGTGGGTCATGTGAGCGTGGACACTGTGGGTGGTCACATGCCATCACAGGGGTGTGGCCCACAGCAGTATGCCATGCACATTGGGTGAGCTGCAGGTGTCTGGCCAGTCATGCGTACTGATTCTGCTCCCTTGTCCTAGGTGGACAACGCTGGACTAACCTGCAGTGGCACACGAAGGAGCTATTACTTGTGACCTGGGCTTCTCTGGATCTGCTCCAGAGAATGAAGCATGGTGGATGCAGGAGGCACCGTCAGCGCCACAGGGACCAGAGTGAAGAGAGGGGCCACCAGTAGGGCCTGTGGTGCATGTTATGTACATTCCCTCCCCAGCCTGTCTCTCACACCCCTTTGTCCCACTTTCTGATGTACCCCCTTGCCCCATGCCCACCCCCACCTGGTTTGTGGCCCTCCTTCCCAACTTTGTACATAGTTTTGTTTGATATGTTGTTTGTACAGTTTACCTTTGCTATACTTTCTAGTTTGATATGACAACTGTAGTGGTCTCTGATTTGCAGCGGGCATATGGTGCTTTGCTGCAGTGGTGTGCAAGGCATCTGGGGTGGTGCAGGACTGGGCATGTGTGTCCTGGCAGGGCCCCACTAATGGTGTGGGTGGGGAACTTGGTCGCTGTCTGTGGTATGTGTGTTGTTCCCTGTGCACTAGATGCCTATGTGTAGTGGTCCCTGGTGCATGCACTGTGTCCCTGATGCCCCTATCTGTCTGTCCATGTCCCGTGCAGTTGAGCCCCTTGCATGTCTGTGGTATGCACATTCTGCTGGCATATCATTGGTGGCTGTCTATGCCAGACACACTCTGGGCACGGCGCCATGGTGGCTAGCGTCCTGTCACCAGTATGGTGCACATCTGCCTTGGGTGACACTGTGGGCAATGCTGTTGTGTCCGCCCTCCATGCTGTCGCTGATGTCTGTTGGGTTGTCTGTGTTCTATTTTCTGTCACTTGTGCTCCGGCCACATGCTGATGGAAGACGGCTTCATGGTGCATGCACCAGATGGCTGGCTTACCTATGCCAAGGTGGGATGCAGGCCATGGGTACACGGTATCAGTGGACACACACCAGCAGCATCTGTTGCTCTGCTTTTGTGACTCTGTGTCGGGGTACCCTTGGGACAGGGTGGGGGTGTGTCCATGCCCTGTGTCACATCCTGTGTGGCGCATACCTCCATGCACCACAGTGGGTGGCTGTGCTGTCTGTTGGGGCCAGTACTGGGACAGGGTGTGTGCATGGGTGGGTGTGTGAGGTGCTGTCCTGCTGGTGATGGTGTCCAGGGCAGGTCTTGTTGCATGCAGGGTCCCCCGGGTACTGACGCAGGGTCAACCTCTCTGCTGTGCCATGGGGGGGCCATGCAGGGGGGCATTGTGTATGCAGTTGTTGCATCAGTGGCTGGTGTCACCCACTGCAGGGCACTCATAGTGGGGCTGCATTGCATGGCTCCATGGTGCACAGGGATGCATTGTCATGGTGTTGGTGGTGGCATGCGTTTGGTGCCATGCACTGTTGGGCATTGCTTCTGGGTCTTGTGTCTGGGGATCACTGTACAGGTGTGCTCTGCATTGGTGGGGTGGGGTGGCACTGGGGGGGCTGGCCCTCCTTGTGTTGCAGTCACTGCTTGACTGGGGGGGTGCTGGGGCACCATGCCCTGGCTGTTGATTCGGTGCTGGTGTTCATAGGCTAGTGGTCCATCCAGCTCACCTCTGGTTGTGCAGTTCATGGGGTGCCTGGGTGGGGGTGGGTCTGCTTGGTCTGCTACATACTCCTCTGCCCATGGCTTCCATGGGTGGCGCACCCCTGCATCATGTCCCTGTCCCTGCGCATCACTGGTTGTGCTACTGCACATTGGCCCTGCTCCACTGCGCATCCCTGGTTGTACTACTGTGTATGAGCCCTGCTCCACTGAGCATCTCTGGTTGCACCATGGCGCAGTTGGCATGATATTCAGATGTTTTGCGCAAGCGCACCTTGGCCTGCGGTTTGTTTGAATATCACACTTCTTGCACGGGGCGCATGTCACTTGTGCCTGCTTCTGCTATTATGCATTTTTTTGGAGCAGTCTGAATATCCCACCCATAATCTCTAATAGAGTTGGAAGAAAGATTGTTTATTTTTTAAATAATCCCAGTTAAAAATACGTTCCAGAAGAAAGAATACAACATACTTATTTCTCAGTCTGACCCTTTCATTTTTAATTTCTCAGACCTCACTTGCATCTGTATAATCAGATTACGTTAGGACTTCATGGAGTACACTACTGCTGTGTAGTTCTGTTTCACGATCCATTCCTTAGATATTGAGCCGGGGGGGGGGGAGGATGTACACATAGAATGCATATAAGGACTTGCCAACATGTCACCATGACATGAGGGAACTCCAGCTTTTATAAGTAGAACTCATCTGAAATGCACAAGAGGCACTGAAACATTGAGAAATGTTAACACAATAATCCAACATGGCCACACCCATTCAGAGTTAGCAGTAATATTAACTCACCAGTGTAAATGGCAAACCAGGGCTGGCTATCATTTACTGATGCACAGAGAGAAGAATTGTCGTTTGTTGCTTCAGAATGTGAAAAGTTCTTTATGAACCAGAGGCTGCAAGATGATTCAAAGACAGTCAACACACAAATGCTTAAAACCTTAAAGAAGAAACAAATGAGGTTCCACAGGCACACAGAACACTGTCGCAATATTGGTAAAAAAGGCAGATACCTAGAGGGCTGTGGAAACAAGACATCATCCTTTAGTGTAGAAGATTTGGAGTTTTTCTCAAAATGAGAGCATTTTAAATAAAGCTTCATGTGACCTTATATTACTAGTCTTGAAAAATATGAAAATGAGAGTGAAAGTCTGGGAAAAGAGATAGCAGACAGAGAGAAATAAATTGCATGAAAAGATGGCAAGAGATGAAAAAGAAGAAAAAAGAAAAACAGAGCACTCACCACTGTAAAAACAGCAAAAAGCACACCAGTAGGTGCATATACTTTATTGAAAAACATGTCTCAGGATACAAAAAAGTTAAAAGTCAGTCCCCACTTGATGCTACTTGCCTGACACATTTGGCACAGTAACAGTACTTTTTCAAAGGCAATGGTGCTTATCGTAGTGACGTTAAGGCTGTATACCAACAGCAAGAGTGCCATAGTGTCTGGTGTGAGTAACACCAGGCGATGATAAACAGACGCTGTTCTACCTGAAACAGACAATAAATAGACATTAAATAACATAAAATAATATATATACAGTATGTATATTTATTTTTACAATGGGATGAGCAAATAACTCAGTGCATAAAAACATGTATTCTCACTGCAGTGGAATAAATGACATTTATTCTCATTGCAGTGGAATAAATGACATTTATTCTCACTGCAGTGGAATAAATAACATTTATTTAATTGCTTGTGCAAAACATCACTGTTAGCGTGAAATAATAACGTGATTGAATAGCATTGCACAACATGTATTACGCAACCACTCACAACCTGCTCTATTCCACACAAATACTGTAGTTACTTTTGCATGATTCACGCCTAACAATAGGGGGCCCTATTGTATAAATGGAATACATGATGGGCAGAGGTGGAATATGGAAAAAATCTAAAATTGTGAAGAGTGACCTCGAATACAACTACTCATAGCTTCACTACACTCCACCACTCATGAGATATCCTGAGCACACTATTCACTCATTCAGATATATTCCAAATTCCACCCTTGCTCATCATGTAATACATATATGTATACTGCAAAAAAAGGCTCCATTAAGGCATCAGTTAGGGTTAATTACACATCAACAAAAGTCTGGAAATTCAATGTTAATGTTACTAACCCTACCCCCAACACACACACACACACACACACACACACACACACCCTCCACAGACCAACAGGTGCTAGAGTGTGCCTTGGGATTGTCAGCCCTAACACTCACCCTATTCCATGTGTAAACCAGCTGATATAGTATAGTATAGTATAGTAGAATGAGGTGAGAGTTAGGCTGATGACCACAAGGCACACCCCAGCACCTGTTAGTCTGTGGAGGGTGTGTGTGTATGTAGGGGGGTAGGGTTGGTAATCCTAACATCAAATTTCCAGATTTTGTTGGTGTGAAATCAACCCTAACTGATGCATTAATAATGTTTTCTGCAATGAATTTCCCTTCTTTTTAAGAAAGTGAAATGTTACTCATAAGGTATCCATAGGTGGGAGAGTGTTCCCTCCAGGCTCTGCACTCCTACTGACCCAGAAGTGTAGAGGCATAGCACAGGAGGGCCTTGTGCTCCCAGTTTTGCAAAATGGGATGCATATTTGGGAGCACGCCGCTCTGGGCCCTGCGATCCACCCAATGATGAGTGTATAGACATAGCACAGAAGGACCTTGTGCTCCCAGAATTGTAAGATGATTTCCATGGGAAGGAGCATGGGTCCTCTGGGCCCTGCACTCCCACCTACCTGTAAGTATAGAGACATAGCATAGGAGGGGCCCTGTGCTTTTGGTTTTGCATAATTATATCCATAGGTGGGAGCGTGGGCCTTCTGGGCCCTGCGTGCCCACCTGTATGCATAGGTGGGAGCACGGGCCCTCTGGGCACTGTGGTCCCATCTACCCATAAGTACAGACACAGTGCAGCCCTAGAGGCATTCCCAGTAACCCCTGTACTGCCAATGTGGCAATATCACAGTAACTATGGCAACTTCGGAAAAACTTTCTTCACAGTTATATTCATGGCCTATCCACCTCCACACATGCTTAGGTTTACTAAGCTGCACTTAGCAAAAAATCTGTATCTCAAACTGTTTTCAAGATATTAGTGCCAAAAGATGCCGCAGCCACTGCAATGTTATCCTATGGGAAAACGTGCAACTTCAGACTGCTGTAACTCTGGTACCAGTATAAATTATTTCACCAAACTAGCAAAAGGCATGTCTGTGGGCCAAGGACTTGCTACCCTGCACATTTTAGCCCAAAAGTCCTAACTGTTGTTTTGCTATGAAGTGGCAAAGAAACTGGTGCTTTGAAGCTGTTGAACTGCTTAACTTTCACCAAAATCCTGCAAAATTTCATGAGATCCTCTTTGGTTTACATGGGAGGCTTTTGCAAAAAATACTATGAACTTTGCAAAGTCTCAATATAAAATGAATCTTGAGGACTTTCACCAAAGTATCCACAAAACTTTTGTGAAAGTCCATGGAACCTTCGCAAAAGTTCTGTGGCTAATATAGCGGAAAAACTTTAAAAACATATTTCTGGGAATCCTGGGGGAAAACTAATGCCAGGGTCATGTTCCTAGGGCTCTGATTAGGTAAAACCAAGTGTTGGCATTTACCTAGGGACGGTATTCTTTGAAGTACAACATTTTTTCTGCTTCACTAACTGTAAACAAGATGGCAGATTTGCGAAATTACCAAACCCTTTAGGGAAAGTAAAAAGTGCTTTTGCGAAACTAAAAAGAGCGTTCTAGGGGAACATGTATTTTTTCCCCAATAGGCTATAATGGGAAACATTAAAGTTTAATAACTTTTGAATGAATTAATATTCTTTCACCAAACCTTCAAAAGGTACTTCCCTGGCCCAGTCCCCATATACCATGAAAATTTCAGACCAGACAGGCAAAACATTTGAGCTGTAGAGATGAGCAAAAATGTCAGGATTTTTCACAGTTTTTCACATGCTGCAGCTCCACAACTGCAAATCTGACCAGAACGAAGCTTTTCTGAGCCAGATACCTATGGTACCAGACTGCGCATGCAAAATATTAGGTAAAATGGATGAATGGTTGCAAAGTTATTAAAGTGCAAAATTTGGGTTTAACATAGAAATGGCTGTGTAACCCTAACTATACTGGCCCTATCAAGCTAGTATAATATATGTATATATTAGGGATGGACGGATAAGCGATCCAATAAAAATATTCAGTCAGATATCACCATTTATGGTTGCATTCATTATGACTGCATATTTTGCAGTTCATTCCTCGAATCACCTATACCAGGGACCAGGCACCAGTGCAGTACTACGCTACTTAGCATACTGACGATGGTTCAACAATTCAACAATTCACACAGTTGAAAAGCCACTTGTCATTACTGTAATTGAATTTCCAGGCATACTGCCTTCGAATCATTAGAAAGTTAATTAGATGTAATTAGAACCTGATAATTGAGTATGTGTGAATCTGTTTGTTAGTGCAAATAATTTGAAAGCAGTTAGGTGCTCTGTGTTTTTCGGTGCTTGTCAGAACTGCATTAAGATCGAGCTTCCAGAAGTTGAGTACTGACTGCCACCACTGCTTCACTCAGCCATACCTGAAGTGCCAATCTGAGATTATCAGTGAACACATCACATGAAAGCCTGATATGGACTTACTTCACAATCGATAGTGATACTGGTTCAAAAGCAAAATGTTGTCTGTGCCGCACTCCTACCTTAATTAGTAGGGGGTCATTAGTAAGAAGTTAAGGAACTTCTGGTTTGCTAAATCACTTGCGAAACAAGCATTGTGCTGAGTACGAAGAAATGCAAACTGAAAAAGTAAATACTTAATTATCTAGGCAAGCTGATGCTTTACAGGAACCCCCAGCAACAAAAAACAAAATGTGAGTTCCAAACCATAGAATCATGCTTGCTCACACCTCACACCAACCCCTTTTCCAAGCGATCACCCCAGAACTATTGAAATTATGAATGCTGTCACTGAAATGATTGCTGCAGATGAGCAGCCATTCTCTATAGTGGAGAACAGTGGTTTTAAAGGGCTCCCTGCAGTCTTAGAACAAAGATATACTTTGCCATCAAGGGGTTATTTTTCTAAGGTTATCATCCCTGCAGTGTACAATAAATTAAATGGTGAAGATGCAGGATCAGTTGGCAAGTGCGCAGTACTTTGCTTTCATGACAGATACCTGGGGCAGGATTCACAAAGAAAGCCAAAATTCCTGCAGCTATGGGAAAGAGGCTTGCTGCAGTGTGGAAATGCAGCTGTGCTGTATTCTCAAAGAAAACCAGCTCAGCTGTGGATTTCCATATAATAAAGTGCTGCAGGTACAGCAATTTAGCTGCTGCAGGACTTGTGCAAGTGCTGCGAATCCACAGCTGCAGAGGCTGTGAAGGCACAGCAATAGGGAACCACAGTAGCTGAAGGAGCAGACTGTAAGAGTGCTGCTATAATATGAAGCTGACAGCACACACAGAGACCAGCAACCAGTCCCCAACTGGGACCACAGCAGCACCACAGGTACCAGCGATACCTTGGCACCACGGTGTCTGACTGTCCCTGCTGGTCATCCCTCCCTGGGGTGTTCCTGTAGCCTGCGGGTGGGTAGCACTCACTGCTGGCTGGTCAGGCTCTACTGCTTGTGGGGTCTGTCATGGGCTGCACTGGGTCTAGTATTTGATGTCTGTTGCCACAGCATGGCAATATGTGCTTTCAGTGCTGTAACAACAGCCACTGCTATACTGTCTGAGATGCTATTATCAGTGGTACACCTCCACCTTAATTGATTCCAATTGCTGGAGCACTACTGCAGTGTGCTGAGGGAGATTTACACCTCATTCCACTGTGTGTAACATTTTTTCCTCAGCTGTGGGAAAAACCTGGCTGTGAATAGCCTTTCAGGGGTTGTACCTTACTTATCCCACACCTTTTTGTCCTGAGGAACTTCTGCAGCTGCACTTTTTTCCACAGTCCATAGTGTTTTTTCCCACAGCTGTGGGGGTTTTTGTGAATAGCACTTGGAGCAAACTCTCCTTTTTTTCCACAGCTGAAGGAGTTTTGGGGACATAAGGAAGGTTTTGCACCTTCAGAGAGCTTTGAGAATCATGCCCCTGGACTGTAGAATGCTCACTTGTCTCATACCTACCTGTAACAGCACATTGAGTAGATTATGCCTAACCAGACCTTCGGCCGTATTGTTTTTGAAGCACCTCACAGACAAACATACAGGGGAGAATCTTTCCAAGGATTTTTTAAATGTCCTTGACACCTGGAGGATTAAGGCAAATCAGTGGCACCTTGTTATAAGAGATAATGGGCCAAATATTACAAAAGCCATGAAACTTAGTGATGTCCCAAGTGCTGGGTGTGCAGCTCACACACTGTAGCTGATTATTCATGATTCCATTTTGAAGCAGCGTAGTGTGGAGGAGTTATTAGCTACTGGTCAAGCAGTGGTGGGCCACTTTAAGTACTCTGCCTCTGCAACTGAAAAAATGACAGAGCTTCAAAAGACCCTCCAGTTACCAGAACATCACTTAATTCAGGAGATGCCCACTAGATAGAGCAGTTCTTTTTACATGCTCAAGAGGCTTTTAGAGCAATGCCGTGTGTTAACTGTGTATGCTGCAGAGTGCGATACATGCACTTTCAGCTCAACACAATGGTCCCTAGCAGAGAATGTGTGCACATTACAATGACCCTTTGAAATTGAAACCAGGCCCCTGAGCACAGATAGCGCCTGTGTCTCTGACATTATTCCCACCTCCACTGTGCTGTATCACTTGATTGAGACCATTAAGGTGCTGGGGTTGCAAGCCATGAAAAATGTCATGATTCAGTCAATGGATAAGTGCCTTTTACAATACGAGTCTATAAAGGAGGTTGTAGAGGCAACAGTACTTGATGCCAGATACAAGCTTGATTTTTTTTTCACACTGAGCGAAAGAAATCTTTTGCATGAGCAGTATTAAAACAGATTGTGGAAGAGCAGTCTGATGAGCCACAAAAGAAATCAAAACAACCACTCCAGCAAACATCAACGGAGGGTGACACCGATGCTGTTGACCCATGGGATGTATTCTCTCAAAGTAATTCTCTACCTGAAGACAGTAAGTAAACTTTTTACACTGATGATATTTTGGTAACATTGCTTAGCAAACTGACAGATTTTATTTTATCTTTCAGCTTTGATGATTGACGGTGTATCACAGTGCAACCAGGAACCGAACATTTTCCTAGCTGAGAGTTTAATCTCCAGGAAAAGCACACCAGAAATGCTAATGTTTCGGAAAACCCAAGGACATTGATTCCCAGCCCTGAATAAAATTGCTAAATGCTACTTAGCAGCTCCTCTGACCAGTGTGCCCAGCGAGAGAATTTTAGTGTTGCCAGTGACACAGTAACAGAGAGGAGGTCCAGGCTCACACCTGAGAATGTAAACATGTTGTTGTCCTTAAAATAGAATATGCATAAGTTCTAAGACTGCACTACTATTTAAAATCTTTTTGTTTGCCATACAAATCAAACTATTTACTTCTTAAATAAAAAAAAAAAAAATTTCCAATTCACATGGTGTGGTTGTCTATCAGTGTTTCTGCCTGTGTTACTGAATCACCGTAACCAACCCAATAAATATCCTGACCTGGTCTCGAATACAGTGATAAATAAATTCGGATCCAATAGCCAATGAAATTTAGAGATCCACCCACCCCTAAGATATATACATAAATATATATATACATATATATATATATATATATATATATAAATATATATACACTGAGCATATGCATTAGTATTTCAATCGAGTGCTTTATCAGCTGCTACTCATGGACAGTCATGCTCAGGGTCAAATGTGTTACTTAATTCATTAAATCTTGTTTGCATTAATAAAAAAATTATGATAGGGTTGCAGTGTATCATTTATGTGCTCATGGCTTTCTTCCCAAAGGTACTTAGGAACCTCTACTCATATATACAGAAATGCAACCAAAATTGCAGAAGAAAAGCTGTAAAGAGAAGATGAACAGCATTAGTTTATCACAATGAATGCATGAATATTCATTTCTTTAGAAACAGTGCCAGGTCAAAACCAAAATGTAATCTTGGCCACTCACTAGCTCGTAAGGTGTAAATCCAAAAGGCCTCTCTCTGGAGCACCTTTCTGTCAAAGTCCTCACCACCCTGGAACTGGGATGTACTTTCTCAAGCCTAGTGAATAAGAAGTTATGAATCCCATTTTCTCTAGCAGAATGAACATGGTTTGCTGTTGCATAGTTCAGGTTCTTTTTTTGGATTGCACATCAGTGTTCATAGAAACATAGAAACATAAAATTTGACAGCAGATAAGGACCGCTTGGCCCACCCAGTCTGCCCATTTCCCTACCTAATGGATAAGATGCAGATCCTAGTTAACCAGCAGCCTACTTCTTCCTACACCCATGTTTCCCCAGTTGTACACACCATTTTCTAATCATTTATCCCACATAGTTGGCTCCACAGTTGCATGTAGCAAGATAAATCACTCCAGTGGAATCACATGTGATCAACACTTTAATATCCTCAGTTTGGCCTGTTTTGGTGTTAGTAAACTCCATCCCCTGTTAAATGGCATCGCAATATGTGCATCTCTTGCAAGCATAGCAACTATGGGTTTGGGCAGATAGACAAGTTCTAGATGCCACCTCTTCCTGCTATTTGCCGTGGACAAGGCAGTCACATAGGATTTCAGCTCCATGGTAAGCCATTCTGAGGTACTGACTTACATACTGTTCAAATGCATGGTCACCCCTCACAACCAGCCAATGTTTCATATTGATGACTTTGACATATTTAGAATGTGCCAAACAAATAGTGACAAAATTTACTCTGTTTTGTTTATTTTTAGGGTGTCTCTCCCTGAACAGTTGATCATCCTTATTCTTATTCCTAGCAAATAGTTCTGTTCTGTCCACATTACTCTATGCATAACTTCTTTCCAAAAACCTATTTATAAGTTCTTCAGATTCTTTTTCAAAAGTACTGTCAATGCTACAATTTCTCCAAATTTGAAGAAATTGGTCCTTGGGTATATCAGTGACCATGTGACATGGATGACAACTACAGGATAGAAGCAGCTTTTTCTTTTCTGTGGATTTAAGGTAAATATTAGTCTCAAAATGACCATTTTCACTTTTTGTTATTTCCAAATCAAGAAAATTTATTTTGTTCTTGTCAAAATTACAAGTGAATTTGAGATGGAGGTTAGTCAAGTTGATGTAGGTGATGAACTCAATAAGTTCTTCAGCTGTTCCATGCTGCATAGCAATGACATCATCTATGTACCTCTTCCAAAGACTTAGTTTGTCAAAATAGGGATTGCAGGTTTTATCATAGATGTGTTGCATTTCCCATAAGCCAATGTACAAATTGGCCACACTGGGGGGGGAAAAGTAGCCCCTTAGCCATTCTTTTTTATTTTATCATACTATTATTTTACTCTCCTCAGCAGAGCGGCCCCACACGATCTCTGGCCACCAGCCCTGCACCCCCGGACCCAGTTGTACATGTGGGCCACACAAATATGCTCCCCCAGTGGGCTGGCCATTATCGCTCTCTCACTCACTGGGTACGCGTCCCTCTCAGGTATCTCTGGGGGTGCAAGGCACAGCCATCAGCCACGAAGATCACCCTCTGTATTTTCCACATTTTCTCCACAGTGGAGAGCTGGACGTGCAATGGCATCTGAGCACGTATGCTGATGCCCGCTGTGCTCTCTCCCCTTGCTATTGCATGCCGCTTGTAGTGCGGCTGGCCTCCGCCAGTCATCACTACAGGGCGGTGAAAGCCCCACTACCCACCCAAGAGAGAGGAGAGCAGTCATTGAATGCTCAATCCTCCCTCTCCCCCTGCCAGCCCTCGGCAGCCAGAGTCCATTCTCGAACCCAGGTCACTGGCATGGCGCGAGGTGTGGTGTACAGCACCTCAACCCTCATCGCCACTGGGCCATTTATCCATTCTTTTAACCTGGAGGTTGTTGCCATCTAGGAAAGAAAAAAGATTGATGTTGAAGACAAACCTGAATAATTGTAGCAAGAACTCTGCTGGTGGATTTGCCAGTGGGTCCCTTTGATTGAGAAAATGGTCTACTGCATCCAATGCTCCCTCTTGACGGATATGGGTGTACAGTGAGAGCCATCTTGAGGGATATTGGTGTATGATGCCACAATATCTATGGTGACCAATAAGGTATTGTCTTCCAGTTCCATGGCAAGGAGGATTTGTGGGTCAGAGATGGTGTCCGTAGTATAGGACTTACATAGTAATCCACTATTTTGGAAAGTGTTTCATTATGGGACCACATACCACTGATACTGGGCCTTCTGAGAGGTTTTTCAAGAAACTTATGTACCTTTGGAAGAATGTACATAGCTTGATATGGCAGGGGGTAATCAGAACATTCCTCATTTGTGAATCAGTGAAGCCATTACTGTGGGCCATAATGATGGCCTCATTGAACTCACACAATCATTCCTGATACAGTTTTTTGTAAAAGAATCTATCACAGAACTGTCTCAGCACCCCAGTGTTTTAGTCCACACCATCCACAATAAAGGTACTGCAACCTTTATCTGTTGGCTTCTCAGTTATAGATTTGTTACATTTTGAATCAATGAGAGTAATCCTATCTTCAATGACCAGGTTGTTGAGCTTGATGGCAGGTGGGCCCTCAAATAATTATTGTAGATTCTTCTCACATAAAGAGGGGTGCCCAAATAAAGGGGCAGACCCCATTGCCCCAAGGCCCAGACAGGTGGTGTGTGTTAGCCAGGGTACGGGGGAGGGGGGAGGTAATGGGGAGAATAGAAGGAAGTTTGAGGTCCCAGGAAGGGGAGGACCCCATGAGGTCACAAAAGGGGTGGAAATGGGGGTGGAAGAAAGAGGTGGCAACCCAGGATTGGCCAAGTGAGCTAAGGGACAGGGCCAAGTGGGGGAGTCATAAGGGACTACACAGCCAGGGGAGCTCACAAATTTGCTCCATGAGATTTTCTCACCCACCCACCCTAAGAAGGAGAGGCAGGAGAGCACTCTGGCAGGTGGAGCATAGTGCATCACTGTGGCAGGTGGAGCACAGTGGCAGGAAAGATGGGACTGCCGCAGATGGAAGGCAGAGAAAAAGTTGGGATGAAGACAGGCAATAAAGGGGGGATAACAAAAGGAAAACACAAAAAAGGTGACACAGGACTGAAAGGCAAGAAGCAGGGGTACGGTGTATACGCATGTACCCCTTTCCAACAAAAGAGAATGAGGATGGGCCCCCTTATGATGTACATCTGGGGGACAGAAGAAAAGAAAAAATTAGTAGAATGGATGAATTTGAAATTATGTGTTTGTGTATAATGTACAAATATTAAGTGGAAGAGATTGTAAAATTGAAAAGTTATGGAGATGTACTATGATTTTTTTTTTATTTATTTCATAATTCGGATTTACAATCTTTGAGTCAGAGACTCATTTACAAAGGCATCTCATCACAGGGAGGGTAGACAGCAATTGGTGGTGGAGTACAACAATGAAGAACATTACAGGTGAGATACAATAAAATAACACACAAAGCAATTCCAGTAATACTACGGTGTACAAAGGCTTCAGTTAGTTACAATTGGTCTAGTATATAAATAATAAGGTACTGCTAGGGATTCTAGGGAGCGATACCTGGGGGGAAAGGGTGATTGCTGGGGGAGAAGGCAGTCTAGAAGGACATTGTCTGTAAATTGGGCCAGGTGGAGCTCTAGGTATGGGCCAGTCAGGGACATTTACAGCTCCAAGTGTCAGTGAGGTGGTTTTGGATGTCAATTTTGAAGGGGCCAATTTTGGGGATGTTTGTGATATGAGTGGGGAGGGAGTTGTACTAAGAAGGGGCAATGTGGTGGAATGATCTTTGGGTGAGAGAGATCCTGGCTCTTGGGACCTAGAAGGTGGCTTTGGTTGTACTTCGGGTGACGACCAACTGGGAGGCCAATTTTAGGGATGCAGCAACCCCAAGGGGGGAGACCAAGTAGTGATTTTTGTGCCAGTATACAGGTGTGGTAGAGCAGGCACTCATCAAAGGTGAGTAAGTTCGAGGAGGAGCAGAGCTGGCATGTGTTCATTCTACTGGGGGCACTGGTCAGGAGCCTGCAAGCCTTATTGATCAAGGTCTGGACTTTGGTGAGGGTGGTGGGGTCAGCAGCCACATAGATAGGAAGCCCATAGTTGACCAATGACAGAATGGAGGAGGTGATAGCCAGCTGGAGGGCATTCTGCGGGAGGCAGTCTTTGTGTCGGTAGAAGAGTCCAATCCAGGTGTTTATGGCAGTGGACAGGGAATTAAGATGAGAGTGGAAAGAGAGAGCTGAGTCAAAGTGATGCCCAGATATTTGTATGCAGACACCTGTTCAAGGGGTGTAGGGTGCTGGGGAGGAAAAGAAGGGGGGCATTTCTGGAGTTACTCTGGCAGTGGGCAAAACACATAGATTTTGTAAACAATGATGTCTTGGAAATATCAAGTAAATTAATTTGCTGAACTGCTCAACCACACACAACTTGTCTATGTATTTTATTGGTGGGGCTCTGGGTACAATGTCTTAAAAGTTTGGATCTCTGAACTGGGGGCCAGTTGAAAAACAGATACTATGAAGAATGGATGTGTTTTTCAGTTTATTCTATTTCTGAGGCTTCATCTGGTAACATGGAGGAGTCTGGGAAGCCAATATGGATTTTATTAAAAAATAGTTTCAGTAAAGATTTCTACGTAGTTTATAAAGGTCAATAACCATTTTAAGTATATTGATAGGACTAGTGGGGCAAAAGAAAGTCCTTTAACCGGATGTTTAATTTCTGTTGATATAAGAATATGGCTAGACAAATTAATTATTTTTATCCCATCCTCTGGTAGTGCTGCTGCTGCTGCTTTTGTTTGGATGCAGCTTTTCATGTTGTTGACTGGATCACTGTTGGTATTGGGCTTGTGGACTTTGTTACCTGTTTCTCCTCTGCCACCTCTTGCCCCCTCCTCATCTGCCTCTGATTTTAGCATCTGTTGAAGCCTTGCTATCAAGTGGTGTGATTGCATACCATTATTCAAGAAGAATCTCAGCATGAGTACATCTAAGAGTGAGCAGCTGGATGAATTGGTGATATTCCTGGAAAAAGATATTTCAAACCAAAAAAAGTTCAATAAATCTCTCTAAGCCTGAGACATAAAAAGCACTATCTGCTACATGACAACAGACTAGAACAATTTAAATATTGGAAAATCATGCAAATTGAAATGATTTGAGGATCATTGAGGTATCTTATTTGGAAACTGATGGCAAGGCAATCATTTGGGACATAAGTTATAGACATAATCAATGACAATTTTAATCTTACACCTTGTATGTTTAAGGTCTTCAGGATCAGCGCGGGGTCATAATGTCGCAATATATTATGCCACATGGCAAAATCATGCTGCCAATACAGCACGATGTCTGCCCACATTATGGGGGGCTGTGCCCTCGAATCCCCCCACTAAAGATTCTCAACTCTGGGGGGTTTACCTCGGGGAGCACACATTGTCAGAGGAAAAATAAAATGTCTGGGACCGGGAATCAAACCCAGTCCCAGACCCAGCACCTGGGTTCCCATTGCTGTGGCTCAGTCCTGTGAGCCATGGCAGCTGCTCAACAGAATCCACTCCCAACAGAGGTCTTATCCTCTGCCTGGGAAAGCGCTACTGGTGTAATGCTGCGTACAGTAGTATATGAGGTATTGCACCAGTAGCACTAGAATTCTACTCTGAACTGCGTTAGCCATAATGTCGTATGCTATTAAGTATGCAACATTATGACCCAGTAGGTTCAGGATCACCTCAATGGATGAAAATAAGAAAGCTGTGGCACAAGTAAATTGAGAGACCTGCTGCTGTTCTGGTCTCTTTCGTGCAGCAAAACATATAAGGAGATTAGGGTAAGCTAGGCTAAAGGGGGCTATTATTTATAAAAATACCAAAGTTTAGATCTATCCAGATGCCTCTCCAGCTAACCAAGTAAGAAGAAGATGCTTCCGTCAATTTCACAATGAAGTCCAGGAACAGGGAGGAAAGCTAGCTGTCCTGTAACCCTGCAATGCATGAGCTGTGATCAAGGATGAAAAATTAATCTTTTTGATGTGGAGTAATGCAAAGACTTTCTGAGTAATTTTTACAACCTGTATGAGAGCTCTTTATCAAATGACTATAATAACAAAATTAGAGCTAGAAGAGATGCATATATCACAGAGTAAAAGAGGACCAGTTCTCCAAAAGTCCTGTCTCAAGTGATTTTCAACTCTGGCTCAGTAGTAGCTACTGACATTGCCAGCTATTTCCAGATATTTCACAAAATTTCAAAAGAGTTTCTGTCTGCTGCCCCTACTGTAGAAATGGAGAAAGCATTGGATATATCTGGAAATATCACAGAAATTTAATGAAATAGCTGCCAGTGTCTGTGGCTGCTACTGTACACCACAGCAAACCATAAGGTTGGAAGTTGGTTCTTCTGAATCTGGTATAAAGGCAGCTTATCCTTCAAACTCTAGATAGATGTTTCCAGATATTACACCAATCCCTCCAGTTTCTCCAGTATCTGTCTACACCCTCCCTAAAGGAGTTAACACCTAAGTGATCCTTGGTTACTCAAATAGTTAAAATGTGATGTCAAGACTAATCTGAAATTGATACTGCACCAATGTTTAAAAGATGAGTTAAAATTTAAAAATGCTTTAATGATGAGAACAAGTTAAAGATCTAGATAGGCTTGTCTACCCTCTAGTTATACTTTGAAAAAAAAATTTAAAGTCAAAAGCTATTACCAGTTTTGCAAAATGGAGGTATGTTGAAGTAGCTCTTGTAAGAGTAAGTATATAATGGAATAAATAATAACTACTGTATATTATGAAAAAGTGTAATGTACATTGACCTGTGTGTGTGTGTGTGTGTGTATATATATATTTATGGCAAAAACTCAGTTTAATGCATCAGTTAAGATTCCACAGTGACAAAGCAAGGAACTTCAATGCTACGGTTCCCCCTTCACCCCACCCCCACCCCGCCCCCACAAACAGGCATCGGGGTGTGTGTTGGGGTCATCACTCCTAACTCTCACCCCATTCTTCTATACTGCACCACCTCAGCTTGTTTGCACATGGGATGGGGTGAGAGTTAGGACCGAAGACCTCAACGCACACCCCAATGCCTGTTGGTGGGGTCAGGTTGGGGATGGGAACACTAAGATCAAATTTCCTCCCTTTTGTCACTGTGGAACAACCCTAACTGATGCATTAAACAGTGTTTTTTGCCATATATATATATATGTTATTCAGAGAAATGTATGTGAGCATCTGGAGAACCAGTGTGGTGCTATTATGCATGCATATTCAAGAATTAGAGTAAACAGATTAGCACCCACACTCCAAACAGAGAACTAGGGACTCCATGGATTGAATTAATCATTCCTTTATGTAAAAAAGTGCAGATAAAACACTGGCCAAAGGGCTAGCAAACAGACTGATGTTTCTCCCGGTGTGCTGCCAAGTTTCTTCAGAGTGAATTGGTACATAAAACAAGTGCTTATTTTATAACAAACAGGTTCACATCACATGTTGCTCCCAAACCTGTCACCTCCTATAAAGTGAATAATGCCATTAATCAATCTATATCATTAATTAAACAGCTCACATTGAATCCTGTAAAAATCATATATTTTAAATGTCACAATTTTCATGGAATTGATGGAGTAATTTTGCTATATTATATCCTTTTAACAGACCCTTATGCCGGTTTTGTTATTTTTCTCTCTGTTTTTTTCTTTATTATTATTGAGCTTTTCAAATTTCAGCCTGCAGTATTTCTCATTTTGTTTTACACTTAATAGATTTAATCTTTACCCCATTATTTAAATTACTTGTTTCACTCTACTGTTGCATCTTATGCACTTTGTTTAAAGTTGGGTCTTTTTCCCTTTTGGAAAAAATGCTCCATCAAGTTCCAGGCACTTAACTTCATCACAGAGAACGGTATTCCACCCCCAGGAATTATTACCTAAATGTAGTTGCTAAAATTTATACCTTTTTCAATAATGCTTTAAGATCAATACTGTCATTTAACCCCTTATTCTGTCATGCCCCTAGTTCAAAAATCCAGAAGCAAAAAAGTTCTTAAGAGATTATAAGAAAGATCAGGTGTTTAATTGGACATACACAAAGAAAGTGGGGCTCAAATCTATTTTAGAAAAGGGTAATAGTAATTCTACCAACTCTTCAAATGGTAGAACAATATTGGACTATTCTAAATGCCCCTCTAACACTGATGAGTCTGAAGCCCCCACAGAGGGAGAGTCAGGGGAATCAGAAACAGGACAGTCCTCCAGCTATATCCAGGCAGCAAGACACAGCCAGAGACAGTGAAAGACATGCTTTCAATCTGTGTACTTCAAAAGAGGAGGGTGGGGGGCAGTGTGTTAAAAGAGGCAGGAATGCCGATTAGCACAACAGACCTTGAGTAATGTAAAGGCATCTTCAGGCCAATTACCCCCCACACACACACAATTTCTACTCTTACTTCTACAAATACAGATCTCATGAATCCTGGCAGTAATACCATTCTTGCTTCAGTTGTTAGGAATGGCTATGTAGATAATGCTAATCTAATGCCTATTGTCAATATTTCTGTTCATAATTTAACAGTAGCAGAATCATCCATTTTGAGTAAAGGTTTAGCATTTTGTCCTTCTACAGATGTTAATTTTTTCAATACATGTGTGGATTTGCATACAGTTGGATGCAATTTAACATTTAAACATAAATTTTAAGGCAAAGAATAAAGCTTTACTGATGTTGCCTCTGAGCCCCGGTTAAGTACTCGATGTGAGTTTTGTCCCCCCCTTGAATCCTGTAATTTCTACATTTATTCATAAGTGTGAGCTAGATTTAGAGAAATTACAGAATACAACATCTGACAATTGCAGTAAGGAATAACATTATGCCTTAAAAGCACTTAGTGAGAACAACGCCATCACTATAAAAGCAGAAGATAATGGTGGGTGGGTGGGTGGGTCATCGCTCTCTTGGACCTCCCAAAGAAGCGGGCGGTCGGCCCGTCGCGAGGCCAAGGCTCCTAAAGCCCTCCCTCCCCTCCAGCTGAAGCAACTTCCTGGCTGCAGAATCGCTCTCTTGGACCCCCAAAGCAGCGGGCAGTGGGCCAGTTGCGAGGGGCCAGCGCTCCTGAAGCCCTCCCTCCCTCCAGCTGAAGCAACTTCCTAGCTACAGAATGTCTCTTGGACCCCCAAAGCAGCGGGTGGTCGGCGGTCGCGAGGCCAGGCGGCTCCTGAAGCCCTCCTCCCCCCTCCAGCTGGAAGCAACTTCCCTGGCTACAGAATCGTTCTCTTGGACCCCCAAAGCAGCGGGCAGTCGGCGGTTGCGAGGGCCAGGCGGCTCCTGAAGCCCTCCCTCCCCCTCCAGCTGAAGCAACTTCCCGGCTTCAGAATCACTCTTGGACCCCCAAAGCAGCGGGCGGTCGGCCAGTTCCCGAGGCCAGGCGGCTCCTGAAGCCCTCCCTCCCCTCCAGCTGAAGCAACTTCCCTGGCTACAGAATACTCTCTTGGACCCCTCCAAAGCAGGCGGTCGGCGGATCGCGAGAGGCCAGGCGGCTCCTGAAGCCCTCCCTCCCTTCCAGCTGAAGCAACTTCCCTGGCTACAGAATCGCTCTCTTGGACCCCCCCCAAAGCAGCGGGCGGTCGACGGTTGCGAGGGCCAGGTGGCTCCTGAAGCCCTCCCTCCCCTCCAGCTGAAGCAACTTCCCTGGCTACAGGTATGGACGATTTCAAGCCGCGTGCTGCTGCAGCATTTAGAAGGACAGAGTTTGGACTTTGGCACCTATTTTTCTTTTCCTTTTATGTTAACAGATGTAAAAGTGATTGCTAGCCACTGCCTTGTGTAAAGCCACGTAACCGAGTGAACTGGTGCCAAATCCTGCTTTATTTTTTTTTTAAATTGGCACCTTTTCTGCAGCTTAGCTCATAGTTAAAAACCTGTGCAAAGCCTGAAATCTTTTCTTTCTTCCTGCATTGCCTGAAACCTTCCCCTTTCTCTCACCCCTTCCCCCTGTGTGCCAATCAATTGACCCTTACTTACATTTATCTGTCTCCTTTTCCTCAGAATTGCTCTCTTGGACCCTCCCCAAAGCAGCGGGCAGTCGACGGTCGCGAGGGCCAGGCGACTCCTGAAGCCCTCCCTCCCCTCCAGCTGAAGCAACTTCCCTGGCTACAGGTACGGACGATTTCGAGCCGCGTGCTGCTGCAGCATTTAGAAGGACCGAGTTTGGTCCCTGCCCTCACCACCACCCTTGGTCGGCTCTCTCTCTTATATAGGCTGGCTGCCGTGGCCAGCGTTGCGTTTAGACCAATCCACCTTACTTTCCCACCCGCAGATTATATCTTTCTGCCACTTGAGGCCTGCACCACTTTCCCTATCTATCTCATACTCTTAAACTCCTGGGCACTGAATCACTAGAAACCTACAAAGCTTAGCTGTACATTATTAAGTAGCTTGTTAGTACAACCTGGACAGCTCAAACTCAGTCAGCCTAAAAGCAACAGCCTGTTGTGCATTCAGGTCAGCCCTCAGCAGCTTGTGCTCTGACTGCTTAACCTAACCCTCACTGTAATCCCAGTTGGAGGCACTTCCCTTGCTCCAAAACTTCACAACCAGCGGGACAAATTTCACTTCCTCCTTAGTAGCTGCACTGAATGACTGCCTCTGTGCCAATTAAGCTGCTCCTATTTCTCATACAGTCTGCAAAGCCTGTATCCGAGGTGGATATTTCTCATACAGTCTGCAAAGCCTGAATCTGTGGTGGATATTCAGTTTCTCTTTTCCTTTTCTTGTTTTGCTGGCACCAAATTGAGTTCTCTCTGTCTAGTTTCCTCTCATTTAAAGAGACAGCTGCTGTTACTATCCTCAACACTACCCACCTCACCCCTAACCCTCTACCCTCTCCAGTGTGTTCCCAAAAGTCTTAGCTCCTCTCACACTAGCTCAAAAATTCAGCTCGACTGGCTAGACCAGTTCTCCTTCTCTCTTTGCCAGGACTTCTCATACTCTATATCCCACCCAAATAACTCACCTGAAGTATTTGCAACATGGCTTTAAGCTCAATTGGTATGCTACTACTAATCTCTTTTCTTCTCAACCTTATACGGCTGCCTATTCTATATTATCCTCCAAGACATTATCATCACAGCACCCACACAGATGACGGAACTCTCGGCACGCTGGGTTCACCTTCATACTGGCCGTGCGACACCTTCTCTCTTCTCGTCCCTCACAAACTAATCTACCACCTGTCCTTTACCCTGCAAAAATCACCAGGGCCTAGCTTTATCCTGCCCACCCCTTTCATTCACCGTAAGCTATGGTACCTCTTCCTCCTTGCCCTAATGCTAGCTGGGGATGTTGAACTAAACCCGGGGACAGTGGGTACCCTCCCTCTAAATAATACAATCTGGAATGCTGCCAAAGGCCTCCGCATTGCACAAATGAACATTAGGAGCCTCCTTCACAATATTACTGAACTTGAGGCATGGACTGTTCAACACCACCCTGATATCCTGTGCCTATCTGAAACTTGGCTAAAACCCTCCACCCCTGATGCTCTCTGCTCCCTGCCAAACTACAATATTATCAGACAAGACAGACCCTCATCCAAACGTGGAGGAGGAGTTGCCATCTTCTATAAGCAACACCTGTTGCTATCCCATAATGTACTGTCTACACTATCCCACTGTGAAGCACTCCATGCCGCACTACAGCTAGGCTCAAAGAAATTACACATAGTCTGCACCTACAACCCTCCCGCTAGTGGCAATAAAGGTCTTGAAGAACTCCTATCCTTAACTGACTGCACCATCAGTCATAATGAAGTCCTTATTCTGGGAGACCTTAACCTGAACTGGTCTAGTACCACAAACCAGTCCTCTCACTCCCTGGTACAAGGTCACAACCTTCATCAAATGATCACAGACTCAACTAGGGTCATGGCTCCCCCTCGGAACAGTACCCTGATCGACTGGATCCTAACTAACCATCCAGACAGCATAACAGGTGCCGGTACCCTCGCAGATGCTATTAGTGATCACTCCCCTATCTACTGCATCTGGCACTCTACCAATAAACCATCTCCTCCCCCAAAACTCATTATCTTCCGGAATCTGGCCAATATTAACCTTGAGCAGTTTACCTATGACCTCTAACTACTTGACTGGTCCCCAATCTATGCTTCAACTAATATTCAGGCTGCCCTTGACTACTTCTTGAACCGCTTTAACCCTCTCCAAGACATCCATGCTCCCCGTGTCACCCGCCGGATTCGTGGAACCCAGACAAAATGGTTAACAAAAGCCTTATTTACCCAAATAAAAGACAGGGATAAGGCTTGGCGGTGTTTCAAGATCACTGGATTACAAACTGACCACAATCTTTATCGCTCTCTGAGAAACTCATGCAAGAAAAACATACGCTTAGCCAAAAGTTTCTACTGTAAGGACCTGCTGATAAAAGCCTCAGATGACTCTAGGAAATATTGGTCCACCTTAAAAACACTCCTTGGTACTCACCACAGGGCACACACCAGTGACATGCTGCTAAATGGCATTCACTGCAATAACCCAACAACCATTGCTAATGCTTTTAATCTCCACTTCTCAGACCTCTCAAACTACCTCACCTCCATCCCTCCTGTCCCCAACACCATTCCCCTTGGCGATATCAGTCCGATACTCACGCACCCACCTTTTAGGCTCCGGAGTATAAAGAGGCTGAAGTGTTAAACTCCTACTCACTATTCCTGACAACACCAGCACAGGAGTCCGATGGACTTGAACCAAAAGCTCCTAAAAGCCGCTGCCCCACTCATCGCCTCTCCCTTAACCAAAATTTACAACCTATCTCTACGCCATGGCACAGTACCAAACATATGGAAAACAGGCAAAGTCACACCAATACCAAAAAAGGGGGACCCTAAAGAAATAAATAACTAATGCCCCATTGCAATTCTCTCTGTTCTTGGCAAACTCTTGGAAAAACTTGTGGCCACCCAATCCATTGAATATCTCCAAAGGTACAACCTTCTATCTAGCAGCATGGCTTCCGCAAAGAGCACAGCACCTCTACTGCCCTCCTCAAACTCACCAATGACATATATGCCTCCATGGACTCGGGCCTCCTAACAGGTGCAGTCTTCATTGACCTAACCAAAGCTTTTGACCTGGTCAACACACCATTCCCTAACTAAACTACACTCCCTGGGCTTCACCGCCGATGCAGTTGCCTGGTTTGAAAGCTACCTGTCCAGCAGACGACAAGCTGTAGTGTTTAACTCTGCCATATCAGATCTTTCCAGTATTAAGGTTGGAGTGCCCCAGGGCTCAATCCTTGGGCTCTTACTTTTCTCCATCTTCATTAATGATATCCCACTCATTGCAAACAACTGTTCATCACTGCTCTATGCTGACGATCTAGTTGTTTACCGTAGTGCCAGAACTGTTGCCGACTTAATCCACCCTTTCGCCGTTGACTTTGTTAATATTCAGTCCTGGTTCACTGATAACAAACTTATTCTCAACTCCAGCAAAACCTACTCCATGCTCTTCGGCTCCTCTGCTAGACTTAAAGCTAATCAAAATGCCCTAATTATTCCCTGCGCGGACGGCTCTTCTCTGATTAGCACCAACTCCTTTAAATACCTTGGTGTCACTCTTGATCCATCCCTCGACTTTGACCTACACATCACAACCACCTGCAAGTCAGTTAACGCCAAGATAGGTAGTGCCTACCGAACTAGGTATGACCTTACCCCATCTGCCAGACTTGCCGTTGCACAAGGCTTTCTTCTCCCAGCCCTTGCATATGGCTCAGTCACCTACCTATTTGCCTCCAAATCATCCCTCCATAAGTGGGACACCACCTACAACAGCATCTGCCGCTATGCTTCCGCGTCTCCACGCCACAAACATCACTGCCAACTCTATAGTGACCTTAAATGGCCGTGCCCCTCTGCTCACAGACTCCAGGCTTTTGGCTCATTAATTGACAATATTATCAGATCTGGCCTCCCGCTACCCCTGTCATCCCTACTGACTTCACAGCCTCTCTCTTATGGCCTGCGTTCGACCGACCAAGCTCTCTTTCACATACCCAGACACAGAACCAATATGGGTGCATGCGCCTTTTCAAACGTGGCACCAAAATACTGGAATTCTATTCCCCAAACTATTCGACAAGCAGCCTCCCACACCTCTTTTAAGTCACTTCACATAGAGCACTTGCGCTTTATTAACACCTGCACCTGCTTTAATCCGCCTTAGCTCCACTCTCCTTCCCTGTTGCTCTGTTTCAATCATCCTGTTTCCTCTCCCTCCCTTTCTCTGCTCTCTCTCTCTCCCTCACCCTCACTCTCTCGCATCTCTTCTTTACTACTTGTTACTTTGTCTCTTTGAATGTCTGCTATTGCTAATTCTTATGTTCCTACTTAACCTTATTTTGAGATCCCTGTACAACTGTGCTGTATTTTTATCCTTCAGTGTAAACCTATTCATGTTTGTTGCCAAAATTTTGTCTCCTATTACCTGAAGTTTTGACTTGACTCTGTACTGTACTGCTTTCATGTGCTGCGTCACATACACAATTTTTGTATTTCTAAATGTGCTGTCCCGGGTCGTGCCTGAAAATAGGCATCTTTGTGCCTAGTGCACTTACCCAGTTACCAAAAGCAAATAAATAAATAAATAAAATCTAAATACAGCGGACTATGTAAAGGAGGTTTTGAGATTGTTAAGTGATGCATCTTTTTATAGAAAAATGCCTAGAAGTGTCATAGAACAATTTAAGAGTGAAATTGATACCCTACTTAAGGAAAGTTACGCTAAGGGGTAGATTACGGATGTACTGTATAGAACCCTCACTATCAACTGCCCAGTAACTACATTAATTTATGTACTGCCTAAAATCCATAAAAATCCAGCACAGCCACCTGGTCGACCAAAAGTATCGGAGTGAGGGTGGCTAATAGAACCCCTTTCTATGTATGTAGATCAATTTTTACAGCCTTTGGCCCAGAATTTGAAGTCTTATATAAAGGATTCCACAGAGGTGGTTAAACTGATGGAGGATATCTATGTGCAACCCCAGTGGTATCTGGCAGTGGTAGATATAAATTCGTTGTACACTGTTACTCCGCATCAGGAAAGTTTAGATTCCTTGACCCATTTTCTTAATACTAGGATGGAAACAGAATGTGCTGAAATTCCAACACAATTTCTAGTAAAAATGGCAGAAATGGTATTACAAAAAAATGTTTCTGTTTTTCAAAACCAGCTGTATAATCAGATACATGGCACAGCTATGGTTATAGCCATGGCACCAAGTGTTGCAAACTTGTTGGTAGGGAAGTGTGAGCATGATCATCTTTACAGCGCCACCACAAATCCATTCCTGTCTAGGCTGGATTTGTGGCGGCGCTTTATAGATGAAATATTAATTATATGGAAAGGCACAAGTGAAGAGTTCAGGAGTTTTACTGGATGGATGGAAAGCACCAGCAGTTGTCTGAGGTATACATATGAGATAAGTCAATCTGAAATAACATTCTTAGATTTAAAACTGTACAAAGACAGTAGTGGGGGAATTTGTACCACACTTTTCCAAAAAAGTACAGATTGCAATAGTCTTCTAAGACATGACAGTTGCCACCCACATCACGTACGTTTCAATATACCCAAGGGACAGTTAGTAAGGACCCTTAAAAATTGTACTGAGCCAGCTGAGTTTAAACAAAAAAGTGTATTACAAGTAAAAAGGTTTCTAGACAGGGGTTATAGCAGACAATGTATTGCTTCAGCAATTCAGAAAGTGGAAAACATGGATAGGAACCCAACCCTATGAAGTACAAAGAAGAACAGAGACAGTACAGTGTCCTGCCCTTTTGTTACCAATTTTTCTAGAAGGGCACATCAGGTTAAACAGGTGATAGTCAGAAATTGGTCCATTTTGCATTTGGAAACTAAACTTGCTGATGTTGTAGAACAGGGCACTAAAGTGGTCTTTTGAAAGTGCAAAAGCATAAAAGATATGGTGGTAAAGAATATATTCCAGGCTCCAGCACTGGTGGGAACACACTGGTGGGAAATTGCATGTATTGCAGATATGTCAATACCTGTAAAATATTCCATCACCCTTCTACAGTTAAGAAATTCCACTGAAACATTTTATCAGTTGTAACAGCAGTGGGTTGATGTACCTACTTAGCTATAATTGTGGAACTTTCTATGTAGGGAGGGCAGTGAGAAAGTTTAAAGTAAGAATTGGAGAACATGTAAGAGAAGTGGATAGAGGGGACATGTCATATGCTATAACAAAATATATTTCTGAAAGAGGAGCAGGAAATCATAAGTTTAGTTTCACGGGTATTGAACTGGTTAATCTGGGAGGAAGAGGGGGAGATCTTAAGAAGATTCCAGGTCAGAGAGAAAGTTATTGTATTTTTGAACTGGAGGCATACTAGAATAAGGGGTTAAATGACAATATTGATCTTGCATCATTTTTAAAAAAGGATAAATGTTAGCAACTCCATCTAGATAATAATTCCTGGGGATGGAATACTGCTCTCTGTGATGAAGATATGTGCCTGGAACTAGATGGAACATTTTTTTCCATAAGGGAAAAAGACCCAACTTTAAACAAAGTGCATAAGAGGCTATAGTAGCCTGAAAAAAGTAATTTAAGTAATGTGGTAAAGATTAAATCTATTAAGCCTGGAGTGTAAAACAAAATGAGAAATACTACAGGCTAAAATTTGAAAAGCTGAATAAAAATAAAGAAAAACAAAACCAGAGAAAAAATTAACAAAAGAGGCATAAGGGTCTGTTAAAAAGGATAAAATATAGCAAAATGACTCCATCAGTTCCATGGTATTTGTAAATATTCAAAATAATTGATTTGCACAGGATTCAATGTGAGCTGTTAATTAATTATATAGATTGATTAATGGTACTATTCACTTTATAGGAGGTGATAGGTTTGCTAGCAACATGTGATGTGACCCCGTTTGCTATAAAATAAGCACTTGTTTTATGTACCAATTCACTCTGAAGAAACCTGGCAGCACGCCGGGAGAATCACCAGTCTGTTTTCTAGCCACTTTGGCCAGTGTTTTTTCCACAGTTTTTCACATAAAGGAATGATTAAATCAATCCATGGAGTCCTAGTTCTCTGTCTGGAGTGTGGGTTCTGATATATTGACTCATATATATATATATATACTGTATGTACATATAGATATATATGCTATTACCCAACTAAAAATATCAGTGATGAAGTTTGACCTTATGACATTAAGCCAAGACTAATATCAAAGGATCAGACTACACAAGGGGAAATATCACTGATATTTCCAGTTGCAAAATAGTATATTTGTATTATGCAACAGCTTTGTTTTTTGCATGTCTTCTTTATTATTTTTTTAGTGCCTTTTGTTTATTTTTTAAAAAATTTTTATTTTGTTTTTGAATGGCGGGTGCCTGCTGCTTGTGTCAGTGTATGCATTGCATCACTACATTGTGCAGTAGTCAGAGTGGTGGGTCAGAGCAAGGGATTGGACTAAGTGAGCTGGCGCTGTGAGTAGGAGAGTCAGTGCTGCGAGCTGGTGTGGCCTACACTGCATCACCAGCTGAGAAGTGCTGTTGCCAACATCGTTCTGGACAGAGTGCTGGTCGGGGTGAATGGAATGGAGGTGCTGCATTGGTATGAGAAAATCGCATATGATTGTGTACAGGGTTGTTCAGGAACATTTTGTGTCAATGAAGGGTTGAAATTAGGTTTTGTCTTTTTCTTAACCTTGGCAGAGAGGTGCAAAGCCTAGCAGAATTATTTAAAAATTAATCTACAGCATGGAAGCTAGCACGCAAGTGAGCAGGTGTCCAGAAATAGACTTGTGCTGCTCATGATGCCAGCTCAAGCCAGTCCTGATGTACTGTGAGCATATTTTTGTCACTATGGACCTAGAGTGAGAATATCATGATTTTCTCACTCTAGGCCCCCACAGTGGCAAACATACTGTGTCACTGATATTTGCCAATTAATATCTTCTCAAGTGTTGTGGAAATATAGAAGAAATGATGGATATGTGTGGTATACAAGGAAATATACCCACCTAGGGGGATAATCAGATAATAAGGTAATGAGTCTGAAGGGAAAATGTCTTTATTATCTGAACAGACCCTCCCAAAATTGGTATATGGCCTTGTATACCATTAATACATAGATACATAGATACTGATGGCAGATAAGGGGCATTGGCCCACCTAGGTTGTCCAATTGCACATGTCATTTTGCCTCTTCATGCTTCTCTTGAACTGGGTTCTCCCCTTCCCCCAACTGCTAGGATCCCCTGATGCCCATCCCATGCATTGTTGAATCCTGTAATCATTTCAGCCCTCACCACCTTCTCTGGCAGGGCATTCCACTTGTTCATCACCCTTTCTGTGAAGAAATACTTCCTCACATTACCTCTGAACTTTCCTCTCTCCAATATTATCCCATGACCCCTAATCCTGGAACATCTCTTCCTCTGAAAAATAGTGTTTTCCTGCACCTGGTTCCTTCCTGTGAGGTACTTGTATGTCTCTATTAAATCCCCCCTCCTTCCTCTCCTCCAGTGAGTACATATTCAAGTCCTTCAGCCTGTCCTTGTAGGACTTGTGATGCAAACCATGCACCATCTTGTTTGCCCTCTTCTGAACTGTCTCCACCCTGTCTATATCCTTACGAAGGTAAGGCCTCCAGAACTGGACACTGTGCTCCAGGTGTGGTCTCACTATTATCTTGCACAGTGGAATTATGACCTCCCTTAATTTGGCTGGTGATGCCACTGCCTCTGCATCTCAGCATTTTATTTGCTTTACCCGCTACATTGTCACTCTGACTCCCAACTTTTAGGTAATCAGAGATGATAACTCCTAGGTCCCTTTCCTACTTGGAGCATGTGATATCCTTCCCCCAGCTGATATGTTGTTCCAGGGTTTTGTGTCCCATGTGCATTATTCTGTATTTTTTTGTGTTAAATCTCAACTGCCACACCCTTGACCATTCCTCAAGCTTCTGCAGATCCCTCCTCATTCTATCCACTCCCTCCAGCATGTCCAGTCTGTTACATATCAATCATTTGTTTTATACAATACATGGTGATGTTTGAATCTTACCTTATGCATGAGGCTTGGTAAGTTTCCTGGTGAGCCATGATTGGGACCATGTATGGATTTGCCTTGTTCTTTTTGGCCCTGTGTGTTTCCATAGTGTAGTTATGGTTTGATACTTGGTTCTTTTTGGGTCCTTTTGTCTTTCTGTAGTGTAGGGTTCCCTTATAACAGGGTGCCTGTCTGTGGCCTCTCGTCCTTAGTTTCATTGATGGACTAATGGTGTGTGGCACATGGGAGCATGGTTTGAGGATTGGAGTGGTGTGTGGCATCATCAGTAGTGGCTGCTCTGGTCAGGATCAGCCTTGGTCATTGGGGCCAGACTGGAGCAATGTGCTGATGATGGAAGCAATGTAGGTGGCATGCTGACTGAGGAAAGAGTCAGAGCACTGAGGGAAAAGTCTATCGGTAAATATTTGGGGAAACAGGTTTATTGTGTGTTCCCTGCAGCTGGCCTCTAACTGTTTGAGTGTTATTCTTTTAGGAGATCCAGATTGGGAAGAGGGTTGAAAGAGGAAGGGGTTTGCCTCCAACTGTTTTTCTTTTTAGGTTTTGGGACTTCCAGGTCTTGGGAATGGGAAGGAAGGGAGAGGTTTGCTTCTAATTCTTTTTCTTTCAGGTGCTCTAGAACTGGGGCGGGGGTCCCACCATTTTACAGGCTGCATACCTCAGGAGGTATACTTCTATCCTTCTGGAGGTATATAACCTTAATTGGGAGGTATACAGCTTTAATGGGGAGGTATACAGCTGTATTTGAGAGTTATTAATTTAACTGGGAGGTATACAAAAAATACATGCTAATGCAATATTATATTGCTATGTTGGGTCAAGATATCACCTTTTATTTTGCTATTTAATAGTACGCACATTGTATTAATATTGTTTATACCCAGCGGCACTGTATAACTATCTATATATATATATATATATATATTATATATATATATTATAGTGGCGCGGTCGCACCACTATAGTTAGAGTAGGGTGTCCAGTTACATACTAAAGTCAAAGGTTTGGATGTTAATAACTTTGGACCCATACAATGGATTTGCCTGAAATTTGGTAGATGTGTTGAGGTGCACTAGATCTCTTGATTTGCTAAATTATGTTTTTGTCGGAGTGCCAGTCTTCATGTACGAAAGCACTGAAAAATGCAAAATTATCCATTTTTGGAAGCACCTTTTGGCATTCTAAATGTGGTCCAGCATGACCATCGTGTGGTGTGCCACTCTGTGAGATAGCTCATTTGAAGAGCTCTGGTGGTCAAACATGCCACTGTTTGTTTGGTGAAAAAATATTAAGGCAATCAAAAGTTATGGCAGTTTTAAGTTCCCATTATAAGTCAATGGGAAAATGTATATGTATATCTTGTGATCAAAGAATGGGGGTTCTGGCCATCTCATCCCACCTGGCAGTCAAAGAATTTGCAGCCTCACGGTTCAAGAATCTTTGTTCCTGAGGAATTTCAAAAATCCTTTGACTGCGAGGTCCACCATCTTGTTTTCAGTTTTCCGATCTAACAAACACAAAATATATCGGCTCAGGGGTCACTTCTGAAGTAAAACTTTAATGAGTTTTACTCAGGGGACCCTGATCTATTGAGCCATGGCTTTGGTTTCATCCAAATCAGTCGAAAAATAGAGTTATAAGCTTTTAAAATCTTAATTTGCAGCTCGCTTACGATCTTTGATCGCTAGCCTGCAAATTCTTTGATCGTGAGATTCTTTGATCGCGATCTTGCATTGTGACCTAAAAACACTAATATCTAGGCTCAGGGGTGGGCTAGGGACACAAATGAGGGTGTTTTTTTTACTGAGGAGGGTCTGCTCTATCAAGGCATGCCATTGGTTTGGTTCAAATCAGTGAAATTTTCATGTTTCACTATTTTTTATTCTTTGTTCATGAGCCTGCAAATTCTTTGATTGTGAGATTCTTTGATCGTGATCATGCATCATGAGAGAGGAATGACATGGCCCAATTTAAAAATCAATTTTCTTAGCCCAGGGATGTCCTTGGAAGTCAAATGAGGATGGGTTTTACTCAGGGGGCTTCGTTCTGTTGAACCATGGTGGTGGTTTACCAAAATTCCTTAAATTTTTTGATTTATAAGGTTTTTAAATCTTTGTTCATGAGCCTGAAAATTCTTTGATCACGGGCCTGCAAATTATTTGATCATGAGATTCTTTGATCGTCATCCTTGATCGTGAGGGAGGGACAAGATGGCCAGATTTTTTATAATGGAATAGATAGGGAAATTTTAGTAAACTTTGTTATTGAATATCTTGGAAACAGTTTGTTTTTTTGACTTGAAATTTGGAGTGAAGAAAGGCATTGTCTCACAGATGTGTCTTTTTGTGGTTTGGTCAAGAAATAGTACAGGGCAGCAAAGTTATGGCACTATGAAGTTGGCATTTTTTCCCATAGGATAACATTACGGCGTTTGACGTATTAGAGGAATTTTTGGCAGCACTGCTGCAAAATAACACTGTGGTTGTTTGGGCTGAAATTTGAAGGGAAGAAAGCCAACATACCACAGCTGTGCCTTTTCATGGTCTGGTGAGATAATATTGCAGGGCAGCAAAGTGAAGGTACTCCGAAGTTGATGCTTTTTGTCATAGGATAACATTATGGTGTCCGTTATGTCTTTCAAGGCCCGTATCTCGGAAATGGTGTGAGATACGGACTTTTTGTCAAAAAATATGATTAGTCCTGCAAATAGGGGCTAAGCATAAAACTAGCTAGGAAAGTAATAATTCATATAAAATTTTAATTTTTTTCCTATGTCATACAGTTCCTGAGATACAAGCAATTTAGTATTCCAAGTCATTCTTTTCGGCTCTGAAGTCATTTATAATGCATACATTCTTTGTTTTCAATTTGTTTTTTCAATGCAGTTTTTGTGGAAAAGAAGGGTGTGCCCTATTGTTACTGTGTCAGTTAGCATTTCCAGTTGCGCTTCTGTTACTGTTTAAATCACCGTTCCCGTCTATGCCACCATGTGCGTAATGGTTTGCGTTTTCATATGCACTTGCATTTCTGTTTTGTTTCATGTTATTGTTGTTGTTACCATTACCATTTGCATTTGCAATCGTGGTACCATGCCCATGTGCATTACAGTTTGTGTTTTCATATGCGCTTGCATTTCTGTTTCTGTTGGTTTTATTGTTGCTGTTACTGTTAGCATTTACATTTACAATTGCGGTTCCATGAGCTTGCTTGTAACAGTTTGCGTTTCTGTATGCACTTGTGTTTCTGTTTCTGTTGACTTTATTGTTGCTGTTATCATAACAATTTGCCTACTGTTGCTGCTTGCGTTTGTTTTGCAGTTCCTGTTACTATGTAACAAGACATCACGTGGTGGGAGCTCCTGCCACTGCATTCCATTCACTATTTATCATCCTCATTCTCAAAAAGAAGGGAAATTAGAGGCAAAAAACTCCATTTAATGCATCAGTTAGGATTGTTCTACATCAAAAAAAGTGAGGAAATTCAGGGTTAGGGTTGAAAGTCTCCCTTGGATCCCCTAGCCCACCCCTACCAACCGGCATCAGGGCACGTGTTGGGGTCGTCGGTCCTAACTCTCACCCCACTCTCCTATGCTTCTGCTTCTTTACACATGTGATGGGGTGAGAGTTAGGGCAGACAACCCCAATGCACACCCCAATGCCGGCTGGTAGGGATGGGCTGGGGGTCCAAGGGGGTCTTTCAACCTTAACCCTGAATTTCCTCACATTTATTGTTGTAAGACAACCCTAACTGATACATTAAACTGATTTTGCCTGTAATATATATATATATATATATATATATATATATATATATATATATATAGCAAAAACTCTGTTACTGCATCCGTTAGGTTGTTTCACAATGATAAAGTGTGGAAATGTGATGTAGGTTAGCAGAAACCTTTCCCCACCCCATCCTCCAGAACAACAGATGCCAAGGTGTGCCACAGGGTCATGCACCATAACTCTCACCCCATTCCATATATAAAGAAGTTGACATGGTACAGTACAGGAGAATGGGGTGAGAGTTAGGCCACACAACCCTGTGGCACACCTCAGCATCTGTTGGTCTGTGTAGGATGGGGGGTTGGGAGGTCAGGGTCTGCTAACCCTAAGATCGCATTTCCATACTTTTGCTGCTGTGGAAGCAACCCTAACTGATGAATTAATTGAGTTTTTTGGCATGAAATTCCCTTCTTTTTGAGAATGTGCACTAGAAATAGTGAAAGGTATGTGGTGATGGGAGCGCAGGGCCACCAAGCTGCCCATTTCTTCATAATCACATGTGTACACAGAAGCAAGAAGCCATACTGTAGCCCTGTAGTGTAAGGAAGCGCTGTAACAGTGATTTGCCAACGCTGTAAGTTTGTGAACCTTAACTATTTTTGCAGAAAACCAGCAAAAGGCACATCTGTGGGAGCAGTGCTTGCCACCCCGCAAATTTCAGCCCAAAGGACCCAACTGTTTGGTTGCAGGAGGATGGCAAAGATTTGCAGTTATCTTGAGCGTAGTTTAGTAAAATACTTTCACAAACATGAAAGTTTTGCAAACGAAAAACATGACACTTTCACATTTGCGAAAGTATTTTGTGAGAGCATTTTTCAGAAAATGTCAAAAATGCATTTCTGGGGGGTTTAAATGGAAAAAACATATGTCAAAGGACCCAACCATTTGGTTGCAAAAGGATGGCAAAGATTTTGTTATGTTGTACATAGTTTCACAAAATACTTTTGCAAATGCAAAAGTTTCACAAACTTCAGACACGACACTTTTGCATTTGCAAAAGTATTTTGTCAAACAATATTTCAGAAAATGTCAAAAATGCATTTCTGGCGCTTCTAACCCCCCCAAAAAGATATGTGTGGTATGTGTTGTGTGTTGGTGGGAGTGTGGAACCCTTGGAGCCCCATGCTCCCACCAAGCTGGCCATTTGTGCATAATTATATGTGTATCTGGGAACAAGGGCTCTCTGGGGCCTGTGCTCCCATGTACATAGAAGCAGGAAGCCATACTGCAGCCTTATAGTGTGAGGAATCCTTGTAACAGTGATTTGCCAATGTCCCTTCTTCTTGAGACTGTGCAATATAAATAGTGAATGGTATGTGTTGGTGGGAGCCTAACGCTAATGGTAACGTTAATGCTAATGATAACGCCAACAGTAACACTAACGGTAATGATAATGCTAACACTAATGCTAACGTTAGTGGTAACACTATCACTAATGGTAATGTTAATGCTAATGGTAACACTAAGGCAAATGCAAACTCTAATGTTAACAGTGATGGTAATGCTAACGGTAAAGTTAATGTATAAGCAAATGCAAATGGTAACGCAAACGCAAATGCAAACAGTAACACAAACAGTAATGCAAATGCAAGCAGAAATGCAAATGCAACCAGTAATGCTAACGTGACCGCTAATGGTAATTCAAATGCAAAGGCAAACAGTAATGCTAATGCTAACAGTAGCGGTAACGGTAACAATAACACTAATGGTAATGCAAATGGAAACGCAAATGCAAATGGTAATGCAAATGGTAATGCAAACACAAACACTAACAGTAACACAAATGCAAATGCAAAACAAGTGCAAACAGTAATGCAAATGCAAACACAAATGCAAATGCAAATGCAAACTTAAATGGTAACCAAGACGGTAATGCTAATGCAAACGTAAATGCAATCACTACCGATAACGCTAGCGGTAATGCTAATGCAAATGGTAACTCATACGCAAATCAGTAACACGCATTGTGTCAGAGACAGGGTCAACAAAAATGCTGCAAATACAAAGAATGTGGGCATAATAGTGGGCCTTGGACAAGAAAATGAGCAATTGGAAGACTAAATTGCTACAAGGTAGAAAAAAAAATTACAATTTCATATTATTTATTGCTTTCCAGGCTAGTTTTGCACTTAACCTTGTACTGGGGGACTAAGAATTTTTGTAGCGAAAAGTCTGTATCTCGAACCATTTTCGAGATATGGGACCCGAAAAGCACGGTGGATGCTGTAATGTTATCCTAAAGGAAAAATGCTGACTTTCAGAGTGCAGTAACTTTGTACCCCTATAATATTTTGCCACCAAACCATGGAAAGGCACATCTGTGGGTTCTTGGCTTTCTATGCTGAAAATTTGAGCCCAAAAGATCAAACTGTTTTGTTGTAGGAGGGTGGCAAAGAATTCCTGTTATTTTTGCTATAGTTTCGCAAAGTATTTTTGCAAATCACAACACTTTAGTGCTAAAAATCATGAAACTTTTGCATTTGCAAAAGTACTTTTTAAAAGAATTTAAGACTTAATTTCTGGGGAGTTTAACCATAAAAAAAGACATGGCTAGCATCCTCAGGACTTGAGTAGGTGAACACAACAAGAATTATGTTCCTAGAGGGTCCCAATTTTAAATGCCAGGCATTTTTCTGAGCTGTAACTGAAAACAAAATGGGGGACTCACGAAAGCAAAAGGGCCATTTACGACACTAAAAATGTCCGTTTGTGAAAGTTTCATGATTTTTGTTAACTTTCCCATTGACTATAATGGGAAACTTGTATTTTGAATAACTTTCGAACCATTTAATATTTTTTCATGGAATCTTCAAAAGGTGCATTGGTGACTACGGCCACATGTTTCTTGAAGTGTTAGGACCGAATGGACAAACTGTACAGGCTGTGGGTGCTAGCAAAGAAATGTGTGAAAAGTCCTTTTTTGGGGTGTTCTGTAGCTCTGTAATCACAAATCCAACCATAACGCAACTTAGCACATCCAGAGACCAATGGTGCCAGACTGCGCAAGCAAAATTTCAGGCAAATCCATAGTATGGTGGCAAAGTTATTAAAGTGCAAAATTTGAGGTTTTGTACGAAATCATTTCAGAGCACCTGTTCGAATTACCTCTGCTAATATACACATTCGGTGGCTGGCCATGGAGGTGACAGGTGGGCTGTGCCAGTCGCCAGCTGGGGAAGGGTGACTGGGTGCTGGGAGGGCTGGCACTAGACCACCAGGACATGGAGAATGCAAATTTATTTTATTATGATGGGGGAACCACTAGACTACCAGGGATGTCAAAAATAATGATAATGAACTACAGATTGGGGGGGGCACTAGACTACCAGGGATATTACTAAAATATATAAACAAACACACATTAGGGGGCCACTAGACTACCACAGATACAAAACAAACATATTAATAAGATACTCATTGGGGGGCACTATACTACCAGGGATACAAACATCGTTATGTACATTACCATGATGGGGAGGGGGGCTGCTAGACTACCAGGGATAATGACAAGCATTGTTTTTTTATTCAGATGGGGCAGAGCGAAGCCCCCTGACCAAAACCCACCCTTATGTAACTTAATAGGGCACCCCTGGGCTGCAAAAAACTATTTTGAAATCTGGCCATCTCGTCCCTCACTCTTTGTTCATGAGCGAGCAATTTCTTTGACTGCGACCGTGAAAATTCTTTGACCGCGAGATTCTTTGATCGCGATTGTGAGCGAGAGACAAGATGGCCAGATAAAAAAATATTTTTTCTCAGCTATGGGGTATCCTAGGAAGACAAATGAGGGTGGGTTTTACTCAGGGGGCTTCGTTCTGATGAACCATGGTGGTGGTTTACCGCAATTATTTGAATTTTGTAAATTACACAACTTTTTAGTCTTTGGTCGTGACCCTGCAAATTCTTTGATCATGAGCCTGCAAATTCTTTGTTCATGAGATTCTTTGATCGCGATCGTGCATCGTGATGGTAGGACGAGATGGCCGGATTAAAAAACAAATTTTCTCAGCCCAGGGGTGTCCTAGGAAGTCAAATGAGGGTGGGTTTTGCTCAGGGGGCTCTGTTCTGTCAAACCATGGTGGTGGTTTATGGCAATTTTTCCAATTTTGTAAATTACAAAAGTTTTTATTCTTTGATCATGAGTCTGCAAATTCTTTGATCATGAGCCTGCAAATTCTTTGATCATGAGATTCTTGGATTGCCATCTTTGATCGTGAGATAGGGACAAGATGGTCAGATTTTTGTAATGGAATAGATAAGGAAATTTTACCAATCTTTAACATTGAATATCTCGGAAACGGTTTGGTCTTTTTACTTGAAATTTGGAGGGTGTTTATGTCATGTCCTGTAGATGTGAATTATTGTGTTTATGTGTTGGAAAAAAATTTTTTGCAGAGATACTGTGTGACACACTTTACATGTTGTGGACAGTGTTTTGCTTGTGGTGGTGGCTTGAAATTGGTAGGATATCTATCCTTGGGGTCATGGATGTAGTTTTTAGTCATTGTGTGTGTTAAATGTCAACAGGTGCAGAACTGTGCCAGACTGATGAATGAAAATCTCATACGTTAAAATGTTATATCTCGGACACGGTTTGGTCTTTTCACTTGAAATTTAGAGGGTGTTGACGACTTGTGCTGTAGATGTAAATGACAGTGTTTCTGTGTCGGAAAATATTTTTTTTGCCAGAGATATGGCATGGTGCAGTTCACATTCTGAGGACAGCATTTTGCTTGTGGTGGTGGCTTGAAATTGATAGGATACTTAGCCTTAGTGTCATGGATGTAGTTTTCAGTTGTGTGTGTTAAATGGTTAAACAACTAAATAAAATAAAAATAAAAAATAACAGGTGTGGAATTGTGCCACTCTGATGAATAAAAATTTCAAATTTTTACATGTCGTATCTTGGACACAGTTTGGTCTTTTTACTTGAAATTTAGAGGGTGTTGACAGCATGTCCTGTAGATGTTAATAGAGGTATTTACATGTCAGACAATATATCTTTTGCGGAGATATTCTGTGGTGCAGTTTACATTTTGTGGACAGCGTTTTCTATTGTTCTAGTAGATTAACATTTCTTTGGTGGCTGGTTTTACTGTTGTGAATGTACTTTTTAGTCATTGGGTGTGTAATGTGGCCTCCCACCAACTTGCGCAACTTTCTACTTTTCTATTCTTTCTTAAAAAATAAGGAAATTCTACGAAAACAACTTTGTTAATGTATCAGTTAGGGTTCTTCTACAGTGAAAAAGTGAGGAAATTTGATTTTAGGGTTCCCACTCCTTGCACCTGACCCCCACCCCGCCCCCACCTACAGGCATCGAGGTGTGCTTTGGGGTCACCGGCCTTAAATCTCACCTCATTCTCCTACACTGCACCAACTCAGCTTGCTTTCACATGGGATGGGGTGAGACTTGGGGCTGATGACCTAGCACACCCTGATGCCTGTTGGTGGGGGTGGGGTGGGGGTGGGATACAAGAGTAGGAACCTTAAAATTAGAATTTCTCACTTTTTCTGTTGTAGAAGAACCCTAACCAATGCATTAACAATGTTTTTTGTATAGAATATATATACACACACACACACACACACACACACACACACACTATGGTAGCACAGTAGTGTTACCATAGTTAGGGTTGTGTAGCCCTTTTAAGGTTAAAGGGTCAAACTTTGTACCTTAATAACTTTGCCACCATTCAATGGATTAGCCTGACATTTGGAATGCTTGATCAAGATTCATACATCTTGGTATCTGCCAACTTTTGTACTGGTCAGATATATGGCTGCGGAGTTATTAAGCATGACCTGTGTGCACATTTGTGCTTTCTGGTGAATTCTTTGCTCGCGCCTTCAGGTCTCATGGTCTGCACGACCAGTCAAAAAACTTCAGGGAACATGTGGCCAGGGTCCCCAATGTGCCTTTTGAAGATTTCGTGAAAAAATATTAAACATTTCAAAAGTTATTCAAAAAACAACTTCCCATTATAAGTCAATAGGAAAAGTTAACAAAAAGTTCAAAAGTGTTGCAAATGCAGTTTTTACTTTCGCAAATGGCCCTTTTACTTTCACATTTTGTTTTCAGTTGGTGATCAAAAAATGCTTGGCTTTTAAATTTGGGACCCTCTAGCCACACAATTATTTTGTGTTTACCTAGTCGGACTCTGAGGACGCTAGGCATGTTTTCAGTTTGAGGTTAAACACCCTAGAAATATCTTTTTCAAGTTTTGGAAAAAGTAGTATCGCAAAAGTTATTATACCAGAATGTGCTCTGTATTACACTACCTATGTTTACTGTAACCATGTTGCCATTTATGTGTGCCTGTTTATACACATGCTCTTCTTTTGTATGTACCCTACTTCCTGTATTATATGTACCACCTATCTTTGTTCGACGAGGTACCTTTGGAAATGAGCCCCTGGCTCAAAGGTTGTAAACTGATTGCTATATAAATAAATAAATAAATAAAAGTAGTATCGCACTCACAAAAGTACTTTTCAGACTATGGCTACAATGATAGCACTTCTTTGCCACCCTGCTGCAAAAGAATGGTTTTGTCTATTGGGCTGAAATTTGGCGGGAAGACCGCCAACATGCTACAAATGGGCTGTTTCGTGGTTTGGTGAAAAAATATTGGAGGGCTACAAAGTTAGGGCACTCCAAAGTTGACGCTTTTCCCATAGGATAACATTACGGCGTCCGCCACATTACAGGAATTCTTTGCTACACTGCTGCAAAACACTGCTTTGTTTTTTTGGGCTGAAATTTAGAGGGAAGAAAGCCAACATCCCACAGATGTGCCTTTTGGTGGTTTGCTGAAAAAATATTACAGGGCGGCACAGTGATGGCACTCCAAAGTTGACGCTTTTCCCCATTGGATAACATTACAGTGTCCGTTGTGCCTTTCGGGGCCCGTATCTCAGAAACGGTGCGAGGTACGGACTTTTCGTCTCAAAATTGCTTAGCCCCCCAATTTGGGGCTATGTGCACGACTAGTCACGAAAGTCATAATTCATATGAAATTAAATTTTTTTTTCTGCATCGTACGGTTCCTGAGATATAAGCAATTTAGTATTCCAAGTCCTCATTTTTTCATCCAAGGCTCATTGTTATGTATACATTCCTTGTTTTCACTGTGTTTCTCAATGCAGTTTTGGGGGAAAAGAAGGGTGTGCCCTTTCGTTACTGTGCCACTTAGCATTTCCAGTTGCGTTTCCGTTACCTTTTGCAGCACCATTCCTGTCTATGCCACCATGTGCATTACAGTTTGCATTTTCGCTTGCACTTGTGTTTGTGTTTCTGTGTTGTTTGACATCATTATTGCTGTTATCATTACCAGTTGCATTTGAAATTGCGGTACTTTGCCAATGCATTACGCTTTGCATTTCCATACGTGCTTGCGTTTCTGTTTCCTTTGGTGTTATTGTTGCTGTTACTGTTACCATTTACGTTTACAATTGTGGTACCATGATCGTGCATGTAACGGTTTCCATTTCTGTACTCGCTTAAATTTGCATTTCCATTTCTCTTTCCTTTGACGTTATTGTTGCTGTTACCGTTACCATTTGAGTTTACAATTGCAGTTCCGTTACCATGCGCTTTATGGTTTGCGTTTCCATACGTGATTCCATTCTCATTTCCGTTTCTTTTGGTGTTATTCTTCATGTTATCTTTACCATTTGCATTTCTTATTTTGTACCGTGCCCATGGGTGTTATGGTTTGCATTTCTGTATGTGCTTTTGTTCCTGTTTCTGTTTCCTTTGGCATTATTCTTCATGTTACCTTTACCATTTGCATTTATAATTGCGGTACCGTGCCCGTGTGTGTTACGGTTTGCATTTATGTGGCGCTTGCTTTCATGTTTCTGTTCCTGTTCCCTTTGCCGTTCTTTTTGCTGTAACACTTAACATTTGCATTTCAAATATTAGTGCCATCACTGTGTATGTTACCAGTTGCATTTTTGTACATGCTTGCGTTTCCGTTTGTGTCACTGTTTGCTTCCCTGTCACTTTGCACTTGTGTTTCTATTAGCGTTTGCTTTAACAGTTATATTTGTGTTACCATCTCTGTAACTGTTGGCACTTGCATTTGTGTTGCTGTTCCTGTTACTATGTTACATGACAACATGTGGTGGGGGCCCCACGCTCCCGCCACAGCATTAAATTAACTATTTATCATCCTCATTCTTAAAAAGAATGGAAATTACAGGCAAAAAACTCAGTTTAATGCATCAGTTAGGTTTGTTCCTGGCGACAAAGCAAGGAAATTCAGCTTTAGGGTTAAGCCCCCTTGGACCCCAGCCCACCCTCAACTGGCAGCGGGGTGTGCGTTGAGGTCATCGGCTAACTCTACCCCATTCTCCTATACATCTGCTTCTTTACACATGTGATGGGGTGAGAGTTAGAGTAAACGATTCAATGTGCACCCCGATGCCAGTTGGGGGTGGGCTGGAGGTCCAAGGGGATTTAACTCATCACTGAATTTCCTCACTTTTGTCACTGTGGAACAACCCTAACTGATGCATTAAATGGAGTTTTTTGCTTTATATATATATATATATATATATATATATATATATATATACAGTATATATATATCAGCCTTCTCTACAACTGCCTTCATCTCCACTTCCCCCAAACCTGTTAAATTGTCCTCTGTTGTCTGCCATATCCTTGGCACCATCTCCTTGACACCCCCTGTCTCTCTCTACCTGCCCCCCCCTCCTATTTCTCTCTCACCCCTCCCATAGCCCACTGTTTCACCCCAGACCCACCCTCCATTTAACTACCAAATCTCAGCTCCTCACTATATCTACTGACCCTCCACTCTCCTTTCCTTCTCTTAGGAAGACTGCCCACCCCTGACCGGGCTTACTGCTGCTTGCAGCACCAGCTCTGGACCTAGCTGGCTGCTCTTCACTCTCAAGTCTGCCACTGAACACAGGAATGCCTTCTTTAGACTCAGGGAATCCCAGGTTCTTGAGAAGATCTACTGATTGACTGCTTTGACTGGACCTGGTGCCTCATTAGCTGTTTTGGATGGCAGCCCTCTCCTGATTGGATCTTTCCAATAGCCTTGCATTTGGCACTTTTGCGCTTAATTTTTAAACTGAAAATTGACTTTATTTGCCTTGCTTGAACCTAGTATTTTGTCCTGCCTGCTCTCCCTGGCCCCGACCTCTATTACATACTCTTTTACCCTCCTCTCAGCTCCACCTTCCCTCTCTCTCTCCCTCTCTCTTCTCTGGGGCTCACCACTATAGACCTCCTCTTAAAGTGACCTGTGGTGGTCTGCTGGCTTCCCTTACTGGAGCATCTCCCCTGAGGCCTCTACTAGATAAACTCTGCCAACTTTAGGTTGCTTATAGCTGACAAATCTCTCTCTCTTCCCTCCCAGTCCTACTATTACTCCATTCCTGTATTTTATTTAACTCTAGCTATATGACCAAACTCTGTAGGGGTCCGGTCTGCCAGCCTTCTCCCAGCCTACTACCCACTATCCACCAACTTGGTAACGCCCCTCCCCAGAGCACCCTACTATATATTCTTGACAAAATGAAGCCCCCACTCCCACTAGCTGTGGTTATCCTTCTGTCTGTCATCCTCCTGCTAACTGACTTCTCCACCACAATTCTATCACATGACCAGTCAGACCTCTTTCACTTCTATGAAGACATGTGTCCTTCCCCCTCTCCTTCTCATTGCTAGGTAGGACTCAACCCCTCTTGGCACCCTCATGCTCAGCCTCCTAACCAACCAAGAGTGCTGATTACTAGGTATCTCCCTGCCTTCCAGCCAACACCTCCCTCCTCATCTAGCCCATCTGCTACACCCCTACCACCTCCTGATCTCCCTGTTTTTTATTGGCCAGGGACATTGAATTCAACCCTGGGCCTGACTCCTCTGCCTCCAATTTTCCCCCCACTAACGGGTTGAGCATCTATCACTTCAATGTGATGAATCTTCTTCCCAGACTTGATCACATCAAAGCTTGGATATCTCAATGTTCATTGATATCCTCTGTATTTCGGAGACTTGGTTATCCACCATAATCCCCAACTCTGCAATTGCCATTCCTTGGTACTCCTTTTTCAGGCAAGACAGGGGCAAGCACAGTGGTGGTTGTGTTACAGTCTATGTCCAAGACTCCCCACATGCCTCCCTCCCATGAGGCAGCCCTAAAAAAAAACACAAATTCACAAATTCCTACTTTCCAATCTGGTCTTCCCATTTTCATCACCCCTCTTTGTAACTGTTTGCTACTTCTCTCCCAGCACCTCTCCCGCCTCTCTTTTCTCCAAACTTGCCACCCTAACTTCTACAGCTGCCTCAGGTGAGCTCCTATTCCTGGGTGACTTCAACATTAATTGGCATACCCAACATTCAAAATCCACAACCAAAGAGATCAAGGCCTTCAACCTCAAGCAACTCATCACTGGCCCCACCAGTCTCAACACCCAATCCTCTAACCATTCACTACTGGACTGGATTGTAACCACTCACCCTCAAAAATTCTCCTCAGCTTGCATCCTCTCTGACACTTTCTGCAACCATTGTATTACCTTCTGCCACAGGAAACACTGTCCACCCCTGCCCCACCCAGGTATATGTGGTTCAGGCCCTAAGGTCCCTCAACTAGCAGGCACTACTAACCGACCTCTACCTGGCTGATTGGTCCAATGTCTTCACTGCCCCAGACATAGATTCAGCCAAACTCAGCCAAATAGTGGCCTTCAACTTCACCTTCCTAGGTATATGGAACTCCCATGCCCCCCCAAATAAACCATGTATCCTGTGCAGGAACCTTCCCTGGCTCTCCCCCCACCTAGTGAAGCACTTCAGAGCCAGAGACAAAGCCTGGGAAGTGTTCAAAGCCTCCTCCAATGCCTCAGGCCTCCAAACATATAGAATACTGAGGAATGAATGCACTAAGTCAGTGCATTCCACTAAAGCTAACTTCTTTATCTCCCAACTAGAGATCTGTCATCCCACCCCAGCTGCCTTCTGGAAAATTCTCCATTCTCTGCTTGGATCTGCTCATCACTCACCTTCTCCAGGTTCCAATCCAACTGACAATGACTCTGGAACAGTTGCCTCTTCCATAAACCTCTTTTTCATGATCTGTGCCCTGCCCCAAGGGCACCTCCTACCCCGGTCTCCCCCCCATAGCCCAGAGGCTGTCCTATCCCCACCTGGGATCGACCGCATACCAGATCCCCTCAACAACCCTCACCTCCCCCTCCCACCACAGTGTCCACCCATCTATTCCCCAACCCTACCACACCTTCCCCATTACCTCATCAGAGGTGCTTTGCACCCTCAAATCTCTGAACTCCTCCAAACAGAGTCTGGATGGGATTAACCCCATGCCCTTAAAAATCTCTACCCCAGCCATAGTTCCTCCAATTACCCACATTTTCAACCTCACCATCTCCATATGCTCTATACCAAAGGCCTGAAAACTAGCCAAAGTCATCCCTTTTCCCAAAGGGGGTGACCCATCCTTCCCTAGCAACAACAGACCTATTTCTCTCCTTCCCTCTCTCTCAAGAATCTTGGAATCCCTCATCTCAAAAAGATTAAACTAATTTTTTGCCTGCAAGGATATTCTGTCACCTTTTCAATCTAGTTTTCATTGCTTCCATTCCACATTCTCCTCCCTTCTCCACCTCACCAACCACATCCAGTCATTCATGGATAAGGGCCATCTGACACTTGCCACATTTATAGACCTTGCTAAGGCCATTGATTCAGTTGCTCACAAACTATTTCTTGACCACCTCTCAGCTACTGGACTCTCCCATACTCCACTAACTGGTTCAAGGCTTACCTATCAGATAGGTTTCAATTTGTTCAGCTATGACAAACAAAAGCTGCTCCTCTTCCCATTCTGGCTGGTGTCCCTCAGGGGTCAATCCTTGGACCTACTCTATTCTCAGTTTTCATGAACAATCTCCCTTCAGCCCGGTCAGTCTCCCACTTGCAAATGTATGCTGATGACACTGTGATTTTTGCTTCAGGTCCCTCCATTGCCCAAGTCAAACCCATCCTCCAAACTGATTTCCTAAAAACCCTGAAGTGGCTTGAGGACAAGTCACTCAAATGCAACACAAAGAAAATGGTCTTCATGGCCTTTTGCACTGCACAGAAACTAGCCAAAATGACAGCCCCTCTACAGCCATGCCCTCAATGGCTCCACAATTACAGTAGTTGATTCTTTCAAATACCTGGGAGTTTGGCTGAATCCCAATTTGGACTTCTCCTTACACCTTGGACTCTATCCACATCAAACTATGATCAAAACTGGGAATGCTTTATAGGCATAAGGACAGTCTCCCCCTCCCCATCAGGAGGGAACTAATTTCTAAGCTTATCCTCCCCTCATTTGACTATGCAGATGTAGTCTATAGCTCAGCACTGCATCCCTCATTCGCTGAACTGAACCCGTTATTTCACACCTTCTGCAGATTTGCCTCTAATTGCTTGTACTGCACTCATCATTGTCTCCTCTACCAATCTGTCTCCTTACCATCTCTCTCTGATCATCACTTGGCACATTGTGCAACCTTTATAGCTAAGTTCTGGTCTAACTCTCTTCCCTCAATTTCTCCTCCTTCTAACCCTCTGCTCCTAGTACAGGTTACTCCATGCACTCTCGGGACCATCACTCTTTCACCCTGACCACACCCTGCTCACTACCCAGTAAAACAGCCTTTGCCCATTGGTCCCCTGCCCTCTGGAACTCTCTTCCCCTTTCCAAATGTAGCTTGTCTACAGTGGCCTCCATCAAAAAGCCAAAAAGCACTTCAGGCACCTTCCACTCCATCCTTGCCATTTTTTCCACACTCCTTAACCACCTGATACCTTTGGTCATCCTGGTCCCACCCTTAATCTATGGCCAACTCCTGCTCACTGTCTAGTTTCCTGGCAGCACTTATCTGTACATTCTCATCTGCCTCTGAGCTCCCAGCCTAGCTACATTAGCTCTTGTATTGCTATGTCCATTTAATCACTGTCCACTGTTAGGTACGCTACAAGGCTCAACCTCCTGTATAGACTGTAAGTCATTGTGTATTTTTATATACTCATGTATATTGCTGTACTAGTTTTAATTCATTGTGTATTTCAAGCATTCCTGTATATTCATGTTTTTATACTGATGTTTTGATTTTGTGTTTATATTTTGTGTCCTCATTCCCCTTCCTTGGGTAGCACCTGGAAAAGAGCCTCCACTCAGTGTGCCTACCCAGTTATCAGCTTTGAAATAAATAAATAAATTTAAATATACAGACAGACTTTTTTAATATTGAGACTTGGATGAGAGACTCAGGCCTTCTATTGAGTATTAGAAAGACGCAGATTATGATCTTTTCAGTGGGCTCATATAAAAAAAGGATTTTACAGATTTACAGATTAATTTTCTTTACGGGAATAAGGTTCAGATGGTATCTAGTTATAAATATCTGGGAGTCCTTGTTGATTCCCAGTTTTCTTTTTCTGAACACATTTTACTGCAGACAAAACAGGTTAACCAAAGACTGGGAGCTTTAAGAAGGTTGTCAGGATGTCTGACCAGGGAAATTAAAATTAGACTAGTAAAACAACTATTGCTGCCTGTACTCGACTATGGATTTCCATTGTATATGCATTCTTACCATAAGTCTTTGGATAAGATAGACCAGATGTATTATAGGATGGGGAATTATATATTACGGAATAGATATCGGGTTCATCGATGTCTGGTCTACCAGTAACTTGATTGGTAACATCCGACAGCATGGAGAAAGTATTTATGATCAGTGGTATGTCATGGTCTAGTTTATCCCAAGAGTAAAAAACTGCATCCATTAAATCATTTAATATGTTTGAACTTAAATCTGACATATTCAGATAGGCTAAGGAAAACAGCCAGGAAATTGCCTATGATCCAAATTATGAATCGGATGGGGGATAAAATTCTTCAGAACAGTTTAGCAAAAACTTGGAATGAACTACCATTTCAAATAACTGAGATTCTTGATTTTCACATATTTAAACTTAAATTGCATGATTACTTGAATGTCTGTTGTAACTGTTTTTAGTTTACATATTGTTCTTTGCTCTGTATGTATTTATTATATACTGCTTTGTTGTAATTACAAGTATGTGCCACAAGAATTTGTTGTAAATGGGGATTTATTTCTCCAACAAATCAGCCTGTATAAAATAAACTTTTAAACAAACATATATATATATATATATATCATGTATATGTACATATGTGTGTGTGTATATATATATATATATATATGTATATATATATATATATATTAGATGCAAAACTCTGTTTAATGCATCAGTTAGGGTCATTCACAGTGACAAAAGTGAGGAAATTCGGTGTTAGGGTTGAAACCCCTTGGACCCCTTCAGTCAACCCCCAACCGGCATCGGGGTGCACAGTGGGGTTGTCGCCTAACTCTCACCCTATCACATGTGGTAAAGAAGCTGAGGAATAGGAGAATGGGGTGAGGAGTTAGGACTGACAACCAACCGCACCCTGATGCCGGTTGGGGTGATTGGAGGGGTCCAAGGTTTCAACCCTAACACTGAATTTCCTTGCTTTTGTTGCTGTGGAACAACCTAACTGATGCATTAAACAGAGTTTTTGCCTCTAATGTCCCTTCTTTTGAGAATGATGATAAGAAATAGTGAATGTAATGCAGTGGCAGGAGGCGGGGCACTTGGGACCCATGCTCCGCCCCGATATCTTGTGACATAGTAACAGGAACAGCAATGCAAACACAAGGTGGAAATGCAAATGGTAACAGAAACAAAGGCGTATGCAAATGACTATGCAAAGATACTTGCAGGTGGCGTTCACGGAAAGATGCATAAACGGGGTCATAAACGCAAGTGGAAACAGTAAGTGTAACAGTAATGGAAGCACATATCCTGTTTTTGCTGAACAGCTGCATAGAGAAACACAAAGAATGTATGCATTGTAATGGGCATCGAAGCTTAAAATGAGCATCGGAAGCACTTAATTGAAAATATCTCAGCAACCGCACGACGTAGAAAAAAAATAAAAATTTCACAAAAATCAGGATTTTCCTTGCTAGGTTTTTGACATTGCATAGCCTGGGCTATGCAACTCACAGCAAAAAAATTTGTATCTCACATTGTTTTCGAGATACAAGCCTCGCAGGGCATGGCGTACTCCACCATGTTAGTCTATGGGAAAAAATGCCAACTTCAGAGTACCGGAACATTGCAGCCATGCAATATTTTTTCACCAAACCACCAAAAGGCACATCTGAGAGATGTTGGCTGCTTTCCTCCAAATTTCAGCTCAAAAGACCAAACTGTTCTTTTGCAGCAAGGTGGCAAAGAAGTGCTGTAATTTTGGCCATAGTCTGAAAAAGTAGTGTCGTGATTTGCGAAAGTTTTCGCAAGCATTTGTGAAAGTGTCGTGAGTGTGACATTACTTTGTGACACTACTTTTTCCAGAAATTTGAAAAACATATTTCTAGGGTTTTTCACCCCAAAATAAAGACATGGCTAGCATCCTCAGGGTGCGACTTTAGGAGGAGCCTAATTGCTGGGAGGGAGGAGGCCTGGAAAAAGATGGGTGGGAAGTTGTTCCATAGGAAGGGAAGGTCATATGAAAAGGTGGCTTGACTGGAGGCAGTGTGAGGGTGAGGGAGGTTGAAAGTGTGGGTATCCCTGTGGCAGAGGGAGTAGCCTAGGGAGTTAGCTGGTGCAAGGCAGGAGGTGAGGTAGGGGGGCAGGGAGCCCAACCAATATTTGGCTATGAAGGAGGTGCTATGGATGGTTCTCCTGTGGGAGAGCGAGGCCAAGGAGAGAGTGGAGTGGAGTAGAAGAGGCAATGATGAGTAAGTTGGGGGAGGCTGTGGCAAAACGATGGACTGCATTTAGTAGGATGTCGAGTTTGGAGAGGGATGAGGTTAGTGCTATACAATATATGATGTCTGTGTAGTCTATTACTGGTAAGATTGTTTTATGTATGATTTCACTGCAGGCGGGAAGGGGAAGGCTGTCTTTGTGGTGATAGAGGATGGAATGTTTGGACTGGAGTTTGGAACAGACTATGTGGGTAGTGAAATTTAGGTGGCTGTCGAGCCAGACTCCTAGGTATTTGAAAGTGTGGACCAGGTCAAGGGGAGAGCCATCCAGGGTGGAGATTATTGGGGGGGCCGGAAGAGAGGTAAGCTTTTTTCTAGATCCAAAGACCATGGTGACTGTTTTTTTTGTCATTTAGTTTAAGCTGATTTTTCAGGAACCAGGCTTGGACTCTATTGAAGTTGTTTTGGAGCTCCTGGAGGACACTGTTGTGGGAGGGTCCTGAGGCAAAAATGATTGCATCATCATCGTACAGATGCATATTTGCTGAGAGGCAGGCAGAGGAAAGGTTGTTTATAAATAAGGAGAAAAGGATGGCGCTGATGATTGAGTCTTGTGGGACACCAGAATGGATGGGAAGAGGGGGGAAAGGGTATCCCCTAATTGAATGGATTGCTCTCTATTCTGGAGGTATGAGTGGAACTAGTTTAAGGTGGGTTGGGCAAGGCCAAAGTGACTGAGTTTGTGAAGCAACAGGTGGTGGGAGTCAAAAGCTTTCGCCAAATCGATAAATATGGCGGAGGTGGTCAGACTGCTGTCCATTGCCGAGAAGATAGAGTCTGTTACACACAGCAAGGCAGTGATGGTGGAGTGGTGTTTTCTAAAACCTGACTGATAGGGAGAGAGGGAACTATTTGAGGAGAGATACCCTTGATTAGACCAAAGATAAAGTGGAAACTTGGAAAAGAGATTTGTGACTAAAAGCTGTTGAAGTGTGGTTATTTTGGACTGGCTAGCAATGCCTGGACTACCTGAAATCCCCAGAACAGTCTGGAATCAGGTTTAAAATATATTACTGCATGGGGATATAATAACTGTGCCCTACTGTTGGTTGATTAACTGAACGGAATATGCCTGAAAATTATATGCAGCAAACAAATAATATAAAAAGTGCCACACTAAAAAAGGTTGTTGCTACTTGTTGCTACATGGTTTTTCAATCTTTTGCTTGTGACTGTGCCTGGTTACAAATGGCAGACACCTGTCTTTTAGAGCCTTGGGCATGCAGTCTTAAATCAAGGAACTCCTGAGTGCATTGGAGCTGTTTTATTTATTATGTTTTCAGTATTACAAAGTACTGTGAATATACAGACTTATTGCAATACAAGTGGGAATATGTCTTTTCCTCTAAAGGCTGTGCTTTTTTATTTGCTACTTTTGTTCTAGTGTCTTAAAAATTGTGAGATTTGATGTATATTTGCCCTGGAAATTTTTTGTACTGGGTATTTTGATCTTAAACTGTTTTTATTAGAGATTTTCATCTCTTTAGGCTGGAAATTGTCAAGGATATATACTCTTCATTTTACAACAGCTGGATATTCTGAAACAGTATTAGTATATAATAGTGTTTATATTTGTGTGGACCTCATGAATAATAATGTAATTTTAGAATGAAATGCACAAAATGATGGAATAATGAGGAAAAGGTGGAATTAGGAAAATTAATTGAGGTGCTTAATGGGTGTGCTTAAACAATATGACCCTGCAAGTAGTTTGAACTGGCAGCCACAAATGTCCCTAATAATGGGTTACTGAGGTGTGAATGGTGAAAGAAAAATGTGGACAATTGGAAACAGGCATGGTCCAGGTAAACCCACAAATGATTTCCTATTGTGGTTGGCATATAAATCATCCCATACCTGGTGACAATAGGAGCACGGGGCAGCATGAGCCGCTCGGTGCACCTTGGGGTTTCACCAGAAGGGGAAGGTATTACTGATAACACAGTATTTCTAAAAGTAAGTTCAGTAAAGGAGCCTTTCCATTTTGTTTGTAGCATAGTATTTCAGCAGGATATTTTGGTACCCTAAATGGGACTTGATTAGTGTGGCATGATTTTGCTCTTGGATAAGAACTGATAATCACAAATGGGCTTAATAATGGTTTCTTGAGACTTGCACGTACAGAAAAAAGTGTGCACAAATGGAAAGAGGCATGGTCTAAATAAACTTGCAAATAATGTCTTACTATAGCCGATATATAAATCCTCCCATACCTGGTGTCAAAAGGAGCTTGAGGCAGCATGTTCTGTGGGGTGCACCTTGGAGCTTCACCAAAAAGGGGAAGGTATTACTGGTAACATGGGATTTTTAAATGAGGGTTCAGTGACTTAGCTTTTTTCTATTTTTGTTGGCATTATAGTATTTCTGCAGTATGCTTAGGTTACCTAAATGGGACCTATTTATTGTGGCCTAATTCTGTTCATTGATTTAGCCAGAAAATGGCTTGTGGTATAGAAATATTAATAGATATTATAACTCATGGCACCAAGGAAAATTACAGTAGTAGCCAGAGACATTGCAAGCTATTTCCAGATATTTCGCGAAATTTCTGAAGAGTTTCTCTCTGCTGCCCCTACTGTGGAAATGCAGAAAGCAGGAGATATTTCTAAAAATATCACAGAAATTTCTGGAATTATCCGGCAGTATCTGTGGCTGCTACTGTAAGTAACCCTCCTTGATTACAGTCTTCCTCCCCAGAGGAGTTTCATAATACTGTGCTCATTCCTAGAGTTATGTTCTGATACAAGAGCTTCACTTAGCATCAAGGTATTTTTAAAATACATTTATAAATAATTGATTTCAATTTCCTATGTGCTCTACAGAACTACTGTCCTGGCTAAATAAGACTTATTTTGTAATGAGCATTTTAATATGTATCACTCATAAATCTGCTGGAGATGTATTTGAATATGTCGATGATGTCTATGTAGTGTTGTAATTTTTTTTAACCAATCAATAATAAAATCTAACTCTACTGCAATTTATGCAGTATAAGATAAATTGTTTGATGTCTTTGCTGATGTCAGTGATAAGTGTTTCAGCAAGGTTTGAAACTCACTTTCAGAATATTAAACTGTTACTTTGTTACAGCTAACTTACATATAGACATAGAAACATTGAAATTGCCAGCATATAATGACCGATTGGATCATTCTGCCCATTTTTCCCTGCCTCTAGTATCACCACAGATCCTTTCTGATTTCCAGCCCATTCACCCACCATTTTTCCCTTTCCCTAAGACTCCCTCATGCTTGTTCTATGAGTTCTTGAACACCAGCACAGCGTTCTCTCCCACCACGGAAGGTCAGAGGAGGGGAGATAGGGGAGCTAAACATGTGGCTCAAGGACTGGTGCCAGGAAAAAAGACACAGATTTGTAGGGAACTGGCAACAGTTCTGGGAGCGAAAGTTCTTTAAATTTGATGGACTGCATCTGACTAAAGAGGGAGTCAGTGCATTGGGGCAGAAGTTTGACGTCTTTGCAGAATATTTAAACTAGCAAATGGGAGAGGGTGCAGCACCCCATATCGAATGGGAAGAACACCCTCCCCTCAGCTATTGGTCAAACAGGAATTCAGCATGTTTGCCGTTCATTTGCATCACCAGGTAAGAAAAAAGGTTTGTCTCCCCATCCGACGCACAGGGGTAATGCCAAACTTCACCCAACAACTAACACACCAAAATCTGGCCAATGGAAAATCATGTACACAGATGCTCACAGCCTGGGAAATGAGATCCCAGACCTGCAGGCAATAATGTCAGAGGCTAAACTGGACATAGTAGCAATTAGTGAGACGTGGTTTACCAGTAAGCACACTTGGGAGACTTCAGTACCTGGCTATGTATTGTTCAGAAGAGACCGATGTGCAAGGGGGAGAGTGGCCCTGTATGTTAATGAAAATATCAAAGCTACAGAAATTCAGAATACATAAGGAGCCAGAAGAACTGTGGGTCACCCTGGAAACAGGAAATGGGACAGCCATAAGAACTGGGTTGTCTACAGGCTCCCAGACCAGAGGGAGGACATAGACACATTACTGTTAGAAGATATACAAAACATGACAGCTAAAGGGAGGTTCTGATAATGGGAGACTTCAACATGCCGGATACAGATTGGTCAATACCAGCAGGAACATCTGCCAGAACTAGACTCATAGTGGATTCCCTGCAAGGAGGGGCCTCAAACAACTGGTACAGCAGCCCACAAGAGACAGGGCTATCCTAGATCTAGTACTGACTAACAAAGAGGGATCACAGATCTCCAGGTAGAAGGTCACCTGGTGGCCAGTGACCATCACATGGTATGGTTCAATTTGGCTACTACATCTAAATCATCCCATTCCAAGGCAAAAATATGGGACTTCAGAGGAGCTGACTTTGATAAGATGGCCAACAGAGTTAAGCTAGCCCTGGCAAAAAGAAACGCAGGTGAGGGGTACAGGCAAGTGGCAAGCATCATGGATGCAATACTTGAAGCAACATCCCATTGTGTAGACAGAAAAGGAAGTGCAAAGAAGAAGGAAACCACTTTGGTTCTCAAATACAGTAGCAGAAAAGGTCAGAGCAAAAGGCTGGCCTTCAGGAAATATAAGGGAACACAGTGGGATGAAGATAGGGAGGCATACCAAACTGCCCTAAGGGAAGCAGGTAAGGCAATAAGGCAGGCAAAGTCCCAAACTGAGGAAATACTAGCACGAACAGTAAAAGAAGGTGACAAGACTTTCTATAGATACATTAGTGAAAGGAGAAAGTCAGAGGAGGTATTGCTAAGCAATGGAGAAAAGGGAACATGTGAGGAGGAGGACCCTGTAAAGGCATCTATCCTAAATAGATACTTTGCTCAGTATTTACTGAAGAGAGGTAGGGCAGGGCCCACAGCTCAGCATCATGGACACAGGGGAGGGAGGTGAGCACTACTCCCTTCACAAAGAAAGGGTCCTATAAGAGCTTGCTAAGCTAAGGGTGGATAAGGCAATGGGACCTGATGGCATACATCCCAGGGTACTTAAGGAGCTAAAGAGGAACTAGCAGAGCCATTAGCAGAATTGTTTAGTGAGTCTCTGAGCACAGGAGAGGTCCCAGAAGACTGGAGAAGGGCTCATGTGATCCCGCTCCACAAGAGTGGTAGCAGGGAGGAGGCGGGAACTACAGACGGTCAGTCTTACCTCAGTAGTGGGCAAGATTATGGAGGCACTCCTTAAGGAAAGGATAGTGCAACACCTGGAATCCATAGGGCACAGGATCCAAGACAGCATGGGTTTACAAAGGAAGGTCCTGTCAAACTAATCTCATAGATTTCTTTGACTGGGTAACCAGAGTGGTGGACCAAGGGGAGCAGTTGATGTCGCCTACCTTGACTTCAGCAAAGCTTTTGACACTGTTCCACATAGAAGATTGATAAATAAGCTGGGTGAGTCTCGGAGGTGGGTCAGAAGTTGGTCAGCTGGGTGGCAAACTGGTTGACAGGCAGAAAACAGAGAGTGGTGGTAAATCATATACAATCAGAAGAGATGCAAGTCACAAGTGGGGTACCTCAGGGATTAGTCCTGGGGCCAGTCCTCTTCAACATCTTCATTAGTGACCTTGCAGATGGACTAGAGGGTAAGGCTTGTCTGTTTGCAGATGACACCAAGATCTGCAACAGAGTAGATGATCCAGATGGGATGGGCAGAATGAGAAGAGATCTGGATAAACTAGCAGAATGGTCAGAAGAGGGCAACTGGGATTTAATGCAAAGAAGTGCAAAATCATGCACATAGAGAAGAGAAACCCTGAAGCCACCTATAGGCTGGGAGGGGAGTTGCTAGCAGTCACAAAGCAAGAAAGAGACGTGGGCATCATCATCACTGATGACCTAAAATCATCCAAGCAGACCTCTAAAGCAGTAGGTAAGGCTAGGGGGGTGTTAGGGTGTATTAGTAGGGGTATCACAAGTCGTAAGAGGGAGGTAATAATCCCTCTGTACAAGACACTGGTTAGGCCCCATCTGGAGTACTGCGTGCAGTATTTGAGGCCACACCTTCACAAGCACATTAACCAAATTGAGGCAGTCAGAGAGGCAATCAAAATGGTGCAGGGACTGCATCAGGAAACATATGAGGACAGATTAGCAGACTCAATATGTATACCTTGAGCAAAGGAGGAGAGGTGATATGATCGAGGCATTCAAACACCTTATGGGCATAAACAAGGTGAAAGAGTCTAACATGTTTAAATATAAGAAAATAGCAGGACAAGAGGACACAGCATGAGATTAGAGGAGGCCGATTAAGGGAGAATGTGAGAAATTCTTTTTCACAGAAAGGGTGGTGGATGCATGGAATGGCTTACCACAAGAAGTGGTGGCTATGAATACAGTGCAGGGCTTCAAACAGGCATGGGATAGGCATAAGGGAGCAATACAAATGACTATGAATAGATAGGCCACTGACAGAGCAAAGGCCGATGGCACATTTATAAGGTAGAAAAAGAAATGGGCAGACTGGATGGGCCTTGCGGTCCTTATCTGCCGTCAACTTCTATGTTTCTATGTTTCTACCACCTCTTCTGGAAGACTGTTCCAGAAATCCATCTCTCTTTCTGTGAATAAATACCTCCTCACACCTTTGCTGAATCTACCACCTCCAGGCTCTTATCATAGTCTCTAGTCCTTGAGCACAATTTGTCTGAAAATACTTTCTTCCTCTACCTTATTTACCCTGTGAGGTATTTAAAGGTCTCCATCATATCTTCCCAAATCCCTTCTCTCTTCCAGAGTGTACATATTTAGGTCCTTAAGTCTCTCCTCTTTGGATGCCACATCTTGCACCACACTGGCGACCTGGGTTTGGGAGTGAGCCTTTGCTGCCTGGGGGTCGGCAGGAGAAGGAGAGTGTTGACCCTCCAGTGGACAGCTCTTCTCTCCTGGGAGGAAGGGGGTCTCATCCCATTCAGATAGTGATACCCAGTGGTGACCGAGTGTACTACAGAAGTCAGAATCATGTGCAGGGGAAGAACATTGAGCGGCTGCCTTTCAGCCTGAGTGGGAGCACTCACATAATGAGTTGGGTGGCATTGCATGACCCACATCTAGGGGAGGGATTAAGAAAGAAAAAACCCTCCAACTCATATAGGAGATGGCTCTCACAGTGATCACTGCCATATGTCCAACACTGGATCTCTGCCTCCACCCCTTTGATCTCCTCTCAGACCCTGGGTGGGGTCAATGAGGAGAAAGTAACATCATTGAGGAGGTAGGATCACAATTGGCGGTAGAAGTGGCGGATGAGCTGAGTAGCCTGAGAGAGTTCTGGGGTCTGGCGGTGATAAATAGAGTTGAAAAAATAGTCTCTCCTCTTGGGGCTTCTTATGCAAACCCTGCACCATCTCAGTTGCCTTCTGCTGGATCATTGCCACACTGTTTATGTCATTCTGGAGATGTTGCCTCCAGAACTGGACATAGTATTCTAAGTGGGATCTTACTAACACTCTATACAGAGTCAATCCCATCTTCCTCTTCCTGCAGGTGATAATCCTTCCTATGCACCCCAGTACCCCACTAGTCCTTGAAATTGTCTTGTCACACTCCCTGGACACCTTTAGATCTTCTGATATGATTATCCCCAGGTATTTTTCCTGCTTTGTGGTTGTCAGTACCACTCATCCCATTTTGTACTCTGACCCTGGATTTCTGTGCCCCAAGTGAATTACTGAGAACTTTTTTGCATTGAAACCCAGCACCCATATACTTGAAAACTCCTCAAGTTTTCAAGTCTTCCTTTCCATCCCCTGAGTGCCCATCGTACTACAGATTTTGATGTCATCCCAAAAAAGGCAGGCCTTTCCTTCCAGTTCCTCTGCAATATAACCTGTAAAGGCATTAAACAGGACAGGTTGTAGCACTGATCTCTGAGGCCCACTGCTGGTATTCCTCTGTTCCTTGGAGTGAACTCTGTTTACTACCACCCTCTGCTGCCTTTCCCCTAATCAGTTTCTTACCCAGTTTACCACCTAAGCTACCCAACTTACTTACTAACCTTCTACATAGAATGATGTTGAAAACCTTACTGAAATCTTGGTAGACCATGTCCACTGCTCCACCCTGATTGAATTCCTTTGTCACCCAGTCATATAAACAAAGAAACATAGATGTTGACAGCAGATGGGGACCAAAGATCCATCTAGTCTGTCCTGAGCCCTACTCCCTCTTTAGGATTTCTATGAGACAGTCCCTTTATGTCTGTGCAAAGCTGCTTTTAATTTTCCTACTGTTTTGGAGTCAATGACTCCAGCTGGTGGACCATTCCATGGGTCAACCACCCTCTCCGTGAAAAAAAACCTTCACATGTTGCACCTAAATCTTCCTCCCCTCAATTTCATCTCATGTCCTCTTGTCCTACTGGTGCTATTAACCATAAAGAGCTCCTGGGTGAAGACTGTTTATATCCTTCAGAAACTTGAATGTCTCAAACATGTCCCCTCTATCCCTGCACTTTTCCTGGGAGTACATGTTGAGTTCCTGTAACCTGCTTTTGTATGGCAATTTATGGAGGCCATGTATCATTTTTGTTGCCCTCCTCTGTACTGTCTCCAATCTGTCTATGTCCTTCCTGAGATAAGATCTTCAGAATTGGATGCAGTACTCAAGGCGGGGTCCCACCAGGGACCTGTACAGTGACAGGATCACCTCCTTTCTTCTACTTGTGATACCCCTTCCTACATATCCCAGCATTCTGCTGGCCTTTTTGCTGCCATTTCACATTGTCTGCCTACCTTCAAATTGTCTGATATGATAACCCCTAGATCCCTCTCCTGATGGGTGGTTGCTAGTTTCTCCCCTACCAGGTCAAATAAACTTATCTGATTTGTTTGACCTGACCTTTCTCCCCCCACCTTACTCCATGCTGCTTTGGGCCTTGTAACCCTTTGGATTCAAGATATTCCACAACCCTTTCCTTCAGCAGTGACTAGATTAACTTTCCCACCACTGATGTTAGGCTAACTGGCCTATAATTGCCAGCCTCTTCCTTGCTATCAGTTTTTTGAAGTAGTATTATATCTACCCTTCTCTATCCTCTGAAGCCATCCCTGTTTCCAATGAACTATTAAATAGGACTGTCAGAGTTGCAGTTAGTACCTCTCTGGGCTCCCTTAATACCCTTGGATGCACCTCATCTGGCCCTGTTGCTTTGTCCACTTTCAGATTAGAGTGCCTTCAGGACACTTTTCTCTGCAAATGGATTTGTGTCCACCATCCTCCCTCCAATGCTCCTGTTATTTTTTTGTGGCCCTTCCCCTTCTTCTTACTCTGTGAACACTGAAGAAAATTTTTGTTCAGGATGTCTGCCTTTTCCTGGTCCCCCTCTACACAGTCCCCTTTTCAAATTTACAGTCCCACCCATGGTCTTCCTCCTTTCTCTTACATTCCTAAAAAAAAGTCTGGTTCCCCTTCATCACCATCTGGACAATTCTTTCTTTAGTTTGCATCTTTGCTTTCCATACTGTACTCCATGCTTCCCACTGTTTCCCCTGATTCACCTTCCTATCCTCCTCCTCCTTCTGCATCTCCTTATGCTTTTTGAATGCTTCCCTTTTAGCCTTTATCTTTTCTGCCACCTCTTTTGAGAACCATATAGGTTTTTTCTTCCTCTTCCTTTTGCTCACTTGCATGATGCAAACATTTGTTACCTTCCCTAAGGTCCTTTTTAGCATTACCCACTGTTCCTCCACCCCACCAGGTCATCACCCTGACAGGTCATCTCTGGGGCATTCACCCACCTTTTTAAAATCTGCTCTCCAGTAGTCCAGGACACTCACCTTTATGTGGTTCAGTTCAGCAGTCATCCTTATATAGAACCATCTTCAGATTACAGAACTTTTTTTCACAGACCTCTAAGGGTAGAAGCCACCTGTGCCAAGGTAAAGCCATTTGAAGGTTTTGTGAAAAAAAAAATTAAATGGTTCCAGAGTTATAAGAATTTAAATATTTTTCTAAGCATGTTCAGTAGGGTTTTTTTGATAATAGTAAAGAATGAGAAAAAAGTTGATCATGAGGGTTTATCAATCACGATTTATTGATCATGAGACAAAATATTGATTGTGATGGCTACCATCTTCTTTTTTATAGTAAGAGAATTGAAAATACAGAAAAATGAAGTATTTTTAAAAGAAGCAAACACCTGAACCTATGTAAATGAGACATGTTTAGCTAGCTTCTAATGTTTGTATAAAAATAAAAAAACACCAGAAGTACCTTTTCTTGGCCCTCAAAATCCAGGGTGTCCAGCTTAGTGAGAGTAGTCATTCACTTACGTTCTCTGTGTAAGAACAAGACTTTCTTGGCATTTGCAAATGCAGATGGAGATCTGCCACCAGCCTGTGTGACATCATTGAGCAAGTGATCTCTCTCTCTCTCATCTATCTATCTATCTATCTATATATCTATCTATCTATCTATCGGTCTACTTTTTTGTGCAACGTACCTTTTTTGTGCAAACGTTAATGCAGACATTAGGGCTGTAGAATGTAAAGTGCATGAAGATGGCAAAAGAAAAACATTAGGGATTTGGGTTGCCAGAGTATTGGCAAATCAGTGGTGGTGTCTTACTTGGGGTTATCAACACTAAAAATGCAATAAGTATGTCTTTCAGTTTCTCTATTCTTTAGTAAGACTTCAACATTGGATGTCTTATGACCTTGTATATCTGCATAGCATTCCTTTGGTAACTTTTGACCTTCACACCACTACATCTTATCTGTAGTGCTGTGCTTCCCAGCTAATTATTTCTCTAAAACTGTGGCATTCAAGTGTAGAATGAAACTTTTTTTTTTGCTTTAGAAGGCCTGCTATGAAATCATCTATTTTGTCCATCTCAGTGCAACTCAGGTGATAGGAAAATGTAAGAAAGAAAGGGAGATAGTCTCAATTTCAGTTGAAAGGCTGATTAAGTTGACATGTTTATGAGCTATGAATCTTTCTTGAAAGAGAATTCAACCCACATTGAACGAAATAGTGTATGCAAGACTGCTCAGCTCAATGAAACTAGAAGACTGCTTGCTTCAATTAGGGCAGCAATTCTACAAAACCTCTAATTGTAGCTAGTCTGTTGGGAATCTGGAGAGCTCCCTTTCTCTATTGTCATAGCAAGACATTTGCAGGGCTACACCCACTGCAGCTGTAACAAGGTTAGCATGTGTAATGCATTTCAAAGAGTTTTGAACTTTTACTCATAAATTTGTCATTTCTCAATATTTTTACACCACATTTTCAACATGGCCTTTTTGGGATTCCATCTCATGAACAAGATAGGTGAAAGTGTTCAGACCCCTCTCAAAAGGTGATTTCACAGCTACTCTGCAAAATCACCTTTGGGCAGGATTGGAAAATTTTCACCTACTGAGTTCATGAGGTGGAGTCATAAGATGTCTTTGTAGAAAATCTGTTAAAATGTGGTAAAATGAGCAAGACACGAGTGAATGCTGAAATATTTAAGTGCTTATTTATAACTTCCCTAACTTTCAATATTTTTTCCATCAGACATTCATCATGCCCCTTTGGGGAACCCACCTTATGAACAAGGCAGTTGAAAATGTTCAAATTCATGCCAAAAGGTAATTTTGCAGTCACTGTTTAAAATCATGTTACGGCAGTATTTGAAAATTTTCACCTACTGGGTTCATGAAGTAAGGTCATAAGAAGACTATGTCGAAAATTTGGTGGAACAATATGGTAAAATGACCAAGTACAAGTGAACATTGAAATATTTCAATGTTCACTCACATCTTCACTAATTTTCAATATCTGGACTCCAAACTTTCAACATAGTCATTTTTTTCACACCACCTCATAAACATGACAGGCATTATTTTTCTAATCCTGGATGAGATGTGTTTTCACACTTATGGTGTAAAATGATGTTTTGACCTGCATTCTATAAATGCCACATGTGATGAGTATATGGGGAGTGATAAAATGACTGCCTTGAAAATTCAGGGTGAAAATTTAAAAAATAATAATTATTAAGAAATGTGTGCAATGCCGGTCATTACCCCAGTAGGTAGTGCTTTGTAATGTCATGCCAGTGAGCTGGGTTTGGGACAAACTGAGTGCACCAACTGGGTAGGCTGAGGGTGAGCACACAGTGCTGTCATGTGATACTACCTTCAGCCTGGGACAGGAAGGGACACGGTTGCCCACAGTAACCCAAGTACCTTATAATGAAGAGAACTCTTCTCTTGGCATACTGCCCTATGCCTCTGCAACTGTGGGTGCCAGAGGGCCCTGTGTTTTTGCTAAGAGATGAACTGTTAGCCCTGTGCATCTGTATCTGTGGCCACATGGAATTGGAGGGCCCAGAGATCCCTCTGCTTCTGTAGCCCATCAAACAGCCCCATGTATTCTTGACATCCATTGCTGCACTTCTGTAGGTGGATGGAAGCTTCCTTTGGCACAAGGCCCAAATGGCCCTGCACATCTGCATCTTTTTATGCAGAACCTGAAGTGATCTGCAAGAATGAGGATGCATTTCCACTGTCTCAAAAAGAAAAGACATTATTTGTAAAAAAAACTCCATTAATGCACCAGTTAGGGTTCAGCTTAACATCATAAAGTAGGGGAATGTGGTGTTAGGGTTTCCAACCCTAATTCCCCAAACCCAAAGCAGCAAATGGACAAGATAACACCAGCAACCACAGACTGCCATCATCAAGTAAGACAAACAACATACAACTGTTTCTCAATGACACAAATTCAGTTCACTGATGTGCTACTTTCTTGATTTGTTTCTGTGATTGAATAAACATAGGCCCCATGGTGGCTCAGTTTCTGCAGACAAAAGGCCCCATGGTGCCTATGCTTGTGCCATCAGAGGTACTCATTCACAGTCTGTGAGGTACCCAACTAGATAGCATGATCTGATAGTGTATGCATTTCTAAATGCAGCTGCAAAACTGAAAAAGTGTTACTCCCTGAACAGTTTCTAAATCTTCTGTTGAAACCATTATACCTACATTGCAACAGTACTTGGGTCTGCATAACTGTAGACCCCACACTGGACTGCACTTCAATAGTCAGAAGTGAGTGTGCATGTCTTAAACCAATGGCTGAAGAGGCTCCAGCCCTTCAGGGACTTGCGCTTCTGTAGACAAACATATGAACATATGAAATTTGTCAGCAGAAAAAGACCATTTGGTCTGTCGAGTCTGCTCAGTTTTGCAGCTAGTAGCCCTATTCTGCAGCTGCCCCTCCCTCCTCACCCCCTCCCTTTCTCCTCCCTCTTGCCCTGTTTCAGACCCTTTTGAAGCAGCCCACTGTTTTACAGGCTACCACCTCTGCTAGTAATGCATTCCACCCTGCCATCACCCTCTCTATAAAAAAGTGTCTCCTCATTTCCCTCCTGAACCTTCCCCCCTCCAATCTCATGCCATGGCCTTGAGTGCCCCTCCTCACCCTTACCCTGAATAGCCCCTCCATACCAGTCTTGTTTATCCCTCTCATGTATTTGAATGTCTTGATCATATCCCCTCTGTCCCTCCTCTCCTCCGTTGAGTACATGTTCAACTCCTTTAACCTAGTCTCATACTATAAGTCCCCCAGTCCCTGGATCATCTTAGCTGTTCTGTGCTGCACCCCTTCCAGTAATTTAATGTCCCTTTTTAGGTATAGGTGCCAGTACTGCACGTAGTATTCGAGATGAGGTCTAACTAATGATCTCTACAGTGGCAGAATCATCTCCCCCCGGATGTTATTCCCCTTGTGATGCAACCCAGCATTTTGTTGGCCCTTGCTGCTGCCTTCCAACACTGTGCCAAGTTGTTCAGTAATCCTGTGATGACCACCCCCATATCCTTCTCCTCCTCAGTCTCTGCCAGCTGCACTCCCCCCCCCCAGTTGGTGGTTTCTCCTTGGATTTTTTTCTGCAAAATGCAGTACCTTACACTTTTTGGCATTGAACCCCAGCTGTCAAGTGTCCAACCAGATCTCCAGCTTTTTCAGATCTAACTGCAAACTCTGCCTCCCTGCTATGTCATCCACCACCATGCCTCTCTTGGTGTCACAAACAAACAGGCTGATCCTGCTCTTGATGCCCATTGAAATGTCTGCAATAAGTATCCCAAACAACACTGGTCACAGCACCAAGATCTGTGGAACCCCACTCATTACTGTCCTTGGGGATGATAGTTCTCCTTTTACCACCACCCTCTGCTGCCTTCCCTGCAACCAGTTTGTCACCCATCCCACCATCTTTGCTCCCACCTCTGTGCCTTCAGGTTTTATTCAAAGTCTTCCATGTGGCACCAAATCGAATGCCATGCTGAAGTCCAGGTACAGTCATTGGATCTGGTGTTCCTCCTGGGGATGGAGATATCTGACTTGGTGGTGGAACCAGTCAGATGGTCTGACCATCACACAATAAGGTTCAGTTTTTGGGCTCCCCCCAATGGGCCTGCCCCTACAGAGATGGTCCAGTAGTGCCCTTTATGGGGTGTGACCCATGATGGCCTATGGCAGTACTGGACCTATTGAGCAGATCAAGCATGTGGATGGAGCCGGGGGGATCTAATGCTTGCCTATAATATGGCAGTAACAGCGGCCTTGGATTCCATTGCTCCTGTTCATGTTTGCCCCCTCACCCTTTGCCCTAGGTCTCAATGGTTTGATGGGACCTTGAAGGAGTTGAGGAGAGTGGGATGAAAGCTGGAGAGGGCCTGGCAGAAATCTGGCCTTGATGGAGACAGGCTTAGGTTGATGGAACATTATTCTTTCTATCAATCAACAACCTCCCATAAGAAGGCAGAGTTCCTGTCTAGGGAGATTGCCATGCTTGAAATAGACCAGCTCAGTTCTTCGAGACCATGGACAGATTGTGCAACCCAATCTGTCTTCAGTCTGTGGGAGCCTTTTCACAAAAGAAGTGTGATGAGTTTACTCAATATTTTGCAGATAAGGTTACCACCATCAGATCCGAGATCAGCCAGTCCACCTCCAAGGTCTGTTGCAGTGGTCAGTGGGACATCACATGTGCCCAGTCTGTTTGGAATGATTTCAGCTGGCTAGAAGTCACTGACATTGTTAGAGTCATCCAATCTTTGTGGCCAACCTGCTGTAGTTTGGATCCAGGCCCTATGTGCCTCTTGGTGGGCTGTTTCGATGAAATTGGCCCAATCCTTGCGGAGATAGTTTGGAGTTCTTTGGAGAGGGGGATCTATCCCGGTCCCTTTATGGAGACTGTTGTAGGTCTCCTTCTGAAAAAAACCCTCCTTTGACCTGAACTGTCCTGCTAACTACAAACCTGTCTCAAACCTACCCTTTTTTGGGTAAGGTGATTGAGAAGGTTGCTGCACTGCAGCTGGAGGACCGTCTTACCATTCATGATGTCTATGACTCTCCAGTCTGTGTTTAGGAAGAGACATAGTACCGAGACAGCACTTCTCTGGGTACTTAATAATCTTCTAATAGTGAGAGATTGGAGGTCTCGTTCCATCTTGGTCCTCCTTGATCTCTATGTGGCATTTGACACTGTGGATCATGGAGTGTGGTTGGAGTGCCTTCGGACCATCTGTGGACTCTCAGGTATGATCCCAAGGTGGTTTAGATCTTTCCTCCAGAGTAGGACTCAGAGGGTCGTCATGGGAATTTATTCCTCTGACCCTCTCTCTCTAACCTGTGGGGTTCTACAGGGTTCCATTCTAGCACCCTTGTTGTTCACAGTGTATATGCTGCCATTAGGAGACATTATTAGGAGGTATAGCTTGAGTTTTCACTGCTATGCAGATGATACTCAGCTGTACCTATCCTTTGTGCCTGGACAGAATGATGGGGTCTCAGTATTTAACAACTGTCTCTCCGAGATCCAGGACTGGATGAGTGCCAGCTGGCTGAGATTAAACCTGGACAAGACTGAGGTGTTGGTAGTGGACCTGGATCATCGGGCAGTGGCACAGCAACTGGACAGTATCCCAGGCTATGGCTCAGGAATGTTCCACTAGTGGCCTCGCATCAGTTGCGTAACCTGGGCATTATTTTTGACAATGAACTGACCCTAAAACCCCAGGTGTCAGCTGTTGTCAACTTCTCATTTTATCATCTGAGGAATATCACTCGGGTGAAGCATCTGGTTCACCCTGACAATCTTCCAACCCTGGTCCATGCCTTTGTGACTACCCGCCTTGACTTCTGCAATGCCCTACACCTAGGGCTTCCTGGGGTTGATATTCGTTGCTTGCAGCTGGTGCAGAATGTGGTGGCCAGGCTTTTGACTGGTACCTCTAGGACCGGTCACATCACACCTGTTCTTCGTGGACTGCACTGGCTGCTGGTACAGTGGTGGTCACCTTGAAGGTCGGCTTGCTGACCTATAAAGCCTTACATGGCCAGTGACTCTGCTACCTGAAAGATCTCCTTTTTCCCTACTGCCCATCCCATCCTCTCCAATTCACCTATGAGGGATTGGTAGAGAGTCCCAGGGTATGTCTAAAGACATCTGGGGCTCGGTCCTTTTCTTATGCAGTCCCCACCCTGTGGAATTCTCTACCTCATCAGTTGAGAGAGTGCCAGACCATCAAAAGTTTTAAGTCAGCATTTAAAACTTATTTATTTGCACAAGAATTCCATAAAAATTGATTTGATATATTACATTGTTATTGACTCAAGTTTTGGATTTATGTTGTTTTAAATCTGTTTTTTTATTAAGATTGTAGTCTGTTTCATCTGTGTTAATTTGTATAGTGCCTTGGTTTTTGAAAGGCACTTATAAATAAAGTTATTATTATTATTATTATTATTATTATTATTACAGTACATCCACTGCATGGCCCTTGTCCATCTGCCTTGTTGCCCAGTCATAGAAATCTACCAGATTGGTTTGGCAGGATCTCCGGTGACAAAGCCATGCTGTCTGCTGTCCTGCAGCCCACTGAAGTCCAGCAGGGACACCAACCTCGCCTTCAGGATCATTTCCATTAGCTTCCCCACGATGGACGTGAGGCTCACCAGTCTATAGTTCCCTGGTTCATCTTTGGGGCTGCACTTATGCAGGGGAAACATGTGAGCCAACTTCCAATACTTGGGTACACATCCCAAATTCAGTGAGGCATTGAATAGGCCTGCCAGGGGTCCAGCCAGGATCTCTGCTATCTCCTTCAGTACCCTGCGGAGAATGCCATCTGGCCCTGGTGCCTTGTCCACCGTCAGTGCTCTCAAGCCCTCCAGCACTCTACCTTTTGTGATCATCCTATCCATTACTGCCCCCCTACCCCCTGTGGGTAGTATTCCCCCTCTCTCTTTCATAAATACCGAGCAGAAATAGTCAGTGAGTGATTCTGCCTTTTCTGTCCCCTTCTGTACCTATCACCCATCCTTCTTAATCCTTACTATACAGTATGTTATTTACAGCTCCTTTTCTCCCTGATGTACCTAAAGAAGCTCTTCTCCCCCTCCTTAATGCCTTGCACTAGCCTAAGCTGTTTGGTGACTTTTGCTGTGCTTACTACCTTTGTCATCTCCCTTGCCTCCTGCAGGTACTCCTCCCAATCTCCCTCCTCCCTGATTTCCTGTATCTCCTAAAGGCCACCCTCTTTCTCCTCACCTTTTCCACAACCCCTCCTGTGCATCCAGCTTGGCCTTTTGGCCCTGGCCTTTTTACTCCGAGTACTGCTACAGGAACTGGTAGCCTCTAGTATCCCCTTCTTAATGAGCTCCCATCTGTGGTCCATGTCCATACTAGGCTGGATCCTGTCCAGGTCTCCACTCACTACCTACCTCATCTTTGCAAAATCCACCGACCTGAAATCCAGCACCTTTGCATTGGATGCCACCCCGTCTTTGTCCATAATCAACCTGAACCATACTAAGTGATGGTCACTTCTCACTAGTGGTTCATCCACCTTGGTATCCTTCACAGACTTCCCATTTGTGAGAACTAGTTCGAGGGTGTTCCCCCCCCAGTTGTTTCACTGACCACCTGTGTCAGGAAACTTCCCTGAAAGGCATCCAGCTGAACCTGCTCCCTTTTATTGCTGGTGGCTGGGGTTTCCCAATCTATCCCCAGCAGGTTGAAGTCCCCCACAACCATCACACTACCCTTCCCACATGCCCTTCTAATCTGACTCACAATTTCCCTGTCCAACTCCTCTGTCTGGGAGGGTGGTCTCTACACCACTCCCATCCGGAGAGTCCTATTCCTGGAATCAGGGATTAGAAGCCAAAATGACTGTTTCTCCATCCTCCCCCTCCTTCCTAATGCACTTTAGCTCCTCCATCCATATAATGCACTCCCCCTTTCCTGTTTTCCCTATCCCAGCAGAATATTCTGTACCCTGGGACCGCAAGGTCCCAATCATGGTATTGGGTGGCCCATGTTTCCATGATGGCTGCCATGTCCACCTCCCTGTCCACCATGAGGGCCTCTAAGTCATTCATTTTTTCCTTCAGGCTTCTAGCATTCATGGTGACCATCTTCCATCCCTTTACCATCCCTCCCTCATTCCTCTGCCCTCCACTTCCTGCATCCTGTCTATTGCTTTGGTTCTGCCTAGTTCATCATCCTTTTTCTGGGGGGGTAAGCTTTCTATGCTTCCCATCTCATGGCCACTGTATGCCCTCCATCCACCTGACACCCCTCTCTCCTAGTTTAAATGTCCAGCTACCTCAATATACTCCCCAAGCTTCCATTTCAGAGCCTTCTTGCCCTATTCATTTGGGCAAAGTCTATCCTTAGCGTATAGACTACTGTCCTCCCAGCTGTTTCCCCGCCCTCCCACTAACCCATACCTTTTGGTGTGACACCATTTGCCTAACCATTCATTAAATCTCTTGATCCTTTGTTTTCTAGTCGTGCTTGCCTTAGGCACTGGTAATACCTCAGAAGAAGTTACTAATCTACCCTCCCCCTTGCATGAAGTTCCCAGCTTCTCAAATCTCTTTAGGACTACCTCTAAAGTACTACCAGCCAGGTCGTTTGTTCCCAGATGTACTAAAGAATTAAATGAAGTCTCTCCCATCCCCTTCTAGCATATTTCAGGACTGATTGACCCACTCTTTCAGCTGTCATCCCCAGCATGGCCTCCACCCATATACAACTATTCCTTTCCCCCTTGCTACCCCACCTTACCCATCTTAATATTGAATTCCCCAGTACCAATATCCCCCCATATTTCCATGTGCCTGCTTTCCCTCCTCCATTCCTCTCCTGTCTGACTCCTCCTCCTCCAGCACAGAATTCTTCCATCTGTCCATGTCGCCATTTGTCTCCTGCCTGACTCCTCCTCCAGCACATAATTCCCCTGCCTGTTCCTGCTGCCATTGCTTTCCTGCCTGACTCCTCCTCCTGCACGTAATTACCCCATCTGTCCCTGTTGCTGTTCCTCTTCTGCCCGACTCCTCCTACACACAATTCCCCATCTGTCCCTATTGCCTCCCCCCTCAGTATTCTCCACTGACACAGCTGCTATGCCCCTGATGTCTTCTCTATCCACCCTGCTCTACTCCCCTGAATCCCTGCTCCTTTTGACCATCCCTCCAGCTGTGCACCTCACCCCTTCCCTGCCACCCCCCCTTAGATTGACTACTGTCCCTTGTGCAGACCCCTCCTTTTCCCTCTCTTGCCCCCTGCTGGATATCCTGTACCCCTTCCTCCTCCACCAATGTCACCAGCACCACAAACCTATTACCTGCCCTCTCTGCATTGCTGTGCCTTGGTTCCTCCCCCCTGACATGAGACTTCCCTCCAGTGCTAGGCCCCTTTTTTGTTTTGCTCCCACACACCCTCTCCCCTCATGATCCAATGTACCTCCCATGTTGTAGCCTCATGATACTCCCTGGGGGAGGCCCTCCTGCCCTAGAATCTCTTCCCCCTCTCCCCATCCTCTCCAACTTCCTCCCTAGCCACAGCACTTCTTCTTCAAGACTCCTCAGCTTGTGACTGATTGGACACCCTCCTAGCTTCCACAATATGCCCATTCAAACTAGCTACATTGTTGCCCCCTGCTCCCACAAAAAAATTATCAGGTAACAGTATTAAAATTCCCTGTTTAAATACACACACACACCTAGAACAAACACCAGTGTAAACAGGTAAAATGATAGCACTTTGTGCTGCAGTTACATCCTTCAACAATGTAAAGAGGTAAGAATGAACGCATATTGTATTGCAGTTCCTTCCCTTCCCTTGAGTTAGCACTCCCTGCTGTTCCTTCCCTGGAAAGCCTACAGAACAGAAGTATTGTTGCAATTTTGATATCATGGATTTTGTGGTGCCTGGCTTCTGCAGCAGAGGTCAGTGTGTTGTTTTGCACCTGTGTCTGTAGAAGTACAGGCCCATCAAGTGTGTGTATACTTTACAGTGTGCATGAATACCTGTGGCTGCAGAAGTGCTGGTCCCATAGGGGTCTGCATTTCTGCAAGCAAAAAAAGTCTTGTAATTTTGGTATTGTTGATTTGTATCTGTGACTGCAGGGACCTGTGTTTTGGAGACAGAAGCAGTGTTATGATTTAGGTATGATGGATGTCTATGTGCAGTCAGTAGTAAATGTACATGTCTTGCAGTGTGCATGCTGCAGTTTCAAATCCATGAAGGTAGCACATCAGTGCAACTGCATTTGTGTCATCTGGAATTAGCTGTATGTTGTTAGTTGTGCCTGATGACAGTCATCTATATCTGCATGTGTGGTCTTGTCCTTTTGCTGCTTGGGGGGTGGAGATAAGGTTGGAAAACCTAACACCTCCCTTCCCTACATTTGTGACATTAAATTGAACTGTTTTATTAATGCAGTTTTATGCAAATTATTTAAGTTGGGGGGGTTGCACTGTTCACTGTGGTTAACAGGTGAATGAAAAGTGAGTAAAAGTCTTTTTGTACAGATTATCTTGATCCAGAGTGAGTTATGTCTTTAAACCCTTTCTCAGTTATGGGATGCCCTGCTTTCTTTTGCCTGTAATGTTGTTCAATGCTCTGGTACCATAAACTGTGATATATATTATAGGGGCTCAGTAGCACCCCTATAGTTAGGGTTGAGTAGATACTTTAATGTTAAACCCCAAATTTTGCACGTTAATGACTGTGACCATTCAATGGATTTGCAAGAAAGTTGGAGTGGATGGTATTGGGTGGTAGATCCACACCTCTCAACCTTCTGTCACTGAAATGAGGGACATGGACATTTTTGACTGTTAAAATGAGGGAAAATAAGGGATGCAGACCCTCAGAATGAAAGGCTCAGCCTCAAACACGAAGATATAAGCTCAGAACACTGTGGAAACCATTGTGTTTAATTGCACAAAGTTCATTTTTGATTTAGTATCTTAGAATATTATGCATTTCTGCTTTAAAGACTTAGGGCCAGATATTCATAAATGCACCAAAGGCTGGCTCAAGTCTGGCACAGTGCAAATCCAATGCACCATGGTGCAATGAGTGCCATATTCAGAGGTTGCGCATGCCAAAATGCATTGGTGCAACATGGCTGAATATGGCACAGATGCGCTATGGCACAACCAGACTTGCACCATGGCACAACCAGACCTGCACCATGGCGCAACCAGACATGCACTATGGTGCACAAAGAGAAGCCCCAGGCAATGGTGGGAGAACAGCAGCAGAGTAACAGAGGGGAGCACAACAGAGGAATAGACCCAGGGACAGTGCCAGGGATGCACAGTGGCAGGTCCCAGGTGGCCACAACCAGCAGGGCACACACAGGCACCCAGACACCCCCACCCTGGAACACAACAGTGGCACAGAACACAGGCAATAGGTGACACCAATGGCCAATGGAGGGCCACCGATGAAGTCCCTCCCATCCGCATGCTGTGCCCCCACCCTCCCACAATATGGTACCTAATTCTCCTGCCTGTTCCTGCTGCCATTGCTTTTCTGCCTGACTCCTTCAGGTTGTGTGTGGGTGATGATGTGCGATATGGCGGCCACGACACAGTCAGTCACTTCACTACCAGTCTAGCATTGCTTGTAAAGTGCTTTGGGATACTGTGTATGAAAAGCGCTATATAAATGCTGATTCTTCTTCTTCTTCTTCTTCCCAAACCCCAGCAAGCCACACCCAGGACCATGCTGCCAAGCACGCACACCACACATCCCGGACAGCTGCCCCATGACCACCCCAAGGCACAGCCACTGACTAAGGGGCGGGACACCACCACTGTGGGACACACCAAAGCACACAGCAGTGCACTGTAGGTGCATGACCCACACACCAACACATGCACACCACACAGACACACACCACACCACTGCAGCATGGCTCCTCACATCAGCTGTAAAGCAGACACTGACACAGGCAGATAAGTCAAAATATCTGTAATGAACAAAACTATATACAAGTGCAAGGGGTGGGAAAGGTTAGGAAAGCAAGGGAAGGGGACAGTGAAGAGGTACTGTACAGTAGGAAGGGGGATGGATGGGGAGGGACAGCAGGGGAAGCAGGGAAAGGCTGGTGCAGGAACTAAGGCAGCCACGCCTTGCCACCGCCTGGCACCTCAGTAGCAGCCAGTCCACCAGGAAGAGCCAGCTCATCTGCTGGACTGTCTCCAAGGTGGTTGACATAAGAAGTATGATCTGTCACATCAGCTGACAATACAGGGGCAGCCTTGATCTCCACCGGATACCTATGACACTGAATTGGACTGGTGATCAGTGCAAGGTCCCAAGGTACCATGCCCATCCACTGTGTGCAATGGTGAGTGGGGACACACACCATTGGAGTGGCTCTGCAGCCACCCACAGGGGGTGGGCCAATGCCTGACAGCAACTCAGCACACCATGACAGTGCACAGAGGTGGGCACCGCTGCCCAATGGCCACCCGACTGTGCAGCAACAGTCAGATGGCACAGGGCACAAGCAGCACCACAGCAACACCAGTGGCAGCTGGGGTGCACACCCACCCCACCAACAGCTGGTACACATGTGCAATGGCTGCCCCACAGTGGCATGCACCACGCACAGTGTGCAACACACAGCTGTCACAGCACATGGCATAGGAGGCCATGGCCACACCCACTCCCTGCTGGCCACCCTGCAATGTCCACAGGACCAAAACAGTACCTTCCTGCCCACTGCAGCCCCACTGGTGCCTGTCCTACTGCTGCACCACCACCGCTGGGTCCCTCAGCAGCTGCCTGCTGGGCTTGCCCTGGTGCTCCTGCTGCCCTCACCTGGTGGCAATCTTCAGGTCCTGAGAATGGAACAAAGACAGGTACACTTCAGAGAATGCCCACAGCATGTGCCCACCACCCCACCCCTGTGCACAGCATGTGCCCTGCTTGACATGTCCCACAAGGCTGTATCACAATGGAAACTGTGGCTGGCAATGCCACACTGCAATGCACATGATAACAGTGTACCCCTTTGTAGGGTATGCCAGACAGCCAAGCCATCACCACAGTACAGCACTAGGGCACACATGCAGCATGGGATGACTTACCTGGCCGTGACATGGCCCCGCAGTGGACACGTGCCTGCAGCTGTCGCAGGCACTCTGGGTCCCATCGCATGAGGTTGCCATATCAGTGGCGGCATTGCTCCCCAGATCTGGCCACTTCAGTGTGCTGCACCATGCTGGCAGTGATGTCCTGTCAGACCTCCTTATGCAGCTGTTGCAGGGGGACCTGCTCAAATAGCCCTGGTGCATGTGGCTGCACACAGGCCACCAGATTCACTAGTTCAATGTCTGACCAGTTGAGGGCCCAGTGAAATCCCCACTGCGTCATTATGCCAACTGCTAGGTTTGGGGACAAAATGGTGGCCCGAGACACATGTGTGCACAATGTGCAGCGGATGCGTGCCTCGTGGAGGCATGCTTAGATTCATCCATCGCGCAATGCCAGAGATACATGACATGGTGTGGCCTGACAGGCATGTTGTGGTGGACACCCAATGGGTCACAGGGTCACAGTAGGGCAGGGGTCACCAGCGCATCAGAAATCAGTGCCAGTTTGAAAAGCTATGCATAACACAACGCACCAGCGGTTCCTATTGCACAGTGGACACACAGTGAGCAATAGGCAGTAGCACACCTCCTGATGCATGTGCACTGCATGTGCCTGGACATTGTGCAACAACTTGCTCCAGAGCAATTCCATTGTTTACTGAGCAAGTATGTGATATTCAGCCGCCACATGCAAATGAGCTCATCAACCAATGCACAGTGCACTGGAGAAATTAGCATGTCATTACCATTGTGCCAATGCTCATTTGCATGCGTTGTGCCATAAAAGCGCCACAGACCAGCACAGGCCATGGACCGGTATTGCAACCAACTGAGGTAAGTTATGCATGCAGTTGAGTAGGCTGCTGCTGACACTGACACACATGTCCATGTCCACAGGTAGCACTATGTTAGAGCATGAAGAAAGTGAGGAGCGTGGGCCTGCTCATAAATGCAGGTCAAATTTTTTGCATAGGCTGATGCCCTGTTTGAGGCCTACCTCAACAGGGAACCACTACTGAGTGGTGCCACAGGCACACCACAGGCCAGGGCTGTGGCCTCAGAGGAGGTGGCGGCATGTGTCAACCAGCAGGGCAGCCACCAGCGGTCTGTGCAGGAGTGCCGTAAGAAGGTGGGCACTGACGAGTGGTGCATCAAGGAGCAGGTGGCGACCATTAGTGCAGCTCAGACAGCCACCAGAGGGAGGTCTGCTGCTGTGCCACAGCTCTCAGGGCAGTAGGAGCTGGTTGCAGCCACCATGTGCTGCAGCACTGTCGAGGGTGTACCAGGTGGAGGTTTTCAGATGGTTGGAAGCCCGTCACTGCATGGTACGTATGTTGGGCATGCAAGCACACAGTTGCTGGGGGGATGGGGGATGGGGGTCATGCATCACTAACACATCTGTTTTCTCCTCCAGCACCAGCATGCCTGCATGTGGTGGATGGGACACCAGCAGCAGCCATGGAGGCAGGCCAAGCCCCAGAGAACCAGCCATCCACCTCCACAGGCATCCAGGGGCCTGATTGGCTGTAACACACCACTGCTGTCCAGCTGGATGTCCTGGTCATGGGGTCAAATGAGGCCCTGGCTGTGTTTCAGCAGGATGCTAGCCATGGTGTCCTATGCATGGAGACACAGATCATGGAGGGGTCCGACACCAATGACAAGCTGACTATGATCCTGGACAGCATGGGTGGTGTTGTGGAGGAGACACCCATAACAGGTACCAACACAGGCAGCATGCCCAGTTGCCTGTCAGTGGTGGGACAGCTGCCCACCGCCACTGCAGGTGCTGCTGTGTGCACTGCCATGGCAGTGCCTTGTGGTGGTGGTGCGGCTGCACAGGTGCTGGGCACTGTACAGGGGCTGGAGGGGCAGCAGCAGGCAGCAGAGGACATAGGGCAGCCGGATGTGGGGTCCACTCCTGGGGCACCTGATAGGAACCTACCCCATGGGGACCCCACTGTGCAGTGTACACCTGAGTGGGGGCCTGTGCAGTGTGGTTGAACACCACCGAAGGGTCGGTGCCCTGCCCAGGTTCCCCTGGGTGCTGACCCATTGGCAGAGCACACCCATTTGCTGCGGGCCTCTGTGGAGCAACAGGTGCTGCTGGTAGCTGGGGTGTGTGTATTGCAAGTGGAGGTGTGCCAGGTGGATGAGCAGCATGAGAGAGACATTGCGCAGCTCATGGAGGCTATTCAGCATATGCGGGAGGACACAACCACATCCCAAGATCACATAGCCAATGTGATCACAGATGGCCTTGAACTGCTGGCTGCCATAGGGCATGGCTGGCCACCTCGAACACCACGTAGTGCACTGTCCACCCCACAATCCTGGCATCGAGTGACATTCTCCCTGTTGATGCCAGGCTCTGCTGTTGGCATCCCAGACATGCCTGAGGTGGGCCTGTTTGGGTGCCTACACACCCCTGTGCCTACCCAGCCATGGTCTTGCAGTACAAACCCTAGGGGGGCTGTGGCATACACCCCCTGTGGCCTATGTGCAACCTGTGGCTGCCGATCTGTCCCAGCGCGACCGCCCCGGTGGCTGCGGTGGCCATGGTTCCATGTGGCGGTCTTGATGTACGTGCCATGCTGGCTGAAGTCTGCTGCCACTGCCCTGTGCATGCATGGGCGGTGTGTGTGTGTGTGTGTGTGTGTGTGCATACCACAGGTGTGGCACCTGTGTGTAATGCCACATGCTGCCCGTGTGTGTGCCTGCTTGGCTGCTGGCCCATGTGGCATGGGCATGATGAGCATGGATCCGCACTGGTTGCACCTGTGCACTGGTGCACTGCATCTGATCAATGCCATATGTCAGCACCTGGGCATGTGTGTGTGTGTGTTTGTGTGTGCGTGCATGCGTGCGTGTGTGTGTGTTGCTGTTCACTGCTGTGTTGTTGTGTATGGCTATGTGTCACTGTCACCCCCACCCCTGCTCCATGCCTCTTTGTGTGCATGCCCATTGCCATGCACACCCCTGCCTATGTGCTGTACCTGTGTGTTTGGCCAGTGTGTGGGTGTGGTGCCACCTACTTGCATTCACAGTAGTGCTCTTATGCAATTGTGTCCCTGTGCTGGTGTGCCATCCTCTGCAGCCGGGGATCCCTCCACCCGGGGGGGCTGTCCAGCACCCTCTGGCCTATTGCCCTCGTCATCCCCACTACTGTCCCCCTCATCAGCCTTGACAGCTATCCTACAGTCAATGACCATGTTATGCAGCATGTTGCAGGCCAGGAATAGGCCACAGGCTTTCAAGGGGCTGTACTGTAGGACACCGCCAGACCTGTTTAGGCAATGGAACCATGCCTTCAGCATCCCAAATACATACTCAATGATGTTCCACATGCTGGTGTGTGTCTCATTGTACCATTCCTCTGCTGGGGATGATAGGCACCAGTAAGGGGTGAGCAGCCAGGGCCTGAGTGGATAACCACTGTCACCTCTGTGGATAATGACATGGTTAGCCCTGTGTCCTCTGTTGCTGTGCCCCTTGCCTATCCCTCCCCAGCACAACCACCCTGCTTTTCCCCATCCCATGCTCTACTCTGCCCGGCACCCCTTGCCCATCCCATACTCACCCACTACGTGGCCCATGGGGATGTCCCCATGTTCGAACCTGTGGCACAGTGCAGATCTGTGCCAGATGAATGCATCATGTGCACTCCCAGGTTGTGTGGCACAGGCATTGGTTATGCACTCCTTGGCATTGCACACCATGTGGCAGTTCACACTAGGGAACCCCTTCCTGTTCACGTACACCACACCCTCAGGGCCAGGTGGCATGAGAATGCTCACGTGGGTGCAGTCAATGGCCCCAAGCACACCAGGCATGCATGCTACCCTGGAAGTCCTGAATGGTTGATGCATGCTCTGCCTGTGTGCTGGGGAAATGGATGTATTCTGAAGCATGTGGCAGCAGGGCTTTGAGGAACTGTGTGAGAAGGTGGGATGTGGCCGACTGGGTTATGCCTGTAGTGTCCCCTGTTGGTCTCTGGAAGGTGCCCATGGAGAGCAGGCACATGACAGCTGTTACCTTTGTCTCCACACGCATTGCGTGGCTCCGTCTTGTGGGTGCCTGCATCTCCTCACTGCACAGCTCACAGAGCTGCCTCAGAATGGCCCTGTTCAGACGATACCGGCCCACAAACTCTGTATCAGTGTAATTCTCAAAGGTGGTGCAGGAATGGTACCACCTGTTCCAGGCATACCACTGATGGGCCCTTCCACGGTGATGGCGCTGTTCCTCCTGCCTCTTCACACCCCTCATTATGGCCTCCATTAGGAAGGGTGCACTGGCCATGGCCCCAGATGTCCTGTCTCCCCCTGGGTCGTCAGCTGCTGTGGGCTGTATGCCACCCTGGTGTAGTGCGTGGCACTTTGCCTGCCTCTCCCTCTCACTCTCTCAGCCCCTGGCTCACTCTCCACTGCCACCTCTGTCCCACACCCCTGTGTCTGCCTTTGCCAGTCTCTCTGTCCCTCACAGGCTATATCTCCCTTGCTCTGTCTGTTTCTGTCCCTCCACCTTCTCTTTCCACTGTCTCTTTCTCCCTTGCCCCTGGCACAAATGCTGTCTGTGTGCTTGCGCCCTGTATTTATAGGCTCAAGTCTGCTCAGTGCATCCAGGAGTTGCTCAGCACTTGCTCCATGGTTCTGCAGTTCAATATTGCACTGCGCCACATATTCATGGGCACACCCCTTGCTCTTGCACATGCATTCATTATAGTTGCACATTGGCACAGTGGGACTTGCACCATGCAATGGCTCCCCCTGAATATCGCTCTTTGTCGCAAGTCCGCACTTGCACCATGTGCAACTGCTTTGAATATCCCGGCCTTAATGTACATCACATTCCCTGGGTGGGCAGCACCTTTTCCATGAGGGACAAATGAGGGACAGGACAGTTTTAAGAGGTAAAATGAGGGATGTCCCTCAGAATCAGGGACAGCTGAGAGGTATGGGTAGATCTCTTGATTTTCCAAATTTTGTTTCAATCAGATTTGCAGATTTAGTACAGCAAATCATCAAAAAACAAATTTTTTGTTAATTCCAATTTTTTCCCTGTTTTTCCCTCATCACTCTGCACCCACACTGTTTGGAAATTTGGCCTGAAATTATCAGAGTGAAAAGAGGTTATCCTGCAGAACAATCCAGCATTGGTTAGGTGAAAAAATATTTATCCCTTCCAAAGTTATTAAATATAGAAATTTTGGGTTCTGAGCATTCTCAATTAAGTCTTTGGGATAGATGCACAATTATGATCAAGGATCCTTGGTCGTGGGTGGCTGGAGAGGAGGGATTGCAAAGAGGGATTCGGAAATCTCACAAAATCCCTTTTCATGAGAAAATTCCCTCTATGTCCATGGCAATCTTGTTATCTCACTTAGCGAGAGAGAAAACAAAATCTTACAACGTGCCCCAGGGTCCATGAAAAAAAGAAAACAGTCCCCCGATGTCTTTTTTTTATTAAGAATTTTACACCCTGCAACTTCTGATGCGTAATCCTGCATTAAACTGCCATTTTTGATGCAGAATCCTGCATCAAACTGCCATTTTTAATGCAGGATCCTGCATAAAACTGCACCCGCATGTCCATTCTATTTTTTTTTCCACCGACATTGGGGTGCCCAATTCTCATGTTGGCAATTATCTCTCCCTCTGCACTACTGTGGCACATTGCGGTGCTCACCCCCAGTGTGCCAAAATAGCTATATTACTAATAAAAAAAAACATGTTTCTGACACTGGGATGTCCACCCCTGCTGTTAGATGCCCCCCAAGCCTCTTTTATTTCAGTCAATATTGGGGTGTCCAATCCCCGTATAGGCAATTATCTCTCCCCCCCTCCACTACAGTGGCACACTGGGGAGCCCACCCTCAGTGTACCAAAGTAATTATATTATTAATAAAAAAACATGTTTCTGACACTGGGATGCCCACACCCCAGTGTCAGATGCCCCCCCAAGCCCCTTCTGTCTCAGCCAACATCAGGGTGCCCAATCCCTGGGTTAGCATTTATCCCCCCCACTACTGTGGCACACTGGGAGTGCACCCCAGTGTGCTGAAATGTGTTTTTATTTTTAAAAAAACTGTGAAAAGAAAAATGTCCCCAATGTTTACCTGAAAAAGAAAACAATCCTCATCATCCCATTTCCCATCTTGACCCTTCCTCTGTGCACCCACCTTCACACCCCACCCTATACTTACATCTGAGGCTGGGCGCTGTCATCTTCTGTGGACCAGGACACATCTGCACTCTTCAAAGCTGAACTACAAACTGAAGAACCAAGGTAAGCTCCGTATAATGGCAGTCAATGGGGTTTTCAACTTATGTTGATGCCTCAGCCATATTTAGGAATTTTGGCCCAAAATTTTCAGCATCGGGTTCTTGGGACCCCACCTCATGGACACTGGCACTGTCATTTTGTTACTCTGTCCTGAAAGGTGATTTTGCAGTCACTTCACTTAATCACCTTTCAGGACTGAATAACCAAACAATAATGCAACTGTTCATGAGGAGGGATCCCAAAAAGCCCATGTTGCAAATTTGGTGAAAGAATTCCAAAAATGACTATGTTATGAGTGTGCATTGTGCAGTTTCTATGAACGCTCATAACTTCACCAATTTTTAATATTTTCACTCCAGATTTTCAACACTGCCATTTTTTCATACCTCCTCATGAACAGTACAGTTATCATTTTTTATGTCCTGCCTAAAACATATTTTCATGTCTGTGGCACAGAATGGAGTGGTCGATGTTCGAAATCAACTTTCAGGATGGATTAAAAAAATCACAGTGCAACTGTTCATTAGGGGAGGTCTCAAAAAGCTCATGTTGAAAATCTGGTAAAAAAAATGATCATGTTACGAGCATGCATTGCACAATTTCTATGTATGCATGTAACTTCACCAATTTTTAATATTTTCACTCCAGATTTTCAACATTGATATTTTTCACACCTTCTCATAAACAGTACAGCTGTCATTTTTTACTTCTGATCCAAAACATGTTTTCACACCTGTGGTGCAAAATGGTGTGGTCACTGTGTGAAATCAACTTTTGGGATGGATTAGTGAAATCACTGTGCCAGTGTTCATGAGGTGGAGTCCCCAAAAGACCATGTTGAAAATTTGGCAAAGAAATTCCTGAAATTGCCTGAGGTATGTGCATCCATTGAATTTATTCCACTCACTCACATAACTGTGGTACTTTTTAATATTTTGCTGCCAAATTTTCAACATAGCCATTTTATCACACCTCCTCATGAACAGCACAGCTGTCATTTTTTACATCCTGCCCAAAAATGTGTTTTTGCACCTGTGATGCAGAATGACATTGTAGTTTGCGCATAATTAAATTTTGCCTTGTATTTCACAATTTCTCTGCACAGTGGTACATGAGGTGGAGTCATAAGATGGCTATGCTGACAATTTGGTCACTGCTGTTGGATACATGGAAGTGCAGGGCACAGAGGGGTGTGCATTTCCACAACTACATACATATACCCATCTACAGAGAGATTGGAGAGCAGGGTCTGCTCCCACCCTGCTAATGGTGTTATGATGGAGTGTCTGTGGGTACTGTGCTGTGGAGTGTGACTTGCTGTAGGAATGCAGGGTCTGAAGGACCCTGTGCTCCCACCCCCTTAATGGAAAACACAATACTGAATGCTGGGCCGTAAACATATAAGGGTAAGATTACATTTTCTCAAAAAGTAAGGAAATACATTGCCAAAAAATGTGTTAATGCATCATTTAGGTTGAATTGACAAAAGTATGGAAATAGAGACGATAGGGTTTAGCTTCTTCACCAACCCTGATCCGCATACACCCATACTCCACAGACCAAAAGGCGTCGGGTTGTGCCTTGGGGTCATTGGGCCTAATTCTCACCTTATTCTTCTATAATGTACCATGTCAAAATGTCTTATACATGAAATGGGGTAAGAGATAGGACCAACGACCCCAAGGCACACCCCAGCACCTGTTGGTCTGTGGAGGGTGGGTGTGGGGTGGACTAGTGGGGTTGGATGGAGGTGTGTTAGGGGCTCAATCCTAACATCTAATTTTTATACTTTTGTCACTTCAACTCTAACTGGTGCATTAGTGAAGTGTTTTGTAATGAATATAGATATAGATATAGATAAAGATATAGATATAGATATAGATATAGATATAGATATAGATATAGATATAGATATAGATATAGATATAGATATATAGATATATTCATTGCAAAAAATGTGTTAATGCAGAGAATAGGGTTCCCAAAAAGTCAAAGCACACAATGTATGAAAAGGAAAGCATTCAGGATTTGGAGTCACAAGAGTCTTGACACATTGGTAGTGTGATGTTCCTAGGGGTTGTCAACCCTAATGCCCACACCCTCCTCCCCAGCCCCTAGTCTCCTGCCTGAGCACAAGTACAGGCCTAAGCCCCTTATCTCATAGTCATATTAATTTTTAGTTAGTTTTTGTTGACCAGGTAAGTGCACTATACAAATTCTTGCTTATTTTCAGGCACGACCCAGGGGAAGGGGAATACAGATGGATGCCAACTGACCTTGAACCAGATTAAGCTTTTGGTAGTATTTTTAGTGACTGGGGGGAAATTTGGCCAGGGCACAGGGGAAATTCCCCTACTTTTCAATATGGGGCACTGCTGACTGTGAGAATGGCCACTTGGTGCAGGACTCCGGAGAGGATAGACGTCATTGAGGTGGGGAGCCGGCCTCCTCCCCACCTTTGGATTGCCCGAGGCCCAGCCTGATACGAAAATTTTGTAAACTTTCACCAATAATGGAGCTGAAATGCCTGAAATTTATGTATCCATAGAGGACCTGAGCCAACAGAATGCAGGCTTGGAAGGAACACCAGAAGAAATAAAAATTATTCCTGCTGATACGGAGCACAGTTTACTACTGTAAATTCAACAAGAAAAAGATAGACACTTACGGGAGCAAGAACATGTAGTGCAAAACTCACTTTGCTCACTCTGTTTCACCTTCTGTCAAACTGCTTGGATCCCCTGTCAACACAGCCGCTGACGCAGGATCATCAAAGGCCTCCATGAGGCCTGATGAGCCATGCACTAAGCTTTCCCCTTTAATCATTGCTACTGACACTGAAGAAATAAGGACACAGGCTGGCAGCTTTAGTGTGGAAACTAGTGCGTGACAAAAGTCTAATCTGATGCAGGAAGGGTTGGAAGCATGAAATTGTTTAAACCAGTAACAGTAGAAACAAAGTGGGAAACTAAGCAGCAGGCTCAACTACAGGCAGTGCTTAAATGTGTTAAGGGAGCCACTGATGCACAAACTGATATTCCTCAGAAAGATACCGTAACGAGGGTATCTGGGTTTGTTTTTAAACACATTGAGCCATTGTCTGAAGCAGCAAATAAAACTCTCGCTGAGCAGCAAGTACTTTTTCAAACTAATACTATTACTGTGGACAGCACTACTGTATTTTCCTTTTCAGAGAAAGAATCAACTATCAGGGCTGGGATAAGTTAAAGAAAAAAGAACTGCATTGACTTTAGCTAACAGAAATATAAAAATGGAAGTTGTTTCTTCAGCACAAGCTGGGGAGAGCACGGTTTCTCAAATAGCTAAATCATTGCCAACGTCAGCAGCAATACAAACTGCATTTGCTATTACATCTTTTTCCCCCTGTAAACCATGGTCACCCAAAAAGGCATTAAGTGAAGCTGGATGAAAACTAATACCAAGTGGGGCCTGGCTACTGGACCCTGACTGGGACCCAAAACTAAATTTCTCCCAAGTTACAATGGAATGGTGCCCACCTAATCCTTTCCAGGTACCTAATTCTAGAATAGATGTATCTTCTCAAGATCCAAAAACACCCGAGCCCCAAAACTTAGAGAATTCAGGTACAGAAAAACAACCTGACATTTTCACCAAAGAACTTGACCATACAAAAATCAGCACCTACCCACAACAACCTGCAGTCCCCAGGGTGGTACCCCCAAGCTGAGATGAGACTCAACAGGACTCAGAGAAACCACAAAGACCTTTACTTTTTGAATTGTTCACAACAACTAGGAAAAGAAGCAGAACCAAGAAGAAATGCTGTCACGATACGATACAAAGGGTGACTCAAGGACAGGCCTGATAGGCATTATGTGGGGAAATGTCTATTAAAAGATTCACTCCATTTTTCACCTAGGGAAGTTTATGCATTTATAAACATATCGGGGGAGGACAACTATGATGTCAGTTTCTGTACCGCATATCCTTTGGACATGTTTTGGGAGCATTATAATCTGGTTAAGTTCTCCCCCACGTGGACTCCCTTCTTGATGATTCCACTAACCAAGCCTCTAGTCAAGTATGTCAGAATGAGTCAGGGATCGACCATATACTTAATTCTTTCATGCTAGTTAGGGACGGGGGATATGTTTTATGCTGGTTAACCCCAGACCTGTTATAAATGTGGTGCCAGGACCCACTTATCCAGTTCACGCGATAAATTCCACTGCGATAATGTTGGCAAAATAGGCCACATTTCATTACAATGCACCAATCACATCAAGTGTGACTTGTGCAGTGATTGGTCATGTCTTGCAGACTGCCCCTGGGTGGCAAAAAATAAGGCTACCTGTATCAGTCCAGAGTCGCTGATCCAGCAGGCACAAGATACTGCTTCTGTGCAAGAACCCAAGCCTTCCAAACTTACCATACCTACTCCCCCCAAACCCCCCCAATCCCAGTCATCCCCATACCAGAAGAAGAAATCTGGACTCCCCTCCTCAGCAGGAGCCTACTTCCAGCAATACCTTAAATCCTGTGACCCTAGTCCCTGTATGTTATGAAGATCCAGATGGACCAGAAAACAGACCAGTTAAATCCCTCTGCCCCTTCTCCTCTACTAGGAGATGATCTTGAAATGTGAAACCAAAATCCCCTCCACCCCCAGTAAACTTTGAATCTGAAAACTCCTATGCTGCTTTAACTATGCACTGGGGGGATTCAGACATGGAACAAGGAGACTCTGACCCACAACCACCCACCACTGACCATACCTCCCAAGACCAGGAGCTAGTAGGATATTAAGGGAAAAGGAAAAGGGAAAAAAAACTGCTTAAAATATCAATACCCTATCTCTGACTTTCTTAAAGGTTGGCTCATTAAACATTCACAGCATACTGAATGCTGTGAAATGGCAGGTGGTGTTTAATTACATCCATGAAGCTAAATTAGACATATGCTTTATCCAGGAAACCTGGATGACTTCCAGTGACCAAGTTCAATTCTATAAGGAGGAATGGTGGTGGTGACCTTCATATTGGTCATTTGGACTGGACTGTGCGGATGGGTGGGTATTCTGTTTAATTCCTACAGTTTTACACCAATTAAATTAATAGACCTGATCCTGGGGAGGGTCCTAATACTGGATGGTTTTTGGAAAGATTTAGATGGCCGATTCATTAGTGTTTATGGACCACAAACCAAAGCAGATAGAGTGATACTCTTAAACACCATACAACCCTTTTTAGTCACGTCCCATAAAATATTATTTAGTGGATACTTCAATTGTTATGTACGGAAAGGGGGGAAGATTCAACCAGTGGAAAAAATCTACTGTGACTCTAATGCTTTATCCAGAGTAATAGAACAGCAGACTTATTAAATTGTAGTGAACATCTCAAAACAGGGCCCAGGTTCACCTATAAACGAAGTAAATATATCACTACTATAGACCATGGGCTGGATATTCAAAAGGGTTGTGCCATGTGCAATAGGGTTGTGCCTGCGCAAGTCCGAAATTGCGCTATTCTGCGATATTCAGCAGGAGGCAGTTGCACCCCCAAAGTCATGCTGAGCAACAGCGCAATGCTAATGAAGGCATGCTCAACAGGAGGGGGAGGAACCATGCATGAACTGCACAGCCCGATATTCAGCCGGGCTGTGCAGAGTTGTGTAGGCGCAACCCCCAACCTGCGTCTGCACAACTTTGAGCCTAAAAAAAAGGAGTGAATTGAGGGCCACCCACAGGTGAGCTGCTGCATTGCAGGGCACAACACAGCAGCTGCCATCTGTGGGTGGCCCTCCTGTTCCCTGTACCCCCACAGCCCGATGGTGGGCAGATCTCACTTCCCCTGACTGGCCCGATCGTGGGCATAACAATAATGAACCCCCACTCAATCGCGGGCATAACAGTAATGAAACCCACCCCACTGGCCCGATCGTGGGCATAACAGTAATGACCCCCTGACTGGCCCGTCACATTCATTCACATATCTGGACTGCCTTAGTACGGAAAGGGCTGCACGCCATTGGCTCTGCTCTGAACCACGGGCTGCGGCAGCCCCACCGAGCAGCTTCGGGGCCAGGGCGGCAGGGGTGGCAGATGGGTGTGGTGAGCTGCCGCTGTCTGATGGGAGGGAGGCGGGGTGGTGGGGATCTGTGGGTGGGTTGGGTGGGGGCCACTAGATCACCAGGAAAATTGGACCTTGGGGTGTTTGACTCTAATGCCCGTGATCGGGCTTCATGGTCCACTGGACCACCAGGGATATTTGTCTTTGGGGGGGGTTGAACACCGTTCTGCCCCTGATCGGGCTTCACGGTCCACTGGACCACCAGGGATATTGGTCTTTGGTGGGGGGAGAACACTGTTCTGCCCACGATCAGGCTTCGTGGTCCACTGGACCACCAGGGATATTGGTCTTGGGGGGGTTGAACACCGTTCTGCCGCGATCAGGCTGGGGGTCATTTCTGTTATGCCTGTGATCGGGCCAGTCGGGGGTTCATTACTGTTATGCCTGCTATCGGGCCAGTTGGGGGGTTCTAGTTTCGTTTTGCCCATGATCGGGCCAGTCGGGGGGGGTTCAGTTCCGTTTTGCCCACGATCGGGCCAGTCGGGGGGGAGATTTACTTCATGCCCACGATCGGGCTGCAGGGGGTGTCGGTCCCCGATGGCTGCTGCCTGGCAGGGCACCAGGTGCAAGTTGTTGGGGATTGGCACACCTGCATGCTAATGGCATGCAAATGGGGCCATAAATAGATACAAATGCCCCCCCTGCACCTTGCATAACTTATGGCCTCATTTGCATGTCACCTTTTGAAAATTAGAAATTTGCACATGGTGCAATGGAACTTGCACCACTGCATCTTGAATGCTCCACTCTGACCACTTGCGGTGGCGCAAGTTCCACTGCACCATGCACAGTGGCTGTGGCCTGGGGTCGATATTCAAAGGAGTTGCTCAATAGTGCAACTCCATTGAATATTGCCCCGGCCACACCCCTGTGCAACTTTTTTGAGCAGCGCAAGGGCTTGCACCACAGAATGGCGCAGTTTGAATATCCAGCCCCATATGCTTATTTCTAAAAAAATCTGCCTAAATTCATATTTCACATAACAGCCCTTGAGTTTTCTGCCCACCTGGCTCTTGTACTTGAATTTACAGACTCCACAGTGGAACCAAAATGTGTAAACAGGTGGAGATTAAATGCTTCAGTCCTAACAAACCCCCAAGTGAGAACTGGCATTTTGGAGCTAATCAAAGCTAGGACCTCCATCAGTTTTTTATATGCAGACTTGGGGGAATGGTGGGAAGACTCTAAAGTTGATTTTAAATCTTAGTTGATGAATTATGGGAAATGAAAAGAAAATGATAAATTCTTTAACTATCTACAACTTAAGAAACAGTTGCTAAAACTATCTACTCTGGCTCATTCCTCTAGGTATGATTCTTCACAATAAATATAATAAAAGAAGAGATGAAGTTATTCAAATATGACAGGGCAAATATAATAAAATCTATGCTACAAAATGGGACCCAGAAACCCCCAATAGGCGACCCCTTTGAAGCATGTAAAAAAATGAAAGAATCTACCGATATAGAGATCTTAATTGATAAAAATGGAGGTAGAGCCTCCACTACGGAGGGCCTTCATAAGGTTATTAAAAAAATTATTAATTCCCATACTCCATCTAAGGCCCCTTCAGAAAAAGAAATTAAAACTTTCCTACAGGACATAGATATTCCTAAATTACCTGAAGAAACTTATGACATGCAAGAACACATAAGCATAATGGAAGTAGAAACAGCAATAAAATCTCTTAAAAATGGGACCTCTCCTGGGTCTGACAGGCTCCCCAATTAATTTTATTAAACTTTCCTGGAGGAATTATCTAAATGTCTAGTACTTGTTTTTCAATATTTTTTTTCACTAAATGTTATAAGGCCCTCTGTCTCAGAAGGCTTACTCGTTTTTTTATTTAAATACAGAGACAGGACTAGAATCCAAAATTGGAGACCTATCACTATACTCAATATCGATTATAAAATATTAGCCCACTTTATGAATGATAGATTAAAGCAATATGCTAGTCTGGTCATCTCCCCACACCAATATTGCGGATTGCCTAACAGAAAAATCCAGCATGCCTTAATGATCATATGATACTTTAATTAACCAGCTTACATTAACAGGGCAATCAGGATGCATAGTTTCAGCTGATCAGGAAAAGTCCTTCAACAGGCTTTATCATCCCTATTTGTTCACCACTCTGGCAGCATATGGGATACCCCTGTAACATTAAGACACCTAAAACTACTCTACAGCTTTGCTGTGGTCCATCCTATAATTAAACGACAAGTCACAGAAGGGTTTCATATTACCACAGGAGTTAGACAAGGGTGTCCTTTAAGTCCCCTTCTGTATATATTCGCATTGAACCCCTTATTTAGGAAACTGAATGAGCACCCAATATGGGTTGGGATGCAAGGGACAGGGATGAGAGAAAGTCATTGAATTGAAGACTATACAGATGATATTTGTTTATTTTTCTCTGACCACCAACAGTTACCCTCCTTACTACAAGACATGAATGAATATGCATATTTTTCAAATTCTAAACTTAACATAGATAAATGTAAAGGCCTATATATAGGCTCTGGCCACCCCAACCCTACACAAACAGAAGGTATCAAGATTTCCTTAGAACCCCTTAAAATACTAGGAATCATTTTTGGGCCCCAGAATACACCCCTAGAAAACTGGAATAAAGTTATACAAAAAGTTAAGCCAGAGATCCAAAGATGGAGGCATTGTAAAATGTTGAAATTAAAATGAATTCAAATTCTGAAACAGTTTATTATCACCAGTATGCAATATGTGGCCATGATATTTCCCTCACCCACTGCAATGAACACAAACATATACAGCCTATTTTTCCAACTGCTATGGGGCAATAAGTTAAACCCCATAAAAAGAAGTTACACTTAGCTTCCCAAAGAGAAAGAGGGATTGGAAATGATTGACCCAATTGTATTTTTTCATACCTTATTTTTTACTCATATGGTGAAAAGTGGCCTAGTACCTTCTGAAGCCACCCATCACAAATGGATTACACTGAATTCAAATAGATACTTCCAGGCATGGAATATAGTCCCCAAAATAAATAGTCATCTCTACATACCGGAGCATTTTAAATCATCTGCTCAGAAAATGTATAAATGGGGTCTATTGAAACTACATATACAACAGAGAACAGGGCCAAAACTTTACCAGACAGTTATGGGGCTTGTATATCTCGGAGAACCCAGTTTTAAAAACTGTCCTCCAAACAAAAACTCTTTAGTCCTGAACAAGTTGAAGAATAACAGAATCCCTCCCCAGATGCGGGAAACCTTATCGCTATCAGTCTACGGGAAATTGAATATAAGGTGGAATGCTAAGCATACAGTGTTGAAAGAAAGAAACTGTCCATACCCCACCTGCTTAAATCAAAAAGAAATGATGGAGCATTTCTTGATGCATTGCTCATATTCAAAACCATTCTGGGACTTCCTAGCAGTGAAGTGGAATATGGAGTGGCTTGAACAGCTGACATATGACACTTTAATTCTGGGACATTTCACCCAAGGCTTGTCTCAGTACCATCAGGACACCTTAACTATTTTGTTGTGTTGCTCAGAATTCTATTTATGGCAAGCCAGGTGCCAGTGGGTTTTATATCACTGGAACATGTCTTATGAAGTTGTAAGCACCCTGACTCAACAAGCCATGGGGATAGTCTAAATTAAAGATGTGGCATTACATTCTTCCCAGAAAGTCAAAATGTGGTGGAAAGGATTCTCTGTCTTTATAAAATTCAAATAAAAGACAAGACAAGAGGAGAAACAATAAATAAATGTTTGGTTTCAAACATATAAATGAATAACTGGGAAACACAGACAGTGTTCAATACAATGTTTTTTTCTGTTTTACAGTAGTTAATATTTGTGGGTTTTTGTTATTGTTATGAAAACGTGTGACCTATGTAGGTATGATGTTATTTTTCAATAAAAACTCCACTACTCTTTTCAAGAAGAGCCATGGGATCTTTAACATCCATCTGAACTACCACCAGAACAGGTAGATGGAACCTCAGTTTAACATCTTATCTGAAAGACAGCACCTCAGTAATGCAGCACCCCTCTCATGCTGCTCTGCAGTATCAGTATTGTGATATTAACCCAAGGGCCTGGTGTGGGGATAGATGCCACAACCTTCTGATTTCCAGGCCTCAAAGGCAACTGTGCTACCTGCTGCGTCGCTAACACTTTTTGAAGGTAGAGAACTATGGCTTACCACATGTGGCCAACAGAATCAATCATGAGAGATAATGTAGAACTTTTTTGCTCAGGGAAGGGGGGGCAATAGGGTTGACAAATCCATGGAACACCACATTACTGATTCACCAAGACTCCTGAGACTCCAAACCCTAATGTTGTTATTTCCCTGCTTTGTGCACATTGACTTTTGGGAACCTCTTCTCTGCATTAATGAAGCTGTTTACAATAAACTTCCTTTCTTTTTTTGATAATGGAATCATATGTGTCAGCAGTGTCAGTGGCTCAGTAGGTAGCACACTTGCCTCTGAGGCCGGGAGATCAGAGGGCTGTGGGTTCAGTTCCCACATCTGGCACTTGGGTTAATATCCCAGTACTGACACTGTAATGCAGCATGAGAGGGGTGCTGCATTTCTGAGGTGCCGTCTTTCGGATGAGACGTTAAACCGAGGTCCCATCTGCCTGGATTGGTGGTAGTTCAGGTGGATGTTAAAGATCCCATGGCACTTATCGAAAGGAGTAGGGGAATTTCCCGGTGTCCTGGCCAAATTTCCCTCATTCACTAAAAAAAATACCACCAACAGCTTAATCTGGTTCAAGGTCAGTTGGAATTCTTCTGTATCCCCCTCCCCCGGGTCGTGCCTGAAAATAGGCAGGATTTGTCTAGTGCACTTACCCGGTCAACAAAAGCTAAATAAATAAATATGCAGCAGCTGCAGAAGTGCAGGGTCCTCTGGACCCTGTGCTTCCATGCAGCTACAGATAAAGACACACAGGGCCCTTTGGGCCCTGCACCAGAGTCCATTTTACTGCAAAAGTACTGGGCTCTTTGGGCCCCGAACATCCACAGCTTCCGCACCTGATTCCACTATCACAAAAAGAAAGGAAATTCTTTGCAAAAAAAAAAAACTACATTAATGAAGAAATTAGGGTTCCAACAAATCAAAGTGCACAAAGCAGGGAAATGAACACATTAGGGTTTGGAGTCTCAGGACTCTTAAAGAATCAATACAGAGGAGATCCTTGAAGCGGGGTCAAAATCTGCAAAAAATAACAAAGCTAAGAGTAAATGTTGAACAACTTCAATTTTTTCACAACTTCATTGTTTTTTGACATTTTGACCCCACATTTTCAGTGCAATTATTTTTTTATGACCCCACCTTATACTAAAGAGTGGTGGAATCTTTTAAATCTCATCCTAACAGTGATTTCACTGAGAAACTGCCAAACATGTTTTGGAAGGGATTTGAAAAATTATGCCTGCCTTGTTCATGAAGTGGGGTATAAAAGGATATTCTGAAAATCTGGGGAAATAATTTTAACAAGCATTTGTCAATGCCGAATGTTTGCTTGCTGGCATTAGCAGTGGAAGTGCAGGAGTTAGACAGATGCAGTATAGTAATGGCATTGAAGTATTGAACTGACGCCAACTCCACCCTCACTCTGCAGAGATGGACAGGCATTGGGGTGTGCCTTTGGGTTGTCACCCATGACAGTCATGACATTTCACCTCACCCTACCCTTCAGACACTGACAAGTGTCGAGGTGTGCCTTGGGATGTTTCACCTTTACATTCACCTCATTCCATAAGGAAATACACTGAAATGGGTGCAGAATAGGACAATGGGGTGAACTCTGGGGGCAAAGGGTCCAAGGTGCACCTCGATGCCTGTCAATGGCTGCAGGGTGGGGGTGAAATGGCATGAGCATTACTGTCAACAATCCCAAGCACACCCCTGACACCTGTCAGTCCCTACAAAGTTGGGCATTATGGTCAAAAACCCTAATGCCCTGGGAGTTTCTTGGTATTTTTACTCCAAGTTTTCCACATGGGTTTTTTGTGACCCCACCACATGAACAGTGACACTATCAGTTCATTACGTGAAAGGTCATTTTGCAGAGCGACTGCACCATTTGGCGCCACAGGTGCAAAAACACATTTTGAACAGTATGTGAAAAGTGACAGGTGTACTGTTCATGAGGAGATGTAAAAAATGGCATTGTTGAAAATCTGGAGTGAAAATATACAACAACTGGTAAAGTCACGAGCGTGCATAGGAACTGCGCAACATACACCTGTAATGTAAGTAGTTTGGGGATTTTTTACAGCAGATTTTCAACATAGGCATTTTTGCACCTCCACTCATGAACAGTGTCACTGTGATTTTCATAATCTAACCCGAACACTAAATTCCCACAGTGACCACACTATTCTGCGCCAGAAGTCTGAAAACACATTTTGGCCAGGGTGTGAAAAATGACAGCTGTACTGTTCATAAGGAGGTGTGGAAAAATGTCAATGTTGAAAATCTGGGCTGAAAATATTACAGATTCATGAACTTATGAGGGTGCATGGAAATTGTGCAATGCACGCTCATGACAGAGCCATTTTATGGACTTTTGTCACCAAATTTTCAACATAGCTATTTTACCACCTCTGCTCATGACCAGTGTCACTGTGATTTTCTTAATGTGTCACAAACATTGATTTCGCACACCGACTGCCCTAATGTGCACTACATGTGTGAAAACACATTTTGGGCATGATATGAAAAATGAGAGCTATACTGTTCATAAAGTTGTGTGGTAAAATGGCAATGTTGAAAATCTGGACTGAAAATATTAAAAATTCTCAAAGTTACGAGCATACATAGGAACTGTGCAACACACCCTCATAAAACAGTAATTTTTGGGAATTTATTTACCAAATTTTCAACATAGGGTTTTGGGGGGCCTACCTCATGAACTGTGATGCTGACATTTCATTATTCAGTCCTAAAAGGTGGTTCCACGCAGTGACTGTGAAATCACCTTTTGGGACTGAGTAACAAAATGACAGTGACTGAATTCATGAGGTGGGTCACCAAGAACCCCATGTTGAAAATATGGTGAAAAAATTCCCCAAAATGGGCAAGATATGCACCAAAGTTTAAAAAAAAAATTAATGCATTATACAGCTTACTGGCATTTCTTCAGTTCATGGTCAGTTTTCAAGAGTGCAGACCTGTTTCTGGTCCACCGAAGATCATCACACCAGCTTCCGGAGGTAAGTATGGGGGGCGTGTGTGTGTGAGGAGGTGGCTATGCAGAGGGTGGGTGTGGGTTGGGAGAGGAGGTCGAGACAGTCAACAAGGGGCCTTTTTTTAACAGGTGTTTCTATGTTTGTTTAGACCACATGGTACTTTTGCCACACTGGGGTAGGCTCCCAGCGTGGCAGCTGGAAGTTTTTTTTGGGGGGGGGGAGGCAGTGGAGCCAACAGGGGATTAGGCACCTCCATCAGCCATATGGACTTCTGCCATGCTAGGGTGGCTCCCAGCGTGGAATGTGGAACTCTGGTTTTGGGGGAATACAGTGGAGCTGACATGGGATTGGGCACCCCCAGTCGGCCATATGGACTTTGGCCATGCTGGGGAAGGCTCTCAGCATGACACCAGAAATCTGTTGGGGGGCAGTGAAGCCAATGGGGGATTGGGAACCCCCGTCAGCCATACGGTGTGCTGGGGGGGTCTTTTTGTCTTAACCATTCAGCTCACATCTGATGAGTGATGCATCTCTGTATATTGTGCACGCTACTCAGACGATCCCTGCTCCTTAGTCAGTAGTTCGAAATTTTGATTAATTTTCTTATGCATGTAGTCATGTTCATTTGGAGCACTTTTTAATATTATGAGCTGGGTATTCTTGACATGAAAATTCTGGGAAGTTTGAATCTAAATGCTGTTGCTGCTTCTGAACTCATAGGTAATTACAAAGTGGAACTTTGTGCTTTTTATCTTGTATGTGAGAAGTTCCCTAGCAGTAGCTGCTGCTCCGAGGTGCTGGGGGAGAGATGCTGGCAGTAACACTACCACAGAGTGCTGCCGGGGTAAGAGAGTTTTGAAGCAGGGCAGATTCAGGCAGATTCGAGCGGGGGGGAGGGCATGGACAAGAATGGAAACTATTCTCTCCTCCATCTTCTCCTGGGCTCCGGGAGAAAGCAGGTCATCAGGCTGGTGGAGCGGAAGTTCTCACACCAGTGATGCTGCTGCTGCTATTCTCTTTGAGAGCGGGGGAGAGATAGAAAGAAAGAGAAAGAGGTGTGTTTGTGAAGCATGGTGGAGCAAGAGTCACCAGCAGCCTTAGTAGAGGGAAACAGGAACATCAACAAATCTGTGCAAGAATAGTCTTTATTTCAGCAGCTCACTCCATGTTACAACAGGATATACTGTCACTCTAGCGATCAGTGATGTGAAGGGAAATCAACTCTTTTCTGAAGCACGGTGACAGTCACACATAATTCAAGACTCTGCCACTCTGTTGTAGGGCAATACTCATACTGAGCCTCACTACTGGGAGTGAATTAACAGGAGTGAAAATGAGGAGGAGTGAGTTGACTCGGGTGAATTGTCAGGAGTCAGATTTTGGGGATGGAACTGATGGGAGTGAATTTTCATGCTCCCGGGGGGGAGCTCATGAGCACCCTGGGGTGGGCTCCCAGCATGCTACTTTGGTAGACAAAAACAGAGCTGTCTATGACAGCTATACAGATGCAGTGCAGAGTATAGTTACTTTGCATACTGCTGATGGCAGTATGTAAATTACCTGCTGATGGCAGTATGCAAATTGCCTACATGTTACTACTGCTGATTGCAGCATTTTTTTGTTTTCAACTGTATGCCATTGCATCTGAACAGCTGTCATAAACAGCTCCGACATTCATTGGTGTGGTGCAGCCATGCCTGCAAAAGGGAGCAGGGCACTGGAAGTGGGGGCAGCACACCTATGAATACTCATATGGTGGCAATATGTTTGCTTGCACCTGCATGCAAGCAAACATAAAAATAATAAAGTTATGAGTAAAAAGTAAAACACATCAAAAAACATTTATCAGTCTGACCTTGTTTGCAGTCAGTTTGAGGATGGGTGCCATAGGGAGCTTCACTGACCATGAGAGAATTACATTGTGGGACCCTTTGTTTGTTAAATGAGGGCTGTGAGGGTGTACATTGGTGGGTGCTGAGACAGGGTTCAAGGTGGGGTCACAGGGGAGCTAGACTATTCCTCAACTGATCTCATTGTTTCTGTGTTTGCAACGTCACATTCAATTATTACAGTAACACAAGTGCCCAGTGAAGTTAGAAAATCCTAATGCAAGCTTTTAATGCAGATGTCCAGGGCAAGTAGGCAAAACTGTACTGCAAACTCTAGGCACAAACAATTTCACATTTATGCCTTTATCAGTGAAATGCTTTTATCAGATATTCATATAAGATGATTTCTGTAAACTATTGCCTTGGCAAAAAAAAATGGTGCACATAAAAGTCTAAATTTAACAAGTTTGTTCTTTTAACAGATCTGAAAATCATTATGTTGTAGCTGTCTGGATATAGCTCTTTTAGTCTTTTAACAAGTGCATTCCTTTATCAGGTATTTTTTTAAGAGGGTTGCCCTTTACCTAAAAGTCACAAATGAATATGTGCACAGTAACATACTTCTTAAACAGGTCTATTCGTTTATTAGGTATTTAAGTGCGCTCCACAGTATTGAAGTACATAATTGATCTTTAAAATCTATTTTCAATCTGAGAAAATACAAATTTGAGACATGGAATGGTAAACTTGTAGGGCATTCTATGCAAAGAAAGAAAAGAAAGGAAAAGAAAAGAAAAAGGAAAAAGACCTCCCCCAACAAAAACTTTAAAACTAAATGATAACGAAGTTACAAACAACACATAACAGTTTCTTCTAATCTGGGGTAAACAGTTGTTTTATATTATTCATGGCACAGAGCCCAGATAAAACCTTACAAAAGAAAAACACAGCATGCACTAACCTGTCAGTAAGGAGAAAGATCCAATTTAAATTTAGCTCAGAGATTTATAAACAGCTACATGCTGAGAAACAGGCCAGTCCTCAGCTCTGAGTCAGAAAGCTAGCATTAAACCCAGATCGAAGGTTAGATTAATGTCATTGGCTTTCAGAGGCTGTGATACCAACCAAGGTTCACATGCCAGATAATCCACACACACACCCTGAGGAAGAAACATTTCCACATTCTGAACTGCTGCTTTAAAGAACTTTCAGCATGGATTTAGGTTCTTGTACAGACAAGGTTCTGTAACCTTTATAGCACTAACAGAAATTTTTACTTCTCACAAGCTAATGCAAGCTTTCTCTTAGCTATTCAGTCATCTCTCCATATATAGCTACAAAATATCAGATTGCATGAATTCAAGACAAGACTGCCAACCATAGCAAACAGATTTTGCTACTGTGTTGCAAACTGGCAGGACAAAAAAATAAATTTGTGGTATGTGAACAGTACACACAAACTTGTTTGTTGGCAGCTGAGGTGAACCATGTTTTTCTTCCAGCTGCTTACCTGTTACTGCAGCCAGTTTGTTGAATACACATAGACTGCATTAATTGGCAAAAGGACCAAATTATTTTAGGGATGTATGAAACTGAAGCGTCAAAACTGGCTTTGTATGTTTTTTTTTTCCATTAGTATCAGAACTTTTGTACTTGTTGGTGTTGGTAGAAAATGTTAATTCTGAAACAAGTAGTTGAACTGGAATTGGATTCCCATTCTGCATCCAAGTCATGTCAACTTCCACCCACACTCACACATTATTACATAAAATCATCACACCTCTCCCCTTCTTAGTACCCCAATAATCACTTCTACTACTACCACCCAGCAACATATAAATCATCCCTACTTTTCTCAACCCTGGTATAACAGCTGGTCCCAGCTAATATGACTCTCCACCTCTTTCTGGTCTTTCAAGATGCCATTGCCAAAAACACGTACATTAAGTTTCCACAATCATCAGCTGTTCCCAGTGGTTGCCTGCCAGGTTAGAGTCTGCCCTACCACTTTGAGGAGCCAAGCAAGAGACTACTAGATGGTAAAGTGAAGTTACAAAAGTATGAACTCAGGTCATGGGTTTGGTGGTAGTTGTGTGCAAAGTGCCAGAAATTCTATTCACAAGATAGGCTTAAAGGTGACAGGAAAAGATATGTAAGCATGGGGTTGTCCCTAAAATATTACATACCCTGCTAGAAGAGGTCTTCATACTGTTAATTATTCCAGTTTATTGTTACGTTCTTAATTTGTAATTTTACTTTGCCGAGTTTAGGCAAATGCAGACATGAAGATGGCTCTCTGAGAAGCCCGATTGAGCATCACTGAGAATTATGGGAAAACTTCCCATTTTAGTGAAACAGATCATGCTATTGCCCTACTGAACACAACAGGGAGTGGGTATTAGCTTTAAGTTTTCATAGAGTCAGTGTGAGGGTTCATGTTTAAAAATATACTTACAGCTAGTTTAGGTCTAAAGTTAGCTGTAAGTATACTTTTAAACCTGAACCCTCATACTGACGCTATGAAAACTTAAAACTAATGGGATGACAAGGCAATTTTATTTAAAAAGACATCAAATCCCAGAGGCTCTGAGTGCCGTAGAAACAAAATAAACAAATAAAAACAACTAAAACTCAGAATAAATATCAGTAGACAAAATTCTATAATTTATATAGTAAAATAAAACTGGCTTGAAAAATTTAAAAGAATGGTGGCTGGGAACTGAGACTGAAAGCTTAACATACTGATCTCTCTTCAAAAACTAGAGTCGAGGAAAGCCTGGGTGAAAAGGAGGGCCTTGAGATGGGCCTTGAATGCCTCCAAAGAGGAGACCTCCCTAACCCTGAGGGGTGGCGAATTCCACAGGATGGGGCCGGTGACGCTAAAAGCCTGTCACCGGACATTTTTAACCTCATCCTGAGAATCACCAGGAGGCCTCTACTGGAGAAGCGGAGGGGATGGACCAAGACAACAGGTGTAAGAAGGTCCATCAGGTAACTAGGGTCCTGGCCATGTAAGGTCTTATAGGTGAGAAGACCCCCTTAAAGAGGATCCTCCACCTGACCAGCAGTCAGTGCAGCTCACACAGTACTGGTGTAATATGGCAATATTTAGGCTGCCCCATAAGTAGCCTGGCAGCTGTGTTCTGCACCGGCTGCAGCCTGTGGAGAGATCCTCCCATGACCCTGAGGTAGAGCATGTTACAGTAGTCAAGCCTTGATGTCACCAAGACATGTATCAAATTAGGAAGGTCCAGGGGCGGCACAAGGGGCTTTATCCTGGCAACATTCTTGAGACGGAAAAAACAGGAGCGGACAGTGGAAGACACATGTGCCTCCATTGTCAAATTCCAGTCCAGAATGACATCAAGATTCCACACCTCAGAGGAGGCCTTCAATGGGACCAATCTCAGAACAAGTCCAGTCTCAGCACCAGAGGCCATCCTATCCTGCACTCTGTTAGATTCCACCACCAATACCGCCATCTTATTGTGGTTCAGCTTCAACCAGCTGGAGGCCATCCAGTCATTGATCTCAGTGAGGCAGCTGTTTAGTACATCTGCCGCATTGGATGTTCCTGGGACAAAGGACAAGGATAGTTGGGTATCATCAGCATAGCAATGAAACCCCAGACCATGCTCCCTAATGATCACCCCCTAGAGGCAGCATGTACACTGTCAACAACATTGGGGACAAGACCGAATCCTGGGGTACTCCACACAGCTGGAGACTAGAGGTGCAGGAGAAATTCCCCATCACACCCCTTTGTCTTCTGTTGGTTAAAAAAGACTCAAACCAGCAGATGACAGTACCAGTGAGTCCACTTAATACCCTAAGGTGGTCCAGCAGAACACAATGGTCCACAGTGTCAAATACTGAGGAGAGATCGGGGAGAACAAGAATTGTCCATTCCCTTTGATCTCTAACCTTGAGGATATCATTCTGCACCCAAACAAGTGCAGATTATGTGCTATGCCTCACCTGAAACCCTGACTGGAGGGGTTTGTATAACTCATGGGTCACAAGGTGCTACTCCAACTGAAGTGCCACTATCTTCTCCACAATCTTCACTAAAAATGGGAGATTGGAGATGGGATGGTAATTTGCCCTGATCTCCAGGTCGAAAGATGGTTTCTTTAGGAGCGGTCTCACCAATGCCTCCTTCAAGGCATCGGGGAAGACCACCCTTTGACAGATAACACTGGATAATCAAGGCAAACACCGGTCTGACAGCATCGATGCAACTCATCAAGAAAAGTGTCAGCACCGGGTCCAGGTCACAGAAAGTGTGCTTCAGATTGGTCACTACCTCAATGACCTCATTTACCTCCACTGGTCTAATCTCTCCCCAACCAGATGGAGAGCACTTAGGATGCTTCTGGTGACCACTGTCAGCTCTGGACTGACTAACTGAAGGAATTCACTGCCTGATCTCAGACACCCTGTCTGTTAAGAACTGAGCAAACTCTTTACATTCAGCGTTAGAAAAAGCCTTCTTTGGCTGTAGACAGGCTGGATGAAGCAGCCTGTCCACAGTCCAAAAAAAGTGCAGCTGTTTGGTTCTTCCCAGCAGAAATCTCCCTGGGCAGAAAGTCTGCCTTCTTACAAGTTGACTGCCCCCTGGTACACATTATAATGCACATGCAGGGCTAGTTTGTCCTCCTCCAGCCTGGTCTTCCTCCAGCAGCACTTCAACCCCCAACCCTTCTTCTTCAACTCCCTGAGCTCCCCATCAAACCAAGGGGATCTCAAGAAAGAAGATTTGAGTCATACACAGACAGATTCAAGGGAGTCAATGGCATCTGATAGCATCCTATTATACATGCCAACAGCATCGCTAATGCTTCCAATGCATGCATTGCTCACACTAGATAGATAGGCTACTTCTAAAAAGCCCACTGGGGTCAATCCCTGCAAAGGGTAGTAGCTCATCATCTCTGTAGGAGAAGAGCATCCGGTGGGTGCCCTGAACATGAACCACACTGTGAAGTTATCAGACCATGCCACTTGATAATCTTGAGATCATTTATCTCAAGCCCCAGTGAGAACACCAGGTCCAAAGTGTGTCCACCCTGATGTCTCAGAGGAGACTACCTGCAACAGGCCCAGCAATGACATGGTCTGGAGGAGGTTATGACCAAGCAGAGAAGATTCATTGTTGGCCAAAATATTGAAATCCCCTATGACAATACATCTGGGGTCTTCCAATGTTTCACCTATGGTGAATCTGACAACCTTCTGCAGGAAATCTCCTGCACTCCTGGGGGCAGTAAATCAGGAGAATCCTACAGCCTGCACCCAAACTTTCATGGATGGTCACACACTCAAAGGAATCTGGAGTTCTCACTGGGTGCACAGTGAAGCCCAAGTTGGATCTAAAACAAGTGGCTACCCCTCCACCCAGAGTTCCTCTCTGGGGCAGTGCACAACAGTATACCCAGACAGGATGGCAGCCTCAAAAACTGGGCCAGCATCATCCCCAATTCAGGTTTCCATAATGCAAGCCATTTTGACTGAGGAGATCAAGTCTGCAATAATGGCAGTCTTGTTTCTGATCGATCTGGCTATGCACAACACTTCCTGCAGGAGACTGGCAGAAAAAGCAACCCCTGAGTTTACCTGCCAACTCAGTCTGGTGGACTCCCTGGGGACAGGCACTAAATACATCTGGCCTCTCTCTTGTGCCCATCGCAATCCAGGGTGCCTTCTGCACCTGATGATCTCTATCCTGTCACCCTCCACCATGCACAGTGCATCCCTCTGCCCAGCATCACCACGGCCCCTCCAAATCCCCACCTCCATACAGTGTTTTCTTGTGGTGTTGGAAACTGGGAGGCAGATAAAGGGCCATAGGTCATGCAGCTGGGATGCCCTATACACTATCCTGGCCCCTGGGACAGCCCTGACACATCACACCTGACAAGATCCCACATACCCAAAAGAAAACAATGAAATCTAGTATGATTCAGTACAGTCAAGTTTAAAATTATGTAAGATGTGTTTGAATAGAACTCTCGTCCAAAAAGAAAAGTTATCTAAGAATCTGTCCACGGAGCTGCCACCTCCTAGGATTAATGTCCTTAAATGTCCATATCCAGGCTTTTGAGACTCTCACTTTACTAAAGTTCAGAAATTCAGTGCTTATGAGCAAACAGTCTAAGAAACCAGGTCTAGGGCTAATAAGCGTTAATGTTCAGTTCTTTACAGACTCTCACTCCACAGAGTCCCAGTAACAGATATCAGCATTGCCCCATTATTTTTTTCTTTATACTCCACCAGTCTGCCTTACCTCTACACGTCAGTCATCCTCCCGGGTACTCAGGCCGCCATCTCCTGGGACTTCTTCTGGCTCCATATTCGGGTCCCACAGCTACCCCTGTGGCTCGCTCCCCATGGCAGGATGGTGTGGAGCACTCCCCCGGAGCTCAACCCACCTGGATACAGTACTGCCACGCACCCTCAGCACCAAACAAGTCTGCTCTGGAGACGGCCATCATGCCACCGCAACTAGTGCCCCATTTTCACTTTTCTCCCCTTACAGCTTGAGGCATCCAATGATGTCTAAGGCCCCTAGCGTGCTCGCTTCTGCACACACTCTTAGCCAAGTGTCTACCCCAGCACATTCCCTCCATGTCTGCCAATGCTCTGTAGCCACCCCAGGCCATCGCCAGAGGCTGCTAGAGCACCGATGGCAATCCTCCCACCTCCCCGGACAAGTAGAGCAGTCCTACGGATGCTCCATCCTTTTCCTCCCCTGCTGACCCCCGATGACCCAGGCCCTTTCCCGAACTTAGGACACCAGTGTGGCACAAGGTGTGGCGTCTAGCGCCTCAACCCTCAGCACCACCGAGCTGGCTAGCATTGCCTCATTTTAATTTAAAATGAGTAATAATTCTCTTGATTATCGCCAGTTAACAACTTACAAGTTTTTACAACAGTCAAGAAAGTTTACCAGATTAGACAGTTCGTGGTAAGTTTGGTCCCAGTTGAAAATTCCTCTGAAGTGCTTAGACTGTATCCTTCATCAGTCCACAGAGACTAGGGGTTAAAATTTAAGAACCCGGTGGCCCTGGCCAAAGCCAAGGACACTGAGGAAGCTCACCTGCATGACCCCACAGAACCAGAGACCAGAAAATTTCCCACAGAACTTTTCACCTTCTAGCTGGAGAAAACCCTCTGGAATCCAGCCCTATCTCAGGACCTGACTGCTAGCGCAGCTGCCCACTGGCTGTTGCATGATGGAATAGAAGCAATGCTGCTGCAGCCACCCTCCGGCAGCTGCACCACAGAGCACAACCAGATTAAGGGCCAGAAACCAGGAAGGAGATCTGCTCATCACTCCATAGCAGGACTATGACCCAGTCTCGACAGTCACTCCTTGGATCTCCCTTCCCAACTCTCCAGCTTCAGTCTCCATCCTCTGGACTCCAGTTTTCTTGAACTCCACCAGCTGGACTAATAAACACTCCCTGCTCTGTTCAGTAAGGCAATAGTGGGATCTACATCACAAAATAGGAAGTTTTCCCATAATTTTTAGTGCTACTTGATCAGGCTTTTTAGGGAGCTACCTTTGCTTCCATGTTTGCCGAAACTCTGCAAAGTAAAATTACAAATTAAGAATGCAACAACAAATTGGAATAATTAGCAGTATCAAATGGAGACAAATATTGGCACCACTCTCAACTGCAATAAACAAATAGGTTTAATAAATTAATTTAAAACATAGTGACAAGCATAGTGCCACTTCGGGTCATCACAGAAAACCCAACTGCTTTTGCATGTAATGCATCATCAGAGGGATGAGCTAGAAAATCACATAGGGTCTTAAATAGTGTAAAATTTAAAGTGACAATGCGATCACAAGTGTAATGAACAAAAAGTGCTCAGTGCTAAATATCCCAGTAAAACATCAAAAAGTCCATACATACTGACACACGGAATCAACAATATCCAGAAATAAATTACTACTTAAAAAGACATCAGAATTGAAGCCTCATGCATAAATAACTTACATAACTTCATAATTCTATATGTCTCTTTATTAGAAAAGATCCCAGTGCCTGAGGCACCTAAATATGAAATCCTCTGCACCTTAAAAAATAGAACATACATCAGAATTAACATATTGGTGTATTATTTCATTCCAAACTATAAAGCAAAAGTTTATTACAAGACATATATCATTTTCTTATACAGGGAAGTAAATAAATCCTGTCATTCAAGCCAGCAGGCTGCAATGCTCCCATAGCGAATATCCAATAGAACTCGCTCTGGATCAATTTTCCATCAAGCTCCCACCCCCCCGGGACCACTCCCACTTTCTTGATACACAAAATTTGAATGTGTGATTCATAACTATTTGTCTCACTGTCCTACAGTGATTAGCCAAATACATTATTATTGTCCTCTCCAGCTATTGATATTATATGTTACCCAATGCACATTTTAAATTGTCTAGTTTTCTTCCCAATTTAAAAAGCCTCACATTCACAAACTGCCATATAAACTAAATTACAGTTACACAGCCCAAAAAAGCTTTTTTGCATCATATACTTCATTTGTTTTACATAATGTGAATGTTTTAGTTCTCAATATGGAGAACAACATTTACAATTATCACAGGGGTAAGTATCACAGAGTTGTGGGGCTAGCAAATCAACTTGTCCTTGTGTGGGTTTCTCCACTGGTTGGTAACTACTGACCAGCCTCTCTCTAAGGTTTTAACCCCTCTTGAATCCCACCCTAGGTTTAAACTGGGTGTTCTTCTATAGCAATAGGTCTGTTTCCAAAATGTTCCAATTGTCTTTGATCACATTCTCTATTTCCTTTGCATGTCTTGTGTATGTGGTTACAAAATTCATCCTTGAGGGCAACCTGTCCTGCTCTCTGACAGTTGACAGTTCTTCCCTATTCACCATAAAAACCTCCTGATAGGCCTGTTCCACTATCCTGCCACCATGCCCCCTATCCATAAATCACTGGCATCAATCAGAACCATTGGCAATGTAATCACTCTCTTCACTACAATGCCTTCTCTTTCTCAACATCTGGGCTTTGGGTATGTTCTCTATCATATGGCATAGGCAGCAGCTGAATGCTTCTAAGGATTCCCATCTGTCTCCTTATAATTAGGTTAGTTTGCAAAATGCCATGTGTATTCTTTGCAGTCACCAAATCCAAAAATGATGCAGAATTTGAATCACATTGAATAGTGAACCTTAAGTTATTATTACTTTTTTCCTGAAATACAATAACATCTTTTAGTTCATCCAGTGTGCCACACCATACCATGAATATGTTTTCTGTACAGTGACACCAGATATCAATCCTATTGTAAAAAGGATGGATCTGGATGTCATAGACAACTGATCTTTCCCACTTGCCCAGGTAGTGATTGGCATAATGAGGGGCCAGTGTAGCTGCCATAGCTAAACTCCTGAATTGCAAATAATGTGAACCCTGAAAAAGAAAGTTATTTTTTGTTACTACATGTTTTGAGCAGGCCAACATAAACTGTTTGTTACAGCAGTCAGTAGTGTCATCTAGCTCAAGTCAGTATCTTAATGCATTCAGTCCCTCCACATGAGGTATATTAGTGCAGAAGGACTCGATATCCATTGATACTAGATACCATTCTGAGTCTAGCTGCATGTCACCCAAGACATCCCATATTTACACAGTGTTCCTTGTATATGAAGGTAGGAAAACCACATACTGTACTTCTTAATGTAACTGTCCACATATTTTGATAATGGCTCAGTCAGGGAACCAATACCTGCTACTACTGGACATCATGGAGGACTGTGGAGCTTCTTGTGAATTTTCGGCAGAATGTATTTGGCTTGAACTGGATGTGACATCATAAGATATTGCAATTCATCATGACTGTTTGCTCCATCCAACTTTGCTTCAACCAAAAATGCGTCAATCTGACTTAAATGTCACAGTAAGATCACCCCTGAGTTTCTGATAGAACTGCACATTTTGCAATTGTCTCTCACCCTCCTTTATGTATTTTGGTGTGGACATCAACACTACTGATCCTCCCTTATCTGCAGGTTTAAAACTGTGTTTGAAATAATAATGACTATGGAAGCAGAATTGGATGGAACAATCAATCAGGATGAAATGCAGTATCTTATGATGTCACATCTGTTTGAGCCAGTCAATACAAGAAGGGATGTAATACTAATGTATAATGCAGACATCAAAATATGTGGATAGTTACATTAAGAAGTATGTGGTGTCCCTGCCATCATATACAGTATAAGGGACACTATGGAAATATTGGACATCTTGGGTGACATGTAGCTAGAATCTGAATGGTATCTAGTGTCAATGGATATCGAGTCACTCTACACTAATATACCTCATGTAGAGAGACTGGCCACATTGAGATACTCACTCAAGCTGGATGACGACTGGTTTAACACACAGTTTCTGTTGGACTGCTAGAAACATTTACTAACAAAAACTAACTTCTTTTTCAGGGTTCACATTATTTGCAACTCAAGAGTACAGCTATGGTGGCTACATTTGCCCCAAATTATGCCAACTGATACCTGGGCAAGTGAAAAAAATCAATTGTCTATGACAGTCAGATCAATCCTTTTTATGATAGGATTGATATCTGGCATCACTTTATAGATGATAGGTTGATGGTATGGCATGACACAATGGATGAACTAAAATATTTTATTGTAAATCTGAAAAATAGTTATAATAACTTAAGGTTCACTAATGTGATTTAAATTATGTCTCTTTTTTGGATTTGGTGATTGTGAAGAATACAGATGGCACTTTGCAAACTAACCTTTTTCATAAGGAGACAGGTAGGAACTCTTTGCTGCAAGCAACCAGTTGCTACCCACACCACATGATAGATAACACACCCAAAGCCCAGATGTTGAGATTTTGAAGGAATTGTAGTGAAGAGAGTGGTTACATTGCTAATGGTTCTGATTGATGCCAATGGTTTATGAACTGGGGGTATGGTGGCAGGATAGTGGTGCAGGCTTATTGGGAGGCTTTTATGGTGAATAGGGAAAAACTGTTAACTATTAGAGATCAGGATAGGGAGCTCCCAAGTGTGAATTTTGTAACCACATACACAAGACATGCAAAGGAAATAGAGAATGTGATCAAAGACAATTGGAACATTTTGAAAACAGACCCAATGCTAAAGGAGGCCACCCAGTTAAAACCTAGGATGGTATTCAAGAGGGGTAAAAACCTTATAGATAAGTTGGTCAGTAGTTATCAAACATTAGAGAAACCCACACAAGGACCAGGTGATTTGCTACCCCCATGACCCAGTGGTGCTTACCCTTGAGGTAATTTAACTGTGTAACTGATAATTTAGTTTACATGGCAGTTTGTGAATGTGGGGCATTTTACATTGGGAATACCACTAGACCTTTTAAAATGTGTACTGGGGCACATTTAAGATCGATAGCTGGAGAAGACAATATAAATGCCTTGGCTAATCACTGTTGGATAGTAAGACAAACAGGTATGAATCAGACATTCAAATTCTATGGCATCGAGAAACTAGGGGTGGGTCCTGGGGAGGGGGTTGATGGGAAATTGATCCAGAGGGAGTCCTACTGGATATTTGCTATAGAAGTAGTGCAACCTCCTGGCTTGAATGACAGGATTGATCTACTTCTCTGTATAAGAAAATGATATATGTCTTGTCATAAACGTTTGCTCTACAATTTGGAATGAAATAATACACCAATATATTAATTTTTTATATGTGTTCTCTTTTATAGGGTGCAGAGAATTACACATTTAGATGCCTCAAGCACTGAGATCTTTTCTAATAAAGACACAAATAGAATTATGATGTTATATAAGATCTTCATGCCTGCAGGTTCAATTATGATGTCTTTTTAAGTAGTAATTTCTTTTTGGATGTTGTTGATTCTGTGTGTCAGTATGTCAGGACTTTTTGATGTTTTAGTGAGATATTTAGTACTGTAAACTTTTTGTTCATTACACTTGTGAGTCTATTGCCACTTAGAATTTTACAATATTTAATACCCTATGTGATTGTCTAACTCATCCCCCTGATGATATGTGTGAAACCATACATTGGGGTTTCTGCGATGACACAACGCGGCACTAGGCTTGGCAGCATGTTTTAAATTGATTTAGTAAAGTTATTTGGTTGTTGCAGTTAAGAGTGGTGCTGATATTTGCCTCCCTTTGCTTTTAGTTGTTTATATCTGACACAGTCCTAACAGTGTAGCTGTATTGCACTCTGGATAATTAGCAGTATGAAGACCTCAGCTATCAGGGTACATAACATTACAAGGACAGCCCTCTGCTTACATACCTTTTCCTGTCACCTTTAAAACACTGTCTCATTATTGTACCTAAGAAGCAAATGTAGATTTACATGTAACTAACTGCAGTACTGGCTGCTTTAATGAACCTTGCCTGCCATTCATAGTAGTCAGTAGAATCCCCCAACACACATACACACACACACACACACACACACACACACACATCAAGCACACACACACGCTATTTTTTTTAATTATTTTGTTTATAATGGGCAATTAAACTATGGTAGTATATGGTCTGTAGATTGACAGTTTGCTGGGAGTGCTGATCTGAAATTAATGAGACATGAAATGGAGTAATATCATTGTGTAGTGGAGGATTTTTCATTTGCAGTGTTAATCAGTGCATTTCACAGTGTGTTGATCTTCCTGTCAGACAAGTCTTTATGTTCACCCTTGCACAAGGGTAAACATATTGTTATGATAGTGGATTTTGAGAGGTGTGTCATTGTAGGTCCAATGCAGGGCAGAGTGCAAGATGCTCGATAGTGTCAGACTAATCATCAGCCAGGCTTATCATGACACTCTTCTGATCTTGCTAAGTGGAAGCTTTATGTAGTTCAAAGAAAAGAGTTACCCAAATCATAGGTCATCTCTTTCCTTTCATCTGCATGAGCCACCTAGTAAGCAGAGCTGATTAGCATCATGATCAGCCTGTGTGATTCCCCCCATATAAAAACATTCCCTCCCACCCTCTGCCAAATATTGCACCCACGTTCCATTGTTTCCCCCTTCTTAATTTTCTGACACCGGGGTGCACAATCCCTAGTGCCAGCTAGTACCCCCATCTGCTCATTTTCATGGTGCAACACTGGGAAGCCCACCCTAGTGCCTTCAAATATAACATTAACACTGAGATGTCCATTCTGCAGTGTTGGTGCCTGAAATAATGAGAACCATCCTTTGATGTCTTTCTTTTATTTTTATTCTACCTGTAAAAAAGAAAACTGTTTGTTGATGTCTGTTGCTGCTGCCAGCACACTACCACCATTTCTTCCCACCCAACCCTCCAACTCAGCATCCATCACCACACACTCCCACTCCTTCTTTTAATTTTACGACACCAGGGTGCCCAATACTTGGTGCCAGCTAGTATCCCCCACTCCACCCATTTTCAGTTTGCAACACTAGGGAACACACCACTGGTACTGCCAAACATAACACTGACACTGGGGTGCCCAGCCCCCAGTGTTGGTACCTGAAATAAAGAAAACCATCCCTCATAAGCTTTTTTATCTTTATATATCCTGTAAAAAGGAAAACCATCCATTGATGTCTCATGCTGCTGACATGCCAGCTACTACTCCCCACCTTGCCCTTTATTGTGTGATGCTAGGGAGCCCACACCTGGTACCTCCAAGCATAACACCAACACGGGGGTGCCCAATCCCCAGTGTTAGTACCTGAAATAAAGAAAACTGTCCCTCATTTTTTTATATATCCTGTAAAAAAGAATACCATCCCAATGTCTGTTGCCGCCACCATCACACTGCCAGTGTTACAGTGCCTCACCTGATTCTTCCATTCAGCACCCATCACCCACCACCCACATCCCCCACCCCTTTCTTACCTAGCATGAGTCCAATGCTGTAATCCTCTGTAGACCAGAGATATATCTTCAGTTTTCTATGCCAGACCAAGAATGGAGGAAAAGCGGTATGTGTTCAATGTATTTCAGTTGGTTTTGAACTTGTCCTCATAACTTAGTCATTTTTGAATATTTTTTCTATGTTTTTTCAAAATGAAATATTTGGGACCTCACCTCATAAACAAGTGTTGTGAAATTATACAAAGCTGTCCCAAAAGGTGATTTCTCAGTTGCTGCACAAAATCACCTTTCAGCAGGATTTGAACACTTTCTCTGCCCTTTTTCATGAGGGGGTGATAAGAAGGCTATGTTGATAATTTGGGGTAAAAATATAAAAAACAATAACAAAGTTTTAGAGTGTGCATTGGAATGTTTCAATGCATGCTTGTAACTGTGGTGATTTTCAATATTTTGATTTCAAATATTTAAGATGTACATTTTTTTCACACCACATCATGAACGTGACCGCTATCATTTTTCAGACTCTGGCCAAAATGTGTTTTCACACATTAGGCTTGTAGAAAAGGACAACATACTACAAGAATCATTCAATATTAAAAAAAAAAGAAAAAAAAATGTAAATTGGCCTATAGATAGATTTTTGTATGCTCTGTCATATAAGAGCAGGACACAAGTGATTCAACAATGTTTAGGCATTGCAAATGAGAGTTTTATTTAAGCGTACACCAGCTGCAGCCATTAGTGCCTAAAGCATATTTGACCAGCAGTCAGATTTATGTATCATATAATCTTCATGTTAGAGATTTGATAACAATGGTATAATAATAGGAATGTCAGCATGTTCTTGTAATTATTTTGTCTAGTAATTCTCTTGTATTTACTTGCAGTGAAACTATGGAAGGTAGATGGAAAATCATCTGATGAAATGTTATGGGGTAGTGGCTTTAGTGACACAGTGCTAGTTCTGTAGTCTACTAATATGGATGTGACAGTGTCTGAGATGTGTAAGTCTGTAAATCCTGGGAAGGGAACTTTGAAAATGCAGCATGAGTCCACAAAGCCTGTAATGGATTAACGCCTTTGTGCTTTATGTTGGATAGATAGCAGTGAAAAACTTGTTAACCCAGGAGAAGCACAATTCTGGAGTAGTGGAAAATCATCTAGTTATAGAACTATTGCAGAAAATAATCCTTCAGTTTGAAAAGTCAGGCTGTGTACTGCTGGACAATGACACAAGGAAACAGGACAAAATGCAAAAAGGCGATGGAAGGGAGACGGGGTGCAAGGGGGGAGGTGACTGAATGTGGACAGCAATATGTACAAAGACCCACCACCTGGAAAACAAAATCCCAGACCTAATGACATCGACTGTGGAAGTGGACCCAGACGGAGAGACTGTTACAGAAATTTGATACACAGAAAACCATGAATGAGATATAGCCATACAAGGATATGCACTTTTCAGGTAAGACAGAGAAGGAAGAAAGAGAAGAGGGGTGTATGAATGCCCACAGCCTGTGAAATAAAATACCAGACCTAGTGACCTTGATGGCAGAGGCAGACCTGGATATTGTCACTGTTATCAAGACACGGTACATGTGGAACCATGAATGGGATATAGCAATACCAGGTTACAATCTATTTAGAAAAGACAGGGTGGGGAAAAAAGGGTGGAGGGGTGGTTATCTACATCAGGGAGTGAGTTAATTCAACTGAAGTTCAGGGAATGCAGGAGAGAGAGAGAGGAAGTACTATGTGTTACCCTGGACACAAGAAATGGCACTGCCATTCACACAGGTGTGATATACAGACCTCCAGCACAAGGGGAGGAGATGAGTAGAGTACGAGTGAAAGCCATCCACAAAATGACATTCACAGGTGAAGTGCTGCTGGTAGGGAACCTTAATTTGCCTGATGTGGATTGGAGCACCCAGGCTGCAGCCACAGCCAGGAGCAGAGGCATCCTGGATGCCCTGTAGGGGGTGTGCCTCAAGCAACTTGTGGCTGAATCCACCAAAGAAGGAACAATATTGGACCTGGTACTCACCAATGGTGATAGAGTCACAGATGTAATGGTGGGTAGCTACCTGGTGTACAGTGATCATTGTATGGTGTGGTTCAATGTAATAAGAGTGGTAGTGTCAAACCACACGAAAGCAAGGGTCTTGGATTTCAGATGGATTGACTTTGCAAAAATTGGGGAATGTCTCAAGGAAGCCCTGGCTTTGGAAGAAAATTGGGGGGGTGTAGAGAAACAATGGGCTAATCTTAAGGCAGCCATAGCACAGGCAACAAGCCATTGTGGTAGGCGAGTAAGCAAAACAAAGGGAAAGAAATAAACACTAAGGTTCTCAAAGGATGCGGCCAGGAAGGTAAAAGAGAAAAGGTTAGCTTTCAGGAGATTCAAGGAAATGCAGAGGGGGAAGACAGGGAATTGTATCTGGAAAAACAGAAGAAGGAGAGGAAAACAGTCAGAAGTGCAAACATGCAGACTGAATAAAAAACAGACCAGGCAATTAAGAAAGGAGACAAGACCTTTTCAGGTACATTAGTGATAGGAAGAAGACCAGGATTGGGATTATGATGTTAAAAGGGGAGGAAGCGGGGAGTGTGGAGGGACCTAAATAAGCAACAATCCCCAAAAATATTTTTGTTCAGTATTCATGGAAGAAGGAGAAGGATCAGGACCATTATTGGGGGATAGGAGCACCAGTGGTAGAGAGGGGGACATCAGCCCATTTACAAAGGAAAGAGTCCTAAAGGAACTTGAGAATCTGAAAGGGGACAAGGCTATGGGGCCAGATGGGATGCATCCAAGAATATTAAAAGAACTTCGGTGCTGGCAGCACCACCAACAGACCTATTCAACAAATTGATATAGAGAGGGGAGGTTCCAGGGGACTAGAGGAGGACTAATGTAGTCCCTCTCCACAAAAGTGGGAACAGGGGAGGAGGCTGGCAAATACAGGCAAGTCAGCCTGACCTCAGTTGTGGGGAAATTAGTGGCATCACTGCTAAAGGAAAGGATTGTGATATTTCTTGAATCCAGTGGAGCATGGGATCCAAGGCAGCATGTCTTCACAGTGGAAAGGTTTTGAAAAATAAATCTAATAGATTTATTTTACTGGGTGGCCAGGGAGGTAGATAGGGTAGGGGCAATGTATGTGGCCTACCTAGCTTTCAACAAGGCTTCCAATACTATCCCACATTGGAGGCTGATAAATAAGTTAGGCAGCCTTCAATGCCAAGAAGTGAAAAATCATGCACTTGGGGAAGAAAAACCCAGGACAGGAATACACGATGGGGGGGGGGGTACTGACAACAACCAAACTGGAAAGAGACCTGGGGGTAGTTATACCAGATGCTCTAAAAGTAGCAAAACAATGTGAGAAGGCAGTGAGGAAAGCTGGGGGGATGCTGGGGTGCATAGGGAGAAGTATCACCAGTAGAAACCAGGAGGTGGTGATGCCACTGTACAGGCAGTTGGTGAGGCCTCATCTGGAGTACTGTGTGCAGTTCTAGAGATCTCATCTCCAAAAGGACATTGACAGGGTGGAGGTAGTCCAGAGAAGGGCAATGAAAATGGTGCAGGGCTGCACCCGAAACCATACAAGGAGAGATTTAAAGAACTCAATATGTATACACTGGAGGAAAGGAGGGAGGAAGGGATATGATAGAGACATTCAAATACCTCAAAGGGATAAACAGTGTTCAAGAGGGCAGCATCTTTCAGAAAAGATGTGCAAAAACAAGGGGTCACAATATGAGGATGGAGGGGGAAAGACTCATGTGCAGTGTGAGGAAGTATTTATTCACAGAAAGGGTGGTGGATGCATGGAACAGCCTCTCTGAGGAGGTTGTGGGGCAATGGTAGGCAAATTCAAGAATGCATGAGACAGGCAGAAGGCAACACTAGGGGTGGGAAGGAGGAGGTAGGCTTCAGATCAAGAAGGAACTGGAGTTTATACAGTCAAATTCTATGTTTCTATGTTTCTATGGAAGTGGGCCCCAAGGCAGTAAGCTGGGTCAGAAACTGGTTGAGTGTCAGGACACAGAAGGTGGTGGTAAATGACATTCAATCCAAGGAAAGGGCGGAATCAGCGGGGTGCCACAGAGATCCGTGCTGGTGCCAGTCATCTTGAATGTCTTCATAAGCGACATTGGAGAGGGGCTGGAGGGGAAGGTATGTCTCTTTGCAGATGACACTAAGATCTGCAACAATGAACAGGTCAAGGGGAGGGGGTGGAAAAAATGAGAAAGGACCTAAACATGCTTGAGGACTGATGGATAATGTGACAGCTAAGATTCAATTCATTGAATTGCAAAATCATGCAGTTGGGCACAGAAATCCAAGGCAGGAGTACAAGATGGGTGTGGGGGTATTGACAACCACAAGTCAAGAAAGGAACCTGGAGATAATCATATATGTTGACCTAAAGGGAACCAAACAATGTGAGAAGGCTGCGGGGAGAGCCAGTGGGATGCTAGGTTGCATAGGGAGAGGTATCACCAGCAGAAAAAAGGAGGTGGTTATGCCACTGTACAGATCATTAGTGAGACTTCATCTGGAGTACTGTGTCCAGTTTTGGAGGCCACATCTCTGGAAGGACATAGATAAAATAGAGGTAGTCCAGAGAAGGGCAATAAAAATGGTGCAAGGACTGCACCAAAAGACATATGAGGAAAGACTAGAAGAGATTTATATGCATTCCCTGGAGGAGATGAGAGAGTGGGGGGATATGATATAGACATTCAAGTACATCAGGAAAAGTAAAGGAGGGTAGTGTCTTTCAGAAAAGAAGGTGTAAAAGAACAAGTGGGCATGATATGAGACTGATTCCTGCTAGCCTGCATGGGCTCTCCAGCTGAGCGGCCACCAGCTCTCACCATCAGTTCCGTGAAGAAGCCTTGATTTTGCCCCCCTGACCCTCCTGCCCAAATATCTGACAAGACTAATGGGGTATTCCTGCAGCATGGCTTCCCTCCACCTTGGTCACTGCCTGCAATCTCCTGGGGGAAGCTCTGAATGGGCTTTCACCGCAGAAGGAATACCAGCTACAGTTGCACCGAAGATTCCTACTAGCATGCTTGGGATCTCCAGAAGATCAGCCCCCACCACTCTTGCTACCAGCTCAATGGGGAAGCCTTGATTCAGCTCCCACCCCCAGGACCATCCTGCCTGAATACCCAGCAAGACTAACTGGGTGCACCTGTAACACAGCTTCTCTCTGCCTCAGCCGCCGACACCTGAAAGCTCCCTGAGGAAGCCCTGACTAGGCTCTCCTCTCAGAAGGAATATCATCTTCAGTTGGACCGAAGATTCCTGCTAGCCCACTTGGGCTCTCCAGCAGAGTGCCCCCCCAGCTCTTGCCACCAGCTCTGTGGGGAAGCTTTGATACAGCTTCCCCTATCCAGGACCCTCCTGCCCGAATACCCAGCAAGGCTAACTGGGTGCTTCTATAGCGCAGCCTCTCTCAGCCTCGGCCACCCCCTACAAGCTCCTGGAGGAAGCCTTGACAAGGTTCTCCCCTTAGAGAGAATACCAGCTTCAGTTGAACCAAAGATTCCTACTAGCCTGCTTGGGCTGTCCAGCAAAGTGGCCCCACGCTCTCGGTGCCAGCTCCATGGGGAAGCCTTTCCCCTTCCAGATCACTCCTGACCAAATACCCAGCAAGACTAACCAGGCACTCCTGTAGTGCGGCTTCTCTCCACCTTGGCTGCCTCTGCCTGCAAGCTCCCAGGGGATGCTCTGACTGGGCTCTCCCCTCAGAAGGAATACTAACTTCAGTTGGACCGAAGATTCCTGCTAGCCAACTTGGCCTCTTCAACAGAGTGGCCCCCCCTGCTCTCGTTGCCAGATCTGTGGGAAAGCCTTGATTCGGCTCCTCCCCTCTAGGACCCTCCTGCCTGAATACACAGCAAGACTAAACAGGCACTCCTGTAGCATGGCTTCTCTCTGCCTCGGCCACTGCCTGCAAGCTCACGCGGGAAGCCCTGACTAGGCTCTCCACTCAGAAGGAATACCAGCTTCAGTTGGACCAAAGATTCCTGCTAGCCCACTTTGGCTCTACAGCAGAGTGGCATCCCTGCTCTCACCACCAGCTCTGTGGGGAAGCATTGATTAGGGTCCCCTCTTCAGGACCCTCCTGCCCAATTACCTGGCAAGACTAACTGGGTGCTTCTGTATTGCGGTTTCTCTCCACTTCTGCCGCTGCCTGCAAGCTCCTGGGGGAAACCCTGACTAGGCTCTCACCTGAAAAGGAATTCCAGCTTCAGTTGGACTGAAGATTCCTGCTAGCCTGCTTGGGCTCTCCAGCAAAGAGGCTCCCCCCAGCTCTCATTGTCAGCTTTGTGGGGAAGCTTGGATACAGTTCCCCCCCTCCAGGATCCTCCTGCCTGAATACCTGGCAAGACTAACCAGGTGCATCTGTAGTGCCTATTTTCTCAGCCTTGGCCGCAGCCTACAAGCTCTCAGAGGAAGCCCTGAGTAGGCTTTCCCTTTAGAAGGAATGCCAGCTTCAGCAGGGCCAAATATTCCTGATAGCCTGCTTGGGCTGTCCAGCAGAGCGCCCTCCCACCCAATTTCAGTGCCAGCTCTGTTGGGATGCCTTGATTCGGCTTCCCTCCTCAAGGACCCTCCTGCCCAAATACCTGGCAAGACTAATCAGGTGCTCCTGTAGCAAGACTTCACTCTGCCTAAGCCACCTCTGCCTGCAAGCTCCCAGGGGATGCCCTGACTAGGTTTTCCCTCAGAATGAATACCAGCTTCAGTTGGACCAAAGATTCCTGCTAGCTTGCTTGTGCTCTCCAGCAGTGTCCCCCCACTTCTTGCCTCCAGCTTCTTGGAGAAGCCTTTATTAGGCTCCCCCCCGGGACCCTCCTGACTGAATACCCGGCAAGACCAACTGGGCGTTCCTGTAGCATGGCTTCTCTCCATCTCAGCTGTTGCCACCTGTAACCTCCCAGGAAAGCCCTGACTAGGCTCTCCCCTCAGAAGGAACACTTGCTTTTGTTGCACCGAAGATTCCTGCTAGCTCACTTGGGCTCTCTAGCAGAGTGGCCCCCCTGCTTTCACCACCAGCTCCATGGGGAAGCCTTGATTTGGTCCCCCTGGAACCTCCTGCGCAAATACCAGGCAAGACTAACCAGGTGCTCCTGTAGTGCAGCTTCTCTCCCATTCTGCGGCCTGCAAGTTCCCGGTGGAAGCCCTGACTATGCTGTCCCCTCAGAAGGAATACCAGCTTCAGTTGGACCAAAGGTTCCTGCTAGCCCGCTTGGGCACTCCAGCAGAGCAGCCCTGCCACTCTCACTGCCAGCTCCATGGAGAAGCCTTGATTCTGCTACCACCCCTCCAGGACCCTTCTGCCCGAATACCAGGCAAGACTAACCAGGCCCTCCTGTAGCACGACTTCTCCTCCTTGGCTGCCGCCTGCAAGCTCCCAGTGGAAGACATAGAAACATAGAATTTGACGGCAGATAAGGACCGCTTGGCCCACCCAGTCTTCCCATTTCCCTACCTAATGGATAAGCTGCAGATCCTAGTTAACCAGCAGCCTACTTCTTCCTACACCCACCCCCTAGAATTGCCTTATGACTGTCCCATGCATGCTTGAATTCCACCACTGTTTTTGACTGCACAACCTCCTCCGGAAGGCCGTTCCATGCATCCACAACCCTCTCTGTGAAAAAATACTTCCTTAAAATACCTCAGGCTGTCCCCTCTATCTTCAAATTGTGCCCCCTTGTTCTTGCACTCTTTTTGGAAGATGCTACCCTCTTGGACTTTGTTGATTCCCTTGAGGTACTTGAAAGTTTCTATCATGTCCCCTCTCCCTCCTTTCCTCAGGGCTATCATATTAAGCTCCTCAAGTCTCTCTTCATATGTCTTCCGGTGCAGACCCTGCACCATTTTAGTTGCCCTCCTCTGGACAGCTTCCATCCTATGTCTTTCTGGAGATTGGGTCTCCAGAACTGCATGCAGTACTCCAGATGGGGTCTCACCAGCTGTCTGTACAGAGGATAATAACTTCCTGTTTTCTACTGGTGATGCCTCTCCTGTGCATCCCAGTATCCCCCAACCCTCCTTGCTGCCCTCTCACATTGCTTGCCCACCTTTGGGTCATCTGATATGACTACCCTCGGTCCCTTTCCATTTTGTTGTTGTTAGTATCTCCCCCCATTGTGTACTCTTCCCCTGGGTTTTGTTTCCCAGGTGCATTACCTTGCACTTCTTAGCATTGAATCTAAGCTGCCATACATTTGACCATTCCTCTAACCTTGCCAAGTCCCTTCTCATCCTTTCCACCCCACCTTGTGCATCAACTCTGTTGCAGATCTTTATGTCATCTGCAAAGAGACATACTTTTCCTTCAGTCCTCTGCAATGTAAACATAAAGACATTGAAGGGACCGTCTAATACTGAACCCTGCAGTACCCACTAGTAACCCCCTGTCTTCAGAGTGGACTCCATTTACTATTACTCTCTGTGTTCTATTCTCCAGCCAATTCTTTACCCAGGCTGTCATCTTGGGACCAACTCCCAGGCTGGCTAACTTGTATATTAATCTTTTGTGTGGGACTGTGTCAAATGCCTTGCTAAAGTCTAGGTAGGCCATGCCCACAGCCCCTCCTTGATCTACTACTTTGGTCACCCAGTCAAAGAAATCTATCAGATTTGTCTGGCATGACCTTCCCGCTGTGAATCCATGCTGCCTTGGGTCCTGGGCCCCTTTGGCCTCTAGATACTCAACAATTCTTTCCTTCAGAAGTGATTTCATCATTTTCCCCTACCACTGAGGGTAAACTAACAGGTCTGTAGTTTTCTGCTTCTGCCTTGCTCCCACTTTTGTGAAGGGAATCACATCTGCCCTCCTCCAGTCCTTGGGTACCACCCCATCCTCCATGATTTGTTAAAGAGGGTAGTCAGTGGTGTCACTAGTTCTACCCTTAGTTCTTTTAGAATTCTGGGATGAATCCCATCAGGCCCCATTGCTTTGTGCACCTTCAGTTTTAAGAGTTCTTTCAGAACCCTTTCTTCTGTAAATGGGCTGGTATCAACTTTTGTATCCAGAGTGTTTCTACTGTTTGTTTTAGGTACCTCCCCCTCTTCCTTTGTAAATACTGAGCAAAAATATTTGTTTAGTATCGCTGCCTTTTCACAGTCACCCTCTTCCCACCCTCCCTCCCTTTATTAAGCCTCACTATCCCTCCCTTGGTCTTCCTTCGCTCCCTGATGTACCTATAAAAAGGTTTTATCCCCCTTCTTAACTGAGTTGGCTATCTTTTCCTCGGTTTGGGCCTTTGCTGTTCTGACTGCCTTCCCAGCTTCCTTTTGCTTTAACTGATACAGTTCTCTGTCCTGCTCCTTCTGTGATTCCTTGTACTTCCTGAATGCTTTCTTTTTCTCTTGAACCTTCACTGCCACTTCCTTTGAGAACCATAGTGGTTTCTTACATCATTTCGTTTTGTTTATTTGCTTCACACAAAGGCTTGTTACCTCTGTGATGGCAGTTTTATTATTCCCATTGTTCTTCCCCCTCCTTCCTGCCCATTGCTAGTGCATTCCTTAGGCACTCACCCATTTTAGCAAAGTCAGCCCTCCTAAAGTCAAGTACTTTTGCCTTTGTATGGCTTGACTCTTTTGTTGTGTTTATTGTAAAGTATACTGTTCGATGGTCGCTAGTTCCCAGATTTCTACCCACTTCTACATCTGTGATCCTCTCTTCATCTCCATTTGAGAGAACCAGGTCTAAGACCTGACTAGGTTCTCCCCCCAGAAGGAATATCAGCTTCAGCTGGACCAAAGGTAACTCTCCCAGTACCTAACTTTTGAATTTCTGCTGAACTTTTTGGCACCAGGTGCCTAGGACTGCTCATTGGCTGGACTGTGTCTTGGGGATCCCTGATTGGCTCTGGGTTCCCATAGCTGCCTGTTGATTGGTTCCCTTACTATCCTGGCTAAACTCTCTTGCTCTGCCCTTCCTTCTGAATGTTAAAACTGTTAAGACTGCTGAATTGATTGTTAGCCAATTTTAGAGCGTTAGCCTGATTTAAAAAGTATTTTTTAAACTGCTCCAACCTGTTTAAATTGCCAGCCTTGATAGTCTGCAATTCTCTGTGTAAGCTAATTTTAAAAACAAACTGTTCTCACCCTGCGGCAGTCTCTTGGCATTTCTTTTATTGCATAAATCACTGATAGAGGAAATGTAAGCCCGTGGTAGTCGCTTGATGCTTTACCTTAATTTTGTGACTACAAACTGTTTTTCTGCTCCCTTACCTCTCTTCTCTTGACCCTGCCTGATACTGTCTTCACTCTGCCCTTTTTCAGAGTATCAGACCTTAGCCTTGGAGAAAGCAGCGCTGACCTAAACCCAGCACCTTTCTCAACCTCTCCCTGCTCTTGATTTTTGCCATCCCAACTTAACTTTTTCTCCTCCTCCTCCCTGCAGTTAGACTTCTGCCCTCCCACACCAGCCCACAAGAGCTCTCAGCTTCCAGCTGAGGGATTCTCAGCCAGCGGGCAGTCGGCTCTCCCTCAGCCACCGCACAGTTCCACAACAGCAGACACTCAGCTCCTCAAGTCGAGAACTGGCCCACAAGGGCTCTCAGCTTCCAGCCGAGAGATTCTCGGCCAGTGGGCGATCGGCATTCCCTCAGCTGCTGCGCGGTTCCACGTCAGCAGACGCTCAGCTCCTCAAGCTGGGAACTGTCCTACAAGGGCTCTCAGCTTCTAGCTGAGGGATTCTCGGCCAGTGGCGGTCAGCGCTCCCTCTGCCGCTGCATGGTTCCACAACAGCAGACACTCAGCTCCTCAATATACAGCTAAAGTCACCACCAATCGGAAGGAAAGTGCCTTCTATGCTCCATCTCCGATTGGTCCCCAGAATTTCAGCTTGTTTCTTGTTGTTCTAGGTACCTGTGTTAAGAATTCTAGCCATAAAAAAAGAAAAATGTACCTTACTGGTTACTGCTGTTAAAGGTGAAAGTTTGTTATTGTAGCTAGACTGAATTTCACAAGAAAGAGGTAGTAATTGCAGGCCTTCTGTTGTCCGATTGCTGCAACCGAGACTTTTGGGCCCCAATTTAAATCACATCCTTTATTTTACAAATTTGGACCCCCCACCTGTGTTGTTGGCCTCTTGTCCTCATCAGGCATTTAAACAGACTGTTTGTTCCTTGTTTCAGCAGCCAAGAACCGGCCCACAAGGGCTCTCAGCTTCCAGCCGAGGGATTCTTGGCCAGTGGGTGGTCGGCGCTCCCTCAGCCGCCGCATGGTTCCACAACAGTAGACACTCAGCTCCTCAAGGTATGGCTAAAGCCACAACATGCCCACCCTCCCAGCCCCTCCCCATGTGTTGTTAAATACACTTCCTCCACACCCCTTCTTAGCCACATGCCCACCCTAAGTTCTACCTCCTATCACATAACAGCTATGTTTGTTTACCCCTCCTCCCCCTCTATCCTTTCTTAAAAGTCGAACCTCTTGGCATAGTATCTACAAATTTGCTGCTTTCTGTCCCTAGTTCTGGTCCACATGCTTTTACACTCATTCCTGTATTTCTGACCTTAGCAGATATCACTAGTATAAATCAGTATTTTCCTAACTCTGTATACCGCTCCCTACTTCTACAATAGGCAAAACTCTCCTTTGATAACCCTAGTGTCTGTGCACCCTATTAGGATACATCATGTGGGGTAATCTGTGTCTCTTATTCTGGTTCATTATCTACCTAGTGCCTTGTGGCCGGATCCAGGTTCCAGATGAAACAGACTATGAAGATTATGGCGCATTGCTGTTCCGCCATATGCTGAATAATTCCTCCTATGGGTACTTATGCACATGTAACCTCCCGTCGATACAGTATTCTTAGTGCTACTATATTGGAGGCACTAGAACCAATTAATCGCTGCAATGCTTGCTGTCTGTCTTCCCTAAGGTTGAATCTGTACTGCGCTGTTCAATCAGAGTGTTAGTACTTGCTATACTAAATCGAAAGAGCCATACATGGGGGGACCTGCCAACTCAAGATGCTAAATTGAGCAGATGAAAAAAGGCCAGAAATCATAAATTAACTTCTGCTGCTCTAAGAAAGATTTTGTTCCTCCTTCTACTATGCTCAGGCAATGTGGAACTCAATTCTGGGCCACCAGATGCCATCACATCACCTGCTGACCTAGCTAAGCTTAAAGGTTTGTGCTTTCTTCATGTCAATGTATGCAGCCTTTTAAAGAAGATATCCATGATCCAGACATGGGTCCTCCATACCTCACCAGATTTTTTAGTGATCTCTGAAACTTGGCTTCGGTCAGCTACTCCTTATATGAAGATCAACATCCCAAACTATCTACTATTTAGAGCAGATAGGCAATCCAGAGGAGGAGAGGTAGCCATTTACGTCAATGATAAATACACAGCATCTTGTCTTGACTCAACTATACTGGTGAACGATTTTGAGTGCTTATCTCTTAAGGTTACGGTATCACCAAATACATCACTACGAGAAATTGGGTGCCATAGACCACTGTCTGCTGGTCTACAGCTATTCACGCATCTAAGTACCTTCCTTGAGCAAGGGCTACTAGAAACAATTATTATTGGAGACCTTAACCTAGACTGGCTTTCTAAGGCCGCTACACCTCTTGCATCCTTTTGTGATACGCATGGGCAAATGCAACTCATCAACGAACCAACACGTATTAATAAAAAGAACCCTGGTAATAGCTCTCTGTTGGATGTTATTTTAGTGAATAAACCGCATATTTTCTCCCATGCTGGCACCTTCTTCAGTGACATCAGTGATCACTTATTCCTTGCCGATGTAAGAGCATTCAATAAACCACCATCCTCCTCAAAGTTCTCAGCTAAGAGATCCAGATGGAATTTTGCCTAATTGGATTGCATAAATGACCTAAAATGCTCACTGCATTGGCAAGAGTTCTGCCTGGCAAGAACTGTACAATTAACCTATGACATCTTCAATGAAATAATCATAGGGGCTTTAAACAAGTATGCCCTTGTAGTAAAAGTGAGTATATCAAAAAAGGTACATCGATGGTTTGCATCAGAACTTAAATCTGCATTGTTAGAGAGGGACAAGCGGTGGAAAAAAGCACACAAAATGCAGACACCCTCAGACTGTGGCCAGTTTAGAGAGACAAGGAACTTATTCACTAGAATGGTTCAAAATGCAAAAGCTGCTTATTATCACACAGAATTTGACTCTGCCACCAACAATCCAACCAAATTTCAGAAAACGTTTAAGGATTTGTTTTGACACACACTTGGGAATTCTCCGCTGGATAAGATCATCTCTGGTACTGGTACGATTAGTGACAGGCTGGAGGTATTAGATTCCTTCAATAATCATTTTGCAACTGCAGGCCTAGCATTTGACAAATCTCCTGCAAACTTTCTATGATTACAACTTGGCCCTCAAGATGTTGAACCCTGTGTCCTCGACTCAAGTTTCTTCCTACATCCCACCTCACTCAAAGAGGTAGAAGATCTATTACTGAAGCTGGACATAAAGAAAAGTGTTGGTGCTGACTCCCTAGACCCATATTTTCTAAAAGTGGCACAGCATGTTCTAGCAGTGCCTATAACTCACCTGTTCAACCTATCCTTGTCTCAAGGGATTATCTCGTCCATCTAGAAAATGGCACTTGTCATTCCTCTGTTTAAATCGGGGAACTCCTGTGATCTCAATAATTACAGACCAATTTCAATCCTTCCTGTCCTGTCAAACCTATTGGAAAAAATTGTAGGCAAACAACTGAGATCATATTTAGAATCCTCAAATCTCCTAAATCCTGTCCAATCAGGCTTCAGAGCGCGCTATAGCTCCATTATGGCACTCGCAAAAGTAACCAATGATTGGCAGAGATCTGGATAATAAAAATGATTTTTTGCTGTATTTCTATATTTTTAATTAAGGTGTTTGACACTGTCGACCATAGTCTGCTACTCTCCTCCTTACAGTCAATGGGGGTGGATTCTCAATTCTTGTTGTGGTTCAATAACTACCTATCCGACAGCCTCCAGCAAGTCAAGGCTGAAGGTGAACTCTCAACCCTTAAACCATTCTTAAGAGGTGTTCCTCAGAGATCCATATTAGGCCCTATATTGTTCACTATTTATATCAATAACATTGATGATTGTAAAACTAGGGCCAACATTCTTCTGTTCGCAGATGATACAGTACTCTACTTGAGCAGCCCTACCCCAGAAGCTGCGTGTAGTGACCTGCAAACCAAATTCAACTTGTTACAAAACCAACTATTAAACAAAAAGCTTTTACTTAACTGTAAGAAAACCAAAGCGATGCTATTCTCTCCCTTGGTATATACAGTATACCCATCTGCAGGATCAGTGCCACATATTTCTACAATTCTTGGAAAAAAACTGGAATTTGGTTCCAAATTCAAATACCTTGGAGTATGGTTGGACCACAAGCTCTCCTTTACAGAGGATATCGAAGAACTACTAAAAAAACTACTTCAAAGACTAGGTCTTTGCTTCAGGATCAGTCACTTTCTAACAAAAGATGCCAAAGTACAACTGGTCCAAGTTACATTTCTCTCCCTAATAGACTACACATTCTTCCTGTATTGTCACTGTCCTGCCTCTTATCTCTCAAAACTGGATACGCTCTATCATAGAACTTTAAGGTTCATTGCGGCACTCCCTCTTACAATGCACCATTGCTCCCCGTATGCAGCTGTGGGCTGACCTTCACTGCAATATAGGTGGAATAGAAATGTTGTTCCATGGACCTTCAGAGCTATTTCAAACAAGCTCCCTCAATATATCATAGACTGCCTCCCCTTATACCAGCTAGGCAAGTATGCCATGAGAAGCTACTCATCCATCTTATTGATAGTCCACAGAGTTAAATCTCACTTTGGTAGAGCGGCCATTAGTATTGTACTGCCCTCTCTGTAGAACAAACTTCAGAAAGCACTGAAATTGAGTTCTCTTGTTAACATGACCACCTTCAAGGCACTATACTCCAAACTTATTAAGGAACCTTGCAACTATTTTCCATGACTGTAGTCTTGACTATGCTCATTACATCTCCTGGCCATAACGCGTTGACAATGTCTTATCACTCTTCCTACTCACTTCCCAATGAATTCCATCTGTATACTTACACTCCAAGTAAAATTCATTCTGACTTCTAGCTTCTCTATCCTTCTCTGATACCCATCTGCTATTATCCTCCCTTCCCCTACATGGTGGATGTCCCCTATATCTGATGGCAGACTGAGCTTGACGGCCCCCTTCTTGGCATCACATAGGTCAACTTCCATTCCTTACCTATAACGCCTAATCCCAGCTAGTTATCCACTTCCCTCTATAGTCCCTCACCCCCTCCCTTGCACACCTGATACCATCCCTGTTACTGCCAGTGAGAACTCCTAAGGTATCAAAAATCTGTTTATACAAACTGGTTATTACTACTCCCCCCTCCAATTTTTCCTTATTCCTCTCCATGATGCTCCAGACTGCAGAGATATGCTCAACATTACTGTAGCTATGTATGTGTATCTACTACATATGGTTCTATATGGATATGTTCACCTGTGTTTTAGCTCTTTTACTTTGCACCATGACCTGTGCATATGCATATTTTGTACCGTATGTATATATTATATATATATATATATATATATATATATATATATATGTATATTTTATGATTTATGTTTTCCTTTTGTACCGTGACCTTGTTATAACCAGGTCAATCTTGCAAATGAGCCTTGCTCAATGATGCTCACCTGGATAAATAAAGATTTTGATTGCTTGACCTCTTAACCTAATTCCCTCATTGTTCTGGGACCCAGCTGACTGTCTGCCACCAGCCCCCACTCAACTGCTCAATCCCCTCTGAGCCCTACTTAACTGCCTGCTTCTTCTCCCTTCCATCCACAGATTCCTGCTAGCCAGCTTGGACTCTCCAGCACAGTGGCCCCCTCGATCTCACTGCCAGCTCCATGGGGAAGCCTTGATTCAGCTCCCCCTTCCAGGACCTTCCTGCCTGAATACCCAGCAAGACTAACTGGGCGATCCAGTAGCATGGCTTCTTTCCACCTCGGCTGCCACCTGCAAGTTCCTGGGGGAATCTCTGACTAGGCTCTCCCAAAAAGGAATACCAGCTTCAGTTGTTCCTGTCAGTGCTGTGTGCTGGCTCCCCACCCACCCACCCACCTGCCTGCCCTATCTGGACACTTACTTATATACTGTTCCAGGGGTCACGTGCTGCTCCTGTAATTTACTAAGTGTCTGCTTCCCCATTTGCATCCTATACACTGCTGCTGCTAGGGGCATTCATCCTTCTGAACCACTTTTGAAAAGTGTTTCTCACTCACTGTACCCAGCCCTATTTTAACTGTGAATCCAGACAGAGGATTTCTTTAACTAATAAGTGGGAGAAATCCTCACCCACTGCCTTACCTGACTACTGAATATGCTGCCTCTCTGTGCTTCAGCAGTGTCTCCTATTTCCAATGGGACCATACAATACCTCCTTTTATTCACCTTTATAACCTCTGTGGGTCCTTGTAACACACCCATCAAATCTTCTCAAGTTACTCATTAGGGGGTAGTACTAAATGTTTATAGAACAGTGACCTCTTCCTACCTTGATGAAACCCACAACATCCAGCAGTTGCCCTATAGGATCACTGGTCTGGAATATTCAGCTAATGATCCCTCCATGGTACCACTCCTCAAGGGTATTGTAATCCATGTTGGTAACACAAAAACATGAACACCCAGTAAAAGACAGCGGTCTATAAATAAAAAACGTATACTGGAACAACTACTTTCTCTACTCCTACTCCTATTTCTGATGTCAAGCAATGTGCACCCCAACCCTGGCCTACCACAGGACCTCAGCGTTCGACCATGAAAATTAACAGGTCTTGCACTCATTTCACTAATCATCTCCAGCCTCCTTCCCAAGATGGACAACCTGAAGATCTGGGTCTCTTGTCATAACCCAGATGTGTTATCTGTCATGGAAATCTAGCTATTCCCAAAGATACCAGACACTGCCATCGCACTGCCTAGTTACACCTTGCTTACACAGGAATGCCTCTTGAAAAGAGGTGGTGGCTGTGTCATTTACACCAAAGACTCTCTCCAAGGTCATGTCTTACCCCCCCCATAGCAGTGACAACCTGCAAGCACTGGCCATTGAACTGCTCTTAGGGGCATACAACAGAGTGCTTACTCTACTTTCAGTATATATTCCACCAAAATTGACCATGGCCAGTACCAGCAACCTTTTAGATTACATCAGTACTCTGAGCCTAAATACAGAAATCATGCTGTTAGGAGACTTTAATATAAATTGGCTCTCACCTGCCTCCACGTCTATCAAGGATACCCTATCTGCAATCCACTTCTCACAAATGGCAGAGACTCCAACTCAAGTCATCTACAAGACTGGCACCAGCACCCTACTGGATTGGGTGCACACCAACCATCCTGCTCATATCTCTGATCTCACAATTCTCCCAGACTCTTTGAGCGACCACTCCCTTGTCAGATGTACCTGGAAAAACAATTACTGCAAACCCCCAACCAGAATTATAAAGAACTGGCTGCTCCTAAAAGGCCACCTGCCACAGCTCAAGTCTGACCTAAAACTTCTAGATTGGATGGACCTCTATGAAACCAATGGTGTGGACATGGCCCTGGACCTCTTTGTATTAAAATTTAATGCTATCTGTGACAAACACATACCAGTTACAACAAGAAAAGCCAAAGTGCCTTTTAGCCACAGGATTACCCTTGAACTTCTGGAGCAACTTGCCTTAAGAGATCATATCTGGCAAAAAGCATGAGCACAGGGCACTGTAGTAAACATCTGACAATATAAAAAGGCCTGCAATGACTGTACAAAAGCAATCCACTATGCAAAAAGTGCATATTACAAAGAAACCCTCACTAACTCATGAGACAGCAGCAAGTCCTTCTGGATCAACCTTAATGATATCACAGGAAAAGACCCCAGAACTTCCACATTTAAGCTCACTGTTGATGGTGAACCAGCCTTGGACCCTCTCCTCATTGCCACCTTGCTGAATCATGCATTCAGTGACCTAAGTAGTGTGCTCCTGATGGATTTCTTCAATTCCACTAAGCCAAGGGACGTTCAGAGGATGCCTGCACCACCCCCAAACCAACTGCTATTCTGCTTCAAAGTGGTTTCTGAAACAGATGCTAGGAAATATCTAGAAAAGGTTCTTGAAAAATCAAAGCACAGTGGGGACTCCCTGGACCTCAAATTTGTTCACCTGGCTCTGGATGAAATACTTGGACCACTATCCAGAATAATTAACCTGTCCCTCTGCCATTCCCAATTCCCCCCAACAATGGAAATCTGTTACAGTAATCCCCGTACACAAAAGTCATGACCGGTCCTTACATAATAACTATAGACCAATTTCCATATTCCTGCCACTCTCCACGGCTCTTGAACAGATTGTGGCTGACCAGATGGTGGAATATTTCAATCAACACCAACTTCTATGTCCAGAGCAACATGGGTTCTGGGAAGGCCACAGTACCATCATGGGCTTACTTGAATTTACCAGATTCATCCATAACGCCTTAGACCAAGGCCACCTGGTAGGGGCAGTCTTCACTGACCAATCAAAGGCATTTGATACAGTTCATTAAGCACTCCTCCTTGAACAGCTATCTGGCATTGGACTCGCACCTGAAACTGTGAGTTGGTTCAACAGCTACATGAGCCACCACTCCCAGCAAAACAGGATTGGGGGAAGTCCTGTCTGACAGCTGTCCTGTCAGATCTGGTGTACCACAAGGGTCAATACTTGGACCGGTGCTGTCAGTGTTATCTTAAACAATCTCCCAGCCTCTTGCCACTGTCGTATGCTCCTATACACTGAAGTCTCGGTCATTTTTACCAGTAACCCATGCCCTGAACTCCTTGAGGTGGATCTCCAAAGTGATTTTGCATCAGCGGAAAAGTGGTTTAAAAGAGCGAAGGCTGGTTGTGAACTATAAAAAGACTAAGACCAAACTCTACTCCACAGCCCAAAACAATCTAAGAAACTACCCTCTGGCCATGAGGAATGACAGCGGTAACACACTGGAACTAGTCCCTCATTTTAAATACCTGGGGGTTACAATAGACTCCTCCCTGTCCTTTTCCCAGCATATTGATATTACTGCAAGAGCTATTACTAGAGGAATCAGGGTCCTACCGTGAGAGGCACTAACACATGAAGCACTGAACCTGGCAATCAGCAGCTCTATTGTCTCCCTCATAGACTATGGGATAGCTATCTACAGATCTGCAACTGACATGGCCCTCCAACATATCTCAGTTGCCCTAAACAAAGCCTGCCATCTACTTACCAAGGCTCACACACACCTATGACCTTTATGCTCGGGCAGGCTGGCTTTAACTGAATGACAGAATCTGGTATCAAGCCTGCCTACTCACCAAAAAAGTATCATTAAATCTCCTTCCAACAGGGGTTCAGAAGCTGCTGTCTCTGCCTATGAGTACCAGACAAACCAGAAGCTCCACCACTCAAGTTTTCCACGTGCCCAGATGCCACTCATCCATGGCACATGGTGCGTTCTCCCACAGCGCACCCCTCTGGGCAAATGCACTGCCCCCAGACATCTCTGGTGCCACAACAATTGGTTCTTTTAAACACAGACTGTGCCAGCACCTCATCGTTATGAGTAACTGTATGTCCCCCAATAATAATATGCATGCAGCAGCAAACTTCCTCCAGTACTTTAGCCCTGCCTCTGTTCTGCCTGGATAGCCCAACCACAGCACTTCTCTTACCACCCTTTCACCTCCAAGACACTGCCCACCTGCCCCACCATGCCCTATCCCTACCCTATTCTCACTCTGTCCTCTATGCACTGTCCACTCAGCCCTCCCTCTCCTTATGTATCCAATCCCTATTCTATTTGTATATCTTCTTGACACAGGCATACTTTGTACAGTGCCTCAGCATACATTACCCAATGCCTTATGTTTTGGATTTCTGTACCCTCTATGTATATTGTCCTTAGTCTCTGTACTTTGTTGACTAATGTAACTGACATGTAACCTCTCAATGAGCATCTGCTCACAGGTGTTTGCCAAGATCTCAATAAATAAAAAATAAATAAATAAATAAATGCGGATAGAGGAGTGTAGGCTCAGAGGCAATGTGTGTAAGTACTTTTCATAGAAATAGTAGTGGATTCTTGAAACAGCCTCCCTGCAGAGGTAGTGGGGGAAAAAACAGTAGGGGAATTCAAGAATGCATGGGATAGACATTACAGTACTCTAGCAATAGGGAAGAGAGAATAAGCTGCAGATCAACTAGGGTCTGTGGTAATGCATTAGGTAGGGAAAAAGGTAGTCTAGGTGGGCCACATGGTCCTTATCTGCCATCACCTTCTGTGTATCTGTGAGTGGCCATTTATGTGAGGAAGGGAATCAAAGCAACTGAGAATCAGGGGCTGCAGGAGGAAGCTGAGGTACTGTGGGCCACACTAGAGACAGAAAATGGTACCAACATTAGAAGAGGAGTGATTTACAGATCTCTGGTGTGGGTGGAAGATACAGATAGAAAATTAGTGGAAGCCATCCACAAAATGGCAATCAAAGGTGAACTACTACCACTAGGGGACTTCAATCTGCAAGATATATATTGGAGCACCCAGACTGTGAGTACAGCCAAAAGCAGAGACATCCTGACCACACTTCAGGGGGCATGCCTGAGACAGCTTGTGGCTGAACCCACCCTAGACCTGGTGCTCACCAATGGGGACAGGGTCAATGATGTTAAGGTAGGCAGCCACATCAGAACCAGTGATCACAAGATGGTATGGTTCAGTGTAACCACAGTAGAAGAAGCTAACTGCACAAAAGTAAAGGTCCTGGATTTCAGAAAGGACAACTCTGATAAAATGGCAGAATATTTAAAGGGAGCCCTGGCAAAAGAGGACAAGGGGGATGGAGAAGCAGTGATCCATTATCAAGGCAGCCATAGCAGAGGTAATAAACCTCTGTGTTAAACAGGAAAGAAAGGGTAAGAGAAAGAAACAACCACTTTGGTTCTCAAAGGAACTGGCCAGGAAAGGGAGAGAGAAAAAAGAGAGGCTTTCAGGAGATACAAAGAAACACAAATGGAAGAGAACAGGGAGCAGTATCTAGAGAAGCAGTAGGAGGCAAGGAAAGCAGTCAGGGGTGCAAAGGTGAGAATGGAAGAACATATAACACAGGCTATAAAGAAAGGTGACAAGACCTTCTGCAGATACATTTATTCTATTTATTGAAATGTTTTATCAGGAAGGCACACTGAACAACAACTCACTTATCTCCCTGTGCAACCTGGGAGGAGAGGGTACAGGGAATATACACATAATAACAAAATATATGATAGACACTTCATTGATATCCAGTAATACAGTAAGCAATATACAGTAGTAGCACAGAATTTGTCAAGAAATTTTGGGAGATTCCCTATTCATCCTTCACAAAATTTAGGGGAAAAAATCCTCTAAAATACCTTTTGTTATACCTACAGAAAGAGGCCAGCTCCTATTACAGTACTTAAATGCCATCTGGTAGATTTTCAACTACAGTATCAGATGAGGGCACCCTCTCCAGGTTGCAGTGAACACACTAACAAACAAATCAAAATCCCTAACAAAAGGTTTCACAATTCTCAATAAGGATTTTTAAAAATTCTTAAAAACCCCTTGACTAATTTGGCGCTACTACTGTACAAACTACAACCATGGCAGGTGTACAGAATACATATATAACAATGAGTATAATATATAACAATGGATATAGCAGATAGCTATTATATAAACATTTTAAGTGCATGTTGTTTATATGTAACAGCATTTGAGTTACAGTAGTATATGACAGTCCCAGCTGGGGGAGGGAGCACTTAAGAGAAAGAGATTGGGTGCATTAAAAGGGGGAAGGGAGTGCCTGAGAGAGAGAGAGAGAGAGAGAGAGAGAGAGATTGGGTGCATTAAGATTGTGGAAAGCAGGTACAGTTAGAGGAGAGGAAATTATGAAGGGCAGAGGAGAGAGAGTAAAGGGAAGAGGAGTGGTGAATTTGTTGAGGAAGGACTTTTCAGATTTGAGGGAAATGGTGCAATAAGGCAGACTGGCCTGCAAGAGTAGAACAGTGGGGGATCACAAAGGAGCGTGAGTCAGTGGATCTTAAGGAGTGAGTAAGAGGAGGAGGAAGGGTAGAGAGGGATGAGGAAAGATATGAATGTAGGGAGCCAAACCGGTATTTAGAGATGATTTTGGCACACTGAGAGAGGCACCTGTTAGTAAGTGAAGAGAATGACAGAGAGTGATAGAGATCATGGTGGTGAGTACATACAAGAGAGTCTAGGGCAAAGTGGCAGAAACAGTTGAAAAGAGGGTCCAATCTGGATAAGGTGGATTTGGGAGCAGCACTGTTGACCACATCACAGTAATCAAAAATAGGGAGAATCATCTTTTGGAAAATCTCATGCCTGGCCATAAGAGGGATGCAATTACAATTCCTGTATAATGCGCCAAGCTTGGGGCACAGTTTTTTCAGGATGGCATTGATGTGAGCAGAGAAGTTGAGGTGTTGATCCAGCCAAATCCCAATGTATTTAAAAGTGGAGGTGTTCTCAAGCATGGTCCCATCTAGGGTGTGGAAGGTGGGTAGAAAAGAGAGCCAAGCAAGTCTCTACCTAGTGCCAAAGGTCTTTAGAAAGAGTTGATGGGAGGCAAGCCAGTGCTGGATCGTATTAAAATTGTGCTGAAGTCTGATTTCCACATCAGAGGGAGACTGGCCAAAGGTGAACAGGATGGTAGCATCTGCATACACGTGGGTGCAGGAGGAGGAGCAGACTGATGGCAAGTCATTAAGGAAAATGGAGAAAAGTAAGGACCCAACACTAACCCCCAAAGTACTCAAGTGTGGATTTGGCAAGGAAGAAAGCTGGACTCAGCTATTCTAACAGATTGTATCCTCCCTGTGATGTAGGCCCTAAACCAGTTAGTAGCAGATGGTGAGAGTCCTGTTGAGGAGAGGGAGAGGGAGAGGGAGAGAAGAAGCAGGGTGTGGGAAATTGTGTCAAAGGCCTTAGCCAGGTTGACAAAGATGGCAGAGGTGATCAAGCCATTGTCCATTCCAGTGAGGACTGAATCAGTGATCCTGAGTAGGGAGGTGGTGGTAGAATGTTTTTTATGAAGTCCAGATTGGAAGGGGGTAAAGAAACTAGAGACAGAGAGAGAGAGAGAGAAAGGATGAGATTTGGGTGAGAACTAGATGTTCTTGGATTTTAGCAAGGGTAGGAAGCATGGAAATAGGGCGATAGTTCCCAGGAGAAATGGAGTCGCCACCCTTGGGGAAAGGGATGATGACAGCATGCTTTCAGGATGAGGGGACTGCAGCTGTCTAGAAGGAGAGGTTTAAGATTTCAGGAAGAGGGCAGGCAATAGCTGAGGACAAGAGTTAGAGAAGCTTGGGGTTGAGTTCATCAGGACAGCTGCCTTTAGATGGGTTTACAGACAGCAAGGCAGTGAGGGTGTCTGCAGGCGAGACCAAGGAGAATGTGAAAGGGACATAATCAGGAGATTGTCAGGAGTCACATTTGTCACTTTTTGGGGGGATGCCATAGGTGGACAGGTGGGGAGGGATGCTAGTAGGGTCAAAGCACACGATGTTAAGTAGGAGTTTTATTACTCAGCCACTGATGCATGGTCCTCTATAAAGGAGTTGCTTATATTAAGAATGGGGGTGCATGGGGGGGAAGAGGTAATGAACAACTTTCCAGAATTTGCAACGGGAATTTAAATGAGTGTGAAAAGTGGAAGAGAAGTACTTAGCCTTATCTAACCTAGTTGCTTTAGTGTATGCATTGCAGAGTTTATGGTGAGTTATAAAGTCACTAGGTAGTTTTGTTGCCTTATGTTTCCTCCAAGCTTTGTCACACACTTTGAGGCAGGCCAGAAGTTCTGGAGTGACCTATGGAACATGGTTGCCACAAACTCTGATACACTTGTAAGGGGTATGGTGATTCCAGATGAAGAGATATTTTTCTTTGAAATAAGCTAGGGCAGCATCCACATGAGGAGCAGAGGTTAACATAGCACATTTAGTATTTGTTAAGTAAGGGAGGAGTGAGGATATGTCAATAGATTTATAGGAGTGTGTAAGTAATATTTTATGAGGAGGTTTTGGCCTATGGATCTTTTGAACCAGATAGATAAAGTGATGATCACTTAGGGTGTCTAGTAGGATGCCTGATTTGATGACACGATGCGGTTAGGAGGTGAGGGCCCAGTCAAGCAAGGTGTGAGTTTGGGTTTTTATGTTCAGGCGGGTAGGTTCCTGGATTGGCCAAGTTAAATTTTGTGATGTTACATGCTATATTTTGTGAGGGTGACAACCAGTTTAAGTTGATGTCCACCAAGATGAACAGTTCACCTGATCGAGAGTGGGAAAAAATGGTGGTAGTGAGGTCAGTTGCTACAGAAGAGGGAAGGTTGGGGCAACAATAGATGCCTGCAACAAATATCGGTATTGAATAGGGCAGTAATACCCGAATGACGAGGGCCTCATAAAGTGCAGGTTGAGAGTTGGAATAGGTGATGGCATATTGTAGGGAGGAGGAGAAATACATTGCCACATTCCCAGACCTACCGATTCTATCTTGTCTGGTTAAGGAATAACCAGGGATAGAAACTGCATGAACTGGTATTTTTGTACTAAGCCAGGTTTTGGAGAGGATTAGGATGTCTGGGGTTGTAGAGACAACCAAGGCTTTAAGGAGGTCTAACTTGGGCAGCAAGCTGTATATATTTAGGTGAAGTAGCTTGAGGGTGCTTGGAAGGGTTGAGGAATTTGTGGGGTTGGGCCCATGGTTATTTTGGGAATGGCCAGGTGGAGTATCAGCAGTTGGTCCTGGGTTGGGATGGATGTTTCCCGATGACAGAAGCAGCAAAGCTATAATTAAGTAGTTTAACTTGGGGTTTTTATAGAGTTGCTGAGGTTTATAAGATTTGAGGGGAGAGTGTACGGAGTTTGGGGGCAATGAGATGTTTAGTTAGAGACTAATAAAGGAAGTCAAAATAGGTACAGATAAGAGGGATGCCACAGGGGAAGGCAGAAATGGCTCCAGAGTTGGTGAAAGGGAGCAGGGGTGATAGCATGGTTATAGGTGTAGGTATTTGAAATGGCGAAGTAAGAGGAGTACATTGAAAAAGCAGCGATACTGAGACAATACTTTTGTTCAGTTTTCACGAAGGAAGAGGAAGGTGAAGGTCCACAACTCAACAACAACAAAAAAAAGCTATCAGGGAAGGGAGGTAGACATCACTTCATTCACAGTAAAGAGAGTCATAGAGGAACTTGGGAAATGGAAAATAGATAAGGCAATGAGGCCAGATGGAATTCACCCCAGAATATTAAAAGAGCTCAGAGAGGTGCTGGTGGCTCCACTCTACACTTCATTCAACAGATCACTGGAGATTGGGGCAGTCCCAGAAGACTAGAGGAGGGCTAATGTGGTCCCTCTCTACAAAAGTGTGAACCAGGATGAGACAGGCAACTACGGGCCAGTCATCCTGACCTCGGTGATTGGGACATTTATGGAGTCATTGCTAAATGAAAGAATTGTGTCATTCCTTGAATCTAGTGGAGCACAGGATCCAAGGCAGCATGGATTCACTGTGGAAGGTCATGCAAAACAAATCTAATAGATTTCTTTGACTGGGTGACCAGGGAGGTAGATCAGGAAAGGGTGGTGGTTGTGGCCTACTTTGATTTCAGCAAAGCCTTTGATACTGTCCCACATAGAAGGTTGGCAAACATGTTAGGCAGCATGGGAGTGTTCCACAAGATGGAAAATTAGGTCATAAATTGGTTGAGGGGCAGGACACAGAGGGTGCCGGTGAATGGTGTTCAATCAGACAAGAGGGAGGTAACCAGCAGGGTGCCACAGGGATCAATCCTGAACCAGTTCTCTTCAATGTCTTCATAAGTGACATTGAGGAGGGGCTGGACGAGAAAGTATGTATTTTTGCAGACAACACTAAGATCTGCAACAGGGTTGACTCTCCAGAGGGGATAGAAAAAATGAGAAAAGACCTAAGCAGATTGGAGGGTTGGTTAGAAGTGTGGCAGGTAAGATTCAATGCAAAAAACTGCAAATTCATGCACTTGGGGAGCAGAAATCCAAGGGAGGTGTACAAGATGAGGCAAGCAGGAACCGGATCTGAGGGTGCTCATATCGGATGACCTAAAGGCTACCAAACAATGTGAGAAGGCTGTGGGGGAAAGCCAGTGGGATGCTGAGGTGCATAGGGAGAGGTATCACCAGCAGAAATTAGGTGGTGGTTATGCCACTGTACAGATCACTGTTGAGACCTCAGCTGGAGTACTGTGTCCGTTTCTGGAGATCACATCTCCTGAAGGACATAGACAGAGTGGAGTCAGTCCAGAGGAGGACTACAAAGATGGTGCAGGGTCTGCATGAAAAGCTCTATGAGGAGAGACTATGGGGACTGAATATGTTTTTCCTGGGGGGGGGACATGATAGAAATATTCAAGTACCTCAGGGGTATAAACAATGTACAGGAGGGTAGCATTTTTCAAAAAAGAAGATGTACAAGAACAAGGGGGCATGAAATGATGTTGGGGGGTGGGGGTTCAAGGATAACATGAGGAAGTACTTTTCACCGAAAGAGTGGTGAATGCTTGGAACGGCCTGCCAAAGGAGATGGTAGGGACAAAAACTGTTAGGGAATTCAAGAATGCATGGGATAGACATAAGGGTACCATAGGGACAGGAGAGAAAGGGTGAACTGCAGATCAACTAGGATAAGTGGTTTAAAATAGGCAGGTGAAATGGGTAGACTGGGTGGGCCAAATGGTCCTTATCTGCTGTCAACTTCGGTTCTATGTCATAATGGTGATTGCGGAATAGCGATCGCCATTAGGGTGAGTGTACATCATCAAAACTGAGTTTCGGCAATGCACACTCATGGCACAGAGCAACAGGGCACCCCGAGATTGAGGAAATTTGATTTAATATAGGGGGCTGTGCCCCCTCACCCCCTGCACCCCCTACTAATGAATTCTCAACTCCAAGAGGTGCATGTTGGGGGGTGAAATACTTTAAAAATAAAAAGCAGACCGGCTCACCAGCACAACGGTTAGATTTCCGCTTGCAGCACCAGCGACCCGGGTTCAGGAATGGACTCCGGTTGCTGGAGGGCCAGCCGGTGGAAAAGGAAATGAGTGTCCGATGACGGTTCGACTTCTCAGGGGGGAGGGTGGATACATGGCTCGGCGCCCACTGACTCCTGGCAGAGTCTGGGAGTACGGCAGGACATCAGCCCCAATACACTAAGGGGAGTGATGGACGTTGGTGTATGCCTTGATGTCAGTGGCACGTCGCTTCCCAGGGGAGCAAAGTGGAAAATGGCGCCAGGCTGATCGGGTGACGGCCCTCGAGAACCCTCACCACCGGGATCCCAGACCTCCATATGCCATCCCAGCAGCACCCCAGGATCATTGGTTGGCCACCAGGGCTGTTCTCCTGTGAAGGTAAGAGACTCACCCAGTGAAGGGATACATGGGGTTACCTGGGGTTGGCTGCAATATGGGGCGGTAGGGGTTGGATAGTAGCCATGGTGGGAGTTCATGTGGGGTCCAAAGGAGACGGCCGGGTGAGGGGAGAAGTATAAAAAATAAATAAATAAAAAGACTCCTGCAGACAAAAAAAAAAAGCACTGTGCGGACCTGAACTCTGCCGCTGCACCTCCTAACCCATCCCCTCCCCACCATGCTACTAGACCAGCTCAGCAACTGCCTGCCACCCCTCCACAACCCTTTCCTCCCTACCTCTCCACCACGTGTACACCAGCATGCAATACGTACTTCCCGACACCCTACATCATCACCCAGGTATCTGGTCACCCCCCCCACCAGGTATCCTTGAATACAGACACCGTAATTGAGTCGCCGTTTTTGTAGGCACACAATTGCAGTCGCCTTGTTCACAGGTTACTGTCAACTTCTATGTTTCAATGTTTCTATGATGGCAATGGTATAGAAATGACATTCCAAGTAAATAAAGCATTGTGATATAAAAATTGCAGTAATACATTAGACAGATAAAAGTTTCAATGTCCTCAGAAAAGGAAAGCTAACTGTGACAAAGTACCTGAACATAGTCCAGTCAAAACAAGAATGAGTGCTGGTTGGGAGTATTTGTCAAGAACAAACAAGTGTTTTTTTCTGTGGCAATGATGAAAGTAGTGAATACCTGCACAGTGCCTATACATTAACAATAGATCATGGAGTTCATGAATGTGCATAGATTTTGAAAGACAGGAAGTTATTAGGAAAGTTGTCTGAAGGAGATACAGTATGCATGCTTTGGATGCCAGATATCACCTCAGTTGATAAGACTGCTTTGCACAATAGTGTTAACATAAGGCTGGAGGAATGTGGCAAGGAGGAGAAAAGACATCAGAGGAAATAGTTTTATGTGAGCTGGTGTCATACTTAGAAGAGCATAGAGATAATGTGATACTTCCCATGCTCAAACTGTCAGATTTTGGGAAGTTGTATCAGTGCAGACTCCAGGAGTTGGATCCAAGTTTCTTTGGAAAAGTCACTACGACAAGACTGAAAGAGAAATTGCTGGGAATGGTTCCAGATTTAAGAGCACAAATTCAAGAAGAGATGTAGTATTGATGTTTAATGCAAATATTGGCGAGATTGTCAAGACTGTGTGTTCTCATGATTCTAATGACAATGACATTCACTTGGTCCTTGCTGCTCAAATTGTTACAAAAGAAATTCTTTACAAAGATTACTCATTTGATGGGTCTTTTCATCCTGAGTGTGAATAAGATGTAGTTCCACAAAGTCTTCTTGCTCTGGTGAGAATGATATTACATGGCCCAGTATTATAGATGAAAAAGAAGCAAAGTATACTAAGATGAAAATAGCCTTATCAATGTCAAAGTTACTAATGCTTTTTTTTGGGTGGGGACCTGGCCCTTATTCCTCCCTTCAGAGGTCTGCCCTTGCCCTGTCTGCTTCCCCATGCCCAGGCTTACCCCCATGAATGGGGCCATCCAGGGGCTTCCCTCCCCAGTGATTATTATAGGCTAGCCACAGATTACCCCCCAGATTGAGGCCATGGGAGAGGGACCACCCAGTCATCATGTAAGGCAGATGAGGACAACGGTAGGGCAGGGGCGTAATGCCAGGGACCAGCAATTTTTTTGTGTGCTGATACCCTGGGCGGGATGTGCAATGATGATGATCATCCACCCCATCCCCCCTACATTCTCACATTGGCTGTGCAGCACCCCCATCCTTCACCATGGGGCAATGAAGCACTAGCCACTCTTCCCCCACCCCCTGGAGAAGGAGAGCAGTCCCATGGATGCTCAAGCCTTCTCCCCCCCCCTGCTGGCCGTATGACTCCCAGTCCATTCCCGAATCCGGTTCAACAGTGTCACAAGCAGAATTCCTACCACTGCCCCTTCGGGCCAGCAAAGTTACTAATGCTTAACACAAAGAAGACATTAAGGGCCTTATCCAGATCCACAGTTTATCATGCTAAATCAAGGGAAACACCACTTGCAATTTACAACAGTGGGATGGTTTATTTAAAACCAGACAAAGGGAGTAGGTTGATAAACTCTGCAAGCAAGTACTATGCATTTCATATTACAGAAAACTAGAGAAATCTACAAATCTGGCAAACGGTGTTTGTGCACGTTTTGATCATGACCTATGTATTTGCCCTCCCACCTTGAAAAAGGATATGTTTACAGTGGAGGCTGTACACAATATGCATCACAATCCCTCAGTTAGGACAGCAAAGAATTCTTGGAAACAGTGGGGAGGGGTATCTGCTAGACTACCAGGGAATGCCTGGGAACATTACGGCCTGGCCAGGTGAGCAATGCTATAGTTGCCACAGGCTGCTGGACTTGGCCACTGGGACCCTATTCAATCAAGAGACAGGTGCAGGGTCTCTGGTGCACCCAGGTTTGCTGCAGCCCTGAATCACCACAACTTGTGATGATCTAAAGGCTTCTTAAGAATCTGGTCCAAGATATTGATACCACATATCCTCATGCAGTTGGAATCAGTGAATCATTTAGACATTCTGTGGGAATGTTACCTTGCTCTCAGTCTTAACAATTTTATCAGGCAGAAAAGAGGAGATGGACATGGTGTAGTAATAAGAGAATCTACAACAATTCCCAAAAAATGGCACAGTTTTCTATGAGTAGATATGAACAAGACTGAACTGGTCCTGTAGGAAAATACATTGCTACCCTGTCTGTTGAAGGAAAGGAGGTATACAGTACACAAGACACAGGAATAGTTTTCTCACATGGAAAAAACATCAGTCCAGACTTGGTACCATGTGACCATGAGGAAATAGATACCAGGATTCTTTTGCACACTCTTCGCTCTGCAATCCAAAGTCATTGCCAAATCATGATTAGGACAGTTGACACATGCCGTAGTCCTTGCAGTAGCAGCATTTCAGTCTCTTCCTCTGGATGACTTATTGATATTATTTGGAGTAAATCTGCAATACAGGAATATATTGGCTTATAGCACTGCAGAAAATATCAGAGATCAGAAATTAAAGGCTTTACCATTCTTCCATGCCTTTATGGGGTGTGATCCAGTGTCAGCATTTAGTGATATAGGAAAAAAGCTTGGGAAATATGGGGATCTTTAGCATCTATTACAGAAGCTTTTCTCAACCTCTCCCATGCACCCATGTCTATTTCTGAGGAGACAATGAACCAGCTTGAGAGGTTTGTTGTTCTCCTCAATGACAGAATCAGTGAGTGCCCACATTTAAACCAGGCAAGGAAGCAGATGTTTGCAAAAGTAAGACTGCTAGAACACATCCCTCTAACTTAGACTGCCTTTGTAGAGCACACTAAAAGAGCTGCATATCAGGGAGGTCTTTGCTGAGGGAAAACACTATTGACACAACAAGAACTGCCAAGCCCAGCTAGCTGGGGTTGGAAACTTGACAGTGAGAAAGACTGGATCCCCATCTAGACAGTCTTTCCTGAAGCAGCTAACTCATGCAAAGAGTTGATCAAATGTGGTTGCAGAAAGGCTTGAAGATCACCTTGCAAATGTTTCAATGCTTCACTAACATGTACTGATTTGTGTGCATATGCAAGAGCACGCTACAGAGACAATGATAGTGATAACTAAGTATTTTGGTAATTTCTGTAAATAAGTATGATCATTTTAATTTCATTCATCCCTTAACTGTAGGAACATTGAAATCATGTCGGCAGATGGGGATCGCATTATCCATCTAGTGTTTCTGCCCACCTCCCTATTTAGACTGTGCCATGATGTTTCCACAGTGTCTGTCCCATGCGAGTTTGAACTCACATACTGCCTTGGATTCCACCACCTCCTGAGGTAGGTTGTTCCATGGCTATATGACCCTTTCTGTAAGGAAGTACTTCTGAGGTTGCTTTTGAACCTGCCTCCTACCAGACATAAGTTGTACCCCCTTGTACGCGCATCCCTGTTTTGCTGGAAGAGGTTTCCTGCTTGTGCTGTGTTGATTCCCTTAATGTACTTAAACATTTCAATTACATCCCCTCAGTTTCTGCTTTGCTCAGGGGTGTACAGATTTAGTTCTCTTAGTCTTGCCTTGTATGGCTCATGATGCAGTCCATGCACCATCTTTGTAGCCCTTCTGTGTACCGTCTCCAGGAGGTCTATGTCTTTTTTGAGGTGGGGCCTCCAAAACTGTACCTTAAATGTGGCCTCACCAAGGTCCTGTAGATAGGAATGATAACCTCACTCTTTCTACTTGTAATTCCCCTACCAACGCAGCCAAGGATGCCATTCACCCTCTGTGCTGCCTTTTCACACTGTTTTCCAACCTTTAAGTCATCCGAGATGACTACTCTGAGTTCTCTTTCTGTCTTTGTCTCCTCTAACTGATGCCCTCCCAGTGAATATTTTATTCCTGTGTTTCTTTTTCCTGTGTGCATAACCTTGCACTTCTTGGCACTAAACTTCAACTGCCCCATCTGCACTACACTCTTCAGAGCCTAATGTCCCATTTGTGTAAGGTCCAATAAAAGCAGAGTCATCCACAATATTTACCTCCAGACATAAACAAAATGGTTTGCTTAGTTGTGTGGTAGAACTGCTGGAGAAAGAGAGGATTTATACTGGTGACTTTGTTTCATGGGCAGCTTACCATGCAAACAAACAGCCACCTCTTTCTCGACCAGTGCTACTCATTGTGTTCATACCTTTGTTTACAGAGCAAGCTTATTCTGCAACTATGCCTTTGCATGCCATGAATCTAGTACAGAAGGCCACACAACATATCAACAGAGGCCAGATACCTGTCATAACCATGGTCCAGACATTGTTTTCTATAGGAAAGCAAATCCAGTGGAGTTGGCCTGAGAACCATGGTGAGGAAAAATATGTGGTGATGATAGGAGGCCTTCACATAGAAATGAAAGTGCTCAGATTTGTAGAAGATTGGCTAAATTGCACTGGATGGAGCAGTGTTCTTATGCAAGCTGACATCACTACCTCTGCACTAAGACATTGTGGAGAAACACCGGTAGCAGGAGTCTGCGACAAGTTTTATTTATTTTAAAAAAGGTATGCCACAGTTGCCACACTATTTTTAATTATAGCAGACCTTTCCAGATAATCTTTGAGTTCTACCCACAGCCTGCACTGTGCACAGTCTACAGTTGTGAAGGCATTAGTCCAGTGCCTTTGGGCCTGCCCAGATGGGTTGGAGTCCTAGCGGCCACCCAACAGAAATTGCAGGACTGGCTGAGCGTGCGGGAGTTGTCAGCAGCTTGGTGGCATAAGGAAAGATAGAGTTTTGGGGGTCTAACAACTGAGTATTGTGAAAAAGACAGTGCAGCGAAGGAAAAAAAGTGAAGATAAAAGATACAGGACACCAGTATTTTTTCTCTCTCCTCTTGCTGCATTTTAAAATATCTAGAAATTGTGTAAATTTATTTTCACTCTAAATTAAGTCTTCCACTCACCTTAATGGAAAAAGTGCTAATTAGCATAATTTTATTTTCATGCTTCTGAGCACTTCAGTGAATATAGTGAAAATTTATGTACAGTGAATATTTCTTATTCTACAGTATATGCTATTAAATAAATTATTTTTTAAATGGTTTCAAAGCACAATAGTAGATTCTCCTTTAGTGGTTTATAGGGATAAAACAAAAATAGTTAACAGTTAATGAACTGTTAAAAAAAAAACAAGTTAAATAACTGCTTTCTGAAAACAATAAAAACTTACTTTGTGATGGTACTGTGAGGACACCTTGCAAGGAAGGTTTTCTTTTTGAGTCAGTGATGCCCTCAGCTTTTGGGCTTTGCTTGTGATTTCTGGGGGGGGGGTCATTCCTTTTTTTCTTTTCGTATGTATTTTGAGGGATGAAGGTAGATATAATTTGGTAGATGTGCTTGATTTTGCAGTTTTTGTGATTTTGGTGTTCGGCGTGAACAACCAGGAAAAGAGGGTTTGGTGAGAGAGCACTCATTCACTGAGGCACCCACATGATCTGGGAGCACAAAAGTCAGTAGTGGGCTACACTGAGAAATCATTAGTTGGGCAACCTTCGTGGAGTGTTTTCACATCAAGCTGCTCTTCTGAGTCTTTTTTTCTCGACCATAGCTATTAAGTAGATGAATGATATAGTGGCTAGAATAACAAGTGACCGGAGGGAAATAGCTATTTGTTCAGGTTTGCTCGGGCGTTTCTGGCTTAATGTGAAGGGTTGATTAATACCAGCATTAGCAGTGATAAGAGATTGGATACCTTAAGAGTTGAAAAAGCCATCTATTGCATTTAAAGCAAATTTAGCCAGTGCAAACATTACCATCACAAAAAAGAATAAGAAAATAAGTAAGATTTTTGAACCCTAGAACATACTTTGCTGTGGACAGTACATGTTTTTTAGGTTATTATGTTCTAGGATTTTGTAGTATTCAATATTTTTTATAGATTGCATAAACTGTTATAACTTACTTTAAGAGGATAAAAATATAGCTAGATATGTTTATTAGTGTATTCTTTTTAACAGTGGTACCTAGTGGGAACGAACTGTGGAAAGAAGTGCAAACCAGGAAACTCCTTTGGAACTCCAGGATGACTGGCTGGAATAGAAAAGATCTTGAAGCTATCCTCCTATATGCAGATGATCCATGGGTATTTGAACAATATAGAGAACTTTATGGGACTTACTGCAAGAAATTTTATTTTAATAGAAGAAGCGAAGGTATAAGAATAAGAATAAATAAGAAGGTGCTGAGGTCTATTCATCCACGTACTTCCTCTTATTTTTGGACTGCTTGAATAACTATATGTTGCCTAATTTGTACACTTTTGTAGGGTATACAGTTAGGAATACTATTGCTGCTTGAAACCAATGATGTGATTTTAAGTATTGTTTTATTGTAAATAGAGCATTATTTGGATTTAGAGTCCTTTGGAAGGTCAATTTAGTGCATGTATAAGATATTGTTTTTTAAACCTTTTAAGCAACTAATTATATAACATACTGATGAGTCCTGGTAGGACGAAACACATGTCTATGTCTTCTATTGGCACCCTTTGCAAACTGTGTGAGAGGCCTTTTGGCACCATGCATTTCTGCTTAAAGTTGAACCAGCATAATATTCTGTGGTGATTTGCATATGTAGCCCATGATGCTTTGCATTGTGGGGGCATGTATGATTTTGTATTTCTTTGAAACTTGGCTTCCCGGACAAATGTCCTTTGGGGTAACCATTGCCTCAGTGCTTGCGCACAGAGTTTCTTTGTCTTTTAATTATATAACAAGTCACTTAACCTACAATTATCCACAATTATCAAGTGACATGCAAGGATTATATAAGGAAATTCAAGATATATATACTAAGGTTAAAAGAACTGAAACTCTCAAAGACACCAAATCATTAATTGGACAGATTAGTATCAGTTTGTGATATCTGTATTATCTTGTAGTAAATGTGTTTATTGTGGCAATTGAGTTAATTGTGCAATTGGTGTTGGAATTGGGAAATAAGTGGAAAATAAGTGTTCAATAATAGAAGGGCTTTTTTGTTTCTCCTCTTTTGATACAATGCCAGCAACAACAAGAAGAGGGAATAAAATATTGCAAGGAACCATAACATCAGGAAATGTTAGCGGTACATCTAGAGGTACAGCTAAAATAAATAAACCAAGAGGGAAAAAATATAAAAGACAGGAGGAAATGGATGGGGAAAGAGTAAGTGAAAGAAAGATAAAGAGGGAGGGGATCAAAGTATTTACCTCAACACCAACATTAATTATGGGTAAAATAAATATGAAACAATTGTCATTAAAGTCCACTTTTCACCCCAAAAATTGGAAATTAAAAACACAGAATGTGAGATGTTGATAGATGTAAATGGTTCAGACATATTAGATCTAATCAATAAAGAAGTGAGTAAAACAGTGGAGGACATTAGAGAAACTAGAGAAACAAATAATAGGATTGAACAGAAAATCAAAGATCTTAGATGAAGTATGAATCAGGCAGATGTGGGAAGGAAAGAATTAAATTGAAATGAAGAATTTAAACAAGATAAGGTTATTGAAGAAGACCTAGTAGAGAATGTAGAGATTATAAGAGAGGTTTGGTGTAGTAAGGTAGGTAATGAGGATAATGAAAGAAATGGAACTCAGTTTATGAGTCCCATACCAATGGATTCCTTTTCCTTCAATAATTTATCTGATGAAGTACTTAAGGCATTGTGTGACCCGTTGCAGGCTAATATCCTGTTATATAAACAGCTGACTTTAATTAAACAGGATTTAAATTTTCTAAAGGGGGTTTGTTTAGAAAATAGAAATTTTATACTACAAGGTAGAAACCTGAGCCATAATTGGGAAGGTGTGGTTAATGATGATTGGAAGAATGTGAAGGAATTAAATAAGGCCTTAATAGGTAACAGGGAAGAGGATTTTATAAACAACAAGGAAGGAATAGCCTTCAAGGACAAGGAAAGGAAAGATGTGAAAAGTGATATAATCACAGAAAAGGATTTAGAACAGACCCAATTAGAGGAGGAGTTAGAATGTGTTATGCTACCCCAGAAAGAATGGAGAGATGGAAGTATTGTGAGAGATTTGAGAAAAGGTAATGAAACTATATGGCAAAAAGGATTAAAGCAAGAAAAAATGAAGGACAAAAGAGAAGATAAAGTATGGGGATCTATTTTAGATAAGAATGAAGACAAGTCAAACCTGATATTAAAAACAAGTAAACAAGGGAGGGGAAGTGAGGGATCTACTAAATCTATTTCTAAAGAAATACAAGATATGAATACCAGAGGAATAAATAAAAAAGAAAAGAAAAAGAGAGGTTCAGGTAATAATAAGAATCCAAAACAAAAAAAAAAGAAGGGAAATAATGAGATGGAGGTAAAGGAAAAGGCAGAGACTGATTGAAAGAAGGGGAGGATGATAGAAGAAATAGAAGATCCCAAAAAGGAAGGATCTATACATCTGGATGAAAATCAAAAAGAGTTGGAAGACAAAATAAATAGTGAGAGACAAAATATGACTTTGGACAAAATATTGAGAAGAACATTGGAAACTGATTATGTGCTACCTAGTCATAAAGTAGGCATTATACCAAATGAGATTGAGGAACAATTGGAGAGACATGTGAATGCCTGCATACAACAATTTTGTATGAACATGATCATCAGCTTTCAATGTTGGACCACATGAGTGTTATTCGACCTTTAGAAGATAAAGAAATGATCTTATTAATCTCAGATCAGTAATTTGCACTGAAAATCATTGAAAATCAAAGACGTAGATTTAGGAACCTAGGGTTTCTAGTTGAAAGTGTTGTCAACATAAAGCTGTTATTTCCTGATTATTATGAAAAAAAGAATAATGAGAAAGGAGAACAGAATTGGCTAATATCTATCTTTGACATAAATAATTTTCTAAATGAAAATAAAAGGAATGTAAGGAGTAAGGTGGTCGAGTTGCTCCAGACCATATCGAAGTGGGGTGACTTGAACAAAAAGGTTAAAAAGGTGGTAAGATGGGAAGATAATGGACAATTAACATTGTGGGTAAATGGTAGACAGGATTATGATTTAATCTTGTCCAAAAGTGAAATCTTAGATAATATTGAGATTAATATAAAGGGAGAAATTATTATGGATGAAGCCAAGCCAATAAAACCTGAATCAGAGCATTTGTTAAATTTAATACAAGTGACAAATCTTTTTCAGGTTTTACACGATCTAAATAATGATTGAAAGTTAAAGGATAATATGGAGATAGATAAAGAAAAAACTTAAATAATTAAGGAAAATAAAGATAAATTTGGGAAAATGATTTCATGGAATGTGTCAGGAATTAGAGATAAGATAGTTGATGCATCATTTAAGAAATACATAATGGATTTCAACATCATATGCCTCCAGGAGACCTGGAGTACAAACCAGATAGATCTGGATGGATATAGGCTCTTTAGGAAACAGATTATTAAGCAAAAAAAAATATGGCAGGTTAATGGGGGAGTGGAAACATGGATAAAGATTGCCAAAAAAGTTAGAACAGAAGAAATTGTTATTGATTCAGATTATATCTTGGGGGTAATAATTGAAGGTAATGAGGATATATGGTTAATGTTAAATGTATACTTGCCACCACCAAATACAAAATATAATAATACAAATACATTGACCCTGCTGTTCAAAATAATAGATAGCTGGGAGAAGGAAAAACCATATAGTGGAATAGTTGTAGAGGGAGATATGAATGCAAGGGTCGGCATTAATATTAATATGACAAAAGATATGAGATAATTATGCTCAGCTGTGGATAAAAAGGATATAAATGTGATTAGATAAATGAAGGATAAGAAAATATCCGCTAGTGGAAGGATATGTGTAGAAAGTTGCAACAAAGGAATTTAACACTAATTAATGGTACGACAAAAGGGGATATAGAAGGAGAATATACGTATATGGGTAAAAAAGGATAATCGATTATAGATCTATGTTGGGTAAATGTGAATGCTATGATAAGAACAAGAGACTTACAAGTGGGAGGGAGAGCTGAGGGAGAACATAGCCCTCTAGAGATCAAGTTTGACTTATTAGACAAGAGAGATTTACCTAAAGTAAGAAAAGAGTTATATAGGATGAGAATAGGAATACAATGGGTGATAATTTAAAATCTAATAATCTTATATTGGAAAGTGGTATAAGAGAAAAGTTGCAAGAGATATCTGAAGAAATTGAAGGGATGGATGTTATTAGGGAATACAAGGAGGCTATAAAACATCTAGCACAACTACTTAAAAAAGCAGTTTGTGTGAAAAAAGAGAAGGGTGTCAGTGGTATGTTAACGATTGTAAAGAGTTAAAAAGGGGAGTTAATAGACTGGCAAGACTATTTAGGAAAACTAACGATCAAAAATACAGGATACAATTACTTAAAGTTCGTAAAGAGTATAAACTATTGTTGTTAGGTAAGCGAGATAAACAGATTTAGATTATGGAAAGAACTACAAGACACAGTTGGACAAAGTGATCAGAAAAATTTTGGGAAAATGGTGGCAAGAGGTTGTAGTTATTTTAGTGAAGATATAGAATGTCACATTGAACCGCATGTGTGGGAAAAGTACTTTAGATCATTATTTTTGATACCTCCATACAACATCAAAAAGAGATAGAAGTTGAATGGAATATTGTTAAACAGGAAATTAGGGAATACGAAATTTATAATGCTTTGATGGAAGCAAAAAGACATAAAGCACCTGCGCCTGATGGCATACCAGTGGATATTATATTAAGTGGCATACACCTGTGGATTCCAGTATTAAAAAAGTTGTTTAACTATATAGTCAAGACGGGTGAAATAATTAACACATGAGAAGAAAATACAGTAATACCTATTTTCAAAAAGGGGGATAGAAATAACCCAAAAGACTATAGATCAATTAGTTTGATTGATAATACCCAAAAGATCTTCACTAAGATAATACAAAAAAGGATTATGACATTAAATAAGGAATTTAAAATAATAGATGAGACCCAGGCAGGATTTATGATAGGTCATTCTATTGTCGATCAATAATTTGTTCTATAGCATATAATAATAATATATTAACATAAAAAGACAAAAGTCATACTGTGTCTTTAATGATTTGAGAGCAGCTTTTGATAAAATCAAGAGAGATAAATTGTGGAGGGTACTGTAAGTATATGGGATGAAGCAGGCATTGATTGACATAATAAAAAGACTGTAAACAGATAACTGGACATGTATAAGATATAACAACGAAGGTGACAAGACAAATAAATTTAGTACAAATATGGGATTGAGACAAGGGTGTGTGCACTCCCCTATATTTTTTAACTTGTATTTAAATAAAATCCTTATGAGTTTGTACGATGGGGAACTGCATATGCCAAAAATAGGGGATAGATACTGTTCATATTTGGCATTTGCAGATGATGTCATTTTACTATCTACTAGCTATTTGGAAATAAAAAGAAGCACTGAAAAATGTGGGAATAATTATAAAGAAATGGCACTGGAGATCAATTATACAAAAATAAAATATATGGTTTTTAATAGGACTTTAGTAAGGTAAGGGAAAGACTTGTGTTTAATTCATGATTCCAATATTATAGATAGGGTTCAGAGTTTTTGTTATTTGGGGTTGGGGGTAACCTTTACATGCAATTTAAAATGGAAATTGCATAGAAAGTATATAATGGTCAAAATTAAGAGATTTGTACCAATGGTAGAAAAAAATGCCTATCAATATGTGGGTCAATCTGTTTAATGATTTCTTACGGTCCTTAATGTAAAATTAAGAAGCCAAATTTTATATGGGGCTGAAATTTGGGTTGGGGATGAGAAGGAATGAAAGGGTCTGGAAATATTAAACAAAATTTATAAGAGAATATTGGGAATACCCATGGGAGTATCATCTGCCCTGATTAGATTAGAGGTGGGGCAACCGCTGGCTAGGAGTAATACTGTACAGAGAATGGCATGTTATTGGATTAAGGTTTATGGAATGAATGAAGAGAGACTCCCCAGAATATGCCTAGAAGATTCCTTAGTATATAGTGACAAAGGGTTTGTTTGCCCAGGTTTATATTCTTTAGAAAAAATTGTAAAGCCATATGACCTTCTGAATTGTTTGACAAATAGCCTTATAGTATACAGAAAAGATGCAGAAATATATATAAAAAGAAGAATCAAGGATATTTTTATACAATATGATATGGAAATTAGTAGACATGTGAAAATTAGTAAGTGGTTGGCAAAAAATAAAAAAATACATTTTGCATTGGAATCTTATTTAACAATAATTAAGATCCAAGAAAAAAGAAATCTTTAACAAGATTTCGATTCGAATATTTTGATTTTCAGAAACTGAGAGGCATATTTGTCAAGAAGAAAGAAGGCTACTGTGCATGTAATTCAGGGGAGGGCAATTTGTTACACATTCTGATACTATGTCCACTATATGTATTTGAAAGACAGTTTTTTTTGGGGGGGGGGTAATATATTGGGGAATTTGGATATGGCTTCTGATCTCCAATTGAATAGTTTACTTAAAAGTACAGACACTAGGGAATTGGAACATTTTACGAACTTTTTAGGTATCATTGAAAGGAAAAAAAACATTTAATAAAAAGGGCAGGGAATAGTAAGTGATACAGACTCACAGTATGTATGTGTAAAAATGACTTGGTGTCTAGTTGAGGTGGGTAAAATAGATGATGGTGCAAAAGATCAAATTTAATTCACCAACCTCATTACAGAGAAAGATTGTACAACAAAATTGATTGATCATTGTGAAAAATGCAGAGGATATTATAATAAAAATATTCCTGTTTTTGTATATGTAAATTATTATATATGTAAGGTGCATTGAATGCATGTGCTATGAACATTTTAATTATACTAACAATTATGTTTGTTATACCAATACATTTTACTACTACTACTACTACTATTACCTCTGGTAGGGCTGTGGCCATAATAAATGGGTCCCATGTCAAAAGGGCCAGATATGCTCAACAGGTAACAGTAGTCACCCAACACCTACTCAGATGCTCAGCATGTAAGGAATATTCTGCAGAATCACTTGAAGCAAGTGAAACACCACCTGACTTCAGCACATGGCATCAACACAACTGTGATTAGAATCTCCAGTTGTTGTACTGGTCTATGGTTCTAGACCTTGAGTTGCTTGCCATGCAGTTAGTGCATTCCTTATGGGAGGAAAACTTTAAGCTCTATGTCCAATATCTTGGTGAGTTAGTACCATGGATGTTTGCCCAGAATCACACAAACTATGCTTGGTGCTTCCCATTCATATAAGAGATATGGTCCAGTGGTCAGCTAAGAACTCATCAATCTATGCAGAGTTCATGAAAGGTCATTTTGTTGTTCAGAAAGTTTGATACATTTTTTCCACCATAGCAAGTAACCAAGCTGAAAGGATGAATGAAAAGATTAAGGGTGATGGTAGTGTGATTAGCTTGACAGAGAACCCCACTGCATTAATTTAATTGAATACCACTGGTCCAGAGATTCAAATATTTATAGAACAGTTTGAATCCAACTTCATAGCTTCTGATAAAAATACAGCTACTGAGCACCTTGAGCAGTTGCCTGGAGTTCAAATGAAATCTGCTAGAAATGCTAAAGCAATGGTCTCCACAATTCAGGAAATGGACAACCAATGATCAGATGACAGTCAGAATTTGATTGCTTTGGACATTAAACATGTAATGAGCCAAGATGTTATCAACACTATTAAGACCGTCAAAGTAACTGGTCAAAAACAGCATAATGCATTTGTTGAAGTAAAACATGTGCAGTGCAACACTACAATTACTAATATTATCCCCAAGAACAAATTGCCACTGTTTAGCAATTCATCTCTAAAGAAGCAATCGAGAGTTACACACCAGATCACAACTCTCAATAATAACTACAAACTATTTGGTAGGATGTATATGTCATGGCATTCTAGAAATGGGAATATGGATGATTTCTCCAAGCATGAGAATCAATCTACCCCACCAGCCTTGTCTGATAGGGGCATGTTGAGATAATGCACAAAGTCTAATCTTGTGACTTGCCTGAAAATGTGTGCTCTACCTACAAATATTTCTCCAAGTTTCACTGCCAAAATCCTTGATTGCTCTGCTGTAATTCACATGTTGTCACCCAAAGGCTGTAAGATGTTTCATGACTATGCAGACAAGGGACCCGATTCTCACAGCTCCCAGTGCAACACAAGGTGCTTGCATCACAATGAATGGTACAAAGTGCCCCTTGCACAAAACAGTGCACTGGGAGTGATTCACAAAGGCAGCCTGCGTCAGCTGCAGGCAGCCTGCACCAAGCAGGTCTTGTGTCACCCTTGCATCACAAAATGGTCTGCGGCATGGCACAAGGGGCTTGCAACAGATGCAGGCTGCCAAATCCCTTGAATCATGATTCACAAAACTCTCCAAAAGGGCACATTTTAAAGTACTGTTAGACCAGCCAGGGCTAGTCTAAGGGTACTTAGAAATTTCTCCACCAGGAGAGTTAATAATAATAATAATAAATGTACTTATAAGGTGCCTTATCTATTACCAAGGTGCCAAACAATATAAAAACAGATCAAAATCATACAAATAGCAGACATCAATTCAGTTAAAATCACATAACAATAAATCAGAAAAAACAAAACATTCAATTAGCTGAGAAGGCTTGGTGCCACAGAAAGGTTTTTAAGCCCTGCTTAAATCCCTCCACAGTTGAGCACTCCCATAACCAACGTGGTAGAGAATTCCAAAGGGTGGGTGCTGCATAAGCAAAGGCTCTTGCACCAGATGATTTCAAATTCACTCTTGGGATCTCTAACAACTCATCGTCAGCCGAGCGAAGTGATCAACCAGGGCAGTGAGGGATCAGGAGCTCTTTCAGATAGTCAGGCCCTGTCCATGTAGGGCTTTGAAAGTCAGTAAACTGACTTTAAAGGTGATCCACCACTGTACTGGCAGCCAGTGCAGTTTGCACAGCACTGGGATAATATGACAGGATTGAGCAGATCCTGTCAAAAGCTGGGTCGCCGCATTCTGCGCCAGCTGCAAGCGATGGATTTCTACTCCAGAAAGCCCGAGGTAGAGGGAGTTGCAATAATCCAGGCATGAGGACACAAAGGTGTGGACATGGGTAGGAAGGTCATCAGATGGAACCAGATGCCTAATCCTGGCGATATTCCTAAAATGATAAAAGGATGTTGTGACGACAGCCGACACCTGAGAATGCAGGGTCAGTCCATCATCAAAAACTACCCCCAGGTTACGTACCCATTCAGAGGTCAGGAGTGAGACATCACCAAGAAAAATTCCAGAGGGTGCACAAACACTCGACCCCCCCATCTGATGACCTGGGTCCACAACCAAGACCTCAGTTTCTTCCAAGTTCAACTTCAGCCAGCTGAATCCATCCACTCCTGGAATTCTTTCAGACAGTTATTAAAGACCAAGAGAGCTCCATCCTGGTCAGGTGCAAAAGAAAAGTAGAGCTGGATATCAACTGCATAGCAGTGAAACCTCAGCCCATATCTTCTTACAATGTCTCTGAGGGGTAGCATATACACCGCAAACAACATGGGTGGCAGCACTGAACCCTGAGGCACCCCACATGACAGAGGAATTGAGCATGAAGAATGAACCCCAGACACAACTCTCTGTGTTCTACCCGTGAGAAAAGATGTAAACCATCTGATGACTGTTCCCGACAGTCCACAGATATGCCTCAGGTGCCCTATCAACACCACATGGTCAATGGTGTCAAAAGCTGAAGAGAGATCCAGAAGAACTAAAATGGTATGGTTCTTCGATCTCTCGCCATCAGGAGATCATTGAGCACCCGAACCATCACTGTCTTGGTACTATGTCTTTTACAAAAACTGGACTGGAGCAGTTCACTGATGTCATGGATGATGGTTCTCCAGTTGAGCTGCCACTACTTTCTCAATCACCTTCCCTACAAAGGGAAGGTTAGAGATAGGTCTGTAGTTTGCATGGCAGTCAGGGTCCAAGGTAGCTTTCTTCAAGAGTGGTGTCACCACCGCCTCCTTCAGGGAGCTGGGAAACTCTCCAGATTCCAGGGAGCACCAGCCTATCTGCACAAGGACCAGACCGATGACATCAATACAGCCCAAAATTAGGTAAGTTGGTCTAGGGTCCAAACCTACAGCACGTAGGGTGCACACTCTGGATAATCTGCATGACATCCATGAATTCCAGTCAACTGAAGGTACTCCAGGAAAGCTGAGGTACAGTGACCCTGTACTGATCAAAAGCAACACCTATACTGTAGAGTGTGCTGGCCGAAGTACCGCCCTGATATCAGCCACCTTATTTGCAAAGAATTGAGCAAGCTCATCGCACTCTAATTATGAAAAGGCTTTCCGAATGTGTAGACATGCTAGGTTGCACAGTCTGTCCACAGTTCAAAAAAGCTGAGCTGGTTGATTCTGAGCAGCCACAATCTCCCCAGACAAGAATTCTACCTTCTTACGGGTGACTGCAGATTGATAGACTTGATAATGGTCTATCAATCTAAGGTGGTCGGTATCAAGGGCAGACTTATGCCAGCAATGCTCTAACCTTCGTCCTAGTCTCCGCATCTCCCTCAAAGCCCCAGAAAGCCAAGGAGACCTGGGTTGAAGGGAGACAGGGTGAACATGGACTGGAGCAATGGAGTCCAGAGCTGCTGAGATGACTAAATTATAAACCATCACCATGGTCTTTGGATCATTGCTCGTCAATGAGAGGGACCTAGTTGCCAGCAATGTGCTGCAGTCCCCTTTCCTGAGCCCCAAGCCCCCACTATAATAACAAAGGATCTCTGGTGGTCTAGCAGACCCCACTCCCTGATGTCCTAAGAAGTAGGAATTTAGTGTATTTCTCTGGTGGTAAACTGGACCCCTGCTCCCTGATTACCCCCATATAAATAAACAGTAAAATAAACCCCTTCCAAGGTGGACTAGTGGACTGCCCTCCTCAATGTTTCCATGAATTAATTATTTATTACAAGTCCCTGGTAATCTAGTGGACCCCTTCCCCAATCTCCGATGTCACCAAGATGTAATTATGTATTAAAATTCCCTGGTGACCTGGTGGCTCCCCTCAAAGTCCCGATCCCCTGTTATGACATATTATGACATCATTGGTGGTATAGTGGCCCCCCACACCGGAAGGAAGTGTCCCACCAGCCAGCTCCCTCCATCCCAAAACTGAGCCGATGACTAGCACAGCCCACCACTCACCACCACAGCCAGCTGCCGACTAAGTTCTAAATGAGTGTGTACTGTATACAGTATGCACTCTCTGATCGACAGTTGCCACTGAGCGCATACTGTATACAGTTGCACGCGCATTCAGATCTCAGTCAGCAGCTGGCTTTGGTGGTGAGTTGTGGGCTGTGCCAGTTGATGGCTCTGTTTGAGAATGGGGAAGTTGGGTGCTGGGAAACGTTCTGCCATGTCAGGGGGAGTGATGGGCCACTATACCATCGATAATGTCTTAAAGGAGAAAGTAACCAGGAAAGGCACACTAAGCAGGATCTTGTTTCCTGGTCCATCCTGGGAGCACAAGGAAGTTACAGTAAGTGACTTGATCATGGTCACACAGTATGCAAGTGGGGTTGATAGGATTCAAACCCAGCTCTGTAGGTTTGCAGCTAAGTGCCCTTAACCACTACACTATACTGCCTCCTTAAAGTGGAATCAACAAAACTAGTCTTCTAGAGGCCAAATCTAATCATGTTTTTTTCCTATTGTAAATAATATAACATGTTCTGTAAATGCTGTGTGTCCAATGTACAACTGAAAAAAAAGTATAGGATTAAGGTTTCAGATCTGAGACGTGCTAATGGTCAAGGCATATGATGCCCTGCATGTGAAAAATGAATAAAGATGTGGCATTACAGGGGATCGGGGGGGGGGTGCTAAATCAACAGGGAATTTGAATATGTAAGTGCATATTGGAGACATCAGGGAGGGTGCTCACTAGACAACTGGGGACTTATAATAAATTATTAATTCATGGTGACATTAGGGAGGGGTCCACTAGTCCACCAGGGAGGGGGTTTATTTTACTATTTGTGTATATGTGGTAATCGGGGATCAGGGGCCATTAGACCACCAGGGAAGAATACTAAATATCTATTTCTTGGAGACATAGGGGAGGGGTGTCTGCTAGACTACCAGGGAATGACTGGCGACATTGTGGCCTGTTCAGGTGAGCACTGCTATGGTTGTCACAGGCTGCTGGTCTTTGCCACTAGGACCTTACTCAAACAAGAATCAGGTGCAGTGTCCCTGGTGCACCTGGGTTTGCTGCAGCCCTAGATCACCACAACTTGTGGTGATCTAAAGACTTCTTAAGAATTGGGTCCAAGATATTTATACCACATATCCTCATGCAGCTGGAGGCAGTGGATCATTTAGACATTCTGTGTGAATGTTACCTTGCTCTCAGTCTTAAAAATTTAACCAGACAGAAAAGAGGAGATGGACACCATGTAGTAATAAGAGAATCTACACCAATTCCAAAAAAAACTGCCACAGTTTTCTATGAGTAGATATGAATAAGACTGAACTAGTCTTGCAGGAAAAATACATTGCTACTCTGTCTGTTGAAGGAAAGGAGGTATACAGTACACAAGACAAAGGAATAGTTTTCTCACATGGAAGCAACATCAGTCCAGACTTGGTACAATGTGACCATGAAGAAACAGATACCAGGATTCTTTTGCAAACTCTTCACTCTGCAATCCAAAGTCATCATCATCAAAGTCATAGGAGGAAAGAGAGCTTACCTGGGGGTGTGGTTTAGACAATAGAAAAGCAGGTGAGTCAAATTACAACTTCCTGTTGCTAGTCTTGCTTGTAGAGCAGAAAGCAGCTAACTAAAAGAAGCTACATTTTCTTCTTAATTTAAAACTTATATCTCAGTAGGAGTCAGTGTCAGTTAAGATTAAGTAGACAGATAACTTTAATAGAAGTAGAAGTGGTCTTATTTAAGGTTAAAAAAAGAAAGAAAAGAAAAGAAAGAAAGGCAGTGTGTGTTCTGTGCAGGGAAAGGTACTGTATCAGGTGACTTTGCTAAACCAGTAGGAGGAAAGAGAGCTTACCTGGGGGTATGGTTTAGACACTATAAAAGCAGGTGAGTCAAATTACAACTTCCTGTTGCTAGCCTTTTTTCTTACCAATTGCCCTCCATCCCACCCACCCAAAGCCAGTTCTACTTTTATAGCCACTGGATTTAACTGTCAACAGGAACTTCCTGTTTGGCAGTAGGAAGAAAAGGATCATAGAGAAACATTGGTTTTGTCAACCCTGAAGTAGAAAAAGTAGCTCACTCTCCCCACCTAGCTACTGGTAGTTTGATCTTGAGCAAGGAAGAAGGAGACTACTGAAGAAGACAGGAAGTTGCTGTCCCAGAACAGGAAGGGTGAGAGTTGTAAGGAGAGGAGAGAGTAAGCATCCAGAGAAACAGTAGAGGGGACACAAAATAAGACATGATAGGAGTGGTGCAGTGCAATGGCTGTGGGGCGGCAGTGTTCTGGGAGACATTTTGGAGGCTGTGATGCTGCCCTATTTGCAGGCACCTCTCTGGTCTGAGAGAGGAGGTTGCCCGTCTCCAGGCTGACCTGGCTAGGATTCACGAAACCTCCTCCCCCACCCAGGGACCACCAGGGTCAATGCCACTACCTCAGAGGTTGCCAAGAAAGAAGAGTGGCTGGACCAGGGTGGGCTCAAGGAGGGACAGGGTGGTGGAACAGAGTTGCATCCCTCCAGCTGTACCTCTTCACAATTCATTCACTCTTCTGGTGGATAGTGGTTCCTCTATGGAGGCACCTGCAGTGGAGACCAAGGAGAATGCTGGGAACCTTCACAAAGGAGACCCAAAGGAGGGTGGCATGGTACCCCACAGGGGAAGGAAACAACTCCTGGTGGGGGACTCAATCATTAGGGGGGTAGAATTGGGGGAGGATGGGGAGAGGGTGGTAAGGTGCCTTCCTGGCGCCATGGCTTGGAGGGACAGGAAGCGAATCCTCAGGATCATGGAGGAGCTGCACAAGGGAGGGAGCTGGATGTCATTGTCCACCTGGACAAATGACCTGGCTAGGAATGGATCAGAGCAGTGCAAGAGGAGTTTGTAGTGGGGAAGGGGCTCAGACAAGTAGCGATATGGTAACCTTCTTGGAGGTGCTGCCTGTCTATGGCAAGGAGATGCTAGCACTTCTCACCAGGGAATTCAATGAGGGTTGAAAATTGGTGTGGAGCCCAGGGTTTTGGCTTCATTGGGGTCTGGGAGCCACTCTGGAGGAATGCAGACCTATACTGGTGTGATGGTCTGCATCTGTCCAGGGGGAACCAGAATCCTAGGTGAGAGGTTTAAATGCTTCATTGGCAAGCATTTAAACTAGCCAAGGGGAGGCACTGAAAGAGCTGGGAAATCTGAGCCTCCCCCCACAAAACATGGTGATTAGTGAGGTAAACACCAAGGTACAGAAGTTATTAGGGAGCAGAACAGATTTAAATGTCAAAAAAGGCAAAGGCAGTAAGGACAGAAATGGGGCTAAAAGGGGTAAGGCTATCAAAAAGTGGAGGGTGATGAGTACCAATGCCTGTAGTCTGTGTAACAAGCTCCCTGAACTAGTGGCCTTGATGGAAGAGGGTTGCCTGGATATTGTGGCAGTCACAGAAACATGGTACACAGAGAACCATGACTGGGATGTCAACATACCAGGATACACAATCTACAGGAGGGACAGGGAGGGTAAAAGAGGAGGAGTAGCTCTCTATGTAAAGGAAGGGATCAAAGCAACAGAACTAAAGAGTAAACAGGGAGCAGATGAGGCACTTTGGGTCACCCTGGAGACAGGAAATGGCACCACAATCCGCATGGGGGTTGTATACAGACCCCATCTCAGGAGGGAATGGACAAGGAAATGATAGAAGGCTTTCTTAGAATGGCAGAAAAAGGGGAGATATTGTTGATGGGGACCTGAATATGCCAGATGTTAACTGAGCACCTTTGCTGCAGGCACATCCAAGAGCAGGGTCATTCTTGATGCCCTACAGGGGGCATGTCTCAGACAGCTAGTATTGGAACCGACTCAGGAGGAAGCAATCTTAGACCTGGTACTTTCAAATGGGGATGGAGAAAGAATCTCAGATTTAGAAGTGGGTAGCCATCTGGGAACAAGTGACCACCAAACAGTGTGGTTCACGATAAACACAGCCATACAATCAAGCCATACAAAAGCAAGAGTACTAGACTTTAGGAGGGCTGACTTTGGGAAAATGAGAGAGTGCCTCAGAAAAACACTAGCAAACAGGCAAGAAGGAGGGGTGGAGGAACAATGGGGAGTGATCAAAACAGCCATCACAGAGGCAACAAGCCTTTGCGTAAAAAAAAATCAATAAAACACAACAAAGGAAAAAAACGTTATGGTTCACAAAAGAAGTGGCAGGGAAGGTTAAGGAGAAAAGGGCAGCATTCAGGAAATATAAGGAAACACAGAAGGAGCAGGACAGAGAACTTTATCAGTTAAAGCAGAAAGAGGCTGGGAAGGTAGTCAGAATAGCAAAGGCCCAAACCGAAGAAAGGATAGCCAGTTCTGTTAAGAAGGGGGATAAGACCTTTTATAGGTACATTAGGGAGTGAAGAAAGACCAAAGGAGGGATACTGAAGCTTAATAAAGGGGAGGGAATGTGGGTAGAGGGTGACAGTGAAAAAGCAGGGTTACTGAACGAATATTTCTGCTCAGTATTCACAAAGGAAGAGGAGGGAGAGTTACCTAAACCAAACAAGAGAAACACTCTGAAGACGGGGGTCGATACCAGTCCATTTACAGAAGAAAGGGTTCTGAAAGAACTAATAAAATTGAAGTGGACAAAGCAATGGGCCTGATGGGATTCACCCAAGAATTCTAAAAGAACTAAGGGTAGAACTAGTAACATCGCTGACTACTCTCTTTAACAAATCATGGGAGGATGGGGTGGTACCCAAGGACTGGAGGAAGGCAGATGTAATTCCTCTTCACAAAAGTGGGAGCAGAACAGAGGCAGGAAACTACAGACCAGTTAGTTTGACCTCAGTGGTAGGGAAAATGATGGAATCACTTCTGAAGGAAAGAATTGTTGAGTACCTAGAGGCCATTGGGGCACAGGACCTGAGGCAACATGGATTCACGATGGGAAGGTCGTGTCAGACGAATCTAATAGATTTCTTTGACTGGGTGACCAAAGTAGTAGATCAGAGAGGGGCTGTGGACATGGCCTACCTAGATTTTAGCAAGGCATTTGATACAGTCCCCCACAAAAGATTAATACACAAGATAGCCAGCCTTGGAATGGGTCCCAAGGTGGTAGCCTGGATAAAAAAATTGGCTAGACAACAGGACGCAAAGGGTAGTAATAAATGGAGTACACATGAAGAAAGGAGGGTTACTAGTGGGCACCGAGGGTTCAGTACTGGGACCGGTCCTTTTAATGTCTTTATAAGTGACATTGCAGAGGAACTGAAGGAAAAGTATGTCTCTTTGCAGATGACACAAAGATCTGCAACAGGGTTGATACACAGGATGGAGTGGAAAGGATGAGAAGGGACTTGGCAAGGTTGGAGGAATGGTCAAATGTATGGCAGCTCAGATTTAATGCAAAGAAGTGCAAGATAATGCACATGGGAAACAAAACGCAGGGGAAGTGTACACAATGGGGTGAGATACTGACAATAGTAAAATAGAAAGGACCTGGGGGTAATTATATCAGATGACCTAAAGGTGGGCAAGCAATGTGAGAAGGCAGTAAGGAAGGCTGGAGGGATACTGGGATGCATAGGAAGAGGCATCAATAGTAGAAAACAGGAAGTTGTTATCCGTCTGTACAGACAGTTGGTGAGACCCCATCTGGAGTACTGGGTGCAGTTCTGGAGACCCCATCTCCGCAAAGACATAGACAGAGTGGAGGCTGTCCAGAGTAGGGCAACCAAAATGGTGCATGGTCTGCCCCAGAAGACATACGAAGAAAGACTAAAGGAGCTTAATATGTATACTCTTGAGGAAAGAAGGGAGAGAAGGGACATGATAGAAACTTTCAAGTACCTCAAGGGAATTAACAAAGTCCAAGAGGGTAGCATCTTCCAGAAAAAGAGATGTGCAAGAACAAGGGGGCACAATTTGAAGATAGAGGGGGGACGGCTCAGGGGTAATGTGAGGAAGTATTTTTTCACTGAGAGGGTTGTGGCTGCATGGAACAGCCTCCCTGAGGAGGTCGTGGAGTCAAGAACAGTGGAGGACTTTAAGAATGCATGGGACAGGCATGAGGCAGTCCTAGGGGCGGGGTAAGAGGAAGTAAGATGTTGATTAACTAGGATCTGCAGCTTATCTGTTAGGTAGGAAAATGGGCAGACTAGGTGGGCCAAGCGGTCCTTCTCTGCCGTCAAATTCTATGTTTCTATGTTTCTATCACCAAACCATAATTAGGACAGTTGAGACATGTGGTAGTCCTTGCAGTAGCAGCATTTCATTCTCTTCCTCTGAATGAATTATGAATAGTCTTTGGAGTAAAACAGCACTACTGGTATATATCGGCTTATGGCACTGCAGAAAATATCGGAGATCAGAAATTAAAGGCTTTACCATTCTTTCATGCCTTTATGGGATGTGATCCAGTATCAGCATTTAGTGATATAGGAAAAAAGCTTGGGAAATATGGGGAGCTGTTCCATTTATTACAGAAGTTTTTCTTGACCTGTCCCATGCACCCACATGTCTATTTCTGAGGAGACAATGAACCAGCTTGAGAGGTTTGTTGTTCTCCTCTATGACAGAACCAGTGAGTGCCAACATGTAAACCAGGCAAGGAGGCAGATGTTTGCAAAAGGAAGACCACTAGAACACATCCCTCTAACTTAGGCTGCCTTAGTGGAGCACACTAAAAGAGCTGCATATCAGGAAGGTCATTGCTGTGAGAAAACACTATTGACACAACAAGAACTACCAAGTCCAACTAGTTGGGGTTGGAAACTTGACAGTGAGAAAGACTAGATCCCCATCTAGACAGTCCTTCCAGAAGCAGCTATATCATGCAAACAGTTGATCAAATGTGGATGCAGAAAGGCTTGAAGATCACCATGAAAATGTTTTAATGCTTCACTAACGTATTGATTTGTAGGCTTGTGCAGGATCATGCTACAGAGACAATGATAGTGATAACTAAGTATTTTGGTAATTTCTGGAAACAAGTATGATAATTTTAATTTCATTCATTCCTTAATTGTAGGAACATTGGAACATAGGAATCATGTTGGCAGATGGGAATCGCATCATCCATCTAGTCTGCTCGTTTTTCTGTCCGCCTCCCTATTTTGAATGCACCCTGATTTGTACACAGTGTCTGTCCCATGCGAGTCTGAACTCGCATACTGTCTTTGATTCCACCACCTCCTGAAGTAGGCTGTTCCATGAATCTATGACCCTATCTGTAAAGAAGTACTTCCTGAGGTTGTTTTTGAACCTGCCTCCCACCAGACACAAGTTGTGCCCCCTTGTACGCACATCCCTGTTTTTCTGGAAGAGGTTTCCTGCTTGTGTTGTGTTGATCCCCTTAATGTACTTAAAAGTTTCAATCATGTCCCCTCAGTTTCTTCTCTGCTCAAGGGTGTACAGATTGAGTTCTCTGAGTATTGCCTTGTATGGCTCATGACGCAGTCCATGCACCATCTTTGTAGCCCTTCTCTGTATCGTCTCCAGGAGGTCTATATCTTTTTTGAGGTGGGGCCTCCAAAACTGTACCTTAAATGTGGCCTCACCAAGGTCCTGTAGATAGGAATAATAACCACACTCTTTCTACTTGTAATTCCCCTACCAATGCAGCCAAAGCTGCCACTCACCCTCTGTGCTGCCTTTTCACACTGTTTTCCAACCTTTAAGTCATCCAAGATGACTACTCCGAGGTCTCATTTTGTCTTTCTCTCCTCTAACTGATGCTCTCCTAGTGTGTACTTTATCCCTGTGTTTCTTTTTCCTGTGTGCATAACCTTGCATTTCTTGCTATTAAACTTCAACTGCCAATCCCTGGACCATTCCTCAAGTTTTTCAGGTGTGCCTCCATACCTTTCACTCCCTCCTGCATGTCTACTCTATTCCAGAGTTTTGTGTCATCTGCAAACAGGCAAACCTTCCCCTTCAATTTGTTTGCAATATCCCCGACAAATAAGTTAAAAAGGATACATTCCAGCACTGACTCCTGTGGAATGACAATGGTCACTTTGCCTTCCCTTGATAATGATCCATTGACAAGCACTCTCTGTGTCCTATCTTGCAGCCTGTTGGTGATCCAGCTCACTATCTTATGACTGACTCCTGTATGCTCTAATTTGTTAGTTAGCCTTCTATGAGGGATGGTGTCGAAGACTTTGCTGAAGTCCAGGTACACAATGTCCACTGCTCCTCCCTGGTCGACTGCTCTGGTGACCAAGTCGAAAAAGTCAGTCATATTGGTCTGACAAGAGTGTCCTGCTGTGAAGCCATGTTGCCTGGGGTCAATCTTTTTGCTATCCTCCAGGTACTTCACTATCCTCTCCTTTAGCAATGACTCCATAATATTTCCTACCACCAAGGTCAAACTGACTGGTCAGAAGTTTCCTGCCTCTTCCCTGCTTCTGGTCATATGTAAAGGTACTAATGTTGCCCTTTTCCAGTCCTGAGGTACTATTCAGCTTTCCAGTGACTTGCTGAAAATCTCAACCAGTGGTGTGGCGAGTTCTTCCCAAAGCTGCTTCAGTACCCAAGGGTGGATGCCATCTGGTCCCATTGCTTTATTTACCTTGAGCCTATTCAGCTCTTCTAGGACCCTTTTCCTTGTGAAGGGTCTTGTGTCTGCTCCTGTGGTGTCGTGTACTGACATACTTAGTGTAGGACTCTTCCTGCTGTCTTCTATGGTGAAGACAAAGCAAAAGAAATCATTTACTAACTCTGCTTTGTCTTCATCTGTCTCTGCCATCTTGCCTTCCTCTGTTGCTAACCTGACTATTCCCCCCCTACTCTTTCTTTTGTCCCTTATATATCTGAAGGTTTTGTCTCCCCTCTTAACCCCCTGTGCTATTTTCTCCTCCATTTGTGCTTTTGGGGCCAGATATTCAAAACTTTGCCCCGGGGCTAAATTAGCACTGCCCTGTGGGCAAATTTAGCCCAGAGCACAAAGCAAGCTATATTCAAAAGGAAATAGCCCAGTGCTAATCCTGCTGAATGGAGCAATCTAAGGAAACCAGGCAAACTGGTCTGGGAGTGCAGGGCAAAAATAGCCCAGGAATAAGATAGCACTGAATATAGCAACAGGGAAGTGCAGCTCATTAGACTCTGTAGCAAGCCAGTATTGCAGGTGGAGAACATTGTGTGTGATTGCACAGAGATGTCTCACAGCTACTGCAAACACACCCCTCAATCTCCTGCCTCATAAATCAGGGACAAGGCTTAAAACAATCAGGGACACAGGTTTACAATCAGGGACACACCTTAAAAATCGGTGATATCCACTCAGGAAACTGGTAGAATAAGTGGTGTACTGTAAAATGCATTGTTTAAGGAAGAACACATCTGTAACATTAATGTCTGACATCATGTTATGCCTGCAACCCCCACTGTTTGGTCATGGAAACACAATTTTTAGGAGGGACAGTAAAAGTGTGAGGTAACTCCAGGGACGTCCCTTATAATCAGAGACAGTTGAGAGGTATGACTGCAAACAACAATGTAATCCACACACTGCAGAACTGTGCTTAGTGTGCTATGCTGAAGTAAGGTTGGCCCGGGGCTAACCTGATTGCACAGTGCTAACACAATAGCCTGGTGCAAACTGGTTAGCCCGGGGCAAACGGGAGCTATATTCAAAGCTTCCATGCAAATGAGCCTACTTAGGTAATCCGTGGGCAAAAAAGTACATTTGCATCTCATTACATGCTGTTTAGCATACATTACCATTACCATGCAGTTTGCCTAGTGCTACTGCATGGAGCAAAAAGCTCCCCCTTTTGGTCAGAATGGAAGTACAGGCTGGATGCTGCAGGCCAAGGCATACCCACAGCATTCCCTGTTGGTCAGAATGGAAGTACAAGCTGGAAGCAGCAGGAACTGTGTGCTGGAAGGCACAGTCAGTGCATACAACACACCCATTCAGCTGTGCAAGCAGGACCTGTATCTATCTATCTATATCTATATATATATATATAGATATATATATATATAAATAGATATATATATATATATATATAAACAGACACACTGCCAATTGCCATACATGCCCTGGAGGATGCCTCCCCCAACAACACAGGTACCCAACTGCAGTAATGGGTGAAACACAGTGGGGGGGGATGCAATGCACGTGGCAGGCATAAGGAAAACCTGCTGGGAGCAGGGGGATGTCAGCTGCAGGGTCACTGGGCTGTGCAGTGTAGCCATTCAGTATATAGGGACCTGGGCAGACAGGCTGGGCCAGGCAGCCCTTCTCAGCCGTCATGGTCCCTGTTCCCACATGTGTGGGTTCCACTCCCTGGTAGTCTAGTGGTTCCCCTCACTCCCCTGCACATATTCCCACCCCCATTTAAAAAAAAAACAGTCTGTTTCCCTGGTAATCTAGTGGTCCCCCAACCCCCCAGCATGCATCCCGACCCCTGTTTGAAATAAAAACAGTCTGTTTCCCTGGTAGTCTAGTGGTGCCCCCACCCCCTGCACATATCCGACCCCGTGTAATATACAAATAGATCCATTTCCCTGGTAGTCTTGTGGTCCCACCACCCCTGCACGTATCCTGACCCCATGTAATATACAAATCGATCCATTTCTCTGGTAGTCTAGTGGTCCCCCACCCCAGCACGTATCCTGACCCCATTTAAAATAGAAATAGATATGTTTCCCTGATGAGTCTATTGACCCCCTACTTGGCATTGACACCTTGACCATCCAAAGTCCATCCCAGAATGGAGCTGGTGACTGGCTCAGCCCTCCTCTCACCACCAGCCCGGCCGCTGGCTGAGGTGGGAAGAGTGCTCCTTCAGTCAGCGGCCCGTCAGTGAGTGAATGAGGCTGAGATGGTCACCCGGCTCCTGGGATAGACTGGAAGGTCAGGATCTCAGCTGCCAGTGGGGGGGCACTAGTTCAGGGAAACATATCTATTCTATTTAAATAAGGGGTTAGAGACATGCTGAGGGGTGGAGACACCACCAGGTCTCAGAAAGCAGATCTATTACTACATTACACGGGGTGGGAATATGTTCCGGGGTGGGGAACCTCAGCAGAGAAATGATCTGTGGTGATATTGTAGTCGAGGACGCTGTGTGCAGTAATACTGAACTTCTGAGGCTGGGTTTTTATTTCAACAGTGAATACGTGACGAACCCTGGACTAACAGGAAACAGGCTGTTTGTTCTTTCAAACAGGGTCAGGATGCATGGTGGGGGGACCACCTAATTCCAGAAATGAATCTATTGTTTTATTTAACGAGGGTCAGGATACATTCTGGGGGTGGGGACCACTAGACTACAGGGAAATGGATCTATTGTTATATTAAATGGGGGTCGGGATACGTGCTGGGGGGTTGGGGGCCACTACACCACCATAGCATGCCATGTTATTCAGTGCTACTGAGGGTTGGGGATCGGGAAGGGGAAGGGAGGGGTTGACACCACAGTATTACCTCCAGCTTTTTGCCAGCGGTATTTGGCGCCATGCTACAGGTCACGCTAATGAATGCCTATACACAGCGCTATACATTGGAATATGCCAGTGCACCGGCATTCAGGGCCGCTCCCCTAACTCCCTCCCTTACATACATTATAATTTAGTGTCGGTGCTAATACCTAGCACCGGCAATAAATGTCCCTTACAATATAGCAGTTGGTGGCAAATTTGGTGCTGGTCCAATGCAATGGATTTGCGCCCCACATTATCTTTTGAATATCTGGCCCTTGATCTTCTAGCTGCCTTACTTGCCTCACTCAGCTTATTTTTGCATTTTTCTCTATCTAATTCACTTTTAGTTTGTTTATATTTATCAAACGCCCTCCTTTTTCCCTTGATTTTGGTTGCATCTTCCTTGGTGAACCAGAGTGGATTTTTCTTTCTTTTGGATTTGGTGATCTGCATAGTGCATGTAGCTGTACCTGTATTTAAAACAGTTTTAAGGCCTCCCAACAGTCTTCTACATCTTCTGAGTTTCTGTTGTCTGTAACAGGTATTTAATATTGAAATGTTGTAACCTGATTTCGTGTGATAACAGACTGTCATTTGTGTGAAGTATACTTTTGTGAAATAATTACTGTAAACATACCCTGTTTCCATTTGATTAATATTTCAAGCAATCTTTTTAAATGTTTATCAGTTATACACATGTCTAAAGATCCATAATGAGTGTTTGCTTGTCTTTAGATGATGGCACATCTCTACATCACAGTTATTGGTATACTTCAAATTGTACATTTGATACCTTCTATCCCTTTGTGGATCTGTTATTACCAGGCAACTCCGTGGGTGGGCAAATTTTAATTTCAACAATTTTAAACACCATCCATGTTAACCAATTGTATTCTCTTTTGTCCCCGACCTCAACCAATTTAGGGGCCAAATAGACAGCACAATGATGAGTACCAAATTTACTTAGATTTTCAAATCTTGCCAATCTGTAGTACATTGTATCCATTTTCTTCAGGACTGATTTGCTAGAATTTTGATATAGTAAACCACTATATTCCAAGACTGGAATTAATAGTGTAACTAGTTTCATTCTTATCTCCTTTGACAGGCATGAGGACACACTACGCAATGCACCAAGTTTTTGATTTGTCTTTTTGGCCAACAAATTTACATGTTCAGTAAATGTCAACTTGTTGTCAACATAAACACCAAAACATTTGTAGCATTTTACTTTAGCCACATTGTGCCCATTCTTAGATCAGGTGTACAAGTTCCATTTTGATAAGTAGTAGTGGTAGTAAAAGATTTATTTATACAGTGTAAGTGATAGTACAACTTCACAACACCATTAGGGCCACAAAGCCCTCTTTTCAAGGCACACCTGTTTGATGGCAGTAATAACAATATTTCATATAAGACAAAACAAATTCATAATAAAAAAAGACATAAGTACATAAGCTAACCATATTTTCTAATGCAGCCTAAAAATAGTATTAATTCATCTGTTACATATGCAGTGGAAACTTAGTTCCTGTTTCATTGCTGTTTTGAACTTTCCCACAGACATATCTTGAGTTTTCAAAACAGTTGGAAGATTATTCCATGTTGTCGAGGCTTTATACTGAAATGACATTGTTCCAAATTTGTTCTTTATTTTTGGAACCACCAATTCTCTGGCCCCTGTTTTCCTTAAGTTAAGTTGATGCAAAGAGCTGATTAGTTTTCCAGCTAGACCTACAGGGGAATCAAGTTTGTAAATTTTATATACAAGGTTAGCCCAGATATCTTGTCTTTGGAACTCCAAAGATGTCCGTTTTAAATTTTTATACATCAAACAGTGATGAGTATCATATTTACATCTTAGTCAGTGTCAGTGGCTCAGCAGGTAGCACACTCGCCTCTGATGCCAGTAGATCAGAAGGCTGTGGGTTCTATCCCCACACCAGACACTTGGGTTAATATCCCAATACTGACACTGTAGTGCAACATGAGGGGGTTGCTGCACTCCTGAGGTTCCATCTTTCAGATGAGACATTAAACCGAGGTCCCATCTGCCTGTTCTGGTGGTAGTTCAGGTGGACGTTAAAGATCCCATGGCACTTCTTGAAAAGAGTAGGGGAATTTTTTATTTGACAACATCAAAATCACATATATACAAAAAATGTGTTAAGTCACACTAAACAATATGTATAGTTATAAAGTTCAATCTCACAAACTGAAAAATAAATTAAAACATACAAGAGTACATGACTCATAAACAGAATAAATACTTTTTGCAATTATGCATTCTATATTTGATCAATTTCTTATTTGTCATAACTGTCAACAATGTAGCCATTATATTCCCTTTTAGATTTAGTACACATATCAAAGTAACATGAATTCTCCTTCTGAATGAGGGGAATTCTTATTTAGATAATTTATGTGCTTTCCATACCTATTCATAGCAACTCCTCTTCTCATCACTAAGTGAAAAACATTTGAGTATATCAGTCCTTCTGAGGTACTTTCATAATTCATTTCTCTACTGCTCCATCTACTCCATATACAGTAGTTGTAGTTCTAGTCAGAATCAACATTACTTTTCTATGTGATGGGAAAGTCATTATTTGTTATCCATGGAAGCCCTTTCCAGTATTCTAACAATTTCCTCCTTGTTAAGATAGTTTTCTCTTTCCTATAGATGTTTTTTTTAAATTAACTGTAATTTTGTTCAGTAATTCTGTAAAGCCCCCCTTCTTTTGTTTGAGCACAAAACTACACCTCATCGACCAGATATTCCATTTAAAAATTACCATCATTACTTGTAAGGTACTTTTATGCCATTTTTGACATTCAGTATGAAATATTCCATACATAATATTTTCAAAACTTATGGTGCTAAAGATATTTTCCCCCCATTGTTGTGCCATATAAGTCCAAAACCCTGAGATAAAAGAACATTGGAATAGTAGATGCATTATGGTTTCTTCCACATTAATACATGTTAATCTGCTACAAATCCTTTCTTGTTGAGGTTTATGTTTTTGATTTGACTTTACATTGATTTTTTCATGGCATGCTAACCAGTGAAAATCCCATATGTGTTCTGTCACTCGTTTGTTATTCAGAAATGTAATTAATGCATTCCTGTGTTCTCTAGGACATTTTACAAAAACCTCTTCCACCAAACAGGTGGTTTCTAATGTATAAAAATATAGCTGTTTTCTTTGCATATCTATCATCTGCTCTTTTATGACATCCCATTGTTTTATTCTCATGAAGGCGTATCTTCTGTATTCTGGGATTATAACAGATATTTTTAAAGCTCTCAAAGATGTTGTTTCCCACATTTGTAGCCAGTATGCACATTCTGGTTTAAGGAGATGTTCCCATCCTGTATTTCTATTCATTATCAAAAGTTTTATGTTAGCATATAAGAAAAAAACAATTAAAAAATATGATGGGGTTTGGCATAATCAAACCTCCCTTCTTTATTGATAAGTATAACATTTCTCTTTTTAAGGGGTTTAGCCTGCTTCCCAAGCAAGCCTGAAAAAATATACTTAACAATGTTGTTTCTAGTTCTTTTGGTGGTGGAAAGATGTAGCTAATGTATAAGAAAACTGGGATTAGATAGGTTTTAATTAAGTAAATTCTCTTCATTTTTGCTCAGTTTCCACCTGTTCCATTGTACTATCTTCTGCTTACCGATGTCAACTTTCCTGTCCCAGTTCAGTCTATCTAGGTTCTCATTCCCATAAAATATTCCCAATATTTTTATTGGCTCTTTTGTAATTTCAATCCATGTTATAACCCCCTGCCACCTTAATTGATAATTCAGTCTCTGCCCTATGCACTTCTCTAAGTTTAAAGATGCTCCTGACATCTTCCCAAATTTCTCACAAATTTTGAAAGCTTTGCAAAGAAACTTCTCATCTTGTACCATTAAGGTCATATCATCTGCATATGCAATTATTTTGTATATAATCACCTGAGTATTTATTGTTATCACTCTTATTTCCTCCCCTTTATTTATTGTTCTTAAAAGAGGGTCTATAAAAGAATCATATAGTATGGGGCTCAGGGGGGTAGCCTTGTCTAACACCTCTTTTCAAATGTATGAGAGGACCCTTCCACCCTTGTATTGTTGGTCTGATAGTTGCAGTATTATAAATACATTTTAACTATTTTATCATTTTCTCTGGTATATGATAATGAGTTAATGTTTCCCACAAAAAATCATGGTTAACCTGATCGAATGTTTTTTTTTTGGTCTAAGGACACCAAGTATCCAACCATGTTGCCCAGTTTTCAATGCTCGACTACTTCTCTTAGTAATATGAGATGACTATGTATTTGCTTCCCCAGAATTGCATATGATTGTGCTGGGAAGAAAAGTTTTGATGCTACTGTTGATAGTCTTGTAGCTAGTATTTTTGTTAGTATTTTAAAGATGAATTTAACAAAGTGATTGGCCTCCAGCTTTTCATTTCCACTGTGTCTCCTGTTTTATATATGTATGTTAATATACCTTCATTTAGTTCTAAAGGGATTTGTTCTGTCTCAAGCATAGCATTTAATAATTGAGTTAATTCCAGTACTAGAAGTTGGGCTATGATCTTCATTATTTCATTTGGTAGGCCATCCTGCCCTGGTGATTTATTCCCTGTTAGTGTTAAAATTGAATTCTGTACTTCCTCTTCCTGTATCTCTCTTTTTATATTCTGTATCTCTTCTTTTTCTACGAATGGTATGTCTAAGTTTCCTAAGAAACTATGTACCTTTCCATTGTCTACTTGTAATAAAGCATACATATCTCTAGTATATGTGGTCACAATTTCTTTAATATTTTTCTGTTTTGTATGTTCTATTCCTTCTTTATTCTTATCTTCATCTTAACCATTGTTTTACTTTGTATTTGTTTTTGCCAGTGTTCATAAGGACATATGACTTCTGACTTACCTAGGGTTCCAAATTGCTGTTGATAATGCAATATGGTAGGTTTTTTATTATGGAAATCTAGCATTTTTTGTTTTAAGTTTGTAATTTGTAGGGTCAGATTTTGTCCAGTTTCATGTGATATTGATAGTAATTGTAAATTTCTGCTGTATTGTAGATTCTGCAAATATTGTTCTCTATTGCTGTTTCTACTTATTCTTTTACATAATTTCTGAAGGTCTGCCTTTGTGTCTATCCACCAGATGACCTAGTCCTCAAAAAAAATAAAAACAGACTTTCTAGCCTGTAAAAAGTCTTGCAATATTTGTCTTGTTTCTGGTTCTGAGAGCAGGGAGGTGTTTAGTTTCCAATCTCCTAGTCCTTTTAAGTCTTTTATATACCTCCCCAAAGTTACTGACACTATATTATGATCTGAAAATGCTGCTAGTGTTACTGTAGTTTTACTAAAGGGTATAGTCTTTGATAGAAATATATAGTCTATTCTAGAGGTTAGACACCCTTTATGAAAAGTTGGAAGCTCCCGTTTTGTACACTGGAAGACTGCATCTGTCAAATTTGATCTTTGTACCAATTGTGCTAGTAAGCTGGAATCACAGTATGGTTTAGCTGTCTTTGTTCTAATTCAGCAGTTAAAATCTCCAGCAAAGGCAATAGTATGTGTTGTTTGTAAATATGGTTGAATAGCCTATAGTACTTCACAGCGTAATGCATTCAACTGAGGTGCATACATATTTATCAGTCTGTATGGAGAGTTGTGTAGTAGCACATCTAAAATTAAAACCCTGCCTGGCATTAAATCAAAAAGCTTTAATAATCTAACTTCCAGATGCTTGAATAATATTCCCACCCCTGAACAGGTATCCTCTCCTATAGACCAGAAGAAGGGTCCTAAGAACCATGATTCTGTGGCTTTCTGTACCTCTGATAAGGTGTGTAACCTTGTGTCTTGCAGGAAAAATATCCCAAAATGTAAAAAGGATAACACAGACAAAACTGTTTTCCTTTTATCAGCTCTTTTTATACTATTTACATTTACCATATGAATAGAGAATGGTTCTGTCATGATTTATAGCTCCCTTTCCTACTTTGTTTGTCAATGTTTTTCAATTTAACTCTGGCTTTCCTTTTTTGTTGCCACTTAGGTTTGTCTTTCCCCTCAGTGTCTGTTGTGCCTTCCTGAAGGGAGGACTATTCAGATTCTTCTTCTGAATGTTCAGTCTGCAGAACATCAGATTTGTTTTTTAAAGGGATTGATGTTCTTCCCAGCTCTGCTACCTGCTTGGATTTCTGTCTTGTTATTCATCCTTCTAATTTCTTCCCTGGAGTTGGGGGGGAGGCATCACTTTCCCCTGAAGGCCCTTTCTCTAGTTCTACTCTCTCTGAATGTGTAGGTGCAGTCTCAAGATTCCTGCTCTCTGGCTTTTCTGTCCTGTGTGGTGACATTTCTCTTGTTCCCTGCCAGTCTCAGGGGGGAGGGAGAACGGGGTGGGGGGGGAACTGTGTTGGGATCTCTCCCCGATTTGACTTGTTCTCTGTTCGGACCTGACCTAAAATTCCCCACTTCGTCCTTTTGTGCCAGGGCCACCATTAATCTTTGCTTCTCTCCATCAGCTTTGTCTGGAAGATTATGCATAGCCTTTCTGCAGTTCTGAAATGTATGACCCAAATCCCCACATAAATTGCATTTACATTCATTTTGACAATCATTTCCTGTATGCCCTAATTCACCACATATTGTACATCTTGTTTTGTCACATATCCCACTTAAGTGATCTAAAGCACCACATTTATAATACATTTTTGGCTGGCCAGCATAGAATAGAATGCCCCTATCCTGACCTAGAAAAAAGAGTTTGGTAGATGCAGCAGTCCTGTATTTGACGTTTTGAGCATGACCTTTACTTTCCAGACCCCTGTCCATATGTTTTCTGAATCCAAAATCATTATTGGATCTTCTATTACTGTACAGCACTGTTTCAGCCAGATAGTTAAATCATGTACGCTTACTCCTTTGTTCCTTAATAAAACAGTAATTGTTTTTTTTGTAGGCCTGGTTAAAGGAGTCACTATAAAAGGTGCTCAGAGAGAAGATTTTTTTAAAACATTATATTTTGCCCAAAAATGCTACAAACCATTCAGGGTCATAAAACTCACATCAAAAGTTACCTCCCCTGAGATGTGAATTAAGGCATAAATTTCTGAAGAAAAAAACTTTATCGACTCTTTTAACAATATCCGTGCAACAAACAGTTTATCTGGTGGATCCTCCATGCCCCCATATAAGTTAATCATACTGCGTTGTGCCTTTTTGCAGAAAAAAATTGAGTTTTAAACAAAGAAGCAAACATTTTAGGTGTGTCTTTTCTAATAATATTGAAAGGTCTTTGTTCAGTATTTTCTGTTTGTATGGGGTGTCTCCTTCTGCAGTTAGTTCAGTTTGGTTTGTAAATAATTGTAACTCTGGGTTTTGGGTGAGCTGAAGTTCTGGTGGGAGATCCAGCTTTGCACTGTTATGTCTCTCAGAGGTTTTTACATTTATTATACTTCTTAGTTGAGGCATAATAATAGGAGAATTACCTGACTCCCACTTCCCATTCTTTGGATTTTGTTGCCATCCTGCTGCCTCCAAAGCATTAGGGACTGACCAGTTCTGTTCCTTTTCTTGTGCTACTTTCTGCTCCCTAGCCACATCAAGTCTTAGGATGAGTTATGCTCATTTTGCCATTCCCGACTTCATGGCTGTAGATTCACTCGATTGATTACTGTACTCTGCCCTGTCCTGAGAGCTAACGTGCTCCACGTTCTCTACTCTCTCTGTCCAGCTACTTTGACTTTCCTTTGATGCTGATGTATCATATCTTTCCAGCTGAGCATCTGTAACAGGCAATTGCAGCTTGTCAGTACACATTGATCTAAGCTGGGCTTCAAACTGTGCCTTTTTCAAAAAGTAGTGACATTCTTCTCTCAAATTGTTTTGTCAAGGCTGCCTCTTGTTCTGGCATACTTATACATCCAATACTATCCTCATTTTGCAGCACAGTTTCATCCAGAGTAGAATCACTATCACTTGGCAAGCTTGTCATTACTTCAATCACATTTTGCACAGAAGTATCTAACTGTATCTTACCCGGAGTATTTATTTGGTTTTCTGTTGCTGCCATTTCATTTGTTTCTTGTATTTTCTCATTATTCTCTAGGATATCAGTCTCCATAAGATTGTCCTGTTCCACCTTGTTTAGCAGGCTGTCTGCCATCTTGACTGACTGCCAAGAAGGACTGCAGCTCATTCACTCCCTCAAAGACACTGCCACATCTGCACTTCCTCCTCCTTCTCTGCTGTCTGGCTCCAAACTGAGCTCCTCCACTGCTCGCAGGTAGTCAAGCCCCCTGCTGGCACAGTAGTGGAATTTCCCCAGTGTCCTGGCCAAATTTCCCACCTTTCACTGAAAATACCACCAACAGCTTAATCTGGTTCAAAGTTAGTTGGCATTCATCTATATCTCCCTCCCCTGGGTCATGCCTGAAAATAGGCAGAATTTGTCTAGTGCACTTACCCAGTCAACAAAAACTAAATAAATAAATAGTACAAACCTAACTAATCTATTGTAGTATATGTCAAGTTTTTGGAGTAGGTGATTATTAGCATGGGAATAGACATGGCACCCGTAATCAAACAACAGAAGAATCAGTTGATTTGCTACGGTCATTCTATCCTTCTTACTGATACAGTTTGCTACTCTCTTTAATGCACCTATCCTAGAATTTACTTTACTAATTAGTCCATTTATATGCTATTCAAAAGATAGATTTTGGTCTATATTTACCCCTAAGTAGTGTCAGTGGCTCAGTAGGTAGCACACTCACCTCTGAGGCCAGGAGATCAGAGGGCTGTGGGTTCAGTTCCCACATCTGTCACATGGGTTAATATCCCAGTACTGACACTGTAGTGCAGCATGAGAGGGGTGCTGCACTTCTGAGGTGCCGTCTTTCAGACGAGACATTAAACCGAGGTCCCATCTGCCTAGATTGGTGGTAGTTCAGGTGGATGCTAAAGATCCCATGGCACTTCTCGAAAACAGCAGGGGAATTTCCCCGGTGTCCTGACCAAATTTCCCTCATTCACTAAAAATACCACCAACAGCTAGTCTGGTTCAGTTTCAGTTGCTTACTATCTGTATCCCCCACCCCGGTCACCCCTGAAAAAGGGACTTCTAGGCCCAGTGGGCTTACTGGGTCAACAAAATTCAACAAAAAACAACAAAAACAAAAAACAAGTATTTATACACTGAAACCTGGGTCAGCTCATTGTCGTTTTCTAATTGTATCTATAATATGTTTTTCCAGATATTGCTGGACTGAATAATGTAGTGTGTGTTTTTTTTTAAATTTAGGATCAGGTTTGAGGAGGTGAACCAGTTCTGCAAAATAATGAGATCTGAGTATAATTTTGTTTCAACCTCCCCAACGCTTGACCCCTCAAAGACCAAGTCTATGTCATCTGCAAAAAGCCTAATAGAGGTGGATTTTATTTGGCTAGGGAGATCATTTATGTATATAATGAATATCAAGGGCTAAAAATGGACCAATGAGGAATGCTATGAAACACAGGAAGGGGTTTAGAACACCACAGCCACCATCTGTGATCTATTTTCCAGGTATGAATGGAACCATTTCAATGGTTCATTCGCTAAGCCAATTTCCTTTAACCTGTGGATCAAAATGGAGTGGTCGACTAAATCAAAAGCCTTTGATAAGTTGACAAACACCACACCCATGGAACTTGACTCCCTGGGGGTATGGTCGATATTAGAGCCATAAATTCAGTGAGTGTGGTGCCCGTCGACAAACCCCTCCTAAAACCTGATTAGAAATTATTTAATTTGTTGAATGTTTCCAAATAACTCATGAGTTGACTATGGACAAGTCTTTCTAATAGTTTTAAAACAATGGATAGATGGGCAATTGGCCTATAAATTGTAGGACCAACATCTGTGCCCCCTTTGTGTATGGTGGTGATTTTGGCCAACTTCCATGGGCTTGGAAAAAAGCTGTCCATTAAGCTCTTATTAAAAAGATCTGTTAGGAGCTGAGCAACCTTGTAAACAGAGTCCTTCAACAGTCAAGCTTCAAAGTCATCAGGACCACTAGCCTTGTTAGTCTAAAGTTTATTTATTTATTTTCTGACCTGGTTTTTAGATATTTTTTTAAACCTATAGTCTGGTACATTATTTTGTCCATCTAGGCTACAATCATGATCAAATTTGTGGGTCCCGGTGTTAATATTTTTACTACTCAAAATATTTAGGGAGCTCAGTAAAGTACTTATTTAACATTTCAGCTACTTTATCAGATTTTTGTAAGACTCCATTTTCCAAGAGTTTTATATCCTTTACGTTTTTGATAAATTTCTCACTCTCGGGGAAAAATGAATACACTGTGTTTTCTTCCCATTTAAAAAATGACCTGACTCAGTAAACCATGATTCCATTGATTGGAGAGCAGCTTGAAGTTTATGTTCCAGCTCAGTGCGACTGTTTGTGGATGCCACCAAAATGGTGTCATCCATGTACAAGCAGACCTCACAGTTTCCCAATATATTTTGTAAATCTTTTACATAAATATTAAAAAGCAGTGGGCCCAAGATTGAACCTTGCGGGACTCCTATTCTGACTCTCCTTAGAGCAGACACAGTTAGTCCCTGAGCAACACACTGCCTTCTGTTTGATAGATATGATTTGAACCATTGCAAAGGATTATCGTATACACTCATTTAGTGCATTCTACTTTGACAAATCCGGTGGCTCACCAAATCAAATGCCTTACGAGGAGCATGAACACAGCCACTGCACTCAATCCCACATCCAATGATGTGGCTATGAGATTGTTAAAATCCATGACTGCTGTGTCTGTGGACCTACCTGCCCAAAATCCATACTGGTGTCTAGATAACAAATCGTATTGTTCCAAATAATGGTAAAGTTGTGTATGAACAAACCTCACAAAAATCTTTTACAATATATGCAATAAGGCAATAGATCTATAATCTGAAGATATTGAAGCACCCCCCTTGAAAATCAGAGCAAATTTCCCTATTTTCCAAGAATCAAGAAAAGTTGAGGATCACAAGCTCCAGCTTAACAAGTAAGTCACAACTGGGGTCACAATATCTGCACTTATCTTTAAAAATCTTGTTTGAATCCCATCTAGTCCCTCTTCCTCATTAACCCTCAAGCTGTTCAGCTCTTTCACAGCTTCTTTGATAGTAATTTTCTTAAACCTGAATTGAGGTCTGGATGTTTTCCTGTTTACCACACTTCTCTCAAACCCGTTAACATCTACCTTGTTATCTAAAACACTATCTAATGCCATGACAAAATTATCCAGTCCCAAATCTGGTAGCTCTATAAAATATTGATTTACAATTTCTGCTACGTTAAATTGATCATCTGTTAAGATACCATTATGAACTAGTTTTATCTGTGCCCTGGAACTTAATAGTTTTTGCAGCTATTTCACATAATACCAATATTTTTGGGGTCCTTTGCCTAATCAATATTTATTTTCTAATAGGATGTTTTAACCGATCTAATTAGTTTTGAACATTTGTTCTACCATTTTTTAAAAAGGTTCCAATCTTCTTGCCTTTTGTCTTTTTTGTTCTCTTCCATATTCTATTCCTTATTCTAAATGGAGTCATAATTTTTTCTGTTATTCAAGGTAAATGATATTTAGTATGAGTTTTCTGTATCCTAGGTGCATACAAATTACACATAGTTTTAAAGGTTTCAATAAAGTCTTGAATAGCAATATCTAAATCTGGAATCATTTTTATTCTGTCTCACTTTGTAGTATGTAAACTATGTCTCCATGCATTTAAATTAAAGTTTTTTATATTTGTTATCCAGTAAGTTGTAGGCACCAGCTGACTTGGTTTAGTCAGTTCTACATGACATTTAATGGGTTAATGATCACCTAAATTCAAAGGCAAAATTTCTGACTGGTATACCTTTAACACCTGAGAAACAAACAAACAATAAACCTAATACTGAGTCTTGACTTATACTTTTTGAACATCTAGTTTGTTCTTAAAATACCTGTCTAAAACCCACAATATCTAAACTGTCTCCTCACTTTCCTCCTTTTCTGGGTCCAGTTTGCATTAAAGTCATTTTTAAAAATAGGTCTACATTTTTTACTGCATCCAGTATCTTACTTGCTAGCAAGTCAAAATGCACTGTTTTAGTCTGTGGAGGTGCATACATTACACCTACTATTATTTTAATAGACAAACTCTCCACCAGCAAATATTTTATTACATCAATATTTTCTGATAAGGGCATTTTAAAGGGATCTAGATTATCATTAATAATACCATAACTCCCCCCTTCTGCCCCTGTCCTGTCTTGCAAGACCATATCCCCAAACTTGGGCATCATTATTGAAAATACCATCATGCAGGCAAGTCTCAGAAATGCCTAGTAAGTCAGGCTGAACCTCCCCCACACATGCTGTAAATGTGTCAAGTTATCAAACTAGGCTTCATACATTTTCATGAATGATTATCAACCCTGTGGATGATTTGGGTCCTGGATTTTATTCAACATCACTACTTAGTGATAATAGCAGAATCAACACTTGACAATGGTTCCTAAGCCACCCACTTGTAAAGCCAATTGTAAAGAGATCTGGCTGTCTCACAAACCTTCTGATTTATGTTAAGGATAGAGAAGTATAGAGAGCAGCCTAATACTTTTTTTCCTGATTGTTTGTAGTAGTACCATGAGTTATCTGGCTCCCAATTACTTACATATAGCTTATCATCAGCTGACTGTGCAATCCTGGTAATAATTTAATTTTACAAGGTGTTGATTCAAACCTTCATAGCAGTCTACACTCACTTCTTAATGATACCTGTACTGTACAATATCAACTAGGGTTCCTGGCCCTGACTCTGGGACTCCTCTAGGATACTGCAGTTGACTTCTCTCACATTTACCCACACTTTGCCACACTGCCACATTGTCAGATACTGCCACATCTAGCTAACCTGCCTTTTAAGCATCAGGACTGACCTCCCCCACAGGGTTTCCACCACCTGTGGTTGGTCAGCCAGGTACTAATTAAGCAAGAGAAGCTGGAACTAATCTGCAGCAAGTGTTATGAAGGTGTGTGCATGTTGCAAGCTGTAGTGTGCTACAGAAACTTCTTTCACATATACAAGTTTAAAGAGGACAGGAAATTATTTCTAATTGGCTGCCTGATATAATGTTCACATTTACAGAAATAATATCCATAAGCCAAAACGATGCTTATGTATATGTACCTGAACAAAATGTCATGTGAAAAACTATACTTTGCACTGTTTTGTTTTTATGGGCAGCATTCTGTTGCAGTTGTTTTCATAGAACCATTGATCTGGAAGTTTAACTGAGTCAATGTCTGTGTGTAGAACTCTGAGTGTGGTTCTTGTAGTAAGATAGCTACTGGTTAGCATTCTGTACACAAACTGAAATTTTAGAAACTCAAAATGACTGGTTCCTAGGCTGCCGGAAGATATGGAATGCATAGGCTTTTAGGACAAGATATCATGTCAGTGGCAGCCTAAGGTTAAAGAGAACAGTACAGAATGTGGTTGATAAATTGAAACAATTGATAGCAGAGCTTTTCACATCAGTGTTTATTCAGGTAGAGTTAAAACTGGTTCATTTGAAGGTAAGACTTTCATTTCTGTTACTAGGAACATTACTAACTGCTGCCACCTTGTACAAATTTCCTGTCTCCTTTAAAGTACAGAATTGGAAACGAAAGGTGGATTTGTTTTTTGCAACAATTCACTTTCTACAAATAAATGTGACAATAATTAGATGCTAATTTTCCTTGTGTCACCTATATTAATTAAAAAGTATATTAAATAATATATGCTATCTGGAATTCAATTTCTCCATGTTCAGTATATCAGTTATTGTGAGACAAAGAACAGCTATTAATGAGTACTTTAAAAACACTCAGTATTTCCTCCATTTCAAAGGAATATTCTTCAGTATTTTCCTGCAACAAATATGTTATCTCTTCATGTAAATGCATTTTAAATTCTACTTATAAAAATATATTATACTTTTACCCCACACCATTTTGTGTAAAAAAAAAAAACTCTCCAGAATTTATTTCTGCAAGTCACACCTTGTCCCAAACCAGTTCTGATGCAACTGATTCCATGGTCTCACACAGTGTTTAAAGATCAACAAGAGATGGGTATGATCCCTTACTAAGAGAGAGAGAGAGAGCAGGAGCCCATGCTACAGAGCCGCATCAGGCTGGTTAAGTGTCAAATACTTGAATGTCTTGCATCACATGATTGAGCAGTTGAATCTACTAAGAACTAGAGGAATGGTAACAGTAGTAAGATCAGATCTGATTTCTTTTTTTATAGGCACTAAAAGTACACACAAAATGGCAAAAATCTTATCAGAGAAAAGTAGATGTAAAGTTTAAATCTGTGATATCTGTTATTACTATTACAGTTACACTGAGTAACGGTGAACAGTGTAAAATCTGGGACATGGTATGGCTTGCAAAAAAATGTTTTGGAGAGTTTGTTTTTTTTGAGATGAAGGAAATACTGAACTTTTTTAAGATTCTCATTAATAGCTATACTTTTTCTCACAATAACTTATACATTGCTCATGGAGAAATGGAATTCCAGATACCATATATTATTTTATTAACGTTTTCATTAATATACATGACAAATAGGAAATTTGCATCTAATTATTGTCTCATTTATTTGAAGTAAGTGAATGACTGCAAATAAATTTCTCATTTAATTTCCAATACCTTAAGTTATTGTGAGCATATATTATTTACTTGTAAACACATTTTTTTAGACACAAACCAGTGTATCCTGATGAAGGAGTCCCACACTGAAACATTGGTGATGGCATAACTTTACACCTGGTTTATTGGAATCACTAAAATATTTGTAATAACTTATGATACCTTGCATGGTGAGAGTGGCTCTTTATTTCCAATCTGTCTGTCCTGTTTTACTGCACTGATTGGAATTGGCTACTGCCTCACTAAGATTTTTCATGTTTCTAAGGTTGGTTGTGCTGGAGGTAGCAGTACGGAAGGGAAGCACTGCTTGGTTTAAAGCATGTTGTTGGCCATGGTTGAGGGCCTAAGGGAGAAGAAGGAGTGGGTGAGACTGAGGATATCAATATAAGCACTGCCAAGAGCAACATATCTTCTTTTCTTATATGAAAGGCACTCCTGCCAGGAAAGCTGTACAGTCCATATCTACTGTAGCTATTTCACCAAAGCACGGTAGTTCATGATGACAGTAAAGACAAAATCATGACTGTCCAAACAGCCAGAGATTGATGGTGACTGGAAAGATTGTGACAGTTGCATTCCCCCCTCCCAGAAGTGCTACGACCTCAAAGTTAGTATCCTTAGAAAGGTGGTGCAGGGGGCAATGCTGCCCATAATGAGGGATGCAGGGGTTGAAGCCCCCACAAAAACAACTGTTGCAATCTTTCCAGTCACCCTTAAGCCATGGCTGTTTTGATAATTGTGGTTAGGCATTTGCCATTCTGATATGAAACCCCAAAGCACAATTACTTAAGATACCTACCACTAGCATTAAGAGTATGCCTCAATCCACATTTACATCATCACAGAATCATAGATATCATATGAGTTAGGAGGTCTGTGGACCTTATAACAACTCACCACTTCTTCAGTGGGCAAACTCATATTTCTTATTACCCATATAGAGGTCAAGAGATTTTTTAAATGATTCCATATTTTTATTTGTCATTATGTTTTCTGGTAGCACGTTCCATATAGTCACTACCCTTTGTGTAAACCATCTACTTCTCTTTACCGATTTATTTACTTCACCTTTCAGTTTAAGCCTATGGCTACTCATATTTCTGATTGGTCCCTGTGTCATCAGTCCAAAAGTCTCCCATGTATAGCTATTGTTTGCTGCAACATACAGCAGACATATGTCTCCTCTTAATGCTCTATATTCCATTGAATACATATTTAGTTCCCTCAGCCTCTCCCAATATCCTTTGTGTTGTACTGTATGGATCCTTTTGGCTATTTTTCTTTGGACTCTTTCAACAGGTTTCTTCCCCCCATACTTTGTAGTGTATCATCACATCATATGGTCTTGCCCCCATTCCATACAACCAACTATACAGTGCACACTGTCTAAGCACAGCAAATTTCTCTGTAGCCACAAAGCAACATGATAACTGACTGTCTGCTTAACACAAAGACTAGCAGTGGATATGCTGCCCTACTCATTTGTGGAAAATTCTTGTTTTAGACACTTGATAAGAAGGGCAGCCTGAAAATGGAACATACCATCAAGTACTTATTTTTCAACTAGGGCTGTCACAGAGTTTAACCTCTACCTATATGTAGAACTCAATGGTTAAATACTGCATGCTTCACATGAAAGTTCTGGCATTCAAGACATCTTTATGGACCCCAGGAAAATGTGTCGTGACTATTAGGATGCACATGTGTGCATCTTAATTTAAATTCACTCACTTGATTCCATGGAAATTCCATGTAATGTTCATGGAATGATTGTTTGTGGAATAATGTGGATCCAAGGAATATAGGTCTGCTTGTCTCAAGCGGTGGAATTCAGGGAATGAACCTTAAAATTCTGCATGCAGAATGGCCGTTCTGCACTAATTCTGATGGCTGAATTCTGCATTCAACATAGTACTACCAAAAGGCTTATTTCCTTTCTTGTCACCTATAATCTTGCACACAAATTAATTATCTGCAACAATTAAAGTAAAAAGAACTAAGAATTATATTGCTGAAAGAATACCACAAAAATGTTAGGGACATCACAAAAACATGTGCAAGAAATTAAACAAAGTCCTTTGGTAATGACACTTTTTGATTTACAAAAGTAAGTCACACCGAGCAAAAGATCTGTCTTCAGTTCACACTGGAAAACTGCACAGTGGAGTAGTTAAAGCAGTCGAGGGGAGAAAGAGAGCAAAAGAGAAAGTGGGTTGCTATAACAATTAACACATTGACCCTAACATTTTAGACCAGCAGAAGACTGACATGGGACCTCTTTGCTCACAGAATAATTTTTGAGTGTACCCCAGAATTCAACAGAGAACAACAGGATTGCTTGATTAATTGCAGAATTTTAAAAATACATTAAATGATATTACTTGCTAGGAGCCATTTTTGGTAAAGGGGCAGTCTCACTCAAGAGAGAGATGGATCCTACAGCAAAAAACTGTTTGACTTTTTTATTCCCACCTAACAGAAGACAATCATGTGACTGCAATGTTTGCAGAATATGTTTTTTGTGGATTTCTACTGATAATGGTGGCCTTTTGCTATGAACTGTGGGCTGATTTTTTGGTAAAGAAGATTTCTGCAGTTCATCATTGAAATGCTGATGTCTGCATGATTATTTTACCAAAGGGAAATTGCATAGCCTTTGGAAAATTTCCACTATGCTAAATACAGTATAAGCAAAATTCCACAAACATAGTAGAATTTCACAAATATTTTATGGAAGAATCCACAGTTTTCACTCAGCCCTAATGTGGACTGGGAAATCCTGGCAGTTAGCAGTGCAAGAAGTCAGGTTCTGGTGGATGTGATGCAGGACTGCTTTGCCATGTGTTGGGTCAGGGACTGAACAAAGAAAGAGCCATCCTTGATCTTGTGCTGGTCATTGCTAGTAAAAGAGGTAGAAGTGAATTAGCCACTGATGTCCAGTGACCACAATACACAAAGATATGTGGGGCAGCAGGGGAGGTCATAAAAGGAAAGTTTGGCAGACCTTAGATTAAGAACCAGGAGGGAAGAAGGGTATATAATTGATATGTAGAAGTTCTTATGAGGACTAAACAGTGAAAACTGTAAAGACTTGTTCAAGAGGAATTAGGGTGAAGTGACTAGAGGACATGGTTTGAAGCTGGTGGGGTGGGATTTAGGGGAGATGTAAGAAAATTATTTTTCATGGGATTGACTGTTGGAACAATAGAATTCATTCTCCACAGAGATGGTTAATGCCAAGACTGTGTCAGGGTTTAAACTTGCATGTGAAATATAAAAGGGAACACTGGGACCCACATGCAGAAGAAGGGAAGGGATACTTAGGGAACAGGGTTGCAATCAGCAACTAAGGCTATTGGCTCTTTAAATCCAGACCAGTGTTAGACTGAGATACAGTGGCTGTTGGAAGTAATAGTAAAAGTTTTATTGATCAATAAAAGCCATTTCATATACAAACAAACGCTAGCAAGAGCCAATACAGCTGCAAAACAATAGTATTGTGGGCAGTGAGAAATGTGTAAACTAGCAATTTTTGCACTAACCACTGAGCCACCTAACTGCAGTTTCTAACTGTTGTGATACACACACACTGACTAATACATATACACATATATGAATATATATTCCAATGTAACATAGAAGTGCACTGTCTATACACATTTTTACAGATTGAAAAAAGACATTGTGGGATTGATTTCTTCTTTTCAGGGTCAGAGAGTCATTGAAGGGGGGGGAGTTGCCACTAGACGCCTCATTTAAATCAACAATGACATGCATAAGGCTGAAACTGAGCTAGATAGTGGGCGAATGTAGACAAGCAATTTTTGCACTAACCACTGAAACACTGAACCACTTAACTGCACTAATTGTTGTGATACACACACACACTAATACATATACACATATGTATACATATATATTACAGTATAACATAGCAGTGCACTGTCTACACACATTTTTATAGATTAAAAAAAAGACATTGAGGGACTGTTTTCTTCTTTTCAGGCTCCGAGGAACATTGGAGGTTTGGGGGTTGCCACTAGACACCTCCTTTAAATCAGCAATGACATGCATAAGGCTGAAACTGATCTAGATAGTGGGGGAATGCAGACTAGACATTTTTGCACTTACCATTGAGCCACCTAACTGCACTTTCTAATTGTTGTGATACACACATACTGAGCAATACATACACACATATATGCATATATATTCCAGTATAACATAGCAGTGCACAGTCTAGACACACAGAGCATTGCCACACGCACACTAACACACATACACTACCTTATATGGCTTTTATTTACTGATACATCTAACACTAACATTTACTGTATTCAAGATAAGCAGTGTGTTTTGTATTAACTCATTGTACAAGTCTATGCATGACTGGGTAACTAAGGTAGTAGACCAGGGAGGTGAGGTGGATTTCAGAAAGGCCTTTGACACTGTTCCCCATGGACGGCTGATTAACAAACTATGCAGCCTAGAGGTGTGTCCTAAAATAGTTATGTGTGTGGAGAACTGACTGAATGGCAAAAGTCAGGGGGCTGTGGTAAATAGGAAGTACTCTGGAGAGGGAGAGGTGATGAGCAGGGTGCCACATGGGGTCAGTGTTGGTGACAGTCCTCTTCAATGTCTTTATTTGGGATATTGCAGTGGGACTGGAGGGGAAGGTATGCCTATTCACAGATGATACAAAGGTATGCAATGGGGGGACACAACAGGGAGTGTTGAAAGAATGAAGGAAGACCTTAAAAAACTTGAGAAATGGTCTGAAGTATGGCAGCTAGGATTCAATGCAAAGAAGTGAAGGATCATTCACATAGAGCAGAAGAACCTGGGGCAAACACCTACATCTCACTTCTGCATCTGGCACCTGCATAGAAGTAGTGCCTCCCTAAAATACCTCAGCCTCACCCTGGACCAGGGTCTCACCCTTAAGAACCATTTGGACTAAGTTACCAAAACCATACATGAGAAACTAGGCACCCTCTACCAACTAAAAGACCAGCTGGTACTGGATGCCAGGGTCTTTATCACCACCAGTGTCCTTCTCCCAACACTCACATATGCTGCCCCAGTCATACATGGGCTGGCAAAGACCGAGAAGAACAGACTCCAGGTACTGTACAATAAGGTGGCATGCTTTGCCTCCCTGGCAAACCCCAGGAATCACCATTGTGATTCCCTATCCCTACTCAACTGGCCCTCATTGGATGCCTGCCTCCAGTACCATCTGCTATGCCTAGCCTACAAGTTAATTAGCCTGGCTCCTCCCCCTAGTCTCTCTGGACTCATTGCTCTAAAGTCCAATCCCCGGGTTCTCTGCACAGCAGGATGAACTCTCCTACAAGTCTCCAGAGAAAGAACCAAGGTGGGCGGCAAGTCATTTGCCCACACTGCTCCCACCCTGTGGAACATACTCCCTCCTGGTGTGCAGAAAGCACCCTCTATCAAAAGTTTCTGTACTAGGCTCAAGGTCCACATGGTGGTAGCCAGCACCTGTCACTGTGTCAACCCCTGAGACCACTCCTCAGATTTAAGGTTTCTCTGGACCTATCCTGACTCTAGCGTGTTTCCTTTAGGTCCAGTACTACTTATCAACTTTGCAGCACACCCTATTTTACTTTTCATGTATCATGACTATATGTTGCTGGTAAAACATGTAACTCATGTTCACTGCTTCACTATGCTGAACCATAACTGTATGTTACCTGTAATACATGTAAATTCATGTTCACTGTTTCACTGTACTGTCCCATGTAAATCCCAGGTCGCCCCGGAAAAAGGGATCTCCGGGGCTCAATGGGCTTACCCAGTCACCAAAACTGAATTAATAAATAAATAAATAAATAAACAATAAATAGGAACTAGGTGGGGAGGTACTGACAGTCACAAAGCAGGAAAAGGACCTGGGAGTTATGATCTTGGAAAACCTAAGAGAAACTAAGCAGTGCGATAAGGTGGCTAGAAAAGGCTAGCCAGATGATTTGATGGATAGGGAAGGGTGTCACAAGTAAAAAGAGATAGGTCATCTTGCCCCTGTCTAAGATACTCATGAGGCCGCACCTGGAATACTGCATCCAGATCTGGAGGCCCCATCTGAGGAAACACATAGACAGAGTGGCGGTAGTTCAGTGGAGGGCAAGCAAAATGGTGCAGGGCCTGCGGGGAAAGACCTATGAGGAAAGACTAAAGAAGTTAAACATGTATTTCCTGGAGGAAAGGTGGGGAAATATGACTGAGACATACAAATACATCACTGGTATAAATAGAGTACAGGAAGGAAACATCTTGCAAATAAGAGATGGTCCAAGTCAAGGGGACACAAAATGAAGTTGGGGGGGGGAGGCTCAGGAGAAATGTGAGAAAATATTTTTTTCACAGAGATGGTGGTGGACACTTGGAATAGCCTACCAGAGGGAGTGGTAGGGGCTAAAATGGTCACAGAATTTAAGAAGGAGTGGGATAGACACAAGGGTATCCTGGAGGCAAGGGGGGGATCCAGAGTTCAGTTTGGGCATTGGGCCTCACACTAGATAGGGATTAATAGGGCAGACTGGGTGGTGATGTGATTCCCATTTCCCCAGCCCAACCACCCACTGAGCACCCACAACCCAACACCCCCAGACTCTCCCACGCCCCCTCATACACCTGAACAGGTCCCAGTGTGATGATCTACTCTCTCATTGGAGACATGGCTTGCTGCTGGAACCAGTGATTCCTGTATAAGAAATAAGACAAGTGTAGTTCAATGCATTTCAATGGGTTTTCAACTGCACTTGCCTTATTTCTCATATAGCAGTCATCGGTTCCAGCAGCAAGATGTGTCTTCCATGGGGCAGTCGTTCTTCACATTGGAATCTGTTCAGGTGAGTGAGGGTGTGTGGGGAGGTTTGGGAGGTGTGGGGTGGGGTGTGCAAAATGGGAGGTTGGGGTGGGGGTGCAGGGTTGCATCAGGGATGGACCTTTTTTACAGATTAGAAAAAGACACCAAGGGACTGTGTTCTTCTTTTCAGACTCCGAGGCACATCAGAGGGTGGGACTGGGGGGTTGCCACTAGACACCTCATTTAAATCAGCAATGACATAAGGCTGAAACTGATCTAAATCGTGTTGGAATGTAGACTAGCAAGTTTTGCACTAACCACTGTGCCACGTAACTGCACTTTCTAATTGTTGTGATACATACACACTGATTAATATATATACACATATATGCATATATAGCCAGTATAACATACTGTAGCAGTGCACTGTCTACACACACTGAGCATTGCCACACATACACTAACACACATACACTGCCTTATATGGCGTGACTAGAACAAAGTGCCAGACACACACACATGCACGCACACACGCACGCACACACATACACACACAATGCTTAATGTTCTGAACTATGTACTGTTAATATATAACATTACAGCCATTTGCAAACTGATTAGGAAAAGGTTCATGTACCAGGAAAGGGTTAACAGAGTGGCACAAGTGCACATGCTATCACACACACACACACACTAACTCTTGTAGATCTCCTGAACTGATAACAAAACATATCTGCTAAAGCCTAAGATGAAGTCCCCTCAACTTTTTTTTCTTTATCCTTGCAGAGTTTGTGGGCATGAGCAATGATTCCCTTTCTTTCATTCTCCTAATTTCATCTTATTTAAAAAAATAAATAATAATGTTGCTTCACTCTGTTATCCCCTATTGTGAAAATCTGTTTAATGCCATTTCAAAGGTCATAGCCCCACTCATGCAAGGCACCCTGGAAGTTAATGATGCGTACATGCTCAAGCCAGCTGAAATTCTACTTTCAGTCTATTCTGTTACATGTCTTGTGAAGTCCCTGCATTCCTGTCTTGTGCTGGCCATCAGACTTTTCAAGGTATACCTTCCCTATTGTTTTCTGTTTAAAGAGTGTGTATGAGTTAAAAATTGCAGCTGGAAGGATGCTGCTACTTGTTTTGTTATTCAACTGTGTAATTGGTTTTAGTGCTAGGAGCTCTTTGTTTGCTTGTTCACTGAGCTTGAAACCCCTTTGATCTCATTGTACTTGTCACCTATTGGCAAAGAAACTTTGCTGAGCAAGTGACCTGCTTTATTGTAGTTTCATTTCTGAGTTATTTTCATGTGCTAGCTAACAAACAAGGTGTTACCAAGTCTAAAGGAGATGTTTTAACAGGAGTTTTTAGTTTTAAGTTCTGCTTTAGCCATGTTGAATAGTTAAATCCCCCAAAAATGAACACTGCACATCCTTCCTGTCACAGGCATTACTCTCAACTGCTATAAAATTTGCATAGTGCTATGATTTTTACACTGAAAAATACCCCTGCTCCAAAAGGGTTTACTGAATGTTTGCAATCATGATAGAGCTATTTTTGGACACACAAACTATTAAATAAGTAAACTAACCTGATGGAATCCTTAATATTAAATACTGTATATGAGGCCCACTATTTGTAGATATTCTTTAAAATAAGAAAGTGTTAAACATTCTGGTCATTTGCTATGAATTTAGAAGGCAAGTATTAGGACTTGAGACTGAGGGTTCTCTCACCACCCTAAGAGAAATTGTGTTAAATATAAGAACAGCTTGAAAATTCAATAAAATCAGTCTGATTAAAACCAATATATGCAGGGAGAAAAAGTTTTTAACTGCGTAACTGTGTCACCATGAGCAGCCTCAGTGTACCTTCATCCCCTCAGTTATAAAGCAGGACCCAGGATGAGTGTTGCATCTCAGTTGGGTTAGGCTGCAAACACACATAGGTTAAGTGACTTGCTCATGGAAACAGTTTTTATTTTACAATTATTTACCCAGGATAGCCCAAATGAGTTGCAACATCTCATTTCCTGTAGGGTGCTGAATTACAATTTATTTACACAGGGTACCCACCAGAGATGCAGCATCTCTTTTCCGGTGGGGCCCAGCATTACAATCTATTTACCCAGGATAGCCCAGCTGAGATGCAGCATCTTGTTTCCAGTGGGGTCCTGTATTACAGTTTATTTACCCAGGATAAACCAGCTGATATGCAGCATCTCATTTCTGGTGAGGTCCTGCTCATACCCCTTTCTACAGATGGGTAACCTGCAGTACAAAGAACTTAAGTGACTTGGTCACACAGCAAATATTTAGCAGGACTGGAATCCGAAGTCTTCCAGTCCCTAAACCAGTGCTCTAACCATTAATATGCCACACTGCCTCTGTCACAATCAGTTGGTGCAGTGCATAGCATGATTTGTACTCATGTTCTGGGTTTTCTGCTTCACCCTTGCAGGATCCTGGGTGAATAAAATAACAACACTGACAACTAGTACATGACAAATATTCAGCATTCACAAACAAATGCTTGTTTCTAATTTCTGATCTGTTCTGGAACACAATGACAACATCTAAGTGGAAGCTCACAGTGCTAATTCAGTGCTCTGTCTCCACTCATCTCATGTCTTCAGATAAAGGCCAGTTTTAGATGTTACAGAGTCAGAAGCAGAAACACTTTTGGTCCCCACTTCATTATGGTTCCATGTCATAACGGCAATTGCAGAAAGGCAATTGCCATTAGGGTGTATGTATAGCACCAAAAATCAATTTCAGTGATGTACACCCCCAGCACACAGGAAAAGGGTGCTGGAGACTTGAAATCTCAACTCCAGGGGGGTGCATGTCATGGGTGTGTGCAAAAGATGACCAAAAAATATTCCCTGACTGGCTCAAAAAATAAGAATGCGCCCTGAACCGAACCCGGGACCTTCCCAGCCCTAGCCTGCCACCAACCCACCATGCCACACAGCCAGCTTGGCAGCCCACTGATGCACAACACCCCACAAACCCTACCTCCCTTCCCTTCTGCCCATCACATGGTGTGACCCACCCCCACAAACATTTGTATATATAGTGACATCCTGTCGCTATATTCGCTGACCTCCCCATCCGGTCACCCTCCCTGCCCACTAACCCTGTGCACAGGCATCGTGATTGAGTCTCCCTTTTGAAAGTGCTCTATTGCGGTCGCCATCATCACAGGCTACCTTCATTACAGCACCCACCACCCCTTTCCTTTCTAGTGCCCCACGCCAGATCCAAATTCTCTGAACACAATGGTGACAACAACAGTTTGGGTTTTTAGGTTAACTTTTTTGCATGTCTCTGATCTCTGATTGTGCTTTCCACTTTAGTTCACCCAGCTTTCATGCTGGCACCCCAAGCCTGTACCACACAGTGCCTCTGATCACTGATCAAGCTCCCAGTATTTCTAAAAACATTCCCTGCTAGTTTAGTGGTCCCCCTTCCCCCAATGTCCAATCGCCGTGCCCTTATGACCAAAAATATCCCCTGATAGTCTAGTGGTACCAAATGCCCTCCCAAGTTGCTTATCACCCTCCCAGTATTTTTTTAAATGTTCCCTGGTAGTCTAGTGGTCCCTCCCTGTCCCCCATCCCTGTCCCATGAAACAGGCAAAAAGATAACCCTGGTGGTCTAGTGGAACCCCACTCTGTCAGGTACTGACCTATCATAGAAACAGAAACATAGAAAAAAAGATGACAGAAGGAGACCAAGGGTCCATCTAGTCTGCCCATGTGTTTCTTGGACCTTCTCAGATCCCAGGATCTAACCATCCTTCTGCCTAATACCTCCTACTGCTCCTGTTGCTTTTGATTGTGCTTTACCCATGTCCCACCCCAGCTTGAATGATATCATGGACTTTGCATCCACTGCCTCATCTGGCAGTTTATTCCATGGCTCCACAACTCTTTCTGTAAAATAGTGTTTCTTAAGCTCCGTCTTGAAGCTGCTGAATGTATATAGGAGCAGGTTTCAGTTAATTTCGCTGGCTTAGTGTTTGGTTTCAGCAGGCTGTGGCTCCTGTGACTCAGTTTTGTTTGGGCTGAATTTCTGGGAGCTTGAAGCAGTTGAAAGTAGGTGTAGCTGGATTTTCAGTTGCTGCTGAAGGTATTTAATGGCAGGTTTCAATTAATTTCACTGGCTTTATGTTTGGTTTCAGCAGTCTCTGGTTCCTTTGACTCAGTTTTGTTTGGGCTGAATTTCTGGAAGCTTTGAGCACTTTGAAAGTGGGTTTGGCTGGACTAACCACTGCCTGGGAACTCCTTGGTTAGAAACATAGAAACATAAATTTTGACGGCAGATAAGGACCGCTTGGCCCACCCAGTCTGCCCATTTCCCTACCTAATGAATAAGCTGCAGATCCTAGTTAACCAGCAGCCTACTTCTTCCTACCCCAACCCCCTAGAATTGCCTTATGACAGTCCCATGCATGCTTGAATTCCACCACTGTTTTTGACTCCACAACCTCCTCCGGAAGGCCATTCCATGCATCCACAACCCTCTCTGTGAAAAAATACTTCCTTAAATTACCTCTGAGCCGCCCTCCTTCTATCTTCAAATTGTGCCCCCTTGTTCTTGCACACCTCTTTTTTTGAAAGATGCTACCCTCTTGGACTTTGTTGATTCCCTTGAGATACTTGAAAGTTTCTATCATGTCCCCCCTCTCCCTCCTTTCCTCGAGGCTATACATATTCAGCTCCTTAAGTCTCTCTTCATATGTCTTCCGGTGCAGACCCTGCACCATTTTAGTTGCCCTCCTCTGGACAGCCTCCATCCTGTCTATGTCTTTGGGTCTCCAGAACTGCACGCAGTACTCCAGATGGGGTCTCACCAACTGTCTGTACAGAGGATAATAACTTCCTGTTTTCTACTGGTGATGCCTCTCCTATGCATCCCAGTATCCCCAGCCCTCCTTGCTGCCTCTACATTGCTTACCCACCTTTAGGTCATCTGATATGACTACCCCAGGTCCCTTTCCATTTTGTTGTTGTTAGTATCTCACCCCATTGTGTACTCATCCCTGGGTTTTTGTTTCCCAGGTGCATTACCTTGCACTTCGTAGCATTGAATCTAAGCTGCCATACATTTGACCATTCCTCTAACCTTGCCAAGTCCCTTCTCATCCTTTCCACCCCACCATGTGCATCAACTCTGTTGCAGATCTTTGTGTCATCTGCAAAGAGACATACTTTCCTTCCAGTCCCTCTGCAATGTAAACTTATAAAGACATTGAAGAGGACCGTCTAATACTTAACCCTGCGGTGCCCACTAGTAACCCCCTTTTGGTCAGAGTGGACTCCATTTACTATTACTCCTGTGTCCTATTCTCCAGCCAATTCTTTACCCAGGCTGTCATCTTGGGACCCACTCCCAGGCTGGCTAACTTGTATATTAATCTTTGTGTGGGACTGTGTCAAATGCCTTGCTAAAGTCTAGGTAGGCCATGTCCACAGCCCCTCCTGATCTACTACTTTGGTCACCCAGTCAAAGAAATCTATCAGATTTGTCTGGCATGACCTTCCCGCTGTGAATCCATGCTGCCTTGGGTCCTGAGCCCCTCTAGCCTCTAGATACTCAACAATTCTTTCCTTCAGAAGTGATTTCATCATTTTCCCCTACCACTGAGGGTAAACTAACAGGTCTGTAGTTTTCTGCTTCTGCCTTGCTCCCACTTTTGTGAAGGGGAATCACATCTGCCCTCCTCCAGTCCTCGGGTACCACCCCATCCTCCCATGATTTGTTAAAGAGGGTAGTCAGTGGTGTCACTAGTTCTACCCTTAGTTCTTTTAGAATTCTGGGATGAATCCATCAGGCCCCATTACTTTGTCCACCTTCAGTTTTAAGAGTTCTTTCAGAACCCTTTCTTCTGTAAATGGGCTGGTATCAACTTCTGTATCCAGAGTGTTTCTACTGTTTGTTTTAGGTACTTCCCCCACTTCCTTTGTAAATACTGAGCAAAAATATTTGTTTAGTATTTCTGCCTTTTCACAGTCACCCTCTACCCACCCTCCCTCCTCTTTATTAAGCCTCACTAGCCCTCCCTTGGTCTTCCTTCGCTCACTGATGTACCTATAAAAGGTTTTATCCCCCTTCTTAACTGAGTTCATAGGTTCATAGGTTCATAGGAAAAATACAAAGTCGAGGGAACAAGCCCATATTGACTTCGCCATCCATTAACTAGGATGGAAATAGTATTTTTTATTTTCTCCCATATAATTATCCAAATTAATCTTGAAAACATTTAGACTGGGACTATTTACTACATTTAACGGAAGAGAATTCCAAATTGGGACAGCTCTCTGAGTTATAAAATTCTTTCTTTTGGTAGTCCGTGTGTTAAATGTCTTAATTTTGACATTATGAGACCTGGTAATACTTAAACTATTCCTTTTACTAAACAAGGGTTTCAAATAAGAAAACATCTTTTGATGCCTAAAAATTAGACACAGATCCTCTAATAGATCGGTATTCCAATGAGTAGAGTTTAAGTTTTTTTAATCTTTCTAGATATGGAGTTAATTTAAGGCCCTTAATATTTTTAGTGAATCTACGTTGTACCCTTTCTCTTTTAATTTTATCCTTTACAAGCGTAGGTGCACAAAAAGATGAGCAGTAGTCGAACTTTGATCTAATCAGACAACTGTATAGGGGAATTAATACCTCAGGGTCTCTACTTTTAAGATTTTTAAATATACAATTAAGTAGAAAATGACATTTTTTAACCATTAAATTATTATGATCAGTAAATTTTAAATTATCCGTAATCATAACTCCTAGATCATTTTCGGAGGAAACTACAGTCAAGGGTACAGTATTCAACATATATCGAGCTTTTAAATTATTTCTTCCAAAGTGCATAACCTTGCATTTATTTATATTTAGGGATAAATTCTTTTCACTAGCCCAAATTAATATATTGTTTAAATTTGACTGAAGATTATAAACTGAGGCATCATTTACAATGCAGCCCAGTTTAACATCATCAACATACTTATTTATCCAGACACCATTTGATGTAGACATGCTGGCGACCACTAGATTAAACAAAAGGTCCCAGCACAGAGCCTGGGGTACTCCACTAGTCACATTGCACCAATCAGAAACGTAACCTCTGATGGAAACTTGCTGTTTTCTTACCAGTAACCATGATACAACCCATTTTATTATATTTATACATATGTCATGGTTATATAGGCATTCTATTATTGTTTTATGTGAAACAGAATCAAAAGCCTTTTCAAAGTCAAGGAAAACTACATCAACTGGAAACCCAGCATCCAAGGCCTGGCTAACTGGTTTGAAAAAATTCACTAAATTCTCCTGACATGATCGTCCCTTGCAAAACCATACTGAAAATATCTAAATTTATAGAACCTTGAAAATGATTTTCAAGTTTATGCAAAATGAGTTTTCCATAATTTTTCCAATGCTAGGAGTAAGACTAATAGGTCTATACTGTTTGGCAAGAAACTTTGACCCGTTTTTGTGAATGGGTATAACCTTAGCTGATTTCAATCCATTGAGTACGATACCTTGTTGTAAAATTATTAAAAGAAAAGTAAGAATATCAACTAATTCAGCTGCCAAATTCTTTATAAAGATAAAGGGAATGTTATCAATGTCAACTGATAGAGATTTTAAAACTTTTATCGTAGATAGGACTTCTGAAGATGAAAATATAATTTCTGAGTTTTTAACAGCAGTAAGTGATAAATCTAGGTTTTCTGATCCGAAAACACTAGAGAATTGTTTATTAAAGGCATTGGCTATTTCAGATTCATTGGATATCAATATGTCATCAATGATAAGGGTCCAACATTGGTTTGAGAATTTTTAAAGAACCAATGTAATTAAAGAAAGGACTTTTATTATCTTTTTGTTTAACAAGGTTTTTCTAAATTCTTCTTTGCAGTCAGTATCATTTGCTTTGTTTTTTCGATTTAGTTTTAAACCTTTGCCAATTTTCTGCAGTTTTATTTTTATTATATTTATTAAAGGCCCTTTTCTTTCTCAGTATGGATTTCCTTATGGGTTGTTAAACCAAACAGGATTCGTTTATTGTTAATATATTTAATTCGATCAGGTACCCAAGTATTAATACAGAATTGCAACTTATTTTTTATATTTTTCCAGATTTCTTCAACTGAAAGATGTTCTAATTCTTTTTTCCAGTTCCAATTTAGTAAAAAGTTATGGAGTTTAGTATAATTTGCTTTATTATAATTTTTCATTTTAGTAATTCCTTTATTTTCATGAATAGTAACAGATAGTTCCCAATAAAGTGTGTTATGATCAGATAAACCAATAGGTTCCAAAATTAGTGGGTCTTTATAGTATTTTGTTGTGTTAGTAAAAATTAAATCCAGAATATTATTATTTCTAGTAGGAAGAGTTACAATTTGATCCAACCTTAAAACAAAGACAGTTTCCAAAAAATCTTTCTCATTCTGTGATGTGCCACTGAAAGAACTCCAATCTATTCCTGGGAAATTAAAATCACCCAGTAATATTGTATTTGCTGGTAATTTGATACTTTGAAAGTAGAACAAAAATGATTCAAATTTAATATTGTCAAAAGATGGAGGTCTATAACATAAACCAAAAGTGAAAATCTCAAATTTTAACTTAATTGTTAACCATAATATTTCAACTCCTAGAGGTTCAGGAGATTCAAATTTAAATTCAGAACAATCATAACATTTTTTTATATAAAAAGCGACTCCACCTCCTCTGGAAAATTCTCTATTTTTTTTAAAAACAGAATATCCAGGAATTTCAAAACCCCATTGATTATCCGAAAACCAAGTCTCAGAAATAGCACAGATATCAATGTCTTTAGATAATAATAACAAATGTAATTCAGAAATGTTATTGGTAAGACTTCTAGCATTCAAATAAATTACAGTTAAGAAGGATTTTCCTTTTTTTGTTGGAAAAGAACAATTAGTTTTTAACGGAGCAGGTACATAAATTGGGTTTGGGCAAATGGAGCTTCTCCCCTCCCACCCATTTATTAGTTTAAACATTCTGAAATAGCTGTATTAAAAATTTCACCAAGCAAATTAGAACCTTTTCTATTCAGATGTAAACCATCAGTTGCAAAGAACTCCTCATGTTTTATAAATACTTCCCAATTTGTTAGACATTTTAGATTTTGTCTAACACACCATTGTCTAAGCCAATTATTAATATTCTTAATTTTTTCAATGATTCTGTCACTGGCTCCAAAAATAGGCAAAATTTCAGAAAAAATAATCTGTGCTCCCTTATCAGCTAGAAGATTCGTGAGTCCAACATACGCTTCTTTAATCTGCTGTTCAGTCTGATATTTGATATTATTAGTACCCAAGTGAATAAGTACTATGGGCTTAGTTCCACAATTGTGTAATATATTTTTCGTCATCTTCAAAACATCCTGGATTTTAGCACCCCTGAAACTACAAAGTGTACGAGTGGTTTTATCAACACTGCATATTTGTCTATCAAGATTAGAAATGATTGAATCTCCCAGGACATAAATTTGTTTCAGATTAGTAGATGAAAAATCCATCAAATTCCCTTGTTGTTCATTATTTATACACTGATCAAAATGTAATAAATCACTTTGAGTATTATTCAAGGTAGTCGGAATTTTAGATGTCAAAATGGAATTATCAATCACTAGAGATGGTGTAAGTATCGAATTTAATAAGTCATCACAAGATTGAGAGGCAAGTGGTGTAACTAATGGATCGAAGTTGTTTGATGGGGCAAAACAAAATTTCCTGCTTTTCTCCCTTTTTTAGTAATTTTGGAAGCCTGAACAGTAAACCATTCATCTTCATTATCTAATAAATCTAATTCATTACTACTTCTTTTTCTCTTATTTGGCTCTTTAATTTCTAAAAATATTTCTTTATTTTGCAAAGTGTCAGTATTAGTAGACATTTGAAGCCTTTTTCTAGTTTCAAGCTGACTGATTTCCAAATGTTTAAGTCTTTCATCAAACTGAGTAACTTCTAATTCAAGTTCTTTATTCTTTAAACATTTTGGACATACATAACTTTCTACTGGGACTAATTCAGATGAAACTGTATACATAAGACAGTTTAAACACATTTGTCCCTTACGCCCATCATTTGTAAACAAAAGGGAAGTCATTGTTTGAATTTGTGAGTTAAACTCTGACAGCAGTTGGAAAACAGATTTATTTAAGTACCAGATTAGTTTAGAACAAAAGGAAAATTTGTAATTTTACCTTAATTCGAAACAAAAGAGCAGACCTAAACTCTAAAAACTCACTAAAACACGCAAAAAAGCGCGAGCGCTTGTCTTTATCTTGGCTCTTCAGCCGTGATCGCCGCACGCACGCCGCCGCCTCCTCGGCTCATTTCTGCTCAGCAACAGGCTTGTTTAAATAAGTCCCTAGAACCGGAAGTAGCGCGAGATCACTTCCTGTAGCTCGCTACTTTCAGTTTTTTTAATTTTAAGTTATAAAAGGTTAAAAACCTTGTAAACAGTTCCTATAAGCTCTGGATATAGTGTGCAATTAAATACTTTCTTTTAGAGCACTAAGCAACAGAGAAAGTATGTGACCGGCGAGTATGTAGTCCAGACTGGAAACACCCCTGAACTACAACTCCTCTACCTAACGTGAAAGTCACTGCTAGGGCTCAAAATAGGTAGTGCAACGTTTAGTATCACACACAAGGTATATTTAAAAGTAAAAAAATATAACAAGTTCAGATAGCTCCACAAATAGTGTATTCAGTCAGTAGTTTTGCTAACAGTTGGCTATCTTTTCCTCGGTTTGGGCCTTTGCTGTTCTGACTGCCTTCCCAGCTTCCTTTTGCTTTAACTGATACAGTTCCCTGTCCTGCTCCTTCTGTGATTCCTTGTACTTCCTGAATGCTTTCTTTTTCTCTTGAACCTTCACTGCCACTTCCTTTGAGAACCATAGTGGTTTCTTACATCATTTTGTTTTGTTAATTTGCTTCACACAAAGGCTTGTTACCTCTGTGATGGCAGTTTTTATTATTCCTCATTGTTCTTCCACCCCTCCTTCCTGCCCATTTGCTAGTGCATTCCTTAGGCACTCACCCATTTTGGCAAAGTCAGCCCTCCTAAAGTCCAGTACTTTTTCTTTGTATGGCTTGACTCTATTGCTGTGTTTATTGTGAACCATACTGTTCGATGGTCGCTAGTTCCCAGATGGCTACCCACTTCTACATCTGTGATTCTCTCTCTTCATCTCCATTTGAGAGAACCAGGTCTAAGATTGCTCCCTCTCGAGTGGGCTTCAATACTAGTTGTCTAATGCATGCCCCTTGTAGGGCGTCTAGAATAACCCCACTCTTTGAAGTGGCTGCTGCAACTGCACTCCAGTTAACATCTGGTATATTCAGATCACCCATCAGCAATAGCTCCCCTTTTTCTGCCATTCTAAGTATTCTTTCTATCATTTCCTTGTCCATTTCCTCCCCCTAAGAAGGGGGTCTGTATACAACCCCTGTGCGGATTGTGATGCCATTGCCAGTCTCCAAATTTACCAACAGTGCTTCTTCTCCTCCCTGTTTTCCCTTTTGTTCTGTTGCTTTGATTCCTTCCCTTATGTAAAGAGCTACTCCTCCTACTCTTTTACCCTCCCTGTCCCTCCTGTAGATAGTGTATCCTGGTATGTTTATGTCCCAGTCATGGTTTTGCGTGTACCATGTTTCTGTGACTGCCACGATATCCAGATGTTCCTCCTCCATCAAGGCCACTAATTCAGGAAGCTTGTTACTCAGACTACGGGCATTGGTACTCATTGCTCTCCATTTTTTGATGGCTTTACCTTCTTTTGCAGCATCCCCCACTGACCTGTCTACCTCGGTCTTTTTCTCATTTAGTACCCTGTTTTGTAGGAAGAGGCTGGGATTTTCCTGCTGCTTATCAGTGCCTCCCCCCTTGACTAGTTTAAAAGCTTATTTTTGGACACAGCCTGTGGGGGTACAATTAGTATAGACAATACTGTAACATGTTTTGTTTCATCAATAGGAAGTGCTAGCCATGGGTAGAATTGTGGGATGCAATGGTTGTGGGGTAGCAGTATGGATGAACATATTGTGGAGGCTGGAAGGGTGTCCAATCTGCCACAGGCTGAGGAGGCTCAATGATGAAATATGGTGGTTTGGTAGAGAGCTGGAGAGGATGAAGGAAGGGGAGATTCTAGGACAGGTGGGCATTCACCAAGGAGAAACATGAGGACACCAGATGGGAGGAACAATGGGTCGAGTGAAGGATTGGGGAAGGGGGCAGGAGCAAACAGTACAGGAGGCCTAACAATGGAGGGTTGACTTGAATCAGGCCTAGCAACAGAGGGGAGACAAAAGTCAGGAGGGAGGAGACAACACATAGCAGGACAGAGGGGGGTAGGATATATGTTTGCTGTACTATCAACACTGGAGGGGAGAAGAAGGAAGGAGGACTCCAGGAGAGGGCAGGAGAGGGAACAGGAGAAGACTGCACAAGGGATAGTACTTGGGAAGAGGAGAGGAAGAGGGACAATACTGGTAGAGGGGATGATAGAGTCCTTGCAGAGCTGGGGGAGGAGCCCAGTGCAGATGGAGGGGGTGGAGGATAGTGAGCGAGCAGTGAATGGGGAAGGGGATAGGTCCGGGATGGAAAGGGGGGAACTGCTGGAGCAAATGATAGAGCTTCTAATATGGGGGACTCAAGAAACAGGAACCTGGGTAGAAGGGTGGGGATGAGAGCGAGGAAGGAAGAAGGTGGAGTATTGGTGTTGGAAGACTCCATACTTAAGGGGATCAGATGGTGCAGCAAGGGGGAAGGGCATAGTTGCATATGGATGGAGTTCATACCTGGTTTAATGGCAGATAGGGTGGGGCAGTCAATTCTAAAGTGTGCAAGGAGGGGTAGGAGGAAATTGCATATAGTGGTGCATGTGGGGATAAGCGATCTGCTGGGGAGACAGTGGAGGTGGTGAGGGAGAGGTTTGAGGGTGTGGGAAGGCTGTGCAAGGTGATAGGGAAGTTAGTGGCCTTATCAGACGTGCTCCCAGTACCCTGTGTGAGTACAGCAAGGAAAGGGAGGATTGTGGAGTTCAACACATGGTTGGGGGAATGGTGTCAATGCAAGGGATATGGGGTAGTGTGTGGATGGGGCAGAACCTGGGACAATAATGATCTATATGCAGGGGATAGGCTGCACTTGAGTGGGGATGGGAAGGGAGTATTAAAGCAGAAGTTAAAGGGGTATATAGTGACAAAGGTGGATTTAAACTAGATGGGGGTGGCGAGTGAACAGCTGGTAGGTGGCATCCAGAAGAGAGGAGCCAAATGAGCTTACCCCCCCAAGCTAGCAGGGAAGGATTCAGGGAAGTTGCATTGGGGGAGAATAGGAGGGAGGAGAAGTATGGAAAGGAAGGGCAGGGGACAGGATGGAGGGTGGTCTCACTGAATGCGAGATGCTTGGATAACAAATCAGCTGAGTTACAGGTGCTCTTGGCAGTGAAGATGGTGGATATTGTGGCCATCATGGAAATGTGGGTCACCGAGTACCGGGACTGGGATCTGGCAATCCCAGGATATACATTGTACAGGAAGGACCATGGGGTGGGGAGGGAGGTGGGTGGCAATCTATGTGAGGGATGGGATCAAATGTACAAGGGAGGAGGGGGGAGGAAAGGAGAACGGAGGTAATTTAGATGGAGCTCCTGGACTCCAAGAATAGGAAGCTGAGGTTCAGGGTGGTGCACAGGCCACCATCCCAGGCAGAGGAACTGGACTGAGAGTTAGCAGAACAAATCAGGAGGGTATGTAGGAAGGGGAGCGTTGTCGTCGTGGGGGACTTCAATCTGCCCAGGGTTGGCTGGAGCACTCTGGTCACCTCCAGTGCTAGGGAGCAGGTGCTACTGGACGTGATCCAGGAAGGACCTCAGACACAGCTGATCACTGGACCTACTAGGCTAAGTAACATGCTAGATCTGGTACTGTCGAATGGTGAGGCAGTGAGGGAAATGAGTGTGGAGGACTCACTAGCTGACAGTGATCACCAAATAGTGTGGTTTACTATCACAATGAGCAGGGAGTCAGTGGGCTCACTAACAAAGGTGATGGACTTCAGTAGGGCAGACTTTGGGAGGATGCAGGAGATACTGAAAGGGAAACTTGCGGGCAAAGGGCCAGGGATGGAAGTGATGCAGAAATGGGACATTATTTAAATGGGGGATTACAGAGGCAACAGAAGCTTGCACCAAGTTACAGAGTAAGAGGAGCAGAGCAAGGAAACCCTGCTGGTTGAACAGTGAGGTGAGGGAGGGGGTGAGGGCAAAGAGAGATGCATACCAGAAGTTCAGAAGGACTGCGAAGAAGGAGGAGGACAGGGGGAAGTATACAAGATGGTCCAAGGAAGTGACCATGAGGATGAGGAAAGCTAAGGCCTCAAGGGAGCTATGGATAGCACAGGGAATTAAGGGAGGAAGTTTTTTTCAGCTATGTCAGAGAGAAAAGGAAGTGCAGGGATAACATAGTGAGGATAAAGAGAGGTGGGGAGTGGGTGAAAAAGGGAGAGGAACAAGCGGAAGCACTAAATGAACATTTTTGCTCAGTGTTCACGTAGGAGAAGGGGGACAACTACTGCCTCGGACTGGGTGGGGGTGAGTTGATGGATGGAATGATTGAGGGAAATAGAGTATTAGAGGGAGTGAGGGCACTAAAAGTGGACAACACACCAGGGCCGAATGGTATCCACCCCAGGGTGCTGAGGGAGATGGCGGAGGTGTTGGTGGAACCACTGGCAGATCTATTCAGCACCTCCCTGGATACCGGATGTGTGCCTCAGGACTGGAGGATGGCCCATGTGATGCTGATACACAAGAGCGGCCCAAGGGATGAACTGAGCAATTATCAGCCAGTCAGCCTCACTTCCATAGTGGGAAAGCATATAGAGATGATCCCGAAGGAGAGGATGGTGTCATTTTTGAAGGACAATTACCTCCAGGATATGAGGCAGCATGGGTTTGTATCAGGGAAGTCCTCTCAAACTAACCTAATACAATATTATGACTGGGTAACAAGAGAGCTGGATAGGGGCCATGCAATGGATGTCCTCTACTTGGATTTCAGCAAGACCTTCGATTCAGTACCTCATGGGCAACTTGGGGCAAGCTAACTGGTGTGGGAGTGGGGATGAAGATGGCAAACTGTATTACAAACTGGCTGCATGGGAGGCTACAATGGGTAATGGTAGTGGGGGGAAATTCTCAATACCTAGACCAGTGATGAGTGGGGTGCTGCAGGGCTCAGTGCTAGGCCCGGTGCTATTTGGGCTCTTCATCTCTGACATCATGCACGGAGTGGTGAGCAGGGTTAATCTGTTAGCAGACAATACCAAAATAGGTGCAGTAGTGGAAGAGGAGGAGAGATGGAAGAAACTGCAGGGGGACCTAACCAAACTGGAGGAGTGTTCAGAGAGGTGGTAGCTGCGGTTCGATGTGAAGAAGTGTAAGGTTATGCACTTTGAGGCAAAGATCCCAAGGAGAGAATACTGGTTGGGGGGGGTGAAGCTGGGGATCACTGCAGTGGAGGAGGAGAAGGACCTAGGAGTAATGGTGGCAGAGAGCATGAATAATTCTGCCCAATGCAGGAAAGAAGCAGTGAAGGTGAACAAAATGCTTGGGTGTATAGGAAAAGGGTTCTTATCCAGGTGGAGGGAGGTGATCTTGCTACTCTACAGGTCACTGGTCAGGCCGCACTTGGAGTACTGTGTGCAGTTCTGGAGGCCATACCTGAGGTGGGATATCAAGCTACTGGCGGCAGAGCAGTGGAGGGCAACAAGGATGATACAGGGAATGGAGGGACAGACTACAAGAATAGGCTGGGGAACTGAATATGTACACCCTGGAGGAGAGGAGGGATGGGGGGACATGATCGGAACTTTCAAGTATCTGAGGAGAATCAACAAGGATGGAGCCGATGGGGTTTTTAAACTGAGGAAAGGAAGGGACACTAGAGAGCATGGGCTAAAAATAGAGGGGGGAAGATTTAAGAGGGAGATGAGGAGGCATTACTTCACAAAGAGAGTGGTGTTGAAGTGGAACGCCATACTAGAGAGGGTGATATCAAGCAAAACTGTGGGTAGCTTTAAAAGGTCATGGGACAGAGAACAAGGGAGAGTACTGGTGGGTGAGGCTGAGAATGGCTGAGGGCAGACAAAAGGGGAGGTGGGTGGGACAGCTGCAACTTATGGGAGCTAGCTGCACACTTGAGCAGATATTGATAGACCAGGAGGTCTGTTTCTGCTGGCACATTCGTATGTTCATATGTTCGTATGTAAGCTCCACCCCTTAACTTCCACTTGTGCCCTCTAGTGTTAAAGTCGGAGACTCTGTTGAATGGGTCCTAGGATGGCTCCTTTTCTATTCCTCTCAAGAACTTGTATGTTTCAATCATATCTTCCCTCTGCCTCCTTCTTTCCAGTGAGAACATATTTAATGCTTCCAGACTCTCCTCATGAGTACCCTTGAAGGCCCTGGATCATTATGGTCACTCATCTCTGAACAGCCTCCAACCAGTTTATATCCTTTTTCAGATGTGGAATCCAAAACTGGACACAGTACTCCAGATGGGTCCTTACCAGAGACCTGTAGAGTGGCAGTATTACCTCCTTCTTCCTGCTATTAAATCCTTTCCCTATGCACCACAGCATTTTGTTGGCCTTGCTATAACCTTTGTTACGTTGGCTTGTCTGTTTAAGGGTGCTACTTATGGTGACACCTAGGTCCCATTTTTCCTGCATGGTGCTGAGCTGGACTCAGTTGAGGTGGTACTCTGCCCTTGGGTTCCCTTTATCCAAATGCATCTCCTTACATTCTTTGCATCGAACTTCATCTGCCAGATGTTGGACCATCTTTCCAGCCTCTGTAGGTATTTTTGTAAGTCCTTAACTCCTTAACTGCCTCCTTGCTGTTGACCCTTCCTCCTAGCTTGGTATCATCCACAAATAGGACAATTTTGCCCTGAATACCTATACCGATGTAACTAATATAGGCCTTAAACAGGTCTGGCCCCAACACTGAGCCTTAGGGCACACCAGTAGTGACTGCGTCTTCATCAGACCTCACCCTGTTGACCACTACTCTCTGTTTTCTGTCCCTAAGCCAATTACCTACTCAACTGATTATGCACTTGGCTGCACCCATGTCCTCCAATTTTTTCAGCAGGCAGTTGTGCGGCACTGAATCAAAGACCTTGCCAAAATCAAAGTAAAGGAGATCCACATGACCCAGTCAAAAAATGTGATTAGATTCGTTTGGCACGACCGTCCTGAAACAAACCCATGTTGCCTGTCGTCCTGCAGACTGTTCTTATCTAGGTACTCTTCAAGTCCTGTTTTATTAATGTTTCCATCAGTTTCTCCACTACCAACATAAGGCTGACTGGTCAGTAGTTGCTTTCTTTCTTCCAACTCCCTCCCATGTGGAAAGGGACCACATCAGGTCTTCTCTAGTCTCCTGGCACGACCCCATCTGAAGTGATCTACTGAATAAATGTGTTAAGGGACCTGTCAATTTATTTTCTAGCTCCTTTAGCACCCTTGGGTGTATTCTATCAGGCCCTTGTGACTTATCTTCCCTGAGTTGATCCAGGGCTTCCCTAACCCTACTGTTGGTGATTGATGGTGCTTCCATTTGTGGAACACCTTTGTTGGAAGCCTTGATGCCACTGTCTGGTTCTGAGCCTTTGTGTTTCTCTGTGAACGCTGAGCGAAAAAAGTTGTTCAAAACAGTGGCCTTCTGTCCATCCTCCTCCACTGCTCTGTCACCATCTTTGAGTCTAACTATTCCTCCCCTTTTCTTTCTTTTTTCTTGTATATATTGAAAAAAGTGTTTGTTCCCTTCTTTAACACCTTCTGAAAGCTGAAACTCCATTGTAGCCTTAGCTGATTTCACCATACTCTTTGCTTCTTTGTTCTTCTTAAGGTAGGCTTCCCATGCATGGTCTTCCTGAGTTCTTTTATAGTTTAAATAGGCCTCCCTTTTGGTTCTGATTGTGATTCTTACCTGGTTACTGCACTATACTGGGTTTTTTTGTTTGTTTTGCTTTTGGTCACTGTTCTTACACACATCCTGGTAGACTCTAAAATGGCTAATGTAATCAGTCCCCATATTTCTTCCACATCTAAATGCTTCTAGATTTTTAACAGCTTGCTTCTAACTATATCCCTCATTTTGTCAAAATTTGCTCCTCGAAAGTTTAAGGCTTCTGTCTTGGATTACAATTTTTCTACCCCTAGGGCTAACTCAAACCACGCAGAGTTGTGATTGCTGTTAGCCAGTGGCTCCCCAACCCCTGTAGCCATTACTACCTCTGAGTTAGTGAAGACCACATCCAGGATGATTTCCAGCCTAGTCAGGGCACTAAATAGTTATGTAAATAGGCAGTCTTGTAGGGCATCAACCACCTTTTGGCTCCCTGCAGAACCTTTCACTGGGATGCTCCACATAACATTGGGCATATTCAGGTCTGCTCTATCTCCTTTTTATGCTACACCTTTGATCTCCTTTAGAAGCTCTTTGTCCCTGCCCTCAGCTTACCTTGGAGGCCGGTATATACACCTATGTGGATCCTCTCCCCATTACCAAGCTGAGTAGCATCCACAGGGATTCCACACCCTCCTTTTTGATGCTATCTACTGAGATGGCACTTATCCCGTCCTTTACATATAATGCTACTGCTCTCTCCACCCTCCTTTCTATCCTGTCTGAACAGGGCATATTCTGGAACGGAAAGGTCCCAGTCAATTTTTTTCCAAGGCCTTTATCTCCATGATGGCCACCAGGTCCACTTGGGAATCTACCATCATTGCCTGCAGATTGCTTATTTCATTTTCCAGGCTTCTGGCATTGATGCATACCCCTTTCCATAGCCTGGTACCCTACTGTATTCGCTATTATTGGTTCTGCTCTTGGGCCTGTGGGTGCGTGGCCCTGTGTTTGGTTCTCAATAGTTTCCAACCATTTTCTACATGTTTTCTGAGGTCATGGGAGAGAAATTCCTGCTTGTGAGGGAGTCATGCCTAAGTTCCTATCAGAAGTGTATTTTCTTATAGGTTCCCTAGCATTAAACTCCCCCTCACCAAGTTTAAATGGTTGAGATGGACTTTTAATTTCTGCCCAAGTGCACTCACTCACTCCTTTGTTAGGTGGTTCATCAAACCTGAATAGCTTCCTCCCCCAGATGCTCCCCCATGAGCCTATAATGTGATATCCTTTTTCATGAAACTGTCCATGTAGCCAAGCATTGAATTCCTCATTGTCCTTATTCCATATTTTGTCTGTGCAATCCCCTTTGCCCCATACTGGGAGGACCTCCGAGAATGTCAGGGTGGTCATTCTAGTCTCCAGCCATTCCACCAACTTAATGAAATTTTGGTTGCTTTCTTCCACTGCTTGAGCAGACAGGTTGTTAGTACTGAGATGAATCAAAACATTGGTTCCTTTCTCTATTTTGCCTACCAACCTCCTGATGAGTTTGGTGTTGTGCTGAGCTGAAGCTCCAGGGAGGCATTTAAAAGTCACCTTAGGATATGTACCTTTACTTGCTGTAGGTGGGACTTGACTTCCCTAAATATTGAGTCCTCCAGAACAAAGCATTGCTTATTCCTGGATCCACCAAGTGTTTTCTTACCACCTTTGGATGTCGTCTCTCTGTTATACCAGGTCCCCTTGATGAGCTCAGGGTCACCTCTCACTAAGTCATGATCCTTCATTTTCTTCAGTGGTAAAAAAATGGTTCTTTGTTCGAATGGTGTTGGTCCGAACAAATGCTGTGTGGTCCATCCTTGACATCTGCCCTTCTCCTGACCCACTACCTTCCATGTCCAAGGGCCTGTGGATCTCTGGGGGAGAGGACATGGTTGGTTTGAACTCCAGATTAGCTGGTGATGCAGGCTGGCTATCGTACTCCATTCTGCTATGAGCTGAGCTGGAAGGTCATTCAGACTTCTGCAAGTAGGACACTGACCCATCCTCCAGAGCAGACTCCTGAAGATGAGTGCCCCACAGCTCCTGCAACTTATCACTTCCATCATGAAAACCAAAACACCATTTATTTTGGGTGTGTGTGTGTGTGTGTGTGTGTGTGTGTGTGTGTGTGTCTGTGTCAGAGATAGGGGAGGTTCCAGCTGTGGACTTTTACTTCCTCACTTCCTCTTTCTGCCCAGGAGCGTTCTGCTGTCAACTATTTTTGTTGCATATGAAAATAGGACTTCCTCCGGGTGAGTGCGTAGGTGGGAAGTATGACTACTGAGTGTGTTGCAGCTGTGCTGTGTTGCCGTATAACAGGCTCTGACTCTCTCGCTGTGTCACCAGTAATTGAAGGTCCCAATTTACCTTGTAGACCCTACACTTCTAATAAAGTATCTACTTACCCCTAGACAGAAGTGTTCTGGTAATAAAGTTCTAGCTCCTTAGTCAGTTGCCTACTTGGTCTTGCTCTGATGGCAAGATTGTGCTCTGCCAAAAGCTAACTACTGGGGAGTCTAAATGCAGACACCTTGTTTGCTTCTGCCTAAGCCACACACCCTAATTTACAGCTCCCCTCCTCACCTAGCTAACTGCAAAGATGATAACTGTTCCCTTCCCTCAAATAAGACAAGCACACTAATTCTTGTGTTTGTTTTTACTCTAATTGAAGGTCCCAATTTACCTTGCAGGCCGCACACTTTCAATTAAGTATCTGCTTACCCCCTAGACAGAAGTGCTCTAGTAGTAAAATTCTAGCTCTTTAGTCAGCTACCTCCTTGGTCTTGCTCTGATAGCAAGATTGCTCTCACTTCCCCATCCCCCAACCCAATCCCCAGCCAGTGACCAGCACAGCCCTCCTCTCACCACCACAGCTGGCTGCCAACTGAGCTGTGAATGAGTGCAAACTGTATACAGTACACAGTCATTCACAGCTCAGTCAGCAGCCAGCCATGGTGGTGAGAGATGGGCTCTGCTGATTGCTGACTGGAGATCACGTTGGGAGGGAGCTGAGTGGTGGGTGACTACCAGAGATGCTGGGGGAGGTGGGATGTCCACTAGACAACTAGGGTTATGCTTTTCCCTATTCCATTAGACAGGGATCTGGGCCAGGGAGGGACCATTAGACCACCAGGGAACTTCAGAAAAAAAGAAATACCTGGAGGGTGATAGGTGATCGGAGGGGCCTCTAGACTACCAGGGAATATTTGGAGGCATAAGAGGAAGGTGAGCAGACATCGGGGGGGAGGACCAATAGACTACCAGGGAACATTTTTTTGAACTACTGGGAAGCCGTTCGGCTATCAGGGAGTGGGGTGGGACCACTAGACTACCAGAGCATACTTTCTGACATAAAGGGACAGAGATATGACAATGGGGGTGAAGGGATGGACCACTAGACTACCAGGGAAATATTGTATATTTTTATATGGGGACAGCAATTGGTGAACAGGGGAGGAGGGAGGGACCACTAGACTACCTGGGAAATATTATATAGTTTTATACAGGGATGGCAATTGGTGAATGGGATAGTATGGAATGACCACTACACTATCAGGGAAATGTGTATTTTAATACTGGGACAGGGACAGACACAGGGGAGTGGGGAAAAACCACTAGACTACCATTCAATTTAGAAACTAAGGTAAATGAGGTTCAATGTATTTCAATGGGGTTTTTAACTTTGGTGCAAAGCTTTGACATTTTTCAAGATTTTGACACCAGATTTTCAACATACTCTTTTTGACACCCCTCCTCATGAGCAATGTCAGTGTAATTTCCCAAATCCTGCCCAAAAGGTGCTTTGATAGTTGTTTGGAGAAATCACCTTTCAGGTCAGATTTCAAACTTTTCACCATACTTGTTCATTCAGTGGGGTCATAAGAAGGGTATGTTGAAATTTTGGGGTCAAAATGAGTTAAAATGCAGAGATTTGCACATCTGTTGACATTTCGCTATGCTGGCTCCTAACTTTTGTAATTTTCAATATTTTCTAAACCACATTATCAACACAGCCATTTCTATACACCACCTCTTGAATGTGACAGTTTTCAGTTTTCAATTCCTGGCTGAAATGTGTTTTGTCACCTGTGGTGTTGAAGGATATTGTGATGCGTAGAATGACATTTGAAAATTCTTAGCCCAGCATTCATGAGATGGTGTAATAACCAGGCTAAGTTGACAGTTTGGTTGCTGTTTTGGCCAAAATGCTTGCACAGCAACATACATGTATGGATCTATGGAGGGTTGGGAGGCCCTGTGCTCTCACAAGCAAAGAAGACAACCATTATACTTTCTCAAAACGTAAGGACATTTTTAGTAAAAAACTTCATTAATGCACTAGTTAGGATTCCAATGACAAAACTTTGTTAATGTGTTAGTTTGGGTTCCAGTGTCAAAAGTGGGAAAATGTGCTGTTAGGGTATCCAACCCCACCCTCACCCTGCAGGCAGCAACAGGCATGGGGGTGTGTGCCTTTGGGTTGTCATCCATAATGCTCACCCCGTTCTCCTATTCTGTACCCATCTCAGCTTATTTATTTATGGAATGGGGTGAGCATTAGGGTTGACAGCCCCAAGGCACCCCACATGCCTGTAGCTGCCTACAGGGTGGGGGTGGGGTTGGATACCCTAACAGCACATTTCCCCACTTTTGACACTGGAACTCAAACTAACACATTAGCAAAGTTTCTGTTAAGAATACACACATATATATACTTTCTCAAAACGTAAGGACATTTTTAGTAAAAAACTTCATTAATGCACTAGTTAGGATTCCAATGACAAAATATATATACAGTATATATATATATATATATACTGCTTATATCTATATCTATATCTATATCTATATATAAAGTAAGCAGTCACCCTTAGGCAATGTTGGTGTTCCTATATATAATACAGTCAATCAAAATAATATTTCTGGAACACCACACTCAGCAGTCCAGCCTCAGGATGCCATCTTTCTCCTCTGACCCGGACCAAATACAATACGTTTCACCACCAATAACAGAAACCTGAGGAATGGGCAGACTGGATGAACAACTGGCTCTTTTTCTTCCAACATAGTCTATGTGTCTCTGTTTCTAAAGTGGTATATTAAGTCATGCACACTGAAGGAGGTGAGTATAGACACAAGGGCCTATTGCTGCTTCCATAAGTTTTCCCTGTACGTGTTCTGTACTTTTATTTGCTATTCATACTATTGTAAAGCATGGATTGTGCTATATAGAAGCATTGCCCCCAAAAAATGCAGGTGATTCTGAGTGATTCTGTGCAGTTGAATTAAAATCATTGGTCTTACAACACGGCTTTGAAGGCAACAGAAATTGGAGATTGTGCTTTAGTCATAGTTGATCCTGTCTAGTATAGCTGGGGGGAAGGGGTAGGAATTACTCTAGCATGGCTACATGGGTCACTGCACTTACAATAGCAGAACTTCACTTTGATTCCAGATGAATTTGTTCTATTCAGCAAACGTGCAACACTGTTCTTATGAGACTGCAGCCCTCCTTGCATTTGCCTGAGGTTTATAAACTGATACTGTATGGCACACATGAGTTAGGTGCTGAAGCTTTAACATTATTCTCAATGACAGCTACAGCAGCTGAGTCCATGAAGGTCACTCTTGCTGTGTATTTACATTTTTATATACAAACTGATGAAGACAAACATGGATCCCACTTGAACTGAAACAAAGAACTGATTTATTCAACCTGCATTCTGCAGTCTGCAGGCAGAAACTATAATTGTATACACATTTGCTGAAGTGTCTTATGGTGGAACACTCGAAATAGCATTAAGTCTCAGGAAGGTACACTCAGAATAGCATATATTTCATTTACCTGCACTAGAACTAACAGAAAGGAATTTCAAATGATAATACACTGCAAATCTAACAATAGAAGCCCAGTCTCTTTACTTCATGGGCTTCAGCATTAAACTCTGGAAGCTACTTCAAAGACTTATAAGCAAAGATTGTGGTGGATAGGCATATTTCTACCGCACCCTTTCAGTCTCAGAGGACTTTACAGAAACCATAGAGTCACATAATCACAAGTGCAAAATTAGACAAAATGGCATTAAATTTTTCACTATTGATGCTATTTCTGTAGCTGTGCCATTAATATTTCTGATTGATATTTATCGCTCCTGTTATATAACACCCCTGCCCAGAATGACTATGGAATGTTAAATCAAACAGGTGGCACCATGCTCTAGACTTCAACAAAGAGGTTGTGTCTGCAGATCTCCACTGGAAGAATGTTCCAGATAACCATGGTTGACACCGCCAAAGCCTCATCAACATGACTTCAAAGTGCATGGCAGTACTCGCAGAAGACCTGGGCCCATAAAGAGTGTGGCACTCCCAGGAATTTGTGAATTTATATTTCTTTGAATGCTGTCTTCTAGAGCTGTGTGAAAAAAAAAAACTTCCACCAGTGGAATTTGTGCAAAATTTGAACTTTCACTTCCATGAAAGTTCAGAAATCAAAACAGCAACTTTCACATTCTGACTTAGAATGATGGAATAAATGTATGACCGGAGGATACTGATGTATTAAACTGTGGAAAAAAAATTCCACAGAACTGATCACTTTCAGAGGTCAGTTCTACAGAATTTCTTTCACCAGTTTAATACAATTAGTCTACAATTCATACATTCATTCTGCAGTTCTGTGAGTTACTGAACCACAGAATGGTAGTATGAATTGTGTTATGCATAGCTGACCCCATATTAATTTGTTTTCCTGGCATCTAGTAGCACCCCGCACCCTCTGATCACTCACCCTGTATTGTATCCCTGGTGTCTAGTGACACCTGCCACCCTCCAATCGCTCACCCCAGACCTAATTAATATTGTTTCCCTGGTGTCTAGTGGCACCCCTATCCTCTGATCACAGATCCTGGCCATAATTAATATTTCCATGGTATCTAGTGGTACCCCTACCCTCCGATCACTTGATCCTACCATTAATAATATTTCCCTGATGTCTAGTGGCATCCCCAAGTCTCCAGTCTCTCACCCCAGCCATAATTAATATTTTCCTGGTATCTAGTGGCACCACCCCACCCTCTGATCACTCACCCCATCCATAACTAATATTTCCCTGATGTCTAGTGGCACCCCCACCCTCTGATTATTTGCCCTGGCCATAATCAATATTTCCCTGGTGCTCTGGTTGTGAGAGGAGGGCTGTACTGGTCACTGTATGGGCTCCTCAATCCCTATTTTCTGTCCCCAGCAGTGACTGATTGTGTATGGAAAGGGGGTGACAGATTGGTGTTCCCAACTCAGTGCGAGCAGTGTGGGGGGGCCACTAGGCAACAGGAAAATATCAGTTATGGCTGGGGCAAGTGATTGGAGGGTGGTGGTGCCACTAGACACCAGGGAAGAAATATTTATGGCCGGGACAAGCGATCAGAGGGTGGGGGTGCCACTAGACACCAGGGAAACAATAATTACGGGGTGGCACCGCCAAGTTATCAGAGGGTGGAGGTGCCACTGGACACCAGGTAAGTTTTTTTCCTTTTTCCTATGGCGTCAGCACAGAGATCATCACTAAACTGAGAAATGATTACATAAATTGTAGATTAATATATTCATTCTACAGTCCAAGCATTGTATTCTGCAGTTCAGCAAAAAATATTCTGCAGAACGGTGAAAATTCAGCAAACACATTCAGAAGATTTTGATTCTCAAAAGAAGAAAGTTTAGAAAATTCCATGAAAGTTGTGAAATTTCTGCTGAAGTGAAATTTGCAACTTTTGTCTGATTCTCCAAAGAAGAAAGTTCACAAAATTCAGTGAAAGTTGTGAAATTTCACAAAATTTCTGCAAAAGTGGAATTAGTCACTTTTGCCCAGCCTTATTTGCTTTATTGCCAATAACCTTTTAGGGTAATTCTTGCCTTAATGCTTTTGTGCAGAAGTTCTTTGTTTTTCTTGCTTGATTTCTTATTTTTGGCCCACCTTGACCCAAACCCATAAGACCACATAAAACATTATTCATTTCCCCCTGCATTGAGACACAGATTAGGCACACTGATGAGTCCTGAGAATGACAAAACACATTTATGTTTCTTCTGCTCTCACCCTTTGCTGAGAAGCTATTTGGCATAAAGCACTCCTGCTTAAAACATTACCAGTCTAAATTGTCATGGTGATTTGCATATACATCCCATAATGCTTTGCATTATTAACATATGTGCCATTTTTGTATTTCCATGCTTTGCTGACAATGCCCTTTTCAGGCAACCATTGCTTCAATGCTTTTGTGTTGAGAGTCTTTGTCTTTTAAGCCTACTTTCTTTTTTTGGGCCTACCATGCCTCAAACCCATAAACCCACATTACGGCTGGTTCATTTTCCCCCGGGTTGATATATAGATGATGCGCACTGATGAATCCTGAGAAAGATGAAAACATGAGTCTGTGTCTTCTGTTTTAAGCCTCTGCAGGTTGTGTGAGAGGCCATTTAGCACCATGCACTCTTGTTTAAAGCTGGACCAGTCTGAATCTTCGTGATGTTTTGCATATACATCTCATGGTGTCATGAATTATCTGGGTATGTGTGATTTAGTAGTTTGTCATATTGTTTGATGTGTAAATTTCCCAAGCTTAAAGGGTGCATTCCCCATAAAGTATACACAATTGTCTCTTCTCGTAGGCAAGTGATGGAAAAAGTACTGTATGTGATCCAAAGTTTGAATTTCGGTTAACAGTTTCTTACACATCTCCCTTCTGATCCCTGGCAAAGGTAACCCACTGCAAATAAGAATATCATCATAGTTAATGAGGCATAAGGGAGCAATACAGATGAGTAGGAATAAATAGGTCTTTGATGGAGTAAAAGTCTATGGCACATTCATAAGGTAGAAAAAATGGGCAGACTGGATGGGCCTTGCGGTCCTTATCTGCCATCAACCTCTATGTTTCTATGGTTCTATGTAATAACATATCCATACTGTACCTTATTTGAAATGTCCTTTGGTGCAACATTTTTTATGTGCTAAGCTTTGGCCACTGTATTCCCACTATGCCACTCTTGGCATGTGTACTCCAACACTGGTTTCATAGCTGACACAATAAAATATCAACCTCTCAGCTGAAAGGCTTGCTCTTGTAATGGATGACCGAAGCACAGCCTGACACTGGCCTTTTAACACAGCTCTTCAATATTGTACTACTTACCCAATTAAGGTTCTCATAAAACATGGAGTCCAGTCAAAGGTGCTAAACTGCAGAATTAGAATAAGCATACACCCAATAAATCTCACATAAAAAATTAGGTTTCTACTTTACTTCATGTTATAGTTATGATGAGCTGTTTTGTAACACTGATTCCACTACCTGTTCAAATAAGCCAGATTCAGTGAAGAGTCTCTGATGATGTCATAACCTGAACTCAGTCTAGTCCTCCCTGTCAGCAACCTTATAGGACCTGTTTCTTGAAAGTTTAAGAATCTGTAACTGTAGTAATCATTTAAAAAAAAAATGATATAGGGTTGGCTGCAGTGCTTGTGTTTCCACAATGTTCAGATGCCTTGTACTGTACTTTACACCATATCAGAAGGTATGTTTTGGAATAAAATGCTAAACCAAGGTACAGAACTTCAAGGTGGTGCACAATTTTAAAATGTTGGGGGGCATGCAATCTCAGAATGTGGCAAGGATGTGCCATCTCAAAATGTGGTAGGACAGTATAAGTATGCAACAGGAATACACATTGAGGAACTTAGCAGGGAATGACAATTTCAGAATAAATATGATAGGACACACCATTTATTCTGAAATTGCTTGTCCCTGACACATTCCAGAATTGTATGTACCCACCAAATTTAAAAACTGTGCATCAAATCTCCATCACATTTCAACATATTGTGTCCCAGCCACATTTTAAAATTATGCATCCCTGCCACATTCTGAGATTGTGCATCCCTGCCACATTCTGAAATTGTACATCCCCACCACATTCTGAAACTGTGCCTCCCTATCACATTCAGAAGTTGTGTTTCAATGCCACATTCTGAAATTGTGTCACTGAAACTTTCCCAAATTGTGCATCACTGACACATTCCAAAATTGTGTGTCACCACCATATTCCAAAACTTTATGTCACCACCGCATTCTGAAACTGTTCATTACTGCCATATTCTGAACCTGTGCATCACCACCACATTCCAAAACTGTGCATCACTGCCACATTCTAAAAACTGTCCATCACTACCACTTTCTGAAATGGTGCGTCACTGCCACATTCCAAAAATGTGTATCACTGCCACATTCTAAGATTGTACCTTCTGCCACATTCCAAAATTGTTTGTAAACTTTCACATTCCAAAATTTCCTGTCATTGTCACATTTTGAAAATCTGCATTCCCATCATATTCCAGAATTGTACGTCCCTACCACATTCTTAAAATGAGTGTCACTGATGCATTCTGATATTGCATGTCCAAGACACATTCTAAAATTATGCATCCTTTCCTCATTTTGAAATTGCATGTGACTACTACCACATTCTGAGATTCCATGTCCATGGGACATTGTGAACTTACATGTTGCCACCACAATTTGAAATCAAACATCCCAGCTACATTTTGAAATTTTGCATCACCATCATATGCCAAATTTATACATCCATGACACATTATAAAATTACATGTCCCTGCCACCTTCTGGAACTATGTGTTCCCCACTTTTCAAAATTGTGTATCTCTGCCACATTCTAAAAATATAACACCCCCACATTTTGAATTTTAGCATCCTGCCACATTTCAAAATTTTGTATCTCTGCTACTTTCTGAGATTGTATCATTGCTGCATTTCACAATTGCAACTTGGTGACATTTCAAAATCTTATACCTGTAGTATTCTAAAAATTGCACACAACTTTGTCATTCTAAAGCCATGTTTGCCATTGCATTCCAAACCCCTCTCACATGTTGAAGTACCGTATCTTGCATCTACACATAATGGAAATGCATATGTTGACCCAGCCAGTGTCGGTTTTCTTTTTTCAGATGTTTACTACAACTGCAGTTTTATGTAACATGGGAGAAATAAGTCATATAAGGTAGCTTGCAGAGAGGACTAGGCTGCAAGTACAGGTTATGACATCATCAGTAGCTCTTCTCTGAAACTGTTTTATTTGAACAGGCAGTAGAGGTGTGCAAAAACAAAATTCCACAGGTGGAATTTCCACAAAAGTGCAACTTTTGCTTCTGAAAAAGTTCAGAAATCATATTGGCAAGTTTTGCAAAAATTCCACCTTAAAACGGTAGCAAACATGTATGGATTGAGGGTTAATGTATTAAACTGTGGTGAAAAAAATCTGCAGACCTGAGCACTGTCAGTGGTCAGTTCTGAGGCTTTTTTCCCTGTAGTTCAGTACATTAATCCCCCCTCTCCACTCATTGATCATGGTACCTATGTAAAAAAAACACCCTCCACTCTCAAGGTGGTGTCTTGTGGCCCCCATCTGCCGATTGTGGGCCCCAAGTAAAATAAAGGAATCCCTGGTATCCAGTGGTCCCCCACCTACCAATTGTGTGTACCATCATGATAAAATAAAAACCTCAGCTCCCTGGTAGCAAGTGGTCCCACCTCCACCAGCCAATCGTGGGTCCCATCATGTTAAAAAAAACCTCTGCTCACTGGTGGCTAGTGGTCACATCCCCACCCACCAATCATGGGTCCCATCTAAAAAAAAAAAATCTGCTCCCTGGTGGCTAGTGGTCCCCCCACATGCCAGTTGTGGCCCCGAAGAAGTTATTATTCCCTAGTGTCTAGTGGACCACCTCCCATCCATGATCACCTTAATAAAAAAAGGCAGTCAATCACCTCTATTTGGATTATTCACTTGTGTCTAGTGGACCCCCATCCTTATCCCCAGTCCCCGGTAAAAAAAAATAGTAATCTCCATTCCCTGGTGTCTAATGAACCCCCCACCCCACAAATTAGTCCACCACAACCCCACTCACCCTTTCACCCCAATCCGGAGTGGGCATCTCATAAAGCCTTCCTCTCTCCTCCATGGCCGGTGGCCCATTGAGCTGTCAATGAATGAGTGCATGTTTGTACAAACATGAGCTCATTCACTGACAGCTCAGAGTGCCACCAGCCATGGAGGAAGAAGGATTGTGCTACTTGCCTGCTCTGGGCGGGGGGGAGTGAGGTGGTGAAAGACTAACTGTTGGAGTTGGGGGTCCACTAGACACCAGGGAATGGGGATTACTTTTTATTTACTGTGGATCGGGGAAAGAGAGAGGCGTACACTAGACACCAGGGAATAGTCTGGATGGAGGCGATGGACTGCATTTTTTTATTAAGAGGATCATGGATAAGAAGGGGTCCACTACACAGCAGGGAATTATAACTTTTTGGGGGCCATGATCAGTGGGTGGGGGAACCGCTAGCCACTGGAGAGCAGAGTCTTTTTTCTTTAAGATGGGACCCATGATCGGTGGGTGGGGGTGGGACCACAAGCCACAATTTATTTATTTTATTTATTTATTTAAATTTTGGTGACCGAGTAGGCCCACTGAGACTGAAATAGTCCCTTTTTCAGGAGCAACCTGGAATTAATTACATACATCTATAAACATAACAAAATACATACACGTCATTTCACAAATTAACAGTCAATACAGACATACTTACACAGTTAAGGATACAGCAGCAGGTTAATTACAATCAACACCAACAGGAGTAGAAGTACTATTATACACAAGACAGTCACAGTTAGAATGATGTCCCAATAAGTTTAGATTGGCAGCAGGGAGTTGGTAAACTCAGCAGTAGCAGTTGCAAAGGCTCAGCTCCAACAGGAAGGCTTTAAAACCCTTCTTGAAAACCCCAAGGGAGATACATTCCTGCAGACTGCTATGGATACCATTCCAGATAGGAGGGATGAAGGCAGCATAGGACCAGTGTCCTAGGGAAGTCCTAGAACTGGGGACATGGAGAAGCTGGCGGCCAGAGGATCTTAGTGTTCTCCCATTCTTTTTGGGAGCTAATGTGTTAATTAGGCTAGGAGGGGTGCCATTTTATTGGAGCTTAAAAGCAAGGCACAGTGATAGATATGATAATCTGCTGTCTGGAGAAGGCCACCTTAGGGATTATAGTACCTTGCAGTGATGCTCCCATGGTGGCACCCCTGCAGCTAAGCACCCTATCCTGTGATACAGTATTTTTAGCCTTTGAATTTCAGAATTTTTTACAGTATGTATTAAAGGGGCCCCATATAGCAAGGTTGGTAGAAGTATACCAGTGAAAACCTTGAGTTTGGATTCATGAGCTAGGAAAGGGTTCAGGTGGTATAAAAGACCTAACTTTTGGTTGAGTTTCTTGGTCAGATGGTCGATGTGGCTCTTAAAGGAGCAGTCTTGGTCTAAGTATACACCTAGGTATTAGTTACAATTAATAATTTCAATTTTTGAGCCATTGGAAAGAGCTGGGGACAGTGAATGTAAACGCATTGGGCCCAGGCTTTTAGGGCCAAATAGCATGATTTGGTCTTTTTACTATTTAGAACTAATTTATTAGCAAGAAACCAATTCTCAAGTAGACCAAGATCTTGACTAAGAAGGTTGTTTAGTTGGACAGTGTCTCGGGAGGACCTATAAAGCACGGCATCATCTGCATATAAGGTCACTTTGGCCCCTCTACAATGTTTAGGCAAATCATTAATAAATAGGGAAAACAGGAGCGGTCCTAATATTGAACCCTGGGGGATGCCATCTGTGATAGGGTGTTTGTTGGACTTAGCTCCATGCCATCTGACAATTTGTGATCTGCCTTCAAGGCAATTCGTGAACCAGAGAGTGGAGTTTTTTTTTAACATGATGGAACCCACAATCAGTGGGTAGGGTTGGGACCACTAGACACTAGGAAGTGGGGGGTTTTATTTTAACATGATGGGACCCATGATCGATGGGTGGGGTGGAGCCACTAGCCACCAGGGATTTCTTTTCTTTTACTTCAGGGCCCCAAATCAGCAGATGAGGGGTCACTAAACACCAGGATAATTTATTGGACATAGAGTCGATGATCGGGTTGGGGGGCTGTATTACGATATGAAATAATACATTAAACTGCAGATGGAATAAATTCTGCTGTTTAGATGTATTATTCTGCAGTTGAGCGAAAAAGCCTGTGGAACTGGGCCAAAATCTATGGGCGATTCCAATTTTGCCAATGGTAGAAATTCAAAACATTATGTGAAATTTTGCAGAAATTCTGTGAAAGTGAAATTCGCAACCTTCTCCCACCTCTAACAGGCAGTGAATTTAGGGTTACAAAATTAATTGCAACTTTTAAACAAAGTAACTTAGAGGTCTCATTTTTTGACATGAGTCTGATTGGGGATATGCTGATCCAAGTTCTAAATTTATTGATGTCAGAAATTTTGGCCAAACTCCCTCTTTAACGATAGAAAAAAAAAAAAAACAGTTTCAACTGGAGGACTGTTTTAATAGTCTTGCTCCAAAAAAGAGATGATTGCAGGGATGCCAACTTCTTTTTCCCTTGGCCAAAAATTGATCTCATTAGTCTATTTTGGACTGACTTACATTTCAATTGCCAGTGTCCAAGCATCAATAGTCTCTAAGTGTTCACATAAAACACATTGACTGAGCTCCTTAAAGTTGTCAATAACTGTATTATTAGCTGTTTATTTTAAGCACTACCCTTGATTATTAAATCAGTAATAATATATAGCATCAACTGTGCTGCTCATTCTTGGTGCAGCAATTGTCTCTTGCGGTACTGATTCCCAGGCTAGGCTATGTGCTTTTTTACGTAAAGTGGTTTGTCCGACTGTCGGGGATCTTGCCTGGTAAAAAAGAAACAGTTTTAAAGAACTGCTGATGCCTTCGGGAAAACTTCAAAAAACATAATTTTCAGACACAGTTCAGCTGTCATTTCATACATCTTCTATATATTTATATATATTTCTCTTCTTCATTATTTACTAATGAAGAAATTCCAGCAAAAAACAAGATCAGCATCCCAGAGAGTTCATCTGCTTTAATAACATACTCCCTACTTGAAATTATAATGCTCTGTTGTGACATCACAGTCTGTTGCCATGGAAATAACTGTACTGTCACAGGCAGAGTATTAAGACATCAGGTTGGGAAGAAGCAATAGGAGCTGATGAACCCTGAAGGAACAGCAATCCTATTTTCATGCATATGACCTCATTTGTAAATAATTGGGGATAAGAAATATAAAGTTAACGAGAAATTTAAAGCTGCTTTTTGTCCAAATATTATGTTTTTCAAATTTCTTCTTGAGGCGTTGGTGTCTCTTTAAGTTTCTCTTTTTCTATGTGGAGCAAAGACATCTGGCGTTTGTTTCAGGGTGTGGTGCTACCAGTCTTACTCCCCTTTGTCCTTTAAAGAGCAGATCTGTACTGTGGACCTGTGTGATTCAGAAGCAATGGGAATGTAATTTGTTTTTAAACTGCACCTTGAAATGTGGTCATAATTGAGTTGTTAACATAATGGTAAGTTTTTTTCTTTTTAACCATCAAGTTCAGCAGAAATCTGCTTCAAGATATTGAGCCGATCTAAAAACCAGAAGTGACATAGATGGGAGCTATTTGCATACAGCACATGGCAACTCTGATGTTAGAGTGTACCTGCCAACGGCAGCCATATAAACCATGGGCTGTCTAAGTTTTGTAAGCCCCTGTACTGTCTCTGTAAAGGCAGTTAAATTTGTGTGGATTGAAAAAAAAAAGAAAAGCAAATTAACAGTCTGCCTCCCTCCTCCCCAGCCAAAATCACTAAATCCATACCCCCCTTCCCCCATCCTCTGTCAGTAACCCAATCCCACCATCCCCCCACAGCACCCACAATTGGACATTTTTGTTATAAAAGTCCCATGATGGGTGACTGGCACAACCTGCGTGCCTACATGGCCAGCTGCCAGTCTAAGTGCTCACTTGATTTTCAAAGCATGAATGCCCCCCCACCACTGGCAGCACTGATAAACTCTTCTCCCCCAGCACCCAATTCACACATGTGCTTAATGTTCATTAAGTGTTTTATGGGAAAATTCATCGCCTACAAAGATGGCGGACAAACAGTTATTTTGCACAAATAAATAGTTTTAATAGATTTTTTAAAAAGCAATGCACTAAAAAAACAACAAATACACGTAAAAAATTCAGAAATCACAGTACACACAAGAGTACCCATAAGGTCAGTTGCTGGATGTACAGTAATGAAGATGTTGCTGCTTGCCTAATCCAATGCCAGTGCGGCCAAGGTACTAAACTTATTTATAATGCTCATACTTTTTAAAATGAAATTTTAACCAGTGATGGTAACTAATCCCTGAAATGAAAGACCATGTCTCCAGCAGCTAAAGAGGTCAGATACTGATCCTATGTGCTCAGCATCAGCATAGTGGAACAACCTCGTTTTATAAAATCAAATTTCAAATGTCCATGGAGTTTCCAGCAGCATTTTCTCCCTGGATTTCTGTTTGGATAATTTTCTTTTACTGATTCATTTTATTAGCTAACTGCATCATTTTATTCAATGTTGTTGTTAGTAAGCATTGCATGATTTAATCATGTTTTCTGTAAATGTGTTCTGATCTTATTTAATAAAGCTACATTAGTGCATGTGGAGACAAGAGACTACCACACATTAGCATGCATTCTGCGAGGTATTTTCTGTTTGTCTTATTCCAAATTGCTACTCATTCTGTTTCATAATTTACCTGTACACTCCCTCTACTCATGCTCCTAAGCAAATCCCCTTCATCTTGTGATTTTCAGCCCATTCAGCATTGAAATCCCTACCCTTTTTTTGCTTCTGTTTGCATAACCGGTCCATGAAATAGTTGAATGTGTCCTTATTAGTTCCAGAAACACAGGTATGAATCTCCTGTACTCACAATCTGTACAGTGGTGTTCTGCGACTGCCCTGCCCAACCCCACACTTGGTTGTCAGTTTATTTATGGTAATAGATGACTAAATTTAAAAAGTTTTACCTGATTTAGGAGGTTGGTTGATGGTGGTGTTTTACAACTTCTCCATCCCACCTTGTTTTTTTTTCTCAAATCTGTAATTAGGAGATAAATAATAAAAGGTACCTTTATCCAACTCACTTTGTGTGTGGCTCCTATGGTGTAGTAAATAGGATTCATGGTTGTAGAGTTTTTGATGTTCTTCACATGGATGTTCAGGTTCAAGACTTGCTTCTGGAAATATATATATAGTTTTTGTAGCTTGTATTCTGTAATTTTTGATAATGTTGGCTGGGACATGAATTTACACTATTGTGGCCCCTAAGCTGGTTTGATTCTACTATGGCCGTCCACTCCCCTGACTTTCTGAGAGACCCTTCCCCCCATCTCTCTATAGTGATAACTGATATAGCCTGCAGATGATAGCACACATGTTCCACTTTAGCTTTTAACAGGGGCCTTTGTGTCTGGATATCCAGGATAAAACACTTGGTGTCTTTGGCCCCTCTTAATTGTTTTGCTAGGGTTAGCATCTAGTTCTTAATTATAACACACTGTTTTTTCTATAGTTTCCGCATAACCACTTGTGGTTTCTGTCTTATTTTAATCTGCCAATCGTGGGATATTTGACTAGTTGAATGATGCCTACAACCCCCCCTCCATTCCTTTCTATTTCCTTTCATATCTATAACTCAGAATTAAACAATACGAGGAACATTTATCCAGTTCATGTTGTGTGATGTTCCTGTGGTGCTCTTAACTGCAGAGTTTTTGATGCTTTCCTCATAGTGGCACAGGTTTGAGACTCACTCATAGAGTTGTTTTTTTTTTCTTTTTAGCTTGTCTTACAGAACATTTGGAAACATAGGCTGTGGCACACTGGCCCCAGGGTTGATTGGATCCACCTTGGTAGTCACTCTCCTGACTTTTTGAAGAACCCTCTCCCATCTCTCTATAGGGTTCTCTGATGTATCTTGCATGATGATAGCACACACATGCCACTTTAGTTTATAACTGGGGACCCAGGATAAAACACTTGGGGCTGGATATTCAAAAGGGTTGCGCCATGCGCAATAGGGTTGTGCATGCACAAGTCCGAAATTGCACCATTCTGCCATATTCAGCAGGAGGCAGTTGCACCCCCCAAGTCAAGCTGAGCAACAGCGCAATGCTAATGAAGGCATGCTGAACCGGAGGGGGAGGAACCATGCATAAACTGCACAGCCCAATATTCAACGGGCTGTGCAGAGTTGTCCAGGTGCAACCCCAACCTGCGCCCTGCACAACTTTAAGCCCCCAAAAAGGAGTAAGTCGAGGGGCCACCCACAGGTGAGCTGCCGTATTTGCAGGGTGCAATACAGCAGCTGCCACCTGTGGGTGGCCCTCCCTATTGCCCCCCTGCAGCCCAATCATGGGCATATAGTAACCCCCACCCCCGACTGGCCCGATCACGGGCAGAAGTTCAAACATCCCCCCACCCCGACTGGCCCGATCATGGCAAATGTTTAAACATCCCCCACCCCGACTGGCCCAATCGCGTCAAATGTTTAAACATCCCCCACCCCTGACTGGCCCGATCGCGGGCATAAGTGAAATAAAATCCACCCCCACCAGCCCAATCGTGGGCGAAATGCCTTCAACCTCCCCAAGAACATATCCCTGGTGGTCAGTGGACCTCAAGCCTGATCGCGGGCAGAAATGCCTTCAAACCCCCAAGGACCACCTACCCTGGTGATCTGAGTTGCCCCCACCCACCCACCCGCGGGCCTCACCAACTATCTGGACTGCCTTATACGGTATGGGCTGCGCCCATTAGCTCTTGCTCTGAACCAATGGCCATGCAGCCCTACTGGGCAGTCAGTCGGCGTGAGGCGGCAGCCGGGTGGGATGCTGCCGCCCGCTGTGGCTGACGGGGGAGCAGGGTGAGGGGATGTTTAAACATTGCCTCGATCCGGGCGGTCAGGGGTGGGGGATGTTGAACTTCTTCCGCGATCAGGCCAGTCGGAGGTTGAAGGCATTTCTGCCCACGATCGGGCTTGAGGTCCACTGGACCACCAGGGATATGTACTTGGGGGTTGAAGGCATTTCTGCACCGATCGGGCTGCTGGGGGTGGGATTTATTTCACTTATGCCACGATCGGGCCAGTCGGGAAGTGGGGACTTTTTAACTTATGCCCGTGATCGGGCTGCAGAGGTGTCGGTCCCGAGGCTGCTGCCTGGCAGGTGCCAAGCGCAAGTCCTCGGGGATCAGCCTGCATGCTAATAAGCGTGCAAATGGGGCCATAAATAGATGCAAATGCCCCCCGTGCCTTGCATGAATTATGGCCCCATTTGCATGTCACCTTTTGAATATCATAAATTTTTTCTTGGCACAATAGTACTTGCGCCCACGCATCTGACTGCTCCACTCTGACCACTTGCGGTGGCGCCAAGTTCCACTGCGCCATGCACAGTGGCTGTGGCGGGGTGATATTCAAAGGTTGCTCAATACGCAACTCCTTTGAATATCGCACCGGCCACACCCCTGCGCAACTATTTTGTGCAGCGAAAGGGCTTGCGCCACAGAATAGCGCAGTTTGAATATCCAGCCCTTGGTGTCTCTGACCCATTTTCATTGTTTTGTTTGGGTTAGCATCTGGATCTTAGTTACACCTCACCATCTTTCTCCCTATTATATTGTTTAAATCTCTGCATAGCAGCTTGTGGTTTTTGTCTTATTTTCATTTGCCAACCATGGGATATTTGACTAGTTGATTGATGCCTATAACCCCCCCATTCCTCTCTATTTTTTTTTTAATAGCTGATACTCTGAAATAAACAATAAGAGGAACATTTATCCAATACTTGTTTGTCTGAAGCTCCTGTGGTGTATTTTTACTTTTTGTGCTTTGATGCTTTCCACATAGTGGCACAGGTTCGAGACTCACTCATGGAGTTTTTTTTTTCCAGTTTATCTTACAGAGCATTTGGAAATTTAGGCTGTGGCACCCTGGCCCCTGGGTTGAATGCATCCACCATGGCTGTCCACCCCCATGACTTTCGGAGGGTACTCCATCTCTCTACAGGGATCACTGATATATCCTGCATGATGAAAGCACCCACATGCCACTTTATCTTTTAGCTGTTGCCTGTGTGGCTGGGTACCCATGATAAAACACTTGGTTTCTGTTTTGCTCTGGTTGAGGGTGGCGTATTCTGTTATAGAAGTTGGTGTTAATTCAGTTTCAGGGAATGGTGGATGGCTCAGAGGAAAATTCTTCCTCTAATGTTCCCTATTTTTTTTTCTTTTGACCCTATTTCTCTCACCTAGATCCTGTTTGGCCTATTGTAGATGATAAGTGTATTCCGTATCTTGTCACCCCCCCCACGGAACCCAACCCCTATCTCCAAACAACATCTCCCTTGTTGATCATCAGTTCAGTGCCCTCATTCCTTATGACAAATGACTACTGCATACTCCCTTAACCCCCCATTTCCACCCCCATCTAACACGAGCCATGGACCAGTACTCACTCTCACCAGGACAAGTGTCAGCAGAATCCTGTCCTCCCCAACCACCCAACCACGCTGAATGATGGACCAGTGGCCACTCTCACTAGGACATGTAACTCTTGCTCATTGTTCACCCCTCCATATTGCTGAACACTGGGCCAGTGCCCACCCAATCCATTTTCAGCGTATTAAGCATCTAGCCACTCTCCCCCTAATGACAATCCCTGGCCCATTCATCTTATCTGGCAGGATTTTCCGGAGACAAACCCATGCTAGTGACTGTCCTTGAGACCATTGTCTTCCATAAAGGTCCCCAGCCTTTCCTTACATATTGTCTCCATCAGCTTCCCCATGATGGAAGTTAAGCTTATAGGCCTGTAATTACCTGACTCATCCTTTGGTCTACTTATATGGATGGGTACCACGTGGGCCATCCTCCAGTCATGTGGTTTGCTCCATGTCCAGAGAGGTATTGATTAGTTCCACCGGTGGTCCAGTTAGGATCTCAGCCATTTCCTTCAACATCTTGGGGTGTATGCCATCCAGTCCTGGTGCATTATTCACACTCAGAGCATTTAATCCTTCCAATACACTACCATCAGTGATCACTCAATCAGTTACCCCCCTCCCTCCTGCCCACCCTACCCACCAACCACGCAGTAGCTGCTCTCCTTTCTCCATTGTGAACACAGAACAGAAGTACTCATTATGTGCTTCTGCCTGATCCATCACTTTCTCTGCCCACCCTCCTTCCTGATCCTCACTATCTTGTCCTGCAGCTCCTTCTCTCCTGTATGTATCTAAAGAAGTCTTTTTCTCCATCTCCGATGCCCTTTGCCAACCTCAATTCCCTGAAGGCTGTAGCTGATCTGACTCCCCTGGTTACTTCTTTGGACCTCTTCACATACACCTCCCTATCCTTCCCTTCCCTTTCCCCTATTTCTTATTTTTCTTGAACGCTACTTTTTTAGCCCTCATCATTTCTAAGATTCCTCTACTTAACCAGCTCATTTTTTAGCCCTTCCCTTTCTGTTCTGTAATCTGGTACATGTCTCAGTAGCCTCCAATATCCCCAATTTGATTTTTTCCCATTTCTGATTCACATCTCAGTGTTGTTGTATTCCTTCCATATGGCCCTTTAAGATTTCAGCCATCCTATCAAAGTCAGCCTGTCTGACGTCCACCACCCTGATCACTGTACCTGATGCTTCTCTGCTCACATTAAGTAGAGTGGTGGTTACTAACAGCCAGCAGGTCCTCCACTCCTACTTTCCTTACAGCCTCCCCATTGACCAGAACTAGATCCAGTGTATTCCCCAACCTAGTCAGTTCAGTGACCATCTATGCCAATAAGCAGTCCTAAAAGGCATTCAGGAGTATTTTCTCCCTAGCACTTGAGGTGACTGAGGTACCCTAATCCACACCTGGTAGATTGAAGTCCCCCATGATCACCATGTTACCTTTCCCGCATATCTTCCCAATTTTCTGAACCAGATCCCTGTCAATCTCTTCCCCTTGAGTCGGTGGCCTGTATACCACCCCCATCCTGAGAATCCTATTCCTCATGTCATAGAATTGTATCAACAAGGCCACTATCCCATCCTTCTCCCCCTCTTCCCTTGCATGCTTTATTCCCCCTTTACTTACATCGCTAACCCTCCCCCTTTCCCTTTGCCCCTTTCCTTCTTGTGAATCCCATAATCTGGGATCATCAGGTCCAAGTCCTGGTATTGGTTGACTCATGTGTCTGTGATTGCGGCTATGTCCACATCCCCTTTGCCAACAGATCCTGTAGCTATGCGGTTTTGTTCCCCAGACTCCTTGCATTCAAGTAGACAATACTCCTAGATGTTCCCTTTCACTTCTTACCCAATTTTATACACTTCTCAGTCCCACCCTTTGATCCTTCCCTGCTTCCAACCCAGTTTGTATTGGGGGTAGGCTCATTTGTCTCCCATCTCTGGAAAGCCTTCCCTTCAGCAACACACTCACCACCCCCTGCCTAATTTAATAAACATTTGTTTCTATGTATTCTTATAATCTCTGTTTTAGTACCCCCTTTCCTTCCCTGCTCAAATGTAATCTGTCACCCACGTATATATCCCTATTTTTCCAGATCCTGCCCCAGCCTCCCACTAATTCGTAACCATTGGATCAACACCAATTTCCCAGCCAACTGTTGAATTCATCTATTCTACCCTTACTTGCAGTACTTGCCCTGGGCACTGGGAGTACCTCAGAGAAGGCCACTGCACTCTCTACCTTATCACTAATCTTATTCAGTTCTATGAACCTCTCCCTAACCTCCTCTACCATTTCCCCAGCCAAGTGGTTTGTACCCACATGCACTACCATATGTGGTTTATGCCTTCCTCTCTTTAATCACTTGAGAATAACGTATCCTGCTTTATCTGCCTTCAACCCAGGTACAGACTCTACCCATATGCAACTGTGACTTCCCCTTTACTCACCCATCTGATTTATTTTAGTATGGAATCACGCAGCCCTAGCACATCCCCCCGTTACTCATCCCTCTCCCAAACTCTTTCCTTGTGCCTGATCCGAGACTCCACCCTGCCCTCTACATTTGAGTCTATATACTGATGCCTGATCCTGTCTCCATACCCCAAACTATTGAGTCCTCCACTAGGAGAAGCTTACTTCTCCCATGGGGTTCTCTGGCCCCATCTCATGTGCCCCCCCCCCCCGGTGGGTCTGCCCTTCATGCCTGGTCACAACCTTGGGTTCCCTTTCAGGGCTCTCCCTTTCCTTGAGAACATCATATTTGTTATTTAGTTGTACCGGGTGGGGGGGGTTGCTTGAGTTCAACCTTCCACAGCCTCCCTGTGCCCACCATAGTCCATCCAGGCTGATCCTATATATTAATTGACTTATCCACATCACATATGCTGATCACTGGTTAATTGCCCACCCTCTGTATGTCAAGTGATATAGGAACTTCTGATATCTTTCATTGTCACATTAAGTAGTGATCAATTTTTTTCTACATTAAAGATGACTAATACTTGCTGATAAGTTAAACATGTGCGCAATAGATCACAACATATGGAAGAGGTATTGTCATTAGTTTATATCTTTTTTTGTTATAGTCTCTTAATGTATGACCTTTGTTTATATCTTTTTCTTCTCTTCTAATTATGTATTTTCCGACTGTTTCATAGTAGATAATAAAAAATGGCAACCAAAAGAAAAATCAGAAGGCCTGCGATATACTCTCCCGGAATTGCTAAGCAGAGGAAACTGGAACAAGACAGAACTCATCGCAAGTTTGCTATCAAGATAGGGAGTGCAAGTACTGCATGGCACATTTTGAAAGAAGAGAAACATTTCAAAACTGATCAAAAACTAGCAATGTTTCTTATATTGTATTATAGTTTGGCTAATTTTCTCATTGTTGAGATTTTTTGATTTTCAGTTATTTAAAAACATATGTGGCTTACTAATTATATATAATTTATTTTTCTGCCCCCAAAAAACAAAAACAAATTCTTTCATCTAACTTCTGAGTTTTGGGACACTACATGCAGCCACAAGGACCTCTTGTTTAATCAATATGACATGCAATAATACAGGTGATGCCATGATTACCCATGCAAGGTGTGGTTTTTTGTCATGAGGCAGCATTAGTATTTTGACAAATTTTAATTTTTATTTTTATTTATTTCATTTTTGGAATTACAACCTTTGAACCAAATGGCTCTTTTACAAAGGTGCCATGTCATTGACAACAACTGTACTTAAACCAAAAGACAAGCAGTGACATTTAAAACAACAGTGCAAACAAAGGTGTTGCAGTGATAATAACAATGTGAGTAGTAAGTTGAGTACACAGTTGGGGGACACAATGTAGCGCAAACAACATATACAGACTTGCATGCCTGCTCAGAAAAACAAGAAACAGAAAGCACAAGCCATGTTACTAAGTGTTAACAAGGAAGTTGCTAAGCGCTGGGGGAGGAAGAATGGTTGAGGGAAAGAGGAGAGAAAAGACTATAGCAGCCAGAAGTGGCTTTGTCTTGTTGCAAATCCAGGTGGTGATCCCTAAGCAGAACAGTCACAGTTGGGGTAGTCGGCCAAGTGGAGATGGAGAGCTTTCTTAAATGGGTCAATATTTTTTTGCTGCCAGATGACAGGTGGTTGGTCATTAAGCCATAGTGGACCGTGGTACCAAGGGGAGTGTTGTGCCATGGTGGTTCTTTTAAATGGTACTTGTAGGTGGCCCTTGATGGAGCTCCTCATATTTTTTTGGGAAGGGATGTATTGGAAGAGTGTAGACAGGGATTCTGGTGTATGTCCTAATAACACTTTTTTCCCAAGTAGGCAGGCTTGGTATTTGGTCCTTTGGGAGAGAGGGAGCCATCCAGTAGAGGAATACAGGCTGCAGGTGTGAGTGTAATAATCAGCCCCCAAAACAAGCCAGCAGGCTTTATTAAGGAGAAGCTTTACTCACTGAAGTGAGGTCTCACAGGCTGCGCTATATATGACTAGTCCGTAGTCAATAGTAGACAATATGGAGCTCTGTGTGACAAGATTGAGGGCCTCCGGGGTCTTAGCTTTTCTGTGTTAGTATAGGATCCCAAGTTTGACATCTGCAGATTTTTGATGTGGTCTATGTGGGTAGCAAAGCAGAGGGAGTCATCAATATGGATGCCCAGGTATTTGAAAGTAGAGACTTGTTCTAATATGTCACCTTTGTGACTACAGATAATCAGGGGGTGGGCATTCTTCTTAGACCGCTGATGCGAGAAATGCATGGACTTGATTTTTTTGTACTTCGATAGGAGCCTGCTGTGTGAGAACCACGACTTGAGTTTTGAAAAGCTGTCTTGAAAGGCAGCATTTATGTCCTGTGAGCAGTGTCCAGGGACTGAGATCACTGCATTATCTGAATAGAACAGCATTTTAGCAGGGCAGGCACTGGGAAGAGAGTTGATAAACAGGCTGAGTAGTAATGGCCCAAGGATAGACCCTTGTGGAACTCCTAGTGTTACACTCTGGGGTTCAGAAGTGACTCTGTTTATCCTAACACATTGGTACCTATGGGACAGGTAGCTAGAGAACCATAAGATTGTGTCAGAAGATAGGCCAAGGGACATTAGATTGGCCAGCAGGATCTGGTGATTGATGGTGTCAAAGGCTTTTGTCAGGTCTATGAATATAGACCCCACCATTATACCAGAGTCTAGGCTGTCATAAAGATGTGTAATGAAGCCTGTGAGTGCCGTGATGGCACTATGGTCTTTTCAGAACCCATGCTGCTGGGGGGAGAGTAGATTATATTGGTCAGATGTTTGGTAAGCTGGTCGGACACCAGTCTCTTGAGGGCCTTGGAAAGGGGTGGCAGGATGGAGATTGGGTGATAGTTACCCAAGGAGGTTCTGTCCCCATTTTTGAAGACTGGTGTAACTAGGGGAGTCTTCCATGAGTCGGGGAATATGCCTGACCTTATGGAGATGTTGAAGATATTAGTAAGGAGATAGGCCAGTTCTTCCAGTGCAAGAGCAAGCAGCTTCATGTCAATGGAGTCACTGCCCATTCTAGTTTTACCTAATGCCCTTCTAACATATTTGATGGTTTCTGACCTTGACACTTCCTTGAAGTAAAACAGGAGTTGTGAGAGGTTTGCAGTTGGAGGAGTTTGGGAACTAGGATGCACCTGTTAGGATCATGGTCTAGGTAGTCTGGGGGGAGCACTGAACTTAGGTCCATGAAAGCTAAATTAAATGCATTAGTGAGGCCTTTTGGATGTTGAATAGGGCCTGAAGGAGTAACTATGAGGTCGGGTGGTGCTCTCAACTCCCTCTCTGTAAGTGTTTTTATGTTCTCCCAGAAATGTTTCCCTTTTCCCCAGCACTGTCTTAATTTCTCTTTGTGAAATGTAGCCTTTGCATTCCTTACTGACCTAGTACATTTATTCCTTGCTTCTTTTAGGCTGTGAAGTCAGCTGGTGAGCCTGTGGCTCTCGCCTTGTGCCATAGGTTGTCCTTTGATTTCATTTGTTCATTTATGGTGCTGTTGAGCCAGGGGTTGATAGTACCCTTAATTTTGGATGTTTTTATGGGGGCAAATAGGTCACAGGCTCTGTTGAAGACTGAGGTGAAGTAATCAAGGGCAAGGCTGAGGTCGTGGCAAGCATCAAGAGGGGACCAGTCAGCTTCCTTTAGGTATTGCTTGAATAGGTGTAGTTGCCCTTTCCTCAGTGACCGATTTTTGACTAGTTGTGGGAGATCTTTGGTGCCCTTGTTAGACCATAGACAGACTATTGGTGAGTGGTCTCTTAATGTGTCAGGGAGGACTGAGACCTTTTTAATATGATCTGGGGAAGTTACTAGGAGCCAATCTATGAGTGTGCTAGTTTCTGTGCAGTAGTTCCGTCTGGTTGCCTGACTGACCATTTGCATGAGGTATAGGCTGTGAAACTTGTCTCTTACATCCACTGTATCATGCACTAGCCAGTCTGAGTTGAAGTCCCCAAGTATTATCTGTTCCCAGTCCTGCTTGGGCTTACAAATGGGATCATAGAGTAGGTCTAACCCTTTTCCTTGCTTACCAGGGGGAAAGTACACGGTTGTTATTAGTAGCGTTTTGGGTTGCTGCCCGATGGAGAGTTTTAGGGTTAGTATTTGGGCTTCTTTTGTGTTGGTATTATCGGGCATGACCTGGCCTTTAATGTTTTTGTTCAGATAAACTAAGCAACCTCCACCTCATTTGGCCAGCCTATCTAGGTGGAAGATGCTGTGTCCCTCGAGGGAGACTGCTGTATCTGGGACTTTGGGGGACAGCCAAGATTCAGTGATTGCAATAATGTCAGGCTTGTGCTGAGATACCCATGGAGTTCGGGTAGCTTAGGTAGAAGGCTGCCTATGTTTATTGAGGCAATTTTGGTGAGCCCATGAGATGATGGTATGGGGCTGTAGACTGTAAGACTGGGCCCGGGTTAGGGTGAATGTTCCCAGAGAGAAGCAGTAGGATGAGGATAATCCTTAGTATATAATGCCTCCACCATGCTTTGTAATCAAGGGAGTGTAGATGGGTGTTACCATATTTTTTATAGGATTTGGTACAGGGATAGGTTCCCATTAGGGCCAAGACTATGTCAGAGGATATTTGTAAGAGCTGCTTCCATCCAGAGAATTCATTTCTGGTGCTTGGTTTAGTTATCGGTGCTACCTTGTAGGCAAAGGTGCCAGTTCTGGGAGGGTAAAAATTCCTTAGAGCGGGTGATGTCCTGTTTGTGGTAGTACCCCCATTTGGGTCTGCATAGTCCACTTCTTGAAAAGACAGAGTTAGGAGGATCAATATATACCATGTAGGAATAAGTGGTCCAACATAATAGCTTTTATGTGGTCATGAGGGGGGTGATTTGATAGAGAGTACCTGATTCTTAAAGCAAAGAAAGACCCTTTAAGGGGAGGGCTATAGAGAGGAGAGGGGTGGTCTTATGGGGAAGAAAGTGTATTTAATTAGTGCCAGGGGTGGGAGAGGGTGGGAAAGATGAATTTCTAGTGCCAAAGTGGCTACGGGTGACAGCTGCACCAATACATTGTAGTGGCATGTTTTGATTATACAGTGTCATCTTTATTATTCTTGACCTGCAAAAGTTACAGAATAAATATCTTTTGATTGCAATTATCTTATTGATTTATCTTTTTATTGGTTATTGTGCCAGATTAAATAGCCCTTTCTTACTATGTAAAAGTGCTGAGTTGTGTGTTGGTTTGTAGATGCTGATTTTTTAAAAAAACAAACAAACTGGTGTTCTTGTTCAATTATATTTTATTGTTTCAGCACCCATTTTTCAAATTAATTGTTATATACCAATATGCGACTTTTAATTGGAAGAACAATCAAAATATACAGTACATGTAATAGAACAATTATTTTGCATTTTAAAAAGCTAATGATTCATACATAATGTCATTGCAGGACTCTTCAGTTTACACCTAATGAAGAAAGTAAACACGCCAATATTGAAATATGTGAGTTATCTCCATCATACCAGTGGTAATAATTATGACTGTTGCGGTCCCCCAACTCCCCCACTCATATTATCGTTGTCATTGGGTGGTGGTTCGATGGACATCATAAGGTGAATGGGGATGAAAGTAGGTGGAGGTGCACACATGGCCATGGCAGAGTCTGTGAGAAAACAGGGTACAGATTGTTTGCATGCAAACTAAACTTAGAAAAAAAACTTTACCATTTATAAAAAATCTTCATTATATGTATAAACCACAATCTGGTGCTTGTCTTATTAATGGTCTACATAATGTTTTGTTGATGCCTGATGTTATAGGGTATGTTGGTTGCTGATTTTATTTAAATAGTAGTTAGCTTTGACATCATCTATTCAGGTCAATAAAAAGTTTTACTGAAATAAACTACATGAAAATGACTTTCTGACTTTAAATTTATTGTGCAATACTGTATATGGTAGTTTAAATAAAATGGTGCATAATTAACTATTACTGTGTTGGGTTTATAATATGTGCTTAAAATTATCTTTCAAGTGAACCATTGTGTTGTACTCTCATTTCAGAATCTTGTCCATCAAGCAGTTTGTCAAGCAGTGTTCTACACCTGTCTTAGCTTTTGAAGATCTACCTGTTCATCTGATGTCGACACCATTACAGAATGCACATGATCTTATACATCAGCAGACATTGTGAATACTAATGTATGTCAAATAACATATAAACATAGAAGCTGATGGCAAATAAATGTACCATGTCCATCATGCAGACCCAGCCTCATATCTAGTGAATCCCTGATTAGTCAAGTTGCCTCCAATTATACTAAGGACAACTCCCTTTTTAACCTTAGGTTTCTACGGGTCTGTTCCATGGTTCTTGAAGCCAGATACTGTTTCTGACCTCACCAACACTATTCGTATATTTATTTTTCCTTTGGTAAAGTTTGTCACCTCATCCCATATTTTTACCCATGCGGTATTGATGTTACAATCATGTCTCACACTCACTTTCTCTCATTCAATAGATACTAATTTAACTCTCTCAGTCTGTCAACATTGGGTTTATTGTGTAGACATACTGACATTTTGGTTTCCTTCCTGTGTACATCCTTGACTCTCTTTATGTCTCTCTGGAAATGGGGTCTCCAGTACTATATGAAGTAAATGAGGTGAGACCTCACCAATGACCTGTTCCCATTTTGAGCTTGAAATGTTATCTCCCCCTTCAGCTATACAATACTCCTTGATAGTGAATGGATAGTGGATATTAACTCCTATTTTCAATCAGTTTATAACCTGACAATCCCATCATTATTACATCAGTATGATGTAAACCTTCCTTAACTATGTCATAATGATGGGATTACAGAATATAATGTTATCACCTGTCAAAATTCTTGGAAAGGAAAGGTGATCTGCTGATTGGACATTCATTCAAAACACACACATTCCATTCAGACAGATACAGACCCGCTGCAACATAGATTGCAATGGATAATTTCAGCATCAGTTGCTCACAATACAAAGCAGGAGGCATTCACAGCCGAGCTGGAGAACAAATGCACATTGAAAAAAAAACATTTTTTTTTTACAATGGCTAGTTTTTCCATACACTTTAAAATACAATGCTTGACTTATGGTGGTCAACCATGTATGTAGTCACCTCTTGCGATTGCCATGACAATTGTAAACGTCGCTTGCTGCACTCTCTTAAGGTTTACTCAGTTGTCCGGGCAACTGCTTGAGGTGATTACATCATGGTTAACCACTGTTACTCAGGCATTATCCTCTATATTGTAGTTTCCCATATGCATAATATTGTGTTTCATATCATTGATCAGCTGCCACTTACTATACCAGCCCACAAGTTTTTGTATGTCCCTTTGCATTCTATTCACTATGACTGGAGCAGGTCTCAACAATGATTCATGATGAACTCCATTAGGCACCCTGCCCTCAGCTGAACATGCTCCATTTACTATCATCCTCTGAGTATTATGGTTTAGCGAGTTTCCCACCAATATCAGTCTTTGGCCAGGTGTCCCACTGTCCTCTAAGTTCCCAACAATTACATCTGTTTGAAGTTATGCCATAATCTGTCCTACAACTGTGTTCAAACTAAAAGGTATGCAGTTACCTGCCCCTTCCTTGATCTCACATTTGTTAAGGAAAATCACATCTGACCTCCTGCAGACCTAATGTAACACGCCAATAAAACAGGATGCAATAAAAAAACATAAATACAATAAATACAGGGTTTCATAAAATTCAATAAAGTACCATCAGATAGGGTAGGCTTGAAGCCACAGGTGAGTCTTTAGGGTCTATTTAAATCCCTCCATGGTCACACACTCCTGAAGCTGATGGGGTAGAGAATTCCAAAGAGCTGGGGCCACATACATGAATACACAGGCCCCCGAAGATTTTAAAGAAACCCTTGGAATCACTAGCAACCCCTTGTCAGCCAAACGGAGCGATCGCTTGGGGCAGTATGATACCAGAAGCTCTTTTAGGTAGTCCGGACCCAGTCTGTGTAGGGCTTTATAAGACAGGAGTCTGACTTTAAAGGTGACCCACCATTGTACTGGTAGGCAGTGCAGCTCGCACAGCACCAGAGAGATATGACAGGTCCGAGGAGTACCCATCAATAACTGGGCTGCAGCTTTCTGCACTAGCTGCAAGAGGTGGATATCAACCCTAGGTAGCCCTAGATAAAGGGAGTTGCAGTAATCAAGGTGTGAGGCCACAAAGGCATGGACCAGTGTAGGCAGGTCACTGGACAGAACTAGGTGCTTAATCCTGGAGTTGTTCCTTAGATGGTAAAAGGAAGACTTAACAACTGCTGACACCTGCGATCGCAGTGTTAGCCCATCGCCAAAAATCACCCACAGGTTTCACACCCATTCCGAGGTAAGGAGCTGGAAAGCATTAAGAAAAAGTCCAGAGGGTAAACCAGCTCTTGTCCCCTCTATCCAATGACCTGGGTCCACAACCATAACCTCAGTCTTCTCCGAGTTCAACCTTAGCCAGCTCGAATTCATCCAATCTTGGATTTCAGCGATGCAGTTGTTAAATACTGAGAGAGATTTATCCTGGTTGTGTGCAAAAGATAGGTAGAGCTGGGTATCATCAGCATAATAGTGACACCACAACCCATACTTCTTACAATGTCTCCGAGGGGTAGTATGTACACTGCAAACAACATGGGGGACAACACCAAACCCTGAGGTACCCCATATGACAGACAGCCTGGGTCAGAAGAATAGATCCCTGACACCACCCTCTGAGTTCTGCCAGTGAGGAAAGATCAAAACCCGAGGACTGTACTAGACAGACCACAGATGAACCTCAGGCATTTGAGAAGAACTCCAAGGTCCACAGTTTCAAATGCTGATGAGAGATCAAGAAGAATCAAGATGGAACGGCTCTTCTGATCTCTCGCCATCAAGAAATCATTGTGCACCCAAACCGGCACAGTCTAGGTACGATGCCTCTTTCGAAAACAGGATTGGAGAGGTTCATAAATGTAATGGATGGTCAAATGGTTCTCCAGTTGTAGAGCCACTACTTTCTCAATCAGTTTCCCAGCAAAAGGAAGGTTAGAGATCTGTCTGTAGTTAGCAGGACAGTCTGGGTCTAGAGAAGCTTTCTTCAGGAAGGGCATTACCACCACCTCCTTCAGGGAGCTAGGAAAACTCACCCATCTCCAAGGAACACCAGACTATCTGTGCGAGGACAGGGCCGATGGTATCACAACAACCCTTAATCAGGGTAGTTGGGTCTGGATCCAAACTACAGCATGTAGGGTCCATACCCTAGGCAATCTGCATGACATCAATGAACTTTGGCTGGTCAAAGGAACTCCAGGAGAATTGAGGGACAGTGACAGAACATCGATCCATGGCATCTCCCATAGGGTATGCTGGTTGGAGCACTGCCCTGATGTCAACCACCTTAGCCACAAAGAAATGGGCAAGCTCTTCACACTCCACTTGTGAAAAGGATCTTCAAACCTGCAGGCAGACTGGGTTGCACAGTCTATCCACAGTTCAAAAGAGCTAAGCCAGTCGGTTCTGAGCGGCCGCAATCTCCCCGGACAGGAACTCTGCTTTCTTAAGGGTGATTGCAGAAAGATAGACTTGACAGTGTTCCATCACTCTAATGTGGTCAGCATCTAGGGTGTATTTCCTCCAGCAATGCTCTAATCTTTGTCCTTGTAGCCGCATCTCCCTCAAGGTCCCATCAAACCAAGGGGACCAAGGGTGAAGGGGGAAAGGACGAACATGGACAGGTGCAATGATATCCAGAGCAGAAGAGATGGCCTTGTTATAAGCCAAAACCAGTGCATTTGAATCACTGCTTGCTCCAGGAAGCACCAATAGGTCAAGTGCCGACCAGTGCCTCAGCTTATATCTATGAGGCGGTACCTGACCATCTCCGCAGGGGTAGGCCTACAAAGGGGGGCACAAAAACAGAACCCCATGGTGTAATTGCTGGACCATCTGACATGTTCCACCCCCAAATTTAAGGCTTTGATCCCCAGGAGGAAGACTAGGTCAAGGGAGTGACCACCTTTATGAGTGGCAGAAGTAACAACTTGTGTAAGGCCCAAAGATGTCATCAACTGGAGGAAGTGTTGTCCAAATTGTGAGAGTTCGTAATTGACCCAGGCATTTAAGTCACCCAGGACCATCAGCCTGGGTGACTTAAATGCCATGTCAATCACGAAGTCTGCTACTTCCTGTAGGAAATGTTTCTCATCCCCTGGTGGACGTTAGATGAGGGCAATCCTACAACCTACACCTGCCACTACAGTATACTCAAATGACTCAGCCTACTCAACTGGTACATTCATGAGGCCCAGTTCAGTCTTGAAACAGTCCACAACCCCCCCCCGGGGTCCAATCTCCAGTGGCATAACACCAAGTACCCAGACAGAATAGCAGCCTCTAATACTTGCACAAATGATGGTGAGGTTGATGAGGTGTTTGTAGGTACAGAGTTTATAGGTATGGGGGTCTAATGCAGCATAACAGTTAATGGTGTTATGCAGAAATTAAAAAATTCTGGTTACATGTTGATCAATCGCACAGCTACTTGAGTGCGTAGATTGTCATAAGACTCACATGTGGTAGATTTTCATCCAATGTTAGTGTTAACAAATGAATTACTTTATGGTTTCATTTCTTTATGTCACATTTACATAAATACTGATGCAGATTTGTCAGTTGATGATGATGGTCATATAAGTCTAACATCCAACAGTTACTGCCACAATGTACTACAAGATCCAACTGATCAAGAAACTGGTAATGTAAATGATGACAGTAGCATTCATGAGTTAAAAACAGGGATTATTTATGACTACTGTCTTATTTACTTTTTTATTTATTTTTTAGTTTTTGTTGACTGGGTAAATGCACTAGACAAGTCATACCTATTTTCAGGCACGACCCGGGGGAGGGGGATACAAATGAATACCAACTGACCTTGAACCAGATTAAGCTGTTGGTGGTATTTTTAGTGAATGAGGGAAATTTGGCCAGGACACCGGAGAAATTCCCCTACTATTCAGAGGGGGAACTTCAGTTCAAGATGGCGGACGTACCTGTGCCTGATGTGGAGGAAGCTATGGAGGTGGGAGTTCTGGTCTCGGTTCCCACCTCTGATTTAGTGGAGACTGCAATCGAATTTACAGAGGATTTGCAACAGAATTGTATTACTTCAGTGTCTGACTTACATGTACAGAATACAGTGCCTGAACCTCAGCTATCTAATACTGGTATGGAATCTTGTTCTTCCTTGCCTAATGGTGCTGTAATGGAGGATCTTTCCTCCTCAGATCTTGAAGTGGCTTGCAATGCGGAGAAGGTGATACACGAATGTCTGGCTAAAGCAGAACGTAGTTTTGCAATTACTAAGATGAAACTCAGTCAAGAACTTCAAAAATTACGAGAAAATAATGCTGATATGGGTACTACTTCTCCTCCTGTTACGACTCACCCATCGACTGACGTCCAGGTGTGTTTGTAGGCTTCGGATGTGTCTGTTGTTGCCGCTGTGCCCCCTGCCTCCCAGTCGATTATGGTGGGCGCTGCGTGTGATATGGAGACCGCTGCTTCACCCCCTTCTTTGGTGACACCCCAAGTTGTAGCTTCTCCTGGGATGCTTCCCTGGTCTGTGGACTTGGCACTGAGGGGTGCTGGCTGGGTGCAGGAACCTGTCGCAGGGCAATGGATTTCCGGTCCGTCTCCTGTGAGGTCCCCCTGTCCTGACGACTTTCCTGAGTTGCAGCATGAATCAGGCAAGGCTGCAGTCTCTCCTGACCCTTTGTGCTTGACACAGGGATTGGAATTGACTCAAAACCCTATTTTGGAACATTTACAAGGATCTGAACTACGGGCTTCTTCTTCTGTTACATCCCATGGGGCTCCGGGTATAGTTTTAATATAGTCAACGTCTAAAAAGACTGAGCCGAGTCGCTCTTTTTCATTCTTATTTAAATTCCCGATTCAAGCTGCAAAGAGAGATAATGCAGTTTGTTTAGTTTATAAGTGGGGGTTACCTGAGCTCCCAGATCATGTATATGTTGCATGTACACTTCTTAAGGACTCATTAAAATTTTTTTCTCATGAAATCTATGCTATGATTCACATCTCGGGTGAATCTTCTTTTGATATCAGCTTTCAAATGTCTCATGGCTTGGAGCGCTTCTGGTCAAAATACCATGCTTTGAGGAACACTGCTCTCTGGACCCCGTTTCATGCTATCCCTCTTTCTAAACCAACTTTTAAGACCATCACTGTTTTGTTCCAAAATGAGGGTGTTGATGTGGCTGATGTTATTTATTGGCTGAAACAGCGCTGTAATGTCCAGGGTCAGGCGAAGGCCATCCTGGATACTGAAAATATTATTATTACACAAGTGCAGAAGGCTCATATTCAAGCCACATCGGCAGTACCGCCCTCTGCGGTTTTACAGCCTTTACTGCAGGTCTCTGTGTCTGTTGAGGAACCAAGCATAGAGCCCACAGTGGTCTACTTTTCTGAGAGTCCTCTGGTTAAGACCTCTGCTACGTTTATACCTGTCCAGCCTGTCCTGTCTGTACCAGACCCTCTTCCAGGTCCAAGCACTATGCCCCCTCCTCGAGTACCTGCCAGTATTGGATGTCGGAGGTCTATGAGGAACAATTCACGAGTATTACTTTCCCCTCCAGTGGTACTGGAGCCTTCTCCTGTGCCTTTGTCTAATCTTTTTGAGCTACTTCAACCTGTCTCAGATGATGCTGGAGGCGAGTCAGACTCTTCCTCCATTGCTTCATAACTCCTTGATGGAAACACTGACTCTGATTTTCAACTTGGTACTAGTCTCTCTCAGAAGCAGAAGGCCAGAGTGAAACTTAAAGAGAAAAAGGTGGTTGGGAAAAGGAAGTCGTGATGAGTTTTCCTGCCCTGCTTAAATGCTATGTCTCATTTTACTTGTCATACTATTAATGTAAACAGTGTGAAGCGTATGACAAAGAGGCAACTGTTTTTTCCTTTTACGGCTTATGCCTTTGGGAATTTTTTTATTGCAGGATACTCGATTTCATACCACACAGGAAATCCGACATGCATAGCAGGACTGGTTGTTGGGACCTTCCTTTTGGTCCATAGGCCAGGATTCCTGTTTGGGACTGGGGATTTTGATTAATGTCCCTGGGTTCCGTTTGTTAAAATTATATGATGTGGCTCCAGGTAGAGCGCTCATTCTAGATTTTGTGATTGGGCCCTGTCCTTATCGGGTGATTAATCTTTATGCCCCTCAGACTAAAACAGCGTGAATAGCTTTATTTTCTTTACTTCGTCCATTTTTGCACACTTCTTTTCAAGTTATTTTTTCTGGTGATTTTAATTGTGGCTTAAGTCTTCATGATAAGAGTTCTTTTGCAACTAGTAGAAAATTGCTTTGTGATTCTCAGGAATTAGGGAAATTGGTCCGTACTGCCCATTTGACTGACGCTTATTTGTCCTTTACCAAACAACATACCCCTACATTTCATAAGGGTAAACTGGCAAATCGGATTGATTTTGTGTTTTTGTCTCATACTTTAAATGTCGCTTCTGCCACGGTACAAGCTGTTGCATTTTCAGACCATAAGTTGTTGTCTTTTGGTTTAGGATCTGTTGCTCCTTTTCATAAAGGCCCTGGACTTTGGAAATTCAACACACCCTGTTACAAGTCCTGGCCTTTATGCAGTCTCTGTTGTCATTCCTCCAGGCCCGTAAATCTGTTTTTATATGTTATACGGACCCTATTCAGTGGTGGTCAGATACAAAGCATGATTTGGTTGTTTTCTTGAAAAATTATAGCCGCCAGAAATGTAGAAGGGAGCATTTAGATTATTTGCAAAAGAGAGTTCATTTCCAGTCTTTATTAACAGTCGCTTACACGACAGGGCCAGACCTTTCTCAGCAATTAAAATTGGTACAGGATGATATGTTGAATTTCCAATCCCAGCAATCACGACAACTTTATTATCAACATAAATTTAGTACGGCAGGAACACATGATGTTGTCTGCCCTTTTGAGGCAAATTCCCATCAAATTTCCCAGGAAACTATGACGTGTCTTGTTAATTCTATAGGTAATTTATGTACTTCTCAGTCAGATATTTGTCAAATTGTAACAGATCATTCGTTAGCTTTATTTTCTTCTCTTCCAGCAGTAGCTGTTGATCCTGTGATTTTATATAATGATCTTGATATCCCAATCCCTTCACAGTCAATTTTGCACCAAGTATGTTTACCAATAACAGAGCTGGACTTGAAATTGGCCATTTCCTCTTTACCCTTACTGAGGACTCCTGGTCCGGATGGTCTCCCGGCTGCCTTATATAAGGTGCTGGGTGACCACTTGGTTCCAGAACTAACATCAGTGTTTAATTCCTTGGTAACATGTGAAATTCTTCCTTTGGATTTTACGAAGGGTGCTTTGATTTATATATATAAACAAAAAGGGATTTACATTCCCTTGAAAATTGGCGCCCTTTATGTAGGTTGAATACTGATTTTAAGGTATTGATGAAAATTATTGTGAAGTGTCTCGTGATGATAGCAGAGGTGGTTTTGCATCCTGCGCAGTCATGTTCGGTGCCTAATAGAAGAATCTCTGACCATCTGATTCTCCTTAGGGAATTATTTTCTCATGGTTATGCAGATGTGGTTTCGGGACTTGTGGTTTCTGTGGACCAGAAAACGGCCTTTGATTTGGTCAACCCTGATTTTTTATGGGAAGCACTTCATTTGTCACATGTACCGGTGGTTTTAATTCGCTGGATTCGTGGTTTTTATAGAACGGCTACTGTTGTACCAGTAGTGAATGGTTAGGTGGGACCAATGATCCGCATCAAGAGAGGGGTTCATCAAGGTTGCCCTTTCAGCCCTATAATGTATGTTTTTTTTCTAGACGTCTTGCTTCGATGGTCGAATGCCCATCCTCAGATTCATGCTATTTCTAGTTCTGTCCTGAGCTCGCCTTATAAGGCTATTGCGTATGCAGATGATGTTTGCTGTCTTGTAGCTGATGAGCCCTCTGTGGTTATCTCTCTTCAGGTGTGTTCTACATTTGGCATGTTTTCTGGCGCAGTCTTGAATTATAATAAAAGTGTGGGTATCCAGTTAGGCTCTGCTTTAGCCCCTTCAGACCATATAGGCCCTTTACATATGGTTGTAGGCCCTATTCGTATTTTGGTTTTTTTGGGGGGACATTGGACTCTGATTTTTACAATTGGGATGTTCAGCTGCAACAGGGTAACCTTAAGGTGGCTTATTGGAATAGAGGGCAGATTGAGAAAAAGAAGCGTGTTTTTTTGATTAAATCTTATTTGATACCAACCTTCCTTTATTTGAGTTATATATTCCCTATTCCTAAACAATTAGAAACTGCAGTCTTTAGCCTGTTTTTCAGGCATTTTGGGAGTAAGGCTGAACCCAATCAAAGGAATGTGACATACTTACCAATTGAAGAGGTGGTTTGCATATGATTAATACTTTGTTATTTTTACATGTATTTTCTTACAGCAAATTTTAGGCCTTTGTTGATTAATACCCAGAGGGGGTGGGAACCTTGATTTTATGATTCTTGTAGATTGTGGTTTCACCAATAGGAATGTAATTCCATAACTGTGTTATGACATACTGTTGGTATACCAATATATGTTAAACATATATTCTTACGTCTGAAACAATGGAAGATATCGGCTCGGATGTTATTGAATTCGTCTCATAAACTTTTATATAATAATTTACTTTTGACGGTCTGTGCAGTACAGGTGCCATTTGAAAAGTGCCCAAGCCAACATATCCCTTCACTTTTGTTTTTGTTACGCTGTAAGAGGGTGCCGGCCCATATATGGGACTTTCATTGGCTGTCTTGCCACGAAAGAATCAACGTAAAAGCAAATCATAAACACAAGCAATTCCAAGACCAAATGTGCTCTAGATTATTATGTATTACTAAACCTGAAACTATTTCTCATTTATTTTTTGACTGTTCTTTCATTAGGAATTGGTGGTCTTTTTTGGCACATGTATGGAATATTCCCTTGTTTCAGACGGTTTCTTAATTGAATATTGTTTATGGAGTTTTTTCCCCTCAGTGGTCTTTTTGGCATACTGACACTTTGAATCTTGTATTTGTTATTATTAAGTGGAATATCTGGATGACACGGTGTCTGTTTACATTACAACAAAAAGAATGTTCTTATTTTGAGTTGGAGAAAAAAATTGTACAAGACTTGAAGAATATCTATATGCACGACAGTACTTACTTATCTGAGGCGACAGTTTTGGAACTTTGGAAGACCCTTCCTTGGGTAACAGACTCTGATTTTGCTGTGACATGAATGTTTGTAAATGAGTTATTCCATGTTTTCTTTTTTTGAATCCTGTTTTGTTTATTAATGTACGATTTATGTTGCAATAAAACTTTCCCCATCTCTTGTCCAGTAGGGGGACAGGCTATCAGCAAGACAGCCACTTGGAGCAGGACATTGGAGGGAGAAGTTGCAAGTACAGTGGGAGCGCTTGCCTCATCTCCCACTGTGGATCTGCAAAAGGCAAAATGAGTGGAGTTACCAGAATTTGAATCTGAGGATGAATTTCACGAGGCTCCAATTTCTACGGAGGAAATGGAGCTCATTGATACTACAATTGCCAAGGAATGGCCTGTCTTGATTCCAGTCAGCTCTGAAGTTGTGCAAGTAAGCTCTATCACTTGCAAGCTGATCATGGAGTCTGCAGAGCTGCAGCTCCTGGAGGCGTGCCCTGTGATTAGCAAAGGAATTTCTGACAGCACCTCAGCTGAGGAGAAGCATTTTGAACAGCCTGCAGGGCTTAGTGAGTCCATGAATTTATCTACTGCTGCTGCTTCTTCCACTGTTGGAGATAAAATTATATTACAAGCTGAACTGTGCGATACTGCTCCCATACAAACAGCTGGCAGTGTTTCTGTTACATCAAACGAGTACCTAAAGCCGAGGTTGGTGGAGTAGGAGAAACCGACTAGTGCAAGGTCTTCAGCACTTAAACATGCATCTATTACACTCCCTGCTGCTACTGATTTCTGCTCTAATCTTAGCGCTCTGCTCAGCAAAGCTGCTGAATTTGTATACAAACAACTGGCTGTGGTAGAGTCGGCAGCTCTCCCTGCTATCACTTATCAAACTGCAATGGAACCTCAGCCTGGAGTTACAGAATTTTTCTTCCAGGATGCACTTCACAATGCTGGGGGTAATAAGAATGTTTCAAAACTACCTGATAATTCTAATTCTATTCATTGCTCTATGCATTCTCCTAACTTGTCTGAAGACCCCTGGACACCAGGAAAGGCCTTGGTAGGGCAGGGTGGAAACGAGCTCCTTCAGGTATTTGGTTACCTGACCCTGACTGGGACTTAGACTTAATCTTACACAAACCCCCACATAGAAGCCAGGTTCCAACTCTGAATCGATCACTAGCACTGAATTAAAGCAAGCTGCAATACCACCTCTCCCTTCTGTTTCCCCAGCAGCTCAAGCCCTGCAAGATACGGCTTCTAAGTATATTTCACCTACCAATCCTCCAAGTTTAGAGGCCTCTAAACCACCTCAGCAAAGACCTTTGATGTCCAAACTTTTTTTAACTACTAAAAGGGAAGCATCCCCACGAAGGAATGCGGTACGAATTCAGTATAAAGGAGGGTTGGACTCTAGACCTGACAGATATTATGTTGGGAAAACTTTAATTAAATACCCTTTGCATTTTTCTCCCAAAGATGTTTATGCATTTATTAACATTTCAGGAGAAGATAATTTTGATATTAGTTTCAGGGCATCATACGCTTTAGACTTGTTTTGGAAAAGGTATGGGCAGGTCAAATTCTCTCCCACATGGACCCCCTTTCTGGTAATCCCCCTTACTTAACCATTGCTTAAATCTGTGACAGTGATGTTTCGGAATGAGGGAGTCCATGTGGAAGACATTACATTTTGGCTTTCTCAGAAATGCGAAGTGTTAAGTTCCCCTGAACCCATTTTGGATTCAGAGCAATTATGGACAGGAGGGTGGAAATATAAAGTTAAGCTGAGACAATCTGACTCTGGTATTGAGCACATCCCAAACTCCTTTTTGTTGGTGAGGGATCGTGGAGTTTGCTTTTATGGAGGGAAGCCTCAGGCTTGTTATAAGTGCGGATCCAGAACCCACTTGTCAAGTGTGTGCAACCAGCCCAGGTGTGACAATTGCGGAGAAGTAGGCCATGTCACCATGCCATGTACAAATCACACTAGATGTGATTTATGTGAGGAATATGGGCATGTGTTTAGGGATTGCCCTTGGGTGGCAAAAAATAAAGCAACCTGCATCAGTTCTGACCTACTGATCCAGAAAGCTCAAGACTCTGCCAATTCTTTACCCCCCTTCTCTTCCTGTTGTGACAGAGCAGATTTCTCAGGAAGCTCCCCCTCCTGCACCTTCCTCCTCAAGATCTGTAGAACAGACTAATTGCATTACCCCACAAGCTTTACCAAAAAAAGGGAAGGGCATGGTTTCTTTGGTACCTCAAGAGCTGGTACTGGTTTGTTGTACTGATCTAGTTTCTTTGGGCCCTGATGATGCCTTTATAGTCCCTTCATCTCCACTGCCTAGACAGAGATCTTCTAGGAATTTGCAATCAAAATCCCCTCTGCCCTGTCCCAGTAGAATCAACTAACTCCTATGCTGCTTTATTTGCTCCTTGGGGGGAAACAGACATGGAAGTTGGGGATTCTGACTCCCAGAAATCTTCTTTTTCTATCTCTACACAACCCTTGGATAATTACAAGGAGAAGAAAAAGAAAAAAAGGAAAAAATTAAATCCTTCTTAAAACTTTGGAATGCTGTTTACTTAGGGTTCCTTGAACACACATAGCCTATTAAACAATACTAAAAGGCAGGCTCTTTTTCAATACATTTATGACTCCAAGATTACAGTTAGTTTTTTACAAGAGACATGGATGTTTTCCATAGAGCAACTCTACACCTTTAAGACAGATTGGCCTTGGGGTCCTTCCTAGTGGTGGTTCGTCACGGATAGTGCTGATGGTATTGGCATTCTTTTTCATTCCTTTAACTTTTCCCTATATAAACTGGTAGACCTCATTCCTGGTAGTGTTTTAATTTTAGATGGTAAATGGCACAATACCTGCTATAGATTCATAAACATTTACAATCCATGGACAAAGGCTGATAGAGTGAAGTGTATGAAAGCCACACAACCATATTTGTTTACTTCTTTGACAATTCTATGGGGATGTTACTTTAATTGCAGCCTATCAGGTTTATTTATTTATTTAGTTTTTGTTTACCGGGTAAGCGCAGTAGCCAGTAGATGGCTATTTTCAGGCACAACCCGGGAGAGTACAAGGCAATACATACAGAAGGTGTTTACAGGGAAAAAATTACATTTGACAATACAGCTTGGAAGACAATAAATAATAGACAGTAAAGCAAAGTGCTTGGCATGAAGCATAAGTGGCTAAATTAGCTACTTAGGCTCGGATAACAGTAAATGAGCATTGGTCAGCACTGTATGCAACAATAGCATACAGAATATAACAATCAGCAATGTAACTACAAATTCAGGTGCAGGTTATAACATGAGGGAGTACAGTTCTTACAGGAAGACATAAAATGCAACATGTAGGAAGAGAAACAAGCATCTAAACAAGTAAGCATGTTTAGAAAGATGAGAGAGAAAGGGGAGAGGAGAGAGGGGTGTGATGTATGGAGTAGGGGGTTTCAATCAAGTGGGAGATTATGGATCATCCAGTGGAGATAGGCGTGGGGGAGGGTTCATTGGCACAGTCAGATAGGGTCAAAACAGGTACACTGTTCAGCAGTAGCTAGGTAGCATTGTAGCCCACTTTTAAAGTGATAGTGGGATGTAGATTGCCTTAGATCCAGTGGCAGCATATTCCACATCTGAGGGGCAGCATGCCCGAAGGCCCCGGGTGCCTTTGGTGGTGTGACATCTGGGTACCCTTAGTAGTGATTTGTCTATTGACCTCAATCCATGGTTTGAGGTGATGGGACATAATAGCTCTGCCAGTGATGCTGGGGTTTCCAGCTTGATTATGGAGTCAGATAGACAACCAAGATGGTATTGCCTGGATGCAGAGGGGGAGAGCCAGCCAAGGTTGCTATAAAGACATCGATGCTTGAGCCGAGAGGACGATGATGCATAACGACAGACATTATTATAGGTGTCATCCCATTTTTGTAGTGCTGATTTGTGGGCAGCTGCCAGGATAGGAGCACAGTAAGTCAGGGTTGGGAGTAGGATCCCCCTGGCAATGGCTAGCTTAGAAGAAGGCGTTAGCATATAGCTTGTTCTGTAGGTGGCACCCAGTTTACAGTTTACTGTTTTACAGGTTGATTGAATGTGGAGATTTAGGTCTAGAGATTGGTTGAGAAAAACCCAAGATACCGAAATGAGGTGACAGCCTCTAGTGTGTTCCCATCCAGGTCAAGCACCATCAAGAGGGAGGGGCAGGATCTTAGTTTGGGGGTGGAGCCCAGGAGCATGGCTTTAGTTTTGTGTGTATTTAGAACCAGTCGATGGTTGCTCAGCCAGTTTTGAATACTGTTGTAGGCCGTGGTCAGAGACAAATTTAGGTAGTCAATGTTAATAGAGCTGGCAGAGAAGAGAGGAGCAAGTTGAGATGTTGTCCAGAATGTTGTTTATAAAGAGGGAAAAAAGTAGAGGTCCCAGAATGGATCCTTGGGGAACTCCAACGTTGATTGTGGTGCTGTCCGATGCTGCGGAATTGAATTTCACTGCTTGGGTCCTGTCAGTTAAATAGCTCCTGTACCAGTTTACAACAAGAGTGGAGAATTCTATGGTTTGAAGAGTGGACAGGAGTAAGGAGTGATCCAAAAGAGCAAAGGCCTTGGTAAGATCAATAAAGACAGTGCCTGTTAGCCATCCAGCGTCCATGTTGCAGAGAGTATCTGATGTGAATTTGGCCAGGGCCGTTGAAGTGCTATGGTTTTTCCTGAAGCCATGCTGCATGTCATAGAGCAGGTTTGAAGTTTCCATGTAGTCCAGGGTTTGGGTGGTGACGAGCTTTTCCAGTATTTTGCTCAGGACCGAGAGAATAGCTATCGGCCTGTAATTTGAGATCTCATTTCTATCCCCTTTTTGAATATCGGAGTTATCCTGGCAGTCTTCCAGAGGTCAGGCATGAGACTACTGGAGAGGGATAGTGTGAAGATTTTGGCCAAGGGTGAGGCAATGGGATGGGCGGCCATCTTCAAAAGGCGGGGTTCAAGAGAGTCAGATCCTGGGCTGGTGTTGTTTGAGATAGTTCTTAGTAGTTTTAGGACCTGCGAGCTGATTATGTCTTTAAGCGGAGACCCAGTTGGTGAAGACGAGAGGCCTATCGACTTGCTTGAGTTGGTGGGCTGAGATATGGTGGGTGCCTGTGGAAAAGTGGCGGTGTAGGGTGAGAGATCGGAGAACATTCTGTTGAAGGCATTCGCTGTAGTGTAAGAGTCATTGCAGTGGGCACTGTTGAGGATCATCTCTGAGGGGGTTATAGATTGAGATGTGCCAAGGAAGGTCTTTATATGGGCCCAGAATTTCCAAGGGTCGTGGTCTGAGCTGGATAGCAGGTTCTGGCAGTACCTACTTTTGGCTTGCCTTGTCTGCTTTTTGCAGGAATTTCTGTGTTGTTTATACATCGTGTAATCTGTAGGTAGGCCAGTGTTTTTGTAGTGCTTCCATAGTTTGTCCCTGTGTCGTAGCTGTAAGAGCAGGTCTTTGTAGAGCCATCTGGTTTGGTTTCCTCTGACTCTCCTTTTCACCTTTGGTGCATGTCTATTCTGGACTTCACTGAAATTGTTAAGGAAAGCTTGTAGGGCATCCTCAACCTTTTGAACAAGATGGACTTCAGACCAGTCTATGGTGGAAACATCATGAAGGAAGGCGTCTGCATCCATGCCTGCAAAGTTAGTAAAGGTGACAAGGCAGGGCGGAGGAGATGGTGGGACACCTGAGGTCCATTGACAGAAAACTGGAGAGTGGTCAGTTATAACATCTGCCAAGATACCAGCCTTGGCCATGTGCTCAGGTCAATTAGTGAGAATCCAATCAATAAGAGTACCTGGTTTAGATGGAATTACTGTCCTAGTTTTCTCGGTTATGAGCTAGTACAGGTTAAAACTGTGAACTAAGGACATGAGGGCACTGTGAGAGGGACCCAACCAGTTCAGGTTTACATCCCCGAGTATTAGGGCCTCATTTAGGTTGACAGATTGTGATGTTAGGTTTAGTAGGTCCTGAAATCCAGCCACTCCTCTGGATGGTGGGTTGTAGATGCAGACTATGTGCAATTTCTTTGCACCATGGGTGACAGTCACATGAATGGACTCACAAGTCATTGGTGGGTCTCGAACCAGGGCTGTTGTGATACTGAGGTGGTTCTTGTGGTAGAGTGCAATGCCACTGCCCCATTTGGTACCAGGTCTGTCATGTTGGATAAGAGAGTAGCCCGGTATATCGCACATTACGTCAGGTATTCGTGGTTTTAGCCAAGTTTCTGTGAGGCATAGTATGTCAGGTTTATAGACTCTGACCCATGCTTCCAGATCGGCCATGTGGCTTATAAGACTCCTAATGTTCATGTGGACAACAAGAAGTCCTTTATTTGCCCATCCGGTTTGGATGGTGGCAGTGCTGCAACTGGGAGGGCCTGAATTTGGTTCAATATCACCTGATAGTAGAAGCTCCAGTGATACTAGGAATGTAAGCCTTACCCTGCAGTAAGTTTTGGGTGGATGATGCTTCCTGGCCAGCTTACTAAGGGCACAAAGCGTGTAGTACGTGCATCCTTTTTTGTGGAGAAAATATTGGCCTGTGGTGGCTGGGCAGCACTTTGAAGCCAGCATATTGGAAAACCTGAAATCTCCGGCTGTTGGACGATTTTGATTCAGTCCACATGGTAGTGATAGTGAAATCCTATTCATACAAAGTAATATTAGTAGGCTAGACAAGAGATATAGTGCCCTTGTTATGCCACTTGGGAGCAGTGTGCCTGCAGAGGTGGATGGCATGATAGTTGGCAACACCGCCTAGACCTAGTGAGGGCTGCGAGCCAAGACTGTGATTGATCAGAAAAGAATTAGAGAACTGCAGGTAAGCAGAAAATGTGAGGGGTTACGATCTTCAGTTCAACCTACAGAGTAGCTAAGAATTGTCCTTGTTTAGGTCTGGGTAACCAGGATCGAGTTGGTTATGACCCAGTGCAAGAGAGGGGGAGAGAGAGTGAGAGAGAGGGGTAGGGGTAGGTAGTTTGGTGGGTTTCAGAGCAATCTAATCGGGAGGCTGATTCAGTGAGGTATATTGCAGTGCAGCTAAAGTGGCTGAAACAGCTTGGTTCTCCTACTGATGCACAGCTAGAAGTAGAAAGATCACCCCCAGTGGTGACAGAATATAAGGAGCCAATGAGAAATTGGACACTTAGTCATATGACCTACAGTATCATATATAGCTAGAGGTCCACCCAGGGTGGGTGAGCTGGGGGGTGGGTGGGGAGATGATGTGAAGCACAGGTGGGATGAATTTAGCACAGGAGGAGCTGTACCACTTGGTGAAATTGCCCGAGGTAGGCCCTCTGCAAGCAGGGAGAGAGGCCTGCTCACAGTGGTGCTGGGCAGTCCAAGTCTTGAGCTGTCAGTAAAGGGCAGCCAAAATTGCAAGTCCCAGGTGAAACCAGACGCTTTCAGTGAGCAGGTTCAGTCCAGGCAGTGTCTAGCACTTTAGAGACAAATCCGGCAGCTGAAACTGCTAAGACACGTACCTTGCGGCAGTTTACAGCTTTAGTGGGAACAGGTGCTGAGAAGAGGCCCGGCTGCTGGTCCTAGGTCCGGGCTTGAGTGTAGCAAGTGGCTCCTTCCACAGGCTTTCCTGGAGGAGCGAGGCATAGTCTTGGGTGCTTGCCACTGGGCTTTCCGCTTGGCTCAGCTGGTCCAGGCAGCTTGGTCCTAGAGGCAGCGATCCAAAGCCCCAATGGGCTTGGATGGACCTGAGGAGGAGACCAAGAGAGAGGGGATTAAATAAGTGTAGGTGTGGAGGGGGCAGGATTAGAAACAAAAGGAAAAGGGGGGCAGTGAGAAGAGGGGAGGAAGACAGTTGCAGGAGCAGGAGAGAGTTTAATAAGTTTAAGGCAGATTGATTTAGGCTGTAAACAGTGTGTTACGTATCCAACAAACTACTGTGCTGCTAAAAACTGTGTTTTCATTCAGTTGCTAAAACTTCTATACATGCAGAAATCACTGGAAAGTTATACAGAAGCACAAGGCACACTAGGTCAAACAGTCTTTCATGGCAAACTGGGCACACTCCCTGAATTTAGCTCAGGAGGAGCTATACCACTTGGTGAAATTGCCCGAGGAAGGCGATCTGCAAGCGGGAGAGAGGCCGGCTCACAGTGGTGCTGGGCAGTCCGAGTCTCGAGTTGTCAGTAAAGGGCAGCCAAACTTGCAAGTCCCAGGTGAAATCAACCACTTTCAGTGAGCGGGTTCAGTCCAGGCAGCGTCTAGTGCTTCAGAGACAAATCCGGCAGCTGAAACTGCTAAGACACGTACCTTGCAGCAGTTTACAGCTTTAGTGGGAGCAGGTGCTGAGAAGTGGCCGGGCTGCTGATCCTCAGTCTGGACTTGAGTGTAGCGGGCAGCTCCTTCCACAGGCTTTCTTGGAGGAGCGAGGCATAGTCTTGGGCACTTGCCGCTGGGCTTTCCGCTTGGTCAGAAGGTCCACGGCAGTGCTTGGGTCCATAGAAGGCAGCGATCCAAACCCCGGTGGGCTTGGATGGACCTTGCCATGGTTTACGGCTTTATCGGGGGAAGGTGCTGAGAAGCGGCTGGGCTGCTGGTCCTCAGTCCGGGTTTGAGTGTAGCAGGCGGCTCCTTCCACAGGCTTTCCTGGAGGAGCGAGGCATAGTCTTGGGTGCTTGCCACTGGGCTTTCCACTTGGTCAGTGGGTCCACAGCAGCATTTGGGTCCATAGGAGGCAGCAATCCAAAGCCCCGGTTGGCTTGGATGGACCTTGCGGTGGTTTACGGCTTTAGCGGGTGCAGGTGCTGAGAAGCAACCGGGCTGCTGGTCCTCAATCTGGGCTTGAGTGTAGCGGGCGGCTCCTTCCACAGGCTTTCCTGGAGGAGCGAGGCATAGTCTTGGGCACTTGCCGCTGGGCTTTCTGCTTGGTCAGTGGGTCCACGGCAGTGCTTGAGTCTGTAGGAGGCAGCGATCCAAAGCCCCAGTGGGCTTGGATGGACCTGAGGAGGAGAGCAAGGGAGATGGGTTAAATAAGCGTAGATGTGGAGGGGGCAGGATTAGAAATAAAGGAAAAGGGCGGGCAGTGAGAATAGGGGAGGAGGACAGTTGCAGGAGCAGGAGAGAGTTTAGCAGGTTTAAGGCAGATTGATTTAGACTGTAAACAGTGTGTTAAGTATCCAACAAACTACTGTGCTGCTAAAAACTGTGTTTCCATTCAGTTGCTAAAACTTCTATACATGCAGAAGTAACTGGAAAGTTATACAGAAGCACAAGGCACACTTGGTCAGACAGTCTTTCATGGCAAACTGGGCACAACCCCTGAATTTAGCACAGAAGGAGCTGTACCACTTGGTGAAATTGCCCTAGGAAGGCGCTCTGCAAGCAGGGAGAGAGGCCGGCTCGCAGTGGTGCTGGGCAGTCCGAGTCTCGAGCTGTCAGTAAAAGGCAGCCAAAATTGCAAGTCCCAGGTGAAAACAGCCGCTTTCAGTGAGCGGGTTCAGTCCAGGCAGCGTCTAGTGCTTTAGAGACAAATCCGGCTGCTAAAACTGCTAAGACACGTACCTTGCGGCGGTTTACGGCTTTAGCAGGAGCAGGTGTTGAGAAGCGGCAGGGCTGCTGGTCCTCAGTCCGGGCTTGAGTGTAGCGGGCGGCTGCTTCCATAGGCTTTCCTGGAGGAGTGAGGCATAGTCTTGGGCACTTGCTGCTGGGCTTTCCGCTTAGTCAACGGGTCCACGGCAGCGCTTGGGTCCGGAGGAGGCAACGATCCAAAGCCCTGGTGGGCTTGGATGGACCTTGTGGTGGATTACAGCTTTAGCAGAAGCAGGTGTTGAGAAGCAACTGGGCTGCTGGTCCTCAATCCGGGCTTGAGTGTAGCGGGCGGCTGCTTCCACAGGCTTTCCTGGAGGAGCGAGGCGTAGTCTTGGGCACTTGCCACTGGGCTTTCCACTTGGTCAGTGGGTCCACGGCTGTGCTTTGGTCCATAGGAGGCAGCGATCTAAAGCCCCGGTTTGGCACAGCAGACAAAGAAAACCTATTGTGATTCGCATGCATTAGCCTCTATAATTAAAATGGCAGGCCTGTACAACTGTCTCACCTATCACTCAAAAGGTCCTATTTTTCATTTTCTAAAGGTAAATTGCATTCTTTAATTGATTATATGTTTGTTTCCCCATCAGTACATATTCAGCGCTTCCAGATGAAGCCCATAGAGTTTTCAGATCACCTGTTATTGTTATGCTCTTTTGGCACTGAAGGCCTAGGGCGTGGTAGGAATTGAAGGTGGAAACTTAATATTTCCTCCTTGGACTCCCCTCAGGTTATTTTTGGGATAAAAATGCTTTTGCAGGCTCGTCTGTCAGTAGCTTTTCTATATACTGATTTAAGGGCCTGGTGGATAGATACTAAAACATTTTTACAGAAATGGTTTAAACATCAAGGGGTGGTTGTGAAAGACTCTAACTTTATGAAGTATTTGTACTTGAGACAAGTTACAGAGGCTAATTTTGATTTCTTATGTTTCAAAACTCGACTACTCAGACCAGATTAGTGTTCTTAAAAATTCCATGAAAACCTTTCAATATGACAGGGCTAAGACATTGCAAGCCATTTTTACAAATGGCACCCAAAAAAATCCATTGGTGACCCATTTGAGGCCTGCAAATCTTTGAAAGACTCCTCTACTATTGATTTTTTTGTTACTCCTGATGGTTCCAAAGCAACAACCTTGGCTCAACTCAGGGAAGGCTATTAGACAGCATTTTCAGACTTTAGAACCCAAATCACCAATTCTAGGAGCAGATCTCAAGAAGTTTCTAAACACTGTTAATTTACCCTCTGTACCGTTGGGGGCCCTTAAACTATTAAGACCAGTCACTATCGAAGAAATAACAACAGTAATCTAAAAACTGAAACCCAACATTTTGCCAGAGATGGATGGGTTACCCCATCACCTCTATAAAAGCTTTGTTAAAGAATTTAGTCAATGCCTACAACTGTTATTTCACTTTTTCATGGATACCAATACTGTGTTTCCTTCCTTCACTAAAGGATTATTACTATATTTATTTAAATCTGGGGATAGGGATAATCTTAAAAACTGGAGGCCAATCACCCTTTTAAATACAGACTATAAGATATTTACCAATATTTTAAACAATCGGCTTAAACAATATGCTAAACTGGTCATTTCCCTATATCAATTTTGTGGAATCCCTGAAAGGAGAATTCAATCTGCCTTAATGATTATTCGAGATACCATAGAGCCTTTTTCACTTAGTGGTACACTACCGGTCAAAAGTTTTAGAACACCCCCATTTTTCCAGTTTTTATTGAAATTTACGCAGGTTAATGTCTCAATGTACTCTGAAATTAAAGCATAGAACAATTAAACAATTGGAGATAAAAAAGAAATCATAGAATCATTTTGTTTAACAAAATTTAATCTAAATTTTTGACTCATCAAAGTAGCCACCTTTTGCAGATATACTGTAACCGCCGAACACACTCGTGGCATTCTTCCTACAATGGACATCAAATATTGTTCGGGAAGTTCTTCCCAACACTGTTGCAGAAGTTCCCACAAATGTGTTGCACTTGTAGGTTGCTTTGCTTTCACCCTTCTGTCCAGTTCATCCCAAACCAGCTCAATGGGGTTTAAGTCTGAGACTGTGCTGGCCATTCCATGATTTGAAGCCTACCGTCTTGTTCTTTTCCTCGAAGGTAGTTCTGACGAGCCTGGAGGTATGTTTTGGTCATTATCTTACTGTAGGATGAACCCTGACCAACTAGGGCGAGACCAGAGGGTATTGCATGGCGCTGCAAAATGCTGTGGTAGCCCTTTGGTTCAGGGTGCCAGTCACTCTGTGCTGTTGTCCTGTGAGCCGCTATCACGCAAGCTGTTGACTCTCAGAAACTTGTCTTCTGATTCTGTTGTGGCTTTGGGTCTGCCAGACCTCTTCCTGTCAGAGTTTCCTCCAGTTTCCAAGTGCCTTTTGATGGTGTAGGAAACTGTGCTCACTGACACCTTGGCTTTCTTTGCAATTTCTCTACAGCAGTTGTTGCTAACCTAAACTTTTTTTTTAACCTCTAGCAGTTTATCGCTTACCTTTGTACCATTTCAGGTTATTCACTGGACTTGAATTGCTTAAATTTCAATAAAAACTGAAAAAATGGGGGTGTTCTAAAACTTTTGACCGGTAGTGTATATCTGGTTGCATGATTTCTGCAGACTTATAAAAGGCTTTTGATAGGGTTCATCTTTCCTTTCTTTATCTAGTTTTAGAACAATATGTAATCCCTAAGGAAATGGTTAAATGTATCACATCTCTTTATCAGCATAACATAGTTTATCCTTTCCCGCAAGGGAAGGTTGCTGACAGTATTCGTTTAGTCATCGGGGTTAGACAAGGTTGCCCCTTAAGCCCCCTTTTATATGTTTTTTCTCTTGATCCCCTTTTACAGTTTATAGTTTAGTCTCAACACTGGATAGGTATTGGTGTTGGACCTGCTTCTCCACTTTCTGTACAAGCTTATGCTGATGACTTAATTTTATATTTTGTTGATTATACTCTGATTCACTATTTTTTGGATTTTTTTTTTCACTTTTCTCAGCAGCTTCCAACACACAGTTGAACCTACAGAGGACCAGAAGTCTATTTATTGGAGCATCAGGCCCAACTGAAATAATTCAAGACGGGATCTGTGTTTCCCGCAATCCTTTAAAAGTTTTGGGGCTCCTGTTTGGCTTCCAAAACCAGCCAATGGAGAATTGGGAACTAGTTCTTGGGAAAGTTGAAAATAAGGTTAATAGATGGAAACACTGGAAATTTTCAAAGCTCAAAAGGATACATATTCTAAAACAATTCATTCTTCCTTGTTTGCAACATCTTGCCATGATTTTTCCACTTCCTTCCCAGTTTGAGACGAAGTTGTACAGTTTATTTTTTCAGATGCTGTGGGGGAATTGGTTAAATCCTGTCAAACGACAGTATACGTATTTAGATAAGAAATCTGGTGGTTTAGGTATGCTGGATCCTGTTGTATTTGTGCATTCACTCTTTTTTACAAATACCCTTAAATCCAGGTTAGCACATGCAGATGGTATTTGTAAGGGATGGGTGGTAAAAGCGTTAGGTAATCATTTTAAAATATGGCTCAATTTGGCCCCAAGGTTGAATTCTCATATCAATATCCCTGTTTCTTTTAAACCTGCAGTCCAAAAGTTATTCAAATGGCAAATAACTAGGACCACGATTTTTAATAATACCACACATTCCATGTACAGGTTAATTATTGGGTTGATTTATCCACAAGCACCTTGTTTTAAAAACTGGTCCCTCTGCTTTGAACTCTAGGGTACTGGCCCAGCTCAATAATTCCAGACTACCTGCATCACAGTGGGAAACACAGCCACTTATAGTATATGGATGCTTGAACATTAGGGGTAATGCCAAATATAAAGCCAAGGAAGAAAGGAACTATCTTTATCATGAATGTATTAACATGGAAGAAGCCATGGAACATTTTTTTCTTCACTGTTCTTATGTTAGGAGTTTATGGCATTATCTAGCAAGAAAATGGAACTTAAAATGGCTTACAAATCTATCATATGATATGTTAGTTTTAGGAGTTTATCCTCCTAGTTTATCTCCTTATTGTGATAGTACCTTACTACTATTTTTTAGTTGTGTATGGTACTATTTATGGCAAGCAAGATGCCAATGGGTAATCTATCAAAATAAACTGTCTTATGACTGTTATGAACGTTTAGTAACTAATGAACTCACAAGCATTTATTTACAGGAATCAAAAACGTTTACTTCACGTATGGTTTCAAAATGGTGGAAGGGGTTTACTCACTTTATAAAATGTAAATAAGTTTCCTATCTGTATAGCAATTAATGATTGTTTTACTGTAATTTTTGTTTCTATATATTTTCGGTTATGTAATGTGCTTTTCTTTGTATTTTTTTTCTGTACTTTATCTTTTGAAACACTGAGTTGTTTATTTATGTCTCTTTTTCACAATAAAAACTCATCTACTCTTTTCGATAAGTGCCATGGGCTCTTTAACATCCACCTGAACTACCACCAATCCAGGCAGATGGGACCTCGGTTTAACATCTCATCCGAAAGACGGCACCTCAGAAGTGCAGTACTCCTCTCATGCTGCACTACAGTGTCAATACTGGGATATTAACTGAAGTGCCAGATGTGAGAACTGAACCCACAGCCCTCTGATCTCCCAGCCTCAGAGGCAAGTGTGCTACCTCCTGAGCAACTGACACTGTGACTTGCACAGAAAGCATTCCAGTTCTGTGAAATCAGAGGTTGTAATAACCAAGCAAACATTGCACTATAAAGCCTTGGGACAACATTCCAGATCAAAGTGACTTGCAGTAGTGGACATGTTAAATTCTGGTACTCTCAACCTTTGATAAAATGCATGACAGCTGGGAATTTTTTATTGGCAAGTAACATACTCCTTTCTAGAAATAACTATGGAAAAATATCACTACTCCTATAGTTCATGAACATGACACCTGTGGCTTAGTCAATATTCTATGTAATCCAGAAGCAATATGCATGCCCTGCAGTCAACTGCTATTTGGAAAAAAAATCCAGAATGAAGTAACATCCAGTTTGAATACCAATGAAGTTATCCTAGATGATAGGCAGAATGACAGCCCTGGCCATTCGAAAATTATGAGACCTATATCTTCATGCTTGATACCTCGAAAATGATAACAGACATTCAAGTAGTGGATGTTAGAGAATGTAATGGCAGATCCACCAGCATGGAGGTTTTCGCTTTCGAACGTAATCAAAACAATCTGCTGCATAAAGGTGTAATGGCAACAGAGATTATAACTGATGTGTATGTCCAGATATTGTCACTAATGAGTATGTATGACTTATAATATGGTTTTGTGGTGCTACCTCATTGTATTTTAATTGTGAGATTAAAATAACAGAATATTTATTGAATAACATGGGGGTGGTTGGGGTTGGTGCCTATAACTGATATTTGATAATCTGATATTTTTAATTATTGTGGAGAAACGCTATCCAGGCATTGTTCATCAACTAGATGTATGGCATGGAAGTAAGTCAATCAGTAAAAGACTGCAAAAGGTACCGTAAAACATTACATCTAGCATAAAGAGTGTTATAGAAATAGTTTATTGCTGATAGGTTTCAGGTGGCCTGGCCAACTCTTATAACTAATATTTGTTGTAATATGGTTATCGTCTATGAAAAAACATGTGGAACTACTCCCTTGGTTCAGGGATACCATAAATAATTTCTGTTACTCATGTATAAATTGTGAGGGAAATGTAATTTTGCTGACTGTGAGTAATCAGCTACTTGTAAATAACTCCATATGGTCTAGTTACAAGTGATCAGACATAATGCCTGTTGTGTCATTTTGGTCTGGATGAACACATTACATATTTGAAGTTTTCCATGATATATTCGAGATTGACACATACATACTATATACCCTGATGTGTAAGTGAACAATAAGGAATGACAATGGTTTAGATTATCATTATGTTAATAAGTACTATGAGATGTAATGTTGCGTGACACGATAGAACTCATACAACCAATAGAGGATTGTGTATGAGTAGTCATACCCAACAAGGATATTCTTGTATCAAGAGGTGTCTTTTGCAACTGATGACCTCGTGAGTACAGCTCAAGAGGTGTTCTGCTACCAAGTGAACCTCGAGATACAATAATATCCTTGTTTGTTTATGACTGCTTATACACAGTCTTTTATAGTGTATGAGCAATCACACAAAATCAGATACTGAAGAAAACGGAGAATAAAAAATTGTAGCATTTTCTTTTTTTTAACTGACACAGTGTGCTGCAGATATTTCTGCAAATTCAAGTAAAAAAAATTGAGTGTAACTGGATAGAGAAAAGCAACTATGTGGCAACATTCCAAATTGTTCTGCTACAGTAGTGACATCGCTACTACAGGAGAACAACATGATGATGTTACTACCGCAGCATAACTAGCATATTCCAGACATGGAATTCCAAGCATAGCAGCACTCCATCATACACTGTATTAGAGTAAAATACTATTTAATACATAATGCATAAAGTGGTAAATAACAGAATGATATACAGATAATAGATTTATTGAATCTTTTATTATGTGTCTTATTTATTACTTTAGTGCTTATCACTTTTCCGAATGTAGTCCATGTGGCGTTGAATTTTAAATCACATTGTGAATGTCCTTACCTGGCAAATATTCATCCCTGGCAAAGCTACAAGTTGTGAACATGGAGCACTGTAAAAACCTTCTAATGGGAAAAATCGGCTCCTGCAAGGATCACCTGCACATCTAGCACTCAAAGATGTTGTATATGACAAATGGATAAATGGGGAAATTGGTTATTTTACACATGCAAGGTACCTCTTAATATACAAGTAAGGATTAAGCCACAAGAAAGCATGGGTCTACTGTGGTATTAATCCATGGTTGGGGGGGTTGGACCACGAGGCCGAAGGCCGAGTGGGTCCAACCAACCAACCATGGATTAATTCCACTGTACACCCATCCTTTCAAGTGGTTTAATCTGCTTGTAACATGGCAATGAGTGTATGACTAATAGTCTTTGAATAAATGAGTACAATCACACTGATTTACTTTCAGAATACTATAAATTGAGCTATTAAACACGATGTACATATACTTGAAAACAATTGGAACACACCTATTGGAAATATCGTGGCTACTATTTCACTTTTGTTAAAATAAATTTCATTACAAGCTTTTAAGCTTTCTAACATCAAAACATATTTTACAACTTTTCAAAACTTGCAATTCACTTTCTATTCTAGGTGCTTTGATTTTCCTCTCTGAATTAGAAGATATGGGCTGCACTGCATGATGGGGAGTGTGCTATGGTACATTTTAGTTTTTCTCCAGTTCCTTTGCAGACCAATAGGTGGCTGTCATATAATCCTAGTAGCACAAGCACCTTTTCTCCAAATGTACTGAACTAAGCCAATCTGAAAAACACTTTATTGAACAACTACTATTTTATGGAATATTATTTTCACTTTTTTCCTTCTAAACTACCTAACTCAGCAGGACATAGAACAACATAACGTTTACTGCTTTCATCTTTCAAATACTTGTTTTGACTACTATTGTTAGTCTGTTTCTTTGATTTCTTTTGTTTCTCTCAATTTATTTTCTTTTCACCACAGAAGTTCCTCCCTCTTTAATTTTGCTTTGTTTATCTCAGTGTCTGTTATTTTTGCTTTCGGTTATAGAAGCTGCATGCTTATCTTTACCACTGTGTATTCACCAAGAAAAGGCCAGGCCAGATAATGTTATTCAGTCATCCACAATGCATTGCACCCACAGTTGCTTAGAAAGCAGTAGATCAGAAGGGATGGTAACAGTATGTAACTGTTCACTTCTACAGAAATATTGCTGCAGGATAATTAACAGTATATGTGGAGTTTAAATGTACAATCTTTAGTAACTCATGAACTTCTGTTGTAGTTACAATATAGAACAGTCTTGAAAAAGTCAAAAACCCTGTGCCAGGAAAATTCTTAGTAAATACAACTTGGGACAACTACACACTGCAAGCTATTTGCATATTTCTTTCACTTGTATACTGCTTCTTACCTGTAGTGGATTGCCAGGATATTACAATACAAACCATGATCTACTATGGTATTAGACCATGGTTTCTACTATACCACATGGTGTGTTTGCACCTATCTGAGTGCTTCATTTCATTTTTCTTTTTTATGCCATGTTACAAGCATTTTTATTGCATTTTTATAATCTGAATATGTAAATTTAGTGTTCACTTGACATAATGTAGTTAATTGTTGTTGTTCAAGCTATACATTAAGTCATTTTATTGGTATATTGAATGTGACATATTCCTATCAAAGTTTTATCCTATACTGAGGTTTTTAAAATCTATGATTGACCCATCAAATCAATTTATAACAAATGTTGATGTACCATAATTTTTTTTGCACTTTTTACGTATTATCAGTCATAATATGTCTTTATCAATTTGTGCACACTCCTTAATGGATTCCTGTTATTTACATTATTCCAAGTGAGTCTATTTTTTTTCTTCTGTAGGTCACAGAGAATCTTGTTGCTGTTATTGACATGAGAATTACACAACCAGAATTTGTTCTATGTTTACATTCTACATATAGAGCAGTTCATGACTGTATGGTCAAGACATAACATGTACCATCATGAAATGTCTTCAACCTGCATGAAGATTCAAGATGTGTAATTCACCTAATGACAGTCTATAATAATTTTCACTATATAGAATTAGACTAATAATTACTTTAGCAGTTGAAGTATATTGTTCAGTTATACTAACATACTAAAATGCCAGCAGAATAGGCCTAACGGTCTTCCGTGTCTGCTTGTTTGGTCAGCCCCCACCCTGGGTGCTGACCTTGCTGCCCCCCTCACCTTTTCTGGCTTCTCCCTTCCCAGTTCTGGATATTCTTGCTGCATTGGATTTTGCTTCCAGAACCCTTCCCCTGTACCTGTCCCACCCCCTCTTAAACCCCTCTACTGTCTCTGCCTCCACCAGCCCCCTAGGCAGCAGATTCCATGGCTCCACCACCCTCTCAGTGAAGTAGCACCTCCTTCTTTCTCCCCTGAATCTTCCCCCCTCCAGCTTCCACCCATGCCCTCTAGTGGCCCCCTCATCCTTCCTTCAAAGCACCCTGACTGTTCCTCCCCTATTTACCCTCTTCATGTACCTGAAGACCTCTATCATGTCCCCCTGGTCCCTTCTCTCTTCCAATGTGTACATATTTAGCTCTTCGAGCCTCTCTCATAGGTCCTGTCCCCCAAGCCCCAAATCATTTTGGTTGCCTCCTCTGGACCTCTCCAGGAGGTTAATGTCCCTCTTTAAGTGTGGCTTCCAAAACTGCACAAGTACTCAAGGTATGGGCCTCACCAGCAGTTATACAGAGGGAGTATCACTTCCCTCCTTCTGGAGGTGATCCCCCTAGCGATGCATCCCAGCATCCTGTTGGCCTTGGCTGCTGCCCTCCTACAAGTCTCAGAGTTGTTCATCTTGACATCCACCACCACCCCCGGGTCCCTCTCAGCCATCGAGACTTGCAGCATTTCCCCCCAGGGTGTACACTTGGCCCGGGTTTCTGGCCCCCAGGTGGAGTACCTTGCAATTCCCTGCATTGAACCTCAGCTTCCACTTTCTAGACCATCTTTCCAGAGCCTCCAGGTCCCCTTGTAGGGCCACCCTCCCCTCCTCCCCATCCACCACCGCCCCCAGTTTCGAGTCATCCGCAAAGAGACTCATCTCACTCCTGATTCCTGTCCTTATGTCAGAGACGTAGGCGTTGAACAGAAGGGCCAGGACTGATCCCTGTGGGACCCACTAATGACCCTCCTTGGGGATGAGACTATCCCACAACTCACGACCCTCTGGGTCTGGTCCTGAGCCAATTGCCTATCCATCTGATCATCTGGTTCCCAACCCCCATTTCTCCCAGCTTATCCAACAGGCCCATGTGAGGAACAGAGTCAAATGCCTTGCTGAAGTCTAGAAAGAGGACGTCCACTGGTCAACCCAGGTCCAAGGCACTCGTCACCCAGTCATAGAACTCCATCAGGTTTATCTGACATGATTTCCCCGGGATGAATCCATGCTGTCTATCATCCAGGCACCCTGACTTATCCAGGTCCCCCCTAGCCTCTCCTTGACACTCCATCACCTTGCCCACCACCGATGTCAGGCTGACAGGCCTGTAGTTCCCTGCCACCTCCCTTGATCCCCCCTATCTATTATCATCTATATTTTGATATAGTAACACTAGTTGTGTAAATTACAGAACAACTGGTGAGTTAGAGAATTTTAAAAGCCTAATACTAATGTATGCATCAAAGAGGCATGTGTATGGGTAAGTAGTTCTACACATAGGGGTTCAAAATTAAATGAACCGAATTGATGTTAAGCATTCAAAATGTTTAATCTTACTGAATAATGAACTCCAAAGTATTGTGTAAATGTTCAAGTAACCCCCCATGTGCTTAATTTGGCAAGTGCCCTATCGATCACAAGGTGTTATTACCCTGATCAGTAATGTATTCCACCCCACCACCTCTTTTCAGCTGGAATTCATTTTTGCTATCATTGCCACTTTTGCAATTATGGTATGAGATATTGAAATTTCAAATATTGTGCAAAATATATGTTGCTTATTTGTTGATGTAAGCTTACATAAAATAGTCTCTCTACCATTCTAAATTACATAACAGAATACATTAATAATAGCATAAAAAAATAACAAACTGCAGTGTTGACAAATGATAAAGCATAAAATTTGAAAACCTGTTCAGAAATTATACTGTGCTGTTAGGTTGGGGGAGTGGGGGGAGTGATTAGTCTGTGGATCAGAAGAATTGCCAACATTTTTAAGAAGACACATTACATAAAGACAAGGCAGCATCTTCACAAACTACTACTGTTATGCTTTAATGCGATGTACCATGAGTATTTTTGGAATTCACGCAGCTTGATGATACTCACTTTATCAATAGGTGTCTGTTTTCATTGTAAGTTAGTATACCTTTATTTTCCCTTGAGGTGTGTCAGTGATGGGCAAAACAAGCAAAAGTAATTAGCTATATTGTATTGTATGCTCCATTCAACCAGAATGTTTGATGTATGCACAGAAACCATGGCTATGAGGCCAGAAACACATTAATGGCAATCGATCATAACTGTCACATCAGTCGGGCATTCCTAGTGAACGATGAAGGTGAAATAATGTAGGTATGATAGAAAAAGAATTTTAGCTGATATGCTTCTCTGTACTACGCAGACAATTTTTTAATGCTGAGCTCAGTAATGGGGGCTGCAACTGTGTAAGATTATATTCAAATTTGAGGATGTAAAAAGAAAGGCAACAATTGTGGTGCAAAGTCTACACCAGAGAACTTATGAATATAGGCTGAAGTCACTTGATATGTATAAACTAAGGAGTGGAGAAAGATAGTTGTCATGATATAGACCTTAAAGGGAAACACTACTAAACACATTGTAAGAATGCTCTGCTACGTGGTGCGTTGTGCATCCTGTGGTTCATTTTTCCTTAGGAAAGTGCTAGATCTTCCTTTGAAAACAGAGCTTTCTTACAATGTGTTCAGTGGTGTTTCTCTTTGCAGAACCCTAAAGGGAATAATCAAGTATCCTAAGGGTATTATCATTACTAAACAGGAGTTGAACTTATAAAATAGTACACAACATGTGATTGGTGTGGGGTAGACTAAAGGGACAGGAGAAAAAGGTACCTCTCTCATTAAAATATGGTGTATGCATAGAATACCCTTCCAGGCAAGTTAATGTGAGCAAAATATGTGATGTAATTTATAAGGGGCTAGGGTTGAAAGCATAAATGTTCTTGATATTAGTTTAAGTTAATCCATGTATTGTGGGATTGCACATATTGTGTAAAAGAGAGGCTGTATTGGTTTGGATCTCTTTTAAATCTGATGTATCAAATGGATAAGGAAACCTTAACAATTATCATTATATATATGGCAGATAGTTCCACGGTAGAGAAACTAGCTGGATTTTTTTTTAATGCTATTGGTAGAGTGAAGCAAAGAATGTTAACTTCTTATTATCCTGTAAATGGCCCCTTGAGCTGAATTTTAATCTCAAATTTATAGCTGTATGATGTGTAATAATTAATACTGACACTATTGTTTGTAGATGTAATGTTTGTGTTTATGAATGTATTTATTCTTAGAGGCTACCAGTAAAAATCTGCTGTACCAAAATCTGTAACTTCTCTCCCGCTGCTTCTAAAAAAAACCAAAAATGTTGTACCATAATCTTTAACTTCTCTCCTGCTGCTAACTTTCCAACCCTTGCTTTCCCTATGCAGGTGCTGGGTCTCCTGCAATATCCTTTACTACCTTCCATTTGCTCGCACTCTTTGTCCTCTCTATGCCTCTCTGTCCCATTCACTAATTACAGTCTGCCCCTATCTCTCAAACCCCCCCACCCCACTGTGAGGCAATTAGCTAGGCATTGACCCTCCCTGCCCCTGCACTCCATTCCTGTTACTTCTTAATAGCCTGCCCACCATTTAACCTTTCTGACCCCTTCTCAACCTGCCCACCATTTAATTTCTTTGTGCATCTGCCACCACTGAACCCCCCAGTGAGTTCTCCCTGTCTGAAGCTTTGTCTCAGCTCACCCCGCCCCTACTTCTCCTAAATTTAATTCACTGATCTCCCTTTCTCTTCTGCACAGCTCCGGTGCCCATGATTGAGCTACTCTGTGGTGCAGCCACCTCGCTAGCCACCACCTGCTCCAAGCTGCAGCTCCCCTGGGACACGCTCAGGTACAAACCTTCCTCACAAGCATCTTCTTGAACTTTGGAGCTTTGAATTTTCAGGAGCTGTGCAGATTGGCTGCCCTCTTTACTTGAGCTACATGATTGGTTGACTGGGACACTGCTTGATTTTCTTACCAATGCACACTCTAGCTCAAGTCCCTTTCCTAGCTCTCTTGGGGTATATTTTGTCACGTCCACCAACTCCTGTCCCGACCTCTATTAAATCCACCTTAGCACTGCCCTTTTCTCTCTCCACCTCAACTGGCTTTCTCTCTCTCTCTCCTGTCTGTCCCATCCTCTTAAAGGTACACCCCAACTGCCCTGTGTACGTACATCCAGACTTGCCCATATCATAAAATGGGGACTGCCTACCACTTACTGTGTTTACTCACCCTGGCATCTCTAATCAGCTACTCTGGTTTGACTTGTGATTTACCTGCCCCCTGAATTTTTTATTGAATATCTGCTAACTACACAATGGACCATTACTTGCAACTACCTCCTGCCTCAAGTCCGGAAATCAAGCCCCAGGCCTTGTCACTTCTGGATGGTACTCCTACCAAATGCACATGTGCCAATGCTCCTCAGCACTTCACTCATTATAACTGTTTTTTGCCCCATACAACTTTCTGTAAGAGGAATTTCTACAACCAGGACTCTACTGCCTCATAAGAACCATCTCAAAATTCTCTTAAAATGCCAAATATTGCTGCTGCTTCTTATTTCAGGAAACATTCACCCCAACCATGGCCCTTACTGAGGTGGATCCAATGGCCACATCAGGGCTGGGATGCTCTCCTTGGCAAGTATCAACATCTGTAGCCTCCTCAATAAACTTGACTGCCTCACAGCCTGGGTAACACATCACAACCTGGATATTCTAGCTGTAATTGAGACATGGCTCTCACCTAATATCCCCGACTCAGTGATATCAATACCAGGGTATGCTGTTTTCAGACAAGACAGGTGTTTTAAGAAAGGTGGAGGCTGCAACCTTTACCTAAAAGAGTATCTTAAGGGACCTGTCTTCTGTGTGCCTCTCCCTGAGAATGGCATCCAGGTCCTTGCCACAAAAATACTGCTTGGAGAACACAACAAAACCCTGACAGTAGCTGCAGTCTATACCCCCCCAAACTGACCAACCAAGTGCTTAACCCCTTACTGGACTTCATCCAGTCCCTTAACCAAAGAGTGGAAACAATTCTGCTTGGTGATTTCAATGTGAACTGGTCATCCTTTACTGTGAACAAATATAAGAATGAACTGTCAGTGGCAAACTTCTTGCAAATGGCCAAATCTCCCACATGGATGAACTACAAAATAGGGACCACAACCCTTCTGGACCAGGTACTCATGAACCGACCTGATCACATTACAAAAACTGTAGTTCTCCTTGACTGTATAAGTGATCACTCCCCAGTCCTATGCTCCTGGTCGAACAAATTTATAAAACCTCCTCCTAAAACTATTAACAGGAGGAGATTTATCTCTGGTCAACTTGGGCCTCTAAAAACTCTCCTACATGAACATGACTGGCCTCCGGTAGACTCGGCCTCTGATGTGGATGTTGCACTTGAATTTTTCATCCATAGCTTTAACAATGCCTGTGATGTCCATGTCCCATTCAAGAAACGCAAGATTAAGGATGTCAACAACCCATGGATTAACTCTGTTCTTTTGCAACAGATGATGTCACAGGATCATCTCTGTCATCATGCCAACATTACTGGTGCCCAGGCTGATATTCAAGCCTACAAAGCACCTAGAAACGCCTGTACTAGAACAATTTGCAAGTGAGAAAGTGAGATACTACAGGAGCACTCTTGCCAACACATGGAAAGATGGGAAGATGTTCTGGGCCAACCTCTCCGAAGTTACAGAGCAGGTCCCAAAAGCTCTACCCTTAATGCTCAACTTAAATGGCAGCATCTCACTGGACCAAGTCACCATGGCTAATGCATTTAATGTGGCCTTTACCAATCTTAGTCATGTGCTACCTCTAACCTTCTTTGACTCCTTACCGGATACGCTAACATCAAACAAAGCAAGAACATTACTGGGCCACCCGCCTTTCTACTTTATAACTATCCCTGAGGCCCTAGCTAAAAAACATCTGCTCAAAGTGCTTGCGAGGGCCAGATCCAGTGGTGACTCTCTAGATCTGAAACTCCTTGCACTTACAATTGACAAAGTCCTGACACCACTCATCAAAATCCTTAATCAATCCCTCATGCTCTCTCAGTTTCCCCAAAAATGGAAATGTGTTGTGGTGACACCAATTCACAAATGTGGTGATAAAATGATTACCAGCAACTACAGACCCATCTGCATCCCCCCCTCCTCCCCGAAAGCTCTGGAGAGAATAGTGGCTGATCAGCTTGCTGAGTGCCTTGCTAACTGTGACCTGCAAAGTCATGAGCAACATAGTTTTCAGAAGGGGCACAATACCACCATTACTCTCCTTGAATTCACCACTTACATCCATAATGCTCTGGATCTGGAACACCTTGTTGGCACCACCTTCATTGGCTTGACAAAGGCATTCAACACTGTCAACCATTCACTACTGATCAAACAATTATCTTGCCTAAGAATCTCGGATGACACTTCATGATGGTTCCAAAGCTACCTTAGTGACTGAACCCAACAGGTCAGAATTGGTGAATCTCTCTCATCTTCCCACCCCGGTTTGCTCTGGAATCCCTCAAGGGTCAATTTTAGGTTCTTTGCTCTTCAGTATGTTTCTTAACAATCTCCCCATATCATGTACTGATAGGATCCTACTATATGTAGACAGTGTAGTTATCTTCACCTCCCACCCAGATCCCTCCTTTCTGCAACTGCAACTGCAAACAAGCTTCATGGAAGTGGGGACATGGTTTAAATCTCAAAAACTCATCCTAAACTACAAGAAAACAAAACCAATGATGTTTCATATTATCCGCAATAAATATAAAAACAAAGGTATTTCTATCACAAACAGTGAAGGGATGGTGCTTGAACAAATTCATCTGTTTAAGTACCTGGGGGTGAGCCGCAACAGTACTCTGTCATACTCTGAACATATTGAGAACATTGCTAAGATCGTAAACACCCTGATAGAGCTGCTTTATAGACATAGGAACTGCCTCAGAGATGAAACCCTAAGCATTGCTATTCAGAGCTCTGTTATTTCAACAATTGATTATGGGCTTGTGATATACGGCTCTGCCACTGACACTGCACTTCGATGCATTGCATTGCCCTAAACAAGGCTTGTCATCCCCTGACTTCAGCCCCGCACCTTTCACATACCTGCGATGTCTATGAACAAGCAAACTGGCTCCATCTATCTGGTAGAATTATGTACCAGTCCAGCATTCTAGCCAAAAAGATCACAGAGATTACTGGCTCCCCATGTTGGACACTGGCTAACCAGAAGATCAGAAAATCTTACCTTTTCTGTTCCACACTGCTGTACTACCCAAGGACAATGATCCTTTAAATCCAGAGCCTCATCTTGGTACAACTTGCTTCCACTTGAAGTTACCAACCATACTGCACTGGGCACTTTTAAGTGTAGCCTTCATCAGCACCTTGTTGCCAGGGCCTCCTGTGACTATTATTCATAATCCTGCCTAAATCCTCCCTTTCTCCTGTCTCCACTCTTCCTAACCCCTTTCTTCTCCTTCCCCCCACCATTCTTTTCCACCCCTTTCCTATCCAGCTGGTATTTTTTGACTATGCCCATTTGGACTACTCTTCTACTTCTCTTACCCTGTTGCAGCCCTTCAGTCTCCTCCACCTGTACCCACCCTCCCTCCCTCCTCTTAACTTCCATTCCCTTTCTGAAAATTATTATATATAGGACCTTGGATCCTTATATGTTAACTAATGCACCTGACAAAGCCTATGGCTGCTGGAATTGTCTTATTTGTTAATGTCTTTGACTGTGTACTATTCTTGTTTCCTGATATAGAACCTTTGTAAAAGACTCATGGCTCAAAGGTGATTTCAGAAATTTCAATAAATAAATAAATAAATAAAAATTTTCTTGATTATAATTGTAATAGCTTTTTGCTACAAAATAAATACTTTTGAAGATGATGATGAATAGCTTAAGTATGCTACCATTATGTTCATATATATCATATTCTTGTCTTCTTAAGTCATACAAGGCATTACTAAAAAAGAATGACACAGTGCTCAGCAGTTCTGATAAAGGTTCCTAAGACTTACTATTACATTCTGACTATACTGCAAGACATAGTCAGAAGACGAATGCATGACACTGAGCCTGTCATATGATTTTCAGAATTTCTATTGAATCACCCATCAAAAATTGCTGCCACCACTGCAAGGATTCAGCCTCCACCTGTTACTGAACTCATCTCTTATAAGACAAGCAGGACACAAATTAGACACAAGCCAACTGAGAATGTATTCATCAAGAATGAACAATCATATTTAACATACTCTACAGTACATGGATATAGATTGATTGTCCTAACTTCAAGTTGTTATATATTTGCTACTGTGACCTTAGCTGCCAGTCTGAATGAAAAGAGGCTGATGAGAATATGGTTTGCAGTGTAACACTGACATGTCTTGAATTACAAGGCCATCAAATGTTTTTTTTTTATATATCTATGCATTATGCTTATCATACAGTTATTGACTCACCATCTGTTTTCCTAGGCAGACAACAGAAGTACAACTGAATGGAAGCTTATGTTCCTGTTAATGGCAACATCTGATGATTACAATTATCATGATGGTTATAGATTGGAGTTAGGGTGGGAAGGGGGTTCCAGTATGTCACTACTCTGGAGAAGACCAGTCATTGTTACACTTTATAGTGTTATCAAATGGATGAAATATAGTGTTATGCATTTACAGTTTATATTTTCAGTATGATCAAATAGGGTGCTGGATGTCAGCCTTGAGTGACAATGCAGGTCCAACTCTGTAATGCCATTTCATTACTCTTATTTTTGGGGTCTAACTAGTGAGGAGGGCTGCCTTGAGGGTATGCAATGTAGTTCTAGATCCCATCACTGAAACAGAGAGACTGTAATCATAACTGTTTCTGGTCCAACAATGGCACCAAGTAATTCACCCTTCTTTATGCTGTCTTACCTCTTTCAATCTCTTTCTAATGATGGGACCCCCAGAATTGAACACATTATACTAGATATTGTTAGGAAATCATAAAAGAATGCAAAAATTGCAATTCATATTTTATTATGTGGTGACTGAAACTTAACAGCAGTTGTCCGATAGTAAGTAGTTACTTCTATATTTGATATTATAAATGCAATACAGATGTTGTAACAGTATCAGACAGTTTAAACTGTGTCCATGGTAATAACTTTTATGTCACTGTTGACTACAGTTATTGAAATTTGTATTTTGCTCATAGTATTTTCATGAGAATGATGTAGTGCACAAATAATTTTGAATAAAAAGCATTAAAAGCACAATATCATCATTTACAATATGCAATGCTGCAGTTAAATGGCACACAGAACTGGGGCTTAGTGACCTTGTTGTTGGAGGTAAGTGATAATTGGTTGAAAACTAAGAGTATTATTACAGAAAGCGATAGGCAGACATAAATAAGAACATTAAATGATGCATGATATTTCAAATGTTACTGGATAAATATTATGCATGCAGAACAATTTTATAATATTAACCGTAAAAATATATTTACATACTATCGACATTCACACATAACAGTATTAAGTTATAAATAAATGAATAAAAACATTTAAATTATGAGCAATAACTTCACACAATAAATATATTTAAAGCTGACCTTCAAAGTAAAAGAAACCTTCTCACTCTTGTCACACATACTTTTCGACACCCCATTGTAAGTCAATGGCTGCTACGATGACTATCAACCAAGTAAACTTTTCAAATAAAAGCTCGACCGACACTATTCAGCAAATGTTATTTTGATGATAATTATTTAAACAGATATGGACTCGCAGCATTACTTACAAAGCTATGTGGGATGTGAGCAGGTGGTTTCATTTGTTTAGATGCACTTTTAAAAATTAACTTTGGTGATACACGATGTCAGATAAAAGTTATGCGAGTCTATATTGTATAAACCCAACATATATGCTGTTTTGGTCTGCAAGTTTATCTCTGATTTTCCAGACACAGCATGAAGATATAACTCTCCTGTTACCACTGCCGAGCCTCCCATACTGCCACAATATAAATTGTCTATAAGCTGTAAATCACATTTCACGATTATGGTCATCTTGTACATAATGCTGAAAACCAAATAAATCATTTCAATAAGCAACTGGATGGAGGGAAAAAAAGATGGCCGATGGCAGTAACAGTTTGGTTTAGTTGTTTGTGCAACTTAGGGGAGAATAGCATTGTTTCATTGACTATTGTAGCTCTGACTCAACCTTTGATTTTGTTAACACTTCGGTATCGAGCAAAGTGGCTTTATGGATTTATGGAGGAGCAAAGGGGTTTCTGCATCAGAGTTTATATCCCCATGGTCGGGCCCGCTTGAGCTAGCCCAGAGAGTGGTGGCAGGGGAGTGACTAATAGTGCACTGGCCACCCCACAGGCTGTTGCAAAGATGCATTCCTTTACCCCTCTAAGAACTCCAGATTTGTCAGAAGCAAGCAAGCTGCAAACTTTTCAATTGGATTACCTGCAGAGACAAAGTGATCCCTTTCAACAATTTTCTCCTACTCCTATTGAGGCCGGTGGGTATACAATGGAGAAGTTGGGCTTATCATTGGGAAAATATTAGCATGGACTGAACATAGTGATCACCATTTTGAGGTAATATTAAAGACAGAGTTCTTACAAGCAGAAGTGAATAACAACAAGACCGTAGTAGAGGCGACAAAGGGAATTACTATAAGTAACTCAGCTGAAATTGAAAAACAAGCTGCAAAATTAATGTCTGTGGAAGCTAATTGTGTGAGCCTGATGAGGGATAATCTTAATATAAATAGAAAATTGGAGGGCACTGAAAATTTGTTACGTTACAAAAATATACGAATTCTTGGAGTTCCGGATCAGTTTGATGCAAATTTCGACTCTACGAGGGACTTAGTGAAAGATGTGCTGGTTACTACCTTTGATCTACCACAGGAGAATCCTCCCCTAATTACTAAAGCATTCAGAGTATTTAAACGTGGTAGAAATGTTGTATCTCCAGTGAAGACAACAATCTTAGCAACTTTTAGTTTTGATTCAGATCAGGACTATATTTTCAAATTGGCCAGGCTCAGGGGGAGCTTGGAATATAAAGGTTTTACATATTATATTTACCCTGATTTTTGTTATGCAACCCAACAGCGGAGGAGGAAGTTTTTATCTTATCGTCAAGAAAGTTTGGAAACCAGTGCCCAGTTCTCTTTGTTGCCTCCTGCGAAGGTAAAATTAAGGATGGTAAGATCAATATATTTTTCAAAGTGGATCAGCTTTCTACTTGCCTTCAGGCTTATTATTCAACCCAGGAGACTATGGATTTACCTACCTTATCTGAACATGAAATGTTAGCGAATTTGGATAAAATGGACTTGTAGGGGATTTTGTCAGGTTTAATCAGATTGATCTGGAGGGTTTATTACAATTAATTTAACTTAAAAAGGGGGGTATAGAAGGAGCATTTGATATTATGGAATAAATTGTGAAAGGAATGATAAACATATAAGGTTATTGTCATCAATTGGTACTGATTGATTGAGAATGTTTATTTTTATTCCCCCCTGAATTGGTCTGTGTCTATCTTTTATGTTTAAGGTATGCACTAAATACATGTATGTATGGGCGTAGGGAGTTATCAGTTTATGTGAATTAAGTGAATTATGAATTATGTGAATTATGAATCATGTGCATATTTTTTCTTTTGTAAACATAAAGTTGAAAACAGTAAAATATTATAATACAAATAAGCAACTGCGATAGCTAACATTGGTTCAGACAACCATTACAGGTCAATTTTTTGTGTTAAAGAAATGCAATGTGTAGGCATCTTTCCACAGCAGGTGCACTCTAGGAGAGTTGGCATCTTGTGGCATTTGGTACAGATGCACCACTGGGGTTGAGATTCAATTAAGTGTTCTGCCATAATGTTCTCATTGCTGTCTTCCAGAAGATCAAATATGCCATCAGGTCGCTGAAGGATGAAATGGATTGTGTGCAGCTGTAATCTTCCATAATTCATTCTATGTATCAATGTCTTTAAAAAAAGTTATTACATACACTTCAGTTAGCGTAAAGTGAGAATAACTGATTCTAACTACTGCACCTGTTTTCAACCCCCTTGATTTCTCTCCATGCCTACACCCCAAGCCAGCTGTGTTCTAAATGACCTCCTGTCTCTATGTCTTCCTTCTCCCTCAATGCAAACTGGGTTGCCTTTCACCTCTACTCACATTCACTCCCTATTGCTGCGTCCAGTGAAATGCCTTAGCCTTTCTTCTCACAAATTGGTGGTGTTCCATTGCAATCTGCCTCATAAGAAAAACTGCTTTCCAGTTTCTTTCTATTGTAGAATGAACTATATTAACTTGAACATTGCACTTACTATGTACTCACTAGCCTAATGTAACTGTTACCTAGCTCTCCCTATATGTTGATAGCTGGTCCTGGTTGTATATGCTTACTCTGCCCTACATGTTATTTTCACCATGTATACTCTCTCAGTTAATTTGTACTTTGTTTTTCATGTACTTTTCTCCGATCTTGTCCATACTGTACTTATAATGTTCTTTGTGTTTTTTGCAATGTTGTTTTGTGTTTTTTACTCATGTTGTATCCTCCCGGATCATGACTGAAAATAGTCATTTTATGGCTAGCTCACCTACCCAGTAAACAAACACCAAATAAATAAAAAATAAATGATGGCACCATTTATTTTTTAAAGTTATGCATTAAATTATAGATCAAACAATTTAAAATCCGTATTTGAAATATTTAGGTATAATTGCAGACAGTTACAATTTGTAGATATTGTAAATGCAATTGCGTTAGCCAATGCGTTACAGTTTGCAGTGTACTACTGATATGCCTTGAATTACAATGACATCAAATGTTTTTATTTATTATGTAATGTGCACATCATACTGAAATGGGGACTCCATCTATTTTCCTATGGCAGATGACAATAATGCAACAGAATGGAAGTTTATGATCCTAACCCACCAATATTCTATAAATATAATAAAGTATGGAGTGGTTTTTGTGATGGGAAGTTTACACCTCCAAGGTGTTTGATGCAATATAAACTTTGAGAGAATATCTCAAGGGATTTATTAAAGTAATTAACAATGGAGGGGTGCACAGACCACCACATATTTAATTTTATATAACTGAAGGGTCTCCACTTTTCCACAACACCAATTATATAAATTAATATGCAGTTTCTGTTAACTGACTGATGTATGTCATGGGTGGTGGTGGGAGGAATGGTGTTGAAGGAGGATGACTCTTAAGGGTTGGTGCTAGACTCAAATTACTAACAGTGATGCAAAAGGTCAGTTTACTTTGATAAGAGGATTTAACTTTGTGGAAGTCAAAGTTGCTATGATGCAGTTGTGCATATTTATTGCAGCAGAACAACTTAATGAGGTCACAAATGAAGCAGAACAATCATTTTTAATCCATGGAATTCCATGAATAAATGTATTTAACCATAGTCAATAATATGAGTAACAGCTCACATTACAAGCAATACACACTTGTATTTCTTGTTCCTGAGATGCTGGGTCTCTGTCACATCTGCTAACACCATTGGTCAAGAAAGACACTCCAGATAGGCCATGTCTTCCTCTATGTCCTCTACTCCCACCACGATTCCTCCCCTAGCCTCGGTCTCTAACTGAACCACATTGGTCTGTTTGCACATGTGCCACAGCAGTGTTAATATAGGTCTCTGTTGCTGTTGACTCTGAAGAAAGGTCTGAAAGGGTACTGCAATGAGAGGAAAAAACAGTTTATATATCAAGTATCACTTACGCTTGCAAGAATCTAAGCAGTGTGTTAATTACAAGTGATATACATTGATCTTGTAGAGTTAAGGCAATGTATAACATGTTTAGGCAAGATAGGAGTACATATATGAAAGTAAAAGTTAAGAATGATTTATGTAGCTGAACCGGTGGCGCTGAGGGTTGAGGTGCTGGACGCCACACCTCGTGCCATGCAGGCAACCCTAGTTCAGGAATGGACTTGGATCACCAGGGGTCAGCTTGGGAGGTAGAGGATCGAGCTTGTGAGGGACTTCTCTCCTCTCCTGGGGTGGGTTGCAGGACCTGCGCCACTTGCCAGTGGCCCCCAATTTAAATCAGGGGAACTGCAGACAGCAGGTCCACATGTAGGGTTGGAGCAGTGGTAGGCTTTAGCGCACATTGTGTGCAGATGCCATTGCATGTCTAGGCTCCAGGACACACAAAAAGTGGATAAACCCCTGGCATCCAGGAGGAAAATGGCGATTCATGCCCAGTTGACTCTCTTGGGTCCCCCCATGGGGTCCAGTGGGGGGGGGAATAAGTCTGTAATGGGGATTCATCAGGTTGGTAGCAGGTGACTCAATTGGGTCTCACCTGATGGGGCCCTGGACTAGCTGGGAGATAAACAGAATTTGCAAAAAAGAATGATTTATGTTACAAAGTAATGGTAGAGTAGATGTCTAGGGCCAAGAGACCATCCCACAGAGTGAGTCAATTTAATAACAGTGCATGGTTCAAATGCCAAGAAAACAGTGCTCATGGATTTCTAACACATAATTTAGATGCTTGAAAATGGTCTGAGGGTTAGAAATTGACATTCATTAAAATGAAGTGTATAACTCAAATGAGGAGCATGAACCCAAAATAATGTGTACACAGTGTATATGGTGGGTTGGGTAGGAATGCAGATCAATAATTATTCCATGAACATACTTTGGGTGGGGGCATTGTGTTTGATCATCTAAATGTGAAAATACTAAGTAATATGGATGCACGGATGGTAATTGTCATGTATAGGTGAGTTGGTAGTTGTATCACCAGCAGTAGGAGAGAGGTGGTAAAGTGATTGTATAAAACACTGTTGAGACCTCACTCAGTCTGTGGAGGCCATGTATTTTGGCAGAGAGCAGTAAGAGGAAGGAGGTGCTGCTAGAACTTCACTTCTGTACTACTGGGGCTTAATAACTAGGACTTTACTACTGGGACCTTCAATTAGGGTAAAAAAAACAAACAAAAAAAAACAAGAGTTAATGTGCTTGCCTGAGTTGGGTGAATGGAATGGTTATCTGTGCAGTTAGCTTGATGAAGAAAAGAGCTATAAATTAGGGGATGTGGCTTAGGCAGCAGAAAATCATATTGTTGATGAGAGACCTGAATATGCCATTTATTAACTGGAGCATCTCTGCTGCAGCCACATCCAAGAACTTGGTCATTCTCAATGCCCTACAGGGGGCATGCCTCAGACAGTTAGTGTTGGAGCTCAATCAGAAAGGAGCAAGCTTAGCTCCAGTACTCTCATATGGGGACAGAGAGAGGATCACAGATTAAGAAGTGGTTAGTCATCTGAGAACAAGTGACCACCAAACAATGTAGTTCACAATAATCACAGCCATAGAATCAATCCATACAAAAGTGAGAGTACTGGATTTTGGAGGACTGACTTTGACAAAATGTGATAGTGCCTCAGAAAAGCACTAGCAAACAAGCATAAAGAAGGGTTGTAGAAACAATGGGAACAAATCTAAACTGCCATCACAGAGGCAAAGAGCCATTTTGTGAAGCAAATAAACAAAATCAAATTGAAGGAAAAATTCACTATGGTTCTCAAAAGAGGTGGCGGGGGAAGTAAGGGAGAAAAATATAGTATCCAAGAAGTATAATGAAACACAGAAGGAGCAGGTCAGAGAACTGTACCAGTTAAAGCAGAAGGAAGCTGGGAAGGCAGTCAGAATAACAAAAGGTTCAAACCAAGGAAAGAATAACAATATTAGTTAAGAAGGGAGATAAAATCTTTTATAGGTATATTAGGGAGCGGAGAAAAATCAAGGGAGAGATAGTGATGTTTAATAAAGTAGAGAGTGGGTGGCCAGAGACAGTGAAAAAGCAGGGATACTGAATTAATACTTATGTTCAGTATTCACAAAAGAAGAAGAAGAGGGGAGGTACCTGAACCAAACATTAAAAACAATCTGGATCGGGGGGTCAATACCAGTCCATTCAGAGAAGAAAGTGTCCTGAAAGAACTCCTTCAACTGAAGGTAGACTAAGCAATGGGGCCTGATGGGATTTGCCCCATAATTCTAAAAGAACTAATTTATGGGAGGATAGTTTGGTACCTGAGGATTGGAGGAGGTTGGATGTGATTCCCCTTCACAAAAATAGGAGCATGGCTGAGGCAGGAAACTACAGACCTGTTAGTTTGACCTCAGTGGTATGGAAAATGATGGAATCACTTCTAAAAGAAAGAATTGTTGAGTACCTTGAGGCAAGCAGGGCACAGGATGAATGGAATGGTTTTCCTGAGGAGATTGTGGGGTCAAAAACAGTGGGATAATTCAAGAATGCATGGGACCAACATAAGACAATTCTGGTGGAGAGTAGTAAGATTTAGGCTGTTGGTTAGTTAGGATCTGCAGCTTATCAAATAGGTAAAAGATGAGTAGACTAGGTGGGCTGACCAGTTCTTAACTATCGTCAAAGTCTGTGTTTCTATATTCTCAAGGGCATTTGCATGGTGGATGCATTCCAAAGGTGAGTGCGCAAGCACACGTGACGTGTGTGTTATCATCTGCAGGATATATCACTGATCCATATATATGGGGGAGTGATTTCCATCAAAAAATCAGGGGAGTGTACTATCATCTGCAGGATATATCACTAACCACTATAGAAAGTTGGGGATGGGGTTCCCCTCAGAAAGTCATGTGATAGGACACCTGGACAGTCATAGTAGATCAAACCAACAGAGGGGCAACAATAGGGTGAATGCATGACACAGGCAACATTTCCAAATGTTCCAAAATGCAAGTTGAAAAAAACTCCATGAGTGAGTCTTGTACCTGTACCACTATGTGGAAAGCATAAAAAATTCTGCAGTTAAGAGTGCTATCCACTAAAATCACAACAGCTTCATACAACATGAGTTGGATGAAATATCCTCTTATTATTTATTTCCTATATGCAGCTATGGAAAAAAAATAGAGAGGGATGAGGAGGGATGGGGGTGGTGTGGGTGGTTGTAAACATCAACCAACTAGACAAATATCCCACGGTTGGCAAATGAAAATTGGACAACAACTACAGACCATTATGCAGACAATGAAATAATATAATAGAGAAATAGATGTTGAGGTATAAATAAGATCCAGGTGCCAACCAGAGCAAAACAATGAAGCGGGGTCAAAGACACCAAGAGTTTTATCATGGGTACCCCACCACAAATACCCCTGTTAAAAGCTAAAGTGGAATGCATGTGTTATCATCTGCAGGCAATATCAGTTATCTCTATAGAGAGAGGGGGAGGGGTCCCTCAGAAAGTCAGGCGTGCAGACAGACATGGTGGATCAAACAAACACAGGGGCCACAACAGAGTGAATGGGTGGCAAAACCTACATTTCTAAATGTTCCACAAGGCAACCTGAAAAAAAAAATTCAGAAGTAAGTCTCAAACCTGTGACACTATGTGGAAAGCATCAAAAATTCTACAATCAAGAACACTATTCACTACACCACAAGAACTTTACACTGTAAAAGGTGGCTAAGTATTCCCTTATTGTTTATTTCCGTGTTGCAGATATATTGAAAAAAAAAAAGAGAGAGGGATGGGAGGAGGGGGTTGTAGGCATCAATCAACTAGTCAAATATCCCATGATTGGCAGATTAAAATAAGACAGAAAACACAAGTTGTTATGCAGAGAATGAAACCATGCAATATAGAAAAAAATGGTGAGGTATAATTAAGAACCAGATGCTAACCCTAGCAAAACAATTAAGACGTGCCAAAGGCACCAAGCGTTTTATTCTGGATACCCAGACACAAAGGCCCTTGTTAAAAACTAAAGTGGAACATGTGTGCTATCATCTGCAGGCTATGTCAGTTATCACTATAGAGAGAGAGATGGGGGGAAGGGTCCCTCAGAAAGTCAAGGGAGTGGATGGCCGTGGTGGAATCAAACCAACCTAGGGACCACAATAGTGTGCATTCATGTCACAACCAACATTACCAAATATTACAGAATGCAAGCTAAAAAATTTTTTCCAGAAGCGAGTGTCAAACCTGAGCCTCCATGTGAAAAACATCAAAAACTCACCAGTTAACCTTATCCACTACATCACAGAAGCCTCAATGAAAGCATGCTGGGTAAAGGTTCTACGTATCGTTTATTTCCTAGTTACAGATTTGAAAAAAAAAGGGGATGAGGAGGGATGGGAGAGTTGTAAACATTGCTGCTAACTAACCTCCTAAATCAGATAAAGCTGTGCACAACTCATACTCTGCCACCAACCTCCCTCCCAAAAAAACTGACCTTTCCAAGTTGAGATTGCAGTGTGATGCAACACATCATGGCATAGAATAAAGAGTGCTGCATCACAACTCTTACAGCCAGAGTTGTATCCAGAGAACATTGATTAAAAGCAGAGCCAGCAGCCTTCAAGACGAGTATGAGCTATGGATCATCTATCAGTTAACTATTTCTGCAGCCAAGCAGTCATGAAAATTATTTCTGCATTTAATTAACTTGTGAAAATAAAAACAAGCAACCTGAATGAACAAGTTTGCAGTTATGACTATATTTAGAGTATAGAAAGGCTGCTGTCATGACTACTGCTTTATTTATCCTTCATGTTATGCTGCACTATCACAACCAAATTGTGCCTGGGACATAAAATGAAAAGTTAAAATATTAAATGGGATGTAGAGCAGTTAAAAGGCTGTTGACACTCTCAGATTAGCAGCTGATTTATGATTACTACTAGCATGACACTTGGGAAAAGGGAATCAATCAGCAAAACAAGACGCTTACTACTGCAGTGAGTGAGTGAGGGACTCAAAGCATGACACTTCAGCAAAATGCATATTCTATAGGATTAAATACAATATCTATTGAGAAACCATCAAAGGCTAATTTTAAACATTACAAGAGCCAACAATTCCACTCACTCTGTGTCACTGCTAGAACTAGCAGACACTGATGAATTGTTACTAACTAGTGCTATTTTTACACAACAACGTTTGTAAAATTCAAATGGGAGCATGATTCAACAAAAACAATGCAAGGCATCATAGGATTGACCAGTTGCATCATGGTATGCAGTTTCTCTAAGTCAAATATCATGATGCAACTCCTTAACAAATGGCTAACCTTCGATGAGATCACTGATGTATTGTCACACAATCCAATGACATCTGATAACTAAAGGTACTCTTCCATTCATTTTACTGCAAATTCTATGTAATCAAATTGTTAGAAAGCCATATAAGTTTGTTATTCTGCTGCTTTAAGGCTCTCTGAGCTCAATATCATAGGGTCCACTTGTCAGCTTATTTGATCCAGTGATAGTCTTCAGTGGTGCTCACAGTTCTGCCCTCTGACCCCTTAAGCAATAATGACCAAGCAGCCAGTTATTTCCTGGTGATTAATGACCAGTATGGGGGAACAGTGGCTTGAAGCATAAGCAATGACAGGCTGCGAGGTCATTATTGTGATTATATGTCTAATCACATCAGTAAGGGAGGAAACATGCTTTTTTAATAAAATTTGCAAATGTGTGTGTCGCTTTGAGCGGTATTGGGCATTTCTAAGGAACTGCCAGTACAGCAGCCAATCAGAGCACATGATTGCCTCATGAATACTTAAATGGACTTACAATGAAGAGCACTTACTTCTGCATAGGCTTGACTCTAGTGCACTGATGGAAGCCTAGAAACTTTAATTTTGCTCTTTGTACTCTTGCGTATTAAAACCAGATACATTACTGTAATAGAGTATGTGGGTGGTCACTTTTTCACATATGGAATCAGTGACATCAAACACTCATAATGCCATCACTCTGACATAAGAAAGTCTTAATTGTTCTGACATCAGATCAATGATATTATAAAACTGAATGTTCAGAGAGTTACATATAAACAGTAACAGCTGGGAAAACCGTCAGCAACTAGGTTTGTCAATCCATCTCAAAATATTACTTTGCTCTCATGATGTATGTCACCAATGTTTCTCGATGGAACTACAGCCTTGTTCTTAATGAGTACCCATTAAATAGCCTATCTTCTTATTGTTGCAGGTAGGCTTTTCTGAGCCCAGGTTCTTAACTCCTCCTTCTTCTATAGTACCTTGACAGATCTGCACTTTTGATTTCAAATGTGTTGTATACACTCTAAGAAATGAAGTGTTACTTTTTTTACACTGTGAATGTGTAAATCACTGTTTAACACAGAGTGTGTAACATTAACTCACAGTTGTGTCGTATTTATGAAAACAGTGATTTACACAATTACAGTGTAAAAAAATGACACTTCGTGTTATTTTTTACACTGTAAGTGTGTAAATAACAGTTTAACACAGTGTGTGTAATATTAACTCATAAATGTGTTAACAAAATAACACTTAATTTAGTTGATCAACTGTACCCAGAAATTATATTGTGCTGTATTACAGTAATTAATTAAAATGTTTATGCAAGCAATATTGTGATTTATATTTTATTGTACAGCTTTAACAATGTTTCTATACATGTTAAAATGTATAAATTTTTAGAGTTGAACCAGTGTAAATTCCTTCATGTCACTTTGCATATACTTCCCATGATGCTTTGCTTAATTAGGTGTTTGCAATTGTGTTTTTCTTTGAAATTTGGCTGCATGGTCAATACCTTTCCAAGGTAACCTTTGTCCCAGACAATTTGCTCTGGGGTTCTTTTCTTTTGTAGCTATTTTATTCTCTACTATGGGCTCCCCATAACATTAAAAAGTAATACCCTCATAGTAAACCTAGGGCTCCCAAGCACTAGGTCCTGATGCAAATACAGCACTTTGATGAGCTCTAACAATGGCATGTTACCTGTGTAGGTGTTTTGTGCATTTGGCTTTGTTGGTTATATGATGAGGCCTGTAAACACTCAAGTTAAAATTCATTCACAATGATTTGTGAGTTTTTTTGATTAGCAATGATATTTTCCATTCAATGCAAGATTAAAATACTTCAGAATTCAACACACATATGTGTTGAAATAACAACAATCAATATGGACATTACAACACATAAATGTGTTCAAAATTCAACACACTTATGTGTTGAAATAACACATTCAATATGAACATTATAACACATAAATGTGTTAAAAATTCAACACACTTATGTGTTGAAATAACACATTCAATATGGACATTACAACACATTAATGTGTTAAAAATTCAACACACTTATGTGTTGAAATAACACATTCAATATGGACATTGTGACACATACATGTGTTAAAATTTCAGCACACCAGTGTTAGTAAAAGCTGCACATTTGTGTGGTGAACAATTTACACACCACTGTGTTAAATTTATTTAACACATTGCATGTGTTAAATTTAACACACACTGTGTTTTCCCTAACCACACTAACTGCTGTGTTAAAAATTAACTAATTTGTAGTCAGATTTAACACTTCCTTTCTAAGAGTGTATGTAAGTAATTTGATAGCCATTAATGTATTTCTTGTGTTTTGAGACATACAGTACTGTATGCTGGTGTACATAGGAATTAATATTTAGACACTTGTTCCCACAATAGTTAAATATCATACAGTACATAGACATAAGGGGACATAACACAGCCATAATCCTAAAATGCATCTACATCACGAACAATATTATAACACACATTGGACAATTAAAACTATGTTTGCTTATATGTTGTATGCACTGATTTCATAGTTAAGTTGTTTGCTTAAGAAGCTTTGTAGGTGATGGAGAACACAGTTTAATGTGATGGCATCATCAGGATGGAATTTAGGTCCACATCCTTATTACAGTAAAAGCAAACAATGCAGTTAACTTGCATAGATAGGAGGATTGTTTCATATTTAGCTATGTAGCTTTGTACAATTGGTACAATTGATTATACACAGAGTAAGTACATATTATGTCAAGTTCTGTATGGTATTTTATTAAGGTATTAAAAAGATATGCATATATTGCAAAAATTTCCCTTAGTGTGTTATTGTAGTGCTGGCCACCAGGATGAAGCACTCTCTGACACAGATGCCACAGTTTCCAGTGAAAAGAGCAATTCACTCTGGTAGTTGTCACTATATATTCAATTACGTGCATTTAGATGTCTACAGGACCAATTTTCAGTCACAAAGGACTGATAGTACATCATTGCAGTAGCAGTAGTCCTTTGCCTGGCATACCCATGAGCTCTGCTCACAGGGGATCGGACAACCCTTCCTTGCCAGTACACATTAAAGTATTGTATGCTTGTGTGTTTGCTGGCATGTACATGTCATGCTGTACCATTTACATCACCAATTACCATTGGTACATTGGGCACAGAACTTTTGCTATACCTGTGAGTGTTATGATCCATCTTTAGTTACCTGAAACCCAAACTTGGAAGCCAAATGTGTAGGAGACAACCACATTTACTTTATACTAGCTCAACTGTAAATCTTAATTCCAGTGTTGTGGACTTCACATAAATCCCACAATGTTGTGAATTTCACAAGACAATCAGATAACAAGCAACCTGTACTGTAGCATTCAGTAGGTTTTATTTTAAGCAACAGATTTGAAAAGAAAAAGAGGGCATAAACATTTAGCAAGTGACTATGCAACAGTGTCTTTCTACCACATTTGATCAGTGCACTCTCAGTAGAACATATCATTGCTGCCAGTCAACTACACCCAGGAAAGTGGGGTGCTGGAAGGTTTTTTTACAGTTCCTTTCTCACTGATACCCTCTGTACAGCAATCCCAATTTCAGCTTGGCATATGACCAGTACAGATAATGACAATTTATACAGTTTTTAGCAAAACATGGACACACATAAGCCACTCAATGAAACCACAACCTGCCTGGTAAAATCTCATATTCAGTCTTTTTAGTCTCTTGGCAAAGGAGGTGAACTGTTAGCTAGGGAGTTTACTGCTTACAGCCATTGAGAAATATTTGTTTTTACTTGGTCTTCGGGGGGGATGATGCTTGCTGGCATTCTCTCTTTTGATGATCCTACCTGGTGTAGATGTTTGAAGCTGGTGGGAGTCTTGTTTTTGAATGACTTGTCATATCATGATTTTGAAGCATTGTATGGCACATGTTCTTGTCTTTCACCTGATATCCTGTAACTTTGAGTTTCTGCAAAAAAACTCTTTGCTAACAGATGACATGATGAGGATATCAGATGTTGAAATTCTTTATCTTGATGGTGTTGGATGTTCAAAGCACCATAGTTGGTGACATTGTTTTGAGGAATTCCACATCTCTTGATGCATTAGATGTTTCATTATACTATCTCTTGTGGCATTAGATGTTGAAATACCACCTTGATGGTACTGTAGTTCAGGCATATCATAATCTTTTCAAGAAAAGGTTGTGTTTTTACACAATGCATTTTACAGAGGTTGTAAAAATAAATGCTTGGGAGTACTAGTGTTTCAAAACCTCCACACAGCAAAATTGATAATACCTATGACTCTGTTGTTTATGCATATTCAGCACCACTTACCTGGTCTGTTCCTAAACAAGGTTTGATATGACATTGTATCCTTACACTAGACTTAGAAAAAAGCATTCCTCTGTGAATCCTTGAACAGTAGAAACTATATGAAAAAGCTTGCAGAAAAACTAAACAGACTTTTCCAACCTACAGAAATGATGGGCCAGTTTTTAGCAGAAATAATGAACTAGGGCCATTATTCAAGTTCAAACCTGACCTGAAAATATGTGACCCTAGAACCTCATATGACCTCTCCTGGAATTGTTAAGATGCTAAAATTATCTTTACAGTTACAACCAAGCTAAAAGCAATACAAACTTGATACTAACCACATTTGTAACTGACTACAGTTATCAGATGCAACATTGCAAACTGTATCATCAACTGCACTTTAACCATCTTGAATTTTCTTTCTAGCATTCCCTGACTGATCCACAATGACAGGAGACATGCAAGTTTCAGACTGGTTACATTAGTGCAGGTGATACCTTACTAAGCCTACCACTAGCAATTTAATCCAGGATAAAGCACAAAAGAATTGTTTCAGTATTTAACATTAGCATAGTATGACATGGCACCACAGCAGAAAACAAACTAAAAAAAAATGTGTGGGGTACTCTGTGTACATACTCTATTCTCTACCTTAGTCAAGAGCTCTTCTAACTTACATTATACCTAGTACCTTGGATACACCATTAACATGGGACCATACTAACATGGTGGTCTGTGTGACCTGTCTCATGGTGTAACTGCTGTCTGGGGGTTAAGTAGTCAAGGTGGCTGAGCAAACCTTGACTGTAGCCTTTACAGAAGTGAACAGCTCCTTAGTTCCAGGACTGACCTTTGTTTATCACATAGTCAGCTGATGTACTGTAACATCTGTCCATTTGTCTGCAAACTCACAGTAGTAGCTGCAGGGTACCAGGTCAATATGTCATGGAAAAACCATGCAAGGATAACCATGCAGTCTAAAACATGTAATGGAATACAGTGACAAGGGTATGATAGCGATAGAACACTACAGCTACCCCTGTTGCTCACTCTGCAGTGGAGGAAGGACTGAAGGCACCACAGGTGCTCTGCCTGGTTGAACCACTCCCATGTTGAAGTGGCTGTGGCACATGCACTGGCACAGTGGAAGCCTGGGGATCGGGGTTTGAATCCCCATCTCCCAATGTGTTGTTTTTTTATTTTGTAAAAAAAAAAAAACACAAGTTCCCCAGTCAGTGTTTCCCCTTTTTCCCTCAGTCCACACCCCTCTCAGAGTTGGATATTTTAGATGAAGATGTGTGGATGTGAAGCCCCCACATTGGGGGGTGTTGGGGGCAGAGCCCCCTGCAAAAAAAAAGATTTCCTTATGTGTTACAGTGGTGTGTGCTGTTCTCTAGCTGTTGACATTTTGTTCCTTACTTGCTGTGCCACATGCTGTAATGTCTGCGGCATTGTTGTGGTGTGCGGTTTCGTCCATGACCTTATGACCCTGTGCCTAGCTACAGAACCCACTGTAGAGTTCCTTGAATCAGGTAGACCTGAACCACTACTCCCTTGAGGGAAGAGGCCCACTGAACCTATATAAAGGTCTGAGTAGCACCCCTATCCCGACAGCATGTACTTGCAGAGAGTAACAGTGCCTGCTGCTTGTGAATTACTTTCACAGTCCAGATGGCATGTTATATATTTATAGCTATGAAGTACCTTAGCTTCTGCTAGCTTGGCAAGGTTCTCATCAATATAGGCCATGAACCACTGGTTGGTAAAACGTGCTTATAGTCTATGATCAACCACCATTTAACTATGTGTTTTTAAACGTCTTTCCAAGAAAATCACAGGCTTTCCTCTACCACTTGTGAATTGTTAGGAAAATATATGCAGCTGATACATATAGACTGTTTTAGAATGGAAGAAGGTGTTAACCTTATTCCCATCAATTCTTTTTGACCCAGTTTAGGATATCCATATATGCCCTATCCTGGCAATCTGATATTCCATTTTTTAACTGAGGAGCGCCACTGGTCTGTGGTTACTTTCAGTAAATCCTTTACACTTACTTATCACCCAGAAGGTACTGCAATCATTGACTCTAAAGGACCTGGGAGTATTCAGAATCTTGTGGGAAAGTGTAGTGAGTACCCCTGTTGGGTAGCGGCCTATATGGGTGAGTATTATTGAGTGGCTCAATATGAGTGGCTCAAAAATACCACTCCCATGTACAGCAAGTGGGGAAAAAGAGCTCTGAATATGTATAGTGAGTGTAGCACTGAGGGATATGTGCTACACTTGTGAGACAGAGGATACATGGATTAATTTGGCCACATTCTGCCAAACTGGCTGTGTCATGTAGTGGCTTGAGCCACTGCTCCTCAAACCTGTGGTGCTGAGTTTGGATCCTGATGCAGGTAATTTTTTATGCTTCCAGGGGGAGTTTCTATATTTTCTAAGGGCCTGATTCTAGAAAGCATACACCAATGCGTAATGCAGATGCGCCAATGGGAATGGCGTAAGTCACAAATACATCCAGCAAATACGCAAAATGCAATTCTACATTGAGAGATGTGCATTGACACAATGCAGTATGCCAATGGTGACTTACGCTGCAGTTGTGACACACCTGCAGGTAGGCAAATATGCAACTGAACATACGCCAAGGAAATGGCAGAGAAACGCCAGGGCGGGATTCTAGAAGCAGCAGTGCCACAACATACACCAAGACCAGACAGCACAATATAAACCAGGTGGGAGCAGGTGTAACATACACAGCAAAGAAAGGAGAAGGGCCAGACAGGCCAGACACACAGCAACACACATGTGAGATAGGATAGAGAGTGTTTGAGGAAGGCAGGCACACAGGGGTAGTGTGGCACAGGGTACAAATGGAACACAGAGGCCACAGGCACAATGCAGGGATGAAGGCTCCACCAGGCACAATGCCTCTGCCATCCCCACTTATACATGTAAACAGTGCAACCTCAACAGGGACACAGCACTGGGTGTCACAGACCAGTGGACAGATGGTGGTGAGACACACCAATGTCTGTGCCAGTGGTGCCACCTACAGGGAAAAATGGTACCCTAAGGTGGAAAGGTGCAGCACAGGCACCATGCCACCACACAGCTGGGAGGTACAATGTGTGGTGGCAAGGACACCATAGCATGCATGGTGACCTGCAGCACACAGGGCACCAAACAGATATGGCCTGGGGACAGTGGTCTGTGCTTTGAGCAGCACAAATGGCATACCAACCTGATGCACAGGGAGGGAACACTGGGGACAGCAGGCACCAACACCAGTGTGCACCCCTACACATAGTGACACACACACACACACACACACATATAGCCAAGCATACCAGTAACAGACACAGAGACAGTGTGTATGGCAAACACTTTAATGAACGATATGGGACAGGGATACAGGATAACAATGGGAGGGGATGGGGATAAAAAACAGGCAACAGCAACAAACATGAACATCACAGTAAACACAAAACCAAACAGCCACCCACAACAACCCCGAAGACCAACCCGCACCCACATACATCCAAACACAGGCCCACCAGCCAAACAACATTACCACCCACAAACAAACAGCAATATACAAACCCACCCACCCAATGTCCACCCACTTCACCCATACGCACAGACCCAGCAAAAACACCCTCCCCTATATACATGCCCACCCACACAGAAATCCCAACCCACATCCGGCAGTAGCAGACATGGCAACTATGTATGCTGGAGTTCACCAAGGAGGGTGGCCACTGACCATCATGTAGGCACTCCAATGTCTTGTAGGATGCCTGTCACTGGAACAACAAGGTGGTCCCGGTATGGGCCCCCACCCTGCACGGGTTCAGCGGCAGGTCCCTCAGCTGCCATAGGCAATGGCTCCTTCCACTGCAACACCAGCATGGCCACCTCCTGCCGTGGTCCAGAGTCCCCAGCTGCAGGGGCAGCAGTGCATGGCACAGTGTCTGTTGTTGGGGCATCCATGCCCTCCCCTGCTGCGATGACCACAACAGTGGGCCTGGTCGGTGGTGCAGCCATGGCTCCATCCTCATATGCTGCGACACTGCACTCCCTGTCCAGGCTGAATGGCTGTGAGTCCTCTGGCCCCTGTTGCCCACCATCAGTGGGGTCCCCCTGGTCCAGCTGTGCTTCCATCGTGGCCAGGTCCCCATTGGCTGCTGCCACTGTGGAGGTGGAGGAGGAAGAGGAGGGTGAAGATGGTGGCAGCACCCTGGCCCTCCGCTGCCTGCACCAGATGTGCAACTGGTACACCTATACGTCTTGTGCCTTGACAGCTGCCATCACCAGCAGCAGGGCCCTCTGCCTCTGTGGCAGCCTGCTATATACATATGTAGGGATGTAAAGGATGTAGCCAGTGATGGGCCAAGACAGCGGCGCACACACAAATAGGCAAGCAATGTGAGAGTGCAGCACGAGCCACAATGTGTCCACCAGCCATGGCCATGGTACAAGAGGTCCATGGAATGTACTTACCTGACTTCCACTGAAGTGCCTCCTGCCTGAGGCTGGTGAGGTGGCCCTGCTGCATAGCGTGTCTCACGACAGTGGAACTTGTGGGGTGAAGGGACAGGTGAGTGTGTTGGAGGCACCACATGCCATGGCCACCACGCCAGCACTACTGCAACAGATGAATGGCTGTAGGGATACATACCAACACCAGGGTCCTGCTCTGACTGCATCCCTGTGTCCTTGCAGCAGGCCATGCCAATCATACGCTGCAGGACTCCAGCCTCCCTGCACATCAGGTCCTGCCAGCAGTGGGTTAGCTGGCAAATGTTCCGGCGTTTCCCCGTTGCCTCCGCCATGTGGGTGGAGAAGGCCGTCCAAGCCCATTCACACTCTGCAGCACTGCTCCTCTGGCTCCCAGGTGGTAGCAGCATCCAACCCCACTGCTGCACTTTGTTGACAAGCAGCGCTATCTCATGCGGTGTAAAGTTAGGAACACATCCGCTGAGGCTCAGGGATGACCTAGAGGACATTACGGCTTGTCGTCCATGTGGCACCTGTAACAGGGGAAGGAATCTCACATGAATCACTACAGACTTCCACCTTGGCTGTGCAGACCACCCCTCCCACCATGCACAACACCGGACACTGGCTGTGGGATATAGGTCAGTGCCAGGCCACAGGCCTGCAAATGTAGTCCACCACCCCTTATGGTACCCCCATGCCAATGCCATGCACAGCATGAGGTGTGTAAATGCCGAGGCATGCCATGCAGGGGCTGGGCACACAGTGCTGCACACAGTGACCACAGTGCACCAACACGGCACCTGTCCCCTGCAGAGGCACACATCACTGTCCGACCCTGCACAAAGTGGGCATGGAGCACCGCATGTAGCCCTGCCACATGTATGCACCAGCACCCCATGTGGAGCTCCATTCAGCCACACCCACCAGGTGGCCATGGGGCTGACATAATGCCAACCGTGGTCAACGGCATGGGGACTGACAGTTACTTACCTGTGTTTTGCACCATGCTGTCCAGAGTGGGTGGCACTGATGGGTCTGGAGCACACCTGGATGGAGAAAAGGCAGGGCAACATAAGCCTGTGGCACAGTCGGGGAACCTTGGTGCTGCTGCAGTGTGGCAGTGTGTACCTACCTGGACCTGTGCAGTGGCGCTGATTCCTACACAAGGGACAGAGAGCAACAATGTCAGGTACACAGTGCTGGACAGGCATTGGGAATGTGCACTTTGAGCAATGTCATATACTCACCAAAGACTCGTGTGTGTACGCCGTGGAGCAAGGGAGGGAATGGACATGGGTTAGTACACAGCAGTAGGTGCCCCCATGACCAGCACCCTGTGGGTGCTGTTCCCCCCACAGGCTCCATTCCACAGGCATGTACTCGCACATGGCCATGGACAGTCCCCAGGACACCCTGCTGTGACCGACCATGCTCAGGGTGGATGTGGTCAATTGCATACCTGACAGGTGTAACATGTAGGGCGTGGTACAGGGACAGTGCAACACAGCCAACTGGGCAGGTGGCTGTGCACCTGTGTGTTTGGCCCAGGTAATGTCCTGTGTAGGCCCCCATCACACAGTCTGGGCCATGGCTGGTGGCACTCGGCCCTTTCCACATGGGATGGCCGGGACATGGGCTGCCACATGCCACACAGGCATGGATGGCACTACAAGGTTGGATGGTGCAGCATGACTGGAAATGGCACACAGGCCAGCATGTGGGCTAATCCACCACTGCAGTGACACACCCCAACCAAACAGATATGCTTCCCTGTTGCACCAGCACAGTGAGAGTATGACTGGGCCATGGCACCGCCTGTTTGGGCTGGTACGGGTGCCGTGTTGGCAACCCAGCCGAGATACCTGTAACCGGTCCCAGCCACACTGTGCACCCATGGTGTGCCCGCTGGCACACTGTCCATGCATCTATGCCTACAACACAAGACTACAGTGCCACGCATACTGTACAGTCTGTGACACACCTACGGGACCCTGTAGTACAACATGACACTGTGATGTGGCAGCAATGTCCAACAGGGCATGTGCGATGCTGGGCACTGCATCACATCTGGTGGACGTTGCACCTTGCCTGCAACCCATTCCCACACACCTGAGGTGTGATGGGACACCTGCATGACACCCTCCATGGCAGTCAATAGTGCCCACCGCTAACAAAATACCGACCTGTGCAGGTACAACCCTCCCTGGGCATCCACAGTGAGGGGCGCACCCATGGTGGACTGTGTACCATGCACTGTGGTGTTTTGCCACGCAGACAGGTCCAAACCCCTCACCCATGCATGGCATATCCCAGGTCCAGGACAGCCAACACTGGGGACCCAGCCGCCAGACCGGTGTCGACTGTGCCAGAGCCTGCTTACACAATGCCACTGGGTGTGCACTGCAGTATCCTGTTGTGGCCTACACAGCTCACCCAATGCATGCATAGTGGTGTGGGTCCCAACCCCACCCAGTCATGGCAGCTGTGCGTACCACATGTGGGTTGCCTGGGTGGCTCTCACCACAGCAGGCACAGCCTTGTACTGCAGGGACCAATGAGGGGTGCGACCATCGCCTGTGCTGTGTAGGCATGCCGGCATGTGCCATGGGCAGTACCGCTGAGAGGCTCAGAGGATTGGGGCATACCCCCAGGTGCCCCCTCAGCACGGGGGCCATCCCATCCCATGCCCCGCTAGAGAGCCCTGGCCCATAGCCACCCCACATGGGCAGTGTGCTGCTCACACAGCCACAGTGTAGTGCCTGCATGCTGCTGGCCAGTTGTCACATTCACAACACATCCATCATCACAGTTCACAGCATGTGTCTCACCACCATGGGTGCCACAGCGGTCAGACCATGTGTCCCACTGTGTGGGGCAGCGACCCCCACCCTGAGGATCACTGTCCCACAATGTCCATAGGGGTGGGAGGGGGCTGTAGTGTTCCATCTGGTCAAGGACACAGTCATCGGATGTCTGCCCCCACCGCAGGCATTGGGGAGGGCTTGCTTGGCCTAACTGCATGGGTGAGTGATGGACCACATAGGCAACATGTTACCATACACATGTGGCATGTCTAGTACACCACCTGCCACACAGTGGTGTGTGGCCATAACATGCCCCCCATATCCCTGCTCACCCTCCCACAACACAGCCGCTGGTACTGACCACAGCCATTGCACATAACCTATAGGATCCTCTGATGATCCACCTTTGGGATGGTCATGCCTGCACACCTCTCACCTGTATCACAGTGTGGGGACTGTTCCCCATTGTACCACACAGAGACTCCCTGTGCCACATTGCGGAGATCTGTGCCGCATTCATTGTTGATCTACGGGAGCATCACTCCATTGTACATGCTGCATGTCACTATGTCAGTCACCCCGAGACAGGCATACTGAACATGAACAGGGGTGTAGTCAGACAGTTCCGTATTGTACAAGCAAACACCATCGTCCCCCCCATTATTAACTGTACACATCCTCTCCAAATGGTCCCCCCTTCCAAACATGTCTGACTGATGTCAGATGTCCCCTATAAACCCTAAAGCGGTTATACATTTAACCCCCTCCTACACAACAGAAGTATCCACAGTGATACCCATCAGTGGCCTACAGTAACACATATACTATAGCTCAGAACGCTAATGCAATGTGAACAGCATATGATTCATGACAGACACTCCACATGTCTGTACACAAATGTGTACAGTGAGTATGCCTGCCTACACCCTTGTACATGACTGCTACAGTACAACAGTGTTCTGTGCCTCTAGGTATTGTCTGTTGCAGTTCTCCATATGCATAGATACATAGATACATAGACAGTGTCGGCAGATAAGGGCCTATGGCCCACCCAGTCTGCCCATTTGAGCTTGTAAGTTCAGTTTGTTTTCCTAGAAGTCTGTTGCCCCTTACACCCTGACCTCCAGAATTCCTTTATGTCTATCCCATGCATTCTTAAATCCCGTGATTGTTTCAGCCCTCACCACTTCCTCTGGCAGAGTGTTCCACTTATCCACCACCCGTTCTGTGAAGAAATTCTTTCTCATGTTTCCTCTGAATCGTCCTCCTCCAACTTCATCCCATGCCCTCTAGTCCTGGAACATCTTTTCGCTTAAAAATAGTGTTTTCCTGCACCCTGTTCCTTCCTGTAAGATACTTGTATGTCTCTATCATATCCCTCTCTCCTCCTCTCCTCCAGGGAGTACATGTTCAGTTCCTTCAACCTGTCTTCATAGGACTTGTGATGCAATCCATGCACCATCTTTGTTGCCTCCTCTGAACCTTCTCTACCTGTCTATGTCCTTCACGTAGGTATGGTCTCCAGAACTGTACACTGTACTCCAGGTGGGGCCTCACTAGTGTCTTATACGGAATTATGACCTCCCTTTTCCTGCTGGTGATGCCCCTGCCTATACATCCCAGCATCCTATTTGCTTTACCTGCTGCCTTGTCACACTGTTTCCCTACCTTGAGGTAATCAGAGATGATAACCCCAAGATCCATTTCCTGCTTGGTGCATGCTATATCCTCACCCCCCAACTGATATATTGTGCCAGGGTTTTTGTGCCCCATATGCATTATCTTGTACTTCTTTGCATTGAATTTCAACTGCCAAACCCCTGACCATTCTTCAAGTTTCTGCAGGTCGCTTCTCATTCTGTCCTACACCCTCTGGTGTGTCTACTCTGTTACAGAGCTTTGTTATCATCCGTGAACAGTGAAATTCTGCCTTCTAGGTCCCAAGCAATGTCACTGATGAAGATGCTGAATAGGACCGGTCCCAGCACTGATCCCTGTGGTACCCCACTGGTCACTCTTCCTCTGTGGAGTGACAGCCATTTACCACCACCTTCTGTGTCCTGCCACCCAGCCAGTTACCTACTCACCACACTACTGTCCTGCCACACCATATTCCCCAGTTTGTGTTATAGTCTTCTATGTGGCACAGTGTCAAAGGCCTTGCTGAAGTCCAGATAGGCCATTTCCACCGCCCTCCCTGATCCACCTCCCGGAGTCACCCAGTCAAAAATTCAATGAGGTTGGTCTGACATGACCTCCCCCTGGTAAAACCATGCTGCCTTGGGTCCTGTAGTCCATTGACAACCAGATGTTCTACCAATCTCTCCTTCAGTAGTGCTTCCATGATCTTCCCCACTACCGAGGTGAGGCTGACTGGTCTGTAGTTCCCTGCTTCCTCTTTGTTCCCACTTTTGTATAAGGGGACTACACCATGCAGCCCATGGTTTCCACAGTGTGACAGGCACTGTACAATAAATGGGAAGCAAATGGCTGAGAGGTATGCATGCCTGTCCCAGTCCCTCATGGCAGTAACAGATGAAGTATGGGTATGTGGGGGGGGTCTGCTGTGGCCCAGTACTCACCAGTCTGCTGAAGTTCTGTTCCTGTCCTGGTCTGGATGGCACTATTCAGATGCAGCTCTCTCCTACTCCCAGGTCTGCAGTCCCTGTACCACTACACTGTGCCTGGACCTATTGACTCACAACTGCACATGCCGCACGTGCATTTTGCATGTGTATCTCATGTCACACTTCACAGATGTGCATATGTGGCATGCTTGGCAGCAATTGTGATTTGTGATACTGCTGTGTGGCATGGCATCTGGGATGTGTGGATGCGGCCTTCCCATTTTCACGCACTTGTGTGTGCTCCCTGCGGATGCGACGAAGTTGCAGAATGGGTGTGGGTGGCCCTGCATGTGTAGTACCTGAGCTTGCAGGGCTCCGTGTGTGTGTGTGTGTGTGTGTGTGTTTGTGTGCACATGCCCGGAGGGGGGCTGTGGCAGGCAGATGTCCATTGGCTGTGGCATACAAAGAGCAATGTTGCAACTGGGGTTTACGCCCTACCCAACATGGTCCCAGTAAGACCCTAGCAATGCAATGATGACAAAATGACAACACACCATAGGGTTGAGGTGCAAACATGTTTATTTACACTGTGCTCAATACACACATGTGCCCTTTGCACAGTGCTCCCCGGTTCCACCCATCACACGCGACCCGACACTCACCCATGCACACAGTCATGCATACACACACACCCATGTGACCGCACAGTGCCCCCCATGGACATATGCCCACTGCCATGCATATGGCCCTGCATCCCCATTGCAGCCCCACCCAACAGTTTCCCTACTGCACAGGTTGCCTGGGTGACTCACATTCATCTGCCACGTTGCACGCCGTCCTCACACCAACCCCTCCGTTGCTGGGTGCTGTGCTGTGGGGGACCCTGCCAGTCTGGTGGGCTATGTGGTGCCCTGGTGGGCCACCCCTGGCATCGCACCCTGTGGGCCTGTATGTGCCCCCACAGGTGGACTGCTGTGCCTCCTCCCACACAAGCCTACTTGCCTCTGTGCCATGTGTGGCAGTGGCCATGCCGGGGCTGCATGGTGTGTTCCCCTGTCCCATGCTGAGCACCTCAGGCCCTGTGCAGCCTGCGGAGCACCCTCCTTGGTGTGCCTACCCCTCCATGTGTGCCCCGTGTCTGATCCTTTTCCTGTGGGAATGTGTGAGGTGCTCGGCCTGGCCTGTTCCTGTCTTGTCAGCATGCCTGTGTGCACCACCATTGTCACATCTTGGCACTGTCCTGTGCCAGGGTCAGTGTGGGTGGTGCCTGGCTGGGCGTGTGAGTCTGGCAGCATGACTGGCAGGTTGGTGGGTACTGATGCCTGGGCCAGAGTGGGGGAAGGGGTTCCACTAGCTCCGGTGGCTGTGTCTGGGTGCTGGACTGAGCGATGTTCGGGTGTGCCATCCACTGGGCCAGAACTTGCAGGTGGTGCAGTGGCAGCAGTGCACATGCTATGGCCTGCATGGCAGTGGCCATGGCTGTATCCTGGCACTGCTGGAGTGCCAGCATGTTCTCCAGGCCTGTGCTGAGGTGATCCATGATGACCGTCTGGCTTTCGGCACAGTGCCAGATGCCCTGTATGGCATCCCCCAGGCCAGCCATACATGCCGCCGCTGTGTCTCTAGTGAATGACTGCAGGGTGCCGACGATGCTGGTTAGCTGCAGCTCCATGCAGGTGTGGTGCTCCTGCACGCCCTGCTGAATGTTTGCCAGCTTCTGCTCAGTAATCCCCTGGCCAGCCAGCACCGAACTGGTAGTCCCCAATGTAGCCGTGGGGACAGCTGGTCCTGCAGCACCTCCAGATGGCCCATACTAACTCTTTTTTCTCCAGTCCACGGGGACTCAGTGGGCTGAGCAGCCCTATGCCAGTGTCCTCAGCCACTGGCTGGTCTTGTTCCAATGCCTCCCGCTCAACCATAGGCATCTGCACCACCTGCACAGATGTGGCGGCACTGCTGGTGGTGTCCTCAGTGGTCACCTGCTGCTTCCATGTTGGTCCAGCTGCATCCTCCCCACTGCTGTCCACCACCTCCTCTGCCATGGGGCTGTCACCATCTCCACTCCCCTCAGGCTCAAACATCAGCTCCAGTGTTCCTGCAACAGGTGTACTGGTGGCAGGGCTGGCTCTAGCGTCCATTGGGCTTACCACCATCATCTGACATAGTGTTGGTGGTCCTGGGCCATGCTCCTTTCCATCGATCCTGCTGCTGGCCTCCCACCTTCTGGCTCCACTGGGGCCACCTGCGTGGGCTCCGCCACTGCACCTGTTGGATGGGAAATGTGTTAGTGTGTCCCCACATCACAGTGTGCCCTCACGTGCCTGATCAGTGTTTCCCTCATAGGTCTGCTTCTGTGTTGCACTCTGGCATTGCACCCATCTCACCTCTGTGCTGTCCCACCTAGTGTATGCCACCACTGTACATGTGTCCTGCACCAATGGCGTGGACCCCTGCCATTGCTGCCCTTGCTGTGCTGTCCATCCTGGTACAGTGACTCCAGCTGTCACATGGCCACCCCATATGGCTCCCCACTGCACAGTGGCACCATGCACAGGCACACCCATGGGGCCTCACTATGCTGCAGGGGCCTGCACTCCTGGGTGACTATGGTGTCCCTGCCAGCCATGCATGGCCCTGTGGCCTTCACCTGTACTCTGTAGGCACTGGGATGGTGACCCATGCCCCCTCCTTACTGCCCAGCACATGCCTGTGCATAGCTCCCCCCAGGCACACAGTGCATGTCACAGCATCTCTCAGTGCAGCCCAGACCATCCCTCAGCATGCTCCCCCACCAGTACACAGTGCAGACCACAGCAGCACCCAGGAGCCCAGGCATCTTCAGCATTAGGGTTGTCAGAACCTCTGACGTTCTGGGTTCTGTTCTGTTAGAACTTTTGAAAAGTTCTAGGGTTTCTAATCTTTTAGAACTTTTGGGAACTCGAACCCTATTTTTATTTTGCTGCCAGTAATGAGATAGTAATGAAATACATGTAAAGGAAAAACTGTTTAATATAAAGGGAAGAGAAATGATCATGGTGACATTGATAGAATGCAAACTAGGTTTATCTATGGTTTCTTCTGTTTTCTAAAGCCAGCAACTTAATGTAACAGGCGCCACCCTTACCCATATGTTTAAAATTTTTCCTGCTGCATGCATCATAGTTCCTTAGTGAAAGAAGTAGCACATTAGCCATTTATGTACTCAGTTATATATACTCATCATCATTAATTATTAAAAATAACTGATATTACCTAATCTCAGATATTTGCTGCTTTTTTATTTTAAATGAGGTAATATCAAAAGGGTTGCTATGTTTTAAAAGAAAGCTTTTATTACAAAGTGTCAAGCCAATGTACTGCAGCCATAGCACATGAATTGTTATAAAACATATTATATCATAACGTAGTCGATCAAGACATTTGAATAAAATAATATGCCAGTCATTGTTGCTGGCAAATGCATGCAATCTTTCTGAGATAATGTATATATATACCAACATTCTGTTGGCAAATTGAAGTGAATCTATACTACATTTCTAAGATATTGCATTTTTCCAGCTGATACATCAATAAAATTCTATTTCAGTCACATACATAAAAAAAAGTAGTTCTCACCACATGCTAATTTAAGGAACATTTAATGGTAGCTGTGGCAGTTGGCATGTGATGTTTAAGGGACAGTGTCTGTCAACCCCATTATGTTTATCAAATTATCACTGCTTATAAAGTAAAACACTTTTATGATAGTGGTCTTATTCTGTGAAAACTGCTGATGCAGATTTTCTTTTATTTCTGATCTCTTTATTATTTTTTAAAGGTGACAAGACACTTGTGCTAGGTGGGTGGAAGTTGCAATGTATTTATTAAGAAAAATATATATTATATCTATAGTAGGTTCCAGTAGTGGGAAATTGGTACAGCCCCTCCATACCATGTGGGTCTGTCATTTTTTCTCACCATCCCCAGCTGAGCATGAATTTGTAAATGAAAGGACTAAAACAACACCCACCTTTCACCCCAGCACCCATTCCACTTTTTTTCCACCACCCTCATCTATGCAGGAGCAACCATACCACCCTTACACCCATGTTAAAATCAACCCACAACCCTCACTCCCTCAAGCACATATTCCACCCTCCTCCCTCACCCAAATGTTTAAACTACCCCCACACTTAGTCATGAACTACCATTCATGTCACCCTTCTCCATCCCTCTGCCCATATTAAACCCTACTCCTCCAACCATCCCTATGTACAAACAACAATGCCATTGTTTTTCCTCCTGCATCCATGTTAAAACCAACCCTGTGCCCTCACCCATGCACTAGCATCCATGCCATCTTTTCTCCTCTTGCATCCATGTTAAAATCAACCTCCAGCCCTTTCCCCACCTCTCCAGCACCCATTCTATCCTCCTCCCCTCTCAAATGCTAAAATCACCTTATGCTTACTCAAGAAAAATGAAACTTGTTTCAATTGAGCCATACTTAACTGTGTTCCTTAATAAATAATATTTATGTGAAAAACTGTCTTTTCACTCTGTTTCTTATGGACAACATTCTGTCAGTCCTCTTCATGGAACCAGTAATTTGAGAGTTGTTGCTATTATGCCATGGTCTGTGTACTAAATAGAATGTTAAACATGAGCTATTGTGGTATGAGACCTATGCTTACAGAATTATATGTGCTCAACCATGATGTAGGTAAAACCCAGATGACTCTGTTTCCCGGAAGTGACTTGTAACAGATGCTACCACATGAACGGATAATACAAAATACAGTTTTTCTCACAATTTTTTATTCAGTGATAAGTTACATATGGGATCATTTTTGTTTTATGGCTGATTCTGTAATTGAAAAATAATAAACAGCTACTAGTAGAACCTCATTGTTTGTCCTCTTTTAAAATTGAAAATAGACCGCCGGTCCCAGCCTATACTGATGCATCCGCAGTCACAGAAGGTAAATCCAAAAAATATATGTTTGCACTTTAACTATAAAATAATATGATACAGAAACTATTGACATGACAGTGTCCTTTTATGCCAAATTTGGGCCTGTTCCCTGATGTTAAAGTTGCCCTGTATATAAAACTTGTTGACTTTAGACTCTAGCTACAAAGCAGTTTGCCAATGAAATGGTGAAAGTTTTTTGGGGTATATAGTCCAAGGTAGTAGACTCGAGAAAGGAGAGATACAATCAAAGTCATCACAGTCTGTAAAGTTTCCTTTTGGTGGAGACTCTGTCCCCACAGTTTTATTTACTAGCCACCACCATCTGAGTTGTCATCACCATCAACATCCACAACATCAATCACTTCAGGATCAGTTTGTATTCTCTTGTAGGATATGAATCTTGGATTTATTAACTTTTAGTTAAAAGTTAACGTGTGTACATTTTCTGGCAGCAACCTATTTCTGGTGTCTGTCACAATATTACCAGCTGTACTAAACATGCATTCTAAAGACACTTGTTGCAGGTTGTACTGCAAGATATTTACAGGCTTCACTCATACAGCTCTGTCCAAATTGACTTTTTGATTCCAGTATTCAAAAGGGCAAGCAAAATAGGAATAGGCAGTTCTTGCAGGTAACTGTCTACCATGATGGACGAGACTGCTCAGAAGAGGAATCAGCATTAAGCTGATATAGCAATTTGGGAAAGGTTTTGCCACAGATTTAGCTTGCTACTAAGGCTGAAGAAGTGGAAGTTGGGAACAACTACTGCTAATGTTTGGTGGCTCTTTTCCAGTTCTGTATTCTTTGTGAAGATGAACCTGCACTGTTGTGGTGATAACAACCTGAGTGGTACTGTGAGTGTCTGTGTTTGACTCCTGTGAGTGCTGCAGCTCATCTAGCAACAGACATTTGTACTGCTCTATATCATCTGTTTTTGGAAGATGTATAGCCTTCAACCTGGGATCTAAGAGAACTGAAGGATGTAGTGTTTTGATTTTGTCATTGCAACTAATTTGTCATTGGTTTTGAAGCACTAGCTCATTCTCTTTTCGAGATTCCCATGACACAGGTGACATAATGTCTGAGCTTCAGATCTGTCTTTTTCTATTTGTAGATTTAGAAAACTAAGATGACATGAAATCAGCATTATGAGTGGGATAACCTGACTCACGGATGTGCTTTCAGAAGACATGTCCCTTGTAGCTGTCTCAAAAGGAGCTAGGATGCAGCACACTTTGTCTCTATTAATTTCCACTGCAGCACAGACAGCATAATGCCATCTCCATAATGTAACTGGATCAATACTCATGTACAGCTTGCTTTTGCTCCAAGAGGCACTTTAGCATATAAAGCATTGAGTTCCAAAGAGTGGAAACATTTTGAATCAGCTTTTGCTGGGGCAGCTTGTGTTTTTTTTTTTTGCAGTTTGGACAATGTCCGTATAGCCTTGGATGAATGTGAAAAGTGAGCCACAATTTTTTTTGAAACAGCAATCATACCATCCACTGTGTGTTCACTGCTGAGAAATCCTGTGACAATTAATGTAAGCTTAATGTGCAAAGCAAGAAGCATGCATAAATCCTCCATCCTGTACTGCTTTCAAGATGTTGTCTCGTGTCCTTACTCTGAAGCCACATTTTAGACTGTGAGAATAAACCCATCCGTCAAGGAGGTCATTTAGTTCCTGCCAGATGTTTTGCAGCTGTATGACTTTGCCCAAACTTCTTAATATGCAGCAGTGCCATCTTTTGGGGTGTCTTTGTTTTGAAGAAGCACAAGAAAACGTGACCCAATGAGCGTGAGGTAAGTGTAATCTATGTTTTGAGTGCTGGTCACATATCTGTTGTGACATAGAATGACTCCACCCTCTGCAGTTTTAAGTGCAAGCATCACTGTTACTTTTAAAGCCTGATAAATGTTTGGTATTTCAACATAAGAAAAGTACCTTCGATGAGGAACATTGTAATGAGGCTCTGCTAGTTCCATGAGCTCCCTAAAATCCTCACGATCTACCAAAGAGTATGTGAGAAGGGCTCCAGCTAACAGTTCACCAATTCTGTCATTAAGATGAAGGGTCTTTGGATGATTTTTAGTAAATGTATTCTTCCTTTCAAATGCCTGAGACAGTGTTGGCTGTTTACAACATGCCCATGCTGGTTTATTATACACTGAGCTTCGATGGGCAGATGGATGCTGGGATGGTGGACTAGGACTTATACATTCAGTGCCATCACTGGATGTGCAACTGGTACTAATGGTGCTGGCATTGGTGGTAACAGTGATCCTAGGGCTGGCAGTGGTTCTGTCCGCATCAAGTTCAAACAATTCAGTATCCATTTCAGATTCTAACCCTTCTCGGTATGGTCTGGAAGATGGAGGATATGGGTTTTGGATGATCAAGCAAAACTGAATGTTTTTCAAGCTTGCGTTTAAGAGCGTAGAGCGCAAGGCATGACAACTTTACCTACGGCTTACACTCTGTTTACATGGGAACACATTGCTCTGCATGGATCAGTTTTACTGACAGAGAAATAATTCCACACCTCAGATGTGACAGATTTTGTTCGAGTGCTAGGAAGATAGCTAAAGACTGTGTCTTTTCACCTGTCCTAACAGAACCTGGGACATGCTCCTTGGGGTCAGAAGAGTGGGCAGAAGACTTTGATGGCTTTTCATTGCTGGCCGACACAGAAATGGTGGATTCAATGGATATGTCCTTTCATTGCCAACAGTGCTGGATGTATTTGCAAGTGCATTACCTGATTCATTATCAGCAGACTTGCTCATTTCACTTTGTTGAGGAAGTAATGATACATTGCAAGACACAACAGTGTCGGACTGAGACAAAGAGCTACTGTCTGAGTCATAGAGGGACTCACTATCATTTGCATTATTACTGCTAGTCACAGGGATTTTAACAGCATGAACAGCATACCTTATTGTGCCTCTCCGTGTGACCCCAGCAGCTGCACAGGTTTTCTTAAAAGGTCCCCCTTTACCACACTCTGCTGTTGCTCTTTTGCTGTTTATTGAATTTTTATCACGTGAAACATTTTGGTTATTTCTGCTAGCACCAGGATTACAACTACCAGCAACACCTGCTCCAACACCAGCACCAGATGCTTCATCTATGTTGGTGTCAGCCATAACAGTACAAGTATACTGTAGTGAACACATCCACACCCATACAATTCCTGTGTAAGAAAGCAATGTGATCTGTGATTGCTGGCTACAACTCCAAAATTGTATTTCGGCTGCGTGACACTGTGATGCAGAGGACTGAAAGTACTTGAAGAATATGACGATTTGTAACTAAAGGATCCCAGGTTCAAGGCTTACATAATGATTGGTCTGCTGGGCATAGGCATACACATAGCAGTCAAGGGGCGCACAGCAGCAGGGTGATGTACTGACCACAAGAGATGGGGTTACACACACAAACTGAGGAAATAGATTTTTCTGTCTCTCCTCACAACAGGGAAATATATTTTTAGGCTTCTGTTGTGTATTTAAGGATGTGCACCACACAACTGTGCCCTGGGCTTCATGGTAACACACTGGGTATGTTACAGTGCAGTCAAAGGCGCACAGCAGCAGGGTCATAGACTGACCTTGAAGAGATAGAGTTACACATACAACCGAGGAAGAGATTTTCTGTCTCTCCTCAACAGGAAATATTTTTAAGAACTGTCATGTATTTAAGGATAATGCCAGAAAGTTTGGTGAAGCCCCACCAACACAGTCCTGGCTGAGAGACCCTGTCTTCCAGACAACTTTTGGGTGGGACTGAGACGAAATTATTTTTACCTTTTTTGTGGGCTTAGATTAAAACATTAAGTTTTCACACAAAACCTCTTTTTTCCCTCTCAGGAAAAATCCTTCTTTTCTTCACCCCTCTCCAAGCCAAGAGATTTTCCTCCTCGCAAGAGTGCCACAAGTCACATATAATTGTGATTTGTGAAGAAATTCAGCAAATAACTAGAGGTATTTTTATTGTGTACAATGTAGATTGTGCACTCACACATAGGCAGTTTCCAGGCAGCAGTCTGCTGTAAGTTAATTCCTTATACTTTCTGAAGTAAAACAGTCCTCTGTCCTCTCCCGTTCTTAGCTCCTTTACCACCTTAGTTTCACTTTCTTTCCTCGGTTGTCAATCCCAAGTCTCTCTCCCCGACTCCCCCCTTCCTTTTCCCCACCAGCCCATTAACTTTTTTTTAATTTTTAGGAACTGGCCACATGCACGATAGGATTAATAAGTTCAGTCACACATCATGGTACAAGTTTGAACTGAGAGCACAGGCTGTGGCTCCTTCTCTGCTACAAAACTGAATGCAAATGGGGCCACAGCTGCGCAGACGACTTCACCACACTTGATCCCTCGGCTCACGAGACTGACTCAGTCACTCTGCCACCACCACCCCTGACTGCACAGCAGATGGTCAGGAGTGATATCAGCCTGAGGTCCTCAAACTGCACTTTCTCGGTGAATGGAGTTTACCACATAGTCATAATGTAAATGTCTGGAACAGGAATGGGAGGATGCACCAAGCATACAGAAAAGAAGTGAGATTTTGGATGATTCCAAGCCCGCTGCGAGACCCTCTGGTGTTCGAGTTCTGATGAACTTTCGAACTGCGAAATTCGTGGAGGGTCCCAATCTTCGAACAAGTTCTGACAACACTACTCAACATGCCCCCCACAGTACACAATGCAGGACAGCAACACCCAGTGCAGCACAGGCCATCCCTCAACATGCTCCACCCCAACGAGTACACAGTGCAGGACACAGCAACACACAGTGCAGCCCTGGCCATCCCTCAGCATGCCCCCCCAACAGTACACAGTGCAGGACACGGCAACAAACAGTACAACCCAGACCATCCCTCAGCATGCTCAGCCCAACAGTACACAGTGCAGGACACAGCAACACACAGTGCAGGCCAGGCCATCCCTCAGCATGCTCCCCCCCAACAGTACACAGTGCAGGACACAGCAACACACAGTGCAGCCCTGGCCATCCCTCAGCATGCCCCCCCAACAGTACACAGTGCAGGACACAGCAACACCCAGTGCAGCACAGGCCATCCCTCAGCATGCTCCCCCACCAACAGTAGACAGTGCAGGACACAGCAACACACAGTGCAGCCCTGGCCATCCCACAGCATGCCCCCCCCAACAGTACACAGTGCAGGACATAAACACCTAGTGCAGCACAGGCCATCCCTCATGCACCCCCAACAGTACACAGTGCAAGACACAGCAACACACAGTGAAGCCCAGACCGCCCCTCAGCATGCTCCCCCAACAGTACACAGTGCAGGACACAGCAACACCCAGTGCAGCGCAGGCCACCTCAGCATGCTCCCCCAACAGTACACAGTGCAGGACACAGCAACACACAGTGCAGCCCAGGCCGCCCCTCAGCATGCTCCCCCCAACAGTACACAGTGCAGGACACAGCAACACCCAGTGCAGCCCAGGCCATCCCTCAGCATGCTCCCCCACAGTACACAGTGCAGGACACAGCAACACCCAGTGCAGCCCAGGCCATCCCTCAGCATGCCCCCCCAACAGTACACAGTGCAGGACACAGCAACACCCAGTGCAGCACAGGCCATCCTCAGCATGCCCCCAACAGTACACAGTGCAGGACACAGCAACACCCAGTGCAGCACAGGCCATCCTCAGCATGCCCCAACAGTACACAGTGCAGGCACAGCAGCACACAGTGCAGGCCTGGCCATCCTCAGCATGCTCCCCCAACAGTACACAGTGGGACACAGCAACACCCAGTGCAACCCAGGCCATCCCTCAGCATGCCCCCCCAACAGTACACAGTGCAGGACACAGCAACACTGCAGTGCAGGCCAGACCATCCTCAGCATGCTCCCCCCAGCAGTACACAGTGCAGGACACAGCAACACACAATGCAACAGAGCCATCCCTCAGCATGCCCCCAACAGAACACAGTGCAGGACTGCATGTGACAATGCAGGCGCAGCCCCCCAGCATACTCCCCCACTGTACACAGTGCAGGACACAGCAACACACAGTGCAGCCCAGGCTGTCCCTCAGCATGCCCCCAGCAGTACACAGTGCGGACACAGCAACACCCAGTGCAGCACAGGCCATCCTCAGCATGCCCCCAACAGTACACGGTGCAGGACACAGCAACACACAGTGCAGGCCAGGCCATCCTCAGCATGCCCCCAACAGTACACAGTGCAGGACACAGCAACACACAATGCAGGCCAGGCCAATCCCTCAGCATGCCCCCAACAGTACACAGTGCAGGACACAGCAACACACAGTGCAGGCTAGGCCATCCTCAGCATGCTCCCCCAAAGTACACAGTGCAGGACACAGCAACACCAGTGCAACCCAGGCCATCCTCAGCATGCCCCCCCAACAGCACAGTGCAGGACACAGCAACACACAGTGCAGGCTGACCATCCCTCAGCATGCTCCCCCCAGCAGTACACAGTGCAGGACAAGCAACACCCAGTGCAACCCAGGCCATCCCTCAGCATGCCCCCCAACAGTACACAGTGGGACACAGCAACACACAGTGCAGGCCAGACCATCCTCAGCATGCTCCCCCAACAGTAACACAGTGCAGGACACAGCAACACACAGTGCAACCCAGGCCATCCCTCAGCATGCCCCCCCACAGTACACAGGTGCAGACACAGCATCACATAATGCAGGCCAGGCCGCCTCAGCATGCTCCCCAACTGTACACAGTGCAGGACACAGCAACACACAGTGCAGCCCAGGCCGTCTCCTCAGCATGCTCCCCCAACAGTACACAGTGCAGGACACAGCAACACACAGTGCAGCCCTGGCCATCCCTCAGCATGCCCCCCCAACAGTACACAGTGCAGGACACAGCAACACACAGTGCAGCCCTGGCCATCCCTCAGCAGGCCCCCCAATAGTACACAGTGTGGGACACAGCAACCAGTGCAGCCCAGACCATCCCTCAGCATGCCCCCAATAGTACGCAGTGCAAGACAGCAACAAACAGTGCAGCACAGGCCATCCCTCAGCATGCTCCCCAACAGTACACAGTGCAGGACACAGCAACACACAGTGCAACCCAGGCCATCCCTCAGTATGCTCCCCCAACAGTACACAGTGCAGGACACAGCAACACACAGTGCAGGCCAGGCATCCTCAGCATACTCCCCAACAGTACACAGTGCAGGACACAGCAACACACAGTGCAGCCCAGGCCTCAGCATACCCCCTACAGTACAGTGCAGGACACAGCAACACCCAGTGCAGCACAGGCCAACCCTCAGCATGCCCCCCAACAGTACACAGTGCAGGACACAGCAACACACAGTGCAGCCCTGGCCATCCCTCAGCTATGCCCCCAACAGTACACAGTGAGGACACAGCAACGCCCAGTGCAGCTCAGACCATCCCTCAGCATGCCCCCAACGATGCGCGGTGCAAGACACAGCAACAAACAGTGCAGCACAGGCCATCCCTCAGCATGCCCCCCAACAGTACACAGTGCAGGACACAGCAACACCCAGTGCAACCCAGGCCATCCCTCAGCATGCCCCCCCCAACAGTACACAGTGCAGGACACAGCCAACACACAGTGCAGGCCAGACCATCCCTCAGCATGCTCCCCCCCAACAGTACACAGTACAGGACACAGCAACACACAGTGCAACCCAGGCCATCCCTCAGCATGCCCCCCCAACAGTACACAGTGCAGGACACAGCAACACACAATGCAGGCTAGGCCGCCCTCAGCATGCTCCCCCCAACTGTACACAGTGCAGGACACAGCAACACACAGTGCAGCCCAGGCTGTCCCTCAGCATGCCCCCCAGACAGTACACAGTGCAGGACACAGCAACACCTAGTGCGCACAGGCCATCCCTCAGCATGCCCCCAACAGTACACAGGCAGACACAGCAACACACAGTGCAGGCCAGGGCATCCCTCAGCATGCCCCCCAACAGTACACAGTGCAGGACACAGCAACACACAATGCAGGCCAGGCGCCCTCAGCATGCTCCCCACAATAGTACACAGTGCAGGACACAGCAACACACAGTGCAGCCCAGCCCATCCCTCAGCATGCCCCCCAACAGTACACAGTGCAGGACACAGCAACACCCAGTGCAGCGCAGGCCATCCCTCAGCATGCCCCCAACAGTACACAGTGCAGGACACAGCAACACACAGTGCAGGCCAGGCCATCCCTCAGCATGCTCCCCCCCAACAGTACACAGTGCAGGACACAGCAACACCCAGTGCAACCCAGGCCATCCCTCAGCATGGCCCCCCAACAGTACACAGTGCAGGACACAGCAACACACAGTGCAGGCCAGACCATCCCTCAGCATGCCCCCAACAGTCCACAGTGCAGGACACAGCAACACACAATGCAGGCCAGGCCGCCCCTCAGCATGCTCCCCCCCAACTGTACACAGTGCAGGACACAGCAACACACAGTGCAGCCCAGGCCTTCCTCAGCATGCTCCCAACAGTACACAGTGCAGGACACAGCAACACACAGTGCAGGCCAGGCCATCCTCAGCATGCCCCCCAACAGTACACAGAGCAGGACACAGCAACACACAGTGCAGCCCTGGCCATCCTCAGCATGCCCCCCAATAGTACACAGTGCAGGACACAGCAACGCCCGAGTGCAACCCAGACCATCCCAGCATGCCCCCAACAGTACGCAGTGCAAGACACAGCAACAAACAGTGCAGCACAGGCCATCCCTCAGCATGCTCCCCCCCCAACAGTACACAGTGCAGGACACAGCAACACACAGTGCAACCCAGGCCATCCCTCAGTATGCTCCCCCCCAACAGTACACAGTGCAGGACACAGCAACACACAGTGCAGGCCAGGCCATCCCTCAGCATGCTCCCCCCCAACAGTACACAGTGCAGGACACAGCAACACACAGTGCAGCCCAGGCCGCCCCTCAGCATGCCCCCCACAGTCACAGTGCAGGACACAGCAACACCCAGTGCAGCACAGGCCAACCCTCAGCATGCCCCCAACAGTACACAGTGCAGGACACAGCAAACACAGTGCAGCCCTGGCCATCCCCTCAGCATGCCCCCCCCCAACAGTACACAGTGCAGGACACAGCAACCCCAGTGCAGCCCAGACCATCTCTCAGCATGCCCCCAACAGTACACGCAGTGCAAGACACAGCAAAAACAGTGCAGCACAGGCCATCCCTCAGCATGCCCTCAACAGTACGCAGTGCAAGACACAGCAACAAACAGTGCAGCACAGGCCATCCCTCAGCATGCCTCTCAACAGTACACAGTGCAGGACACAGCAACACCCAGTGCAACCCAGGCCATCCTCAGCATGCCCCTCTAACAGTACACAGTGAGGACACAGCAACACACAGTGTGCAGGCCAGACCATCCCTCAGCATGCTCCCCAACAGTACACAGTACAGGACACAGCAACACATAGTGCAACCCAGGCCATCCCTCAGCATGCCCCCAACAGTACACAGTGCAGGACACAGCAACACACAATGCAGGCCAGGCCGCCCTCAGCATGCTCCCCCCCAACTGTACACAGTGCAGGACACAGCAACACACAGTGCAGCCCAGGCTGTCCCTCAGCATGCCCCCAACAGTACACAGTGCAGGACACAGCAACACCCAGTGCAGCACAGGCCATCCCTCAGCATGCCCCCCCAACAGTACACAGTGCAGGACACAGCAACACACAGTGCAGGCCAGGCCATCCCTCAGCATGCCCCCCCAACAGTACACAGTGCAGGACACAGCAACACACAATGCAGCCCAGGCCGCCCCTCAGCATGCCCCCCCAACAGTACACAGTGCAGGACACAGCAACACCCAGTGCAGCCCAGGCCATCCCTCAGCATGCCCCAACAGTACACACGTGCAGGACACAGCAACACCCAGTGCGCTCAGGCCATCCCTCAGCATGCCCCCCAACAGTACACAGTGCAGGACACAGCAACACACAGTGCAGGCCAGGCCATCCCTCAGCATGCTCCCCCCCAACAGTACACAGTGCAGGACACAGCAACACCCAGTGCAACCCAGGCCATCCCTCAGCATGCCCCCCAACAGTACACAGTGCAGGACACAGCAACACACAGTGCAGGCCAGACCATCCCTCAGCATGCCCCCCCAACAGTACACAGTGCAGGACACAGCAACACACAATGCAGGCCAGGCCGCCCCTCAGCATGCTCCCCCCCAACTGTACACAGTGCAGGACACAGCAACACACAGTGCAGCCCAGGCCTTCCCTCAGCATGCTCCCCCAACAGTACACAGTGCAGGACACAGCAACACACAGTGCAGGCCAGGCCATCCCTCAGCATGCCCCCCCCCCAACAGTACACAGAGCAGGACACAGCAACACACAGTGCAGCCCTGGCCATCCCTCAGCATGCCCCCCAATGGTACACAGTGCAGGACACAGCAAGCGCCCAGTGCAACCCAGACCATCCTCAGCATCCCCAGACAGTTCGCATTGCAAGACACAGCAACAAACAGTGCAGCACAGGCCATCCTCAGCATGCCCCCAACAGTACACAGTGCAGGACACAGCAACACACAGGTGCAGCCCAGGCCATCCCTCAGTATGCTCCCCCAACAGTACACAGTGCAGGACACAGCAACACACAGTGCAGGCCAGGCCATCCTCAGCACATGCTCCCCCAACAGTACACAGTGCAGGACACAGCAACACACAGTGCAGCCCAGGCGCCCTCAGCATGCCCCCACAGTACACAGTGCAGGACACAGCAACACCCAGTGCAGCACAGGCCACCCTCAGCATGCCCCCCAACAGTACACAGTGCAGGACACAGCAACACAGTGCAGCCCTGGCCATCCCTCAGCATGCCCCCCCCAACAGTACACAGTGCAGGACACAGCAACGCCCAGTGCAGCCCAGACCATCCCTCAGCATGCCCCCCCAACAGTACGCAGTGCAAGACACAGCAAAAAACAGTGCAGCACAGGCCATCCCTCAGCATGCCCCCCAACAGTACACAGTGCAGGACACAGCAACACACAGTGCAGCCTAGGCCATCCCTCAGTATGCCCCCTCAGCAGTACACAGTGCAAGACAGAGCAACAAACAGTGCAGCACAGGCCATTCCTCAGCATGACCCCCCTTCCAGGTTCTTGAGCCTGTGCCAGACCCTCCACATTTACCCATGGGTCATTCCTGTGCACTTCTGCACATGTCAGCAGCACACATGTCCATCCCTGGCCTACCCCTCACCACTTTCCGGTTCCCTTGGCCCACTCTGTGGCCAGCTGTGGCCATGTAGCAGTCCTGTGGCATGCCTCCCCACCATTACAACTGCTTACACATTGTCTCCCCACCCCCCCCATCTTTGACGTTGGCTTGGGTGCTGTTGCCATGTCTGGCCTGTCACATACATTGCAGGTTGTCTGTCCCTACCTGTGGCTGTCTGTTGTCTGTATGTGTCCAGCTGCATTACACCGGCGAAGCTTTGCTGTCTGAGATGTGCCGCTATCCTCCTCCCGATGCCGCTGAGTGACTTCTGCTGGGTGGGACCACCCCCTGTGCCCTGTGCACTGCACCTATTCTACGCCACCTTGCGCTTCACCAGGCACTTCATGTCATTCCATTTCTTCTGCACATCTCTGACTGTCCTGCACTGTGCAGCAATGGCACTGATCCTGTATGCCACCCCATCCCATGCCTTCTTCCATTTTGCCCTCCTCTTGGTATCCCCTCCGCAGCTCATGAGGAGTGCATGGTGGTGATCTATTTGCTCCACCAGAGTGTTAACCTCCTCATAGCCAAAGTTCCTCTTCCTTCTCTGCCATTCCACTGCAGCTTCTACCATTGCTGTGGCATATCTGCTGGTGTATGTTGGACTGCTACTGCATGTTGTGCACTTTTATATGGTGTATCTTGTGTGTTGCCACTTACACAGATGCATTTGGCATATTCATGAGTTCCTAGAATCACATGTATTTAGCATGTCGCAGTTGCTATTGCTTACGTTCATGACGCCCTGCGTTACTTAAATCTGCATAGTTCTCTTTCTAGAATCAGGCCCTAATTCTGCTCCCCCTGGAATTGAGAATCCTTATATTGGGGGATACGAGCGGTGAATCCCCATGCATAATAAAAGTGTGTTTGCTCTCATTATTACCTAGAACAAGGTAGGGTGTCACTTTTCAGGTTTGCATAAACCTCCCAAGTGCATGTTTAAGAGGACATTTCTTTTTATGTTACTTTTCTGAAATCAATAAAATATATCGCATAAAAAGTAGATATTTCTTCACCAGGATACCCATTTTCAAATGGAGAGGTTCCCCACGCCTCTTGTTCACGTATAGCATACATCATGATTACGTTGCTATTAGCAAAACTCCAAAGCCTTAACAATTATTTTTCATTTTTCTGACATGAGGACTCAAGGCACAATCTTAAGAAAAAAATACTTTGTGAAGTCATAGCTATATTACATCAGGTTGTTAACATGCCCATTCCTATGCACCTGATTAGTTACTAGATTATTTGTAACTTTGAAAAACAGGCTTTTAGAAAAGTGATATCTTGTACGTGTGTGTGAGTGTGTGTGTGTGTGTGTGTGTATGAGAGGCCTCACAATACATTTGGTAACTGGATCCTCCACACTGCATTTTCCAGAAACTACATTTTTCTTTCCTTTACATAAGAGATTGGAAAGTATCTGTGAAAGAAACTCTTTTTTTTTCTTTCAGACTGAAAAAGCTGTAGGTGAAAAAGATTTCATCCCCCCTCTCCTTTTGCATCTGAATTCCAGACAGTAGCTTGTCAGTTGGAGACAGGTGCATGCATGTTGGAGGGGGTGGCAGTTTCTGAATATAGTCTGTTGTCCAAAGTGATTTTTACCACTGAAGGAACGTCATCCGGAGTAAACCATTGATTCTGCCTGAGGATCTTCCCTCACTGGTGTATGCCTTTGTTACATCCAGACTGGATTCCTGTAATGCTCTATACTTCAGGGTCAGTGGAGGGAACCTCTGCCAACTGCAACTAGTGCAGACCGGGGCAGCCAGGTTGCTGACGGGCCTGCCCAGATCTTGCCATGTAACCTCAGTCCTCTGAGACCTGTATTGGCTGCCTGTAAGGTGGAGGACCATCTTCAAGGTGGGCTTCCTCACCTACAAGGCCCTGAATGGCCTGAGCACTGGCTGCATGTCTGACCTCCTTACACCTGCCATCCTGGTATGCTCCCTCCATTCCTCCACCGAGGGCCTCCTAGCAATTCCAAGCACCATGCTGAAAACCTCAGCTGAATGTTCATTTGAGGTGGCTGTCCTGGTCCTCTGGAACTTGCTCCCAAAATCTCTGAGGGATGCGCCTGCGGTGGAGGCATTTAAAAAGGGCCTGAAGACTTACCTCGTTAAAAAAGCTCATTTAGAAAGCTTTTGATGATTTTAATCTGATTGTTTATTATTAATTTATTATGTAAATTATATATTTGTATGTTGTCTGTTTAACCCTGCTTTGAATCACCTATAAGGCGTCCATACCCTTTGTGATTGTGCGCTGTATAAAGTTTTACTTACTTACTTACTTACAGTCAGTTTCACTTTAACAATTAACATCTGAACATTCGTTAAATATTTATTTTATTTTATTTTTATTGAAAATGTTTCACCAGGAAAGGCACACTGAGCAAAAAGATGCTCGTCTCATGGTGCGACCTTGGGGGAGGGGTTACAGTGGAGGCAGGTATACATACAAAAAAAAGTTTTATTTAGAGTCTAAATTAAAATAACATTTATCAGGCCGGCCAGGTGGTGCTGAGGATTGAGGATGTAGACACCACACCTCGCACCACACCGGCAACCCGGGTTCGGAACAGACTCGAGCCATCGGGGGCTGGCAGGGGAGAGGTTGGATGGAGCATCCCAGGACTGCTCTCTTTCCTCTGGGGTGGGCTAGATGGTTGTGTCATGCTTGGGCAGCCCCTGGCGAAGGTCGGGGGAAGCACAAGGCGTGGCACTAGCATGGGGTGGAGTCTGGCAAGACGCTTGCATGCACGCAGGATGTTATTGCACTGCCAGCTCCAGGGGAAAAAATCTAAGGTGGAAAAGAGCTGGGCCCGACCGAGCAGCTTGATGTCTGCACACTTGCTGACCTGGAGGCCTGTCATGGAATCGCGTCAGGGGTCCGGTTACAGCTGAGCTAGGACCTCGTGGTGAGTGAGCCTGCTGTCCTCCAGGTCGGTGGGGGCTGGTAGCTGGATGCCCCCACCGGAGTGCTGCAGTAAGGCACAAAAATTGGAGTAAGATAAAAAAAAATAACATTTATCTCTCTCTCACTAGCTGAGATAAAACTGTTTTCAAAACATACAGATGTTGAAGGCAATGGGCTTGATTCTCAAAGGGAGGTGCAAGCTGCGCCAGTGGCAGCTTGCTCCAGTTGCTGGTGTGCCAGGGACCCTGAGTCCAATTCTCTACCAGGTAGGTTCCCGGTAGCAAAGTCTCACAGCTTGTGGCAATGGTGGCTGTGAGTCAAACAGACAGCGCACCCAAGAGATTTGCTGTAAGCTGTGGGTGTGGTCAAGCAGCACTCATGGCAGATGAGAACTAAGTGGTGGGTCAATGGAAACACTCCCGGATAGTATGTGTAATAAGTATAATATATACAAGTAAAATATAAAGCAGTCGCTGGTGGCTAGCGGCCTCACAGCTCTGATCCTCTTTTAATTAATAGTAATCATGTCTCTGGTGGTCCCTAGCAAACCCCCTCCCTATCCCCAGTCTGCCTGTGTAATATAACATGTAACTTTCCTGGCAGTCTAGTGGACCCCATCCCCCACCCAGGCAGGTGGTGCCTCACCACCCACTCCTCCGTCCCATCCTTGAGCAGGTCACCGGCATAGCTTTCTGCTCTCCACCATGGCCAGTTGCCAACTAAGCTGTTAATGAGCACATACTGTACAATCATCTGTTACAATATGTGCTCATTGACAGTTCAGTTGGTGGCCATCCCTGGTGGAGAGTAGAGGGTTGTGTCAGTCACTGGCTTGGGGAAGGGAAGGGGGAGTTGGGTGGTGGGCACTGCCTGCTGGGGTGGGGGGATGCGGTTCCACTAGACCACCAGGGAAGTTATATGTTACATTACATGGACAAATTAGTGATAGGGAGGGAGAACCACTAGACCACTAGGGAAAGTTATATGTTATATTACACAGGCAGATTAGGGATAAGGAGGGGGCATCTGCTAGACCATGAGGGATGTGATTAATATTCATAAAAAGGGGACTGGGGCTGGGGGATCCACTAAACCACCAGGCACATGATTACTATTCATAAAAAAGGGATTGGGGCTGGAGGGGTCAGCTAGACCACAAGGGAAAGATATATGTTTAATTTTAAGAGGGCAATAGCGAAGAGGGAGGAGCTGGACGTCATTGTTCACCTGGGGACAAATAGCCTGGCAAGGGATAAGGATGATCAAGGCAGAAATCAGGAGAACTTCAGGAAGCTGAGGGGGGAGGCAATAAGCAGGTAACACAATCCGTTTCCTTCTCAGAGGTACTACCTGTCCACAGCAAGGATGAGGCTAGGACACTGCACATCCAGAAATTCAACTTCTGGTTGAAGGAATGGTGTGGAAAGGAGGGGTTGGGCTTTATGGGAGAATGGGGCCCCATTTGGAGGGATGTAGACCTGTATATGAATGGCGGCCTTCATCCATCCAGGAAGGGGACCATAATTCTAATTGAAAAGTTTAAATGCTTCAGTAACAAGCATTTAAACTGGACATAGTGGGGGGGTCTAAGAAGGTTAGGAGGCATAACTTACCCCCCAGGAGCAAAGGCCCTACATGGGTATTCAAGAAGGAAATAAACAAGCAAGGGGCACAATTCAACATAAAGGCACAGGACAGGGAGGGCCAGGTAAAAAGTGTGCTCAACACAGGGAAAATCAAAAGTCAACAAAGCAGAGGGGGGAAACCACATTCTGGAGAGTAATGTGTAAAGGTTAGTGAAGTGGACAAACTTTGCTCTGCAAAATATTTCACATATTGCACTTAATACGCAAAGCGCAATATGTGAAATTCACCTAATTAACTGAGGCCAGACCAAATGAGAAGTGTGGAATTTCACCTGTGAAATTCCACACTTTCCACACAAACTGTGGCCACAAGGTGTCTAGTGCCCCTCCAGCCAGACACAACAATCATCCTCCCACCCCCAAGCACCCCCATGATCGCTGGCCACTAGTCAACCACAGTCCACATGTAAAAATATATATTTTTTAATTAAAGCCCCATTCCCTGTTGTCTAGTGGACCCCAACCCCCTCATCCTGTCAGATAGTACCCCCACCCTGCTCCCCCAACCACCGAGTCCTGTCCATGTGTGAACATAGAGCATTCCTTTAGCAGCCAGTTATCATTCTGTGTCTGCAACTGCGGGCTGTTGTGAGGGGTAATGATTATCATGGTAGTAGCCTGGAATTGTTGGTGAAAGGGAAAAACTTTTGTAAGTCAGGAGTACGTAGTTGTAGACCACAGGAAAAATTGGAAGTATGACACCACTGTATGAATAGCTGGTGAGCATTCTTGGGAAGGCAGTGACACACCATAACTGTTAGCTAGTCATGTTCTAAATGTATTGTACAATTCCTGCACTTAGGAGACCCACAACGCACAAGTCAAAAGCCCTGCAAGTGGTGCTGCTGTAATTTGCAGATCTTGTTGTTCCTGAGGAGAGACAGTGAATCGGACCAGCTCACCCCACCCCCTTGTTGCCTGGCACACATGATGAGACCACTGTTCAGTGGGAGACACTCCATTCCCCAAGCACCCAACAGAGAGAGGGGTCAAAGTCAAAGTCAAATTTTATTAAACATATGTATATAAATATCACTTTGTTACATAAAACTAAAAATGACACATAAGTCACACGTAATTAAAAACACCATTTGTTAATCATTCACATCACTTTAGCCTCATCATTTGCTTTATGGTTGCTGCACAGTTCTTAACCTCATAGCTACTATCCTTACAGCAACCACAATATTTTATATTTAGCGCCACCTAATTATCATTACCTATGGCCATTTTTACTAGCTACATATCTTATAACAAATTGAACAAATGTTGCTGTGGCAAATATTATTGGTTCAGATGTTGACTTAGATAATCTAAAAGTCTTAGCCTACACATCTTCTTCTTCTTCTTGACATTCCCTTAGTGGCAAGATCCATTTCCTCCTTGGTTTATCAAACACAGGACATTCAAAAATTATATGCGGAATTTCCCATTTACTATTTTCATTACAGTAACATGATACAATAACTGCTGCACCACCTAGCCTATAGTTTATCCCAAAATGTACTTGCTCTATCCAAAATTTGCATAAAGCCTTTCTCTGATTTACATTATTGCAAAACTGAAGATACTTTTCTATCGAAAACATGTTCTTAATATTTTTATATATTTTCCCTTCTCCACAATCATGTATAGCCTCCAAATCTTGTGTAGCTGCAACATCAGTCAGCCTTTGAATGGTCTAATTCTTCAATAATAACCTACCCCTATGTGTATACAGAATGTAATTTCTTTCTAAACCAAGTTTATTTAGAACATCATTGAGCTTGCAAGTCCACATATCTATTCACATAGATTTTTCCTCAGTTTCCTCTAGAAATGATAGACTGCTCAGATTAGGTACATTGGAAGTGATTATTCGGAACCAAAAATGCATTACTCTTTTTTTCTGTCTTAGTTTTAATGGCATACATTCCAGCCTCTGCTCTAATCATGGTACTATGGGTATACATAGAGACCCCCAAAAGTTTTTTAAGGAAATGATTTTGTATTGCCTCCAAATCATTTGTCTCACACAGAATTCCCCAAACCTCTGAGGCATATAAATGTTGTGCATTTACTTTTGCCTCATAACACCTAACTTGTGCCATATATGAGTTTTGTGCATACATATTGGCAAATCTGCCTATTGCCTGCAAGGCTCTAGATGATTTTTCTTTTATCTTATAAAGATGTGTTTTCCAAGTCAATTTTTTTGTGAGCCATACTCCAAGATAACATAATATAGTTACCTCTTCAAAGTTTTTACCTACAATATTCCAGTTTTTTTATTTCAAATTACCAGTCTCAAAAAACAGTATCTTAGTTTTTTCTTTATTTAATTCAAGATCAGTCCCCTCTAGTGAACTTATAACTGATCCCAATGCTCTTTTTAAGCCCAGTGGTGTTTGGGAGAGAATAATTGCATCATCTGCATATAGCATAATTTGTATTGGTAAGTCTTTTATCCTAGGCAGAAAAGTCTCAACTTCTCTCAGCTTTTCCACTATATTTTCAATGTAAATATTAAAAAGTGTTGGTGCAAGTAGACATCCTTGCCTAACCCCAAGTTTAATCTCCATGGGCTCTGTGCAGGCTTCATCATTACTGTATCGTATCGCTATTTGGTGTTATTACGGAACAACTTGATCATATTAAGTATTTTTTTCTCTATCCCTTTACTTTCCAACATCTCCCAAAGCAAATTTCTATTAATGCTGTCAAATGCTGACTTAATGTCTATAAATGCTGTATACACTTTTCCTTTATTCTTTCTCAAATATTTATTTATTAAATGTACCAACGTAAAAACTGGGTCAAATGTAGATCTCTGTTGCCTAAAGCCAGACTGGTATATAGATATTATATTCATTTCCTCTACCCATGTCTCCAGTCTGGATAGCAGAAGTCTTGAGAACATTTTGAAGGTAATACTTAATAGCATAATTGGCCTATAATTACTTGGCTCATCAATTCTACCTTTCTTATGTATAGGAACAACCAAGCCCATAGTCCAATTTAAAGGGATTCTTTCTATCTTCACTAGGTAATTAAACATTGGCGTTGATAATTCTGCCCACCACCCTGGGTCTGAGTGATATATTTCTGCCTCTATCTCATCCATACTGGGGGCCTTATTATTTTTTTGTGCTTTTATTGCTATGACTACCGCTTCTATAGTAAAGTCACACCATATTCCTTTCTCATTACCATTTCCTGTACCTTTCCATTGTTACCAGTTACCAGTCTCACTTTAGGTTCTTGATCTGCTCTAAATATCTTTTTAAAATGTGCTGTCCATACTTCAGGAAGGATATGCACCTCTATATTTAACCTCAGGTTCCCTGTGCCATGTGCTACTAAATTCCAGAATGTTTTTGTGTCTTTTTCTACAATCGACTCCTTTTGGGCCTGCCATAGGGCATCTGAATATTTCTGTTTTTTGTTGTTTAATAGAGCCCTACATTCTTGCCTTAAATAGATATAAGCAGTCCTATCTTGTAAGAGAGAGGGAGACACAGCAGAATGGGACAGATGGACAGCAGAAGCTGAATCGGGAGACTGACACCGACCACAGCATGCGCTGGGAGGGGGGCAGTCACAATGTTAGAGCAAGTGGCAGAGTGACACAACATGTCCCATGTCTGTCAGTGCTGTAGTGTGAAATATTTTGCATGTTGTACAATTCTCTTCCACATTGTAAATTTCATGAGACTTGCATCTGTGAGTAAGGATACGAATAAAATATAAAAATAAGTTGTAAATGACATATAAATCTAAGGCTGTAATGTTGTGACTGTTCACTGCCTTATATCAGGTATGGAGACAACACTCTGCTTCAAACATTTTTCAATGTTTTTATTACAGGAAAATTTCTGTGCTCAACTTGCTGACCCCATATTGACAGTTAGCAGTCAAGACAAAACAGCTAAGATATATATTCAAAAGATCAAATTCAAAATTATCAATTTAAATAATACAGTTTGTTGCTGATTTTAATGTGTATAATGAGTTTGCAGTGGTGGAGGGAGTTGGTGGGTTTTGCAGGTTTTTTTAAACAGGTAAAACTGAAAATGAAACTTAATAAATTATGTAGTCTCTGTTTTTATTAGATTAGTTCATATTCAATACTATTTTCAACACAGAAGAGTATCAGAGATAATATCAAAGAAAATATCATGAGGGAGCTGATTGCAAGCACCTCCAAATAGAGAATCCTGTAGAGACTATAATTTATCATCTGTGATCTCCCTTTTAATAAGTTAGAAGTATGAGAGATGTGATAGCTATATAAAAGGGAAATAACACAGAAATAAGGTCTTCTATTAAATGAATTAATGACAGGATTCTGTAATGGAGACTTGCTTTGTTAAAAGTTACTGAAAAATCCTTTGATCATTTGCTATCCTTATCCACTTACAACCTAAAGAGGGCAGCACAAATCATGGCTTAGTTTAAGTCCCAGTGATTTATTCAGTGGTTCAGGGTTATAGACAAGGGTAGGGGGCTGCTCTGGTCACTGGCAGGGGAGGTGGAATGGGTCGGAATGGTATTGTGGACCCCTCCCAGGGTCCACAGTGTCATTCCCCCCATCCTGCCCTCCCACAAGACAATGGAGCAGCCCCCTCCCCATCTCTATACCCTTGAACCACAGAGTAAATCACCATGGGTTGTCAATGAATGAGTGCGTTCTTGTACAAGCACGGGCTTATTCACTGAGCTCAGTCAAGTGGGCTGCCATCAATGGAGGTGAGAGGGGGGCTGTGCCGGTGACCCACTCTGGTCGGGGTTGGGAGGGGAGTAGGGTGGGATCCTACCTGACAGGGTGGGAGGCCACTAGACACCAGGGAAGGAAATAAATAATTTTTTTAACATGGCTCAGATTCGAGGTGGGGGGATGGGGGCCACTAGACACCAGGGAAGGAAATACATTTTTTTCTCATTGATCAGACTCCGGGTTGGAGGAAGCAGAACGGGGGTACTACCTGAGAGGGTAGGGGGGCCACTAGACACCAGGGAACAGATAAAATAAATAATTATTTTTTTCATGGATTGGACTTGGTGGGGTTGGGGGAACGGGGTGGGGGTACTACTTAGTGTTGTGCGAAACTGAAATATTTCACCTGGCGAAATTTTTCACGTAATTCTGCAATTACGCAAAATTTTTCGCCTATGTAAAACAAAATTTAACCTGTTTTCTTGATTTCACGTAATAGCAAAATTTTGCTTACCATGACAATTTCGTCCATTGATAATCCAAATTTCACCTTGTGGTGGAATTTCACCTGCAAAACTTTTGATTTTGCCTGCGAAATTTTGGTACAAAGGCAAAATTTGCAATGCATTGTGGGTAAATAGGTCAAAGGTCACATGTAGCTTGTTTCCAGCTCATTCTGCTGCGTGTTGAGTGGGAGAACAGTGTGTTGTGGTGCATTAGAGCCAATAAAGCCTTTGAAAACATAGCTAAAACTTATTTTGGAGAGCTAATTGCTGCAAAATATAAAGTTTTCTCCTAGTGCTGCTGTGCTGGTAGTGCCTGGTACTAGGGAACATTTCTAAATTTTATGAATTTTTGTATAATACACAGTTTGAATTTGGTTTACTTTTTGCAACTGTCTTTGAAAGAGTTGTGTGGGGTAGGGGAGGAGTGAAAAGCAGTGCAGGCTATTTCTAGCCAAGCAGACTGGTATATTTACTCACAATTATGAGTTATCTATTTACTGTCATTTCTCATTAATTTTGTTATATCTTGCAATTTATTTTCTCAGAAAGGTTTTTCTGTCTTGTTTGAGAGAGTTCCTGCCACTGTTAGCTGTGTTATATACCATTCTTCCTCGTTTAGTTGTGAATTGATTTTGAATTCTAAAATTTTAAACACACAGAGCTGATCCTTTCTTTTATTTTTTTGTGGTTAGTTCTGTTAGCTGCAGTGTTAACTTGTGCTACTAAAATTGTAAAAATCAATCTATTACAGTCGCACTGCATTATTGAATTGTTCCCCTGTATGTTATTGCTGGAGCTTGACGCTGCACACTGTGCGGTGTTCCTGGTTTAGTTAACTTACATACATTACCCTTTCTCTGTTACAGCATTGTTTATGTCTCACTTGGCGCATGCATTATAAAACATTATATATATTAAAAAGTCATTTTTAAGACATTTCTTGTTGATTTCTCCCATCCAGACCACTAACATATTGTATAGTACTAATTTTCTTTGTTGCTGTTTTATGGTTGCCTCTGCCTGCATATAAAACACAAATTGTGGTATTGAGTAGCATAACACATTATAGTACTTTATTTGTCCAGAGACTGAGAGACACAGGTGATCTGTATTTAAAGTTGGCCACTTGTGCCCTTTTTCCCTGTGTGTGTTTCTTTAATTCCTTCCTGTTTGGGGGAAACAAGTTGCCTTTTTGTGTTTTACTACACTAGGCTGCCTACCATATACAATATTAGTTCTACCGTAAGTGCTGGTACCTGTCCATGAGGGTCCCCAAAGCTGCCCTCCCCCAAAACTCCTCAAGATCCCAAGCAGGTACAGAGTTCACTTCTGAATGTGAGCAGTGAGGTTGTTTGTCGCTTTGAAGATTTGTGGCACCATATCCTAAATTCAAACTCTGGACTTCAACTGTATTTTACAACGGTTGGCATATGAATGAAGATAGTTTATTTCCCTCTACTTGTGTTGTAATATTGCCACTGCCCTGCTATTTCTCTGAGGGCTCTTTAAGATAAAATGCTGAAAGTGGACTTGCTGCTAATTACCTCATTCAGTACTGTATTAGCAACTCGGCTCAGGGCTTCTGCAGAGTAAATTATTTTACTTTTAAATTAACTTAAATTTACTTAACCGAGCACAAGGTTTTTCTGCCAAATTTTAAAATCAATTTACTTGTACCCAACTTTACTGAAGTAAGAAGCCCAGCACTGTAAGTTAGGCTCGAAATCCTCACCATTAGGCTTGCTAGAAATTCATTTGATGCGTTTTATACTGAGGAAATGGCCAAGTTCATCAACTTAGCTCTGTAATCTAATTGCTGCTGCTGCTGGGTCTGTGTAGTAAAGGGACTAGCCCTCATCCAAAATTCATGGTGCTTCTCTGTCCCTCCCCTGTTAGTCCAGACCAGCCCTCCCCCTTCCCTGCTCATTAAATGCTCCTTCTGCTCAACCAAATTTCTTCTCTCCACAGCCAGCTCCCCTGGAGGTCATGAGGGTCCCTGAAGCTGCACTCCCCTGAAACTCCTCGAGACCCCAAGCAGGTACGGAGTTCACTTCTGAATGTGAGCCGCGAGGTTGTTTGTCGTGCTGAAGATTGCCCCTCCACCCCACCACCACCCTTGATACACGTACTTTATAGTGTGGGTCACATGCAGCTTAAAACCTATCAGGCTGTTTTTCCCTCTGCAGATTATATTATCCCCCCGCTAGTGGCTGCTAGTTGTAACTAATTCTGCTCCAGAATGCTTGTAATTTCAACTGCCCTGCTGCCACTATACCTGGTTTTAATTGCCTCCTTCCTACCTATAATTTCACTCCCTCCCTCCATATACCCTGATGTAAATGCCTGCATATTTTTAAACTACATAGAGCTGCCTAAATGTTTTCAAAGTGACTACAGCCCTGTTAAGAGAAGTCTAACTGTTTGAATTGCTCTCTGCCATTCTTGGTGCCGAAATCAACTATCCCTTTTGTTTTGAAATTCTTGCTCCCCTGTCTTTAAATTCCTCTCTCTTCTCTCTCCAGCCGCTGCCCTCAACCAGGGCTAGCCCACGCTCCACTACCGGAGTTCTGCCCTACTCCAGTAGCCGATGATCGCATTGTGAAGCCGGATCCCTATTTATTGGTTCTCCAACCCCAATCGCCCATCTATATCTCAGATTATTATGTCTGTGTAGGAATCCTACTATTGGTTTTAACACCCACCCAGGGATTAAGGCATCCTACCTTTTCTTTCTGTCAGCCTCTACTCTATTGGAGTCGTGGCTTACTTTATTCTTGACATTCTGTTGTTAATAAGCAGCGCATCCAATGTTTATCACCTGAATGAAGTACCAGGCTCGAGCCCAGCCCTGGTACCCCTTATTCTGACCTACGCTGCCTCCTTTCACTGCACCACCCTCCATGTAGTGTGCTCACCTCCCTTTACCTACACTCCACTTTCCTCCCCCTTACATTTCCTACTCCCTTCACCGTTGTCACTCAGCGCCTTCTCCCTCATATCTTTAAACTGCCACGCTAGCCTGTCCATTACTAGCAATAAACTGACATCCTCGACAACTACTAGGGGATGGTCCCAAACGAAAAAAGTGCTCAGATCCTTTACGAGATCTTTAAAGAAAAAATTGCTACTCCTGCTCTTTCTCTGTTCAGGTAATGTGGAGCTAAATCCTGACCCTCCATCTCTGCTTACCTCACCCATCAAATCTGCAGTGGCTCCAGGACTCAAAATAATGTTGGTCAATATATTAAGCTTGCCTAAGAAATTTGACCAATTACAAGCATGGGGCCTGCACACAGACCCTGACCTCATCATTGTTACTAAGTTATGGCTGAAAAAAGCCAACACTGACCAACAAGTTACTCTCTTTGGCTATAAAGTGTATAGGGCAGATAGGACTCTGGGGGGGTGGAGTAGTCATCTATACCAAAACTAAGTATACAGTTAGTGATATCTACTGTAAATCAAAACAAAAGGAATATGAAATTGTATCTCTAAAGCTTCACCTTCCTTCTATGGAAAGCATTACTGTCATTGGTGGTTACAGGCCCCCAGCTGGTGGGACAGATATCCTTAACATTCTTAAATCCTTAACCACCACTGCCAATACAGAAACAATAATCCTCAAGGATTTCGATATGGATTGGCTCTCCCCTAAATTGCACAGCCTGAAATCCCTATGCAACGAACTTGGTCTTGTCCAGCTAGTCAGTGAACCCACTAGCATTAATACCTCAAATATTGCCAATAGCTCTCTCCTTGATGATATTCTAACCACCCATCCTCACAAAATTTTACACTCAGTGGTCTTCCACAATGATATGAGCAACCATAGAGTTGTAGTCTGCACAAGATCGCAAGCTAAAGTTCACTATCAGCCCAAGTTCATAACTAAGTGGTCCTTTCACAAGTTCAGTGCATCAAGCTATTTGTCTGACCTAAGTAAGGTTAGATGGCAAGATATCTATCTCACAAATACAGCCAACGAGGCAGTCACTGTCCTCAACGACAACCTTATCACCCTAGCAAACAAGTATGCCCCCTTTATCAAGTTCAGGATGCGCAACATCTTTCACCCTTGGTTTATACCAGTGCTTAAGGCCACACTTACAAACTGCAATAAAATCTGGGCCTGTGCTAGATGCACCAAGAGTCCGATAGATTGGCAGACTTTTACAGCAGCTAGGAATGCCTGTGTTAAATGCATTTGCTCTGCCAAAGCAAACTTCTACATTTCCACCTTAGAACAGGCAAAAGGGAATTCTCATAAAGTCTGGAGGACTCTTAAATATATCAGAGGACGGCAGACTACCCCCTCTATTCCAACCAAGATCTACAGCAGTGTTAAGGTTGTGGAAAATAATTGCCAAATCCTTAAAGATTTCAATTCCCATTTCATCACTGCTGGTCTAGCTTTTGACTCCTCACCATACGCAGCTTGTGCTAATAACCAAGCCAATACTAACATCACTTCACAAACTTCAGCCTGCCCATTCCAGCTGCTCCCTCTCAACTTTAAGGAAGTTGAAGATTCACTCATTAATTTAGATACCAAGAAAAGTGCTGGTGATGATGGACTCGAACCATTCTTTCTTAAATTAGACTACCCCTATCTTACTGCCCCCATTCTCCATATATTCAGTCTCTCTATTACCACTGCTACAGTTCCTTCTTGCTGGAAATCTGCCCACATCCTTCCCTTATTTAAATTGGGGGATCCATGCAATCTAAATAACTATAGGCCCATTTCAATATTGCCTATTCTCTCAAAAGTCTTGGAAAAATGTATTTATACTCAGTTCAAACACCTCATCGAAACTTACTCACTCTTAAATCCAGCACAATCTGGCTTTCACCCTAATCATAGCACCATCACTGCATTGGCCAAAGTTACCAATGACTGGGTCGCTGCAATGGATTCTAAGAAGACCAAGGGTGCAGTCTTCTTAGACCTTAATAAAGCATTTGACACCGTAGACCACAACCTAATAGTGAGTAGCCTTATCAAAATAGGTGCCACCCCATCTACCACTCAGTGGTTTAGTAGTTATCTATCAGGAAGAACTCAGAAAATCAAAGCAGGTGGCCTGTTCTCTGCTTCCTTGCCAATTCTTAGGGGAGTCCCGCAAGGTTCTGTCTTAGGTCCTATCCTTTTCTCCCTATACAGCAATGATCTTGATTCACTTATAACCAAGTCAAATCTGCATTTCTTTGCAGATGATACAGTTTTGTACACATCTGGCTGTACATTGTCTGAAGTTAGGGACGTACTCCAAGCTGACTTTGTCCAGCTTGAATATAATCGTATTAATGCCAAACTTCTCCTAAACACCAAGAAAACCAAGACCATGATCTTCTCTCTTCATACCTCTCCTAATGTTCCCCTTGACCTTCCCAAAGATTTTATTGTCACATCCTTAGGTGAACCATTGGAAGTCATCTCCAAATTTAAATATTTTGGCATTTGGTTAGACAACAAGCTCTCCTTTAATGTTCACCTTGATGACCTCTCCAGGAGTCTAGGCTTCTCCTTCCGCAACAGGTCTCTCTTTCCATTAAAGACCTGTATCAGTCTTGTCCAGGCCACTTTCCTCCCCCTACTGTACTATGGGGACGTAATCTACACCACTTCTGCAATCACTAACCTAAACAAATTGGGCATCCTCTATCATCGTGCTCTGTGCTTTATTACAAACTTCCTTTACCAAACTCACCATTGTGATCTGTATGCAGCTGTTGCTTGGACGTCATTTACCTTTACATGCACACTTCATGCAGGTATCTGGACCCTAAAGCTTCTCCTGAACAAACCCTCAAGCTATCTAACATCTCTCATCCACATCTCCCACAGTGCATACTCACTTAGGAAACTGGAATGTATCCTCCTTGACGTGTCCAGGACTCGCACTGCCTTTGGTAAAGCATATCTAGTACCCTTCCAACCAGTTGGAATTGGCTTCAATCCTCACTGAAACTAACCAGCACTGTCTCTGTCAACTTCTTTAAAAGGCTAGCTGCTTCTAAATGAAACGAAATGTGTAGCTGTTCCTAAACTCCCTCCCCACCATTATTCCCCACCCCACCCTCCCCATTAACTGGAATCAGCTCTAGTCCCTATGGAATCCTCCTAGCCTTTGCACCTTATTTTTCTCTTCTAATTGCCTATGGTGGCCAATCAAAATGATCCCTGCATCTGTCCTCATGACTTTTCCCTGCCCTTACTTCTCTTCCCCTATATTACATCCCCCTACTCTCCTTAACCCTCTTCTTTTCCCCCACCCTAATTTATTTTTATCTGTTGGTTGAACCCTTGTCTTTATCTTTCTTCTCTTTATCTGTTTTCTTTCCTCCCACATTCCCTCCAGCATCAAAGCCCTCTAGCCCTCTTCATGCCCCCCTTTTCCTCATCTCTTAACTCTTCCATCTTATTGTTACTTCTCCCTTCTGTAGACTCAACACTTTCCACCTCCAATGCTTCCCCCTCCCAGGTTTTTGATTCTTATGCCTTCATCGTCATATCCTAATTGAGTATTGTGTATCATATGGACCTAAACTGCACTTTTAATTACTGTGATGTTTATTCATTATATGTTTTTTATATTTGTCTGTATACATGCTTCAGGACCTCCTTGTGAATGAGCTTACTCAATGGAGTTTTCCTGCAATAAACTTGAAAAAACTGATTGTTTTTGGACTTTTAAGGAAGCCAGTACTGTAGGAGTGTGGCAGTCTGACATCATCATTCATGTGTGAGGTATTATTCACACATTTAATAGTAGTAATACATCCTTTCTTCAAATACTCCTGGAGAAAGGCAAAGCTTTTAAGCAGCAGTCAGCAAAAATGCCTGGTAAGAAGCGGCCAAGTACAAGGGGAAACGTGGCGGGGGAGATGAAGAATCTAAGAAGTCTGCTGAAAAAAGTGCAATTTCAGTTCCAGTTCCCCACAGCAGTGAAAGCACAGGTATGTCTGCAGCACTGTCTTCAAGATCTGATGTGGACCCTGGAGGTGTGGCAGGAACAAACAAAAGAGTTGGTGGCCGAACTGGGACCGGCATACCTGTGTCTTACTTTTTAAAGCTCAAACCATTGTAGCCATGCTAGTGGGGGATGCTGACAGTGAGAAGAAGGGAGGCACTGACACCAGCACAGGAACAGTGGTCCAGGAGGACTTGGAGGAGGGTGATAATAAGTCTGTCAGTGTGACTGTCCATGTTCCTGCAGGATTTGGTAATGATAGTGTTCAACAAGAGTCTGATAGTCCTGGAGATAAGGATAGTCAGCCCCCTGAGATAGTTGTAGAGAAAGAAAAAGGTGCCATCCTCCAAGAAGACAGTGATGGGGAGGAGGAGGAAGACAAGGACATCATTGCTATTGGTGGTGATGATAATGATGACTGGGATGATCTCACATGGGAACCTGAGCTAAAAAGGTCAAGGGTGATGTAGGCCATTTACATTTACAGCCCATGGTGGGTCAGTCTGTCACCAAGCCTATAAACACACCTCCAAGCAGTCAAGTAACCACCCCTCCCAAAAGTAGTGTTATGGAAGTCATGTTAGCAGCTCAGAAAAAACACACTTTCACACCCATTTCTAAATCATCCCAGTCCCAGAAGCATCTGAAGTCCAGAGGTCAAAAGTCCCTAGTTTGGGACTTTTATGTGCTAGATCCTGCTGATGACACTACAGCAATATGCCAACTTTGTCAAGCCCATGTTACTCGGGGGGAGAAAAGGAAGCCACATAGGCACAGGTGGCCAACATGCCCAACTGAAAAACAAGAACCATCTGAGATGGCACCAACACCAGAAGGATGCCAGAGCTGTTAGCAGCAAGGTGCATGTAGTAGAGCAAGAACATGAGGAGGGAGGGCAGAGTGGGTCAATGGTGGAGAAGAAGAGTGAGCAATCCTTTGCTCTCTCTAGTAGTGGGCATAGAAGTGGTGGTGTAAGTCCCAGTCCCAGTCCCACAAGTCTTAAAAGTACACCACCCCCACACCTACAAGCAAACAAAATAACTGGTTTCACGCAGTCTCCACCACGCGGCCAAGAGTCAATTGTTACTGCTAAAAGAAAATCATTGCTTACACAAGTACAGCATTCTGGTCAGACAGCCCCAAAGATTCAGCCCACTCTGAAGACCATCCTTGAGTGGCAAAGTACCCAACCAATCATGCTGCTGCACGAGAGTTAAATGCTGCCACTGCTGAAATGCTGACCATCGATCTGTTGCCATTCTCATTTGTAGAGAATGCTGGTTTCTGCAGGTTGATGGTCCATGCCTGTCCCAAAGGGCAAGTTCTACCGCAAAGTTATTTTAGTAAGTGTGCCATGTCAGAGCTGAACAGTAGAGTTGCTGATTACATTAGGCATGCATTGAAGCATATTGCATCACACTATATCCATCTTAGCATGGATATGTGGACCAGTGGACAAACAGCTGCAAGCTTGTATCTGTGCATAACAGCACACTGGGCACAGTTGCCTGTGCGGTACTTGATTTTGGGCCAGGCAAAATATGCATTAAGCAAAATTGTGGTGGTAGCAACACACCTGGTATTCGGCAGCATGCAACCCTGACTATGACAAGTGTCACAGGTTAACACATGGCTGTGAAAATGCTTAATGTTCTGTTGGTCAAAATTGATGGGTGGCTACACACACAATCACTCAGCAGGATTCACTGCAAGTGATAATGGCTCCAATGTAGTGAAGTGCATTAGAGATGGTGTTTTTTTCAGAGTGCCCTGCCTGGTACACTGCCTTAATCTTTTTGTTTAGCAGTTTCTCAACCATGTGGACACTAAGAAAATGGTTACTGTTGCCCATCACATCTGTGTCCACTTTGCCCATTCTGCAAAGGCCCATGACCATCTACGTGAGCTACAGTGCAATAACAATGTGCCTGAGCACTGGCTGAAGCTAGATGTTGTCACCAGGTGGAACTCCACACTATACATTCTTGACCAGCTGTATGAACGGTATAAGGCTATGTCAGAATATCTGCTGCTGCCCACCACCCGTGACAATACTGGGAGTGTCCATCACTCTAACAACAGAGCAGTGGCACTAAACTGATGGGCTAATACACATTCTCCATCCATTCAATCATGCTACACAGGCAGTGAGTGGGGACACTGCTTGCATAAGTCACTCCATACCACTGATACATGTGCTGAGGCAGACACTAGTGAATGTGAGACACCAGACAGAGGCAAGTGGGGATCATGGCACTTGTGATCTAATGGATCACATGTTCCATGTGCTGGACACAAATACCCATGTATCTGGCATATTACAGTCAGCAGAGTTTGCAGTAGCCACCATGCTGGATCCATGGTACAGACATGGCCTGCCCTTTATAATTGAAGGAGGTCATCAGTGAGTACTGCAGTTGACAGAGAACCTCATTAGATTGGTAAATGCTGCACAAATGAAAATGCATGCACTGCATCAAAAACAGGTGCTGCTACCACCATCAGTGGCTCACAGGGAACACAATCAGAGAAAATGGGCAAGGCAGAGCAGAAAACAGCAAGCAATCCCATTTGAGATGTTCTCTTTCAGGTGGGAGTGGAAGTTATGGAGGAAAAGGAGGAGGAGGAGGAGGAGACAGAAGAGGCAGTTGGACTCCAGGCAGCAGAACAAATGGTGGAGGCCTACATGGGAGCCCAAAGCACCTTGCCATTAATGATGAGCCACTGCTGTACTGGAGCAGTAAAATGACTGAATGGCCAGTACGAACATTGGTTGCTGTGAAATACCTGAGCTACCCACCATCCAGTGTCACTGTGGAATGAGTGGTTAGTGTGGCTAGGGCAATTGTGAGTGACCATATTACCAATTTGTCACTCAAGAATGTGTCCATGCTAACATTCATTAAAATGAATGAAAGGCGCATTCCACATGACACAGTGATGTTAATGGTGTTGCCATCAGAACTGTGTCTCAGTGATGAGGATGAGGACAGTCCCTTGAGTAAGGCAGCCTCCGGCAGCATGGTGGATGAAGCAGCAATGTTGAGAGAATTCCCACCTGATGAGAACTCCAGTCTTGAAGACTGTGAGGGGTGCTTCTTGGATGATGTCGAATTGGAAGTTGAAAAAGACTGAGTTTACTCCAAGGCCCCCCCCCCAACAACAACTGTCAACTCAGTATGGTTGCTGGGGTGTGTATGTTACATCTTATTCCAGCTATGTACCACTGGATTGGTTATGGAAATATGTTGTTATGTGCTGCAGCCTGCAGTGTGTCATTACCCTTTGCCATAACCCGCTGATTGGTCACTTCACCACCTCCACCAGTCCCTCAAGGCCACAAGCCTTTATAAAGCTGCAGCAATGTAATTACCATAACCATAAATATTTTGCAATTGCATAATTAATGTTTTTCATTAAAAAGTATATTACTTTTCATGTTGACAGTATCAACACATCATCATCTTACAACAAGATTTGTTGCCTTGATGTCCGTAAAAGTGCCCAGGATGGCAAATTCCACACTGCCCCAACTGCCCCCTCTCATCATCTGATCTGACTAGACACACCCATGCACTCCATGTGACTGAAAAAAAAAATTTCTGCCACTTAGTATTGGTGACATGTACAAGAACCCTGGCTTCTAGACAGGTGTACGAGTAGCATATGAATGTAACATGCTAATTCAACAGTTAACACCAAGTTGAACACATTTTGAAAAATGGTGAATGGTGGCCATTTTTAATATGTGAGTCATTAATTATGAAAGTAATCATGAAAAGGCTTAACAACTTACATCAAATCCCCCCAAAAGGTTACTTCTACAGTACCAGGTTAAGGTATACCAAAATCGCAATGGTTCCTGGGGGGGGGGGTCAACTCAGGGCAGGGTGAGTGTCCTGCTGTCCTCACTTTTGAATGGATTCAAAATGTTCATGATTACTGCAGCTATGCAATCCCCATTGAGTAGACAAGCCATTAACCCTCTCTACCTAGTTATTTATTAAACACCATAACAACCATCTGTGTTCGCATTATCGCATATAGTTCCTCCCTGTATGTGGGTGGCAGTGGTGATTACTCATTAATGGTAATGGTATGGGCACCAGTCCAGTGTCCAACATCACAGTTCAAGCAACACCCCTGTCTTCCAATGATACAACACAGCTCCTGCTCCTGCATGGCCCGGAATGATCATATGTCATCAAGATATGACATACTAAAACCTCTACAGAGGAAATGACCTAAGCAAGAGCAAAGATAAGAAAAATTATTGGATACTAATCAATCTGCATACATGCTTTTTCCTAACAGGTTGGAAGAAGACGCAGAGAAAGAAATGTATATTTACCATTCCCCGGTCATTCAACTGAGGACATTCCCCACAGGAACATGATGTATGGTGCACATGATTCCAATCCAGACAAGGTCCGATGAACCACAGTAGCACTAGCAAGCATTCCCCTTCCCCTATCATCACTGCGTACCTTGACATAAGAAAAAATTAAGAACAAATTTTGGTGATTGTTGGAAATTCCCCTCCACTACCCATGAGTCTAACCATCCACCCCCCCTTCCCCACCCCAGAGAACCATAAAAAATGAAGACATACTTACCTCAAGGACTGTGAAAGTGGAACCATCGTGCAAGAGTGCAAATACCTGGTTTGGCAGCAGCAGCAGCAGGATGGAAAAATAATTAACTTCACCTGAATTCCTGATGTTGAAACAAGCAAAAAATAACACAATTACTGTCAAGCTCAGACAACCATATGGCAGTAACAGACATGCCACACTTGTTAAAAATTCCAATACTTACCGTTTGCGTTGGGAAATTGGAAAGATCCATACATGATCTGACATCTCCCTTCCTCCCTCATGGCCTGGAATGATTATGTCATCCACAGCACACTGAAAAATAATATAAGAGCAGTGCAAGCATATTAGAACTCAAGATGCCATAATACCAACCCACCAACACCCTAATCTTGCACAGGAAAAACAATGAAGACAGGTACTTACATGTTCATCAGCAGCAGTATGGACTGTGTGAGGATAATCCACCAGGCATCAACCATCCAGAACAGTAGTTCTTCTTGTGGCACCCTGGAAAGTAGTAGTCATAGACAGCAGCAGACAGCAAGCTACAGTGCCCCAGAATTTCATTCACTACCCCACCGCCAGACAAGGTACTACCACAGAGACAGTTGGTCAACACAACTACATAATCAGAACAGCAGCACAGGGATAGGGATAGGGAAATGATACTTCTGCATTTCTGTGTCAATCAATTGAAACACAGCAGCAGCAGCAGGAAAAAATTGAAAGTAGCAGCAGCATTTTGCAGGAGGAATTCATGTTCTCTGCATGTTGGCACCCCTTTTCAGGTCCCTGAGGCGGTGGGGCACCATAAAACATCAGGACTGACAGCACATTTTAGTCTCAATTTGATGTCACTTTTTTATGTTGCTTGCACGCATGTGCAAAAAACATAGTGCCATCATCCGAGTTTTCGGAGGTGTGGCACCCGTCTTCCAATGCAGTTAGTGTGTTTGCAGGCGCTGTCCCAGTTCCCCAATCACTGCTGCAGCTGTCTATGACAGCAGCTGAAAATGCAGTAGCATACAGTTGAAAGGGAGAGCTCCGCTTCAGTGAGCAGAGCTCCCCCCTCCACACACACACACGCATGCATGAACACTGCGTGCTCATGTGCCTTCCCCCTCCCCCCCACACTGTACGGCCGACAGGGGTGCCCAATCCCCCGTCGGCTCCACCCCCTCCAAAGCATCCAGGTGTCATGCTGGGAGCCCACCCCAACGTGGCAAAATGATGTTATGGCCGATGGGGTGCCCAATCCCCCATCGACTCCAGCCACCCCAACAGTCTTCCAGCTGCCACACTGGGAGCCCACCCCAGCGTGGCAAACGTCCCTCGTCATCTTATTAAAAAAAAAACTGTAAATACAAAAACTGTCCATCGGCTCTTCTCCCTGTCCCCCTCCCACAACCCGCACCCACCCATTGTGCACCCTGCCTCCCCACACCCCCCTCACCCCATACTTACCTCCGGAGCTCGGCGCGACGATCTCCGGTGGACCAGAAACACGTCTGCACTCTTCAAACCTGACCGCGAACTGAGGAAATGCTGGTAAGCTGTATAATGGGATAGATAGGTTTTTTTCAACTTTGTTGCATATCTCAGGCATTTTTGGGAATTTTGGGCCCACATTTACAACATGGGGTTTTTTGGGACCCCTCCTCATGAATTCTTGCACTGTCATGGCGTTAATCGGGCCCGAAGGGTGATTTCGCAGTCACTGCATAAAATCACCTTTCAGGACTGATTAATGAAATGACACTGCCAGTGTTCATAAGGTGGGCTCTCAAAAAGTCTATGTTGAAAATTTGGTGAAAAAATTCCTAAAATGACTGTTTTGTGCTATGCTATGCAGTTCCTACGTACGCCGTAGTTCACAAATTTTCAATATTTTACTCCAGATTTTCAACATTACCATTTTACCACACCTCCTTTTGAGCAGTACAGCTGTCATTTTTCACATCTCACCCAAAATGTGTTTCCGTGCATGTAGCGCACAATGGCACAGTCGGTGTGTGCAATCAATGTTTGGGACAGATTAAGAAAATCACAGTGACACTGTTCATGAGCAGAGATCTTAAAATGGATATGTTGAAAATTTGGTGAAAAAAATTCCCTTCAGACATTCTGCAATGTTACCAATGAAGACATTGAATAGAACTGGCCCCAGGACCGATCCCTGCAGCACCCCACTGGTCGCCCCCTCTCCCTAGACTGCACACCATTTACCACCACTCTCTGCCTCCTGTCTGTTAGCCAGTTTCTAACCCAGTTTACCACCCTTTCCCCCATGCCCAGCCTACCCAGTTAGTTTATCAGCGTCCTATATGGGATGGTGTCAAAGGGTTTGCTGAAATCAAGGTAAGCATTGTCCACTGCCCCACCCTGATTCACTTCTTTGTCACCCAGTCAAAGAAATCAACCAGATTTATCTGACATGATGACCCCACTGTGAATCCATGTTGTCTATGGTCCTAGTTCCAATGGCATCTAGATGCCCCACTATCCTTTCTTTAAGCAACGCTCTCCATGATCTTCCCACTACTGAGGTGAGGCTGAACGGTCTACTGTTCCCTGCCTCCTCCCTGCTGCCGGACTTGTGTAGAGGGACCACATGTGCCCTCCTCCAATTCACTCATGTTGAATGACTCAGTGAACATGGCTGCCAGAGGTACTGCTATCTCTCTTCGCAGTTCTGTTAATATCCTTGGGCGTATGCCATCTGGTTCCATCACTTTGTCCACCTTCAATTTAGTGAGCTACTGCAGGACTCTTTTTGCCTTTGAATGGACTATTGTCCACCTCTTCACCCCCCCTTGGCAACTGCTGTACTGCTGTGGCCCTTGCCCCTCCCACTCTTCTCTGAATACTGAACGGAAAGACACAGTGGATGTCTTGGGAGGAAGGCATGGAACAATCACTTCCAAATACCTAAACAGCACATACAAGCAAGCAACATTCGGCATTGACAAATGCTTGTTGAGTAAACATTTCTGGACTTGTAGGCCCTGTTTGGCATCAGCAGCAGTGAGTTTCAGACAGAAATATTGTGTAAACAGGCCCTAAAACAGCTACTTAATGTCTGGGTGGTGGTGGGGGGGGGGGCACCCTAACACAAAATGGCTGAGACCAGATTCCACTTCCAATTTAATGTACCATTTTTTTCTGCAACATGTCTGGACATTTACTGCCTGTGCTGTAGTGGCAGAAATAAAATCGGGCCTAAAGACACTTGTAAAAGTGGACCAAAGACCATCATTTGGTCCAGGTGGTGGTGGGGCACCATAAAACATCATGGCTGAGACCTGATTTCACTCTCTATGTACTGTTCAATTTTTTTAGCAACATTTCTGGATATGTGGGACATGATTTTAAAGTGCAGCCACACACTTAGGCCCAAAAAGCATTTAAATCATGCAGAAAACAGCACATTTGGGTCCGCAGGGTGGGTGTGAGGCTGTAACTGCATTTCTCACACCTGATTTCACTCTCTATGTACTGTGCAATTTTATTGGAAACATTCTGGACATGTTTTGAGCTGGCAGTAGTGAGTTTCAGGCAGAAATATTGTGTAAACTGGACCTAAAACAGCTACTTGATGTCTGGGTGGTGGGGGGGGGGCACTCTAAAACATACTAGCTGAGACCAGATTCCACTTCCAATTTAATGGACCATTTTTTTCTGCAACATTTCTGGATGTTTACAGCCCGTGCTGCAGTGGCAGAAAAAAGATTGAGCCTAAAGACATTTATAAAAGTGGACGAAAGACCATCGTTTGGTCCGGTTGGTGATGGGGCGCCATAAAACATCATGGCTGAGACCTGATTTCACTCCCTGTGTACTGTGCAATTTTTTGGGGAACATTTTTGGACATGTGGGACATGATTTGAAAGTGCTGCCACACACTTAGGCCCAAAAAGCATTTAAAACATTCAGAAAACAGCACATTTGGGTCCGCAGGGTGGGAGTGAGGCTGTAACTCCATGTCTCACACCTGATTTCACTCTCTATATACTATGCAATTTTTTTAGAAACATTCTGGACATGTTTTGAGCTGGCAGCAGTGAGTTTTAGGCAGAAATATTGTGTAAACAGGTCCTAAAACAGCTACTTGATGTCAGGGTGGTGGTGGTGGGGGCACCCTAAAACATAATGGATGAGACAAGATTCCACTTAAAATTTAATGCACCATTTCTTCTGCAACATTTCTGGACATTTACTGCCTGTGCTGCAGTGGCAGAAACAAGATAGGGCCTAAAGACAATCCTAAACTGCAGCCAAAACAGCATTTTAATGTCTAGTTGCTGGTGGGGCACCATAAAACTTCGGAACTGACAGCACATTTCTTTTTTGTTTGTATAATGTCTTTATTTGGATTTTCAAAATTAATTTTCACAACAAACAAACAAAAGACAGACACGTATATATATATATACTGTATATATATATATATATATATATATATATATATATATATATATATATACACACACACACAAACAGTCAGATGCAAATAAAAAAAAGTGTACATTTCATTTCCGTAGACTTCACAACATATCTGATTTCTTAGTTATGCAATACAAATAAAATGCATCAGACTCCTAAAGAATGCTACATTTGTAAAGTCCCATCCCTCTGATCCCCTGGGCATATTGCAGATGTTGCTTCCCTCATCTCTCTTTACCCACTGAGGCCTTCTCTTAGTACCATTTCCTCCACTGGGCTCAAGGAAGATAGAAACAGGGCCAAACTCTGGAGGAAGTTTCCTTCCCAGTCTCGAATAGCCAGTGTAAGTCTTTCCAGAGCCAGGGTCTGTAGTGTCAGAGCCTGCCACTGCTGTATTGCAGATTTGAGCTGGAAAACCCACGTATTTTGTATACAATGATGGGTCAGAATGAATAACATCCTCACCCATTGGGGAGATGCACCCATCCGCCTCCCTCCTCTTCCACTACTCCAAATAAACAGGCCAAGAGGTCCCTTTCCAAATTCTTCCACCATAATTTTGCGACCTCTGACACCACATCCCACCAAAAAGTTTTCAGTATGTGGCAAGTCGAAAAACAGTGGATATATGTACCTCTCTCTACCCCACACCTGCCACAAATTGAGGAAATTTCCAGGTGAACTCTATGAACTATAACTGGAGGATAGTACAACCGGTGCACAAATTTAAAGAAGGACTCCTTAAATTTATTACAAACCATTATACCAGAGTGCATCAGGAGCACTGCCCCCCAGTTTTCCTCTGAGATAGTTCTGGCCAAATCCCTTTCCCACAATCTCTTCATCTTCTCCATCAGGTCTGGGATTTGTTGTCTCCCTTGCTTGACTGCCTTCCTGATAAACCCTTTAGGGTCAGTTTTAGCTTGGTACACAAGGCTCTCCAATGGATCTAATGTAATCCACCTGGCGACAGCACATTTCAGTCTCAATTTGATGTCACATTTTTGGGAAGCATTTCATTACCTCAGGGCAATGTTTTACATGAGCAGAGCCAAGATTCACTCTCATATAGCTTTGGAAAATAGGTTTGTTCATAGTAAAGTGCTTATACTTGACATTTGTGGATAGGACAGAAGGAGCAAGGAGGAAACATATAAAGAAAAATGGAGTAATATAAAATCTTAGACCCGGTACTCTCAAATGGGGATGGACAAAGTATTTCATAACTTAGAAGTAGATAACCATCTGGGAACAAGTGACCACAAAACAGTGTGGTTCACGATAAACACAGCCATAGAGTCAAGCTATACAAAAACAAGAGTATTGGACTTTAGGAGGGCTGACTTTAGGAAAATGAGAGAGTGCCTTAGAAAAGCACTAGCAAACAAGCAAGAAGGAGGGGTGGAGGAACAATGGGGAGTAATCAAAACAGCCATCACAGAGGCAACAAGCCTTTATGAAGCAAATCAACAAAACACAATGAAGGGAAAAAAACTCAATGGTTCTCAAACGAGGTGGCAGGGAAGGTTAAGAAGAAAAGGATAGCATTCAGGAAATATAAGGAAACGCAGATGGAGCAGGACAGAGAACTTTATCAGTTAAAGCAGAAAGAGGCAGGGAAGACAGTCAGAATAGCAAAGGCCCAAACCGAGGAAAGGATAGCCAACTGTGTTAAGAAGAGGGATAAGATCTTTGATAGGTACATTAGGGAGTGAAGAAAGACCAAGGGAGGGATACTGAAGCTTAATAAAAGGGAAGGGAATGTGGGCAGAGGGTGACAGTGAAAAAGCAGGGATACTGAACAAATATTTCTGCTCAGTATTCACAAAAGAAGAGGAGGGGGAGGTACCTAAACCAAACAAGATTAACACTACGAAGACGGGGATCGATACCAGTACATTTACAGAAGAAAGGGTTCTGAAAGAACTAATAAAATTGAAGGTGGACAAAGCAATGGGGACTGATGGGATTCACCCAAGAATTCTAAAAGAACTAAGGGTAGAACTAGTGACACCGCTGACTACTCTCTTTAACAAATCATGGGAGGATGGTGTGATACTTGAGGACTGGAGGATGGTGGATGTGATTTCTCTTCACGAAAGTGGGAGCAGGGCAGAGGCAGGAAACTACAGACCAGTTAGTTTGACCTCAGTGGTAGGGAAAATAATGGAATCACTTCTGAAGGAAAGAATTATTGAGTAGCTAGAGGCCAGTGGGGTACAGGACCCAAGGCAGCCTGTATTCACAGTGGGAAGGTCATGTCAGACGAATCTAATAGATTTCTTTTTTTTTTTAATTAAATAAACTTTATTCATTTTCCACCAATACAACACTTTTTTAGTAGGCATACAATTTCCCAGCAGCACATGCATTGGTACAATGGCATGAGGTCTCAACGAAGCAAGTAACAAACATTTATAACTTTTTGACATTTTCATCATTCATTAAACACAGAAATAGGGAGATAACCTCCTCATGCCTTCCAGTCAAAGGTTATCTACTCCCCCTCCCTATTCTCCCCCCTCCCACATCCCCCCCGTTCTTATCCCCCCAGAGCCACAGTTACCATCTCTAGTGGTGCCTTTTTTAGCTCCTAGGTGACACCACAACTGTTTTTTCTATATCGCATGAAGTTAAAGACTCATCTATATAAGCACCTTTAAGATGAGGTATCTTCGGGTTCTTATGGGGTGGCCTACTAAGATATTACTACTCCCTAGCCTACTCTGCTTTTCCATTTGGGTTTTTTAAGAAGGTGGGGGGAGGGACCAAAGCGTGAAAAGCTTCTCCCATCTGGAGTTATACAGGGGGAGCTTGCCCCGTAGGCTCGCAATTGCTTTCTCAACTCTTAAATTATATAATAATTCCTTGACCCATTCAAAGTAAGAGATCGCATACTGGTCTTTCCAGTAACGAAGGACAAGCCTTTTAACCGCCAAAGAGATAATGGCCATATGGTACCTTTTCTCCTTAAAAGGAATAGTAGTATAATCTCCCACTATACAAACCTGTGGTGAGAAATAATCCTGCAACCCCAACAGTGGGTCTGCCCTTTCCCAAATAGTGCTCTAGAGGGATGCTATTTTGGGGCAATCCCATAATATATGAAGTATCGTACCAGGCTCTTTCTCGCACCTAAAGCACATTTGACTCTGTGTCTTACCCATTCCATACAGCTTAGTTGGGGTTTAATAGATATTATGCAATATGTAAAACTGCGTTAGCCTTAAGTGATCGTTGGCAATATATAGGCAGACTCCATCCCAGATTTTATCCCATGAAAAATTATTGTGTGGGAAATGACGGACCCAGTAACTAGACTGACCTGATACTTCCGGATTGATTATCCCATATATCAATGACACCAGCTTGGATATAGCATGTGGTTGGTTAACACATTCAAGAAGCTCCTGAAAGGGAGGCGGCAGCTGTGTGTTCCATCTTCCTGAGCCAAACCACTTTATTAACATATACCTAAGTTGGAGCCCAAAAAGAAAGTATTTATTGGGAAGCCACAGAGAAATTAATATTTCTGGTGTTTCCCTTAGTTTACCATCAAGTACCAAATCACAAACTTTAATTTGGGGATCAGAACATTCTTTGGGGGCGTTTATTATTTTGTCACCAAATTTAAAGTTGGGGTTATTAAACACCGGTTGTGATAAGTCCATTTGGCTATTGTATTTCATTGACTTACAAAATTTGAGTGGACCTTTAGTGAGGTATATAGAACTGAGCCTTTTAGACCACTGGGTACCTTATCTGGGGCAATAAATAAAAGGCTCTCTGAAGACAATCCGGCTAGTAATTCTTGTTCCAGCTGTAACCATATGGGAAATTTGGCAGCACTGTCTATGTCCAGGGGATTGCCCTCCATCGCATGTACTTAGCCATATGACTAGCTAAGTAATAGTGGTATAGGTTGGGGAGTTTTAAGCCCCACCATTGCTTTGGGGTGCTTAACCGATTATATGCCCTACGTGGGGTCTTGCCTCTCCATATAAATTGGGAGATTATACTATGGAGTCTACGGAACTAATTCAGGGGAAGATAAACATGCAACATGTTGAGTGGATAAAATACCCTTGGCAAAATGTTCATTTTAATTACATTAACCCTCACTTGAAGGGACAGGTGCATAGAGTTCCACCTATTTAGATCCAATTGGATTTCTTTTACTAGATTATCTAGATTAAACTTTTTCACTAGGGACAGAGATGTAGACAGTGTTATTCCTAGGTATGTAAGTTGGGTAGTCCAAGCCATGGATAATGGGGTAATATCTTCCCTGGAAAGCAAGGGGTTCAAGGGCATCACCTCTGATTTACTAATATTGAGTTTGTAATTCAACACCTTGCTAAACCTATAGATTATCTGGAGGGCAGCTTGGATAGATTCGCAAGGGTTAGTAACATGCAGAAGGAAGTCATCCTTATAAACCGATAATTTTAAGTGAAACTTCCCTATCCTGATACCTTGCAACATTGGTGAGGCTTTTAACTGTCTTACCAGCAGTTCCAAATATAGGTTAAATGATAATGGAGAAAGTGGACACCCTTGCCTGGTACCTGATTTTAAAGGGAAAGCCGAAGAGAAAACTCCATTGCAGTAAACTTTCGCTCTAGGTTCAGAGTATAATGCTTTAACCCAGGAGATAAAGGGACCAGGAAAGCCCATTACCGCCAGGGTATCAAAGAGATATGCCCAGTCGACTCTATCAAATGCCTTCTCCGCATCCAGGGAAACCAAAGCCATTGGTTTATCTGCCTCCCTTAATGCAGAGAAGACATGTGCCAACTTGTGGATATGGTCTGATGAAACTCTGCCCCACACAAACCCGATTTGTTCAGGGCTCAAAAACCCCATCCAAATCTTGGACGCCCTTGCAGCTAATATTTTGGCAAATATTTTTATGTCATAGTTCATTAATGAGATGGGACGAAAGTTTGTAACCCTATTCTTCTCTTTAGCTGGTTTTGGTAAAACAACTATAATGGCTTAAAAGAGTGTCGTGTCTGTAACCCCCTTTTCACATATAAAGTTGAATAGACGAAGAATAATAGGGCTTAACTCCTTCTCAAAAACCTTATAGAAATTAGACAAAAAGCCATCCAGGCCCAGAGCTTTATCTCTAGTTAAGGATTTAATAGTACTGTATCTCTAATTTCTTGATGAGAAATAGGGTTTACCAAAAATTCTTGCTGGGCTGCCTTCAGCGAAGGCAATGATGAGGCTAACAGATAGTTCTGGATTTTTGTGGGTGGGGGGCTAGATTCAGGGGCATTGTACAGTTGCATATAATATTGCTCAAATTATTTGGCAATTTGCTTGGGGGTTGTTAAAACAATGTTATTCGATAGGGAATATACAAAGGGACCAGACAAGACTCCTCTTGCTTTCTAAACCTCATCACCAGGAGATGACTGGCTTTATCCCCTTGTTCAATATATTTGGCTTGGGTTTTAAAGAGGGCATATTCCGCTCTTTCCCTCAATATTTCCACGTAATCATTCCGTAACACTACTAGGTGCAACATTTCTTCATCTACTGGAGGATTTGATAATGAACTTTCTAAGACCTTAATTTCCTCTAACAGGGCTTTAACTTTGGCTTCTTGTTTCCGCTTTTTAGTAGCTGAAATTCTAATAAATTCCCCCTTCAAGACACACTTTAAAGCACACCATGCTTTGTCAAAGTCAGAGATAGATCCCTCATTTTGATCCATAAATTGCTTTATAAGATCTTTAATCCAGTTGACTATGTCATTTTGGTTAAGAATCTGAGAGTTTAGTTTCCAGATAGTATCTTTATGAATATTTTGGGGTAAGTTGGCTTCCAACCAGATTGGGGAAAGGTCAGAGAGTACTCTAGGGGCAATCCCGCTTCCCTGCAAGCCTGCCATTGCCCTCTGGTTCACCAAAAAAAAATCAATTTGGGAGAGGGATTTATACACAGGGGAATAAAAGGTATAAGCCCTTGCACCCGGATTCAAAGTGCGCCAGGGATCTCTTAAGCCATATGTATCTATGAAATCTCGCAGCGATCTTTGGGCAGGGGAGAGAGTAGATCCTATGGAGGAAGACCTATCCAGAGCAGAATCAATAACTAGATTCCAGTCTCCGGCTAAAATCATGGACAGACTGCTGAAGGAAGCAAGGATTAGTGATAGATTAGCAAAAAATTCTGGGGAATCCTTATTCGGTCCATATATCGTGCCCATGAGGACATCTCTGTTTTCTAAGATTCCTCTCTGGAAGAGAAACCTACCGTGGGAGTCAGCCACTTTTTCTAATTTGAGAAATTGAGTGCCCCTGGTGATCAGTATTGCCACTCCATATTGGGTTGTAGATGTCCCTGCCGTATATACTGTTCTAATAATTCCTCTTCTTAGTAAGTTATTTTCTACTTCCAACATGTGCGTCTCCTGCAAAAAAGTGACTCAACAATTCAACACTGCTAAGTGCTTAATTATTTGAAGCAACTTTACCTGAGACCTAGCGCCTTTAACATTCCATGATATAACTTTCATACCAAAGTATAGTATTTGGTAGGCCCACTAGGGTAACTTGCATCCTTAGCACCATTAGGAGTTGTACCAAAAAGTGGCTCTGGCCCTCCCCCATCCCCCATACTTCCCCACCCCCCACCCATACTCACCCTTATACAATCCTGAATTTGCCTCCCATCCCTTTCCTCTATCTCTCCCCTCTGTCTAAATCCTACCCTAAACACTAACAGGTTACCTTTATCCCCCAGCCCACATGACTGATCTCCATCCTCATATTCTGGCATGATGACGACCATGCCGCCCAAAGAGTTCACTCGCACCCCATAACTGCCCCCCCACTCAAAACCTGTACATGGTTTTCTCCACAATAACCTGAAAAAATTCCCATCGCTCTACCAGGAAGAGTAAACAAGCTAACTACAGATTCCATATACCTGCTGCCACTAACCTTCTAAGAGGGATTTATCAAATAATATTTAACCCCCTTAATTTGGTAAAATCCCAAAATGCCAACAGTATAACAACAGTCCTTGTAATAAGGCTCGTTACCCCAGTAATCTTGGCTAAACACAGTAGAATACTCCTTCCTTTTCAAACACTGATGAGGCCAGATACCTCTTGAATAACTGGGGATTTCAGAACCATTTTGATTTGATTCTTAGCATTAGAGCAACTCAAACTAACAAAATAATATTTTGTTTAATACAAACAGTAAAGCAGGACTCTACAAGTCTCTTCACCAAATAGACATTGCTTGTGCTACCAAATGGCCACTAGATGCCATCAAATTATCATTTAAACAAGTCTGGAAACATCTGCTTGCAGGATTCAGTGGCTCTCTCTGCCGATTCAAATGAGTGCCATTTGCCTTCATGATATATTTGGAGAGTTGCTGGGTACCTCATTTTAAACCTGATACTCACAGAGATTAACTTGGTGACCACAGGATGCAGGGCAGAGTGTTTCTGTCACACAGTGTATGGTAAGTCCTGCGCCACTGTTATTTTCCTGCCTTCCCATTTAATCTCCTCTAGATCTTTGAGCTTGTCCAATATATGCTGCTTATCTAAAAAGTTAAGCAACTTGAACAAGAAGGGCCTAGGAGGTGAACCCGTGGGTGGCATAGCCCTTAAAGATCGATGTGCCCTCTCAATTATGTAGGTGGGTCCATTGGGAGAGGGCCCAGCTAATTTTTCTCAAAGCTTCTGGGCAAATGCCACAGGTAGAGAGCACTCTTCCCCTTCAGGCAGTCCAAGCACCACAAGGTTGTTTCGCCTCAATCTCCCTTCAAGGTCTTCCAGCTTCTCTTCTGTTTTCTTAATTTTGTGCTTCAAGTGCACTAGCTCTGGTTCGAGTCACTGCCACCAGTCATCCAAGGACGATATGCGAGCCTCATTATCCGAGGTCCGCATAGTTAACTGCTCAAGTGATGTCCTCATACCCTTCATTTCAGAGACTAGCACCAGGAGCAAGTCTCTCATTGGTGCTAGTTCTTCTAGAAATCTTTTCTCAGTGAGCGCTTCTGGCTGTTGGGCATAGGGGCTCGATTCCTCTGCTTGTGCCCTGGCCTGCTTGGGCGTCTTGTCTTTGCTTGGAGTAAATGGAGGAGTGTGCTTCATCGGGACCTTCCTCATCTCTACCTCCATCTTCCTCGAGTTTTCACCGATTCATCAGCTATGCAGCACGATGGTACTATACTCCTGTTCCTGATCTGGTATTGAGAGCTGGAGATGCTGAAAGCCAGTAGAAAACACGTTTCAAGTGGGGTTGGCAATGGAGCTCACCATGAGGGAGCCAGTTCAGGCAGCCATCACACCGGAAGTCTTCATCTAATAGATTTCTTTGACTGGGTGACCAAAGTAGTAGACCAGGGAGGGGTTGTGGATATGGCCTACCTATATTTTAGCAAGGCATTTGATACAGTCTCACACAAAAGATTAAGAAACAAGTTAGTCAGCCTTGGAGTGGGTCCCAAGGTGGTAGCCTGGATAAAAAATTGGCTTGACAACAAGACGCAAAGGATAGTAATAAACGGAATCCACAGTGAAGAAAGGAGGGTTACTAGTGAGGTACCGCAGGGTTCAGTACTGGGACCGGTACTTTTTAATGTCTTTATAAGTGACATTGCAGAGGAACTGGAAGGAAAAGTATGTTTCTTTGCAGACGACCAAAGATCTGCAACAGGGTTGATACACAAGATGGAGTAGAAAGGATGAGAAGGGACTTGGCAAGGTTGGAGGAATGGTCAAATGTATGGCAGCTCAGATTCAATGCAAAGAAGTGCAAGTTAATGCACTTGAGAAACAAAAACCCAGGGGAAGAGTACACAATGGGGGGTGAGATACTGGCAACAATAAAAATGGATATGGAGCTCAGGGTAATTATATCAGATGACCTAAAGGTGGGTAAGCAATGTGAGAAGGCAGTAAAGATGGCTGGAGGGATACTGGGATGCATAGGGAGAGGTATCAACAGTAGAAAACAGGAAGTTGTTATTCCTCTGTACAGACAGTTGGTAAGACCCCATCTGGAGTACTGTGTGCAGTTCTGGAGACCCCATCTCTGCAAAGACATAGACAGAATGGATGCTGTCCAGAAGAGGGCAACCAAAATGGTGCAGGATCTGCATCAGAAGACATACGAAGAGAGACTAAAGGAGCTTAATATGTATACCCTTGAGGAAAGAAGGGAGAGGAGGGGCATGATAGAAACTTTCAAGTACCTAAGGGAATCAACAAAGTCCAAGAGGGTAGTATCTTTCAGAAAAGAGATGTGCAAGAACAAGGGGGCACAATTTGAAGATAGAGGGGGGATGACTCAGAGGTAATGTGAGGAAGTATTTTTTCATGGAGAGGGTTGGAGATGCATGGAACAGCCTTCTTGAGGAGGTTGTGGAGTCAAGAACAGTGGGGGAATTCAAGAATGCATGGGACAGACATAAGTCAGTCCTAGTGGGGGGGTAGGAGGAAGTAGGCTCTTGGTTAACTAGGATCTGCAGCTTATCCATTAGGTAGGAAAATGGGCAGACTAGGTGGGCCAAGCAGTCCTTATCTGCCATCAAATTCTATGTTTCTATGTCTCTATGTAGGAAGGTACATGATTTATGGGCATGGTACTACAAGTACAACAGGGGGACGGGGAGGCCGGAACTGGCAGGGAGTGGGGACCTGCATGGTCAGGAGGAGGACAAACTTACTCATATTCATATATGAAAGGGGATGGAAAACAGAGGGAGCATAAACCAACTGGAAAAGATAAAATAAACAAGAGGATATAGATCAGAAGACAAAGAGGCCAGAAACAAATGAAAGGATATAGAAGAAGAGGACAGAAAAAAGTAATATATATATATATATATATATATATTTGTTTGTTTTTGTTTGTTATTTTTAGAGGGTACAGATGAGGGAAGAGTGACAGCAACAAAGCAAGGACAAGAGAAAGAAAAGAAAAAAAAAAGGTTGTTGCCAGTGCAGTGCTGACTGGTCTGGAGCTCACCATTACTGGGTGTGCTTTCTTTCTTGGATTGGTTAGGGAACCAACTAAACTACTAAGAATGATAACGAGGGATGGCTTGATGGAAATTCCCATGTGTCCACAACTAAACCAAAGGTATGGGTCAGATGGCTGTGTCCCTCCAGGTTTCCACACTGACAGCCTGGCATAGTACCATTAATGACATTTACAGAATGGAGAGAACAACTCACCACCTTAATGACAGAGCTGAGTTTGGCTCTTCATGGCAGACGAGGTGGCTCCTTCATATGATGGGGAAGGATAGAGAGAGTTTATTCCATAATATCTAGTTGTTCAGGTGCTAGTTTGTGCAGTGGGAGAGCCCTGACATTCATTACACCAATCCTTATAGAAATCAGCAGGGGTTATGGATTCTTTCCCCCACAGGACGGCAGGATGGTATACCCTCCCCCCAAGACTGCCTGCCCACATCTGTTGGATGTAAAACTAATCAACTAAGTTTATTTTCTATAAACACAGTACTCAGTCACGCCAATGCTGGCCCAAAGGGGTAGTGACCATTGCCTCTTTTTCTCAGCCACTTTTCCTGAAGTAAGCTTGTAATTATGACATTTGATTACCTTTGCTGTTTGAACTGGATCGTGCAGACTATGGAAAATTCTTTAATAAAAATTAAATTAACAAAAAAAGAACAGTAGCTAACTTACATACATTGCATCATACGGTACAGAAAAATTCAAACTAAACCTAACATACAATCTGTTACCATAACTACAACAGTAACACAGGTTGTCATCAAACTGTGGGGTTGTGTAGTTTACCCAGGCAACATGTAGCACAGCAATAGTATTAAAATGTTGACAGCATTCTTGTCAAGTTAAGAGCCTTTCAAAACTCCTTCACAGTTTGCTCTAGTCCCAGACTCAGGTATTTGCACCTGCAATGTAATTGAGATATTGGTTCCATGTTTGAGGTACTCTTGTGTTTTTCCCACCTATAGGTGACATAAACTGTCATGATAAGCAAGGGTATACTCTGCATTATTCCGCTGGAGCGAAGTGGAAGGGTCAGTAGTTTTCCATCTCTGAAGAATCTTTTTTTTCTGCCTGAATTCTAATGGCTCCCACCCATTTCCCTAGTGGATAGTCCAAAAGAAGTGTGTCCCTGTAAAGCACAAGGATATAGACCTGAGATGAGCAGGCATATGTTATGGCCAGGATCTTCTGGCAAGTGACATGTGCCTGTTTCATGAAGTCCTGCAGGGTGGAACAGGACCAGTAGATGTGCAACAATGACTTCCTTGGGGCATTATGTTTCCAGCAATGATTGGTGTTCATAATTTATATTTTGTGCAGAGCTTGAGAGATTCTATACCAGTGGTGTAGCACTTTCTTCTGAATCAATCTGCTTCCAATATCTTGACAGGTGGTGTGTACTAGCTATTCCATGCTTTGTTTCAGAGTTGTATCTCAAGTTCCTGTTTTCAGGCTATATGAGTATTTAACATTTGGAGAGGTTGGATATCTTGTATGGCCTGATATATAGCTCCCACCAATACCCTAGGCAGTCTCAGCCACTATCAAGGCAACACCTTTTGTGAGGAGGGTGCCTTCCCCTCTTCTCTTTGGAGGTTTTATAGATGGCACATTAGAGCAATTTGGAGTTACAAGAATCTCCAATGGTCCCTCATGTGATGTCCTTTTGTATACAATGATAATCAAATGAGTTTAATTGTTTTGTAGAAGGCATCATGATACCCCAGACCATAGTGACATCCTTGTTGTTCCAGATGTCTAATTTCAGTGGCTTTTTATCTTCTGTGATCTGAGGGTTGTCCTAAAGTAGCAATTCTACTGAATGTGCAGTAGGTTTTTTTCCAACATTTTTTAAATTCTTTCTATCCCTACCATGAAGCTTTGAAGGGTGGATAAATTCTAACCTTTGGGGGAAGATTGCCATACAGGCATATATTGGAGATGAGGCCACCTGCAGGAGTAGCTAATGTTCTACATGCATCAATAGAACAGATTGTTCCGTCATTGTGTCCAGCCATTTTACAGTTTGCCCTGATGAATGCCAAGTGGTATCCATTTAATTTGAGTAGTCCCTATCCTCCTAACTTCCAGTGTGCTCTATATTGTTCTCAACTGTACCTAGGCTGTCTCCCTTCCCAAAGGAAAGCTATGAAGACTTTATCTATTTTGGCAAACTATTCATTGGCAAAGAAATTATTAGGTATCTGGTAGGGCAACAGCTGAGAAGATATAAAAGCTTTCCTGACGTGACCATCCTAAGGACCTCTGTCTCCCCGCCCCATGAGAGAGAGAGAGATGCAAAGAGCATAATCTATTGTATTCATAGAGCATTAAGCAGGGGTTGAGGTTAATCCTTAGAAAAGAGAGGAAGTCTTTTACAATTTTGATCCCTTTGTAGATGTTCCCCAGCTGGGACAATTTTAATCCTACTTGTGTGAATAGAGGGTTGAGAGGCACCAGCTGTTCAGGGGTAGCATTTGGGATTTGCATTTGTTAAACCTCAGCCCAGAGATCTCTGAGAAATCACTGTGGCAGTGTCATTAGAATTGATATTTATGACACTGGTTTCCATGATAATGACCAGGAGATAATCTGCATGTAGTTTATGGTATAGGCTTCCCCTCTCACTACAATGCCTCTGATCTTTTTCCCAGGCCAGATTGCCACCACCAGTGGTTTGATCACTATGGCAATGAGCAGGGGAGAAAGCAGACTTCCTGGACTAATCCTCTTCTGAAGAGGAAAAGGGGGAAAATAACCCTTTTGTGGAAACTGTCACTGCTAAGTCCTTATACATGATTTTGTCCTACAGGAAAGTTAGACCTAACCCAAACTGCACCAGGGTGCATTGTATGAAAGCCCATCTACTGAGCTGAAGGCTTGCAGGAACTAAGGAAACAATTTGTATGCATACAGGAGTTAGGAAAGTAGAAACGTTATTTATTTATTGATGTATATCAGATAACACCTTTGAGTCAAAGACTCCTTTACAAAGGTTCCACGTCATTGAGAACAGAGACAACAGGGACAATAGCAACAACTAACACAATAATTACAGAAATGGATACACAATGGTTACAAATGGATACAAAAATGGTTACAGATAGCACAGTAAAGCAGCTGAAGTTAAAGAGTTACAGAGTGCTGCCAAACATAGGTACACAGTGTAAATTGTAGTAGGTAACAAAACATACACTGCAGGATGGTGGCGCAAGCCTAAAGATTGGCACATTCGTGCATCTGGTCCAGCAGGGCTTGTGATATCCAAGGTGTGTCAGCCCCTTTAACTCTTTGTTTGGTTAGGGGTGCATACTGGTTGCAGGCAGCATTGAAAGTATCAATGAAATGGCTGAGGGCAGAGTCAATGTTCAATGCGGTTTTGATGGGGGACCAGTCACTAGCTAGGAGGCACTGTCTAAGGGACCGAAGTTTGCCGGGTTTGAGGCGACATTGGAACTGAAATACATATAAAGAGGAAATATTTCAGCAGTGAGAACTGAGAGATAATTTTAAGGCTAGTGGTTGTTTTTTATTTATTTTTTTTTATTTATTTTGTTATTCAGACATAACCTTTGAGCAAAATGCTCTTTTTCCAAGGTTCCACAACTTGACAGGAGGACAACACAGAAAGGTAGTTACAGAGTATGGGTGCACAAGTACAGAGACAAAAAAATACAAGGAATAATGGCAATTGTTCTGATTATTTGCAACTGTATGCTATCTCATATAGAGGTACAGCATGTTGCAATTAGTACAGCCCAAGGTACATGGTTAGTGCTGTGGGTTTAAGAAACTAATTTAGCAGGAGATAAAGCAGACAGCGGAGGCATTGTCGTTATTTTATGTAAAGTCCAGGGGGGTGAGAGAAAGACTCAACATAGGCTTTCACACCCTGTATGTTAAGGCAGCCAAGAGGAGGCTTTGTCATTAATTCTAGTCAAGGGGAGGAGGGTAATTTTCTGTGCAGAACTGACCTAGTAGGAACATACTAGAGAGCAATGTGAAGGAGAATCTTACACAGAATAAGCTGGGGGAAGACAGGTGCTTTGAGACAATCACATTTGTGCAGGGTCAGTGGCAGTGGAGGGACTTAAGACAGACTCCAGAGTTAAGGACAGTAGGTAGAATTCTCATCAAAAGGCTGTGGCTATGGAAGACTCAAGTTCAAGGGCTGGCAAGTAGTAGGAGGAAGTAGGAGTTTAAATTCAGGGTTACTTGGCAGCAGGGTAAGAAATTGGAGAATGCAGCCGAGGAGCAGCTGACTCCAAGCTACTGGGTGATAGTGCAACAGGTTACCTCAGCCTTGGCCAGGTGACATCTTAGTTCCACCTGGAAGAGTGGGAGGCAAGTGCCATATAGTGGACTCCCCATCCATGTTGTGCCCCCAAAGGGCATCCAGAGAAAGGAGCACCCACCCGATCCTCGATGTCCCCTCAGCATGTATAGATATGGTAGTGTCCCTGTTACTACCGTGTCACATGCCACCAACTCTCCCACTGGGTGAGCTGTGCCCCCCACCCATGCAGGTAGTGCCACTCGCCATCCCTGGACAGTGCAGAAGACCAGCACAGCCCTCTGCACACCTCTGAGGCTGGTCCTTAACTGGACAGACCATGCAGTGGACGGTCAAAGGGACTTGCAGCGAACCCTCCCATGCACCATGCAGTTGCCGCATGGCTGGGGTTGCCGCAAACTACTGGACTTAGGAGCCAGGACCCCTCCTGTACCAGAATCTAGTGCAGGATCCTTGGCACATGGGGCTTTAGCGCAAGCTGCTGTTTGCTGCAGCGTGCACCGAACGCAGCCCCATTCAAGAATCAGGCCCATAGAGTTTAGACAGTTCACAAGCTTTGCCATAGACTTTGTTGTCTATGTTGTCTGGTGCACCTGCAATAAAATATATTTAGGCAGGACCACCAGGCAGTGTAGGACAAGACTGGTGGAATATATTAGGGCCATTCACAATTGTTCAGAAAAAAATGCTCTTAGAAAGCACTTTAAAGAATTCCATCAATAAAATCCACTGGTTTGAAATTTGCTACATTAAGACATAACCCCATATCCTCTAGTTGGGATGACAGGCTCTACAATCTCCTCAGGCAGGAATCTTGGCAGATTTTCTGCCTGAGGAGCTTAGCTCCTTCAGGATTGCATGACATATTTGATTTTACATTGTTTTTATAAAATAGCCTGTTATCTTCTGGAGATTTTGATTTGTTTCTCTTTCTCTTTTCTGTATTTTTCTTCTAGGTGGGGCAGTGACAAAAAAAAATTTGGAAAATTGTCACTGTTTTTTATGATGTAATGAAATTTCTCTGCACTGCTATTGCTGGATTCAGTCACCCTAGATCTGCCCTTTGTTCTTCACACATTCGTTTTATACTACACTTAGGTTTTTGAAATGTTTTTATCATTTTTTGCTTTGGTAGGTAACTTGATGCAGTAATTGTTTACATGGAATTGGTAGTTGTGCTTCAAGAACTTTGTCCCTGAGTATGCATTTAATATTTTTAGATTCACTGAATAGTCATGCCATGGTAATCAGGTACTGTATTTGAAGAAGTCCACCCAAAACTTGAAAAAATATATGTTGTGCAAAGTGTTTTAATTTGCATGTGAAGTTCTAGTGCTTCCTTCCCTCTGACTGGTATTAGGAGTTTTTACCTAAATGAGCCTGCTAACTTTAGGGTAGTTTTATGACCCCTGGAGATCTCCATATCAAACAGCTTAATTGTATTTCTTTGTCCTGCAATGCACCTTATTTCATGTAATGGTGATTTAGCAGAGACCATCAGTCCAGCAGAAAGCATTGCTTTACAATCAGTTCACAACAGTAGAGATGGCTACATTTTAAAATATGTAGAATTCAGCTGGGTGACAACCCTCATTGTAAATGTCTTACTGTCCTGAAAAACTTTGCTGCTGGTAATTTTTGTGCAGCTTTTAAAGCTTCCAAGATATTTAGTTTGTTTGGCATGTGTGTGCTGAATGTTGGGTCCCTCTTACATCACTGTCACATAAGACAAGATGCACTGTGGGAATAAGAAATACAATTACGCTGTCAGGGATAAAGATCCCCAGGGGTCATAAAACTAGTATAAAGCTGGCAGGCTAATTTAGGAAAAACTCCTAATACCAGTCAGAGGGAAGGGAACACTAGAACTTTACATAGAAATTAAAACCCTCTGCACAGCATATATTTTTTCAAGTTTTGGGTGGACTTCTCCTTTAAGTACCACCATGGTTTTGTGACTCCACTCTCATCTCGAGAAGGAGTTCTGCGCTCTGAATGCACATGAGGTAGTAGGGAGTTTTGTCACTCCAGTTTAATTTGTCCTTTGGTTCCAATATGGTTTCTACTTTCTTAGCTCATTTGTGCAAGCTTTTTTTGATTGTTCAGATGGATTTAGTTGGAGTGGTGCACCACAGAGCCTAGCTGTACAGAGGGTTTGTTGCTTTTGAGACTTTCTTGTTATCTATTAGGACTACACTGGCTGAAGTGTGATGGGCTTGTGTGATCATGATTATATTAACCAGTGAACTCAGATGATCTGACCCAAGTCTCCTCTTATTAAAATCCACTCTGCAAGGTGTGCCAATACCAGTAGATGAGTTTCTAGCCAGGTTGCAAGTAACTTATCTAAAATCTTGCAACCTGAGTTAATGAAGGAAATGGGGTGCTAGTTAATACAAAATGTGGATCTTTGTTCTTTTTAGGGCTCACCATAATAATGGTTTCTCAAAGGCTGGAGGTAGCGACCCTGTGCAGAAAGCCCATACAAATCTTTTCTTCAATACTGGACCACCAGTTTTCAGCATGAGCGGTAGCCCATCATCACCTGCAGCTTTTAAAGTAGACACAGCTTTAATAGCTTCCACTATTTTGACTCCATTATAGGGCTACTACGGTTCTGCTGTTGAGCTGCTGTAAGGCTGGGTTGCTGGAGGGGAGTGAGAAACACATGCATGTCCCTATCTCTGGAATTATGGGAAGAAGAGTATAACTGCATATAACATTTCTTCATTGTGTTATTAATGTCTTTAGCTCCCTGGAGTAAGGTTCCCTGTGTGAATTTGAGGACTGAAGTCTGCTTTTTTGCCTGTATGACTCAGAATCAGTAAGCCAGCAACTTGTCAGGTCTTTCTTCTAGAGAGCAGGGAATTTAGTTAATACTTTATATCTGTGATCTGGGTCATATTGCTTTCAGATGTGTTGGAAACATTTTTAAAATGTCTCCATGGGCAGGAGCTCTTCTACTAGTGTTTTTTCTTTTCATCCCCTTTCAGTGCAAGGCATATCCAGTAATGATCCCCTTTTAAAAGCCTTCTATGCTGCCCAGGATGAAGCAAATAGCTCTGTGGAGACATTCAGTGGTCCTGTAAGCCATTGTCAAATAAGTGATGGCTATCATAAATCTGGTTGGAACATTCTGCATCACCCAAGGGTTACTGCAATTTAAAGCCACTAATCACTAATCCCCTCATCCAGAAATAGCCTAATGTGGTTCAGAATCAATAAGTACTATCTGTATCTCTTCACCGCCTCCCACAACCAGATGAGGCTGAAAACAGGAAAATGTTTATTGGCACTCCTTTCTTTATCAAATTAAAATAACCCAGGAAGTAATGAGGTGGAGCAGAAGAATAATGGAACAGGGATAAAAGCACATTGAGGGAACAACAAGGTAGGCTATACAGCAGGGCTTGTAAGTGTGGTACCACTCAATGCCAAGGGCTGCACATTGCCTGAGGAAGGGTTGCAGGGACCACTAGTTACCAGGAAACTGTGTCCATTGGGCCATTAAGGAGGCCCACTAGCCCATTTGGACAAAGAAGCAAAAGGGGACTGAGGAAGGGTGGACTCTTGGATGGAATGCCCATGTTAACACAAGTCAGACTTGGCTGCAGTTTTTCTTTGCACAATGTTCCTTTCACAATGCCATGCTTCCACCAAGTCTTAGTCAAAATCCAGCATGTAAGTATATGTAAACCATGTTTGCACTCTCCAACATCTGGATCTTCAGTTTGCTTTGTGCCTCTTTTACAAGGGATCTTGAACCTGGAATATGCACCAGTTTTTGGAAGTGTGGTTAGATTTTTCACAATGCACACCCCAAAGGGTCTCATTGTGCTTATAAAATGGTTCAATAGGCTTATTTGAAAAAAAAAATGATTCCAAATTGTAAAACTAAAAAAAAAAATTGCTGAAATTCATTGTGAAATAGTTCCTGCCCCAGAAAGAGGTGCTGCCAGATTAAGATTTGGTATGCCATTATAGTACTGTACTTTCCACATCTGACTTCATCTCCCCTAATTTCTTTCCCATCCTCAACTTTGTTTTTCAAGTCACAGAGCTGCAGCTGTTTGTTTTTCAGCATTGGAACTGCAGCATTGTTTTTTTTTTTTAAGTTCTCAAGACTTGTTTAGTAAAAGAGGATGAGACTAGTGGAGTGACACTTATGTATTTTTTTTATTTTATTTATTAAACTCTAGGATTACAAATACCTTTGAGCAGGAACTGCTCATTTACAAAGGTTCCACATCAGAGGATGGAGGGAACACTTACATACAAAGGTTGACAAGAATAACAGACTTTAAACAAGGCAAAGGCTAGGCTTAAGGTTACATTCCTACTTGGAGTCAGACAACATCAACAGGAAAATGCCGGGTAAAAGGTGAGAAATAACAAGTGAGCAGTGGAGTTAGTGAGGGTAGGGTAAGTGGGGAACAGAAAGTAGTAGGCTGGCTGAGGAGCCATTGTCTAAGGGGAAGGGGGTAGAATGGATGCAAGTCTGATAGTAATTGGAGGGCACCCACGTCCAATAAGTGCCAAAGGAAGAGGAGGGTGGGCATAAAGAGGAGGCACAGGGAGAGAGGGAGGGAGGTATGAAGGGAGGGTGGGAGAGATGTAGGAGGAGGGAGCAGGAGCCAGAGTATTGCAACCCTAGGGAGGCTACGGGACAGCTTGGGCCAGCAAGGGAGGAGAGGTAAACCTCTTAGTGGAAACAATTGCACTGACTGGTTGACGTACGGTGCTGTTGGAGTTGCTTTTTGAAGGTGACAAGTGAAGCAGCAGAAAGTGTTTCTTTGTTGAGTGAGTTGTACCATAGTGGGACTCTGTAGGTGAAGGACCTCTGACCCATGGTGGTCCAGCATCTGGGGACCTGGTAGATTTGGTGTTGTACATTTCTTATATGCTGGGAGCTGTTGTTTATAGTAAGAAGCTTTTCAACACCTGGGGGCAAGTGCCCAAGGAGAACCTTGTTGGCTACCAGGCCCGTCTGGTATTGGATCCTGCAGTGGAGTGGTAGCCACCCAATCTGGGCATACAGATCGCAGGTATGTGTTCATTTGGCAGTGCCTGTAAGGAGTCGGCAAGATTTGTTAAGCGCCATTGATATCTTGTGAAGAGCAGTGGGGGAAGCCGAGCCATAGATAACTAGTCCATAGTCAATGACTGAGGTAACAGAGCTGTTAATTGCCAGTCTTAGGGCATCAGCTGTCACGCAATGTTTGTGCCGGTGGAGAAGGCCTAAGTGTATATTCGTAGCCTTTGTGACATTATCGATGTGCTGTGCAAAGGAGAAGGATCTGTCCAGGGTGATGCCAAGGTACTTAAACTCTGGAACTGGTTCGAGTGTGATCCCTGCTCAGTTCCTGATAGTGAGGGATCGAGAGTTATGCTTGCTTTGTGTATTGCAGAAAGTTATAACTTTTGTTTTACTATAGTGCAAGACCAATTTGTGTGAGCTGAACCAGTCTTCAGTGCTCTTGAAGTCACACTGTAGTTGCCTCCTCCAGTAGATTAATATCATGGTGATTTGTGTATATAACAGCGTCATCAGCATAGAGCAATATGTTCTGGTGGAAGACATTCGGGCAGCTGTTCAGGAAGAGACTGAAGAGCAATGGACCCAGAATGGACCCCTGATTGACTCCGGAGAGGACTGGGATTTCATTGGAGATGACACCGGCAATATTAACACATTGGGCCCTGCCTCCGAGGTAACTTGCAAACCAAGGAAATGCATCTTTGGAGAGACCAATATTTGAGAGTTGCCTGAGTAGGAGTGGGTGATTTATGGTGTCAAAGGCTTTAGTTAGATCAATCAACACAGCCCCCACACAGTTACCTTGGTCCAAAATGGCGTGGATGAAGCCCGTAAATTCCAACAGTGCTGTGGCGGTCTTGTGCCCTTTTCTAAAGCCATTTTGTTCAAGGCATTGGATTTTGTATTTTTCAAGGTACTTGACTAGCTGGTCCAAGACTATTCACTCAAGAGCTTTGGAGAAGGGTGGGAGGATGTAGATAGGCCTGTAGTTTGTGTGCAATGCCCTATCTCCTCTTTTGTGAACTGGTGTAATCATTGCCTGTTTCCAAATGGCTGGGAATTGGGCAGTCCTAAATGATAGGTTTAATATCTTAGTTAAGGGTTCTAGGATTTCTTCTAAGTCCAGTGCACACAGCTTCATATCAAGGGAGTCACAGCTGTAACCAGTACTCCTGATAGCTTTCAGAATGTACTTTCTGGCAAGAGGCAATGGGATCTCCTTGAAATAGAATTGCGGTGCTATGTGAAGGTGTGGTGCCTTGTCAGCTTGGTCACTTATGGAAGGGGCATCGAAGAAATTTGGTGGGAGTACACTGCCCAGATTAGAAAACGCATTGTTAAAGGTGTTGGAAATTGTAACAAGGTCGGTTGTTGGTGTATCATTGATATTGAGCATTGTGGGTGGATTCTTGGGGTCCTTTCCAGTGAGATTTTTCATGTCATATCAACATTTGTTCCCGTCCCCCCAGGTATTGGTGAATGCTTCCCTGAAGTATTTCCTTTTGGCATTCCTTATTGAGTCCAGTCATTCCTAGCTGCTTTGAATATTTGAATGTCTCCTGGCTTAGCAGTGGCTCAGGTGCAGTGCCAAAGATGATATCTTTGTTTAAGATGAGTAGTTAGCTCAGTGGTTATCCATGAGTTTGCCTTTTCTTTTACCTTCATTTTTTTCACTGGTGCATTGATATCGCAGGCTGCAGAAAAGTGATTGTTGAATAGGTCCAAGGCTTGGTCAGTATCATTGGTTGAGTCAAGTGCAGACCAGTCCAGACTACGTAGATGTGCAGATGCATATGCAGAGTTAGCAGCTGTGGGTGCAGGTGTGGCTATAAGGGTACATGTGTGTAGCTAGAGAGGCATAGTTTGTGGGGGAGCATATTTATCAGTAATTGTTTTTCTTATTTTTTTATTTCGCTGTTCATATATATCAAAGTGTCACAGGAAGTAATGACAAGTATAGACTGCAAACAGGAAGCATGTAGGCATGTAATTAGACATCATTAAAGAGCAACTGACACCACTCTGACCAAAAGTGCTACATTGCACAATTAGAATAAGAATACCCCCGGTAAATCTCATACCAAAAACTAGATTTCTGCGTTACATCATTTTAAAATTATAAGCTATTTTGTAACCATGATTTTACTACCTGTTCAAAAAAGCCTGTATCAGTGAAGAGCTACTGCTGATGTCATCTCAGGAACTCACAGTCTAGTAATCCTTGTTAGCAAACTCATATGATATGTTTCTCCACAGTTGTAAAGGTCATGTGCAATGGTTTTTACAAGTAGAACAGGCAGCACCATTCATTAAACATTGCTTTAAAAATTATGAGTATTTCAGGTTTTGAAACAAAGCTGGCAATTTTTTTGTGGGGTGCCTTTTTGTTATGGACCTTTTTTCCAGGGTTGCTGGATGCTGGGTCATAGCACACTGTTGTGTAGCTTGCAGACTGAATACGTTTCTGATATGGAGAAAGGCTGAGATCATTTACACCTATCATTCACTTGAGGCGATTTCTAAGGATGCCATTTTAAAACAATTATTCCATCTCATTGTCAATGAGGGTGGGAGAAGCAATGCTGTTCTGAAACCTTACTAGGAGTTTTTAATTTAGCCAGCTCAATGTGTTCTCCCTGTCAGGCTGTCTTGACCTGCATTCAGTGGCTCCAGGGTTTCTGGATGCTGAGTCAGCATGCATCCAGGCTGCTGATGCCATTTGGAATGCAACTCTACTGTGCTTGTTAGGACATTGTATTGCGGCTAGTATTGTAATGTTGGTAACTTCACTGCTGTTTGTCAGTATCTGCTTTACAACAAGTTTTAATAGGGAACTTATATGTGTTAATTCCTACTAGGGGTGGAAATGTTAACTCTGGTAAAATGATTATTTTAATTTAGAGTAGAACAAGATGAGTCTGAATATAAGTCAAAAAACAAATATAAATCAAAAAACCTGACAGGGAGGAAACATTGGGCTGGCTAAATTAAAAAACTCCTAGTAAGGTTTCAAAACAGCATTACCTCTCCCACCCCCATTGACAAGGAGATGGAATAATTGTTTTAAAGTTCCATCCCTAGAAATCGCCTAATTGAATAATAGGTGTGAATGATCTCAGTCTTTTACCACATCAGAAATTTATTCAGTCTGCAAACCTCATGCCAGTGTGCTATCATTCAGTGTCAAGCAACCCTGGAAATAAGGGCCTTAAAAAAAGGCACCCCATAAAAATTGTCAGCTGCATTACAAAATCTGAAACACACATAGTTTTTAAAGCAATGTTTATTGAATGGCGCTGCCTGTTTTACTTGTGAAAACCATTACACATGGCCTTCAGAATTTTGGAGACACAGGTCCTATAAGTTTGCTGACAAGGAGTGCTAGACTGTGAGTTCCTGAGATGACATTATCAGCAGCTCTTCACTGACACAGACTTTTTTGAACAGGTAGTGAAATCAGGGTTACAAAATAGCTCATATCTTTAAAATGAAGTAATGTAGAAATCTACAGTAATTTTTGATATGTGATTTACTGGGGGTATGCTTATTTTAATTTTGCAATGTGGCAGACATAGTGACAGTTGTTCTTTAATGAATAACTATTAAAAAAGAGAAACCTCCAAAAAAATTGCACTATACTCACTCATTATGTTTTTTTCTGGTGAAATGCAAGGAGACTAAGTACAAAGACAGTAATGATCACAAAACGGTTTTCCTCGTGTTATCTGTATGAATAGAAGTTAGGGGTTACAGTAATCGGGCAAAGACTAAGTGCCATCAGTAGCAATCCAGAAGTTCATCAAAATCCAGTGTAAGTGGTTAGAAGGCTGTCCAAAGAAAGAAGGTTGGTGTGAAATGCAAAGAGATATGTGTGAATAGAGAAGTGAGTAAGGGTTAAATGAGGGACAAGTGAGAGAGCAAGAAGAAAAGAAATTTTACTGTGCATAAAACAGGAAATCAAAACAGTGCAACAACAATGTATTTTGGTTTTGTTTCTGATTGTTTTGTAAACGTTTGTCTATTGTATTTTGCTAGATATGAAGGAAGTGGCTACTGTGGGGGTCATGTGATGCTCAGCTAGAGGGAAGTCATGTTTTAGCGAGCTCCACTATCCTACTGCAATTTTTAAGCCTAAAATATCCAGCTCATGCCACCTAAACTCCAACCAACCTTTGAATTTTCAGTTCTGTCTGAAGAAGGTGGGGAGTTCTACTTACAAACGAAGATGAACAGGAAACCTCCATACCTCCTTGTGTACCAGATATGCAGGCCATGCAGGATCCAGCTCAAGAATCGGAGGCCAGACATCCACGCTGCAGCTCATCTCCCCAGGAAGATACAGCTGAATTATTCCCCTTGCATGTCTATTCGGAACTTTCTTTGATCAAGGAAGCCATCCTTCATCTCATCAGGGAGGTCACTGAAATAAAACCTGCGCTTATACAGCTATCCAGCTAAGTTGCAGATACTGAAGTCAGAGTGGGCTCATTAGAATGTGCACAAGAAAAAATCCAGCCTGAGGTCATTGCTCTTAAATGCATGACAGCGAAGCTCGAGGAGCGCATCGATGATCTGGAGAGGAGGAACCGCCAAAACAATTTAGTGTTACTAGGTTTACCTGAAGATGAGGAAGGACCCAACGCCATACAGTTTTTGCAAAAGTTCCTCAAGAAAACTGTTGGGAACTCACTACATGGCCCAGAGTATGTAATTGAGCAAGCTCACCGCTTGTTAAGAGCTAAACCTCTCCCTTATGATCCCCCTTGGCAGATAATTTTTAAATTGTTAAATTACTTTGACAGAGAGCATAGTTTGAGAGAAGCGAGGAAACTCTCTGTGATATTGTGGGACCATAAAAAGCTTTACATGGTGCCTGATCTTTCTTACAAAACCCGGCAACTGCATGCTATCTTTCGACCAATTACATCTATGTTGTGGGCTGTGGGAGTTAAACAAGAATTCTTTATCCCGCCAGGCTAGAGGTCACTTTTTCTGATGGGACTAAGCAATTTAATTCCGCTGAGGATGCCCTGACAGCCCTTCGGAAATTCTTCATGGACTTATTTGCTAAATGAGAGATGTGTCTGGGACATGCTGCTGTTAAATAAATTGGGAGATATGAATCCAGCCTTCTAGCAAACTCTGATCTGAATAATCGAAAGAAAAATGTGCAAACTTTTTTCCGATCTTTCTTCAAGAACCTTTTTTTGGATTGAGTAACCTTTTGCTAACTGTGTTTCCTTTTAGCCAGTAGTTATGAGGAGTGAGAACTGTCAATCTAGAAGGGTAAATCTCCCCGGTGACTCTATTATTTTGATGTTGTTTTTTCAATCTATTCAAACTCAGGTTGCTCCCCGAATCCCTGCTGTTAACTGGCTGCTACCTGTTTAAGGACCTTCACAAATATGTTTTATTTGGCTAGCTTTTGGGTTTAGCAGGACTGGCTGTTTCATTTATTTCTCCAGTTTGTTTAACTTATTCCTGTGGGGGGCCTGAACTAACCAGCCAAGATGGAAGCTGTGTAACGACGCGGTTGCAGTTCCACTCTTATCCATTCTGTTACATCCGAATTCTCAACACCCATATCTCCAGAATATTTCTACGGATTTGCATTCTGTACATTGAGCTGAAGCTAAATCTACCTAAAGTGAGTAAATCGGACAAGGGATTGCTATTTTATTGTCTGTTGAGGATTTTTGTCATTGCTACCTCAGGCCTGTAAGACATTTGCAAACCACCAGGCTCCAGCAGGGGAGCAGTCCCAAGAGAGGAGATGGCCCACTCTAATGAGCATCAGATCCTCCTTACTCAGAAAGTGGATCAACAACTGGGTATTATTACCTCTATGCTAAACAAAGTATTATTGGATATAGCAGCACTCATTTCCACCACCTCTAACACTAAAAAAGATGTTGAGAAGTTAACCTCTAGAGTGATGGATACTGAACTTCAAATTAAACAGCAAGACCAAATCCTACATGATCAATTTCTCCAAACTAGGCACCATTATAACCAGATACAGTATCTACTGGTCAAGGTTGATGACCTTGAAAATCGAGGGAGAAGAAAAAACATTCGGATTGCAGGGCTCCTGGAGGGGACTGAGGGCCCAGATATGATCTCCTTTTTGCAAACTTCTCTTCCAATAATGCTTAAACTGAACAACCCCCCCCCTTGGAGCTAGAGAGGGCCCAGAGGTCACTAGCCCCAAAGCCTTAGCCTGGGGACCATCCTCGCCCAATACTGTGTAAATTCGCCAGATACCCGGTTAAAGAACTATGTCTGAAAGCTGCTAGAGACCTCAGAATGCTGCATTGGGACAGGGCTCCCATTCAGATATTCCAGGACTATTCATATGACTTATCCCAGAGACATATAGCCTATGGTCTGGTAAAGCAGGCCCTTTACAAGTTAAACCTTCCCACCTCTCTAAGATACCCTTTGCAACTATGTGTACTGTATAGGGGTGAGCAGCTTACCTTTAACTCCCCGGCTGAGGTGGAACTCTTCTTGGAGGACATCGGTGGTGAAGCTGGGCAATAACGAAAGTCCACCCATCCACCTCGTAGTGATGCCACATCATTCATGGATATCTCTGCTCCTTCTGAAGGCTCTCAGGGCTGAAACTCTATGCCCCCCCCCCAGCGCCAGCTGGAAGACCCGAGTGGCAGAAGCAGCATAGGAGTAGACAATGAAAGAAAGCGCCTGGCAAGTTGGGGAAGCCCTCTCTGCCTTCTACTGAGAAATCACGAAGGAATCACTCAAGGACCCAGCAGTGGGTCCCACTGGCTTCAGGAAGCAATGACTCCTCCACCTACTCCACGCCTGTGAAACTGTCCAACAGATATGAGCCGCTCAGAGATTTGTTGCCAGCAGACCTGGTTTTGCCCGACAGAAGCACCAGCCACACAGATGTACTCCGCCTGGACAATGCCAAGGGGCTGGCTGAAAGGGCTCTCTTCGAGACTGACTGGGCAGCTGAACCTCGGAGTCCATGGGAGGACAGGAGCTTCATGTCTTTATTGGTGAAGCCGCAAGATGGGTAAAGGTCCGAGGGTTATGTAATTTTGTCAAATGTTTTGCTGTGGTATACGGGGCAGCTGGAGATCCAGGGCTTCCCTAGCTTGTCCTCAGTGTAATGTCTCCTTTCCTACGGCCAGGCTGTAACATCCACCTTGTGCGATGTACTCTGAGTCCTCATTACTATGAGCCCCAGCCCCTTTTCTCCATTCCTTCTCAAGCAGCACTGCTCACTCTCCGCGACTCACAAATGACGTTCAGATCCTGGATTAAATGTGCCGTGTACAGTCCGGCCTGATCTGGATTAAAATGTAAGTAGTTGGGCTCCTAGTTATATGTTAATCTCCTCCGTTGAGGAGTTATTGCTGTTATGAGCTTTACAGGGTAACCCTGCTACTATAGTATGTAGCATCAGTGTCACCACTTCATCTGTTTAGTTTTTAATTGCCAGCAGGTTACTGCATGATTTCAGGTGAGGGGTTTTGATTTAGCTCCATATTACAAGCCCCTGACATGTTACCCTGTAACTTTTCTGGGATTTTAATCCCCAAGGCTTCTCCCGCAGATTGGGGCTGCTGCCTTGTATAATAAGGTGCTCTGGCACTCAGGAGATATCTCTCATGTGGAGTAGAGTAAGAATCTATAGAATGTGGGCTGTCTGTAGAATGTTGCCTTATGGAATATGTTTAAAGCCTGAAACTTATTGGGAGCTAATATTGCTTCAGAAGGTTTACTGTGGAGTTATTTCCAGGCACAAGCCCACTGGTGTTAGTGGCCACTATATTTCAAGGGGTGTCTGGATTATGAATGTCCCTCTCGTTCTTACACCCTAGGGGCCCTGATATAGCAATGATATCACCATGGTGACAGTATTTGTGACATTGCAATGTGTAGTTAATTGCACCTACCATTCCGGTAGAGGTACTTATTTTCTTTTCTTTACTAAGCTGAAAGAATCTTAATGTCATTATAATTCTCAATACATTCTGGCTCTCCCTGCTCTTTCTACCCATTGGTGAAAGCTAGTTTAGGGTTGGCATGGGTGTATTTGTTACAGGATATGGAGAACTGGCACCCCCTTTACAATGTTTTTGATGGCTAGAGATGCACGTACAGTGCTGTCCTCCTTGTGCGACCCTAATTCCACAGGTTATTCGGACTCCCCCACACTCCTGGGGATAGTCCTGGGCCATTGGGAGTCGATGGTGTGTTTGCCTCCTCCCTGGTCAAAAACAGACTACACCTCCCACTCTGTCCTTGGTGAGGCACTTCAGCATCTATTCAGCATGCTGACCTACCTTTCAGCCGAGGAGCTGCTCTTTAACTTACCTAACCTAACCTCCTGGATTGTGTTCGTACTCTGGAAACATCCAGGACACTCCAGGGTGGTTTATAGGTTTCTTTTTCTCTTCATTGTCCTTTCAGGTTTATTGATACTTATAAAAGTGATTTCAGTGTTTATTAGGACTTGCAGAGAACATGTTATGGCCCTGTTTAGGCCTGTTGGGCTGTTAAAGTTAGGGTGGGGACCCTTATTTAGTTATTGGAATATTCATATTAGCTTTCAGCTAACACTTTACTTAGCATCAGTGTTTATCTATAGTTGTTGGCACACAAAATGGAAACATCCTGACAATGGCTAAGTTTTCAGATATCACAACCACTACTTGGAATGTCAGGGGTTTGAATTCTCCCATAAAGAGAAAAGCGGTACTATCCCAGCTAAAAACAATTGGGCACCCAAGTCACTTTTTCACAAGAGACTAAACTAAGTTCCAAAGAATCTGTGAAGTTGGTGAGGGATTGGGTAGGTACAGAAGCTCATTGCACGACAAAATTGGCCAAATGGGGTGTATCCATTTTGTTACATAAATCACTGCAATGGCAGGCTAAAGAGGTTTACAGAGGGGGAGATGGTAGTGGATCATTCTGAAGATCTCTACACCCTCTGGCCCCTGATCCTTGCAAATATATATGATCCCAACGAAGATTCACCTGCATTTTTTTTTTACTCTATTTCACAAAAACTCATGGATATATCGTATGACAATCCTAAGTTGCTCATGGGAGGTGACTTTAGTCTGGTAATGGACAGTCTTCTGGATAGATCCAATGCCAGACCAGAGCCCCATTGCAGAGCACAGCAGGCACTGCAAGATCTTATTTCTCTGCATCAGCTGTTCAATGTGTGAAGGGTATTGAATCCTTCAGTAAAAGATTTCTCCTTTTTCCTCTGCACCCCACCAAATGGCAACTAGATTGGATTATTGGCTCACTTCTCCTAACATCTCTAAGGCCACCTGTGGGGTAGTTATTTCCCAAATAGATATCTCCGATCATGCCTCTGTCTCCCTTACATTTGTACCCACTCTAAAAATCTCCAAATCACTACTGTGGAGGTTGGATCCCCTCCTACTGTATGATAAGGACTTCACCCAGTGGCTTCAGGCGGCTACAGAAGAATTTTTCCTTTACAATCCCCCTTCTTCTGCCTCAGCTGCAAGTACTTGGGAGGCCCACAAGGCCACTATTAGGGGAGGTATCATTAGCTTCGCCTCATATAGGCAGAAGATGAGGGACCAGGAACTTCTCCTGCTAGAGAACACTTTAAAAGATATGGAGGCTAAGTATAAAGTGAAGCACTCAGTGCTTCAGACACCGACAGTTTTAACTGCTCTGACTGCCAAAATCAATATGCTGGTCAGCAGGAAGACTGAGCTCTATATTCACAGAGCCAGCACCGTTGCCAAGCTGAGGGTGAAAAGGCTAGCAAATTGCTGGCCTACAGGTTAAAACAAAGATAAGCTGAAAGAGTTATCACCAGCCTAAGGGACGGGTCAGGGAAGCTCTCCATGAATCCCACCTCTATTAATAACACTATGACCGAGTACTATAAAATTCTTTACTCTACCCATAGTTGTTGGGACAGTGAGTCTTACACCCAATGTATTGAGCCCTTGCCTTTTGCTAAGCTTTCTGACTCACAGAAAGCCACACTAGACCTACCCAAAACAGAGGAAGAAATTGACAGAGCCATTACTGAGATGGCTCCTCATGAAGCATCTGGGGGGATGGTTTTTCAGTGGATTTTTACAAACTAGTTCAGCCTTTCATTACAGCCCCCCTGGCGAACATGTTGAATGAGGCACACTCATGTGGGCAGCTCCCTCCTACCCTATCTGAGGCCATAATTACCATACTACCAAAAGAGGGTAAAGATCTCTCTCTCCCTCCCCTCCAGTTACAGGCCTATTTCTTTAATCAATACTGATGCCAAGATTCTGGCCAAGGTTTTGGCCACTAGACTGGAGGAATTCCTTCCAGAGATTATTCACCCTTTACAGGTGGGGTTTGTTAAGGGTCAAATCAGCTCAGATCATATCTGGGCCCTAGTACTCTTAATACAGATAGTGGCCTCCCTCCCCACCACAGTGACAGCGGTTACAATGGACTTTGAGAAGGCCTTTGACATGGTAGGCTGGGAATATTTATTCACAGTCATGAACACTTTTAACTTTGGCCCGTACTTTACCACTTGAATAAAGAATCTTTATGCCTACCCTACCGCCAGGGTCCTTACCAATAATGTCCTCTCTGAACCATTTTGCCTACAGAGAGGGACCAGACAAGGATGCCCATTATCCCCCCTACTTTTTGTTTTAGCTATTGAACCCCTTGTGGCAGCCCTCAGAAATCACCCTTATATAAATGGACTTCAGGTTAAGGACAAATGTTATATCCCTAAGTTGTATGCCGATGACTGCCTGATCCTGACCCGTGACCTACCACAGAGCCTACCACACATTCTTTCTACATTACAAACATTTGGTAAAATCTCAGGCTTGAACATCGATCTAGCAAAGTCTGAAATCCTCCCTCTTAATGCTCTTACTACATAGGCCATTGTGGATTCCCACTGTCTGGCCTGGGCAAGATCCGAAATAACATACCTGGGCATTCAGCTTACCTCCAAACTCTCATCCTTAATGGACATAAACTTTAAATCCCTAGTGACCAAACTACAATCTGCCACAAACAGATGGCCTCATTTGCACCTCTCCTTGGCAGGCAAGATTGCCATGATCAAAATGCTGCTTGCCCCTAGAGTATACCACCTACTATCCCATATTCCCTTTCTTCTTTCTGATGCATGGAATCAAAAGCTGAACACTCGATCAGCTCCTTTTTATGGGGTTCGCACAGACCTAGATTTAGTAGAGCTAAACTGAGGGCTCAAAACCTGAGGGGAGGCTAGAACCTACCTGACTTCTCACAGTACTCCATAGCATTTATAGTAGCAAAGACCCTAAAGGAGGAGGGTCCTTGTCACTCTCTTCACTTTTTGGCATGGTCCCAAATTGAAAGAGATCTCTTTCAGGGCCCTTCGGTTTCTGTGCTGGTACTTCACCCCCTTCCAAAGCCGCACAAAGGCTGGCTTTCCATCCGTCATGCACATCAAGTCTGGCAAAAATTGGGGCTCAAAACCTCTCCATGCCTTGACTTGGGAAGTCATACTCCTCTCTGAAATAACCCCAGCCTCTGTATTTATAAATCTCCTGTGAACTGGGTGGACTGGGCCGCTAAAGGAATATTTTACATTGGGGACTTGAGATCCCCAGAACACTCAGACATGGACTCATTCCAGGGTTTGCAAAACAGGTATGGCCTTCCCCACAGTGATTTTTGGAAATATCTTCAGATGAGAAGCCTATGCTAGTCTTGGGTTAAGAAAAGATGCACCTGTATCACTTGTATGAAATGTAAAGTTGATAAACCATCTCTTCCTATAGATGACTGGATTATGCATTCCAAAGGTAGGGCTGGTCTTATACAGAAATTTCAAAGAGATAGTGCTCCCAACCCCTCTCTGCCGGCCAAAACCAAGTGGGCCACCGCATTACGGATCACCATTGCTGATCTACAATGGCGACAGTGCTGGTTGAGAACTCGCCAGGCCTGCTGTATTCCCCAAAGCCTTCTTTTACAGAATAAAATACTGCGCCTCTGGTTCTATACCCCGTCCCAACTAAACAAGATGGGTCTTCTCTCCTCCAACTGCTGTTGTAGATGTGAGGCCCCAGACACATATCTGCTTCACATCCTGTGGTCATGTACTCCTTTGAAGTCCTATTGGGAGGCAGTAATCCTACATTGTTCCCTTATCTTAAAGACGTCTCTTCTAGCAGATCCTGGTCTTTGGCTATTAGGGCTTATTCCCAAGGTTCTCACTCTCCCCAAAGGCTCATACAGGCCTCGGTAGAATGTAAGCAATTTATCATACGTCACTGGAGATCCCGAGAGGTTCCATCCCTGGTAGAGTGACTCAGTGCCATAGAAAGGTTGGCCACCCTGACCAAGATATCTTGTGTTAAAAACCAGTGTTATAACAAGTTTGAAGCACTTTGGGCCCCTTATTTAACCTATGTTGACCACAGTAACCATGCCTTGACCTCTAGATTTTCGAAGGACAAACTGAAACCTCCATGATCACCCTAGTAGTTATGGTTGATTAATTGTTAAAAGACTGCAATGACTTTTCTTTGTAGCTATCTTGAGTGTCCCACCTCCAGATGGTCATACAGGTCCCCCTCAAAAGCAAATTTCTGTACCTCATGTGAAGATGTCCTCTCGTTCTTGAGCCTGCCTTTTTAAAGTGAGTAAATACCTTTCTCTGGGTTTTCTTAGTATACCCATGGTAGGATTTTCCAAGTTTAATGATACTTCACAGTTCATACTTCGTTAAGCCAGTTGTAATACATGTACACCAGCACATTATGGTTGTTTGTATGGTGTCTCAGCTGTTTGTATTAAGTGGCATGTTTGTAATCACTTTATCAGCCATTTGGTCTAATGGTTCTACATATGTAATAATCTGAAATCTCCTAATAAAAAGATTAACTGCAAAAAAAAAAACTTATTCCTGTGAATTGTAACAGGAGTTCTTAGCAATTAGAGATCGCTATTATTCTTTGTTTACTTTATAGTCTCCTGTTTTATTATTGATTATTATGACAATATTTGCATGTTATGAATATGCAAACAGAGTCCCCCCATGGAGTGGTGATGAAATTATTTGTTTTTAAGGAATTATCTAATGCTTTAACTCATTGCTTCCACAGGATCTCTCTGAGGTTGCACCACTTGTCTCCTGTGTACTGTTAACAGTAAATCATGGGCCTTTCTAAGCAAAATCAAGCTATAGTCATCATGCCACAAACAAATCCTAATAGCTCAAGAACCTTAAGTGCTAGACACAAAGTATGAGTGGCAAAGTTATTCAGCACAACATTATCTTTCCAATGGTGGTATGCAAATAATAATATGCAATTTTATTTTTTTCTATGCTGGTTGAAACAGCAAAAAAAATATTTTTTTCACTAAAACAGGAAACATGAGTCATACACACCATACCATAAACAAATGAGAATAACTCCTAACGTATACATGATATACACAAAAAATCAGTGGCAAAGTTGTTCAGCACAAAATTACCTATCCAATGGTGGCATGCAAATAATAATAAGTCATTTTTTTTTCTATGCTGGTTGAAACAGCAAAAAAAAAATTTCACTAAAGCAGGCAACATAAGCCATATACACATACCATAAACAAATGCGAATAACTCCTAACGTATACATGATATACACAAAATATCAATGACAAAGTTGTTCAGCATAAAATTACCTTTCCAACGGTGCTATGCAGTCAAATATATATTATATTCTGTTACACTATATATTAAAATATATAAGTGACTTCTCCAGACGTTGCAAGGGCACACTGGGAGTCAGTAGCCGACTTCTGCAGGCGTCCTCAGGACACACCAGTGTATATTGCTGAGGACTACATGCATCTGCTAGGAGACAATAAGTTAATGCAATAGGATCTAACCTATTTTCATCCTATGACATACATTATTTAAAGCAGAAATTAGGTACCAATTGCTTAAGTTAACAGAATATGGATGCCTTTTAGCCAGTTGTTATGGGGAGTGGGAATTGTCACTTAAGAAGGGGTAAAACTTTTCCCGGTGACCCTATTCTTTTGGTTGCTATTCAGCTGACTCTTTGATGCTGTTTTTCAGTCTATTTAAGCTTAGGATACTTCCTGAATCCTTGCTATGTTACTTGACTGTTAACTGGCTGCTATACGTTTAAGGACCTTTACTAATTACACAGTGTTAGTGGCTCAGCAGGTAGCACACTCACCTCTGAGGCAGGGATATCAGAAGGTTGTGGGTTCTATCGTCACACCAGGCACTTGGATTAATATTCCAATATTGACACTGTAGTGAAACATAAGGGGGGGTGCTGCACTCCTTAGGTGCCATCTCTCAGATGATACATTAAACCGAAGTCCCATCTGCCTGTTCAGGTGGATGTTAAAGATTCCATGGCACTTCTCGAAAAGAGTAGGGGAAGGTTTTTTTTAATATAACAGAACAATAAGAGAACAACCAATAGAGTACAACATAAGATACAAAGAATAGGGATAAACTGCATCAGGAAACACAAACAGAAAAAAGAAACATCCAAAGTTCGGAAGAAGTGAAAATAATTGAGCGGCCAAGCCCATAGGTTATGTGAAATGTTCCTTCCCACATCCTAGTCAGTTAAGCAGCACACATCCACTCTGCTTAGAATGAGTTTCACTCTCTGTGCTTTGCTCCGTACTGTCTTTCTTGCATCTGGTTCCTCCTTACCCCTTTCTATTAAGCCCCCTTCGTATTTTCCCAGCTCTACTTCTTTTCCCGTTCCTGCCTTCTGTTTGTTTCTTTGGGGGGGGGGAGTTCTCCAACCTCGTGTCACAGTATTGCTCAGTTCATCGGTTGGTGTCCTGTCCTCACTACTGCCTGGGGACTGTCAATCATTACCTCTCCATACTTTAGATACAGCCATGCTACGCTTTCCGTTCCAGCCTCCTGGACTGCCTGCTTTGTTCGGTAGCCTCCTGCCCATTTACCATTTGCTTCAGATTGTGCAGTCTTGGAACCCATGGAATGCCATTATTCCACTCAGAGCCTTGCCTTCAGAATACCATTACCCCGACTTCTGTGCTACTGCTGCTGCTGCTGGCGTATTAGTGGCCTGTACCCTTTCCTTGCCTGCCTTATGAGCCGCATCGCTATATTACTTTACGCTTCTGCTCCAGGGCAGACAGCTTGGCGGGACCAGTCTGTAAACCACTCCCTATTCTCAGCCGTTGACATTTGCCAAACTTCTTTTGCTTCAGCCTTCAGATCAGGACCTTTGCTTACTTGATTGTCATATACTGGTATCGTAATGTCTTAGCCCTGAATTCCCTACTGCATCCTGCATCTCTGTGGTCATGCCATGCTGTATGTTCAGAGCTTTCCAGCCAACACCGAGCTGGACTCCTGCTTGTAGCTGTACTCAGTGCTTCCAGTGCCACCTGCTGACCCTACTACAATCGCATTACCTGCTCATGGCCCTGCTGTCTGCGGAGTTCCTGACATCCGCTGCTTGCCATGCATGATGACTTGCCTCAACTCCTACTCTTCCTTCGTGCTGTCGTTTTTTGCTAGTGCAGGCAATTCCACTACCGATTCGGCATCATCTGCTACTTGTACTTCATGCTAATCTCATCGATATAATGGACTCAAACGATGATTCATGCATCACAGTTTAAAAGAACAAGGTTAAAACTGTACACCTTAAAATAAGGCAGTATTCTCAGAACTACTACTGGAGTTCTACAAGCCACAGAAGCTTAACTACAATTGAGGCCATGTTTTGTAGGCTTGTGGTTGTTCAAATTACTGGGATTTTATTTTCTATTATGACTCCTTCTATTATTGCTGCTTGGTTGTCCATAAATGACCTTAGGAAGGATCAGACTCATTGCTTGCCATTCCAATTCCATCGGGCCCCACTATGTACCACTGTATTATTTAGTGCCGCTTCGTGCTACCTTTCCTGCATTAGTGCACTGCTCTGACTACTATTACTACTACTTCTACTACTCCTGCCCACATACATGTCCGTGCTTATAACCTGTTACTTATGGCTTGCACTAATTGCATTTCTGTCTCCTGCGCTTCCCTAGCCATCTGGAATCTCCTAACTATACCAGTCATGCAAGGTCCAAACATTGGCTCAGTGCTCATTCAGCAGCTTCCAAAGTTGCTCTTATTTCCTCTGTCTCATCCAGCATGGGACCTGAAGGTTCACATACTCTTATCTTGTTACCTACTGCACCTCGTACCTGCTTCGCCTTTGGAGCCAGATGCTTGATTATTCATACACTATGGCTGCCTATGCCACATCCAGCCTGGAGGTTCATACATCTCTCAGCCTGCCACGCCCAATCTGGGTCTGGAAATTCATCTACTTCTTACTCCTACCTGGCTTTCTACCTTACCAGTGGATCTGTGTGGGTCTGGCTGCACTTACATGGTTACATGGTGCTAGCCGCCACTCTAACTACTACGCCAGCTGACCTATGAAGGCCAAGCCGTGCATCCTAACTGTGTGACTAGCTGCCAATTCTACTATTTATTAACTTGCCACTCTATTTACCTACCAGCAGACCTCCGAAGGTCTGGCTGCGCTTTCATGTTGCCTGGAGCTAGCCACCTCTCTACACCTCACCAGCTGATGGATAAGCTGCATATCTCACTGAGGGCTAGCTGCTACGTTCTATTCCCTATCACCTGCCTACCTTGGTGCATTCCTTGCTACTTTATTTCTTCAGTTATGCAGTCCACTCACACATGCTTATATTGGGCTTGCCCTGTCATACGTCATGAATGCTGCTAACTTAGTACCAGTGCTTCAGATTACTTCCCTTACAGCCTGCCAAGATTTCAGCTCAGCTCTACAGCCGTTGCCTTCTATATCATCACCTAAGAATATAATCTACTCTTACTGTACTTTATCAGAATTGGATTCATCAGTCGGTAGTCTTGTTGCAAGCCTTCTACCACTCCACATATTATACTAGCCTCCGTTAGCAGAAATCTGGAAGTCGTACTACTTCTATTTCATCCTGCCTCACCTGCATCACAACCTGTATATAATTACTCCAGCCACCTATCATTTGCTAGCCTCAGGAGCTCCACACCTGCCTTGATCAGCTCGGGGCCTGGAGATTCGCATATTCTACCATACGCCTACCTGTTGCCATGTCAGCCAGCCCCAGGAGCTCCTTAGCTATGGACTCACATCTGGGTATTTAGACTTTCCTCATCTATTCTTTGGATGCTTTGCCCTGCCGTTTCAGTCCAATGAACTTACTGCTGCTACACTCTTACCAGGACACTTTGTTGAGCTTATCCTGAAGACCTACACTATTCTGATTTATGCTCTAAGGATTCTAGGACCCTGTGACAACACTACTTCCCATGACTCGGCCTCTTCTGTTATTACCTTCTAGGACTCCTAAGCTTGACTACTCAGGACTCATCAGATATTCTTCACCAGTCAATTCTAGTTAAGATATCACTCCAGCTTTGAAACTTAGATGTTAACATTGTTATGCAACTATTTGGATCCATGAAGCTTTCCAGTTCCCTTGCTTGTACCATTCTTCAATTCCCTTGCTTCATACTGCATTTACTATTGCAATACTACTTCCCTACTAGTATGTCTGCATCATGTAACTTTACTTCCTAATGCACCTGATCTATGTACAGGTCCACTTATTTACGTTCCTTGCTCATACTACCTGCTCCACCCTTACAGGGCCTTGAGGTCCTCATGACTAACTTGCCATTTACAACCTTCTGCACTCCTCATGAGCTGGAAATACATTTGACTTACGTCTCCCTGTTCACTGCGATCACTACCTACCTCACAGGCTTACTTTTCCCCTCCAGTTTGGAGGTTCTTACTGTTCCGTCCTCCCGATCATGCAGCATATGCCAGTTCTTGTGCTTCATTGCCACGGCCTTCATTGCTAACCTTGCCATGCAGAACTTGACCCAATGGTCCTCCTTCTAGACATGGATGCTGAGCCTGATTCCTAGATCTCCTCTGCGAAGTCATCTTCACCTGCTGGAGCACTTCACCACCTGCAGTTTGTCGGTTCACATTTATATCAGCCATGGATTCCACTCTACTTCATTTCGGCCTGCTCATGGATTTTAGACCTTGGAGTTTACTGCTTGGATGCTTCCTCTATTCGGCTGACATGTCAGGATTCGATATTTCTTCAGTTCCTCAGTTTCTGGATTGGGTTTTACAACATCAGTGTTCGGATTAGCCGATTAAAATGTTTAGGATTACTCTCCTTTAGCATGCCCAGAAGGACGGGCAGGTCAGTAGTCATGGGTCCTCAGAGGTTTCCCCCCAAGGGGGGTTTTCCTCTCCTGTGTGCTACTGGTCGCACTCTCCGGAGTTGGAGGAGGTGATCATACTGCTATTCTATTCTTGGGGGTCATCATTCTACTCGACTCCTTCTATCGGTCAGATACAGAACAATCGTATATTATTTTTTGGGGGGTCTCGTACTATGGGACTACACATCCTTCCTATGGTGGGATACAGAGAAAGGTCAAAACAATATCAAAATATAACAATAACTCCTCAGTTCAGACATCTAAGCACCTTGCATATACTAACTAATTCATATGTACTATAATCACTGACTTGTTCATGTCTATGCTGAAGTACCTAAGCACAAATCATTCTATACTACTAGTACCTGGCAAACATTGTCTTACTTACCCAGCTGGCCTCTGTATCCAGCCATAATCTACATCATCCAGCTACAGTATGTAACATAAGCACTGAGCTATGAAAAACACATAAATCACTCTCAGAATTGTCATAGCAATAATATACGTAATGTCCCTTAACCATGGAAAAAGAAATCAAATCATTCTATTTTAAACAGGCTTTGAAATCTTTCCTTTGGGAAAAAGCCTATGGTTGTATTGTTTTCTGATTTGATTCTGTTTGGTTTTATGATGCTGATTTTTGTGTTTTTATCTTATTGTACTGCACCTTGAAACTTGAAAAGTGCACAACAAATAAAGTATATTATTATTATTATTATTATTATATTATCCTTCGTAAAAGGAACTGTCTTCAAGCGAGCAAACTACACATTATAAATCAAATGTTTTTGTTCAAAAAAACTGTGGCCAGATAAATCATGTTCAGTCTTTTCAAGCACACATAAAGGCAGCTGATACACCTGCTGTAAGACAAATTTACATCTAGCGTGCCATAAATGAAATTTAATCATTGCAAAGAAAAATCTCACCACTCCATCATCTAAAGTAGTATGGCATAGCAAGAAACTACCCACCACCTCAGCATAAGTAACTGCTTGCCAACAACAATTGTTCCATCGTACAGATAGATCATGCCAAAAAAGCTTGTACATAAGGACATTGTATGTAAAAATGTTCCATGGTTTCTTCCTGAGCCATACAAGTCTGCCGAGGACACATCCTTTCCGAAACCATTTTATGTTTGGCATTACCTTTAACATTAAGCCTACCATGGCTATTAAGCCACATGACATCCCACAGTCTAGGAGGGATCAGCTTATCAGTTAGACAAGTAAGCACTCGGTCATGATGATGGTCAGGTATACCTTTAAAAATCGGAGAAAGGGATTGAGTTTAAGATTGCAAATCCAAATAAATACATTCACTAGGTTTGGACAAAATCTGTTCCAGGCATATTTTCCATTTATTTAACTTTTTAATAGCAGGCCTCAAATATGCAGGAAAGGAAGAAACCAGTAAGGGCTTACCTGCTGGCAAATGCCGTAGCCTATGTAAAGATCCAAGCCAAAGATCTGCATAAATGACCCATACAGCAGGCTGTGGCCTTGCCAAGTCAACCAAATTCCTATGAAAGAAAATACTGTAATAAAACATAATGGGATTAATACAGTTTAAACCACCCTGTGCAAGAGGGATATATAACTCATCCCTTTTAATCGGGTTCAACCTACTGCCCCATATAACCTGGAAAAATAGACTAAGAAGCACAGTCTCCAAATTTTGGGGTAAAGGGTAAACAACACTGAGGTATAAAAATATGAGAATTAGAAATGTTTTAACAAGAGCGACCTTAGTCTGCTTCGACTGTTGCCCGGATTTCCATACAGCAACACGATGTTTAGCAATCTCAAGTTTCTCAGTCTAGTACAGAACAGCATTATCCCCTTTCCCAAACTGAATTCCCAAGACCTTAATGGGACCCCGTAGAACAGCAATACCCTGCAAGTCCATAAAGCTAGGAGGTGTGGTACCTAAAGAATGCAAAAAACTCTTTGATTTGTTCAAAGATGCCCCAGCCACAACCGAATAGGTATCAAAATGTTGCAATACTCTGTTTCCTGAGGTAGCATTAGAAACAAAAACACACACATCATCAGCATATGCTGAAATTTTAGCACACACTGAGCCATGTTTAAGATGAATTCCTGAAATGAGATCATATTGATCAATGGTTCTCAACAATGGTTCCAAACAAAAAACATAAAGAAGGAGGCTCATGGGGCATCCTTTCTGAATCCCCCTATGAATAGGGATGTAAGACCCCAAAAAAACATTTACTAAGGGTAGGGCAGAGGCATGCTTATATAACAAAGCAATCCAGGAAACAAATGTAGTAGATATGCCATAAGAGCACAACACCTGAAATATAAATTGATGGGGACCCGATCAAACATCTTCTCTTGATCAAAGGACATGAGAAACCCAGTAACATCATCATCTTTCCCCTGTTCCACTAATTCCCTAATCAACAGGAGATTATAGTCAATGGTTCTACCAGGAATAGAACAAGTTTGGGTAAGAAAAATCAGGGTAGGAGCAACTTGAAGTAATCTAGTATTCAAAACCTTCATTAATATCTTTAAATCAGTATTTAAGAGACTCAATGGTCGCCAGTTAAGAAGGTCATGTGCACCCTTCTTAAATATCAGAATTTGTGTGGAAATGCACAAATGAAAGTCTATTTCTTGATGCTGTAAACACCACTTAAAGACAGCCGCAAGAATCTCACAGAGAAGGGAACTGCAAGATTTATAAAATTCAGAAGGCAAACCATCAATACCAGGTGCAGTGTCATTCTTCAAGTGAGAAATATCCCAGGCCACCACTTCACTACTTATTGAGGAGATCAAGGGGAGGAGGGGAGTATCAGCGCAATCCAGAAGGGAAAGGGACATAGGGAAGTGCCTAATGCTTTGGTCATCCAAAGAAGGAGCAGAATACATGTCTGTAAAATAGTCAGTAATCGTCTGAAAGATGTCAGGCACAGTAGTATGGATAGTACCATCACAGCCCATTATCTCAGTCATAACCCAATCAGAAGCCCTCTTACTACTACAGTTGAAAGCATCCCCAACCCACTTTTTACCATGGGAACAGAACCTATGTTCATGTAACAGAGAAGCAGCTCTAGAATACTGCAGAGTCTCCATTTCCTTTTTTACGACTTGCACCTGGAAAGTTAAATTAAGATGTTGCATATTAATAGTGGAATACAATGTTTCTAAATGGGTCCTCAAGGCCAAATATTTTTTATACTGAGTAGCTGTAGTCGACTTGGAAAAGGAGGTAGCAAGGGACTTCAGTTCACTCTTAGTGTCCACCCACCATGTGCTTAAATTATCCGTAAGCCCAGCCACTGTCATACGTGCTTTCAAGAGGTCATGAACCTGTCAAACAAAAAGGGCATTATCTAGCAGGGTAATATTAAACTTCCAATAACCCCGCCCAGTAGAAGCATGGAGTCTCACATCTAAAGTAGCCATCAGCACAACATGATCCAAAGTCTCAGCAGGGATAGTTCTGGCATGAACAACCTGTACAACTGCATCAGCAAAAAGAAAGTCTATTCTAGTGGAGAGATGACCTTTAAAGAAAGTATGCCCACCCTGTGAGTGACACACCCTATAGGTATCCTGAAGACCACTAACAGTGAAAATACAATTAAGACAGGTGGTATCACAGAAGTCCTTCTCAGTAAAGGCCCCCCTGTCTTGCCTGGCCACCACAAAATTACAGTCACCCCCCAGATAATATGTTTGGAAGAAAACAAATAAGGTGTGATAGTAGTGAAGAGATCAACCCTTCCCTTTCTAGTGACTGGAACACAGACATTAATCAATCTCCATGAAGTGTGTAAATAAGTAAAGCCCAAAAGGAGGGCCATCCCAGAAACTATCTCCACTAATTTAGTAATGTGGAAGCCATCCCCCATGAAATAAAGCCCCAACCCCATCACAAGTGTCCACACCAAAAGAAAAAAAAGAAGGACCCCAAAGCCAAAGTTTCTTAGCCAATGACACCAAAGAAAAGGGGTTTAATTGGGTATCCTGGAGAAGACAAATACCACATGACAAGTCCTGCGATAAATTAAATGTCAGCAGTCGACGACGAGCATTCTTAACACTATTAACATTTAGAGTAGCAATGCTCAGTCAAACAGCAGGTGCCATGATCAAAAGTTAAAGTACACAAAAATAGGGTAAAGGGAGTGATCAGGTAGTCTTCCCAGACCTAGTGCTTCATCAGAGAAGAACACCATGTCATTGAGGCCTGACTGTGTGATCAGCATCCCGAGATTTGTCACCCTCGGAATCAGAGGATAGGTGAGCCTGAGAGGAAGTGTCAGAATCACCCCTCAAATCTGAAGATGAAAATTTACTAGTAAGGACAGCAAATGTATTACTAAGGGGCACCCCAGTACCAGGGGAAGAAGTCTTAGCCAGCTTAGACCTGGTTTTCATCTGTTTCTGCACCCTGATCTTAGCCTGCATACCCAAGTCAGGTGGCGGCGTGACCATTTTGTCCACAGCCACTACAGGAGCCACAGCAGCAGCCACGTCAACAGTAGCAGGTACCGGGAGAGGCAGACTGGAATCAAGGTCCAGAGGAGCAGCTGGTGTGAGGTCCATAACAGACACCACAGGGGGGGAGGGAAGGAGGGAGGCCCTGTAGGCTCATCTATCACTTTAGCAGGAACAATGGAAGGGGGGTCGGGAACAATCACAACAGGATCAGGAGAAGGCTTAGCAGCAGCAATATCCTTTTTTTGTGCCTCAGTAAGGACAGAATCCTGATTAGGACAATCGTTCCTGTTGTGTGTGGCCCAAGGGCACATGTGAAACCCATGCCCAGGCTCATCACACAGATTACCTTTCAGCTCATTCGTACAATCCATACTAGCATGTCCGTAGGAAAGACAGATTGCGCAACGCAACCTATCACAAGTAGCACTTAAATGCAAATAAGACCCACATTTAAAGCAGGTCCTAGGTTGGCCCACATAGAAACAAGCATTTGTCAATGCCGAATGTTTGATTGCTGGTATTAGCATTGGAAATGCAGGAGTTAGACAGATGCAGAATAGGAATGGCAGTGAAGTATTGAACTTCGCGTGAGCCCCACCTCCATCCTGTAGAGACAGACAGGCACTGGGTATGTTTTTGGGTCATCGCCCATGACGGTCCTACCATGTCACCTCACCATATTCTGCAGATTCCGACACATGTTGAGGTGTGCCTTAGGGTGTTTGGCTTTACAGTCACCCCATTCCATAAGGACATATGGTGAAATGGGTGCAGCATAGGAGAATGGGGTGAAGTCTGTGGTCGAAGAGTCCAAGGTACACCTCAATGCCTGTCAGTGGCTGGGGGTGGGGGTGAGATGGCATGAGCAGTACAGTCGGCAATCCATAGGCACACCCTGATGCCTGCCAATCTGTACAGGGTAGGACGTTATGGTTAGAAACCCTAATGCCTCAGGTGTTTGTTGGTATTTGCAGTACAAATTTTCAACATGTCCTTTTTGTGACCCCATCTCATGAAAGCATTTGGGACCTCTTAACATGCAGAGTGGCAGTGTGATTTTGTCAATGTGTCCCGAACATTGAGCTCCTACAGTGAAGCTGCGATTCTGAGCCACATGTACGAAAACACAGATCTGGCAGTATGTGAAGAATGAAAGCTGTAGCATCCATAGGGAGGTGTGAAGAAATGGCAATGCTGAAAGCATGTAGTGGGAATATTAAAAATGCTTGCACTTCTGAGCATACATGGAAACTGTGCAACGCATGCGCGTAACACAGTCATTTTACGGACTTTCACCACCAAATTTTGAACATAGGCATTTTAGGACCTCTGCTCATGGAAAGTGTCACTGTGATTTTCTTAAAGTGTCCCAAACACTGATTTCCCACAGCAACCACGCTATTCTGTGCTGCAAGTGCAAAAACACATTACAGCCAGGATGTAAAAAATGGCAGCTGTACTGTTCATAAGGAGGTGCAGAAAAATGGCAATGTTGGATATCTGGAGTGAAAATATTACAAATTTGCTAAGTTATGAGTGTGCATGGAAACTGCACAACGCATGCTCATAACACAGTCATTTTATGGACTTTCATCAGCAAATTTTCAACATAGGCATTTAAGGACCTCTGCTAATGAACAGTGTCATTGTGATTTTCGTAATGTGTCCCGAACACTGATTTCCCACAGCAACCGTGCTATTCTGCGCCGGCAGTGCAAAAACACATTTCAGCCAGGATGTGAAAAATGACAGCTGTACTGTTCATAAGGAGGGCCAGAAAAATGGTGATGTTGAAAACGTGGAGTGAAAATATTGCAAATGTGTGAAGTTTCAAGCGTGTGTGGAAACTGTGCAACGCAAGCTCATAACACAGTCTTTTTATGGACTTTCATCACCAAATTTTGAACATAGGCATTTTAGGACCTCTGCTAATGAACAGTGTCACTGTGATTTTTGTAATGTGTTCCAAACATGGATTTCCCACAGTGACCACGCCATTCTGCGCCGGAAGTGCGGAAACACATTTCAGCCAGGATGTGAAAAATTACAGCTGTACTGTTCATAAGGAGGTGTGGAAAATGGCAGTGTTGAAAATCTGGAGTGTAAATATTGCAAATTCATGAAGTTACGAGCATGTGTAGCAACTGAGCAATGGACGCTCATAAAACAGTCATTTCTTGGATTTTTCCCACCATATTTGCAACATAGACTTTTTGAGAGCCAACCTCATGAACACTGGCACTGTTGTTTCATTAATCAGTCCCAAAAGGTGATTACGCACAGTGACCGTGAAATCACCTTTCAGGAATGAATAATGCCATGACAGTGACTGAATTCATGAGGAGGGGTCCCAATAACCCCATGTTGAAAATTTGGTGCCAAAATTCCCCAAAATGCCTGAGATATGCACAAAAGTTGAAAACCCCCTATTTATGCCATTATACAGCTTACCAGCATTTCCTCAGTTTGCGGTTGGCTTTGAAGAGTGCAGACATGTTCCCGGTCCACCGAAGACCATCGCACTGGGCTCCAAAGGTAAGTATGGGGTGAGGGGGGTGTGGGGAAGCAGGTTGCACAGAGGGTGGGCGTGGGTCAGAGAGTGGTCGCCGGACTCGTTGAGGGACCGTTTTTTGTTTTACAGGGAAAAAAAAAATTGCCGGACATTTTTTTTTTTACAGGGACATTTAACAGGACATTTGACATGCTGGGGTGGGCTCCCAGCATGCCAACCTAGTGTTTTGTTGGGGGACAACTGTAGCTGATGGGGGATTGGACACCCCCGTTGGCATATGGGGGGGTACTAGTCGAGGGGGATTGGGTACCCCCCGCACAAACCTATGTTTTGTGTATGTGTGTGGGGGACATTATGCCGATGGGGAGTGGGATCCCCCATCAGAAAATTAATTGTGGATGGAGGACATTGCATCAATGAGTAGTGGACTTCCCCATTGGCAAATGAAACTCTGATAGGGACTGAAGCCGGCAGGGATTGGGGCCCCCGTCAGCAAACAAAGATTGTTTGGGGGGCACATGCTGCCGAGGGGGATTGGGAACCCCTTTGGCACTGGTGGATGTATAATACTGTTTGTGAATGTGGCGGCAAGCCACCTGCCATGTTCACAAACAGTATTACACTACCTAATGTTCCGCCCTGCAATGATGTGTCGCTCCCTCATTGCAGTAGAATGACTGATGCTGCAATGACGAGGTGGCCCCCGATTGCTGCAGCGAAAACGTTTGTACTTGGTGGCACTTTTGGAGACCAGTGTCATCTGCACACTGGGCCTCCATTGGTCCACCAGTGCCAAGCCCCCAAATGCAGAGCCTCCCTTGGCTGTAACAGTGCCGTGCCCCCACAACCTGCTTCTCTCATAAGTTGTCGCATAATGTTTCTTGCGAATGCGTGCAAGCAAACATAAAAATGACAGGAATACACTGAAAACAAAAAAAATCTACAGACTCAAACAAAATGCCAGTTCTTGCCAAAGTATTTTCCTGATATTCAATAGATTCAGATATTATGCAGTCTTTTTTCTAAGTTGAAAGTATGTCGCACAAGACGAAGGGGTGTTCATAAAGTGATTTTCCCTCTTCATTTTGACATAGAGTTGTAACTTTTAATACTGAATTCTTTTTGGCAGGAATTTCCCTAACAAATTCTGTATTACACATTACAAACTTGAAGTAGTCCCCCCTGGAGTTTTAATTGTTAATTTATGCAGAGTACTCCACATATATTAATTGTCCCCTCTTCATTTTGACACAAAGTTGTAACTTTGAATACAGAATACATTTTGGCAGGAATTTTCCTAACAAATTCTGTATTACACATTACAAACTTGAAGTTGCCCCTCATGGGGTTTTAATTGTTAATTTATGCAGAGTATTCCACTTAAGTTAACGACTAAAACTACATTGGGGATGAGTTTCTAATGTTTAATACATAATTCATTAGAGAAATTCCTGCCATAACAAATTCTGTATTAGAAGTTACAACTTTTTGCAGAACATTTAGAGGGATCACTGGTTGAACTCCCGGTGGTGGTATTTTTTCTTGTGCATCTCCCCCCAAGTATTCATTATGCTATTTCTCTGCATGGACAGAGCAGACCTTAGTCTAATATGTCCACTTATCATTTGCAACACTTTTTGACCTGTTCTTCTAACTCACTGTACTGGCTTTAGTTTTAATACTACTACTACCAATACCATAAAACTTGTGCAGCCAGCAAGTGCCAGTGAAGTTAAGAAGCTGCATTATTTTCTGCCCAAACCATATGGAACTGCATCACTCACTTCAGAACCATGAACACGATGTCACTAACCTGATGAAAAGGTGGACTGCACCGGGGGACAGGGCCCGAGGAGGTGCTCTTTTAGTTTGCAGTGGCCAGAGTCCAGGAAGCTCAGTTACAACTGGGAGATTGGGAGGAGGGGAGCATGGACAGAAGACATGGAGGACAGCAGTACCAGCACTGGACCTTGCAGCAGTGGACCATGGGACTCGATTTGAGAATTGCGATCCTTGGGAGGGATGGATCACTAGTAGCAGCAGTACTGTGCAGCAGCACACTGCAGGCCAGGGGCAATGGTAAATGTCAGCGGCTCGGAGCAGTCTGTAGAATAGCAGCAGGTAGGGTACTGGATTCTAGTAATCAGCAGCAGCAGGTTATGGTATGGAACTGGAGTGGAGCTGGTGAGCAGCTGCAGACACGAAAACGTCAACAACTTAAACAATTGACTGATCGGACATATGCCCCGATAGCCAGCACTTGCAAAGGGGTAACTGAACTTCTCCCGTTATTAGCAGCAGTGGCAGTGTGGATGATAGGATAACAAACTGGCAGGCTCAAGCAGCTTCTTACAAGAAGCAGTGAAACAGCAAGTGACCAAAAATGAATCTTTACAAAAGTTATACCACTGCCTTTGGAGAGACCAGTACAGCACGCCAGCAGCAGGAATCTTAAAACAACATTCTCGAGGTAGAATCCATTATTGATTGGTCCAGGTCCACTAGCCATACTGTGTGTATGAGATACACACATGAAAGGTAGACTGCTGGATCAAACAGTAATGGTAAATTGGATCGTAAATCTGCTGGCTATCACTCCAGACTCAACCAAGCCATGCTTGACTGCCATGGCCAGCACCAGTTAGCTGTTGGACTTAAATGTATGGCACACAGAGATATTGCTGGCATGCAAGGTATGTCAGAATATTTTTTCTTTTACAACCCTGGCTTCACAGTTACATGGCCAAGGAAGAAACGGCCCTGAATTACTGGGGCTAAAACCCCATTGAAAAAATAGGTCCCGGAGCCAAATTCCTGGCCCGACAGCATAGATTGATTTTTATACAGGTGCTGGGGTTTCTTGAGGTACCGGGGCAGAGCCCCAGCTGACTCTGGCATAATTCCACTGCTGGTTCCACCACACAAAGCACTGCCCTACAATGATGGGTTGCCCCCTCATTGCAGCAGCCATATCGTTTCAAGTTGGTGGCATGCTTGCATAACTAGTGTCGCCAGCAGTGTGTGCTCGCATTGGTGACACACGGCCAAGCCCATAAAAGCAGTGGTAGCATTGGCCGTAACAGTGCAGCACCTCCACAACCCACTTCTCTCCTAAGCTGCCACATGTTTCTTGTGCATGGGCACAAGCAAACATAAAAATGAGTAGGTGGCAAGTTTCCCTAGATTGCTATTTGAAACATTGCCAGGTTTTGAACAGAGTGACAGAAAAGGAAATCTATGATTGTGTGAACTGATTTCATGGGAGAAAATAGATGCCACTGAAAGAAGTCTCACCTAAGAGTTTTTGCACCTATAGCCATCCATTGCTTAACATTTGAACACAGCTATACCTGGGAACTAATTAAGCCACTGTGGGACACGGAAAACTAATGTAAGACTGCTTTGATGCTTTTACGTTTGTAAAATATCTAAAACAAGCCAAAAATAGCCCCATTATAAATTAATGTCAATAATTAGGAACCCCCTTAGACCACATACATGGTCATTGAATTATTCAATCCTAAAAGACCAACTAGTAGTCTCCCGTCTTACAAATTTCCTCCAGAATTCCATCCAGGAGAATCTAAATTCAGTTCTGGCAGTGGACAAAATTTGGGCAGCTTTGAAATCTACATGAAGAGGTGAGCTGATACAGAGTGCCTTAACCCAAAAAAAGAAGAAATTGCACCAAATGAATCAATGCCTGGATAGAATTTGCATATTGAAAACTAAAGGAATAGATAAGATAACAGAGACAGATAAACAATATCTCTTTCACTTATGATCTTATTATTCTAGCTTACTGTTAGAGATGGTAGAAGGGGCAGCTTCTTTAGTAAAAGCTACTTATAAAGGCCAGGGGAGCAAAGCAGGTAAGCAGCTAGCCTGGCACTTGAAGCAGCGTTCATCTTCAAAATGGATCTCAGCAATTAAGTGCCCTCAGGATGGACCTGTGCTAGTGGACCCAGATGAAATGCTAGCAACATTTAGAGATTTCTACCAATCCCTTTACTCTTCTCGCCCACTTTCAACTTCTCAATCTCAGGCCATGTACAGTTTTCTCCATAATGCTAATCTTCCACAATTAGCATTGCCATCTCAAGCCCTTCTAGAGAGGTCGATTACTTTGGAAGAAATCAATTCAGCTATTGATTCTTTGAAACCTGACAAGGCCCCAGTCCAGATGGTTTTACTGGTCTTTTCTATAAGACCTTCAAAGCCCAGCTTGCCCCCTCCTACTCCACCTTTTCAACTACTGGGAGAATTTGGATGTAACTGAACCTTCATTGTTTGAGGCAAGAATTATTCTCATCCCCAAACCAGGAAAAGACACTATTATTAGTAACTATAGACCTATCTCCCTTCAGAATGTGGATATTAAAATATATGCGAAGGTCTTAGTGGACAAGATATCGAAGGTCTGGGCTACTCTACTAGGACCAGAGCAAGCTGGATTTGTTGTGGGCCACTCCAGAACAGATCACTTCAGGAAACTATTCCACCTCATTTCTGTATCCAAGGAGCCTAGCCTTGAAGCAGTGCTAGTCTCTCTGGATGCAGAAAAAGCATTCGATAGATTGGCTTGGCCTTACCTTTTCACTACCCTATCCTATTTTGGCATTCCTGAGCACTTTATCAAGTGAATCCAAGTTCTTTACTGTTCCCCATCAGCAAGGCTAATGTGCAATAACCATCCATCTGACTCTTTCATTTTATGTAGTGGTACTAGGCAAGGTTGCCTATTGTCCCTTTATTTGTTTAACCTGTATATCGAACCTTTAGCAAGATCTCTCAATCAGGCACAGGGCATCAAAGGAATACCACCTGGAGACTTAAATCTCAAATTATCTCTTTTTGCAAATGATCTTCTTTTACATCTTTCAGATGGTAGACGATCTCTTCCATTAGCACGTGAGATTATAGAGCAATTCAGTATGTTTTCAAGATATAAGCTAAATAAGGGGAAAACCTTGGTGTACTTTCTCTCTCTGGTTTGATAATTAAGGTGCCTACTCTGGGAAAGTACAGCAATTACATTCTTGGGCATTAGAGTTTCAAAAGGCCTAACCAAACTTAAAGATTATAACTTAGATCCTCTCTTAAAATCCATACAAGAAGATTTGGGAAGATGGAAAAAACTACCACTTACCCTCTGGGGCAGGGCCAACATAATTAAGATGGTTACACTTCCCACAATATTTTACTCTTTACCTAATCTTAATATATACCTCCCCAAGTCTTTTTTTTCAGCACTACATAGAATTTGCTCTGATTTCATCTGGAATGGGAAGGCCCCATGTAGAGCCTATTGGAAACTAACTAGTCCGAAGGCCATGGGGGGGCTTAAGGCTTCCTGATTTTTTTTATTACCTAGCTATGCATGTGCACAAATTTTCACACTGGCTATTGCTAGAAGCAGATTTGCTGGGTACTACTAATTGGCTACAGCTAGATTATAAATATGCGACCAACTACAAAGTCTCTCTAGCTGCAATTTTATTTAACTTATGGGTGGCAGTCCCAGCAGCACTGCGGGAATCACCTATTGGATGGAACATTAAAGCATTTCAGCAATTGTGAACCCTATTTAGATGTAGTCCAAAGAAAGATACCATGCAGTACTTGCTGAATAACCCTAACCTAAAGATCGCGAACAAGGTTATTTGCTCAAAAGATTGGCCAATGCAAGAATTTCCAAAGTTAAAAGATTTAACCAAAGGAGACTCTTTACTGTCTATTTTAGCTCTCTGACATGAGCTTAATTTTCTACATAAACCAATCTTTTTCTGGTCTCAAGTTCGTCATTGTGTAAGCAACTTTCTGGGTAGACCCCCGGTCGGATAAGATTGGCACCTTTTTAGACTCCCTCCAAGCTATAGCTAAAAAACCTAAACCAATTTCTAAACTCTATTATGAGCTTATCAATCATCCATGGATTGGTATCTCCCCAGTAGCATACTACTGGAAAAATACCTTAGACAATTCTCGCCCTGATACCATATGGATGCGGATTTGGACTGACAACTTTGACCTAATCAAACAGGATCAGCTGCGTAGTATGCAATTCAATATCCTCCATAATCTATACTACTCTCCCAGCAAACTGTATAGGGTGGATAGGATAGCCTCCCTGAAATGTCCAGATTGCAGAAATGATAATGCTGCATTATACCATAAACTCTGGACTTGTCCTAAAAAAACAAACTTCTGGGAAACAATTAAAAATAAGATTGTAGACTATCTCAATATATCTGCTTTCTTTTCAGTGGAGACTTGCGTTTTTGGGCTGTACAATTCCATCCCGACTATTTTTCTGAAAAAGCAAGTTGCTATGATTTCTCTAGTTACTAAATTGTTAATCTTAAAGCATTGGAAAGACGATTGGACCTTTTCATATCATGAATGGTGGGTAGAGTTCCTTACTGCCTTAAATGCTGAGAGAAGTGTTGCTAAAATCTCCCATTCATAGGGTAAATTTCGGAGATGTTGGAGCCCTTTCTTATCAACTCTTAAAGATAAATTTGGCCACTAATGATTGCCTTTTTACTTTTCCTCTCTATTTTTTTTGTTTGTTTCCCTTTTCCTCCTCTTGGTTCTATAGCATATCCATAATACCCTCCTCCATTAAGTTGCACCTGACCAATAAGTCCCTGTGTGTGCCAAGGTATGTTCCCTTCCTTGCCTAATGAAGATGTTACTAGGCATTGGCTGTTCTTGCTCTGGGAGGGGGGGCTAGGGTGTGGGCAGCTAGGTGGAGGGTTGTCTGTTATTGTCCTTTTCTTGTTTATTTGGCTGTGAACAATGATTTGTAATGTATTGTACCTCTTCGCATCAGAGGCCTTGAATGTATAAGTTATTTTTAGTGTAAAGTTAAAATAAACTTAATTGCAAAAAAAAGAAAGAAAAGGAAGTGGCTACTGTACTTGTTGTCAGGGAACAAGGTTATGGGAGCATCTTGAAATGGAAACTAAAATGGTAGCTTTTATTTTGATGTTCTTCATCTGGGTTAGTAGAACTTGTTTATACTCATGTGTTAGAGTAATCTAATGCACTAGTATCATCCAGTCATGGTGCAAGATTTACAACAGGCCCAGTGGCGCTGAGGGTTGAGGAGCTGGAAGCCACACCTCACACTGCACCAGTGACTCTGGTTTGAGAATGAGCCTGGCAATTGGGGGTTGGCAGGCAGGGAGGGAGGGAGGGAGGAGCTAGATTGAGTCACTGGTAAGCAGCTCTCCTCTCTGGGGGAGGGTTGGGTACCGATCCAACCAGTGGACAGTGTCAGGAGGGGAGGGCACTGTTAGGTGCTTGGTGGAAGCCATGTCTCCACACGGCTTCCTGCCTGGACCTTGGTGTTTCACGCTGGTGCCTTCTGGGGGATGGGGGTTAGGGCTTCCGGTAGCTACTTCCATAACCATGGGGAAAAAAGCACCTCCTGCCATTCCCTGTGATCCCCTCAAGGGTGAACGGAGCAAATGGTAGGTATATCGCCACCGAGCCTCGCCGGCAGCTGGGGAAAAATGTTCCCCCTACAAAAAAAAAAGGATGCACGATTTGCACTACCCATTAAATTGAAATCCTACAGCTCCTAGTCTTTCACAATTTTCACTGAACTAGAAGTGTTTAACTCTTTTGCTGGATCTCTTTTACAGAGTTAAAGACTGTTCATCACATTAAGCACATACAATAACCATCATCCATTTCTTGCTTGCCACCCATGACATAAAACAGATGTATGTGTAGATCAAAAGTTGGACTAATGTAATTCTTGATACAACACCATCTATAGTGTCATAATATACATGGTTATTCCCACTGTGCTTGTGAAAGAAAGAACTGTAGTACAAGCTCCAAAGGCCTTACAGCTTTTCTATTTTTGTATGTTCATGTAGAATCTAGGTTTGCAATTGCATTGTTTAAGACCAGGGATCAGGCTTCTTAAGACCTACTGAACATATTGAAAGATTGTTCTAGACAGCCTGTCTCAGAAGATGTCAGAACTAATCCTCTGGGTAAACAGGCCAAAGGCAGAGCAATTATAACTTTTAGCAACTCTGGTGGTATAACTGGTTGACAGACCCTCAGTGCCACAGTGGCAGAAAGAATAAACTGTTTAAATTCTACAATATATCGCTGTACACTTGGGTACATTCATGGTGAGGTTACTTCAAAGCTAAATCTTACAATGGTACTGCTTTCATTTAAGACAGTTCAGCAAGTAAAATATATTTATCTGTGTGTGTGTGTACAGTCAGGGCTCTTATTCTTCTTTTTGTGCCTACTCATTTTATAGTACATCAACTGAATATTTTTGTATTCTCTTCCCATTCCATCTCTGAATTTCAGATGCCTTTTCTTAATTATGCTCCTCATCTTTTCCCTCATCTACAGTACCATGCCCTGCACCCTCATGACTACACATTTCTTCAGCTGCTTGTACCCTTGCTTCAGACAGGGATCCAAAAAGAGCTGCACTAGTCTCAATTCATGCAAGGTCACTATGTCTCACCCCACAACAGTGAGGACCTCCCACATGAAAGGATTCCCAGGACATACAAATACCATGAATTGCTGTCATAGGGTTGAAATGACATAAGGCCTGCTCATGGTGTCAGCTTGTGTGAAGAGGGCATGAAATAGCAACAAGGTCTGTACCATATCCCACTAAGTATGGGGAAGTGTCAGGAAAGCAGTGGCAGAGGCCTGGGTATAACCTATCAACTAGGCAATCTTACAGCAGCAGGTGCCAAATCCAGATTTTAGGATTTCGCTCTGCCCCTTGTAGCCTGACTGGAATCCTATGCTTAGGGTGTGAACCTGTGTTTACACATATAGTCAAAGAAGACCAGCACCTTTGCAAAGACTGAGAATAAATATGTCTCACACTCACCGGAACACCAGTTCTGTAGTCATTCTCTTGTGCCAATACCTTTTATTAGAGTGCAAATAACAAAAGTAAAAATACGGTGAGGAGCATAAACAAGCTTGGAACAAGCACACTTCCGGGTAACCAAGTCACCTGATGCATTTCACCCTATCAGGGCTTTCTCAAAGGTACATGGCTACCATACAAAGCACACCTTTATATTATTACATTTAAAGTGGTACACATAACTTAAAACCAATACCATGGATCACCAAAATGTTATATGCAAGTTAAAAACAAGGTACACAGAATAGTCATCAGATGTTTAACCACATGTTTTCTAATTGTGTTTCATTTTCTATTCAGACATTTATCACATTCCATATTTCATTTTTCATTTTGGTTTTCCATTTTCATGCCTAATTCCTCATTATTATATAACTGGTAATTAATATTCTCCAGTATACACAATATTATGGGTTATCAGAACTTCTGTATACCAAGAAGTTTAAAATCAAACCTGAAATTGAATGTTAGATAGAAAAAAGAGGAGATTGCACATGGTTCAAAAAAACATGACAGCACAGAAGGATGCTGGAGCAAAACTGAAACAAAAGAAAGAAAAAATAGAGAAACAAGTTAGAACAATTAAAACTTATACAACAATCTCATTTCCTTAAAAATGGTTTTACCTCTAATCTTCCATTCAAACCCTTCCCTTCCATTGCCTTACGGGCAAAAATCCAATATTGTTCTCTCTTTAATAACAAATTGTCATAGTCACCCCCTCTCCTGAAAAGGAAGGGCTTTTCAATTCCAATATAGTTAAATGTATGCTCCCTTCTATTCCTTGTTTTGTGAACCTGTGTTCCCCACAGGATGAAAGAAATTGCCAATCACTATGCTATAAACACATCAAGAGATCTGCTACAATGAAGCAGCACCTTATGTAAGGGCTTATCTTTGTACACCACTAGTAATAACCAAACTGTGATTTTCTTTTTAACTAACAAGTTCTGTTGTTTTAATAATGTTTATAAAATGTGATTGGTGGAATTCAATCAAAGGACCATGCTGTTATCCCAGCACAACAGCACAGGTCAGAAATGCTTATCTTTCTGAACCTCATTACTTGGTCCTAAAATAAAAAAAAATCAGGGAACCCATTTTGTAATCACAATAAGGCATTCCAGGCTGTGTGTAAATGAAGGATAACAGCACTTCTCAGGTACATAAAGCCCCCGACTTCACCTCAGACTTCACTTCCTGAGGTGTGCCATTATCCTATAATAACACGCACTTTGTCATGACTTATTACTTAAGTAACATGTTGATGGTGACAAGATGGCTGAGGCAGTAGCTACTTTTTTTTTGCATGTTTGCTCTTACCAGGATTCATGCTTTTTTCATTTATTCTGAGAACTTACTGTGGCTGTAAGTATTTCAAAGAAACACAGAAACATTGAATATGATGGAAGATACGGACCACTGGTCCCATCTAGTCTATCATTATTTTAATCTTCATTTTTTGTTGCCTATCAACCTGCTCTATGGCTCCATCTCTTCCCCTGCTTTCAATTCAATTTAATTGCTGATAAAAAATGTTATTTTACATCATCTTCTGATGAGTTATTACCATCAAGGGTTCCTCCCCTGTGAAATATTTCTAGTGTATAGCACTGAGCCCAGAGTGCTGCTGGAAGAGTAGTCCCTATAAACTGATTGCATTTAAAGCTGACACTCAATCCATTTTCAATTTGCCAATAAAACATATTGTTTGTTTTTCCTCAGCCACCTATGTTTATTCTCTGCCAACTATGCTGTACATATGCTCTGTAACGTTTTCTGAAACCAACTGTTGTATCACTTTTGTTTTATGCAGAAACCAACTTTTGTATCACTTAGGTTTTATGAGTACCTAACCCAGGTCCACCTTGTAAATGAGTCTTTCTCAATGATGTTTCACCTGGCAAAATAAAGATTGATTGATTTATTGATTGATTGATTTCCAAGCTGGTGATCTGAATCCACACTGACAGTGCAGTATATCAGGTAAACTTTGGACTGATACTGAACTGAAAGACCTCTTGGGAGGTGAAAGGCAGTGATTTACTTCCTAATTTGGAATCTGCTATTCCTTTACATAAGAAAAAAAGAAGATAGAGAGGAGGAACACTACATAATTGATTCATTGGACCACTCCATTGATTGAATTTTTAATGTGCATTGATAGTTTTCACAGACAATTTGAAGCTTTGTCTGCAAATACAGATTTCTGGCAGCAGGATGCAGCAATAACACATTAATTTTTACTATTGAAAAAGATATTCAAAAGGTTTCAGAAGACAATGTTAAAGAGCCACCGACATCTGGAGAATAACTGAAAAATGCAATATTTGGACACAAAGCATCTTATGTTTCTCATTAACTCTGTATTTCTTATTCCCATTACTTATTACTGAAGTCCAGATGCTTGAAAACAGGATAATTGTTCCTTTAAGGTTCATCAACTCCTATTGCTTCTTCCCAACTTGGTGTCATAATGTTCTGCTTGTGACATCACAATTATTCCTACAGCAACATACTGTGATGTCACAACAGAACATTATAATTTCAGGAAGAGAATAAGCTTTACAGGCAGATGAATTGTAATGGATAAATATAGTGGTTGTGTGGGACTTTCTTCAGTAATAGATAATGGACAGGAGGCATCCATTGAAGATATATGAAATACAAGCTGATTTGTGTCTAAATATTATGTTTTCAAAGGTTTTCTCAAAGGTGTCAGCTGCTCTTTAACAAATAAATTCATAACACTGGAAGCTACTAGTGTGTCAATCACAAAAAATAAATATAGTTTACATAAAAAGGTTGAAAACATGGACAATCAAATGCAATATAAAAATGTATGTATAGTTTGTATTTCCAAAATATGGGATGCTGAATTCTCTTTAGCTGAAGATTTATTTAAAGACCTTTATGTGACAGTTTTTGATTCATCTGCCAATAATCTACTATTTTTCATGACAGCCTTCAGTCGCAAAAAGAAATAAGCTATAGAAATTCCAAACAGATGTAATAAATCAGTCAACTCATCCTGAAAATGGAAATGTTTCTGGACCCATTTTGAAGTCAACTTTAGTGCCTCTTCTTTTGAATCTAGTTGGGATCTAGTTGTATAACTAGCTTGCCTGAAGGTTTTATATACTGTAAATATGGATATACTGTATATAACACCTATAGGCAATATAGGTCTATAGACCTATAAAGCCTGTAGGTTTTATTTACCGTGTAACCAGATTTTCCTTTCCTACTAAGCAGAGGTGAAGATACTTTCTGTCATGCCACCAGGGTAAGTTGGAACTAGGGTCAGAAATGTAATTAATATGGCTTACTACAGTTCCTGCCAAAGACATGGTCAGATATTTCCTGACATTTATGTTGTACCTCTAGAGAAAATTCCCTGTCTCCCTGCAGCTCCACTGTAGGACCACCAGAGGCAGTTGTTTTAGAAATATCACAAAATACAGCATCTGGAAATATCTGACCATGTCTTTAGCTGCAACTGTACAATACATAGGTACATAGCTACATAGACAGTGTCGGCAGATAAGGGCCTATGGTCCACCTAGTTTGCCCATTTGAGTTTGTAACTTCAGTTTATTTTTTCCTAGAACTCTGTTGCCCCTTACCCCTGACCTATAGAATTCCTTTATGTCTATCCCATGCATTCTTAAATACCTTGATTGTTTCAGCCCCCACCACTTCCTCAGGCAGGGTGTTCCACTTGTCCACCACCTGTTCTGTGAAGAAATTCTTCCTCACATTTCCTCTGAATCATCCTCCCTCCAACTTCATCCCATGCTCTCTAATACTGGAACATCTTTTTTACTTAAAAATAGTGTACTCTTGCACCCTGTTCCTCCCTGTAAGATACTTGTATGTCTCTATCATGTCCCCTCCCTCCCTCCTCTCCTCCAGGGAGTACATATTCAATTCCTTCAACCTGTCCTCAAAGGACTTGTGATGCAATCCATGTACCATCTTTGTTGCCCTCCTCTGAACCTTCTCTACCCTGTCTATGTCCTTACGTAGGTAAGGTCTCCAGAACTGTACGCTGTACTCCAGGTGGGGCCTCACTAGTGTCTTGTATTATGGAATCATGACCTCCCTTTTCCTGCTGGTGATGCCCCTGCCTATGCATCCCAGTGTACTATTTGCTTTACCTGCTACCTTGTCACACTGTTTCCCTACCTTGAGGTTGTCAGAGATGATAACCCCAAGATCCCTTTCCTGCTTGGTGCATGCTATATCCTCACCCTCCAACTGATATATTGTGCCAGGGTTTTTGTGCCCAATATGCATTATCTTGCACTTCTTTGCATTGAATTTCAACTGCCAACCCCCTGACCATTCTTCAAGTTTCTGCATGTCCCTTCTCATTCTGTCTACACCCTCCGGTGTGTCTACTCTGTTACAGAGCTTTGTGTCATCAACGAACAGTGAAATTCTGCCTTTTAGTTCCTGCACAATGTCACTGATGAAGATGTTGAATAGAACCAGTCCTAGCACTGATCCCTGGGGTACCCCACTGGTCACTCTTCCCTCTGTGGAGTGACAGCCATTTATCACCACCCTCTGTGTCCTGCCGCCCAGCCAGTTACCTACCCACCACACTACTGTCCTGCCCACACCCATATTCCCTAGTTTGTGTAATAGTCTTCTATGTGGCACAGTGACAAAGGCCTTGCTGAAGTCCAGATAGGCCATGTCCACTGCCCTCCCCTGATCCATCTCCCTAGTCACCCAGTCAAAAAATTCAACAAGGTTGGTCTGACGTGACCTCCCCCTGGTGAAACCATGCTGCCTTGGATCCTGCAGTCCATTGACAACCAGATGTTCCACCAGTCTCTCCTTCAGTAGTGCTTCCATAATCTTCCCCACTACTGAGGTGAGGCTGACTGGTCTGTAGTTCCCCGCTTCCTCTTTGTTCCCACGTTTGTATAAGGGGACTACATCTGCTGTCCTCCAGTCTTTGGGTACCTCCCCTGTTTCCAGTGATCGACTAAACAGGATAGCCAGAGGTTCGGCCACCACCTCTCTGAGTTCTTTAAGGACCCTGGGGTGCACCCCATCTGGCCCCATTGCTTTATCAACTCTTATTACTTCCAGTTCCTTCAGAACCCTTTCTCGTGTAAAGGGACTTGTGTCCATTTCTGCACCATTCTCACCCCTTGTACTCCCTTCAGACCCAATACCCTCCTCTTCCTCAGTAAAGACTTAGCAGAAATACCTGTTCAGTATGTCAGCTTTACTGTAGTCATCTTCCAAGCAGTCCCCATCCTCCCCCTTCAGTCTCACTATCCCTCCCTTTGCCTTTCTTTTTTCACTTATGTACCTGTAAAAGGTTTTGTCCCCTCTACCCACTGATTTTGCAATGTGCTCTTCTGTCTGAGCATTGGCTTTCCTTACTGATCTCACTGCCTCCATTTGCTTCTCCTGGTACTTCTCCCTATCCCCTTCTGCCTGTATCTTTTTGTATTGCCTGAATGCAATCTTTTTGGCTTTCACTTTCTTTGCTACCTCTTTGGAAAACCATAATGGCCTCCTCTTCCTTTTCCTCTTGTTAACCTGCTTAATGCATAATGCTGTTGCTCTTGTAATCCCTGCTTTAAATACTGCCAACTGTTCCTCAACCCCTGATTCCTGCCCCATTCCCCTTAATGCCTCTTTCAAGTATCTCCCCATTTTCCCAAAGTCTGCCCCCTAAAATCCAGGATACATGATTTTGTGTGGTTTGGTTCTGCTCCTTCTGTGATTTCAAACCACAATGACTGGTGGTCACTGTCCCTAGGTGCTCCCCCACTGTTACCCTCATCACACTGTCCCTGTTTGTGAGCACAAGGTCCAGTATTGCCTTCTGCCAAGTTGGTTCCATGACCAGTTGCTTGAGGAAGGCACCCTGAAGGGAGTCCAGGATAAATTTGCTCCTAGTTGATGCTTCTGCTGGGATGCTCCAGTCCACATCTGGAATATTGAAGTCTCCAACCAGTACTACCTCACCCTTGCCTGCCATCCTTTGGATGGCTAGCATCAGCTCCCTGTCTGTTTCTTCCTCCTGGGATGGTGGTCTATAGACTACACCTGTGCGGATGGCTGGCCCAATTTTCCTTTCCAGCTTAACCCACAGTATCTCTCCCCCATTTTGTTTCTCCTGGATCTCTGTGGCCCTTATGTCATTTTTCACATACAGTGCCACTCCTCCTCCCTTCCTACCTGCCCGGTCTCTTCTGAATATGTTGTAGCCAGGAATGGCCATTTCCCAGTCATGGTTATCATTACACAGGGTTTCTGTGATGGCCACAATGTCCAGGTCTGACTGGACCATGACAGCCTCCAGATCTTCCATCTTGTTGCTAAGGCTCCTGGCATTGGCACACATGGCTTTCCATTATTTGACCTCCCGAGACTGTTTAGCTGTTCTACTCCAGCCCCTCCCCTGGTTGTCCTTTATCCCTGGTTCTCCTTGCTGTCTGCCCTTCTGCTGATTTTTGCCCCTTTTCTGCCTATCCATCTCTTGGGTGCTAATCTCCATCTTTTGCACACTGCTTTGTTGAGATATCCACTCTTCTGGTTCACTGGCTCCACTGCTTGCTGTGGGGGGTGAGCAAGTAGGCACCATCCTTGCTGGCCTGCCACCCCACTTGGCTAGTTTAAATGCTTGTCAATGTAGCATTTAAACTTATCATTGTGTGCTTGGATTCCCCTCCAGGATGGATGCAAGCCATCAGGCTTGAACAAACCTCCATCCCTCCAGGTGGGTCCCAGTCACCAATGAATCCAAACCCTTCCTCACAGCACCAGTTCTTCAACCATGAGTTAAAGTTCCTGGTGCATGCACCCCTATGCTCTCCCATGCCTCTCACAGGTAGTACTTCTGAGAAGGTGACAGAAGTAGCAACTTGCTTGAGACCCCTCCCCAATTTCCTAAACTCTTCCTGAACTTCCTTTAGCTCCCCATTTGCCAGGTCATTAGTACCTAGGTGGATAATGACATCCAGCTCACCCTCCTGTCTTGCCTTCCCAGCGATCCCCAGGATCTTCCTTCCATCTCTCCATGCCATGGCACCTGGTAGACACCTCACCTCCCTGTCCTTCCCTCTCCCTCCTGTGTTCCTAGCTGGATCCCTCTTATGATGGAGTCCCCCACCAGGATTCACTTCCTCCTCCTCTGGGGTCCACTGCTCTCCCTGCTGAGGTCACCTCCTTGGCTAACCTCCGCATCCTTTCCTTCCACTTCTCTGGGTGCCTCTATTTGGCTGCCCCAATTTGCCAGTGTGGCATATGAATTCTTGAGTGGAATAGAATCTGGGATGTGCCTCTGCCTGACCATCTTAACCCATCTCAGCCCACTGTCATCCAAGTGCTCCTCATTCTCGGCATCCTTTGAGGCAGCGGCATTGGACTGGGTGGTCTCTGGATAGGGGTGATGGTACTCCTGACCCAGTTTACTTCCGCTCTGAGTCTGGCTTCCTCATCCCGCAGTCCAGAAAGATGCACGCAGATAGGGCAGCATCTCAGTGTCCAGAAGGTCTGCCTGAATATGGCTGCCCAACAGCTACTGCACTGCACCACTCCCCACATTATACTGCAATTATACTGCTATTCCACTACTTGTCTGCTACTGAAGCTCTCCTAGTTCCCTTTTTATTAATTTACTGTACTAAAAATCCTGCCACGGATCCTCAGATACTTTTAAAAAAAAAAAGAAAATAAATAAATGAGTCAAAACACTTGTCGTGCTGAGGGTGGGTTTCTTCCCCTTATGCCCTTCCTACTCCACACCCCCTACTACCCCCTACTATCCCCTGTGTTTAGCTCCTGTCAATCAGATTTAACAGGGCTCTGACTAAGCCCCACCTCCAGTTATCACATAGCTGAGGTCAGAGGCCAGACAATTAGCACCCCCACCCAGAATACAGGGCAAGTCAGACAAGCCAAGACTAAATTTGCAGCAATTAAAGACAGCAAAGAAATACACCTCCACTACATTTTGAATTTTCAACAGCCCAAAAACAATTCCAAGTAAAGACAGCAAAGAAATTACAGTGTCAGTAAAAGCCCACAATCTAAGTTTAATAACAAAAACAGCAATTACCAGTTACTGTAAAGCACTGAAATTAATATGTTTCCTTCCCCTTCTGGCTTCTTCTGAGTAAACATTGTCCTCTATGGCAAGCAGCATATTTTCTCTCAAAATAACTATTGATTCTTTCTTGTAATTAATTTCAACTTTTCTGATATATGTATTCCTGCAGTATGTTGGTGTGAATATTTAGAGCTGACTTCTTTATGTCATTAGTATTTTAAGAACTGCTATAAATGTAAGGGAATATTATCAGATTCCAATTCTAAGACAGTAATTACAGTAATAATTTTTTCCGGGCTGGGTAGCTATGTCTTATTTACATAAGTACTGAACTAATATACTGTATGGCTATTAAGCAGTCTACTTGCTTTGTGATTTCTAATTGTACTGTTTTGTTTTTCTTTTTGGCATTTGATTCCCCTCTTGAAATGGATTATTACCATCTTATCATCTTATCTTTATGTGTCATGCAAGTTTTATATTATTGTGTTCTGTAGTTAATGTTCATGTAATTTTATGTACTCATCACACATGAAAACGAGCAGTGTTCACTCATCTGCTAACATATATAAACAATAAATGAAATTAAATTAAAATGAAATTAAAGCAAATTGATTGGTACTTTGTGGGGGTTGGGATGGAATCTGAATGCTCACTAGGCCTATTGTATATGATTATGGCCTATTAGAAGAGTAAAGTCAGAGGAGTCTGTCTCTGTTGTACAACAGTGACATAAATATTTGTAGTAGTTTGTGGAAGACTCAGTCAGGACTCCTTTTCTTACTTTTTGACCATTTATTATGGTTCAGAAGGGTATGGAAGACCCATCGAAATTTACTGGTCATTGTTTCATGTCTATGGGAGCCACTTTGCAGGACTCATAATGCTCCTATTTTGAAAAACAGAAAAAACATTGACGTTTATAATAAATTTTAAACATAAGCCATTCTTAAAATTCAACAACCTCAGGAATATAGAATCTATAAAGTTAAGTATCTTTCCATGGATATCCATATTCATCAAGTTCATCCTACAGTCCATGACACTATGTTGGCCTTATAGCCCTTCACACGAACCTTATGTGCCATGAAGTAGTTACATGCAGCAATTCATAAAACAAGTGCTCATGTCCATGTATGTAAAAAGTAACACTGGATTACTATGACAATCATTATTTGAATTATTTAAGTTATACAGTGCATGCTGTAACTAGATAAACTTTCTAGAAACATTATAGTTTTTCTCAGCAGCTTTTATTTATTTTTTGTTTATCAGGTAAGTGCTCTAGACAAAGAAATTGCCTATTTTCAGACATGACCTGGGAGAATTACAGACAAAAGTAGAAAAATTCCAATGGAGACAGATACATTGCATTTACAGGAAAATGGTGCTTTAAGATTAGACATTTCAGCAACGCAGTGGAAACAAATACAAAAATTGAGAAAAACTGCTTATGTATATACAGTACTAACAGTGCAAAGAAAGTAATATATTATATCAGACAGTACTGTGGAGTAGGACTTACCACCCAGTATATCAGCCTAGTGTCTTATTCAACTTAGTGGGAAGAACAACTCAGGAGGGCATTTGGAAGTGCTATAAGGATTTGAAGAGACAGACTACTGTAGGTTGGTTGGTAAATACCTTGAATTTCCTGGAGAGAAACATAGAAACATAATCTTTGATGGCAGATAAGGACTGCTTGGCCCACCTAATCTGTTCATTTCCCTACCTACAGGATAAACTTCAGATCCTAGTTAACCAATAGCCTATTTCTTCCTACCCGCCACAAAAATTGCCTTATGTCTGTCCCAAGCATTCTTGAATTCTCCCACAGTTTTAGACCCCACAACCTCCTCAGGAAGGCTGTTCCATGCATCCACAACCCTCTCTGTGAAAAAAATACTTCCTCACACTGCCCCTGAACCACCCTCCCTCTATCTTCAAATTGTGTCCCCATGTTCTTGCACATCTCTTTTTCTGAAAGATGCTACTCTCTTGAACTTTGTTGATTCCACTGAGGTACTTAAAAGTTTCTATCATGTCCTCCCTCTCCCTTCTCTCCTCAAGGGTATGCATATTAGGCTCCTTTAGTCTCTCCTTGGATGGCTTCTCTTGCAGACCCTGCACCATTTTAGTTGCCCTCCTATGGACTACCTCTATCCTGTCTATGTCCTTGTGGAGATGGGGTCTCCAGAACTGGATGCAGTACTCCAGATGGGGTCTCACCAACTGTCTGTACAGAGGGGATAACGACTTCCTGTTTTCTGCTGGTGATGCATCTCCCTATACATCCCAGTATCCCCCCAGCCCTCCCTACTGCCTTCTCACATTGCTTGCTAACCTTAAGGTCATATGATATGATTACCCCAGGTCCCTTTCCATTTTTGTTGTTGTTACTATCTCTTTCCCCATTGTGTAATCTTCCCCTGGGTTTTTGTTTCCCATGTGCATTATTTTGCACTTCTTTTGATTGAATCCAAGCTGCCATGCTTCTGACCATTCCTCCAACCTTGTCAAGTCCCTTCTCATCCTTTCCACACCTCCTTGTGTATCAACCCTGTTGCAGATCTTTGTGTCATCTGCAAAGAGGCATACTTTTCCTTCCAGTCCCTCTGTAATGTCACTTATAAAGACATTAAAAAAGGACTGGACACAGGACTGAACCCTGTGGTACTCCACTAGTAACCTCTCTTTCTTCAGAGTGGACTCCATTTACAATTACCTTCTGTGTCCTGTTGTCCAGCCAATGTTTTACCCAGTCTACCACCCTGGGACCCACTCCCAGGCTGGTTAATTTGGCTATTAACCTTTTGTGTGGGACTGTGTCAAATGTCTTGCTAAAGTCTAGGTAGGCCATGTCCACAGCCCCTACCTGGTCTACTACTTTGGTCACCCAGTCAAAGAAATCAATTAGATTCATTTGACATGACATTCCTGCTATGAACCCATGCTGCCTTGGGTCCTGTACCCCACTGACCTTTAGGTGATCAAAAATTATTTCCTTCAGAAGTGATTCCATCACTTTCCCTACCACAGAGGTCAAACTGACAGGTCTGTAGTTTCCTGCCTCTGTCTTGCTCCCACTTTTGTGAAGGGGAATCACATCCACCTTCCTCCAGTCCTCAGGTACCACACCATCCTCCCACGATTTGCTAAAAAGGGTAGTCAGTAGTTTCACTAGTTCTTACCTTAATTCTTTTAGAATTCTTGGGTGAATTCTGTCAGACTCCATTGCTTTGTCCACCTTCAGTTTTAGGAGTTCTTTCAGAACCCTTTCTGCTGTGAAAGGACTAGGATCGACCCCCTCTATCCAGAGTGCTTCTGTTAATTGGATTGGGCATCTCCCCCTCCTCCTCTTTTTTGAATACTGAGCAGAAATATTCGTTCAGTATCCCTGCTTTGTCACTGTCCCTCTCTAACCACCCACTGTCCATTCTATTCAGCCTCACTCTCCCTCCCTTCATCTTTCTATGCTCCCTGATGTAGCTATAAAAGGTTTTATCCCCCTTCTTAACCGAGTTGGCTATCTTTTCTTCAGCTTGGGCCTTTGCTCTTCTGACTTCCCTCCTTGCTTCCTTCTGCCTTAACTGGTACAGCTCTCTGTCCTGCTCCTTCTGTGTTTCCTTTTACTTCCTGAATGCAGTCTTTTTCTCCCTGACCTTCCCTGCCATCTCTTTTGAGAAACATAGTGGCTTTTTCTTTCACTTTGATTAGTTTATTTGCTTCACACAAAGTCTTGTTGCCTCTGTGATAGCAGTTTTGATGTTTTCCCATTGTTGCTCCACCCCTCCTTCTAGCCTGTTTGCTAGTGCTTTTCTAAGGCACTATCCCATCTTGCAAAAATGAGCCCTCCTGAAGTCCAGTACCCTCACTTTTTCATGGCTTGGCTCTGTTGCTGAGTTTATCGTGAACCACACTGTTTGCTGGTCACTTGTTCCCAAATGGCTACCCTCTTCTAGATCTGAGATCCTTTCACTGTCCCCATTTGAGAGTACAAGGTCTAAGATTGCTCCCTCATGAGTGGGTTCCAAAACTAGCAGTCTGAGGCATGCCACCTGTAGGGTATCAAGAATGGCCCTGCTCTTGGATGTGGCTGTAGCAAATGTGCTTCAGTTAACATCTGGTATATTCATGTCTCCCATTAACAGTATATCCCCTTTCTTTGCCATCCTAAGAATGCCTTCTATCATATCCTTGTCTATTCACTCTCCTTGACATGGGGGTCTGTACACAACCCCGTGTGAATTGTGGTGCCATTTAGAGTCTCTAAGGTGACCCACAGTACCTCCTCTCCTCCCAGTTTACTCTTTTGCTCAGTTGCTTTTATCCCTTCCCTTACATAGAGAGCTACTCCTCCCCTCTTCTCCCCTCCCTTTCTCTGCTGTGGGTTGTGTACCCTGGTATGTTAACATCCCAGTCTTGGTTCTCTGTGTACATGTTTCTGTGACTACTACGATATCCAGGCATCCCTCTTCCATCAAGACCACCAGTTTAGAGAGCTTATTGCCCAGGCTATGGGCATTGGTACTCATTACCCTCCATTTCCTGATGGCCTTACTCCTTTTTGCCTCATCCCTGTCCTTATTGCCTTTGTCACTTTCTCCATTTACCCCTGCCCTTCTCCCTATTGACATCTCTCACTTGGTGTTTACCTCACTTACTACCCTGACTTTTTTTGGGAGGCTAGGATTTCCCTACTCCTTTCCAGTGGCTCCCCTGTTTGCTAGTTTAAATGCTTACCAATGAAGCATTTAAACCTATCACCTAGGATCCTGGTTCCTCTCCTGGACAGATGTAGACCACCACAAAAGTATACCTGTTTTCTATTCATTACAGTATATTCCTTACAAAAATTTCAATTTTACCACTTTACTATGTGTAATACTATAATTCTAAAATACCTGTGGTTCAAAGTGGACTTTCTAAGCTGCATTTGACATCCCTTCATATTACTTCTCAGACTGCTTTGTATTAGGTCATGAAAAATTCCTCATAAACAACTTTGCAAGACATTATGTCAAGTCTGCTATGTTCATATAACTAAATTCATATTTATCAATAGCATTATTCATGATTGCACTCAGAACCTATTATACAGTGGTGATCATATAAAAGTTTGGAAGTGCTGAGATATACCTCGAGATACCTCTAGGTACCACTGAGGCACTCAGGTTCATGTGGTGATTATATAAAGTTTTGGCAGTGTTGAGGAGGTACCTGGTACCTCGAGGGCTGAGGAGGTACCTGGTACCTCAAGGTACACCTCAGCACTGCCAAACTTTTATACAATCACCACATGAACTTGAGTGCCTCAGTGGTACCTTGAGGTACCTCGAGGTATACCTCAGCACTTCCAAACTTTTATGTGATCACCATTGTACTCTGTAAAACCCAAAGTTGGCTGTGCTTGTCTTAGCTCAAAATTATCAACTAGGACTGCTAACCAAGTGGCAGATAGCAGGGAAATTATAGCATAGAAACATACACTTATTCACATAGTTTAGATAATCCAGAGTCTATCAGGATATCATCCAAGGAATCCAAATGGGAGACAAATGTTATTTTATTTTATATTACTTACTTCTTTTGTAAATTTACACACAGTATACAATATGAAGAGTGTAGATGCATTTTAGGCAAGTCCAAAAAATCAGCATTTCTGTTTTTCCTGGCTCAATGGTCTAGTCAAAAAGTTCTTGACAATGCTTGCTCTAAGTATCAGATTTCTTACCCAGCTTAAGTTGTACATTTCATCATTTCTCAGGATTTCTTCATAACAGTGATATGCGCATGCACATAAGCACACACTACATCACTGCTGACGTTTCAGCAAACCACACCTTCCTCAGCACTACCATTCCAAGAGCTGACTAAAATTTGTTTCTGGTTATCCTAGCAAATATAAGCACCATGGTGACCAGGACAACATCACTGCCCCTATCTAAAGCATTTTTTTTAATCATTGAATGTTTTATTTATTTTTTGGTTTTTCCTGTTACAGTATTTATGGTACACTCCAAAGATCACTTATCAGATATTACATAGTCAGACAAGCCTTCATCGTCAATATGCAGTAGTTAACCTACATATCATGTTCCAGGGTCATACAGATTGCAGTTATGAGCACATGAGCAAACACATGTCAGAGATATAGTCATAATCCAATCCTGAAACAGTCCCAGATATAAATACAGCCTTTTGGACTATAAAACAATGAATTCTCTTATCCTAGTGCGGGAGAATTTTTAGGTACAGGGAGGGTTTTACACAGGGGGGGATGAAAGATAGGTGTCCCATTTTTTGTGAAAATAGTTAAGTTGTCCTCAATGGGCATAAGACAGTCTTTCTAAGAAAGCCAGCCTAGCCAATGCTGCCACCCACATACCAATAGTTGGGTTATTAAGCTGCCTCCAGTGCATTAAAATAAGTCTCTCTGCCTCTAGCACAGCTAGCATGATCCACTCCATATGTACCCTGGGTAAGGGACTTAGCCAGATGGAGTCTCCAAGGAGCAGTGCAGTACCTAATGGTAATTCTCTAATGGAGAGGATTCTTGAACATTCATGTGCAATGTTATTCCAGAAAGGAACTAATTGTGGACAGGTCCATATAACATGTAAAAGGTGGACATAGGGTTGTGAGCATCTCCAACACTTGGAGTGAGGTAGTAATCTCATTGAATGTAGGGCAGCTGGGGTTCTATACCAGTGTAAAATAATTTTGAGTTGCAAGAAGCAGCTCTTAGAGTCTCTGTATCCATTATGGGCATTCTTAAGAGAGCGGGACCAAGATTCATCAGATATGGTTTCACCTATATGAGATTCCCATTTGGCTTTGCACTGTGTGGTGGGGTCTGCCTGAGTCTCCCGCCAAGTGGCATAACATTTACCTATTCGACCTTTCGAAGAGGAAAACTTATGCAGTAAAGCAAGCCATGCCCATTTCCTGTCTGTACTAGACTGGAAGGAGAGAGCATTAACTGAACTACGTAGCTGAAGAAAGTGCCAGAAGTCAGTATTGGGGAGATTAAACTGTTGTTTCAATTGAGTAAAGAATAGCAAGGTATTGGAATTGGGCAGCATCACGTCCTGTATACGTTGTACTCCTTTGACTTCCTAGTCTGGCCATTTAATAGGTTGCCCGCCTATAGTAACAAAGCTATTATGCCAGAGTTTGGCATATCTCAAAGGGGGTGCCATGCTTTTGGAGGAGCATGAGATAAGACTATGCATCGTCTCCAGGCATGCCATGTTTCTACCATGAGTGGGGAGAGACCCTTGTTGGATGGACCTTCTGGGCCTAATAGGGTTCTTAGTGGAGTGGGGGTTATCATCTTTGATTCAACATTAACCCAGAGTAGATTTGCTGTTCACTCAGGAGTAAACCATTTAGTGGCCTGTGCTGCAACACTTGCCAGGTGGTACCCTTGAAACCAGGGGACACCCAGGCCTGCCTTGGACCAATGTGCCCTAAAAAAGTTTTCCCCATCTGTGAGCTTTCCCCTCCCACAGTAAGAGAGATACCAGTTTTTTCTAGGGAGGAGAACAGCTTAGGTGAGAGGTGTATTGGAAAATTATGAAATAAGTATGAAACCCTGGGGAGAAGAAGCATACATACAGCTGCTACTTTGCTGGGGAGGGATAGATGTAGCTTACGCCAATGACCATCTTCTGTATGTAGCTGTTTCAGAAGAGGAGTAAAGTTGGAGGACTCAAGGTCCTCCCAGTTTGCAGGAATAAAAATCCCAAGATATGTGAACCTCAGAGGGGCTCAGTTTAATTTAATGCCTTGAAGACAGTCCTGAGTACAGACAGTGTTAAGTGGCACTAGAGTGGTTTTACTCTGACTCACCCATAGTCCTGACAATAGAGCAAACTCTTGGAGAGTAGAGAGAGCTAAAGGGAGAGATTGTTGGGGCTGGGACAAGGTGAGCAGCAAGTCATCTGCTTATGCCATAACTGTATAGGAATTGCCCTGAGTGGGAGTGCCTGACAGGCCCTTGGTGTTGGCAAGTGCCCTGAACAATGGGTCCAAGGTGACCAGAAAGAGGAGAGGAGACAGAGGGCAGCCCTGATGTGTCCCTTTATATAATGGAAATGGAGGGGAAATTTCTGAGTTAGTTAGAACTCTGGCCGTAGGTGAATTATAGACCATCAAGATCTAGTTCCTAAATTCAGGACTGAAGTCATAGAGTCTAAGGACTTTGTGTAAGTAGTTCCATTCGAGTGAATCGAATGCCTTGGTGAAGTCGACAGCTGGGGCTGCCATAGGAGTCCTAGATTTGGCTGCCATCCACTTCAGATTGAGCAGTAGTCTGGTATTGTCAGAGCCCACCTTCCCAGGCATAAATCCCAGTTGAGCAGGCTGAATTAAGGAGGTAAGGACAGTATGCATTCTTGTAGCCAGTATGTTAGCTAGAATTGTGGTATCTACCAGTAAAAGGGATATAGGCCAGTAATTTGAACAATTAAGGGAATCATTAGATTTCTTAGGTAGCAAAGTGATAAGGGCTTCTTTCATCATGGGGGGGAGGGAACCTGAGGCATTTGCATCCTGCAGAGCTGCCAACAGCGGAGGGACAATCTCTTGTTCCAGAGTTTGGTATAGTTCAGCAGTCATCCCATCTGGCCCTGGAGCCTTACCTTTGGCCATCTGGGATAGATCCTGCTTTAGTTCAGACACAGTGATGGGAGCATCCAACTCAGAGACTTGCTCCGGCCTTAAGGCAGGATGTTAAAGGGCTGGCAAAACTGAGTTAACTTTTGGGATAGCTGGGATGATGTAAGATCCATTTGGGTTTTGTACAGAGATTGATAGAAAAGGCTCATGATCTGATTAATACCTGCCAGGTCAGAGGAGACTGTGCCTAAGTTGGTACGAAAAGCATGAATTTTAGCTGAAGCATGCTGCTTACGCAGTTGATAAGATAATAGCTTGCCACTTTTGTCTCCCCCCTTCCCAATACAAATGTTTGGATCTGATCAAGAGCGATTTCGTCTTGTGCTGTAATATGGAATTGATTTGATATTTAAGGCCTACTATTCTATGGGTTAAAGACATATCTTGGGCAGCCACAGGAGAGGTTTTAAAGTGAGTCTCCAGTCCAGACAGTTCTGATTGTAATTTGTCTAGAGATCTCTTCTGGGCTTTGTTCCAGTGTGATACAAGTGCAATAATATGGCCTCTAAGATTAGCCTTGAAGGCCTCCCATACTATACTTGCAGAGACTCCACAGTTTGAGTTAATCTCAAAATAGTCCTTGATAGCTTTTAACATGGTTTGCTTAAATTCTGGGTCTTTCACTAATATGGGGTTGCACTGCCATCTAGTACCAGTGGTTCAGTAGCCCAAAGGGGTATAGGTGGACATTACCAGTGTGTGGTCTGATAGATGGATGCTACCTATGGAGGTGTTCATGACCCCGCTAGATGTGGCTTTATTAGCCATCCAGTAGTCAATGCGGCTATGGACTTTATGGAAAGGAAAGAAGTAAGAATAGTCCCGCTCAGATGGGTTATCCCTCCTCCAGGCATCCAGCAAACCCCATTCCTTCTGCAATTCCTGTAGAGCAGCGCGGACTCTGGGGTGTGCTTGGGGAGTGGGTCTGGACTTATCCAGAAAAATATTCTGGACTAGATTAAAATCTCCCCCCAGAATCATAGTGGTGGTAGTATTGTCCATTTGTTGGGTAGAAATGGCTTGACTCAGACTAGAAAAAAAGTCTGCTTGATCCGTCTTCAGAGCATAGATATTCCCCAGAATCAGTTTCCCACTTGGGGAGTTCAACTTAATCAGAACCCACCGACACTGAGAGTCAGATTTAGATTCTTCAACCGTCCATGTACTAGATTTTTGGATGAGAATGGTTACTTCTTTAGATTTAGTGCAAGCAGAGCTGGCATGAAACGCCTCAACCCAGGATTTTTTTAAGCCAGGGAGTAGCTTTACTAAGGAGATGTGTTTCTTGGAGTAAGGCTACATCCATATGCAGAGAATGCAAATATTGAATAATTTTAGTGCATTTGATGGGATGATTGAACTCTTTAACATTCCATGACACAAGGCGTAAGCTGTGGCTGTGGTGGGCAGCCAAAGTAAAAAAGGATGTATTCACCCAGTTGTGGACAGGTAAGAGAAGAAGGGAGATCCTCAGAAGACTGTAAACCTAATGTACAATGTGTGACTTAGTCAGAGGACTATAACTGCACTACTCCAAGGGAGACACTAGGAGATGTACCAGACAGGGAAAAAAACCTTATTGTGACCTGTAGAGATAAAGACAATGATATAAGTAATATAGTAACAGTGCAAGAAATTACCACAGTCAGAAATTCTGACACAAAAATGAAACTTTAGCAACTATACCAAAATGCATTCCTATGCTAAGAGTGATGGAGCTACGGCGAAAGAAGGTAAAAACCCTCAGCTACGCTAGCTTCCACACTCAAGAACTGGGGATGGAGAAGACAACCAAAAGAAACTCGCTTCCTGTGGTAACAATCCTCGAGGGTAAAACACAACCTCAGGAGGGGAGAATAATAAGGAAGGGGGAAGAGATGGATTGACTGGGGAAAGGGGGGAAGAGTTAACCAGGGGAAGGTAAGGAAAGGGGAGGAGATTTGGGTGACCTCCTAAGCCGAATACTATAAGGCCGGATCTCACCAAGGGACACTTTGCCCACAAACAAATACCCCTGGACGTTGCTTAAGCTGGGTGATTGGGGTCATGAAATAACCTCCAGCAAATCCAGTAGAGCAAACTAAATACCAGGGAAACGAATTGCTAAAGATAAAGCCCATATTATCAATTATGGTACATCAGTAACCTATGTAGCATACATTATGCGGAGCAGATCAGAACATGTCTGTTATGTAAGCTATGTCCCTAATATAGTACATTAGTGTCCCAAGTCGGACAAGAAAAGTAAAAGGCTTCTCTAAGTAGACACTCAGGTGGCCGCATCTGCTGCAATAGGATCCGGGGAGGGAGTTAGAACAGCTGCAGCATAGGATTTTCCTACAGGTTTAAGTATTCCAGAGATGTCGACTGCTTCAGCCAATGAAGATTCCAGTATGTCAGCCCAGTCCATGGAGGATTCAGAGGTTGGCAGATCAGACTGGGAGGGGTGACAGTCTCTGAGCATTGGGGGAGATTCCTCCCTGGATATCTTAGCCGGGGGAGAAGCTCCCCGTTGATCAGAAGGCGATCGCTGTCCGCTCAGTAAGATTTGTCTCTGCCAAGAGGAGGGCCCCGCTGCCCTAGGAGGGAGAGACAGATGGTCAGAGAAAGTAGCTGGGGTGAAGGTAGCAAGCGACAGTGTGCGAGATACATTCCTCGCCCTGGGGGAATCATGAAGAGGAGAACCAGGTCCATGCATAAAGTGGTCCTCTGTGTACTGCCTGTTCGAATTAAGGTTCCCAGAGGGAGCAATCGAGGAGGAAGGGTCCCAGAGCCTTCTGGGAGATGTAGTCTGTAGAGAGAGAGGTTAGGCCAATGCCTGGAGATCCAACGTTCCCCTTCAGAGGGGGATTCTGCCAGAATTTCTTTCCCATCTTTTGAGACCAGAAGCTTGGTAAGTGCTCTAAACCTGTACTGGAAGTTATGGGCAGCCAAGAACTTTTTTAGTGGGCCGTAAGCACGTCGGCAGTTAGATGTATCTTTTGCAAAGTCTCTGTAATTTGCAATAGTTACCCCATGCCATCTAATTTCACTCAGTTCTCAGGTGATCCATAGGATGCATTCTTTTGTTGTATATCTGAGCAAATATGCTATGATGGGTCTCAGGGAATGTGAAGCTCTGTCTCTCCTCCCTGAGATTCAATGGGCTCTTTCAACCTCCACCAGCCCCCTCCACCATTCTCCCATCATCACAGGTAGCTGCTCATTAAGAAAACACTCACCGGCCCACCGACGCAGCGGTTGGATTTCCGCTTGCAATGCCAGCGACCTGGGTTCGGGAACGAGCATGGGTCACTGGAGGGCCGGCCTGGGGGAGAAGGATTGAGTGTCCCATGGACAGCTCTCCTTCTCCAGGGGGAGGGTAGGGGACTGGCCAGGTGCCTGCTGGCTCCTAGTGGAGGCTGGGAGTATCACAGGATGCACGGCCCAGTGCTAACTGGGGGAGGAGCGGACGCCGGCATATGCCATGATGTCACTGCACTGCCCCCAACAGAAAAAGGGAAAATTGCTCGCTGGCCACTGGATGATGGCTCTCTGTTCCCTGAGTGCTTCCAGTGCCTTCCCAGGGCCTCCTGCTCCTCAGCAGCATCCCCAGGCCCTAGTAGTGTGTGCTGGGGCCATCCCCTCTCCCCGGTGCCTTCCCCCTCGAAGGAGGGGGACCCACCCAGTGAAGGGATACACCGGGATATCCTGGGGATCGGTTGCCATATGAGGACCAGAGGAGGGCTGGGTAAGGACAGCGGGGCTGGAGGGAACCTGTGGAGCCCAAAGGAGTGGGGGACCAGTGAGTACAGGGGTGAAAAAAAAAAAGAAACACTCCATGGAATTGCCTTCTGATCCCTCTGGAACTCCAATAATCCTAAGATTATTATGCCTCCCTCTATTTTCTTGGTCTTCTACCCTGGCAAATAGTGTGTCCATCTTGTTATCTTGTGCTTATAGTTTATGTTGTAGGGCGAGTTTTTGCTGTTCTAGGGTTTCAATCCATTGTTCAGTCACGTTAAGGCAGTCCTGTAGCTGGTGAACATCTGCTGTGGTACCCATAAGGGTAGAACTAATATCATCAACTTGGATTAACAGGGCCTCAAGCATCCGAGTGATATAATTCAGGGAGTCTCCCACAGATGGAGCTTGAGATGCTGTGTCAGTGGATGAGGTTGAGGAGCCCCCTGAGGCCATTCTGGTGGGTTAAGGTGGTGTACTTGAGGTAGTATAATATAGGCCCAGGCTAAATTGTGTGGCAGTACTTGAGTACCATGTCCTCCGCAGCCTACCCAGATGAGCGACTCACAATTACCAGTGCCTAACAGAGCACTAAAGCACCATCTAAACCATGAAATTGTCCCACTGGATGATTTAGGAAGGTCACCTGGTTTGTTTACATTTTAGATTTTGTCTCACATCCTAGGATTAGGTCGTTCTGCTGTGGATTATCACCACATTCAGAGGAGCTAGGTATTTAGGCTGCCATTTTCGTCAGTGGCTAGAGCATGCCTCCCTATGTCAAGCATTTTAATGCGTCCAATCAGTGATACAAAAATAAAAACACCAACATGCACGAACCATTGTTAGTGAAAAACCCCACCCCTGCAAATAAATTATTTAAAATAATTTTTACACTGTTACATTACTTGGCAGTAAGTATTTGTTCAAATAAATTACTTGTCTATTTTACATGTATTGTCATGGTATGTGACTACATTCGATACCTATGTTCTTTTTCTTATGTGTTCTTAAAAATGTCAGGCTTATAGCAGTTTAAATCTCTATTGCAAACCAAGAGGACAATTCCTAAAGGATCAGTGCAAGTCATGACAAAGGTGACTTGCGTTGATTATCGATATGCTGGGAACCCTGCACCCAATTCTCTAGTGGGCAGGATCCCGGCGGCTAAGTCCATGGTTTGCAGCAACCCTAGCAGTGCACAAAACAGAGGGCACACCATGACAAGTTGCTGCAAGCCTGTTGCAGTGTAAAGAGAAAGGACACAAGCACTCCCTGAGCCCCGATCCCCAATCAACATAGGTAAAATGCCCTGGTGGGCTAGTGCACCACCCATCCCAAGCCTAACTAATTATTATGATGTTGCCCTAACGGGCTAGCAGACCCCCCCGACCACCAATAAGTATTATAATATTGTCCTGGTGGGCTAGCACTCCCCCAAGCCCCAATCCCCCCATATTGCCAAAAGATTCAATCATTGGTTGTTCAGTGGAACCCCCGAACCCCCATTACATGCATACCTGTCATACCTGGGGTCCTAGTGGACTCCATCCCCCACCCAGCAATGCTTTACCACCCTGCTCCCCCCTGACCTGTACCCAGCCAGTGACAGGCACAACCCACCTCACACCACCATGGCCAGCCACTGACTGAGCACTGTATGAGTGTATACTGTATATAGTACACTCTCAGTAAATGATAGCTGCTGTTTTGCACCACCTTACCAGTTTGGAAAGCAGGAGGTGGGAGCTATTTGCTAAGCAAATTGCAGTTTGGTTAATTGGAGAAGAGGGATCCTTAGATTGTTTCTGATACCCATGCATGAGAAACTAGGAACAGGGAGTGGAGAGTGTACACACATGAACAAGTGCCATAGCTACATTGCACGAATGAAATAAGAATCACCAAGATGAGGCAGAGTTAGTATGCATCTCTGCAGGGGCAACATGAAAATATCAATTGGACTGAGACAGCCTGTAAAAAGGGTTGGAACACGGTCATGGAACTCTGGGGAAATGGCTAGTGCTGGATAGGGGCACAGTTCATAACTAGACAGGCTTGGACAGATTAGATGGTGCTTGGGGGGGTGGCAGCTGGTGCATCAGAAGCTGCATGTCAGTTCCACCCGATGGCAGGTATGACTTGAACAAGGGCACAGGTGTCAGAAACAATCTGAGTATCCCTCTCCTCCATTTAGCCAAACTGCAATTTGCTTTTCAAATAGATCCCACCTCCCACCTTCCAAATGGAGGGGCATGCAAAACTGGTTTATGCATAATGTTTCCATTTCTATTTTCCCCCTGCTCTGTCAGTGCTGCCTTGCCATGACAGTGTGAGCCGCAGATTCTCGTATTCCCACTTTGTGTTATCAGGCAATGTGATCTAGAGAATGTTGTATTTCTCACTCAGCCATCCACTGACACTTCCTTTTCTTCCTTGCATTTAGTCAGTACACCTGAAAACTGCCTTCTCCATACTACCCAGAGCTACATATTGCTCTGTTGCCATTTCCAATTTTTTGGTTTCATTTTGTGTCATTTAGCTGTGTGACATTTATATTGGAATGTTACCTCTGTTTCCAGGTGAAGAAGCCAGAAGCCTAGTGCTCCTCAGAGCAACCACCTGCTGACTCTCCCCTGTCCTTAGCATGTGCTTCCGTGGCAGCATAGGTGCCTTCAGCACCTGAGGGAAGACATCCACACTTCCCAGGTGGTTGAAGGCACTCAACTGCAACTCATGCCTCATAACCCACCTCACAACCCACTTGGGGTGTGCAGTAATTTAGCATTACCACACACCTTGTTGTGTGTTATTTCTTACTTACAATTTACAGGTTAGATACCATGCAAAGAAGAGCAACCAAGATGAAACAGAGTTTTCATGATAAGCCTTATGAAACAAGGTTGAGGCAGTTAAACATATACTCCCCCAAACAGTGCAGGGAGAGGGTGGACATGTTAGAAACCTTCAAACTTATCAGGGGCTTAAACAATATGCTGGTGGAGAACCTATTCTACTTCACTGAAAGCACAAGAACAAGGGGTAATGGCTGGAAACTCAGAAGAGGTAGGTTCAGTGGAAATATGAGGAAGCATTTCTTTACCAAGAGGGTGGTGGATATGTGGAATGGCCTCGCCCATAAAGTGGTAGGGGTTAAAACAGTTGCCTCATTCAAAAAGACGTGGGATAAGCACAAAGGCATCCTAGATCATGTTGGTAGATAGGGCGGGGTAGGATCAGCAGGCAGACTAGATATACTGTATCAGGAGATCCCCATCTGCCATCATTTTCTATGTTTCTATGTTTCTTACAATGTGTGATCCTATGGGAATTTTATATCACACTTCCAACATGGTTGAAGGTACTCAGCTGTGCCTCATGCCTCACAACCCTCCTGGGGCATGCAGAAATTTAGCCTTGTCACACTTCCTGCCATGTGGTATTGATCACTTAAAATGTATAAAGTAGCCGGCCCAGTGGTGCTGAGGGTTAAGGCGCTGAATGCCACACCTCGCACCACACAGGCGACCTGAGTTCAGGAGTGAGCTCAGGTGCTAGGGTTCGGCAGGGGAGGGAGAGGATTGAGCACCTTTGGGGCTGCTCTTCTTTCCTGGGTAGAGGGCATGGGATTGTCCAGGGCACCAGTGGCCCTTAGTGGAGGCAAGGGAAGCTGTAGCAGCTCTGGCTCACACGTACACTGAGTGGCTGACGCAGGCAGGGTTGCCATGTGCTGCAGCATCAGATGGGCACCACACACAGGGGAGTGGTGTGGGATCTCTGGGCTATACAAGAAAAATACCCTCCCATCTGGATAGACAAGGGCCCTTCCAGTGCCACTGCCACAAGTCCAATGCTGATTCCCTGCCACCGTCCTTTATTCTCTCTGGGTTGTTACTTGTCCCAGGGCCTGGGGATGCCATGTGATGTCCTCAAAGATGTCAGGAAACACGGCGGATGGTAGAGCAAAGTTGGTAATTGAAGTGGCCCGAGAGAGTGCCAGGCAGGGGACGATAAATAAAGTGGTAAAAATAATTTACAATTTAATCTTATGTGAATTATATACAGCATTTCCCAGGCAGTGAAAGGCACCAAGCGATGCTTAATTCCTTATGACCCTTCTAGTCTATGCAGCAATTTAGCATTGCCACACACCCTGACCTGAGTTATTGCTTACTTACAATTTACAATGTGATCCTGTGGGAATTTTATATCACACTTTCCATGTGGTTCAAGGCACTCAACTGTGCCTTGTGCCTCAAAGCCCACCAGGGGCATGCAGCAATTTAGAATTGCCACACACCCTGTCATGTGTTACTGCTTACTTAGAATTTACATTGTGATCTTATGGGAATGTTTTACCACAATTCCAAGGCAGCATGCAAGTATGCAGGTGTATTCATGGTTACAGAACAGCTGGTCTACAGTCAGGGCTTCTGTTACAGATACTGTATCTAACTGATCTTAACTTAAAAAAAGGAGTTTATATACATTTTTTAACAGAAGATGACTGATTTTATAATGTAATCTTATGCAAATCATATACCACATTTAGCAGGTTGTTGAACACACTCGGCTGTGCCTCGTGCCTCACAACCCTTATAGGGCATGTGGTAATTTAGCATTGCTGCACACCCTGTCATGTGTTATTTCTTACTTACAATATATAATGTGATCCTATGGAATTTTTATTTACAGCACTTCCCAGGTGATGTGCAAGGGTGCATACATAACCATGGCTACAGAAGCACTGGACCATGATGATGGATGTCTCTTGTGTCATGTGAAAAGAGTTGTATGTTGTATGTCTTAGCTGATGATGGATGTCTGTGGTTGCTTGTGTTGCCTTGCCACCCTTGGCTGCTTGATGCAGAATCTGGAGTTAGTGTTGAAAATCCTAACATCACATTTCCATACTTTTGTCACTTTAATAGCAGCACAAACTGATGCATTAATTCAGTTTTTTTGCAAAGAATGTATAAGGGATATGCTACCCCCCACACTGGAAATATTGCTGATATTTTTTGTTTGAGTACAGACTGACCTGATGGCATCACAAGTGGCAAAGCCACGAGTGATGTCATCAAGTCAATCGGCATGCGAACAAAAAAATATATCAACAATATTTCCAGTAGGGGTAGCATATTTCATTGATGCCATACTTCCAAAAATGTGGAAAAAAATTTAATTTCCTGCCATTTTTTTACTGATTATAAAAAATCTAAAATGTGTCTGTAAATGAAACATCACTCATTTGTTAGATATTTTGTGCTGAACAACTTTTGTGCTCAAAGTACCCGAAGCACCACTCATTTATTAGATATTTTTTGTGTTGAACAAATGTGCTCACAGTGCCATGCTATCATTTTTGTTTTAAAATTATTCACATTTAATGGTATACATCTGCAAAGCTGGGGATTGAGTGAGAAAGACACACACACACACACCTACACCACATGTTTTTCTTTTTCTGTTACAGCTGGTCTGAGCCCCTGGCCTGAGCCCTAGGTTGTTTGAAATTCCAGATGATCAGACAGACATGCCTTGCTGTGTAGATCAAAGGAAAGAGCTGACCCAGGATTGAGTTGGTTGTTTCTTTTCAAGTTCATGCCTTCTCCGCCAGCAACTCACAACTTTGTCATGTTCAGCCTGAATGATGATTGCTGGGTCACTATCTTGCCCTTTATACACTGCTCTGCATGGAACAGACAGTATCACACCCCTCAAAAGACATTATCATATCAACCCTAACCCAGGTCCCATAGCAGACAGCCCTAGCTGCTCCTCCACATCCACTGGTCTACATATGGCCTCGATGAATATCTGCAGGCACCTTTAAAAATTTGCCGACCGGGAGATCATGTGATGCAGAGGACCGGAAAGCAGCTCTCCTGCTCCTCTCCAGCCTCCCAACCTACTTAATTTCAGGTTCTTGCTGCTTACCCATCCCAAATCTCTCTCTTACCATTCAGAAAATGTGGATAAGTCTTCCATTGACCAGAAGGAGTATTTTATTTATCTCATGGACGTCAACATGAGGAGAACAGTGCAAAAACATACACCGCCGGTTACACCCGAAAAGGCCACTAAAAAGCCATGGGACTCCAGTGCATCAGAAACCTTTACAAGTATTGCTGCAGCCACCGAGCAAGAACCCCTGACTCTCCAGAGATTTCTTGCAGAATTCAAACCATTTCGGGAGGAGATACAAAGTCTCACAAGACAGCTGAAATTACTTTCTCAGGCTCTCGAGAAGGTTTCCCAGACGACTTCAGACAATTCAGCCCAAAATCTATTCCCTGGAAAAGTGGGACAAGAAGATGGAGCCAGAGTTAGTCTCAATAAGGCAAACAATGTCAAGACTTGAACTGAAAGTAAAAGACCTAGAGGGACGTAGCCGCAGGAATAATGTGGTCCTTCTAGGTCTCCCTGAGTGGGAAGAGGGCCAAGATACAGTGTTATTTATCCAAACCCTAATTGAAAAACTTGTTGGTCCTTTGCCCTTTGGTCCCAAGTACATTACCGAGTGTGCGCACCGTGCCCTCTGTCCAAAACTGCCAGCAGAGTCATACCCAAGACCATTGATCTTTTGATTCCTAAACTATCTTGAATGCCAGCATTTGTTGCGCAAAGTCAAAGAATTACAAGAAATTACAAGAAATGCAGTGGGAGGGTAAAAAAATCAGAGTCGCCCAGGATTTCCCAGCCACAGGTCAGCAACGATGTTCAGTATTTCACCCGCTGGTCTCCAAAATAATTGCAGCTGGTATAAAATTTAAAATGCTTTATCCCGTTAAGCTGCAGGTACTGGTAGCCAACAACTGGTAAAGTTACAAAGATCTGGATACCGCAGCAACAAAGTTGAAAGCAACATTCCCCGACCTCTTCCATAAACCCTGAACATTAAAAGGAACTGAAAGGGATAGCTACAGAATCCAGACATAAGGGTAACCTATGTTTTGTTGATTGTGCTGAATAAGAAAGAGTCTTCATAGACACTGAGCTCATCAGGAGGATTTACTTGTTTCCCACTATCTGCAAGGACGCAGCAGAATACTTCAGTTATAAAGCAAGCAAAAATCATGGTGGCTTTGTTTTTAAGGCCCAGACTGTATTGTTGGAAGGACTTTCCTTGCACGTGACTGGGACTTTTATTACTTTGATTTGCCTTGCGACCCTATGCAGGTTCCTACCTGCAACAAAAACCTGCAGTGACACCAACTGACAGCTAGATAGAGGTAAAGCACTTTTAATGGATGTCAGTCTGCTTTACCACAGCAGTAGCTCGCAGCATAGAGAACAGGCTTACAGTTCTGCTTTCCTGGATCTTGTGATTCCACATACATTCATTTGGTGATTAAACTGACTTGGGGTTCCACATTATTCAAAGACTTGAAGAAGATCTTAATGGAAAAATCTCAGACACAGACTCTTGCTGTGAATTAATGGCAGCGTTTCATTTGATGGAATATAACAGGCAGTCAATTTTACTTTTCCTTTTGACTCCTATTATAGGCACAAATTACAGCCTGGTTTTAGAGTCCGGTTTTCAATTACGCTTGTCTTTTAACTTTAATTTCACTTTCTACAACTGTTTAATGCCTGGAAACATGGCTTAAAGATTTGGTTACAGGATTAGATCTATAGCAGTCCTGCATATTGCTAGCCAAAATGCTTCCTTGATTGCAGAAGGGGGCAAAATGTTAAAGCCCAGTTGTTTTATGATGTATTTTTTAGAAATAATAAGGCTGACTAAAGTCCAGGTTCAGGATAACTTAGTTCTTTTCCCCTCTAGGTTTTAAATGTTTGACTGCAATGTTCTAACTTTTAGGTTTAAAGTGCTATATTGCTCAGCATTTGTTCAAAAGGGGGGAAAAAGAGAAAACATGTTCCACGTTACGCTTTTTGAAATAGGTAGCAAATTTGAAGAGTGTTAGTAGGTTTATATTAATTTTACTGTTCTAGTTACTACTTATGGGGATGGCCGGATGGGTGGGGGGAGAAAGGGCAAGAATTGGCGCACTGCATGCTGTAGCTTGTAACAATAAGGGTGTGGGAGGGTGAAAGGAGTTCTACATTTTGTTATGACACTTTGGGGATATTAACAAAGCAGATAAAGTGGGGAATAGTTAGATGGGGAGGGATAGGGAGGGTGGGTAACACAGAATCAATGATAACTGAGATATTTACAATTTCTTTAAAAAAGAGCTTAACAGGCAAGTGTTCATGGTTACTTAACTCAGGGTTAAAATGGCTAGGGCTCTAACATGGGCTTCCTGGAATATTAAAGGTGCCCAACAGAAAATAAAACAATACCAAATCTTGAGGCATTTAAGCCTATTAAAAGCAGATATTCTCTGCCTGAAAGAAACCCACTTATTAGACTCAGAAGCCCCTAAATTCAGAAGACAACAAATAGGACAAATATTCACAGCAGAGAGCTCCTCCCAAAGCTGTGGAGTAATGAGCTTAATTGCTAGGAGTCTACCCTTTTCTCCATCCCAAATTATTAAAGATCCACAGGGCAGATATCTTTTCATCAAGGGTACTATATATAGATGAAATCCTAATTGGTAGCGTATATGGTCTGAATGTGGACTCCCCTGGATTTTTCATGCACCTAATTAATGTTTTGACCCCCTTTGTATCTAGTCCAATGTTCATTGGAGGGGATCTAAATTTAGCATCTGACCCTTGTCTAGGTCACTCTAGTACAGCCCACAAGGGTCTTTCTCTGGCCCAAAGGGCAATGCGGGATCTGGTGGATCAGATAGGTTTATGCGATATTTGGAGGGTGCTTCATCCCACTGAAAAACTATATACATTCACTTCCCTAGTACATCATACCTCTTCCCGTATCGATTACCTTTTAATTTCACAAACCCTTATACATGGAGTCTTAGACTTGTCCATTCATCCAGGTCCCATATCAGATCACTCTGTGGTTACATGTCAGGTCTCCTTTTCTTCCCTTCCTAAACATGGGTTGATGTGGAAACTCAATAACCAGTTATTTAAAGACCCAGGTCTGGTCAAATATATCTCTAACCAAATTACCCAGTTCATTGCCAACAACCTCAGTTCCACTGGAAAGCCAGATGTGGAGTGGTGCACATTTAAAGCATATATGAGATGCTTACTAATTGGTCTGGCTTCTAAGAGGAAAAAAGATAGACAGGCCTGACAAGGATCCCTGCTGTCCTAAATCTGAATAAAAGAACATACTCTATCCCCCATTCATCAGAACAAGATAGGCAGGAATTGATTAAGTTAAAACATTCTTACTTAGAACTTTTGAGAGAAAAGGCAGAGTATGCAGTTCTTAAAGTCAAAGCCTCATATACAGATCAGAGTGAAAAAGCAGGGCATCTACTGGCTCTACGCATTAAACAACAAAAATCTTCCAGATTAATTGCAACAATACGATCTGGGACCAATGATCCTTTGCTAACGTCTCCCTTGGAAATAGAAGCTGAATTTTGTACTTTAAAAACTTATATGGCCCTATGACAGACCCCCCTTCCATTCAGCAACTTGATCAATATCTGAAAGATTCTCAATTACCCCATATATCAAACATACCACAGATTACGCTGATTAAGCCTACTACACAACTAGAAATAGATGAAGTAACCAAAGATCTCCCCTCTGAAAAAACTCCCAGACTGGATGGGTTTTCCCCTAATTTCTTTAAAATTTTCGCAAAACAACTGGCACCTTTGTTGGTACCACTTTTTCAACACATCCTATCTGGGACAGAGGTAGATAAATCCTTGTTTGAGGTTCTTATCATTCTTCTACCTAAATCTAGTAAAAATCTCTAATTGGTGACTAACTATAGACCAATTTCGCTTCTCAATCAAGACATTAAAATATTATCTAAACTTTTAGCCAACCGTATTAACATAGTTCTTCCACAATTGATAGGACCAGAGCAGGTAGGTTTTATGAAGGTGAGATCCTCCTCGGATCATCTGCATACTTTGGAACATGTCTTCTCGGTGTCCAGGGATGCCAATTTCCCAGCCGTCTTGGTGTCTCTGGATGCTGAGAAGGCATTTGACAGAGTTAATTGGAGTTATCTTTTGCAAGCTATGAATGCATACCATTTTCCTGAGACTTTTCAAAAGTGGATAGGTAGCCTTTACAAATATCCCACAGCTCGTATTTCTTGCAACGGTGCCTTATCTGAGACATTTCTATTGCAATCTTGTACTAGACAGGGATGCCCTCTATCCCAATTACTTTTTAATCTATATTTAGAACCCCTCATTTGTAGGTTAGTTGCAACACCTGGGATCCAAGGTATTACTATTCAAGAATATGTAATAAAAGTCTCAGCATATGCAGATGATCTGCTTCTCCAGGTATCACACCTAACCTCTTTGATACCTCAAATGTTAACAATCACTGAAGAATTTAGTAAGATGTCTAATTATAAACTAAATAGAGAAAAAAACAGTAGTTTTCCCTCTTAATTATAAGGTTATGAAACATGATATTTCTAGTATGGGTCTTGCCTGGAAAACAGATTATCTGCACTATTAAGGTATTGAATTAACAAGGAACCCTGCCCACCTTCAGAAGCTCAATTTAGACCCCCTTATGCATACCATTAAACAAGATTTAAAAGGTGGTCACATCTCCCTTTATCGCTTTGGGGCAAAATTTATCTGATAAAAATAAGTGTTTTTCCCCACCTCTTCTGTCCTCTTAGTTTATTAAATCTCTGACTCCCATTAAAATGGTTTAAGAAAGTGCACAAGCTTTTTAAAGACTTTTTTTGGGCAGGGAAAAGAGCCAGACTGGCTTTTTATAAGCTAGCTGCTCCCAAAAGTAAAGGCTGGGTACGATTACCACATATTTGAATTTACTATTGGGCAAGTCAAATCAACAAATATCTCAGATGGATAGGCCCTGGAAACCAGTCAAATACCCTTTCATTTTTACCAATTTGGCTCAAGATTGAAAGAGATCTTCTGAAATCGCAAGGGCTTTCTCCAGCCTCTCTCTCCTGTATATTAATCTGAAATCTCTCCCACCACTTGTTAAGACATCTACCTTAGCTGTCTCCATTAGGATTCGCTCTCAATTATGCAATTTCATGAAATATGATCATACCTGCAATATATCCCAAACTATATGGGGTAACCCCAAACTTAAGATAGGAGGCCAAACTCTTTCATCTGGATGGTTACTGCAGGTAGGAGATTGTCCAGCCCGTTATTTAATCAGGGAAAATGGAACATGGCTTACCTCTTCTGAGATACTAGTCAAAGTAAACATCCCAAGAACCCAGATTTTTAAAGTGTACCAATTTCGCCACCTTCTGGTTAAAACATTTGGGCCGACTCATCAAAACCACCTAGTTCCGCCTTTCTGGTTGGAGCTACAATCCTTAGTGGGGCTACCACATGCAGTCTCTAAAATCTATCTGACTCTATACAATTTGAAATTTCCAGAATGTCTTGGCTGCACTGCATTTTGGTCCTCCCTTTTTTATGGAAAGACTATAAATTGGTCCCTCCTGTGGCAGAATTGTCACCATTTGATCGCCCAAGATAGGCTGCGATTTATGTAGTTTCAAATATTGCATAACTTATACTATTCCCCCGAGAAAATAGCTAATTTTGGCTACTTAGACTCTTCTACCTGTGTGAGATGTCTATATGGGGAGGGAAATCTGCTCCATATTTTTTGGACTTGTCCAAAAATAGCCAACCTATAGGTCCTTATTAAACAGAAAGTGGACCCCCTGCTAGGGTTGAAAGATCTGTTCAGTCCTGATATTTGTTTATTAAGAGATCTCTTGGAGGTTCATGTATTAAACTGTAAATAGCATATAACTATGATAGCAATGTCAGTTAAGAAACTGGTTTTGAAGCACTGGAAAGACACAGTAGAAAAAACCTATACAGAATGGCAAAATGAGCTTCTGGCCAATCTCAGGACTGAGAGAACCATAGCAAGCCTCAATCAGAGGCTTAGAAGATTTAACAAAATTTGGGGCCCTTTGTATGCATTATACTCAGTGTAATAAGTAAACAATAACTTTCTACATATTGTGTAGTGGTTCTTTGAAATGATTCTGTGTAAGTGTTGGGGGGGTATGGATGGGAGGGTAGGGAAGGGTGGGAGGCCAAGGATGCTATAGCAGCCCTCAACCTTACACAGCTGGTAACTACTCTCATCCAGTTCCACCCTACCAAAGGCACTACCACACTTCTGGACATTGTCTTCTCGAACTGGCCTCATAAAATCACCAGCACCACTGTACTATCCAATGCCCTCAGTGACCACTCTTCTATCACCCTCTCCTGGTCCAGTAAAATGAAAAAACTTGCACCAAAAATTGTCCTCTGATGGCCCACTAGGCAGGTCCACTCAGGTGTCCCACAAGGCTTGATCCTTGGAATGCTGCTTTTCAGTCTGTACCTAAATACGCTCCCCAGCTCCTGCTCAGGAAAAATGCTCCTCTATGCGGATTATGCAGTCCTTTTCATGTCCCACCAGACCACCTCCCACCTCCAAAGTGCCCTGCAACACTCTTTTAATCAGGCGGAATCCTGGTTTCTGGACCGTCACCTTGTAATTAACCTAAAAAAGACAGAGCAAATGCTATTCTCGCATTCCCAAAGAAATCCAGGGATGCCCCACTCACTGTCCTTTCTAGCACCCTCCTTCCCCTCAAGCAGGTAAAAATCTACAAATACCTGGGGGTTACCTTTGACTGTCCTTTCTCTTTTCATGTCCACACACGCACCCTCACCACAGCCATAAACGCATGTGTTGACCTACTGTACCACCGCAAGAGCTGCCTATCACATGCAGCCCTAAGGCTGGCCATCACTTCCTCTGTGCTATCCCTAGTGGACTATGGAATCCTGGTGTACAGTGCAGCAGACAAAACCACACTCAATAAAATAAAAATGTCCCTGAACAAAGCCTGCTGCCTACTTATGGACTCCAGCAGACTCACCCATACATGTACCTTATATGACCTTGCTGATTTTCTCAGCCTTGAGCAAAGGTTGCACTACCAAACCTGCCTCCTAACCAAGAATATTGTTGCAGGCCTTGCACCTCCAGGCCAAATTTTCCATCCTCACCCACTCCATCCCTGCCATCTCCACCCGGAGCACACTCAATTGTACACTTCAAGTGCCAGGGTCAGGACATGCCTGGACAAAAGGTCCTTCTGATACCAGGCCCCTAACCTGGAGCAATGCCCTCCCCTCTGATATTGCATCTCAAATAAGAATAGGCCCTTCAAATCGGCCCTTAGGCAATACCTAATCATCACCCGCAACTGTAACTGCACATAGCTGTTTGCTTCCCCCACCTCACTGGGGACCCCCTCACTGTCTCATGCCCTGGTAGAACATGTAGCTGCCCAAGTGTTACCATGTTTGTTTTAAGTTACTACATATTTTTATTTATAACAGAACCCAAATTGCTGTCTCTGGTGTACTAGAGGGTTTAGCTACATCACTGTATAGGACCTGTATAGAGTTTCACTCTTATATGAATTGTATTCCTGGTATTTATGTACATACATGTATGGTGTTTTCCTGTATAGAGTTTTTGTTCTTATATTAATTTTATCCCTTGTATTTATGTACATACATGTATAATGTTCCCTACATCGATCTGTACTCTATGTAACTATGTTTGTATCTGTATATACTATCTGTTTCCTGATGAGGAGTCTTTGTAAATGAGTCCCTGACTCAAAGGTTTGCAATTCCGATTTCTACTAAATAAAAAAAATGTTCGCTGCGCGCACACACTCATGGTGAACATAAACATTAGATTACTAACACAGTTTGTTTCTGACAATGAAACACCCAATGAAACCTACTATATATCTGCAGCTCAAGGTACATAAAAACCTGAAAGAACCACCTGGGAGGCCTATTGTTAGCATCATAGGTTCAGAGACAAAGCCATTACCAGAACTGTTGACTATCTTCTGAGACCCTATGTGAGCAGACAAAGGTCATTTGTGGTGACACTGTGGCCCCTTGCTTCCATTAAACATTTTTATGATCTATGAAAGATCACCAAATACATTAGTTAGATAAGCTATAAAACTGGCTAGGACTGCAAAAAACTATGCTTGCTAAATCAAGTGCAGTATATTGAGGGGTAGGGCGGCGTGTCATGTAGTCATGCCATCACTGCCTGACTGAATGCTCCTGTCAAGCACCACCTCAAAGGTGAAGTGGTACTGGAAGATAATGGACAGGAACCACATGTGCCCAAGACAGGCAGATCCCCCCAGAGGCATATAGGTCCATTTTTAGTGGTGATTGTCACTTTATCTAATGATTCTTTGCATAAGTCCTCACTAAATCACAATTACACACCCTATCATAGATCATGATAAAAGTTTCATGCAGTCCCATCTTTTCATTCATAACCTTCCCTATTTACCTCTGATAGAGAGAAAAATTATTATTGTTACTATTTATATGGTACACCTTACAGAGAAACTGAAGCAATATTACTGTATTTCCAAACAGTCAGGAGTGCCATGTAGTAGTACTCAAACTAGAGGTGCTACAGATAGTGGTTAACATGGACAATCCTGGAACTAAGTTTGTATCCCACACCTAGTCAGTTATCCAGGCAGCACTGACCCCTGGGGGAACCACTTATCTAGGACACTGATAGAACCTGCCATTTAGCCTCCAATGTCACTATTCAGCCAAGGAGAGCACTGAACAGGAGCACTAGGTCTGGTAGAGAGTTCGTGATGCTTTGATGTTATTGTGTATGGCCTCATTCTCCTGGAGTTGAATCCACAGAAGGCAAACAGTCATGAGGTCTCACCACTACTACCCAGGGCATAGTAATGAATGGGCCATCTGAAGCATGAAAGCATTGCAGTGAAGGATAAGAAGCCTGTTTAAATTACTTTTTCCTGGAAAGAATGTGTAGCACAGAATCATTCTTATACTATGGGGAGCGTAACTACAGTGTTTCCCTAAGAACGATCAGACACATACATTTTCTTTACAGACAAGTAGAGATATGCTCATTGATTAAAAAAAGGTACAGACTTACATTTAGAACAGAAAATACCATGTAGAATATGAAATATTGTGTGAATTAAGGTTTTACTTGTATAGCTGAAATGGGAGTGGATACCTCTTGTATTACATTAGCAAGAGGACAGTGGACAGAGTGCTCTGTGACATGCTATGCCCCATAATATAAATGTTTGATAACTGAGTCACTATTCTCCTTACAAACTGAGGTCATGAGCACTTTACACATGTAGGGAATATTGGCTTAAGTTCAGCTTCATTATTAATGTGGCTTGAAATCCTGTTCTAAAAGACAAACAGCATTTTATGAATAAATTGTTCACTTTTAACTGATGCAAACTGGTCACACAGCTTTGCAGAGCACTGAGTGCACTAAGATTCAAAGTTTATGTGTATGATCATGAATAAGGCTAGTAATATGTATGGATTTAAATATATGAACATAGCAGACTTGACTTACAGTATCGCATTGTGGTTTATCAAGTGTTTTTCATGTCCTAATACAGAGCATTGCCAAGCACTAACATGAAGTGATGTCAGACACAGCTTAGAAAGTGTTGAATCATGGGTTATTTTTGAATTATAGTATTACACACCATAAAATGGTAAAACTGAAACTTTTGTAAGCAATATCCAGTGATGAAAACAAACAGATATAATATTATGCAATCTCTCTAGGAAATCCCAGATGTTTACCCACCAAGCTGGTAAGATAAACTATAAAGCAAGGAGCTTCTACTAAGTGGGCCTGGTTATTAATTAATTTATTTAATTGAAGAGCTTCACTAAGAGAGGCATACTGAACTAAGATAGCTAATTTCCAGATGCATCCTGTGGGAAGGGGACAAGGGATAAGAACAATTGATATTTACTACAGAATAAAGCTTTGCTAAACAAAACGTCATACAGCAATTAAATAACATTGAAAGACTATGTACAATAGGCATGTAGACTAGACAAACATGAAGGAAATAAATATTGAGTCACAGGCAAGGTATGGAAGGCATGTCCCATAGTGACAAAGGAATGAGCAATTTTAAGAAAAAGACAGTAAGGGATAGTGGGCAGAAGGAGAGAGTAGGAGATAGGGTGCAGAGTGGGGAGCAATAGTGTGGAATGTACTGTAATATGAAAAAGAGGAGGGGAAGAAAGATGGAGAGACAAACCAGCATCCCTCTGGGATGCAGACACCACAAGGGCTGGACACGGCTGGATGCACACCCAGTCCGCATATGGTTTCCTGATCTGCATTGAAGAAAGGCAGAAGAGGGGAAGGGGTGAAATAGGGAGAGCTAGTGTGGAATGTAATAAGAAGAGGAGTAGTAGGAGGAAAAGGTGGAGGGGGAGTGTGATAGAGAAGGAATGGCAAACCATTGTTCCTCGGGGCTGAAAACCCCACAAGTGCCAGATACAACAGGGTGCACACCCAACAGGTTATAGCATGCACTGTTTAATTTGAATAATGATTTTTATAGTAATCAGCAGTTATTCAGAATACATTTTTTGCATAAAAGAACATGAGCACTTTTATTATGAATTGCAGCATGTGACTGCTTCGGAGCACTTAAGGTTCCTGTGAAGGTCTATGGACCCAAAATAGGTTCATGGACTGTAGGAAAAAGTAAGCAATAAGACATAACAGGGTGTGTGCTAGACACTTCTAGTGTACAGCCAGAGGCATAGTTAGGCATGATGCCACAGGCTGAGTGCCTTCAGCCCCCGACCTTGCACGAGAAGTCTCTAATGCACACCCTTGGAGTGTCTTTTTGCATTTATGAAATGGGGACCTTAGCTACAGTATTCATGTATTCAAAAAATTGAATTCAGAGGATTAAATAGAAAACAGTTAGATCTTTGTCTTAATTTAAGATAAAATAGTTCCTCCTCCTGAATGACTATACTGTATTTTTTTTTAATTAAGGACTTTTATCCTAATATGTCACCTGTAGTTGCAGGTTTCTAGACTGGTTGTCATGGCACTACCTTCTCTAACCCCCACCCCCAACTCACACTTGTCAATTTTGAAAATCTGGCATTTGAAGAAGATTGCAGTAACTGTGCCTATTTTATTTATTATTTTTTTTTAATGTGTTGTGGTTTTGTAGTGGCCAGAGCTGGTGAGGTGATCAGTCTCTGATATGTGCAGCAGTCCAGGATGAGATACATACTGTAAGTATGGTAGCACTCTTCGGCACAGCACTTAAGTAATCACTTAGAGAGAGAGAGAGAGAGAGAGAGTTGGGATCCCAGGAACAGATGAAAACAGGTTAGTTACTGTGCAGAAGTAGTGAGTGGGCCAGAGTGAGGAGTGGTAGGCCAGTTGGAGGATGAGTGAGCATATAAATGGAAACAGTGAAGGTGAATGGCCAGTAGCTGAAAATGTCACTAAGGGATGGAGCGAACGAAAGAGTGGGCGGGTGAGTGAAAGATTGTGGCAGGCAAGGATGTTTTTTGTTTTTATGTGCTACATCCAGCTCAGGTCAGTCCAACGATGCACTCCAATATGGTAAATAACACTATTTATGTGGTTTCTCATTATGTGGCAGTAATGGTGCTGGTTGGCACTGTGAACGTTCAGCTCTGGCACTGATACGTGATGCTATTCTTGCACATGGCCTACCTGGACTAGTTGCTAGCCATGCGCTGGACACTTCCATTGCATGTCTACCAACCAATCAGATTCCTAGAAAATCAGAGCCCATTTCATAATTAGATACATCAGAAGATGTAGTTGAACTTTGGTATCCTTGAGAAGATATGTAACAACATTAAGATTCTGTATTACTAATGGTTGTTTAGTTTTTAGAATGGTTTATGTTTAAAACACATTATGAACATTAATGTTTTTATCTGTTTTTCAAAATAGGATCTCCATAGACCATTAAAAAGTGTCCCTGATGGACACAAAGCATTAACTAGTGTATTTAGGTGGCTCATTTACAGTATGCCCGTTTGAACCATAATAAATTAATAAAAAAATGAAAAGAGTCCTGAGTCTTCCTCAAACCACTACAAAGATTTAAGTAAATTGATTTGAAACTAATACAATTTTAAAAATACAACAAGTTAATGAGGTAGGAAATTTAAACATCACTTGCGAAGTGACTAACTTCACACCACATGAAGCTTTATGTAGCTTTAGTGATCAAGTCAAACTCTGCAGATTTTGACTTCACAGGTAAGAAAAGTAAAAAAAAGGGTGGCTACTTGGGACTAGGATAGTAGAACTTACTTAGTTGGCTAGTTATCTTTTTATTTGTTTGTATGTTTATTTATTTCAAACGTTTTACTCAGAAAATCATACAGAGCTGATATTGGCTCATTTCCAGATGTGTCCTGGGGAGAAGGAAACAGAAAGGAACAGAACAGATCCAAGGTACAATTTACAGAAGTAATACAGTAATATGGAAATAAGTTAAACAAAATATACAAGTTACAAGATAGCACTTCAGAATAAAATTGCCTTACAGTTAATTACCATATTTAAATTATGAAACAAGCACATTAATCTGTGAGCAACAAAACAGTAATATGAGGAGTAGGAAGTAGTGACTGATGAACTAGGAAAGAGGGGTGAATCTAGTGTCAATGTAGGGAGGAAGACTGATGACATAAACCCACCCAAATCTCAGAAACATCTGCTGGAGTGGGTAGAAAAATCATGAAGGAGGGATTTCAGAGCAGGAAGGGAAAGAGGAGAGCAAATGAAAGGGGGTAGAGATCCCCCATTATTTAGGCAAGCAGAATTAGAAGGCAGTTTGACCAGCAGTAGATTTCATTTGGTGGCAGAGCAAGAGAGCAATTGCAAGGGTTGCAGAAAGAGTAAGAGGAAGACAGGAGAGGTGCGAGATATGAGGGAGGGAGTCACACCAAAATTTGTGATAAAGAAGAAACAGTGGAACATGCACATGGCAATAAGAAGGGGGACAGAAAGGGAGGTATAGAAAGAACAGTGGTGAGAAAGCAAGAGATTGTCAAGGGAAAATTGACAGAAGGAATGAAAAAGAGGGACTTGTTTAGCTGATGTGAACTGCACTGTAAACAATGTCTCAAGTATGGGGTGCTACTAGGGTGGGGAAAAAGGATTTGTGCTTTTTACAAAAAGAAACTACAATAAGTGCCACTTCATAAGTAAAGTGATGAAATATCATTAATCAATGTGAGCGGGCTTTCTTGGGCAGGGTGGAGGGTGGGATAGGTTTCTATGAGCATAGTAGAGGGATTTTTTTTAATTCTTAAAATTCTACTTTGCAAGTGAAGTGGTACTTTGGGTACGATTTTCAAATGGTGAAGTTTGACGCAAGGTACCTGTGCCAAATGGGTATGACACAAGTGACACCTTGCATCAAACTTTGGGCAATCCTGATTTTTGAAAGCAGGCTACCTTAAAATCGGGATGTGCCCAACCCATCCTGTGCCACCTTTGCAGTCAAAGTGCTCCTGTGCCAGGTTGCAAGGGGACTTGTCCCATCATGGGGTTGCACCATCCCCTTTTTGGAGATTTTGCAAGCCCCACTGTGGATGCAGCAAAGGGCTCCATTTACTATTCCACAAAAAGGTTTTCTGTACACACTGACCACAAAAATGGAATGCCAGTCTAAAAAAACATTTTTAACATTTATTTAAATGCCAGCATCAACAGATTATTGGCTCCATTTACTCCAGCCAGGAGGTGGTCTAAGGGACTTGTGCCAGTGCCACACACTGTGGTGAAGGGGGGCAGGGTCTGAAAGTGTGCTGCAGGGAGCAGAAGTGTTATGAGGGTGCCATAGGGAGCATCAGGGAGACAGTGGGCATGCGTGGGAGTGATGTGGTACCCAGCAGGGGTGCTGTTTACATAGCCATAAATCCAATAGGATGAGACCACAGGGAGGGTTCCAGGGACAGATGGTGCCCATAGTGTGGGTGGGGCTGCTTCCAGGGCTGTGCCCATCTGGGGCCATGGCACTGTCTATCACTGGAATCCCACCTCTGTCATCTTATCCCATTGGCTTTATGGCTATGTAAATGGTACCCCTGCCGGTGGTCACATCACTCCTTCTCGTGTGCACTGCCTCACTGATGTCCCAGATGGCACTGTCATGCTCCTTCTTCCCCTGGGATCCTCCTGGCAAGCAGTTTCCCTACCTTCCAACCATCCTTGCCCCTCTATTGTTGCACCGGGTAGGGGGTTGGATCTCTGCAGCAATTCCCATAGATGTGCTACCTGGTTGATGCTAGCCTGTGACTGCGGAAACTCCAGTTTTTTTGGCACAGGGACTCTCTCTTTTATAATATTAGACACAATGTCCCTGAGGCACCCAGAGTTTACTGAATCCCCAGAGTGATGCAACTTGTGTCACTCTAAGGGTGCTTTGAAAATCAAGCCCTTTGAGTAGTTTTTCCCTGACAAAGTGCTGACTTTTCTCCAAAGGGAAGTAAATGAAATGTTACTTTGTTTGTAAAGTGTCACATCACATAGCACCCCATGGAGTAATGGGCCACCTTTCATTTGCAAAAATGTCACATAATGCAAAATGAAGCACACAGACATCATGGAGGTTTTGCGAAGCAAGGTTTTCAGCACTTTGTCCACCTCTACAGCAGAGCCATCAAATACTGGTACCTACAATTGTTGCACTTTTTCACAGTATCAGGGTTTGTACTGACTCTATATAAAATAGCATTTTTATCTACAAAGACAAGAGCCCCTTGGGTATCGTTCTTTCTGACCTGCTGAAAGAATTGAGTTAATGAGGGGTCATTTCTTTGCTCTTTTGCTATTTCGCATTTAACAAAAATCAAGTCCGCGTTTCCATCTACTTATTGATGCCATTATCTCTGTGACATTCTCTCGCCATTTAAAGTTTTCTTATCTTTTCCTGGGGCCTCAATAGCCTCTCCCTCCAAAGAAAAGGTATCCCCAAGTTTTTGCTCTTTCTGAGTCTGGGCCCTGGCAGTTACAGAAGACATATTTCCTTTTTCGACAATCAGAGTGGTAAAGCTTGGGAAATCATGCCCAGTGAATATGGGTACATGCAATTTTGGCACATGTCCAGCATTAACTGTAGTGTTCTGGCCCTGTATGTCCATTGTAATAGTGGTAGTAGTCTGTTGATGAGTGTCACCATGCTCACATACTACATCCATAGTTGGTCCCATCGTTGGCTTGGAGTCTAACAGTTTGGGGAGTATCAAAGTCTGTTTACTCCCAGAATCAATTAATCCCAAGATAGTTTGTTCATTAATTTGTACATCTGTCAGGAAATATCCTAAGTTTAGTAAAGCCAGATGTGCAGGTTCTGCCTTCCTTTTCAGACAACACCTTGCACTATTTCCCAATCCTTGGCAGTTATGGCATACTATGTCAGGGGCAAAGTATCCCCTTCCCTGATGAGTCTTCCCATCAGCTTTTCTGTTATACTGCACAGGAAATTTTGTCTAATAATTTGTTCTTACTGGCTGGCAAGTGGTGGAGGTGGTTGGGTCCGTAGTCCTATATCCCTCGAAAAGGAAAGAAAGAAAGAAAGAAAGAAAGAAAGAAAGAAAGAAAGAAAGAAAGAAAGAAAGATGGATGGATTGTAGTCATCATTAAACAATACAAAACTAACATCATAATAGAACAGAATTTTCCCTACATGACACATGGATCATAGTGAGGCAAAGGTTGTATAAGCAATAAGACATTAGGGAGTCTTGCTTATGTTAGTTTATTCACATGCTCAGAGGTGTAGTAAAGCATGAGGCTGCAGGTTGAGTGTCTTGCGCTCCTGGAATTGTGGTAAAACCATTACAAGCTACACCCCAAAAGTGTCTTTTTGCACTCACAAAATGAGCTGACAGGAAATTTAAAAAAAATGGAACACTTTAAAGGAAAACAATGAAAAAGCCACAACTTTTCCCAGTTGCTACAAAAATGCCTGATTATGGCTTTTGGCCAGTAATGAAATGATTTACAAATACCTCTCAGTGCTTTTTAATGATTGAAACTGTGAGTCATAACTTCAATTTTCTAGTACCTGCAGCCACCATTGCGGGAGCAGGCACAAACTCCCCTCACTCAGTTTATGCTACTATGTCCTGCTGACCTCTTCCATTGGTCAGCAGGACATATTAGCATGAAGTGAGAGAGGAAAGCTCACAGCTGCTCCCAATATGGTGGCTGCGGGTACTAGAAAATGGCAGTTGCGGCACTAATTTTCAATCATTAAAAAACACTCAGAGGTAATTATAAAACATGTCATTAGTGGCTAAAAGCCATTATCAGCCATTTTTGTAGTAGCTGGGAATAGCTGTGCTTTTCCATTGTTTTCTAATAAAAGTTTAAAAAGACACAAATAATAAAATAGTGCTAATAAATAAAAAACATTAATGCCAAGGATGGTTTCAGCCTGTCGCTCATCTGGCTTTCTACACATTAAATACATATAATAAACTCTAAGCCTGTTTTACATGTGTTTTTTAAAACTCATTCTTCATGTTTCAGAATGAAGAACCTGTTGTTCTTAATATTTTTTAATGTGAAGAACAAGTTTTGATATCCCTACCAATCAAAATCAAGCCATGCTATGCAATGTCACATAAGCATGATCTGAACTTTCCTCCACAGCAGAAATCATTGCAAGCCAATTCCAAATCAGCAGTTTAAAACAAAGTCACTCCAAACCTGTTGCTGGCATAAACATTACATTTATTACTTTGAAACTGAGTCCAGCATTTTTTAAATACATTATGGTAAGCACAGTATTGTAAAACAGTTTTAGATTGTATTATAAATAGCAACCCCTCCATAGCTGAGAACTCGCATATCTCAACACCTTGTTAGATCAGTGGCACCAGAAAGGCACTTGAATTTTGCTCTTGTGCTGCTGATGTCAATGATGCAACTCAATGTTGAGAATCTGCTCATTCTCAATGAAGGATGGTTAATTATTCTATGTATTGAATTATTTTTATTATGAAATACACAAAATGAGAATTTTGCAGTTTTCCACTAGTAAAATTCTACCCCAGCACACACACACTTTTATGGAATGGTTACACGGGCTACCAGAATTCAAAATTCTGCAGAGGTCTACTGACATTCAAACACAGTCACATATGTGGTAGGCCTCAAGTGAAGCCAGAGCTTCAGATTTATTTGTGGCAGGGTAAACAGCAAATAGATTTCTGGTAAACTGTTGTGGATAGAAGGGGGATTGTTCATGGTCATCAAAGAAACAGATGAAATGGAAACTATAAATAGTATTTGCTTTTTAAAATGTTTTTATGTGTAGGGAGGGGATCATGTGTAGAATGACCATTCAGTTATTTAGTTATCTTGTTTAACTTAAGGGAATTTTATTCGTTAGGGACTAGCTGAGGGTTTCTACATATAGATAAAGATGGTAGCTATATTTGAAACTTAAATCAGGAATGGGTGAAGTGGCATATGAATCCTGTATGTGAGTTGCCCAAATTCCAAAACACACTGCCAAACTTTCTTTCCCACCAGAACAGCTATGTGGAATTAAGATATGGATCTATCACCTTGTTCAGCCAATTAGGAAGCAGGACATTTTCAACCAATTGTATAAGCACATCACACTGAAATGCTTAACTAATTACAGATCAGCTTTTATAATGCAGAGGGCATCACAAGGGCACTAGGCAGCATTTCCAGACAGTAAATTAATTCAACAAATAACTGCATATAGTATTTACACAAACAGCTGAATTAAAAGGTTGCATCTTTACAACACATGTTGTATAAATCAAAGTTATCAAACATGCAGTGATCTACCTTTAAAAAAGCAATTGTATGCCACTTGTAAGGAGGCAGACTTTTCTTAACACACTCTTTTCTTTGCCACTTTTCAGTTATGGACTTTCCTCTGACACTAGATTAATTCTATATAATAACTGAGGAACATTGTTTCCCATAGGGACACCTGGTTATAATTAGGCTTGGCAGTATTAGATTTAAATCGGTAAATGTAGATAAATGTTGATTTCACTGCACACACACAAATAGATGAAAAAATATTTCCATCAATAATAATCTAAATTTACAGATAGAAAAAGGAAGTTATGTTGCTATTTTGACATGTGGAGATAACAATTTGTGCTTTTATCAGTTTGTAAATCCTTAGCATTTGCTGTCATTAACTGCAACAGTGAAAATTAAATCGATACAAATCAAAATAAATGCTTAAAAACCCATAATTTCATGCAACTGGTAAAGTTTAAATTGATAAAACTCAGGGAAAAAGTTGAAAAATAAAAATCGATATTTTCCATCAAAATTATAAAAAAATTAAAATCAAAAACTGCCAGCCCTAGTTATAATTCACCATTATAACCAGCTGGTTATGAAGGCAGACACTCACTGGGTTTCCCTCACTCCATGCATGTGCCGGTTGTGTTCCTGCTCTCTTCATGCACACACTTCATTGGCTCCCAGTATACCCACTTGGACTCCAGAGTAAGTGTTTTACAATCACAAAGTTGTTTTAATTCAATTCCTTTGTGTATACTTTGTACTTTTCAGGAAATCATGGACAAAGCAAAAAAAAAGTAAAAGTTTAATCTGTGCTTCCTCCCAACCACAGCTACCAGTATGGAGTTTTTTTCTATTTATGTAACTGTTGTGGTGAAAAAATGCTGCACACCAATTATAAAAAAATGGGGTAGTGTGTAAAACTCTAATTTTACACACACCCTAGGTGTAGAGTGCTTGTATAAACCTCTCAAGTTTTGCTCTCGGATTTTATGTGTCATTCAACACCTCAGGTGTGTGCACAATTTTTATTATACACACTGACTCAAGTATTATTCTATACATTTTGATCATGCCATCGTATATAAAATATTGGCAAAGAGACAGACATATATGACATCTGATATCATTACTTGCACATACTGTGTATGAGCACACATATTTGAAAATGAGGTATAAATTAATACAATTTAGGCAAGAGACCAAATTTAAAGACAAAATATCTGTTTTTCCATTGATGAAGTCCAATTGAAGATAATCCAAATTTAGAGTATCATAGCATCAGGTGCGTTATTAGCATTTACAAAATCTCCACTTTGGATAGGTGACAAAGCAACCCTTAACCAATGAAAGGGCAGCTGGAACAAACCATGTTGACATCAAAATGGCTATTAAAGATTCATTAAAAAGAACTAATTAAAAACATGCAGAAATGAATACTGTAAATCAGACTTCTTCGCTCCTGAATTTTTGTCCTGTCCCCTCAAACAGGAAGCTGAATGACACATTCTGAATCAGGAAGTTGTGTATCCAATATCTATGCTATAGCAGTACAAATAAATTTGCAGTGATAACTTATGTTATTTCTAATTATGATAGGGTATTTGAAAGAATAACCAGGTTATTCTCTCAGTTGAAATTGGTAGGGCATTTATTTCTTTCTCTCTTCTGTTTGTTTGGAATCCATTTATAGTATATACAAACCACACCCTTGAGAATGAAAATGTAATTGTCTGTGCAGCACCAGGTTGTACATTAATGGAAAAGTAGGGTGCTTCTGGGAGTTCCAGGTTTCCAGCTGCCTTGGTGGTGCAGCTGGTAGCACAACCAGAATGGTATTCTGGGTAGCCTGGTTCAAATCCCAGCTATGGCACTAATTCTTTGTTCTGTTTGTGTTCCACATAGGTGCACAATGCACTCTTGTGAATCAAAATGTTGCCTTGATGATGCAGCTAGTTGTGCAACCAGAATAGGATTCCAGGTGGCCTGCATTCAAATTGCAGCAAAAGCACATATTTCTTTCTCTCTTCTGTTTGTTTGGATTCCATATATGTGAATACTGCAGCATTGTGAATGAAAATGTAATTCTTTTGGCAGCACCAGATTCTGTGTTAGAGAAATAGTAAGAAGCTTCTGGGAGTCTTAGGTTTCCAGTTGCCTTGGTGGCACACCTGGTAGTGCAACTGGAATGATATTCCAAGTGGCATGTGTTAAAATCCTAGTACAGCACTTATTTCTTTCTCTCTTCTGTTTGGATTGGATTCCATATATGTGTACACCACACCCTTGAGAATGAAACTATTCTCTCAGATGCCAATTATCACTATTTATTCTTAGAGATCATCTGTCATCAGCAATTATTCTCTCAGCTGACCTATCAGTATATATAAACAAAAATCACAAATTCCAGATGTCCTTGATTTGGAACAAGTTGTTCGAGCACTCAAGCTGATTCTGAACATCAAGGGCCAGATTATGGAAGGTTTATGCAGCCCTGCATCAAACCCTAGCTGCAACGCAGTTTTTATAATCCTGGGCATAATTGCGACAATCGGCTCAAGTTTTGTCAGCTTGCACCAAACCTTGGATGCAGGTTGCATATAAAGGGTCCGTAGTTCTGATGCAGGCTAGACTGCAAAAAGATGCCCAGTGAGTATCACTGTGATGGAAGGGATAGAAAATCCCTTTAGACTGCTGCAAGCCCAGCACATCACATCCTTGGTTCACCCAAGGCTTCCAGCAATTCTAGACCTTGTAAAATCTGGCCCAATATGTCAACATTCTGATAGTGCTACAGCAAGCAGGGCAACCAACAGTAATGAATCAATTGATAAAAGAAAGGTGGCAGTAGACTGCTGAGGAACAACTAGCACAAAACAAAACAGAAGATAAAAAATAAACACCTCTCTAGCACTAGCAATGAATGTACAGTGTTAGCTAGAGTAGTGATAGGTTCCCTTATGTCTGTTTCTATTTGTGTCACTCAGTATCATGTCAGGAACTAGAGAGGATATTGAAGAACATCAATTTGCACTTGTCTGTCTTTTTACATGCCCTGTTTTCATGACTCAGAAAAATGTTTTCATGACTGCCAAATCCATTTTCATGAATATTAGCAATTATGAAAGTGGGTAAAATAAGGGAAAACTGTGCACTAACAAAATAAAACACTCTGAGCTGTAGTCTGCAACTCATGTAGTCAGCTTAGTGGGGTGTAAGACTAACTCTTCAAGTGTTTCTTTTTACAAAAAAGCAATATTTTTTGAATTAAGAATCTTACTGTAGATAATTCAGTATTACAAATAACTGACTGTTATTATGACTCAAAAACCTGTTTTTGTGATGTACAAACCAGTTTTTTGTGAGATACAATTTCCTCTTTCATGATACTGACCAGTATTTTCAAAGGAATTAGCACTGTGCTAACAGGGTTAGTGCATTGCTAACCATGATGTACATCTGAGAAGTGGGGGTGTTGCTGAAACTGTCTTATTGAAAGGCATAATTAGAGAGGCACTAACTCATCAGTGAAAAGTGTATGCCAGGTGCCTATGCAAATCATCTGACTATGCTATGCGTGCAGGTACTCTGACATGCTAAAAGTTTTTATGAGGACATAATCAATTGTTAGTTAAGTCCTCCACCAAACTTGTCTTAACTAGGAGCATGGGGATGCACCCCCAAGTCTGATCACTGTGCCACCCTACATTTACTCTAACCCTGGTAGTCTAGTGGCCTTCACTGTCTGATCAGTGTTCTGATCTATGCAAAAACTATCTCTGGTAGTGCAGAGGCCCCCAACCTCCCAATCACTGTTCATATCTATGTAAAAACTATCCTAGTGGTCCAGTAGTCCCTGATTGGCAGGCTGGTCCTTGCAATATTCTGAACAAAAGGCAAAACACAACTCAGGAACAGGTGTTACAGATATTAATAATACAGGTTTATTACTAGCCCCCAAAACAGTGATTATAGCTTACCTAGAACTGGAAGCCCCGAGGATCTCTGTTTGCCTAGGAAGAATGATGGAACTCAGCACATACATCAGAGGTCTTACATTATGTACGGCAGATAGTTGCCGTGGTTACTCTTTCTCATTGTGTACTTTGGTGTTACAAATACTTTGCTATTAGCTAATACAATAGGTGGCTCCCAGTCTTATACACTTATCTAAGATATACATAAAATAGCAAGCTCAGTAGTTTGTAATAACAATGGAGTGTCTGTCTTATATGTTATGGTGTGCATTATGCAGAAGGCCACTAGGTGGTACTACAGACCACTGGTATTTGGATTATAGTTATACATGTTGTAGCTAACATTACATTGATATTACACTTGCTGTTTGTTATAAGACATAAATCATATTATCGTAATCATACATAAATCACATATACATCCTTGTCCCATGATTATACTGTGGGATTGGCATGAATCTAGCATTAAGAGGTTACAGTGGCAGCCATAGACATTGTCAGATATTTCCTGAAATGTCTGTGATATATCTTGAAATTTCTTGCCTGCCTGCAGTACCACTATGGGCCACCATAGAGAATCTCTTTAGATATTCTGCAATATTTCTGGAAATATCTGACCATATCATGGCTGCCACTGTAGTTGGTAATCATTATAGCTCTCATTTGGAGCAGTTAGTAAACATAATACACTTGTGCTGTCATGGCTGTTATGTGGGGGTACCAGATTGGGGTAGCCAACCAACATAATTCCCCCTCCCTTGTTTCCTGAATTAGGAGGCAACACAACAATGGGGTAAGTTGGTTGGTAATAGCTGTGTTACAGATGAGCTGAATAGAGGTATTTGAATTAAGCACAGCATTGATTAAGCGTGTATTTGAGACAGCACAGTGTTAACATCAGAGAAAGAAAAAAAAACTTGAAGAATAACAAAACTTTTTGGATGTGAACTCTACCCATATGCTAGACAATTGAGTACTAAGATTATTATCATTAACTGATATGAATAAGATGAATATCTATTCTGTGTAATATAGATTTAAGATTTAGGTTGATGGTTGCGATATGCACATTTAAAACCTGGTTATTACTTGTGTATAGCATACAGATAGTAAGGGTCACTATGAAAGTAGTCCTATTCAGGAGTTGGTACAGGGGAAACCATAGATGGACCAAGAATGGAATGGTTTCTTTGCAAAGCACAAAGCAGGAACTAGGTATGTCAACAACACAATGGATACGTGTATAAGAAAAGTTGTTGATGTTTGTTGCCACACAACATTGTTTGGAAAAACAGTATTGAATGCATTGTACAACATAAAATAACATGACACAACACTACCCACTGATAATGAAGATTCCACTTTGAGAGTGGATAATGCAGGTGACGGCAACATTGGCTATCTGGCTGGCGAGGCGTAATGGACATGTTTGTTGACTGAAGAATCTGTTGAGAATGTCTTTTGCACGTAAGTCATTGTGAAATGTATATGATCAGTCCATAATGTTCAGGTGAGTAACTGCAGTTTGGATTAGTTACATGTGAAATGTCATTTGCATAAAAGGTTGTAACCCCACATGGCACATGGGGCCAAGCAGACTTTTAGTTGAAGATGAAACACCAGCAAGGTAAAAATATTAATGTTCATGTTTCTGGTTGCTGGACAGCTGGATTTGCATTACGATATTGTTCACTGAGTCATTCAATGAAATAGCCACACACACTGGCATAGCTTTTTTTGGGAAAAGTATCACACCCCTGCACAAGTGTTGACAGTCCATAATAGAACAATCAGTCTGGATGAGTCACCAGCCAGGCTTGGAAAACACCAGCAGTGAAGAAAGTTGATGTGTTGCTTGAAGATACAAAACGTGCCACTCTGTTGAAACCTGTAAACTTGTAAAACTCTGTTAGAAACACAGTTTATAAAACACACATACCTATTTTGGATGGAACAATAACAAGGTTATTAGCAATGTCTTTGATTATGGTGTGGTGTGACATCACCCAATTTTCTGGCAATTGTGAAAGAAAATTTGATGGCACATTGAGGTGCAGGCTGAGGTCCAATAATGAAGGTAATGCCATTTGGCTATCTTTGAGTCCGTGACAATGTTAGGGATACACCCTGCTTCCAGAGGTTGTGACAGTGATTAAAACATAATTTCCCTGCCTATGTGTTGCTGTCTGGCCTAGTTTAGACCTGCCTAATGAAATGAAAATGCAAAATTCTATACTATACACTGGGAACCTTTAACTTATGGTTAAACCATGAGTACTGTGTAGCATAGGCTTTAGAACATTTCTAGCTTGTGAAAACAAATCATTTATTTTTCAGGTTGTTGTGTATCCCCTCTCTCCATGTCAGATTGACAGATTTTAACCCATATAGAGTAACACACTCCCCAGCAGGCCTGTTACACCCAAGTCCTGATGAGGGTGTGTTGTGTGGAACATCCCTAGATGTGCAGCAGATTCCTGATCTTATACTAGATAAGCTGCAACAAAATATAAAAACATAAGAGCATGAAACCTAAACATATTTGTAATGGCACTATGACCATATTGGGCATAGTGCGCTGCAATATATTTAAATTTACAGAGACACAAATGAAGTGAACATCTGAATTCCAGCATTTTGGAATGTAAATTGCAGTCAGACCACTAGATCAGCCTGGCTTAAGGGTAAGGCCTTGTGAAGGCTGTGGTTGAAGAGTGTGTGCATGCAGTTTGTTGGGCACCTTTTGGGATGAGTTTCAGAGGGTGGGTATACAATTAAGTTTGTGGAGCCACATGGTGTGGCACATTTTTTTTTTTTATGAAAGGAGAATTATTTTGGTATCCCACCTCTCTGTGTTTGTGGATTTGAAAAAGGGGGCATGGCTCTTTGTATTGCCAGGCATTATGCTTGGGATTGGCATGGCCTTTTCTGGCTACACCATCTGGGACCATGGATAAATTAGGTGAGGCTCTTCTATGTCTGCAAAGGCAGATATTTCTTTTTGGCTAGTCAAAGTCTTTTGCATTGTCCTGTGAAGACAAGAAGGAACAGGTGAAGGTACCCCCCACCAGCTCAACTGATTACTTATTAAAGGCTTATGGCCCTTTCTCCAGGCCAGTGCTGGTTGGCATGAAGCCACCTGTTAATAGGTTTTGTGCGGTTTGGCTACCCACTTGACAAACAGAGGAGCTAAGCTGGTTTAGACTGTTAAAGTACATTGGGCCTTTTCCAAACTTTGAGCAACAAATAGATTATTTGCAGGCATTTATTTTTCCTGTGACTCTGAAGAGATATTGGTATACCTCCTTTATTTCTGGATCCACCAGCTGTAGCTTAGTCAGGTTCAGGGGGACGTCTTTTTTCCTTCTGTTTGCAGCCACCATAGATGTTACACTGGAAGGAAGCATGGTCTACATCCCCGTGCTGCGTTTTTGGTTAAAGAGTGAGCTTAGTTATTGTAGTAATGGAAGGGTTCTGCTTGGGTTGGTCAGTGCTGGAGCAGAGGCCAGGCAACAAATGAGTAAATTCCCACCAAATGTACCTGTAACAGGTTTACGTAAATGTCAAATGACACTCTGTTGACAGTAGCGGTGTGGATATTTAACCACAAATGTTTGGTCATTAAAATTACATTGAAATTGGCCTACTGTTTTTTTTTTGTTTTGTTTTGTTTTGTTTCTTACTTGAGAATTGATGATGGTGGTTGCTGCCCCTCCTCCGGAGGGGTACTTATTATTATGTCTAGTGATTCAGTCCCTAACCAGAGAGACCCTCTGCTTCCTGAGAGAGAAAGAAAAACAATACAAAAAGCAGGCTCTTTTTAGACTGTTTTCTCTGTAATAGGTTAGTACTGATTTTAAAATGCTGCTGCCTTATTTTAAACAGATATATGCCTTCAGGAAAATTATTTATCATGTGTTGCTATGCCTGCCAAATGTGCCATAGGCAGGGAAGATGGTCCTGTTGCTGCTAGCCACACACTACTCAGTTCCTGAAAATAAAATAAAATTAAACAAAAACAAAGGAAAAGGCATTCCTTTTTTCTTGTTTTTAGATTACAAAACAATTTCAGCTGAGTCACACAAAATCTGGATTAATGCCAATAGGTGTACTTCATGGCATTGTGTATGCACATTTTTATTTACATGTTGAGTTAGTAACATTCAGGTCTGTAACAAAAAAGGTTAGAACAAGTCAATCAATCAATCAATCAAATCTTTATTTATTCAGGTGAACATCATTGAGCAAGGCTCATTTACAAGATGGACCTGATAAGGTCAAGGTTCAATAGTTGATACACAGCAATTACATCATACGCTTTATAAGACAGTTATACATAGAGAGAAAAATAATGTTTATAACACAATGATGTACAGTGAATTCACATGTTCAAATGTAAAAATGTAAAAATGATTGGGAAAATCTCCACATTGATCTGGGATGTCATTCTCAGATCATCTGCCCTTGGTAGTGTCTCATGGGCACAGTATGTACTGCAGAAATTAAATTTCTGAAAAACACAGTTGTAATATTTTGTTTAGTGGTTAAAACTGCATAGAAAGTGACCTTGCTTCGCTTTTTTTCCCTATGAGCTGTTAAAGTGAATAGCTTGTTATAGATGCTGGGGTGTTGGAAGATCTGCCTCCCCCCACTGATTGCCTTGCTTGGCATGAGGATCATGTGGTATGTTACTGAACAAAGGGAAGCCATGCTGACAATGAATCTTCATGAAGAACAGCATACATAGGATTGGGTATTGTTAAAAGATAAGCCAGAGGGTGGTGGCAGCAAGCCCAGGAGAAAATGGCTTCCCCTTCTCCTGGGACATAGTACAAGTATAAGGTGTATGCTTCTGTAAAAAAAAGTAACATTTCAAAAATCACCAGCTGATGTGTGTTCTGAAAAACTTGCATAAAAGGGAAAAATAGTTATTTAATTAGAAGGCACACCAAGCCCAAGTTTGTACTTAGGTGTGATTTTGGAGTACAATGAGGTGAAGTGACTTGCCAACGGTCACACAGTATGCAAGTAGCGGCAGGTGGGATAACACTCTCAATTCTCTAGATTTGTTGCCGCAGTGCCCTTAAGCACCACACTGTCCCAAGGTTTTACAGAAGATTTATGCCTCCTTTAACGAAAAGAAAAAAAAATGCCGTCTGAGGCATTTGAGAGTAGCTTATGAAAAAGTTTATGGTTACAGTGATATATCATGTGAGTCAGGGAATGCTGAAGTATTGCCCATTTCAATTAGGCATGCACTGTGTTAGTGGCATTCATTTTTTTTGTGTGTTATGGAAAACTTTAAACGTTTCCTAAATGTATGCTGCCTGCCTACTGCTTATGAACCAGCAATCTAGAATTAACTTTGAACAATCACATTGATGAATCCATTCCAAATCCTGCTACAATTCAAACACATTTCCATGGCGTCCAAAAAAACATCATTGTATTTGTTCCTTTCAGACTAACAGAAAGTACATTTGCAACAGAAGGTTTAAATGGCATTGGTATAGCTAGAATACATATTAGGCAGTTCGGTGATGCCCTTTGGCTAAATACCAAAATCTGGCTCGGCCATTTTTTCCCTTTTGTTCTATTGGAAACATACTTTGTGAAGAGATTTTCTTGTGGAAGTAAAACCAATAAAGGCATTTTGAGCTGTTATCCAAATACATTTTAAATCACCAGATCCTTGCACACTCTCTTGAACAGAAACTTTAAGTCATCAATCTTTCCACTCAGAAAACCTCTACAGCATTAACCTTTTCACATTGAAAACCACTCAAGATTTTCATCAGACCAACCAAAGGCATATAAAACTCCACACAAACACAATTTTGACTTTCTCCTACCCTTCTCTAAATGCTAAAACAGTCTCATCAACTATTCTTTCAGGCTAGCACAATTATTTCTGACAGCATTTTAAAATCATTGTCACAGGCATTTTAAAACTAGAAACACATTCATCTGGTAACAGAATATGTAGCATAGTTTACTTACTTATCACACTTAGTTGACATTACAGCTGAAACCTTTGTTTTATGGTTAAACTGTATTCCCCCTGGGTCAAATAAGTACATTTTCTGTGCCAAAAGCTCCAGTCACGTAGAGACTTGTTGTCAGAGGTCTAACACAGAGCATACCGCTTTGGTGAGAGCTGCAAGCATTAACCCTTTCAGGTCATGCTTTTTAGCTGTAGCTTTAGGCTCCAGACACATTGTGCACACATGCTGTATCAGATGGACCTGTGATTTCATGTCCAGCATGAAATCACCCCAGCCCCCTTGAGAAGCCAGAAAATTTGAGACATCAGGTCTCAGTTCTGTACAGATAGTAGCCATGTTTTTGAGATCTCTATGATTGTTTCTGCACTATAGTGAGCACACACTGTTCACTTGTACTCAACAAATAGGCAGGGCTGTTATAGCGAATGTGAAGTCCTCTCAAGGCAATACTGCTAAGGGACAGGGGAGATGGTATCCTTGTCTGTCCATACTGTAGAAGGACCAGGGAGATAATTTGCATTGGGTTGAATGGATGGGTAGAGGTTTTGAGTCCATGCATTACTCCAGAGCCATTCTTCTGAACACCTGGTGTTTTACTTGTTTGGTTCTGTCCAGTTTGGGCCTGTTATACAGTCACCAGAATGATGGACAGACTAGTCCTTGCAATATTCTGACCAAATGGCAAAACATGCTCAAAAACAGGTGTTACAGATATTCGTAATATAGGTTTATTACTAGCCCCCAAAACAGTGATTACAGCTTACCTAGAGCTAGGATCCCCGAGGATATCAGTTTGTCTGGGAAGAATGGTGGAACTCAGCAAATACATTACAGTTCTTACATTATAAATGGCTGATAGTTGCTGTGGTTACTCTTGCTTATTGCGTACTTTGTTGTTACAAATACTTTGCTACTGGCTGATACAGTAGGTGGCTCCTGGTCTTATACACTTATCTAAGATATACTTAAAATAGCAAGCTCAGTAGTTTGTAATAACAATGGAGTATCTGTCATACAAATTATGGTGTTCATTATGCAGAAGACCACTAGGTGGTACTGCAGACTGTTTGTATTTGGATTATAGTTATACATGTTTTAGCTAACATTACATTGGTATTACACTTGCTGTTTGTTATAAGACATAAATCATATTATCATAATCATACATAAATCAATAAATCCTTGTCCCACAATTATACTGCAGGATTGGTATGAATCTAGCATTATTAGGTTAGTTGGCGATCATTATAGCTCTCATTTGGAGCAGTTAGTAAACATAATACACTTGTGCTGCCATGGTTATGTGGGAGTATCAGAAGGGGTGGCAAGCCAGTTTTAATCAATGTGAGAACTATCCCTAGTAGACTTGTAGCCCATTGCTCCTGATTGTTGTTCTGAGTTATATAAAAACTATCTTTGGTAGTTCACTGGCCTTCCCGCTCCCTGATTTTTGTTAAGAGCTATGTGAAAACTGTCCCTGGTAGTGTAGTGACTGCCATCTCTAATCGTTGCTTTTATCTATGTGAAAATGATCCATGGTAGTTTAGTGTCCCCACCTCCCCAACTGATGTTCCAATTTATGTGAAAATTATACTCCCACCGTCAGGATTAAATGTTCACTAAAGTCAAAATTAGAAAGAAACAACAACAAAATAGCAGTGTCTCAGCCAAGTGGAACATTTATTGCAGAATTCAAATTAGACAACATTAAAGAAAGCAGAACTACAAAACCAAAAAAAACACATACAGAGCAGAGGAGAGGAATGAAACAACACAATTGTCAGTACATTGAGAAGGACAAGGAGATGAAAATAGTTCACCTTACTGAATCCACCCTAATTGAAACACAAATAAAGTACATCAGCAGGGACTGTCATGTGTTCCAAAAACTAGATAGGTCATGTTCAAGATCAGTATCGATTAAAAAAAAATCAGAAAGATTCATCTGAGAGATTTCTTTGTCAAAAATGCAACTCCAAATAATTATATTACCATGGTTGTCCTCCCACTTCTAGTTCCACTGATGTGGACACTGCTATTTTTGATTTCTCCATGGAAATGAAATTGAGAGGACAAGGCACTGGTGTTTGGACATCACAGGACTGACAAAACTACTTTGCTCTGGACTCTGTACTTAATGAAGCTAACACTCATGCACAAGGTATTGCACATTATGATGTTGATAAAGACAAGTTGCTAAAACCTCTAACTGCTTTATTCAGACCAAAGACCAATTTTGGCCCACCCCTTATAAATCCTGTAATTACAGCATACAAGAAAACTGTAACAAGAGATGAAACAGATTTATGGGGACCAAAAGGCACATAACAGAAATTTAACACAACCAGAGCAGTGTACATTAAAAGAGATACAAGATATACTGAATGTTCTGTTCAAAGCTTCAGATAAAAGTAGGAACATTGTCATTATGACCAATGATTTCTACAAAGATAAAGTGCTGGAATGACTTAATAATCAGCACAATTACTACAGACTACCCTCTGATCCCCTACCAATTTTCAAGAAAGAACTACTTAAAATGTTGGAGGAATGCCTGGTCAGCAGCAAGCAAGTAAGCAAGCAATAAACTATTTATTAATAATCCTTTTATCACAAGGACATTACAATTTCTTACAAAAAGGAATAAATAACTGATTAAAAATCAACACCTCATATTGCAATAAGATACTTTACAATGACACAGAAGAATATGTCAGGTAACAATTAAATGGTAATCAGAATCAAGGCCACTGTGAGGCTATCTCAGATGGCCTTAATTCTGTTATCCCTTATTAATTTTGTTTTATGTTTTATGACACTGTAAAGAAATGTTGCTATCCTTTCCACTTCAGCTGCTGTCTTAGGATTCAGTAAGGTAAATGTTGTGTCATAATTAAAATCAACATATTTTGTGAAGAAGTCCTTCAGAAACAACGTTATTGGAGCATTATGAAGGGGGCATATTGAAACTATGTGATCAATGATTTCCTTGTGACCTCTAAAGCATAGATATTGCTCAGATTGATGATCTCCTCTGTGTTTATTAAAATAAATATATTTGGAGGTTATGATATTGAATCTTTCTCATGTTATCATTTTTTATAATATGGTTTAACTGGCAATAAGTAATCTTCTAACCCATGAACTGATTTGTTAAGCGCAAGCCATGGTGACTGTTGTTGGCTCTTAAGTAGAAAAAGATCCTTCTTTTGAACGGACCAGTATAGTTTTAATAATAGTTTTAAAAAGAGGTGAGATAAATATGTCCTTATTGTAGTCATTCCAAAGGTGAATAGAGTCAATATTCTTAAGGCTATTCAGAGGTTTTTCAAAACAGGAAGTGGAGATACCTCTGTTGAACCAGTTCATTTTTTCCTGAAAACATTCTTTATGTAAAGTATTAGCCAGACTGTTGATTAAGTGAAGCCAGTAAGAGACTATCCTTAGTTGTATTATGTAGCTAAGATCTATTCTACCAAATTCAACCCTAACTAGGGCTGAAGAAGTAGAGGAAGGGACCTGTAATAATGCTCTATAATAATATAGTAATGGGGTTTCACATCTTGGGAAGGATTGAAAACCCCAGACTTTCGCTCCATATAGGAGGATTGAGTTCAGTTTTGCTTCACCAGCCCTTATGGCAGGGATAAAGGTGTTTCCTCCAAAATTATAATTGAATTGTATAAGAGCCTTACCAATATGTTTTGCTTTAGCAGTCTGTTGATTTAAGTGTAGGTTCCACCTACCATTCAAAGAGAGCATAAGACCCAAATAGACATTCTCCTTAACTACTTCTATAGTGTTCTCATATACTGACCAGGCATGTTGGAGGAATGCCTGGTCAGTAGGGAAAATATAGGACAGGGAATTTGATTTTCCATTGCCACTGTTTCCAATTACAGTACTCCTACTATATACCCAAGATCCACAAGGATTCCAAGAATTCACCAGGGCAACCTATTGTTTTGTTGGTGGGGTCCCTGACAGACAAATTCTGCAAGTACCTTGACTTTTTTCTTGTAGAGTAGTGTGGTCTTTCTAGAATCCCAACTTTGTGACACCATGCATGCATTAGAAAAATCTGAAGGTTTCATCCGGTGACCTGATTTCCTATGGTTGTAGAATCACTTTATACATCAATCCAGAACAACAATTCCATTGGTGCATGAAAATATATTGCAAACCTGGACCTACTTAAGGATCCAATGCCAACTAATTTGATTGTTGAAAGTGTAGATGTTGTGTTAAAACACAACTATTTTAACTTTAACAGTGAATTTTAGCTACAGTGTTGTGACACAGCAATGGGGTGGCCATGGCCTCCTCATTTGAAAAAACTTTCCTACACTGTTTGATACAATGTGGAATCCATATACTGCAAACATTGTGAAGTTGCATTGTTTTATCAATCACGTAGTTTGCATTTGGAAAGAGAATGCTGAAGAGGCAAAGAAAATTACTGAATGCCTCAAAGTTTCATCTGGTTCAAGGTCAGTTGGCATTCATTTGTATCCCCCTCCCCCGGGTTGTGCCTGAAAATAGACAGGATTTGTCTAGTGTACTTACCCGGTCAACAAAAACTAAATAAAAAAATTTAAAAAAAATATTCCAATTATTTAAATCTGAAATTGATATGTAATGTCAACCCTGTAAATATTAATAACTTACTTAACATCACTCTATCAACAAATGCAGAGAACCATGCCATTTCAGAAGTGTATAAAAAGCCAATGTACATAAACAATTTGCTTTTTGCCACCAATTGCGACCCAAGAACCATGAATGACTGTATACCCTATGGTCAGTATCTGTGCCTTAGGTGTAGTTTCAGCATTGCATCTGATTTTGAACAGCAAGCATGAGAACTAAGGAACAGATTTTTAGTGTGAGGATACAGTACAATGGTTTTTGACACAGCCTATGCCAGAGCAAAATCACAGAATGGATCTTCACTACTCAGACCCAAAAACCCATACTGCAGAACTGAATCCACCAGCCTGTTTTGTGATAGAATACAATTCAGTAGCTGGAATGATAGGCAAAGTTAAATATATAACACAATATTGACCAATCCTAATGGGAGATTCAGTACTAATGGAGAGCCTTGGTGCAAACCTAGAATTACAAGCAGTAGAGGCCCAAATGTTAAGTATGAAATTATGAGAAAATAATTTAGCACACCAACAGAGCAACCACATACCTGGATCCCCATGAGGCCAGCAGAGATGCATAGATGTGAGAATTATATAATGTTTGTAAGCATTGCAACCAGGGCACCAACTTTGACTTTCCAGGTTGAGGGAGAAAATTAGATATGTGCCAGTTCATATCCTGCAGTACAAATTTTGTAGTGTATGCCCTTTGATGCAACTGCCCAAAACTATTGGCAGAACAGTCTGACTCCTCAAACACAGACTACAAGAGCATGCAAGAAATATCAGGAAACCCAATCTTGATAGCCAATTGGAAGAGCATTTCTTATTGCACCATGATTGTAAAAGTGTTGACATGAGTGTTATAGGCTGAGAACAAGTGTGAGTAGGTAAACACAGTGGCAACAGGCTGAATCAGCTTGTTCAAGAAGAGAGCTACTACATTGTTTCCCTTAACAGCTTACAACCAAAAGGTTTAAACATAAACTTGGATCTAAAACCCTTTCTGTAAAACATTGTTGAGTATAGCATCACTTTTAGTTGATTACTGATTTATGTCCTATAACTCAACCATCAATATGGGAAAATATATTGAGATGTTAACTGAAAACTGGGTTTAAGCTTGCATTAAACAAGTAAGTCTAGACTGTGATGTTGTTTAGGCACTATTATTTTTAACAATTAACATTTTGCTGGGTATAACACTGCATCATTACAAGCAGGACCACCAGAAGGAAAGCTAACAAACATAAGTTCTGGTCAGAGTCAATATGGCTGTGGAGAGCTATTGGGATGTGTTACCCATTATTTCTAATGAATTTGCACAATGTAGATCTGCTGAGAGGCAGTTTCAATGTGGTCTTCCTTTTACACATCTTTACAATGTGTTTTCCTAGAATATGCCTGCTGATTGCTATATATTTAGCCTGGGTAGTTCACAGAAGACCTGGCACATGGCTGAGACAGTGCTTATCAGATAGTGTCTTAAGAGGTTAAAAACAGTGTAAATCATTTTAGATTATTTGCTGGGAAAGGGTGACATTTATGAGGTATGAATCTTTCTTGAAAGACAATACCTGCTCAACTGAAGCTACAGTAGTAGCAAGAAAATGTTTAAATGCTAAGTATTTAAATGTGCAAGTTGTTGCAATTCAAAGGGGGTAAACAAATCTCCAGTTTAATAGGCAACTAATATTCAGCTGTTTCAGTTTCCTAATGGTCATCTGATAAGCAGCTTTGAGTTCTGTCATAATTATTCTAAACAGAAAGAAGGGAGTATTTTATTTCAACTGGCATAGTGATTTGTAGGTGTGGAAGGACACACTGAAAACTCCAAAAATGTGTTCCATGGTATTCCATTTTTCCAGCTACAGATAACAAGATGGCTATAGGCTTTGCCCACAGCCATAACAAGAGTGGAAAACCTGGCTGGGGGGAGGTATCCCCCTTGGAGGTACAACCATAAGTGTTGTCAAACCAAAGCCAGTATAAAACAGGAGTAATCCAGAAACAAGGCAACAGTAAACAAATATAGCAAAGTAAAACACTATTTTGTTCAATAAGCAGAAAAAGAAACTGTGTCCATTAGTTCTCATAGCATGGCTCCTCCTTGATATTGTAACCAGTCCTATTCTAGTGATCCTATGAATTTGAGGATTAGAAAAAATGGTTATGGCTACATCCAGTGCTCCTAAGTGGGAAGAGCAGGTATTATTCCACCCAGTATGTTTGTATTCTTGGCTGGGCTAGTTTACAAAGTAATTTGGCATATAACATCCTTGTATTTTGCAGTATGGGGAGAGTAGTTATGAACGTCAAACCTCTATGTATTTCCCCAGTATGTCTGTCATTGTGTGTTGCACTCTTTCATAACTGTCCAGGTTCCCCATCTCTTCCATCCATTCTGATATTGATTGGGGGGGGTGTCAGCGCTTTTTCAGTGGCAGAGAATAACCCTCTTAGCAGTGACAAAAGCTTTTGTAACCACTGATTAGACCCAAGTAGGGTTATAGAGGAGCCATTAGTCTCATTTGTGAGTCCTAGCATTATCAGCAAGGCTGTGAATGAAAGATTGGGACCCATAACCGCTCTCCAGACCTTTTGGACTCCTGCTCAGTAGGTGCTTAGTACTTTACAAGTGAGTGACACTCCTGAGCCCTGCCTGGCAGCTCCAACAGGTATCATTGGGGATTAATCTACATTTATTAAGTTTTAGGAGAGTTCTATGACATCAGTTCAATACCTTAAATTGCGCAAATCTATCATAGTGTCTTTTAACAGTCCTGCTTCAGGTTTTCCAGCAGGACTTCCATTCCTGAGTTGGTATTTCTATACCTAACTCTACTTCCCATGTCTCTCACAGAGTCTCTGTGCCATTGCCTTCTAGAGCTGAAAGCTTTTTATATATTTGGCTGGCCCTCAGAGGGGCTGTGTGGGTGTGACTCTGTTTCCAGCACTGTGTCCATCATATTCAGGGTAGGGGCCCTGATCTGGGCCCCAGCTCACATGCAAGTGAATATCTCAGCTGCAGGTATTGCCAGTGATGTTGCTTCTCCAGCTGTTACTTCTTTTGGAGCTGTTTGAAGGAATTAAGGTAAGCAGCCAACTGTTCCAGAAGATGCCTTAAAGTAGCTATGTCCCTGCTCAGTCACTGGGGCCAAAGTATTTGTTGACATCCTATTTTAAGTGCTGGGTTGTTATAGAGAGGAACAGCTAGAGAGGTGCCTTGATTCTAGCAGGCCAACTTTGTGTACAGTTTGTCTGCCATACCCTAGCAGTGTGTGGGAGGGTAGGGTGCATATCCAGTAGTGCTGGGATTATCCCAAACCACACTCCTTGCACTGGGGTTGTGCCCAGGAGGTGTGTCTCACACTGAGCCCACATTGGTTGGGCAGCTATGAGTAAATGTGCATCTGTGCTTCTGCTCAAAGTTGGGAAGATTGAGACCCCCTCAGCCAGCGGTTTGTCTAGCTTTTTAAAGCTTAAGTCAAGCATATGTTTGTGCAATTGCTTGAACAGTGTCAGTTGGAGTTTGAGCAGTAGGTTATCTAAGAGATATTGTATCCTGGGCATTGCTATCTCTTGAAGGCATGTGCCCTGCCCCGTGGGAAAGGTGGCAGTGACTCCACCTGGTAAGATCTTTCTTCAGGTCTGCTGTAAGAGGGGAGAAGTTAAGCCTTCCCAGGTCAGCCAGACTCCTTGAGAAGTGAATTCCCAAGTACTTGACAGACCCCCCCCCCACCTCCTGAAGATCACAAGGGACTGTCAGTTGGATACAGGCACCTGCTGAGGGTAAGATGATAGACTTAGTCACACTGGCTTTGTACCCTGAAATAGTACCAAAGATGTCTAGAAGGGCTAGGTTTGCTGGTACAGACTATTTGGGCCTATTTAAGGCCAGCATTATATCATCAGCATATGCAGAGGCCTTATGCTCCTCATGAAGGGAGATGACATGTATGTTGTTGTGTTGCCTGATAACTTGTAACAGCAGTTCAAGGGCATGTAAAAACAGGAGAGGGGTAAGGGGGGTGCATCCCTGTCTCATGCCTCTACCTTGAAGAAAGGGTGGAGAAGGCATTCCATTGGTGATGACCCTGGCTGTTGCTCTATTGTATAGCATTCAGATTCACCCAATAAAGGTGTTACCAAATCCAAAGACCTTCAGGTTATAGAAGAGATAGTCCCATTCCACCCAGTCGAAGGCTATCTCCACAAGAAGTGAAATTAGCACAGCATGGTCTTTCAGGTGTGAGGTGTCCACAGGATGTTAAGGAGTCACCTGTTGTTATCAGTATCCTTGGTAGCCTTGGACATATCCTACTTGGTCCCTATCTTTGAGGATGGGAATGACCTTCTGCAGCCTTAGAGCCATCATTTTAGTGTAAACTTTAGAATGTACTGTAATCAGGGATGTAGGCCGATAGCTCCCTCACAAGATTGGATCCTTATCAGCCTTGGGGTTTAGAGAGATCATAGCTATACGCATGGATTATGGAAGTATCCTAGTCTGGCATGCTTTATCTAGGGTATTTGCTAATGGCTTTAGCAACAGAGTCATGAAGTGACTGAGGACCTCTGCCGCTATACCATCCTGTTCTGGTGTCTTCCCATCCGGCATACTTTTTAGGGCAGAATTTAGTTCCTGTAACATTTATTTATTTATTTTATTTATTTATTTAGTTTTTGTTGACCGGGTAAGTGCACTAGACAAATCCTGCCTATTTTCAGGCACGACCCGGGGGAGGGAACATGAAAGGTGCCTCCAAGGTTCCCTTGGGTTCAGCAGAAATAGAGGAGAGCTGCAGAGGGTCAGTAAAGGCATCAATGTGTTCATTGGAGGTGGCTCATTTCTGCCTATACAGGGATTCATAGAAAGTCATAAAGGCTTGGTTGATATCTACAGCTGCAGTTTGTAGAGTGCCTGTGGGATCCCTGATTGCCAATATCCAAGACTTCATCTGCCTCTTCTTCAGTTGATATGCTAAGAGTCTCCCTGTTTTTTTGCTTGATTTCTAGAAGGTTTGGCAGAGCCAGAATAGGGCAAATTTTGCTCACTGGTACAAGTATAGGTTTACCCTATAGTTGGTGATTACAATATCAGCTAGAATGCCAGAGCAGGATTCTGACTCTCTCTCTAGCTTTTTCGGATTGGTTAATTGGTCATCCATATCTTGGAGTCTCTTTCTTTTAGAATAGGAGGCATAACTAATACATTTACCTCTGATGACCACCTTCAGGGTGTCCCAACAGACAGCTGAGGCGGTGTCTCCTGGGGGTGTTAAGGTCCAGAAAGCTTTGTATGCCCTGTTGCAGCATTTTTCAGAAAAGTGGATCCTGCAGAAGAGACGTGTTAAACCACAAGGACGTCTTCAATGGGGAGATCTATATCTGGCAGTAGCCATTTATAAGCTGCAAGGGCATGGTCCAAAATAATTATTTGCCCAATATCCACCTCAGATACATCAGTAACCCATTGGTAGGGGATCAACCAGAGATCAATCCTAGAGTATGTGTGGTGCGGTGGGGAATAAAAAGCGTAGTCTCATCTCCTGGGATGTACAGTGAAGCCAGCCAGGATGAAGTGCAGTTGATAGGTTTACTGCATGACAAAAGAGATCAACTTCCATTGAAATTGCATTGTTTGCTGCAGTAACTCTGCTGCAGAATTCTGCAGCGCTGTGCTTCATCCTGGTGGGCTTCTCTGTACCAGCCTACATATGTCTGTAAGGCCCAATTCCTCAGCCAAATTTGTTAATACCTGTGCAGTTGTGGTACAAGGCTCTGTTGTGGCAATGCTTCTATCTAGAAAATCATCTAATGTAGTCTTGACATCCTCTCCCACTACCAATTGCCCTTGGCAGTTGTGCTGGAACTTTTGGGCCATGGATGTATAGAAGGTGTCATCTGCTTTAGTGGAGCTATAGATTCTGCATAAGGTGACCCTTGTACTTGCTAGAACGTCTTGCACAATAACATATCTGCCCTCAGGATCCCGTGTTACTTGCTCCACCTGAAATGGAACATTTGTAATTACCAGTATGGCAACCTTTCTGGTTTTAGAATTAAAAGAGCTGCCAAAGACTTGTGAGACCCAGCTCAAGAACAGCTTCCGTGTCTCATTCTGTCTGAGTTGGGTCTCCGGATGGAAGGCCGTCTTTGTCCCTGTTCTCCATAAATGATGTAGAGTCTTTCTATGCTTAACTGGGGAGCGAATCCCTTTTACATTCCAAGAAGCCTATTTATTCAGTCCAGAAGCCATTTTTGTAACAAAGCTGAGGGTTTGCCATATGGTACGTCTTGACTCGTGTATCAAGGAACCCTAGAAGCTGGGTATGTACAGTAATGATATCAATGGTGTGGGAAGAATGTATAGAGCAGTGGAAGTGGGGGCACACATTACCTTAATTTGTACCTGCCAGGGTCTCTCCTCCACCATTTGCAGTCATTGATCATCTATCAAGGATAATCCTAAATGCTTATAAGAACCAATACAACAAATACAACCATTAAATAACATTCTGATATTCATGCAACAGTAATGAAATGCATGTAATAAAATGAACTATCCTCCTTGGAGGGGCATTCAAGCTTATTCTATGGGAGAGAGGGCGTAGTCTGCTCAGGGGCTTAAACCCCATTGGCAGAGACCCTGTTGCCTGCGCGCTTCTACCGATTAGGTAGTGTGTTTCATGAGTACGGACCTAGTCCTTACCACCCATGAGATGTGTGAGGGGATAGCAGTCTGAGAGACCAATTCGACATCCACCAGAGTTAAGTGGAATAGCAGCAAAGCAGTGGTACTGGTATAGCTGTGGTGACCAGTGTCGCCATTGCTAATATGGGGGGCAGGTATTACTAGTAGATCCACCAGGAAGTTTCATTAGGAGCTCTCTGCTCAGCACCAAAACTGGTTGCTGTGCAGGTCAGAGGGGTCGGCTGTTGTTAACCACCTGGAATCTGTCAATGCTGTCCAGCTGTGTGTAGGAGCAGTGCTGTCTTCAACCATACAAACCTCCTACAAGTCCTTCAACTCAAGAAAGGCAGGCTGTAATGTTATGAATCCATCATGGTACTGATTGTAAAGGCAGTTACCATGTATCTCCCAACCTAGCTAGTACAGCAGAGCAAACCTTTCAAGCAGATCTGAACTGACACTGTACTCTACTGAAGCTACAAATGGGGTGGCTGCATTCTTGTGAATTTCATGTGAGAGTGATAAATGAGGCGTAGTGCCTGGACTGAAGAAAGGGGAGGGAGGGAGGAGATGACACCACTCACCCATATCTCAAGGAAGAATCAGTCTGCCCTCCTTCCTTCACCACTGCTGCTCTTGCTGAGCTTATGTTAATGATTAGAGTTCTCTGTGTGTGTGGCTGGGAATGGTGGTGTCCTCTGACAGGAGTGGTTTCTTTATGCTGACCGGTTTGACAGAGCAGCTACTATATACCATAATGACAACTGAGCCATGTCACTTTGACCCTGATTCCCACTCACGATCTACACAATATATTGGCAAGAAACCTGGCAGGAACCCAAATTAATTATTAGTGTACTGATGGGGAAATGGATGCTAAGTGATAGCCAGCATCACAGCTAGCGGGGAAGGGGGGGTCAAGAGAAGGGAGTTGGAGAGAAGCAGGAGGGGAAGAAGCAATAATTAAACTTTTGGGTGCCTGCTTAGGGCAGAAATCAATTAAAGTTGAAAACCCCAGTAATGTCCAGGCCATATCTCTTCAAATGCATGGAGTCAGTGGAACATGTCTATATATGAGGCTGCCCAGCATTAGAGAAATATGTTGTTCATCTGGCTGTTCCTCAAGTCCAGCACCCCAGTCCCACAAATTAAGTTCCCTGGTATAGCTCTCCCTGCAGCGTATCATCCACCCTTTCTGTCCAGGTGTGAGAGGCAGCATCTGCTGTTGGGGGTTTTAGACATGGAAGTGATTTTTCCGGCAATGTTGGTAGTGGCACCTCCTCCAGTGCACCTGTGGAAGTCCCGGCCTTCTTCAGTGCTGGTTTCCCAGTGGAATACATGCTGACTGCTGACCAACGGGAGTCTGTACTTGGGTCACTACTACCCAACTGGCTTACTGGGTGCCTGGTTCTGTGCTGGTCTCTGCCTCTGCGTTTTTTTTAAATTATATTTAGTATGCTTTTTACCTGCTTGGAGTCACCGGTAACTCTGCCCTTGGTCACGGCCCCTTCGTGTCCCCACCTCCGTCAATCACCAGGCTTCTCAGTCACCCCTGGCTTGCCCTCCAGAGGGTGGGGTTGTGGAGCTGTTCCCCTACCAGCTCTGCACTACAAATATCTAGTCGGGAGAGCACTGACACCGGAGGCTAATTTGGGCCCAGAGGGATGGGCGCCATGGAGGCGACCCTAGCAGCATTTTCTCCCCTGTAAGTAGGGCGGGGATGTGCAATGACAACCAGCATCTGCCCCACCATGAAATCTTGCTGCTGTCAGAGCGACGCGGTGAACTGAGCCTCCCGCTGGGTGCCACTCGTGCGCCAAGCACACAACCCCCTTCCCTCCCGGAGAAGGAGAGCAGTCCCAAGGATGCTCAATCCTTCTCTCCCCATCTGGCCCTCTGATGACCCGAGTCCATTCCTGAACTTGGGTCACTGGTGTCGCAAGTAGAAGTCCAACCGATGTACCGGTGGGCTGGCTGCCTCTGCGGTTTTAACGCTTGTCCCCTGTTGTCTGCCAGTCCTTGCTGTCTGCCTCTGAGGGACTGCGCTACAACTTGGAGTGGTGCAAGTTCCATCTCTGATGAGAGGCACTTCCTGAATTAGGCAGTGGATAAGGGTGTGGGGTTGTAGCAGAGATACACTGTCCAGCCAATTCTTTTGGATATAGGTGGCTGAGTCCTCTGGTGATTGGAACATGTGTGACACCCCTTTCCTGTTGATATGCAGCTTGGCCAGAAATTGGAGTTTATATGGAATGTTTTGGGCTTGTAACACCTTTTTTGCACCCATAAAGCATCTATGCATTTGAGCCAGTTCAGCAGAATAGTCAGAAAAAAATAGGTATTCTGTGTTCAGGGGTCCACAGTCTCTGGCTAGCAATAGAATCCTATCTTTGTCTGGGAAACACAGAAATCTAGCCAGAATAGGTTGCAATCATTCTCCTGGTTTAGGCTGTAGGACAAGTGTTTGATGAGCCCTCTCTATTTCCAGGCTTGACTTCCAACAGTGATTGAGTAGAGCTCCCTCTGTAGAAAACCCACATTCCTTTGCTCAATTCCTTCAGGGAAGCCTAAAAAATGAAGGTTGTTATGACAACTCCAGTTTTCAGAGTCCTCTGCTCATACCCATAACAATGCCACCATTCTCTCCAGTTCTTGTATTCATGCCTCGTGGCATGTATCTTTATTATCAAAATATGACAAAAAAGTGTCCATGTCCCTGGATTTTTGTTGCAATTAATACACTTTTTCCTCCAAGGAGGCAATGGAAAATTCAAAGGATGTAAGCCCCTCCCCCCTCCTTAAAACTTGCTGTTGCAGTGCTTTTTTCCTCCAGGGTATTGGAGGTAGTCGAGCTGCCCACTGAGCCATCATCCATTCCTGCCAACTTGTAGGTGTCGTCACTTAAAAAGCAGGTACAGTATATCGCAGGAATGGATCTGGTTTTCATTTAGCAGTTTTAGGATTCGTAATGGGCATTTTTTGTACAACAAATGAGCCTAAACTGGTGTCTCAGACATGTGTGATCACGTATCTTTAAATAAATTACTAGCTGGGTCACTTGGAACTATCAGTTCAGGCACCATCCTGGTTCACGGCTCCATTTAGGAACTCTTAATGTCAAAATGAATCTCACCTTTCTTTCTCTTCTAAATATGGTAGGAGGTTTGGTGAGCACAGGATTTCCTGTTTAAATATCCCTTGTGAAATGGGATGGATTGAAACTGGGGGCTGCTCATGACTCCCTCTAACTATCTCACTGTCTCCTTCCCCTTTCTATTTTCTGACTGCCCAGTGTCAATCCTAATAATAAGTCCATGATGTTGCAGCTTGTTGTTTGTGCATGCTCCAAACATAAAATTACATTTAAGTAATGAGTATTAATGAAATATGATTATTCATGAACTATGTTTTTATTTTCATTGTTCGATATTGCAGTTATTTTTCATGTACCAATTGTTTATATTGTTCACTTTGGGATTTTGTTTGAGTCCTGGCGCAGCCATGCTTGTTAGCCATGTTAACACATATGGGCTAATGCTGACCAGCTGACTGATAGCTAAGTAACTGACATCATTATAACATAATTTTACATGTCAGCATAAAAGGCTCTACCTAACCCCCAGAGCATTACCTGTGTACCCTACTAGACTATATTCATACAAAATCTGTTGAATTGGCCTTCCCACTCTCTTACCTATTGCCCACTACACATCATCTTGCCTATGACAAGGCTTCTTAGCTGCTATTTGTGAGTACCTGAGTAGTTAGTGCCTTATTTTTACTGCCAGTGTTTTGTTCCTTATGTACTCTGTGTTAAGACTGTACATTACAATTTTCCTCTGTCTTTAATACTGAATTTCTTGTATTACATTAGCTTGTTCATGTGTTCCTAATATGTCTATGACAATGCCTGTTAGCTGCATTTGCTATTCCCAACTCAAATAATCATTCCCCTCCTTTGATTGATGAGGACCCTCTGTAAATGAGATCTTAGCTCAAAGGTTTCTAATTCTGATTATTTAATAAATAAATAAATAAATATATAAATAAATAAAAATAAAGGGATGTTAATTCAAGCAGGTACCCACCCTGATGAAACTCCAACTGAGAGAAGCACCTGGATTGTGGCACTGGGATATTTTGTTGGTTCCACTAGCAATTCATATCTAGTCAAATTTGAAGTCTACAATGAATATTCCACTTGATTGAGACCACAGACTTTTTTTGTTTGTTGTTTTAGTTATTAGTTTTTGACTTTGACTTCAGTAAGCATTTAATCTTGACCATGGAAGTACAGTCCTGCATGTAAGGTGTCTTGCTTGTGTTCAGGGGCTAGTAACTCCCACCCCCAGTCCTGCACCCTGCCTTGCACCCAAGAACACGGACCTCCGCATTTTCCATTCTGTGAAAACTATCCCTGGTAATCTAGTGGCTCCCACCCCAGATCACTGTTTTGATCTATGTGAAAACTGTCCTTGGTAGTCTAGTGCCCCCCCACCCCGATAGTTGTTCTGATTTATATGAAAATTATCCCTGGTAGTCTAGTGGCTCCCTGCCCCAGATTTCTATCCTGATTATTGTGAAAACTATCCCTAGTGTTCTAGTGGCCTCTCATTCTTGATTGCTGTCCTGATTTGTGTGAAAACTATACCTACTAACCTAGTGCCCCACCACAATTGCTGTCCTGATTAGTCTGAAAACTATTCCTAGTAATCTAGTGGCCTCTCACACGATTGCTGGCACATAAACTAGATGCCATCACCCAGCCTACCCTCCCAGTAGCCTCTAGCTTATCCACCTAACAGTTCTTATCTACTGTCCTGTCCTAGATCACTATCTGCACAGACCAACACTCACCATCTTGGCTGGCCACCATCTAACACAGGTTGAGTGCACATACTGCAAATACAGCTGTTTCTGTTCTACCACAGGAAACCATACATTTGATTACATCTGATAAAGAGAGTGGGAACCCAGTTGTGGAAATGTGTTTGTGGGTATTTATCATTGGGATTGGACACCTTGACCAGGGTACTCAAAGGTGCTGATTAGAGCCAACTAAGTGCTTGCTTCAGGATCAAATTAGTGCCTGGAGCAAACGATAGGTATAATGGAACATGCCCAGAAACATTGTAGGCTCTAAAAGTATGTTTCAATATACCAGGCAGTCAGTATCCCAATTGTGATTGCAAACCCTGCCCCCCTATTTTACACAAGAGGTATGTGGCTAATAGGATAATATGGGGACTGCAAGAGCAATCTAGCTGTTAGTGCCCAGTAATGGAGATTGCTCATTTGGAGAAATCTGCCATTTTCCTGTTAAGATGCAAATGACCCCATAGCTCTAGCAAGGTGCTATTGAGTCATTTGCATCTCATTAGGGCCTCATTACAGGACCTGAGCACACACGGTTTGTGACCCCCCTCAGTGCCAGAACTGCCACCCATATCCTGCAGCACCCATCCCTGGTGTCCAGTAATGCCCCCACCCCAATAACCTGGCCATTCAATATCTGACTTTCCTCTGTATCCAGCACTGCCCCTTTATCCCACCTGCTCTTGCCTTACCATTATCATCACCCCTCTACCCGCTTTCCTATAGTACCCATTCATTTCTCCCCATGACCAGCACAGACCATCTGTTCACCTCCATGGCCAGTTGTCAACTTACCGTTTATGACCACATGCCTGTTCTAAACAGCTGTTACTACAGTAGGCACATGATCTCAAACTGTTAGTCAGCAGCTGGCAACAGAGCTGAGTGGAGTGTCTATGCCAGTCACCATTGGGGTGGGGGGTGGATATCATAAGTGATGCATCGACGGGACAGTCCTTGTGGGGCCAGAGCGGGTGGGCAGGTTGGGGGTATACGAACATATGGGAGTGGGGATGATGACTGACTAGAAGGGCTTTCATACTGAAGACTGGTGGTGTAATAAAGGGTATCCCATTTAGTGGCTGACTCAATTTGAGCAACTCAAATGGAGCACCTGTCAAAATAGCAATCACTGCATAATAGCAGCTGCAATGTCAGCTAATGTGGGGGGCTGTCAAAATAGTGATGTATGCAAGTAGGGAGACTTGTGCCGGTGGGACAATTATGTATCCTGTTGGGTTATGTGTAGCCTTGAAGTTAGTTATTATTAGATTGAGGGATGTGAGGTGTGCGGGTGGGAGCAAAGCCCCCCCACATAAAACATGTTTACCTTATAATGTTGAGATCTGTGATGTGTGCTGTGTGCTGGGTATGTGGAGTTGCACTGAATGGGATTGGAGCGTGGTGTCATCACGGCACGGAATGTAGAGCAAGTAGGGTGAGTGTGTGTGTGTGTGTGTGTGTGTGTGTGTGTGTGTATGAGTATATACTGACCTTCATTCCATGGGTTTGAGCCCTCTGGTCACTTTATGTAGTTGCAGTGACGTACCTGTTCCTCTGTTCCATAACACTGGTACTGGTCACCTTTTGCAGTGCATGGAACGCCGTTCCTGTAGTTTGTGTCATAGTGGTGGGTGGTGTGTGTGTGTGTGTGTGTGTGTGTGTGTGTGTGTGTGACAATGTGTTCATTTGGCTTTATTTTCTAGGAAGGTCTGTGCAGGTGTGTGTAGTTTATTGTGATGTGCTGCAGTGTGTCAGGTGTGTACTGTTATACATCATGAGTGGTGGTTAAGTAGAGGGGAATCATGGGGTGTATATGTGGTGGTAGTGGTTGAAGGGAGAATGTCTTTCTGCAGTGTTTTTTTCTTTTTTTTTTATCTGTCGAGTCCCTGTTTTGACAGTCATTGTTAATGGGCTGTTGTTGTAGGTGGTATTGTGGGTTAGTCTATATGGCTGGAAATGTTCTATTTATGCTGTTATGACATGGAACCACATTCAAGGTGTCGGGAACAGACCACTAGCCAGAAGGTAATTTGTACTATATTATTGGTGGGGTATTCAGGGGCAGAGGGGAACAAGACACCAGAGGTAAGTCAGATGTTTACCATTAGGGCATTCTGGAGATGGAGTGGGGCCACTGGACACCAGGGAATGTAAACTGAGTTATCAGCAGGGGTGATCAGGGGCAGAGGCAGTGGGTAGAGATCGAAGGCTGTAAGACCTGGTTCAGGGAGGCAGTAACTAAGGCTAGTACTGCCACTATGAACCTACCAGCATGCCTGTGCATCTATATGCAAGGCACTATCAGTTGCTTTGCATAGGTGCACTGACATGTTTTAGGGGTGCTCACTAACAGGTTAGCAACTTGCTAATCATGCCATGCATTTTGTGATCTTTCCTTACTTTGGGAACACAAAGTGGTGTTAGTGAAATGCTAACCTTGTTAGGGATCGCTAATGTTCAATAAATATCCTTGCCCTGATTGACTTATAAGTACATGAATGAAACATACATCATATTAGGTAAGTTACCAGTAGTGGTGATGGGGGAGGGGGGCAACACACATCCTTTTTTTTTCATTTGTAACTGACTTGAAAAGTCAGTCACAAAATATAGTTTTTGTGAATCACATTCTCTAAGGCACTCCCACAGCCATTACATCATGGGTTTCACCTGTTCACCCTATAGGCTGGATGCACATGTGATGATTTTTGAGCCAGCCCCTTACTCCCCTTACCTTCCCAGGTATCTTCAGTCTTTACCTTTGCATCATACAGGCTGGAAGCAATCAGCACAGCTCCTGCTGATACATTTAGGAGAATTAACTAATTTAACTAATTTAAACAAGCTGTGGTCACAGCCAATATGGCTGTGGAGAGCTTTTAGGAGTGGCAAAGCCTTTAGGAGTGGCAAGAGCAATGAACAGAATATGCTATACTCCCACTGCACAGGAGTCAGCCGTAATACTACAGTGATTATAATACTGTGCATGCATGATACTCGCACATGTGCAGTTTGCCCTGTAGTCAGCCTTGTGCAACATGGCGGTGCTGACTTAACTACCTGTAACAATCCAGCCCCCTTGGAGTACTAGAATCCCATTAGCAAAGGTAGGAAATTGCAGCAGGTGGGGAGGTCATTAGGGGCTTTCTGCATAATGACATCATTGTTTACTCAGCTGGCCTGAGAGAATGATGATTATGTCATTTAGAACTCTCACAGCAGCATAACCATTTTAGAGTCAGCTGATCTAGGGGAGCTTAGAATGTTCATCAGTAAGTTCAAGTGTGGCAGTCAGACTGGCAGAAGGTCTGCCATTGGGGATCTGTCAAAGAGAGTCCTGGTATTTCTCACTCTAGTTTGGTAAAATCTTCAGTTTGCCCACAGAATTCTTTAGTTTCTTTAGTTTCACTCCAGGGGGATTGAGAGGGAATGCAGTTCTTGTGGATCCAAGGGGCAATCCCTTGAAGTTTCTGAAGTTCACAGCTGCCTTAAGGAAGAACAATGAGTAGACTCTCACAGCTACCAGAGAAAGAAAGGTGCCTTTTGTTCTTTCCATGACTAGGAGGAAGGAACAACTAATCTGTGAGTACAGCATTTGAGACTGTTCTCTGAGGGAGTTGTCTGAGGTGTGTGTGACCTAGATACGGTTAGATCACACCAGTCAGGACCCCTTTCAACACAACTGCTCTGAATTTAAAGTTAAAATTGGAAGATTTAGCAATTCATTGGGGGATTGGAGACTCATTTGGTGTAACCCTAAAGGAATGTCAGAGGTTGTTTGGGGAAAAGGGTGAGGAATGTCATCTGGAGTTTCAGGCAGGGCTAAGTGGTTCATGGATGGGCACCAGTGTTCCCTGGGGAACAATCATGTACCAGTAGGATTTTAAAGTATGTGGCACATTCCACAGATATACACTTTAGAAATGGAAATGTGTGGAAAATGTTTAAAGTGTGTGGCACATCCCAGATATAAACTTCGGAAGAGAGATAGAGATTTTTTTTTGTGAAAAACAGTACTGCCTAACAAAGTGTCCTGCAAAACAGAGTGTGCCTTTATTGCAATGATAAACATTTGGGGGACCTCTCTTGCTTTAAGTAACATCTGTAAATAAAGCCATACTGCAAAATCCCAGTTACTGTTTTGGACATTGTGCTTGTTGCTTATAGCGTGAACATTAGTGGGGCTCCTCAGCAGTTATGTCTAGCATATGTCTAGCATTCTCTCCCCTGGACCTGGTTGCAAATAAAAAGGTCCATTTTAATATGTACCCTCTTCCCACATCTTCTAGATAATGCACCCAGTATACACTCCAACACTAGGGGTGGTACCATGAGTGTAGCTCTGCAAAAAGAAAATTGCATGCCATGTAGTTGTCAGAAGTTATTTTCAGGGGGTGTCAGATAGCCAAAGGTGGTGTGGGGGTTACATACATAAGCACGATACTAAAGCATGCATAGTTTGTCTGTGCCACCATGTTGCACCCCATGGCTGTCACGTCCGCACTTGTGAAAAGGAAAAGTAGCGCACCAGAAAGTGGGCTTGTTTATGCAGCCCGCAGAGGGGAAGGGCTGCATAAACAGAATTATTGGAAACTTTGCTGGAGCACTGGGACAGAACATCAGACAGCGGTCTGGTTAAATGCTTCCACAGTGCCCTTTTTTTACAAATCTGATGATGGCATAACAACTGCAGAGCTTGGCCCACACAACGGTAAAAAATCAGACTCAGGGGGAGACTATTAATAAACTAGAGATCTGGTTTTGGATTTGCTCATCATCACAGTCACATTCTCATTCTTCTCTAAGCAGTAATTTCTGGTAAATGTGCCTTAAACATATTGATCTCAGTGCTGGTAGACTACTTCTGGTTTTCCCCTGATTCTATTAGGAGAAGGTAATAGCAGCCTTGAAGTGTTTGCTGCCAGTGGTGGCATGCTCTGAAAAAAGTGGCTCTCATGCTCGTCTGCACATTTTAGAAATGACCCCTTGAGTTAAAGGGGACAGGAACTGATTATGTATGTGCACCTGTTTGAAATGTCTCTATTTTTATAAATTATATTCATACCTCTAAAGGATCCCTATTTTAACTATATCTGAATAAAAGCTGATGCTGTCAGTTGTGTTTTGCTTTGGTTTTAGATTTATAGAACTGTTATTTAATACAAAAGCAGATTAGGTACATATGGACACATGTTGATATATGGACATATTAGGATAACAGTATCTCAATTAGAAGGGGGTCTGTGTTAGGTTTGGGTTTTGAATGTACACATACACTAGTCATTTGTTACAGAATTGCAGATATGCCATATTTAAGATAGTATAAGTTTGACTATTCGTGAGTAATATGGACTTATTGTACACAGAGTTTAAGAAAAATGTATCTGAACAGTACACTGTGTAAAATTTGATTGACACCGCTGTGTGAAATAGCTGGTGAATGCTTAACTTACAGTACAAAAGGTTGTCTTCTAACCTATTTTTTACTTAATACATATGTATTTTCATATTTATAAGACTTTTAACATTATTTACTAAGTATTGCTTAAAGTAATACTGACGCCTCAAAGAAAACTTTGAAAAACTTAATAATTAGGTAAAATTCTGCTTGTATTCCATATATTCTAGATTTCTCCTCCCCATGTTTTATTACTGAGAAAATGTGCATGAATACATGATTTTTATCCCTTGAAGTTACTTTAAAGTTAATCTGCCTCTGTAGCTTACTTCCTACTTCAAGTCATACTGCTCTGTTGTGACATTGCAATCTGTTGCCATGAGAGTAATTGTGATGTCACAAGCAGTGAATTATGACCTCAGGTAAGTTCAAGTTCAGGGTTTATTGCAGGGAAGACTCCGTTGAGCAAGCTCATTCACAAGGAGGTCCTGAGGCACATACACATACAGTTTGCACTTACATAGACAGGAGGGCCTGGATATTCAAACTGCACCAGGCTATGGTGCAAGCCTGGATACAGCTCAACTTTGTTGCTCAGGGGTGTGGCCTGGGCGATATTCAACGGAGCTGCGCTATGGCACAGCAGCTTAGAATATTGCACCCTAGCCACCCCCACTGTGCATGGCGCAGTGGCACTGCACCAGCGCAAGTGGCCAGAGGAGCATGGAGGTGCGCTGGTGCAAGTGCCATTGCGCCATGCACAGCACCTGCGATATTCAAAAGGGGACATGCAAATGGGGCCATAATTTATGCAAGGCACACAGGAGGTAATTTGCATCTCATTATGGCCCTATTTGCATGCTGTTAGCATGCAGGTGTGCCGATCCCCAATGACTTGCACCTGGTGCCCTGCCAGACAACAGGGACACCCCCTGCAGCCCAATCGCGGGCATTCCTGTAATATAAAAAAAAATCCAATATCCATGGTGGTCCAGTGGACCTCTATGTGCCTGATCGCAGGCATCAGTATAGTCCCCCACTCCAATATTGCCGGTGGTCCAGTGGACCTCTATGTGCCAATCACGTGCATCAGTATAGTCGCCCCATCCAATATCCCTGGTGGTCTAGTGGACCGATCATCACCTGATCACAGGCATCAGTAACGCATAACAGACCCCTACCCCCCTGGTAGTCTAGTGTACCCCCCTCCTCACCCGCCCACTAAGCCTCACCACCCAGCTCCCCTCCATCAGCCGGTGGGTGGCAGCACCCCACTGCCTGCCGCTCTGCCTGCCGCCCACCGACTGACAGCCCAGTAGGGTTGCATGACCATTGGTTCACAGCATACTACTCAGTCCAGATATGTGAACCAAAGCAATTGGAAGGGGGGCAGATAGTAGGCCATCAGCTTTGACTTTTTGTATCCTTCCTGTGAGATAACTGTTAAACCACTGTAAGGTAAGTGGAGTGGCACCTATGTAGGCAAGACAGGTGATTAGGAGGTGATGGTCTACAGTGTTGAAGACATTACTGAGGTCTAGAAAGACTGCACTGGTAACCTTCTTAGTGTCCATAGCATGGATCCAGTCATTAGAGACTTTAGCCAAGGCTGAGATGGTACTGTGCTTTGACCTGAAGCCAGATTGGGACAGGATTAGGAGTGAGTGCACTTCAAGGTGATTTTTTAGTTGGTTGTATATAAGTTTTTCCAGCACTTTGGAGAGAATGGGCAAGATAGAGATAGGACGGTAGTTGTTTAAGTCACAAGGATCTCCTGATTTGAAGAGAGGAAGAACATGGGCAGATTTCCAGCAGGATGGAACAGTGGCTGTGGTAATAGAGAGGTTGAAGATGTGAAGGATGGGGTCTGTGAGCTAGGCATAGCCTAACCGCAAGAAAAATGATTCAAGGCCATCGTCCCCTGCACTTTTCTTGGTGTTAAGGCTAAGAATTACAGTATGTCTTCAACTTCTTTGTAGCTAAACAGGCACAAGTGGAAGGGATGAGGTGGAGTAGCATGTGTAGAATCTGGGCTAGTGTTGCTATTCACTCAGCTAGCATATGGGGAGGAGTCAAATGCCAACCTGGCAGTGGCAAAGTGAAGATAAGTTCTTCGAGGATTTGCAGTTTATTTTCAACCATCCCGTCCTTGGCCAGAATCTTGGTGGGAAGGAAGGAAGCAGCAGGATGGCCTTCAATGGATCTCAGTGTCTTCCAGATTTTTTGGAAGTTCCCTTTGGCCTGCTCCAGAGTGGAGATGTAGAAGTTTGCTTTAGTAGCATGTACACTTTTAACACAGGCATTTCTGGCAGTTCTAAATGCCTGCCAGTCTGCCGGGTCCTTTGTGTGCCTGGCCCTAGCCCATAGCTTGTCTCTATTGGTAAGTGCAGATTTGAGCTCTTGGGTGAACCATGGAGTGAGATTTTCTGCACCCTCATTTTAATAAGAGGAGCATGCTTGTTAATTAGGGTGGTGAGGTTGTCATTTAGGACAGAGATGGTGGCATCAGCAGATTTGGCAAGATATAGGTCTTGCCACCTGATTGTAGCTAAATCGGTTAGGAAGTTTACTGAGTTGAATTTATGGAACGAGCGTTTGATTCTGAATTTAGGGTGCTGCTGGGTTTTAGATTGGAATCTTGTACATACAACGATACTGTGGTCGCTCATGTCATTATGGAAAACTGCAGAATGTGAGATTTTATGGGGGTGCGAAGTTAAGATGACATCTAAGAGTGAGCTGTTGGCAGAGTTAGAAGCACTGATTCTTGGGGGTTCAGTTACTATCTGTCTAAGACCCAGCTCATCACAGATGGCTTTTAGGAGGATTTAGCAGTGAGCCAATCCATATTGAAGTCCCCTAAGATTATTGTTTCCGTGTTAGCAGCCAAAGTTATGGATTTCAACATGTTAAGAATTTCTGTGCCTCCTGACGGGGGTCTATAGTCACCAATGATTGTGATGCACTCTGAGGATGGAAGGCGAAGTTTAAGCGAGACAATCTCACATTCCTTGGGCTTAGTTTTACAGGAAATGCTGCTAACATCAAATTTTGATTTGGCGTAAGGTAAGTAGACAGCAACTGAAATAGATGAACTCTTCAGGAGCAAAAAGCCTGTTTTCATGCACATGACCGCAGCAATAAATAATGTGGAGGAGGAATAAAGAACTAATGTGAAATGCAAGCTGAACTTTATCTAAATATTATGTTTGTTAAAGTTCTCTTGAAGGTGTCAGCTGCTCCTTAAGCTTATTTTTTCTTGTATTTTTAATCATTGTGTTTACTAATGCTAGCACAGACACACACACACAGAGTTTTAAAATTAAACTTCAGTTGGTTTATAGGTTGTGTCAGGGAGTGAACTTTCAAGTCAGTGAAATTTGACCTTCAGATAGCTTTATTTTGATGGGACTAATCCTGTCTTGGTGAAGTAATTTGCAAAGCTGAGGCTGTTTAGAAGTACAATAGGAGTTATGCTAAACAAATATAAAAATCTCTAAAAGTATACAACTTACAGATAATAAACCTGTATGCAGGTTGTTAAGGATAACAAGACTTTTCAAATGAGCCTATTCATTAAGCTGCACTAATTATATTTTTTAAACTATAGCCATCTGATTATCTGAATTTTCATTTTTCATCACAATTTTCACCTTTCAGATCACTGTATTTAAAAAATATAGTGCATTCAGATTAGTGACTACCCTCATTTGAAAGGTCATTTTGTCCTGAGCAACTTTCATGTTGGTTGTATAATGGTAGCTTGTATACTTTCCGAGATATCTGCATTTGTTGTCATGACTCCAACTGTGTTCACTCAGAGAGAAAAAAAAAAGAGGTTGTTTGGAAGACCATATTTTACAAAATATAAAGAATTCAGATTAGTGACTAACCTCATGAGCAAGGTCTTATTGACATGAACAAATTTCACACTGGTTGTTTTTTTTTTTTTTTTTGCACCTTGAATAGTTTTAAAGCTATTTAGATATGTTTGGAAGGTGTGCACATTTGCTCTTAGAGGAAACCAGCTTGGACTTCTGTGTCCATCATTCTAATTAAACAGAAAGAAGGGAGTATTTCTTCAACTGCCATGGAGATTTGCAGAATAGAAGGATACAGTGAAAACTCCTAAAAGATGTGTTCCACAGAAACACCTTTTTTCAAGTGAAAGCAGGATGGCTGTAGGCTCCGCCCATAGCCATAAAAAGAAACAATATCTTCCTAACACAGTACCCTCAGGTAAGGCTTCCTGCTTATGCAGTAAATGGTGTCTCTTCTCTAGCAGCTACTAATAAACACTATAAACATTTTTTCATTGATTTGTGACCAACAAAGCCCTACCCTCATCACATGTTTATGGCATTGAGCTTGTGCCCTGCCAGCACACTACCAGTAGTGAATGTCAGCTCTCCTTCCAAGTAGAACAGGCATGAGGCATGAGCGCTTCTGTGGGCCCTACCTCAGTGGAAGCAGGTTAGTGTGAGACACAAACCATTCCCAAAATAGTGTGTTCTGGCAAGTTCCATGGCTGCCGCTGTAATCTGGCAAAGGTGGCTGAATGTCTTCTTAGCATCCCTTTTTAGCCTCTAATGCAGCAGCTGCAGAGCAAGACCCTTTCCCCTCCAAACCGAGAAAGAGAGATAAATTTGAAAGAAACTAATGACAAAAAAAAGATCTTGCAAACTCCTCTGTTTGTCCAGACCACTCCTTCCAGATGTCGAAGCTCCATGATGAACTGACTGTGCAGAACCGGCCATTTTGGAGTTCTTCCAACTTCTACATTGTAGGCTCAGCCAATCGACCACCCTATTGGCCACTTACAACTCTCTCAGACAGCCGGTCAGTTGGCAGTAGTGGGCGCATGGTGTGCATATGGATGCACTTCCAAAAACCATGTTGAGAGGGGCTACAGACACCACGCATCACTGTTAATTTCCCTGCAAGGTGGCAGATACCCTTAAAAGCATCTTTATAGGGCAACTCGAAGGGTTGTGGCAAAGGATATCAAAACTGAATCCTTAAGTCCTCTCTGTCTGATACAGGCCCTAAAACACTGAGTTCTTCTATCTTAGACCATTTGGTGGACATCTTGTGGCCAGATAAGGTGGAGCCATCTTGAGCAGGTTATAATGCTGTCACTCTACTGCATGTTACATAAACGCCTGTTAACATATATATGCATGTTACACATTATTATACCCTCACCAGAGTGACCCCAAAACAGTGCTAATCCCCAATACATGGCTGTCTGCTCTAAATCACAGATCACTATGACAAAAGGAAGAAAATACAGTGCATGCAGTGTTCCCTTCATTCAAAGTCAGCAGGGTCCTTTCTTTTTTTTTATTATCTGTTTACTCCCCTGCCACCAGCTACCCAATACATGGCCTGGTCATGGACCATGGCTTCCACCTCCACAATGGCCACAACCCTTCGATACTCCCTGGCTTACCCCCCAGGGCAGGGTTGCAGCACTAGACTCCCCCAGTGGTGACACAATAGGATAGTTCAGAGGGCAGGTCTGGAGGTTAATTGAAGCCATAGCAGGCTAGGTGACCAGCATCTGCTCTTTTTCCTGGTTTTCTAGGGGGTGAGTATGTGCAATGACATCCTGCATCCACCCACCCCCTGAGGATTCTCAGTACCAGCCGCTGCACTGTCCCTGGCCTCTGCCAGGGGTCAGTCGAGTGCCAGTTACACTCTCCACCCTCCCCCAGGAGAAGGAGATCAATCCTGTGGATGCTCCATCCTTCTCCTCCTGGCTAGCCCTCCAGCATCTTGGGTCCATACCCGAACCCTGACACCGGCTTTGCAAGTGGAAATCCAACCGCTGCACTGATGGGCTGGCTTAGCAGGGCTCTTTCTGCCAAGCATGTGACCATGAAGGCTCAGCTCATTCCTCACTAGGGTAAGTTGTGGAGGAGGAGAGCATGAAAGTGGTCCAGGTGGAGAAAGAACATAGTATGGCTACCCTCCTGGCCCAAACTGTGAAAAACCAGAGGGAATTCATGCTACAAGTAATGCAGCACATAAAGGCCATGGCTAAGGCCATACCCAACTCCACAAACTTGCCACTGCCAAACTCAGACAATACCCCACAAACAGCATCCCCTGGCAGGACAGATGCTGATGATCATCATGTTTCTACCCCTGGCTCTCACTCTTTCCCTATTAACTCTTCCTGCTGCATCCACCCTTCCCTGTCCACTCCAGCATGGCTAAAGTCACACCCCATCCATAGTAGTGTCCCAATTATTTACTCCTCCTCCTCCGTCATTATCATAATAAACAAGTACACGACAGCCATCGTCACTTTCTGTAGTTTTAGCTCAATTTTTTCCCCCGGTTATCATTAATATATCCCTCCTTTTCTTTTCCTTTCTAACCTGCCACCCCATACATGGCCTCTTTCCCTTGTATGTGTAGTTGCCAGCTACCTTAGTCAAAAAATCTCTGCTTATAGCCTCTGTATGCCTATGGTTGATTGTACATCTGCTGACTTCTTCAGTTGTAAAATAATGCTGTTTTTTTTTTAACCTTGTACTGTACTGTATACACTGTATATACTTTTTATTCCTTGTATATTATTGCTTTTTGTATACATGTTTCTGTACTGTACTTTGATATATTCATGACCAGTTCCACCTTGCAAATGAGTCTTGCTCAATGTTGCCCACCTGGATAAATAAAGATTTTGATTGATTGATTGACTGATCAAGATGAGGGCAATGGGAACTCCGAAGGGGAAGAATCTATTAACAAGGACTCAACTGAGGTGGACCCACAATCTATGACAGCAAAGCTATGCTGTACTGAGATCATTCCCCATTGCTTTAAGTCATCAAGACCACTTCCAGATTTAAAGGCCCCCTCTGACCAGTGGAAAGAAGCTGATTCCAATTCTCAAGCCAACTCTAAAGTCAAAAGACTACTTTCTTAGCTGAGAAACAATAGGGGAAGTCATTGCAAAGGAATGGGTGGTGGCAGACCCAGCTAGAATACAGAAAGAAGACTGTGGGACAAAATGTACCTCATCCAAGAGGACAAACGTAAACAATGGTGCATTGCAGCAGCAGTGCACCCTGATTTAGCCACTCTGAGTAAAATGACAGCTCTTCCTAATGAAGGTTCTGACCCACTGAATGATCTCACAGACTGTAAGTTAGATGACATGCTGAAGAAACTATTCAAAATGGCAGGGCTTGCCACCAGAGCAGCCACTACGGAAACTGATGCCAGAAGAACCCAGATGACATAGCTGGAGGACCTGGAAAAGACAGTACAGCCTAATTCCTCCCAGAAGCAATTAATAAACTTGTCACTTTAAACCAGTAAGAACCTGGCAATCACAGCAGTAGATGTCATCAAGAGTAATGCATGGACAGCAGCTCTAGCAAACAGGGCCAGGAGGGACTTGTGGCTCAAATTATGGGTGGTGGATAGAGAATCCAAGTCATTCTTAATGAAACTACCATTTAAAGGCTCAAGATTGTTCAGAGAAGGCTTCAAGCCCCTTTCTAAGAGTGAAGAATGAGGCTGCTGCTCTGGGGACAGGGAAACCTCAACATAGCACATACCTCCTATCTGCTAGTTCCTGGGGTTTCACAACTACAAGAGCCTCTTTCAAGATTGAAGACAAGCTTACAATGCCTACAAGACAAATTTCAGACAGTACCATGGGTACAACAGCAGCAACAAATTCAGGGACAGGAGAACCTCAAAGAAGGGTGATCACAACCCTCTCAGGGGGGCCACCCACAGTAATTAAGAATGACTACACCCAAAAGCTGCAGATGCCACTCAGGGCACCTCCAGTAGGGGGATGTTTACAAGAGTTTGCACATGAATGGAGACAGACAACACATGACAAGTAGGTGTTGGAGGTGGTATCTCAGGGCTATGCACTAGAGTTCAAGGAAAAACCAAGCGCAAATAGAATGATCATATCCACAGTTGGAAAGAAGAAGGCTACACCAGCACAAATACAGGACACTCTGAGACAACTGATAGCAAACAAGGCAATAGCTGAAGTGCCAGAAGAACATCAGTGAAAAAGAGTCTATTTAATGTTTTTATGGTCCCCAAAATGACAGGAGACATGCCCTTTCTTAGACTTAAAATACTTAAACGAGTTCATAGCACAAAAGAAGTTCAAGATGGAAACTATCACAACGACAATAAGAGCAATCCACCAGGGATACTTTTTCACAACAATAGACATGAAGGACAATACCTTCACATACCAATACACTTTGTTTCACTACAGGTTTCTAAGGTTTGTAATAATGGGGCACCAATTCCAATACCAGGTCTTGCCCTTTGGGCTAGCGTCAGCCCTGAGAGTTTGAACCAAAGTACCAGTGGTAATAGCAGCAAAGCTAAGACAGAAATGAACACACATAATTCTGTACCTACACAACTGACTGGTAAGGTCAAGGTCAAGACAACAAGCAAAGAGAGGAACTAGTTTGGTCATGAAAACACTACACTGTGTGGATGGTTAGGGAACATGGCAAAAAGCTCACTTGAACCCAGACAACAAACAAAACACAACTGGTCACTCTAATCAACACAGTCAATGACTTGTTAAAACCATCAACAAAAAGAATAGATGTGATCACATCACAAGCCCAACAACTGCCAAAGACAATAAATCCCCAACTGTCTCAGGTACTGTAACTCCTGGGGTCTATGGCTTCATGCATATCACTTGTACCATGGAAAGATGAAGGAGGCCATTACAGTACCTGGCCATACAGAAATTACTCGACATTAACAATGACCTATTGACCCCAATGAAAATACCAGTATCAGTGACAAAATCACTTCAACGGTGGAGAAGCAGAACCAATCTGACAGACAGAGTGCCAATAGAACAAGAGTTTGAGGTGACAATGGACACTGATGCAAGCCTGATCAGAGGGTGTGTGTCAATAGGAAACAAGACAAAACAAGGCAAGTGGTCAGCTTTGGAGAGCAACTTGTCCATTAATGTGCTAGAAATGAGAGCCATATACAATGAACCGTTGCACTTCCGCCACTTGGTAAAGTCAAAGTCTGTACTAATATGGTCAGACAACATCTCCACAGTAGCATACATAGCCAAACAGGGGACACAAGGAGCCATAGGATGCAGAAAGAAGCTTCAAGGGTGCTCAACAGGGCCACTCAAAACCTCCAACACATCTGCTTGCTGACAAAGCTGGGCGGAAAGCTCTAAGGAGATTCCATTGTTAATTAACTTTGTTTTTACAGTGTATGAACAGCATACTGTTGGAAATGGATACTGAGAGGAGAAAGGGATCACAGCTGAAACAAACAAAGCAGTTTGGTGGAGCTAAGTGGTCTACTGCTCAACTAATTGGTTTGGCTTTTACAGGGGGACACAGGAGAGGAAAGCAGATATTTGTTTTTGTCCCTGTGCATTGATAGTTGTTTTGTCCCTGTGCATACATAGTTGTTTTGTACATGAGCATAGATGTTGTTTTGTACCTTGCTGCTGATTGTTTCTTTTTTCCCCCAGGCTGCGAGCAGGTACCTGAGCAGCAACAGAGGAGAAGGGGAAAGACACCAATCTGAAACATGGACTGGAGACAGCCAATAGGGGAAGAGGAGAAAAAAGGTGCCAGTTTTTGAATAGTTGGGTGAGAGGTTTAAAAGGTGCTGTTAGCGTTCTCGATCAGACTGCTTGCTGACAAAGCAGGGCAGAGGGCTCTAAGGAGAGTCCATTGTCAATTAACTTTGTTTTTTACTGCATTTGAAAAGGGTACTGGTGGGAACCAGATAATGAGAAGAGATAGGGATTGCAGCTGGAATAAACAAAGCAGCATGGTGGAGCTAAGTGGTCTAGGGCTCAGCTAATTGGTGTTTCTTATACACAGGGAAGCAGGAGAGGAAAGTAGATAGTTGTTTTGTCCCTGAGCATAGATAGTTGTTTTGTCCCAGTGCATAGATAGTTGTTTTGTCCCTGAGCATAGATAATTGTTTTGTCCCTGAGCACAGATAGTTGTTTTGTCCCTGAGCATAGATAGCTGTTTTGTCCCTGAACATAGATAGTTGTTTTTTTACTGAGCATACATAGTTGTTTTGTCCCTGAACTTAGATAGTTGTTTTGTTCCTGAGCATAGATAGTTGTTTTCTTCCTGAGAATAAATAGTTGTTTTGTCCCTAAGCATAGATAGTTGTTTTGTCCCTTGCTGTTGATTGTTTTTGTTTTTTCCCAGGGTGCGAGCAGGCACCTGAGCAGCCGCAGAGGTGACACCCACCCACCTGGGGTCATCCATTTATATAGAAACACATTCAGGAAGGGAACAGCAACTTCCTGCATCACAACAGGAAGGGAGTGAAAACTAGGGCATGCATCTACATAGCTTGCTGCTGCTAGGAAGTGGTATCTTAGTGCTGTGAAGCATAAACAAAAGAGGGAAGCAAGTAGAAAAACATCTGGTTTTAGGAGGTTATAGAGAGGAGTGAGAAATATTTTATTTTGTGGCTGAAACCTGAGTTTGGGTGCTAAGCAGAACATTATTTATTTATTTATTTATTTATTTCAATCTTGGATTACAGTACCTCTGAGCAGAAACCCACTCTTTTACAAAGGTTCCATGTCTTAAGGGTGGGAAAATATATGGTGAGAGCATAACAGTATCTAGCTAAACTGATTATACACAGAAGATGTGAGCATTTAAATACAATGTGATTAAGTAACAGAGATGATTTTAACACCGTCATTAACAAGTCACAGGAGCAGCCTAGGTGACATTGTCAGGGTAAAAGAAGGGATACTTGTATGCCAGAAGGAGCACAGGCAAGAAAGTGAGGGGAGGTGAATGGAGAGGTATGGGGAGAGAAGTGGAGGGAGTGTAGTACCTAGTTGAGGGGAAAAGTGGGAAGGGGAATAAGTGCTTTTCATGAGGGGTAGAGGGAACTCCAGGAGGGAATGGGACCCTTGTGGTAGGTAGGTGTAGAACGGCATTAGCTTGGGGGAGAACAGACCATAATCAGGAATCTGGAGGACTTAGTACATTTACAGTAACTGGTGCAGTTGCAGCAACTATTCTTCAGCAGGTGTTGTCATAACTGAATTTTGAAAGAATCCCATCTTGGTATGGTAACAAGTTCAGTTCCAAGATTGTTGAGCCAAAGGGGAGCCCGGTATGAGTATAACCGCTGCCCTTGGTAAGTTCTGCATCCTGGTACAGTGAGAAGCTGATGGTCAGAGTTTCCTGTATGGTGTGAACCTGTGAATAAGCTTAACAGGTTTGCAACTCCAGGAGGTTCCAGGCCAAGAAGTGTTTTTTTTTTGGCTAGTAGACAAGTTTTGATAGTGTATTCTATTATTAAGCTGTAGCCACCCATCTTGCTCATAAAGATCACAGGTGTGTGTTAGTCAGGGGAACCAGTGAGCAGTCTACAGGTTTTGTTGAGTGCGACAGCAATCCATATGAAGGGAGGTAGGTGGTGCAGAGCTAAAAATAACCAGGCCATAGTCAATAATAGAAACAGTTGAGTTATGGATTGCGGTTCTTTGGGCTTCGGGTGTCAGGCATCACTTGTGTCTGAGTACGAGCCCTATTCTCAAGTTGACAGTTTTGGCCACACTCTTAATGTGCTTTGCATAGGAGAGGGAGCAGTCCACCATTACCCTTAGGTATTTGAACAGACCAACTTGTTCAAGCGGCTGTCCTGCACAGTTACTGATAATTAGAGGTTGTGCTGTGTGCTTGCTTCTAGCACCACTAAACAGCATCATCTTTGTTCTTTTGTAGTTCAATATCAGTTTGTATGCTCTGAACCATTCCTCGACTTGCTCAAAAGCAAGTTGTAGCTGATTTTTTAGGTGGGGAGGGTCCTGATGGGTAGTGTAGATGACTGCATCATCTGCATAGAGGAGGTTCTGTTGATTGCAGGAGCGGGGTAGGTCATTTGAAAAGTTGCTAAAGAGAAGAGGTCCTAGTAAAGATCCCTGAGGTACACTGCAATGCACCTATAGATGCCCAGACATGGTGTTTCCAATCTTCACTTGCTGGGGATGATCAGTCAAGTAGCTTTTGAACCCGTTTGTGGCACACTTAGAGCAGCCAAAAGAAATGAGTTGCTGTAGTAGTACAGTGACTGACAGTGTCAAAAGCCTTAGTTAAATCAATGAAGGCTGTGCCTACGAGGCTACCATGGTCAAGTGAGTTCTGTACATAACTGGTGAATTCCAGCAAAACAGTAGTGGTGCTGTGCCCTTTTCAAAATCCATTCTGTTCTGGGCACTGGATTCTGTATTGATCAAGGTATTCCACCAGCTGATCTGATTAGGAAGGAGTCTTCTAGGGTTGATTGAACAGAAAGTAGGGAGGGTTATCCTGAGGTGAGGAGATTAATATTGGATCTGAGACATCACCAGAGGGAGATACAAATATAGTAGATGTGGATGCATTGCTAAGGAAGGGAGAGATATCTAATAACGGAGGGTGCACAGCTAAGGATTATTGTCCTGTGAGGGTAAGGTAATTACTGCACCTAGCAGTAGTAGTCTGATGTTGGGAGAGGGAGCAAGGTAAATAAGGGTAAGAGGGTTAAAGAATAGATCAGGTGGTAGCTATGCTGTGAGTGGTGCAGTGCAGTGGATATGGGGAGGCAGTTTTGAGACAGGCCTTCTGGAGACTGAAGTGCTGCCCCATCTGCATGCACCTCTCTGGACTGAGGGAGGAGGTTGCCAGACTCAGGGCCCAGGTGGCTTGGGTTACGAGGACCTCTGCCCCCATCCAGAGACCAACTGCTCCACCTCCACTGCCTCAAAGGGAGCCAAGATGGAGGACAGACTGGACAATGATGGGCTCAGTGAGGGTTACTGTGGTGGATTGCAGGCACATCCCACATCCCATACTATTACAGAACTTCAATGCAGCATTGGCAGGGTGGGATTGTCCCACAGAGGCACCCAAGATAGTGTCCAGGAAGGATGTGGAGGTCCTCCACACTGGAGACCCAAAAAGAGGGAGTGGAGGACCCCATGGTGGAGGAAGAGAATCCTGGCCAGGGACTTAGTCTTGAGAGGTATTCAGTTGGGGACAGGGAGGGAGGGGAGGAGAAGAGGGAGATGAGGTGCCTTCCAAGTACCATGGTTAGGAGGTATGGAAGGAGGATCCTAGGGATCGCTGGGGAAGCATGGAGGAAGGGAGAGCTGAATGTCATCATCCAGCTGGGGACAAATTACCTGGCTAGAGAGGAGCCATAAACAGTGCAGAAGGAGTTCAGGAGACTGGGATGGGGGTCTTAAGCAGGTAGTAAAATCTGTGAAATTCTTGGAGATGCTACTTGTCCATGACAAGAGAGATGATAGGAGCCTTCACACCAAGAACTTCAATGAATGGTTCAAGAAATGGTGTGAAGAAGAGGGTTCTGGATTCACGTTTGACAGGGGCTCCACCTGGAGGGATAGAAGTCTGTACAGAGGTGAGAGCCTGCATCCATCCAGGAGGGGAACTGGGATCCATGGCAAACAGTTTAAATGCTACATTTGGAAGCATTTAAACTAGCTGGGGAGGGGGCAGACTAGGGCAGAAGGACACGAACTGTCCACCCCCACACACAGACAAACTTGGCAGTGAGAATCCCAAGGGTAAGAAATCCCAAAAAGAACAAACAATAGCTAGAACCCAGGGAAAAGAGGGAAGGGGAGAGGGGAAATGAAATGGAGGGAATAGGCAGGAAAGGGGGAGAAGGCAACAAAATCTGGAGAGCCATGTGTACAAATGCTCAAAGTCTGGGCAACAAGGTTGCTGACCTAGAGGCTACCATAGTAGAAGCAGACCTGGATATTGTCGCAATAACAGAGATATGATATAACAATAACCATGAATGAGCTATAACCATACCTGGGTATGCTCTATTCTGAAGGGACAGGGTAGGTAAAAAGGAATGAGTGATGGCTCTTTATGTGAGGCAGAACATAAAAGCCACAGAAATAAAGGGAGAGCGGGGAGAAGCAGATGTACTGTGAGTCACTCTAGAAACAAGTAAGGGAGCAGCTATTCATACAGGGTGCTCTGCACACACCCAGCTCAGGGGGATGAAATAAATAAGAAGATGATGGAGGAAGTTTCAAGAGATGGTCAATAAGGGGGAGTTACTACTGGTAGGTGATTTCAATATGCTGGATATGGATTGGAGCAGCCCAGTGGCAGCTATAGGTCAAAGTAGGACAATCTTGAACTCTTTGCAGAGGGTGTTCCTCAGACAACTAGCTGGAGAAGTCACTCAGGAATGGGTAATACTGGACCTGATACTATCACACTGAGACAGTGTCACAGACATCAAGGTGGGGAGTCACCTGGGGACAAGCGATCATCGTACAGTATGGTTCAATATTAGAACTGAGCAGGAAACAACACCAAAATGAAGGCCCTGGATTTCAGAAGGGCTGATTGCAGGAAAATGGAAGAACGCTTTATGGAGGCACTGGCAGGGACAGGGGAAATGGAAAGGGTGGAGAACAAATGGGCAGAAATAAGGAAGGCCATAGAAAGGGCAACTAACCTCTGTGTCAGGCAGATTACAAAAAGCATGTCAAAAATAAATCACTATGGTTTACCTAGGAAGCAGCAGAGAAAGTAAAGGCAAAGAAGATTGCTTTCAGAAGGTATAAGTCAACATAGAAGGAGGAGTTGGACAGGGTGGCTTTTCAGGAAAAACAAAGGGATGTGGCAGAGGCAGGTAGAAAAACCAAAGCACAAACATAGGAGAACATTGCCAAGTCAGTAAAAAAGGGAGACAAGACATTCTTTAGCTATATAACCAAAAAAAGGAAGATAGGGCTAGTAAGGCTAAAAGGAGAGGAAGGGTGGTATGTGGAAGAGGACCAGGAGAAAGCAGACATATTGAACAAGTACTTTTGTTTAGTATTTACAAAGGAAGAGAATAGTTGATGGGTCACAGGTAGGAGAAAAAGACATAAAATTAAAGGGGGTGGACAATAATCCATTTATAGAAGTGAGTCTTCTCGGAACTACAACAGCTAAAGATTGCTAAGGCAGCGGGGCCAGATGGGGTGCACACCAGGATACTGAAAGAAGCTCACTGCATTGCTGACACCTCTTTTAAACCTATCTTTAGACATGAGGGTAGTACTGGGGAACCGGAGGAGAGCGGATGTGGTTCCACTTTACAAAAGTGGGAATAGGAAAGAGGCAGGGAACTATAGACATGTAAGCCTGACTTCAGTGGTGGGAAAAGTTATGAAAGCACTAGTAAAAGAAAGGATTGTGGAATGCCCTGAGAACAATGGATTGCAGGATCCAAGGCAGCATGGGTTCACAGGGGAGAGAGCTTGTCAGACAAACCTGATTAATTTTTTTGACTGGGTGACCAGGGAAGTGGATCACAGATGAGCGGTGAATGTCGCCTACTTAGGCTTCAGTAGGGCCTTCGACACTGTTCCACACAGATGACTGGTAAACAACCAAAGCAGTCTGGGAGTGGACACAAAGGTAGTTAAATGGGCACAATGTTGGCTGAGTAACAGAAGTCAGAGGGGGGTGGAGATAAATGGGGTTCACTCAGAGGAGGGAACGGTGACTAGCGGTGTGCCACTGGGGTCAGTTCTGGGTTTGGTCCTCTTCAATGTCTTCATTTGTGACATAGCAGAGGGACTGGAAGAGAAAGTATGCCTGTTTGCAGATGATACAAAAATCTGTAATAGAGTCGACACACCTGGGGGGTAGAAAACATAATGGATGGCCTAAGGAAGCTGGACGAATGGTCAAGGGTATGGCAGCTGGACTTCAATGTCAAAAAATGCAAAATTATGCACTTGGGGTATAGGAACCAAGGGGCAATATACCCTTTGGGGGGGGAGGAGGTAACAACAACAAAGCAGGAAAGGGACCTGGGGGTTTTCATATCAGATGACCTAAAGGTAGCAAAGCAGTGTGAGAAAGCAGTAGGAAAGGCAGCTAGGATACTGGTGTGTATAGGAAGAGGGATCACCAGCAGAAAGAGGGAGATGTTGTTACCCCTGTATAGGTCAATGGCGAAGCCTCACCTGGAGTACTGTATCCAGTTCTGGAAGCTCCATCTCAGGAAGGACATACTTTGAGTTGAGGCAGTACAAAGGAAGGCTACCAAAATCATATATGGAATGCATCAGAAGTCCTATGAAGAAAGCTTCATGGAATTAAATACGTACTCTCTAGAGGATAGAAGGGAAGGGGGAGACATGATAGAAACATTGAAGTACCTCAAGGGTATTAATAAGGTACAGGAAGGTAGCATCTTACCTAAGAAGAGATGTGCAAGGACAAGGGGTCATGATTTGAAGCTGGAGGGAGGAAGGGAGGCTCAGAAGGAATACGAGGAAGTACTTCTTCATGGAAAGGGTGGTGGACAACTGGAACAGACTCCCAGCAGAGATTGTGGGTGCTAAAATGGCAGCAGGATTCAAACATGCATGGGACAGACTCAAGGGAATCTTAGTAACAGGGCTAGTGGCAGTGCAAAAGATCAAGTAAGGTCTGTGGTGACACAGTAGGTAGGAAATTTTAGGGCAGACTAAGTGGGCCAGAAGGTTCTTTTCTGCAGACAACTTCCATGTTTCTATCTTAGCAGTACACCTAGCAGGTGAACTGAACATGACAGCAGACTGGCTCATCCACCAACAGATTCATCCGGGTAAAGGCATCTACATCTCCACATATTCAGCTCAGTGAACAAAAGTTGGACTTAATAGAGGCGGGCCTACTGGCATTATCCTTGAACAAACAAGTAGCAACTTTCTTCTGATTCAAAGACAAGGGCTTTAGCAAGGTAGATGACCTACCTCTGCCATAAACCTGTCAGAGGGCCTACACCTTCCAAGCTATACCCCTGATTCTGAAGCTGTTACAAAAGATTAGACAGACAAGGCTACAGTAATCCTGATAGCCCCATACTGGCTGAAGTGCACATCATTCACCACCATGGTGCCAATGGCCCTAAACCACTGGATGCTGTCCCACACACCAGACTTACTAAACCAGGGCCTGAAATGCCACCAGAACCCCCACAATCTCAGGTTGATGGCCTGGTTCCTTAATGGGAGAGACTGTTGAGAGAAGGATATCATAAATTTGCCATCAACACAATCCTGCAATCCAGAAGACCCTACACAACAGTGACATACAAAAGACGGTGGTAATTTTTGCAAGATAGTGCACTGCCAATAACAACACATCAGAACAAGTATAAATTCCCTCAAATACACCTGTTTCTGCAACAGGGTCTTGGCAAAGGCCTGTCCCTTTTGTCACTAAGGGTCAAGCTTTCATCAGTGGGGGCAGTAATAACACACTTCCAGGGGCACACCCAGACGTGATCAGATTCCTGAAAGTGGCAAACATTATTTTAAATGCATTGATGAAGCTACCATTAAAACTGATGATGGAAGTAGAACTGTGGTGGGCATGACTAAAGACAGTGTTCCTGGTAGCAATTTGCTCAGCTAGAAGGATAAACTAGCTCACCACCCTGTCACATTAACAACCATTCTTAACATTCTTTCTGGAAAGGGTAGCCTTATGAGCAGTACCATCATTCATACCCAAAGTATTTAATCCATTCTACATGAACCAAATCATTACACTGTCATCCTTCAAAACAATTTCATTACAGTTGGGAGAATCAGACCTATGGATCCTAGGAATGCCCACGGTCATTAAAACCTACCTACAAAGGACTAGTGACATCCACAAATCAGAGACATTGCTCATAGTTACCAAAGACCCCAAGATGGAACTAGTAGCATCAAAGTCAACTATGGCATCCTGGATAAAGAGGCTAATCATGGAGTTGCACAAAGCACAGGCTGGGCTGCCACTCAAGGACCTTAAAGCCCACTCCACTAGGACAGTATCTACGTAATAGCCAGAAGTGAATCTAGCAACTTTGGAGGACTTATGCATGGCTGTGACATGGTCCTCAACACATACCTTTACTAAACATTACAGATGGGACACGAATGCCATTTCCCATTCAAGATTTAGCAAAGTAGTTTAGAAGACAACCATACCCTCACGACTCCACAATAGTCGCCATCTCTTCTATCCTGCGCATTATCGGAGTGCTCTACTTGGGAACATCCATGATGTAATGGCTGTGGGAGTGCTGTAGAGAATGTAATTCACAATGGAAGTTTACTCACCTGGTAAAGTACACTGTGAGAGCATTCTCAACAGCACTCTAGTCCCCACCCTCTGAGACAACAACACTGCGGAGCCAAGACAGCCCACCTCCTATTACGCATATGTTTCGAGCCAATGTCCAGTTATCGTAATAAGTTTGTTAGAAGCCAACCCTGCATAGCAGCAGAGCAAGCGTAGTTTGAATGTTTGGAAAATAAAGAGAACATTTACTACATTCAGTTTTGTATTAATTGACTATGATGTTAGTAACAGAGTGATAAACTGGTAGCGTAGGATTGTACATTGTTGAATATTCAGTTACAGCTGTGGAAGTGATCAGACTGAAGATACCTGTGAAGGTATGGGGAGTAAGGGTCTGGCTCAAAAATCATCACATGTGCATCCAGCCTATGAGGTGAACAGGTGAAACCCATGATGTAATGGCTGTGGGAGTGCCTTAGAGAATACTCCCACAATCACCTTTACCAGGTGAGTAAACTTTTTTTTTTTTTAACTGTGACTGCAGATGTAATTTTTTTTTTTTGTAAACAACTATAATTTTTACATTTTCACTATTGTTGTCATGAAACAAATGAGAGGCCTGTCCTGGGCCATAGCAAATGAACTTAATATTTTCCGTTTATACTTGGTGTGTTGCTATTTTTATCTGAGGGCAAAGGAAATGTCTTAAAATGGGAATTTTTACTTAAATTGTACAATTTGTAATGTAAGGACTGCTGACCCAATTGTTTTGCAAATTGGCATGCACTTAAACTTTTAGACTCACAAGGTACATGGTCAATATTTAAAACCCTAGATCTGATGATGGCTGCATTATAAGCTATCAAATATAGTGGTTTTGACATCAAAACTAGCTCTTCCCTAACATACAGATACTATTGTGCCTATTTGATCTGCACTGTATTTATTGCAAAAACTATGTTAATAAGTCATACAGGTTCCAAAATCACAAAAATAGGTACAGTAAATGAAGGACTAGTGTTCATACAACCCTAATGTCCACCCCTCCCCAACCTCTAGCATCATGAATTAAGGACATGTTACAGGGTCAAGGGCCATGACCTATGGATCTACTGCTTCAAGCCACAGGTGTGGATCCATGCCCCCCCCCCAAAGTCTTCTGCTCCATGTAGGACCTCAAGAATCAGCCATAACTTTCTCCAAGCAGGTTCCTGCACAAAGCAGGAAATCAGGCAGGGGTTTGAAATCCTAACAGTGAAATAACACAGCTTCTTGCAATGACTTTCCTTACTTTTTGAGAGAGTAAGGTCCTAATTTGTTTTACAAAAGACCCTTGGAGACTTTAAATGTAGAGCAAAATTGACAGGAATCATTTTCGGTCATGTTCTCAGCTGTTTTAATGTTTCTGAGCTTTAAAGACTTTGCTCATTTAGGACTTAGAACATTTTTAGGGCTGTGGGCAGAGCCTACAGTCATTTTGGGATCACTTAGTAGCTCTAAAAATGGCTGATCATGGAATCTTCCATAGGACTCTTGGATGTATCCTTTAGAAAGTCCAGCAGAGCTTGAAACCCTCCACCATTATTGGCCCCTATGGAATAACAACCACACTATTTCAGCTGTTACTTCCAAATTCCGTGGGAATGAACTGTGCATGCACGACTCACACATGTGCAGTTCTGCTGGAGCCCTCATGTTGTGAATGGCAAAATGCCATTCACTGCAACTACACATGTGCGAGTGTTGAGCAGGTGCAGTTGCATCGCTGCTGACAGCATCGGCAACAAAGAAAACACGCTGACATTGGGTTCCCCAATCCCTGTGTCGGCATTATGTAGTCTCCTACTCATGTGACACACTTGGAGTCCACCCCAATGTGCCCAAATGTATTTCCTCCTCCGGCTGACATTGGGGTCTCCAATTCCTGTCTCGGCATTATGTAGCCCCCCTCCACTCATGTGGTGCACTGGGAACCCACCCTAGTGTGCCCAAATGTATTTTTCCCCTGCTGAAATCAGGGAGCCCAATCACCATGTTCGCATCATGTACCCACCCTCCCCCACTCATGTGGCACACTGGAAGCTCACCTAGTGTGCCCAAATGTATACCTTTTTCAGTTTCCTGTCCCTGACTTTTTATGTTTTTATTTGTAAAAGAAAATGGTCCCTCATCATGCCTCAGTCCCCTTCCCCCATCCCCACTCTCCCACTGAGCACCCACCTCCCTGCACCCTCCCTTACCCCATACTTACCTCCGGAGGTTGGTGCTGTCATCTTCTCTGGACTGGGACATGTCTGCACACTTCAAAGCCGAACCACAAACTGAAGAATCAAAAGTAAGCATGCTATAATGCCATTCAATGGGGGTTTCAACTAATGTTGATAAATAAGGCATTTTTTTGGAATTTCAGCCCCAAATGTTCAACATGGAGTTCTTGGGAACCCACCTCATGAAAACTTTCACTGACATTTCGTTACTCAGTCCTGAAAGGTGATTTTGCGGTCACTGGGCAGAATCACCTTTTGGGACCGATTCATGAAATGACAGTGGCACTGTTCATGAGGTGGGGTCCCAAAAAGCCCGTGTTGCAAATTTGGTGAAAAAATTCCAAAAATGACTGCATTATGAGCGTGCATTGTGCAGTTTCTATGCACGTTCCTAACTTTGCCAATTTTTAATATTTTCCCTCCACATTTTCAACATTGCCATTTTTGCACACCTCCTTTTTAACAGTACAATTGTCATTTATCACATCCTGCCCAAAACATGTGTTCACACCTGTGGCACAGAATGGCACTGTCACTCTGTGAAACCACCTTTTGGGACAAGTGAACAAAATGACACTGGCACTCTTCATGAGGAAGGGTCCCAAAAAAGTCATGTTGAAAATTTGGTTCAACACCTCAAAAACATGGCCAAGATACACCTGGGTGTTCAATAATTTTTATGTACCTGTGTAACTTTGCTCACTTGGCAGCTCATTACAGCTGTATTGGCTTTAGCCAGAGTTTTTTCACAACAGTTACTGCTGTTTGGCCATGTGTTATGAACTACACTTTATATGTTATGCACTTGTGCTGAGTTTGTTAAAGTCCTTCTCAAAGGTGTTTCTAGTCAATCATGGAAACTATTTTCCTAATTGAAATAACAACTTACATTTTTTAGAGGTAAGTCAGAATTGTCATTAGACTGTCTTATGTAGAACCATACAACTATCAAACTTCAGTTAAATATTTTTTTTTTTCATTTGCAACTTTAAAATGTGCCTAGTGGTCCTTACCCAGTTACCAAAGACTAAACCTTCCTCCAAAAAAACAAAAATGCATGCTAGTGACTGTCACAACCCCACTCAGCAGGTCAAGCCCTCTGTTCCCACAGTGCCAATCTCAGAGTGCAGTATTGTTAACAGGAACAGAAACAGAGTAACCCTCCTATCTGTTTTGTGTGTTTGAATCAACCTTTGTTCTCAAGTTCTGGAGGGATTCAAACTGTGAACCTCTTGCTAATGTACCCAATGTACAGGCTCAGATAATTCTGCTCTTCGAGGGGCCAGATATATTTCACCTACGGGCACCTAACCAGGTGTACAAAATAAACTCTTAAAAACTCTATGAAAGACCTCAGAATAAACTCTTACATTTTCCCTATTTGATAAATGAGTAAGCTTTTGCACAGTGTCAACTTTAACCAGATATGATTCACTTGTCAAACAAAGAATTTCAAAGGCACACCAAGTAGTTTCTTAAAATTAGGTGTTTACTTAAAAATAGATAAAAATGTAAAATGTAAAACACAGAACAATATATCACAAAACATTACAATCACTTCAAAAAAAAACAGGTTTAAAAGTGCAATTTCCTACCAACCATACACTTAGACTTGCCTAGCTATTGTATTCTTATATTCTTACAGTGCTGAAAGATGTTGTAGCTTCAGAGTCCAAACATGTGTGTGTCTAAAGGTCATTTACAGCTTAATTCAAAAACTGTCTTGACCCTGCCTTCTCCATGATGTCATCCAGCTCCTCCTCTGTTTATTAAAAATTATACAGTCAGGATGTCTTATCAAGCAGGAGGTAAATTAATAGGTGACATCAGCAAAAACTCATGTTGCCAGATGACTTCCCAGTCAAGTCTGTAATTTTCCAAGTTCTTTCTTTCATCCATGAGCAGCATCCTACTCTTTACAGACATCAAAGGAACATTTATGACTTCGCACCTAAGTGACATAACCTGGTTTCTTCCTCTAAACGTCATAAAAGTTTATGAGCTCCTTTCCTAGCAGCTGGCCACTACAATTAAGCTAGATAAACAGGAGATCCCTAATTTAGGTCCCTTCTAGCCTTTACTTATCTCCTGGCTTTTATCTTTTAGCTGACATGGGGGGTATTAACCCACAGGCTGTCTCAGCATGTCTTATGGGAGACATTCAGTAACAAAAAGCATAGATTAATCAGAACCAGCTGTCCAAGTGTCACAATCCTCCCTACCTAGACTGAATTTGGGGACTCTTTCCCCTGCATTGGATAAGCTTCCCAAATCAGTTCACTCCTCTTAGACACAAGACAACCCATCTGAGTTCTGATTTCTCGCTGCAGCCCTATGTAGAATTGTCATGTCATACCCTTGCAAAGCAAGACTCCATCTTAGCAATCTACCATTGTTTTTTCCCATCTGTATCAGCCAAACCAGGGGGTTGTGGTCAGTCTGTACCACAAAATGCTGCCCATACAAGTATGGCTCAACTTCATTAGCGCCCACACTATGACAGGACACTCCTTTTCCACAGTGGAGTATGCCTGCTCCCTGGGAAGTAACTTTTTACTCAGATATGCTACAGGGTGATCTTTCCCTTGGCTGGATGTCTAACTCAGTACTGCCCCAATACCCATGTCTGAGTCATCAGTCTGAACTACAAAGGGTCTGCTATAGTCAGGACTTGTCAAAACAAGAGCACTGCACAGTGCCTCTTTCAATCTGGTAAAGGCTTCTTCACAGGCTGGCCCCCAGGTAATTTTCTTTGGCATTCTTTTCTTTACCAGGTCAGATAGGGGAGCAGCCAGATCACTGTAATTGGGTACAAATTTTCTAAAGTATCCTGCTGTCCCTAGAAGACTCCTGACCTGCTTCTGTGTTTCAGTCTGGGGCATGCCTGGATCACCTCTATTTTAATTTGGTTAGGATGGAGCTGTCCCCAGCCTACCACATGCCCGAGGTATGCCACTTCTCCCATGGCCACCTGACAATTCCCAGCTTTGACAGTGAGCCCAGCCCTCTGTATCCTGCCCAGCACTTCCCTAAGGTGGGACAGGTGTTCCTCCCAGCTGGCACTAAAGATGGTAATGTCATCCAGGTACACCACGGTGTACTACTCAGTGCCATTTAACACCTGGTTCACCAAGCTTTGGAAAGTGGCAGGGGCATTCTTCATTCTGAAAGGCATTACTTTAAATTCAAATAAGCTTATCGGAGTGATGAAGGCTGACCTCTCCCTAGCTCTGTCCATTAACTCTACCTGCCAATACCCCTTTGTCAGGTCAATAGTTGTAAGGTATGTCACCCCTCACAACTTGCCAGGAGTTCATCCACCTGGAGCATCGGGTGGGCATCTGACTTTGTGTCTGCATTCAGTCCATGATAGTCGACACAGAAATGAGTAGAGCCATCTGGCTTGGGCACAAAGACTATGGGGTAGGCCGAGGGGCTGTGGGATCTCTGGATTACCCCTAAATCCAACATCTCCTTCACTTCCCTCCTAAAGTCCTTTTGGACAGCCTCTGACACCTGATATGCTGTCCACCTTATGCGCATCTGTGTTCCTGTCTCCACATAATGCATCACTAAGTCCAGGCTTGGCGCTAAACAATGGAGCAAAGTCTGATACAACCTCCTTTACTTCCTGGATCTTGTCTGGGGCCAGCTGGGGAGACAACTATACTGCCTCCACAGAGGACTCTCACTTACTTTCTTCCAGCAAGTCCAGAAGGGGATCTCCTTTATCCATCCTCTCCCCAGGACTACACACTGCAAACACCATGTCAGCCGTATTGGCATATAGTTTCATCATGTTGACATGGTACATCCTTTCTGTCTGTCTTCTGTCAGGTAACTCTGCAATATCATTCAGGGTAATTTACCTTCCTAACCACTTTGCATGGTCCTGCACACTCAGCCTACAGCTTGTCATTCCAGACCGGAATAAGGACCATGACTTCCTGACCTACTATGTATGAGCAAGCTCTGGCTCTGTGGTTGTGCCACACTTTTTGCTTCTGTTGGGCAGCTGCCAGGTTGCTCTGGGCAGTCCCCAAAAGCTCCTTCAGCCTTTCCCTAAACTTAAGGATGTAATCCACTATGGTAGTTCCCTGGGTGGTGTGCTTGCCTTCCCAGTCCTCCCAGATCAAGTCTATGGGCCCAAGTACCCAGTGTCCATATAAGAGTTCAAAAAGTGAAAATCCTGTCAACTCTTGGGGCACCTCCGTGTATGCAAACAACAGGTGTGGAAGGTATTTCTCCCAGTCCCTCCCATGCTGTTCAGAAAATGCCCAAAGCATTGACTTCAGGGTACCATTGAATCTTTCCACAAGCCCATTGGCTTGTGGGTGATATGGTGTTGTGCATCTCTGCACAACCCCACACTTATCCCATAAACATTTCAACAGGTCCAACATGAAGGAACCCCCTCGATCAGTGATAACCTCCTGCAGAAACCCAACATGGGAGAAAATCCCAAGTAAGGCATCTGACACTTTGTTTGTCCTCAGTGTGGATAGGGCGACTGCCTCTGGGTACACGGTGGCATAATCCACCACAGTCAGGATGAATCTCTTCCCTGAGGAGCTGGGGGTATTTAAAGGCCCCACAATATCCATTCCCACCCTCTGGAATGGCTCCTCCACTATGGGCAATGGAATCAGGGTGGCTTGGGTTTTCTTGCCCGCCTTCCCCTATTTCTTGGCACCGGTGACAAGACCTACAATACTCCTTCACCTGCTAGGTGAAGTTAGGCCAATAGAAATTCTGGGCCAACTGCTGCACAGTGTGCATAGTTCCCAGATGACCAGACAAGGGAATAGCATGTGCAATCTTGAACAACTGGTCATGATACCCCTAGGGAACAACAAGCTGCCTGCCTAGCACCCCTCCCTCTGTCTGCACAGCCTGAGTATACATCAGTCCATTTTTCCAATAAACCTTATGTCTGCTGTCACCTCTCTGTGCTCCGTCAGAGCCTGCCCAAGCCCTCAGCTTCTCTAGAATGGGGTCTCTTCTCTGAGCAGCTGCAAACTCCTCACACATTCCCAAGGCATGGGACATGTCCCCTTCAGTCACTAAACTAGGGTCCCTAGTGTTGGATCAAGGCACTCAGGATCACTGTCAATCCCAACCCTCTGACAATGGGTCACCCCTCCCTCCTCAGAGCAACCCTCTGTAGCTGTGTGGTTAACTGCTACTGGGAAAATTTCTATCCCCTTTTCATTAGTCTCCATATCATGAGACACAGGCTGGGGAACCAGCCTCCAAGTGGTTTCCACAATGGCTTCTGTGGGGTCCAGCGAGTGTTCCCTTGCCATTTGGCTATGGGTAACTGCACACACAACCCCTTGTTTGAGATTGTTGTCGAGGATCACATCCACTGCTAAGGTTTTGGCTACAGCCACCTGTTGCACAGTTCACCCTGTTTCACCCCAGTCAAAGAGAACACTAGCGAGAGGCAATGTTTTCCCCTCACCAGTAAAGTCCTGTACAGTGACGTATTTATTGGGTATAAGCTGACCAGGCTCTACTAGATCCCTCTTGCCAAGGTCAGGGATGCCCCTGTGTCCCTTAACCCTTGTGTCTGTACACCATTCACCATGACTGGGTACATGTGCTCCCTCATGTTCACAGGCATGCTTCCAGGGACACACAAACAACCCACTTCTTTCCTAGCCCCCTGTTGCGTATTGCTCGCCTTTTTGGGACACTGTCTAGCAATATGCCCAGTTTCCTTACACAACCAACATTCATTTCTTTTCTCAGAGAAATCTTTTCTCTGAAACCTGGGGCCAACTGGTTTTGGTCGAGGCAGTGAGGGATTTAGCTGCCCTGAAGGTGTGCGTTTCCCTTTCTGCACTACCACGCCCACCCCATTTGCTCTCAGAGCAGGTCTGCTCTTGGCATAGTGGTCCAAGAGTTCAGCAGCCTCTTGCACTGTTTTGGGATCTCAGTCCTCCAGCCAAGTTTTCAGCTATGCTGGGCATGCCCAGAAAAACTGTTCTAACAAAATCACATTTTCCAGTTTATCAACAGAGTTTGCTTCAATTCCTTCCCACCAACTTTTTAAAAACTGACGTTGTTTCATGGCTAGCTCCTCATAGCTCATGTCAGGGCTTCTCCTGAGCTTACGGTATTTAGGTCTATATGATTCAGCAGTTAATTCGAATTTCTTTAACAGTGCAGCTTTAAGTTTGTTGTAATCATCACTGTCCTCATTGTCCATTTGACCCAATGCATCCCAAGCTTTCCCGGTAAGTAGCGGGAATAGCTGGAAGCTCCAGGACTCTCTAGGGATTTTAGCCTGAATACAAACGTTTGCAAAACAATTTAAAAAGGCATCCATACCCCCCCTCTTTAAATTATGCTATCAATTTGGAATTCAATTTGTAACCCAGTCCTGTAATCCCAGTTGAACCCAAGCCACTTACCTGCTCTGGTGCTGGTGGTTGGAGTTGTAGCTTCTCCAGTTCTTGTTGCCTCTGGTGCTCACGCTCCTCATAGTCAGTCTCCCACAGTTCCCACTCTGCCTCTCAGCATTCTCATTCTGCCTCTCAGAGTTCTTGCTCCCTCTTCTCCTCTGCAGCTCGCTGTTCTCGCTCTGCCTCTCAGCGGTCTCACTCAGCCTTCTCCTCTGCAGCTCACTGTTTTTGCTTCCCTTCTTTCTGGAACTCCAGCTACATTCTGTGCAACTCAATATGCAGCCTGAGTACTTCTGGATCCAGGATACTGGTGACATTCCCCTGCTGCTGTGGCCCTTCACTGACAGTGGCCCTGTTGCCCTCCTCTTCAGATCTGAACACTGCACTGGCCACTAGCCTTTCCACATTCAAGGTTCAGTCCCTTATAGTCACTGTCTATGACTCGATGCTCTGGGTATCTGCTACAATCAGGGCATCCATGAGGTTCTGCTTGGTGGCTTTCACCTCAAACGGGGCTCCTCTGTCCCTGCACAACTGCTTTAAGTAGTCTATAGTGTGCCTGCTGTAGTTGGAAGCCATCTTCTTCCCTAAATATGGCTACTTTGACTTGCACTTTAGAGAAAAAAAGTAAAACAGGTAGGAACTTGACTGTATGCTAAGTGATAGAGTTCTGTTTCTTTTTTGAAAAAAATAAATCACTGCCTTTTTCTTTTTTTGTAAGTGAGCTGACAGTATCAAGCTGACACACTGAACAATAAAAGGTTGCATTACCAAATTTATGCCACCGCTGCCAATCAATCTACTACAACCCCACTCAGCAGGTCAGGCCCTCTGCTCCCATAGTGCCAACCACCGAGTGCACTATTGTCAACAGGAACAGAAACAAGGTAACCCTCCTGTCTGTTTTGTGGGTTTGAATCAACCTTTGGTCTTAAGTTCTGGGAGGTTTCAAACTGTGAACCTCTTGCTAGCGTACCCAATGTATAGGCTCAGATTATTCTGCTCTTCAGGGGGCCAGATATCTTTCACCTATGGGCACCTAACCAGGTGTACAAAATGAACCCTTAAAAACTGTATGAAAGACCTCAAAATAAACTCTTACCTTTTCCCAGTTTGGTAAACCAGTAAGCTTTTGCACAGTGTCAACTTTAGCCAGGTATGCTTCACTTGTCAAATAAAGAATTTCAAAGGCACACCAAGTAGTCTCTTAAAATTAGATGTTTACTTAAAAATAGACAAAAATGTAAAATGTAAAACACAGAACAATATATCACAAAACATTACAATCACTTAAAAAAAACAGGTTTAAAAGTGCAATTTCCTACCAACCGTACACTTAGACTTGCCTAGCTAGTGTATTCTTATATTCTTACAGTGCTGAAAGATGTTGTAACTTCAGAGTCCAAACATGTGTGTGTGTGTCTAAAGGCCAGTTACAGCATAATTAAAAAACTTTCTTGACCCTGCCTTTTTCCATGATGTCACCCAGCTCCTCCTCTGTTTATTAAAAATTATACAGTCAGGATGTCTTGTCAATCAGGAGGTAAATTAATAGGTGACATCACCAAAAACTCATGTCCCCACATAACTTCCCAATCAAGTCTGTAATTTTCCAAGTTCTTTCTTTCATCCATGAGCAGCATCCTGCTCTTTACAGACATCAATGGAACACTTATGACTTTGCACCTAAGTGACATAATCTGGTTTCTTCCTCTAAACATCATAAAAGTTTATGAGTTCTTATCCTAGCAGTTGGCAGCTACAATCAAGCTAGATAAACAGGAGATCCTTAATTTAGATCCCTTCTAGTCTTTAATTATCTCCTGGCTTTTATCTTTTAGCTGAAACCTGGGGGAGGGGGATGTTAACCCCCAGACTGTCTCAGCATGTCTCATGAGAGACACTAAATAACACATTTTTATATTAGAAAAAGCATAGGTTAATCAGAACCAGCTGTCCAAGCATCACAGTGACCATCACTGTTTTATAACTATTTCTTCACTGATCCATTTTCATCTACATATTTGTGAACTTTAGAATGCAAATATCACAAAATGAAAATGTTGCTCACATAAAAACATTAGTAAGTACTATTATAAAGTCTTAAATCATGGAAAAATGTTATGTCATATTCATTTCAGAAATCATTTATGGTGGATCTGCAGCTAATTTCTTTGAGCCACTGAGCAGAATCAATTTTTAATCTCTCGTATTTGAATTTTAGTATTGGCTGGCCTAAAGCAAAGTGGTAAAGTGTTCCAAATGTGTGAAAATTGACTCTCCAATTGAAGACATGTCATGCTGCTGGAACCAATGACCAATATATGAGAAAGAAAGACAAGTGTGTTTCAATGTATTTCAAAGGAGTTTTTATCTTTTGATACATAACTTTGTCATTTTTTGCATAATTTGACCCTGCAATTTTAACACCCAAATTTTCAACATAGCCATTTTTCACACCTCCCTACTAATGTGACAGCTATCATTTTTCAAATCCTGGCCAAGATGTGTTTTCACACCTATGGCACAGGATGATGTTTCAGCATAGATTTGAACATTTTCACCAACTGGGTTCATGAGGTGGGGAATAAGAAGGCTATGCTGAAAATTTGATGTTCAAATAAGATACAATGTTCAGGTTATGAGTGAACATTGCAGTATGTCAGCATTCACTCATAATTGCAAATTTTCAATATTTTGACTCCAAACTTTCAACTCAGCAATTTTTCCACACCATCTCAAAAACATGACATGTGCCTTTTTTTGTATCCTGGATGAGACATGTTTTCACACTTCTGGTATGAAATGAGATTTTGGCCAATGGTACATGTCATATTTATAAGGTGAATCATAAAACAAGTATATAGTTCAGAATAAAAAAATATATAAAATTGTTAACAAACTTTTGCCAGCCCACCAGCGCAGTGGTAGCACTACTGCTTTCAATGCTGATGGCCCAGGTTTAGCAGTAAATTTTGACTGTTGGAGGGTTGGCTGGGGGGGTGGAGGATCGAGCACAGCAGGGCTGCTCTCCTCCTCGAGGGGGAGGGTGGGCAGTGCCCACAGCTGACCTGGCCCCTGGTGGAAGCTGGTGGAAAGGCAGCTTGGTACTGAGATGTATGGGGGATGTGGCAGATGTTGGTGCATTTCACATGGGAGAACATGGCATGCACCATGATGCCATTGCATGTCATGTCTCCAGGGGAAAACACCAGAGGAAAAACACCGGTGGCAGGATGATGATGAGTGCCCACAGGCCCAACACCCAACTATCTGGGCACAACACCAGGAATGGATCCATTCTGTGGTGGGGCTTGGGGGACACCGCTGACCCCACTGGGGAAAATGGTGACAGGTAAATCCCAGTGGACATCTAGGTGATGGGGCCAGGGCACTCCTCTTGAATGAGGCCAACCGGGGGGAAAAGTTTTCCAAAAAACTGGGTGTAGTGACAATCTTGTCCCCAGTGGGTATGCTTTGTGATCCTGTGCCAATGAGCTGAATTTGTGGATAAGCTCAGTGACCCAGCTGGATGGGGTTCAGGGTGGGGGGAATTCACTGTTATTCAACACCCCTCAAGCTAGGGAATAAAAGGTGCAGGATTGTCCGCACAGGTCTGGGTGCCATATATTGAAGACAACTTTTCTCTTGGCATAGGGCCCTGCACCTTTCCACCTAAGGGAGGCAGAGTGCTCTGTGCATTGGCTGACAGATGCACTCTTTGTTCTGTGCATCTGAATCTGCAGTCACATGGAAGTGCAGGGCACACATGGCCCTGTGCTTCCACAGCCCACGAGACAGCTCAGTGAATTCTTCAGATTCATTGCTGCACAGAAGTGAAGGTCCCACATGGGCACTAAACATTTGTTGGGGGATGGAGTCTTCCCTTGGCACAGGGCATGGAACCTACGTGAATGAGGATATGATTCCACTGTCTGAAAAACAAAAGTAAATTCTTTGCAAAAAAACATTGTTAATGTACCAGTTAGGGTAACTTAACACCACAGAAGCAGGGAAATGTGACATTAGGGTTTCCAACTCTAGCTCCCCACCCCCAAGCAGCAAAACAAAAAAAAATAGGGTTTTGCATGTCTAGAGTCTTGGTGAATCAGTGGTGGGGTATTTCTTATGGTTATCAACCCTAATGCCCACACTTTTCCCTGAGCAAACAATGTCACAAATGGGACCCAATTTTCAAAACAACGAAAAGCACTGCAAGGTACTTTCAGCAGGGATTTTGACACAAGTGCTGACTTGCATCAAACCCTGCTGAAAGGGGGATTTTCAAAAAAAGGTTGCCACACCCCTCTGCCACAAATCCTTTGCAGCAACTCAGCACAGATCTGCCAGCTTCCTCCGGCATACCTTTGCATCCGTGAGGGAGACAGTTTTCGGGGTTTGTGCCACAGCTTTGACACAAGCTGCCATAAATTGAGGGTACTATCGCAACTTACATCCTGGATTCTAGAATCAAGTACAAGTTGTGGAAAACCCTTGCTCACAGGTGCAGAAAACATGTGGGGACACAAGGCTTGGCTGCAAGCCCTGTGTCCCCATTTGAAAATCGTGCCCATGATCTCCATTCTTCATGCAGGGCCCTCAGGGCCTTTCATGCAGAAAATTACAACAAATTGTGTTGGTACATGTGGCAAGACATACTTCTCTAACTTTGAAGAGTATATCACTATGAGGCAGTGGTTTTCAGCTGTACCTTGTGCTTCAGACTGGAGACTGTGGGCAGGGGGAAGGGTGAGCATTAGAGTTGACAATGCAGAGAAAGACTCACTTCTGATTTGCCAAGACTCTGGAGACCCAAAACCCTAATATTTTTTTTTTTTTGCCGCTGCTTGGGGGGGTGGAGAGTTAGGGTTGAAAACCATAATGCCACATTTCCTTACTTTTGTGGCATTAAGTTACCTTAACAGGTGCATTAAAAATATGTTTTGCAAAGAATCTCTCTCTCTCTCTCCATATATATATATATATATATATATATACACACATATATATGTACATCTCTCGCTCTCATTATGTATATATATATATATATATATATACACATTTATATATTAGAGGGCATGTAGCACCTCTATAGTTCGATATGAACTGGGACCCAGGTATTCAAGAGTTTGCGCATGCTAATAGGATTGCTCTGCGAAGTCCCGGCCCTGCGCCCATTCTGCAATATTCACAGGAGGCAGTTACGCCCACCACTGAAAACATGCTGAGCAACAGTGCAATGCAAATGAATGCATGCTGAACTGGAGGGAGGAACCATGCATAAACTGCACAGCCCGATATTCAGCGGGCTGTGCAAGGTTATTTCTGGCGCAACCCCAACCTGCGCCTACACAACTTTAGCAAAAAAAAGGATCGAGTCGAGGCCACCCACAGGTGAGCTGCCACATTGCAGGGTGCAACACAGCAGCTGCCACCTGTGGCTGGCCCTCAACCCTCCTGTGCCCCGCTGCAGCCCAATCGCAGGCAAAGTGTAGAAATCCCTCCACCGCCCCACTGGCCTGATCATGGGCAGCAGAGTGTTCCCCCCCGAACTTATCCCTGGTGGTCCAGTGGACCGATAAGCCCGATCGCAGGCTGCAGAGTTGTAAAGTAACCCCCTCGAACTTATCCCTGGTTGTCCAGTGGACTGCTAAGCCCGATCGCAGGCTGCAGAGTTGTAAAGTAACCCCCCTGAACTTATCCCTGGTGGTCCAGTGGACTGATAAGCCAGATCGTGGGCTGCATTAATTTGTGACATCCTCCAAGACCACATCCCTCGTGATCTGGTGTCCCCCACGCACCACCATGAAGCCTCCACCCCACTCCCCCCGCGGCGGCAGGTGGCAGCATCCACCATACAAATCTGGACTGTCTTGTACAGTATGGGCTGCCGCCCATTAGCTCTTGCTCTGCACCAAAAAAAATTAAACTCCCCCTCCTGGCCGATGCGTGGGCAAAGCTGAAATAAACCCCCAGCCAGGTCACGGGCAGCAAAAGTATTCCCCAAACTTATCCCTGGTGGTCCAGTGGACGATAAGCCCGATCGCGGGCTGCAGAGTTAATAAAGTAACCCCCGAACTTATCCCTGGTGGTCCAGTGGACGATAAGCCCGATCCACGGGCTGCATTAATTTGTGACACCTCCAAGACCACATCCCTGGTGATCTAGTGTCCCCACCCCACCCACCCACGAACCCCACCACCTGCTCCCCACAGCGGCGGGCGGCAGCATCCCACCGCCTGCTGCCTCGCGCCGCTGACTGACTGACTGCCAGTAGGGCTGCCGCCCATTGGTGCAGAGCAAGAGCCAATGGAGTGCAGCCCTATACCGTAAAAGGCAGTCCAGATTTGTGAATAGATTCATTGCAAATCTGGACTGCCTGTATGATATGGGCTGCACGCCATTGGCTCTTCTCTGCACCAATGGACATGCAACCCTACCGGGCAATCAATCGGCTGGCTAGCGAGGCAGCAAGCGGGTGGGATGCTGCCCCCACGCCGGCTGTGGGGGACGGGGTGGTGGGGCTTTGGAGTGGGTGGGATGCTCTGCAGTATCCACCCCACCTGCCGCCCCGCAGCCCGCCGACTGACTGCCGGTTGGGCTGCCGCCCAGTGGTGCAGAGCAAGAGCCAATGGGCGTGCAGCCCATACCGTACAAAGGCAGTCCAGATTTGTGGTGGGTGGGATGCTGCCACCTGCGGCTGCGGGGGAGTGGGGTGGTGGGATTCGTGGGTGGGTGGGGTGGGGGACACTAGATCACCAGGGATGTGGTCTTGTGGGGTGTCACAAATTAATCGGCCCATGATCGGGCTTATCGGTCCTCTGGACCACCAGGGACAAGTTCGGGGTTGCTTTACAACTCTGCAACCCGCGATCGGGCTTATTGGTCCACTGGACCACCAGGGATAAGTTCGGGGAACACTTTGCTGCCCGCGATCGGGCTGGTGGGGGGTTATTTCAGATTTTGCCCGCTATCGGGCCAGGAGGGGGGAGTTTATTGCTTTTGCCTGCGATCGGGCCAGTTGGGGGGGGGGGATTTTACTCTTTTGCCCACAATCGGGCTGCAGGGGGCATCAGTCCCCGATGGCTGCTGCCTGGCAGGGCACCAGGCGCAAGTTCTCGGGGATCGGCGCACCTGCATGCTAATGGCATGCAAATGGGGCCATAAACAAATGCAAATGGCCTCCTCTGCGCCTTGCATGAATTATGGCCCCATTTGCATGTCACCTTTTGAATATCAGAAAATTACACATGGTGCAATGGTACTTGCGCCACTGCAAGTTGAATGCTCCACTCTGACCACTTGCTGTGGTGCAAGTTCCACTGCGCCATGCACAGTGGCTGTGGCCGGGGGGTGATATTCAAAAGAGTTGCTCAATAGCGAAACTTCTTTGAATATCGCTCTGGCCACACCCCAGTGCAACTATTTTGTGCAGCGCAAGGGCTTGCACCACAAAATAGCGCAGTTTGAATATCCGGCCCTGGGTGTTAAATGTTAAACTCTTAATTTGCACCTTAATGGCAGTGCCCTCTTTCAACAGAATTGCATGAAATTTTGCATGTGTGGTCAGGGCCAAGATCTCTTGATTTGTCAAATTTCATGACAGTTGCAGGTCTGGATTCTGAGATCTGGATCGGGAAATATGTGAAAAAATTGGGGGGTTTGCCAGGTGGTTTGGAATTTTTTTCTGAAATTTTAGAGCAGAAGAGGCTTACCCTTGAATGGTATCTTTTGTTGAGTTGGTGAAAAAATATTATTTCATTCCAGAGATATAAGGATGTGAAATTTCAGTTCTTAGCATGTGCAGAAGGACATTTCATTTATATGTTTGGCACAAAAGAAGAATGTTCAGCTCACAAAGGAAAAATCTTTGTTCATGACCTTAAATGCTTCCTTTGTATGGTCAACATCTTGTTTTTGATTTTTACAAAAAATAGTTTCAACAAATTAAAATGATGTATTTTGAAATGCAGACACCTGAACCTAGGTAAATGAGACATGTTTAGCTTGATCCCAGTGTTAGCTTTTTGAAAATACAGGGTATGCCTATAAACACAGTTTCTGGGTATTTGAAAATCCTGGGTGAACAGGTTAGTGAGATAAGCCATTCACCCACATTCTCGGTATGAGAACAGTGGGACTTACTTTAAATGTGAAGCTGCAGATGGAGTTGTGCTGCCAGCTTCAGCTGAAACAGTGAGCTGGTGATCTGCTGCTCCCTCTGTCTCTGTCTCTGTCTCTGTCTCTGTCTGTCTCTCTCTCTCTCTCTCTCTCTCTCTCTCTTCTGTCTCTCTCTCTCTCTCTCTATCTATCTATCTATCTATCTATCTATCTATCTCTATCTGTCTCTATCTGTCAGTCTGTCTGTCTAACTATTGTCTCTGTCTGTCTCTCTGTCCCTGTCCCTATCTGTCTGTCTATCTAGCTAGCTATCTATCCATCCATCACTCTCTCTATAACTCCCTCTATGTATACTAAATTAGTGGTGGACCGGCATGACCACCCCCAGTACTGCTTTTTTCTTCCCCGTTTATTTCAAGTCGACAGCCACCTTTTCCAATATTTTATTTAATAGGGATAATAGGACCAGAGTGCCCACTCTAAGTACTGCCTCTCTTCAGTGCCTCCCCTCCAGGTCACCCACCTCCACTTTCCTATTATATATACATGACAGCAGCAGGGTTCCCACCCACTGGTGCCGCTGGACAGTAGCCTGACACGGGGGTACCCAATCCCCACTGCTGGAAAGTCTCCTGCAATAAAGAAAACCATCACTGATTTTTTTTTTTAAACCTGGGAAAGCAAAAATAATCTCTCACTGATCTGACCCCCCATGGACCCCATCCCAGCTTCCCACTCAGCACCCATCAACTCACACACACACCTTCACTCACCTGAACATGTCCCAGGATGTGACATGTTCACCTCCATTCTCAGTATGAGAACAGCAGGACTTTCCTGAATTGTGGAGCTGCTGCTGCAGCCATGCTGCTGGCTTCAGTTGAAGCAGTGAGTTGGTAATCCTCTGCTGTCTCCACCTCTGTCTCTTTATCTGTCTGTTTATCTATCTATCTATCTATCTATCTATCTATCTATCTATCTATCTATCTACACTAAATTAGTAGTGGACTGGGGTGACCACTGCCATTACTGCTTCTTTCTCCCCCTCCCCTTCACATTGCCCGCCTCCCCATTTTCATGTTTTATTTAATAGGAATAAGTGGACCAGGGTGCCCGCCCTTGGTACTTCTTCTCTTCGCCACCTCCCCTCCAAGTCACTTGCCCCTCTTTCCCATTATATTGATAGTGGCACCAAGTTCCCCACTCCTGGTGCTGCTGAACAATAGTCCAATACCTGGTTGCCCACTCCCCTGCAAAAACCAAAACCATCCCCTGTTGATTTTTTAACTTTTAAAAAAAGGAAACAGTCACTCACTGATCTGACCCCCCACACATACCCCACTCACCCAACCCCAACCCCAACCTTCTACTCAACACCCACTACCCTACACCCCTCTATAGACCCTCACTCTCTTTACCTGAACATGTCACATGACATAAATCCACTCTCTGATCGAAGACATATTTTGCTGCTGGAACTGGTGACTGTGATATGAGAGAATAAAGTAAGAATGGTCGAATGTATTTCAATAGGATTTGAACTTTTATTTGTAACTTAGTCAGTTTTTAATATTTTTACACAAAATTTTCAACATAGCCTTTTTGGGATCCATCTCATGACTAATTATTGTGAAATTATGCCAATCAGGCCTGAAAGGCAATTTTATGGTCACTTTGCAAATTTATCCATCTGGTTCATGAGGTGTGATCATGAAGTAGGATCAGAAGAAGGCTACGTTGAAATACTGGGGTCAAAATAGTAGGAAAACAACTTTTGTCATTTTCAATATTTTGTACCAAATTTTCAACATAGCTATTTTCTCACACAATCTCATGAACATTACAGCTGGCCAAAATGTCTTTCATGCCTGTAGCACAGAATGACATTGTAGTATGGATTTTAACATTTTTACCTACTGGGTTCATTAGGTGTTGTGTAATAAGAAGGCTGTGCTGACAATTTGGTATAAACATATGATAAAATAACCAAGTTATGAGTGAATGTTGCAACATTTCAATGTTCACACATACTGTAACTTCACTAAAGTTCAATATTTTGACTCCAAGCTTTCAGCATAGTCATTTTTTCACACCATCTCATAAATGTGACATGAGTCATTTTTAAAATCCTGGACAAGATGTGTTTTTGCACTTCTTGTGGAAAATGGCATTTTGGCTGATATACTATAAATGTCACCGTCATGTTTAAAAGGGGAGTCATACAACAACTATCTTGAAGATTTGGGGTCAAAATAAAAAAACAACAACATATAATTACTGTGTTAATAAACTTTGTGTGTAGTGCCAGTCTTGACCCCAGGACTTATGCTTTGTCATCCTGGGCTGGTTAGCTCAGTTCAGGGCAAGTTCAGTGACCCAGCTGGATGGGGCGAGGGTGGGGGGATGGTGCAGTTATATGACACCCTCCCAGCCAGGGAATGAAAGTTGCATGGTTGCCTGCATGTGCCTGGGTACTTATAATGAAGACAACTCTTTTTTTGGCATACAGTAGGGCCCTGCAGCACTGTACTCATGGGTGATAGAGGGCTCTGTGCATTACCTGAAAGATGGACTCTTTGCCGTGTGTCTGTATCTGTGGCTAAACGGAAGCACAGGGAACAGAGGGCCCTGCACTTCTGCAGTCCACCAGATAGACCCATGAATTGCTGACATCTGTTGCTGCACTTGTGTAGGCAGATGATGTTCTTTTCCTTAGTGCAGGGCCCAGAGGGATCTGCACATCTGCATGCATTCACACAGGTCCCAAAGCAGCAAAAGGGAAAAAACATAAGTGTTTTGGGTCTCTGGGATCCTGGTGAATCAGTTGTAGAGTCTTTCTTGGACTTGTCAAACCTAATGCCCACCCTGTTCCCTGAGCAAATAAGGTCAGACATGATCTCCTTTTTAATGTAGGGCCCACAGGGCCCTGTGTGAAGACAGGTACAACCGACTCTATTGGTAACATGTGACTAGATCTACCGAGGCACTAGCTTGGAACTGTACCTTGTGCTTCAGACAAGAGCCTATGGTTTGGAAGGAGGGAAGAGCAGTAGTGTTGACATCCCCAAGGAAGGCTCCACCACAGATTCACCAAGATTCCAGAATCCCCAAGCCCTAATGTTTTTTTCTGCTGCTGCTTGGGGGGGGGGGTTATGAGTTAGATTTGGAAACCCTAACACCACATTTCCTACTTTTGTTGCATTAACTTGAACCCTAACTGGGTGCATTAACACATTTTTTTGGCAAAGAATATATATATATATATATATTTATAAAATGGGTAGGGAAATTTATTGGAATTTATTGGCTGCTGAGCATCACATGACCGTGCGTATATCAGAGCGCGACCGCACACCTGCACTTTTACCCCCCCAAAACAATTTTGACATTTTTTAAGATAGATAAACCACTCTGAGGTGTGCGGTCGCTCTCTGATATACGCACGCCTTGGGCGGTTGACGCAAGAGGCCGCAAGGCCTCATGCGTACAATGCACACCAAGGCATGCGTATATCAGAGAGCGACCGCACTCCTCAGAGTGGTATATCTATTACATATATATATATATATATATATATATATCTTCTTTGCAAAAAACTTCATTAAGGCACCAGTTAGGGTAACTTAATGTGACACACGTAGGGAAATGTGACTTTAGGGTTTCCAGCCCTAACTCCCCACCCCACCCCAAGCAGCAAAAGGAAAAAAACATTAATGTTTTGGGTCTCTGAAGTCTTGGCGACTCAGTGGTGGGCTCTTACTTGGGGTTGTGTACCATAATGCATACCCCTCCCCCACCCTATAGCCTCTAGTCCAAAGCACAAGGTACAGGTCAGAGCCAGTTCCTATTAGTGATTCACTCATCTAAGGCAGAGTAGTGTGTCTTAACACATATTGCCAGCACAATTTGTTGTAGCTTTAGGGCCCACATGAAGAAAGCAGATCATGTGCAATGTTGTTCGCTCAGGGAAAGGGTGGGCATTAGGGCCGAGAACCCCAAGAAAACCCCCATCAATGATTCACCAACACTCCAGAGACCTCAAACCCTAATGTTCTAACTTCATATAAAAAACTCTGGCAGAAGCCAGGAGGGCTGCAGTTGAGCACATAAAATGACAGCTGTTATGTTCATGAGGTGCTGTAAAGAAATGGCAATGTTGAAAATCTGGGGTAAAATATTGAAAATATGTCACTGTGTTTTATTGTGATTTGTACAGAACATACTGAAATGTTCTGAAGATGGTGGAAGACTAATGTGAAGTAATGCTGGGGGAGGCAATGAACTATGGGGATAGGTTGCATACCACTGGTGGATGGGAATTAGTGGTGTGCACCATATACCCCACCCCACATGCTTGGTATTATCTCATGCAAGTGGTGTGTACTATGTAACCCCACACTCATCATTATGGGGTGAGCATGGGCTGTTCTGGGGTGTTCCAGTGTAAGTCAAGCTTTTACATTTTTGATGCAAATACAGTACTGTACTTGTTCTGCAGGGACTGGGAGTGGGAGAGCCAGTAGCCTGAGCTAATACTGGAAGGAAAGGGACTGGGCGTCATTGTGCACAGCACTGGTGGATGGGGATGGGTGGTGTGCAGCATATCCCAGTGCTCTACCCAGAGTGGGGATGGGGCTTGGGGGCACCATGCCCATCCATGCACCTGCCACATGCCCCAGGTACAATCTCATGCAACAGGGGTTCTCTGATGGAACTCAAGCTGGCAGAAAGACACAGGCAAGAGCCACTTTGGTGGACATTGATGGGACTGTGGACAGAGAGGGCAATGTGATTCTCCAGAAGCCTGGAGCTGGTTTTGAGATACTTCCTAAGCAAGTAAATAATTTGTACTGAACTCTGCTGTTGGGGATGGGGTGGGAGATACAATAGCCTGAGGTAATGCTGGGGAGTCAGAGAACTGTGAGTAATGGTGCATTCTACTGGTAGATGGGGATCAATGGTTGTAATTTTGCCCCACCATTCTGCTGCCTGGGATGACAAAAGACTGTGGGGACATGGTGCATACTACTGGTGAATGGGGATCAGTAGTTTGCACTATGCCCCCAACAGTCTCCTGCCTCGGGGGGGTGGGGGATAGGGGGAACCATGCTCCCCACAGCTCTGCCTCCCACCCTCGGCATTACCTCATACAAGTAGGTGGTCCTGCCATAAGCATTAAGCCAAGTAGAAGATTGGTGATACATTATCTCATGCCAGTGGATGGATGTCTGTGGGTTCAGAGTTGAAAAAATAATCTTTTAATAATTATTTTATTTCTTTAAACCATGTAGAAAACATCTTCTTAAAAGCACACATGTAAATTCACAGCAAGACAAAAAACATCCATGTAAAGGGGAGTAGAGACGGTTTGAGTTGCAACAGCTGTGCCAGAAAGTTTGGCATGCAGATGTTTCACCCCGACTAGGCGGGGTTCTTCAGTGATTAATGTATGTGTCCCCTTGCCACATTTAAATACCACCACAAATCAAGAAAAGTGCTCATGCTTCTTATTAAACTCAATGACTTACATTTCAGTGTTTTAATTAATTAATAAAAAAAAAAATTGAAAGGGAAAAACACCAAACCGTGCAGCAAAACAATGTAATCAATATATCATCAAGAGAATTAAATGAAAATGAGCTTGTGGCACTGAACAAAGGCTTAATTTCCTCACAACTAAAAAGATGGATATTAGCCAGGTGATGATAGGCCTTAACCACTTTGCAAGAAAACTAACACTGAACACTATTTTTCAGAATGATAATGTGAATTCGACAGGTGTTGCAGAACCCGAAGCAGAAAAACAAGACCCGAGGAAGAAATTATATCTACATTTTGTGCACAGCATGGACAGGCAGTTACAACTTTCCTGAAACTTTATGAACTGGACTCAATGAATGTGGACATACAGCAAGAAACTAAAAGGAAAGTGCCACATAACATATTATTTGAAAAAAAATTGCTTTAAAAGATTTGATCAATGATAGATCAGTTGTAAAAAAAGAGCTGATAAGGGAGGGTGTTATCATAGAGAGGACGGTAAAGATCATGATGCTGGAATTGTAAAACAGCTAAGTGATATGAGCTTTTATCGTAAATTAACTGAAAATTTAACCAGGGTTTTTAAGGAATGAATTGAAAAATACCTGAACTGGGCTGTTAGTGTAGGATGGATCAGTAATAATGAAAAACTATTTATAAATGTAGATAAACCACTAGTGCCAACTTTATACACATTACCAAAGATCCATAATGATATGGAAAACCCTCCAGAATGCCCCATTATATCAGGGATTGGTTGGCTAACTGAAACAATTTTTAGTTACATAGACACTTTCCTTAAACGCCTAGCTCAGGAGATTCCCTCTTATATAAGGAATACAACAGACATGTTGTTTACAGTCAGTAATATAGAAATGGAACACAACTGACTGTTGCAAATTATGATGTGCAATCCCTGTATACGTCCATCCCACATATAGGAGGCTTGAAAGCAATTTGCTATTTTCTGGATAAAATGTTAGAACCAGATAATATTGATAATATTCTGACAGACTTGCTGTTGGTTCTGGCACTGATAGTGTTAATATTTAACATGTTTTGTAATGGAAGGTATTATGTCCAGGTACGAGGCACTGCAATGGTGGCAATGTTTGCACTCAGCTTTGTAAACTTGTACTGTGGAGTGTCACAAACCCACTGAGCAGGTCAGTCCTCTACTCCAAAAGTGCCAACCTCGGAGCGCAGTCTTGTTAACAGTTTACCAAATCAGGGTAACCCTCCTGTCTCTTTTGTGGGGGGAATCAACCTTTGGTCTCAGTTCTGGAGGGATTCAAACTGTGAACCTCTTCTTAGAGTACCCAATGCACAGGCTCTGATAATTCTGTCTTCGGAGGGCCAGATATCTTTGCCTATGGGCACCTAACAAGGTGTACAGAAATGAACCCTTAAACTTTAATAAAGATCTCAGATTATTCTTACCTATTTCCAGTTTGGTATCACCATTCAAGCTTATGCACAGTGTCTGCCTTAACCATATATACTCCACTTGTAAAAGAAAAGAAATTCAAAGACAGACCAAGTAGGATCTAAAAATACAGTTTACTAAAATAGATAACAAATAATATGTAAAACATAAAATACAGAACTATTATCACAAGAACATACAAATCTTTTAAAAGAACAAGGTTTTAACAGTGCAATTCCTACTACAATACTTAGATTTGTCTCTCTCTGTAAATACCTGCTTAAAGTGCTCAAAGATGCTTCTTTGTTAGAGTCTAGATAAACGTGTCTCTGAAGGAAAACAGAATATTGTTTAAAAAAACTGTCTTGGCCAACCCCTTTGTGTGAGGTCACCTAGCTCCTCCTCTGTTTATGAAAAATCATACACCCAGGATATTTTATCATATTAAAAGGTAGCTTAATTAAGGTTACATCAGCAGAAACTCCTTTCCCCATTCAAGTCTGTAAATTCCTTTCGTCTATAAGCAGTATCCTCTGTCACACAGACATTAAAGCATTTATGATTTTCTGCCAGATCTCACAGAGGTGCAACATGCTTTGTATCACTATGTGAAAATTTAACTGTGTTTCCTCTGAACGTCATACACATTTATGATTTCCTTCTTAGCAACTAGATCTATAATTAAGTCAGACAAACAGGAGATCCTGGATTGAGGCCTGTTCTACTCTATAATTAGCTTCTGGCCTTCCCGGTAACACTTTGTATCTAAAACCTGTGCGAGTGTGTGCGTGTGTGTGTGTGTGTGTGTGTGTGTGTGTGTGTGTGTGTGTGTGATCTCACATGCTGTTTCAGAATTTCTTATGAGACAGTCCATAACACATTTTTATATTACAAAAAATGATACAGTGATGAGAACCAGCTGCCCAAGTGTCACAATTCCTCCCCACCTAGACTGAATTTGGGGGCTCTATCCCCTGCATGGGATGAGCTTCCCAAATCAGTTCACTCTTCATAGACCCTAGACAGCTCATCTGAGTTCTGATTTTTAGCTCCAGCCCTATGTACGATTGTCATATCATACCCTTGCAAAGCAAGACTCCATCGTAGCAATCTACCATTGTTCTTTCCCATCTGTGTCAGCCAAACCAGGGTGTTATGGTCAGTCTGCACCACAAAATGACACCCATATAAGTATGGCTCTAATTTCTTTAGGGTCCACACTATGGCAAGACACTTTTTGTCCACCGTGGAGCATGCCTGCTCCCTGGGAAGTAACTTCCTACTCAGGTACACTACTGGGTGATCTGTCCCTTGGCTGGATGTCTGACTTAGTATTGTCCCAATACCCATGTCAGAGGCGTCAGTCTGAATTATACAGGTTTTGCTATACTCAGGACTTGTCAAAACAGGAGCACTGCACAGTGCCTCCTTTAATCTAGTAAAGGCTTTCTCACAGGCTGGGTCCAAGGTAATTTTCTTGGGCATCCTTTTCTTTGTCAGGTCAGATAGGGGAGCAGCCAGGGCACTGTAATTTTGTACAAATTTCCTGTAGCACCCTGCTGTCCCTAGAAAACTCCTGACCTGCTTCTGTGTTTCTGATCTGGGCCACAGCTGGATTACCTCTATCTTTATCTTTCCTGACAACTGCTACTCTGACTTGCACTTTAGAAAAAAAATAAAACTGGTAGGAACGTGACTGTACACCAAATTATACAGTTCTGTTTCCTTTTAAAATAAAACACTGCCTTTTTTCTTTGTTTGCAAGTGAGCTGATGGTCTCAAGCTGACATGCTAAACAATACAAGCTTGTAATACCAAAAATAATGCTACCACTGCCAACCAATCTGTCACAAACCCACTCAGCAGGTCAGCCCTCTACTCCCAAAGTGTCAACCTCTGAGCGCAGTCTTGTGAACAGTTTACAGAAACAGGGTAACCCTCCTGTCTGTTTTGTGGGTTCGAATCAACCTTTGGTCTCAGTTCTGGAGGGATTTAAACTGTGAACTTCTTGTTAGTGTAACCAATGAATAGGCTCAGATAATTCTGTCTTCAGGGGGCCAGATATATTTGCCTACAGGCACCTAACCAGGTGTACATAAATGAACCCTTAAACTTTAATAAAGACCTCAGATTATTCTTACCTTTTTCTGGTTTGGTATCACCATTCAAGCTTATGCACAGTGTCTGCCTTAACCATATATACTCCACTTGTAAAAGAAAAGAAATTCAAAGACAGACCAAGTAGGATCTAAAAATAGTGTTTACTAAAATAGATAAAAAATATGTAAAATGTAAAATACAGAACTATTATCACAAGAACGTAAAAATCTTTTAAAAGAACACTGTTTTAACAGTGCAATTCCTACTACAGTACTTAGATTTGCTTCTCTCGTTCTCTCTCTCTAAATACCTGATTAAAGTGCTCAAAGATGTTTCTTTGTCAGAGTCTAGATAAAAGTGTCTCTGAAGGAAAACAGAATATTGTTTAAAAAAAACTGTCTTGGCCAACCCCTTTGTGTGAGGTCACCTAGCTCCTCTTCTGTTTATAAAAAATCATACACCCAGGATATTTTATCATATTACAAGGTAACTTAATTAAGGTTACATAAGCAGAAACTCCTTTCCCCAATCAAGGCTATAAACTCCTTTCATCTATAAGTAGTAACCTCTCTCACATAGACATCAAAGCATTTATGACTTTCTGCCAGATCTCACATATGTGCAACATGTTTTGTATCACCATGTGAAAATTTAAATGTGTTTCTTCAGAGTGTCATAAACATGTACGATTTCCCTCTTAACAACTAGAGCTATAATTAAGTCAGAAAAACAGGAGATCCTTGATCAAGGTCTGTTCTACTCTGTAATTAGCTTCTGGCCTCCCAGGTAACACCTTCGATCTAAAACATGTGTGTGTGTGTGTGTGTGATCTCACATGTTGTTTCAGCATTTCTCATGAGACAGTCCATAACACATTTTTATATTACAAAAAATGATACAGTGGTCAGAACCAGCTGTCCAAGTGTCACGTGGAGTGCCTCCACAAATCCATTCAGGGAGTGTCTGAATTTGTGGAGGCACTTTGTTGACAATGTACTCACCATTTGGAAAGGAAACAGAGAAGAACTGGATAAATTCACTGAATTTCTAAATAGCAGTAGTCCAGCACTTAAGTTCCAGCTAAATGTGAGTAGGGAATGGATACACTTTTTGGATGTCAACCTATATAAAGATAAAGAGGGGAACATCGTGTCAGATTTATACATGAAAGAAACTGATCCAAATGTCTTATTGCTAGCAGATAGTCACCATCCCCAGCATATTATTAGAGCCATGCTGAAAGAACAACTGACCAGAGTTAAGTGTAACTGCACAGAGCCTAATGTATACACTGTGAGGGTGCAACAACAAGTTGAGAGATATAAAAATAGTGCTTATGAAGAAAGAACTGTAAAAACTGCAATTACAGCAGTTAGTACACTAGACAGACAAACACATCTGGAAAATAAATCTAAGCTAAATTTACACAACAAAAAACATAGTGACTGAGATATATTACAACATATACTGTAGGAATAGATAAATTGTGATGGATTGTTAATAAAAGGTGGAATGTTTTAACAAGTGATGCTAGACTGAGTCATATTACTGAAGAAAGACCTAATTTTGTGTATAGAAGGGCTAAGAAAATTGTAGACCTAGTAGTGTCTGCATGTTATCAGCCAGAGAAAACTGTAAACATCCCCTGGAGAGTACCAAGCATTAATAATAGATGTGGAAATTGCATTTATTGTAAATTCTTAATACAAGGGACCTCAGTGGTACACCATAGAAATAAAAATGATATCTATTGTAATAGTCTAATTATTTGTAATTCTGAGGGGGTTGTACATATGCTGAAATGTGAATGTTGAGCAGTTTATATTGCCAGGACAATCAAGAACCTCAAAACATGGATCTGTGAGCATGTCCAAGTCTGGAGAGAGGGTAATGAAAATTATGCAATAGGCAGACATATATTGGGAAAAGACAAAAACAGACATAACATTATGATTTTTTGTATCCAAAAAATAAATAAAAACCTTATGGGTGGTGATTGGGAAAATGCAGTGAGTAAGAATGAAATGAAGTGCATCTTTAGAACCTGGTCATGTTTCCCCCCAGGGCTAAATGACTCAATCAAGCTGGTACATCACCTGTAATAATGAAACATTTTTCTGATAGGGAAAACGTGGTGTAATTTGCTGTTATAAAGGAGTGTTTATAATGCAAACACGTGCACAGTTTCCCTTGCTCTGCACATGTGTATGCCACAACTCTACCACTCCTGACTGCTCACTGCTTCTGTTTGCCTGAAATAGCACTACCAGAAGAGCTGGGCAGTAAGTTATTTTTATAAATTTACTTCAACAGTAGACTCTTCAGAAATGGAGCAGGTGCAGTTTATGGTTCCTGGTTAGCCAAAAAAAAAAAAAAATACATCAGGGCACCGGATTAAAACTAAGCTGAACCATGGCCACAGTGGAACATCTTTATTTTATATAATTGTTGAAGTGAAAAGGGAAACCGAGCAATTATATAAAATAAAATATAGGGTAGTGTGTTTAAACTCGAAGTTTACACACATCCTCAGTGTTAGATGCTAACATAAATCCCTTGAGCTTTCCTCTCAGGGTTTATGAGCATCTAACACCTCGGGTGTGTGTAAACTTCTTGTTACACCCCCCCATACTTTATTCTATATGTAATTCAGCCCAGTAAAATCTATTAACTAGTCTTGTTCCCCCCTCTTTAATAATAAGGTTTACCTTAATCACCCAAGACTGAGATCTAAATGTCTTTTTAATATTCAGCTCCAAAAAATACTGTTGAGAGTCTGTTTTTGAAAATAAAAACTAAAAATAAAACAGTAAACCTAGCAATATATGGAGTATTTTTAAAACAAATGTCTGAATCTCACTGGTCTGGAGAAGCACTGATCCATTTAGTTTTAAGCAAAGAAAACTTATTTGTTTCAAAGAAATTTTGTATGTTTCTAAAACATTTTTACTGTTGTTACCATAGATTTGATAATATGTATGTTTTAAGAATATACAGGATCAGAAGTGGCAATTTAGTGTTGGTGTAGAATCTGTATGATATATATATATATATATAAAAGAAAATGACAGTTCTCCAAATAGCGGTATCTTTAAATGCAAACAATCCAACTGGGTTTAAAGAGATACAGATACGTATGAAACTAAAAGTTTTTTTGTCATCTGTAGAAATTATAACATGATATAAAAGTCATGTACTGTAAGAAAGCTACACATCATGTATGGGAACTGAACCTTGTTGTTTGCTTGTTTTATAGTGTATACAATGCATCCCCAGCAAACTAGAACTTAAAGCAAGCACGGTTGATTCAAGAAGAAGTTAAAATAAAGACTTTTAACCAAGAAAGAAACAGAGAGAAAGTGAGCAGCAATAACTGAAGAAGATACAAGTTGAGCCTTAAAGTTAAATGACTGTATTGAAAAATGATGTACAATACATTAATGCACCATGACATAAAGAATAAAGGGCGCACGTCAATAAATACATTTGATGAATTTTTAAAAATCTAAAACTTTAAATTTTAAAAAATACATAGTTCATTATGTAAAATGTTAAAGTACAAGATGAAATTCATTATAATTTAAAACAAGTAACTGAGAACTATAGTATTTTAAGCCATTGTTTTAACTCAAAAAATTTTGAATGAATTAATTAAAACACTGAATTGTAAGTTATTTAGTTTAAAAAGAAGCACAAGTACTTTTCTTGATTGGCAGTGTTATTTAAATATGGCACATGGACTCATGCATTTACATCTGAAGAAGCCCTGGCTAGTTGGAGTGAAACATAAGTGCGCAGATATTCTGAGCAGTTGCACATGGTGCAACTGAGTTGTGCCGCTGCAACACTGGACTTGCGCTGCAGAGTGATATTGAAAGAGAGTGGCTGCACAGCGCAAGTACCATTGCACTATGGCACAAACATAATGTATGCAGCGCAAGTGTAGGGGGTGTTCCCACGAATGTGAGGCACAACAGGATATTCAACCGAGAAGCCATGGCGTAAGTCCGGAGCAAACCCAAGATGTGCCGGACAGACTTGTTCTTATAAAAACATGGCTCAAACACACAGACAGCAGATGCGCAATGTCGTGCCCAGTAACTGAGAGAGGGAGGGGGAAAGAGACAGAGTGATATATATATATATAAGACAAAAAACCTCTGTGCGCAAACATTGAGGCAAGGGTTACCCCAAAGGGCATTTGGCTGGGAAGCCAAGTTTCAAGAAAATACAATATCACACATGCCCCCACAATGCAAAGCATCATGGGCTGCATATGCAAATCACCACAGAATGTTATGCTGGTCCAACTTTAAGCAGAATTGCATGGTGCCGAAAGGCCTCTCACACAGTTGCAAGGGTGCTAACAGAAGACATGAACGTGTTTTGTCCAACCAGGACTCATCAGTATGCCTCGTCTGTTTGACACCCCAGTGGAATGGACCAGCTACCCTTAAGGCAGTGTGCCTTGGATATATTGTGGTGAACCCATTAAATAAAAAAACTATTTAAAAGACAAAGAACCTCTGTGAGCAAACACTGAGGCAAGGGTTACCCCAAAGGGCATTTGGCTGGGAAGCCAAGTTTCAAGAAAATATATATCACACATGCCCCCACAATGCAAAGCATCATGGGCTGCATATGCAAATCATCACAGAATGTTATGCTGGTCCAACTTTAAGCAGAATTGCATGGTGCCGAAAGGCCTCTCACACAGTTTGCAAAGGGTGCTAACAGAAGACATAGACACGTGTTTCGTCCAACCAGGACTCATCAGTATGCCTCGTCTGTTTGACACCCCAGTGGAATGGACCAGCTACCCTTAAGGCAGTGTGCCTTGGATATATTGTGGTGAACCCATTAAAATAAAAAACTATTTAAAAGACAAAGAACCTCTGTGAGCAAACACTGAGGCAAGGGTTACCCCAAAGGGCATTTGGCTGGGAAGCCAAGTTTCAAGAAAATATAATATCACACATGCCCCCACAATGCAAAGCATCATGGGCTGCATTTGAAAATCACCACAGAATGTTATGCTGGTCCAACTTTAAGCAGAATTGCATGGTGCCGAAAGGCCTCTCACACAGTTTGCAAAGGGTGCTAACAGAAGACATAGACACCGTGTTTCGATCCTACAGGACTCATCAGTATGCCTCGTCTGTTTGACACCCCAGTGGAATGGACCAGCTACCCTTAAGGCAGTGTGCCTTGGATATATTGTAGTGAACCCATTAAAATAAAAACTATTTAAAAGACAAAAAACCTCTGTGCATAAACACTGAGGCAAGGGTTACCCCAAAGGGCATTTGGCTGGGAAGCCAAGTTTCAAGAAAATACAATCACACATGCCCCCACAATGCAAAGCATCATGGGCTGCATATGCAAAGCACCACAGAATGTTATGCTGGTCCAACTTTAAGCAGAATTGCATGGTGCCGAAAGGCCTCTCACACAGTTTGCAAAGGGTGCTAACAGAAGACATAGACACGTGTTCCGTCCTACCAGGACTCATCAGTATGCCTCTGCCTGTTTGACACCCCAGTGGAATGGACTCATCCAAGGCACACTGCCTTAAGGGTAGCTGGTCCATTCCACTGGGGTGTCAAACAGACGAGGCATACTGATGAGTCCTGGTAGGACTAAACACATGTCTATGTCTTCTGTTAGCACCCTTTGCAAACTGTGTGAGAGGCCTTTCGGCACCATGCAATTCTGCTTAAAGTTGGACCAGCATAACATTCTGTGGTGATTTGCATATGCAGCCCATGATGCTTTGCATTGTGGGGGCATGTGTGATATTGTATATATATATATATATAGAGAGAGAGAGAGAGAGAGAGAGAGAGAGAGAGAGAGAGAGAGACAGTGAGTGAGGGATACAAACAGTGACACAGACAGACATACAGACCAACAGACAGACAGGCACCCAGCCTCCCAGGGGGACAGACACATGGACAGAAGGATGGATAGTGCCTCATTTCTAATGGAGGCAGTAATGTGGGAGTGTGAGAAGGCAGGAGGAACACCAACATGGCCGATGAAGGGCCTGGGGGTGGTAGGCCTGACACAGATGGTACCTTACCTGCATCACATTCGAGAACTATAGTGACACCAAAATTGTGGGCTGGTACCGCCTGAACAGGGCCATTCTGAGGCAGCTCTGTGAGCTGTGCAGTGAGGAGATGCAGGCATCCTCCAGACATAGCCATGCCACGTCTGTAGAGACTAAGGTGACCGCTGTCATGTGTTTGCTCACTACGGGCACCATCCAATGACCAACAGGGGACACCACCGATATCACACAGTTGGCCACATCCCACCTCCTCACCCGGTTCCTCAACACTCTGCTGCCATGTGGTTTGGAGTTCATACATTTCCTCAGCACACAGGTGGAGCATACAGCAAACATGCAGGACTTCCACAGGGTAGCACGCATGCATGGCATGATTGGTGCCATTGACTGCATCCACATGGGCATCCACATGCCACCTAGCCTTGAGGGCAATGTGTACATCAACATGAAGGGGAACCTGACCATCAACTGCCAGGTGGTGTGTAATGCCACAGGGTGCATCATCAGTGTCTGTGCCACACACCCTGGCAGTGCACACAGTGCATTCATCTGGCATGACTCTGTGCTGTGCCATAGGTTCGAATGTGGGGACATCCCCCATGGGCCACCTAGTTGATGAGTACGGCATGGGCCAGGGGCCATGGTCTATGGGAGTAGCAGCCCTGAGGGTGGGGGCAGACAGGATTGGTGTGGTGGTGTGGGCATTGGGGACATTGCAAAGGATGTGGAACAGCATAGCACAAGGATAACCATGTCACTCTTCACACAGGTGACAGTGTGTGCTCACTGAGACCCTGGCTGCTCACCCCCTACTGGTGACCATTGTCCCCTGCAGAGGAAAGGTACACTAAGGTACACGTCAGCATGTGCAATATCATTGAACGTGTCTTTGACATGCTGAAGTCATGATTCCATTACCTAGACAAGTCAGGCGGTGCCCTACAATATAGCCTCTCCAAAGCCTGTGGCCTATTCCTTGCCTGCTGTATGCTACATAACATGGCTGTTGAACTTGGGATAGCTGTTGAGGCTGATGAGGGTGACAGTAGTAGGGACAATGGTGACAGTGGGTTGGAGGGAGGTGGGCACCCACCCCCTGGTTGGAGGGATTCCCACTTGGTGCAGCTGGCACGTCACCACTGCAACAGAATCACCCAGGAACAGTATGGCGAACGCAGGCAAGTGCAGTGACACACATGCAGGGGATACACGGACCACCACACAACATTTCTGGGTGTAGGCTGGTTCACAGCAGGCTGTGGGGTGGCAGGGGGCCATCCATGCATGTGTACTCATGTCCTCCTCACTACATGTCTCCCACAGGGCTGAAGGACTGGAGGCAAGCCAGGGAGGCCACGGACAACTGGAGGGGCCTGGGTAGGCTACAGGGTGCAGCGCACAGGGGTTGGCAAGGGGCAGATAAGTGTGGTCACATTGGTGTTCACTGTCAGAGTGGGTTGGAAGTGGGTGCAGAGTACTGGCGTGGGCACCCGGCCATGTGTCAGGTCAGCTGTGTGTGGTGCACAGTCCATCTGGCATTCCACTGTGGCATGCCCATTGGTGGCATGTGGCTGGCCATGGGAAGGGTTGTGCACACAGCCACTGCCCTGCAGGCAGCAAAAGTGCTGCCACCTTGGGACATGTGCCCATACACACATGGCCACAGCGTGATATGCTGTCTGCCTGTCTGCCCCAATGTGGTGTGCCATTTGAATAGCTGGGGTGGACCACATGGCATGAGTCTGTTGTGGTCCCCTTGTGGTGTGTTCCCCCACTGTCCACTGCATGCAGTATATAATGGTGGTCATTTGTGCAGTGCACTGATTGCCCTCTTGTCCCTTCCCCTATGTGCCAGCTAACATCAACCCCTCTCCAAATTAGAAGCAAACAGGTGTGCACACCCCCAGTACTGATGAATACAACAAACCACTTCACCTCCAGTTCACCCACCACCTCATAGCTGGTGACACTAGGGTGTCCATCCCCAGTGCTGCAGAAGTCTATCAACACTGGCTTGCACAATCCCCAGTGTCAGTTAGACCCCCCCTGAGAAAAAGAAAACTGCCCTTTGCAGATCTTTTTTTTTTAATTTTGAAAAGAAGAAAGCGGTTCATCATCAGTACCTGACCCCTAAGCCCACGCAGCACCCACCACCACCCTGTACACCTTCACTCACCTACAGACAGTTCAGCCCATAATCCACTCTGTACAATGGAAGATGCCCTCACCATGCAGCCTTGGCTGTATCTGCTATACATGTATATAGTTAAGAATGTGTTCATGTATCTCTTAAATGTGTTAAAACCTTTGTTTTTGGTTACTTATAACTTGGTCATCGTAAACCCTAGAACTGTGACATTTGTCATGCAGCATTACAGTTTTAGAGTCTAATTATTGTACACATTTGGTTGGCTGTCCTTAAGTTACAGAGTATTAAATACATGTAAAGTTCTCCATTTTAGCTGATAACTTTGTTAATGGAATATTGTTTTTCCATTGGGGCTGAGATGTTCTGTTTTTTCACCCTCTTTTTGAAACCACACAGTGATATTCCCCCGACTACGGGCTGTCTCAAGTTAATTTCTCTCATGCTAATCTCCATGATTGTATGTAGAGATTGCAGAGACTTGATCTTAAACATAGATACTGACTTTTGAAAACATTTTTGAAGTAGATATTCCTTAGACCATCTGCTTTGTGTGATTTAAATCTGCTTTTCTTGTTTCACCCTTTTGTTTTTCTTAATTTTATTAAATTCCGTTAAGCTGCTCATGTTCTGTTTCGTGAGCTGGTTTCCATCCTGCAACTTATAGGACAATTCACAGTTGCACTGATTTAAACATTTGACAGATTTTTTTTCAGTCCAGCCCTACTTAATTCTTTTTGTTTACATGGAGCAGACTGGTCATCACTTGTGGCCTGGTCTTTTGGAATTGATATACAGTATGTAAGTATTTTTTTAACTCAGCTTTATATCTCATTTCATACATGTACAACATGCAATAACAGTAGTACAACTGACTTAACATATAGCATCTGGTCAGTCCACTTGCTGAACGTTGTACGGTAGTACCAATCCACAAAGTAAATGGTCCTGCATAAGGCAACCCAAACCTTCTTTGGGAATACATAAAATAACAATCTGTGAGACATATTTTGTGGAACTTATATTCCCAGTTTACCCATTGGGTAGCAAAGTCCGACAAGATCAGAAACAGAAATATTCTACTGTCTTTGTCGCTGCATGTCGGAAGACATACCCCAATTCTTAGATAGCAGGATAAACAGAACAGTTAACAACTGTTTACAAAGAACAGAAATATGGGTGTCTCATTTCTGTTTCAGGTATATCACATATCAGAACAGTGTCCTAAACTCCTACCTGGGTGCTGTACACAACCCAAAGATGTCAGGCCTCATTGAAATTATCCCTTGTAAGGCACAGGCAGGCTGTAAGGTGCTCCATAATATATATCCCAGATACCCTTTCCCTCCACTCATCTACCCTGGCACTGTGGGGTTAACCCAGTGTGATGTCAGTGTTTTGAGAGCTGCTATCACCATGCATTGAAAAAGCTCTTCCCTTTTTCTGGGCCAGTTCCCTTCCACCTGTGCCCCACTAAAAAATGCTGGAAGGTGTCTGGAACCTCCATCCCCCAGATGCTGGACAGCTCATGCTGGATGTTTATTCAAAAAGTGGAGAGCTTTGGACATGACCATGAAATATGAAGCTGAGTGGCCAATTCACTGCATCAGATACTGTGGTGCCCAACTGCCTGGCAACTGTGGGAACATAAAAAAAAACCTGAGCAAATTTTTCCAGTGGAACTCCTTTTAGCCCTGTGATGCACAAACTTTCCATCCCCTGCTAACCAGCTAGTGCATTGCTCATCAGAAATCTACATCTTTGCTTCCTCTTGCCATTTATCTCTCATTTCAAGAGGTTCCACCCATTCTTCTGGAGTGATATTTTATACAGCAAGAATAATATGTGCCAATTCAGTCCATCCCTCTGAAGATACTGAAGCAGGATGAGCACAAATGAGATGTGCTGGTGCAACTCAGAAATGCACCATGTAGCCATTCACAGACAGCATAGATGCCCCGAAGCGACCCAGATGTGCTGCACTGAACAGGATGCACTGGAGACAGAAAGTAATGATATGCGGAACATCTTGAGGGGCCGTGCAACTGCAAATACAGTACAGAGCCATTCACAGAGCAAAATCAATGTGCAAATAAGGAGCATCCACAGCACAAGTACCAAATGCCCCATGCAGAGATAAGTATATATAAAGTAGACTTAAGTGCAAGCTCCCAGCAGGCTGACTGCAGGATAGTAGCAGCAAGCAGGAATAGAGTAGCAGCAGTATACAGAATGGATGGAGCACCATTCCTGATGAAGGGAACGTTAATGGGGATGAGGAGATGGGTGAACCAGCAACGTGGCAGTGCAAGGCACCATAGGTGGCCAGCCCTGATGCGGTGTCATGCTAGACTGATGTTTGAACAGTTATTCTGAGGCAGCTCTGTGAGCTGTGCCATGAAAAAATACAAGCACCCTCTGAAAGAGGTCATGCCATATCAGTGGAGACCAAGATGACTACAGCAATGTGTCTGCTCACCATGGGAATCTTCCAAAGGCTAGCCAGAGACACAAGTGGCATATCCCAGCCATCCACGTCCCATCTCCTCACACAGTTCCTCACCGCACTGCTCCCACATGCTTTGGAATTCATCCATTTCCCATGCACACAGGCAGATTGGAAAGAAGCCATGCAGCAGTTCCACAGTGTGGCTTGCATGCCAAGCATCATAGGGGCCATTGACTGCAACTATGTGGCAATCCATGCACCATCTGGCGATGATGCCATGACATATGTCAACCACAAGGGCTACCACTCAGCTAACTGCCAGATGGTGTGCATTGCCACTGGCACATCAGCAATGTCTGTGTCACACACCCTGAGAGTACACACAGTGTCTTCATATGGCACCAGTCCACCCTTTGCCACCAGTTTGAGACTTGGAACATACCCAGTGGCCATCTTGTAGATGGGTGGAGCAAGCAGAACTGCCCATGAACAGGCCACTATGGTGCATCAAATGAAGGGAGAGGGAGCAGGTGTGTAATTGCTACAATATAAAATGCACAGGGGGATATGCACAGGAGGGACAATGGAGGGGGAACACCAATGGGACCACACACACAGGGAGACAGTGCAGCAGAACAGCAAAGCATGGCAGGTGGGGTGCAGTGCAACAACTGGCATGAGTGGCAGGGCAGAACACACCACACACAGGCATGCATGGTTGACCACCAGGCATTTGTGGGCAGACAATGAGGATGGGAACTTGTGCGGGCAGCCATGGCTGTGAGCACAGGCAGGTACGGGCAGACGTGTGCTGCCTGGCCATGCTGTAGCTGCCATGAGGGGGATGTAGGCAGCCAGGAATGGTTGACACAGGGATGGGGGTGTACAGCTGGCAGTCACACCAATGCACCATAGTGCGGGGGGAGGGCACTATGCACAGGTATGCAGTGGAGTAATGGCTTGCTCTTGCTCCCCAAATATGATGTGGCGTACCCCCTCTGACCCTGGCTATTGACACCCTTCTGACCTGAAACAGAGTCAGAAGAGTGGTACAATGAGGCACACATCGCTACGTGCACCATTATCGAGAGTGTCTTTGGCATGCTGAAGATGTACTTCCAGTGTCTGGATAGGTGAGGTGGTGCCCTACAGTATAGCCCAGAGAAGGTCTGTGGCATATTCCTGGTCTGTTGTATGCTGCACAACATGGCCATTGACCATGGAATAGCTGTCCAGGCCATGGAGGGTGACAGTTTTGGGGAGGAGGATGAGAAGGGGGATGAGGATGCAGCAGTCTAGGGGCAGCATGATGGAGCACCACTGCCATGACGAGACCCATGGCTGGTCACCAGGGCCTGGCTGAAAAGGGACACTATCATGGGGGAGCACTTTAGGGACCACAAGTGAGTAGCACAGGTGGGTAATACACAGCTGGCATCCCACCCCACCCCACATACACACCCAAACACCCACATGCACGCCACACAGCACTCTACTGCAGCAGTGCCACAACAGTGCTGCATTGTAGCATACCCATGAGGGTGACAATGCTGCACACACACAGACATACACATATGCATGCACAGTGGTATCCATGTGCCCAACATCCAACAGCTTAATCTGGTTCAAAGTCAGTTGGCATTCATCGGTATCCCCTTCCCCCGGGTTGTGCCTGAAAATAGGCAGAACTTGTCTAGTGCACTTACCCAATCAACAAAAACTAAATAAATAAATAAGTGTATGTGTTGAGAATGGAATTAGCTGACAATAATGCCATAAGACAGAGGGAAAAAACAGAGTTAAATTATGAAACTTACAGGTTCTTTAGATGTTATGCAGCAATAGGTCATTCTGGAGTTTAAGTGGAAATACATTAATTGCTAAGTAATTAAAGATTAATAGTTTAAACATGCTCAGTTAATTGAAAATTGCTGGACACCATTTTTTATCCTAAAGTTCTTCATGAGTAACAACTTTAAATTAGTGAAACTCCAAAACTACTTATTAGTTATGGTTTATAGTACCATGGTCAAGAGGTGAGGGTCTATTGAGAGACACACATACAGAGATATTCAAAGGGTATTAGCAATCACAAAATGAGTTAGTGACTCTCTAACATCACTTTGCACTCCCATGGCAGGGAAGGATCACAATATGCCTTGGACAGCATGGTTAGTGAGTCACTAACCCATTTGCAACTGACCCTAATACATGCTAGTGCATTTAGGCAATGCAACTGATAATACCTTGTATATAGGTGCACCAGCATGCCTGTAGGTTTGGAGAGGTAATAATTAGCCACTAGTGCTACACTAATTACCACTGTCCCAAATCAGATTTTATGACCTGTGGCCCTCAACCACTACACTTACCCCTGAACACCCAACCATATACTGTATGCTGTCAATTTTCTTTGTGTCCAGTATTTCCTCCACCATCAAGCCCCCTGCCATGTCTGCCATTTCTGTTCCCTGGTTCCCAGTGGTGCCCCCCACCCCGATCCCCCCACCTTGTCTCTTATTAATGTTTCCTGGTGTTCAGTGTCCACCCCCACCTGATACCCCATTGTGACTGTCATTACCATTCTATGGTTTCCAGAGATCTGCAAATCAGTTTGAAACCTCCACCCTGACCCACCCACTCTGTTCCCAATGCGAACACCCCAGCCCCCTACTACAATAGATGCACCTCTTAGTGATTGAGTACATCTCTCCACTCACTTCCATGGATGGTTGCTGACTGACAGTTTGCAACTGTGTGCCTATTGTGCACAGCTGTTTCTACAGCAGGTGTCCATTCACACACTGTTCATCAGTGGCCATCAGAGAAGGTGAGTGGAGGGACTATGACATTCACAGGGGGGGGGTGCATTTATTGTATAAGGAAGTCTGGGGGTCATCACAGTGGTGACAGGGTGGGCAGGTTCTGTGGAGGGCTTTGAACTGACAGGGTGGCATTGGGACCACTGGACACCAGGGAATAGTAATAACAAACACAGTGAGGGATCCAGGGTAGGGGGACCATAGGACACCAGGGAATTCTTTAACATATATGGAAGGGTTTATAGTAGCAGAGGGAGCACTAGACACCAGGGCTTCATTCTTCAGTACATTGTTGACGGCCCTGGATAGCGCCAAGAAGGTATGCAAAATATGTTTGCTTCTGGCTTGTAATAAGGCCCTAATGAGATGCAAATGACAACATAGTGCCTTGCTAGTGCTATGGGGTCATTTACATTTTATGGTACAACTATGGGATATTGTGCCATAGGAGGAATTGCCATTAGTGGTCACTAACAGCGGGATTGTTCCTGAACGCTTCATAGCATCCTATTGGCCACACATTTTACCTCCTGTGGCCAGTAGGGGTCTGTGGATTGTGATCACAATCAGGATAGTGATTTCTGGTATATTGTAACATGTCTTTAGTGCTTGCAAAGTGCTCAGGCATATTCCAATTTACTTCTGGTTTCCTCCAGGCATAATTTGTTCCTGGAGCAAACATTCAGTGGGCCCTAACCAGGACCTTTTGAATGTCCTCTAGTCTCTTTGTTCCCTTGTAAAAAAATATTAGTTAGATATTGCTATGTAGCAAAGGAAACAGTAGGGTCAGTGACCTATGCCAAGGTGCTGCAGTATCACAGCCATGTTTGAATCAAAGGGTACAGTTCCATGTGTTTCAATTCAATGCATGGCTAAAAGATAGGTACAGGAATGAGTGATTTTGGTTCATCAGGGGCTTGGGCCTGACTTAGTGGGATTGGAGGCTGTTCAAAAGGGATGGCTACATCTCAATAAGGAGGGAAATAGGGTACTGGGAGAAAGGTAGGCACATCATATAACTAGTTTAATCTAGTGTGTGGAGTCAGAGTGGCAAGGTAAGCATTCAATGTCACAAACAAATGAGGGAGTGGCTAGTCTCCCACATCAACTGATGTCATGGAATCAAGCAAAACCAGCATAAAGAAAAAAGGAGGGGGTAGGGCTAGATGTTGGAAATGATGTGCACCAATGTAAGGATTCTTAGCTACAAAGTGATAGAACTTCAGGTGATGATCCTAGAATAGAGCATCAACCTGGTGTCTGTCACAGAGATGTGGGCAATTTTAAATCATGAATGGGACATGGCCATAACAGGGCACTCACTGTTCAGAAAGGACAGAATAAAAGGCAGGGGAGGGTAAGTGGTACTGTATGCAAAAGAGGGGATACAGGCAACTGAGATATACAGACAAGGGGATTCAGAAAAACTAGAAAATCTGTGGATGCTGGCCATAACAGGGAATGTGCAAAAAGTCAGGACTGGAGTGGTCTGTAGACTGTCCAGCCAGGATCAAGGGGCAGTAAAAGAACTGGGAGAGATGCTTAAGAAGGTGGCCAAGCTCAGGAAGGTGGTGGTGGTGTTAGGGGTCTTTAATATGCCAGATTTGGTCTGTAAAGTTCCAATTATGGTAAGTACTAGAAATCAACTCCTGGTAGATGCATGCCAAGAGGCATTCCTAGTTCAGCAAGTCTAGCGCCCAACAAGGGAAGGGTCTCTTTTGGTTTTGGTGCTGACCAACAGTGAGAGGATACCAAATGTGGTAGACCTGAAATTACTTGTTTCTAGCAAACACAAAACAGTAGTGCTCGAGGTCCAGATAAAGACTGCAAAAGGGCCAAACACAGTAAGGGTAATGGGCTTTAAAAAGGCAGATTTCAGCTGGATGAGGGAGCTGTCGAAAAGAAACACAGCGAGTATAGGACAGGTAGAAAGGATGGAGGAAAATTGGGAAGAATTGAAAAAAAGTAATAACCGAGGCTACAAAAAGCTTTCTTTGGGATGTTGTCAAGAGGAAAAAAAAGGCAAGGGGTCTAATGTGGTACACAAGCAAAGCAAAGATGGTGACAGGAGCCAAAAGGTGAGTATTCCTGAAGTACAAAGGAAGCCAAAGGATGGAGGATAGAGAGGAGTACTCGGAGACAACAAAGGTTGCCAGAAGGAAAGAGAGGGAGGGAGGGAGGTCAAGGCTGAGATAAAACTCAGGCTTGCAACTGGAGTGAAACATAGGGAAAGGCATTCTTTAAGTACATCCAATAGAAAAGCAATGTTAAAGGGGTATTGTGAGGCTGATGAGCGAGGAAGGATAGGAGGAGAGGCTCAAAAGGAAAGCAGAAATATGGAACAGATATTTTTGTTCAGTCTTTAATAGGGAAAAGGATGAGCCACTACTGAAATATGGGATTAAGAGCAGAAGACAGGAAAGCAAGTGCTCAGGTAGGATGGCCAAATAACACGGAATAAGATGTTAGAAAAGCTTGAAGGTTTCAAAGTTAATAAATCTATGGGACCTGACAGCTTACACCCAAAATAATTGAGGAAGAAGCAGAGGTAATAACATGACTGCTTGAAGACATATTTAACTGCTCACTGGACATGGGGTGGATTCCTAGGACTGGAGGACAGCAGACATGGTGCCACTGCAAAAGACTGAAAGAAAGGATGAGCCAGGGAGGTATAGAGCAGTCATCTTGATGTCTATTATGGGAACATTTATGGAGTATAGACTATTGAAGGAACTAATGGATTTCCTGGAAGAAAATGGACTACAGGATCTTAGACAACGTGAGTTCACAAGAGAAAGGTATTGGCAGACAAATCTGGTCAATGTCTTGGACTGGGTGACCAGGGCAGCCAATAAGGACCAGGTAGTCAATATAGTGTACTTGGAGTTCAGCAAGGCCTTTGACTCAGTTCCCAAAAGGAGGCTGGTCAAATATTTTAATTGTCCTGTCTGGAAGAAGAACTGATGACTTGGATATAACTGGCTGAGGGAAAGAACGCAGAGTGTAGCAGTAAATGCAGTGTTTTCAGAGATACAGTAAGAGACATAACAAGCAGAGTACCCCGGGGACAGATGCTGAACCCAGTCCTTTTCAATGTGTTTATTTGTGACATGAGGAAGGCCTCAAGGGCAAAATCTGGAGTCCACACCTGAGGAAAGATGGCAACAAAGTGGAAATAGTGCAGTGCAAGGGAACAAAGATAGTCCATGGACTAGTAGGAAAGACATATTAGGAGAGACTGCATGACTTAAAAAATGTACACCATTAAAAAAGGACAGGAAGGAATGACATGATCAAAACATAAAAGTAACTGTATGGGCTAGCTCACTGGCACAGCGATAGGGCTCCCGCTTGTGACGCCAGTGACCTGGGTTTGGAATTGAACCTGAGCTGATGAAGGGCCAGCCGGGGGGGGGGGTGGATTGAGCACCCAAGGAGCTGCTCTCCACCTCTAGGGAGGGCCACAGGTCCCACTGCTTTACCTCCACCTGGGTGATCATGGGAAGTGGTGCAGTGAGACTGCAGAGTAGCTGGGAAGGGAGGGTGCTGGCTGAGATCTGGAGCAGTGGCACACTTCGGCATGCCCCTGTCTCCTTGGATCTCCCTGCGTGTTGGTGTTCTCAGGGTAGAGCATCAGAACAAAGGAAAACCCTGCACTTACCCTGTAGAAGGGCTCCAGTGCATTGGTTCCATAACCAGACTCCGGGGGGTTAGTGGGACTGCCCAACACACTTAACATGGACTGGAGAGGGAAGTCCCAGGATCCCCTTCCACCCTGCGTGGGGGGTAAACTGAGGCCAGACGGGGGGGATGGTCCACTGAGCTCTTCAGATCTACATGGGGCAGATTCCACAGTCAGCACAGGGAGTCTTGGAAGATAGGAGCATGTTGCAGCAATGACGGGGGCATAAAGAGAGAATATAAAAAAAAGTAACTGCACGGGATAAAAAGGGTTGATGCCAATTTGCTTTTCTACTTGAGCTAAATACAGGGACAAGGGGGAACTTACTGAAACATCCACAAGGAGAGTCAAAAGGGACAACCTCAAGCTCTTTTTCACTGAATGAGTGGTGGACAACAGTACAAGCAGCTGGAGGAACTTGTGTAATCTGAATCAGTGAGTAGTTTCAAACATTGATGGGACACGCATATGCAATTAGTTAGACAAGTTCTGGTCAGAGTTGATATGGCTATGGAGTGCTTTTGGGATGCCTTTACCCATTATTTCTAATGAATTTGCACAATGCAGATCTGTTGAGAGGCAGTTTCAATGCGGTCTTCCTTTTACACATTTTTACAATGTATTTTCCTAGAATATGCCTCCTAATTGCTATATATTTAGCCTGGATAGTTAACAGAAGAAATGGCATCTTATTTTTGGGTGGTGAAGCACTAGTAATAGGACGCTGGAATGTGTCATACATAGGTACAAGATGTGTGTGGGTGATAACTCCCAGTGGCCATAAACCTCAGGTACTCGCATGGGGATCCATTGTCCCGGTGCCGTTGCACTACTCAGTGTGGGTAAAAGCCGATGCTGTACTCACTCACATAGGTCCCGGAACAGGCATGTTACAGCCGACCTCCCATTGTTTTGCACAATTGGGGAACCACAAATGCACTATCCATAGCCTGGAACATACACTACAAAAGCCATTGCAGGATACTGCACCCCATGGCACCCAGGATACCTCAGCAGTCTAGATGGTGGCATGTTACGCAGGGAATGTGGAACAGTGTATGACAGCAGGAAGATACAGCAGTGACAAGGCATGCATTGGAGGTGTGTCAGTTCCCTCTTATGGTCTGCCAGGGACACACACACAGCTGCATACACTGGTGGATCCACAGCTTGTGTAGTGCCCCAATGTATGGTATATCCACTTGGGTCATTCTGGAATGAAGGTCCCCAGTCCAGATCCAATGCAATCAGTGGCTGGCTGTGGCAGGGTGTGGAGGGTAGTGCCAATCTTTGCAACAGCTAGGGTATGGGGGAGCGGGGTTGTCTATGTATCAAGGCAGTGGATGGGAGTCCTCTATGCTATGGACATGGACCGTGGTTTCCTCTGGTGTGATTGGGTCCATGAAGGCCCTACACTATGGAGCTTTTTGGGGATGGAATTGGATTGATCGGGGATTGAAGGGGGTACCTTTAGTTCACCAGGGCTGCCAGGCTGCTGTGCACCTGGGTGCACTTCCACAGCCCACCTGTGGGTGACTGACTGGCTTACACCAGCTATTCATGGCCTAGCTGTGGACTGCGCTGCTCTGGGTTGTGAGGGGTGAATTTCCCACTGAGTATGCCACAGCGTGGCATATGCATGGGAACACACCCTCAACTTGCATAGCATACTATTTGTGTGCATGCTGGCCCATTCCCTTGTGGCAAGTTCATCCCACATGTTTGAATATCATGCTGTGGTGCACTGTTGGAGTTGTGAGGCACATCTCACATTTCCACCGGGATGCATTGCTCATCTTCTTTGAATATGAGGGCACTGGACTAGCCTAGACTGAAGAAATACATTATCAAAATGGAAAAAATCTGGACTTCCGTTGACGTCACACCTGCAATGGCCGCATGATTTCTAGGCTCCAGCTACACCAGGTTATAAAACACCCAAATTAATAGGTTTAACTAAAAAGACTGGGGAAAACTACTAAAAGCTATCTAAGGATGCCTAAAAAAGGTTTGGGCTCTTGAAAATTGGTGCTGGATAGTGCGGATCCAGACTGTATTTGCTCGGATAGCGACAGCTCCCAGACCTGTAGCAGAAGTGAGTTTTCGGCAGAGGAACTAAACAAGGCCTCCGGTAACACGGCAAGGCAGATGGATGTTGTACTTCAGGAACTGCAGAATTTTAGGAAGGAGACCCACTCTATATTTTCAGTGCTGTGCACTGACTTGGGGAAGATCGAGAAAAGACTAGAGGATATCAAGGAGCAGGCCACAAATACAGATGCATGCTTAGATTGTGCGGAGCGCATCATTATGCACCTCTACCATTCCACCCAGGGTCTTCAGGAGAGGGCGGAGGATTTAGAGGTGCATAATAGGAGAAATAACCTGAGGATTAATGGGTCTTCAGAAGGAGTTGAAGGCTCTAACCCAATACAATTTCTACAGCAATTTCTATGGTCCAAGTTAGACCTACCAGAGGAGGTGACCCTGGAGATGGATCGTGTCCACTGAACCCTGGGCCCAAAGCTTGGCAATCGCCCTCGAGCTCTTCTATTCCGTTTCTTCAGGTACACCAAGAAAGAGATGGTACTACATAAAGCTTGGCAGCAAGGTAATCTAACACATCAAGGTCAGAGAATTTATGTTGATGATGATTACCCGACTTCAATTGCACTTAGACGACACGCATACGCTCCAATCTTAAAAAAACTTAAAGAAGCTAAGCTGAAATTCCATACACCATACCCGGCCAAACTGGTGGTCAACTTAAATGAAGGCCCCAAGACTTTTGAGTCAGCTGAAGAGGCAGCTAGGGAACTGATTAAAATGGGGATAGATGTGCCCCCCAAGCAACCTGGCACAATACTCGCAACCAAACTGGTGCAGAAATTATGATCTCAGGAAACCTCGAGGGAACAACATAGATTAAAAGAAGCTAAAGCAGTTCAGCAGATTGTCGACAACCTGGAGAAGTAGACTGTAAGACAGCTAGGAACTTTGCAGAGCTCCCAGGAAATCAAATAAATGGACCTTTTTGGACATTTTTTCTTAGTTTCAGTTAACTATTCTCAAGTGGGGTCCCGTGCCTGTCCCTTCCCCACTGGCTCTGTCTCCCCCCACGAATGACATAGATGTCCCTGCTTATCCCTGATGTCTCTCTCTTCCTGATGTAGGGGTTTCATTTTGTCTCACTAGTCCTAAAGGGGGGCTTCTCCCTGTTTATACCGTGCCCTCTCTGCAGGTGCATGGGCTGTACATACCTTCATCGGGAGAAGATTCTGGGGGTATTTTGACAAGGATGCCTCTGTTGGCCTCTTGGTTGGATGCACATCAGTGCAGACCTGAGGAATATGTAGGCCCTGGAGAGTGGAGGGGCAGCTGATGGGGTATACTGCGTGGGTGGGGAGGGAGGGAGGATGGAGGGCTTTTAGACCTACCATATAAGGTGCCCCGATTGATTGAACACCTCTTAGCCAAGATAGTTGGCATCCTTTTTACTTAACATGATTTTAAATAGCACACTAATATTAGCCCAAAGTAAATTTAAGGTGTTTCTGCTCCCTGGATATATGCTGCCTTCCTTGGGGGGAGGCAGGCACTTTTTCCAGAGGCAGTTTTTCTTTTCCTAGACTTCATTAGATGCATTCTCCGTAGTATCTCTGGCTTTACTAGTGGTGGCTGCCCTTTCTGTGGCACTCTGCCTCCCCATAAGCTGTGTCGGTGGAGGCTGGGGATGCTTGGGGAGGTTCAGTAGGTGCACCCTGGATGTTTTATATTTTATTGGCTCTGGTGGTCTCACTACCCAGGAGGTGAATTCTGTGATACACTGGGGGAATTTTACCCTCCTTTCTCCCTAGCTATTAATGGCCAGGGATTAGATCTCTAATAATGCATGATTATACATTTCTTCCTTCCTGGTAGAGCATGAGGCATGACCACCTCTCATTCATTGCCCCCCCCCTTTCAAGAGACAATTTATGTCTAGTCTAACTTAGGTCAGATCCTGCCAAAACTATTTGGCACAACGGGGCTTGGTACCCTGCCCTGTTAGCGGGAACCAACCCTATGGAAGTCCTCAGTTCTAGCCTGTCCCTAGCCCAGTTGCCAAATGATGGGTGTAAAAAGTTTGGCCTGTTAAGGTTAGTTAGGCCAGTTGAATTTTTCTTGCAGTTGGAGGAGAATTATCCTCGCTATACCCCATTAAGGCAGTCACCATTTCCTTTAAAAATAAATAAATACATCAGTGTCAGTGAGTTGATAACCTGTGCTTCAACACAGAAATTTAATCTGAATGCCCGAAATATGATACAATGTCTGGGGCACCTTTGCAGGTTTTCTCCTTAAATGTTAATGGGCTTGGCAGCCCAGTGAAGAGAACAATGATGATATCATTATTTAAAAAATCTCATGCAGGAATAATATTCATTCAAGAAACCCATATGAACAAAGTTGAACATGGAAAGCTGGCTAGGGGAGGTTTTACACAGGTCTCTTCCTCTTCATTCCCCGGTGGAAGGAGGATGGGGGTCGCCATACTGATTTCCAGTCTTACTCCATTCAAAGTGACATCAGAGTGGGCCGACTCTGAGGGTCGTATGGCGGTGGTGCAGGGTTTGGTGCAGGGCAGGGAGGTCACGTTAGCTGATGTGTACTTCCCCCCTGGTTCCACCCAACAGACCCTTCATTCCCTTTTAAATAAGGTGGTCCAACTTACCAGGGGCACCCTGATATTAGCAGGAGATTTTAATATAGCCTCCAATCCAAATGTCGATTCCTCTAGGGTGACTAAGGGCAGACAACCACCTCCTCACAAATTTTTTAAGAGATTTGTCCAGGAGGTGGGCTGGGTTGATGTGTGGCGCTCCCTTCACCCTAGAGATAGGAAATATACATTTTATTCTGCTATTCATTGTTCTTACTCTAGGATAGATCACTGCTATACACAGAAAGAATGCTTAGAGACTCTTAGGGAGGTAGCTATAGGTGATATTGTTCATACCGACCATGCTCCAGTTATAACAAAGTGGGATTTAGGCCTTGAAAAGCGAAATACATTGTGGAGACTAAACCCAGTTTATCTTAAAAATGCACTATTTAGAGAATTTCTAGAAGAGAAAATACTGGAAATTTTATGTGACAACTCAAGCCCATAAATTTCCTCAGCCATTAGGTGGGACACATTGAAAGTAGTTCTAAGGGGCCACCTAATGCAGTATTCCTCCCTCCAGGCAAAATAACAGAGAGAAAAACAAGCACATTTGGAGGCAATCCTTCATTTTCTCCAAGCCGCCCACCAACAGGGGGACTATTCAGTAGAGGCCCAGTTAAAACAGGTTAGGCAGGAGCTAGATTCATTGATTCGACAGAATACAGAAGTGGCATTAGCCTTTTTAAGGCAAAGATATGGGGAAGTGGGACCGAAAGCTTCCAGCCTACTGGCGTATAGGCTTTGTAGGCAATGCCGGCTTGCCACTATATCCACTATTAGGGACCCTACATCATGTATTATTTATTCTAAAGCTGACCAGGTCTCCCAGATTTTCTGTGATTATTATAGATCATTATATACACCAGACCATCCATCGGACCCTGGGGACATTGGAGCCTTTCTTTCACCATTGAGCCTGTCAAGGCTGGATGAGGATCAAAGGTCTTCTTTAGTTTCCCCCATAACACTTCTTTAATTGAATGAAGCCATTTCATGCTCCAAAACTATGAAGGCCCCTGGCCCTGATGGGTGTGGTACGGAATTCTACAAACAATTAGGGCAAATACTAGCCCCTCTCCTCCTGGGGGTTTACAATGATGTATTACAAGGCTCTGTGATTCCCCCACCTAGCTGGTCATACACAGTAATATCCCTAATTCCCAAACCTCGTAAGGACCCACAAAACTGTTCAGCATATCGCCCAATTTCAGTTTTGAACATAGGTTATAAGTATCTGATGTCTATCCTAGCTAAGTGTCTGGATACAGTTCTCCCCACAATAATTAAATTAGATCAGACAGGCTTTGCTAGTGGCAGATCCACTACAGATAACACCAGAAGAGCCCTACATTTAGTTCAGGAAATGCAATCTGTGATAACACCCTCTGTCCTTCTCAGCCTTGACGCTGAGAAGGTGTTTGATAGAGTCTCTTGGCCTTTTTTATTTGCTGTTCTAGGCAAGATGGGATTCCCCGCTTTGTTTATTTCCTTGATAAAAACACTTTACTCATCACCTCTGGTATGTGTGAAAGTCTCAGAACATCACTCTCTTTATTTTTCCTGTTTAGGGGTACCCGACAGGGCTGTCACCTGTCCCCTGGTTTATTTGCTATTTTTATTGAACCTCTGGCACAAGCCATTAGGGACTCCCTTGGATAAATGGAGTACAGATGGAGGGTAGAAACACTGCATAGCCCTTTATGCGATGATGTCCTGCTCTTTTCAACAACCCCCATCAGTACCAGTAGTCTGAATTATTAGACCTATTTGGCAGTTGTTCGGGGTACAATTTAGTACTACCAAAACTGAAGCACTGACTTTTCATTCCCCCCCCCCCAACACTTAAACAAGGGTTCCCATGCTGCGGGGGTTTAGATAAATTAAACTACGTAGGTATATATCTCTCCCACCGGACAGCTGATATATTTAAACATAATTATGATTTGTTCCTTATGCAGTTACAGGCAGACCTAGTGGGTTGGAATATACTCCTTTTGAATTTATTCCAGAGGGTTGATGTGATTCGGATGGTGACTTTACCTCGAGCTCTTTATTTGTTTCGTAATGTACCAATAAGTATTCCAGTTAATACGCATAGGGTGTGGAATAAACTCATTAGCAAATTCATCTGGGTCAGTAAACGAGCAAGAGTGTGTGCTTCTGTTCTGTACCTCCTTAGGGAAATAAGTGAGTTAGCCCTCTCTAATTTTAAATTATATAATTGGGCCACAGACCTCTCATTTTAGTGTGCCTCTTAGCTAGGTCTAACCCTGTTCTGTGGAGGGAAATGAAAGAAAGATTAATGCCTTATAGGCAACTAATTAAAACTATGACACACCGTATACCCCCTCCCGTCCACATGATCCGGTCCAGATGAACCCCTGAATCAAACACCAACTGAAAGTTTGGAGTTCCATACGCAGATATTTATCTTTCCTTATTTCTTCCACTTAGTTGCCCTATTACCCTATTGGAGGATTTCCACCCAGCATTGTACGACCACACATTTGCCACCTGGGAACATTTGGGTCTCACTAATCTTACCCAGTTCTTAAATGGGGCTGATTTCAAACCCTTCTTGAATTTAAGCCAAACACATGGTTTGAGACATCAAGATTTTTATAGATATTTGCAACTTAGTCACTTTTTTACTCTTTACCCGCTCGGGTAAGACAATATGAATGTTCCTTCCCACTGATTTCTTGCATCCAATGATGTATACAAGCTGGCAATGTACCCCATATGGTTTCTGTTTTGTATAAGGCACTTGGGGAAACCCAGGGAGTGAATAGTGAGGGTATATGTGACAAATGGAGGGAGGAATTTGGTTTTGATATTCCAAAAGAAAACTGGTATAAGGGTTGCCTTTCAATGGCTAAGCTTACATACTCCTATACCTGAAGGCTGTTTTCTTGGCAGATACTGACCAGGTTCTTTCATACTGCTACAGTGACAGCACACTTTACCCCTGCACATTCAGGGGCTTGCTGGCAGTTGTGTGGGGAATTAAAGGCACATCACACTCACATATTCTGGGCCTGTCCTTTAATACAATCTTTTCTGACTTCATTACAGTTGGAATTGAGATCCCTTTTTGATGTCTCACTCACCTTATCAACAGATTTATTTATCCTCCATGTCTTTCCTCTGGAGTGTAGAGATCCACTTACATGATACCTCCTAGGGGCTTTGTTGCTAGTGGCCAAAAAGGCCCTGACATGACATTGGCTTGCCCCCAATGTTCCCACTGTGTTGGAATGGAGGGAGATTGTTACTCGGATTTATAGATCAGAAAGAATCTCTTATCATTTAAATGATAAAACTGATTTATTTACAGTGAAAGTGTCTAGATGGGTACTTTACATTATGTTTAAGGATCCCTCCTTTGTCCCATAAAAGAATCCCATGGAACGAGGGTCCATGAGGGGACAAGAATCACTGAGTTCAACTTTGAATGACTTAATTGATAAGGTCAGTTGTCCAGGTGTTAGAGTAGGGGCTTGGTTTAATTGTGCAATTCAACTGAATTAATTATGTACCAGTCAGAGTCTGTAGCATATGTTGTATAAGTTCTTATAGTAACCCTACCTTATGAAATTATTTATTTGTAACTCAATATTTTAATTCTCTTTCCTGTATTTTTTTTTTATTTCATTTTTTCCTTTTTTTTCTCATTCCTGCTTTCCTTCACTAAGACACTGTATGCAATGTAATTACAATGCTATGCTAAATGATTTGCATTGTAACCCTGTAACAGGATGACAGATTTAATAGAGACCCCCCCTTTTCTATTTCTACACTTTAAGTCTGTTGCAGCAGCAGCTCTAAATCTGTTCTTGGTTTCCTCTGTTTCCCCTTTCCCCTTAGGCAGCTAGGCCACCTGTCTACAGTTCTTTCTGTCCCTTTCTGGTCTCGTAATGTCAATCCCGTACATAAGCTCCTCGAATGTGTGCACGACTCCCTACGCGACTGTGCACACGTTCACCTTCTCGAAAACGCACAGTGTAATGTAAAGATTATGGTACGGATGTAAATAAAATCGAAAGCTAGATAGCCTCAGCTATAGATTCTGGTATGCAGTGTAGTTATGCAACCCCCTTTACTGTTAGCATACAGGCTTGTGAAAGTACCAGTATGAATTTAGAGACTTTACTCCCCCTCTTTAGTTTGTTGCCTTTAATGTTCTGCATGTCTGAAAACCTCAGGAAGCCTAGCGGCTTATAATTTGGCTCTGTTTCCGTATATATTGACTCTGTTTCCATATATCTGTTTCTGGTATGTTGCAACCCCCCAACCTGAAGGTAAAGAAAAGTGTCTTCAGCTGCTTACCTATTGAGAAGCAAGCAGATTTCCGCTTGGCTTTCTTTAATTAAGCCGAATAGCTGATTTTGTCAACTCAAATGATAGTAGCGCTTTGTGTAGACGCTACATAGTTGTTCCAATGCTTTAATAAGGAACATTAAATATATATTAGAAGTCATACCTGCTGGGTTTTCACCGCGATGTAAGAACGTTGTGGCCTCTGCCTACTTTCACTGCCTCTCTATAGGAGATGGCCGGCAATCCTCCCCCCATTCTTATGGATTGGTTTGAGGGTGGAGCTTAGTTACAAGAGACAAACTGTCGTCTTTACCATTACAGAATAGTATCAAGTATTAAACAACCTGAATGCTTCATGTAATGTTTAAAGTTGTTTAAAGATGATTGTTTTAAAAATAATTATAATGCCATAGCGAAAATAGGTGGAAGTAGGTGGGGATTGCCATGTCACATGATACTCTTGCTATATAAAAGAAGGGTGTATTCTACAGCTAATTAGTTCATTTTGGGTCTAGCTAGGGGCTAGATCCTATGTTCTCTTGTTTGGTACATCGCTGGGCTATCTGTCTCAATACATGAAGCCAATCTTTTGTTTCTTTTTTACTTTGTTTGGTCATACAGTACGCTATACTATTAATGGATCCTGCTGAATAAAGCTAATTTGTTTTGGCACTTCAAATGGTGTTTCTCACTCCTCTGTTACACTGGTGAGAGAAGTGGGATTACTTTGAGACGGAGTCTTGAGGTAGGAATACCGGTCCTGGTATTCACATTACAACATGTTGGAGCCATCAGCAGCCAGTTCGCCAGTTACTAGCCAACTGAGCCCAAGCAGGGTCCAGACTCGCAGAATGACTGAACTGTCCCAATTACCGCTTCTGACGGGTCTACCAGATGTACGACGATGGGAGACCAAGAAGGAAGGTCTAGAGATAGAATAGGGTGCTACCGCTCCAGAGGTGGACGAGACCGGAGACCAATCCCCTGAAGAGGTACCTGACCTATTACGATGGCTGTGTATATGACAGTTGGAACTGGAGAAACAGCGAGAGGTGAATCGACAGCAGAATGAAGCCTGATGGACTGATAAAATCAAGGCCATCCAAACGTTGGGAACAGCAGCCAGGTCACCTCAGCCTACACCTAGAGAATAGGAAGGGCCCAGGACATTAAAATCTCAAAATTAACAGATACTGATGATATCGAAGCATACATTACCACTTTCAAAAGAGTGGCAGAAGCTTGCTGGTGGCCAAAAGAACAGTGGATGGTGAGACTTGCTCCCTATTTATCGGGGAAGGCACAAATGGCTTACAGTCGTGTGGACAGTGCCCATATTCATGACTATGATTATGTACGCCAAGCCATTTTTAAAAGATATGATATAAGCGTGGAAACCTATCGCCAACGATTTAGAGCCTTCAAATACCATCCAGCAATATCTCCTCAGGAAGTGTACACCCAGTTATGGGACCTTAGTAATAAATGGCTGCAACCCCACCTGAGAACCATAGAGCAAATAATGGAAGCCATTACCTTGGAACAGTTTATTAAAATACTCCTGACAGACATACAAATATGGGTGAGGGAACATCACCCTGAGACTGCCCAGAAAGCCATAGACCTTGTGGAAGATTTTATAACTGCTAGATTACCTCAGCCAAGACATGTTGGGACTCCTGGACCTATACCCCTGGTAAGACCTGTCACTATTACTAATTCCACTCATCCAGGGATAATTCCAGTGGCTAAGGGACGCATTGAAGGGACTTTGGGAGCTAAAATGGGAAAGGGACTTAACCCTGATATTATTTGTCATGCTTGTCAAGGGAAGGGCCATATTGCAAGGTATTGCCCACATAAAAAGAAGGAGCAGGCACATCTTGCTTTGGCTAACTGGGGTCATTATCTTATGGTGGTAACATTAAACGGGAATGAAGTACCTGCTTTAATAGACCCTGGGAGCAAGCAGACTCTGATCCGAGCAGCATTACTACCTGGGAAACTCAGTACACAGAACACTACCAAGGTCACCTGTATTCATGGGGATATACATGCCTATCCTGTTCATCAGATTATCTTGGGAATTCAGGGACAAGAACAACTAATGAATGTGGGCCTGGTACCTAATCTACCTGTACCGGTGTTTATTGGGCAAGATTATCCTAATTTTGATTCCCTACTGGACAAAGACTCTCAGCTGTCAGCTGTAACCACCAGAGCACAAAGTAAACATGAAGCAGCTTTCCCCCAGATGTTCTCTTTTGAAGATGAGATTTATACTGCTCCAGGAAAAGATAGAAAATCAAAATTAAGTTGAAGGAGAGCAAAAGCATTGTGGAATTATAACAAGGACTCACATGTTAAAAAGGACACTATTGATGTTAAAATGGACTTTAAAAAAGAGCAGACTAATGATTGTACATTAAGACCTTGTTTTGCACAGGTTGTAGATGCTAAGAGTCAGGAAGATTTCCCCAGGTATATTGTGAATGACCACCTTTTGTACAGAGAGTGCCAGAATCCTAAAACTGGGAATATTATAGAACAGTTATTAGTTCCTTCTCAATATCGCCAACAGTTAATCATGTTAGCACATGATACCCCAATGGCAGGGCATTTAGGGAGGGACAAAACTCTCAGCAGACTGTTGTATCGGTACTACTGGCCTGGGATCCATGAACAGGTTGCCACATACTGTCAAACCTGTCCAGAATGCCAGAAGGTAGCCACTGTCTCTAAGGCAGAAAAAGTACCTTTACAACTCCTTCCTTTAGTGGATACTCCTTTTGATTGTATAGCCATGGATATTGTGGGGCCCTTGCCTAAAAGCACTAAGGGTAATCGCTTTATACTGGTAGTCTGTGACTATGCCACTCGCTACCCTGAAGCCATTCCCCTATGAACAGTCACAGCTCCAGGATTGCAGAAGAATTATTAAAAATTTTTAGTCAAATAGGAATACCCAGAGAAATCCTCACAGATAGAGGTAGTAACTTTTGATCTGCTCTATTAGCCCACCTTTATCAATCATTAGGAGTTGGGGCTGTATACACTTCCCCCTACCACCCCAAAACTGATGGACTGGTTGAAAGGTTTAATAAAACTTTAAAGAAAATGATTATGAAGTATGTGCAGGATGAGGGGAATGCATGGGATCTTAACCTTCCCTATTTTATGTTTGCGTATAGGGAGGTGCCCCAAGCATCTACGGGGTTCTCACCGTTCGAGCTGCTTTATGGGAGAAACCCAAGGGGACCATTAGATATCATAAAAGAAAAGTGGGAAGGTAAAGACTCACAAGAAAAAAACACAAGTATAGAATACATTACTCAGTTACGACAGAGCTTGGCTAGATACATTACCTTGGCCCATCAGACTAATGCCATAAAACAGAAGAAACAAAAGCAGTGCTATGATAGCGGAGTGGGTAGAAAACAATTTCAGCCAGGGGATAGAGTTTTATTACTTTTACCATCCTCCGAAAGTAAGTTGTTGATGAAATGGCAGGGGCCATACATTATACAGAAACAAATTGGACCTGTCAATTATGAGGTAGACATTCTAGGGAAGTGTAGAAGATTACAAGTGTACCATGCAAACTTACTGAAATGGTGGCATGATAGGGATACTGTTAAAACCACCTCTAGCCTGTATGTATGCCCTGAAGAGCCTACAAGTGAAATAGACTAAGTCTATCAGAGACTGGAAAAAGATGTTGGAGGTGTTGAACTAGTCACTGTAAATACTGACCTAGAAGAGGGCCAAAAGGTAGAATCAGACAGATTGTTACAAGATTTTCATAAGACCTTCTCCTGTCAACCAGGAAAAGCAAAGGGGGTGGCACATCGAATATGTTTGAATAAGCAGACAGTCATAAGGCAGAAGCCTTATCGGATACCCGAAAAGGTGAAATTTGAGGTTATAACTGAGATAGAGAAAATGCAGGCTTTAGGAATTATAGAACCCTCTGCCAGTGAGTGGTGTTCCCCGATGGTGATCGTGGATAAGAAGGATGGTGGTATTCGAATTTGCATAGATTTTTGCTGCCTAAATTCTATCTCAAAATTCGACGCATATCCTATGCCTCGAATTGATGATATTATAGATCACCTTGGGAAGGCTAAATATATCAGCACTCTTGATTTGACCAAGGGGTACTGGCAAATTCCCCTAAACCCTGAAGACAAAGAAAAGACAGCCTTTAGAACTCCTATTGGGCATTTTCGCTTTACTACCATGCCTTTTGGGCTACATGGTACCCCGGCAACTTTTCAAAGGTTTATGGACAATCTACTTAGAACACATGTACAATATAGTGCAGCCTACTTGGACGATGTTGTAGTGTTTAGTCAAACCTGGGAAGACCACCTACAACATTTAAAGAACATTTTGACAACTATCGCCCAAGCTGGATTGACCATAAACCCTTCTAAATGTGTCTTAGCTATGCAGGAAGTTAAATATCTAGGGTTCTGGATAGGTTGAGGGCAAATAAAACCTGATGTTGGAAAAGTAGATGCCCTAGCAAATAGTCCCCGTCCATTTACGAAACTTCATGTAAGATTATTTCTAGGACTTGCCGGCTATTATAGAAGGTTTGTGCCACATTTTTCAACCATAGCAAGCCCTCTTAATGACTTAGCAAAAAAGAAGAGTCCATCTGTAGTAAAATGGACCCCAGAATGTGAAAAGGCTTTCTGTACCGTAAAGGGATGCCTATGTGCATCTTCTGTATTAACAAGTCCCGATTTTACCCTTCCATTCATTGTGCAAACTGACACCTCTAACACTGGTATCGGGGCGGTCCTTACACAAATCATTGAAGGGGAAGGACACCCCATAATTTACATCAGCAGAAAACTACATATTAGGGAGATTAAATATTCTACAATCGAGAAGGAATGTTTAGCTCTAAAATGGGCTATAGAGACATTAAGATTTTATTTATGGGGTGCCGAGTTTGAGGTTTGGACAGACCACAACCCTTTGTGCTGGCTCCATGCTATGAAAGAGAAAAATCCTCACATTATTCGGTGGTACCTGGCCTTACAGCCGTATAAATTCATTATTAAACATACAGCTGGAACCGCAAACAAAAATGCGGACTTTATGTCTCAATTTGGAGCTGACCTACATGAATCAGACCTTGGGGTAATGAATAATTCAGCACCATGGGAAAGGATAGTATGCTTTAGCATTTAGTGTGTTGTATATTTAAGAGTAAGAAGGGAGCCTGGGGTGGAGCTTTGGAGAGTGGGTGGGCTGAAGCTCAATCTCTCTGAAGAGAGATCTGAATGATTGAGAACCTACTGTTAATAGAGATAATGGAACGAAAAAAAAAATCCATAGTTCGGGTTTTTGTCTTAGGTGGGGAGGATTATGTAACAGGATGAGATTTAATAGAGACCCCCCCTTTTCTATTTCTACACTTTAAGTCTGTTGCAGCAGCAGCTCTAAATCTGTTCTTGGTTTCCTCTATTTCCCCTTTCCCCTTAGGCAGCTAGGCCACCTGTCTACAGTTCTTTCTGTCCCTTTCTGGTCTCGTAATGTCAATCCCATACATAAGCTCCTCGAATGTGTACACGACTCCCTACGCGACTGTGTGCACATTCGCCTTCTCGAAAGCGCACAGTGTAATGTAAAGATTATGGTGCGGATGTAAATAAAACTGAAAGCTAGATAGCCTCAGCTATAGATTCCGCTATGCAGTGTAGTTATGCAACCCCCTTTACTGTTAGCATACAGGCTTGTGAAAGTACTGGTACGAATTTAGAGACTTTACTCCCCCCCTTTAGTTTGTTGCCTCTAATGTTCTGCACATCTGAAAACCTCAGGAAGCCTAGCTGCTTATAATTTGGTTCTGTTTCCGTATATATTGACTCTGTTTCCATATATCTGTTTCTGGTATGTTGTGACCCCCCCCCCCAACCTGAAGGCAAAGAAAAGTGTCTTCAGCTGCTTACCTATTGAGAAGCAAGCAGCATTTCGTTTGGCTTTCTTTAATAAAGCCGAATAGCTGATTTTGTCAACCAAATGATAGTAGCGTTTGTGTAGACGCTACATAGTTGTTCCAATGCCTTAATAAGGAACATTAAATATATATTAGAAGTCATACTTGTTGGTGGTTTTCACCTCGATGTAAGAACGCTGTGGCCTCTGCCTACTTTCACTGCCTCTCTATAGGAGTTGGCCGGCGATCCTCCCCCCATTCTTATGGATTGGTTTGAGGGTGGTTCTTAGTTACAAGAGACAAACTGTCGTCTTTACCATTACAGAATAGTATCAAGTACTAAACAACCTGAATGCTTCATGTAATGTTTAAAGACAATTGTTTTAAAAATAATTATAATGCCATAGCGAAAATAGGTGGAAGTAGGTGGGGATTGCCATGTCACATGATACTTTCGCTATATAAAAGAAGGGTGTATTCTACAGCTAATTAGTCCGTTTTGGGTCTAGCTAGGGGCTAGACCCTATGTTCTCTTGTTTGGTACATTGCTGGGCTATCTGTCTCAATACATGAAGCCAATCTTTTGTTTCTTTTTTACTTTGTTTGGTCGTACAGTACGCTATACTATTAATGGATCCTGCTGAATAAAGCTAATGTGTTTTGGCACTTCAAATGGTGTTTCTCACTCCTCTGTTACAAACCCTAAACAATTTAAATATTTTATGAATTGTGACTGTCTGTCTTCCCCTTCCTTCCCTCCCTCTCAGCCTTTTTTTCTTTTGTATCCCCCCTTACCCCAGTTGTAAAAATTATTATCTTGAATAAAAATTATAATAACAAAAAAAATGGAAAAATCATGACCTCACTAAAAACAAGATATTGCATCTAATCTGGGACAGCATGAGTAAATACAGAGCAGAAATGTGTAAATTAAGATCCCTACAGCAATGAGATGTAGCAGTTCCTCTGCACTATCCAGGATACAAATTATAGGATAAGAAATATTTAAAGGAAATCTACTCTAAACTGAACTTCACTGTGGTCACTGACATAAACAAACAGTTTCTTTATTGTAACAGTCACACAGGAGCCTGGTGTGCATATTTTATGGGACACATACAAAAAGAGGTGAGAAAGAATATGTGCCTCAGCTGGGGCTTGAACCCCGGCTGCCCAGAATACCATTCTGATTGCTCTAACCAGCTGTGCCACTGAAACAACTGGAACCTGGACCATCTTCAAGCACATTACACTTTCTCAAATGCACAACCCAATGGCAACACAAAAATTTACTTGTAACAATCACACAGGAGTATGGTGTGCATATCTTATGGAACACATAAGATATGAGAAAGAATAAGTGCCTCAGCTGGGACTTGAACCCAGGCTGCCTGGCAGTATTGTTGCCATGAGGATGTGTGTGTTGTGTGTGTGTGTGTGTGTGTGTGTGTGTGTGTGTGTGTGTGTGTGTGATGTACAAAATATAAGATAGACATTTAAAGGAAATCTACTCTAAACTGAACTTCACTATGTTCACTGAGATAAACAGTTTATTTTATAACATATTAGAATACAATATTTATTTTGAATGTTGTGGCCATGAGGATGGCATGCATATATATATATATATACAGAGAGAGATAAAGAGAAAGAGAGAGAGATAGAGAGAGAGAGAGAGAGAGAGAGAGACGAGAGAGTGTGTGTATATGTGTGTGTGTGTGTGTGTGTGTGTGTGTGTGTGTGTGTTGTATCTCAATATATTTTTCCCAAAAAGATAGTAAAAATGTCTTCTTATTGATACATATTTAGTCTAAGCAGTTTACCGAAGACGTGGCATATGTCTGAGACTGCTCATCAAATAGTGTCTGTAGAGGTTAAAAAAAACAGTGTAAATCATTGATTTGCTGGGTAAAGGGTGACATTTATGAGGTATGAATTTTTCTTGAAAGGCAATACATTCCCAAGTTAAACTAGTATTAAGAAACTGTTTAAATGTTTAGTATTTAAATGTGCAAATCTCCAGTTTCATAGGCAACCAATATTTAACAAATATTTAACAAGCTGCTTACATTTTCTAATGGCATCTGATAAGCAGCCTGGAGTTATATCTCCAACATTCTTAACAGAAAGAAGATAATATTTTATTGCAGTTGGCTAGAAGGATACATTGAAAAGCTGAAAATGTGTTCCACAATACTCCATTTTCCAGCTGTAGATAGTAAGAGGGCTGTAGGCTCCAGAGGTTAAAAAACAGTGTAAATCATAGATTTGCTGGGGAAAGGGTGTCATTTATGAGGTATGACTCTTTCTTGAAAGACAATACATTCCCAAGTTAAACTAGTATCAAGAAGCTGTTTAAATGCTTAGTATTTAAATGTGCAAATCTCCAGTTTCATAGGCACCTAATATTTAACAAATATTTAACAAGCTGGTTCAGTTTCCTAATGGCATCTGATAAGCAGCTTAGAGTTATGTCTCCAACATTCTTCACAGAAAGAAGGGAATATTTTATTTCAGTGGCATGGAAGGATATATTGAAATGTCCAAAACATGTGTTCCACAAAACTCCATTTTCAAGCTACAGATAGCAAAATGGCTGTAGGCTCTGTCCCCAGCCATAAAAAGTGGGGACAGGGATAAAGGGGGTGGCCACTATGACCAGTGCAGTGTAGTTAGGTAGGCTGGGCAGACTTAATGGGAGTATGGTCTTTTTCTGCAACCATTGTCTATGTACTGTACCTATCTATGTTGCTTATGTCTGTAGAGTTTTTTTTTTGTTTCATTTCTGCTTTGAAAAGAAGCTGTTAAGCTGCAGGTAGACTTTGTGTTCTTTCTTTTGCTATGTATCAACCTGTAGACCTCTCATAATCTTACTGTCATTTCACAGCCCCACTTCTGTATGTGAGTTCTAACTTACTGCTCCATCCTTTTCTGTTCCCCATAATATTAGAATGCTTGAGAATGGATGATTTGTGATCAGTAATTATGAAGTGTTGCTATGAAGCCACTAGTCTGAGTGCTGCCTGCACAGATTGTATTCAGCTCAGTAATTGGGGGAGCAGACAGAGTTGTTGGGAAAACAGTAGTACAATGTCATGAGGTCACTACTAGCTTGAAAATATAGTTCAGTAACCAAGCTGTTGATTAAAATGGGGAATTAATTAATGGTAAGCTGTGTGGAATTTAAACATCCATCTGCAGAATGCCCATGGAATGACCATTCTGATTCTGTGGAATTTTGTGGAATTTTCATTAAACTTCTGTGGAAATTTTCCAAATGTTAAATTTCAGTTATTTACACTGTAATGTTAAAAGTATGTGCCCAATTGACACCAAAGATGGAAAGAAAGCCATACCAAATGACATACAACAATATACCAAATTTCTGACTTATAGGTTGAAAGGGGGCAGAGTTATGGGTGACCAAGCAGTTAATCAAAATTAAATGTTTAGTTATTTTGACATAATTTTTAAATTTCTCATCCAAATTTCTCCACAATGTCTGAATTTAGGGAATGTTCCAACATGATTATATACACTGCATTTTAAGTCTCAAGCTTCAATGGAAGCTGAGTTATAGGTAGCCAATTTGCCAAATTTAGATTTCTGTAATTTTTGTATAATTTTGATAGTATTCATTGAAATGTTGTACAATTTGACAGGTATACAGGATGTCACTACATTTGTATATATACATAGTTTCAGATTTCAAGATTCAAGTGGGACTGAGTTATAGCCTGCTAAACATCTTGCCAACATTTAAATTTCAGTTATTTCCCTGTAATTTAAAAAAAACATATCCAAATGTTACCAGAGTTGAAACATTTAAATGACTATACCACATTGTCATTTCTGAAAAAGTTCATATTTGCAGCTTTAAATGTGATTGAATTAAAAGTAGTCAATCTTTCACAACATTTAAAAATTAAATTTTGCAAGAATGTAAACTACAAATATAAGCCCCATAAACTTTAAAACTAGAAAATGCAATACCATGAAATTTAGCAGGTTCTTAGACCTTACAAGGAGACTGTGCATGCTAATTTTATTATTTGCTTGCTGCCAGAAATGGCAAAATAATAGGGCTGTGCAAGGACCGAATAGTATTTCCCGAATACCACAAATAGTAGGCTTGCTGAATATTTGGATGGACGTTCCAAATAGTCCACTATTCAACCACTATTTGGAACATACTATTTGGTGGGTTAGATTTCAAAATCTCACAGAGCTTTTTTGGCCAATTGGAGGCTGTTTTTGGAGTTCACAAACAGGAACATCATGTGATCACCTCACTCTGAATGTGTAGCATAGAGTTCAATATATAGAGAGACTAGAGTGCATACTTCAGTGGCTCAGTTGAAGCAGCGTGCCCACCATATTAAAGGAGGATTGAGGTGCCAGCAGAATAGTATGAACTCTTCTTGAAACTTAGACAGCAGCACCAGCACACTGTTCTGAGAGCACTTTGCTGATCCAGTTGGATAAGAAGCACCACTGACAGCAGGGAAATGATGAAGTGGATGCACACTCTGGTGACAAAAACAAGGCATGCTCATTTGTACTTTGCTTGTATAAGCAGTCCATTACTCAATTGCTGTCAGAACAGTGTGACAGTGCCACTGTCTATCTACTGCATTTGCAGCATCATCATTTCTTGTAGTGCCCCTTGAGACCTTTGTGACCATATAGAGATTGTCACTTAACTCCAGATATTGACAGAGTTATAGCCTGTTGAATTTCCAGTGTTATCCCATGGGAATCATTATGTTTTATTACTTACTTTTCTTAATGGCCACAATTATTTAAGGGAATGGCATATGTTATTCTTGCAGTATCCCTTGAGATCTTCTTGACCATATAGAGATTGTCACTTAACTTCAAATATTGATGGAGTTATGGCCTGTTGAAGTTCTAGTGTTATCCTACAGGAATCGTTATGCTTTATTACTTGCTTTTTTAATGGCCACAATTATTTAAGGGTGCAGCATATGTTATTCTTGTGGTACTTCTTGAGACCTTTGTGACCATATAGAGATTGTCACTTAACTCCAAATATTGACAGAGTTATGGCCTGTTGAATTTCCAGTGTTATCCTGCAGGAATCGTTATGCTTTATTACTTGCTTTTTTAATGGCCACAATTATTTAAGGGTGCACAATATGTTATTCTTGTAGTACCCCTTAAGACCTTTGTGACCATATAGAGATTGTCACTTAACTCCAAATATTGATGGAGTTATGTCCTGTTGAAGTTCCAGTGTTATCCTATGGGAATCATTACATTCAATTACTTGTTTTTTTAATGGCCACAGTCATTTAAGGGTGCAGCATATGTTATTCTTGTGGTTCCTCTAGAGACCTTTGTGACCATATAGAGATTGTCACCTCTGCATCCTCCTCCTGAGGCACCAACAGCACAAGCCAGCCTCTGGCACCAGTGTACAAGCCAAAGTGCCACGAACTCTGCATCCTCCTCCTGAAGCAATGGCAGCACAAGACAACCTCTGTCACCAGTGTAAGAGCCAATGTGCCGTGACCTCTCTTCCTCCTCTTCCTGAAGCCATTGTAAGGGCTTTTGTAGCATTTCTATAATAAGGCAATTTTTCTGGCCAAATACCATTTATTGAATAATGAATATTTGGGACCCAAATCCTGAATATTTGGCTGAATATTCAGGAAAAGGTATTCACACAGCCCTACAAATAACATCCGTACTTAAAGTCAAATCGCAAGAGTCTTTGAGAAAATTGTAGAATTTCATTCTTCCCCCTTCTCCCACCTCCTACCTTTTGGATCCTGTCACCCTTGCAGGGTTCTCAACATCCATAAGAAGCATAGTTCCTGGCTGCCCTACCATCCTCCCATTCCTCCCCTCTTTTCTGCACCCCCCTTAGCCGCTCCTTCTCTCACCTCCTTATCTGTCTGGTACAGTTCCCCTTGCAGGGTTCTCAGCATCTTGAAGGGGTATAGCTCCTGCCTTCCCTACTCCCACTCCTCCCCCTATTTTCACCACCCCACTCAGCTTCTCCCTTCTCTCACCTCCTAGCTGCTGAGCCCTGTCCCCTTCAGGGTCCTCTGCATCCTGAAGGGGTATAGTTCCTGCTGCCTCCCTTCCTCCCTCCTTCCCTTCCTCCCCCCATCTTGCCTTCCCCAATCACCTCCGCTAATGCTATAACTGCCTTTCTATTAGACCTATATTAGTATTCATTTACTGCTAAATAGTACTTAGTAACCCAGTGCTCAATCTGCAGCTGATAGCACTTCCAGGCATTTCTCCATCTTCTACCATACCCGACCTTCATTGCCTATTCTTGGTTTATCATTGTTTACTGTATTTGTAGTTGATGTTTGGTATTAGTGCTTGCACTGTATGTTATACTGTTTTTCTGCCTGCTCTACGCTTTAAATAATGAATTGTAAATTGTTATGTTTCTGCCTATTCTTCCCATCTTTGTAACCCCCCCAGGCGCTTTTGGAAACAAGCTGTTTGCAACTCATGTTATCTTTCCTGATGAAACCTTTTGAAATAAATAAATAAAAATTCCATAAAACTGGAATTTGCTATTTTTACTCAGCCGTATCAGGAGGATTCTAATTAAAAGATAGGGGTATGAGAAGCAGGTAGTGCCGAGGTCACCAGGAACAGGAGTTAGATGCATAGTTTCACCAAGAAATGGACAGCTGAGTTGGGTAGTACAACAGTGGTAGACCCCCAGGTTGGAACAAGGAAGCACATAGTGTCAACAATTCCAACCCAAATGCAGGATATTTAAGGATCACATCCAGTAAATTTATGATCTAGGGAGCCTGATGTGCATGCAAGTCTGGGACTTAGTCTTACTCAAAAAGATGTAGTGGGGGAAGACAATGTCTGGGGCAGCAGGAAGGAAGAATTCTGGCTATTCCAACAGGGTAGGTTGATAGGAAAATGAGAAGGTGACTCCGATTTTAAGAGAGTTTTTCACTGTAAAGAACAAAGGGGATATCAGTGGGATCAGAAGTTCTACTGAATCAATCTGGCTATGCTAAAAGAGAAGGGGGGGGGAGATTGTCACCCAGAGAGGAACAGCAGCACTGCAAAAAGATCAGCCCAGCTTATCAAATGAAGTAGTGATACATGCATTGTTTTTTTCCATATCGGTGTTTTTCCTTCTGGTGGGCAAGCAGCTTGTGTCAGCCGACTGCACCAGAGATATACAGTCCCTTCAGGCCACCCCCACTTCCCTGGCAGGACCACTGGAGCCAGCGTGGAGGCATCATCCAGCTGCCCCCCTCAATTTTTCCAGTTTTCTCCCTTAACTTCCCCAGCGCCCCAGTCAAGGTCAGGCGTATGCATGGAGGCCTCACACACTCCTTGGCACAGCCAGATCCACTCCTCCTACCCTTGGCCTAGCACCCAACTCACTCACTCACTCACAGCCTGCACCACCATCAAGCCTCCATGTAGTGGTGGTCTTGTGCTGAGAGAGCTGACCTCTCCTACTCGGGAGAGGAGAGCTGCCTGGCAGTCGATCTATCCACTCCTGGCCCTTCCCCCCTCGGACCAAAATCCGGCATCCTGTGCTCATTCCCAAACACAGGTTGTCAGTGTGATGAGAGGTAAAGCACCCAGTGTTTCATCCCTCTCGCCATCGGGCCAGCTCTGATACGTGAATTGTTAATGTTAAATTCCACAAAAAGAATTCTGGATTACATAGATACATAGACAGTGTCAGTAGATAATGGCCTATGGCCCACCTAGTCTGCCCATTTGAGCTTGTAAGTTCAGTTTGTTTTCCTAGAAGTCTATTTCCCCTTACCCCTGACCTCTAGAATTCCTTTATGTCTATCCCATGCATTCTTAAATCCCATGATTGTTTCAGCCCCCACCACTTCCTCTGGCAGGGTGTTCCACTTGTCCACCACCCGTTCTGTGAAGAAATTCTTTCTCATGTTTCATCTGAATTGTCCTCTCTCCAACTTCATCCCATGCCCTCTAGTCCTGAAACATCTTTTTCGCTTAAAAATAGTGTTTTCCTGCACCCTGTTCCTCCCTGTAAGATACTTGTATGTCTCTATCATATCCCCTCCTCCTCTCCTCCAGGGAGTACATGTTCAGTTCCTTCAACCTGTCTTCATAGGACTTGTGATGCAACCCATGCACCATCTTTGTTGCCCTCCTCTGAACCTTCTCTACCCTGTCTATGTCCTTACGTAGGTATGGTCTCCAGAACTGTACACTGTACTCCAGGTGGGGCCTCACTAGTGTCTTGTATAGCGGAATTATGACCTCCCTTTTCCTGCTGGTGATGCCCCTGCCTATACATCCCAGCATCCTATTTGCTTTACCTGATGCCTTGTCACACTGTTTCCTACCTTGAGGTCATCAGAGATGACAACCCCAAGATCCCTTTCCTGCTTGGTGCATGCTATATCCTCACCCCCAACTGATATATTGTGCCAGGGTTTTGTGCCCATATGCATTATCTTGCACTTCTTTGCATTGAATTTCAACTGCCAAACCCTTGACCATTCTTCAAGTTTCTGCAGGTCCTTCTCATTCTGTCTACACCCTCTGGTGTGTGTCTACTCTGTTACAGAGCTTTGTGTCATCAGCGAACAGTGAAATTCTGCCTTCTATATCCTGTGCAATGTCACTGATGAAGATGTTGAATAGGACCAGTCCCAGCACTGATCCCTGTGGTACCCCACTGGTCACTCTTCCCTCTGTGGAGTGACAGCCATTTACCACCACCCTCTGTGTCCTGCTACCCAGCCAGTTACCTACCCACCACACTACTGTCCTGCCCACACCCATATTCCCCAGTTTGTGTAATAGTCTTCTATGTGGCACAGTGTCAAAGGCCTTGCTGAAGTCCAGATAGGCCATGTCCACTGCCCTCCCCTGATCCACCTCCCTAGTCACCCAGTCAAAAAATTCAATGAGGTTGTTCTGACATGACCTCCCCCTGGTGAAACCATGCTGCCTTGGGTCCTATAGTCCATTGACAACCAGATGTTCCACCAATTCTCCTTCAGTAGTGCTTCCATGATCTTTCCCACTACCGAGGTGAGGCTGACTGGTCTGTAGTTCCCTGCTTCCTCTTTGTTCCCACTTTTGTATAAGGGGACTACATCTGCTGTCCTCCAGTCTTTGGGTACCTCCCCTGTTTCCAGTGATTGGCTGAACAGGATAGCCAGAGGTTCAGCCACCACCTCTCTTAGTTCTTTAAGGACCCTGGGGTGCACCCAATCTGGCCCCATTGCTTTATCAGCTCTTATTATTTCCAGTTCCTTCAGGACCCTTTCTCGCGTAAAGGGACTTGTGTCCATTTCTATACCATTCTCAACCCTTGTACTCCCTTCAGACCCATTACCCCCCTCTTCTTTAGTAAAGACTGAGCAGAAATACCTGTTCAATATGTCAGCTTTACTGTTGTCATCCTCCACGCGGCTCCCATCCTCCCCCTTCAGTCTCACTATCCCTCCCTTTGTCCTTCTTTTTTCACTTATGTACCTGTAAAGGTTTTGTCCCTTTAACCACTGATTTTGCAATGTGTTCTTCTGTCTGAGCTTTGGCTTCCTTACTGACTTCCCTGCCTCCCTTTGTTTCTCCTGGTACTTCTCCCTATCCCGTTCTGCCTGTGTCTTTTTGTATTGCCTGAATGCAATCTTTTTGGCTTTCACTTTCTTTGCTACCTCTTTGGAAAACCATAATGGTCTCCACTTTCTTTTCATCTTGCTAACCTGCTTAATGCATAATTCTGTTGTTCTTATAATCCCCATTTTAAATACTGCCCACTGTTCCTCAATCCCTGATTCCTGTCCCATTCCCCTTAATGCTCTTTCAAGCATCTCCCCATTTTCCCAAAGTCTGCCCCCCTAAAATCCAGGATACGTGTTTTTGTGTGGTTTGGTTCTGCTCTTTCTGTGATTTCAAACCACAATGACTGGTGGTCACTGTTACCCAGGTGCTCCCCACTGTTACCCCCATCACACTGTCCCTGTTTGTGAGCACAAAGGTCCAGTATTGCCTTCTGCCGAGTTGGTTCCATGACCAGTTGCTTGAGGAAGGCACCCTGAAGGGAGTCCAGGATAAATCTGCTCCTAGTTGATGCTGCTGCTGGGATGCTCCAGTCCACGTCTGGAATATTGAAGTCTCCAACCAGTACTACCTCACCCTTGTCTGCCATCCTTTGGATGGCTAGCATCAGCTCCCTCTCTGTTTCTTCCTCCTGGGCTGGTGGTCTATAGACCACACCTGTGCGGATGGCTGGCCCCATTTTCCTTTCCAGCTTAACCCACAGTATCTCTCCCCCATTTTGTTCCTCCTGGATCTGTGTGGCCCTTATGTCATTTTTCACATACAGTGCCACCCCTCCTCCCTTCCTGCCTGCTCTGTCTCTTCTGAATATGTTGTAGCCAGGTATGGCCATCTCCCAGTCATGGTTATCATTACACCAGGTTTCAGTGATGGCCACAATGTCCAGGTCTGACTGTACCATGACAGCCTCCAGATCTTCCATCTTGTTGCTAAGGCTCCTGGCATTTGCACACATGGCTTTCCATGATTGTTCATCTATATGCTACTATAAATATGTGAGAAAATGTTACCAATATTTTTTTTCTACTGCAAATTTAAAACTGCAAAACCAATTTATCCAGTTGTGTAAGACACCAGGATACACTGACTATGGATATTCATGTCAAATGTTAAGTCTGTGCTTGCAAGAGCATAGAAGTTACAAACATCCACATTTTTGAGAGTTTTTATGACATAGTAAAGATATGAACCCCTGTAACATAGCAATCTCTAATCCAATTATATCCATATTTAGATCATTCTATACAAATTACAAAAAGGTTATCCATGCTAATTTATACATGTCTAGAGCCAAAGGTGCCCGAGTTATATGCAGATGTGTTTGTTTCATGAAATTTCCCGCAAAAAATGAAATCATAGATTTTGAGCATATATCATTTTGAGATGATGAATCATATTGTCATGAAATCTGGCACATTATTAGAACACCTCTCATCAAGGGATCAAGCCAAATTTAAGATTTCTGACCCAATAGACGGCTGAGGTATATGCAGACAAAAATGTTCATAAAAGTTTGCAAAAAAACAAAAATGACATACTTTGAGCATCTATAATTTTGAAACTATCCATCCAAATGTCAAGATATTTGGTGTGCTATTAGCCATCCATCCAAAGAGAGAAAGTATCAAACTGTACAGCTCTGTCTTAAACAACAGCTGCATTATGACCAAATTACTAAATTTTAAAAAGTCCACAAAAGTATGATGACATTCTGTGAAATTTCACAGAATTTCATGAAATTTCATTGAAATTCCAAAACTTAGAGTTTTCCTATTCTGCACAGCTCTAGTCAGGTGATGTGTTAAGACCATAAAGTTTCTAGGATTTTGAAACCCATTTTTATAAAGAAGCATACCTAACTTTACCTATCACCTATACAGTATATGCCTTAGATGCTTATGAGGTTGAATGCTTTCAACTAACTTAGAAGTGTGTATATTTTGCATCAGAGGACAGGTCACTGTGAAGGGTGTCATTCCTTTTGAAAAATAATTTTTTTACTGAGAAATGTACAGCAGGCTTATAAAAAGGCAACATATTGTGCTTTTTGTGTAATGAGAAACACCCAGGATGAATACTAATACTGCAAGGAACAGAGTAGTGACTTGCTGTGGAAAGAGTCTTAGACTGAGGATGACAAATTACCAGCAGTACATTATGTTATATTAACCAAAGCTGGGCCTATTCCATTAAATATGTCCATAAGTGTCATAGGAGAGGGTATCCAAGGAAAATCGTATCTCTTTGCTGACAACACATGCTATGCAGCAGAGAAGACATAAGGAAGGGATGTGGAAGCTCAAGAAGGACATAGAGAAACAACAAAGGTGGTCTAAGGTCTGGCAGCTGAGATTCCATGCCAAGTAGTGCAAGTCAATACAAATGAGGATGCAGAATCCATGCACAGAATACTAGATGGGATGGGTTAGACAGGCCTCTTCAACATAGAAGAGGGATCTGGGGTTCACAATCAGTGACCCTCAATCAAGTGAGTGAATGCAACAAAGCATACAGCAAGGCATCAAAGATGCTGGAGTGTATAGGGAGGGGTTTTGACAGTAGAAGTGAGGTGTTTCTGTCACTGTACAGATCTCTGGTGAGGTCTCATCTGGAGTACTGGGCTCTGTTCTGGAGTTCTCACCTGACGAAAGGCATTGACAGACTACAGTGAAGGACTGCCAAGATGATCCAGAACTGGCAGGGCAGATCCTATGAGGACTGGCTGGAGGCATTAAATACTGTATGTACTTGCTTTGGGCCAGGCAGGAGAGGGAGAATGTGAATGAAACTTTGAGATTTCTCAGGGATATAAACAACATAAATAGTGAGTACCTATCTGTAAGAAATAGAAATGCAGTCACTAGGGGTCTTGACTGGATGTTGGTGAGAGCAAGTTTATGAAAATGTGAGGAACTTCTGCTTCACTGAGAGGGTGGTGGATCTATGGAACAGACTGCCAGTGAACATGATCAGGGCATCTATCCTGCATGGATTTAAACATGTCTCAAACAGCATAAGGAGATTAACTGTACCCAAGGGGGAAGCAATATGGGATTGAGAGATGGGGAGTGGGAGGTAGCAACCTATTAGTATAGTAGATTGGTGGGTTGAAATAATATAATAAGGGTAGACTAGATGGACCTTCAGTCTCCTTCTGCCATCAAAACATGTGTTTCTATATTTTTATGCAACACTGCAGTTTCTGATTACTTAGCTGTGTGACAGTTTCTGGCAGCCTGATACAGCATTCTTATGACAATCGGGGCATCATCCTCAGTAGCTAATTTGTTCTGTAAAAGGGTTACAAGGAATACTTTATAGCACAATTCAACCTTGCTCACCTCTGTGCCATGCACAAAGGGAACCCAAGGCTATCCCTGCACCAGTACAGCAGCAACTGTACCAGCACAGGGACATTGGTGGGGGATGGTATGCTAATGAAGCACTTTCTGGCTCAGAAGTCCACTGCCACATGCTGCAAAGTGTGGTGCCCCTTTAGAACTGCTGAGAGCAGTCTCAAAAAGATGCTACAAGCATGCAGCATATGCAGCGGGGAGGGGGGGAGAGAGACCCCCAATTGACAACATGGGACAAATGTTGCAAAGGGCCACATATTGAAAATTCCATGTGGGTGAATGAGGATGGGGGATTCCAACAGACACCAGGAAAGATGTTAGCTGTTATGCACAGTCAGGGGGCCACCAGACTATCAAGGAAGGACTACAATAAACAAATGTTATGAGTATCACCTCAGCCTACAAGCGGGTCATTGGGTAAAGGGTTGCCGGAGCAGGGTGATGACACAAGGGCAGTGCCTCTGCCACAGACATTTTGGTATAGCAGTATGCCATGTGACTGGTGCACTGCCATGCCCAAATGTGTGTAAGTGTAGCACGTCCATTACCTGCTGTCACAAACCCTGTTTGCAACCACAAACATTTAGGGGTCCACATTTGCATTATGACTTGTTGATAAATCTCCTAAATGACATATTAATGTTATCTCTTTGATATCTGTGTAACTTATTTGCCATGGTCACAATTGTAAAAGAGAGGTTCTCTCTCAGACTTGTGTACTAATGTTGATTGATTGATTGATTGACTGATGTACTGACTGACTTAACAGTCAGAGGTGACTCCTCCACCAGTGGCTAGAGTTAATTAAACATACCACCAGCAGCTTGCTCTGGTTCAATCTCACTTGGTTTCCATCTGTATTCCAACCCCCACCCCCCAGATGAGGCTTAAGATAGGCAGAATTGCCTAGCCCTCCTTTCCTGGTAAACAAAACCAAAAATAAACATAAAATAACTACAACCCTTACTGTATATGGCAATTTTCGGAGATTGTACAGTTGGAAGCCTCTATGCACCCCCGATGCCCACCATGCCTGACTGTGCCTGTGTCAAGGGTCCCAGATGTTATTACTTAAGGTCTGCATATTTTTTAATGAATAATCTGACATGGTAGCATGATAACCCTTCTACTGATATCTTCCAGGAGTGAAAGAGCAATCATTCAGCAGAGTTGTCTGTTGAACTCCTTGAGTGAGAGGTTTCTGGAAGATCTTTATTTTGCCTTTCTTGTTCAACAATAAACAAAACAAGACAAAAGGTAAGAAGTAATGACTTTGTTTTCCAATGGGAAATTCTCACTGAAATAGAATTCAATTTGGCTCAAGAGTCTGCTTTATTGATCAAGTTTCAGGGGCTTCTGGAGATCTAAAAAACAGGTAAAAAGTCTCAGAACTGTTTTCCAGTAGACTCGATCTAATGAACTGTGGTGGTACCTGAGCTGTCTATTGCAAAATAATATTGCTATTCACTCTCAAAGTGCAGTTTTATATATGCTACAGAAAAGCCCACATGCTGTATAAGAACTCTAAATATTAGAAAACCAGCTTAAACATATAAAACAAATAACTAACTAAAATAAGAACATTTCTTTTAAAACCCAAATTGTATTATTTTTTATACATATTTTTCAACTACATATATAAAAGAAAGGAAAAAGAAAGGGGGTCTATGGAGGAAACATAGAATAACAATTATACAATACAGGATGACAAATGAATGTTGTTAGAAAGGTTCACAAATGTAGACAGTAAGCGACAGAGATAACCCCCCAGTACTACTAAGGAACAATGTCAGAGGCATCTTCATAACATAAAACATCTCAATTCTTTTCAGTTTAACCCCATGTTTGTAATTATTGTGGAAACAAGGGATCAGATTCACAAAACCCCCGAAACTCCTGCAGCTGTGGGAAAAAATGTGGCACAAGTGAGTTGCCACTTGCAGAGCCACAGCTTTTCTCACAGCTGCAGTATTCACAAAGGTGGAGCTAGTTTAAAACTGGCTCCACAGTTTACAGCAGATTGCGGGTGGTGTTTCCATAGAGATCCCCACAGTTGTACATGTGGTGGGACCAGCAGTAACATGCTTCCACAGCTGCGGCAGCTGTGAATACCAATTTCCACAGCTGTGGAGATTTTGGTCTGCAACTGGAGTTACAGAGCGGGACTTAGTCCCATTTTGCTTTGTGAATCCGGTCCAAGATTTGTGAGAAATCAAAGGTATAACAAGAAGAACTAATTAAAGGGGGGCATGAAAGAGTTCAGTAAAAAGGAAAAAACATTATTAAAAGAGTAATAAAGTATCTTACATGAAAAATTAGAACAATGGACACACAGTGTCCTTTCCTCTTTCACTCTCTTAACCCCTTCCCCCCAGTTAGGAACTGGGCAGTTTGCAAGGGTAACTGGAGCCTATGCTTTATTATAAAGATACTAATAAATGGATTCAAAACACAAAGGTATAATAATATAAATGTTTTTGTTTGTTTAACATATTTTCTATAAGTGGAGAAACAATGTGACACGTTTTTCTGGATATGGACTCGATGTTCATGTGACTCCAGTGAGTGTGAGTAACATATTAAGAAACAAAATATATAAATATGATTATTGTATATAAGGCCAAGTAGATGGACTAGGACAATATAGTTTTAAACATGGAGGCATGCATATATTTTTATATTTGTGCTTTTTATTCATAGAATACATTTAATAAACAAACATGTGCTTAAGAAAACAGAGAAGGAATCCTAAGCTAAGTGTCCATTTTGAGGCAAAAGCAAATTCTTTAGCCTTTGCAGCATTCTGATATATTGCTGTGATTTACATACTCATTAAATGATAATACATATTATAGGTATATACTGTGGGTGGGATATTCAGACTGCGCGAGAAAGATGTGCAATAGAGGGAGCAGGCGCATATCCAGTGTGCCATTGCACAACAGGCGCGATATTCAAACTATGAGCAGGACAAGGTGCGCCTGTGCAACATGGCTGACTATCGCACCAGATGCACCATGGTGCAATGAGGGATGCACCATGGAGCAGGGACGATGTGCAATAGCACCCCTAGGGATGCACATGGACAAAGACAGGAAGCAGCTGAGCAGCAGCAGCCATGGATGCGCCATGTGCTGAGGAGCATGCACCAGGACAGATAGGCCATTCCTCCCCCAACCCCAAGCCTTCCCCTGACCAGGGCAAGGCCCCCATTAGCAGCACAACCAGAAGGGTGCAGGATGGACCACTGATCCTCGAACCCCAGTGCTGAACCATTAGCAGATGTAACCCAGTAATCTCCACTTGCTGGGCATGGCGCCCCTGCACCATCCACCAGTCAACAGGGAACAGGAGCCAATAATGGCCAAACCCCTCCCATGCCACGGCAGCACACCATTGCTGCCCCACCCCAGTACAGAGTGCCTGAGACACCTAGCCCAGAAGCAGAACCAAACAGCACATGGCACTGAAGGCAGTCCGGCACCACTGTGCCAAGGCATCCAGTCACCCCAGAGTGCAATGTACAAGTACCACAACCCCACCAGGGACCACCCAATGCAGGCGGTGACACCGTCTACCAATGCCACCACAACCCACACAAGGCCCACCAGCATGACCCACATGGAGGCACAGCAAGGTGGGTTACCCCAGAGACCCTGCATGGGACAAGGGCTGCCCTGGATGCCAGAAAAAGCATGAATGCACCTCAAACACAGGGGCAGAGCAAGGTCCTCCACCCATGCACCCACCCTGCCTCAGCAACAGCCACACCAGGCAACACAGCACCCTCCCATGGTGCATGGAGGCCTGCACCACATAGGAGGCAACACAGGGCACACACAATGCCCCCCAGTCACATGGGCACACCTACAAACAGCCCAACAAAGCAGTGTGACAGGCCCTGCTGTCACAAGGCCCATGGTGCCATGTAACCTGCAGCCAGCCCACCCCCATGGTGCTGGTGAGCCTGAAATGTGGTGGTCATCCCATGAACCTGGCCACCTCGATGGCAGGTGCAGGGGCCTGTGACTAGGCCACCACCCACAGGCAGCAGGACCCCATGTGACAGACACCAGACCACAGGCACTGACCCAGTCACCATAGATTGCATGGAGGGAGCAAGCAATAGCACCACCCACAGTGGCAACAGGGACAGATGTGCGATAGTCCAGGGGCCAAAATACCAGCAGCAAGGGTGCCGTGCCTGCAAGGTGACAGGCATGTGCTGCCCTGAAGGCACACCATCGGCCAAGCATACAGTGGTGGGGGCCACACAACCATGGCCTACCACAGCCGTGCATGGTGGCAGTGTAGCAGCAATGGCCACAGCCACACAGGCAAAGCACACACTGACAGGGGGAGGATGCGATACAGCACATACACCAGAGCCTGCTGGCCACAGGTGAACGGTGCACAGGACATACCACACATGCCCCAGACAGAGTCCATGGCCCCCATCCACACCAGTGGAGGAGCCCCACCAGGCACAGCCATGCCCAAGCCAGCCTCACCCCACAGTAGCCATGCACACCACTGCAGCAAGGCACCAAGCACCCGATGCAAATCAGAGACTGACACGGATGTAGATATAAACAAATGTTTTAAAACAGAACAACAACAGAATCATAACCTATATACAGATATGTACAGCAGAGGGGGGATGGATGGGGATGCTACAGGGGGGGGAGGGGAAAGGGCAGGGACAATGGTTAAGGCAAAGGTGGGGGACATGGGGGAGTGGGGTACAGTCCAGGGAGGGATTGAGTGTCTCCATATGCTTCAGGCACTACTGGCAGCCCCGGTACTCTCCTGCTGCCCTGTGGTGCCACCGCCTGCCCCTCTTGTCCATCCTCTCTAACAGCTCCAGTGTCACCTGGGTAACTTGTAGGATCTTCTGGATGGTCTGCTCCATGGCCTCCCAATGACGGCCACCTAGGACAAGGGAGCAGAAGCAGTATGAGTGACTGCCATGACTAATGCATCCCACCCAAGGTGCACAGCATGCATCAGTGACCAGCGCCCCTGGGATGTCATGCAACCACCCATAGTGAGCGCGCCTACATGAACCACCCACCTGGGCAACCAAAGCCATGTAAACTGCTGCACACTTTCCCCGCCCATACACCGCACAGCACCATCATGGCTGTCTGGCTTCATGGTAATGCAGTGGGATGGCAGTGGCACAGCCAGGCACTGAGTGCACCTAAGAGCCCACCTGTAACACCCAGCCACATGTGCAGGCCCACAGGACGGTGCAGAGGGCACCGTGGGAAGTGCACAGCTGAAAGGGGCCATGTGCAGAGGAGACATGCCACACCACCACCCCTGCAACCCACCCTGCACTGGTGTATAAGGAAACACACTACTCACCTGTGTCCTGGTCTGCAGGGCACTGCTGACCCACAGCACCACCACTGTGGCTTTTCTGCATGGCTACTTCCCCGGCATGGTCCTGGTTCTGCTGATCCCTGGCCAACCGTGCCCCCCTATGGTGTTCCTCTGGGTCTAGGGGGCGAAACATGTGAGAGTCACATCAGTACACATCTGGCCCATAGGCACCACCCACCGGGCTTCGGCCCACACAGCTTGTCTGTATTGCGGTGGTGTAGGGTGGACACAATGCTCCCCCACACCTGACAACCCAGGTGCTGGCCCCCCCTGGCAGCCTGGTCTGCTGACCCCTGTGCCCTGAGGACAGTTGGAGATGGCTAGTGATGGTCATGGAGCACCTACCTGGCCATGGCACTGTTCCCTGCTGGGCATGTGCCTGCAGGTGCCTCAGGTGGTCAGAGTCTTGCTGCTGGAGCTCACCATAGTGGTGGTGACACTGCTCCCCAGTACTATGACACCCAGTGGCCTCTTCAAGCCCATCAGCTACCTCCTGCCACACCGTGGTGCAGGGCCTCTGGAGGGGCACCTGCCAAAACAGGGCATCAGCATGTGGCTCTACAAGTCCACCAGGTTGGCCAGCTCAATGGCACTCCCCATAGAGGCGCTGGTGCACAGCATGATCCAGGCTGTCCACAGTGCAAAATGGCACCCGGTAGCACAAGTGTCCCATGTTCTGTGGCAATGCAGTGCTGCACTGCCAGTTCCAATCGCACTGGCACCGTACTGTGCAATAGGGGGGCAGTCATGTGGCTGCATGGTGCCTAGAGGGCAAAGGGCAGTTGCAGGGTCCAGAGTCAGGCCATGTACAGAGCATCACTGCACTATTGGGAGGCCCTGTATGGTGCATGGTAGGGTGCATGTGTGTAACACCATGCAGTGGCCTACTGCACTGGGTGCCATGGCACCCATAGCACAGTGGCACAATACGGGTCATGATGGCACTGCACCATCCGCACTATGTCACGTGTGTCCCGTAGGATTTACTGTGCATGAGCACCACAGGCACAATAGTGGCTGTACATTCTACTGCCTCCCACGCTATGTGCATATGCTGCACCACTCACATATCTGTCAGCACCACGCGCATGTGTGGTGTGGGTCTGATTGCGCATGTCACAGTGGTGCGCCATGAGCTGAGCATGCAGAACACCACTGCACAAGGCACAGCACCATGATATTCAGCCAGGTTATGCAAATCAGCTCATGATCCATTCCACAGCGCATCTGCTGCATTTGCATCCCATTACAGTTGCTCATACCCTCATTTGCATGCGATGCGCTATAAAGCGACATGGAAATGCACAGGCCATGGATCAGTTTTGCAGCCTTTGGAGGTACGTGCCATGCTGTGGAGATGTGGGGACAGTGATCTGGGAGGGCTGTATGGGGATGAACAGTCCATGGTAACACCTGTCCATCTCTCCAGGTACAAGCATGACCAAACATGAGGAGGAGGATGAGGAGCAGGGAAGGGTGCAGAAGCAGAGGCCCAACTTCACCAGGGCAGAATCAGATGCCCTGTTTGAGGCCTACCTCGACAAGGAGCCACTCCTCAGTGGACAGAGAGGCACACCACATGCCCATGCGGCAGTGTGGGGCGAGGTGGCACGTGCGATCAACCAGCAGGGCAACCACCAGTGTTCCGTGCAGGAGTGCAAGAAGAAGGTTGGCATGGACAGGAGGAGGATAAAGGACAAGGTGGCTGCCATCAGGGCAGCTCGTGCAGCCACTGGTGGGAGGCAGCAGGATGTGCCTCACCTGACACCACTGGAGCAGCAGGTGGCCGGCAACATGCAGGGTTTTGCCATTGAGGGTGTGCCAGATGGAGGCTTCAAGATGGGTGTCAGCCCATCACTACATGGTAGGACCAGTGCTGGAAGTGTGTGGGTGGCAGGGGGTGGGGTCCAGGGCCAGGCGGCACCACTAATGGTACTGTGTTCCTTTACAGCTCCTGAGCATCTGCATGGGGCAGCGGTGGTGGGTGTGTCCACTGAGAGGGCGGCCCTGGAACTGGTGGAGCACCCATCCACCTGCACAGGTGTCCGAGGGACTGACCACCTACAGCCCTGCACAACTGTCTGGACTGATGCCTGTGGTGTGGGTGCAGATGAGGCCCTAGCTGTGTTCCAGCGGGACGCCATTCACTGTGTCCTGTGTGTTGAGACACAGATCGGGGATAAATCCAGTACTGATTATGATGTGACGCACATCCCAGACAGTGATGTTGGTGGGTCACAGGGGGATTCCACGACTGGCATCGACCTACGTGGCAGTGCAGGCACAGTGCTGGCATGGTTGTCTGCCCAGCAGCCCTTGTCTCTGCTGTGTCTGTGGCATCCAGTGTGGCACACTGGCATGTGGGTGTGGAAGTGGGGTTAGTGGCACCAATGCAGCCATACTGGTGGTGCCCAGCACTCAGCAGCCAGAGGGGCAGCTGCACTGTGTTGATGGGGGGGATGGGGGCAGGGGCAGCAACAGTGCACCGCGTGAGGATGTACCCCAAGAAGGCACCGCCATGCGGCACCCACTATCTTGGGGCGCTGTGCCGCAGGGTCAGGAACAAGATGGGGGTCAGCATGTTAGCCATGCAGATGACCCCTTGGATGCCCACAGCCCTCTTCTCCAGGCCTCTGTAGATCAGCAGGTATGGCTCATGGTAGCAGTGTATGCACTCCATGCGGAGCTGCACCAGACAGAAGAGCGGTGCAGTAGGGACCATGCCGTGCTCCTGGCGGAGGTAGCTCAACAGCGAGCAGATGTGACTGCAGCCATTGACAGGCACACCACTGCGATGGCGACTGTCATGGCTACACTGGCCAACCAACTGTGTGTCCAGCCACTGCACACCCCAGAGAGTGCAATGTCCATCCCCAGTTCTCAGCGTTGGGCGAACCCGGCCATGTCAACATCGGGTTCAGCTGTGGGCATACCGAGCACACCTGGTGCAGGCATATTTAGTGGCCTGCAGACACCTGTACAGACATGGACGTGTTCATGCAGCGTCACCCCTGGGGGACCATTGGTGCCACCCCATGAGGCCACTGGTTAGCCTGTTAAAAGCTGGCAGGTCTCTGTAGGGCCGCCAATGCCTCCATGGTGGCTGTGCTACTGTGCAGCATGACTGACCCTTCCCCCTCCATGACCGCTGTCTGCTGCTGCCCAGTGTGCACTGTAGTGTTCCGTGTGTGACGCATGGGTGTGGTACCCTGTCCTGCACTCACATGGTCCCTGTGCACACCCACATGGATGCTGGCCACTGTGGCGTGTGCACGACGATGCCAGCATAGCACTGTCTGCCACTGTGCAACAGCGCTCAGCATCTGAGACATGCACAGTGCCTGCCACTGGGTGTGGTTGTGTTGGGTCCTGTGTGGGTGTGGGGGGGGAGCGTTTAGCAATGGGTGTGCATGTGGCCCTGAGGGCATGGGTTGGGGTGTGTGTGCCTGTGTGTGCATGCTGTGTGCAGCCGTGCTGTTCTCTGCCTTTGTGTGCAAGCCCCCACCCATTCCCACACCACTGCTGCTGAACCTGCCCTGGTGTCTGCCCCTGCCTGTCCGTCAGCTGTGCTGTTGCCCCTGGTGCTTGCTCATGGCCCTGTGAACCTACCTGTGTGGTCCATAGTGCTCATCTGCAATGGTGTCACAGTGCTGCTGGGGCATCCGGGCCAGCCGGGGAGCCCTTCACCCAGGGAGTGGCTGCCCAACACCAGCTGGACTGGCGTCCTCATCATCCCCACCACTGTCCCTCTCCTCAACCTCAATGGCTATTCCACAGTTGGTGGCTAAGTTGTGCAGGATACAGAATGCCAGAAATAGCCCACAGGCCTTTGAGGGGCTGTACTGTAGGGCACCCCCAGAGGTATGCAGGCAATGGAACTGTGTCTTCAGCATCCAGAATACCCGCTCAATGATATTCCATGTTGTGGCATGTCCCTCATTGTACTGTTGCTGTGCTGGGGTTGAGGGGCACCGGTATGGTGTCAGCAGCTAGGGCCACAGTGCATACCCACTTTCACCTGTGTGTAGAGATGTATCATTAGGATGGTGGTCTGTGACACTGTGCCACCGGCCTTCTAGGCTGATCCCCATGGCACCCCTGCCCTTGCCCCACACACACACCCCCATCTGCACCCATCATCCAGTGTGCTCTGCATACTCACCTACCAGATGGCCAGTGGGGATGTCCCCACTCTTGAAACTATGGCACAGTGCAGACTGATGCCAGATGAAGGCATCGTGTTCTCACCCAGGGTGCATGGCAGAGACATTGATTATGCGCCCCCTGGCACTGCACACCACCTGGCAGTTGACACTTGGGTATCCCTTGCAGTTTATATATGCCATCCCCTCCAGGCCAGGTGACATGCGGATGCTGACATGGGTGCAGTCGATGGCCTCGAGTACACCAGGCAACCATGCTACCCTGTGGAACTCCTGCATGTTTGCTGTGCGCTCCGCCTATGTGCTAGGAAAATGGATATACTCCGCAGCATGTGGCAGCAGTGCACTGAGGAATTGTGTGAGTAGACATGACACGGCCAACTGGGTTATGCCTGTTGTATCCCCTGTTGGTCTCTGGAAGGTGCACCCCGTGGCGAGCAGGCACATGACAGCTGTGATCTTTGTCTCCACGGACAGACATTGGCTCCATCTTGTGGGTGCCTGCATCTCTTCACTGCACAGCTCACAGAGCCACCTCAGAATGGCCCGGTTCAGGCGGTACCGGCCCACGATCTCGATGTCACTATACAGCTCGAAGCTGATGTAGGCATGGTACAGCCTGTTCTGGGCATACCACCAGTGGGCCCTTCCATGGCCATGCCTCCCTGCTGCCTACCTCCTGACACCCCTCATTACCACTCCATCTGGAAGGCAGCACTAGCCATGTCTCTTGCTGGTGTCCTCCCCTGGGCGGCTGACTACTTGGTCCCCCCAGCTGTGTGATGCTGGTACTGCCCCTGCACCGGGTGCACCCCTGGCACTACACCACTGTGTGCCCTGCCTCTGCCCCACTGCTCTTCTTCCTCTGTGGCATGCACAGACCCTCACACACATGCACACTCACACACACACACACACACACACACACACACGTCTCCAGTGGCCCCCTGTCCATCTCTTGGCCACCCCTGATGGCCTGCTTCTTTGTCTGGCTCCTTGCCACTCTGTCTCCACACTCCCCTGCTATAGCTCCTCTCTAGCGCAATCATCCTCAGCTCACTTGCTCCCTTTTATATTCGCTCATATCCACTATTGCACGGCTTCCGCTTGCTCAGCTATTGCGCACGTTGCCTGCTGTTGAATATTGTACTGTACACATTATTCCTGGTTACGCCCCTGCACTTGAGCATGCATTCTTTACTGTTGCACTATAGTGCATTGGGTTTTGTACTGCACATCTAATGCTGCTGCATAGCGCATTTTGGCGCATGTCAACTCTTGCGTGGGTGCATCCATATTGCACATGGCGCAACTGCTCTGAATATCCCATCCTATATGTATTTTTCACCATCCACCTACTAGTCCTGATGAAGCAAGCCAATAATTTTATCAGCCATTGACTGTTTGCGTTGTGTGGAACAAAGGATACTTTGAAAGAATGAAATAATACAAGTGCTCATTTTTTTAAGAAAAATTAGAAATCAGGTGAATGGGTCTTTATTTCATGCCAGGCTAGTAGGTGTGCATTATGGTATTCTGCCTTCCATCTCCCTCAATAACCCCCAAACTAGTGATGCCTGAGAATAAGCTTTGGCTCAGTGTGACTTCCTGGCCAAAACTTGTAACACTCACTAACTCACTCACTTTCTCATTCACTCCTTAAAATTAATTATTAGACCATGATACATGACCATTTGTGAATTTCCCTAGATGTATATTAAGAACATTCTTGTTAATGTATCAGAATAATTTTGGGAAAACTAATTAATTGGCATCATAGGGCTTGCAGTATAGAGCAATGAACTTGGTACATCCAACAGACCTAGCTTTGATTCCCACAACCTCTACTTTTATACTCTGTGACCCTGAGCAAGTCGCATAACATCCCCAGTGCTCCCAGGTTACCCCTGTAAATGGACATTGTGCCCAGTGGGCCTTACCTGATTACCACAGAATTAAAATTAATATTTATTAAAACAGAAGCTATTGGATTACAAGCTCCACCAAAAATGATTTATGTTAGAAATGGTAAGCTCCTCCCATGGCTTATGGCAGAATTAAGAAATTGATTTCTCAAGAAGAGGGGTTATATAAAGTAATGAAAATGATAATCAACCAAAAGAATCTAAATGTCTTCAAAAGCGGCAGGCACTTGCGAAGACCATAGGGATGAAAAAAATAACAGCTTGAGGTAAAGTTACAGTTAAAATAGCTTGAGACAAACAAAACACCAAGGATTTTTTGCTTATGTTATCAATAACAACATAATCAAGTCTGCAGATGACAGGAAAATTGGGTGACCTGCATTAACAGTCTTAGGTACAAACTGATTACAGGAGGATTTGGAAACAGTTCACAAGTGAGCTGACCAATGGGGCATGGAATTCAACAAAGAAAAATGCATAGTGATACATTTTGGAAAATAATATTCAAGAAAGCTATATTGTCTGGGGATCGCCTTCCAAAAATAACCACGTGATGAAAGGCCCCCCCATACTGCCATGTTTCACATTTCAAAATGCTACCTCAAACCAGGCCTCCAGCCACAACACAACATACCCAATGAATTATTACATATATCCAGGGCATTGTATCGCATGTGGCCAACTCAAGCTTTCCACTGTATGAATATACAAGGACATCAAATGGCTCTCTACATCATTCTCCAGCCAAACAACTTCCTGAGCTGACTTCTTAAAACCATTGACATTAAGCAGATTAAAGCTCAAAAGAAACAGTACTACAGAAAACTACCCAGTGGGCTATGCCATTACTTGCCCAGGCCTCTCCATCTATATGCATACCATGATAGAATGCCCATCCAACTTAAGTAATTCTCACAGGGCCCACATGGCCTAGAAGGTCTAGCCATCCCATGCGCTTTACCTAAAGTTTGCCAAACGATGTGCTGAGATCCACAGTCTGAAAAATTCCCAGCAAAAGAGGTAATTCTGCCTGGGCCCTGGCCTAATATACCCGTAATAGGCCCCTGGTCAGGACCCCCTTTGGGCTCCACTCCCCAGCCAATCCCTTGGGCTGTGGCTTGCCCTTGTCATATTACCCTTTTCCTGCCTGGTGATGTCATCATGCCCTTCCCCTTCTATTCCTCCCAATCCCCTCCCTCTCCTATGCACTTATTCCTGGTAGGGATCACTGGACAACCTGGCCTGCCTTTTAGTGGCAAGCCCCATTGTCTAAGGAACAGCAGCTTTGAAAACAGTGAGTTGTACTAGATTAATGGAATTTGTTTATGTGTGTGCATACGGTCTCATGAGTGTACATCATAGTACATTTGAACCTTCCTTACTTAATTAAAAATTTTGCATTTTTCCATGTTAGTTTAATAGTTATCTGGATATATGCACAGTTATAACCATTTTGCTATGTAGATTAGTAAGTAAGCTGCTTATTAATGTTCTAAGTTGGTCCAGCTGACAGTAGCTTGTTTTAGCCATTACAATTGGTCTCAAAAGTTACTTCTTTGCACATGTATCAAATATGTAAATTACTTTCCTTAAAAATCTTGGAAAATGTATGCATACAAATTAAGTAGCTGTTCATAAGCTTAACTATTATTATAGCCATTCACCCTCAACATTGCTGTTGAGTGTTATTAAGAATGACAAATTAACTCAGCAATGCTCAGTATATTTACTCGTGTTTAGTTGTATGATGCACCATGCTAGCTCAACAAACTACCTTGTTAATTATTGAAGTTTAAAAACAAAATTCTGCTATGTGTAAAAATGTAACTGAACGATCATGATATTTCTCACATATACTTCTTTTCATTCCTTTTAGCATCTCCTGCACATGTGCCTGCTGCTAGAGTTGATCGCGCAACATATAAGTCGTACTCATATGCCAACGCCGCAGCAACATTTCAACACCAAAGTACATTACAGCGGCAAGTCGCTGTTGCTGCTGAAATGTACCCATGGGACCCAGGCACTGCTTTCCCTGGGTTTTGTCCCCCTCTCTGAATCAACTCAGACTTGGAGTTGACAATCCTAAGTTAGGGAGGTGAAGGGGGGGCAGAGCCCCAGCATGGGGGTTCGTTGGGCGAGGACTCCTCCAAAAAACAGACAGTTTCGTGATGGATTTATGCTAATTGCAACTTGTGGTCGACATAAATCCACTGCTTTAGTGTCATGTCGGGAAAATGTTGTCACTGTGATGTCGTGGATCCAGTCCTACTAATAATAAATACTTGTTCTCTAGCTTTAACTTTAAATATCTGACAACAACAATTCAGCAGTCCTCATTTTACATGTCAGTTATGTTTTCACCAGTATAAACTGTAAGAGTAACTGTTGAGCACTAGTTAAAGTATTAGCTAAAGAGATGTTATATATACAGATCACAGTTATTGTATCTTACGCAGTGCATGAGTAACACAGTTAAGCTGTAGGAATGTAACAAGTCAGTATCGATACTACTTGAACTGTCAAAGTGAAAACTGTAGAGATAGAATAATGTATAGTTGTTAGGCTGTAAATGTTTGGTGTCTCTTATTTGCTCATTGATCAGCAGGTAGCAGTTCAATATTGAAACAACATTTAGAATACCTCAGTGTATAGCAGATTGTATAGCACATAGATGCTGACATAGGTGTTGCTTAGTAGAAGGAAACAATCAAAGTGGTAACACATATTCATTCTCTATCTCTCACAATGTATTATATTTTTCCAGTAAATTACAATGTCCATTTAAACACACAGGTCAATGGTGTACAACAACAAAATACAAGATTCTACACTGTTACAATGGTATATATATATACTCATATGTGTGATGGCAATGCAAAAAGATAGCTGCAATTACTGTCATCTAGATTGTAACATAGCATTGCATAATGTAGAATAGTGCATGAGCAACGTAGATGTCTTTTATCTTGCTACATATGTCTCTCTCTCTCTCTCTCTATATATATATATGTGTGTGTATATATATATATATATATATGTATGTATGTATGTATTTGCTGGCATTAAAGCCTAGAGGTAGACTAATGAGCTTGGTACATCCAGAAAACCAGACCTGGGTTTGATTCTTACAACCTCCACTTGCATACTGTATGACTCTGAGCAAGTCACTTAACTGCCCAGTGCACCCCGGTCACCCCTGAAAACAGGCACTTGTGCCTAGTGGGCCTTACCTGGTTACCAAAGACTAAAATAATGTGTGTGTGTGTATATATATATTATACTGGTTTAGTCACACCAATATAGTCAGGGTGAAATGGCACATCTATGTTAAAGTTCAAAAGTTGAGCATCTCTAACTTTGGAGCTGTTCAACGGTTGTATGAAATGTGGCATGTAATCTCTATGGGTAGGTCTCTTTACCTGCCAAAGTGGTTTCTGAGATATAAAGTGTTAAAAACACAGAAAAATCTGGATTTTTTTGACATTCCTTTACTCACTTGTATCTTACAAATGCTTTTATATTGTGGTCTGAAATTTTCAGGGTAGAAAACTTTTGGATCACAGATGTGCCTTTTGAAAGTTTGGTGGAAAAATATTAATCCATTCAAAAGTTATGAAAGTTTGTTATTTCCCATTATTTCCTATGGAAAAAGTTAAGTGTTTCGCATGAAACTGAGATTTTTGCAAGTATGGCACTTTTGCAAAAGTTGAACTTTCACAACTAAGGTTTTCACACACACAAAATGCGAAAGTAGAACTTTCACAAGTGTGATAGATTTTTGCACTAAGCAGAGGATTTCATTCAAAACTAAGTTTTTCACACAGACAAAGTGAGATTTACACACACAGAAAGTGAGATGTTCACAAAATTGACAGATGTCCATAAGTATGGCAGATTCGAAGCTGAGATTTTCGTACACAAGTATCGCAGTTTCAAAAGTGAGATTTTCACAAGTATGGCAGTTTCGAAGCTGAGATTTTCACACTCACAGTGAGATTTTCACAAATTTGACAGATGTTCATAAGTATGGCAGATTCGAAGCTGAGATTTCCACACGCAAGTATGGCAGTTTCGAAAGTGAGATTTTCACAAGTATGGCAGTTTTGAAGCTAAGATTTTCACACACTTCACCAGGCTATGGAATATTGTCTACTGTGCCAAATGAAGTAATTTTGCCTGTTGGAAAACCACAGTACAGTGGCTGGTAACATGCTGGGGTGCCACACATTTATTGGTTATTAGTGGCATTTATGTTGAGAAAACAAGATTTTAGCACAGTTTAGCACACTTTCGAATATTGGTTGCTGTGTGACACTGACACTACTTTGGCTCTTAGAAACAAAGTACTGAGTACACTGTCAGGCAACATGTTGTGTTAGCATGCTTTTACTGCTTAGAGTTTAAAAAATAAAATATAGGATGCAAAAATTTGATTTTCACAAGTTCCACCTGTGGGAATCAAACCTTGCATATTGAGTTCCCCATTCTGCCAACTATTATAGTGAGCCACAAGGTGGCTGGTGTTTTTTAATAACTTAATGGCTTAGTGCCAGGTGTCAGATGCACTTGTGTGTGATAAGGAGTGGAAGTACAGTAATGTGTAGGTCATTCAGGGTCAAGCCTTCTAAGCGCGGTGCTTCTGAAGTACATTCGTTAGTCATGAAAACATTGAGTAGAGACTGTGACTGTATAGTTTGCATCAGTTTTTGGGTAGTTTATGTGGCTAAAACTTTCAGTTACACAAATCAGGAAAAGGACTGCAGCTCTGAGTTGTGCTCATCACTTTGAGGTAGAAACACTGCTGCAACTGATTGTTATGATGAATAGCTGGATGGGTGAGGGGACCATGGATATTTGGGGCTGTACAATGGCCTGTATACAATAGTGATGTGACTTCTTTGCTGTGTATATATTAGAAGAAGGAATGATGTTCTGCTGAAAGTTATGTGACTTTTCACTGCTAATAATCTGATTGAGAGATGCAGCAGCACCAGCATCTTAGGAGTGCTCGGTTCTGTTTGTGGGTAGATGTGGGGCAGAAATCCTAGGAGGTAGGCCATGTGTCAAAGAAAGTAGTGAGACTGATCATACAGAACTTTTGGCATGTATATTTTACAGATATGCGCTGTTTGTCTACTTACCATGGGTGCAACGGTGATATTGCTGTGTCACCAACAGCACCCACAGAAACCTTCAATACATTGTGATAAGTTTTGAATGTTGATACTCTACTGGTCTCCCCATTTCCTGTTCTCAGTTGCCTTTCTGACTGACTCACTGTATTACATTTGCAATGTGATGCGTACTAACATGTGTTGTGACCTGGAATGCTTCTAGCCATATTATATTATTTCAATTATGTACACACATTGTGGAGGGAGGAAGGTTGATAATGGAAATGAGGTGGCATTCCTTGTTTGAAAGGGTGGTGACTGAATGGATCGTCGTGACAATGGGGTAGGTGGGGACCTGATGGAATCTGGTGGGCATTTTTACATAACATTGGACAGTGAATAAAGGAGACACTGGGTGGGAATTCTGGTGAACTTCCTGAAGGACACAGGCGGGGGGGGGGGCTGGCTGCAAGCTAAGGTTAGTTTACTGCACACTTCAACAGAGTCCATGAACCATGAGACCTCATTCTGCTGACACATTGGTATGCTTGTATGTTTGTATATATCATGTTCACGTTGGTTTTATTTTCCTGCTTGATAGTGCATGAACAAGTGGAACATGAACACTTTCTGTTTCTTTTATTTTTGAACCAGAAATGAAGCCATGGAAGTGGGATTATATGCCTGTTCTTGTGGAGGCCATAAAATTTGTTGCAGATCCGTTTATGATTATGAGAGGCACAAATCAGCCTCTGACAGATGTGTGGAAGGGTGTTAGTGCATACTTGTCTGAGAAACGTAGACTTAACAGAGACCCATGCCAATGCTATAGAAAGTGGAAACTGTTACGGCAAGCATTCTTCAAACTAAAATATGCTGGTGGTGTCTCAAAGGTCCAGAAAAAATGGTTTCCTATGGTGATGCAGATTTGGAGGGATGCTGGCAAGCCTAAAGTGGGTGACAGATTCTATATGAGTGAGTATGAGCAAGAAGAAATTACGTGAGCAATTCAGAAAACTGCACCACCACTAACACATGGCAGTGCATTCATTTTATGTCTCTCATAAACATGTTTGCAATGTTGTTGCCTCTGTCTTCTAGAGCACTCCAGAGGTGTAGGGGTGTTGAAAGGCCAGCAGAAGTTACAGAAACAACAAAGGGATGAGAAGGGTGATGAGGTATCATCATGTAGTGGCTGTAGCAGAGAAGCATCCACTGAAGACAAAGAGCAAGATACACAAGACTTGCATGAATCTGCATGTATGTATAGTACTGTATGTACAAGAAGAAATTGTGTGAGCAATCCAGAAAACAGCATCACTAGTGACAGATGTCAGTACATTAACATTGTGTCTCTCATTAACATGTGGTGCAGTGTTCTTGACTCTGTCTTCTAGAATGTACCAGAGGTGTCTGGGTTTTGCAAGGCTAGCAGAAGTCACAGAAACAACAGAGATGAGAAGGGTGATGAAGTATTATCAAGTTGTAGCTGAAGCTGAGAGTCATGCGCTGAAGATGAGAAAGAAGACCAAGAAGATGTGTATGAATATGTGGGCATGTGCAGTTTTTGCATACGTATGTGAATGTGATGTACGTCTGATACCATGTAACCCACTATTTCTTATATATTTGAAGGAGAGGGAGGTGCAAGTCCTGCAGAAAATGTGTCCAGATTAGAGGAAGAAACAGCAGAAAAAGAAGTGTGTGAACCTGTGGACACCACTGATGTGGTAGGATCTCAGGAGACTGCGGAGTGTTGTTTTCCCGTTAAAGAGACACAGACACAAGAGATGGGGTGCAACTCTAGTATCAGTGGTGAGTAACACCATACTGACTACGACACATTGGAAACTATCTGCCCTTTATTTTAAGCATCCTTGATAGGATGTATTTGTGACAAATGCACTACTTCCCTCTTTTTCCCTTTTCTTCTGTGACGAAACAGATGTGCAAATGCAAAGCACTCTGCAGGACATGAAAAAAAAATTCTACAAGATGGATTTCAGTCTGTCACTCAGACTCTCAATAATGTGCTGAGAAAATGAGCATACACACTCAAGGTGAACGCTCAAGAGTTGCTCTTCAGTGGCAAAACCAGTCAGTACTACATGAGATGTCCTCTGAGCTGTCCCGCTTGACCACAAATTTGCAAGAAATGAACTCCGTGATGTCCCTTTCAAGTGAACGACTGGTTTCAAGCCAGGAGAATGCATGAGTGAAAGCAACTACTTCTGCACTACTCTCAAGTTTCACTGCTTACAAATGTGAATGTTACTTATAGGTATCTCAATGTTTCATTTGTGATACTAATTTGTGAACTTGCATTTATCCTATCTTGTCAGTTGTGAATTTATTGAAAGGGCAATAGTGATGTTGCCTGAAAAGTACAACTGTTAGCTTTGAAATATTATGTTTAAGTATTGCATGCTGTAATCGGAGGGTAGTGCTTCACCTCCTGCAAGGTGATTTTGAAAATGTTTGTGGGAAGGAAGAGACACCTTTCTAATAAAAATAGCTGCAGAACTAGATTTGTACATGCAGTGAATTTTCAAAGCTTCATTTTTTAAATGTTCATGTTTAGCAGGATAGTATGACATGGTAAAGTGTCTGGGTGCCACACTTTTCATATAGATTATTATATGCTAGCTATGTGAGTTGTTGAGATTTTCAGTACATAGTGAGTACCTGCTGTAATTGCAGAGGTCTTTGTCCTGGATTTTCCCTTTTCCCCACAAAAGACAAACCACTTATATGTTGTTGTGCTCAGATTGGCAATTAATTTATTGTATATCATCTTTCCATTTCTATTTCCATCATCATTTATTAATGTCTTTTTACAATTGTATTATTATTGCATCCACATACCAATTTTTTGATGCTCTCTCTCTCTTTTCTTCTCGCTTCCCTAGGTGAAAACCTGGGTGCCTTTTTCTTCTCTTTTCTGGTGGGTAATGATGAGAACTGAGACCACTTTTTGTCCTGCCGTATCCTCCTCTTCTCATCATATTTCTTTTTATTCCCCCTCCCTCCCCATTTTCCCCTTGCCATCCACCTCTGGCAGTCCACCAAACATCCTACTGGACACTCTCTGCCATCCACCTCTGACAGACCATGTTGTTCCCTTCTCCTTTTCCCACTTTTTTCTCTATCATCGGGTGGGTGGGTGGTAACAAAACTACAGCAAAAGTGGTTAAACCACCACTGAGTTGGTCTTTTTGTGCCCCCTCTCATCCCTCCCCTTCCTGTTTGCTTGTCTATTGTCCCGTCTCCCTGGCCCATCCCCCTGCCTTCCCCCCTCCTTGCCTGAGCAAACCAATTCTGGCCCAGGGGAAGGGGTGTACCAGGACAACTTGGTCTGCCCCTCAAAGGGCAAACTCCATTGTCCTGGATTTTCCCTTTTTCCCCCACAAAAGATAAACCACTTATATGTTGTTGTGCTCAGATTGGCAATTAATTTATTGTATATCATCTTTCCATTTCTACTTCCATCATCATTTATTAATGCATTTTTACAATTGTATTATTATTGCATCCACATATACATTTTTTGATCCTCTATCTCTCATTTCTTCTCACTTCCCCAGGTGAAAACCCGGGTGCCTTCATCTTCTCTTTTCTGGTAGGTGACAGTGAGAACCAAGACCTCTTTTTGTCTTTCTGTATCCTCTTCTTCTCATCATATTTCTTTTTTATCCCCCACCCCATTTTTCCCATAGCCTTTCTCCAGTTTGCATTGGATGACTGGCCTTCCCCCCCCTTTAGGTTCCCCCTCTTCTTTTTTTATCCCCTTTCTGTCTCCTCCATGCCTCAATAAATCCCATCATTTCAGTATTAAACATATCTATCGCTAAGTCTGACAGGTGCACCCCATCTGATCTGTAAAAATCATCTACCCATTCCTCCACCCCGCATAGAATTATGTGGCCCCATTTGCTCCTTATCAATGTGCCTACCCTTCTGTTCATCTTTCTCCTGGCCCTGTCCACTGCTACATGGCTGTTCGCATGCCTCCATACCCTCCTTGGTATCATGTCAGACCAGGCTATTCCCACTCTTGGCCACCACTCCCGAATCTTCCCCAGGTCTTGCTTCACTTGCATATATGTGTCTACCCATGGCTTCACCCCAATGTCATTACCCCGTCAGGTGTATTATGATTAAGTCTGGGATGGGTTGTAGCTCCTTCATTTCTCTCAGGTGAGGAAGCAATGCGCCTATCTCATCCCTCAGATGACACTACACCAGCTTACATTGTCTGACATCCTGGTACAGCTGTTTTCCCCCAGCCTTTCTCTCTGCTCTCCTTTCTACCCAATAAATGTATGAGTGCCTGGAGATCCAAACTTCTGTAGTCCTCCCTCTACCTATAGAATTCAAGCAAAATACACATTTTAATTATCGGTATGCCTTTTTCCTTTCTGCTATGTTCCCCCCTTTCTTCTTCTTTTTTTTTTTAAACATAAATTGATGTGTTAATCTCTGTCCTGTAGAACCCAAATATACCTTTTGTAACTGGCTGACCATCAGCACCCCTTTTTCAAAATACTGTCTACTGTTTCTCCTGTAGCTGCCCACTTTGAAGCAGCCCCTATTCGGAAGAAGTGAAAGGAATAATTGCCCAGGTCCTCACCCAGAAACTCCATGCCTTTTTTTTTAGCATGGCCATTACTTGGTAACTGGTCACTTTCTTCCCATCCCCGTGCACAAACAAGCTCCCTGTTTTATCCCCACTTTCTGTATCGCCCTAGGCCTTTATCAGACATACTGCCCGTCTATGTGACCTTAATGATTACTGCACACCCATTCCCCACCTGATCTGTTTTAACCTCTTGATCATAACTTATCTCCTTCTGCCCCAAGTTATGTCCTTCATTCAAGCCCCTGTCCTCCTCCCCGGCCATGTCCTACTGTCTCACTCACTCGTAGTGGCCCTGCAAACATTACTGAATAGATTGTGTGAAACAGCTGAGCCTTGTCTCTGGACCTGCAAATTGTTGAGAGTATGCCCCTTAACTTTGCTAGCCAATGTGATGCTATTGGATGCCCATCCATGGGCCTCTTGTTCAACCTACTCTACCCCTGCATCATTCTCCTGATCAGCAATGATTTAGTTGGGTCCTTCCACCACTTCAGGCTACACACAAACTAATCCCTGCTAGGTACACCCCATTGTGGTGTGAGCCATTCCTCTCTGCCATTGGTCTACTGTAAACTTCCTAGCTGCTCCTCAGTAAGTGGCCCACTTACCACCATATGGTGTTTTCCCTGAATGCTTGCAATGCTTGCCATGACCCTCCGTGAGCCCTCAAGGCCTGTGGTACTTATGAGTTGAGAAACAGCATTTGGCTCCTAGCCTTAGCAGTCCCAGATGTTCATTGATTTGGTGTTTTCCGCTCCTTTGCTACCGGTGCCAGCATCTGGAAATGATCCAGTTGTAGACAGGAAAAGCTGTCAGCTAGATATTCTTAACCCTTCTATATGCTTGGCCTAAATGACATATTCAATTGTAAAGCTCTCAACACCAACTGCCTCAATACCCTCATGACCATCTCAGATCTGGCCCCCTTGTTGTTCAAAACCTCTACTACTGCCTTGTTGTCACACCAAAATGTGACCTTCTGATTCCTCAATTCCTCTCCCGACTCTAGGGTACAGACCCAAATGGGCATAATTTCCAATAGTGTAATGCCCTTTACCCATCCATCTCTCACCCAGTCTGCTGGCCATGGTTCCGTGAACCATTTTCCCCTCAAATAGCCCCCATCTCAAAACCTCCCGCTGCATCTGTATATAAGTCCAAATCAGTGTTGTAAACCCATTCATCCTGCCAGAATGAGCAGCCATTGTAGTTGCTAAGGAATTCTTCCCACACTTTGAAATCTTCTTTTACCCCCTTCGTTATGTCCACCCAGTGGTGTGGTCTGATGACTCCTGCTGTGGCCCTCACTAAATGCTTAGTGAAAGTCCACCCTGGTCCAATTGTCCTACAGGCAAAGTTCAGATGCCCCAGCACTTGCTGTACCTGATGCAATTGCACCTGCCTCCTGCTCGTATGTACCCAGATGAGGTCCTTTAGCTTTGTTACCTTGTTGTCTGGTAACCAAAACACCTCACTCAGTATGTCTATCTTAATTCCCAGGAATTCTAACACCTTACTGGGACCTTCGGTTTTATCCGTTGCTAATGGTACCCCCAGCTCTGTACACAATTCATGAAAACTGGCCAGCATCCTCTCTGTCTCTCTCCTTCCACTGCCTATCAACAGAAAGTCATCCAGATAGTGTATGAGCACCTTGAAAATGGTTTTCTCCTGAAATATCCACTGCAAACAAGTGCTGAATGCTTCAAAAGTGGCACAGGCTACCGAACATCCCATGGGCATCGCTTTGTCAAAATAGTATTGGCCCCCACTTTAAAACCCAATAGATCCCAATCCTCCTTTCTAACTGGCAGCAATTGGAATGCAGACTCTATGTCTGTCTTGGCCATCCATGCATTGGCGTTGCCACGTATAGATCTGCACTGTCTTTTAATGTGGTGTAGGTATCCCTGCTGTGCTCCTCACTTATGAAATCATTCACAGAGTGCCCCTATTGAAATGATAGATGGTGAATCACCCTGTATTCCCCACTTTGTTTCTTGGGCACCAGGCCCAGTGGTGAAATTCTCATATTCCATAATGGGAGTTGGACGCCCCTTGACTCTGCCTGCCACCCTTTCCTTCTCCATCTTTTCTTTCAAATGTCTCTTTCCTTTACAGACCCCAGATTGTTAGCCTCTCTTGCCCTTCTTGGGCCCCTTTTCTTGCAAAAACCTGTCCTAAAGCCATTATTTATCATTTTGCTAATTCCCTGTCTGGGTAATCTTTTAGCCATTTTCCTATGCCTCGATCTTGATGGGAGTTCTGGTTTCCTTAAATGCCCTCCCACCAATGCCTGTTTTGACCCTCTTGCCCCTACCCAACCTCATTCCCCTTCTGATCAGTATGTTTGGTGCCCCCTACCCCCTTATCCTCGACTTCTTGACCCTTTATTCCATGCCTGGCACCTAGCCCTGGCCTTCCGAAGGGCTGCTGGCCTGCTACCTCTCCCCCCCCTGGGTCCCCTGTGGCCATGCTGTCCTGCATCTATTAGCATGGTGGGTTCCCCACATTTTGAGCATGCATGCGGAACCGACATTGGGCCATGAGCAAAATGCCCTGTTATATCCCCAGCAACACTTCTGGGGTATTCCCCCTCTTTTTCCCATCTCCACCTCCAGCGTGGATTGATCTGTTACATAGTCCGTCCACAAGTCTAACTGCATTTGTGTCCCACCTCACATCCCCATATGTTGTCATTCTTTGCCGGAAGAACTTGTCATAATATATCCAACCTACCCCCCCTTTTGCATTTGCCCTTCTGATAATCAGCGAATATGTAATAAGGGGTATGCCCAATTCTGGCTTCTTTTCCAACACTATCACTGAGTACATGGCGAAACCTACAAACCAGCCATCCCACGTCTTCCCTTTGTAAATTTGTCCTCATCTTTCTTGCCCAATAGAACCACTGCTGCCGCCATCTCACTTTTCCCAAAACTTTTTGTTTCCTTATATTTGGTCAATGACTCCCTGCTCACTAATGCAAAAATGTCCACATACTCCCCTTTCCATATTTTCTCTTTCGTAGCCAGCGGTACATGCTCTCCTATCCACATCCCTGGGATTCCTATCTCCCTTGTTCCTTTCCTATGTTTTCCGTCCCCTTATCAGCTTCCTTTGATGTTTCGTTATCTGATCTAATCTCTGCTAATGCTGATTCCATCTGCCCCAAACCCCCTGTCCCAAGAGCCGTAATAATTTGTCCTATGTATTCCTTAATAGTATCTCCTACTGTCCCTGATACATTACCTGAGGGCATACCATTTTCCTGTAGCCTGTTGTCATTGAGATGCCCCAGCCTGGTTTCCTGTGGCAAGGTGGCTGGTTGGGGCATCATCTGCAGCAGAGAACCACTCGTGGTGGATCAGTCTGGTTCTGCTGGCGGGAACACCACTTGCTCCTGGGAGGTACTGATGGCTCTGGCACAGGGCTGCAGCGGTACTGGCTGACCGACCGGGAAGCACTGCTGGTGGTTTTCCACTGGCTGTTTCCCGCCTCCCCTTTTCTTTCCTGCTTTCCATTTCTCCCTGGATCTCCTGGTTCCTCCCCTTCCACCATCTGCCACATCTTGTTGTCCTTCTCTGCCAGCTCCACAATAGCCTTGTAGGCATCTTCCTTTTAGGGCCTGTTCCGTTTTGGTGCCGTCCTCTCTCTTGTGCCTGTATAAATTCTGTAAAAACTGACAAAATATTTTTATTAATAAATTGCCCCGCTCAGCCCCTCTCTTCTCTTCCCTCCTATTTTTTTTTGTTCCATCCCCTGTACGAGGCCTGCTTCATCATCATAGGCCATCTGAAACCATGCTGCATGGCTCGGGGCCTTACCTAGGGTGATCCTTCTCCTGGTCTCTTCTCTCCTTCCATTAATATCTCCTTGAAACAGCCCTCCAGTTTGTTGGTTTTTTAGTATCTATATTTTTTTGAACTCCCGTCTGGCCCCCATTGACCTCCCCCGTAGGCACCTTTTAGCGAACACTGCCTCTCATGGCCTTCTAGGCCAATTCATGCCTTCCACTATGCTCCCACATGGTACAGGCTCCTGGCTCACAGGTCTGTTCGCCTCTTTGCCCTCATAGCCTCCGGCTGCCTGCATGGCCTCTCAGCCTAACCCACCTTTTCTCTCCTTGAGGGCCTTGTGTGTCTGTCATCTTTTGGCGTGTTGGCTGCTTCATGGCCCCACTGTCCTGCTTCCCCCTCCTGCTGCTCTTTTTAAAGGAACACCCCAAATCCCCTTCCTGTAATTGTCCACTCGCGTGGCACCATGCGGCGTCTGATGTCGCCACGTGGCAATCTTGCATTATGCTTTCTATCCCCCCTCCTGTCCTGATAGACCTCCCAATCCATCCCTTCTGCATCCCACTACCGGGATTAAATGCCTACTGCCGTGCTAATTAAAACAGAAACTCCCCAAGGCCCTACTTTTCAGAGAGAACGCTAAACGTCTTGTTCACTAGGCCGCATTGTACCATGTGTGCTGACATCGCCCATCGTACACTTAGGCCGATCACCCTGGCCTCACCATTCAAGACTCTCTGTTTTCCCTCAAGCTTGCATCAGCTTGATTCTCCTCCCTAAATGCCCCAAAACAACACTACAGTAATCAAAAGGTGAGGTACCTTTTTGGATAACAGTATGTTTTACTCACTCACAGCTTGTTTTCCAAAATACCTGCCTATTGCCATGCCTACTATAATGAAAAATGCCAAAAGTGCTACTTTTTCAGCAAGAATGTCACTAAACCTTTTGTACACTAGGCTGTATTGTACCCGCGCCTGACGTCACGCCACATGTCCGTTTAGGCTGATTGCCCCGGTCCCACATTCCAAGCTTGCATCAGCTCGATTCTCCCTCCCTAAATGCCCCAAAACAATGAAAGGATAGCAATAAAGGGGGATGTTGCCTTTTCTCAGGTAACCAGCATATGGTACTCACTCCAACGCTTGATCCTCTCCAAAGCGCACTCAGGTAGCATTATGCGCTCATCGCGTGCTGTACTATGAGCATCTGTGCCCTCCAGCCCCCCCCCGATGCAAGCGGCCACACTTCTCTAAGCCTGGCCATACTTGCCACAATTCATTCTCTGACCATATCTGTCCTACTGAGCCGCCCAGACAGATGCCAACAGCCACAGTTCTCTAAACCTGGTGCTATTTAAAACATATCTGCTCCTACTGAGCAGCCCAGACAGATGCAAGCCGTCCACAAATCTCTAAGCCTGGCATTGCTTGCTCATCACAATTCATTCTTTTAAACTTATCTGTTCCTACTGAGCCACCCAGACAGTATTATTACGCTTAAAGTACCACAATCTGTTTTTTTTAATACTGCCTTTAGTCTTACCTTCTTGTAACTCAGTGCACAAACCTCAGCTTCACTCCACATTCCCAATTCGACCAATCTGACATGCTGCAGTGTCGATGTATAACAAAACTACAGCAAAAGTGGCTGAACCACCACTGCGATGGTCTTTTTGTACCCCCTTTCATCCCTCCCCTTCCTGTTTGCTTGTCTATTGTTCTGTCTCCCTGGCCCCTCCCCCTGCCTTCCCCCCTCCTTGCCTGAGCAAACCAATTCTGGCCCAGGGGAAGAAGTGCACCAGGACAACTTGGTCTGCCCCTTAAAGGGCAAACTCCATTATCAGATAACAGATTGGCACAATTACTTTACATTTCATATGCAAACTTAAAATAAAAACTGTTACATTAACAATTTACTGTGTGATTTCTTTTTTTTCTCTCTTTTCAATGGTTGTAATAGATAGAGAGATGGAACTATGTGTTGTGGTGTGCTACTGCCATGGTGGTACAGTGGTAAAATGCTACACTATAGTGCAGCAATTATACTATGGATGATGGTTCAATTCCTGCTTTTGCTTCATGCTTGTCATTGTTGATTTAACATTTAAATACTATTGTAATGTAGTATAAATATGGTATGTATATAATTTGTTTTCTTCATAGAAACATGAAGACACTCTGGCAAGAAGGTGAAATTCATTGTTAAGTGGATGCAGTACAGAAGATGGGTAACCCAAACATTATGAAGAGCGTCAAACCAAATGCAGACAGATATATGGAAGCAGTCAGCTCCATGCTTCAAAATGAGCATAATATTAAAGAGATACCATTTCCGTAAGAAAATGGAAATTGATTAGGTAAAAGTTTTTCAAGTTGCTTCCAGATAAAGACTCATCGGCAACTTCTTTTGGATGGTTTACTGCAGTACACCAGCTGTGGAACTTGGCAGGAAAACCAGCTCTTGGCACACATTATTATGTCAGTAAGTGCGGTGCATGCTAAATTCACAGTAAAACAAAGCAGTCATGTCAGACAGATAAAGAGATTCATGCACAGACACTCACTAACACTGACACAGACACACATATTCACGCACATATTCATACACATACTTAACATTATATGTTACTGTGTTTCAGAGCACATGAAGTGTTCCTGCTGGAGAACAGAATGTCCAATCTTGATGACAGAAGATAGTGATGACACAGATGGGGAGGCTAGTAGTGAATTTGAGGAGGTTAATGTCTGTGACAGTACTGAACGAAATCAGTTAGGTAAGCAGAGGTGAAACTAGATACTTTTGACCACAACGTTGTAAAAGTATGCTGCAACAGTAAATTTCTCCTGTTTATTGGAGATTCTGAACACAAGGACAGCACTAAACATGGCTCTTCCACTTCAGAAAGTCGACCCTCAAAAAGAGCACCCATGGAAGATAAAGAAGATACTGCTGTAACTGAGGAACACTCAACAAAGAAACAAAAAAGTAATCATGGAGTAATAGGAGATGTGTTCAGCATAGCAGCAGAGGAAACACAGAAGTCATGCCAGCAAAGTAGACATATACTGGAAAAGAAAAGGAGTAACACAGGAAAGAAGAGCAAGGGGTGGAAAAGAGCAATGTAGATAATGTCATTATTGAAAAACTAGAAAATATTGCATGTAACATTGGCAGGAGTGTTAATTCTGTCACTCAAGTGCTCTCAGACATGCTCCAGGAACAAGGAGTACAAACGCAGGTCTTAAAAGACATAATACATCAGTTTAAGATGTGGTCAAATGATGAGCTCAACTGAGTGACTCTTGAGCTACAGAATCACTCTGTTCTCAGTGATGTTTCAGACAACTTGCTAGAGATGAAATGCAGGTTGTAGAATTTGGGAAGTCGATCAGGTAATGCACAGCAGGGTCCCTGAAGTAGTTAGCATTTCAGCTACTGTTACGAATGTCTGTTCTGCATACTGTCAGCGGCAGTAGTAGGTGTGAAAACATTTCACTAAGTTATTCAATAGATACATAGGCCTAGATATTCAAAGGGGTTGCACCTGGCGCAACTGAGTTGCACCAGCGCAACCTCAGAAGTGAGCCCTGGGGCAATATTCAAAAGAGGGAATTGCGCAGCACAATTCCCGATGAGCAGGGGTGCAAAGATAATATATGCAGTGCAACTGCAAGGGGCGCATCCATGTATATGCGGCACAACCCAATATTGAGCCTGGGATGTGTGGCGCATATGGTGGCACAACCCTGAGATGCACAGCATACCAATGTGCAAAGTTGAGCATGAAAAATAAGGCTCAAATGATGCCCACCCACAGGTGAGCTGCTGCACTGCAAGGCACAACACAGCAGCCGCCAGCCATGAGTGGCCATTCACCCCCCCAGTACACTGTGCAAAAGCACCCATAACATCCCTGGTAGTCTATTGGTCCCCCTTCCCTCCCCGTATCCCTGATTGCAGTAAAATCCTGCATCAAAATACTCTGCTGGTCAAGCGGTACCCCATCCCTCCCTGTAGCCCCAAAATGCCATATTATAGTAATAAAAATTCCCTGGTAGGCTAGTGGCACCACCCCATCCAGCCCATAACCCAATCGCACTATAATCCTAGTTTGAACATTTCTGGTGGTCTAGTGGTTCCCCCCAATCCCACCCCAATCACCAGTACAATCGTGTACACATTTCCTGGTGATCGAGTGGCACCCCACCCTCCCACCACACAGGACCCCTGCCCGCAACTCTACCCTCCATTATCAGCAGACAGCAGCACACTCACCACATGCCACTGCAGCTGCCCGCAAATGACAGCTTACAGTAGTAGCTGTAAGCCCATTGGTCCACACTGAGACCAAGGAGCGCAGTCATACTGTAATAATAATAATTCACATATATGTGAATTAAAGTCTTCATTCACATCTGCTGAATTACTATATCAGTATGCACTGCAAGCTCATTGGTCCCACTGTGCCAATGGGCTTACAGTTACTACTGTAAGTTGTCATTGGTGGGCAGCGTGGTGGTATGTGGGTGGACTGCTAGCTGGAGCGGGGAAGTGGTGGGCAAGGGGTCCTATGTGGTGGAGGAGTGTGTCACTGGACCACCAGGGAAATTTGTGCTACTGGATTGCTACCGCAATCGAGGATATGGGTGGGGTAGGGGAACCACTAGACCACCAGGAATGTTCAGACTAAGATTATAGTGTGATTGAGGATACAGGTGGGTGGGTTGCCACTAGCCTACCAGAATTTCATTTCTTTATTTTATTTATTTAGAAATTGGAATTATAACCCTTTGAGTCATAGACTCATTTCAAAAGCTCAGTCAGAATAAAACATAGACATTCATACAGTACATACATAGAATAAATGTGGGTGAGCAATCATACAGAGTATAAGTACAGTGAGCACTGGTGAATACCTATACATTTGGTAGCTAAACAGGGCAGAGCTATCAACATATTTACCTAATGAGTGGTTAAGACCTATACAATTGGTAGCTAAAGCAATGCATTATATGAGTTGGTAGTAAGCCACCTCCATGGAGGCCTTGTCTTATACATAATGCAATCCTATAATATGGCCAATTGGGCTACGGGAGGGAGGGAGGGAGGGAGGGAGGGGGTACCACTGGATCACCATGGTATTTCAATGCAGGATGTTGCCATAATTGGGCTATGGGGAGGAAGGAGGTATCACTAGACCCCCTCTGGCAGCACCGCATGATATGCAGGGCACCTTGCATTTCTTTAATGACCCTGCACAACCCATGCAAATGGGGCCATAATAACATGCAAATGGACCCATTTGTAGCTTGCATGTATAATGGCCCCATTTAGTATATTGCTGGCTGAATATCAGGAATCTGTGCACAGTGTAACTCTGTTGCACTGGTGCAGTTCCCATTCCTGGGATTCAGCCTTGTTTTTTTTTGGGGGGGGGTGAGCCAGCACATTGTATTTGTACAGTGCGCATAACCTGATATATTCAAAGGTGATGCACCATGGCTCATCTCTTTTCACCATATCCCTGAGTTGCACCAGCGCAACTCAATTGAGCTGCCCCACTACATGCATCATTGCCAGGTGCAGTTCTGAATATTGAAGCTGCAATGTGTAATCCTTTCTGACTACAGAAGAAATAAATGCTTTATATGTGTGATATCATTTGTCATTTTCTAATATGCTGCTATCCACATTGTTGTAAGACATAAAAAAAATCTGTTTTGTGAAAGAAAACATTACAAGGTCATGGTCATTGAGGAGGAACTTGTAAAGTTAAATGTTTGAAGGGTCTGGCAATTGTATTCCAGCCTGTCAACCACATAAACATTGCATTACTATCTGTATGGAGGTATAGGACCCTGTGCTCTCACTGTGCTATATGTACACTGTTGCTCTATCTCAATGGAGGGATGGAAGTGCAGGGACCAAAGGACCCTGCACTCCCACTGTGATATTTGAACACTGTTATAGTGTCTCAATTGAGGTATGGAAGTGCAGGGTCTGAAGGCCCCTGCGCTCCCGTACTAAAATGAGAATTCACCTATACTATCTGAAAAAGAAGGGGAATTCTTTGCAAAAAAACCTCTGTCAATGCATCAGTTAGGGTTGATGTCTCAGCCACAAAAGTTTGGAAATTCGATGTTAGGGTTACCCCCACGCCACCCCACTCCCACACCCTCCACTCACCAACAGATATTGGGGTGTGTCATGGGGTCATCAGGCCTAACTCTTACCCCATTCTCCTATGCTGTAGCATGTCAGCTTGTTTACACATGGAATGGGATGAGAGTTGGAACTGATGACCCCATGACATAGCCCAACGTCTGTTGCAGTATCAGCCCTAAGAATATGGGCAGTACTTAGTTCCTAGATGTTGCATTAGCTTACTAGACAATTAATACTTTGTCTGCAGCTTCCTCTCGAATGCATGCACATCAGTGTGTACATTGCTGCTTTAGTTCCATATGCTGTCACTACAGCAACAATTTTATCACAATCGACACTATAGTGACAACAGTGACAGGTTGCCAGCACTGCTTTCTGGGGATCTTACACCACCTCATCAAATCAACTCCAGCTCCAAGTTGATTACTTTAGTTATGGGAGGGGGGTGCGGTGGGCACAGCCCCCTGAAGAAAACACTGTACGAAGTGACTGGCTTTATGTTGACCACAAATGCGGTCAACATAAAGGTGTCGCTGTAACTGTATCGAACTTTCATTCCACAAATACATTTTTAAAATGCCTAATTAATTCATTGTACTTCCATACACTTTATCTTATTATGTGTGTTTTAATTGAATTAAAGCAATGGCTTGTAGATGGGAAGTAACATTTTTGATTATATGCTCATCTTGTACCGTAAACATAATATCCAATAATAAGGTATTATCTGTGGTATGGATCAGGTCCCAGATAGGATGAAGCCAGAATTTTCTTGGTATTTCATTCCATTTGTAAGAAAACATGATATGAGATTAGTTTTCTGGCTCAGGTCTGTTACAATCACAAATTCTCTCTGAATGATTGGTAGATCTTAAATAATGAGCTTCTAAGATTTTACACTGAAAAGCTCAAAGCAATATTTTGTGTATAGCTTTCTCTTATCCTGTTCAGTTAAAACATTCAGATAATATCTGAATTCATGTCTTAAGACATGTATTATTAACATGGAGAAATTTTATTCAGTATACTTTATCCAGATCATCATCTTTATGAAAGCTGATAATCCTGTTTATAATATATTTATTGTATTTTAAACTGACTTGAATCCCTTTACTTGTATAGTGTTTAAGAATTTCAAGCCATATTTACTAAGTAAATGTCAATATTTTTAACCATTTTGACTGTCTGCAGTCCAGTTCCTTCCATTTTGATTTTTCCTCTAGGCAGATTAGTGGTATACTTTTGTTGTACATTCTTAACACCTTTGTCAATATGATTTTTTTTGCATCAAGCAGTGCCTTAGAGCTAAACATACCTAGATCTGCCCTTACTAGTGCAGCTGGAACAGAAGAACTCAGGTCCATTGCTGTTTTATATAATTTGTTTAAGGGGATTTCAAGAGCATGACATTTCTCTACATCCCAAACTTCACTCTGGTATGTCAACTGTGAAAAATATTTGTCTTTAATTGTGGTTAAAAGGGGTAGAATCGTGTTACCACCGAATTTAAAATTGAAGCTCATTTAAGAGCCCACAGTTTGCTTGAGTTTTAAGTCTGTTTATATGTCTAGTCTACTTATCATTATTTGTCAATGTCAATCCCAAGTACACATATTCATCAACTGAATTTAAAGGTCTATCCCCTATTTTACACTTTAGTTTAGATTTTTTGGAACAAGCACTATTTGGATTTTAGTTAAATTAATTTTTGAATCATGTTCTTTTGCAAACTCCATGAGCATATTCAACTTTGTTTGTAAATCAGATTTGGTAAGTGAAATTAATACCAGATTGTCGACACAGGCCAACGCCAGGCAGTAATGTTTCCCAGGTTTTGGTGAATCAGTGTTTACTTGACTGTACTGTAATAACAATTTATTAAGATAGATATTAAATAGTAGGGGAGCAAGAATGCAGCCCTGCCTAACTCCTTTATTTGTGTAAAATTTCAATGATAATTGACCTTGATTTCCCCATCTTACATGTGCCCAGGTTTGTGTATACAATTCTCTAATAATACTTATCAATATAGGGTTAATTCCCCACTTGTACATAATCTGCCCGAATATCATTCTAGCAATGGAGTCAAATGCTTGACTAAAGTAAATGAATGCTGCATAAATATTTTGTTTTCTGAGCACATACATGTATGTTATTATAAATGTATTATCCATTGTAGAGTAACCTGAACAAAAACCAGTTTGTAATTCTGATAACGCCCTAAGTTATTTACTTGTTCAGTTAGCCTAGACAAAATTACCTTTTCAAAGATTTTCCCACTATATCAAGTAGGGATATGGGCTGATACATTGTGAAGTCTTTTTATCACTCCTTTTGTATACTGATATAATTATAGCCTTTCCATTCTGGTGGCATGGTTCTGTTGGCTATACAGCTATTGAAATATGAGTGCATATTTTGGTCAATAAAGATGGAGCACATAAGAACACTTCTTGAAGAGATTTGATCAGGTCTGGCTGCTTTCTTCTTTCTTAAAGATGCAATTGCTATATAAACTTCTTTTGACAGAAAGTTCTTAAATTGAACTCTGTCAACTGAGGCTTCCCAGGAAGGCACTGAATCTGTTATTCTTGAATCAAAAAAATGTTAGTATAATTCCTAATCCACGTATCTCCAGTAATATAGGTATCAATCATTATTTGCTATTATGTGTACCATATGTCACAATTTCCAATAAGATTGTTGATTCTTACTGTCAATAATGTCCAACATATGTTGCCACTGCTTTAAATTATAAGACCTCTGCTTTTTAGAAGCTTTTATACTCTTCTTAAGCTTTATTTAAATGTCTAAATTTGTTCTTATCTTTGAGTTCTAAGTGTGTCTTACTGTTTTTGTAAGTTCTTTTTGACCTACAGCATTCATTGTGAAACCAGCAAATTTTAACTTTAAAGCCTGATTTTTGCAAGGCTGGCCTATATAGTAATTTGCAAATCTCAGTGAAACATTTTACCAGTACATCCTGGCAATTTGTCATTTCTATTGTCTGATTAGTCATAGTTAAATCATTTGTTGTTTGTAGTAGTTCCGTTATAGCTTTGTCGCTCTCTGTATCCCATCTGATTTTCCTGTAATTTCTAATTTCCATGTTTTGCATCTTATTGTGCAGAGGAATAATTTTGTCCAGATGTATTAGATCAGTCCCAACCAGGGCTAAGGGAAGTGATCACTTTCACTCCTCTCCACAGCCCTACATGATTCCCAATAAGTCACGTTTCCATTCCAGAAAATGTGGTCCATTACTGTTGGACCTCTTACATTGTAATGTGTATAATTACCTGGGTTATCAGGCTTGGTTCTCCCATGTACTGATGCAAGATTATAAATATTTACAAGCTCTATTAATTTTTTTCCACATTAAATTTACTTTGTTATCCAGAGAAAATTGCAGATAACTGCTGGCTTTTGGAAATGGCCAGTTTTGAATTTCATTAACTGCAAAACCATCAAATAAACCAATTCTAGAGTTCAAATCACTACACAATAATACGTTAGTGCAAGGTTTATATATTTGTGTTTTTTTTTTTGGATTAACCATTCCAGATCTTCCCATAATGTTATATTATAATATTTAGAATTTGAATGTGGCATATATGCATTAATTAGGGAGAAACTATGTTTTGGCAAATTAACCCAGAAGGTCTGTGCTGATGATGTACTGTCTATTAATTTAGCAGTTATACTGTTATCAATTTTGAAACACGTGACAAGGTTTCCAGATGGCCTATCTATTTTTCCCTGTTTTTTTCCCGGTATGTGAAAACTATCATAGCCATTTATGTGACTATCTACAGCATTAATTTAACAAGTTTCTTATAAGCATAATAGATGATGTTTATGTATAAAGTTACACAAGTCTACATCCACCAACCAATTGGCTATGCCAGCAATGTTCCACAAGATTAACTTACAATTTAAATTTAGTTTTGGATCTGCTTTTTTATTGTTTACAGAATCTAGTCAACCATCCAAGTTTGCTAGTTCAGTAAACCTGTTACTTACACTAATATTATACAGCTCTTGGGAGCCAGGATTATCTATTCCTGTCTGATTTATCTACTCCTGAGGTAATGGCTTACTCCAAGAGATGTTTCTAGTAATATTTAACTCCTTTTCTGGGGGAGAGCTTGTGTTGTTTATATTATTATCAAAGATGTAGATGACCATTTTGTCCAAAATGTTTAAATTATCTAAAATTTTATTATAAAGCTCTTTGGACTTCATTAATGTATATGCTATCAATTGTTACCTTTTTTCCACTTGTGCCAAGCAATTTTACTATAACCCATATTAGCATTATGTATCTTGCATAATATTGACTTTAAATAATGATCATAACACCTGATAAAAATAAACAGTCCTATATACACAGCAAAGCTAATGTAGTTAATACACAACAAACACTAACATACTAAATCACATAACATTAACTTGTAATCTATCAAACACAGATGTAAACAACACATAGCAAATCAGTACACACAACTTTACAACAATAACCCATAACTTATGATGTCTTTTCATTTTTGTTCTCTTTTATTTGCCATTACAGCTCCATTACCTAGTTGCAGCCATATGCAGGAGTTATGCAGCTTCATTGAGTAGCTCACACTTCTGGACACCTACATAACAGAGTGCTGTGAGGAAATTTGGGGTATCTAGGAGTATGTACATGCTGTTGCTAGCGGCATCAATGATATTGTTTGCATCACTGGTGAGGTATGTGGGCTGCTCCATTAAATGCTCCAGGAGCAGCGAGTAATGAACCAATGTCTGCAGGGGCAACAGGAAAACCACCAGCAACCTCCACCACCCCCAATTCCTCCTCTATATCTCAGCAGCCTTGTATACCTCCATCAGCATACACTCATCTTGGTCCAGCCACAGCAGCAACAAGCCATGGACCCCCTGACACAGATCCATGAACTGTTTGATGTTGATGAGGATCTTGAAGGAAACAGTTCTGCCAGTGGGTCCTAGGTCCTGTACCTCACTGTGTAGAAGGTCTTCCATTTCTGCCTGTGTAAGGCAGTTGCTCACCCTCATGCCCTAAAATAGATGCAACCTTTTGACCTGCTTGCTCTCCACCTGTAAATAGTTAAACAATTAATATATGAAATGTTATTGTAAGCATTTATTAAAAAAATATATAGAAAAATTAAAAACAAAGAACTCATCACAAAATAAATACTTATAATGTGTATTATTTTGGAAAGATTTCTATGTATTTATAGCAAATATATTTATTTGTATATTTATTTTATTCAGTCATCTGTGAATTAACAGTGTTTATGTTTTCTTTTTCTGCAAATGTTTTTTATTTAGTTTAAAAAAACAAAGAAGTTTGATTTGTGTATAAAAGAAAAAAGTAAGTATTAATCAGTAAATAAATTAATAAGTAAATTGAAAAAAATCAATGCAAGCAACAAGTGCCGTGTTTTTTTACCTGATTGGTGATATTGTTAGATAAGAATAAGAATAATAGTTTATTACAGTACCTATCAGTTGTTACTAATGTAAGATAAGAGTACTATGTTCTATGGTATATGTGTTCATGGATACTCTGTGGTTCAGCAGTTTATACAATGGCTGAAACAGTCACAGATATGTGACCCGATCAACGTTGTACAAGCACGTATTCATTCATTGACAGAGTCAGCCAGCTGTTTGTCAGTACAAGATGTCTTTCAGAGGGTGTAGAGGAGGGGGTACTGCTCTGGTTACCAGCAGTGGGGTTAGGATGGGGCAGGATATGGCATTGTGGATCCCAGGGTCCACAATGCCATTTCCCTCCCCATCCCAACCTCCCTGCAAGTGACTGAAGCAGCCCCCTCCCATCAATGCCCCCTGAAAAACATCTTGAAGTAGTGAGTGTGAGGTGCCTGACTAAATGAAAGAATGCATGTTTATACAAACATGCATTCATTAATTGGAGGTCAATGGTACCTCCGACCAAGGAGGATAGTGTAGAGCTGTGCCGCTGGCCCACTCATGGCCATGGGGGGATAGTGGGGTGGGAGCACTACCTAACAAGGTGAGGGGGTGTGGGGGTCCACTAGAAACCTCTATTTTTGGGAGCTAAATGCATGTCATATGTTTAAATTTGCTGTACACAATGTTTTATTCTCTTAACATGTGATGTATCTTTTTGGGGTTAACAGTGTTTTTACTGAATACAAAAACACAACATCAACCTGATTAGCTCCATAATCAGATAACAACAGAAACTCAGTTGCAGCCTTTTACTAAATTTGACTTCACTTCAGTGCATGAGGTGAGACTAGAACCAATGACTTACAGAGCACCAATTTGTAAAGAACACTGTTGAAAAGTCCTTCCTGTGAGAGTATACCACAAGCACAACATACCACAAATAATTAGCACCTATTTGGGCTGTACTTGGAATATATTTTTTTGACTGACTAGTCATCCATTTGGCTACCCAAGGAAATTCCACTAAGTTTGAATGTTTTTTACAAAACAAATTTGAACTTTCTTCATCGATCATAATATTTCAATACCTCATAGCCTTCAAACAGTTTTCAGGCTAATACTGTTCACACTTTATTTATTTATTTATTTATTTATTGAGATCTAGGATTACAAATTACCTTTGAACCAGTGTCTCGTTTACAAAGGTTCCACATCAGAGAAACAAAAAAGACAACAATAATAGTGGATTAAGACAAAATGCAGAACATTCAAAATAGAGAATGCAATGGAACAACTTGATCCAAAAATTACTAAACCTAATACATGATTTTGAAGATAGTGGATGTTACATAGATTTAAGGAAAACAAAACCAGGTGTTAGAGTCAGGAGGTCAGCAGAAGGGGAGGCAGTCCTGAAATTAGACTTTGTCATAAAGTACAGGTATCAGTAGTAGGTGCTGTTGAAATAGAAGGCAAAGAGAGTGGGAGCAGTGATAGGAGCAGGGAAAAGGTTTGTCTATAGTGTGGATAAGGGGGGATGGAAAACGTGGGTGAGTGAGGGCATGGTGCGGATATTACAACAGCGGGGGAGAGGGATATAGAAGAAACATAGGGAGGTGGGAGGGAGAGAGGGAATGGGGAGTTGAGGATAGGAGAAATAGAGGGGAAAAGAGGAAAGGGACAGGGAGGGAGATGAGAGGGAGGCCAAAAAATTGTACATCGATACTGCAACACTCAAAATTAAAAAAAATTATACATCAGTATTACAACACTCAAAAACGTTCAAATGGTATTCAACAAATATTGTTCTCACTGTATGCTTCATAGACTTCGAGTGGTTTAGAGCCTAATACCATTTGAACTTTGTACAACAAAATGTCAACACTCAGTAATGTTCGAACTGTATTCAGAAAATACCATTTGAACTTTGGACAGCATTGAGACTGCTATTTTTCATAAACTTCAAACGTTTTTCACAAAACATCATTCAAACTTTGAAAAAAAAAGAAAATTGTTGACTAACCAGTTTTTCTCATTTCTGGTAAATTGACAAAGCGGTCTGCTTTTGGTCTGACAGTTATTTTTTATAGCCAGAAACATCATACCAACATAATGTAGTCCAATACCATACAACAGCAACTCAATTACAACCCTGAACATTTTAATTTACAACAGTGGCTGAGGTGGGAGTAGAACCCAAGACCTACTGAATACCAATGTGCAAAATACACTGTTTAACCTTCTTTCCCTGAGGCACATGTGAATGTATGCCATGAGCACTACATGCCACACCTAACTGACACCTATTTGGTCTGCAATTTAAATATGTATTTTTTGGTTGCCTTGTCATCCATTTGTCTAACCATAAAAATGTACACTAAGTTTGGATGGTTTTTACGAAAAAAGTTTGAACTTTCTACATCGATCATAACATTTCAATACTTCATAGACTTCGAATGTTTTATCAGCCTAATACCATTTGAACTGTATTCACTAAATATTGTTTGAACTTTTTACTACAGTTCGAACAGTAGTTGATCAAAAGTTTTTTCTAAGACAGAGAGACACACAAAATTATTACAGTCACAGATACATATGTTTATCACATAAATACATTTTTTCATTACATAAACTAAACACACAGACTTCTCCCAGTTGTCATAAGTCTGTGTAAGTCATTACAAGCCTAAATTACCACAAGAAACTGTTTTCATTCAGCTCAAAATATCCAAGATGGCTGAAATCTTGGACAGAATTTCTTCAAGACATTGAACGGTAAATTAACCGCTCGAATGGTTATTTACCATTCAAATGGCTTTTCATCAACCTGCCTGTCCTGCTGCTATCACAAAAGTCATTATAATTAAAAAAAAATGTATGTATTTTGTCACCAGACTATCCAAAGGCACACCCTTAGCACACACTCTATCTGCCATGAGAACTACAGAGGAATCTTTAATTCTGTGTGGTCTATAGATGATGCCAAAGAAACATGTTATCCTAGGGGCAAAAAAGTAATTATTTTCACTTTTTGACCACTTTATATTTCAAGAACCATACAAGTCACAAAACTTTTCAGATCTTGTGACACTTATAAAATGACAGCACATCAGAATTTTTTGACTAAGTTATTGAGGTGCAAAACTGAGATTTAACATTGCAGTGCTGTACCAACCCTAACTGTAGGGGCTCGTTTTATATATATATATATATATATATATATATGTATATATATATATATATATATATATATATATATGTGTGTAATATATATATATATATATATATATATGTGTATATATATATATATATATATATATATATATATATATGTACATGTATATTACCAATGAACTGTTTATTTTGTCCTCTGGTACCCAGGTAAGGCCCACAGTCCAGTAACACTGAGGTGGTTAAGTAACTTGCCCATAGTCCCCTCATATATTTATTTATTTAAGTCTTTGATAACCGGCTAAGTGCACTGATCTGAGAGACCATTTTCAGGCACAACCCGGGCCAACAAAGTGGCACAACATCATTTACATACTGGTGAAATCAAAGTACAGACAGAGGAAATTGATGCAGTACAGTTTACAAATGTCAGAGGGAAGATCACCGGATACACTGCAATTACAACAGTATTGGGAGAACAAGGAATACTTTACAAATTTACACTGGGTAAACAGGGTCAGGAGATGTGAGATAATGGGGGGAATAAATAGTGCCAATAGCAAATACAAATAAACATGGCATACTGATTCCATAACAACAGAAAAGACTGGTTAAAGTTTAAAGAGCAGAAAACAGAGAGCTATATGGTAGTACAGTTATAAGAGCAAAAAAAGGAAGAGGGTTGGGATACTGGGGAAAAGGGAATAGCAGGGCGAAGTAGATTACCCTGGTTGGCACAGGCATTTGGCCTCATTCAATAACCAGGTTTTGAGTCAGAATTTGAAGGTGCAGTGGGTGTCAGCAGATCAGAGCAAAGCAGGAAGGCTGTTCCATAGGGAGGGAGCTGTTCCATAGGGAGGGAGCAGTAACTGACAGCACTTTGCTACCCATAGCAGTTGAAATGTTAGGTATTTCCATAAGAGGGACCAAGGATACATGTAGGCATCTGGGAGCTGCTCTGGTTTTTAGGAGGGATATGTATGGGTACGCATTGCCACCTCTTAGGATGTTATCAACGATGTAGCCTAGTGCATAGTCATGATGGCCAGAGAGTGGGAGCTAACCAGTACCCTGGTACAGGTTACAGTGATGAGTGGAGTAGGGTGCCAGGAGTGCAAATCAACATACATTGTTATAGGCAGAGGTTGGACACAAGGAAAAGGTAGAGGACATATGGGAGAAAATGGGGGAGCAGCAATCGAGGCTTGGGAGCAGGTTACCTTGGGCAATTGCTAAGCAGGCCTCTCTGGTCAGGAACTGTTTTAGCTGATATGCAGCTCTGAGCTTTTGGTTCAACCATCATACAACTGAGTTTATGTACTCCTTAAGAGAGGGAGGGGTCAAAGGTTATACCCAAGTATTTGAAATGTTGGACATTTTTAGTCAGGGTCCATCCAGCGTGAGCATTGAGAGGGAGGAGCTGGACTTGGCGATGTTGGCAAGGTATGGCTTGGACCTGAGAAGCATCACTTTTGTTTTGTTTTTTACATTAATCAAGAGCCTGTGTGACAGGAATCAGTTATGGGATGAGCCGTAGTTCTGAGACAGAGTAGAATATATGTTTGTCAGTGACTTATCCCTGCAAAAGAGGATGAGATCATCCACATATAGTAGTGCTTCATAGGTAAGGCAGTCAGTAGGGAGGGAATTAATAAAGATGAAGAACAATAATGGGCCTAGGATGGAGCTCTGGGGGATGCCCGTGGAGACAGGCATGTCAGAGGAGGTCATAGCTCTGATACACACAGAATGGGATCGGCCAGATAGATAGCGCCTAAACCATTATGAGGTCCCTGAGAAGCAGCCAAGTTGTAGAACAGTGGTACTGCATGTAGAAGGGGTGATTGACCAGGTCAAAGGCCTTAGTCTGGTCTGCAAACACAGCACCTGTAGCTGTTCCCTTGCCCATGTTTCTAAAAACATGATTTGTAAACTGGGCCAGAGCAGATGTGGTGCTGTGGAACTTGCAGAAGCCATGTTGCTGGCCACACAGCAGGTTATATTTCCCAACATGGTCAGATAGTTGACGATGAATGATCTTCTCTAGGAGGCTACTCAGGTGGGAGAGCAGGGAGCTTCATCTATAATTATCAGATGAGAGGGTGTCCCCAGCTTTAAAAATGGGAACCACCTTGGAAAGCTTCCAAGAATCTGGCAAGGTAGGTGTGGTCAATGCCAGATTAAAAATAAGGGTGAGTGCTTTAGCTATGGCAGTGGACAGCAGCTTAAGCATCGAAGAGAAGATGCCATTGCTGCCTGGGCTGCCATGACTGGAGAGACTTTTAAGGAGCTTACTGGTGTTCTTGGCTAAGATGACCTTAAAGTAGAATGGAGGGGGGAGTGCCAGAGGGGGAGGAGGAATGATTAGTAGGACCAGAAGCAGGACCAGCTGGTGGCTGTGAGGGTAGTTTGCATAGGTAAGCATCGAGATCAGCAAACTTTTTGTTGAACACTTGTGCAACTTCAACAGGATCAGCTGCAGTACCACTGGGTGAGCTAAGATGGATTGTAGAGTTATGGGTACATGGGTTGAGAAGGAAACCAATAGTGCTCCAGAAGCAACGCGGGTCCCAGAGGCCATCCCTCTGCTGATTACAGAGGAAATTGTGCTTCTGAACCCTGGCAGTTTGTTTGCACTGATTTCTTAGGTGCCTGAATTCTTCCAGAGAGCAGCGGAGGAGGCCTTTTGAAGGCAGCTCATGATTTGTCCATAACCTTCATCAATGCTAAGAGTTTTTTTGAGACCCAATGGGTACAGCCACCCCTCACTCTCCAGGTAGTAAGAGGGAAATGGTGATCTTGTATCTGAAGGAAGGCCTTGGTGAAAAAGCCCACAACCACAGTTACATCCGTGAAGGAGTAAAGACCTGCCCAGTTTACTGCCCTTATGTCCTCAAGGTGGGTGGAGGTATCAGGACAATTAAAATTTCAGAAGGAGATATATTTTGGAGGGGATTTGGATTTGGTGGCCCAGGAGATTTATGTAGGGGAGAGATCACTGATGTACTCAGACATGATCCCTGACTGGAGCACCTTGTCCTCTCTGTTTGTGATCACCTATCTTGAAGAGAATCGTTTTGGGTCTGAGTGTTGTGCTTGGTAGGGACAGAAATAACTTGGACCAAATTGTGCTGTTTTAATAGGTTAGAGTAATCAGTACCAAGGCAACTCAACCAGTTAAGGTTAAAATCCCCAAGGAGAACTGTGTCCCTGGGAGGCAAGAGGTTGCCTAGGCCAACGAGGTGGTTAACATGTCCTGGAGTGCCCCCTGCTGGGAGGTTGTAACAGCAGCCCACATACATCTTTTTTACTGAACCTAGGGTCAGTTCAGCTATAAGTCATTCACTGGGGGATGTGGGGTCAGAGTAGTGTGCAGATGAGGCAGATAGGGGTTCACTGAAATAAAGTACCACACCCCCACCTTTCTTTTAGTGCGGCCTATCCTGGAATAGCAAGCAGTACCCTGGGAGGTGGTAGATACTATTAGGATATGAGGTTTTAACCATGTTTCTGAGAGACCGAGGACATGAGGTTTGTGGAGTGCTACCTAGGCCTCAAAGTCAGGAAATTTAGATGGGAGGCTATAAAGGTTGATATGGGCAATTTTCATATCAGTGGGGTTATTCCACTTTTTGTTGGAGTGGGTAAATCTGTGGGACCAGGATGTTGTCTATGTCCCCTGCTAGCAGAAGCAGAGAACAGGCCAGGTTGTAGGGGCAGGGTAGTGAGGAGGGAGCAAGTGCAAGGGAGAACAGGAAAAAAATGAGTTGGCAATGCTCAAAGTTTGTGAAACACACATAGAATAGGGAGCCCAATGGGTTAAGTTCCCATTGCATGATAGCTGGGGGGGGGGGCAGATCTGAGTACAGGAGTACAAAACAGGAGGCATTCTTGGTCAAGTGCAAGTATGAAGGCACTGAAAATCAGTAATGAGTAGAGAGCATAGTAGGAAGGCTGCCATCAGAGGGAGTGAAGTTAGGTTCATATTGTGTGCCATAAGTATAAGGGAGAGAGGGAGTAGAAGCACAGTGTAGAGAGGACTGAGAAGGAAAAGGGAGAGTAAGAGGGTCAGAGGTGTAATTCCATGGCGGGTCAGTAGAGGGCAAGAGGGGGGCTTGCTCAATAGCAGGGGCACTCGAGCAGCAGCAAGGGTGCAGTATAGGGGGGTTGTATGGGACTAGATAAGGTGTGGCTAAGGTGAGGTGTAAGGGGCAGGAAATAGTGAAAGTGTGGTTGATGGGATGGCTTAATGGTTAGAATCCCAGACTACAGTGCAAAGGGTCAGGAGTACGATTTCCAGAGGAGGAGGATAAAGTTCACTTGGTATGAGGTAGGATAGGGTAGGGTAGCATAGAGTAGAGCTCTGAGCTGGCAAGAAAGGAGTTAATTATGCTGAGGATACTAGGTGATTTAAGGGCTCAGCAGCGGCTGCTAGTGGCCATGCAGTATAATGAACAATAGGGAATCTAGGGAGGTTGTTTCTGGAGGGAATATGTCACGTGATCTAGGCTACCTATAAAGGTAGAGTCCACCCAGGGAGGGAGAGTGGGTGGGTTGGACAGTCAGTGCGCAAGCGGTGACGGTCTAACACAGTTCCCAGTTGCTTGCTTGCTTCTGACTGTAGTTATCTTGTGTGGCTGTGTTATGCTGCAGGGAGCTCCAATAGCCAAGGGGAGGTTGCGGGAGCTAGCAGCCTGTAAAGGGAAAGAAATACAGGGGTTAGAGAGGGGACAAAGACAAAGGATTCAATAGACAGGGCAATGGAGGGAAGCGAAACAAAGGAGACAGGAGGAGAGGGGGCCTGCTCCAGTCCCTGAACTTGATGCAGCTGCGCATGCGCAGTGTGGCTCACCAGTGATGGTGTTCGGTTACAGGGACAGGAGAGTCAAGATGAGATTCCTTCCACTCCCAGCACAATGTGGTAAGCAGGAGACTCCAACAGTAAAAGGCAGTACTTAATTCAGGAAATGTAGATGAGGTACCTTAGCAAAACAGCAAAACATTGCACAGTAAGTTAGATGGTCTTAAAGCACTGTGCTAAACTACACAAAATACAGCTTATAACAGAGAAGCTCTTAAAGTGACTCCATGTTAGGGAGTCAAGTCAGGCAAAATCATGAACACCATGTGGAGATTGTGGGAATCAAACCCATAGCTGGTGGATGTAGCAGGCTCCTTCACCGCTTGTTATTCTAACCTTTAGACTACACTGCCTGCACCCAATTTTTGCCCCCCACCATGTCTTGCTATTCTTTTTTTATACCATTTAAACCTCCCTAATCCGCGCCTGACATGTACTGCTTGTGTCCACACCAGAAGCCTATGCAGGCTACCTCTGTTTTGGATGAAAGCCCATGTGAAACATGGATAAAAACAGATTTGGATACAAGACCATTCTCCGTCTCTCTTACTATCCCCTGCCTTTTATCCCATCCTGTGCCTTGATTTGCTTTTTCGGCTGCAAACCCCTTCTAAATTGTATTATCTCTTATAATTTACTATGTATCTTCATATTTCTTACAAATTATCAGTTTGTCCTCCACCCACTTTTCTGGCCTCCTAAAATGATGTCCGTTTTCAAAATGGTGTCCATACCCCTTCTGCTCATGCACGCCACCCGCTGTGTGCAAAATGGCTGCCGCCTTTTGCATGCATGCTCTGTGCATATTCTAACTCCACAATCAAGATGGAGGTCACCTTCTCTCCAAGCATGCATGCTGGCTTGCCACCATATTCTACATGGCAGCTGCTTGTAGCACATATGCGTGGTGTGGTCACTGTCCCCATTTCACCCACAGACATTAAACTCCCTTCTAGCATCCTCATCCAACAGATTGGCCACCACGCGGCCCATTGGCCATCTTTTGTTCTACTCTCCTACACACCACTGTGCCTTGCCACAGATCATTTCAACCGAACCTGTCCCCCCCCTGCTCCCACAGTACACTCCCTACTTTTGGCATCCAGCAACCAGGGAATGAGTTCAGCATGTCTCTCCCCCACTAGATCGAAATTCTGCCATGCCTGTCCCCATCTAAGATGCCCGCCACTTTAATCAAAAAACCTCCTCAGCAAAATGACTGTTTTCCATTCATCATTCGTTTTTTTTTTTTAAAACCTAAACATTTTACAGGGGTTGTGGCACTGACATGAACTACTAGCCCTACTTCTATTAAATAAGCCTTATCCGATGTTCCCCCCCACCACAACCTACATACATTTTTTAAACACCAAGGCTTATCCATGTTCTGCATCATTAACGTCTTTCTGCTAGCGGAGCAGTATTATCACACTCTTTAGTAACTGGAGTCAACTCCCACTTTGATTCCTGTATGTACCATTCAGTCTCTCCTTTTGTACCTAAAAACAACTGTAGCTCAGAACCATATACTGCTTTTAAAACAACAGTTTTCCCCACAGTCAGGAAATTGCACACCAGCCTCCCTCAACACATACATTCCTTTCCTTGTTCCTTTTTATATTTTCTTTGTTTTTATTTCTCCTGCCTGCCCAGCCTCGACAATCATCCACTTTCCCTTACTTATATCTCTCAAATTTGTTGCAGAAATCCTAGTCCAACAAAAATACTTGCCAACTGAAGTACTAGAGTATGTCTCAAACAAACCGAATTGTTCTGTAGCAACAAAGAATGGTGATCCTAACTCTGCTTTCCCTTAAGTGCCCGTTTCCTATAGTGCTTCCTCTTGCTTCTTTCCCCCAATCCCTGCCTAGTCCCCCTCTCCCAAACCCTTCTGCTCCACTCCCCTATGTTACCTAATCCTGAACACCCCTACTATTTTGGTCAGGACACCCCTGACAATAAGTCTTGCTGTTTTAGCTGGCAATCCACTTTATCTAGGGCAACACACACTCACTAGTGTTGAGAAGAGGGATTTAAGAGTGATTATTCAATCAGATTTAACATTCAAAATAAACAGCAAGTACAATAGCACCAAGGCTTTCAAAATCCTAGTTAATATCATAAGAAACCTGTAACAGCAGACAGGGGGATGTTATTCTACTATTACTCAGATCACTAGCAAGGCCATACGTGTAGATTACAGCTTACAGTTACGGTCACCATCACTAAAAGGAGAAATAAAGACATTGGAGAAAGCATAAAAAGGGGTTTATTTTTTTTTTATATATATAAGATTTTATTAGGTTTTTCCAGTTACAAATAGACATGATAATGGCGACTGTGAGCCAGGCAAATACCTATATCTTTACACAAGTACAGTAGTATTGGATATTACATGAAAACCATAAAGTAGTATAGCACGTCAGATATTAGAAAGAAATAAAAGTGAGACATTCAGTATTCTTTACACTCTTGGAAGACTAAATTTCCAGTAAAGCTAATATATGTCATCCCAAATATATCATGCATGTTCCAGCTACTCCCCAACTACTGGATTGTGACATAACCATTTGCTATCATTCTTACTTAACACAGTGTAGTTAGTCACCATCAGATCCCAAACACATATTATAACAAAATAGCCCAATACGGGTTTCTAAAAGGGGATAGGCAGCAAAAAAAGTGTATACAGAGATATAGAATAGGTGGAATGTGAGGGTGGTACTAACAGAATGACCAGAGGGCTCCTTTTCCCTCCTTCTGGGCAGAAGTGAGATAGGTAGGAGGGGGGAAGAAGTACTTCTGTTCATAGTAGCTGGGAGTTTTGTGGAGGGGGGTGAGACTGCACAAATATGTGAATGCAGATATGCGGCCCATTTCTTGTGGTATTTGGGGAGATGACCTTTCCCTACTGCTGCAAGCATCTCAAAGATGGCCAGCTGAACCATGGCCGCTCATCACTGCATGACCACAGGGGCAGAGGGCTGTCTCCACTTCAGTAGGATGGCCCTCTTTGTCTCCATTACAGCTGCCAGAATCCATGCCTTAACTGGGACAGACAGGGGTTCCAGGATAGAGACATCTCCCAGCAGCGGGGAGTACTGGTGGTGTGAGAGCAGCTTGCTTGCAGTCTTTGAGCAGTCATCCAGTACCTGTGTCCAAAACCCCTGAAGGGCTGGGCATGTCCACAGAATGTGGAGCAAGTGGGCAGATGAGGACTGACATCTCCAACATTTATCATGCTTCAATATTTTAAGCTTGTAAAGCACTACAGGTGTCTTGTACCACCTAAGGAGGATTTTTAGTTGTATCAGCTGACTCACTCCTGGCATCTTCATATGCTGTATGCGCTGCCTTGAGGCAGTCTGACCATTGCTGCGGGGAGAGGGGGTGTTTAACTTTTCCACTTCCCAGGCTATTTGGCATGCAGAGGTGGTATATGGCTGTGAATCTCTGAGTATTTTATAAAAAGTACCCACCAGGCCTTGGCGTTTCCTAGGCTGATAGAGGGTAATCAAGCAGCTCCAATTGTCCTTGGCAGTAGAGGCAGTTAAGAGGGGAGCAAGTGCACTCCGTATCTGGAGATATCTCCAGAAGTCTTGTGCTTTCAACCCAAAGGTGTCCTGAAGCTGCTCAAAGGACATCAATATTCTGCTGTCTGGGAGAAGGAGGTCTCCCACCACACGAATGCCCTTAGATGCCCAATGGGACCAATTCAGGGGTCTACAGTCTACCATAATGAGTTTATTATTCCACGGGGGGGCATAGGAAATTGGGGGGAGATAGCTCATACCTGGAACCCCAGTAAGTGCCATAGCTCGATGCCAGGACCTGCAAGTTTCTATCATAATTGGGGTAAGCTGGCCCCCAGAAGGTTTTCTGTTTTATAATAAAGAAAAAAGTGAATTGTCTGGTATAAGAGCAGCTTCAAGGAGTGCCCATTGTGGTTGGGTAGAGCGAGGGATGAACCAAGTAGCAGCTTGGGCCATGCAAAAGGCTAAATGATAGCCTGTGAACCAAGGAAGCCCCAGTTCACCCTTAGTCCAGTGGGCCAGCAGCTTTGTGCGCCCCCATTCTGTAGCTTTGCTCTCCCATAAAAAGGACGTGATAAGTTTATCCAGGGCATTGAATGGCTTCTGGGAGAGGGGAATTGAGAGATTATTTTGAAGATATGAGACTCTGGAGAAGATAAACATATGAACAGCCTCTATTTTGCCTTTAAGAGTTAACTGCAGTTTTCTCCATCTCTGGACTTCTGCCACTAGGGCTGCCAGGAGAGGGGAGAAATTGGCCTTTTCCAGATCTTTCAAAGCTGAGGGGATAAAAATCCCAAGGTAAGAAAATTCTTGTGTGGCCCAGGTGATATCAGTACCTATGAGGCAGTTTCTACCACAACTTGTGTTCGGCAGGAAAATAATTGTTTTCTTTTAGTTGATTAGCAGGACGGAGAGTGAAGCGAACTCCTGTAGTATAGGCAGTTTATGGGTATGGAGAGCTCTGGGCTGGACAAAGTAAGTAATATGTCATCCGCATAGGCATTAACCAGAAAGGATTTCTCCTTAACAGGAATACCAGTAATGCTTGGGGTGCCCATGAGGGTCCAGGGCTATAATGAATAGAAGTGGGGAGAGGGGGCAACCCTGCCTAGTGCCCCTTTGCAATGGAAAGGGGGGGATGTCCCTGTTGGTAACAATTCTGGCTGTTGGCAGGTAGTATAATGTGGAAATCTAGGAGCAAAAATAGGGCCCAAACCCATACAGGTTTAAGACCTTGTGGAGGTAACCCCATTCTAATGAATCAAAAGCCTTGGCAAAGTCAATTGCCAAGGCTGCCATTGGGGTTTTAGAGTGGAGTGCCAGCCATTTTAGGTTAAGGACTAGGCGTAGGTTATCTGTTCCTGACTTCCCTTTCGAAAAACCAGATTGCGAAGGATGTATCAGGGTGGGTAGGACTTGGGTTAGCCTATTCACCATGACTTTGGCTAGTAACTTGATATCTACTGAGAGCAGAGAAATGGGCTGGAAATTGGCACAGTGCAGTGCATCTGAGGATTTCTTGGGAATTAGGGTTATTAGGGCTTCCTGCATGGTGGGGGGAAGGGCTGTAGTATTCTGGGCTTCTTGTAAGGCTCGCAAAAGGGGGGTGATAATTTCGGCTTTAAGGAGTTGGTAGAGTTCTAGTCATTAGATCTGGTCCCGGAGTGTTCCCTTTTGCCATTTGAGACGGGGCGGACTGTAGATCCTTGGAGGTGACTGGGGCATCAAGAGCGTGACATTGCTGTAGTGAAATTTTAGGAAGAGAAATCCCTTTATACAGCTCAGACAGCCGTGTAGAGAGCTCTGTATCTGAAAGCTTATTCTGGGTTTGATAAAGCTCTTGATAAAAGCTCTGCATCACCTCATTAATGGCCTTAGGTGCCGAAACTATTTTACCCTGCTTATTCTTCAGGGCAAGTATCCTGGATGAGGCTTGTTGTTTATGGAGATGATACACCAGTAACTTGCCTCCTTTGTCCCCACCCTCCCATGATTTATGTTTAGCTCAGATTAACTGCCATTCCGCTTTTTTGTTTAACAGAGTGTTTATCCAATATTTTAGGGTTTCTTCTTTTATGTAGGTTCGAAAAGATGTGTCCTGCAGCAGTGAAGGGTTGCATCTCCATCTTGTGGAGGAGGCGGCCTGTCCCGGAGGAGAGAACAGAATCGACACCTGGGCATGGTCAGAGATCACAATGCTACCAATTGAAGCGTCTGTAATCCCTGGCGCAGCTACATGATTGGCAAGCCAGAAGTCCAGCCTACTGTGAGTACAATGTACTGCCGAGTAGAAGGTGTAGTCACACCCTTGTGGATTACTTCTTCTCCAGGTGTCACAAAGGCTCCATTCTGTCATTAACTCAGTTAGGGTTGCTAGCACTTTGGGATGGGTTTGCAGGGTGGGGAGAGATTTGTCAAGGAAGGTATCTAGGACTAAGTTATGATCCCCTCCTAGCAGTATTGCTACGTCCGATAAATCCTCCGTTAGTTTTGTGAAGGCTTGGCTCAAATTAGAATACACCTCCCCGGAATCCATGTTATGGCCATACACATTGGCCACTATTGCTTTACCTCCTGGGTAGGAAAGTCTGATTGCTATCCACTGCCCTTGAGAACCCATATGCTTATCCTCGATTGCCCAGGGCACCGATTTTCAGAGTAAAATAGCCACCCCACCTAGATTTAGTTTTGGCGCAGCTAGCAATCACTGATCCTACCCACAGTTTTTTAACCCATTGCACACTGCAGCTGGTATGGTGCGTCTCCTGCAGTAGGGCGATATCAGCACCCATAGTGTTCAGGAATTGCAGGACTTTGGTTCATTTAGCGGCATGATTTATCCCCTTCACATTCCAGGAGACGCACGTCCACCCATAGGTTGCAAAGGATACAGCGGCCATTATTAATTAGCACGTATGTGATTGGAAAGAAAAAGGAGTACTCACCCTGGAGAAAGTAATAAGTCAAAAAGCAGACAGCAAAGAGGGTTCACCTGGTTGTTGGTTCGTATACAAGCGCACTGACCTGGTATCCCAGGAAAGGAAATGGATTTACTGATAGAATTTAGAGAGTACCAGCTGTTGTTGTCTCTACTTAGTAAGAGCCTGGTCAAATAGAAGAAAATAAATTTATATATTATGTTATTGAAAGTTAAGAGCAATATAACAAACTAATAAGGGAGCTATTGCTTTAAGCATAATAAACACTGAACGATTAAAGGTTACTGATGTTGAGGTGTGCGTGTGAATAGAAACGTCAAGGCGCTCCACACCACACTGCTTCAGAAACCAAAAAGTTAAAGGGAGAGGTCACACCTAACATAGGCGAGCTGTCCCAACCTGGCCTCATGGATCCGTATAAAAAGCTGGGTCTGGAGAGGCCAGGAGTGCCCATCGAAAAACTGCTGATAGGGCACAAAAAGAGTGTATGTCAACTGGAAAAAATGGGAGGGGGGAAGGGGGGGAACAGTCTGGAGGTTGAAGGGAGAAAAGCTGGAGGGGGGACCTCTGTCAGACACTTAGTTCTGTCTCTAAGTGCTTGATTGAGGGTAGCAGGAGCATTATATAGGGGAATATGGGTGTCAATACATGCTGCGAGGTTGTCAGTCCTCTTAAGTGACACCAGGTTCCCCATCGGGTGTTCCAGGGCAAAGCCACCCATAACATCAGTAGCATGTTGTGGGGTATGCTGAGGCTAGGGTGCAATCAAAACGTAGATGGAGCAGGGGTAAGCATGATTGCTCTGCATTTAGGCATCGAGCAAGCCATTATCTAGTTCTGAGAGCGGGGGGAGGAGAAGGGTGCAACAGTGGATGCAACAGGCTTCATGTGCCACCCTTGCTTGCCCGTGGAAGACACCCACCAGGGAAAAAGAGTAGGCTATCAGCAGTAACACTGCGGAGCAAGAATACTGAGGCTGAGGCCACGGTAAGCTGTAAGCTGTAGCATCAGTTCAAGACAGTGTTCAGTCCTTCATTAAGTCAACCATCTTCTCCACACGTGGCAGATTGTTCCACACAGGACTTTTCGGTTCTAGCAGGTCTGGGGGAAGTTGTCAGTGCCTCAACAAAGGATTTATTTCCAGGCTTTAATAGTCCAGCATCTGCTGCTGATTTTTCTTCACTCTCCTCCACTGTGGCAGCCCAGTCCAGGTAAACAGCGTTGTCCATGGGTTCCTCCAGATCTTCCTCAGGAAAGACTATCCTCAGCCCTTTCTGACAAGGGCAGTTCAACTCTTGGGAGCTTGGCAGGAGGAGAGGCTAGAGAGTTACCTGCAACCATTAGATTGGGGCTTCTCGATTGTTGGTGTTGCTGGCCTGGAGTGGAAATTTTGGCACTGTCTTGCTGCTTATGCCTTCCAGTTCCTCCACTCGCACACTCAGTTGTGGATGGCAAGGGATTCTCCTGAAAGTGTCTTCCAATTTTAAATTGTGAGGACAAGGTTGGGAGAGGTAGGGGGGACTCCCTTGTGCTCGGACCAGTCTGACTAACATTGTTGTCTCCTGGTGAACGCCTCCCTCTTTAAGTGTTCCCTGTTCTGCTTGGTCCTTCGGAGCCAAGTGGCATCTGGGAGATGTAGTTCTTGGCAAGAGTCCAGGCCATTGATTATTAATCCAGGCTTCGGCTTCTCTGGGTGATTCAGTGAGAAAGGAGTTCCCATCTTTTGAGAGGTATAGTGCAGTGAGCCTTTTGAATCTGTACTGGAAGGAGTTGACTGTTAGTACTTTTTTCAAAGGGTTGTATAGTATGTTTTTCAAAGGGTTGTACTCTCTCTGTTTAGTGGCTACCTCCTTAGTAATGTCTCAATAAAATGAAATAATGTTCCCATTCCAGGCACTCTCCCCCAGGTCCCTTGTAGCTCAAAGCAGTTTCTCCTTAACCGAGAATCTTAAGAGGCATGCAATTATTGTTCTTGGGCCCTTTGAGCTATCGGATCTGCCAAACACCCGATGTGCCCTTTCCACTCCCACAAGTTCTCTCCACCTTTCTGCCAGCAGTTGTGGTAGCCATTCATTTAGGAATTTTTCCATGTAGGGACCCTCGGTCCCTTCCGGGACCCCTAGAATTCTAATGTTGTTCCTTCGACTCCTGCTCTCCTGATCCTCAGCTCTATACCATAATCTGGATAATTTGGTTTCATGATCTCTGAGCCTTTGCAATACAGAAATAAGCTGTCTTTCTAATTCCTCCGTTCTCTGTTCTAACACATTTTGCTGGTCCTCCAGCCTACACACATCGGCTACATTCCTTGCTAGCGATGCTCCAATAGTGTCCACTCTGGTGAGGAGAGCCTCTAGCATCTTCATGATATTTGAGAGGGCTTCCCCTAACTGGGCCTGTTCCTGAGTTGAGTGGGTGGTTTGAGTGTGCGGCCCTGATGCTGTTTTTCCCGAGGTATCCATCTCCCTGTCAGGCCCTATGCTCAAGAGTGAAGTAGTTTCTATTTGGCAGCTTGAAGAAACCTCTCCCCTGTATTTAGAATTATCCGGCAATCGCGGTCTGTTGTCTGTGAAGTCAAGCACTAGTATACCAGTAGGAGGGGTCGTAACAGAACTCGTACTCCTGTGCTCGGGCCTTTATGGCCTATCTCAGCATAGTGGCTCCGAAATATGCGCGTTGCGGTTGGCATCGAAAGAGCGTGGCTTCCCTCAGCAAAAGTGTACAACCAGTGGTGACAGAGGTGGGGAGGGTGTTTCCAGTAGTCAGTGAGACATTTCAGTCTGGCATTGCAGCAGAATCTATGTGATTTATTGCCAGGCTGGGGCAGAGTGAAGGAGTTAAGCTGCCATCTTTGTCGGGTCCAAGCCACGTCCCCCATAAAAAGGGGTTTACAAAATGTATATATGGACTAGGGAAGCTTGACTATAATTCCTACAGTGATCATGTCTGAATTTCCTACTGTCTAGTGATGCTATTAGTTTAATAACTGATTAGACCTGCAGAATTTATGCATGAATGTCACCAAATCCCTATGAATTTGCACAGAATTATTGTGGGAGCAGCTTGTATAGTACTGAGACCTAGTTAATTTGTACAGCACAGTATTAAGTGTTAATTATATGAAGGGCTGCTATTCGGGTCCGATTTGCTAAGGGTACTTGTGTGCTGAGCTGAATCTAATCTTGACTGGGAACTGTATTCCTTGTGTAGGGTAAAGTGAACTATACTTTCAGGCATTGTTTGTCTAATTTCTCACTGAGCTAATGCTCCATGAACTCCAGGGAAGACTAGAGCTCCCTCTGTAATTTAACTCCCGACTTGGGACGTCACTGCTTAGGGCTCACCTTTCACTCTCTTTCCCCGTTTAAGTCACCCTGTGTAACTCTGTCCCTTCAGTACCGCTTACCTGCTGCTGAGGGAGGAGCGGACCGCTGCTTTGGTCCTCGCTCACCCCCTCCTTCCCCACACAGCTGCCAACCGCTGCTACCACAGGATGCCAAGGTACGTTGAGCTGATTGTTTCTCACCATGGACCTGCTGGCATGGCATTGCAATAAGGTGATTAATCCCACCTCACCCAACCCGGGTCCCGGGGGGGGGGGGATGCACCCATATATAATCCTCCCAATTTCCTTCCAAAATCCATCATCACCGATTATTACTTCCACCTGAAAAGGTGACTCTCCGCTCTTCTCCTTATAGTCCAGGCCCCTTCATATTTGTTTCCTTCAGCAGTAAACTATTCTCTCTGTTTGCCTCTTCCTCACCCACTACCATGCACCTGCTCTCTCTTATCTTGTTCTGCTTTCTCACATGTAGTTCCTCCTTCATCTCTTCACTCCTACCTCACTCCTCCCTTCTCACTACCCTCCATCTCAATACACTCCCCATACCCCTTTCATCCCACTCTCTAACTACCTCAAATTCAACCTCCCCCTCACCTTTTCCACACCCTGACCAGTTTGTTCTGCAACTCTAGGCCTCCAGTTCTCCCTTCTCACCACCCATCCTGTGCTCCGTTGTACATCTCAGCTGCCCATTGCTCCTTTTTCTCTACCACACCTACTCACTCCAGCCTACTTTCCTCCTCCTCTCTGAAGCTTGAGGCTCTACTTTACTGCATCCTCTTCTCCAGACCACCTTCCCATTTTCAGTACACCAGAAGGTCCAAGTACCCCCCCTACTTCTCCATCTACCTGCTCCTCCTACTCCTCTCTAGGTCCTCCGCACATACCTTCCTCCTCTGTCCAGCCAAAGGGACTACATGTCTTCCACCTTAATGCCAGGAGCATCCTACCCAAATTGAATGTCCTTATAGTCTGGGTCACCCAACACTTCCCCAATGTTCTATGTATGTCTGAATCTTGACTATCTGCCAAAATTCCAGACTCATCTCTCTCTCTCTCTCTATCCCTGAATTCAACCTCTTCTGCCAAGACTGTGGGAAACATGCCAGCAGCATGGCTACCTATACCAGGCAATCTCTCATTTGCTCCCTCTCCCACTGAGATGCCCATCACTCCTCCAACAAGCCCCTTATTTGCCTCTCCCTCCCATCCACCCTCATCTACACTGGAGTAATGTACAGCCCACCAAAAGCATCCCACAACTCGTTTTTGAGTGTTTCTCTGCCATTTTATCCCACTCAGTTAAAGGTGAGCTTATCCTACTCAGAGACTTCAATCTGGACTGGCTGTTCCCCTCCACCAAATCATCCAGACTTAAAATCAGATCTCTATATCTTAGCCAGTTGATTTCTGAACCAACTTGCCTAAACCCCAAATCTCCAAACCACTCTCTCTCCTTGATTGCCTCCCACTCTCACTGCATCTCAGCCACTGGAGTGTTTCCTGATGCCTTAGTGTTCACTGTATGACCTTCTGCATTAGGAAGCCATCTGTTTAAATATAGGACCCTGGATGCGTGGCACACAGCAAGCAACTGCCATGTATGGTGTGGCTCATCCAAGGTGGGGGGTTGAAGACCACTCATAGGGGAATGTGTGGCACATACCCATATGCACCACAGCTCCCATGGGTGATATTCAGCCCAAACATACAAATGAGCCCATTGGGCATGCAGGGCATAGAGGGGCCTTTTGCATGCCCATTATGGGCTCATTTACATGGCTACACTTGGCGGATTGTGCCAGGCCACTCCCCCAAGACCCGAGCCACATAGATGTAAAAGGAAAGACAGCCCTAGTGGTCCAGTGAACCCATCCCACCCCAATACCAGTAGGTTGTACAAGAAATCTATCCCTGGTAGACCAGTGGACCCCTCTTCCCCCGATCCCTGAATGCCTGTTGTATAAAATAAAAATCCTATTAATCTCCCTGGTAGTCTAGTGTCCCCCTTCCCCGATCCCCAATGGCCCATTTTATAAAACCAATTCCTATTCTCCCTGGTAGTCCAGTGGCCCCAACCATGAGTGGCAGGGACCCAACACCCCGCTCCTCCCAATCCGACAAGCACCAGTGACCAGCACAGCCTTCCCCCACACCACCACGACCACTGACTGACAGTAGCAAATGTGTACAGTCGATATTACACACCCACTGGTTGTCAACCACTGGGTATGTACTATCTACTGTAAGCATTCAATACTGTCAGTTGGCTGCCATGGCATTGTGAGGAGGTCTATGCCAGTCACCGGTGCTTGTCGGGTTGGGGGGAGTGGGGTGTTCGGTCTCTGCTAGTCAGGGTGACAGGGTTGGGGGGGGGCCACTGGACTACCAGGGAGAATGGGAGCTGGTTTTATAAAATGGGCAATCAGGGATTTGGGGAGGAGGGACGCTAGACTACCAGGGAGATGAATGCTTTTTTTTATTTTATAAAATGGGCAATCAGGGATTGGGGAAGGGGGCACAAGACTACCCGGGAGATGAATGGGATTTTTATTTTATAAAATGATTGTTCGGGGAACAGGGGAAGGGGGTCCACTGGTTCACCAGGGATAGATTTCTTGTACAACCTATAGGGATTGGGATGGGATGGGTCCACTTGATCACCAGGGCCATCTTTCTTTTTACATTTATGGGGTTTGGGGCTTGGGGGGGACTGTGTACCTGGCCCTAGTCTGTGTGCAGGGCAGCAGCCTACAACGTTCATAGTTAGGGTAGGGTTCCACATGCTTAACTGTTTATCGGCACAACCAGCCAGTTTTATGCTTCAGGGGGATCAATATTGTGGTGCATGGCTTTTGCATGAGGGACCCCTAATTTGCATAGGTGCATCACAATATTGTGAGTGGTGGCGCAGTCAGGGGTGCACGGCACATCAGTGGCCTTTGAGTATGGCCACACCTCCTATGTCTCACACATATCTCGGTATATGCAGTGTATCCAGGGATGCACCACCCATCTCATCTCATCTGAATATGTGAACCACTGGTGATAAATCAAATTATGTAAGAAATGTATTAATGCTAAAACAACTCCAATGATTTTTTTTTTGCTGACTAACAAATACTGTTGATTTAAACTATCTATATTAAGTTTATTATTTAGAAATGGGGCATGTGTGTGTGAGTACAGGTGGCAAAATAACCAGATTAACATTCTAAAACTTACTTCCAAGTGGTACAAAGTAAGAGGTACGAGATGTAGATCTTTTCCCAACTTCAAAATTATTGATACTGTATTGTGACAAAGTATCACATATTTGGGATTCTTTCCCATTCTAGAATAGCAATAAAGATTCATGACAATAATAGTAACAGTTCTTCATGGAAGGTTTTGTAATATTCTTAACTATACCCACCTGGGTTGGGTGCCTTTTGTGTTTTCACCTTCTTAATTACTGATAGAATCTCCTCAAAAGTCATAGGAGTTATTATGATCGAGTACCACTCTGGGGCTAACTTGAGTATGCATGGATTCTGTAAAAACTGCACTGTGTCTTCATTTAGCACCACATTATGGTTGTATAACATTCCATAACTGTCTCAAAAAACAAAGGCTATTGCAGTGGCCCTTCAGGATGGTGTCTTGTAACAGGGTATCTGACCTTGGCAATTATAGCAGTCTCCTTCTAGTGTCTCAGCTGGGATGCTACTATTCTGGTGGCTCTCAGCACCACTTCATAAAACTTCTGCCTTAAATATAACAATGCCACTTCTGTCTGTTTTGGACAGAGGTTATTTAGTTCTTTCTGGACCTTGTCCAGTTGTGGTTTAAATAAATTTTCTTTCAGTTTCTAGACTTGGTGTAGGAAATGCAATATGCCTTCCAGTTGCTTTTTATGCTGTTCTGTCTCTACTTTCATACAGGCTGTATAAGTAATTATTTGACTTTGCAGTACTGTCTTAATGGTATCCCATATCAAGGTAGGGGATACCTCCAAAGATTGGTTATCTGCTAGCATTTCTATCAAGTTTTCCTGAACCAGTGCTCTAAACTTTTGACTTCATATGCAAGATATTAAACTTTCACAGAGAGTGTAATCACTCCCCCTGCAGGTTCAATATCATCAACACAGGTGAGTGATCAGAATTAGCTGTGCTCCAGCACCAGGCAGTCTTGAATTCTATATAGATGTTCAAGTTTAGTAAAAAAATAAAAAGGAAAAAAGTACATTCTGGAATAATTCCCATGAACCACCATGTACTGGGTATAATAACTTGCCCCACTGGTGTTGTTTCATACATACATCCACCCATCCTAACACTCCCATTTTCCTGATACAGTATTTCTATGCAGCAGTCTGCCATGGCAATGTTGGATTTGATGTAGCCCATCAATTTGATTTAAATACTGTAGATTAAAATCTCCAGATGATAACAGTACCCCTAATGTATGAGTTCGAATTTTATCCAGAAGGCTTTTAATAAATGGCTTGTTTAGACCTGGAGGTATATATAAGTTACCCGGTATAAGCTCAACAAGATCTATTACTGACCCCTGGATCAGGGCTGCAGTAATGGGGTGGAAAGTGGGGATGTTGTCCGGGGCCCTGAGTTCAGGAGGGGCCCACCTGAGGAGCTGGCATTACCCCTGTCATTAGCTGGTTTGGGAAATAGGGGCCCATTTCAAGTGACTTGTCCTGGGCCCCAAAATTCATAGCTGTAGCCCTGCTCTGGACCATTACCAAATGTCAATCTATGTCTGTTTTAATCTCTTTGTTCATAACATTTGACGATTACAGGACCAGAATCAGTACTCCTTTATGTCTGCCTCCCGCCTTGTGACTAAAGATATGAAGGAAAGCATATTCCTCTTATTTATTCTACTTAGCCATGGTGAGATGGGTCTTCTGAAGGTGCAGTATATCAGATAATGCCTGGATTTTTAATTTAAGCTTTTGATTCAGAGCATTTGTCAGGGTTGCTTGGAGCATAGACTTTCACAGAAAAAGTGTAAAATATTTATTAGCCATTCTCTAGGTTTGTAGAGGATGAACCAAAAATTAAAAAAGGGAAAAGCAGGGAGAAAATGAAAACTAGAAATAGACTAGTGGAATTCTATATATGGTACACCACCTAAGAATCTCAGTCCAGCACCCCAACCCACATCCACCTCAAATAATAGGACTGCATGGACAGGAGATTCAAAAGGCTTAGATCGCCTCAAGCTTTGAGTGTGCCAAAGATATAGCATATGGGGCTTGCAGTGAACTAATGGAATTTTCTGTCCTGTGCAGCAAATGCCACAAATTAGACAAACTTTTTCTAGTCTGTATTGTGGCAATCCAGGGGGCCTATTTTTAGGAGCTTGCACCAGATATTTGGCACAAGCTGCCATAAATTGTGAAAACTGTCACAACTGCACCCAAGCCTGTAAAACTGTGTGCAGTTGAAGAGACAGGGTTTAGTGCACTGACAGAACCCAAGTGTCATGATGCAGGGTTTGGCACAGGTCCTGCACCACACCTTGAACATCCATTCCAATGAGTTGATGATCTTTCTGATAAGTGTTGCACATTGCAAGAAAAGACTTTCTAACAGGTAGCCCTGCTAAGTTGGTTAGTAAGAACTGAAATAGAAATAATTAAGTTATGTAATCAACAACAGAGCCAGACACCTCGTCAGGCAGTCCACCCCTAACATAGTACTAAAAAATTTGAACTTTGGCAAAACTGGCAACTTTGAAAGAAGAGATTCCAGCTTTCCACAGCCTTTGCTAAAACAAGCCAGGGTCACAGTGCCTCTTTTTCATTTTGTCTGAGGGAAGACCATTTTCAAGTCTTTTGCTCAACCACTTTTTTGTAAAGGGTTTATGGCATCCTTCATTCTGCTAATCTTCTGCTCCATTTCCTTTGTTTGCATAGATAGGGCATTTAATTATTCTGAAAGCCCACTCACTGATATGGTCAGGGAGGATAATGAAACATTTATTTTGGCTCTGTCTGTCTATATGCCAAAGTCACTGTTTATTTATTTTGCACGTAAGTGTTTGTCATTTTTAAGTTTGTATCTACAGTTTGATTTGGACCAGGTTGCTGCCTGGTTTTCTAAGAATTAGCTTACTGTAAACAAGAACAAAAAATATGCTTTATGGTGCTCTATTTTAACTAAACAAACAGAACAACGTTTGGTTTTCTAAAAGGGACACTTTGTTGGTGTCCAACTTTCCATTTCTAATTTAGAAAATCTGGGCTTGATTTTGATTTTTCCCCAACTTTTAAACCACATACTGTATTGCAGCAGTGACAAAGAGGGTTCATGGTTCCCTTACATGCCTGAAACAGACTGGGCTGTTTTTATACCTGGTTGATCACATACGTGAATTGCATAGGCTGTTTTACTGATTTTGAATATGGAGATGTTTTATATAACCATGTTTGTCAAATATTTTTAGTTCAACTTACTATTTTGCCTAACTGATGTGCTTTATTTCAGACTGTGACTCTTTGGTCTACCATTTTCATTTGTTGTTCCAGCTGGGCTGGCCTTCCTCTGAAGCCCATCAGGATGAAAAATAGCACAAAATGGTGTTTAAAGCAATGCATCAGCTCAGTGTTCTGTATCTTTTTGAACACTGAGATCCCAGAGTACAACTACATACTGTGAGATGTTGCAAATATTCTATTTTTCTTCCCAAATTCTGTACAGAATATGGGAGGTCTACTTTTTAGGGCTGCTGAGGGCAGAGCTTTGCAGATCTTTTGCTTCGAGAAAAAGATTCCCACATTCCGTGTGAAAGAACAACAGGTTAAAGTGGCAAAAGTCACTTCTGCCTCTGTAGAACACTTTGCACTTGAACTATTTTTTTTGGGCAGTCCATGACCACTGAAATACAATTATTCCCCCCACCCGACCCTCCGTCTCTTCACCCCCCACAAACATAAGAGTGACAACACTGGGGTTCCCAATCCCAGTGTCATGATCAGGACATCCCCAATGTCTTTGTGACCCCCCACTACCATGCATGTGTGGTTATTTCATATATATATATATATATATATATATACAGTATATATATATGTATATGTATATATTTATAAAATGGGTAAAAGAAATCCTTCACCCTGATTGGTCAAAAGGTGTGCCCTTACCTGTCAACAAACTGAAAGGTGGCACTACTTTCCTAATACCTTAACCTCCATAGGTGAAATAGCAATATCATTGAGCAACTGATATCTTCCATCAGTCCCTCTGCGATCAGAACTGATCTTCCATCACAAACATGGCTGCTACCTTTGCACTACAAAAACCTTCAACTGGGCCCTAAAAATAAAACTACCTTAAATGAAAAATAAAACCAATTAAGTAAACTTTGTTTCCCTGATCATCACACTCTCCTTACACACATATAAACAAATTAGAAACATTAAGTATTGTTTATAGTTTTCATTACAAGTGTTTCTTTACTAACAGTGAAAAATCACCCTTCTGTCTTTACCTACTCATCAGGGAAATCTCTTCTGCTTGCCTTGACAGTGAGATAATTGAGATACTGGCTCTAAAACAGGCCTTTGTTGCCTGTGTGTACAGCATGTTGGGAGACTAATATTCTACCAGTGGAACTGAGCAGAATTTTGAATCCTTGTATTCCATGGTAAACATTCCATGAAAAACATTCTGGCCCAGATATTCAAAAGGGTTGCACATGGCGCAACAGTGTTGCACCATGCACAACCCACTGATGCACCCCGGCACGATATTCAAAAGGGAAGAGTGCGCCGCACAAATCCTGATGCGCCAGAGCGCATCAGTAATGTATGCAGGCACAGGTGGGAGGGACGTGCCCATACATAACCTGCACAGCCTGATATTCAGCCCGGGATGTGCAGAGTCATGCATGTGCAACCCCTACCTGTGCCTGCACAAAGTTAAGCCAAAAAAAAAAAAGAACAAGTGATGGCCACCTACAGGTGAGCTGCTGCATTGCAGGGTGCAACACAGCAGCTGCCACCTGTGGGTGGCCACCCGAGTTCCTGCCACACCTGGAAGCTCCCCCCATGCCCCATCACGGGCATCCATGTAGCGAAATCCCCCCCTGTCCAATATCCCTGGTGGTCCAGTGGACCGCACTCATCCCGATCGCGGGCATCAGTAATAGAATCCCCCCCAGTCCAATATCCCTGGTGGTCCAGTGGACCGATCGCTGCCTGATCGTGGGCATCTATAACTCATCAAATATCCCTACTACCCTGGTGGTGTAGTGTACCTCCCCTCCCCACCCACTCACTGAGCCCCACGGCCCCGCTCCCCCCCGTCAGCCGGTGGGTGGCAGCACCCCACCCACCTGCTGCCCCGCCACCCACCGACTGACAGCTCGGTAGGGCTGCATGCCCATTGGTTCACAGCATGAACCAATGGGTGTGCAACCATACCATACTACTCAGTCCAGATATGTGAATGAATTCATTCCATATCTGGACCAATGTCTCGGTATGAGCTGCGCCCATTAGCTCCGCTGTGAACCAATGAGGTACGAGCTATCAGTCAGAGGGCAGCAGGGCGGCAGGTGAGTAAGTGCTGCTGCCCACCAGCTGACGGGGAGCGGGCGTGGGGCTCAGTGGGCGGGTGGGAGGGGTACACTAGACCACCAGGGTAGGGGGGGTATTTGATGAGTTACAGATGCCCGCAATCAGGCAGTGATCGGTCCACTGGACCACCAGGGATACTGGACTGGGGGGGTTCTATTACTGATGCCCGCGATCGGGCTGAGTGCGGTCCACTGGACCACCAGGGATATAGGACGGGGGCTTAATCTTCAGGACAAATGCCCGTGATCGGGCACATAGAGGTCCACTGGACCACCAGGGATATAGGATGGGGGTGTTTTACACGAATGCCTATGATTGGGCTGCAGGGGGCGTCGGTCCCCGACAGCTGCTGCCTGGCAGGGCACCAGGCGCAAGTCCTCAGGAATTGGCACACCTGCATGCTAATGGCATGCAAATGGGGCCAGAATGAGATGCAAATGGCCCCCCTGTGTGCCTTGCATAAATTATGGCTCCATTTGCATGTCCCCTTTTGAATATCGCAGGTGCTGTGCATGGCACAATGGCACTTGTGCTAGCGCATCTCCATGCTCCACTCTGGCCACTTGCGCTGGTGCAGTGCCACTGTGCCATGCACAGTGGGGGTGGCCAGGGTGCGACATTCGAAGCTGCTGCATCATAGCACAGCTCCGTTGAATATCGCCCAGGCCACACTGTGGTACAACAAAGTTGAGCTGTGCCCAGGCTTGCGCCACAGCCTGGCGCAGTTTGAATATCCAGGCCTCTGTGTCTTGAATGAGGGGAAAAAATAGGGAAAAAAAAAAACAGGATGAAGAAAGTAGGCAATACAGTAATACTTTATAAACAAAAAGAAAAGGTGGGAAAACACAGTTACAGAGGCAAACCCAAACTGCTCAATTAATACATTGCTGTCCCTCCAACTCAGTGGTTTAGCATTTTTCAGTGAGTTGCAGTTCAATCAATTTTATCACTCCTATGTCCAATTCTGGGGACTATTTTTCACCATATTTAAATAAAATAACATACTATTATTAAATCTTTAATAATGCGTCCAGAGTTTTGTTTGATTGTTATAGAAATAGTTGTTACCATTTCATAAGAGCAATAAGATACTTCAGGGTGTGGGCTGTTGACTGATAAGAGCACAGTTCAGCTGCTGTAGTCACTCGTCGAAAGCACCTCGTACCTAACAATGCACCTGGGGGCGTGCTTTTATCAATCAGTAACCCACACCCTGTCGTGTCTTATTGCTTTCATATATTGATATCCCCCCTTCCAACCCTCCCTCTCAACACTCTCACCCCCTCACAAACATAAAAGTGACACTGGGGTGCCCAATCCCCCAGTGTTGTAACCCCCCCACTTCTGTGCATGCACAATTATTTCTTGTGTGTGTTTTTCTTTTAAATATATATATATTGCTATCCCTCCACCTGACCATCCCTCTCAGCACCCACCAAACCACACAACCCCATAACCATAACAGTGACACTGGGGGTGCCCAATCCCCCAGTGTCACAATGATAACTCCTCCATGCTGTTATTTATTTATCACCCTGCAAAAGGAAAACCATCCATCAATGTCTCTTGTGGCTGTAACTGCCCCCCCACCCAACCGTCCCACTCTAACCCCTCCCCCACAACCCCCAAGACCTTACTTACCCATCGGGGGTCCAACACTGTAATCCTCTCTGGACTGCAGATATGTCTTCACTATTCAAAGCTGAACCATGAACTGAAGAAACAGGTATGCACTTTAATGTACTCCAGTGGGGTTTTGAATAGTGCTGTGCAGAATTTTCAAATTCCGGCAGAACAAAATTCTGCTGAAATTCTGCTGAATTTCACCACAAATGGAATGGTGAAATTCCGCAGGAGAAAATAGTTGCAGAATGATTTTTTGCAGAAAAATTGCTGTTCCGCAGAATATTATTCCGTATATCACAGTAGGTGGAATTTCACTGAAGAACCAGTGAATTCCTGTGGAAATTCCACCAGTTGAATTCTGCATTCCACATAGCACTAGTGTTAAACTTAGTGCCATAAGTTAGAAATTTTTTGTATATTTTTGACTCAGATTTTCAACATGCCTTCTTTGGGACCCTACCTCATGAACAATTGCACTGTCATTAGGTAGTTCTGTCTTGAAGGATGACTTTGTGGTCGCTGCATGAAATCACCATTTTGCCAGAAATTGAGAATTTTCTCTGTCCTTGTCCATGAGGTGAGGTCATAAAAAGGCTATGTTGAAAATCTGGAGTAAAAAAATAAACAAAAAATAACAAAGTTATGAGCCTATGTTGAATTTTGTGAATGCAGGCTCGTAACTTTGGCAATTTTCAATATTTTCTCCCCAAATTCACAACATAGCTATATATTTACAGCACCTCATGAATGTGACAGCTGACATTTCTTAAATCCTGAACAAAATGTTTTTTACATCCAAAAGGTGTTTTTGCAGTCTGTGCGTGAAATCACCTTTCAGGTAGGAGTCGAACATTTTCTCTACCCTTGTTCATGAGGTGAGGTCATAATCAGGTTATGTTGAAATTTTGGTGTAAAAATGTTAAAAACAATAATGTTATGAGCTTATTTTTCGAATGCAGGCTTGTAACTTTGGTAATTTTCAACATTTTTAACCAAAATTTACAACATAGCCTTACCTTTATAGCACCTCATGAATGTGACAGCAGTCATTTTTCAACTCCTGGCTGAAATTTGTTTTATATCCCAAAATGTGATTTTATAGTCCCTGCATAAAATCACCTGTCAGACAGGAGTTAAAAATTTTCTCTGCCCTTATTCATGAGGTGGCATCATCAGAAGGCTATGTTTTAAATTTGGTGTAAACATTTAAAAAAAACAGAGAGTTATGATGCTACGATGAATTTTGCAAATGCTCGCTCATAACTTTGGTAATATTCAATATTTTTACCCCAACTTTTCAGCATTGCCATTTCTTTACAGCACCTCATGAATGTGACAGCTGTCATTTTTCAGCTCCTGCCCAAAATGTGTTTCTGCATCCTGAAAGGTGATTTCACAGTCCCTATGCAAAATCACATTTTGCCCAGGAGTTGCACATTTTCTCTGCCCCTTTTCATGAGGCAGGGTCATAACACTGTTATGTTGAAAATTTTGTGTAAAACTATTAAAAAGCTAATTTTCAATATTTTCAACTCAAATTCTTCACCTGCAGCCCTATCTGCTCTTGCCAGCATTTGTTTTACCAAGCACCTGTCTTATTGAATTAAGTATACTCTTCCATAAGAAATTTGGTCTCCCTGTACTTATTACTGTATTGCATTTATAATCAATTAATTGCACAATGTGACTGTTTCAAAAGACCGTGCTACACATGACTTATGTTTTTTGTATGTATCACATGTTGTCATTTTTTGTTACACTCTGGTACCAGGATATTCTTTGCAATGAAGGGGCTCAAGGGACATATCCTGTATGTAACTTAGAATAAAAAACTCAGTAAATACATAATTAACTAAATAACTAACTAATACAAAAACTCAATTCCTTTCCTTCTAAAAATCTTTAAATGCAGTTGTAACTGTGCTGATAGAGGAAAATCACCACAAGACAGATATTGGTAAACAAAACTCTGCAAAGCTAACTGCATAACTTCCAGAATTGACAGATAGAAGACTAAATGGCCCAAATATTCAAACTGTACCAGGCTGTGGTGCAAGCCTGGGAGCAGCGCAACATGGCTGCGCAGGGGCGTTGACTGGGCGATATTCAGCGGAGCTGCGCCATGGCTCAGCATCATTGAATATCACACCCTGGCCACCTGCAGTGTGCATGGCACAGTGGCACTGTGCCAGCGCAAGTGGCCAGAGTGGAGCAGGAGGATGCGCTAGCGCAAGTTCCATTGCGCAAGGTGCAGCAACTGCAATATTCAAAAGCTGACATGCAAATGGGGCCATAATGTATGCAAGGTGCACATGGGGCCATTTGCATGTCATTATGGCTCCATTTGCATGCAGGTGCACCTCAATCTCCGACGACTTGTGCCTGGCGCCCTGTGAGCAGCAGCTGTCGGGGACCGACTCTCCCTGCAACGTGGCAATGTTCCCCACAGCCTGATCGTGGGCATTTGTAAAATAAAAAAAGATTCCTATATCCCTGGTGGTCCAGTGGACCGCTGTCAGCCTGATCGCGGGCATTTGTAAATTAAAAGAATAATCCTATATCCTTGGTAGTCCAGTGGACTGCTGTCAGCCCAATCACGGGCATTTGTAAAGTAAAAGAAGAATCCTATATCCCTGGTGGTCCAGTGGACTGCTGTCAGCCCGATTGTGGGCTTAAGTAAAATAAAAGAAGATTCCTTTTCCCTGGTGGTCCAGTGGACCGCTGTCAGCCTGATCGCAGGCTTAAGTAAAATAAAAGAAGATTCCCTTTCCTGGTGGTCCACTGGACCACCAGGGACATAGATTCTTTTATTTTGTAAGCGATGCAATCAGGCGACGATCCTGGACCACCAATAAAGGCTTCTTTTAATTCACAAGCCCGCGATCGGGCTGACAGCGGTCCACTGGACCACCAGGGATATCAGATTCTATTATTTCATACCAATGCCCATGATCAGGCATTGGGTGGTGCCACCATGGAGGTGCTGCTGGAGCTCGGGTGGCCATCCACAGGTGGCAGCTTCTGTGTTGCACCCTGCAATACGGCAGCTCACCTGTGTGTGACCGGAAGTTGCTCCTTTTTTTTTGGATCAACGTTGTGCGGCGCAAGTAGAGGTTGTGCATGCATGGCTCAGCACATCCCGGGCTGAATATTAGGATGTGCAGAGTATGCATGGGCACACCCCCCTACCTGTGCCTGCATACATTACTGATGAGCTGTGGTGCATCGGGATTTGTGCCAGGCGCAATTCCTGTTTGAATATCATGCTGGGGCACATCAGTGGGTTGCACATGGCACAACACTGTTGTGTTATGCACAACCCTTTTGAATATCTGGGCCAATGTGTATTTCCTCTAGTATATTTTACATGCTGAATAGTGTTTCAGCTTGCTTCTCTGCATTTTATAGTTTTCTCTTGTGTTAAGTTGCAAAAGTTAAAAAAAAACTTTTCTATCTAAAGACCAGGCTGTAGCTGTCTGTCCACACTCCAGCCTCTGCCTCTTTTCACCCTCACCAAACTGCAAACAATGTGACCTGACTAATGAAACAGAAGAAGCTATTGTCTGAAAGCTACTAGTGCATGAATAAATAAGAACTGCAGTATTTTGTGAAATGTCATTTAAAGCAAGCTACTGCACTGCGTTGTGGCTGGCTCTGCTATAATCATGTTTCATCAATATTTTGAAATCATTTCTAAAAGTAAGTAAACTTTAACCAATGCAGATCACATGCAATATGAGTAATGTGATCATGTGTTCTGTTGAAAGGCAGAAAATGAGAAGTGGAATGCATGACAGGTTAGGGCTAGCTGATTGGTGCCTAAGGTAAGTCACTTCCTCAGAGAGTTTCAGTTCAACTGTGGGCATTATGAAAGCCTATGTCAAGTAGTCCACTCTCCAGCCAAAGGATTCAAATAAAATTTCAGCTTTGTGACATTTTGTAAATGAAAACAGGCTGATCTTCTGACCCTATTAGTGTGCTCTGTAAAATTGAGTTGATAGTCATGAGACAGACCCATATTTTGAACACACTTCTATAACTGTAGTGCTGTACCACTGTGGCTAATTGAATCCATGGTGCTTTTAGCTGGCAGCTTACCAGTCCTGAATAGCATGACATTAGCTTTCACATCAATAAGTTTCAGAGAGTTATTATGCAGCCTGTCCTAAATGTCATGAAGACAACATTAGCACTGAAGCGGCCTCAAACAAAGGAAACATCAAAGGAGAGGTACAATTTTAAAACAGCATAAAAATGAAAGTATTTAAATTAGACTTCCTGTTAATCCTGCCGTGATGTCACGTGAGACATTATTTTAATGGGCAAGAAGCAATTTATTTCAGAGTAATAAATTATTTTACAAAATGTGGCAATCAGTGCTATTGAATTAGAATTGGAAAAATTGCTGTCATTACTGTTTGAGGATAGTTGGGAAAATTGTCTAAGCTTATTATAAAAACTTGTGTCTCCTATTTTGGTAGCTCACAAGGAAGGCTCTCCCTATTGTCCATTACCACCTATGCCAGTTGGGGAAGGAATTGTACAGTACAGATTAAGGTAGGATAGATATATATATATATATCTATCTATATATCTATATATATATATATATATATATATATATAGATATATATATATATATACACACACACACACACACACACATACACACACACACACACACACACACACACACACACACACACACACACATTGAGCATGGACTTCTGAGCCAGTAGATAGAGCTACAGAAGTAGAGCTCTCAGCAAACATTTGGGCAGAGGCAGTATTAAAGGCACATTTATACAGTTTCATCTGTATCTGAATATTACTACATTTTCCCCATTTTGGTAAGGAGGCCAAATCAGGTTGGTGGAACAGAGAAGGCAAAGGAGGGATATGATAGAGATCTTTAAATACCTCTCGAGGGTAAATAATGTACATTACAGGAGTATGTTTCGGAACAAAAGGTGCTCAAGAACATGGAAACATGCTATGAAGCTGGAGGAGACTAGATTCAGGAGAGATGTGAGGAAGTATTTCTTCACAGAAAGAGTGGTCTATTCCTGGAACAGCCTACCAGTGAAGGTGGTGTGGGGAAAAACAGTGTTGGGGTTCAAGAATACATGGGATAAGCACAAGGGAATCACAGTGAAAAGGAGGGGGGAGGGAGAAAGAGCTGTAGATTGGTCATGGTCTGTGGTAATAGTGTAGGCAGGAAGAAATGGGCAGACTGGATGGCTAAGTGGTACTTAGCTGCCATCAAATTCTATATTTCTATGTTTCTAGCAGTAACTTTGAAAAAACAATTTACAAAAAGGAAATCAACATTGTCATCCTAGATTCTTAAACTGGTAAAGCACTGGGGCCAGCCAGCTTCAATGCTGATTTTATAAAGCTTTCCAGGAAGACCTGACCAAGTCCTAACAAAGTTTCTAACACATGTATGATGGAGGAAAAACCCCAGACACATGGCAAGAAGCCCTGAATACAGTTATATCCAAGCTGGGCAAGGGTGGAGACACATGAGAAACACACAGTCCAATTTCCCTACTAAATCAGGACACAAAGCTCTTTACCAGTGTTTAGGCAAACAGGCTTGAAACCTGATTGGAAGACTTATACACCCAGATCAAATGACGTTTATCCCAACTAGGCACCTCCCTAACGACATCAGGAGCTTATTAAGCATTCTAGCACATCATAACTGCCACAACTGGCCTTGTTTTTAGATTCAGGAAAGGCAATTGATTACCATAATTGGACTTACTTGCAAAGGATTATACAGGCCATGGGGTTTGGGGATAGCTTCATGTCCTGAACAGCGATGCTGCATGATAAGCCGACAGGGAAGGTGAAGGTCAGTGGTACCATTTCCAAGGATTCCAGCTCAAAAGAAGGATGAGGCAAGACTGTCCTCTCTCACTTCAGCTTTTCTTCCTCAGCATGGAGCTGCTGGTCACAGTAGTGTGACAAGCAGAGGCTTTCCAAAAAACCAAGGTAAATGAACATGACAACAGAATTTCCCTTTATATGAATGATGCGCTAGTCTTTGCAGGAGAACCTCAGCAGTCAGTGCCTATACTGCTCACCAGATCAGAACATTTTGGAAATGCGTCTGAGTTTAAGGTCGGTACTGACAAAACAGAAACCCCTATTGTTAGTGGAGCATTCGCAAACCAAACAAAGGTGCACCTGCCTTTTAAATGGGTGAAGGACAAAAGTATCCCACTTAAGCATACAAATCCCCACTCAGTTAACCAAACTTTAAAAAGAGAACTATGACCCCCAAAAACAAAAAGTTTTTGCAGACCTGAATAGGTGAAGTGCCTTCCCAGTAACTCTCTTGGATAGGATGGAAACAGTCAACATCAACATTCTATTCAGATTTATTTTTCTCTGTTCAACCCTGCCTTTACCCATCCCACAGAAAGATTGGAAAGAGCAGATAAAAATGCTCTCACAATTAATTTGAGATGCAAAACAACCATGTATATGCAGGTTCATCCTAACTGAAAGTAAAGAATATTGGGGCAGGAGAGTGCTTAGCTTCCTGCAACACTATGAAGCTGCACAGCTGGTGCATATAGTGGAAATGATGGATATTTCTAGGGACGATGGGTGGAAAAATTTAGAGCAGACAGAACATGTGTCTACACCTGTACAGGTACTACCATAGATAATGACTCAGAAAGAGTTAAGGAACATTACCAACATTTGGACAAAAAACAGCATGTTAATTTGATTAAAAAAGAGGGGTGGTATCCAAACATATTTAGCAAAGAATCTCAATACAGTGGCTAGTGCAGCTCCCCCCAGCTAGGTGGGATATTGGATTCCAGGTGTTGGCCAGGAAAGGTTGGGTATACCGAACAATACTATTTACAGACAATAACCAGATTAAGAGCTTTCAACAGCTGCAACTGGAATTTGGCCTGTGTCACAGGGATTTCCATAGGTACTGACAAATTAGTGACTTTGTATTGAAAGACCCAGGAATCGAGAGCCTATCCTCAGACCTACAGTACAAGCTGGGTGTCTTTTTTTGCCTGGAACAAAACTATGATGCCATAGCTTTATCTCATAGGTGCACTGACTCCTATAGGGGGAAGAAAGGAAGGCTTCTATAGAGCATCTGCAGAGTAAATAGGCAAAGGAAGCTAATATACAGCTTCCCCTGTGGAATGGGACAAAAAAAACTTGCAGGGAATACGTAGCACAACAGCTTCCTTATCATAGAGTGAATTTAGGTGGAAACGTGTACAATATTCTTTATTACCCTTTTAGTCTGTCATTTTGCAACTAATGCAACAGACTGGTGTTGGAGGGGCTGTGGAGGTAAATGCACCCAATAACACATTTTGTTTTGGGGGGGTGTCTGGAAACAGAGCTTTTCTGATCAGAAGTGGGTGAGTCAATTAGACAGATGTTGGATATCCCTTTGACCCTCACATCTGTGAGCTTGGCTTTGGTGCCGCCTGTGGGGGAAGAAGTTCAGCACATAAGAAATATCTATTTTTAATTCTGATAATCACAGCAGGAAAAGCTATAGCACAGCAGTGGCTTGCAAACTCATGCCTTCAGCTAAGATAATGGTTTCACAATATCCACAAAATCAAGAATATTTAATTATTTATTTATTTGCCTTTGTTAACCGGGTAAGTCATACTAGACAGCCAAGTGTCTATTTTCAGGTGCGACCCGGGAGAGTTACAAGCTTGGATAAACAGGTACAGTGACAAATTGGTATTATATACAAAGAGCATTACATGTCATATACAGAAATAAATGTAAAAAGGCAACCAGTAAAAAGACACCCTCCTGGGGAGGGTTACAGACGACCCGGGAGAGTTAAGAGATAAAGCATACACATACAGTGAGTGAGTCAGATTTACATACAGTGGTATTGCAGGCATTAACAATTATACCATTACATTTAGCCAATTTCTTGACCAGTGAACAGGAGAGTAAGTGCAGTGGACCTGGAGTGCTCAGAGACCCCACGTGTGAGTATAGTTCAAGGGGCTACAGGGCACAAGGACAGGTGGAGGAGCCCTTAAGGAAGGTCCAAAGGGATGTTTTAAACCCTGGATGGGAGGGGGTGGACCGAGTAAGGGCAGGGAATGAGTTCCATAGTTTGGGGGCATAGTTGGCGAAGGCCCGATCACCCGCAAGGGTGTGTGTTCTGGGAACTAAGCAATTAGCAATCGCCTTGACCTAAGGTGGTGGGAAGAATTGTCGGGGTTGAGGGGCAGGGCAAGGGTAGTGGGGTGGCTGTTCTAACAATGTTGTCAATGAAGTTCCCTACTACGAAGATGCGATGCTTCTCAGGGGGAGCCACTCAAGGCGAGTGTAAAGGTCACAGCGGTGTGTCGGGGGGTTAGAGATCACAAAGAGGCAGATGCTGTTGTAGGCCTTATCCCATTTCAAGAGGTTGGATTTTGGCACAGGGGCGAAGGTCACTAGCCCATAGCAGAGGAGGGGAGGAGGAGAACACCCCTTGCTAGGGCCATCTGAGCGGCTGGGGTAAGGCAGTTTTTGGCTCTGTAGGCGAGTCCGAGTTTAACATTCGTAGCCTTGCAGATGTTTTGGATATGAAGGGAGAGGTCCAGCTGGGGGTCTAGAGTGACGCCAAGGTACTTGACAGCAGTAGCTATCTGCAAGGGCAAGCCGTCAGCCCCGTGGATTAGAAGGGGGGCAGGGCAGGATTTTGTTCTATTCAGGGAACCAAAGAGCATAGCCTGGGTTTTTTTGAGGTTGATGACAAGCTTATGCGCATCCAGCCAGGACCGGATCCACTTGAAGTCAGAGTTTAGTTGGGAATTGATGGTGCCGATGTCTCGGGCACTATGCAAAATGACAAGGTCGTCGACTGAAGTGATTACTGCACTGTTACGGTTGAAACTGGACAAATGTAACTCCAGCTGATTATAATTTTTTTAATTACATGGAGGAGAGGGAAAATCATTATGTATTTGAACAATTATTTAATTCCTAGAGTAGTTTCTGTAAGATCTTGGAAATGTGACCAAAACTGAAATAAGAGCACAAGCTGTGTTTTCTGTATGGTTGAAATTTGCTTTGTTATACAGTATTACAGTTCTGTGATTTTTAAATTGCAAGACAATGGTTCAGACATAGCAGGTTGAGGACCTCTTCTTTGGGCCAGTTGGAATCAATGGAGACAGTCTCACTGTTTTATCTATTCCCCTAGGTTTAACAAGGTACAACTGTACTGGAGTGAAAGACAAGAATACCACTCCTAGGGAAAGAAGAAGAGACTGGTTACCATACTAGGCACAAAGGCCCAGATATTCAAACTGCGTCCAAAAAGTGCGCAACAGCAGGAGCAAGCACAAGCCCACTTCGCCCATGCGCAAGAAGTGAGATATTCAAAACCGTCGCAGGACTAAGATGCGCCTATGGCACATCGATTGAATATCGCACCACCGATGCCATAGCACAACCGGGGATGTGCAGTTGCGCATATCTGATGTGCCATAGCGCAACAAGGGATGATCAGCAGAGCAGTCCAGATGTGCCATAGTGCAACCAGGGATGCCCCGTGGAGCAGAGCAGCAATGCAACAGCACAACCAGGGATACAGAGGCCCACCACCCATGCCACAGATGGGCAGAGGAGCACACAGCAGAACATACATCGTCCCCCACACCCCATGCACTGCACAACCGGGGGAGAGCTGGAATAACCACTGGCCCATGGATACCAGCAACCAACCCACAGCTGGGCCATGATGCCCCAGCACACTCCCTGGAAAACTGTGACTGGCACACAAGGAGGGCTGACCACCCCATGCCACACCATCCCACCAATGCAGAGCACACCCTGCACCACGATCACCATACACCCTTCCCAGGAGTAGCGCCCAACAGTGCAGGACACCCCATGCATGCCACCACCCCTACTGTGACATTGCAACCCTGTGCACCATGGAGCCATGCAAGGCAGCCCCACCATGTGCACCCTGCTGTGGGTGGCAGCAGACAGCAATGCAACAACAGCACACACAGTGCCACCCTGCATTTCCCCCCCGAGGTACAGCTGAGAGACTGACCATGCATCGCCACACGAGGTTCCCCACTTGAGACAGGGCATGCCCCGGACCCCACCACCAGCAGTACAGCACCCTGCACACCCTCCCAAGGACACATCCCATCCCAGCACTGGCCACAACAGCCAGCACAGACACGCACAGTGTTGCATGGAAGCATATGCCACACAGGATGCAACACAGTGCATGGACAAACACCCACCCATACCCAAGGGCACACCAACACAGGGAAACAGTCAACAGCGGGTCAACCAAGCCACTGGCGTGTGGCCACGGCTGATGTGTACACACGGCCAGCACCCCTACATTGCACAAGTGTGCCAGCCACCCTTCGCAGGCACCATGAAGCTGTATGCCACCAGCATGCTGCCATAGCACAAGTGACAGACACTGGAGTACATCCCCTGCAACAGACACAAACGACAGCATAGAGGGGGGGACAACAACAGCGGAGGCCACAGTGCCACCGGCGGCAGACATGCACCATACTGGCTATGGCAGGCAACCTGGCATTGTGCCGGGTACAGTTGTTATCCAGCATGGACTGCCACCACTGACATGCCAGCAGACCGTGCATATCACAGACATACAAGGGTGTCAGCTGCACAGGCCATGGACAGTCTGACAGGGGTGCCATGCACACAGTGCATGCAGCGTGGACCACTGCACACAGGCAACCAGTGCACAGAGAACAACACACAAACCACAGACAGTGACTGATCCCCCTGCCCACACCATAGACGGTTCCCTTCTGGACACACACACACATGCCCATGCATGCACCACCCCTGACACCATGCACACCACTGCAGCTGAGCACCTGTAGCCCGCTGCAAATCAGAGACCACCACAGTTGTCATAACAAAACAAATGTATTTAAAACAGGTAATACAAAAACTATATACAACTATGTACAATGGGGGTAAGGGTCACATACCAGGTGGGGGCAGGTAAGGGGCCGGGGTGAACATATGGGAGAGGGAAGAAGGGGTGTGATGGTGGTCCGTGGGGGAAGGTGTAAATAGGGGCATGGATGGTCTAGCGTCTGCCCCGGTCTTCCTTCACGTGGCACCGATGTCTCCTCTGCCTCCTCACCCCGTGATAGTCCATGTGTTGGAGGAGCTCCAGGGTCACTCTCACCACCTGTAGCAGCTCCTGCAGTCCCCATTCCAGTGCCTGGAGTTGCTGTCCACCTAGGACGAGGGAGCAGAGCCAATAAATGTGACTGTCCAGCCACCTGCATCCCACCCATTGTGAATGGCATACAGCCATGTGCCATGCCCCTGTGATGGTGTGCGAACACCCACAGTGACCGTGTCCACAAGACCTGCCTACCCAGGCAGCCACAGCCATGTGGACCACTGCACACACCCATGGCCCATGTCCTGCACAGCACCACAGTGGCTGTATAATGACTTGGCTATGTGGTGTGAAGGCAGTGGCACAGCCATGTGCTCGGTGCACGCATGGACTACCATTGACGCACTCCTAGACATGCAGTGCCACTGGACAGTGCTGACTGTAACAAGTTGCGTACATGGCAGTGGTGTCAATGGATGGTGGCCATGCCCCGCTGCCTGCCCAGTTATACAGCATGCAATAGTAATCATAGATATAAGGCACTCACCATCATCAGGCCAGTCCCTGCACCTCTACAGACCTTCACCCTTCCCGTCCTGCTGGTCCTCCAGGCGCCTCCTCTCCCTCGCCAGCCTGTGCTCTTCTGGGCCTAAGGTGCAAACATGGAGAGAGGAACATCAGTACAATCTGGTAGCAAAGTCACCCCACCCCCATGTGTGTGCAATCCCACATGGCCATACCCATCCACCCCACACCCCGAGACCACCACCACGGCCAACATTGGATGCCCCCCCCATGTGCTGGACACATGCAACCGTGATACCCGTATGGACGATAAAAGTGTATGGATGGGGCACCTACCTGGCCGTGGCACCGTGCCCCTCCTGGCACGTGCCCGCAGGTGGGCAAGCAGGTCTGGGTCCCTGTGCCTGAGGTCCCCGTACTGGTGGTGACACTGCTCCGCCATGCGCCTGATACCAGTGGCCTCCTCCAGCGCATCAGCCACCTCCTGCCAAACTGCACTCCTGGCCCTGTCCAGGGGTGCATCACCATATACAGCCCCAGCATGGGGCTGTACAATGGCCACTAGGTTTGCAAGCTCCACCTGGCTCCACATCACTGACCTTCTCTGCGCCATCTCAGCAAATAGTTGGATTCAAAATGGAGCACGGCAGCGTGGTCCTGCCACATGCAGATGCTGTGCAGTACAGCGCTGCCATTCTCTATCGCTCTGTCACTGAACAGCGCGATAGTGGTGCACCCATGTCTGATGCATGGCGCCTAGGGGGCAAAGGTAGGGCACATGGTCAAGGGTCTCTCGTGCATGGACAGCCACAGCACAATTGGAACCCAATGCATGTAGCGCAATTGGGTGCCTGTGTGCCACCTCCTGTAGTGGTCTACAGCGCTGTGGCCCCAGTGTGCCTATGGTGCCCCAGTGCCACAGCGCCATATATGTGAACAGCGCAGTAGCGCCACTGGCACAATGATGGCCGTGCTCTGCATTACCTCCCGTGCACAGCACGTCAGCAGCATGGCAGGCACCTGTGTCATCACCCCGGGCATGCGCAGTTAGGTGTGTACTGTGCATGTCACAGAACTGCGCCCATGGCTGAGCACGTTCAACACAATTGCGCAAAATGCAACAGCGCGATATTCAGCAGGCATATGCAAATCAGCTAATCAGCCATTCAATGGTGCAGTCACTGCATTTGCATCCACTTAAAAATGTGCCTCACCTCATTTGCAAGTGTTGTGCTATAAAACTGCAACATTGGGCTGCTCTGGCCATAGTCGGTTACTGCAGTCTATTGTGGTGAGTTGCGTGCTGTTTGGGAGTGTAGACTGTGGTGTTTGGGACATGCATGGGACTGCACAGTCACAGGTAACACCTGTCATTCTCACAGGAGGAATAAAGACCAATCGTGAGGTGGAGGAAGAGGAACAGAGATGTGGGAGGAAGAGGAGGCCTAACTTCACCAAGGCAGAAACAGATGCCCTGTTTGAGGCCTACCTCGACCAGGAGCCGCTGCTCAGCAGACACCAGGAAACACCACAGACCTAAGCTGCTGCATGGGAAGAGGTGGTACGTGCTGTCAACCAGCATGACAGCCACCAGCGGTCCGTGCAGGAGTGCAAAAAGAAGATGGGCATGGACAGGCAGAGGATTAAGGAGAAGGTGGCTGCCAGCAGGGCAGCATGGTCTGCGACCGGTGGGGGACAGCCAGAGGTGCAACACCTGACCCCACAAGAAGAGCGTGTTGCTGGCAGCATGCAGCGTTGCACCATTGAGGGTGTTCCAGGTGGTGGATTCCAGATGGGTGGTAGCCCGTCACTGCATGGTAGGTCCTGGTCTGTCAATTGGGGGGAGGAACAGGGTAGGTCACATACATTAATGCTACTGTTTTCCCCTTACAGCTCCTGAGCATCTACATGGGTCAGTGGTGGTGGGCTTCTCCACTGAGGGCGGTAGCATGGAGATAGAGGCAGGCCCATCCACCTCCACAGGCATAAGAGGGTCAGGGCAACAGTGGGCCCACCTCGACGTCCGAAATGATGTTGGTGGAGAAGGTGCAGAGGAGTCCCTGCCCATGTCCCAGCGTGCCAGCATCCATGGATGCCAGCATGCTGAGACTCAGGCTGGTGCCGGATCTGTCACCGATGATGATGGAGCTAATGACATGGGCAGTGATATGTGTGGGCCACAGGATGGCCACACAGCAGGTGTCATCACGGGCATGGCTGTGGGTGATGCCGCCATGGAGGCCTGCGTGACATCACAGTCCCAGCCTGTGCCTGTCTGCACCAGTGAGGCAGCACTGGTGTGTGTCCAGGACAGTGGGACTGTTGCGGCCACTTCAGTAGTGCAGTTGAGCCCTGGAGAGCGGCAGCCAGAGGGGCAGTATCAGCAGCCGCCCAATGGCCATGGGGGTACAGTGTCAGGGGGTGGCATCAGTGCACTGCCTGTGGACATGCCCAGGCCTGGCCCTGGTGTGCAGCACCCACCCTCAAGGGGTGCTGACCATCAGGGCCATGAACACCATGAGGGACAGCATGCCGATCAGGCAGATGACCTCTTCGATGAGCACACCCGCATACTCCAAGCATCAGTCAATCAGCAAGTGCAGCTTGTGATGGCGGTGGATGCACTCAGTATGGCTCTACGCCAGGCAGAGGAGCGGCACAGCAGAGACACCGCTCTGCTCCTGGCAGGGATGGAACAGTTGCGAGAGGATGAGACTGCTGCCATTGACAGGCAGACACAGGCAATCACAGCTGTCATGGCCACAATGGGCACACAGTTATTTGCCCATGCGTCCCAGACACAGTGCAGTGCAATGTCCACCTCCCATTCCCGGCATCGTGTGACTCCCTCCTTGTTGACACCAGGTTCAGCTGTGGGCATCCCGAGCACGCCTGGCACAGGCATGTTCGGTGTGCTGCAGACTCCTGCACGAGCACGGTTGTGTTCACGCAGTGGAACCCCTGGGGGACCATCGGTGCCATCCCATGAGGCCATTGGTCAGCCTGTCACTGCTGGCAGGTCTCGGCAGGGCAGCCCATGCATGCATGGCAGCTGTGGCACTGTGGCGCATAACTGACCTATCTCCCAGCATGGCTACTGTCTGATGCTGCCCTGTGTGCATTGTGTTGTTCAGTGTGCAATGCATGGATGGGGTACCCAGCCCTGCATGCACACACACGTTCCATCAGCACACCCTCCTGGCTGCTGTCCACTGTAGCATGTGCATGATGATGCCTGCGTTGCGCTGTCCGCCACTGTGCAATGGTGCCCAGCATCTGACATATGCACAATGACAGACATTGGGCGAGGTGGTCTGTGGACGTGTGTGTGGCTGGGGTGGCAGTAGGGGGCGGTGTGCCTCCTACCCTTTGTGCATGTCTTGTGAGGTGTGTGTGTGTGTGTGTGTGTGACCGCGTGCCGTGTTAGACCTTGCCCATCCCTGGCGGCGTGTTCAGTTCCATGCTTGGCCACTTCCCTTGACGACATGCACCCCTGGTGTTTGTCCATGCGTGTTTGTGGGTTGTGCCTTTGCCACTGGTGGTTGCACATGGCCCCATGACTTACCTGGGTTGGCTGAAGTGCTCCTCTGTGATGGTGTCCCAGTGCAGCTGTGCCAGCCTGATCAGTCGGGGGTCCCATCGCCCAAGGGGGGGGCTGCCCATCACCATCTTCACCAGCGTCCTCATCGTCCCCATCGCTGTCCCCCTCTTCGACCTGTATGGCTATCCCACAGTCGTTGGCCATGTTGTGCAGGATGCAACAGGCCAGGAATAGCCCACAGGCCTTTGAGGGGCTGTACTGTAGGGCACCGCCAGATGTGTCCAGGCAACGGAAACGTGCCTTCAGCATCCCGAACACCCACTCGATGACATTGCATGTGGTGGCATGTGCCTCATTGTAGCATTGCTGCGATGGGGTCGTGGGCCACCAGTATGGTGTGAGCAGCCAGGGACGGACTGGGTATCCACTGTCACCTGTGTGTAGAGGGTGGAAGTTAGTTTGGTGATCAGCGTCACACTGCCTTGGGCCATCTAGGCCAAAACCCATGTCACCTCTGACTATGCACCTCCCAAGCTCCATGTCTTTCCACGTGGTTTGCATACTCACCCACTAAGTGGCCAGTGGGGATGTCCCCACTCTCGAATCTGTGGCACAGTGCTGACCGGTGCCAGATGAAGGCATCATGTGCTCCCCCAGGGTGTGTGGCACAGACATTAATTATGTGCCCCCTGGCATCGCACACCACCTGGCAGTTGATGCTTGCATGCCCCTTCCGACTAATGTATATGGCCCCTTTGGGTCCAGGTAGTGTGCGGATGGCCATGTGGGTGTAGTCTATAGCCCCTAGCATGCCAGGCATACGTGCTACCCTGTGGAACTCCTGTATGTTTGCTGTGCACTCCGCCGGTGTGCTGGGGAAATGGATATACTCCGCAGCATGTGGCAGCAGTGCGCTGAGGAATTGGGTGAGGTGGCATGACACGGCAGATGGGTTATGCCTGTCATGTCCCCTGTTGGTCTCTGGAAGGTACCCGTGGCAGGTAGGCACATGCAAGCTGTCACTTTTGTCTCCACTGACAGAGCATGGCTCCGTCCTGTGGGTGCCTGCATCACATCACTGCACAGCTCACAGAGCCACCTCAGAATTGCCCGGTTCAGGCGGTACCAGCCCATGATCTCAGTATAGGTGTACAGCTGGAAGCTGGTGCGGGGTCGGTACTGCCTGTTGGGGGCATACCGCCGATGGGCCCTTCCATAGCCACGCCCCTCTGCTGCCTGCCTTCTCACCCCCCTCATAACTGCCTCCATCTGGATGGTGGCACTGGCCATGTCCCTAGCTTGTGTTCCCCCCCGGCAGCTGTTTCTGTGTTCCCCCTGCTTTTCTGGCTGCTACTTCCCCTGCACCAGGAACACCTTTCTGTGGTGGCCTCAGTGCTGTGTGGCACTTTCCTCTTCTGCACTGCACTGTGGCTGTGGCTTCCCACACCTTCCCTGTTCCTGGGGATTCCAGGTGTTCTGTCTCTGTCCTGCCCTGTGTGTGTGTGTTGCCTCTGTGGCTGGCTATGGTTCAGCAACATGTGCCTTCCCTGTAGCGTTCTTGTGCCTCTCTCTTGTTCCTTTTTATTTTGGCTCATTTCCGCTATTGCACAACTTCCGCTTGCTCCCCTATTGCGCATGGCGCATGTTGTTGAGCCACCGTGACTGTGCCACGTGCGTATGGTTCCTCCCTTCAGTTGCGCATGCATTCATTATCATTGCGCTCTTGCGTAGTGTGATTTGGGGGGCGCATCTGCCTCCCGCTGAATATCGCAGAATGGCACATTTTCGGACTTGCGCTGGCGCAACCCTATTGCGTATGGTGCAACCCCTTTTGAATATCTGGGCCCATGATTTCTGTGAGACCACTATGATGTTCTTTGCAACCCCTAGAAACTCCTAAAGCATCGTTCCCTAGCATTTATTTATATACAGTGTGTTGGGTAGATGAGCTTCGCAAACCCTATGATTCTGGTGAAATGATGCTCCTGATGATAGGTCAGATTACATGCATACCTGCTTTGTGCACTATCAAATTGTATGAAGTACTGCTATGCGTGTTAAAACCTATGAATATTTTGCAATAAAATTTACAAGTTAAAAAATATTGTAGTAATCAAGGGGCACCTACTGACCAACATTTTGCATGTATGAACACATGCTTTATCAAAGTCAATTGATTTATTGCATGCTGTATCCTTACCTTTGACTCTCAATTGATTCTGCATGTTTACTTTGCCACATTTGATAGAAATGCAAGAAAACACAGTCTTGGAGCTGAGCTGTGACACTGGGCATGCGCGAATGCATATGCATACATGCATGTTCAGTGTCATGGCTCACCTCCAAGGCCATGTTTTCTTAATAGTGAAATTCATTTTGAATATCTTGTAGAATGTTACTGTGCAGCTAGGATGTTTCAAGAAATGCCCATACAGCTTTCGAACTGGATAAGCCAACTTCTGCGCTTCAAAAATCAAGAGTCAAGGGTCTTCATAACTAGACCTTCTACCAAAGAAGAAAAATACAGTACTCAGATTGTGTTTTAATCTATAGTCCTTCAGTGCAGTTAGCTAATAGTATATGGGATAGAGAGAAAGAGTTAAAAGCCAAGGGTATTCTGATGTTGCCTCCCCAAAGGGTTCCCTTATTGACTGATCATAAGAATGTTTCTCCTTCTAAAACAGATAATAGGTCCAGATATTCAAAAGGGTTGCACATGGTGCAACAGTGTTGCGCCATGTGCAATCCACTGATGTGCCCCGGCATGATATTCAAAAGGGAAAAGTGCGTGGCACAAATCCCGATGCGCAGGAGCACATCAGTAATGTATGCAGGCACAGGTAGAGGGGGCGTGCCCATGCATACCCTGCACAGCCTGATATTCAGCCCAGGATGCAGAGCCACACATGCTAACCCTACCAGCGCCAGCACAAAGTTGATCCAAAAAAAAAAGGAACAACTGATGGCCACCCACAGGTGAGCTACCGCATTGCAGGGCACAACACGGCAGTTACCATCTGTGGGTGGCTGCCCGAGCTTCTGCTGCACCTGGCGGAGCTCCCCCATGCCCAATCACGGGCATTTGTAAAAAAAAAAAATAATAATAAATCTGTCCAATATCCCTGGTGGTCCAGTGGACCGCTATCTGGCCGATTGTGGACATTTGTAAAAAAAAAAAATATATCCAATATCCCTGGTGGTCTAGTGGTATCCCCCTCCCCACCCTCCCACTGAGCCCTACCGCTCCACTCCCCCCGGTCAGCCAGCCGGCAGCAGCACCCCACCCGCCTGCCACCCCGCTGCCCGCCGACTGACACCGTCGGTAGGACTGTGTGCCCATTGGTCCACAGCATGAGCCAATGGGTGTGCAGCCCGTACCATACTACACATTCCAGATATGTGAATGATCCCACTGGAAAGTGTAGTACTACCCCAATGCGCACCCCGATGCCAGTTGGGGGGGCTGGGGGGTCCAAGGGGGGCTTTCAACCCTAACCCTGAATTTCCTCACTTTTTTCGCTGTAGAAGAACCCTAACTGATGCATTAACAAAGTTTTTTACATAGAATATATATATATATATATATATATATATCCTTATTGATCTTAAACTGTGCAAATATTAAAATATATTATATATTGCACAAGAAGGTTTATCTCCATTGTCTAACAAAAAACACACATACTGTATCATATATCTTACACGGGACAGAAGTAGACTGATCACTTCATTCACCTATTATGACACACCAGGTATTTTACTAATTTAAGATTCTAAATATTCAGAATATCCTCACCTCCAAACTATCTAGTGTTCATTAAATATCTATTGCACATAACATCTATTCCACAAAATATCAGAACATCAAAATATCAAAAAATGCATACAAGATGAAATAACATGCAGTGCGTTTGCATTTCTGTAAGTTTTCTTCAAGAATGGTACAAGGCTAAACATGGCATTAAGACCCATTTGAGCATGTGCCTTCAAAGTGTCTTACCACTTGCTCTCCACTTGTAACAATCTATTATATAATGGCCACTTGGAATGAAATGTGGGCACTGGTTGACAAACAATTCCCTTGTTAGTCGACCGATGCCCACGTTTCATTGCCAAGTGGCCATTATACCATTTAAAACAGATGGAAAATCTGCTGCCCCCCCCGCACTCTCGCTGGCACCTTGCCATCATGCTAGTGAGCATTGTGGTGGAGCGTGGGTGGCAGCAAAACACCAGGAAGTCCTTGGGACCCAGTTTATGCAATTTTATGAGTGATGTAGCTTTTTAATTACTTCAGACTTCACGGACAGCTTAACTTTAGATGGATCCTCTTGTAGGTAAGGTGCAGGAGCTTATCATTGTGGATCTCTTTAATCTGCCTGCCCAATGAGTCCATAGTTGCACCTGCTGCTACCAGTGTTTAACCACAGTCCAGAAGCACCCACTTCATTTGAGCCTCCCTCTGCCCCACTCGGCACATTCTCAGTATTTGACTGCTTCCACCAACAAGCCTGTGGAACCCAATATCCAATCAATCCCCACCTTAGTATTTGCCGAACTTGCCTCCACTTCTGCTCCCAGGCTCTCAATCATCAGTCTCTCTCCACGGTGTACTCCAGCCTACCAGTATCTGATAGACCAGTGAGTAAACTCAGGGCAATTAATAAAAGTTTGTCAAATGGAAATTTTATCTCCATTTTTATATTTTAGCCAATTACAAAAAAGTAAGATATTACTCAAAGCTCCACTGACCCTTGATTTTGCGACAACTTTTTTTTTCCAAAGGGGAGTCTCAGAGTTAGATACTAGTAAAATTGGTTAATTATGGTACATTCACGTCTGACAAAAAATGATTCTTAAAAATTTAACTTTGTTTTTCTTTTTTTCACTACAGGCAACAGACTATATCCACAAGAACATCACTCTGACTTTTAAAAAACAAAAATATGCTTGAGTTGCCTTATTGGTCAGATTTTTATTTTACATTGGTACATACTGTATAAAATGCTTTATACATACTTTAATTTTTTCATTTATTTATTTGAAATTCAGATAACACCTTTGAGCACAAATGGTCTTTTCCAGATCTATGTCATAACAGTGAAAGCCTAAAGGTGATCGCCATTATGCAGAGGTCAAGATTGCCAAAAATTTATTTCAGCACTCTGACACCCCAGTGCACAGCAAAAGGGCACCAGGGACTTAGTTTTTAATGTTTTCTGTGGATGGATTCACCCCTTACACTCCTCTACTAAAGGATTTTTAACTCCAGGGGTGCATGTGGGGGGGGGGACATAAAAAAAAAGGTTTGGGCCGGGTGCAACAAAAACACACCAGCGCCCGAACCCGAACCCATTACCCTGCCAACCGATGCTGGCAACCCACCCACAATGCCACAGGGTCAGCATGGCAACTGACTGTGGCACCACCCCTCCCACATCCCTCACTGTGCATGGCTGCTCCCACCCCCTGCACACGTACATATAGCGATAGGATATTTCTATAGTCACCCACCCCCCATCCATCCGCCGTATCCCCTCAGAGCCATTCCTGCAATGCACTGGGGAGTGGGTCACCATTATTGTCGGTGCCCTCTCCCCAGTGCCTCATCATGGGCTACCCTCTTTTCCAAAGGTTCCACATCAGTAACAAACAGGTATACGCAAACACTGATACACAGGAGCCTCATCAGTAGCAAATAAATAACTTAGAATAGGTATGGTATATATTACAAGATTTCACCAGCTCAAGGGGAGCCAGGTTAAGTGCAGACATTAGGGTTGCAAACAAGATATAGCAGCATATAGTTCAGTCAGATGGCAGCCAAGCCACAACATTATACAGAGAGGTATTTGATCATATAAAACAATGACAAGCAGATTTGAAAGCAAGTTTCTTTCTCAGGGAATTCTTAAAAGGTGGATTTTGGAGAGGTCCACTAGAGATTCAGCGAGATCATTAAACCACTATTTGGCTTTGATAGCAAATGTATGTCTACCCTTGCTAGTTTTGTGAAAGGAACTTGGAGTGCATGTCTGTACATACTCTTTGTAGAGTAGTTAATGTTGACTGGGCAGTAAAGGTCACAATTGCAGAAGGGGTGAGGCCCAGGAGGGCTTTTTTAACCAGAAGATAGGACTGGTATTTCAACCTATCCTGCAAGTGGAGTCTGTTGGTAAGTGCATACAAGAAGCAAGTGTGAGTAAGTCTATCAGCCCCACTTGCGAACCAACAGGCTTTGTTGAGGACAATTTTTACCCTGCCTAGGGCTGAATCACAGGCAGTGCCATAGATCAGTTGATCATAGTCAATGATGGGGAGGGCCATACTTGAGACTGCCAGATGTCTAGCTTCAGCGGGAAGATTTAAACATTGTCAGAAGAGTGCACCTAGTTTTCTTTTGGCCAGATTTGCAACGTTATCAATGTGAGTGGTATATGAGAGGGTGTCATCCAGGGTGACACCTAGATGCTTAAATGATTCAACCTGTTCAAGGGTAGCACCATGTGAATTTTAGATAACCAAGGAAGGAACATTTTTCTGATTCTGATGCCAAGTGAACAACATTGACTTTGTCTTTTTATAGTTTAGGACAAGTTTATTTTTCTCATACCAGTCGTCCATAGACCTAAATATTAATTACAGATCACTAGAAAGATCCCCAAGCTGTGGGATACTACTGAAAATCACCTCGTCATCTGCATAAAGCAACATCTTTGAATGGTGACAGGCTTCTGGAAGTCTGTTAATGAATAGGCCAAAGAGGAGTGGGACTAGTATAGACCCCCTGGGGGACCCCGACCATGACACACTTAGTGTTAGAGTGCACTCCATCAATCCTTACTCTCTGTGACCACCCAGTGAGATAACACTGGAACCAAGCTGCAATTTCAGAGAAGCCCATGATGGAGAGCTCGTCTAGCAGTAGAGGGTGGTTGATGAGGTCAAAGGCTTTAGTCAAGTTTATGTACGTGGCACTAACAGGGTGCCCTTTGTCAAGGGCATCATGAAAGTGATTGGTGTACTCAATGAGGGCTGTTCCGGTGCTATATGGTTTTCTAAAGCCATGTTACTGTTCACACATCAGGTTATATTTGTTTAGGTGTGAGACTAGTTGATCTGAAGCAATTTTTTCCAAAGCCTTAGATGGGTGGGGGATGGAGATTGACCTATACTTAGTCACTTTAGAGCCATCCCCACTTTTTAGCACAGGTGTAACTATAGCAGCTTTGCAGATTTCTGGGAAATGAGAGAATTGCAAGGACAAGTTAAACATCTTTGACAGGAGAATTGCTAGCTCATCAAGTACAAGGACAAGTAGCTTCATGTCTACCTTATCCCCAGCCATCCTTGTCTTTCCCAGTACCCTTTTCACATAATAGTGGGTTTTCTTCACAGTGACACACTTAAAGTAGAATTTGGGGAGATTGGTGCAAGGGCCAGTTTGGGTAAGGTCATCATCAATGTCCTCAGGTGCCTTGTCAAGGGGGAGGAATGAGTTCAGACTGGTAAAGACCTCATTGAAAGTGTTTGCTATTTTGAATGGTGCAGTGGTGATCATCCCATTTCTGTTAAGCATTGTCTGTGTTGATTTATCATTGCTGCCAAGGAGGTCCTTTAGGTTGACCCAACATTTCTTATTTATTTGTAATGTTTTATCAGGAAAGGCACAATGAGCTATTATAACTTATTTCCAAATGCATCCTGGGGGATGGGCTACATGGACCTCTTTTACTGATGTTGGAATGTTGGCCATGACACCAGAAAAACTCCTTTGCTCTTCATCAGTAAGTGCTATGGGATCTTTAAATTCCACCTGAACAGTGACCAGAGATGAGCAGAAGGGACTTTGCTTTAATATCTTGCCAGAAGGACAGCACCTCAACAGTGGAGCACCCCCTGCATACTGCACTACAGTGTCTGTTATGGGTATACACCAAGTACCTGGTGTGAGGCTAGAACACAGGACCTTTCAATCTTCCAGCCCTAGAGGCCAGGATGGTAACAGTGGAAAAGTCATGCTCAAAATTAAACAAAGAGAGGCACAAGTATTGTGAAAGTGATTTTATTGAGTGCTAGGAAAAGACCACAGTAACCCCAGCATTTCAGACCATTGCAGATCCCCTGAAGAAGAATCTGCAAGGGTTGAAAAGCATTGGGGTTAGTGCAATCTTTTCCGAGTACTCAATAAAATCATTTGCTACAATACTTGTTTAGCCCTTTGTTTCATTTTGTGCACAACTTTCCCACTCTTTCCAAATACTGAATTAGTTTTTTGTTTAACTGCAGCACTCCCATACTATTCTGAGCATGAGTAGTATGTTTTTGTTTTACCAGGGTGCTACTTACTGAGCCACTGACACTGTGAACTGTGTATATAATCTTTTATTTTAATATATGCAAATTAGTAAATGTCTATATTCTTTTAGGTATGTCTGAGAGTAGATCCTTTTGTAAGAATTATTTAGTTGGAAAGTAAGTAATAGTTAAATCAAAGGAATTTTAGCATACTGTAGTTACAACATGTTGGGCTGCATTTCATTTTAGGGGCAATTCCAGTTGTGACATTTAATTTGAGGGTCAGTTCCAACTGTGGCATTTATTTCAGGAGGGAGGCATTATAGAATGGTCATTCCATTTCTTGTCATTGTGGAGGGTGGTGATTTGTGGTTCTAGATGCATTCCAGTTTTTTCCCATCTCTCTGCAGTGGTTGATTTGTTTGCTGGTGGGGGGGGTGATGAAACTCTATCACCAACTCTGGTGTCTTGCAGGGCTGCAGTATGGCTTATGTAAGTATAGCCACTGGTCTGAATGTCCAGAATGTGCATTATTCTACTCCCCAACAGATTTCCCAAATGGAAATAATGATTGATTTCCCTCCTCTAACATATCATAGGGGTGGTGCAGGCAGGATATGTTATGTAGTTTGTTAGACCAGGCTTTTACTTTGAAATGCAGGGAGACATTCTGGGAGGAAAAATGCATTTGCAGAGGCTGGGTGATTGTTTCAGCTTTAGTCCAGCTGTTATTTCTACTCATTTTCATTTTGGTTGTTTGCCTTTCTCTCTCTGCAGACTCCTCCACCATCCTTAGTTTTTCACAGGATCTATCACTTTGAGAAGGCTCGCAGATTTCTGTTTTCCAAAAGAACGGTCCAACAACAATTGAGTTTTGAGAATGAATATATAGTTCTCCAGGTTTCTATTTAAAATGCTGGTGGTGGTTGTGTAGCTGTAAATTGTATTGGGGTAGGGGGCAGCAAGGTGGCTGATAATCTATGATGGGCTGTATGAGGCAGTGTCTACTTTTTTCTGAGCAAGATTATGAATAGGTGAATGTGTGGCTTTGCTTCTGGCTTTTAAATCTGAAAGAAAATGAGCATATATGGTATCAGAGAGAGAGAGAGAGAGATGGGCAAAGAAGTCATGAATAATATTTTCTATTTCTTGGAGATTTCAGCTGCAATTAATTACTCATACCACTAAACATGACCACCACTTGGTGTTCCTACAGATCTCATCCCTTGCACTTACCTCTTCAATGTACATGCTTCATTCATACACAATCTGGTTTCAGGTAGGATTTGATTGTGTTGTACAGAATGATGAAAAGATGAAGGATTTTGACAGTGTTTAAAGTTGCCAGTGTTGAGGTTTGCACGCTATGTAGCGAAGGAATATATTTGCATACTGCTATGGTGTTTACCAGTAGAAATTTGTGGTAATTATCCTATAGCAATCAGTGACTCTCCCATGCTTCAGTCGCTGGCAGCTCTCATCTACAGTATGAAAACTGAGATGAGAGACAGTTTTGAGCATCCTTCAGCACAATACTCCCATATGCAAATAAGATCAGGCAAGAGCTGATACCGCTGCAGCTGAGCTCGCAGAGGTCATGGCAGAGCATGGCACAGTCCTCCAGGTCCAAAATGACCACCAAACTGTATTGTGCATGTGTGACTAGGTGCACATGCCCAATACAGTTCAGTGGCCATCTTGGACATGGTGGACTGTGTCATGTTCTGCCCTGACCTCTGTGGGTGAAACCAGAGACAACAGGAAAAGTAGTGTACCCACGGGGGGGGGGTGTTGAGCCATTCAATTGAATAGGATTAGCAGAGTGCTTTTGGAGCAGTGGAAGCATAAGCTATGCTCTTTGGTATCCTGTTTTTTTATCTACAAGATAGCTGCAGGCTTGCCCACTGCAGCCATAAAAATGGGAAATGACCTGGGGGACTCAGTAGATGCTCACACCAAGCAGCTCAAGGAGCTGGAGGTGAGGATATCCAGCTAAGAGGATAAGCTTGCAGAAGCAATCCACCATATGCAATCCACTCAAAAAACAATTTAAGAGCTGAATGACATAGCCAATGATCACAGAAACCATACATGTTGGAATTATGCATGAATAATTAGCTTGCAATGAGGGAACATGAGAAATGACTACCTGAAGTGTCTTAGAAACTGGCTCCCTGAGATCCTTGGACTAGAGGGGAATCCCCTCCTTGATGTCAAATGGGTACACAAGTCACCAGGATGTTTGCTGGACCCAAACCTACACCCCAGGCATTTCCTGGTGAAGATTCCGAGATACCCTGACTTGCAGACAGTACTGGGAGCAGCACAGAAAGAAAGTGCAGATCAAGGTGCAGAACTTGGTTATTAGAATTTGTCTGGACTACAGCTGGCATCTTCAGGCAAAACACCAGCAATTCAGTGATGTGAAACAGCTCCCCCACAATAATAACTGGGAGTTTGCACACCTTTATCTTTCCAGTCTTAACATTAGGCGGCAGGGCAGAATTCCATAAACTTTCACCTCCCTGCTGGCAGCTGAAGCTTTTTTAGAACAAGAGCAGGCAGCAAGGGATGGTACATTGGGACAGCAGAGAACAGGACCCAGCTCATGAGGCCCAGCACCAGCATCATCTAACAGTAAGTAAGGGAATCTTAGGGAGGGTGGGGTTTGGGGTACTGCCTCATGACTGTAGGCCTGCACTGTTAGAGTGGCACTAAATATGTTATTTTGGGTTCTGCTACTATTTGCTTTCTTAGTTGCAAAGAAAAACACAATAATCTTTAAGATGGTGGAGCAGCTTTTAGATATGCCTGTCGGGGGGGAGGGTGTTTGGGAGACTTCCACACTGCTATCCCATGCCTATATGGCCACAAGGTGATACTGGAGAGTAGAGACCTCGGTGATTTGTGAGGGCTGGATGAGAGACCTGATCACTCGAAGCAGGCAGGGAACACATACTGTATGGCCTTTCCTGGGAGCCAAGTGACTGTAATAGCAAGGAGCCCCCCCCCAAGGACAAAGGATGTCTGAATGCCTCCTACTCCCCTAGAACATTTATTGCATTTTTCTGAGGGATCACTCTGATTTTTTTCACCTGAGCTGACCAACAAGGGTTCATTCTGGAGATGATCAGCCCAGATGAAACAGGGTCCCCCACATCAAGGTGGCCAGCACCAGGGACTCAGACTAAAGACATTAGCAAAGGAGAGCAAGCAGATGGAACTTTCAGCAATGGTTCCTTGCCCAGAGAGTCTGAGGGGGGAGGGTAACACATTGTCCATTAATCGAGTAATTAAAGAAAGGAAGACCATTTTTATGAACTCTTCTACTGTTGGAAATGTTTTGTACCTAATCTTCTCCCCGCCATTAATTTATGACTTTAGTCCCACAACAGTAACACCCTCAGGGATTGAAGGACAAGGAATCCTGTGCCATTTAGAAGAGGCAGGACAAATGTTAATGACAAAAGGGACTACTGTCTCAAAACTCCGTTTATCTGTTCAGTGTTTTCCATTTGTTCAATGTGTTATATTTCAGCAAGTTTGTGACTAATAAAGTTTAATATTAACATTAATAGCAAAAGAGATCAGGTATAGTCATAACAGCTTCATCGTGAAAATAGTGGGGAACAGATGGGCCCAGAGGGACATTGAGGAAGGAGGGAACAGCTAAGCCTGCTGCTCACATGTTTTTAGATATAGAGGGAGGGTTTGCTGAGCCTGTTGCTTCCTTAATGGGGACAGATGGGAGACAGGGTCAGGGGAAGGCAGGAGTGGATGAGATGAAAGTCACATATGGGGACATTTATTTAATGGTTTCAGTTTTGTGTAGTTAGGTCATTTATTAAAATGTTTACATGTCTGTACTTTTTTTCTTGGGGAGTGGCTGCTCGGGGGACATTGCTCAGGGGCTTGGGGGGCTGTGGGGTTATGGCAAGATGGTACCACTAGAAAGCTAAAGAAAAAAATGGTAATGCACTAAATATTTTGACCTGGAATGTAAAAGGGTTAAAGACAGTGATCAAGAGAAAACATGTTTTGATGTTTGTTAAAAAGCAGAATGGTGACATAATTTATTTTTTAACAAGAAACCCTCCTGACTTGTGAACAGGCAAAAAAACTGGGGAGGGGATGGGAAGTAACCTTGGTAGCTTCCTGTTTTACAATGAAGGCAAGAGGGACAGTGATTTGGTTCCAAAGGGGGTTGAGGGTAGAATTAGAGAAAACAATAAAGGAACCAAGGGAGACAGGTCAAAGTGGTGGCAGGGGTGGATGTTGTCAGTACACTCTGGCCCCAGTTTCTAGGCCAAACCAGGAAAGACTGGAATTTTTTCACCAAACTGTGGAAACTTTATCGGCATTCCATAGGTGATATTTCAACACATACTGGGGCCAGGTCCCTGACAGGCCCACTCCCCTCTCACATCCCTCCAAGAACTCAATAGTTCTCACGTGGATGGAAGAAGAGTGTACTGTCATAAATGCTTGATGTCTCCTGTACTCCACAAATAGAAAATATTATTTTTGTTCCCAAGCACACAACTCATACACACAAACTGATATGGTGTTATTGTTAGCAGCAGTGATTTCTATCACATACTTTCCAACTGTCTTTTCTGACCACGCCCCTCTTATACTTAGCATGAGGAAGGATGGAGCCTACAAAGGAAAGGGAAATTAGAGACTGAACCCCAGGTTGCTAATGGACCAAAAGTAAAAGACCGATATGGAGGCAGCACTCAGGGAGTATTTTCAGTACATTATGAGTGAGGTCACTGCCTAAAGGGTATTTTAGGAGGCCATGAAGGCCTATGTTCAAGGGGTTATTATTTCCTTGCAGCACACAAAAGGAAGGAGAGGGAGGCCAGGGACATCCCTGGAGGCAAGAGTGGCAGAGCTAGAAAAGACCTATATGCTGAAACAGGACCCCAAGGTGTACTCTGAACTTAAAAAAAAGGGTGAAAGGGGAACTGAATCAAGTAGTGACCTGCAAAATAGAAAGAAACTAGCTGTTCACCCAGGCACGGTCCTGATCTGAGGTGAAATGGAGGGAAAACGTTGCCGTGGGAGCTGAAAAAAGAGGGAGGCAGACAATGCCATCATAGAAGTATGAGATAGACAAGGAGAGATGGTAACTGATCAGAATAAGATTGAACAGGAAGTAAAAAAAATGACCACTCTCATTATATCTCTGAGATCACAGCAGATACTCCCACATCCCCCCCATGATTATACCTTCCTGGATTCCAATCTCACTCCTTAGAGTCACGCCTGAACAGAGCAATCTACTGGAGGGCAATATATCTGAGAAATAGGTCAAAAGAGTGGTGAAAACTCTGGCAACAGGTAAAGCACTGGGTCCAGATGGCATATGGAAGGATTTTCACAAATGTTTCAGGGAAATCTTAGGACGCTGTATGTGGACTATGATGGTGGAATCATCATTGGAGGGAGTACTTTGCCCCCCCACACAGTACTTGACCACCATCATGGTCCTTCCAAAGGCAAGGAAGGATTCCATTCTGTGTATGTCCATTCATCATGTATCACTTCTGAATGCAGACTATAAGATGGGGGCCAAGCTGCTGGCAGGGAGTCTACAGTCTGTGTTCCAAATCTTCATCCATGAGGACCAAGGGAAGTTTGTAAAGGGTAGGCATGCCAAACACAATATTTGAAGATCCCTTAATGTCATGAAGCTGCGGTCTAATGTGAGTGTTGTTCGGACCACTTTCCTAGCCCTAGATGCAGAGAAGGTCTTTGACTGGGGTGGGTGGTCCTTCATGTTTGAAACTCTAAAAAATTTGGGATAGGACCTCATAATGCTCATGGGTGGTGGCGTTTTACAAAAACCTCATGCTCAGGTGCTGACCGACAGCCAGATCTCCTCCCCTTTACCCCTGACATGGGGAACTTGGCAGGGATGTTGCTTTCTCCTCTGCTACGTATGCTCACTATGGAAGCCTTGGTCACAGCCATCAGAGTACACCCATGCATGCAGGAGATGACCATCAAGGGGACACATCATGTTATCTCACAATTTGCAGATGACAAGTTGTCGTTCCTCTCCAAACCAGAGATACCATTCCCGGCCCTTACTGACCTTTTTGCTACCTCTGGTCCCATCTCTATGCATGAGATAAACTGGTCTAAGCATGAGTGCTTGCCCTTGGTAAGGGTTCACATAGCTGCCTGGCAATTGGAGAAGTAACACTCCAACTGGACTCTTGCCTAAAATACTTACGGGTGATTCTCCCTGAAAAGCATAATAAACTTTGGGAACTAAACTACAAGCCAATACTGAATGCGGTTAAAGCAAACTGGGACTGGTGGAAAACTCTTCCTCTGACTCTACTGGTAAGAACAAACACAGTTAAGATATGTATTCTCCCTAAATGCCTCTATGTGTGTCAGATATTACTGGTTTGGGCCCCCCTCACATTTTTACAACTATCAGGGGTTATCTGACCTCTTTTCTTTGGAGGGGGAGAAAGGCAAGAGTTTGGCAGACTACCCTTCAGAAGTTGAAGGGAGAGGGAGGGCTGGGTCTTCCAAATTTCAAGAATTACTTTTTGGTGGTGCAGCTCTTTTCCATGATGCACCTGGAATCGAACAGTACTCTGCTCTGAGTGCCTTCCTGGTAAAACTTTTAAATAAATAAGTTAAATAAATAAATTTTCCTAATGGATACCACCAAAACAGGAGAGCCTCAACTGAATTGGGTGGCAATGGAAGAAATGGACTTGCCTGGGTAGAGTATTCCCATGTAATGGCCCCTGCTCTGAGTATGGGAGACTCCAAGAAAATCATTACTCCCTTTACTGGGACATTGGCCAGAGTGTGGTTGAGCACACGTACCACTATTAATCATTAAAGAGGTACCTCCACATTGGTAAACATCCTGGAGGGTCTTTGGAGGAGCCCCTCCCCTTCATGGTTTTTGGCATTTTTGCCAGCTGAATCTTAAATTATCCAAATGCAAGGCACTCATTATGAGATACCTACCTATCCCCTTTGGAAGAAGTGTTATACTTCCCATGATTGAGTGTATAGCCATTATGGAAATTCTATACTATCCTGAGCAATAGTGCTGTTGTCACCCTGGAGGTTTGAAGATGAAGTGGGAGCAGGGCATGGAGGACAGTCATCTCCCAGAGGGGATCTGGAAGGATGCCTCATGGGTAATGAAACACTGTTCTGAAAACAACAAATTACCCCAAACCATTTCAGTGTGCTACACAGAGCATATTATACCCTGGTACTTGCTCATAAGATAGACCATACAAAAACAGACCAGTGCCTGAAGTGTTGGGTGGGTGAGGGCTCCTTTATTCATATAGTGTGGAAAAGCCCCAAAGTGTCACGGTTTTGGGAAGGCATAATAAATTTGAATTATGCTCCCTCTATGGACAGGATACTATTGAATGGGGCTGCTGAACAAACTCAGCAGAAAAAAAAAAACATTGCAAACAACAGACACATCTTTTTTCTCTTAGGGCCAGTAATAGGGAAAAAGTTGTGGCCCAAAACTAGGTATTAGAAGCTCCCCCCACCATGGTCCAGTGGAATAATATTCTGCTGGAGAGCATGAAAATAAAACAAACAAAAAAAGAACAAACAATATACTGTACAGTGTCAAAACAACTTAGTAATTATGATCTAATGTGGGGACCCCAGAATATTCCTTGGGATTGCCCTGGTTCCCCTTGTAACTCAGCCTAAGAAGGGCAGATCTCCAGATACCTCATTTGATGGAGCTTGTGGGAGATGAATCTTGACTAAAGGAATAAAGGGGTAGTGGATGCATGGAACAGCCTTCCTGAGGAGGTTGTGGGGTCTAAAACTGTGGGAGAATTCAAGAATACATGGGACAGACACAAGGCAATTCTTGTGAGGGGTAGGAAGAAATAGGCTGTTGGTTTATTATGATCTGCGGCTTATCCTGTAGGTAGAAAAATGGGCAAACTAGGTGGGCCAAGCGGTCCTTATCTACCATCAAAGTCTATGTTTCCATGTTTCATGTGGTATAGTACAGACCTGACAGCAATATGATCTTCATGACCATAGCTGGGGGGGGGGAGCCTGTTTTTTCAGAGAAATGTCAATATATCCAAATCAGTGTAGGATGAGGGGCACCCAGATCACACTTACTAGCTCTGAATTGAGTCACCTTTGTAATGTATTGAATGTTACTGTTTCTAGAGCAGCCTGCTAGCTGACCCTTTGAGATCTTAAAGATCAATGACAAATATAAAACTATGGTTCTCGTGCTTAATACTTTTACTGCTACCAGTATAATAAAATCTTATCTCTGAACATGAATACTGTATATGTCTTATGTAATTTGTTATTATTAAAATATCAGTTTCAAGACCCCACATCTTTACCTGACTGAAATCTGTTATACTTCTTTTTACCAGTGCTGGCTCTGTTTTACTCAGCATGTTACATCATTGAAGGAGTGATGTATTATGCTCAAGGCTGTTGTAAGAATGAAAAACAGGACAAAAGCAGGCATTTGTTAAGGTTGTATAGGATGCTTTTTTACTTGTAGCCAGTCCCATTATTAGCTGTTACTGTGTGCTGTTTATTTAAGTAACACAGAAAACACAATCTTGCATCGTGTTGTGATGCATTTTTCAGCCAGCTGCCAGTCCACCTGTCTTGTAGCATTAAAATTCATCCTAACATGTCAGCTACAGTCACTTTCAACTCAACAGTGCTTTCATTTAAACATGTTGTCAGTTAACAGGTATTTCCACAATTCAACAATCATTGTGGACATTCACCCATGCAAACAGGAATAAATATGTCTTTGTTTAACAAACCCCCTGCCCCCAACAAGAGATGGAAGAGTGAGGAACTGAGCATGGCTGGTAACACTGCCAATCTCCCTGCTGCTTGTGGGTCCCAGATATCAGTGTCCTTTCTGCTAGGATGAAGCAAAATCTCTCCCTTCAATGGAGCTAAAAAAAAAATCAGCACCCATATACACACATACTAGGAAGTATCTCTTATTTCTGGCAGCCCTTTGCTGTCGGCTAGCAGTCGGATATTTCTTTCCAGAGTAGACGCAAACACTCCATCCTCAGAGTTGGAACTGCCAAATAAATTAATTGCCAAGAGACTTGGAGGAGGGTGGCTTAGATCTGAATATCAAAGGGCTGCCAGAAAGCTGTAAATAGTGGCTGACAATATAGCCTAGAGGTTAGAGTAATGAGCTGTGAATGATCTTGGTACATCCAGCAGACCTGAGTTCCATTCCCTAAACCTCCAACTGCTTGCTGTGTGACTTTGAGAAAGTCACTTAACCTCCCCAGTGCTCCCAGGTTTCCCCTGAAAACAGGCATTTGTGCCTAGTAGGCCTTTCCCGGATACCAAAGACTAAAATAAAATAAATAAATATGCGTCTTTACATATTGAAATATTTGCACATATGCAAACTATAAAGGCAGAATAAAAAGGATCAACATAGCATTTATCTAACAAGTAAATCTAATTGAATCACTACCTGAACTAAACATAGCTTGCAATATACTTACTTAAAAAAATATATAATTCAATACATCAAACAGTAAAATCACATATCTGTTTACATAAAAATACATATCATATAGTAAAAAAGGTTTACCTATAATTGTCCCTATTCTGTAAACTAAAATACGACAAAAAACTATTAATACAATTTACAAGACTCTTTTAACCACATTACAATCTATACTCTACACTATAACCTACCATTTATCAAAATAATGTGGTTCAAATGCCAGTCCCAAACCTTATGTAAAACTTGCTTGAACCATATGTGATACCACAAATCCCTAGAAAAATAACTATTTTGCAAACCCTAAACTATTCATGAAGGAAAATCTTGTTGCAAACTAAGGGTTGGATTCTCAAAGACAGCCCAAAATTCTGTAGTTGTGGAAAAATGGCTTGCACCACTGTGGAAGTTTAGTTGCTGCATATTCAGAAAGAAAATTAACTCTGTTGCAGAAAATCACAAAACAGGCAAGTTGCGAAATCTGCAAATGCTGAAAATCCACATTTTTTCCGCAGCTGCTGAAAATTTGCAAGTGCAGATCCTCAGCTGAAGAAAAGGCTCAGCAGACACAACAACAAGTGATTCATATTTACTGGAACAGCAGATGTTGACAGTCTTACTATAGATGCAACACAAAGTACTCACAGAGAGAGCAGCAGCCAGCCCCTGAAATGGGACCACTGCAGCACCACTGGTACCTGCTGGACCATGCACCACAGTGGCTGTCGATAACTGATGATGGAACTGATGATTGTGTCTCTTCCTGGGGTGTGTGTGTTGCCTGCTTCAGTAGCACTCACTGCAGGCTGTTACCAACTCTGCCTCTACTGTCTGTGGGGCTCCTTTATGGGCTGTACTGGGTCTAGTGGTTGTGGTTTGTGGCTTTTCAATGAAAATGTGTGCTGTTTTTGTTGTAATAACTGACACTGCTATATACCCACTGGTTTGCTGTTGCTTTGTGCCTGAACCGCCACTATAATTGTATACCAATTGTTGGTACACTGCATTTTGCATAGGGAGATGTACACCTCACTCTATGTGGTGCAGCATGTGTTACAACATTTTTTCCACAACTGTGAAAAAAACTGGCTGAGAATAGCCTTTAAGGGGATGTGCCATACTTTTCAATGGCTTTTTTTTCCTCAGGAACTTCCACAGCTGCACTTTTTTCTGCAGTCCTCAGTGTACTTCTTCTGCAGCTGCAGAGATTTTGTGTATACCAGTCAGCATAATTTCCCCTTTTTTTCTGCAACTGCAGAACTTTTGGGGACTCGTGGATGGTTTTGCACCTTCAGAGTGTTTTGAGAATCCAGTATTAAGTTTTTTTATAGTTTCCTACCAAATGTCAAGTAAATGAGCCAAAACCCTATTTACAGAATACAATATATACTACGTGTGTTGTTTGTAGGTACATATCACAACATTGTACTAATATATCATCTACTGTGGCTTAAGATCTAAAACCAGAATATAAGCCATTTTTAAAATTCCATATTAGTCGCTGTTTGAATGTAATAACAAAATCATTACATTAAATCCAACCCAATGCTTGATTGTACTAGGTCATAATGTCCTACGCTTAATAGCGTATGGCATTATGGCACACCCCGGACCTGTGCACTCTCCGAGCTGGACCCCCCAGGAGTTAGAATCCTTAGTGGAGGGGTCCAAGGCCGCAGCCCCCATAACGGGGAGTGTGGGAGGCAGATCCCTTCACAGAACAAAAGATAATGAGAAATCACGCAATGCGATTACGTCGTACGCCATTCTGCCATGCAACATTTTGACCCCGTGCCATGCTTGACACAGCTAAACAATGTAATGGCCAGAATTACTGACTGTGCCATGGTAAAAGAACACTGAATGGGTTACAATTTAAAAGCCAGAAAAAATAAACATCACAGGATGAGAATTATGAAATGCCTGCATCTATTTTTTTTTTAACTCTGAGAATCAGAACTGTGGAGCATAATAACAAAATACTTGGAGCAGTGATATAAATCAACAGTTTTTGTTAATAATCCTCCACAAGTTTCACATTGTTGCTCTGTAACAGCATTGCAAAATAAACTTGGAAATGTTACACTTGCCATCTTAGGAACAGTTAGGCCTAGCCAGAAGTCATTATTTTGTCTTTTTTTGTTGTAGTATTACACTATTGACAAAAGTACCATTCTGCTATGGCCACTTGAAAAAAATTCACAATTTGAGCAGCTTCAGTTTCAAGTGTTTCAATCAATTGTGAAGAAAAAAAAACGCCAGCACATCTTGCTGTTGATTGATAGAAAACATATTATAGAGCTGATATGCTGATGTGGCCATGTGCCAATTAGTACAACTGTGAATTCATTCACTCTGTGAACTCACTAAAGGCATCAAACTTCAGAAAGTGTCCACCACCTTCTGAACCTGACCAATAACATGCAGTGCAGGATCGTGATACGGTAGCACTTGAACAATAATATTGGCATAACAATTAATACCAGTAGTATTTTCAAATGTTGGTGCAAGAACCACTGATACTGATACTGATACTGATGTTGCTTCAGAAACCTGTAGAGTTAAAGTTTCATCAGCCTTAACCTGGGTCTTTTCTACAGGAACTTTCTGTGGTCTTGGTATACACTTCTTTGAAACTCTCTTACCAACTGATATGTCCTGATAGACTGGTATCATGGGCAGATGACTCTGATAAGGACATTTAAGATGATTATACTCCAAGATGCACATTCTCTCTGTTCTTATTTTAGATTTGTCAAGTTTGATGAGATGTGGCCCCTCTAGACTGCACACGCTAGACAGAGCTACATTACTTATCCCTGGTTTAAAAAAAAACAAACTAATTTCCTATTTGTATGAGAACATTATCAAGAGTCAAACCATGTAACTAATGAATGGATTCTGCATATGCAATGGTAAAAGGAAATTGTTCTCTCATGACATAAATGTCTAGTATGAGTTGAAACTTTACCAAAAATCTCTTTATAATCTAAGGTGTATCAATATTATTAAATCTGACAACAATATGTTCTACAAAAACTTTACAAACATCAAATTGAAAGTCGATAATGTAACCCATGGTACCATTAACCAGACCATCTTCTACAGACAAATTTCAAAGAAGCATCACACAGGCATTCTTACACACAGTAAAAACACAAGCAAGTCCAGTTGTTCTTGTAACATCCACACTGAGATTTTTAAACAAGTGGTCAGCCTTGAGAGAAACATTTTGGTGATGCAAGCACCATCAATATAATCAAGCAATGGAAGTTTTACTAGACAGCTGTCTTCCCTTTGTAGCATGGTCATATTGAATGTGTCACATAAAGACAATTCTGGCATTAAACAATCTGGTTTGGAACCTTTTGTGAACTAACTCTAAAAAGTAACAGTAGCAGCCTGAGAAGAATTTCCATCTTTTGTGATCAATCATGATTCCCGCAGTTTAACAGCAGATGGAGGCAATTTTCCAGTTTGCAAATCACACAGCCCATCTCTGTATATGTGATCATCAATCTGTCTAATATTTTGTGTCAGCTCCATGTATCTGAAAAGATGCCAAAAACAGACTACTAATGCAACCTAGACTTTTCTTTACTTCAGCTACAGTCAACGTGCAAAAGATAGGTTTACCACTCACAGGAGTAACCTGAAGTAAATCCCCAAAGACTATTACATGTCTTCCCTCAAAATATACATTGGTGTGACCTCCCACAACCTCATCCATTCTCAGAAGAATTGAAGCAAGCATGCTATTTGAAAACATACTTACTTCAGCCACCACTAAAAATTCAAAATCATTAAATAAATCTCTGAGTGTGGAAGCAAACTCTCATGACTGTTTCCAATACTGAGTGGTAGTGCTATGCAGACTGGCAACACAAACAATCTCAGCAAAGTAAAACCACCAATGTTATAAACTACTAATCTGGTCAGAGTTGTAATCACACATGAGTGAGGTGATTGTATGAGGTCCCCAATCTTGTTACATAAGGAATGGATATTGCAACTCTTTCAAGTACCAGTATCACCACTCACAACTATACAGAGAAGTTCATATGCTGAACAATTGTCACACCATGTAATGAAAGAGGCTCACACTAAAGCACAAATTGTTTCTTTGGTGGCACACTCTGGAGATGGTTCTGGTGTATCTTTTGAAGCTCAGCGCAAGCTTTCTGCTTTTGCACTTTTTCTATGTCTTTCAACATATTGCTGAGAATTTGGATTAGTGATACTGTCCACAATGCTTCAAATACCTGTTGTTAGTTTTGCAATCCCTGTTTCAGTTGCTCTTCCTTTCTCAATGGCTTAAAAAGGAAAAATAATGCAAAGTAGTAAAGCTCAGCCTTTTCAGATGTAGCAACAGATAACTTCATGTGATCAATCATCCATGTTTACTGTCATCTCACCAGAAATCCCTATAGGTTTAAGAGAGCAAAAATTCCTCCCTCTTCATTTTAAGTCTCTGACTGTTTGAAGTCAAACCACTGTGCAATATCAAACAAACAAAACTATGACAACTCAATGGGATGAAGGGGATACTATGTATCAACCAGATTACTAAGTACATCTATTGTTTCTGGGTCACATTTAGCCAGCATCTCAGTTTCTTTCAAGTCTCTCAAAGCAAGATGCTGTTTTTGCTTCATATTAAGTTATTTAGAAGATCTCCAGCTATCTGTCAAAAAAAGAAGTCCCAATTATTGTGACACTGGCTTCATCGGCTTCACACTCTCTATAAGAGAGTGTTTTCAAGCCCAATGACCACAGATGAGAAATTAAGGATCTGGAAGCAGACATTTCTTACCACATCTGCTGAAGTGCAGTGTGCTTGTGCTTAGTAATGCATGAGGCAACACAGCATGCAAGTGTGGTGGAACTGTCAGCCACATATGGGACAGTTATGTTTTCCTGCTGCATCAAAAGAACAATGGCACTGTAATCATTGATATTCATTTCTCTTTCAGTATGTGGCAACTCATATACCTGTTTCTGTGACTTAGCCTTCAACTAATGTCTAATCACAAACAAGTTCTAGTCAGAGCCACAATAGCTGTTCATGCATTAATGTGATAAAAAAATAAAGGATTAATGTGTGTCTTAGTTGTATTACTGTGATGTAAAAGTTCCACATTTATACCTCAATAGTAGAAAAATAAAAAGAGAAGTATAAACATCAAGGTACTGCAGTAGAAGGTACTGTTGGTTTTGGACACACAGACCCCCTTGAAAATATGCACATACTCACACACACACATATGGCTTGCTGCACCAAATTAATCAATGGTGCAAATGTTACATGAAAAAATAGACATAGGCAATGTCAATCCTTCTTGCTTTTGGAACTTAAGCCAATCAAAGGTAAATCCTGACAGAACAGCTTCTCACTACAAACTTAAAGTGAGAGTTTAGTCATCACTGGTAACTTTGAAACTGTTAACTGCAAAGTTGTATTTTTCAGCTCCTAAATTTGTAACATATCACAGCTGGAGATGTATTTGAAAAACATGAACAATAACACAACTGTGCTCACATCTGCAGAGTGACTGATTTATAGCAGCCTATCCTTGATCCAAATTATTATTTATAATTCTACACTTGATAAAAGCTATTAGTAAATTGTTATGAACTAAACCTACTACTGAGAACATACTAAACAAGATTTCAGTGCACACTGCACTGTCCAGTTTTTATTTTTTATTGCTTGATATGTCAGCTGGACAGAGATTTTTCTGTGGGATAAAAATGTTTTATCTGTGGGTTTGAATAGAAAAAAATGACAGTGTAGTGTTCACAGTGACAGGATTTCTATTCGTGAACTACCAATAGCTGATCAGGGGAAAACTGATCACATGCACATATAACATACATCTTGTTAGTTTATGCTCAGCAGTAGTTCACAAATTATTTTTAAGAGCTTATCAAATAAAAGAAATGCATGCAATGGCTAGTAGACCTCAACAACACATGTTAGCAAAAAATCACATTATAAAGGTGTTCACCATGCACTCTGCTTACCTCACATTGCACTGTAGCAATCTATTAGTTCATGAGTGTTACCTTTAAACACATTGTTTTGCTAAAGCAAATGAACACAATGCTCACCTAAAATGTATTAATAGAAAACATCTGTGCAACTTGCCTGCTAAAATAATGTACCCAAATGATAGTGAAGCAACAGGGGATCTCATAGTCTGTTTTCCGCAGTAACCCACACAACTCAGCAGACTCTAATAATGATACATAACTGTTTTTTATATATAGAATAATGGATGTGGAAGTGTGCATAATGAGAATGTAATGGTTGCCCGAGGTGTGGGATGCTACATAAACACCAAGGGCGAAGCCCCAGGGGTTTATTAAAGCATCCCACGCTGAGGGCAACCATTACATTTGAGTTTTAGCAGACTTCCCCATCTTTTATTGTTCATAATTGTTGGTTAGCAATTTTTTCCAACCTTTCTCTGGTGTTCTTGTGTGTCAGTGACACACATACACACACACACACACAGCTCTCCATCCCTGTTTATTTATTTTTTTTACTTGCAGTTTTGATGGCTCCTGGAAACTGCTGTTGCGATCAGCTGTTTTCTTAAGATCAAGCTGGTGCTGTTTGTGAAGGCTCAGTCCATTTTGTGGGGGATGAACAGCAGGATCAATGAGATAAGAGGTGTTTTTTAAACAGATGGGAGGATCAAAAAAATTCTGTTATAGCTGCTAACAAAAGAACTCTGCAGAGTTTGAAGAAGTTCTGTTGACTCAGGTGGTGGCTCCTCGATAAACGAGAGATGTAGCCATCATGTTTCAGTGACTGTTCAGCCCACCCACTTACAAAGGATTAGTGAATAAGGGAGTGGCTTTCTTATGAGTTACTCAGTTTGTGCTTGCTGTTATAATCCGTGGGTTATACCGGCAATTATACAATGGCATAAAAGAATCTTGGACATTGATTGGTCCGTCTAGGACTGGAGCCATGATGTTATCACAGCACAACATCACGGCTCTAGTTCCAGTGCACAGATGACCTCATAAACTGTTACTGGAATCATTGCATTACAGCCTGGTTCAGTTGTCATCATTGCCAGTGAGTCTGCTTCTGTCATTCCCGCTCTGAAGCCGCTCCCTATGCGTTACACCTAAAAGTTCAAACCTCCCTCTCAACAAGTTACTATTTAGTGCCCCAACACAGAACTCTGAGAAAAATTATATTTCTGGGCCATTTCTTCCCAAAACCGTTGGCTTCAGTGCCTGCGGAGGCCGTAACTGTTGATCACGCTGTTCACTGATGCCACTCAGTTCCTCACAGAACAGCAGCTTTCCCCAAACGACAATCAAAGGGCTAAAAAAATAGCTTTTGCCTTAAAAAAACAGCAGGGTAAACCTCTCCTTTTCTTCAAGAGACACACAATTTAACTAGAAAACCGGAAGTGCACAGTCCTTCTCCTGAGTCCTTATATTGCACATACACCAATATATAAAAAAAATCTTTAGCCGATACATGGAAAACTGCAGAACTGGCTCAGTTAAACCTGATGGCAAAAAAAAGAAATCTGTGTGTGTGTGGTGGTGGGGGGTGTTGAATGCAAGAAGCAAATGAAGCGCCACCACCTACCGATAAAACAATAGAATTGCACTATTTTTCATTATGTATTCCTACTCAATGAAAAAATCAGTAATAAAACACATTTTAAAAATATTTGCAATCCATTTTTTATTTAGTTTTGCAAAGGAGCCATTGTGTAATAGTGATAATGCACTCCAGGGTGTGTGTTGTGCTGGGTTAATGTCACTTCTGGGGTGATTAGTAACACTCAGCCTGCCTAATCACCCCAAGCGTGACATTATCCCAGCACAACACACACCCTGTTGTGCATTATTGCTTAAATAATAACTCGGTCAGCTCATAGAGACAATTGATGACCAGTTACTGTTATTCCTTGTTTTGTTACATAAATACAGTGTTATCAAGGCAAAACTCTGACCTGAGTTGAAAGTACTGTAATATTAACATTAAATAAAACATTGTGAAATGCATGACAGTAAAGATAAAGACAAAACCATGCCTAACTGGGGCTTTTTCATTATTATCTAAATCAAACATGGGTATTCCTTCTTAACATTAATTCAATGTGGGAAAAATAGTGAATTTCTAAGGTGCAGTTTTAATTCATAAAATACACTCTGTTTACAGTTGATTAAAGCTAGTAAAGCTAGACTTATCTCGTGTAGGCATCAGAGTAACTTCCAGTGTGTAACATATAGCAAAAAAGGAGAAAGGAATAAAAATTAAGAAGACAATGCACACAGATAGCATATCATGAAATGGTAAAACAAAATGTGTACACTGAATTAGCATCATTTCTCACCATGCTATAAGCAAATACACAGCTGAAATACACAGCTCAGTAGCTCTGTGTGCTAAAACCCATGAAGCACATGCTAAATTATTTGTTTTCTTCTTTTTTATTAAACACAATGTGATGATCACGGTCATGGTCTGTCTTTAAACACATTTAATAGTATTAGTTAAGCACTGCAGATACATACGTGCAGGGGTAAACATTAAACTGGCCACCTGATTGCCCCCTTTTCTGAAAGATTAATCAGCTCTATATGTCCCTTAAGATAGTTTGATTGATAACATCATATTGAGGTCAGTCCTGGTTTGGGGTCATTTTATTTTTGCCAATGCTTTTATAGTTTATGCACTTTCATTGCTGGCTTTGTACAGACTGCTCTGTTGGTTTTACTTCTATTGGATTAATGATTTAATTATTTAGAATCCTGCAGAGAGAGACTATGGAGGACTGTGGGGGAAATAAGGGAGTCTAATTTGGCTACCTGCACAGATCTTTGACTACAACAGTTTATTATATATATATTGTTATGAGAGGATGCTATGGAATACACATGTCGGCCACTGCTGTTTTATTACAAAAAGGAAAAAGAAAAATTTTAACGATAACTAAAATATTGTTAAATGCAGAAATTAGATTTCAGCAGCAGTGACTACATTAATAGTGAATAGTGCCAATAACCTGGACTGCACTCCTGTACTGCCTATGCAGTAGTCTTTTTTTTGGCTGTGTGTCTGAGAGGTGATATATTGCAATATCGTTACCTAAGTTATTTAACCATGTGTGTGTATGCGTGTGTGTGTGTGTGTGTGTGTGTGTGTGTGTGTGTGTGTGTGTGAAATGTTCCTTAACTTATTGCATTATTAAGGGGTTGTAATGATGTGGTGTGCTGAAGCAACTGATGTGACATTGCTTTTTTCCCTTTATTTTTGTAAATGTTTGACTTTCAGATGTTGAACTTTTTTTAAAATACAGAAGACAATAAACAAACAAAAACATCTATGATTGAATTACCATGCCACAGAGAGCTGCTAATGAGCTGTGAAACTTGAGCTACTGCACATTCTAGTGTCTTTTTGATTTAGCCTTGGGCTACAGGCACTGTAAAATAAATCTATTAGTGGTTTATTCCCAGAAAACATAGTTACATGTATTTCCCAATGATTTATTTATTTAGTTTTTGCTGATTCTGTTTATCTAGGGGAGCCGGCAAACATCAGCTTTACTGCCCCAATTTACCCCCAGTGACCTGGCCACTGCTGTGGGACACACCTTCTTTGCTTACTGTGCCACCAGGGCTTCTTCCCTCAGTGGGAGTGGCTATGGTGCGGCCACACCTCTGCACTCAGGATCCAGCTTTGCAGTGTGAATATGGCCCACCATGTTTGGGAACACAGGATGGAGGAGCTAGCATTATACAGACTGATGTTTCTGATTTTTTTCCCCCTGGATCCCACTATATAGGCAGTGGACATTCAATGATGTCAATGCAGCACTCACGCCCACCCATACATGCACCTCAGACATCTGCTAACAACCCAAGATCTTCTCTGTGTGGTCCTGGCTTGGTGCCCAGCCTCCACTGGATGGCTTTCAAAGCTGGATCATAATGGACCCCCGGGACATTCTACCAACCTCCACCCCCCCTGGCCAACCATCAGACTCCCAGACTCACTTCTGAACCTGGTTTATCCACATCACAAGAGGTAGCATACTGCTGGGCTGGTGGGCTGGAAAGTGTTTTTTATTTTTAAACAGCAAACTATATTGACCATTTTTGAAAAAGGAAGACAATGAACAAAGACATATGTGACTGAATTACCTTGCCATGGAGAGCTGCTAATGAACTATAAAACCTGAACTACTACCACTGCAGATGGGAGGATGTGGCGGGTTTCCACTCCTTCCTAACAACACATCTGGGGCGGACACAGTTTAGTGAAAGCAGCTTTCATTCCATTCCACTCTCCTGTAACAACAAAAGTTGTGCTGTGTTAAGAATTCAGACCACTTTTTCCTGATGATAGCAAGACATCTGCATGACTCCACCCATGAAGCCATAAAAATATATATCATTAAGAATTACAATGTGTGCAGCACATCTAGGTAAGCCAAATCAACATTTTTTGTGCCATAGTGTTTCATTCTAAACTATCTTCAGACAGTAGGTAGCACTACACTTGTGTGTCTAAACATTTTTCACAAGCTTCCTTAGTGTCAGATAGTCAAATGCATCCAGATGATTGCAAATCACATATTTTTGGATAAACTGCAGATCAGCAGAACTGTCAGCAACTCCAGCCAATGCAGCATCCTTAACTCACAACAATATGTGAATGTGAGGAGGTTCACAACTCTGATACTCAACCCACCAGAATTAGTGCTCCATTAATCCTAATGGGTGATTGGTCTTGTTTTTGATGAACTCAAGAAAACACAATAAATGGTGATGAAAATGATGACATACTGGCACTGAATCACGTGAATAAAGTTCACCTTGTGTTTTTGAATTCCCACCACCAAAAACCTAATTTGCCCAAATCAGGAGAACATTTAATTCTTCCCAGCTGTACTATGCCCAGCTTAGAGTTATAAACTAAGCTGAAACACCATACTCTAGTCTCAAAGCACACACAGCAAATCACTATGGCATCTGTACCAAATTGCCTTGCTGTCTTGCATGTCAGGAAGTATGTCACTCAAACTGCTTTAAGTTCTTCATATTTTGTGAAAAATCTTTTGAAAAAGATCCTTTGCATACATATTTGTCAGACCACGAATGACTCATAAAGTGTGAGCAATACTAGTAGACAGAATTCTAAATTCACTTTCCCACAATATAAGAAACACATACGGAATGTTTCTCCAAAATCTAGGATCCACACTCAGAACTCATGAAGTAACGTATTCTGCTCCAGATATCCTCACTATATTAATCTAATTGACTGACATTATCTAATGGAAACAGATTAGCAAAATATTGATCATCCAGTGTAGTCTCTCACACACTGAGTGGTCCATCCTTGACCTATTTCTTTTAATATCAACAGCTTAATCTGGTTCAAGGTCAGTTGGCATTCATCTGTATCCCCTTCCCCTGGGTCGTGCCTGAAAATAGGCAGGATTTGTCTAGTTCACTTACCCGGTCAACAAAAACTAAATAAATAAAAAAATATGTTTCCAAATTGTCTGCCACAGGGTCTTTTCCATGATGATGATGAATAGTGTTCTGGTTATTTGTGTCTTCAACATGTTTTGTGGAAAACATCTCAGTCATTGTTTCTTTACTGTCACCCAGAAAAAGTAACAATTCAGAATTCTGAAAAGTTTCCTCCTGATACAGAACATTATTAGTTGTGAGAAACTGAAATGCAGCACAACTTTTTTTGTGTGACACACCATTCCAAATCTTGTTTTTTGTTGAAACCCCTTTACTAAAATAATTAACCTGCCATTTTCTGCAACAGTTTCCACATTAGTCTTCTTTGGCAAAGGAAGATACATATTTGACCACTTCCAAGACTTCACCAATTCATTTGGAGGTTATTTGCCTCTTTGTGGAGTTAATCTCCAATTTGTTTGAATGGATATCACCGTCTGAATCAACATTTTTTGAAGCATATTTCAATCTAGAATTTCAGGAGAAACTGGAGCCATATCCATGTTATTCAATAGTGACTGAGGTGGGATGGCATTACTCCATAACTTGGAAACACAATAGTCACAGAATCTAATGAAGCTCTCTTAATCTTCAAAAGATGGAAAGCAATGAACAAAGTCAGACATCATTCTCACAAATGTTAGACAAAAGATCTACTACCATTTGAGCTTTGTAGAAAAATAGTTCACAACAGATGCAAATCAGGTCAATTGTCTCCTGTTCAGCCAGTTCAGATTTAGAAATGTCATGTCCAAACTTTGGCATGAGACTGTTTTCTGACAATGAAGCTTAAGAACCAGATTCCAGTTTTAAATTATAATAATCAGTGTCATTTGATCATATCTCTCACCTATATAATCAAGAAATGTTCCAGTATTAGCCATGTCTCCATCTTTCTTTCTTTCTTTCTTTCTTTCTTTCTTTCTTTCTTTCTTTCTTTCTTTCTTGCTAATATTTGTATTATTTTGAATTTTTTTTGTTCCAACAATTCATAACATGCAAACACAAAGTACAGATGGACATGGTAAACAGGGAGCAAACTTGAGTCTCGAAACAGTTTCTGCTACAAAGTCAGATATCATAAGGTAATTAACCTATATTAGCCTTTGGAATTCCATGCACATACATATTGTTACAAGTGAAAACTGATGCATATAGCAATAACATCTGGTAAAGAGGAAAAACAATGTTATAAATTACACTGGAAGCCAGACCATGTATCTGGTGTATGCCAGCGCTCATGGGAGTTACAAAAGTTTGTGCTGGTAGCAGTTATTGTCAGGGGAAAGCTAGAAGCTACATAATGGAGATAGGGGCCCTGCATTACTTTGTAGCTTGTTAAAGTGTGAAGAGAGTTATGTTTCTAATCTAAGTTTTAGAAATGTTTCTAACTTTGTTGATTCTCAACCAATATAATGATTTTTTTTGTAATTCTAAACCAATGTAATCAACTCGTTGATGTCAGTTGTGATGTATGCTTTATCAATATACGGCATTTCCTGGATCGCCCCTGAAAAAGGGACTGCAATATCTCAGTGGGCTCGCCCAGTTACCAACATTCAAATAAATAAATAAAACAACAATAAGTTTTCTGTCATCCTAAATTAATCTAACAAATTCATATTCCTGTCTGATGTACTACCTCCATGTGGATCTGATGAAGGAAACTGTGCTACAGACCAAGAGCCAAGCAGTTCAAACCGTGACCCAGCAAAGTAGTGTGATTATGAATTGGACAGGTATCAATGTTTTCAATCAATCTGATCCTTTCTGAATTTGAGCCAATGACATATTTGTTCACAAATAAATACATAACTGCTGTCTAATGACTCTTGCTGGCATCGCAGTTCTCATCATATGACCATGTTTATGCCTTTTTAGTTTGACATGTCTCGGTCTAAGTATCCATAACCTCCTCCAGTACATAATCTTAAAATTCTATAAGTGGAAGAACGTTACGAATAAGTCCTTCAGTGTCCCCTACTAGACTTTTTGAAATAATAAATGTGTATGTTTCCTCTGAAAATAATGCATCACTGTGCATACTATGCAGCCATTTGCCACTATAAAGAACTTTCAAATTTGATCAAGACGAGGAAATGTCTACATTTTCATTTTCAACTGATAGTTCTGTTTCAGTTTATTCATACACAATTTAGATTTATTCTACAGTTGAATTTTCACTGCTGAAACCATCAGAACAAAGCACCATACAGATAGCTCCATTCTCATCCAAGCACACTTACTTTTAATATGCTTAACTTTTCTTCTCATAATTGTATTGATAATGTTATTAATTTGAGAATGACAGGCAACATTTTTAAAATACTATAATGACCTCTCTTAAATGCCTCTGTGTGAAACACTGGTTGTTTAAGTTTTTGGTTGAGACATGTCCCCTAACTGATTTTGTTTACAAGTCATGGTAGTCACTGCTAAACATTTAAATGTGACTCATTTCTTAGAATGCTTCTTTCTGTCTGTAGCTGTAGCTGTGGCCTTGTCACTGTTTACAACAACAGTACATTTTGAGAGTTTCTTCTTTTCACCGATCTCCTCTTTAGCAATGCTATTCCTTTCCTTTCTAGTCTGCCTCCTTTTTTTTCCAAAGTCCACATTTTATTTAAGTAGTCTTTCACTAAATATAGATGATGTATATATTAAAAAAGGATAAATTAAAAAGTACTATGAAGGTCTTTAAAAATAAAGATTCCCAAATAAAAACTTTAAACTTAAGAAATAATAACTAGTTTTACCCAAAAATATGTATTTATACTTCTAAAAATATTTGTAAACACATTGGCCTGGATATTCAGAATGCGCCAGGCTGTGGCACACACCTGGGTGCAGCGCAAATGGGATGCGCAGGGGTGTTAACAGGGTGATATTCAATGGAGCTGCTCCATGGCACAGCAGCATTGAATATCACACCCTGGCCACCCACAGTGTGCATGGTGCAGTGGCACTACACCAGCACAAGTGGCCAGAGTGGAACAGTGGGATGCACTAGCGCAAGTTCCCTTGCGCTAGGCACAACTGCGATATTCAAAAGTGCACATGCAAATGGGTCCATAATGCATGCAAGATGAAAATGGGGCCATTTGCTTGTCATTATGGCCCATTTACATGCAGGTGCGCTGATCCCCGGTGACTTGCGCCTGGTGCCCTGCCAGGCTGCAACCGTTGGGGACTGATGTCCTCTGCACAGTGCGGCAATGTGCCCCACTGCCCAATCACAAGCATATGCAGAATTAAATATTTGTCCAATATCCCTGGTGGTCTGTGACAGCTCGCAGCCCGATCATGGGCATAAGTTAAAAGAAACCTCAGTCCAATATCCCTGGTGTTCCAGTGGAATGCTCACAGCCCGATCGCAGGCATAAGTTAAAAGAAAACTCAATCCAATATCCCTGGTGGTCCAGTGGACTGCTCACAGCCCAATCACGGGCATATGTTGTAAACAGTAGAGGTCCAATAACCCTGGTGGTCCAGCAGTATCCCTCCCCACCCACCCACTGAGCCCCAATGCCCTGCTCCCCCCCTTGGTCAGTGGTGGATGGCAACACTCCACCCACCTGCCATTCTGCTGCCGCTGACTGACACCATATGGTAGGGCTGTACACCCCTGGTCCAGAGTGTGAGCCAATGGGCATGCAGCCCATACCGTACTACACGGTCCAGATATGTGAATGGATCCATTCACATATCTGGACTGTGTAGACATATGGCTGCATGCCCACTGGCTCACACTGTGACCAATGGGCGACAGCCCACTTGTACGGTGTTCAGTCAGCAGACACCAGGGTGGCAGGTGGGTGGGTGGTGCTGCCACCCACCGCTGACTGGGGAAGTGGGGTGGTGAGGCTCAGTGGGTGGGTGGGGAGGGGGTACCACTGACGACCAGGGGTTGATTGAACCTCCTACTGTTTATAATATATGCCCACGATCGGGCTGCGGTGGTCCACTGGACCACCAGGGCTATTGGACCTCTACTGTTTACAACATATGCCCGTGATTGGGCTGCGAGCAGTCCATTGGACCACCAGGGATTTAGGAGGATCTTTTTTATATGTATGCCTGCTATTGGGCATGGGGGTGCCACCAGGTGCAGCTGGAACTCGGGTGGCCACCCACAGGTGGCTGCTGCCGAGTTGCACCCTGCAATAAGGCAGCTCACCTGTGGGTGGCCAGCCATTGTTCCTTTTTTGGGGGGCTCACCTTTGTGCTGCGTAAGTAGGGGTTGCGCTTGCATTGGCTCAGCACATCCTGGGCTGGATATCAAGATGTATGGAGTATGCATGGGCATGCCCCCCACCTGTGCTGCATACATTACTGATGTGCTCCAGCACATCGGGATTTGTGCCAGGCACAATCCCCGTTTGAATATCGCACTGGGATGCATCAGTGGGTTACACATGGTGCAACAGTGTTACGCCATGCACAACCCTTCTGAATATCCGGGCCATTATATATATATGAAGTACAATTAATGAAATATTCTATTGAAATCAACAAAAGGCACACTATTTACCTTTTATCAATTTCTAAATTATTCAAAAAGGAAAAAAAAATCAATATTTTAAGAAAACCTATGAGAATCATGATAAATATACACAATCTAGACACATCTCAAATATATATATAGTTACAAAGCATGATGATTTGCATATTTGATTAAGACCAACAAGAAGCAAGTTAAGTATAAATGTAAATCTTTGCGCATTTCATATATATTTCAAAATATTCAAAGCGCATGGTGATTTGCATATTGTAAAAAAAATTACCGAAACTATTATAACTAAAAACTCTACACACATCTCAAAAATGTTGTTTTAATGTTCATAAATCATGATGAGTTGCATATTTTAATGAAATATACATGGAACTGTCAAAGTACAGTATAAATGCAAAATATTCAGACATCTTGTTTATATAAAAAGATTCAAAAGTCATGCTGATTTGCATGTTGTAAAAAGTCTACAAGAAACATTTTAAGTATAATTATAAATCTACACAGATCTGGTATATTTTTTAAAATATTTGAAAAGCATGACCACTTGTGTATTTGAATCAAATCAATGAGAATCACACTAAATACAATGGAAAAATACAGACATCGCAAATATATTATTACATTATATGCAAAGTGTGTACACAATATTTAAAACTATGAAAACATGGTCATTATTTACCAAATGTTAAACTCCACATTTAAAAGCAATTCTTTTTTTTTTATTTAAATCTATCTATCTATCTATCTATCTATCTATCTATCTATCTGTCTGTCTGTCTGTCTGTCTGTCTGTCTGTCTGTCTGTCTGTCTATCACCTCACAGCAATAAAACATTTTTAACAAAGGTAATATAATAAACTACTCAAAAACACCCAATTAACCTATAGCTATTAACATTAAACAGACTAATCCCATAATGTTTAACTTACTTATTTTGTACTTGTGCTGATAGCAAATAAAAAATACTCCACTACCATGCCTATTTTCATACTCAAGCTGCCAACGATGTGAATGGAGGAAATTCTGATGTATGACAATTACCATTTCAACAAATAAAAGTTGTTTGAGTTATTTTAAGAAAGATGAAGTATAAATACAGTAAGTAAACTATAAATACAGTACTGACAAAAGTCCCATATAATATCAAAATCACCAAAAGACAAAATATACAAATAGAACATTAATTTAATACATTACTCTAAACAGAATATAGCACAACATAACAACATTCACTTACTTCAACAAATCACTAATACTATTAAAGGTATGAACACAGTAATAGTTTATAAATGCAGTACAAAGATTGCTTATTAAAAAATACAGTCCTCAGGCACACACCAAGCTTATATTAATGTCCTACCTATACCACAATATTTCTTTTTTAAAGAGTGATAATTACTTATCTAAGACAATACTACTATCTTTCTGAACTACATAAATACTAAATAAACATAAACTAATTAAAATCATAAAGAACAGTAACACTATAGCAAGACATCTGCATGACTCCACCCATGAAGCCATAAAAATATATCATTAAGAATTGCAATATGTGCAGCACATCTAGGAAACCAAATCAACATTTTGTGTGCCATAGTGTTTCATTCCAAACTATCTTCAGACAGTAGGTAGCACTACACTTGTGTGTCTGAAAATTTTTCACAAGCTTCCTTAGTGTCAGATAGTCAAATGCATCCAGATGATTGCAGATCACATATTTTTGGATAAATTGCAGATCAGCAGAACTGTCAGCAACTCCAGCCAATGCAGCATCCTTAACTCACAACAATATGTGAATGTGAGGAGGTTCACAACTCTGATACTCAACCCACCAGAATTAGTGCTCCATTAATCCTAATGGGTGATTGGTCTTGTTTTTGATGAACTCAAGAAAACACAATAAATGGTGATGAAAATGATGACATACTGGCACTGGATCACTTGAATAAAGTTCACCTTGTGTTTTTGAATTCCCACCACCAGAAACCTAATTTGCCCAAATCAGGAGAACATTTAATTCTTCCCAGCTGTACTGTGCACAGCTTAGAGTTATAAACCAAGCTGAAACACCATACTCTAGTCTCAAAGCACACACAGCAAATCACTATGGCATCTGTACCAATTTTCCTTGCTGCCTTGCATGTCAGGAAATATGTCACTCAAATTGCTTTAAGTTCTTCCTATTTTGTGAAAAATCTTTTGAAAAGATCCTTTGCATACATATTTGTCAGACCACGAATGACTCATAAAGTGTGAGCAATACTAGTAGACAGAATTCTGAATTCACTTTCCCACAATATAAGAAACACATACGAAATGTTTCTCCAAAATCTAGGATCCACACTCAGAACTCATGAAGTAACGTATTCTGCTCCAGATATCCTCACTATATTAATCTAATTGACTGACATTATCTAATGGAAACAGATTAGCAAAATATTGATCATCCAGTGTAGTCTCTCACACACTGAGTGGTCCATCCTTGACCTGTTTCTTTTAATATCAACAGCTTAATCTGGTTCAAGGTCAGATGGCATTCATCTGTATCCCCCTCCCCTGGGTCGTGCCTGAAAATAGGCATGATTTGTCTAGTGCACTTACCCGGTCAACAAAAACTAAATAAATAAAATAAATAAATAAAAAAATAAAAGAATATGGGCCAGATATTCAAAACTTTGCACTGGGCAAAAATCATTTGCGCAGGTTTAAGCGGATGGCAGCGGGTCTGCCATATTCAAAAGGCCAAATAAGCGGGCAAACTGCATTAGCGCCAGGCAAAATATAATGTATGCAAGGGGCAAACTGACATGAATACAAGCGCAATGCTATGTTCAGTGGCTAAGCGCCGCGCTAAGTGGTTTAGAGGCGGCCGTAGCGCACAGTTAGCGGTGTAGATGGTCGCCCAGAAAAAGCTGGTCTTAATCTCTGGCAATCAGCTTTGCGAAATATAAATGGCTGTGCTCGGGATTCGCTTGGTTTAGCGGGTCTTGCGCGACCCTAATACATAAATATAACACATAGATAAAGCCAAACATAGTGGAAGCTTGCTTGCTAACCAATGGCATCACAATGATGCCATCTGCCACCAGTCCCAGCCATGCCAGGCGGTAAGTGGTGACCCTGCACGCCAGTGGACAGCATGGCAGTGTAGCCATACAGCACACACCTGCTGACCACACATATCTGTGGACAAAAACAGATGCCAGCACACACATGCAGCACTGTGGGCATGGAGGATGTTGAGGGGAGTGTGTATGGGTGGCCAGGCTGTGCCACAGACCAGGTGTGGCCACAAGGCTGGGACTCAGCATGCAGTGCACATGGGCCAGTATTAGGAATACCCCCAACACTAGTGTGCCTTTCGGATACTATATGCCCCCCAGCCACATACCACACAGCTGTACAACTGCCACAACACACAAAGCCAGATATGTACATGTCACTGTGAGCATCACATGCCACAGGTACAGCATCTGTGGGTCACACAACAGTGTAACAGTAATATCGACTGTCAGTAAACACCTGCAGGTTGGGCCTGTCACTGTGTACAGTGCAATCAGCATCACTTGCCCTACACACCATAGGCAGTGCTACGTCCCTCACACTACTGTCTCCCTTGCTACTGTAGTGTCTGCTGTGCACTGTAGCATGCCCTACAGTGTGACAGTTGCATGCAGCACCACCACCACCTGTGCCTATGCTGTCCTGTCCCCTGGGGTACAATATGCTATGCTATGCTGTACTGTTTACCTGTAGCCTGTAGCTATCATCGTGCACTGCCAGACTGACCTACAGATGGAGCTGCAGTTGGACCTTGTCTGCCCTACTTCCAGACTGACCTACAGGTGGCTCTATGGGACCCTGCAGTAACGCTAGGCAAACTGTGTGCAAACAGGGTATAATGAGATGCTAATCCGTTGTTTGCCCAGAGACTACCTAAGTAGGCTCATTTGCATGGCACTTTGAATATGGCACATTTTAGCTCCGGCAGCGTGTTTGCCCAGGTTATCTAGCTTAGCTCCGCGCTAATGTGTTAGCGCGCCGCTAATGGTACGGGGAATATTGTAAAGTTTTGATCACTGTTCTTTCTCATCTGCTGCTTCCTGCAACTGTACTGAGTCCATGCATTTGCTGGCACACACATTGGCCACGTAGTTCGTCTGTACCTGCCCTCACGTTGCTGTGTACTGTGTTGTTGTTGTGGGTTGCACTTCCTGGTTGTTTTATTCAGTGCTGTCTTATTCCAGGGCAATGTTTGCCCTGCACTCCCAGCCCAGTTTGCATGGCCTCATTACCATGCTATATTCAGAAGCTGTTTGCACTGGGCTATTCCGTTTGAATATGGCTTGCTTTGTGCTCCGGGCTCAGTTTGCCCGCTGGGCAGTGCTAATTTTGCCCCTGGGCAAAGTTTTGAATATCTGGCCCTATGTTTCCAAATTGTCTGCCACAGGGTCTTTTCCATGATGATGATGAATAGTGTTCTGGTTATTTGTGTCTTCAACATGTTTTGTGGAAAACATCTCAGTCATTGTTTCTTTACTGTCACCCAGAAAATGTAACAATTCGGAATTCTGAAAAGTTTCCTCCTGATGCAGAACATTATTAGTTGTGAGAAACTGAAATGCAGCACAACTTTTTATGTGTGACACACCATTCCAAATCTTGTTTTTTGTTGAAACTCCTTTACTAAAATAATTAACCTGCCATTTTCTGCAACAGTTTCCACATTAGTCTTCTTTGACAAAGAAAGATACATATTTGACCACTTCCAAGACTTCACCAATTCATTTGGAGGTTATTTGCCTCTTTGTGGAGTTAATCTCCAATTTGTTTGAATGGATATCACCGTCTGAATCAACATTTTTTGAAGCATATTTCAATCTAGAATTTCAGGAGAAACTGGAGCCATATCCATGTTATTCAATAGTGACTGAGGTGGGATGGCATTACTCCATAACTTGGAAACACAATAGTCACAATAGTCACAGAATCTAATGAAACTCTCTTAATCTTCAAAAGATGGAAAGCAATGAACAAAGTCAGACATCATTCTCACAAATGTCAGGCAAAAGATCTACTACCATTTGAGCTTTGTAGAAAAATAGTTCACAACAGATGCAAATCAGGTCAATTGTCTCCTGTTCAGCCAGTTCAGATTTAGAAATGTCATGTCCAAACTTTGGCATGAGACTGTTTTCTGACAATGAAGCTTAAGAACCAGATTCCAGTCTTAAATTATAATAATCAGTGTCATTTGATCATATCTCTCACCTAAATAATCAAGAAATGTTCCAGTATTAGCCATGTCTCCATCTTTCTTTCTTTCTTTCTTTCTTGCTAATATTTGTATTATTTTTAATGTTTTTTTGTTCCAACAATTCATAACATGGAAACACAAAGTACAGATGGACATGGTAAACAGGGAGCAAACTTGAGTCTCGAAACAGTTTCTGCTACAAAGTCAGATATCTTAAGGTAATTAACCTATATTAGCCTTTGGAATTCCATGCACATACATATTGTTACAAGTGAAAACTGATGCATATAGCAATAACATCTGGTAAAGAGGAAAAACAATGTTATAAATTACACTGGAAGCCAGACCATGTATCTGGTGTATGCCAGCGCTTATGGGAGTTACAAAAGTTTGTGCTGGTAGCAGTTCTTGTCAGGGGAAAGCTAGAAGCTATATAATGGAGATACGGGCCCTCCATTACTTTGTAGCTTGTTAAAGTGTGAAGAGAGTTATGTTTCTAATCTAAGTTTTAGAAATGTTTCTAACTTTGTTGTTTCTCAACCAATATAATGATTTTTTTTGTAATTCTAAAACAATGTAATCGACTCGTTGATGTCTGTTGTGATGTATGCTTTATCAATATACTGCATTTCCTGGATCACCCCTGAAAAAGGGACTGCAATGTCTCAGTGGGCTCGCCCAGTTACTAACATTCAAATACATAAATAAAACATGAATAAGTTTTCTGTCATCCTAAATTAATCTAACAAACTCATATTCCTGTCTGATGTACTACCACCATGTGGATGTGATGAAGGAAACTGTGCTACAGACCAAGAGCCAAGCAATCCAAACCGTGACCCAGCAAAGTAGTGTGATTATGAACTGGACAGTTATCAATGTTTTTAATCAATCTGATCCTTTCTGAATTTGAACCAATGACATATTTGTTCACAAATAAATACATAACTGCTGTCTAATGACTCTTGCTGGCATCGCAGTTCTCATCATATGACCATGTTAATGCCTTTTTAGTTTGACATGTCTTGGTCTAAGTATCCATAACCTCCTCCAGTACATAATCTTAAAATTCTATAAGTGGAAGAACGTTATGAATAAGTCCTTCGGTGTCCCCTACTAGTCTTTTTGAAATAATAAATGTGTATGTTTCCTCTGAAAAGAATGCATCACTGTGCATACTATGCAGTCATTTGCCACTATAAAGAACTTTCAAATTTGATCAAGACGAGGAACTGTCTACATTTTCATTTTCAACTGAAAGTTCTGTTTCAGTTTATTCATACACAATTTAGATTTATTCTACAGTTAAATGCAGTACAAAGATTACTTATTAAAAAATACAGTCCTCGGGCACACACCAAGCTTATATTAATGTCCTACCTATACCACAATATTTCTTTTTTAAAGAGTGATAATTACTTATCTAAGACAATACTACTATCTTTCTGAACTACATAAATACTAAATAAACATAAACTAATTAAAATCATAAAGAACAGTAACACTATATCAGTGGTGATATTTATCACATTTATATCACATAAATGCAAAAACCAGTCCATTACCACCACAAATGTCAGATAAAAGATAATCACTATTTACACAAGTTATCTACTTATACTATCTAAAACCTGATGAAACTCAAACAATTAAAAAATTATCTACTCTTTCTAGGAAAAAACATTAACAACCTAACCACCACTTAAATTCTAACAATCCAAATATCATGGCTAGGAAACACAAATCAGCCAAGGAACAAATGACATATTTTAAAATAATATAAACCTTACAATAAACCCTTGTATGATCGAAATAAAGCAGCAGTTATAACTGACTACTCCAATGAACCAATCAGCATAATGGACTTGATTTTCAAAGAACCCTTAGAGACATACTGGTTGCATTGCCCTAGGGATGTGGTGAATCTAAGTGTGTCAGGGACCCTGTGCCCAATTTTATCAAATGGGGGTCCCTGTGCCAAATACCCAGGAGTTGCCACAGCCATAGGCTAGCACAAACATTTGGCATACCTGTGGGAATCACTGCAGGGATCTACCCCCCCCCCGCCTGGTGCAACTCTAGAAGGAGCCATGAGGGTTTGGTGGGTTCTGCATGCCAGGAGGAGGCTGGGGCAGAAGGGGCATGGGGGTGCCCCAGGAGGCATTGTGGAGACAGCAGGTATAACAAGGAGTGATGTGGCACTTGGCGGAGGTGCTCTTTGCAGAGCTGTACAACTGCTTAGATGGGACTGCTTTGTGGGGGGGTTGCCAGGGCCAAACAATGACAGGCCCTAACAGGTCCCAAGTGAGCACAGCCCTGGCAGCTGCCCCACAGATGAACAAATGCAGAACCCTGTAAGTGGGAGGCAGCCTGCTACATTGTGGGAGGATAGGCACTAGGAAACTGTGGTGTTGCCCAGAGAACAGCTCCCCCACTTCTCACAGCCCTCTACTTGTGACTCCAGTTTCCTGCATAAAGGGTTCTGTATTTGTTCACCTGGGGCTATGTCATTGTTTGCCCTGGCAACCCCCCCACAAAGTGATACATCTAAGCATTTGTAGAGCTCTGCAAAGGGCACCCCTGCTAGGTGCCGCATTACTCCCCATCATGCCCACCATCTCCCCAATGTCGCCTAGGGCACCCCATGCCCCTTCTGCCCCTGGGCCCTACTTTCAAGTCCATCCAATTTGTCACATTGAGTGGCACTGGTGCAAGTCACTTAGCCCACTTCATGGCTGATCTGAGTTGAGCCCCTTATTGTGTCCATGGCAGGGCATCCAAAATATGAAAAAAGGGGATGGTGCAGCCTTGCCGTGGTGAAAGCCTTCTTGTGACCTGGCTCACAGGCCCTGCTGTTGCAAGGGTGGCACAGGGTGGCTTGAGCACAAGGCATCCTGATTTAAATGCAGTCTGCATTCTGAAATTGGGATTGCTGCAGTTTAATGCAAGGTGCCGATTGCGTCATACACCTCTGGCACAGACACCTTGCATCAGACACTTTTGAAAATCAGGCACAATATGTTATTTTTCCCTAAAATGCAACCAAATCAAACTCCATATGCTTATTCTATAAACTTAAAGTCATAGTCAGAACAGAGTTGTAAAAACTATAAAGAAAAGAAAAACCTAATCAAAAATGTTTATAGAAATAATACTCACATACACATTTCAAAACGTAAATCTGAAAAACACTATGTAAAATCACCTAAAAATAAAGTACATTTTTTTTTATCTGAGATCTACCTATTTTCAGCAGTACCAGACAATAGCTATACAATGGCTCAGAAAGTTACTGTATGCATTGTAGGAACCTCCAGGATAACAATAGTGGTGGCTTTTCTTAAGGAGGCAAACCAATCCATCAATCTGTATCTACCAGAGTATAATATTGCATGGAAAGGTAGAGGCGGTGTGCGCTGATGTCAGCTGATACCTATGACTGAGCAAGCACTCCAGAGACATGCAGCTCCTCAGGCTCTGATTGAATCCTTCTTCTTTCCCCCTTTCCCTCTAACTTTCCCCTCTGGCCCTGTCTTATGTATTATCCTGTCACTGCCTAAGTCCCCTACCCTCTCCTCTAGCACTCCCCTCCCTATTAACTGACTATTTTACATCCTTACTCACTCCTGTCCTGTCCTGTCCCCACCCTCTGCTGCATTCCTTGCCTTCTCTACATCCTACCGCAGATTGCTGCATTTTTGCATCATGTAATTTTGCCTCATTATTGCACTATCTTCTTGCTAGGACCTGTTTTTACTGTGATAGTGTGTTGTGATGTACTACACCCATTGTCTTATGCTTCCTACTGCAGATTGTCACATTGTTGCATTATGTAAATTGCCTCATTGCTGCTCTATCTTATCGCCAGTACCTGCTTTTACTGTGATTGTATGTTGTGATGTATGAAGCCCATTGTCTTATTCAAAGTATGTTCCATTTATTTTGTAAATCTGTTGTTGTGCACCTGTCTTGTACTAGGATCTCCTTGTGAATGAGCTTGCTTAGTGGAGTTTTCCCACAATAAACTTGAATTGAATTGAACACCTTGGTGGGAATGACGTGGGGCATATTTCAGGACAGCAGATGATTTTAACTGCTAAAGCAGATTTTAATTGGATTTGCCATCAGATGCCTCATACTAAAATGTGGTTCTCTGCTATCGCTCAGAGACAAACTTGGTTAGGGCAACATGGAGTGCTCAATATAGAGAACACCTGCTGAAAAATCAATATGCAGGTATATGCTTTCCTAAGAGACTAGGGAACGGGGGAACATCTGACCACCTATGGAGTCAGCATTTTCCTGGAGAATCTTAAGACGGCACAATAAGCTGAATTGACAGAAATATATTTCCTTCCATATCACAGAAGCATATAAACTGATGGCAGATAAGGGCTGGTTAGCCTATCCTGTTTGCCCATTTTCATTGTGATTTCTTTCACTGCAGACTCTCCTTGATCTACAGCACTGTCTCTTCTACACCCTTTCTTTCCCTCATGATTTTCTTGTGCCTATCCCAGGTTTTTTATTTGAATTCCAACCCTGTTTTTGCCCCTACTACCTCTGCTGGAAGACTGTTCCAGGCATCCACCACCCTTTTATGAAGAAATATTTGCTCACATCTTTTCTGAACCTTCCAGCACCATTTCATGATCCTTGTTCTAGAGCAACCTTTGCTCTGGAGAATACCTCCCACTGTGTCTTATTCACACCCATGAGGTATTTAAAGGTCTCAATCACATTCCCCCTCTCCCCCCTCTCTTCCAGAGTGTACACATTGAGTTCCTTTAGCTTCTCCTCATACAGTTTTTGATACAGATCCTGTACCATCTTGGTAGCCCTCCTCTGGACTGCCTCCACTCTGTCTATGTCTTTCCTGAGATGTGGCCTCCAAAACTGACCTATACATGGGCAACACCACTTCCCTCTTTCTGCTGGTAATACCTGTACCTGTACATCCCAGCATCCCACTAGCTCTCCCAATTGCTTTGATACATTGTCTGGCCACCTTCAGGTCATCTGATATGATTACACCTAGGACCTTTTCCTGCTTTGTCATTGCAAGTATCCTCCCCCCATTTTGTTCACCATCCCCTCTGGGTTTCTGTGACCCAAGTGCATTATTTTGCACTTTTTTGCATTAAACTTTAGGTGACAAACATTTGACCACTCCTTCAGCCATTTTAAATCTCTTACGATCCTTTGCACCCCTTCCGGAGTGTCCACTCTGTTGCAGATCTTGGCATCATCCGCAAAGAGGCAGACCTTCCCTTCCAGTTCTTCATCTATGTTACTAATGAAGAAATTATAGAGGACCAGGCCCAGTACTGATGCCTGAGGTACACCTTTGGTCACTCTCCCATCCTTGGAGCAAACTCCATATACTTCCACACTCTGCCTCCTATCCCCTAACCAGTTTCTTACCCATGTTACCATATTATTGCCCATCTCCATGCAACCCAACTTGTTTACCAGTCTTTAATGTGGAACAATGTCAAAGGCCTTGCTAAAGTCCAGGTAGGCCATGTCAACTGCCCCTCTGTGGTCCAGCACCCTTGTTACCCAGTCAAAACAATCTATTAGATTTGTTTGGCATGACATTCCCTCTGTGAAATCATGCTGCCTCAGGTCCTGCTGCCCATTGGATCCCAGTTATTCCACAATCCTTTCTTTTAATAGTGTTTCCATTAATTTCCCTACCACCAAAGTCAGGCTGACTGGCCTATAATTCCCCACCTCTTCCTTGCTACCACTTTTGTGACGTGGGACTACATCTGCTCTTCTCCAGTGCTCCATGACCACAGTGGTCATCAGTGAATTGTTAAACAAGTCTACCAGGGGTTCAGCCAGCACCTCCCTGTGTTCCCTCAGCACTCTTGGATGCACCCCATCAGGTCACATGGCTTTGTCCATCCTCAGATTAGCAAGTGCTTTCATGACTTTCTCCTCAAAAAAGAGACTGGTGTCCACTTTCTTCCCCTCAATGCTCTTGGTGCCTATTTGTGGCCCTTCCCCTCCTCTCCTTTCCCTCTTCTACTGTGAACACTGAGCAGAAGTATTTGCTTAAGATGTTTGCCTTTTCTTGGTTCTCCTCCACACAGTTCCTGCCCACTCCTTATTAAACCATTTAATCCCTCCCTTTGTCTTCTTTTTCTCACTAATATACCTGAAAAAGTTCCATCCCCTTTCAATACTGCCTGGACTATTTTCTGAGTTTGCGCCTTTGTGCCCCTTACTTCTTTACCTGCCTTCTTCCATTTCCCCAGATACACTTCCCTATCCTCCTGTCTCTGAAACTCCTTATACCTTCTGAATGCCACCTTTTCTGCAACCTACCTCGAGAATCATAAATGGTCTCCTCTTACTTCGGATTTTGCTCACCTGCTTGACATATAGGCTTGTTGACTTTACTGTTCCATCTTTTAATCTGGCCCATTTTCCCTCTACCTGACCCATGACATATCCCCTGGCGAGGTCCTTTCGGACATATTCCACCATCTTTGTAAAGTCTGCCCTTCTGCAATCCAGGACCCTCACCCTTGTGTGGTTGGATGCTACTGCTTTTCTTATATTAAACTACATTGTGCAATGGTCACCGGTACCAAGATAACTTCCAACCTCAATTTCTGCAACACTGTTCCCTGTTAGTAAACACCAGGTACAGTATTGCCCCACCCTAAGTGGGTTCACTGACTAGATGCCTGAGGCATGCCCCTTCGGAGAGCCCAGGATGTCTCTACTTCTAGCTGATGCTGTAGCAGGAAGGCTTCAATCTACATTCTGGCAGATTAAAGTCCCCAACCAGCACCACCTACTCCTTCTTAGCCATTTTGCCAATATCTTCTAACATTTCTTTATCTACATCCCACCCCCTGTGTCGGAGGACTGTAGACCACTCCTATCTGAATAGCAGTTCCATTTTCTGGCTCGAAGATGACCCACAGCACCTCAACCCCCAATTGAATTCCCTGTAACTCAATCAATTTTATGTTTTCCTTTACATAAAGCACCACTCCTCTCCTTCCCTTCGTTTCCTAACCTGTCACTTCTAAACATCTTGTAGCCAGGTATGACCATTTCTTAGTCATGGTTGGCAGTGCACCATGATTTGGTAATGGCCACAATACCCAGCTCTGCCTCCACCATGGTGGGCTCCAGGTCTGGAATCTTATTTCCCAGACTCTAGCATTCATATACATGGCTGTCCAGATTTTGTTAGCCCTTTTCTTGTCCCTTCCCTCATTTTCTAGCTGATCTCCCTTACTCGCTTTTTTATTTTGCCTGCCCCTCTTCCCCCTCCTCCCTTGCTAATAGCTTGCTACGTTGATTGTCTTGCATCCCAGTGAGAATCTCTTCTCCCAGGTTTTCTCTGCCTTGTATCACAGCCTGTGGGGGGGGGGGGTTTGCAGCCTTCCCTTTGCCTTCTTTTCAGAACCACCTAATATACTCAAAATAGATATGTTAATTAAACTATAATCATATTAAAATCAATAAATAATTCAACATTTCTCATGTATTTTAATAAAGTTAACAAAAAGCGTGCTGACTTTATTAAAATCAACATGATACTCATTGACTTTATTTAACATTTTACAATTTCATGTAGATTTTACTAAAATGGAGAAAGGAAAATGTGTGGCACTCCCCACTTAAAATGACACTTGGGCAAACTGGAGACAGCGCTTAATACCTTTATTGCAGTGTCTATAGTAGGAAAATTAAAAGCCAGCTCTAGAAATTGACTTACATATTTTACACAAAGTGCTTTCTGAAAGGCAAAGGTGCCTTAGTTCTGATATAATATATAGGATGCCCTTAAGGGAATAGATCTCATATTTACATCATTAAGTCAGGAATAGTGCCATGCTTATGAAAGTGACCAAAGTGCAAGTGCTGGTTAATGAATATGTACATATTTCCAAACAATGATTAAAAACTATTTAAAAAGCAACTTATTACCTGAATAACTTCTTAATATATATTGTTAACTACGTAACTAAATTCATTTACTTTTTTATCCCTTACAGAAATAGTTATCTGAAATGTTTCTGTGCTGCACACAGAAAACTACCCTTTTGATATGCATGCTGCATGCATGATATGAATGTTAAACTGGAACCGATTGCATGCATGTGGCATGTGTGCAGCAAGCAAGTGCGGAAAGCAAGTTTCTTATGCAAAACTGGAACAGACTGCATGCATGTGGCATGCTTTCAAAAAGCAAGTGGTCACTGATAACTGCACACATAAAAGTTAAGTGACTTGCTTAGGATCACGCAGTATACAAGTGGAGTTGATGAGATTCAAACCCTGATCTTCAGGTCTCCAAGTCTCTTGGTTTGCAGTTCAGTGCCTTTATCCATTAAGCTATGTTGCCTGCATACATGTGACACACTTGTACTTTAATACAATTCTGAATACATCTGCATGCATGCGGCATGCTTATAGCCACTGATATACTTTTTAGTTTTCTTCTGTCACCTCATCTCAGCTGCACAGCTGAACTGTAGCACACAAACCAATGGAAACACATGTGGTTTTCCCATCCCCAACACACACATTTACCCACAAAACTACTTAATTACTTCTGTCTGGCCTGTACTCCTATTATTTTCTCTCCATAGTTTTGAATGCTTCTATGCAAACAAACTTTAAGGGGTAAACACAAAAGTAGCAATAATGCAACACCCACCCACATGGCCAGTCCCCCACACACATGCACACACACTATAGTGGGTGCAGCCAATCTGCTACAGACAACCCACCAAGTACAGATATAAGTCAAGAGTCTCTTACCTGAGTCCTAGGGAGCCAGGAGTCTTTAGGAGATGATGTCAATGGGTTAGAGTGCTGCGGCATACCCCCTTGAAATGCATGAAGATATGTTTTATTACTATTTTATACATTATTATGGTGAGTTGGAGAATAATGAAGGCCACAGTTCTACAAACAAGGCCCTTATTAGTCGAGTGATGGCCTTCATTAATCTCCAACTCTCCATCAATATTGTATAAAAGAGAATTAAAAAAATTACACTCATTCACTTCAATGGGGCATGCCCTTGCCCTATGTCATAAAGTGCCCGAGTGTGGGAACGTGGAGGTAATCTTCATGAGGGGGGCATAATCCTGACTATTGTGGGGCTCCAATAGTCTGTGTATACCATAATGCTCAACTGCCCCTGAATGCAAGGGACAGCCCTCATTTTACCTCTAAAAACTGCTCTGCCCCTCATCCATCCCTCAAGCTGATCACACAGAAGGTCATAGAATCATAGAAGCTTGATGGCAGAAAAGATCTCTTTTGGCCCATCTAGTCTGCCCTTTTGTCCCCCCTACACCTCCCCCTCCCTGCCTGCCCCTGCTCTCAACCTGATACTCAGTCCCATATGCGTGTCCCATGCCCTCTTGAATTCTTCCACTGATTTTTCCCCCACCACTCTGTCTGGTAGTTTGTTCCAGGGCTCCACCACCCTCTCCATGAAGAAACACCCTCTCACATTACCCTGTATCTATTTACTTGCAGTCTGAGACTGTGCCCTTTTAGTTCTGACCCCTTCCTTCCTCTTAGGTAAACCCTCTTCTCCCACTTTATTGATCCCCTTTAGATATTTAAAAGTTTCAATCATGTCTCCCCTTTCCCTCCTTGTCTCCAGCGTGTACAGTTCCAGTTCCTTACACCTCTTCTCGTATGACTTTTCCTGCATACACTGTACCATCCTGGTTGCCCTTCTCTGAACCCTCTCCTATGCATCTATATATTTGCAGAGATGTGGCCTCCAGAACTGAACCCCATACTCTAGGTGCAGCCTCACCATGGCTTTGTAAGAGGCATTATTACCTCCCTCCAACTGCTAGTAATGCCTCTGCCTATGCTTGCCAACATTCCACTGGCCTTTCCCTCCACCCTGCTACATTGGATTCCTACCTTACCGTCTGAGGAGACTATGATCTTCAGATTCCTCTCCTGTTCTGTTACTTTGATTTCCTCCCCACCTAGGGTGCACACTGCTCTTCTGTTCCTGCTCCTCAAGTGCATCACAGTGTACTTCCTGGCATTTAATTTCAGCTGCCATGTCCCAGACCATCTTTTGAGCATCTTTAAATCCTTCCTCATGTCCTCCACCTGCCCTGGGGTGTCCACCCTATTGCATATTTTCATATCATCCTGTAAATTTAGACTTTATGGCAGGGGCACCATTTCAGATTTCAGCAGGGGGGAGGCAACAATGAGAGGGAACCAGGTGCTATTTAGCCTCTAGGCAGCAAGCTCTGGAATGTCTCGAATGTATCTAAAACGTAAAACGTATTTGTAGTGACTGAAACATGATATGCAAATAAGGAAAAATTCAAATGTATAAGATTCATCTATCTATACCCCAGAGCAGTGCATGAGATTTGGGCTTAAATCCACCCCATTACTAACCATTTGTTTTCCTGGCTGAAGTTCTGACCCCTCCCTCCCCAGTGCTTTGTCCCAAATTCTCTTCCAAACTCCATTTCATTCAATACCCTTCCTATATGGGTCATGAAACCACCCAAAGGTGCAGAAATGTGAAAAAAAAATCAATATTTCAGTCCTTCCTTCCTCCTTTCCCAATCATAGATACATAGATATATAGACAGTGTCAGCAGATAAGGGCCTATGGCCCACCCAGTCTTCCCATTTGAGCTTGGAAGTTCAATTTATGTTTTCCTAGAAGTCTGTGGCCCCTTACCCCTGATCTCCAGAATTCATTTATGTCTATCCCATGCATTCTTAAATTTTGTGATTGTTTCAGCCCCCACCACTTCCTCTGTCAGGGTGTTCCACTTGTCCACCACCCGTTCTGTGAAGAAATTCTTCCTCACGTTTCCTCTGAATCGTCTTCCCTCCAACTTCATCCCATGCCCTCTAGTACTGGAGCATATTTTTTGCTAAAAAGTAGTGTATTCCTGCACCCTGTTCCTCCCTGTAAGATACTTGTATGTCTCTATCATATCCCCTCTCTCCCTCCTCTCCTTCAGGGAGTACATATTCAGTTCCTTCAACCTGTCCTCATAGGACTTGTGATGCAATCCATGTACCATCTTTGTTGCCCTGCTCTGAACCTTCTCTACCCTGTCTATGTCCTTACGAGGTAAGGTCTCCAGAACTGTACAGTGTACTCCAGGTGGGCCTCACTAGTGTCTTGTATAGTGGAATTATGACCTCCTTTTCCTGCTGGTGATGCCTCTGCCTATGCATCCCAGCATCCTATTTGCTTTATCTGCTGCCTTGTCACACTGTTTCCCTACCTTGAGGTCATCAGAGATGATAGCCCCAAGATCCCTTTCCTGCTTGGTGCATGCTATATCCTCACCCCCCAACTGATATATTGTGCCAGGGTTTTTGTGCCCCATATGCATTATCTTGCACTTCTTTGCAATGAATGGTGAATTCCACCATTACCCATTGCTTTGTCCACCTTCAGTTTTAGGAGTTCTTGCCGAACCCTTTCTTCTGTGAAAGGACTGGGATCGACCCCTCTATCAAGAGTGCTTCTGTTAATTGGTTTAGGCACTTCCCCCTCCTCTTTTGTGAATACTGAGCAGAAATATTTGTTCAGTATCCCTGCTTTTTCACTGTCTCCCTCTGCTCACCCACCGTTTATTCTATTCAGCCTCACTATCCCTCCCTTTTTCTTTCTACGCTCGCTGATGTACCTATAAAATGTTTTATCCCCCTTCTCAACTAAGTTGGCTAGATTTTCCTCAGTTTAGGCCTTTGCTATTCTGACTTCCCTCCCTGCTTCCTTCTGCCTTAACTGGTACAGCTCTCTGTCCTGCTCCTTCTGTGTTTCCTTATACTTCCGGAATGCTATCTTTTCTTCCTGACTTCACAGCCACCTCTTTGAGAACCATAGTGGCTTTTTCTTTCATTTTTGATTTGTTTATTTGCTTCACACAAAGGCTTGTTGCCTCTGTGATGGCAGTTTTGATGATTTCCATTGTTGCTCCATACTCCTTCTAGCCTGTTTGCTAGTGCTTTTCTGAGGCACTCTCCCATCTTGCCAAAGTCAGCCCTCCTACAGTCCAGTACCCTCACTTTTGTATGGCTTGACTCTGTAGCTGAGTTTAATGTGAACCACACTGTTTGATGGTCACTTGTCCCCAGATGGCAACCCACTTTTAGATCTGAGATCCTCTCACTGCCCCAGTTTGAGAGTATGAGGTCTAAGATTGCTCCCTCACGAGTGGGTTCCGAAACTAGCTGTCTAAGGCTTGCCACCTGTAGGGCATCAAGAATGGCCCTGCTCTTGGATGTGGCTGCAGCAAATGTGCTCCAGTTAACATCTGGCATATTCAGGTCTCCCATCAACAGTATCTCCCCTTTCTCTGCCATTCTAAGAATGCCTTCTATCATATCCTTGTCCATTCACTCCCCCAGACATGGGGGTCTTTACACAACCCCTGTGCAGATTGTGGTGCCCTTTCCAGTCTCCAAGGTGACCCACAGTGCCTCCTCTCCTCCCTGTTTACTCTTTTGTTCAGTTGCTTTTATCCCTTCCTTTACATAGAGAGCTACTCCTCCCCCTCTTCTCCCCTGCCTGTCTCTCCTATAGGTTATGTACCCTGGTATGTTAACATCCCAGTCATGGTTCTCTGTGTACCAGGTTTCTGTGACTGCTACGATATCCAGGCATCCCTCTTTCATCAAGGCCACCAGCTCAGGGAGCTTGTTGCCCAGACTATGGGCATTGGTACTCATTTTCCTCCATTTCCTGATGGCCTTACTCCCTTTTGCCCCATCCTTGTCCTTCTTGCCTTTGTCACGTTCTCCATTTACCCCTGCCCTTCTCCCTATCAACACCTCTATGTTGGTGTTTGCCGCACTTACTACCATGATTATTTGGGGGCTAGGATTTCCCTGCTCCTTTCCAGTGCCTCCCCTCCTTGGCTAGTTTAAAAGCTTGCCAATGAAGCATTTAAACCTATCACCTAGGATCTTGGTTCCTCCGGACAGATGCAGCCCATCATGCCAGTATAGGCTTGCATCACTCCAGGTGGACCCCAGTCCCCAATGAAGTCAAATCCCAGAGCTCCACACCAGTTTTTCAACCACTGATTGAATCCATGGTGGGGAACACCCTAGTCTCTCCTATGCCATAGATGGCAGCACCTCCAGAAGGTTGCCGTGCGTGCTACTTGACTAAGGCCCTCCCCAATTCCACAAACTCTTCCTGCACTTCTCTAATACCTTTCTTAGCCAGGTCATTTGTCCCTAGGTGGACAATGACATCCAGCTCCTCTCCTGTGCAGCTGCTCTTGCAATCCTGAGGATTCGCTTCCTGTCCCTCCAAGCCATGGTGCCAGGCAGGCACCCTACCTCCCTCTCCCCTTCCTCCCCCAGTTCTACCTTCCTAACAATGGAGTCCCCCACCAGGAGTTGTTTCCTTCCCCTGCAGGGTACCCTGCCACCCTTCTGTGGGTCTCCTTTGTGGAGGTTCCTTGGTCTCCACTGCAGGTGCCTCCATAGAGGAGCCACACTTTGCCAGAATGGCATAGGAATTGTGGAGAGGTACAACTGGAGGGATGCACCTCTGTTCCACCACCCTCACCCTCCCTGAGCCCACTGTGGTCCAACCACTCCTCTTTCTTGGCAACCTCTGAGGCAATGGCATTGGCACTGGTGGTCCTTGGATGGAAGAGGAGGTCCCACAAATCCTGGCCAACTCAGCCTGGAGATGAGCAACCTCCTCCCTCAGCCCAGGGAGGTGCCTGCAGATGGGACAACACTGCATCCTCCAGAACATCTCCCATAAGACTGCTGCTCCACAGCCACTGCACTGCACTGCACTGCACCACTCCAATCATGTCTTATTTCTGGCCCCTTAACTGTTTGCAATCCTTACTCTTTACTCTGTTTTTTTTTTCTCTCTCTCTCTCTCCTTACTTTCTGCCTGTGTGCCCTTTAAGCTCCTGATTGTCCTGTTCTGAGACAAGAATATCCTATATTTCTCAGTAAACCACTTACTTGCTCAGAGGCAGACCTCCAGCAGCAGTAGAGGGGCCGAGAGCTACTCTGTCCTTCTAGGATGGTGGGTCTTTGGTGGTTCTGTGATCACTCACTTCCTGCTCCCAAACAGGAAGTTCCAGTTGTCAGTCAAATCCTGTGCCTATAAAAATAGAACTAGCTTTGGGTGGGGGTGGAGGGAGGAAGGAGGGCAATATAGTCCCAGTAGAGAAGTTCAGTCACACAGCAGTCCTTTCTCCTGGTGTCTTCTGCCAAGCTATTAGCAGAATATTTCTAAGGCAGTCTTTAAATGTAGCTTCCTTCTAGCTAAGCCTACCCCTAGTTACTAGATCTTTCTACAAGTAATTTAAACCTCACAGCTATTAAGTCCTTTCAATCACCTGAGATTTACACCTAGATAACTGTTCAGATACCCATTCAGTTCAGTTAACCCAGACAAACACACACTTTTTTTGTTTTGTTTGTTAGTTTTTTTTTACCCCAAATTAAAGGTCCAAGTACAAAAGTTATTTTTCTTTAGTCCCAGTAGAGAAGTTCAGTCACACAGCAGTTCTTTCTCCTGGTGTCTTCTGTCAAGACACACAGAATGACAAAGGGAAAGTAAGATAGCCATAGCAGTCACAGAGAACCACATTTGTAACACTAAATATGATTAAACGGATTTGCATGGCTCAAAATAAAAAAGTCAGACTTCACAATACTGAGGTCCCTCTTTACATATCTGGAATGTGGATGTTGGCAAACTATATCCTAGGCATTTAATGCAGTAAGCAAACAATACTTGACAAAGTAATGACAATTTAATGACAAAATTCAACACCATGAAACAACCTGAAAAAGGATCAGATTAAATAAGTTTACTGAATTTTAATGGGAAATCAATGAAAAGGGTATTTTAATGGCTCTATTTGTTAGCAGTAGTATGAGAAGTAGAAACTGATGTGTTTTTTAGATGAGATTTGCACCAGCTTAGTTGCTGCACATATGGCAAGCATGCAACATGTGAGCCATTCTCTTATTCTGCACCCATGTTACCTTACTTAGTCTTGGAATGGGCTGAGCATTTAGGGTTTGAAATGCTAAGGTACACCCATCGCACCTGTTCCTGTATGCAAGGTGGGGGTAGGGTGTTATGATTATAAGCCAAGGGTGGGGTGTTGGGGTTGGGAAGCCTAAGTTCCCCTGATGCCTGTTCTTGCATGCACAGTGGGAGAGGGGGGTCTTATGCTTGGGAACCCTAAGGTTGCATTTCCCTACATTTAATGGTTCATCCCTAATGGTGTATTAACAAAGTGTTTTGCAATTTTATATATATATAGATATATACATGTGTGTGTGTATATATATATATATTCATGGCAAAAAAAATCCATTTAATGAATCAGTTGGGGGTCTCCACAGTGACAAAAGTGAGGAAATTTGATGTTAGGTTTCCCACCCTCTTTACCCCCCACCCCACCATGCCCCCACCAACAGGCATCAGGGTGTGTTTTGGGGTCATAGGTCCTAATTCTCACCCCATCCCAGGTGCAAACAAGCTGAGGTGGTGCAGTATAGGAGAATGAGATGAGAGTTAGGACCAAATACCTCAATGCACACCCTAATGCCTGTTGATGGGGGCGGGTTGGGGTGGGGTGCACTTTAAAAAAAATCACAAAATTGTCACAGGTGCGACACTACTTTGTAATATTATAACTTACAATAATTTCAAGAACATATTTCTGGGGTGTTTACCCCCCCCAAAAAAAAAGACATGGCTAGCATCTTCAGGGCACGACTAGGTGAATACAAAAATAATTTTGTCTCTAGAGACCCCCACATTTAAATGCCAAGCATTTCTGTGACCAGCTACTGAAAAGAAATGGCTCACTCATGACAGTACAAGGGTCATTTGCAACACTAAAAACTGCATCTGCGACACTGTTGAACTTTTTGTTAACTTTTTCCATTGACTATAATGGGAAACTTGTTTTTTGAAAAACGTTTGAACCGTTTAATATTTTTTCATGAAATCTTTGAAAGGCACATTGGGGATCCTGGCTGCATCTTCACTGAAGGTTTTGGACCAGTCGCACAAACCGTGCAACCTGTAGGTGAGAGCAAAGAATGAGCAAAATAGTGTAAATGTGACACAGAATGGTGCTTTATAGCTCTGTAACCATATATCCAACCAGTACAAAACTTGGAAAATCTAGAGATCTATGTTACCGCTCTGAGCCTGCCAAATTTCAGGCAGCTCCATCATACAGTGTCAAAGTTATTAACCTGACAAATTTCACACTTTAACCTTAAACAGGGTACTCAACCCTCACTATAGTGGCACTACCGTGCCACTATAACATATATATATATATATGTAATAGATAACCCACTCTTAGGTGTGCAGTCAAGCTCTGATATACACATACCTTGGTGTAAGTTGTAAGCACGAGTCCACAGGCCGAGTGGTCAACCACCCAAGGCGTGCGTATATCAGAGCATGACCACACACCATAGAGTGGGTTATCTATCTTATAAAATGGCAAAAATTGTTTTTTAGGGGGGTAAAAGTGCAGGTGTGAGGTCACGTTCTGATAGATGCGTGGTCATGTGATGGCATCCAACAAATCAGCAGACATAATTTTTCCTACCCATTTTCTAACTCTATATATATATATATATATATTAGAGGTAAAAATTAAGCATCGATTGTTAGTTGTTCCACAGTGACAGAAGTGAGGAAATTTGATGTTAGGTTGAAAATCCCTGACCTCTAGCCCACCCTCATATTCAGCATCGGGCACATTGGGGCATTGGCCCCAACTCTCACCCCATCACATATGTAAAGAAGCAGAGGTATAGGAGAATGGGGTGAGAGTTAGAACTGAGATCCCAACGCACCCCAATGCTGGTTGTGGGGTGGGCTGGGGTTCACGGGGTTTTCAACTCTAACACTGAATTTCCTCACATTTGTCACTGTGGAACAACCCTAACTGATGCATTAAACTGAGTTTTTTGCCTCTAATTTCCCTTCTTTTTGAGAATGATGACAACAAATAGTGAAAGTAATGCAGTGGCGGGAGCGCAGGGCCCCCCCACATGATGTCTTGTGACATAGTAACAGGAACAGCAACACAAACAGAATTACCAACAGTGGTGCACATGGTAACAGAAATGTAAATGGTAAAGGAAACATTAATAGAAATGCAAATGCAAAGTGACGCCAAAGCGAACAGTGAAGCAAGCGGACATTGAAGTGCATACGAAAACACAACTGGTAATGTGAACAGTGATGGCAGTGGTATTTCAAATGGAAATGTTATGTGTCACAGCAAAAAGAATGTGAAAGGGAACAGAAACGGAAACGCGAATGCAAGCGTACACGTAAATGCAAACCGTTATGCACACAGCCACGGTACTGCAATAGTAAACACAAATGGTAAAGGTAACATGAAGAATAATGGCAAAGGAAACAGAAAAGGAAATGGGAATGTAGGCGCGTACAGAAACGCAAACTGTAAAACGTATGGTCACAGAACCGCAATTGTTAACACAAATGGTAACAGTAACAGCAACAATAATGCCAAAGGAAAGAGAAATGCAAACGCAAGCAAGCACAGAAATGCAAACCATTATGCGTAAGGTCACGGTATCGCAATTGTAAATGCAAATGGTAACAATAACAGCAAAAATAACGCCAAAGGAAACAGAAACAAAACAGAAATGCAAGAATGTACAGAAATGCAAACCGTAACGCATGTGAACGGTACCGCAATTGCAAATGAAACTGGTAATGGTAACAGCAAAAATAATGCCAAATGACACAGAAATGCAAATGCAAGCACAAGAGAAAATGCAAACCGTAATGCTCACGGTGGCGTAGATGGTAACAGTGCCACAAACGGTAACCAAAATGCAACTGAAAATACTAACTGGCACAGTAACGAAAGGGCACACCCTTCTTTTCCCCAAAAAATGCATTGGAAAACACAGTGAAAACAAAGAATGTATACATAACAATGGGCCTCGGAGCAGAAAATGAGAACTTGGAATATTAAATTGCTTATACCTCAGGAACCGTACGACGTAGAAAAACAATGTAAATTTCACATGAATTATGACTTTCCTGGCTAATTTTGTGCTTAGGCCCTTTAAGGGGGCTAAGCATTTTTGTGACGAAAAGTCTGCATCTCGCACCATTTCTGAGATATCGGCCCCGAAAGGCTCAACGGGCGCCATAATGTTATCCAATGGGAAAAAGAGTTAACTTCAGAGTGCTGTCACTGTGCCGCCCTGTAATATTTTTTCACCAAACCACCAAAAGGCACATCAGTGGGATGTGGGCTTTCTCCCCTCCAAATCTCAGCCCAAAAGACCAAATGTTATTTTGCAGCAGGGCAGCAAAGGATTCAAGTAATGCGGCAGATGCCGTAATGTTATCCTATGGGGAAAAAGCATCAACTTTGCCACCCTGTAATATGTTTTCACCAAAACACTGAAAGGCACATCTGTGAGATGTTGGCTGGATTCTCTCTGAATTTCAGCCCAAAAGACCAAGCTGTTCTTTTGCAGCAGGGTGGCAAAGAATTGCTGTCATTTTGCTATCGCCTGGAAAAATAGTGTTGCAATTTGCGAAAGCTGTCGCAAAAATTTGTGACGCTGTCGTGAGTGCGACACCACTTTGTGAAAGTACTTTTTCCAGAAGTTTGAAAAACATATTTCTAGTGTGTTTAACCTCAAAATAAAGACATGCCTGGCATCTTCAGGGTCCGGCTAGGTAAACACAAAAATAATTGTGTTGCTAGAAGTTCCCAAATTTAAATGGCAAGCATTCTTCTGACCACCAACTGAAAACAAAATGGTGGATTTGCGAAAGTAAAAGGGCCATTTGCGACACTAAAAAGTGCATTTGCGAAAGTGTTGAACTTTTTGTTAACTTTTCCCGTTGGCTTATAAAGGGAACTTGTTTTTTGAATAACTTTTGAACCTTTCAGTATTTTTTCATGAAATCTTCAAAAGGCACATCAGGGACACTGGCTGCACATTCCCTGAAGTTTTCAGACCAGTTGTCCAAACTGTGCGATCTGTAGGTGAGAGCAAAGAATTCGCAAAAATGCATAATTATTCATTTCATTATCGCTAAATAACTCCACAGCCGTATATCCAACTGGTATTAAACTTGACATATCCCAAAGATGTACCCTACCCCTTCATGCATACCAAATTCTAAGCAAATCTGTTGAACAGTGGCAAAGTTATTAAGGTGCATAATTTGACCCTTTAACCTTAAAAGGGCTTCTCAACCCTAACTATGGTAGCACTACCATGCTATCATTATATATATAGATATATATATATATATATATATATATATATTAGAGGCAAAAAAATCCATTTAATGCATTATTTAGGGTTGTTCTACAGTGACAAAAGCGAGGAAATTGGTATTATGGGTTGAAAGCCCCCTTAAACCCCCTGCCCACACCCCCAACTGGCATCGGGTCATTGGGGTTGCCAGACCTAACCTCACTCCATCAGATGTGTGAAGAAGCAGAGGTATAGGAGAATGGGGTGAGTGTTAGGTCCAACAACCCCAATGTGCACCCCTACACCAGTTGGGGGTGTGGCCGGGGGGGGTTCAAGGGGGGCTTTCAACCCTAACACTGAATTTCCTCACTTTTGTCACTGTGGAACAACCCTAACTAATGCATTAAACAGAACTTTTTACCTCTAATTTCCCTTCTTTTTGAGAAAGATAATGAGAAACAGTGAAAGGCCCCACGCTCCCGCCACATGTTGTCTTGTCACATAGTAATACGGTGCCCACAAATGCAAATGGTAATGCACATGGTGACACAAAGCAAAAGAGAAAGATAAACAATACTGTAGACACGAATGGTTAAAATAATGCAAACACAAGCGTAAATGACAACGTGAAGGGTAACGCAAATGGTGCCGTAGACGAGAACAGTAAGTGAAACGGTTACGGAACCGCAAGCAGAAGCAGTACGGGTGACAGTAATGTAAGCACACAGGCTGGTTTTCCCCAAAAGCTGCATAGAAAAAGACAGTGAGTACAAAGAATGTGTGCATAATAATGGGTCTCGGAGCAGAAAATGAGGAGTTGGAATACTAAATTGTTTATATCTCAGGAACCGTATGATGTAGAAAAAAAATGTAAAAGTCACATGACTTATGACTTTCCTGGATAGTTTTATACTTAAGCATTTTTCTGACAAAAAGTCTGTATCTCGTGACCGCTATTTAGATAATGGGCTCTGAAAAAGGCATGGCTAATGCCATAATGTTATCCAATGGGAAAAAGAGAAGTTTGGAGTGCCATAACTTTGGCTTCCTGCAATATTTTTCACCAAACTACTAAAAGGCACATCTGTGGGATGTTGGCTTTCTTCCCTCCAAATTTCAGCCCAAAAGACCAAACCATTCTTTTGCAGCAGGGTGGCAAAGAATTGCTGTCATTTTCCCACAGCCTGGAAAAGTACTGTTGAACTTTGAGAAAGCCTTCACAAATTCATGCGACAGTGTCGCAAATGTGAAAGTACTTTACGAAAGTACTTTTTCCAGAAATTTAAAAAAATGCATTTCTGGGGAGTTTTACCCCAAAATAAAGACATGCCTAGCATCCTCAGGGTCTGATTAGGTGAATACAAAACTAATTAGGTTGCTAGTGGGTCCCAAATTTAAATGACAAGTATTTTTCTGATGACCAACTGAAAATAAAAAGGTGGATATGCAACAGTAAAAGGGCCATTTGCGAAATTAAAAACTGCATTTGTGACTGTCAAACTTTTTGCTAACTTTTCCCATTGACTTATAATGGAAAATTGTTTTTTTTTAATAACCTTTGAACCGTTTAATATTTTTTCATGAAATCTTCAAAAGGCACATCAGGGACCCTGGCCGCATGTTCCCTGAAGATTTTGGACCAGTCGCACATACCATGTGACCTGTAGAGATGAGCAAAGAATTCCAGAAAAGCATAAGTGCTTGCACAGATCATGCTTAATAACTCCGCAGCCATAAATCAGAACAACATGAAAGGTGGCAGATCCCAAGATGTATGGTTCTTCATTGTGTATTCCAAATATTAGACAAATCCATTGAATGGTTACAAAGTTATTAAGGTGAAAAATTTTAGGTTTAACTTGTAAATGGCTTCTCGACCCTAACTATGGTAGCACTACCGTGCTACCACTAGATATAGATATATATATATATATATATATATATATATATATATATATATATATATATATATATATAGTTAGGTTGTGCAGTGGTTTCAATGGTAAACTTCACACTTTGCACTTTAATAACTGTAACCGATCAATTGATTTGCACAAAATTTTTCATGCACGGTCTAGTGTCATAGATTTCTTGACTTGCCAATTTTCATTTTGGTTGGATTTGCAGATTCTGATCTGCACATAGTGCTAAAATATTAAAAATTGCTCTTTTCTTGTGCTTTTTGTTACCGCATTGCACCAAAACAGTTTGTAATTTTGGTCAGACATTTTCAAGGTAGAAAGGGCTTGCCTCATAGAAGTGCCTTTTGCTGGATTGGTGAAAAAATATTAATCTGTTCCAATGTTATTTACTTGTAAAGTTTCAAGTTCTGAGCATGCTCAGATTAGTATTTTGGATAGCTTCCTGAAATAGCAAAGGCATTTGGTCTCACAAAAGAAGGATTCCTTGTTGTGAGGGGCCAACCCTTTTTTGTGAGAACATTTTTTTTTTCATGAGACACCATCTTTGCACTTTAATATCTTTGCAACTGTTCAAAGTACTTGCACGAAGTGTTGCAAGACTTGTCTTGGAGGGTAGATCTCTTAACTTGCCAAGTTTACTTCTAGCCACTGTGTGGATTCCAAGATCTGGATAGTGAAAAAAGTTAAAAATAATCACAATTATTTGCTGTTTTTTGTCATGATCTAGTGTCCAGATGGTTTGGAATTTGGTCTGAAATTTTAAGGTAGAACGGGCTTTACCTACAGATATAACGTTTGCTGGTTTGGTGAAGAAATATTAATCCATTGCCAATATATAAGGATTTTAAATTTCAGTTCTGAGCATGCTCAGTAGGATCTTTTGCATAGACATTTAATACTCTACTGAGCATGCTCAAAAGCAACAATTTAGATGATTTTAACCTGGGAGTGGAGTAACATATTTTCATCAACCCAATGAAAGGCATCATTCTGCAGCATACCCTTTCTAGCCTGAAAATGTCAGACCAAAATTCCAAACCGTCTGGTCTGTAGGTGAGGACAAAAAAGCAAAAACATATAATTTTTCTTAAAAATGAACTATCCAAATCTTGGTAGCCTCACATCTGACTGGATAGAAATTTGGCAAATCAAGACACCTTGCCCCACAGTCCTTGCATGCAAAATGTTGTGTATGAACATTGAATGGGATTGACACTATTAATATATTTATATACAGTGTTTATCTATGTGTAGTATTATAGTGGTGCAGTTACACCACTATAGTTAGGGTTGAGCAGGGGTTTCTATGTTAAACCATATATTTGCACTTTAATAACTTTTCAATTGTTCAATGGATTTGCACAAAAGTTTGCATGCACAATCCAGTGTCGTAGATCTCTTGACTTACCAATTTTCATTTTAGTCAGATTTGTGGATTCTGATCTGCGCATACTGCTAAAACATAAAACATTGCTGGTTTTTGTGCTTTATGTCATCTCTTTGCACCCAAATGGTTTGGAATTTTGGTCTGACATTTTCAGGGTACAAAGGGTTTGCCTCACAGAACTGCCTTTCACTGGATTGGTGAAAAAATATTATTCCCTTGCAACGTTATTTACTTGTGAAGTTTTGAGTTCAGAGCATGCTCAGATTAGTATTTTGGATAGCTTCCCGGAATGGCAAAATAATTTTATCTCACAAAAGAAGGATTCCTTGTTGTGAGGGGCCAGTCCTTTTTTGTGAGAAAAAAATCATTTTTCGTGAGACACCATCTTTGCTCTTTCATGTCTTTGGAACTGTTCAAGTTATTTGTATGAAGTGCTACAAGCCTGGTCTTGGAGGGTAGGTCTCTTGACTTGCCAAGTTTCCTTCCAGCCACATTTATAAATTCTGAGATCTGGATAGTGGAAAAAGTTAAACAATCATAATTTTTGTTGCTTTTTTAGTCATAATCTTGGCTCAGATGGTTTGGAATTTGGTCTGAAATTTTAAGGGTAGAAATGACTTGGCCAACAGATTTACTATTCGCTGGTTTGGTGAAGAAATATTAATCTATTGCCAAGTTAAAAGGATCTGAAATTTCCATTTCAATTATGCTCCTTAAGGTCTTTTGGATAGACAATTGATACCATACTGAGCATGCTCAGAAATGAAATTTCAAATCCTTATAACTTGGGAATATCTCATTGTCATTGAAACCCTCAGGAAAGACCACACCACCTCTTTTTTCATGGTTCAACCAACCAAAGTTTATTTGGGTAGAAACTTTTTATTCTATATCCATCATTTTATAGCCACACTTTTAATTACATTTTATTTACAACATCCTGGGTTACAATGCCCAACATACACCATATTCACATTACAAAATTTTGGCCAAGGCCTACCATCTAATTCTTCATGCAGCCTGGGTGTGGCTACCTGGTGCCGCCCTTTCCATTTCTTCTTCTGGGTTCAGGTGTCCCCCTCACTTGTCGCCCCAGCCCCATCCCCCCGAGGTGATTACACTATAGGGAGCCCACCCCAGCCTAGCCATACCCTTCCTACAGTTCAGTCCCTTTCCCTACTTTTTTTCCTTTCCCCCAGTCTTGAATCTCCTGTTTCTCTTTATCCAGCAACCCAAAATGTCTTATGGCACCACCAGTGCCCCCATTGCCCTTACCCAGTAACCCATACCATGTTCCTTCAGAGTCACCGCTCCAGCCAAGATCCCTCCTTTATGGGTGGTGGGTGGGAAATTGAAACAAATTCAGCTGCAGTAGAAAAGAGGGTCTCTTTTCAGCAGGCCTTTATCAACCCCTTTAGCTCCCCCTCTTCCTGCACCTTGTCCAATCCCATGCTCCTGCTCCCCACCCCAGCTCCTTACTCCTCCCCCCTTCTCTGACCTCATGCCTGCTAGTACTACCCTTTTGTGTCCTCATTCCTGCCTGTCTTCCTCTCCCTCTTTTCCTTTGTGTTCCTCACTGTAGCTCCCCTCCCAGCTACTCCTTCCCTATCCCTTCCTTCCCAGTGGGCTCCATGACAATCTGGGCTGCCCCCTTGATTGGGGAAACCTTTTTAATTTTTTCACTAAACCCATGAAAGGCACCATTCTGGGGCCTACCCTTTCTACCCTGAAAAAATCAGACCAAAATTACAAACGGGGCTGTAGGTGATAACAAAAAATAAAAAAATAAATAAATAAAACTCGTGTTTTTGTAAAACACACTCTCTGGATCTTGGAATCCATACATCCAACTGGAACAACACTTTGGCAAATCAAAACACCTTCCATCAGACTGTGCATGCAAAATTAAAATGCAATTCCATTAAATGGGGGCAAAGCTATTAATATATTTATATACAGTATATACCTATATACAGTATTATAATGGCAAGGTAGTGCCACTATAGTTTAGATTGAACAGGGGTTTCTATGTTAAACCTCAGACTTTGCACTTTAATAACTTTGCAAACATTAAATATATTTATATGAAATTTTGCATGTGCAGTCATATGTGGCAGATCTCCAGACCTGCCCAAGTTTTGTGTTGGTCAAATTTGCAGATTCCAATCTTTGTATAGTGTTAAAATGTTAAAAATTACTGTTTGATTTCTTTTTTTTTTTGGTATCTTGCTGCACCCAGACAGTTTGAAATTTAGGTGTCACATTTTAAGGTAGAAAAGTCTTTCTTCACAGAAGTGCATTTTGCTGATTTGGTGAAACAAATAGTAATCCTTTTCAAAGTTATTTAATTTTAAGGTTTCAAGTTCTGAGCATGCTCGGTTTAGTCTTTGGATAGCTTCCTGGAATGGTAAAATAATTTTGTCTCACGAAAAAGGACCATTTTTTTGTTTGAAAAGAAATCCTCTTTTGTGAGATGCCATATTTGCACATTAATATCTTAGCAACCATTCAATGGGCTTGCAAGAAATGTTGCACGCACTGTCTTAAAGGGTAGATCGCTTGACCTGTCAAGTTTCCTTCTGGCCACATGTGTGGATTCCAAGATCCAGAGAGTAAAAAATGTTTATAAAAATCATGATTTTTTGCTATTTTCTGTCATCATCTAGTGCCAGACAGTTTGGAATTTGGTTTTAAATGTCCAGTGTAGAAGGGGCTTGGCCTATAGATGTGTTTGCTGCTGGTTTGGTGAAGAGATATTAATCCATTGCCAAGTTGTAAGGATTTGAAATTTTGGTTCTGAGCATGCTCAGTAGGGTTTTTTGGATAGATGTTTGGTACCCTACTAAGCATGCTCTGAACCAACATTTCAAATGCTTATAACTTGGGAATGATATATATATATATATATATATATATATATATATATATATTTTACCAAGCCAATGAAAGGCACCATTCTGCAGCATACCCTTTCTACCCTGAAAATTTCAGACCAAAATTTGAAACTGTCTGGGCTGCATGTGATGACAAAAAATACTCCTAATTTTTCTTAAAAATGCACTATCCAGTGCATGGCATCCCTACATCTGACTGAAACAAAAAACTTGGCAAATCAAGACACAGTGCACCCAGACTGTGTATGCAAAATTGAGTGCAATTCCATTGAATGGGGGTGAAACAATTAATACATTTATATACAGTATACATCTATGTACAGCATTACAGAGGTGGAGTAGTGCCACTATAGTTAGGGTTGAGTAAGGGTTTCTATGTAAACCTCAAACTTTGCACTCTCATAACTTTGCAACCATTCCATGGATTTGCACAAAATTGTGCATGCAGTCTTGTATGATAGATCTCTTGACATGCCAAGTTTTGTTTTGCTCGGATTTGCAGATTCCGATCTGTACATAGTGCTAAAATATTAAAACTCAATATTTTTTACAATTTTTGTTATCTCACTGTGTCCAGATGATTTTGAACTAGAGTTTTGAGTTCTGAGCATGCTCAGTTCAGTCATTTGGACAGCTTCCTGGAATGGCAAAAGAATATGGTCTCATGACAAAAGGATTAACTGTTGTGAAGAGCCAATCCTTTTTTTTTGAGAAAAAAAAATCCTTTTTCATGATTCGCCATCTTTGCACTATAATATAATAGCAACCATTGAACAGATTTGCATGAAATGTTGGATGCACAGTCTAAGAGGGTAGGTCTCATGACTTGTTACCTTTCCTTCTGGCCACATGTGTGTATTACAAGATCCAGAGAGTGAAAAAAGTTAAGAAAATTGTGATTTTTTTGCTGTTTTTAGTCATCATCTAGCACCCAGATGGTTTAGAATTTAGTCTTAATTTTTTAGGGCTGAAAGGGTGTATTCCACAGATGTTGCTTTTTCTGGTTTTATGAAGAAATATTAATGCATTGTCAAGTTATACGGTCTTGAAATTTCGGTTCTGAGCATGCTCAGTGAGGTCTTTTGGATCGATGTTTGATACCCTACTGAGCATGCACAGAATCAAAATTTCAAATGCTTATAACTTTGGAAAGGTGTCTTATTTTTTCACCGGACCAATGAATGGCACCATTTTGTGGTGTACCCTTTCTAACCTTAACATTTCAGATCAACATTCCAAACCTTCTGGGCTGTTGGTGATGGCATAAAAAAGCAAAAAAAAAAACAATTTTTCCTAAAACCACACTATCTGGATCTTGGAATCCTCACATCTGACTGGAAGGAAACTTGGTAGATCAAGACACCTTGCCCCCAAGACTGTGCATGCAAAATTTAGTGCAATTCCATTGAACAGCGGTGAAGCTAGTAATTATAGTGGTGCATTAGTGCTGCTACAGTTAGAGTTGGGCAGTGATTTCTATGTTAAACCTCAAATTTTGCATTTTAATATCTTTGCAACCCTTCAATAGATTTGCACGAAATTTTGCACAAGTAGTCTTGTGTGGAAGTGCTCTTGATGTGCCAAGAATTGTTCCAGTCAGATGTGCAGATTCTGAGATGTGGATAGCAAAAAAATGTAAAAGATTGCTGTTTTTTGCTTATTTTTGTTTTTTTTTTTGTTATTGCCTTTCATCCATGGAAAGGGCTTGGCCCACACTTTCACTGGTTTGGTGAAAAAATATTAATCTGTTCTAAAGTTATAACATTTTAAAAATGTGGGTTCTGAGCATCATCAGTCAGCTCTTCAAAATAGCTTTATGACATTGTCATATGGGAATCCTTTCTCGTTTGGTTTTTCATTTGGTTTTCTGTATGGCCGCCATCTTGTTTTCTGTTTTCTCTTAAAAATTCTTATTTGGAAAAAACACAAAAGTGACATTCTGCTGCACAACCAACACATATAGCTTGCTTATTTAGAGCCCCTAAGCTGGATTCTGCACGTTACTCTAGGAGAAATGCCCTTGATGTGGTTTTTTTTTAAGATCATAAGTCTTTTTTCATGACTCGTGATACAAAAAAGGATTACTTTCCATATCTTGAGTCACAAAAAAATCCTTTTTTGTGAAGGAAACATTGTTTTCCTTTTGCTGGCATCTGTTTCCTGGTGTCTAGTGGCACCCCTTTTTGAGCGGTGTCCCCATAACACTATATTTCCCTGGTGTCTAGTGGCACCCCATACCCTCTGATTGCTCTCCCTGTATTTTTTTCTTTATTATTCCATGTGCCTAGTTGCTCCTTCACCTTCTGATCACCACCCATGTATTTATTGGTTATTTCCCCTTGTGTCTAGTGGCACCCCCCACCCTCCTTTTATTGCCCCATAATTATTTTTTGATTTACATGGTGACTAGGGGTGCTCCACCACCCTACCATCCTCATCCCTGTAATATGCTACTTTATGGTCCCTGGTGTCCAGGGGCACCACCCACACTCCAATCACTGTCCCCATAATATTTGCTTTTCTCATTTGTGTCCAGTAGTACCCCTCAACCCTCAGATCCCCTCTCTTGTCAGACTGGTAATAAAGAAAGCAGTCCTTCATTGTCTTTTTTTCACCTGTAAAAAATAAAACAGTCCCTCATGAATCCAATCCCCCACCAAACCTCCCAATGAGCAACCAACACCCCACACCCCTCTGATGCTCCCCACACAATCTCACTCACCTGAATAGCTTGCTGACTGAAGATCCACTCTCTGATTAAAGACACGTCTTGCATCTGGAATCGCTAACTGCAATATGAGAAACTAAGGTAAATGTGGTTCAACTTATTTCAATGGGGTTTTCAATTTTCATTCAAACATGGGCACTTTTGCATATTTTGACACCAGATTTTCTGCATTTTTTTGGGGGGGACCCCACCTCATGAACAATATCAGTGGACTTCCACAAATCTGGCCTGAAAGGTGATTTTGTGGTTGCTTCATGAAATCACCCTTTGGACAGGATTTGGAAAATTTCACTGCCCTTGTTCAAGAGGTGGGGTTATAAGAAGGCTATGTTGAACATTTGATGTAAAAATATGTAAAAATGGCAAAGTTATGAGCATGCATTAAAATGTTGCTATGCTTGCTAATATCTCTGATAATTTTCAATATTTTGACACCAAATTTTCAACATAGGCATATTTTTACACCACTTCATGAATGCAGCAGCTGTCATTTTTCAAATCCTGGTGAAGCTGACTTTTTGTACTTGTGGTGTGGAATGATGTTGCAGTGGTGTGTAATCACATTTTGGTGGGAATTTGGAAATTTTCAGTAACAGATTCATGAGGTGGGGTAATAAGAAGTCTATGGTGACAATTTGGTTACATCTCTATAACAACATACATATATGCATCTATGGAGGGATGGGAGCACAGGGCCCAGAGTGCCCTGTGTTCTCACTGGCAAATAAGGATATGATTGCACTATCTCAAAAATTATCACTGGATGGGAGCACAGAGTCCAGAAGGCACTGAGCTCTCACAGGCAAATGAGGATGCAATTATATAATCTCAAAAAGTGAGGCAATTCATTGCAAAAAACTTTTTTAATGCACTAATTAGTGTTAAAATGACAAGAGTAGGGAAATGTGGCATTAGGGTTTCCAACCCTAATGCCCCACCCCTATCCTACAGGCAACAATAGGCTTGGGGTGTGCATTGGGGTTGTCAACCCTAATGATCACCCCATTCTCTTATACTGTACCCATCTCAGCTTATTTACTTATGGAATGGGGTGAGCATTAGCGATGATAACCCCAAGGCACACCCCACACCTGTTGCTGCCTGTAGAGTAGAGGTGAGGTGTTAGGGTTGGAAACCCCAATGCCACATTTCCCTACTTTTGTCACATTAACTGTAACTGGTGCATTAACAACATTTTTGCAATGAATAGATAGATAGATAGATAGATAGATAGATAGATAGATAGATAGATAGATAGATAGATACATACATACATACATAGACTGATGGATGGACTGATGGACAGACAGACAGGCAGCTCTATAAATAACAAAAGTAGTATGCATACAAATAACAAAAGTACCAACATAACATTATAAATGGTTTCCCATTGTATTGTTCTCTTTCAGTTGGACAAGGACTTTGGCACCCAGCAGAGGCCTTGAAGAAAGCCAAACACTCTCCTTCTTGTGGTAGGTAAATTTGCTTTCTGATCAGTACTATTATTTCATGTTCACTAGTCACACCCATCCAGTCCAGCTCCCCAGAACTACCACCCAGCATCTATACCATGTATTAGTCCTCCAGTCATACTCTGCTACAGGATCCTTCAGACATGCCAATTTCCCAGTGTGGTGAAAGCAGGAGATCAGATCATCATCTAGCCATGGCCAAGAATTTTTCAGCAACACCTATGGGCATGCAGATCACAAACTTCACGCAGAAGATTTTCACCTCTCTCCTCAAAGGAGGAAAGCATCTAGAGGGACATACATCATTATTCTCTCTAGCAGCCCTATAACACACCAGACCCATTCCATTACTCAGTTTATCAACTGTGCAAATGTAAGTATTGCCACTAGTTCATGGGTCAACCCTGCTTAAAGGTTTTCTTGTAATGTAATGAAATTGTTGCTCTGTAAATTATATTGAAAACAAAAGGTTCCACCCTCCATCCCCAGAGAAGGACAAAATCTAATGAAACCCTTACATCTCCTCTCACTAGTCATCCCTAAAATGACCCCAGCTCAGTCTAAAACCCAGGTTATTCACACTGAAGCATTAGCACTATCACGGTGCTCCTAAACACTGACTTTGCAAAAAGGTTTTCACTTTATGAAATTGGTCTTTTACTAGATAGGTTATGTAGCAAATATAATTGTTGATTCAAACATTATATAGTTGTTGCTAGGTAAAATACAATATAATGCTGATAAACTGTAAATATATTAGAACTAATTCAAAACTCATGTAGTAAATCTGTATAACTTTTTACATTTATCAGAACCAACCAATACAGCAGTAGCAACCCCCCTGTCCCCGAGAAGTCTGCATCACCCCAGCCTAGTAAGTATATTACAAATAATGTAGCCTATTGTTATGTAGATTATAAGACTATTGCTCCATATGTTATAATCAATTACTTAGTACCTATAATGCTGCATACCAGAAATTAATGAATACTTTACTTACATCAATAAACAGTGGAGTTCATAGTACACTCCAAGCTACTTACATCAGACACTGTCCTAATACACATCCACTTATAACAGACATATCTGCCTTGCCAGAGGCCAGAAGCTATGACCGTAATGACAAACATTCTATTTACACCATTGCTCCTGCACAGTAACCCTGGAAAAATGTTTACTTGATATGTAATGATTCTTTTACTTGAAAAATTATGTGCACAATAAAGTTGCTGATGCAAAATTACACAGCTAGTTCTAGGTAAAATAAAATAGCATACTAATAAACTGTAAATATATAAGAAATAAATTGGAGCTAATTTAATAAATCTGTGCAACTTGTTTATATTTATCAGAACTAATCAAAACAGTGGCAACAAAACCACCCTATGCCACCAAGTCTGAGACACCTGCATTACCCCAACGTAGTAAATATATTATATATAATTTAAACCTATTGTTATATAGAATATAATAATATTACTACATATAGTAAATCAATTATTTAGTAACTGTCATACTGAATACCAAAGATTAATGAATAGTTTACTTATATACTGTAAATAAACAATGTAGTTCATTGTAATATAATATCACAAAAAAAATCTATTTCATACTAAATAAGTAAGTAATAACCCACAACAAGGCATGTGTTTCTAAAGAATTAATGCATGTCTCTGATGAATTGGAAGGTACAAGGCCAACATCCAAGTGACTTTCACTATAGCAGAGAAGTGCATTAATTTTCAAGAAACCCATTCCCGCTGGCCCACAGGTGCAGCGGCAGGGCTTCTGCTTGCACCGTTGATGTCCCAGGTTCAGAAATTGACTCAAGGAGACAGAGGGCTGGCCAAGTTGAGGAAGATTGAAAGTCTCATGGACTGCTCTCCTCCTCTGGGGGCAGGGTGGGTAAGTGTCTGGCACATGACTGATTTCTGGTGGAGGCTGGAGGGAGCAGCTGCCGAAGTCCAAGCTGCAGAGAGGTGTGTCAGACATTGATGTTTCAGCGCCATCACATCATTGCAGGCCAAGCCTCCCATAGTTGACAAAGCATCCCAAAAATGCTGGCATCATTCATGGCGCTCCAGTACACCAATCCTGCCCCACCTGCCCATGGCACCCAGATGATGGCCGAGTTGAGTGTTCCATTGGGACTGACCCAATCCCGTAGTCCTGCCCTGGGGGCAAGCCAAGGAGGCATCCTGGTAATGGGGTCCACTGGAAGCCTGGATTAGTATTCCATCAGGGAGCACCCACTGGGTGGTCCTGCTTGGAAGGCAAAAGCCCAAAAGGATCATCTCCTAAGGCAAGTCCCCTGAAGGCTGAGTGGGGGAACCAGCAGCTGAGCCACTGGGGTATGACCCCCCACACACACACACACAAAATGCCCTGGAGTGGGCTATTGTGTTTATAAAATGAAAAGTACTTTTTTTTAAAAGGAAAAAGGGTTTATTTTCTCAAGTTACAGTAGGTTGCTGCTTGGCAGAATAGGCAAGTTTGGTAACAGAGGCTCTGTGTCTTTTAATGAACCAAGGAATTGCATTTAGCTTGATGAAACCTTGGCCCCCTTGTATATTTTTGTATTAAAAAGTGGAAACAGGTTATTTTAATGGAAAAGGTTTTATTTCCATTTAATTAGATTGCTGCTAGGTAGATTAGTGCAGGTTAGTTATGAACTGTGCAGCTTCTAGGTAAATAATCACTGGCCAGTTGTGGTGTTTTAACCAATGAACTTGTTTGATTAGGTAAGTTTGTTATGCTCCATTCTATAACATTATGTTATTATGCTTAATAGTTATAAACATTAATTGATAATAAATGAAACCATACTATATGTAAGATATAAAACCCCGAATTAACTGCTAAAATGTAAATAATAGAAAACATACTACATTTTAACAGTGTGTCTTAACAACAACATAACAAAATTATAATTTTGAATTTTCCTAGCACCAAAGAAGAGAGGTGATCCCCCCCCCCCAACTAAATTAACTCCTGGAACTGAACCAGCACCCAAGAAATGTAAGTATTAACTGTTGTATAATATACTGATGTGATAGTTCCAGTATACAGCAATATATAAAGAAACTCCCATTAAAATATAAAGTAAGCTCACTCAGCCAAGTATAGAAGAATGGTACAGCCTGCATTGAATAAGAGCAGGGTATGTTTTTCTGTGGGTACACCCTGGGAGGACATCTGAGCAGACAAGGGAGGGGTAGCTTCCACCTAAAAGAGACGGGCAGGCAGGTAGACAGGGTTCCCAGTGGGCGGAGCCTGTTATCTGCTAGAAGGAGGTGCTTTGGTTTATTGAAGTTGGTGTAATGAAGGCTCTGCCTTCTTTCTACCTCAGTATTTCAGCAGATAGCAGCTCCAGGCTCATCACAGTAAACTACAGACAGGACAACAGGGCAGCTATGTTCAGCAAGAGTAAGAGGGGCCTTGATGTTTGGGATTAAACAATGGGTCCTGCTGGTCTGGCACAGAGCTGGGAAGCTGGGTGCTAAAGCTGGGGGCTGTTAGTATTAAGATCAGCAGTGGAGAAATTTTTCAAGGTTAATTTTAGGTTGCATTAAAAAGAATGGTTGGCCGGTTTAAAGGGGAGGGAAAACTCAGGAAGCAGCTGGGGGCAGGAGTCTTCATAGAAAGACACAGTGATTTTAGCTCTGGTGTATGACAGAAAAAAGGAAAAGGATGGTTCAGTGGTACCAGCTGAGGAGGGTGGTTGAAGTGGAAATGCTGACCAGCACGTGGCAGGCCTAGCAGCCAAGCAGGTGAGCAATAACATCCATCGTGTCTCCCTTGTTAATTACAGCAGCAGCATGACTGGAGGGCAGCATTTGTGGTACTAACAAAGTTTTTCCTTTGGACAATTTATGTCTTTTTGCCCAGTTGGTTATTTATTCACTGATCTCAGATGCCACCCACCCACCTCCTCCCAGAGCCACAGCCATATAGAAATGTTGCAATGTTTTAATTTGCCGGTGACCAGTAAAGTCACCAAATTCAACTACATGGAGCAATTTGTGAATTTGTGCTATTAGCATAAACATTTTCCTAATCTCAAATTGTGGAATTTCACCTGCAAATGGTGAAATTCCATCATTCACAGGTGAATTTCCACAACTCGTGGGCAAAAGTCTGCACTTCGCAGCAAAATTCATTACTTCACAGATTGATCCACATTTCATAAATTGTGCTAAATCCACACATTAATTTGCAGAGTGAATTTTCCCAACTTCACTCATCTCTACAGCCATGCCTGGTTCTTACTCTCTCCAGCTGAACAAACAATGGTAGTATTTGCAGCAATCACATTGGCAAGCATTACAATGTAATACAGAATGCACTATAAAGTCTGAAAATACTAAGGGAAGCATGTTATGTAGACTTAAGTGAGCAAAATATATTTCAAAACCTTGAAAACATACACAAAATGTAAAAGAATGGTAGAGCCTGTATATGCATGTGTTATTGATGAACCCAGCTGGAGGAATGCCACCTAACTAAAGTTTGTGTAACCCCCTCCCCAGGCTCCTTGGGATGAAAACACACATCATATGTTTGGTTATCTTGGTTATGAAAATTAAGCTAGATTGGTAGCAGTCCATTATTAATAAAAAGCAGTTTAAACTCTATCTGATTGTGGTAGCCTAAAACCTTTACCTGGCATCTGCAATGATTGCACTGTGTATAGCATGGAATCATGGTTATGCCTGCATTAAACATGCAGTATGCACACAAAATGGTCAGGCTTGTGCCAGGAGTGAAAAGGTAATAGGCAATGCAGTCTCAGCAAATGTGGTCTCAGAATTCTAAATATGTATCCCTTGACACAAGGGTACTGCATGAAAGAACAACCAACTTCCTCTATAACAATAATCAAATTAATCAAGGACAAATAAAACACTGCATACTGTATATCACATCTTACTTCAACACCTCATTGTGATGTAATGGACTGTCATGCATTTAATATTTAAGCAACATTTTGATTTGCTATCTATGCAGTTCAGGAAGCGATCTGTAGATTGATGAGCAGACTAGTGTGTCTAGTAAACCAAAGTGTTTGCAATTTGCTGATGCAATTGGAAAAAAAATACAAATAAATAATTTAGCAGAAGTTCCCGCTTTCTCTGCCGTAAATTGTTATTGATGGCTTGCAGGGGAGGCCGTGGGTGCACAGCTTGGAAAGCAAAAAAAAATTAAGACTCCAGTCAAGAGGCAAGGGTAGAGATAAATAAGGGCATGGGGTATAGTGGGCAGGTGGGGGTGTAGGTAATAGCTAGAAATAACTTTTAAAGTGCTTGCTACTATATAGGGGCTTGGTATGGCTTGAGTGCTGAAGTTAATTTGTGCTTTCTCACAGTTAACCTGGTTGTCCGGTTAAGGCAGAGGCTGAATCAGCAGACAAGGTGATCATGTGCATTACTGTGTTTATATTGCTACAGCTAGAGATTTCATCATGCCTGACACAAGGCCCAGAATGAGTACTGAGTCTGAACTGCAGTTGATGGCCCTGATTTGGGCAATAGGATGAGGTTGGTGAGATGGAGTATTCAGCAATCCAAGTGAACCGGGCTCACCATAACTATCAGGACAGCCACAGTGGGAGCCAGCAACTCTTGTCCAGGAACTAGTGGCAGCAGTAAAGCCAATGGGATGGAGAGGGAGGTAAAAAAAAAACAGAAATGGTCCTTCAGTTCCTGCACTGCCTCAACCAGGTGTGCCTGATTTTGGTTATATCTCAGATGATGAGTTACAGGATTTGTTAAGGCAAACTTTTCAGGTGTCCATGCTCGGACTTAAGGTGCCACCTCCCAAGAAAACAAAAAAGCCATGGAGAGAGACACTTCAGCCAGTGGACCTGTGGAAGCACCACAGCTGATGTTGCTGGCACCATCGACTCTGGGACCAGTGCCCTTGTTAACACTGGGCCTGGCTTCAATCCTGTTGTCCTCTCAACTAGTATTCCCACTTCCGTTGAGATCATTGCCTGGCCTGAAGCCAGGGCTGGGGCCTACACTGGGTCCTGTGGCTTATCTGTTGGTTCCTCTGCCATCCTTATCTACCACTGTGGCCACAGCTGGTGCCACTGCCAGCTCCAGGGCCTCTTCTGGGTACAGCTGACCTGCTGCCAGATCTTTCTTCCCCACCCACAGCTGCTGTGGCCCTGCTGCTGGGACCACAACCTGGCTTTCCCATTTCTCCATGGCCAGCACCCATGAACTACAGCCTGTCAATCCCCTTCAGCTAGTTGGATCAAGTCTACTTCTGCAGCTGTTGGGCCCTTCCACTCATTCTTTGACTTCAGAAAAAAAGATCAACAGGGTATTGGATCTGTTAGTAGAGCAGGAGAAGAGACAGCCAGAGGCACCTAGGGGTAGTGCAGAGTGGGGAATGTGTCAGTTGGGGGAAACAAGTGCAGAAGCAGGCTGCGCGTCTGGTTCAGGGGTCCTATCTTTCCATTGGCAAGCCCGAGGGACTGCATCTTTCTGAAAAACACTATAGCAGATTTTGAGTGGTGAATTTTTAGATGTTTTTACATTTCTCAGCAGGCCCAAGGAGCCTGAGGCAGAGAAGAAAAAAAAGAAAGATAAAGGAAAGAAAAGGGAGATGGGGTAGAGCACCAGACGAAAAAAGTCATCCAGTGCACTTGGAAAAACTGGCAAGCAGACTTTGGCATCTACGCAGGCCTGTTAATGGAATTGGGCCTGCAAAAAGTCCTGAAATTTTAGAGTTATTACAACCGCATCATTTCTTTTTCAGTATTTATCCCACTGCTGACTGGCCCCCATCCATCGGCCCTCCCCCATCACCACCACTGGGCTACTCACCGGCCAATGCCTCTGCCATTTGTGGCGCCCACTGTCCCAGTGCAGTGTGGAGACTGGCTTCATCCTTCCCGTTGGCTCTTTTCTCCTCCATTTTGTTCCCCGCCCCCAAGCGCGGAGCCAAGGCGTGCAATGATGCCAATGGCTGAGCTGCGCACACTTCTGTGGCACACAGCTCTGCCCCCCTCGTATGGGTTCATTGCACTGGCCCCCTGCCACCGCTAGGGGTCAGTCCAGCAGCGGACTCCATACCACCCCTCCCATGGAGAAGAGAGCTGTTCTCTGGATGCTCGATCCTCTCCTTCCCTGACCGACCTCTGAAGACCCACTCGCACTGCGAACATGGGTCGCTGTCATCGTAGGAGGTAAGGCAATGTGATCTCAACCCTCCATGCCACTGGGCTGTCTATTACAGCCACATCATGGTGATACATACAAGCAAAGGGGATGGAAGTGGCTGGAGTACAATAAGGAGTTTCACAGGTGGAAACATAATGGCCCCAGTGGGGCCTGGGAGGCTTTGAATCTCCCTCTGCTGTCTATTGAGGCTGGTGGGGGGGAGGGTCCAACATTCTGACAGTGGCATTCCAGTGCACCATGCCCAGTCCCCTAGACAGAGTTTTGTAACAGGGACTAGTGGTTTTGCAAGAGGGAACAGTGGGAAATGGAGTTGGAGGAAGGGGGAGAGTGCTACCATTACAATCATGGAACTTGTAAAGCAGAGGCATGCTAATACAAGCATAAGTGCATTGTTTGCTGACAGAAGCACCTGTTTATCCAGTGCATGAAAGAGATAAGCCCAAAGCCACTTTGAAAGAGGCAGGGAAAACCTTCCAACCCAGTGCCAGTAATTTGAAAGTGTACTGCCATTTCTCTTCCTTTTTTAGGTTTGCCAAGTATTTTAAGAGGAGAATGCTCTGGGGAACTTACCGGATGACAAGCAATGTCAGATCTGCAAGTCTGTGGACAATATTTGCAGCTGTTACTGTTTTAACTGATTGAAGTGGAAAACACAGTGGCGAGCCACTCAGTATCTCATTACTTTCCCTTTCACAAAGTGGTGCATGTTCACCATTATAACGAGCTGGTTACAATGGCAAATTAGTCAGGCTTTGTCTATAGGGAAAAAAAACATGCAGTTGTTATTATATATATTATACTGGTGTGGTGGCACCTGGATAATAGGTTTGAGAAAGCACAGTAATGTTAAATTCTGATTTCTACACCTTTTGTTCCAACAAACTACACATTGTGTGTGCCTACAATCCGCCAACCAATGGGCAAGTTGGATTGGAAGAGTTAAGGAAACAAATCGCATGTCTTGCTGGGAGAAACAAGGTCCTCATACTTGGGGACCTTAACATTAATTGGCTGGGCAGTAATCAAACCACAATAATGACCAAATTGCAGAGTTATAACCTGCACCAGCTTATATGTGAACCTACCAGTAATGCCCTTCACTCAAATGCAACTACGCTACTAGACTGGATAATGACCAATCGCCCTGAAAATGTAATTGCCTCTGGAGTATTACCAGATGCTATCACTGATCACTCCCCAACATACTGTATCTGGGGCAAAAGCAGACCTACCCAGATGGGTCCTTGTTTCATTACCTTCCGCAACAAAGCAAATTTTAACTCTCAGCTTTTCCTGCATGACATTGCCACTACTGACTGGTCCTCCATTCTTATATCCAATGATGCTCAGACTGCCCTTGATTTGTTCCTAAAATGCTTCCTAGTACTCCAGGATAAGCACTGCAAACTTGTAACCCAGTGGGTAAGAAATAGGCATAGCTGCTGGTTGAAATCTGACCTACTAGCTAAACTTAAGCTAAGGGACAAAAGCTGGCTCCATTATAAGAACTCAGGGCTAGCCTCTGACTGTACTACATACAGGACTCTGCGTAATGCCTGCAAAAAAGACATCAAAAAAGCAAAGAGCTCCTACTGCAAGGACCTACAGGCCAACTCCCATGGTGACCCCAAAAAATTTTGGTCCCAAATTAAATCCTTTTTTTTTTTTCTCTTCTTTCGATTTTTGCATCTCTGCAGCACACTGGCGGGTGCATCCAGCTGCCGGACCCCACCAACCCAAAGGACAGCAGGCTCACTCATACGCGAGGGTCCCAGCATGGCCGTCACCAGACACTCGGACGTGATTCCATGACAGGCCTCCAGGTCGGTGGGCGCGTGGCCATCAAGCTGCTTGGTTGCACCCAGCCCTGTTTTCCACCTTAATTTTTGTCCCTGAAGCCAGCAGTGCAATGACACGCTGCGCATATGCAAGCATCTTGCTGAACTCCTCCCCCCTGCTGGCACCATGCCTTGTGCTTCTCCCAGTCTTCACCAGTGGCCACCCAAGCGCGAAGCAACCCCACAAGCCCACCCCAGAGGAAGGAGAGCAGTCCTGGGATGCTCAATCCAACCTTTCCCCTGCCAGCCCCTGGCAGCCAGCGTCTGTTCCAGAACCTGGGTTGCCGGCATGGTGCGAGGTGTGGCATCCAGCGCCTCAACTCTCAGTGCCACCGGGCCCCATATTAATTTCTTTCTTGGCTCAAATCTCGCATCCACCCGTAATGACATGTCACTTGATGGGGTACACTGTAACAATCCCAGAACCATTGCCAACTTTTTCAGCAATAAATTCTCAGTCTTAACCAACCAAACTTCTTCTTTCCCTGTCCAACTGAGTGTATCCACTCAGCAAATTGTTAACTGTCCTCAGTTCTTTTTCAAATCAATCACAAAATATAATGTGCTTAGATTGTTAAACAGTATCTTGAACTGCACAGCAGCTGGCTCTGACAATCTAGAATCCAAACTACTGAAGATCACAGCCCCTTTCATCGCTGCTACCATAGCCAGGATTTTCACACTCTCCCTGTGCCAGGGCTATATCCCTGACATATGGAAAGTAGCCAGGATTACCTCTTTTCCAAAAAAGAAGATCACAAAGATCCCTCAAACTATAGGTTCATTGCCATCCTGTCTGTCCTAAACAAAATTCTTGAGAAACTAGTAGCAACACAGACAATTGACTTCTTACAGAATCATGATCTACTTACCACTGCCCAGCATAATTTTCGTAAAGGCCATAGCACCACTACTGCCTTTCTCAAATTCACATCTGATACTCTAGTGGCTATGGACTCTGGTCTTCTCACCAGTGCAGTTTTAATTGACATGACTAAGGCATTTGACTTAGTTGATCACTCCATCCTTCTAGCCACCCTTAGATCACTAGGCTTCTCAACTAACATTGTATGGTGGTTTGGAAACTACATATCTGAACAGTCTCAAATTGTGAAATACAACTCTACCCTCTCAGACAAAACCACTATAAACATTTGGGTGATGTAAGGCTCCATCCTTTGACCCCTGCTTTTCTCTCTTTTCATAAACAACATCTCCACTGACCTCCACAGGACAATCTCCCTACTATTCGCTGATGACATTGAGCTGTACGCGAGCACAAAAAGCATCGATGACATAAACAATCTACTCTGTCTTGACTTACAGCTAATACAGGAGTGGCTGTTCACTCACAAACCTGTACTAAATGAGTTTAAAACCCAAGCTATGCTCTTTGGATCAAACAAGAAGCTCAAACAGGCCCATCCTATACTTAAAGTCACCTCCTTAAATGGCTCTATAGTTGGGGTAGTAAATTCATTTAGATATCTAGGTGTCACCCTTGATCCATCATTACATTTTGACTTACACATCAATCAGACCTGCAAACTGGTCAGCTCCCAACTTGGAATAGCCTACCGGACCAGCTATGTGCTCACTCCCTCAGCAAGGCTTGCCATTGCCCGTGGCATACTCCTACCATCTCTTACCTATGGTGCTGCAACATATGCCTCTGTGTGCAAATCTATCCTTCGGAAATGGGATGTTACATATAACAACATCTGTCGATATGAGTCCTCCTCACATTGGCTGAAACACCACTGTCTCCTCTATTCTGACCTGGGATGGCTTCCTCCTACTGAGCTAAGGCTACATGCTTATGGATCTATCATTGACAATATACAATGGTAGCCACAGACATTGCTAGCTATTTCCAGATATTTCACGAAATTTCTGAAGAGTTTCCCTCTGCTGCCCCTACTGTGGAAATGTAGAAAGCAGGAGATATTTCTGGAAATATCACAGAAATTTCAGAAAATAGCTGGCAGTGTCTGTGGCTGCTACTGTAGTCCATCTACAAATACCTATATCCCTGGCAGGCCTCTTCCAAAACCTGACCCCTTGCTATGGGTTGCAGTCTGCTGACCAAGCCCCTGCTTTCATCCCCAGACACAGCACCACAAAAGGTGCTAGTGCCTTTGCCTGCCATGCCCCCAAATACTGGAACTTCCTTCTGCTAGCTTTGCACCAATCACCATCTCATGCATCTTTTAAGAAAGGGTTGCATAATTATCTTGATACTTCCCACAAGTGCTCCTGTTTCAAACCTCCCTAGCTCTCTTCATCCCAGCCTCATCTCATCTTGACGTTTTTACTGATCTGCCCCTCTATATGCAATGCACTTCTACTCTACCTATCTACCCCACCTCCCACCTTCCTTTCACTCTCACCCCCTCTCATAGACACATAGACAGTGTCGGCAGATAAGGGCCTATGGCCCACCCAGTCTGCCCATTTGAGCTTGTAAGTTCAGTTTGTTTTCCTAGAAGTCTGTTGCACCTTACCCCTGACCTCCAGATTTCCTTTATGTCTATCCCATGCATTCTTAAATCCCGTGATTGTTTCAGCCCCCACCACTTCCTCTGGCAGGGTGTTCCACTTGTCCACCACCTGTTCTGTGAAGAAATTCATTCTCATGTTTCCTCTGAATTGTCCTCCCTCCAACTTCATCCCATGCCCTCTAGTTCTGGAACATCTTTTTCGCTTAAAAATAGTGTTTTCCTGCACCTTGTTCCTCCCTGTAAGATACTTGTACGTCTCTATCATATCCCCTCTCTCCCTCCTTTCCTCCAGGGAGTACATGTTCAGTGCCTTCAACCTGTCTTCATAGGACTTGTGATACAATCCTTGCACCATCTTTGTTGTCCTCCTCTGAACCTTCTCTACCCTGTCTATGTCCTTACGTAGGTATGGCCTCTCATATCTTTTACTCCTAATACTTACTATTGCCCCTCCCCTAAAGTAACTCTCAATCCCTCATTAGCACTAAAAGGCTTAATCTGTCATATTTCTTATTTCTCTACTTCCTCAAACTAATTGTGGTGTAATTTTGATTATTGTACTGTTCCTGTTTTATTTTTATTTTTTTCCTACATTGTTATTGCAAACTTCTTGTTCTATGGCTACTTCTTTCAACTTGCTTGTATGCTATTGTGAAAACTAGTTTTATGCTACTGTCAATTATTATTTTGTTTTGTACTTGTATTGGAATGTCTTCCCTGTATTGTTGTACTGTACCCTCCCGGGTCGTGCCTGTAAATAGGCATTGCTGTGGCTAGTGCACTTACCCGGTAAACAAAAACTAAATAAAATAAATAAATAAATAACTACACTTCTGCTCAACTGATTTACTTGAAATGTGGCAGGAACTGAGCTGGTGCCAGAATCACTAGATCCTGAAAATTTTGTGGTAAATGGGTCAGCGAGAACAAAGTCATAGAGGTGCAAAAAATGTTAAATTGACCAAAATTAAGACCTTTTTTGTGCTTACCAATAAATAAAAACTAGATTGATTTAGAACTGAAACGTTCAGGTTTGATAGAGTTTGGCCCAAGGTGTGTGCATTTGTAATTTTTATTTCTGTATCCTATGCTGTTATTTTGGATATTTAATTACAATTGTCCCATTTGTGTGCATCCTCAGTTGGTAAAATTAACACTTTGAAGATTAAATTCTATTTTTATGAAAGCTGAAAAGAATGTGAATACTTCCCAAAATTGGTCCATTCAGAGTGGTGAGGGGCACATGCAGAATACTGTATATGCGTTCATATGGCATAAATACGTTCGTGAGCATGGGACAGAGCTATTGTGTTACCATGTCTGGGCGCTTTGACAGCACTGTACAATGCATCCCTGCTGTGACAGCCAACTGACCAATCAGAAGCCAGGATTCTTTCTTGCCATTGTATAATACTGTACAATGCATCTTGCTGATCTTCTGATCCTTGCAACCCTATCTTCTGCACTTCCAGATGCCATGCCACCAGACTCACCCTATAGATCAGTTATGCAGGGACCAGTCACCTTTCCTTTTCCTCAGATTCCCTGTTTCAGTCACCAGTTCAGTCATAATGACCCCCACAAAAGATTGGTCAATAAGCTAGAGTACTCTGGGTCAGAGTACAAAATAGTTAAGTGGTTCAAAACTGGCTCCACAATACAATGCAGAGGATCATAGTCAATGGAACACTGTCTAATGAGGAAAGGGTGATCAGTGGTGTGCCTCAAGCATCTGTCCTTGGCACAATCCTCTTCAATATATTCATCAGTGATATTGCTGATGGCCTACAGGGTAAGGTACAGTCACAGCCAAAGACGTGGTCAGATATTTCCTGAAATTTCTGTGATATTTCAAGAGAAATCTCCTGCTTTCTGCATTTCCACAGTATGGCAGCAGAGAGAAACCCTTTAGAAATTTTGTGAAATATCTGAAAATATTTGACCATGTCTGTGGCTACTACTGTGTGCTGTATGCCTGTTCACATATGACACAAAGCTCTGTAACAGGATACATACAATTGAAGGAATGGCAGCAATGGAAGCAGATCTAAAGAGCCTAGAAGCATGGTCTAGGGACCTGCAGTTGAAATTCAACACAGAAAAGTGCAAGGTCATGCACCTAGGTAAAGGAAACCCAAGGAAAACATACACAGTCGATGGTGAACAATTAACAGAAACAAAACTCGAATGGGACCTCAGAGTCCTTATTTCTGATATTTAAAATTGGGTAGACATTGTGAAAAGGCAGCTCAGAAAGCTAGTAGCATCCTCGGATGTATTGACAGGGGCATTACAAGTAGGAAGAGAGAGAGAGATCAAACTCTCTCTGTACAGATCCTTGGTGAGGCCACATCTCGAGTACTGCATATAATTCTGGAGGCAACACCCGAAAAAGGACATAAACTGCTTGGAGGCTGTACAGAGGAGAGCTACTAAAATGTTACAGGAACTGCAGCAGGAGCAATATGAATGTAGACTACTGCAACTGCAAATGTACTCCGAGCAAAAGAGAAACGGGGATATGATAGACAACTTCAAATACATAAAGGGTATAAATAAGGTACAAGCAGAAAATGTCTTTCAGAGACTAGACCACGGGAATGAGGGGCACAGTTTGAGACCAACAGAGGGTAAGTTTAAAACCAACATTAATAAGTTCTACTTCACAGAGAGGGTGGCGGACCCTTGGAATAGCTTACCACCAGAGGTTGTGGAGGTCAAAACAGTCACTGCTTTTAAGCTAGCATGAGACAAGTACTGCAGTAATCTCGGAAGAAGAAGAACAGAATAGGGGGGTGGACAATCTGGGCAGACTAGATGGATCATACGGTCCCCTTCTGCCGACACATTCTTATGTTCTTATGTTTTTATGTTTTTATGACTGATTCAACTCATCTCTCCTCCATTCATATGTGGAGGCTCTGTTTATCCTCATGGACTTGCCCAGTTTGTGTTCACCCTGTCATGGCTGGCACTCTTGTTTTTTAATGTAACATTTTTTATTGAACTTTCCAAACATACAACAATAAAACAAAATGAAAATAAACAAGTCCAACAGAACCAGTAGACATAATATACAAATCATATACAGAGTGACTTTATGTAGTAAAAGTTACTTAGCATATACATAGGGTAAAGACAGTCATAGGTATAGTTGCCAATCATGTTCTTATAGTACATCCAATTGGTGCAAATGCTTTGTGCTGAACGATGGCTGTATGGCTGAAACATCCCTCTTCAGCCAGTAAAAAGCAAATGCTCAAGATGTAATCAAGATCAATTGAAAAAGAAGACTGTGCTAGGTGATGACAGAATGGAAGAACAGAAATGGAGCATGGCACCAGTGCTGAGTGCTAGAACTGCTGGAACTTGTATTTCTCTGATCTGAGGAGTGAAATGCAGAAAGACCCATCACAGAGCATGACTGCTGCTTCATCTGGAGGGTCAGATAGGAGCTGCGTTTTGGTACTGTACTTGTGGCTATCAAGTACTTAAAGTAAATAGCTCACTAGTGTCTGACCCACCAGCTGTAACAGTGATATTTAACTCCTACTATACCTCCTGCACCACTGAGCTATTGAAATCCGTCCCTTCCTACCTGTCACCCTTCCTACCCTCAATTGGTGTGCTCCTTCCACCACCCTCCCACCTCTCCATCTCTTTCACTACTGTAACCCCAAATGATGCCCTAAGTGCCTCCTCACCATCAACCCCTCTGAAGGTGCCTCCCCTGATGGCCTCAACCCAAAACACCTCTCCCTCCCCTCTCTGGCCATTGCCTACCCCCTCTCATAAATATTAAATCTCTCATTCTCTACTGCCTCGGTCCCCTCTTCATGGAAACATGCAGTGGTCCTTCACTCCAAAGGGGTGACCCCTCATCCCCTGGCAACTATCACCCCATTTCTCTCCTCCCTACCCTTGCCAAGCTTCAAGAACACATTGTCCTCTCCCAAATCACCTCTTTTCTATCTGACACCTCCTTTTTCAGCGCTTTCCAGTCTGGTTTCAGGAAAAAACACTCAACCACCACCTTTCTCCTATGACTCACAGACTCCATCCTAACCAGGAAGGACAATGGCCAAATTACTTCTGCCATTTTTGTCAACCTTGCCAAGGCCTTCAACACTGTCTCTCACTCCCTTCTCCTTGATTCACTCCCAGCAGCTGGCCTATCTCCCTCCTCCACACACTGCTTCAAAGCCTACCTTATTAGCAGAACCCAACCAGTTAAGATCTTGGATGCCACTTCACCTCCCTTCCCAACTAGCACTGGCGTCTCCCAGGGCTCTGTATTAGGACCCCTCCTAGTCTCCATCTTCTTAAATGACCTTGCCTCTGTTTGCTTCCCCTCCACTGCTATACATATGTATGCTGATGATACAGTCCTGTATGCATCTGGCTCCTGACCTGCTGAGGTTACAACCAGCTTACAGTGACACTTCAACAAGGTGCAGCTCTGGTTTGCTAACCATCAGGTTTTCCTCAATGCCAAGAAGACTGACTCCATGACTTTTGGCACAAGGCAGAGACTCTCTAGGCTTCCATCCCTACCAACTTTCCACACCCTTGATGGGACTTACTTGAGGACACATCCTCCTTCAGGTACTTAGGTGTTTGGTTGGACCGGCACCTAAACTTCTCTGAACATATTGATGCCATCCAGAAAAACTGCACCTGAAGCTTGGTGCCCTGATCAGGAACCATAGTTGCATCCCTCTTAAGACTAGGTGTGAACTTGTTCAGAAGATAATACTGCCCATTTTTGACTACTGTGATGTTGTCTATGGTGCTGCCCCTAAGTCCTCCCTGGCCAGACTGGACACCCTCTTCAATTCCTTTTGCTGCTTTGCCCTGGATGCCTCCCCTCACACCCATCACTGCTACTTTTATCGTGCCCTATCCTTCCACTCTCTTACAAATAGGTGACTCTCCCACTATGTTAAATTAACCTCCAAGCACTGGTTGGGTGAGCTCCCTTCCTACATAACCTCCTTCTTTATAAGAACCAACCCATCCTCCCATTCCTTTAGATCAACCGACTCCCGCACCCTGGTAGTCCCCCGCAGATCCAACCTAATTGACCAATCTGCTTACTCTCATTGCCTCCCAAGAATTTAGAATTCACCCCCCCTCAAATCCGGCACTCATCCTTCACCTACTCCATCAGCTCTGCCCTCACAAATGATCTTGCACCTTGTTGTTCCTGCCATGTCCCTCCCTAATTCCCTCCTATAAGCCCTGGATAAACCCTACCTCCTACTGTCACCTTCATTTTACCCTATGCACCCTCTCCCCCCCAAATTTCCAGCTCTCCTCCCCTTCCCAAAATTGCTCTGCCATACTGGCCTCCCTTGATCTCTCACATAATGTAACAGATGCCAAATGCTCTCCATGGGTCCCTCCCCAACCCTCAGCAGGGCTTTTACCTCTCATCTACTCCCTTCCCCCTACATTCCTCCACCTCGCCCCTCCCTCTCCTTTCACCCTTTTCTTTCACATAAGCACTTGTTTATTTACTAACCTGGTACTTATTATTGTTCACTTTTTCTATATGTTATGCACAACTCTGTTTTAACACTGTTTGTAACACCTGCCTTACAACTGTATGTTATTGTTGATCTTGTAACGTGAATGTAACTTGAACATGACTCTTCCCTCTCTACCCACCTTACCCCTCCTTCTCCTTTCCCCCTCTCACCACTCACCTTTTCTTTTCTTTTAAGTAAGCACTTGTTTACTTATTAACCCAGCACTTATTATTGACCACTCTTTCTACCTATTATGCAACACTGTTGTACCACTGCTTGCAACACTGCCTTAGAACTGCATGTTAATGTTGATCTTGTAACTTGAATATTTAATGTTTCACTCCTATTGTACCCCTTCATCCCAGGTTGCACCAGGAGACAAGTGATTTGTCACTCAGTGTGCCTTTCTGGTGAAACATTTCAAAAACTCATTTATCAATTCACCAAATTTATACCATGTATCTATATTCTGAAAGAACAAATACCCTGCAAAAACTCTCTGGAAACTCATAAACTGAGTGAAGTTTAAAGGGAAAAAAACCTGCATTATAACTTAGATAGTTTGCAAGGCTCACTGAAGGCAAATGTGGTATTCCACAACTTTTTGCAGCTTGTTCTTGTACAGTTGTAAGGCAGGTGTTACAAACAGTAACATTTAGAAGAAATGAGGGTGTAGTTTTCCTTTAAGGCATGCCCCACCTCCCAACTTAGCCTGCCTCAGTCCTGCTGGGTTGTGCACAAGAGTCCAAGAGCGGTGCAAAGATGCAGATGAAGAGACTGGACAGGACACAAAGAGTATCATGAAATGCCTGATAATAAATGGATCTCAGAGATAAAACACATTTTCACCACATTTCTTTGGAGGGGTGGTAAACCCAGAATTGCTTGGAACTTTATAGTGGGGGAGTAGAATTGTGGGAGAGTTTAGTTTTCCAGACCCTTTTAAGTTCCTTATGAGCCAACTACTAGCTACTACCTGTGAGTGGACATGTTTTCCTAGACAGGATTACATGATTGTACAGAGCTTAGTAGAAACAAGCATTTGTCAATGCCGAACGTTCGCTTGCAGGTATTTGCAGTGGTGTTTGGCATGTATGGTGCTTTATCCTAATGCCCTGTGCGATTGCTGGTATTTGCACAATAAATAGTCAGCATGATCTTTTTGTTACCCCAATTGTGCGCTACATAGGTGGAAACACATTTTGGGCAGGATGTGAAAAATGACAGCTGTACTGCTCATAAGGAAGTGTGGTAAAATGCCAATGTTGAAAATCTGGAGTGGAAATATTGAAAATTGGCAAACCTACTAGCGTGCGTGGGAACTGTGCAACACACGCTCGTAAAACAGTCATTTTTAAGAATTTTTTAACCAAATTTTTAACATTGCCATTTTAAAACCTGTGCTAATGAACAGTGTCACTGTGATTTTCTTACCGTGTCCCATACATTGATTTCGCACACCGACTGTGCCATTGTGCACTACATGGGGGAAAGACGTTTTGGGCAGGATGTGAAAAATGGCAGCTGTACTGCTCATAAGGAAGTGTGGTAAAATGCCAATGTTGAAAATCTGGAGTGGAAATATTGAAAATTCGCAAACCTACGAGCGTGTGTGGGAACTGTGCAACGCACGCTCGTAAAACAGTCATTTTTAGGAATTTTTTCACCAAATTTTCAACATTGCCATTTTAAAACCTGTGCTAATGATCAGTGTCACTGTGATTTTCTTAATGTGTTCCATACATTGATTTTGCACACTGACTGCACCATTGTGCGCTACATGGGTGGAAACACATTTTGGGTGAGATGTGAAAAATGACAGCTGCACAACTCATAAGAAGGTGTGATAAAATGGCAATGTTGAAAATCTGGAGTGAAAATATTGAAAATTCCCGAACTTACGAGCCTGCGTAGAAACTGCACAATGCACACTCGTAAAACAGTCATTGTTTGGAATTTTGGCACCAAATTCTCAACATGGGGTTTTTGGGACCCCTTCTCATGAATTATGTCACTGTCATGCCATTATTTGAGGCTGAAGGGTGATTTTTTGCAGTGACTGCGCAGTGCCTGTGAAATCACCCTTCGGGCCTGAATAACGCCATGACAGTGATATCACTCATGAGAAAGGGTCCCAAAAACTCCATGTTGAAAATTTGGTGCAAAAATACCAAAAAATGACTGAGATATGCAATAAAGTTGAAACCCCCCATGTAGCCCATTATACAGCTCACCGGCATTTCCTCAGTTTGCGGTTGGCTTTGAAGAGTGCAGACGTGTTCCCGGTCCACCAAGATCATCATGCCAGAGTCCGGAGGTAAGTATGGGGTGGCGGCGGTGTGGGGAGGCTAGATGCGCAGTGGGTGGGTGCGGGTTGTGGGGGGGGTTGAGAGACGCGCTGCGGGACCATTTTTGTTTTACAGGAAAAAAAAGACGACGAGGGATGTTTGTCACGCTGGAGTGGGCTCCCAGCATGCAGAAGATGTGTGGGAGGCCAAGGAGCTGACAGGGGATTGGGCACCCCCGTCGGCAAAACAAACAAATGGTTTGCCACACTGGGGTGGGCTCCCAGCATGGCGGCAGGATGGCTTGGGGGGGCCACGGAGCCGATGGGGGATTGGGCACCCCCGTCAGCAAAACAAACAACTTTTTCCATGCTGGGGTGGTTTCCAGCAGCTGACAGAAACTTTTGGGGTGGCGGACGCTGGGGAGTGCATGACGGAGGGGACGGTTCAGTATGGCAGCGGTGTTTTCCTTTGAAGCAGAGGAACACCACTGTCATACTGAGCTCCTGCACCTATTGGTGCAGGACTGCCATGCCTGCTCAAGGGAGCAGTGCATTGGATGGGAGAGGCACACCTCCAAGTGTGCTACTTTCCCAAAACGTTCCTTGCTCATGCGCGCAAGTGAACGTAAAAAATGGAACACAAATTTCAAATAAATACAATATTTTTTCAGAATTCCTTTAGACATTGTAAAGACATACCATTATTAAGAATGTTTTCTCTACACTATAACCAAGTCCTTAAACTATTCGGGAAGGCCTCCACTCCAAGGCTTCATTCTGGATTTAATATGGTTCATTTACCAAATAATAGGGAGTATAAGAAAATTATCTAAGCTTTTCAAAATAAAAATCTAAATGAGTTGACTGTATACAGGACAGCAGTTTTATGTTCTACAAGCAATACAAAGATAGAGTGGGAGTAGGTTTTTTGAGTAATTTTTTGTAATAATAATAATAATAGTAATAAACTTTATTTATTCAGTGCCTTTCAGGAGCATCAAGGCACTTTACATAAAGAATAAATAAAGCAAGATAAAAACAAGCACATAATATAAAACAGATGACCAATAAAAATCAGTAAAATTTAGACAGCATGTGCTTGGTGATACAAATATGTTATTAATGCCTGCTTAAATCACCCACAATCGTGCACTCCCATAGCTGATGGGTTAGAGAATTCCAAAGGGCTGGGGCTGCATACATGAATGCATGGGCTCCTGAAGATTTTAAGGACACCCTTGGAATCTCTAGCAACCCCTCATCAACCAAGTGGAGTGATTGCTCGGGGTGGTAGGGTGAGAGAAGCTCTTTCAGGCAGTCTGGGCCAAGTCTGTGTAGGGCTTTGTAGGTTAGAAGTCCAGTCTTGAAGGTGATCTGCCACAGAATCAGCAGCCAGTGCAGTTCATGCAGCACCAGCGAGATATGACACATCCAAGGAGTCTCCATCAATAACTAGGCTGCTGCATTCTGCACCAGGTGCAAGCAGCAGATATCAACCCCCGGTAGCCCTAGGTAAAGGGAGTTGCAATAATCAAGGCATGAGGTCACAAAGGCATGAACCAGTGTAGGAAGAGCACAATGCAGAACAAGTTGCTTGACCCTAGTGATGTTCCTCAGATGATAAAAGGATGACTTGATGACTGCCGACACTTGAGATCGCAGTGTTAGCCCATCGTCAAGCACCCCACCAGATCCTGCACCTGTTCAGAGGCAGAAAGCTGGGATCCCCCCAGGAAAATCCCTGTGGGTTGACCAGCCCCCAACCCCCCTGTCCGGTGACCTGGGTCCACTACCATCACCTCAGTCTCTCCTGAGCTCAACATCAGCCAGCTGGTATTCATCCAATCCTGGATTTCAGCGAGGCAGTCATTAAATACCAAGAATGCACCATCCTGGTCAGGTGCAAAAGACAGGTAGAGCTGGGTATCATCAGCACGGCAGTGAAACCTCAGTCCATACCATCTTACAATGTTTCTGAGGGGCAGCATGTACATCACAAACAACATGAAGGACAGCAACCCCCACATGACAGAGAGAGAGGGTCTGAGAAAAAAATCCCTGACACCACCCTCTGAGTTCTGCCAGTGAGGAAAGATTTAAACCACCTGAGGACTGTGCCAGACAGGCCACAGATGAACCTCAGATGCTCAAGCCATATCCCATGGTCCACGGTGTCAAATGTTGAAGAGAGATCCAGAAGTACCAAGATGGAGTGACGTTTCTGATCTCTCACCATCAGGATATCATTAAGCACCTAAACCAGTGCAGTCTCGGTACTGTGCCTCTTTAAAAAACTGGATCGGCGAGGCTCATAGATGCTATGAATGGTCATATGGTTCTCCAACTGTGTGGCCACTACCTTCTCAATAACCTTCCCCACAAAGGGGAGGTTAGAGATAAGTCTGTAGTTGGCAAGGCAGTCTGGGTCCAGATAAGCTTTCTTCAAGTGGGGTTTCACCACTGCTTCCTTCAGGGAGCTAGGGAACTCACCCAACTCCAGAGAGTACAAGACTATCTGTGCCAGGACTTGGCCAATGATATTGCAGCAACCCATAATCAGGGAAGTTGGGCCCAGATCCAAACTACAGCATGTAGTGCACATACCGTGGACAATCTGCATGACATCCATGAACTCCAGCCAGTCAAAGGCACTCAAGGAAAAGGAAGGGAAAGTGACAAAGTGCTGATCAGTAGCATCCCCCATAGAGTGTGCTGATTGGATCTCCACCCTGAAGTTGGACACCTTATCTACAAAGAACCAAGTGAGCTCGTCACACTTCAATTGTGAAAAAGCTCTTCAAAACTGGAGACGGGCTAGGTTGCACAGCCTGTCCACAGTTCGAAAGAGCTGAGCCGGTCAATTATGAGCAGCTACAATCTCCCCAGACAGGAACTCTGCCTTTTTACAGGAGATTTTAGATTGATAGACTTGATAATGTTCTAGCAATCTAAGATGGTCAGCCTCCAGGGTGGATTTCCACCAGCAATACTCTAACCTTTGTCCAAGTCACCGCATCTTCCTCAAGGTCCCATCGAACCAAGGGGACCAAGGGTGAAGGGAGAGAGGATGAACATGGACAGGAGTGATAGAGTCCTGGGCTGTAGAGATGCCCTTGTTATAGGACAGAACCAAGGCCACTGGACTCTTGCTTGCTGCAAGAAACTCTGATAGGTTCAAGTACTGCTGCTAGGCCTTCAGGACTCACTTCCCATAAAGGGCAGTATCTGACCATCTCCACAGGGGAAGGCCTACAAAGGAGGGTGCAAAAATTGAATCCCATGGTGTAATGATCAGACCATCCTACAGGTCCCACCCCCAGATTAGAGGGTTCAATCCCCAGGTGGAAAACCAGGTCAAGAGAGTGACCGTGTTTATAAGTAGCAGAGCTAACAATCTGTGTATGGCACAGAGATGTCATTAACTGGAGGAAGTGTTGTCCAAATTGCAAGAGTTCATCATCAACCCAGGCATTGAAGTCACCCAGGACCTTCAGCCCGGGCGACTCAAATGCCATGTCGATCACGAAGTCTGCTACTTCCTATAGGAATCGCTTCTCATTCCCAGGTGGATGGTAGATGATGGCTATCCTACAACCTACAACCTACACCTGCTACTACAGTACACTCAAATGACCTGGTCTCCTCAACTGGTACACTCGTACTATATAATCTGATCCCTTTTTTTATATGGCCATCTGACAACACCAGTAACTGGTTAAGGAATAAGAAGACTGCTAGTAAAGTACTATGCTGATGGGATCAAAATCATAAAGGGACTTTGTGTTTATTTATTTATTTTTGCATTGTGATTGTAATATATTTGCAGTCAGTCTGTTGATGCTGTATCAAAAGGATTGGTGATCGTGCTGCAGAGTTCTGTATCAAAAGCACCTGGCACATTGTGGCATGAAGTTGGCTGGAGTCTGGATGTGCACATGGCATGCTAGCAGTGCAGGGCTCTTGGCATGAAGATGGCTGGTAACAAAATGCTCAAAATATGTCAAATATTCTGTTTACAGCAAAGGACAAATCCAACTGGGGCCCCTGCTGCTACAGAGAAAAAAACAGGAGTGATCTGTTTTTAATAAGTCATTAACTCAATTGGGAATGGGTAATGAAATGAGACCCACCCACCAAATTATTACTCATGTACAGTAATACATATTTTTATTTTTGACCATACTCACTGAATGAGCCTGCTTTCTGGCAGCCAAAATTTTGAGACCAGCGTCTCTTCTCCAGGACCTAACAGTTATACAAATAACCTGAGTACAGTGATGGTGGTGAGACTCAAACTTCTAAATGTTTCCACTATATATCTTATTTAATTATATTTATTAGCCACCTATTAGCGGATGCCAATATTTCGCGATTTTTGGGCAATGTCCACAGGTCTAGTCTAGCTTACCCTACTCAAGTTATGGCAATGCATGTTTTCACTCTTTTTATAAATTTGCTGCACCATTTTTCATCAGAACCTGAACAAAGAGTCCAGTTTCTGTGAAGCAGGATTGATAAATGAAGGTTCAAATAATTCCAAGCTAGCCAATAGTGTATATGATATTTAGGGGATACACAATGTCCTTACTCAAAATAAGCAATTTATCTCCATGAATGAGGGAGCAGGACTATAACTCATGAGTGGCAGTGTCATGAGTGAGAAATGACAGTCCTGCTCCCTCACAAATGGAAATAAGTTGTATAGTTTGAGTAAGGCCATTGTGTATTTAATTTATACAACATCAATTTATAAGTTATATCATTTAATTCAGCTGTTTGTGTAGAGCTAACTGTTGCTCTTTGAATCAGCAGCTAGTTTCTGAGTAGGACATAGCTATTTTGATGTCATCAGAATTGTGAAAGCTGTTCTCTGATTGGACCTTAGGTTATAGATAGTCATTGTGACATATCTAACCTCCAGATAAATGTTTATCTGGAGGCAAAACATTGAGATAAACAAATTTATCAGGGGAACTTTATCAGCACTGGTATAAATATAGTTTAGTGTATATTCAAACTGCTGGAGGGGTAAGTGCTAGTTCTCTTGATTTTTCTGACCGACCAAAAGATTTAGAAATGGTATCGTTAAAAGATTCTTGCTATATAGCTTTAAATCACAGTACTTGAGCAGCTGATTGAGTTTAATTATTTGCTCACCCTGGTACTGAGTTGAATCAATTTGTTTTTCACAGTTTGCAGCTTATAGTAATTTTTTGTGAGCACAGATCCAAAAGACTGTCTTTCTCTTAGTCCTAAATCTGTATATATTCAGTGTGTGTGTGTGTTTTGAGAGTGAATTACGCACAGTTTAGGACATTTACACAGAGCACTTCATCCCATCAAATGAGAAAAGAAAGAAATAAAAACACATCACAGAATGTCATAGTGCTGGCGATTTAAATAACAAAAACAGAAAGCCAATACTATAAAAAGGACAGTAAAGGCCTTCTGCTGCACTCATTTACAGGTCTTCACCTTGACTAACTGTTAAATGGCAATAGCATTCTTTATGAAATAATAATAAGAAATAAACAAAAGATTTGACTGCAACAACATTTATAAACTACATAGTGTTTCTTCTTCACCCCCAATCAATCTCCTGAGCATCTCTCCTAAAACAGGTCACAGTTTCTATTTGATAGCATTTGGATCCTAGCAACTCACAAAAGATTGAAACAAAATACAGAAAAGTGCTGGTGCAAGAAGGCAACCACGGTCGATCAAGTCTGCCCTGTGATATTGTACATACCCCAATGGATAATGACAAATCTCTCCCTCCACTGTCCCCTTGATCCCTTGGCCAGCTTTTTGTTCCTAGCCCATGTCCTCTAACAGTTTTCTATCTTTTTCACACTGATGAGTGCTTTAGGTAACTAGATCTACCCCTTCACCACACTCTCTGTGAAACAATGTTCCCTCATGTCCTTTCTGAAACCTCCGACAAAAGTTTCCGATTTTTCTCCCTGGTATTCATGTTGACATTGGTTTAAAACAGACCTGTAAGTCCCTTTGTTAATACCCTGCAGGTACTTAAACATTTCAGTCATGTCCTTTCTTTTCCTTCTGGCCCACAATGAGCACATGTTGAGACACACCAATCCCAGTTGATACATCTTCCCCTGCTCTCCTGCTACCCCAGAATCATTTTGTTTTCTACCTCTGCACTGTCTCTAACATGTCAATGTCCTTTTTTAGGCCCAGGTTTGTTTTCTTTCTTTCTTTCTTTCTTTCTTTCTTTCTTTCTTTCTTTCTTTCTTTCTTCCTTCCTTCCTTTCTTTCTTTCTCCAGGAAAGGCATGCTGAGCATTGTTGCTGATTTCCAGATACATCCTGGGGGAGAGGGGAGAAGGGGAACAGACAAAATAATATAGGAAATAACAATTGAAAACTAATATACAAGCATGAAAAAATGCAGGAATAATTACTACGCCATACTGCCCTGGTGGATCTCTCTACTAGGCTGATGAGGGGTTGTTAAAGGTTCCAAAGTTGAATCTGAAATCATCTGGTTCAAGAGCTTTTGCTTATGTAGCTTCTACCCTTTGGAATTCTCTATCCTGTCGGTTACAGGAGTGCACATCTGTGGAGGTATTTAAGAAGGGCATAATAACCTTTCTGTGGAAACAAGCTTTTATGGATAATTGAAGTTTTTTATTGAATTGTTCATGATTTTCAGTCGTATTGTTTTGCTATTGGATTTTATTTTAACTGTTTTAAATTGTTAGGCACCTTGGAATTGGAAAGGCACTTTATAAATAAAATTATTATTATATTATTATTATGATGACGGTCTTATACAAGTGTGATTAGAACACAGGATTATACAGAGTTAAGTGCTAAGATTGGTAGGAAAACAGTGGTACAATTAAGGACTGAGATTAGCTTATTATACAGCACTGAATAGATTGTAGGTATGGGTGCAGGGCACAAGTCCTAGAGATATGCATTGGTAAGGGGATGAGAACAAGGTAATAATTATAAGAGCAAAGAGGCTTGCCCAATTTAAAAGGGGCAGGACCCATTGTCCCATGGCCTATGCCAATAATGGTGAGGCTCAGTAAAGGGAGGGGAGGGGCGAGAAGATGGGGAGGGGCTAGGAAGGATAGGGGAGGTACAATGACATCACAAAAGGGGACTGACAATAGGACAAAGGAGCAGGAGGGTGGCTGCATAAGGATTGGACAAAAGGAAAAAGGTGTGTGGAAAGGAGCAGTAAAAAGGGGCTGCATGCCAAAGAGAGGTCACAATTTGCTCCATAAGGAATTTCAGCTTGTGAAAGCACATTTCAGTCTATGGTAAAAGCCACTGGGCATTTGATTTGTATTTGGAAGTTAATAGAAGTAGAATTAAGTTTAAAGAACTAAGCAGAAAGGACTTTGAGTGGGCTGGTAGACAGCGACTGAAGGACATCAAGAAGATCGGAGATAAGAAATATAAAGAGGGTGAGAACCCTGGTAATAGGAAGAGAACACTTGATGTGGGCCTCTGAGACACTTTTGTATGGTGGTATTTTAGACGTGTGGTGTTATGGCTGTGGAGAGCAAGGCAGCAAAGTCTTGTTCAGGGCATAATGGGGGGAAAAGATGCAGAGGAAGTGATACTGGTGTGGAGCATCTGCGGTGAATGCAGCCTTGAAGTCGCGAGTGAGAAGTGGCATGAGCGGCCGCCAGGCTGAAGGCAGGAGCATGGGGAATCCAGTGGGGGGCTTGCAGGCAGCGCCACGACCTCGTGGTGGAAGGGAGTAGTTTTAGTAAAAAGTGTGGCAGCGAGTGAAGTGCTAAGGCAGGAACAAAGAAGCTAAGGGGCAGTAGCAGACAGGCACTGTGGAGGTAGCGTGTTGGGGCACAGGGCGCAAGAGGAAGGTGAGAGGAAGGAAGCAAGGGAGTCAGAGGCAGAGGATGCTGGAATAACAATGGGAGAAAGAAAAGGAGATTTAAAGAGGGGACAGAGAAGCTGTGTGGGAAGCCTCAGCTCATGAAGATGGAAAGGAAGAAAAGAAAGTTGATGCGGCATGGAGGGCTAAGCAAGGGAGCCCTGGTGGTCTTGTGAGGGGAGGAAGCGCTGCTTGGAAAGCGAGAGGCAGAAGAAGCGAGTAACAATATTGGACCCTGACCACGTGGTGATGGCATGTGATGTCATCACCGCATGGGGAAGGGGGCCTGAATAAAAAATGGAAGGTGAACAGGGAGCACGCCCAGGTGGTTTTGAATAGGGCATCCTGTGTTTGCAAGCACCAGCAAAAGGGAGGACAGGGGAAGCAAAGAAGCAGAAATGAAATAGTAGTGCCAGAAGGGTGCTTTGAAGGGAGAAAACACTGCAGGGGAAGTGAGGGGAAAAAGGAGTGGGTAACACCATGGACCATGGACTCCGACCGCGTGGGATGGTGTGTGACATCATCACCATATGGGGGGGGTGGAAGTAGAAAGGGAAGGTGAGCGGAGAGGACACTGCATGGGGGGAAACACGAGCAAGAAAACTGGGGGGGACACAGGAAGCAAAGCAAAGCATGGGCAGGGAGGTGAGCCTAACAGCAGCATGGTACTGGATGGTAAATGGGAGCAATTTCTGCAAGTCCCACCAGTTTTTTGATCTGTTTCAGGTGGACTTTGATTAAGCAAGGGAGCGGATGGCAATGGCAATGAAAGGGGAGATACTGAAGATTAGATCCACCCTTCTCCGGTTCCATTGTACAAGGGCCCACTTAGATGCAGCAGCAGGACAGAGTCTAGGAAAGGCTGCTATGCATCAGGGAGTGGGCCAGGACGAGAAGGGCATGCAAAAAAAAGGGGGGATTAAGCAAGTGATGGGGAAGTGGGCATAAAGAAAGAAGCACGAGGATAGTAGGGGAGGGAGGGGGAGAGGTGGATAACATGGAAAGCGTAAGGAGGTATCAAAAAAAGGGGTGAGGCAGATATGTTAACAACGTGAAAAGGGGGATATGTGGAAAGCAGTGGATGATTGTGTTAACAGATGTGTTGTCATTATAGATATGAACAGAGAATGGCACCAAGAAAAACAAAGCCCATCAAGGAGGAGTGTTTCAAGGCAATGATGGATTTGGTGGAGAAGGCAAATTGGTTGCTGGAGGTGGCAGAGCCAGAGGGTGTGGAGAAGGGTACAAAAAGAATAGGGAAGATGGGGAAGAGCAAGGAGGCCAACAAAAGGGTGCCACCACAGGTCACCGCTAGGGAGCCCAGTATGGTGATTCAAGTGGTGGAGCCACGGGCACCTTCCCCGGAGAACTTGAGACCTGAGCCATGCCCAGACAGCACCCCAGGGCCCGGGTCAGGAGCAGATCCACCAGTACCGATTTGCCAAGCCTTTCCACCAATACCAGTGGTAGTGCCAACACTGCCACAGTTGAGCTGTCCCCAAGTACCGGGAATACCGAAGCAGGGGCTAGGCCCTTCATAGACAACTGTACCAGGTAATCAAGGGGTATCAGTAGAGAGCAGTATAAAAGAATATATTGCACAAATGTTAAAAAATATGGGGGGAAAATGGGATTAGTCAGCTAGAAAAGGCATTGGGGAGTTAAAAGGGGGTAGGGATGGAGGGAGGAGGTGACAGGTGATAACCAAGGGGTACAAGAGGAGGTAGGGGCTCTTGGTGTACGGTTAGCTGACCATGTGCCTACAGTGGTGAAAGAGAAGATATGGAAAGGGGACTATGTAGATATCTTTGCATTAGCGAACGTGGATAGCATGGAAAAATACGAGGAAAAAGAAAGCTTTGAGAAAAAAGACATGGCAGCGACAGTAGTGCTGCTCAAGAAGGAAGACAAGGACAAAACATGGAAAAAAAATGTGGGACAACTGGGCTATGGGCTTTATGTATTTCACAGCCATAGTAATTGAGAAGCGGGTTGAATTAGCCATACCCCTTCTTACCTATTCCCTCATCATAAAAAATGCATACAAAAAGGGAGGGCATAGTTGGTTACGGTATGATGAAAAGTTTAGGAAGAGAATGGCAAATTTTGGGGATGTGAAATGGGATGCCAGGCAGATAGACTTGTGGTTGGAGATTTACATAGGCCCAACAGACAAAGACACAGATGGTGAAAAAAGGGCAACTGCGGCAACGAAGGCATGTTGGGGATACAATAGGGGAGCCTATTCTTGGCTGAATTGCCGCTTCCGGCATGTATGCTCCAAGTGTGGGGGGCATCACCCAGTAGCCCGATGTAGATACAGTTGGGAAAAAGGGACAAGCAATCAGGACAGTGCCCCTCAGACAGCCTTTCGGAATGGGCAGAGTCCATATCGGGGGCACCAGTGGGGAAGGGGGAACAGGGTTAGGGGAACGGAGGAAATGGCAAGGCTATCAACCTTGACATCAGGACACTTAGGGGGATGAGAGATAGTGGTGTCCAGCTGGCACAGACTCCCATAAACATAGGAAGGATGGAAAAATGGTTGTGGGGATACCCGGACAAGGGGGCTGCAGAAATATTAAATGTGATTTTAGCTTGCAGTTCAAAGGTTTGAAGAAAAAGATGATGGCAAATAACTTAAAATCAGTACATGGAAAAGAAGGGGTGTTGACTAAGAAAATTATGGAGAAAGTAAGGGTAGGGAGGGTCCAAGGCCCCTTCACGACCCTGCCACTTGCCAGCCTGAGGGTTTCGCCTCTGGGTCTGGTCCCTAAAAAACAAGAGGGGGAATATAGGGTAATGCACCATCTGTCTTACCCAGAGGGAGATTCAGTTAATGATGCCATAGGGAAGGAGGACAGCAGAGTCATTTACGCCACACTGGAGGATGCAGTAAAACTGATTAGAACAAAACAGGAAGCATGGATGGCGAAAACAGTCATAGAGTCAGCTCTTCGCCTTTTACTGATTAGACCAGAAGACTGGGACTTACTGGGTTTCAGGGTGGAAGGAAAGTATTATTTCAATAAAGCCATGCCGATGGGGTGTTCAATAGCTTGTGTGACGTTCGAGATGTTTAGTACTTGGTTGCAGTGGGTTTCTCAGAACAGATTCAGGTACCGGGCAGTAGACCACTATCTGGATGATTTCCTGTCCATTGGGGAAGGTAAGGTAGAGACCCAGGACATGCTCAAGAAATTCCAGAGATTATGCCAGGAGTTGGGGGTCCCACTAGCCAAAGACAAGACGGAAGGGCCGAGTCGCATAATTGAGTTTTTGGGACTAGAACTGGACACAACAAAGGAATTGTTTTGACTGCCTGAACAGAAGGTTAAGAAGCTGAAAGAGCTACTGAAGACAGTAAGAAAATGCAGGAGGGTGAAGCTGCAACAGGCCCAGCAGTTGCTGGGCCATTTAAACTTTGCATGTAGAGTGATCACAACAGGACGTATGTTTACACGGCGTCTGGTATGGGCTACGAGAGGGGACACAAGGCCGCACCACTGGGTAGACATTAACAAGATGACTCGGGGGACATGGCAGCATGGAAGCAATTTCTGCAGGAATATAATGGGCTTGCATTCTGGCAGGAGGACTGGGTCTATAACACGGACATACAGTTATATACAGATGCAGCAGAGGGTATAAGGATGGGAGGCTACCTCCAGGGAAAATAGTTCACCGAACCATGGCTGCTGGTGTGGAAACAAGGGGGGGGGTGACAAAAGACATCACCTTTTTGGAAATATTTCCCATATGGGTGGCGATGGTAGTATGGGGGGAGGACCTCAGGAATAGGCAAGTCACATTTTGGAGTGATAACAAAACAGTCTTGGAAGTATTGAACAAAAAGAGGACAAAGTCTGACAGGGTCATGAGGGTCTTGAGCAGAATGGCTTGGGAGGGTTTGTCCCTGAATATGTCTTTCAGGGCAAAACACGTCAATGGAGTGGACAACGTGATAGCTGACTGCATCTCCCGATTGCAGATGGACAAGTTCAGGACCTTTGCACCTGGAGCAGAGACAAAACAGACTGCCATTCCAGATCATGTATGGGAGATTGGATTGGGGGATCTGAGGCATTGTTCCACAACTCCTGGGCCCCTCGGACCCTGAGAGCATATGAAAACTCCTGGAGGGCCTTTCAAAAGTTCTGAGATGAGTACTGTGGGCAGGTAAGTGGTCTGGTAACAGGAGAACAATTGGCGCAATTTATAGTCAAGGGTTGGAACCAGAGAATAGCATACTCAACCATGGGAGTGCACTTAGCAGCCATAGGACAAATCTGCACATTAAGGGGTTGGGAGGACCCCACAAAGACTAACCTTATTAGGAGAATGATGCAGGGCTGGATGAGGGGGACAGGGAGGAGACAAGATAGCAGGAAGCCGATATCTGAAGGGCTGATGGTGCGGCTACTGGGGGCTCTACAGCATATCTGCATGTCTATAAGGGAGGCGGTGTTATTTCAGGCGTTATACACAACCATGTACAGTGAGGCCTTCAGGTGGAGTGAAATAGTGAGGCACAGCAAGAAGGCGGAAGGCAGGGGTTTACTTTGGGAAGACATGGAGTGGCAGAAGTAAGCCTTAACAGTTAATCTGTGGGAGTTCAAAACTGACCAGACAAAATAGGGGAGGAAGGTGTGTTTATGGGCACACCAAAATAAAGCCATTTGCCCGGCGACAGCTCTGCACGTATACGTGGCAGACCGAAAAGACCAAGGTAGGGGAAGAATATTTTTACATGGGGATGGCAGGCCAGTATCTGGGTACCAGGTGACCGTGGTGTTGGCAAGGTACTCTGGTTTATTGGGGAGTCAATGGGGGGATATTCTTCACATTCATTTAGAACTGGGGCAGCTTCTATGATGTCTGCACAGGGCAGGGGGGCTGAAGAGATTAAAGAGAGAGGAAGATGGTCACCAGGATGCTATAAAAAATACATAAGAGAAGTACAAGACTGAAATGTTTCTTTTTCTTCTCACAAGCAGGTATTAAATAAGATAAAGAGGGGAGGGGGAAGGGGGGGAGAGACATTGGACAAAGACTCATTCTTATGCTTTGATCAACCAGGTACGACCAAGAAGCTCAAGGCATGGATTTGCGGGCACTCTTTTGTGCACTGGGCAGAAAAATGGGCAGCCCGGAGGCACGGGGGAAAACAAGTGTACCTGGACATTGGCACAAGAAGGCTGGTGTGAAAAGGCCTATGGGGCATGAAATGGGCACAGCTGTTGCCAGAACTGAGAGAAATCAGGAAGGACCATAAGCAACCAGACCTGATTGTGGTACACCTCGGGAGCAACGACTTGGGAACAAGGCCTTGGTTGGACATCTTTTATCAGATAGAGAATGACATTAAAATAATCAAAACATGGTGGCCGGAGGTTACCTTAGCATGGTCAGAAATCACTCCTAGGAGGGTATGGAGGCAGAGAATCACAAGAGTATAGACAGGGCCAGAAAATGTTTGAATGTGAGGGTAGGGAGATTATTCCAGAGTATTGGGAAGTGGTGATAAAACATGGGATCATGGAGGAGGTAGATGAGTATTACAGAGGGGATGGAGTACATTTGTAGGGGCTCGGCCTACCCATGTTCAACACCGAGATGTCAAGTGCAATCGAAGCATGGATGGCATGACAATAAAAAAAAAATTAAAAAAAATAAAAATATTGTAGGGGGAAAGTCCACCGTCCATCACAAGTGGAAGGTGGACTAGTGGAAAGGAGAAGCAGGGGCACAGTGTGTACGCCCGTGCCCCCGGTACAGGACATAAGAATAAGAGGCCAGGATACCCCCCATGATGTACGTCGGGGGGGAAGAGTGAGAGAGCTGGCTATTAAATTAAAGAGATCAATAAGAAAATGATGTAATGTATGCACCTAAGTGGAAATGTAAGTTATGGACAGATGATTGGAAATATTAAGAAAATGTAAAAAGTGAAAATGGTGATTTATCAAGTCATATCAAATCAGTAAAATTTTTGCCAAGACTGAGCAACCTCTCACCTTGTCTTTATTTATTGGCTGGGTTCTGGGGACAAAGAGGCTTGCCCAATTTAAAAGGGGCAGGACCCATTGTCCCACGGCCTATGCCAGTAATGGTGAGGCTCAGTAAAGGGAGGGGAGGGGTGAGAAAAGGGAGGAGGGGCTAGGAAGGAAAGGGGAGGTACAATGACATCACAAAAGGGGACTAACAATAGAACAAAGGGGCAGGAGGGTGGCCGCATAAGGATTGGACAAAAGGAAAAGGGGGTGCGGAAAGGAGCAGTAAAAAGGGGCTGCATGCCAAAGAGAGGTCACAATTTGCTCCATAAGGAATTTCCCACCCACCCACCCAAAAATAGGAGAGCAGGGCACTGTGGAAGGTGGAGCAGAGTGCAACACTGGGAAGGGAATCTCAGTGATGAATATGGAGAGTGCCAAAGGTGGACGTCAAGTGAAAGGAAAGGAGAAGCAGGGGCATGGTGTGTATGCCCGTGCCCCTGGTGCAGGACATAAGAACAAGAGGCCAGGATACACCTCATGATGTACGTCGGGGGGGAAGAGTGAAAGAGCTGGCTATTAAATTAAAGAGAACAATAAGAAAATGATGTAATGTATACACCTAAATAGACATGTAAGTTATGGACAGATGATTGGGAATATTAAGAAAATGTAAAAAGTGAAAATGGCGATTTGTCAAATCATATCAAATCAGTAAAATTATTGCCAAGACTGAGCAACCTCACACTACTAGTCTGTGTCTTTATTTATTGGCTGGGTTCTGGGTACAATGAATTTTGGGAAAACAGGGGTTAAGTAAAACAGGAGAGAACTGTATGCAGAACTCCAGGGGTGATTACTCCAGAGTCCTGTACAGAGTCCAGTACAGAGGCAGTGTGACCTCCTTTTTTCTACTGCTGAACCCCTAACAATACATATCAGTATCCTGTTGACCTTACCTATTGCATTATAAGTCTGCTGATGATTTGAGGCTGTTGAGAATCACTACCCCAGATCCCTTTCCTCCTCTCTAACAGTAACTGTCATCCACCCAACCAAAATATTTTGCCCCTGGGTTTTTGTTTTCTTGTGCATGATTGTCATTGAAGCCCAGCTGCCAGATTTTTGACCATCTCAGAAGCCTCTTCATATACTCTCTTAACTCATGGATAACTTCTTCAGTGTCAACCATGCCACAGAGCCTGGTTGCTAATAATAAAGATTTTAGCGAGTGTCAGGCATAGCACCAATCCTTGTGTTATTCCATTGGTGACTTCCTTCATTCCCAAGAATTTCCCATTAATCATCTCCCTGTGTGTCTTCTCCACAGTCAATTTTCCACCCACTTTGTTAGTTCATCCCAGCCACAAAATTACCCATTTTTACTCATTCCCTATGTGGGACAGAGTTGAAAGCCTTTCTAAAACCAAGGTACAATATTTCGACTGCCTCTCCTTTGTCTTCCACCCCCATTAGCCAGTAAAAAATGTCTATTAAATTTGTTTGAGAAGGCCTTCTTGTCATGAAACCATGCTGTTTTGCATCTTGTAACTTGTTTTACCTAGGAACTCCCATCAGTCTTTCCTCAATAATGGTTTCCAGTAGTTTATAGACTATTGGTGTCAAACAGATCGAGTTCCTTAACTTGTCCTTGTTATCATTTTTGTTCTGCTGTACCATGTCTGCTCTTCTTCAGGCCATTGCTACCTCTTCAGACTACAAGAAGCAATTAATGAGGTCCATCACAGGCTCAGACAGTATCTATGCCATCCCTTTCAGCACCTTGGGGTGCAGGCCATCTGGCCCCGGTGCTTTACCTTCAGTGCTTCGAGCCCCCTTAATATTCCCTCTGTGTAAATTGATCCCATGCATATTTTTCACTCCCCTTCTGGTCTAGTTTTATTTTTTCCCAGAAGCAGAAGCCCTTTCTTTTCTTTTGTAAATACTGAACAAAAGTAATTATTCAATAGTTCTACATTGCATTTGCTGTCTTCTACCCTTCTCTTCCTGCTACCCTGATGTAATGAAATAAGTCCTTGTCCCCTTTCTTCACTTATTCTTCAATCATTAGTTTTATTTTAGCATTAGTTTTCTACTCTACTCCATTGGTTTCTTTCAACTTAACAACTTAGCAAGGCATACATCCCTGTCCCCTACCCTTTGACTCATTTTAAATCCCTTAAAAAGAGTAATTTTTTCCATCACTACTGCCTCTACATCCCTTGTGAATCTGATTGTTTTTCTGTACCTTCTTATCTTTCCCAACCTCCCCCAAACAGGAGCTGATTACCTCCTGTATGCGATCCTTCATAAAGGCCCATTTCACTTCAATCCATTACTTCTTCTATTCCCTCCAGCCTATAGTTATGCTGGCATAGGTGGATGACTAAGAACAACAATGTGCATTGTATGTGATTATAGATCAGAGCTCATGCTACACTGTCCACAATCTGCAAACTCACTGTATATCATTTTTGCAAACCTTTTTTAAAAATTGCTTAGATTTATCTGTTAGGTGGCTCCCACATGATCATTTTTTGATTTTAAACAGGTGATGAGGGGTATACTCCCTACCTAAACAAATAAAAAGGTACCTAGTGTACACTAACTCTAATTCATTGTCTAATTCATTCTACTTCATTGTCACCACTCGAAATGAGCCTCTGGAAGTTGTAACCAAATTTAAATATCTAGGTATCTGGATCGACAATAAATTATCTTTCAGTGACCACATCGAAGATGTCTCTAGAAGGTTAAAAGCAAGGTTAGGTTTCTTCTACAGAAATAGGCCCCTTTTCCCCCTTGAAACTTGAAACAAGCTTGTACAGGCCACTTTTCTCCCCCTACTCGACTATGGCGATGTAACCTATTCCTCCACCACTCTTGCAAATCTAAGTAAACTGGACATCCTTTATCACCGTGCGTTACGGTTCATTACCAACTCCCCTTACCGTTCGCACCACTGTGACTTACATGCAGCTGTTGGTTGGACATCCCTTACTACTAGACGCCTGCTCCATGCTGGGCTATGGACTCTTAAACTGCTCCTGCAGAAATTGCCAAGCTATCTCTCTTCCCTTATTAGTATCTCACATAGTGCATACCCGTTAAGAAAATCTGACTTTATTATGCTTGACATACCAAGGACGCAGACTTCCTTTGGTAAACGTGCTATTGCATATGCCCTTTCCTCCATTTGGAACCAATTACAAACCATATTGAAACTAACTAGCACAGTTTCAATAAACTTCTACAAATCGCTAAGTTCAGCCAAAATAAAAGACACCTGTAACTGTCATTAAGTCTCTTCCTTCCCCATGTGTGCCATACTTGTCCACTGGTAAGGTATAATTGATTTGTCATATTAACTGCTTTCCCTTCCCCTTCTCCTTCTCCTTCTACTCCAGGCTTTATCTTTGCTTACGCTCCGCTGCTACTCTATCAAATCTCTCCTCCCCCCCCATATCAGTTGTAGACTGTTGTTTGTTCTAGCTGCCAAAATACTGTATATGTATTGCACACACCAGTCATCATGTTTCATTTATCAGTATGCGACCTGTAAGTCGCTTCCCTGTCTCATATCAATGTTTACCACCTGCGGTCACCCTGTATGGTACCCTTGTATGTATATCCAGCCTGTATCATGTAACATGTATTTCATGTATATACTGTTATTACCTATCTGTGTTTGTACTTTAAGTGTTTATGTCACAGGACCTCCTTGTGAATGTGCTTGCTCAATGGAGTTTTCCTGCAATAAACTTGAACTTGAACTTGAACTTGAACTAATGGCATCAGTAGAAGACCAAGTCACAGTCAATCCTAAGCCAACTGTATTGGAGGGCCCATAGTCCTCCACTTCCTCATTTATACTTATAAGTTAGTAAGAGAATTCCAGACTGGACAGTTGCTTAGCTGTAATGTACATCTCTTATGCAGCAAGTCCCAAACAGGGTACTCTGAGGGTAGAATTCAATTGAGCAATCAATCAATCAATTGATAAATCAATCAGTTTATTCATTGTTTGAAAAGAAAAGACCATGGAACTAAAGCTCATTTACAATGACGTCCTTAAAATCAACATAAATACACATGTTCTGACAAGTGACTACATAATTTACATAAACAACTAAAAAACAATTGTGATACTTCAGTTTAATTTATGTGTTTACTGTACCAAGAGAAAATGAAACATTTCTGCTCAAGTCAACTATCTGCACAGGCAGATGGGTTGAAACTTGACAGCTGCATTGCAAGAATACTTTGGTTTCCATTTTAAAATGTTACTGCAAATAGATGTCATATACTCCCCTTTCCCCTCCTTTTTCCTATTTCCTCCCTTCCCTACCTCAGTGCTCAGGCAGGTCTCCATAAAGCACCTAGACGTCAGCTGTTAGGGCAGGTGAGCGGCTACCTACACAGCTGATGCCAAGGCTTCTCCTTTGTTGAATGGCAGATGGTATGCTTTTGTTTGGTTACCTTTTTCTTAGACTAGCCACATACTCTTCTTTTCAGAGGCCAGTCAAACATTCCTTTTTTCAGAGGCTAGTCACATATTCCTCTTTTCAGGTTATACTTACACAGTTTTCATCCCAGAAGACTTCACAATTAAAGAGGAATTTGCACGCTTTTGATATGTTACAGTATGTGTTCCATTATAGTGGTGCAGTAATGCCACTACAGTTAGGGTTGAGCTGGCAGTTCAACGATAAACCCGTCTTTAATAACTTTGATGTCATTAAATGAATTAGTACAAAATGTATCATGCATGGTCAGGCTTGCAGAGTCTCAAGATGTGGAAAGTTTTGTGTCGCATGGTTTTTTGAGATATGGAGGTTCAAAAAAGTAAAAAAAAAAAAAAAAACATTTTTCCCCAATATTTAGCACTGGGGAATTTTGCTCTCCCATACAACCAAAACAATCTGAAATTTCTTTGGGAAATGTTGCTAGATGATGGGGTCAGTGCCAAGGGTATGTCTTTGAATGGTTTTGTTAAATAATATTTTACAGTTTTTGAATTATAACATTTTTTGGAATAATGTTGAAGTTCGACTAAAAAAGAAAAACAGTTTGCAGTTCTATGTTTGACTGGAAAAAAAAAACTTCATCCTAAAAAAATAAAAGTTCACAGATAAGTCTAAGTTTAGTTGGAAAAAAACCAAAAAAGTCCCCATAATAAAACATATTCTCTGGTGTCAAGTGGCTCCCCCCACCCTTCCAATCATTGTCTCTGTAATAAATTATATTCCCTGGTGTCTAGTGGCACCCACCACCCTAATGATTGCTGTCCCTGTAAAAAAATATATTCTCTGGTGTCTAGTGGCACCCCAGGTTTTCTGATCATGTCCCCATAATAAAATATTTTGCAGTGATTGAAATAAAGAAAATGATCCCTCAATGTTTTTTTCAAAACCTGCAACAAAGAAAATGGTCCCTCACTGATCAGACCCACCCCCACCTCCCACTCAGCACCCACAACCCCACCTCACCCGTTCACCCCCATACAGCCTCACTCACCTGAACAGATCACAGGGTGAAGATTCACCCTCTGATCAAAGACATGTCTTGCTGCTGAGACTGCTGACTGCAATATGAGAAATTAATTTTAAAGTGGTTCAATGTATTGCAATGAGGTTTTAAACACTGATGCATAATGTGACAATTTGTTGCATATTTTGACACCATATTTTCAACATGGTCTTTTGGTGACCGCACCTCATGAACAATGTCACTGGAATTTCGGAAATCTGTCCTGAAAGGTGATTTTGCAATTGCTTGGCAAAATCACCTGTTGGGTGGCATTTGAAACTTTCACCTCTCTTGTTCATGAGGTGGGGTAATAAGAAGGCTATGTTGAAAATTTGGGATCAAAATATGTAAAAATGGCAAAGTTACAGGTATGTATGTGCATATGTTGAAATTTTACTACACTTGCTAGTAAATTTGTTAATTGTAAATATTTTGACCCCAAATTTTCAGCCATCACATTTTTTCACACCATGTCATGAAGGTGAAAGCTGACATTTTTCAAATCCTGTCTAAAATGTGTTTTCGCCCTGTGGTGCAGAATAATGTTGCGATGATACAGAATGATGTTTCGGTGGGGATTCGAAAATCCTCAGCATGACATTCTTGAGGTGAGGTAATAACAAGGCTATGCTGACAATTTGGTTGTTGTTTTAGCTGATATGCTTCCACAGGCAAATGAAAATTCGATTATACTGTCTAAAAAAAGTAATGAAATAATCTGCAAAATAACTGCGTTTATGCACCAGTTAGGGTAACTTAACGTCACAAAAGTAGAAATGTCCATTGGGTTTTCACCTAACCCCTCCCAGAGCAAAGGAAAAAACATCAGGGTTTGGGATCTCAAGAGTCTTAGTAAATCAGTAGTGGGGTCTTTATTTTTAGTGTTGTCAGCCCTAGTGTTCACCACTAGCCCCTTTGGTCCCTGCATGAAGAAAGAAGATAATGTGTAACATTGTTTGCTCACAGAATGTGATGGGAATTAGGGTTGACAACACAAAAGGAATACCCCACTAGTGATTTGCCAAGACTCCGGAGACCCAAAACCCTATTTTGTTTTTCTTTTGCTGCTTGGGGGTAGTGGTGGAGTGTTAGGGTGAGAAACACTAATGCCACATTTCCCTACTTTTGTGGCATTAAATTACCCTAACTGGTGCATTAACGAAGTGTTTTGCAAACTATATCTATATATTCATAAAAGTTCCACTGCTCTTCTGATTCCCGTAACCTTTCTGTTCCTGCTGGCTGGACTGCCCTTGGACAGTTTGTTTCTTAGTTCAGTCTCCTGTCATCTGTAACAAACTACCAGCTTCATTCTGCCTCTTCTCTTCCTAGCTATCCCTCAATTTTCTCCTAACAGTCTTCCCATTTCCTACTTGTCCTTTCCCCTAGAAACATAGAAACATAGAATTTTATGGCAGATAAGGACCGCATGGCCCACCTAGTCTTCCCATTTCCCTAGCTAATGGATAAGCTGCAGATCCTAGTTAACCAACAGCCTACTTTCTCCTATCCCCCACTAGAACTGCCTTATGTCTGTCCCATGTATTCTTGAATTCCCCCACTGTTTTTGACTCTACAACCACCTCAGGAAGACTGTTCCATTCATCTACAACCCTCTCTGTGAATAAATACTTCATCACATTACCTCTGAGCCATTCCCCATCTTCAAATTGTGCCCCTTGTTCTTACACACATCTCTTTTTCTGAAAGATGCTACCCTTTTGGACTTTGTTGATTCCCTTGAGGTATTTGAAAGTTTCTATCATGTCCCCCCCCCCTTCTTTTCCTCAAGGCTATACATCTTAAGCTCCTTAAGTCTTTTTTCACATGTCTTCTGGTGCAGACCCTGTACCATGTTGGTTTCCCTCCTCTGGACAGCCTCCACTCTGTCTATGTCTTTGCAGAGATGGGGTCTCCAGAACTATACACAGTACTCCAGAGGTGGTCTTACCAACTATCTGTACAGAGGGCCAACAACTTCCTGTTTTCTACTGGTGATGCCTCTCCCTATGCATCCCAGTATCCCCCCCCAGCCCTCCTTACTGCTTCCTCACATTGCTGGCCCACATTTAGGTCATCTGATATGACTACCCCCAGGTCCCTTTCCATTTCTTTTGTTGTCAGTATCTCACCCCCATTGTGTACTCTCCCCCTGGGTTTTTGTTTCCCAGGTGCATTACTTTGCACTTCTTTGCATTGAATCTAAGCTGCCATACATTTGACCATTCCTCCAACCTTACCAAGTCCTTTTTCATCCTTTCCACCCCACCTTGCGTATCAACACTGTTGCAGATCTTTGTCATCTGCAAAGAGACATACTCTCCCTTCTAGTCCCTCTGTAATATCACTTATAAAGACATTGAAAAGTACCAACCCCAGTACTGAACCCTGCAGTACCCCACTAGTAACCCTCCTTTCTTCACTGTGGACTCCTTTTACTATTACCCACTGTGTCCTGTTGTCCAGCCAGTGTTTTACCCAGGCTACCACCCTGGGACCCACTCCCAGGCAAGCTAATTTGTTTATTAATCTTTTGTGTGGGACTGTGTCAAATGCCTTGCTAAAGTCTAGGTAGGCCATGTCCACGGCCCCTCCCTGGTCTACTACTTTGGTCACCCAGTCAAAGAAATCAATTACATTTGTCTGACATGACCTTCTTGCTGTGAATCCATGCTGCCTTGGGTCCTGTGCCCCACTGGCCTCTAGTTACTCAGCAGTTCTTTCCTTCAACAGTGATTCCATAATTTTCCCTACCACTGAGGTCAAACTGACAGGTCTGTAGTTTCCTGCCTCTGTCTTGCTCCCACTTTTGTGAAGGGGAATCACATCTATCCTCCTCCAGTCCTCAGGTACCACACCATCCTCCCATGATTTATTAAAAAGGGTAGGCAGTGGTGTTACAAGTTCTTCCCTTAGTTCTCTTAGAATTCTAGGGTGAATCCCATCAGGCCCCATTGCTTTATCCACCTTCAGTTTTAAGAGATCTTTCAGAACCCTTTTTTCTGTGAAAGGACTAATATCAACCCCCCTATCCAGAGTGATTCTATTGACTGTATCTCCCCCTGCTTTTCCATTGTGAATACTGAACAGAAGTATTCATTCAGTATCCCTGCTTTTTCACTGTCACTCTCTGCCCAACCACCTTCCTCTTTATTCAGCCTCAGTATCCCTGCCTTAGTCTTTCTTTGCTACCTAATGTACCTATAAAAGGTTTTATTCCCCTTCTTAACCGAGTTGGCTATCTTTACCTCGGTTTGGGCCTTTGCTATTCTGACTGCCTTCCCTGCTTCCTTCTGCTTTAACTGGTACAGTTCTCTGTCCTGCTTCTTCTGTGTTTATTTAAACTTCCTGAATGCTATCTCTTTCTCCCTTACCTTCCCTGCTACTTCTTTTGAAAACCATAGAGGTTTCTTCTTTCATTTTGATTTGCTTATTTGCTTCACACAAAGGCTTGTTGCCTCTGTGATGGTGGTTTTAATGTTTCTCCATTGTTGCTCCACCCCACCTTCTTGCCTTGTTTGATAGTGCTTTTCTGAGGCACTCTCCCATTTTGACAAAATCAGCCCTCCTAAAGTCCAGTACCTTCACTTTTGTGTGGCTTGACGCTACAGCTAAGCTTATCGTGAACCACACTGTTTGGTGATCGATTGTTCCCAGATGGCTACCCACTTCAAGATCAGAGATCCTTTCTCCATCCCCATTTGAGAGTACTAGGTCTAAGATTATTCCCTCCTGAATGGGTTCCAAAACTAGCTGTCTGAGGCATGCCCCCTGTAGGACATCGAGATTGGCCCTGCTCTTGGATGTGGCTGCAGCAAAGGTGCTCCAGTTAACATCTGGCATATTCAGGTCCCTCATAAGCAATACCTCCATTCTCTCTGCCATCTCAATGATGCCTTCTATCATTTCCTTGTCTATTTTCTCCCCCTGAGATGGGGGAACTTCCTCAGTACTGGTTCTCTGGGGTTCATGAATCTTTTCCATAGTTTTTCAGTCTTCCAGTTCCTAGACTTGTATGACTGAGTTACATTTAGGACTGCACCTAATATATAGATTCAACTTGCTGTTCTAATATTGTATCAGTGAAATACTGTCATTTTGTATATTTTCACATTTAGTTACCTGTAACTAACTAGTTTATGTTTCTCACTAATGCATCTTGTAACCATTTCTACTGCTACTTATGTATTCCCCTTGTTCTCCACTCCATTAGGTGACACTTGGAAATGAGTCTTGTCTCAGTGTGTCTTTTCTGGTTGCCAATTTTCAAATAAGTATCTGTGGAAAATCCTGCACTCAGTTCTATGATTTCACCACTGTTGTATCCATCAATGTTATGCACATTGGTAATGAAGAAAGGGTATTACATCACTGTCTTCTAACATTGCCCCTTCCATTTTCTTTCTGATCTGAAAGGGAGGGCAGGGGATCCAAAGGTCCAAATACTACAGCTGGGTAGGGAGAGCATGGTGCCATCTTCTGCTTGAGTATCACAGTTTTTTTCACCTGTTACTGTGAGATGGCCCAGGATGGGATACTTTGCAGTCATAAATGGTCTGGGACCAGCTCCAGCTGTTACACTCAGACTGGCACTTGCTGGTGCATAACATGCCATTTGATGCTACCACATCAGCAATCAGAGACCTGCTTCAAATCAGTGGTAGGATTAAAGAGCTGCTGATGCCTCTGGGAAAACTTTAGAAAACATAATATTTAGACACAATTAATTTTGTGTTTCATCTACCTTCTGTAGCTTTCTCTTCCTTCTTATTTATTACTGAGGAAGTTCCCACAAAAAAAGAATCTTAATCCCTAGAGTTCCTCTGCCCTATAGATTATTCCCAACTTGAAATCATAGTGCTGTTTTGTGATATCGCAGTCTGTTGTTATGGGAACAACTCTGATGTCACAAGCAGAGTACTATGACATCAGGCTGGGAATAAGTAATAGGAGCTGATGAATCCTCAAGGAACAGAGATCCTGTTTTCATACATATGCCTGCAGCAATAAATAATGGTGAGATGAAATACAGAGCTCATGAGAGATATAAACTGCTTTGCCTCTAAATATTATGTTTTTTCAAAGTTCTCATGGAGACGTTGTGGCTCTTTACCTCACTGTCCAGAGTACTGTACTTTTGCCCACATGACACCTTCCCAATTGGCCAGCAGGTGGTAGTCAAGTAGCAGCAGTAGCTCCCCACACTTCCCAAAGAATAAGACATCTGAGACAGAAACTCAACATGTGTGTTGCTTAATATGTGTCAACTTGAGTGCAGGAGCACATCAACATAATAAGTAACATTGCTTACCATAAGCCCACCTGGTGCCTGGCAGCATATACTTTTTGAACAACTGGTTTAGGGATTTATCTTCACTTTGCTTGTAAACAGTTAATTGTTTAGTCTGAAGTTCCTCTTGCATGGCTAATTGTGAAAAGAATCCATTCTAATAAGGAGGCAAACTCTTGCATACCAAGAGGCAAAGTTTTGTGGTATTTTGAGTTATTTAACAAATGCAGCTATAGCCTAGAGGTTAGGGTAATGAGCTTGGTGCATCCAGCAAACTTGTGTTTGATTTCCACAACCCCCACTTTCATACTGCATGGCCCTGCACAAGTCACTTAATCTACCTGTGCTCCCAGGACACACCTGGACATCCTCCACTGGAAACCATTGTAAATGAGTCCCTGACTCAATGGTATATTAATTTCTCATGAATAAAGATAAGCATAAAAGAAATTAGATACTGTAGCTTATGCTTTCTATCAGCAGTTAACAGTTCCCAAATGCTAGTGTAGCTGACAAATGTGAAACTTTATTTTCCATCTAGAAAATCTTGTATCTACTATATACTGTTTCATTGGTGTACAAATAAGTATGCCTTCTTTCAAGGAGAAGTTGAAGCTCCGACAAGGTAGGAGTTTCAAGACAAAGGGATGCAGGGACTGTTTCTGGTCCCTCTTAGAATATTACTGCACTGTTGAACATTTTTGTTCTGCTGAGCTTGGCAGGGGGAGAGTCTATGATTCCATATCCCTGCATGGACAATCATTTTGGAATTCAATTACAGCAATATAGTGATTTCCTTTGTGGGAGGGGTATGGGGGAGAGAGAGAGAGAGAGGGAGAGAAAGATTTCTGTAAAGGGTCTGTAAAGGGTATCCCAAGATTAGGTGATAGGGTTGCATAAAACAGATTGGGAGGAGAACAACATTGCACTATTAAGTTGGTTGATTCTGCTGGAGTAACAGCTGGCACCATCATGCCATTCCACCGGCCTGGTGGTGCTGAGGGTTGAGGTGCTGGATTCCACACCTTGTGTCATGCCCATGACCTGGGTTCAAGAGTAGATTCAGGGCACCGGGGTTCAGCAGATGGAGGAGATGATTGAACATCCAGCTGATTACTATCCTCTTCTGAGGTGTGTTGCAGGGGATTCCCCAATTCAGAGCAGCTCCCGGTGGAGACCAAGACCATTACATCTAAGCGGGGACATGAATGGGGTGAGGATGCAGTGGACATCTGTGGGAGGGGGAAGATACATGCCACACACTGATGTCACTGCATGGTAGTGCCTCAGGGGAAAAACCTATGGAGGAAAACCTTGGCTGCCAGGGTGCTGACAGTGAACCCGATTGACTAGCACACACGCCCATCACCAGTCCTGACATGACTTGACACTTCATGATCCCCTCCCCTGTATGGGACTGTGGTTGACAGGGGATCCAGCACCCAATTCCTCAGTCAGGAAGGGATTCAGGCTGGGCAGTAAAAGGACAATCGAGTGGGTCTTGCCTGAGAGAGTACCTGACGACCAGTGACTGGAGCAAAAAGGTATTGATAAAAAAAACCATCATGCCATTGTCTTCAGAGTAGTCAAGGGCCAGAGATGTGAATTTAAACTTCACCAGCGAAGTGATTACAAAGCACCAGAAATTTGCCTTTGCAAAGCTTTGTAAAGTTTCCACTGAAAGTAGGAACTTTGACTTCCCAAAAATTGCAAAGCTTTTACTGAAAAGTGACTATTTTTTGGACACTTTGTGAGCACATTTTGGTAAATTTACCAAAAAAGGCAACTTTGACAATATGAACTTCATGAATTTGGTGAATTTCCACTTCAGGAATTCCACAGAATTCACAAATTAATTTGCAACATGAATTTTGGCCACTTCATCCATCCCTAGTCAAGGCTATTGTTTCATGCATCAGTGTTCGGAACTCCTAAAACAGAAACAAAATCAGGAGACTGTGACTGTCCCTGATTTTGGCATCTGGATAATATTTGTTGACGTTAGGCATTGAAATATGAGAACAGAAGGACCACACCAACAAGAGGCCCAAGTAGCACTGTGTCAACGATTCACAGTGACAGAACATGATGCTAATTGAAGCCTGTTGCCCTAAAGTAAGAAAAACACATGGGTTCCCAGGCCCCAAAGATCAGTGGTATTCCAAGTCTTCTGCTGTTACAGGGCCTCACAGTAGGAATATTTGCTAGATTATATCAGATCATCAGCATTTTAGAGGATGGGGTAAAAAGACTTTGAACTCAGGCTACTGCTGTGTGGTAGTAGCTGTAGGTTTTAGAGCGCACTTGGGCTTGTATTCCTGCAGGTAGATGGAGGGAGGTTAAGTTACAGTGCAATATATAGTTAGAACACACTTACAAGGAGGAAGGGAGAGAGGGAGCGAGATTGTGAGTAGAGCAAATACTTTGCGCTGAAGAGCAGCATTAATATCAGCTGCTGATGCAGTGCTCCACCGTGTCCTCTCAGTGTGAGGATGGTGCAGCAATGGTGGCTCAAAGATTTGGCAATCAGTGAAAACCAGGCACGTTATTAAAAACACTGTAATTAATCTACCCATTCAATGCCAGGCAACATTTTTCACCTGTATCTACATAGGTCTGATCCATTCTGCAGTGTAAGGGTTAAACACAGAGACTCAGAAAAGGCCAAGATATGTGAAAGGAAAATGTAAAATATAAAAAATCCTGACATGCAAATGATCAATTTACCTATTTCTTATTCAGTTCACCCAGTGTGAGCGCCTCTTAGCTTTAATACTCCTAAATCCATTTTTCTGGAGGAGCTTCAGAAAAGTTCAAATTACTTCCCAGAGTTCTGCAATCCCTCTGCTTTACCTCACATCAAATGCTTTCCAAAGAGACTGTAAGTGAATGTCCCCGGCCCTCATAGCTGGATGGACAGAGGGAGCTTTGTTGCTAAGCAACATGGAGCCATTTCTGATTCTGCTGAAATCCAGTTGATTATGCTGCTTTGGGAGGTTAAGTATAAAACTATAGTTAAAATGGGAGGTACTTGTGTGACAGAATTACTGAGTTCCCCCTATCATGTCAGTTTCTGATGTATTAATACTAGGGGATATCTAACCCCCTGACAACAATGAAAAAGTTTGTTATAAAAGAATACTGGTTTACATCAACACAATGCAGACCAGCTTTACAAAGAAAAAGATTGAAGATAATAAACACTGGTGGACAAAGAGGGATAAAACCCAATATGAACAGTAGGTTCCAGGGCAGATAGGGAACTCCTAGCTGACTACATGGGCCATTGATCTTTTTCTGCTATCATTGTGTATGCTTCTCTATAGTCAGCAGTTAATACAAGTATAAATACTTGTATACCAACTGTTTTTTTTTTTTCAATTTCTTTAATACGGTGTGTTTTTTAATTTTTTTTCTTGCTTTCTTGCTATGCTCACTACAGTAAAGCTAAGTATCTTGGTATGGCTCTGTGCTGTTTTGTCATCAGAAATGTATAGTTGCTTAATCTTGAAACATCCACATTATGAATTTAAAGTACACAGTGAACAGGTAACCACAGGGAAAGAGATTTTTTAAAACTGTTGGCAGTGGCCATATTTCTTGGCACAAGTCATTAATAACAAAACTGCAACACTACAAAGAAGGGCTTGGTGAACCACAAACAAAATATTCTAATAAGCCATGAAAACTTGTATAGTTAATGCCATTTTATGTATAGTATCACTATATATAAATATAATGAGTTGTATTGCTGGCTACTGTACAAGCTTTATTAAACAAAAGAAAATTAAGTAAAGCTGTGTGAAGTGTTGCAAAGTTATACATTCATGAGGTAATTATGTTTAAAACGGTTATGAGTTTTAAATCATTAGTGGTAGGAACATAATTGTTACAGTATATTGTTGCTTTATCATTTACTGTAATGTTAACTGTCCTAACCAGGACTTCTATGTAAATGAACATTGCTCAATGGAGCATTTTCCTAGTAAAATAAATAAATACACATACAATGAATGGTTGCAGTCAGTGTTACTTGGTCCATCATTTCAATATATAGTGCTATACACAGGAAAGTACTGTACCAGTACACATTTTTGTATTCAATATGGGATTTGGATTTTTTTTAATATGTTTCTCCTGGGACAAATATATCACTACAAACTGGAAGTATGTTGATTTATAGTAACTTACTCGGCTCTGGTGCTGACACCACATTTAATTTAAAATAATATGTTCCCAGCCCAAATAGTTCCAAAGTTACTGTACCTCTTCTCAAAATAATCACCTGTAGAAAATTATATAATTAGAGTTATTATGGCTAGGAACTTAATTTTTGATACATTAAAGCTTGAAGCAGGGCTACATGATTCAGCATATTGATACATAGTGCTATATACTGGAATATATCAATATATGCTTTTAAATGCATCAATGGATTGTTTAAATATGATGTCATGGGGACAAATGTACATCGACAAGTTTTATATATATTAGCATATAGCAATAGACTGAGTTGTAATACTGACTCAAAGCTATAATCCAAATAATGTAGAGTTGTGAGGAATTTTCACATTCCATTTCTGGTGGATTTCTGTTGAATTTCAGAAATTATGTCTAATTCTGCAGAATTCGGTGGCAAGCAGAATTAAACCATTCTGAGAGTGTTTGCAGTTTCCATTTTGAACAGCAAATTAGTGTTTTACAGTTTACACACCACAGATTAGATTCCTGCCATTTACATTGCTTCTTCAATGTAGTGTAAACTGCAGAAAACTAATCAATGGTTTACATTAAACCTTAAAGAGAAACTGTAGAAGTCAATTCACAGGTTACGTGAACTGCAGAAACCTAAAACTAATCTGTGGTTTAAATAATAAATCACGTAGAAAATGTTTTTCAATTCTAGAGACTTTATCAAGAGTCACTGGATAGTTTGATGCCTTTTATTGGACCAATATATGGGGTACATCTTATACAAAGATGGTATAGTGCACAAGTTTTTGGGGCCCACAGGTCCCTTCTTTAGGTGACTAGTAAACAAAGCAAAAGAAGGCAAATTTATATAAACTGTGATGCATTGTTTCAAAATAATTATGATAGACCAGGTGAGATGAATTTAACAGGAAGGGTGGCTGGGCAAAGAATAGGCAGAGGTTTATAACTGTGAAGAGATTAGCAGGAAGTGCTAAGATATTCATGAGAGGCTGAAGAAATGTCATGAAGTGTTAATTTGAATGGTATCCTGACAGGAACACAATAAAGAATAAAGACCTGAGACACACAGAGTGTGTGAGTGTGTGTGTGTGTGTGTGTGTGTGTGGAGGGGGGCACAGAAGTCAAAAAACTTATTTATAAAAAGTAACATAAAGTATTAAAGTTTCCCATATTGTGCCATAAACACAATGTGCCGAGTGGGTCTGTTAAAGATTGAGTTAAATTGTATGATATTGTTTATTCAAAAGGGGGGTGGGGTGTAGGTTGGCCCAGTGGCATAGAGGGCTGAGGCAGCAATGCTTTACCTCCTGCCATGCCAGTGTGACCTGTGTTCATGGTGCGAGTGGGTCATCAGGGGCCGGCTGAGGTGGGAGAGGACTGCATATCCAGAGGACAGCTATCCTCTCCTCTCCCAGACAGGGGGTAAACAGAGGCCAGTGATTGCCTGACATCTAGCAGAGGCTAGGTGTTGGCATGCCTGGCCCTGTACAATGGGACACGGAGGCAATGCAGCCAGTGGACATGCTGCATGTGGACGCACATATGGCATGCCCACTGTCAGCACTGTATGCTCTGCTTGCCAATGGAAAAATGGCAGCCCTGGTTGAGTGGCTTGATGGCCACCCATTGGGAATGCACCACCTCCAGAAGGCATCACCAAATATTGGATCCATTCCTGATGGGGAGTTGGGGCTCCCTGCCACCCTGCTATGGAAGGCAAGCTGTGAGGGTAGTTTGGCGATGTCCCAAAGGTGGAGGATGGTGCGGAATGGATGGCAGCAGATTAATTCAGGATGCCAGGTAAAAGGAGCCAACCAGGGGGCCAGGAGGAGAAAATACTAACAAAATGAAAAAAGGGGGAGTGGAAGTTGCCCTTTATGTCAGAGAAGGTATTAAATCAATAGTAGTACAGGGCAGGTAGGGGGAGGCCAAGGCACTGTGGGTCACTTTTAACCCAGGCAATGGCATAGCAATTCACACTGGCATGACCTACAGGCCTCCAGCACAGAGACAGGAGGTAGACAGGGCAATAGTGGAAGAAATACAAAGGATGGCAGCAAAGGGGGAGGTACTGATACTGGGTGATTTTAATATGCTGGATGTAGATTACACCATCCCAGTGGCTGCCTCAGCCAGGAGCTGAGACAACTTGGAATCCTTGATGGAGGTAGGCCTGAGGCAGTTAGTGCAGGAACCCACCAGGGACAAGGTGATTTTGGACCTGATACTGATCAATGGGGACAGAATCATGGAGATCCAGGTGGATGGTCACCCAGGATCCAGCGACCACTGGACTGTGTGGTTTAATACTGGTAGTGTCACAGTTATGCCACACAAAGGTGAGGGTTCTGGATTTTAGGAGGGTGAATTTTGCTAGGATGGGGATTACAATCAAAGAAGCCCTGGTGAGGAAGGAAGGAAGGAAGGAAGGAAGGAAGGAAGGAAGGAAGGAAGTGGAGAGGGGGACTGAGGAGCAGTGGGCACACCTAAAGGGTGTCATACTGGAGGTGACAAATCAGTGCATTAGTCTAAGAAATGAGGGTAAGAGAAGGAACAAACCACTATGGTTCTCAAAGCAGGTGGCAGAGAAAATAAGGGGCAAAAAGATGGCTTTCAGAAAATACAAGGAGACACAGAAGGAAGTGGATCAGTTGGTGTACCTAGATAAACAGAAGAAAGCAGGAAAAGCAGTTAGGAGCGCAAAGGTGCAAACCGAGGAAAGATTAGCACACACAATAAAGAAAGGGGATGAGGCATTCTATAGATACATTACTGAAAGAAAGAAGGCTAGAGCTGGGATTGTAAGGCTTAGAGGGGAGAAAGTGGTGTGTGTTGAGGGAGACCTATAAAAAGAATCAATACTGAATATATATTTCTGTTCAGTATACCTCAGTCGTGGACAAGATTATGGAGGTGCTGCTTAAGAAAAAGATTGCAGAACACTTGGAATCCAGAGGAGCGCAGGATCCAAGGCAGCATGGATTCACAGCAGGAAGGTCATGTCAAACAAATCTGATATACTTTTTGACTTGGTGACTTAGAATGTGGATCGGGGGAGTGGTGGATATCGCCTACCTCTATTTCAGCATGGCCATTGACACCATTCCACACAGAAGACTGGTTAACAAGTTGGGTAGCCTGATGGTGGGTCACAAAGTGGAGAACTGGGATAGAAATTGGTTGGGGGACAGATAGCAGAAGGTGGTGGTTAATGGGATCCAATGTGAAGAAAGGGGGTGACCAGTGGGGTGCCTCAAGAATCACTCATGGGGCCAGTTCTTTTTAATGGCTACATTAGTGACATTGCTGAAGGGCTGGAGGGGAAGGTTTTTTTATTTGCAGATGACACCAAGATCTGCAACAGTGCAGACACTCCGGGGGGGGGTGTGTGGTTAGAAAATGAGGAGGGACCTAGCAAAGCTGAAAAATTGGTCCAATGTATGGCGATTAAAATTTAATGCAAAGAAGTACAAAATTATGCACCTGGGGTGCAGAAACCCTGCGGAGAGCTACAGGATGAGGATGGAGTTGCTGATGGTTACCAGGGAAGAAAGGGATTTAGAGATAATCATCTCAGATAACCTAAAGGTGTCCAAACAGTGCACCAAGATTGTGGAGAGAGCCAATAGCATGTTGAGGTGCATAGGAAGGGGTATCACTAGCAGAAGAAAGGAGGAGGTGATTCCACTGTACAAAATGCTGATGAGGCATCATCAGGAGTACTGTGTACAGTTCTGGAGGCTGCATTCTTGTAAGGACATATAGAAGGTGGAGGCCGTTCAGAGAAGGGCAACAAAAATGGTGCAGAACTTGCACCAGGAGACATATGAGGAGAGATTAAAATACCTCAGTATGTATACACTGGAAGAGAGGCAGGAACAGTGAGATATGATAGAAACCTTAAAGTATCTCAAGGGCATAAACAAAATGCAAGTGGGTGACCTCTTTTAGTATAGGAGGTGTTCAAGGACAAGGGGGTATGATATGTAATTGAAAGGAGACAAGATAAAGGAGAATGTGAGGTAGTTTTTTTTTCAGTGAAAGGGAGATAGATGCATTGGATAGCCTACCCCAGGAAGTAGTGGGAGCTAGCACAGTGGGGGGATTCAAACATGCACATGATAGGCACAAGGGAACCCTAGAGGTGGATAGGAAAGGCTAAAGCCAATGACCAAGTAGGCTCAGTGACCACTGATGCAGGAAGGGAATATGGGCAGACTGGGTGGAACTAGCAGTCCTTATCTGCCAGTAAATGCTAGGCTACTATATATTTTTATCCCCATGTCCTTCTCTCATGTGTGTTTTTGAAGTTGCCTCTTAGTATTGGGACAGACAGGTCTGAGAGGGAATGGTCTGATTGGCAAACTTGTTGTCCCACTAGTGTGCTGATAACTTAGTTTACTATTGTGTATCAGTGGTGGTTAATACTGGTTTGCAGTGGTTGCACTGTTTCCCCTATATAGCATCCATTTGTGCATTTTTTGCACTGACTTAGGTAAACCACGTTGCTTGATTGACATGTGTGTGATCCATTTATTTTATTGTGCTGTTCTGGCCTGTTTCAATGGTGGTCTCTGTGCATATGTGGATGCAGGTCTTACATCTTACATTGTTACATGGTGTTGTTCATCTAATTCCATGGTTATTTTGATCTGCTTGGAGTTTGTTATGGATTATTATGCTAGAAAGGTTAGAAGGCTGCTTGTAGACAATGACAGGTGATTCAGGAAAGATGTCTCCAAGTCTTTCATTAAACATCTGCAGCTTGCTCCCTAAACTTGACTGCCTGAAGACCAGGGTCACTCAGCATTACCCAGATGTGTTATCTGTCATGGGAACCTGGCTATACTCGAAGATATCTGACATGGCCATCTCTCTGCCCGGCTACACCCTACACAGACAGGACCAACGATGGAGGGGGAGCTGTGTCATCTACACCAAAGATCACCTCCAGGGTCATGTAATACTCCCACCATGTAGCAGTGACAGTCTACAAGCCCTAGCCATCAAACTGCCACTAAGGGCCCAACACAGAGTGCTCACTCTACTCTCAGTTTATATTCTGCCAAAACTATCTCTGTCTGGTGCCAACAGCCTGCTGGACTACATCAACACACTGAGCCTAAACACGGAAATAGTACTATTAGGAGACTTTAATATTAACTAGCTCTCACCTGCATCTACCGCTATCAAAGACACCCTTACCACAATCCATTTCTCCCAAATGGTGGAGACCCTGACCAGATTCAGTTATAAGATTGGCACCAGCACACTGCTCGACTGGGTCCTCATGAACTGCCCTGCTCATATCTCCGACCTTACCATTCTCTCTGATGCCCTGAGCAACCACTCCCCTGTCAAATGTTTATGGAACAACAACTACTGTAAGTTTCCCACCAAAAATGGCTGCTCTTAAAGGTCCACCTGCCACAACTAAAAGCTGACCTCAAACTCCTCGACTGGTCAGACCTCATAGAATCCAATTATATGGACACAGCGCTCAACCTCCTTATTGCAAAAATTTTATGCTGTCTGCGACAAACAAGCCCCTGTCAAAACAAGGAAAGCAAAAGGACCTCTTAATCCCTGGATTACCCCCACTCTAATAGCACTGCTTGATACAAGAGATCAATACTGGCTGAAAGCTAGCTCACAGGGCTCTGTAGCATACATCCAGTGATATTAAAAGGATTGCAATTGCTGTACAAAAGTGATCAGACAGGCAAAGAGTAAATTTTACAAAGAAGTCCTCACCGACTCATGGAACAGCAACAAGTCCTTCTGGGCAAACCTGCAGGATATTACAGGGAAAGATCCCAAAACACCCCCCTGATATGTTCACTGTCAAGGGAGTCCTGACCTTAAACCCTCTACTCATTGCCAACTCACTGAATCAGGCATTTACTGACCTCAGTAGTGTTCTCCCAGCAGACATCTTCAAAGCCCCTAACCCGAGAGACACTGCAAGGGTGTCTACACCACCTCCCCTCCAACCGCCTTTCTGCTTCAAGATAGTATCTGAGGCAGATGCAGAAAAATACATAGAGAAGGTCCTAGGAAAGTCAAAACATAGTGGGGACTCACTGGACCTCAAATTTGTTCGCCTGACATTGGATGAAATAATTGGACCACTAACAAAAATAATTAACCTCGCCCTGTGACACTCTCAAGTCCCTCAAAGATGGAAGTCTGCCACAGTAACTCCTGTACATAAAAGTGTAAACCAAACTTTACACAACAATTACAGAACAATCTCCATACTCCATCCACTCTCCAAGGCACTGGAGTGGATTGTGGCTGACCAAATGGTAGACTATCTTAACCAACACAAGCTCCTCTGCTCAGAGCAACATAGGTTCTGGGGTGGCCACAGTATCCTCAAGGCCCTTCTAGAATTTACTGGGTTTATCAATAACACCTTGGACCAAGGCCACCTAGTAGGAGCATCCTTCATTGACCTATCAAAGGCTTTTGATACGGTTCACCATGCCCTCTTCCTCGAGCAGCTTTCTGAAATTGGACTTCAACAGAAACCATGGACTGGTTTAGCAGCTATCTGAACCTCCACTCCCAAAAAGTTAGGACTGTGGAAGTCCTATCCAATAGCTGACCTGTCAGATTCGGTGTACCACAAGGGTCGATACTGGGACTGCGGCTATTCAGTGTCTTCTTAAATAACCTACCAGCCACTTGCCAATGCCCCATGCTCTTATATATTGATGGCACAGTAATCTTTGCCAGAAACCCACACCTGGATCGCCACAAAACAGATCTCCAAAGTGGCTTCGCATCAGCTGAAGAATGGTTCACAGAACAAAAGCTGGTCATGAATTATAAAAAGACCAAAACCATGCCCTATGCAACAACCCAAAACAAACTAAAACACTACCCCTTGGCAATACAGAATGACAGTGGCAGCACCCTGGAACTTGTCCCACACTTCAAATACCTGGGGGTTACAATCGACTTCTCCATGTACTTCACACAGCACATCGACAACACTGCTAAAGCCATCAACACCAGAATCGGCATCTCTACCGACACAGGCACTGTCTCACCCATGAAACACTGAGCCAGGCAATTAACAGCTGGATTGTATTCCTTATAGATTATGGACTGGTAATGTATTGATCTGCAACTGACACAGCACTCCAACGAATCTCTTTTGCCCTAAATAAAGCCTGCCATTTGCTTACAAATGCACCTAAACTAACCCATACCTGTGAACTCTATAACTGTGCTGCCTGGCCCCAACTTAACAACAGAATAAGATACCAAACCTGCCTTCTTGCCAAAAAGGTTACACTAAACCGGCTTCCACTTGGAGTCCAGAACCTACTGTCCCTACCGCTAAACACCAAACAAACCAGGAGCTCTTCCACAGAAAACTTTTATGTGCCCAGTTGCCACACATCCATGGAACATTGTGATTTCTCCTACCGGGGATCATGTTGGACAAATGTGCTACTGCCTGATATCTCTGATGCTACTACTCTTGGATTCTTCAAACTCAGACTGTGCCAACAACTTATTGGCAAGAGTTCCTACAGGGGTCACCTCTGAGACACCCCACACACTGACTGACTACCACCAGCACTTCCCAGCCCCTATCCCTTGGGATAGGCAAACCCAGGAACTTAGAAGTCTCCCCCCAACCTCTTGTACCCCTATCCTGTCCCAGTCAAACCCCTGCCTCTTCTCATACTGCCCTGCTTACCCTGCCCTTCTTTCCCCCTTCCTTCTTCTGCTCCTCCTACTGATGTAGGCATACTTTGTACAATGCTGCAGCTTACCTGTTCCTGGCTGGATTTTATGTACCCATTATGTTTAATACTGTCATTATTTGTTTGCTGAACTCTCATTGTATTATCTGTAAATTGTCTTCAGTCTTTCTTTTTTTTTTGCCTTGTTGTTTAATGTATTTGATGTGGAACCTCTTAACGAGCATCTGCTCACAGGTGTACCCAACACTTCAATAAATACAATCTTCACTCAACATGGGTTGTAGTGCTTTAATCATTTGCTGAAGGGGTGTTAGCATGGGGCTGTATGTAACAAGCAGTGGCGTGTAATCTGTTTGATTTTTTTTGCCTGCATTCCAGTAGATTTTCTTGTGGTATTTGTACAGCATGTTCCATTTCTCTGTCAATTTGCCTTGGCAAGTGGCCCTGCTGGATGAAGGAATTAAGAAGTGAGGAGATATGCCTGTTTCTTGTTATCTCATCTGAGCAGATCCAATGATATTGAGCTGTCTGACTGTAGATCACATATTTTTTTGTGTGTTCCTTGGGCAGAAGCTGGAATTATGCAGGCATCCATGCTGATCAGTTGGTTTTCAGTAAACAGCAGTTTGTATATATCCCATCATTCGTGATTCTAACTGTGGTATCCAGAACATTTATGCTGGGCAGTGGAGTACTCAGTAATGAGTTTTATAGCATGGTGAAAGTTGTTAAAATCTTGATGGAACTTTTTAAGGGAGTGGTCACCTTCTAGCCAAATGAGGAATATGTCATCTATATATGACAGGCCCCACGGGGCTGCTATGCCATACGTTGCTAATTGGGAATCTCCTCCTGCTGTTTAATTTCAGTTGTCTAGGTTACTCAAATGTATTATTTATCTATTTTCTGTATTACATAGCAATCTTATGTTTTGTGTTAACTGTCAAGTTTTTGTTATGTCTCTGCTGTTTTACATCCTGATGTGGAACCTTTGCGAAAGAGTGTATACTCAAAAGTTGTAACTGAATTACCAAATAAATAAATATATAGAATGTAGACTCGTGGTTTATGTGGGTGCTGTAACAAAAAATCTTTTTCTAGACAGGTCATGAAAAGATTGATGTATTGTAGTGCCATGTTTGTGCGCATTGCTCTTGGTCTATAAAAAGTGCCTGTCATTAAAGGTGAAGTTGTGTGTCAGAATGAATTGTATTAGAATGCTGATCGTGGTTTCTGGAACGTCTCTTATAGATGTGTTGTCCTGTAAAAATCTCTGAAATGCTTATATATTATCTTCATGTGGGATATTATTGTAGAGGACACTGATGTCCATTGTGGCTAGGATAGTGTTGGGTGGTAGTTGTCCAGTTTGCTTGAGTTTCCTGAGAAAAATCACTGGTGGCCTGAGTGAAAATGCTGGTAGCTGTCACTAGCAGTTTTAAAATGGATTCAGTGAGTCTTATAATATTTTGACTGTGTGTGCCTATTCCAGAGATGATGTGTTGAACTGAATTTCCAGGTTTGTGTATCTTAGGCAGCATGTAAAATGTCCGTGGAGGTTGATTTATTCAGAATTAGTTTAACTGTTCTTGGATGTTGTTCAGTAGAAGTTTAATGATTTAAGTCCTGTTTACTGTATGGTAGGGTCCTCTGTGAGTTACCTGTAATTAGTTGTATCTGACAGCTGTCTGTATTCCTCTCTGATGTAATTCTCTGTATTAACAACTACAGCTTCACTTTTATCAGCTTGTTTTATTATGATGTTATGGTTGTTTTTCAGAGTTTGCATTGTCCTTTTTTCCAGTAGTTCAATATTAAGCAAGAGTTTCTTCTGTATGTTTAGGATCTGAAAATGTATTCTTTTTCAGAAGCAGTCAAATCCATACATCTAATTTGGGATTGTGTCAACTCCAAGGGGTCCATGCTGATGATTTCTTTGTGCTGTCATACTGCATTGTTTATGTGCTGCTGCTACCAAAGAAGTATTCCTTTAGGCAAAGTTGCCTAAAGTATTCCTCCATCTTACCACAGAATCTGACTTTATCAAATTCCTGTGTGTGGCAGAAAGTTAAGCCCTTGGATAATATACATATTTCAGCTGGTGTACGTTCTTCATTTGATAGGTTGATCACTGATAGTTGCTGGATTGCATCATCCTGTTCCACACTGTTGGTGTTGTGGTTTAATTCATCTGGATGAGTCAAGGCACTGCTTGTAGCCTCTGTCTTGTAATTCTTGAAGTCTTTTCCTATCTTGCGATAGCGCTGCTTAGACAGCTTTTCGATAATGTGTTTGGAAATCCCACCTCAATTATGGCAGTACACTGTTGTTGTTTTCTTGAAGGGTGCAGGTGTGTTGATAAATTTTAATTTTGAGAGAAGATTTTCTGGAGTACATCTGATGAAAAGGGAGATTCTAAATTTTTCATATGTCTTATAAAACAGTTGTTCCACATACGTTTAATTGTATGCATTAGAAGTGGGTTGTAGATTTGAAGTCCTTTAGGCACAATATTCTGTTTGCTGCATGCAGTTAGGAAGTAGATGTTGCAATCAAGTTTAGCTTCCTTTTTCTTCATGTTGCAGCATTGCCATTTCAGATGGTTAATTGCAATATCTTCCATTACTTAAAAAGAGATGTTAGCCATATCGGTGCTTGGAAAACAGGAGTGGCTGAATAGTTTGATACCTTTTATTGGACTCACATATGTCATGCAAAGATGGTAAAGTACTCAAGTTTTCAGGGCCCCACAGGTCCCGTCTTCAGGTGAATAGCAAACTAAGCAAAATAAGTTGAATTCATATACACTGTAATGCATTGTTGCAAAATAATTATGATAGGAGAGATGAGAAGAACTTAACAGGAAGGGTGGGTGGGCAATAAATAGGAACAGGTATATAACTGTGAGGGAATAATTAGCAAGAAGTGCTAAGCTATTTGTAACAGAGGCTGAATGGATCACTTGAAATGTTAATCTGAAAGGTATCCTGACAGGAACACAGAATAAATAAAGACCTGAGATAAACAGAGTGCAGGGTTATATACACTGTGATACATTATTTTAAAATAATTATAATTTAGGTCAGAAGAACTTAACAGGATGGGTGATTGGACAATGAATAAGAACAGGTCTATAGCTGTGAGGGAATGATTAGCAGGAAGAGCTAAGATATTCATAAGAGAGGCTTAATGGATGCCTTGAAGTGTTAATTTGAATGGTATCCTTCAGGAACAAAGATTAAAAGTTATCCCTGCTAAGTACAAACACTCAGAATCCTGACATTAAGGGGTCCTACATTTGGTAGCCCTACACACACCCACCCAACAGAAGGAAGCTGGTGCCAACAGAGGTAAGGTAGCAGACGTGACAAACTGCTACTTACCCCAGTTCAGCCAGCATGACATTCTCGACTTGAGTTCTGTTCCTGGGAGCAGAAATTTTTTTTTCACACTGTTGTTGCCCTGGTGACTTTCCTAACCTACTCTGAGGTCCACTCCCCTTGGAGTTGGTTATTTTAGTTACATGGAGTGCGAGGGGTGCGAGGGGCTTGCCCCTCACATTGCACTAAGACCCTGTTTATCTTCCAACATTTGGTCTCCTGAACTCAGGCTTATGGAGTTCGGGAGACTGACTGTCAGAATTGCATAGTAAATCTGATTAAAGACCTGAGATAGACAGAGTATGGGGTGTCACTGAAAGAAAAAAATGTTTGTAAAAGTAACATGTCATTGCCCTCTATGAAGATGGTATATCAGTATGTCAGAGGTTTTTAAAGGACAACACATTGAAAGGAAACATTCCAGAAACCATGATTAACACCCTGATACAATTTATTCTGACATACAACTTCATATTTAATGGCAGGCACTTTCGACAGACCATGCTGACAATGGGAACGCCTTCAGGAATTGACCCAGGTATCTGTCCCCCTCAACCAGCGCAACACTAGAGAGACCGTGAGGGATGGGGGAGAGAATCTGCATGCCAGGAGGGGGCAGCAGGCAGAAGGAGCATGGGTGGTGCCCTAGGGGGCATCAGGGAGACATCGGGAATGACAGAGTGTTATGTGACATCCAGCATGGGTGCCATTTGCAGAACCAGATAGTCAACCGGATGGGACCATGTCACAGAGTGTTGCCAGGAACAGACAGTGATATGGGCCCAGCCTAGGCAGTTGACCCATGTTTCAACAACTCAGAACTCTGTAGGTGGAAGGTAGCCTGCCACAATGTGACAGTGTAGGTGCTTAGGGACTGTTACAGTTCCTGGACAAGATTCTCCCCTGGCACTGGCAGCCCTCAACCTACAGTTCCAGCTTCCTGCCTACAGGTTTCATAGTTTGTTAGCACCATGGGGCAGCTGCCAGGACTGTGATCATGTGGGGCCATGTCTTTGTCCATCCATGGCAAACCCCAACCCCCATGGAGTGGTCCAATCTGATCAGTTGTCTGGCTCTGCAAATGGCATCCCTGCTGGGTGCCACTCACATTCTGCCATTCCTGCTGTCTCCTCAACATCACCCGAGGACACTCCCATGCCCTTCTGTTGCAAGGGTGGTACAGGGCAGCTTGGGTGCAAGGTATCCTGATTTCTAAGCAGCCTGTGTTTAAAAATCAGGATTGCCACAATATTTCATATAAAGTGCCACTTGCATCACACCGATTTGGTGCAGGCACCTTAAGTTAAACATATCATTTTTTGAAATTCAACAACTTTATTGTTTTTGTCATACATATAACTAGCAAGGAGGTTTCAAGGTTAATCATACAGGAATACTAACCAAAATAGACAAGGAATAACAAACACCAGTCTGTCTCTGGATCAAATAAAACTAAAACAATACCAATACCCCTACAAAACCATCCTCCCTCCACCCTTGTCTCACTCCCCACCCACCCCTCCCCTGGAGTGTGCCTAATATACATAACACACAAGAGAGTCTAGAATTAGAAACCAACAGTTAATATTTGCCAAAAATGAGTAAAATAGACCAACTAAAATAAGCAGAGACATGTATTTTCAATATGTCAATTCAAATATAAGGCTTATAATTTACCCCATTTGCGATTAAATGCATCCATACAATTCCGGGAACTGGCTTTCAACCTCTCGGTATTGAAACAAAGTGACATTTCCTTCAACCATCCCTCATGTGTTATGACCAATTGGTCCACCCAGTGCTCAAGAATGAATCTTTTGACCACAATAGAAATTAAGGCCATGTGAAATCTACACTCCTTGATCTTAATGGTCAAAAGCATCCCAAGGATACATATCTCTATAGTAAACAAGTCCCCTAATCCCAGTAGATGGTCTAGGCTGGATTGAATTGCATTCCAGAATGGTGCCACTTTGTTACAATGCCAGAAAATATTAATCAGATTCCCTTCGGATGTACTACATCTGGTACAGATTGCCATAGGAAGCCTACCCGGTTTGGCTAGTTTAACAGGAGTGTAATACATATTATTAAAATATGATACTGAATAAGTCTATGCTGGTCTTGGGTAAGATATCTATGCAGGTCCTTCCAGACCTGACTCCACACAGGAATAACATCAGTCAGAAGGGAAGTCCAAACTTTAGAACTCTGGAGGGTGTTTGGAAATTTGATTCCCAAAAGGAAAGAGTAAATCGCTGATATTCCATAGGGCTTACTGGAGTATACCTGTACCTGTTCCAAAAAGGTCCTAACCTGGGATTGTGAAAACGTAATTCCAAAGTTGGACACCATAAGGTGTCTCAGCTGAAACACTTTGAAACTGTATTTCTGAGGAATATTGAATTTAACTATTATATCAGGGGATGATAGGAGAGCAGTCTGACCAAACAGGTCCTCTACTAAAACATCCTGTATCTGAGGAAGCCAAAGTTAAACACATAATTTTGAAAATCGGACCCATCATCCCTGATCCAGCTGTCACTGCCTGCAAGCAGTCCCTTAGCCTAACATAATCCACAGCAAACTCCCAGCAGATGAAATAGTAAGTAAGTAAACTGTATTTACTGAGGGCACTTTCCCTGGGATTCAAAGCATTTTACATGGTTCAGAACAGTTCAAAACATAATTATTTCAAAATAAAGAAAACACATACAACAAATATATCTATATAGCTATATATATATATATATATATATTATATTTATAATCATCCAACTAAAAATACAATTTAAATAAAATTAATTAGTTAATTAAATAAATAGCAATACATATTAGTAAAATACATTTTCAAACCAGCCAGTTAACCAGATGCCATTTCCTATAGTCCAAAGGGTTCCTTGAACAAGTGTGATTTCAGACCCCTCTTAAAGGCCTCCAGTGAGGGGGACCTCACTCAAAGATCTTGGTAGCAAGTTCCACTGGACTGGGCCAGCTACCTCAAAGGCCCTGTCACCAGATGATATCAGCCATGCCTTGAGAACCCCTTAGAGGCCCACTGAAAAGGAATGGAGAAGATGGCATGAATGATGAGTCAGTTGGTTACACAGATAGCTAGGGCCCAGTCCATAAGGAGCTTTATAGGTCAGTAAATCGACCTTAATGGTTATTGTCACCTCACCAGCAGCTAATGTGGATCAAGCAGGACCAGGGTCACATGACAAAACCTCGGATGGCCTATTAGCACCCTGGTGCCGTATTCTGTACCAGCTAAAGGCAAAGTAGGACCCTTCCTTTCATTCTGAGGTATACAGCATTGCAGTAGTCAGGTCTGGAAGTCACAAAAACATTAACCAGCAAGGGCAAGTCATCAGGTGGGATTAACGCTTTAATTTGGGTAATGTTCCTGAGGTGGTAGAAGCCACTCCAGACAACAGATGACACCTATGCCTCCAGTGTCAATCTATTATCCATGATGACCCCCAGATTTTTTGCCTGGTAGAAGCAGTAACAGAAGAGGAGAGGAACCAAGAATCAAGCCAGTCACTTCTCCAGCCTTCTGCACACCCCGCAGATGGTTAGGCTCAGTCACCAGAACCTTTGTCTTCTCATGGCTAAGGTTCAGCCAGCTAAAAGAAATCCAGTCCTGGATCCTGGCCAAGAAAACTTTCAGTACTTCAACCACATCATGCGTACTGTTCACAAATGACAAATACAGCTGGGTGTCATCTGCATAGCAGTGAAACCCCATGCTATAACGTCTAGTGATGTCTCCCAGGAGATGCACTTACACTGCAAACAGCATGGGTGACAGAATTGAGCCCTGAGGAAATCCCCATGACAGGGGGTTTGAATAAGAGAAAAAGTTTCCAATAACCACCCCCTAAATCCTGTCTATGAGAATGAACTCAAACCAGTTGATGACAGAGCTAGCAATTCCACAGAGCTCCCAAAGGTGATCCAATGACAAACCATGGCCACAGTGTCAAATGCTGAGGATAGATTGAGTAGAATGAGAATTGATCATTCTCCTTTATCTCTCACCCTGAGGAGATCATTTTGCATCCTAACTAATATGGTCTTTTTACTGGAACTAAATCCTGACTGGAGAGACACGTAGATGCAGTGAGATGTGCCATGAGCTGTAGAGCCACTATTGTCTCTATAACGTTTCCCAAAAAGGGAAGGTTAAATATGGATCTATAATTTGCCAAGCAATCCAGGTCCAGAGAAGGTTTCTTCAGAAGGGGCTTCACCAGTACCTCTTTCAAAGCGCTGGGAAACAACCGCTCTGAGAGCAAACACTGGAAAATCTCAGTGAACAGTGGACCTATGGACTCCACACAGCCCACTAAAAGATGTGTCAGGCCCAGGCTCAGTTTACAACAAGTGGGCCATACTGTAGCTTTGAAGTCACCTCACTGGCATCTTCCACCCCCACTGGCCTAAACTTACTTCACACAGGAGAGTGCTCCTATTGATGACCATCTCTCCACTGTAGTGCTGGGAACAGTCTTGTTGGGACAATCCCAGTCTTTATAGAGGACACTCTGTCAGAGAAGAACATAAAAAACCCTTCACATCTTGTGACTGTTACTGCGCTTACTGGCTGAAGACAGGCAGAATGAAGCAACCTGTCTACTGTCCTGAAGAGCTCAGCCAGTCTGTTCCTCCCTGCAGCAATCTCAATGGACATGAATTTTGCCTTCTTAAGGAAGATTACTCTTATGCACACCATTGTGACTTCACAAAGTAAGTCTGTCCTCCTCAGTTCCAGACCTCTGCCAACAGCACTCTAACCTCCGAGCCCTGATCTTCATCTCTCTGAGATCCCCATCAGACCATGGGGATCTCAATTGAAAAAGCCTGGATCATATCCAAACTCGTGTGACAGATTTGATAACCATGGCAATGGCCCTGTTATGAGCCACCACTGCCTCTCCAGAAACTGCCCCACAAGCAACCATCACACCTGAGAGGTCCATCACCACTCGGAGTCCTTCTGGGGACATCCTCTTTAAAGGGTGCTGGTGGACCATCTCCACAGGGGGGAAAACTACTGGGGGGACCCTGAATGAGAACCTTACCATAAACTTATCTGACCACATGACTGGATCAATCTTGAAGTTATCTGCCTCGAGCCCCAGTGCAAATACTTAGTCCATGATGTGACCATATCTATGGGTCACAGTTGTAGCAACTTGTGCCAGGCCCAACACGACAACATCTGCAGGAAGTCTTGTCCAAATTGTGAGGTGTCATCATCAATCCATGCATTGAAGTCCCCAGAATCAATCATCTGAGTTACTTAAGCACTCTCAGTGCCAAAGTCTGCCACCTCCTGCAGAAATTCCCTCTTGTGCCCCAGAGTCTGGTAAATCAGAAGGATTCTGTAACCTGCTCCTGGACCCCAACATATGGTCTCACATTCAAATGACAAGGTAGACTGTAAGTGGTGGACCAAAAAGTTCAGGTCAGATCTAAAATAGATGGCCACACACCCACCCTTGTGATCCCTCCTCAGGCAATGCACCACAGAGAACCTGACTGGGATGGATGCTTCCAAAACTGGAATGTTATCATCACTTAACCAGGTCTCTCTGATGCAAGCCAGATTGAGCAAGGAAATCAAATTTGCTTTAATTGCTGTCTTGTTCCTTATTGATCTGGCACTGCAAAGCACTGCCCAAAGGAGATGGGTAGAGGTTGTGGGCCTGACAGCTACCTGCCCACTCGGGGAGCTCTGGATATGGGACCCAAATATGTCTGACTTCTCCCTAGATCCCATTTTGCTCCAGGGCACCTCCTGGTCCTCACCACCCTAATAATACACTCCCCAATAGCACTCCCCATACCATGCCACTTACCGTCACACCTTCTTGTAATACTCACCTGTCTATAGTGGCTATACACCATTGCTGGCAGAAGATGGTCATTGAAGAGGATGAGATCTAGCAGCAGGGATGGGACTAGCTAAGCCTGATGGGCCCATCACCTACACAAATAGCTACACTGGCTGATTAACAGACCACACTATGATAGTCAATGTCTCCCAAAACATACAGTCCTAGGCTTAAAACCACCAACCCTTCCCCTCACCCTATATTCACTACATACAACCACACAATATCACTGTCCTAACAATTTAAAATAAATATTCACACACAACAACCATTCAATCACTAACCTATTAACAGTCAAACCAACCCCTCCCCTACCTCCTGGCCTCTTCCTATGAAGCTACAATAGTAGTGATGGTAACAATAAACTAACACAAGACAAAATGGTCAAGAGAATCTGGATACTGTGCTTGAGAGGACAGAGTTCTATGAAGACAGTCATTGAGTCTCAGTTTGTAAACTAAGTTAGCCCTGCTGCCGCTAGAGCTTCTCCTGCTCTAAAATTTTATGAAAAAGGTCCTATGGGGCAAGATGGAATTCACACCAGAACTGTAAAAGAATTAAGCAGAGAACTAGTGACATCACTGACTACCCTTTATAACAAATCATGGGAGGAAGATGTGATAACTGAGGACTGGAAGAAGGCTGATGTGATTCCTCTTCACAAAAGTGGGAGCAAGACAGAGGCAAAAAACTACAGACCTGTCAGTTTGACTTCTGTGGTAGGGAAAGTGATGGAATCACTTCTGAAGGAAAGAATTGTTGTGTACCTAGAGGCCAGTGGGGCACAGGACCCAAGGCAGCATGGGTTCACAGCGGGAAGTTCATGTCAGATGAATCTAATTGATTTCTTTGACTGGGTGACCAAAGTAGTAGACCAGGGAGGGGCTGTGGACATGGTCTACCTAAACTTTAGCAAGGCTTTTGACACAGTCCCACACAAAAGATTAGTAGTCAAATTAACCAGCCTTGGAGTAGGTCCCAGGGTGGTAGCCTGGGTAGAACATTGGCTGAACAACAGGACACAGAAGATAATTGTAAATGGAGTCCACTCTGAAGAAAGAAGGGTTACTAGTGGGGTACTACAGGGTTCAGTACTGGGTCCAGTCCTTTTTAATGTCTTTATAAGTGACATTGCAGAGGGACTGGAAGGAAAAGTATGCCCCTTTGCAGATGACACAAAGATCTGCAACAGGGTTGATACACAAGGAGGCGTGGAAAGGATGAGAAGGGACTTGGCAAAGGTTGGAGGAATGGTCAGAAGTATGGCAGCTTGGATTCAATGCAAAGAAGCGCAAAGTAATGCACTTGGGAAGCAAAATCCAAGGGGAAGATTACACAATAGGGGAGGAGGTAGTAACAATGACAAAAATGGAAAGGGACCTGGGGTTAATCATATCAGATGACCTTAAGGTTGGCAAGCAATGTGAGAAGGTGGTAGGGAGGGCTGGGGGGATACTGGGATGTATAGGGGGAGGCATCACCAGCAGAAAACAGGAAGTTGTTATCCTCCTGTACTGACAGTTGGTGAGACCCCATTTGGAGTACTGAATTCAGTTCTGGAGACCCCTTCTCCGCAAGGACATAGACAGGATGGAGGCAGTTCAGAGGAGGGCAACTAAAATGGTGCAGGGTCTGAAAGAGAAGCCATACGAGGAGAGGCTAAAGGACCTTAATATGTATACCCTTGAGGAAAGGAGGGAGAGGGAGGACATGATAGAAATGTTTAAGTACCTCAGTGGAATCAACAAAGTCCAAGAGGGTAGCATCTTTCAGAAAAAGAGATGTGCAAGAACAAGGGGACACAATTTGAAGATAGAGGGGGGACAGCTCAGGGGCAATGTGAGGAAGTATTTTTTCACAGAGAGGGTGGTGGACACATAGAACAGCCTTCCTGAGGAGGTTGGGGAGTCTAAAACTGTGGAAGAATTCAAGAATGAATGGGACAGACATAAAGCAATTTTTGTGAGGGGGTAGGAAGAAATAGGCTGTTGGTTAAATAGGATCTGCAGCTTATCCTCTAGGTAGGGAAATGGGCAGACTAGGTGGACCAAGCGGTTCTTATCTGCTGTCAAAGTCTATGTTTCTCTGTTTCTATCTCCTGCAGTGCTCTCGCCACTGTTCAAGTGACTTGTATAGCAGAATGGAAAAAAAAGTTTACAGTACAAGTGGTAGAATCGGTGCTCTGATCACTCCATTCCATCCTGAGTTAATTGAGAGAAGGTGACTGCTGAAACTTACTCAGGTTTTCAACTGTCAGGAGCACCAATCAACACCATGGCTTGCAGCACTGCAAACCCTGAGGCATTGAGGGACAAGTCCAACAAAATAGTTCTTCACACGGCAGTTACTGGATCAGGGGCTCATAGGTACTCCAGTTGATCGTTGCCTGCTTCTAGCCATGATTTTCTGTTACTCTTGACCTCTCGTATGTGCAACCCATCAACTGCAATCTGCAGACAGCTCCTATGTGATCTTTGATGAGCCTCTAGACTCAAAGCACAGCCACAGCACACCACTTTATCTTAAGTCCTTTCCAACCAGCTACTGCAATTCCATGCTGAAAATGCAGCCACAGGTTCAAACAAAAATATAATAGTTCAAAACACTGTGCACTCCAAAGAGACTGGACCTCAATCCATAGATGTGGATGAATGTGGACTGTCCTCGGGACAGCACACTGTGGAGATCTAACTTTAACATAAAAAAGCTACAATCCTAATCCTGACTCACTGTCCCAATAATGTTTACTCTTGAGTCCTAAGCCTACAACCTGACTACCAGATGCCAACCTACTTACAGGTAAATCCATAGACTATTTAATTGTTAAAATCTTTTACACTGGATCTAATCTGCTGCCAGTGAAGACTATGGATTCTCCTCTACACAATATTAAATATATAAATAAGAAGAGCAACAAAGGGAATTAATAAGCTCTGCTAGAGCACAAACAAATGGTGACCCAGCCTGGTGGCCATCTTCCCTCCACATACTCACTGAATGAAAGGAACAACACCATGCAACAATGCAAGATGTAAGGCTTGCACTCACATATGCACACAGATCCCCATCGAAACAGGCCACAATAGTACAATAAAAATAAATGGAATCTACATGTCAGTCAAGCAATGTGGTTTACCTAATTCAGTGCAAAAAGTGCACAAATGGATGCTATATAGGGAAAAACATGGTAACCACTGCAAAGCAGGAAGAACCACCACTGAAGCTATAGTGAACTAGGTTGTTATATTGTTCACTAATAACCAGATAAGGCCCACTAGGCAGAAGTGCCTGTTTTCAGGGACAGTACATGAGCACTGGGGTGGTTAAGTGACTTGTTCAGTTACAAAGTATGCAAGTGCAGGCTGTGGGAATCAAACCCAGGTCTTCTGGATGTACCACATTCATTCACAGCTCATTACTCTAACCTCTAAAGTAAACTGCCAGGTTATCAGTGTAAGACAACATGTTTTCCAATCAGATCATAACATCCTGGACCCCTCTGTCCTATTAATAAGAGGTAACTTCAAAAACACACAGGAGAGGGGGACATTGGAACTAAAATATGTCAAACAACTTAATTCAAACTTCAGTAAACTCATTTGGGACATTGGCTTTATGACACACAATGGAAAACTTTCATACTGTATGTTACTTTGTAAAATATGTTTTTTTTTTCTTTGATTCCCTCCACCCCTGCACTGTATGTATCTGAATTCTTTCTTCTGAGTTCCTGTCAGAACAGCTTACACATTAACTCTTCAAGTCATCCAATCAACCTCTGTTGCTAATATCTTAGCACTTCCTGCTAATCATACCCTCAGAGCTGTAGACATTTTCCTGTCCACTGCTCACCTACCCTTCCTATTAAGTTCTTCTCACCTGTCCTCTTACAGTTATTTTGAACCAATGCATCACATAAATTCAGTTTCTTTCACTTAGTTTACTAGTCCCCTGAAGAAAGGACCTGTGGGTCCTGAAAGCTTGTGTACTATATCACCTTTGTATAAGACATGTGTTGGTCCAATAAAAGGTATCAAACTATCCAGCAACTCCTGTTTTCCAAGGACCAATATGGCTAAAGACTCTTTAAGAGAATTTATCACAAAGTATTTCAGAAGCAGAACTGCAATTCCACATTCCACAGAACCCTAAAATTAACTTTCTTGCCAAATCCAAAATGGTTTAAAGTGATATTTTCTTGAGGTAATTACCTTTGTAAAGGTGTAACTTTGAAACTGTTAAGGCTAGAAACTTAATTCTTTCAATAAAATCTTGAAGTCAGTGCTACATGGTCCAGGATATTGATCCGTTTTGCTATATACTGTAGCAGAATGTATTTTTATGCACATTTTAAAAACTGTCATGGAATGAGTTTAAAAATAATGTCATGGAGATGATTGTATAGCAGTATGTGTGTGATGTATTCAGATTTACTGCATAGTCATATTCTAAGTTTTAATGCTGACTCCAATGCTTCATTAAAAAAATAAGTTCCTATCTTAAATGGTTCCAAAGTTAGCACTTCCCAAAGTAATTACCTTTAGAGAGGTTTAACCTTGGAACAGTTAAGAAATTTATTGTTTAAATAAAAGCTTGGAGACAGTGCTACATGAACAAGCACTTATATATATTGGAATGTACTGTATCAATATACATTTGTCATCATTTTTTTTATTGATAGCATGGAGATATATATATATAAACATTTGATGAAAATTCATATATAGCAATGCATATTGAGTTGTAGTGCTGGCTCCACTTTCATACAATAAAAATAATTACCATGATAAGCTCAAGCATTTCATAAGTTATCACTTCTGAAAGCAATTCCCTTCAGAAAGGTACACATTCAGAACCGTTAGAAGTATAAACTCAATTTTATTTTTTAAATGAAATCTGGGAAATAGTGCTGCATGGTCCAGCATTATAGGGACATGGAAGTGCCACTATATTAGTGTATTTAGAGTTTTCTCTTTAAAACTCTGTTTCAAATGCTTATAACTCAGCTGTCTTAGACCCTTGGACTGTAAAATTTGTATGCACTATCTCAGTCGCAGAATCTACAAATGTGGAACATTTTATTAAAATCCATTTTCAAGTAGTTAAGTGTGTTGGAATTCTAAATTTGTTCCCATTTTTGAGATTAAGTTTTTGCCAAAGGATACAGAAAGAATTACAAAGCATTCAGGTAATAAACTTATCAGTTTGATGTTTTAGAGGAATATGTCCTTTATTTTTGGGGGGCAGACTGGCCCCCACCCAGAACTCAGTCTGCACCATGATATCAGTTTTTACAACTCTTCACATGCTTCAGTGGTCACCTTTGTATGCTGCCAATATTCAACTTGACTCTTACTCTAGTATCTTTAGGTCCAAATCCCTCCAGAGTCACTGCTCACACAGTATAATGCCCTTTGCCAAAATGCAAATGACCCACCCATTTAATCACAGCTGAGGACACATTTCTATAGTTATTATAGTTTAATAGCCTGTCTGTTTGGAAATGGATCACAGACTTGCCAGTGTACCCAATGTTATGTTTACCTTAAAAGACTCAGTCACAGAAAGCATGACATATATAAAAATAACATTTAAAATTACAAAATATTTTACAGGATTAAACACACTAAAGACTCTGGGGAATACAGGATACTACAGAAAAGAAAAAATACAACATTTGAAAAGATAGAGATCACACAGAAAAGCTAACTCAAAGCTAAATAAATGTCTATGTAGTACAAAAGAAGCTTACTGCCAACTGGGAACCTATGAGTTATGACAGACTTGAACCTATATTGTTACCAGTACAATGTTCCAGCATAACTGACTACTCAGAGAACAGACATACTTTTAGACAGTAAGCCCACAACCCTGCATTTTTAGCTACTCATATCTGACCTCCTACCTTGACTCTTCCTTTGGTCTCAGAGCCCACCTCTACTACAAAACTAGACTAAACTTGATTTGTGTAATTGCCTCTGCATGCATTGTTCCTTCAGCTCACAGCTGCTTTGCAGGATACCATCTAGCTGGGCAAGCCATTTGCCTGTGGTAAAAACATAACCTCTTTTAGATGAAAGGGACCCAGCATTTTGATGTTTACCCCAAATAAAAACCTTTAGAAGACTCCTCCTCTGGATAGTTGCACAAAGCCAGGACCATCTTTTCCCAGATTCACTGCTTACACCTCCTGCCAGGTAGCTCCACCACATAACTAACATCATTTGCCCTCCTGATCACAGAGCATGGGCCCTCCCAAGTCACCTGTAATTTGTTCTGCAGGATGAGGATGAGTACCATCACCCATTACATGATTTTGTACTCTCTGGATCTGGCCCCACAGTCATACCACATCTTCTGTTTCTGTTGTGCAGTTGTTAAATGCTCCTGGGTGAACCCCATGAGCTCCTTGAGCTGAGACCTGAACTTCAGGATGCACTCTGCAACAGATTCCCCTTGGGGAGTAAGCTCACCCTCCCATTCATGCCTTTCCAAATGAGGGGACCCCTTACCCTGTGGCCAAACAGGAGTTTGAAGGGTGAGAACCCTGTGGACTCCTGTGAGACCCTCTATACGTGAATAAGAGATAAGTACCTATCCACCTCCCTCACATGCTGTTCAGCGAATGGCCTTAACATGGGCTTAAGGGAGGGGGCATGGCTTGCCCTGGTTGAAGATATTTTTCTAATCTGTGGGCTCCTTCACCTCAGGCTTTAATCCTGAAGCATACGCCATCCCCTGTTCACCTGCTACCAGTTACCACAACTTACTGATTGAGTACCATTTTATTCTGACTCGGACCTTCCTTCAGGGCTTTGTACACTGCTTACAGTCTTGCCCACTCCACACTACTCTTTCACACAGCCCAGGCCTCAGCATTGTGATGTACCTCTTCACCAAACATTGTGAAGCTCTGTTTGGCTAAGTCCTGTAGGAACTGAAAGAAATAAAGCTGGTTAACATGCAGAATACCAACTAGTGCAAAAGCTGGAATCCAGAATGACAGCCACAAAGACTCACACTGCACAAATAGAGGGGCCTGAGCCGCCATGAGTTGCAAGCTATCATAAGAGATGAAGAAAAGCAGTTCCATGTTCTGCACAATAAGGTAAATGATTTAGAGAACCAGGGTCAGTGTAATACAATAACTTATGCTTTGTTGGCATCCCAGGGCATGTCAAACTGAGGGACACCATCGCCTTTCTGTATCATGTACTCCCTGCCATCCTGAAATTGCTTGGCAATCATAGGATTGAAACTGAGAGGTCACACAACATCCATGCTCCATGACCCCAAGGCAGCAAGTGGCCCAGACATATCCTGGTCTGATTCCTCCATTTCCAAGTAAAAGAAGACTTTCTTAGATGGACTCAGAAGATAAGGACCCAGGAGTGGTTGGGTCATAGAGTCATGATATTCCAAGACCACTGTACTCCAGGGATTTGACAAACAGAAGGGCCTACAGTACATGGAAGCTCTTCAAGCTCTGACCCGGCAAGGGTTCTTTTCATTCTCAAATAATGTGCCCTCCTCTGTTTAGTCCACAGTGACATTTGCATGACTTTCAGTTCCCCTGAAGCCTTATTAGACAATATCCACAGGAAATGATGTGGGGCTCTCAGATGGAGCTATGGTACAGATAGAAGTGCAAGACAGCTCAGCTTAGTGACCCTGGGAGGATAACACTTGACAGCAGGCACCCAGGCAAAGAGGAACCACTGTAACTGCACTCAGGCCAGAAAGGGTCAGACAGAGCAATGGCTCTGCTCCTGAAGCCACAGTCAAAGCCCTGAGTCATAGGGCAGCAAAGAAGACTCAACTGGTCTCCTGGGTTTGAACCACTATGCTGTGTTGCTTTCGGCTTCCCCATCCAGATCCCCCAGGGCAGAGATTCTGATAAGCCCCCTCTCCTGCTGCTGATGCTGCCTCCACCTGTTACTGAAGCTCCAGCCTCACAACAGCAGCCACTCTCCTAGGCCTCCATCATTGCAGCAACCATCTTCTTACCATTGTCTTGATCCTTGGGAACTGAAGACACTTCTGCCATTCCTCCCCCATCCCTCCCAGTAGCAGACTCTGCTGCCAGTAACCCATGGCTGCTCCACCATGATTGCAGTAATGCTGAAAAAAATGACACTACTCATCTTCACATATGCTTCTACTGAAGGAGGCATACAGGTACAAGCACAGGAGTTTTTTTTAGCTTAGTGGATGTTTGTTACCTAAGGTACTGTTCTTTCCTTTTGATTATTCTCCCCAGTTCTAGTCTGCTTGCTTCCTGTGATGTTTTCGCACTTAGCTTCCATTGCTTGACTTGGCTGCTGCCCCCCAGCAAAGCAAGTGCATGCCTCAAGGCTGGAACTAATACCGTGATTTTGGTCTCAACTGCAGCTTGTTCAGCCCTTGCCCTTCATCGTCAGTGTTTCATATTGGTGGTTGCCTACTCACCAAAGATTGCAAAGTTGTTTGTCATCACTGCACTGATATCCTTTTCTGTTTTTCTTCACTATGTTACTGAGGTCATGCATCTGCTATATTCCTTTTGTTGAACTATTTGATGTTTGTACAGACCAAGGGAATAGTTCACTTAGGTTGATAGCTACTGCAGTGTGTTCCCCAATGTGTTCCCACATCCCTGCCCCTGGGCTGGTTGGCCTAGATACATGTAGACAGGGAACCATTCCCAATGCAGCCCTGACCCTATGAGCACCAGGTTCTGGTTGGGACTTCCATGGGCTGGGCTTACCCTATTTCCAACTGAGAGCATTTCTCTAAGCCTATAACAGCTAATTCAATGTATTCCCTACCTGTCATGCACATACCCCTGGTGTTCTCCTCCCCTTTCCCGATCCCCCCACCCAAGTCCCACACCCATTTGGTAGGTGGATTTGACCTGTGTGGCTACTGTTTCCCGGACCCTTAGACCACCTGGTGTATGCAGCACAGTGGGGGCTCAGCTCAGTTACCTCTTAGCTGGAATTGTCCTGACCAGAGACAAACAGTTCCTGCCAGCACAATATATTTCAGCCTACAGGTTTGGCTGTAGTTAGCTTCACCATTCATTGTTTGTATGGTTAAAGCCCACAGCAAGACTGCTGTTTACACCCATTTAAAGTGCCACCCCAGCCATACTTATTGCTTTCCACTAGCCTGGGATAGAAACAGGAGCACTACATTCAGGTGGTCTTTTGGTTTGTAGGGCACCAGTCATGGATTCTCCTTTGCCAATTTTCTCATGTTGATTTGGTCTCCTGTTGTTTTCCCTCCATTAGTTGGGGAACTGTCTTGTAATGCCCCACCAGGTTCTAATGCTCCAGAAGAGTACCCAGCAGATTCCTTCTACGGTGTGCTCTCTGCCAGCCTACTTAGTCCTTCTTTCCTTCCTCATCTCCCTTCTGTCTCTGCCCCCTCCTCTCAAATGCCTGCCCCAGACCTCAACTAATAGTAACTTCACAGCCATGGCTCCCTATACACTGGGCTAATTTATATATCCTGCTGAAAGTCTCCCTCCTCTGTATACTGGTTGCATCCATGTGGGGCTAGATATGAAGACCTCTGCCTGGGTTGCCAGAGAGCCATCGCAAGACTCTCTCTCTCTCTCTCTTTCTCTCTAGGGATGTCACTTTCTACATTCCTCACACCTCTCAACTAGGATTGAAGCTTTGGGGATGAATGGTTTGTTGATCATTTCTATTTAATTCACCCAAAATGCTTTGTGTTACCATTGACTAGCCTCAAATGCCACCCAAGTTAACAGTATATTTGAGGTTTCATTGTTTGTTGCATTTGTACTGACCATGTTTACTGTGCCTTATATATTGTTTTGTCCTCAGTGGTGTCACATGCTCTTACACCCGAACCCTAGTGTATGGGCATAGCCCCTTAGAATACCAGAGACCATGGCAAGGTACTCCCTTGTAATCCCACAAATGTATACCATGTCTTTTATGCAGTGGGCCCCCTTCCTTCACAGGTGGTGAGATTCTTGCTTGCTATTTCCATGGCACTCTTTCTCTCATGTTCCTCTCTCACATCCCCATGAAAGCTGATATCCACTGCCACAGCTGAAATATCTGGATTAAATTCACTGGTAAACTTTAAGCACATAATGACCCACCTGCATGGAATGCATACCAAACTGGCCCTATTTCAGTTGACCAAGCTTACTAGCCAACAGCCCCAGAAATTATATAGGTGATAGTTGGGCTTAGAAATCTATAGTGCATCAGTGACCATGAAGAGAGGGTATCTCCATCCTGGTCCACAAATCCCTTGACTGGAAGCTACTTAAGAACTCAGTCAACAGTGAGGGCAGATGGTCCTTTACCCTTTTTGATATTCCTCATAACACCCTAGTTGTGGGCAATCTCTATGCCCTAAACTTTGATTGTATGAGATGGCTGACAGGGTTACACAGTTTAACTTGTAACACGTGATCCTTATCATTGGTGGGGACTTTAATCTCACCATGGACCCCTCACTGGACAGGAGCCATGGCAAACAGTAATCCAACACAAAGGCTGCTCAGGTTGTTTCATTACGGCTTCAGGACTAGGACTTATCTGATATCTAGTGGGTCCATAATCCACAGGTGTGGGATTACACTTGCTATTTAGTAGTCCACTGTTCCAACAGTCACCTTGGCATGTGGCTAACCTCTAAAAATGCCACCTCTTTGTTAATGCTGTTCAACATCACCCCCCTCATTTTCTCTGATCATGCTCCTGTCCAGTTGGCCCTCCTGCTGGGACAACCTGCCCACCACTTCCCCAGCTTGCACCTTAATCCTCTTCTGTTACTCGACCCTTAGTTCCATCCTTGGCCTAAGGAGAAGGTCAACAAATACATCAGCCATAATGATACTGGGGGCCACCTTGTCAGCTACCCTGTAGGAGGCATTCAAAGCCACTATTGGTGGCCAAATTAAGAGATACACCTCACACAGGTGTAAGGAAAGGGAGCGAGAACTCTCTGATCTGGAAGCAAAGCTTAGCTTGAAGGAGGTGGAATTTAAAGTACACCCCAATGTGGGAGCCCAGTCTCAGTCCTACAAAGCCATCCTGAAATTACATACAGACATTAAAGCTCTCAGAGTTCATTAAAGCCTAGCTAGTGATACTATGATTTCACCAGCATACAGAGCAAGAGGGGTGGCAAACTCCTTACCTATTGACTCAGGAAACAGCAGGCAGAATGACACTTAGCCACTTTGTGTAGTGCCTGAGGGAAGCTGTGTACCACTTCTCCAGTGATTAACTGTGCAGTGCAGGACTTTTATGCCCATCTTTACCAGTCTATATAATTCCCAGATACACCTGCTGTAAAGTCCTTCCTATTCAAACTTTAAGTTCCTCATCTTACACCAGAGCAGGAAGACTTGTTTGACCTTCCAATCTCATCAGCTGAAATAGAGTAGGCATTTAAGGGCCACAACCCCCTGGAAGACCCCTAGTAAAGATGTCTTTCCAGCCAAACTCTACCACATGCTCTCTTCATTCATCTACATGGTGCTCCATTGACTCTTCCAGAATGTTAGCACCTCAGGCTTCCTTCCCCCCATGATGGCCACTGCTACTGTAACAGTCTTACCTAAAAAGGGAAAGACCCCATCCAACCCACTAGTTACTGCCAGATCTCACTGGTTTCAGTGGATAGCAAGATATATGCTAAGGCTCTAGATAACAGGCTTCATGGCCTGATACTCTTCCTGGTACCCCCCTCACAGGTAGGGTTCATCTATGGAAGACTAAGCTGTGACCACCTACTGACCCTGGTTAACCTGATGACCATTGCTCAGCAGGACCCCTTTTCACAGGCAGCAGTAGTCATCAACTTCAAGAAGGTGTTTGATTCTGTGGGCTGTGGTTACCTGTACAAAATTCTCACCAACATGGGGTTTGGGGGGCACTTCTTGGCATACATCTGAATTATTGTATGCCAACCCCTGAGCACAGGTTCTCACTAATGACACCCTTTCACCTCCTTTTGTCCTAGTGCAGGGCACCAGGCAGGGTTGCTCCCTTCCTTCTTCCTTTCTGTGTTAGCCACAGAGCCCCCTGAGGAGGTCATTTGACAACACCCCAATGTAGTGGGAGTCACAATGGGTTAGACCTAATATAAAACATTGCTATATGCAGATGATCTACTGGTCACACTGGGCAATTCCCATGATAGTATCCACCCCCTGATGGACCTGTTATACACATTTTCCATGTTATCTTGGCTCTGGATACACCAAGGGAAAACTGAAGTCCTATCCATAAATAAGAAATGCCTTTCTCACGCATACCAGTCACTGAGGTTGCGGTGTGCTTTGAACTATATTTTATACCTTGGCCTTAAGATTACTTACCAGGTGGGTAGAATCTGTGAGATTAACTTTACTCCATTCCTGAACAAGCTCAGAATGGAACTGGATCATTGGAAGTCTTCAGCTATCACTGGCAGGCAACATAGAGGTGCTAAGAATGGTTGCTACACCAAATCTGTTTCACCTAATCGCACACATACCTACTGTACACACATTCCCCCACAGCTGGTATGCCTGAATGGACAAACATGTAGATGGCTTCCTCTGGGGAAGGCAGGCATCCATGATACAGCCACCAGCAACTTCAAACATACTGGTGCAAGGGAAGGTGGGGACTTCCTTGGTTCAAGAAGTACTATTAGGTTTTCCAGCCAGTGCAAACCTGCCAGTGGTTTTTGGATCTGGCCCAATCCCCACTTTCTAGTTGGGCATTGAGACTCAGTTGCTGAAGGAGAGGCCTAAGTGTACCACTTCATACCCCACCACCCATAATTTGATTCTCACCTCATGGCACCTGGGGAAATGGTGAGGTAGAGATCTGGCACATCCTAGGACTACCCCCTTATGGAACAATTCCTCCATACAAGTTGGAGGTAAACCTATTTGCTGTACTGTTGGGGTGTGCCATCCTTCAGATGAGACATTAAACTGAGGTCCCTTCTACCCATCCTGGTGCTGTTCTGGTGGGTGTCCAGGTGTAAGTAAAATAACCCAGGGCACTCTTCTTCACAAACTCTCCATAGTGGACATTCCCTGTGTCCTGGCCAACATTCCCCTTCCCATAAACCAGTTCATGCAATTATTCAGGCTGTGTGTGGGTGTTGATGTGCGATATGGCCACCACTACACATTCAGTCACCTCACTACCAGTCTAGCATTGCTTGTAAAGCATGTTGGGATTCACTGTGTATAAAAAGCGCTATATAAATGCTGATTATTATTCCTCTTCTTCTTCTTCTTCTTCTTCTTCTTCTTCTTCTTCTTCTTCCCCTTTCAGGCAACAAATGGGAATAGTGGCTACCTTTTCTGATGTGCTTCTGTCCTGTCTTAACATGCTGAAGTCCTTCCAGGGTCTGCAACATTGGTTTGGTCTGCCCAAGACTGAATTCTGGAGAGTTCTGCAACTACCAAGTTCTCTGACCTCTATTTGAAAGTATCTACAGGAGGACATAGCCAACATGGGAGACCACCCCCTCTTCCTCTCAGGCCATCCCAGTGCAGAGGTAGGGCAGGTGCTATCTACACTACTCTAGTATCAGGGAGTGCATTCCAGATCATTCAACCACTGCTAGAAACCCTTAGGCCATAACCCTGGCACATCCCATATCAGACATTGAATGGAGCTATTGCTGGAGAGCAGCCCATATACTGCTAATGGACCCCCTCAGTAGACTTCTACAAAATAAAAAACTTCTCTGTTGGAATCAAACCTCCTAACATTGCTACTTACTGTACTGCACATCTCCCAAATGATAACTCTTGGAGATGTGGACAAGCTGCAGAACACATCTTTCATTTCCTCTGGTCCTGCCAAGTGATCAAACAATACTAGCATCAGATCAGGGGCCTCAGCAGAAGTGTTCTGCAGTCCCCAATTCCAGATTCACTGACCCTTCTCCTTCTGGGCTCTAAATAGGAGGCTCCAGCATTACCCAGACCCCATATGGACTGGCTCATCAGAGCAATCATGGAACTCAAGCACCTCCTTCTGTGCAGATGGCACTGCACTGAAATCCCTTCTTTTAAACAACTCCTGACTAAACTGGCTCAGATTGCTCACTTTGAATGCCCGGCACATCTTTACTCCAATACCTTTGCTCAATATGGGGACACATAGAGCTGACCTGGTGGCATTGAGGGTTGAGGCACTGGACACCACACCTTGCACCACACCGGCGACCCATGTTCAAGAGCAAGATTTGGCCACCACGGGTCACCAGAGAAGGAGACGTTTGGAGAGTCCACAGGCAGCTGACTTTCTCCTGGGGAGGGAGGGATGCAGGAGTCAGCAATAGGTTGCCTATCAGTGGTGGCTGGGCAGTACTGAGCCAGCATCTGGTTTAGAAATGGGGAAGTAGAGTGACACAGATGTCAGCTGGTGTGTGCACAGGAGTGTGCATGTACCTACCCAGACGTCATTGCATGTTTACGCCCACTGTGGGAGGGATAGGGAAGACCTCACAAACAAGGTAAAACAATGAGCCTTGGGAGGGCGATGATGCTACAAGGCCCCACACCCACTGTTGGACTCCGGCCAGCTGGGTCCTGATCCTTTGTGCCACAGTCCGAAGCCTGCAGCCATTGGATTTCAAGAAGCACTGTAGTAGTGGAAGTGTCCCCACCTTGGGGGGGAGTACAAGCCAGGGGGTTGCTGTCAGGTAAGAACTGTAAAGCAGAGCTCTGGGAGGGGACCCATAGTGGGGGATTCTCAGGCAGGGTGAGAGATGCCAAGAGGTCATCTGAGAGAGATCCCCAGTCTCTGCGACCAGAGGGAAAAAGAGTAAAAATATAAAAATAAAATATGGGGACACATGGGCTCCTTTTTATCCTGCCTGAGAGCTCCAGTAGGGGGTGTGTCTGTTCCTGATCATGATAGAAACATAGAAGTTGATGGTAGATAAGGACTGCAAGGCCCATCCAGTGTGCCCATTTCTTTTTCTACATTATAAATGTGCCATCAGCCTTTGTCTGTCAATGACCTATCTATTCAAACTCATCGTTATTGCTCCCTTATGCCTATCCCATGCCTGTTTGAATCCCTGCACTGTATTCATATCCACCACTTCCAGAGGTAAGCCGTTCCATGCATCCACCACACTTTCTGTGAAAAAGAACTTCCTCACATTGCACATTAATCGGCCTCCCTCTAATCTCATGCTGTGTCCTTTTGTCCTGCTATTTTTCTTAGATTGAAACATGTTAGACTCTTTCACTTTGTTAATGCCCTTAAGGTGTTTGAATGTTTCGATCATATCACCTCTCTCCCTCCTTTGCTCTAGGGTAAACATGTTGAGCTCCATTAATCTGTCCTCATATGTTTTTTGATGCAGTCCCTTCACCATTTGGTTGCCCTTCTCTGGACTGCCTCTATTTGGTTAATGTTCTTGTGAAGATGTGGCCTCCAGTACTGCATGCAGTACTCCAGATGGGGCCAAACCAGTGTCTTGTAAAGAGGGATTATTACCTCCCTCTTCCGACTTGTGATACCCCTACTAATACACCCCAACATCCCCTAGCCTTACCTACTGCTTTAGTGGTCTGCTTGGATGATTTCAGGTCATCGGTGATGATGATGCCCAAGTCTCTTTCTTCCCTTGTGACTGCCAGCAACTCCCCTCCCAGTCTATAGGTGGCTTCAGGGTTTCTCTTCCCTATGTGCATGATCTTGCACTTCTTTGCATTAAACCCCAGTTGTCTCTATTCTGACCATTTTGCTAGTTTATCCAAATCTTGTCTCATTCTGCCCACCCCATCTGGATCATCTACTGTGTTGCAGATCTTGGTGTCATCTGCAAATAGACAAACCTTACCCTCCAGTCCATCCACAATGTCACAGATGAAGATATTGAAGAAGACTGGCTCCAGGACTGATCCCTGAGGTGCCCCACTTGTGACTTGCACCTCTTCTGGCTGTATACCATTTACCACCACTCTGTTTTCTGCCCATCAACTAGTTTGCTACCCAGTTGACCAACTTCTGACCCACCCTGAGCCTACACAGCTTATTAATCAATCTTCTATGTGGAACAGTATCGAAAGCTTTGCTGAAGTCAAGGTAGGTGACATCAACTGCTCCCCCTTGGTCCACCCCTCTGGTTACCCAATCAAAGAAATCGATGAGATTAGTTTGACAGGACCTTCCTTTTGTAAACCCATGCTGTCTTGGATCCTGTGCTCCTATGGTTTCCAGGTATTTCACTATCCTTTCGTTAAGGAGTGCCACCATATTCTTGCCCACTACTGAGGTAAGACTGACTGGTCTGTAGTTCCCTGCCTCCTCCCTGTTACCACTTTTGTGGCACGGGATCACATGAGCCCTTCTCCAGTCTTCTGGGACCTCTCCTGTGCTCAGAGACTCACTAAACAGTTCTGATAATGGCTCTGCTAGTTCCACCTTTAGCTCCTTTAGTACCCTGGGATGTATGCCATCAGGTGTCATTGCCTTGTCCACACTGAGGCTTTATCGAGCTCTTGTGGGACCTTTTCTTTTGTGAAGGGACTAGTGCTCACCTCCCTCCCCCCTGTGTCCATGGTGCTGAGCTGTGGGCCCTGCCCTACCTTCGCTTCAGTAAATACTGAGCAGGAGTATCTATTTAGGATATATGCTTTTACATGGTCCTCCTCCTCACAGGCCCCCTTATCTTCTTTGATCTTAGCAATACCCGCTCTGGACTTTCTCCTTTCACTAATGTATCTATAGAACATCTTGTCACCTTCTTTTACTGTCTGTGCTAGTGTTTCCTCGGTTTGGGCCTTTGCCTGCCTTACTGCTTTCCCTGCTTCCCTTAGGAAAGTTTGGTATCTCTCCCTATCTTCATCCCACTGCATTCACTTATATTTCCTGAAGGCCAGCCTTTTGGCTCTGACCTTTTCTGCTACTGTTTTTGAGAACCAAAGTGGTTTCCTTCTTCTTTTGCACTTCCTCTTCTCTCTAGCACAGTGGGATGTTGCTTCAAGTATTGCATCTTTAATGCTTGCCCACTTTGTCTGTACCCCCTCACCTGTATTTCTTCTTGCCAGAGCTAGCTTAACTCTGGTGGCCATCTTATCAAAGTCAGCTCCTCTGAAGTCCCATATTTTTGCCTTGGAATGGGATGATTTAGTTGTAGTGGCCAAACTGAACCATACCATGTGATGGTCACTGGCTCCCAGGTGACCTTCTACCTGGAGATATGTGATCCTTTCCCTGCTAGTCAGTACTAGATCTAGGATAGCCCTGTCTTTTGTGGGTTGTTGTACCAGTTGTTTGAGGGCCTCCCCTGCAGGGAATCTACCATGTGTCTAGTTCTGGCAGATGTTCCTGCTGGTATTGACCAATCTGTATCTGACATGTTGAAGTCGCCCATTATCAGAACCTCCCCTTTAGCTGTCATGTTTTGTATATCTTCTAACAGTAATGTGTCTATGCCGGCCCCCTGGTCTGGGGGCCTGTAGACAACCCCAGTTCTTATGGCTGTCCCATTTCCTGTTTCCAGGGTGTCCCACAGTTCTGGCTCCAGATGGACTCCAGATCCGCAGCAAAAGGCTTGGGTGAGTACTGCCCACCTCTACATGGGCCCATCATGACCCACCATTTTGGTCTCCCACACCCACCCCCACAGTCATATTACAACCCATATTGTATGTTTTCGTTTCCCAGTACAAAGAAAAGGCTACCCAATTCTATGACATGGCGGTACTTCATGTCATTGTAATTAGTTCTGTTGCTTTTTGTGAGATGTGGAGGACTTTAGCCTTTTTCCAACTAGCATACATGCACCAACTTCTGTAAATTAATATTACCTAGACAGTTATGACATTTATGTGCTACCAGCATTCCACCCTCATACTATGGCAACTTCTATGTGATCCCTATCTAACAGCTCTATTTCATTCTAACTCCAGGCACACTTTGTCTGCATGCACTGTATGTTTTGTTGTGTTGATGAAATTATCAATAAAAAATTATTACCAGCAACATGGAGTTAAGTAATGCTTTAAAACACTCAACCAAACCATTAGCAATGGGGTGGTATGAGAAGTCTCTAAGCAGTTACATCCCACGACTAGCAATTTGGACAGACATACAATACAACTGGTGCCCTCATCCAACAGAATCTATTCAGGAAAACCCCACCTTTCTCAATATCCCAGTAGTTCATTGGCCACTTTTTTTGACTCAGTGTAGGACATAGTTTGCCATTTTCATAAAGATTCTGAGCCAGTCAAAATTCATAGTTAGCCACATTATTGTATAGCTGATTCCTAAGTGTCTAGAAAAGGGTATATCACCATCTAAAGCCAGAATCTGCTTCCTTTACTCCTTAGGAATTACTGTCTGACAGAGTATTACTTTCTCCATTTCTTCCCTTGGAACCCACTCTTGACACAGGAGTCCATTCTCCCAGTATCCTTCCCTTTTTCCTGATCACTAAAGTGCCACCTTCCACCCTGGCGGCTAACTCCCTTAATGTAGGGAATAGGTCACCTTGCTGAGCTATCCCCAGTTCCACATACCTGACCTTATCTAATACACATTCTCCTTTGGGAGAGTTGCCCATGGCTGGGCTGTTCCCAGTCTGTAGCTGTAGCTCAGAACTGCTGCTACTAGCACCTTCTTCAGGTATAACTTCCCCTGCTGCTGAGGGAGGGGTTGTTTCTTGCTGCACTGCCCTCTCTGTGTCCTCAGAAGCAGGTTCCCTAGCCTTATTATGGGTAGTGACACACAAGATTAGCCTGACTGTCAAAGCCATTATCCATAATTACATCAATTGACTGGTCCGGTACAATACCTACCTCCATATACCTCAACCATCTTCCCAGCTTAGATATTTCAAGGCTATTGAACATTGAGACCACAGGACTTGTCAAACCTTTAATTCTGGACAACTGGCCCAGAAGAATCTATTCCTTGTGAATCAAGTCCTGTTTTACCATTAAAATGGAGTTGCACCCTTTGCAATACTCCTTACTTTTTAGACTGTTTGGCTTCCATTTTTGTTCAGGAACTGGCTGGCTTCCCTTATTGTGTCCTGCAGGGTTCCTTTAAAACCAATGATGTCCATCTACCATTGTTTTTGTGCTCAGTGTATGGTTGGCTGGATATGAACTGTTCAGTCCTATCAGCTGCCTCTTTCACTGAGTTAGGAGTCCTATCCAGCAACCATATTCTCAGCTCCTCTAGTACATCCTTGAGGAACTGTTCCATGAGGAACAAATCTTTTATCTGTTCCACAGGCTAGCCTTTGCCCCCTATAACCATTGCTCTACCAGATTGCCTAGCTGTGTAAACATTTCAGAATAGCTATCTCCTGGTGCCTTCCTTAACCTTCTAAATGTTTGTCTACTGGCCTCAGGAGTCAATTTAAAATGTTATAACAAGTTATTTTTCACTTTACTATAGTCCAAGCAGTTCTCATTGTCTATCCTGGTGAAGGCTTCTAATGCCCTGCCTGTAAGGAGTGGCAAAGGGTGAATTGGCTAAGAAGAATTGTCTAATTCAAATTGCCTACAAATCCTCTAAGAAGATTTTTAAAATAAATCAAGATAATCCTATTCTTGATATTTGAGAAAGATTTTGGAATCAATTTTGGCTTCTTGGGTTGTACCCTGATATTGTTACTTATGGTTTGTGGGACTGCCTTCTAGTGCATAATCTCCTTCTGCTGTATCTCTCATGTTCATGGTCTCATGGTTGCACCTCTCTCATCTGAGTTTCATACTCTCTCAGCTGAATATCATGCTGTCGCTCAACTGGATCTCATGCTGGCAATACCTTTCTCACTCCTGTCTCATCTGGATCTCATGGTGGCACTACTTCTCTTGCTCCTCTGCCTCCAGCCTCAGGTTTTGCAGCTTTGCCTTCACTTTCACCCTCTGCAGATCAGTATATGCCTTTTGCCTCTCAGCCTCTGCCTTTGCCTTAAACAGGGTGCACTCCAGCTGCATCATTTATAACTGGTCTGCTTGAGCAGCTGCCACAGTTATAGTCCCTGACTCATTTACACTCTCCCCAGCCTTTGTTTCATTATTTTGACTAGCAGTGGCCATGTTTGCAACATTGCACTGTCCACTTTTCTCAAGGATATCTATGAGGTCTGCCCATGGCTGGTCTTCCTTAAAGACAAGCCCTTTCCTTTTGCGCAGATCCTCAAGGTATTCACAAAAATACCACCAACAGCCTAATCTGGTTTAAGGTCAGCTGGCATTCATCTGTATCACCTCCCATGAAAATAGGCAGGATTTGTCTAGTGCACTTACCCAGTCAACAAAAATTAAATAATAAAAAAAAGTATGACAACTTCAATTTCTCGTATGGCCCAGACATACTGTAATGTCTTCTAGCTGTCTACTTTTGCTTCCAACAAAATTAATGATGTAATAAATCCAGTATCCTCTTTGTATATGCTGTTCAGTGACTAGACAGATAACCATTTTATTGACAATCCTTTTCAGATCCCAACTGTTGCCAAACAGTTTGTCGTAGACTGGTTCTCTACCTGAACTCAATCTGCACCGAGCTACCACTTTTCACAACCATTCAGATGCCTGAACAGACACCTTGGTATGCTGCCACTACTATGGTTGACTCTCACTCAGAGTATTTTTAGGTCAGAATCCCACCCGAGCCACTGATTAAGTAGTAGAGTGCCATTTCCCAAAAAGCAAATGACCAACCCCTTTAGTCACAGCTGAGAACATGTTTCTTAAGATTGAGTAGTGTAGTAGCCTGTCCCACAGATTTGCCAGTTTAATCCAGGTTATCTTTACCTTAAAAGACTCAGTCACAGAAGTCATAATGTGTACCAATACCATGTAATATTCCATGATTTTTACATATGTTACCAGACTAAATATACTAAAGTCTGAGGGGGGGGACACATATTCAGATGAGATGCATCTCCAGATTTAAGCAGGCCATCTGGGGCATGGTCATATTCAAAGGCCACCGATGCATCCCTGCACCCCCTACTGCACTGCTGTGCACAATATTGTGATGTGCCTATGCAAATGAGGGGTCCCTCATGCATATGCCATGCATCAAAATATTCAGAATCCTCCTGGCAAAGACATGGCTGGGTGCACTGGTGCAAAGACAAGTTTTTCAAACCATACCCTAACTATGTGTGTGGCAGGCTGGAGCCCTGCACACAGTCTAGGGCCTGGTACACAGCTTCCCCATGAGCCCTGATTCCTGTTTTGTTAGGTCATATCCCCGATCAAAGTGCTCTGGTAGCCTAGTATCCCCTCTATCCCCAGTCTCTGTTTTGTTAATACATATCCTGACCCTTCAGCCTCAGTAGTCTAGTGCCCCCTGCGACCACTGTAATAAATCAAACACACCCAATCCCCATTTCCATAGTGTAGGGACCCTCCACCCCAGCCCCAATCACTTTAGTAAAGAAAACATTACCTGATCACCATTTCCATTGGACCCCCCTGCCCAGCCCAGATCACTGTATGAAATAAAAAATTACCTGATCCCCATTTCCATAGTGTAGGGGACCCCTTCCCCTTCCCCAGCCCAGATCACTGTAATGAATAAGAACTCCCCCTGATTACCATTCCCTGGTGGTTAGTGGTCCCTCCACTCTGGTAGGCAGTGACCACCTCACATCCCCCATCCTTACCCATGCCAGTGACTGGCACAGCCCTCCTCACCCTGTCATGGCCAGCCACTGACTGATTGGTTCCAGAGCACATACAGTAAGGACTACACCCTCATTGGTTGCCTTGACAACCAATGAGTGCATACTACCTACTGTAAGTGCTCTGGGACTGATCAGTCAGTGGCTGGCTGTGGCTGGGTGATGAGGGCTGTGTCAGTCACTGGCATGGGTCAGGATTGAGGGTGTGTGGTGGTGGGTTACTGCCTACCAGGGTGGTGGGGGGCCACTAACAAACAGGGAATGGCAATCAGGGGTTTAAGTATTTATTACAGGGATCGTGGCTGGGGAGGAGCGTCCCTACTCAATGCAAACAGGTATTGGGTTATTTTATGTTTAATACATTTATTGAGGCTATGAAGGGGGGGTTCCTTCACTATGAAAAAGGGGATTGGTTATTTATTCTTTACTACAGTGATCAGGGCTGGGGAGGGGGTCCTCTACACCATTGAAATGGGGATCGGGGTTTGTTTTATTTATTTTGGTGATCAGGGCTAGCCTGATGCAGCCATGCAAATAAGCACATAATGGGCATGCAAATGGACCCTGTGTGCTGTACATACCCAATTGGCTCATTTGCATGTTTGGGCTGAATACCGCCCAAGGGGCCTGCGTGTATATAGGTATGTTGTCAGTCTCAGTGGCTCAGTAGGTAGCACACTTGCCTCTAAGGCCAGGAGATCAGAAGGCTGTGGGTTCTATCCCCACATCAGGCACTTGGGTTAATATCCCAATACTGACTTTGTAGTGCAGCATGAGGGAGGTGCTGCACTCCTGAGGTACTGCCTTCTAGATGAGGCATTAAACCGAGGTCCCATATGCCTGTTCTGATGGTAGTGCAGGTGGATGTTAAAGATCCCATGGCACTTCTCGAAAAGAGTAGGGGAATTTTTTATTAGAATAACAAAATCAAAACAATACAAAACAGTGTTGCCTCACACAAAAGAAAAGTACAAATCATAACAAAAGCAAATAATATTACAGTCATACATATCCAAGCAGGCTGTCTAATACAGAAGTAGAACTCAAATCTAATCCCAAGACATAAAGGACCTCCCCACTAAAATAGTGGGGGAATTGTTTATTGCAAGCATAACACATTTTATACAGTACATTTCAGTAGTACATCATACAAAATCAGAAAAAAAAGGAAAAATCAAGACCATAAATAAGTATTATTTCATACAGTAACCCCAAACATAAGGAAAACAGTATAACCAAACCTCCCTCCCCCACCACACTAAAAGAGTAGGGGAATTTTTTATTGAAAGCATAACAAATTATATGCAATTTAGCATTACATCATACAAAATCATAAAAAAGGAAAAATCAAGAACATAAATAAGTATTATTTCATACAGTAACTCCAAACATAAGAAAAACATTACAGACAACCCCCATCCCCCACCCCACTAAAAGAGATGAGGAATTTTTTATTGACAAAACATAAAAGCATGATACATCCAAACAAGAATATAGCACAGGAAAGCATAAAAAATAGGAAAGAAATGAAAGTATGTATTACATCATACATATAAACAAAAAGTAAACAAAACAGAGTATCTCTACTATGAATCAGAAAAAAGAACATCATAAATGAATAATGAACATCGTACACCCCAAAAAAAAACAGTTGGTAAAGAGCTGCAAAACCAAAATAAATATAGCAAACACCCCCATCCCCTCATATGAAAAGATTAGGAAAAATAGGTGAAATCATAGTAAAACAAACAGAAAGCAGCATGACATCATGCAAAGCCAGAAAAAAAGCAAGAACATAAAAATAATTTATTTTCTGATGTTCTTTTTTCTGATTCCTAGTAGATATACTCTGTTTTGTTTACTTTTTGTTTATATGTATGATGTAATACATATTTTCATTTCTTTCCTATTTTTTATGCTTTCCTGTGCTATATTGCTGTTCGGATGTATAGCATGCACCAAGCAGGAAAGGGATCTTGGGGTTATCATCTCTGATGACCTCAAGGTAGAGAAACAGTGTGACAAGGCAGCAGGAAAAGCAAATAGGATGCTGGGATGCATAGGCAGGGGCATCACCAGCAGGAAAAGGGAGGTCGTAATTCCACTATACAAGACACTAGTGAGGCCCCACCTGGAGTACAGGGTACAGTTCTGGAGACCTTACCTACGTAAGGACATAGACAGGGTAGAGAAGGTTCAGAGGAGGGCAACAAAGATGGTACATGGATTGCATCACAAGTCCTATGAGGACAGGTTGACAGAATTGAATATGTACTCCCTGGAGGAGAGGAGGGAGGGAGAGAGGGGATATGATAGAGACATACAAGTATCTTACAGGGAGGAATAGGGTGCAGGAATGCACTATTTTTAAGTGAAAAAGATGTTCCAGGACTAGAGGGCATGGGATGAAGTGGAGGGAGGATGATTCAGAGGAAATGTGAGGAAGAATTTCTTCACAGACCGGGTGGTGGACAAGTGGAACACCCTGCCAGAGGAAGTGGTGGGGGCTAAAACAATCACAGGATTTAAGAATGCATGGGATAGACATAAAGGAATTCTGGAGGTCGGGGTAAGGGGCAACAGACTTCTAGGAAAATAATAACTGAACTTACAAGCTCAAATGGGCAGACTGGGTGAGCCATAGGCCCTTATCTGTTGACACTGTCTATGTATCTATGTATCTATGTAGATCATACAGTAGCCCCAAACTGAAAGAAAACAACATAACCCAACCCTTTCCTCCTTCCTACTGACCAAGTAGGGGGAATCATAATGGAATAACAGCAAAACCAAAAAAATACAAACAGTGGTAAGCCACCAAAATAAGGGGCCCAAAACAAAACTGACTGCCATCCCCAAACCTAAATGAAACACAGACAAGATCAAGCAGCAGAAAGCCTCTCACATGAAGCCCAGTAGAGCTGGTATGTATCACAGGGCAGAGAAGCACACTCTCTATCTTGAATAGAGCGGAGATCTGAAAAAATCTGATCCATAATATGTGTGCTCGTATAAGATTTCTGTTGCAACAACTGAGCACAATGGGTCTGCCATAGAAAAAAACCTACAGAGGGCAAAGACAAGATGCAGGGTACTAGGATAATAATGAGAAAGGGAGGCAGGAAACAGCCCATACACAAGAATGTCATACGAAATTGATGTAAGACACTTTTCCTTCCATTTATGGAGCCAACGAGTCCAAAAATCCTTACTAAAAGGACAATCACAAAAAAATGAGTCATGGTTCCAATTACACCTGGACAAGTATCCCTAAAACACATACGCTGCTCCAAAGACTTATGCGGGTAATTACCACGCACCCCCAATCTCCTATGGCACAACAACCAAGTAACATCCCATAACTTTGCAGGAAGTCTAGGGACAGTAAGCTGGCAACAAATCACAGTAGTATCCAATTCAGTAACAAGAGCATTCAATAGCCTTGGGGTATCTGAAAAAGAGGAAAGCAAAACAGTATGATACAATTGCTTCCTAGACTGAGATTGCTGTACCTGAGGGTTCAAGTGCCATTGCCGGATCTTAAGAAAAGTGGGAAACAAGAAGGAGAGAATACCTAAAGTCCTAAAGTTCTGAGGGACTTCCAAAGGAGTACCAATTCATTTCACACACAAAGGAGTCACCCAGGCACTCAAAATAGAAACCCAAGGAGGGGGAGAAGGTTGCAACAGAAAAGGAAACAAAAACTTAAGAAACAGGCAATGAAAAAAACACAGGATTCAACATCCAAACACCTCCCTGACAATAATCATGATATAAAAAAAACCCACCGGACAGGATTTAAATGAGAACCCCAAAAACCTTGAAAACAAAAACACCATTGACTTTGGCTTCCAAAACAAAAGAAAGAGGGAAAACAGCAGCCACATGTAAAATAAAGGAAGAACTAAAGTCTTCAAAAGCCAAACACGTTTCTTCTTGGAAATAGACCGACCCTTCCAAGAGGTAACAAGCTGGAGACCTTTATCAATAGCCAAATTCCAATTATACAGAGAATCAAGGACTGCCAAAATACAGACCCACAATTTTAAGAGGATCAGAAACAACAGGAATCCCAGCCACAGAAGTAGTAGTAGAGGAGGGCACAGAGCAGGGAAATATCTTAGCCATACTTTTATGAAAATTCAATTGAGAACCAGAAAGAGAACTAAAGTCAGAAAATAGATGTGTGAAACCTGAAGCAGAAAGACAGGACATGGTACAAACACATAAATCATCAGCGTACACAAAAACAGTAAGTACAGAGTGACCATCTGGAAGGAACAAGGGAGGGTTAGTGGGACAGGAGCTCAACATAGAAACATAGAATTTGATGGCAGATAAGGACTGCTTGGCCCACCTAGTCTGCCCATTTTCTAGCTAACAGAAAAGCTGCAGATCCTAGTTAACCAACAGCTTACTTCCTCCTACCCCCCACTAGGACTGCCTTATGCCTGTCCCATGCATTCTTAAATTCCCCCACTGTTCTTGACTCCATGACCTCCTCAGGGAGGCTGTTCCATGCATCCACAACCCTCTCTGTGAAAAAATACTTCCTCACATTACCTCTGAGCCATCCCCCCTCTATCTTCAAATTGTGCCCCCTTGTTCTTGCACATCTCTTTTTCTGAAAGATGCTACCCTCTTGGACTTTGTTGATTCCCTTGAGGTACTTGAAAGGATCTATCATGTCCCTTCTCTCCCTTCTTTCCTCAAGGGTATACATATTAAGCTCCTTTAGTCTTTCTTCGTATGTCTTCTGGTGCAGATCCTGCACCATTTTGATTGCCTTCCTCTGGACAGCCTCCACTCTGTCTATGTCTTTGTGGAGATGGGGTCTCCAGAACTGCACACAGTACTCCAGATGGGGTCTCACCAATTGTCTGTACAGAGGGATAACAACTTCCTGTTTTCTACTATTGATGCCTCTTCCTATGCATCCCAGTATCCCCCAGCCTTCCTTACTGCCTTCTCACATTGCTTGCCCACCTTTAGGTCATCTGATATAATTACCCCCAGGTCCCTTTCTATTTTTACTGTTGTCAGTATCTCACCCCCCACTGTGTACACTTCCCCTGGGTTTTTGTTTCCCATGTGCATTACTTTGCACTTCTTTGCATTGAATCTGAGCTGCCATACATTTGACCATTCCTCCAACTTTGCCAAGTCCCTTCTCATCCTTTCCAACTTTTCAACTTACTCAACAAAGGGTCAAACTGGAACAAATACAAAAAGGGACTTAAAGGACAACCCTGCGACACTCCCCGCTTACTCAAAAATGCAGCACCAGGAGAATGGTTGACATGAGGGGTGATCCAGGCAGTGATATATGAAAGCTTAAGCCAAGAGATAAAACCAGAAGGAATATGGTAGTGTGCCAAAACAGAAAACAAAAAGGAATGCTCCACCCAATCAAAAGACTTTTCTTAATCCAAAGAAAACACTACAGCCCTACTTATATCAGTACAAGAACACACCACATCCCTAAGATGAGACAAAGCATGTAGCATGCTGACCCAGGATAGCACAAGTCTGAGCTGTGGAAATAACAACGTCTGCTATGGGCAGGAGCTGTGCCAAAAAATGACAGCCAGAATCTTATAATCCACATTAAGGAGGCTCAAAGGTCTCCAGTTCCATAAATCAGAACGGTCACCTTTTTTATAAATCAAAGCAAAACAGCATCTGAAAAATGTCAAGGGACTGAAGATGAAGCCAAAATGTCATTAAACACAATAGTCAGAGCTGGGGCAAAAAAAAATCTATGAAAGAGTGGTAAAGCTCAGCTGTCAAACCATCCAACCCCAGAGAAGTACGCTGTTTCTGTTTCTTAATAGCAGTCATCATTTCCGAAACAGAAATGAGATATACAAGAGCAAGAAATAGGTCCTCAGAAACCTCAGGAATGACCAAATCAGAAAGATACTCAGCCGGATCCAAAACAGACGAGATAGTACCAAACATCCCTTCCACATGGGATTGTACAATGTGCTGCAAAATTGGAAGAGAAGTATGGTGCAGTCCTGTGAGGGGATTAACTAAACCATCAATAATCATGGAAGAGATCCTATTGGAATAACTCCTATAAGGATCAAATGCAGTCTTAGAAGCCTGTGTGCTGCACTGAGCTTCAAAAGAGGGCATGATCATACTGATATTGTTCCATAACAGATTTCAAAACCTGAATTTGGCTGGAGAGATCAAGACGGAATTCAGAAGCCCTAGAATAAGTATCCAAAAGCAGCTGATAAAGTTGGGAATACCAAAAATAAGTAGAGTGGGACCGAGAGACGGCAGATTTGATAAAAAACTGACGAAGGTCAGTTTTAGTATCCTCCCATCAGAGGACAGAAGAAGAATAAGCATCCAGTACAGAAACTCTACCTCATAACAAATCCAGACAACCCTGAGAGATAAGAGAATCAGTCAATAAGGAACTATTCAACTTCCAACTTGTAAAAGAAGCAAACGGATAAGGTTCAGCACTAGGAGAGCAGAGCAATGCAACTGCCAAATGATCCGACATCTCACAAGGAATTACAAAAGCCTGGGAGACCGAAACATTCCTGGAAATGAAGAAAAAATCAATCCGTGTTGCAAGAGCTCACTTATAAAAGGTTTTTGCACCGTGCTGGTGAATAGAGGTAAAAGCATCCACCAAATGGGCAGAAAGAAGGATTTTAGACAGGGTAGCAGCATCACTAAAAAGCTTGTGGGCATTACTAGGTCTATCAGAAACAGAAAGGCCACAATTGAAATCATCACCAAAGTAAACTTGTTGAGTGGTAAATAAATAAGGTTGGATAGCAAGAAACAAAGCAGACGGCGCCGCAATACTCTGTGGCACATAAGTATTAATTAAACAAAAAGGAACAAAATCAAAAGAACCATCAATAAGGAGAACCCTCCCTAGAAACACATCGAGAACTCTGGAAATCTTAAACCGATGGCCAAAAAACAAAATGCCCACCCCATCGCAGAGACCCTCCCAATGTGACCAAAAGGAGGGCCCCACAGTCCATCGATGTCTCACCTGAGCAACCTCAAACCTAGATTTAAGCCTGGTATCCTGAACAAAATAAACATCCTGTTTTAAGGAAAGCAAGAAACCAACCGTAGATAGCTGTTTACGGAAATATTTCATACTGCACATATTCAAAGTGCAGCACCGCAAAACAGGCTGCTGAGGCATGGGCAATAAAGGTCAAAAGAGATGTAGAGAACTGCAATGGGCATCATGGGCAGGAAAAAGGAAAAAATCTGACCAAAAACAGAAAGCCCAGAAAAAAGAAACCCTCAAAAATCACCTAAGAGGGAACTGCGTTCTCTGCATCTTTTCCAACCAAGACATTTCTGTACCAGATTCAGAAGAAAGGTCCATATGAGAGGAAGAGGCATGAGAAGAATCAGAGTCCTCTTCCTCATCTTCAGTATCCCCCCATTGTCTTCTTTTAGCTAGCAACTGGAACTTATTTCAAGTAATAACAGTAGTAGCAGGGGCATGAGACTCAGACTTACGCATACCCTTCCCACGTTTAGTAGAAGGGACAGTAACAAATGGCAGATCACTTTGGGGGGGAGGCATAACATCCATCAACATTGGGACCAGAGAATCGTTAGCAGCAACCACAGGAGAAGCCTGGACAGACTTCAGAACCGGAGTAACAGTCTGAGAAAGAGGGGGCTCCTGGGGGGGAAAAACCGAGGGACACACAAGATCCGGACCAGTAGTAGGCACTGGGCAGGTAGGCGCCAGAGAGAGCTCCTACTGCCACTTCTGGGCCTGTAACTGGGAATTGGAGATAATGGTAGACTGGTCCCAGGGGACCCTATCAACCCTATTATGTTCAGCCCAAGGATATTGGGGGTAGTTATGACTGCGCTCTTCACGCAGGTTACAAAACTGAGCATTAGGACAACCCAAGCTAACATGGCCATAAGCAAGACACAAGGTGCATCTAGGCTGATCACAAGTGTAATTCAGGTGAGTCTGAGAGTCACACTTATAACAGGTGAGAGGCTGGTCAGGGTAGAAACAGATACCCCATCCCAACCAATGTAAAAACTACCAGGAATATGCAGACTCCCCTGCTCAGTTTGCTTAAGCTGAACTTTAATCTTCCAGTCACCTGTCCACACTAAATCTTCATCAAAAATAGGGTGGGGAGAATCTAACAGATCACACCTCTGATGAAGCCAAAACTGTACATCATGGAAATTCACCCCTTCACTACGAAATAATAAAGTAAGTACTTTCACCAAAGGCTTAGTAAGGGGCATGATTAAGAAAGAAGGTCAAACTGGAGTGTTCTTAACCAGTTCATACTGAGTCCAGAATTTTTCCAGAGTCTGAACAGTCTTGAAACTAACGTCATACACAGTTTCCCCTTTGAAATGGATGAAGGAAAACAATGCTGAAGGGCTAATTCCCAGAGAGTCCCTAAGCATATCTTGAAGAACAGTACAGCGTGTCAGGGCCGCAGCAGAATCACCCAGAAACTTCAGTCAAACCACATTTTTCTGCTGAGTGGGTTCCCCAACAGATTAAAACAAATCAGACATTTTGAAAGAAGGAGTCAAGTCCTCAGGGACAGGAGCAGAAGGAGAAGATTGGTAAGCAGGAGAAGCACAGTGTTCTGTCGGTACCTGTGATTGGACCATAACGTCCAAAGAGTCAGCGGTGTTCTCAGTAGCAAGCAGTGGAACAGAAAGATCTGTCTCAGGTTGCACAGGGGGAGAAGATCGAATAGAAACCAAAGCTAGAGCAGTAGGAAAAACATTCGTAGGCATTCCAATAATATCAGCAGCAGAAATAGGACCAGGCAAAGTCCACGGCTTCCCATCCAAAGATCTCTGCCAGCCAGCAGCATGCAGAGCAGCATCTGGAGACCAAGTAGCACTTGATTCAACAGCGGTCCTCGAGGTAGGTCTAAGGTGCAAATGGGAGGGAAGAGGTAAAGGTAAATCAGCAGTGAGGGTTTCAATGGCCTGTTGAAGTGGTGTCTGAGGAGCAGAAGACACAGGATAATCGGCGTCTGGCAAAGTGTCTTGTGTAGAAGCATCATCACAAATCAACTGTAGAATGAACTGTTTATGCTGAGAGAACATCTGTCGCAACATAGCATCAGGAATCACAACAGCTTCATGGCTGTCCCATTTAGCAGAAATTTCCATGTCAGATAAACCAGAAGGAACAGTAGGATTCTTATCAACAGCAGAAGAGAAAGGAAACACACCATCAATGTGAACTTGAGAAGTCTCAGAAGCGGGAACACAAACAGGCTCAGATACCAAGATAGGATACAAAGGCAGAGCACAGTCTACACCACCACCTCCACCTCCCACAGCAGGAATGTCGGCCATCTTGGAGTCATGGACGAAAGGGTCCCCCCTGCTCACAGGAAGCAGAGTAGGGGAATTTCCCCAGTGCCCTAGCCAACTTTCCCCCATTCACTAAAAATACCACCAACAGCTTAATCTGGTTCAAAGTCAGTTGACATTCATCTGTATCTCCCTCCCCTGGGTCGTGCCTGAAAATAGTCAGAATTTGTCTAGTGCACTTACCCGGTCAACAAATACTAAATAAATAAATAAAATGCTCCATGCATTCCCCCATGGGCAGTCTTAAGCCCTGCACACTGGATGTGCTGTGCCATTCATGGTGCCCACTTGCTGTACGCCATGCATCCAGGGTCCAATATTCAGACATTTTGTCAGTTTATGTGGTCTGTTTGGATTGCGCTTTCTATTTGAATATCACGCCAGAGCCAGTTGGTGCATTTTATTTGTGTAGCACATCATTATGCACATGTATCCAGCTGGCTCTAAATATGGGGCACTGGGGAATACAGAATAGTACAGAAAAAATTACATATTTGAAAAGAAAGAGATCACAGAAAAACTTAACTCTAAGCTCATTAATTCTCTAAGTGGGAGAAGAAGCTTATGCTCAGCTGGGAACTTGTGAGTTATGACAGGTTCAAACCTATGATATTACCAGTCCAATGCCCTAGCACAGTTGATTATATAGAGAAACATACAACAGAAATATCTGTTTGTGGATGGCCTACTACCCTGCATCATCGGCTACGTCTCTTTGACATTACACTATGGACCTTCTTTAGATCTTGGAGCCCACCTCCACTAAAAACTAGACAGAACTGGATTTGTGTACTTGCTTCAGCTTGCATTGTTCCTCTAGCTCATAAACTAGCAGGGTATCTTCTAGCTGGACCAGCCATTTGTTTATGGTCAATACATAGCTGTGTTTAAATGAAAATGGCAAAGCCCTTTGATGTTTACCCAAAGCAAAAAGCCTTTGGATGACTGTCACTCTTATTGTTCCAATCAAATGTCTGCAAGAACCAAGGAATGCTAACATAAAAGGCTTGGGACTGCAATAGGAGGCAATTTTTAATTCTCCCCAATACATCCCACAACAAAAATATTTTATAGACAACATACTGTAACTGGTAAGATAAAAACAAAATTTGTTGGTGTTATAACTAATCTTCTTCAAGGATACCTACCTCCATTGAGCCACATCATGGAGCTGTAAGTCGTCAGTGTCAGGAACACCCATAATGTTTTGCAAGCTGGGACCACCCATGTTGACATACTTTGCCAGTGCCTTTATAAGGTATCCCATAAAGAGGGTGAACGAATAATGGCAAACCATCACAATGGTGAAGGAACCCGCAGTGCAAACACTTTTGTGCGACCATGGTTCTGCCACCATCCTCAAGTTGTGCCTCCCCCTGGAGTAGGAATAGCAAAGCCCCCCCAGAAGAAAACACTTTCTGAAAAGTGTTCACACTATGGGTTTGATGCCGTTGTGACGGTTCGTGGTTATTCATTCGCCCTTGTGATGTGGAACCTCTTTATAATTTGAGCATCCCCAGCATGCCTCAGTTCTTTCTCCTGCCATTAACAGCTCTTAAGTCCACTGCTATTGAAGAATGCAGTCAAATCTTAGCAAATATTCCCTAATGCTGCTACTTCTTTAAGTTTGTTATTTTAAATTCTAACTTTTATGCTATGAATGGACCAAGATCCACTGTTTAGGGCTGTGCAAAATTAAATTTCCACTAGTAGAATTTTAGTAAAAGAAGGAATTTTGCTTTTGCAAAATTTCAGAATGCACTTTGCCAACTTTTGTGGAAAGTCTGATTTAGAACAGTGGAATTGCAGATTATTGTATTAAACTGCAGAAAAAATCTGCAGCACTAGTCACTGTCAGTGGTCAGTTCTGTGGAATTTTTTTCTGCAGTTCAATACATTAATCTGCAATTCATACATTCATTCCACAGTTCAGTGAGTCAGTGAATTGTGACATAAATGTAAGATTTGTGGATTAAAGAACTAGTGGACTGAGCTGTTATCTAGATGTATTAGATGCATTACTAACGAGCACTTCTTTAGAGAGAGAGGGACTGTTTGTGACATATTAAACTGTTGCTCACACTACACTCTGATCAGTAAAACCCGCAGCCTTGTGTTTTAAACTGTTATTTGTAAAGTAGCTGCTATTTTGTGGTCGAGATGCCCAGTATTAGTCATGTGATATCCAGTGACTTCTGGGTCCTGGCTACAAAACGCTCATGTAGTGAGTGTGCATGGATGAGCACGCAGTTTCATGTGTGGAGATGTGCACATGTCAAGCATGTACGGCATAGGCAGCAGGGGAAACAGGCATGTATTATTTATTGTAGAACTGGATAAGCGTTGCCTCTCCTGTCTATGTTAATATGTCTAGTGTAGCTGTGAAAACATTTACTCTGTCCCTCTATTCAGGGAATGTTGTTTTAATGTGTAGTATCTGTGATCATATGCTACTGAATGCTCCTTCTATTTCCAGTTTGCTGACTGCAAGTTGCCCTGACTGCTTAGCACTTAAAGCTTTAAAAACAGAGATTACTAAGCTAACACAAGAATTGCAAGCAGCCAAAGAAATTAGGGCATTAGAGAATTTTGTGGACAACATGGTTAGAAATATTCCTGTCACTGTAAGTAGTAGCAAAATGCCCTTAAATGATACTATATTGCAAAAAGGCATTTTGGAACTGTTACCAAGGAGTCAGCCCTCTGTAAACAATGGAATCTCTACTACTTAATCACCCCCTATCCAGACTGTACTCGACCATTCTAATTCAAATATGAGTACTAATTTTCCAATTATACCTCAAGTATCATTCCAAAATCGCAACCCTTACACAAATAAAAGACAAAGAGAGTCACCATTAGATATAGAAACAGAAGAAGGCTGTGAATCAGTTCCTAAGTGGAAATTTAAAAAGGACAGATGGTCTGAGTATGTGTATCCTTCTATATCCAAACACCACCAACTCCCAGATAGGGACATAAACCAGATTTCTACTAGTAGAAATAGTTTTGGTCCCTTAGCAACTATTCAATCTGAGTGTACACAGAATGTTTGTTCATTTGATGATGCACTACCCACTGTTATCAACAGTGATTTGATTATAAAATACATAGATTCTTGATTGTGTCACTCTGATAACAATCCTTCCTCTGTTCGTTGTTTTCCTGGAGATAAAATTGAAGACATTGCATCTAGAATTGATTAGTTGATATCACATCCATCTAATGTTATTATTCACATTGGTACTAACAATGTAGGATTTTCCCATGAGAAAGACATATGTTATGAAATTATCTAGTTAGGAAAATGCATTAAAGAAAAAATTCTAATGTTTTCATTTCAGATATTTTACCTGTACTGCATGCAAGACAGGAACAAAAATCATACCATAGAGCATATAAATGTATGACTGCAAAACTGGTATTCTTTGGAAATGTTTAGTTTTATAAATCACTGGAGTTCCTTTCAACAAAATCATAATTTCTTTGCCAGATACAGTTTACACTTGAACAAATATGGGGTGAAAGAATTATGTCAACATTTTCAAAAGTCAGAACAATCTATTACTTCAAACTGGTAAACAAAAGGGAAAATTTTACTGAAATTGCATCTGGTTTCATAAACCAGACCTCACAACGAAAGCAAAAAGATGAACTAAAAGTTAAACTAATAAATGCTCGCAGTTTAGGAAGCAAATTCGATAAACTAATAGTAAGAATAAAAAATGAAAACCCAGATATAATCAGTATCACTGAGACCTGGTGGTCACAAAAATCTGCTGGGAAAAGTCTATTCCTGGTTTTACTTTACTCTGTCTTAATAGATTGAATGGGGGGGGGGTATAGCTATTTTTCTTAATTCAGCTTTAACAGTGAATAACATCTCAAATAAGATCAAAACAGAATTAAGTACTGTAGAATCACTCTGGTTGAATGTAAAAACCTAAAGAACCAAAACTTTATATTAGGGCTCTGTTACCGAGCACCAGATGCTCAGAAAACAATTTTAAGTGAGATCCTCTCTGAAATGGCATTAGCAGCCAAGATAGGCAACATCATATTTATGGGGGATTTAAATTTAAATGATATAAACTGGGCAAATAAATCTACTACATTCCAAACATCAAAATATTTTTTTACATGCTTGTGAAGAAATTAATTTGCTTCAATATGTCACTTCTCCAACTTGAGGGTGGAACATCTTGGAAGTTGTCCTCTGTAATGAATCTCTAAGTATAAAAAATTGTACAGTATCAGTTCCATTAGGAAATAGTGACCATTGTGTGGTTACTTTTATTTTGCATATGGCATTTTATCAGTCAGCGAAAGTAACAGAAGTTTATGTTCTACATAAAGTGGATAAAACAGCTTTATCTAATTATTTGAACAATATTGACTGGGTCAATCACTTGAAGCAGGACAATATTGAAGATATGTGGCTTTCATTTTAAATTAGTCATTATACATGCAGCTAAAAATTTGATTCCAAAAATAAAGAAAACAGTTCTTGTTTTCATCCGAAATGGTTATCTATCAGTTTAAAGAAAATTATCAAGAAGAAATTTGCTGCTAATAAATGTGCTAGAACTTTGTTAGTATTTAAACAGATCCAAAAGAAATGTAAAAAAGAAATCAGAACTGCTAAATTAAAGACAGAAAAATATATTGTCTTGCAAGCTCAAAAAGGAAATAGTAAAGTTTTATTTAGTTATATAAATTCTATAAAAAACAGGAATGTAAGGTAAGACCTTCAATTATGCAAGATACAGCAATTTCACAGTCAACAGAATTGGCAGATGCGTTTAATATGCATTTTTGTAAAGCTTTTAGTCAATCCTTAGGAAATAGGGATATAGAGTTGAGTCCTATATTATATATTAAAAACATGGAAATTCCCTTAGACATTATTGAGAAAAAACTTAATGAAATCAAGAAGGGCTCCTCCTCTGGTCCTGATGCTATATTAGGAGATGTTATTTTACTGATGAAAGAGCATTTATGCTTACCTCTTAAACTAATATTTAAAAAAAAGTTTAAATTCAGGCCATGAGCCATCAGATTGGAAGAAAGCTAATAAAGTCCCATTGTTCAAAAAAGGTGACAAAAGTTCCCCTGACAATTATCCTATCAGCCTCACCCCAATTTTTGGAAAACTTTTGGAAAGAATAATTAAAGATGAACTATCTCCAATTTTAACAACAATCGATTCTAGCCAACATGGCTTTGTAAAGGGTTGTTCATGCGAAACTAATCTTGTGAGTTTCTATGATGATATTAGTAACAATATAGATAAAAATGTTTTGTGTGATATCTTGCTGGATTTCAAAAAAGCATTTGATTCCACTCCTCATTGGGGAATTATTCTGAAATTACAAACTCATAATATCAATCCTTTGTTTAAACTCTGGATCGCAGATTGGTTAACAGACAGAAAACAAAGGGTTATTAGGGATAGCCATCATTCAAACTGGCAATCTGTTGGAAGTGGAGTCCTTCAGGGATCAGTTTTGGCCCCTTCCATTTTTCAAATATTTATTTCTGATTTATCACTAAATACTAAAAAATAATATTTCAAAGTATGCAGATGACGGCAAACTTTCAAACATTTGCTTTTCCCCTGCCGACTTTGAGATTATTCAAAGGGATTTACATACTTTGGAGACATGGGGCCATATCTTCAAAACTTTGCACTGGGCAAAAACTGTTTGTGCAGGTTTGCCGCAAGATTAGTGCAGGTTTGCTATATTCAAAAGGCCAAATAGAGCGTGAAACTGCATTAGCACCGGGCAAAATCAAAATGTATTCAAGGGGCAAACTGAGGGTGTGTGTACATGAATACAGGCGCAATGCTATATTCAGCGACTAGCACCATGCAAAGTGGTTTTGCATGACTTAGCATGACACTTAGCGCAGTGCACATTACCCCCTAGGAAAAGGTAGTCTTAACCCTGGGCAATCAGCTTTGCATGACATTTTGGCTTTGTGCCATGTTTCCATGACTTTTGCGTGGCTTTGCGCGACCCTAACAAATACATATGACACATAGACAAAGCCAGACATAGAAGAAACATGCTGCTCACTGATGGCATCACAATGATACCATCATCTGCCACCAGTCCCAGTCAGCCAGGCAGTAAGTGGTGACCCTGATGCCAGTGGACAGCATAACAGTGTGGCCATACAGCACACATCTGTGTACCACTGTTCTGTGAACACCAACAGATGTCAGCACACACAGGCAGCACTGTGGGCATGGAGGATGTTGAGGGGTTAGGAGTGTACAGGTGTCCAGGCTGTGCCACAGACCAGGTGTGGCCACAAGGCTGGGACACACCATGCAGTGCACATGGGCCAGTATTGGGAATACCCCAACACCAGTGTGCCTTTCTGATAATATATGCCCCCCCCAGCCACATACCACACAGCTATGCAACTGCCACAGCACACAAAGCCGGACTTGTACAGTATATGTCACTGTGAGCATCCCATGCCAGAGCTGCAGCATCTGTGGGTCACACAACAGCATAACAGTAATGTCCACTGTCAGTAAACACCTGCATGTTGGGCCTGTCACTAGGTATAATTCAGTCATCAGCACTGCCCTACACACCATAGACAGTGCTGTGTCCACACACTACTGGCCTCCTTGCTACTGTAGTGTCTGTTGTGTACTGTAGCATGACCTACAGTGTGACAGTTGCATGCAGCACCACCACCATATGTTCCTATCCTGTGTTGTCCCCTGGGCTATAATATTATATGCTATGTTATACTGTTTACATGTAGCCTACAGCTATCATCATGCACTGCAGACTGACCTACAGGTAGAGATGAGGTCAGTCCTGGCCAGCCCCTGTACTTCCAGACTGACATACAGTTGGAGCTGTGGGACCCCGCAGTAACACTGGGCAAACTGCATGCAAATCAGGGCATAATGAGATGCTAATCTGGTTGTTTGCCAGAGACTACCTAAGTAGGCTCATTTACATGTCACTTTTGAATATGGCAAAGTTTAGCACCGGGCAAACGTGTTTGCACAGGGCTAACGGTTTAGCTATGTGCTAAACCCATGCAAACTTATTAGTGCTGCGCAAACAGTTCGGGGAATATTATACAGTTTTGAACACTGTACTTTCACATGCGCTGCTGTCTGCAGCTGTACTGGGGCCACACATTTACTAGCACACACATTGGCCACATAGTTCACCTCTACCTACCTTCACATCACTGTGCACTGTGTTGCTGTTGTGGTTTACACTTCCTGGTTGCGAAATTCAGACCTGTCTTATTCCAGGGCTACGTTTGCCCTGCACTTCCAGCCCAGTTTGCCTGGCCTCATTCCCATGCTATATTCAGAAGCTGTTTGCCCCAGGCTATTCCTTTTGAATATAGCTTGCTTTGTGCTCCAGGCTAAGTTTGTCCACTGGCAGTGTTAATTTTGCCCCAGGGGAAAAGTTTTGAATATCTGGCCTCAGGTCTACTAAATGGAATCTAAGGTTTAATCATTCTAAATGTTGTGTAATCCAATCCAAGAAACCAATATCACTTCTATAATGAAGTTTTAGGTAACAAAGAATATGAGAGAGATCTTGGTATAACTATAGATTTCAATTTGGACTTTGATGAACATATTACGAATACCATCAATAAAGCTAATAAAATCTGGTGGGCTATTAGGCACAATATAGTTTCAAGGGATCCATATATCCTATCAGCCCTACACTGAGCCTATGATAGACCATGTTTCGATTATGCATTTCAATTATGGAGTCTTTTTAAAAAGAAGGACATAAGTACAATCGAAAAACTTCAGAGAAGAATCACAAAAACAATATGTCCTGATAAAACTATTACTTATGAGAAAAGGCTTCATAAATTTAATCTAATGTGTCAAGAACAACAAAGATTAAGAGGGGATCTTCTATTTACATGGGACTTCCTATAAAATTCAGAGTTAATATTAGAATGTGGACTTGAATTCAAACAAATATCAATTAATACTAGAGGCCATCCGCTTCTATTGATGAGAAGAAAGTCTCATACTAAAAAACGGGCATACTATTTTTCACAAAGAATAGTTGGTCCATGGAACAAACTTCCTATAGCTGTTGTTGTTAGCAATAGTAAAAATATATTCAAAAACAGGCTAGATGATTTTTTAAGAACAAATAAATCATTGACCTTCTATATGTAAGTTGAACAGCTTTATGGGCAATTAGCCTTTTGTTCTTTGACTTTTGAGTATGATTCTGAGTATGTTATGCTTATGGGAGTACTCTTATCTAGACAATAACCATCCTCCCATTTTTTTATTGTAGATATTACCTTGTCTTTACATGCCAGTTACAAGTCAAGTATAGTCTCCAGTTCTCATTCTTCCATGAAGCATGCAGTCAGGTGGCTGCCTAGCCCCAGATAGGATGTGATTTCTTTTGGGGGAAGTGCAGTGCTAGAGGCACTGATTTAAAACTATGAAAATATGGCCAACTGACCTGTTGATAGACCAAAACCAACAGAGGCTCTGCAAACTCATGGAAAGATTGGTGCACACAAACACGAGGGGGGGCACCCCAGGCAAATGGTAATGAGAAACAAGGAAATTGGTGCACTCCAGCGTGTAACTAAATTCAAAGATGAATGTCCATAATTACCTGTTGTTGTGATGGTGAACTCTGCTGCAATAAAATCGTCTGGGTAAGCAGGACACTGACCACACTGCCTCTGTTTTTTATTCATTGTAATAAAAGTTTTGCTTGGAGATAAATCCTTGTGTACAGTTGTTTTGGATGTGAGCATTGCTCCTAAGCTGAGAAATTACCCAGATGATTTCACTGCAACAGATTTCACCATCACAATAACGGGTAATTATGGGCATTCATTTTTTTATTTAGTTACACAATGGAGTGCACCAATGTCCTTAGTTCTCACAAAATGTTGATAGTCCTGTTTCACCGAGAATAAAAGCTTTGTGGTTATTTTTTTTTACCAAGTAATCTTTATTTTAATTTTGAAATTATGTTCACTACAATTGAAAAGAGAAACAAAAAAGATTCTTATAAAACATTCCTATATAGATGATTCCAGCTTTTGTGCATATGCTCCTCCCCACCCACCCTCCATATTTTAACATTCTTAAAGTCTCTTTAGAGCAGGTAGATTATTCATAATTTCATTCCATCTAGAGCCATAAATATCATCTGACAATTGATTGGCTCCATAAATTAATTTTTTCATTAGTAGTGTCATAAAAGATTTTCCACCATTGATGCATTTCCATTTTATATAATTCTTCCATTTTCCAGTTGTTCAATATGATTCTTTTCAGAGTCATGGAGGCTAGTGCTAATATTTTGGATGGAGCTAGAGTTGAGTTGAACAATGAAAACGTGTTAAATAAATAGAATTCTTGTCTTCAGGGAATTGGTTTATCTAGCCATAAAGATATCTTTTGATTGACAAGGTGCCACAAATTATTTATCTTACATCCTCAAAGACAATGATACATACTCCCTTTTTGTTTACATCCATGCCAGCACAAATTGGAGTAATCTTTATTAATTTTAGCTATTTTATTTGGTGTTAAATATGCACTTTTATTAATTTTCCCTTATAGAAAAATAGGTATGATGTGTACATGCAGAATGTATGCCACATGCTTAATTGTACATTTGCATGCAGTTTGCATACACAAAGTAATCCTAAACAAACCAGGTCTAAAAAGCAAATTAGGTTTGCATGCTGCAAGCTTGACATGTGCACAGCAGGTAAGCTGGTGTGAACATCTTCTAAAAATTACATCAGTTTCACATGTTGCATGCTTCACATGAGTGCAGCAGTTAAGCTGGTGTGACTATCATTTAAACATCACATCAGGTTCACATGCTGCATGCTTGCCATGTGTGCAGCAGCTAAGCTGGTACAAATTTCATCTAAAAAACACATCAGTTTCTATTTCTTATACTACTGCTAGCAAGTAGAGTGATTAAAATGCATTTTATTTGTATTCCCATAAAAATTAGGTAAAGTCAGTAATTCTGATCCTTTTGCAAGTTGTTTAATGGCTTTTGATTTTTGTCATTAAATTGCCATTAATTTGTAAAGTATTGTTTGCTTACTGCATTAAATGCCTAGGATATAGCCAGTCAACATTATCCATTCCAGATGTACGAAGAGAGGCCTCTGTATTGTGAAACCTATCCTTTTTCTTTTGGACCATGCAAATCCCTTATGCATATTTAGTGCTACAAATTTGTTTCTCCATGACTGTTTCATCTCACTTTCCCTTTGTCATTCTGTATTGAGCATATACACAATGGCCATGCTCAGCACTCTTTGTGCTGAGTAGGGACTTGGGAGCATGCACCATACCTCATATTTTGTCACTGAAATGAGAGACATGGACATTCAAAATGAGAGACAATGAAGGACACTAACCCACATGATGATCAGGACACATTATGAATCATGGAGACACAGTACCTCAGAACATAGTGGAACTCATTGCATTAGCACCTGAGAATAAATTTCTACCATTAAGCAGTGGTGCCATTTGGGTAGAGCAGAGGTAGTTGCCCCCCCATATTTGTGTCTAGGTTGTTCTTACAGTGTGGCAATAATGGAATTAAATTTGGATTCAATCGTTTGCACAATAAGTGCCCACTTGGCCTGTGTGTGCTCATGCTGCAGGTATTCTCCAGACTCAACTGTGTCTGTGTTGTGTTGTCCACTCTCTCCACCTATTAGCAGTGGCACAATCATGTGATGTGGATGAGCTCCAGCCAAGAAAGAGTGGATGAGTCTTGCAAGTGCGACACTGTCTTTCCCTCCACAGAGTAGACAGACTGCACAAGACAGCTTGGAGGAGTTGGGGAGCACTGAACTCTCAATCACAGTGTTGTGACAGCATATTTTTGTGGGTCTACTCTTAGTGAGTCTCCATTTCCCCTGGTGGCTGAAGGGGCAGAGGGTGAACTAGAAGATAATGCAAGACTAGGCTACCTATTTACTCTACTAGGCTCACCATGCAAAAAAAAGAACAGCACAGACCCCCACTGCAGCAAGCTAGGCTCAGCAACAGTCATGACAGCAGTGTGGGTGGCCTTAATAGGCTTTGATCAGTGCAGTGCAGCAACAGCAGCAAACAAGCAAGAAGCAAGCATCCCAGGCTGGGTGGGTTCAGTTAGTGAGGTGACTTGGTTGTGGACCATGTTGGGGACCTGTGATAGTCAGTTCCAGCATCCAGCTTCTGGCAGAAGGGAAGAGGGGGAGCAGACTGAAAACTGGGCTGGTGGCACACTGTGCCATGCTGCAGGTTCTGGCCACATGGCCAGGCAAGTAAAAGTAAATACATTTTTTTACAGGGGGATTGGTGAAGGAGGAAAGTCTGAAATATTGATGTGCTTTTCATGTTTCTTTACCTTTGGGTGGCTTCATGACCCATTGGGGATGGGTAGTGAATGGAATGGAGTTGGGAAGAAAAATCGGGACAAAGTTATTTTTAGGGGAGTGGGGGGCAGAACTTCAGACAGGACAAAAATTGGTTAGTAACTGGGTGGGTTTAAGCCCAAATCAGATGCACTGCTCCGGGGTATTTATTTTATTTATTTATTTATTTATTGATACTAGGAATTAACACCTTTGGGCTAAAAGCTCATTTACAAAGGTTATGCATCAGGGTTCACAAATAAAGTAAATACAGACAAATAGACATTTACAATCAACAAGGGGGCATTAGATACATTTGGTTACAATAGGTTACATGATCAAAAGGCTTGGTACAAAATTGTTATTATGGGATAGTAAATAAATGAATTACAAAAAGGAAACAATCACAAACTGGAATGGAGAGGGAAGGAGGAAAGAAAGTATTGGGTAAAGAAAATGAGTAAAGAACAGAAAATAGGGTGGGGAGTAGAAGGAGAAAGAGAGGGAGAAGGGAAGGGAAAAATAGAGCAGGGAGTGGGAGTGAAGAAGGAGGAGGGAAGCAGTCAGAAAGCAGCTCAAAGAAACCTTGTCTCTGGAAGGGTAGATGTGGGGAGGGAGGAGGGGGGTAAGAGCTGGGAGGGCATGCCGATTGTACAGTGACACCTTTACAGTAAATACATCGATGCCAACAACATCAACAGCAATGGTCCGCCTGAGACCCCAGCACTCTGTCTCCTGGTCCTGCACCTCCTCCCTGAACGTACTTCAACTTGGAGTAGGAATCCTTTAGTTCAGGGGGTTCGGGGGCAAAGCCCCAGATAGAAAAAAAGACTGGGGACTCCTGCTGGATTTATGTCTACCACAACTTGAAGTTGACATAAATCCTTTGCTGTGATTTACGTCAACAACATAGTTGTCGAACTGATATCATAGAGCCAGCTGGGAGTGGGACATTAATGCAACTATAGTGGTCAGGCACATACAGATGAATCCTATACATTTGAATTTTTCCTAATTTGCATATCACTTTTCAGTGAAAACAAAATAAGCTGAACCTTTTAGAGATGTTACAGAGATTCTAGAACTGTCCCTTGCATTCACTGACAGATGAGCTGAATGGTATGCACAGCCTATTGGAGCTTCACTATATTCAGACTTATGCCCCCCTTCAGTGAAGATGACCTCCACATCCCTATGCTCAGACACATTATGACAAAGAGCAAAGGAGACTGCAGGGGTGTACACCATTGAAATGAATGGGGGTATTTTGTATTGCTATTTTATAAATTATTGATGGAGAGTTGGAGCTTAAGGAAGGCCACTGCTCGACTAACAAGGGCCTTGTTAGTAGAACAGTGGCCTTCATTATTCTCCAACTCACCATCATAACAAATAAAATAGTAATAAAAAATAACTCCATTCATTTCAAGGAGTTACACCCCAGCACTCTGACCAATGGACATCATCTCTTAAAGACTCCGGCCTCTGTCTCTCTAGAACTTAAGTAAGAGACTTTTTACTTATATCCATACTTGGTGGGTTGTCTGTAGCAGCATAGCCATACCCACCACAGTGTGTGTGCATGGGAGGGGGGACTGGCCATGTGGGTGTGTGTCAAGTTATTGCTGCTTTTGTGTTTGCACTTTAAAGTCTGTTTGCATGGAAGCATTTAAAACTTTGGAGAGAAAATAGTAGGATTACAGGCCAGACAGAAGTAATTAAATTTTTTGGGGGGTATATTTGTGTGTTGGAGGTGAGCACATGTGTTTCTATTGGTATGTGTGCTACAGATCAACTGTGAAACTGAGATGAGTAAGAGAAGAAAACTAAAAGCATAACAGTGGCTACAAACATGCCATATGTGTGCAGATGTCATTAGATACAGTATGTATTGAAGTACAAGTGAGCCATATGTGTGCAGACAGTATGGCTTAGTGGTTAAGGGCAGTAAACTGCACTCCATGAGACTTGGAGACATAAACATGTGGGTTTGAATCTCATCAACCCCCACTTGTGTATGGTGTGATCCTGAGAAAGTCACTTAACTTTTACATATGCAGCAATCAGTGACCACTTGCTTCTTGCATGCATGCCACATGCATGCAGTCTTTCCCAATTTAACATAAAAATCATGGTTTCCACACTTGCTTGCTGCACGCATGCCATGTGCATGCAATCAGTATCAATTTAACATTTAAATCATACTTGCAGCATGCATATCACTTGGTTAGTTGTATGTGTGCAGCATGAAAACATTTCATATAATTATTTCTGTAATGGTTATTTTGAATGGATTTGTTTTTGGCTGACACAGAATTTTTTTTCCCCATTATTCTGATATTCCTCCATTGTTTACTAGTTAATTCTATTCCAGTCTCCATGTTCCATTTTTTATTTGTATTCTTGAACTTGTCCTTTTTCTGATTTATTAATGGGTTATAAAACCTTGCTAATAACTTATTTCTCCTTTTTCTTAATCACCATTTGCTGATGTTTCAAAGTAGATTCCAGATTTGAAGTTTATAGTCCAAATAAATTCTTTAATTATTTGAATTTCTTCTGGAGGATTAGATAAAAGAATCTATTCCATTTCTCTGTTTCAATTATTTTTTTTTAATTCGATACAAGTTACAGTATGTAGGAGTTCCCCTGTATCAAATCTTTCCATTTAAAAATATTATTTTTATAAAGAGTATCAAGCTTAATTGGAATTTTATCTCCCAATATTCTTTTACCTTTATTTAGGTCTAAAAAAAAAAACATGGAATTTGAAGAAATGATTGCTTCTTTATATATGTATTAATCATTACAAACCATTGTGATGAAAAGTTTATTTTGCCCTAAGCACATCTGGATTCATCCAAATATCCTTTAGACTGAGAGTCTTATTACCTCTAGAAAAAATCAACTCCTGTATCAATGAATGTTCTACTCTAGTGAGGAACAGCCATTGATAAGAGATGGATAGCATATATGTGCACATACAGTATATATGACATAGGATCAGGGCTTCCTAAACCACTTGATTTCCTAGGCAGAATCATTACATTCCAGGCAATCCTGGGTTTCCGTCCTTGCCGCAACAATTTGGAAAATATGTTCTTTAACTCTCTAAACCTTTTTTCTTCTGGAGCCCCCCATACATTCTGAATCACATATATTAAGTGTGGCATTGCCATCATTTTTAGAGTGTCTATTCTTCCCCATGAGGATACTGATATGTTTGTCCAGTTATTCAATATTGATGTTATTTTTCCTCTTGCTTTGTTGAAATTTTCTTTAATAATCATATTTGATCAGGAGCTATATTAAAACCTAAATAATTTATACTATTTTGTATTTTAAATTCTGTGGTCAATTTGGGTGGTAATTCATGTTCTTTTTTGGAAATGTTCATTATAATAGATTTGCCCTTATTTATGCTATAACCAGATAGATCTGAATGTTGATTTAGTAAGTCAAGACATTTTGGGAGAGAGTCTTCAATTTTTTTTTTATAATCAATAACATGTCATCTGCAAAGATACTCAATTTTAACTGTTCATTTGGGATGTCAATACCTTGTATTCAAGGGTTTTGTCTAACCATATTAAGTAAAGGCTCTAAGGTCAAACTAAATAAGGTGGGGAAAGTGGGCTTCCTTGCCTCACTCCATTGAGCATTTTCAATGGACCTGTTAACATATTATTTATTTGAATTATAATTTTTGTATTTTTATACAATACCTTCATTAGGTTTATAAAATCTAGTGGAATTTCCCATGCCTCTAATATTTTTGTCATATATTTTCTGTTGATCAGAGCGAAGGCTTTTGTAGCATCTAATGTTAAAGCATAATAAGCATACTGTTTGTATTTATAATTATTATTTATCATGTGTATTACCTATTGTAATTTTATATTTACTTGTGTTATAGTTCTACCAGGGGTGAATCCATATTGATTAGGGTGAATATGATCTTGTATGTGCTTTTGAATCATATTATTTATTATTTTAGTGATGAGTTTGCAAACTATATTTAGTATTGATATAGGTCTGTAGCTATCTGGTTTATTAGGGGGCTTATCAGGTTTCAGTATTAGAACAACTTTTGCTAACTGCACTGATTCAGGTAAATCAGATACGTCTTTCTTTAACAGTTCATTTATAATGATTTCTAGCCAGGGTGATAGTTATTTAGTAAAGGCTTGATAGAATTCATTAGACAAACCATCTAATCCTTGAGTTTTATTCCTAGGTAGTTTTGTCATTGATTTATGTATTAAGTCTTGCGTAATCTGATCGAAACTAAATTCCATTATATTTTATTGTGCTTCATTTATAACATTGTTTAATTTATTATGTATCTTATTGTAATATTGTATGAACACTGCTGCTGCTATTTGTTCATCTGAATTTATGATATTATTGTGATGATCTACTATACCTGTTATTAGATTTTTTTTGATACTCTTGTCCTAATAAAGTTGCTAAAACCTTACCTGATTTATTGGCATGATAGTATTTTTTTTTATGGCTTGAGTCAGCTTTAACTGATCTTGATAAAGCATTTATTGCTTCTTTTTCTTATAATGTTCCCATTCTTCTTTATATTGGTCATAATTTTATAGTATAAGTTTGTCTACTTGTTTTAACTAACTGTCTGTCATATTTTCCTCCCATTTTTTTATTTTATTTATCTTAATTTGGGATGATATTATGACACCTCATAAAATAGCCTTGAATGCATCCCAAAGTTTAGTTACTGGAATTTGACTATTATAGATATAAAACCAAAATTCACTAATAGAGTTGCTGAATAACAAACAAAAAGTGTTGTCTTTCAATAGTTCATTATTAAACTTCCATTGTCTAGTGAATTTTCTATTGCTGTCATGAATATATGTAATTCCAAATATGTCATGGTATGGTTAGATAAAAGTATGGAATCCATGCCTGCAGATGTTACTTTATTTACAAGGTTTTTGGAAGTTAGTATATAATCAGTTCTTGTAAATATTTTATTTTTCAAATCATTATGGGTATAACTTTTTTCTAAGTGGTTTAAAACTCTCCAGGGATCTTCAAGTTGTTCTGGTTGCATGAAATCTATCAACTTTTTAGAAGTCTATACAATTATTTTGTTTGGCTTAATGGCTTTATCCATGTAAGGATTCATCATATTATTTAAATCACCAGGAATTATTATATTTTCAGCCTGTATTTTTTGCAGACATTCTGTTATTTTGGACAAAAAAAATTGAATAGTTTGTAAATTGCACACCTGGTTATTTATTAACATTTTTGCCATGGTTATTCTTCCTTCTAAGTCATTAAACTGGTCCAAATTGTTTATTTGAAATATCTTTATTTGTAATTTTTTAACCAAAATAGTCACTCCTCTACTCTTCCGAGTACCAGGACTGTACACTATGTGATTTATCAATTTTGTTTGAAGATTTTTAGTTTCTTTTTCCTCCAAGAGGGTTTCTTGTAGACAAAAAAATTGGGCTTTTGCTTTTTTTTTTCATTAGATTCAGGATCTTAGATCTTTCTGAGGGAGTGTTAAACCCATTAAGGTTCAGAGAGATTATTTTTATTTTGTTTTCTGTCATGGTCTTATATGTTAAATACACATGTGTAAAAAGGTACCATCAGTAATATACTCATCATTCCTTTCATCCAGAGGTTAATCTTCAATTTGGCTCTAACTTCTGTTTATCTTACATTCTCTTTGTGTTTTAGAATGCAACATCTTCTTTTTAACCTTAATTATCTTAAACCCAGTGAGACTCTATGTTTCCCTCTAATTTTCTCCTCTTCTCTGTGTGTATTAAATGTTCCTTTTATACAATTTCCTGTACGATTACTGATATATCTATTACATATGAGAGCAACCCTGTTAATCTTGGAACCCAATGCAGACTTGCTCCCCCCTCCCAGCTCTTTTGTCAAAACACCTTTTTTTTTTACTCAAACACTCTTGGAACCTGGATTTTTAGATCTTTTACAGCTTTGTCTACAGAGTCATAAGTATACCTGCTACTATCAATAATTACTCTAAGTTTGGCTGGAAAAGCCACTGTAGCTTTCAGACCATAGGCCCACAACGTATTTCTGATCCAGTTGTATTTCTTTCTCTGTTGGACTATTTCTGGTGGATAATCACCATAAATAGATATTGAAGCGCCCCCATTATATTCATCCTTTTTTTCTTATATATTACTGCCATTAAAGTATCTTTTTCTTGTGATTTCAAAAATTTCATTACAATTGGTTTTGGAGGTTCAGTGTCTCCTGGCTTGCTTCTCAGAGCTCTATGGATCCTATCCCCCTCAAAGTCAATTTTTATGGGCTCAGAGTCTAGATAAGAAGCTGCTATGATTTTGAAAGTTTCTGCAAGATTTTTTTTTGGGGAGTCCCATGCTTCTGGAACACCTAATATGCTTATATTTCTTTCTTCTGGCTCTCAATTCAAAACCCATCATTTTGTTTTTACAGTTTAAATTTAACTGTTCCATTTCCTTGAATTTCTTTCCCATTGGGCCCGATTCTTCCTGTAACTCATTTAATGATTCTTTGATTGAGATTATTTCAATTTTCAATTCCATGTTTTCCTTGATTACATTTTGTGTCATTGAAAAATAAGTGTCCAGTTTTTCTTGGACATTTAACATCTTCTCCATTGTATCTGACATGAGGGACATTTGTGAGAACAATTTCTTAGCCCAGGGTGGTAAGTCCTCACTTTCAGATATATCAGATATTCAGATAAGTAATCTCCCTCAGAGCTGCTTTCATTTTCCTGTGGCCTTTTATTTAAATTTGTAATGTACCAGCATCTGTGTATATTTTAGCCCCCTTCACTTCTTGTACAACATCACTGCTAGTAGAGGGCTCTGAGTTTGTTCTTACAAAGTCAATATTACATTCAGTAACTTTTTTTAGCCATTTGTGTGCAGAGATTTGTGAAGCATTACTCTTTTTTAAAACATTTAATTTGTCCTGTATGTTACATAGCTTTTCTACATGAACCTTGGTCATGTTTGTACTGCAGGGTTTACAGTCTATATCTTAACATTAAGCCCCTCAGAAGCATTTTCTTGACTCACCTCTGCCTCAGCAGTTCCAGTGTGTTCTTTCACCTCAGTTGCTGCCTGAATCACTTTGGCATCCTTCATTTCCTGGGAGAAGGTCTTCCCTTGATGGTCTTCACTCTCTGTTTCTCCCAAGCTGCCTGGATTTGTTGACTTTGGCTGGGGTATTTCAGCACCCTGAACTGTTTCTGGGTTTTCAAGCTGGCCCCCAATAGCTGTATTTGATTCTTGCACCAGTCCAGGTAAGAGCACTTTTTTCAGCTTTTTACTCAGCTGAAATAATGGAAATACCAGGGGTAGAAGTTTTAACTTGGGGTTAACTTGTAACTCATCACATGGAGGCTGATTCCTTTTTTTTGTGGATTTCCAACCGATTTCTTGGTTGGCATAGAATATGCTTTTGCAGTTTTGGGTCTAGCACCTCTTTGACGATGAGAGCTTGCATTCATTTTAACATCTGCCTGCAAATCTGTTCTGACTCTCTTGCTCACCGCTATAATGAATGATCTCCAAGAGAAAACCTGAGGTAAGAAAGCAAGGTTAACATGACATTTGCTGCAATAAAATTATGTCTCTGAGGTCCATTCATAGTGCTGGAAACATGGGGGTTTAAAGTACTACAGCATTAGCTCACACTGCCAGCTCAGTCCACTGCAATGCTAGCACTCTCCTCCCTCCATGGGAGGAGCTCTCCCCAAATAATAATGTGTGGTTATGTATTAAAACTTTTTTTAAATAGTCAACAGTCAAAGTAGATAACTGTTTTTTATTGTGTCAGGGTTTCATCGATTTTGAATGAGTCACACTTAGGATCTTTTCACTGACAGGATACTGAAGCAGCCCAGATCCAGTCATATTGTTACAAAAAGAGTGCTGTATTTTGCACAAATCCTCCATGATGCCACAACATTGGTTTTACTTTTTTTTTATTTTGTCATTAGTCCTGTCATGACCGTGTTATTAATTCATTTGGCATTTACTGTCTGGACTGTAGTTTAGCATTAGGAGTACAATCTGCACGCATTCAATCTGTCTTCTATTTCTACACTACCATTATGATTTTCTGGTTCATAATCATAACTCAGATAATTATGCCAGTGTTGTATTGCCACAAATGCCCTGTATTTTTTTTATCACTGCATGATGATTACATGCCATTTTAATATGCTTCACCTTTTCTTTTTACATTTTTAAAACAATTACATTATTTGTTGTTGTATAGTAGAAGAGTGGAGATCGAGAGTACGCATGTAACATCAATATTGTGTAATGTGGCTATATAAGCATGAATTTATCAGTCATGTAGGCAATCATTCAGCCAACATGTTTATTTTTTTTATTTTTTAATACATCTGGATGAGATTGCAGGTAGCCCAAATACCCAGACACAGCCCCATAGAGAATGTACCAACACAGAGCCCCACCTTGAACTTGCAAGTAGTAGTGGGCTTCTGGCCTCCAACCATCCCCCTCAGTTTTGCAGTATTAACCACACACACACACACACACACACACACACACACACACAGTATAAGCACACAGTGCTGGCAACTGAGCTTAAAATGATATTGTGTTGTCATATGGCCAGTAGACAGTGTGTTTTTTTTATAACACAATGTTGACTGAGTTCCTTTTGTGTCCATAACTTAACACACACTGGACTAACCTGCATCCCTCCCAAGGTTAAGCATGATATGCAGGTGGACTTTGGTGCTTTGACATTTTGAATGCCACCTGTAAGCTGTGGGATGGTAGTAAATATCAACATGGCACCAATGCATTTGCAGCCTAGCTGTGTGTAGAGAATATTATGGATGTCAATTATTAAGTTATTGCTATTGTTACAGTATTGAAGAACGCTTATCAGATTGACATTTTTGCAGAGTACAGTAATAAAGAAAGCTATCTGAGAGATGTGGGATTGGGTTACAGAACAAAAACTGCAAAAATGATTTTCTGTGTAACCTTCAATATGAAACTATGCCAAATGTTAGAATTTGTTGAATTTCAAGTGAATGGAAAGGGGCACGTGGATGTCAAAACATGTCAGAAGTGTCTATTTGTAAAAATCCTTCATGTCTCAACAACATTTACTCATTTTATTCAAAAATAAACCATTAATAAGGTCTGCTAGTGTGAGCACTGTAGCTGGAGCTTGTCAGTGTTCAACTTATAAGGTGCACAGGGTCATAATGTCACAAGACATTATGTCTCATGGTAAAGTCACACTGGCAATACAGAGCAATTTATGCCATGAGGCATGTCTTCTTTCTGTGGGGGGCTAGGCTCCCCACCCCCCGAAACCCCCCCACTAAAGATTCTCAACTCCAGTGGGGGTTCAACTTGGGGAGTGCACAAAAGTGTGAAAATTAAAAGATTCTCGGATCAGGAATCAAACCCAGTCCCAGATGTAGGGCCTGGGTTCCTGCTGCTATGGCTCAGTTCTGTGAGCCATGGCAGCTGCTCAGTGGAACCCACTCCCAATAGAGGTCATATCCTGGGAAGGCACTACTGCTACAATACCGTGTACAGCAGTATACACGGTATTGCACCATTAGTGGTTACAGCCTGTGCTGTAGCAGTTTAGCCATAATGTTGTACACTATTAAGCATGCAACATTTATGACCCAGTAGACATATAAGGAGCTTCACTTTTCCTTAGTCCATGACAAATGCTCATGCACGGGACATCGCTCATATTCTAACATTTCAGAATATTAAATTATTTGCCACTGACACACACATATAAAAATATAAATACAGATACCTGAGAGATGGGGGGATTGGGTTACAGAACAGAAACTGTGGAAATGATTTTCTGTGTAACCTGCAATATGAAAATGTTGCTCAATGTTAGAATTCACTGGATTGTAACTGAATTATAAGGGGCACATGGATGTCAAGACACGTCAGAGGTGTTTATTTGTAAAAATCCTTCATGAATCAATAGCAGTTACTCATTTTATTCAAAAATAAACCATTAATAAGTTATGTTAGTGTGAGTACTGTAGCTGAAGCTTGTCAATGTTCAACTTATGAGGAGCTGCACTTTTCTCGAGTCCATGACAAATGTTCATGCATGGGACACAGCTCATATTTTTACATTTCAGAATATAAAAGTATTTGCCACTGACACACACATTTGGTTACTGTATGAGGGTAGGAAGAAACCAGCAGCATATACAGTATGGATTGTATGTGATCTGAAATTTGGCTACAGAGAGAAAGAGAGAGAGAGAGAGGCTCAGTATCTCATTAGCATGGGAAAAAATAGACAAATGCATTTTACTTTTCAAAATGCAGAACCAACCTTTAATAATTTCAAACATACCTACAAGCTGTTAATGACACTGGATGTTTAACAGCATAGTGTACTTGAAGTCTGTCCAATGTAAACCAATGTCTCATCTACTACAAGGAGATGGACTGCTCCATGTACACAAAGCTATGGATTTCCCCCAATGTGTCACTTCTGGTCTTTCCTTCTGAGAATGGTGCTTCACCTTCTGTGAGTACCCAATCAACATGAAAGCAGCAAAAACAAAAACAACAACAACAACAACAATAACAACAACAAAAATCAGTGCTCTTATTTATACCATTTACACCACCATTACACAAAAACAACAACAACAAAAATCAGTGCTCTTATTTATACAATTTATACCACCATTACACAAAAACAACAACAAAAATCAGTGCTCTTATTTATACAATTTACACCACCATTACACAAAAACAACAACAATAACAACAACAAAAATCAGTGTTCTTATTTATACAATTTACACCACTATTACACAAAAGCAACAATAATAACAACAACAAAAATCAGTGCTCTTATTTATACAATTTACACCACCATTACACAAAAACAACAACAATAACAACAACAAAAATCAGTGCTCTTATTTATACAGTTTACACCACCATTACACAAAAGCAACAATAACAACAAAAATCAGTGCTCTTATTTATACAATTTACACCACCATTACACAACAACAATAACAATAACAACAACAAAAATCAGTGCTCTTATTTATACAATTTACACCACCATTACACAAAAACAACAACAAAAATCAGTGCTCTTATTTATACAATTTATACCACCATTACACAAAAACAACAACAACAAAAATCAGTGCTCTTATTTATACAATTTACACCACCATTACACAAAAACAGCAAGTTTAAAGCTAAAAGTAAAAGTTTTAGAGTTAATCTAATCCACTAACTCTTTAATGAATTATTCTGCAGAAAGAAATTCTACAGAACTGATCACTGAACTGCAGAATAACGACATATATTGTGGGATAATCCATTAAACTGTGGAATACAATTTCTCTGAAATGCCATTCTGCAGTTCATGTGTGTTATTCTACATTTCAGCCAAAAAATGCAGCGCAACAGGGTGAAAACCTACCAAATACATGTGGAAGATTCCGATCTTGTCAATGGTGGAAGTTCATAAAATTTCATGGAATCTGCAAAATTTGGTAAAAGCTTAGTGAAAGTAGAACTTGCAACTTTTGTCCAACTCTACCGTTGTTCCAATATGGCCATTGCAGTGACATTAAGATCTGATTTATTTATTTATTAGATCTCAGATTACAATACCTTTGAGCTAGCAGCTCATTTACAAAGGTCCACTGTCAACAAAACTAATACAAAGAAACAAGCAAAACAGCAGAATAAAAATACAGTATAGCCTTCCAATATATGGAACAATTCAGTGTGGTCTGTAATTACAGAAAACAGAAAGATGCAAAATGATAATTTAGATAGGAGGACCAGGGGAGTTTAAGATAGAGTAGTGAATCAGCCAAGTAGGCCTTGTCCAAGGAAGAGGCAAGAGTGGATGGGGTGGAGGAGAGGAAGTGGAATGGGTATGCAGGATATGACTGAGAGGAATGAGGGGGGTTGTTGGGATGCAGGCATTAGCTGCTAAGGGCTACAAGGGAACTACAGGACTGAAGCAGCAAATACCAGCTTAGGTATAACAGTCACATCCACCACAAGCCGTGAGGTGTTGGAGAAGCTTGTACTTGAAAGGGCCCAGTTTTGGTTCAGAAAGGATGTCAGTGTGTAGGGAGTTGAGCCATTTAGGAGCCTAATAGGCAAATGACCTTTGACCTTGTACAGTGTGGCATAGTGGGACCCTGAAGGGCTGGCTAACAGAGCCATGAGTACAGTGGAGGTTTGTGGTGAGACACAGCAGGTGCTGAACACCGGGGGGGTTAGACCAAGACTTGTTTTTTAGCTAACAAGCAAGTCTGATACTGGATCGTGCCTTTCAAATGTAGCCATCCTGCCTGGGCATATTGATCACAGGTGTGAGTGAGGCAGTGTGCCCTTGTGATAAACCTACATGAATTGTTTAGTGTCATTGTGATCCTTCTTAGGGAAGTGTCAGTAGCTGAGCCATAAATGGCCAGACCACAATCAATAACTGAGCTAAATATTACAGTCTTGAGTGCCTCAGTGGTCATACTATGCTTGTGCCTGTGTTGACAGCCTTAGCAACATTGTCAATATGATTTGTGTAGGTTAAGGAGCTGTTGATGGTAACCCCAAGGCATTTGAAGAAATTAACTTGTGCAAGACGGGTGCTGTCATCATTTTGAACTGTGAGCTGGTGGGCTTTGTGTTTACTAAGGGACTGTGTGAACAACATAACTTTGGTCTTTTGGTAGTAAATACAAGCTTATGCTTTGTGAACCAATCCTCAAGACTTGCGAAATTGCTCTGGAGTTGATTCTCAAGGAGAACAGGGTCAGCGTTACAAGTGTAGATCATGGCATTGTCTGCATAAAGGAGGATCCTTTCCAGGCACATAAGAGAGAGGTGATTTAGGAAGAGTGTTAAAAATTGTGTGCCCAGTATAGATCCTTAGGGGACACCTGATCAGACTCGCTGACTTTCAGAGAAGACACCATTTATCTTCACCTGTTGCACTCTGTTATCTAGATAGCTGTTGGACCAGCCTATGGCATCCTCTGAGATTTATAAAAGTTACACTGAGTCCATTTGTATCAATTGCCTTGGTACAGATGATGTACGAGGCTGCCTAATTTTGCAGGTCTTTAATTAGGCAACCAGAATACATCATAAGAAAACTTTAGAAAGCATCCTACTAATACAAGAAATGGAGAAACAAGTTGGGGCAAATGCAGATTTTTCATCGTCACCCACACCAGTTCCTGTTTCAGTGTAAGCCAATGATCTCTGTGGTCAATGGCAGCCATCACTGTCTCATCAAACAAAAATGACAAATCATTGAATTTGGTGAAAAAACACCAGCATTTCAAAAAAGAGAAGTGCAGAAAGTAAAAAGATGCTTCTCTCAACCATTTCCATTCACCACTTGGGGATAAGTCAACTGATATAGATAGGCCTCAAGCTCCAGCCATGGGGCCTGCAGCCCCACTGACTACCTTGAAGACATCAAGGTCAGGGTCCAGTGTTGGCTCATTCTCCTCACTCAGGGACTTGCAGCCTATTCTGCTGGCAAGCACTGTGCCTTTGGTGACTCAGCCACTGACTACCACTTTGAGGTCCATCAATGCACAGGCATTGTATTAAGCAATGCCAGAGCCATTTCAGTGCCTGCTGCTGCATTCAATGCCTACCATGCCAGAACCTCCAGCTGGTCTGTTAATGTCTTTACAATGGACATTTCTGTTTTCTATCCTTGTCATGGTGCAAGGCCCAGAAAGGTCACCATCAATGGGGATCCTATTATCGGCTTCTCCTCATATGTCTCCCTGCCCCACTGATTCTATTCCAGTGATGGTCAATGTCAATGATAAACTGGAATATAATCCAGAATATATGGAGGAGGAGGAAGAGGCCATGGAAAAAGAGCAAGAGTTTATAGATGTGGTTGGCTTAAGCGCCATTCTATCCTCCTGCTTAGAGGACAGTGTGACAAACATGTCTAGATATCTCCCTGAGGATGCTTCATTTCAAGCCTTCCTCAAACAAGTTCAGGCTAAATTAGTGTCCCAAGCTTAATAAGAGCTTACTTCCAAGAAAAATCTTTATGAATTCTTGGAGGTTTCGGCCTCTTCTACAGTGATTATTCCTCATGTGCATTCTGCTCTTGAGAAAGCTACGTACCCTGCCTCTACTGTAATGCAGTATTATTCTTCACAACCTGAAACAGAATCTGTGGGAAATATGTCTGTTTATGCTTGATCAAAGCTTACAAAGCACATTCTCTATTCCTCCTGATAGAGTTGAGGAAACTTGATGGATTGGGTAAGAGGACTTTTGCCTCAGTTACACTAGGCCTAAAAATTGCAAACAAGCAGGCATATATAATTAAATATTAAAATTCCCTTTGCAAGACAATGGCCACTCTGACTGAAAAATGTCTGAGGGCCAGGACAAAATAGTGGCTCAGCAAACAGTTGCTAATGGCCAAGAAGCAGGAGGCGATATACTGAGATCTGCTTATGATGCCTCTGGTGCTGCAGCTAATGATGCTGCCTCTGGGACTTGCATCTATCACCACTCCTGGCTTCAAGAGGTTGTGTTTTCCTCTCATGTGAAACAAACTGTAATGAATGGTCCTTCTGGGGAAAGCAATTATTTGTCCATGATGTTGAAAATACTTTGAGAGATCTGCAAATTTCAAGAATAACCCTTAGATTGCTGCATACTTTGAACCCCAAACCCAGAAGTGTGTGTCATGGTTTTTTTTTGAGGTCATATGCCCATCCTGGCTGAGATAATTCCAGAAGCCCTGGACATGGCTCCTAGAAATCTCAGCCTCCACATCCCAGGCATCACACCTGCCCCGAGGTGCCCATGCAAGACTTGAAAAAGGTCAGACAATTACTGGAACCCTACCACTCATAGTACATTATGACTCCCCTCTTTTGCCTCTGGCCTCCCTGCCTTAGGAGTTTCTGGTAGGGGGCCATATCTCCTTATTTCTATCAAAGTGGAGGAGGATCACTACAGAGCCTAGGGTTCTGGGTGTGATTCAGGATGGGCATGCCCTAGAGCACCTTACTATCCCTCCAGTTACCCTCCTCCATTGCCAAACAGAAACCCTCCAGGACATCTTGCCCATTTGCTGAATGTGGTTCAATCCCTCCTCTGCAAAAGGACAATAGAATTAGTCCTGGCTGCAGAAATAAATCAAGCCTTTAATTCCCAGTAGTTTCTGGTTACAAAGTGGATCATGGATTGAAGACCAGTACTAGACCTATGGTGTCTGAACCTGTATATAGAATACAAGAAGTTCAGAATGGTCTCCCTGCAGTCTCCGCTGCCCCTATTATTAAAAGAGGGCTGGATGGTTGCATTGGACAAGAAGGATGCTTACCATCACATCAAGATCAGACAGTCCCACAGAAAATATCTGTGTCTCATGCTTCAGGTCTCCTGCATGTCTTTTCCAAAGTATGTGGCAATGGCCCTCTGCAGGGAGGCTCTGTATATCTTCCCTTATATAAATGTTTGGCTGCTTAAAGTCCTGTCTGGGAAACAATTGTATGCACACTGTTTGTGACCCAGCAATTATTTGACCATTTGGGCATACTGGTAAAGGAGCCAAAGTCAGGCCTCTCCCCATGCCAGAGGCTTCAATGCATAGGAGCCATGCTGGAAACAGGTTGCAGCTGGGCATTTCTGCACACAGACCATGCCTTGGCACTAGTGACACAGGCACAGCTCATTACCTCCAATGACTATATGTCAGACTGTTGTCTCTTAAGACTGATTAGTCTGATGGCAGCTGCCATCCTCACAGTTTTGCTAGCCAGCCTTCATATGAAGATCCCACAATGATTACTTAGAACTCATTGGGCTCAGCACTTCGACAAGTTGCAGTGCATCATACAGGTCACTTCTCTCCATTGTTCCCTACTCTGGTGGCTGGACTGCTCCAACCCACAGAAAGGATCTCTGTTCCTGAGCCATTTCCCCTGCTGGTAATGACCAAAGATGCCTTTAGGAAGGGTCAGCGTGCTCATTTCACCCCCTTCAGTACACAGGGCCAAAGGGGGTCTTCTGGATATGGTGTTTCACATCAACACTCTAGGGATGAGGGCTGTTCTGCATGGTCTACAGGCATTTGCCATCCTTCTTCCAGTAAATCATCTGTTGATTCACACAGACAATGTGTTGGTGATATACTACATCAATTGACAGGGCAGAGTTCATTCGTACGATCTCTGCAGAGAAGCAATGAGAATTTGGCATTGGGCAGTGAAACACAACATATTTTCATCAGCGGTCTTCCTTCCAGGACCCTGAATGCCCATGCAAATCACCTCAGTCGATCCAATGTACTCTGCTATGAATGGGAACTCTTTGACTCTGTTGTGGATGACCTTTTCAAAAAATGGGGTCATCCAGATATAGACTTGTTTGCATCTCCATACAACACAAAACAGTAAAGTTTCTGATCGCTCACTCAGGACCTGGAGTTTTTGAGTGAGATGTGTTGTCACGCTCTCGGAAAGAGAGGTTTCTGTATTCTGTTCTCCCTGATCCACTAACACAGAGGGATCTGGCCAAGCTGCAGGCTGAACATGCCACCCTAATTCTGGTGATCCCTCACTAGTCCTATCAAATTTGGTTTCCACTTCTCCAATGGTTGGCAGTGGACCCTCCTGTTCTGCTCCCTCTGTGAGCTGGACATCTGATACAGAAGCAGGGTGCTCTGGTGCACCCAGATCTTCAGTATCTGCACCTTCATGTGTGGCTCCTGAGGAGGTAGTGCTCTCCCACTTCATGTTTCCCTGCTGGTGGCTGATATTCTCTTGGTGGCAAGAAAGCCATCTTCCAGGTACACTTATTCACAAAACTGGAAACATTTTACTGTATTATATACTAGGCATGCTCTGAATCCCTTTACTTGTCCAGTTCCTATATTACTAGACTACCTCTTGTCTCTTAAGGACTCAGGATGAGGACATTTCTCAATAAAGGTACACAAGGCTGCTCTGTCAGTCTTTCATGCTCTATCAGAGGATAAGACTGTGGCCCAGTTGGAGGTTTCCTGTAGATTCCTATGTGATATCCTCCCTCTGCACCCTCAAACCAAGATCCAGTTCTGGTGTGGGACTTTAATTTGGATCTAGAGACCCTTACTGTGCCTCTTTCTGAGCCTGTGGCTATTTATGAGCTGTGCTACCTCTTTTGGAAGGCACTGTTTTTAGTGGCAATGGCATCTGCTAGACGCAACTCAGAGTTGCAGGGTCTGGTCACATATCCCCTGTTTATTATTTTTTTTCAAGAATAGAGCTACAGTAAATACCAATCCTTGTTTTCTTCAGAAGCTTGTGTCAGAAAGAACACTAAATCAGACCATAGACCTTCCTGTTACTTTTTCTCTCCCATGGATAGTGGGGTTAATAGTTGACAAACTCCACACATCCGTAGGGTGCTGTGTTGATACTTGGATCATACAAAGGATTATAGAAAATCCCCTAAACAGTTTATTGATTTTTCTCCACCAAGTGTGGGCTCCCTAATTTCTAAACAAGGCTCGTCTAAATGGCTTGCCAATTGCATTATGTTTTGTTACCAGCTTCCTGGTCCTGTTCATGCTTGTTCCACCGGTAGGGTGGCTACCTCAGTGGCTTGTTTTCAAAATGTGTCTGGTACAGCAATCTGAGCTACTGCCACTTGAAGTACTGTTCATACATTCATTAAAAACTACAGTCTGGAGATCATCCCTAATAGATGTGGCAGCTTTGGCCTCAGTGTTCTGAAGGGCCTCCTTACAGGATCATTAGGACCTACCACTCTCCCTCTGTGCTTGGTATGGCTTCAGAATCTTTCCATGATCTGACTCAGTGGAGGGAGACATCCTCAAAGAAGATAGAATGGTAACCTACCATAACAGTAGATTTTTGATAGACTCTCCTCCACTGAACTACAGCTCTCCCTCCCACCTTCCCCACTCGTCGGGTGATGGGTGACAATACTGCTTGCTCTTGCACACTGTTTCTCCTGTGATGCATCCTATGGTATCCTTACTCAGGTTTCCAAATCCTCTCTTGTGTGCCTAGTGTTATTATCATTGCTTCAGTCCCTGCTGGTCTGATGACCCTCCAAGCTTGTTTCCAGCAGGGAAGAGGCATTGTGTGGATGACCACATTATATAGGTACCAATGAGATGCATTATATGGAAGGCCCCAGTCTGGGTGATCCTGATGCCAATGACTTAAAGTTCCATAATGTGGCTTAATGGAGGAGATTCTCTCAAAGATCTAGTGTTAGAGTAGGTAATTATTCTTTACAGGGGGGTTGGTAAAAAAATTAATTAGGTTTAAGTAAACTATGATTAATTGGTCACACATACTCAGTTCATAAAAAATACTATAGCTTTAAAAATGTGTAGCTTTTTTATTTTAAATTTTTACAGTACACAGACAAAAACTTTAAGCTAATAAAGCTTTATATATACTTAAAAGTTAAGGGTGACCCTGGAGTGTTTGTGAGAGAGTTTTAGTACACATTTCAGAATTATTTTTGTAATTAATTACCAATTAATCATTTTTGTTAAAAAGGAAAATGATGGCAGAAGTGTTCTTTACAAATATTTTGAAAATCATTGTACCACCAGAATATTTCAAAAAGCTTTTCAAACTAGCTCTAGTCACAGCCAATATGGCTGCAAATGCATTAGTCTGATAAGGGATATAGACTAAAGTGTGGCTTAGTTCTAATTTACTTGTTGTATTATTGTGATGATGAGCCAACATGCTGGGGCTCAGCATCAATGGGAGGTCTGGCTCTCCCTTCAGTGAGTGACCAATCTCTCATAGCTGTTGATGTAGTTAAAGACCTGGGGCTGTGTGTCGGCTCCCCACCCTCCTCCCACCCACCATATCTGGAGCATTACATTCATAGTTATTTCTGATCATGTGACATGTTCTGCCATATGGTCATTTTTTTTTTATAAGTGCCATCTTTCCCATTAGCTTCTTATAATGCTCAACCACTAGCAGGATCCCAACCCTCCTCTAATTCTACAGTCTTTTGGCCATGCAAGCTCTTTCTATCACACTAACTGGTGATATTCCTAAATCCACTCCCATTCTTTTATTTCATTGGTATTTTACTTGTCCAGTTCCTTAAAATACAATATAATAAACTGGAGCAAAATGGACTTGAAGTTACATTATGTGCAACATAGTCTGCTAAGTTTTATAATCTTGCTATGTTACATTTATCTCTCTAATGAACCATTTACTGCTAAAGATGACCCTACCATTATGATACATGCTATTTCCCCAGCACAGTCCTTTTTCTTCACTGGTACAGTCTTTCAGGAAATTAAAGCTTTTTTCATGATCCTACACTGTCATCCTACAATCCCCTACCTTTAGTTCTTTCTGCTAGGGTGGCAATTTATGTCTCATCAGTCTCTCATCTTCGTGATGCTCTTGGCATATCTTCAGCTGCCCCTCTCATCTATAAATGAGGATGTGCCTGACTCTAAAAGCAATAAACAATGATGTCAAGAAACTTCTCCTTTTATTGTTACTCTGCTATGGGAACATAGAACCAAACCCTGGTTTCCCTTCAACTTTCAATGTGCCGTCAGATCTATCACAGTTACAAGGTCTGAGTTTTCTCCAGTTCAATGCATATAGTCTACTGAGAAAACAGGATATCATCCAGGCTTGAGTCTGTCAAACTAAGAATGACAAACTATTAATATCAGAAACCTGGTTAAGAGGCGCAACACCTGACCATGACATTAATAATCCTTCTTATAATGTTTTTAGAGCTGATAGACATTTGGGGGTGGGGGTTGCAATATATGTCTTGGATAAACTTTCAGTTTCAGTTATTGATTCTTCTACTGTACCGAGAGAGTTTGAAAGCCTCACTTTAAAGGTATCATTACCCTCTGAGGACTCTTTACTCATTACAGGTTGCTATAGACCTCCATTAGGTGGCCTTGAAATATTGTACCATCTCCACAAACTGCTGGATGTCCATAATTCTGAAGCCATCATTATGGGAGACATTAACCTTGACTTGTATTCTCCTGGTTCCAAACCCCTAAAAGATTTATGTGACACCTACGACTTCACTCAGATTATTCAGGAGTTTACTTGCCCAAATGTTAAAAACCCTGCAAACAGCACCCTCCTTGATTTAATCCTTGTCAATTAACCCCACAAAATTGCACATGCTGGGGTTTTCCACAACGACTTAAGTGATCATAGTGCCATAGCCTGTGTGAGGTCCTTTCTTAAGACTATTTCCACTTCCAGCTTCATATTCAAAAGGAGTCACCACAAATTCAAATGTTCCAATTTCCTGGCAGACCTAAGTCTTATTAGATGGCAAGGCTTTTATCTTGCACCTTCTATCTCAGAGGCCTACAACCTACTAAAACAAAACCTCCTGCACCTGTAACTGCTACTTAATGCAAAAGAGACCAAAGTCATGTTCCTCTCTCCACAAGCCTATTCACTGTGCTCAAATTCATCAGGATCCAAGCTTCAGATCATGGCCCTCCTGGGGGAACTGCTTGAAATGGTGGACAAGTTCAAATACTTGGGATTTCAACTTGACTGCAGGCTCTCTTTTACTACTCACTTAGAGGAATTGTCTAAGAAGCTAAAACAAAGGTTAGACTGCTTCTATTGTATCAAGCATCTTCTTACTTATGAGGCTAAAATAATATTGGTACAGACAGCATTCCTTCCACTTGTGGATTATGCGGACTTCCTCTATAGCCATTGCCCTGATGCCACTTTAGCCAAGTTGGACACATTGGGCCCAATTCCAGAATGTGGACACAGGGTTTACACCAAGCCCTGCATCCACTGCAAAGTTTGACCCAACTGCGTCAAAGTCCTTTGACACAACTCTGTGTCATTCCAGAAGGGTTGACACAATTGTGTCAGTTTTCCTGCTTTATGGCAGCTTGTGCTAAATGTTTGGTACAAGCCCCATAGTAAGGGTATCCCCACAGATGCAGAGTTAGACCATCAGGGAGATGGTGTAACTTTGCGGTGTCAGGGACATGAGGCATCGGCTTCTGGAATACCAAGTTTGATGTTGCATCACACAACCTACCGCATGTACCCCATGGCGATTGCAGCCACTTTTAGAATCGTGCCCATTATATCACAGGGCTCTACAATTTATCACCAGCACACCATACAATACCCACCATTTCTTCCTCTATACACAGCTTGGCTGGCATTCACCTAGTGCTAGTAAATTGAAAAATGCCACCCTCTGGGTCTACAGAGCTATTACCAACAAACCTCCCATATATATATATATATATATATATATATATATATATATATACACAGATATGTGTGTGTGTATATATATATATATATATATGATCTCTTCATATGTACCCACGGAGTATATTCTCTCAGAAAATATACATACATCCTATTCGATATTACCAAGATCAGAACTCGTTATTGTTACTGAGTGACTCATTGAAGGAAATTTGCAAATGCTATTCCTAAACCTGCATTATGACCTATAGACACCCCTGCCCCACACACTATCTCTATAGCACCTGCTGTCTGCCATGTAGTGTCATTAGTCCTGATAATCTCCCTTCCGTGTTAGAGTAGGTAACCATTCTTTACAGAGGGGATGTTAAAAATTGTTTAATTAGGTTTAAGTAAACTGTGATTAATTGGTCACACATACTCAGTTCATAAAAAAACACCATTCAGATCTTTTGTCTTTACTGAACTTCTCTCTATTCCCTCTCCACTTCTTTTATCAGACCTTTGTTCTTCACTTTGTAATGTTCTTTCTTATTGTACCAGTTCTTCATTTGTGATATTAGATATTTATTGTTAGCCCATTCCTGATGTATTGTTCTGTCTGTACATCTTGTATTCTATTATTGTATTGTATTAGTAGGGCTGCTTGCGTTACAATTCTTTTTTTTTTAGTATCCTTCCAGGACCACCTTGTAAATGAGTTCTCTCAATGGTACTTTTCCTGGTAAAATAAAAATTGATTGATTGATTTAATTTTGGATTGCAGACTGACACTAGAGTGACAGATGTTAGCTGTGGTCCAATATGGTTTTTACCATCTCCAAAACATTGCCAGGATCAAGCCACATTTAGTCCACAAAGACCTGGTGACTGGTCAAAGCTTGTCAAGTAGGCTTCAATGCCAAAATGTGCAAAAGAATGCCATAGGGCACAAAAACCCTAGGGCAACATACCAAATGTGGGGGAGGTGATAGCAACCACAAGTCAGAAAAGGGACTTGGGGGGGGTCATCATATCTGATTACTTGAAGGTAGCAAGGCAGTGTGAGAGGGTACCAGGGAAGGCTAGTAGAATGCTGGGGTGCATAGGGAGGAGTATCACCAGCAGAAAGATGGAAGTAGTGTTACCTGTACTCCTGTATAGATCGATGGTGAGTCCCCACCTGGAGTACTGAGTTCAGCACAGGAGGCCCCATCTTTGGAAAGACATAGATCAGGTGAAAGTGGTCCAGAGGAGGGCAACCAAAATGGTTCAGGGACTGCATCAGAAGCCCTACAAGGAAAGACTCAGGGAGTTAAATTTGTACACTCTCGAGGAAAGGAGGGAACGTTGAGATATGATAGAAATGTTCAAATACCTAAAGAGTATAAACAGGGTACAGGACAATGATATTGTTCATAGAAAGAGATGCTCAAGGACAAGGGGACATGATATGAGGCTGGAGAGGAGGTGACTCAGTTGGATGTGAGGAAGTACTTCTTCACAGAAAAGGTCGTGAATGTCTGAAAAAGAATACCACCAGAGGTAGTGGGTGCTAAAATGGTGGCAGGATTCAAGCATACATGGGATAAACACAAGGGGACCTTAGTTTAGTTGGCCTGGTGGTGCTGAATAGGTTGAGGAGCTGAATGCCACACCTCGCACCATGCCGGCGACCTGGGTTCGGGAATGATCCAGGGTTGTCTGGTGGTGGCAGGGGGGGGATGGTGAGGAGCAGGACTGAGCTGCCATGAGGCATCTCTCCTTTCCAGGGAGGGATGTGGCAATTTTACAGCCCTTGGCTACCACTTGGTGGAGGACGGATGGCAGTTCAGGCTATGGGGAGCTCAGTGATCACCAGGGGATGGTCAGAAGGGGCTGAACTGGCTTCACGGGGTGAGTGTGTGCCTCCATGTGTATAAACAGCCATGTGTTGGGATCCCGGGCACAACAGGGATAAAACAGGGTAAAAACCTGGACAACTGTAAATTAAAAAACAAAACAAGGGGACATTAGTACCAGGGCTGGGGGGTGCAAAAGGCTAGAGATCATGTAGCATCTGTGGAAGCACATTAGGTAGGGAGTTTTAGGGTAGACTGGGTGGGGGAAGAGGTCCTTTTCTGCAGATAACTTCTATGATTGTCTATGCTTTTGTTACCTCTGGGTTGGACTACTGCAGTGTTCTTTACTTGGGGTTATTTGGAGGTTTGATGTGACAACTGCAGCTAGTCCAAAATGCTGCAGCCACACTGATAGGAGGCTTCTCTTGTAGTGACCACATCATGCCAGTTTTGTGGGTGCTGCATTGGCTGCCTTTGTCATAGGCATCACCTTCAAGATCTGTTTGTTAACTTACAAGGCCCTATGCAGCTTGAGACCAGACTAGTTGAAAGATCATCTTGTTTCTTTACCACCCAGTTTGCTTCCTCTGCTTCACTGATGTGAGCTTGCTTGCTGCCCCCCCTTCCCAGCTGAGACCCTCAGGGGACTGAGTTTTTGGAGTTGCAGCTCTGATACTGTGGAATTCACTTCCTGGGTACATTTGCATGGCTAGCTCAGTGGAGGTTTTTAAAACCTCTCTGAAGATCTTTTTATTCAAACAAGCTTTCTACAGCTAGTTCATCTTAGACCTGCTTGGTGTCTGTCTTATCTGATTATATTTTAAAATGCTGATCTATGTTGTAGTAAGTTTTGCATTTTCTGACTTGTTTGTGAAGCACTCAGAGCCTTTAAGGTGGGGTGCTCCATAATAAAACATGCCTTGCCTTGCCTTGGTTGAATAGATGATCTAAAAATTATAATAAATGATTCCCTTTACCCTGCTCACAAACCAAAAATGACTCCCCTGCCTTCCCTCACCCAATCAGACCTAGAGTGTCAATGAGAATCCCACCACTCAAACCCTGAGGCCCTCTCCTCCTTCCTCCCCAGAGCACCCCTAAAAATCTAGTTTTGCTATACCTGTAAAAGAAGAAAACAATACTCCATTGCAGAGATTTCTGCTTTGCTCAATATAAATAACTAACCATTCCCCCTCACACCCCACCATTTATTTTAGCATGTCTTCTCCACTCAGCCTCCCCTCACCCCACCATTTATCCTTATACCTTATTGCCCTTCTTCCCCCACACTTCACCTCCACCGCATTACATACCTCTCTCTCATACCTCCTTTCTTCACCCCACTGCCAGTTATCCCCATCCTCTGAACTACCGACAAGGCACTTTGTGGCTGCTTATCCCTTCCCCCATAAATTGTTTTTCTAGTTATTTTAACTTGTACCTATGTTTTGAGTTATTCTGTAAGTTCTGAATCCAAGCCGTATCATTCATTGTAATGTAGCTTTGCTTTCTCCTATTGTTCTTTGTTTTGCAATCTATCATGTGGAACCTTTGTAAAAGAGCTCACGCTCAAAGGTCTTTTCCGAATCACTAAATAAATAACTAAAAAAAGTAATGCCATGAATGAATGGTTATGTCTTTGCTTATAGCAAAACCTCATTGACTAAGCCTGAGCTGTTCAGCTCTAAATTGGTCATGAACTTCAACATGAATGGGGAGGAAGTTTTGTTCTATGCAGAAGGTAGAAGGGTTGCAGTAATTCAACAGTATAAGGTTAGATGTGCATGGGGGTGTTGTGATGATGACACAGTGGGTGAGGGACTGATACATGTTTAAAAAAATGCTTTTTTAAAAAAAAAACACATAGCCTGGTGAAGTTGGTGTGGCCTTCGGGAACCTCATAAAGTGCAACTTTCCCAAACTTACACTGACATTGCTAGTGAAGTAAAACATTGTAACATCTTTGCTCTGAACCTAACGTGTGGCCTTGGGTCATAATGGGAGGGGGTTAAAGATTAAGGATGATTTTTAAAAATTATGAATATGTTGGCCTTAAATGAGGTATCAGACCACTGATGCATTGCCCCATACCTGCAATTTGCCCTTGTGTCATGAGGGTAGGGGACGTAGGAGAGGGTGAGGAGGTTAGACTTCACAAGCCTAATAGTAAATTTCCAAACTCTATGGTAGGGCAGGGTGGACTATTCTGCTATAAATCAGAATCACCCTGGATTTAGTGCTTATCCACAAACTCAGATAAATATGGATTCTGTGGAAAAGGTCTGGTGCCAGATCCATGAATAAGCAACTTGCTTTGTGTCCACCCCACTTCCCACCCACCTGCATTCCTTTGTTACTGCCAGCACTCCTTACTCAGCACAGGTGACTGGCAGCATCCAATGTGAAAGGTGGCATTGTCACGGGTGTCACGTGGCACCAGGAGCAGGAAGGCAGTTATAAAAGCTGTGTAAGTGTGCTATGTGGCACAGGGGAGAGAGCATGACAACAAGGAAGCAGACCACTCTCTGTTTAATGGGACAGAGTCAGGAAGGGGAGACTAGGCTACTGTTCTATAATGAAAAAAAATACAAGTTGCCATAGGTTATGGTCACAAGTGCTGCAGTGCTGCTGGTTGGTAGTCCTAGGGAAGACAAAGCAAAGCAAAGCAATCATTAATTAAAAAAATAGTACAATTCTATTACAAAAAAAATAGAATCGTAGGTCTTGGTCATGGGTGGTGCAGTGCTGCTGGCTGGGGAGTCAAGGGGAAGGTAAAGCAAAACAATCATTAATTATTTAATAGTAAAAGTTCTATTAGAAAAAAAAGGGATCCGTACTGCTTCCCGACTGACGACTTGCCAACAATTTACTTCACGAACTTTAAATCCCGTAAAGGTTATATTCCCGAAACAATCAATCCCGCATTATCATTTACCTCAATTCATTTAAACGGACTACTGCCCGAACCAGCATTATTGTGTTTAGCACATAGTGTGCATAATTTATATGCAGTTACTACAAATGGGACCCAGCATTAAATGTGCCTCAAAAGCATGAACATAAGCTTCAACAAAACTAAACTGATATTTTTCTTACCTGTTCTTGCTTGTTCAACTGACCTCCAACTCCATAAAACCCAGTTCCAAAAAACGAAGAAGTGTTCAGCTATTTAACAGCAACACACAGCTTTATTTAATCCGTGCATGTTGTAAATATTAAAAACATTTTAAAATCTCACAGTCTCACAATCTCAATGCAATGTCATAATCGAAGGTTGTGAGCTATTCCTCGTATATATTGCATTGCAGAATGAGCAGCTCTGTCTGTAGTGATGTTACGTATTTTTTCTTCTCTCTTTGCATACCGTTTTTTTAATGGAGATTTTGGAAGCCCACGATTGATTTTCTCTATTAATGTTTCGGTGTTGCACTGCTCCTTGTGTAATTCAGAGACAAATCTAAAGATGCCTACATGTGTGGAGCTAACGAGCGCCCCCAGTCTCCTGTGCCAAGCCTCAACATTGTTCTGTGTGCGGGGGTATCCAAGCTCCATCTGGGCATTCACTGACCAGAATTCAGGGGGAAACAGTGGTAGGCTTCGAACAACCGCATTATTTCTCATTCATCTCCTTACTCTCCCTAACACGTAGTTCTCCTCAAACCACTCCATAATCGGAGTACAGGACCACCGCATCTCGCTTTGAGCTTAGCAAAGATTGCTGAATTTTCATCAGGGTGGTAAGAAAGCCAGTGCAACTATGTGCCTCAATTTTAAACTGAATTCCATATTCTGACTGCATTGTGGCTAGCCCAACACTCTGTATTTTTCGCCACACAATTTGGCCAAGGTGAAACAGACAACCTTTGCTCTGTGCATTTGGGAATTCAATTTTACATGCATTTATGGCGCCTGTTCAAAATCAGTTAATATGATTTTGGGGTCCAAATGCAAGCTGTCATCGTCAGCTAAATCATTTAAGTCCTGAAATAGCCTTGTATAGCATTCCTGCGATTTGCTGGACATTAGGCAGTACAGTAGAGGGACAATTCTTGAATTGAGAGAAGTTCCCACGGAGCCATGTATCGAATACAGCTGCCGGAATAATGGAGGCACAGTTTTAAATGTACCATCCATAATCCAGAACGGAGCCACCGCTAAATATTCAATATTTTTTTTAGTGGTGAATATCAGCAGTTTATCCTCACCAACTGATGACTCTTTAGCTAGAAAAGCAGAACCATTTACTGTTCTCAAGCTTTGTGGAATGTTAACTGCATCTAAAGTTTGGGGCTCCGGTGGTGTGTTATGCCGTCTTACTCTTTTAACAATTTGTTGAAGAGCTTGCATATTCGGCAGGCTCTGCTTCAACTCCTCGGATAAATGTGCAACTTGTGTTTGTATTAACTGAACAGGAGTTGCAGTGAGTGTCATAGCACTTGCTTTCAATGCTGCCAAAGCAACAGCAACTGGTGCATCACTTGTCTCAGGTGAGTGGTTATGCTCTCTCATTTTCCTGAGGTGATGCTGCCCCCCAACAAGGATTGTCGATGCACGCCCATGACAATGCAAGCTTTTTCTACTTTGTCAGCACCAGTAATATAAGTCTCCACGACATCTCTCTTTGACATAAAGGTATCCTCCGGTTGCAATTTTGTCCTGTCTACGCTGAGAAGGAATCACCTCACAAATGACCACCTCAGCCATAGCTGCAGAGTGCGAAGCTAGCAATCAGGGTAGGGATAGGTAGGGCTGGGTAGGGTGGGGAAATGCACCTTAAATAGATTTTAATTAGTGCCTCACTGTCATTCACAAATCGCAACATCACCTTTCAGTGTGGAGTTGAAGCAAGCTGTGTGTTCCTTCGTTTTTGAGGTTGATTCAAGCTCTGTGTTCTGTTTCAAGTGAGATCCTTTATTCTGAGTCATTCAGTAAATGGTATTGTGGGATTTGATATTTTCAGCAACTGCTACTGATCGGGAAATTGAATTGCGGGAACTTGAACATGGGATAGAGATTGTTGAGATATAGACAGACGGGAAGTCATACCAGACCCGAAAAAAAATACAACCACTGGCCCAGTGGCGCAGGAGGTTGAGGCACTGGATGCCACACCTTGTGTCATGTTGACGACCTGGGTTTGGAATGACTTTGGGTTGTGGGGTGCTGGCATGGGGGAGGAGGCTGAAGCAGGATTGAGCATACTGATGGACAGCTGTCCTCTATCTTTGGTGGTGAGGTTGGGTTGACACTCCCCATACTTCCATTTCCACCAGGTGGAGGTCCCGTGGGTTGTATAGGCAGAGAGGAGGTGGCAAAAATCTAATGGGAGATGGAAGGGTATGAGCTGGTGCCACAGGGTGCATGCATGCCTCCACATGCTCACACAGCCATGTGCCAAGGCCTGGGGGGTAAGGGGAGAAAACTCACAAAAAAAAATACCTATGTGTTCCCATCACCAAGTTGGTGGGAGGAGGCAATGGAGACGAAACAGTTATATTAAAAAATATATAATACAACCATAAGTCATGGTCAAGGTGATGCAATGCCTCTGGCTAGTTTCTCCAGGTGAAGGCTAAGAAAAGCAATCATTAAGTAAACAAAATAGTAAAGTTCTATTACAAAAAGAAATATAACTGTAGGTCGCGGTAACAGGTGGTGCAGTGCTGCTGGCTGGCATGCCAGGTGAAGGCAAAGCAATCATTAATTAAAAAAGAAAACCTATGGTTATCTAATGAAAAACAAATACAGATTTGACATTAACACGATGAAGGAATTTCCATACAGGCTGTTTTTGTCATTCATTGCTTTACTGAGAGTTGACTACTGCAACTGTAGAAAACACGCTGTTCAATAAAAGTATAGAAGTGTCATTATCAGTCAATCATATCATTAGTCATTATTTTTCAATGTGTTTATTGTCATCAGTAATAATTCACCACTATACCAGTCTGCTCCGAACAGCTGCATCACCAATTTATATTCCAAGGCTGTAATAGTAGCATAACACTGTTGAGCTGCTGAATGCAGACAGTTACTGAATGGTAACAATAGGACTCTGAGTCACTCTTCTGCACTAAACTGTGAAGAAAGTGGTGGTGGTGATTGTTGAGCACTGTGTACATTAAACATGTAAACTTGTTATGTTGGGAGTCAAAAAATACAAAACAGAGGTGGATGAAAATGTTCAGGCAAATTCTGAGTCCCAGGTAGGCACTACAGTTTTAGACAACCAAAAGGGATGGCCAAAGGATAAGGTAAGTGATCGTCATGCACAGGGCTGACAAAATCAAACCTAAAGAGTGTTTCTAGTAAAAAATGTGTCATCTTCCAAGTGAATGCTTGAATCCAATAAAGGTGCTTCTCCCAGATCAGTCCCCGATAAAAAGGCTCTTTAGTTCTAACAAAAGAGTTGATGGGCACCACCAGCAGAGGCACTACAAAGTATGGAACAAGTAGATACTATACTACTGTTGGTCCCTGACATATAACATCTGATCCCTCTGAGGCTGAGTTCAACAAAAGTAAAGATAAAGATGATGAAGGCAGTGATGGGGCAGATTTACTGGAGGTGAGTGAAATTGCTATGGAGGAAGAAGTAGAAACAAATGTTTCTAATTCTATGGTTGAGGAGGATGACAGTGGGATAGAGAAAGGGAATAAAGCACAATAGGAATAGGCCCAAGAAATATCTGGAACAGCAAAGAAAATATGAAAAGGTGATTGAGCTGCAGTGCCTACCCCACTGACAATAAAACTAAAAAGATATTGTTTGGTCATATTTCTCCATCACTGCTTCTATTGAGTAAGTGGCAGCATGAGCTATTTGTAAATGGGAAGTCAGCAGGAGCAAAAAGAAAGGAGCATTGGGAACTTCAGCACTGAAAAGGCACCTAGTCAGATGTCATAACATTATTGAGAAATCCATTTTTGAGAATGGAACAGAAAGTGACAGTGATGACAGCTCATTATACTCAAGGGTATATCTGATAGATGAAAGCAGTGGCAGCCCCTGCACCAATACAGAACCTCCAGCACTTCCTTCCAGATGAAAAAACTCAGAATCCTACTGGTAGTGGCTATGTGATCAAAAGCCGCACTGCTTCAAGAAAACAGCTTACCATTTCAGAAACATTTGAACATAAAGCTAAATATCCCTTGTCCCACCCTGTTGCTGTTACAATAACAAAGAAAATTTAAGAGATGATACTCTTTGACTTCCTACCATATAAAGTGATTGAACATGTAGGATTCAGGCTGCTGCTTGAGTACCTTGAACCTCCGTATAATGTACCATCAAGAAAATACTTCTCCTCAACAGGGATTCCAGATCTCTACTATGTCATCTGTAAAATACTGGGATGAGTTTGGAAAATGCTGTTTGGAGGGTGGTGCATCTCACAACAGATACAGCGTACTTCACTTATAACAGGCACTGATGTAATGGACAATCGGTTTTAGTGTATTTGGACAAGCTGTCAGCCTGAACCCTTCATATCTGTCACTGCACATTGGGCATGTTTAGGTAATTTTTGTGAGGAAAATGAATCCCAGTTTGATGTTCTAAGAATGTTTTATTTTCCATCTGAACATACTCATACAATGTCAATCAGGAGCTCAATCAATCAATATTATACTGCTCACATCACAGGGACTGTCAGTTGGCTTTATTGTTGCAGATAATGGGTTCAACATGAGGAAGACTTTGGAGGAAGAGGGCTTAGTTCACATCCATTGCTTTGTGCGCTGCTTGAATTTAATAGTTCACAGTGTTCTTGATGAGGACAGCACTGCTAAATGAATATGCACTCATTTTCAGTCACTCAAGCAAAACCCATCGCTTGTTTAAAAAAATACATGAGGAACTCAATTTACCTTTGCTCAGATTGATTCAAAATATTTCTACTAAGTGGAAATCAACCTTTCATTTGTTCCAAATGCTGTTAGAAAAAAAGAAAGCTATCAGACAGTACATCTTGGAAAATAAAATTGGTGATGCAGATGCCTGTATGACTCCACCACAGAAGCCATGCTGAAGTTTGTAATTTTACCTTTCCAGCCATATGAGAAAAACACCAGAGAGGTGAGTGCAAACACAACAATTCTGAGTCAGGTGATACCCTTAATAAAAATGTTAAAATTCAAATTTAATCTGATTAGGGAAAATTTGAAGAATACAGACAATTCCATCACACATACTGCCAGTGGTGTTGACATGTTACCCACCAGAATGCAAAAAGATATCAAAACGAGAATTATCAAAAAGGTTGATGAAGATGAAAAACTATGTAAAATGCTTCGGTCAGAGCACTGCATTAAAGCAACACTCTTGGACCCATGATAAAAATCAAAGCAACTATTGAGTGATGGTGATACTTCTTTCAAGGTAAACAAACAAGAAATAATTGATGAAGTGCCTACTGTGATGGAACAGAGTAGAGCATCAAAGTCACAATCTTCATCACAACACAAAACAGCATCAGGCAGGCCCTCTTCTGGTATTCCAGCATTTTTTCCCTCTTCTTCTTCTTCAGCTATGGTGGCAGGATCTTCTTCACTACAATTCAAAAACAGCACTGTCTCACATTCACATGGTCCAGCTTCAGGTCACTGGTGTCACTTAGAAGATGTCATTGTGACATCTTCATCCATTTCTTTTAACACAGCCTTAGCACAGACCATTGTAGAGGCATTACAAAGACACAGAGAAAGGAAGCAACATAAACTTAGACTGGAGCCACAGCATTAAAAATACCACATACACGCAAAGGTGGGCATCACTGTCACCAAAACTAAAGAACCTATAGGTTAGGTAACTTTTAAAATATTATTTATTCCATAAAAGAGATACCTGCAGTAGCACCCTGTCCAAAATGTTATGTGTATTGGTGAGGGTGCCGCTGTATGTATCACTTGGATAGAATGGAAGAAATAATATTTTAAACATTACCTAACACACTGTATACCGTAGGTTCTTTATTTTCAGTGACCATGATGCCAGACTTTACTTGCACATTGTTGAGATGTACCTAGTAGGGCCCAATATTATTTGGAATGCTGATCCTTTGAAATACTGGAAATCAAAATATGTGACCTGCTTTAGCAAAAATTGTAGAGAAGTACATGAATTGCCCTCTGACTAGTGTCTGTTCATAATGATTGTTTAGTTCAGCTGGTAACATTATTACTGACGCAAGATCCTGATTGATACCAGAAAACTCTGAGCATTTGATATTCCTGAAAGTCAATATTCCTCACTTTAATTTCAAATTTGATACTTGAATGATACATTTGCATACTGACCCTGAGCAGGCCCTATCCATTTAAGTTTCCCATTGTGCCTGTTGTGAAAAATCTTTTGTGAATAGAGTCTACTCTGCTAACTATGAGACTCACATGAGATAAGTCAGGTTAGGCAGGCAAGAGTAGACCAGGATTACCTGAATAATCACAATGAGCACAAAAGGATAACATCAGTGGGTCCAGAGTCCATATAATACGGCAAGCAACTACATTTCATGTCCCAAACTTACTTGGTAGTACTGTTCACCTGATATGGAAGGTAGAGACTGTTCCCTATTACTACTACTACACGTCAGCAACTGCGTAATAAAACATATTATTTTATAATAATAATAATAACAATGCTTTATTTATATGGCGCCTTTCAAAAAATCAAGGTGCCTTAACAGTAAAAGATAAAATGAAAACAATAAAATACACTTCAAATCAGATCAAATCAACTTTATTTTTATAGCGCCTTTCAAAGCCAAGGTGCTTTACATAAAACATATACATACTAATAAACATTTTTTAAAACAGCATTAAAATGTAACAGCCATAATTAAACAAATGCTAAACTAAATAAATATGTTTTCAAACTGGTTTTAAAACTATCGACGGTTGGGCATTCTCTTAACCAATGAGGTAGAGAGTTCCACAGGGTTGGTGCTGAAAAGGCAAAAGCACAAGATCCTGATGTCTTTAATCGAACCCTGGGAATCTCTAGCAATCCCTCATTGGCGGAGCAGAGAGGACGGAGGGGGCAGTAGGGAATCAGGAGACCTTTCAGGTAACTGGGTCCCTGGTCATGTAAGGCTTTAAAGGTTAGTAAACCAACCTTAAAGGCGATCCACCACTTAACAGGCAGCCAGTGCAGTTTACGGAGCACAGGTGTAATATGACTGGTTCTAAGAGTACCAGTCAAAAGCCTGGCCGCCGCGTTCTGCACCAGCTGCAGGCAGCGGATATCAATCTCAGGTAGCCCTAGGTAAAGGGAGTTGCAGTAATCAAGACGGATAGTGACAAAGGCATGGACCAATGTTGGAAGATCACCAGGAGTAACCAGGTGTTTCACCCGGGCGATATTCCTCAGATGGTAAAAAGAGGATTTGACGACAGCTGACACCTGAGATTTTAGGGTCAAACCACCATCAAAAATAACACCCAGATTTCACACCTGATCGGAGGTAGGGAGTGACATACCACCAAGTAGTAAGCCTGATGGTTGTCCAGCTCCCAAACCCACCCCCGGATGACTTGGGTCCACTACCAATACCTCAGTCTTGTCCGGATTCAGTCTCAGCCAGCTGGAACTCATCCAAAGTCTGATCTCAGCAAGGCAATTATTCAGCACGGACTGTGCATCATCCTGACCGGGCAGAAAGGACAGATACAGCAGGGTATCATCTGCATAGCAGGGAAAACCCAAACTGTATCGCCTGATGATTTCTCCCAATGGCAGCATATACACTGCAAGCAACATGGGAGCTAAAATGGAACCCTGAGGTACCCCACAAGGCAGGGAGTGAGCACCAGAGGAATAAATTCCAGTAGCAACTCTCTGAAATCTGTCTGTGAGGTAAGAATGAAACCATTTGAGGACTGTACCAGACAGCCCACAATAAACCCGCAGGCGATCCAATAGCACACCATGGTCTACAGTGTGAAATGCAGCAGAGAGATCGAGAAGGACCAGAATGGTACATGCCTTTTGATCTCTGGCCATTAGGAGATCACTCAATACCCGGACAAGGGCAGTCTCTGTGCTATGCTTCTTCCTAAAACCAGACTGGAGAGTATCATAGACATTGTGAGTTATAAGATGATCATCCAATTGCAACGCAACCGCCTTTTCAATAACCTTACCAACAAATGGCAGGTTAGAGAAAGGCCAGTAGTTAGTTAGACAATCTGGATCTAAGGAGGGTTTTTTAAGGAGTGGTAGAATGACCGCCTCCTTGAGGGGGTCAGGAAAGATCCCCTCTCCAAAGACTTCCAGACAATGTCAGCAAGGATTGGGCAGATAACTTCCACACATCCTACTAAGAGAGGTGTAGGGTCTGGATCCAAACTTCAGCTGGTTGGTCGCAGTGTTTGGATGATCTACACAGTGTCACTGAACTCCAGCCGGCAAAACTCTGACCAGACAGAGTACATATCACTTCCTGTCGACCACTGCAATCCCTTATAAGAGAGGTCAGACCGATGTCAGACCTGATGCTGGCAACCTTATCTGCAAAGAACTGAGCAAACTCCTCGCATCTTAGCTGAGAAAAAGCTTCTCTGGGCTGGAGGCAGGTTGGATTGCACAATCTGTCCACAGTCCAGAAAAGCTAAGCAGGTCAATTTTGTGCAGCAGAAATCTCCCTGGACAGGAACTCTACCTTCTTACGGGTGATTTCTGATTGATAGCCATCATAATGTACCATCAACCTAAGCCTGTCAGCATCATTACCGGACTTCCGCCAGACTTTCTCCAACCTTCAGCCAATACGCCTTAACTCCTTCAAGGAGCCGTCAAACCAAGGGCTCCTTGGACAGAGGGCGAGAGGCTGAACACGAACAGGAGCAATCTTTATTTATTTATTTATTTGCACATTGGTTTACAACCTTTGAGTCAGAGGCTCATTTCCAAAGGTACCTCGTCACATAGAGGACAAACACAAGCATTCTCGGTTCTAGGATATAGGTTACATAGTTTGCAGGCACATGTGATAATGAACATGCCAAATACATATACAAGCATTATAGGTTCCAGGATATGGGTAACGTAGATAGCAAGCACGTGTGATAAAAACAATTATACAGAGAAGCCAGTTTGGTTACAATGGCGCATACTAGTACGACAGTAAGAGCAGGCAACAGAGTAATAGCAGTTTAATCAGAAGTGGTACATACTTGCACGGAGAAAGGGCAAGCAACAGGAATAATGGCAGTACAAACAGAAAAGGGGTAGGATTTAAAGAGGTGTGGTAAGGATGCTGCCCAGCGGGCATTGTCAGGCACATAGTGTTGCACCTCAGATTATAGACAGGTGCAACTACGCATGTTGAATAGTTCACTTCTGAGTGCAGTTTTGAATTTGGAAATCGTGGGGGCATCCGAGATGGGGAGAGGGAGCGAGTTGTACCAGAATGGGGCTCTATGGCGGAATGACCTCTGTCCATGGGAGGTCCTAGATCTTGGTACCAGAAAAGTGGCCTTGCAGGAGGTCTGTGTACAGACCAAGGGTTGGGCTAGGTGGAGGGAGGCTGTCAGCCCAGGCGGGGATAGCCCTAGAAGAGTTTTTTTTGCTATTAGGCATGTTTGATATTGCAGTCGTTCGTCTAGGTTCAGCAGTGTTGCCATATCATAGAGCTGGCATGAATGTGTGAGCCTAGGGGCCCCAGTGATTAGCCTGCATGCCTTATTTAGGATGAGGCAAATTTTATTGAGGGCAGTTGTGTCGGCAGCACCGTAGACCGGTAGCCCATAGTCAACCAGGGATAATATAAAGGATGTCACCACAAGCCAGAGGGCAGCGGGGGGGAGACAGTTTTTGTACTGATATAAGATACCTAGCTGCACATTGGTAGCTAAGGCAAGTACATCAATGTGGGTGTGGTAGGTGAGGGCTGAGTCAAAGGTGACCCCAAGGTACTTGTAGGAGTGTACTTGCTCTAGTGGCTGTTTGGAGCAGGGGACGATATGGAGTGGGAAGTTGCTGGCTTTGTTTTGGTTTTTTTTTTGAGATTTATGACCAGTCTGTGCTCTTTAAACCAGGTTTCGGCATCATTATAGGAAAGTTGCAGGGAGTCCTGGAGGGAGGTGGGGTTATGGTGGATGGCAAAGATGACGGCATCATCTGCATACAGCAGAGTTTTCCCAGGGCATGCACTGGTCAGGGTGTTAAGGTAGAGTGAGATGAGTAGGGGTCTCAGGATGGAGCCCTGAGGAACCCCTGAGCAGATGAGACAAGTTTTGGAAAGTGTCCCATTAATTTTGACACGTTGGGAGCGGGCAGATAGGTAGCTGGTGCACCAGGTGAGTGGCCCAGTAGCGAAGCCAGTGTGGCAGAGGGCATCCAGCAGGAGTGGGTGGGAGACAGTGTTGAAAGCCTTTGAGAGGTCGATGAACACTGCTCCGGCTAGGGAGCCAGAGTCCAGGGAGGAGTGTAGGAATGTTGAAAATTCAACTAGTGCAGTGCCAGTACTGTGTCCTGCACAGAAACTGTGCTGTTCAGGGCAGAGGATGTTGTGTTTGGTCAGGCACTCAGTGATTTGTGTGGCAACCAGTTTTTCAAGGGCTTTGGAGAGGGGCGGGAGTATGGGATAGGCCGGTAGTTCCCTAATGAGGACCTGTCACCCCCTTTGTGAATGGGAGTAACAATGGCAGTTTTCCATGCAGTAGGGAATTACCCCAGGCAGAGGGATTTGTTGAGAAGGCTGGTGAGTGGGGCAAGGACCTGATCCAGTACCAGCCGGAGAATGCTGGGGTCCAGGGAGTTGTCGCCGGGACTATTGCTTTTTAGTACACTGATGAGGTGGGGTCTAGCTTCCTGGGCAGTTACCCCATGTAGGTAGAAGCTAGGGTGTTGGAGGGCTGGGGCCGGTAGGGAGGGTGGTAGGTCAAAGAAGTTACTGGGGAGGATAGAGCTGAGGTCCGTAAAGGATGTGTTGAGGTAGTTTGCAATGTTTGTAGGGTCCGTAACGGTAGTGCCATCAATGGTGATCTGGGATGGCGGAGGGGAGCCTGCGCTTCCATTCAATTGTTTGACATTATCCCAAAAAGTTCGGGTACACTCCCAGGAGGAGGTGAGGGTGGCCTGATAGTGGTCAGCCTTGGCTTTCCTAATGGCCCAAGTGCACTTATTCCGTGCAGCGTTGTAGGCCTGTCTATCAGCCGGCTGGCCTGTTTCTGTTGCAAGGTGCCATAGGTTATCTCTATGCCTGAGCAACTGTAATAGGGCAGGAGTAATCCAGGGCACATTATGTTTTTTGGTTTGGGCAGCTGTGAGGGGTGCGAAGAGGTCACAGGCTTTGTTAAAGGTTTGGGAAAAGAAGGCAAGGGCAGTGTCTATATCGGGAGCGTGGTGAATGGGGGACCAGTTTGTTTGGGCAAGAAATTGCCTGAGGTTTTTCAGCCCACCTGGTCTGAAATGCTGGTGGAGCGTGTGCTGGGCTGTGGGTCATGGCGAGGTGGGCACCCAGTGGAATAGGAGAGGAGAATGGTCACTGAGTGAGTCAGGGAGGACTTGGATGTCCAGAATTTTTTTGATGTGGTTGGTGATGATAACATCTAGAAGGGTGCTGGTACCTCTCTTAGGGTTTACTCTTGTGGGTTGGGAGATTAGTTGTGTTAGATCTATGGCAGCGAAGGAGTCCCGGGTGGTGGTGGAGGCGGGGCTGAGCCAGTTCATGTTAAGGTCCCCCACAAGGACTTGTTCAGTCCTGTGAGGGAGGGTGACAAGATAATCAGTTAAGGATAATAGTGCCAGGTTTTGGTTCTTTGGTGGAATGTAGGCAGAGGTGAGATAAAGGGGGCCCCTGGAAGGGTCCGGAGTAAGTTTAAAGGTAAGAACCTGTGCCCCACTTGCAAGGGCCAGGGCAGGGAGTGCTTGACCAGTGAGAGAATCCCTGGTATAGATCACATAGCCACCCCCGTGTTTGCCTACATGATCCTCCTGGTATAGGGTGTAGCCAGGGAGGGTGACAAAGGAGTCAGGGGTGGATTTTGATAGCCAGGTTTCCACCAGTGCAATGACGTCTGGTTTGTGCAGCATGACCCAGCATTGGAGGGTATCAAATTTTTTCAATATGCTGCATATATTCATGGAGGCAACACTCAGACCGGGGGACCCACCTGGTGAGCTGGTCTGGGTGGGGCCTGGGTTAGGATGTATATTGTCTGTTAAGAGTAGAAGGAGAACCATGGCTCTGGCCAGGACATGGTGATATGTATGTTTCCTATGGGTATGAGGGATGGGGGAGGGACCTTCGGGGAACAGGGGATGGGTAGAGGTTGCCAGGTTGGGAGGGCAAGAACGATTAGCCACCAAGGAGGGCCTGGGAAGGCGGTGGGGTGGTACACGGGGGATGGGTGTTGTAGGCCAGTGTACATGGTAAGTGTGGGGTGAGTGCGAGCTATGTCTCGGAGAATTGTTGGTGCTGGTACCAGTGATCCAGGGGAGATGGCTGGCTGGTGGGACGAGGGTACTAGAAATAAATGAGGGGAAGGCATTTTAGGAGGAGGTGGACTAACATGGCTCTTATGGTGGTAGTCGGGTAGAAAGGTAGAAGTATTTAGGCTGACTTCTAGAAAATGTGGTTACCACTTTGGATTAGTGGTAGTGACACGGACTCTGGTGCATAGGGTACAAGGTTCAAGTCTCTGCCAGGGCAGCTAGTGAAGTGCCTGGGTGAGGGCAGTGATCCACTTCTGGGGGTCTGATGAAGGCTGGGTTTGGGCTGGAAACAGGGTGAGAAATAGCTACTCCTAGTGGTCACTGCTTGTGGGTTCAGCGGAGCAGTATTGAGTCAGGATGTGGGCTAGTTTGTGGGGCTGGGTGCTGGGGGTGTGTGTGTGCAGAGGTAGGTGTGAGTTGGAGAGGAGCAAAGTGGCACAGGAGGTTAGAGGGGTTCCAGGAAGTGGGGGGGGGAGGAGGCCAGGTAGTGGAGCCTAAGGTGGGAGAGTATGGGTCCCTCTAGTGGCTGGCAGGTATAACCTGCAAATGGAAAAGTGGGGACTTAGAATAATGAAGGAGAGGAAGTGACGTCATAAGGCGTGCCTATATAGGTAGTGACAACCCAGGGTGGGTGGGGCAGTCAACACACGCAGTGCATCGACAGGCTAACCCCACTCACAAAGGTGCAGCCTTATAGGTACTGTAATTACTTCTTGTGGCTCCTGCACTGAAATCCGCTCCTGGAGGGAGCTCTGTATGTCTGTCCAGAGCATCTTCTACAGCCTTATTATAGGCTAGTACAAGATTATCTGGACTCATGCATTCACTCGACAAGCCCGATAGGTCCAGTACCGCCATTAGGTCAATGGGTTTTATACCCTTAAAGGGTGGTACCGAACCATCTCCGTAGACACATATGCCATAAAATTCATATCTTCAATAAATCAAACATGGAAGGCTTGGTTCCAAAGGTAAGTTTTTAAGGCCTGTTTAAATCCCTCCATGGTCATGCACTCCCATAGCTGATGGGGTAGAGAATTCCAAAGGGCTGGGGCTGCATACATGAATGCATAGGCCCCGGATGATTTTAAAGATACCCATGGAATCTCTAGCAACTCCTCATCGGCCGAGTGGACCAATTGCCCGGGGCAATAAGGAACCAGAAGCTCTTTCAGGTAGTCCAGGCCCTGTCCGCGTAGGGCTTTGTAAGTCTGACTTTAAAGGTGATTTGTCACTGAACCAACAGCCAGTGCAGTTCATGCAGCACCAGGAGATATGACAAGTCTGGGGAGTTCCCATCAACAGCTGGGCTGCAGTGTTCTGCACCAGCTGCAAGTGGAGGATATCAACCCCAGGAAATCATAGAAAAAGGGAGTTGCAGTAATCAAGGCACAAGGTCACAAAGGCGTGGACCAGCATAGGAAGATTACCAGACAGAACTAGGTGATTGATCCTGGAGATGTTCTTCTGATGATAAAAAGAGGATTTGACAACTGACAACACCTGAGATCGTAGTGTCAGCCCATTGTCAAAAATCACCACCAGGTCTCACACAACCATTCAGAGGTAAGCAGCTGGGAGCCTCCCAGGAAGAGTCCTAAGGGCAAACCCACTCCTGACCCCTCTATCCAGTGACCCAAGTCCATAACCATCACCTCAGTCTTTTCCGAGTTCAAGTTCATGCAGCTGGAATTCATCCAACCCTGGATTTCGGCAAGGCAGTTATTAAAGACTGAGAGAGCTCTATCCTGGTCAGGTGCAAAAGACAGGTAGAATTGGGTATCATCAGCATAGCAGTGAAACCTCAGCCTATACTGTCTTACAATGTCTCCGGGGGGGGGCAGCATGTACACTGCAAACAACATGGGGGACAATACCAAACTCTGAGGAACCCCACATGACAGAGAGACTGGGTCAGAGGAATAAATCCCCGACACCACTCTCTGAGTTTTGCCAGCGAGGAAAGATTTAAACCACCTGAGGACTGTACCAGACAGGCCACAGATGAACCTCAGACACTCGAGAAGAATCCCATGGTCCACAGTGCCAAACGCTGATGAGAGATCTTGAAGAACCAAGATGGAACGTTTTTTACGATCTCTCACCATCAGGAGATCATTGAGCACCTGAACCAGCACAGCCTCAGTGCTATGCCTCTTTTGGAAACTGGATTAGAGAGGTTCATACATGTCATGGATGGTCAAATGGTTCTCCAGTTGTATAGCCACTACTTTCCCAATCGCCTTCCCCACAAAGGGGAGGTTAGAGATAGGTCTGTAGTTAGCAGGGCAGCCTGGGTCCAGAGAAGCTTTCTTCAGGAGGGATGTCACCACCACCTCTTCAGGGAGCTAGGAAACTCACACGACTCAAGGGAGCACCAGACTATCCATGCTAAGACTGGTCCAATGATGTCACAACAATCCATAATCAGGGTAGCTGGACCCAGGTCTAAACTGCAGCACGTAGGGTGCATACCCTGGACAATCAGTACGACATCACCAAACTCTGGCCGGTCGAAGGTACTCCAGGAAAAGTGAGATAAGGTGCCCAAGCACCAATCAGTAGCATCTTCCATAGCGGGTTCTGGTTGGAGCCCTGCCCTGATGTCAGCCACCTTAGCCGCGAAGAATTGAGCAAGCTCATTACACTCCACTTGTGAAAAAGCTCTTCTAATCTGCAGGCAGGCCAGGTTGCACAGTCTGTCCACAGTTCAAAAGAGCTGAGCCAGTCAGTTCTGGGTAGCCACAATCTCACTGGTCAAGAACTCTGCCTTCTTACAGGAGATTGTAGATTGATAGACTTGATAACGTTTCATCAATCTAAGATGGTTTTCCTCAGGGCAGATTTCTGCCAGCAATGCTCTAACCTTTGTCCTGGTCACTGCATCTCCCTCAAGGTCCTATCAAACCAAAGGGACTGAGGGTGAAGGGAGAGAGGATGAACATGGACAAGAGCAATAAAATCCAGAGCCGTGGAAATGGCCCTATTATAAGTCTATACCAAGGCCGCTGGACTACTACTTGCACCAGGAAGTGCCGATAGGTCGAGTACCACTGCCAAGCCTTCAAAGCTAACATCTCATAAAGGGCAGTATCTGACCATCTCCACAGGGGAAGGCTTATGAAGGGGGTGCAGAAACAGAACCTCACAGTGTAATGATCAGACCATCAGGCAGGTTCCACCCCCTAGTTGAAGGTTTTGATCCCTAGGAGAAAGACTAGGTCAAGAGAGTGACTGCGTTTGTGGGTAGCAGAGGTAACTATCTGTGTGAGGCCCAGCAATGTCATCAACTGGAGGAAGTGTTGTCCAAATTGCAAGAGTTCATCATCGACCCAGGCGTTGAAGTCACCTAGGACCATCAGTCTGGGCAACTCAAACGCCATGTCGATCACGAAGTCCGCTACTTCCTGAAGGAAATGCTTCTCATTCCTGGGTGGATGGTAGATGAGAGTGATCCTACAACCTACACCTGCTACCACAGTACACTCAAAAGACCCAACCTCCTCAACTGGTACACTTGTGAGGCCCAGTTCTGTCTTGAAACAGACCATTATCCCCCCCCCCCACATGGTCCAATCTTGGGTGGTGTATCACTGAGTACCCCACTGGAATTGTGGCTTCAGCATGAGGCCAGCATTCTCATCCAGCCAGGTCTCAGTGATGCAAGCCAGATCCACTGTCCCAACAAGATCTGCAATAATTGCAGTCTTCTTTTTAATAGATCTGGCATTGCATAACACTGCTCGAGTTGGACAGGCTTCTGTTGCTGCCCAAGAAACCTGCCCATCAATATTGGTGGTGCCCTTGGGTATGGAAACCAGGCATGGAGAACCACGTTCTAGCTTCCATTTTGCCCCAGTGTGTCTTCTGGGCTTAATGCCCCAATGCGATGGCCCTGCTCAATCACCTTCCACCATTCGCACACCAGAGCCCCTCTCCCCCACTGACAGGTGATACCCAGTGCTCTACAGCGCTGGTAAGTTGAAAACTGCAATGTGGGGGATAAAAGGGTGGAGGATGAATAACACACGACTGTGCGGGCAGGCCTCCAACACATAATGTAAACCCCAAATAAAACAAAATGGCACCATGCCAACACAAAAGAAAAACCCCTACTAATTACCTTAAATAAAAATAAAAGACCCCAAAATAAATAAAATCCTCCCACAACTCTCACTTGGGGGAGAGAAAATAAAACCCACAAAACAATTTAATAAACAACCATAAGAAAATGAAAGTAAATTAAATCCCTATCAGAATCACTTCTTATCTCTTATACTGACAGACTAAAGACTTCAAATGTATTAAACAAGCATTACAATAAATACCCCTTAATCAGCAACCCCCCCATATATAAAATATACTGAAAATAAATTTAAAATATAAATAACTCAATCTCACAGTCCGGGACAGCAATTAGGTTAGCTTAGAAAAAACAAAAGCAGTCACAGAGTAAATAATAAAGTTTCTTAAAGCTGTAGTTTAGGTCCAAGTGTATGAAACAAATAAACAAAAAATAGCAAAACTCTTAAGCCCCCTAAGGCCCTCTCACAGTCTAGGGAGGCCAAACACAGCACAGGTGCTCTCACTACCTGAGCCAACACAGTATTGATGTTTAAAGTTAATGTCATAGATGGTTTTCAGCCCCCAGGCCCTCTCACATCATGGGGAAGGGGTCTGAAATAAACAGCAGGCACTCTCATTGCCTTCCAAAGTATATATCAGCAATCAAGAGTAAAATGAAAAGTCTAACCATAAGCAGGCAGAGTAGAATTTGGCAGGAGTCCTCTTCACAAGATCCACTTGGTGCAGGATTGGGGGCCCAAAATATCCCATACAGGGGATCATGGCTGAAATTGCTCACAGCCACCACTATGGATCCCAACCAGTGCCAACCCACCAGCTGGCCCCCTGGGAGAACCTGAAGGACCGACGGCCCGGTCCGCTGACTACCCGACTGGACCGAGACCCAGTCCCCCACCCAGCTACAAGCCTCAGACCAGACACCCCTCAGGGTCGGGACCACCAGCTGAACTGCACAGAATAGATCAGCCTCCTGCACCTACCAGAAACACCGATTCAGGACTTCCGACAATGCTTTATCCATGACCAAACCAGTATCCAGGCAATCTTCCCATATGCTGAACCAGTTGCAACCAATCAGTTTTCCCCAACAGTCTGCCTCCTTTCCTCAAATCTTTCCCTTTTCTTTTCCCAACGCTGCTTCACAACTCAATATCTGGCAGTCCACACCGAGACAAGACAGAATGGGGCAAACAGCCAAACAGTAGAGAATCGCCTCCAAATAACTCCAGATAAAAGGATAAGGTGCTTGAAAACCAATAAACAGCAAAGGCCCTACATAAAACTTCATGATTCATGGTGATAACAGGACCGCATCAAAACGACCCCAGTGCACACTTCAGAGATGTTAAGAGCGTCCCGGTATTGCTCTAAGATACATTCTTGCTATCTCACTTTTCAGCCCTTTCTAATCTAGTCAAACCGACCGGAAAAAAACAACAGGGAGAGTGAGAGAGGCAGAAAATAGGAACAAAATAACACAAAATCACAGACTAGCTACAGAGGTAGCTGCAGCATGCCCAGCCCGGTGGCCATCTTGACATAACCGCTTGTTCTAGAACTTTCCCATATAGTATACGGTTAGGGCATATTCTGCATAAAAATCAGTGACTCTCAAAAAGTTGTGCACATTCTAAAAGTTGTTATGCGTGTTCTATAATCAAATCACCTGTGCCCCGCTCTAGCTGAGTGCCGGCTGCCCACTTTCAGTTTCTTTCCCGCTCTTGCCGACTGCTGCTCTCCCACTTTCAGTTTCTTTTCAGCACTCAGCATAAAACTGTCACAAGGATTTACAGTGTTTTCTCTCATAGCTCATTTAGTCATAAGCTTGTAGTTCTGTTAGTTGAACCACAACCTTTTTACATAAAAATAATGTCTCAAAGTGTAAAAATGTACTCCTTCATGAACCTGCATGAAGTGCTCCCACTAGCCTCCAGCACCACTCAACCTAACCATGGCAGCACACAGTGCTCCTACTTACAGTTGCTTGCTCTCCCACTGTCTCTCGCTCTCCCCCATTTTCTGTCACTCTTTCACTTAGTAACTGCCAATAACAACACTAGAAATGTAGGAAAACACAGGCAGAAATAATATAATGTAATAAAGGACAGTTATGCCAACTCATTATAATCTAAAAGAATGTGACTTGGTTTACCACAGTGCAAACAAAAAACTACTATAGTTACAATATATTTTAACTAAAACCGTGTACTATAGAAACATAGAAACATAGACTTTGACGGCAGATAAGGACCGCTAGGCCCATCTAGTCTGCCCATTTCCCTACCTACAGGATAGGCCGCAGATCCTAGTTAACCAACAGCCTATATCTTCCTGCCCCCCACAAGAATTGCCTTATGTCTGTCCCATGCATTCTTGAATTCTCCCACAGTTTTAGACCCCACAACTTCCTCAGGAAGGCTGTTCCATGCATCCACTACCCTCTCTGTGAAATAATACTTCCTCACGTTGCCCCTGAACCGCCCTCCTTCTATCTTTAAATTGTGTCCCCTTGTTCTTGCAAGTCTCTTTTTCTGAAAGATGCTACCCTCTTGGATTTTGTTGATTCCTTTGAGGTACTTGAAAGTTTCTATCATGTCCCCCCTCTCCCTTCTTTCCTCAAGGGTATACATATTAAGCTCCTTTAGTCTCTCCTCATATGGCTTCTCTTGCAGACCCTGCACCATTTTAGTTGCCCTCCTCTGGACTGCCTCTATCCTGTCTATGTCCTTGCAGGAGATGGGGTCTCCAGAACTGGACACAGTATTCAGATGGGGTCTAACCAACTGTCTGTACAGAGGATAACAACTTCCTGTTTTCTGCTGCTGATGCCTCTCCCTATACATCCCAGTATACCCCCGGCCCTCCTACTGCCTTCTCACATTGCTTGCTAACCTTAAGGTCATCTGATATGATTACCCCCAGGTCCCTTTCCTGTTTTGTTGTTGTTACTACCTCCCCACCCATTGTGTATTCTTCCCCTGGGTTCTTGTTTCCCAGGTGCATTATTTTGCACTTTTTGCATTGAATCCTAGCTGCCATACGTCTGACCATTCCTCCAACCTTGCCAAGTCCCTTTTCATCCTTTCCACGCCTCCTTGTGTATCAACCCTGTTGCAGATCTTTGTGTCATCTGCAAAGGCATACTTTCCTTCAGTCCCTCTGCAATGTCACTGTATGAAGACATTAAAAGGACTGGACCAATACTGAACCCTGCGGTACCCACTAGTAACTGCCCTTTCTTCAGAGTGGACTCCATTTACAATTACCTTCTGTGTCCTGTTGTCCAGCCAATGTTTTACCAGGCTACCACCCTGGGACCCACTCCCAAGCTGGTTAATTTGACTAATAATCTTTTGTGTGGGACTGTGTCAAATGCCTTGCTAAAGTCTAGGTAGGCCATGTCCACAGCCCCTCCCTGGTCTACTACTTTGGTCACCCAGTCAAAGAAATCTATTAGATTAGTCTGACATGACCTTCCCGCTGTGAACCCATGCTGCCTTGGATCCTGTGCTCCACTGACCTCTAGGTACTCAACTATTCTTTCCTTCAGAAGTGACTCCATCACTTTCCCTACCACAGAGGTCAGACTGACAGGTCTGTAGTTTCCTGCCTCTGTCTTGGTCCCACTTTTGTGAAGGGGAATCACATCCGCCTTCCTCCAGTCCTCGGGTACCACACCATCCTCCCATGATTTATTAAAAAGGGTAGCCAGTGGTTTCACTAGTTCCTTCCTTAATTCTTTTAGCATTCTGGGGTGAATTCCATCAGGACCCATTGCTTTGTCCACCTTCAGTTTTAGGAGTTCTTGCAGAACCCTTTCTTCTGTGAAAGGACTGGGATCGACCCCCCTATCAAGAGTGCTTCTGTTAATTGGATTAGGCACTTCCCCCTCCTCTTTTGTGAATACTAAGCTGAAATATTCGTTCAGTATTCCTGCTTTTTCACTGTCCCCCTCTGCCCACCCACTGTTCATTCTATTCAGCCTCACTATACCTCCTTTTGTCTTTCTACGCTCGCTGATGTACCTATAAAAGGTTTTATCCCCCTTCTTAACTGAGTTGGCTATCTTTTCCTCAGTTTGGGCCTTTGCTATTCTGACTTCCCTCCCTGCTTCTTTCTGCCTTAACTGGTACAGCTCTCTGTCCTGCTCCCTCTGTGTTTTCTTATACTTCCGGAATGCTATCTTTTTCTTCCTGACTTTCACAGCCACCTCTCTTGAGAACCATAGTGGCTTTTCTTTCATTTGATTTGTTTATTTGCTTCACACAAGGCTTGTTGCCTCTGTGATGGCAGTTTGATAATTCCCCATTGTTGCTCCACACCTCCTTCTAGCCTGTTTGCTAGTGCTTTTCTGAGGCACTCTCCCATCTTGCCAAAGTCAGCCCTCCTAGAGTCAGTACCCTCACTTTGTGGCTTGACTCTGTAGCTGGTGTAACGTGAACCACACTGTCTGATGGTCACTTGTCCCCAGATGGCAACCCACTTCTAGATCTGAGATCCTCTCACTGCCCCGTTTGAGAGTATGAGGTCTAAGATTGCTCCCTCAAGAGTGGGTTCCAAAACTAGCTGTCTAATGCCTTCCACCTGTAGGGGCATCAAGAATGGCTCTGCTCTTGGATGTGGCTGCAGCAAATGTGCTCCAGTTAACATCCGGCATATTCAGGTCTCCCATCAACAGTATCTCCCTTTCTCTGCCATTCTAAGAATGCCTTCCATCATATCCTTGTCCATTCCTTCCCCTGACATGGGGTCTGTACACAACCCCTGTCGGATTGTGGTGCCCTTTCAGTCTCCAAGGTGACCCATAGTGCCTCCTCTTCTCCTGTTTACTCTTTTTGTTCAGTTGCTTTTATCCTTCCTTTACATGAGAGCTACTCTCCCCTCTTCTCCCCTGCCTGTCTCTCCTGTAAGTTATGTACCCTGGTATGTTAACATCCCAGTCATGGTTCTCTGTGTACCATGTTTCTGTGACTGCTACGATATCCAGGCATCCTTCTTCCATTAAGGCCACCAGTTCAGGGAGCTTGTATAAAAATTAAAATATGGGCGCCCATATACAACTCACCTTGTGTTTGCATTGAGGGGCTGAGATACCAGCATGGACTTCTGGATCTTCACTCTCAAGGTCCATACACCGGTACTTCAACCCCTCAATGGAAACACAAACTGGTTGTGTATGGGCACCAATACATTATTCCTTATATATTATATGGCTGGGGCTTATTGTGTATGGAAATCAGTGGCTTTCAAAAATGTGTTGTAGGACAGTTCTAAGTTCATGGAAAGTTGGTGTACTATTGTTCTGACATAACAATGATACTGCAACAATGTTTCCACCTTGACTTCCCACATGATTGGAGGATACAGTGCTGTGAACAAAAAAAAATCAACATAAAATGGCGGTGCCACTTAGCAAACAGTTCACCGAAACAGTTTACACGTGGACATCTATACACAGCTCTGTTTCCAAACTGTAATAATCTGTCAGTTTATTTTGTTTTTTAAATCAGCACTGCCATGAGTCTTTGGAGGGTCAGGACCAAAGCATTACCACACTGAGGGACTTTGTAGCAGACTGAGCTGCCAAGAGCAGGCGGGAGTGCAAACACTAGGTAAGAAACCTTGTGAAAGTTTGAAACCTTGTGAAATTTTACTTTTTGCAGTCCTGGGGAACCATATAGTCTATAAAAGAGTGTATGGGTGACAATACACAACAAGGCTGTGTTTTCATCTCAGGGATGTGATGTCATCATGGAGACCTCTTGAGCTTTGCTGCAGAGGTCTGTATGATGTCTTCAAATTTCCCTTGATGAAAACATATCCTTGTTGTTTATGGTCACCCATACAGTATTCTATATATGATTGTACCGTAATATGATGTTAATACTATAGTTACTGTTTTAGTTTTATTACAACAGATGGCTTAGCTGAAGCCTGAATGCTCTTATTTAGATAAGTGAAATAATATATAGTTCACATCTATTCATAGTTGGCTGTGATTTTTAGGGAAACGTTATTAAATTCATTCATTCATTTTATTCATTGCTCGTAGTATGATGTAATAGTGCATCTTGGTTACAGTAACTGGACTGAGATTATATTTTATATTACATACTTAATAATGTACTTGCCACTGGCAGCAATTGTTTCGGAAATATGAAAGATGTATTTATTATTGTGTGTTGTCAGGTACACACACAGCAGTTGGAAACTATTTTATTTTATTGACTGTATGGTACTTGACTGCTGTGACTGCCTGGGTGTTGGTCAGTAAGAAGGTATATTTAATTTCTTCTTTAAAAGATATTACTGTGAAATTGCTTTGCTTTAGCAGTTTTACTTTTCATACAAATAATAAATTCAGTGATTTCCTTCGAGCCTCTTTGTTAAATATTAAAGAGTTTGACCAGTTGTATGCATTTCATCACATTTGTTTTTCTAATATTTATAAATAATCTGAAGTAATCAGAACTAGACAATCCCCAATTCTGGTTCTTATTTAAAAGCAACTCTACTCTTCAGATGTGCTTTCATAAATATGATGTTTCAGTGCAGTTACAATTTACTACAAAATACATTTTTTCATTTTCAGTGTTGTTCCTTTTCAGTATTTACAGCACGTCTGAGTAGTCAATCTAAAAAGTATAGAAAACACTTGCCTTTCCCCTGTTAACCTCACTGTACATTTGTTTTGACATCCTACTGCTCACCATGACAACATACCTTGATGTCCCAATAATCAAGTGTGTTGTTTGCAGGGGAGAGTGGAATACATTTTGAAATACTCAGGGACATAATTGCTGCATTAGCTATAATAATTAGTAGACTAACAGCAGGGGATAGTAAAAGAAACTAACAAATAACTAGAAAACAATCACATTAAAACATGATTGGGGTAAATCTACTGTTTTAAATGTTTTTGCTATAACAGAGAGTTGCTCTTTAATAAGAGTCAACACTTTATCAAGTTCTGCCAGCCCTACTCTGTGGGCATTTTATTGTCATCCTTGATACTACATTTCCAGACTTTATAAGCATTGGCTTGACAACCCTAATAGGACATTTCCAAAATATGTGGTCACTGAGTTTTTCAAATTAGCATTCTAATAAGCATGAATGTTGTTTTTTCCATGATTATTGCTATATAATGCTATACATTGGAATATATGGATGGATGTTTTTAAAACCATCATGGCAAATGTTCTTAAAATACTGTCATGGGGGCAAAGGTATATCACTATAGATTTAATATGTATCAATATATGCAGTAGTGATACAATAGAGCTGCAAGGCTAACTCCAGGCTTTTACTTTTTTAATTGAAGTTCCTAGCCCAATCAGTGCCAGAGTTATCACTTCTCAGGTACTAACATATAGCTCAATATAATGAAATTTATTGATGTGCATTTTTAAAAACAGCCATGGACATGTATTAAAATAATCTCAAGGGGACAAATATTTATATATGATAATACATAGTGATATTGAATTGAAGTGCCAACTCCAAGGAATCATTTTTAAAAGAAAACAAAATAGGGCAGTGTGAAATCTTTACATTTCATTTTCAACAGAAATCCACATAATTTCAAAAATCCTTCTTGATCTTTCATTGTATGAAGAAGTCCACCATTGCTAAAGTGTTTGCGGTTTCTTATGTAAACAGTGTGCTTGTTTTCCATGGTTGACATAAGACATGGATTAGTGTTCAAAGGTTCATATAAACTACAGACTAGTTTTCAGTAGTTACAGAGATACTGCAGTGTAAAACATGGAAATTCAATCCACAGTTTACATTGAACATTCAGTGAAAACTGTGGAAAAGGAATCCACAGTTTACATAAAACAGACAGTGTAAGCGGCAACAATCTAATGGTATATGCAAACTGTGAAAACAGTAATCTGCAATTGATTTGTACAGTATTGCAAAAAATATTTCACAACTTAAATAACAAAAAAAAATCACAAACTGCTGTAGAATTTCTGCAAATTTATCACAACATTTCGAAAAGCATTTCTAAAGGAAACTTCTGCTAGTTGAATTCTGCATTCCACCACTTTGTAAAATTAAGTTTATAGCAAAAATGATTCCAAAGTCATGATTTCCCAAAGGAGGGAGGCAGTATAGTGCACTGGTTAAGGGCACTGAGCAGTAAACCTGGAGACCTGTGTTTAAATCCCATCAGCCCCCACTTGCATCTGTGTGACCTTAAGCAAGTCACTTAACTTCCTTGTGCTCCTAGGTCATGCCAGAAAACAAGCTTTGGCTTAGTGTGCCTTTCCTAGTTAAATAATTTCCCCTAGAATATTAATTTAGATTTAATATATATCAATAAATATCAATTTTCTGAGTCATATTGCTGACTCCAAGCTTTAATAGAAATAATTAAGTTCATAGCACAAGTAGCTCTGACATTATCTATTCCTTAAAGAGCTAGTGCACTGCCTAAAACTAATATTAGTTAAGAAAAGCAGTCAACCATTACCTTATATATCTGAGGTACTTTTTCTTTTCCCTTTGACTAATTAGAAGATTGTGTACCTGATGATACTAGGTGTGATGTGTGGGACAGCACTCTGCCTGGCAGCTGACATATATAACCCCCCCCCACTACATCATAGAGGATAATGTATGGCAAAAGTTAACAACCACACTGTGTAAGCTTCGAGAGGTTGCCATGACAACCTGATAGACCTTGAGAGTGTAGTTCGACAGGTCTGTGATTGTCATGGCAACCTCAAGAAGCTTACAAAGTGAGGCTGTTAACTTTCACCCATACACTATCCTGTATAGTGTATAGGCCGCAGTAAACAGTGCTTTATCACTTCCTCCACTGAGTACATGAACTAAGAAAAAATAACTCACTAAACATTTCTGTGGTAAACTGTCACCCTGTCAGTTAGCAACATTCATTATGCTACCGGTATTGTCAGGATAGCGAACGCCGGTCACCAGTTCCCCTGAAGCTGTTGGGCAGTCTGCTTCCTGCCGTCACCCCAGTATCACTGTAGCCATAAGAGGGCAGTGACAATGTTGGTCTTCTCATTGATAAACTGTTAATGTGCCCTGATCAACCTTCCCGCTGTCTCTGCCTGTGCCCACCTACTCACTGGCTCTGCGGATCACCCTGTGTGATAACGGACTGTGCTGCAGCCATGCTGTTTAAGAAGAGAAGCTTCCAAGCCATGAGCAGAAGCAGTAGGACATTTGGAGAGGACAGGAGGTTCAGAGGCTGCATATCTATCCACTGGCTGCTCAGGGTCAAGGTAAAAAAAAGGAGCAATCGGCACAGCATTTCTACAAGACTAATGTTTCAAGTGTCATGATGCTTTGCAGTTCATTTTCTCTTGTCAGTTTTAAACTGGTATACAGGGGAAGCCATCACTGAACGCTCTTTTTTTTTAAACTGAATGGCCAAAAAAAAAAAAAGAACGATCGGTTAGCTGTCATGGTTACATGACCGTGAGGGCATTCTTTGTTATTGTACCATCCATGTGATGTATTCAAGATGGTACAACAACACTTTCTTTATCATCGTTGGCTGTAAGCCTAAAGATTCGCCAATTCCCTTGTAATAATCTCTCCCATACACTATATAAGCACTGTCATTATGCTTCACTAATTGTGACCTCACTGCTGCTTAGAAACAGCCACTCAAGTGACTGCAAGATCAGTCACTGATGATGTCACTGTCAGTGAGATCACAATGGTGATGGTGTAGTTGGGGGGAATAGAGACAGTTATGTCAGCTTCCAAGCAGTGAGTTGTTCCATACATACAACATACTATTATCACATAGAATACTTTTTATTGAGCATAAGGAAAAAGAAAGTACTTCAGAAATCAAAAGTTACAACTAACTAATACTTAAAATTTGTATTATTCTCTTGTCTGCCTTTTTTGGCTCCACTAGCTCTTTAAGTAATCACCTTTAGAAAGATATAACTTTGGGAGAGTCACATGATGTGTCAAAGCTAGCAGCAGCACCCCAGAGCATCTTTGCAACTCCAGGACTAAATCTAATGTCTAAATAGGTAATCTGACCAAATACAGGAAACTAAACCTCTAACGAATGTTCATTATTATCAACACCAGCTGCAACGTGTAAAATGGCTGACAAAATGGACTTTCAAATTGACAAATCAGCTTTGCAAAACATGCAGCCTCCTATCCCAGAGTGGCAGCCAGGAGTCAAGTGCTGAAGCACAACAATTTACTGACTACAGCAGGAGGAGCAGGGTCTGAAATGCTGATGCTTGTAAGACTTCTCAAAGAGCTCCATCTGTTGAAAGAAACTATGTTGGCCTCCTGAAGAAGAACAGTTTTGTTCAAAGCCCAGGCTGTTTAGTGTCAGTTGCTTCATTTTGTTTAGCAACTTACCCTAATAAATCACTGATTGTGAACTTTATTTTGAAAAAGCAGTAGTCATTCTTTATTTGTGGCTTTTTTGTTTGGTTTCCTGAAATGCCAACAATTGAAAGATTTCTCAAAGTGCTCTCCCTGCTATAAGAAACCATGCTGGATCTATCAGGAGATATTAAAGCCATGCAACCAGCATTAGGATTCTGGCAAGATGAGTTGGTGATTTTGAAGCCAGAATCGCCGCAGTGGAAGGAAAATGTGACCGCATGGATCTGGAGCTAGTCACTCTATATTGGAAGGCCACCCTTTGAAAGAGCACATGGAAGATCAGGAAGGGCACAGTTGGTGGAACAATATTGCTATTATTGGCCTCTCTGAAAAACATTAAGGATCTGATGCAATTACCTTCATCCAAAAGCTCTGCCAGAAAGTAGCAGGTCTGGCACCGAACAGAGAGCATTACATTATAGAATGTGCACATAGGGCTTTACAATCCCCACTTGCTGATAAAGAGAAACTGACACCATATTTTTCCACCTGCTCAATTACCCTGATAAGGTCCACATACCCAACAATGTAAGGGAACTTAAGGGCATTCTGTAGGAGGGAAGAAAACTCTTAATGTTGCAGGATCTACTACCCAGGTGATTGAGAAGCAAGCTGTTTATCACAACCTAAAATCAAAGCTTTATGCAACCCATATAAAGTTTCATGTCCAGTATCCTGCAAACTTAATTGTCCAGACAGCTACAGGCCAAAGACAATTCCAGATGACCAAGGATGCCAGATGGGACTCCTAACAATCTTCCTGGAGTTATTTAAAAACACCAGAAAGGAGAACAAGGCAGAAACAAAGCAGCATGATACCATTAATGTGTAGCTTTTCTGGAGAATATGGATATAGAATGGTGAGGCAAGTACAAAGCTGATTCACAGTTAAAACAAGTTAGCAACCCAGTTTTGGCCCCCTCATCCCAAGCTTTTTTAATGAAGTGGTTAAGTGGTGTTGCCCATGATAACTGCGGGTCTAGTCTGTTTACGGACAAATGAATATGACTTAACCCACTGGAAGGTTTGTGTTTCTGACTTTGTTTAAAAAACTGCAAGTGCTTCACAAGACACAGCCAATGTTAAAGATCTGCACAACGAGATACAGTTTGAAAATGGTGGGAAGTCTGCAGCCCGAGAGGAGGGAAGCATGTTGGATCTTCATGGAAATAGCTTCAGTGCGGACTCTGCATGGAGCAGCACAAACTTCTACCAGATGGTGAAAAAACTCTGCTTTATGCAAACACCATGACAGGGCTCCAGAGTGTGATGGCTAATGCCAGAGAAAATTATAAGTCTGTTTAATGTCCTTTTATCGATGCGAAAGGCAGTGTTGTAATACAGCAAACATCAGCAGTGAGATTAACAGAACAGTCTGTTCTGAACTTGTTTAAAAATGATATCTCATAGCACAGGACTTAGAACTAAGTCAGCTGGCATCATGGATGAGAAATAAGAATCAGGCAGGAAGACTCCACAAGTGAATAGCACATGAAATCTAGTAGGAGAGATGGTGGAGCAAAGGGACATTGGGTAACTAACACAGATGATCAGTTTTATTAGTTTCAAGTACATTTGTTTTTAAACTCAAGACTGTGGTCCTTATAGATGCACAGTATTTTATGGCTAATAGTGTGTCTGGGAGCAACTTACACAATGCATGTGTATAGGTTTTGCACTTGAGAATCTGCTACTAAAGGGTTAAGGTACTTTGAGGGGAACATTTCAAAGGGGCTTAAATTGTATCCCAGAAATATGGGAGATTTCAGTTGGTTTTGTGGGAGGAAGAGAATCTGGGGTGGTGAGTTCAGGTGGAAAAGAAGGGATAGAAAGCTTATGTAACAGCTCTGCATACTGCAGGGCTAACCCTGGTGTCAGTCCCAAACTGTGGGAGGGGGTTGATGCATTTGTGCAGATGAGGCAGCCTTGGCCACCTGTGTGGAGGCTCAGCTTCCTTTGACCCATGGAGAAACTTAGTATAGAGGATCCCAGTAATAGGGTCAACCTAACAGGGAGGTTTACCAAAATTTTACGTCACACCATGGAGACAGACAGAGCAGCTCAAGAGGCTGGACCAGGACCTTCACAGATGGGAAGGGAAGGAATGTGGTTGTTAGGACCGGGTGTGATGAAAGGAGTGTGAAGATCTATGTTTCATGTTGTTCTGTGTGTGAGGAGGTTTGTTTGTGCTGTTTGATGTACTATGGGAAGGTTAATAGGGAATGAGGGGATCTGGGGTTGAAAGGGAGGGAGGTGTCCAGTCGGAGTATGATTCTGATACTGCATGGTATTATCAATGACTTGGGGGCTTAAAGCCATCTGCCTGATCAAAATCTGGAGATATGGGTAGTGTATATGACTTTTTTTGCATGGAATATAAAAGGGGTCCAGGATAGGAGAAAACAGTATGCTACCTTGAAACACCTGAAAAAAAAAAAAAACTTAATGCTGGGATTATGTATCTCGAAGAAACAAAACTGAAGAGAGACCAAATCATGTATTTCAGAAGGGAATGGATGAGGCAAGTGTTTGGAGATAGTGATAGCAACAAAAATGAATGGTTGGAATACGATTATCACATAGTGTGGCCTTTCAGTTAATAAAAGAAGTGTGGGATGAAGAAGGTAGGTATAGTTTCCTGAATGACAGCTTCAGCATGCATGAAGTAGTCCAGGGCATAGTTTATGGACCAAATGTGGACTCCCCACATTTCTTTGTCAAACTGGCCATGGAACTGGCTAGAGGTGTGTGGGAAAAAAGATTCTGCTGGCAGAATTTGTGCAAAAGTCAGACTTTCGCTTCTGCAAAAGATCAGAAATAATTTTCACAACTTTCACAGAAATTCCACGTTAAAACAGTGGAATAAATGTAGGGACTGTGGGTTAATGTATTAGACTGCAGGAAAAAAAATCTGCAGCACTGATGACTGTCAGTGGGTCAGTTCTGTGGCTCCCTCCCACTTTAATATATTAATCCACTCCCTCCCCTGCTAATCGCCACCCACTGTATATTAAAATTCCTTGGTGTCTAGTGGTCCCCTCCACCTGATCATGAGGGATGGGCCCGATGCAAAAACAATTTATGATTCCCAGGTGTCTAGCAGTCCCCATTCCGTGGTGTCGAGTTGTCCCCCCCCCCCACCTGCCATTCGTGGGCCTGTTGCAAAACAAAATGTATAATTCCCTACAATTCCTGGTGTCTAGCGGACACTCTCCCTATCCCCAATCCCCTGTTAAAAAAAGGTAGTCCCCATTCCCTGGTGTCTAGCGGACCCCCAGTCCCCTGCAAGTAGTCGCACACCACCCCACTCACCCCCACCCCAAGCCCAAGTGGATGACTGACACAGCCCTCCTCTTTCCACCACAACTGTCTACCCACTAAGCTGCAAAGAGTGAATATGTACTTGTACAAGCATGCGCTCAATCATTGCCAGCTCCCACTCATTAAGTGTTACACTGCCTCTGTGGGGTGTTGCAGACAAGAGTGTAGGGCTGTTCTGGTGGCCAACGGGGAGTTAGGAAGGAGTAACAGTGAAATGGACCCCCTTCGGGGAGCACCACACCACTTTCCCCCATCCTGACCCCTTGCTGGCCATCAGAACAGCCCTCCACTTATGTCTGCGCTGACCCACAGAGCTGTTACTCAATGAGCAAGAGCTGGAATATCAATGAATGAGCACATACAGCTCAGTGGGTGGCCAGTCATGGTGGAGAGAGAAGGGCTGTGACAGATACTGCCTAAGGGGTTGGTGTGGGGGCAGGTGAGGGAGGACATATTGCCTGGGTGGGGTGATGGGGATTGCACTAGACATCAGGGAATGGAGACTACTTTTTAACAGGGGATTGGGGACAGGGAGGGGGTATGCTAGACAACAGGGACTGTGAAAAATTACAATTTTTTTACATCAGGTCCATGATCAGCGGTTGGGGGACCATAGACACCAGGGAATGGGACTACCTTTCTTTTTAACAGGGGATCATGGATAGGAAGGGGGGACCACTAGACACCAGGGAATTATAAATGTATTTTTACATCAGGCCCACGATTGTTGGTTTGGGAACCACTAGACTCCAGAGATCAGGAATGTTATTGTACTTGGGGCCAGCAATCAGCCGGGGTGGGCCACTAGACAACAGGGAGGGTACTATATTTTACACACTGGCCTGCAATTGACTGGGGGGAGTCCAAGTTTACATGAGGCTGGCGATCGTTGGGGGGACCACTAGACACCAGGGAAATTTTATTCTATAGGAGGCCGGAGATCGGTGGGGAGAAGTGTATTATGAAATAATACAGTAAACTGTGGATGGAATAAATTCTGCTGTCGAGCCCGAGACTCCCTAACTCCTGGCCTGTGTCTGGCCTGTGACCCCCCTTGGCACACCTTGCCCAGCAACTGCCCCAACTGGCCGCGCTGGCCCACATGGCGAAGCACAATGTCCCTTCTGTAAGGCCCTAAGGCAACCCCTGATTACCATCCTGTAGTCTGCTACAGAAAGCAGGCCACACTATTAACAGAAATTGCTCTTAGTGAGGGGATCCAAGGTTTCGACTGCCCGCAGGACTAGCTTGGCTGCCGACCATGAAAAATGGCCCGTCGCCCACATGGCTCACCCTCCATCCCCAATCACCTGCCCCGGTCCCACACAAAAACCACTGGACCAATTGACACAGAGGTGCTTCCTGTCACGGTGGCCAGAGTGCCACTACATTCTACCATGTGCTATGCATACTAGAAAAGGAACAACAACAACTCATATACATAGAGCCCAAATGTAATTTATTTAAACATACATCACAAGGTGAGTATTTAATATCAGTTTGTTCCTCTAGAGAACGCAGACAAGCATAAATGAGACTGACAAGAGGCTACTTATCTGTTGATAGCATACAAAATCAGAGAGGAGCATACTGCTGGGGGAAAAAAAAGCAACTGAGCGACCGGAACATTTTACCTTGACAGGCACAACTCATTTTTCCAGCACATCTAAACTCTACAAATCTTGTTTAATAAGTGTGATGCTCTCATCACAATTCACCCTGCCATAGATCTTAGTATCATCTGTGAAGGGACCACTGCACACTGCATCAAAACCAGTGCACCAGTCTCCCCAGTCACTACCGTGTGCTATGCATACTAGAAAAGGAACAACAAAATCATATATAGGGAGCACAAAATGTAATTAATTTAAACTTGCATCACAAGGTGAAACCAGTATGCCACAGGCACCCCTTGCTGTGCTGGGCAACCTGTCCACCCCTCTGGATGTATTTCTACAGGAACTGCACATCCCAGTCCCCACACTTCTGATGGTCATTCCACCTTAGACACTGCAAAATGACTGCAGCAAACCGTCCTTCTTGTCTACTGACCACCAATCCTCCTCCAAGCCAGGCTGCCCCACCTATCATGGCTGCTGTGTTGGGACTGGAGCAGCCAGGCCATACTACGAGCTGAGATTTTCACCTCAAAACTGGTCGGATTCATGACCCCTATGAAAATTAAGTGACCCCTATGACAGGGCTTGCGACCCCTGCCTGGCAGTCCAGTGACAGTGCCAGTGAGGCAGGAATGAGAGGATCGGAGTAATGGGATGTTCTGTTCTGAATGAGTAGTCTGGATGCGATGGATGGCGCTTGGCGCCGCGCCGACTGTCTGCAGGCTGTGCAGCTTGAGCTAAGCTTAGTCCCCCCCCCGCCCCTTGGAATGTGTTGTTGCTGTTGGGGTCATTGGTTTGGGTTCGGTTACAGTGTGCACTTCAAGTTTTTGTGCTGTGGCGCACTCACCGCACTGGTGCTGCTGTGATTGGCTGTTGAGAGTTGACTGGGAGGGCTTAGGCGTGAATCCGCGTCTCGCATGCGTGGGGATTGGCGGTTGGTGGGAGTTGACTGCTTTCATTGTGGCCAGCAAGCAAATCAATTCATTTCAGAATCGGTGGACGGCCAGGACGGGTGTTACTGTTATCGTGTTAGTATTGAGCGGCGAGCCAAGCAAGAGCGAAGCAGTGCCAGCTATCCAGTAGGTTGTTTACTTAATTAGTGCTTCAATTCAAAGTTTAGAAGAGAAGAGTAAGACTAGTGTTGTTGTGGTGATGGCAAAGCAGGGAGCGGGCACAGCACAGCCAGGCAGCCTCAGGCAGTCAGTAGGTCATGGTTGGTGAGGTGAGCTGAGCAGTGCAACTGTGCAAGAACTTAGACCCTGGAGCCCAGCAGTAGCAGGCCAGAGACAGTGCATGGTGCGGCAGCAGACTCGGAGGTGCGGTGGGGAGTCAGTCGGGAGGGAATGGGAAGCCTCGGAGCCAGAAGGAGGACTCAGGAGGACTCTAAGTAAAAGTTTCAGGCAGAAGTGAGCAGTGCACTGCAATCGGGCTCAACAATCCAGGTAGAATAGTGGGGCCGTCACAGGCCAGTCGGGACTCGGGAGTCTGGGAAACCACAAACCACCAGGCACTCTGGTGTTGCTGCTGCAGGCAGTGCAGGGGTCAGGACTCAGACAGCAGGTCACCAGGTGACACTCAGACGAGCCTGGAGGAGGAGAGTTAGAGAGAGTGGTGGGCCAGGCTACCTGTCCAGTTTGCCAGCAGTGTCCCCGACTAGTCAGCAGTCTAGAGTGCCAGCAGTCACCAGTCAGCTTCCAGCACTTCCAGTCACCTACCATCCCAATCTCCAGTGTGCCAGCAGTGTCTCCAGCCTCCAGGCAGGTAATAACGCTCCTATGTCCTTTGCTTTACCACTTTCATGGGTGTTTGGGAGGGAGTTTATGCTCTTTTAAATTATTGTAAGAGGTGGTAGTAGCCTTGGTGTGGAGAGTTAAAGAGTACTTTCATTTGCTTTGCTGCAGTAATTGGAAGTCTGGAAGACTTTCTTTTGTGTAACCCTGGGACTTAGTTCTTTTTCCTTTTATTACAGTTTTTCTTTACAGGTTTTTTGGTGTACAATTTTACTAGGATCTTTTCTTTTATTACTTTTTTCTTTGCAGGTTTTTGGTCGGTGAGTTTTAATAGTTTTTTTCCTTTTATTTTTTTTCTTTACAGGTTTTGATTGTGATTTTTTTTCATCAGTTCATTTCCTTTTATTACTTCTTTTAGAAGTTTCATTGTGTCATTTCTTTTACTAAGCTCTTGTTTCAACAGAGAAGAAGTAAGTTCTCTCCATGGTTCAAGGTTCAGAGTATGCTTTCATAACAGTATTATTTCTCTCATGTTTTGATGTGTGTTTTTTATGTACTGTAAGGTATTGGTTTAGAGACGGCTCTTTATTTTTAGCAATGTGTGCCTTAGCTTGTATAGTACCAGTCATTTGACATGAACAGTGTGGTAATATCTTTTTTGGAAACAGACAGTGTGGTAATATACAGAGGATAATGCCTGATGTACAGGTGATAACCATGGTATAATCACTTCAAGTGGTGTCTAGGGCAACAGTAAACTTAGAATGCACTGCTTGAGAGGTTTACAATTGCCCTAGCAACCACGAGAGAGGATTACACCCTGGTTATCACCTGTACATCATGCATTGTCATTTATAGTGTATGGGACTTGACATGAGAAGTCCCCCCCAAACATAAGTAATTTAGCCTTACCTTATTAATGGATCTGCACTACACCCACATGATTGTTTAGGAAAACAATTTATTAGGATACACGGACTGAATGACAGTGGGCCAAAATAGCACCAGAGTTAAAATCTCTATCAGACTTAGTGATTGCTAGACAATAATCTATGACAATTGGAATGTTATTTGAATACTGTACTGAGACTAACAATCACATTCTGGGTATGTAGAATACTAAATAATGCTGGCATTCCATTTTGTAAACCCACTGCTATGACATAGAGAGATAGGTTTATAAGGTTCTGACATCACAACAGTGGGATTACATAGAGGATAATGGCTGGGGATCAGGTGATAACCATGCTGTAATCACCTCGAGTGGTTGCTAGGGCAACATGGTAAACCTCGAGAGCTCAGCTCGAGAGGTTTACTGTAGCCCTAGCAACCAAGAGAGGTGATTTCAGCGTGGTTGTCACCCAATCACCAGCCATCATCTTTTATAGTGTATGGTTAAAAAGACACTGTTTGCATTCTATGTGTGAGAATTATGGAACTCTGGTGCATTCTTTTTTGTTTTGTCACTGTTTGGAAGTTCTGAAGTGTGGTTAACAACTTTTAAAATTCTAAACAGTGCATAACAAAGCTGTGTAACTGCTGATTATGGTGGTTAATAGGCACTTACCATACATTATAAGGTTGTAATCTGTTTGATTTCAATGGTTAATAAGGGCTACCCATGCATTAATATTGTTTAATATTTGTACAGTTGAGGAATGCGACTTTCACTATACTGATGATTCCATAATTTGATGAAAACTAGCTATTTAAGTTGAATCAACATCTGTAATGACCCATTTCAGATTTATACTCAGACTTTACTATCCTTTTCATACCCATTTTTAAATTACTTGGTAACTAGCTCTATGTCACATTGACAAATGCCACCCTCTCTGGCTCTGCCCACACTGTGGTCCCACCCACACTGTGGCCCCACCCCACATCATGTCCACCCCACCTTGCTACCCCTATGATTTTGCTGAAATGACGCCCCTGCCCAAAACCCACTTTGGCCTCTCTCACTACAGCGCTACCGTCCCTTTTTTTTGTTTGTTTTGTTTTTAGCAAACCTCCTCCCAGTCTCCTACTGACCAGCGAAACCAGGAGGGCCCATCAAAGTCCCACTCACCGGGATGCTGCCAGACAAAACAACCCTACCCTCCATGCACCATCCCGTAGAGGGCCCTTCTCTCGCCACGTGGTGCACACCTCCAAAGATCACCACAGTGGCCAGACAACAGAGACGCCGACCTGACCACAAAAAACCCTAACAGCACCACAGCACAAGCCAATGCGCCTTCCTGTAGAGGGCACCTCTAGAGCCCAACCCTCCTCCAAACCATCACGGGCTCCATACCAGACCTCTAACTCCCCTGAAATCACACAATGGTGGGGGGGGGTGATCCCAAAACCAAACCAGACTATGCTCTAATTGATGATATCTTTCTGTGGAGTGCAAGCGCCTAATCTTGCAGCTGAACTACCTATATTATAAAACTACTGTTAAGGGTGCTTTTCCCATCTTACCCCTAGCCCTGCATAATGCCCATAAATTCAACACCTTCTCAATTCCTTCTCATAGTGATTCGCCTTAATTACTGTGCTAGCAAAAACTCAAACAATTCATGCTATAATCACAAACAAAACAAATATGCATTCATGGTTCAATTTCTGACTGAGAGCACACTTATTCCAAAAACAGTACCATTACCATCTTGTATTTTTTTTTATTTTAAGCTCAAAAATACCAGAGAGGCCCTTCCTGGCCAAAGGCCAAGGGTTCCTGGGTAGTGCCTTACCTACTGAACTGCCAGTGAAATGCTGAGAATCTTTCCCCAGGAAAAGAGGAAGTCAAGGGGGTTGCAAGCCTTTAAGTATCCCGTCGGTCCCTCCCCAGCCCCCCAGTAGTCCCTCCCCCAGGCAATGGAAGCCTCTCTCATACCCCTGGTAATTTTGCCCTCTGTGATATCATCTGTCTCCTCCCCCTTTCCTATCCCCCCTTCCCCCTCACCCTTACCTCTTTCTGGCAGGGGCCATTAGACAACATGGCCTGCCTTTTAATGGCAAGCCCCATTATGACATGGAACCTGCTGGATATGTCTCTACTGGTGCAGCTGATAAGGGAGCACACCAGGCAGGTAACCATTCTGTATGTGGTGCTCACCATCTCTGAAGTAGTAAATGCAGTAAGAGATGGGGAGCCACTTGCGAACAGTGAGCACAACTCAGTTTTTTCTAATTAGCCCTTGGGACTGAAAACATACACACAAGAATTGAAATCTTGGACTTCAGAATGGCAGATTTCATCTAACTCAGAGAAGTGGTTCAGAACAAGTTAGATGGGGAAGGCTGTATGGAAGAGAGATGGGGGTAATAAAAGAGGCCATCCTTGAATCACTGAGCTATGCTTACGTAAGTAAACAAAAGAAATAAGCTCAGGAGACTGCTAAGGTTAGGGCCCCATGAAATTATTTTAATTTTTTATAATTTTTCTTTATAATTTTCTGGAATTTCTTGTTATTTCTTTTTATTCATTGACAATTTTGTTTTATTTCTTGTTATCACATTTATGTTCATAAAATACTTCACAATTACCTTATACCCACTAGAAATCACGTTCCTAGTATACTACATTGTATTAAGCAACATTATGCTATGGTCTTGATAGGTTTTGTGAATCAGACAATTCTGCTGCCACGTCCTTGTGGATCATCTCTTCCTTGTGACAATGGAGCCTAAACAACAACTGCTACAAGCATTTATTTAGTTTTTGCCAAACAAACAAGCAACTTTTTAACTTTTTTCATGTATTTGTTTTCATTTTATTTTTTACCTTGAATTTCTTGTTATTTCTTGTTATTTCTTATTTAAGAAAAAACATGGGTGTCTTTATATAGTGTGTATATATATATATATATATATACACATATATACACATAGAGAAAGAGTAATAAAGTCATGTGCATGCAAAATGTTTTAAGATTTTGATGAATGCTTTGAAAATGATACTGAAATAACCAAAATGTAAACTTTGGCAAAATGTTTGCCTACCTATAGCACAATTCTATTTAAAGCTTGAGACTTGAAACTTGGTGCACATACTCATGTTGCATATTTCTCTACATCCTGAAACTGGAGAAATGTGGGTAATAAATTTTAAAATTAGATGGAAGTAACTGAAAATTACATTTTTATAAAATGAGTAGCCACCCACAACTCATACCTGATCAATCTAGGACTCTGAAAAAAGGTGCATTATGAAAACCATTAGTACCTGTATCCTTGACAAATTTGGAATCATTTGGATACATACTTCAAAAACTAGACCAAAATAACTACAATTTAAAAATTTGGCAAAATTCTGTGGAATTTTTGAAATGTATTAATTTAGTCATTACTCAGCCTTCTATTGAGCTAAAGATCTGAAATTTTGCCTAGTTACTAGTTGAGTAGAGTTCTAAATATCATGATATTAGGATGTACTAAAACCCATATACTTGCAAACTTTTTTTACATTTCATTGAAAGCTTTCAAAATTCCACTTAAATAACTAAAATCTAAATTTGGCAGAATGTTTATTTATTGATTTATATATTTGTTTGGCTACTCATAGCACAGCCCCCTTTAAAGCTTGAAATTTAAGACTCAGTGCACATTACCATGTTGCAGGTTTCTCTAAATCATGACACTGTGGAGAAATTTGGATCAGTCATTTTAAAATTACATGGAAACAACTGAAAATTAAATCTTGATTAAATGTTTGACCACTCATAACTCAGCTCCCTTTCAATCTAGGACCCTGAAATTGGGTACGCCTATGAAGGTCATTAGTACCTGTATAGCTGATCAATTCAATGTAATTTAGATAGGTACTTTGAAAACTAGGACAAAATAACTGAAGTTTAACATTTTGCAAAATTCCTTCCATGAAATTCCAGAGAACTGTAGTGGTAATTCCATGGGTATTCTGCTGCAATAATTTTATATCCTGCACAGATCTACTAGCAGCCCTTAAGAGAAACAAGGCCACAGGTACAGATGGGATAATGCCAAAGATGCTGAGGGAAATGGCAGATAAACTAGCTCAGCCTCTGGCAAGCTTATTAAATAGCTCACTTTAGATGAGGGTAGTCCCACGAGATTAGAGGGTGACAGAAATGCTTCCGCTCTATAAGGGGTGGGCGCAAAGAACAAGCAGGAAACTGTAAACCTGCCAGCCTTGCTTCTGTTGTGGGAAGCTGATGGAGTCACTGCTCAAAACAGACCTTGTTGAGTATCTGGAGGGTAATGGTCTCCAGGATAACAGACAGCATGACTTTGTGTCAGGGAGAACCTGTAAGATTTACCCAATAGTCTTCTTTGACAAAGGTGACAAAGGAACTGGATGAATGCCATTACATGGATCTACTTTACTTTGACATCAGTAAGGCTTTTGACTCTGTGCCTGACAGGCACCTGCTGAGGAAGCTGGAATAGCCAGGGATGGCTAGGGACATAATTAGATGGGTAGAAAACTGGCTAAAGGGGAGGTAGTAGTGGGTTGTGGTAAATGGAGTTATATATGAGGAGACAGAGGTCACGAGTGGGATACCACAAGGGTCTATCCTGGGTCCCGATCCATTTTAACATCATATTTATCAGTGACATCACAAAAGGGATCCAGGGTAGGATAACCCTCTACATAGATGGCACCAAACACTATGAAATGTTGGATAATGTTAAGGGAATAAGAATTTCAGGGTGACATGCAAAAGTTAGAGAGGTGGTCAAATGTCTGCAACTGAAATTCAATGCCAAAAAGTGCAGGGTGATACACCTAGTAAAAAATAACCCAATGACAGAATACTGGATGGGAGGGATTAAACATAGCACCACAGCTGAGGAACAGGACCTAGGAGTTATCATCAGTGACACCCTTAAACAGGCTAGCCAATGCAACAAGGCTTGTAATAAGGCAAACAAGATGCTGGGGTGTATCGACACAGGTATTGATAATAGAAAGAAAGAAGTGATACTCCCCCTCTATAGATCCTTGGTGAGGCCACGCATGGCTTACTGGCCCAGTTCTGGAGCACTCACTTTAGAAAGGACAAGGATAGGTCAGAGGTGATACAGATTAGGGTGACAAAGATGACACAGGACCAGCAGGGGAAGTCCTATAAGGAATACCTTAGGGCATCAAACATGTACTTGCTAGAGACCAGAAATGAGAGGGGGACTATGATAGAAACCTTCAAATTTCTGAATGGAATAAAACAAAGAGAACTATAAGGAATTATTTAGCTGGAACACCAGCTCAACAACATGAGGGTATGACTGGAAGTTGACAGGATGAAGCTTCAGATGGGATGTGATAAAGTATTGCCAGGGGATGTAGTGGGAACTAAAACAGAGGAGGGCTTCAAACAAGCTTAGGACAGAGCAAAAGTACTCATCTGAAAAGATAAAACCAGGAAAAGGAATAGGATGACTGATGGAGAGTGTTAGAACCCTGTATTGACACTAGGTCCCAGGTCTATAAAGGGCCCAGTGGGTAGACTCAATGGACCTTTGGTATTTTTCTGCTGGCACTGTCTAAATTTCTATGTTTCTACTACTGTTCCACAGTTTATTATTACATGAACTGCAGATTACTGTTCCACACATTATACAAACATTACAATAGTTTCCACAATTTACATTATATAAACTATTGATTAGTATTCCACAGTTTATATTACATGAATGACAGATCAGTGTTCCACAGTTTACATAAACTATGGGTTACTTTCATACTAACATACTATTTGCCAGCAGATTAGGCCTTATGGTCTATCAAGTCTGCTCGAACCTAGATCTTTAGTTGGGTGCAGAGACCCTCCCATCCCTTGTGCTCCAGAAACCCCTATCATCCATCCCAACCCCCCCGGGACAGGCCATCATCTGATACATCCACTTTCTGTGTCTGTCCCACCTCTCTTAAAGCCCTCCACTGTGGATCTCTGAACCAGCTCACCAGGCAGAGCATTCCAAGGGTCCACCACCCTCTCAGTGAAAAACCTCCTCCTCTTTTCCCCTCACCCTTCCACCTTCCAACTTCAAACCATGCCCTCTGGTGATGCCTCCTGCTTTTAGTCTAAAGATCCCCTCCATGTTTACCCTATTTATTCCTTGAGGTACTTGAAGACCTCAATCATGTCCCCTGTCTCTCCTCTCCTCCAATGAAAACAGGCAGAGCTCCTCAAGTCTGTCCTCGTAAGTCAAATCCCTAGCCCTCGTATCATCTTTGTTGCCCTCCTCTGTGCCCTCTCCAGGGCTGTATGTCCCTCTTCAAGTGTGGTCTCCAGTACTGTACACAGTACTCAAGGTGTGGTCTAACCAGTCCATTGTACAGCGGCAGAATCACTTCCTTGCTCCTTGAGGTGATCCCCTTGCGATGCATCCCAACATCCTGTTTGCCTTGCTAGCTGTTCTCCTGCACTGCTCAGAGTTATTCATACATGTATCCACCATGACCCCTAGGTCTTTTCCCCTGTTGAGGCTTCCAGCACCTCCTCCCAGGGTGTACCTGTGTTTAGGAGTTTCCCGACCAAGATGCAACACCTTGCACTTGGTGATATTGAAATTTAATTTCCATGTGTGAGCCCAGCTTTCCAGGGTGTCCAGGTCCCCTTGCAGGGCCAACCTCCCCTCTTCTCCCTCAACTACTGCTCCCATCTTGGAGTCATCCGCGAAGAGACTCATTTCACACCCTATACCATCCCTGATGTCTGATATGTATGCATTAAACAGGATTGGACCCATAGTTTATTTTATACAAACTGCTGATTAGTGTTCCACAGTTCATGTAAACCATGGAGTAGTTTTCACAGTTTACATAAACTGTTGATTTGTATACCACATTTTTTACAGTATAAACCATGGAGTAGTTTCCACAGTTTATATTATATAAACTGCTGCTTATTGTTCCACAGTTCATATGAACCATGGGTTACTGTTCAACAGTTTACATTACATAAACTGCAGATTAGTGTTCCACAGTTTGTATGAACCATGAAGTAGTTGCCACAGTTTACATCACATGAACCACAGTTTAATATTCCACAGTTTATAAAAAACATGGTGTACTTTTCACAGTTTACATTATATAAACTGCTGATTAGTGTTCCAGAGTTTATATAAACCATGGATTATTTTTCCACAGTTTACATAACATGAATGGCAGATTAATGTTCCACAGTTTATGTAAACCATGGGTTACTTTTCTACAGTTTACATTACATAAACTGCAGATTAGTGTTTCATGGTTTATATAAACTATACAGAAGTTTTCACAGTTTACACTGTATAATCTTCTGATTAGTGTTCCACAGTTTATATAAACCATGGAGTAGTTTCCACAGTTTACAAAACATAAACTGCAGATTAGTGTTTCATAGTTTATATAAATCATGGCGTAGTTTCCATAGTTTACATTATATAAACTGAAGATTAATGTTCCACAGTTTATATATACCATGGAGTAGTTTCCACAGTTTACATTATATAAACTGCTGATTAGTGTTCCACAGTATGTATTAACCATGGGTTACTTTTATACTGTTTACATTACATAAACTGCAGATTAGTGTTCCATAGTTTATATAAACCATAGAGTAGTTTTCGCAGTTTACATTATAGATCTGCTGATTAGTGTTCCATGGTTTATATAAACCATGCAGTAGTTTTCCACAGTTTACATAACTTAAACTGCAGATTAGTGTTTCACGGTTTACATAATCTATGGAGTACTTTCCACAGTTTACATTATATGAACTGCTGATTAGTGTTACACAGTTTATATAAACCATAAAGTAGTTTCCGCAGTTTATATACTGTAAAATAAACTGCTTATTAGTGTTCCACAGTTTAAGTAAATGAAGGATTATTTTTCCACAGTTCACATTACATAAATGGCAGATTAATGTTCCACAGTTTTTATAAACCATGGAGTAGTTTCCACAGTTTCCAATATATAAAGTGCTGATTAGTGTTCTACAGTTTATGCAGAATAAACCATGGGGTACTTTTCCACAGTTTACATTACATAAACTGCAGATTAATGTTCCATGGTTTATATAAAACATGGGGTAGTTTACATAGTTCACATAACATAAACTGCAGATTAATGTTCTACAGTTTATATAAACACAGAATCACAGAATTGTGTTGGTAGAAAAAGGCCATTTGGCCCATCTAGTCTGCCTGAAATGTTTGCCCTCCTCCTCCTCCTCCTGGTCTTCTATGTTTTACCCCTCTGCTCTCTCTCACCTCCCCTGGCCAGTCTCATGAATTTATCCCAAGTTGTCTTGAATTTCTCAACCATATCAACCCCCCCACCCATTCCATTAATCTGTGCCATGGACCCATGACCCTTTCTGAGAAGTAACACCTCCATCTGTGCCCACTAAACCTTTCCCATTCCAGCTTCAGTGCATGTCCTCTGGTTGTATTGTTTTCACTCAGCCTTAAGATGCTACCCCATGTACCTTGTTAAGCCCCTTCATGTGTTTGTAGGTTGCCACCATGCCCCCCACCCTTCTCATCTCCAATGTATACAGTCACAGTTTTTTTCACCTCTCCTTGTACGGCCTGTTCTGCATCCCTGTGATCATCTTGGTTGCCCTCCTCTGGACCCTCTCTAGCCTATCCTTGTCCCACTGCAAGTGTGGTTTCCAGAATTGGACTCTGTATTCCAGTTGAGGCCTGGCCAGTGTTCTGTATAGTGGCATGATCACCTCCCTCCTCCTATTAGTGAAGACCCTCCCAGTGCATGCCAACATTCTTGATGCTTTACCAGCCACCCCTTCACACTGGTTCCTGACTTTCAATGTGTCCATGATCCAAATTCCCAAGTCCTTCTCTTGTTCAATGATCTGCAGTGCCTCTCCCCCAAGGCAGTACCTAGTCCTTGGATTTCTGTGACCTATGTGCATTATTTTATATTTTGTTGCATTGAATTGCAACTGTCACTCTTCTGCTCACTCCTCCAGCCTGACTAGATCCTTCTTCATATTCTCCCCCCCCCCCCGGGAGTGTCCACTCTGTTGTAGATTTTCATGTCATCAGTAAACAGACGCACCTCACCCTTTAGACACTCTGTTAATTCCCCGACGTACACATTGAATAATATGGGACACAACACCAATCTCTGCGGTACCCTGCTCATCACCCCTAGCTCCATAGATTGCCTTCTATTAACCCCAACCCTCTGTGTACTCCCTACCAACCAATTCTCCACCCAGTGTGTGAGCATATTTCCAAAACCTAAATTGCACAACTTGCTTACCAACCTTCTATAGGGGATAGAGTCGAACACCTTCCTGAAATCCAGGTAGACCATGCCCACCAAGCCCCCTGATTAATCAGCTCTGTAACCCTGTTGAAAAATTCAATCAGGTTGGTCTGACAAGACCTATCTCCTGTGAACCAAAATTGGTTGTCATCAGTTAGTCCTTCCTCCTCTAGGTGCTGAATCATCCTGTCCTTTATGAGAGTTTCCATTAGTTTGCCTACTATGAAGGTGATTCTGACTGGATGGTAGTTTCCAGGCTTCTCCTTTCTCACCCCCTTATATAGTGGTCCCAGCTCTGCCTACTTCCAGTCTCCCAGGACCCTCCACAATTCTAGTGATAGAGTAAACAGCTGGGCAAGAGGTTCAGACAGTTTCTCCCTTAACTTCCTAAGTAACCTTTGATATATTTGATCGGGTCTCATAGCCTTGTCCATTTCTAATTTCCCCAGCTGTTCCAACACCCTTGTCTCAGTGAAGGGAGGGTTGGGTCTGCTTCTTTACTCACCCTTACCTTTCTGTTTAATGCAGGGCCTCTTCCCTCCTTCTCTTCTGTGAATACCTATACAAGCTACTTATTGAGCAGGGTTGCCTTTTCCTCATCTCCTTCTACTGTCTCACCCCTTTCCCCTTTAAGTCTCAGAATCCATTGTCTGTTCTTCCTCTGGTCACTCACATACCTAAAGAAGTTTTTGTCCCCTCTTTTCACTTCCCTAGCTCTTCTCTCCTCTGTTCATACTTCAGCTTTTCCAATTGTTTTTCCTACCTCCCTGAGCCTATCCTTGTAGATCGCCCTTTCCTCTACCCCTATGAATTCTTGTAGACTTTGAATGCCTTTTTCTTCTCTCTGATGACCTCTCTAATCCCCACTATGAACCACAGAGGTTTTCTCCCTCTTTTTCTCTTGCTAATTTGTGGATACGTTGTTCTGTGACTGTTAGGATACCATCCTTTATTGCCTTCCACATCTGCTCTACCTCTCCAAGGTTCCCAATCCCCTCTATTCCGTCTGCAAGATGTTCCTTTTTTTCCCAACATTTGCCCTCCTGAAGTCTAGCACCATGGTGGATGATCTGCCCGATTCCGACCCTGCCTGGATGGAGAATCTCACCATCCTGTGGTCACTGTCTCCCAAGTTTTCCCCTACCCCTACCTCCCCTACACTGTCCCCATTTGTCAAAACAATGTCAAGTGTCACCTCCCCCCTCATAGGTTCACTTACCAGTTGGTTTAGGAATGCATCTTGCATGGCTGCTAGCAAATCCCTGCTGCTAATGGAGATAACCTCTGGGATCTGCCAATCCACATCAGGTAGGTTTAGGCCCCCCACCACTAAGATGTCCCCCTTACTGGCCTTTTCCAGTATGTCCCTGACCATGTCCCCATCAGCTTCCTCTTCCTGATTTGGCCATCTGTAAACCATCCCCAACTTTATTGCCCCACCCCCCTTTCTGTCCAAAGTAACCTAAAAGATCATGGTGGACCCCTTTTCCTCCTTACCCTCCACCACCTTTATCCTATCCTTTACAAACAGGGCCACCCCTCCTCCCTTCCTCCCATGCCTATCCCTCCTACAAAGACTATATCCCTGTAACTCCACTTCCCAGGTATGGCAATCCGCCCACCACATTTCAATTATTGCAATTAGGTCTGGGTCATCCACTCCCACTACCACCTCTAGGTCTGCCATTTTATTCCCTAGGCTCCTGGCATTGGCCTGTATTCCTTTCCATCCCACCCTACCTTTTTGATCCCCTTCCCTCCTACTGACCCCTGATCATCATGTTGGGAGAAGGTATGCTAGGTGTACCTCAGGACTGGAAGATGGCTCATGTGGTGCCACTCCACAAGAGTGGCTCCAAGGATGAACCGGGATCTACAGACCAGTGAGCCTCACATCCATCGTGGGTAAGCTAATGGAGGCTATCCTGAAGGAGAGGCTAGTGGCCCTCCTAGAAACCAAAGGACTACAGGACAACAGACAGCATGACTTCATATGGGGCAGATCCTGCCAAACTAACCTGGTGGAGTTCTATGACTGGGTAACTAGGCAACTGGACAGGGGCCATGCAGTGGATGTCCTGTATCTGGGCTTCAGTAAGGCATTCAACTCGGTACTGCATGGGAGGCTGGGAAGTAAGTTAGTAGGCACAGGAGTAAGTGCAAAGCTGGTGAGATGGGTAGGAAACTGTCTTCAGGGAAGGCAACAGAGGGTGGTGGTGGGTGGGGAGCTCTCACACCCAAGGGAAGTGATGAGCAGTGTTCCACAGGGCTCGGTGTTGGGACCAGTGTTGTTTGGGATATTCATTGCAGACATATCATGGGATATCAAGAGCAAGATCAGTCTGTTTGCCAATGATACCAAGGTAGGAGTGGTGGTGGTGGATGACCTAGGGGGATGGCCAGGTTTGCAGGATGATCTGAAAACCTGAAACCTGGTCAGACACCTGGCAACTGGGGTTTAATGCCAAAAAGTGCATGGTGCTGCATTTTGGAAAGAAGAACCCAAGGAGGAGTTACCAGCTGGGGGGAGTGCAGCTAGCCCAGACAGAGGAGGAGAAGGATCTGGGGGTGCTCATTACAGGGTCAATGAACAACTCAGCACAATGTAGGAAGGCAGCTGCAAAGGCCAACACAATGCTGGGTTGCATTGCAAGGGGTATATCCTCGAGGAGGGAGGAGGTGATTCTACCACTGTATAGGTCATTAGTTAGACCGTACCTGGAGTACTGCGTGCAGTACTGGCACCCATATCTGAAGAGAGACATTAAGTTACTGGAGGGGGTGCAGCACAAGGCAACAATGATGATCAAGGGGCTGGGGGACTTATCATACGAGAGAAGGTTAAGGGAGTTGAACATGTACTCACTCTAGGACAGGAGGGACGGGGGGACATGATTGAAACCTTTAAATACATGAAAGGAATAAACAAGACAGGTGCAGAGGGGATGTTCAGAGTAAGGGAGAGGAGGGACACCAGTGGCCATGATATGAGACTGGAGAGAGGAAGGTTCAGGAGGGAGATGAGGAGACACTTTTTTACAGAGAGGGTGGTGGCTGGGTGGAATGCATTACCTGCAGAAGTTGTATCCAGTAGAACAGTGGACTGCTTCAAAAGGGGATGGGACAGGACAAGGGGGAGGGTTAATGTAGGGGAAGGGTGGAAGGGAGGGGCAGCTGCAGAATAAGGGGTGCTAGCTGTACATTCAAGAGACTTGATAGACCTCTAGGCCTTTATCTGCTGGCAAATTTTGCATGTTCGTATCCTTTCAAGTCCGAGAATCTCCTTCTCCCCTAGTGCCGCACCCCCAGTTCAGTTTAAATTTAAGTCGACCCCTAGTATCTCATATATGTATCCCTGCATTTTCGCTCTGAGCAATTTAGCCCCTGCATCACTTATGTGTAACCTGTCCCTTGCGTATAGCTGCTCATCCACCCATGTATCCCCCCAGTCTCCCAGACATACAAATCCTTCCTCCCTGCACCATTGCCTCAGTCAGAGGTTAAAATCCTTTACCCTAAGTTGCCTAGCTGTGCTAACACAATGCACTGGTAAAACTTCTGATAAGGCCAAGGAACTGACCAGCCATCTACATCCATCTGCTTACTCTCTGAACCTCCCCTGAACCACCTCCACCTCAACCTAAGTCGTTTTTTCCTCGAAGCAAACCTAGGTGTGGCTTACCACCTACTAAATTTATGCAATCCTTTATTCTAGGGAGCACCCTTTTAGCCTGCATTCCTGGGTCGCAAAATACTGACCTCCCATTGAAAGCAACCTTCCTCCTTTGCTAGTGATTCCCCTTTATGATTGAATCCCCATATACTACCAGTGCCTTTGCCTTGTCTATCCCCTTGGTGCCCCTTTTCTCCTGGCCTGGTCCATCTTGCTCCCTCTTCCTATTGCAGATGCTTTTTTTTGTACCCTCTCCTCCCTGCCTTGCCCTCCCCATACCCCCTGCTTCCTACCCCCCACCCCCACCCCTTTTCTCTGTTACCGGCTATACTGCCTGACTCCCCTTTTTTTTCAAAACTCCACTCTCCTCCTCCCCCACTTGTTTCATAGTCTTTCTGAACCTCCTGTACAGATTTCCCTGTTTGTGCCCCCTGATCTCCTGTCCTCTCCCTACCTACCTTCCCCTTACACCTTTTTCTTCTTCCATTCTCTTCCTTGGCCCTCTCAGACCCTCCACTCTTCTCTCTTTCTCCCTCTCCTTTTCCTTTAACCCCTGTTGGACTTTGCTGTATATCTCCTGCTGTATACATAGAGTTCCAGCATCTCCTAGGCTGCAGAAGCCCTTCTGCCACCTAGGAGATTCTGGAACTCTGTCCCCACAATCCCTGAGACAGCCAATTAGGGCAATAAAAAAGGAGGGACTATGAAGGGATTGAAAAGAGTCCTGATACATAAACAACAAAGTAAGGAGGACAAATAAGGACTCAAAAAGCAAGTAAGTGGGAGTGACTACTAAGAAACACAACACTGTTTCTTTGGGCCTGAAGAAGTGGCGGCAGCCATAAAACCATCACCCTCCCACAAAGTGTGATTAAAATTCAATAAAGCAGTTGTTTTTGCTATTACTCTGGTGCCTACAGTGGAGTTCATACTTGTTTTCTCTTAATACTGATAGTTTGCAGTCTCTTTTGGATGACCCGATCTTTTACAATATTTTTTTAGCTTGCAGGGCAACCTAGACCCCCAGCACACTTCTGAAATCCCACTTCAACCATGCCAGCTATGCCTCTAACCTCCATAGTTTAAAACAGATAGGACATTTACCTTGCTTCCAAAGAGTACTCATGAACACAGCAGCTCCACAACCATTACAACCTACTCCCTCCCACAGATCCCATGTTTTTCCTCCTTCCTTGGTAATTCACCCCCTTCTTCTCCAAGGCATCTCTACCTGCTGTCACCTGCTTCCCTGGTGGCACAATCTGTTTAGGCCCCATCCACTAGTCAAAACTGGTTCCATTCCAGCTATTCACATCTTTCCTAATCTTTTCTCTCCCCCCACCCCCCACTGGTAGTACAGTATTTCTCCTGTAAGTAACTTCAGATAATCAAGGAACTGTAATTTCAGTTTAGGTCTCCACCAGTTTTCCCCTTCCCTTCTATTACCCAAGTATCGAAGTATGCAATCTGTTTGAATTTACACATTTTTTAAAATACTTCCTCCTTTAAGGTAATAAACAAACTAACACTTTAGAATAGGCTCTTCTGCTGAAATCAATAACTATAGTTTCCCCAGCAAATTATCATACCCCCCAAGTCAATCCAATGTTAAACACTCCAGCCTAAGTATTTCAGAAAAGAAAAATCCAAGAACTGTGATTTCTCAGTCAGATTGCAGTACCCCCCAAGTCTATCAGTCTCCTTCCCTCTTTAAGTCTACTTCCTTCTTTAAGGTAATAAACAAACACTCTAGAATAGGTCCTTCTGTAGAAATCAAAAACTGGAGTTTTCTCATTAGATTACCATACCCCCTGCAAGTCAATCCAATGTTAAACACTCCAGCCTAAACATTTTAGAAAATAAAAAATCCAAGAATTGTGATTTCAAAGTCAGATCAGTCTCCTTCTACTGAGTTCTAAGGTTATCCACTTCCAGCTCCTCTGCAATTGGTGAACCCAAAAATGGGAGGGGTCACCAGACTATTTAATTTGGAGGTGGAGGTGGAGCAGGGTGGCGGGGGGGGGGGGGAATCCTCTGGTGCTCCACAGCTGGGCCTGCTTTCAAGCCCACAGCAGCAAGTCTAAAATTCTCTCACTTGGCATTGACTGGTCCTCCTCTGCCTTGGAGTGATTTCCACAGTTTAAATAACATAAACTGCTGATTAGTGTTCCACAGTTTATACAAACCATGAAGTCGTTTCCATGGTTTACATTATATAAACTGCAGATTAGTATTACCTAGTGTACATAAAACATGGGCTAGTTTCCCACAGTTTACATTAAATAGCAGATTAATGTTCCATAGTTTATATAAACCATGGAGTAGTTTACCACAGTTTACATAACATAAATTGCTGATTAGTGTTCCAAGTTTATGTAAACCATGGATTATTTTCCCACAGTTTATATTGCATATATTGTTGATTAGTGGTCCACAGTTTTCACAAACTATGGGTTAGTTTCACACAGTTTACATAAAACTGCAGATTAATGTTCTACAGTTTATATAAACTATAGATTACTTTCCACTGTTTACATTACATCAGGGTCAGACTGGGATACAGTGAGGCCCACCTGGAATGTTGATGCAGGGGACCACCTAGAAAATCAGTAAGCCAGGGCCCAGGGTGACACATTCTTATCAGTATTTCACATGCATTTGATACATTAGCTTGCATTGCTCAAACAACTGTTCCATGCCATAAGACTGAATACATTTGAATGACTCGCAAAACAGCGAGTGGATTTTGCCGAAAACCAAATCAGCACATGCGAAACCCCACTGAACACAAACTCAAAGCAAATGTAAAATAATGTTTCATGTGGGGTGCTATGCCCTCTGCACCCCCTTTTGCAGGAGGCAAGCCCCACACACCACCATAATAAAAAAATCTATGGGGGGTAGACACTGGGGGAAAAGAATACAGAGGAGGGGGGCCAAAGACGGGAACACTGTAAAAAAAAAAAACCCTTGTAAAAGTGTACCTCCTAGGAGCCCAAACCTGGGACCACCAGCACCATAGGTGGCATCCTTACCCACCACATTATTCGGGCAGCTCAGTAGTAGCATGCTCCACTTCCAGGCTTATCTTCCCTAGTCCCTCTCATTCCCTCCCTCCTCCATTGCTATTCCCTTTCATCACCCTTGTTTCCCACCATCATCGCTATTTCCAGTCCTCACTAAATCCTTCCCATCTCTGTACCTACTTGCAACCAAACTGAGTTACTCATTTATGAGTCACTCAATTTAATTTTCTGCTCTGACATGATACCCCAAATAACCACATTTACTTCAAAATGGTTTACCTATAGCGCTTCAACAGCGCTAGTACCGACATCACCTACAGTGATGGCTGCAATGCTGACTGTCAGCATTGTAGCATTGAGAATGTCAGCTGCTCCATCCCCCACGCTTCCCGGTCTCTCGGATTCTAACTCTGAGTCGGAGTTGGACCGGGGGGGGCAAACACCCAGCGAGGCAGTCCCGATCAGCACACAGACCACCACAGTGACGGGCGGGTTTTGCCCGATTCCTGTCACTGTGGTGGTCTTTGCTGTGCCGGAGTTGCTGCAGTAATGGTACACCATTCAAAATAGATGAAAAATGCAAAGATTTTCAGAGTTCAGAAAGTGACCAAACACTCCACAGAAAGGGGCCCTGCTGTGAATGTCAAGCTATCCGAGTGTGCCAGTCTGACTCTGCATTACTGTATATAAACTGCAGATTAGTGTTCTACAGTTTACATACACCATGGATTAGCTTCCAGCAGTTTCCTTTGCATTGAATCTTTAGATTACACTGTGAAAAACGAATCTCCAGCTTTTATTGGTTTGTAAATGTAAAGTGTGGAAGACTAGTCTGTAGGTTATGAAAAGTGGAGAAACCTAATCTGTAGTTTACAGCATTTGTTGAAAACTAATCTGTGGTTTAAAAAAAAAGCTAGTGGTCTTTGCAATTTCACAGTAACTATTTAAAACATTCTACACAGCACTAAAATTATTTTCCTAGGCCAGACAGTTCCAAAATTATCACATCTCATAGTATTTCCATTTGGGAACTTTGAGACCACTAGGATTAGGACGTTAACTTTTCAAATAAATCATTGAGTCAGTGCTACATGGCTTAGCAAGTTGATATACTGTTGCCCTATATTTCAGAATGTATCACAACAAATTTTTAAAACTGTCATGGGAATTTTGCTTTCAAATTATCTATGTATTATCATTAATGCATCAGTTAGGGTTCCAGTCACAAAAGTTGGGAAATGTGGTGTTAGGGTTTCCAATCCTAAAACCCCACTCCCACCCTGCATGGGGGTGTGTGCCTTGGGGTTGTAAATCCAAATTATTACCCCAATCCATGAGTAAATAAACTGAGATGGGTACAATAGAGGAAAATGGAGTGAGTGTTTGGGTTGACAACCCAAAGGCACAAACCCCCATGCCTGTTGCTGCATGTAGAGTGGAGCTTGGGTATTAGGGATGGAAATCCTAAGATCATTCTTCCCAACTTTTGTCACTAGAACCCTAACTGATTCATTAACAATGTTATTTTGAAAAGAATGTACTTACTTTTTGAGCCAGTGTAACAGTAGCCTTATTTGCTTTGTGGGAGTGCAAGGCCCTCCTGGCCCTGTGCTCCCATGCATCCATAATTTTGAGAGATTGTAATTGTATCCTTATTGTATTTTCCTGTGCTCCCATCACTTCATAATGCTATGCATATTTACATGTGGGAACACAGGGCCCTCTGGGCCATGCACTGCCATTTTTGCATAAGTCCTGTGCTCCCATCACTCCATAATGTTATTCATATTAGCGTGTTGTAGTGCACAGTGCCATTCATCCACCATTTTTGTGATATTGTAATTGTATCCCTATAGGCCCTCAGGGACCTGTGCTCCCATCAGTCGATAATGGTGTCTGTATTTGTATATGGTGTGCCCTGCACTCCTATCCATGTATACTTTTTGAGATAGTGTAGTGGTATCTTTTTTTTTGCAATTTAATATTCTTCATTGAGTTTCAAAACACATACAAGAAAAATAATAAGAGAAATGTAGTTATATCCCTATTTGTCTGGGCCCTGTGCTATCATCTCATAGTGTGCAGCGCCAAAGAAACCTGTGTAACTCAAAATCAAATGAATACATTTTTCAGGAAACCAGCAACAGGCATATCGTTGGTCCAAACAATTTGTACCCTGAAACTTTCAGAGCAAAATTTCAAACTATTTCTTCACAGCAGAGTGACAATGAAATGACTGCATACACCTAACATTACAATGTTATCTTATGGAAAATAAAGCAAAATTTAAACCACAGAACTCCAGAGAGAAGTAATATGTTTTCACCAAAGCAGTAAAAGGCACATCTGTGGGGTAATCCCTTTGTACCCTGAAAATTTCAGACCAAAATCATAAATCATTTCTCAATGGTGGAGAAACAGCTATCTTAAAATTCCTTTTTCACAAATTGTGAAAAAAAAATCCTTTTATGTGGTTCCTTTTGTTTTCAGTTTGCATAAAAAGAAAATCCTTTTTCACAATTCCTTCTTTGTGATTTATAGAAAAAGAAAACTGTTTTGCATGCTTTTTCCCGACAGTTTATGAAATAGGATTTCTGCATATTAAAAAATCACATTCCTAAGTAACTTATTGAAAAACTAACCCCAGATTTGGATTATGTAGGTCCCAATTAGGTAAAGACAAATGTCTACTAAAACCATATAGTCTTTTAGTTATTTAATTTTGTTTTCACCGCTAACTAAAAACAAGATGGCAGAAGCACAGAAAAAGATTATGCATTTGTGGCAAAATATTCCACATTTGTGAAAAAGGATTCCGCATTTGCAATAAAGAATCCTTTTTTGAGTGGGACATCTAGCTGGCCCATAGGAAATAATGGGAACATTTGAAATGTAATAACTTTGGAACTGATTACTATTTTTTCACCAAATCTTCGAAAGGCACATCTGTGACCCAAAACCCTTCTATGCTAAAACATTCAGACCAAAATTCAGCACTGTTTTTGCACAGAGGTGTGACAAAGTATTTCACTGAAAATTGTAAATTTCACTTGTTTGACAATCTGTATTTCCACACCTACACATCCAATAGGAACAAAACTTGTCACATCAAGAGGTATTTGGACCCTGATGGTGCTTACAAAATTTGATGTGAATTGCTTGAATGGTTGCAAAGTTATTAAAGTGCAACATTTTGAGTTTAACATAAAAATGAAGACTGAACCCTAACAATAGGGGGGCAGTAGTGCTCATATATATAAATATATATATATATATATATATATATATACATATATAAATATATCTATACACACACATATATATATATAAATATATATATATATATATAAACATCCACTGTTGATTCCATGCACACACCCCTACCGACCTCTCACTGTTCATGCACCACCTCCACACCCCCAGACCCCCCCACACACCATCACTCACCTGTACCAATCCCACAGTGAAGATGCACTCTCCGATTGAAGACAAGTCTTACTCCTGGAATGGGCGACCACTGTATGAGAAGTAAGGTGGCTGTGGTACTTCTCACACACTAGTTGCCAATTCCAGAAGTCACAGAGTGTATCTTCACCGTGGGATCCTGCAGGTGTGTGTGGGGGGTCTAGGGAGTGGGGGTGGTGCATGCACGGTGGGAAGTCAGTTTGGGAGTGTGGGTGGAATCAACTGTGGATGTTTTGTTCTTCGCAGGTAAAAAAAATAAAAGACTTTGAGGTAACATTTTCTTATTTTCAGCATTATACGAATATGGGGGCCACTGGACACCAATTAGAAAGAGACATGTTCATGACATTTTAAAATATGGTTTGGACATGTTGGGAAGGGGCAAATGAGCAGAAAATTATAATATTAAGAAAAAATAATAAATTCACAGCAGATCCTGTTGCGGGGGCACTAGACACCAAGGTCATTAAATATAAATTAATGGAGTCAGGGGCCATAATTTCAGGATGGAGGGGTATCAGAGGACACCATTGAAACTATCATGTTCCATATAGAAATCCAAGTCTGGGGGTAGCTGCTAGACACCTGGGATAGTAAGTACCAGTTCACTGAAGTAATACAAATTAAGTTACAAAATAATGATTAAAAAACATTATGTATGGATAGGCGTGCAGGGTACTCCGATCCCTCCACTCCCAGAGCAAAATAAGGATGATGTCAAATTTTATATGGATGGGGGAAACAGGTTTCAGAGGACTCTGTGCTCCCGCAGCAAAATAAGGATACAGAAAAATGATGAATGGATGGAAACTCAGCGTCCACTGGATCCTGTGTTCCCACAGAAAAATAGCAACCTAAGTATAACATTATACTATCTCAAAAAGTAAGTAAATAAATTGCAAAATACTTAATTAATGCACTAGTTAAAGTCAGAGTGACAAAGGTAGGGAAATGTGGCATTAGGATTTCCAACCCTAACACCCCTCCCAACCAGGCAGCCCAGCAGGTGCGGGGTGTGACTTGGCATTCTCAAGCCTAATGCTCATCCCATTCTCATAAAGTTTACACATCTGACCTTATTTACAGATCAAATAGGTTGAGCGTTAGGCTTAAGAACCTCAAGGCACACTCCGCACATGCTGTGCTGCCTGGTTGGGGGGTGGGGTGTTAGGGATGGAAGCCCTAATGCCACATTTCCCAATTTTTGTCACTTTTACCCTAACTAGTGCATCAACAAAATTTTTTTGCAATTTATTATATTATATAGTGGCACAGTAGTGCCACTATACTTAGAGTTGAGTAAGTAGTTGAATGTTAAACCCCAATATTTGTACCTTGTAACACCCCAGCCCCTGGGGTTACTAGAGTCCTATCAGTATTATATTTAGGAAGGTAGCAGGCAGCTGGTAGGGAGTTCATTTGGGGCTCCTTCCATAATGACACCATTGTTTACTCAGCTAGTCTGTGGGAAGAATGATTAGGTTATTAAGAACTCTTGCAGCAGCATAAGCCACACTCTGTGGATAGCTGCTCTTGGGAGCTTAGAATGCTCAGTGCTGTTCAGAGAGTTGTGGAGTGATCGGATGAGAGTGGCAGAAGGACTACCAATGGGCACTGAGCAGAGCGCCCAGGATTTCTCATGGTAGTAGAGTGTCATTTTTGGCTTCCAGTTGAAGTGGTGGAGACAAGGCTACAGCAGGATTTCTTGATTTCTACTCCATGTGAAGTGGAAGGAACTGTTTGTTCTCAGTGGACTCAAGGATCAATCCCCTGAATGCTCTGTGGTGTTTTCAGCTGCCTTGGATAGGACCTGAAATAGACTGTTTTTGACCAGCTAGCCAGGAGAGTGCCTTTCTTTCCTTTTCATTGTTCCATGCCCTGTGGACGAGACAACTTCAGTGAGTACTGTTCTAGGAAACCAGATATCCACATTTCTAAGGGGATTAAATAGTCTGGGGTGCGTGTGCCCATAGATATAGCTGGATCACACCTGTCAGTGCCCCTAGTCTCACTATGTGAGTGAAGGAGAGTTAAACTGTGTACCCCAGTGAATGCAGTTTATTCTCTGGTCACTCCAGTTTGTGACAAGTTAAAGTGTGGGACCTCCAGCATTTCAGTTGGGAATGAGGGTTTCAATGGTATAACCCTGAAGAATGGCAGAGACTGTCAGATGGGGTCAAGTGTGTGAGGAACACCATCTAAGTGCCTACAAGGTAGGGCTTCCTGGTTCATAAAAGGAACCAGTATGTTTACCTGAGTGAAGGTCAAGTTACAGGTTAAGGTGTGTGGCTGAGTTTCATGTAATTGCACCTATGCTGAAGAAGAGTTCTGAATGTGTGGCTTAGATTCACTAAAAGACACTCATGGGAAGAGAGATGTTCATGTGCATGGCTATGTGTCCACAAATGCACCTTTTGGGAAACTGGGAAGAAGATTTTTCTGTTGTTCATAAACTGTACTGCGTGCAAGGAGAGTTCATGCATTTGTAACTGTCCAGCTTGGACTAACCCTTGGGGTCCACTTCTGCTTTTACTTTCCATCTGTTGAATAAAGCCATACTGCACAATCCCAGTCACTGTTATGGGCATTCTGATTAATGCTTCTGGTTGTGTAGATTTACTGGGGCCCCTCAGCAGGTAAGATGTAGCATATGCTTAGCAGCCTGCACCCAGGACCTGGGTTGTGTTATTTAAACAAGGTTCAGAATGTCTGTTTCTGTGCCCCCATCCCTCTCTTCCTCCAGAAAATGAGCCAGGTATACATCCTAACACCAAGGGTGGTACCTATCTGTTTTTAAAGTGAATGGCATGTCAGTATATGGGCACCAGTGTTTCAAAATATTTAATGAAGGGTGTGCACACTAGTTAAAAAAGTGGCTTGTGGGTTACACTTTAATAACTTTGCAATCGATCAACAGATTTGCATGGATTTTGCATGCATAGTCTTGTGTGATAGATCTGTGGATGTGCCAAGTTTTATTCTAGGCAGCTGTGCAGATTTTGATTTCTGTATAGTGCAAAAAGTGAATTTTTGGGTGTGTTCTTCTCTTTGGTTTTGCTGGGTTTTCTTTGAAGTTGGCTAATGCCTAGATGGTTTGGAATTTTGGCCTGAAATTTTCTGGGCAGAAAGGATCTGGCCTACAGATTTGCCTTTTGCTTGTTTGGCGAAACATATTAATCCATTCCAAAGTTATATAATTCTGAAATTTTGAAAAGGTGGCTCTGAGCATGCTCAGTAAGCATTTAAAAATAGCTGTATGAAATAAAAAAAGAATCCTTTTTTGTAGTAACATCATCCTTTTTTAGTGAGGGGGACTCCTTTTTTTTGCCACCATCTTGTTTTCTGTTTCTCCCAACAAATAAAAATTTAAAAACCCACAAAAATGATATTCCGTAGAGCAGCAAATGCATGTGTTCTGCTTATCAGGACCCTATTAGCTGGATTATGCACTAACTGTTGGGGAAAATGCCTTGAAATGTTTTTCTTTTTACATTGTAAATAGAAGCATAGAAACATAGACATTGACAACAGATAAGAATCGAAGGGCCCATCCAGTCTGCCCATTTTTACTACCTTATGAATGTTCCATAGGTCTTTACTCTGTCAATGGCCTATTTATTCATACTCATGACTCACATAAACAAAAAAATGAATCCTTTTTTGTATGAAATCAATGATTTTTCATGATGGGAAAATCCTTTTTCATTTTCTGGCATCCCTCGGATTGCTGTCCCCCTATTGACATTTTATTTCTGTGGTATCAATTGGCATCCCAACCTTCTGATTGCCCTCTCTGTATTTTTTTTATATTTTAAATATTATATTTTATTCCCCTGGTATGTAGTGATGGCCCCTCTACCCTCCCATAAACACATCCCTAATTATTTATAATTTCCCTGGAGTTTATTGGTGCCCCGATCCTCAGATCATCACTCCATAATCATTTCTCAATTCCTTGGTGTCTAGTAACACACGCAACCCTCCCATTGATATTCTCATAATGTTACATTGATCCCTGGTGTCCTGTGCCACCCCCCACCCTCTGATCGCTGTCCCCATAATATTTTATTTTGTCCTTGGTATCCACTGGCATCCCCATCCTTTCTTTCTCTACCTGTAATAAAGAAAACTGTCCCTGAATGTTTTTTAACCTGTAAAAAAGTACCCCGTCGCCCTCCACAACCTCCCACTGAGCAACCACCACCCTGCAACCCCCACATTCCCCACATACCCTCGCTCACCTTAATAGGTGCCAATGTGAAGATCCTCTCTCCCATTTAAGACATGTCTTGCTGCTGTAACTTACAACTGCTATAGGAGAAAGTAAGGTAAATGCAGTTCAATTAATTTCAAAGGGGTTTTCAACCTTCATGCGTAACTTGGTCAATTTTGCATATTTCTTCCCCAATGTTTCAACATGGCCTTTTTGAGACCCTACCTCATGGACAACATCAGTGGAATTATGCAAAACTGGCCCAAAAGGAGATTTTGTGGTCACTTAGCGAAATCAACTTTTGGTCATGGTATGAAAATTTTCACTACAGTTGTTCATGAGTTGGGATCATAAGAAGGGCATGTTGTAACTTTGGGTTTAAAATATGCCAAAATGGTAATGTTATACTCATACATTGACATTTTGATGTGCTAGCTCATAACTTTGGCAATTTTAAATATTTTGACCCCAATTTTTCAGCCTAGCCTTTTCTTACACCACCTCATGAACATGACAACTGTCATTCTTCAAATCCTGCCAAGCTGTCTTTTCACACCTGTGGCATGGAGTGATGTTGTGGTGGTATGGGATCACATTTTCTGAGGGATTTTGAAAGATTCAGTACTGTGTACATGAGATGGGGAAATAAGGCTATACTGACAATTTGGTTGTTGTTGTGTAACAAATGGAAGTACAGGCATATGTATTTATGAAAAGCCCTGCACTCCCATGGGCAAATACGTATACAATTACACTAGGTCAAAATTATGGATGGATTGGAGTGCAGGACCTTCTGGGCCATGAGCTCCCACAGGGAAATATAAATATGATTATACTATCTCAAAAAGTAAGGAAAATCAGTGCAAAAAATGGTGTCAATGCACTGATTAGGGTTCAAGTGAAAAAAGTAGGGTTTGCAACCCTAACACCCCCACCACCACCTTGGAGTCGACAAACCAGGGTGGGGTGTTAAGATTGGGAACCCTAACACCACATTTCCATATTTTTGTCACTGTAATATTAACCCTAACTAATGCATTAACAGAGTTTTTTTTTTTTGCAATGAATTTCCTGATTTTTTGTGAAAGTATCACTATAGCCGTAGATGTTTATGGAAGTGCAGTGCTCCCATCTATCAGTAATTGTAGAGATATTGTAATTAACCTTCATTTCCCTGTTGCAGCACAGGACCCTTTGGGCCCTGTGCACCCATGTTCTGTGATTTTCCTAATTTTATTGTGGGAGTGCAGAATCTGAAGCCATCTGATTACTCCAGGACATGTACCTGGTACAGAAAATTTTCAAATCCCCGCCAAAACATAATTCTGCACAACTGCAATGCCATTCCATGCCACAAATGTGAAAACACATTTTGGCCAGGATTGGAAAAAAATACAGCTGTGAGATACATGAAGTGGGTAATAAGAAGGCTATGTAAAAATTCTGGGTTACACTTTTTTTAATTTCTCTAGTTACGATCAAGCTTACTGAAATTACAATGAATGCACAAAACTTTGTCATTTTTTCATATTTTGACCCCAAATTTTCAACATAGTCTTTCTATCAACCCACCTCATGAACCCCATAGGGGAAAATGTCTTAATCCATGACAAAATGGCATTCCACACCATAGATCTGGAAACAAATTTCAGGCAAGATGTGAGAAATGACAGCTGTACTTTTCGTGAGGTGGTGTGAAAAAATGGCTAAGTTAAAAATTTGGAGTAAAAATATTAAAAATTGCAAAAGTTATGCTCATGCTACTGTGAAAACACCTTACAATTCTGAATAATGAAATGACATTGAAAGTGCTTATGAGGTGGGGTCCCAAAAATAACATGTTGAAAATGTGGTGCAAAAATACCTAAAAATGGCCAAGATAGCACCATAAGTTAAAAACTCTGATGACAGGCATTCTATGGCACTTAACCTTGATTCTTTGGTTTGCAGTTTGACTGTGAAGAGTACAGACATGTTCCGGTCCAGAGAAGATGACAGCCGATGATCTCCAGTGGTAAGTAAAGGGCAAAGGGAGTGTGGGGTAGTGGATGCTCAGTGGGAGGGTCGGGATGGGGAGGGGGATGGGGAGATGACAAGGGATCATTTTCATTTTTTTCAGGTTTTAAAAAAAAGATGTTAGAGGACAGTTTTCCTTTTTTTTCAGAGTAAACATCAATATTTCAGGACACTGGAAGTGGGCTCCTCAGTTTCCCACAGTGCTGGAGTGGTGGTCTTCAGAATGCCAACATGGGGATTGAGCACCCCAATGTCAGTAGCTATAAGGTTAACAATGGGCTTGGGGGGGCATCCGACACTGGAGTGGACATCCCGATGTCAGAATAAATAGCAAATACGTTAAGTATTATGGGACACTGGGGGTTGGCTCCCCAGTTTCCCACACTGTTGGGGGGGATTCAGAATGAGGACATGTGGACTGGACACCCTGATGTCAGCAGCCATATTTTAAACAATGGCCTTTTTGAGAGGGATGGGGGCATCCAACACTGGGGGTGGGCATCCCAGTGTTGGAATTAACAATAAACTATTTCAGGACACTGGGAATAGACTCCCCAGTGTCCCACACTACTGTAGGGGGCTAAATGCTGACATGGGGATTGGACGCCAGATGTTGTCAAAAACATTTTTTTTTTAAAATATGCCTTGGCCCCCTTGGAGGCCACCACTGAAGAGGCATCTCTCTGGTGGGTCCCGCTCAACCACTCCTCTACTACCTGCCAGAACCCCTCCCCAGACTGAGGAATCTGGTGCTGGGTCCCCCCTCCCCTGTGAATCCCATACAGGAGGAGGTGAGGACCACACAGTGTCAAGTCAGGGTAGGGGCTGGCATTGGGCATGTGGGAGTGGCCCTGGAATGCCTGCCATTGCCTCCCCACCAACCTGCATTTTTCCTCCTCCCTCCCCAAGACGCTGAACATGCAGTGAAGTTTGCATGGATGATGCACCTCCACTGATGTCTGCCAGCACCTTCCCCCTTGAAGCAGCACACTCCATTGGGAACCACTGCAGAGTGATGCATCACCACAGGTCCACCCAGGAGAGGAAAGGAAAGCAGACCTTGGATTCTCAATCCTTTACTCCCCCTGCCGAACCCCAGTGACCAAAGTCCGCTCCTCAATCCCGGTCACCAGCATGGTGCAAGGTGTGGTATTCAGTGCCTCAAACCTCAGCACCACCAGCCCCTGAAAACATCCTTTCATTATGTGAACAACAAAAGGGGGTTACCTAAACAGAGGCCAAGGAATCCAATTCTGCAGTTATTTGGGACAAAAAATCAGCAGAAAGGGTTTCTGTTTTTTTACAGGGCCCGATATTTTTTTCTCTTAAAGTAGTACCACAAATCGTGGCAGTTTTTGTGCAACAGTGACACAATGTGTGGCAGTTTTTGTGCAACAGTGACACAATTTGTGGCAGTTTTTGTGAAACAGTGATGCAATTTGTGGCAGTTTTTGTGCAACAATGACACAATTTGTGGCAGTTTTTGTGCAACAGTGCCGTTAGTTGTGCAAAAACTGCAACAATCTGTGGTAATTTCACAAAAATAGTGCTGCAAATTTGTGACACTACAATGGCCAATGTAAAAAACACATTTCTGTCCACTGTCTTTTACAATCTAAAGGCAGGGCTGGTCCGGTGGTGCTGAGGCATTTGATGCCTTACCTCATGTCATGCCAGTGATCTGGGTTCAAGAACGATCCCGGATTGCAGGAAAGCCAGTATGGGGGGATGGAAGAAGCATGATTGAGTAGCCAAAAAGGCAGCTCTTCTCTCCTCTCTGTGGGGCCATTTTGTCACCTGCCATAGTTCCACTGCCCCCAGATGAAGGTCCGTGGGCAGTGCAAGTGAGCTGGCAGCAAGCAGTGGGAGGGTGTCCAGGTACCATGATGAGCACATGCCTTCACAGGCACTTGCTCAGCTGGGACAGGGTCAGGAGAAAACATGAGTAAAAATCAGGGATAAAAAAAAAACCTAACAGCAGAATCATGTTCCTCTGCCCCCAGTTAGGTAAACACAACTGTTAGTGTTTACCAAGGGGCAGAATTTTTTAAATTACAGTGTTTTTTTCCCCATCGCTAACTAAATACAAGATAGTGGAAGCACGACACTACTGATCTATATGTGACAGCAAAATGTGCTTTTGCAAAAACAGAAACTGCTTTCACAATAATAATTTTTCCCATAGGCTACAATGGGAAACTTAAAAGCTTAATAACTTTTTTTTGTTGATGATTTCTTCCCCCTTTTTGTGGAGATGAGGCATGCAATGATGCTAGCAGAGGGAGTGTGCATGCACCTGCACCCTCTCCTCCAGGTGTCTTGCCCCATCTCAGCCCCTTTTATCTGCTGCAAAGTTGTGCTACCCCCCAGCTTCCACTAGGGGCCAGTCAAATGCCAAACACTGATGCCCCCTTCCCCGGAGAAGGAGTGCAGTCCCTTTGATGCTCGATCCTTCTCCTCTCCTGCCAACCCTCATTGTTCCATGCTCATTCCTGAACATAGATCACCGGCATTGCATGAAGTAAGGTGTCCAGTGCCTCAGCTTTCAATGTCAGTGTGCCAGCTAAAAGTTTAATAACATTTGAATGGATTAATATTTTTTTCACCAAACCTTTAAAAGGCACATCAGTAACCCAGACCCCATGTACTCTAATAATTTCAGACCAGACCCCCAAAGCTATTTTGGAAATACAGCATGGCAAAGGATTTGCACATAAATGGTAATTTTCTAATTTTTTAACACTACACATCTACACAACCACACATCTGACCATAACAGAACTTGCCACATCAAGAGATCTATGATACCTGACAGTGCATGCAAAAATGCGTGTGCATACGGTTGCAAAGTTATTAAAGTGCAAAATTTGGGGTTTAACAGAGAAGTGACCATTGAACCCTAACTATACTGGCATTACCATGCCAATAGAGGGGTCCAAGATGGCGATGGGTAGAGAAAGAGAGCCTCGCTAAAGAGCTCATAGATTTCATAGATTTAATATGAGCCAGAACAAGCACAGGCCCCTATACAGCTCACCCTTTTCTCAAGGAGAATAACCCATAGCTGACTCTGACAAGCAATAACTATCTAAATGATTTTTAAAGGTATTCATGTTTTTACTTATAATCACCTTAGCTAGTAGCCTGTTCCACATTCCAACCACCATCCAAGCTCCAACAGTTAACCTTTCTAAGCTTTGGTTTTAGCAATCTAATATGAAAAAAACAGGTGCTGGCACATATTTCCAAACAAACAAAAGAATACTTGAAGACTGTGCAGCAAAAGAGGAAGAAAGATTAATTCTCCACCGATTTGGAAACACTAACCCTTTAAGGACCATTACACCACTTTCTTACGGAAGTTCCTGGATCTGGTTAGGCTGAATTGCTGACAGGTATGAGGAGCTCATCTATAGCTTCGGTAAACACTGTCCTGAAGATTAAAGGTTCATCTCTGCTTGAATTCTCTGGAGTGCAAGACCCATTTGGTTTTCATGAGCTATCCAAACAAATTGAATCTCCTAAGATTTTTATTTATTTATTTGATTCTTTGGAAACATCCTTTGAGCAAGGTGCTCATTTACAAAGGTTCCATGTCAGAAGCACAATACAAATTCAAAGTTACAAAAACATAGAGACATAGTCATGAAAAAACACAGCCAACAGAGAATAAATTACAATTAGTTGGTAAAAAAAAGTGTTGTTACAGTAATGCTCCAAGAGTTTTGATTCAGCCCAGGAGTGGATAGGGAGCTGCCCTGTACTGAGGCATTGTCCAGAGAAACAGTTTTCACATAATAACGAGTTAGAGAGACTAAGGTGAGAGGGGGAAGATAGGTATGGCAGGAGGCAATAGTTTGGTTAAGGAGTATTAGGTAAGTGAGGGGGTCAGACAAAGAAAGGGGGTTAGGTAATGGGTAAGGAGCAGGGGAGATATGGAGTGGGAGAAGCTAGAGCCAAAAAGATGGGAAGCAGCAGGGTGAGGGAGAGGAGCACAGGGCAGCAAGAGGAGGAATAGTAGGGGGTATTAGTGCATAGAAAATGGTATACATGCTACAACAGGGAGCAAGTAGTTCAAGGAGAAAGAGGCAAAGGATGTTTCTTCTCATTCAGAAGGGACTGATTATGTAAGGGGCGAGAATCGGAGCAGAGGTTGTGCAGTCATACAGCTTTCCTACAAGCACATGCACAGGTTTTGAAGAGGTGTTGTATCATTTCCAGCTTGAAAGGTAGAGAGATTTTCAATATTATGTATGTCAGCTGGGAGCTCATTCAACCAGAGAGGGGCCCTATATGAGAATGAGCATTGTTCAAGTGTGGTTCTCCTGGGATGATGAGAGTACTCCTAGATTTACCTCTAGTGTCTTAATGGGAGTGAGCAGCCTGGAGAATATTTATAATGCAGTGGGGGGTGTTTGGCCTAAGTGTGCTTTTTTTACCAAAGAGGCATGTCTGGTACATTATCCTGTTATTTAAGATAAGCTAGTTTCTTTGCTCATACAGGGAACATATGTTGGTAAGATTATCTGACCCTAGAGTAAGCCTGCAAGCCTTATTAACGGTTGTGGCTACCCATTTGAGTGTCGTGTCAGAGGTTGCACTGTATACTACCAACCCATAGTCTATTATAAACAGAATTGAACTGGAGATGGAGAGGTGGAGAGCAGCAGGCGTTAGGTATTGTCTGTGCTTGTATAGAACACCTAATTTGCTCTTTGACTGCCTTTACCAACTGGTCTATGTGCTGTGAGAAGAAAAGGGTATCATACATCATGAGCCCAAGATACATGAAAATATGAACTTGCTCAAGAGGGACTGCTTTGCTGCTGAAGATGGTCAAAAGTGGGTTGTTCTTCTTATATTGGTGACTAGAGAGAAGCATAGTTTTTATTTTTTTATAATTGAGTAGTAGTTTTTGTGAGCTAAACCAAACCTCCAATTGGTGGAAGATAGACTGCAAGTCTTTTTGTAGTAAGTCAAAGTGGGAATTGCAACTGAGGATAACTGCATCATCAGTGTACAGTATTATTTTGCTCTTGCAGGCCATAGGTAGAGCGTTCACGAACAAGCTGAATAGCAAGGGGCCTAGGATTGACCCTAGAGGGACCCCGAATGCGATTTCCCTAGCGCCAGAGACAGCAGTACCTATTTTGACACTCCATGATCTGGGCAACAAGTAGTCCAGAGGCAGTAGTTGCTCTAACACTAGGGAGTGATTGACTTTGTCGAAGGCTTTGGTGAGATCAATAAAGATTGATCCCACCAACATACCACCATCCAGGGCCTTATGTATGTAGACCGTGTACTCTACGAAGGCTGTGGAAGTGATGTGGCTCTTCCAGAAGCCATGCTGTTGTGGACATTGGAGACTGTATTTCTGGATGTAGTCCATGATCTGATAAGCCACAATCCTATCTAAAGCTTTTGAACAGGGGGAGAGGATTGAGATGGGCCTGTAGTTGGCAATGATGGATAGCAGGCAAGTTGCCACAAAAACTACCTGGTACTGAATCATTAGGAAACTAAGCGACTACACTACTGAATATAAGCAACCAGGTATTTTGTGATGGAACAATGGCTGGTGAAGTACCGACATCTTCAAATGCACAATAAACTCTTGTGTCTTCTTTAAAGAGACCGACTCCCACAGATTGATCAATTACCCCTTACCTGCCAAAGTGGAATTTAAAAAAAACTTAATGGAGGCTTCTTCTTCATTCACAGTTTTATTTACTTTTTTTTAAATCTTTCAACAAGAAGCTGAACTTGTTAATCACTAAATCTGACATGCTGGATACAAAGATTAAATGTATAAAAACACATTTGGGAAAGGTGTAAGAAGCCCAAAAAATACTCAAAAAGAGGTGACTACTGTTCAGCAAAAAGCCCTTAATAACAAAGCTGTGTCAACTTCAAATCTAAAGGCAACTGTGGCACTACGAAGAAAAATGGAAACGATGGATAATGCTATGCATTATGAAAACTTGAGACTTGTCTGTGTTCCAAACTCCTATGATAAGGAATTTCTCTCTTTAAGAGAACTGTTGAAGGATCATTTTGTTTTGGTTCTTAAACTACCTGAGGCCAATATGCCCTCTGTGACAAGGGCTTACCAAGTACCAATGAGGAAATCTTATTCCACTCCCCAACATAAGAACATCCAGCGCAACGTGAGCTTCAGTTTGCTTTCTCTAGACTCTGCTGCTGTTTTCAATCAAGCACAGAATTCAGCAAACCCTTTTAAATATATTTTGGGTCCAAAGAACACTAATATCTTCTCTCATGCCTTCGATACAGATTGTGACTTAATGCTTAATACAGCTAGAAAAATGAGAGCTCTGCAGTACAAAGAAATAACCTGCCATATTTTTCCTGCTATTGCACCTGCAACACTCCAGCATCAGAAACAGTTCTTACAATATAAGGATGATCTTAAAGAAATCAGAGCTAACTTCAAAATATTGTTCCCAGCTAAATGTTGGCTTACTTGCAAAGAAGTGTCAGTGGCTCAGCAGGTTGCACACTTGCTTCTAAGGTCTGAAAATCAGAAGGCTGTGGGTTCCAGCCTCACACCAGGCAGTTGTATTAAATCCCAATGCTGACAGTGTGGTGCCCCATGAGAGGGGTGCTGCACTCCTGAGGTGCCGTCTTTCAGATAGGATGTTAAACTGAGGACCCATCTTCCTGTTTAGGTGGATGTAAAAGCTCCCATGGCACTTCTCGAAAAGAGCAGGGGAACTTTCTATTGAAAAAATACATAGACATTCACAAATTTACAATCCAATATATACAAATACCAATATTTCTTGAGCATATCTACTTTCTATCCCTTTGTATCCTTGAAATCTATGAAACAATTATTTGAATCTCATTTGTACAATAGAGCTTGCAATTAAAAGGCAGGCCAGCTTGTCCAATGTCCCCCTGCCAGAGATGGGGAAGGGGGGAAGGGGAGGGGTTGGTGATGTCAGAGAGGGTCAAGTGACCAGGGGTTAGGAGAGCTTCCCAACTGGTCGAAGGGAGGGACTACATGGGGGCTGGGAAGGAGGGGGCCACAAGTGACTATGTAAGGGCTTTCAGCCTTCTGGTCTCCCTTTTTTTGCTGGGAAAATATTCCCAGCACAGCATTGGCAACTGAGGGTCAGGCACTATCCAGGATACCTAGGGCTTAGGCTGAGTAGGTTTCCCTGCTTTTTTCATTTCATTGGGAGAATGTGCAGGGGTTGGTTGTGTTAAACCAAAAAAATAAAAGAAAAAGGGAAGGAGAAGAAGAAATGCATGAAAAACAGGGAGAGTCAAGGGGAGCAGCTCTGTTATTGCCAGGTTGTATACTGTGGGGAGGTTTATGACTCTAATGCTGGAATTAGGGCGGAGGATGGTTTGGTCATTGCAGGCAAGCAGTATACGGAGGTCATTGCGGCACGAACGGGGTTATATTGTGCAGCAGGACGAGAGGTGATCTCCATTGGTGCAAGGGAAGTAGAGCATTTGGGCAGGCTGAGGGGAGAGCAGGTGGGCCACAAGGAGCAGGAGCACAGTGTGAGCGATGTATGGTTTCAACTGGTGCAGCACCTGCTATAGGATGGCAGTCGGTGGCAGAGCTCTTGGTTTGTAATCTTTTAAAAAAAAAAAATTAAGTAAACCAACAAAGGAAACTAGCTTTGGAGCATTTGGGCAGGTGAGCCACGAGAAGCAGGATAATGGAGCAAGCACAGGAGGGTCTCGGCTTGTGTGGCACCCGATTACAGGAAGACATTTGGTTAGCTGCATGGGGCCTTGGAGAGGGGACATGGTGGTTTTGCCTTGTGGATTCCATAGCAGTGTGGCGGGGGCAAGGTGCAAAAGGGCTCATACGCCAGATGACTGCATGGCAGTAGGGAATCTTGGGCCATGCGGGCCAAGCGAGGAGGGGTGCATTAGGGTGAGCAGTGTCGAGGAAGATGGCAGATGGGCAGAAGTGGTAGCACCTGGTGGCATGGTGGACTGGGGCCTGGCAGGCTTGTTCACAGTGGTTCCATCTGCATGTCTGCAGGGACATAAAATTTTTTGGAGACTCCAAATTCATGGGACTGGTTATCACTCATAAGTACAACAGTTTAAAATCAGTTTTACAATTAGCAATAATTTTCTCCAGAGGTTTACTAGGATGGGTTTGTTAAGAATAAGTGCCTTGGTTGTGAAACTAAACAAGCTAAAGGGTGGCTCACAAAGCATTCGGCCCTGACATACGGAGAGGCCGGACACAGTTGGCATTTTGCTTGGTCTCTGCCTTGATATGAGGGGCACAGTCAGGGATCTGAATGTAGATTGGGTTTGGAGATCAGTAAGCAGATGATCGGGGAAGATGGGCCACAGGGGCGGTGGCCCTGCAGCTGATAGGTGCGATCCCGGGTGGTGGGCACCACGTGACTCAGGAGTTGCCCCCTGCCAGTGGGTGAGTGGGGTTGTTGTGGGCTATCTGAAGCACCTCAGAGCAAGTGATCAGGGAAGATGGGCCACAGGGGCAGTGGGCCTGTTGTTTGGAGGTATGGCTCAGTCAAGGGGCTGGCAGTCTAGTGATTGGTCTGGTGTTTGCCAGGCAGGTCGGGCCTGTCGGGAGGGACTGCGTGGCATTGGTAGGCTAGTCACCATTTAGGAAGGGTCACCGGAGGCCTGGGATTCAGTGGAAGGAAGGGGTAGGCTGTGCAATGAGCCATGGGGAGACAGTAAGGAAGAAGAAGGACCCAATTGTAGGCTGTGCGACAAGCCAGAGTGAGACAGAAGGGAGGAAGCAAGACCTACTTGGGTTTAAAAAAAAAAGTTTTGTGGGGCATTTTAAAAAAAGAGAAAAAGAAGAAGGATTAATCTGCTCAGAGGACAGATTAAGATCGAGTGGCAGGGGTGCAATTGGCTGCAGGGCCAATTTTAAGCATCTCAAATTTCAGTAAAGGGGAGTCGAGTGAATTGGGTGTGGCTATTAAATGGCTTATGATGTAATGGCCTCAAGAATCTGCTATATCCCAACAGGAAAGGTTACAGATCTTTTTGTGGATGCTTTCAGCAGAATGGAATAAGGAAAGGCCTTTGGTAAGGTTCTGTTAAGTGAACGCAAACCGGAAAGGGCCACAAGGACTGGATTGTGCCTAGGTTTAATACAAAGATTTTTTTGGGAGACAGGAGAGCTACTTGCATAATGAGTATGGGAGCACCCAAAGTGCTTGCGAGTATTAGGTGGCCAACATATCTCCTTCCTAGATAATGACACCATCTGATACCTCCAGCAAATACAGGTGTAGGAAACCACATAGTGGGGGAGGGTGCCACTAATCCAGTTGTGGGTGAAATACACCAACCTTCATCATGAGGCATGGAACAATGGGGGTAGGGTTCAGCAATCTACATTAACTTGGAAAGGGGGAGTAGGGGAGTAGAGGAGTCTGATATACGGAGTCCCTTCAAGCAGTGTCAATGGCTCAGTAGGTAGCACGCTCACCTCTGAAGCCGGGAGATCAGAGGGCTGTGGATTCAGTTCTCTCATCTGGCACTTGGGTTAATATCACAGTACTGACACTGTAGTGCAGCATGACAGGGGTGCTGCACTTCTGAGGTACCATCTTTTGGATGAGACGTTAAAGTGAGGTCCCATCTGCCTGGATTGGTGGTAGTTCAGGTGGATGTTAAAGATCCCATGACATACCATTTGATAACAACAAAAATCACAGTCAGTGTACTTGCTTCCCAAATGTCCCAGGTAAGAGGATAACTGCCATACATGAGCACAGGAAACGTAACTTGTAAAAAAAAGGAAAGACGTGACTTGTCATAAAGAAATTTCCAGAAATCAACAGTATATGAACAAGTGAAATGCAAATGCAGAAGGGATTCCGGTTGATTAATACACCGAGGTCTAGAGCAGATTCGTTCCTCCACCTGTTTATGCTTTTGATTAGCTTTCACATTTAGTTTTTCATGACAGTTAAGCCAGTGATGGTCTTTAAAGTTTTGTAGGACCCTCTTCTCATTCAAATAAAATAATAAAACCATCCTGTGGCCCTCCGGACATTTTAGAAAGGGTTCTAACTCACTTAAATGATTCTCCATGACAAATGCATGCAACCGTTTCTTTAGTTTTAGAAATCACTAGTCTACTATTAATCCCCCAGGAACGAAGCTTGACAAAGACCTCGCGTAAATACAATGGAGAAGTGGCTACCTGCCTAACTTGGTGTAAACATCCCATATCCCAGTTACAAACCAAGGTGATATGATGTGAATAAAAAAATCACACCAGTATTTATCAGGAGATACAAACAAAGGCTTTAAATTAGCATGCAAAAACTGACAGAAAAAAAATTACACAGGGATAATCATTTGTTGCCCGCCTAGATTGCGGGGTAAATATAATACATTCCTTTTAATGGGATTAAGATGACTCCCCCAGAAGGACTGGAAAAAGAGGCTATAAAGTTTAACCTCCCTTGTCTTGGGGACAGGAAAAACAGAACTAAGGAACAGAAAAAGAGGCACAAGGTAAGTCTTAGTCAAATAAACACGTTTACAGTAACTCATGTTAGTCTTATTCCAGTGTTGAACCATTTGAGTACCAAGCAGTAATTTCCTGTCCCAGTTTTCAATGTCCATTTGAGATGACCCATATTCAATACCCAAAATTTTCAAAGAACCTAATGTGAAAGGAAGACCAGCTATTTGGTCTGTGGGAACAAGCTGACCACTCAGGGGCTTCCCAATACTCTTAGACAGGTTCAAACAGGTACCTGAGAACATGCCATAAGTGGTACAGACAGTTAGCACCATTTCAGCAGACTGGGTATTCCCAACAAGGAGAACTACATCATCCGCATAGGCCAGGGCAGTATAATGAACCGTAAAATGTGACACCTGAATCAGGGTAATACTAGGCGGAGAATTGCAAAATCTTAATAGGGGATCTATACTAAATACTTATAAAAGGGGACTGATCGGACACCATTGTCAAACACCTTTTTGAATATGAACATGAGGGCCAAGAACTCCATTAATATGAGGGCGAACAGTGGCAGTACGAGAAAGGGCCTGCAACCATTCTACAAAAGTGGCAGGGATACCATAATGATGCAGTACGTGCCATAAAAAGACATGCGCCAGATTGTCAAAGGCCTGCCTCTGGTCTAGAGAAAGAACATAACCATCTAACGGTGAAACAGGATCATGGAAAAAAAGGTCCCACAATAAAATCAGTTGGTCCATTATAGAGTTCCCAGGCACAGTACAAGATTGTGCCGGGGAAATCAAAAACTTTGCCACTGATAACAATCTAGTGTTCAATAGCTTGGAAATAATTTTAAAATCATTATTCAATAGGCTATTAGGCCTCCAATTAGAGAGATCCAATTTATCACCTTTTTTTTTTTAAATAAAGATGAGGATTCCCTCAGACATGCCAAAGGGTACATTTCGAGTACTCAAAATAGAATTATAAACTGAGGTGAGTTCTTCCAGAAGTTCACCATGCAAAATATGGTAAAGTTTAGAAGTAAGGCCATCCAGACCAGGGGCTTTACCTTTAGATAGAGTTAGTATGGCAGTTGCAACTTCCTGAGCCTGAAAAGGAGCTGTCAATCAAAAAAGCTGATCTTGAGATGCCTGGGGAACCTGAATGTGGTCAAAAAAAGAAATGAAATCTGGAGGCTCAACAGGTCGGGCAGTAAACAAAGAAGCAGCATAGACAAAGACTATGCGCAGAACACTACCCTGCTCAGTTTGGACCACTCCCTGCTGGTCATGAAGAGCAGAAATAGTTTTAGCCTGAACTTTCTCTTGACGGCTAAGTAAGGGACAAGTGGTAGCAAATAGTCCCTGTGTACCATGTTGCTGTTGTGACTGAAGACCTACAGTCAAGTTCAAATGAAATTGCATCATCTTCTTCTGAAAATAAGCAATCTGATCTGAGAAATCATGTCGGGTAAGTTGAGATAGAGAATACAAATGTTGGAGCTGTTTCCTGTCCTGTAAATACAAAAAACATGTTCCCTTCTTAAAGTGTCTGCTGTGTGAAATGAGTAGTGACTGCAGGTCTGATTTCGTTTCCAACCACCAAGCAATCGGATTGTCATATAAAGGAAACAACGATTTCTGACAAGACAGAAAAGTGGAGATGAACTGCAGAAAGCCTGCTTGAGTCAAAAGGCTGGAATTTAATTTCCAGTATCCCAGTCCCATGGGGCAACAGCTATACCCAAGGAAACCGTCAGAAGCCTATGATAAGAATATGCAGTTGGTTCCACTGAAACAGTCAGGAAAAGCAAAGAAATGGACAGGAAGAGAAAATCAATATGGGTAGATAATGCCCCCTTAAAAAAAGTTCGTTCTCGAACACCAGTATGAGAAAAAATGTCATCCTTAAGACGAGCATCGTGAACTGCCTCATTTAATGCAGACTTATCACCAAATATCTTATCCGTCATAGTAGCTGAACCCCTATCCAATTTACTCAATCCGCAATTAAAATCTCCTCCCTAAATAACATAATGAGCAGTGTGTAAGAAGGGACTAATTTACTGGAAAAGAAGTGTACGCTCAGCTTTAGTTTGAGGTGTATAGGTGTTAATGAGTTGAAAAAGGACATTGTCCAAAAGGAAGTCAAGTGACAGTACTCTGCCAGGCACAATGTCCCAACACCTTAACAATAGTGGGCTGTATATGGTGAAAAAAGATTCCAACCCCGATGCAACGTTCTGGGCCAATTGACCAAAAGGAAATCCCAGAGAGCCATGCTTTAGTGGAAATAGTTAATTCCAGAGTAGTGTGTAGCCTAGTATCCTGTAAAAGAAAAACTCCAGGAGGATAAGTTTGTAAAAAAATCAAACACCGCACTCCGTTTAAGAGCATTCTTAATACTATTGATGTTAGACGTCAAAATTAAGAATGGAGAGGAAAAGGACATCCAAAAAACTCTGGGGAGACCAATCAATGCTCCTTTTTCCTGGCCTTCCCTTTCCAGTGCGGGGGCTGAGAAGGGGATTCACCCCCTTCAGGCACCAACAAGTCAGAAGCTTCTTTAGGTAGGACAGACTCTATAGAAGAACACACCGAGTCGGTATTGGAGTGATCAGCATCCAAAAATACAGAAAATCTATTGGAAGAATCATGCATGGTAGTTTTAGGCATCTTAGGGTTTGGTTGGGCTCTGGTAGACCTTTTCCTAGTTGACATTCTCCATTCAGGAGGACCTTCTACTCCAGGAGGGGGGGGCATGGAGCCAGGTAGAACCTTATCTACACTAGTAGATACTGAACCATCTTGTAAAACAGGGGAGTGCTCTGTTGAAGCCACAATTGGAGGGGAAGCTAGAGCAGGACAGGCCTCAGACACAATAGGGGGTGAAGGGTCCAGAACAACAGAAACTGGTGACTTGGAAAGAGGAGCATCCTCTGCTAACTGAGGTGTGGAGGCTTTATTAAATTATCTCTGGGCCAAGGTGACCAGGAGACATTGCTCCTCCCTATCAGCAGAAGAGTACTTCCTATGAGCAGCCTCAAGACAAGCCACATAAACATGTCCTTCTTTCCCCCAGAAGTTACAATGAATTGAGTTGGAACATTTATTGCTGAGATGACCTGTCTTGTGACAAAGGGTACATTTAATCTGGTCACAAGCACTGCTAATGTGACTGGGAAGCCCACATTTATAACATGTCCTGGGCTGGCCAGGATAAAACAGAACACCTCTATCCCTACCTAAAAAAAAACAATTAGGTAAATGGTGGAAATCCCCGCCCTTTGAGTGCAAAATCACCTTAATTCTCCACCCATCAGTCCAGATCCCCTCAGAATCAAAAATGGCCTCTGGATGGCCAGTTACAGTATAGCATTGCTTAAGCCAAAACAGCAAATCAGTAACACTGACACCTTCATTTTGGAAGAGAACAGTGATGGTTTTGTGAGCAGGTCTGGTAAGAGGAAGTACCTCAAATGGGGTCCACAAAGGGGTGGTTTTTACCTGATGATATCTTGCCCAGAACTTATCAAGGCCACTCCCCAGCTTAAAGCTAACATCAAACACATTCTTTCCTGAAATATGAATCAGGGCATATAATTCAGAAACATTAAATTGTAAACTGTTTCTCAGTAAAGTACGCCCCACATAAACCCTATCAGGAAAGGTATCCAAACCTCCTTTATATATAAGATGGACAGCATTATAGCATTTAGCCGGAGGAGCAGCATTATGGAAAAGTGAGGCAAAAGGCCTAGGGGTTTTAGGAGGGACAAGGGGGGCGGGCTGCTTATCTACTCCATGGGAGACCAGTGGACAATTCCTCAAAGTGGCAGGAATAGTTCTTGGAATGTCAGAAAGGTCAGAAATGTCACTAAGATCAGCCTCCACAACATCATGCAGGGGAGAACTAGCCCTTGGTGTACAAATCTGCTGTAAAACAGGAGTCTAAGTAAGTTCAAGATCCAAGGGCAAGTGAAGAGGGGAATGCTGTAAACCTTCCATAGCTGGAAGAGGTTCATCCACAGGACTGGACACAGGTAAAGCAGTCAAAGAAACCCCAGCAGTCAAAGGAGAAGTAACATTCTCATGCTCAGTACTTACAGGAGGAGAAGCTGATATCATAACTCCTGGTATTTCAATTGGCGCAAAGCCCGAAATCCAAGTCCCAGTATCAGGGAAGCGAACCCAACCTGCAGCCTTCAAGGAGTCCTCAACGGAAAAGGAACCCCCCTCCATAACAGGAACATCAGCCCAGCTGAGTTTGCTGGGGCACCCTTTACGAGTAACCCTCTCCGAGCGATGTTCGTCTGAGGCAGCAGAGAAAAAAATGTAGCAGCAGCTTGATCTTGTCCTGAGCAGTGAAAGACTACACCCGGCTTGTTCTGAACCTCCATCTGGTCTGTGACCATAGAAATAGGCTGAGCAGTGTCAACAGTAACTCCTTGAGTCTCCACCATGTTCCCCAAGCATTTAGATTGAAACCGCTCCACAAGTTCCTGTTTCTTCCATAGATAGTGCTATTCTTCAAGCAGTAACAGCTTCTGCAACTCAACATCAGCAGACTCACCATCAGGTAACATAGGAGACTCTGCAGGGTAATCCAAACAATCCGAAGAACACAAAACTGCCAAACAGGCAGTCTCCTTAACCAGAACAGATGCAGCAGGGTCAGAAAGAACCTCCGTCTCAGACAGCTTCTGTGCCGAGGAGGAGATGGGCTCCATGACCTGCTGCACATCCATCTCCTCAGTCGGCAGCACAGCAACTGACTCAGCCATCCTTCGATGGCCAAAGGATCCCTTTACCCTCAAGTAGGGGAATTTCCCTGGTGTCCTGGTTTGGGAGTCACCCGACTAAGGAAGCCATCAGGTAAAAAATCAGGAGGTTGACTTCAGAGGGCAGAACTGCATAGATGTGAGTACTGCAAGGTTAATTTTGGGCCCAGCATTAGTTCTTCTGTTCAAAGCGACTGCCTCAGCCTGTGAGTCGCAAAACCACCATGTCACCGCTCCAAGCCTGTACAAATGGATGTCACATTGAGGTTTTTGCAAGATGACCCAGCAAAAACAATTGGTTTTACGTTCAGCAGGTAACTCTAAAACTGGTGAAAATGGTTCTCGAGGAATAGTTTGATAATTGTAGGAAGTTGACACCATGCATTCAGTGGGGTAAAAAAATAAAATAATTTAGAGCACACTAGAAGGGATGCACACCTGTGACTTTACTTGGGGGACAGTCTATTCCTTGTTCCTCAGGTGGGTAGCTGGGTTAGGACAGTTAAGGATAGTCTGGCTGCCCAGTGCTGAAACAGGAATAACTTTATCCCAGAGGCACAGAGCTTAAATGTCCAAGTCCACCTTAACACTACTGATCATGGTCTTCTTGTCTTCTTTACAACCTGGGGGACAACATTAGCAAGGGTTGGGGTTATCAGTAGCAAATCTTGCAGAATGGGCCTGGCAGCAAGGTTGGAGCATTTGTTTCCCCTGCTGTTGCTGCAGTGGTTTATATCCTCTTTCGGCTGAGGGGAAGTGTAGTGGGGCCTGAAGAGTGATTTCTCTTAATGGGGGCCTGGCAGTACTCCGGCAGAGGCTGGTGGGTAAGGGCATGGGGCCCCAATTAGGTTAGTACAGCTAAGGAGGTGTGGGACTCCAAACTGAAGCATAGCAAGACACAGGGGGCCTTGCAGCAGACGTAGAGCTAAAATAGGCACTCTTAAGGGAGAACAGGCATAAGTTAGTATAAGGAATGGCATTCCGAGGTTAGGGGCAGGGGTAATTTTTAAATAGTTTTCAGGAGATATCAAGCCTGTCTCTGAAGGGGGGGGGGTCCTCAGTGCAAGTACAGAGGTGATTAGTTCTAGGGGCATTCCCTTATAAAAAAAATACACCCCTTTTTGGAGGTCAACGGAGATGAATGGGATGGCCTTGGTGAAAGCAGCCCTGGTACATTGTCAAAGCAAGAGAGAAAAGGGCGGAATGGAGCCAGGTCAATTTTCCAGAGTGTGCAGATCAGGGATAAAGGAAGCGTTGGGGCAGTTTTCAAGCTGGCATGAGGCTTAATGGGTATGCAGCTAGTAGTAGTAGTAGTGGGGGGAGTGTGTAAGGGAACTGCCAGTAAGCGCCAGGTCAAGAGCAGTGGGAGAGGTATATACACTGCCCTCCAGCCCCTGCTGAATACCAAGGCGGATATAGGCCTATGGTACGCATAGGGTGGTATGAGGGGAATACACCAGTGGTCACGGTCTGGCCAGGGGCTGGAAAGGTTACCACATACAGGTAATATGTAAGGGGCATGGGGAGGTGCTGGGCAAAAAGGAAAAAAAAATTGTTCCTGGTCATAACGATGGCCATAGATGGGGTAGTTCACTTGGGTCAGCTTTGGGCCAGGGAGGAGAGGACTGGGGTAGGGCACACATAGACACGCTCCAGGGTACCTGGAATCTGGTCACCTCAACAGGGTGCTAAGGGGTCCCAGGGAAAGGGGGCTGGAATGGAGCAGGGGCAGATATGGGAAGGCCAACTCCAGTAAGATTTGACTGGCAAGAGGCAATACAGGCTCGGTAATTACTTTCGGGGGAGGCAATAGGGCGCAGAGGTCTTGGGGACCAATGCTGCAAGACAGGGAGCCTTGGATGTTGGAAGCCCATGTCCCCGTGGTGCAACTGAATAATGCATTAAACTATTAACCCAAAGGTCGGTGGGTCAGGCCACCTGTGGACGGTGAATAGCATGCCGAGGCAAGGTCAGCAGGCCATTGGTAAAATGGTACCAGCAGGTGGGATTTCAGAGCCACTGTAGGCCTGCCTAGGCCCAGGGGTGGGGCTTGTCCATCAAGTGGGGCCAGGGACAGGTTATACAAAAGGGGTACAGGGCCAGGGGAGGACAGACCTGGGGAGCACGCCTCTACCCCTGGGATGGGGCCTAACCCGAGGCCACCAGGTCTTGAGTGAGGTGGGTGGCTGGTACACAGTTCTGCAAGGGGGGGATTTTGGAACACAGAGCAAGGGGCTTCTGATGGGTTTCAGGAACAAAGGGGTTACTTCAGGAAATGCGGCGGTGACCAAGGGAGTTCTATGCACTGGGGGGAAGGGATGGCAGTGCAGACAGGCAGGAGGAGAAGTGGAGAGTCCAGAGGAGCTGAGAATGGAGACCCGGGGAAAGCCAGCTGATCAGCAGTGGTTGGAACTAGGGTACTATTGGAGGCGGGTCAAGAAGAAATTGACCAGCAGGATGATGAAAGGGTTGCCTTTGGGGAAACTAGCTGGCCACGGCAATACAGGATAGTGGATCCATCTCCTACACCAGGTGTGTACCCAATCAAAGCAGAAGAGGATAGGGTACTGGTGGCAAGGTGTAACAAGGGGTGCCACTCCTGAACCCATGAGGGTGTACTGCAGGGGCAAAACTGGGACGCACACTGAAAATGGAGACCCGCTAATAACAGGTTGCTGAACAGGAGGGCAAGAGCAATCAAGGAATCCAGAGCATTACAAACTGTTTGAGTTAAACTGCAGGGGAAGTTGGGGAAGCCTCAGGGAGAGGTGGAGTAGTGGGCATGCACAAGGGGTCCCAAGTAGTAGAAAGGAAAATGGAGGACCCAGGCCATGGCACTGGAGCTATGTGGAGCTGACAGGGTATGGGTCAGGAAGGTTCATGAACCAAGGTAGGCAGGGCAGTTCGGAGCTCACACCCACCCTGTAAAGTTGGCGCTTGGGGGGGCAGGTTTTGGCACATAGTTGAAAGGGAAAAAGAAAAAACAGTGAACATGAGGCCCTGGCCAGGTGGACAGTACATATGGAGCTGTGAAGAGGCAGCTGAGGGCTGGGGGGGCTAGGGGAGCCCCGCTGGGGGGGCAGGTTGTACCCAAGGGTGAATGAGGATATTTTACACATCTTGGGGTGGTATGCTGGGGAAACAGAGGCCTGGAATAGGCACTAGAGGCGGAGGGGAACAAGGAAGGATGTGACCTCAAATGGGGCCCAGCACAAGCCAGGTGAGGCCCACAGATGGGTGGCTGGGGTCTGGGAGGGGCTAGGTGAAGCCCCGCTGGAGGGTATAAGTTGAAAAGGGAGATGGCAAGATAAGGGGAAGTAAAGGGGTGTGGGAGCAAAGGGAAAAAAGGGAGGTAGGCAAGAACAGCCACACAGAGGGCACCAAAGGGGACTTTATGCTCGGGGGGGGGTGCTGGCCAGGCCACAACAGCCCAGGTTGGTAAGCAAAGCTGGGGAAAATGTGTGGGGAGGTCCAGGCTCATCTCAAGGGCATTGCAGACAGGAAAAGGATGCCTACAGGACAGATGAGGGGGTATGCCGGAGGCAGGTGCCCCTACCAAGGCCTGTGGGAGTTATGTGGGGAAGGGTGCTAAGGATATTTGAGGGCCCCAAGTATGTTTGTAGCCCACAAGGGGGGAGCCACATCATCCTTGGCAAGCTGGAGATGGGTCAGTGGAAAGGGGCAGCAAAAGGAAAAAGGGGTCAGGAGGGGGAGGAGGCAGCATAGGCTGGGGATGAAGGAACCCAGGTGTGGAAGTAAATGGGGAGGGAAGGGGAGGGATAGAAACTGGGGATCGGATCACGTGTCCGGACCTAGTGGGCTATGGACTGGGAACTGAGCCTGCATGGGTTGGGCCCTGGTACGTGGGGGTACCCTGCGGTGGTACCAAATGGAATGGAAAGGAAAAATGGAACGGGACCTGGGGGTAGTCATATCAGATGACCTAAAGGTGGGCAAGCAATGTGAGAGGGCAGCAAGGAGGGCTGGGGGGATACTGGGATGCATAGGGAGAGGCATCACCAGTAGAAAACAGGAAGTTATTATCCTTCTGTACAGACAGCTGGTGAGACCCCATTTGGAACTGGAGTACTGCATGCAGTTCTGGAGACCCAATCTCCACAAAGACATAGACAAGATGGGAGCTGTCCAGAGGAGGGCAACTAAAATGGTGCAGGGTCTGCACCGGAAGACATATGAAGAGAGACTTAAGGAGCTTAATATGTATAGCCTAGAGGAAAGGAGGGAGAGGGGAGACATGATAGAAACTTTCAAGTACCTCAAGGAAATCAACAAAGTCCAAGAGGGTAGCATCTTTCAAAAAAAGAGGTGTGCAAGAACAAGGGGCACAATTTGAAGATAGAGGGGGCTCAGAGGTAATTTAAGGTAGTATTTTTTTCACAGAGAGGTTGTGGATGCATGGAACAGCCTTCCAGAGAGGTTGTGAGTCAAAAACAGTGGTGGAATTCAAGCATGCATGGGACAGTCATAAGGCAATTCAAGGGGTTGGGGGTAGGAAAAAGTAGGCTGCTGGTTAACTAGGATCTGCAGCTTATCCACTAGGTAGGGAAATGGGCAGACTGGGTGGGCCAAGCGGTCCTTATCTGCCATCAAATTCTATGTTTCTATGTTTCTATGTACCTGGTTATGGTGATGATGGGAGGGTGGATCAGAGCATGTCCAGACCCCGAAGCACTACAAGCAAGGAGAAGAGGAGCAAGTCAGAAAAAGTTTCCAGAAGGAAGAAGCAGACCAAAGTAATCTGGTTATACTGTACTGTATACTGTTGAAATATGAAGTTGGGAATGTAAATATAGTTTGCATGCCTTAATAAATATTGCCAGCGTGCATCCAACAGAGACAAGTGTGGAGAGATTTATTTCTGGTGGGGGATCAGGGACAATAGGGCTTGTCATTAAAAGGCAGACCAGCTTATCCAATGTCCCCCTGCCAGAAAAGCAAAGGGGATGGGGAAGGGGGTGAGGAAAGGGGAGGGGCTCGTTACTTAAGAAAGAGTCAAGGGACCAGGGGTTAGGAGAGCTTCCCTTATTGGTCTATGGGAGGGCCTAAGTGGGGGCTGGGAGGGGGAGCCCACAAGGGACAACGTAAGGACTTGCAGCCTTCTGGTCTCCCTCTTTTTGCTGGGAAAAGATTTCCCCACCCACCAACCCTGAATTAGGTAGGGGGTGTTCGCTACTGGCTGACATGGCAAGGGAAGGGGAAGGGATATAAACATGGTACTGGGTGTGCCCTGGTGTGGGGTCAGGTGAGTGGAAAAAGGGCAGTGGATGGTCCCAGGGGCTGGAAGGAGCCCTGCCTGGGGAGCAGTTTGCCCACAGAAAGGAGAAAAGAAAAGGGAAAGGGGGGAGCAAAAGGAAAAGCGGGAAGAAGAGGGAGGGGTAGGCAGCATGGGCTGAGGACAGAGGAACCCAGGCATGGAAGTAAATGGGGAAGGGGAGGGAATAGAAACTGGGGGTCAGATCACATGTCTGGACCTAGTGGGGTATGGACTGGGAACTGAATCTGCGTGGGTCAGACCTGGGTAAGTGGGGGTACTTGGTGGTGGTACCAAGTAGGGGTACCTGTTGGGGGCACCAAATGGTGGTACATGGTGGTGGTACCTGGTTATGGTGATGGTGGGGGGGCCAGATCAGAGCATGTCCAGATCCTAAAGCGCTACAAGCAAGGAGAAGAGGAGGAAGTCAGAAGAAGTTTCCAGACGGAAGAAGCATACCCAAGTAATCTGGTTGTACTGTTCTATACTGTGTACTGTTGAAATATAAAGTTGGGAATGTAAATATAATTTGCGTGCCTTAATAAATATTACCAGCGTGCATCCAACAGAGACAAGTGTGAAGATATTTATTTCTGGTGGGGTATCAGGGACAATAATCTTTTATATGACAACCATATTCCACATTCTCTTATCAGTTAGTTCTAGTGTTTCATTTTATGGTTGCATCCGTGTTTGTTATCCAAGAAAGTCCTTTCCAAAGCTCTAATAATACTTCTCTGGACTTTATTTTTTCCTCTTTATAATAAATACATTGGAGATCCTTTGTAACTTTGTTTAGTAGTTCTATTTGACTACCTTCATTTTGTTGTAGTGTAAAATCACATGGCATTATCCATATATTCCATTTGAATATTACCATTAATACCTGTAATATACTTTTATGCTATTTATTCCATACTTTATTGAATACCCTATACATTATATGCTCGTAAGTGATCATGTTAAAGATGCTATTTCCCCATTGTATACCCACAAATTTCCAAAATCCAGAAATAAAGGAACATTGAAACAACAAGTGTTCTATTGTTTCTTCTTTTTGTATACATTGTAAACTACTACACATTCTATCCTGCTGCTGTTTGTGTTTTTGGTTTGATTTTACATTAATTCACAGGCGAGCCAGTGGAAATCCTACATCTGCTCTGGTACTCGTTTGATGTTTAACATATCTTGTACTGATTTTCTGTTCAGATCTGGGCAATTATTAAAAACAGTCTCTACTGTACAAACTGTATCCAGTAAGTAGAAATACATTTGTTTCCTTTGCAAATGAATTATCTGTCTGATGGTCACATTCCATTGTTTTATTCTCACAAAAGTACACCTAATATACTTTGGTATTAGTATTGTTTTTTAAAGGGGGAAATGACTGATTTCCCAGCTTTGTAGCCAGTGTTTACATTTCTGGAAAATAAACTGTTCCCAACCTATTTTTTGTTGAACTAATAATGGTTTTATATTATCGAATATAAAAAAAGTATTAAAAAACAGATGGGGCTTGGCATATTTAGCCCTCCTTTGTGAAAAGGTAAGTATAATATGTTCTTTTTTATAGGATTCAGACGGCTTCCCCAACATGCCTGAATAAATATACTGAGAAGTGTAGTTTCCATTTTTTTGGGAGGTGGAAACACATAACTTATATAAAGAAATACAGATATCAAAAAATGTTTATAAGGTAAATTCTTTTTTTGTTACTAAATTTCCATCGGTTCCATTGTGCCACCTTTTGTTTTCCTAAGTTTATTATTGTCTCCCAGTTTAGTGCATCCATATTTACATTCCCCATTTGGACACCTAAAATGTTTATTGCGTCAGGAGTGATTTTGATCCCATTCTGAATACCCTTAAACCTCAATGAATAGTTCAGTTTCTGCCCAATGCACTTCTGCAGGTTTAAAGGAGCTCCTGCTAGAGTCCCAAATTCTGCACAAATTTCCTGTACGTGTAAAATGGACATCATTTTGCACCATTACACTCATATCATCTGCATATGCGATGACTTTATAGGGAAATATTGCCTCTCCTGTTTATATTGCATGTATCTGTTGGGCATTATTTATTTTCCTTAATAATGGGTCCAAAAAAAGTCATACAATGTTGGGCTGAGAGGACAACCCTGCTGTACACCTCTTTGCAAGTGAATTATAAGACCTTTCCATCCTTGTACCACAGGAATTACTGTGGCTGTTCTAGAAATGCATTGTAACCAATTTGTCATCTCCTGCACTATTTTATAGGGAGTCAAAACTTTCCATAGGAAATCATGATCTACTTGGTCAAATGTTTTTTTTTTTTTTGGTCTAGAGATATTAAAAACCCATCTAAATTATCTAATTAGCCTTGTTCCACCAGTCCCTGATTAGATATATATATATGACTATGTATATTCCTTCATGGGATGGCATATGTTTGTGCAGAGGATATTGTTTCTGTTGCTATTTTGGACAATCTTTTCAATAATGTTTTTGTTAATATTTTGAAATCTGAGTTTAGGAGGGTAATTGGTGTCCAGTTCTGCAGCTCAGTTTTGTCTTTCTTCTAAATATATGTTAAGACACCCATATTCATACCTAGAGGAATTTGTTTAGTACACAGTATGTTATTAAAAACCTCTGCTAGTTCCCTCAGCCATCCCCTTCCTACTATTTTGAGGATCTCAGGAAGGACATCTGGTCCTGGGGATTTCCCACCCTCCCATGAGGAAATAGCATCTAGTACTTCTGCTTCTTGAATAGGCTGTATTAAGTTCAAGTTCGAGTTCAAGTTCAAGTTTGTTGCAGGAAAGCTCCATTGAGCAAGCTCATTCACAAGGAGGTCCTGGGTACATGGTTACAACAAATATACTATACAGGCAATAACATAACAATACATAAATGGCAGACCAGGTCCTACAAGGTACATGGGTAAACAGTCCCGGGTGAAAAAAAAAAAAATATTTAGTACAAGTTCTTTAAGGAAGGCGGTGTAGTGAGAACAAACTAAGTAAGTAAGAAGAAAGCTAGGGAGGGAGGGAGTTTAGAAACAGTTACAGGTGTCCTTTATTTTTGAAGCCACCAGCTTTTTGAAGAAATTTACTGAGACTTCACTGGATAGTTTCAGAGTGGATTGCAGCTGGTTCCAAATAGTTTGTATGGCACTTAATAAGGCTTGTCTGCCAAAGGAGGTACGAGTCCTAGATGTGTTGAGTAGGGTAAAACCTGATTTCCTAAGGAAATAAGAGCTGTGGGCAGTACGGATAAGTGCTACTAAATAGCTTGGCAATTTATTCAGAAGAAGTTTTAGGGTCCAAATGCCAGCATGGAGTATGCGTGTAAGGTAAGTGAAGTCCAACCAACAGCTGCGTATAGTTCTCAATGGTGGGTTCAGTATGGGTAGTTTGTAATGAAGTGCAGGGTGTGATGATAGAGAATGTTCAATTTGTTTAGGTTAGTAATTGCTGCAGAAGTGTGTAATATGTCCCCATAGTCAAGTAAAGGGATGAAGGTGGTCTGAACAAGCCTGAGTCTGGTTTCCAGGGGAAAGAGGGACCTATTTCAGAAGAAGAAGCCTAGTCTAGTTTTTAGTCTTCTGGACAGGTCGTCAATGTACTCATAGAAGGAGATCTTGTTGTCTAACCAAAAGCCGAGATATTTAAATTTAGAGACAACTTCCAGTGGTTCCCCTGGGGATGTAACAATGAAGTCTTTAGGTGGGACAGTGAGGGTGATGGAGGAAGTATTAGGGGGGAAAATCATGGCCTTAGTTTTTTTAGCATTTAGGAGGAGTTTGGTATTGATGAGATTTGTTTCTAGCTGTGTGAAATCGGCTTGAAGTAAATCCCTGACTTCCAATATTGTATGACCGGATGTATACAAAACTGTATCATCTGCAAAGAAATGCAAGGTTGACCTGGTTATTTGAGAATCGAGGTTGTTGACATGTAGGGAGAAGAGTATAGGACCTAAGATGGAACCTTGCGGGACTCCCCTAATAACTGGTAAGGAGGCAGAGAACAGCCCACCAGCTTTGACTTTCTGCATCCTACCTGATAGGTAACTGGAGAACCATTTGGTAGTAGTTCGAGTAGTGCCAATATTGGTGAGGGTGTTCACAATTAGAGTATGGGCAACGGTGTTGAATGCTTTACTCAAATCTAAGAATACTGCACCTGTAATTTTTTTAGCATCCTTGGCTGAGATCCAGTCATCGGTGACTTTAGCTAGTGCAGTAACAGTGCTATGATTAGAGCGAAAGCCTGATTGGGCTGGATTGAGAAGAGATCCTGTAGTTTGGATTGTTCTATGTCTGGTATTTCAGAACCTGAAAAGAATTCCCTTACATTAGCTGTTTTTGTTTGTAGTTTTGCATACATATTTCTAGTGTATTCTGATACCAACTTCAAAATATCCCCTTTTGTGGTACACTCTGTCCCACTCCTGTCCTTCAAAATAGACATGTCTTTAGCTTGTGCCTTTTTTTGCCAGCTTTGAAATAGGCAGATGGTGTCCATTCTACCCTGAGTTTCAAATTTCTGCTGGTGATATAATGCTTTTGCCTATTTATTATGGAAGTCTAGCATCTGCTTCTTAACTGCATTTATCTGCACCATCAGATTCTGCCAAGTCTCATGTGTTATGGTCATAAACTGTTGTAGAGTTTTCCTATTCTGTATATATTTAAGACAACACTCCCTACTCTGATTTCTACAAATCCTTTTACATAGTTTTTGTAAATCTTGTTTTGTGTCTTCCCACCAGACAATTGCATTTTCAAAGAAAATATAAACTGATTTCCTTGCAGCTATGTAATTACTAATAGTTCTACTTACATACTGATCTGACAGTAATGAGGTGTTCATTTTCCAAAAAACAGGCCTCTTGAGCCAGCTGATAGTGTCTCCCGCCTTCACAGATACTATCTTGTGGGCTGAAAATTCTGTGTTTGTTACAGTTTCATTTTAAATATGCATGGTTTTGGATAGAAATATATAGTCAATTCTAGATACCAAATTCCCTTTCTGAAAAGTAGTGTAGTGTAAATGAGTGTGATAGTGAAATGCATCTCTGAGTTTGGCTCTTTGCACTATTTGTGCCAGTGTATTGGAGTCACAGTGTTGTTTTGCAGTTTTTGCTTTCACCGTTCAATTAAAATCCCCAGCTAATACAATTGTGTGCGTGGAGTGCAAATAGGGTTGTATAATATTGAATAGCTTGCACTGTGTGCCTCTAGGCCATGTCCTCTAGGCCAGGGGTTGGGGAGGAGGCACAGAAACACCCAGTGCTTCTTCTTCTGTACCACTTATTGGTGTTCCCTGGGATTCCCCCTGTCTCTGTGGTGCTGCACTATTATCAGCTACTGGAGCTTGTTCCTGTGAATCATCTGTTACAGTAGGAATGGTGGCTGTGGGGTAGGGATCTTGACTGTGGGGAGGGGTGGGAGGGAACTCCTCATTCGGATCTCCATTCCCTTGTGTATTCTGCACCCTTCCCTGGTTGATTATATTTCTTTGTGTTAAAGCACTAAGGAGTCTTTGCTCTTCCCCATCTGTCTGATCCTGTAGGTTGTGCACTGCCCACTTACAGTTTTGAAAAGTATGACCACTGGTTTCACATAGGTTACATTTGCATTCATTTATGGAGTTTTTCCTGAATGCCCCACTTCCCCACATATGATACAACGTGGCTTATCAAAGATGTTACTTAGGTACTCCATAGACCCACACTTGTAGCACATTTTTGGCTGTCCTGCATAAAATAATATGCCTCTGTCTCTTCCTAAAAAAATGAGTTTGGTAGGTGAAGCACCCCTGTGTCTGTTGATTTTAACATCACTTTTACTTTCCAGCCTCCTGTCCAAATATTTTTGGAATCCATTATAGCCTCTGGATCTTCAGTGATTGTACATTTCTGTTTCAGCCAGTAAATCAGGTCATGCACACTAACCCCCTCATTTCTGAACAGAACAGTTATAGTTTTTTGTGCAGGTTTGGTCAGAGGGATTGCCACAAATGGGGCCCACAATGAAGATTTCTTCAAAGAGATATATTTTATCCAAAACCTCTCAAGAACGTTAACTGTTTTAAAGCTCACATCGAATGTCGTCTAACCCTGAAATGTGAATCAGTGCATATATTTCTGTTGAAAAGAACTTCATGGATTCCTTTAAAAGTGTTTTGGCTACATATAGACTGTTTGGAGGCTCTTACATTCCGCCCGTGTGGGATAGCCTTATGGCATTATGCAGTTTTGTAGGTTAGATCGGGGTTTTAAATAATGATGCAGATGTTTTCGGTGCTGTGATGATCATGATATTTAAAGGCCTCTGAGGTTGTTCAGATAGTGTGCTGGAGTGTCCCCCTTAAGAACCATTCTGTACATTATCAATTTTTTTAAAACTGTAAGCATGGGTTCTGCGTTACAGCTAGCTCTGGAGGAAGTTCTAAATTGTTTGTCAATTCAGGATTTTGATTCCTACCACTCCTTATTGTATTTGCTTCATTACTTTTCTGTATTATAATTGGGGCATTCTCTGAGAGCCACTGACCTGTTTTTGTGACACGTTTCCAGCCTGCCACTTAAAGGGCACCATTTACTGACCATCCATCTGAAGCTTCTTCTTGAAAAAGTCTCTCCCCAGGGCATCTTAGGCCAGGCTGTACTGTGCCTATAATTACCACTCCTGATGCGGTTCCTAGGGAGACATCCATTCATACAGTCAGCGTGACTTTTTTGTGGCCTGCACCTCCTCCGCCTGGCTTACCACCGCACCTTTTGATGCTGTTGTGTCATCTCCACACAGCTGAGCAGTTTTGAGAGGCATCTCCTACTTGTCAGTTTGTAGTGCTCTCATTTTTGTTTCTAGTTGTATTTTCTTTAGAAAATATTATCTTTCCTCTAGTTCGAACTGCTTCTGTAGTGCATTTATACCTGCAGCATTCTGATTTGGGCCTTTTGTATGCTGTATAATGTTACCTATTGTTTCAATCTGGTCAGAGTTACTGTCTGAAGGTAATTCAGGTAGTTTACTACTGTCTGTTTGTTCCATTATAGTACCACTTGTCACTTCAAGCTTAGATGCTTTTCCAAGTGTTACCTTTTGATTCACCTCCATATGCATTGTTTTTTCGCTTACTTGTCTCTGTATCTTGATCTGAGTAATCCATCATCTCTTCCACCTCCTCCTCCTCCACCTGCTTGTCAGCCATCTTGTCACTAGCAGAGGAATCTCCCTGGTGTCCTGGCCAAATTTTCCCTATTCACTAAAATACCACTAACAGCTTAATCTGGTTCAATGACAGTTGGCATCCATCTGTATCCCCCTCCCCCAGGACAAGGCTGAAAATAGGCAGAATAGTCTAGTCCTCCTTTCCCAGTCAACAAAAACTAAAAAATTAAATAAGTAAAAAAAATATTCTTTGTACCAGAACAACTGAAGGTATCAGTGTGGCTCAGTTGGGAGCACATCCACCTCTGTGCCAAAGGATTGTGGGTTCTCATCCCACACTGGGATTGGACTTGTACCTAAAAACCATGGCACATGCTGTACTGCTGGGTGTGCAGTCCTTCGGATGAGATGTTAAATCAAGGTCCCTTCTACCCATCCTGTTGCTGTCTAGGTGGAAATAAAAGAACCCAAGGCACTCTTCACAAAGAGTAGGGGACATCCCCAGCATCTTGGCCAATATTCTCCTTCCCATAAGACCAGTTCATTAATTGTCCAGGCTGTGTGCTGGTGATGATGTGTGATATGGCTGCCACTACACACTCAGTCACTTCACTACCAGTCAAGCATTGCTTGTAATGTGCTTTGGGATACATTGTGTGTGAAAAGTACTAGATACATGCTGATTCTTCTTCTTATATCTTAGAGAACAAAAATACAAAAAAATGAGGAGAAACAATTAAGTGAACTTAATATGGACGTAGAACCCCTCCCCCAAAGATGAAGGATGAACCCCCCCTTTTGCTTGTGATAGCAGATTAAATAAATAACATATGTTAGATCCTGATGTCTTGCACCCAGAAATGAAGATAAATTAACTTCTTTCAGTTGTATATCCTCTAAGCTTGTGGCCATTACCCCGAATGTGTTTTTTGATGACCATTAATGTTATATTAGAGGTTGTTGCAGAATTATGACCTTCATACAGTTAAATTTCCTTTTGGACATGTAACTTTAGTATGGCAAGAACCTATCTTATATTACTTGGATCCCCCAGCACTGATGACTTTATCTTTAAGTTATGGTTATTCTATAAATAACTGAGTGTGATGTATATTACACTAACTTCATAATATTATTCACTCAAGTATAAATAATTTATATATATATATTTATGCAATATGAGTGGAGATAAACAGAGGCTGATAAATCCATTTATCTGAGTAACTGTGTATATAAATTTAATTTATGTATATAGTGCTTATGTCGTCAGCCATTTATCTATACAGTGCTTATGTCATTTAGAATGTTCGGCCTCAGTAGCAGTATAAACCATATTCAAATGTGAATGAAAAATGATAGCATGGTACCGTGAGCATGAAAGTTGTTCTGCAAAGAAATATCTACAAAATGAGTGGTGTTTCATTTATTGATACCTTTTAGATTTTTTGATGACTAGCAAAAAAACAGCATAAAATTATTTTTTCCCATTTTGTCAGCAAAAAAAATTGCAAATAACTTTAAAATGAAAAATGATAGTATAGTACTGCGAGCACAAAGTTTATTCAGCACAGAAATATCTACAAAATGAGTGGTGTTTCATTTCTAGATACTTTTTAATTCTTTCATACATAACGAAAGACAGCAGAATATTCCATTTTTGTGCACTTTTTCATCAAACAAATGCAAATAATTAAAAAAATTAAAAAAGATAGTATGGTACTTTGAGCACAAATGTTGTTCAGCACAAAAATATCCACAAAATGAAAGGTGTTGCATTTCTAGATTCCTTTCAGATTTTCTATAATCAGCAAACAATGGCAGAAAATTAAATTTGTATTCACTTTTTTTACTAACAAATGCCCCCTACAAAATGCATAAATGGAATATGCAATGGAAAACTCATGTAATCAATGATTTATCTGCACTCTAGCAGTTAGACCTAAGACACCTCACTTGTGGCTTTTGCCACTCGTGAGGTTACCCAAGGTCAAACTGTTCTTGTGCAGATAAATTATTTATTACACTTGTTTCCATTGCATATTCTATACATATATATATATATATATATATATATATATATATATATATATATATATATATATATATATATATACAGTAACTTGCAAAAGTATTCAACCCCCTTGAAAGTTGTCAGATTTGTCTGAATGACAAATGAAACATTGAGATTTTGTTCTGTGTAATATTTTATTTAAAAAGACTGACCCTTCAAAATAATTATTTTAAAGTGACATTGGTTTTATGTTAGAAAATATTTGTAAGAAAAATAAATAACTGAAATATGCTGTTTGCATAAGTATTCAACCCCTGTGCTCTGGAAGCTCCAAGTTTACACAGATGAAAAATATTGCCCTAATGAGGACACAATTGGCTTACAATTGGCTTCACCTCTGAAACATTAAAGTAGCTCACATTTTCTGGATAAAATCACCCCTCAGTTTAATGACCATCGGTCAGACTGTGAGTCTGAAGGAAGGGTGTGAAAATGAAGACTAAAGAGCATTCTAAGGAAGTTAGAGATTAAGTAATAGACATGCACAAATTAGGAAAAGGGTACAAAATAATATCCAAGTGTTTGGATATCCCAGTGTGCACTGTTGGATCAATAGTGAGGAAGTGGAAGCTGCATCACACCACCCAGGCACTACCTAGACAAGGCCGTCCCTCGAAACTCAGCATCCGAACAAGAAGGAGACTAGTGAGGGAAACCACAGAGAGGCCAACAATCACTTTGAAGGAGCTACAGAGTTCAGTGGCTGAGAGTGGAGTGAAGGTGCACCAGTCAACCATATCAAGAACTCTGCATAATACTGGCCAGTAAGGGATGGTGGCTAGAAATAAGCCATTACTCAAAAAGAACCATATCAAAACACATCTGGAGTTTGCCAGAAAGCATGACAGTGACCCAGCTAAGATGTGGCTCAAGATTTTGTGGTCTGATGAGACCAAGATAGAGATTTTTTGGCCAAAATTCAAAGCGCTATGTGTGGCACAAACCTAACACTGCCCATGCCTCGAGAAACACCATCCCTACAGTGAAGTATGGTGGTGGCAGCATCATGCTGTGGGGGATGATTTTCATCAGCAGGGACTGGGCATCTTGTTAAAATTGAAGGAAGAATGGATGGAGCAAAGTACAGGGAGATACTGCAAGAGAACCTGCTTCAGTCTGCTAAAAAACTGAAGCTTGGGAGAAACTTCACCTTTCATCAGGACAATGATCCCAAGCACAAGGCTGAAGCAACACAGGAGTGGTTAAACAACAAAAAGGTGAATGTCCTACAGTGGCCAAGTCAAAGTCCAGATCTCAATCCCATCGAGAATCTGTGGCACTGTTTGAAAATTGCGGTCCACAAGCATCACCCAACCAACCTGAACAACCTGAAACAAATCTGCCAAGAAGAATGGGCAAGAATCACTCCCGAACAGTGTGCAAGGCTGGTAGATAATTACCCCAAAAGACTTAAAGCTGTTATTGCAGCAAAAGGTGCTCTACCAAATACTAATGTGTAGGGTTTGAATACCTCTGCAAGCAGCATTTTCCAGTTTTTAATTTTCTTTAAAAGATCTGCTGACTGGATAATTAATTTTGGCTTTGAAAATATACTGGTAGAGCATATGAGTTTGCAATAAAATACTGACTGGAATAATATATGTAAGTCTCATTTGTAATCCAGACAAATCTGATAACTTTCAAGGGGTTGAATACTTTTGCAAGTCACGTGTATATATATATATATATATATATATATATATATATATATATATATATATATATAGGCACCATACATTTCTGCTTAAAGTTGAACCAGCATAATATTCTGTGTGATTTGTATATGCAGCCCATGATACTTTGCATTGTGTGAGCATGTGTGATTTTGTATTTCTTTGAAACTTGGCCTCCCAACCAAATGCACTTTGGGGTAACCATTGCACCAATGCTTGCACACAGAGGTTCTTTGTCTTTTAAATTGTTTTTGTTTTAATTGGGTTCATCACAACATAACATAGACAGACCATCTTAGGGTAGCTGGTTCATCCCACTGGGGTGTCAAACAGATGAGGCATACTGATGAGTCCTGGTAGGATGAAACAAGTGTCTATGTCTTCTGTTGGTACCCTCTGCAAACTGTGCGAGAGTCCATTTGGCACCATGCATTTCTGCTTAAAGTTGAACCAGCATAATATTCTGTGGTTATTTGCATATGCAGCCCGTGATGCTTTGCATTGTGGGGGCATGTGTGGTTTTGTATTTCTTTGAAACTTGGCTTCCTGGCCAAATGCCCTTTGGGGTAACCATTGCCTCAGAGCTTGCACACGGAGGTTCTTTGTTTTATATGTGTATATATATATATATACTGTATATGAGTGGTGATGCCACGAGTGATGTCATCAGGTCAACTGGACCGAGAACAAAAAATAACAACAATATTTCCTGTAAGGGGGCTGTGTATTCCATTTATGCCATACCTCCAAAAAAGTGAAAAAAAAGTAAATCCTTGCCATTTTTTGTCGATTATATACACAAAATCTAAAAGAAATCTATAAATGAAACACCACTCATTTTGTAGGTATTTGTGTCCTGATCAACTATTTTCTTAAAGTACCATGCTGTTATTTTTCATTTTAAAGATATATGCATTTGTTTGTTGCAAAAAGTGAAAAAAATAAAATTTGCTGCAGTTTGTTTGCTAATTATAAAAAAACTAAAATGTATCTATAAATGAAACACTACTCATTTTGTAGATATTTTTGTGCTGAACAGCTTTCGTGCTCTCAGTATCATGCTATCATTTTTCGTTTCAAAGTTATTCACATTTGTTTGTCAAAAAATGAAAAAAATGCATTTTTGCTGTTTTTTGGCTAATTATATAAAAAATAAATGTTAGCCATAAATGAAATACCACTCATTTTGTAGATAGTTTTGTGCTGAACAACTTTCGTGCTCACAGTACCATGGAATCATTTTTCCAATTAAACTTTTTGGCCACAGATGTATATGCATTAATAAACATCCAAGGAGAAGGTACACTTGATATTAGCTTTAAGCATTTTTCTGGTTTGGATAAGTTTTGGCAAAAATATGAGACTTGTAAGACTTTGCCTTTATGGCTACCTTTTGGAGCAATTCCCATTACTAAACCCCTGTTTAAAACAAAATAAAACACTATGTTTAGGAATGAGGGGTAAATGTGGGGGATATCCAATACTGGTTGGAAAAAATGCACTGTTTTGGGGCCCCCTGAGCCCATTTTTGATTCTGAGGGTATTTGGACCAGGGCATGGCATTTTAAAGTAAAATTGCATATTGTAGATAATGATGTTGTGCATGTATCCAACAGTTTCTTTTTAGGAAAGGACGGGGGGGTGTCTGTTTTTATCCAGGCCAACCCAAAGCATGTTATCACTGTGGCAGCAAACGTCACTTAAGCAGTGCATGCGACAAGGTTAAGTGTGTACTTTGTGGGGAAATGGATCATGACAGTGAGGTGTGTAGGAATGTGTTTAAATGCAATTTATGTGAGGAAGCAGGTCATGCTTATCAACAATGTCCTTGGACGGGTCAGAATCGGCAGGGAGGCCCCAATAAAGAAGACTTAATAAATCAGGCCCAGGGTAGATATAGGCCTCAGACTCCTTCTCATCAGAATACAGACACAGTTCTACTTGCCTGAAGGGTAGGGATGCACCTCAGGGTTCACAATCTAGTCAGGCATAGCCTCCAGACCAGGAGCCTGAGCAGCCGAGGCCTTCAGACCAGGACCAGCCAATTGTTTTAACTGAGGTTCCTACTACTAGTATGGGACTTGATCCTGATACTTTGCACTGCCCCGAGGACCTTCCAGTAATGCCCCCACCAGATTCTGATTTCCAAACTCCTAGAAGAATTACCTGGGCTGTTAGTAGACAGAAGGGAGTTTCAGGGACTTGTCACACACAAAATGCATTCCCAGTTTTGGCAGAAATGGAGGGGGATTCGGGCCCTGAAACATCCAAATCAGAAGTTTGTTCTGAGATGGAGGTGGATGAAGAAGGTGAAAAAGACCTTTTAGAGTTAAAAAAAAAGTAAAAAACAGAAACAGTATAAACCTTTACTCTTGTCTTAAATAAATATGGCTTGCCTGAAGATGATATTGCTTAATTGTTGTAGTATAAAGAACTACAAAAGGTGTATAATTTGCTTGAGGCATTGTATGGATTTACAGGCCAATATCATCTTTTTTCTAGAAACACATTTGTCTTCTTTGGCTGAAGTCACTGAAGTTAAAAAGGCCTGGTGGGAGGGCCCTTCCTTTTGGTCTTTTGGTCCTGATGTGGCTGACGGGGTGGGAATTCTTTTTAACCACTCCACAACACAAGTAACAAGGCTAATCGACATACTGCCTGGAAGAGCTTTGCTCATTGATTGTTATTATAAAGGGTATTCTCTCAGATTAATCAACACCTATGCCCCCCAAGTAAAAACTGCAAGGACAGATTTATTTCAGCAGATCAAGCCTCATCTGTTTACTTCAAAACACATTATTTGGGGAGGATATATGAATTGCAGTTTAGATATTCATATAAGGGATAATGTGCAACAAAAAACCTATTGCGATTCCCATACATTAACACAAACATTGGTGTTGCAAACCTTGGGGATGCCTATAGGAGGCTTCACAAGACTGATGGTTTTACTTATCAGAGGGCTTCCTTTATAACAAGGATAGATTATTTTTTTTATTTCTATCTATTTAATAACACAACATTTTTCTTTACAACATTGTGATTTTTCAGATCATAAACTACTTTATTGTGTTTTGGGGTTAAATCAGATTCCCACAAGGTTTCCTTCCACCAGTAGGAGATGGAAATTAAATTCACGGCTATTAGATGATGCTCCTTTCTTAACCCAACTTCAATATTTACTGAGTTCTCAGAAATCAGTTGCAGATTTTTATGATGACTGCGTTTCTTAGTGGATGGACACCAAAACTGTCATTAAGGATTTTTTTATTTTTCATGGTGGGAAGAGGAGTACCTCAGATTATTTACAATATTTGGACTATAGAAGTCAATATTATAAACTGCTGTCTAGCCCTCGGATACTGTCCCTAGATGTGTAAACACAATTAGGGGTTATAAAACATAAAATGAAACAATACCAGCATAACAGGGCAGTTTCCATGTATGCAGAAATGAAATTTGGCATGCAACAACAGCCTTTTAAAGATCCGTATGCTGCATGTAAACAACATTTGGATAAAAAAATAATGACTGGTTTAAAAAATGAAAGTATCCAGTTTAGAACAACTGATGCAGAAATGTTAATGATTGTAGAATAACATTTGTCTTCAGTCTTTAGCACTATGTTTCATCCAACTGCTCTTTGGGATGAAGTTCTTCACTTCCCTGTTCCCAAAGTCCCACACACTGAAGAAGGCAAGCTAAATGAGCCTTTTTCTCCATCAGAAGTTCTCACAGCCATAAACAAACTTAGAACAGGGGTTTCACCAGGGGAGGATGGTATCACAAACGAATTCTACAAAACATTTAAAGAGGACCTTAGTGAGATTTTGGCTAATGTTTATAATGGTGTACTGTAATATTTTAGAGGATGCGAAATTTACCTTAGCAATTCTCACCTTTATATACAAAAAAGGGGTTATTACTGAATTGAGCAACTGGAGGACTATTAGCCTGCTCAGTACTGACTATAAAATCCTTTCCTCCATTCTCTGTAAGAGTTTTCGAATTGTGGCACAAGGTGTGCTTCATCCAGCACAAACTTGTTCTATTCCCCAAAGATCAATTCAGCAAAATGTATGATTTATTAGAGATATCTGTGAATATGGGGCCAAGAATAAATTATCAGATTTTATTTTGACCTTAGATCAATCTCAGTCTAAAGCTTTTGATAAGGTTTCCCATAATTTTTTGTTCCAAGTTCTTGAGAAGTATGATATTCCTACAACTTGTATTAAATATGTTAGAACATTATATGTTAATGCATGTTTCTGTCCCTTAATAAATAACCTACTGGGAAATTAAATTTGTTTAAAACAAGGGGTTAGACAGGGGTGCTGTATAAGCCCTCTATTATATGCATTTGTGTTGGATCCTCTAATACGAGAAATCGAACATAATCAAGCAATTCATGGTTTGACACCATCTTTAAACATTCCAGCCCAAAAATTGTTATTTTATGCTGATGTCGTAGGTTTATTGGTGACAGATGTCCAATCTGGTCAAAATGCAATTCAGGTAATCGAGCAATTTTCAACATTAAACGGTACCATTTTAAATTATGAGAAATGTGGTTGTCTTGCAGTAGGCAGGACCCCACCAGTAGAGAATATAGGGGGCATTCCTGTTTCTGATTCACTTAAAATCTTAGGTCTCTATTTCAGGAGTGGAAATCTGGCACTACTGAACTGGGAAAGGTACTTAGTTGTAGGTGAACACAAAGTTCAACAGTGGAAAGCTTGGGATTTTTCAAAAAAGAAAAGCGTGATAGTAATTAAGAAGTTTTTATTGCCATTTTTTTACATCTATGTTCTGTTTTCCCTATTCCGACCTCCCTGGAAACTAGGCTGTATAGTTGTTTTTTCAGATGGAATGGGGGAGTAGGTTAAACCCCATAAAAATGAGCCTTTACTTACTTAAAGGTTTCATAAGGTGGACTTGGGATGATTAATCCATTGGTCTTTTTCCACTCTTTTTTCATGATAGCTTCTTTTCAAGTGAAAGCCCTTCCTGATAGTCATCCATGGTCTGTTTGGACCCAGTCATTATTTCACCCATTCATGTCCCAAAGGGAGGGTGGTGGCATACCAAAACAAAATTTCAAATATGCTGCAGCATCTTATGCAGACTCAACAGTCAGAAAGCTTAGGGAATGGAAATTGGGTAAGGTCCAATTGCATGATATTTCCAGGAAGAATTTTTATAAGGAAATTATGGGTAATGGTTTTTTTGTTCAGGTAGATTTCTTCTTTTGTGTTCCCACTAAGATCCATCAGGCATTACGCACATTAATAGATAAAAGAATACCATCTAAAATGTGGGATGTTCAATGGTTAAGCTGCCACGGCAGCTTAGGAGTTCAGGGTAACCTGAAGTACAAACCCGTTGCAGAGAGACAATTCATTAGGCTTGAATGTGCTGGTCAGGAAGAAACACAAGAGCATGTTTTTCTTCACTGTCCCTACTCAGTGAAATTTTGGTCAGATCTAGCATCCTGGTGGCAATGGGGTATAGCTCACCTTATTTCTTATCAGAGTTTGAGTTTAGGTGATTATACTGGGTTTTTAGGGAGGTATCGTACGAGTACTTTAACTTTAATCTTTGCATGTATCAAATATTATTTATAGCAAGCCAGGTGTCAGTATTCTCTACAACACACTGTACTTCCTAATATTGTCTTACTTAAATGGATTGAACAGGCTATAGTCAAACAGAAAACTTTGGAGGGTGACACTATGCATAGTCAATTATTTAACAGTTATTGGAAACATATTTTATGGATAACCTGATTTTATCTTATCCTAATTTGGGTATGGCATGTATTAGTAATGTTTAAGTTCTGAACTACAGACTGCATGACTTTATGTCTGGGGATTACTTTAGATTTGTCATTTGATTATTTTTGTTATTATGCTTTCCTTCCATATTTTTCATTTCTTATGTGCTTTTTTTGGATTTCTGTATGATTTTGCATTTGTGATGTATTGTTTTCTTTCTAATAAAAAATTCCCCTACTCTTTTCGATAAGTGCCATGGGATCTTTAACATCCACCTGAACTACCACCAGTCCAGGCAGATGGGACCTCGGTTTAATGTCTCATCCAAAAGATGGCACCTCAGAAGTGCAGCACCCCTCTTATGTTGCACTACAGTGTCAGTACTGGGATATTAACCCAGGTGCCAGATGTGGGAACTGAACCCACAGCCTTCTGATCTCCCATCCTCAGAGGCGAGTGTGCTACCTACCGAACCACTGACACTGTAGGTCTGACCACCCAGAGAATATTGAAAATATTTGCCTTTTTTTATCTTCACAAGCATGGCATATATATATATATATATATATATATTTTCTTTGCAAAAAACTTTGTTAGTGCACTAGTTAAGGTTAAACCAGCAAAATTGGGGAAATGTGGCATTAGGTTTTCCAACCCTAACACCCCGCCCCCACTCTTCAGGCAGCAACAGGAAAAAACTTTACTGTTTCATCTGTCTTGCATCTTCGCAAATCAGATGTGGAGTGTGCCTTAGGGTTGTCAACCCTAACCCTCACCCCATTCTCATGTACTCTGCACATCTCAGTGTATAGAATCAAAGAAACATAAAATTTGATGGCAGATAGGGACCTCTTTGTCCACCTAGTCTGCCCATTGTCCCATTGTCCCTACCTACAGTCACATTGCAGACCCTACATGATCTCTGGTTTTACCCCCTCCATCCCTTAGCTCTAAGATTCCATTATACCTATCTCATACCCTTTTAAATTCCATTACAGTTTTTGCTCCAACCACCTCATCAGGGAGACTGTTTCAGGCAGCCACTACCCTTCTGTGAAGAAATGCTTCCTTACATTTCCCGAGTCTACCCTCCTCCAGCTTCATAGCATGTCTCCTTGTTTTTGAACATCCTTTTCTCTGAAAAATGCTTTCCTCTTGAACCTTAGTAAAACTCTTGAGGTACTTGAAAGTCTCAGTTATATCCCCCTCTTCCTCCTTTCCTGCAGAGTGTACATAATGATGTCCTTCAGTCTCTCCTTGCAGGGCTTTTGATGCAGACCCTGCACCATTCTAGTTGCCCTCCTCTGGACTGCCTCCACCCTGTCTATGTTCTTGTAGAGATGAAGATGACAGAACTGGAAACAGTATTCTAGGTGGGGTCTCACCATAGATTTATTCAGAGGTATCACCACCTCCCTCTTTCTGCTGGTGATACCCTGCTGGAGATACCCCTCCTTATGCACCCTAGCATCCCACTTGATCTCCCGCTGCCTTATCACACTGTTTGGCCACCTTTAGCTCATTAGCTATGATAACACCCAGGTCTCTTTCCTGTTTGGTGACCCTCAGTGCAACTCCCATTTCTTACTCCACCCCTGGGCTTCTATACCCCAAATGCATGATCTTGCACTTTTTCACATTGAAACTTAGTTACCGTATTCTTGACCATTCCTCAAGTTTACCAAGATTTCTATTCATTTTATTCACCCTCCTGGAGTGTCCACTCTATTGCAGATGTTAGTGTCATCTGCAAAAAAACATACCTTCCCTTCTAGTCTCTCTGCAATGCCACTTATAAAGATATTAAAGAGGACTGGTCCCAGTACTGATCCTTGCCACACCCCACTAGTCACTGTCCCTTCCACAGAGTGGACTCCATTTACCACCACCCTCTGACACCTATCCTTCAACCAATTTCTTACCCATTGTACCACTTTTGGTCCCACTTCTATGCTGCCCAGCTTGTTTACGCGTCTCCTGTGTGGAACAATGTCAAAGGCCTTACTGAAATCTAGAGAGGCCACATCTGCTGCTCCACCCTTATCTACTTCCCTGGTCACCCAGTCAAAGAAATCTATAAGATTAGTTTGACATGACCTCCCTCTAGAGCATCCATGCTGCTTTGGATCTTGTAAACCACTGGATTCAAGATAATCCACAATCCTTTCTTTCAGTAGTGATTCCATTTAGTTGGCTCAAGGGTTGGTGTCGGGTCATGGGGTATCACTTTTTAGGGGAGGGGGAATTTTTGGGACAGATGACTCTTCAAAAATAACAGGCTTCATCTGGCAAGAAAGGGGGCCTGTGCACTGGGGCAGAAGTTTGATGTCTATGTCACCTTGGGGTGACCAGGTCTAGAGGATCCAGAATGGAGGGTGAACAGAAAGAGACCCAAGATAGCGCTCTCCCACACTCAGAGAACAGTAGTAGAGTGCAGAGTACAGGGAATGCTGCAGGATTTACATGACAGAGGGAAGGGACAGTTGTGAGAGAAAAAAAATACATGCAAAGGTAGTAAGGGAAGGTAGGAGAAACATTGGAAGGCAAATGAACAGTAGCAGAGTTGGAGCAATGGTCAAATGGAAGGGGGTATAACACCAGGAGCCTAGGGAACAGACTTAGTGAGCTCCAGGCCATGCTAGCAAATAGTCATCTGGACCCTGTGGCCATCACAGAAACATGGGCCACAGAAAATGATGACTGGGAGATTGTGGTCCCTGGATATACATTATTTAGGAGGGATCAAAGAACAGTTGGGGGGAATCACCCTCTATGTCTGAGAGGGCATTGAAGTAACTGAAGATGGAGGCATCAGAGGTAATAATAGGGAAACAGTCAATGTTGGTGCAATTCACAGGGGCCTCAGGCAGGAAACTAAGATTAGGGGTAGTCTATATGCCCCCGGGTCAAGGGAAGGAAAGGGACAGGGAACTTGGGAAGGAACTTAAAAGAGGGGTAGCAAAGGGGAATGTGGAAGTAGTGGGGAGCTTAAACATACTTGACATCAATTGGGGATACCAGTGACCAGGACCACCAGGAGTCAGTCACTGCTTAATGCCTTTCAGGACTGCCTGTTGGTGCAACTGATTAAGGAACCCACCAGGCAGTCAGCAGTCCTTGATGTGGTACTCCACAAAGTTAGTGGGTGCCATGAGAGTGGAGGAACCACTGGGAAATAGTGATCACAACTCTGTGCAGTTTGAACTGGCTCTCGGGGATGGTACCCAACACTTGAGAACTGAAGTCCTTGTCGTTAGAATGGCAGACTTCAATAAGATAAGGGAATTGGTAAGGAGGAAACTAGCTGGGGTGCAGGGCATAGGCAGGGTGGAGAAGAAATGGAAGGAAATCAAGGGAGCTTTATTTGAGGCATCGAAGACATGCATAAAATCAGTGACAAAGAAAAATAGGTAAAGGAAACCACTATGGTTCTCATCTACAGTCAGGAATGTGATAAGGGCCATAAAGAGGGCCTTTTATAAATGTAAGAGTAAGCAAGGGAGAGGCAGAATGGGAAGAATACCTTCAGAAAACCAGGGAGGCAAAGAGTACTGTCAGGGAGGTGAAAAAAGACAGAGCTGTGCATTGCAGAGGGGATGAAGAATGGAGAAAAACAATTTTTTAGATATATTAGTAAAACATGAAAAAGGGGGATTGCAAAGCTGGTGAAGGGGGTAGGGTGATAGAAGAGGATGGGCAAAAGACTGCCATTCTGAATGACTACTTTTGCTCAGTCTTCACTGCTGAGGTAGGTGGGCCTCTGTCTGAGAACAGCATCAAAGCAGCCACAAAACATAGAAACATAGACTTTGATGGCAGATAAGGACCGCTAGGCCCATCTAGTCTGCCCATTTCCCTACCTACAGGATAGGCCGCAGATCCTAGTTAACCAACAGCCTATATCTTCCTGCCCCCCACAAGAATTGCCTTGTGTCTGTCCCATGCATTCTTGAATTCTCCCACAGTTTTAGACCCCACAACTTCCTCAGGAAGGCTGTTCCATGCATCCACTACCCTCTCTGTGAAATAATACTTCCTCCATTGCCCCTGAACACGCCTCCTTCTATCTTTAAATTGTGTCCCTTGTTCTTGCAAGCCTCTTTTTCTGAAAGATGCTACCCTCTTGGACTTTGTTGATTCCTGAGGTACTTGAAAGTTTCTATCATGTCCCCCTCTCCCTTCTTTCCTCAAGGGTATACATATTAAGCTCCTTTAGTCTCTCTCCTCCTGCAGCTTCTCTTGCAGACCCTACCATTTTAGTTGCCCTCCTCTGGACTGCCTCTATCCTGTCTATGTCCTTGTGGAGATGGGGTCTCCAGAACTGGACACAGTATTCCAGATGGGGTCTCACCAACTGTCTGTACAGAGGGATAACAACTTCCTGTTTTCTGCTGCTGATGCCTCTCCCTATACATCCCAGTATACCCCGGCCCTCCCTACTGCCTTCCATTGCTTGCTAACCTTAAGGTCATCTGATATGATTACCCCAAGGTCCCTTTCCTGTTTTGTTGTTGTTACTACTTCCCCACCCATTGTGTATTCTTCCCCTGGGTTCTTGTTTCCCAGGTGCAATATTTTGCACTTTTTTGCATTGAATCCTAGCTGCCATACGTCTGACCATTCCTCCAACCTTGCCAAGTCCCTTTTCATCCTTTCCACGCCTCCTTGTGTATCAACCCTGTTGCAGATCTTTGTGTCATCTGCAAAAAGGCATACTTTTCCTTCCAGTCCCTCTGCAATGTCACTGATGAAGACATTAAAAAGGACTGGACCCAATACTGAACCCCGCGGTACCCCACTAGTAACTGCCCTTTCTTCAGAGTGGACTCCATTTACAATTACCTTCTGTGTCCTGTTGTCCAGCCAATGTTTTACCCAGGCTACCACCCTGGGACCCACTCCCAGGCTGGTTAATTTGACTAATAATCTTTTGTGTGGGACTGTGTGTCAAATGCCTTGCTAAAGTCTAGGTAGGCCATGTCCACAGCCCCTCCTGGTCTACTACTTTGGTCACCCAGTCAAAGAAATCTATTAGATTAGTCTGACATGACCTTCCCACTGTGAACCCATGCTGCCTTGGATCCTGTGCTCCACTGACCTCTAGGTACTCAACTATTCTTTCCTTCAGAAGTGACTCCATCACTTTCCCTACCACAGAGGTCAGACTGACAGGTCTGTAGTTTCCTGCCTCTGTCTTGGTCCCACTTTTGTGAAGGGGAATCACATCCTCCTTCCTCAAGTCCTCAGGTACCACACCATCCTCCCATGATTTATTAAAAAGAGTAGCCAGTGGTTTCACTAGTTCCTTCCTTAATTCTTTTAGAATTCTGGGGTGAATTCATCAGGACCCATTGCTTTGTCCACCTTCAGTTTTAGGAGTTCTTGCAGAACCCTTTCTTCTGTGAAAGGACGGGATCGACCCCCTATCAAGAGTGCTTCTGTTAATTGGATTAGGCACTTCCCTCCTCTTTTTGTAAATACTGAGCAGAAATATTCGTTCAGTATTCCTGCTTTCACTGTCCCCCTCTGCCCACCCGTTCATTCTATTCAGCCTCACTATCCCTCCCTTTGTCTTTCTACTCGCTGATGTACCTATAAAGGTTTTATCCCCTTCTTAACTGAGTTGGCTATCTTTTTCCTCAGTTTGGGCCTTCTGATTCTGACTTCCCTCCCTGCTTCTTTCTGCCTAACTGGTACAGCTCTCTGTCCTGCTCCTTCTGTGTTTCCTTATACTTCTGGAATGCTATCTTTTCTTCCCTGACTTTCACAGCCACCTCTCTTGAGAACCATAGTGGCTTTTTCTTTCATTGATTTGTTTATTTGCTTCACACAAAGGCTTGTTGCCTCTGTGATGGCAGTTTTGATAATTCCCATTGTTGCTCCACACCTACTTCTAGCCTGTTTGCTAGTGCTTTTCTGAGGCACTCTCCCATCTTGCCAAAGTCAGCCCTCCTAAAGTCCAGTACCCTCACTTTTGTATGATTGACGCTCTGTAGCTGAGTGTAATGTGAACCACACTGTTTGATGGTCACTTGTCCCCAGATGGCAACCCACTTCTAGATCTGAGATCCTCTCACTGCCCCGTTTGAGAGTCGAGGTCTAAGATTGCTCCCTCACAGTGGGTTCCGAAACTAGCTGTCTAATGCCTGACACCTGTAGGCGTCAAGAATGGCCCTGCTCTTGGATGTGGCTGCAGCAAATGTGCTCCAGTTAACATCTGGCATATTCAGGTCTCCCATCAACAGTATCTCCCCTTTCTCTGCCATTCTAAGAATGCCTTCCATCATATCCTTGTCCATTCCTTCCCCCTGACATGGGGGTCTGTACACAACCCCTGTGTGGATTGTGGTGCCCTTTCCAGTCTCCAAGGTGACCCACAGTGCCTCCTCTCCTCCCTGTTTACTCTTTTGTTCAGTTGCTTTTATCCCTTCCTTTACATAGAGAGCTACTCCTCCCCCTCTTCTCCCCTGCCTGTCTCTCCTAGGGTTATGTACCCTGGTATGTTAACATCCCAGTCATGGTTCTCTGTGTACCATGTTTCTGTGACTTCTTCGATATCCAGGCATCCCTCTTCCATTAAGGCCACCAGCTCAGGGCTTGTTGCCCAGACTCGGGCATTGGTACTCATTACCCTCCATTTCCTGATGGCCTTACCCCCTTTTGCCCCATCCCTGTCCTTCTTGCCTTTGTCACTTTCTCCATTTACCCCTGCCCTTCTCCCTATCGACACCTCCATGTTGGTGTTTGCCACACTTACTACCATGATTGTTTGGGGGCTAGGATTTTCCTGCTCCTTTCCAGTGCCTCCCCCCTTGGCTAGTTTAAAAGCTTGCCAATGAAGCATTTAAACCTATCACCTAGGATCCTGGTTCCCCTCCCGGACAGATGCAGCCCATCATGCCAGTATAGGCTTGCATCACTCCAGGTGGACCCCCAGTCCCCAATGAAGCCAAATCCCTGAGCTCCACACCAGTTTTTCAACCACTGATTGAATCCCATGGTGCGGAACACTCTAGTCTCTCCTATGCCGCCAGATGGGTAGCACCTCCGAGAAGGTTACCGTCGCGTACTCCTTGACTAAGGCCTCCCAATTCACAAACTCTTCACTTCTCTAATCCCTTTCTTAGCCAGGTCATTTGTCCCTAGGTGGACGATGACATCCAGCTCCCTCCCCTGTGCAGCTGCTCCAGCAATCCTGAGGATTCGCTCCCTGTCCCTCCAAGCCATGGCACCAGGCAGGCACCTTACCTACCTCTCCCCTTCCTTGCCCAGTTCTACCTTCCTAACAATGGAGTCCCCCACCAGGAGTTGTTTCCTTCCCCTGCAGGGTCCCCTGCCACCCTCCTGTGGGTCTCCTTTGTGGAGGTTCCCAGCATCCTCCTTGGTCTCCACTGTAGGTGCCTCCATAGAGGAACCACACTTTGCCAGAATGGCATAGGAATTGTGGAGAGGTACAACTGGAGGGATGCGCCTCTGTTCCACCACCCTCACCCTCCCTGAGCCCACTGTGGTCCAACCACTCCTCTTTCTTGGCAACCTCTGAGGCAACGGCAGTGGCACTGGTGGTCCCTGGATGGAAGAGGAGGTCCCACAAATCCTGGCCAACTCAGCCTGGAGATAAGCAACCTCCTCCCTCAGCCCAGAGAGGTGCCTGCAGATGGGACAACACCACATCCTCCAGAACATCTCCTGAAGACTGCTGCTCCACAGCCACTGCACTGCACCACTCCAATCATGTCTTATTTCTGGACCCTTAACTGTTTGCAATCCTTACTCTTTCCTCTGTTTTTTCTCTCTCCTTACTTTCTGCCTGTGTTCCCTTTAAGCTCCTGATTGTCCTGTTCTGAGACAAGAATATCCTATATTTCTCAGTAGACCACTTACTTGTTCAGAGGCAGACCTCCAGCAGCTAGAGGGGCCGAGAGCTACTCTTGCCCTTCTAGGATGGTGGGTCCTTGGTGGTTCTGTGATCACTCACTTCCTGCCCCTAAACAGAAAGTTCCTGTTGTCAGTCAAATCCTGTGCCTATAAAAATAGAACTAGCTTTGGGTGGAGGGGAGGGAAGGATGGCAATATAGTCCCAGTAGAGAAGTTCAGTCACACAGCAATCCTTTCTCCTGGTGTCTTCTGTCAAGCAATCCTGAAAATGAATTCGCCAGTGTTTACTACTGAATGAGTCCTGAAGGGGCTGGCAGCCATCCAGACAGATTAGCCTCAGGTCCAGATGGGCTGCACAAGAGGCTACTGAGGGAGTTAGCAGTGGAACTGGCTGAACCACTGACTGGGCTGCTCAACAGCTCACTCAGGATGGGGAACTCCCAGGGGATTGGAAGTTAGCAGACATTGTGCCATTACATAAGTGAGGATAGGGAGCAACCATGGAATTATAGGCCTGTTAGTCCATTGTGTGGAAACTGATGGAATCTCTGATTAAAGATGACCTTGTGCTGGACAGCAACAGACTGTCAGGACAATAAACAACACAGTTTTGTTGCCGGAAGATCTTGTCACACCAACCTAATAGATTTTTTTTGACTGGGTAACAAACGAGCTCGACAGGGGTCACTTGGTGGACTTATTGTACTTTGACTTCAGTAAGGCCTTTGATTTGGTACTACAAAAGGGATTTCTTAAGAAAATGGAAGACATTTAAGTTGGGACTGCTTGATTATTAACCTCTACTGTTAGGATTATTTCTGATAGGACAAAGAATGCACTAGTTTGGTGGCTTAGTTATTCTTAGATTATTTTTAATAGTGTTATATTGTAATCTGTATAATACCCCCCAAACACACAACACACACACACACACACACACACACACACACACACACATTTTTACTAGTTTATATGTTAGAGTGTCAGGGGCTGGGATATCTATGAGATTTGGGCAGGTGTTGGGAGATAATGAATTTTGTTTTCCCTTCAGCCCTTACCCCAATATGTGGCATGTTATTTTTTATTGGGCTTGTATTTCTCCCTATTTATGAGGTGATATTACCTTTGTGAGATCCTGACTACTCATTGTGGTTGACTACCTCCCAAGGCAGTTTGTCAAACTGCCACCTCCTAGCGTGTTTTGTTTTGCACCCTTCTCTTTGGAAGTCATCCACATTTTTTTTTCATCATCAGATGTTGAGGAGTGGGTTTTTTGACACACCCCTCTTCATCTGTTAGTGTTCAGGCCATGTTGGCAAGACCTTTTGTTGAGGCCTTGGTTGCTGCCTCAAAGGCTACACTTGTAGCTGGAGAACAAGTCTTTGTTCTCAATTTTTTTTTTTGTAAGTGTTTCATCATTTTACAAGTGGTACATCATCTCTTGACATTTTCTTTAGCAACTATCATAAGCAGGTGGTTATTAACCTTACTCATAATACCTGGAACTACATTGTTTTTTCCAGGTATAGGGGAGAGAAGGATGTTGAATTATTGTTTTGGTTATGACTGTCTGTTCTTAGAGAGAGGACCCCAACAGATCAATGTTCTTACTTTTGAGATACGGGGCTTAAATTTAAAACAGTTTCTCATAATATTAATGGCCTGATGGGACCAGTTAAACAATACAGGGCAATAACACACTTCAAAAAATTCAAACCAGATATATTGCTTTTGCAAGAAACACATATCTCCAAGTTAGAACACTGAAAGTTACTTAAATTCGGGTTTACACATATTATAAATTTGGATTATAGACATGGTAGACACAGGGGAGAAGCAGTTCTGATTCTTAAAAATTTGCCATTCTTACTTGAAGACCAATACGCTGATTAGGAATGTCACTTTTCCCTGGTCTTGGGTACTATCCATGGCCGGCAGGTGACAGTTTGTAGTGTTTACATTCCCCCAGACAGCGATGCCTCAGCTGTCCAAAACCTTATGGATGCTATTATTTTACATACAAAGGGGATTCATATTATTGGTGATGATTTTAACTGCTTTCTAAATCCGGCCTTTGACACTTCCACCTCCGAATGTTCCACTTTCTCATCAGAACAGAAACATCTTGGTCATCTCCTTCGGGAGGTAGGATTGGTGGATGCTTGGAGGCACCACCATCCTTATACTAGACAAGTATCCTTCTATTTGCATGATCATAAACATTTTTTCATCTCAACTATTTTTGTGTCAGTGGGGAACATCTTGATTTGGTGTACTCCTCAACTTTAGATAGTATGTTTCTCACAGACCATTCCCCCAACATCATGGAACTTGGAACTGAAAAAAAAATGTAAAATACCTATTGGAGATTTAAAAAATACTTATTATATGATCCCGAAATCTTTCAAATGCTGAAGGAGATATAACCTAGAATAATTCAGGAAAATAAATCTAAGACTACTATCTCTCAAGTCCTGTGGGATATATATATAAAACTGTTTTATGGGTCCGTATTATATCCTATGCCTCTAGGAAAAAGAAACTTTGTGTAGTGCAGTTGTTTGAACTCCAAGAGAAACTGACATTTCTTCAACAGTCACATATGCAGGGTGATCATTCCTTAACTCAATTAATTCAACAAACTCAGAATCAGATTCAGAATCTATTATCTTATAAGAGGGAACAGGCTTTATTGTGGCTTAGACAGAAATATTATGAGAGGGTCCAGAGCCTTAAAAATCTTAGCTTACCTTTATGAAATCAATACAAAATAGTATCAATCTCCAAATTAAAATACCTCAGACAGGAAGATTTACTATGGCCACTTCTGAGATTTTAAAAGTCTTCTGAACATATTATTCAAAATGATATACAGAGGAGATGCCCCCCCTCAGGCGGCTGTGAAGACTTTTTTGGAGAATATCGATCTCCTGACCTTTGTGGAAGAGCAAAAATTAACCCTCATTTGACCTATTTTGGAGTAGGAATTGGTAGCTACCATTAAAAATTAAAAAAACAGGAAAAGTCTGGGCCCTGATGGGCATTTGTCAGAATTTTACAAAGCTCTGATGAAGCAGATCGAAGAGCATTTACTATGTACCTTAAAAGACAGTCATGATACAGCAACATACCCTGTGTCATGACAATAGGCCACTATTTCAACCATCTTAAAACTTCAGAATCCAGCACATTTATGTGATTCGTACTGCCCCATCTCAGTACTAAATCAGGATTACAAAAATTGATACCAGTATCACAGCACATCATTTGGATTCGGTTCTTCCCAAAATTATCCACCCAGATCAATTAGGTTTTATTAGAACACAGCAAACCGTGGACAATATAAAACAGACTTTATACCTTATTAACCATGCTCACCACATGAAAACACCATTCCTGATCTTAAGCATAGACACCCAAAAGGCATTTGATTATGTCTCTTGGATTTTTTTGCAACACTCCATATCCGAACTTGGCTTCCCTCAGGAATTTCCTGATAATATCCATGTTTTATACACCAACCTTCAAGCAACCATAATTTCCATAAAGGTCAATGACTCACATTCTTCCCATTTTACCTTATTCCATGGCACCAGACAAGGCTGCTCCCTATCCCTGTATTTATTTGCACTATATGCAGAACCACTCGTTCAATTCTTATGACACTCACAGCAGATTCAAGGATATCAGGTGAGTGACTGCATACATAAGCTAGTATATTATGCAGATAACTTGCTGTTGTACATTTCCAATCCAGACTCCTCCCTACACACCCAAGTTTGCATACTATAGAGAAAGATTTTGGTTACAAAATTAATCCCCAAAAGCAGAGGCATTCCAAAAATATTTTCATCCATCACCCCACTGTCATTTCAAGTGGAATCAAACACATATTAAATATTTGGGTATTCATCTGACACCAGAGACCACCAATGTTTTTTCACAGAACTTTCCCCCTTTAATAGAGTGCTTAAAGACAGACTTACAAACATGGCACCATCCTCCATTGTCTACTCTACGGGGTACAAATTGAATATCCTGCCCTGCTTACTCTGTCTTCTTCAAAATATTCAGCAGTTGCCTACAAAGGCAGATTTTCAAAGACGGGACAGATTAATCTTGGGCTTCTTGTAAAAGGGGGATCACCCATGGGTAACATTAAAAAGTTACAACTCCCAAAAGCTAAGAATGGCTTGGCATTACCTAATCTGCCTCAACATGCCGTGGCAACTTTAATTAACCATATAGTTAATTGACTCTGCCCAATACCTTTAGCTTCTGAATGGGTGCAGGTGGAGTGCACCTTAGCTAACACATACCTTACTTGAAACACAGTCTTCCAACCACATAGCAGCGACCCAGCCTCAGAGCAGATCTGCTGGGGCACTGGAGAGCCTTTCTGATCAGACCAGAAAATCTCATGGAGCAAGATGGCTGGGGTTCCAGTTTTAGGCCTAGATTTTATTCCTGCAATGATGGATCATAAGTTCAGATCTTAGTTATGACTGGGACTTGTTTAGACCTACAGGTACCAAATGTATTGTGATGGGGCTCTCAAGTAATTTCAACAGTTCCAGACAGAATTTCAGCTTCCCTGCTTAGATTTTTATAGGTTTTTGCAAATTAGACACTTTTTTGTGCAGTACTATTGTTTTTTGGGTGGAATCTTAAACAATAGCACCTATTTTTATATTGCTACAGGTAGTACAAGTGGAGCCAACAATATTCCATCTACTTTAATTTCTCGCTGTTTTAAAGCACTTATTGAGGTCCCAACTACTCTATTGGATATGGTGCAAACCCACTGGGAAACAGAACTATCCACAGTATTAACTCCACAGCAATGGCAGGTAATCTGGAGTAGGTAACATAAAATTACTAACTCTTATATTTTGCATGAGTATTTATGGAAGGTAGTAATCTGTTATTTACGCACCCCACAAATAACTGCCAAATGTCATGCTTCTAGAGATTCCTCGTGCTGGATGGATTGTGGATCTGAGGTATTTATACATACCCATGCACTCTGGTCCTGCTAAGAGATAGCCCCCTTTTGGAGAGTGACGGAGACAGTTCTTTTAGACCTTTTCTGGAATTGGGCTCACTAACACCAGAAATGGCCATTCTATTACGTTTCCCCCCTCATATTAAACACAAACTTCAACTCTATCTTTTAAGTATTCTTTTAGCAACTGCTAAAAAACGGTGACCAAATTATGGTTACAGTGCTCTCCACCACAGGTCAAGCAGTGGGAAGATATTCTTTACAATATTTATATTATGGAAAAAAAAATGACAGCTCAATTACAAGGTAAATTCACAGCTTTACTGAATGGAGGGTGTATCTGGTTAATATATGTTTCTAACCACAGAATGGACATTATTCCATAAAAGGGTTGGAGACTGTGATTCAGGCATTATGGTCCCACTGGCCTTACGAGTATATGTTTTTTATTCATGTTATTGTATTTGATGAAGGGTCTCATCACATGTATGTATAATATCCTATTGCATCCTCTGCCCAACCCACCCACCTCTTTGTATTTTATAGAATGATAATGGAGTCCAATATGATTGACTGTATTTTTCACTCTGCTATGATGCAATATGTATGTTAGATATTGTACTGTATGTACCACCCAAAAAATTGAAATAAAAAGAAAGTTTAAAAAAAAAGAAAGAAAATGGAAAACCTTAGTACAGCTAAAATTCTAGTGAGGTGAGTAAGTAACTGGCTAACAGAAAGGTGACAGAGGGTGATGGTCTAAGGGGTTAAATCAGAAGAGAGGGAGGTAACAAGCAGGGTTCCACAGGGATTGGTCCTGAGTCTGGTCCTCTTCAACATCTTCATTAGTGACATTGGTGATGGAATCCAGGTCAGGTTGTGTCTCTTCGCGGATGACATAAAACTATGTTGGGGGAATGGATAGTGAAGAAAAATAAAGAATATGCAGAAAGACCATCAAACGTTAGAGGGGTGATCAAAAGTCTGACTGTTAAAATTGTATTAAAAAGAATGCAAGGTAATGCACCTAGGGGAAAAAAAACCATGACAGAGTACTGGATAGGATAAGAGAGACTTACCACTACAGTCGAGGAATGGGATCTGGGAATTACCACCAGAAACTCCTTTACATGGAGACCACATGATGCAGAGCACACATTAGCAGCTCCTCGCTATTGCTCCAGCCACCCACTTTGAATTTAAATTATTTTTTACCAATTACCTGTCACAAAGACTACTCTGTCTACTAAATCAGTTAGTGAACAACACCTGTTCTTCGGCCAAATAACTAATGGAGGTGGAAATGAGGAGAGCCCTGACAAAACACACTCCTCCGGTGACTCTGGAAAAGGCCCCTAAGAAGCCTTGGGCCAAGGATTCAGCTGACTTTGCTACCTCTGCTCCTGAGATCGCAGATCAGGACCCACTCATGCTGCAACAGCTCCAGGCCGAGTTTGCCCCATTTAGGGAGGAACTTCACTCCATCTCTGCTGAACTTAAAACCCTAACACAAGCTAAGGAGGATGCTTCCCAAAAAGCCTCCGATAACACGACACACATCATCTCCTTGGAAAGAAAGGCCAACAAAACAGATCCAGAACTAGCAGCAATGAGACAAAAAATTTCATGATTAGAGTTAAAAGTGGAGGACCTTGAAGGATGAAGCAGGAGCAATAATGTGGTGCTAATTGGTCTTCCCAAAGGAGAGGAAGGTTCTGATGCTGTTATCTTTGTACAAAAATTCCTAGATAAAATTGCTGGTCCTTCGCCATTTGGGCAAAAATATATAACAGAGAGTGTTCATAGGGCTCTTCGCCCTTAACCACCAGTGGACTCCCCGCCACATCCTCTGATCTTCAGATTTTTAAACTTTTTAGAAAGGCAACACAGCTTTCTGAAAATCAAGGAAGTGCAAACACTACATTGGGAAGAGAAAACCATAAGACTTACACAGGATTTACAGACAACTGTACACCAGAAGCAAACTGCCTTGCATCCACTGGTCTCACACTTAATAGCAGCCGGGATTAAATTCAAGATGACTTATCCAGTCAAGCTCCAAGTATTAAAAGCTGGAAATGGGTCATCCTATGAGAATCCCGAAGTTGTAGCCAGTGGGCTGAAAACAGCCCTGCTAGATCTGTTCCGTGATCCCTGAAGCGGATTTAAATGGAGGGGAATTCAGAAGTCAACAAAGTTAAGTAAAATGAATGTTTTATTTGGGTGAACTGTGAGTCTTGAAAGTTAACTTGTGGCAGTACTGTTTATATTTCACTTGATCCAATGCTAAAGCATCACTAGCCTGTCTTAATTTTCATCTTTTGGAATAATAAACGATCTGGCTCCAGGTGGAAAACCAAGGGAAAAGGTGTCCCTGCATAAACTGTATGCTAATGTGATATTAACTGCCCCAAAGATTCCCTTTTTATTGCCCAGAACTCTGAATGGAGATTTCTTTGCTGCGCAAGAGTGAGCATCACCGACCGCCTTTTGCTTTAAGCAAACTATCCCCTATGGTTACCAATTTCTTCTTCATTTTTTTATTAATTTTAGAACAACAAAGAGAAACATACATGTAACATATTTACAGAACTAGTAATGTAAAGCTGAGACATACAGTAACTCATATGCAGTCTGTAGTATTAGTATCAACATACCAGCGGCAGCAGGAATACAAACTGTACCACTGGGTCCCTGACTACATACATTGCAACAGGATCTTAAAGTTAAACATTGCATGTCATTTCTGCAGTTAAGGGGAAGTAAGATTCACTGGACCTACCTTCAATAAAGACCACTGTGTGACCAAGAGGAGGTACCGCCATTGATTGACATGGCCTAGAAATCATAAAGCTGCACCATCCAAGGGCCCCATAGGGGAAATATCTCAATATTCCAAAGATGTTATGGTCTGGACCAAAAGGAGGTACCATTGCTGAGGACAGGCAGGGCATCAGTATTCAGGAGATGATACCTTCCATTGGTCAGTAAGATCCCGTACTATAAGCTGGGGGAGAAAGAAAAGGTAGCACAAAGTATCTGGACTGAAGATAATGAGGATACCCAACTACAGTATATCTAAAATCAAATCAACTATCAACTAAAGTGTCCTAGTGACAACTATTTACAACAATTGCTGTAAGCACATTTTGCATAAATATCTATTAATAATTGCTATATCCAAAGCAAATGAGATTACAAGCCTGCTGGTCAAAGAGAGGTCAATGAAACATTGCTTGAAGTTTCCTCCTTTCCCACTGTACTAGGAGGAGACTGGAATCTCATCTATTGTAATATCCTGGACTATTCTACTAGTCATTCTTTGTCTCTTTCCACTGCACAGGTTGCCATGAGAGAAATGATAGACTGTATAGGCTTAATAGACCCTTGGAGAGCTCTCTTTCCACATCAGAGGGACTACTCATTTCACTCTATTCCACACAACTCATTCTCCCACTTAGACTACTTTATTTTAGATATGGGACATCTTCCATCTGTATCATCCTGTAGCTACCTTCCTAAGGTGATCACCGACCACCACCCTATCCTACTACGTTGGAGCCCTGGCCCGCTCCTTTCCAGAGATAAGGTATGGAGATTTAACTGTCAACTTTTTCGATCAGAATACCTGAAAACCCAACTGTCTGATTTTATTACTAACTTTCTAAATCTAAATACCCATTCTATGCCTAAGTTAGATATGCGATGGGGGGCTTTAAAATGCTCAGTGAGAGGAGAAATAATTCACACGGCAACAGTTAAAAAAAAGATGACTTCTAAGGTAACCTCTGCTCTACTATGAGATATTAGGACCTTGGAATTGACACTGTCTATGGACTCTACCACGGATCAGTTCAAGGCCCTAGAAATTCTAAGAGATCAGTATAACTCAATCCTGACTGAACACATAGAGCATCTCCTCGTACGCTCCAAGATTAAGTATTTTGACCAGGGGGATAAGACTGGAAAGCTCCTAGCCTTATGACTCAAGGCACTGGCCTCCAATAGAATTGTTTCAAGTATCCAAAAACCTGGAGGATAAATTGTCACCTCCTCAAGAGAAATAGTTCACTGTTTCCAAGAATATTATAAAAAGTTGTACTCCAATTCTTTTTCTTCCTTTAGCCCAGAAATGCTAGACCAGTTTTTGCAATCATTACAACTCCCGCAACTCAACACATGTCAAGCAAATCTACTCAAAGCCCCAATTTCTCAAGAAGAGATAAACCTGGCTATTCATTCTCTTCCCACAGACAAATTCCCCAGGTCCAGATGGATTTACTGTAGAATGCTACAAACTTTTCAATGGGCAATTAGTACCAGTTCTTTTAGACACTTATAATTATATGTTTGAGCAAGGTATCTCAGACCCCTCTTTATTCGAGGCTACAGTTGTGGTCCTCCCTAAGCCTGACAGAGATCCTCTTCAAGTCACAAGCTACTGCCCGATTTCTTTAATTAACATGGACATAAAGATATTAGCAAAAATCCTGGCCCTTTGGTTGTCTAATGTCTGGCAAAGTCTCATAAGCAGTGAGCAAGTTGGCTTTGTTGCTGGCAGGGTCTCTTCTGACCATATGCATAAATTGGCCTATCTGATCTCTGCATCCAGGGAGTCCCGAATCCCAGCTGCTTTGGTCTCCCTGGATGCAGAGAAAGGGTTCGACAGGGTCTCATGGGAATACCTATTCTACTTGTTGCAGCTCTATAACATACCAGCACAGTACATAAAATGGATCAAGATCTTATATATTTACCCTTCTGCACGTACACTATGCAACTGGCACCTATCTCAATCCTTTCATTTACAGCAAGGAACTAGACAGGGATGTCCACTCTCCCCCTTTTTGTTTGACTTATGTTTGGAACCGCTTGTTAGATGCATTAATTACTCCCCTAACATCTCTGGTATCTTTATCGGGCCTAATCAGTATAAAATTTCAGTGAATGCTGATGATATCCTACTTCATATAACATACCCTCTAAAATCGATCTCTGCTGCACTTGAGCTTATTAAAGCATTTGGTAAATTTTCTAATTATAAGCTTAACATTACAAAGACAGAAATTATGCCCTTAATGTTCATACATTTCAAGCCGAGGTCGCTCATTTTGGGTTACGTTGGACCAGAGACAAACTAAAATATTTGGGAATATATCTCTCCTGTTCAGAAGTCAAAATGAAGCAATATAATCTTGATAAAATTCTCACTCAGATTAAAATGGATCTTTCCCACTGGACTATGATCCCACTTACTCTTTGGGGACGGGTAAATGTACTGAAAATGAATGTTCTTCCTTGAATCCTATACCCCCTACAGATGACATATTTCTTTCTACCTAAAATATGGTTTACTCAAGTTAACAAACTCATGTCCAACTTTTAATGGGGCGGCAAGACACCCCGTCGGGCTCTCTTTAAACTGCAAAGGAACAAGAATAATGGTGGCTTACAACTCCCAGATTTACTTCATCAGTTCTCCATTACATGCTCAGTCCTTGCATACTGAATGAAGGATGTGTCATATAATGGGCAGACCCAATACCTTCCCTTGTGGTACCAAATAGAGCAGACTCTACTTTCCCCATATAATACATCTCTTAGTACTCTCATTTTTCACCCTTCAAAAACTTGATTAAAAGTTTCAGGACCTTGCCCATAGGAACAACACTTCGAGTACACACCCGATTATGCAATACTTTCCAGATATCCCTGGTGAAGGACGTTTCCCAGCCTATAAGTGTGAACCTCAATTTTAAAATTGGGGGAGTGCCCCTCTCACATAATTTCTGGCCAGAAAATATTCAGCTCAGAGTCATAGATTTACTACAAGAACACAAACTGATATCCTTTCAGACAGTCAGTACACTGTTAAATCTCCCTAACTCTTTTTGTTTTAAATACATCCCATTACAGCATATGCTTCTACAACACTTTGGACCAGGGTACTGGACACAGCACTTAGCTGGTCCTTTTAACATACTAACATACTATTTGCCAGCAGATTAGGCCTTACGGTCTATCGAGTCTGCTCAAACCTTAGATCCTTAGTTGGGTGCCGAGACCCTCCCATCCCCTGTGCTCCAGAAACCCCTATCATCCATCCCCACCCCCCTGGGACAGGCCCTCATCTCATACATCCACTTTCTGTGTCTGTCCCACCCTCTCTTGAAGCCCTCCACTGTGGATCTCTGAACCAGCTCACCAGGCAGTGCATTCCAAGGGTCCACCACCCTCTCAGTGAAAAACCTCCTCCTCCTCTTTTCCCCCCTCACCCTTCCACCTTCCAACTTCAAACCATGCCCTCTGGTGATACCTCCCTGCTTTAGTCTAAAGATCCCCTCCATGTTTACCCTATTTATTCCCTTGAGGTACTTTCTTCCAGCTATTTCCAACTTACCCTCCTCTCATCTCATTTCTTATTTTTACCGCTTCCGAAGGGATGGAATAGAGGAACTGTGAGGGGCACCACATTATATCTGGGACCAGGTACTTTCTTCAAATACTTTAACACCACGACCATGGTCTAAAATTTGGTCACAGCTGTATCAAGATGTGAAATGGATTAGATACCACATTCTGCAGTTCTATGTAATACATGATCTATATTACACTCCGGCCAGACTTCATCAAATGGGGAAACTTTCCTCAAATGTATGTTCCTGCTGTAAGCAGAGTCCTGGCACATTGCTACACATACTATGGGAATGCAATAAAGTAACACCCTTTTGGAATATCATTAAGTCTAAATTGGATCCCCTACTAGGGTTATCCGAAGCTTTCAATCCGGAAATTTGCATAATAGGAGACTATGGGGAAACTCTGAGTGGTACTTAATGAAAACATATGACACTAATATCTATATGCACCAGAAAAGTTATTACGTGCCACTGGTTAGATCAGAACATCCCAATGTACACAGAGTGGTTAAAAGAGACACTTTTCACTTTACAAGCTGAAACTACGATTGCTCATATGACAAAGAGGCTGCAATATTACCAGAAAGTACGGGCACCTTTACATACTTTATTGACATTTTAATGGCCCAAGAGGCACTGAATAATATAATAAAGAGGGAGAAGGGAGAAAGAGAAGGACAAGGAAAGGAAGAATGAAAGGAAAGAAAAAAAAAGAAAGAATTAAGTTCCCTTTTTCCTCCGCCTTTTCCTTTTTCCTTTTATCTTGTGAATATTATTACCTGTGACACTGTAACTTTAATCTTGGTCCTTTCTGACTATTGTACCTGGGCTAATGAAAGTACAGGCTTTTGTTACTGCATACCTGACGGGGTAGGGGAGAAGGGGGGGAGGGTGCTGGATAGAATCGTGGGGGGGAAGTAGGAGGAGGAGGAATATGGGCATGTTATTGTAGGCCAAAGAGATTGTAGTAAGTAATTATGATTATGACTGCAGATCTACTAGATACTTTCTTGTAGTTTGTAAACAGTTAATACTGTAATAGAGCTTTAACATATAACATATGTATATGTTAATGTAACATGCATACTTCCTTGTCTAATGTTTGGAACATATGATTTGTTAGCTCTTCCTACAAATAAAGTATACTCAATTTGAAAAACATTGCTAGAAGTTTAACAGGGGGAATCAAAAGGATCTAATTATGAGCTTCACCTTATTCCTGTTCTGGGGTCTACATATGCCAGAATGGAGCCCAATATAAGTGCAACTTGTCCCTTTGTCCTAAGGATACATGGGAACGTCTGTCTAATTCACATAAGGATGAAAGGGAGGATATGATTTCTGCCAGTGAAGGTATGATTGGGCTTCTCCAGTTATACAAGATGGAACGCTTCACCTGCATACATATTAGCATCAGCCATCTAAATTGGGGGGGGGGAGGAGTGGTGGTAAGCTGTATCCCCAGCATCATCAGAGGAGCTGCCAGTGCAATATGTTGTTTTAAGATTTTACTTGCTAACTGTACTATAGCTGTCCACAGAGGTGTTACCAAAGGGCATTCCCACAGTATGTGAACCAGATCACCTCCTAGCTGTAGGCATCTCCAGCATTTGTCATGTGGGAGGAGTTTGGCCTTGTAAAGTATTGTGGGAGTGCTATATCAAAAGTGCATGATTTTATTTTGAATCAATCTGCTACGAGTACCCCTATATGCCATATGGGCGGTAGTCCAGCACTTTTTCCATTGGTTGTCAGAGATTTGAAAATGCAGGGCTTCTTCCCATCTAGCTTTAAGTAGGGGTGTTGGGTTAGGTAAGGTATTTCTTAATGAAGTATAAATGGTGCCTGCTACTCCTCCTGATTGTAGAAGCCATTTCTGAGTGGGAGAGTCTTCGGTAGTTCGAAGTTTACCCTGCATTAGAATTGGTTGGGCTGCATTCCTTAACTGCAGGTATCGCCAGAAGTCTGAGGTGCGGAGATCCCAAAGGTCCTGTAGGTATTGAAAGGTCACAATTGTCTCTGTGTTAGGGGACAAAAGATCACTGAGGAAATGTATACCCCTACCATACCAGGACTGCCAGAATACTGGGCAGCGTCCTATTTGTATACGAGAGTTATGCCATACAGAGGTGTAAGACAGAGGGTATGGGTGGCTTTTAAGTTTCCTGTATGCTACTAACCAATAGTGGATAGAGGGGCCTATAGTAGGATGGTTCGAAAAGGTGGGGTTTTTGGAGTGCCATAATAAAGAGGCTAGTATGATCTCTCATGGGGTTAGTGTCTCCAGATGTTTAGGGATTTCTAATACCATGGCAAGAATGGGCCCCATTCTTTAGCCAGGGCATATTCAAAACTCAAGAAATTAGTACTGTATTAATCTTTGATGTTTGCTGAGAGCGCTCTTCTCAGCACACACAACGTCCCCAAAATGGCTTCATTTTGAAGTTCATAAGGTGTCACAAGTATTGGTACCATATTTAAATGTGCCTGAAAGTTCTTTTTGAGTAGTCCCATTGCTCCAAGCACTACTGGAACAATTTGTGTGTCGTTATTCCACATCAGTTTGGTTTCTGACTGCATATCTTGGTATTTCATGATTTTGTGTCTCTCTGTATGCAGCACACTGTAGTCACTAGGGGTGGCTGTTTCAAACAGTAATGCCACCTTTGTTCTCTTTTCTTGTATTACAACATCGGGTTTTCTTGCTTCCACTTTCTTGGCTGTTGGTATTGGGTGATCCCATGTGATCATTACTTCTTCATTCTCTGTGATTCTTTGTGGTTCATGTTTCCAGTGTCTCTCTGCTACCTGTATGTTATAGTGTTTGCACAGTTTCCAGTGGATCAATCTTGCTACATTGTTGTGTCTTTCAGTATACAGGCCTTCTGCAATGAGTACTTCACATCCAGCCACGAGATGCGCAACTGTTTCTAATTCTGTACTATTATGCCTATCATACCTAGTATGATTGTATTACTGATCTGCTGTTCTATGATTAGCCATTGAGGGGGAATTAGTAGATATGGGTTGGAACCATTTCAGAGTTTGGGAACATTGGTATGCCATTTTATAGTTGTCCATCCATGGGAGTCCCCAGCCCCACTGATTCCAATGTGCCCTTAGAGCATTCTGGCTATAGCGGGGCCGGGAGGAGCCCCAAGAAAGGAGCCTACCATCTTATCTAGTTTTTGATACCAGTGATGGGGAAGAAAGAGAGGGATATGGGAAAGAACATAGAAGATTTTTGGTGCCATGGACATTTTAAAAGCTGCGATTTTTCCAGCCATAGTGAGACGTAGGTGGGTCCAATGTTCCAGATCTCTCCTGCAATCAGCTAACAAAGGGTTCAGATTGTGATCCCACCACTTATCAATGTTGGCCCCAATCTTGATCCCTAGGTATGTGATAGTGGTTGGGGACCACTTAAGGCCTGTGTGAGGGATACTGCCCTTATGACATACTGAGTTAAGCGGAAGAATTTCAGTTTTTGTTTGATTGACTTTTAGGCCAGAAATTTGCGTAAATCGATCTAAAAGGGACAGCGGGGGGCATAGATACGCTGACATCTGCCAGGGTCACTAAAAGATCATCCGTGTACATCAAGGTTGTACAATTGGAGTTTCCCAGCTGGATCCCTGAGATATTTTTAGCTTGCTGAATGGCGGATGCCAAGGGCTCGACTGCTAGAACAAAAAGTAAAGGTGAGAGAGGACAACCTTGTCTGGTGCCTCTATGAAGCGGAAAGGGATCGGACAGGGAAGAGTTGGTTCTGACCCAGGCTTGTGGGAGTGTATATAAAGCCTGAATATTTGCCAAAAACTGTGGCCCAAAGCCAAAATGGCCAAGTACAACATGCAGGTAATCCCATTCTACTGAATTGAATGCCTTTTCGAAATCAATCGCCAAAGCGGCTGATGGGGTACTAAGTTGTTTGGCTATATGAATGAGATTCAGAAGAGTTCGGGTGTAGTCAGTACTATAATGACCTGGGATGAAACCTACTTGAGAGGGTTGGATCAGAGATGGGAGAAGAGGGCTTAGTCTGTTGGCTAAAACTTTGGCAAAAAGCTTACTGTCTGAATTTATTGAGGAAATAGGATGATAGCTAGAGGGGGCAGTGGGATCTTTACTTTTCTTAGACAGAACCATTATGATGGCTTCTCTAAGGGATGGAGGCAGCATTCCTTTGTCCTTAGATTCAGCAAAAATTTTCCCCAGGATGGGAATTATAGTGGGGGACATGGCTTGAAAGAATTCCACCGGGAATCCATCCCCTTCTGGTGCCTTCCCGGATTTCAAAGCCATTAGAACTGTTGTTATTTCTTGAGCAGTGAAGGGGGCATCTAGTTTTTTTCTTTGGTCCTGGGATAAAGTAGGGAGGGTTAAGTTGTCTAAAAAAGTTTGAGTGTCACAGTGGGTGACTAGGCAGGGTGAGGTATAGAGATGAGCATAAAAATTAGTCATGATCTTATTCACCACCGGTGCCTTGGTTGTTATTGTTCCTGATGTCAGATCTTTTAAGCTAGCAATAAACCTAGTGGCCTGCTGTTGCCTAATCTGATAGGCTAGGATTTTTCCACTCTTATCCCCACCTTCCCAATATGCATGCCAGACTCTTAACATGGCTAGATCAGCCTTCTGGGATATTAGCTTGTTTAACCTGATTCGGAGGGATAGCACCTGTCTACCTACCTGAAATTGTAATGTAGGGCATGGGCCTGCTTTTATGGCCTGTTTGGCCCTTGCCAGCTCTCCTTCTAGCTCGGTCAGTTCTTTGTCCCTGTCCTTCCTTCTGTTGACAGCATAACCTATAATATTCCTCCTCTTTGCAGCTTTATAAGTCTCCCACCTGTTTTGTGCTGAAGTATCGAAATGGGGTTCTCAAACAAAAAACATTCAGTTTCGGATTTAGCCCAACTCAAGAAGCTTGAGTCTTGCATAAGCAGCGAGTTGAGCTTCCAGGAGGAGAATCTAGGGGCCGGTTCACCTCATGCTATAGTCAATTGGACCAGGGCATGATCCGAAATGATCATGGGGAGAATATTTGAGGTAGTAACTGAGCATATTAAGGTTTATGAAATCAATCAAAAATCTAATCTACTAAAGGAGCCATGAACTCCAGAATGGAATGTATAATCCTGCTCTTTGGGGTGTATAAGATGCCAGATATCCACTACTTGGTATTCTGAACAGAGATTATGAATAGCTTGGGATGCTTTAGTGTGAGTTTCCTTACTTAGGTCACTCCTGTCCAGGATGGGAATTAAAGTACGGTTAAAGTCTCCACCCGCTATAATAGAGGTATCTGGATCAGTAATATTTCCTATCTTTGTAGTGAGGCCAACAAACAAAAGGGGGTTATTCTCGTTTGGGGCATATATGTTGATTGAAGGATATTCCCAGTCAGAGTGGCAACTAGGCCCATGACCCATCGACCCTAGGGGTCAGCCATTCCATGGATTATATTCCATGGCACAGCATTATGAAACAGAATGGTTACACCTCTTTTTCTAGTAGGGGCACCTGCATGAGTCTCCTGCCCTACCCAGTCACTCACTAGCTGTGCGTGGTCATCCTTGCTGAGTTTTGTCTCCTGTAGGAATGCAACTTCAGACTTCAGTCTCTTCAGATGTGTCAGCACTTTTTTCCATTTCACCGGGGTATTAAGACCCTGATATTCCATGTTATGAAGGATATATCAGCCATAATCCTGAGGTCCACGGAAAATATTGAAACTAGTGTTTGAGACACTTGAAGGGCTCCACGGGTCATAGTCACCAAACAGGAGCTGACAAAAAACCCTGATGACCACAGCTATTAGTATTTTAAGTGTTTTTTTCCAGCAGGGTACAGCATAACTAAGTAAAGTTGACAAAGAAGTTACAGCATGTTGTACATGAAAAGACAGTAACTCTAAAATAAAACCACTAACATAGACACTATATACATACATTGCACTAACATGTGCATTGGTAGCAGTCTGTTTAGGGAATGAGGAGTAATATTCCTCCAAAGGTTCCAACTGGCTGTCCATGGGAGGGAATAAGAGTATCCTATGGTAACAACTTTAGGATAAATCTGAAATCAATTGTGGTGCCAGCACTGTACGGGGCTGGTTAACCCTGGGGAGAGGGTGTATAGCAAAAAAATGTATTAGGATGCACCTATACTGTTGCCTGGGTCAATCTGTTAGCCTATCATTGAGTTTACAGGCCAAAATAATTGGTCAGTAAGAGAGCTGCAAAGTAATGATGGCCCTGTAAAAATTATTGTCTCCCTTAGACAGTGCAGCCATCCCTTAAATAATATGGACAATTTATGGGAAAGGGAGAGGGTTTCCATTCTAAGAGTCCCTCTATAACGGAGTATATGAGGGGTTGTGAGGAGTAGCTGCTATGAAGATAGGGTATGGGGTACATCTTTCAGTGTATGGTTATTTCCATCAGCATCTTCTACTGAAAAGAAAACATTATATTCAGTATCCCAGTGTTCTGGATATTTTCTCCAGGCAACAAGGAAGGGGTATCAGGACATAGAAAAACAGAGGAGAAGACTACCATACATCTTCCTGTTTAACAAAGGGAGCATTTCCTGAAGTTCAGCCCCTACCCTGCCCTCAGAAAAGAACAAAAGGGACACTTATCTCTCTCCGCCCTTGAAAGGTTCTGTATGGAGAGGTGGAGGGTGCAGCACTGGGATGCATGCTAAGTCATCTGTGCTAGCATTGGAATGTCCACTTTCCGCTTCTGGAACTGAGGAGGAGGAGATGGGTGCATTATTAAGCTTCTCTGCAGCTGCATCGGAGTATGCCATTTCGGTCACTGTAGCCTCTTGCACCATTTTTGCCTCAGGGTATCCGGGGAATTCAGCTGTCTTGACCTGTCCTTCCAGTATTAGAGCTGCATACCGATTCGGTGAGGCAAATTTCTGGAGGTTGGAAATTTCTGTTTCGGGTCCTTGGTATGCAGGCTCCATCATGCGATCATGTGGGTGGCTCCTTCTGGCATGTTTCCCAGATTGCTGGTGCTTCCGAGATCTGGCTGGTAGTCCTTGAAACTGATAGCTAGGAATTGTGCATGATTTAAAAGTGTTGGGTTTCCCGTAATCAGACTGCTCCTCATGTAGATTGCCATTTCGGCTTGGGGTAGTGATGCTGGGTGGTGCATTACCAAGGTATTCAATAAGGGCTTCAGGGGTAGTGAACAACATAGGTACCCCATTAATCTCCAGCCACATCGTAGCGGGGTACCGTAGTGTGAATTGGATGCCTTTGACGTGCATCAGTCATCGGTATTCTGTGTATGCTTTCCATTTGGCAGCCAGATCTTTGGAATAGTCTTGAAATATACGGACTTTGTGGCCCTGCAATGACAGTGCCCCAAGCTCTCATGCTCTAGAGGAAACCAACTCCTTGTCCGTGAAGTTGAAAGTACGTGCCATAAGGGGCCTAGGCCGCTCACCAGGCCTCGGCTTAGGATTAAGCATTCTATAGGTTCTTTCTATTGTAAAGCCCAGAGGGAGGTCATGCTTAAAGATCTCCAGTAGTACATTGTATAAAAATTCTGCAATTCGCTTCCTCTCAACCCCTTCAGGTATGCCCAGGACGTGTAAATTGTTCCGGCAACTCCTATTCTCAACCCCCCCTTCAGGTATGCCCAGGATGCATAGATTGTTCTGACACCTCCTATTTTCGATGTCATCCATTTTTGTTTGCAGGCTGTTGATGGTACGTTCCTGTTCCCCTACTAGCACTGTAAGCCAGTCAAGCCTGTCTGAGTTCTGGCTGTCTTGGTTTCAGTTTTGGACATTCTGACATCTATTTGTTGTATAGCTGGGGTGGTATTATTTGAGGCTATTGTCACCTCAGTTATCTGTTGCATCAGTGCTGCAAACATCCTGGTGATTTCGTGCACAGAGAGACTTCCATACACCTCGGGCCTGTCACCCTGTGACATAGCGAGGCACTGTTGACTGTTATCAGTGTGCAGCGGTAGGGAAAATCATCTAGGAAATAAATTTTCTTACCGGGTATCGACCGGAAGGATAACTGGTGCTATATTTGTATAGAGCTGTTAGATTTAGTCCATCTAGAGGTGCATCTCCTGTGAATTGTTCCTCAGGTCTACAGAGCTCCACAGTCAGGTGGCCATCATGATTGGAGTGAAGCCACGCCCCCCCATGGTTACCAATTTCTGTGCCACTAGATGGAGTCCCAACACTGAGTTTTGAATTTGCCACTTCAAGTACTGAACATAGCACCTGTTTACTGATTTAAGACTACACAGCTTCTAGAAACAAATTAATTCTTTACTCTTTTATTAGTGTATCATTCGTTCTAGGACATAATAAAAATGCCTGTTTTGCTGGGAATTAGAAGATTGCAGTGTAATGTTAGCTCCTCCTGTGTTCAAATAGGTGGAAATATTACCACTGATTATAATTTTGATGAGCTGAATATTCAATTTACTCAGAGACACTGTGGAGAAATTCTTTATTTGCTTTTACAGGGGTAATCTCCGAATTATTACCAGCAGTACTCTTCATGTTTCTTTCGAATAAATGCAATAATATCACTAGCCCTTCTTACTTTTCATCTTTTGGAATATTAACCAAACAGACTACAGGTGGAAAACCTAGGGAAAAGGTGTCCCTACATAAATTGGATGGTAATGTGACATTAACTGCCCCAAAGGTTCTCTTTTCATCACCCAGAACCCTAAATGGAGACTTCTTTGCTGCGCAAGGTGAACAATACCAAGCGGCTCTTGTTCTAAGCAAATTATCCACTAGGGTTACCAATTTCAGCACCACTAGAAGGAGTCCCAACACTGAGTTTTGACTTTGCCACTTCAAGTACCGAAAATAGCGCTTTACTATTTGCTGATTTTAGACTACACTGCTTCTAGAGACAAGTTAATTCTTTACTTTTTTACTAGTGTATCATTCAATCTAGGGCATAAGTAAAATGCCTGTTTCACTGAGAATTAGAAGATTGCAGTGCAATGTTAGCTTGTCCTGTGTTCATACAGGTGGAAATATTGCCACTGATTATAATTTTGGTGAGCGGAATATTTAATTTACTCGGAGACATGGTGGGTCAATTTGCTATTTGCTTTGACAGGAGTAATCTCCGCATTATTTCCAACAAAAGACTAAAAACTTTATTACTGCATTGTTACCTCCACACTGGCATCAAAACAGAGCTTTAGGCTCTGATTCAGAATTATGTTTCTTAACTGTTAGCCTCATATTGGGAAAGGCTGTCATTTCAGTCTTTAAAGTGCTATAATTAGTATCCATCAGTACCTTTGTAGGGCTCTAAGTTGGAAAGCTGGGTTTGTAGCTAAATGGCTCATTCATTTTTTTTATGTCTTTAGACTGGTTAAGATTTCAGAAAAAAAACAGCCTGTTTATCTTATATCATACTGTCCCCAAAACCACAAAAGGACACCAAGAAACTTATTATTTTGTCTATATGCCTTTAGTAACCTGGCTGGGTTTGTTAGGAGAGTAATATGGTAAATATTGTTAGTTAACTAGGGTAGCGGAGGAGGAGATAAGTAGTAGTAAACTGCTGAACGCCGTTCAAACTAAAATAGAGGGAAGGGTGGGCTGGGTAGATGATTCTGTATTAGTGACATAATGGAGATTTGTGACTATTAGTAATCTGGACAGACACTTGTTACCTATAGTTGTTGGAGTTTGGGGCACCTGGGTTGGGGGTGCAGGTGACTATGGGCAGGGAGGGCCTTGCAGAGAATAAATTGAAAAGCATACAAGTGTTTTATAGGAATTTTCTAGGTTTTCAGGAATATTTGATGGGTTTAGGATTTAAATGGCTAGGGATTTAAAATTCTTTACTTGGAATGTTAATGGAGCCAGACATAAGGTCAAACAATATAAGATTCTCAAACATTTGGGCCTTCTAAAAGCCAATATCAGTTTTATACAGGAGTCACATCTGCTTCAGGCAGAAAGTTTGAAATTAAAAAGGCAGCAAGTGGGACAATGTTTTTCTGCTGAAGGCAATACAAAAAGCTCTGGGGTCGTGATACTGGTGGGTAGAAATGTTCCCTTTACACTGACTCAGATCATTAGGGATACTCAAGACAGGTTCCTTTTGGTCCAAGGTAATCTTCACATGACTAATATGGTGTTAGCCAGTGTATGTTGTCCAAATGCAGACTCACAGGGGTTTTTCATTCAACTACTTAATGCCTTAAGCCCTTTTCTGTCCATTCCAATAATTCTAAGAGGGGATCTGAATATCACTTTTGACTCTCTCATTGACTGATCAGGCACCTCATGTAGGGCTCTTTCTCCAGCACAGAGAGCTCTGAGGGACGTGATTGACCAAATGGGCCTGTGTGATATCTGGAGAGTCCTTCATCCTAATGTAAGAGAGTACACATTCACTTCCCCAGTGTATGATTCTTCTTCCTGAATAGACTACTTATTAATCACACAATCTCTGATATCTGGTGTACTGAATTCCTCAGTTCATCCCTGCCCACCTTCAGGCCACTGTTTAGTATCCTGCATGATTAATTTTTCACTCTTCCCTAAATTAGGGGGTCAGTGGAAACTGAATAATCAACTGCTGAGGGACCCAGAGGTGGTTAAATACATCTCAGGCCAGATTAACTTTTTTCACTCAGCTAACTATAATACCACTGGCAAGCCAGATGTTAAATGGTGCACCTTAAAGGCTTACATATGGGGAATTCTATTAGGTTTAGCCTCAAAAAAAAAAAGAAAAAAAACAAGAGGGCCAACTATTGTCCCATCTCTCTCAAATCAGGGATAAGGAAAAACAAATGTCCTCCCATTCCTCAGAGCAGGACATATAAGACCTAGTTCAGCTCTGTACTTCCTATTTAGAATTATTGGGATAAAAAGCCGAATTTACTATACAAAAGGCCAAAGCCACATATACTGACCATGGGGAGAAGGCTGACCATTTGCTTGCCTAGCAGATTAAACAGCAAGAGCCTTGTAGATTTGTCAAGGCTATTCACTAGGCAGACAATGCCGCATTTAAGACTTCCCCAACTGAAATTGTGGCAGAGTTCCAGAGTTATTATCAACAACTATATGGGCCAATGGCAACCCTTCCCTCTACAAACAGCTTAGAAGAGTATCTGCAAGATTCCAACCTGGCCACTCTTAGTGAGCAACAACAGCTTTCATTGATCTCAGTTATTTCTGCTTCAGAAATAGTGTAAGTAATCAAATCCCTCCCCACTGATAGGACTCTGGGTCCTGATGGCTTCTCACCAAATTTCTATAAAATGTTTGCAAAAGACTTAATTCCCATTCTTCTCCCTTTGTATCAACCCATTCTTTCAGGAGCAAAGGTGGATGCTTCTCTGTTTGAAGCATTGATAGTACTTTTGCCCAACCCTGGTAAATGTCCACAATCCGTGTCAAGTTACAGACCCATTTCACTCCTAAATCAAGATATTAAAATATTGACCAAACTATTAGCTGACCAGATAAGCAACATACTTCAAGATCTTATAGGCCTGGAACAAGTCGGTTTCATGAAGGGATGGTCATCCATAGATTATTTATTTACTCTGTCGTATGTCTTCTTGGCATCCAGGGATGCCATCTTCCCAGCGGTTTTGGTCTCTTTGGATGCTGAGAAGGCATTTGATAGGGTCAATTGGCAGTTTTTGCAAAGTACCCTGAAAGAATTTGGTTTCTCCCCTGAATTTTTACAATGGATTGGTGCCCTTTACTCGACCTCGATGGCTAAGATATCATGTAATGGTGCCATTTCTTAATCTATTGCCTTACAATCAGGGACAGGGCAAGGGTGTCCCTTTTCACCACTCCTTTTCATTTTGTACTGAGAACCCCTCATCCACAGGTTGATTGCTTGCCCAGGAGTTCAAGGCATTCTGATACAAGACCAGGAAGTCAAAGTGTTAGCCTGCACTGATGACCTTCTCCTGCAACTATCAATCCCAAAGGAATCCATACTCCCTATGCTTACAATCATCAACGAGTTTAGTAAACCATCCAACTATAAATTGAATATAGAAAAAAACAGTTGTATTCCCCCTTAATCACAAAGTCTTAAAATGAAGTATAGCCTAATCAGGCCTAGTATGGAAATTGGATTCCTTGACTTACCTGGGAATTACACATGCTAGAAACTCAAATCGTATTCAAAAACTAAATCTAGATTCCCTTCTCCAGGTAATAATTCAGGATTTAAAAAGATGGTTCCATCTACCAATTTCCCATTGGGGGAAGTTACTCTAATCAAAATGAATGTGTTTCCCCTTCTTTTTTATCCATTAAATCTTTTAAATATTTCGCTACCTCTCTCATGGTTTAAAAAAGTCCATAATTTGGTCACTAACTTTATTTGGGCAGGCAAGAGACCCTGGATAGTGTATCATAAATTTGCTGCCCCTAAGGAAAAATGAGGACTGGGCTTGCCGCATGTGGACAGTTATTACTGGGCTAGTCACGCCAATAAATATCTCCAATGGCAACTCTGGGGAGAAACACAAACTGCCCCTCCAATCACTCCTGTATGGCTTAAAATAGAGCTACATATGCTGAGAGCACATGGGCTTTCCCCTTTGGTGCTCTTACACATGAAGACTGCCTTCCTCCCACCCCAAATTAAAAGCACGCCAATTGAAATTTCCGTTACAGTTCACTCACAACTTTGTAACTACTTAAAATACCAACATACCCTAGATTTGACTCAACCTTTGAAGGGCAACCCCAATGTCAAATTAGGGGGAAAAGTTATTTCATCTAGATGGCTCCTACAGATAGGGGACTGCTCTCTCCTCTGTTTTGTTAGGGAAGATAGAACCTGGCTCCCCCCCCCCCGGAAATTTTGGTAAAAGCTGGCCTTCCAACAATGGATATATTTAAAGCATTCCAAATACAACACCTCCTTATTAAACATTTTGAAGCTAATCCCCCTCCATCTGCTCTGCTTGATTTTCTGGGAGAATCAAGTCCATAGCAGCCTTTCCACATGCAGGCTCTAGAATTTATAGCACAATACATAATTGGGCACGTCCAGACAGTTTCTGTCCTACAAATTATTGGACAACATTATTCCCAGACACAGTATTTAACTGGCTCCAATCATGGAGCTCCTGTCACAAAATAGTTACTCAGGACAGACTCTGTCTTATGCAATACCAAATTTTACACAATCTTTATTATATGCCTCAGAAACTGGCCACATTTGGAATTGTGGGATGCCCAACATGTGTAAGATGTAAGCAAGGGGAGGGTAACTTATTGCAAATATTCTGGTCTTGACCCAAAGTGGCTCCCCTGTGGACCCTAATCCAACAAAGAGCAGATCCACTCCTGGGCTTGGCAGACCTATTCTCAGCTGAAATATGCCTGCTAGGTGACTTTTCAACCATTTCAGTATTAAATCAGAAGTATTATATGGCAAAGATTTCCATGTCAGTCAAGAAAATAGTCTTGAAGCATTGGAAAGATGACATACAATTCACTTATACTGAATGGCTCCAAGAGTTTCTAGCCAATCTTCACACAGAGAAAACTTTTGCAAGTCTCCATACTAGGATTAAAAGATTTAATAGAATATGGGGACCACTACAAGCTCTTTATGCCATCCAACCTGTAACACACTGAAATAACTAGGTATATCCTATAAACTATTAATCACCTTTCTCTGCAAGGAGTAGGATGTGGGGGGTATAAGGGAATAAGAAGGGGAAGGGGGAGAGAATGGATTATGTAATTTTGATGCTGTAAACTGTTTGGTATATATGTATCACTGATCCATTCTCTGTATTGAAAAATATCTAATAAACTCTAAATTAAAAAAAAGAAACTCCCTTAAACAAACAAGTCAGTGCAACAAGGTATATATCAAGGCCAACAGGATGCTGAGATGTATTGGGAGGGGTATTGATAGTAGGAGAAAAGAAGTAATACTACCCCTTTACAGATCCCTGGTGAGGCTTCACTTAGAGTACTGTGTCCAGTTCTGGAGTCTTACCTCAGTAGTAAAAGTTTATTTTTATACAGGTAACAAGTGGCAACACATCATTGGGAAAAAAAAACCATTTTCAAGATGGACCTGTGTCAAATTTCATTACACAATTTATACAGTGACATAAATAACATAATCGACAACAAATACATAACAAAGACATACTAATTTAGAGCAATATTCCCTTAGTAACTTTTATACAATCACTAGGGATTCATCAACAGTCTAAATTACAAAATACATAAATAACTAAGTTTATTTAAAAAAAATGCATCTACGTCCTGCCCTTACAAAAAACAGACAACAATATTTACCCTCTTATCTAATCAATGATTAGGTCAAAACACTTTGATCATTACACATGCACATCATTTTCAGATCATATCCAATCACATTCATAAGGTGTTTAAATTGTTGACTTTTTTTCTTTTCATCATCTATAGGAGCCCACAGCTCAACTACTTTTGAAGCAAAAGTCATTTTTCCATATGTATTAATTGGTTTAGGTATGACAAAAGAATTCGCTCACTTTTTTCTAAGTTTGTATTGATGTTTATAGGAAATGTACAACAAATGTTCTACCAGCTACCTGGGGATTGAGTACGGACCACCTCATGGATTTGTCTAATCTATTTTTGGTCCCATTTCTGCTCTAGATGAGGCCATTGTAGTAACATATACATTTCACAATGATGCAGATGACTTTCACAACTTAATACAAATCTAATCAAATTATTGTAAAGCACTTTAATAGGTCTCAATTCTGTTTTACTAGCCATGCCATATATATGGCTTCCATAATCAATATACGGAATAATCTGTTGGTTTATAATATCCCCTCTCATGTTTTGGTTTAAACAAAATTTTGACCTCAGAAAGGCTCCCAATTTATTGTTTGTTTTACATACCAAATACTTGATATGTACATCAAATTTTAAATTTTGTTCCACATGAACTCCCAGGTACTTGTAAGATTCAACCTGTGTTAATATTTCATTATTAAATGTTTTTATAGATAATTTATACTGATTTATATTATTGTTTTTCCCTTTGGTTGAGAATATCATAGTATTTGTTTTTTTTACTATTTAAAACAAGCTTTGATTTCCTCAACCAAATTTCAAAACTATTAAAGTCTTTTTGAAGATGCTACTCAATCTCCTGGGTTGTTTTCTAACCTACCAACAAAACAGTATCATCTGCATACATCCATAAAGCCGAATAATTGACTATCTTACATACATTATGAATAATAAAGGGCCGGAAATTGAGCCTTGTGGGTCTCCTCTTTTAATGAAGCCTGGATTTGAGAGAACATCTTCAATCTGGCCTTGCTGCTCCCTTTCAGTTAAATATGACTGAAACCAGGGAAGAGATTCATTATCTATCCCCAGGCTCAACATTCTTTCATACAAGATGTCATGGTCTATGGTGTTAAAGGCCTTGGGGAGATCCACAGGAAAGACAAGAACAGGTTACAGACAATGCAATGCAGACTTACCAAATGATTCAGGTACAGCAGGGTAAATACTATGTGGAGCGTCTCAGGGCAGAAAATGTATACTTATTGGAAACCAGAAAGGAAAGGGGAGATATGATTGATACTTAAAAATTCCTCAAAGGAATTAATGCAGTAAAGTGAAATATGAGAACTTATTTACCCTGAATACCAACTCACAGTCACAAGTGGAAGTTGGCAGGCAGGAAGTTCAGGAGGGACGTGAGAAAGTACTTCTTTACAGAAAGGGTGGTGGAACCCTAAAACTGTCTGCCAGCTGAGGTGATGGGACAGAACACAGTGAGGGGGATCAAATGGGCCTGGGATAGAATTAAGGGAATAGTGGTTACCTGAGCTGACAGGATCAGGGAAGAAAATAGGGAAAGGTCTGGAAGGGATAGTACCCTGAGTGAACATTAGGTTCCAAGGAAGGTTCCAGGGATTTAGGGAACTTGGCAGACCAGACTGACCATTGGTCTTTTTCTGCTATCACTATCTATGTTTCTATAATATGTTCCCATATTTTAACATAAATGTGACAAACTGCCCATCATCTAAAAGGAACTATACATGGCTACATCCATGAACCCATCATTCCCCCTCTTACTGTACATGACATCATATTTAGAAAACAGCAAACAACGAATGCCCTAAATTACTTAGTTCAAGTCCATATCTAAATTTTGATCTTCAGCCTCAGCTTCTGCAGGATGCTCCTTTCACAGTATCTTCACCAGTGTCTGAGCCTCCTTTGAAACACATATGACTATTGTGCTTCCAAACAGTAACACTAAATCAAGTTGGGGGGGGCACAAAAGGTATACAAGTATTTATGTAACTTTCTTTAGCTCCCTTTTTATACTATCAATCATTTTCTTTCTCTGGCAGGTGGCTTATAAAAAAAGTCTGGGAAAAGAGCATGCCTTTTAAAGGTTTATGAAAAAAAATATTCAGCAATTCTAGAGTTATAAGATTTAAATATTCTTTTCTGAGCATGTTCAGTAGGGATTTTTAGATAATCATCTCATACAACATGATCATTTTGGATTGTGAGAGCTTTTTTGCTTTATGCTTTCTCACCATTTACGTCTCATAACCAGAAAAAAAAATCTGGGGTCATGATGGTTGCCATCTTGTTTTCTTTTCCTTGTGAACTAAAAAACATTGCAATTACATTAAAATACATTAAAATAATTTATTTACAAAAAAAATTAAAAAATACTCCTGAACCTAACTAAACAGGACCCATTTAGCTAGATTCTGGTGTTTGGTCCTATGTTCTTCTAATAGGATCTGCTTGTTTTAGTAGATATATACATAGACAGACAGACAGATAGAAGCCTACAGAACACTTCCATCTGTGGCTGTAGATGTCAAAAAAGTCTCACTGTTTTCACCAAAAAAAAAAAAAAACACAGGTGAATGACAGCTCTTGCTAAGCTGGGTTCCCTGGATTTTGGGGTGCCCAGAAAAGGTATTTCTATATACTTAAAAAAAAACAAACACCAGAATCTAGCTAAATGGGTCCTGTTTAGTTAGGTTCAGGAGTATTTTTTTTTTTTTTTTTTTTTGTAAATAAATTATTTTAATGTATTTTAATGTAATTGCAATGTTTTTTAGTTCACAAGGAAAAGAAAACAAGATGGCAACCATCATGACCCCAGATTTTTTTTTTCTGGTTATGAGACATAAATGGTGAGAAAGCATAAAGCAAAAAAGCTCTCACAACCCAAAATGTTCATGTTGTATGAGATGATTATCCAAAAATCCCTACTGAACATGCTCAGAAAAGAATATTTAAATCTTATAACTCTGGAATTGCTGAATATTTTTTTCATAAACCTTTAAAAGGCACTACCTTAGCACAGGCCTCTTCAACCCTAAATGTTTTGGAAACAAATTCTGCTCCATCTAGGCCGTATGTGAGAGCAAAAATTAAAAAATACAAAAAAATATGTAGTAAGTACTGTATAGAAAAAAATATACACAGTGACATAAAAACAACATATGCAGATCTCAGATACTACACAAACTGCCATCTTGAAACATTCCAGGTATCGAAATCTTGCCTCCTAGACAACGCATGCCAAATTTGGAGCAATTGTGTTGAACACATCCAAAGCTATTATTGGTTCAAATTTAGGGGTTTAACATGGAAACTCTTGGTCAACCCTAACAAGACTGGTGCTACCGCACCAGTATAATATATACCACATCTTCATAGATATATAGATACAGATACAAAATACTTGGAAGTGTCCCAGAACCCATTATGAAAACCATCATTTATTTCCTCTTAAGTGACACCCCTGAAAGTAATATATGATGGCAATTAAAATCAAATACCACAGCAATTACACTCAGTCCTTCCCTAAATCAGCCTTAAATTATACCAAGTCTGTGGCTGACCATCGCCTTGGAAACAGCACCAGATGCAGGTGAGTGAACTGTAGTTGCTGAGGCCATGCACTGAAACAGTCTCACATTTCATTTACCTTTTAGTTAACCCCTTCTATTTTGTGTCTCAGGGGGATCAGACTATCCATTGCTTCAAATGTGAGCTGTGTATAATAAAACATATTAACTTTGTTCTTTTGCAGCTGTTTCTATGTCAGTATTAATTCAGGCAAAACTAAAGGGAGGTTAATGTGTGTAACCTGCATGTGCACTGCACATATGTCTCTGTCTCTGTCTCTGTATGTCAAAAATCCTAATGTATTCTATGAAACAAATGCTAGGAAAGTATCGTATATGAGGATATAATGCCATCTTGGGGGCCAAGTTGCTCAATAAACCCATTCATCTTCAGGCTTGTGGGTTATTGGCTACTTATCCCCCTCAATGACATTAGATCCTCATATACAACACTTTCCTAGCATTTATTCTCTTGGTAGATTGATAGATAGATTTATAGATAGATAGCTAGATAGATACTATATATATATATATATATATATATATATATATATATATATATACACACACACACACATATATATGTATGTATTGTATATAGATATATGTGGAATATGAGATGAGCTAGTGTGAGATATCAAAGATACCAGAATTTTTTTCCCTTATTACTTTGTTCCCTTGAAGCTTCTGGGCAGGGCTTCTCGGTCCTGTCCCCACTCCTCTCAACTACTATCGTCTCCCCAGGACCCACAGATCCCCCCACCATGGTGGAGCCAGAAAGGGGCAGTCATTCTCCACTTACCTGAAATAGTATCCAGTAGTGGGACAACTTGTTTCAGGCAGTGGTGAAGGCCGGGATGGAACACGTAGGACATCATGGAGACCAGATCCCCATTTATTTTTGAGCTCTGTGCTCTCACCCCCTGGCTGTGTCAATATATTGGTGTGCATGCATGGAGGTGCACGCACATCACAGTACTGTGGCTCCCTCCCTATGGAGGCAGCTAAGGGTTGGGATGCCAATTCTACTCTCCCTGGGAGAGGAGAACTGCTTTCTGGGTGCTCAGTCCTCTCAATCCCTGGCTGACCCTCAGTGACCTGAGCTCATTCACAAGCTCACATCATCAATGTGGCAGAGATAAGGCACAAGGCACCTCAGCCCTCCACACCACTGGGCCAGCTCAAGATATAAGAAATTTCTTCTTAAGTTGTACTTGACCTCTGACCACATGACTGATAAACTCATGAGTGAAGTCATACGATGTCAAGTACAAAGAAAGAAGATATTTCTGATACTACTTTAATGCATCTTGTATTTTATGTATACATCAGGACCTTAAAATTTCATAATTAAAGCTGTAAACAAGTTTTCTTTTTCACTCTTTGAATGAGTTTTATTTTCAATTCTGTGAATGTGAATGTGATTGTTAAGGTAGCATTGTGATTTGGTAATATGTAATATGCCCAATTGCTACTTGCAAATTGTCAACTGGTCAGGGTGATATAACTAATAGATGATGTGTTAATAATTTGAACCATAGCTCTGTTTTTCACAGATATCACTGATTATTTTTGTAAATTTATCCCCACACCTGTTGTATACATACTATAGTAATGTAATGGGTCACATTGCTAACTACAAGCTTTAAATAAAAAATAAAAAAAAATGCCCAAACTGTTCTTCTCTTTTAATTTATTTATTGTACTTTTCTCCTCTCTTGCCAGTCGGCCCTGATCAGTCCGACCCACACAGCCATCAACCTCTCCCACTTTCTGAGGACTTACCACCATCTACGACATACACACACACACACGCACACACACACACACACACACACACACACACACACACACACCCTGTTACTTACATCTCAGGGTGGGGATCACTGGAAGAGGGGATCTTATACCTGACAGCATCTCAGTAAGTGCTCATTGGAGAAGAGTGCCTTGGTAGGCATTATGAAATCTGTAGTGAGAGACATGTCCTCCTGCACTGCCTGGTAGTGCATTCATGTTTTCTGGGCCAGACTTTGTGGGACACTGACAAAAAAAACAGGACATGCAGGCATCTACACTGCATGATGTTGGTGTCCCATCTCAGGTCCAAGGCTCCACTAGCACTGCCTTCCATGATCACCCAGGTGGCAGTGAAGTCTTTTGACAACCCCTCTGCAAGGTGGAGAGCATCCTCTGGGATGCTGAGCTCACCTCCCCAGGTTGGCTGTCTAATGACTTGGGTTCATTCCTGAACCCAGGTAGTCAGTGTTGCGAGTAGTAGTTGTTAGGAGGTCTAAACTTCACTTTCAGGTTCTTGGCAATATTGGGAATGCAAGTAATCACAGACACGTTGCATAAGAGTAATAAACAAGTTTATTACTAGCAAAAGGATAAAATCACAGTTGCTGTAAGCAGTTCTTACCAATACGAACTGGGAGCCAGTGCTAAGTGTTCCTTATACCTCAAGGTTTCTCTGTGTCTCCTGGGATCTCCGAGGTACAAGACTAGTGTATAACATTATATACCTATGATAATTACTATGGTTATTGTAAGATAGAAACATTTCTAGTTACAGAGATGAGCCCTATTGGCTAAATTAGAGGTGGCTCCATGGTCCAAGATAACATTATACAATTTTGTATAGTCATCAGTTTATGAACAAAAGAGTTCTTATACAGAGTCTTACATAACTCAGTGTAGTAGTACAAATCACCAAAAGGTGGCAGTGCCGACTTACATATCATAATTATTCCAAGGACACAGATGCCTTGGCATCTTACAAGTAAGAAATACACAGAAAATACATAGAAGAATATATGTATTAGCAAGCAAAGTGTATTACAACAATATGCATTCATATCCTGACATCTACTCTTGGACGGTAGATGTCCTTAGCCATATATGTAAGTATAACATATACTTAAGTGCTAGCTGTCTACAGTGTACCTCGGGAGGGTACCAATTAGGGTGCAGGGACCTCATGTAACATAATGCTACTGCTGTGATGGCAGGCCAGACCTCGCCCAAACTGTTCTAAAGTTATCCCTTCTTGATGTACATTACACTACTAACAAAATCTGATCAGAGCCACTATGGCTGCTTGAGTAGTATCCCTGCCACCTGCATTCATATGTCTATGTGGTGCCAGAGCACCAGTACAATTGTTTATTTGTCCCTGGTGTCTAGCACCACCCCCACACCCTCTGATCCATACACACGAAAAAGTTGTCCTGCTGCAGCAGTGACATAGCTACTAATGCAGAATGACTTTTCATGCTATGTTGGTAGTTATGTCACAATTCAAGTGCACCCATCAGTGCTTTTCATTGGACAGACGTCCGTTGAACTTTTGCACGTGTCAGCTGGCTGGTGGTGGATAATGGTGAAGTGAGGGTGGCAGACATCAGAGACTGATTTTTTCTTAACAACCATATATAGAATAATGTTCGAGTGCCCAAATATACAACATCGCTATTCTTAAACCTTGTGGTTTCCATGATGACAGAGGGATCACGCGAGCTTCACCCTCAAGGTCTTTGTTGTCATGGAAACCTCTCAGTATAAGAATATTATGATGTGTATGGGTTCTCTTATACTATCCTATATGTCCCAACTGCCCTTGCCTGTCAAGGGCTTGGCTCCAACCATACCATGAGCCTTGTTCTTAGAAAAGATTATCTGGGCACAAATGCATGAGGCGTCTGTCCATAAGTCCTCCTCCTTCTTATTATTGTTTCTTCAGTAATCCTGTTATGCCTTTAGCATTGATCTCAGTCTCTTAGCACTCCCGCAGATTTCCTTCCCTGAGGGATGCCTTTAATTGTATAGCCAGCCCTTCAAACCATTGGGAGGGTGAAAGTCTTTAGACAGAATGTGAGGCAATCTATCCTTTAATTGAAGTAGCATGTACAAAACCCTCTTCTGAAAATAATCAGTAATTCTTAGCCTCGAGGAATGGGGATCTAGGCCTTTGTTCTGCAGATGTTTCCTCTTCAGGGTTTTTTTTCCATCTCCCCTGTGCTGAAGGTCATAATTACAATGTAAAGTAATTAATTATTACTCTATGAAATGGAGCTGGATGGCGGTCTCTTTCTTCAACACTGGTATCTTTTCCACGGGCTGTATCTTGTCTCATTATGAGAAGTAGGTGTGCTGTTTATCATTCTATATACTGTGTGCCTTCCTGTCTTCCTCAGTGCTACCCATCATTGCCTTCCAGGTAATGGGCATGAACAAGCATTAGAAAACAGGCACGTAAAATTATGTATTCTGATTGACTACTGCCATTCAATTGGCACACAGTATGTGTATGTGCCAACACTGCCTCTTGAGGAAAAAGGTCCAGCCATGTAATCCATAATTTGAACAACTCAGAAATGGGACTGGATTTTCAAAACATGGCACAAGGCTTGCATCGAGCTGTGCACCAAACACTGATGTTTTAGCAGTGCACCAAACCTCTTTGCTGCAACTGTGCCCAATTTTACAATACTGGGTGTAGTTGCAACAGTTTCTATGATTTACGATAGCTGGCACCAAATATTTGGCACAAGCTCTGTAAAAAGGCCCTCGAGATTGTTGTAAGCTGGATGACAAAAAATTGGTCTAACTTGCAGCAATTTGCCCACGGGATAGAAAATCCCAATCTCCAGCCAACAGAATGCCACAAGCCCCGTGCAACATATGTTCAGCATACCAGGGGCTTATGACATTCTCAGAGGTTCTAACATCCTGCCAATAGAATTCACGAGCCACTTCACTCATTTCTGATTTCCATCACAAACATGAATGCCACCTTTACTCATATATAAAAACCTTCAACTAGGCCCTAAAAATAAAACATACTAAAAAAAAAAAATAATACTAACTGAAAGTTCTTTGAGATCATGATCCCCTCCTTACAAAGAGAACAATCACACTTCCACTGGCAACATCTGTCCCATCTTCCTCATTCCCTCTCTTGCTAAGTTGCAAGAGAAATTTGTCTACTGACTGTCTGACTTCCTACACTCTTCCAGCTTCTTCTCTTCATTCCAGTCTGGTTTCCAGAAGCACCATTCCACTGTATTCTCCCTATTACATGTCACTGACTCTGTCCTCGCTGGGATGAATCAGGGGCACATCATGGTAGCCATTTTCATTGATTTGGCCAATGCCTATGTTTCGGTTGCCCACCCACTCCTTCTGAACAAGCTGAGTTCTGTTGGCCTCTCGGCCTCCACTGTTAAATACCTCTGTTCCTACCTCTCAGGCCATCAGCAGTCAGTATAGCTCAATGACATCCTGTCCCCTCCACTCCCAGTCCAGGGTAGGATCCCTCAGGGCTCCATACTAGATCCAGTTCTGTTCTCTATTTTATTCAGTGACCTTCCCTCTGCCTGCATTAAGTTTCATATTTACATGTATGCAGAAGACACAGTTCTCTACACCTCAGGCTCATCAACTGAGGCTGTAGAAGTTTTGCTCCAGCAAGATTTCCACAATGTCCTACATTGGTTTCAAGTTAACCAGTTCTGGGTCAACACCAAGGATAAAGTGTCCATGACCTTTGGATCTAGCCAGAATCTGACCAGGCTTGATTCCTTCCCTTCCTTCGTCACCACCACCCAGGATGATTCTCCACTTTTAAGTTGTTCATTCCTTCAAGTATCTTTTGGTTGTGGCTTGACAACAGATTTTATTTCTTTGCCCACATTAATGCCATCAACACCAAGCCCTGCCCCAAGTCTAGTGGCCTGTACCTTAATAAAAACTGCTTGATCCCACATACCCAGTGGGAACTGGTTACCAAAATGGTGTTACCAGTCTCTGACTATGCAAATGTTGTTTATGGTACTGCTCCCTCCTCTTCTCTTGCCAGACTGAATACCCTCTGTAATGCCTTCCATTGTTTTGCCACAAACTCACCCCCCCTCACTCCCATCACTGCACATTGTACTCCTCCATCTCCATCCTCCCTCTTCTCTCACATTGTCATGTTGCCTGCAACACTGTGTAGTTTTCATCCCTAAATACTGGTTTGAGGTACTTGCCTCATACCTATCCACACTCATCTCTCCCCTTCCATCAGCCTCTTACTTTCTTCACTCCAGGGATCACCACGCCATCTCCCCCCCCTCATTCCTCCATTGGGCAGTTAGCATTTTTATATTGCCTCCCCTCCCTCTAGAACCCCCTCCCATCTTCCATCCATCTCTCATCCTCCTCAGCTTCCCTTAAGCACCAGCTTAAACTCCTGTTCTCCCCCTCCTGCTTTTATCAGATCCCTACCTGACTAGTCCTTTATTCCTCACCCCTCCTCAGTTCATGTCCCTTTCAATGGTTGGTTTTATGTCCCCCAGTTTCATTGTACTGATATGTTCAATCAGTTGTTAGATTGTGTTTCAGGATATAGAGTGTGTCATAATCCTGTCCCACGCTTTTGTTAATTTGCCCTTTTTTTGCCATATTGCACTACTTTTATTTGCACCTTATTTGTATGATATACATCAATTCTATTATATTTGCTTGACTGTCCCCCACTCCCTCCACCAGTTTGCACCTGGAGGTGAGCCATGGCTCATTGTGTCTTTCCCAGTTACAAATCTTTTAAATAAGTAAATTATAAATAAATAAATTACACATATAAAAAAATTAAAAAATCAAGCACTATGAGTTTTCATTTCTGGTGTTTTTAGATAACAATGAAAAATCACCTAAATATCCTAGTAAGTTTGATAGATAAATCTCTGCTTATACACATGCCATACATAAAATTGAGACTCTGGCTCTATATGAGGCCTGTCTGTCTGTGTGACTGTATGTCAGTGGAATATTGCAAAATTTCGAATTCATGCACTCCCTGTTATATATTTCATGTGTGTCAATCTGTGGTGGGGGAGTAAGCATTCTACTAGAGGAATACAGCGAAATATTGAATTCCTAGAGTCCATATTAAACAAACACATCTTTTATTGAATGTATAGAAAGACAAATGACTCACAGGAAGAAACTAGTTGTGGAGGGACTCTTTTACATTTTCTAAGCAATGTTTTTATTATATTTTTGGTGCTTTTTAACTTTCAGGAATTTTTTTTTAATTAGCTCAGCCCTTTTTCTAAGTCCAATAAGATCCTTCAGGGTGTGGGTTACTGGTTGACACCAGAAGTGACAGGTCTCATCATGCCTCTGGATGTGTGGGTATTCACCAATTCCCTGCATCCTGGTAGGTCTTATTGGTATACTCTGCCTAGGTAGACATATGAAGACTTGTAAAGAGAATGGATGTGCTTGAGAAGCCCAGGCCTAGGATTAGTGAAAACATATTAGTATAAACTGACGTCAAACCAAAGGAACTGAACTGTATCCTTTCACATTAAACATGCTCAGCAGCATCTTTATGGATCTTATAGTTGTCTATTCCTGTTTCACAAGAAGTGGATACCCACTAACAACTCCTCCTCTGTGCACAAACATTGAAGTATTAATATTTTCATAGTGACCTTCTCAGGAGACTAGTGTGGACCGCACAGGTCACTGTTAATAAAATGGTAATTGTGTTCTTGTAGTGCAGTGCTGGCACTAACCACTCACTATGTCAGTGACCCAAGTTCAGAAACTCACTCAAGATGCTTGGGAGCTCAACAGGGAGGGAGGGAGGACTGAGTGTCCTGTGTACAGCTATCCTCCCTTGGGGAGGGAGTGCACTGCATAATTTTACTTTCCTGCCACCTATCAGAGGCTGGGTAGTAGCACAGTGGGTGTACACCAGTGGAGAGGGGCAACCGCTGAATGGTAGCATGCACACACAACATCATGTGCTTCCATTTGGATCAGTGTATGCCAGCCACCCTCACAGTAACAATTAGAAGGAAAATCCCCCAGTCAGCAGGATGACACCAGTAAAGAAAAACAGTTGGTATACACTCACATAGTGACCTTCAAGCAATAACTAATTGAAAAGTCACAAGTAAATGAATGCAAAATTAGCAAATTTATTTACAAGAAATATAGACAGTTAGAACAGATCACTAAGTGCACCGGTGCTCCTTTGCACTTCGCTCAGATGAGCTTTACCAGGAGGTAGGTCCTTGAAGTTATGGAAATCCCTTTTATACTGACATAAAAAAACTAGAAACCAATCAGATGCTTACATAGCAGATTCAATGCAAATAAGTGAGTGGTTAAGGGATACAGACAATTTATTAATTGATTGAGTGATTATTTATTTATTTATTAATTTAGTTGATAACTAGGTAGGTACACTGGTCCTAGGGACTGTTTTTAGGCAAGATCTGGGCCATTGAGATGGCACAATACAGCACATACTGTAATACAAGATGAAGATAGCAAGAACAATCTCACTGTACAAATACATAAGGAAGGAGCATACATAACAGTGCAGATTCAGTATACAATTGGAGCAATAAGCAGGAATATTGGAACAATAAGCAGGATACAACTGCAGTAGCAAGACTGAGAGACATATAATACACTATACTAACCGGTGTATCAACACAAAAGTACAAAATCATTATACAATTGGAACAATGAGCAGGGTAAAACTGCAGCAGCAAGAGCGAATAACAACAATGCATAATAATAACCAGGGTAACAACATGAAGAAGACTAAGACAGAGAAAGAAGTGTGAACAATTCAGGTGAAGCATAGGGTACAAGCAGCACAGCACCATCGAATCATGGGTTGAGGGGTATCCAGGGTAAAAACAGTGGAAGAAACTGAAACTTTATATATAAGGAGGACATTAATTACAGTAACAAAATTAGACAACGCATTAATAAATTCAGTCAATTGTGATGTTGTTGAAAAGCCTAAAAGAAAGATAATTACATTATAGTCATCTAATTGTGAAAGCTTGTCAGAAGCACAATTGTCTTTTTAAACTTCTCAAAAAAAATCAAGAAAACTTAAGTATGGATTTTCAGTGAACAGTAAAGGCAGTAATTAAACAAGGTTCACAGTAATAAAGATAGAGCAAGTAAGGCAGTGTGTGTTGAGTCAGGAACAGCCCCCATATCATTCCAGGACATATTTCTATGTATTGATGATGGGAAACAGAAGCAGGAAACACCTGCACCCTCCAAACCTCCAACTGCAAACTGTGAAAAAAGAGAGAAAAGAAAACAGTGTTAAAGTAACAGTTATATCTTAGGTAAAATACAATTTAGGTTATTGAACAGGGTTTAGAATCAAAGAAACACAAAGCAAATTTTCAGTTATCAAATGACAGTGACAAGTTGTGGAGGGGGGGATGTTTCACCTTAATCATATAATGATAATAATAATAACTTTATTTTGTAGAGCACCTTTCATAATATCAAGGTGATTCACAGATGCATACAAAATCCAATAAATTCAATAAATATAGATAAACTCACAGAAAATCAGGAAAAGCTTTGCTCCATAGAAAAGTCTTCAGTGCCTGCTTAAAGCTCCCCACTGTCCTGCACTCCCATAGCTGATGTGGCAGAGAATTCCAGAGGGTTGGGGCAACAAACACAAAAACGCGAGCCCTGGATGGATTTAAACTAACCCTCGGAATCTCCAGCAACCCCTCTTCAGCTGAGCGGAGCTATTGCACAGGGGTGTAAGGAATCAGAAGCTCTTTCAAGTAGTCAGGACCAAGTCTGTGTAGGGCTTTGTAGGTTAACAAGCCTACCTTAAAGGTGATCTGCCACTAAACCAGCAGCCAGTGCAGATCGCACAGCACTGGGGTAATATGAGATCTCCGTGATACCCCAGTCAATAAATGTGGAGAAGCATTCTGCACTAGCTGCAAGCAGTGGATATCAACCCCAAGAAGCCATAAGTAAAGGGAGTTACAGTAGTCAAGGTGCAAGGTCGCAAAGGCGTTGACCAAAATGGGCAAATCACTGACCAGAAAAAGGTTCTTGATCCTGGCAATGTTTTTAAGATGGTAAAAGGCTAACTTGATGACTGCCGACACCTAATGATGAAGGGTCATCCCATCATCAAGTATCACTCCCAGGTCGTGCACCCATTCAGAGGTAAGGATCTGAGTGCCCCCAAAAATAAACAAGAGGGCAGATCAGTCCTCCACCCCTCTGTCCTGTGACCCGGGTCCACCACCAAAACCTCAGTCTTTCCTGCGTTCAAATTTAACCCGCTGGAACTCATCCAATCATGGATTTCAGTGAAACAGCTATTAAATACTGATAGAGCACTAACCTGGTCAGGGGCAAAAGACACGTAGAGCTGGGTACCATCAGCACAGCAGTGAAACCTCATCCCATACCATCTTACAATGTCTCTAAGGGGCAGCATATACACTGCAAGCAACATGGGGGACAGCAACGAGCCCTGAGGCACCCCACAAGGCAGAGAGAAAGACTCTGAATAAAATATTCCCAAGACAACTCTCTGAGTTCTACTGGTGAGGAAAGATGAAAACTATCTGAGCACTGTACCAGTCAGCCCACCAGTGGACCTCAGGCACTCAAGCAGGACCCCATGGTCCACAGTGTCAAAAGCTGAAGAGAGATCAAGGAGTACCAAGATGGAACGGTTTTTCCAATCTCTCACCATCAGGATATCATTGCGCACCCGAACCAAAGCAGTCTCAGTATTATGCCTCTTATGAAAACCTGATTGGAGAGGTTCGTATAAATTATGGATAGTTAAATGGTTCTACAGCTGAGTTTCCACAACTTTCTCAATAACCTTTCCCACAAAAGGAAGATTCAAGATGGGTCTGTAGTTCGCTAGAGTCTCCGGGTCCAAAGAAGCTTTCTTCAGAAGAGGTGTCACCACCACCTCCTTCAGGGAACTTGAAAACTCACCTGATTCCAAGGAGCACCAGACAATCTGAGCTAAGACCAGGCCAATGATATCACTACAACCCAAAATAAGGGAGGTAGGGCCTGGGTCTAAACTACAGCACATGGGGTGCATCCCTTGGACAATTCGTTTATATCAATGAACTCCAGCAGGTCAAAGGTACTCCAGGAAACACCGGACATAATGACCAAGTATCAACCAACAGCATCCCCCATAGGACGAGACTGACGGATCTCCTGTCTGATGTCAGCCACCTTATTCACAAAGAATCGAGTGATGTCATCACACTCCATTTTGAAAAAACTCGATGGAGCTGCTGACAGGCTGGGTTGCACAACCTGTCCACAGTTTGGAAGAGTTGAGCTGGCCAATTCCTAGCAACAGCGATTTCCCTGGACAGGAATTCTGCCTTCTCACAGGAAATCATTGATTAATAGAGATGATAATGCTCTAACAAAATAAGATGTTCGGCATTTAGCACTGATTCTGTACGAATTTCACAGGAAATGTTTAATGTTCCAGTCAGTGTTCAAGCCTCTTGGTTGCAGACTATTCAATGAAAATATCCAGTAGCTTTCTTGCTGTAACAATTGAAATAAGTCTGATTCTACCTCTTTTGCCAATTCTCACCTGTTCAATATCCATAAACTGTAATTCAGAAGGGTTACTGTTACATATTTCCAGAAAAATACATTGCTACAGGGCAATCCATGTTACTTCTGTGAGTATCTCAGATGTGTTTCTGAATCCATTTCAGGGGGTGCACTGTCCTACCAACATAAATTTTTTCACAACTACAGCACAGTAAGTAAACCACAAAGCTGGTGACACAAAAGATGAATTGTCTAATCTGCACTGATCTAATGCATTGTGGAAGACGGAATGTGTTCCCCAGTTGTAGTGAGTGAAAATGTTGCAGCTGCCACATTTGTACATCCCAGATGGATGAATGGGTAGCCAGGTAAAGGGTTGTGCATCCCTGATCTCTGACAAAACTTGTCTGTGTACTAGTCTAGCTTTTAGATTTTTGGTTCTACTGAATTTTATTATTGGTGTAGTGCCAAGGCTTTCTGCAAGGGTTGAGTCTCCAAAAAGAATGGGCCAGTACTGTTTCACAGTGTTTCCTATTTTACCACACATTATTGAATTCTGTGGTAAAACAGATAGGTGCATTTTAATAGGATTCCTTGGCTTCTGGTTGTAACAGAGTTGACCTCTTGAGAGATTTAGCTGTGTTGTAGCCTGAGTCTAAGAATCTTCTGCTATACCCCCTAATCAAGAAACACTCCCTTAATTCTAGAGATTGTGTTTCAAAGTTGTTGATGCCCAAGCAGTTCCTTCTCAGATGGAGGAACTGCCTACTGGGTGTCAAGTCCTTCAGGGATCTCTGGTGGGCAGTCCAGAAAAGTAATAGATTGTTCTTAGATACAGGTTTTCTATAACATTTTGTCATCACTTCATTTATCTATTTATTGAAAATTGGTAATTGAGAAAGGCACACTGAGCCAAGGCACATTTCCATTCTTAACTGGGAAAGGCATACTGAGCCAATACTGCTTTCTGTTGGTAACTGGGGAAAGCAGAATGAGCCAAGGCACATTTCTATTCTTAACTGGAAAAGGCATACTGAGCCAATATTGCTTTCTGTTGGTAACTGGGGAAAGCAGAATGAGCCAAGGCACATTTCTATTGGTAACTGGGAAAGGCATACTGAGCCAAGGCTGATTTCTATTGGTAACTGGGGAAGGCACACTGAGCCAAGGCACATTTTTATTGGTAACTGGAAAAGGCACACTGAGCCAAGGCACATTTCTATTGGTAACTGGGAAGGGCACACTGAGCCAAGGTACATTTTTATTGGTAACTGGGAAAGGCATATTTAGTCAAGGCTCATTTCTATTGGTAACTGGAGAAGGCACACTGAGCCAAGTATCATTTTCATTGATTACTGGGAAAGGCACACTAAGCCAAAGCTCATTTTTAGGTGCAGCCCAGGGGGAGGGGGGAGGGGAATACAAGCCAGGCTATACATCAGTAAGATATCAGTGAGCAATTCTGTGACAGCTTATATTACAGAGCACATTAACAGGCAACAGCTACTGGAGGAAGTAAAACAGACAACAATTTACAATTGGTTATGCCAAGGACATAGTAAATACAATATAAATGTATGTTGTTGTGGTTGATGTTTAAAGTGATATCCAAAAGTTAATCACCATGGGATCAATGTTGCATGTGAATTTCAAGTATATATCATTGCAGTATAGCCACACCATAAATTCTTTAGTCTCATTTTCAGATCCCTGCCACACACAAATCATGTCATCAATGTAATGTTCCCATTTTATTATCCAACTGTGGTAGGAGTTGATTGTTTTGTTTAGTACAGTCTGAATTTCTCATAAGTCCAAAAAGTGGTTTGCAAATGAGGGGCCATCATGCCCACATTGCCTTGCCACAGCACTGGATGAAGTACTCTGCATTAAATTAAAAATAATTTCTTTTTTAGCACAAATCCTAAACCTTCTGAAGTCAGATTAGTGGGCATAATATCTTGTAGAGGGTCTCATTCCATAAAATACATACATGCCTCAAATCCTTGTGGATGTTGCATCAATGTATAAAATGATTCGACATTGATCTCCAAGCAAAATTATTGCACTTATCCAACACATGACTATGAGCCCCACTCACCAGATCCTGGTCCAGAGCAAGGGATGCAAGTACGTACCATGGAAAATGAATGATGGGGCTGGGATTGTACTGGTACATAGGGGTGGGACAGGCAGAACAGGAGATAAATACAGGATTACAAAATATGGTATGTGTGATTCAGTCCAGCCTAACTACGTGCTGTGGATTGGTACAATAGGGAAAAAATGATCATAGGTATGTGACAAATCAGTTTGGAAGCTACTGGTTTCTAGGTCCTATTTTGAAAAGATTTTTGCAATAGGTGCTAAATGTGAGAAATCATTCTGAAAATAGGGATCAGTTGTCAACAGCTCTTGCTTAATGTTTTATATTTTTATCCCCTATTACTGGAGCAGCACCTCTAGGCTCAGTCTAACTCTCAGCATTGTGCTCCCCTGTTCTTGTATTTGTTCACTCTCTAAGGGAACAGTGAAGGTCTAGCTCCATTGTGGATTTCATTGGTAGGGTCTACAGCTTTTCTTTGTGAGTCTGTCAAGTGTGGGAGAGTGTCAGACATTTGGGTCGGTGGGGCCTGAGAGTGCCAGCATCATGCTTTATGCTGCTGCACTTCCAGTGCTTTTCCTCCATCCTTGCTCCCAGCCTTCTAGATGCACATGACTGGGGTGGAGAGGAACATGCACATGTGTAAGGCATGCTTGTGTTGGAGAGTTAGATGGCATTTGCCCTCCTGCAAGCAACTCCAGCTGCACCAACACTTGTGGTCATCTAGGTGGCAGTATTGCAGTAGAGTCTGTCTTTTGGGATACTTAATGCTCCTCTCACTTGTCAGTCTCTGATGCCCAGGACTCATTCAGAAATGTTGCTTGCCAGAGTCACAAAAGGCAGCCCTTTCACTGTATTGACAGGTCTGCTACCAAAGCCCATTTCAGTCATCAGTCTGTCTGTCTTTCTCTCACTTTCTCACTGACTGAGCTAACTCACTCACTCACTCACTCACTCACTCACTCTTCTATAGGTTGCTGTCCAAATGCCTCTCTAGCCCATCAGTTCTTGAAACTTACTGTAATCTCCTAACCAGGTTACTTAAGCAGATCTATATTAGAAAAGGCACATATCTCCTATGAGACATGTTGCAAACCAGACTTTATTTGTGTCCATAGCAAACAACTTAACCTACATGTCATATATATCAAATAAACTGGCATTTCTTGACTGAAACACTAAGAGAACTAAAGTGCCTTACAAAATAGCAATGTGAAATAATAATAGAACAAAAATAGAACGTGTTAAATAATACCAACTTGTTGGGGGCATTCTGTGTGAATGATTAACATATGTTCTTTCTCCACAGTCCCAGCCAATCAGGTTAATTGGAGGTCAGACCTAATAACGATATTAATCAAGCAATCAGAAGCAATTCTGGTTCTGAGTGAAACCATTGAAAGTGCAAAAGGACTCCTGGAGTGCAGTAGCCCATTGAAATTTGATTGAGTCATTGTGCAGTGCTGGTGGTACTGTCATTATTCTCACCAGACAACTGGGCAGAGTTCAAAACTGCTGCTGGCTTTCCACCATGGTGCAGAACAAAGAGGCTGGAAGTGATTGTTTCCCAGAACCACTTGAGCTAATTTTAGGGAGGAATTTGTCAGGGTGCCTCAGGAAGCTGTGTTTATAACCAGGGATAACAGCGGCTACTGTCTGACTTCCATATCTAACATCAGATCAGATTCTGTTCTAAAAGACATAAGAAAAGTTTACCATTACTGATGACAAGCAAAGTGCTCAACTCCTACCTGCCTCACCCTGTTTATGTCTGAAGTGCTCAATGCCATATTGCCTTTTACATACATTATAGACAAATATAATAATCTACAGATACACATTTTGCTGCTACTGCACAATACTTCTGATACTGTTGCATGTTTAATATGTATCAGATATGGAGAAGCCCAGAGCTGCTCCAAACCAACAAATCCAAGTAAAGCTGAATTAAAGCAAAGCTGTAATTGCCACTAGTCAAAGCCGTACTCAATACTTATGACAAAGCTTACTACTAAGCTGCTAAGGACAACATAACTCTGGTATTGTTTGCATCAATCCTACCTGTACCAGCTTGTTTGTATCTATGTCTTAAGTTACTGTTATACTGTGTTGTACTGTTATACTGTGTATTTTCGTTTGTCTTACTGTGACAAGGTACCTTTGTAAATGAGTCTATGGCTCAAAGGTTTTCCAAACTGCTGTTTAAATAAATAAATAAAAATAAATAAAATTATAAGACAGTTATAGGCAGGAGGCAGATAATGTATTCATAAATTCTGGACTGGTAGATTTTTAGACTATTGCATTTTACCTTCTCTAGCTCTCCTCTCCTCATAATGGAAGTAAAAATAACTCCCATCCCACCATAAAACATCAATTCTAAGCACATGGATTAGACACTGTTAAATTATACTATGTTTCCTGCAAGAAAAATCAGTGTAGCTAGGTTTCTTTTGTACTCTGAGGCCCGGATTTTCAGACTGCGCCTGGCAATGGGGCAAACATGGGTGTAGTGCATCTGGGATGCGCTGGGGCCAGGACCAGGTGATATTCAATGGTGATGCACTATGGCACTGCACCATTGAATATGTCATGGACTGTGCATGGAGCAGTGGCACTGTGCCGGCGAAAGCCACAGATAGGGAGCATGGTAATGTGCCAGCACAAACGCAGTTGTGCTGGGTGCAGCACCCATGATATTCTCAGAAGAGGGCATGCAAATGAGGCCATAAAATATGCAAGGCACAACTGTGGCCATTTGCTTGTCATTATGGCTCCATTTGCATGCGTTGCACAGGGCAGCCTGGAGAAATGCACCTGGCACCTGCACAGAAAGACGTGTGGACTGAGGGGGTCCTGGGGCATCCCCCACCCCATAGCTGTGATTGTGGGTATTGGTTATGGAAAAACAAACCCTGATAGTCTAGTGGTATCCCCCTCCCTCCCGTAGCCACAATCACAGATAGAATGTCACAACTACATTCCCAGGTAGTCCAGTGGTCCCCCCCCACCCCTAGCCCTGATCACTGGTAAAATGACATTAATACAGTCCCTGATGGTCTAATGGTTCCCCTCCCAACCCCTAGACCTGACCTCCAGCAAATGACATGAGAACATTCCCTGGTGGCCCAGTGGCACCCCACCCCTCCGACCAACCCAGGCCTGCTTACCCTGGTCCGCCATCATCGGCGGGCAGCTGCAACCCATCTGCATACTACCCAGCCACCCACTGAATGACAGCTTACAGTATAGGCTATAAGCACATTGGTCCATAATGTGGACCAGTGGGCTTGCAAAGCATACTGTACTAGACAGTCATAAATATGTGAATGACTTCATTCACATATTTGTGCCTGTCTACTACAGTATGCCTTGTAAACCCATGCTGTACGCTGTCATTCAGCGGGTGGCTGGGTGGTATGCAGGTGGGTTGTAGCCACCCACCAATGATGGGAGACAGCGGGGTGGGCAAGGGGTCCTGGGGGGATGCCACTGAACCACTAGGGAATGTTCTCATGTCATTTACCGGAGATCAGGGCTAGAGGTGAGGGAGAACCACTAGACCACCAGGGACTGTATTAATGTCCTTTTTGCTGGTGATTGGGGCTGGGGTGGTGGTGGGGGGAACCACTGAACTACCATGAAATGTAGTTATGACATTCTACTGGTGATTGCAGCTATGGCAGGGAGGGAGGGGGTACCACTAGACTACCAGGGATGATATGGGTGCTTGTGGATGGTGTTCTGGGTGGTCGGGTGGCCACCCATAGTTGGTGGCTGCTGTGTTGCACCCTGCAATACAGCAGCCTAGCTGTGGGTGGCCAGCAGATGTTCCTGTTTTTTCCTGGCACAACTTTGCACCCAGGTTTTCAGTGCAGCTGGAAGTTGTGCCAGCATATGCACTGCACATCCAAGGCTGAATATCGGGATGTGCCTAATATGCATGGGAATACCCGCTTCAGATGCACTGCATACAATTGCAGTGTACCCTGGCCCATCAGGATTTGCACTGTGCTAATGCCCCTTTTGAATATCACGCTGGGATGCATTGCGGGATTGCAACTGGTGACCCTGAGTTGCACCAGGTGCATCCCTTTGAATGTCCGGGCCTAAAAAACAAAGTGCTGTAACATGGAAGGGTAGCCCATCAATAGCACAATTGCTGAACAGCCACCCATGACACCCTCGAGGGAATCACAGTGCCAACACCTTTGCAGGACCAACAGTTCCTCCCATCTCTGAGTTGTGCCCCCGGAGTTGGAATCTAAAAGAAGGGTGGAGTGTGGGGGGTGGGGGTGGCTTAGCCCCCTCAAAAAAAGTAATTTCCCAAACTGGTCGCTTTGCTGGTTCAGTGCCCTTGTCACAGGTAGCCAATCCACAGTTGGGGTTTTGACATGGAACCACATGGAAGGCTGCTTGTTTGGATGTCACTCACAGCTTGCACATTGCCAGTCAATGTTTAATGATCACTCAAGAGCCCTGCTTTCAAATGTTTGTTGGCTATTGACATAAAATGATGGAAAGTGTTTTGAAAACAGGGCCCATTTGAGATTGTTCATGGTCATGATTAGTTACACCAATATTCCCTTTAGGTTTGCATGTTATAGTTGTATATTATATATATATATATATATATATATATATATATATACATATATATATAATATTATATTATGTTATATATTATATATGTTGTATATTAGGTTTGTAATGTTTGTTGTTTGTATGTTTAGGGAATTCACACAGCAGTCTGCATCCTTGATGTCTGCACTGTTGTCCTTTCTCTAGTTGAAGCTTACAATATAGCACTACCAACTCTGGAAAATCAGGCTTAAACACAGTGCGGAAACTGAGACTGCAGTTCTGTGCAGTCCTATAATTGGTTGTGCTGCCCTGTTTGAGGCATGACTTTCAGAAAGAACATTGTACCACAATCTCTACTACCCATATTTGGTTGTTGCCCAGGTGGAAGCAAAAAGATTCCATTAAACTTTTTATGAGCATAGGACTTCACCTTGTGTAATAAAATATCATTCTTCCTTTAAAACAAGGGTGTAAAGCAATTACAGTATACAGCACATCTCTATGTGTGGATGTTTTCAAGCATATAGGATTGCAAATGATTAGGTAGAAGCAACATGCTGCCAGTAACTGCAAGGCAGTTGAGGTTCAGTCACCTGATGTTAACTTTACGATCTCCTTTTTTTATGGAAGGTATTTGAGGTGATAGGTGGTAGGCCAGTTGAAGAGATGCACACATCAACATAATATTTGACTCTGGATGCAGAAAAGCCCACAGTCTGTAAATGGCATTGATCTTTGTGTTCTGTGATCTGCTTTGAATGTTAAGCAATCCTGATTATGTTGGATCTGTCAACAGCTTTTGATACAGTTGCATGTAGGGCACTTTTACTGTACATGTTGGAATTCCTAAACAGGGTTCTCTCGGTAATAATGGGAAACTTCCCCTTACTGCAGATTGCCGTGTACTGTTGTGTACGTCATGAATCCTTACCTGAGCCCATCTGGTTCAATATCCTGTATACGCCACCATAAGGAGCAATCATCAGGTTCAGTAGTACAATCTGAGTTATTGCTTATATGTATTTCATTTGTTGCAAAACATTACATTTAGTCATCAGTTAGAGCTGACCCTGAATACCACAAAAAATAAGGAATTTCAGTATTAATGTAACAAACATCCCCCTGAACCTTGGTGAGTCTGTGACATAGTGTTTCTTAGGCTTTAAATGATCATGTGAAGCAGTATTAGTGTTGCCTAAACTCCATCACCGTCTTTACAATAGGCACACATCAATGCTTGGGAAGAGGGTGAAGTAGTTAGGGCAATGCTAATGCTGCATTGCACAAATGTTCAAATCCCAGGAAAACCTATGGCACAGACTTACCAATGATCAGCTGAAATTTTTTTTACCCCAGTATTACATTTCCTTCTTACTTTTGTGCCATCAGGGTCAACCCTAACTGATGCCTAAATGTGTTTTTTTTTTTTTTTGCAATGAAAACCTTATTTTTTAAAAAGGAAATTTAAGGACCACTGTGATGGCCCAGTGGTTAGGGTACCTGCCTTCTAATTGGTGGACCACAGGTTCAGTCCGGAGTTCTGAGGTCTTAGTCAAAAAGTGATAAGAGCTAGAGGAGCAATCCACTGGATGCTGTCTATTCTGTGAATAGGGCTCCTGAAGTCCCTACAAAATAGCTGTCCCGTGGTGGCCCCAGGGGTTTAGGAGCCAGTCTGCATGAAACTTGACATACTGCTGCATCCATGCAGGACATTGGGTCAGGTGAATGGTGCTGATTGGATTGTTTGCTAGCATAAAGCCATTGAACCAGTTTTCTTTCAAATGGTAGGTCCTGAGATTAGTGTATGATCACACATCAAAAACGGTAAAGATAAAAAAACAATTACAAATGATTCTTTTGCATGGCAGTGCCATTTCAACCAGTAATTAATGACATAGCAAGCTCAACTCTGGCTCATTCATTGAGATTTAGTCACATGTCTTATACGTGTTTATTACATTTTGTAGGGGTGCTACTGGTGCTCAGGCAACATCAGAAATAAACAGGATCCAGTGCCCTCACTCCCAAATACTGTTCACTGTTGCCTCCTGCTTTCTCCACTCTAGGGAATGTCACAGTTTTGCCACTCCTCACCCATATTTCTCTGCTAGGCAATCCACCATCTTCCAGTGAGTTCCATCATGCTGGAACAAACTTCCCTCCTCCCTCTGCTACTCCCAATCCCCTAGCTCCATCAGGCACCAGCTGAAATGTATACCCCCCACACTTGTTCCAATTACCTTTTCTCCTGATACTTTGAAAGCTGAATCTTTATCCATCCAGGTTATTATTCTTGTTTCTGTTTTATTGCCAGTTCTATGCTCTGGTAAGTATACCCTGCACTTCATTATCTGTACATGCAATTTTGTCATTAGTTATTCTATCATTGTATCATATTTTTCTTTATCTTCTATTACATTTGCTACTGTGCATTCATTGTTTGCTGCTTGCTCCACCTATCCATCCCCAGGGTCACACATAGAAATGAGCCTTGGCTCAGTGTGCCTCAGCAAATCATTTTTAAGTCATTCTGTTTTCTTACACACTTTCTTTTTTCATTCCATGATTTGACAAGGTGCTCTTGGTTTTATAATGTTGCTGAGTTCTGAAAGCTTGAGTATCAATGACAAGGTGACCCCCTCATAGGTCAGGTACCTACTGTTTTAGTTTTAAAATGCCAATATGAGCTATAATATCACTGCTTTCTCTATCTGTCATATAAGTAGACCACTCTCCAGCTTCATTTTTTTAAACAGAGTGCTGGCCCATAAGGGACTCACAGATGGCTAGTGGGAATCATGCAAAATAGTAGATTGCCACACTTCTACTGATCCACTTTGTATTTAAAGTAACCAAGGGGGGAGGCTGAAGAAATGAGGGAAGCCGTGAATGATCCCAAGCATATAATGGAGCAGCAGTGAAGAAAAGTCCAGCAAAAATAGATTCCCAAGGGGTAGTGGGAAATAGGAGTAAGGGGGGAAGGGACAGGAGGGTTGAGAGGTGGAACTATGGTTGAGAAAAATACTAGGGAGGGTGGGCAGTGGGAGGATAATAAGGGGAAGGACAGTACCAGTGGAAAGAGAAGGTGAAGGATGGACTAGGGAAGGGAGGGCAAAGTAGGTGCAGGGAGGGACAAATAGAGTGAAGAGCCATGTCTGCCAATGCAAGGAGCCTAGGAAACAAAACTCCTGATCTTGAAGCTACCACTAGGAAGTCAGACCTGGGTCTGATGACCATAACAGAATCATTGTGCATAAAGACAACCACAGCTAGGAGGTGGCCCTACTGGGTTACAACAGGTTTAGAAGGGATAGGGCAGGGAGGAAAGAGTGGGGTTATTTTATATGTAAGGAAAGGTATAAAGATCACAGAAATACAAGGATACAGTGAGTAAAATAAGGGTCTGGAAGTTCTTTGGGTTGGTCAAAGATGGGGTCCGGGGACTTTATACATGTGGGGGTGGTGCACAGTCCACCAACACAGGGGAGGATTTGGACAGGATTTTGGTTGAAGCCAAAGGTGAACCAGCAAGCAAAGAGGAAGTAGTAATTATGGTTGACTTTAATCTGCTGGATGTGGACTGGAACATCCTGGCCACAGCCACAAATAATAGTGAGGTTATCCTAAATGCTGGCACTTCAGCATTGCAGATATCACAGTGGGCAACCTCATGTGTATAAGCAATCATTGTACAATGTGGATTGGGCAGGAGAAAAAACACAAGGATGAGGGTCCTGGACTTCAGGAGAGCATATTTTAAAGAAATGGGAGACCGCTTTAGGAAATACCTTGAGGGGGATGGTAGCCAGAGATACTGTAGGTAGAGGCACAATGGGCCAGAATAAAGGAGGGAATAACAAAGGTAATGGCAAACTGTTTAAAGGTAATAAGCAAGGGTAGGAGAAGAAAGAGGCCCCTGTGGTTCTCAAAGGAGGTGGCTATGGCAGTAAGGGAGAAAAAAATAGCTTTCAGGAAGTACAAGAAAACCCAAACAGAGGCAGACAGGGAGGTGTATCTAGAGAAATAAATGGATGCAGAAAGGAAGGCAAGGACAGCAAAGACTCAAACTGAAGAACACGTTGCCCAGGAGGTCAAGAATGGGGATAAGAGTAAGTTTCTTTCTATACATGAGTGAAATGAGGAAGGCAAGGGGTGGTATAGAGATGATTGGGGAGGGGGTACTGTGCAGATGAAGGCCAAGAAAAAGCTAAAATGTTAAAGTGGAACAGTCAGCAATAAGAGCCTCACACCCAAGTGTGAGGCTGATTCCAATTAGCCCTTTGTGTGCAAAACACTTTTTTTACCTAATGATTACTGCAGTGTAGTAGACTGTATCAGGCTAATGTCATTGACTTGTAAGCTGACATTTTCTGTAAACAGAAATGCCAGACCCCCCTGCTGATGACATCAGAGGAGGACTGTGAAGGCCAGCCCAGCAGTGCAGCAGTAGGGCTGCCACTCACGGTGCCAGTGACCTGGGTTCAGGAACAGACTCGGGAGGCTAGAGGGCCAACTGGGGTGAGGTAGGACTGAGCATCTAGAGGCTGCTCTCCTCCTCTGGGGAGGGGTGGGTTGCAGATACTGCTGCTTTACCACCACCTGGGTGACCACAGGTGAAGGTGCAGTGAAACAGCATGCAGCAGGGTGGTAGGACATCGGCTGGGAGCTGGAGCGCTGACACATCTTGATGTGCCCAACCCCTAGGCTTCCTTAGCATGCCAATGCCCTGAGGGCTGGGACCAGAAAATGCAGTAAACCCCCGCATCAGGCACCTGAAGACAGGACCCGGCCGTCCTGAGAAATCCATAACCAGGCTCCATAGAAGGGGTTGATGAGGCCTCCCAACACACACTGAAGGACTGGAGGAGACTATTGGGGGTCTCTCTCCTCCCCTCCTGGGGGGTAAAACTGAGGCAGGATGGGGGGAGACTCACCAGCACCTGGAGGGAGGTACCTGGGGCAGACCTATGGGAGCATGCATGGCATTGGGCTCCTCAAAGATAGGAGCTTGAGGTGATGAGTAAGGGGAAAAAAGAGGAGGACTGCAGCAGTGGGAGATTCAGTAGCCTACAATGAATGAGTTTTTATAAGCTGTAATCTTCTGTTTGCTGGTCTGCTGTTCTCCTGGTGCTAGATATAGTGACAGAGTAGTAAGCCCCATGAGCACAGCAGGACCAGCAAACATCTGATTAGCTTACAAAATCTTTAACATGTATACTGTGAGCTACTGAATCTCCAAGCTCTGCAGTCCTCCTCTGATGTCATTTACAGGGAATTCTGGGATTTCCGGTTACAGGAAATGGAATCTGAGAAGTCAGCAAAATTAGCCTAATACATTCTACTATTCTATAGTAAACTGTAAGTAAAAAAAAATGTTTGTTTTTTTTTACACAAAGTGCAAATTGGAATCAGTCCTACACTTGGGTATGAAGTTCTTATTGATGACAGTTCCCCTTTAAATAAAAACTTATGCTCAGTCTTCGCAGTGAAAGAGGGGGATGGGCTGACATGCATTAACATGCACTGGGGAAAAGGGAAGTGGACACAAGCCCATTTATGGAAGAGACAGTCTACCAGGAGTTGGAAGCCCTAAAGGAAACAAGGTGATGGGAATGGATGGCATCCTCCAAGAGTACTTAAAGAGGAACTAAAGTCAAAATTTAAAAAATAAATGTTATGCCAAGTGTTTTGATTTGTAGGTGTAATCCTAGTAAGTCATTTCCTTTATTTGCTTAAAGGAGGTTTTTTTCCTAAATTTGCTTGCTGGTTTTATGGCACCTGGAGGTTCCCATGTTAGCATTTTTATGATTTTTCTTGTTCCTATAAGGCTTTCTGTCCTGTGAGACAGTGATGTGCTCAGGGCCATTGATTTACAGAGTGATAACTGCTGCAGCAGCAATCTACTATTTGAGCCTGATATTGTGGATTCAACTAAATAACTCTGTCTAATCCAAACTTTCTGTTTTCTAGGTATGTGTGTAGGTCAAGACAGCAAAAGTGAATGTTTTGTTTTTAAAGCTTTTCAAGTCATCAAACTACATGCACCCATTAAAAAAAGCACACAAATCACCCAAGGTCACAAATGTTATAAGTAGTGAAGGCTCTAGCTATTTTCTTGCAGAGTGGCCCACTCAGTTATCCCTCAGACATTTGCCATCTATAAATGTAGGTTTCATTAGAGTTTCCAGGACAAGAGAATTACTTAACATCACAGAACTACTACTGTAAATTTGAGAAAAAAACAGCTCTTGCTGAGTTAATGGTCCTGGACACGTGGCAATCACAAGGGACAAGAAGGATTGCTGGAACAAGAAGAGCCATTAAAAATGCTAACATGGAGATCACCAGGGGACATAAAACCAGCAAGCAAATTAGGACAAATCTCCTTTCAGTAAGTAAAAGGAAGGACTTACTAGGAGTGCTCTTACCACTCAAAACACTATGCACAACATACTTTTTTTGCCAATTTTGACTTAAGTTTTCCTTTAAGGAACTAAGTACAGTGCTAGCCACTCCTCTGGCAACACTATTTAGCACCTCATTGGAGATGGGGTGGTTTCAGACAAATGGAAGAGGGATGACATGATTCCTCTGCACAACAGCGACAGCAGGGATGAGGCCAGCAATTATAGACAAGTCAGTCTCTCTCTGCAATGGTGGGGAAGTTAATGGAATCTATGCTGAAGGAGAGACTGATGAAGTACTGTAGCTGGAGACATACAGGCTACAGAACAACTGGCAGCATGGCTTCATGGGTGGGAGGAGGTCACGTCAAACAAATCTCATAGATTTCTTTGACTGGGTAAGTAGGGAGGTGGATGAGGGAAGGGTAGTGGATGTGGCCTATCTGGACTCCAGTAAGACCTTTGACACTGTACTACACAGGAAGTTACTAAAGAAACTTAACACCAAGGTCAAAACAAAACGGTGCTACTCCTAACAGGAAATGTTTAGATTTGGAAGAGTTTCTGTTTGCCAAGACATACAATTGAATAGAGCTAAACTTGGGCTAGTCACCTGAGAAGAAAGTTCCCAAATAAAGAAACTTAGCAGCCTGGGGTGGGAGAGAAGGTGGAGAGCTGGGTATTTAACTGGTTGAATGATAGGAGCCAGAGGGTGGTGATAAACAGCAGTAACTTGGAGGATGGGATAGTGATCAGTGAAGTACCACAGGGATTGGTACTGGGCCCTGTCCTCTTTAATGTCTTCATAAGTGACATTTCTGAGGAACTGGAGGGGAAGGTGTGTCTCTTTGCAGAAGACACAAAAATCTGACACAGGGTGGACACCCAGGAAAGGGTGAAGATAGCTCAACAGGATCTAGGAAAACTAGAGGAGTGGTCTAGGGAGTGGTAGCTGGGTTTTAATGCCAAAAAGTGCAAAGGAAGGGGAAACCCATGGGCAGATTATAAGATGGAGTGAAGGTACTTACAGTATAGTTAGAGAGCAAGAGAGGGATCTTGGGTGATGACATCAGATGATCCCAAGGAGGCAGGGCAGTATGACAGAGCAGTAAACAAGGCAAGACACATACTGTGGTGCATAGGGAGGGGGACCACTAAAAGGAGAAGGGAGGTGGTGTTGCCTTGGTATCACTTACTGGTAAGACCCCACCTAGAGTATAATACTGTGCCCAGTTTTGAAGGCAGCACCTCTGCAAGGATATCGACAGGTTGGAAGCTGTTTAGCTGAGGACTAATAAAATGATGGGAGGTTTGCATGAGAAACCATATGAGGAGAGGCTGCAGGAACTCATCATGTACTCCCTGGAGGAGAGGAAAGTGAGAGAGGATATGATTGAGGCCTGTAAGTACATCATGGGGGTAAATAAGGTGCAGGAGTGTGGTCTCTTTCACAGCAGAAGGAGCACCAGAACATGGAGGCATGCTATGAAGCTTGGGGAATGGATTTTAAGAGTGATGCGAGGGAATACTTCTTTTTTTTTTTACTCTCACGCCCCCTTCATCTCTGCAGTGCACCTCCCCTCAGGGACTCCCATGGTGGGGCCAGCCTAAGCCCCAGAGCTTGGTCCTCTTGGCCTCCATCCTACCTCATATCACCCCCTGGGTGTGGAAGCGGGAGGTCCAGCTGCCTCCCCCACTTGCTCCATATGTGTTGGGCCTCTGAGCAATGCTCTGGGACTGTACCTTGACCCCACCAGGGCCTGTCACCAGGTGCAACTGTGGAGCCATTTTCTGTTTTCTCCCATTTTCCCCAAGGATGCTGGCAACCAGGGAGTTCCAAGGAGACATGTGCATGCAGAAACATGCTGTTGCTCCTGACCCCAGCCAACGTCCTCCCCTCCCACATGGTGCTTTCAGCTGCACCTCCACCCATGTGCACCCAGGTGGCAGTGTTGCAGTGAGAGCAGCTTCCCTCCCTCTCCGGAGGAGGACAGCACCCCTCAGGCATTCAATCCTCCTCCCTCAGCTGGCTCTCCAGCAACCCAGGCTCATTCCTGAACTCAGGTCACCAGAGTTGCAAGTGGTAACTCTACCACTGTGCCGGTGGGCCAGCTGAGGGAATACTTCTTCAAAGAAAGGGTGGTGAATCCCTGAAATAGACTGCTGGAAGATGTAGTAGGGGTAAAGACATTGGAGAGCTTTGAACAAGCATGGGATAGGCACATGGGTATAATAAATAGAGGTAAGAGAGGAGGAAATGACACCTGTGTCCAGACAGAGTGCAGGGTCCAGTGTTATTCTAGGAAAATAGGGCAGACTAGATGCACCTATCAGTCCTTTTCTGCAGACACATTCTGTATTTCTATGTTTCTATGATCATTTAATAATAAAGGACATAGCAAGCTCAACCCTAGCCATTATGGTGCTACTTTGCTACCACAATGTTCTGCTATACATGTCCTTTCCTGCACATGTCCAGTTATCAGTCTCAGCAGCTAGCAAATACTTAAAGAATTTTGCTTGGATGACAGAAAGTAATAAGACTGGATGACTCAGTATATTGGTAATTTGTTAAGGAGCTTTTCACATCTAGGTCAGTGACTTGAGTCGAGCCCAAGTTTGTAACTCTGTAATGGCTAAAACTCTTCATCTTTCTTTTATGGGGCTTTTTTTTTCCTTTGTCCATGTCATCTGGGATATACCCTGGTCGCAGAGATATACCCTCTTCAGGCCTGGTTTTCTCCCATCCCTATGGGTCCAGTTGCTACTTGTCAGTTGTCACAGCTTTGCCTCCATGAACAGGGGCTCAAAAGGAAGGGCTTCCCTCTATCATAGGCAGTGCATCAGGTGGACAAGGATTCTGTGTGGGTTGTGCTAGGACCCATGGGCACCAAGGAACTGTGGCTGTTCTATAGATGGTACATTGGATTTTACCTCTGGTTTTCTCCCTTGTCCTCCCTCCCTCCTCCTGTGGCGTGAGCAAAGCCTGTTAATGGTCTCTGATACATTCAGAGATGTCCTGGAGAGGGATAAAGCTCCCTGTGGCCCACTGCAGCAGCCACTGTAGTATCTTCATGTGCTTGATTCCATCCCTACCGACCACAACACACTGCAGAGTGGCAGCTGCTGCAGTCTGGTCTGCCTCCTATTATGGCATCACATTCTCACTTATGAACTCCAGTCACCTGCACTGCAGCACAACACACTGCTGCTAGACCATTGGGGCAGCTTGAAAACCATGGCCATCTGATGGCTGTTTGAAATGGTCAATATCAAATGCATTGTGGGGGTTTTCAGTCCCATTTCCAGTGGACAGGTATTCACGTTTCAAAACCACATTTACAACTGACACTAAATGGAACCTCTGTTAGCAGACTCACATGAGAGGCTAAGAAGTACAGTAAATGGGCACAGAGTCTAAACTAATCCTATGTGGTGGTCCTTCCCTGACAAGGTGGGGAAACATGGAGAAACTTGTACTGTGGCTATTTCTGCTGTACCTGTCATGTGGGTAATTTAAGTATTTCAGTAGCTTGTGTTGCCAGTGCATCACCTTTCACAAATGAAAACTCACTGGGAAAGTAAAATAGAAGACTGACTATAGACGGAAGCTCAATTCATCAAAGTCAGAGATACCGTGGTTCAGTCAAGCAAAGCATCTGGAACTACAGGATAGGGGCTAGAGGTTGACCTCAATGTATAATTACAGTAGGGGAACTGTTGGCAGCAGTTTGTCACTTGAAAATCAGGTAGCAGCTGTTTTGAGTAATTTCTAAGGAAATATTACATTGCATTAAATCAATATTACCTTTTTAAAAGTAGTTAACAGTTGTTTTTTATATCTGGAGTATGTTTTCTTTCCCTTTTACAAATTAGGTTTTCTACCTTGGAGTAATAGATGTGATGTGTTGAACAGTACACTGCCTGGAGGCTGACAATTGTGACAGATTTTCAAAAGGTGATACAAGGCTTGTGTCAAATCCTGCATCAAACCCTCACAGTGCTGCAGCTGTACCATAACCGAATGCTGCAATTGCACTTGATTTTATCATCTTGGGCCCAGTTGCGATAATCAACCTGCTTTACAGCAGTTTATGGCTAAATTTGACTGTGAACTGTATGTTAAGGGGCCTGGGGAATTATACAAGCTAGACCAAAGAAAGTTAGTCTAGAAAGCATGAATTTGATACAGGGGATAGAAATTCCCACTAGACTGTCACAAGCCATACATTTGATGCACTCAGGGCTTGCAGCAATTCTGAGCCTATGAAAATCCAGCTCAATATATCTAGTTTAGTTTTGTCTAATTCTAGATCTGGTTCTAGTTCTAGTCCCCTTCTTATCTCATCAGTGTTGTGACCTCACTCATTGTGGCATCACAACTGATCAGGAAAAAGACAATCACATTCGTTAAGAATCATCATTTATAGTACCATAATGACTGAGATGACAAAGCCAGTGAGGTATGAAGAAGAACAGAATACAACTTTTCCGTGTCTGTCATCATTGATATGTCATCCTCCGGTAAGAATAGTGTTTGTTTTATCACATCTAATACTCTCAGGTAGAAAACCTAACTGGCAAAAGGGAAACTAAAATTAGTTGAGAAATAGAAAGTAACAGCTGATTAATTTTAATTATTTTTTTGTGCTAAGAGACCTTAAATGCATCAGTGTTAATAATGTGCATATTTAAGGTCTTCTGGTGAGGTTAGGTTGATGCATATACTGTAGCTACTATAGTTCAAAATAAGACCATAAGGGTCATTTTGTCAGATGGCTAGGAAGATTACTGTATATTACTCACCTGTTATGAGAACTGTACTGGCTGCTGGTTAGGCTGTGAATAATCTTTAAGCTGCATGTAAAATGCTTCTCGAAGTCTACATTATAACATGCATTTAGCCAATATTTCGATGTATTGCTTGACTTACCTACTTTGTATTGATATTTGGCTATAGCACAGTGTTCTGACTGTTCTAAAACAGTGTCTTAAAGACACTACATTAATTCAGCATTCATAGTGCATAATCAAGAATTTCCTGACCCTTGTAAATTGATGTTTTGCTGACTTTGTCATGCAAATTCATATATTATTTACATCTATAAGTAAATGTTTAGAAAAAGTGAGCATGGTATAAATATAACCTGTCATTTGGTTCACACTGAGCCGGCCCAGTGGTGCTGAGGGTTTAGACGCTGGACACCACACCTCACATCACACCAGTGACCTGTGTTTGGGAGTGAACCCGGGCCTCTGGGGGTCGGCAGGGGAAGGAGAGGATTGTGCAACCAGAGGACTGCTTTCCTCTCCTGAGGTGGGTTGCAGGCCTTGTTCACTCTGTAGTGGCCCCTGATGGAGATTTGTGGCGCTAAAGGGAGCGACGTTCTAGGGGGAGGAGTGACTGTGGACATCATTGCATGTCCACACTCTGGGGGAAACACTGAAGGAAAAATCCATGACACTCAGGGAGGTGACAGTGACCTCAGGGGACCACGGCCCACATACCCAACACTGGAGTTTCCCCAACCAGCTCTCTCAAGCCCTCACCCCACTTCCAGACCCAGCTGTCTAAATCTCAGAAAGGTCACCCAGGGAGGTGTTCACGTGATCCTGCCCGGGGGTGTTAGATACAGGGGGCCAGTTGGGTCCATTTGGGTGAATGAGGTGTCTCTCTCCCTAATTCCATGGTCATGGGAGTTTCAGGTGGGTAGTAGATGCCTAGGTCAAGTGAGGTGCACCAGAGAGATGCCCTGAGGTCTTTGGCGTAAGGAATAAAGTTAACAAAAAAAATCTTGCTCTACTCTCTCTCTCTCTCTCTCTCTCTCTCTCTCTCTCTCTCTCTCTCTCTCTCTCTCTCTGTCTCTCTCTCTCTCTCTCTCTCTCCTGCCTTAACATTTTCATTACCTCTCTGTCTCTTTCTGTTGTGCTATACCTTCCTGGTCTCATGAGTGATCTAATTTTCTGGTCCCCATGGTCTTCATGCTCTTGTCTTTTTATTTGATGTTGTGTTTCATAATCTTAAGGAACTTAAAACAACATGGAGAACAAGCATCACTTACAACCTCATAGATGATATTTTTGTAGATGGTTTGCTCTGCAAACACAGAGGTAGAATAATTTATTTTCATAATGTTGCAGATTCTGTATTTCGCATTACAACATGACTAAAATCATAATGGTTTCAATCCTTGAATAATTATCAAGAAGAAATGGACTTACACTATACATACTGGTTTGCTGAACTACATTTGATAATAACTTTAAATGCTTATAGTTATGAAAGATGGACAATGAACCCATGGTATCCTTGTCATTTTCTCAGCCATTCTGGTCACTTGTCCTGCTTTTACATTCTCTAGAGAAATATGTGTCAAGGCTTTGCTTTACAAAGAAGCAGGGTTTGTGGCATATTGCAGTCTTACTCCAACTCTGTGGGGCATTAGCAATCATTTAAATTTCTGTTTCTGGAGAACATCCTAGCATCCTAGCAAAATGTAATATCATACGCTTGTTTTGTGTTTGTGTTTGGAAAGGGCAGGAGTAGGTCAACATATACAGTGTGATACTCTGCATGACAAAAAGAAATAGAGGAAGAAGAAATGGAGAAAGATGGGTGGCTTTTTAACTATATAGTCACGAGGCCAGCAAAGCCATGGATTTATCAAATTAGGTAAAGGAAAAGACTTTCTGAGCTGGAAGAAGAATCCCATATACTCAGCCCCGATTGTTACATTGTATAATGAGACCTATAGGGAGGCTGCAAAAGGGGAATTTTTTTCAATATCCTGCATGTGCACCCAACACCCCATCCACAAGATCTCAAGTACAGTTGCCGCTACAGACACTGTCAGGTATTTCCAGATACTTTCCAGATATTTTGTGATATTTCTAAAGAAATTCTCTCTGGTGGCCCTACAGTGACACTGTAGGCAGGCAGGGAATTTCTCTAGAGACATTACAAAAGTTTTTGGAAATATCTGACCATGTCAATTGCTAGAACAGTGAAGGGCATATTTTTCAGAGTGCTAACTATCCATTATACTTTAACTATGGAGCCAAGTCTTCACTCCCCACTGAGGAAGGGCTAATGGCAGAATTCCAGGTCATTTGATGCAGGTATAAAGTCAAGGTCATTTTGTTTTAATTTTTGTATATTTTCAATTTAACCTAAAACAAAAACATTTCTATGTGATACTATATTATTGGATAGACTACGTTCTTGCTAACAAACTGCAAAGAAACATTCTAATTTCTTTCTTACACTATGAGGTCCCATGAAAACTATAGTTATGATATTGAGTGTCCCATAGGTTTGTGTTTCTTAAATGAAGTCACCATGGTCTCATGTGACCACCATCACAATTTTCTGTGGCCACAGAGCTCTTTAGAGCCCCAGTTACAAAGCTAATGGAATGGGCAATTTCTTAACTTAAACATATGTGATATATATTTTGAATGAAAATATATGAGACTTATTTGCAGTTAATACTTTATTTAATTTAAAGGTGTATCCTAATACAACAGAAAGTCTAGCAAGCACATACAAAACAGATGCAGTTTCATGTAGATAATGTGTCTATATAGCAGTTTACAAACATGAGCTACACAAGTACAGGTATAAAAAAGGCATAGGATCAGTTATTCAGATACCGGCCTACTGACTGATTAATTAAAGGAAGGAATAAAAATCCTGGAGGCCAACATGGGGGGACTAGAGGTGGATGGAGAGTCTATCCCTTTGTAATTATCTTACTGTTCCATCAGCACTATCTACTACAGAGTAGGGGGAAGCAAAGGAGGGTGCCAAAATTGCCTGATACGCAGTTGTAGTTTTTTTGGCAAAGTAGGACAGCCTGGCTAGGTTTACCAGATTTCTGACTGCAGAAAGCCATTGAGAGGAGGAGAGAATATCATCAGTTCTCCAGCACTGCAATACCAGCCTCTTGGCTTTAAGACTTACTACTAATAGCCAGTGTAACTGGGTATTGGAGCGGGACGTGTTCAGGGGAGGGCTTCCAAGGAGACACAGGGAAGGAGACAGGAGGAAGATGACCTTCAGAATAAAGGTGTAGCTCTTGTGGATTTGACACCAAAAGCCACCTAATTTGCTGCAGGACAAAAGAATATGTACTAAGTCTGCTCCTTGTACAAAGCAAAGAGAAAGGATGAACTCCATTAAGACCAGAAAATTGGTTTAATATATTCTTCTTTTTATTTTCAAAAATAACATGTCATGGGCTACGTTTTGTGGCAGTATCATTTCATTGGGCCCTCATGTTTTTCCTTCTATGCAAAATGCAATGCTTTCCTGTTTGTATTCTTTCTTGTTCTGTGTGTTTTATATTTGCTACTGTTTATCTCATTTCAAAAGCTGACAATATTTCCCTCTTTACATTTCCTATCTCTCTCTTTATCTCGCTTTCTCCAGCATTTTCTGGGGGAGTTGAGCTGTTGGCATGGCTACACAGTGACTCCTCTGTGTGTAGAGGGGAATTTTGTCAGCTTTTGAAATGAGATAAACAGTGGCATGTAAAAAACACACAGAAATAAAAGGATGACTAGGGCATTTAAAGAAACCTATACAAACTTTTTTTCAGAGGTGGGGCAACCCGAACTTCTCCCACATAAGTCTGCTTGTAGCTATTGGCATCTCCAATAGGCATCATGACTCATGAGGCCTAATCATTTGTATTGGGCTGGAGTGTGATACCAATAGTGGATGATCTTATTTTGAATAAAAAGCCCACCGGTGTCCAAACAGGCTTCAGGGGCTAAGACCCATAACCAAGACCACCAATCCTCTAAGATAATTAGACCTAATCCAAATCGGGAGGAATTGTTAGGCTAACAGAGGGTGGTAGGGTAATTGAAGGGGATGGTCAGAAAGCAGCCATTCTTAAGGACTACTTTTGCTTTGTATTACCAAGAAAAGATGGACAGCCTCTGCCAGATAGTGGCATTAAGGTAGCTATAAGGGGAAAAAAGGATCAAGCAGGATCCAAAACGCATTAGATGGGCATCATAGACAGTGATCCTAGCCATCTGAAATAAAGATATTTTAAACATACCGTGGTGTGAGACATCTTCTGTTATATAATAGAGGTGATGTATGCTCAACATTTGTGATTAAAAAGCTGTAAGAGGGACCTCTGAGATAAGGCAGCAAGTATTTACCAATGAAAGGGTTAGGATAGGACTAGCAGTTCTTAAGATAGATAAGGCCCGGGGCCAGATGGAATGCATCTGAGGGTGCTCAATGAACTGACGATGTAACTAACTGAATCTATGATGGGGGCTATTCAATAGCTCAATTCAGACTGGGTAGTTCCAAAAGACAGTACGGTAGCAGACATAGTCTCACTCCATAATGGGGGGGGATAATGAGCAACCTGGGAACCAGAGGACTGTCAGTCTTACCTCTATCATCAGTAAACTGAAGAAGGCACTAGTCAAACTGCACCTTGTAAACTACCTAGAGAGCACAGGACTCATAAGGCAATAAACAGCATGGGTTCATGGCAGGAATGTCTTGTCAGATTAACCTGATGGGGGAACGAGTGTAGTGGATAAAGGCCATGATGTGGATTTACTCTACTTTGATTTCAGCAAGGCTTTTGACTCAGGACCTCACAGCAGATTGCTGAAGGAGCTAGAGGATCTGGGTATAGTGAAAAATTCAGTAAGGTGAGAAATTGGTAGGAAGTGAGACAGCAGAGGGTTGTGGATAACAGAGTCAAGTCACAAGAGAAGGAGGTCACCACTGGGGTGCCACAAGGATTGGTCCTGTGTCCAGTCCTTTTCAATATGCTCATTAAAAACATGGGAGAAGGAGTCCAGGGAAAGATGTGTCCCTTTGCAGGATACACTAAGCTCTGTGATAGGGCAGACAGTGAAGAGGAGTTAGGGAGATGCAGAGAGATTGCAAAAGCTAGAGAGGTGGTCACAGGTTTGGCAGCTGACATTTAATACCAAAAAGTGCAAGCTGGCACACATAGGGAACAAGAACCTGAAGACAAAGTACTGGATGGGGGAGTAAAATTGTGCATGACCTCTGAGAAAAGAGACCTAGGGGTCATCATTTGTGATTCCCTAAACATTCAAACCAGTGTACCAAGGCCTATCTTGGGGTTAATGTCTCCAAATGTTTAGGGATTTCTAATACCGTGGCAAGAATGGACCCCATTCTTTAGCCAGGGCATATTCAAAACTCAAGAAATTAGTACTGTATTAATCTTTGATGTTTACTGAGAGTGCTCCTCTCAGCACACGCAACGTCCCCAAAATGGCTTCCTTTTGAAGTTCATAAGGTGTCACAAGTATTGGTAGCATATTTAAATGTGCCTACAGTAAGGCAAATATGATGATGGTGTGTATAGGAAGGATTCTTGACAGCAGAAAGAAAGAAAGAGGTATTACTACCTCTCTATAGATCATTGGTGAGGCACCACCTAGAGTACTGTGTCGAGTTCTGGAGTCCTCATCTAAGAAAAGATAAGGACATGCTGGAGACAGTGTAACATAGGGTGACCAAAATGATTGTGGGCCAGCAGCCCAGATCTTACAAGAATCAGCTCAAGGCACTGAACACATACTGTACTTGATGGAGGCTAGATGAGAGAGGTGAGATATAATAGAAACCTTCAAGTTCCTGCAAGGAATGAATGAAGTAATCTGTGAGTAAATATTTAGCATAAGTAGTGGATTAAGAACAAATGGCATGAGTGCAACCTGATGGGGGAGAGTCAAAAGCGAAGTGAGAAAGTTTTATTTTACAGAAAGAATGGTGGAGCCATGGAACAATCTGCCAGCTGATGTGATGGGTGACAAAACTTTCAATGGTTTCAAACACGGCTGAGACAGAGTGAAGGGCTTCATGGTTGCTTAGGGTGATAGCAATAGGGCAGGGAGCATGGGAGTGGATAGTGTGGATAAGAACCATGTATGGAGAATAGGTCACAGATTTGTTAGGGTTTATGGGAAGACTGGAAGGACCAGTGATCTTTTTCTGTCAGCACTGTCTATGTTTCTATGTTTTTAATTCCTCTTCCCACTTGCACCTAGAATTATCAGAGGGATCAGGGATAGTATCAAATATTTCTGAGCAGATTTTACCGACCTTCCCTTTGTGTATTGTAAGCCAAGTTTTTGTAGTACAGGATGAGGTGAATGGGATCTGAAAGGACATTTGTTTCAGCATGGAATACAACGCACTACTAATCTGGAGGCATTCCCAGAAATCCATAGCAGGCAGATTATAACGAGTTTTAAGTTATATGAATGAATCTAAGTGTGTGCATGAAGATTGTAGGAGATCTGCAAATCTTTGTATATCCTGTGCCTCCTACAATTTCCAATATGTCTTGCAATGAGCAATATGGATCAGTGGGTTGTGTCACACTGGGGTGAGCTCCTTAGGTGTCAGAGAAGTCTAAACCCAAGCTTCAAGTGTGCTCCATGCCCTATCAGTTGAATTTTAGGTGGGGCTTGATGGTAGAGTTTAGGGAAGGGGGAGCTAAGAAGGATAGAGGGGTAAGCCTCATGAAGTATCCCTTTTTCTATCCCCGTCCATTGTGGGAAGGGAGGGCTGAACCACTATATTAACTGTGCACACCTAAAAGCTACCTAATATGCATATAACCATGGCAGGCTCATGCCCTGCTTGCCAAAGTGAGCCCTGAGTTTCACCCTAATACAGCAAGGTGGTTTACCTTCCCAGAAGTCACTCACCATTTTATCCATCTGTAGAACCAGGAGGTAGGGATGTCCACCACTAGATGTGCAAGTCAGTGTAAGTTTTTATGGAGTCATGATCATTTTAATTGCAGAGATTTTCCAGACAAATGATAGATGGTTTCCACCTGTCACACTCCTTAAGCTTTTCAAACAATGGGGACAGGCTACCTGATATCATACCCACTGGTTGGGGGAGAATCCTGATACTCAAATATTTACTACCTTTGGGGACCTAATGCAAGCCAAAATTAACTTCAGAGTAATGAGTGTTGAGAGGGTTCAGTGGGAGAACTTCAGTCTTACTGGATTTTTTTTTTGAGGACCAAGATATCCTGGAATTTCTGGAGAAGGTGGAGGAGAGTAGGAATAGTATGGGGCCATCTTTGAGTAGACCAGGCAGTTGTCTGCATATAACATAGTGTGGTAATCTTGTTGCTCCACCTTTAGGCATGCTAGTGAGGGATGTTGCCATAGGACAGTTGCCTAGGAATCAATAGCTAGAACGAATAACATGGGGACAAGGGACATCCTTGATGAGTGCCTCTATGTAAGGAAAAGGGTCAGAGAGCATTGAATTAATCAGGATCCTAGCTACTGGCTGCAGGTAAGAGGCTCTAATATAAACATTGGAAAGGGGGCCAAAGTTCAGTCTCTCTCTATGGTAGCCTGTGGGTACCCTCACTCCTCCAAACCGGAGGCTTTTTTAAAGACGATGGCTAATGTGGCAGTTGGGGTGATAGTCACTATGGAGAAGACCCTTTACAAAGGCCACCTAGGATGGGTGCACCAATGACTGAAGCAAAAGTTCAAGTATAGACACTAGAGCCTTTGTCAGTACTTTATCTTTGCATCTGCATTAATCAAGGAAATGGACCAGTAGCTCACAGAAAGGGAGGAATGGATATTACCCTACATGGGAAGGACATAATTATGGCATCTCTTATTGAACTGGAAAGCAGGGAGCACCAATGATCCTCCAAAATGATGTCCTGTAACACAGGTGATACTATATCTGGGATAAGCTGATAGAAGTCTATGGGGAGTCCATCACTACCAGAAGATTTGTGTGGAGACAGCATAGCCATAGCCTGCTGTATTTCTGTGGCCAATAAGGGAGCTTCCAGGCTCTCTCTCTCTCTCTGAGCACTCTTAGGCAGGGAAGGGAGGTTCTTGATGAATGCATCAAAATGTCTCATATCCAAAAGGCCCCTGAACATATGAAGTTCCTGGTACAATGCCTGCATGATCCTGTTAATAAGGACAGATTTGAACTGCAATGTGTCCATGTGATTACACAGCCCACTGATAAGATGGTCAGCTCACTGCTTCCAAAAACTGTATCAGAGCAGTTTATCTGCTTTGTCTCCCCCATTCCAATATTTGTGCTTCAGTCTGAGAATTGCAAGCTCAGCTTTTCTAGTAGCTGGCACAATGAGTTGCATGTGGAGACTTCTGATCTCCCTGAGCAGTGCCATGTTGGACATAGGGATGGGTTTTTCTTGTATAATTTCTTCTAGACCGTGAGCTGTGTCTCCATTTTATGCTTGGCCTCCCTTTTCCTTCTCCAGGCTGCAACATAGCCCAATATACAGCCCCAGGCAGTGGTCTTAAACACTTCCCAGACAATGGCTTTACTGGTGTCTCCAGTGCAATATAACTTAAAGTAGGAGAAGGCCTCATGTTTGATCCAGGCAATGAAGTCCTTGTCTTGGAGCTAGAGTGGATCTAGGTGTCATGTGGCAGATCTTTGTCAGGGTGGTCACCAGACTACGCCCAGCTCAAACTGGTCTGATAAATACCGTGGAGCTATTCAGGATGAGGCTGTCATCTGTGTGGCTAAAAAGGAAGTCAGAGAGAGATCAATTTGGGTGGAGGAATTATAAGTCAAGGAGAAACAGGAGAATTCAAGATCACATGGGTGTTGTAGGCACCAGATGTCACTAACAGACTGCATGGCCATCATGTCATTCAGGGCTATTAGAACCTTCACATGAGGTTCTGGCTTGCCAGGACTCCAATCTAGAGAGGTATCTAGAGTAACATTATAGTCCCCCTTAAGATGAGAGGTGTGATGGCATACCCCATTTCTATTACAGTGTGCCCCAAGGTATTAAAGAGATCAGGTGGGTCTTGATTGATTCTATAGATATTAATGAGTATCAAGAGAACCACTGGGTATCAATCTTGGCTGCAGCCCATCTACCCAGTCTGTTTGTTTAGTCAGAGAGAGTTTCCATCTTAACTGTTAGTGAATCAGATTAGACACCCCTGCCTTGTATGTCAGGGCACTACTGCGTACCTTAGCACCACCCAGTCTCTACATAGCTTGGCAGCTTATGTTGTACCAAGTTTAGTTTCTTGCAAAAAAGCTATTTTTACCTTTGTACTGTTAAGCCTTGTTAAAATGCTCTTCCTCTTAATGGGAAAGTTCAGTCCTCTTACATTCCAGGTAATAAAATTTAAGGATACCATGGGAACAGATATATTAGGATATTGTAGTATGGCTGTTACCAGTAGACAAGGGTCTGGGACAGAGTAGCCAGACAGATCCCTCAGATCTCATACCTGTTTCCTTAAACAACTGCATAAGCAATATTTCAATGGTCTGCTTAGTGACATAGCTAGAGTACATACAAAAAAGAGAAAAGTTCAACAGAGTAGAAATAGCCATATTCAATGAAACTGAGACTATATTAGCTAAACTCTTGGCCAACCAGGTGGCTGCTAGAAGACGTTTATCTAACTCCCCATAGAACCAACCAGAAGGGTAGTGAACCAGGGAATACCAATACCCAGGGCAGTATAGATGGGGAAAAATGGTAACTGTAGCCAATGGAGAGAACAGAGAGAAGAAAATTCCTATCAGAGACAGCAGTCCCTGGGAGACTCACACTTATTTTAACTACTTGTATCTATTGTAAGCTGCATTGCATACCCATTACGTAATATCTGTGTAAAATGGAGCAGTACCTGTGTGTGCCTTGAATGTTCTGCTGGATGCCTGATTTATGGATTCAGGCTCCCTCCACTGAAAATGGAGGAGGACAACAGGTCTGTTTTCATTTCATTTCATTTATTTAAGTTGAAAGTCTGTGAACATACAGATAACTGCCCATTTTCATAGACAACGGTGGGTAGTCAAGGCACACAAATTACAAAAAGACAAAACAAGAAATAGTACATACAAACAGTATATAAAATTACTTATATCAATTACTGATAGCAGTAGTACTAATGCATTTTCTTAAATTTGTTGCAAAGGATTTATAACTTACCTGAAGCCTGATATTCTGAGATAATGAGTTTCAAAAGTTACATGTTTGATAATAAAAAGCAGAATGATCAATATATTTTGGGGGGCATTTGGGCAGTTTGAAAAGTAGATCATCCATAGACCTGGTCTTAATATTTTTATTAGGTGTTTTTATTTCACCGTGTTTTTTTTTTTTTTTTTGTGCTGGACCCTTGGTAGGCTCAGCCCCCAGGACTTACCTCAGGTGATGATCATCCTGGGCATGCCTCCAGGGTGGGGCTGCTGAGCAGTCATGCCCCAAAGTGGAATTCTGAACAAGGTTTTCCCTCATTACCGGTATGCCTCCTTGGCTTGCCCCAGAGGGTGATGCTGTACCACCTGATGGAGCACTAAACTCAGTCACCAGCCAAGTGCCATGGATAGGTGGAATGCGACTGGTGGAATGGGATGTCATTCATGGGGGCCGGCATTTTCAATGCATTATCCCCAATGGGAGGCATGGCATGCAATGATATGGGGTGAAGAAGTGCCAACATTTGGCATGCCTCCTCACAGCTAAGGCTCCAGCAGCTGCTGTCTCCAGCCTTTGCTAGAGGTCAATCATGCACCGGATGCTCACCCACCCTCCCCCCAGAGGAGAAGAGCAGTCCATGGGATGAGCAATCCCTCCCCCCAGCTGGCACTTTGACTCTTTGGGTCCATTGCTGAACCTGGGAGGTTGGCTTGCCAGCCTTTCACCATAGATTTTAATATAGGTGATACTTGTCCAGTTATCATCTTTGAAGCCCAGCAACCCAATTGTTGGTTGATTCTTTGATGTAATGATTACCCCTTTGAAATACTGTAAAGAAAACAGATATAGTATGGTAATATAATGAAAGATCAAAAGCAAACCTATAAGACGTATTCACAAGAAGTGCAATCCATTGCAAAGTTGTTTTATTTGCTGAAGAGTAAATAACAAGGATATAATCCACCAGTGACAAAATATGTGTCAATAAAAACTGTTTTTAGCATCAAATGTAAGCTTAAGTCTGTTTCTGTACAACATACAGAACCTCTGATGCACAGCTTTTATTAAATTTTCAGTTTTGTTGATAAGAAGGACCAAGGTTCAAGTCAAGATATTTATATTCATTGAGCTGGTCCAAGATGGTTCCATCAAGAGTTTTTATGGAAAGAAAAGGTGGTGAACACAACTGTTTTCTAGAATAAAAAAACAGAACTTGTCTTTTTAGAATGTAAACATAACTTGTTTTCAACACACTAGTTTTGAACAGCATAAATCTCAGAGTGCGATATAGTTACCAGATTATTTAAGTCACTATTCCAAACAAAAACTACCGTGTCATCCGTGTACAACAAGATCCTTGAGGATTCAATAACACTAGGTAATTTGTTCAGAAAAAGACTAAATAGCAAAGGTCCAGAAATTGGTCTGCAGGAGGATGGGGGATCAGAACAGAGCACAAGATAGGGAGACTAACAAGAGCAGCAGCAGAGCAACAGATGGTGAAGGGGAAATAAGGGTAGAGGGACAGAAGAAAGTAACCAGAAATAAGAGGGATAGAGGAAACAAGAGTTGGGGAGATGAGGGATGTGCCTCAGGACTGCTTCTTCATGAGACAGAGGATATACCTCACAAGTTATGCTGTGTGCATGGCAGGTTCAGTAAGTTGAAATGCTGTCACCATATGTAGCAGGGAATCTACCCATGCTGCAGAGGAAAACCAGGCCAAAGCAAGGCATAAGAGGGAGTACATCATACCGAGAAGAGGAAGAAGTGTGTGTGGGGGGGCAGAAAGATATGCTCAGGTTCGAGAGACTTATACCGGTGTGTTGTCTTTGCACCGTTGGTCAACTGTTATGCAAGGCCTCCAGATGGTGGGATGGTAGACAACAAATTATACTGAGTTATGCAATTCTAGGATACAATCTTCATTCTGAATCTGCTCCACCCACCTTTTATGCCCATCCAGAGATGGTGATTGCTACATGGTTGCCTACATGCCTTAGGTGGTATGCTTAGCCAAGAACATATAGCACTACACCCTTGTGTGAGAGGGACCAGAAAGTGAGGTAAAAAATCACTTGACACAGCATACCCTGAGGGATGCATTTGGAAGCAAGACAAAATTCAAGGAACAGAGAAGAAGAGCATATTAACAAAGAGAGACCAAGGGTTGGGGAATCCTAACCAACATATACCTGTCACCCTCTGGATGAGAAAATCAACAGTCTTGGACCATGTCAGATCTTGGAGGAGAGATAAAAGGAAAGAAGGGGGAGAGGAAGTGTTGGGGGAAGGTAGAGTACCTGACAGCCCACAGGGGCTATGAGGAATTTGCATAAGTAGCACAGCCAACTTGGGCACGTGGGTCAAACTGGAGTTTGACCATTATTCCACCCCTTATAATGGAGGGGAGGGTTAGTACATGTTAAAACCCTAAATCAGAACTAGAATGTATGCATAGTCATGGAGACACATAAAAGTCCATAATTAGAGTGAATTCTATACCTAACTAACACATCCACCTAGAAACAGTAAGTATTCCAACAACAGTACAAGCTCTGGTAAGAGCTGATATGACTGTGTGGAGCTTTTAGAAGTGGCAAGAGTGCTGAAAAGAATATGAGGTGTTCTCGCTGCACCAGAGTCAGACGTAACTGATACTTCAGTTATTATGGAACTGCACATGCATGATACTCGCACATGTGCAGTTTGCCCTTGAGTCAGCCATGTGCAACATGACAGCACTGACTTGACTACATATGCATGATACTCATGCATGCGTAGTTTAAGTCAGCACCACTATGTTGCACACAGTGGCCATCACTTCCACAGTTGTGCACTGTGGCAGCACATTAGACAGTGGTCCAGTCACGTGCTTCCACAGTACTCTTATACAAATCTGATAATGGCATAACATCTGTGGAGCTTGGCCCACACAGCCATAAAAATCAGACTGAAGAGAAGACTATTAACAAACTAGAGATCTGGTTTGGGACTTGCTCATCATCACAGTCACTTTCTCATTCTTTCTAAGCAGTAATTTCTGGTAAATGTGCCTTAACCATATTGATCCCACTGCTGGTAGACAGGGGTAGTAGCATTCTTGAAGTGGTAACTGCTGGTGGTGACATGTTCTGAAAAAAGTGGTCCCCATGCTCATCTGCACATTTTAGGAATGACCCTCTTCCTTGTTTTTGCTGTAAAAAATTGACCCCTTTAACACAAAAACAAGGAGTCAGTTTTAGCATAACTCCTCTTGCACTTCAAACAGCCTCATGTTTGTAAACCACTCTGCCAGTTAAATGAAATACTAGACCAGACCATAAATCTCTTGTCATGTAAAACATGAGGCTGTTTGAAGTGCATTAGGAGTTATGCCAAACAAATATACTTTTTGAGATATTTACATGAGTTACACATAAAAAACAGTATGAATGTTGTTCAGGACAAAAATACATTTCAAATGAGTCTATTTATTAAGCTGCACTAATTATATTTTTTAAACTATGGCCATCTGATTGCCTGAATTTTCATTTTTCATAGGAAATGTAACTATCTCTAAAGTATACAAGTTACACATAGACCACCAGTATGAAAGTTGTTCAGGACAAAAATACCTTTCCAAAGAGCTTATTTATTAAGCTGCATTAATTATATTTTTTAAACTATGGCCATCTGATTACCTGAATTTTCATTTTTCTTCACAGTTTTTACCTTTTGGATGGTTATATTAAAAAAATCTAATGAATTCAGACTAGTGACTACCCTCATGTGAAAGGTCATTTTGTCCTGAGCACCTTTCATGTTGGTTGTGTTTGGTACTTGTATACTTTCCAAGATATTTACATTTGTTTGGCATGACTCCTACCGTGTTCACTCAGTGAGAAAAAAAATTGAGGTTGTTTGGAAGACCATATTTCACAAAATATAAAGAATTCAGATTAGTGACTACCCTCTTGTGAAAGGTCTTTTTGTCCTGAACAACTTTCATGGTGGTTGTTTTTGTGCACCTTGAACAGTTTTAAAGATATTTAGATTTGTATGTAATGTATGCACATTTGCTTTCAGAGAAAAGCAGCTTGGAGTTTTGTGTCCAACATTCTAAACAGAAAGAAGGGAGTATTTCTTTAAATGCCATAGTTCAATGGCCTACACAACCAGTATAGTGTTATGCTTGTGCAACTATGTTACTTTGCTTTGGCCAGTCACATTGTCTGTTCCATGAGGAATGACCACCCTGTAAGAGTACCAAAGACAAGGAACCCTTGGAGAGGGTTCCACCCCTAGAGGTGCCACAGAAAGGTTCCCTTGGCTAAAGCTACCTTAGGAAGAATCCCCAAAAAGAAACTGTAGTAACACCAAAACACATTAGCAATCAAAGGCCACAAGGCATAGAAGTAGAATGACAGCAAAGAAAAAAGTGCTTCAGAAAAAGACTGTAAGAAACTGATTATATAGCTCAGGAAGGGCATGTGGATGGTTGCTTGTCCATTGAACTAAAGATATAGCCTTTTAATTCAATGGTCTATGCAATGTGTATAGTGTTCTGCTTGTGCAACTATGTTACTTTGCTTTGGCCATTCACACTCTCTATTCCATGAGGAATTACCACCCTGTAGGGGTACCAAAGGCAAAAAACCCTCAAAGAGGTTTCCACCCTTAGACATGCTGTGGGAAATTTCCTTTGGCTAAAGGTACCTTAGGAAGAGTCCCCAGAAGAGAGAGACAAGCCACTGGAGGAGGAGCAGAGGATAGTAGGGCAAAGAAAAAAGTGCTTCAGAAAGAGGCTGGGAGGAACTGCTTATATAGTTCAGAAATGGGGGAGTGGCTGACTGCTTGTCCATTGAACTACAGGCATAGCCTTTCAATTATGGAAGGATACACTGAAAAGTCCAAAAATGTGTTCCATGGTATGCTATTTTTCTAGTTAAAGCAAGATGGCTGTAGGCTCTGACCACAGCCATAATAAAAAGGATATCAGAGATGGATTGTCCAAGGAAGGCAGTTGAATCCTGCCCTCTGGGTAACAGAGATGGTGGGGGGTGGGGTGGTAGAGCATATGTAAATGGGATCAACCAGAACAAACAGAACAGTTAACATGTAGCCCTGTTTAGCTTCTGGGAGGCATGAACACTAAGAGATGTCCTCCCCATTAAATGACTAGTTCACAGCAGATTAATAAACTGTAGCCCTGACCCACAAGGTGGAAGTGAGGCTTAGGACAGCAGAGGGCGTGAGGCACCCCCTAGGACTGTGGGAGGTATCCCTGTGGCAAAAACCTAAGGAGTCACATGTGCAGAGTATTTAAAGCAGTAGAGTCACTCACAGTTTGTAACAGTTCATCATGGCTGATTTTGAGGGTAGCGTTGGGGCTTTGGAGATTTCTGGCCAGCTGAAGGAAGAGGGTAAACAGGCAGGAGAGATGGCAGTGTGGCAATCCTCTTAGCCCATGTTGGGTGCATAGGTTCTGGGCTGAGAGCTGCACTATTAGACAGGGGTGCTGGCCCTGGGGAGGGTGTTACTGATCCTGGATCTGCAGGGGTATTTTCTGATAGAGTCCCAGTTTGCAGAGAGTCAAAATGGTTTCATGTCAGCAGAACAGAAAGTACTAAAGGACTGCTTGAAAAGCCCAAGACTGGAAAGCCATGACAGTGGCTTATGGAGCAGTTGGCTTTCTTGCCTTCAGACACTCAAACCTCAGCCTTGTATCTTTTTCTGCCTCTGCAATGATGTTGCAGTGTTTAGATCCCATCCTCCTTATGTGTGTACAGGGAACTTGTCCTTACCTTCAACAACCAGATAAAGATGAGACTATCCATTAGCAAAATGTTTGCAACAAAAATGATCTAACCAGTTTTGTCCTCCCTGATGAAGCACAAAACTAGTCTGGCCTTTTGTTGAGGGCGAGTGGCATCTTCCCTATGGGCATGGGGTCATTACACTGCAAACAAAAACAGTGCAGCAATGTACCGTGCTGTCAGTTCAGCAGATACATTATTAGCATGCATCAATAAAGGAGAACACAAAAATCACTGAAAAAGGGACAGCAAATCTTTATTTTTTTGTGGAGGGATCCACCCCCACATCCCTGTTCTGGGGGCTGTGCCCCAGAAACCCCTATTTATATAATCAACTTCAGGAGGGTACAACATGGGGATGGGGAGAACCATGTGCAGGGGGAAAAATAAAGTCACATGACTTCTTTACAAAAATAAATTATATAAAATCCAAGTGCTCAGGGACTGGGATTCAAGCCCCAGTCCACAGTCATGCCACATCTTTCCACTGCCAGTGGCTCATCCCCTGAGCCATGGCAGCTGATTGGTGGACCACCCGCTCAGCAAAGGTCATATCCTCCACATCACTCCTTGTCAGCCAATAGCAACAAGATACAAAACCGCACTTGCAATATTTCCTACATGCAGTGTTTTGTACCCTATCGCTTTATTCCCCCACACTGTGTCTGCTGCGTGGTTTTGACTACACCATTTTTCAAATGGCATATTGACCCAGCACCTTCCCTATGGCACCAACTATGTGAGCAATGTTTGCATGTTAATCAATAAAAGATTTTTGTTGCAAGCGTTTTGCTGGTGGACATTGCGATCTTTGGTTGTTGAAGCTCATGTTTGTAAACATGGCACATCAGCATCAGAGCTTCGCAGGTTCAGTAAGTTGAAACACTATTTGTTGTTTCAGTTGTCTTTACCTTCAGGTTCTTGTGGTTTGGTAGTGTCCCTCACTGACTGATCAGGCTGCAACAGAATAGTGTCATAAGGGGTTACAGGGGAATCGGTGGCCCAGCCACAGCTTGCAGATGAATTCTTCTACAGCTTCTGGTGTCTCAAATTGGTAGTTGGCACCATTCAAAAAAGATTTTCAACTGATCCAGGTACTGGAGAGCGGTCTACACTTTAAGTGAGACAACTTCCATTTAACTTTACTTTATGCCCATCACCTGCGTGATAATTCTGTAGAAAAGTCCTGGAAAAACAATAGCTGGTGCCCTTCCCAGTAAAGTGGGAAATATTCCTGGGGAAGCCAGAGAGTATTTTCTTTCACAGGGTACCTCAGCATTTTGATGAGCACTGGTCTCTGTTCATCCCTCGGTTGGGCATCTGGACCAAAGTCCTATGTGATGTCTAAATTTCTAGGGAGGGCAGTTAGTAAGTTAATACAACATGGATCAATGTATGAAGAAAGGTGATTATTTCTGCACCCTCAGCCTCCTCTGGCAGACCTTTTAGTCAGAGGTTATTCCACATTGCTCTATGTTCTAAATTGTCCACTTTAGACAGTAAATACCAAATAGATCCATCCTGTTCTCTTAGCCTAGAATGTAGCTCCGGCTCCTTCACCTCAAGCTTAGTCAGTCAGCTGTCATTTTTCTCTACCCTTGTGTCAAGGTTCAGAAGTTCCTTGTTGGTCTGTTGTGCCCCTTGTTTAATAGCTGTCAGATCTTTTAAAATGTTGTTTAACATGCCGGCTATGTGTGCCATGTCAAGGAATAGTGATGGTGATTAAGCCATAGCAATTGAAATGTCTGTAGGCTTATTGGCTTAATTGTTGGGTCTGTCTAGACTGAGACTGTGTGGGAGGCTTACTTTCACTTTCATGCCTGTATTGAAAGTATAGCAGGAGAAAAAAAACAGCCTGATAACAGCATAAACACTGTGAGTTGAGTCAAACTAAAGGTGTTTGCCAATTCCTCAAGATCATGGCTCTTGTTTATAATGCTTCACTGATTTATTGCACTATGGCACAATTCAGATGCAGTGTGATTCTCCCAGGGAGTAACTGTAGCTACACAGTTTAGTTATCATCTTGTCAGCAGCTAGCCATGCCCTCTCCCATATATCGGGGACCTGATTTGCTGTATGTTGTATGAAGAGAGATTTGTTGTATCAGGGGGTTTGGGAGAACAAATAACAAGTTAGGCCGCCAATAAGTTTTGGTTTCCATGCTTTCAGGCCCTATGAGGCCCTCAGGGTTTGGACTTAAGAATCAATGCCAGAGGTATCTTCTTGACTAGAAATATGTGAGGAAGTTTTTGCTGATGCAGTGCTTCCTCTGTGTTAATTTCAGCTTAACATCTATATTGCCTGTTTATTGATGCTGATGAGAAAGGCAGAGACAATTGTATCCTCCATACTTCACAACTTTTTAACACCTGATTGTAGCACATTAAGCAGGAAAAGGTGACAAAATATGAGGCAAGATCATGTCATAGTGATTGCTGCTACTTGCACAACAAAGATGAGTTTATTATTCAGTCACAGTACACAATGTGGGACAGTACCTTTGTCATTTGGACACAGGTCTACTGAGTGGTAAAATGATGAGCACCTCTCCTAATGTGGAACAATTAAGGCATGTGCCTTAAACAGGAGATGTTCCTCTGAAGTCAGTATGAAATGCAGCTGAGAGCTTCATGACTGCAGAAATAGGCTCAATTTCTCTGCAGCAGGGAATAAAGCCATCAAGGGCTAAGCCACAAATCAAACATTAATGAAGGAGTCATATCTATAAACTTTTCCATGATGTCTCATTCTGGCTGCCTGCTGACATGTGACATGTAGCATAACTGGGGCACTTGACAAGAAACAGCAATTCAAGCAATGACCCTTGGCCTCTATACTCTCTTTCAGAGTTATGACCCTTTATCATTCATTAAAGCCATTCAAGTCACTGTAGTCTATTCCTCTCTACCTCTTCTTCCTCCAGTCACCACTTTAATACCACACTGGGAGCTTTTATTAAGGAATAATGGAGTCTTCTCAGAGAGACACACACACACGCACACATTTGTTGGGGGGCAGGAGTTGAAAATGTATCATTACAGCTGTCTACAATTGATTTGGAGAGATTATTTCAAAAGAAAATTGCATGACTCAGTGCAATTTTAGCAGGTTCACCCTCCTGTACCAGCTGCCAATATTATGTTCTATTAAAAATTTTTAATTTCTCTTGCGCCAAGTGTACTTTGGGGCTCAAAGTTGCTTTTACAGTGCAGTCCTTGAGAGATGAAGCGTATTTTGGTTACATAGAGTGGGTTAGATTTTTAACGCTTTGCATGACTCTGTACTCCTTCAGTATTTGCCTGTACAGCACTGCATCTGGAGATGTCATGGCTAGATGAACTGCAACTGTGCTGAAACACCATTGTCTAGGTAACTCCGACAGGGAAGGCAGGGACTACAGTAGCTATGACTCATGAACTCTTTATTGCAAGCACCACTATATCATTGTGACTCTTAAAGGCAGTGGCGTAGGCAGAAGCAATCAAAAGTACCCCATTGCCACTGTTCCTATAGCACTACCCATCTGAAGAACTACATATTTGTAATATAGTACAATATATAAGCATTACATAATATATGTATGTTATATTTGTTAATAATGTTGACATATATTTGAGATATATTAAAACAATATTAACTATAAATGAAATATATAATCAAAAAGTATATTTAGTATCATTCTTTTAATATTCTTCATACATATCAAAATACTATAATGGAAATGTATTGTTGCACATATATGAAGGTGTTCTAGTTCTTCATATATGTAACATATTTGTTTAATATACAGGAAAAGTAATGTATGCATTTAGAATATTTAGAGATCATTGCACTAATTCACAACACAATCTAAATATAAAACATATGCTCCCAAAGCATTTTAAATATATATAATAGGAAACCTGTATTATAATGGCTCCAAATAGCAGAAATTGCTAAGAATATTTAGTCATCACTGATAGGAATATTATTTGGTATGGATGTTAAATGTACCTAACACCTGCTATTAAATAAAGACATATAACCACCATTATAAGGAAAAATTTTAATGAACACTATACTGTACATACTGTATGCATGCCAACAATTACTTGTAAGTCAAACATCATGCCATGGAATAAAAATAAAGTTGTATTAAATGAAAAAATTAAGTGTGTATCTAAGTAACATATTTTTGTATGACGATATCATTAACCCATTCAAGTGCACTGATACACATTTTATCACACACTAAAAGAAGATATTTTACTAATACTAAAAATTGTAATGTAAATGGTTTTAAGAAAATATTCTTTGTGTTAAAGTTCAAAGTAAGATGTACTCTTATGTCATTTTCTTCTGTAAGAAGGGCTAATGATCTTCAGCAAGGGCACCAACATTGTAACTTGAATAAAAAAAAAAATTAAAAATGTATATGCCAAGCATGGCTTTAAAATATACTGCCAGAGGGATGTGGAGTGGCCACTGCAATCCAGAGTCACTTTTTAGTGTTAACAAAGTGTAGACTGAGATGCCACTGCTTTTGTTGATTATTTATTTGAAAATTGGTAACTGGGAAAGTCACACAGAGCCAAGGCTCATTTCCAGGTGTGACCTAGGGTTGAAAGAAGGACTATGAAGCCACTGCATTAACTTTCTGGCATACTCCTTTATCGCCATATTAACTGTTATTTTAAGAACTACACTAGGGTACCACTAAAGTCATTGTTCTGCTACACCTTATTACCACTGTACTGACTTGTATTTTACTCAGTGTATTATTATTATTATTATTATTATTATTATAAAAAGGGTCTGAGAAATGGAGCTTTCTGATTGGCAGCAAACATTTTAAGAGCCTTATGTTAATCTTTATTAACATACATGTAGAACTTAATCATATGCTGAACAAGATTTAACACTGCTTTGAAACATTTTTTATTATAATAGCAATAAGGCACTCCCAAGGATTATGTTAATGGTCAGTTAATCACCCTCTAGGGGCATGTGGCACTCGGCTACACCTCGTGACACAGTACACCCCTAGAAGATGATTAACAGACCATTAACATAACCCTTGGTCATGCCTTATTGCTTAAGTGGTTCACTACAGTAGCACTACAAACACACAGAAATGTGGTGCTGCTGCCAGTGCTGAGTAGTGTAAAACAGTCTTACACTTGAGCTGGGAATTCTCCCAATGCACTCCCCAAGTGAACCAGACAATTCCACATACAATGTAAAGGGGATACAAAATGTATTTAATCCCAGGAGCCCTATATATGAAGGAAATGGGGGACAGAGTGTTCAGGACACTACTTGCAGCTGCTATTTTGGTAAACACTGACCCCACCTCAGCATGGGAACTGGGGCCAGGGTTAAGGACCACAGTTAATCAGGCCATAGGACCATACAGCTGAGCCAGAGGGGTGCAAGGATATTTGTTGGGAAAGAAGTTGATAGGTGGGCACAGTGCCAGGCATGGTCAGAAATGAGCTGGGGCAAACTGAACTGTGGCAGGACAACAGTGGTGTTTTCTCCTGTGCCACTGACTTATGTGCATGGTACAGTGCTTGATGACTGGTGCTATGCTATGCACAGAAGTCCGGATATGCAAAAATGCTGGTGTTACTGTTTGCAGACCCTACATTTGGAATGCTAATTTGCATTCCACTCTACAGGAAAACTCATCCTCCAACAATTTAGACAGTGCATCCAGTGGCACTCTACCCCCGAGATGGCAACACTCATAACCCTCAACAGCTAGCTGTCTAATTAGAGTACCATTAAATACCAAAAGAGACCAACTCTACATACATTAGTTATGTGACTACGCTAACCCCCATCCCCACACCCATCTCACATACAGCCACACAGTTATGTATATATATCTGTAACCTGCTTTCATATACATGCTGCAATTACAAGACCATTCAAAATATCTTGAGATACATCTTCCCATTCAGCACACATTGAAGTGCTGTTGTACTGTAGATAGTGGGCTTCCAATGGTGGCACAATACTGGACAGCAGAATAAATGAGATGGACATGATGATGGGAGTCAGTGCCCTTGGCTGTGAAGCTAAAGCAGAATATTTGTAAGGGTGTATTTAAAGTCATTAATAAGGTATGTCAGCTGGCTGGGTGGCATGGAGGGATAAGGCATTGAATGCCTTAGCTCCTGCCACATGGATGACTTATGATTGGGAATAATCACAAGATAACAGGGATTGACCAGGGTTGGAGAGGACCGAGCTTCCCAAGAACTGCTCTCCTCTCCTGGTGAGGGGAAGCCAGCCATCTTGGCCTCCCACTTGCCCTGGGTGGAGGCCCAGAGGTAGTGCAGCATATGAGCGACTCAAAGGGAGAGGCCATGGCTCTGAAGGGCATGCATGCTTCTTTGTGCATGTCCTTCCATATCACTGCAGCAGGGGAATGGAGAAAATGGAAAATGGGAACAGACAGGCTTCATGAAGCCCTGCCTGCTCTCCCTCGGCCTGCACTACTGCCTCATCATCTGGGAAATCTGGATATGTTCACATCAGCCCCCTGGCCCCACCATGGGGTAATCTGTGGGGAACTAAAACCCAGAGGGTCAGGGAGGTGGACATTGATTGTGGGAGGCTGGGATGGGGTAGAAAGCCTGCATATCTGCCCCAGTTTGTAAAAAGCATTGTGGGGAAAAAAAGCTACAGAAGATGCCTTAGGCGTTCTTGACATTAAGTGGAATCTAGGGCTGTGTATACCTTTTCTTGAATATTTGGAGACAATATGTCAGATGAATGTTATGTTTGGGTCCCCAAATATTTGGGTATTTATTATTCAGTATTCAGCTGTCCATATGGAGAGGAGAAAAAGTATATGACCTTATCCCTTAACCTGGTGGCCAAACCTAATCTCCTGGTTACCCTCTTAGCCCATTTCAGTCATTTCCCACCTACCTCCCCCTTTCCCCAGAAAGTGTCAGAGAGAGAGGAATTAAATTGTCAGCTCCTTGTCAGTCTGCCAGGAGGTGATAACCTCTTTGAAGCTTACCCCTACCTTGACTCACTGTTCTCTTTCATATACGTTTTTATTTTAGGCCTGTCCTCTTGACTCCTTACTGTGATGGGAGGGGCTAGTGGCAACTGGTATTCCAGGCCTGTCAGTCAGGCCTTCCCTCCTACTGTGTCCCTCTCCCAGCCACTGCTGAAGTGCTTTGCTGTTTAATTAAGAGTTCCAGGAAAGAGTCCTACAGCCATTAGTAAAAGTACTGATTATAATTATGGAATATGATCTGTCAGTATCAGAGGAGTGAGCATTATTGTGGGGAGCATGATCTTAAGGGAGGGCAGGGCAGTTGTCATAGTGAGGCTATGCAGTCACTCCTTTGGGTAAAGGTTGTGATTGAGGAGGTCAAATTTGGGATATTAGGGTTTGTGAGTTGGTCAGGATAATCATACAGTTATTCTGTGGGGGTCAAGAGAGGTCAAAGTTGGGATACTAAGGTCTGAGAGGCTGTCTGACAAGGGACACGGTGATAATGAGGGGCTCAAGGCTGTGATTAAGGGGTCATGGCTGTCATACTGTGGTTGATGGGGACAAGATTGTGGGATTTATACTGAGTTATGGAGGAAGTGAGGCTCTGAGGGCTGTGATACTGTTGTCAGGAGAGAGATCAGGTCTGTAGCACTATGATTGGGTGTGGACTCAGGGCTGTTGTACTCTTTTAGAGGGGCAGGACTGTGGTACATAGGTTGGGACAGCAGTCAGGACTGTGATACTGGGATTCAGGAGGGGGATATGTGGGGGTGATGCTGGGGTTGGGATGGTAGTCTGAGGTGTGTTGCTGGGGATGGGAGTAAGGATGACAAAAAATGCTGATGTATGATAACCATGACATAATACTGTGGATATTTTGAATTCTGCTGTGTTATGGAAGTGTTTTTGTGCAAAACAGTCTCTTAAACTCTTGTATCAGGAGGATTTGTTCAGAACATGACAGTGATTCTTAAAAATACACAAAAAAATAGTTTAATAATTTGAAAACTGGTATATTGTGAGCCACAGTTATCATGGTACCAATCAAAGTACCAAAGGTACTGAAAGGCATCAAACCTTCAATATGAAAACTGCAGAGTGGATTTGAATGCTGAGTGGTCATATCATCCACTTTTTTATGGATGGACTGCTCTAGTCATCGGCATCAGGACCACCTGGAATTTTTTTATAGGTTGAGACTGCCCATGTTGATGTCCCTTGTTGGTGACTATATAACATCAGCATCCACAGTATGCCTCACTTCCATGTTGGAGACATGCTCTGAGGATCATCGAACCAGCAGGGACTGAAGCAGCCAGGACCAACCCAGGCACACAGGAGAGGATATGGAGACTTGAGTACAGATACAATAGGGGCATCAGAGGAGAAACAGCTTATGACAGCAGGCAGTATAGTCACCAATTACCTGAAAAGGAAGAATGGCGATAAGCTGAGCTGTGGCTCAATGGAGGAGATTCTCTCAAAGACTATTGTTATGGTAGGTAACTATTTTTTCCTCTCTGGGGATATCTCCTTACATTGAGCAATATCAGGGAATGATTCCCCAGCAGTAACAAGCACTGAGGGATGATCACAGGACCTACTGATCCTGAGTGAGGAGGCCTTGTAGAATATTAAGGCCAAAGCCAGCACGTCAATGAGAGATAATGTCCAGTCTGTAGTGTTTAGTGAATGTATGAATGCTACTCAAAGTGGCAGCATCACTAATGTCAATAGTGGACACATTCTGAATAAAGCCACAGAGGTAGCCACCCAATGGGTGTAATGAACATGTACAGGACCAGGAAGCTGCTTACTACTTCTAGTAACAAAAGAAAAGTTCAATTGACCAGCCGTTTTGACAGGTCTTATTTACAAATCAGTGAGCCCACCATTTGGAGGGCAAAAGCAATTGACAGTTGAGAGGATTTTCTACAATCCTTAGTATTATCCAGGTACCAATGAAACATTCTACAGACATCAAGTATATGTAAATAATGCTCTCCACAATCTGTGGGAGAGGAAAAGTAAACAGGAAGGTCCATCATCTGAGGTAGTGTTCTCTCAGACACGACCTTTGGAAGATAACATGGAATGGTGCATAATGTGACCCTATCCTTGTGAATAATAAATGAAGACTCTGCAACCAGAGCCTGTATCTCTGAGATGCATATAACAGATATCATAGCCACTAGAAACAGTGTCTTCCAAGAGAGGAAATGCATCCACAAGAAGCCACAAGTTCAAAGGGAGATCATGTGAGGGTCTTTAAGACCAAATTAAAGTCCCAAATCAGATCTGGATCTTGGATCACCAGTCACCAAAAGGAAGATACCCCTTAGTAATCTCTGGGAAACTTCCAAATGGGTCACTGTCTTGCCCTCTAGTAGGGCATGAAGAGCTGGCAAAGTGGCCATGTGGCACTTTATTAAAGAATACCCAAGTCCAGAATCCCCAAGAGACTATAGGTAGTCCAGAATTTTAGGAACTGGACATGTAGAGTGATTTGGCGCATGCCCAGTATACCATATGATAAAATGTTTCCATTTCTGTGTATAAGTATACTAAGCAGATGGGTTTCTAGCTGCCAAGAGCACATCAGCCATGTCCAGAGAAACCCCAAAGTGGGAGAGCACTATATCCTCAAGAGCCATGCATGAAGGGGCAGGGATCAAAGATACAGATGCACCTGAGCACCCAGGTCCTGTCTAAGAAGTTTGGCTCAGAGGGGAAGCAGGACAGGAGGCTTCACCGACAATTGCTGGAGCAGTGGAAAACAAATTGTCCATGCTAGTGAGGAACCAAAAGAATCAGAGTGATATGGTCAGCATGCAGCTTCACTTGAACCCTCTGTATTAGAGGGAATAGGGAAAAATCATACAGAAACCTTCCTTTACAAGGGTGGAATAACACATCTTGCCAAAAAACTCAAGGCTCTGGAGCAAGTGAGCAGAAATGAAACTGTTTTGTGTTGTATTTCAATGCAAACAGGTCTACGTTTGGATGACCCATTTTTTTGAATAGGCCATTCGTAACGGAGTTCGAGAGTTCCCATTAGTAGTAGAGCATATTTAATTGACTAAGGTGGTCCACAAGTGCATTCAGGGTCCCAGGGAGGAACACCACTGACAGACCTATGTTGTATTCCACAGCCCAGTGCCAAATTCTCATTCCTTCTCAACAGAGAGCATATGAATGAACTCTATCATATTGAATGATGTAGTACATCACCAACATATTGTCTGTGCTGATCAGCAGCTGATTCCCTGGAAAGAGGGCAGCAAAGGCCTGTAGGCCACATAAGCATAATCTCCAGATTGCTGCTGTGAAGCACAGTATCTAGAGGGCTCCACTGACCATGGGTCCTGAAGGGTTCCAGATGAGCCCCTCCAACCCATTCTCAAGGCATCTGTGGTCATAATCAGCAGAGGGAGCAACCACAGGAAAAGCAACCCTTTCTTCAGGTTGGATATGTCCAGCCACCAGAGGAGAGAATGACGGAAAGGAGGAGTGACCTGTATGAGGCCCTCCAACTCATCTAAGTGCTGCACCCTATGTGCCTGGAGGAACAATTGCAGAATCCTCATATGGAAGCAGGCCAGTGGAACTGTTAGGATGGCAGCCACCATCAGACGGATCAATCTTAAAGGATACCTAAACAACATTTTGACAACAAACTATTCAAAAATCTGACTCCATAGGTGACTAAAGGAAAGGCTGCTGTATTCATTAATGCTAAAACGACATTTATATAATGTACCTAAATGTGGTTCCAGATCATTTGAAAATTGTAAAATCAGCCTTCCAATTTAAAAAAAAAACTGTCTTCCCTGCTTCCTAAAATAGCTGCCAAATGTGTTCTGTGATGACATCATTGGAGCCAAAGTCCGAGAGATATTTGGCTTTCTATAGTGCTAACTAGTTCTTTTTTCCCCATTTGTATAGAATTTTCACCCAAATGGTCAAAACCATGTGCATTATTTTGTATAATACACATGTTAGGCTTTGGTCCTGTTCATTTTGTTTACTTTAACATGCTGAAATTGTGTTTTAATCCAACCAGCTTTCTCTGTGTCAAACCACAGTGCAGTACAAATCTTGAATAACCTGGTGATCTAGTGGTTATGGTGGATCCAGGATGCTACAATTGGGTTGCTGGGGTGGTGTGCATGCTTAATATGCACTTTTTAACATATTTATTAAACCGTTATTTTTTCTGCTATTATTCTTTTCTAGTACATTTTTGACAGAACTTACAAATGTAATCCCCAGTTTGAATGTAAACATTTGCACAATCAATAAATCAGACTTCTTCAACAAAGTGAAATGCAGCAGCAAGCAAGTATGTTACTATGTGCGTGTGTGTGGGGGGCGGGTCAGCCACGCCCTTCACCACCCCCTAAAGACACCACTTTTTTGTAGTAAAGTCCTTGTGCAGTCCAATGTTTGAGTTCATACTTTCTCAAAACTCAAACATATGCTTGTCTTGTCTTCCTTTTCTATGGGAAATGATAATAATAATAAGAAGAAGAAGAATCAGCATTTATATAGCGGTTTTCATACACATTGTATCCCAAAGTGCTTTACAAGCAATACTAGACTGGTAGTGAAGTGACTGAACATGTAGTGGAAGTCATTTCATACATTACTATCCATACACAGCCTTAGACAATTGCATGAACTGGTTTTATGGGAAGGGGAATGTTGGCCAGGACAACGGGGTCAGGTAGTGATCAAGGTGCTGGCATACCCACATCTTATTTCTCACAGTTATCTGCTCATATTTCTCTCCTTCTGTCTTCCCCTTCCCTGAATATACAGTAGCAGTACCTTGCAAGAGTGGCCTTCTTAGTCCTCCTCTGGTATTCATTCTTCACTATTCCTCCTCACACTGAAAACTGGTGAGCTCATCACCCTTCTGCATCATGAATGCAAGTAGTACAGTCCCATTTTTATTTTGAAATATCAAATATAAACAAATCTTTCCAGTAAGTCAGGCTGATAGCAGCAGGGAACAAGGGGAATGATGGGCTTTCTTATCCTTAAAAGATCTAGGCTACCTTTGATTAGGCACTATTAAATGGTGGGTGTGCACATCATTATGCACGTCATTTAATAGTGCCTAATCATAGGTGGCTTAGATCTTATATGGGTAGAAAAGCTTATTTTTCCCCTTGTGACATGCTGCTATCAGCCTGGCTTACCAGAAGATCATGTTTATTATTAATATGTAAAAATGATTTGGGAGACTGTACTAAACACATTCATGATGGAGAAGGGTAGTGAACTCTCCAGTTTTTGGTGTGGGGAACAGGTGAGAAGAATGAATGCCAGAGAGGGACTGAAGAGGCCATTCCAGTAGGGGTACAGCTATATTCAGCATAGTTGAAGACATGAAGGAGGTCATTGAGCAGATCACTGTGAGATCTGAAATGTGGGTCTGCCAGCATCATGATCACTACCTGACTGTGCATGAGAGTAGCCAGCGATGACAAAATACTCAGAGTGGCAGGGCTGCACCTAAACTATTACTTGAATTCAGTGTAGGGAGATTACCCTCAGTTGGGGGGGTGTTGACATTTGTTAGAACAGTACTGAGGGAGCTGTGTATAGCTTATTCAAGATTTGGAAGGGTGGTAGCCAGCAAACTTGCATTGTGGAGCAGAGCACAGAAAAGTACTGTAGAAGAATTGCTGGGAACTGTCCTGCGGGGTTCTGCAAATCACAAGTAAAGGAGCAGACTGACACTGGAAGTCAGGTGGATTTGCTCAAGGTATTAGTATGCCTGTCCTGCTAATAATATTGTTATCCATTGTAAGTGCAGCCCTAATGAGCGCATGAACAGCAGTTTTTCTGGTGAGTCATGATACTTATTGCTTGGACCTTCAGGAAGACCTAGTTGTTGGTTAATGAGGTGGGGAAAAAATTCAGCAGGGGAACTGTACATACTACCTTCACTGTGCAGAAGGGTGATGATCTACTCAATATTTACTGTGGAAGCAGAAGTCAAACATTGGGAATGTGGACTAGAGAGTGATTTGGGAGGCAGTTTTTAACAGTGCCAGCTGATGATGCATATTGGTATAGGTGTGCACAACTCTCTGAGGTACAAGATTACAGTGAGGTGTGATAATTCTCTTCATGAGACCATAAGCTTATATGCAGCCCCTGGCAGTACTAAGGACAGGGTATAGATGGTGGGGTGTTCAACAAAAGGCAGGCTAGGTGCAGGGGGTTCACATGGAAGAAGAAAGCCTTATTTGTGGATTAACAAGAGAGCATGAGCTTTGGAACTGAACCAGACCAGTACTTTGCTGTTGGACCCTAAACAAGTCATTAAACTTCCTTGTGCTCCCAGACCACACCTGTAAACAAGCTTTCAGCTTATTGTGTCTCTCTCCTGGTTAACAAAAAAGTAAATTCAGTGCATCGCATAACCACTAGATTATCAGGTATTTGAAGTGTTGTACTGTAATACAGTTTGCCAAGAAAAAAGTCAATTGGATTGCAAAACATTTTCCGCAAGTTAAAGTAAACAAAATGAACAAAATTATAGCCTAACGTGTACTGATCAAAATAATCCACAAGTTAATACATGGTGTTGATCATTCTGGTACAACGATTCAAAACAAAGAGGGAAAGAAGAACTAGTTAGCACTATAGAAATATATGTAAGTCTCTGTCTCTGGCTCAGATGATGTCATTAGGACTCATCACTTAATACACTTTGCAGACATCTTAGGGAGAAACCAAGGCTGTTTTCTGAAAGTGAAAGGCTGATGTTTACATTTTTCAAAAGCTATGAAAATGCATTTATATTATTTACATAAATGCAGTTTTAGCATAAATGTAAACAGCAGCCTTCACTTTACCTCGCTATAAGGCAGATTTTGGAGTTTAAAGTTTTAAAAAACTGCTTGTTTATGTACCCTTTAACAGACTGACACATAATTGCTGGAGGTCATCAGTGGACCTGTGTCACTAGTGCTGTGGCACAGTCTGAGGGCAGAAATGCCTGAGATCTGTGTCCAGTATAGTTACAATGCAGTGGAGCTGTTGACGGGGGTAAGGACTGACTTTAGCTTGTTCACCAATATGCCCAGTTGGTTGAACAGTTGCCTGGTCCAAAATAGTGTGTATACTATTGCTTTCTGTGATAGGCCTTTTTTTCTGGGGGCTCAAGTATGTGACATCACCAGGAAAAGAAAAGATAGGGAAGAATAGATATGTCCACCCTAAACGCTAACCTCGTAAGCCTATATAAGACTTTCATAACAACCCAGAGATTTTTGAGCAGGCTGACAGAGTCATACTGACAAATAGAAATTTAAACATCAAAAAGAAAAAGAGATAAATTGGCTTACAAACAAAGAGCCTGGAGAAAAACAAGCCTTATCTTATGATATTTATCTAATTCAGCATTTAATCTATAATGTATACATTCGACTTTAGATGAGACAGTTGCCAGATTCAAAAAGTTTTCAAAATTCAAAGGATTATGATCGTTCCAGTGTTGGAGAATGATTTTGTTTTGCTATGGTGAGAAGTAAATAAATTAGAAACTTATATTATTCCGGATAGACAATGGAGTGTCAAAAAGAGAAGAATGCCCAGGTCAAATGGAAAAGACTGTTTAAGTACCTTAAATATGAAATTCAGAATATTCTCCCAATATTGTTTGAGTTGTGGACAAGCTGCAAACATATGAGATATTGAAATTGTTTTTGTAAGACACCTTGGGCAGATATCAGAAATAATGCTTTTAAATTTGTGAAGTCTTTGCCATGTATAATTAGTGTTGTGCAAAATTAACACATTTTATTATGCTATTTCACAAAATTCGTGCATTTCATGAAATATTTCACAGATGCGAAATGCAAAATGTAAAATTTTGCCTGTGGAGCACGAAATTTCATCTGTAAAACAGTGAAATCGCAGAATGGCAGAGTTTCATGAAATAATTTCACACAACAAAATTGCCGATTCCATGTCAATTTTGCCGGTGAAATTTTATTTCACATCTCTCTGTATAGTATGTTCTGTGTATTATATTGAAATGCATCTGTTTCATTTTTTTAACATGAATCATTTTATTTTCTAAAACACATATAAAAACTTACATGCAGAGCATTGGGTGTCTTCCAATATTGCAGGCATGAGATTCAAAAATCCATAACAGCATATGATGTCATTACTTCACAACATTTTTGTACTTTATAGAGAAAACTGATGTGTGGGGAAGGTATAAACTTTGTCACTCCATACATTTATGTACATTTAGCAGGTGCTATATCAAAAAGCTCTACAGCTTTCCATAAAGACCCATACCATGATTCTACTATATTTTGTAGAAGAATATATAATTTACTATCAGCTTGAGACAAATTTTGTACCTTAGTATAACAGGTAAGCATGCCTTACTTCTTGTATTGTGAAGGGAACTCTTTTCTGCCTAGTTAATAGCTTGTATCAGAGGTGCATGTGGTGGGCTGGGTATTGTCCATCTCTGAAGGAGTCACCCTGTTGCTCTCTATCCCTTTATGCGATCGTAGATTGAGTTACCTAATGCTACTTGCTTCTGATCCCTTGAGTTGTGAGGAGCCATATCCTCACACACTTCATACTCCACCCTACCCACATGGTTCTGTTGCTAGACAAAGGGGGGGGTTGGTTCTCAGGTTCTGGAGGTGGGACCAAACAGATGTGGAAGTGGAGATATCTATATCACTTTTTGTTACAGAGTGGTAATTGGCCTTGCGCCACAAAGGACAATCTTTCAAATTTAGCTATCGTTATCACTGCTGAGTCCCATGTTAGAATAGACAGCAGTGCTGGCTGCCACCAGTTCATCAAAGTTGCCTCATTTGTCTCCATGATCACTGCTAGTAGCCAGAATGTGGCCTGGGTGGTTCTCTTTGGAAGATTGAAGGTATCACCAAGTAGAACCAGCATTCAGTCATGTGGTACTGGCATACCTATAACTCTGGATCAGTCTGCCAGCACTTCTTTCTAGTACATGTCTACATGGAAGACAAACCATATGAGGAAAGACTGGAGGAGCTCAACATGTATTCCTTGGAGGATAGAAGGGAGAGAGGGGATATGATTGAGACCTTCAAATTCTTAAAGGGCATGAATGGGGTTAGTACTGAGTGCGTGTTTAGATTAATGGGAGGGAGGGACACAAGGGGACACAGTCTGAAATTGGAGGTTGGGAGATTCAGGAAGGAAATGAGAAGGCACTACTTCACAGAAAGGGTGGTAGTGAGGTGGAATGTACTGCCAGAGGAGGTGATATGATTGAAATCTGTGGGCAGTTTTAGTAGAGTGTGGGACAGAGTCAAAGGTAAGGTTAAAACTTGGGGAAGCTGGGGGGGGAGTCAGCAGAAGAGGCAATAAATCAGATGGACAGGCAAGGGTTGGGGGGCAGCTGCAGTAGATTAGACTGGGAACTGTGCACTTGAGCAGACTCGATAGACCATATGGCCTGTATCTGCTGGCATTTTCATATACTCGTATGTCTATCCTTGGGCATTGCCATAGAATGCGCTGTAGCCCTGTCTTAGGAGCACTGCATCTCCAACACTTAGAGTGCAGAATCAGACCCATTCAGAATAAAGTTGCTGGAGTCCTGTACCAGCTGTGTAAAATCTTTACCTGTATTACTTGTCCTTTTGCACATTTGTATGCCTGATGAGTGCTTTTGAGAGTGTTTCCAGTATCCCTTGGTTATAACCTCCTGCTGCTCTGAATCTCATCCCTGTGTATTTTTCTCCTGACCATCTGAGATGCATCCTTTACTGTATGAGAAAACCATCCAACAATACCCATTGCATGTTTTGGCTGCAACTGCTGTAGCCATTTCCACTTTTGTGGTGCCAAGGCTGACTTTTTTAAGGATGTGATGGCCCCCCCAATTTGTAGGAATTTCCAAAAACTGGCCTTAGGTAATTCAAATTTGTTTTGGACCTGTTGAAATGACATTAAGGAGTCTAAGTTTGGCAGTAAAATGTCTGACACATATTGAATCTCCACTTGTTCTCACTCTCTCTACCAAACCATTGACCCTCCCACTTGTATGCAAGGATTCTGCCATTAGTATGTATAAGGCCACAGTAGTGCTGAGTGGGTCACCCACTTTAGGGTAAAACAACCTGCACATGTTAAAAAAGAGCACAGGGGAAAGGGCGAATATCAAAGGAGTGACATGCAATTGTGTCGCAACACAAAAATATTGCATACAGCAGTCACTGCCCATTGGGGAGGTTGCCTCCCACACCCCCACCTTAAATACATATAAAAACTTCCACCCATCACACATTGTGGAGAAGAACAGAAACACAGTTATGGCCTTGTCAACCAGACACTCACAGTAGCAGAGGCTCATAAACCCCTGACACTCATATCACACATGCCCTCATCATGATGTCCACATTAAAGAGCCCTATATTTTGTGCCCTATTGATGGTATACCATGTTGAGTCTGACCTTGGACAGTGAGACACTCCCATACCTGCCTCCGTGCCTTATGGTCTCCGGAATAATTGGGTTTGCCTTCTGGTCCTTCTGACCTTAGTACATAGTAATAGTCCTAAGCAGGGGTTATTTGCCAAGTCTTTCTCAAGGGTGACCCATTGAGATGTGGTGTCATTATGTGTGAGAAATTATTCTGTGGCTTGGCCATTCTGTAAGCCCCTAGGTACTCCTGCATCCAAGGCATGCCTAATCCTCCTAGCATCCAATGGGCTCTTAGTTTGGTCTTACTAAGTCTTGTTTTTTTTTCTTCCCAGAGGAGTATAGCTAGAAAAAAAGGTCTAGCTTGTGAAAAATCTGGTCTGTGACCACCAAGAGAAGGTTGTGAAAGACATAAGCAAATTTAAGGAGGATAAACACTTGGGTTGCTTCTATTTTGACTTTTAAAGTTAAATGAATTTTGATCCATCTGTAGATTTCTGGTTTGATAGCAGCTAACAAGGGTCATAATTGGCCTTAACCAGCTTAGGCCATGTGATGGTGATCTTCACCCCCAGCTATGTGAACCACTCTGGAGCCCATACAATTTGAGTTTCTTGTGCACATGTGAGATCACAAGCTGTGTTGAGAGGGGAAGTAGTAGTCTTATTCCAATTGACTACAAATCCAAGGTGACTGCAAATCTATCCAAAATCTCCATGACTGCTGGTAATGGCTGCACATGGCTGGCCATGGTAAGGAGAAGGCCTTCAGCATATGTATTTACCAGATATTTCTATCCTTTACCTTCACACCTTTGATTTCCTTTATGTCAAGGAATTTCCTTGGGAGAGGATCTAGAGCTAACAGGAATAGTAAAGAGGGGAGTAGACAACCCTGTTTTCTGCCACTCTGAAGTGGGAATGGCCTGGGTAGGCTACGATTCATAAGAATGGTGGAAGTGAAATTTTTATATAATGTGGCTATTCAGCTTCTGAAAAAGGGACCAAAGCCATAGATTTCCAGGACCAGTACAGAGTAGAGGTATCCCCATTTGACAGAATCAAAGGCCTTTCGAAAATCCACAGAGAAGGCTACCATGGGTGTTTTGGACTGTCCTGCAAACCACTTTAGATTGAGAACAGTACAGATATTGTCTACCCCAGTTTTCCCTTTGAGAAAACCAGCTTGCAAAGGATGAATTAGTATTAGAAGGACTTTTTCTACTCTATTAGCAATAGCCTTAGCCAATATTTTAGTGTCACTAGAGACCAAAGATAGGGGTCTAATAATGGCACAACTTAGGGAGGGAGATTTTTTGAGTAGGAGTGTGATGGTCACCTCCTTCATAGTTACGGGGTACCTAAGCCCTGAATTCTTGTAATTTGGCAAACAAGTAGGCTACTATGTCTTGAGGCATGATTTGGTACAGGACCACTGTAAACCCATCCCCACCTGGATCCTTCCCCTTAGAAAGTTGTCTAAGTGCCTCCCTGAGCTCTTTTTCCATTAGGGGTCATTCCATATTGTCCCGGAGCTCTGGTGATAACATGGGTAGTGGGGTATTCTATAGGAATTATTGTACATTAGCAGAATCGGCTGTGTTGTTGATTTATGAGGCATACAACTGTTCATAATATTGCCTCACCACTTCATTGATGCCCTTTAAGTCTATGACTGTTACCCATTTACTGCTGCATAACACCTGTATCTGGGGCTCAGACTTCTGTTTCCTTAATTGGTAAGAGAGCAATTTATGACTCTTCTCCCCTGATTCACAAAAATTTTATTTGGCTCAGAGTAGCTGCCATTAAAGAGTATATATATATATATATATATATATATATATATATATATATTGATTTTATATTTCAGATCCACAATAGCTACCAGTAAATCGGGGGTGGATTGGGAACCTGCATGAACTGTGCTTCCTTATGCTGCAAATCCTGTTTTACAAAAAAAGAAAAGCACTGCTCAGGTCCAGATAAAAGGGAGCCAAGGTACAAAAAGCAGAAAGCAAAAAAAAAAAAACAAGGAAAGCACCCCTGGCTTCACCTAAATCCAGAATAACACAGATGGAAAACTATATTCCGACTTAAAAGCAAGTATATTAACAGTGTAGCACCCCCACACAAAAAACACATCTGCGTTTCACATCGCACTTGATGCTTTTTTAAGATACCAATTAGTTACAAAAACATGCCTTTTATAGTGTGCATCCTTATGCTGCAAATCCTGTTTTAATTCACCCAATTACTTATTTCTAGCTCTGTTCTGAGTGGCAGAGTAGGAAATATTCTGCCCCTTAAGAAGGCCATAAAGGCATCCCAGACTGTATGGGGTCCTACCTCCCATTTGTCTTGAAATACAGGTCAGCTTCTGGAGTAATCCAATCTCAAAATTTGGGCCTTCTTAAGAGAAGTGGGTTGCAAAGTCATCTAGGAGATCTTCCTTTACACTGGGGATAAGACCAATTGGGGCATGGTCCGAAACCAGAATACTTTCAGTTCTAGGGTTTGGTGCATCTGGTGCTGCTACACCATCCACTACCCACACATCTATTTGACTGTGTGTTGTGCACTGGGAAGTAGAATGTATAATCCCTCCCATTGGGATTTTCCTGCCTCCATATGTTAGTAAGTCCCCATTCTTCTATGAATGTCAGCAATGCCTCCCACACCCTGAGGTAGCTGTCTGATGTTACCCTAGATTTATCAAGGAGTATACCTGTGACTGGATTGAAATTTCCTCCCATCAAAAGAGGGGTGGTGAGTTCTTCACCTCTGATTTATATAATGACTTGACTGACTTGGTGGGGGGGAATGTATCTCATTGCTATTTGGGCCATAGACATTTACAAGGATGATTCTACACCCTGGAAAGAACATAAGTGCCACTATCCATCTCCCCTGTGTATCTTTCCTTGACTTTTCCTATTTCCATTTTAGAGATTTTTGTATTAGCAAAGATACCCCTTTTGATTTGGTTGTTGCTGAGCTATGGATAATTTGCACTACCCAGGTTTTCTGCAGCCAGTGTATGGCCTTGTTGGTGAGGTGCAACTCCTGTAACAATGCAATCTCTGTATTTAGTAATATTAAGTGCTGCAACACCTTTGTGCATTTTACTGAGTGGCTGAGTCCCTTTACATCACAGGAGATGCACTTCACGTCATACCCTGGGACTGTAGGTGAAGCAGTGGCCATAATATGAAGCTTCTCCATTTATCCAAGTAGTGAAGGATCCAGAGGAAGATGTGATTTAACTGGGAAATAAAGCTACAAGATGTGGGGTGGAGTGGGACTATGAGTCTGCTTATACTCAGCCCTATTTCTCAAAAGGGGGGTTGGCCATTGCTGAGCACAAAAACAAGCCCTGTCTTGATATACAACAAATTTAGCCTGTGGATCACAATAATGTAGACCGAACTAACTTGCAATTAATGTACAAATCAACCTCTAATACTACCCAACGTGCCCTATTACCGGGCTGAGCTGTAATACTACGAATTAAACAAAGAACAGCAAATTGTAATCAACAGTATAAAGCTTATAAAAACATTTCAGAATCTGAAAAAAACCCTAAAATATAGGAAGTTGAAGTATCCAAAGTGTTTGCAGACAGGTAGCTAATTGCAATCACTGAGCTCTCCCACAGTGATACAAAGTGAGGTGTGGAATGAGAAACCTATGATGACATCTCACCTAATACCCCCAGTAACTTGTACCTTGAACACTAAATCAGCCCACGGGTCTGAACCAATACCGAAAATTAAGGGCAACTGTTTTGTGTCAGGTCCAGACAGGGCTCTTTGCTCCATAAGTGTGTGTGTGGGGGGGAGTCCCCATGGATTAACCTAACTGATGACAAAAAGCAAGTGGTTGACCAGTGCCCCTGTATCAGGGCCAGTTCTGGGGGGGTATTGGTATACTACAAAGCAGAGAAATGATGGGGAAGATTTCAGAGAAATGACAGGGGAGATTGCTGGAGATCAAGTGGGTAGGTTGGGGACTCGGATTGGACATGATCAAACCTGTTGCAAAACAATGGTGGATTTCAAACAGTACAATGCAAGTACTCTCTCTTGACAACCCACCTAGCTTGAAACCTAGGTGTGTAGGAGGGAGGGTAGCTACACAATCCCCTATGGCCATGCATAAAACTGGTTAAAGCTCTGTGCCCTTCATAATTGCTGGCATATAAAATGAGGCACTTGCACTACAACTGTGAACCAGAAGTAGCAAAGTAAAGGGGAGAGGTTGACCCCAGATTGGAGAGAGATGTCAGGGAGAGAAAGGTGCGCACATACAAATTGGGGGAGGAGGGGTCACAAGTTTACCACAACAAGCTAAGTCCCTTGCATCCACCCCATCCCATGACTTTCATTGCAGTAGAGATACAATACAGGAAAACAATATTTAACATACAGTCAGGGGTTCCATTTGAAATTTGCTTGACCATGTCCATTTGATGCTTCACTCTTCTAGCACTGCTCTTCTAACTAAAAGCCGCTGTTATTAGCAAGCCACATGTGAGTTGGCACACCAAGTCATAGTAACAGCAGTGACATCGGCATATGATATAGTCCCAGGAGGCACTTTTGCATCAATAGGCTGACTTATTCTCATCTCATAGGCAGCATCCACCACACAGGCCCAGAAAGAGTGTGTGTCCATCACAATGTCGAGGCGATCCTGTGAAGTGTGTGTTACCATGTTGGCTGCAGTATGGCTACCTCTGGAGGAGTCCTGAGCAGTTTTTGCCAGCAGAGAGTGTAGCTCAAAGTCTGTCAGCTGCTCCCTGGGTATACAACTCCAGGAACACTGCTGGCTGTGGGAATTCCCTTGTTGCCATTGTTCACCTCGGCCCCTCTGTCTGGACTGTTGTTGATCCTGCCTCTTAGGGAGCGCTGATCTCACTTCGGTGTCAATGGGTGTTGCCATCTTACATGACATGGTGAATGTAGTGTCTGTGTCCCACTCCTTCCCTCTACTATCCATTTGGTTCCTGGTGCCATTGTTTGCTGTGTTGTGGTCCTCCCACGGTCTTCTGGGAGATGACATTTCTTGCCAAATGTCGAGCCAGTTCTTTTGCAGCCATCAGGCAATTTCTCAAAGGGATCTGCCTTCAAATGCCTTGCCGTTACACTTGATACAGAGGTTAGTCAGACCTCTGAATCTATATTGTACACCCACTTTTCTGAGTGCTTGCTTGACAGAGATGTAAGCCCTCCACTGCCACACCACTTCATTGGAGTAGTCCTGATAGATGGATATTTGAGCCCCCTTCCAGTATAATTCACCTTTCTCCCTGGCAGCTTGCAGCAACTTTTCATTGATGGAGAATCTTAGTAGATATGCTATTATTGTAGGGTGTCTGCTTCCATCCAGTACCGGGGGGGCCTCTGGTGTGGTGGGCCATCTCCACTTCTATCACCCCTTGCCATCACAAGGCTACTAGTTTGGCTAGAAAGTCAGTCAAGAACTGTCCCTTATTTGCCCCTTCAGCTCCCTCCTTCTGGGCCCTTGAGTATCCATATATTATTATGCCCTCTGTTTTCTTGATCCTTGGCCCTTTCCTAGAGCCAGTTCTGGTGCCTCTTGTGCTCTTCCTGCCATCACAAAATGCACTGTTGTGTGTCCTCAAGGTCCCCTGTGTGCAATTCAGACATGTCTACATGATCCATGAGGAATTTGATCTTCTCTGCTGTAGAAGCTGTAGTAGTCTTATGTTTAACCGTATCCACCACCAGCAACTCTAATAAGTGTGTAATATATCATAATAATGGCTAGCTCAAAGACAATTTTCTGTCTTTCTCTGCTCCTGCCATCGTTTCTTGATTCAGTGGTTGCTGCACTGTCAGGAAACGGGGGTTGTAAAGGCTGCAATGTGCTCAGCTACACATGATGATTAAAGTTCTCTATGGCTGTTATGAAATGAAAGCAGTCTTTTTTTATTTATTGGAATGACATAGCAACATACAAAGCAATTACAAAACAGAAAGAAAAACACATAGCTAAATAGAGCAAGAAAGAAAATAGCCGAACAGGTCAGTTAACTAATCAAAAGCAAAACCAGTAAAATCTTTCTGGTATAAACTCAGCATAAATTTCCTTACGTATAGCATCCAAATATACCAATGAGAAATGCCTAAAATTATTAAAGGTTTCAATAATGATAATTAGGAACTACGGGTGAGAAATAAGGGGAGTAAGTGAAATTAGGTTTTCCTTATTATCTAATTTTATATATCCAGATATTCCAGAAAATAAAATAAGAGTTTAGTATGTACAAAGCCCCCAAGAACAACATGATTATGAATATCCTTATCCTTCAGTTCAACAGCCATAATACCTCATGGGAGTTTATTGTCTGACCAAATGGTGACCACATTTTATTGTACAGGTCTAGTTTACATTCTAGAGCATAATGAACTTCCTATAACCTATGTATGGAGACCATAAAGTTCAATCGTGAAAGAAAATCAGGAGGAATATCATCATTCCATTTTAGAAGAACGCATTTATATACTGTAATCAGACCCAGCTGAATTAATCTATGTTGATATGAGGAAGAAACACTGAATTGTATAACAAAGCACAGGACAGAATGATGCATTCAGTCATCTTTTCTAGAATCACACCCAAAGCTAGTGACAAAGTTTTTAACAATTTATGTCAAAAAATGTCCACTGCTGGACATGTCACAACCATTTTTTCTGAAGTTCCAGCAGTTGAAATGAACCTGGGACAAAGATTTGATAAATGCTGATTCATTAAATTCACCCTAAAGGGTATGTAATACATTCGAGGCTGGATATTCAAACTGCCATTCTGTGGTGCAAGCCCTTGCACTGCTCAAAAAGTTGTGCTGGGGTGTGGTCTGGGCGATATTTAATGGAGTTGTGCTATTGAGCAACTCCTTTGAATAGCTCCCCCCGGCCATAGCCACTGTGCATGGCACAGTGGAACTAGCGCCACCGCAAGTGGTCAGAGTGGAGCATTCAAGATGCGGTGGCACAAGTTCCATTGCACCATGCACAAATTTCCGATATTAAAAAGATGACATGCAAATGGGGCCATAATTCATGCAAGGTGCACGGGGTCCATTTGCATCTACTTGTGCCCCATTTGCATGCCATTAGCATGCAGGTTAGCCGATCCCCGATGACTTGTGCCTGGCCCTGCCAGGCTAACAGCTATCGGGACTGGCCTCCTATGTAGCCCGATCGTGGGCATGGAGTAAATCCCCCAGACTGGCCCAATCGGGCATAACATAAATGAAACAACCCCGACTGACCAGATCGTGGCAGAATGGAGTTCACCCCAAAGGCAATATCCCTGGTGGTCCAGTGGACCGTGAAGCCGATCATGGGCATAAAGGTCAAACCCCTTCAAAGTCCAATTTCCCTGGTGGTCAGTGGCTTACCCACCCACCCATGGAGCCCACCACCCGCTCCCCGTCAGCGGTGGCGGCAGCACCACCACCTGCCGCCCCACCGCCCACCGACTGACTGCTCAGTAGAGACTGCCGCCCATTGGTTCAGAACAAGAGCCAATGGGCATGCAGCCATACCGTCTAAGGCAGTCCAGATATGTGAATGAATAAATTCACATATCTGGACTGCCTTGTACGGTATGGGCTGCACGCCCATTGGCTCTTGCCTGAACCACGGGCGGCAGCCCACCGAGCAGTCAGACGGTGGGCGGTGGGCGCAGGCAAGATGGGGAGCAGGGTGGTGGGACTCTGTGGTGGGTGGGGTGGGGGGCCACTGGACCACCAGGAAATTGGACTTTGGGGGCTTTTGACTCTTATGCCCACACTCGGGCTTCGGGTCCACTGGACCACCAGGGATATTGCTCTTTGGGGTGAACTCCGTTTGGCCATGATTGGGCCAGTGGGGGTTCACATTATGCCCGCGATCAGGCCAGTCGGGGTTGTTACTTATGTTATGCCTGCATCGGGCTAGTCGGGGAGATTTCACATTATGCCCGGGCGATTCAGCTGCAGGGGGAGCATAGGAACAGTGGAGGGCCACCCACAGGTGGCAGCTGCTGTGTTGCACCCTGCAATGTGGCAGCTCACCTGTGGGTGGCCCTCAACTTAATGCTTTTCTTTTTGGGCTCAAAGTTGTGCAGGCGCAGGTAGGGGGTTGCACCTGCACAACTCTGCACAACTCTGCACAGCCCGGCTGAATATCGGGCTGTGCAATTTATGCATGGTTCCTCCCCCTCCGGCTGAGCATGCCTTCATTGGCACTGCACTGTTGCTCAGCATTACTTGGGGGGTGCAACTGCCTCCTGCTGAATATCGCAGAATGGCACAATTTCGGACTTGCGCAGGTGCAACCCTATTACGCGTGGCGCAACCCTTTTGAATATCCAGCCCTCTGTGTACAATGTTAAAATAAATTTGCTGTAGTTTGATACATAAGATGCCCTGTTCAGAAAAATTAGTTATGTACTGTCAGTCTTGCAAGGATAATTTAATGGCCAAGCATTCTTCCAGTTTGGTTTTAAGGATAGTTAGATTATCACCTAAATTCAGTACCAGGTAAGCATATATTTTTTGATAAGTTTAATGTTGTTGGAAATCATAAATATACATTCTAATGCATCTTGCTTAGGGCCTGATGAAATCTTTAAATATTTTGCAATGCAGCCTCTAATTTGTAAATATCTGAAAAAATGTGAATTAGATAATGCAAGGGAGTTTTTTTAGGATATTAAAGTCTATAAGGCCATTATCATTGATTAGATCCCTTATCTCAAACAGGCCCTTGTGGTGCCAGGTTTTAAAGGTGGGATCTGTCAACGATGCACTGAAATGACATTCAGATAAATGAGAGAATGAAAAGAGATTTTTTTTTTGTAACAAATGAGTTAACATTTTTATTCCATACTTTACATGTTGTTGTAGTATTGATACATAAATCTTTTATTTTCTGCTTATATGTTACGGCATAGAGTACATGTTTAATATTACTACATAGACATGAGGTCATTTTAATTTGTCAATGTATCAATTTGCTATCTCAATGAAACCATGGGTAAAATTTTGCCAAATTAGTGGAGAAATAATACCAATGAAAGTTAAGTAAGGATAAGACCCCCAGCTGTGTGGGGATGTACAGCTTTTCCATTTTCAACCTTGCTTTTTTACCTTTCCATAGATATTTTTTAATCATACTTTCAATATCAGTAAAGAATCTATCCTTGGCAGGGATGGGTAGAGCCTGAAACAAAAATGCAAATTTAGGTAAAATATCCATTTTAAGTACATTTACGCAGCCAATGAGGATCAGGGGTAATGGCTCCCAGTGATCCAGATTTATTTTGATTTTAGAAGTTAGACGGCTAACATTAGATTCAGATATTTTTTTAAGGTCTTGATCTACAGATATGCCACTATATTTTAACTGTGTGACTTTTTGAATATTATTGCCTGGGTGGTAATTGGAAGGGGTCTGAAAGAAATTTAGATTCCATAAATTCTGATTTGCTCCAATTTCTTTTATACCCAAAAATGAGGCCAAACTCTGAAAGAAGATTATTTAACTATGAATAACCATGAATTAAGTTATTGGTGAACACTAGGACATAATCTGCATACAGGCTAATCTCATGCTGCACACCCTTATATATTATTCATTTAATATTTGTATTTTCTTGAATGGCTATATCCAACGGTTCAATAGCTAGTGTGAAAATATAAAAGTGGAAAGTGGGCAACCATGATGAGTGCCTGTCTGAAGCTGAAAGGAATCAGATAGATTTTTATTAGTCTTAACTCTGACAGAAAGAGATTAGAATATAATATATCTATCTAGGTTCTGAAATTAGACTGAAGCCAGGCTTTTTTAATACTGCTTTTATAAAGTTCCATTCTAGTGTGTAAAACACTTTCTCTGCATTGAGAGAAAACAGAGAGAAAATAGAGTTTTAAACTTATCAAACTGATTTAAGATTTATCTGATGTTGGAAATGAGCTTGACAGCCCTCAGCAAAACCATTTTGATCCAGATGTATTATTTTAGAGAGTATTTTATCCAGTCTAGTGGCAAGAATTGTAGCCAATATTTTAGCATCAGAATTAATTAGCGATAGAGGTGGTAAGAACCTGGATGTAATGGATCTTTATATTTCTTCTTAAACAAAATAATAGTGGCCTCACTAGATGAGGGAGGAAATATATGCTGAAGCCGTATGAAATCAAAAAGTATTTTTAAATGTGGGGAGATTAAATTAGAGAAGGATTTATAAAAATCAGCTGGAAGATTATCCAGGCCAGGGGCTTTGCCTGATGTTAATGATTTAATTGCCAGTTCAATCTCCCCTAATGAAATCTCTGCCTCCAGCGATGTCACTTGGTTCTGATCCAAATATGGAATTGCTATTTTTGATAGAAAAATATTGATGTCTGATTTATCCTTGCTGCACTCTGATGTATATAATGATTTATAATAGTCAGAAAATTCCTTATTAATATCCTGAGGAGAGTTAGTAATAGTCCTGGATGTTTTTTTTAAATATTAGAAACATTATCCTCCTCCTTATCTCTTTAAAGCTGCCAGGCAAGAATCTTATCTGGTTTGTCACCTATCACTAGGCTTGGCAGTTTGCGATTTATATCAGTTTCCGTCGATAGGCTATCACATAGTATTTACTGCATGTCAGCAACATTTGCCTTTCAGCTTCTTCTGTATTTAAATCATTATATGTTTTTCTTAAATCCAGAAGTTCCTGTAATACTCTCAGATCTTGGGAGTTGTAATGAATAATTTCTTTTTGGCTTATTAGTTTTTCTATTTCGTCCATCTTTCATTGCCTGAGTTTTTTGCATTTTGTATTATATGCAAATGTGCATCCCCAAATGTATATTCCATATGATTGTTAAGGTTGTGTCATTATTATAATTATCCTGGAAAAAATGTGGGAATTTCTGTCTTAGCTTTAGTTTGGTAATTTGCATCTTTTAATAATAGAGGATCTAATCTAAATGTAAAAGATTTGTATATTTGAGTAACTTTCAAATGCAGAATGATTCAGGAGTGATCCAAGATTAAAATCCCTTTGTACGCATTTTCTTTTATTAGCTGTACCATAGAATCAGAGACTAGAAAAAAAATCACTTCTTGAGTAATTTTGGTGAACTAGGGAAAAGTATGGAAACTGTGTGTCTGAGGGGTGGGATACTTGCCAAGGACCCACTAATTTAAAATATATCATGAATGCCTGTAGTTTAATGGTAGCAGATGTAGTTTTGCCTAGATAGATATTAGAGCCATCCAGACTATTATTTAGTGTGAGATTAAAATCACCCCCTAAAATCCAGGAGGATCTATAGGTTTCTAAGTTAAGGAATAAATAATTGAAGAAAGATGGTGAATTTTCATTGGGACCATAATTACTGGCAAAAGTGAATAGTTGCCCCTGAAATGAGAGTTCACATATTATGAAATGACCATTTATATCTTTAATAGAATGAATAACTGTGATGCCAGAGTTCTTCTTGAAAAACACTGACACCCCTCTGAAATTAGTCTTATACAAACATAAGAAAATGCCAGCAGATACAGGCCTCGTGGTCTATTGAGACTGCTTGATTGTGCAACTAGCCCCTCTCCTTGCAGCTGCCCCACCCCACCTCCCCTCTTCATAATTACCCCCCTCTTGCTCTGTCCAATCCCCTCCAAAAGCCATCTACCATGCTACAGGCTACCACCTCCTCAGGCAGAGCATTCCACCTGTCCACCACCATCTCTGTGAAATATTGTCTCCTGATGTCCCTCCTGAATCTTCCCTCCTCCAATCTCAGCTGGTGCTCCATTTTGACCCATCCCCTTCCGATCTGGAAAATCCCTTCTGTACTAGTCTTGTATATCCCCTTTAGGTATTTAAATGTTTCAATCATGCCCCCTATCCCTCCTCCCCACAAGGGAATACATGTTCAGCTCACCCAGCCTCTCCTCATAGGAGTATCCTTCTAATCCCTGGATCATCCTTGTCACCCTAAGCTGTACACCCTCCAACAATCTGAAGTCCTTCTTCAGGAATGGGCACCAGAACTGCATGCAGTATTCTGGGTGCGGCCTGACCAGTGACCTATAGAGGGGCATGATCATCTCTGTATTTCTAGAGGAGATTTCCCTCACTATGCACCCCAGCATCCTGTTGGCTTTTGCTGCCACCTTCCTGCACTAAGCTGAGTTGTTCATACTCCCCATTATAAGCACCCCTAGATCCTTCTGCTCCTCAATGCATTCCAGCTGTACTCCCCAGCTGATAGCTCCTCCTTTGGTTCTTAGCCCCAATGTACAATACCTTGCACTTTTTGGCATTAAACCCCAACTGCCATGCCTCTGACCACTCCTGTAATTTGGTCAGGTCCTCTTGCAGCCCCCTCCACCCTTCAGTGTCATCTACCACATCTCCCATCTTTGTGTCATCCGCAAAGAGACAGATCTTACTCCAGACCCCATGGGAGATATCAGCAATGAAAATCCAGAACAACACCAGTCCCAACACTGATCCCTGTGGCACACTGCTCGTCACATCCCTCGGTGATGACAGCCCCCCCACCACCACCCTTTGCTGCCTACCCTTCAGCCAATTGGTGATCCAATTTACCATCTTTGTTCCCACCCCTATATATTCCAGCTTCCCTCCCAGCCTCCCATGTGGACAGAATCAAAGGCCTTGCTGAATCCAAAGACAGGACATCCACTACATGGTCTTTGTCCAGTTCTCTTGTCACCCAGTCACAGTACTTCATCAGGTTTGTATGGCAGGATCTTCCCGAGACAAACTCATTCTGATGACCATCCTGGAGACCTTATGTGGGGCAATTATCTCCAGTTCCCATATTTTGCTTAAAAAGTTAAATTCCTCATTGGTTAAATGTGTTTCTTGAATCATCAAGCAATTCACTGCATTTTTATTTGCGTAATTGATTTTTTTTTTACTTTTGTGTCTGTCCCTTAACCCCTTCACATGCCATGACAAGATTTTTAATTTGTTGGCCATTTAACACTTCTATCAAATGAGTAATACCACCTATATAAGCAAAACTGGTTCCATGTCAGTGCTTCAACAACAAAGTTGTCAAAATCACCGACATCGACAGGTGAATCTTTGACAGTTGAAGTTTCGACTGTCAGAAAAACACTGTGTTGTTTTCCGGGGGCTGTACCCCCTGCACCACCCATTTGGGGCACTGCCCCCCCCACGCACCCCCAATATCTTTATAATCAACTCCCAGGTAGAGTTGATTGGACTGGGGATGAAACACTGGTAGAACCAGCATTGATGTACAGCAGGACCATTACAGCGACAATATCGAATTTGTCACTGTAATGGTCTTCACTGTACTTTTTTTTTGGTTCAGCGATATACAAGCAAAACCACATAAAGAACAAAATCCAAACATTACCAGGAAAGAGTTCATCACCGTAAAATAATTATCCTGCATACTTATAACTAGTGTGTAAGTTGCTTTCTCCCAGCAGTTCTATGTTTTTAGAAACAATAACCTTAAGCTGGAACCTAATAAAGGAAACCCTCCAAATAACATGTAGACCCTCCCAACCCCATCCTATAATGCTGAAACAGTCTTCACCCATTTACCCCCTTTTACCTTCCACTTTGAAAGATTGCTATTTGCTGCATGCAGTGCATCTATTCTAGCAATGATCAAACTGTACCCAGATAAAAAGTTTTATAACAAAATTCAGTCAGAAAGAAAAAAAATAGAATTCATTTAAACACCTTTCAGATCATTGTATAAACCTTCCTGTGGATGTGTCCCACCCAAAGACCACATCCATCAACCAAAATGACCATCAGAAAGACAGCAGGATGTATTGCTGCTCAGAGTGGGCACCACCAGTCCTTAGGGTTACCTCCTTTTAAGAAGCCCAAAGTGGGACATGTCTTACTGAAACTGGATTTTTCGCAGGACAATATGTCATCTCAACCAATGCAACAGACATGCTTTCTCTAAATAATCAGAATTAAGACTAAGTGTTGTAGTTTTTCAGTTGTTTCTTGTGTTTTTATTATTTTAAGGTATTTTAGTTAAGGTATTATAGTTTTTTGCAACATTTAGAGGAAAATCAGAAAATATTTTTTCTACTATGATGTCAGGACATTTAGTATTTTTCATGTTTTTCTGCAGGACACAGCTGCCCAATTCAGGACTGTCCTGCGAAAACAGGGACAGGTGGTAACCCTACCAGTCCTGTATTAGCATACCCTGTGAAGCTTCAGCCATGCTTTCACCCTAAAAGTAACACCAAACAGTTTGGATATAATATGAGTGAAAGTAATAAGAGCATGAATTCTAATCTTACTGTGCAGTGCATTCAACCAATATACAAACAGTGGGTGCCATTGCATTTGCTGTGAGGCTATACAATATGCAAAGTGCTGTATACTATCAGTGACATCACCCAACTGGAAAAAGAAAAAAAAATAGAGTTATTTGGTTATAAGCAAAGCATTTGAAAATGTTACACTAGCTTCTAAACTGTATCCTTTATTACATGGTATGGTCATTTCCCTCAGGGCCCTCCACATCAGAGTGAGATTCTCAAAAAGTGTCTTAGTTGGAGTTTAAGGAGGCTACTTCTGAGTTTAACTACTTATTCAAAGAGAAAGAGGAAGCTGTCTGTAGCGAAAAGTCTGTCTCCATAGCAATAATATTGGAGTTTTTCACTATACAGTCCTTCAATATTATCTGAGAGCAGAGATGGGCTCCGTAGTGACAGACAAACTGGGAATCAAGCAGTCTTGATGTGCCTGCCCAGTATAATGGGTCAGTACCATTTTCAGTGAATGAGATTTTGTAGAATTCTGTGAATCAGTTATGTTAAGAATCTTAGATGGGTATAAAGTTTTATTAGATCGTTCATTGTAAGAATGCAAGATCAAAAAGGATTCAGCTTTTTTTAGGTTCAGTGAAATACTGCATTTTACCATGGTAAAAAAAATGAATCTTTGCTGGTGGTGTCAAAGCAAATGTAATGCCTTTACCCCTCAAAATGTTTTTAACCTTATTGAAGACTTTTCAGGATTAAAAGGTCTCCACACTGAAATCAGGTATGCTAACAATTTAAACCCATCCGCATAGAGATCTCTATCAATGCAAGCCATTCGCAATACAAGTTCATTGTCTGTAAACTAGTGAAGCTTAATAAATACAGGGCTTGGTAGGTTTGAAAGTCCTGTTTTACTGCTAGGATCCCTTGAACCTCCTCCACAGTTAGCTCTGTCTATTAGAATTTTTTTCTTCTGGAAATATTAGGCTCATGGCTATTGTTAGCTGCTTTTCAAAGTAAGAGATAGGATCTGCTTTCCCCTCCACACCTTCTGGAACTTTAATCAGTTTTATGTTGTTACGCCTTGACCTGTCCAATTGATTAATGATTTTCTGTTGCAGTTGTTGGAGTTGAGCAGTGCAACTAGCAACTGTTGTAATAAGAGGGTGAACCTTATCTTCCAAGTCACTAGCTCTTTCTTCAGTTTCACTTGTACATAGGCTAAGTGTTTCCATTTTATCTCCTAAATCCAAGACTGTTTTGGTTAGGTTTGTTAAAGCAGCAGTTAATGACTCAAACCCTTTTTGAATGTTGACTTTTATCTCATTTTAAGGGCTAGGGGCAGAGCCTACAGCCCTATTGGTATCAGATTGTAGCTCTAAAAATGGCTGATCATGGAACTGCCTTTTTGGACTTTTGGAAGTATTCCTCTACAGCTGCAAAATAGTGCACCCCCCTCTGATTTTTGCTATTTGCTGCTCTATGTTAAAGGCATCTGAAGGGAGGGGAATGCTACTGTATTGTACCTCTGAACTTCTCAGGATACTAAAAAAAAATTTTGAAACTGCTGTTTCCAGACCCTCAATTGAACCTTTACAGAGCTGCAGACTTTCAGCAACCTAGGGGTTAAATCATTATCTGTTGTACTGGAATTTATTGAAGCTTTGAAACAGTCAGGCAGACTCCAGTGTCAGATTACAGACAGTCCAGCTGTAGCTATTTTCTTCTGTTTTTTTTTATTTTTCTATTCAACCTTTGTATATTTGCTATCCAGTGCTAGTGAAAGGTGGGGACTTACAACACCTCTGTTTATCCACAGAATCAGGTTCACTGCTGACTGCTAAACTAAAGCTCTTTGTTTATCCACAGGAACAGGTACTGTGCAGCACCCCCTCACCTCACTCACCTACTGTGATGGATTTAGTTCTGGTAAAAATTAGATGAAGCCCTCAGTTAATCCACATGTACAGTACCATGTCGGGCAGGCTTAGTGCAAACTTACCCACTATGATGGATTTAGTGCTGATAAGAGGTAAGGGACTGACACCACTTTCCACACTCTGTATTTAGTGCTGGTGAATGGTGAGACACTGCCAGAACTGAGTACTATAGCATTTTGTTTATCTATAGTGACAGGTTGCATACACACACACACACAGAATTATGTACTCTGACTAAATTAATTCAAGAGGACTGAATTAGCAGCATGCCAGTTTTTGATGATTGTGACTGAACAGTCATAGTAAGGATTAGGAAGGAGGGGGGTTGGATGGAAGCAGGATGCGATAAGACAGAAGCACTAAATGATTACTTCTGCTCGGTATTTACTAAGGAGAAGAGGGGGCTGATACCCAAGGGGGAAGGAATGGCAGAAATAGGGAGGGAGGGAGTGACAGATGGGGAAATCATGGAGGGCAGAGTTTGGGAGGGTTTGAAGGCACTGAAGGTGGACAAGGCACCAGGCCCAGATGGCATCCACCCCAGGGTACTGAAGGAGCTGGCAGAGGTCCTTGCAGGACCTTTGGCAGACCTATTTAATGCCTCACTACACTCAGGGTGTGTACCTTAAGATTGGAGGATGGCTCATGTGGTGCACCTCCACAAGAGTGACCCCAGGGATGAACCGGGGAACAACAGACTGGTGAGCCTCATATCCATCATGGATCAGCTGATGGAGACTATCCTGAAGGAGAGGCTGGTGGCCCTTCTAGAGGTAAAAGGACTACAGGACAGCAGATAGCATGGCTTCATATGTGGCAGATCTTGCCAAACCAACCTGGTGGAGTTCTATGACTGAGTAACTAGGCAACTGGACAGGGGCCATGCAGTGGATGTCCTGTATCTGGACTACAGGAAGGCATTCAACTTGGTGCCACATGGGAGGCTGGGAAGTAAGTTAGATGGCACAGGGGTGGGTGCAAAGCTGGTGAGATGGGTAGAGAACTGGCTTCAGGGAAGGTAACAGATGGTGGTGATGGGTGGGGAGCTCTCACACCCAAGGGTAGTGATGATGTTCCACTGGGCTTGGTGTTGGGACCAGTGTTGTTTGGGAAATTCATTGCAAACATATCACTGGACATCAAGAGCAAGATCAGTCTGTTTGCTGATGATACCAAGATGGGAGCAGTGGTGGATGACCTAGGGGATGACAGGGGTTGCAGAATGATCTGGCAAAGCTTGAATCCTGATCAGATACCTGGCAACTGGGGTTTAATGCCAAAAAGTGCAAGGTGCTGCATTTTGGGGTGAAGAACCCAAGGAGGAGTTACCAGCTGGGGGGAGTGTAGCTAGCCCAGACAGAGGAGGAGAAGGATCTGAGGGTGCTCATTACAGGGTCAATGTACAACTTGGCACAACGTAGGAAGGCAGCTGCAAAGGCCAACAAAATGATGGGTTGCATTGCAAGGGGTATATCCTCTAGGAGGGAGGAGGTGATTCTGCCACTCTATTGGTCACTAGTTAGACTGCACCTGGAGTACTGCGTGCAGAACTGGCACCTGTATCTGAAGAAGAACATTAAGTTACTGGAGGGGGTGCAGCACAGGGTGACAAAGATGATCAAAGGGCTGGGGGACTTATCATATGAGAGGAGGCCAAGGGAGTTGAACATGTACTCGCTGGAGGAGAGGAGGGACAGGGGCTACATGATTGAAACCTTTAAGTACATGAAAGGAATAAACAAGACAGGTACAGAGGGGCTGTTCAAAGTAAGGGAGGGGAGGGACACCGGGGCCATGATATGAGACTGGAGGGAGGGAGGAAGGTTCAGGAGGGAGATGATGAGACACTTTTTTACAGAGAGGGTGGTAGCTGGGTGGGATGCGTTACCTGCAGAAGTGGTATCCAGTAGAACAGTGGACTGCTTTAAAAGGGTATGGGACAGGACAAGTGGGAGGGTCAATGGAGGGGAAGGGTGGAAGGGAGGGTCAGCTGCAGAATAAGGGGTGCTAGCTGCACATTCAAGCAGACTTGATAGACCTGTAGGCCTTTATCGCCTGGCAAGTTTTGTATGCTTGTTCGTAACAGCACTATACGATGCCAACAAGAAAATAATAAATTGCTATCTGAAATGTTTATCCAAAATAATATTTGAGTGTAAGTGTGGACATTTTTTTTTTAATAAAATATGTTTTCCATATTTGATCATGGCTTCTTAATAGTCATTTAATATTACTTCAATATGTAGTGTGCATTTTAAATATTTAACTTGTAAATACTGTTTATACTTGTTGTTATGACCATGTCATGTACAATGGCAAAAATAATCTCTTTCAAAATAAAAACTCAAAAAGGGAATGTGTTTGTATTGGAGATAGAGATATTGTAAATGTATAGTTTGCCAATGATGTTGGTAAAAATCTGGGAATGTCACACTTCCTGAAGCTTTCCAAAGTTTCCTAACCTCATATCAAGTTCACTACCAATTTCTGAATATTAAAAAATAGCACATTCGCTCTGTGAAATCACCTTTCGGGAAAAGTGAACAAAATGACACTGGCACTCTTCATGAGGAGGGGTCCCAAAAAAGCCATTTTGAAAATGTGGTGCAATACCTACAAAAAATGGCCAAGTTACCAAAAAGGAGCCCTCCCCCAACTCACTCTCAGAGCTTCACCAGCAAGCAGAACAGCTGTCCCCCAGTGGTCATGAGGGACCGAAAAGGAGCCCTGCTCCAACTCACTTCCAGAGCTTCACCAGCAAGCAGAACAGCTATCCCCTGGTGGTCTTGAGGGACCGAAAAGGAGCCCTCCCCCAACTCACTCTCAGAGCTTCACTGGCAAGTAGAACAGCTGTTCCCCAGTGGTCGTGAGGGACCGAAAAGGAGCCCTCCCCCAACTGACTCACAGAGCTTCACCGGCAAGCAGAGCAGGTATGCGCCACAGCTGTAGCAGTGCCAGAAGAATACGGCTATAACGGCTGAGAAGCCTGAGACTGTTTTTTTTTTTTTTCTTTGTTTGAATCGGACTTTTTGGCACCTAAAGCTCCAGCATGAATTTTGTATTCCCTTATTTCATGGGTAATGTCATGTCGGCGTAGATGTGGAGATAGGTTTTTTTCTGGGGCATTAATAAAGTAAAGTGCACAGCAGCACTGAGCCTTTTGCAAGTTACTTTAAGAGGGCTTGCAGAATGTATTAGTAAATTTCAGCAAAGTACACATCACAATGTGAGCCTTTTAGCAAACTACTCAAAGAAGGGTTGTTGGACTGTCTTTTTAAATTAGGCAATCTTTTAAATTAGGCAAAGCACTTTAAGAGGTATTGTTAGACCGTATTTTGTAAAGTAGGGAAAGTACTGTAAGGGGGACTGTTAGTTTGATTTAACTCTGTATTGAGGGATGCTGGTTACTGCAAATACGAGTGCTGCACATGGGAGCAAAGCCTGCAAAAAGCATCAAGCTAACACCAATTCTGTCAGCTCTGACTCGCTCCACCTTGGCAAACCCAACTAAATTATTTTCGGCTCTGAGTCCCCTCAATCCAGAGTCAGATCACTTACAGGCAGAACCCCAAGCAGGGAATTACTTCGTTTCACTGTTCCCTCTGTTTTTCAGCTTCCCCCTCCCCACTTTATGTGCCCCTCCTCCACCTACCTGTATACTTAAACCTTCTCTCCTTTCTCTCTGCAGCTGTCCCCCAGTGGTCATGAGGGACCGAAAAGGAGACCTCCCCCAACTCACTCGCAGAGCTTCACCAGCAAGCAGAACAGGTATGTGCCACAGCTGGAGCAGTGCCAGGAGAATACAGCTATAATGGCCGAGAGGCCTGAGACTGTTTTGCCCCATTGGTGCAAGTGCCGGCTGCCCCACCACCACCCTTGCTCAGCTCTCTAATATATATAGGGAGTCACGTGGCTGCCAAAACCAATCAGCGCATTCTTCCATCTGCAGCTTATCTATTTCAACCACCAGTGGCTGCTACCTCTCGCCACCCACACTTTTCACTCTCCCTATACTCCAAAATCTGGCGATCCACCTTAAAGTCGTACTCCTCAATTAATTTTTCCTTGCACAATGGCACCTCAGTTTCTCACCTCACTGGTATCCCACCCTAAAAACATGATCACATCCCAGCCCCTAGGGAATGTAAGTCTCTTCCTGCTGGCTGCATCCATCTTGACTGGATTGTTGTTGGCCATGGACTTTGCTGCTAACATCCTAGCAAAGGAACAAAAATTCCTCTACCACTGCACCCCTAATTACCTGCCACCATGCCCCACAAACATGCCCTATGTAAATTCAAATAAAGACACGCCCCTGTCGTCTATACTGCTGGCATCCTTATCATACATGGAACAAAGGCAGCTTGGGCATCTGTTTTACTCCATTACACTTCGCAGGCCCCTCTGGCAGCTTCCCACCTGCCCACTCTTGTCTCTCCTGCTTCTAGCCCTCCTAGCAGGTGACGTTGAAACAAACCCTGGCCCAACAAACATACACATAAACAACATGGATGCCACATGGATGGGATGCCTTGGAATAAAGATTGCACATCTAAATATCCGTAGCCTCCCTTCAAAATTTGCAGAGTTAGAGGCCTGGGCGACCCTCTACAAGCCCCACATACTGGGTATATCCGAGACCTGGCTAAAACCGTACCATGACTCAGTCTTGTACCAGCTCCAAGGCTACTCCTTCCTCTGACTGGACAGGCCGGGAAGGAAGAGAGAGGGAAGCATCGCACTGCATGTACAGGTCCACATATCAGCTGCCATTGTTGCCTGCTCAAAGACCAACTCCATAAGTGAATGGGTTATCACCAAGCTGACTATTAGTGCGGCATAAAAACTCTATGTTGGCTGCTGCTACAACCCCCCTCCAGCCTCTAGCCAGGGCTTGTCTAGTTTTCTCTCCAGTCTGACAAGCTCCACCCCATCCAGGGATACATTCCTGCTTGGGGATTTCAACCTAAACTGGGCTGCAAATCCTAACACATACTACACAGCTCTACTACAGTCCCATAACTTGGATCAAGTAATCTCTACCATAACCAGATACAACCAACCCACGACAAACCCCTCAATCCTTGACTGGATTTAAACAAACCATCCTGATCTAATCCTCCAAGCAGGGACCATGGCCAATGCAATTAGTGACCACACCCCCACCTACATAGTCGTGAATAACAAGTCGGCTCAACCCCCACCAAAAATACTGTCCTTCAGAAATTTCAACACCCCAAACCATGACCTCGCTACCAGACATGCCTCTCCTTAAACTGGTACTCCCTATATGTGACAGAAAACATCTCTTCTGCTGTCAATCTACTCACCAACACCTTCTGGAAACTACAGGACTACTATTTTCCCATAAAAACCAGGAGAGTTAGAGGCAGCTGCACACGCTAGATAACCAAAGAATTGCTACTGCAAATGAAGGTCAGGCACTCTAGTTGGAAAGCTTTTAAAGCATCCCCATCCCCCCATCTATGGAAAACCTATAGGCAACTACGTAACGCATGCAAACAAATGACAAAGTCACTCAAAAAGAAATATTTTATTGACCTTCAACAAAACACACTGAGAAATCCTCGTAAATTCTGGGCAACAATTGGGTCTATACTAAACCCCAAGACCAACAAGCAAATAACACAACTTATGTCCACAGCAGGCATAATAAATGACCCTGTGGGCATCGCAGACCTTTAACGATCATATTCACCGACCTTACCCCATACCTTAGCAAGCTTCCCCCTCACCCTCCCTCCAACCAAAACAGAATCAGTAGCCCCCACACTCCTCAAAACTATTATGCCTCCACCCCCCTTTCTACTTCAGAGCCATTGGTACCACTACTATTGTAAGACTCCTGGAAACCCTACCTAATAGGGGCAGTCCTGGAAGTGATGAACTCTATCCCGCCTTCCTGAGGATCATCTCCCCAGCCCTGGTAAGGCCACTAACACACATCTTTAACCTCGCTCTGTCCACAGCAACTGTGCCTGACACCTGGAAATATACCAAGGTGATACCCATCTTCAAGGCAGGAGATCCCCTAGCCCCAGAAAACTACAGAACCATTTCCCTACAGAACCATTTCTCTACTTCCTCATCTTAGCAAACTGTTCGAGAAGGTTGTCCATATCCAGTTATCTGAACACCTAAATAAGGTCAACCTCCTATGTCCCCTCCAGCATGGCTTCCGTAAGCATCACAGCACCTCCTCTGCCCTGGCAGTCTTCTCTAACCACATCCTCAAGAACATAGATGTGGGTAAGGCTACGGGTGCAGCCTTCATTGATTTGTTAAAGGCTTTTGACCTAGTGGACCACAATCTCCTTCTCTCCACACTTCGATAATTTTGCTGTGCCCCTGGACCCACAGTCTGGTTCCATAGCTATCTCACAAACAGATCCCAATCTGTGCTCATAGGCAAAGCTGCCTCAGTCCCCATTCCTATAGGCACTGGGTACCCCAGGGATCAATTCTCGGCCCCCTTTTCTTCTCTTTGTTTGTCAATGCACTACCTGCTGAGAGTCTAAACTGCAATGCGATTTTCTATGCAGATGACCTAGTCCTGTACCACAGTGACAAGTCCCTGGAATCCATCTCCTCTACCCTCACAGACAACTACGGGGTGGCTGAAAGCTGGTTCACATCCAGAAAACTCCAAGTAAATGAGAAAAAGACGAAGGCCATGCTTTTCGGATCCAAGCCCTTCTTAAACAAGACCGCTAGATCTTACACTGCCCTGACCGTATGTACTCTTGCTGGCCCCCCACTTGAGCAGGTCACCTCCTTCTCCTACCTTGGTGTTACCCTCGACTCCTCCCTCACATTTAATGATCATACAGCCCTGACCATTAAAAAGATTAATCAGAAACTAGATGCGGCCTATCATGCCATTCACGTGCTTTCACCTGAAGTGCGCCTCGCCATAGCTCAAGGCAACCTTCTCCCTCTCCTGGACTACTGCTCCCCCATCTACTCCCCAATGCCCACAAAGCAACACCCCCGCCTATATACGGCATATAATGCTATCTGTCGCTTTGTCCTCAAAGCCCCCTCGTTAACCCACCACTGCATCCTCTATCAATCCCTAGAACGGCTCTCACTCCAAGGACAACTGAACTATGCTGCTGGCTGCCTGGTGGACAGTGCCTTCAGAAGTAACCAGCTATCCCCTTACACTCCCTTTCTCACAACTAGAGCAGTCACTAGACCACTTAGGGCCTCTTCTCTTCCAACCCTCAAAGTTCCTTGTGTCTCTACAACGATGGGCAGCAAGGCTTTCTCTGTAACGGCCCCCTCCCTCTGGAACAGTCTTCCCATCTCTATTCGTATATCCCCATCCCATGCTTCATTCAAAGCCAACCTTAAAGCCTGGCTACTGAAGGAGTCCACCTCCAAATGCTCGCTGGGCAGAGCAAAGCCTCGTGAGCCACCATAAAACTACTGTAATCTGTTGGCCACTGCCACCTACTCTCCAGAGCACTATGAACAAACATGACTCGCTCTATGACTCACACTGCCTACCTCGCATGCTCCCACTTCTCAGCCAGCTACGGCATAAGTGAAAAAATCAATATACTCTGTGCATATGCTTAACTAATTCTCCTCTGTATTTTGACCTGTAGTCTTTGTCAAATGTTATGTTCTCTCAATGCCTGTAAACTTGATGTAAATGATGACTGTTTCTAGCTGTCCTAACATTGTTGTAACCACTGTACTTTCCAATGTGAATTTGTATCCACCCATGTATTTCCCTCTACTGCCACCTTTGTGGCCCAGGTCGTGACTGAAAATGGTCCACTGGATCAGTGCACTTACCTGTGTACCAAAAATATAAATAAATAAATAAACAAACAAATAAATAAATAAATAATTTATATGTACATTTGTAACTTTGATCATTTGGTAGCTCTTCACAGCCCTATTGGCTCTGGCTAGAGTTTTTTAAATTTAGTAGCTCAGCATTACTATCTGCCATTATCACAGGAATTTTTCTGAAATGGGATTTATATCCGGGGTATTCTTAACAGCAGCAGCTTCTGTAGTGTGGGTGATACAGAGCAAATGCTATTTGTCTAAGCATAGTCAATAGTGTTAGTCATTAAATTCAGTTCAAAGTCAGCAGTCTTGACTGATACAATAATGGGCATCTGTCCAGATTTAGAAGGTTGAGAGGGAAAAGACTGAATATTGCAACTCAAGGTAGAGTGAGAAATATAAGTAGTGAGGGAAGATCTGACATGTATCCCTTTAATTGCTCCACTGGGCTTTGTAGTCACCGGGATATGCCCTGATACTGTTTCTGCATTCAGAGTTTCTACTGAAGATTGATCAATTTCTTCTGCACCTGTTGCATACAGCTGCCACTCTTTTTCTGCTTCAGGTATTTGAATAACAGAGAATTTTGATTCTAATGAGAGAGCTTTGTCCACTGCTGGAGTGTCTGGGATTGTGGAAAGTACAAGGTTAGTAAACACCAAAGCAGAAGTGGTGAGAAAATGGAGATTCTGTTGCTGCAGGCATGTTCATCCTGTGAATTTTTTGTCAGGCAATGCAGATGAGTTGTCAGCAGTTTTGTCTTGATTTAAAGGTATGTTTTCTGCTTTTCTTTACTTCTAGTAACTGCTGTACAATATCCTTGGAATGGTGTTTGGACTTCAACATAGTTATCACACACGTCAGGTACAAAAAAACACCCTGGAGAAAAGATCACTCAGTCCATCAAAATATGTGTGTTTGAACTGCGGCTTCTCCTGAAGACACTTTTTTTTTTACATACTATATACAGAGTAGCCTTGGGATGTGTTGCTGAGTGGTCATCCTTCAAGTGGCCATCTTGGATCTCATCACACCGAAATGAAAACAGTCTCAATAAGAAACCACTGCTCTCAAAAGTGCCCCTTGCTAAATACCACAGCCATGTTCTCTCTGAACTTTTAAAACATGCTGCTCCTCCACCAGTCACTGCCGACATCACTCATCAACACCACCATCATGATGTGTTGTCCATGGCAACAACCATGGCAAAGACGTGCCTTACAAGTGGGACCAACATAGTTTCAGCAAAGAAAAATCAGACTTTTAAATATTACAAAAAAAAAAAACTACAATACCATTTCAGAATAAAAAAAAGATCCCTGCCTATTGCGTAAATGAAATACACAACAGGGACCTTGCAGAATACGTGATTTGTTTTCACTTGTGCTTTTTGACCTTGAGCACATCATTCGTGGCTTACGCCACTCATGAGGTTACCCAAGGTCAAACAGCAAGAGTTAAAAATAAATCATGTATTTCACAGGTCCCTGTTGTGTATCCCTTATATATCATCTGCATAAAGTTAAATAACATGATTTATCTTATTAATAAGTATTCCTTTAATTCTCTAATCTGCCCAGATGGAAAACGCTAATAATTCAATGCATATTATGAATAGTAGAGGTGATAGGGGACAGCCCTGACATGTACCCCTAGAGAAGGTGATTTTATTTGGTATTTTCTTATTTATACATACCCTGACAGTTGGGATTGTATAAATTGTTTTGATAAAATGGAGAAAGTGCTCCAAAAACTGAACTTCAGAACTGTCTTAGTTAGAAATTACCAGTTCTCAAAAATTTTTCCAGTCGTTGTATAGCCCGATGGTTGACCTCCCTCTGCTTAAAGATGTGGATCTTTATTTAGCTGAATCTCATCTGCCCTCTATCTCAGAAATGCAATGAGTGGCATTATGCAACCCCATAACTGAAGTGGGGATCCTAAAGGCAATAGATAGCCTACCCCCTAGATAAGTCCCCCGGACCAGATGGGTTTTCGCCTAATTTTTATAAAAAGTTTGCAAAGCAACTTGCCCCTTTACTTCTCTCTCTGTTCCAACAGATTCTTGCGGGCAATAGTACAGATGATACACTATTCGAGGCCTTGATAACTCTGCTGCCAAAACCTGAAAAGGCTCCTGTATATATGGCCAATTACAGGCCCATATCTTTACTCAATCAGGATGTTAAAATTCTGAGCAAGCTGTTAGCAGATCGCCTCAATGCAGTCCTCCCTGATTTAATAGGAGCGGAACAGGTGGGCTTCATGAAGGGGGAGATCTGCCAGTGACCATCTACGTACCCTGGCACATGTATTCTCGGCATCCAGGGATGCAGAATATCCAGCTGCCCTGGTGTCCCTGGATGCCGAGAAGACATTCGACAGAGTAAACTGGAATTTCCTTTTTAGGACATTACATGCTTTCAGATTTCCCCTAGAGTTCCAGAATTGGATACAAATGCTTTACAAGGGCCCCACTCCTAGGGTTATATGCAATGGGTGTATCTCTGAACTATTTCCTTTGGGTTCGGGCACCAGACAAGGTTGTCCCTTATCTCCGCTGCTCTTCAATTTATACTTAGAACCACTCATTTGAAGACTGATTGCTAGCCCTGAGATCCAAAGTATCATCATACAGGGTACTGAACTCAAAGTTTCGGCCTATGCTGATGACCTTTTGCTTCAAGTTTCTCACCCCAGGAAATCTATTCCGCATCTATTAGAAGTTATTAAAGAGTATAGCCGGTTTTCTGATTATAAATTGAATGTGGATAAGACTGTGGTCTTCCCTCTCAATCAGAGAGTGATGAAACAAGAAGTTAGTGCACTGGGTCTGTTCTGGGAAAGGAAATCAATGAAATATCTAGGCATTGCCCTCACAAGAAATGTTACACAACTGCAAAAGAATAATCTGGATCTATTAGTGCAAGTCATCGCCCAAGATTTAAATAGGTGGTCCCTTCTCCCATTGACTGTCTGGGGTAGAATCAACCTCATTAAAATGAATGTCTTCCCTCGGCTGTATTATCCACTGAGTCTCTTGAATATATGGCTACCTCAGTCATGGTTCAAGAAGGTGCATAGCATTTTCGCTAATTTTATATGGGCGGGGAAGTGTCCCCGTTTGGCGTTCCACAAGTTAGCTGCCCCAAAACTCAGAGGTGGCCTTCGAGTGCCGCATGTAGGTCTTTACTATTGGGCCAGCCATGCCAGTAAATACCTAAGGTGGATTAAGATAATAGAATCAGAAGAGCCCCATGAATACAAGCCCCTTTGGATAAAAATAGAATTAGCCCTAATCCGGTATTATAATCTCTCCCCTGAGGCACAGCTTTTTCGTGAGACCCAAGAGCCTCCCAAAACAGCTTTGCTCGACACCTATTGCAACGTCTGTGAGGGTGCACTCCCAGCTTTGTAGCTTTATGAAGTACAACCACTGCGTAGATCTGGAGCAACCGTTGATAGGCAACCCCAATATTAAAATAGAGGGGAGGGTTCTCTCTCCAAAATGGCTCCCACAGTCTAGAGAGGTCAAGCTAGTGTGCTTTTGGAATGAGGCCAAAGGGGAATGGCTTTCGTCACTAGAAATTTTAGGCAAGTTGGGCGTATCGGCCCTTAATATTTCTAAAGTCTTCCAACTGCGACACATCCTTATGAAAGTCATAGGGATGAAGGCCCAACCTAACAAGAGTCCTAATTTTGGGGCGAATCTAGCTCAGGTGGCAGGCCTCCCACATGCCGTATCGAAGATTTACAATGCTTAATATGACTGGATCTACCCCAGACCCTTTGGACCGTCAGACTATTGGGTGGAGCTCCTTCCTGAGATACCCATTAATTGGGAGGTACTTTGGCAAGGGTGTCATAAATTTATTGCACAGGATAGACTCTGACTTACGCAGTTCCAAATTTTACATAATTCATATTATACTCCCCAAAAAATGGCTAAACTTGGTATTGCTTCTTCTGCCAGTTGTACAAGGTGTGCTCATGGGGAGGGCAATCTATTACATATTTTCTGACTTTGTCCCAAGATAACCTCCCTATGGACGCAAATTCAACAAAAAGCAGATCCCCTGCTAGGGCTCCATGATTTGTTTACAGAAAGAATTTGCCTTTTAGGAGACTATTCTGAAATCCCAATAACTATACGCAAATATCACATGGCATTAATATCTATGTTGGCTAAGAAATTAGTGCTAAGGCATTGGAAAGATAGCGAAGAAATATCATATGTTGAATGGCTGAAGGAGCTTCTGGCCAATCTTAGAGTGGAAAAAATGATAGCTAGTTTGCTGAATAAAATGGGTAAGTTTAACAAAATCTGGGCCCCACTACTAACTCTTTATTCTCTCCAGACAAGTTAATGTAGAGGACCCACGAGGGTAAGGATAAAAATGAGTCACCATTCTGGGGAAGCAAACCGGGGGGGAGAGATGGAGGGGGGTGGGGAGGTTTTCTTTGGGGAGTGGTCTTATTTTTCTTTTTTGATATAGTGGATTGGAGAGGGGGGTGGGGGGGGGAGAAGTGGGAATTAGGTTTATGTTTATGGTTTATGATTTTGCCGAAAGTGTACATCAATATTTTCTGTATTATGTGATAATGATGTGTTAAGTGTTAAAATTCTAATAAACTTTGAATTAAAAAAAAAAAAAAGAAATCACCAGTTCTATACTTACTGAATACTTTATTACTTAATATTGCAACCAGGCACAAAAGTACAGGTTGAAGTTCTATACAGCATAAAAAGAAATGTTCACCCCATCAAACACCTTGCAAGAGGCCTGGATGATCAGTTAGCATGTCCAGAAGCACCCTTTGATACCTGGCTGTCTTTGTAGGCTTACTTAGGAGGGATGAGGGGTGTCAGGTCAAGTATTGAGCAACCAGCTACATACTTACGACAGTATGAAGATATTTGGGGATACGTTAAGGCTGCAGAATGCATCTGTACAAATTCTCATGTTACATTTATTATTCTAGTTAGATTTGTTAGGGATACTATGGTTAGTAGGTCTTAATCTGATTTTTTTTTTCTCTCAACATAGAGTAGTACAGGAGTGGTGTCATCATTGTACACTTTGTTTGCAATACTTTTTTGACTATTAAAAATAGCCGTATGTCGCTATACAGAGAGCACATATATCTCCAATACGCTTTCTTCTTAATTTTTGATGGGCAGGAGGTTAACAAATACTGTTAGAGCAATTTTTTTCTCTCTCTCATTTAACATATTTATTTTTGATGTCTCAGTTTTATTCATTAATATGAAACATTAAAGGAGCAAGAAAAAGGACTAAAATAAGAAAATATTTCATCTGGCAAAAAGAAACAATGCTAATTGTCTAATGCTACAAGAGACACGCTTTAGTGATACTGATTTCAAATACATTTCAAATTTATTTCAAGGGACTAGTGTTCATGCACTGTATTTAAATTCATCTAGAAGTGTTGCAATAATTAAAAAAAATAGATTTTGTAATAACAAATAAATTGAAAGATATGGAGGGCAGATATATCATTTTAACGGGCCCTATGCACACATGTGTGAAGTGCCTATGAACCACACATCCACAATGCACAGCCACCTGCACCAATTGCCCCCCCAACATGGAATGCATGAACAGAGTATGTGACCCATATGCACCCAATCTTCTGGCTGTACAGACAGCAACACACCGGAGGCAGAGCAGGTCAGGGGCATACCTGCACTACACGACATTCACTACAGCATGTAGTGCTGTGCACAGGGGTGGTGTAGCAGGGTACCAGATATGTCAGGGGGGACCCTACCTTAATAGCACTATGCACCCAACTCATGGCACGCAGGACACTGCCCATGTCCAGTAGCAGTATGGACATCCCCCACTACACATCAGGACACCTGTCCCAGTCCCGGCCATATGGTACAGGCCCCCACAGGACAGTCACAACCATGCCCCAGTCCCAATTGGCAGGCCACCCCACCTACACACATCATTGTACCATCCCATGCTGTCTGTAGGCACTTTCCCACCATACAGCCCTGCCCTGACCCCAGCAGGACCCCCCATCACTGTGCAGGAACCCCCCCGCCACACATTCATGCCTCAACCCACAGTGGTGGTATCCACCCCCCAGACACATCTGTACCCAGTCCCTGAGGTACATGAAACCTCTATCAGGTGCCCCATTGGGAATGGCCCACCACAGAGCCCATCATTCTGTACACTCCCTGATCACTGTACCTGTCATCCCTGCCCCACATTGGTGTATAGTGGTACCCCCACCCCACCATAGCACCAACAACATACAGTACACCATCTCTGACCCCTGTAGCAGCCAGCTAGTGCTGAGGCACTAGCCAGCCAGTGGTACAGTTCTCCTCACACCTCCATGGCCACTGGTTGTCCAAGTGATGCTGGAAGTATGCCCCAATACACATCGAGTAGCACGCCTAGCATCACTTCGATGGCCTGCAGCCAAGGAGGTATAAGGATGGCTGTGCTATTGGCTGTTCAGTGCCGCAGCACAGGCTGGCTGATATGGGGGTTGGTGTGGTGTATGCTGTTGGTACCGTGGAGGGTGGGAGGCCAGCCATTCACGAACATGGGTGGGATACCTGGTATGGGGGTCAGGAGTGGACCAATGGCAGGTGGCTGGGGGGACAGGGAGGAGCTGTGCATGGGGGAAGTGCACATTGCAGAACCGGGGACAGGGTCCCATTGTGGTGTGTGAGGGGTGGGGGATGTCTACTAGTGCTGGGAGGAGGGGCCATCATTGCCATGTCTACCAGGGCCGGTCCTCTGCAGGGAGGGTTGCATACATGTATGTGGAGATGGGGGCCGCTGAGTGGTGGGGGGCAGGGGGATTACAGCTGACACCATATGGGGTCAGGACACTGCTCCCTGCGTGGGGGGCCCTGTCATCTGGGAGGGGGCTTGGTTGATCCTGATGGGGGTCTTCCAGCCACAGGGGCTGGTATCATGCTGTGGGGGCTGCCAGATTATAGGGCAATGCCCACACAGTCCAGGTACCAGCATGTGCTACTCAGGTACCTGGACCTGTGCCTCACTGAGCAAGTAATGTGCTGCTGGTCCCAGAATGGGCATCCAATTGGATGCTTGCCTGGGACTACAACTCTGCCCCTGGCTGCCCTGCAGAGTCCTGTGCACCATGGCTGTGGACAGGTGGCCACTGGTTGTGAATAATGGCATGTGTACACCTGTCTGCAGGTGCAGGTATGGAGCTATGTTGGCAGGGTACACACCTTTGGCATGTACTTTCTGCCAGATGGTGCATAGCACCCTATATTTGCAGTGCAAACCTTACATTCAACTTAATTAATATATATATGCTCAAAATGAAGACAATCAGAACTTCTTTGTTGACATTTTGTTCTAAAACTATCACAGTTTTTAGCACCTAACATACTCAGCAGAGATTTTAATATTATGCTACATAATTTGGATCAAACTTCATGTGAAGAATCATAATCAAAGACAGCAACTATTTGGGGAGAGGGAATTTATAGATAAATTGACATTAATAGATCAGTTTCGAATCAGATATTCAAATTTAAAAAGGCTATATTTTTATTCTCCCCGGTGCACTGCTCATATTCAAGAAGAAATTTTGTTTCACTTTCAGACTTTCATTTTTAGACATGCAGCCTTCATGGATAAATTAAAACCAGTAATAGAACAATTTTGGACAGTAAATTACAGTCAGGACATCTCAAGTTCTATAGTATGGGACACACTGAAAGCTTTTCTAAGAGGCCTATATATTCCACACATCCTTTTTAAAGAAAATCAATAATACAATCAAAAAGTTGGAGAATGACTTATTAGTGGCAAAAGCTAAACACAACAACTCTGGTACACTAGAGGCAGAGGAGTTAACAGGCATAGTCATGATGAGGGCTATATTAAAATATTATTTTTTTAGTGATAAACACAATAACCTGCTTTCACTTCAGCTTATGTGTGAAGAAAATCATAATACAATATTTTCTATAAATGGCCATCATAAATAAATTCATCATAACCCAATTGAAATAAACAACCCTTTAAACGTTGTTATACAGACTTAACACCTCAGATATTAACTCATCTAAAGCAGATTTAGATGGCTTTCTTAACGATCTACAATTCCTGCAAATGTCTTCGGAAGACAGTGATTAGCTAGATAAAGATATTTCTCTTGCTGAAGTGGTAGATGTGATATAGGGACCTCCCAAATGTCAAGGCACTTGGTTCTGATGGTTTCATGTCAGAATTCTATGAATCTTTTGTAGACAACAAAGAGCCACAATTACTTACTGTTTTTAAACAAATCCAGAATACAGATGATTGGTCAAATTCATTTAATGAAACATATATCACTGATATTAAAGAAGGAGGAAGCTCCCACAGCTTGCAGTTATTATAACCCAATCGCTTTGCTTAATGATGACTACAAGATATTTGCAAAATTGTTGGCAAAGAGAGTAGGCATAATCCTTCATCCAATTATCCATGATGATCAAACTGGCTTCATTTCTGGAAGAAACTTTTCCTGCAATATCAGACACCCTCTTAATATTATTCATGAATCACCACCTAATAATACCATGCTCCTGGCTTTAGATGCTGAGAAGCTGTGACAGCCAGATTTAAACATCCAATCATTTATGTAAGGAAAAACATACAGAACCTCCCTGTGAAGGGTAGCTGCTATTGCTGCAAATACATTGGTTAAGCTTGCAGACCAGAGCATAAGCAAAAAATGCAAAACACAAAACCTGTAGTGAGAACCCTGAAGAATGAGTTGCAGATACTTTATGTGAGACCTCCTGATGTTGACAGTGTGGTGATGGTACTGATTTGACCATTTATACATCTGGCATGGGCACCAGGGGGTAGGATTGTGGCCTGGGAGGGAGAGGGCTGAGTACTCTGTAATTCAAGGAATGGGTCTCTGGAATTACCTCTGCCAGGACAAGCATAGGGCCTATGAAAAGGACCATGACCTCTTCCTCTGGGGTTGGGGTTCAAAGTGTGCAGTGATCTGAGAGTCATCATTGAAGTTTGCAGATCTCTTAAAGTACTTTCCACATCATTTCCAGATAGCTGCTTTACTCTAAAAAGAGCATTCATTGCAGATTGTTGTACATAAGAGGAAAAATCCACCTCTTGAAGCCAGGAGTTGCAGTGAATGCTATCCCAGAGGAAGCAGCCTAGCAGTAGCATCAGAGGCATCATAGGTGGATCTGAGGAGATGATTACCTGCCTGTTGTCCATTAGCAATTGTTTTTTGAGCCAGTATTTTGTCCTGGCCCTCTGGCAATTTTACAACCAGAGTGGCTACAGTCTTCTGAAGGCAATTCTGATATTTCTTCATATATGCCTGGCAGTTTGCAATTCTTAGGCCTAAGGTAACTGAGGCAAAAATCCTCTTACCAATAACGTCTAACTTCCTTGACTCCTTGTCAGGAGGCAGGGAGCTAAAGTGTTTTGGTATTTTATCATGAGCTGTTGTAATTACCAGAGTCTGTTTTGAGCTGTGAAGAATAAAATGGCTTAGCAGTAGGGGCAGGATATTGATTATCCACCTTCCTAGGTACAGCAGGCAATTGAGCAGGCCTGTGCTAGGCAGCCAACATAGCATTCTGTAGAGCTGAGGTCCCTATAGGGATAATTATTGTAGGAGATACTGAAAGTTCCAAGAACTCATAAAGATTTATATTGGAAGAATCCTCTTTCTCAGCCAGGAACCCCAGTTTTAGTGGCTCTTTTCCCTTTATACCAGCGACCCACTATCCAAAGTTACAACTGTCGTCTCCTGTTTCCTGTTACTACTGTGTCCCTGTTTCTTGGTATATCAATGGTTCAGTTACAGCAGTGGCCCCGGTTTCAAGTTACATCTGTATACTTTGCCCCTGTAATAAACTGTAAATTGGAATAACACAGGTCTACCACAGTGTATCTGATCACCCTAGGCTCCATCCAAATCCTGCAAAACTGTGTTGAAAAGGCAGCACTCCACTTGGTTTGGTAATGCTGGGTAAGTGAATGGTTAAATAAAGTAATTCATCCAAGATATCCATTAATGTAATCATCCTCAAGCCCCACCCCACATTTTCTTTAAATAATTTGGAACACCTTGAAAAACTTACTCATTTGTTGCTTTAAAAATCTACTCAGAAAAAAACTTCATTTCCCATAACCCATTGGGTTCTTGACAGGATATGGTACTACCAGAGTGATGCACTTCCTAGTTCATTCCTCATTTGAACACATTGTGAGCAATTAGAAGTTATTCCATAAGACCTGAATTAAAGATTCTGCAGGGATTTTCAGGTAGCTTTTTCTATAGTTTTAGAAATAGTTTAAAAAATGTGTTTATTAATCCATGAATCGTTCTATAGATTCTCTTAGCTTAAATACATTTGTTTTTTGTCAAGTTAGTTTACTACACTGCTGTGCTTGGTCAGCTTACATTTGCAGAGAGGCACTTCATCACTTGTTGCTTGTTTAATTAGTGCATTCTTTGATTTTACTGCATTTTTAAAGTTTTGTCTAACAGAAACTGAACTTTCAAGCTAAGAGATTTGTGTGATTGCAGTTCTTTGAATGTACCCACACATAGATGCTACAGTATGTGCTTGTGTACAGGGGAGGGACACCTGAGGCTTAATTCTCCTATAGATTTTGAATTAAAGTCTAGTATTTATAGCCCTGCTGTATGTATACAATATGTTGCAATCTTGGGGTCTGTATTACAGTACGCACCATTTGTAATAGACAAATTTGACATTCTTCAATTAGTGCTTTAGAAGTGGCGTCCACTACAAGCAAGAATATATTAACTGTGGGATAGCTAGACATGGATAACCATTATATAAGCACACACAGAAACATAGAAGTTGATGACAAATAAGGACCTCAAGGCCCATCCAGTCTGCCCATTTCTTTTTCTACCTTAAGAATGTGCCATCGCCCTTTGCTCTGTCAATGGCCTGTCTATTCGTACTCATCTGTATTGCTCCCTTATGCCTATCCCATGCCTGTTTGAAGCCCTGTACTGTATTCATATCCACCACTTCCTGAGTTAGGCCATTTCATGCATCCACCACCCTTTCTGTGAAAAAGAACTTCCTCACATTACCCCTTAATTGGCCTCCCTCTAATCTCATGCTGTGTCCTCTTGTCCTGCTATTTTTCCTATATTGAAACATGTTAGACTCATCCACCTTGTTAATGCCCTTAAGGTGTTTGAATGTTTCAATCATATCACCTCTCTCCCTCCTTTGGTCTAGGGTATACATATTGAGCTCTGTTAATCTGTCCAATCCATTAATACTGTACAATCTAAACGCAAATGCAAATGTTTGTGGACTATGATTACAGCTCTTTTCTGAAATTTTGCAGGGTAACCACATTTTTTGTTTTACTTTAATGAACAATGAACCAAAATGTAATAAAAAATAAAATAAAAACTGTGCTCCTACTGCTCTTTGTTGCACGTTCTGCTGAGTGCTGAGTGTTAAGTTTAGAAACTGTGTTTTACTTAGCTTTTAGGTAATCCTCCATTGATCTCTATTTCTTTGGAGCCCTTGCATGTCTGCTCCATGCTCGCTCAGTTAGGGCAAGCTGCTCCAAACAAGGGATGATATCCTCCCGCTGTTCCACAGCCTTTATCAGAGTTAGAAGGGCATTGCACACATCTGATGGGGTAACTGTCATCTCTGGCTCTTCATCGACCTCATCCAGCTTGTCTGGCTGTTCAGTATCTTTTCCTTTCACAGTGGCAACAGCTTCTTCAAAGTTGTCCACTTCTCCTTGCTCTTTCTCTTTTCCCATGCTGCACAGTTCATCCATGACTGATGATGTCAGTCCAAGCACCCTCTGCATTTCCTGCTCGTCCTCTTCCTCCTCCTGCTCCTCCTTCAGGACTTGTCCTATGGCTGGGTCAGTTGCGAATCGACCTTTTCGAAAACACCCCTGGATGGTTGCAATGGATACTTGCTGCCATGCATTTTGGATAATCCTGACAGCATCAAGCTGAGAGCTCTTCCGGATGCAAGTTGAGGCTGTGATCTCCTCATCTTCATTCAGGATGTCCACCAGCCTGCCCCTAATTAATGTGACATAGTGTCTTTTCCAATTGTAAATTATGCCCTGGTCTACAAGTTGCACTATGCAAGTGGTGTTTGGAGGGAGAAAGATTAATTTAATATTTCTCAGACCAGTGGCATGTGGATGTGAACTGAAGTTATCCAACAGAAGGGCAATTTTTATTGATCTAAGCCTACTGTCCCCATCTTGCAACCCAGCCTGAAAGATGTCCACTGTCACACAGGCTGTTTGTTGTGCCTGTAAAGAACTGGCAAATTTTTGACACCTTGAAAACACCTAGGTTGAGCAGACTTGAGTATCACAGTAGGGGTCATCTTTTCCGTGCCTGACGTTACATGGCAGCAGCACTGTGATTCTCTTCTTTGCCTTTTTAAGATCCAGTGGCATTTTAGTACAGAATGCTAGCATTCCATACTCCACACATCTGTAAAACAAATCAGTTTCATCTGTGTTAAAAATATTCTTTGGTGGGTAACCTGCAAGGATTTGTGGAAGGACATCTGTGAGCCAGGCATTAAAAGCTGAAGCATCAGCATTCAGCTTTTCTTCATGAATTTTGTGAAAGCAAATGTTATGCCTTTGCTTTCAATGACTTAATCAGCTGTCAGTCACTTTAAAGTCATTTCTTCCCAGAGCTGCAGCCAGCTGGTCAGCTTTCTGTAAAAGCAGGGGTGTGCTGATTAACACCTCCCTGCCAAGAGCATTGGTGAACCAGTGGAGTAGGGATTCCTTCACAAAACTGTCCTTGCCCTCTCACTTTCTTTTATGGTCTGGGTTGTGGTCATTCTGCCAATCACTCAGGAGTGCTTCCTTGTTTTTTTGAAGGTTGGATATGGTGGACTTCAGGTTGCCAAAGTTAGTGCTGAGGTCTTGAATGCTCAACTTTGGCATCCTGTCAAGTTCGATAATTATTTCAACTTTTATGAAAAGGGTTAAGCAGGCACACTTACCTGATGCCATCTTAGCATTTACAAAGTCAGCACAGCAGAGAACAGCAGAGAACAGTAGAGCGGCACAGTGTGCTATAAAAGACAACTGAGATAGCATTGAGAGGGGAAGGTGTTTTAAAGACTGAATATACTTCAGGAAACTGATTTGCATAACAAGGGTAAGTGGCAACACCTGCTACAATGGCATTAAATGGCATTACGTGTTGACAGCTAATCTGGAAGTGTGAAATCGGCCACTCGCGAGTCAGTTGAGATCAGCAATTAGGTGACAATTACTGTCTGGTGGCTGCTACAAGTGGATTTTAAGGTCCACTTTAACCAAGGGTTTTATTATTGTGCACATACATTTTGGCGTTTGGAAAGTAGTTTTTTTCTGGTTCATCTGATTGTCCAGATCATCTGGGTCCGGCTAAAGTGGAGCATACTGTATTTTATTATTTACTTTCTCAACTCCTTGCTACTTATGCAGATAGAAATCTGGGACTACCAGCCCAAATCAGAATCAGATTTTAACAAAATATTAATATTAGCTGAATAAACTGCTGTGGCAGTGCGTAAATAGAATTTTGTGAACGAGAACTAGACTACATCACTTATTTCTGACATGGATTTTATGTTTTTTATATACTGTTATTTTTATACTGTTCTTTTTAAAATGTGATTTTTTTTTATGCTGTGTGACCTTGAGCCAATCACTTAACTTCTAGTCCACCTAGCTGTAGACACATGTAGAAACAGGATTGCACTAGAAATTAGATCTATCCTGGGTGAGTAAATTTTGGTATAAAATAAAAAGATGAACAAAGTGGGTGATTTGATATCTTTTATTGGACCAACAAGAGACGTACAGAATTTTTAGCTGTAGTGCTACACAAAGCTCTTCATCAGAAACAGACAGGCTATATAAACTGTAAGTACATACGGTAGAATTGGTGAACAAAAATCTTTTAGACATGAATGTGGCAGTTCTGTTGACACAGAAGAAGGATAATACCTTACCTCCTGCCATGCTGGTGACCCGTGTTCATGGTGCAAATGGGTCATTCGGGTCAGCCATGCTGGGAGAGGATCGGGCATTTAGAGGATGGATCTCCTTTCCCAGGGAGAGTGGATACAGAGACCGGCACTTGCCTGACACCTAGCGGTGTCTGGGTGTTGTCACACCAGACCTGCACACTGGGGCACGGAGGGGAGCAGCCGACCAGTGTGCTGCACCTGGATGCATGCACATCTCAGCCATTGTCAGCACTGCACACTCCCCTCTGCAAAAAAAAGTGGAAAATCTGGTCCCAGTTGAGTGGCATGATAGCTGTCCTGCATAGGCACTGCCCTGAAAAGACACCTGTCTGACGCTGGATGCAGACTTGGTGGATTGAGCCACTCCCCATCACCCTGCCATGGAGGGCAAGCCATGGGGGTAAGACGGGAGGGGGTCTGACATTCAGGGAGCAGGGACAGGAGGACAACAGGACAGCAGGAGGAAAGGGCCGGTCAGGACAGTGGGAGAAATCATCATAAAAAACAGAATTTCATTAGGAACGTAACATTCTCCAGCCATCTATTAAAATTTCCATAGAGTACTCTGACATCAGCATCAATTCCTTGATGCCTCAGTTACCATCAAAGATGAAACCTTGCAGACCTGTATCTACAGGAAACCAACAGACAGAAGTGATATCTACACAAAAATAGCAATCACCCTAGGCGCACTAAGAAATCAGTACTGTACAGTCAAGTGCTTCGATGCCCAAGAATCTGTTGAGTGACATTTACTGAGCAGGGACATTCCTCTACAGAATTTGACAGAACTGTGAAATGTGCCATACTTATGCTAAGAGATCAAGTACTACAATATAATGACCACCACCAACCAGAGACCCTTGGTGTTGCATGCAACCCTAATCTGGAGCCCCTACATAAAATCATTAAGGACATAAAATCAATATTCAGTGAGGATGGCAGCTTGAAATGAATCTTCCATGAACTACCTTTACTGTCTTTCAAACAGCCACCTAGTTTATCCAACCTGATTGTCAGGAGCAAACATATACCTGACCAGAACAACAGAACACTAGGAGACACTAAACCCTACAATATTTCAAAATGTAAGAAATGTGAGCACATTTCCACTTCAAACTTTATCAGCACCCCCCAAAACAAACAATTAAAGAAGCAGAGGAATTATACATGTGTGTTTCAGGATGTTGTTTATTATATCCAGTGCAAAAAGTGTCTGCATACAAGCTAGCGGGGGAAACCAGACAACCCCTCTGAACCCAAATGAACTCACACAGGCATGACATTAAAATGAAAAGTACTGTAACATCAGTGGGGCAACATCTATCTCAGTCTTATCACTCAATCTCTGACCTCTCTGTCCTGGTTCTCAAAGGACATGTCAGAAATACACAAGAAAGGCAGGTTCATGAGGTCAGACTTATTTTTCCTTTTAATACAGTTAATGATGGAATGAACATGGATCTGAGTTTCATGACCAGTTACAGAATTAAAACTGACAACTGTCTTTTTCTTGTCTCAGGTATAACACATGGACATTTCCTGTGCATATTATTATTTTTATATAAAGAATAATGTATGGTCCTCTATTATTAACTGGTTTGTTAACCATTGAGAGGTTGCCAGGGTGACCACGGAAACATTGAGAGCGAAGCTCGGGAGGCTTACGTTGCCTTGGCAACCTCGAGATGTTACACAAACCAGTTAACGACAGAGGGACCATACATTATAGTTTATATTGTATGGTCTCCATAAACTGGCAGAAAAACTGAAGGCTCCTTACTTTTGGCACCACCATGGATGTTCTGGGTCATTTTCTCGATGCTGCACTAGTTTCAGGAAGGCCATTGGTGCGCGAGATAAAAGGTACATGCATGTGCTGATGGACTCTGTTTGTAATCCCATCGCCATGACGTACTCAAGAGAGGTTTATAATCCCTTACGTCATAGCGATCGGATTATCAAGAAATAATTTTGCCGCTTTTTAGTGGTAATAAGGGCTCACCATACATTTTATACATGTTATGCCTTATTTTTGTTATATACACATTTGGTGTACTTTGGCTTTATACTTTTTGATTCATACACATTTAAATGCTTCTGAACACGCGCTCACACACACACACACACACAGTCTATTGTCCATTATCAGGGAGGTAATTATGCTATTAATAATTTATAGGCCTTTTGTGGTCATATTCCATCTATATGGGTGATCTGATTTATACCCAACTGGGATTTCAAAGACTGTTTTCTTGTTTCTGAATAATATCCAGTTATCCTTCTTGTGTATCAACAGAACTGTCATATTCATGTGTAAAAGTGTGCTTTTTTACCTGTTCTACCCTATATACTTAAAGTGTGTTCTTTCTATAGCCTGTCATTTTTTGATCAAGCGCTCTGTGTAGTTTGGAAGTATAAAATACTGTAAATCTCTTGTTGGTCCAATAAAATATATCAAATCATTCACTTTTTTCATTTTTTGTACAATGACCAATACAGCAACAAACAAGTAAAAAAATAAAAACATATGAAAAATGCATAATATTCAGTAGGAGGTAATGTTAATGTTTTCATTTATTCTTCCCTTTAATCCCCCAACCCCCCCGGCTTTGACCTTGTCTACTCCTGGTGACCATACACCCCCAACACTTTGGCTTACAAACCACATTACAACTACTTAGCCTAAGCCATGGCTAAAGTAGAAAAAATCTCCCCAGGAGCACTTGCATGGTGATGGGGTACAGGTGGCTGTGTGGGGCTTGAGTGTAGCTGATGATATCCTGAAAGATATATAGAAACACAGAATTTTCTGGAAGATAAGGACCACTTGGTCTACTTAGTCTGTCCATTTTCCCTGCCTACAGTATCACCGCATATCCAACTTGATCTCTGTTTTACCATTCCTCACCCCTTCCTTCCCTTAAGATTCCCTTGTGCCATGCTGGCCCAGTGGCACTGAGGGCTGAGGCACTGGACACCACTCCTCATGCCACGCTGGCAGCCCTGGGTTCGAACATGGGCTTGAGTTGCTCAGGGGTTGGCCAGAGTGAGGAAGGACTGAGTGTCTGTAGACTGCTCTTCTTTCTAGGGAAGGGGGGACAGTGTTGCATGCTGTAGCCTGACACCCAGCAGTGACTGGGTGCCAGCACAGGCCTGCTGCCGAGAAGGGGGTGGTCCCATGTCTGGGGCATATGGCTACTTCCACGGAGGCATGGGTCAGCCACCCCACCCATTGCATGGTTTGTGGGCCAGGAAAGTAGAAAATGGAGTTGGCAGGCTCCCTGATGGCAGGTTATATCCGTGCCAACCTCCGGGATCTGGATGTTTGCTTCCAGGGAGGAGAGAAAGTCAATGCTCCTCTCCCTGGACCTGTCATGGGGGGTGCAACCAATGGAGGATTCTCCAGAGGATCAGGTGCAGGGCATTGGACCAGAGAGGCAAGCCCCTCTGAGGGAGGGGCCAGAGTACCTGCCAGCCCCCCAGAAATTGTAAATGAAAAAAAAGATTCCCTTGTGCCTATCCCATGCATTACTGAATCCCACCACCGCTTTCACCCCCACCACCTCTTTTGGAAGACTGTTCCAGGAATCCACCACTCTTTTTGAGAAGAAGTACTTCCTTGCATCCCTCCTGAATTCACCACCCTCCTGTGTCGTATCATGTACCCTTGTTCTTGTGCTCCTTTTTGTCTGAAAAATACTTCCCTACTGTACCTTCTTTATCCCCATGAAGCATTTAAAGTTCGCTATCTTATCTTCCTTCTCCTTCCTGTCTTCCAGTATATACATGTTCAGGTCCTGAAGTCTCTCCTCCTAGGTCTTCTGAGGCAGACTCTGCACCATTTTAGTTGCTCTCCTCCGGACCACCTCCACTCTGTCTATATCCGTCTGGAAATCAAAAACGTCAAAACCAGGCACTCACCACCACCAATAAACTGACTACTGCAGTATAAAAAAGAATAATTTGCTATATAAATTACATGTCTGACGCATTTCTGGTCACAATGACCCTTTAACAAAGGCTAAAGCACAATTAAAATCACATCCATTTATACATACATCATTCTGATGTCACAATGACAATTTTTAAAAAACAACCAATCAGAACACAGGAACATATACATATACTTATCTAGGAAGAACAATTATATTATCTTAAAGACACAGAACTATAAATATCTTGCTAATACAAACAGGGAATACTTTGAAACAGTTCATCTGTTCAATGCATAACAGGGACACAAATAATAAAAAAGGGGAGGAGGGTTGCATTTTATTTTTGGGGTCAAGGAGGGAAAAGGAAAGGGGAGATATTATTTAAAAAAGAGGGGAGAAAATAGGGAGGAGAAAATAAAAATATAACAGACTAAAAAATACTAATTGTAAAATATTTATATTATGGGCTCATTATCTTATCTGTAAACCAAAAATGGTTTAATATCTATGGCATAATTAAGTCCTGGACTAATATTTGCTTTAAGATTAATGATCCAAAAAGTTTCCCTTCTCAGAATAAAATTTCTATAATCTCACCCCCCTCTTGGTTTCAGGCACACTCTCTCTATTGCTGTATATTTAAAAGAATGGTCTAGAACATCTCGGGAGTTTGCCACAACATGGGCTGCTGTGGCATATGTTAAGTCTTTGTTTACAATTGCCCTCTGATGCTTCCCAACCCTCACCTTGAAACTTCTCTGTTTTTCCCACATAAAAAGCATGACAAGAACAGGTAGTTAAATAGATAATTCCAGTGGTATTACCATTAATCATCTGTCTAATCAAAAATGTCTTTGTATTATTACATGTCATAAATGTTTTAGTGGTTAAGATAACATTACTGTAAATACCTTTCTGACATTTCAAACATCCAACTGGTCTTGTGAGCCATGTTTGATTGTCTTTTAGTGGCTATGTACTAAACAATCTTTCAGACTCCTAGCCTTCTTATAAGAGAATCTAGGAGTCTGAGCCACAACACCCTGTAGATTTTCCTCTGCTTCTAAAACACTCCAGTGCTTAGAGATAATATCGGAAAAGGAAGATGCATGGGCACAAAAAGTAGTTACCACATTTATCCTCCCTTCCTGATTCACCTCGCCACTGCAAAAGAATATTTCTATCCAAAGTCGCAGCATTATTTCTGGCCGGCTTAATATTGCTACCTTTGTAATCCCTTTCCAAAAGTCACCTCTCTAGGACATCTGCACTTTTTTGAAAACTCGCTGCAGTACTACAGTTTCTCTTAGTACGTAAATACTCCCCCTTTGAAATGCTTGCTAATGTATGTGAAAGATGGCAGCTGGATGCCACCAAAACAGTGTTACCAGCTACACTTTTCCTAAACATATCTGAGCATAGTTTTCCGTCAGCATTTTGTATAATCTGAATATCTAGATATTTCTTTACTGCTTGTATAAGTGAATTTCAAATTGCCATTTGTCGAATGCAAAAAGGTTACAAAATCCTGCAGTTCTAACTCTGTTCCAGTCCAGAACAATAAAATGTCATCAATAAATATTTTCCATAAAAACATATGCTGAGAAAAGGGATTATTATCAAAAACATGCTGCTGTTCCCACAGGCCCACATACAGGTTAACTACAGAGGGTGCACAAGTGGCCCCCATTGCAGTACCCTTTACTTGCCTATATATTGTTTTGTCAAAAGTAAAAATGTTAAACTTCAAAATGAACTCCAACAATTTTTTTTTTCGCATTATCTTATTTTTTCGCCCCATCGTGCTCGGTGACCCCCACTCCCTCAGGCTCCACAAGTCCTCTCCAAACCCCACTGTCCTTCTCTAAGTCTCTCTGACTCCTCATATTGCAACAAGTCCCAAGGGATATCCCGGATGTATCCCTTAGCCGGGCAGGTCCCCCTCCTCCCCAAAATAAAACACAACTCCCTCCCCTTTTTTATTATTTGTGTCCCTGTTATGCATTGAACAGATGAACTGTTTCAAAGTATTCCCTGTTTGTATTAGCAAGATATTTATAGTTCTTTGTCTTTAAGATAATATAGTTGATCTTCCTAGATACGTATGTGTTCCTGTGTTCTGATTGGTTGTTTTTTTAAAAATTGTCATTGTGACATCAGAATGATGTATGTATAAATGGATGTGATTTTAATTGTACTTTAGCCTTTGATAAAGGGTCATTGTGACCAGAAATGTGTCAGGCATGTAATTTATATAATTAATTATTCTTTTTTATACTGCGGCAGGCAGTTTATTGGTGGTGGTGAGTGCCTGGTTTTGATTTTTTGATGTATTGATTTACCAAGTGCACCTCAGCCGAGTGCGAGCCCTTGGATGTGTTTTCTGTCCTTCTGGAGATGTGGTCTCTAGAACTGGACACATTATTCTAGGTGGGGTATTTCCAGTGATCTATATAGAGACAACACCACCTCCATTCACTGCTGGTGATACCCTTCCATATGCAACTCCAGGATTCCACTGGCCCTCCTAACTGCCTTGTCACACTGCCTAGCCACCTGTAGGTCATCTGATATGATTATCTCCAATACTCTTTCCTGTTTGGTGGTTGTCAGTGCCCCCCACCCATTTTGTACTCTTCCTCTAGGTTTCTATGCCCCCAAGTACCTTATTTTGCACTTTTTTGCATGAAACCCAGCTGCCATATCCTTTACCACTCCTCTAGTATTCTCAGATCACTGTTCATCATGTCCATCCCCCCCTGAAATGTCCACCCTATTGCAGATTTTGGTGTCATCCACAAAGAAGCAAACCTTCTCTTCTAGCTCCTCTGCAATGTCACTTATAAAAACATTTAAGAGAACTGGTCCCCGCACTGATCGATGAGGCACCCTGCTGATCTCCTTCCCTTCCTCAGAATAAAATCCATTTACCACCACCCACTGCCACCTATCCCTTAAGTAATGTCTTACCCAGCTAACCACCTTTGGACCCACCCTTAAGTTACCCAGCTTTCTTATTAGCCTCCTATGTGGAATGGTGTTGAAAGCCTTACTGAAATCTAGGCAGGGAACGTCCACCACTACACCTTGATCTAGTTCCTTGGTCACCCAGTCAAAGAAATCTATAAGATTAGTTTGCCATGATCTCCCCCCATGAATCCATGCTGCCTCAGGTCCTGTAACCCAGTGGATTCAAGATATTCCTAAATATTTTCCTTCAGCAGTGATTCCATTAACTTTCCCACCACTGATGTCAGGCTGACTGGCATATAATTGCCAGTCTCCTCCCTTTTACCACTTTTGTGTAATTGGGCTACATCTGCCCTCCTCCAGTCCACCAGAACCACTCCTGTATCCAATGAGCTGTTAAATAGGACTGTCAGAGGTGCAGCCAGTACCTCCCTGAGGTTCTCTATACCCTTGGATGTACCCTGTCTGGACTCATTACTTTATCCACTTTCTGATCTGTGAGCCCCTTCAGGATATTCTCCTTTGACAACAAACTAGTGTCCACCTCCCTCCTGCCAATACTTCTATTACTTTTTTTGTGAGCCTTCCCCTTTTCTTCCTCTGTGAACACTGAACAAAATATTTGTTCAGTATTTTTGCCTTTTTCTGGTACCCCTCTGTACAGTCCCTTCTTCCATTTTAACCTTACAGTCCCACCCCTGCTCTTCTTTTTTTTGCATACATACCTAAAATATGTCTTGTCCCCTTTCTTTACTGCCTGGGCTATTCTCTTTTCCATTTGTGCCTTTGTGCTCCTTACTGCTTTCCCTGCTTCCCTCTGTTTTTCCTGATACACCTCCCTGTCCTCCTCTCTCTGCATGTCCTTCTATCTTCTGAGTGCCACCCTCTTAGCTTTTACCTTTGTGCCACCTCTTTTGAGATCCAGAGAGGCTCTAATCTACATCTAGCAGACTGAAGTTCCTCGCCAGCAGTACCTCCCCCTTTTCTGGCATTTTGCTAATGGCTTCTGCCAGTACCTTGTTTAACTCTTCCTTTTTTGGTGGAGGTCTGTAGATTACACCAGTGCAAATAGTGGCTCCATTCCCCACCTACAGGGTGATCCACAGTACCTCTGCCCCATATTCCTTGTCTCTCTTCACTTCTGTGCTTTCCCTCACATAAAGCACCCCCTCCTTCTTTCACACCCTGTCTTTCCTAAATGGAGTATAGCCTGATATATCTATGTCCCAGTCATGGTTTTCAGTGCACCATGACTCGGTATTGGCCACAATATCAAGGTCAGCCTCTGCCATGATGGCACCTAAATCCAGAATCTTATTTTCTAGACTTCTAGCATTTGCACACTTGGACTCTCAGATTTCATTAGCACTCTGCTTGTTCCCCCCTTTTTTCCTTTCTGCCTCATTGCCCTCCTTCCCCTCCCCTTTTTTTTTTATTACTTTTTACCTCCTTCACCACAGGCCTCCAAGGGGCTATGAGTCCCCCCCCCCTTGGAGGGGGTACATCCTCTGGCCTGACCCCCAGCTCATCAGGCCTGAGGTTCCCCTGTGGATTCCCCCTCTGCTGCAGGGCCAGGTGTGGGGGTACAGGCAGTCCCCCGCAACCTGATATGTCAAATCTGGTGGTGGGGGACAGATTTTGCTTGAGTGGTTGGGCCATCACAGGTTCACAAAGTTCTCCCCACCTGAGTTTCTCCCCATCTCCTAAGTCCACCCCCAAAAGTTTGTTATATATATTCTGATGGGTGCGGGTTGTGAAGCCTTCCACATCAGGGGTGATGGGAGACATTGCCCCTGTAAAAAACAAGAAAGCCCATTGTAAAGAATGACATGTGCTATTTGTGTAGATCGGTGTTTTACCCAACCATATTTCAGTGCATGCTATTTTTGTCTGTGGCATCTGTTGCTGCACTGTTTTTGTTTTAGGTGAAATTAGCCAGTGCCAACTCTTGACTATGGTGTCTTGCTCCTGAATTTAAAATCTGCAATAAAAAGTAGGTTACTTATAGGATTAACTCCCCGATTACTTTTGCTTGAGCTTTAAAATGATAATTTGGCTGGAATAATTTTTCCTTCATCCTTCCCACCTTCTCAAGGATGGAGATGGCTAGAATATTACTGCATGTCCAGTTTCCCACCTCTCTGAAAATGTTTACTTATGCTAACCTATTTCTTTCTTTTTTTTCAAGTCTACAGAGCCCCCTTCAATACATCAGATACTTGGAAGACTGCAGACTGTGGTTCTATGGGAGGGGAAATAGCTTCTCCCCCATCCTTTACTAAAACTTACTCATAACATCCCCTGTGCTTAGAGCGAGTCACACTCTATTGTGGCATTGCTGTGTGGTCCTGTGGCTGCTCCTTCTGTTTCCCTCTCCTTTCTGTTGGCTCCTACTCCTTTTTCCATGCCTCCTTTACTGCTCTTGCCTGCCCCCCTCCCACTGTGTTGTTGTCCCTTTGCTTTCATTTTGCCCCCTTTTTGTCTCCCTATTTCCCGTTCGTTCCTGCTGTTTGTTTCCTTTTTCACGTATCTTTTGTTTTGCTCTGTGTCCTCTTTTTTGTGGGTTTCTTCTTGAGCAACCGCTCGAATCTTGCCACAGTCTGCCGTTGCTAGATTCCTGCCGCTTGACACCTCAAGGATCATTCCAGTGCTGCTCCAGTCAAGTTTATAGGTTTTCTCTCACTGCCCAGGACTACATCCACTTGCCATGCTGCTGCTGTGGATCTCTGGATTCCTCCCTCCACTCAGCACCATTTAGATTTGCTACTGCGCTGCTCCAGTATGTTATTTAGCTCCAGCTTTCTGCCCAGACCTAGCACCGGTAATGCTCCAGACTCCATTGGTCCTCGTCAGCTTTCCTCTTATTGCTGGCGCTCCAAGTGTGGCACCATTCTGTACCCTGCTTCTCCATTCTGGGCCTGACCCGCTGTGGCTCATCGGACTACTCAATTCTTTCTTTTGGCTGTAGCTCACTGCATAGCACATCAATGACATCCAGATTGTCTATGACTCACTTACAGCAGCTTTTTGGCTGAGAGAACTCATTATGTTGGTATTCCACTTTTGCTTGCCTACCTCTTGCAATGGACCATGTGGAGTCCCACACCCCTTTCCTTAGCCTGTTCAGCTGGAACCTGTCCTACTGTCCAATCCTCTGAAGTCTGCCTATGATAGACCCACACTCCAAGCCAGCTGCATGCAAGACTAGCTTATTGCTCATCATCCTCGATTCTTCTTCTCCTACAATTCAGTCTCCTACTCATTCTGGTTCCTGCTTAGTGTGTATGCAGAACGGCTGTCTGCAACATATCTACATTCCTCAGATGTCCTGGATATTTCTACTGCCCATTGAGGTTATTGTTCATCCTATGTGTGCACGACTGATGGCAGTGGGATCCTGCCGGTTCAGCTAGCCTACATGGAGGCCTAGCTCACCTTAATCACTCTACACCTGCCTTAGGTAGACCTACATGAGTGTCCTGCCAGTTCAGCTAGCCTATGTGGAGGTTTAGCTGGATTCACTTACTCTTCTCCTTTCTCGGGCAGACCTATGTGGAGGTCCTGCCAGTCCTGCTGGCTTACGTGGAAGTCTTGCTTGACTCACTCACTCTACCTCTTCCTCAGGCAGACCTAAGTGGAGGTCCTGTTTGTCTGGCTAGCCTACATGGAGGCTTAGCCTAATTTGCTCCTACTCCTCAGGTGGACCTATGTGGGGTCCTGCAGCTCCAGCTCACTTACGTGGGGGCCGAACTAGCTACTTAATCACTTGTATGCTGTCCTTAAGTGGCCATTAAAGGGTCCCTCTGTTGTACCGACTAGAAAACTTTGTATTGCCTGGATAGACCAATCTTTAAATCAAACAATCCTGATGCCATCCCAATCATTGCACACTTCCTTTCTCCACCTTCCTTGCTATACCTCATGATGCTATCAGCTTCAGCATGGATATAGCGATGGCCTCTCAGCATTCCCTCAGCTCATCAGATCATCCAACATGGATTCCTACCCCCCCCTTGTGTATCAACTCTGTTACAGATCTTTGTGTCATCTGCAAAGAGGCATACCTTTCCTTCCAGACCCTCTGCAATGTCACCAATAAAGATGTTAAAGAGGACTGGACCCAGTACTGAGCCCTGAGGTACTCCACTAGTAACCCCCCTTTCTTCAGAATGTGTTCCATTCACTGTTACCTTCTGTGTCCTGTTGTGCAGCCAGTTTTCTACCCAGGCTACCACCTTGGGACCCACTCCCAGGCTGGCTAACTTGATTATCAACCTTTTGTGCGGGACTGTGTCAAATGCCTTGCTAAAGTCTAGGTAGGCCATATCCACAGCCCCTCCCTGGTCTATTACTTTGGTCACTCAGTCAAAGAAATTGATTAGATTCATCTGACATGACCTTCCTGCTGTGTATCCATGCTGCTTTGGGTCCTGTGCCCCGCTGGCCTCTAGGTACTGAACAATTCTTTCTTTCAGAAGTGATTCCATCATTTTCCCCACCACTGAGCTCAAACTAACAGGTCTGTAGTTTCCTGCTTCTGCCTTGCTCTCACTTTTGTGAAGGGGAATCACATCTGCCCTCCTCCAGTCCTCATGTACCACCCCATCCTCCCATGATTTGTTAAAAAGTGTGGTCAGTGGTGTCTCTAGGTCCTCCCTTAGTTCTTTTAGGATTCTAGGCTGAATCTCATCAGGCCCCATTGCTTTGTATGAGTTTTAGGAGTTCTTTCTGGACTCTTTCTTCTGTAAATGGACTGGCGTCAACCCCACTACCCAGAGTGCTTCTATTGTTTGATTTAGGTAATTCCTCCTCTTCTTTTGTGAATACTGAGCAAAAGTATTCATTTAGTATCTCTGCCTTTTCACTGTCTCCCTCTGCCCACCTCCCCTCTCCTTTATTAATCTTCACTATCCCTCCCTTAACCTTTCTATGCTCCCTAATGTACTTATAAAAGGTTTTATCCCCCTTCTTAACTGAGTTGGCTATCTTTTCCTCAGTTTGGGACTTTGCTTTTCTGACTGCCTTCTCCACTTCTTTCTGCTTTAATTGATACAGTTCCCTGTTGTGCTCCTTCTGTGATTCCTTATACTTTTTAAATGCAGCCTTTTTCTCCTTAACCTTCCATGACACCTCTTTTGAGAACCATAGTGGTTATGTTGGTGATGTTCCATCACCAACAGAACATGTCCAGAATCCCAGACCACAGCAAAACAAGGCATGGAAACAGAGTCTGACAATTTTTTTTATTTTATTTTATTAGTAGTAGGAAAAAAAGATTGAACTATTACAATGGTTCTGTGTCAGGAGCATTTAGAGTAGTGACAGTGCATGCAATATAATGGATATAATGACAGATGAGACAGAAATACCATGGATATTATAGTGCAGTGTTGCTTACACTGAGCTAATAATAGAGTTCAATAGAGAGTGCCATAATACTGAGTCAGAAATAAGGGTTAACAGAAAGCACATCATCAGGTAAGCATAATTACATTGATCATCCAGTTAGGTACAAAAACAGTGAGCCTATTCTGATAGATGTACCTATGGTGAGCTTTTTAATTGACTCAGCTTGGCCGCATTAGAAAGCAAGCTTGGAAGGTCATTCAAGCAACTTCTTTCTCTTGCCATGAAGGAGCGCTGCACATGAAATTGCACATGATAATCTGTGCTAGGTCTCCACAGCATAGCACACAAATAGTTGCCCCAACTCCACATTCACCTCTGCTTCAGTCCACAGTACAACATCACTGCAGGGCAAAGGAATCATTGTCTGTGTATGTTGGAAGGTGCAACATGCAGGCAAACCACTAAGTTGACCATTGCCAGACTGAGGCAACAGCAGTCCCAAAATGAACAAGTAATAATGAATGCACCAACACCACAATGATCACTAAAAAAATAATAAAATACTGCACTTCTACAACTTGTAATCGGTGGCTGTATCACTACTCTAAATTTCAAACAGAAAAAAACTTCAGCAAATACATATACTGCAGAACCATGGACAGTAATTTTTTTTCCTATTTAGGAGATAAAAACTAGCAAGCTCCCAGAGCTGCTGACAGCCTACCCAACTCAGTAGCCATCTTCCTAGCCCCTGGTACCTTCCAGGGCTAGGAAGACATGCATCCTAACATTATTCCACCTCTAAGATACAGGATGTATCCCAGAGTTCTGGTGGAGGACACAAGATCAGGCATTTCTGTCTCAGCAGTCTTTCTGATACATTTGAGTATACAAAACAATGAGATTATTTCCCCTTATCAGCCTAGTTTTTTTCCCCAGAGTAAACTTGTGATGTACAACCAGGTTCTTTTCATAGCTGTTGTGTTTAAATCCCTGATTATTTTGGTGCCACTGTGTTGTATCCTCTTGACTGCCTCAGTGACCTTTGTACTTTGGAGCCCAGAACTGCAAAGTGCTCCAGATGGGGCCTGATTATGACCTTGTAAATTGGCAGGATTACCCGCTGCAGGTGACACCCCCCTCCCCATGGAGTCTTGGAGTCCCTTATTCAATGTAACCTTAAAAAAGTATGTATTCAACCTGGAGTACACAGACTTGTGCTCCACTAAAGATGGACTGTGCTCTGTCAAAAACAAATTCAAGTAAGAGCAAAATGGAGAGCTAGTCTGTGACATACAAGCTGACAAACAAAAAACTCAAAACGTTTTTTGTTTGTCAGGTTGTACGCCATGCATTAACTCTGCATTTTACACTTATGAACAGGGCACTTTAATGTAATACTGTCTCAAAAAAAGCCAGAGCTCTGGTACCATTTTTCTTGGCTCTTGAATTCATTTAGCCTAGCCTTCCCTAATCCATTCTGACAATACCTGAAGGATGTCACAGAGAACCTTGTGTATGCCTCACCCAGAAGCTTGTCATGTGCCACAATGTCAAAGACCTTGCTGAAGTCCAGATAAACTAAGTCTTTGACCATGTTTATGTCCACCTCTCTGGTTAGCCTCTCAGAGAACTTGATTGCATTGGTTTGTCACACTCTGCCCCTTATGAAAGCATGTTAATAGGGATGATCTGGGTCTCAACAAAGTGCTCCCCAATCAGGGCAAGAGGAAGAAGGGACAAGCATGAGGCAAAGATGAAGGACAGAAGGGTGGGACTAGGTATGGGGGAACAGGCTGGCCAGGGGTTGATGGAGATTCCGAGCCATTGTGGAAGGTGGTGTCTCTGAATGTAAGAAACTAGGTGAACGAAATGGCTGAGTTGCATTCACTGATGGCAGAGAGGGAGGTGGACATAGCTGCCATCATAGAGATGTGAGTCATGCCAACCCATGACTGGGATCTCTCTCTGTCCCAGGGTACAAGCTATATAGGAGGGATTGGGCTAGGTAGAAGGGGGAGTGGATCTGTATGTAAAGGAAGGGATAACTGTACTAAGGAGGAAGAGATGGATGGAAGAACAGAGTTTCTGTGGGTACAGGTGCCATCAGCAATAGGTAAAAAGCTAAGGGTAGGAGTGGTGTACAGGCCACCAAACCAGGATGAGGATTTGGACAGGGGCTGGGGTTCAAAATTGTGGAGATGACCAGCAGGGGAGAGGTAGTGATCATGGGGGACTTCAGTCTACCTGAAGTGGATTGGAAGATTCCTGATTATCACTTGTACTAGGACTCAGGTGCTGCTGGAGACATTTCAGAGTGGGTTCCTAACACAATGTATCCTAGAACCCACAAGGGAAAGGGCTATACTTGACCTGGTTCTAACTAATGGGGTGCGTGTCCACGAGGTGAAGGTGGAAGCACCACGGGCAGGAAACGATTATCACATGGTGCAGTTTCACCTGGGCATGGGCAACAAAAAGATCAGAACAATGACAAAGGTACTAGACTTCAGGAGGGCAGACTATGGTGGAATGAGTAAAATTCTGAAAAGGCACCTCATTGGGATCAAGAACGAAATGGGAGTAGCCCGCAAATGGGCCATTATCAAGGAAAAGCTATTGGCAGTCACTAATGAGCATGTCAAGATAAAGAGAAAAAATTTCAGAGCCAATAAGCCAAGCTGGTTTGACAGGGAGGTAACCCAGGCAGTCGAGAATATGAGGGGTGCCTTTAGTAAGTATAAGTGCACCTGGAGAGACAAGGACAGGGAGGAGTACTGCAATAAGGCATGGGCGGTGAGCAAAGTAGTACAATTGGCCAAGACAAAGAAGGAACTGCAGCTGGCTGAGGGGTAAAATTGGGAGAGAAGGCCTTCCAGCACATCAAAGAAAAGCAGGATATCAATGATGGAATAGTCAGGCTGTAAAGGGAGGCATGGTGGCTGGAGGATAGTGTGGAGAATGTAGAGGTATTTAACAAGGAATTCTATTCAGTCTTCACAAAGGAGAAGGACAGTCCAGTACCCAGGGAGAAAAAGGGGAAGGTAACAGGGAGGAGTCATAGATAGGAAGACTGAAATGGATAGGGTGTGGAAAGGATTAAAGGCCCTGAAGGTGGATATGTCTCTGGGATCTGAGGAAGTTAGCAAATGTGCTGGTGGGTCCCCTTGCAGACCTGTTTATTCACTCAGGAAGCTGGTAGAATAGGATATTTAGTGTAAATGCTTTTTCTGAGCAAGAACAAGTCTGTAACTATAATGTCTGGCGTTATTTTGAGCTTACAATCCCCACACTTCAGTCACCGAGACCTCAATTTCTGGAAGGACAAAAATATTCTGAAGCAAAATTATGGATATCCATAAAAATCAGGGACAGTTGAGAGACATGCCCAGTCCTAATATCCCAATGGGCACCTTGTACCTCAGTCAGACTGATAAGCGTAGTTCTCAGGCAGGCAGGCAATATTCTGTTTTAAGTATTTCAGTTCTGACTGCATTTCTTGTTTCCAAACAGTGTGATATCCCTGCTAGAGATGTGCAAAGTTGGCTAACTTTTCTTTGTGGATTAACTTGTGAATTCACCACAAATCACAAAGTTAATTCACCCTGCAAAGTTGCAGTTCACAATATACTGTAAGGTTAAATTTGTAAATGGTGAATTTGGCAACATCACCAGCAAAGTTGGTGAAGTTCAGCAATGTTAGGACCACAGGTGAAGTTTGCAATGCACCATGGAATTGGAGGTCACATGGTACAGAAATGAACTGTAATCCATATGTTTAGTACATTCATTTGAAGACAGAGTTGTAGAGAAGTCTGTCCCTCCTTGTTTGAGCAAAACAACAACTTTAAAACTACTCTAAAAGTACAGTATTTTGAATCAAATCACTCGCAAAAAAATATCTAAAATGCCCTGTGCAGCTACAGTAGGTTACTGTTGATTATTCATAGATTTCCAGATTTATTAAGTTGAGAGTGGTGGCTTGTTTTTGTCTAGTGAAGCAATGCTGTGTGTGTGTGGGGGGGGGAGGGGGTCAGCTAGCAAGCAAGACAGCCAAAGAACACTAGTCTGATTTGTTTTCCTCGGTCGGTATTTCTTAATATATTTTATTAGTGGTCTGTGACTTGTCATTTTATTTCTGTAGTACAGTAGTTTTGAGTGGTTATATTAATTATTTGTCAGTCTATTTCTATGCTAATTGTGGTTCTTTTGTTTAGTTCTTGAAGTGACGTTATTACTTACAGTGACTTGTTTTGAAGTGCCCCTGTCATGTGTGTCTTATTAATCCCCGTCGTGTTAAAAAAAAAAAAAAACTTTTTTGGGTGGTTTTACTGTAGCTACTGTAAGCTCAGTAAACTGTCCTGTTCAGATGCAGGTCACTGTGCTAATCCCTCTGGTGAGGTGTTGTGTTCTGCTATGGGTATTTAGTTTTACTGCAGTGTTTATTTTTCCTTGCAATATTACAAATCTAAATCTATGAAATGACTGGAAAGGAATGCTTTAGTAAAGAGAGAGGTGCCAATAAGGTGGCCAGGAAGTGTATAGGTTCAGTGGGGCAAAAAGTTGTTGCACCTAAAAGAAATTACCTCTACAGCAGCTTCATCCATGGGCTCTTGGGCAGGTATTAGCATTCATGTTGCCAAATTATTCTGTGCCACATCTGTGGCATCCATGCTGGTGGGTTCTATTGGAGGCAGTGACAAGAGGGTCATAGAAACATGTAAACATAGCATTTGACTGCAGATAAGGACCACTTGGCCCACTAATCTGTCCATTTTCCCTACCTTTTTCATATACCACAGATCCTAAATGATCTGTGGCTTACCCTTCTTTCCTATCACTAGAGTTTCTTTATGCCTGCCCCATGTGTTTTTGAATTCCCCTACCATTTCTGCCCCTACAACCTCTGCCGGGAGGCTACACCATGGATCCACCACCCTTTCCATGAAAAAATACTTTCTCACATTACCCCTAAGTCTACCCCCCCTCTCTATTTTCATATCAAGGCCCCTTGTTCTTGAACATCTCTTTTTTTTTAAGATCCTACCCTCTTGTACCTTATTTACACCCTTGAGGTATTTGAAAGTCTCTATCACATCTCTCTCTCTCTCTCTCTCTCTCTCTCCTCTAGGGAATGCATATTGAGATCCTCCAGTGTCCCATCATATGACTTTTGGTGCAGCCCCTGCACCATTTTTGTGGCTTTTCTCTGAACTGCTTCTAGCTGTCTATGTACTTCTGGAGATGCGGCCTTCAGAACTAAACATAGTACTCTAGACGAGGTCTCACCAATGTTCTATTCAGTGGCATCACCTCCTCCTTCCTTCTGCTAGATACACCTCTCCTTATGCACCCCAGCATTCCACTGGCTCTCCTCATAGCCTTCTCACATTGTTTGGTCACCTTTAGATCATCAGAGATGATTACTCCTAGTTCCCTTTCCTGTTTAGTGGCTGTCAGTACCCCCCACCATTATGTACTCCTCCTCTGCATTTCTGTGCCCCAAGTGCATAATCTTGCACTTCTTTGCATTGAATCATAGCTGCCACACTCTTGACCACTCCTCAAGTTTGATTAGGTTTCTTCTCATTTTCTCTATTGGTCCTGGAGTGTCAACACTTTTGCAGATCTTCATGTCATATGCAAATAGACATACCTTCCCTTCCAGCCCCTATTTAATGTCACATATGAAGACATTAAAGAGGACTGGTCCAAGCACTGATGGGACCCCACTGATCACCTCCCCTCTTTGGACTGAACTCCATTAACCTCCAGCCTCTGTGTCCTATTGCTCAGCCAATTTTTGATTCAGTTTACCACCCTGGGACCCACTCTCAGGCTGCCCAGCTTGTTTACTAGCCTTCTATGTGGGATGGTGTCGAAGGTCTTGCTGAAATCCAGATAGGCCACATCCACCACCCCTTCCTGATCCCTTGTCACCTAATCAATCTATCATATTTGTTTGACGAGATCTTCCCTCTGTGAATCCATGCTGCCTCAGATCTTGTGCTCTGTTGGATTTGATATATGTCACAATCATCAGTCTGAGAGGTAATGAAATCTCTGGCTCAGGAACACTGGTCAAGGAGGAGGTTGCTGGTGTCCCCGTGACTGCTGGCGGTGGTGGCACTGAGCCTGATCTGGATGATAGGATTCCATTCCCAAACAAGAGTGTTCAGTTTAATGGAAAGTTATATCTGGTGTCTTGTTCAAATGCAATAATTTTGCCTGCTTCGGGGGGAGCTAACTATGAATGCATGGAATGCAATTGTGTCTGTATGTTTTGCACAGAAAAATAAACTGTAAGTGATTACAAAAAGAGAGAAAAAAATAAAATCACTGCTTTTGTTTGAGCAGCATCCCTAAATCCCCCTGAGCCAAATGTTTCCAACCAGCTATGTTGCCACGCAGTGTCAAGCTGTTTGGTAGCCCAACACCCAAAAAGATCCAGCTTGCATTGCATAGCTTGTTTTTTAAGCACCATGACAAATACCCACATGATTAAAGAAAGTTAATGCAGCAACCACTGAAATACTGACAACTGATTTACTGCCATTCTTTTTCTACAGAATGTTGGATTTAGAAGGTTGATGGCATATGACTGTCCTAAATTGCTGATTTCCTCACAGATGTACTGTACTTCTCCACACATGCCATTCCTGAACATATGGGACTGTGTCACACATGGTAATACATGCCCTGCTGCATTCAGCATCACCATACATACATCTCAGTATAAATATATGGACCAGTGGCCAAACAGCTGGCAGCTCCTATCTGTGCATTACAGCATATTGGGCACAGGTACCTGGCATAGTATTCAAATCTGGTCAGGGAAAAATTTGTAGTAAGCCCAATTGAAGTGGTAGTAACATTCTAAGTATTTGCCAGGATTTCACACAGATTACTTCTGACTGAGAGTGGTGAGTGAATTCAGCCTGTGTTGGTGGTACCATGGGCAGTGGGAGAGGATCTTCAGGCTGTTATGGAGTGGGAAGGACAGGTGACTGCTGAGTGTTGACCTTGAGACATTTCTGTATCAATAGCTTCATTCTGACCTAACTTCACCTTGGTATACCCCAAAGGCAAAGTTACAGGTGAGGTTTCTAGGCAAAGTTGCCAAATGTGAATTTCCTATTAAACAGGAAACAAATCATGAAATTATTCATAAAAGTGAATTTGGTGACTTCGCCTTAACTTCACTGGCAAATTAAAACTTAACATCTCTAATCATTGCCAGGCAGAATGAACAATCCTTTTGTAAAGAGCATGAAGAAAACTTCATGTCAGCATCCCATGCACAGGAGGAGGCAGCAGCACAGAACAGAGCAGCACCCAAGCAGCAGGCCCATCTAGGTGACACAGAAGCAGTAGAGCAGCTGGCCCATCCAGAGGATATGGAAGCACCCGAGCAGCTGGCCTATCTGGAGAACACAGAAGCACCAGATCAGCTGGCCCATCCAGAGGACAAGGAAACACTTGAGTAGCAGGCCAGCCCAGAAGACCTTGAATCACCAGAGCAGCATGTGGAGGGTACATGAATGGAAAGGCTTCTACTGAACACTAAGAAACAGAGGCTACTGTGAAAGCAGCTATACATAGAACAGAGTGGGAGAGAGAGAGAGAGCCAAATTTAAGTACTTTATGCAGAAGAGCATAAAAGAATGGAAGTAGAACTGTCACCAGGTGAGTGAGACCATAGAACATCTAATGGCTAGAGATGCAGCAAATTTAAGTTCCACCGGCGAAATGAACGCGAAGTGGGCACTTCACGTTGCAGTGGAGTGGGAAATGCAAAGTGCTCATTCTGCATTCTCATTACCATTTCACGTTAAGGTAGAATGACAATGCGAAGTAAGGTGAAGTCATTGTTTTTAATGGACTTCGCATTCCTCATTATGATTCTAAGTGACCCACTTGGTGTTTCAGATTTGGCAGCCCCCACACATCACATGGCTTACAGTACTGTAAGTCACATGCTCTTTAGCTAGGCAGGAAGAAAGTGAATCATACAAGCAGACACTTTTACTTTCTCCTGTGCAGACAGAGAGAGAGAGAGGGGAATGTGTTTTGTGACTGCTGATACTTTGAGATCAGAACGCAGAGGAGATTTAAACTTTGATTTAGACCCAACAGCTTTTTTAAAAGCTACATTTTTTTTGTCTTTTCTGTCTGTACACTTTTTTACTTAATTTGTTCTTTCTGTAAATTTTATTTTTCTTACATAGAGGGACATCAGTTGCAAATTATGTCCATGCTGGAACTGCTGCTGGATCACCATGGGATCCCACATTAGTTTTTTTTTTCCTCACACCATGTGGACCCCCACACCTTCCTTGTTGTGTTATAAAATGTATTCATCCACCATCCCCGACCCTTGTATGTAATTATGCCCTTTTTTTGTTGTCTTCCGTATGTATTCTGAGCAGGGGAAGTATACTGTACTAAACTGCATGGGTGCAGTTTTCTTTCCAGTGTGTGTATGTACTGCTGACACTGTCCAACTCCCTGACTTAAAAACACGTATCAATGAGTACAATGGTGGGGTGGTGAAGCCTGGGGAGATACTACAAAACAGGCTTACAATACATCCAAGTAACTAGTAAAAATATTAATGTTGTGATTCGTGACATAATCGTAAATCGTGATTTGTGACTGCATTTGTGACCATGATGATAAAGAAATGCAAATGCCTACGAATGTACTTCCCCGGGCCTCGATGAGGTGTGGCACAAAACTTCCCAACTTAAAAACACTCATTAATGAGTACAATGGTGAGGTGGTGAAGCATGGAGAGATACTACAAAACAGGCTTACAATACATCCCAGTAACTAGCAAAAAAAAATTACTGTTGTGATTCATGACATGATTGTAAATTGTAATTTGTGACTGCATTTGTGACCGTGATGATAAAGAATGTGATTTGTATCACGAGTGACTCCTGATGATGGTCTTGACTTAAAAACACATATTAATGAGTACAATGTTCATGCTGAATTATGCACCACACCTGTCCAATACTCTGAAGGGAAGCCAAAGAAACAACTGTGACTTAAGTTAGAGATGGAGATTGGGCCCTAAAGAGATGCAAATGTACAGACAGATTAATATTGTGCTGTGCACTGAAGAGATGCAGATGCAAAGGCACAACACCTAACCAGTGCTCACCATCAGAAATTCAAATCTGGAAAAGTATATCTTTGCCAGTTGGGGCAGGCCGCGGGGGGGGGGGGCAGTGTACCGCACTGCTCAAGTAAGAGTCACTAGTACGAGTACCAGTAAAGATACCACAAAGAAGTACAAAAAATTACACAGCTGCAGTGGATAGCAGGTTCATATTGCTGAAATTATGTGGCACAATAAAAGGTGTCTGATTTGATGACACACACCACACACATACTCATACACACAGTAAGTTATGCATAGCAAATTGAAAACTTCAGTAATATAATCACATATTTTAAACAAACAAAAATTATGCACTGCTGCACCACAACAATCAGCAAAAAAATGGCAAGAATTATTGAAAATATTACTGTGTGTACATTAACACAGTTATACTAGAAAAATATCACCAAAACAGAAAGCACTGTCTTTTTCTCAAAGTTAATCTACCTATACCAAAGATATGCCCCTCCCCCAAAGCACACTTCCACTATCCCTCAGTACACAGACTGAATGTTGTACATTAACATTCAAAATACACACACAAACAATAAATGCTCAATGATATGAGCACAGGAGGTTTTCCTATAATCGATGAACTAAAGTTTCAGCAAAAAAAAGATACTCAAAAAGGCTTTTTTAACAGCTTTTACAAGGTTTGAATCACAGAGAGTTCTCAGATCAGATTGTATCTTACAGCTTCCTACACACACTACCCCAACTGAGGCTGTGCAAAACAATCTAGAGCCCATGTGACCTGAAATCACATGAATCACTGCAAAATTTGCCTTTGGAGCTTAAAAACAAGGTTAAGTAAGGCGAAGTACATTGTTTTCAATGTACTTCACCTTAAGAATTAGTGGAGTAGTGGTTTGGGAAGACGGAGGAACGTGAATAAATTGTTTTCAATGGACTTCACGTTACCCATTAATAACACGAAGTACTCCACTTAGCATTGTGGAGCACTCCGCGAATTTGCTTTCACTCCGTGTTCCACTTCGCGGAGTGAATTGGGGCCACTTCGCCCATCTCTACTAATGGCAGGGAAACTCCATCTGCAGGCAAGGATAAAAGACCTGAAAAGTGGAATGAGGGAGATGTAGCAACAAATGTCAATGCCATGGGCATCAACACACTGGAGAGGCATAGTACATTGAGTCTTTTAGAGGACATTAACAATATAGAGGCAGAGAAAATAAGAGACTCACTGCAAGACAGTGACACAATGTTGGAGGCAATGACAGATGTAAGGATCCCTATGTTGGTTCCACTGAGAGCAGTCCATGGTCACATCATGGGTACAATGAACATTCTGCCAGATATGGATATTGTGCCTCTCACAAGCAAAAAAGAAAGGGATCTCAGGTGCTGGAGCTCTAAAAAACACAAATGCTTTGCAGCATTTCTTTTTTGTGCCCTTGTGCAGTACAGTAACATACATGTGTAATGGGCAAATAAAGTAAACAGTGATGACACAAGGGCCAAAAAAGTCCTTCTCAGAAACCTGATACATGTTATCTTCACCCATGTCAGGTGGCACTTTGATTTAACACCACCAATTCTTGTGAAAATAAGGAAACAAATAAAGAACTGCTACAAATGATGTGGAAAGATGAAACACACTCACTGACACAATACTGTACCATCTGCCCATGATATGACTATTTTCAAATTAACGGCTTCTAAATATTTTTTTCAGCTGTATTTACCCCTTAAATGTGTGAGTATGTAAAAAGTGCTGTGCTATTCTATGTAATATTTGTAAGTGGTATTTGTCTGTTCTTATTATTGCTTACACAATACTGTTTGCTTGTTAGAAATTAAAAGTCTTTGAAGGAATCAGACTTTTTGGTTACTCTGTGGCAGTATGTAGTAAATCTTTTATTGTTTGATCATACACCATTACAATATAAAAATACAATAGACAATATCAATACAATCCTCTTTACAAAAATAGTGCCACAAAAAAAATATATACTCTAATACACATAATTAATTTCCAGCACATAATTCATATAAAAAATATATTCCAATATCCATTTAACACTTACCCCCCAGGCTTAATACATTCAATTTTCTTCTTTATAATTGTAATTGCTCTGAAGTATCCAGCTACCTGTGCTATAATAAATTCATCCTCAGCAGTTAACATAAGTTCAAGTAAAGTGTTTTTGTCATCTGTCTTAATATCAGACCAAAATGGACAAAGCAAGTATGCTCGGGGTTTAACATACCAGGTACAAAAAAAGACAATATGTACAATATCATCCACATCCGTGTTCTTACAATTACACCATTGCACCCTAACATCAGACTGTTTGCTATCTCTTGCTCTGAGGATGTTACTGGAGAAATACTCCATCCTGTATCTTGTGTAATTAATTCTTAGTTCAGTATCTTTAAGAATGTCCAAGCAGTAATGATATGTGCCTAATATCATTTGTGACAAGACATGGATCAATTTTTAATGATGCTATCAGATCACAATCTCTATCTTTGAAATAATTGTGAATTTTCTTAGTATAGTACTGTTTGTATTTGAGACTAATTGTGATACCTCTATCTACATACTGTTAAAGATAATGAAGATTATAGCTAAATAAAATGTCTTCCAAATGTTTAAAGAGAAACTGTAATCTACATGATTTCTTAATATCTGAAAACCCATAAAACGCTAATTTGAGTGAGCCATTGTGTTTATCTGTGAATCTTTGCAGTCCAGAGTAATTCATATATAAATCAGCTTGTAATTAAGGGCAGGGGGCAGCCATGTGTTTTATGCTCCTGACAGAAAATGATGTCACCAAGGGAATTGGCCATCCTTTGACTGTAGATAATGCAACAGGTGAAATATAAATTGCCTGTTTTACTAAGTGTGTTTTAAGGTGTTGTTATAGCACTTTGTACATTTATAATACTTGTTTTCTATATACATTGAAAATAGTGAGTTATCACCTTTACATTTCAAACTGTTAGTAAAAATAATCCATCTTCAGGATTGCATTAACGTCTAGGCTATACTACCAGCTGATCATCAAAAACTACATATCTCAAGGCTGGCTCTGTGGTGCCAACAGGTATTGGGGCCCCTATCAGAATTTATAAACCCTGTCTGTGTTCATGTCAGTACAAATTTCTGCAGCTGCCAAAGCACCAATTTCTGTATTTTTCTGTCCTCTCTTACAGCCTTTTCCCTTACAACCTTTAACTTTCCAACTTTTCTTTTTCATTATACATAAGTAGGGGAGACTCATTTGATCCATTCTGGTAATCCTAATTCAATAACATAAAAATCTCACAGAAGAATAGGCTTTAAGGGAAGAACAGCCCAGTTCAGCCCTGACTAGAGGCAAAGGAACTGTCTTCTCCAGACCAAGGGCTAATCGGAGCAAGTTGTTAAGTGGTGTTTCTAGAGATTTTATATAACCATATTCCCAAACTTCACTAAGATATAATGCTTGAGGAATAAATTTGACCTGAATGGCTTTCAGCAATGGCATGATCATATTACCCCCATAATTTGAATTAAATCTTTGCATAGTACCTGCAGTTTGTTTCAACTTCAGTGTAAGAATTTTTTTTGTGTTGATGCCAACAGCCATTGCTTGAAAATGTTAAACCCAAATATACATATGATCCAATTGTAACTAACTTTTTATCGCCCACGCGCCATTTTTTTGTACAATTTCTCAATTCAAAGATCATTACCTGGCTCTTTTTTTCATTAATTTGTAAACAATAAGTTTGAGCATATTCATTAAGTATATCTAACCTTTTTTTGCAGTTCAAAATGAGACAGAGCTGTAATAGCCACATCATTAGCATATGCCAATGCTGGAATATACCTAGAACTAATTTGTGGTGAATCTGTCTGTGAATTCATTAATTGTACAAATAACTGATCTATATAAATGCAGAAAAGTATGGGGGCCATAACACATCCATGATGTACCCCTTTGTCTGTGAAAATCTTAGTCAAAAGTTGCCCCTGGATGCCAATTCTAATTTGGGCCCATGTATCCATGTATAAATTCCTAATTATATTAACTAATTCAGGCTGAAAACCCCTTTGTAACATAAGCTGCCATAATAAGTCTCTCAAAATGTTATCAAAAGCTGCACTAAAATCTATGAATGCAACATACAACTTTTGTTTTTGTAAGAAGACATATAGAATAGTGGATGGGCAACCATCCACAGCAAGGCTGTGTTTCCATCGAGGGAGTTGATGACATCATAGAGACCTTAAGAGCAAAGCTGAAGAGGTGTCTACAATGTCATCAACTCCTAAGATGGAAACGCAGCCTTAATTGTGGATGGTTGTGCATCCACTGTCTTGTATAGTTTACGTTTAGTCCTTATTGTACACAGCTTTCTTAATCATCACCTTTTTTTTTTTCTGGTGCTGCTCTCAGTTCCACTTACTCTGGCTTCTGCTGCCCCCGCTTACTCCATCTTATTAGTGAGACCAAGTTGGGCCAAGAGATCCCCTTATGGTGGCTTTGTCCCCCCATCACTGCATAGCTTAATTTTTAAATGTAAATTCAATTAAAATAAAAAAACATTTCTTTTGTGACAAAGAGCCATGCATGGCTCTTTGTGTGTTACTGTCTGGGTCTACAGTTTGGTGCTTGCTAAACTGCACCACCATATTTTGTGTGCATTTCCCGGTGGGCCCTCATGCTGTAAGCCAATCAGATGGGAGGACAAGGCTAAAAAGTTGTTGTACTATCGATGTGACGTCAGAACGATTGTACAACTTTTTTGATCTTTGAACTGTCCTACAACAACAATAAGAAAGCCAATGATTTCTGTGTACAATAAGGACTAACCATATACAATATATTTTTCTATAAGGTGAAACAGTATGAAACAATTGTCAGAAGTACTAAAACCTTTTCAGAAACCAGCCTGAAGATTTGAGAGATTACCTATGCCATTCAACTGCTCCATTAGTCTAGCCAAAATATTTTTTGAAAATATTTTACAGTTAATGTCCATAGAGGAGATGGGCCTATTCATAGAAACATAGAAACATAGAATTTGACGGCAGATAAGGACAGCTTGGCCCACCCAGTCTGCCCATTTCCCTACCTAATGGATAAGCTGCAGATCCTAGTTAACCAGCAGCCTACTTCTTTCTGCCCCCACCCCCTAGAATTGCCTTATGACTGTCCCATGCATGCTTGAATTCCACCACTGTTTTTCACTCAACAACCTCCTCCGGAAGGCCATTCCATGCATCCACAACCCTCTCTGTGAAAAAATACTTCCTTAAATTACCTCTGAGCCGACCCCTCTATCTTCAAATTGTGCCCCCTTGTTCTTGCACACCTCTTGTTTTGAAAGATGCTACCCTCTTGGACTTTGTTGATTCCCTTGAGGTACTTGAAAGTTTCTATCATGTCCCCCCTCTCCCTCCTTTCCTCGAGGCTATACATATTAAGCTCCTTAAGTCTCTCTTCATATGTCTTCCGGTGCAGACCCTGCACCATTTTAGTTGCCCTCCTCTGGACAGCTTCCATCCTGTTTATGTCTTTGCGGAGATTGGGTCTCCAGAACTGCACACAATACTCCAGATGGGGTCTGACCAGCTGTCTGTACAGAGGGATAATAACTTCCTGTTTTCTACTGGTGATGCCTCTCCCTATGCATCCCAGTATCCCCCAAGCCCTCCTTGCTGCCCTCTCACATTGCTTGCCCACCTTTAGGTCATCTGATATGACTACCCCCAGGTCCCTTTCCATTTTTGTTGTTGTTAGTATCTCACCCCCCATTGTGTACTCTTCCCCAGGGTTTTTGTTTCCCAGGTGCATTACCTTGCACTTCTTAGTGTTGAATCTAAGCAGCCATACATTTGACCATTCCTCTAACCTTGCCAAGTCCCTTCGCATCCTTTCCACCCCACCTTGTGCATCAACTCTGTTGCAGATATTTGTGTCATCTGCAAAAGACATATTTTCCTTCAGTCCCTCTGCAATGTCACTTATAAAGACATTGAAGAGGACTGAATCTAATCTGAACCTCAGTGCCCACTAGTAACCCCCTTTCTTCAGAGTGACTCCATTTACTATTACTCTCTGTGTCTTATTCTCCAGCCAATTCTTTACCCAGGCTGTCATCTTGGGACCCACTCCCAGGCTGGCTAACTTGTATATTAATATTTTGTGTGGGACTGTGTCAAATGCCTTGCTAAAGTCTAGGTAGACCATGTCCACAGCCCCTCCCTGATCTACTACTTTGGTCACCCAGTAAAAGAAATCTATCAGATTCATCTGGCATGACCTTCCCGCTGTGAATCCATGCTGCCTTGGGTCCTGTGCCCCTCTGGCCTCTAGATAATAGACAATTTTTTCCTTCAGAAGTGATTCCATCGTTTTCCCTACGACTGAGGTTAAACTAACAGGTCTGTAGTTTCCTGCTTCTGCCTTGCTCCCACTTTTGTGAAGGGGAATCACATCTGCCCTCCTCCAGTCCTCGGGTTCCACCCCATCCTCCCATGATTTGTTAAAGAGGGTAGTCAGTGGTGTCACTAGTTCTACCCTTAGTTCTTTTAGAATTCTGGGATGAATCCCATCAGGCCCCATTGCTTTGTCCACCTTCAGTTTTAAGAGTTCTTTCAGAACCCTTTCTTCTGTAAATGGGCTGGTATCAACTTCTGTATCCAGAGTGTTTCTACTGTTTGTTTTAGGTACCTCCCCTCTTCCTTTGTAAATACTGAGCAAAAATATTTGTTTAGTATCTCTGTCTTTCACAGTCACCCTCTGCCCACCCTTCCTCCCTTTATTAAGCCTCCCTATCCCTCCTTGGTCTTCCTTTGCTCCCTGATGTACCTATAAAAGGTTTTATCCCCTTCTTAACCGAGTTGGCTATCTTTTCCTCGGTTTGGGCCTTTTGCTGTTCTGACTGCCTTCCCAGCTTCCTTTGCTTTAACTGATACAGTTCTCTGTCCTGCTCCTTCTGTGATTCCTTGTACTTCCTGAATGTTTTTTCTCTTGAACCTTCACTGCCACTTCCTTTGAGAACCATAGTGGTTTCTTACATCGTTTCATTTTGTTTATTTGCTTCACACAAAGGCTTGTTACCTCTGTGATGGCAGTTTTTATTATTCCCCATTGTTCTTCCACCCCTCCTTCCTGCCCATTTGCTAGTGCATTCCTTAGGCACTCACCCATTTTGGCAAAGACAGCCCTCCTAAAGTCCAATACTTTTGCCTTTGTATGACTTGACTCTATTGCTGTGTTTATTGTGAACCATACTGTTTGATGGTCGATAGTTCCCAGATAGCTACCCACTTCTACATCTGTGATCCTCTCTTCATCTCCATTTGAGAGAACCAGGTCTAAGATTGCTCCCTCTCTAGTGGGCTCCAATACTAGTTGTCTGAGGCATGCCCCCTGTAGGGCATCTAGAGTAACCCCACTCTTCGAAGTGGCTGCTGCAACTGCACTCTAGTTAACATCTGGCATATTCAGATCACCCATCAGCAATATCTCCCCTTTTTCTACCATTCTAAGTATACTTTCTATCATTTCTTTGTCCATTTCCTCCCACTGAGAGGGGGGTCTGTATACAACCCCTGTGCGGATTGTGGTTCCATTGCCGGTCTCCAAATTTACCCACAGTGCTTCTTCTCCTCCCTGTTTTCCCTTTTGTTCTGTTGCTTTGATTCCTTCCCTTATGTAAAGAGCTACTCCTCCTCCTCCTCTTTTACCCTTCCTGTCCCTCCTGTAGATAGTGTATCCTGGTATGTTTACGTCGCAGTCATGGTTTTGTGTGTACCATGTTTCTGTGACTGCCATGATAGCCAGATGTTCCTCCTCCATCAAGACCACTAATTCAGGAAGCTTGTTACTCAGACTATGGGCATTGGTACTCATTGCTCTCCATTTTTTGATGGCTTTACCTTCTGTTGCAGCAACCCCCACTGATCTTTCTACTGGTCTTTTCTCATTTAGTACCCTGTTTTGTAGGAAGAGGCTGGGATTTTCCTGCTGCTTATCAGTGCCTCCCCTTGACTAGTTTAAAAGCTTGCCAATGAAGCATTTAAACCTATTGCTCAAAAGACTTGTTCCCTTCCTGGACAGATGCAGACCATCCTGCCAGTATAGGCTGGTGTCCCTCCAGGTGGAACCCCAGTCCCCAATGAAGCCAAACCCCCTGTTCTCCACGCCATTTTTTTAACCATTCATTAAACTGCATGGTGCAAAGTACCCTCGCCTCACTCATGCCATTGACAGGCAGCACCTTTGAGAAGGATACTGTGTGTGCTACTTGTCTTAGGCCCCTCCCCAATTCTACAAAGTCCTTCTGCACTGCTCTAATCTCATGTTGAGCCAAGTCATTTGTCACTAGGTGGACAATGACATCCAGCTCAGACTCCCGCACAGCTTCATTTTGGGGTTGGCCTTATCACCCTTTTGAAAATGGATACAGTAAGTGCACCCTTCTAAGAATCAGGATAACTGCCATACAATAAACAAAAGCTGAAAAATAGTAATAGCAGAGTGGCCCAAAGAGAAGGGGCACTAAGGAAAACTTCAGCTGGAATTTGATCTGGGCCTGGTGCTTTATTCTTTTCTAGAGTTACTATCAAAAGGTACTTTTCCTGTCTAACCATGAGTCTAAAAAGAGACCTATATTTGCAGACAGAACTCCGGTTCCAATAGTTGATTTCACTAGCCGCTTGCCCCAAACCAGTTTCTGGGTTATATAAAGAACTATGTTCCCAAGTGAACAAGACTGCCTTTCCTGTAGTGTTCTATTGGAAATCAGCTCTATCTATAGACAAACCTCCTGCATTCTGTCATAATATTTGGACTGATGCCAACCGCTACGTTAAACAAGATAGATTACATCTCCTCCAATTTAATGGTCTCCATAATCTATATCTGACCTGACTAAATTATATTACATTGCCAAATTACCGTCCCCTAACTGTGATGTGTGTGGAGAGAAAGATGGATCCATGATTCATAAGCTGTGGGCTTGTCCAAAGAATAAAGGTTTATGGCAAACAGAGCATTCTAAATTGCAAACTATAACCCCCCCTCTCTGCTTACTTTACCCCTGAGATATGTTTACTGGGGGATTATTCAGTGATACCCACAATAAAACACAAACACTACATGGCATTGGTGGTTTTAGTTATCAAATTACTTATCTTATGTCACTGGAGGAATAATTGGAATCCTACATTTGCTGAATGGTATCAGGAATTTCTAACAGCTTTAGCAGCAGAACAAGCAGTTGCATGATCCACTGGGGCTTGGTTTAAATTCCAGAAATGCTGGTCGCCTTTTTATTTCCAGCAATTGTGATATTTTAGTTATATCTATAACCCCAGGCCTGTTCTTCAGAGGTTTCTATACAAGGAGGAATGTTTCTATTCTCAGATCGCAACCTCAAACTTTTAAACTACATATTTCCTTTACTAACTCCTGGAGGTGCTGCACTTGGGGTCTGGGTAGGTTGGGGCTGGGGTGGAGGGAGTGGAGAGGGTCTTAGGGGTCTTGTTTTCTTTGATTATTTTAGGATCTACGATATCCACCAGTTCATGTATGCATTCACCCTTGTACTTATACTGCATATTAAGTACTGTTTCAATACTACCTTATGTCTTGTATTTTTGAATAACAATAAAATATTCTAGACTGCAAAAAAAAAAAATAGACCTATTAATTTCAATAAACCCTATACACTAAATAGTAGGGTCAAAAAACAAACCACTACGGTGATTAATCCATTGCTTAGTTGGAATATAGGTATCCAATTGTATTTTACTATTATTGGTGCCTTTAGCCATAAGAAGCTAAAATCATTGTTGATCATTATTCTGAATTGCAACAAGCATGGAATCCCATTTCTTGTTCTGAAATACTGTACGTTTATCCACTAGGAGCTTTTTATAAAAAGTTTCCAGCTGCTTTCAATTCTTTATACATGCTCCTTTCTTTTAAATTTATGGCTTTTCTTGTCAGACGCCTTAATACATGTTTCTGATATTGGCACTCTTTAACAAACCAAGTCTCACATACGTTTTGGTTGGATGTAGCTCTTACAGCAACTGTCATTTTTTCTCTAATCCCCTGAACACTTGTTTGAATTATATTAATTTGATTTGATATAATCACTTCTGTAGGAATATCTTTCAAACTTCTAGCTGCTTGCTCAAAAATTGGAGGAATTGACTCCATAGTATTTGGGTTCAACTTGATTTTAGTACAATGTCAGACCTCAAAGTCCCTCATATTGATTCTACTACTTTCTATCATAGTACTACATTTTAGAATTGGGGGAATGGTCACTCTTACCTCTTATAGGGATCATTAGAGAAGACCAGATTTCCATATTACCAGTCCAAAATATGAAGTCCAGTGTTGATGCAACATTCAAGTTATTATAGGTGAAATTCTCCATTTTGTCACCTTCTAGTCTCCTATTTAGGGATGCTAAACTATGAACCAGGAGAATATCTATTCATTTTTTACCACAAACATTTTGCTTCAAGTCTAAAGCTGATCTTGGGAATCTATTTCTATTTTTGTAGGTCCAATTATGAATATCACTATCCTCATAGTCATCATAATTTCCCAAAAGTAAATTGAAATCTCTGCAGAGCAAAAAATCATTGCATCCTGTTGTATCCCAACCGAGATCAAGAGAAGTCTCCAAATCCTCCCAAACGGTGCCATAACAATATTTAGAACTACTAGGGGGAAGATAAACATTTATCAAACAGCATATAATCTCAGGAGATTGTAACAGAAAGGACTGCGCAAAAGTAGAACTAGCCATGGGAGAAACCTTGAGTTTTTCTCCAATTTTAACCCAAGTAATTAGGCCACCCGACACCCTGCCTATTTTAGATTTCTTGTTTCCAGGAACCTGGAAACAGGAAGTTGTTATTCCTCTATACAGACAGTTGGTGAGACCCCATCTGGAGAACTGCATGCAGTTCTGTAGACCCTATCTCTGCAAAGATATAGACAGGGTGGAGGCTGTCCAGAGAAGGGCAACCAAAATGGTGCAGGGTCTGCACCAGAAGACATATGAAGAGAGACTAAAGGAGCTTAATATGTATAACCTCGAAGAAAGGAGGGAGAGGGGGAACATGATAGAAAAGTACCTCAAGGGAATCAACAAAGTCCAAGAGGGTAGCATCTTTCAGAAAAAGAGATGTGCAAGAACAAGGGGCACAATTTTAAGATAGAGGGGGATGGCTCAGAGGTAATGTGAGGACATATTTTTTCACGGAGGGGGTTGTGGATGCATGGAACAGCCTTCCTGAGGAGGTCATGGAATCAAAAACAGTGGGGGAATTCAAGAATGCATGGGACAGACATAAGGCAATTCTAGTGGAGGGTAGGAGGAAATAGGCTGTTGGTTAATTAGGATCTGCAGCTTATCCATCAGGTAGGGAAATGGGCAGACTAGGTGGGCCAAGCGGTCCTTATCTGCCATCAGCTTCTATGTTTCTATGTTTCTATGCATAGCCATTTAAAGATACATCAGAATTTTCCAAGTGCCAGGTTCTTGCATGCATATTATGTGGTGCTCCTGTTTAAAATTCTTCCAATCATCATCTACAAGCTTAGTAAATATTCAAGAAATATTCCATGACAATGACGCCCAATTCTTGTTGTCATTTTGCTGTGTCGTCTATCTGTGGCACCTCTGTCTTGAGTCATGCCTCAATAGTAGATAGCTCAGAAAATCTATTAGTAGTTGACACATTATAAGTAAACTGTTTTTCTGTGGTTTACATACTTTGTTACATTCACTCTTTTGTGCTGCTCAGTCTTGCCCTCTACTTCTTTGTTACAAGGGTTATTACTTCCCCATGTTTACCAATCTAGTACATAAATGCCAGTTCTATCAAAAATGTTTATTGAGGGTAACAGTTTGTTATACAGATCCTCAGATGTAATTGCACACAACAATTGATTGTCCTCAGCATCATGGCCAATTCAACTTGGTGCCAGGGTCATTTTAGCACTTAGAAACAGATTTAGTGTATGTTGAAAAAGATGCTTCAAAATAAGATCAAGTTTAACATGTATTCCCTGGGGATCTGGCAAGGCCAAAAATAGCCACTCTTTTCGAGAAGGGTTTAGGCCAACTTAAGTTTTCATTTGTTAGGCCAAGTTCCTTACTCTCCATGATGTAGATACCCATTTCATCTAGTATAGCTTATTTCTGCATTATCAAGGCTACCATATCTTGGTTTTGGATTAACAGGCCAATTTGTGCATACATGCTCTTATATGATCTCTTAATTACGCTAAGGATTTTAATCTCTCAAGCAGGAATTTTCAGGATATATAGTATGTAAATAGATTTATAAGGGCTTTTTTGAGCTTATGTTCATTTTCATTTGGAGTACTTCTGAAGCCAAAAATACAAATTTGAGCAGAAAAGAGTGTTGATCTGGACTCTTTTTATTCACAACATCTCTACTTATGAATTCAAGATGGCAGCCCATTTTTCCTAATTCTCTATTCCTAAACCAAATGTTGTTGGCCCAATGAGGGGATACACAAAGGAGAAAAATCCATTCAAAGCCACAGTCATCCCTATCCTTCCAAATTTGGATGAAGTCTCCTTTCTTGTATTTCTGTTCCAGAGACTGCCCTTAGTAGGTGCACAATCTTGTCTTTATTAAAAGAAGCAGGTCTATGGGAATCCCACATAAAACCATACTTAGACAGAATTGCACAATCACTTATATCTACCTTCCCTTTTTCATTTCCAGAGAATTCCTGACTGGGAGGTACCTCCTTAGTTTTGTTTACACATACAAGACCAGTCCCAGTCAGATTATTTAAATCTTGCCTAATTGCTTTAAGTTCACCCTCCAGTACACAAAATGCTTCCTTAATATGCAAGCAACATTCTTGCAAGATGGTTTATCACTGTTCTGAAGGGGATGAAATAAGACACATGTTTCAGCCTCAACATCTTCTCCTAACTTTTTCTGACTTGTAAATTCTAGATCTGGCATGACTATAGAAGAATTTAAATGAGCTTCTGATGTTAAAGCTTCCACAGAAGATGTGGAAGCTTTTTTCAAGATTTCTTTATTCTACCTTCTCTAACTTTAATTTTACTTTTTTCACTGTTTTTTCACTCTTTTTTATTTTTTATTCTTAGGTTTTTCTGATAAATTAGGTATTTCTACTATAGAGAAATTAAGTCTCAATTGATCATATTCTCCCTCTAATATGGAGGGCAAATGAGGGGTATCTGACTCCATTTTGTCTAATTTTGTCAGAATATCTTCAAGTCTAAAGCTGTTAACCGCTATATTTTGCTTAATAGACTCCATTTCATTTTGGAGTCCTATTATCTGACCCAAAATCATCTTGTGAGCAGCAAAACGGTTTTTAATAAATTTGTTTACTTCCTCACTCAGAGCTGTCAGATAATTCTGAGTATCTTCATATACAGAGCAATGACAGGCTCTATTAATAGAGGCATTATGTTTTTATGTTTGCTTGCACGCATGTGCAAGAAACATAGTGCCATCATACAAGTTTTCCAGAGGTGTGTCAGCCTCTTCCAATTCAGTCAGTGTATTTGCAGGAGCGGTCGCATGTCTCCAATCACTGCTCCAGCTGTCTATGACAGCTGAAAAATCCAGTGGCATACAGTTGAAAGGGAGAGCTCCACTTGAGTGAGCAGAGCTCTCCCCCCCACACACACACATGCGCGCATGCACGCACACTGTGTGCTCATGCACCTTCCTCCTCCCCCCCACACTGTACGGCCGTGAGGTGCCCAATCCCCTGTCGGCTCCACGCCCCCAAAGCATCCAGATGCCATGCTGGGAGCCCACCCCAGCATGCCAAAATTTTGTTATGACCGACGGGGGTGCCCAATCCCCTGTTGGCTCCACTGTCTCTCCCCCCATGCTGTCGCCGATGGGGGTGCCCAATCCCCTGTTGGCTCCACTGTCTCCCCCCACCCCCCCAGTACAGGGTGCCATGCAGGGAGCCCACCCCAGCGTGGCAACAGATGCCATGGCCGACGGGGTGCCCAATCCCGTTGGCTCCACGCCTCCCCAGCCATCCTTCTGCCATGCTGGGAGCCCACCCCAGCGTGGAAAACATCCCACATCATTGTTAAAAAAATAAAACCTGAAAAGCAAAATGGTCCCTGCAGTGTCTGCACCCACCCACGCCCACCCACTGCCCACCTGCCTCCCACCCCTCCACCCCATACTTACCCTCGGAGTCCAGTGCGTCGATCTTTGGTGGACTGGGAACACATCTACACTCTTCAAAGCCGACCGCGAACTGAGGAAATGCCGGTAAGCTGTATGATGGGATAGATAGTTTTTTTTTAACTTTGTTGCATATCTCAGGCATTTTTTGGAATTTTTGCACCAAATTTTCAACATGGTGTTTTTGAGACCCCTCCTCATGAATTCTTGCACTGTCATGGTGTTACTCGGGCCCGAAGGGTGATTTCGCAGCCACTATGCGAAATCACCTTCCAGAATGATTAATGAAATGACACTGCCAGTGTTCATAAGGTGGGCTCTCAAAAGCCTATTTTGAAAATTTTGGGAAAAATTCTAAAAATTACTGTTTTATGAGTGCGCATTGTGCAGTTCCTATGCACGCTCATAAGTTCGCGAATTTTCAATATTTTCACATCTCACCCAAAATGTGTCTCTGCCCATGTAGCGCACAATGGCGCAGTCGGTGTGCGAAATCAATGTTCGGGACACATTAAGAAAATCACAGTGACACTGTTCATGATCAGAGGTCTTAAAATGGCTATGTTGAAAATTTGGTGAAAAGATTCCTAAAAATGACTGTTTTACGAGCTTGCGTTGCACAGTTCCTACGCACACTCGTAAGTTTTGTGAAATTTCAATATTTTCACTCCAGATTTTCAACATTGCCATTATACCACACCTCCTTATGAGCAGTACAGCTGTCATTTTTCACATCTCACCCAAAATGTGTTTCCGCCCATGTAGTGCACAATGGCGCAGTTGGTGTGTGAAATCAATGTACGGGACACATTAAGAAAATCACAGTGACACTGTTCATGATCAGAGGTCTTAAAATGGCTATTTTGAAAATTTGGTGAAAAGATTCCTAAAAATGACTGTTATATGAGCATGCGTTGCAGAGTTCCTATGCACGCTCGTAAGTTCACAAATTTTCAATATTTTCACTCCAGATTTTCAGCAATGTACGGGACACATTAAGAAAATCACAGTGATCATGAGCAGAGGTGTTAAAATGGCTATGTTGAAAATTTGGTGAAAATTCCCAAAAATGACTGTTTTAGGAGTGCATGTTGCGCAGTTCCCATGCACGCTGGCAAGTTTGTGAATTTGTAATATTTGCACACCAGATTTTCAACAGTGCCATTTTACCGCACTTCCTTATGAGCAGTGCAGCTACCATTTTTCACATCTCGCCCAAAATGTGTTTCCGCACATGTAGCGCACAATGGTACAGTCGGTGTGCGAAAACAGTGTTTGGGACAGATTAAGAAAATCACAGTGACACTGGTCATGAGCAGAGGTCTTAAGATGGCTATGTTGAAGATTTGGTGACAAAACTCCACAAAATGACTGTGTTACGAGTGAGCATTGCGCAGTTTCCACGCACCCTCATAGGTTCATGAATTTGCAGTATTTTCAGTCCAGATTTTCACCAGTGGCATTTTTCCACACCTCCTTATGAACAGTACAGCTGTCATTTTCACAACATGGCCGAAATGTGTTTTCACTTTCAGTGCAGAGATGGTGTGCTGTGGGAAATCTTTGTTCGGGACAGATAAAGAAAATCACACTGACACTGTTCATGATCAGAGGCCCCAAAATGCCTGTGTTAACAATCTGCTGTAAAAAAGTCCCCAAACTAGTTACATTACGGGTGTGTGTTGCGCAGTTTCTACGCACACCCGTGACTTCACAATTTTTTTTAAGATTTTTACAGCAGATTTTCAACATTGCCATTTTTTATACCTCCCCATGAACAGTACCGCTGTCATTTTTCACATCCTGTTCAGAATGTGTTTTTGCACCTGTGGTGCCAAATGCCATAGTCACTGTGCAAAAGCAGTTTTCGGCTAACAAACTGATGTTGCCACTGTTCATGAGGTGGAGGTCACAAAAAAACCATGTTGAAAATTTGGAGTGAAAATACCAACGAATGTCTGAGGCATTAGGCTTTTCAACCATAACGCCCCACCCTGTAGAGTATGACAGGCATCAGGGGTGTGACTTGGGATTCTTGCCTGTCATGCTCATACCATTCCACCCCCACCCACACCCTGCAGCCAGTGAGAGGCATCAAGGTGTGCCTCGGACTCTTCGGGCCCAAACTTCACCCCATTCTCCTATACCGCACCCATCTCACCGTATTTCCTGATGGAATGGTGTGCATAAGGGCCAAAGACCCCAAGGCACACCATGACACTTGTCAGTGTCTGCAGGGTAGGGTGTGGTGAAATGGCGTGGTCATTATGCCTGACGACCCAAAGGCACACCCCAATGCCTGCCACTCTCTGCAGGGTGGTGGTGGGGTTGGCTTCAGTTCAATACTTCGCTGCCATTCCTATTATGCAGCTCTGTAACTTCTATACTACCAATGCCAGTGCCAGCAAGCAAACATTCAGCATTGACAAATGCTTGTTTTAGGTCTGAGATAGTGGTCTGCAAGTCTTCCACTATCTTATTTAGGCTAGCATGTTGAATTTGTGATTTATGATGCCTTAAGGAAGAAGACATAGATGTATAGGCCTCTGGTGAAAAATCTAGGGGCTGTAAATAACTCTCTCATACACTACTTGGAGGGACTTACTGCTATTTACAGTAGAGTGCAGTGATTCCCAAGATCCATATTCATCTATTTCACATAATTCAATCACTGTCACCTGAGTGCATGAACTTTCTGAACGTATTTCTTGGTTATGACAATAGAGACAATTTTTTTGGGGGTGTTGCACTGAACATTTTTGGAGTGGAAGATAACCTTGAGAACTTATCAGCACTTTATAATAAAACTGAGTAATTTGCTGGCACATTCTTCTCAAAAATTAGTATTACTTTAGGAAAATGTTCATTGATTTTAGTTTGCTTATTACCTTTAATGTTCTCCTGCCTTGCACTGGGCTTTTTACTCACAGGCCCCTTTTTATCCATTAAGCTAGATTTATCCTGCATCTTAGCTTTAGGTGTTCTTTGCTTGCTCTTTGTCATTTTAGCCTTATTGTTCTGGCCAGTTATGTTTTATTTCTCCTGGCTGAGTTTCAAAATTCTCTCTCCAGATAATTTACTAGGAGATTCATTTTCCTTCCCATTCCCTTGTATCTCAGCCATGATAGCCTGGTTTCTTGTCACTACAATTTTACAATACCAAATAATGAATACTCAAATAAATACTCAAATAAATATGTACAAAGTGCAAAAAATATATTTAACAATATTACACAATGTGGGCTAAAAAGTTTCTGTAAGGAGAGCTGGTATTCTCAGGATCATAAGTCAATTAAATTTATGAATAACCAACAGATTCAGCTAATATAATTAAAGCCAAGTTGCTATGTAAATTCAGTCATTAAAAGGAAAGTTCTGTGGCTGGCCCATTGGCGCAGCATTTGGATTTCCACTTGCAATGCCAGTGACCCAGGTTCGGGAATGGACTCAGGGTCACTGGAGGGCTGGTTGGGGGACAAGGAAGGAGCAGCCACAGACAGCTTGTCTTCTCTGGGGAGGAGGGTGGGGATGCAAACTGGGCACTTACTGGCCCCTGGCTGAGGCCAGAAGCACAGCAGGACATCAGGGTTCTGATTGCTGGGGGAGTGATGGACGTCAGCGTTCACCTAGACATCAGTAGCACATCACTCTCAGGGAGAAAAACCAGGAAATAGCTCCCTGGCTAGCTGGATGATGGTCTCTGGCCCCCCGCTGCGGCCAGCCCTCATGACCAACCTGCCTTAGCGACACCTGGAGCTGATTGACTAGTGTGCTGGATGTCCCCCAAATGTGTCTTCCCTTTTGGAGGAGAGGGACCCACCCGGTGAAGGGATATGCTGGGCTACCTCTGGGGGTTGTAATGTGAGGTAAGGGTCAGCATCAGGGGAGGTAGGCAAGGATGCTCAAAGGAGGGGCTGGCCGAGGGGAACAAAGGAGTGAAAAAAAAAAAAAAGGAAAGTTCTTGCTTGCAGACTGTGTCCTAGATATAGGAAGAAGGAAACCTTAATCTTCCAGCAAGCCCTCAAGGGGATCAGTAAACAGCTAATCCTTCTGGAAAAGACTTCATACAACAGCCCACACTCAATAGAAGAACTGCTTTGCTGAACGGCAGGAAATGTCCATAGATGGCACAAGGAGTTGTCCTTAAAGAATGGTGTAACCTCCGGTCTCTGTACAGTTGTCCGAATGTCTGCTTTGCAAGACCCAGAGAATGCCTCTGCCACACTTCTTGTAGCAGACACTAAGAAAGAAAAATAGAGAAAAAAAGTATCTGAGGGGAAAAAGATGGATTATATAACCCTAAGGCCCCCTCCAGCCACAGTGATCGGCTAATACCTAAAAATCTTTAGCAGGACTTTAAGACTTTGGAACAGCTAATCAAATAAAAATTTTAAAAAATACGAAAGCACAAAAATCACAGGTTAAATATTTAAAAGTGAACTAACTCAGTGGTCTGACTATACACATAAAAATGACATAGTTTTTAAAATAAATAGTAGCTCAAGGGATTTACTATTCAGTAGAAGTGAGCCTATATTTAGCAGAATAGGTTTTGCTTATTCGGGGAAATGTTGAGCAGACAAAGTATCAAACATTCACACCTCTTTCCTCTTAGGCACAAACCAGAAACACAGACCAATCTCTCCCATCTCAGCAACTCCACAGCATGAGCAACTTGCGTACTAGAAATATGGTGCTGATGGATAAGAACGTCACACAGGCGCACTTCTATCACCTAATTGGTGCTTTCTTGGTTTTTTTTTTTAAATAAAATTGTTCTCTTTTGGGTTTTAAAGGGCATAAGTCCAACAAACAAACATATGAATAAAGAAATAAAGAACTTTGAAAACTCAGGCCCAGATATTCAAACTGCACCAGGCTGTGGCGCAAGCCTGGGCGCAGCTCAACATGGCTGCACAGGGGTGTGGCCTGGGCGATATTCAATGGAGCTGCGCTATGGCTCAGCAGCTTTGAATATTGCACCCTGGCCATCCCCACTGTGCATGGCGCAGTGGCACTACGCCAGTGCAAGTGACCAGAGTGGAGCATGGAGATGTACTAGCGCAAGTGCCATTGCGCCATCAAAAGGGGACATGCAAATAGGGCCATAATTTATGCAAGGGACACATGGGGCCATTCACATGTCATTATGGCCCCATTTGCATCCCATTATCATGCAGGTGCACCGATCCCCGATGACTTGTGCCTGGCGCCCTGCCAGGCAGGAGCCGTCGGAGACCGACACCCCCTGCAGCCCGATCACGGGCATTTGTGTAAAATAAAAGATCACTTCCAATATCCCTGGTGGTCCAGTGGACTGCTATCTGCCCGATCAAGGGCATCTGTAAAAAAATAATATTCCATCCTATATCCCTGGTGGTCCAGTGGACCGCTATCTGCCCGATCGTGGACATTTGTAAAAAACAACAAATTCCAATAACCCTGGTGGTCTAGTGGTCCCCCCCACCCTCACACTGAGCCCCACCACTCTGCTCCCCCCAGTTAGCCGGCAGACATGGCACCCCACCTGCCTACCGCCCATGCCGACTGACGCACCTCATTGAGCTGCACTCCCATTGGTTCACAGCATGAGCCACTGGGCATGCAGCCCCTACCATACTAAACATTCCAGATATGTGAATGAATTATTAGGAGGGGATCTTTCTGTGACACAAATGCCCGTGATTGGGCAGATAGCTGGTCCACTGGACCACCAGGGATATTGGGAGGGGATCTTTCTGTGACACAAATGCCCACGATCAGGCGGATAGTGATCCATTGGACCAACAGGGATGTTGAACTTCTTTTTTAATACAGATGCCCACGATCGGGCGGATAGCGGTCCACTGGACCACCAGGGATATAGGACTGAATATTATTTTTTTACAGATGCCCGCGATCGGACAAATAGTGGTCCACTGGACCATCAGGGATATAGGACAGAATATTATTTGTTTACAGGTGCCTGTGATCGGGCATGGGGGGGCGCCACCAGGTGGAGCCGGAACTCAGTTGGCCACCCACAGATGGCAGCTGCCGTGAATGCGGCAGCTCACCTGTGGGTGGCCATCAGTTGCTCCTTTTTTTTTTTGGCTTAACTTTGTGCAGGCACAAGTAGGGGTTGTGCATGCATGGCTCTGCACATCCTGGGCGGAATATCGGGCTGTGCAGGTTATGCATGGGAATGCCCCCCCGTGCCTGCATACATTACTGATGCGCTCCGGTGCATCGGGATTTGTGCAGTGCACTTTTCCCTTTTGAATATTGCACTGGGGCGCAACCCTTTTGAATATATGGTCCTCAAAGTAAAAAAAAAAATAGATTTCTCAAAAAAAAAAAAGAACACTCCTCCAAAACTCTTCCAAAACAACAGTGCACTCACTGTTTATCTGCTGCAGGCACATACAGGTATGAGCAGGCCTATAACAGCTAGCAAGTGATATAATAGCACCAAACTATGTTTGCTGGGTTTGTCCATTTCTTTTTTCAAAAAGCTTAAAACCAGAAAAAAGGAAAACTTTAAAAAATGCTGAGCCCGCTTCATACAGGTATGTCAACAATATATCTGTTGTAAATCAAGCATTTGCCTATTAGCATTTCAGTCCACTTGGTCCTCTGAGGTCCTCCACAGTAAAAGACAGACTGCCTAGAATAACCCACATCAGCAGGCTCCTACTCTCCTTGATTACTCTGTGAACAAAAAGAGTTTTTTAAGATAATAATGGTTTAACACACCACAACTTAAAAGGGGGGTGGGGAAGAGGTAGAAATATAGCATCAGTTCTCAGATTATGTCATACCAAGCCTCGCCCAAACATGGAAAAGATCTTGAGCCTCCGCCAAATCTTGAAATAATCTTGTGCTTCCCCATAGAAAAATAGTTTCCTCACACTAGTACATCAGGAATAAAGTAAAATTCATTTGAGTAGTAAGCTTTCATTTCATTTAGCTTACAGTAACTCTCCTCCCCAGGCCAACCTACTGTACTTGATCCACTATTTTGACTCTCAAACAATTTTTACCCCTTGTTTCAATTACTGTCTTCATAGGTCATACTGCTTTATCTGTCTGTTTCCCCTCTATCTGGAATAACCTTCCTACCCACATCTAAGTCTCTCCCTCTTACATATGGCTGTAGTTCCAGGACCTTATACCTCCCCCCCCCCCATTTTGCTGCATCAAAGCCTCTTACCCTGCTCTTAAGCAGCTTCTCAGTGGGCCTTTTGTTCCCTCCTGCTCTTACTCCTAGAACCTCTCTGCTTAAACCTTGTATTATTATTATTCTGCCACACAGCTAATTGGTCAATTGTTACCTCTTATTAATTGTTCTGTTCTCATTTGTTTCCACAGTTGTTCATTTTTTATTGCTTATCTGTTTTGTAGTTACCTTTTTAAATTGCATTCACTTCCTACACTCCAAGTGGGCTCCAGAGAGTATAATCACTGCAATCAGCCACAATGGCAGCTGATTAGGTAACTGGACTGCTGCATCTGCAGGAATCTGGGGAGCCTATGATCACCGCATCAGCGGTGGGGAGAAGAGACAGCATTGGCGGCACTGAAGGGAGGACCTGATCATCATCCTGAGCAGGGACTGGATTGAATGACTCAGTCTGTGTGGCGGGCATCCAGCAACAACAGTGCCCAGCTGCAACAGTTGACTTTGGCAGCAACAGTTGACTGCAGCAGGGAGCTATGTCACTACCTGGCTGAAAAAGGTCTCTCCACCCACCCCTCCTCTGACCCATGTTAAAGGCTCAAAAGGGCATAGGGACAGGGCTTGAGGACTGCAGGGAAGGGCTACAGTTGTAAACAATAGCTGAATCTGATTGGACATAGGGTTTGGAGGGAAGGGCTTTGGGAGCAGGCTACTGGCATCAAGCATTGGGAATGTGTTCAGGGTTATGTCTAAAGTTTTTAAGTGTTTTGACCAAGGATTATTGTACACTGATGGTGTGGAGCTAGATAAGAGGTTGGGACTAGGGACAGGTCAAATGAGTGGAGAGGTGGAAACCTAAGCTGGCATTTCTCTGTTAACCAATATCTTTCATTTTTCTGCACAAGCAAAAGTAAACAATGTGGGGACACCCGGCTTGGAGGGGAACTAGGAATGGGATGGGGGTAAAGCTAGGGCAAGAACCTCAGACTACCTGGGTGGGCATCTTCAGAAGGGTACTAGGATGTGTTGGGTGTGAGTCAGCCATGGTTCTGTCACTGGCTTGGACATTGGGGGGCTGTGCAGTGTGTGGCCAGTTGGCCCAACTTAGTGAGCAGATCAGGCTCTTGAGATGGGAACTGGGTAGGGCAGTGATAAGAAATTGTGAGGATGAGGGAGGCACGGGCAAGAGGTGGGTAAGGAGAGGGGGTACAGTAGATGTGGGCAGTCCAAAATCACCACCTGGTGCAGACAGGAGCAGCCTTGGCAGGTGGGGAGGCATGCTAGGGATTATGACAGAGGGAAGGGAGGTGTAGGGTGAGCACTTGGGGGGCTTCCAGGGGCTCAGGTGAAGGCAACCATGGACATGGCCAGGGTCAAGGGATCTGGCAAGTGATTAGGAGCAGTGGTCCATGCCAAACCTTGGTGAAATCTTTCAGGGGTGTGCACCTGAGGGGATGAGTAAGAGGATGGACATTGAGCTGGGAAACAGATTTGCACTGCTAGTGCTGCTTAATGGGAGAGATGAAAGGGAAATCAGGGAGAGGGCAGACCCAGGGGGAACATGACAGACAGGTGTGAGAAGGGGCTCAGTGGGCAGAAGGATCAGGGTTGTCCTGAAGCATAAGGACATGGAAGAGGCGGGGGCAGTCTGCAGCAGGCTGAATATTAATGAGAAGGATGGGGGAGGGTGGGGGTAAGGAGAACAAGGCAAATGGAGGAGCAGCAGATGGTACAGGACAGGGAAGTGAAAATTGGGGGTGCCTGGGAAGGGAGGATGAGGAAGACCAGAAGGACAGGGAATTGCAGGGGTCCAATGTAGGAGACAGCAGGGGGATAGAGGGTGGAAGGAGAGGCAGGACCTTGGCTGAAGGTAAGGATGAGCTACAGGCACCTGGGAGTGATGGGGGGACAGGTCAAAGCCACGTGGTGGTGAAGGGGTGGATGGTCAACAGGTCCATCTGGAGGAAGAGCTGCAACAGTGGGGTTAGGGCAGCCGATGCCACTCACAAGTAGAGGGTAGCCAGGGTGAACAATGAGGTAGCGGTGGTGAGTGGAGGGGGTGCAGGGGAAGGGGGCAGGATCAAAGGATGGGAGGAGGTGAAAGTGCTTCTGCTGGGGGATTCCATGATTAGGGATATCAAGTGGGAAGGGGAGGTAAACCCAGTGCCATCAGGATCAAGAGTATTTCTGGCTTGACTGTGCACGAGGCCAAACACTTGATCTATGCGCTAGTGAAGGAATGTGAAGGATCACTGGACATACTAGTGCACTTGGGTACCAATGACACTGAGGGGGAATAGTGTGCTAGAGATTCAGGCAAGGTTCTGGGAGGTGGCCTAGGTGTGTCATGCCATGGGGTGCTCCATCTCCTTCTTGGAGATCTTACCAGTGCGTAGAGCCTGTGTGGGAAACAAGCAGAAAATTAGGGAGGTGAATGAATGGTTAGGGGATTGGTTTGAGGCTAGGGGGTATGGATTGTTGGGGGACTGGAATGTGACCTGGGAGGATAAGGGGCTTTACGCCAGAGATATGCTCCACCTCAATCTGACTGGGAAGGAGGTCTTGAAACAAAAACTGACCAGCTTCGTCCAAGCTAGGTGGGGTTTAACCTTGTGAGGTGGAAGGGTGAGGGCTTGTCATAAATGCTAGCATGTACAGTAAGACAAAGGGGGGGGGGTGCACCGGCGGGGAAGTAGAAATGGGAGCACCTGTTGGGGCATGAGGGATCTTGATCAGGTAGCAGCATGGAAATTCTCAGGGTGGGGGGACAGTTGAGGGTATGGAGAAGGGATGGAGGGTGGTCCTGATTAATGCCAGAAGCATGGGGAACAAGATGCCTTAGCAACAGGCAATGCTAGTGGATGGGGAAGTGAATGGGGCAGCTGTCACTGAAACTTGGGCCACTACTAGGCATGACTGGGACTTCAGTCTATCAGGATACAAGGTGTTTAAAAAAGGACATGGCAGTTGGCCTGGGTGGTGGCATGGCACTAGTCATTAGAAACGTCATTGGGATATGTAAGATGGAGGGGCAGAAGGTGATGTGGAGGCTTTACGGGACACCCTACTGTTGCCTGTGGGGCATGGGGATTAACAAGGGGGTGGTTTACAGACCTCCCATGTAGGCAGATGATCTGGAGGAAGCACTGGTGGCAAATCTCAAGAAACATTGTGGTCATGGGGAGGCTAGAATGGTGGTGCTGGGGGAACCTCAATGTGCTGGGGGCTGATTGGGAAACTATGGCATCCTCTCAGCTAGGGAACAGTGCCCGCTGGATGCTTTCCAGGATGCATTCCTTACTCAGATGGTGGCAGACCCAACGAGGGATGTTTGCATCCTGGATGTGGTCCTATTGGATAGTGATCTGGTTAGGAATCTGGAGATAGAGGATCCACTTGTGGGGAGCAATCATACCACAGTCTGGTTTTCTTTAGGCCTGGGGTGAGGAGTATTGCACTAAAACAAAGGTAGTGGATTTTAAGGGCATGGACTTCAATGGTGTGGTGACATCCTTAAGGGGCACTTGGATGGGATCAGACCAGAAATGGACACTGAGAGCAGTTGGGAAATTATTAAAAGGTGGCTCCTGGAAGCTACCAAGGCCTGTACAAAGACCTGACGTAATTGTGGTAGATCCAAAAAGCCGAGCTGGTGGACTAGTAAAGTCCAGGATGTGGTGAGGGAGAAAAGAGCTGCTTATAGTCAATACTAGCGCTCATGTCGGGTGATAGACAAAGGGGAGTATGATGTGATATCTAGGAAGGTAACCAGGGTTGTGAGATCGGCCAAGGCTAGGACAGAGCTGAGGTTGGCCCAGGGGATCGGAAATGGAGATAAGGGTTTCTTTAAGTATATCAGGGAGAGAAGGAAAATGAAGGGGCAGATTAGCAGACTAAGGTCTGGAAGTGGGTGGGCAGAGGAAGCCAGGGAGCAAGCAGAGGTACTAAACAGCTACCTTGCCTCAGTCTTCAAAAGAGCAGATGGGGAGAACTTTGTATGAGGGGAGACAGGTTGAAAGGGCAGAAGGGTGGAGATCACGGATGTGGAAATTACTGTTGGTAGGGTGAGGGAGGCTCTCATGGTCCCAAAAATGAAGAAGGCACTAGGTCTGGATGGTGTCCATCCCAGGGTCCTTGCTGCACCTCTGGTGGACCTTTTTAGCTCTGCCCTTTAGACCGGGTGCATGCCTTATCATTGGAGGATGGCCCACATCATGCCTATTCACAAGGATGGCTCACACGAGAAGCCGGGGAACTACAGCCCTGTAAGTCTGACATCCAAAGTGGGCAAAATGATGGAGGCCATCCTGAAGGAGAGGTTGGAGGAGTTCCTTGGGGTTCAGGGTTATCTGGATGATCACCAGCATGGCTTTGTTCAGGGCAGATCATGTCAGACCAACCTTGTGGAGTTCTATGAATGGGTGACAGGGGAGCTGGACCAGGGCAGGCCAATTGATGTCCTCTTTCTAGATTTCAGCAAGGCATTTGATTCAGTGTCACATCTTGGGCTTCTGGCTAAACTGGGAGATATGGGGGTGGGGGAAAGGACAGTCAAGTGGATAAGAAACTGGTTGGCGGGGTGGGTTCAGAAGGTAGTAGTCGGTAGGGAAGGTTTCATCTCCTAGGAGAGTCATCAATGGGGTCCCCAAGGGTCAGTGCTGGGCCTGCTACTGTTCAATGCTAACATTTCAGACACCAGGGATGGTATCAGGAGCGAGATGAGCCTCTTTGCAGATGACTCAAAACTGGGCATGGTGGTGGACAGGAAGGAGTGCAGGATAGCCCTACAGGGGGATCTGGAGACCCTGGAGGGGTGGGCACACAACTGGAAACTGAAGTTTAACACTAGGAAATGCAGGGCTCTCCACCTAGGACTTAGAAACCCTAGATATGAGTACCTTCTGGGGGGTGAGATACTGCAGGTTTCTGACAGGAAGAAGGACCTTGGTGTAGTTGTGGAAATCAGAATGAACAATTCTGAACAGTGTAGAAGGGCTGCTGCCAAAGCAAATAAAATGCTGGTGTGCATAGCCAGAGGAATAACCTTGAGAAGGAAGGAGGTGCTTCTTCCTCTGTATAACTGCCTGGTAAGGCAGCACCTTGAATACTGCATGCAGTGTTGGCACCCATACTTGAAAAAGGACATTGTTCTTCTGGAGAGGATCCAGAGGAGGGCTACCAGAATGATACAGGGGAGGGAGGACAGGTCCTATGCAGACAGACTGGAAGAGCTGAACTTGTACTCCCTGGAGGAGAGGAAGGACAGGGGGGATATGGCTGAGGTATTCAAATACCTTAAGGGGTGAATAGGGTTATCCTGGATAGGGTGTTCAAATGTGGGGGGTCACCAGAGGGCATGCAATGAGGCTGGTAGGCAGGAGGCTAAGGGGAGACAAGGAAAATGTGCTCTACTGACACAGAGGTGGAGTCTTGGAATTCACTGCCTGTGGAACTGGTGGCTGTAGATATGGTGGGGGGATTCAGAGAGGATGGGACAGGTATGGGGAAGGTGAAATTGAGTAACCCCAAAATTAGAGGTGAAGATCGGTTGGGGGTTGGGGTGGAGGGTTATCAGGGAGGAGGGAAGGGGTGGCAGTGCCTGTTTGAGTGCTGACCCTTGGGCAGACTTGATAGACCGCATGGCCCACTCTGCTGGCATCTTAGTATGTTATTATGTTAGTACACGTCCCTGGGTACTTCTGAAATGAGCCTTGTCTCAGTGTGCCTTTCCTGGCCACTGATTTGTAAATAAATCCATAAATTCACTAAACAAAAATGCAGAGCACACACCAACCTCAATAAAATGAGTCAAGGGCACAGGTCCTTAGAGAAATATTAAAAACTTTAATAGTATAAGAACACTACACAGCCTGACACGTTTCAGATAGTACCCTTTATCAAAGGCTGAGCAGCCATAAAAAAAACAACAGCTAAATATCCATTTTTAACCATGTAATAATGACTTCACACATAGCATACATTTCATTGGCTAAAGGTCAATAAAAAAAAAAAAACACATTAACCCTTAAAGTGAATAGAAAAAGAACAAGTAATAGGAAGGGGACAGAGGGGAAAGAGGAAAAAGGGGGAGGGTAAAGGAAGGGGGGTAGGAAAAAGCGAAAGGGAAAAGAAAAAAACAGAAAAAAGAAGAAATAATAATAATACATATTTAAATATGAAATAAACCTTTCTAATATAACAACTCTGGGCCCAATTCTAGAAAGAGAAATACACCTAATGCAAGAAACGCAGTTGCATAAAGATACGTATCAGCAACTGAGACATGCGAGATATGTGCAATTCTAGAACATGCGAGAATACACCAAACACAACTGTATAAGTCGCGACTTGCAAGATACACCATATAAAAGTGTGCAACACGCAGTTGCTGCCCAACATAGACCAGCAGATCCGCCACGGCAATGGCACAAGCTGCAGCAGAACGCCAAAGGCGGAAAAGGAACTTTGGCCATGAGGAGGTGAACACCCTGGTGGAGCAGATAGATCGCCACCATGCACTCCTCATGGGCCATGGAAGGGATGCAAAAAAGAGGGAGAAGAGGAAGAGGGCCTGGGACAAGGTGGCACACAGGGTCAATGCCATTGCTGCAGAGCGCAGGACAGTGAGGGACCTCCAGAAGAAATGGAACGACCTCAAGCACCTCATCAAACACAAGCTGGTGCAAAATAGGTGCAGTGCACAGGGCACAGGGGGTGGACCCACCCAGCAGGAGCCACTCAGTCCCACCAAGAGACGGATAGCAGCACATCTGAGCCTGCAAAGCATCGCCGGTGTCACACAGCTGGACACATTCAGACTGCGGACGGCAACAGGTAGGGACAAACAACCAGCAATATATGGGACAGGCCAGACAGGGCTACAGCACACAGGCCAATGGCATAGAAGGGGGTTTGGGGAGTCAACGGTATGCAGAAGCAACAGTGGGGAGACATGTCACAGGACTGCCACATGGCCACAGCTGGCCACAGGGTCGGCCAGGGGAACCAGACAATGGGGAAGTACATGGTAGGGACAGACATATGCATCCGACACGTGCAGCTGTGCAAAGGAGTGACCCATGGGAACAGTGGAGGGGCTGGCACAGGGCCATGTATCTGAAAGGAGGGGGGAGTATGCTGAGGGGATGGCTGGGCTGCACTGTGTGTTGCTGTGTCCTGCACTGTGTACTGTTGGGGGGGAGCATGCTGAGGGATGGCCTGGGCTGCACTGTGTGTTGCTGTGTCTTGCACTGTGTACTGTTGGGGGGGGAGCATGCTGAGGGATGGCCAGGGCTGCACTGTGTGTTGCTGTGTCCTGCACTGTGTACTGTTGGGGGGAGCATGCTGAGGGATGGTCTGGGTTGCACTCTTTGTTGCTGTGTCCTGCACTATGTACTGTGGGGGCATGCTGAGGGATGGCCAGGGCTGCACTGTGTGTTGCTGTGTCCTGCACTATGTACTGTTGGGGGGGGGCATGCTGAGGGATGGCCTGGCCTGCACTGTGTGTTGCTGTGTCCTTCACTGTGTACTGTTGGGGGGGAGCATGCTGAGGGATGGCTGGGCTGCACGGGTGTTGCTCTGACCTGCACTGTGAACCATATTGTGGGGGGGCAGGCTGACGGGATAACTGGGCTGCACAGCATGTTGCTCTGACCTGCACTGTGAACTGTACTGTGAGGGGGGGCATGCTGAGGGATGGGCTGGCCGGTGCCATGGGACATTGTGACCCACACTGTGAGCATGGGAGGGGGTGGCTGTGCACAGGCATGTACTGGCAGTAGGGATGGGGCATGGGCCACTGTCCCAGTGCCTGCTTACTACAGGCAAAGACTGCAGGTCCAGTGCAAGGCTGGCATAGCACCCAGGGGTGCAGACCCCCACCACACAGTGGGCCCCATGGCTGTGCCCACACATGGTGCCACTGCGCAGTGGTGAGCATAACTGAGTGACCGTGGGACAGCAGGAGTCGCCGTACCAGGCTGAACAGCACAGCAAGGGCAGAAATAGTGAGGGGGCAATGCCAGTGGTGCAGAAGGCGGGTACAGTGAAGACAAACAGTAGGTAGGGCAGCACAGGAGTGGGGTGGGTGCAATTACTGAGTGCCATGCTGACGCAGACCTGAGAGGGAAACACAGCTCAGGCAGGTGAGGGCATGCCGTGAAGCAGGGACACACTAACATGCTTCCCATCCAACAGGTACAGTGGCAGCTGGTGCAGGTAGCCCCAGCGGAGTCGGTGGATGGGAGCAGCAGTGGCAGGGCCTGGAAGGAGCTGGCATGGCCCAGGCCACCGGCATGGTGCCGGCTGATGACAGCAGCCCAACAGACACTGGAAGCAGCCCTGCTGCCAGCAAACCTGTGGCAGGAAAACCGTAGGTGATGTCTGAACCTGACGACAGTGGGAATGGGGACAGCCCCATTTCCGAAAATGCGGTGGACAGCAGTGAGGGTGATGCAGCTGGATCACTGTGGGAACAGCAAGGGACCACTGAAGATACCACCAGCAGTACCGCAACATCTGTAGAGGCGGTGCAGACGCCTGGGGTTGAGCGAGAGGCAATGGACCAGGAACAGCAGACGGATGTTGCCACAGGTATAGGGATGCTCAGCCCGCTGAGTGACTGTGGAATGGAGGATGAGTTGGACAAGGCTGTCCAGGAGCTGCAGTCCCAGCAGACACCACCAGCCTACATCAGGGAGTACTGCCTGTCCTTGCTTGCCAGCCAGGGGGACTGCAGGCAGGAGCTTACTAACATTCAACAGTGCATCCAGGAGCACCACACCGGCATGGAGCTGCAGCTCACATGCATCACCGCCACCCTGGAGATGTTCACAAAGGACACAGCGGTATGTATGGCTGGCCTGGGGGATGCAATACAGGGCATCCGGCACTGTGCTGAATGCCAGACGGTCATCATGGATTGTCTCAGCACTGGCCTGGATAACATGCTGGCACACTAGCAGCACCAGGATACAGCCATGGCCAGGGCCTTGCAGGCCATAGCATGCTCACTGCTGCCACTGCAGCACCTGCAAGGCATGGCCCAGTGGGAGGTACCACCGGCCACTGCTCAGGGCAGCACCCATCTCTGCCATGATAGCCTTGTTTCTTGTCACTACAGAGTAGTACCCTTCCAAATAAGTATTAAATCGTCAATGTAGCACTTCCACATTATCACCTGTTGAAAAAAAGGGTTTCTATGTTCATTCAAAACATAATCATTCTCCCATTCCCCCATATAGGCAGACACAGCTGCCAGAGCCAGTGGTAACCCCTACCCCACCCCTGGCCCAGGCTTCAGTACCCATCCACCCGCCAGTCATGCTGCCGGTATTGCACACACAGCCAGGTACCACCCACATCGACACTGGCACAGAACAGCACCAGGGTGTGACATGTGTAGTGCACACAGGTGTGCCAGTTACACAGCCACAGGCTAGGGTGAACACCACACACAGAACCACAGGTACATGCTCAGTCATGGGGCATGCCCAGGGGGCCGGGCACACTGAGGAGGGTGTCCTGCAGGCTGCACAGGGCCCGAGGCGCTGAGCACAAGATGAGGGTACACACCATGCAGCCCCGGCACAGCCACCACCACACGTGACTCACAGGCATGTAGGCCTGCATGGGCAAAGGCATATCAGCCCACCAGTGGGGGCACACACAGGCTCTCAGGGTGTGATCCCAGGCGTAGCCCACCAGGGCACAGCACAGCCAGCCAGAGTGGCAGGGTCCCCCACAGTCCAGCACCTGGCACTGGAGGGGTCGGTGTGAGGATGGCGTGCGCATGGCAGATGGCTGTGATTCGCCCGGGTAGCCTGTGCAGTAGGGGAACAGGTGGGTGGGGATGCAATAGGTGTGTGGGGCCATGTGCATGGCAGGGGGCACATGTCAATGAGGGGCACTGTGCGGGCACAAGGGTGTGTGTGTGTGTGCGTGTGTGTGAATATGCATGCTTATATGCATGGGTGACTGTGGGGCATGTGTGATGGTTTGACCTGGGGTGCACGGGGCGATGTGCACATGTGTGTATTGCGCACTGTCTCCAATAAATCATGTTTACACCCTGAACCAATGCTGTGTGTTCATTGTGTCAAAGCAGTGCTAGGGACTTACTGGTACCTTGGTGGGTAGGGTGTGCCCCCAGGTGTGACACTGCCAAATGCATACCACAGCCGATGGCCAACAGCCTGCCAGCCCCACACAGACACTCACAGACACACACACATACACACCAATACCACAACTGCATTATGGTCTGATACAGGCACATGCAGTTGCGTAACAGTATGAATGTCACCATACCGCACTATGGATATGTGCTTCTCGACTGTTGTCTTGCAGGCCACATATGCATATCCATGATGTGCGAGCTGCACTCCATGTGCAGAACGAATGTGTGACTGCGAGCGAGAGGCCCAGGCACTGTGTAGCACTAGACAAGGGAAGGAGTACACAGTCTGTGGATTTTGGAAGCTGCCTTTTTAAGGAGACATCCAGCCCAGAACAGAGACAAGTACCCTACAGACTGGTGAGTACTGGGTCAATGCAGCCCCCCCTACAACCTGTATTGCTGGCAGAAGGGACTGGGACTGGCATGCATGACAGTGTATCATTTGTATCCCAAGGGTTGTACAGTGACTGTGTAACTGTGGATCCCATGGCCTGCCTCTGGGGTACTGCAATGTACAACACTATTCCAGGGTACTTCCACTATGGCTAGTGAGTGCTACCTTGGGACTCTATTGACTGTACAGGGGGCAAATGCTATAGGCATTGTAGGGCTTGTCTGGCGGCTTGTCACGGTGGGGCAGGTGCCATGCGGTGTTCACAGTGTATGTGGGTCAGGCTGGGTGCAATGCTCCTCACCTATTACAGGCATGGGACACCCTACTGAGGGGCACAGACCACTGGTGTACTGCAGCAGACATGTACAGGGGTGTAGGCAGGCATACGCACTGTTGACGGATGTGTTCAGCCATGTCGTGTGCCAGCCATGTCCCATACATTGTACTCAGTGCCTCAGCACTCTGTTGCGTGGTCTGACATTCTGCAGGCCACTGTTGCCTGTTGCTGTACGGCCATCTGTTGTGTATGGGGGCCAGATGTATGACCACTGTGGACTGTTAAGGGGACATCTGACAGTGTTCATACATGTGCGGCGAGGGGGTGCAATTGGGGGGAAGGGTTCTATCAAGGTTGTGGGGGTGAAGTCATGGTGTTGGAATGGGGGGGTTATATCACCTTGGGCCTGCTGGCCACGGTGGCATGCGTGGCTGTATACTATCCCATGTCCGTTCCCTCCATAGCTCCACGGCAGACATCCATGGGACTCTGGTGAGTATTTGACATTGTTCATCGTACACATTCCCACTGCCTGTCCAGCACGGTGTACTTGACAATGCTGCTCTCTGTCCCCTGTGTGGGTTAAGGTGCCACCGCACAGGTCCAGGTAGATACACACCACCACACCACAGCTATTCCAGTGTCCCCAACTGTGCCCCAGGCTTATGTTGTCCTGCTCTTTCCCCATCCAGGAGTGCTCCAGCCCGGCCAGCAACACCCGCTTTGGACATCACGCTGCACAGCACAGGTAGGATACTGTCCTTCCCCATGCCGGCACCCATGGACTTCATTGTGTCTTCCCCTTGTCCACCTGATGGGTGTGGCTACATGCATCCCCTAGTGGGGGTGCTGCCGTAGCCATGTGGCAGGGCTGCATGTGGTGCCCCATGCCCACACTGTGCAGGGTTGTATCACATCATGCCTCTGCTGGGGATGGGCACCGTGGCAGTGCAGTGTAGTCACTGTGTGCCTGGACACTGCATGGTGTGGTTCGGCACATACCCACTTTGCGCTGTGCTTGGCATTGCCATGGGGTTCCGTGTGGTGGTAGGGCTACAGTTGCAGGCCCATGGCAGAGCACCAGCCCATGTCTCACAGCTGGTGACCAGTGTAGCGCATGGTGGGTAGGGGTGGGTTGCACAGCCACAGTGGACATCTGTTGTGATGCTTGTGCTATTTCTTCCCCAGTTACAGGTGCAGCACAGTAGTCGTCCCATCATGTCATCGGGCTCTACTCTCAGCCTCAGTGGACAAGCCCCTAACTTCATGCTCCATGAGATGGCGCAACTAGTGAACTGTGTACAGTAGTGGGGCCAGATGCTGCTGTCCCCTGGGAGCTGCAGGAGCGGTGCAGATGCCCGTGAGTGGGTCTGGACAGCCATCTCTGCCCGCATGGCCACAGCTACGAGGATTAGGTGCACCATCCGCCAGCTGAAGCACCGCTGGCAGGGATTTGCATGCTGGGAGCCCAGTGTACTACAACGGATGATTAGCATGGCCCACCACAGGGATACAGAGATGTGGTCTGGCCAGGTGGCCAGTGTTGGTATGTGTCCCTACAGCTGTCCTTCTGTTGCTGCAGTGCCAGCATGGTGGCCTTGGCACGTGGTGCCTCCAACACACTCACCTGTCCCTTCACCCCACAGGTTCCAGTGGGGTATCGCACACCAGTCAGCAGGGATGCCTCACCAGCCACAGGCAGGAGGCATGCCAATGGAGGTCAGGTACATGCATTCCATGTCACCCTTGGCACGTGGCCTTGGCCGGCTGTCATTGTGTGGCCTGTGCTGTGCCCTCACATTGCTTGCCTCTTTGTGTGTGCACCCCATCCAGTCCAGGCACTAACTGTATCCTTTACATCCCTACAGGTGTACAAAGCAGGCTACCACAGCAACAGAGGGCCCTGCTGCTGGGGGCGATGGCGGATGTCAAAGCAGCTGATGCAGAGGCATACCAGTTGTGCACACAGTGCAGGCGATGGGGGGCCAGGGTGCTGCCACAAACCTCCTCCTCCTCCTCTGCCTCCTCCACAGCTGCGTTCAACACTGGGGTCCAGGTGCCATTGGGGGCACAGGATGTTCCAGGGAACACTGCCACTGTTGATCTTCAGGAGCCGGTAGGCCCAGTTCCATTGGGCTGGTTGACTGTGTGCAGTGATGCAGCCAGAGCCCTGACACCATCCACTGTTCTGACTACCAGGGACACAAGGAACAACATCATGGCAGTGGCAGACATGAAGGACCTGACAGTTGACACAGTGCCTTGCCCCACTGTCCCTGATGTTGGGGATGCTGGAATGCAGTAGGGTGTGGACATGGATATTCTGCAATGGGTGGAGCCAGTGTCTGTGGCGGATGTGGGGCCTGCCACAGGACATGCACAGGGAGGGTGCCATGATCAGGAACAGCTGGTGTCGATTGTATTGGCCATCCTCCAGGACATTGACTGTCTTCATGGATCTGTGACCACCCTTCTGGAGGAACTCAGGCACTCTTAGTGGCCATGTGTGCGACAGCCAGTCATGTGTTGGGTTTACTGTGTGGGTGGGATTGTGTATAGGGGTGGGTGTTTTTGCTGTGTCTGTTCACCTGTTGTGGAAGTACGTTGGAGGATTGTGTTGGGTACTGCTGTTTGTTTAGGGGTGGGTTTGATTGTTGCTGTTGGTTTGTGTGTTGGTCTGTTGTTTGGGTTTTAGGCCAGTTATGGGGAGTGCATGGGGGTGGGATGGTGGTTGGAGTGGGTGTGGGTGGCTGTTTCTGTTTGTTATTCTTGTGCTGTTGCTCTTTGTTGTTCCTTCCTGTTGGTGTTCCCCATCTCACTCCCATTGTTACCCTGTATCCCTGTCCCAGTTCTGCACATTAAACTGTTTGCCATTTACACTGTCTCTGTATCCATTATTGGTGTGCCTGACTGTGTGTGGGTGTGAGTCTGTCACTATGCACAGGGGTGTACACTGCTGTTGGTGCCTGCTGTCCCCAGTATTCCCTCCCTGTGCATCATGTTGGTGTGCCATTTGTGCTGCACCCAGCACAGGCCACTGTCCACAGGCCACATCAGCATGGTGGTCTGTGGGCTGTGGGTCACCTTGCATGCTTTGGTGTCCATGACACCTCACATTGTACCTCCCAGCTGTGTGGTGGCATGATTCCTGTGCTGTGCCTTTCTGCCTTAGGGTGCCATTGTTCCCTGCAGGTGGCACCACTGGCACGGACTTTGGTGTGTCTCGCCACCGACTGTCCACTGGTCTGTGCCACCCAGTGATGTGTCCCTGTTGTGGTTGTACTGTTTCTATGTATCAGTGGCCATGGCAGGGGTATTGTGCCTGGTGGTGCCTTCATCCCTGCATTGTGCCTGTGGCCTTTGTGCTCCCTTTGTTCCCTGTGTCACACTGCCCCTGTGCACCTGCCTTCCTTGGTCACTGTCTGCCTATCTCACATGTGTGATTCTTTCTGGCTGGCCTGTCTGACCCTGCTCCTTGCCTTGCTGTGTATGTTACATCTGCTCCTACCTAGTTTATGTTGCGCCATCTGATCTTGGTGTATGTTGTGACACTGCTGCTTCTAGAATCCCACAATGGCATTTCTTTGCTTTTTCCTTGGTGTATGTTCAGTTACACATTTGCGTACCTGCGAGTCTGTCACAACTGCGGCGTAAGTCATCATTGGCTTACTATGTTGCACCAGTGAGCATCTCGCAATGTAGAATAGCATGTGGCATATGTGCTTGACGTATTTGCGACTTGCGACATGCTTTTTGGCACATCTGCATTGTGTATTGGCGTATGCTGTCTAGAATCGGGCCCTATAACTTAAATAGACACGGCATAGATCCACATATCACATTAATTGATATCTTCATAAAAAATCCTTACAAAAATCACAAGAAAATAAATCGCAATTACTACCTTCTTTTCTGCCTAAGGAAAGGTTTCAGATCAAAAGCATAGTTTAAGTCAAATTCTTTTGAAGCATCCAAGTTAATAATCTAGAACAGGGGTTCTCAAATGGTGAGGCCAGCCTCCTTGGGGAGGCCCCAACCTGTTCAAGGGGAGGCTCAAGCAAGTCTGAAAAAGTGCTGTATTTAAATTTTGAGCTTCATATATTTTGTGTGAAGAGATGAAGCAAACTGAAAGAGGATAACAGTAGGTGAATTTTATGTATTTATTTACTAATAGGTGGCAAGGGAAGGTGAATGAGCCAAGGCTCATTTCAGGTGTAACTGGGGAAGGGTAGGGAGTGAATACATTTCAAAAGGTAACTGCAAAACAATCAAAAAATACACAATGAACAATAGTGCAAAAAATATGAACAATAGACTAATAATGAGTGGTGGTAATTGATCAATTTGTAGATTGATGGCAGAACAGCCCACATACAAGGGCTGAGCACAGACGTACTAAGAGCAATAGCAGGAAGGAGCAAAGTAATCCCAGAGAAGTTGCTTAGGAGCAGGGAAGGAGGGGTATAGGCAAACTATATAGGAAGGTGATTTCATATAAAGAGGAAACAGAGAAAGTAGTCTGACCCATGAAGGTACTACAACAAGGGGTAACAATGGTTCAAGAGTGAAATTAGCAGAGTAAGTGGGCTGGCCTGTGTGTGTGTGGGGGGGGGTTACAATAAGCTGAATAATAATATTTATTTTATTTATTTGTTATTCAGATAACACCTTTGAGCACAGGAGCTCTTTTTCAAAGCTTCCATGTCCGTATAAGACAAAGAACTGAATGTGAGCCAAGTACTCAAAGGGGTTTCAATTTATTCATGGTGTACTGCACGAAGTATAGTATGTTATTTTTCTTTGGGGAGGCCCAAGATTAGTTTAGTTTTTGAGGGAGGCTCAAAATCTTTTCCATGGATTTGGGGAGGCTCACTGTGACAAAGTCTAAGAACCATTGATCTAGAAAGCTTCCCTCATAAGTAGCAAATCATTATAATTGCCATTCTTTGGTCTAACACTCCCTTTATCAATTCCCTGAAAAGAAAATATATGTTTTTCCTTATCGTACAATTTTCCACATGTGCAGCAGTTGCATATGTAAGGTCTTTCTTTAAAATTGCCCTCACATGTTCGTTTACTCTGATTTTTAAACTTCTCTTTGTTTTCCAATATAAAACAGACCGCATCTACAGGTCACCTTATAAATGACTCCCTCAGTGTCACATGTTATTAACTGTCTCACTTCAAATTTAAGACTTATGTTAGGGTAACCAAAGAATTTCCCCTCTTTAATTTTGCTGCACATGTTGCATCTCTTGCATTGACAACAACCAACTAAGGGTCCCCTGAGACAAGTTTTTGTTTCATTTGTTTCACTTGTAAAGTGATTATGTGTGACTAGATCTCCTATTGTTTGTACTCTCCTATATGCCATTCTTGGTGGGGATATTGTAATCTCCCCTAAGGCTGGGTCACTGCTTAAAACCTCCCAGTGTTTTTTAATTATTTTCTCAACCTCTCCTGCATGTGTGGAGAAAGTTGTTACAGAATTAAATCTTTTGTTGAGGGGTTCTTCCCCTCTTTTTTCTTGTAACAAAAGTACCTCTCTTTTTTGTGAGGCAGCATGATCCCAGCCTGTAACAACATCTCCTAGTCTGTAACCTCGATCCTTAAAATGGTCACTCAGTTCCTCTGCACCCCTTTCAAATAGTGCATCATTTCCACAGTTTCTCCTTAATCTAAGGAATTGCCTTTTCAGGATATTCCTTATAGTGTGCTGTGGATGGCAACTATTGGCTCTCAAAATTGTGTTACTATTGGTTGACTTCCTGTAAATGTCAGTCTGAATTTTACCTTCTTCTCCCCTGAAAATAATTAGATCCAAAAATTCAATCCTCTCAGTAGATGCCTGACAAGTAAATTTTAAGTTGAAATTTGTTTCCTCTAAATACTGAATGAAAGCTTGCAGTTCCAGAGTAGTACCCTTCCAAATAAATATTAAATCGTCAATGTAGCGCTTCCACATTATCACCTGTTGAAAAAAGGGTTTCGATGTTCATTCAAAACATAATCATTCTCCCATTCTCCCATATAGGTATTCGCTACTGAGGGGGCACATGTGGCCCCCATTGCAGTCCCTTTGATCTGTAAAAAAATGTATCAAACAAAAAAGTGTTGCATTTTAAAACAAATTCCAGTAGCTTTAATAAAAAGTCTGTGGATGGAGCTATACTATTTCCCTTCCCATTCCATACTTTTGCAACAGCATCTACTGCCCCTTCATGTGGAATGTTCAAATATAGCACTTCCACATCCATGGTTACCAGCAAATAATCATCTTCTAGGGACATATTCTGTAACACTTTTAAAATGCCCTTTGTATCTTATAAGTAAAAGGGCAAGTTATTCACTGAGGAACATAAATAAAAATCTACATATCGGGAGAGACTTTCAGTTAGTGAGCCAATTCCATTAACGATCGGCCAATCTAGTCGTAAGTAGTAATGTTGAAGTGAGACAGTTAATAACATGTGATGCTGAAGGAGTCACAATATAAGGCAACCTGTAATTGCGGTCTGTTTTACATTGGAAAAACCAAGAGAAGTTTAAAAATCAGAGTAAATGAATATGTGAGGGCAATTTTAAAGAAAGATCTTACATATGCAACTGCCTGCACATGTGGAAAGTTGTACAAATAAGGAAAAACATATATTTTCCTTTCAGGGAATTGATAAAGTGAGTGTTAGACCAAAGGGTGGCAATTATAATGATTTGTTACTTATGAGGGAAGCTTTCTGGATTATTAACTTAGATGCTTCAAAAGAATTTGACTTAAACTGTGGTTTTGATCTGAAACATTTCCTTAGGCAGAAAGGAAGGTAGCAATTGTAATTTCCTTGTGATATTTGTATGGATTTTTTATGAAGATATTAATTAATGTGATATGTGGATCTATGCTGTGTCTAGGTAGGAACGTCACAGCTCCTACCTGGAGCTTCTCGGGAGCCACAGCTACAGACAGGCTCACCCCCCCACCTCAGAACACTGCCGATCGTGGCAGGTGAAGGAACGTCACAGCTCCTACCTGGAGCTTCTCGGGAGCCACAGCTACAGGTAAAGGCACCCTGCAATTCGACTCCTGGGAGTTTTCGGACATGATTCCTACAGACTCGTGGCTTCTCTGCCCCTCAGCCCTGATTGTTTTCTGCAGACTCGGCTGTAGGGTGCTACCTGAGAGGGTGGTTGGGACATGTGCTTATGCTAAAACTAGGCAACTTTACTTGGGGCCAGTTTGTACAATCGCAAGAACCTATGTGTATTTACTGCATAGTGCTTAGTGAAATTCTGTTGTAGACTGCTACTTTAAACCTTTAACAGGTAGCACACCATGTTTGTGTAGTATTACCACAGTGTAGCCCGCTCTAGGTTTAGCTGTTTGGAGACTGTGTTTGTTAACTTAACACCACTGATTAATGGTGCAAAAAGCCGAACCCTGTAGCACCTCCGTGTACTGTTTCAGAGCTTAATTTTATTCCGAAATGCAGTTCAAAGTACAAGTTATTAAAAGTATAGCTAGGGGCTACTTGTTGAGTGTGTGATAGAGCTCGCATCTGCGCATGTGTTACCTGAGCTAGCCACATTAAGCCTCCCGCTGCATACTAATATCCTCCTTCCACCTCTTTACAGATGGGCTCACCCCCCCACCTCAGAACGCTGCCGACCGCGGCAGGTGAGGGAACGCCACAGCTCCTACTTGGAGCTTCTCGGGAGCCATAGCTACAGGTAAAGGCACCCTGCAATTTGACTCCTACAGACTCGTGGCTTCTCTGCCCCTCAGCCCTGATTGTTTTCTGCAGACTCGGCTGTAGGGTGCTAGCCAGACGACGCTCCACGTCGTCTGCCCCACCCGCCCCAACCACCCCCCACCCAGGGGCGGCCTGTGATTTATTGGCCCACGCTGCTATGTGTCACTTCCTGTGACATCACTTCCTGTGCCCTAACACTAAGTCCCCACTTTCCCATTTGCAGGTTATACCTGCTGGCCACCAGTGGGCACTGTTCTCCACCTATCAATCTTGCTCCTGTACTATCCTCCCTGATCCTACCCCGGTGTCTATCTCTCTACCTCACCTCCTCCAGCTCCCACAGCTGCCCCCCCAAGCTGCAGCCTTCCAAGCACCCGATATTTCACCCTAAAACTCTCACCCCTCTCCATTCATGTCTATCACTCCCCGTCCTGCTCATCTCCCTCTCCTTCCCCTCCTTCTTAAAGTCCTTACCTCCCTAAGGGCTCCTATATGCCGATATTTCTTCTCTTATGCCCCAATTGTCCATGTACAATTCACCCTTTTCTGCTCCTGTCTTTCCTCCCCTCCTCCTTCACATCCATCTTGCTCCTCTCTATATCACCGTTTGTATGGGCACCTTCTCTCCCGCCCACCCTGCCCCTTCGTGCATCTTATCGCGCTTGCATTCCCAGTCTGTGCTGCCCTTCCTATCCCTGTACTACTACACCCCACCCCCCCCACCCCAATCGGCGTAAACTTTCCTTCTGCCAATTGCTTCCAAGAGCAGCTCTCCTCCTCCTGCTCCTGTCAGGCAACATCCATCCCAGTCCTGGACCTGGCAACAATGGCTCCCCCTTGAAATCCTCTGGACTACGTATCACGTCTATGAACATATGTAGCCTCCTGAAAAAGCTGGACTCACTACACTGCTGGGTGATGGTTCATAAACCAGATGTGGTTGCCTTGGTTGAAACCTGGCTATCTGATTCAACCCCTAACTCCCAGGTCTGTATCCTTGGCTACACCCTCCAACCAGCTGGACCAGGTCGGTAGGAGAGGTGGGGGATGTGCCATCTATGTAAAAGACCCTCTCATTGGACTAGCCCTCTCCCCTGACCTTGACCATAAGGCCCAGGCCCTAACACTAAAACTTTCTCCCGACCCCTCTAGGGGTCATATCTTCCTGACCATGGCTTACTTACCTCCAAGGAACCAAGCTCAGGTGCTGGGCCTACTAATTGACTATCTCACCTCCTTACCCAACCCCTCTGACCAAATCCTGGTGGGTGACTTGAACATCAGTTGGCTTTGTCCCTCATCCTCTTCCTCCCGTGAGGCTTTTGCTGCTATTGATCTAACCCAACTAGTCTCCCAGTCTACTAGAATCAATCCTAGAAGGGGCTCTAGCACTCTCCTAGATGTGGTCCTCACTAACAGGCCTTGCCGTGTCCACAATATCCAAATCCTCCCTGACTGCCTTAGTGACCACTCCCCTGTTCTCTTCAACTGGGTAACCTCTCTGCCCAAGCCCTCTGTTCAAACCACCTTTCAGAGGCGGCTTAGACCTGATGGGTTGAAAGACCTAAAGCATTACCTTGCCCACACAGACTGGTCTCCATTGCTAAACACTCCTAACATTGACAAGGCACTGGCCTTCTTTATCAGCACCTTCAACTCTGCCTGTGACATCTTTGCACCTATAACTGCTCGTAGGTCTAAAGTAAGACATGCCCCCTGGGTCACCCCTGCCCTGTGACTACTTTTTAAGCAGCGGGACAACCTGTGGCACCTCGCTGTTGAAACTGGCTGCCCAGCGGACAGACAGGCCTATGCTGCAGCTCGGAATAGGTGCACTTGGGCTATCTGCAAAGCAAAGGCTGAGTATTAGCAAGCCTCCCTTACCTCCTCATGGGGGAACCCCAGGTCCTTCTGGGACAACGTCAAGCAGCTGAATGGTCACTCCCGGTCCCCCCCTCCTTCACTTCTTAACATCAATGGTACTGTCTCCTCTGATCCTGCCCTCATTGCCACTCACCTCAATAACTCCTTTACCGATCTTAGCCCGGTGCTCCCTGGTAATTTCTTCAGTCCTCCTCCCCCCAGGTCTGCCCCACCCATCTCACGCCCCTTGTTCCACCTGCATTGTGTCACTGCTCACGAAGTCAGGCCATACCTGCTTAAAGCCTTAAAGTGCAACACCATCGGTAATGACTCCCTGGATCCCTGTCTCCTATGTCAGGTCCTGGACCAGGTCATCTCGCCTATCACCTGCATCTTTAATAAATCCCTCTACCTCAGACAATTACCCTCTGTCTGGAGGGTCGCGACAGTTACCCCTATCCACAAAGGTGGCGACAGGATGCTTCCTGGTAACTATCGGCCTATCTCAATCCCCCCCCCCCAAGGCCTTAGAGAAAATTGTGGCCACCCAAATCTCTGGCTACCTCTCTCACTACAATGTTCTTTGCCCGGAACAACATGGGTTCAGAGCTGACCATAGTACCAATACAGCACTCCTGAAGTTCGCCAACTTCCTTCACACCTCTTTGGACTCTGGCTCCTTGGCTGGTGCGGTATTCATTGACCTGTCAAAAGCATTTGATACCGTCTCACATCCTCTCTTGTTAACCACCCTCGACCACCTAGGCTTTGCCACTGGTCCAGTCTCCTGGTGCGCTAGCTACCTCTCGGCCCGCTCTCAATATGTGAAGGTTAGTGGAACTCTCACCAGCACCTGCCCAATCTGCTCTGGAGTCCCTCAGGGCTCTATTCTCAAACCCTTACTCTTCTCCCTCTTCCTCAACTCGCTACTTAGTGAATGTGCAGGTAAGATCCTACTCTATGCTGATGATGCAGTACTCATTGCCTCTGACAGTAACCCCATTTCGCTCCAGAATTCTCTCCAGCTAGCCTACGATACCGCTGAAACCTGGTTCACTGAGCACCGACTTATAATCAACCTAAAGAAAACAAAAACCATACTCTTTGCCCACCCCCAAAATAAGTCCAGCAATTTTCCTCTCGCTGTCCACTCCACCCTCAATATCCCCATCGAACGTGTGCAGTCCTATAAATACCTTGGAATAATCTTTGACCCTGCCCTTTCCTTCCATGGCCATATCTCTGCCCTGACCTCTGCCTCCAACTCGTGGCTGGGTTTTCTTTACCGTCACAAAAACTGCGTCCCCTCGGACACCCTCCGTCTGGCTGTCACCTCCTCTGTCATATCACTAATCGATTACGGCCTTCCTGTCTATGGGGCTGCAGATCAGATGGCCCTGCGCAAGGTTCGCCTTACACTTAACAAAGCCTGCAGACTTATAACCAGTGCTCCTAGACTTACCCACACTGTCTGCTGTACTCCATGGCTACCCCTACTCCAACCTGGATGGCGGCTCATGTACCAAACCTGCCAACTCACCTTTAAAGCCCTCCATGGCCTATCCCCCCCTGGCTTATCTGACCCAATCCGCCGGGCTAATCCAACAGTGAACACCCACAGCTCATGCAAAACAGCACTGGTCATACCAAGAGCTAGGACCTCACAAAGCCAAAGGGCTTTCCCTTACAGAGCACCCACCTGGTATAACTCCCTCCCTACCGTTATCTCTGACGCTCCCTCATTAGCATGCTTTAAACGCAGCCTCAGAAATCATCTGCTCACCTCATGCAGCTGCCACTGCCCCTAAAAACCCTTCCCCTCTGACAATGCTCACTAAGCTGCACTCCCCCTTCCTACTCGCCACCTCACTTGATTGCCCTACCTCTCTGGCCTTCCCCCTTCTTCTGCTTCCCAGCCCTACTCCTATCCTCCCTTACCCTCCACCCCACTAACCCCACTAGCCTATTTATTCTTCGTATGTATTGGAAACAACTGTAACCTTGACTGACACCTATTTTGAACCTGTATTGCTGTCTATCTGTTGTCTCTTGTACCACTGTCTGTGTCCTCTATGTGACGAGGTACCTTTGTAAATGAGCCCCTGGCTCAAAGGTTGTTAAACTGATGTTTAAATAAATAAATAAATATGTAAAGTTATAGTGTTTATATTAGAAAGGTTTATTTCATGTTTAAATATATATTATTATTTCTTCTTTCTTCTTTTTTTCTTTTCCCTTTGGTTTTCCCCCCCTCCCATTCCCACCCTCTTCTCCCTCTCCCCCTTTTCCCTCTTTTCCCCTCTGTCCCCTTCCTATTCCTTGTTCTTTTTCTATTCACTTTAAGGGTTAATGTGGTTTGTTATTGACCTTTAGCCACTGAAATGTATTGATGTGCATGAAGTCATTATGACGTGGTTCAAAATGGATATTTAACTGTTGGTTTTTTTTGGTTATTCAGCCTTTGATGAAGGATGCTATCCAAAATGTGTCAGGCTGTGTAGCGTTCTTATACTATTAAAGTTTTTTTTATATTTATCTAAGGACCTGTGCCCTTGACTCATTTTAGTGAGGTTGGTGTGTGCTCTGCATTTTTGTTTAGTGATTCTAGTTTTCTTAGCATGATGCACCACTATCCCAGTGCTGACTCCTTTCTGTGATTTAAATGCATACATTCACCTACTATTATCCTGTCAAATTGCCTCATCCCTTCAAACAAAATACACAAAATGTAAATACAGTACTTTTTCAGACTTGGCCGAGCCTTCCCTGGAACAGGTTGGGACCTCCCCATGGAGGCTGGCCTCACCATTTGAGAAACCCTGAAATATAGCAATAGCAGAAACAGGAATGGGATAACACAGGCTAATGTTAGATAAATAGCAAGTATTTACTTCTAATAAACAGACAACTGACAATTTTATTTATTGTATTTTGATGTACAAACATGTACCAGGGAGCTCAAAGTGGCATGGACTGGTGCCTATGCAAAAGTGGGAACACTCACAGTGTCCAGGAACTCGTTTCCACCATCACCACCTCAGTGAAAAAGAAAATGCACAGTGCTGCAATTGGGCTAATTCTTTACTGTAGAAAAACAATAAAACAAACAGCAGTAGCAGATCAATAGACTGCACCCTCCCATCTAAATGTTTTTGTGCTGCATCAGGCACTTTCTCTTTAGATGTGTTTGTAGTTACTTTTTCACATTTTGTAATATAATTTGTGATAGTGCACTGAAACAAGGGGAGGGGACACTTTTGTTTTTAACAATGCTAGTAAAAATAATTCTTATTAATCACTTGCTCTTTAATGAAGCTGTTGATTTTTGGCTTGGTGTTCTACCTGTAGCTTGACGCAGGGAGGGGGAGAGGGAGGGGGAGGGTAGGAAGGTTGCAAAGGTGACCTTACACAAAGTAAACAAGATCTGGTCAGAGTCACAACAGCTACTACTGCAACAGTACTGAAGTAACTTGAAGAAAATAACTGGTGTATTCACAATCACATACTGTACTACAAAAGTCCCCTTCTCAATGTAATTGCACTGTGTCAGCATAGCTCTTGACAACTGTAAAAAAAAAACATTTTACAGGCACAGAAGATTAGCTCTTTATGCCCCCCCCCCGTATCTTACTGTTTGTCACAAAGTTTGCTTTAGAAAATATATTACCCAAGCAAACTATCGTTTTCTAAATTTTTTACATTTGCAAAATGTGAAGCAAATCAGTTTGCCTTTAAAATAAAGTACTTCACTTGCTCTTTGTTGACAACTAAACTTTCTTAGTTAGGCTATGCGAATGGGTTAAAAGGCTTCCATTATGTGAGCTCCAGGTGCAGAAGCTTTGTTAATGCATTTCGGGAATGGTAGTCTCATGCATATATCATCGCTGAGAGGCACCAAGGAAACACTGAATGCTAAAAACAACAAAATACAGTGTCAACAAGCCAGGCATGTGGCTTTGCAGATCATAGCACAGATGCAACACTCCGCAGCGGCCTCAGGGATATGTAGTTCAGTGTAGAATGCCATTCCCAGTGACTGAAAAGTGAAGCAGAGGAACGAGAAAACAACAAATACCAGCTGCCTTGTTAAACCTTGTTTTTACCCCTATAGTTATTTCTGACAAATGTGCTTAACAAGTTGAAGTAATAAGCGAGATTTGACATCTAAACCATGGAAGCAGGTACTCACCACTGAACATGATATAGAACTGTCTTTCCTTGAGGGAGGAAGCAACCACACTCTATTGGATGTAGAGAGATCTGCTTCAACTTGACTCTAGTGGAAAGACACAGCTGTGGTGTATTCACAGTCACATGCTATCAAAGCCCCTTTCTCAATGTAACTGCTCAATCAACATAGCTGTCGCTATGCAGCCTTAAAAAACGAATGCTATCAGACACAGATGTGTATTGATTAATAGTTGTTGCATCTTAAATGTGTACTCCCCATTATCAGTGGCAACACAACCATGCCAAACTGAGTAATGGATCTCAAGACACCTAGCAACAGGCTAAAAAAGTAAAAATTCAGCATTTACTCTTCTGACATTGGGTGGCACATTAACTGACTGATAGCACACTGTTGTGCACTATAACATAAGATATCTCTAAAAGTGGTGATGGCTTCCATTGCAATTCCTTTATGTCTTTGACTAGCCTGGTCCCTCTCCTCTGTCCACCATGTAATCTTTTTTTTCTTTCTGCTCTTACCCTGCCCCCAAACCATCCACTCCTTCAGGCCGCTCATTGTTAACCCCACCTGCTGGGCTGTCCACTGTTACCATTGTTTCCATCCCTATTGGTCCTTTGTCCCAGTAGATTTGGCATATCCATACCGGGGGGGGCCCTCCCTTGGGTCGGAGAAGGGGAGAAAGAGCTACACTGCATTGATCAGGAATATGGGATGTCTAATGGGATCAAAGGGGGCTGTGAGAGGCTGCTTGGTGAGAGGGGAACATGGCATCCATCATCTGGTCAGCTGAGTGGATGATTGTTCTGCTTTTCTGGGGCCCCTTCCACCTCCCACAATCATATGGCTGCAGTGGCGTCCTGGGGATGGGGACCTTCAGCAGTGTGTTGAGGCCCAAATGTCTCCACTAGCCACCTCCAGGAACCACCTGTTGAATGGTCCAGTATGACCCCCACCAGGAGGGAAGCCACCAAAGAACACTCTAACTCCCTCCCTGCCAGTCTCTGCTCCTGATGTCAGGGCTTGAGGTGCAAACCCAGGTCACCAGCCTTCCAGAGTGATGCCCCACAGCTTGGCACCATGGAGCCAGCTTCACCCTCTAACCTTTTAATGCTTCTCTTTTTATAAGGGACCCTGAACTGCCAACAGTACTCCTGGTGAGTCCTGACTAAGGCACCATACAGGGGCATGATCACCTCTCTAGACCTACTTGATATGCCACATCCACTTCTATGCAGCTCAAGATTTAATTGCATCATTTGTAATTTCATTACAATGATTATCAAAGTTCAAATCATTACAGATTAGCACTCCCAGATCTTTTTCTTCCTCAGTTTCTGTATTTCCTTGTCCATCAAGTAATAACTTGGCCCCAGAGGCAGATATAGCCCTGGGGTTTAAGGCACTGAGCTGCAAACCTGAAGATCTAGGTTTGAATCCCACAGCCAACAGTTGCATATTGTGTGACTCTAAGCAAGTCACTTAACTTCCTTGTACTCCCAGATCACACCTGGAAATAAGATTCAATTTAGTGTGCCTTTCCTGGTTAAACAATTTGCTCTCCCACCTTTTATTCATTGTTCTGAAATACATCATCCTGCATTTTTCAGCATTAACTGTCAATTTGCTATTGTTGAATCAGATTTCCAGCTTTGCCAGTTTCTGCTGGAATTCCATTATGGCCTCCTCATTTCCACTATCTCCCCAATTTTTGTATTGTCTCCAAATTTACCTAACCAGGTGTTTCTGCTGCACTGCATAGATGGTACATAGACAGTTAAGAGCATTGGCCCCAGCACTGACCAATTTTACACACTACTGGTCACCCTACCCCACTCAAACATTGATCCCCTAATACTCACCCTTTGCTTCTTTTCTCTGAACCAAGAAGTCACCCAGCCTACAATGCCTTCATTTATAGCAGCCTGTTTATTAGTTCTGGGTGAGGTACACTACCAAAAGACTTGGAGTAGTCAAGGTAGACCACCTCCACTGATAGGCCACAGTCTAGAGTCCCATTGATTGGTTCAAAAAAGTAGAATAAATTTGCCTGACATGATCTTCCGCCTTTGAACAATTTTGTATACAGTCCTCCAGCCCTCTACATTTTATATGCTCCTCAATTTTTTCCTTAATAAACTGCTCAATGATTTTGCCAATCACTGATGTGAGGCTCAGTGGTCTGTAGTTCTTATAATCAGATCTGGTGCCTTTTCTGAACATGGATATTACAGTTGCCCATATCCAAGATGACGCTATTTCCACTTTGTCCAATGAGTTTTGAAACATTTGTTTTTTTATGGGACCTATTATCTCTGCCATTTGTTTTAGTAGTTTTGGGTGCAGGCCATCTGGCCCTTGGAATTTGTTTTCACTTAAATCTTTCAGTTGCTTTTCAACCTCATTCTCCTTACTTTTAACTGTTTTATTGCATTTATTTATTTATTCCTGCTATTTTATGTATTTGCCCCTTTCCAGATACACACTGCAGAAAAATTAATGAAATACCTTGATGGTACCCATATCACCGATCAGCTGTACATCGTCCTTTACAATGTGCCCAATCTGCTGACTTGCCTTTTTAAGACTGTTTATGTGGTTGTAAAATATTTTTTTTGTTTGCTATTGCTTGTGTTGCCAATCTAATTTCCATCCCACCTTTAGCTATTCTAAAATGTCTCTTACAACTCTTAGCTTTATCCTTGTACACTTCCCATTCTTTTGTTGGTGTTAATACATTTTGCTGTTTTGTATGCTCTTTTCTTCTGTCTCATTAATTTTTTAATCTTTCTAGCATACCAAGTTGGGATTTTGCCCTTGGGAATATATTTTTCCTTTCAGGAGTGTATTATGGCGCACAGTCTTGAAGCTTTGAGACAATGCATCCCACATTTTGTCCAGACTTAGCCCATCTAAATATTCCTCCAGTCCCACTTCTTTATCTGGTCCTTCATTGTAGCATAGTTCACATTTCCATAACATTTTACTTCAGTTATACCCATCGCCTTGACCCTCAAGTTTACAATTTAAAACTGCACTACCTTATTGTCACTGCCATTATGAGGCTCTCTTATTTTACAGTTTCTTGTTTCCTCTCCCACATTGCTGAGTATTGAATCAAGAGTGATTCCTTCTCTTGTACTATCACACTGTTCCAGGTTGAGTGCTTTAACAGTATTTGAAGTGGTATAGCTATGTACCTTTTATAATTACAGAAAATGTATTAATTTAAGAAGAATTTTAATAGTACTTGAAGACCAAGCCATTGGGGCAGGTATGAAAGAAATTTTTGTTTAAAAAAAAATATTTTGGAGTTAACATTATATTTTATAAAAAGATTATGTTTCACTGTGCCACATGTAGAATATTACTTTAGTATCTGAAGAAGGCTGAGGACTACTATAGTGGGACTGCCGGGTGGGCCTCTGTCATGCAATTTATTATTAGAGTTTGCTGCAATACAAAAATAAATTATTTATACTTACTGTAGGGGCCATTGTAGGTCAATGGCAATTAAGCCCTTTTGTCATGCAAGATTTTTTGACACGTCATTACTGCAAGTTATTGTGCTTCATCATGGCTGACCTCACTGTATATGGTATGGTAAGGGAGCATTAACATAATAGATTCTTGCAAGAAATGACTACAGAACACAATATTGTAGAGGAAATATAGAATTTTGGTTTTAGATGGATGGGAAGAAACAGTACTGAAGTTATAAAATGTTCTAATTTGTCCATAATTAATTTTCTAATAACTGTTTGCCCTGAAGAACAAGACTTTTTGGCCACTTGCCAACAGGCGCTTCACTCATTGTGCCAAACTCACTTCTAAATTTTGGTTAGGAGAACTTCCCTCCTACCTCTCATGTTTACTCTCATCCCCTCCTCACCCTCCCGTTCCCTCAGATCCTCTGTCACTCACACTTTGTTGGTCCCCCATTGTACCATTCTCTTAAGTCAGTGAGGCTTTACCCTTCATTTCCCACAAATGTGGAACTCCCTCCCCCCCAAATATGACTCTCCTTCTCCTCTTCCCACTCTCTTGTCTCTGCCTTACATAACTTTCTCTCATCTAACTGCTCCAACTTTAACCCTTCTTAACTCTCCTCCTATGCCTCTGCTCCTCTCCATGACTCACATCACCTATTAAACCTTCCACACCCCCAGCCTGCATCTCAGCACACTCTCCTCCCCTTTTACCACTATGTACTATGTTACTCAGATATGCCACTTGTAATTAAACGCATATTTCACAGGTATGATATATTTAATTGTATGTTATGTTACAAATGTGACTGAATGATTATTTATGATATTTTTTAACTGTTTTGTTACAAATGTAATTGAATGTTTCATTTCGTGTATGTTTTAAATGTTAAATTGTATGTCTAATTCATCATCCAATAGTAACTCTCCCAGGTTGCACCAGGAGATGAGCAACTTGTTGTTCAGTGTGCCTTCCTGGTGAAATATTTCAATAAATAAATAAATAAAAATGCTTTCTTCGAAACGTTGGCAAGGCAACTTGTAGCAGTGCTGTCATAACTTACATCAGACCCAAAAATAATCCTCATAGCTCTCTTTTGTAATCTTTCAATCTCATCAGACTAACCCACTGTTAATCCACCAGGCCATAACACCACACCATTTTTCAGCACTGGTCTGATCACTCTAAAGCAAAAAATAGATTGGCTCAGACCATATCATCTCCTTAGGGTGATCAAAAAATAAATTAGAGCATTGGCTTTTTCCACAGTGCTTTCTACATACTTGTTTCATGAAAGGTTACCCTGGAGATGAAAACCTAACAATGTTACCCTATCTACTATAGTCCCTTCCTGATTACCAGATTTCAAAGCAGGTACCCTCAAATTGATCCATTTCACAAATGAATTTCTAAGGCTTTACTGGGATGTATATCCATGTTGTTCTTTATTGCTCATTCTTCAAGTCGCTCAAAATCTTCTTGCATTGTACTGCTGGACCCTGTGTCAAAAAGGTTGATGATCATAGTCAGTGTACTTGTTACAGAGTTCAATAGTACTTAAGTCATTTATCATGAACAAAAGCAGGAGGGTGAGTTAAAAACATATTTGTCAATTAAACTTCTCCAAGTCTGCTCAATTTAATCTGCCTGCAGTAGCAAGTGCAAGTTGACACTGTGTACCCTCTCTCTTCTCTCCTGCAGAATAATTTTTATTATGAAATACAAAAACACACCTATCCTTATATTGCAAAGCATCATGGGATGTATATGCAAATCACCATGAAACTGAATGCTGTTTCTGGTTTAAGCAGGAATATATGTTTCAAAGGGCTACTCACATAATTTGTAAAGGCTAAAAACAGAAGACACAGACATGTATTTAGTTCTACCCAGGATTCATCAGCATTCCTCATTTGCATTTCACCCCAGGAGATAAATGGACTAGCCTTTATGTTGTCTTACAGGTTAGGGTCACAGTACACCCCAAAGAAGAAAGTAAGCTAAAAACACAAAGAATGTTAGCACAAAAGCAATGAGACAAGGGTTATCCAAATAGGGCATTGGCAAAAAAAGCCTGGTTTCAAAGAAATACAAAATCACACATACCCCATAATATAGTAGTAGTGGTAGTAATGATTTTATTAATTTGTAATGAACAAGATAAAACAATCCCATTGAGTACTCAAGTACACTCATTTTCAAGGGACACCTTCTACAGTGCATAACCTTGTTACAGTATAGGGAAAACATTTTCAAATATATATATATATATGTACAATAACAATAACTATAATATAATAATATAAAACATCATGGGATATATAAGCAAATCACAAGGAAAATGTTTGCTGATCTTCTGTTCACAGATCTTGCAGATTGTGTGAGAAGCCCTTTGACATCATGCATTCCTGCTTAAAGCAGAACCAGCATAAATTGTCATGGTGATTTGCCTATACATTCCATGATGCTTTGCATTATGGTGCCATGTGTGATTTGTATTTCTTTGAAACCTGGCTTTGTTGCCAATACTGTTTTTGAGTAACCCTTGAATCAGTGCTTTGTGCTGAGGTTCTTTGTCATTTTGGCTGTTTCTGCTAATCTGTCTGCCTAAAGCTACAGGTTAATGTAGTGAACTAGCAAGCTGGAAGTTATAATCAATAATGGCTGAAGATTTCTAAAGTTTTCTGCTCAAACATCACTCTTTTTACAAAAAAAGAGCTACTTTCAGTAGTTACTTTCTTCCCCTGTGTCAGAGCTAGAAATGGTATTGAGATGTGCACAGTGCCTAGAGTTCTCAATCTCCAGGATTGCTTATTTGGCTGATGCAGATCATGTGGCCTGTCATCAGTTTGGACACGTTCAGCATGTGCTTCTTGAAAAAGTGCTGCATCATGATGGCAAAGTGGAGAACTGCCAAAGGGAAACAGATTTCCTTTCGATCTATTTCACAGGTGGCCAAAACATTCAATTTTGGCACATTCACCTGATGCCAGTTCATCACTTGGTCATCATTAATCCTGACTATATTCTGACATTGTCACCAGGCTGAGACCAGCAAGGCTGACTTATTGTTTTTGTGATTAAATTCACTTTATTACAATTTTTAAAACAGTAACAACAACCCAAAAGGGAAACAAATATCCATTACAGTATAAAAATGGGGACAATGAACAATAGATTAAATGAAAATGAACAGAAAGGGAAGGGAATGCAATAACAGTTACCAAACCAAACCATCAACAAACACCCCCACCCTCTCCCATATCCTCATCCCACCCCCAATCTCATTCCCTACCTATCCATAGCTAAGTAATGAAAACCAGGACTATACAAAGAGAATGACATGCTTGTATTGCCCTGAAATCTATGCATATAAGCCATGCTTAGCTTAACCAGAGAGAGGGAGTAAACAAAAACTGCATATTTTTGCAAAATAAAGCAGTATAAAGGCGACCAACAAGTCTGGGCAGTTATGAATTCTTGTAGCCATTCAGTATAAGAGGGCATCTAGTTCCCTTTCCAATGCCTCATGATGAGTAACTTAGTGACTAATGTAATCAAACCCATATATGATTTATCCCTTACAGTCGGAATTGAGGCATGATTACCAAAAAGGCAACTCTCCATTGTAAAGTAATTAGAGTGCCAAAAATATGGGGAAAACGGATTTTTTTATCAATGCCTATAAAGAAATAACTTTGGGACAGGTTCACAGCATGTGATACAGGGTGCCATCTTCTTTATCACAAAATTTACACGTTGGCAAAGATATCTTACCCATATGAAATAACTTGTTGGGAGTATAATATAAATCATGTAAAATACTGAACTGTAATAATCTGAGCCAGTCCTGTTTAATAAGCTGATAAACCTTGGACCATATCTTAGACCAATAGGAATCAGGTCGAACTATATTAAGGGAGTTTTTCCAATAAAAGGCTACCAGTGAGACTGAGTCTTGTTGGTTAATCTATTAATAAAGGCAGGATATACATTTATCTTGAAGAGAATAAGAAACCATTTTCTGAAAATGGGGACCCATTATATTAAGCAATGGAGATTAAACAAATAATGTTTTAAACAGTGCTGGAGTTTTACATAGTTAAAAAATAATTTTGACGTAAATGAGAATTTTTACTGAAAATCTGCAAATGGGAGAATGTTGTCTTCTTTGATAAGTTCTGCTATTGCATCCACTTTTAGGCCCGGCCACTGACCAACTGACAAGAGGATGCCTGAGATACAAAAATTTGGGTTACTGAAAAGATACTGGCTAAGGTCCTTCAGAAGAGAATGCTTTAAATATTTGCAAAGCTGAGAATGGACCCTGATGGACCATCCAATAGGGGTAGTTCAGAGATCCTTGGGCAGACTGGATAAGGAAACATACAGCAAAGAAGGCAGGGATAGATGATATTTACTAGCTAAATGTTATGTTCAAGAGAAAGCGAACTAGGAGAAGAGATACTATTTATTTTGGGATTGCCCCATTGAAAATATTTAGCCCCATGTAGAGATAAACGGTAAGAGTAAAAATCAGGTAATTGGAGTCACCCTAGTTGACATGATCTATAATGTTTCTGAAATGACCTGCAATGAGGTTTATTCAACCAGAAAAAGTCTGTACAAAGTAAATGAAATTTTATGAACCAATTTTTATGGAGGAAAGTATTAAACATTTTGAGGGGTACAGTAGTATTCGCCAGACATTCATTTTAATAATGTTGGCAAAGCCCCTTAGCAAAAGGGGCATGTGACAACATTAATTGAGATCCATTTCTACTTGTCTAAGAACATGGTCCAAATTTAAGGATTTAAGCAAGTTTAAATCTCGACATAACCTAATGCCCAAATATAGTAAAGATTTGGATTCCCATTGAAGGCCGAGCATCAGGATGTCCTCCTTAAGACAGAGGGAAGACAAAGGGTAGATCACTGTTTTGTGTAAATTCAATTTGTAACCTGAAAATTGGCTGAATTAGGAAATTATTTGAAGCACTGTGGGTAACGAAGACCACCAATTTGATATATGAAGCAAGATGTCATCTAAAAAAGTTGACAACTTAAACTTGTGGTCTTCCACTCTAATTGCCTGCATATCCCTAGACAAATTTATTTTACATGTCAGGGGCTCATGGTAAAGGTAAAATCAGTATGGAGACATGGGACAATCCTGATGTGTTTCTCTGGCCAAAGAGACGCATCTGAAAGCTCATTGTTGCACAAGTTGTATGCTGAGTGCTTGGATTATACAATTTATAGTCTATGAATAAATTCATGAGGAATCCCATATTTCTAAAGGACCTAGAATAAACAAGGTCAGGCTACTCAGTCAAATGCTTACTCTGAGTACAGGAAAACCAGCACAGAATCTTTGCTAGTTCCCCTGAATGTAGAGAAAAGGTGGAACAACTTCTGAAAATGGTCACTAGAGTTGTGACCTGCAACAAATCCTGCCTGTTCTGTGCCCAAAAGAACAGTGCAGTGACTACAGTGACCATGATTGAGCACTTACAAAAAAGGTGACTCAGTCATGGTGCCTAAGTACAGAGCTACCTGGCAGGGTAGTGATTGGATATCTGGGTGGGCGAGGTAGGGTGAAGGTAAGTATGTGAGTATATATGCTCATGGGGGAGGAAGGGAAGGGAAGGTATATGGGAGGGGATGTGGTGGGTAGCTGCTGAGCTGGACCACTAGTGTGGTGGGGTGGGTGGTCACTTGGGATGTACAGGGTGCAGGGTTTGGGTCTGGCATGGTGCATTTTTTTTTTGCCTTCAGGTGTTTTTTTATTTTTCCAAGTTTTTCACCCCTCCCCAACAAGCAGTCCCCCTGGAGTTGAGAATCCATTAGTAGAGGAATGCAGGAGGCAAAGTCCACCACATTAAATAAAAACCAATAGGTGTCGGGTGCCCTCTTTATTCTTACCACAAGTGTGCATCGCCAAAATTAATTTCTGGTGATATATACTCACCATAACGGCGATCACTATTTCACATTCACTGTTATTATACAGAACCTTCCAGATCACAGCCAAACATGTAGGTAATATTTTAGCATACAGTTTAACATCCACATTTGACAAGGATATTGCACTTCAATTCTCAGCTCTAGTAGAAGGTTCCACCATTGGCTCCGGGTAATTAGGGCACCAATCGGCAATGTTGCAGATCACTTTATTTCCTGTGCCCCTCTACCCCACCACATAAGGATTCCTACTCTGAGGGGTGGTCCTCGGGGAGAGGGCAGTGAATCCCACATTTGGCACCCTGATTGCCCAGTGAGGTAATGCTGGTGCTCTGAGCACTGTAAGGGCTATTAGAATCCTTCCCTGGTTTAGGAAGAGGGACAATATGGGCCTCAAATAGAGATGGTTCCTGAGGAACAGAAGAACCCAAAAAATTAAATAAACTAGCTAATAAGGGAGTCAGTTCTTCTTTATAAGTTTTACAATAAAAGGGAGGGAACCATCCATCCATTCCAGAACCTTTGTCAAAAGGTAGGGAAGATATGGCAGCAGCAACCTCTTAATCTGTTATTAGGCCAAGCAGGAGAGCTTGCTGCTTGTTAGAAAGACTAGGCAAGTTGATAGTTGACAAGAACTCTTTAAGTGCAATAAAGGAGAAGGGATCGGGAGGAGCGGAATACGGAAGTCAATAAAAGTTCTGAAAAATGACTGCCTCTTCTTAGCATCACTGGTAGGAGTGTAGAGTCAGACAAAGTAGAGGAGAGTGACATTTCTAGAACTCTGATCTTATGAAGCCAATTTTCCACCTGGGCTTGCATTTTCTTTTTGTCAACTGATGGCAGTCTAATTAATTCCCCATGCCATATGGCTTTCAGTGCTCCTCAAAAAGTGTCATAAGTCTGGATTGAGACCTGGTTGTCCTGAATAGACCATTTAAAAAAGGAACTGAAATGTGAAACTGTGGGGAGATCATTCAGTAGTAAGTTGTTGAGGGATCAGGTATGAGAACTAATCATTAGATGAGGGTGGTTCTAAGGAAAGTAAGACCTGAGTGATCTGACAGGACATGAGCTTGTATTTGGCAGTCCTGTAAGAAAGGTAATAATTGGTGGTTAATTGAAAAATAATCTATCCTGGGGAACACTCCATGAGGGATAGAAAAAAGGTATAGTCTGAGTCAGACGGGTGTAACACTTTCCAGGCGTCACCCAATCCATTTGGTCCAAGAATTCCCTGAGAGCCCATTGGGCTGGGGAGAATCCTGCCTTAGTTCTGTATGCCCTGTCTAAATCATTTGCAAGGACAATATTCCAGTCTTCTCCTATAATTGTAAGTAGGTGACTGGGGCCAGGGCTGAATCCAGAACTAGAAAAAAGGAGGGGGTGTCTAAATTGGGGTCATACACAACACCTAAAACTAACTCTACATGGACCAACCTGCCATGTTTAAACAGATATCTTCCCTCCTGGTCCTTAACCTTATTGAGGAAGGCATAGGGGACATATCTGGTGACAAGGATAGCCATTCCTCTCTGTCATGTGCTAATCCCCACACTGAATACTTGTCCAACCCAGGCCTTACATAGGTGGTTAACTTAGGTATCTGGTAAATGGGTTTCCTGGAGAAAAACAACATGGGGATGAAATGTGATCAAATGGGGATGATTTTTTCTAATTTTTCTGAGGTTGTCCCTCCCTCCATTAATATTCCAGATTACAATAGTGAGGGAATTACCCACAAAGTATTAAATATTTATACAAGAACAGATATGTCCCCAAACCCCTTCGTAGTGCATGATATATGATCCACTCCCCAATACCTACCAATCCAACCAAAACCCAATTTATCCAAAATCTTCCCTTACCAAATGTCAAACAAACTGTGTCAGAATGCTAAATTTGCAAAAATAGCACTACTTAGGCCAACTGCCTGCTTCTAACCATATGGTTCATGGGCTGGATTGAGGGATACCCCATCTGGAACATTCACTTAAATCATTCTACAGAATAAAGAGCCCCCACCCCCACCCCACCAGCACCACCACTAGATACATTGCCAAAACCTTGAATAAGGGAAAAAGGAATAATATTAATAATATAATTACTGGTGTTCACTTTTTTCCACAGGAAAACCCAGTTATAAGTTACCATTATAACCAGCTGGTTATAATGGCAAACACGTGCCGGGTCTCCCTTGAAACATGTATGCACCAGTAGTGATCTTCCTTCACTCCTCATTGACCCTCGAGCAATTCCTTCAGCCACAGACTTCACCACCACTCACAGCCGGCAGTAAGTTTTTTTTTACTTAAAAACAAAAGACAGTCATTTTTATCCAGTGATGACCCCTTACAAAAAAAAATGGAAACCAGGAAATGAGTGGAGCACTGTAACCTGGCAGACAGCGGACCACTCAGACTTCTGAATGCTCCATGATTACCTGAACACTGATCTGTTTATTTTATATTATATAACTGCTGAGATGAAAAACTGCATGCCAGCAATTATAAAAATTAAAATATGGGGTGATGTGTGTAAAATTCGATTTTACACACACCCTCATCGTGGGATGCATTTTATAAACCCCTCAGGCTTCACCCTTGGGGTTTATGTAGTATCCCATAACTCAAGTGTGTGTAAAATCTCATTACACACACCACCCCATGTATTATTCTCTAAGTAAAATGACTGAAGAGACATTCTGAATAAATAGTAATTAACTGCCGTTACCAAGATATCTATGCAACTGGATAATAAAATACAATAGTTGCAGCCCCATTATTAAGAATAGGTTGCATACTGTATATATCTCTGAAACTTAGCTTCTAAAGTATTGAGAGGGAGTGCCAGCATGATCAAGAAATTAATGTGCAATCCCATAACTAATCCGTCCCTTTGAGAGGGTAACTATAATAACATATAAAATGATATATACCTAAGCACTCTGAAGAGAAATAAAGTAATCAGAATAGCACTGTTACAGGAGCCAAATATGGCAATGTAAATAAGCTAGATCTAGCGGCTCAAAGTTTTACATATATCAAAAACGAAGAATTGATTAAGACACTTTGAATCTAGAACAAGGCAAAATTATTCTACTCTAGGAACTGGAGTTGCAAAGTCCTCTGTGGTGGCGCCATGGAACATCAAAAATAAGTAAAATGGGCTGGTAACAGCATCAACTTTGATTCATAAGATGACACTTAAACACATTTTGTAAACACTCTAGGTAATAGCCCCACTACTATAATCATTCCTTATTCAATGATTAGAACAAATACACTCAGAATAAAAAGACAAGAAAAGTCCAGTAGGGGGGACAAAACTTTTCCAGAGATATTGCATTTTCCAAATGATGTCCACATATAGAACATTCTGGAAGTTCGTAACAGCTGCATGTCTGACTAGAAAATTAAGCAGATGGCAGTAAACCATTGTAAACAAAACTACTGGTGCTTCAAGTTCTTTGTGGAAAAATAATTAGCAGAGAGTCTGATCTTCAGTAGGACACTGAGAATTATCTCTCATTCAGCTCAACTTCAATGCTTGCAAGTGGTCCCGAGGAAGGCATTATCTAAAAATAAAACAACTGGGCAATAGAAGCAAAAGAAATGCCAACATATAGATGTACAGAAAACTAAACATTCAAAGTCCCAGGATCTCCAACAGAACAAAGCATTGCAGTCACCGAGAAGGAAGTCTATCAGGTTTGTCCATATTCAAAAAAAAAAATGACTTTATCTGCCAATACATAGAAGGAAAGACATAAAGTAAATATTCAATATAAGTTCATCATTGAGGGCAAATTAACAAGTAGATTTGTGAGCAGCTTAAGGCGAACATTCTGGAAGGTGCAGAATAGGAAAATAATGTTAATATTAATACAAAGTCCCAATATCATGGAAAATAACCATTCATACAGAAAAGTTAAACAAAGGATCAATGAGCCTCTGATAAGGAAAAGTGTTAGAGATCTTATTCATTGCAACAGATCTGTAACCTGCAGACCACAATCTAAAAAGAATAAAAGACCAGGGGCACTGCTAGACCATCAACGTAGGTCTGTTACTGTTACAATCTTTAATTAGAACATTAACCAAAAACAAAACCATTAATCCAAAATCATAAGCAATGTTCCTCCACTTAAAATCGTTAACAACTAGAGTTCCAGAAACTTTTCAGTGTAGAATAGCCTTTAGAGCAGTTGGAATAACAATCAGACTCATCTTTTTTTCCCAAAGAAATCAGGATATAATTGTGGGAGTTCTGTGCTAGCTTTCTCAGCCGAATCGAGCCTTTTGGGACCAACAGTGCTGTGAACTTTTAATTTTGCTGGGAATAACACTCTGTGTTTTATTTGGGCTGATCATAGTTTTGATTGCAGAGGTCGATATGCAACTCTTGCCTGTCTTACCTTGAAAGTCAGGTCTTGAACCTGCCTGAGCCTTTTTCCCCCCACAATTGTAAAGATGCCAGCTTCCTCACCTCCTTGATTATGTGGTCCCTAAATAGTTAAGTAACTTAAAAATCAGAGGCTTGGAGGGTTCACCGGGGGTTGTTTTGGCTCTGAGAACTCAGTGCGCCCTCTCTATTATGTAACAGGGACCATTCAGGGAACGGCCAACCACTTTCATGCAGAAGCACTACATTAACTCCACCGCATTTGGCCCTTCCTCTCTTTTGGGCAAACCTAGGAGGACAAGGTTGTTCCATCTGCACTGTCCTTCCAGTTTATCAACCTTGTCCTCTCATTTAGCAATGGTTTTCTTCACACTGATAAGGACAGGTTCTAAATGATTCTGTCGATCCTTCATTGATGAGATACGGACCTCCGTATCAGACACTCTCTGTGTAAGTTACTGTAGGGCCAGATTTATTTCCTTAAGATCTGCTATAATGGTGAACACTGCATCTTTTATTGTTGCCAGTTCTGTATACACCTGTTCAGCTGAAAAATCTGCCAGTGTGGTCAGGGTAGGAGAAGCCGGTGATGAATGATGTCATGGTCTTTTCGGCTGTAAGGCGAGTGCTTCAATTGTATCAGCCGCAGGTGAAGATGACAAAGTTGTCTCTTCTGAAGGTTGGAAATCCATTTGGACATCTTCCATCGATGTCTAGTAAGTACTGCACATTTGAATTCCACAAAATGTGCTGAAATTAGTTGCAAATGAGGGTAAAAACAAGGAATTATGAAACGATCTGAACAGGGCTCCTAACTTCTGCTCCTATCTCATTCCCGGCATCACGTGACTCCCAGCATGGCTGAATTCTATTATAACCTATTGCTGATATTCATGTTAACGCTGCCTGATCTCCAGCATTTCCTAGTTCATCCTAGTTCTCAGTTGTTAACATAACATTCTCTGCCCTTTTTTGCAAGCATTCTCATGCTACTGTACATTGATGGACTGATCCATATTAACCAGAGCATGACTCTTCTAGGGGATCCCTGTTCCCCAATATCCTGGCAGTATATGCAATGGCAAAATTAATTTGCTATGTCTCCAAAACCCAATCATTCTGATGCTGGCATAATTCCCTTTGTGACCTCCATTTCTATCTCTAGCAGCTGTTTCCTGCTATGCTTAGAATCCATTTACTGGCAACCACAGTGTGAAGGGATACACCTCACAGTTGAGATCAGTGTCCATCAGGGGAGATCAGCAGGGGTCCAGTGCCTTGTTCTGCATAGTCGACTACTGATTCTCCCCCTGTCCTAATACACGAGAACCTTCTCAATTAAATCCAAACACAGCCATATGCACTCTTTTGGCAACCATCAGCTGCCTACTCTGCCCCCCCTTACCTGCAAGTCAAGTCAACAGCAACACTGCCAAGGAACTTGATTTCCCACCATCCCTCCAAATAACTAATAGATTAATCTCCTACTTGATATCACTGCTTCTGCCACAGTCTCATCTACTACAGTATCTTCAGCTGTGATATCACTGCATGGGCCAGTCTTTAAAATCATCCCTCTCCTACACAGATCTCCCTCAATGTCTTCAGGGGAACCTCCACAAGCCATCTGGCAATTAGGCTGTTTCTGATGAGGTTTCCCCTGCATATTCCCCTTCTATTGGTGACTGTCACAGAGGCAGCCCCCAGATCCTTGGTCCTCAAAATATATTCCTGGTAGCTTTTGGCTAATCTGAGAATGGAGAGGACTATTGCAAGCCTCGCTAATAGATTGGAGAAGGTTAACAGGATCTGGGGCCCCTTACAAGCTTTACATACTTTGTAAATGTATAATCCATTTTCTTCTCAGGTGACTCTGTGCCTTGTTAATGTATTGCTGTGTTGGGTTTGTTGGGGTGGGTTTGGGGGAAGGGGGGAGAATGAGCCATTGTAAATTCTGTATACTGCCTGCATGGATCTCTTACTTCTGTGGTGGTTCATTCTCTGTATTATAAACTTTAATAAAAGTTGAAAGGAAAAAAAAAAAAAGATATGTTCCTGGTGCCAGAGATCCTTCCTTGGCTGGCAACCAGGCTGTCAGCTAGCACAGTGATTGACATCCTCAAATCATCTAAGTGACTGAGGCCTCAGCAACCCACTGAGCCCACAGGGCACCTGACACCATCCTCCCCGTTTCTCACTTCTTGCTGCACACCAGTCATCTCCCTCTGTCTCTCTCTCTCTTGCCTACTGTTGCTAACTTCATTGCCCTCCTACTTCTCCCGTTGGCACCACACGAGCACCCTTTATATCTCTCCTCTATCAAGCTGCTCCCCTATTTATACTCTCAGGGAGGATGCCAGAGTACCAGTCTTCACTGGCTTACTTCAGTGAACAACAACCTCCCCTTTTGTAAGGAAGGGGTTGTTATACTATATTATACAATGACAAGGGAATTTCCTACCCTCTGATTGGTCAGTTGGTGCCTGGGACAGTGATGATTTTATACAATAACATCACCGTATCAAGGCCAGGCACACACATGACCGCATATCAGATTCAAAAATCATACCTCCTCTTCACAAGTTACCGCCTCTATGGACCGTCAAGCTAAACAACTTCAACCCACCCCCCAAACAAAGTTACCACCCCACAAATGCCAGCCACAACAAATACTGCCTGCAACAATACTAAACAGAAAGCACTTTTAAATAAAGTGCACCAAGTATTTTCCTTTAATACGCTGACACACTAAGCGGCTTCTCAGTCGCGCGCTCAATGGATTCTTCACTCCCCGCCTCTCTTAACTCACTGCTGTACATTTGCCATTGTTCTGCAGAGTTCTCCTGGTACAAATGAGAAAAGCCACATAATGTACCGGGAAAACCTACATTACGGCTTCTGCTATAAAAAACATGCAATCTGCCGGCTTCTCCTGCTTCTGCTGTACTCACCGCTGAAAAGTAAATGAAGCCGTGACACCTCAGTTCCATCAGTACGATTATGAAATCTGGACATCGACCGTGTATCTCACGACCACCAACAGACTCTAAACCCAGAAAAACAAGCTAATTAAACCATAAAAAAACTCAAACAAATCTCAGCTGCATCCCATTTTCACCGGGGGAAGAATGGGGAGTGGGGGTCAAAGTATCATAAGCAAATGAAAGTGTGAGCAGTGTCATACTGGGCAAGGCATACTGCTTCAGCTAAGAGTTCCATCTAGTGGCAGAAACACATATTGGACTTTTTTCTTAAAACATACTCCTCCACCCAGAAAACATTCAATAAAAATGCATAAAAATCTTTATTTTTTAATTTTTTTCTTTATAAATAACAACCGAGTCATTGTATAATAGCAATAAGGCACTCCAGGGTGTGTGTTATCATGCAATAACATCACTTCTGGAGTGGTGGAAGCACTCGGCTTTGCCTCGTGCTTCAACCCACCAAAGGAGTGACGTTATTACACGATAACACACACCCTGTCGTGCTTTAATGCTTAATTAAGCAAATTTAGATCAGATAACATAGTATAAAAGTGATAATTAGAAGAACATGCTATGACAAAAACACATAACCCTATTTAAAATTATATCCAATTTTTGCACGGATGTTTTTGGGGCATGTTTATAAACTGAACACCCACATACAACACTGGCAGTAAAAGATGTTATACTTTGTTAACTCTTACCTCCCTTGCTATACTTGTTACAGTTTACCTAATGGCATCTATTCCTGAGTTAGGTGTTTACATACAGCATAGCCAGCCAGGATGCAACACAGTACATTGTAGTAAATGGCATGTCACAAAATACCTCATAACCAAGAGACTTAATTGCCACTGAATGACACTGTTCCTTGCAGCATACTGCATCATTTTGCAGTGATACTACAAGGTATTACAATGCATCCTGCCTGGCACCACTGTAACTGTTCAATATTCAAGTCAAAGGAGACAGAGCTTTCAACAAACTTTCAGAAACATTTCTAAGTTGGTTTTGATAACTCATTGTCCCAAATGCAACACCTCTATAACCTGAAACACTCCCATCCTTCTTTTGTGACTGGAAATCATTGCCTGAGTTTTATTCACAATTAACCACAATGTAATTACTGGGGGATATTTTTTTCCCATTAGAGAAGTAAGTTATAAGTCACCATTATAACCTGTGGGCTATAACGATGAACACTGGCCAATTTCTCCTTAGCCATGCTCACACTGGCTTAGCGACTACACTTACATGATTCCCATCAGAACCACAGTCAGAGAAACACTCTCCAGAAATGGCACTGACACAGCAAACTTTTTGACAGAAATAAAACAGCCAAAAAGAAAAAATCCCCAACCTTCAACAGAATCTACAGTTTAACTTATGTTCTGTGCCCCACTTGCACTCAGTCAGCCTCGCTTACCAGTCCCTGGCATTTCCTAGTCTTTCAGATGATAAACTACTAATGCAAAACAAGAAACAAAACCCAAAGTTCCCAAGTCTTTATATTTGCAAAATGTTTAGATATTTTTTCAATTCTGGTTCCTAGTTGTCACGGAGAAATGCAAATGAACTAGAGAGTCAGACCTCTCAGGCTCCTTTGCATATTCTTGTCACAATGACAACCCAAAGAACACCTTTAAAATATGAACAAAAATTACTTGCCAGAAAAGTTTCAAAACTACTGTTAACAACATTTTAACCCCTTGTATAAAAGTCTAATGATTATCTTGTCTTGTGAAAAGGATTATAATACAAAAAAAGCACACAAGGTTTTACTAAAAAACATAAATTATTTTATTAACTCTAGTTGGGGAAAAAAGCATCCCCAAGCAATTACATATAACAATGCATGAGGGTGAGTGCATAAATGAGAAATTAATGCCCACCCTCGGTGTGTGACGCTTTTATAAACCCTTAGGGCATCACCCTCGAAGTTTATGCAGCATCTCACACCTCGGGTGGGCATTAATGTCTCATTATGCACTCACCCCATACATTATTGTATATATAATTACTGGCGACCCCCTTTAATAACCTGAATTCAGATACAGTACAAATGCCGTAATAACTCGAAATCGAGTTATTACGGCATTTCAAAATGTTGCAGTCACTGTTAGATTTCTCGAGCGGTACTCTGCAACTCGAGACAGTTCACACGTTAACTCGGACATTTTCCCCCTGCAAAGCGCTTCTGCTTAGCACTGCTACCTTCAGCACAACTGTACCCACAGCACAAGTAACTCACAAAAAACACTTCAGAATCCCTCACTTTTCTTTCTTGTGCAGAATACAAAAACACAGTGCAACAGTGCCAATTTCAGCATACTCCCTTGCATTTTTTTCTTCTCTATTATGGGTCACCATGGCAACTGGAAGATCTTCGTTACCACACCAACGCTTCCTGCTCAGCGTACTGCAAACAGCAACATTTGAAACAAGTTTCTCAAAGCTAAAAATGTTTACCTTGCCAAACCACTTTCTTAAATGTTAAATTTGCTCTCAACTGTTTAACTATGATCACCAGTGGACTTCCACAGCATACTCCACCAGAATTGTCACGGACTCCTAGTATTTAAACGATTCAAAGTTCGTCAGTTAAAGAAAAAAAAATACTGTTCCTCTTAGTTTTCAACATCTAAAAAAACTATGTTAAATCAGTTTGACAATGCCTATTGTGTTACACAACTTTCAAATAAAACAAATTCTGAACAAGTAACAGGATATTTTTCCTATAAGAAAAACACCGGGTAAGCACCAGTAATTATAAACAATAAAAGATAGGCAAGTGTGTGCCTATGAATATTTTTTTCACACCCTCGGTGTGTGATGACTAAATAAACCTCTTGAGCTTTGCTCTCGAGGTTTATGAGTCATCACACACCTCGGGTGTGAAAAAAATATTCATAACACACACTTGCCTATCCATTATTCCCTATATAGTAAACATAGAAACATAGAATTTGACGGCAGATAAGGACCGCTTGGCCCACCCAGTCTGCCCATTTCCCTACCTACTGGATAAGCTGCAGATCCTAGTTAACCAGCAGCCTACTTCTTCCTACCCCCATCCCCCAGAACTGCCTTATGACTATCCCATGCATGCTTGAATTCCACCACTGATTTTGACTCCACAACCTCCTTGAAGGCCGTTCCATGCATCCACAACCCTCTCTGTAAAAAAATATTTCCTTAAATTACCTCTGAGCCGCCCCCCCTCTATTTTCAAATTGTGCCCTCTTGTTCTTGCACACCTCTTTTTTTGAAAGATGCTACCCTCTTGGACTTTGTTGATTCCCTTGAGGTACTTGAACGTTTCTATCATGTCCCCCTCTCCCTTCTTTCCTCGAGGCTATACATATTAAGCTCCTTAAGTCTCTCTTCATATGTCTTCCGGTGCAGACCCTGCACCATTTTAGTTGCCCTCCTCTGGACAGCTTCCATCCTGTCTATGTCTCTTTATGGAGATTGGGTCTCCAGAACTGCACACAATACTCCAGATGGGGTCTCACCAGCTGTCTGTACAGAGGATAATAACTTCCTGTTTTCTACTGGTGATGCCTCTCCTATGCATCCCAGTATCCCCAACCCTCCTTGCTGCCCTCTCACATTGCTTGCCCGTCTTTAGGTCATCTGATATGACTACCCCAGGTCCCTTTCCATTTTTGTTGTTGTTAGTATCTCACCCCCATTGTGTACTCTTCCCTGGGTTTTGTTTCCCAGGTGCATTACCTTGCACTTCTTAGCATTGAATCTAAGCTGCCATACATTTGACCATTCCTCTAACCTTGCCAAGTCCTTTCTCATCCTTTCCACCCCACCCTTGCATCAACTCTGTTGCAGATCTTTGTGTCATCTGCAAAGAGACATACTTTTCCTTCCAGTCCTTCTGCAATGTAAACATAAAGACATTGAAGAGGACAGTCCTAATACTGAACCCTGCGATCCCACTAGTAACCCTCCTTTCTTCTGAGTGGACTCCATTTACTACTACTCTCTGTGTCCTATTCTCCAGCCAATTCTTTACCCAGGCTGTCATCTTGGGACCCACTCCCAGGCTGGCTAACTTGCATATTAATCTTTTGTGTGGGACTGTGTCAAATGCCTTGCTAAAGTCTAGGTAGGCCATGTCCACAGCCCCTCCCTGATCTACTACTTTGGTCACCCAGTCAAAGAAATCTATCAGATTCGTCTGGCATGACCTTCCGCTGTGAATCCATGCTGCCTAGGGTCCTGTGCCCCTCTGGCCTCTAGATACTCGACAGTTCTTTCCTTTAGAAGTGATTCCATCATTTTCCCTATCACTGAGGTTAAACTAACAGGTCTATAGTTTCCTGCTTCTGCCTTGCTCCCACTTTTGTGAAGGGGAATCACATCTGCCCTCCTCCAGTCCTCGGGTACCACCCCATCCTCCCATGATTTGTTAAAAGGGTAGTCAGTGGTGTCACTAGTTCTACCCTTAGTTCTTTTAGAATTCTGGGATGAATCCCATCAGGCCCATTGCTTTGTCCACCTTCAGTTTTAAGAGTTCTTTCAGAACCCTTTGTTCTGTAAATGGGCGGTATCAACTTCTGTATCCAGAGTGTTACTACTGTTTGTTTTATGTACCTCCCTCTTCCTTTGTAAATACTGAGCAAAAATATTTGTTTAGTATCTCTGCCTTTTCACAGTCTCCTCTGCCCACCCTCCCTCCCTTTATTAAGCCTCACTATCCCTCCCTTGGTCTTCCTTGGCTCCTGATGTACCTATAAAAGGTTTTATCCCCCTTCTTAACTGAGTTGGCTATCTTTTCCTCGGTTTGGGCCTTTGCTGTTCTGACTGCCTTCCCAGCCTCCTTTGCTTTAACTGATACAGTTCTCTGTCCTGCTCCTTCTGCGATTCCTTGTACTTCCTGAATGCTTTCTTTTTCTCTTGAACCTTCACTGCCACTTCCTTTGAGAACCATAGTGGTTTCTTACATCGTCTTGTTTTGTTTATTTGCTTCACACAAAGGCTCGTTACCTCTGTGATGGCAGTTTTTATTATTCATTGTTCTTCCACCCCTCCTTCCTGCCCATCATGCGCATCTCTTAGGCACTCACCCATTTTGGCAAAGTCAGCCTCCTAAAGTCCAGTACTTTTGTCTTTGTATGGCTTGACTCTATTGCTGTGTTTATTGTGAACCATACTGTTCGATGGTCGCTAGTTCCCAGATGGCTACCCACTTCTACATCTGTAATCCTCTCACCATCTCCATTTGAGAGAATCAAGTCAAATATTGCTCCCTCTCGAGTGGGCTCCAGTACTAGTTGTCTAAGGCATGCCCCTGTAGGGCATCTAGAATAACTGCACTCTTCAAGTGGCAGCTGCAACTGCACTCCAGTTAACATCTGGCATATTCAGATCACCATCAGCAATATCTCCCTTTTTCTGCCATTCTAAGTATACTTTCTATCATTTCCTGTCCATTTCCTCCCCTGAAGAGAGGTCTATGTACAACCCCTCGCGTATTGTGGTGCCATTGCCTGTCTCCAAATTTACCCACAGTGCTTCTTCTCCTCCTGTGTACCTTTTTGTTCTGTTGCTTTTATTCCTTCCCTTATGTAAAGAACTACTCCTCCTCCTCTTTTACCCTCCCTGTCCCTCCTGTACACAGTGTATCCTGGTATGTTTATGTCCCAGTCATGGTTTTGTGTGTACCATGTTTCTGTGACTGCCACGATATCCATATGTTCTTCCTCCATCAAGGCCACTAATTCAGGAAGCTTGTTACCCAGACTACGGGCATTAGTACTCATTGCTCTCCATTTAACTTAGTAACTGGGGAGCATTTTCTCCATGGGGAAGCCCAGTAATAATTTGCTGTTATAGCCTGAGGATTATAACGGCGAAGATGCATTGGGTATCCCTCACTCCACACAGGCTCAATCCTCCACTCTTCACTTTTCATGTGCTCTCTACTTTACCAGCAGTAGCACTTGGTGGTAAGTAAATAAGTATTAAAAAACTCACCTCACGTTAACCTTCACAAATCCTTCCTCGATTAAATCTTATTTTTTTGTTGTTAAAAAAATTGAACATTTTCAGCAGCTGCAGATACAGCAGACCACACCTCAGCCCAAATGGACCATGGCTGAACACTGATGTAGTTATATTTTATATAACTGTTGTGGTGAGAAAACACTGCCAAGCAATTACATACAATAAAACATAGGGTGGTGTGTAAAACTTGAATTTTACACACACCGTTGGATGCTTGAATAAACTTCTTGAGCTTCGCTTGTGGGGTTTATATAGCATCCAACAACTCGGATGTGTGTACAATTCAATTTAAACACACAACCCCATGTATTATTATATACTTATTTCCAATGTTGAGTTCAAAACCAATGTTCCATTATTGGAAAATCCTCCTGTAATTTCTAACAAAGGTTATATTTATCTTCTGTGGCCACAAAAATCCTGTCAGTGACATGCAACTAGATAGTGTTGTGTTTCAAAGGGAGAGGCAATACATTCACAAGCAGTGACAACAACAAGGACCCCTGTCAAATGTCCATAGAAATAGGTCACTAGACATAATGTCTTGAGTCTGTACTTCCTGAGTCCTATTTTGGCTATACTATACTATATGAACAAAGGCAGGGCATCATTTGAAACACGTTCCCCCTTTCACCTGTTCATTGGCATGGGATGATTATCAATACCAGTGTCCGTGGACAAATCCATGAACATCACGCTAGAGATGTTGTGTGAAGTTTTAATCTGTCACTGAAGTTAAGGTGAATTTACAAATTTGCCTTTGTGAAGCAGTTTGCAAATTTTTGTCATCCACTTGGAAATTCGCTTTTTTTGCAACTTCACCTAGTAACTTTAACTGACAACTTTGCCTTTGTGGTACATTTGGGCAAAGTTTGCTCAAACTGAGTCTTTTGGTGAACAAGTACCTGTAGTTCTCATGGAAACAGCTCCTGCAGATTACATGCTACTTTTCTATGCACAACCTGAGCCTTAGTTTCATTTTGCAGTCTGAGTGAGTTAGTGGAAGAGGTCAGATCTGCTGCTTTTAGAGCATTCAAAAATCTTATAAAACAACAACTGTTACAGCTTTTTCAGATGTATTTGTCATCTTATCATTTCGCAGCAGTTTGTGATAGTTCTTGTAGGTGTTGTCTTTATTTATTTTGCTGTATATTCCCTACTTCTATTTCTTCTATTTGCTTGTGTTTACTATCTGATTTCTTTTTATTCTGTTTTGTTTTTCAAAATCAAAATGAGTGGGACCAGCGAGGAGGAGACCAGGAGGAGTGGGACCTGGACCAGTCCCAGCAAGCAAAAGGGTGTGGAGTCAATGTATGGGACATGAAACCTATCCATCTGAAATAGGCAGCTTGGGAACCAGGAGCACTGGGAGGGGACCACCCATACAGTGCAGAACTAGCAGCAGCAAGCAGTGGTACCACCACCAGTTGACCCTGATCCAGTACATCCTGTACCTGCTGCAGCACCTGCCACTGTACTCCCTGTGGTTGTGCCACCACCTGAGATTCATGAGGAGGAGGGGTTTCACCCAGGATCATGTGGCTCCTCCCCTCAGCAACAGCAGCAAAGATGCCTTGTTTGGAACTTTTGTGCAATCGACTCCACTGACAAGAGTGTGGTGACATGCACATTGTGTGACACCATTATTCGGTGTGGTAAATGGAGCAGCCATTTGGGCACAGGTGGCCAGCTCACCCACCTTAATGCGAGGCACTGATGGAAGAGGGAAGAACACACGAGGAGAAAGTCTGAAACAGCTGAGAGGTGTGGAAGGGTGGCACCACTAGAACTCCTTCCATGCCATAGGGTGGGTAGCACAAAAAGAGGTGTTGCCATGTGTCGTCACTCAGTGGACAGTCCCTGGAGAGGGACACAGAGGATATGGAATGGAGTAAAAGAAGGAGCTAAAGGCAGACTCAGGTGCTGTGGAGTCAACTGGGAGACTGGCCTCAGATCCTCCTACTTCATCCCTCTGTACAGAGGTGACACAGATGTGTGGGAAGAAACGGGAGCCTTACCAGCAAGTTGTTGCCATAAAAAATTAAACTATGCAGGTGTTGCTCCAAAACCAATCATGCATTCTGAAGGGTCTTGCAGAACTTCGTGGTGGCATTGCACCCTCTGTCCCCAGGACATGGCCCTATTCTTCCATTCTTTACACTCCTTTATTCGAGATATGTTATCTGACTTAGTGTCTCTTTTATTCTTATCTTCACCTGCTGTAAAAAAAATTAAAAAGTAAAAACAAAAACACAAAAATATTTGTGCATCTTAATTTCTCTCTGTGCTGATTTCTGATACTCCTTCCCTCTATCTACTAAAACTCTGCTGTCAGCTATCATACTCCTGCTTAACAAAAGAAAAAAATCTGATTCCCTCTGTATATACTCTTTCTTGTGCAACTGTGCAATCCTTTCACTATCACTCTCTTCTTCTCTACCAGAATAAATATATCATACTGCTTTAAGTGAAATCATGAGAAAAACTCAAGATACATAAATTCTGTGCTCTAAGAATTTTTCTGAACTCCCAGAATAAAAATATCAAGCTGCTGCTTGCTGCTACAGTGTGGTGTTTTATGGTTCAGTCCCCCACCACAGTTTTTATAAATCACTTCAGAAGAAATTGTGAGAAAAGTACAACATATACAAATTTTGTGCTCCCAGAATTTTTCTGAACTACCACAATAAATATGTTAGGCTCCTACGTGATTAAACACGATGCCATGCCATGATTCAGTCCCACCAACACAGTTCTTGTCATGCACATTAGGATATGAACTTTAGTGCCCCCAAATTTTCAGTTAAAAAAAATAGTTTTGCAAATTTTCACATGCAGAAACAAAATGAAATGGATTCTCAGAATGAATATGCTGTTTATGCACTGTGGAAATCTCACACCACAGCACCTGTCTCAAGGAACTTAGTGACCACAATTACGCATGTCTTTGCATGAAATGGTAATACCTACTTGTGGTGCTGATCTGGATAATGGTCCTTGAATATCCCTTTGTGTCCTAACAGCAAAGGTAAGTATTTTATTTTTACTTTTTGGCATGGGAGCAGTGTATTTCTAACCAGCTTTTGTTCCAGTTTCTCATTGCAGGTATTTAACAAAGGGTGATTACATCCTATTGCTGCATGGATCCAGCCTAGATCTGGTTATTTAATTTAGCAGTATTACTCACCATGGAAGATAAGTAGTCTTTGTTTTTTCTATTTTGCTTTTAAATTCCTAAATACTATCTGTATGTCACGCTCTGTTTTCTGCTCTTGTTCCTCTTGTTTCAGATATTTTTCAACTGTGTGACAACGTAGAATGAGGCAGCAGCACCAGGTAGATGGTTGATATTTATACTGGATACAAAGAATGTGCTGACTTTAATAAGACCACACTCAGTGGTGAAGAAGCTGGAGGAGGAGGAGGTGGTCCAATGTTAATCACACCAGAAATCTGGTGGAAAAGATGACAATGTCTTGCATGCTGTAGGAGGATGCATTCATGACGATGAGAGAATGTAAAGAGACCTATGAATGTGAGACATAAATTATTTAGATGCTAGTACACTACATGCTATTAACTAAAAATACCACCAACAGTTTAATCTGGTTCAGTGTCAGTTGGCATCATCTGTATCCCCTTCCCCCAGGATGAAGCTTGTGGTAGGGTCATGGGATTCAGACTCAGACACCAGTTTGAATGAATCAAAATAAATCAACTTTATTCAGCCAAAAAAAACAAAATCTAAGCGAACTGTACGACAAAGAAAATAAAAAAAGATAGCACTGCTGTTGCAACAGACTTTAGAAGCAGAAGAAGGGGTCTCTAAAAGAAAAGCTTGCAACTCTGCCACATACTCCTCCCCACCTAAGAGGAAACCCTAGGAAGGGTTTTCATATAACGTGGTAAATATTCCCTAAGCAGGTAGTAGTCAACCAGATCTCTCCGAGAAGAGATGGAGCTTCAGCCCTCCCACTCTCCAAAGCTCCATCTCGGGGTTTCCTATTCAAAATCAAAATCAAAAATAATGTGGTATCAAAGGCTATCCTCTGATACTTACATCTTCATTACCCTGAGGTCTGTTGCTACCTGATTAGATTCATCTAGTCCTGCTCCATACCGGAACATAAAGTCTGCATTCCTGTTAGCAGAACTGGATCTGTGTTTAATGGTAAACTTATATGGCTGTAAAGCCAAGTACCATCGCATGACACAGGGATTCTTTTCCTTCATAGCTTAAAGCCAACATAAGGAGTGATGGCCTGTCCAGACTTTGAAATCTACCCCCCCAAAGGTAAAATTTTAAGGCTTCTATTACCCATTTTAGGGCCAAGCATTCCTTTTCAACAGTTGAATACTTGGTTTCCCTAGTATGCAACTTCCTACTAATGTAAATCACAGGATGTTCCTCTCCCTCCACTATTTGAGTTAATAAGGCTCATATACCTGTATTGGAGGCATCAGTCTGTACCACAAAAGGTAGGCTAAAGTCAGGGCTCCTAAGTACAGGGAAGGCACATAAGTATCCTTTTAAGGTGCAGAACGCCTCTTCACAAACTGGTGTCCATTTTACCTTGGTTGGATTATTTTTCTTTGTTAGATCTGTCAGAGGGCTTGCTATGGTTGAAAAATTAGGTACAAAACTCCTATAATATCCAGCAAGGCCTAAGAAAGATCTTACATGATGTTTGGTAAGAGGGTGGGGGCTATTGGCCACGGCGTCCACCTTCCCCACATCTGGTTTTACCTGACTGTATCTTATCCTAAACTCCAAAATCTTAACTTCTCTCATGGCCAGAGCACATTTGTTAGGATTTATTGTTACTCCTGCCTGGACAATGGCTTCCAGGACCTGGTTCAAATGTTGTAAATGGTCTTCCAAACTGGGACTGAACACTATTACATCGTCCAGGTATGCAGCACTGTATCCCATATGTGGTCTGAGAATATTGTCCATAAACCTTTGGAATGTGGCAGGTGCTCCGTGGAGCCCAGAAGGCATGGTCTTAAACTGAAAATGTCCCAGAGAAGTGCTGAAGGCTGCTTTGTCTTTGGCTAATTGATCAAGGGGTATTTGCCAGTACCCCTTTGTAAGGTCCATGGTACTAATGTATTGGGCCTTCCCTAGATGATCAATAATGTCATCAATTCAAGGTATAGGGTATGCATCGAATTTTGAGATTGCACTGAGTCGGTGGAAGTCCAAGCATAACCTTATGCCTCCTTCCTTTTTTTCAGCCACAACCATTGGTGAACCCCATTCACTAGTGGATGGTTCTATCCCACCAAGTGCCTGAATTTTCTCCCATTCTTTGATAACCTCACCCCATACCTTCTCTGGTAGGCGATAGGGTTTTTGCTTGACAGGTGTTCCCTGATTTACGTAAATATGATGTTCTACTCCATGGGCTTTCCCAGGCTGACAGGAGAACAGCCCCTTATAGGAATCCAATATTTTATTCAGTGCCCTCTGTTTTGGAGTGTCCAGTTCTGGGTTTATATTCACTGTTTCATATCCCTCGCTGCCTTCTAACCTCTGATAGACTTATTCTAGTTCACAATTAGTTTGTTCGGGATATACAAATGATACAGGGGATGGTTTTCTCTCCTGCCATTTCTTTAAAAGGTTGGTATGGTAAATCTGCAGTTTTTTCTTCTTTTGGGGACATCAGTTTCAAAGTTAACAGGCCCAACCTGTCTTTGAATTACATAGGGATCTTGCCATTGCATAGTTAGTTTCCTGTAGAGGGTAATAGTAAAAGCACTTTATCCCCAGGTTGTAAGTCTTTATGGCCTACCCCTCTATCATAAGATTGTTTTTGGGCTATTTGTCTTCCTTGGTTATACTGATGTGCCAAATCAAAGTACTGTTTCAATCTCTCCCTTAATTGAGTAATGTACTCTAATGGGGGTGTGCCCTCTATTCCCTTTGTTCCTTCCCCCTGTTTCTTAATAATATCCAAGAGCCCCCTGGGATTTTTCCCATAGAGTAATTCAAACAGAAAGAACCCATTAGAGGCTTGTGGTACCTCCCTGTAGGCAAACATTAAAAAAGGCAGATGTACATCCCATGCCCTCCCTTCATCTTTCACAAATTTTATCAACATATGTTTCATCATTTTGTTGAACCTCTCCAGCAACCCATTGGTTTGAGGGTGATATGGAGAGGTGTATAAGGCCCAATACCCAGAGACTGGTAGAGATGGGTCAATAAGCATGACTGGAAATTACTACCTCTGTCTGTCAAAATTTCTTTGGGCACCCCATTCTACTAAAGATCTCTAGTAATTCATCCAGTATATGACGGGCCATGACATTTCATAAGGGAATCGCTTAAGGGTAGCGGGTGGTGTAATCACATACTACCAGGATGAATCGGTTCCCCTTACTGCTTCTAGGTAATGGACCTACAATGTCCCTAGCCACACGTTCAAATGGTCTGGTAATCAATGGGAGTGGCTGTAGGGGTACTTTGTCCATCTTGATAATATCTGCTACCTTCTGACACTCAGGACAACTGCTACAATAAGTCGAAACTTGATCATGGATTCCTGGCCAGAAGTACCAGTATAACATTCTACTTAAGGTTTTATCCCTTCCCAAATGGCCTGCCATAGGAACACCATGGGCTAAGGATATTAATTGTGCCTTATATTGTAAAGGCACCACCAGTTGTTCTACTACCAGCCCTGTCTTAGGATGTTTACATTCTCTATACAACAGGTGTTCATGTATTACATATTTAGGATACTCTGCTAGGCTATCTGCTTTCACCACCTGTGAAAAAAAAGAACTCAATGTGGAATCTTTACTTTGTTCAGTTTTAAACATTTCATTTATATTCTGTTTGCTCATAGTGAGTACAGTATCCTTATTACAGTTCCACAACAATTTTTCTCTTCGTTTAGTTAGTTTTGACTTTCTGTCTTTTCCAGGGCTGTTAAAAACATCGTCATCAAATGGGAACATTTGAGACAATGATGGTGCCTGCTGGCTTTGTGTGCTGGTGGTGACAGCCACTACTTTACAGTTTTTAGGCATAAGTGTGTCAAAATCTGGATAGTCATGTCCAATTACCACAGACACAGGAAGGTTAGGCACCAACCTAACTTCCAGTTGCTGTACCTGTCCTTGTACCCCCAGAACGGCACACTGAACTGGATAGGTATGAATATCGCCATGAATGCATGTGACCCTGGTTGTGCTCTCACTCTTCTCCTTAGGCAACAGACATGCTTATACTAGTGTCTGTTTACTATCAGAGTCTAATAGTGCAGGCATTTCTTTCCTGTTTAAATGTACCATAGTCACATATTGACCTCAGTTGGCCAGAGCTAGATGGGAGTACTCTTTCTTTTTGTGGGGGCAATATCTAGCAATGTGTCCTTTGCCCTGGCATTTATGGCAGATAATGTCTGGGTTCTGGCTCTTTCCTGATCTGTTAGGCCCTGTAGCAGTACTATTTATAGTTCCCCCAGTTTTAATAGTAGTATTGGTAGTAGTAGAAGAAAGGGGTCTTACTGTGGGTGAGGGTCCTCGCATTCCATAGTGGCCTTTTGCTCTAGAAGGTCTAGCAGTAATATAATCATCCGCTAAATCGATGGCCTTCTGTGATGTTTTAGGGCGATGTTCCCTCACCCACATTTGGACTTCTTGCAGTAATATCTTGATAAATTGTTCCAATACAATAGCTTTCATCACTTGTTCTATAGTTCTCGACGTGGGTTGTAACCATTCGTAACACAAATCCTGGAGTCATGTCTAAGCTTCTTGAGGTGACTCTGCATTGTGATATCGGTAGGTTCGAAATCTCTGATGATAAGTCTCCACACTAATATCATATCATTTCAATGTTGCTTGCTTCAGATATTCATAATCATTAACATGCCTAATATTGATGTGACTATAAGCAAGTTGGGCCCTTCCAGACAAATATCGGGCTAATCTCACTACCCATTATTCCTTAGGCCATTTGCATGCTTCAGCCACCCTCTCAAAGGTTGCTATATATGCCTCGATGTCATACATACCTGTCAGTTTAGAAAGTTTGATACCTTCTGGTCTGTCCACCTCTCCAGACACAGGTGGTCTAGCCACACCTATTGTCTGGATGGCTTGTAGTGTATCTGTCCATCATGCTTCTTTTTGTAAGCAATCATATTCCCATTGCCTCTTTAAGTCCAGCTGTTGGGTACATAACCACTGCAGAAGATCTTGCATCTCCTCAGGGGGTCTCTTGTCATGCACATCTCTCTCCACAGCCATAGATCCTTCTTCTTTGTCCTTATCCTCCATCTTTGTCTCTCTTCTCTTAACATCTGGTGAACCAGTCCACAAAGGCTCTTGTGTTATTTCAGTCATTTTGCGAGTCTGCATACCCTCGGATACAGGTTGACTGGTAACTGGAGGACTGGTAGCTGTTTGATCCATCCTCAGGTGTCCTGAATGTCTTGTCCGATATTCTGGGTTCCAAGACCACTAGACACAGTCTTGAAGCATCCCACTTCTGACATCAGTGTGGTAGGGTCATGGGATTTAGACTCAGACACCAGTTTGAATGAATCAAAATAAATCAGCTTTATTAAGCCAGAAAAAAAATCTAAATGAACTGTACGACAAAGAAAATAAAAAAGGATAGCACTGCTGTTGCAACAGACTTTAGAAGCAGAAGAAGAGGTCTTAAAAGTAAAGCTCTGCAACCCTGCCACAAGGCTTAAAATAGGCAGAATTGTTTAGCCCTACTTTCCCGATTAACAAAAACTAAATTAATAAATAGTACACTCCCTACTGTGTTACAGCTGTGAAAGGAAAGCAAAAACAAATAAAAGGAAAAAAAGAACTTTGGAAAAGATACCTACTTTCACATTGGTGATGGCCATGCCATGAATGGCACAAAGGTGCCCCAGACTGAGGAGGCAGAGGAGGAGATGTCTTGCTTACTGGATGAGAAGGCAACAGGACCTGTGCAGACAAGGATCAATTATTTAGACTGTACTAAGGCAGCCACTGTGGGTGACCACATGGTAGTATATCCATTGTCCAACCCATTTCTTACTCTACCTGTCACCAATGAATGAAAAAGAGAAGTCATTTAACAATATTTGGCTAGAGTGGTGGCTGTCACAACCCTGTGGGCACCTAACCAGGTATACAAAATGAACCCTTAAATACTCTATGAAAGACCTTAAATAAATTCTTACCTTTTCCAAGTTTGGTATACCATTAAGCTTATGAACAGTGTTGTCAAAATCTTAGCCATCCAAATAACACATGCAAAAAAAGGAAGGACTTGGAAGACATAGGCAGTCTTTTTAAAATAAGAGGATTTACTTAAAATGAATAAAATATGTAAAATGTAACCACAGAACAATATATCACAAAACATACAATCACTTAAAAGAACAAGGTTTAAAGTGCAATTCCCTACCAACATACAGTTAGACTTTTCTATCTAATGTATAGTTTCTTACAGTGCTTTAGGTAGCTGTTGTTTCAAGAGTCCAAACAGGAATATGTCTAAGTGGAAATACCGAATACAGTTAAACTGTCTCTGAACCAGCCCCTTCCATGATGTCACCTAGCTCCTCCATGTAAAATATAAACATTAATACACACGGAATGTCCCATCACTCAGGAGGTATATTAAATAAGGTGACATCAACAACATCTCGTTTCCCAAATGACTTCTTTGATCTTGAGTGTTTTCCTGCTCCTCTTTGATCTTTGAGCAGTTCCTAGTTCCACACTTCAAAGGCGGGAGGTCATAAATTGCAACTCCTCTAAAATGTCATAAAATTTTATGCTCCATCCTTGCAGCTGGTCAGCTATAATTAAGTCAGATAAACAGGAGACCCTTAATTATGCCTCTCTAGTCTTTAATTATCTCCTGGCTTTCAGGTTAACATAGATCCTAAACAAGGCTATAAAATGTGAGTTCTTGGAAGTTAATCACATCACAGAGACTGCTGTTTAACATATACTGTCTTTTGAACTGAAACCTTGGGGGGGGGGGTTATCCCAGGAGCACAGGATATCTCATCAGAGACACTCAATAACACATTTTTATATTAAAAAATCATAGAGCAATCAGAACCAGCTGTCCAAGTGTCACAGTGGCCACACCATTTGTCTGTTTCACACTCCCAGTCTTCCTAAACCTGTCACCTGTGCAGAAAAAAGAGAAATACTTTAACTTGACTTGGCCACCATTGTGGCCACATGGCATATCTGTTGTCCACTCCTTGTCTTCTATACCTGTCACCTGTGAAGAAAAAAGAGAAATCATTTATCCTGACTTGACATGTTTACCTGTAAAACAAAAACTTAAAATTAAGACTTAAAAAAGGAAAAATGTAATGTAATGATTCTTTCTATCAAATTAGTGATGGCCATGGTATGTATTGGCACGATTGTGCCACAAAGAAGGGTGGTGGAGGAAAAGGTAACATAAGTCTCTGCCTTGTGGTGGGCTATCTGAAGTGAGAGGGAGACAAAAGGAAATAAACATACTATATTGTCTTGTAAGCAAGGTAGAAGCCCCTCCTGTGTGAGGATGGACTCATCACCAACAGTGAGGATAAGGAGTAAGAAAAACAATGAAAGTAACTTACCATAACAGCAGACAAAGGTGACCCTTGCAGGATGTCAGATCTTGTTGTCTTGAAGGACTGGCTGGCTGAAGACTCAGCTTGAGGTCTGCCTGGCAATGGCATTTACACTGGCTTAAAAGTCTGGGTTTCTCAGTCTGGATGCATGAGGTGGATGTAGCAGTGGCCCTTGTTTGTGGATGAGGAGTTCACATGCAAGCCACAGGAGGAGCAGTAGGTGGTGTACTGATTGCTGGTCTGTGCATGGTCTGCACAGTTGGCAGTGACAATTATACTGCCTTAAGAATCTTTGTTTTCCAGTCTTGATCCATGCAGTTAAGATGGTGGTGGCCAATGTTATTGTAGGCAAACTTGACATTTAACTACGTAGTGTTCGCTGATTTTCTAGTTTGTCTATAGGCATGGCATAGTTGAGGGCTGATGGAGGTAATCAGATTGATGTATAAAACAACAGCACAACTTAGGGGAAAATATGTATAATGACAGGAAAGCAAAACTTAATCATAAAGAAAAAGATTCAACTGATAAGGAGGAAAGGATGGATCAATCACTTTTGCGTTTATGATATAATCATTCTCATCAAGGAAGCAGCCTTTGTGGTCTTCCAGGCTGGAGTTGTCACCATATGATAATTCATTCTCCATCAGTGATTTACCTACCTCTCTGGAAAGCAATTTGTCAATACCAGTAACATCAGACTGTTCAGGTTCTTCTTCATCACCACTGCCAGCTTCATGTGGTATGAATACAGTTGTGGTTGTGTTGCATGGAATGTGCCCCGTGTTAATTTTAATAAGTATTAGCATGCCAACATTATTAGGGGACAGTTTTGTATGCCTGTGCTGCACAATGGCCCCTGCTGAACTGAATACCCTCTCCACGCTGACACTCAAGGGTGGACAGCTCAAGTATTTAACTGATATAGCAATCAGTGCTGGCCAGTCAGTGACCTTGCTTCTTCTCTAGTACAGCAATGGCTCTTCCAAGATGATAAGGTGTCTGGTGCATACCAAGTATACATCCATCATACACTGCACTGCACACAATCCTGCTGCTTCATAAGCCTCCTCTTCCTTTTTTTCCTCATGTCTTCAATTCCCACCTAGTGAAAAACTATCCAAAATGTATTTATGGTTATTTTTAGTTAACATGCATGTTTTGTCAGCCCATCTACCATGTGAGGTGGTAGCAACACCTGGTCTCTGATCACTTTGATGTTGTAGCTTACATAACTGTGACTTAAACATCTGTGCCCCATGTACCCATCTTATTAGCTGATTAATTAGATTTTGGGCCTAATTATGCCTACCTTTCAAGTATTAATGATATGCCCCCTTTATATTGTGGGTCCAGCATGATGGCAGTACCAAAATCTGCAGACTGCAGAATGCACAAAATACATCTATTGTGGTCCAACACTTGGAGCATGTGTTCCATTAAGGTGCAGCTTCCCATATCACCACCTGCCTCTAGCACCTCTAGAAGTGGGATGGCTTGACTGACACAGGTAGTGTCCCCACTCACTGCCTATGTTGCAAGTTCAAGTGGACTTGAAATCATCATCAGGCCATCCATAATTCACCACTAGTCTGCTGTCTGAGACATGGATACTCCAGCACTGTAACAGCTTTCATGCAGCAGCAGATATTCTGAGAGACTTTGTACTACTCGTTCAAGAGCTCAATCATGTACAGTGTCAAATTCCATCTGGTGATGACATCCAGTGTCAGATGGTGCTGAGGCAGTTTGTTTTGCATTTGCAGGTGCCTTATATGGTCATGGACCTTTCTGGAAAGGTCAAATTGGGCACAGAAGCCACAGACTATAGTCAACATAGTCTTGATATCAGGATATGCTAGAAACTCCTGTACAATGAGATTAAGGCAGTGTACCTGGCCTGGTACCCTGAGAACCCTCCTCCCCCACCATTGATGCATTTCAGTAAATTTGAGCCATTATTGCTCACAATGAATCCTGCTTTTAGTGAATAGGGGTGCAGCCACTCATCAGTCTCTGTCAGGAACTATTCTAGCATGTCCTGACCTGTACATGATCCATTTACACTTTTCATTGCCAGCATGGCATGCCGGTGAATATCCGAAATGTTGCTACCACTACAATTGTACAATTGGGCTTAGTACAATTGTTCCACATTCCACTGTCAAATACTGCCCCAGGTACCTATGCCCAATGTACTGTAATTCACAGATAGGAGCTACCAGCTGTTTGGCCACTGACCCACATAACCCTGCTAAGATGTATGTATGGGGATGTTGAATGTGGCAGAGCATGTATTACTGTGTGTGACACAACCCCTAAGTTCAGGAATGGCACAGATGGAGAAATAGTTTCATGACAAAATCTGTCATTTGGGACAGGTACACACCATCAGGCTTCTGCATTTGACATTGTCCACAAAGGAGAATGGTTTTAGGTCAATTGCCAGCATTTCAGAGGTTGCTGCATTCACTTCCTGTGCACTAGCATGATTCTGTGGGTATTTTGAATGATGCTCAAACATGCTATGCAGTGTAGGCAGCACATTTTAGGGTGCTGGGATACCAAACAGCTGTATATTGGGTGGCAGCATGACAGATGGGGGTGCATTTGACTCAAAGGGAGGGTGGGTCATAGATGCTGCTTATTATTTTTATTATTTATTATTATTATTTAGTTTCTGTTGACCAGATAAGTGCACTAAACAAATTATTGCTTATTTTCGGGCAAGACCTGGTGGGGGAGGGGGATATAGATGAATGCCAATTGACATTGAACCAGATTAAGCTGTAGGTAGTATTTTTAATGATTGCTTAAATGAAAGCAGTGATTTGGGGATCTTTATGGATTGGGGTTGATGTGCTTTGGTGCCTCTGGCTGCTAGTACTCAACCCACCACTGCTACTATTGCCACCACTAAGCAATCCCACTGACTTCTCCTCATCTCTATAGTAGCCCTCCACAGCCAACTCTGCCTCCATCTGAACTGTTTCTTTGCCACTTTGGGATGCCTTATCAAATGAATATGATGGGGAGAGGGTCTCCCTAAACAGGCTTCCCTCTTCCCTTTGGTGCTTATGCCAGTGTAACTGGCACCTGGACTTGAGGTGTGTGTGTTGGCTACCAGTACCTAGGTGGCTCCCCTTTTTTCCATGGCTGACTCATGCTTAGCACAGCTGCAAGATAGCCACTATTTCATCAGCTGGGTCCAGTATGTAAAAATTCAAAACTAGGGATATTGCAACCCTTGCTTTTATATGGTCATGGTACTGAGACAGTGGAGAGATGGAAGGCATTTTTGGAGATGAGTTCTGCACTGTGACAGTGGGTGACTCATGGTGTAAAAGTGGCACAACAGTCCTTACAGGACCAACAGTTGGAAGGATTGGGGGAGGGGACTTTGGTACGTCTCTGAAAAAATGTGGTGTGTACAGCACCATGGGTTCAGCAGCATGGCCATTACTTTTTATCTTTTCAGATTCCCATAGGAAGTCCAAATCATCATCACCATCACCACCTAGGCAGATAACCTTCTCCTGAGATCTGTCCTCCATTGCCTCACTTTCTCCACCCTCTCTTTCCTTCTCATAATCCTTACATGCAGTAGTCAGCTCTCCATCCTCAGACTGTCAGTTAGGGTCAAGCTCAACACTCTCATTAGGAAATGGTAATCTGTCATCCAGATCAGGCTCAGTGCTGTCAATGCCAGCACTCACAAGGACAACAGCAACCACTTCCTCAACCACATTTTCAGAGCCAGACATTTTTCTACATCTTAGACTGATCCTTTTGTTGTACCTCCACCAGCACCCACCAGCACTGATGCCACAGATGTGACAGATAAAGATTTGGCCACACTAATGACACTACCACTTCCTCCAACTTCCCCTTAGCTAGTCATACAACTGGTCCCTGATGAAGCTGCTGCAGACATACTATTTTTTAGGTACAACACACTATTGATCCATAGCACCTATGCTGTTCTTGGCCACATTGCCAGAAACTCTAACTTTGCTCCAGCAACTCTTTCCAGTCATTTTGATAGTTAGATTTTTAATAACTGCAGTACAGCTGAATACCAGTAGCAGCAGAGGCAATACAACTCCTCACCACAACAGTATAATCTTAATCACAGTAGAACAGTTTTCTACGCTAACAGTAGCTACAGTAAAAGCATCACAAAAACACAATTTTTTTAATTTATTTTCACCTGACAGTGATTGACAAACTACAAAAGACAGGGGTAAATATGAACAAGCTAATAATACACAATAATACAATACAATACAATACAATATAATATAATAATATTAGTACAGTAAGTATTAAAATAACCCTGTCATTTCAATAACTAAACAAAAGAACTACAATCAATATAGTAACAGACTGTCAAAATAATTCACTTAAACAAACAAAACTGTACTATGGAAATAAAATAAATAAATTATAGACCACAGGAAAAAAAATTATTGAGAAGAAAGAATAAGGAAAACAAATAAAACTAGTGCTCACAGGGCTGCCTTGCATGTTAGCTAAAACAGCACCACTCCCCCCACAGCACTGCTTTAACGCACAAAACAAAGCCACTTCTTTAAACTAAACAAATCTGTAAAACTACAAAACAACAATGGAAATCTAGCAGCCCAAGGCACTCTAAGTACGTGTGTAAGAAACTTGGCTCTAAATACTCCACATTCAAAGTAATTTTAAAGTTTTGTTTTTTAATAAAAAAATCAGGGACAGACAGCCCCCAACTCTCTCTTCATAAGACTGCACTGAAGACAGCCTATGCATGGCATATAGATCATTTGGTTACGTTTTTTTTTTATTTATTCTATTGAAGTCTTAGAATTACAATCTTTGAGTCAGGGACTCATTTACAAAGGCTCCACGTCATAGAATGAGAGAAATAAGTAGCAATATACATTGTATAGTAGACAGGGTGACCAGGTACAGAATTCAGAGTGCAAACAGAAAGAAGATAAAATATAAAAGTAAGTGTTACCATGATGCAGTGAGTACAAGGCTTCAGAATTACATGATACAGGTTCCAATTGGTTACAAATGATCATTAGGAACACCAACAGTTGACATGTGGCAAGGCGGCAATCAGAGAGATGACCTTGTCAAGGACTCAACAGTCAAGGCCAAGGGTTGGCGAGTAGGGAATGTGGGGAAATCAGATGGAGGGTGAAAAGTTAAGCAGCCAGAGTTAGACTTTGTACTATGGGGGGGGGTAAAGTCTAAAGGCCCCTGAGGTAAATCCAGGGGTGAGAAGTGGAGACAGCAGGATAGGAGACAGATGTAGAAACTGGAATGGGTTAGCCAAGAGAAGGGAACAGAAAGAACAAGGGGAAGTGACTAAGGGTGGTGGAAAGAGACTAAGGGAGGAGAGGGGTGCAAAAATGCAGGGGTAGGGGGAAGTCAAGAGGGTAAGGGGGACAAGGGGGAGGGAGAGCAGCACTAAGGCAGTAGTCTTGTGTGGAGAGGGTGGAGGCAGCAGGCTTGAGAATGGGAGCAAGGCTAGGGGTGGGAAGAGGACAGGGAGAGGGATGGGGTAGGAGAGAGGGGGGAAAAGGAGCTAGGTTTTGGTAAGAAAGAAGAGAGCAGGGTAGTTAGGTGGGGCAATCGCAACTGTTAAATTTCAAGGAATGCATTCTAAGTTTAGATTTGAAGGTCCAAGCCTGGAGACAGCTAGGAGGTCTGGTGGGAGGTTATTAAGCCAACTGGGTGCCCTATACATGAATGTTCTTTGGACCTGGGCAGTTTGGCAGAAAGAGATTAGGAAGGTGGGGTTGGAACCATGTGACTTCCAATCCCATGGTGCATTGCAAACATTGCTTGTGGGCCCCACCTTGCAGGCAATGTTATCATTTGTGAAGATAGCTCAGTGCTGCAAATTGAAAATTTGCAGGTTGGATTGAATTAATGAATCTGGGCTGACCAGCATCACACAGCTCTACATGGCACCCACCTTCAATTGTTTCACTTACATTGTATAAACTTTTATTAAAATCAAAGAGTGTTATGTTCAAGGAGTATCTTGCTCTTAAACCATAGTGATATGGTGGGATCAAACCATTAACTTCCAGGTAAAGGGAAGATTAGAATTTCATCTGTTGCTTTTGTACATCAGTTCTCATACTTTGTTATACTGAGTCTCCCCAAGCCATGGAAAAGATCTTACAGAAGGCATACTGGCAGGTCGGCTCCTTGTCACTGTCTGAACTTCAAGATAAGATCCACACAATGATGTAGAAGTATAAAAGCCAAATTTTAATACACAGAGTAGACAAACCAGTAACACAGGATATGCACTGCCCCTCCCCAAGACTAGCCGAATGTTTTTGGGTGACACGCTTTCTCAAGGCCTTGAGAAAGTACATTGTCACCCGAAAACATGACCATCTTTATATGCACCAGTTGCAGAAGTTGCACTTGGAACTGGATTGTGGAATATTTATTGGCAACTTTTCTTCACTTACCGTTTATCTTCTCCTGTTCTTTTCTCAACCATCCAGTACACATTAGCAGAATGTATCACAATGCACCATACTAGGATGATGCACTAGGTATTCAGTAATATATATGTCAAACATAAGATGAGCACATGTTGTATGACATGAGGTAAGAGTGATCTGAGTGGGAGCAAGATTGCACCCTGGATCCAGGACCCCACAGATAGGCACCACTGAGAAACATTGAGTCGAGGGACCTAACACACTCTCAGCAGATCAGATCTTTAGAATACTGATTTGCACAATAAGTGTTATATTCAAAAAATGTTTTATTCTAAACTGTATGTAGTATGGGACAGTTACAATGTATTAGCAATAGTCTCAGAAATGGGTAAGTGGACTGATGATTTTAGTCTTTTATGGGTATGTTCGTATTATTCACATATAGTGCTTTCTCTTTTATCCGTCAGCCTCCTTACTTCCTAAATTTCAGCAGATAAAATAGGGCAATGGATAATAGAGAGTGGCAGTTAAAGAGGGAGATGACATTTCTGGATAACAGGACAAAAGCTCACAGTGGCGGTAAGTGATGGTGGTGGATGGTAGGGCAGATAAAGGAAGGAGCACTGTCCTCTTTTACTTTAACATATTTAATAATTGTAATGACTTCTCTAAAGCTGATCAATATAGCATCAAATCTGAGTCGTTCTCAGTACAGTCTCATAGCATGACAGCAACCCCCTACTTTACTTTCCCCTCACTGTTCACTTCTCTGACTGACTTGAATGTACCCTTACACAGGGGAAAGAAATTAGAAAGATGGATTCTTGACCCTGCACCATCAGCAGTCCCTAAAATAAACAAGCATTTGTCAATGCTGAATGTTGTCTTGCTGGCATTGGCATTGGTAGTGCAGGAGTTAGAGATGCATAATAGGAATGGCAGTGAAGTACTGAAGTGACGCCAACCCCATCCCCACCCTGCAGAGACTGACAGGCATTGGGGTGCAACTTTGGGTCATCAGCTATAACACTCATGCCATTTTACCTCACCCTACCCTGTAGACACTGACAAGTGTCGTGGTGTGCTTTGGGGTCTTTGGCCATTATACTTACCCCATTCCATAAGGAAATACACTGAGGTGGGTACAGTATAGGAGAATAGGGTGAACTTTGTGGCTGAACACTCCAAGGCACACCATGAGGCCTGTCACTGGCTGCAGGGTGGGGGTGATGGTGGAATGGGGTGAGCATTACAGCCGATGATCCCAAGTCACACCCCTGATGCCTGTTAGTCTCTACAGGGAAGGGTGCTACAGTTGGAAACCCTAACACAGTAGGCGTGTGTTTGTATTTTCACTCCAAATTTTCAACATGGGCTTTTTGTGAGCCCACCTCATGAAGAACGACACTATCAGTTTGTTAGCTGAAAGGTGGTTTTGCACAGAGGCTATGCGATTTAGCGACACAGGGACGAAAACAGATTTTGGGCAGTATGTGGAAAATTACAACTGTATTGTTCATGAGGAGATGTAAAAAAATGGCAATGTTGAAAATCTGGAATGAAAATATGAAAAATTGGTGAAGTCATGAGCATGCAATGAAACTGTGCAACACACATCCGTTACTCAATTATTTTTGGGATTTTTTTAACCACATTTTTAACATAGGCATTTTGGGACTTCCTCCCCATGAACAGTGGCACTGTGATTTTGTTAATTTGTCCCAAACGTTGATTTCCCACAGTGACCATGCCATTGTGCACCACAGGTGCAAAAACACATTTAGGGCAGGATGTGAAAATGACAGCTCTACTGTTCATAAGGAGGTGTGAAAAAATGCCAGTGTTGAAAATCTGGCATGAAAATATTGCAAATTTGTGAAGTTACACAGGTGCATGAAAACTGCACAATGCACACTTGTAACACAGTAATTTTATGGAATTTCATCACTAACTTTTCAACGTAGGCATTTTAGGCCCTCTGCTCATGAACAGTATCACCGTCATTTCCTTAAACTGTCCCAAAAACTGATTTCTCACAGCGATTGCGCTATTCTGCACCAGACATGCAAAACCACATTACGGCCAAGATATGTAAAATGACAGCTATACTGTTCATAAGGAGGTGTGGAAAATGCCAGTTTAGAAAATCTGAAATGAAAATATTACAGATTCACGAAGTTACAAGTGAGTGTGGAAACTGCTCAACACACGGTCATAGAACAGCCATTTTTTGGATTTTTCCACCAAATTTGCAACATAGGCTTTTTGAGAGCCCCCCCTCCCCCCATGAACAGTGGCACTGTCATTTTGTTACTCTGTCCCGAAAGGTGATTCAATGCAGTGGCTTCAAAATCACCTTTTGGGATGGAATAATGCCATGACAGTGCCTGAATTCATGAGGGGGGTCCCAATAACCCCATGTTGAAAATTTGGTGTAAAAATTCCCAAAAATGCCTGAGAGATGCACCAAAGTTGAAAAAAACCCTATTTATGCCATTATACAGCTTACCAGCATTTCTTCAGTTCGCAGTCGGCTTTGAAGAGTGCAGACGTGTTCCCAGTCTACTGAAGATCATCGCACCAGGCTCTGGAGGTAAGTATAGGGTGAAGGGGTGTGGGGAGACAGGGTGCACAGAGGGTAGGCGCAGGTTGGGGAAGGGGGCAGGGAGACAGCTAGGGACTGTTTTCTGTTTTACAGGTAAAAGTAAAAAAAAACAAACATTGCAGGGCATTTTTTTAACAGGGTAATTTGGCACACTGGGGTGGGCTCCCAGCGTGCCACCTGAGTTGTTTTTGGGGAGGCTGTAGCTGACTGAGGACTGTGAACCCCCATCAGCAAATACTAGTGGGGACGGGAGAGCTGAGGGGGATTGAGCACCCTCCTCGGCACACAACAAACAGGGGAGGGACATTTTGCTGATGGGGAGTGGGCTCCCCATCAGCAGATTGAACTAGGAAGTGGGGGACTGAAGCTGACGGGGACTGGGCCCCCCCATCAGCAAAGAAAGACTTTTTGGGGGCGCATGATGCCGAGGGGATTAGGCACCTACGCACAAGAAATGGGAGGGGACATTATGCTGATGGGGAGTGGGCTCCCCCGTCAGCATGTGACAGGTGGTGGAGGCACTTGCAGTCACTGCAACCATGTTGCTTGCACATCGGGAGGTGTGTGGTGGTCCCGCTGCATGAGAGCTTTGCACTCATTGCAGCAGACCTTTTCTTAGATTTGGTGGCCACATTAGCCATGCATGATGTCAGCACCTGTTGCTGGCTTATTGGGGAATGAGGGACACACCTACTGATGCATGCCCTCCATTTGTCCACAGTGATGCACCTCCAAATCTGCTACTACAGCAAGATGTTGGCTGCACATGCTCATGCCAACATAAAAATTAACTGCAAAATCAAACCTTTCAAATTCCCCTGTATTGTCCCGTCCCCTTCCCCCCGACATTATTTCTGTGCTGCAGGCTCCATGCTGCAGCAATCACACAGGTCAGTGACCCTTCACTGTAGCAGCACACAAATTACCAGCCTGCACTGCACATAAACTGCGGTTAACTAGCTAACAATGATAATAATAAACACTTCTCTGATTATTTCAGTGTGGTTTTCATCCCAAATAACTCCTTGTTCCTAAGAAATGAAGAGCTGTGCTTCTCAGTGCCCATAAATCCTTCTTTGTTGAGAGAGCTAGAATATGGCATCGAGATATATGAAGTATGGGGAGATTATAATCTTCATTATCACTGATTTACTGCTGCAGATCATGTGACATGCACAAAGTGGTACATGCTCAATGTATAATATGTAATCCCTTAAAAAACTGTTGCATCATGCCATTGAAGTGCTGGAGAGCAGAAAGGAAGCCAGGAATCTTCAGGACTCCCTTACTGAATACAAGTTTCTCAGTATTCGGTGGGTCCACCGGATGCTAATTTGTCACCAGCTTATTTATTGCAGATCAGATTCCAGCATCAATGGACAACCCCCCTAGTAGTACATAAGGCTCTTCCTTGCAGGGATTAAAAAGTCTGGCTAGTTGGTGAGTGTGTTTGCAGTTTGGTATAGTTAGTACTTCCAAATGACTTACCACTCTAGGCTTGTATGTTTACTACTAATTGTCCAGAGTATTATACACTTATGTATTTATCTGTTTATGTAGTACCTTCTATACTTGTAGATTTGCCCTATATTGCATTCGGCTGCTCTTCATATTATTGTGTTTAACATCATCTGTTGGTTTTCTTGCATGAAATAATTGTTTAAATGCACACTTTAAAAGGGGGGACCTGAACCCTGGAAACCTGCAAAGTTGATATAAACCCCACATTCCGAGAAAAAAACAGTACAATATAGTTTCAGTTAATAAGTGGATTCCTTTGTCAGCTATTTGTTAAAGTATGTATAATACTAGCTTCCAGTGATGCAAACAAATGAGAATTCCAGTCTCCTGGGAAAGACAGAGAAGAGTGCTAGCAAGCATTTATCTGTAATGCTTTACAGAAAAATAGATAAAAATCTAATAATGTCATAATACAGCTATGTCATGAAAGTACCACAAATTCTGCAAACACTGGATTTCTCTCTCTCTCTCTCTCTCTCTCTCTCTCTCTCTCTCTCTCTCTTATTTTAAAGGCAGTCAGTTCTCCCTCTGCCCCCATCTCCTATGAAAATAGGTCATCTTTTCCCATCCTTCCTGCATCTTAAATTCAGACTGCTATCCAAAGATGTGCTAAACTGTCAGACTGTGTATGGATTGTATAGTCAAATGCTTTCCTGTCCATATGGTTACTATCTACTCTATTAAATTAAAGCTAATCAAGTATTCTAGTTGATTAACCTTAAACAGCTGTGTAATGACTAAAACAGCTCCAAAATAGGGCAGCACCTTCCAGGTGTTTTGGTTAGTTATGTTTTAAAAAGTGTGGGTCAGATTCACAGTCAGTATCAGGGGCAGTGCAAAATGGGTGTGTTTCAACATACCATTTCACTGCCCCTGACAATGCCATACACAAAGACAAGTGCATGTTGCACATGGTGGGGGAGTTCCTATGTCATTGTTATCAATCAGATTTCACACCTGATAATGCTACAGCCTTTGCCTGTGAGTAGGTTATAGAATGGTACAGAGCCAGGGGCATGGTGCAGTTTGGCACTGGGCAAATAGGTGTCACTCCTGTAAGTGTCCTCCCTCCTTCCCTAGATTTTTTTCAAATATAATAAACTTTATTAAACTTGATTGCAATGAAGCAAGCCAGAATCACAGAAAGAGACAGTGATACTGGTTATACAGGTCAGTAACCAGCAAAATGGCCATTGAGCTAATTATCTACAGGCTTATAACAATTATGACAAAAAAAACCTGAACCGGTAATCATTCCAATCAAGCTATAAAAGGTAACAATCCCGCCCATCCCCCTTATCCCCACAAACCCCAAAGAAAAAGTCCCCACCTCCCTCCCCTCCCCTCTTCTCCAGAGACTGAGCTAATCCCAGGAATGGCAAGAACAGGAGCAGACAGGGCAGAACAGAAGGGGAGCACTGTATTCCTGAAAAAACATGCAGGTCTAGGCACAACTGGTCCCAGCCTTCTCCCAGGTAATGAGGTGCCAGAGCTCAGAGTAACTGACCATCACCCAGCACCAAGGGTAAACAAAGTATCAAGGGGTTCCCATACCTGAGTGTATTTCTTCTTGGAGTCTAACATATTTGCAATAATAAGTTTGGCCTGGAGGGCAAAAAGCATTTTCCCGATTCCACTCCACATAAGTAGAGATGGTCTGATCACACCAATGTCGAAGAATAATTTTCTTGCCACAGGCCAATATTAGAGCAATATGTGGTTTCCGGTTACCAATTAGGACCCCAGCAAAGCTCCCCAAAATGAAAACCTCAGGTGTGAATGCCTGGTCAAGCCCCAACAAAGGATCCAAGCACTGTCTGACATCCTCCCAAAAATACTGAACCTTTTCATAGGTCCAGAAAATGTGAAGTAATGAACCCTGTTTCATCTGACACCTGGTATAAAGGTCAAAAGCCAATTTACCCATGCTGTGAAGTTTAATCGGGGTATAAACAGCTTGTGTAAAATTTGAAACTGCATGAAACGATATCTGTCCCATTTAATGTATCTGTAAATAACCTTCTAGATGCAGGACCAGTCACTAGGGCCACCCTGGGAAGGAAGAGCCTGAGCCCTGGAGCAAATAAAAGCTAGGTTCCCTCTCAGCAAGAAGCTCCCACAACCGGGCATGATAAAAGGCTATACCATGGGATGTAGGGGCCACCGATATCAAGGGGAGCAATTTATCCCCATACACACTAGATCATAAATCAGCATCAAAGTGATGAAACAACATGTGCCTGAGTTGGAGGTACTTGAAGCACATGGATGAGGACCTACTGAATTTCTGTTGAGCCTCGGAAAAGGTGATGAGCTTGCCAGCATGCATCAGATGATTGACAGACACAAACTCCAAAGAAGGCAAGGCTGTCTAGGTCAACACTTTCCCAGCAATTTTCAAGTTAGCGTTTCCCAAAATAGATTGAGTAATGTCTAGGCAGGAGTCCAAGTTTATCAGAAGACATAATTGTTTGCGGGCATGAAGAGAATGACAGATAGGAGTGTCTTTTCAAGAGCCAAGAATCCTTCTTGGGGGAACGTACAACATGGCACAAGTGTTCAGGCTTAATTGGGAACACAAGAAGCGCTTGATGTCCAGCCAATGGGGGACATAAACAGAGGCTGACTCCCTGAAGGGTGGGTGGAACCAGGTAAAGTAACAGGTGCAGTGTATGGCCAAATAATAAAAGTAAATGTTAATAATCTTTAAACCACCAGCTTCTCTTGCTCTCACAAGCTTAACAAATGCCTTCCAAGGAGGTTCCCCCACCAGAGAAATTTAGAGAGCATTTCCTTCCCTTCAGATATTTAGATCCTAGTTTTACAGAGGACCATCCATCATGGTTCTTTGTAAGGCTCACTGGTAGTCCAACGAAGCTTCCAATAAGAGGTCCAAATCCTTGGTGGTAGAGTGGCACCCTCTTTCTTGCTCCAGAACCTTGCCTTACCTCATGGTCTAGTGGCCTCCCAAAGGTATCCACCTGTAGGTGTTCTGTGCCCAGTCACAGCATGTCACTGCCTGTTACTACCTAATTTTTAACAGGTGGTGAGAAAATGAAAGTATAGGTGGCTGTGATCAAGCTCGCAATGGCTTCCAGTGTTTGAAAATGACACAAGCAAGAAGCACACTACAGCATACATGTGCTGCTGCTAATCTAACAAAACTCCAAGAACCATACAAGGCAGCACACATCACAACTGAACTATATGCCAAGAAGTGTAAATTTATCCCACTCATCAGTGAAAAAGTAGCAATACCACTCACAATGCTAGCAACCCAGATTCAGGAATGAGCCTCAGGGATAAAAAGATGTAGATCAAGTAGGGACTGTGGTGATAATGTAGGTAGAGAAAAATAGGCAGGCTTGGTGGGCCAAGTGACCCTTATCTGCCATCAGATTCTATGTTTCTATGTTTCTGTAGGTCATCAGGGGGCTGGCCAGGGTGGGAGAGGCTTGAGCATCCCAAAAGGATGCTATCCTCCTCTGTGAAGGGTGGGCTGCTTCTTCCGGTGACCACAGGTTACAGTGCGGCTGGAGGACCTCAGAGTTGGAAGGAGGCTGTTGTAAACATTGGTGTGCAGGCCAACTTTGCACATGACCACACTGTGACATCACCACCCATACCTCCTCAGGACACAGAAATAAGGTAAAGGACCCTGGTTTCAGTCCGACAGACCCAGTATATGCAGCCCCCACCACTACCAAATATTAAGTAGGCCTGACAAAATATGTTAAGGAGTATATACTCCCACCCCAACCCACCCACCCAAGGAACAACCAAAACTTCAAGGAGGCTAAAAGTCATCCTTAAGTATGTGGCATATGGTGTGGGTGCAGCACGGAGGGGGGTCCTGAGAGGATACAAAGCTGGATATAGAAGAGGGTATAAAGAAACATAGAATTTTTCAGCACAAGAGAACCACTTGGTCAACTCAGTCTGCCTATTTTTTTCCTACCTATTCTGTCCCAGCAGATCCTAACTGGTCTTTGGCAATCCCCCCGACCATTTTTATTCACTAGTATTCCTTTATGTCCAGCCCATGCATACTTGAAAATCCCCACAGTTTTTGCCCCTACTACCTCTTGTGGCAGACTGTTCCAGTCATCCACCATTCTTTCAGTGAAGTAGTATTTCCTCACATCCATCTTAAAGTCCCCCCTTCTGGCTTTATTGCATTGCCTCGTGTTCTGCTGCAATTTTTCATTTGAAACAGACTCCCCACCTCTACTCTGTTCAGTCCTGTGAGATACTGTAGGTGTAGATCTCTATCATGTCCCCCTCTCTCCTTCCTCTCCTTCAAGTTGTACATACTGTATGGAGATTCCTCAGTCTTTCATCATATTTTTTCTCATACAAACCATGTACCATTTTAGTTGCCCTCTCCTTGACTGCCTCTACGCTGTCCATGTCATTTCTAATATGCAGCCTCCAGAACAGTATACAGTATTCAAGATGTGCTCCCGCAAGTGATTTATACAGTGGTAATATCAACTCCCTCCTCCTGCTTATGATACCTCTTCCATAACACACCCAGCCCTGCCCACTTCCTAGTCACACTGCCCTGCAACTTTGAGGTCATGAGATATTATAACCCTGAGTCCTTTTCCTTCTCAGTGACCAACAGCTCTCTCCTCTCATTTTATGCCCAGCTGCTGGATGTCTCTGCCTATATGCATGCTTTTACATTTTTTCACACTGAACCTCAGCTGCCATATCATTGACCAGTCTTCAAGTTTCCTTAGGTCCCTTCTCATTTTATCCATGCCCTCCTGAGTATCCACCCTGGTGTAGATCTTGGTGTCATCTACAAAAAGTAATGCCTTCTGCTGGCCTGTCATTGCAGCAGTAGATCTACCACTTGCAAAGCCAGCAACCCAGGTTTGAGAATGAGCCGGGGGGTCAGAGGGCCATCCAGGGGGAGAAGAATTGAGCACCCCAAGGACTAATATCCTCCTCCTCCTCCTCCCAGGGGAGGATTGGACAGCTACCGGCACTCAAAAGACCCCTGGTGGAAGCCGGGGATTTGACAGCCAGCGCTTGGTAGATTAGGAGGTGGGGCAGATCTTGGTGTGAAGTGAGACAACACCCTATTCCATTCTGGAAAATAGGTATGATGAGAATAGACTGGGAGTGTCTGGAAATAGAACAATAATCATGGTAAGATGTTTTGGTGAATAACTCCTATCCTATTTAAAAATAACAATGTTAGTGAAGATCACCGGTCCAGGTCAGATGCTACTACTGCAGTTAATGGTTCATAATTAAGCACCTCGTAGCAGTCCCAGTTTTTTTGTTAAGAGAACTCCTAAGTATTTCAAGACATTTTGATCCATTGAATAGGTAACAGATCCTTTACCAGGTGGATCATAGTCAAGGGTAAGTACCTCCATTTTATATTTATTTAAACAAAACTCTGGTATCTGTTTAAAATGAGCTAGTAAGTCCCATACTGCTGTAGAGCATCAGTAGGATTTGTAACTGTTAACAAAATATTGTCCACAAATAAGGCAATACGATGGTCCCTCCCTCCCTCCCAAACGTACTCCTTGTATTAACGGGGAATGCTATATATGACAGGCAAGAGGTTCTATAAAAATGGCAAGCAATACTGGGGAGAAGTGACAGCCTTGTCTTGTTCCACAGCCTAAAATCAAAGGGGAAGATAAAGACCCATGAACTTTATTGTAAGCTTGAGGGGCATGATGTAGGGATTGTAACATGGTAAGAAAAGTTAAAGGAAAGCCAAAATAATTTAATGTGGCCCTCAAATAAAGCCACATGACCCTATCAAAAGCCTTATCTGCATCCCAGCTGGACAGGACCAGGGGTAGGGATTTCCTTGTAGCATAATCTAGAAAAAGTAAAGTCCTATGTGCATTGACATGGGCATGATATTTACAAACAAACCCCACCTGGTCCCAGTCCAGCAAGGATGAGAGAAGGTTCTCCAGTCTAACAGCCCAAACAGAAGTAAACAATTTGTAATCAAAATTTAATATCGAAATAGGGTGATAAGATGCTTGCAAGGTTAGGTCCTTGTTTGGTTAAGAACATGATGAGATAATGTCATATCACCAAGAAGGAGATGGTGGTGTTCCTGCTTGAACAGAAAAGGGAGGTAGACACTAATCCTTTTTTGGAGGTGAGAGTCCTGAAGAATTTACTAATCTGAAAGTGGACAAAGCAATGGTGCCAGACTGGGTGCATCCAAGGGTATTGAGGGAGCTCAGGAAAATACTGGCTCCACCTCTAACAATTCTGTTTAACAGCTCACTGGAAACAGGAGTGGATCTGGAGTACTGGAGGAGGGCTGATGTAATCCAACTACACAAAAGTGGCAGCAGGAAGGAGGCTGTCAATTATAGGCCAGTCATCCTTGACATTGGTGGTGGAAAAGTTAATGGAATCACTGCTGAATGAAAGGATTGTGGAATATCTTGAATTCAGTGGGTTACAAGACCCAAGGCAACATGATTCACAGGGGGGGGGCATGTCAAATTAATATGATAGATTTCTTTGACTGAGTGACCAAGGAACTAGATCAGGGTGGAGTGATGGATGTGGCCTACCTTGATTTTAGTAAGGCGTTCAACACTGTTCCATATAGGAGACTAGTAAGCAAGCTGGGTAGCTTAGGAGTTGGTCCAAAGGTGATAAACTGGATAAAAATATTAGTTAGAAGACAGGAGGCAAAGGTTGGTGGCAAATGTAGTTCACTCCAAGGAAGGGAAGGTGACCAGCAGGGTGCCTCTGGAATCAGTGCTGGGATTAGTCCTCTTGAATGTCTTTAAAAATGACAATGCATGGCCCATCAGCGCAGTGGTTGGAGTTCCATCTGCAACGCCGGTGACCCGGGTTTGGGAATGGACTTGGGTTGCTGGAGGGCCGGCCAGCGGGAGAACGATGAAGCATCCAGGGACAGCTCTCCTTCTCTGGGGGAGGGTGGGGATGTGCACGGCACATGCTGACTCTAGCGGAGGCTGGGAGCTCAGCAGTGATGCCTGGTCTGATGCTCAAGGGGAGTGACAGACATCGACATGTGCCCTGACATCAGGACGTCACTCCCCACAGAAAAAACAGGAAAAATGCTTCCTGGCTGTCCGGATGATGGTCTCTCTGTTCTCCGCTGCTGCCAATCCCATGACCGACACACCTCAGCAGTACCCCGGGCCAATGAAATAGTTTGCTGGCCGCCCCACCGGTGCCTTCCCCCTCAGAGGAGGGAGACCCGCCCGGCGAAGAGATACGCCGGATTACCCGGGGGGGGACTGCCATATGAGGTTGGTAGCTGGTGTGGGAGTCGGGGCAGCCAGTCGGAAGGGGCAATAAAGACCCGAAGGAGTGGGCAGCCAGGAAGAAGGGGAAGGCACACAAAAAAAAAGTGACAATGCAGAGGAACTGGAAGGGAAGATCTGCCACTTTGCAGATGACACCAAAGTCTGCAATAGGGTGTACACTCTGGCTAGGTGGAAAGGATTTGCAGAGTTCTGAGAAAACTAGAAGAGTGATCAATGGTATGGCAGCTGGGTTTTAATGAGAAAAAATGCAAAATAATGCATCTAGGCCATAGGAACCCAGGCAGAGTACAAAATGGGTGGAGTGGTATTGATGACCACTAAGCAGGAAAGAGACTTGAGGGTAATCAGATAACTAGTCTTGTAATAATTTGGTATAAACAGGTAAAAGTCGATAAACATCGAATTTGTAAGAAGTCCTGAAACCGACGAAAATAAATTTACATCAATATTGATCTAATTTTTTTTTTTTTTACTGGATTCACAGATTATCTTATTTTTTACAAACCGTAAAATAAAAATGGGAAAAAAATAGATGTATATTTTCTCCTCATTTTTAATTTACAGCTTGTAATAAATCAGATAATCTGTGAAAAATTGAATCAAATCAAATTGCTGCCTGCTAGTAGTGCAAGTTGCAGTCTGCTGACAACATGGGATTAAATGATTTCCCAATGCCTGTGTCTGTATATGGTCCGATGAATCACTCTGGTGAATCAGTCAAAGTATGCAGTAGGCATAGTAGCAGCCTCTGGGTCAAATTTCTCATTTATTTATTTTGTTAGTGGTGGTAGTATTAGTATGGAGTCTGTCACATGCTACTTACTGTGAATGGACCATAAATATAAATGCCATGCTGTCTCCATTTGTACAAACAGCCTTTTGCATTGTCAGTTTTGTGTAAACTGAGTCATTTACATTGTCAGATTTGCTATTTGCAGTATCATGACTCGATGCTCCTGTCTTCTGTCCCAAGGTCCCTTCATTCTTTTCTGTTTGTTTCGCTGACTTCAGTGGGTGTTAAAAAGTATTTGTACTGCATTTTGTTTGAGAAAACCCTATAGCAGCATTCCAATCAGGATTAGAGTCCACTTACTGGTATTGTCTTTTATCCAGCAAGCATTTGATAGTGCTTTTTTGGGGGTCCAGTCTGTGTCCATTTCAGGTTGGAAACTTTTATGTTAACTTATAAGTTATAACTGACGATGTGACGAAAAAATAAGCAACGCTACCTGTGTTTTTTTTAAGAACTCATATCAGAAAAATTAAAAAAATACAATTAAAAAATCAGAATTTCATGCACTGGTTACATATTACATCAATAAAAATAGGGACAAAGGCTACAAAATATACATCAATATTTTAGATTGAAAAGTAAAAAAAAAACAAAATCGAATCCTGCAAGCATACAGATAATGCAAAGATGGCTAGGCAGTACAACAAGGCAGTAGGGAGGATGAGTGGGATCTAGAGATGCAGCAAATTTAAATTTCACCTGCGAAGTGACCGCAAAGTGGGCACTTCACATTGTCACTCTGCTACCCGCAGTGGCCAATGCAAAAGGCTCACTTCGCCTTGTAATTATTACTTTGCGTTGCCATTCTGCCTTAACACGAAGTAAGGCAAAGTGACAACAATATTGGCAGCACTTCACACACACAGCCACCAGAATTAATGTGCATCCCCAAAATGCTACTGTCTTGTGTCCAGAAAATTCCCCAGTGCTGTCGAAGTGAAATGAGAGCATAACAAGAAATGCAAAGTCTCCCAGAATTAATGGTGCAGTTCGTCATGCACTCAGAGGTCACACAGAGTCACCAGAATTAATGTGCATCCTCAAAATACTACTGTCTTGTATCTAGAAAATTTCCAGTGCAGATGAAGTGAAATGAGAGTGTAACAAGAAATGTGAAGTCTCCCAGAATTAATGGCACACTCAGTCATGCGTGCAGTGGTCACACAAAATCACCAGAATTAATGTTCATCCCGAAAATGCAACTGTCTTGTGTCCAGAAAATTCCCCAGTGCTGATGAAGTGAAATGAGAGTGTAACAAGAAATGCAAAGTCTCCCAGAATTAGTGGTGTACTGCAAACCCACAGACAGATTAAGATAGTGCTACACACTCAAGTGATGCAGATGCAAAGGCACAACAACACCTAACCAGTGTTCACAAGTCACAAATCCAAATCTGGAAAAGAATGCCTTTGCCAGTTGTGGTGGTGGTGGTGGGGGGTTGTGCACAGCAGGAACAGTCCACTACCAGTAAAGATACCACAAAGCAGTATAAAGAATTCATGCAGATATGGTGGATAGCAGGTTCACACTGCTGCAATTACTCTGTGGCACAATAAAAGGTGTCTGATTTAACGGTACACATTGCACACGCAGTCACACACACTACAAGTAATGCATAGCAAATTGAAAACCTTTAGTAATATAACCAAATGTTTTAAACAAGTTGAAATTATACACTGCTGCACCACAACAATCAGCGAAAAAAGTCAAGAATGACTGAAAATATTACTGTGTGTTCATTAACACAGTTATAGAAGAAAAATATAACCAAAACAGAAAGACTGCCTTTTTCTCCCCATCAATCTACTGCACCACAAATACGCCCCTCCCTCAAAGCGCACTTCACAGTACACAGACTGGCTGTTCTAAATTAACATTCAAAATCCACACACAAAGAATAAACACTCGATGATATGAGCACAGGAGGGTTTCCTACAATCGATGTGTTAAATTGTGAGCAAAACAAATAGCTCAAAAATGCTTTTTTAACAGCTTTTCGAGGATTTGAATTGCAGAGCTCTGAGAGAAAACTGTGTCCATCTTCCACTACACACACACTATACAGAATTGAGGCTGTGCAGAATAATCTAGAGCCCATGTGACCTGTAATCCCAATTCCCATGAAGCACTGCAAAATTTGCCTTTGGAGCTCAAAAATAAGGTGAAGTACATTGATTTCAATATACTTTGCCTTAAAATTGGTGGAGAAGTAGTTTGGGGAAGGCGGAATAACACAAAATCATTGTTTTCAATGGACTTTGCATTCCCCCTTATGATGCGAAGTACCCCGCTTCACGTTGTGGGCACTTTGCGGATTCTGCGTTACTCCGTGAATCACTTTGCAGATCTAATTTTGTCCACTTTGCCCACCACTAGGATCCTGAGGTGGATAGAGAGGGGTATCACCAGCAGAAAGAGAGAAGTAGTGTTGCCTCTGTATAGATGGCTGATAAGACTCCACTTAGAGAACTGTGTCCGGTTGAGAAGACCACTTCTCTGGAATGATGTAGACAGAGTGGAGGTGGTTCAAAGGAGGGCAAATAAAACGGTACAGGGACTGCATCAAAAGCCGTATGAGCACAGACTAAAGAACCTCAATGTGTACACCCTGGAACAGGGGCTGGAGAGGGAAGATGTGAGAGAGACTTTTAAATACCTCACAGGGGTAAATGGTAAATAAGGTAAAGGAGGGGAGTATTTTTCAGAAGAAAAGGTGATCAAGAACAAGTGGACTTGCTATGAAGCTGGAGGGGATAGATTCAGGGTAGACATGAGGAAGTACTTCTTCACAGAATGAGTGGTGATTTCCTGAAACAGCATTCCAGTGGAGGTGATTGGGGCAAAAACAGTGGTGAGGTTTAAAAATGCATGGGATAAGAACAAAGGAATCATAGTGGAAAGGAAGGGGAGATGAAGCAAAAGCTGCAGATTGAGCATGGTCTGATGTAATAGTGTAGGTAGGGAGAAATAAGCAGACTGGGTGGGCTTAGTGGTCCTTATCTGCCATCAAATTCTATCGTTCTGTGTTTCTATGAATGGTAGAGGTGCAATAACAAGGGGAGTAATAGAGGTTATATAGCCAGTGATTTATAAAATTCAGATGGAAAGCCATCCAATCCTGGACATTTCCTGGTTTCAGCTGATGAGATCTTGGGAAATCTCTTGTAACGATATAGGTTTAGTCAGAGAATTGATCTGCTCCAGTGTAAGTTTAGGGAGCCTAGCCTGTTTCAGAAAGAGTTGTGTCTGATATTCTGAGGGAGCAGAACCTTTCAGAGTGTATAAGGTGAAACAGAAACATTGAAATATCACTTGAATGTCAGCCTCATGGTGAGTAATTGCATACGCTTGTGGATTTTGCAACTTAGTAATAGACGCATGAGTCCTGTTCACCCAGAGTTGATGTACAAGAGTTCTAGCACCTCTAGCTCTTCCTTCATAATAATAATAATGCCTAAGATAGAATAAAGCATCTACCTTTAGGTCTACAAGTTCCTAAATCTGTGTTTTTATATCTAATATGTGTTGCTGTACAGAAGAGTCTCCTTGCATATGAAAATGTTGGAGAATATGTAAAGTGTGTTGAAGATCTTGTAATTTCTGTTCCATAGCTTTGTGCTGAGCCAATGAGTAAGCTATAACAATGCCATGGATAGCAGCTTTTAACGAGTCCCACAGAATGGCTGGGGATACACAGGTGTGTTCCTCCTGTTTTTGTGCTTTTTGTAATTAGCAATATTCATATATATAATTTGTATCGACAGGAATTCAGTATAAAGAATTTGTTTCTCTCCCTTTTTCTTGATTTCAGATATACTGGCCATCTAACATACAGTGGTGGTTGTATTATTGAAAAGCTCCCTGTCTGATGAAGGAACTTCTTGTTCTGAAATGTTACATTTTGAATTACACAAATTCTTTGGAGTATAAAAGTTAAAGTGATATAAAAGATATAAAAGATTTATCTATGTTGAAGAAGTTGATTGAACACATAAATAACCACTATTTTTTTCACATACACCACTGGCTTTTATTATTCTTTAGCGGTTGAGTGAGAGCTCTCCTTTTGACTGCAGATGCAGAATCTTTGTCATTGTCTAGGAGAAATTGTGGAATAACTTCTTTATGGTGGCCAAAAGAGTTAGGTCCCATAATAGATCAAGGTGTAGATGTGAGGTAGTTTGCCATTTAGGTTGCCCCAAAGAAGACAAAGCTATAAGCGATGTATAATCTGATAAATGCAACAAACCATGGCGGACATCATGAAGACTATCTACATGTTCACACATAGTGAACATATAGTCTAGCCTGGCAAACTACCATGGCATGTGGAGTAATGAGTATATTCCTTCTTAAGGGATGACTTTGTCATTAGATATCCAAAATACCAAGGTGACAAGAGAGTTTTGTGTAGGTATTTCTGTGCTGAAGAGAGATGGTGTGGCTTGGTAATGGATACATCTATTTCAGGGTGGAGAACGCAATTTATGTCCCATCCTCAGAAGAGTTGCTCTTGCAAAAAGGTTAATAATTTGTAAAAAAAAAAAAAAAAGATTTCAGGTCTTTACTATTAGTCTCAGGAGGAACATAGGTATTAATTAATGTAAGTGGACAGCCATATAGAACACCTACTACAATAACATAATGAACCTTTGTATCGACTTCCACATGAGTTATTTCAAAGGTGATGCCTCACTGTAGGAGCATAAAAACTCCCTGCCTACAGATCGAACTATAAGAGAGAAAAAAAAAGATCCGAGTAAAGCCAAAATTTAAATATTTTTTATGTTCCTCCTGGGGCAATTATGTCTCTTGCCAAAAAAATTATGTCTGCTTATTCCTGTTGAATATATTGTAGGAGTCATTAACACTTTATAGGGTTATTGACCCAATTTACACTATAGGATAATGCTTTAGTACATAGATACATAGACACTGTCAGCAGATAAGGACCTATGGCCCACCAAGTCTGCCCATTTAAGCTTGTAAGTTCACTTTACATTTTTCTAGAAGTCTGTAGCCCCTTACCCCTGACCTCCAGAATTCCCTTATGTCTATCCCATGCATTGTTAAATCCCGTGATTATTTCAACCCCATCACTTCCTCGGGCAAGGTGTTCCACTTGGCCACCACCATTTCTGTGAAGAAATTCTTCCTCACATTTCCTCTGAATCACCCTCATTCCAACTTCATCCCATGCCCTGTAGTCCTGGATCATCTTTTTCACTAGAAAATAATGTATTCCTGCACCCTGTCCCTCCCTGTAAGGTACTTGTATGTCTCTATCATATCCCCCCTCTGTTCTTCCTCTCCTTCAGGGAGTACATATTCAAGTCCTTTGGCCTGTCCTCATAGGACTTGTGATGCAATCCCTATACCATTGTTGTTGCCCTCCTCTGAACCTTCTCTACCCAGTCTTTGTCCTTACATACATAAGGTCTCCAGAACTGTACACTGTACTCCAGGTGGGGCCTCACTAATGTCTTGTATAGTGGAATTATGACCTCCCTTTTCCTGCTGGTGATGCCCCTGCCTATGCATCCCAGCATCCTATTTGCTTTACCTGCTTCCTTGTCACACTTTTTCCCTACTTTAAGGTCATCAGAGATGATAACCCCAAGGTCCCTTTCCTGCTTGGTGCATGCTATATTCTCACCCCCACCAACTGATATGTTGTTCCAGGGTTTTTGTGCCCCATATGCATTATCTTGCACTTCTTTGAAATGAATTTCAACTGCCAAACCCTTGACCATTCTTCAAGCTTCTGCAGATCCCTCCTTATTATGTCTACACCCTCTGAGGTGTCCACTTAGTTACAAAGCTTCATGTCATCAGTGAACAGGGAAATTCTGCTTTCTTGGTCCTGCGCAATGTCTCTGATGAAGACATTGAATAGGACTAGTCCCAGCACTGATCCCTGTGGTACCCCACTGGTCACTCTTCCCTCTGTGGAGTGACAGTCATTTACCACCACCCTCTGTATCCTGCTGCCCAGCCAATTACCTACCCACCACACTACTGTCCTGCCCACTCCCATATTCCCCAGTTTGTTTAATAGTCTTCTATGTGGAACAGTGTCAAAGGCCTTGCTGAAGTCCAGATAGGCCACATCCACTGCCCTCCTCTGATACACTTCCCTTATCACTCAGTCGAATAATTCAATGAGGTTGGTCTGGCTTGACCTCCCCCCAGTGAAACCATGCTGCCTTGGGTCCTGTAGTCCGTTGGCAACCAGATGTTCCACCAATCTCTCCTTCAGTACTGCTTCCATGATCTTGCCCACTACCAAGGTCAGGCTGACTGGTCTGTAGTTCCCCGCTTCCTCTTTACTCCCACTTTTGTATAAGGGGACTACGTCTGCTGTCCTCCAGTCTTTGGGTACCTCCCCTGTTTCCAATGATTGGCTAAACAGGATTGCCAGTGGTTCAGCCACCACCTCTCTTAGTTCCCTTAGGGTTCCTGGGGTGCATCCCATCTGGCTCCATTGCTTTATTGACTGCTATTCCTTCCAGTTCCTTTAGGACCCTTTTCCGTGTAAAGATACTTGTGTCCATTTCTATGCCATTCCCACCACTTGTACTCTCTTCAGTCCCATTACCCTCCTCTTCCTCAGTAAAGACTGAGGAGAAATATCTGTTCAGTATGTCAGCTTTACTGTTGCATCCTCCACGCAGTCCCCATCCTCCCCCTTCGGTCTCACTGTCCCTCCCTTTGCCCTTCTTTTTTCACTTACATACCTGTAAAAGGTTTTGTCCCCTCTACCCACTGATTTTGTGATGCGCTGTTCTGTTTGAGCTTTGGCTTCCCTTACTGACCACCCTGCCTCCCTTTGCTTCTCCTGGTACTTCTACCTATCCCCTTCTGCCTGTGTCTTTTTGTATTGCCTGAATGTGATCTTTTTGGCTTTCACTTTCTCCGCTACTTCCTCGGAAAACCAAATGGTCTCCTCTTTCTTTTCCCCTTGCTAACCTGCTTAATGCATACTTCTGTTGCTTTTGTAATCCCTGTTTGAAATATTGCCCATTGTTATTCAACCCCTGATTCCCTCCCCATTCCCATTAATGCCTCTTTTATGCATCTCCCCATTTTCCTAAAGTCTGCCTCCTGAAATCCAGAATACATGTTTTTGTGCGGTTTGATTCTGCTCCTTCTGTGATTTCAAACCACAGTGACCAGTGGCCACTGTTCCCCTGGTGCTCCGCCACTGTTACCCCCATAACACTGTCCCTGTTAGTTAGCATGAGGTCCAGTATTGCCTTCCGCAAAGTTGGTTCCATGACCAGTTGCATAATGCCATAGTGCAGGGTAAAAAAGTATGTATATAAATATCTCCTCCAATAGTTCAATAACTTCATAAACCTCCTTCAGCCATTAAAAACAGCAGTTCCAAAACACATATAAGGAACCTATAAATGTATACTTAATACAGTTGTCTAAAACTGAGATATTCTTACAAGTAAACACAAATAAAGTGGCCTGTGTACCTGCTATTACCCCTGTCTGTTGTTAAAATAGAAGAAAACCATAATGAATTCAACCCAATTAGGGAACAGTGCAATAAAAACAAATATAACACAGGATATGAGAGAGAGGAGATCTTTAACTGTCCCTCTAACAGAGAACCTGTAATTAACAAATCTTGCTTAAAGGGAATGCAAGATAAAACCAACACAGTTAATAGTAACAAAAAAACTCAGCATAACCATAGTCCAACAGGGCAAAACAACAACTCCAATGGGATCCCAACTAAAGTAACAAAACTGAGCACTAATACCATGCTTCCAAAGCAGGAACAGATTTTAAAAGCCTCACTCCTGAGTAGCATCAATAGATGTAAGGGTGCTATGCAGGGGAAAGCCAGGCCTAACCCAGGCCCCCTAGGCACAATAAGTACCGAACCCTGAAAAAAGCCAAAATCCATGAGTACTGACATGGCAAAAAGCTGGCCACAACCCCCTAAATAAGTAAATGATCTCATGCTTGGTGTAGGCCAATGCCCAATTCACTGTATGGGTTTAAGGCAAGCAGATGACAGCACAGCATCAACTGCCCTACTCCCAAGGCCTGCCATTAAGAGATCCTTGGCCATAAAAAAGTATGGAGGGACCCTGTCGGCATACCTTTCAACTGTCCCTGATTTTCAGGGACATCCCTGATTTTTCCTTAGAAATTCCCTCTGTCCACCTTAAATTTACATGTCTGTCTCATGTCTATTCAGCTGTTTTCACTCTGACCAGAAGAAGAGAGTTTTATCTCTTGAAAGCTAGTCTCAGAAATAATTTTGTCAGTCTAATAAAAAGTATCACCCACAACATATTTATTGTTTTTTTCTCTACATGTCTGTCACTGAAAACTTGTGACGCATAGCATAAAATACTAACAGACACTAGTGTTAAAGTCTAAATCTTCATCAGAACACGTTTTTAATATTAAACCATGCCTTGCAAGAGGCTTCTTGATTTGGTAATACCATTTTTTTAAGATGTGTCCCTGATTTTGTTACCTATCCCTGATTTTTTAAGCCGTGTCCCCAATTTGCAAGGCAGGAGGTTGACAGTATGCCCACTGGAATCAGAAGCCTATGTACAATAGTTGCACAAGTGAGATATCCATAAAATAGGAGTCCAGAACAAAAACATACCAAACACCAACATAAATTGCATGAGCAGGCTACAAGGGATTACCAATTAAAAAAATAGAATAGAAATAGCCTCCTGGTCTTAATAGAACTTAGCCAATATAAGTGCATGGGTAAATGGAAAAGAATGCCCTGGCCATGGGAGGTAACTCAGAGCTATTATGCATGCCCCCCTCCCCCACCTGAGGGCCAACTAAAATCTTCTCACCTGCTTTAATTTACTATCACAGTGAAGGAAAACTCATGTCCAAAATGGGCTCTCCAGGCAAAATAACTGGTAAATGATCCGATTATATTAAATTGTCCATCCTCCCGACATTGCCTGGAGAGTACAACTCCAGTTAAGCAGGACACCAGTAACAGGAAGATACTAGGGCCCCAAAAGAAGCAAAAAAAGGGGAAGACCCCCATTACATAAACATACAGTAATCCCCCTTAGTTGCCACAGTCCCCTTACTGTATCAATAAGACAATAAATACCTTCAGACTGCTTGAAAACCTACAAAATGGACAATATAAGAGAAAACAGAACAACCAATTCATAACTTGAGTCCCAAATATGTCCTTTCTGTACCTCTACAGTGCCCCAAGTAGCCAACCATTATAAGAAAGGGCTAAGAAGCTACCACTGCGAATCCAAGCATTGAGTAAAGATATCAGGATTAAGTATCACATCTCCTATAATCTGGCTAATATAAGAACAGGTCCAGCTGCTCTTAGTATAGGATGCAGAATGGCAACTACGCTAGGCTAATAAAGTCAATCACAAACAGGCAGCTGTTAAATGCCACAGATATCTCAAGGTGTGTTAGGGAGATGGAAGATAATTACCGACTAAAAATCACACTGGCAGCTCGTACAGACCCAACTGGTTCAGCTGAAAAAAATGTCCAGCCTCCTGGCAGAGGGATGCAGAAAGAAAGACAGTAGCCCAATAACCAAAGTTAACTGAAAGAATGTATGCTGAGGGAAAAGTAACATTTTGAGTACAACTAATGGGCTCTTCCCTCCTAAAGGCTTGCAACAGAACTCCTATTTCCAAAAGTGCCTGTTCAGTTCAGTGCTTCTTACTATGTGGTGAGGAAGATTTTGTCCACACCATCCATTTGAAGTGCCTGTTTTTCCCCTGTTGCATAGGCTCCTTGGGAACTTCATATTTCAGTGCTCTCAGCTTTTGGATCACTTTCTCTAAATCCTCAAAAGTTAATGGACCATCCAAAAGAAAATCTGTAGATGAGCTGGGTACGGGGTGATAAATTTCAGTTCACGCACTTTCAAAATTTGTAATACAGGAGCATAAGCCTTAGCTTTGGCAAGGAGGGCTAGGGAGTAGTCATTATCAAAAAACAGGCGATTCCCCTTGTAAGTGATAAGTCCTTTCTACCAGGCTCTCAAAATTACTGCTTAATGGAATAGTTTAAAAAACAGATAACAATTGAGCGGGGCCACATATTTGAACTAGAATGTTTAGGAGTGAGCACCTGGTGTGCTCATTTGATTGTGAGTGGGCAGAGATCCTAAAAGTCTAAGATCGAACAGAGAATGTTTTGCAGAAAAGCTGTTATACAGTTACCTTCATCTCCATGAGGGATGCCATAGATACGGAGGTTATTCCTCCTCAGTTGGTTTTCAAGTTCCTTGCAGTGCTCTACCAGAGAGTGTGTTGATCTTGTAACAGTCTAATAAATGCCCACTCCAAACGATCCACCTAGGTGTCTAGATCAGAAGCATACTGTTCCAGTCTTGTAACCTTGTGCTCCAGAGCCAGCACAGATACTTCAGTTCGATATGCAGCGAGTGAATCTCAGCCTGAAATTCATGGAGCTATTCCATAATTGTTGTGTTTGTTGGCTGCACAGACTCTATCATGTCAGAACCCTCCGTGTTGTGCAGCACACATTCTGGCAATAGCCTGGCTGAAGAGATCCCCATAGATTCCACTTGCAGACTGTGGTTTTTGGGCTTTGAGCCACAAAACTGGTAGCTTCTGGTAACATAAATGTATTCAAAAAAATAGCTAAATATCCAAATTATGCAGCTATTTGCATAGCAAGGACAGGCGCGTAAGACCTACTCTGCCATATTAGATGATGATACACCGGAAGTCCACTAGCCTTTCTTTAAACATGTTGTTTATTTAAAAAAGTTTTCCACCCAAGGGAACTGCACTGTGGGGTTTCCCAGGGATCAGTCCTTTCACATGTGTTGTTTTCTGTGTATATGCTACCCTTGGGCAAGATCATTAGGCAGTGTGGACTTGGGTTTCACTACTACACAGATGATACTCAACTCTATCTGTCCTCTGTGACTCAGGACTATGAGGCCAAGGAAGTGCTGAACAAATGTTTGGCAGAATTTCAGGGCTGGATAAACTTGAGCTGGCTGAGGCTCAATCCCCAAAAAACTACAGTACTGGTATTTGAGCTGGATTGGAGGGGGAGGAGGGATGGACAGCATATGAGGGGGTTACCGAAGCTTTGCCTTGGTGCTCTCGTCTTGATGCTGTGCATCAGGTGAACAATCTAGGCCTCATTTTGGATGAAGGGTTGACAGTGGAGGCTCAGGTGTCAGTGGTCCTCAGGAGTGGTTTCTGCCATCTCAGAAACATCAGCTGGATTCGTTCCCTTGTTCCCCTGAAGACCTGCCTTTGCCATTACATGCATTTGTGATATCTCTCATAGACAACTGCAATGCCTTCTACCTCAGTGTCAGTGGACCTGCACTACATTGCCTGCAGCTGATGTAGAACACATCTGCAAGATTGTTAATGGGTATTTTTAGATCCAGTCATATCACCTCTGCACTATGGGATCTGCACTGGCTGCCGGTAAAGTGGTGCATCTCTTACAAGATTGTGTTATTAATCTATAAGGCCCTACACAGCCTGGGTCCTGGTAACCTTCATGATCTCTTGCACCCATTCTCCCCTGCTTGCCCCCTCCACTCATCCAATGAAGGCCTCCTGATAATCTACAAAACTCAGTTAAAATCATCGGGGGACAGAGCCTTCAGGGTGGCTGGTCCAATTCTCTGAAACTCACTGCAGAGGGCTCTGAGAGAGGCTCCATCAGTTTAAATATTTTAAAAGAACCTCAAAACCTACAGTACATCTTTGTCCAGGCTTTCAGCTCTACTGAGGACTTTGCACTTTAATTAAATTGTACTGAATCTACAATCTCCTGTAAATGTTATGCTTGTTATCCGTATTTGATTTTATTGTACAGCTTAAAGGATGCTAGTTAGCTGACTATTTGTGGGGTGAATTTTATTCAATTATGTCGTAGGTGAATATTAATTTATATTATTTTTATAATGGTGCCCTGGGCCTCTGGGGAAAGGTGCCAGAAATAAATGGAGCTACTACTACATATGCTTTTACTAATTTCATCACCACTGTTGTGAGACTGACTGGTCTATAGTTGCTGGGCTCCTCCCTGATGATGCTTTTATGGAGCAGAACTTCATCAGCTGTCCTCCAGTCCCTTGGAACCTCTCCTGTTTCCAGTGATATGTTGAATAAAGATACCAGTGATGCTGCAAGCTCCTCCCTGAGTTCCCTTAACACCTCTGGATGTATCTCGCCCAGTGCCATGGCCTTGTTCACTTTAAGGTTTGCAAGTCCCTTTAAGACTCTTTTTTCTGTAAATGGACTTATGTTTACCTCTTCCCTTCTGTATTCATGCTGCTCCTTGTTGGTCCTCCCTCTTCCTCTCCAATGCAAAGACCAAACAGAAATATCTGTTCAGGATGTCAGCTTTTTCCTTATCATCCTTGGTGCAGTCAACATTTACTGACTTACTTATCCTCACTATAGCTCCCCTTGACTTCCTCTGCTCACTTAGGTGTCAGCATGGCTCAGTTGGTAGCACATCCGCCTCTGAACCAGAAGGTTGTGGGTTCTTGTCCCACACCGGGATTGGACTTGTACCTAAAAACCGCTGGCATCCGAGTACAGTATTGGGGGGTGCTGTACTACTGGGGTGTGCCGTCCTCCGGATGAGATGTTAAACCGAGGTCCCTTCTGCCCATCCTGGTGTTTTCCTGGTGGGTGTCCAGGTGGAAGTAAAAGAACCCAGGGCACTCTTCGTAAAGAGCAGGGAACATTCCTGGTGTCCTGGCCAACATTCCCCTTCCCATAAACCGGTTCATGCAATTATCCAGGCTGTGGGTGATGATGTGCAATATGACCACCACCACACATTCAGTCACTTCACTACCAGTCTAGCATTGCTTGTAAAGCACTTTGGGATACTGTGTATGAAAAGCGCTATATAAGTGTTGATTCTTCTTCTTCTTCACTTATGTACCTGAAGAGTCTTGTCTCTTATTGGGTTCCACCATGCTGCAGCAACATGAATTGCAGCGACTGTCACAGCAGAGACAACACAACACCGCTGATTGGTATTGTGCCATCACTGGGGAAAAGTGTGTTTGCCCTTCACATCCTCCATGCAGAGGGCTCTGCCACCTGCACCCCCACACTTAAGATGAGTCAGAGTTGTTTTGGGAAGGGGGCAAACACCTCATTGGCAGCAGCATCGGGAACCCATCGGAGCATCACAGCGAACTGTTGAAAATTTCACTGTGATGATCTTCACTGTTTTCCCATCAATGTAGTTATGTGATATCCCCTATTGCCATTAATTTGGCTGTCCTTTCTTCTGTTTCCATGTGTGCTTTCCTCACTGCCCTCTATGCTTCCCTGTGTTTTACTTGGTACTTCTTCATATCTTCCCACCTCTGTGTTTCTTTGTACCTCCTAAATGCCATCTTTTTATCCTTCTCTTTCTTGTCCACCTTCCTAGAATATCATAATGGCCTTTTTCCCTCCTGCTTTTACTCATTTCTTTCTTTTTTTCAAATATATATGCTTTATTGAGTTTTATCCCTTAGGCTGCCAACAGAATTAGAACATATAGGAGTTTTGGACTAATGTATCAGTCCGCATCCATGCAAGGGTTAAAACACAAATACAGTTCAGTTGAAACAGCAGTAGAGACTAACACCAACAAACTGAATATGAACAGAGCAAGTGAGACATGTAGAGTAAGGAAGAATATAATACCATATGATATAAGCATAAACATTAAACACAAGTAATTTTATTCATTTCTTTCACACATAGGTTAGTTGCATTCACTACATCTTCCTTGATTTGTCTCCTTTGTTCCTCTACCCCACCTTGGCCATCCATCTTTACTATGCTCTTTCTAAGGCATTTTCCCATTGCTTTAAAGCAGCAGTGCAAGAATCTGGTGAAAATTCTGACCTGTGCTTTTTTATTCTATTTTTTATTTATTTATTTATTTTAGCTTTTGTTGACCGGGTAAGTGCACTAGACAAATCCTGCCTATTTTCAGGCATGACCCAGGGAAGGGGGATACAGATGAATGCCAACTGACCTTGAACCAGATTAAGCTGTTGGTGGTATTTTTAGTGAATAAGGGAAATTTGGCCAGGACACCAGGGAAATTCCCCTACTCTTTTCGATAAGTGCCATGGGATCTTCAACATCCACCTGAACTACCACCAATCCAGGCAGATGGGACCTCGGTTTAACATCTCATCCGAAAGACGGAAATTTTAGATTGCCCCTCATCTATTGACTTATATGATACCCTTCTTTCCACAATCTGAAATAATAAAAGGATTGTTGCTTTTAATATGGTTTGGACCAGGTTTTTATCAGTATTCTCAGCTGTTTTTGCACATCAATTATTTAAAATTATATCTGTTTTGACTAAAATGAACTAGCATGCAGCAGCCAGTGCTCTGTGGCCTTATGGAACAGTAGGTGTTCCTTGAGTTTCCCATGATCCCTGCACATTCTCTCTTCTTCCTTTCTGGGTGTTTACCATATTGAAGAGTTTGGTATCTTCAAAAAGGCCTATCATCCTTTCCAGTTCGTCTGCAATGTCACTGATAAAGACATTGAAGAGGTCCGGTCCCATTACTGAACCCTGTGGCTCCCCACTGGTCACTATCACATAAGTAGACTGAGTGCCATTAACCTTCACACTGTGATGCCTATCCATTAGCCAGTTTCTATTTCCATTTACCATTTCTGATCCCACCGCTAGGCTGCTTAAGTTGCTAATCAGTCTCCTTGTGGCACAGTGTCAAAAGCCTTGCTGAAGTCCAGCTGGGCCAGTAATTTTTATTAATGTACCAAGTTCTTCCAGAGCTTGGTGCCTATAATTGTTTGACAATTATTTTTGATCATTTATAAGTGAAATTTGGAGTTTCCAAGTAGATACCCATAATCTCAAAATAAGTTCTAAACTCCCAAACTGCAAGGGCTGAATCAAGATCTCCAAAGAAAGTTGTAACCTGCCCATGACTATTATAGCTCTTGTGTCTGTGTGAGGAAGATTAACTCATCACCTGATGAATCTTTCAAAGGTTCCCTTACCACTTATACCACCCATGCTTAAACTGGATGAATGTTTAGAACAATTTGTTGTTTCCAAAAAACATTCCTCAAAAACAGTGGAGGAATTTAAGAATGCATGGGACAGACATAAGGCAGTTCTAGTGGCAGGTAGGAAAAAGTAGGCTGTTGGTAAAACTAGGATCTGCAGCTTATCCGATAGGTAGGGAAATAGGCAGACTGGGTGGGCCAAATGGTCCTTATCTGCCATCAAAGTCTATGTTTCTTGTAGGCTTCCATTATAAAAGACTTGGTTATATTGTATTAATGGCGCCGGCTATGTAGCAGATGCAGATGCCCATTAACACCTACTCAGCTAGGATTAGGCACCCTCACTAACACTTCCAGAGGCTACTTGACTGAAGCTGTGGAAGTGTTAATAGGCCTCCCATACACAACCTGACCTCAGATAATGAGGTGCTAAATGGCTAAGCTGCTAAGTCACATTTTAAGGTCTATCAGGTGTGTAGCTGTGCAGAGAGTCTTTTGCAGCAGAGTGGCTTCTGCTGAACTGCAGTGGTATTGGAAAAGCCACTTGTTTTATAAATTAGCAGCTTTGACAGTTTAGTTGGGCCTTCACATTCCTTCCCCTCCCATTCAGCATTTAGTTTTAAACTGCTCACTTTAAAGCCACTCAGCTTCACAGACAGTCATTTGCGGGCAGTCATGAAAGTGCCACTCAGTTTCTCTATAGTCATTATCCCCTCACTCACTCCCAGCAGTCCAGCAGTTATCCTCCCTCTTATACTTACAGTTCTTGCCTCCCTCAGTGATCCAACAATTAGCGTGGCTGTGCTGAAATACAGTGGTGTTGAAAAACAGCTCCATTTAGAAGTTAGCAGTTTTAGCAGTTTAGTTGTGCCTTTACCCTCCCTCCTATTTCAGAGTTCAGTTTTAGACTTCTCAATTTAAAGCCACTCAGTTTTACAATAAGTTGTGGAAAGAAAGGAAAATGCTGCTCTGTTTCTCTGTAGCTGATCTCCCCTCTCTTCCTCCCTGCAATCCAGCAGTAAGCCTCCCTCCCATTTTGTACTTACAGTTCATCTCCTTCTTGGTGATCCAGTGAGTCAGAAGTAAGCCTCCCTATCTCCAGTTTTCACTTACTATTCTTGTCCCTACCAGAGATCCAGTGATCCAGCAATTAACCTCCTTCCCTCCTATTGCCAGCATGAGTTCTGCAGTACGGTCTCTCTCTTTTTTTGCTGGACTGCACAAGGTGTTGGAAAAGTGACTCAGTTTCCCTGTCAGTTGTGGGCGGGCTGGAAAATGTGGCTCTGAATGTGAAAAGTCTGTAAGTGTCAATATGGACTGGGAAAAACACATGTCAAAATTGTGGTGTGGTTAAATCAGACACCATTTATAATATACATAAGTGCCTTGTACAGAGTAATCTGTTATAAGTGGCATATACCGTAATGGAAACCTAAGTCAATTATTGAATGATTCAGCTGCCAAATTTTCTAAGACTGTAAACCAGTTTCTCTGCAAAGTGTTATGTATCACCATGGTTAAAATAATGTATTACATAACAAGTATTGTTGTATGAGAGTCTTTTGACCTCACTTGGAGACTGTAGTGCAACTGCCCTTTGAAGCAAATTTTCCTTCTACCATCTTTTGCATGTACACCATGGTGATGCCGTTGGACACCATGATGAATGCCAAGGTGTGGGCTGTTTTTCAAGGTGTCCAAGTGTCTCTAGAACCCATTTCAGGAGAGTGGCCAATGCTCTGTGCATCACATTTCCCCACTGCCACCATGGCATGTCTACCAAGATAATGCTGGTGCAACACCATAGTGAATGCCAAGTTGTTTCCCAGATACAAAGTGTGACTGGATACCTTGACTCTGCTTGTGAGGCACACTGTGCAATAACTTTCCACTGTAACAATTTGGTATGTCCACCGAGGTGGTATTTTTCCATTACCACAATGAATGCCAAGGTGTTTGATAGCTACTAAGGTGTGACTGCATACCTTGACCCTGCTTGGGGGGGGGTACTGCCCTGCATTGCAAATCTCCACCCTGCTGCCTTGGCATGTCAACCAGTATAATGCTGGTGCACCAGCACAATGATGCCAAGGTGATTGATGGATACCAATGTGTGACTGGATACCTTGACTCCACTTGAGGTGGGGGGCACTGCCCTGCACAGCAAATCTCCACTCTGTCACCTTGTCATGGTCACTAAGATGATGCCAGTACACCACCAGGATGAATACTAAGCTGTCTGGTGAGCACAAATGTGTGATGGGATACCTTGACCCTGCTTGGGGAAGGGACGCTATACTGAGAAGCATATCTCCACTCTACCAAATTGGCATGTCAACAAAGGTGATTCTGGTGCACCACCACACTGACTACCAAGGTGTGTGATAGATACTAAAGTGTGATTAGCTACCTTGACTCCACGGGAAGGGGGCACTGCCCTGCACAGTAAATCTCCACTTTGTCACTGTGTCATGGTCACTGAGATGATGCTGATGCACCACAAGGATAAATATCAAGCTGCGTGGTGGGTACTAATGTGTGACCAGATACCTTGACCCATTCAGAAAGGGGGTGCACTGCCCTGTGTGGCAAATTGTCACAATGTCACCTTAGCCAGTCCACCAATATTATACTAATGCACTACCACAATGAGCGCCAAGCTATATGGTTGGCACCAATGTATGACCAGACACCTTGACCCCACTTGCAGAGGAAGGCACTGCCCTGTCATCAAATTTCCACTCTTCCCCCTTGCCTTAGCCACCAAGATGATGCTGATGCACCACCAAGATGAATACCAAGTTGTGTGATGGATACCAAGTTGGGACAGAGTATCATGGCAATGTCTGTGGATGTGGGAACTGCAGTGCACATAGCTTTTCCCCTCTTTCAGATTGTGGTCTTCCAGTCTGCACCATGTTAAATGACAGGATGTGTGAGGGATATCAAACTGCCCTAGTGTGTACTCTTCATAAATGTTCTTTTTTTATGTTAGCAGATTCTGTCTGATGCTGCTTGTGCATGTTACATAGACATGATACAAATTCATCTGATCCTTCATTAACAAATGATGTTTCCATGCACAATTTGTAATGAGGTACATTACTTTTATCCTGCATTTTAAATAAGGTTAATGCTGATATATATTATTTACCACATCACAATATGTCTTTTGACTATCCACATTTGTCAGTGAGCACTGCATTAATCTGAGGAATACTACATTACTGGGAGAGCTTTAGACATTCATTTATCAAACACAGTGTGTGGTGTATTACACGTCGAAGGCAACACAATCATAGATGTCCTGTAGTGCTTTATTTCAATAATGCAAAAGGTGATTGATTATGCACTCAGATAAATTAAGTTCTTTGACAATGGCTAATCAGTTTACAAGATATGTTATGTCATTTTGTTAGGTAATATATGACAACATAAAAGTGTTATGATCTCAAATAGATATCAAGATACTGTGTGGTTAACATAAAAAGCTAAGCCAGTTCTTCAGTAGTTTCTTCACTGTTAGACTTAGAAAACTGACAATTACAATGTGTAGTACTTCACATGTTCATTTTCTGGTTATGAAAATGATTCTTCAATTTTTCCTTAAATCTATACATGTAGGAATTCTGAACATATCACAGCAAAGACGCAGGATACAAAACAACACCAACTGGAGTCATTATCTATGACTGATGACTGCTTATCTGTGTGTCAAGAGTGAGCATGTAAATCAGTGTGTGTTGATTTGTCAGCAAGCACTGAATTACCATCAGTAATCAATCAATCAGTCAATCAACTTTATTTATATAGCGCAATTCTCACTTAGATTCAATGCGCTTTACATCAAACATATTAAAATACAATATAATTCAGCACTCAACGGATAAAATAAATCCATATCAATACCAATAAATATTTATCCTAATCTGGGAAGGCTTGTCTAAGTAAGTAAGTTTTTAGGTTCCACTTAAGTTGATTCAGGCTTTCTCTAATATAGCGAGGTAGAGAGTTTCACAGCATCAAAGCTGCAAAAGGAAAAGAGTGCCAGATGTTTGTAAGAGGACCCTGGGAACCTCCAACAATCCCTCATCAGAGGAACAGAAAGGGCTGGAGGGGTGGTAGGGATGAAGGAGGTCTTGCATGTAGCCAGGCCCCTGCCCATGCAGGGCTTTATAGGTCAGCAAACCAACCTTGAAAGAGGTCTGCCACCTAACTGTCAGCCAGGGCAGATAGCAAAGCACAGGTGTAATATGACAAGACCTAGACAACAACCTGGCCGCCGCATTCTGCACTAGCTGCAGATGGTGAAGATCTACCCCTGGTAGTCCTAGGTATAGGGCATTGCAGTAATCAAGGCAAAAGGTCACAAAGGCATGAATAGTGTTGTGCTAAATTGAGAAATGTCACTACACAAAATATTTTGTGAAATTCGGGCCTTTCACAAACTATTTCACTAGTGCGAAATGCGAAATTTCACCAGAAAATGGCAACATTTCACCCATGGAACAGTGACAATTGCTACCTGCAGGCAAAATTACACAGTTTTCTGGTGACATTTCACAATTTGTGAGCGAAATTTTGCAGTTTTCGGACTAAATTTCACATTTTGCTGCAAAATTTGCAAGTTCGCTCCCCGTGAAATATTTAACGGAACAGCAAAATTTCACAAAATATTTATTTCGCAACATCTCTAGGCATGAAGCAGTACTGGCATATCACTGGGAGAAGGAGGATCAGATGTTTAATCCTGGCAATGTTCCTCAGATGGTAAAATGAGGTTTGGACCTCAGCTGACACCTGCCATTTGAATGTCAAACCACAGTCCAAAACAATGCAAAGCTTCTTTACTTGATCTGAGATGAGCAACTGGGAAACCCCATGCCATAGCCAGGAGACCTGACCAGATTGTTGCTTCACCCCCGGTGACCAGGTTCCAACACCAATACTTTGGTCTTGTCTGGATTCAACTTCAACCAGTTGTCCCTCACTCAGCTTTGGATTCCAGCAAGGCAACTGTTAAATATCAAGACTGGTTCCTGCTGTTCGGGTGCAAAAGATAGGTACATCTGAGTACCATCTGCACAGCAGTGAAAACACAGCACATACCATCTTATAATGTCCTCCACTTCCCCGGTGGTAGCATATATACCATGAGCAACATGGGGGACAAAACTGAGCCCTGCGGTACTCCACATGGCAGGGGCAGAGATGCTGAAGAAAAAATCCCTCACACCACCCTCTGCAAACTGCCAGTGAGGAATGATTTAAACCACTTGAGGACTGTACCATCAGTCCACAACAAACCCACAGGCACTCCATCAGTACCCCATGGTCCATAGTGTCAAATGCCACCGAGAGATTGAGGAGAATCAGGATGGTGTGACTCTCTTGATCCTTCACCTCTAGGAGATTGTTCATCACCTGAACCAGAGCTGTCTTGATAGTATGCCTTTTCCTAAAATCAGACTGGAAAGGGTCATAGATGTAGTTAGCTGTTAAGTGGCTCTCCAGTTGAGTGGCAACCACCTTTTCAATAACCTTACCCACAAAGGCTAGGTTAGAGACAGGTCTGTATTTTGGCAGGTAGTCCAGATCCAGTGAAGGTTTTTTCAGGAGTGGTCTTACAGCCACCTCCTTCAGGGGCTGTGGAAAAGTCCCTGTCACTAGAGAACCCTGGACAATCCTGGCTAGGATCAGGCCAATGACATCAACGCACCCCAGGAAGAGGCACATTGATCCTTGATCCAAACTACAGCAGGTAGGATGTAACCTCTGGATGAACTTCACAACATCCATTACAGCCAGTTGGTCGAAGTTTGACAAGGCAAGCCAATTGCCTTTGATCTTAAGCCCATCACCGCAAGGCCCATTACAGGGTGTTGACTGGATTTCCAATTTAATAGAGGCAGTCTTATCTGCAAAAAAACAGAGCAAACTCATCACATCTAGATTGTGAAAAGGCTCCTCCAGACTAAAGACAGGTTGGATTGCAAAATCTAGTAGCAGTGCAGAAGAGCTGAGCTGGTCTGTTAATTGCTATAGCAATCTCTATGGACAGGAACTCTGCCTTCTTACAGGAGATTGCTGATGATAGTCTCTGTAATGGGCCATCAAAATAAGTTTGTCCTCTTCTTGACTGGTCCTCCATCAGCACCACTCCAGCCTTCAGTTTCTCCTTCTCATCTCCCTGACAGTCCCGTCAAACCAGGGGGACCTCTGGTGTAAAGTGAGGGTAGAAGGCGGACAGGTATGATAGAGTAGAGGGCCTCGGTAATAACCCTGATATAGGTCAGCACCAATTCCCCTGGATCTCGCATGCACCCATTAAACCTGGTAGGTCTAGCATCACTATCAGACCTTGTGGGGTTACACCCCTTAAAGGGCGGTACTGGACCATCTCTGTATAGGAAGGTCTATTTGGGGGGACCTCGAACGAGAACCTCACAGTATGGTGATCTGACCACATAATCGGCTCCACCACAGGACCAGATTCCTCCATTCCCAGCTGGAAGATGAGATACAACAAATGGCTGTGAACATAGGTTGCAGAGGTAGCAACTTGTGTCAGGCCCAACAAACACATCAGTTGAAGAAAGTCTTGATCAAACTGCCAAACTGCGAGAGTTTGTCATAGACCCAGGCGCTGAAGTCCCTAGAATTATCCATCTGGGAGACTCCAATACCAGCATGGTGACAAAAGTCCACAACTTCCTGCAGGAATTCCTTCCCATCCCCCAGAGGTCAGTAGATGAGAAGGATCCTGCAACCTATGACTGCAAACTCTTGAATGGCTACACATTTGAAGGACCTCATGACTCCAATGGGAAGGGCTCTGAGGCTCAAGTCTGACTTTAAGCAGGCAGTGTGCCACTGAATACCAGGCTGGAATGGCCAATTCCAACACCATGCAGGCACTTTCATCAGGCCAGGTCTCAATGATGCAAGCCAGATCAGATGTTTCAACAGGATCGGCAATAATTGCCATCTTGTTCTTAATGGATCTGGTATTGTACAACACTGCCTGAGAGGTATAGGCAGATGGGGCTGGTCCAGCAACCTGCACACTAATCGTGGATCCCTTAGGTATGGGAACCAGGCAGGAGGACCCCTTTCCTTGGCCCATTTCACCCCAGGGTGCCTCCTGATTCCCACCACCCCAATCTACCCCCTCAATATTTCCCCCATCAGGCCCTGCAAATCTGCACCTCCTTCCCCTATGCCTTATCCCCAGTGCCCTACGGTGTACATATGCCTCTGCTGTTAAGGGGGGGCATTCAAATGGTCCGTGATCATGGATCCTGGATGAGGAATAACACCTTATCCTGGGAGCTATTGACCAACACATCTTAAAACTATTCAACCTTATTAAATACAGCTGTGACTCAAACAGAATACTAACTCAATTAATAATAAAGCAATACTTAAATAAACAAATTATATACTGTTTAATACTACTCTAAATCATTCACACACACAAGCACACTCACTCATACACAACCCACCAAAATCTCTAACCCCCACACAATTTATATTAAAATATGTTTTCCCTTTAGGAGTCCATCCAATTGTGGAGCAGTTCTTAAATCAATTCTTAATTAAATATTTTTTTATTAACCTCATGGAACCCCTCTCTCACAGGATTGTCTCTCAGTAATCTGATTTCTCTCAGAAGTCAATTTCAGAAAAAACAATTTTCACAAGGAAGGGGCTAAAAGATCTTTCATCCTCTGAGCACCAGGTTCCCTCAGGGCTCTCACCACTAAGGTTCACTTATATGTGTAGTTCAGAAAAAGAGGACCTATGAATCCACTCACAGAGTGAGGCATGCCTCCCCCACCCCCACCCCGGTCCTACCTCAAGGCTCAAGTTTTAGCAGTTACTTTTAACAATACTCTGGACAAACAAAGCCAGATGCTACTTAGGGTTCTCTCACAGCCCTCAAAGCCGTCTACTTCGGCTCACAGTTCAAGTGGTAAATTATCCTTTCCTTGGAATAATCCATGCTCCGAACAACAGACCAGATCTGAAAACTCACTCCTACCTAATGCCTACCACAAGCCATGATATGTCTGATTCAAGTGTACAACTAAAATTGCCACTCATATTGAAACACTCATTAAAAACTCAGAAAAACACTACAATGTCCACTGGTCATAAGTATGATTAATTGATCAATTGATGGGTATATCAAACTTCTGTTAATGAGCATGTTATGTAATATTTTTTGATTACATTAATTCCAGGTATGATGACTCAATTGTCAGGGGTGCGATAAGAGGGTGTACAATACAGTCTACTAAAGGATGAGCCAATGGGGTTCTAAACCCCAATTTCAAGTCCTATTATTGGCACTGACAAGGAGCTAGACTCAGAATACATATCCTCCAATATATCAGTTGAAAAGGGTAAAGAGGAAAGTGATATAGAAATCATGATGTGTGATTATTTACTTGTTTAATTTTCTCACATTACATCTACAGTAAATCCAGCATATATCTTATTAAACCCTATAGTGTGAGTATTTTATATGGAGAGATCAAATAATGCATCATATTACATTTTAATTGATAAAATAATGGGTAAGCTATTGCCTTTCAGTTCCTTATTCCTGTTATGAATAAGCAGTTATTTAATACTGGTTCTGTGTCATACTGTGATTATATGAAGACTTTGTTTTCTTGGATGTGATCACACACAATATGTATGACAAATACATGATAAATGACATAATCCCAGCATGTAACACAACGTTTTTAAGCAAATGTGTCAAAGTAAAGTGTGTATTCTCATTTTTGTGTAATGTTGCAACTGAGAACAAAACTTTTTTTGTAAATCTTTTTAGAACTCAGAAAAGCAAAACAAAAAAAACAGTAAAGAAGGCAATTTCATTGATTTCCATTCTTGTCTGGAAGAGTTGTTCATGACATGTGAACTGTGTAGTGGGCTCAACAGAGTTACATTTTCAAATGATGACCCGCCCCCCCCCCAAAAAAACATGGATTATTTCTCATTGTCACATTGGTCTATAAAGAATGTAATCATCAGAAAGTATGACAGAGCCAGCCTTGGTCTGGTTGTTGCACAGAATGAAATATATTGTTGTCTGCAGCTATACTTGTTTCTGGTTGATTGTTATTGAAGGTTTTATGGCTGTTTGATTACATGTGCATCGCATGTGTCACAGGTGCAGCTGTTCAAAATTATATAAAAAATATGATTTCACCAATTATCAAGACAGCATGTGTAAAGGAATAGAACAGTCTGAAAATGTGAGAGAAATGGAGGCGGCTTTATACTTGAATGAGATGGGAGGGCTGATAGCCCTGGACACCATGCAAAATATGGGTCATATACCATGATGGAGCACAGAATAAATAAGGACATAAATATGTGTCTTGTTCAGGGATATTATTATCCCAAAATGAGTAATTTTTGCTGTACTTCACAAATCTATAATTTGTAGAACCTGGGGCTGATTCCAGAACATATGTTTCAACTCACAGGCATATGCGAGTTGCAACATTCGCCGCCACACTGGGGACCCTGCACCATATTCTAAGAGTGGCAGGGTCTCTGCACTTATGACATGTGACTTTCGGCATGTATAGGTCAGTGCCACTGATATGGTGTAATAGCCCTGCATGTCACAAATTGCAGCCTTTTGTAGACTGCCCCCTGGAGCCCCCCTGCCCCAAAACACCATAGCACGCACTGGGGGCATGGGGGGGCTAGACAGGTGGCACAGGAGTCCAGGGAGCACAGTGGAGAATGAACCCCCTGGGGTCCCTGACATTTGGAGGGTCAGGAGGCATGATCATGTTCATGGGGGCTCAGGGAGTACAGCGGGACCTTTGCCACTGTGCTGCAGAGTGGATGCCCCTTAGAATATCTCCAAGATGTTCTAACTTAGCTCCACCAGTGCAGCTCCTGGAAATGCATCAGTGGGTTATGGCAGCCTCCCTCCTAGAATAGGTGCAGTTGCTGCTGTAATCCACCCTTGTGCCATGTCATTGAAGGTTGCGGTGTAGTGGATGGCATATCCCACAGTTGGCATGGCCCACAGCCAACATAGTGCAAGGTGCCTTTTGGAACAGGTAACGGCCTAATGCGTGGTGCAAGTCACGAGTTATGCCATGGGGTTTGGAGTAACTCAGCTTGAGCCGGTGTACGCCATCTTGGAATCAGTCCCCCATTTTCATTTTTGGTGTTTCTTAAAAAATTAGGTTATACATCAATAAAGGAATACATGTGTGTATGGTGAGTGATTTTTTGGCATGGATTTACTAAATATACCAAACCCCCAAAACTATGTACTAGAACAAATACTTATTAGACAATCATATGGCTAACCATGAAGTACTGTCACCTCGGTCTTCTCATTATATCGGTCATCTAGACCTTTGTTGTTAAGGTCTGATGTAATTAGAAACCCTAAGTAGCAGCACAGGATGATTGTTCATGGTTGCCCAAATGCCATTGTATATGTGTCTATGGTTGTTCAGCATGTTTGTCAAAGATCGAGCATCCCATGGTCTGCTGTTCTGTAACACCATATAAGGCGTAACATATGAATCTCATCTTGCCATAAGTTTTAAGACTGTTAATAGTACATATTAGATAGAAATAACTATATGTACCAACTCTCTGTTACACATGTGGACACCCACAAATAAGTGTCACAATGTCCTCTCACAATGGGACAACAGATTGCTAACAAATCAAAAGGGGACAGCATGTCTTAGAATGACAATATGGCTTGTGGATAGGTATTGATCAAGTATGCTTTAACCAGAATTATCAGTGTCACACATATCAATCATTGTTCTTGATCATGTTACATTCTGTGTGAGTTTTAAATTGGTCAGAGGAGCATAGTGCATCATTACACTTTACGCTCTTGATGTGTTTATAGAAAAGGAAATATGTTTGTTATAAATGACCATTTATTATAATAATATTCACTCATACATTATTGTCATTCTATCTGTCAGTAGAGCAACCAGGTGAAAAATTTAGACTGGTTGGAGATGACATCATCGGCGTTCATTGTTGAGCAGAGAATAAGCAAATTAACTGTATCATCATTGACTGACACAAACAAGTCAATTAATGTCTAGTAAGCACTGAGTCGATGACAGGAGCCAAACGTTATTATGATGTATGGCACATGGCAAAAGGTAAAATATCTTATAAATACTGTCATGCCATGTGTCATTAATGATGTTATGATGATCCATGACTCAGCAGTGAGGTAGATGCAGCAACTTGTCTTGTGTTACAGTAGTGGAATGGTTCACTTAAGCAATAAGGCTTGACCAAGGGTTATGTTAATGGTCTGTTAATCACCTTCTAGGGGTGTACTGTGGCACGAGGTGTAGCTGAGAGCCACATGCCCCTAGAGGGTGATTAACTGACCATTAACATAATCCCTGGGAGTGCCTTATTGCTATTATAATAAAACATGTTTTTAAACAGTGTTAAACCTTGTTCAGCATATGGCTAAGCTCTACATGTATGTTAATAAAAGATTAACATAAGGCTGTTAGAATGTTTGCAGCCAATCAGAAAGCTCCATTTCTCAGATCCTTTTTATAATAATAAATAATACAAATATTTAAATAATTGCAATTGCCAAATGTTTTAAAAGAAGCCACAACCATGTATTGCCATTTTTATTCATAAGCAGTTGAAAAGCATCTTACAGACATCAGTGTTGCATTAATTACTATATATAAAAATGTGTAATTCATCATAATGCAATGCTGAATAAAAATTATGCAAAAAAATAAGACACTATTATAAATATTGATTTAATGTTATTTATTTCAAAGTATTTATATATGTATGTAAATATGCTGTTTGTTGATTAGGGTTGCATGAGAAAATAGAGTCGCTGTGCAAGCAGCATGAACTGTATGCTAGTCATTCATGGAAAAAGACCTATTATCAACCACATCTATTGGGTAGCTGCAACCACCCCAGACAATAACAAATAAATCATTAAGGGAAAATGGAATGTGATTATTCAACACCTCCAGAATATCCATGAAGGATACAGTGTGTCTTACCACAAAGCCTACATGGACCACTACAAGGAAAGGAAACACAAAAAATATGGCTGATGCAAATTAAGTGCACAACTTAACCGCAGCAATACGGCAACATTCAGCTATTCATGAAATTACAATTTAGGCTTGGTCTTTTTCCACATTACTATACACTGATGACCTGATTTTGTTGTTATCAAAGGTTGAATCTTCCCGGCCAAACACATGGAAGATTATAGATTAATTCAATGCAATATCAGGGTTGAAGGTGAATTGGGCTAAAACTGAGATCCTACCCCTTTATCAAGGGAATCCCAGATTGGGCTTGTATCTGCTCCCCACCTTTGAAATAGTTGCTTAAGGTCATAAGATACTTAGGTATGCATATCTCCAGCAATTTGAAAGATATGGGCTCAAAAATATACAAGATTTACTGACCAATATGGCATTGGATTTAACAGATGGGTGTAATTACATCTGACTCTTCCAGGTAGGGTTGTTGCAATAAAAATGATGTTGCTTTCTAAACTATTTTATTGACTGAGCAATTTACCAATGCCTATACCCCCATGGATACTGGAAAAAAATTGACAGATTGTTTCCTAATTTTATCTAGGAGGCCAAAATCCCCTGCTTTGGTTGGAAAATATTGTGGGTCTCAGGGTTAAAGGGGGATGGAATATGCTGTGCCTTTGGGCATATCATGCAGGGCTGGGTCTTAAGCAAGCAGTACAGTGGATTTCCCCATCTTTGATGAATACCCATTTGTGGGTTGAAATTGAACAGACTATCATGGGCGATATACCTTTGGCAGTGATACTTAGGAACCCTCATTATGACCCAACCAAACTTACATTACCTATAAAATTTATGCAACAGTACTGGAAAAGGCTATTGAAGTTGTTTCAATGGGACTCTGACTTTTTTGGTTCTTTCGAACCTCTTTGAAATAATTCTAGGATCCAGATAGGAGGTTTCCAGATCCATTGGCCTGCCTGGATCTCCAAAAGGATTCAAGTTGTGGGAGATTTATCTGATTCAGAAACAGGAGTACTTAAGGCATTTAACCAATAGCAGATTAAATATCAGCTGCAGGCTCGGAACCTATGGAGGTATCTAAAATTGCACCATGTGTTTTGAACATGGCTTACAAAAGACTATACATTAGTACAATCAAATGTAACTAAACACTTACAGAAGAGGTTACAACCCTCTAAGGGTCATACAAGTACCATATACAGCTGGCCCGGTGGCACTAAGGGTTGAGGTGCTGGACACCACACCTCGCATCACGCTGGCAACCTGAGTTTGGGAGCAAACCCAGGGTGCCCTGGGGCAGCCAGGAATGAGTAGGATCTAGCATCTGGAGGACTGCTCTCCTCTAATGGGGTGAGATCCAGGGAAACCTCTGCTGTCTAGTGGCTCCCAGTGGAGACCAGGAGAGCTACACTGGCAGATGTAGTGCAAGGGAGTGAGGTGGTGGGAGACATCTGCAGGATGGGACGAGAGTGCACCCTCTGTTCACTGATGCCATTACACATCATTGCCTCAGGGGGAAATTGCCAAGGAGGAAAGGCCCCTGCTGCCAGGGAGGCAATGGTGGACTAGAGTGACTGGCTCACACAACCACAGCCAGCCCCGACCTGACTTGACTCTCTGTGATTCCCTCCCTCTGTAAGGGCCCTGTGTTGAAAGGGGATCCAGCACCGGATTCCTCTGTCAGGGATGGGTTGAGGTGGGGTGGTAAAGGGGCTCAAGTGGATCTCGCCCGAGAGATGCCTTGGCAGTTGGCGACCAAGGGAAAAAGAATCTACAAAAAAAAGCACCATATACAAACCTTTGCAGGGTTTCTATTTTCCAAATTGGGAGGCCTGCTGACTAAGGTGGTGAGCTGAGTTGCAGGATCCCATAGCAGAAGGCATTTGGTCTCTTTGTTGAGCTAAAGCACACCATGCCTCACAGGACCCAAGAATGAAACTCATATAAAAGAAGGTCTTAAGCCAGTGGTACAGAACCCCAGATCATTTAGTTTTGATGGGCCTTGCTACTTCTAATATGTGTTGGAGGTGTGCACAGGAGCTCATAACCCTTTACCATATACTTTGGGGGCGTACTTTATTGGGGGACTGGTGGGAGAATATTATCCGCATAGTAGAGAGCACTTTGAATATGCTTGTACTTCATACCCAATGTTTCTGGATCTTGGGTGATCCGCTTTCAGTAAGACAGCCGGTTTTAAAGTATAAACTATTTCTTTACTTAGCAGCATTAGAGGCCATATGGCTGCTTTACATTACTGGAGGTCAATTTCTCTCCCCACCCCACATGAGTTGGCAACAGGCTGTGTCCAAAACTGCCTCCTATCAGCAAGTGCTTTTCTGTCGAAGAAAGAATCTTTCAGTTTTTCAAGTTGCATAGGTCCCTTAAGGCTTCCGCACTTCAAAGTGTTTATGACTGACTCCTAACATGGTTCAGCTGGGGAACAAGTTATCAGTCTTCAGGATAGCTGACTTGGTCGATTACCCACAAGATGGAGAAATACAGGATTTTCCTAGTCTTTTATTTTACTTTGATATAAGACAGTGTGGCCTTGACAGTATGTTGCCATGGTTCCTATTTCTGTTTTCTGTTTTAGGTCTGTTGCATAGTAGTCTCTGGATTATGTTATAGTTATGGAAGTGCAGGATGGTATTTTTTGTGTTTGGTTTTCTTTTTACTTTGTATTATGTTTCATTGCCATACAACATGGATGTGTTGTACAACAGTGAGTTGTTGTTGACGTTTGTTTATCCACAGACTATGTTTTGTTAGATAGTTGTGTTATAAAACTCAATGAAATTTTTATATACAAAAAAACAAAAACAAATTAAGTGCACAACACACATTTCATAATTTACATCAAATGATCCTATATCTGTCTTCCTTTGGCAACAACATTTAATCAGACATATTGATCTCGCATTTACTCCTTCAAGTATCATCTCCCTTTTAGAAACCTGCTATTATGTAATTCAATTTGACAAAAAAATGTGCCAACTCAGTTTTGTGCTTTGTTTGGTAAACTGAAAGTGGCACCTATGTATTTCTGCCACTGTCAATGAGTTGAATATCACAATACATCAATAACACAAGATTGATACCTTTCCCTTTATATTTTTATTATATTATTAACTTCATTTTTTTAACTCTATTACAGTGAGGCAGTGACTAAAAAAGTGTGTCTTAGTTGGAAAACCAGTTGGTTAAAGACATTACCTGTCTGCCCTTGTCATCAGACTGCAGCTGTGGAAGCTTTTCATAGCATTGCCATTGTGCGAAAGGATACTGCATTCTCTTTCAATGGAATGCATTGCAGGTCATTTGCAAAAGTTACTAAAATATATCTATCTTATGTCAATAGTATATTTTGTGTATTATATCCTTCATAGTATAAAACTATACTAATGTATAAAAAGTAATGTGGAGAGCTGGTGTGTTTGCTGTGGGGAGGCGGGACAGACATTTTCCGGTGCTGCATCGGCGGCGGAGAATGACACAACCACAACGGTGGTCTGTGAAGATGACTGGTGACTGTGGGGATGACTGGAGCTGCATCGGCAGCAGGAAAGGAAACCAGAGGGCCACTGCCACTCAGGAGCAAGGAGCAGTGGGGCCAATCAGCGCAAAGGGAGCCAAACCTTGACTGCAGCTGGGCAATAAAAGCCATTAACCTAGTTGCAACTCAGGAGAGATGGTGTGTTGTTTTTCCCACACCACCCACCCAGCCCTGACCTCTATTAAATGATCATTGGGGGTGGAGCCTTGTAGAGGGGCAAACTGGGAGTGGGTGTCCTGGACTGCTGCCGATTGGGGGAAAAGGGAGCTGTATGCTGTTCCTGCTTGGACACCATTGACTAACTACAACCTTGAAGAGGGGCAAGCTGAAAGAAGGTGATTTGAACTGATGCTGAGGGAAGGAAAGGGGGACTGTATGCTGTGCCTGCTTGGGCACCATTGACTACCTGCTACCTAGAGTTGCAGGACATAACTGTAAACTGATTAATACTATGCTGGGTGAACTGGTCACAGCTGATTGGGGGACAAGGGTCCTGTATGTGGGTTGCAAGGCCAATGCTGTCTATATGCTGGGTTGCAAGGCCAACACTGTATACTACTATCAGAGGGGGACACATTATAGCAGATGTAGAACAGTGTATGCTGACCACAGTTGTGGGAGCAGGCAAAATTTGGGAATTGTTTATTGCTACTGATCTTTGTGTTGATCTCTGTTGGGGTGGGCAGAATTTCAGCTAGAGAACTGGGGCTGGAAAACTGGCTGTTGTAGGGAAGGAGTGAGAAGTGTGAAATCTGAGTCCTGTTGGGAGCGGGGACAAATGGCTAGTGTCCTTGAGCACCACTGCCTAAATTGGTTCTACAAAGGGGGCTGGTACTGCTCACACCAAAATGACTGTGGATTTGGGACTGCCCATAACGGGCATCTTCAGTAAGGTAATTGGGTGTACGGGATGTGGGGCAGCAATAATCTTAAACTGGGCATAGAGGTTCGGAGGGTGTCCAGTATGTTTTCAGCTGACAGGACTTAGGAAGGAGGTGGAGGGGATCAGAAGAGAGCTGGAAGGCATTAGGGGGGAGGAATGGTGAGGAACGGAGTGGAGGGCGTCCCATGGGAGGAGGCAAGACCACTACGGTATACCCCAGAGAACCAGTAGCCATGGACCCTATGGGAACTCCAGGTGGGTAGGGCATAATACAAGCAATGGATGGAAAACACTTCACAGGAGGGGGGTCGATCAGAGGTAGCAAAAGAGGGAGGGAGGGAGGCAGGAGAAAGCATGCTGGGGGCAAGCATCACACTTAGTAATAGATATACCATGCTGTACCCAGAAGAAGAGGTGGAAGAGGCTGGCGGAAGGGGAAAGAGGAGGACCGAGGGTTTGCTAAGCAAGCCGGTGGGGGCAGGAGAGGTTGCAGAACAGGAGGGGGACAGGCAGGCCGGGGGGGATGGGGGCAGGGGAGGTGATGAGGCTGGGGATGAAGGGGGAGAACGGGGTAGGGCATGCAGTCAGGGTGGGGAAGTCAGCCAAGGAGAGGGGGTAGTAGGAGGTACTCTAGAAAGGCCAGTGTTAGGGTAGGAGAAATCAGAGAAGGAAAGGAGGGTAAGGAGAAATATGCCAGACGGGTGGGGAGACAAGCCTGGATGGGGGGTTGGAGGAAGGAAGGAAGCAGTAGAAGAGTGTCAGGGTGGGGACCTGTGGATTCTGTCCCAGAAAGGGAACCCGAGGGAGATCGGGGGGCAATTAGTGCCATCCAGGAGGTTGGGGGGGGCAAGGAGTAAACTGGAAGCAGCAAGCAGGAAAAAGGGTATGGTAGGACATGCACAGACTAGTGATCCCCAGACTGAAGGGGGTGGGAGGAGTAAGCTGGGGGTTGATGAAAGAAGGAAGAGCATGGAAGGGAGATAAGGGCCAGCAAGTTGGGCGGAGGTGTGAAGATGATCCTGCTGGGAGACTCCATGACCAGAGTCATCCAGTGGGAGGGGGTAGGGGAGGGAAAAAACAGCCCAGTCAAGGTTGAATGTATTCTGGGCCTATCCGTACACAAGGCCAAATTCCAGCTATACTCATTAGTATTGGAATGTGGGGGATCCCCAGATTTCCTAGTACATCTGGGCACAAATGATTTGGAGGGGAACAGTGATCTAGAAATCCAGGCGAGGTTTCGGGAACTGGCCAGGGTCTGCCACTCGATAGGAAGTTCAATCTCCTTCTCGGAAATTTTACCAGTACCTAGGGCATCCAGGGAGACCAAGCACAAACTCAGAGGGGTGAACCAGTGGCTCAGGGACTGGTGCAGGGCAGAAGGGTATGGGCTGGTGGGGGACTGCGGGGACACATGTAAGGACAAGGGGTTATATGCCAGGGATAGGATACATCTTAGCCTAGAGGGGAGGGAGATCTTAAAACTAAAACTTGCTGGATTCATAGATGAGAACTGGGGTTTAAACTTGTAAAGAGGGGAGGGATAAGTGAAGAAGTGGGCTCAGGAAAGCTGCTCAAGGTTCCAGGACTAGGGTGCAAAAAGAGGGTAGGTGACTGCAATGTAAATAAAGCCAGAGTTGTGCAGGAAAGGGTGAATAGGGATTGCATGGGGCCTAGACAATTTGGTAGGGAAGGGGGGATGTGGTGGAGGACGGTCCTGATCAATGCCAGGAGCATGGGCAACAAAATGCCTGCGCTCCAGGCGATGCTTACAAAGGGAGCAGCGGATGTGATGGCAATTACGGAAACATGGGACACCCAAAAGAATGATCGGGACCTAAATTTGGAGGGCTACACAATATTCAGGAGGGACAGAGAAGAGGGTAGAGAAGGGGGTGTAGCGCTAATAGTCAAGAACGACATAGGTGTTAGTGAAGTGGAGAAGGCTAATGGGGGAGTGGAAGCAATTTGGATAACCCTGCAAATGAGGGGAGGCAAAGATAGAGGTGGTGTACAGACCACCCACAATGAATGAGGCCCTGGAGGAAAAATTAGTTGAGAATATCAAGGGGCACTGTGACTGTGGAAGGGGTAGGGTGGTGGTCATGGGAGACCTAAATATGCCGAGGGTGGAGCGGGACACTATGACATCAGCAGTGGCCAGGAAGCAGAGACTGATGGATGTGTTTCAGGATGCCTTCCTGTTCCAACAGGTGGGGGAACCTGAGTTGAAAGGATCGGAAGAGGCTGGGCACCAGGTGGGCCAGGCCAGAAGGGGATGGGTGTTTAGTTGAGGGGGAGTTTGGGAGGGAGAATTCACAGAGGACAGCATGAAGGAGGCCCTTCAGGGCTGAAAACTGATAAGGCACTGGGATCGGAAGGGCTGCATCTGAGGGTTCTGAAGGAACTGGCGGATGAACTAGCAGCTCCACTAGCTGCACTTTACAATGCCTCTCTGCAGACAGGATGGGTCCTCAAGACTGGAGGGTGGCACATGTGGTGCCTATCCACAAAGGGGGGGGTTTAGGGAGGAGATGGGAAATTACAGGCCTGATAGCCTAACATCTGTGGAAGGCAAACTAATGGAAGGCTTCATTAAGGAGAAGCTCAGGAGGCAACTGGAAAGATTGGGGCACATGGATGACAAACAGTATGGTTTTGTCCCAAGGAGATTGTGTCAGATCAACCTCATAGATTTTTACGACTGGGTGATGGAGACCCTGGACCGACAAAGACTGGAGGACATCTTATATCTGGATTTCAGTAAGGCGTTTGACTCAGTACCCCACAGCGGGTTGTTGACAAAGTTGGGGGGGGGGATGGGAGTGGGAGGACAGTTGCATAGATGGGTAGAAAATTGGCTAATGGAAAGAACACAGAGGGTAGTGGTTGGTGGGATAGTCTCCTCCCCTAGGAAGCTCTTCAGGGAGGGGTTCCCCAAGGTTTGGTGCTGGGGCCACTCCTGTTCAAAGCCTATGTCTCCTGATACAGGAAGGGGGGTTAGGAGTAGGATAAGCCTCTTTAAGGATGACTCAAAACTGGGGGCACTGGCAGATGGAGAGGAAGTGAGAAAGACAGTCCAGAGGTATCTGGATACTCTGGAGGGTTGGTCAAGAAGGTGGGGACTGAGGTTTAATCTAGGGAAGTGTAGGGTGCTACATCTGGGGGTCAGAAACCCAGGTCATGCATCCAACCTGGGAGGGGTCTCACTGCAAGCCACAATGAGTGAAAGGGACCTGAGGTGGTGGTAGACACCAAAATGAATAACACTGAAAACTGCAGAAGATCTGTGGCAAAGGCAAACAGGATTCTGGGCTGCATTGCCCAGGGAATTACGTCCAGGAGGAGGGAGGTGATATTCCCTCTGTATAATGCCTTGGTCAGGCCATATCTTGAGTACTGCATGCAGTTCTGGAGACCTCACCTTAGGAAGGACATAGCATTGCTGGATTGGGTTCAGAGGAAGGCAACCAGGATGATTCGGGGCATGAGTGAAAGGCCTGTGAGGAAAGGCTGGAAGTCCTTGAGCTGTACTCACTGGAGGAGAGGAGAGGAGAGACAGGGGGACATGATAGAGGTCTTCAAATATGTGATAAGGATAAACAGAGGCAGAAGCAAAGAAATTTTCAGGCTAAAGAAAGGGGGCACAAACAGGGGGCATGAGTGGAAACTGGGAGGGGGGAAGCTACAGGGGAGAATGTAGAAGGCATTACTTCACCAAGTGGGTGGCAGGGCCATGGAATGCACTGCCCAGGAGTCTAGTGGAGGAGAGCACAGTGGAGGGCTTTAAGAGGGGGTGGGACAGGTGCTTGGATATACTGAAGCCAAAGAGGACCCCCTCTCAGGGGCTGGGGGGGGTGGAGGAGCAAGCACCCTTTAGGGGCTGGCTAGCGAGCAGACACGAAAGACCGTTAGGCCTATTCTGCTGGCTTTTAGTATGTTAGTATGTTATTACATCTGTTTATCAGAATCCCTCAACTTTCAATGTTTTAAACAGTGAAATAGAGATTATTGCACCTTCTTTGCCTCTGCTTTACCTTGGTTAATGACCTGGAGCTAGATTCACAAAAACTTGCAAAGTGCAGCACAAAAGTTTGCATTAAAGACATATTTATTCAGTTTAGCATATCCTAGTTATGGCTGTTAATTTATGATTATTTTAATTTATGTGCATATGTGATTTTACTCTACAGCACCTTGGTTCTGAAAGGCGCTTTATAAATAAAGATGATTTGATTGCCATTTGCAATTGCCCAAGTGGTATAAAATGCTATTCACCGACAGATGGCATAGGGTGCTATTCTACTATGAATAGGGCTAGGTAGAGGCAGTGATAACCCCATTATTGCTACCTCTAACCCCACTTCCCCAATCTGCATGCCTGTAAATGGCCCCACAATGAAAAGTGCAGGTGCACTATTTGTGATCCACAAATCAGCCTTGCAAATGATCCTACTGGACATGCAAGGCATTAGCTGTCCATTTGCATGCCCATTATGGGCCCATTTACATTGTCTGTGAGTGAGATTTGCCACCCCCAATGCGGAGTGCCAATCCTCTATTGATACAAAACCCTCCCTGGTGGTCTAGATGTTTCTCCCCATCCCGACTGCCGAACACCGACCCCTCGAATGTGATACAAAATCCTCAGTGTCCAGTGCCCCCCCCGGTCTCCGGTCGCTGTCCCATTATGTGGAAATTAAGTTTCCCTGGTAGTCTAGTGGTCCTTCCCCAAACTCCAATTGCTGTACAGATATGAACAAAAATTAACCCCTGGTAGTGTAGTGGTCTATCCCCCTCCCTGTTCTCCATTCACCATCCCGGTATAATAACAATAATTTTCCCTGGCAGTGTAGTGGTCCTTCCCTGTTCCCCATTTCCTGATCGCTGTCCCAATAGTAAAATTAATTCTTCCCTGGTAGTCTATTGGTGCCTCCATCCCCATTCTCTGAGCACCATTCTGATATTAACATACTTCATTCCCTCATAGTCTAGTGGTCAACCCCCCCTCCTGGTCACTGGTCACCAATCACGGTACCGAGTACAAGAAAACATCCCTCCCTGGTAGTCTAATGGTCCCTCTCTCCACCCTCCACCCACCCAATAAATCGGTCTCATTGGTGTCCAGTATACCTCTCATCCTGCCTCGCTCCCTTGCAATAAAACTAAAGTGTCCCATGTCCCTAGTGGTCTAGTGGACCCCGCCATCCCACCCTTGCAGACAGTAACCTACCATCATGCTCCCCCATCCCAAAATCCAGGCATCAAATGGCACAGCCCTCCTCCCCTCACAATGGCCAGTCATTGACTGAACTTTCAGTGAGAAAGTACAGTATATACTATGTGCTCATTAGTTGACACTGTCAACTAATGAGGGCATAGTGTGTACTGTACTCAGTCATTCACAGTTCAGTTAGTGACTGGATGTCATGGTGGGAGGAGGGCTGTGCCAGTCACTGGCTGAATTTTAGGATGGGGGGGAGCAGGGAGGTAGGTCATTGCAAGGGTTGAAGGGTGGGGGGGTCCACTAGACCACCAGGGAAGTGGGACACTTTAGTTTTATTCCAAGGGAGTGAAGCGGAGGGGAGGGACATGAGACACCAATGAGATTCATAAATTGGGTGGGTGTTCGGGTGGAGGAAGAGTCCACTGGATTACTAGGGAGAGCTATTTTCTTGTACTTGGTATGATGATCGATGTCCAAGGGAGGGGAGAGGGACCACAACACTTCCAGAGAATGATGTTTGTTAATATTGAGACTGCAACCGGAGAATGGGGAGTGAGGGGGGACCACTAGACTACCAGGGAAAAATGTTTTTTAATATCAGGGAGACTGCTGACCCAGTGGTGCTGAAGGCTGAGGCACTGGATGCCTTACCTCACGCCACGTTGGTGACCCTTCTTCAGGAACAAGCACAGGCCCCTGGGGGTTGGTGAGGAGGAGAAGGATCGAGCATCCAATGGACTGCTATCCTTCTCCAGGAAGGGGGACACCAGCACTTGGTGTACTGCTGGCTCCTAGAGAAGGCTGGGGCGGGTGCGCTGAGTCTACAGAAGGGGAAGGTGAGGCAGACATTCGGAGGAATGCGTACAGGAGAATGCATGTTCGCTTCGTGGGTGTTATTGCAAGTCTTCAGCTTGAGGGAACAAAAACCAGAGGAAAAAGGTCATAGTGCGCTTCGTGGTGGTTGGTCACTGCAAACGCTGCCCCCACGACAGGCAGCTACACACCTCCAGCACCAAATCCTTGTGTGAGGCAGGTCGAGGGATCCCCACTGTGCCACCATGGGGGGCAGGCCGTGGGGCAGCTGGAAGTTGAGCTGCTAGCCGGGGACAGGGCTGGGGGATCTGACAAGAAGTACTGCCGCCAGGGAATGGGAGGGATAAATAAATTTAAAAAAAAAAAAATATTAGGGAGGTGATCTTGAGAATGGGAAGGGAGGAGTGACCACTAGACTACCAGAAAATAATTTATTTTACTGTTGGAATGATCAGAGAATGGGGATTGGGGGGGAATGACCAGTACACTACCAGGGGACATTATTTGTATTATATGGGGATGGTAATTGGAGAACGGAGATGGGAAAGGGACCACTACACTACCAGGGAATAACTTTGTTCATATTGGGAGAATGATCAGACGTGGGGGGAAAGGAGGGACCACTGGACAACCAGGGACAGGGTGTAGTGGGTCAGGGGTGCCTTGCACTACCTCCGACAACCACTAGGGTTGCACGGAGCTAAGTGGAGGTTTTCCTCGTCGGTATTTTCTCCACACAAGGGAACCCTGCAAAAACTCTTGCATGGAGCAAATGCTTTGTGAATGGGACTGTGCTCATATTCAGGTCCCCTTCCCCTCATTTGCATTTCAGACCCCTCAGACCTTTGCTCCATTGCACACCCAATTTGCAGTTGTAAACTGGGCTTTTGAGAATACCACATTTGGGCAAAACCCTGTTTTGTGTAGTACAGTATATCCTTCTCAAATCATCACTTATCCATTGCATGGAATTCCCCCATGTCTCAGCCAAGATCCACCACAGGTTACCTAAGGGTGCTAGACTCACAGCTAACCAGGATGCCTGCAACTTTGAGTGCCCCCATGTATCTTGCATACAGCCAGTGCTGCCTCTGACTCAAGCGGTGACCATCTGAGATCCATTGGGGGGTCACCAGCATCTAATGGATTGTAGGTCCTCTTTCACTGACAGCAGCAGGTCCATTGTCTCCCGATACCCCAAATCTACACCTCCAAGGTGGATCACATGATGTCTGGGCTTCTTTCTCTCTCTTGGCCTCACTGCTGCTCAGTAAGTGAAGAAATGCTCACCAGTCTATATTCCCTGGTACCATCTAGGGGACCTGCAAGAGACAAAAACAATTACTGCCAGTGCAGACCGATGTAGTGCCAATTTCCTGGGATGTCCAGGGCACCCCGCCTGGATTTTTCATTTACCATACTAGGTGCTCAATCCAGAAATACTTTTTCCAAACTCCTGAGCATCCAAATTCATGCTGGATGATCCCAAACAGATAAAAAAAACTTATAAGCCTACCCGGTTTTCTGTTTTCATGCCACAAGAGTGCATTTCTCCACATTTGGATTAGCAGCTATGTAGATCTCCACACTGCTGAGAGCTGCCAAGAGGAACCAGGCGATGTCACTACTATGCACCAACTACCTAGTACCTCTGATTCATCTTGCTCTTCTGAACCACATGAAAACTCCCTTCTTCATGGACATCATGTCCTTCACCTGTAAACCCAAGATCCCTCTGTCTGATGTGCCTGGATTAGCTCCGATACCCAAAGAACTCCATGAAATGCCACCAGAAATAGTATCTCAACCAGCAAAGCCTCAAATGAGCTCTGCACCAAAGAGCAAGCTTCCTCAAATATGGGCCAAGCTCACCAGTGGGATGGGACACCTCACACCCACTGGGCACTCCAATTATTCAAAGCCATCCCATCTCTTCCGACCCGTGCAGGCCATGGTGGTGTCATGAACCCCACCTCACAAAACCTTCAATGCTCCCGAGGGAAGGCATGCCACCACTCCCAGAGACAGCACTTACCTTTTTTTTGTTTTTTTTGTTTTTTGCTGTACAGCCACTGGTGCTCCACTAGCATCAGACAGGTAAAATACCCCCTGGTAATTTCTAACCGCACAGTAGCCTCTACACTATGGCAATAGCTCCTGTGTTCCTCTGTTTCATGGGCTCACCTGCTGTCTCACCATGCACCACATCTGCCATTCTGTAGTCCCAGACAAGAAAAGCAACTATTCAGCAGCGAACCTTCCAATCGTTGGATTCCTCCATCACCTCCCTTAAGATGGGGCTTTTGCTTGGACAGCACAGTGTGCACCACCCCCCAGTTATCAGACTGAAGTGCATCTTCTTGTCCCCAGCCTTGGACCCTCAAACACCTCCCACCACCCTTTTTTATTCTCCAAATTTTTATACGGCTCAGAGCATGGTTGCCTCAATCATAGTGAAAACTCCAGAAGCCATACATAGTTCCTTCTCATATTCAGTAGACCAGATGTCTTCATATACAGTATATCCACCCTATATTCCATAAGGGGTCTATGATGCCAGTTCAACAACTACGTTGTCGACTGGCATCACAGTGACAGGCTCCATGTTGACCACGATTTGCAGTCAGCAGGGAGCCGAGCACGCTGGATGCTGTTTTTTCTTCATGTGGCTTTGCCCCAACCTCCCGCACAGGGGGCTCTTCCCCCACACCCTCTGTATTAATAGATTCCAACTCTAAGTCGAAGTTGGTTCAGGGAGGGGGTGCAGGATGGGAAAAAGTGTTGCCTGGTCCCGGGCGGACTTCTACAGTGACATGTCGGTGTTCTCAACATCGACCTATGTCACTGTAGAAGTGTCGATGTGCAGGAGGCATACCGTCCATAAGATATACTGTAGGGCTCTTTCTATATGACTCAGATTTATCCTAACCCTATCCATTCCAAGCAGGTTGATGACAATTCAGCTTTGCATTGCTGCAAAACCAGCTTCTTCACACCTATTATTCCTTTATTCACTATTAATGATTTATTTGTTTGGAAGGTTTCCTGTACTTAATCCAAATATAACAATTCCAGGATCAAATGGGAATTCTTGCCCAACAGCTTTTCCTAGAGTAATCATTATTTTTTCCCAAAGTTTTCTGCTCTCTTTACATGAGGCCAGCATATGAGTTAGAGTTCCCCCTCTCAGTCCTGCATCTCTGGCATACTCCTAACACTGAAGTATCAAACTTGCTTAATCTAACAGGGGTCAAATATGTAAGTTGCAATGTATTCACATATATTTGAGTTAACCTATTATTTTTATCATCCAACTTCTCCAAGTTTATACTTTTTTCCTAATCTTCCTGTAATATCTCCTGCCCTATGCCTTTCTCCCATGAAGCTTTTATCTCCTGTAGTGACTGGTTAATGGATTCTCTCAGTAACATAGATTTTGAAAATAAAATGTTTACCTGATTCCAACTCTAATATTATTTCCTCTTGTTTAGAATATTGCACCTTAGTCAAACTTTGTGTTTTGGAAACACAAAATGTTTAACCTGTAAATATTGAAATGCATGAGGTTCAGTAATGTCAAATTTCACCCTGAATCTTTCAACACTGATGAATGGTTCATTCTAAAAAATTCCCCTAGCTGGCATTTATTTTTTGTCTTGTACCATCTTTGAAATATATTACAGTACTAGATAAGAATGGTTGAAACTCTGTTTTCTACCAGTATAGGAGTGAAATTTGAGAGTTGTTTATGGTCTCCTAAAAGCTTATGTACTGTCTGGCAGGCATAACAAGTTGCTTTAGTAGATGGAAGGATTGTTTCATAATAGGGGTTAGTGAACAAGTTCAAGATCAAGGCATGTTTTAACCTTACCCTATAGTAAGTCTGTCTTCCACTAACTGAATGCCTGCCACAACCTTGTCTTCAGGTTTATGAAACTAATAGTAGACGGGTACCTATTGGGCTGCTGCCCAAACCCTCCTTATATTTAGCTTGATAGAGTTTTTTTTAGAGCAATGCAGGGTCTTTGGCCCTTCCATATGGATTTTCTTTTAATCTTTTCTAGATCATCAAATAATTTCTTTTTGAAAATTACCAGAATTGCCTCAAATAAAAATAACAGCCTAGGTAAAACATTCATTTTCAGAATGTTTACTCTCCTGAGCTGTACCAATGGTAGGTGTTGCCACTTATATTTTATTTTTTATTTATTGAGTCTTGGAATTAATACCTTTGAGCCAAGGGCACTTTTACATAGGCTCCATGTCAAAAAGGAAATTATACATAGGACGGAGTCCTAGACGTGACTACATTGGTTACAAGCACATTGGGTACAAGTAAGTAGGCTGGGTGAGGTACAATAAACCCAGGACACTTGAAGATGAACCTAATACACCTGATGTTAGTGGGCAGGTGTACAAGTAGAGAAAGCAAGTTAGAGACAGACAAGGATTGTGATGAGTAATAAAATGTAAACAGGATATATAGATAGGGAGGAAAGCAAGTAGGAAATGCATTTGAGGAGGTTGTTATTAGACAGGGGTAAATAGTGGTTTTCCAGAAAAACAGTGTGGGAAGCATTGCAGAATGACTATGGACTCAGTGGTGACACAAAAGGCAGCCAAAGGGGGGCCCTGTCAGTAAAATGGTTGGATAGGTGTAAACAGGAGACCACCCAGATTAAGTGTGACAGTCACAGCTGCTACAGTTGACTAGGCGCTGTCAAAGACAGTTTTTGAAAGGCCCAATTTTGGGAGTTGCTTGAATGTGTGGGAGAAGGTTATTAAATCAACTAGGCACTCTGTACATAAATGCTCTTTGTCCTTGGGATGTCCAGCATAGCAGTACCTGAAAAGTTAGACTGGGTGCACTCCACATTGAGCACAAGTTAGAGGGGGGCCCTATTAAGGAGCAGCTAGGTAAAGAGGGCGCTAACCCTAAGATGAGCTTTTTGGCAGTAAGACAGGTGTGATAGGTGATTCTGCTCTGGAGGTTGAGCCAATCGGTCTGCACAAATAGGTTGCAAGTGTGTGTCGCTGCTAGCACCAGTAACTAACCTGCAGACTTTGTTAAGAGTAACTTCTAACTTTCTGAGAGCAGTGGTAGAGGCATCACCATAAAATACAAGGCTATAGTCAATGACAGACATTATGGAGCTAGTCACTGCAAGGTGTAGTGCCTCTTGGGTCCTACAGTGACTATGTCTGTAAATGGTGCCTAGTCTGATGTTAGCAGTTTTAGAGATGTTAGTAATGTGCTCTTGATAGAAGAGAGTACTGTCCAGGGTGTTGCCCAGGTACTTAAAGCTAGTAGCCTGCTCAAGTAGAATACCAATATTGTTGGAGATGGGTAGTTGTGCTCTTTTAAACTTGTTATGAGATCCAGCAAAGACCATCATTTTGGTCTTTTTATAGTTGTAAATCTTTTTTAACATTTTCCAGGATAGATGATAGTTTAAGTGAATGACATCCTTCATATTTATTGACAATTATACAATGTCAAGAAAAGAATGCTGTTCTCTAATTGGTCAGACTGGCACTGGACCCGGGATGTTATCCCAGCATAACATCCTGGCTATAGCCCCGGTACAGAAATGACCAAATCACTTTAAAAAAATCAGTACACTCTGCCAATTCCATGCTGCCAGCCACTTTCATAATCTGACTCGTGGCCAGCAGCGGGTTCTTAAAAAATGTTGCGCACCTCCCTTCTCTCGCTACAATTAAAAGTTCAAACCATTGAAACAAACTGCATTTTTTTCTTTACATATTTAAACAAAGTGCCACACTGAGCAGCTTCTGAAACTAACAGGCACACCCAGAAATCTCTACTCCCTTACCTTCCTTGATTAATCCTTGCCGCCAAGCACTTCTGATGCTGTCCTTCGGTTTCTCCAAGTACACATCACAAATGCCACAAACTGTATCGGAAGAACATAAAATACAAATTAAATTAAAACCCAGTCGGCAACTGTGCTCGCGGATCAGCACCTCTGTGTTCTTGGCTTGGCGGCAACCTCAAAAGATATGAGTCAACGGAGTGGGGGCTGGGGAACCAGTAAGGAAGTACTGCCATTAACACAGCTGGCCACAGAATGGAAACAAAGGCTGAGACAGGTCAAATCATATAGAAACACATAGTTTGGGGGGGCAGGTAATCATTTAAATTTCAGGTGGCACAAAAGACAAGAGACAAACACAAAAACTTTTTTGTCAGGACTTACCAGTGTAGAGCCACAGTTACAATACAGGAGAGCCACCTACTGGCCAAAAGAAGAATCAGGCACTATTTCTTAAAAAAGTAAACCTACGCTTTACAAAACACACTAAGAAATTTACTTTTAAATAAAGTTTTTCATCTTTTTTTTCTTCTCTTTAACTCCCAAGCCATTGTATAATAGGAATAATGGCCTCCAGGGAGGGCATTATGCTGGGATAACATCTCTTCTCGGGTGTTGAACACCCAACCACCCAAGGCGGAATGTTATCATAGCATAACACCCACCCTGTTGGGCATTATTCCTTTAATAAACCCCTAGATATTTAACATATTCTTTTTGTATGACTTGCAATATGGGGTCTGTTAAGCTATTTTGATCAATTCTCAGGTAAATAGCCTTGCTTTTATCCAAGTTAACCTTACAGACAGAAATCTGAATGAATTTTATTATTATAGAGTTTACCAGAGGGTAGGCATTATTTGGGTTGGACAAAACCAAAAGTACATCATCTGCACATAGCAGAAAAGGAGAAATATTACTTTGTGGTTTACCTCCAAGATTCTCAGCTTGACCCCAATACTAATTGCTAGAGGCTCCAAAAACAAAGCAAACAGCAATGGAGAGAGAGGGCAGCCTTGCCTTGTGCCCCGCTGTAGGTTACTATTACCTGACATTTGGTTATTTGTTCTTACCCTTGTCCTGGGCTCTGTACATATAAGTGTAATCCATTCTAAAAAATCTCCCAGTGATCCCAAAAGCACTTAATGTTTGAAACAGATAGGGCTATGAAACCCTGTCGAAAGCCTTCTCGACGTCAAGTGACATCACCATGGGATCTGAACCTTAATGGTCCTGTATCAAATTGTAAGCCTTTCTTGTATTATGATGGAGCCAACTTGATCAGGATGGATTATTATAGGAAGAATCTTAGCAAGTCGGTTTGCTAGTATTTTAGCATAGATCTTATAATCACTATTCAGTAAAGGGATTGGTCTATAGGATTTGCACAGCTCTGGTGTTTTATCTTTTTTTAATATCAATGATATAATGGCTTCACTGAAGGAAGGGGGCACCCTCCCCAAAGTATGTATACTATGAAAGAGATATTTTAGTAAAGGGAAGATATCTGCCTTTAAATTTTTATAAAACCCAAATGTAAGTCCTTCAGGGCCTGGGGCCTTGTTATTGGGTAGCTGATCTATAACAAAGTGTATTTCCTCTAGGGTGATATCCTGCTGTAAGAAATCTAAGTCTAGTTGTGAGATCTTAGGGATCTCCAGACTGTTTAAATACTCTTGGATTTCTAATGAATTACCATCTCCTTCAGATGTATAACATTTTTCAAAGATTCTATTGATTTCTTCTGGGTTAGTTTTTATATCCACCTCATCTTATCCCACAAATCTTATTTTGATTCATCTCAGTTTGTAACTGATAAGCTGATAATTTGTCTGGAAGGTCAGAAAACAATATTTAGTTATTGCTCTATACATGGGTCCCTCTGCCAGTTTCTGTCTGATTGTTTCTATTCTTTCCCTCAGGGTAAATACTTTAAGTCTCCACTGTTCTGTTCAGAGTTTGCATGCTGCTGTACTTAGCTGAGCATCCAAAGTAGATAAATCTAAAACAAGTTTCTTCTTTTGAATACCCATTTGTGCCATGCACCTTCCCCTCAAATACAATCTTAAAGCTTCCTAGAATGACAAAATAGTGCATACCCCTTCTATATTCCAAGCAAAGAAGGAATGGACCCCCTCCTGTATTTTTTCCACAAAAGTATTATCTAGCCATGAAGGTCTAAGGTATAGAGTGTTATATTATTCAAACATGGGAAGACATCCTGTCCTATCTCCATATGACAAGAGGCATGGTCAGAGATTTCTATTGTTTCATATGTTACCTTTTTAATATTATTCATTATATCATGAGAAACAAAAAAAAAACTATGCTGGAATATGAGTTGTAGATTGGTGAGTAATATGAATATTTTTTGTGGTGTGGATACTTATACTGAAATGGATCCACTAAACTAATTCTCCCATATGTCCTTAAATTAACTCTGTTACTTTCTTTTACCATTCTACAGCTCCTAAAGCCCTATCAACCAGGTCGAGGTAATGTTAAAATCACCCCAACCACAGAGGGTTCTCCAAAATTGTCAAGGTTCAGAAAAAGCTTTGTACAAAAAGCAGGGCTCTCTTCACTTGGACCACAGACACTGGATAAGGTATATTGCTTTTGATGTATCTGGATACTTAATATGACTGATCTACTTGTTAGGTCTATATATTGTTTTATAACTGTAGCCTCTAAGTGTTTTTTTTTTTCAAATATTGCCATTCCCCTAACACTATTAGTGTATATAGAGGCATACCCCACAGCCTTATACACATTTGAAAAGTAAGAAATTACCTTTTGATCAAAGTGAGTTTCTTGCAATAATAAACAATTTATATTTTTATTATTGGCAACATTGATTATTTTCCTGATTTTTATTCTGTATTTACAGACATTCAGATTCCAGGACATAACTCTTAGGGTGGCCATGTCTGATTTTTTAAACTCCCTTTCTCTTGAGCCAGATTTCAACTGTAACACATGTGCCACCCTAGAGCACATACCTTAATATCCACCTCACATTTATTTATTTATTTATTTGCTTTTGCTAACCGGGTTAGCACACTAGACAGCCAAGTGCCTATTTTCAGGTGTGACCTGGGAGAATTACAGGTGAGGAACTTCATACATAAACAGTTGAGGACTCAGAAGAAATACATAGGAAGAAACAGGCATTTCAGGGCTGGCTCTAAGAAAGGTGGTACGAAAACTCATACAGTGACAATTATGGGTGTGGGCAGGACAGTAGTGTGGTGGGTAGGTAACTGGCTGGGTGACAGGACACAGAGGGTGGTGGTAAATGGCTGTCACTCCACAGAGGGAAGAGTGACCAGTGGGGTACCACAGGGATCAGTGCTGGGACCGGTCCTATTCAACATCTTCATCAGTGACATTGCACAGGATCTAGAAGGCAGAATTTCACTGTTCGCTGATGACACAAAGCTCTGTAACAGAGTAGACACACCAGAGGGTGTAGACAGAATGAGAAGGGACCTGCAGAAACTTGAAGAATGGTCAAGGGTTTGGCAGTTGAAATTCAATGCAAAGAAGTGCAAGATAATGCATATGGGGCACAAAACCCTGGCACAATATATCAGTTGGGGGTGAGGATATAGCATGCACCAAGCAGGAAAGGGATCTTGGGGTTGTCATCTCTGATGACCTCAAGGTAAGGGAAACACTGTGACAAGGCATCAGGTAAAGCAAATAGGATGCTGGGATGAATAGGCAGGGCATCACCAGCAGGAAAAGGGAGGTCATAATTCCGCTATACAAGACACTAGTGAGGCCCACCTGGAGTACAGTGTACAGTTCTGGAGACCATACCTACGTAAGGACATAGACAGGGTAGAGAAGGTTCAGAGGAGGGCAACAAAGATTGTGCATGGGTTGCATCACAAGTCCTATGAAGACAGGTTGAAGGAACTGAACATGTACTCCCTGGAGGAGAGGAGGGAGAGAGGGGATATGATAGAGACATACATGTATCTTACAGGGAGGAACAGGGTGCAGGAAAACACTATTTTTAAGCGAAAAAGATGTTTCAGGACTAGAGGGCATGGGATGAAGTTGGAGGGAGGACGATTCAGAGGAAACATGAGAAAGAATTTCTTCACAGAACGGTGGTGGACAAGTGGAACACCCTGCCAGAGGAAGTGGTGGGAGCTGAAACAATCACGGGATTTAAGAATGCATGGATAGACATAAAGGAATTCTAGAGGTCAGGGGTAAGGGGAAATAGACTTCTAGGAAAACAAACTGAACTTACAAGCTCAAATGGGCAGACTAGGTGGGCCATAGGCCCTTATCTGCCGACACTGTCTATGTATCTATGTATCTATGTAATTGGGGAATCGAGAAATATACATAGGAAATAAACAGGGTATGGCAAGGCTAGCTGTAGAATATGGTTGGCAGGAGTTCACACATGGACAGTTGAGGAGACAAGAAAACAAACCTAAAGTAACAAGCATTTCAGACTGGCTTTAGGATAAGGTAGGCACGAAGCATAATAAAAGGATGGGACATAAGGAGATAAATTAGGAAGTGAAACAGCGGAGTAGCCAGAAGCAAAGACAATAGTAAGTGCCTGCGGGGAGGTGCCCATTGGCAGTGGGTCAGGGCAAGGATTTCTAGGCAGGGACTGGAGAAGAAGTGCAGACGGGGCTAAGGCTGAGGCAGAGGCTAGGCCCCCACCGAACTGGGCTAGAGGGAGGAGAGGGGCAGTAGAGTAGGCTACAAGGAGCAGTGACAGGGGGAAGAAAGGGTTTCAGGAAGTTCCAGAGGGAAGCTTTGAAGCTTGGATGGGAGGAGGAGGCCCTAACTGGTTCAGGGAGCGAGTTCTAGAGTTTGGGGGCAAATATGTGGAAGGACCGATCCCCGCAAAGGTGCGGGTCCTAGGAATCATGCATTCCTGGTTTGTCCTATTGACCTCCCAGGGATGCAGGAGAGAGGAACGCCATTTCCCTAAAGATCTCAATTAGACACTGATGAGCCTGAAATGTTTTGCAATAAAACTTGCTATGATGCAAGTATGAGCACCCACGATTTTTATGAAACAAGAAAAGTTTTTCTTTTTTAAAGTATAATAATTCAAACTGTTTCCTAACTTTCATCCAACCACAGTCCCCATCCCTCTCTCCCTCCCTCCTTCTATTACTTTCCCCAATTCTGTTATTCACAGTTTTCAACCTGTTATTCCCTATAATAACCCCTTAACCCCCTAGGAAAATTTCCATTCCCTCCTTCAAGTTCCAGAAAAGACAATCTTTTGAAAGTATTTTTGGCCCCCCCCCAAAAAAAAACACACAAAAAAAAAACAACAAAGAGACCATGCTTCAGCTATACAAATAGCTGTTTATGCAGAGATAAGACCTTGGCTTATCATGTAATTTCCAAAGTTTAAAACAACCTATAATCCCATATTCCCTTGGAAGGACTCCAAAAGTGGTTACCCCAATTGTTTCTTATTTTTTCCTTTTCTTTTTTTTTTTCTCCTTTCATCACCCTTTATATACAGAATAAAGAAATCTTGCCATCCAAGTTCGCCCTTAATTTAGCCAGGTACAGGAGAACTAAAGGAATCCCTTAATTCCTGAGGGTTTCTCTAGTACGGTCAAATGCTTTCTTTCTTGCCAGCACCATTGGAGAGAGATCAGGGAAAACTTGCAGCTTAATTCCTCTGTAAAAAACATGTCTTTCCAATCTTGCTTTGGCTATTATGTTTTCCCTGTCTTGATAAAAGGACATACATACATAAACCTGGGCCGTTCCTTGTTTGTTTGAGGGCCGAAGGCCCTGTAAGCACAGTCCAGTTCTGTCTTCTGCTCAGGATATTGCAAACCCAAAATGGTAGATAACATCGCTTCACAAAATTTAAGAGGGTCAAGCCCTTCCATTCCTTTTGGCAGATTGCCAATGTTTATGTTCCTCCTTCTGGACCTTGACTCAAGATCCTCTAGTTTAAGCTGCAAAGCTTCCAACTCTTTTTTTTTGTACTTCTCCACCTGATTAGAAATTTGGGGCATAGTGTCCTCAGTGTTGCTCACTCTTTTCTCACATACATCTGCACAGATTATTAATGATTCAAATCTCTCAGCCATATCTGATAGCTTTTGATTTAAGGTCCCAATTGCAGAAGTCATTTCACTGAACCCTTGTTTCATTTCCTTTAATACAGCGAGCCGCATTTCATCCTATCAGTATTCTTCTTCATTCCTCCGCCGGTTTCATTTCTTCTGCTGTTTGTGTTTCCATGTCTTTATTTTCAGTTCTAGAATTAGGGGAATCCTTGTCCCCCTTTTCCCCTTATCTCCCTTTTCCCTGTTCTTCTTTGCTGCTCTTTTTTTAGTTGAGACAGAAACCATGCTGCTTTGTTCTTGGATGAACTGTATCTTAAATTAACTTTTTTTCTTTTAGTTTCTTTCAATTCACCCAGAGCTCTTACCTGTCTTTTATCAGCAAAAAGGTTTGGAATATCTGTGTTCTGGGTTACATTTTGTGTGCTACCTCCCCCCCCCGAAGACTGTTCTCCTCCCCAAAGGTTAGCATTACTGCTGTGAGGTGGAGGATTCTTAATAAGAGCTTCTGTGGGCAAGCTCTCTGTTGCAGAACAAATTCTATCCCGCTCTAGACCTGAAATCTTCAATATGCTACCCTTTAAGCTGAAATGACCAAAAGGGGTACCTTGTTCTGCCAGATGATCCTTAGATGACCCCTCAACAAAAAGTAGTGAGTCTCTGACACTTGTGCAGCTGTCTCAGGTTGCTAAATTCCCCATCTTCAGCTGTCCCCTAACCACCAACGGTCTTTTTTCTTTAAAATATTTGGTTATTTCCTTGACACAGCGGTACTTCTTTGACATATTCCAACATTAGTTATCTGTTTACCGCCGCTGATACTGCAAACTGCTGCTGAGATAAAAAGAAAAACACATAAAGAACCACAGAGAACAGATGTATAAACTATGAAGTTATCCAGGCATCTCCTGGAGCACCTTCCAAGAGGCAGTTCATGCTGTACAGGTGCTTCCTCTCTGCTGGCCAGGTGCACTGCATTGTGCAGCCTTGAACAGCCAGTCAGACTTCTGGGCATGCCTCCCTCACCACCACCCTTGGGAAGAACTCCAAGAGAGTGCCCCCCTAGTGGGGATAACCCTGCATGTGGAAATGATGGAACCCTTCTTTGGTGTCCCACTTGGCCCTGTCTGGATTTTCCAACAGCAGGGTTCAATTAACTGGTATAGAATCACAAAAATGCTTTGGAAAATGGGGGTAATGCCGGCTATTTCAACTTGTTTTTTTTTTAATCTATGTCACAGTAGATGAAATGAATACTACATTTGCCACCATTATTCTGTGCCCAACGCTATGCATTTACAGCTGAATAGCACTTTCATGTGTAAAACTGCTGATCAATTTTCTGACTTGTGTAATACCTTGCAACAGTGCCCACCAGAAGGGCCCCCAACCCCCTATGGGGGATGGCTCTGCTGGTGAATTAGAGAAACCCTTGTGGTGACCATCTTGTCAGCTGGAAGGTGACACTGTCGGCCTCACAGGGATACATGGCTATCCCTATCGCTAAGAGGGTCATCCCTGGACTATAAGACTGCACCTATCCCAACACTATGGGAACCCCGATCCCCCAACTCCTGTCCTCAAATGAGGCCAGGGTCAACTTGCAGTGCAGAGTCCCTGCTACTTCCCCCATAGGAAGTCCCTGATGCGGTGAAAAATGGCAATGTTCTAGGCAGACTGTGCCCCGCCCAATGCAGGATGGTGCCAGACCACCATAAACTGCACAGCTCCTGATCCTTGTTGACCTGCTGGATGGTCATAGCACCCTCATGACTGCCCCTGACCACCTTTTCTAAGTGCAAGGAACTTACCAGTTCCTGCCTGCTGCAAATCTACCCATGTCCACATACCCCCTGATGTTAACCTGTGGCCTACCCCCATAGAGCCACAGTGCTCCTTACCTTCCTGCGTGGTTCAGATCCCTTACCTGGATACAGCACACCATCTTTTGCTGGTCTCCTAGGTGCCCATCACTAATGATGTGGATGGACCTGTCATTCCTCTGCTGCAGCCATACCTCCAGGGCTGCTGTTGCCTCCACTCTGACAGATGCACATCTTGACCTGAAATGAAACTGCACTCTCATATAGGAAAATTTTGCTGCACTGGGAATCAAACCCATGATCTTCAACATGAAGTACAGGTACTAAGCCACACCAGCTACTTAAAGATCAATCTGCAGGATTCAAACCCAGCACCTCTTTCAAACAACTGTGCCTGCATTACCAAAGTGTGCTATTGCAGCTGGCTAACGTTAGCAATGACCAATGTATGGGGGGGACCCGAGCCCATTGCCCAAGGCCGTCCACAGCTCCCCTCATGTTTAACCATCTGCATATATAAATTATGTGTTTATGTATTTCCTTACATATCTATCTTTTTTTTATATTTATCCCCTCCTTGAACATACTACACAACTGGGAGGGGGGAAGGGGTGGGGGTTTTTAGGCCTCCTCCATGTGCTGTGGTCATAGTAAGGGTGGGTACCAAACCCATGACTGCTGAATTGCCTAAACCCTTACTGCCTGTCCCAACTGAGGCCAACTGGGAACCACTTCATGAGCCACCATCCCACCAGCACCTGTGCCTGTGCTAAACATAGCACCAAGCAGCTCCACTTAGCTGGCATTCTGCATCTACCTCTTGACCTCCATTCCTGGAATGAGGAATCCGGCACTGAGAATGAGGGACACAGATTGTCATAATGAGGAACACCGCCACAAATAGAGATACTAGCTTGAAACTCTGAGGAACCTTATATTTTGTTGTATACGTTCATATTGTTTTTGGCTATTAAAATATTATTAATTCTGCTTAACACCTGAATTTACCACACATTCCCCATGCGTGCATCACCTTTTCCATGCCCATAGCTCATCTTCAGGTGTGAACTGGGGGTGTGAAAAAGTTAGGTGACTTGCTCAGGGACACACAGAGCTTGCCAATAAGAGTTGATGGTGCTTGCCCCCCTTTTTCTTTTTTTTACAATACAGTACAAAGCAGCATAGAGAGTATCCAAACAGAGTAAGCCAAGACTTGTTCCTGCCTGAGTGCATCCTGACAATATGGGGAACTTAAGAATCTACCACATGGTCTCACAGTATGCAAGGGGTAGTTGGGAGAGTCAAACCCAGATTCTCTAGTATGCAGCTCAGTGCTCTTAACCAGTATGCTATACGGTCTCCCAGCTCTGACAGGAATTGGCAAAATCTTAAAGAATATTCTGCTATAATGTGATCCTGAAGCATTTTTTTCCATGCATTGCCTCCATGCTACAAATGACCTATTATCACTGTCTCCTGCAGCCAAGGACCACCAGAGGCTAGGCAGTGAGGGCCTGTGCCTTTAAAGCTGAAGCCCATGCTGGAACTATGCCTGCTGGAGCCTCAACCAATATGGCTGCCTCAGGTGCCCAGTCGCCATTTGCATGACATGTGAGCTTTCCAACCCCTCTCCCAATACCAAGGTCAGACCCTCAGACTATGCCACACAGGTGGAATCACAGTGACCCCTCCAGCTGACCCACCCAGACCTGCCCCTAATAACCCCCCCGGCCCAAGGACATAGCAGTATTGTTGGGAGGTCTAAACCTCACTTTCAGATTCTTGACGATATTGGGAATGCAAGTAATCACAGACACATTGCATTAGAGTAATAAACAAGTTTATTACTACCAAGGGATAAATCACATTTGCCCTAAGCAGTTCTTACCAATACTAACCGGAAGCCAGTGCTAAGCATTTCCTACACCTCGAAGTTTCTCGGTGTCTCTTGGGGTCTCTCGGGTCTCCGAGGTGTAAGGCTTTGTGCATTACATTATACACCTATGATAATTACTATGGTTACCAAAAGATAGAAACATTTCTAGTTACAGAGATGAGCCCTATTGGCTAAATTAGAGGTGGCTCTACGGTTCAAGATAACATTATACAATTCTGTAAAGTCATCAGTTTAAGAAAAAAAGAGTTCTTATACAGAGTCTTACATAACTCAGTGTAGTGGTACAAATCACCAAAAGATGGCAATGCCGTCTTACATATTATAATTACTCCACGGACACAGGTGTCTTGGCAGCTTACAAGTAAGAAATACACAGAAAATACATGACAGAATATATGTATTAGCAAGCAAAGTGTATTACAACAATATGCATTCATATTCTGACATCTACTCTTGTACGGTAGATGCCCTTAGCCCTAAATGTTAGTATGACATATACCTAAATGCTAGCTGTCTACGGTGTACCTCTGAGGGTACCAATTAGGGTGCAAGGACCTCATGTAACATTCCCCCCCTTGTTGCCTCCAAGGGCAACACAGGCAAATGTCTAGGGAAAGGACAAGAGCAGTGGTCATTTATAGACCCAATGCACGAGCCTTGTAAAGGAACTTGAGCTGCTCATGGTGTTGGTGCAGTGTGTGCCATAGGCAGCAGAGCATAATAATCAAAATGAAAATTAAAAATGCTTGTATAATAACAAAACCTTTAAAAGTAATCTCTAACCAGGTGTTAGTTAATACGTTATTTATATCTCCATCATTGATCAAGGAGAGGACAGCTTCATTGGCTTTGGTCATATTATTGCTGATGTAGATGAGGTGTGTGTCCTTCCTGTCTAAAAGTGATTTCAATGTAAGTGTGAGAGGGTCTATGTGTACATTAAAGTATGGCAAGTATTCTGACAATGTGAGTAGATAATCAGGGTTACCATCAATAATATCTGCATCCAGAGGTGGGACGGGGGTTATAACAATATGTCCAATAACAGTCTTCTGATGGGGAATAAAACAAAAATTGGGGTAATCAAAAGCACAAGTAACAGAACCATATGTGTGAGATTTATAATTTGTGACCACGCAGTACTCGCCATCGGAGTTATATCAATCAATCAATCATCAATCAAAATTTATTCATAAAGCGCTTTTCAATAAATCAAAGCACTAATACATAACAAAAGATAAAACAGCAACAATAATAAATAATAACATAATCAATAAAATGTCCATAAAATGACCATAAAATAGTCTATTCAAATGCCAGTGTAAATAAATAACTTTTCAAAGACCTCTTAAATGATTCCATGGACAGGCATTCTCTAATCTGACGAGGTAGAGAATTCCACAGGGTCAGGGCCATCAAAGAAAAAGCCCTTGCCCCAGATGATTTGAAGATGAACCCTGGGAATCTCTAGCAATCCCTCACCAGTGGAGCAGAGTGGGCAGAGAGGGCAGTAGGGACAAAAGAGATCTTGCAGGTAGCCCAGTCCCTGACTGTGTAGGGTCTTATAGGTCAGCAATGTGACCTTGAAGGTGATTCGCCACCACACTGGCAGCCAGTGCAGTTCATGCAGCACAGGTGTGATATGGCAAGTTCTTGATAACCCAGGCAACAACCTGGCTGCTGCATTCTGCACCAGCTGCAGGCAACAGAGATCTACCCCCAGCAACCCTAGATATAAAGCATTACAGTAATCAAGGCATGAAGAAACAAAAGCATGGACCAACACAGGAAGGCCATCATGTGGAACAAGGTGTTTTATCTGGGAAATATTCCTCAGATGGTAAAAGTATGACTTGACAGTGGCCGACACCTGCATCTTCAGTGTCAGTGCACTGTCAAAAATAACACCCAGATTTCACACCTGTTCAGAAGGTCTCAATTGGGTATCCCCTAATAAGAGACCAGAGGGGACCCCAGGAGTCAACTTCTCTACATAATGACCCGGGTCCACTACCAACACCTCAGTCTTATCCAGATTTAACTTCAACCAGTTTGCACTCATCCAGTCCTGAATCTCTGTGAGGCAGTTGTTAAAAACCGACACTGCATCACTTTGTTCAGGTACAAAGGACATATAGAGCTGAGTATCATCTGCATAGCAGTGAAACTTCAGCCCATAATGCCTTATAATGTCTCCCAATGGCAGCATATACACTGTGAACAACATGGGGGAAGCACAGAGCTTTGCGGCACCCCACAGGACAGAGCAATGGGAGCAGAAAAGAAAATCCCTGAAACTACCCTTTGACTTCTGCCGGTGAGGAAAGAGTGGAACCATCTGAGGACTGTCCCTGACAGTCCACAGAGTAGCTGCAGGTGATCCAGCAACATCCCATGGTCCACAGTGTCAAATGGTGCAGAGAGATCAAGGAGAACCAAGATCAAATGGCTCTTCCAATCTCTCACTATTAGGAGATCATTAAGTATCCAAACTAATGCAGTCTCGGTACTGTGCATCTTTCTGAAACTGGACTGGAGAGGATAATAGACTTCATGGATGGTAAGAAAGTAATTGCGCTGCAATGCGACTACTTTCTCAATAACCTTGCCCAAACGGGCAGGTTAGAGAATGGTCTGTAGTTAGTGAGGCAGTCGGGGTCAAGGGAAGGTTTCTTCAAAAGGGGTGAGCACACAGTAGGCAGTCTCCACTTTTGCAACTAGACAGGACAGGTGTAGGTCATCTTTGAAATCCATGTTGACAGGTGATGAACCTCCTCTTAATAGGATTGGTAGAGCTTATCCGGAGCCAAAGTCAAGTCAAAGAAGTTGGTGCCATTTGCGGTGATGTCATCATCCAGTGAAAGTCCAATCAATGCTGTCTGGAAACTAACCACAAACAGGTTGAATAACATCAAATACTGTACATCACATCGGCACAAGTAAATATATTGCTTTTTCGCACAGAGGTCCATGTGCAGAGCCACCCAGGCATCCAGGAAAGAATGATAAGCCAAGAGAGGTGGTAGATCCAGGAGTTCTCTGTAGATGTCTTCATCCAAATGCCCAATGGAATGGACCAGTGAAAGCTTGTTGAACAAAGCTGTAATGGGATCAAAGTATGGTAAGGAGACAGTGAAAGAAACAAACATGGTATCTGTTATGGAACACTTCTTAGCAGCAAAACAAGGACCAGTATTAGGGTGTCTGGTCACAAACCCCAAATTCCTAGCTGTGGAGAGAGGAATGGTTAAAGTCTGTTGCATACACATGGAAACACAGCTGTAGTTTTGCATCTTGGACAATACCATTTGGAGATGCGTCTATCATGTATAATGTCAGGTGTTCTTCCAGATTCTAGATCACGGAAGAGGTTATTGATGGCAGTGATGATGTAGGAGCCATAAGCAGAGCAGAGTATCTCTCTAGCAATGTATTGTTTATCTGCTTCTTTGTTGTTCTGTTGTATGAGTGCGTTGATCTTATCTTTAGAATCAGTGAATGCCTTAGCAATGTCATGCATGTTGTATACAGTGTATCTTTCTTCCTCACTAAGGCCATCCACACCATGCAATAATGGGGGTAGTATGTTGTTGACCAAACCATTGGAGAATTTTGCAGAATGACTTTTGATAGCAGCAATGTCTGCTTTGTTCCAGATAGACATAGCAGTACCAAAAAGGTCTATGACAGTACCTGTTGCACCTGTAACATCAGAACTGTCAACTTCATGTCTGTTACGTTTATGAGCTAGATTATCAGGAGAGGGCTTCCTCCTGAAGTTGCCACTATGTTCAGTAGAATGGACCCCGGTGATAGGGTCCTGCGTACGAATCTGAAATGCAGCTAAACTATCAAGCAGTAATGTATTATAAAATGCTGATGTATTAGTATTGTGACACATACCAAACTCTTTCATATTCCAGTAAGTAAGATTAAACAAAACAGATATATGCATAAACTGTAAGTTATTAATCAAAGAACCTGAGAGGGCAGTAGCTGTTAGACCACTACGGGGACCGGGGGTATGCTTTGGACATTCCAAAAGCTGCTTGTCAGTGGGTGGTAATACAGAGAGGTACACGGCTTCAGAAGCCATGTGGAGTATAGCACAGAATTTCCGAGCAGATCTCTGGACAAAGAATTACAGTAAGAAGGATCTATTAAGGCAGTTATGTTGTACAAACCAGAATGTCTTAATGCAGTTTGTAACAAGGACAGTGAACCATCTGGGGATAATTTAGCATTGGGCCAACCTTGGAAAGTTCCTTTGGAGAGTTTGGCCACAGGAAGAATTTGTCCTTGTGATGTGGTTTGCCACTCAATTTGAAGGGTAGATTTATCAGGAGCAACAACCGAGGCAGTGAGGTAAGCATCGGAACCTTACTGGACAGTGATCATACTATCTGGTATAATGATGGATACTCCCTCTGGAGGAGGTGCTGGAGGATTGAGGTGTCGTAGGAGGTCCGGTACCGTGCCTTGGATGCAGGGGATAACTCCTGAGAGGAGGAAATAATGGAACAAGATAGCCATCTTGTCAGTGTATCTGAAAAGGAAGATCAAAGATTAGTATGTTAGTACTATTCTGCCCAATGGGGTGAGGAAAAGTAATTTAAGCTCCTTTATTCAGTTTCAGCTGGTTTGCATGTAACCATTTGTCAGTCAACTTGTTGTTGTGGAGGAGTCTAACTTGATAGACTGCTGGACTGAGCTAGTTGACAATAGGGTATGGGCCTTCCCACTTGTTGGAGAAGGAGTGGGTGGGATGTGCAAATTGAAGTACCATTACCTGATCTCTAACTTGCCAATCCACTTCTTGTGCATGTTTGTCAAACTGTATTTTGGATTGTTGCTGGGCCTTGCCCATGCAGTTGGCAGCATACAAGTGTGTGTGTATGAGGTCTTTCCTAAGTTTTTCCACATATTGATCCACAGACACACGGTCTGCAGTGGGGGTGTGCAGGTCAAACAACAGGTGTTCAGGTAATCTCATCTGTCTACCAGTCATCACCTCAAAGTGTGTGAGCTGGGTGGTGGCTGAGGGTGTCCCCCTAATTGCCATAAGAAGTAATGGCAATAGGGAATCCCAGGTTTTGGGATTCTCCTCAATTAATTTGGAAAGCATTTGCTTAATCCATCTGTTGGCTCACTCTACTTGACTTGAGGATTGAGGGTGGTAAGGTATGTGTAACTTCTGTTGAACTCCAAGGAGTTCAAGGGATTCTTTCATCAACTTACCTGTAAAACTGGTTCCTTTGTCAGAGTCTACCTTGAGAGGTAGACCCCACCTGGAGAAAATCTGTTCCACAAGGATTTTGGCAGTAGTTTTCGCTGTACATGGCTTAGTGTGGAAAGCTTCTACCCACTTAGAGAAAAGTTCAGTTACCACAAGAGCATATTTATTATTTCTGCTAGTGTTGGTCAGAAGACCAATGAAATCAATTTGAATGGCATGCCAAGGGCCAGAACGTCTTTGTGGTAAGAGTTTGGCATTTTGTTTGGTAGGGATGGGGTTGTTTTGAGCACAAACGAGACAGTTGTCTATGTATTGTTTAACATCTTTGGTGATACAGGCCACCAGGCAGTGGTCTTGGGTCATTGGAGAGTATTTTCTGCTCCCTGTTGTCCACCAGTAGGGGTGTCATGCACTTGGTGCAAAATTCAGGTCTTAATTGTCTGGGGACTACCCACAACTTAGTGGTGGAGTCATCTGGTTGGAACCAAATTTGCTTGTCATCTGGTGACAAGCGCAACTTACCTTCATGCCTCTGATAGGGGTTGTGTGTGGGAAGTTTCTCTTCAGTACCTTTGTCAAGGAATCTGAACATCTCTTTGAGTTCAGTGTCAAGCTACTGGGCTGTGGAGAGGTCCAAGGGGGAAAAAGATTCAGGTTTCTTCCTGAGTGCTGCGATGTGTACAGCTGCATTAGCCTCTGGAAGGTCCATCATCCAGATGCCGCCCCCTTGGGCCCCTTCCTTGGAAAGGATGTCTGCTGTGTCATTGAAGGCATGATAGGGGTCATAGAGAGAGTGGGCTTTAACTTTGTGTACATAGAGTTTGTGTGCAGTTTTTTGTGCCAGTGAATATACTGTATGTATATTACCAATTCCTTGTACTTCACTGGACTGCCATCAGGGGTGAGGAAGGAGTTCTTCTGCCAGAAGGGAAGAAATTCTGTAAGGGAACAACAAACCCAGTTAGAGTCTGTAAAGATGATGGTATCCTCAGTTCCATGCTGGATGAACTCGAGGGCACAGGCCACTGCTGCTATCTCTGCATATTGTGATGATGCTACACTACAGCGCTTAGATATTTTAACAGTGTTCCCATAAGGGTAAATCACTAAAATGCCCATCCCTGCAATTTGTTCTCCCTGACAGTAGGATGCGGAATCATCAGTAAAGACACGGCACAAAGAAGTGTTATCAAGTATTTGTGGCATGGCAGGGAGGAAAGGACCTGGATAGGGAAGATCAGGTGACTGTAGTGTACAGTCACGGGGTTCTCCCTCGAAAAGGAGGCCATGAGCTAACATAGATGGAACTTTAGTTGGTTGTACCTGTATGCCTCTGTCCTGGAGAAGAAGTGACCAGTGCGTCACTCTATCTGAAAGCAGAAAGGTGGTCGGGTGTGGATGGTGTTGATGATCAGCAGTGAGTACCCAATGATATACAGGAAGTGCTTGACAGCTCAGTAGGTGGCCAGAAGGTTTCTTTCACAAAGGCCATACTTCTGTTCCACTGGGGTCAAGAGCTGTGAGGCATATGCAATGGGTTTCAAGGTGCCATGCACCTTCTGGGCCAGCACTGCTGACATGGCAATGTCAGAGGTGGCACATTCCAGATGAAATGGTAGTGCTGGATTGGGGTTGACCAGTGCTGGGGCGGAGGCCAAGGCCTGATTCAGTGCCGTCACAGCCTGGGTGTGTATAGGGCCCCAAGTCCATGGTACATCCTTTTTGAGTAATTCATACAGAGGAGCGGCTTTCTGAGCAAAATCACAAATGAAGTCTCTCGAATAGTTTACCATACCTATAAACCTTCGAAGAGTTGCCACACTGGTAGGTAATGGCAAGTCTTGCAATCCCCGAACCTTCTTCCAGGTAGGGCTTCGACCCTGGTCAGTTATTTTCATACCCAGAAAGAGTACTTCTTTCTGATACAGCTGTGCTTTTGCTGGATTACATTTTAGTCCTGCTTTCTGAATGAGAGTCAATAGTTCATCCAAGAGATCCAAATGTTGTTCCTGTGTGGCCGTTGCCAGCAACAGGTCATCCACATATTGTAAGAGACATTGGGGAGTAGAGAAACTCTCGAGGGCATCCATCATGTGGAGATGGAATAGGGATTGTCTGTTATGGAATCCTTATGGCAAGCAGGTCCACGTGTACTGTCCTCCTTCAAAGGTGAAGGCAAACTTATATTGACTCTTAAGGGCCAATGGTAATGACCAAAAACCATTGGAGACATCCAGGGCACTGAACCATTTCAAGTCAGGGGTCAGGAGTCATAGCACATCTGGTGCTGATGCCACAGTTGGGGAACAACTGGGGGTGACCTGATTCAGTTTCCTGTAGTCAATAGTAAGTCTCCAGGTGCCTGTGGGTTTCTTCACAGGCCATACTGGGGAGTTGGCAGTGGAAACACAAGTTCTGATTACTCCTTGCTTGAGGACTGACTTGATCATTTCTCTGAGGGAAGGCAAGGCCTCAGTTGGGAAAGAATATTGCCTTTGCCTTTCATATGCTGGGCCTGGGACTTCAGTGACGGTGTGCATTCTACCACAGTCATGTTTGTTGACTGCAAACACTTCCAAATGTCATTGCAAACTAGGTAGGAGCTTTGGGAAAAGTTCATGATTCTTGAACAAATCTATGACATCATACTCTTTGTCATTGGCAGATATCGTTGCCACAATGTGTGAATCAGGAATCAAAATGGTATGATATTGACCCTGAATCTGAATCAGTAGCATGTTAGCTAGGTACACCACACAGCCGTGCGGTGCAAGGAAGTCAATCCCTATAATACTAGGATGATCATGCAATACCATTAGTTGGAAAGTGTGTGAGGCCTTTAGATGACCTAGCTCTACGGGTAAGGGTAGAGAACAGTATGCAGAAAGCCTAGTACCATCAACTCCTGACATGTTGGTCCTCCGTCCGGTGGACCAAGGGGATGTGTCCGGGTGTTCATCATGTAGCACAGATACAGCTGCACCTGTATCTAACAAAACTACTGGCAGGCGGCCCCCGACCTTGGCCTCGGTGCAGGGCCTTCTGTTTATATCCAAGACTAGCTTGTTTACAATCCAGACTGGGGCCTGTAATTGTCAATCCGTACTGCCGGAAGCATGCAGAGGTTGGGCCTGGCTCACGTGAATCACTTCACCATGTTGCACTGATGCTATATAGGGAGGAGCTTCTGAGTTCAGACCTGTATGGGCCTGAGGGCCTGCACTGCTGGTGTCCCCACCGGTTGGGGCCTGGGCCACTGGTTGTACCACCGCAAGGGCCTGTGCGGGAACAGCATCCGCCACAGAGCGCACTTGTCCCAGGAGCTCTCGAAATTTCTGGTTTTCTTCAGCTATCTCCCTATATGAAGGACCCATTCTCTGTTGTTGTGGTTTACCCCTACCCTTATGCTTCCTGTTCTTATGCCAATTCCGGTTCCCACCCCACTGCTGTTGTTGTTGTGGTTGTTGTTGATGGACCTGTTGGGGGTGTTGATTATCAGCTGGGGGGGCTTGCTGATGTTGGGCCTGTTGGTGTTGGGCTTGCCCTTCCACTGTGTAGTGTGTCGTGGCCTCCAGGACTGATTCCACGGTAGCTACCTTTTTGGAACCGGAGCCCAGATCATGGATATAGAGTTGATACACTCTCTCAGTTTTCCGAAGGATGTTGGCAAACCTATCCATATTAGGGTAGGTGGTTGGCTCTACCTTTTCTCTTACTGCTGGAATTATGTTCCTAAGGAACAGGGTCTTATATTCAATAAGATCTACATCCACAGCTTCTTGTACCAGATGCTTTCCTGCTCGGTAGGCCATCTAAAGTCTCTGGTGGTAAGTCGCTGGACTTTCTTTTGCATTCTGCTTTACAGGGTATTCAAGCATCACTCCTACTATACCTGGGCTGTGAGCAGAAATGAGCTCAGCTGCAACCTCGTCAAAGGTAGCTTTCCCATCCTGGTGAACAGCATTGGGGAGTTTGGCCCACAAACCAGAATCGATGGTCTGGCGTAGTATTTGGACCTGATATTCTGCAGCGAGACTAAGCATCTCACATTTAGAACGCACCTTCTCCAAGTGACAGCTGTGACAGCTGAGGTTGTCGGACGGATTCATCCAACCAATGCTGTCAGCAATTTGCTGAACAGAGTAGGCCATTTGTAGGGGATTAGTGGGTCAATCAGGCAAAGACAGACTGTCTCGAGCACTGTCCAGGGCAGCATGAGCTGCAGCTTCAGCTGCAGTGTGGACGATCCCTTCCTGAGTGCCAGGCTCTTGCAGAAGCTGCCTAATCTGGGTTTTAATAGCCCGTTTACTTCTCTCGGGAAGAGGTACATTGCCTATTGCAGTTTCAATCATGGTTTCTATCTCCTACCTGTCTTCCGCATTAATAATGGCTACCGGAGGTGCCGTCAGGACCAGGCTTGGGCCTGCTCCCCCCCATCATGGGGGCCGCCATGTTGGCATCTCCCATGATGAGCATCACAGTGTCACTGGCGTGTGACATGGGGAGTTGGGGCGGGGATCCGCCATGCTGTGGATGGCTGGGTGTGGTGTCTGGGCCATAGTATGGGCATGACTGGGCGTTGTATTGTGAAATGTCATCATCAGATAACTCTCCTGATGATGAATGAAAAGCAGGAGCTATGCCTCCCATTGCCTTAACATGTCCAGCCAGAACCTCTCGCCGATGGCACAGTGTCACCATCTTAGTTCTACATTCATCGTGACTCACACTTGCAGCATCCATATCAACCTCATCTTGCTTTTGCTTTTGCAACACTTAATACGCGGCGTTCAATTCGCGATTGTCCCTGTAAGCCACTTCTAAATCATTACGTACCTGGTGTATCTCGTCCTGCAGCTCACCCATTTCATCACTTAACTGAGCATTCGCAGCACTCAGCAAATCATTCATTTGCACTGCCTGACTCTTATCCTGTCTCAAACTTTCACACTCCTGCTTCAACATATATATTTCCTGTTCTCCAGCTTGAGCTGAATGATGCAATAGTGAATTCTTTTCATTTTGCAGAGTTTGGAGTTCAGACTCCAAGTTCTGCTGCAGTCTAATACATTCTGTTTCCTGCAAACCCATCTGTTGCTTAAGAGATGAATTATGCAGATCAAGGGTTTGAAACCTCACTTCAGAGGCTTCCAAAGCAGCGTAGAGAGCCACGACCATCAACCCTTTAGCATGTCGCTTATTGGTTGGTTGTCTCGTCTCTGCATACTGGGTTGAAATCCCCAGTATAGGGTTGTCGATTTGACTTGCATCCCGCTCAAAGTCAGCCCATCCTCCATGGGAGGCAAGGAAGTTCGAGACATCGAGTCTCAGTTCTGCACAGATATCTGACACTGTGGCCATTGTGTGGGAGGAAACGAAAATTCGAACTGTGAAAATGGCACTGTGCTGCGTATCTATCCACAGCACGAGTACTTTATACACAGCCGGGCTACTGTATTAGTTGCAGACTTGCAATTCAAAACTGCTATGGAGTGGGTCAAGACGGCATCAACCACACCCAAAAAGTCAACCAGACTTTGTAAGTTACTACAAACTGGTTTTAAAACAGGAGAGGTGATACGGGAATGTACACCTACTGTCCCCATGGGATAAGGAAAGGTTTCAGCAACAAGTGAAAATTTACAAACACCAAATATAGCCTGCCCGCGGTCGCCAATTTGTTGGGAGGTCTAAACCTCACTTTCAGATTCTTGACGATATTGGGAATGCAAGTAATCACAGATACGTTGCATTAGAGTAATAAACAAGTTTATTACTACCAAGGGATAAATCACAGTTGCCCTAAGCAGTTCTTACCAATATGAACCGGGAGCCAGTGCTAAGCGTTCCCTACAATTCGAGATTTCACTGTGTCTCTTGGGGTCTCTCGGGTCTCTGAGGTGTAAGGCTTTGTGCATTACATTATATACCTATGATAATTACTATGGTTACCAAAAGATAGAAACATTTCTAGTTACAGAGATGAGCCCTATTGGCTAAATTAGAGGTGGCTCCACTGTCCAAGATAACATTATACAATTCTGTAAATTCATCAGTCTGAGAAAAAAAGAGTTCTTATACAGAGTCTTACATAACTCAGTGTAGTGATACAAATCACCAAAAGATGGTAATGCTTTTACATATTATAATTACTCCAAGAACACAGGTGTCTCGGCATCCTACAAGTAAGAAATACACAGAAAATACATGACAGAATATATGTATTAGCAAGCAAAGTGTATTACAACAATATGCATTCATATCCTGACATCAGCTCTTGTACGGTAGATGCCCTTAGCCCTAAATGTTAGTATGACATATACCTAAATGCTAGCTGTCTACGGTGTGCCTCTGAGGGTACCAATTAGGGTGCAGGGACCTCATGTAACAGTATCATACCCAACAACTGTGACAACCATCTGCCACCCTGACCAAGATGACCACCAGGTTCTCATGAGCTGTGAGGTCTGTAGTCCATGAAACCCAAACAAAGGAAATTCCTTTGGGAGGGCGGAGATGTCACTATGCCAAGCTCGAATGTGACCCCGGTCCTGACACCCAACTCTACTGCAGTCTGCATGGAATTACTAGTCTGCCTGCTGTCAGTAGGTGATGTGAGGCACCAGAAGGAAGAAAAGAAGAGGCTCCAACCCTGTCACAGATGATGAGTTCACCCCACCTTGTTCTGTGGCATGCCAGAGGGACCCATGATCCTGGGCTGGGCTTCCTGCTGTGGAAATGCTGGAAGGGGATGGGTGTATAACCTCCCGGGGTACCCCATGGTAAGACTTAGCGTTATTTTTTTTTTTTTTTTTTACCTTTTTAATAAGTGAACCACTTAACCAATGCCCTTACTGGTTTTTCTCCTGTAAACATCCCAAAAATCCGTGTCAGGCCAGCAGACCCGAATAGAAAATCCTCGCTCCTTTGTCACTCACTCTTCGAAACACACATTTGATTTGGTAATGCTACCTGCTGGTCTCTGGAACTGTATCCACTGGCTGAATCATGGAGACTGAGCAGCTTGGAAATCAGGCTAGTGCTTTTCTGAATTTTTGTTTGTTTGTTTTTTGGTAACTGAGAAAGGCTCACCAGGACCAAGTGCCTGTTTACAGGGAGACCTGGGAGCACAGAGGAGGCTAAGTGACTTGATCGGGGTCACTCAGTATGCTAGTAGAGCTTTCAGGAATCAAACTTAGATCTGCTGGATATACCAAGCTCAAACACAACTCCCCGCCCTAACCTCTATGCAATATTGCCAACCCCCTTTTAAATTAACCTCCCCTAGCTTCTGTTTAGAGTTGTCTGTTCTTCTCTTCCCCAAGCATGCCAAATAAAATTCCCTTACCTCAGGTGGTTGTAGTGGCCTGTGTAACCATTCCTGGATGTCTTCAATCCAAAGGAAGGAGGAGGAGAAAGAGGGAGAACTGCTGGCCTCTAGCTCCTAAAATCCCTCTTTCTCTGCCCCCCCCTTGAATCTATGTTACCTTGGGTCTTGCAGCCCTCTGGATTTAAGATACTCCCATAGCCTTTCTTTCAGTAGTGTTTCTGTTAGCTTCCCCAACACTGACATTAGGCTGACTGGTCTATAGTTGTCATCCTCTCCCTGCTGCCACTTTAATGAAGCGGGACTACACTTGTTCTCCTTCAGTCTTCTGGAATCACTCCTGTTTCAACTGAGTTGTTGAATATGGCTATCAGAGGTAGAGCCAGTACCTCTCTGAGATTCCTTAGCACCATTGGATGTGCGTCTTCCTGTCCACAGCCTTATCCACCTTCAGATTTGCAAGTCCTCTCAGGACTCTTTCCTCTGTGTCTACCTCTCTCCCCTTAGATTCCCTATGCAATCTTGAAACTCAGTATCCTAAACCCCACAAGACTGAGTGCAGGATACTGAGTCTCAAAATCCTGTCAGGTAGTTAGATATAATGTGGGGGGCTTCACCCCAACACCCCTCATAATTAAAATAACCAACTATGAGAGTGCTGGGCCCTCATCCATGTGTGGTTTGTCTGCTGCATCCCACCATGACATCTGCAATACTGTTCCTGTTTGTGAGCACCAAATATCTCCTGCAAAGAATCTAGGATGGCACTACTTCTAACCAAGGCCATGGCTGGGATGCTCCAATCTGCATCTGGCAGACTGAAGTCTCACAACAGCAGCACCCCTCCCTTTTTGTTGTAACTGCAGCTTAGAGTGTAATTTAACTGTAATGCTGTGTTTTTTGTGGTCTGTTTGCCCCTGCTGAACAAGGGTCTGACCCGGCCCCCCATAGCAGCCAACTACTCCCAGACAATATCCTATATCTGTTTGTTCTTTTTTCTTTTTCTTTCCTGGGCTCCTCCTCTGCTTTCCCTTCCCTCCCAGCTAAACATCTGCGTCTCCTCCCTGTCTCCTCACTTGAACTTCACCCTGGCCAGTCCTTTTGTTGTGGCTGTTAATCCTCTAAGTTCCCTCCTCCACTGCCCACTACTAATTTCCATGTTTTTCTCCTTCCCTTAGGGGAACCTTGTTCCCTGACCAGGCCAGCTTCTCCACATTGAACAGTTCATGGTTTGAATCTCCTCTAGGCATCAGCCACCCACCAACTTGCCACAGCCTAAGGTATGGTGCAATTGGAAAAAGGCACCCTCCTTCTGATTGGTGCTGAAACTGAAGTTGCTTTACTGATCCAGGAGCCAGTTTAACAAACTACCTCTCCAACTGACCAGTGCCCTCAGAATGTTCCTATTATTACTCCTTTATCCTGGGAAAAGTCCTTAAGCAGGGTTAAGAGCTAGAATACTGCAGCTCTTTCTCTGGGTGATTTCTCACCCTCCCCACTTCCCCACCCTATCCTCTATTAAATACACTTTGTTTCTCCCAGTGACCCGTCCCTTCTTCTCTCAGGTTTTATTCTCTCTGTCTCTCTCTCTTAAATGGGTAGAACCTCATTCTTGAGGTGCCACGTGAGAGCAGCAGTGTTAAATCTACAGATTTAAAAGCTACAGATACCACAGAACTCAATTGTGATGGCTTCTTTTCGTAGTTCTTGTTAAAGCAATTGTCATAACAATAAAAAGCCTTCATGCTAAGAGTCTCCTTATCTTCTGCATTACCCTCTTGGCCCTACAATCAGTACCACACGTACAGGAATGGGGGACTTTTCCTCTCAGGCCCCCTGTTTTAGATCTTGCATACTATGCACCCCACTTATCAGGCATCTGCAATCTCAGGTCTCCTTCCCTGACCATGGTGGCCATGCTACAGTGCAACAAAGCTATATTAGTCCAAACTCAATCCAGAACAGGGCACAAATTCAACTTTCTATCACTTCCCTCTACCCACTCACTGGCCTACCTTCTGCTCCTATCCGGGGATATTGAGCTAAATCCTGGACCAAATGAAATGAGAACCCAAACCCACTTCTCCTCGACACCAACCTGGTCAACTGTCAAGGGGCTTACGATAGCCCATATGAATATACAAAGTATTCAAAGTAAAATGCCCTAACTCAAAGCCTGGGTTAGACATTACAACCCCAGCATACTGTGTATTGCTGAGTCTTGGCTAAAGCTTCATATAGTCCCCCATGAAATTCCACTAACTGGATATGCCAGTTTTTGGAAGGCCCATGTCTCCAGAAAGTGTGGAGGTGTTCTCATCTACATCAAAAATGAGCACTCGACTGATGTACTTCCACCCATCTCAGACAAACCTGAACATGAACACATCATAATCTCGATTACCCTAGGTCAAGCCATCAAGTTAATGGTCGGATGTGTCTACCTGCCCCCGGACCTTATTTCCTCAGCCTGTTCAGAATTTCTAACAAACCTAGACAAATTACCCATGGTTACCTAATCCTAACAATGCTTGCAAAACCCAGGCAAAAAAGGCCAAATGGACTTACCTCCACTCGCTAAAGGAAACAAATTTCGCCAACTCAAAGACTTTCTGGACCCAAATAAACTCCCTCCCTAAAGGAAAGGACAGAAACATTCTCCAGTTCCTGGACACAAATGGTGCCACACTATTGAGCCCCACAGACATAGATACTGGTATTAATCACTTTTTCACTGACCAAGACGAATACAAAAAAGACATGCATCCCATCCCAACTGACTCAACATCACCCAACCCTGACTGTACCCTCCCCACCTTCCACCTAAAACTGGCCACAAGGCTAGAGGTCCTCAAACTACTCATGGGTCTGAACCCAGACAGTGCCCTTGGATTCCATACCCTTCATCCAAAATTCCTTAGGATAGGAGCACTTGCCATCACCTACACTGTAATGCTATTAATAAACTAATCTTTCCTTTCTCAAACAATCCTGGACAAATGGAAAACAGCAGTTGTAGTCTCTGTACTTAAAAGTGGCTCCAGAAACCTTGTAGAAAACTATAGGCCTGTATCTATCCTATGCCCCATAGCCAAGATCCATGAGAGAATTCTTTATAATCAACTCTACTCAGATCTCAAACTCAACAATGCCTTAACTATCCATCAGCATGGATTTCAGAAACTGCATGGCACAGAATCAGTGCTGCTGCACATAATCTTGGATATTTTCACGGAAATGGATCAGGGTGAGGCTACAGGTGCCACCTTTGTGGACCTGATCAAAGCCTTTGACCTTGTCAACCACCACCATCTCCTCACTGAACTCCATCAACTAGGTCTTGACCCTGCATCCCACTCCTGGCTAGCCAACTACTTAACCAACAAGGTCCAGCGTGTAAAATGGTCTGTTGCCATGTCCTCCCTCACTCCCATAACCAACGGTGTTCCACAGGGCTCCATATTAGGACCACTCTATTCTCCATTTTTGTCAGTGAACTCTCTCTCAACTGTGGGGCTGCAGTAGTTCAATTATATGCTGATGATGCTATTCTATACAGATCTCCTAAAGATATTAATGTCATAAACGCCAGCCTCGAGAGTGATAGTTAGGCTTTGGTGGCCAGGTTCAAAGCCAACCTGTTAGTACTGAACACTAAAAAGACTCAAACCATGTTATTCCACCACACCTCCTATAAACTTGATAACCAACCACCTTTGGTTGTTAAAACATCAGCGGGTGTGACGCTGGAATGTGTTAAAAGTTTTAAATACCTGGGCATCACCTTAGATGAAAACATATCCTCCAACGTAGGCGGATTTAGAGGGGGGGCTAAGGGTGCTATAGCTCCCCCATCATGGAGCTCCTCTATTAGTAACACACTGCTGCATTCTTAATCATGAAAGCTGCCTGAGCCAGACAGGTCTCATCTGTCCTCTAGCAGACCAGGCCTTAGCTAGGTGCAAACTGTGCCCCTGCACCTTGGGGGCCCATGCTTTTTTCTTGAGCAAAAAAAAAAAACAATTTAAAACATTTAAAAATGCCTAAATGTTGTTAGAGATGAAAATGTTTACCAGAAAATAAAAGTGGAAGACAGCTGGCTCTATTTCTGTTACAAAAGGTGGGGGCAGCTTTGCTGCAGTGGAAAAGATTAGGTTAAGTAAGTGCTAATGGTGTTAATAGCTATACTTTACACCTCCCAGGTTGACTACTTTCACAAACAAAGGGCTATATTGACAAGAGAAATTATTTGTAACCTGGACATGTAGGTGAAACAATTATATGACAAAATATGTTTCAAAAGTATGTGAGCACTCAAGATGGCTCAAAAACCTGACCAGCACAGAGCAAAACTGAATTTCCTGATAGGGACCCTGAAAACCTGATCACCAGGTAAAAAAACTGACAGGTGGCAACCTTACTGGTGTCCCATGATAATCCTCTCCATTCTTTCTCACTCACACCTCCAGAAAAGTTAAGTTGTTTAACTTGTTTGCAAATCAGAGTATCTGAGGTGTAAGTGACCAGTAATGATGTCTCTATCCTTACAGAAATGAATATGGTAGTAGTACCATATTTACTTAGGTTCTTGCTCCAGGCTCAGTCAGATTTATTTCCAATGGTGAAGTCAAATAATTCAGTGCAGTCAATGGCACTAATTAAAAGATGCTGGTTAAACTAGTAGACCTGGTACTGCTTTAGTAATTCAGGACAGGAGAGGTAGTGAGGTGTAAATGTTGCATGTGGGGGCCCACAGGGAATGGTGTGGTAGGGCCCAGCAGGAGGCTGCACAGGGGCCCAGAATGGTTAAGGCCAGCCTTGTCCTCCAGTGTCCTGGTAGTGCAGTAAACAACCACTCCCACCTGCATTGCATAGTTGATACCCCCCTGAAACACCAGTCTCCAGCATGAATTTCTTACTAACATTCATCCTGCACCATGTGGTCTGGTCCCAGCATTGTGGTAACAGTTGGTCTTGCCTTGGTGAGCCTGAGCATTCATTCTCTACTTTCGCTGGCCTGGAGCAGCTCCTTTGTTCATGCTCAGAGGAGGGGTTTGTGCGTTTGGGGTACAGCTGCAGCAAAGCGGAGTGGACTTTAACAATACAGATTTCAACCAGGTCGACTGGTGCTCACTGCTCCTGATTTGCTGTTGCATCAAGTAGTGGATGTTTCTTGAAACTTGGCTTCCCAGCCAAATGCCCTTTGGGGTAACCCTTGCCTCAGTGTTTACGCACAGAGGTTCTTTGTCTTTTAAGTAGTGGATGTGACTAGCAAGGGGCACCTTCTTTAAATGTCTGGGCTGCTGAAACAAGAGTGAGCTGTAATTAATTAACTCAGAAGATTAATGTTGGAGCAAGAGAGGAGTGAGTGTACTACTGAGGATGAGACAGAGAGAGAGTGGAGCCCACAAGTGAAGAGCAAAGCCTGAGGTTTCAGGTGGCAGCAGTCCAGTAACACGGGGTCAGTGTGGCCTTGGTAAATCAGCACAACGAGTTGGTGTGAGGTTCAGGTCATCTTCTGGTAGCTGAAGCAAGCTGTAGGTGAGAGCTCTGGTCATTAGGAGTCATGGGGTCAGTGTGTGTTGTCTAGAGAGAGAGAGAGAGAGAGTTTGATGGCCAGGTGACTGGAGACAGTACTCAACTAGGGGCACATAGACTTCAGCCTGCTGAAAATTGGTCAAGTCTTCATTTAATCAGGTTCTTGCTTTAAAAACAAAAGACTTTCACAGTGACAGACTATGGTCAGTGGGGGGCAGCTGCTGGGATGGGACAGGACATTTGTGTTCCATCAAACTGTGTGTGTAATAAATGTAGTACTAGTGTTATTAATTTCTAGTATGGGGAGCTTAAATTCATGACATTAAAATTGTTTAAGGTCACTGCTAGTTTTGTCCTATATGGCAAGTAGATTTTTGCGCAGATTTGCAGGAGATGGAGTTGGAGAGTAGTGCCCTCCTGTAGCTTGCTAGGACTGGTACAAAACTAATGCTGGGGCAGGTCTGGTCTCAGCGACAGCATGAACCAGGAGAGGCAGAAACTGGTACATGAGACCTTTGAACTGAGGTAAAAACTTCAGCATGTACTGTATGTCTAATTTGTGTGGTCTTTTCAGTTGTGGTTGTACAGTGTGAATGAGCACAGAGGGAATTAATAGACATGGGGAGTTTGAAGGTGTTCTGCTGTATGTTATGGCATGTGCAGGAGTTTCTGCATGCTTGGAGAGCAAAATTGGCAACAGAAGTCATAAGACCTTGTTGGGCTTATTGACACAGGCAGTTAAAAAATGCATTTTTATATTTGTTTAAAAAATGTTTTTCTCTCTCTGCTTACTGACTTCTTGGGCCTATCATAACAAGCATTTGTCAATGCCGAATGTTTGCTTGCTGGCATTGGCAGTGGTAGTGTAGAAGATACAGAGCTGCGTAATAGGAATGGCAGTGAAGTATTGAACTGAAGCCAGCCCCACCACCACCCTGCAGAGAGTGACAGGCATTGGGGTGTGCGTTGGTCGCCAGGCATAACGTACCATGCCATTTCACCACACCCACTCTGCAGAGACTGGACAAGTGTCACATGTTCCTTGGGGTCTTTGGTTCTTTATGCACCCCCTTTATTAGGAATACGGTGAGATGGGTGCGATATAGGAATGGGTGAAGTTTGGGGCTTGAAGAGTCCAAGGCATACCGATGCCTCTCAGTGACTGCAGGGTGGAATGGTATGAGCATCACAGGCAAGAATCCAAGTCACACCCCTGATTCCTGTCATTCTCTATAGGGTTGGGCGATTTAATTGAAAAGCCTAATACCTCAGGCATTCGTTGGTATATTAACTCCAAATTTTCAACATGTTTGTTTTGTGACCTCACCTCATGAACAGGGGGAATATCAGTTTGGTAGCCAAAAGCTGCTTATGCACAGTGACTACGGCATTTAGCACCACAGGTGCAAAAATATTCCGAACAGGATGTAAAAAATGACAGATGTACTCTTTCATGGGGAGGTGTAAAAATGGCTATGTTGCAAATGTGTAGTAAAAATATTTAAAAAAATGGTGAAGTCACGAGCGTACATAGAAACTGTGCAACGCACACCCGTTACATAATTAGGTTGGGGATTTTTATAGCAGATTGTCAACTCAGGCATTTTGGTGCCTCCAATCATGAACAGTGTCACTGTGATTTTCTTTATCTGTGCCAAACAATGATTTCCCACAGCAACACACGCATCTCTGCACTGAAAGGTGAAAACACTTGGCCATGTTGTGAAAATGGCAGCTGTACTGTTCATATGAAGTGTTGAAAATGCCACTAGTGAAATCTGGACTGAAAATATTACAAAGTCATGAACTAACGAGGATGCGTGGAAACTGCACAATGCTCACTGTAACACAGTCATTTATGGACTTTTGTCACCAAATTTTCAACATAGCCATTTAAGACCTCTGCTCATGAACAGTGTAACTGTGATTTTCTTAATCTGTCCTAAACATTGCTTTCACACACCAACAGCACCATTGTAGCGCTACATGGCGGAAACACATTTTGGGCAGGATGTGAAAATGACAGCTGTACTGCTCATAAGGAGGTGTGGAAAATGGCAATGTTGGAAATATGGAGTGGAAATATTGAAAATTGCAGAAACCTACGAGCGCATGTAGGAACTGTGCAACGCATACCGTGAAACAGTCATTTTAGATTTCTTGTCACTGTTTTCAGCATTGCCATTTTAAGATCTCTGCTCATGAACAGTGACACTGTGATTTTCTTAATGTGTCCCATACACTGAGTTCGCACAATGACTACATTTATGCTTCATGAAAGCGAAAACGTTTGGGTGAGATGTGAAAAATGACAGCTGTACTACTCATAAGAAGGTGTGGTGAAATGGCAATGTTGAAAATTTGGAGTGAAAATATTGAAATTTCGTGAACTTACTAGCCTGCGTAGGAACTGCACAACGCACGCTCGTTAAACAGTCATTTTTTTGGAATTTTGGCACCAAATTTTCAACATGGGGGTTTTGGGCCCCCTTCTCATGAATGATGTCACTGTCATGGTGGTATTCAGGCCCAAAGTGTAATTTCGCAGTCACTGTGCAGTCACTGTGCAAAATCACCCTTCGGGCCCGAATAACGCCATGACAGTGACATCATTCATGAGAAGGGGTCCCAAAAACTCCATGTTGAAAATATGGTGCAAAATTCCCAAAATGGCTGAGATATGCACAGAAGTTGAAACCCCCTATCTAGCCATTTACAGCTTACCGGCATTTCCTCCAGTTCGCTGGTCGGCTTTGAAGAGTGCAGGACGTGTTCCAGGTCCACGGAGATCGTCGGCGCCGGAGTCTGGAGGTAAGTAAGGGTGGGGGGTGGGAGGCTGGGTGCGCAGTGGTGGGTGCGGGTTGTGGGAGGGGGTCGAGACGACCGCTGGACCGCTTTTTTCTTACAGGTAAAAAACAAAAAAGACGTGGTGGATCTTTGCCACGCTGGGGTGGGCTCCCAGCATGGCACAAGGACTTTGGGGGCATTCAGCCGGACGGAGAGATTGCGCCCCCGTTGGCAAAAAAACATTGTGGACATTTGCCACGCTGGGGTGGGCTCCAGCTGGCACAAGGACTTTGGGGCCGCCGCTCAGCTGATGGGGATTGGGCACCCCGCTGGCAAAATGACTAATTGCCATGTTGAGGTGGCTCCCAGCGTGGCATCAACTACTGGGAGGGGAGGAGACAGATGTAGCTCAGCCGATGGGGGATTGGGCACCCTGTCGGCTATACACTGCAGTAGGGCGAAGCACGCGATGCGCTGGGGAGCTGCTCGTGAGCAGCTTCTTATCGCTGCTCACTCAAGCGTAGCTCCTCAATCAGGGGAGTGCCACTGCATTTTGAGCCGCATTACAGACAGCTCCAAAATGCATTGGCTTACAGGGGCCGCGCCTGCCAGCACACTGCCTGAATTGGAGGAGGAGGAGGTGATACACCTCCGAAATCTCCGATGATGGCACTATGTTTCTTGCACATGTGTGCAAGCAAACATAAAAATGAGATGCCTCATACCATGGGGTAATCCCAGTAAAGGACATTTTAAAACAATAACAAATATTTATTTATTTAAAAATGTATTTTCTTTGGAATAAATTGTTCTATAGAATAAAATATGTTTTGCAAAAATAGCAAGCAGACTTGAAATGATATTTTCAGAAACTAGATAGCAAAGTGACTTTGTTCCCATATTTCTATAGTTATTGTATTTTTTTTTCACTGAGATAAGGTTGGGGGATACGTTAATCTGTACTGCAGGACAAACTGGGATGTGTTGGCTTTATGGTAATGTCATAATGTGTTTGAGTGAGTGACATTTGTAAACTTGTTTACCTGGATTGTCATTTAATTTGTCTGCAATTTGTCTTTATCACCAAGTCTCTTTCAATTTTTCTCATTTTTATGTGTTTCAGATGTGCTGCTGCCCAGCTGAAGTCTTTTAGTATTTTGTGTTTTTTGTTTGGGGGTGGAGGGTATTTTTGGGCAACATACTGTCATGTGTACTGTGAGGACTGGATGGTGCTAGGGTGCAACTAATAAAGCATGGGGAGGGAGGGAGGAAATGAGTATAAATCGCATTAGAAATACCCTCCAAAATGCACCAGAATGCACCAGAATGTTAAAAAATTTCTGGGGGCCTAGGCAGCCCACCAGACCCCTGACCTATTATTTTTACTTTTTCTCGGACTTGAGCTCCCCCCTCTATACAACTCCTGAATCCGCCCCTGCCTCCAATATCCAAACCAATGAAATTATAAAATCAACTCACCAGAAACTAGGGTTACTATACCATACTGCCCCCTACCTCACTTCCCAATCCAGAAAGACAATCTCTACTGCAACCTTAGTCCCAGGTCTCCTCTATGGTGCATCCTTGCTTTCCACAGTGAAGAAGCCATCTATTCTGAACAGATTTATGCAAGCATATCACTGTGTTGCCAGATTTGCCACTTCAGCCCCAGCCCGAACTCACCATGTGCTGTGCTCAGTACCTTCATTTGGCCAGGTTTTGAGGTGAAAGTGGACTATCCCTTGCCGTGTACCACACTGAAATTATTTCATCTCCCCTCCCCTCCAAGTCTGTCTAACCTACTGACCCAGAAACCATTCACCTGATCCCTTAGAACATCTCACTAACCATTATTAAGTATACCTAAAACTCATTTAGCAGTTGGAAAGAGATCTTTCTTGTATGCAGCTTCACATAAATGGAACAATCTTCCAAAAGGACTTCTATTCTGCACACCCCTCTTGCAGTTTAAAAAACAGTACAAGGACCTATTCCTTGCCACTGGCACATGTAACTGTATACAACCCCCTGCCTAGCAGACAGGGGTTAATCCTATGTCATGTTCTCAAGGTTTCTCTGAACCCTGTGTAACTAACAAGTCTGAAAGTTGCTTATGCCCTAAAGTGTATGACGTTTCTCTATCTTATACACTTACTGCATCAAACTGTTGAATATTTTCACTTGTTAATGTTACTACTGTTTGTATCACTGTTGGTACTATGTTTAATGTCTATCTACTATGTTTAATGTCTGTCATTTGTGGAATGCTTAGATTCCCCTGGTTGACACTGAAAAAGGGACTATCTTGCCTCAGTAGGCCTACCCGGTTTTCAAAATTCAAATAAATAAATAAATAAATACAATTTTGCCATTGTGATTATGACTTCCCCAGTGTAGTTCTACACCTGAAAGTTTACAATTGTAGGTTTCTTGAAGCTTTACAGCCTTGATTTCTGTGCCAAACAAAATGAATTTTCCAGTACTAGATAGAGCTTTTCTGCCTATCAGACAAACGTGCAGTCATATGTAAACAGAACAACTTCTTCCAAGATAAGTAATCCATTTTGTTCGGTCTCTTTCTCTTTCCGTTTGTCTTACTCTCTCTCTCTTTCTCTCTCTCTGTCTCTCACATACACACACATACACACACACTCTCTCTCTTTCTCCCAATATCTTTCTCACTTTTGTCATTAATAGGAAAACACAGGAATCATAAAAAGGAAATGAATGTCTTTGTCTCCCTTTGTCCACCTCCCCCCTCCACAGACTGTATTTAAATTTAAATTGTGTTCTTTATTAGATCACTATCACAAATGAATAATTCCCTACAAAATTAGTTGAGCCAAATGGCTTGTCCTTAAGCTTCTGAGTACATCTTAAATTAATTACTCAGTTCTCTGTGTGAATATGGAGTTTCTTTTTTTTTCCATTTTTATAGAAGCTGAACTTCCTATTAATGTTAAGATGCGGAAATTGCCATAATTAGAAAGTTAAATGTAAAAAAAAAAAAAAAAAACTGGCATCTTTTTAAAATGTTACAATAGTGGAATGAAGACAAATTAAGAAAACTAAATGTACTTAAATTAACTGCAGGCTTTCAAATAGCTTTGGGGGGCACTAACACTGTAACTATTTGATTCTGATTTTTGCCACACACCAGAAGCACCCCTGCAAAAATTAAAGAAAAATGTAAAAGAAATGTGATAAAAATCTCTGTTAATTGGCCAGGGTTGAACTTTATGAACCTTAACATTGCATATATATACAGATAGATATAAAACAAATTGTTTCCTATAATGAGTAATTTATGTTTCCCTTGATTCATGTCCACAGTACTATTTTGAAGCCAAAAGAAGTGAGCATACTTTTTACTAGAGGAAACAATTATTTAATAAAAATAATTTAAAACATTGAAAAATACCTACATATATTTTAGAGATAAAATAAGTTTACCAGCAAATAAAAGTGGAAAATAACTGAATGTTTTACTGTTACAAAAAGTAAGGTCAGGTTTTTTTGCCCAGTTTTGCTGCTGTTCTGCTTTTGAGATGCAGAATGCAAAAAAATTAGGTTATGTATCTGCTAATTGTCTAAATGGCTGTACTTTATATTTCCCAGGTTGATTGCTTTTACAAAGAAAGGGCTAAGCTGACAACAAAGCTTGTTTGTAAACCTGTAAAACAATGAATGAGATGACAAAAACTGTTTCAATAGTATGAAAGCACTCAAAAATGGCTCAAGAATCTGCCTATCACTGAGCAAAACCAGATTACCTGATGTGTACCTTGAAAATCTGGTTACCAGGTAAAAAAATCTGACTACCGGGTGAAAAACCTGACAGGTGGCAACCCTACAAGTGAGCCCCTTATGGGCCAGAGTGCACTCTATAAAAGATGAAGCCAGAGAGTGGTTCCCACACAAGAAAGAATGAAAGCACTGGGACTGCAGCTCATACTGCCATGTTAACATTTAAGCTGTAGATAATGAAGCCAGAGAGTTGTTTCACCAGAAGGATGAGAGAAAGCAGTGGGACTTCCGCTCTTTTTTTTTGGCATCTTAAAATTTAAAGTGTAGATGGAGTTGTCAGTGCCTGATGAGGGGGGGTCAGCTTGTTGACTTTGGTGAGGCTAATCATGATTCGGTAAAATGATGAGACCAAGAACTCCTTTAAAATGCTAGAACAGTGGAATGAAGACAAAGTAAGGAAACTGCATTTACTTATATGAATTGCATACTTTCAAGCAGCATTTGGGGGAGCACTGATACTAACTATTTGATTATTTGTGTTTAAATGTTTTGTATAATGTGTTCAAATGGTAGCTTAACATAAACTAAAAACTGTATCACCAAAAACAAAATCTGGCCAGTGCCAAAATTGTTGCTAATGCATTAACCTGTTGAAGGCTATAGATACAAATACACACATTACCCAGACCACCTTTCCATTTCCAGCTCCCATGTACCCACTTGTATATGCTGTATTATTTGCCCCCTCACACATCTCATACACCGCTGTCCATTGTCATCCCAATCCCTGTATCAGCTGCTCCCTTGCCCCCATCTTTTCCATTCATCTCTCCATCCCCTCCTTCCCATAACTAGCTTTCAGCACACATACTGTCTTTCCCTAAATTATCAATATATCAACTTCCATGCCAGCCAGTTTCTTATAATGCCTCTCTCTCACCTCTCTGCTCCATAAAATGCCCCCCACCCCAACAACACAGCTTTTCCCACTCTCCCTCTCTCCATCACCAGCATTCCTGATAATCTTCCCACAAAAACAACACATGGTAACCCCACATCACCTGCCCTTGGGCCCTCATTTCAGCCTCCCACTGCAGCCACCTCCTTGGTTTCATCTGGCTGCTGCTGCAGGATCTGGTTCTTGAGCTACTGTGTGCTGCAGATTGGGGAGAGGAAGGGGGAGCATATGAATTGCAAGGTTGACTTGGAAGAGGTCTTATGTAAGATCAGCATAGACTTGCAAAGACATCTGAACCAGGTGACGACTGACTAGAGCTTTGTATAATTGACTTAATTTATTACCATTGTACCTATCTCTTGATGGTGCCATGCACCAGCTAACACACATATTTATTGATGAACTCCTATTGCTTATTGCAAGAATGCATGTGTGTGGTGTGGTGTGTACAGTGTGGTACTCCTCTGCATACTGATAAACTACTGACACAGTGGCACACTGCAAGGGAAAGGGGTGACTGAGTGAGGCCAGAGAAAAGTAAAAGACTACTGAGCTTGCTGCCCCTCAGGTCCTCCTCAGTCAATTAGTAGCAACTTAGGAGATGGGGTGAAGATGCTTCAGGGGCACCATCCCCAAATGGTACAGGACGGCAGGGAGGAGGAGTGATCTAAAGGTGTGTCTGAAGGGAGATTAGACCTACAGGAAACCAGCAATGCACCTTACTTGGGAGGGTGGTGCCCAGAAAAGGTAGATTTGGGAGGGAGGTTGCCTAATAAAGGCAGTTTGGGCTAGTGGTTAGACCAGAGCTGTGAATACAGACATCCAGATTTTAATCTCACCACTGACAATTACTGTGTAATATTGAACAACTCACTTAACTGCCACTTGCTTAATTACTCTGTGTTCTATCTACTATTTGAATCTTGAACACCTAAAGGCAGCAATGTTCTCTTTTCTTTCTCCAAGACTGTAAAGATTTTTGGGATAGTGTGTGTATTACATGCACTGTTTCATAGTATCATAGCATCATAGTAATATGTCAGCAAAAAAGGCCCATCCTGGTCCATCCAGTCTGCCCATCTTACCCCTTCCCTACTTGTCACCAGTGCACAAGGAGCCTATGCTCTGTCCTCTAACCAACACCATATGTCTATCCCATGTTCTCTTGAATCCCTCCATTTTTTTCAACATCTACAACCTCGTCAGGTAATCTGTTCAAGGGTTCAATTACTCTCACAGTGAAATAACACCCTCTTACGTTACATTTAAATCTTCCTCCTTCCAATCTCTTGTTTTAACTCTAACTTCCCTTTTAAGTAGACTTCCTTCCCTCACTTTATTTATCCCCTTCATGTACTTGAATATCTCCATCATGTCTCCTCTTTCTCTTTAAAAGTCCAGCAGATACAGATTTGATTCTCTCAATCTTGTCTCATATGGTTTCTCTTGAATACCCTGCACCATCTTTGTTGCTCTTCTCTGAACCTTTTCTATTACATCTATGTCCTTTCTTAAATGAGGCCTCCAGAACTGTATCCCGTACTCCAGGTGCAGTCTAACCATGGTCTTATATAATGACACCAGCACCTCCCTCTTCCTCCTAGTCATGCCCCTTCCTATGCACGCCATCATTCTATTAACTTTGCCAAATGCCTTACTACATTGGTCACTTATCCTAAGGTTGTTTGATATTATAATCCCAAGATCCCTTTCCTGTTCTGCTTGCATTATCTGCTCTATCCCCAGTGAGTACTTGGCCAGTTTATTTTTATGCCCTGCATGCATCACCACACACTTCTTTGTATTGCACTTCAGCTGCCATGTTTCTGAGCATTTCTCTAGTATAGTCAAATCCCTCCTCATGGCCTCAACCCCTTCTTCAAAGTCAACCCTATTCCATAACTTTGCATCATCTGCAAACAGGCACATTTCCCTGTAATGCCCTCTGATATATCACTAATATATATGTTAAAAAGGATTGGTCCTAGTATAGGCCCTTGAGGAACCCCACTCGTAATCTTCCTTACCTCCAGAATGTACACCATTTACCACCACCCTCTGACTTCTATCCTACAGCCCATTTTCCACCATTCTAGTTATTTTCTATCCCACCCCCATGCTCTCTGTCTTATTTACCAGCCTTGTGGTGAGGGACAGAGCCAAAGACCTTACTGAAGTCCAGGTAGGCAACATCAGCTGCCCCTCCTTGATCAACCACTTTCATTACCCCATCAAAAAATTCTATCTGATTTGTTTGGCAAGATCTCCCACTAGTGAACCCATGTTGCTTTTCATCTAATATTTTGTTGTCCGGTAAGTATTTTACCACTCTTTCCTTTATTAGCACCTCCATCACCTTGCCCACCACTGATGTGAGGATGACAGGTCTGTAATTCCCTGCATCCTCTTTGCAGCCTCCCTTGTGCAGTGGTACTACATCTGCCATCCTCCAGTCACTCAGAACATAGAAACATAGAAACATAGAATTTGACGGCAGATAAGGACTGTTGGCCCACGCAGTCTGCCCATTTTCCTGCCTACTGGATAAGCTGCAGATACTAGTTAACCAGCAGCCTACTTCTTTCTACCCCAACCCCCTAGAATTGCCTTATGACTGTCCCATGCATGCTTGAATTCCACCATTGTTTTTGGCTCCACGACCTCCTCCAGAAGGCCGTTCCATGCATCCACATCCCTCTGTGAAAAAATACTTCCTTAAATTACCTCTGAGCCGCCCCCCCCCTCTATTTTCAAATTACGCCCCCTTGTTCTTGCACACCTCTTTTTTTGAAAGATGCTACCCCTTGGACTTTGTTGATTCCTTTGAGGTAATTTAAAGTTTCTATCATGTCCCTCTCCTTCTTTTCCTCGAGGCTATACACATTAAGCTCTTAAGTCTCTCTTCATATGTCTTCCGGTGCAGACCCTGCACCATTTTAGTTGCCCTCCTCTGGACAGCTTCCACCTGTCTATGTCTTTGCAAAGACTGGGTCTCCAGAACTGCACACAGTACTCCAGATGGGGTCTAACCAGCTGTCTGTACAGAGGGATAATAACTTCCTGTTTTCTACTGGTGATGCCTCTCCCTATGCATCCCAGTATCCCCCCAGCCCTCCTTGCTGCCCTCTCACATTGCTTGCCCACCTTTAGGTCATCTGATATGACTACCCCCAGGTCCCTTTGCATTTTTGTTGTTGTTAGTATCTCACCCCCATTGTGTACTCTTCCCCTGGGTTTTTGTTTCCCAGGTGCATTACCTTGCACTTCTTAGCATTGAATCTAAGCTGCCATACATTTGACCATTCCTCTAACCTTGCCAAGTCCCTTTTCATCCTTTCCACCCCACCTTGTGCATCAACTCTGTTGCAGATCTTTGTGTCATCTGCAAAGAGACATACTTTTCCTTCCAGTCTCTCTGCAATGTCGCTTATAAAGACATTGAAGAGGACCGGTCCTAATACTGAACCCTGCGGTACCCCACTAGTAACCTCCCTTTCTTCAGAGTGGACTCCATTTACTATTACTCTCTGTGTCCTATTTTCCAGCCAATTTTTTATCCAGGCTGTCATCTTGGGACCCACTCCCAGGCTAGCTACCTCGTATATTAATCTTTTGTGTGGGACTGTGTCAAATGCCTTGCTAAAGTCTAGGTAGGCCATGTTCACAGCCCCTCCCTGATCTACTACTTTGGTCACCCAGTCAAAGAAATCTATCAGATTTGTCTGGCATGACCTTCCCGCTGTGAATCCATGCTGCCTTGGGTCCTGTGCCCCTCTGGCCTCTAGATACTCAACAATTCTTTACTTCAGAAGTGATTCCATCATTTTCCTTACCACTGAGGTTAAACTAACAGGTCTGTAGTTTCCTGCTTCTGCCTTGCTCCCACTTTTGTGAAGGGGAATCACAACTACCCTCCTCCAGTCATCGGGTACCACCCCATCCTCCCATGATTTGTTAAACAGGGTAGTCAGTGGTGTCACTAATTCCACCCTTAGTTCTTTTAGAATTCTGGGATGAATCCCATCAGGTCCCATTGCTTTGTCCACCTTCAGTTTTAAGAGTTCTTTCAGAACCCTTTCTTCTGTAAATGGGCTGGTATCAACTTCTGTATCCAGAGTGTTTCTACTGTTTGTTTTAGGTACCTCCCCCTCCTCCTTTGTAAATACAGAGCAAAAATATTTGTTTAGTATCTCTGCCTTTTCACAGTCACCCTCTGCCCCCCCCCCATTAAGCCTCATTATCCCTCCCTTGGTCTTCCTTCGCCTCCCTGATGTACCTATAAAAGGTTTTATCCCCCTTCTTAACTGAGTTGGCTATCTTTTCCTCAGTTTGGGCCTTTGCTGTTCTGACTGCCTTCCCAGCTTCCTTTTGCTTTAACTGATACAATTCTCTGTCCTGCTCCTTCTGTGATTCCTTGTACTTCCCGAAAGCTTTCTTTTTCTCCATCCTGTATCTAGGGACAAGTTAACTAACTTTGCTAAAAGTGTTGTCAACTCATCCCTCAACTTCATAAGAATCCTTGGATGCAAACCATCCGGTCCAATTGCTTTGTCTACCTTTAATTTCCAAGGTCTTTCTTAACTCTTTCCTCACTTAATGATCTTTGATCCACCCCACATTCATCTCCTCCCTTCTTCATTAACTCAGATCCCTTTCCATCCCCTTCTACTGGGAATATAGAGCAAAAATAACTATTTAAAACCTCAGCTTTCTCAAAGTCCCCCTCAACCTTATTTCCTTCTCCCCCCCTCAAACTCTCAGTCCCCTGTCTTGTCCTCCTCTTTCCCCCACATATCTAAAAAAAGTATTATCTCTTTGTTTGACATGTTTAACAATTCTCTCTTCTGTTTCTGCTTTTGCTTTCCTAATCAATTTCCATGTTTGTCTCAGTACTCATTGTATAAAATTAAAGTGTATCCTACTGAACAGTCACTGCACTACCAGTATTCTACTTGTTGCTTTGTAAAGCACTTTGGGATATAGTGTGTATGAAAGGTGCTGTAAAACTAATTCTTTCATTTCCTGTAGGAGTGGAGTTAGGGAGGACTATCATTAAACGTGCTGGGTGAGAAGAGAGAGAGGCTGGCAGGAAAAAAGATATGCTGTGGAAGAATTAAGAGAATGCTTTGTAATGGGGATTTTTCCTCATAAAGGGAAATGCTTGGCTGCAGATAGTGAGGGAATGCAGTCTTGAAATGATGTCTTGAGGAAGGGAGGCTGGCTTGAATCCTAAACCAGAACCAAAACTGTGTATGATTTATCAACATGAAAATGAGAACCAGAATTACCCCCATTTTGTCACCCTCTGCTCCAGACTAAATAGTTCAGTTAAGAACAAACATGGCATGCCGAAAGGGAATTTATCTAGTCATTTGAACAAAAGCATTGCTATGACTGAACCACATTTCACATGGAGTTATGGTATGTAAAAAAACTATCAATGTATACTCGTGGGTTTAAAATCACAAATGTTAACCCATGACTTTCAATGAGGGTTTCAAGTGAAAATAATACACCACAAGAACAAGGCACAGCAGGGCATTATCTTTTTTATGATGAAAGGTCAGTGACTATTTGAGCTTGTCACAGATGATAACATTTGTTTTCCTGTTGGTGGTAATTAGCTAGTGATGCAGAGTTAATCACTGCTAAGAAATTCAAACACAAATTGTGATGAGAAAGAAATATTGTGACCTAACTGGGTATTGAACTCAAGCCCCCAGAATACCATCCCAGTCCTTTACCACAGATTTATTATACTCATAAAGCAGCAGCCAAACTGGCCATCATTGTTTACCTCAGAATGCTGTGGAGACCTCATATAGTGCAGTTATAACATTTGTTTTGGAGAAAACAAACACTTGGGAAGTGACAGACAGCTATTTAGGTAATTAAGTTGTCAGGACAATCAGATAATCCCAGACTAATACACTATCCATTTAGTCACAGTGAAGGGCAAACACAAATAATTATTTGAAAGTAAGTTATATGACCAGTGCTACTCCATTAACTGCAAAGGGGGAAAAAAGGGGAAACAAAAACTACAGTTCCCGGCCTCATTTTTTCTGCACATAATTCCTAAACTGTCAGCTGTGCAATGCTATAAATCCCTACTCCTTTCCATAGCTTTGCATTACATCTGCACATGAGTCATCTCCTGCTGAGTAGCCATCTTTTGAACAGAGAAAAATATGATAATTCACCCTGTTTTGGTCATACCCATCAGTGTGCTAATAAGAAATTTGATTTTAACTTCACTAAGCAGCATTAGTAATCATGTTAAATATAGCATGTGCACCTCTATGGATTTCCCTTTCAATCTGTAAAATTAACAGCTTTCACATTCTTCTGACCGGTGAAAACAAGCTTCACTGAAGCCCTTTAGATATTGATGCATTATTTATTTATTTTTTCAATTATTTAACCAGGATTAGCACACTAAGCTGAAAGCTTGTTTACAGGTGTGACCTGGGAGCACAGGGAAGTTATGTGATTTGTTTAGGGTCATACAGTATGCAGGTGGAGGCTGTGGTATTTAAACCCAGGTCTCCAGATTTGCAGCTCAGAGCCTTAAACCACTGTGCTATACTATCTCCCTCTATTAGAGCTACAATAAATCAAAATGTCATAAAGTGGATGATTAAAGATCTGGTTAAGGCATCATTCTGATTTTGTATTAATTTTCTCTGAGTTATTTCAAAGCCAATTTATTATTTGTGGACCATTTCATCATATTTAATGCTAATTCCAAGTAAACTTTACCTCAGACCTCAGTGATTCCTTGCAATCCACCTTTTGACTGATTCCAAAGTTAGATGAATACAAATGGGGGCTTCCTGAAAAAGTTTTAAAATAGGTAAACTGTGTCCTGGAAGGCTGAGGTCTGAGATTCAATGGGCTCCTCCCATCAAGACCTCTATCAGCAAGACAAACCAGCCCTTCATAATGGTCACATCATTTTCGTGATTCTTCCTGCCATCTGGATTCCTGTCCAGCCAACCTATTCATTTTGTTTGGGGATGGCTCCTTCCTATCTGCCTGTTATTGTCTTCTTATTTCCCTACTTGGCTTTCAGGTGTGTGACCACGACACCCACTCCTCTCAGAGATCATTCACTCATGTCCTTTCTCCACGTCTTGACTGCAGCTTCACCACGCCTAAGTGATCAGTCCCTCCAGTCCCACACTACCTGCTCCATGCCTGTGCTTGCCATCTTCTTGTCAATCACTCCTCCAAGCCAACCATGACTTGTGTTTGACTTGAATGGGTGACTGCTCCAATACCAGCTCTTGGCTACCTTGGCAGTCATGACAAACTTAAAGTGGTTGCATGGGAGTCATTAGCAGCTAGACTCCTCCTTGCTGCTGCTTTTATAGAGAAGAACCTTGTCTGCTCTCCTCCAGTCCTCTGCAACTGCATCTGTTTCCAGTTTAGTAAGGGCATCAGTGGGGCAGCTAGCATCTCCCTCTGTTCTTTTTGTACCCTTAGCTGTATCTCCTCTGGTCCCATAGCATTGTCCACTTTTAGAGCTGCAAGTCCCTTCAGGACTCTTTTCTCTGAGAATGGATATTTTTCACACACACACCCCCCCCACACACACACACACTTTAGTTCTTCTGCTACCTGTCCCCTTCTTACTTTTGTACAGGAAAAAAGTATTTTCCCCTTTTGCTACACCTTTCACTATCCTTTCCCTTGGCCATGCTTTTGCTTTCCTCACTGCCTTTCTTGCTTTCCTCTGTTTTTCTTGCTATTACTCCCTGCCTTCCTCTCTCAGAATTTTCTTATATGTCTTGAATGCCACCCTTTTATCCTCACCATGCTGGCCACTTTTCTAGAGAACTGTGACAGTCTTTTTTCCTTCTTCTTTTACTCACTTCCTTCATGCAGTGGTTGGTTGCCTTAATTATACCTTTCTTTCTTTTTCATCATTGTGCCTCTACCCCTCCCTGGCAATCTCCATTATGAGGCAGTTTCTAAGGCAGTTTCTCATTTCTTTAAAATCCAAACAATCACCTAGATCCTCATCTCAGGGCTCATCATAATTATTGCTCTTTAATTACAGCAACATATTCTTTTTATTAATCACATCATGTCTATGCTGCTGAATCCATACTAAGCTATCTTTTGTCTGTTCATGACCTAACATGGGCTTCATTCAAATACACAATATCCCTCCAGGACTGTAGTTCTACCCTTTAAGGGTTAATGTGCTTCCACAGCAAGTACCCCATGCCTCTCTTGGACTTCATTAGCCAGTACTTAGCTTTCTGAGCCATCCCTCATAGACTCAGCTCAAACATCGAAGTCTGTGAGCCTTACTCTCAGAGAAGAGAACCAAGCTTAAAGCTACTGTTTTAATTCAGTCTTCTCCTCCTCCTCCTCTTAGTCTTTAGTATCCTAATGTTCCTTCAGCACTCTGGCCTACCTGAATCATCTTAAAGGGGGTATCCTTGTGAATGTGGACTCCTTTGTCATCAGACCACATCTCAGGGTCCTTTGATGTTTTCTCAGTTAATGCTAATGCACCAAAAAAAGAGAAAGTGCTCTCGAGTTTGGGGTTCTTCTACACGGGGCTGTGTCCAGTGGATCTATTTGAGGATGGAAGTCTCCTACATGAGACAACAAAGGCCTTATTTATTCCCCAGAGATTTCCTTCTCTGGACTATTTTCCTGTCCACTCTGCCAATGGTCACAATTATTAGGTAAAGTCTTTCATGACTCATTCTGTCTTGTGCGGCCATTTTGGGTCGCATTAAGCAATGGATGGTTCTGACACCATATGGTGCTACCTGTAAGAATAGGTTAAGCCTGCTACATTTGAAAGTCATGGTCCTAATGCCCAATACAGATATCCAAGCAGTAATCTACTGCCTTCAGTTTAAGACATCTGAGTCCATTTTGAATCCAGCAGTTCTGAGCAGTCATATTTCCTTTCACCCAGCTTTACATTCCTGGGCACCTTGTGCAGAGTGGAAAAGTGCAAGCAAACCACCAAGTAGAATATTGCACAAGCATCCATAATCTGGGTCATCCAACTCCCCCCCCACACTGAAACTCAATTGCTCCTAACTCTCGTGGCTCAGTTTCAACAATTCTCAAGCTGAATACTGCCTGTTCAACTCAGATTACATTTTTTCCTTTTTCTTTTGATTGTACTCCCTCCCCCTACTCTCCCAGCCTGTTTGCCAGGCTTGTTAGGCACTTACCAGTCATGTGAAAGGCTTTTGGAGGCTGAGGGGAGAGGAGAAAAGGCACCTGCAGCTGGTCCTATACCCAGGTTTGACATGCGCACACCGGGGTATAAAAAGGGATCATGCTGCAGCTTAGTATTATCTTGCATATTCACAGTGCACAACAAGGAAGATCCAGGAAGAAGGATTGTGTTTCTTAGGAGGGTCAGGCATAGCAGCACACATGTGGGTCTTGTGGGAAGGAAAGTTCACAGAGACAGCAAACAAGAAAAAAAAAGAAATGTTAACTTTAAACTGTAAAAAAAGAAAAGTTTGAAAAAAATATCCCTGACAAAAAACTGATGCCAGACTTGAAGTGAAAATGGGGTTTGCGGGCTGGGGTGGTGTGACTCGGAGGGTGATGGACTATATGGGGATGGAGATGTGTGCTGATTTAAACAAAACTTTGGAACAAACTAAGAGGAAGTAAAATAAGTTTAATTAAAAAAAAAACAGCACTGGAGAAAGCAGACACCAGATTAGATTCAGAGAGAAAGTGAAAGTGGGGTTGGGGCTGGTGCAGTGGGACTTGAAGGTGGTGGACATCATGGGGATGGGATTGTGTTCTGATTTTACTTGCAAAAGGAGGATGAACTAAAAGAAAAATAAATAAATACAAGAAAAGAAGAAGAAGAAAAAGAAAATAATGTAATAAGGCAAATTAGAGAAGGGAGAGAAAGTTAAGAAACTGAAACTGGGAGTTGGGGAGGTGGACTGAAAGGATGGCAAGTGACAAATGATTGTAGGTGTGTGTGTGTGTGCTGATTTAAACAAAAGGATGAGAAACTAAGAAGCCAAAGGCTGAAATACAAGAAAAACACAGAAAAAGTTAAGAAAATATAAGCAAAATAGAGAAGGGAAAGAAAGTTAAGAAACTGAAATTGGGTGGTGGGGATGTGAGCTGAAAGGAGGGGAAGGTGACAAAGATTGTGGTGGTGGGGGTGTGTGCTTAAGGACTCTGTCTTGCCACCTTGGGGTAATAATGTGTGATGACCTCAAGGTGATGAGGCAGTGTCACAAGGCAGTAGGCAGGAGCAGTGGGATGCTGCGGTGCATATGGAGGGGTATCACTAGCAAAAGAAAAGAGGTGGTGTGGCCACTGTACTGATAGTTGGTGAAATCCTACCTGAAGTACTGTGTCCAGTTCTGGAGATTACATCCCAGGAAGGAGAGGAACAGAGTAGAGAGGCTGTCCAGGAAAGGACAACTAAAATGGTGCAGGGGCTGTATCATAAGCCCTATGAGGAGAGACTGTGGGATCATAATATCTATATCCTCGGAGAGAAGAAAGATGGGGCACATGATAGAAACCTATAAATTGCTCATGGGAATGGTAAATAAGATACAGGAGGGGTGAATTTTTCTGAAGAAAAGGAATACAAGAACAAAGGGGCATGCAATGTATCTGGAAAGGGGGAAATTTAGGAGGGCTGTGAGGAAGTATTTCTTCACTGAAAGAGTAGTGGACGCCTGGAACAATCATCTAGTGGAGGTAGTGAAAGCAAAAACTGTAGTAGGCTTCAAGCGTGCAAGGGATAGGCACAATGGAATAATCTTCTGTCTTTTCCAAAACATTCTGCTGTTAAAAAAAAAGTTTTCAAAATAAAATCTTACTTGACAAAAATGGGACTAGGAAGAAGAATAGTGGTAGGTTGCAATACAATACAGTTTGGCAAAAAAGGTAAAAAAAGCAGCAAGTTGATTCTGCTGTTCCTAAAAGGAACACTATCAGTCACACTCCTAGTGGCACTGCTAAATTGTGTTTGAAAGATAAAAAAAAAAACATAATTCTCAGTCTGTGCGTGACGCAAGAAGCACATCCTCTTTCTCTATAAGTGATCCACTCCCTGGCTCATCAAGCAAAACCAAAGAGAGCCTCAGGTGCTGTGCCTTGTTAGAGGAGTAAGGGTCAATGTAGTAGAGGCACTGTTGTTAAAAAAACAAAGATCATCAGGGGCATCACTTACAGAAACACTGAAAGGATGACTACACATGTTTTCAGTGCTCCACTATTCCAATCATCATCTCGTAACTCAGACTACAGCACAGACAATAACAGCAGTGGTACCAACTTTGTGCCAATGAGCTCAAGTCTTAGTCATCTTATTCTTTTTCTGATGCCAATGTGGTGCATGACAAAAGTCCCGCAGAAAACCTAGGGATGGGCCATGAAGGGAGGCCAACACAAATGGAGGTGAGAAGGATGATAGTCCTGTCTTCCCTGCTGGCACCATTATTTTACATGAGGAGGACAATATCCCTGATGACGATGATGATGATGACATTACCATTACAAATGAAAACACCTTTACTCCTAGCCAACAGATACTTATACCAGGAGATAAAACTAAGAAGGCCATTTTGTGGGTGTGGAACTACTCTTATATTGACTCCTAAAATGCTTGTCATGCAATGTACGCACTTTGTAAAACTGGTGTCAGCAGGGAGAGATAGGAAAATCACTTTGGAACATCCACTTTATTAAGACACAAAAAGAGAATACACCTAATTGATTGCAACAGAAAAGATCGGACATCAGTTTCTAGTGAGACAGAGGATAAGGCAGTCAACAGTGATCTAGAAGCTGTTTCCATAACATTGATTTGTTCAACTCTGCTTAACAAAAAAAGCAAACAATGTGATCTTTCATCTCTGTCACCATCACCATATGACATCTTTGAATCTGACACTTCCCTGTGATTACCTACTTTCCATTTGTAATGAAACAGACCATGTCCCAAACCCAAACAGTTCACCATGCAACAGTAATTTCAAAAGCATATAAATATGATCTCACCCATCCAGTTGCCTAAAAATTAAATAAAGCAATAGCAGAAATTATAGCTCTTGACCAGTGTCACTTCTCTTTTGTTGAATCTGTTGGTTTTAATTAAATAAATGTCGGGGTTGTGAGGGCAGATTCTGCTGTTTGGACTGCACTTCTCATGCAGCCCACAGACAGAACACCACACAGCTATTCAGATTCCCCAGTATCCGCACAGTCAGGAGCACTCAGCCACCTCATAGGGGTTGTGTGGGCAGATTCTACTGTTTGGACTGCACTTCCCGTGCAGCCCACAGACAGAACACCACACAGCTATTCAGATTCCCCAGTATCCGCACAGTCAGGAACACTCAGTGACCTCATAGGGGTTGTGAGGGCAGATTATTCTGTTTGGACTGCCGTCCCCATGCAGCTCACAGATAGAATACCACACAGCTGTCCAGATTACCCAGTATCTGCACAGTCAGGAACACTCAGTGACCTCATAGGGGTTGTGAGTGTGGATTCTGCTGTTTGGACTGCCATCCCCATACAGCCCACAGATGGAACACCATACAGCTATGCAGATTCTCTAGTATCGGCACATACAGGAATGCTCAGCAACCTCGTAGGGGTTGTGAGGGCAGACTCTGCTGTTTGGACTGCCCTCCCCAAGCAGCCCACAGATGGAACACCATACAGCTATGCAGATTCTCTAGTATCGGCACGTACAGGAATGCTCAGCTACCTCACAGGGGTTGTGAGGGCAGACTCTGCTGTTTGGACTGCCCTGCCCACACAACCCACAGACAGAACACCACATAGCTAGCTAAGTACTTTAGCAGGCTTCCTGCTTCCTACTGCACCAAGTTCAGCATCGGATGCCATCTTGGAACTGCTTCAGCTGTAGGGCCTGATGACATGTTCTCCCAGTCGGCAGATTCCACTGATTGTTTTTTCATGCCTGTTTTGCCTGTATTTTCCATATATTTCTAGTGTACCTGCAGTAACTTTAAGAGATTTATAGCTACATTCCCCTGCATGATCTATGATACTGCCTGTATTCAGTCTGATCCTCCTATCACTATTTCTGCAGTTTTAAACATTGTTCTATACTCTCCTGTTTTGTATTATCCTGGGCTTAGCTGGCTGTCATGTAATTAATTGCTTCTTTAGTTCTTTTTGTAACAGTCTGATGTTTTGCACTCCCTCCACTGTCTGTCTGTTCACTCCTGTAGCCCCCCCCCCCCAGCTTCTGGTCCCCTACGATCACGACAGCAACTGGAACCAGTTCTAAGTTAGCTATGCAGTTTCATTGGTCCACATATGATGTTATCCAGGCCTTACTTTTGACCAAATGCAGCTCTTTGGACTTCACCCACGGGCTACTAGTAGTTGCCTCTCTCTCATGCGATCTAACATCTCCTCAACATACTTAATCACCCACTTTCATTCGTCTGCCAACTGACCAAAACAGAATCTCCACTATTCTTGATTCTTAGCTAAATATTTGATAATGTTTCCATTGTATTGCTCAGGAAATGCAGAACTGGATCCAGGACCCACAGTGCCAGTATTGACACCTGCAGACTTTGCAAGTTCTGAGGGGCTAAAATTCATGTCAATCAATATACACAGTTTACTACAGAAAATGGTCCTGCTCAATACATGGGTTGCCCATACCACTCCAGACATATTACACATATCTGAAACATGTCTTAACCCCTCCATACCCAATAGTGCAATATCACTAACAAACTATGATGTATACAGACTTGATCAACAATCTCGCAGAGGGGGAGTCACCCTATATGTTAAAAACAAATTTTCTTCCACATTAATCAACTCCCAAACAACGAAGGCTGAATATGAATGTATAAGTATCTTGCTACCTTATCAAAAGCTGAATCAATCAATATTATTGGGTGTTAGAAACTGCCAACAGGAGGGTTAGGTCTACTACAATCTCTAACTATCTTTGCTTTGGCCAATAGCAATGAAACAATTGTACTTGGTTATTTGAACTATGACTTATCATCATAGTCGGTTGATTTAAAACAATTTTGTGACAAATTCAGATTTCATCAGTTTATATCAGAACCCACATACCCTAACAGGCATAATCAATTACACTTCTCTAACCTAGATCTTATCCTCACTAACAGATCATAAAAAAATTACCTACACATTCATTTTTGATGATATCTTTAGTGACCATTACATCACAGCCTATATTAGCAAGTCAATAAATTTAACTGTAATCCATCCTTTGAAATTTGAATAATATCCCCTTAAAATCAACTGTGGCTGATGGCTGTGGAGGATACTGAGAGTAGATGTGACTGAATGTTGCACTTCTGTGGAGGAGCAATGACAGCAGGGCTGTGCAAAGGCGTGTATTTGGATATGGCAGGTATGCCACCATTACCTCGGTACTAACAAATTTTTACAGAATTAAAAATAACTTGTTGCTTTCCTTCACACTTAGTGCTGTACTTTTCTTGCACAGCCTTTCCGGGATATGTTGTGTCACTAGCATTATTTGTTGTTGTACCACAAGCTCCACTCCGGTATCTCTCAGTGAGGAGTCTGTGGTGGTAGGAGCCCCGATGTGGCATGGAGGTGGTAAGCCCTGCGGAGTGCAAATACTGTGGGGGTTATCGGCAACTGAGAATGCAAAGGAGTTGGTCTTTTTGTAAATTTTCTTATTAGGCAGCATCTTCCTATTTATACATTTCTTATATTCTTTGACCCAGACTACCGTGGAGGCGCTAGACTTGAGAACAGTTATTTTGTTCTACCAAAAGTCTGTTTTTACCCAGTTTATACCATCTATCTTGTATATTGATACATGTTGCTTTAATTCTTACAAACAGTCTCTTCCTGGTCAAACGGTACAGTTTGCTACCATACTTGTTATCTTAAACAATAGCTTTAATCAGCAAGCTATATTTATGTTAAAGAATGAAACATTGACTGAATTCTCATAACAACAAATTATCTCCAAGACACATCTACAGTACATCTGAGCCACTACATCATGTGATATCTAAGGAAAGGATGAGAAGGGACTTGGCAAGGTTAGAGGAATGGTCAAATGTATGGCAGCTTAGATTCAATGCTAAGAAGTGCAAGGTAATGCACCTGGGAAACAGAAACCCAGGGGAAGAATACACAATGGGGGGTGAGATACTAACAACAACAAAAATGGAAAGGGACCTGGGGGTAGTCATATCAGATGACCTAGAGGTGGGCAAGCAATATGAGAGGGCAGCAAGGAGGGCTGGGGGATACTGGGATGCATAGGGAGAGGCATCACCAGTAGAAAACAGGAAGTTATTATCCTCTGTTACAGACAGCTGGTGAGACCCCATCTGGAGTACTGCGTGCAGTTCTGGAGACCCAATCTCACAAAGAACATAGACAGGATGGAAGCTGTCCAGAGGAGGGCAACTAAAATGGTGCAGGGTCTGCACTGGAAGACATATGAAGAGAGATGAAAGGAGCTAATATGTATAGCCTCGAGGAAAGGAGGGAGAGGGGACATGATAGAAATGTTCAAGTACCTCAAGGAATCAACAAAGTCCAAGAGGGTAGCATCTTTCAAAAAAGGTGTGCAAGAACAAGGGGCACAATTTGAAGATGGGGGCGGCTCAGAGGTAATTTAAGGTAGTATTTTTCACAGAGAGGGTTGTGGATGCATGGAATGGCCTTCCGGAGAAGTTGTGGAGTCAAAAACAGTGGTGGAATTCAAGCATGCATGGGACAGTCATAAGGCAATTCTAGGGGGTGGGGGTAGGAAGAAGTAGGCTGCTGGTTAACTAGGATCTGCAGCTTAACCATTAGGTAGGGAAATGGGTAGACTGGGTGGGCCAAGCGGTCCTTATCTGCCGTCAAATTCTATGTTTCTATGTTTCTAAACATTTAGCCACAGTGGAATACAATCTGTTTGTTTTGAACCCTTGTGTCTAGTTTATTTTAACATTGCTATTATTAGGGTATTTGGCTCCCCATGCCACTTTTTGTTTTGAGTTTTTGAGCTGCATGATAGCTGCTTCCTACAATGAGATGAATACGTATATTCTCAACTAGTGGCAAATGGTAGCAGATTATCGTACTTTATAATAAAGACCCATTTTATTTTGAAATTAAAAAAGCATTCCTACTTTTAAAAAAAATCAGTTTTGGTTTTCCGCATTGTTGCTCACATGGTTTATTGGTCACTTCTTCAACTTTCAGCTTATCTGCACCAGCATTGGCATCCTGCTTCTTGCACTCACCATCTTTGAGTAGCCTGAGGATCAGGACTCACCTCGTTCTCCTGCTGGAAACAATTATCTCATAGGTAACATGTTTTCACATTTGAGTTTTTTATTTAAACTTAGATTTGTTTAATGTGGTGACAATAAGGGGTCCAATACTTTTTTGCAGAAGTATACAGCCTAGGTTCTGTTTAGTCCTGACCCTTCACCCTTCTATTGAATACTACATGAACAGTACATGGACACAATTGAGAAAGTCTTTTTGGAAAATGTACCTTGCCACCATTTGCTTTCCAATGTAGATTATTTTCACTATTACTATTAAAATATTGATAACTTCAGTATGATAGTATGAATTATTAAACAATCCTTGAGAATTTAGATTAGCATAATAATATGACCGGGACCAGCCCTTTTTTGGTATTTTATTTTTATGTGTTTTAACTTATTCAGACTTATCCAGATATATTGTTTAAGCAGTTTTTAGATTGTTTTCTTTCCCATATTTATGTTATATTTTAAAAGCACATTTTTCTGACATTTATTAGAAATATTACTGGAGTGCTTTAAAGTGCACCAGAGTGCATCAAAGTGCATAACAGTGCTTTTGTATGACTTTAAGTACATTTAGGTGCAGCTGGGGTGTATTAATTTTGATGGGCAAAGTATATAACTATATAAATATATAAGAATATACAGAGGTATTTTGGCTCATTAATTCAGCCCCCCTAACAGGGGAAGAGTGGAAAGTTGCTGTACCACTATTATTATTTGTTTAGTTTTTTAGTTATGATGAGGTAGTAAACTCTAACAAATTAAAGTAGTTTCTCCACATTAGTTTTTCTCCTTGACTGTTGGGTCTTTCTTTCCCATTTTTAACTAGACATTACTGAGGCCAGAGACAAAGAAGCACAGCAAGTACTACAAGGGAACGTTATGGGGGCTTAGGCTCCAAATTTTTGAAATACTCCTCTTACCTGGCACCTGAAAGTTTCTTGCTCTGGACCTGACTTGATGGAGTGAATCCATGATTTGGACTAAAATTATGGTATAATTTAGTACAAGCACACAGGTAGCTCAACAATGGATAGGACCAATGCCAAACAGAAACAATCATCCAAAATCACAAGAACAGTTTGGCTTCTATGGTCTCCACCAAGTGTGAAAAAACACTGAAGTTGTGTTCAGGATAAGTGACTTTATTTGATAAAAGCAGCAGAACTGTTGTAAAGACAGCTCCCTCCCTCAACTGATAGAGCCTGGGGCATCCCCAACCAATATAACTAAACATATAGCTGAAGGTATTTCTCTGTTTTCTTATGACTGTGAATCATTACGTTCTACTATTTCAGTTTCAGATAATTCAAGTTTTGATTCCAATTGTATTACTATTTCGCCTCTGGATCCTTCCCAGGAAGAACAATCCTCCTCTAATTCAGGATATTTACTACTATCTCCTTCACCTCTTAGACCCAGAAAAAATGAAAAATTTGTTCAACCTAAGCCAAGAAATACTGACAATGTAATACTGGTTTTGCAAGATCTTAGTAATACAATAAATTGCCTGAAAGGATAAGTTCCAGCAAACTTGGATAACAATAACATAGGAAAAGTGGGCAACAATAACATAAAACATGAGGGTGACTGCAGGATGACAATGACCATTTTGACCAATCTATCTACCCCAACCATGGCTGCTAGGCCAGATACACCTCAAACAGTGTATAATAAGGAATAATTTATTGATGAGGAAAATGTAGTATCTTCTTCCTCTCCTTCCAATTAGTTACTGGAAATAATCAAGAATTCTTATTATGCTAATGTAGTTCTTTTAGAAAATCTCTGGGCCATAAAGAAAGAAATTGCAAATTTAAGAGATGATGTTTTCTTTAATCAAGACATACTTAACCCTTAGGCTGCCAATGGAATTAGAATGTATAGGAATTTTGGACTGATATATCAGTGCAAGGGTGAAACAAATAAGGAAAGATGAGCAGTTAAGCTCAGAGAATTCCTTTTCAGAGCCTCAATCAAACACAACAAAACCTACTAACAATAAAGCCATACAGGTCTTTCTCCCTCCTCCATTTTTAAAAAGCAGCCCATTATTTTACCAGTCCCTGAAGTTAACTCTAAGAGAAAGAAGACCAATAAATCAAAAAATCCAAAATAAATCTGGGGGAAAGCGAAGATCCTGTAGTTATCATCTACACTAAAACAAATAAAGGGGAACAAGAAAAGAAAGGGAACAAGGAACATTCAATAATCCATAGAAAACATAGAATTTTATGGCAGATAAGGACCACTTGGCCCACCCAGTCTGCCCATTTCCCTACCTAATGGATAAGCTGCAGATCTTAGTTAACCAGCAGCCTACTTCTTTCTACCCCAACCCCCTAGAATTGCCTTATGGCTTTCCCATGCATGCTTGAATTAAATCACTGTTTTTGACTCCACAACCTCCTCCAGAAGGCCGTTCCATACATCCACAACCCTCTCTGTGAAAAAATACTTCCTTACATTACCTCTGAGCCGCCCCATCTATCTTCAAATTGTGCCCCCTTGTTCTTGCACACTTCTTTTTTTAATGTTTTCTAATGTTGTACAATTAATTCAATTAGTTAATTCTCCTGAGGTAGAGACTATTGATGTTAAAGATAATCAAGCATTGAATTAACCTGTATCAGATGATGTTTTGGTCGGGTGGGTGGAGGGGATAGTTCTCCAAGATGAAGCCTTGGGTAAAGGTTTAGGTGGCTTTGGTGTCACTCCTAATCATGTCCTAACTTCTTTTAATTAATACAATCTAGATATGAAACAGCTGGGACCAGAATCTGAATTTTTGTTCAAAATATACAGCATTAAAATATTAGACCATCAAACTCCTCAAAAATAGGTAAAATGGATAAAACATCTACTGCATATTTCAGATGTATATGGTGATTTTCATATCCTTCTCCCATCCAACCCCCATTTTCAGGATTGCTTTTTCCTATATTCTGAATTGGAGGAGTCAGTGCTTAATATTTGTAAACAAGAACTGATCCTAAAATTGAATGGGGTTAAGGTACTCCCTCCGATAAGCATCCTTACCCCTCAGAAACCATTTCCAGGGGGACATTTCAATACATCACATAATGAGAAAGATGAAAAAGATATAGGGAGTGTAAAGAGAGTTCAGGAAGTTATTGCTAAATATGAATAGAAATTTTCACACTTTTGGAAAGGTAAGACCCTTTCCAATTTTGGGTGAAAAACAACAGAGAAAGAGGGAATTTGTATAATCAGACAAGACCTGGCTCCATTTTTGTCACATTTTCTTGAAATCAACACAGCATGCAGTTTTATTGATTGGATTAAGATTCATAAAGGATTTACAGAAGCATCTCAAATTGACATTACTTTTAAGAATTCTAAATTGGCAGATACAGTTTTAAAGGCTTTCTCTGTACTAGATGGACTTGGGGTCCTAATAGTAGATATTGGTACACATGACGTACAGGGTAATCTAGGAAGCAAAAACTTAATAATGAACCATCAGATAGGAGATGTGCAACTAAATCCCATCACAGCCAATGATAGGCAGAATCTTGATCCTTTAAGTCTGTCAACTAACAACTGCTTTTCTTTATTACATTCTACTAACCTGCAATGACAAAAAGAAAGTATAGATACTTTTCAAATATTGGGAGATCAGGTAGGGAAGGTTACTTCTTGTCTTGAAACATATAGGGTTTAATACATAAATTTGTGGATAGCGAAACAAGAAATTTTCTAATATCACATGATATTTAATGTTTACAGGAAATTTGGTGTTCAAACTCTCCCCTTTAATTCCCAGATATTCAAGCTTTGCCATTCCAGTATCCAGTAATAATAGTGATTGTATATGGGCAAACATCAAAACAGCGACCCATATTACAGTGATATTATCATTGGTGACCCACAAGGTTAGCTCAGACTGCGACTGTGAGGGGAGGGAAAAGCAAGCGGAAAAAGAAAATAGCAAGGGGAAGGGGCGGGATAGGGAAGAGGGTCATTACTCTCTAATGTACCTGCTCCACTGAGCCAACAGTGTGGTGTGGTGGGTAGGGAGGCTGGCTCAGATGGAGCAGGTCCTGGATTCGGGGCTGGGGACCTGGAAGATTTTTTTTGTTCCTGCTGCTGCCGGACTTACATTTTCTTTTAACTGGGCTGTGTCCCTCCTCAACATGCACTCTCCTGGAGTTAACAATCCTTAATCAGGGGGGTGAGGGGGCACGGGGCACTGCCCCTCCGCAAACACACTTAATGTATTTTGTGTGCCCTGTCGCCTGCACGTGTATATAGCTGAATTGCTTTTAGGCTCTATACACTCACCATAATAGTGATCACCATAACACATTCCCAATTATGACATAGAACCTGCTATTCCAGTCCTAAGGAACAAAAAGCATGATTGTAATAAAGCTGCCATAGCCATATACATTAAGACCTCTCTGAATTATAAAGTTACAGTATTAACCTCCCAGACACACACCATTTTACCCTTGTGAATGGAAACAGAATCATCAAAAATCATTTTATTAAATATTTACCTACTACCCAATATAAAACATTCAACTAACCCTTGGATTCAGTTCATGGCACGTCTCATTGGTATTCTCAGAAGATTTGAATCAGATCTAATTATTGTAGCTGGAGACTTTAATGCAAGAATTTCTATTGGTAAACAGCTGGAAAACCTTTATACCAACCTGACTCAGAATTTCCCTGTAGTGAACTCAAGGGTTAGTCAGACAAGAAATACTAAAGATAAAAAATGTAATTCACATGGCAGAGACATCTTTAAAGCAATGTCTGAAAATAATTTTTGTGTGGCTAATGGCCACTTTCCTGGTTTTCAGGAGGGTGAGTTTACTTTCAAGGGTCACCTAGGGTCCTTGATTATAGATCTAATATGGGACAACTTAAGGGTCTTGAAAATTGCTTATGATTTTTCTGTGCTAAAGCATTCTGATTCTGCACATTGTCCTGTTCTTCTAACTTTACATACTTATACAGTATATCAACTTCAGACAGAACTAACTCATTAATAAATACTGGGAGTTTGGAAATAGTTAATCATAAGAGAATGAGATGGCAAAGCAAATACTGTACTTTAGCTTATTCTCTGAACCTTTTGGTCACATTACTCTTACCATTTCATGTTTTGAAATCATAGAACCTACTGCTAGGAGAACAATCTTAGAAAAATGGTATGAAACAACTATATTAGATCTTTCTTTAGAACTACTTGGATACAGAAGAAATTTCTTACAACATGGTTTAATAAGACTTGTAGATGAACTGAAAATAGATTAAACACACTTGTCCGCTATTGCAAAAAATTGAAATCTCAGAAAAACCTAAACATTTTGAACAGAGTAAGGAAAAAGTATAAGAAGCTCTTTGACAAAGAAAGGAGGAATATTCCAATGCTATGTGAACTTGGCTTAGGAAAACAATAGTCACCAGAGACATTAAATCTTTTTAGTCTTTAGTCAGCCTTAGGTACATTAAATATGCAGTGGGGATTGAAGTTTATATTTCTCCTAATACCTGGGAAGACCATTTCCAATCTTTATATTTCTCAAATCTAGAGGCAGGGGAATATGACAAGTTTATTTTCCAGAATCAATACCTCACTCAGACCTTCCTTCCCCACCCTATTTGTATCCAGGAGAAGGAGATTAGACAAGCTATTTCCTCATCTTCAAATAAGGCCTCTGAACCAGACAGAATATTAATAGATATCTATAGATCCTTTCCAGATTGGTGGTTCCCGATATTCCAAATTGTATTCAACTACTTTGTGCAAAGTGGTCAGTTTCCTAACAGCTGGAAATGCAGCATTATATATTCAATATTTAAAAAGGTCACCCATCTGATCCTAACATGTACAGACTGATCAGTGTTATAGACACCTCCCAAAAATTATTCTTCAAAGTAATATTACAGAAACGTCAGGGCTGGATAAAAGAAAATTAAATCTTAAGTGAACTTCAGAATGGTTTCAGAGCAGGCCAGTTAACAATTCAACATTGCTTTGTTTTATCTCACTTAATTTGAAAATATGTGAATACAAAGAAATCCAAATTTTATTGTTGTTTTATAGATTTAAGTTCTGCCTTTGATAGTAGAAGTCGTAATTTACTGAAGCAAAAATTGGAGACTTAAAATATTGACCCCGCATTGTTAGACATTTTGATTCATCTTCATTCAAATACCTGGATAACAGTACAATTTAATCAGCATCATGGCATCCACCAAGGTTGTCTCTGGGCCCCTACTTTATTTAATTTATATATAAATTCTATTCCTTATAACCTGGAACACCCTGATTTCCACTCCCCTATAGTTAGGGACAGGAAGATACCTTGCTTTGCCTACGTGGATGACCTGGTCTTATTGTCCACTTCTTTTCTTGGTCTGCAGAGGAAACTAAATTCTTCAACAGATTTATGTAAGGTGCACATACTAAATATTAATGAGGAAAATACAAAAATGGCTATTTTGGGGAGTAAAAATAAAAAAAACAAGCCTTTTTCATTAACAAGGAGAAGATTAAAACTGATAAATATTATGATTACTTAGGAGTTAGATATGCGGGCAACTTTCAATGGAAACATCATTCTCTCTTCCTACAAGCAAAAATGAAAGTAGCTTCTAATGCTTTTAGGAGCTTTAATTTACATTTAGAGAAGGATTCAGTATCTGGAATGCTAAAGGTGATTAACACCAAAATCAAGACTAGCATCTTTATGCAGCAGAAATATGGGCTGTCATGGAAACTAAAAAGTTGAATATAATTTAAAATAAACTGCATCACCAACTGCTCATGGTACTCCAATCAATTCCTGCCAACATTTTTAGGTTAGAACTGGGTCAGTATTCATTAGAGACTTTTATTTTAGAAAGGGATTAATATTCCTACTTGATCTTTTCCAGCTACAGGAGACTTGTTTGCCCAGATACTGTTTAGAGGAGGAAATAGCACATATTACAAGATGATTTATTTTTTCATTTATTCTACTAATTAAAAAAAAGCCTATTTCCCATAGGGCTGGGTAGGTTCCATGTCATAACAGTGATTGCAAAATAGCAATCGTAATTATGGCAAGTGTATATCACTGAAAAGCAAATCAGCAATATACACATTGCAGTGACCCAACATCCAGCAACCTAATTTTTTTTTTTGCTGGGGGATGCATCCTCCGACACCTCCCCTCATGGGGGCTTTGCCCCCTGCAGTCCTGTGAATTTAGATTACTAACTCCAGAGGGTGCATGTTGGGGAGGGGCAACATTCTGTTTGCTGCAGTAAAAATAAAGGTGACAGCCACAGGTAGCAACAAAAAAATGTTATGCCAGTTCTCAGCCCTGAACCCAGTACCTGCTCTGGTAGAGCTAGCCACCCTCACCACCACACAACACTGCTAGCTTGGCAGCAGCAGGCACATCAGTCCCCTAAAAATCCTTTCCCTGTCCCTCCCCTTCCCCTTGCTAGCCCCCTCTCCCAGTCACCATTGCCCAATATGAGTCAGCGTTTTAATGGGGCACTTATATTGGTTTGCTATACGCACTGGATACCATCTGAGTCATTTAATATTTTAAATGTATTTCATATCTAAAAAGCATATAATTTATCAAATTAAAAAAGGATCAGGTACAGTGCAATTGCAAAAGACTTTCAACGACTTTCTAAGTTAAAGCATTATCAATTGCATAAGACAATTAAAATGACACACTAACTGGAACCTTACCTAAATTCTTTATTTAACTCTCCAAAAAAGGCAACTACTTACAAAATTCAGGATGGAATTATATAACATTAATTACATATATTTTATTCAGAAGAGACCTGGTGTCTTCAGCCCACATTGTAGATGTGGTCTCCATTGCAAAGTTGACTTGATACATGTTTTTTTGTTGTGCCCCTTATACTCAAAAAGGAGACATGAATGACTTGGAACTATCCTAGGCAATGTCAATCCCCCAGTGCAAATCATTTAATTTTTTATTAAATTCTTGGAACTATCCTGGCATATCAATCCCCCAGTGCAAATCATTTAATTTTTTATTAAATTCCTTGGACTACATGGTTATACATGAACTCAGTTTTTTTTTTTGGCAACTCTACACTTATGAATTATGTGATGAATAGTTATATGGATAAGAATATTTGTTCCTTCTATAAAATAGGAAATCCCTATAAGAATACTGGAGGTTCTAGCAAATACAAGTATAATGTCAATAAGAAGTATTCTATTTCTAAAGGACTGTTTAGATATCTAGTATATTATATTTGAGGGACTTTTGACTAAAACATATTACCAACAGCTTAATCTTTTTCAATGCTAGTTGGCATCTATCTGTAGCCCCCTTCCCTGGGACAAGGCTGAAAATAAGCAGAATTGTCTAGTCCTCCTTTCCACATAAACAAAAAAAAAAAAAAAAAAATGAATAGAGGCTAGAATGTTTGATATTCCTGCAACTGAATTATACTATTTTTTTAAATCTAGTTATATAATTTATGTTCACAGTTTACTCAAATGATCATAAGTAAACTCTGTATTGCTAATTGTATTTTGTAAAAGCTTGTAGCTGAACAATAATATGAATTTGAGCCATCTGAACCATTCTCATAATTCATCATACACATATACCTCCAACATTTAGCTGCCATCAACTGGCAGGGTTTTTATCAGTCCCCCTGAATACATGAGGCCTATGACTATTTCATTCAGGAAGTTACCAATATCATCAATAAATTAGCCCGGTACATAACTAATAGAACCAAAAAACATAAATTACCCCATGCTTTATGAAAGAAGTAATAGCAGCCCTGAAAGACAGGAATCAGCTCTGGGCAAATTAAGATCCATCCAGTCTGATCAAGATTGGGTAAACTTTTTTTACAACTCATCTTTATTCATGAGAAAAAATTACAGGTTTAACAGAATACTCTCTCATTGGGTTTGAAGTTGCAAATTCCAGTTTGTACATCAATTGATCAAGTTCATAATTTGTAAAATTGTCAGTATTTCTATTAACCCCTTGAATATCTCCATCTTGAATAAAAACTTTAATTAACTCTCAAACCAAATAAACACGCCTGGATTTCATACAGAGTTAAAACAACCAAAAAGAAAGGCCAAGACTGATTTTACATATGATATAAACTAATGAACTTTGATTTCAGAAATAGGGTGGTATTTCATTCTTCCTTTCTAAATGTATCTCTTTGTGCTTTGAAGTTAAACTTTCAAAGGGAAATGACAGAGGGGATGGGAACTGAACCCCAGTGAATTAATCTACATGTGAACTTTTACTTAGCAAACTAGAGAATTAGACATTAGAATTATGTGGGTCTAACCTGTGATGGTCCTTTATTATATTTTTGTTGAAATACCCAGGTTACTTTCTAAAATGATCCACCTGAATCACCTCCCCCATCACTTACCCATCCAAGCCATGAGGCCCACACCTCCATCCTCTTCTCCTCCCTCAGATATATCCTAGAGGTCAGTCATTCCATCTCACAAATTTGTGAGACCCTGTTGCACCACTCCTGAGGGGTGGGCAGGTTGGCATTTACTGATGTTAAATAAATAAATAAATAAATTTAGCCAATAAGATGTTATGCTCTTCAGTGCTGCTACTAGAAAAGTACCAACCTTCTTTAGGAAGAAGGGAGTCCTATAACTGAGCAGGTCACAATGACCCATTCAGAAAAATCATCAGGGATAGTAATAAGTGCGACCTGCCTCACAATCTCACCACAAGTCACCAAAACCTCCTGATTACTGGGCAGCCAAAAAATATGGTAGTGTGATCCAATATCACCACAATTTTGCCAACAGAGGGCAGAATATATTTTGTAAAAGTGGTAGGTTACCTTTGGATTCCAGAAGTACTGTATCTGGTTAAAACTTTCCAAAAGTATTCTTTCTATCACGTGGAAGATGTAATCCTCCATCCCACCTTCAGTCTCTTATACCAATCATCCCTTGAGATTACCCCAGGAATCTTCCTCTCCCATGCCTCCCTTATCCTCTCCAGAGGATCTGGGACCATGTCATGCAACATGGTATACAGTTCATATATGCACCTCACTTTTCTCCACAGGGTAACTATGCCATAAATGAAATCTTCCCAGGGAGACCTAAGATTGGGTAAACTTTAAGTAAAAGAGGAGCTGGTGCACAAAGCTTTTCTGCACAACTAATTCAACCTTCTACATGTCACATATTAATGATGACATGCATAATCCAATCAGCTTTTGGAATTTTGTTAAGAATCTGTAAGGAGGGACATCCCCCACCCCCAGTTCCCAAGCAAAAAAAAGGACAATCATTTAATATCAGAGAAGCAGCAGATTCTCAAAGAACTAAACCTTCATTACATGTCTTCCAGTAATGCCTTTGATGCTGCTGCAAAACCCTGCATCCCGTCGCAACATAACATTCCTCCAAGCATGATACCTCATAGCCAGGGTTACTGGAAAACTGCAGAAAATTTTACTCCAAAATGCAGAGACTTTTTGTAGAAATTGCGGGACAATTACAGGGGTTCACAATACATTCCCATTACTCCCTAATAAATATTTTATTGTTTGCTGCAGCATGTATTGATCACATAAATCATTAGATAAATATATTTTCATTTGTATAGGCGTTCAATATGAAGAAAGGTTTGTGTTTTTGAAATGAATTGCAAATGAATCATTATGTAGGACATCTTCTAAAATCTTAAGACATCTACCTCATGCAGTGCTTACTAGAATTTCAAGTTCAAGTTCATGTTTATTGGCAGGAAGACTCCATTGAACATGTTGATTTGCAAGGAGGTCCTGAGAGGACAGCATTATACAGCAGTGTACAATATACAATGGCGACATACAAAACAATTGATAAAAGGATATACATACAGGGTCAGTGAAACAGTTAAGAAGAAAAATATTACAGCACCAAATCCATATATCAAGTGAGAGACAGAGAGAGAGAGAAAGACAGCAAAAAAGTAACAGTAATTGCTATAGTATATATGGCAGTTTCCAGAGGTGGGCTGGTAGCATGAAGAAAGGGGGTAAGGTGAAATATATTAATAAATTCTGGAAATGAAGGAGGCCAACTTAGGGGGAGGCATGGTAATGACTCCCACGGGTATGGCAGCAAAGGATAAGTGCTAGGAAGTTATGATAGGATGAGGGAGGATTAAGAGAGGGATCTGGGCAGGGAGCAGGGATGAAGGGTATGTAAGGGATCTTGACCAACAGGGTGGATAATGGACTGGGGGAGATGGGCAGGTGGGATAGGATGTATAGGGGTGGAGAAAAATAAGAAGAATGGGGTACTACACCTAATGGTATTGACAAAGAACTGGCATGTGTACCAGGGCCTACGGCAATGACAGACCACTGGAAAGAATTTGTTGGTCAGTGACATGAAGATATCTAATAAGACAACATTGGCAAGCCTGAGTAACTACAGGATTAGATTCCACTCCAATGGATTGGCATGGCTAATGGCATCCTTGCCAAGGGAGGTATGCATCTGAGGTACATCGAGAAGGATGTAGTTGGATTTTCTAAGGGAGTAGGAGCAGTGGGAAATTTTAAAAAGTGAGAACTAGGTAGTTTGTTTAGTAAGCTTTGATGGTCCAAGTTCCTAGGTGGAGTAACCACCTGGAGGCCGGGGGGCTGCCAGTCAACTTGTTTATGCAGGTTGCAGTGGTAGGTCTGGAAAGGTGCTTTAGTAATGAAATGCAGGGCATGATGGAACAGCATATCAAGCTTGTGAAGGTTGGAGGCAGATACACAATTATAGATGAATTTATTTAGTTATTCACAACCAGTCAGTAATGCAAATCCTGAAACAACATATTTTGCCTGTTTAACAACTACTTACTTAGGTGAATGAAAAAAATAAAGAGATAACAAGGGTGTCTAACAAAGTTCTATAAAATAAATTTTGTTAAAATAATTGCTCTTCTTTAATCAGCACTGTAAGTACAAACATTTTTAAATCACATGATGAAAGTAATAAATCATACTAATAGGTTTTCCCTATATCATGCAATAATTTTTAGTACATGGTACTTTTGTTTTACTCAGGTGGCAATGATTGTTGTCTGTTTGAAGGTAATTGTTTAATTATACTTTACCTGTTTTATCAGCATATTTTCAGAATTTATTTTTTTTGTAGGCTTAGTATGTGAGCATGTAGTTGTAACAGCTTATTAAGTAAGGGATGATTGTCACCAACCCCCTTAGAAGCACATTCAAGTTTATAATCAGCAGGGTCATCCAAACGTCTCACTCATTTGAATCAAAAAGCATTCAGAAGGCAACCTGTCAAAGGTGCTAATCAATATGAGTGCAGTAAAAACCTGCACAAAGAAAAGAGCATGAGAGAATATAGTTACAGGAAAACTATACTGCTAGAAATTACAGCACTGTACCTGTAGCTGTGTTCAGTCTTGCTAACCACTCTAAGTCTGTGGCTGTTGGGTGGTGAGCTGCACTGCATTCATGGGTGGCAGAAAAAGGGAAAAAAGGTGAAAAAGGGGGGATATTGTTGATGGGGGACCTGAATATGCCAAATGTTAACTGGAGCACCTTTGCTGCAGCCACATACAAGAGCAGGGTCATTCTCGATGCCCTGCAGGAGCATGCCTCAGACAGCTAGTGTTGGAACCCACTCGAGAGGGAGCAATCTTAGACCTGGTACTCTCAAATGGGGATGAAGAGAGGATCTCAAATGTAGAAGTTGGTATCTATCTGGGAACAAGTGACCACCAAACAGTGTGGTTCATGATAAACACAGCAGTAGAGTCAAGTCATACAAAAGTGATGGAACTGGACTTTAGGAGGGCTGACTTTGTCAAAATGGGAGAGTGTCTCAGAAAAGCAGTAGCAAATGGGCAACATGGAGGGGTGGAGGAACAATGGTGAAACATCAAAACTGTCATCACAGAGGCAACAAGCCTTTGTGTGAAGAAAAATAAACAAATCAAAATGAAGGAAAAAACACTATAGTTCTCTAAAGAGCTGGGTGGGAAGGTTAGGGAGAGAAAGATAGCATTCAGGTAGTATAAGGAAACACAGAAAGAGAAGGACAGAGAACTGTACCAGTTAAAGCAGAAGGAAGCAGGGAAGGCAGTCAGAATAGCAAACACCCAAACAGAGGAAAATATAGTCAACTCGGTTAAGAAGGGGGATAAAATCATTTATAGGTACATTAGGGAGTGAAGAAAGACCAAGGAGGGGATAATGGGGTTTAATAAAGGGGAGGGTGGGTAACAGAGGATGACAGTAAAAAAGCAGGGATACTGAATGAATATTTCTGCTCAGTATTCATAAAAGAAAAAGAGGTGGAGGTATCTAATCCACTCAATATAAGTACTCTGGATCATGAAGTCAGTACCAGTCCATTCACAGAAGAAAAGGTTCTGAAAAAAATTCCTAAAACTAAAAGTGGACAAAGCAATGGACCCTGATGGGATTCACCCCAAAATTCTAAAAGAACTAAGGGGAGAACTAGTGACACAACTGACCACCCTTTTTAACAAATCATGGGAGGATGGTGTGGTATCTAAGGACTGGAGGAGGGTGGATGTGATTCCCCTTCCCAAAAGTGGTAGCAAAGCAGAGGAAGAAAACTACAGACCTGTTAGATTGACCTCAGTGGTAGGGAAAATGATGGAATCACTTCTGAAAGAAATAATTGCTGAATACCTAGATGCCAGCAGGACACAGGACCCAATGCAGCATGGATTCATGGTGAGAAGGTCACATCAGACAAATCTAATAGATTTCTTTAACTGGGTGACCAAAGTAGTAGACCAGGGAGGGTCTGCCCCACATACGGCAACACCAACACAGCAAACTACAACCCTGTTGACAAAACTGACACTTTGCTGACTGGTCACTGTGTTGGTGTGCCTGAGACACCCCCACCCTGAATCAACTCTGACTGGAGTTGATAATCCTAAAGATGGGTGGGCCAGGAGCAGAACCCCCTGCATGGGGGGCTCAGGGGCGAAGCCCCCAATAAAAACAATGGACTGGGAGACACCTAGGAATCATGTTAACTGCAACTTGTGGTTAAACATGGTTCCCGTCGGTGAGAGGCCAGTCAACAAAAGGGTTTTTGAACCGGCATCATACAGCCACCAAGGAGGAGCTGTGTACATAGCCTAAATAGACTTTAGCAAGGCATTTGACACAGTCCCACACAAAAAATTAGTAAACAAATTAGCCAGCATGGGAGTGGGTCCCAGGGTGGTAGCCTGGGTTAAAAATTAGCTGGACAACAGGACACAGTGAGTAATAGTAAACGGAGTACACTCTGAAGAAAGGAGGATTACTTGCAGGGTACCACATGGTTCAGTACTGGATCCAGTCCTTTTTAATGTCTTTATACAGTTAGTGACATTGTGGAGGGACTATAAGGAAAAGTATGCCTCTTTGCAGATGATATAAAGATCTGCAATGAGGTTAATGCACAAGGGGGTGGAAAAGATGAGAAGGGACTTGGCAAAATTGGAGTAATGGCCAAAAGTATGGCAGCTTAGCTTCACTGTAAAGAATTGCAAAGTAATGCACCTGGGAAACAAAAATCCAGGGGAAGAGTACACAATGGGGGGGGGGTACTAACTACAACAAAAATGGAAAGGGACCTGGGGGTAGTCATAACAGATGACCTAAAGGTAAGTAAGCAATTTAAGAAGGCAGTAAGGAGGGCTGCATGGATACTGGGATGTATAGGGAGAGGCATCACCAGTAGAAAACAGGAAGTTGTCATCACTCTGTACCAACAGTTGGTGAGACCCCATCTGGAGTACTGCATGCAGTTCTGGAGACCCCATCTCCACAAAGACATAGACAGGATGGAGGCAGTCCACAGGAGGGCAACTAAACTGGTGCAGGATCTGCACCAGAAGCCATATAAAGAGAGACTAATGGAGTTTAATATGTATACCCTTGAGGAAAGAAGGGATAGAAGGGACATGATAGAAATGTTCAAGTACTTCAAGGGAATCAGCAAAGTCCAGGAGGGTAGCATCTTTCAGAAAAGGAGATGTGCAAGAACAAGGGGGCACAATTTGAGATAGATGGGAGATGACTCAAAGGCAATGTGAGGAAGCATTTGTTCATGGAGAGGGTGGTGGATGCATGGAATGGCCTTCCTGAGGAGGTTGTAGGGTAAAAAACAGTGGGGGAATTCAAGAATGGATGAGACAGACATAAAGTAATTCTAGTGGAGGTTCGGAAGAAGTAGGCTGTTGGGTAACTTGGATCTACAGCTTATCCGTTAGGTAGGCAAGTGGTCAGACTCAGTGGGCCAAGCGGTCCTTATCTACCATCAAAGTCTATACTTAAAGATTATACTTAGGAATTTTCGATGACAGAAGGCCAAATGCCCATAATTGTTATCCCCACTTCACAGTGGAGTTTTCTTTTAAACATTTCTGTTTGAAATAGTCATCAAGTTTCAGCTTAAATCCCAAAAAAGGTTGTCTGATTAATTATATCAGATGGTAGTTTGTTCCATAACCTAACTACTCGAAGCAGGAAAAAATTGTGCCTCAAATTTATTCTCGATATTTCTCCCTGTATTTGTTTGTTATGTCCTCTCAAATGATGGACATTGCCTCTATAGCTGATCTGTAAATCATCCAATAGTTCTGTATTGTTCAGTATCTTATTAAAAGTCAGTAAATCTCCTCTCTCTCTCTCTCTCTCTCCTGACTTTCAAAGGCCATAGCTTGAAATGGACTAACCTGTTAGTATAATTAGCATGTTTAATATTAGATATTTGCTTGGTAAATCTCCTCTCTGTCTTTTCCAATAAGGTAATAGCTTTTTTAAGCCATGGACTCCAAACCTGAGAACAATAATTGAGTTGTGGAAAGAAATACATTGTATACAGGGGTAACATAACAGCTTCTGATTTATTTGCAAAGGATCTTTTCACACACGTTATTAAGTAATTTAATTTTTTTGCTACATGTCTAAAGTGGGAATAATTTTTCATGCCACTGTTAACCAATATCCCAAGGTCTCTGATTTTGTCTGATATTTGCAGTTTATAGTTATGGATCACATATTCCTGTTCTGTATTGTTTTTGCCACAATGCATAACGACACGTTTGTTGAGATTAAACCTCATACCATTCTGATCTGTCCATTGTACAATTTCATTGATATTATTAATCATTGTTGGTCTACCTCAGTATTTACTGACCCCCCAATTTGAGATTGTCTGCAAATTTTAATAGAATAGTACCACCTGACACTTGAAGATCATGTATGTACATATTAAAAATCAAAGGCCCTAGAATGGATCCCTAAGGGACTCCACTGGTCACTCTACTTTCATGATAGAAATTACCATTTATTCTTACTGATTGTACCCTATTCGAAAGCCATGATGATATCCACTGAACCATAGATGGTTCAATATAACTTTTATTGAGTTTCTCAATCAGTCCCACATGTGGTAAGGTATCAAATGCTTTATAACCCCCATGAATATACTTTTTTCATACTGCTCTTGTGATTTTTAAACAAACAGACTCAATATCCTTCTCCTCAGTTTCAAATGGCGGTAATTCAGTGCACTCTAGGTAATTCTTTATGTAAATGGCTACTACTCCTCCTCCTCCCCTATGCTCCATTCTGGGTTTGTTGAAAAGTTGATAATCTGGTATATCTATACTCCATTTACTGTCCCTGTCCCACCAAGTCTCATTAATACAAATAACTGCACAATCATGTGTACTTAGCAGAACTTTTAGTTCAACCATTTTAGTACTATTCAAACTACAGCCATTTAGCAACATTATTGTAATATTATTCCTATTGAGTTTATGATTAGAACATGATGACCCCAAACTACAATTATGAATAGGTTTTGGTTTTGTAGTTTATGTTTCTATGGTTCAATGGTAATAGTTACAGATGCTGAGAGGCAGTGCACTATCAAGGTGACAGGGGTTCTAATCTGAGACCTGCAGAGTGTGTGTGTGTATATTTTTTTCATTGTTGTATATCTGCATGTTTCTTTTTTGTCTTGGGATGGTTTCCATGTTGCACCCATCCCTTGCTTGTCCCCACCAACTTTTGTGCAAAATAGAAAAGCCACCCCCATCCCAATGTTCTCCCCTTCCCCCAGGTTTTCCCCAGGGGTTGATTATACATATTAGTGGGGGTGCGAGGTGCTTAGCCCCCCCCCACATGGGGGGTGTGGGGGTAGCCCCTGGATAGATTGTGACATAGATACTATGGTGAATAAGCATTTCATTTTTCTTCATTTTTATTTCCTGACGCTGTGCTTCCTGATGCTGTTTTGCCTGTGCAGTGTTCAACTGCCCTCATATAGCTTAGCGGTTTTCACCTAGAACCATTCAGAATGAAAGTATGTATGCAAGGAAAACCTGCCCTACCACTCAAAAGCGAGCATTGTAGGTAATGCTCCATTTAGGCAAATGGGGCAATTTGCACTTTTTCTCACACCTATTGTTTCAGTCTCTGTGGGAGCTTGCTTCAATACAGATTTTAAGTGCTAAAGCATATATACAGTATGCATGTCTGGAGGATTTTGAAACCAAACCACGGAAGGGAATCACATGAAACAGAGTCACATTGGACCCTTCTTCACCCCACACTGTATTGTTTTGGCCAAATCCAAGTCTGTGTATCAAATTGGCAGTATATGTGAATACATTTTCTTTAGAATTTAAAAATGTAATATAATTTCAGTCCAAAATATACTAAATTACATGAAACTGTAGATTTTGTGAGGAGAATGGTGAAAGTTGCAGATATTGCGGAAATATTGTGGGTGCAATTTTCCAGTGACCCTGCTCATATCCCCGTTCTATTTGACTTCCAGCAGGTAACCTTCAAAGAAGTCAAGCACTTACTTTTAACACTCAGGGCCCTATTCTCAAAAATATATGGAGGTCCGTAGACAAGAAATGAAGGAATCAAAACTTCTTGTTGTGTCAGTTAATATCCTCTTATTTATTTAGTATTCTTGAGCCCTGACGTTTCGCACTAAAAGTGCTTTTGCAATGGGCATCCTACAAATTATAATATATGTAAATTAGTATCCATAAAATCAATCACATTTAGTGTTCACTTGTTATCACCTGTTTAACATTACTTTTTGTAAAGTGGTCATCTTCACCCCATTGAAACATTCATCATTATTCATGCACATCTATGACATAAACTTATATTACTTGTTTACTCATCTTTTGTTCATCTATAACATTGTTATGCTGTTTACCCCACAGCATAACATTACCTAATAAAACTCCCTGCATTGCTATCTATTTCCAGGCCCCTTGTGTAACGGTGTAATGGGGCTTACTACCACTTTTTTAACCTATTGGGGATCCAGAATTCTTACATTTCTGTAATTGCTATTATTAACCCCTTAGTATTGATATTTAGAGTGTGACTTACTTGAAGTTTTTTTTTAAAACGGATTTCATTCAGCAGTTCCACTTTCTGTGCTTGTCATCCTGAACTGCTAACTAACTCAAACAAAACATCCTGTTTTTAACTTATTTGCTACTATCTACAGCATATAGTTATGCTAGTTTCATTTCTTCTGAGTTAATATTGAAGCACATTTGTACTGTTTACCTTAAGTACTTGGTTTGTACGCTCCTTTCTGTGCATTTTACTTAGACCTGCTGCCTGTACTCCACGTTCTTTTGTCCTATAAAATTCAGAACAAACTAGCTTGGAGCCTCTGTGTGCTCACCCCAACACTTCACATACTTTATTGTTTTAATCACAATTTTGAGAATTTACCTGCTTTGTGTTGATATGCAAAGTTTCCTGTTCAATGGAGCATTTCTGCATGTGAGTTCTGGCTTTCCCATCACTTTCTCTTGGGCCTGACCGCTAGTCACGTGATTGTCTTTTCGTGATGTCTTCATGCCGAAGTGTGAGGACTCATTGCTAAGCAACATATTGCTGTGCTGATGATATGCACAGCCTAGGCAGTTAGGCCCTTGAGCTAGTGCAGGGTGATGTAATTGTTTTTTTTTTAAATATATCTTTAGTTCACTTATTACTTTATGACAAAAATTTGTTACACAAGTTTGGCTGGTTGTTAATATTCCTGCCCTAAGCTTGACCGTCAATGCTGACCTGCAACTCTATACTTTGGATTTGTGTTTAAAACAGAATAGATTATGTCACACTTTGAAATGTACCATAAAACTGAAATAGTGACTTCCATACTAGATGGAAGATGATGAATGTGACTGGAACAGGGGAGAGGGGTTTGGGGTGGACTCACCAGCAAGTATCGGGACTCCATGCGATACCCAGAGGGTGCTTAGGTTCACTGTCTTATCCAGATATTTACTTATTAGTGTCTATATTCATGCCTGGTGTAAGGGGCATTAGGTAATATACCACAAGACTGTGCTACTCTTACTGTTCTTTTTTTTCTCAGTCTTATCCACATGCCTGCCAGTCAGTGTCTGTGTTCAGCCCTATTCTAGGGTTCAAGGTCTTCAGCTTAAATATCCATAACATTTCAGCTTTATCTGGGGCTCCCTGCCTGTTGCCACCTCTTTTCATGTCTGGTATAGAAAAATAATAAATAAACATTGACACTTACTAACAGTCAGAGGGATTCATCCTAAGTGTTTTTATGCAAAACCATTGATAACAGCCAAGAAAGTTCCCACACTTAAAGATAAACTGGTGAGATCAGAATTTAAAGACACTGAGACATAGAACTGCTACTGGATCCTCTACACCTGGGTATGGTAGCCTGTGGCAACTGTTCATGTTGTGGACACACTAGCAGGAAGAACAGCTTTAGACACTCCTTCCCAGGGGAACACTTTCAAATAAAACAAAACATAAGCTATGTAACAGAATGGGTAGTATTCGTACTTCAGTGCCCATCTGATAAACTTTACGTAGGGCAAACAACAAGAGCTTTAAAAAGCAGGATACAGGAACACAAGTGACATCAGGAGAAGTGTGGATACGTCACAAGTTGCCATACATTTTACACAAGCACAGCATACAGGTGCCTCCATTAGATTTTGGGGCTTACAATCTATACCAGACATGAAAAGAAGTGGCAACAGGCAGAGAGCCCCAGATAAAGCTGAAATGTTATGGATATTTAAGCTGAAAACCCTGGACCCTAAAATAGGACTGAACACAGACACTGACTGGCAGGCATGTGAATAAGACTGAGAATAAAAAGAACTGTAAGAGTAGTACAGTCTTGTGGTATATTACCTAATGCCCCTTAGAATAGACATGAATATAGACACTAATGAGTAAATATCTGGATAAGACAGTGAACCTAAGCACCCTCTGGGTATTGCATGGAGTCCTGATACTTGCTGGTGAGCCCTTCACCCCCCCCCCCAAACCCCAAACCACTCTCCCCTGTTCCACTCACATTCATCATTTTCCATCTAGTATGGAAATCACTACTTAAGTTTTTTGGCATATTTAAAAGTGTGACATAATCTATTCTGTTTTAAACACAAATCCAAAGTAAGGGTTGCAGGTCAGCATTGAGTGCCAAGCTTAGGGCAGGAATATTAACAACCAGCCAAACTTATGTAACACATTTTTGTCACGTGACTAGCGGTTGGGCCCAAGAGGAAGTGATGGAAAGCCAGAACTCACACACAGAAATGCTCCATCGAGCAGGAAGCTTTGTGTATCAACACAAAGCAGGTGAATCCTCAAAATTGTGATTAAAACAATAAAGTATGTAAAGTGTTGGGGTGAGCACACAGAGGCTCCGAGCTAGTTTGTTCTGAATTTTATAGGACAAAAGAATACAAAGTACAGGCAGCAGCTCTGAGTAAAACACACAGAAAGGAGCATATAAACCAAGTACTTAAGGTTAACAGTACAAATGTGCTTCAATATTACCTGAGAAGAAATGAAGCCAGCATAACTATATGCTGTAGATAGTAGCAAATGAGTTAAAAACAGGACATTTTGTTTGTTTCATTTAGTTAGCAGTTCAAGACGGCAAGCACAGAAAGTGGAACTGCTGAATGAAATCTGTTTTAAAAAAAAAAACTTGAAGTAAGTCACACTCTAAGTATCAACACTAAGTGGTTTATAATGGCAATTACAGAAATGTAAGAATTCTGGCTCCCCCAATAGGTTAAAAAGTGGTAGTAAGCCCTGTTGCACAAGGGGCCAGGAAGTAGATAGCAATGCAGGGAGTTTTATTAAGTAATGTTATGCTGTGGGGTGAACAGCATAAAAATATTATAGATGAACAAAAGATGAGTAAACAAGTAATATAAGTTTATGTCATTGATGTGCATGAATAATGATGTATGTTTCACTGGGGTGAAGATGACCACTTTACAAAAAGTAATGTTAAACCGGTGATAGCAAGTGAACACTAAATGTGATTGATTGTATGGATACTAAATTACATATATTATAATTTGTAGGATACCCTTTGAAAAAGCACTTTTAGTGCAAAATGTCAGGGCTCAAGAATACTAAATAAATAAGATATTAACTGACACAACAAGAAGTTCTGATGCCTTCATTTCTTGTCTATGGACCTCCATATACTTTTCTAGGAATGTAAAGTTAACAAGAAAATTAACACCATTTCCCCTGGAACAAGCATTGCTCCACATTTCAAGCACCCTATTCTCAAAACTCAGAGCAAGTTGCACCAAAGGCAGCTTGCGATGATTGCTGGTGCACCATGGACCCTGCACCTGATTCTCTATTGGGCAGGGTCCTGGTGACAATATCCATTGGCTTGTGGCAACTCTAGTGGTGTTCCTAACAGAGGGTGCACCTAGACAATTTGCTGCAAGCTGTGATCAACCATGTGGCAATGTCCCCAAGAAGTCCCCAGTAGTCTAACAGCCCCCCCAGCCACAATCACCCCTCAGTATTATGAAAAAATCCATGGTAATCTAGTGGCCGCTCCCAAGCCCAGATCACCCATCATTAGTATAACAAAATCCCTAGTACTCAAGTGACCTTCTCAAGCCCCGATCACTTGTCATTACTATAAGATGAACCCCTGGTAGTCTAGAGGCCCCCCAAAGCCCCGATAGCCCATCATTAGTATAACAAAATCCCTGGTAGTCTAGTGGCCCTCTGAAGCCCTGAACTCCCATTATAAAAATGTTCTAGTCCCAATCCCCCCTTAAATGAAATTGTGAAATACCTGGTGGTCTAGTGGCCCCTTCACCCAGCAGTACCCTACAACCTCACTCCCCCATCCCGTAACTGAGCCAGCAACTGGCACTGCACACCACTCACCACCATGGCCATTTGCCAACTGAACTCTGAATGAGCATGTGCTATATATAATACACTCTCAGTGATTGAATAGTACATGCTCAGTGACTGACAGCTCACTGAGCATGTACTATGTACAGTACACAATCATTCAGAGCTCAGTCAGTGGTTGGCTGTGATGGTGAGCTGTGGGCTGTGCCAGTTACCAGCTCGGTAGTGGCTGGTCTAACAGTACTTAGACCTTTGCCTTTTGGGAAGGTTCTGGGAATAGCAGCTTAGGGGATATGGCAGCCTGTGTCTGCTGCAACCACCCTAGAATCATGCTGCAGCCCATTTTGAGGTGCAAGTCTGGAGCACGTCCCCTTTAGTGCAAGCAGCCTGCATTTGATGCAGGCTGCTTTTGAGAGTAGTTCATGGTGCATTTTTTGATGAAAGGTGCCACTTGCATCTTTTATGTTTGATGCACCTTGTGTCATTCTAAGGGCTTTGAGAATTAGGCCCTCAATCTCAAAAAACGATCTATCTAAGGCTACTATAGGTCATCCAGTATTAACAGAACCTGTTATGCACCTATTTAATATTTCAGTCTCTACCTGCCAACTCTCCCAACACTGGGAAACAGCGCATGTCATTCCACTCTTTAAATCAGGAGACAAAACCCTGGCAAATAATTATCTACCTATCTCTATATTATCTGTGTTAGCAAATGCATTTGAAAAACTGATCCACAGATAGTTGAAGAATCATCTAAAGTTGAATTGAATGCCCTTATCAACCCCAAGCAATCTGGATTTAGTTCTAAACATAGCACTACCTCAGCATATCTAACAAGCATGTCAAGCAGGGTGGCTGTTTGTGTTTGTCTGTGTCTGTAGCTAAGTTTTTTGGGATTTACAAGATCTTCTGCTTGGAGTAACTACACCATTCTTGCTCACTACATCTGTGAAGGTCTCCTGGACTGGATTTTCAACAAAACATCACCACAAGGTATTTGCATTTTCAATTTAAAATCAACTTTTTGGAAGCTATCACAAGCAAAATAGAAATCAAGCAACTAGGTCTGACAAACTCCAGTGACTCTGGGTCCTGCTCAATCCACATTTTCGTCTGGCTTGCTAACAAGGGATCTATTTGTGGGCTTTTAAACAACCTCTTTAAATAACAAAGGAAGCACAAGGACAAAATAATTTCACATCCTGCACTTGTACTTAAGTAGGTGTGCCCAAGGCTATCAATGTAATGGGGCTGGGAAGTGCATGCCTGCTAGGTCTTGCATAGCCAAAGCCTCTTGTCAATCCATGCCTAGCTGTGAACCTGGATGACCTCTGTCATGAGTTGAACCAATGCTGTACCAACAGTCACACCATGTCCAACAGCTGTCTGGGGGTTGCCCTCGTAACTTTTCTTGTCATACTTTGCCTTGACAAAATTACACTATCCTTATGGAATGAGGATGGCTCAAATAAATCTAGGACTGAGCACTATGATTTTACTTTCTCCAACCTTATTGTTTATAATACAAGGATATTACAAACTAATCTTCTTCTCTACCAAAAGGGTTGTCCCTACCATTCTCTCTATATGTTTAGGAAACTACGGAACAAGTCTGCATTATCCCATCCTTTTCTAAATGTGGGACTGTGGTTCCTTGTCATCATTGCCATTCTGCTATCTGGGAATATAGAGACAAATCCTGGGCCACTAGATGCTTATTTCTCAGCAGATGACATACATAGTATGTCCAAACATGGGCTGTTAATTGCGCACTTGAATATAAGAAGTTTGATGTGTCACTTTGTGGAACTGGAGTCATGGGTCAAACTGTACAATCCTGATATCCTCTGTCTCACTGAGACCTGGCTAAAACCATCAGTTACTGACTCCCTCTGCTCCCTGCCAAATTACTCTATTATTCGAAGGGATAGGATATCGAACAAACGTGGTGGTGGAGTTGCTCTGTACTACAAAAATAATCTGACTGTCTCTCTTCTCGCTATCCCTGATGCTCATTCGGTATGTGAATACTTGCATGCTACCCTTGCTTTGGGAGCCAAGAAACTGCATGTTATCTGTGCATATAATCCCCCAGTGGGAGGGATTGCGGGTCTAGAGTACCTGTTGCAAAATACCTCTCAGAATTTTAATCATAATGAGGTTGTCATCTTATGGGACCTAAACTTAAACTGGCTTGTGGCAGCTCTCAGTTCTCTTCAATCTCTGACTCATAGCTACAACCTGCATCAGATGGTAACAGTGCCAACTAGAAGTTTGTCTTCATCACCACTAGGCACACTATTGGATTGGGTGCTGGTAAACCGGATCGAACACATCTCAGCCGCTGGTACTCTTGCTGATGCCTTAACTGATCATTCTCCTACTTTCTGCATCCTGTCCTTGGGGGGCACCTCCATCTCCTCCACCACGTCTCATCACTCTCACAAACTTTGCTCACCTAGACCAAGAGGTGTTTCTGCATGACGTCTCCAGAATTGATTGGTCGGAGATCTATTTATCACACTGTTCCCAGGATACTCTTAACCTCTTCATCACTAAATTCCTTACGGTTCAATGTAAACATGCCCCAAAGATCACCTGGAGAGTGAGGGGTAAACAAACAAGATGGCTAAACAAAGACTTGCTCAAAAGTTTGCGCTTTAGAGATAAACTCTGGAAGCACTACAAAACATCAGGCCAGCAAACGGATTTCAATGCTTACCATATGCTATGGAATTCATCTAAAATACAAGTCAGAGCTGCTAAGAGCAAGTACTGTAAAGACCTACTGATTAACTCGGCCAGTGATCCCAGAAAATTCTGGTCACACATCAAATCCTTCCTAGGATCCTCACAGTCAACTACCCCTGGTGATATGCTGATAAATGATGTGCATTGCAATGTCTCACAAACCATAGCTAATTCTTTCAACCTGCATTTCTCTGATCTCTCCCAATATACCTCTTCCTTCAATCCCACTGCAGTGTCCTCCAACTCCTCATCAGGAACCTGTCTGGATAAGTTGGAAGTGTTGTCCCCTGTGCCTCCTTATACTCCTCCATTCTATTTTAAGGCTGTGTCTAGAAAGGAAGTCATGAAGCTCCTGAGGTCCATCTCTGATCATACCAGCTCTGGATCAGACTCCCTTGAACCCCGCCTCTTGAAACTTGCCAGCTCCCCTTATTGCATTACCGCTGGCCAAAATTTATACATTATTACTTTCAGGTGGTGTGATCCCTGACCTCTGGAAGGCTGCTCGGATCACACCCGAACTTAAAAAGGGGGATCCTAAGGTTGTCATGAACTACAGACCAATTGCCATACTCTCAGTACTGAGCAAAATCCTGGAGAAAATTGTCGCAACTCAGACAACTGACTATCTACTTAAGCACAGCCTGCTCTCGGATACCCAACATGGCTTCAGGAAAGGACATAGCACGACGACTGCACTCCTTAAATTCACCACTGACACTCTTTCAAAAAATGGATACTGGCAATCTGACTGGGGCTGTCTTTATTGACCTCACAAAGGCTTTTGACTTTGTTGATCACACTTTGCTTCTCTTCTCACTTCGACACCTGCATTTCTTCTCCTCTGTTGTTGATTGGTATGAAAGCTACCTGACAAATAGAACTCAAGTGGTGAAATTTAATTCCTCTCTATCGAACAGTACCACCATTAACATTGGTGTACCTCAGGGCTCCATCCTAGGGCCCCTCCTATTCTCTCTTTATATAAATAACATTGGAGCTGCTCTAAAATCCTGCTCTGCTATTCTATATAACACCAACACGGAGGTGTCGATAGGGAGAAGGGCAGGGGTAAATGGAGAAAGTGACAAAGGCAAGAAGGACAGGGATGGGGCAAAAGGGGTAAGGCCATCAGAAAATGGAGGGTAATGAGTACCAATGCCCGTAGTCTGGGCAACAAGCTCCCTGAGCTGGTGGCCTTAATGGAAGAGGGATGCCTGGATATCGTAGCAGTCACAGAAACATGGTACACAGAGAACCATGACTGGGATGTTAACATACAAGGGTATATAACCTACAGGAGAGACAGGCAGGGGAGAAGAGGGGGAGGAGTAGCTCTCTATGTAAAGGAAGGGATAAAAGCAACTGAACAAAAGAGTAAACAGGGAGGAGAGGAGGCACTGTGGGTCACCTTGGAGACTGGAAAGGGCACCACAATCCGCACAGGGGTTGTGTACAGACCCCCATGTCAGGGGGAAGGACTGGACAAGGATATGATGGAAGGCATTCTTAGAATGGCAGAGAAAGGGGAGATACTGTTGATGGGAGACCTGAATATGCCAGATGTTAACTGGAGCACATTTGCTGCAGCCACATCCAAGAGCAGGGCCATTCTTGACGCCCTACAGGTGGCAGGCATTAGACAGCTAGTTTCGGAACCCACTCATGAGGGAGCAATCTTAGACCTCGTGACTCTCAAACGGGGCAGTGAGAGGATCTCAGATCTAGAAGTAGGTTGCCATCTGGGGACAAGTGACCATCAAACAGTGTGGTTCACGTTAAACTCAGCTACAGAGTCAAGCCATACAAAAGTGAGGGTACTGGATTTTAGGAGGGCTGACTTTGGCAAGATGGGAGAGTGCCTCAGAAAAGCACTAGCAAACAGGCTAGAAGGAGGTGTGGAGCAACAATGGGGAATTATCAAAACTGCAATCACAGACGCAACAAGCCGTTGTGTGAAGCAAATAAACAAATCAAAATGAAATAAAAAACCACTATGGTGCTCAAGAGAGGTGGCTGTGAAAGTCAGGAAAAAAAAGACAGCATTCCGGAAGTATAAGGAAACACAGAAGGAGCAGGACAGAGAGCTGTACCAGTTAAGGCAGAAAGAAGCAGGGAGGGAAGTCAGAATAGCAAAGGCCCAAACTGAGGAAAAGATAGCCAACTCAGTTAAGAAGGGGGATAAAACCTTTTATAGGTACATCAGCGAGCATAGAAAGACAAAGGGAGGATAGTGAGGCTGAATAGAACAAATGTGGGTAGGCAGAGGGGACAGTGAAAGCAGGAATACTGAACGAATATTTCTGCTCAATATTCATAAAAGAGGAGGAGGAAGTGCCTAATCCAATTAACAGAAGCACTCTTGATAGGGGGGGTCGATCCCAGTCCTTTCACAGAAGAAAGGGTTCTGCAAGAACTCCTAAAACTGAAGGTGGACAAAGCAATGGGTCCTGATGGAATTCACCCCAGAATTCTAAAAGAATTAAGGAAGGAACTAGTGAAACCACTGGCTACTCTTTTTAATAAAGCTTGGGAGGATGGTGTGGTACCCGAGGACTGGAGGAAGGCGGATGTGATTCCCCTTCACAAAAGTGGGACCAAGACAGACGCAGGAAACTACAGACCTGTCAGTCTGACCTCTGTGGTAGGGAAAGTGATGGAGTCACTCTGAAGGAAAGAATAGTTGAGTACCTAGAGGTCAGTGGAGCACAGGATCCAAGGCAGCATGGGTTCACAGCGGAAGGTCATGTCAGACTAATCTAATAGATTTCTTTGACTGGGTGACCCAAGTAGTAGACCAGGAGGGGCTGTGGACATGGCCTACCTAGACTTTAGCAAGGCATTTGACACAGTCCCACACAAAAGATTGATAGTCAAATTAACCAGCCTGCAGTGGGTCCCAGGGTGGTAGCCTGGGTAAAACATTGGCTGGACAACAGGACACAGAAGGTAATTGTAAATGGAGTCCACTCTGAAGAAAGGGCAGTTACTAGTGGGGTACCGCAGGGTTCAGTGTTGGGTCCAGTCCTTTTTAATGTCTTCATCAGTGACATTGCAGAGGGACTGGAAGGAAAAGTATGCCTTTTTGCAGATGACACAAAGATCTGCAACAGAGTTGATACACAAGGAGGCGTGGAAAGGATGAAAAGGGACTTGGCAAGGTTGGAGGAATGGTCAGACGTATGGCAGCTAGGATTCAATGCAAAAGTGCAAAATAATGCACCTGGGAAACAAGAACCCAGGGGAAGAATACACAATGGGTGGGGAGGTAGTAACAACAACAAAACAGGAAAGGGACCTGGGGTAATCATATCAGATGACCTTAAGGTTAGCAAGCAATGTGAGAAGGCAGTAGAGAGGGCGGAGGTATACTGGGATGTATAGGAGAGGCATCAGCAGCAGAAAACAGGAAGTTGTTATCCCTCTGTACAGACAGTTGGTGAGACCCCATCTGGAATACTGTGTCCAGTTCTGGAGACCCCATCTCCGCAAGGCCATAGACAGGATAGAGGCAGTCCAGAGGAGGGCAACTAAAATGGTGCAGGGTCCGCAAGAGAAGCCGTATGAGGAGAGACTAAAGGAGCTTAATATGTATACCCTTGAGGAAAGAAGGGAGAGGGGGGACATGATAAGTCCAAGAGGGTAGCATCTTTCAGAAAAAGAGACTTGCAAGAACAAGGGGACACAATTTAAAGATAGAAGGAGGGCAGTTCAGGGGCAATGTGAGGAAGTATTATTTCACAGAGAGGGTAGTGGATGCATGGAACAGCCTTCCTGAGGAAGTTGTGGGGTCTAAAACTTTGGGAGAATTCAAGAATGCATGGGACAGACATAAGGCAATTCTTGTGGGGGGCAGGAAGATAAAAGCTGTTGGTTAACTAGGATCTGCGGCCTATCCTGTAGGTAGGGAAATGGGCAGACTAGATGGGCCTAGCGGTCCTTATCTGCTGTCAAAGTCTATGTTTCTATGTTTCTATATGCTGATGATCTTGTCATCTATACAAGTTCTACTAATATAGACACTATCAACACAACCCTTTCCTCTGACTTTAACAATATCCAAAACTGGCTATATGACCACAAACTGGCTGTCAACACTAGCAAAACTAAAGCCATGCTGCTTGGATTGGCCCCAAAGCTCCGGGCTTGCACAACAGCACTGACGGTGCAGGACTTAGAAGGTCAATTACTGGAATGTGTGACCTCTTTCAAGTGCCTGGGCATCCTGCTAGATCAATCTCTTGATCTTAATCTTCATGTACAGTCTGTTTGCAGAGCTGTCAACTCCAAACTGGGTGTTGCATATAAGACTAGTTATATGCTCATGCATTCAGCTAAAATGGCCATTGCGAGGGGGATTCTGCTCCCAACCCTAACCTATGGGGCTTCCTTATTTGGGGCTGCTCATAAAACTGACCTACTCAGATGGGATATTACGTATAACAACATATGTCGCTATTCCTCTTCTGCTCCTCGACTTAAACACCACTGTCAGCTTTATAATGATCTTGGTTGGCTGTCTCCATTAGCTAGTAGGAAATACTACTTTGGCTCTCTTATTGGTTCGATAATTCGAAATCAAACCCCTAGGTGTCTTGCAGCTATGCTTGTTCCTCAGGACACACTCCATGGTCTACGATCAGCTGACAAATCCTTTCTGAATTTGCTGAGGTGCTGCACGAGGAAAGGAACTGTTGCATTTGAACATGTGGCTCCACAGCTGTGGAATTCCCTTCCCCTCAACATTAGACTTTCTAGCTCCCACACATGCTTTAAGAGAAAACTGCGCTCAAATCTGCTGATTGCTGATACCTGTTCCTGCTTTCACCCTACCTAATGACTGCTGTCTCTGGCCATACAATAGTATTTCCTCACCTCTATATAACCCTCTTACTGCCTCAGCCTGTCCTGGCTCCCTTTCCCTGCCCATATACAATCTTGCACTGCAGGCATCTCCCTTACACTTACATACACTCATATAATCTAATTTCATGGCTTGCTCCCCTCTTCCTCACTTACCGACCTTTTCCTTAATGACACCCCCTGCTCTCAATGGTTATTTCTTCCTTTTGTATTACCTGTTTTTGTTTTTGTGTACCTTGTTTCTGTTCATATGATGTGCCACCTGTAAATTTATTGTCCAAGGTCCTCTCTATTCATTGCATAGATAGGCACCTATGAACTTATGAATGGTCTACTCTGTATGTCTCTGATATATTGTATCCACTTTAACTCACTGTATGTAAAGCGCTTTACTTAGTATGTTCAGATATATTGTATCCTCTCTAACTCATTGTATGTAAAGCACTTATAATTTGTTATCCTGTTAAGTTTCTGCATGTCTGTACTCTCCCGGGTCGTGCCTGAAAATAGTCATTTTATGGCTAGTGCACTTACCCAGTTAACAAAAGCTAAATAAATAAAAATAAAAATAAAATTAGTCAGTGTCACAAAATAACTGGTTTACAGCCCGGGATCATAAACATATGACCGTAGCAATTTTCTTAGATTTAAGTAAGACATTCAATACCGTTAATCATAATATATTATTGAGTGAACTTTTGGGACTAAACTTAAGTCCAGATACTACAGTACTCATCAACTGAAGATGGAAAGTTTATTCTCCACGTGTGTTCCTGTCACCAAAGGGGTCCCACAGGGTTCTTTATTAGGACCACTGTTATTCACAGTCTATATAAATGACCTGGGGCAGAGTATTTTGAGCGCCAACCTTCTTTATTATGCTGATGACAGGTGCTATATACCTCGCATCTGGACCCTGATATTGCAAAACAGTCCCTACAAAATAATTTTAATATTCTCCAGTTAAACCTGCATATGTCAAAATTGCTCTTCAGTGTGTCTAAATCCAAATATATGAGGCATGATTCTCAAAAGGGGCTTAGATCAGTGCAAGCTGCAACAAATAGTAGCTTGTGCTGAAGCCCAGTGTGCCTGGGACCATGCACTATTTTCTGGTACAGGAGGGGTCCCAGTGTCTAAGTCCCCACACTTGCGGCAGCCTCTCCCATGAGACAAACACCTAGCACATGGGAGAAGTTTGCCACAAGCTCCTGAGGCAAAGGCAAGTTTCTCCCATCCCTGGATCACAGTATTAAACCCCTTCCCTTGTGGTCTAGTGCCCCCACACCCTGATCCCCAATGCAACCAGTGTTTTAATATCATATATAATATGCCTCCATCCCTGGAAGTCTAGTGGCCCTCCTCCCACCCTGATCCCCGCTGTCACACATAATGAGATATAAAATTAAGATTTCCCTCCTGCTGGTCTAGTGGTCCCCCATCCTGATCCCCCCCCAACCTGAAATGCATCCTATGACTAGTACAGACCACCTCTCACCTACGTGGCCAGCCACTGGAGTGAACTGTCAGTGAGTGTTTACTGTATAGTGTATATGCTCATAATTATTCATGAGTATGTACACTATACAGTAGGTGCTCACTAACAGTTCAGTCTGGTGGCCAACCATGGCGGTGAGAGGTGGGCTGTGCCAGTCACTGGTTGCATTTCAGGTTGAGGAAATCTGGGTGGAGGTCCTCTAGACCCACCAAGAGGGGAAACTATTTTTTTTATTTCAGTATGGGCAACAGCGGGGATCAGGGGGGTACCACGGATGGGGCATATATGCACTATTAAAACACCAGCAGCATTGGGGATCAGGGCGACGGGGGGCACTTGACTACCAGGAGGGGAATCTTAATTTTATATTTCATTATGGGCAATATCAGGGATCAAGGTGGGGGGCACTGTACCAAAGTGAGTCTTAATTTTATGTTTCATTATGGGCAACAATGGGGATTGGGGCAGGGGGGCCACTAGGCTGTCAGGGATGGGGGCATATATACAATATTAAAACACTGGTGACATTGGGGATCAAGGCAGGGGGCCACTAGATCACCAGGATGGTTTAGTTTATGCATTTTGACTACCGACCACATCAGGGCTGGGGAGGGGGGACCATGGCATATTGCAGCAAACAGGGTAACTCTCCCAGAGGAGATTTTTCTAGGTGCCCTTAGACCAGCCTGGGCTGGTCTAAAGGTACTTTGAATTTCTCCTTCTGAGACAGTTATGAGAATCCTGCATTGGGGATATGGCAACTTGTGTCTGCCACTTGCCCCCTAGTGCCATGCTGCAGCCCATTATTGGACTTATGGGCTACACAAGCCTCCTTTGGGGCAGACAGCCTGTGGTAGATGCAGACTGCCATTGAGAATTGCTCCTGGTGCATCTTTTGGTGCAAGGGTCACTTTGTGCCATTCTTTGTGTCGCAAGACCCTTGTGCCATACCAGGAGCTTTGTGAACTGAGCCCATTGTCTTTAACAACAAAACTAATTACATCCCTTCTTCAAAAACCATTACTACTTTCTACAATGAGCCACTTAAATCAGTAGATTCATTTAAATACTTAGGAATGTGGGTAGACAGCAAATTGACATTTAACGTTCACATAGACTCTGTCTGTAAAAAATTACATCAAAGATTGGGATTCTATTTTCTGAATAAATATTGTCTAAGTCATGATGCAAAGAAGATTCTAGTGCATGCCACACTCCTCCCCCTTCTTGATTAAGGTGATATCCTCTATGGAACCACTGTAAGCTCATACCCCGAGCTGCCTGGATGTACTGTACTGTACCAAAGAGCACTTTGTTTTATCTGTGAGCTGCCATCTACTATGCGCCACTGCTTTTTATACCATGAGTTAGGCTGGCCGTACTGTACCTGCACCTCAGAAGGCAAAGGCAATGTATTCTGTGGATGTTCAAAATCCTTGAGTAATTTGGCGCCTCCCCCATATATCTCCTCCCTTCTGCGTAAGTGCCAAGGCCATTACTCCCTTAGGATGCACAATGTTTTCATGTTAGATGTCCCAGGCATTTCTCAAAGCTCTGAAAGTTGGCTTTCAGTTGGGCTGAATCCAAAACCTGGAACGCAATGCAGAATCTGCTTACGTTACTCACTCTAGTTAGTCCCTGACATTTCCCATTATCTTCCAAATAAACATTACACAGAAAAGTATAACTGCCAATAGAACTGTTGTGTTGTTTTTCTATAATATGTATATGATAATGCTTTTAGTTATTAGATAGCTCTGCTTTCTGCTGTATCTGTTAACAAAATTTTCTATTTTTTATTATTAAGTCACATACCTTATGTTGTATTCTACAGCTCTGTATTATATTTTATCATATTGTAGTTGTACCCAGATATGTTCTTATATGTGCCCCAGTATTTACTGGCCAGTTAAATCATTGTATTAGTATGTATGTTATCATTTTTCACACTGTCCTCCTCAGGACCTCCTTGCAAATGAACATTGCTCAATTGAGCTTTCCTGGTAAAACAAACAAACAAGCTAATAAATAAATAATTAATTAAATGCAGATTTCAATTCCACAACAATCAAATGCCATCCAGAAAATATTTTGCCATTAAGGGCGGTACCAAATGTATATTGTGAACTGCATCAAAAAGAGAAGCAGGCATTAAAGTTCACAGCAGTGCCACAAATACATATAGCAACTGATATGTGGACCAGAGGCCTGATCAGTTTTATGTCATAACAGCGATTGCGGAATAGCAATCGCTGATAGGGCAAGTATACATCATCGAAAATGAATTTTTGGCGATGCACACTCACAACGCAGAGCAAGAGGGTGCCCAAGATCTAGGAAATTTTATTTAATGTGGGGGACTGTGGCCCCGCACCCCCCCCCCATTAGTGGATTCTCAACTCTAGGGTGGTGGATGTCAGGGGGAAATACTTTGAAAATAAAAAGCCACCTGCTGGCAAAAAAAAACTGCTCTGGACCTGAACTCTGCACCTCCCAACCAACCACCCTCCCCACCACGCTACCGGACCAGCTCGCAGCTGACCTCCACACCCCCTCCCACATACCTTCCCTCCCCTCCCCTGCTTCTCCCCCCACACATGTGTGCGCGTACTTCCCATCACCCTACCTCGCCCTCCCCGGTATCTGGTTGCCCCCCTGCCAGGTAGCCCTGAACACAGGTGCCATAATTGAGTCACCATTTTTGTAGGCACTCAATTGTGGTCACCTTGTTCACGGGTTACTAGCCAGACCATAGACTACAAGACAGTCAATGGTCACAGTGTATCCTTTCACAATTCCTCTGTGTCATCCTCTTTCTCAATGACAACCACCACAATATGCAAGAAGCAGGCTGCCTTGTGTGTTACTAGTCTGGAATCAAAAGATCACAGTGCAATGAACCTCTTGCAAAAAATTAAGAAGACGGTTTGCTGAATAGCTTACTCATCATGGCCTGTCTCCAGGGCTTTTGGTATCTGATAATAGGGCTAACATTATTCGTGCTGTGAAGGATGGCAGGTGTGTGCACTTATCTTGCTTTGCTCATACCTTCAAATCTTGCAGCACATGATTTTCTTAAAGATGACAGAAGCATTCAGATGCATTGAGTGTTGCATGCAAAACGTGTGGACATTTTAGTTATTGTGCTAAAGCATGCAAATATTGTGTCAGCTACAAAAGGACAATAATCTTCAAAACAACAACTATAGCAAGAAGATCATCAGGTGGAGTTCCACCTTCTACATGGTACAATGGTTTCTTAGAAACACAAAGTAGTGCATTAATATACCATGGATCATTGAATAGGGAAAGACGATGTGTCCCTCATTTCAAGCCAGTGGACCCTGAAGGCACAATTGTGCCACATTCTCAGTCATATGAGGATGCTACTGTGGAAATGAGTGCAGATAATGCCAGTCTGAGTCAAGTAAGAACCCTGATATTCCTTCTTATGTGACTTCAGAACTCATCATTGCTTACTACTGACTAGACTTGAGTGGTTACATTTAGAGATAGAATCTGTAGGAAGTTGGTTAATATCTATACATAAGTACAAGACAATCCATATTGAACATAATATTTAGAAGATTTTATTTTTTGATATTGTAAAAATAAAACATCTGTCTAAATCTGTTCACCAAAATAAAATTCAACAGGAAAAGCGTATAAATAGATTTGGGGATTATACGTTGAGATTTTTAGTAGCCTTGCACTGGAATGTACTACCTTCAGCTATACATGTTGAAATAGTTCATACCACTTTTATTGGGATGTTAAGAGATTATTGTACTTACACTTGTCGATGTGTAAGATAATGTTAGATTTCTTTTGTGCCCCTCCCCCACATTATTGTGTTTATGATGTACTGACTGATTGTATGAATGTATTGTTTGTGTTGTTTATTTATTATATATGTGTAATTTTAGATAACAACAGGGCTGTTTTGAGAACTGGATTGATAAAACCCAAATGGTATATTTCTGTATAAAAATAAGATTTTACCATACCATACCATTCTTAGAAACAAACTCAAAAAGCAGAAGGCAACATTTCTTGAGAACTGTAGTGCTGTTTCTCTTGTCAAAAAGCTAGCTACTGTATATCCCTGAAAGTAGACCCCAGAATATCAATGATGGTAGAATCAGAACATTAAATTCTGGCCACAATGTTAGACCCTCAGTTTAAGACTAGCCTGGATCCATTCTCCTCTCTGACCTCACAAGCATCAGCAGGTATAAAGACCTATTAATTGAAAAAGTTTCAGAGGAAATTATGGATTTATTTCAATTTCACAACCACTTGAGCATGCAACCCTCCCAAATCTCATTGCTAGCAGAAGAAACATCCAATGGAAAAGATGAAGATAATGACATTTTGTCAAGGATACATGATATTGATAAAGACACTAGTTCTTCCTGTGTTGGCCAAGATCATACTGCTACCAATCTGATTGAAGACTATCTAAAAGACCCTAAGAAATAAAGCATGGGATAACCCTTTGAAATACTTGCAAAATAAGAGAAAAATCTGGCCTTCATTTCTCAGAGTTGGCATTTTATACTTAAGCTGCTGTCCAACTAGTGGCTACTCTAAGACAATCTTCAGCAACAGTGGTAGTGTTGCTTCAGATCTGTTGCCTGAAAATGTGAAATGCTTGACATTCATTAAAGCAGACATTGGTTTCTTCTTTGCTGGCTTCACTGGTTCTCCACAAAGATGTTTTGACATCAGTGATGATGAGCCAATATATATACTGATTACTTGGCTACTATGTCTGCGTGAGGGGTTATTCTGCTGATGTGTGTAAGGCCAGAGGAGACAAAAAGAACAAATTATAATAAGAAATTGGAAAACAAAAATGAAACCATGTGGTCTGTTAAATAATGGCTGACTAAGAACAAAGAGAATGTTAATCTCAACTGCATAAGAAAAATACATAAATAAAAATAACAAAAAATGTGTTTCTGTGTGTATGTTGGGGGGGACTGGCCTCTAGCTAAAAAGTAGAGTGTGGAATGAAGCATCTCCAATGCTGGAAGAAAGGAACAACAGACACAGATTTAACTCTATATCAGCTAAATATTTGGACTTATAGAAAAGACAGCAAAGCAGAGAAGTACCCTGTGCCCACTGCTTTGTGCCATCTAGGTTCTATAAAATTAATTAATTTGTTCTCTTTTCTACATTCTCTTTGGCCCCAATTTTCAGCTGACCACATCAGGGTGAGTGGGGCATCCAGTAAGCTGTGTTTCATTTTTTACACTACTTTTTGACTTTTTGATTTTCAGGTTGGTCATGTCCAAACTCAAAAACAGAGTTTTTAAGCAGAAGGATGTAATGTGTCTCACACAGTATACTTTGTACTGTACTGTACTATACTGTACTGCACTGTACTATACTGTTATGCCACTGTCCCTTTACACGTGCTGTAGTGGTATTTTGATCTTGAAGAATGTCTTTTCTCCACCACTTATCACAATAGGCCCAAACCAGGCAAATCTAAATCCATTGCAAAATCAAATCCAAACTCATCCTCGATTTGGCAAATCCAAAACCAAATATTAATCCACCCTGGATTTTCCCATCTCTAATCCATACATCTTCATGGGCTGTCAGTGTGAACAGTGTTGTAGCCTAGAAGGCTGGGGCCTGTGGTTTGGTGGGGCAGCCCATGAATGGTTCCTCCCTCTGAGACCACTATATAAGCAAGGCAGACAAGCCCTCTGGTCTGGTCTCATAATTTCTCCTCTCTACCTCCCCTGTTTCCCCCTCTGTTTTCCTCTGATGGTGAGGAGGAGGATCTTATTTCCTTCAGCTAAAGTACAAATACCTGGGCATCTCGTACAGGGTGCAGATATGAATGTGAATCACCAAACAGCATATTGCACAAGCATCCAAACATTGTCAATGTTCAGAGCTTATAATAGTCTCTAGCAGAGCTCACACATCAACTGCTACCTGAAATGTCTCCCTACTCAGTGGTCCCTCACTTAAAACTGCTGAAGCTTCAAATACCTCAGTCTGTGGCTGGACTCAGAACTACAGCTCACAACTGCTATAGTTTAGAAACATAGAAACAGACTCTGAAGGCAGAAAAGTGCCACTTGGCTCACTCGGTCTGTCCAATTTATTTATTTATTTATGTATTTATTTATTATTTTTTTATTGATTGATTGATTTCTACCTTCATTTTTGCTGCAGATCTACTTGCTGTATGGTTCTGTCTCTTCCCCCTTTACCCCTATGATTCCCTTGTGCTTATCCCAGGCATTTTTGAAATCTACCACTGTTTTTATCCCACCACCTCAGCTGGAAGGCTGTTCCAGGAACCCACCACTCTTTCTGTGAAGAAGTACTTCCTCACATCTCTCTTGAACCTACTCCTCCAGCTTCATAGCATGTCCTCTTGTTCTAGAGCACCTTTCCAAAAAAAATACAAACTGCTCCCCTCCTGTACCTTATTAGCCCCCATGAGGGATTTAAAGGTCTCTGTTGTATCATATCTCCCTCCTCTCCTCCAGGGTATACATATTGAGCTCCTTTAGCTTCTCTTCATAGGGCTTTTTAATGCAGACCTTGTACAATTTTCATATCTCTCCTCTGGACCATCTGCACTCTGCCTATGCCCTTCCTGAGATGTGGTCTCCAAAATGGGGCAAAGTTCTCAAGGTAGGGTCTTACTACTGATCTGTATAGGGATGTTGGGGCCCCTGGCTTAGGGAGAAGGTCCCCCAACTCCCAGACAACTTGACCAGGAGTCTAGCAACCTCTTTCCTTGGCCAAGAGAGGTGCATGCAGATGGAGCAGCACCACAGTCTCTTGAAGGTCTCCTTGAAGAATACCACCCCACAACCACTGCACTGCACCACTCCCCACATTCCTTATTTCTGCTCTCCCTGTGTTTTCTGGCTTCCTTTACCACAATCCAGTAAAAGCTAAGTTGAATGCAGTACAAGTTATTAACCTTCAATACACAACCTTTTAGTTAAACTACCCTAGGTAAGACACAGATACATGTAAGCTATAAACACAAAACTAAAACAATTTTATGTATTTATTTATTTTCTAGTCAAGATAATATTCCCATACCTAGATTTCAGCCTAGCAGCTAGCTGCTCAAACCATGACCTGTTACCAGTCCACACAGAGCAACCCACAACCACACTCCAGTCGACAAACCCACATACAGTACAGGTGTATCTGGGTTCCGACGGGCAGGGTTCCTGGCTATTGGCTGTCTTCTTGGGTGACTCTGGGCAGTCTCCTATTGATGTCCTTTCCACTTGTCCTTTGTGCTTATCCTTTGTGCTTGTACTGTATGTGCTCATTCTTTACACTCATCCTTTGCACTCATCCTTAACTGAGGAGCACAAGCGGGAGAACTGTTTGTGCTTGAGGGCCTTATGTGGAAGTAGGCCATGCAGGTGATTAGTGGAGTGATGTTGATAGGGCAGAGTTACACCTCAGCGGTGTGCCGTCAGCAAAGGAACACTCATACAGCAATGGCAATGTGGGTGCTGCAACCCAATCAACAGTCATTCCATCGATTGGTATTTTGCAGTGCCCGCTGTCTTGCCACCCCATGGGTGTTGTGCTGTTCCCCCCCCTACACCTCTGACCTGGAGGTGATTATCTTATTGTGTGGGGGTGCAGAGGGCACAGCCCCCCGCATTGATCAGTAGTTGTTTTCGCTGTGGTGGTGTTTCACTCCAGTCGGCTGACAGTGTACAGGCTGTCAGGGTGAAGTTATTCATGTAATGTTTGTTGCAGTTTTTGTTGTCAAACTGGCTTGGTGGAACCCCCACCTGTTGCATCACAGTCCATGACTGCTCTTGACAATTGGTGGGGAGCGGAGAGTCCTGGTGCCTTTCAATGCTGGGCTCTCTCCCTGCTTACATTAATATCCCACTGCCTGAAGGACCAGGGGCCACTGTGAACTCCACAGCTCTGATGTCATAACCCCACTCAGCAAATGTCCCATTTATTTACATAGTTAGTTAGTTTTATTTTTCTTTCCAGTCTGTAATTTATAATCCCTCTACTCTTCAGTCTCCTTCTATCTCTAACCTGTCCAGCACTGTGACCCACCTTTCCTGGGACTTACCAGCTTCTGAAAATCCTCCATGGATTGCCCCCATGGTGGGGCCATGAGGGGGAGGGCTGTCCCCCCTCAGTGTCCTCATCCAGATGAGGAGCCACATCTAGTCAGTGGTTGAAGGCTCGTGGCAGGCTATGACTTCATCTAGCCATCAGGGTGCTTTGCTCCTGTGCTTTATTCCCTTGGGCCACCCAGTGCAATGATATAGATTTACCACAAAGCCACTGGGCTGGCCTACAACTGCTATAGTTTAAATGTTTTTTCTAAGGCTGTTCAATTGAAACTTTTTAATACAGTACTTGTCCAGGTGTTAAGTAATGTGATCTGAATGTTTATTTGCTCCTTGTGTATTTGTAATATGTTCTGTATTTGCTGTTTGTTTGAATGCTCTTGTAAATTAGACTTTTTGCTTTTATTAATATGTCAGCATAAGCAAAGATTTAAACTCAGAGCTCCCTAAATTATCTACCTACTTTGGTACAAGAAAAAAATTGCAGATACCCAGGGGGTGGTATATAATTAAGGTCTAGTAAAAATTAAAAAAACAACAACAAAAATCCCCAGTAATTTTTGTTAAATTGTTATTTTTGTTTTAAACTGTTTGCTGTTCTTAACTAGTGCTGTAGGTGTATTAACTTTAAAACTACATATTAAAAATGTGACATTTCACAAAAATAATTTCATTGTGTCTTCAGCAGTCTATGATATACTTAGGGCCAAAAATTCAAAGATCCCTATTTGCACTTGCAAAATGTTTACTCCAGGTGCAATTTAGTCCCTGGAGCAAACTAATGGTAAATTGGACAAGTCCAAAGCACCTAGGAAGCACTAATGGCATGTTCCAATATACCATATCAACTGAGTTAGTCACTACCGATTGCTCCCACAAACCCCAACCCCCTACTGGACATATGGGGTATGTAGCCAATTGGGAGATATGGGTCTGGCAGGAGCAAATGAGCTGGTAGGACCCACAAATGATGATTACTCTTGTGGAGCAATCTTTCATATTGTGCAGCCACATACAAATGATCCCATAGCACAGGCAAGGTGCTATGGGGTCATTTACATCCCCTGAAGGCCTCATTATAGTCCACTATAATGGGCTGAAGGATCTTCATAATCTGAAGATTTGGAGAAAAAATATTAATTTGTTCAAAAGTTATAACATTTTAAAATGGCCCATTATTTTCAATGGGAAAAGTTAGATGTGAACCTCAAAACAGGATTCTGTTTCGCAAATGGGCAAATGGGCAATCCTGTGTCGCAAATGATTAATCCATTTTTGCAAATGGGGAATCTTTTTTTGTGCTGCCACCATCTTGATTTTTCTTAGCGAGGAAAACAAAGTTAAAAACAAAAAAAAATTATGTGTTTTGACATAACCAACACGTGTTCTGCTAATCAGGACCAGTTCTATCAGATTCTGGTGTTAGTTTTTCCATAAATCACCAGGAAACATAACAAAATACATTTTTCACAAATTTGTGAACAAAGAATCAAGAAATAGGATCCTGTTTCGCAATTTGAGAAAAAGATTTTTCTTTTTTTGCAAATTGTGAAAAAAGAATGTGAAACACGATTCTGTTACACAATTTGCGATAAAGTTTTTTTTTTTGCAGTTTGCAAAAAAAGAAAGCTTGAAACAGGATTCTGTTTTGCAATTTGTTAAAAAAATGCTTTTATATAGTTATTTTTGTCATTTCATAGTGAAGAAACAGTTTGGAATTTTTGTCTGAAATTTTCAGGGTACGAAGGGCTTGCTCCATGGATGTGCCTTTTGCTGGTATGATGAAAGCAGATTACTTTGCTCTGGAGTTTTGGGGGTTTAAATATTCTTTGTTTCAAATAGGATAACATTGTAATGTAAGGTGTACGCAGTCATTTCTTTGTCACTCCACTGTGAAAACATGGCTTCCAATTTTAGTATGACATTTTCAGGATACAAAGGGCTTGCCCTGCAGATGCTCCTTTTGCTCATTTGTAGAAAAGATATTTATTTGGTGTGGAGTTATACATGTTTCAAATGTTCCTGTGATTCCTATAGGATAACATTGCATTGTGAGGTCTTTCTTTGGTGCTGCACGGCATGAGATGGGAGATGACTACAATATCTTTAAGATTATGGCTGGATGGGAGCACAGGGCCCAGAGGACCCTGCTCTCCCACAGGGAAATAAGGTTATGATTACAATATCTCAAAAATTATGGATGGATACTAGCACAGGGCTCAGAGGGTCCTGTGCTCCCACACTCAAATACAGATACCATTATGGACTGATAGAAGCACAGGGCCCGGAGGGCCCTGCTCTCCCACAGGCAAATAAGGATAGGATTCTATTATTGGCAAAAGTAAGGAAATTCTTTGAAAAAAACTTCTTAATGCACTAGTTAGGGTTCATGCATCAAAAGTATGGAAATGTCATGTTAGTGTTTCCAACCCTAACACCTCACCCCCACCCTGCAGGCAGCAACAAGCATGGGGTCTGCCTTGGGGATGTCAGCCCTAACGTCCACCCCATTCTAATATGCTGTACCTATCTCAGCTTATTTACTCATGGAATGGGGTGAGCATTTGGGTTGACAACCCAAAGGCACACCCCGCAACTGTTGCTGCCTGCAGGGTGGGGGTGGGATGTTAGAGTTGGAAACCCTAACATGACATTTCCCTTCTTTGGTTACTGGAAACCTAACTAGTGTATCAGCAACATTTTTTTGCAAATAATGTATATATATATATATATATATATATACACACATATATACAGTATATATATGTATACATATAGTGTCTAGTGGTTCTCCCGATGCCCATCCCATACCACAAAATGTCTTCAAAGGGTGCTATGCCCTAAACAAATACCCATATCCCAAACAAGCCCCTATACTGATTGGACATAGAACATATTAAGGCATTTCTTTATGTATGTATGTATGTATATATTTAGGAAATTATTTATTTATACATGTATTTATTTATTGATCAATTTCTTTAAAATTTGGTAACCAAGAAAGGCACAGTAGCCAATGCTCATTTCCGGGTGTGACTCAGGAGTGAGGGCAAAGATACAGTAAAAACAATGACATTAGGATAGTGCAGTACAATACAATACAATGCAAGTAAAGTACAAACAGAGATAGTGCATATGTGGCCAGAAGTCATATCATATGCAGCAACTGTCTGGAGCACAATATGGTAAACATTCATATGTACAGTCAACAAGTGGATTTAATCAGTTAGTGCAGAGAACATTATGAGGAGTAAGATCAACCCCAGGAAGGGGGGCATGAGCTTGGAAGTACAGAGAAAAAGCAGGTCAGGTGGGGAGTGGACAGACATGGGGGGAGGTGTGAATTTAAGCTGATGCTTAAGAGTGGTTGAGAAGAGTGAGAGATGGAAATGAAGAGGAGGTTCAAGAGTGAGGGAAGGTGATAGAAGAATGTAGATTGTCCAGAAGAGGAACAAAGGTGAGAGAGGCAGAAGGATCAGGGATCCCTGGAACTAAGAAAGCATGAGGTGGATGGAGTGGGGGAGATGAAATTGGAAAGATACAAGGACATAACTTCAAACCAGTATTTAGAGAGGAAAGAAGCATGGTGGTGCATGCAATGGGAGGAAAGGGGGAGTATCATGAAGGAGGAGGAGTAGAGATTGCAATGATGAGTATGAAGGGGTGAGTTAATGGCAAACAGGGTATCCAGTCTGGCAATGGAGGAGGAGGAGGGGGCAGAACCATAGACCATGTCCGCATAGACAAAGGCTGGGAGCACTATCTTTGTGTAATTCCTGGTGGACATGAGGGGGTCAAGCAGTCTTTGTCCTAGTACAGTGCACCAAGCATGGAGTGGAGCTTAGTATGGATGACATTAATGTGGGCAAAGAAGTTGAGCCTGCTATCAAACCACATACCTAGATACTTGAAGGAATGAATAATTTCGAAGGGGCAACCATCCAGGGTGTTAAGAAGGTGAGGAAAGCAAGCCTAGCTAGTTTTGTAGTTGAAATGAAAGATTAAGGACACTGCTGTTTTGGTGCTGATACAGAGTTGGCTGGCCTGAAACCATTGCAGGCCAGTGCAGCAGTCTTGCTGGAGCCAGACTTCCACAGTTTCCACTGATGGAACTGAGGAATAGAGAAATGTGTCATCTGCATACATATGAATATGTGAGTTGAAGCAGATGGAGGGGAGGTTATTGAGGAAGATGGAAAAGAGGATAGGACCCTGGATGTAGCCCTTGGGGACCCCAACCTGAATTGGAAGTGGAGGGGACAGTATGTTACTGACCTGCGCTGACTGCTGGCAGCTGGAAAGGTAGGAGCTAAGCCATGCTATAGTGGAGGCTGGGAGGCCAGCAGAACTCAGCTTGTCCAACAGGAGCAGATGGGCCACCAAATCAAAGGCTATGGCGAGAGCAATTAAAATGGCAGCTGTGATGTGACCCTGATCCATCCCAGAGAGAATGGACTCAGTAACACATAACAGGGATGAGACAATTGAACTGTGTTTCTGAAAGCCAAACTGGAAAGGGAAGTGGCAGCTAGGTGTGTAAAAGAAATCAGAGAGCTGGGAGTAGACCAGTTTCTCTTGTAATGTTGCAAGACAGAGGAGGAGGGAAATAAGAAGGAAGCTACCAGGAGAGGAGGAATCATACCCTTTATGGAGGGGAGAACTTTGGCCAGCTTCCAAGCCTAATGGACAGTGCAGCATGTGAAAGAGAGATTTAGGAGGTGAGTGAGAGGGAGGTGATAGTAGGAGCAGAGAGACAGAGGGCTTTAGGACCTAGGCCATCTAGGCTAGCTTTGGACTGATTAAGAGATGAGAGGGCCATCAGGTTTTCATGTGTAGATACTAGAGGGAAGTGAAACCCCTGAGCAGGGCTGGATGGAGAGTGGTGAGTGGATAGAGGGAGGGAAGAACAGCTAGGAGAGGTTAGAGGGGGAAAGCACAAGTGGTGAAAAACTAATTGAAGAGAGTTGCAACAGAGGATGGTTCATATACTGGAGAGCCATTAGCCATAAGGACTGCAGAAGCAGAATAGGTAGGGGGATCAAAAAGAAACTGGATCACCTTTCAAAATTTGGCAGGGCAGTTGAGGTTATTCTGAAGTTTGTGTTGAAATAGAGGGACTTAGCATTACAAATGGCCATAGTGCAGGAGTTTCTGAGCCCTCTGTAGGGATGGAAGTCAGACAGAGAGTGGGAGAGTTTAATTGGACCCAGGCTTGATCACATTTCTTGCACAAGTCAATGAGATCAGGGTTTGCTTATATCTCTGGCACCCTTGGACTGATTTGGCTCAAACATCGGAGTGGGGATGTTGGCACCACTAACCTCATGACCACACCAGTGGTTACATAGAAACATAGAAACATAGAAGTTGATGGCAGATAAGGACCGCAAGGCCCATCCAGTCTGCCCATTTCTTTTTCTACCTTATAAATGTGCCATCGGCCTTTGCTCTGTCAGTGACCTATCTATTCATAGTCATTTGTATTGCTCCCTTATGCCTATCCCATGCCTGTTTGAAGCCCTGCACTGTATTCATAGCCACCACTTCTTGTGGTAAGCCATTCATCATCTACCACCCTTTCTGTGAAAAGAATTTCCTCACATTCCCCTTTAATCGGCCTCCCTCTAATCTCATGCTGTGTCCTCTTGTCCTGCTATTTTTCTTATATTTAAACATGTTAGACTCTTTCACCTTGTTTATGCCCTTAAGGTGTTTCAATGCCTCGATCATATCACCTCTCTCCCTCCTTTGCTCAAGGGTATACATATTGAGCTCCGTTAATCTGTCCTCATATGTCTTCTGATGCAGTCCCTGCACCATTTTGGTTGCCCTTCTCTGGACTGCCTCAATTTGGTTAATGTCCTTGTGAAGGTGTGGCCTCCAATACTGCACGCAGTACTCCAGATGGGGCCTAACCAATGTCTTGTACAGAGGGATTATTACCTCCCTCTTACGACTTGTGATACCCTTGCTAATACACCCTAACACCCCCCTAGCCTTACCTACTGCTTTAGAGGTCTGCTCGGATGATTTTAGGTCATCAGTGATGATGATGCCCAAGTCTCTTTCTTCCTTTGTGACTGCTAGCAACTCCCCTCCCAGCCTATAAGTGGCTTCAGGGTTTCTCTTCCCTATGTGCATGATTTTGCACTTCTTTGCATTAAATCCCAGTTGCCACTCTTCTGACCATTCTGCTAGTTTATCCAGATCTCTTCTCATTCTGCCCACCCCATCTGGATCATCTAACCTGTTGCAGATCTTGGTGTCATCTGCAAACAGACAAGCCTTACCCTCTAGTCCATCTGCAAGGTCACTAATGAAGATGTTGAATAGGACTGGCCCCAGGACTGATCCCTGAGGTACCCACTTGTGACTTGCATCTCTTCTGACTGTATACCATTTACCACCGCTCTCTGTTTTCTGCCAGTCAACCAGTTTGCCACCCAGTTGACCAACTTCTGACCCACCCGAGCCTACCCAGCTTATTTATCAATCTTCTATGTGGAACAGTGTCAAAGCTTTGCTGAAGTCAAGGTAGGCGACATCAACTGCCCCTTGGTCCACCACTCTGGTTACCCAGTCAAAGAAATCTATGAGATTAGTTTGACAGGACCTTCCTTTGTAAACCCATGCTGTCTTGGATCCTGTGCCCTATGGATTCCAGGTGTTGCACTATCCTTTCCTTAAGGAGTGCCTCCATAATCTTGCCCACTTCTGAGGTAAGACTGACCGGTCTGTAGTTCCCGCCTCCTCCTGCTACCACTCTTGTGGAGCAGGATCACATGAGCCCTTCTCCAGTCTTTGGGACCTCTTCTGTGCTCAGAGACTCACTAAACAATTCTGCTAATGGCTCTGCTAGTTCCTCCTTTAGCTCCTTAAGTACCCTGGGATGTATGCCATCAGGTCCCATTGCCTTATCCACCCTGAGCTTAGCAAGCTCTTGTAGGACCCTTTCTTTTGTGAAGGGAGTAGTGCTCACCTCCCTCCTCCCTGTGTCCATGATGCTGAGCTGTGGACCCTGCCCTACCTTCTCTTCAGTAAATACTGAGCAAAAGTATCTATTTAGTATAGATGCCTTTACAGGGTCCTCCTCCTCACATGCTCCCTTTTCTCCATTAAGCTTAGCAATACCCCCTCTGGACTTTCTCCTTTCACTAATGTATCTATAGAAAGTCTTGTCACCTTCTTTTACTGTTCGTGCTAGTGTTTCCTCAGTTTGGGACTTTGCCTGCCTTACTGCCTTACCTGCTTCCCTTAGGGCAGTTTGGTGTGCGCCTCCTATCTTCATCCGCTGTGTTCCTTATATTTCCTGAAGGCCAGCCTTTTGGCTCTGACCTTTTCTGCTACTGTATTTGAGAACCAAAGTGGTTTCTTCTTCTTTGCACTTCCTTTTCTGTCTAACACAATGGGATGTTGCTTCAAGTATTGCATCCTTAATGCTTGCCCACTTTGCCTGTACCCCCTCACCTGTGTTTCTTTTTGCCAGGGCTAGCTTAACTCTGTTGGCCATCTTATCAAAGTCAGCTCCTCTGAAGTCCCATATTTTTGCCTTGGAATGGGATGATTTAGATGTAGTAGCCAAATTGAACCATACCATGTGATGGTTACAGGAAGCACTCACCCAAAATGGGTGTTCAGTGGTCACCACTGTATGCCTGGGAATACTTTCAAACATATGGGATGGAAACTTGGAGGTGAGGGCACCACTACATGCCAAGAAATACTTTCAAACATATTGGTCAGGCACCTGGGGGGTGGTCCTTCAGTCATAAGCCTAGATTCAGGGAGGTGATAAATAGCTTGGCACTAACAGCTTTTTACTAGCTTTCTAAACCTTTGGATATGCTGGTGTACCAACAATGGTAGCCATCTTAATCTTCCGCTTTAAAACTGAAAAAGTTACCACAGATACTGCAGTACAACATGTCCCTCTTACTTCATTATCTTTCATGATACCACATAAACTATAATGTTACCTTATTGTGCTTAGTGAGCACAATAAAGTAACACTTTGGCTAATATAGTACTTTGATTAATACTGCCATAAGGGGAAGTGTTATATTACAGTACCTTAATGAGGTAACCTGTTGTACGGTAGAAGCGGACGATTAGGATACCACTGAATACTCAAGCACAGTCATCTGTTTTGCACCACACTGGCATCTGTTAGTGCCATTCACAAATGGGTTAGTGCCTTGCTACCTGTGCCTTCCAATATGGCACATTTAATGAGTCCTCATTTTGGGACAATACTCACAGTTAGTGAGACACTAATCCATTTTGCATTGCAAACTGGCTTCCAGTATCCCAGTAATCTTCACCACTGGAAATCATGCTGGCAGATGTAATCTAGCTAGTGAAGAAACTTTAGTGCTCAAGCAACTTTGTCTTATGGAAACTGTTGTAATTGAATCAGCAAACAAGGGTAGAAGAATAATAGTCATAGATAAAGACTACTGTTTAGAGGAAGCTCTTCAACAACTTTCCAATGCCAAAAATTGCTTAAAATTGAACTCAGACCCTACTGCTTCCTTCAAAAAAAAGGAATAACTCTTTCCTCAGTTCTTCATTACATATGCAACACATTACTGAACAGAAATTTCTATACCTGAAAAAGGATTTTCCATTGGCCATGACATTCTATACCATCATTAAGATCACAAGTGCACAAGATCATTGAGAGACCGACTGGCAGGCCTGTTGTATCTGGTATAGGCTCCCATACGGAGAACGCCTAAAGCTACATGGACTCGTTTCTACAAATGTTAATCATGTGTTTGCCCTCATATCTCTGTGATACCATGGCAGTCCTCAATGCTCTTTAGTATCAGAATATTGATGCCAAATCAATGGGCTCACTATTGATCTGATGTCATTTTACGCATACATCAAACATCACTTGGGACTCAATGCTGTTAGTTTTTATGAATGTCTGTGGCCATCACAGTGTATTCTTTTCTGCATTTGTCTTGATGGTCCTAGACCTGATCCTAAATTGTAATTATTTCACTTTCAACAAGTTTTATTTACAAACGTGTGGTACTGCAATGCAGTTGGCAATGGTCCACTCTAGGCTAACCTGTTCTTGGGTTGGTGGGAGGAGGTAGCCAGCTACAACCCCATTTGCAATTCATTTTGTGATAAGATCAGATACTGGGGCCATTTTACAGATGGTATTATTTGTATATGGAATGATTCATTGGAAGAGTTGCATGATTTCATGCACCTGATAGACAATATTCCATTGAATCTCAGTTTCACATATCAAGTGCACCCTCCCACAGTCTTCTTCCTTGACCTCACTCTATGTGAACTCAGATGGCACTATTACTTCTGAAATTTACAGAGAGCCTGCATCAGAGAACACTTTAATAGATTATGACAGTGCTCATTCCGAACATCTACAAAGAGGTATTCCTAAGAGTCAGTTTTTGCAGCTTCTCCACAATTGTTCTGATGATCGCTCATCACAATTTATATTGTAGATTTTTAGCTAGGAGATACCATTCAGACATCTTGGATGAAACTAGGACATTTGCTTTTAATCAAAATTGCAAAGACCTCCTTACTCCTAAACAAAAACAATTTGTTCAGGACTCTAAGATCACTTCACCATACAATTCAGTTCTGTGAGTCCTCAAGTTGCTAGTGCCCTCAAGAAGCACTGACATATATTAACAACAGATCCAGACCTGTGTGACATCATTGGAAATATCCCATGGCAGTTTACCAGAAAGGCCCCAGTATTTCTGATAGAGTGGTTCATAACCATCGTATCAATAGGGATTTACATAATCCATTTTCCACCCTTACGAATGGGCCTGCACCGCTGTGGAGATTGCAACAATTTTCACTATTCTTCATGGTGGACAATTTTCCAGTGTGGTCAACAGCCACACTTATGAGGTATCTCATCACATTAATTGCAAAACCTCTTCTGTGATGTACACAATCTGGTGTAGCTGCCCTTACATCTGCATTTGTTGTTCTAGTTACCCCATGAAACAGCAAATACAGGAGCATGTCTGCTCCATCACCAGTGGTAGATGTGACACTCCTGTAGGTGCCCATTAGCACACCTTCCATGGCTCTGACCCTTGTACGTAGAAAGTGATGGGAGATAATCATATTCCTAGCTCTACCAGGGGTGGTAATTACATCTGCAAATTGTTACAAAGAGAGAGAAATTTGATTTTCACCCCGGGGGCTGTCTATTTTAGAGGCCTGGATGAGGATATTCCCTTCTTGTAGTGTCCCCCTTTAATTCATTTCTTAACATGAATTTTTTTTTATATTTTTGGGGTATTTTGCTGTATATATTTAATTATTAACTTTTTTCCCCCTTCCTGTCTCCCTTTTTCAGAATTTCGTGCATGTTGTTCATCTTTTAGTGGAAGCGCCTCCTTCAGCAACCAGATTTCTGGGCCTGATTTATCTTGGATGAAAGAAATGATGGGTCTGAGCTCTTCTCAAAGTGTCTCTTTTCTACATCACCCCTTCTTTCTTTTTTACACTTAGTCATTTTTAGTTATCTTATAGATTTTGCACTGTTATCACACTTTGATTAATTATGCTGTCTGCAGTGAAGGTAAATGGGCATTATAAATTATATTAATTTGTAATGTTGTCACTGTGTCTTTAATCTTTCTCCATCAATGGAGTACTGCTACCTGTGAGCGCCTGCCCCTAGGGAAGAATACACAGGTTCAAAATGCCATGGTTTTGGTGCTGCCCTTCATGACCAAAATAAACCTGTTTGCAGCATCGCAGCATATTTGTACCACAGATCCTGTTCAATTGTGCGCTCTCTGTTTTCTGTTTATTCACTGAATTTTTCAATGAATGCTGCATTTGTTCGGTAGAACCAGATAGCTGCTCTCTTTTGTTCTTCTAATATCATAGACATATATTTTTTGGGGGGGGCTGCAGTAATTTGGCTATTTGAAGGTAAATTTTCAGATAGATACCCTTTACTTGTTTTATCAGCCTGTTTACAAGAATCTTAGTAAAAGTTTTATTGTAGTCACTACATATGAACATCTAGCTAGTAGATTGTCAAGGAAGGGATCACTGTTACCAATTCACTCAAAGCACATTAAAGCTCATAATCTGCAAAGCCATTCAAAATCATTAATACACAAAGAAGCGTTTGTGGCTACAGAGCATCATGTGGTGCTGAAACCATATTCTAACTAAATGCGACTACAAACTTGGACGGCCACTCACAATTAAGGAAAATAATTCTCTCCCACTCATGGGGAATGTTTAAAACAATTTCTTTATTTATAAAATTAAGTGGTAGCACCCCACCAAAACATCTCGTCAGTTTCAAGTTATCCAACTCTTTTCAAGGTCTTGAAAAGAGTTGGATAACTTGAAATGTTGACGCAGATGCTTTGGTAGGGTGCTACCACTTAATTTTTATAAATAAAGTAATTGTTTTAAACATTCCCCACGAGTGGGAGAGAATTATTTTCCTTAATTGTGTGTGGCTGTCCAAGTTTGTAGTTGCAAAATCATTAGTATCTGAGTCAGAATCCATTCATGATTAAAACATACTATATATAAATGGAGAAATAACCTGCCATTCACAAAAAGGTTTTAAGTGAATGGGGTAATTTGCACCTTTGCTCTCACCAAGTATTTCCATCTTTGTGACAACATGTTTTCTGATAGAATATCTCAACAAAGGATATTAAGTGCTTAAGAACCAACGTGCTAATTATGACTGACCTGGCAAATAATTGAGGTGAATTAATATTCAAGAAAATAAGATGTGCCAGGTTTGACTGTGGCAGATGACAGCTACTGAGGGTGTTGGATGATTGAGGCTCTAAACAAGGGGGATGGTTGGTACAGAGGGCAAAGCTGACAAATAGCATGGGTGGTGGCAAATTGAGGAGATATAATTGAGAGGACACTGTAAACAAAACTATCCAGTAAGATATACGTTACCAAATCTTTATGAACTACTCTCCAGAAGCTTGGGCTTTTTTAATATAACTACAACTTCCTTGACCTCAATACCCATACATTATTACTAAAACAGTAATTATGACCAGCCCTGTAATATGCCAGTGAGATATACAGGGAGGCACATCCAACAACCCTAAATGGGATCACAGTAGCGTTCATTGATATGTGCATATTTATCATTGGCAGCAACATAATGACACACAACTGTGATCCCTGCAGACAACTGGAACTAATCCCACCTGAGAAGGCAGCTCAAGTAAATCTCCTAAAAGGGAAATGTCCATGAATAACTGGGTGTAAAGCATGGTCCAATTAGCTATTTCACAAAAGTAATATTTTTTTTTTACCTTATAAATCATTTACTAGCTCCCTCATATCTGGCTGATCCTGCCTCCTTCCCCCCTGCAGGCATTTGACAATGGCGCGGCACACCCATAACCATCTGTGGCTGTCTCAGTATGATGTTTCATATGGGGAGCAGCCGGGGCGCGTGCCATATACTGTCAGTGCAAGTCCTGCTCTTCAAAGCTCCAGTTAGACTGCTGGAGGCAAAATAAAGCAGTGTGATTTTTCTGCTGGCAGATCACAGTTGTTGTGGGCATGTCTTGTTCGGATCAAGGGTCAACAGGGGAATTTTAACTTTATTAATCTACAACAATACTACATTAAAAGTTAAAAACCCATGTGGCACAGAGTGTTAGTAATCAAAACTGTATACTCTCGTAGCCTCTTTAGTGGCATGTGTAGATGTAATTCAAGTCACCCACAAGCTTTTGATATTCAGAGACTATGAAACGCCCTGTCATGTTGCAAAGTGTACAAAGCGCAAAGGAATCCTTCATTTGCTTTTCTGCTGCTTTATAGTTAGGAATTGAATGTATAAAGCTGGCAATTAGTGAAAGATGTTTGCAGTGATTGCAGTGATTACAGTGCTGCTGTTTGCTTTTGGGCTGGTTTTAAGCGCAGTCACAAATTGTATAAAGCTGGTGATTCATAGCAGGGGCTTGCAGTGATTACAGAGATGCTGTTAATTGATTTAGTCACCTGAATCACTTACATCATGGCACCCATTAAGTTAAATTTTAGATTTAGGCAGACAAACTTTTTCACTCTACTGTTTTCGCTGCACCGTGGCAGCATACTGACTGGATGGGTTTGCGAGGGAGTGAGTTTGCAAGGGAGTGAATTGTCGGGAGCAAATTTAGTGGGAGCGAATTGACGGGAGCGAGTTGTCATGTATCTGCTTTCTGCATGTGAACCAAGCAACATCTTCAATTGTAATGAGCCCATTTGTACAGCTGTGGGTGGAGCCTGCAGTCATCTTGTAATCACTCACTCTGAAAATGTGTGATTGTGAAATGTTTCCTGTTGGAGTTTCTGAAGTATCCTTCTGAAACTCCAACAAAGCTGAAAACAGTCCACCACGGTTGCTCACTTTCAGAGCTGAAGTGGCACTATTTCAGCCGCAACTTCTGCATGTCGGCACAAGACCTGCGCATGCTCACATAGCGTGCATGTGCAGTTCCACTAGTACCACCATCTTGGGAATGGCATTGTGCAATTCCATGCAACTGCACATGCATGAGTGCCATCACCGTTACCATCTTGGGGATGACATTCAGCGGTGCTTATGATGCTCGTTCTTCAGAGCTTCTGCAAGCTCACCACAGCTGTATCGGCTCTGTCTAAAGCTTGCTTATCTACTGGTGTGTGGGGGGGTGGGCACACTGTCCTTCAAAACTGAGACATCAAGTGGGTCTAAAACAAGCAAAAAAGTGGTTCAGTGTACTTTATTGTTGCAGCATGTCTGGCTACAAGAAATCCGAATTGGTTGTTATCAGAAAATTGGCCCAGCCACATTGTTTTCAGGGGGTGAGGCAGCTAACCAGTCACATAACAAGCAAACCAGACAGCCTGGAGGACATGCAACATTTCACTGAGTGGGCTTGATCCTGAGGTAGAAAGTTGCATGGACAGGTCTATCTCCTCTCACAGCATTGGGTGGAGTTTTTTTTCCCTATCCTTATGGCTACCATTATTATCCTGAAGCTCTCATTTACTTTTCATTCACCTCTATAGCTGGACTGCAACTCCCAAATTCTGTAACATGACTTAGTCACAATTTCTTAGGTACATACAAACATACGACAATGCCAACAGAATTAGGCCACTTGGTCTATCAAGTCTGCTAGAGTGTGCAGCTAACATTTTTAATTTGCAGCTGCCCAACCCCCTCTTCCTGCTTCCCAGTTACCACCCCCCCTCACCCTATCCCATCCCCTTTTGCACAATACTACCTCCTCTGGCAAAGCATTCCATTTATCTACCACCCTCTCTGTAAAGTAGTGTCTCCTCATTTCCCTCTTAAATTTACCCCCCTCCAATTTAAGAATATGACCTCTCGTTTCCCTCCCATTCCTGAACTCAAAGATCCCATCATTACCAGTTTTGTTTATCTCTTTTAAGTACTTAAAAGTCTCAATCATGTCTCCCTGATCTCTTCTGTCTTTCAGGGAATATAAATTCAGTTCCCTTAACCTATCCTCGTGTGGCCTATCATGCAATTCCTGAATCATTTTCATTGCCATATGTTGAACCCCTTCTAGCAATCTCACATCATTCTTCAGGTATGGGCACCAGAATCACACAAAGTACTCAAGGTGTGGCCTGACTAGTGTCTTATAGAGTGGCAGGATAACTTCCTTGTTCCTAGAGGAGATGCCCCTCGCAATATAGCCCAGCATCTTGTTGGCTTTGACTGCTGCTCTCCTACACTTATCAGAATTGTTATTGTTCCCCATAATCACTACCCCAAGGTCCTTCTCCTCTTCAGCAGTATCTATCTGCATCCCCCTCAGCTGATAACTCCATCTAGGATTCCTTGCACAGAAGTGCATTACCTTGCATTTCTTCACATTAAACCTCAGTTGCCACACTTCTGACCACTCTGCCAATTTATCTAGATCCTCCTGTATCCCACACCCACCATCTATATCATCCACTACTGCACCCAACTTTGTGTCATCTGCTGCTCGGGAGAAGGGGAATCAAACCCTAATCCCCGGGTCTTCACTCCACCAGGGTGCTTGTGCCTTAGCCACTCCGCCACAGGATCGGCTTAACTAGGCACAGCACTTCTAGCATCTTCACTCCTTCCTCCAGTTCCTAGTGTGCAACAGGGGTAGTGGTAGTTTCCTACCGCTATTATATATCCCTGTCACTGTACTTCATTCCACGCTTTAAACCATGTGGTTATTCATGCTCTGCTTCAGCAGTGCTATATTGATCTGGTACCAGCCAACAGAATTTGGCAACTTCACAGGCAGCGTTCAAAGTTTACATTTTGCAGATTGTTTTTCCTAGTGTCAATGGTCTGCCCCCCCCCCCCACCAATCATTGCTCCACATAGAGTAAAATTCCCTGATGTGTAGTGGTCTCCCATCACCCCACTGATCACTGGCCCAATGTAAAATTAAATTCCCTGTTGTCTAGTGGTCCCCCCCATCCTCTGATCACTGGCCCAATGTAAAATTACATTTCCTGGTGTCTAGGTTCCCCTCCCCACCAATCACTGGCCCTGTGTAGAATTAATTTCCCTAGTGTCTAGTGGTCCCCCCTGTCAATCACTGGCAAGATGTAAATCAAAAGTTTCCCTGGTGTCCAGTGGTCCCTCCCGCCACCTACACCCATGCTAGAGCAAAACATATTTCCTGGCATCTAGAGTTCCTTCCCCTCACCAGTACCCATGCCTGATGTTTCAAAACTTATTCCCTGGTGTCTAGCAGACCCCCCCTGGCAGGTAGTGCCCCTCACCCCAACCATAAGTGGTTGACCGGCATAGCCCTGCACTCTCCACCACACCCGCTGCCTGATTGAGCTGTCAGTGAATGAGCACATATTTGTACAAGCATGTGCTCATTCATTGGCACTTCATGCTCATTCATTGAACTCATTCATTCTGTCAACTGTGCAGACAAGAGTGGAGGTATGTTCTGGTCACTGTCAGGGGGTTTGTATGTGGGAACGGCATTGTGGATCATCTACAATACAATTTCCCCCCTCCCAAACCCTTGCCAGTGACCAGGACAGACCTCTGCTCTTGTCTGTGCCATGGACAGAATGAATGATTGCAACTTGCAAGCTGGCCTGCAAATGAATGAGTGCATGCTTGTTCCAGTAAGTGCTCATTCATTGACATCTCAGTCAGGCAGCTGACATGGTGGAGAGCAGAGGGCTGTGCCAGTTGCCTGCTTGGGGTCACGGTGGGAAGAAATTGGGTTGGTGGGGCATTTCTTGCTTAGGTGTGGTGGTGGAGGGGTCAGCTACACACCGGGGAATATGTTTTGATCTTGCATGGGAGTGGGCAGCAGGAGGGGCCACTGGAAACAGGGAAACTTTATGATTTACATCGGGCAAACGACCATTGCAGAGGACCATCAGACACCAGGGAAATTAACTTTTCATTGATCCGGTGATCAGCTGAGTGGGGGCCACTAGACACCAGGGAAATTAATGTTACATTGGGCTGGCAATCAATGAGGGGGGACCTCAAGGCACCAGGGAATTTAATTTTACGTGGGGCCTGTGATCAGCGGGGGGGTGCACTAGACATGAGAGAATTTTATTCTATGTCAGCCCTATGATCAGTGAGCATGGGGAACAACTAGACACAAGAGAAATATTGGTCCTGTGATCGATGGGAGGGAGGGAGGGTATCACCATTTCTAACTTTGCCTTAAGTGCAATTTGCATTTAAAAAAAAAGCAAGAAGTTACAAGTAGCAAATTTCCTATCAGACAGGGAATTTCCTAACAGGGAAACTTCGCGAAATGATCTGCGTAAGTGGATTTTGAGACTTTGACAGAAATTCACCTGTGAATTAAAACTTTGTTGCATCTCTACTCCAAACTGTCTTTTTCCTTCACCCTCATAGATTTAAATCATCAGCAGATTACCAGCATGATATACGGTTCTCAAGAGAACCTCTTGGAGTGAACTTTTTGTCAGACTTGATGCTGCGTCTTAGTCATGAAGCCTGTTTGTTATGCTGCTACACTGACCATAGTGTATGAACTACGGCAGTACACCTCCTATCACAGCAGGAATGGACATGAAAAAGATAACGGGTGTAATGAGCCATCATTCAGGATCCAGCCTAAGACGTTCGTGGGGATCCAGCCTAAGACGTTCGTGGGTAGGATTTACAGAGAGCAGATTGTGATGGAGCATGACTCTGTCAGTGATTGCACTGGTGTAACAAAAGCCACAATAAATTACCTTTGAGCCCAGCCATTGCACCACACAGACATCTGCACTATGGATCAGCCATCAACTAGGAATGCAGCACTTGGCACAATGCTACCTAATTCAGACAACCACATCATATGAGCAGCAAAAGCACAATATTATAGCAGTTTACAAAGACAACAAGCAACAACCAACCTGTTGTGTTGAACAACTGCTACATGGAGCATGTAGAATTCATTAATTTCATGAAACAGAGTTGATAATGAACCAAAATCTTTCCAGATAAACAACAGTCCAACTCAGGGTCATATTTGTTTTATTGTTTTTCACCCCTAAGTTAATTGGACCATTTTAGCTCTAAAAGTTGAAAAGTTAAAATTAACATAAGAATCTGCAGCTAGAGTAGATATCCCTGCATTAGAGTCAATGACCTTTTCCCTCCAATGTTTTAAGGTTTCTAGTTCTTCCTACTGGAAGGAATATACCTGGAAATTGCGAGTTAGATTTTTCCTTACCCCAGTTGCATTTGCTAAATTCTTGGCTTTCCAGGTGAGTAGCTGCTGGGGAGATTGCGGATGTGATCTTGCAGACCAGGCTCACAATCTCTGGGAGTGCCTACTTTTGGCCCCTTTCTGGAGTGAAGTACTCCATGAAATTGTCTTTATATATGATTGTGCAGAACTTCTTGTCCCACTCTATATTCTAACCACTACCCCTCCAGAGGGGGTGAGAGTGGATAAAATAGCTTATGGGCAGATTACTCTGTTGGTTTTAGTTGCCAAAAAATACTATTACCAGACTGTGGTAAACTAGGCATGTAACCATTAAGGAGATTTGACTTACCTTGGCTCAGGAATTATATACTTTAGAACGTCTTTCGGCCAAATTGACAAATCGTATAAATTCTTCAAGCACAGGTGGCATAAATAGGACATGCATCAGATTGTTTCTTTCCCTGAGTTTGTTCCTTGAGGATTGATGGGTTAATTCCTTCCCATGGTTAGTTTACTATAGGAATCCCTTTGCTTTCCCCTTTTGCAAACTGGGGTTGGCATTGGAATTGGTTTTCTCTTTATAGGAAATTTGTCTTTGTTCATTGGTTCTTAAAATGACCTCTTCCTACCCTGTAATGCATTATTATGTACAATCACGTGTTCTAAATATAGTGGATTGTTTTATTCATTTTTATTCCTTAGGTTACTAACGTATTATCAGAAAATTGCATTTTCATATAGATTTGCTTTGGTTTTACTTGCTTAGATAGTTAACTAATTGTTAGATTTCCTGCTTTATTTCTACATAATAAATAGAGATGCTAGATATGTACTGTTTCCATATAGCTTATCTCTAATGATTTTTACATGGATACCCCTGTTATTTTTAGAAATCTGTGCTTTGTGACACCTATGGATCACTGATTTTGTACTCTGTATATGCTACTATATATTCATTACCTGGTTCCTGTCACCTGCTACTGTTATTTATATATATATATATATATATATATATATATATATATATATATATATATATATGACTACCGTATATTTGTTTTACTTTTGGAATTCAATAAACATGAAAATATAAAAATTAAAAATAAAGACATTTTTTATTGTTGAAACCATGAATATGTCTCTGTCATATTTTTTATTACACTTAACCCGTTTTATATGTGCAATAGCACATTCCAAAGTGTGGGTTATTGACAGACAAGGGCACATCCCAGGTGCTGAAGGCAGTCAGAGCAAGTGCCTTAAGTCTCACAATGCACCTGGGACATGCTCTTATAAGTCAATAACTCACATCTTCTTGTGTCTTATGTAAGGACTAAGACACAATGAGGTGTGGTTTATGGACTGATAACAGCATGCTCCAGGTACATAATGTCAGGTGAGCTGTGTCAGTGGCTCAGTAGGTAGCACACTCGCCTCTGAGGCTGGGAGATCAGAGAGCTATGGGTTTAATTCCCACATCTGGCACTTGGGTTAATATCCCAGTACTGACACTGTAGTGCAGCATGAGAGGGGTGCTACACTTCTGAAGTACTGTCTTTCGGATGAGACGTTAAACCGAGGTCCCATCTGTCTGGATTGGTGGTAGTTCAGGTGGATGTTAAAGATCCCATGGCACTTATCAAAAAGAGTAAGGGTAACTTTATTAAATATTCACATATACATCAAACTCAAACAACAAATAACATCAAATCAATACACCCTCATATTTCTATAAATAAACTAAAAAACAAAAGTGAAAGTAAGCTTAAACTCATACACTCCAACTCTTCACAATTAACAAAAGCAAATTCTAAACATTTATATGCTTACCTATTATTCTTATTATTTTTTTCTCCCCTTCTTTTTTTTTTTTACTTATATTTAATAAAGTGAAGAAATCCCCTCCACCAAACTTTGACTTTACCCACATCATATATTTGACATTCTTCCATATAAACTTTATGTAAAACATTGGTTGCATAAATTCTAAAGCCTTCAAATGATGGTCTCTTTTGGTATAAGCCCATTGAACTCTAGTTTGCCATAAACAAAACCGAACTAGCCAAAGACTCTTAATGTATTTTTCTCAAACCACTCAAAAATTGAGGAAAAATACCAATCACCAGGAGATCATAATCCATTTTTCTAACCATGGAGATCCCATACCTGGAGCTAGAAAACCCCATAATTTGGAGGAAAAGAACAATGCAAAAAAAATGCTCCATCGTCTCCCTCAAGATTAACACAATCTGGATAAGGACAACTTCTTTCTTCAATTGACTTATGTTTAGCCGTACCCCTTACATTTAGTCTCCCATACATAATTAGCCATACATTTTCCCACATATAAGGGGGAAGCCTATTATTATTTAACTGCACCAACACATTACTTTTATTATCACTTGGACAATTTTTAAAGTTTGGTTCTATCTGAAAAAATTGAACCATAATTTCTTTGTACAACCCCTTTACTGTACATCTTAAAATCATGTCTTTTGAGATTTTCCATTTAAACAATTTCTGTGCCGCTGGCTTAAAATATTCCGGAGTCCTAAATCTTGTAGACCATTTCGGAGCCAAAGGTCTCCACATACTCAGGTATGCTTGCAACCGGTTCCGAAATACTAAAACGTCTAGCTCTGTAGAACGCCCTAAACTTTTCTTTAAAGAAAAGGCGAAAAATAGCGAGAAACAAAATACTACCGGTCCACCATCCCCAACCCCCCTTGTTTTCTGTCAAGATATGTGCATCCCCTCTTAACTGGATTCAATCTGCTTCCCCATAGCATCTGGAAACAGATGCTATATATTTTGTTTCTAGCTGTACTGGTAATGGAAAAATCACTGCTATATACTGCAGTCTAGGTAAAATAAATTGCTTTATTATCTGAATCCTCTTAATTTTGGAAAATTTAAACCTTTTCCAGATCATTACTTTCTGTAGAATTGCGTCTAGAACACCTGACCAAACCTCCAATGGGCAATTTTGATTCATAAACTCTACGCTAATATTTTCAAGGGTTTTAGAAAATTCAACCGATTTAAATGAAAACAACTTTCTTTGATAATTACCCAACAACAACCCTCTTGATTTATGTGTATTCAATTTAGCATTCGCTACCTCTGCATAAGTGTTAAACACTGTATAGAAACTAGAAAAATCCGTATAGTTAGAGAAATATAGACAAATATCATCCGCAAATGATTGTATTAGACAAGTGTTCGAAGTCCCTGGCACCTTTATTCCCGACCATAAGGGTGGAACGCAGATTGCTCTTATTAAAGGTTCTAAAGAAAAGTTGTACAAAAGCGGGCTTAATGGACACCCCTGCCGCACTCCACATTTCACAATAAAACCTTCCCCCAAAGTACCTTTCAAAACTGGATAAACTTTCGCATTATTGTATAACCCCATTATGAGCTGTATGATAATCTGCGGAATACCAAACCACTTGAGAGATGAAAATAAAAACTCATGATCGACCCTATCAAATGCTTTCTCAAGATCTACCGATACAATTACACCCGACTGATCCCCTTGCCCAACCTGCTCAATTATGTCTCTAATTAAACCCAATATTGAATGAATTCTTCTGTTAGGAATCCCACTGTGTTGAATCGGTAAAAACAACCTCTCTACCACCCCCTTCAGTCTATTGTTAATTATCGTAGTCAAGATTTTATAATCTGAATTCAAAAGAGTTAAAGGCCTCCAGTTCCTAAAATCACCCCTATCTCCAGATTTAAAGATATATCTGACGCCTTCTGTAAAAGAATTTAACATCACCCCTGTTGTAAGAAAAAATTGAACACTAACCAGAGACATTCTACTAATTCAGATGAAAAACTTTATAAAACCATTGGATAACCCATCTATACCAGGGACACATTCTGTTTTAGTGAGTTAATAACTTCCAGAATTTCAGATTTTGAAAAGGGCGCCCTAATTTCTTCAGACCATCATTGTCCCTATTTTCTTTTAAACTAGGCCCTAAAACTGATTAATCAGGAGTGACGATGGAGCAACCTTTGGTTCAAGATCCCTAAAGTGCTCTTAATAATTTCTCCTAGTGCAGTGATAGAAGAAACCTTAGTATCTCCTTGGACTAAAAATTCTAATGTCTCCTTCTCCTTAACTGCTTTACATAGTTCGAAAGGGTCTCCAAACACAGATTTTTAAATGATTCTGAATTAATGCTTGCAATGATTTTGCTCTATCATACTGTCTCTTCTTCATTAGACTTTTAATTTCGGCTATCTGTTCTGAAAAATTACCTCTAGAAGAATTCGCTACATGATAGAATATATTGGAGCTGTTTTCGAGTTTAAGATAATCAAGAAAATTTTCGTTCCTCTTCCTAACCCCATATTGTTTAAACCACCCAATACAATCTGTTTTAGTTTCCTGCCACCACACCCCAAGATCTTGATACAAAAAGACCACTGACAACCTGGCATTCAGAATACAGTGAATGGAATTTGAAACTACCATCTCTTGAAGGATTGACACATTCAATTTCCATATAGCTTTATGACTAAGAAACCCTTGCTGTGTCCCTACCTTGATAAGTATCAGAGCATGGTCCGAAAATTCCATAGGAATAACCTGTGGACTATGGAACGGGATTCTTTTAGATATAAACAAATAATCAATCATAAAACTTTTCCTTTGTAAAAAGTACCAACAAGCCCCCATCCTTACTATCCATACAACTTACCAGGTCTGCTGTTTTCACAATATTCTGAAGACATCCGAATCACAATAGATTTTCTTCCCTTGCTCCAACCTATCTTTACCTCTGTACCTTTTTATTACAATTAAAATCCCCAAAGAATTGGAATAGTTGTCATTAGAAAGGGTCGTATGTCTGAAAAACATGCAACCCTCCCAGCTTTGATTGAGGGCTATAAATATTAATTAATCTGATCTTTTAGCAAACCAACAGCCTTCTAGAATCAATACTCTCCCGGACAGACTTCTATCAACTTATGTAGCCTAAAGTTAAAGGAGTTAAAAAGAATTCCCACCCCATCCGCCCTGTCTTCACCAAAGGACCAAAACGAGGGTCCCCATGGCCAATCCTTAGTGAAAGCACTAGCTTGATTACTAGTAAACATCCATGTTTCCTGCAAAAAACAAATGGATATATGCAAATCAGCTATTACCTGAAATACTGCACGCCTTTTCAGGGTTTTTAACAAACTATGGGTGTTTAAGGAAGCCCATGTAATCTCCATCATAACTTACCAAACCGAACTGACCACCTGAACTATTCTCATTTCTTCCTCCTCTTCTTTTTTTTTCCCTTGTAATCATCCTTTTGTATTCTCCTTCCCTCTTGGACTGATATTTGGGAATCAGTATCCCTCATATCCATCTCTGAATCTCCCCAGGACAGTTCCTCAAACGGATTTTTAGATTCAATACCATCTACCTCTACCGGCACCAGATTCTTCGCCGTCCTACTAGACCTTCGTAATAATGGAGGGGCTAGTGGGGGTTGAAGTTCGCCCTGACCCATTCCACTCTTCTCTTCCAAATCATCTGAATAACAGACCGGCTGGAGAAGCTTCAACCCCCCTTCCCCAGCTTCCTGCTTCTGAACCGCTTTGCCCACTATCTTAACTTCTTCTTTCTGTTTACCCCTGTTCTGGTTATTTAACACCTCTTTAACGCCAATAGATACCTCATGCTGAGACACCCCTGCATCTTGCGCTTGTTGGATCAGAAGGTCCGATACTCCACAAGCCTGCTTATTCTGGGCCGCCCAGGGACAATCTTTAAAAGCATGATTTGTTTTCACACAAGTCGCATTTTAACGTGGTTTGAACAGAATAAAGTAATATGACCCACTTCTCCACAATTATCACATTTTGGCTGGTCACAAACATTAGATAAATGTGATTTGGATCCACATCTATAGCAGGCCCTGGGCTGCCCACTGTAAAAGCAGACCCCCCTATCTCTTCCTAACATAAATGAATTAGGAATATGTTCCACCCTCGTCGCGGTTTGTTTTAGTTTCACCTTAAATTTCCACCCTCCAGTCCAAAATAATTCTGAATCCAAAATGGGATCTGGTTCACTAATACTTCACATTATGTGCCAACCAAAATTTAATATCTTCCACCTGAACACCCTCATTCCTAAACATCACCGTCACAAACTTTATCAAAGGTTTAGACAGAGGAATAACAAAAAAGGTGTCCATAAAGGAGAAAGCTTTACCTGGTTGTACCTTTCCCAGAAAATGTCAAGTAAAGCAGGTGAACAAAGCTAATATCAAAATTGTCCTCTCCAAAATGTTGATAAAAGCAAATACGTCCCTGGGAGAGAACTTCAAAGACCCTTTAATTAATGTCTTACCAACATAATATCTGTTTGGTCTTTCCTTTAAACCCCCTTTATACCGAATCCTTACAGCATTCCTCCTAGGTGCTGCCTCCCTCTTACACTGTGAAATAAACTGGATAAAAGGGTTTTTCTGGCTTCTCTCCACTAATTGTCGTCTGCTCAATATTATTAACATTAACACTCTTATCCTTAATTGCAGTCACATAATTATTCTCCTCTCCACTACAGAACACTGATCTCCCTTGCTACTTTCTTTTACAATGGCAGTATCAGAGTAGAAACTCTATCCCCTTCCCCACCCTGGTTTCCAGTCTGGTGAAGCAGTCTGCAACCCCAAACATTTTCCCATGAAGAGTCAGGTGTCCACACTCCATGATCTTTCTGCTTCCAGCCAGCAGCTGATAAAGCAGCTTGGGGTGACCAGGAGCCATCATGTTCCCCCATTGCCCCCAAACTACCAGAAACTCCTTTTTTTCCAGCACCCAAGTCACGTATTTGAAAAGCCTTAAAGGCTTTATTGTCAGATGTAAAAGAAAATTCAGTCACTCCCTCTTGCTGCCCATGCTTTGTTTGAAAAGTCACAGATTCAGTTTTTGAAGCAGCCATCACCTTAGGATTGTATACAAATCCTGAATCTTTAGTTATTGGAATCGTAGGAAAGTTAAGTGTCATATTCACTTTACTTACAGGTCGCGAGGGTTGAGAAACCAAGCCATTACCTCTCGCTCCTGCATCCTGCTCGTTTCTCTCAGTAGATTGCCCCTTATCCACCTCTGACTCCCGTCTCGGTCCTCCAACCTCCATATCCACTTTCTTTTGCTCCGAAACAAGGATTCGTCCTGCCAGAACCGCTAACGTGGAACCTCTTCTCGACCTAGCCGCCATCCCCTTCAGCGTTGCCGGCTTCTCCTGCCGGTTAAAGGAACCAGGCTCCTTTATAATGTGCTCCAACAATAAGGGGTCCTCCGCATGTACAGCCTTAAAGGAACCCTCTCTTGATAGAAAGGCTCAACCTCCTCCATTCTCCGTCCAGAAATCGGCACCATCCTGCTAGAAAAAAATGCTCCGTTTAGGCAACACCTCAAGACCGCCGTCCTCGTACTGCTCTGCGCTCACCGGCGCTCTCTCCTTCACGTCTTGCTGAGACTGAGCCATGCTGCACTCAGTCGCCACTCCACAACGCCCATACTCCCCCTCTGGCCACTGGAACAGCAGCACAGTAGGGGGATTTCCCCGGTGTCCTGGCCAAATTTCCCTCATTCACTAAAAATACCACCAACAGTTTAATCTAGTTCAAGGTCAGTTGGCATTCATCTGTATCCCCCTCCCCCGGGTCATGCCTGAAAATAGGTAGAATTTGTCTAGTGCACTTACCCGGTCAACAAAAACTAAATAAAATAAATATAATGAGGCATGAGGTGTTTTCACCGAGTGCCTTTAGCACCTGGGAAGTGCTATTACCAGTCCATAAACCACACCTGAGTGTCTTATTCCGCTTATAAAATGGGTCCCCCTTCCATAACATCCCTAGGTAAAAAACAAGTTATTTTAAAAAAAAGTATCCCAAAAGGTGTTAAAGATGCCAAATAGAGAAAAATAGTCCATATCTACTGCAGAGTTGCAGAGTATATGTAACATGCAGCCATGAGAGGGCGATGGTATCTTTTTTAAATTTCATTTATTTTACATTGACACATGACTCTCTGCAGCACACCTTCTACCACCTGCCTTGCCTGTTTGTTATTCATTTGCATTTTGCCAGACAGTAGTATATAATTTTTTTAATAAGTAAAATGGCACCTCATTGTCACACAGCTCTCTGCAACACACCTCCAGTGTCCCTGCCTTGCCTGCTCATTATGCCTTTGCAACAGACAACTACTTTATTTTTTTTTAATAAAAAATGTCACCTCGTTGACACTGGTTGGGTATTCCATCAATCATGTACTACAGCCTCCAGTTCTGTCTCTCTCCACTCTCTTTGAAATGCTTGCAGCTGTCAGCTGCTTCAGCCCACTACACTGTTTCAAGTTAGGCTGAGATCATATAGGGAGAGAGAGGGAGAGATCATCTACACATCCTGGTCCATGTTTTGTCCATGTCTTTCTTCCCCCTAGGCATAAGAGGGTGTGTTGGGGGAAGAGTTACAGGTGGATCAGCTGTTTTTGGTCATGATTGGGGAGGGGCAGAGGGCTGCGGAACGCAGCTGGGAACAGAGAACAGCTTCATGGAAGGGGAGCACAGGAACACAGTGGAGAGCAGAGCTGAAGCACGGACACTCTTCGGGAGAGTGGCAGTGCAGTCTCCATAAACATTTTCCACCCGAGGGCTAAATGAATGGATTTCAGCAGTTCATTTGGACTTACATACAAATTTAAACATTTGCTTTTCGGCATTTTTTCAATTTTGTTTTTAAACAAAGCTAGTGGAGGCACAGGTGTTGGCTTTCATTTGAAAGCCGTTTCTTGGCAGCATGTGCGAGAATGCTTGGCAACTTTTTTTTTAAATTCTAATTTTCTCCTAATTTTCCTGAGCTGGATGGCAGCGAAGGTCACAGAAAGTGGTTCCTTGTACTCAACACTAAGTATCATAACACAGGGGAATCTGAGGTGTGCTTTAGAGTGGGGGGGGTTGGGAATCCAGCTTAGCCACTGCAAGATGGAGTTTGTGGCACAGTGACCTGGGTTATTCTCCATCCTGCTTGGCTGAAGAGGTGCCAGTTGGCACAATATGCCCTGATAAGGATACAGCCAGAGGTACCTCTCAGCCAATCAGGACAGAGAAATCTCCTGACCCGTTTTATAATGTTTACATATATACCATTACACTTGAGTAATGTATTAATGTATATCAACATGCATAGGCTAAACAAGAAGATACAACAGGGCACTGGTTGTCTGGAGTTAAGGCACACCCAGGTGCCTAATGAGGAACAAGGTGCTTGTGCCAAGTGCCTTCAGCACCTGGAAGTATATTCACCCCAGACAACCAACCACCTGGAGTGCCTTATTGCACCTATAAAAAAGGTAACATTTTAACATGTATTGTGTAATGTAATGTATGTATATTTTATACTGGTTCCATGTCAGAAGGGTGAACAAATAACATTGAACCATCACTACAGCGCCAAACCCACAGCGCGAACACTTTTCAGAAAGTGTTTTCCTGCAGGGGCTCCATCCCCTCCCATTTTGCCTTGTGGGAGGCTTTGCCCCTTAATTTATATTCCTACTCAGGGAGGCAGAACTCGGGGATGGGTGCAGAACCATGGTCTCACAAAAGTGTTGGCGCCGTAATTTCTTCGCCATTGTGATGGTTCGCTGTTATTCATTCACCCTCTTCATGGGATACCATTTATACCTACTGTGTGTGAATCCCATCAGCCCCCACTTACATACTGCATGACCCTCAGCAAGTCACTTAACTTGCTTGTGCTCCCAGGTCACACCTGGAAACAAGTTCCAGCTTAGTGTGCCTTTCCTGGTTTCACATTTCCTCCCTTCCCACTACTGTGAACCCAATCTCCCTAGACATGGCTGAAAATGGATCTTTGATCCAGTCCACTTTCCTAGTAAAATAAATAAAATAAATAAATAAATAAAATAAAAAAGGTAAACTGAGAAACATTTTAATAAAACAAAAAATACATTTTTTTAATAACAGGATTTTTTTTAAAGTGACTACTAAAAAGTAAGTCCTTCCCCACCAGTCAAGCATCTGTCATTCCACACATTCAGTAGATGTATTTTTTTTTCTTTATCATGGAATACTGAAATTCAAATTGCTGCCAAATTCTTCTGGCAGAATGTTCCTCTCCTCAGGCAAAGCCAGATCAGAGTAGTCAGTTAGGGTGGGCAGACTGTATGGTCCGGTAGGCCTTTGTCTGCCATCAATGTCTACAGTACACTGTACATAGAAACATAGAATTTGACGGCAGATAAGGACCGCTTGGCCCACCCAGTCTGCCCATTTCCCTACCTGATGGACAAATTGCAGATCCTAGTTAACCAGCAGCCTACTTCTTCCTACCCCAACCCCCTAGACTTGCCTTATGACTGTCCCATGCGTGCTTGAATTCCACCACTGTTTTTGACTCCACAACCTCCTCCGGAAGGCCCTTCCATACATCCACAATCCTCTCTGTGAAAAAATACTTCCTTAAATTATCTCTGAGCCGCCCCCTTCTATCTTCAAATTGTGCCCCCTTGTTCTTGCACACCTCTTTTTTTGAAAGATGCTACCCTCTTGGACTTTGTTGATTCCCTTGAGGTACTTGAAAGTTTCTATCATGTCCCCACTCTCCCTCCTTTCCTCGAGGCTATACATATTAAGCTCCTTAAGTCTCTCTTCATATGTCTTCCGGTGCAGACCCTGCACCATTTTAGTTGCCCTCCTCTGGACAGCTTCCATTCTGTCTATGTCTTTGCGGAGATTGGGTCTCCAGAACTGCACGCAATACTCCAGATGTGGTCTCAAAAGCTGTCTGTACAGAGGGATAATAACTTCTTGTTTTCTACTGGTGATGCCTCTCCCTATGCATCCCAGTATTCCCCCAGCCCTCCTTGCTGCCCTCTCACATTGCTTGCCCACCTTTAGGTCATCTGATACGACTACCCCAGGTCCCTTTCCATTTTGTTGTTGTTAGTATCTCAACCCCCATTGTGTACTCTTCCCCTGGGTTTTTGTTTCCCAGGTGCATTACCTTGCACTTCTTAGCATTGAATCTAAGCTGCCATACATTTGACCATTCCTCTAACCTTGCCAAGTCTCTTCTCATCCTTTCCACCCCACCTTGTGCATCAACTCTGTTGCAGATCTTTGTGTCATCTGCAAAGAGACATACTTTTCCTTCCAGTCCCTCTGCAATGTCGCTTACATGTCAGTGTATATATGCACAACAGAAAGCCTTATAACATCTGGAGCTATGGTCTCAGATGTATCTGTGGAAGTGTAAGCAGCAGAGATTTTCCTGGCAAGCTGGTATGTATTTATTTTAGAAGTATTATTTTTATCTTTTACTTAATTCTACTTCATCTTGTTTCATGTGTAACCATGCATCTTTATCTCATTCCTTCAATCTCTTCTCTAACAACTTCTAATCTTCCTTGTAATGTAAGATAATAAAAGGAAAAAAGATGACTCCAAGTAAGTAAAAGCATCTCTGTGTCTCTGTCCAACACCATTTATCACTTGGTACAATATAATTAATCATACTTGTTCCTTTCACAGCTGGAGCTTAACAGCCTTAATATGTTTTATTTTCTGTCAGGTCACCCAGGCAGTGTTGGGAAAGATAAGGATGTTGTTGGTCTCCACCTCTAACTATCCTCCAGTCATGCTGTATAAGTCCAGTGGTGTAGCTGGGAAAATAATATTTATAAGCCAGAACCGTTCGGTGCCACTTTGCCGCACCCCCATTGTAGACATGCCCATACTTGTTACTCAAACCCCTTGTACACACCATAGCAGGAACTACACTATAAGAGGAAAAATACAGCAGTACTTAGTTTTATGCATTTAGCATCATGGAAAAACTAAAATATGGACCAACAATCATAATACCAGTAGGGGTGGATAACAGACTGTAGCAGTAACTACAGTCAATAGTCATAGCTCCAAATGCCCAAAATGCCATTTCACTCTCCAGTAAACTTGTAAGCCATGGCTTACTTGACACATGCGTATCTAAACCCGTGTATGACACTACTGATCGATTGTTGTATATGAAGAAAAGCTATATTCCATTTTTTCTCAAAACAAGTTTGTTATATTCATAAATCAACAAGCCTTAGAGAATTTCATAGTCATAGCTGCCTCATCAGATCACTCCTAACACAAAGACTGCTAGTGTAGTTTTCCTTTGCTGCAGAACAAGAGAAACAATGGCAGATGAACAAGATACAGGGTGCTAAATCTACCAAAGTTCACATAGCTGAAGGAAACATTCTGAAACAACTTAAATTACCTTTTTGTAACCTCTAAAATCACAACACCAATCTGGTGGGGGGGGGAGTGAAGACAAGCAGCACAGCCCTAGCATCCTCAGTATTAGCCACTATCCGCTATAAAGATGCTCAATAAATATGCACTCGTTAGGTTAATTTGGAAGGGTATGGCAAGGCAAATTTTGTTTTATGGGTGTACAATCCCTGAGGTTCTGGACACCTAGCAAAGCATAACAAAGATAAAGTATGAATAAAAGCACAATAAAATTATCAGAATAAATAAAAATCAGAATTGCAGCTATTAAGATAAGCTTCTGCTAATTAGAACAGTTGGTTGGGCTGGGAGATCACTCCATAAAAGCCAGGTTAAAGAGGTGGGCCTTCATCCTCGGCTTGAAAACACCAGTCAAGGGGGTCTTCTGGACTGCAGATGGAAGCGAGTTGCACAGGGTTGGCCAAGAGACACCAAAAGCCTGATCACCTGATGTCTTGAGCCAAGCCCTGGGAATGTCCAGGAGGCTCCTTGAAGAGGAGTGGAGGGAGTAAGCAGAAGTCACAGGTGTCAGGAGCTCTGACGGGTAGCCAGGACCCAGTCCATATAGGGCCTTGTAGGTGAGCAGGCTAACTTTTAAAAAGGACCCTCCACCTGACAGGCAGCCAGTGCAGAGCATGCAGGACTGGGGTCACATGGCAGGACCTGGACAGGCCTGTCAGCAACTGGGCCACCACGTTCTGCACCAGCTGCAGTCTGCGGAGGGTTCCTCCCATGACCATGAAGTAAAGAGAGTTACAGTAGTTGAGCTTAGAAGTAACAAAGGCATGTACCAGGGTTACAGATCATCGGGCGGAACAAGGGGCCTGATCCTGGTGATGTTTAGCAAGTGGTAGAAACCACTCTTAACTACAGATAATACCTGATTTTCAAAGGTCAGTCTGCAGTCCAGGATCACACTGAGATTATGCATTCTCAGGAAAGCCACCAACCGAGCAGACCCCAGGAAAAGACCTGTGTTCACTTCAGGAGACAACTCATCATGCCAGCAACCTGGCTTGATCACTAGCACCTCTCTCTTATCTAGGTTTAGTCTCAACCAGCTGAAAGCCATCCAGTCATTGATTTTAACAAGACAGCTGTTAAGCACGTCAAAAGCACCTGATGTTTTAGGTGCAAATGACAGATGCAACTGGGTGTCATCTGCATAGCAGTGAAACTCCACGCTATATTGCCGAATGATCTTGCCCAGGGGCAGCATGTACACTGCGAACAGCATCAGTGACAAGATCGAGCCCTGTGGTACTCCACATGACAGGGGCTTTGGGGAGGAGGAGGAGAAATTCCCCATCACTACCTGCTGCACCCTATCAGAGATAGGACTCAAGCCATCTGATGACAACACCAATGAGTCCACAAAACTCACAGGGTTGATCAAGAAGCACGACGTGGTCCACTGTGTCAAACGCTGATGAGAGATTGAGGAACACAAGACCGGACCTGTCTCCTCTGTCTCTAGCCCTGAGTAGATCATTATGCACCATAACTAGAGCTGTTTCTGTGCTGTGTCTAGCCCGAAAACCTAACTGAAATGGCTCATAGATGTCAAAGGACATGAGGCAATCCTTGAGCTACTGTGCCACCAATTTCTCAACAAGCATGCTGAAAAATGTCAGGTTGGAGATTGGAAGTTAATTTGTCAGGATGTTTGGCTCAAGGGTAGGTTTCTTAAAAAGGGATCTCACCAGCGCTCCTTTCAAAGTCACTGGGAATACCCCTTCCACCATCGAACACCTGGCAATCCTTGTGAACACCGGCCCAACAGCCTTGGCTCATCCCATTAAGAAATGCATTGGGGCTGGGTCCAGTTCACAGTATGTGTGCTTCAGCTCTAAGATCACCACAGTCACTTCAGACACCTCCACTGGCCTAAACTTCTTCAGATAGGCAGAGGGCCTCTGTTCCTCCCAGTCCAGCTACTGCAAGGCAATTGCCTCCCTGACGGAACCCCTGACCGAATAGACAACACTCTGTCAGAGAAGAACAGAGCAAACTCTTCACATAAAGTGGATGAAAAAGTTTTCTTTGACTGTAGACAGGTAGGATGAAGAAACCTGTCCACAGACCAAAAATGCTGAGAAGGTCTGTTCTTCCCTGCCACAATCTCCCTGGACAGGAATTCTGCCTTCTTCCGGGAGATTGCCCCTGGTACTCATCATAGTGAGCACACAGGTCAGCTTGTCAGCCTCCAGCTGGGTCTTCCACCAGCAGTGCTCCAACTTTTAACCCTTGATCTTCATTGCCTTGAGATCTCTATCAAACCAGGGGGATCTCAAGTGAGAGGATCTGGGTCATATACAACCTGGAGCGATGACATCAAGTGCTTCAGAAACCACCTTATTATAGGTGGCCACCACCTCAATTGTGCCAATCACACAAGCTGCATCTACTCTAGATAGATCAGCTAATGCCAGTAGTCCTTCTGGGTACAAACCCCTTAAAGGGCAGTAGCTAACCATCTCCACAGGGGACGGACTTTTGGGGGGGCCCCCCAAACATGAACCTCATGATGCATTGATCAGACCAAGAGACCAAATCAATCTTGAGGCTATCAACCCCAAGACCCAGCTGGAACACCAGATCAAGTGTGTGGCCATGATGGTGGGTCACAGTGGCAACAACTTGTACCAGGCCCAGTGATGACTGTCACAACCCCACTCAGCAGGCCAGGCCCTCTGCTCCCACAGTGCTAATCTCCGAGTGCAGTATTGTGAACAGTTAACTGAACAGGGTAACCCTCCTGTCTGTTTTGTGGGTTTGAATCAAACTTTGGTCTCGAGTTCTGGAGGGATTCAAACTGTGAACCTCTTGCTACCATACCCAGTGTACAGGCTTACATAATTCTGCTCTTCAGGGGGGCCAGATATCTTTTGCCTATGGGCACCTAACCAGGTGTACAAAATAAACCCTTAAAAACTCCATTAAAGAGCTCAGAATAAACTCTTACCTTTTCCAGTTTGGTAAACCAGTAAGCTATGCCCAGTGTCAGCTTTAACCATATATGTTTCACTTGTCAAAGAAAGAATTTCAAAGGCACGCCAAGTAGTCTCTAAAATGAGATGTTTACTTAAAAATAGATAAAAATGTAAAATATAAATACAGAATCATATATCACAAAACCATACAATCACTTAAAGAAAACAAGTTTAAGGTGCAAACAAAACCTCCTACCCAGTACACTTAGAATTGTCTTTTCTAATGTATATCTTCTAACAGTGCCTGTTGTTGCTTTTTCAGAGTCCCAACATGTATATGTTAGTGGAAAACAGAATACTGTTTTAAAACTGGCTTTACCAACCTCTTTTGCATGAGGTCACCTAGCTCCTCCCTGTCAGAATATAAAAAATTATACACCCAGGATGTTTATCCAGCAGGAAGTAAATTAATAAAGGTGACCTCAGCAAAACTCATGTCCCCACATGACTTCCCAATCAAGTCTGTAATTTTCCGAGTTTGTTCTTTCATCTATGAGCAGCATCCTGCTCTTTCACAGACAAAGAGCATTTATGATGTAGCACCTAAGTGTCATAACCTGTATTCTCCCTTTAAACGTCATAAAAGTTTATGATTTTCCAGCCTAGCAGCTGGCAGCTACAATTAAGCTAGATAAACAGTAGATCCTAATTTAGGCCTCTTCTAGCCTGTACTTATCTCCTGGCCTTCCAGGTAACACCGTAGCTAAAACCCGGGGGGGGGGGTCATCCCACAGGCTGTCTCAGCATCTCTCATGAGAGACATTCAATAACACATTTTTATATTACAAGAACCATACAGCGATCAGAACCAGCTGTCCAAATAGCACAATTCCTCTCCACCTAGACTGAATTTGGAGGATCTATCCCCCTGCATGAGATGAGCTTCCCAAATCAGTTCATTCCTCATAGACACAAGACAAGCCATCTGAGTTCAGATTTTTTGCTCCAGCCCTATGAAGAATTGTCATGTCTTACCCTTGCAAAGCAAGACTCCATCTTAGCAATCTACCATTGTTTTTTCCCATCTTCGACAGCCAAACTAGTGGGTTGTGATCAGTATGTACCACAAAATGTTGCCCATATAAGTATGGCTCTAACTTCTTTAGGGCCCACACTATGGCAAGATACTCCTTTTCCACAGTGGAGTATGCCTGCTCCCTGGGAAGTAACTTTTTGCTCAGATATGCTATCGGGTGATCTTTCCCATGGCTGGATGTCTGACTCAGTACTGCCCCAATACCCACGTCTGAGGCATCCGTCTGAACTATAAAGGGTTTGCTATAGTCAGAACTTGCCAAAACAGGAGCACTGCACAGTGCCTCCTTCAATCTGGTAAAGGCTTCTTCATAGGCTGGTCCCCAGGTAATTTTCTTTGGCATCCTTTTCTTTACCAGGTCAGATAGGGGAGCAGCCAGGGCACTGTAATTAGGTACAAATTTTCTATAGTACCCTACTGTCCAGAGAAAACTCCTGACCTGCTTCTGCATTTCTGGTCTGGGCAACACCTGGATTACCTCCGTTTTTATTTGGTTAGGATGGAGCTGTCCCCAGCCTACCACATGCCTGAGGTATACCACTTCTCCCATGGCCACCTGGCACTTCCTGGCTTTGACAGTGAGCCCGGCCCTCTGTATCCTACCCAGCACTTCCCTAAGGTAGGATAGGTGTTCCTCCCACCTGGTACTAAAGATAGCAATGTCATTCAGGTACGCCACAGCATACTCCTCAACACCACTTAACACCTGGTTCACCAACCTTTGGAAAGTGGCTGGGGCATTCTTCATTCTGAAAGACAATACTTTAAATTCAAATAAGCCTATCAGAGTGATGAAGGCCAACCTCTCCCTAGCTCTGTCTGTCAACTCTACCTGCCAATACACCTTAGTCAGGTCAATAGTTCTAAAGTAGGTCACCCTTACAAACTTGTCAAGGAGTTCGTCCGTCTGGGGCATTGGGTGGGCATCTGACTTCGTGACTGCATTCAGTCCACACAGAAACAAGTAGAGCCATCTGACTTAGACACAAGGACTAAGGGTGAAGCCCAGGGGCTGTGGGATCTCTGGATTACCCCTAAATCCAGCATCTCCTCCACTTCCCTCCTAATGTCCTTTTGGACAGCCTCTGACACTCGATATGCTGTCTGCCATATGGGCGTCTGTGTCCCTGTCTCCACCTCGTGTGTCACTATGGGGGTTAGTCCAGGCTTGGTGCTAAACAATGGGGCAAAGTCTACTAAAACCTCCCTTACTTCCTGGATCTTGTCTGGGGTCAGCTGGGGAGACAATTTAACTGCCTCCATAGAGGATTCCTGCTTACTTTCTTCCAGCAAGTCCAGAAGGGGGTCTCCTTCATCTGTCCCCTCCCCAGGACTACACACTGCAAACAACATTTCAGCCCTAGTTGCACATGGCTTCATCATGTTGACATGGTACATCCTTTCTGCCTGTTTTCTGTCAGATAACTCTGTAATATAGTTCACATAATTTACCTTCCTCGCCATTTTCTACGGTCCTGACCACTCAGCTTGCAGCTTGTCTTTCCAGACCAGAATAAGGACCCTGACTTCCTGACCCACCATGTGCAAGCGAGCTCTGGCTCTGCAGTCATACCACACTTTTTGTTTCTGTTGGACAGCTGCTAAGTTGCTCTGGGCTGTCCCCATAAGCTCCTTCAGCCTTTCTCTAAACCTAAGGCTGTAATCCACAATGGGAGTTCCCTGGGTGGCATGCTTGCCTTCCCAGTCCTCCTGGATCAAGTCTAGGGATCCAGGTACCCAGCATCCATATAAGAGTTCGAAGGGGGAAAATCCTGTTGACTCTTGGGGCACCTCCCTGTATGCAAACAACATGTGGGGAAGGTATTTCTCCCAGTCCCTCCCATGCTGTTCAGCAAACGCCCAGAGCATTGACTTCAGGGTACCATTGAATCTTTCCACAAGCCCATTGGCTTGTGGGTGATACGGTGTCGTACATCTCTGCACCACCACACACTTCTCCCATAAATATTTCATCAGGCCCAACATGAAGGAACCCCCTTGATTAGTGATAACCTCCTGTGGAAACCCAACACAGGAGAAAATCCCAAGTAAGGCATCTGCCACTTTTTCTATCCTCAGTGAGGATAGGGCGACTGCCTCTGGGTACCGGGTGGCATAATCCACCACAGTCAGGATGAATCTCTTCCCTGAGGAGTTGGGGGTATTTAAAGGCCCCACAATATCCATTCCCACTCTCTGGAATGGCTCCTCCACTATGGGCAATGGAATCAGTGCAGCTTGGGTTTTCTTGCCCACCTTCCCTATTTCTTGGCACCAGTAAAAAGACGAGCAATACTCCTTCACCTGCTGGGTGAAGTTAGGCCAATAGAAATTCTGGGCCAACCACTGCGTAATGCGTGCAATTCCCAACTGACCAGACAAGGGAATATCATGTGCAATCTTGAGCAACTGCTCACTATACCCCTGGGTAATGACAAGCTGCCTGCCTAGCACCCCTCCCTCTGTCTGCACAGTGTGAGTATACATCAGTCCATTTTCCCAATAAACCTTATGTCTGCTGTCACCTCCCTGTGTCCTGTCAGAGTCTGCCCAAGCCCTCAGCTTCTCTAGACTAGGGTCACTTCTCTGAGCGGCTACAAACCCCTCACAGATTCCTAAGGCATGGGACAGGTCCCCTTCAGTCACTAAACTAGTGTCCCTAGCACTAGCATCAGGGCACTCAGGATCACTGTCAATCCCAACCCTCTGACAATGAGTCACCCTTCCCTCTTCGAAGTAACTCTCCGTAGATGTGTGGTTAACCACTACTGGGGGAATTTCTACCCCTTTCCATTAATCTCCCCATCTGGAGACACAGGCTGGGGAACTAGCCTCTCAGTGGTTTCCAGAATGGTTTCTGTGTGGTTCAGGGAACTATAATTTCCCCTTGCTGCTTGACTATGGGTAACTGCACAAACCATCTCCTGTTTGAGATTGTTGCCCTGGATCACATCCACTGCTAAGGTTTGGGCTACAGTCACCTGTTGCACAGTTCCCCGTTTCACCCCAGTCTAGGAGAACATTAGCAAGGGGCAATGCTTTCTCCTCACCAGTAAAGTCTTATACAGTGACCTATTTATTGGGTATAAGCTGACCAGGCTGTACCAGATCCCCTTTTACCAATGTCAGGGATGCCCCTGTGTCCCTTAACTCTTGCATCTGTACACCATTCACCATGACTGGGTGCATGTGTTCCCTCATGTTCACTGGCATGCTTCCAGGGACACACAAACGACCCACTTCTTTCCTAGTACCATTCTGTGTATTGCTCATTCTTTTGGGACATTATCTGGCAATATGCCCAGTTTCTTTACATACCCAACATTCATTTCTTTTCTCAGAGAAATCTTTTCTCTGAAACCTGGGGCTAACTGGTTTCAGTGGAGGCAGTGAGGGTTTTAGCTGCCCTGAAGGTGCACTTTTCCCTTTCTGCACTGCCATGCCTTCCCCCATTCACTCTCAGGGCAGGTCTGCTCTTGGCATAGTGGTCCAAGAGTTCATCAGCCTCTTGCACTGTTTTAGTATCTCGGTCCTCCAGCCAGGTTTTTAGCTTGGCTGGGCATGCCCAATAAAACTGTTCCAACAAAATCACTTTTTCAATTTTGTCCACAGAGTTTGCTTCAGTTCCTTCCCACCAACGTTTTAAAAACTGATGTTGTTTCATGGCTAGCTCCTCGTAGCTCATGTCAGGGTTTCTCCTGAGCTTACGGAATTTCAATCTGTATGATTCAGCAGTTAATTCAAATTTTTTTAACAGTGCAGCTTTAAGTTTGCTGTAATCATCACTATCCTCATTGTCCATTTGATCCAATGCAGCCTGAGCTTTCCCGGTAAGTAGAGGGGATAGCTGGAAGCTCCAGGACTCCCTAGAAATTTTAGCCTGAATACAACCTTTTTCAAAAGAATTTATAAAGGCATCCATATCCTCCCCCTCTTTAAATTCAGCTATCAATGTGGAATTCAATTTATAACCCAGTCCTGTAGTCCCAGTTAAACCAAAGCCACTTAACTGCTCTGGTGCCGCTGGTTGGAGTTGTAGCTTCTCCAGTTCATGTTGCCTCTGGCACTCACACTCCTCCTCCTGGTCAGCCTCCCGCTGTTCCCTCTCTGCCTCTTGGCATTCTGTCTCTGCCTCTTGTCGTTCTTGTTCTGCCTCTCGGTGTTCTTACTCCCTCTTCTCCTCTGCAGCTCGCTGTTCATGCTTTTCTTCTCTCTTGAACTCCAGCTCCATTCTGCGCAACACAATTTGCAGCCTGAGTACTTCTGGATCCAGAATACTGGTGAACTTTCCCTGCTGCTGTGGCCATTCACTGGCACTGCCCTGTTGCCCTCCTAATCGGATCTGGACACTGCACTGGCTGCTAGCCCTGCCACACTCAAGGTTTGGTCCTTTTCAGTCACTGTCCATGATTCGATGCTCCAGGTATCTTCTACCATCAGGGCATCCATGAGGTTCCATTTGGTGGCTTTCACCTTGAACAGAACTCCTCAGTCCCTGCACAACTGCTTTGAGTAGTCTACAGTGCGCCTGCTGTAGTTGAAAGCCATCTTCTTCCCTAACTAAGGCCACTCTGACTTGCACTTTAGAAAAAAAAATAAAATAGGTAGGAACTTGACTGTATGCCAAGTGATATATTTCTGTCTCCTTTTTTAAAAATAAATCACTGCCTTTTTCTTTCTTTGCCAGTGAGCTGACTGCCTCAAGCTGACACACTGAACAATTAAAGCTTGTAATACCAAACGTATGCACACCACTGCCACCCAGTCTGTCACAACCTCACTCAGCAGGTCAAGCCCTCTGCTCCCACAGTGCCAACCTCCCAGCACAGTATTGTGAATGATTAACAGAACAGGGTAACCCTCCTGTCTGTTTTGTGGGTTTGAATCAAACTTTGGTCTCAAGTTCTGGAGGGATTCAGACTGTGAACCTCTTGCTACCATACCCAATGTACAGGATTAGATAATTCTGCTTTTCAGGGGGGCCAGATATCTTTTGCCTATGGGCACCTAACCAGGTGTACAAAATGAACCCTTAAAAACTCTGTTAAAGAGCTCAGAATAAACTCTTACCTTTTCCAGTTTGGTAAACCAGTAAGCTATGCCCAGTGTCAGCTTTAACCATATATGCTTCACTTGTCAAAGAAAGAATTTCAAAGGCACACCAAGTAGTCTCTAAAATGAGATGTTTACTTAAAAATAGATAAAAATGTAAAATGTAAATACAGAACCATACTGTATATCACAAAACCATACAATCACTTAAAGAAAACAAGTTTAAAGTGCAAACAAAATCTCCTACCCAGTACACTTAGAATTGTCTTTTCTAATGTATATCTCCTAACAGTGCCTGATGTTGCTTTTTCAGAGTCCCAACATGTATATAGTATGTTAGTGGAAAACAGTATACTGTTTTAAAACTGGCTTTGTCAACCTCTTTGCAGGAGGTCACCTAGCTCCTCCCTGTCAGAAAATAAAAAAATTATACACCTAGGATGTGTATCCAGCAGGAGGTAAATTAATAAAGGTGACATCAGCAAAACTTATGTCCCCACATGACTTCCCAATCAAGTCTGTAATTTTCCAAGTTCTTTCTTTCATCTATGAGCAGCATCCTGCTCTTTCACAGACATCGAAGAGCATTTATGACGTACCTGTAGTACCTAAGTGTCATAACCTGTATTCTCCCTCTAAATGTCATAAAAGTTTATGATTTTCCAGCCTAGCAGCTGGCAGCTACAATTAAGCTAGATAAACAGGAGATCCTAATTTAGGTCTCTTCTAGCCTGTACTTATCTCCTGGCCTTCCAGGTAACACCTTGTTGCTAAAACCTGGGGGGGGGGGTCATCCCACAGGCTGTTTCAGCATCTCTCATGAGAGACATTCAATAACACATTTTTTATATTACAAGAATCATACAGAGATCAGAACCAACTGTCCAAGTGTCACAATGACATCAACTGGAGGAGGTCATAACCAAACTGGGAGGATTCATTGTTGACCCAGGTGTTGAAGTCCCCCAGGATTAAACACCTGGGGGACTCCAACACCTGGTCAGTGACAAAGTCTGCTACCTCCTGCAGGAATTCTCCTCCCAACCCCAGAGGGTGGTAATCAAGGATAATCCTGCAACCCGCACCTGGACCCCCATGTACAGTGACGCACTCACAGAATCTGGTATTACCAGCTGGATGCACGATGAAGCCCAGGCTGGATCTAAAAATGATGGACACCCCCCCCCCCGTGATCCTTCCTCAGGCAGTGCACTATGGAGTACCCAGAAGGGATGGCATTCTCTAGAACTGGGCCAGCATCATCACCCACCCAGGTCTCCGTGATGCAAGCCAAATTGACAGAGGAAATTAAGTCTTCAAAAATAGTGGTCTTGTTCCTTATCACCCTGGCATTGCAAAGCACTGCTCAAAGAGGATTAGAGGATGCAGCTGGCCCTCTATCTGCCTGTCCACTCAGTCTGGTGGGACCCCTGGGTACGGAGACCAAACACATCTGGCCTCTCCCTCAGCTCTGTTTAAACCCAGGGTGTTTCCTGTACCTAACTACCTCAATGCTATTCACCACCCCCTCCTCAGCTGCCTTTGCCATTGGTGACCCAACCACCACCTCATAATCCCAACCTCCCCACAGTGCCTGGCAGAAGTAGATGAAACTTGAAGGTCAGTGAAGGGGCAGAGGTCATGATGCAGAGAGACAGCATCTCACCTGGCCATTGTCCCTACACATCACTGCCTGGCACACCAGCCCAAGCCATGAGAGCCTTTACTAAAACAAATTTAAACCAGTAAACACAGGCATTGATTATGCTAAGACTAGAAAACCACAAAACACACACACACACACACACACCAACTCACTCTAATTATACAAACACTATGCTAATCATGCACTCACCCCAATCATACTCCCCATATACCCACTCCCAACAAAGTAATCCACCCCCCACCCAATCACAAAAATAAATGAATTAAGAGTCAATAGTGGAGAATACAAAAAATGTGCTGCAGCAAATTCAGAAAAGACAGAAGTGGAATGTTCAGAGTAAATAAAAGTTAATTGTCCAGTCCAAAAATCCAAGCCTTTCAGGGCTGGTAACTGTATCAGGGTGCAGCAAGAACTTAGGTGCTCACACCATCAGTGTTCCTCAGATTATAATACTGCACAATCATTCAAGAAAAAATTTTAGATATCAGGGAGCCCCTCCAGGAACATGAATTCAGAGGTGGCTCTACTCTCACCAGACTGCCTTTGACTAAAGTTGTTTAGGGAAATAGGCACTCACCATTGTAGGCAGTAAGGTTCAGGGAAAAAACGGAGACCAGCTCTCACCAAGTCCTCCAAATTTGGACACTCCGACTCCTAGTACCAACATTTCCAGCAGGAGTATCACGAGCAGGCAACCCGCAAAGAAGCAGCAAGAAAATCCAGCCAAGCAAGGAAGGAGTCCTTGGGGGTAAACGCTCCTCTCCCCCAACAGACGAACACAAACAGGCCACCTCCCTGAAGCCCTGGATCTGCCAACAACTCAAACTCAAAAGTGTGGGAGACAGATGGAGTTCTCCTGGTGGGCAGCAGAGTTCCTACCTCCTGTCACACCAGTTACCCCCACCGCTCAACCACCATCTAGAACAGAAAGATCCACCATGCACCCTCAAGGCGGCCTCTGATGATGGACACCAAGTTCTTTACAAGCAGCAGTCCTTCAAATCATAGGCGGCTAGTGATTCCGACCTCCACTAGTGCCTGTTCCACATCCTCCTGCCCTCAAATGAGTGCTTTGAAATCCTTCAACTTGCTCCTTGACATCACAAACCAGGATTTTGAAAGCTGCATCACGGACTCTCTGGAGTTTCTCTGGATTCACTCTCGCTTCAAAATAAAAACCTACGCTCCTGTGTTAAATCACTGTAATGCCTTGCCTGGTACTAAAAACCCTTTACACTAGTACTTACTAAAATTAAATAAAATAAAGTGCACCAGCTATTCTTGATAAACTGAAGTTCTACATTAAAAAAAGATTCTATCTTAAGGCATTTCAAGAAGCACCAAGTGGGATAACTCCAAGTGGTCCACCACCCGGGCCTCCATATGTGAAATCAGGGCTGAACCCTTGGTGTCTTCAGTAAGAAATGATCTGGGTGCAGTATTGATTTTTCGGAATGCTCAAGTCCATTTCTTAAATGCATAAGTGTTGTTGCCGTTTCTAGTGCCCTGTCAACTTGATTGACTGCCTTGGGTGAAGGTATCACACTTATTTCCAATTATTTTTACTAATTATCATAGCTGATTTAGTATCACTTGATGCTTTTCTAATGCATCACAAGTTTTTATCTAAAACTGCTTCTTGGGCCTGGTGGGTCACATCTCAATGAATGTCCTGAGGCTAAAATAATGAAATTACTGGAGTAGAAGCCACTCCTTGATTTTCAGGCAAAAATAATGAGGTTTATTTATTTATTTAGGAAATTGGAATTACAACCCTTTGAGTCATAGACTTGTTTCCAAAGACTCCACATCAGAATAAAATATAGACATTCATACAGTGCATACATAGAATAAATGTGGGTGAGCAATTATACAGAGTATAAGTACAATGAGCACTGGTTAATGTCTATACATTTAGTAGCTAAAACAGGGCAGAGCTATCGACATATTTACCTAATGAGCAGTTAGGACCTATACAACTGGTAGCTAAAGCAATGCATGATACGAATTGGTAGTAAACCGCCTCAGGGAGGCCTTGTCTTATACAAAATACAATGCATTCATAGTCCAGTGCAACTATATGTTACCTGAGGGAGGTGAGGAGCCTGTAGGCTAAAAATAGTGAGGGCTCTCCACTGTCAGGCCAAAGGCGGGTGTGTGGCCTAGCAGAGTGGTGCAGGAACCACAGGTTACCGGTTACACTGGCATTGACGAGAGGAGAGGACAGGATATGGGCCGTTAAGGCACCTTTAAAAGGACCTAGATTGGTGATTGATGTGATGGCCGGTGGGAGGGCACTGTACCAGGATGTACCAGGTTACTAGAGTAGCAGTCACTCCCTGATTTGCAGATGAAAAGAATGCGATTACTGGAGTAGAAGTTATTCCCTGATTTTCAGACAAAAAGAATGAGGTTACTGGAGTAGAAATCACGCCTCAATTTTAAGGAAAAATGAATAAGGTTACTGGAGTAGAAGTCACTCTCTGATTTTCAGGCAGTTCCCCTTTTGTAAAAACTTTGTAATTTCCACAAGTAAACGTGACAGTTTATTGTTTCATTACATAAATTTGCAAAAACCTTTGTTAATGCTCCAGTTAGGATCAAAGCGACAAAAACTGGGAAATGTGGCATTAGGGTTTCCAACCCTAACACTCCACTCACCCTCCCCAAACCAGGCAGGAGAGCAGGTATGGGATGTGCCTTGGGCTTCTCAAGCCTAACACCCTATTCTATCTGTAAATAGGGTCAGCTATGTAGACTTTATGAGAATGGGGTGAGTTATACTACTACACTGCAGTTTATTTCCTTACTTTTTGAGATAGTATAATTATATCCTTATTTGGCTGTGGGAGTGCAGGTTCCTTCATACACTGTGCTCCTATGCATACATTAATTGATCATATATTCTGTTAGAAAGCACATATTTGTCTCTTCCCTGGTTCTAGTGGAACCCTCCACCCAACAACTGTGCACAGTTCCCCCATTAATTTTGAGTGAATACCCCTGGTGTCTAGTGGCACCCCCCCACCCTGCCTTTTCTTCAGTGGCACATCAGATGGCAAATTGGCATCAGTGGTACCCCCCACTCTCCAATTTGTACCCCAGACTAAATTTATATGTATAATGTCTAGTGACACCACTCACTCTGCCATTGCAATACATTTGTAACATAGTTTTATTGTGGGTAGTAACCCCTACCCTGTAATACTTATAAGTCAGTATTACCCAACCAAATGTATATTCCTGGTGTCTAGTGGCACACCCCCACCCTCCATTCCATGAATTTCTTGTAGTAATACCCACTTTGGTGGTCAGTGGCACCCCCCACCTGTGCATGAATGTATTAACCTGCAAAGGAGAAAACAGTTCTTCGCTGACTTTTTTTAACCTGAAAAAAAAAAAGTCCACCGATGATAGCAACTACACCCCCACTCAACCTCCCACTGTGGCTTTCAAATGGACTAATCTTCCTTACCCATTTCCATTCATGGACTGGAACCATGTCTGCCTTGCTCTAGGGTGTTCTAATAGTCTCTGTTTAAAGAAAAAAAGTAGGTTTCAATCAGACTGCGATCATGCATCTTAACAGGTGTTTTAAATGTTACAGGTAGTTCTCATGGCATACAGTTTTGATTGCAATAGTTAATCATTGTGTTTGTTTTTAACTTCTAAGTTGCAGAGGAACTTGCTGGTACAGGATGGATTGTTTTAGCTACCTGCTTTTCAGAAAGAAAATCAATTCGACCAAACCAAGAGTCAGATGTGAAGGGTGCCTTCTTTCAAAATCCATCAGCAAAGTAAGGCAGTTTCTATTAACTGTAAGAAAGTACAGTCCATTCAAGTTTTATGTTTAATCACTTATCAAATGGACATCATGGTAGATAAGTTTATTGAGGCACTGCGAGGTCAGTAGTGACTGAAGAATTGCTGCTGCTTGGAATCATTATATGCCCAACATTCTAAAGCTTGAGTTGTGCCATTCCCCAGGTAGGGGTGTATTATACCCAGATACATGGTCTTCCATTTTTTATTTTTAAAAAGTATCAATAAAACTAGTATCAATATAACCTAACAACTGGGGGACAGGTGGGAGCCAATGCAATAACCCAAGGGAGCCCCCAGGAGACCTATACTACCCAGAATAAAATATAATGTACCTACCTGTGGCACCTTTTCTTTTATTTTTCTTTTAAATGCAGACTATTAAAACATCTTAGAGCAAGGCAGATATGGCCCCAAATCCAAGAAATGGAGATGGGTGAGGCAGGTTAGTAAATTTGAAAGCTCCAGCTTAACAGGCACATTTTTTAATTTAAGGGTGCTTCCTGGAACCAGGTAGCCCAACCTGCTATGCAGAATTGCAGCCCCACCTGAAAATCTTGAAAAGTCTTGAGAGAAGGTAGACAAGCTGGTCTCATCATTCAGCTGAATTAAGATCAGCTTGACCACCAACGACAAGGTGACCCACGCATCAGTCAGGAAAAAGCTTCACATTTATTCCAGTATGAGCTGAGATCCCCTGCTTTCTCTCTGTCTTGGTTTTGCTTGGTCACACACCAGGGGAAACCCTGTAAATATAAAAAAAATGTAATAAAGTTGCACTATAAATGTGAGAAATCTTTATGTATTGGCCAGGGCTGAGCTTGCTAGACCTTTAGCTTTTAATTGCAAGTAGGAGAATTGTGGCCTTTTCCTAATTGGTGAGCTCCCAATGATCACCTGTGTGCCTCTTACTGGCCAGAGCACACTGAAATGAGGCCAGAGAGTGATTTACCCACAAGAGAGAGAGAGAGAGAGAGAGAGAGAGAGAGAAAGCAGGGGACCTCAGCTTATATTGGCATAAATGTGAGGCTTTTTCCTGCCTGATGAGTGGGTCACCTTGTTATTGGTGGTCAGGTTGATCATAATTCGGCCTAACGATGAGACTAAGAACCCCTCTAATATGTTAAAATGAGGGGGAACAAACAAAGTAAGAAAACTGAATTGATTTGAATGAATTATAGGCTTTAAAGTAGCTTTTGGGAGGGCGGGGGTGAGCACTGGTATTATAACTGTTTGTGACCTCCTTGACCTGACACCATGGCACAGCTCTGTGTGTAGCACAGGCCTTGCCTGTACCATCCATGGAGGAAATGGCAGTACTATAAGGTATCTAGATCTGTGTGGGCCCTATACAATTCAGCAGTTCTGTCTAATAATGATGCAGTGGCTAAACTTTTAAGTGATCTTAATTTATGCTCAAGCTGAGATCTCCACACCACACATCAACCCATCTAGCTGCTTATCACTTAATTAGCATGAACTTTGCACCACACCTGTGAGAAATGTTTGCTGTTTGAACTGACCATACTGTATTCAGGCCCTGCCATCTTCCCTCTGGCCACTGACACAGTAGCTTGACAAACTAGCTCAAGTCATTACCCTTATGATGGAACTGTAAGATATATAGCATGTACATGTTCATATGTGAGGTGGGAAGAAAGGTTATTTTATATCATGGTTTTCTGTTGGCAGCAATACTATTCACCATGCAATACTAAATTGTAATTGTGAATAAATTGTATTGCAGTATACCGTACAATGCAATATTATCAAATCTGAATTAAAAATGCCCTTGTTTATGAACTTTAGCTCAGCAGTTATGACACAGTCTCTTTTTTATTTTACAATGAACATTTTTATTATTATGTTATTAATACTAATAATCTTTTCTGCATCACATACAATCACATTATGGAGGGATGAGGCCCATGACATTCTTTTCCTTCATTTTAAAGGAGGTGTCCAAGCAAGTATATGGAATGGCTATATTATTATCAAGTGTGCCTTCTTCATGCCCACTAGGTGAATATAAAGTTTTTTGGGGGGCACTGGACACCCTCAGTTTCCCTCATGTGGCTCAAAATTAATAACAATCTTATTTTTATGGTGCTCAAAAGTCGATTGGGGGATGGAAGGGGAATTATGTCCACGCACCAAGGTGTGTTATGACAACACAGCTGTATGGAACTCATTTGCTTGCTCACATAGTTGAAGGGGTAGTCATTAATCTCCCTTTAGCCCCTACATGAGCACCACTGAATATATCAGTCAACCCACCATTTTGAAAGTGTAAGCAGTGAACTAGTGTGTGCATGTCAGACAAGCTGGTTTCCCATCTTCTACACCTTCTTCACTGACTGAACCAGTTATGGTTGCCCCTTATAGCTTTCCTTCTATCCTCTCGGGACTCCTCTGATCCGTACACTGCCTGACTTACTCTCCATAACCATCTAATATGTTCCACTCCCCTTTGCTTGTAGATTTTTTGTGGTGAACTAGATAGCCCATGCTGGGCATTTTCTATTCCTCATTTGGCTGACTGAATTCCTGACTTCATCGAATGTGACATCTGTCTCAATGCTTGTTTCATCTTCCTGCATCTTTTAAGGCTCTAATATTCACATTTCTCTGGTAGTTCTTCCCTGCCTGGCATATTATCAAACTGCTGCCCACGATTCTTTGATCTCATGTTTCTCTTTTGTTGGTTGGTATTCTTTTATTGAGCTAGGTAAGATATTGCTTAACATCAGCAAAAATTTAGCAAAATTCACTGTTCAGCTTTTGGGCAATTTTACAGTTGCACTTAAAATGTTCTAATTTGGCTCATTTTTGCATTGTATTGATAGTGTGCTCTTTTGCATATTGCAGCTTCTTAACATAATTTGAAGAAAGATGCAGCACAGCTGGCATATGTTCATAATAAAATGTGTACTTCTTGGTATAGAATCTGTACACTTTTGCATATTGTATTTTGTAAAAATGCAGTTACCTGTTATCAGTCACTTTGAGTGTTGACACAAAATGGGTAAAAACTGGACACACTTTTGCAATGCAATACCTTAGCTCCATGCAAATAGCTTGCCATATATAATATTACATGGGAGAGTGAGACAGGCAACAGTGGAACAATACAAATTCAAACTCTAGCTGTTAGAGGATGCAGACAGAATATGGTCCAATTATCAACCTGCATACACCTGCCACACAGTCATAGAATAGCACTACACTAGTCACTTGGCCCAATGCAATGCTATGAGCTTGTTAACTGTTGCAATGATCGGTGTCCGATCCTGCCAAGAAGTCTTTACCACCCCCACCCCCATAGCATGCATGACATTGATGGGCCATTGGTTCCCTCATATTCTTCCTGATGGCTTATATTATGATGTGTTAGTTGATACCAGACCCACACCTCTGGCATTGATAAGTCTCTGCCACCCTGGTTCTCTCCCTTCCTTATCTGTGATGTCCTGCCTATCTTGTGCCCTGTTCAGTGTCCCTCTGGAGTCTATCCAACCCTTTGCCTGCTGCAACTGATCACATCACTGTACTTCTCATGATCACCTGATTTTACTTAGTGGGAACCTGGGGAGGTGCAGGAGGTTGAAACTAGTCAGATTTGTGAAGGCTGCCATGCCTCTTAGAACAGCCACATGATTAATTTGCATAGCTGGCCCAGCTCCTTTACTGGGTGTGCTGTAAAAACCTTTGAACATTGCAAGGATTGTACTTTTGTCATGGAAGTCATTGATTTCATGTTTTTTTTTACCCATTTTTATGAAAACACCATTTTTTGTGCTTGCCATGACATTCCAAGGAATTGTGACACTTTCCATAACAACACCAAGATTAGTTTATCATTTTTCATGAAAACACCATGTTTTGGTGTTGGCAAATGACAGGTCCATAATTTTGTGCATCATCACTGCAATGTGCTTTGTCCCCAGTTGACCCCAGTATGGGCTTCACATGAGCCCTGGTTTCCCAGATGGCAGCACAATATGTTGCTTCCTGCTGCTGACCAGCCTAACAAGGAATTCCTTAAAACATTTTGAACTTTGCTGATATTCCCGTACAACAATATGACAAAAAGGTAACGTGATTGACACATGTTGGATCCATGACTTGTGCTATGATTTTCATGTTTTTTGTCATTTGACCATAACAATACAGTGCATTACACTTGTATGGACATTGGACGCATGCACATTCTGGGTATAAAGTATGCACAAAAATGGCTTAACCCATGCCTAATCCTACGTACTTAATGATAAACAATGTGCTTGCATGCACATCAAATTTCAATTGTTTGCACACTTTTTCCTCCAGACAGGGGCTCCACAGACATACATAATGTCAATCATACCTGTTAAACAGGAGCTAACTTTGATGCTAATGATGAAATACATGTAAGCTTTTATCAGTGTCAACCTGTCTGTCAGAGCAAGCATCCATGGAAAAAATGAACAGCTTAAATATCTCAGTGTGTAACATTTGATAAATTGGTACAGTGTGCTTTATACGAGTCTGATAATTCAATAGTAGTAAAAGTGAGTAGTAAATGAGAATGTGTGTTTTACTGAGTGGCTCCACTGAGTTCAATACAGTTTCAGTCATATGCTATTTCAGATTAATGCACAAAAATGGGATGTCTGAAGCATGTACATGCATCAGGGATTCACAGTTGTAATGTGATTTTCTCAATAAAATGTTCATGACAGAAGTACAGCACTGAGCATAGAACAATGGGATCACAAGTTCAACAGTGATGCTAAGTGGTCACACAGTTTAGTGCCACCCTGTGAAACTGAGAATGGGCCCCATACTGTTTTATAAAAGATGCACCCAAATTGGGAAAGGGTGTGCAATATTTGCACTGGCTTGTTTTAAAATTGCACTCTTTTCAGTGGGGAAAAGTCACACTTTGAAAACATAGTCTGATTCCACAACATGCATTAAGTCTTCAAAAAGGGTGGGGAATTTTACAAAGCTTTTGATGCATTTTCACAAAAACTGCAGGAAAAGAACTGCACAAACCTTGCCCAGTTCTAGTCATTTTAATTCTACATTTGGCCTTTGCTGAACCCCTTTCCTATTTCTTGAGAGACTGCTGTTCATATCACATCAGACAGCTTTACTGACTTGTGCTTTTTGCTGTAATTTCCATCTCTGCAAACATGGCTTCCCAGTGTTGGTCGTTTCCTCTAGCATTTTCTGTTTAAACCTCTTCCTGATCTTGGAGTTATATCCTCATCTCTTGGTTGGCTGAATTCTTTACCATTAGTTACAGCAGCTGTAGTGATTTGTGAGGCAGCCATCCCACAGGCTACATTCTGGAAAGCTGATCACTGACACAGCTGCTGGAGAGTTGTGCAACTCCAGTCACAGCAGGTAGCAGCACAGGATGACATATGCCAGCTAGTGCAGACAGCTGGACTAGAGTCTTCAACTTCATCTCAACTTCCACTTCACCAGAGGCCAACTGGCCCAAGGAGAGGAAGTGTAATAGAGAGGGGGTAGAAGGTAAAACATGGCAAGCTAGTGGTGAAAAATCCCTTCAATTTTGACTGCATACCATTTTCAAACCTTATGAGAGATGTAGGTAGCTGAATCTCCTAGAGGAGGCTGTGTGCAGATTAAGAGGAAGAAATGTTCTGATAGGCAATTCACCCATTGGGTGGCCGGGAAAAAAAGCTGTCAAGCACTGGTATTGGTGACTCAGTGGTAAGGCATGTTGAGACAGTGGTATGTGTGGAGAAAGGGCAGAGAAATATCAGATGTGTACCAGAGCACCTGTTGGGAGAGATGGAATCAGAATTGAGGGATTGTAAGTCAGATGGGAGGAAGAAGAGGTGGTAACATAGAAACCTTAATTTCCTTTGGCAGAAAAGGACCATTTGACCCACCCAGTCTGCCCAGATGGTCCTTGCCTAGTCTGTCTCTGCAGACCCTGACTGGTCTCTGGTGACATATTCCCTGCCTACTGATTAATATTCTGCTGCACTTGTCAAATGCTTGAAATGCCCTACTGTTTTTGCCTCCACCATTTCCACTAGCAGTCTGTTCCAGGTGTCACTTCTCTTTTACCGAAGTAGTACTTCCTCACATAACTCTAAAACAACCCTCTCCAGCCTCATCACACGCCCTCAGGTCCTGATGCTAGTTATCATTTGAAAGCGACTCCCATGCTACACCCTGTTCACCCTCTTGAGCTATTTTGTGCGTCTCAATCATGTCCCCTCTCACTATCCTCTCTTCCATGGTGTACATGTTGAAATCTCTCAGTCTCTCATCATGGGACTTTTGATGCCGTCCCTGCACCATTTTTGTTTCCTTCCCCTGGACTGCCTCCACCCTGTCTGTCTTTGTCCTTTCTGGGGTACAGTCTCCAGAACTGGACACAATATTCCAGGTGAGGGTCTCACAAGTGAGTAATACAGTGGCAACACCATCTCCTTCCCCCTGCTGGTGATACCTCTCTGATAGGACACTTAGGTACTAATGATCTGGCTATTTAGCAACTAGAAATAGTTAAGTCAAACTTCCAGAAACTGGGGGACAGGTTGAAGGGGAAGGCAGCTTCGATGAACTTCTTCGCAGTCCTTCCAGTGTGAGATGAGGGTGAGGGAATGATGATGCAGGAGAAAGTATAGACTTTCTGTAAGAAGTTGAAGGGATCATGTCAGGAGGAGGGGTTTTGGTTTGTGGGTAAGTTTTGTGACTTCTGGGAAAGGAGACTCTTTAAAGAATATGGCCTTTACCTTGGACAGAATTTGGATGTCTACATAGCTAGACATCTTAACTGAATGGGGAGAGATGGAGAGAGAGGGGAGCCCTTGGATAAGAGAGAAAAAAGTAAGCTTTGTTAGGATTAATCCAGAAATGCTAAGGAGGCCCAGTGGAGCTAGGGACACAACAGGCAGGAAGCATACAGTTTCAGGAAGAGGGGGTGATGGGGTAGGGGATCACAGAAAGCCAAGATGGGTATTGATAACAGGAGTGGAAGGAAGGAATGTGCAGACAAAGGACTTGGCACAGGTAATGTAATGGAGAACAAGAAGGGTAGATGGAGGTAGTCTGCTTGAATGCCCAGTACATAGGCAACAAAATTAGCAAAACCCAGGTAATGGTGGCATATGTCAAGTTAGACTTGGTGGCCATAACAGATGCATGAGAGACTGAAAATAATTATTGGAATCTGGCTATCCCAATTTATATCTTCTGTAATAGGGATTGTGATAAGGAAAAGGGGGAGGTGTAGCCCTCTGCATCAAGGAATGCATAGAGGCTACTGAGGATGGCACTATCAAAAGAGAAAGTGATAAAGTGGAGTCCATCTGAGTGCAGCGGAAAGCAGCTGCTGGGAAAAAAAGATAAGTGTGGGATAAATCTATAGACCACCGGGGACGAAGGTGGAGGGGGGGAGAGAGAGAGAGAGAGAACTAAGAGAGGTAATGAGGAGATGGGAAGCAAAAGAGGGTCTAGTGGTTGAGCATGACCTGAACCTTCCAAACATTGTCTGTGATACCTCAGCTGCAAAGAGTACCAGAAGTCAAGCATTGTTAAACACTGTGCAGGGCTGCTTACTGGTACAGTGGATTAGGGAACCCACAAGACAGGATGCCATTCTAGGCTTGGTGCTTACCAATTCAGAGGTGGTGGAAGGGTTAACAGTGGGGGAATCACAGAGGTCCAGTGAGCACAACACTGTTTGGTTTGAGTTGGTCATGGGTAACTAGATCTCAGAAAGGCAGATTTGGGGACAATGAGGGAAAGGGTCAGGGAAACACTGGGAGGAGTAAAGGGGTAAAAGTGATAGAGGAAAAATGTGCAATAATTAAGGGACCATTTTGAAGATGATTGACTCATGCATGAGGAAAGTCACAAGAGGAACAAATAGAGAAAGCCAATCCAGTTCTCCAAGGAAGTGAGGGATGCAGTGAGGGCAAAAAGGAGTGACTTCAGAAAATTTAAGGAGAAGCAAGGGGAGGAAAATGATTGGATTATCAGGGCATGCTAAAGGAAGCAAAAAGGGTGACCAGGAAGACATAGAGCTGCACATTGCCAAGGGTGTCAATGGTGGGAAGGGTTGAATTATTTAGGTACTTCAGGGGATAAAAAGAAAGAGGATGGATAGGAACTGACAGGCTATCAGGGGGTGCAGGGTAGTGGAGTAACACAAGCAGAAGGCTAGTGTTTTGATTGATTATTTAGCTTAGTATTCACAGTGGAAGGTGAAGGCCTTTTCCAGAGAGTGGTGATAAAGCTTTTCCACTGAGAGTACAGGAAATGGGACAGGTGGGGGACATTGTGGACAGGGTATGGAAGGGCCTTGCAGCAATTCAGGTAGATATGGCACTGATACCACACTGTTTACATGCAGGAGAGCTTAAAGGGACATGGGAGTCATCATTAGTGACTCCCTCAAATAATCCAACAAGTGCAATAAAGGGAAAAGGGAAATTGTTTAACCAGGAAAGGCATACTAAGCCAGAGCTTGTTTCCAGGTACAACCTGGGAGCACAAGGAAGTTAAGTGACTTGCTCAGGGTCACACAGTATGCAAGTAGGAGCTGTGGGATTCAAACCCAGGTCTCTAGGTTTACAGATCAGTGCCCTAAACCACAGCGCTATACTGCCTCCTTAATAAGGATGCTGGGATGCACTGAGAGGGGATTTGACAGTAGGAGGAAGGAAACATAGAAACATAGAATTTGCCGGCAGATAAAGACTGCTTGGCCTACCTGGTCTGCCAGTTTTCCCTGCCTATAGTATCATCACACATACTACTTGATCTGAAGGAGGTGATATTACCCATGTACAGGTCACTGGTGAGGCCACACCTCGACTGCTGTGGTAGGCTAGAGTCAGCACAGTGAAGGGTCACCAGAGTGATGCAGTGCTGGCAAATCCTATTAACATGTACTCTCTGGAAGCTAGAAGGGAGAGGGTTGACATGATAGAGACAAACAAGTTCCTGAGGAGATGTAATAGAGTAAACTGTGAAGACCTATTCACCAGGAACAGAAGTGCAATGAAGAGAGGGCACCAATGGAGACTAGTCAGTGGTAATTTCAGGTAGGACATGAGGCACTTTTGCTTCACTGAGAGTGTGGCAGAAGTGGTGGGAGCAACATCTATAAATGGGTTCAAACATGGCTGGAACAGGTTCCAAAAGTACAAACATTCTGAAGCTAATGAAAGAGCTAGTGTACCTACCAGGAGTACACCATAAATCAAAAATCACAAGAGCTTGCACAGCATCAAACTGGGCAGCACTGCAGATTAATGCAAAAAGAATGTAGTGTAGTTTTCTTTTATTCTGGTATCCCACTATATTTCTTCAGCACTCCTCAATGGCAAAGTAACTTATAATCACCAAAAAGTGTTATTTATTTATTTAATTAAATTTGTTTATCGGGTAGGAACCCAAGGGCATCAAATGCCAATTTTCATGGGGGATCCGAGTACAAAAACAGATACAACACAAATGACATATACTTTACAGAAATCAAATAAAACAATCACATACAGTGGAAATAATAAAATGATGCTTTGATTTCGGTTTAAAGAAATTATAAGAACATATAACATGCAAATCATTTGATAAGAAATTCAAATCCTTTATCAACGTATGCAAAAAACATCACTGCCCAGCAGAAGATTTATAAAAAGGAAGTTTTAGACAACTAGTCCCAGCTAACTTAGTTGAATAACCTGTAAAAGAAAATGTAAGACATTTTTATATAGAAACTGAAGCTGACCATTAAAAAATCTCCAACAAGTAATTAATCTAAAATAAGAATACCTAGCTTCAAAGGAAAACCAATTCCATTTCAAATAAAGTTGGTGTGTATATTGAGAACTTAAAGTAATAAATCGACAAATATTATTATAAAGTGTTTTCATCCTTTTTAAAGCAGATTCACTTAGCAGCCAAACAGATAGGAAGCCCAAAATCAATAAGCGTTAAAATCAAAGACTTCACCAACATTTTTTGAGAATTAAATGACAAGCAATTTCTAATCATATAAAGTAAACCCAAATGAGAGTGCATTTTTCATAAAAAATTCAGTATAGTTATTGTACGATAGAGAACTGTCCAATACAAAACCCAAATACTTAAAACAATCAACCTTTTCAACTAAATTATTATGAGGATCTCTAATCGATAAAACCAATTAATTATAAAGTCACTTACTTGCAGACCCAAACAACATGAGCTTAGTCTTATCAATTTTCAAAACCAAGTCATTCTTAATCACCAACGTTGGACCAAAATAAAATCCTCCTGCAATTAATTCATAAGGGTAGGAACACAAGAATTACTGGAAAACAAAACAAAGTCATTTGCATATAAAGGAATATGAGAAGATAACACAGCCAAAGGTAAATCTTTTAAACACAGACTAAATAAAATTGGGCCAAGTATTGAGCCCTGTGGTACCCCTACAGTAACATCTTCAAAGAAAGAAACAATGGAGCCCAAGGATACTCTCCGCTTACAATCTGATAGGCCTGTAGTAAGTCAAACAGTTTGGGTCCAAAGAAGCATTCTTAATGAGTGGTGTAACCACCGCCTCCTTCAGGGAGCTAGGGAACTCACCTGTCTCTAAGGAGCACCACACAATCTTGGCAAGGACAGGGCTGATAGAATCAATAATCCCCAAAATGAGGCATGTTGGGCCCAAGTCCAAATGACTGTAGGTTGGCCGCATATTCTGGATAATCCACATGATATCAACGATCTCCAGCTGGTCAAAAGAAGATCAAGAAAACCAAGATGGAGTGAACAGACACTGACCACTATCCACCCCCATAGAGTGAGATGGTTGAATGTCCACCCTGATGCTGATCACCTTATCAGCAAAGAATTGAGCAAACTCATCACACTTAGATTGTGAAAATGCTCCTTGGACCTGTAGACAGGTTGGGTTGCACAACCTGTCTATGGTCCGAAAGAACCGAGCTGGTTGATTCTGAGCACCAACAATCTCCCGAACAGGAGCTCTGCCTTCTTAAGGGTGATTGCTGATTGACAGAGCTGATAATGCTCCATCAATCTAAGGTGGTCAGCATCTAGGGAGGATTTCTGCCAGCAATGCTCTAGCCTTTGTTCAACTCATCTCATCTCCCTCAAGGTCCCATCAAACCAAGGGGACCAAGGGAGAAGAGAGAGAGAGGACAAACAAGGACATGAGCAATGGAGTCCAGGACATCCACCACGGCCTTATTATAGGCCAGGACCAAGTCCTCAGGACTCCCGCTTTCACCCGGTTAACTCGATAGGTCCAACACCACCAACAGACCATCGGGAGACACATCCCTCAAAGGGTGGTATCTGACCATCTCCACAGGGGCAGGCCTATAAAGGGAAGCCTGGAAATTGAGTCTTATGGTGTGGTGGTCTGACCAACTGACTGGTTCCACCACCAAATCAGTAGCCTCCAAACTCAGGAGAAAAACCAGATCAAGTGATGACCATGATCATGAGTTGCAGAGGTAACCACTTGTGTGAGGTCCAATGAGCACATAAGCTGGAGGAAATCCTGACCAAACTGTGAGAGTTCATCATCAACCCAGGCACTGAAATTGCCGAGTACCATCAATCTGGAAAACTCAAATGCCACGTCAACAATGAAGTCCACGAATTCCTGCAGGAACAGTCTCTCATCCCTGGGTGGAAGGTAGATGAGAATGATCCTTCACCCCACACCTGCAACAATGGTACACTCAAATGATCTGGAACTCTCAACTGGCACTCCCACAAGACCCAATTCAGATCTAAAACATATGGCTACACCCTCACCCCTGCGGTCTGATCTTGAGCAGTGTATAACCGAGAAATGGGCTGGAATAGCTGCCTCCAGAATGGGGCCAGGATTATTATCCAGCCAGGTCTCGGTGATGCAAGCCAGATCATCTGTCCCAACAAGATCAGCAATAATAGCCATCTTTTTCCTGATAGATCTGGCATTGCACAACACCGCTCAAGTTGGGCGAGGTACTGGAGTCGTCTGGGCCACCAGCCCAGAATCAATGGAACCCTTGGGTATGGGGACCAGAACTGAAGGACCATGTTCTGGAACCCATTTGACCGCAGGTCATCTCCTGGACCTAACCACCCCAATCCAACCACCCCACTCATCCCCTTCCCTGGAGTTCAGGGTCCCCGGCAGACTCTGATTCCTCCCTACTATTCCAAGGGCCCAACAGTGACAATAAACTGCTGCTGGCAAGGAAGGGCAATGAAAGGGGTTGGGGGTCCCGGAGCTCAGAGGGGGAGTAGAGCCAGACCTGGGGAGCTACCTGCCAGCACATCTTCAATACAACAGCTACAATGAAACACAATTCAACACAAGTCAACAATAAACATAAACACACAAATCGACTCAACTTCACATATAAAGAAAAATAAACTTAAAATGAAAAATAAAACTAAATTACTAAAAAAACTGCAGCAGCCATATCCCCATTGTCTGAGGTTTTATGAAGGAAATCAGTAATTTCAACCATTGCAGATAAAGTAGTACTATCTTCAGATCTAAAGTCATGTTGAAAAGGTGTCAAAATACTTTTATACTCAAAGTAATTCTTTAACTGATGTAATAAAACCCTTAGTATCAAGAACCCTTGACAAAGGGGATAATAAATAAATGGGTCTGTAATTCTTAACTGAAGTTCAGTCTCCAGATATAAAAATAGGTATCACAGTTGCCTGCTTCCAAAGGCTAGGAACTGTACCAGTGGACAAAGAAAAATTAAACAAAACAGTTAAAGGAAAAACCATAAGATCCCACATGAAAGAAAATAATTTAAAATCATTTTCATCGTCCCCATTACGAGCCTTTAAATTAATTTGATTCAAGCCCAGGATGACAGGAGCAGAGACTGTCAGGGAGGGCTCAGAGCGTCCACAGGGATATTCTCCTCCTGGTGTGGGCAGCATCCTGCATCACCCTTGAGCAGCTCCTATTGGCTGACTATATGGTGATGCCCCTTGTGATGTGGATGACCACACGCCGTTGGTGCCTTCAGCCAGGATGCCGCAGGCATGTGGTGCCAATGGGGAGGAGGAGTGGGTGGGGCAGAAAATGGAAAATTACCTATGTGGCCAACTGTATGACATCTGCTGGTCCCTCCACAAACCATGAAGCCCATGACAAGTGTCCATACTGACCCCTGCAATTCCCAGGATACATGAAGCCCTCATAGGTGAATCTCCTCCTCCTCTGGTAGCTCACATAGGGGTAGGGACCCTCCTGACATAGGATTACATTGGGTTACCTGCGGACACATCAATGAGGGGTCACGGATGACGTTTGGGACTCAGTGGTGGTAGTGGGGGCCTTGGCAGCCTGAAGGAATGACCTGCCAGGGGGTCACAGGAGCAAAAAAAATAATTCATCTGATTAAGGATTTCTTCAAAGAAATCTCATGAAACCTAAAACCCCGATCCAATGAAGTATTATAAAATATCTTCAAAAGTAGAATCATCCAAATTAAATCCACAGAATATTTAGCTAGATCACAAAAATTACAATTTATTTCCCCTGCCATTTCCAGAGGATTTACAAGTACACCAACTGAAGTTGTTAGAGAAGTGATAGATGTAGTTTTAGTTTTATCTAGCAACTCGTTTAACATTTTCCTTGGGTTTGTTAAAACCAGTAAGGGGAAGGGGAAACTGTTTAACCAGGAAAGGCACATTGAGTCCAAATGTGTTTCCAGGAGTGACCTGGGAACACAAGGAAGTCTAGTGACTTGCTTATGGTCACACAGTACGCAAGTTGGGGCTGTGTGATTCAAACCCAGGTCTCCAGCTTTGCAACTCAGGGCGCTAAACCACAACACTATACTGCCACTATAAACTGAAGATTTAAATAATCAGCTTTACATTTCCTAACTGCCTTCTAACAACAATTTCTCAAGTTCTTATAGACACTGAGGAATTGAATAGTTGTTTGTTTCTTAAAAGTGTTCCATGCCTTATCATGCTCACTCATCATTCTCAGTAAATCTGAAGTAATCCAACAATTATGACTTTTCATCTTAACTTATTTAAAGGAGCAAACTGATCACAAATCTACCCAAATTCAGATTAAATAGTCAATCAATCTGGAATACTATATACAAATGACCAGTCCAAAGATGCAACATCATTTCTAAAATGTATGATATTGAGGTGATGAAGTGAGAGTGAAAAAATATAAACTTAGGTGGGAGGTGAGGTCTCCAAGCCAACCAATAACAAGAGACAGGACAATGATCACTCATATAATCTGATAGGGTGTGAACAACTGGTATCTAATCTGGCCTATTCATTAAAATCCAATCTATAGAAGTGTCACTACTTATTTTGTAATTAATACAGATAGGACAATTTACAACTTGACACAAATTAAGACCTGCTAATTTGTCTTTGACTTTAATATTATTTTTATTAGCCCAATTTCTATTGGCATCGCCCAGTATTATAAGCTCCTTGGCATGCCACGTGAAACAACATACTCAGTTAAGAGTAAAAGACCACTATCAGAAAAAACAGGAGAAAAGTAAAAAATACTTAATAATAAAAGTTTTGCACCACCCAACAAAATCTTACCAGATAAAAAAATCACAAGAATTGCAGGAGTGCTTAAAATCATCAATAGCAACTTCAAAATGTGACTTAACATATAGTAAGAGTCGACCTTCACATTTCCTTTCCCGGTCTTTCCTAAATAATGTATAATCATACATCTCAAAAACCTGGTCATCAGTTTTTGGAGATAACCACATCTCAGAAATGGTTTTAATATCAAACTCATTTGCAACAACCTAAGCCTTAAAATAATCCAATATAGGGAGCAAACTGAGAATATTTACTTGTACAATTGACAAATTACCTTTTGGTTTTCTAACAACTGGATTATCAATTTCACTTGAACAATTGGGCGATGAGTTAACATGAACATTCTCTTCCACCATAAGCATCAATAAAATCTGCAGACATTTTCAGTTAACAACATTGATATGGTGAATCTCCCATTTAGTTAAGACAGGAGTTGATTCAAAATGGATAGATTTAATGCAGAGTCTATATAAACTTTCATAATGAACGCCTGACCATAAATTAGAATACACATGAAAAGCCTCTGATGTTTCAGGAGAGATTAAACTATTTCAATAAATGCCATCCAAAAATTTCAGTTTGTCATTAATATCAGAACCATTTCGACATACACATTGTAGGTCCCTAATAACAGAAAGTTCAATAAAACAAAAAGCATAAAGCAATACATTATGCCAATCTAAAGCCACATAAAAAGAACAGAATTTCTAGCCCCAGCCCTACTGCTCCACTGACTCCACAGACTCTTCTTACCTCCCACTTTGCCCCTCTTAACCCCATGAAGATGCCACTGATGATGCCACTGCAACAAGACCAGCCAAGCTTTAACCTCCTTGAACCCACCTCCAGGTGTTGCTACCGCCAATGAGAGGACAGGCTAGTTCATGGCAGAAAGTTCAAACAAACATGTTGTAAATACAGTCAAGCAACACAAGCAAATAGTGGCAAATAGGTCTCACAGTTAGCAACAAAGTCAGATAACAACTTGTGGTAGTTCAGCACAGATGGATTGTGACACAGATGGATCTTAAATCATCTGTACAGTTGAGGCACATAGCAGGATTGGGTTTCTGTAAATATCCATCAGAAGCAGTCTTGCTGGAGCCTGCTACCCTCCACAGATTCTTCTTACCTCCCACTTTACTCCACTTAGCCCCATGAAACTGCTACTGTTGACCCTGCCACTTCAGGTCCAGCCAAGCTTTAACCTTCATGGACATGCCTCCAGGTGCTGACATCACCAATGAGAAGAAAGGCTTATCCAGGCTGGCTAGTTCAAACAAAGGTATTGTAAATACAATCAATCAACACAAACAAATAGCAGCAAAAAGGTCTCACAGTTAGCAGCAGTTAGCAGCAGCAAAGTCAGTTAATGACTTGAGGCAGTTCAAGAAAGATGGATCAGAGAAGGAAATAAATGCACATAACAGCACATAGGTCATGCAGTTAGCAACAGTAAAGTCAGTTAACGACTTGAGGCAGTTCTGTACATATGGATCAGGGAAGGAAATAAATGCACATAGCAGCACACAGGTCATGTAGTTAGCAACATTAAAGTCAGTTAACAACTTGAGGCAGTTCAGTACAGATGGATCATATTACAGCAAAGACATATAAGGCTGCTTGAAATCTTCATTGGAAGCAGTTTTGCTGGAGTCTGCCACCCTCCACAGACCCTTCTTACCGCCCACTTTGCCCCATTTAGTCTACAGAGCTGCCACTGTTAACAAGCAGCTTCAAGTGGGGAGGAAGGAAGCAGTTCTAGTATTTGCAGCAGAGCAGAAAACAGTGTGAATACAGCAGCCAGAATACAAATATAGCTGACAGGCTGTCAAGTAACATGCTTGCGTTTACTAATGTGCTTGTATCTATGATGTGAATGCAGCAGGTTAAGACACAAAAATATATTGAAACACTGTGAAGCTAATGAAGCCTTACAAATCACTCCTGCAAAATAAACTGAAAGCTGCCTCAAGCACCTCAAAGCCGACTCAACCTACCAAAGGCCAATTCCACTGCTAACATTTCAGCATCAATTATGATGTCGTCCTTAGAGCATTCAGACTAGTAACAGTGTGCCTTTTATAAGACACCAATTAAAGGGGCACACCACACAATAAATACCAAGCCAATAAATACACCCAAAGTGAAAATAATGGACAGACAAGATTACAAACATATATGGCTGGAACAGGTTTACATGTCTGATAATTTCAGGAGGAGGAGCTAGTGAGGAGGCATTAGGGTTAGAGAGGGAGGGAAGAAAACCCCTTCAAGATATTAGGTCAGGGAGATGGGCAGGAAATAATGGGAAGACTGGATAGACCCTAACTGCTGGCAATGTGTATGTTTTCTTTGTTACATACCTGATCTTCAACTTCCATTCTGCTTCAGCTTATTTTAATGTCTTCTCAGAACTGTAAGACTTTTTAACTTTATTTGTGCTTTTTGTTACAGTCAAAAATCTATAATGTAGGCACTCAACAGCGGAGACATGGTTGGCACCATCTATAGTAATCTGACTAAGGCCTTTGTCTTAGTCCATCACAAGCTACTGCTTGGCAAGCTCTTCTCCATAGGCCTATCTCTGGACACAGTAGCTTGGTTTCTACAGTTACCTCTCCAATCAATCGCAGTGTATAAAAATGTGTGGCTTTATTTCTGACACACGTAGGGCTAGATATTCAAAACTTTGCACTGGGTGCAAACTGTTTGTGCTTGGTTTGCCCTGGGCTTGTGCGGGTCCACTATATTCAAAATGCCAAACAGCACAGGCAAACTGCATTAGCGCTGGGAAAAAGTATAATGTATGCAAGGTGCAAAAAGAGGGGTCATGTACATGAATACAGGTGCAATGCTATGTTCAGTGCATTAGCACCACATAATGTGTTGTTGCGTGACTTAGCACGACACTTTGTGTGGTGCAAATTACCACCCAGGAAAAGATGGTCTTAACTCTGGGCAAACCAGGGTTGGGGGCATGGACACAGCAGCAGCAGGGAACAAGACTGTCTGCAGCCAATTAGGAGGCACTCCCTAGGCCCCTCCATATGCACAAGCACCCAAACTATAGAATACAATGCAGTTATATTTCTTGGAAGCCAACCAACCAGTTAATGATAGAACTACACTGAAACTGCACCTACAGCAGTAATGGTTTGCAGTGCATCAATATACTGCACAGTGTGACTTGTTAATGGTCTGTGCTTAGTGTATTCTGTATCATCCGAGCTGCACATGTTGTGGCTCTGGTAGGTGTCTGGCACTGTGCCCTGGCCCAGTGTACTTACCTGGACAACAATGATGAATAGATACATGATATATCAGGTGATATGGAAAATATTTTGACTTTAGTGACCTCTGGATATTCACAGTGGTGAAGCCACTTGTGAGTATCCAGAGGTCACTGTGCAGGAGTGAAAATATTTGCCATATCACACGAGTGGGCATCATGTATCTGATTTAAACAATAGGGGCCCCTATTGATGCAAAAGTTACCATTTGTGCAGGTTTGTACGGGTTTGCTTGGCTTTATGTGGGTTTGTGCAGTTTGCACAGGTTAGCGTGGGTGTGAAAAATGTCATTTCTTACATTCACCACACTCTGTTGAAAATAACAGGATTTATCACACTCATTTATTACTCATCCCTATTATATAAATAAAAATAGACAGGCACCAGACAGGGTATAAACATGCTGCACACGGATGGCACCTCCTATGTTGCCATCATCTGCCACTAGTCCCAACCATGCCAGGCATTAATTGATTACCTGGCGCCCAGTGGACACCATGCCATTGTGTGACCATACAACATACACCTGCAGACCACACTTTGGTGGACACCAACAGAATCCAGCACAAACATGCATCACTGGGTGCATGAAGGGTGTTGAGGGGAGGGTGACCAGGTGGTCAGGCTGCACCACATACTGGGTGCTGCCACAAGGCAGGGAAAATCTATGCAGTGCAAAAGATCCAGTGTAGGGAATACCCCAACACCAGTGTGCTTGTCTGATGGTACTGTACGTGCCCCTTCCAGCCACATACCGCACATCTGTACAGATACTACAGCACACACTGCCAGCCATGTATATATCACTGTGAGTATCCCATGCCAGTGGTGCAGCATCTGTGGGTCGCACAACAGCATAACAGTAATGTCCACTGTCAGTACACACCTGCAAGATGGGCCAGTCACTGTGTAAAGTGCAGCAGTCATTGATGCCCTACACACCACAGGCATTGCTGTGTCCCTCACACTACTGGCCCTCTTGTTATTGTAGTGGCTGCTGTGCACTGTAGCAGGAACTATAGTCTGACTATTGCATCCAGCACCACCACCTGTGCCTATGCTGTGTAGTACACTGGGGCACAATATTCTATGTGGTCCTGTACAAATGTAGCCTGCAGCTACCACCATGTACTTCCAGACTGCCCTACAGGTGGAGCTGTGGGCAGACCAATCCAGCCCCTGTACTTCCAGACTGCCCTACAGGTGGAGCTGTGGGACCCTGCACTAGCACTGGGCAAACTGCATGCAAATCAGGCTATAATGAAATGCTAATCTAGATGTTTGCCCATGGACTGCCTAAGTAGGCTCATTTGCATGTCACTTTGGAATACAGCAAATTTTTGTCCTGGACAAATGTGATAGCACTGGGCAAATGTCTTAGCTCCATGCAAAACCTGGGCAAATGTGTCTGTGCCATGCAAACATTTCAGAAACATGGTACATTTCTGCAGAATTTCACATGCGCTGGTGCTTGCAGCTTTAATAAATCCATTCCTTTGCTAGCACACACACGTTGGCCACATAGTTCAACTTTACCTTCCTTAATGTCACTGTGCACTGGGCTGCTGTTTTGGTTAGCACTTCCTGGTTGCTATATTCAGAGCTGTCTTATTTCCTGGGCTATTTTTGCACTGCACTCCCAATCCAGTTTGTCAGGCTTCCTTAGCATGCTATATTCAGCAGGTTTAGCGCTGGGGCGACCCCAATTGAAAATAGTGGGCTATTGGTTCTGGGCTAATTTAGCAAGCCAGTCAGTGCTAATTTAGCCAAGGGGGAAAGTTTTGAGGCACTGGATGCCTTATCTTGCACCACGCTGGTGACTCGGGTTTGGGAATGGACTTAAGTCATTCAGGGTCGGCCGGGGGGAGGAAGGATAGAGCATCCAGAGGACTGCTCCCCTTCCTCAGGGTGGGGGGATTTGTGCTGTGCACTGTCGACCAACACCTTGAGGTGGCTGGGGGTCAACAAAAGCGTGCAGCCATGTAAGGGGTTGGCCCATGTCCAGTGCAATTGGCTGCCTCTGCAGAGGTGGAGACAGCCTCCCAGCCCATTGCACGGATGTGGATGCAAGAGAAAATGGTGGAAAATTCTGGTACTTGGCAGGACTCGTGATGGCCCATTCGCTCCAGTAAGTCTACCCCGACCTCAGATTTTCCATACCCAGTGGGGGGAAGCATGCCATTCCTCCTCATTCTGGGCCTGTCGCAGCATGGGAATCCATGGGGGAACCTCGGGGAATGGATGAATGTGGCGATCATGGGTCAGAGGATGTACCCCTTCGAGGGAGGGATCATTGCCTCTGTCGAGTCTGCAGCAGTAAACTAAATAGTATATGGAAAAAACAAAGTAGTGTCTCCATTGGGGTGGCCAGGCTTCACTACTTGGTGCTGTCTTGACAGGACTGTTTATTAATAATCTACCTGAGGCCTCCCAGTCTGCATGGGTACAACTATACTCAAACGATGCTGTCACCTTCTTCAGAAATATTAGCCACTGTAGAATCTCTGCTGACCTCCAGGCCAATTTTGAGTCCCTTGAAAAATGGTTCATCATCAACAAATAGGTGCTCAACTATAAAAAATCAAAAACTATGCACTTCTTGGGCCAAAAATTTAAAAAAAAAGACCCCCCCTACTTGTCATCCCCAATGACAAGGGACAAAGTCTGGAACAGGTAGAAACCTTCAAGTACCTTGGTATCATACTGTATGATACCCTATCATTTGCCCCACGTGTGGACAACATTGTTACCATGACAAACAGAAGACTGAATACCATGTATAGGAACCACCTTAACCTTATCGCTGAAGCTAGGCATGTTGTTGTTAATAGTACCATCCTGGCCTTCATCAGCTATGGCCTCCCTGTGTATGCTGCTAAATGTGACACTGTATTAAACAGAGTCAAGGTGATATGGAATAAGATCTGCCACTTCATACTGGGGGCTGACAAGCTCATTCACAGTTACACCCTGTACTTCCTCACCAATTGGCTCCCCGTTGTATGGCAGATTAAAATACCAAACCTATCCACTTGCCAAAAAGGCACTGTTGGGCCTCACTCCCTCATACAAAACTGAATCAACCCTATTATCAATCTATGTAATTCTAGAAGTATGACAAGGTATGCCTAGAACTGACTCTCCGAGGAACCAACCTGGGCAAGCACTCCTTTGCTGTCAAGGCAGTAGGCTGGATGAATGCATTGCATGAATCCCTACTAAGCCTCTCAAATATAGCCCAATTTAAAAGAGCAGAGCAAGCAGCCCTCTCTTCCAGTTCCAACTGTACTTGCTTCCAGTAATCTATGAACCTGCATTACTTGCACTGAAACTCCACATTGTTTTGCTACTGTACAGCTTAAATTAATTTTTATATCCCACACATATTGTATTGACTATATTCCACTGGAATTGATGAAGATACTGTTTTTTGTAGTAACAACATTTGATATGGAGTCTTTGTAAATGAGCACCTGTTCTCAAAGGTACTCCATGAATAAATAAACAAATAAATAAATTACATTTTTGATTAGTATGTTCTTCATCTGTGAGCTCCAGGGGCTTGATTTTCAAAGGCCCTGACATGGCAAAGTTACTATCCCTGAGTGCATCTTGTGACTGTCCTTACACTTCTGAAAATGCCATTTTCAGCATTTCATGTCACAGCAGGTGCACAAAGAAAAATCTGTCCAGTCTGCCATAAAAAAACATAAGAGATCACAAAAAGGCAGCTTTTTAAACAATTGCGCACATGCTGGCCCACCGGTGCAGCAGTAGCACTACTGCACATGAAAAAGATGACCTGGGTTTGAGAACCAGCCCAAGTCATCCGAGGGCCAGCCTGTGATGGTGAGACTAACACCCCACAGGATGCTCTTCACCTTGCGGAGAGAGGGAGGAAGGTTAGCCTCCGTTACACTATCACCACCTACCTGACCACAGGTGGTGGTACAAATGGAGCCAAGGAGCATGGAGAGAGGATGCCGATGTGCTTTGACACGCAATGCACACACATGCATGCACATCTGTCATGAACTCTCTCAGTATCCTAGGGGCATAGAGGAAAGGGAAGAACACCGACTGAGGCAACAATATGTCCATCCCTCGCTGCAGGCTCCACACTGATAATGGTGGTGCTCTCTTCTCTGTGCTATGGCCAAGTCTTCATCCAGAGATAGCACCCCCCCCCCAGTGGTCCCATCCTCTGTGGACAAGCCAGGGAGTATAAGGAAGAGACTTGGGTCCCCGAGAAGGTGGCTGATGGGGCTGAGTGAGTGAGTGAGTGGGTTGGACCATGGGGCCAGTCAGATGAAAGAGGAAAAAAAATGCACACACGATGACTGTAGTTGTGCAAGGATACCACCTTGTGTAACTTTCTTTGCTGTATGTGCACAGTTTTTTTGACTTTTGAAATTCCTGGCGAAGAACTTCTTCTTTGTGTTGTGTATACAAGAGGAATAATCAATGTAATGTCAGTGGTGGTTCCATGGTGGATAAAGCCCTTTTGGGGTTGCCATCCAGGGATATACAGCAGTTACAATGCTTTAAATCTCAAACTGGAAGAAAGGAATTGAAGATTTCAAACAGGGTAGACCTACAGTGCATAGAAACATGGAATATGATAGCAGAACATCCACTCGGCCCACCCTACCTATTCCTAAGTTGTCCCTAGTGGCTAACCCATTCCTTCTCCTTTTGTCCCCTAATACCCTTACTCTAGCCTTGTACCTGTCCCACCCCAATGTGAAACCTTCACAGTTTTGGCCATTACCACTTTCTCTGGCAGTTCATTGAACTTGTGCACCATCCTTTCTGTGAAAAACTGCTTGCAGATAATCATCCTGAAATTTCTCCCAGTCTATTTTATTGAATTTCATTGCATGCTTGCAGTATGTTAACACTTCGGATGAATGCCTTTGCATACAGTTCTGTTTGTCCCATGCAGGTGTTTCTGCAAGTCTCTCTCATGTCTCCACCCTTCACTTTTAGTTTCCAGGGTATACTTATTGAGGTCCTACAGTCTCTCCCCATTTGTCTTTTCTTTTTTTTATAATATTTATTTATAGCATTTTCAATTTTTTACAGTGCGTTAGACCAATGTTATTATATAACTTAAAAACATTGGAAACATTTTTTTTTTGCAATTAGTTTCTTTTCTCCTCTGTCCCCAGGTGGCTCTCCATCATGCCTGTTCCCCCAACCCCATCTCCCACTCGCAGCTTACCTTCCACTTTCTCCACAGCTTACCCCCCATGGAAGGGCGACAGAGATCCCTCAACCCACTGGAATGGATCTCGTGAGGAGGTTATTGCCCATTCATGGGAGTGGGGCCTGCAGGGATCAGCATTCATCCTGCCACACCCAGGACACTTTTTTCCCCATTTTTCTCCCTCTTAGGAGAGGAGCCATGCAATGACACCCTATGGAAAGAGCATGCATGCATCTGCATGCGCTCCTCCAAGCATCTACCTACTCTCCTTCCATTTCTGGAGCATCAGTGCTCTATCTTCTGGCCGCCACTGGGGGGCAGTCAAGCCAGACTGCTGGTGAACTCCCTCTCCCTGGAGAAGGAGAGCAGTCCCTTGGATGCTCGATCCTCCTCCTCCCCTGCTGCCCCCGGTGGCCCGTGCTCATTCTCAAACATGGGTCACCGATGTAGCTCGAAGTAAGGCATTCAGCGCCTCAGCTCTCAGTGCCACTGGGCCAGCCAAAAACATTGGAAAATTAAACATGCTGTACATAAAAGAAAAAATATTTAAAAATACTGCAAATGTATAGTTAATGTTCACAAGGGGTTCCATGTGATATGGGTGAAGATTTAATAGCGAATAACATAATGGTGAATGCAAATCGATGAAAACATAATCAGCGATCAGCACTATGCCAGCAAGGAACAACAGCAAAAACACCATATTGTCTATGGAAGCACAATGCATACCTACTTTTTATGTGGGGTGCTGTGCCCCCCTGCACCCCCATTTGCACAGGCCCTATATATAATAAATAAATGATAAATTCTTACCTTTTCCCAGTTTGGTAAAACCAGTAAACTTTGTACAGTGTCAGCTTCAACCACGTATGCTTCCCTTGTCAAGAAAAAGAATTTCAAAGGCACACCAAGTAGTCTCTAAAGTAGAGGTTTACTTCAAAATTGATAAAAAAAATGTAAAATGTAAATACAGAGCCATATATCACAAAAACATACAATCACTTAACAAAAACAAGATTTTAAAAGTGCAATTTCCTACCACCACACAATTAGACTTGTCTATCTAATGTATCTCTTACAGTGCTGTTAGCAAGTTGTAGCTTTCAGAGTCCAAACATTTGTGTGTAAATGGAAAACAGAATACTGTTTAAAAACTGGCTTTGCCAACCTCTTTGTGTGAGGTCACCTGGCTCCTCCATGTCAGAATATAAAAAAATATATCTATGCAAAACAGGATGTCTTATCAAAGTATTAAATTCTGTGACCTCAGCACAACTCTTTTTTTTCTTCAAATGATTTTCTTTGATCTATGAGCAGCTTCCCCTTTCCAGGACATCAAAGGACTTGTTATGTCTCTCTTCCAGATCTCACGGAGCTACAACATGCTTTGTATCACTATATGAATTTTAACTGTGTTTCCTCTGAATGTCATAAAAGTTTATGATCTATCTTGGCAGTTGGCAAGCTGCATTTAGTCACATACAGTGGCGTGAAAAAGTATTTGCCCCCTTCCTGATTTTCTCTATTATTGCATATTTGTCACACTGGATGTTTTCAGGTCTTTAGACAAAATATAATATTAGATAAAGGGAACCTGAGTGAACAAATAACACTTTTTTTTTTTACTTATTTCATTTATTTAATGAAAAAAGTTAACCAACACCAACGGGCACTGTGTGAAAAGTAATTGCCCCTAGTTAAATCAACCCAATTAAAGGGATAATTAGAGTCAGCTGCTTGAACACAGCCAGGCTTGATTACAGCCAGCCCTGCTCAATATAAATCTCACTTATTTTGACCTTACCATCAGAGTCACATTGCCAGCACAAAGATTCAACAAGCACATTATGCCATGATCAAAAGAAGTTCCTGAAAAGATCAGAAAAAATTTGTTGCCCTCTATCAGTCTGGAAAGGGTTACAAGCTATTTCTAAGGCTCTGGAACTCCATCGAACCACAGTGAGAGCCATAATCTCCAAATGGAGAACACTTGGAACAGTAGTGAATCTTCCCAGGAGTGGTGGCTGCACAAAATTACTCCAAGGGTGCAGCGAAAATCATTCAGGAAGTCTCAAAGGATCCTAAAACAACATCCAAAGAACTGCAGGCTTCTCTTGCCTCAGCAAAGGTCAGTGTTCACGACTCCACAATCAGAAAGAGACTGGGCAAAATGGGCTTCATGTGAGAGTAGCAAGGCGGAAACCACTGCTAACCAAGAAGAACATAAATGCTCGTCTCTCATTTGCCAAGAAGCACCTGGATGATCCACAAGCCTTTTGGGAAAATGTTCTATGGACAGATGAGTCTAAAGTGGAACTTTTGGATGACATGGATCCCATAATGTCTCGCAGAAGCAAACACAGCATTCCACAGTAAGAACACCATACCAACAGTCAAACATGGTGGTGGTAGTGTGATGGTGTGGATGCTTTGCTGCTAAGGACCTGGATGACTTGCCATAATTAAAGGAACCATGAATTCTGCTCTGTACCAGAAAATTCTTAAGGAAAATGTCCGTCATCCTTCCGCTGCTGAAGCTGAAGCGTAGTTGGGCCATGCAGCAAGACAATGATCCAAAACACAAAAGCAAGTCCACATCAGAATGGCTAAAAAGAAGTAAAATTAAAGTTTTGGAGTGGCTTAGTCAAAGTCCAGACTTAAACCCAATAGAGATGCTGTGGCAGGACCTGAAACAAGCAGGTCATGCTCAAAACCTACCAAATGTTACTGAATTAAAGCAGTTCTGTGAGGAAGAGTGGGTTAAAATTCCTCCACAGCGATGTGAAAGACTGATATTGAATTTAGGAAGTGTTTGGTTGCAGTCATTGCAGCTAAATGTGGCATAACCAGTTATTAAGTGTAAGGGCAATTACTTTTTCACAGTGCCAGTTGGTGTTAGTTAACTTTTTTCATTAAATAAGTGAAATTAAAAAAAAAAAACAAGTGTTATTTGTTCACTCAGGTTCCCTTTATCTAATATTACATTTTCTCTAAAGACCTGAAAACATCCAGTGTGACAAATATGCAATAATAGAGAAAATCAGGAAGGGGGCAAATACTTTTTCACGCCACTGTAAGCAGGGGATCCTAAATTTTAAGTCCCTTCTAGCCTGTAATTATCTCTTGGCCTTCCAGGTAACACGTTGTAGATAAAACCTGGTTGGGGGGTGCCATTCCAAAGGCTGTCAGCATCTCTCATGGGAGACATTCAATAACAAATTTTTATATTACAAAAATCATAGATTAATCAAAACCAGCTGTCCAAGTGTCACAATACTCCCTACCTATACTGAATTTGGGGGCTCTATCCCCTGCATGGGATGAGCTTCCCAAATCAGTTCACTCCTCGTACACATGAGACAGCCCATTGTAGTTCTGATTTTTCGCTCCAGTCCTATGTAGAATTGTCATATCATACCCTTGCAAAGCAAGACTCCATCTTAGCAATATACCATTGTTTTTCCCCATCTGTGTCAGCCAAACCGGGGGTTGTGGCCAGTCTGCACCACAAAATGCTGCCCATATAAGTATGGATCCAACTCCTTAAGGGGCCCACACTATGGCAAGACATTCTTTTTCCACAGTACAGTATATCTGCTCCCTGGGAAGTAACTTCCTACTCAGGTACGCTACTGGGTGATCTCCCCCTTGGCTGGATGTTTGACTCAGTACTGCCCCAATACCTAAGTCTGAGGCTTCAGTCTGAACTATAAAGGGTTTGCTATAGTCAGGACTTATCAACATGGGAGCACTGCACAGTGCCTCCTTTAGTTTGCAAAAGGCTTCCTCACAGGCTGGGCCCCAGTTAATTTTCTTGGGCATCCTTTTCTTTGTCAGGTCAGATACGGGAGCAGCCAGGGCACTATAATTGGGTACAAATTTTCTGTAGTACCCTGCTGTCCCTAGAAAACTCCTGACCTGCTTCTGTGTTTCTGGTCTGGGCCATGACTGGATTACCTCTATTTTTATTTGGTTAGGACGGAGCTGTCCCCGCCTACCACATGCCCGAGGTATGCCACTTCTCCCATGGTCACCTGGCACTTCCCAGCTTTGACAGTGAGCCAGGCCCTCTGTATCCTGCCCAGCACTTCCCTAAGGTGGGATAGGTGTTCCTCCCAGCTGGCACTAAAGATGGCAATGTCATCCAGGTACACCACAGTGTACTCCTCAGCACCATTTGACACCTGGTTCACCAACCTTTGGATAGTGTTTGGGACGTTTTTCATTCTGAAAGGCATTATTTTAAATTCAAATAAGCCTATTGGAGTGATGAAGGCTGACCTCTCCCTAGCTTTGTCTGTCAACTCTACCTGCCAATACCCCTTTGTTAGGTCAATGGTCGTAAGGTAGGGTCCCCCTCCCAACTTGTCCAGGAGTTCACCCATTTGGGGCATCTGGTGGGCATCTGACTTCGTGACTGCATTCAGTCCATGACAGTCCACATAGAAATGAGTAGAGCCATCTGGCTTAGGCACAAGGACTATGGATGAGGCCCAGGGGCTGTGGGATATCTGGATTACCCCTAAATCCAGCATCTCCTCCACTTCCCTCCTAATGTCCTTTTGGACATCCTCTGACACCAGATATGCTGTCTGTCGTATGGGCGTCTGTGTCCCAGTCTCCACATCATGAGTCGCTAAGGGGGGAGCCAGGCTTGGCTCTAAACAATGGGGCAAAGTCTTCTGAAACCTCCCTTACTTTCTGGATCTGTTCCGGGGTCAGCTGGGGAGACAATTTAACTGCATCCACAGAGGACTGTGGCTTACTTTCTTCCAGAAAGTCTAGAAGGGGGTCTCCTTTGTCCATCCCTTCCCCAGGACTACATACTGCAAACACCATGTCAGCCCTATTTGCATATGGCTTCATCATGTTGACATGGTACATCCTTTCTGTCTGTCTTCTGTCAGGTAACTCTATAATGTAGTTGACGTCATTTACCTTCCTAACCACTTTGTATGGTCCTGCCCAGTCAGCTTGCAGCTTGTCTTTCCAGACCGGAATAAGGACCATGACTTCCTGACCCACCATGTACGAGTGAGCTCTGGCTCTGTGGTCATACCGCACTTTTCATTTCTGTTGGGCAGCTGCCAGGTTGCTCTGGGCTGTCCCCATACGCTTCTTCAGCCTTTCTCTAAACCTAAGGACGTAATCTACAACAGGAGTTCCCTGTGTGGTGTGCTTGCTCTCCCAGTCCTCCCAGATCAAGTCTAGGGGCCCACGTACTTGGCATCCATATAAGAGTTCGAAGGGGGAAAATCCTGTCAACTCTTGGGGCACCTCCCTGTATGCAAACAACAGGTGGGGAAGGTATTTCTCCCATTCTCTCCCATGCTGTTCAGTAAATACCTGGAGCATTGACTTTTGGGTACCATTGAATCTTTCCACAAGCCCATTGGCTTGTGGGTGATATAGTGTCATGTATCTCTGCACCACCCCACACTTCTCCCATAAACATTTAATCAGGTCCGACATGAAGGACCCCCCTCAAATGGTGATAACTTCCTGTGGAAACCCAACACGGGAGAAAAAACCCAAGTAAGGCATCTGCCACTTTGTCTATCCTCAGTGAGGATAGAGCTACTGCCTCTGGGTACCGGATGGCATAATCCACCACAGTCAGGATGAATCTCTTCCCTGAGGAGCTGGGGGTATTTAAAGGACCCACTATATCCATTCCCACCCTCTGGAATGGCTCCTCCACTATGGGCAATGGAATCAGGGCGGCTTGGGTTTTCTTGCCTACCTTCCCTATTTCTTGGCACCAGTAACAAGACCAACAATACTCCTTCACTTGCTGGGTGAAGTAAGGCCAATAGAAATTCTTGGTCAACCACTGCATAGTGTGCACGATTGCCAGATGACCAGACAAGGGAATATCATGTGCAATTTTGAGCAACTGCTCACGATACCCCTGGGGAACGACAAGCTGCCTGACTAGCACCCCTCCCACTGTCTGTACTGCCTGAGTATACATAAGTCCATTTTCCTAATAAACCTTATGCCTGCCGTCACCTCTCTGTGTGTCATCTGTGTCTGCCTAAGCCTTCAGTTTCTCTAGACTAGGGTCACTTCTCTGAGTAGCTGCAAAACCCTCACACATTCCCAAGGCATGGGACAGGTCCCCTTCAGTCGCTAAACTAGGGTCCCTAGCATTAGTGTCATTGCATTCAGGATCACTGTCAATCCCAACCCTTTGACAATGGGTCACCCCTCCCTCTTTGGAGTAACCCTCAGTAGCTGTATGGTTACTTGCTACTGGGGAAATGTCTACCCCCTTTTCATTATTCTCCCCATCTGGAGACACAGGCTGGGGAATCAGCCTCTCAGTGGTTTCCAGAATGGTTTCTGTGGGGTTAATGGAACTACAATTTTCCCTTACTGCTTGACTATGGGTAACTGCACATACCATCCCCTGTTTGAGACTGTTGCTCAGGATCACATCCACTGCTAATGTTTTGGCTTCAGCCTCCTGTTGCACAGTTCCCCCTGTTTCATCCCAGTCTAGGAGAACACTAGCTAAGGGCAATGTTTTCACCTCACCAGTAAAGTCCTGTACAGTCATGTATTTATTGGGTATAAGCTGACCAGGCTCTACTAGATCCCCTTTTACCAATATCAGGGATGCCCCTGTGTCCCTTAACCCTTGCATCTGTACACCATTCACCATGACTGGGTACATGTGCTCCCTCATGTTCACAGGCATGCTTCCAGGTACACAAAAACAACTCACTTCTTTTCTAGTACCATTCAGCATATTATTGCTCATTATTTTGGGACACTGTCTGGCAATATGCCCAGTTTCTTTACATAACCAACATTCACTTCCCTTTTCAGAGAAATCTCTTCTCTGAAACCTGGGGCTAACTGTTTTCAGTGGAGGCAGTGAGGTTTTTAGCTGCCCTGAAGGTGCATGTTTCCCTTTCTGTGCTGCCACACCCACCCCATTCACTCTCAGAGCAGGTCTGCTCTTGGCATAGCGGTCTGAGAGTTTAGCAGCCTTTTGCACTGTTTTGGGATCTTGGTCCTCCAGCCAGGATTTCAGCTCTGCTGGACATGCCCAGAAAAACTGTTCTAACAAAATCACATTTTCAATTTTATCAACAGAGTTTGCTCCAATTCCTTCCCACCGACATTTTAAAAACTGATGTTGTTTCTTGGCAAGCTCCTCATAGCTCATGTCAGGGCTTCTCCTGAACTTACGGAATTTAGCTCTGTATGATTCAGCAGTTAATTCAATTTTTTTTTAACAGTGCAGCTTTAAGTTTGCTGTAATCATCACTGTCCTCATTGTCCATTTGACCCAATGCATCCCGAGCTGAAACCTCCAGAACTGTCTAGGAATTTTAGCCTGAATACAAACTTTTTCAAAAAAATGTAAAAAGGCATCCATATCCTTCCCCTCTTTAAATTCAGCTATCAATTTGGAATTCAATTTGTAACCCAGTCCTGTAGTCCCAGTTAAACCCAAGCCATTTACCTGCTCTGGTGCCGCTGGTTGGAGTCGTACCTTCTCCAGTTTGTGTTGCCTTTGGTGCTCATGCTCCTCACAGTCTGTGTCTCAGCATTCTCACTCCCTCTTCTCCTCTGCAGCTCGCTGGTGCTCACGCTTCTCATGGTCTGTGTCTTTCTGTTCATAGTCCCTCTTCTCCTCTGCAGATCACTGTTGCTCACGCTTCTCATGGTCTGCCTCCCGTTGTTCATGGTCCCTCTCCCTCTGGAACTCCAACTCCATTCTCCACAACTCAGTTTGCAGCCTGAGTACTTCTGGATCCAGGATACTGGTGACCTTCCTCTGCTGCTGTGGCCCTTCACTGACAGTGGCCCTGTTGCCCGCCTCATCGGATCCCACCACTGCCACCAATCTGTCACAAACCCACTCAGCAGGTCAGGCCCTCTACTCCCACAGTGCCAACCTCCGAGCACAGTCTTGTGAACAGGAAACAGAACCAGGGTAACCCTCCTGTCTGTTTTGTGGGTTTGAATCAACCTTTGGTCTCAAGTCTTGGAGGGATTCAAACTGTGAACATCTTGCTAGTGTATCCAATGTACAGGCTCAGATATTTCTGCTCTTCAGGGGGGCAGATATCATTTGCCTATGGGCACCTAACCAGGTGTACAAAATGAACTCTTAAAACTCTATTAAAGACCTCAGAATAAATTCTTACCTTTTTCCAGTTTGGTAAAACCAGTAAGCTTTGTACAGTGTCAGCTCTAACCATGTATGCTTCCCTTGTCAAGAAAAAGAATTTTAGAGGCACACCAAGTAGTCTCTAAAGTAGAGGTTTACTTCCAAATAGATACAAAATTGTAAAATTTAAATACAGAACCATATATCACAAAAACATACAATCACTTAAAAAAACCAAGATTTTAAAAGTGCAATTTCCTACCACCAGACAATTAGACTTGATCTATCTTATGTATCTCTTACAGTGCTGTTAGCATGTTGCAGCTTTCGGAGTCCAAACATTTGTGTGCAAATGGAAAACAGAATACTGTTTAAAAACTGGCTTTGCCAACCTCTTTGTGTGAGGTCACCTGGCTCCTCCCTGTCAGAATATAAAAAAAAAATATCTATGCAAAACAGGATGTCTTATCAAAGTATTAAATTCTGTGACCTCAGCATAACTCATTTTTTTCAAATGACTTTCTTTTATCTATGAGCAGCTTCCCCTTTCCAGGATATCAAAGCACTTGTTATGTCTCTCTTCCAGATCTCACGGAGGTGCAACATGCTTTGTATCACCATGTGAATTTTAACTGTGTTTCCTCTGAATGTCATAAAAGTTTATGATCTATCTTGGCAGTTGGCATGCTGCAATTATTCACATAAACAGGGGATCCTAAATTTTAAGTCTCTTCTAGCCTGTAATTATCTCTTGGCCTTCCAGGTAACACATTGTAGCTAAAACCTGGGAGGGGGGTGTCATTCCACAGGCTGTCAGCATCTCTCATGAGATTCATTCAGAGACATTCAATAACACATTTTTATATTACAAAAATCATAGATTAATCAGAACCAGCTATCCAAGTGTCACAGGGATACAGGTGGTAACCAACTGAAACTGAACCAGATTAAGCTGTTGGTGGTTTTTCTAGTGAATGGAGGAAATTTGGTCAGGACACCGGGGAAATTTCCCCTACTTTTTTCGAGAAGTGCCATGGGATCTTTAATGTCCACCTGAACAACCACCAGAAGAGGCAGACAGGACCTCAGTTTAATGTCTCATCCAAAAGATGGCACCTCAGGAGTGCAGCACCCCCCTCATGCTGCGCTTCAGTGTCAGTATTGGGATATTAACCCAAGTGCCTGGTGTGGGGATAGAACCCACAGCCTTCTGATCTCCCAGCCTCAAAGGTGAATGTGCTAACTGCTGAGCCACTGACACTGATGCACTTGCTATTCTCTCCCTCCCTCCTTCCTCACTATTCCTTACCCCTCGCTACTCTGTGAGGATCGCTATTGTTCGGGGCACACAAATTGAGTCGCTTAATTTGATTTGCCCATATCACTGGATACCCCACAGGTTTATGACTGAGAGATCCATGCTTATTACAGGAACTAGTCATAGAAATGTTTATAGGAGAGATTACAAAAAGAAAATCTATAAGGTAAAAAAGCTACGTAGATATCACCAACATTTCAGGAATATATCCATACTAAACCAATGAAAGTTTTACTTCTAAAAACTAAAAATGAAAAGGAACAACCTAGAGGATAATATATAGACAGCCACATGCATCAAGTCTTTCTTTGCATCGAGAGGTTTTTAAGGCAACCAAGAACCTCAAGAGCAAAGCTCACTGGTTGACATAGAAAACTCGAGATGAAGACAGAGGCTTGTCTGTGTATGGATGCTCCTACATTATATTTTATAGTGTAAGGGCATCCATGCTCATTTCAGACACTCTGCTTCCTTTTAGTGAACTACTGAAGGGGTTGGAGGGGAGGTACTTGATTGTTGGTGGTGGGCTCAAATTGCTGCTAATTGAATGTGTTGCAACATTTTCTGGAAGTTCAAGTTTTAAAGAAAAACAGCTTCCAGCTTGATTGGCTAGAGGAAAGAAGCTGTGTAGCAGCATTCTAAGTTGTTGTGCTGCACTAGTGACATCACTATTGCAACACAATAGGTTTATTCCAAGCATGAAATTCCATGCATGACTGGGTTCCACCATGCACTATAGAACTATCAAGCTTAGGGTATAGATACAAGCCTAATATTAAATGGCCAAATTCAATCTCTCTTCTTGGACAATCCTTGCACACTTTTTGAAATAAGAGGTATTCTGTATGTCACCCTGAAGATATTAAAAAGACACATGAAAGCTATTAAAGGGGGCATTTTGGAGCTGGTGGAGTAAGCTTTTGCTCCCCCTCCCCAGAAACATATAACACCTTAAGTTTTGCTGAAGGGGATGGATTAGTTTGTTCCAGTCAAGGAAAGAAGGGTGTTTAGCAGAACAGCAGCACCATTTGTGTCTGACATTAGGGCCACTCAGGGGGACATTCTGGAGCTGGTGGTGGAGCAGGCTTTTGCTCTTCTCTCCCCAGAAACAGTTAGCACCTGAAGATCTGTTGAAGAGGAAGAAGTCTGAGTCAACAATAAAACCAGATTCACTTACATGTTCCATTATGATAGTGTCCCAGAGACTGAGTAGAACAGAGCAGCAGTGGAATAGGTTACTGGTGTCTTAGGAATAAGCATGTGTCCACAGATGATTGCGGTTATGTAGGGGGACTCTGCCAGATAGACAAGGGAAAAGGTAAGGTACTACATAAGGAATAACGTATGGGTACTGATCTATAACAAGCCTGTGCTTCCATCAAGGGGTAGAGATACCAGAGTATGGATCTCAAGAGCAAAGCTCAAGAGGTCCATGCTGGTATCTCAACCTGAGATGGCAACATTGGATGAGTTGTATATCAGCACCCATACTTTATTTTTTATAGTATATGGTTGTCCCTGGATTTAATTTTTTTTTTTTCTGATGGGTTTGAGGGTAATAAGGTTTAGTACCTTATATTCATGGTTCCCATAGTTATGAGCAGCTCTGTGTGCTGTGAAGTCTATTGGTGTAGCCATGTCTCACTCCTGACCCTCCGAACATTAGTAGCAGCACTTGAAGAAGAAAGAAAAACCAAGAAAAAAAAACTTTCAAATGATGATGGTTTGGAAACACCGAGCCAACTACGGCGCTCCGTGTCCAAGCTGTCTCGCTGAAGCATTCACCAAGTGGCACCACCATGTTTGCTGCATTGAACAGTGCTGTTTGCTCCAATCAAGTGGTGAGGAGTGCAGCGCTTAATGAATATTAATGATAGAATGTGCACAATAAGTTTTAGAATGTGCACAACAACTTTCAGAACGTGCACAACAACTTTTGAGTCGCCACCAAATTCCATACATAATAAACCCAAACCATATACTATAAAGCTTTTTGTTACTTACTATTAAACTGCATAGGTAGCTACATGTGGTGGAGTAGTGGGTGACTGCAGAGAAAAAAGCTGGCAAATAACAGCTACAGGTGTGATAATAGGAAGCACACTATCTGGAGTACAGTAAAGTAGTAGTTAGGGGAAGTTAGTAAAGGGGAGGAGTAAAAAGGTAGGAAGATGCAGTGGGAGCTATAATTAGAAATAACAACCATTTTAAGGGAAAGTAGGTCACACAATCTCTACAATAAAGTTTTACAGTAGATCCTGATAGACAGCGTAGCTGGGAAAGAGAAAGTAAAGAAAAGGGATAGCAGGGGGAGTTGCATTCAATAAATAGAAGGGAGTGCCTGATAGTAACAGACATGGGAGTAGTATTGTGTAATGGTTGTGAAACTGCAGTTTTCTGGGAGACATTCTTGAGAATGAGGTGCTGCCCCATCTGCATGCACCTTTCTGGGTTGAGGGTGGAGGTTGCTGGTCTCTGTGCCAAGCTGACTAGGATCCAGATGACCTTTTGCCCCACTCAGGACTCATTGCGTCTGCTGCCATTGCCCCAGAAGTTGCCTAGACAGAAGGGGACTGGCTGGACTTTAATGGGCTCCTGTGGTGGGCCTGGGGCACATTCCCCAGCCTGCACCAGTGCAGAATTCCTTCACTATTCTGGTGGGACAGGACTGCCAAGAGGAGGCACCCATAGTGGTGGCAATGGAGGGTGTGGTGGTCCTCTGAAGGGGATCCCCAAGGTAGGAACCAGAGGACTCTAATATTCAGAGGACCTCAGAAAAGGAGAAAGCAGCTTCTGATGAGAGACTCAATTTTAAAAGACTAGATTTGAAAGCAGGAAGTTGTGGAGACAGGGAAGTTAGGTGCCAACCTGGTGCCTCAGCTTAGAGGGATGGACAGCGGATCCTATGGATCGGTAGAGTGGAAGGACAGGGTGAGAAGCTGGATGCCATTGTCCATCTTGGGACAAATGACCTACCAATTAATGGGGATGGGGTAATATAGGGAGAGTGCAGAGAACTAGGGGGCACCAAAGTCAAGTAGCACAAAGAGTGGCATTCACAGAGGTGCTACCTGTCTACAACTGTGGGGAGGATAGGGTAGTTCACACCTGGATCTTCTAGATTGAAAAGATGTTGGACAAAGGAGGGGTTTGGCTTCATTTGGGACTGGAGGCAATCCTGGAAGGATATGGGTCTATACAGAGTTGATGGCCTTTATGCCCAGGAAGGGGACCACAGTCCTCAGTGGAAGATTTAGCTCTTACTTTGATGAATATTTAAAGTAGCCTATGGAGAAGGTGGAAGCCCAAAAGGAGGCATAAACTCCACCTCCCCCACAGATTGAAGAAACAGAATGAGAGGGCCCAACTGAAGGAAACGCCTCCCAGGGCACAAGTCAAAGGAAGCAAAAGCATAGAAGGGGGCAAGGGGAACAAGAACAGAAGATGTGAAAAGGGTGAGGCTGAAGAAGCAGGCACTAAGAGGGTAGTCAGGGAGAGGGTGTGAGAAGGAAGTTTCAAGTGGCAACAAAAGTAGGAAGAGGAGGTAGAAGCAGGGTGGGAGCAAGGTGTGGCAAGCTACGTGTGCCAGTGCAAGGAGTTTGGGAAGGAGTTTTGGAAATAAAATTCCAGACCTGTAGACCATCATGGAGGAGGCAGACCCAAATTTTAAGGCCATTATTGAGTCATGATGCAGAGAGAACCATGACTGGACCATGACCATACCAGGCTACACTCAGTTCATGAAAGATATGAAGGGGAAGAAGGGTGGAAGGCTTGTGCTGTTTGTGAAAGAGACTATCAGAGCAACAGAAATGCAAAGGAATCTAGGGGTAAAAGATGGGTTAGAGGAGTTGTGGGTCACTCTGAAGACAAGAGCCGAAGCCACTATTCACAATGGGGTGATATACAGGCCTCACACACCAGGGGAAGAATAGGATAAGACAATGGGGAAGCCATCAGCATGAAGGCAAAAAAAGGGAGATGCTTCTGATGTGGGACTTTAATCTACCAGATGTAGATTGGAGCCTCCTAATCATAGCCTAGGCTAGATGCAGGGCCATTCTAGACAGCCTAGACAGCAGGTCGCATTTCTCAGGCAACTCATCAGACAGCCTGCTTGAGATGTTTCAGTACTGAGCCTGGTGCTCACAAAAAGGGACAGTACTGCAGATGCCAAGGTGGGATGCCTCCTGGGGAACAGAGATCTCTGTACAGTGTGGTTTAACATAACGACAGTACCACAGACAAACCACAGAAGGATCAGGGTCCTGGACTTCAGAAGGGCAGATTTTAAACAAATGGGTGAATGCCTCAGAGATAGCTTAGTTGGGGGGATTACCTGAGTAGGGTGGGTGAACAGTGGGTCACATTAAGAGATGCCATAGTGAAGGCAACACATTTCTGTATGAAGGAAGTGAGCAAAAACAGGAGGAAAAGGGGGCCATTATGGTTCTCAAGGGACATGGTTGTGAAGGTAAAGGCTAAATGGGTGGCATTCAGCAGGTATGAGGAGATGCAGAGGGAAGAGAACAGAGAGATGTACCAGGAAAAGCTGAGAGAAGCAGGGAAAGTGGTGAGGGGTGCAAAGGCACAAGCAGAGGAAAAGATAGCCAAAAAGGTAGCTACAGGGGACAAGACTTTTTTCAGATATATAAGCACAGGGCCAGATTTACACTGCCATGGGCTTTATGCACAGTACTGTGTAAGGCACCCCCTTACGCTGTGAGGCAGCGGCGCACCATGCATCAGTGCCCCACGATGACCATGCTATCCAAATTCCAATATATCCCTAGATTAAATAATACTTTATAGAGGCTGTCTAACAAATCCCCCTATTCTTACACAGGGAGTAACCAGCATTTAAAAATGTGTGCACACAGGGGTCGAAAACTATATGTACAGACTGGCCCCCAGAACATTTTTTGAATTTAGTGCATTCTGGTGCATTTTGTGGGTTATTTCGAACAGAATTTGATATCCTGCTACCCCATTCCCCATGACCAGTAAGTTTCACTTTAGCTCCCTCCCAAGAGTCCCCCCAGTCCAGTATGTTGCCCGAACCAGTTTCCCCATAGCCCAGCTTCCTGCTCCAGTTCAAGGTCCCTGGCCCACCACAAGCCCAGCAAGTTCCCTACCTCTGACTCTAGGGAAATTTATTTTTTCTTCTGTAGTTAGGGGTATGGGAGACTGTTGCTGGCCTATTAAGCAACACAATGTACCACAGAGCATTTAATAGCAATACCACAGGGTTCTGGGGGTCTAGCACTGCACTGTTGCAACCTTCCAACCCAAGGTGGCAACCTCAAAGCAGATTTTTTTAAGCTTAGTTAACACATCTGTTCTTATAATACCTTACATGACATTTATTGTAGTATTATAAAACAAGCATTTGTCAATGCCGAATGTTTGCTTGCTGGTATTAGCATTAGAAATGCAGGAGTTAGACAGATGCAGAATAGGAATGGCAGTGAAGTACTGAACTTTACATGAACCCCACCTCCATCCTGTAAAGGCGGACAGGAGTTGGAGTAAGGATTTGGGTCATCACCCATGACGGCCAAGCCATGTCACCTCACCCTATTCTGCAGACACCGACACGTGTTGAGCTGTGCCTTAGGGTGTTTGGCTTCACAGTCATCCCATTCCATAAGGACATACATTGAAATGGGTGCAGCATAGGAGAATGGGGTGAAGTCTTGGGACAAAGAGTCCAAGGTACACCTCGATGCCTGTCAGTGGCTGGGGGGTGGGGGTGGGATGGTATGAGCAGTCCAGTTGGCAATCCAAAGGCACACCCCGATGCCTGTCTGTCTGTACAGGGTAGGACATTATGGTTAGAAACCGTAATGCCGCAGGCATTTGTTGGTATTCACAGTACAAATTTTGAACATGGCCTTTTTGTGACCCCACCTCATGAAAGCATTTGGGACCTCTTGTCATGAACAGTGGCAGTGTGATTTTGTCAATGTGTCCTGAAAACTGACTTCCAACAGTGACAGCGCCATTCTGCACCACATGTATGAAAACACAGATCGGGAGGGATGTGAAGAATGACAGCTGTACCATCCATAGGGAGGTATGAAGAGATGGCAATGTTGAAAATGTGTAGTGGGAATATTAAAAATGCTTGCACTTCCGAGTATACATGGAAACCGTGCAACGTATGCACATAACACAGTCATTTTATGGAGTTTCATCACCAGATTTTCAACATAGGCATTTAACGACCTGTGGTCATGAACAGTGTCACTGTGATTTTGTTACTGTGTCCTGAACACTGATTTCCCACAGCAGCCATGGTATTCTGCACTGGAACTGCAAAAACACATTTCAATCAGGATGTGAAAAATGACAGCTGTACTGTTCATAAGGAGGTGTGGGAAAATGGCAGTATTGGCAATCTGGAGTGAAAATATTGCAAATGTGCGAAGGAACGAGCATGCGTAGAAACTGTGCAACGCACGCTTGTAACACAGTCATTTTATGAACTTTTCTCACCAAATTTTCAACATAGACATTTTAAGACCTCTGCTCATGAACAGTGTCACTGTGATTTTCTTAATCTGTCCCAAACATTGATTTTGCACACTGACTGCGCCATTGTGCGCTACATGCACAGAAACACATTTTGGGTGAGACGTGAAAAATGACAGCTGTACTACTCACAAGTAGGTGTGACAAAATGGCAATGTTGAAAATATGGAGTGCAAATGTTACAAATTCGCAAACTTACGAGTGTGTGTAGGAACTGCACAATGCACGCTCGTAAAACAGTAATTTTTAGGAATTTTTTCACCAAATTTTCAACATAGCCATTTTAAGACCTCTGCTCACGAACAATGTCACTGTGATTTTCTTAATCTGTCTCAAACATTGATTTCACACACCGACTATGCCATTGTGCGCTACATGAGCAGAAACACATTTTGGGTAAGATGTGAAAAATGACAGCTGTACTGCTCATAAGCAGGTGTGATAAAATGGCAATGTTGAAAATCTGGAGTGCAAATGTTACAAATTGGCAAACTTAAGAGCGTGCATAGGAACTGTGCAATGCACGCTCATAAAACAGTCATTTTTAGGAATTTTTTTACTAAATTTTCAACATAGCCATTGTAAGACCTCTGCTCGTGAACAGTGTCATTGTCATTTTCTTAATCTGTCCCAAACATTGATTTTTCACACCGACTGCGCATTGTACACTACATGCGCAGAAACACATTTTGGGTGAGATGTGAAAAATGACAGCTGTACTGCTCATAAGTAGGTGTGATAAAATGGCAATGTTGAAACTCTGGGGTGAAAATGTTACAAATTCGCAAACTTATGAGAGTGCATAGGAACTGTGCAATGCACGCTCTTAAAACAGTCATTTTTAGGAATTTTTTCACCAAATTTGCAACATGGGCTTTTTGAGAGCCCACCTTATGAACACTGGCACCTTCATTTTGTTAATCGGTCCCCAAAGGTGATTTCACACAGTGACAGTGAAATCACCCTTCAGGCCTGATGAACACCATGACAGTGACAGAATTCATGAGGAGGGGTCCCAAAAACCCAGTGTTGAAAATTTGATGTCCAAATTCCCAAAAATGCCTGAGATATGCAGCAAAGTTGAAACAACTCTATTTATTACATTATACAGCTTACCGGCATTTCCTCAGTTCACGGTCGGCTTTGAAGAATGCAGACGTGTTCCCAGTCCACCGAAGATCTTCATGCCAGAATCAGGAGGTAAGTATGGGGTGAAGGGAGGTGTGGGGAGGCAGGGTGTACAGTGGGTGGGTGCGGGTTGCAGGAGGGGGGTCTGGCAGACTGCGAGGAACCATTTTTCCATTAAAGGAAACAAAATAAATAAAAAGACAATGCAGGACGGTTTTCAATTTTACAGGGGCATTTGGCATGCTGGGGTGGGTTCCCAGCATGCCAAGGCACTCTTTTATAGGGGGGCCAGCTGCAGCCGATGGGGATTGGGCACCCCTTTGGCAGGCACAACAGAATGGGGGTTACATATTGCCAACATTCAATGGCCTCTGCCAGCTAAATAAATAAACATTGCGCCGACTGAAGCCAGCAGGACGTTTGGCCCCCGGCCAGCCAACACAGACCATTTGGGTACATGCTGCCAAGGGGATTGGGCACCTTGGCATGGGAGGTTGCTTTAATATGTTTAGAATGTGGCGGCAAGCCGCCCGCCACGCTCACAAACAGTATTAGCTAGCTAACATTCCGCCTTCAATGACTGGTTGTTCTCATTGCAGCACAATGACTGATGCTGCAATGATGAGGTGGCCCCTGATTGCTGAGGTGAAAACATTAGAACTTGGTGCACTTTTTGGAGACTACAGTCATCCGCACACTGTGCCTCCATTGGTCCACCAGTGCCAAGCCCCCAAATGCAGTGCCTCCCTTGGCTGTAATACTGCCACGCCTCCACAACCCGCTTCTCTCCTAAGCTGTCACATCATGTTTCTTGCGCATGTGCACAAACAAACATAAAAAGTACATGAGGTATGGCCATACACAAAACTGGGAACAGCAGCATTTCGAGACATGGTATACAAAATGAAAAAATGCTTACTCTTCTGTAATAAGTAAAAGACAGACAAAATACTGTACCATGTCAAAGTCATGACTATCACTTGGGCTTATTCCAGAATTATGTGTGCAAGATGACTGAAGTGCGCAGAGTTCCTCCTAATATGGTACTATACACCCCTTTCACCTGCTTGGGTATATACCACACCACATGTCTTTGACTGTATTATATATAAAGAGTCTAGCACAGCTAATGAATTCTTTACTTTTAGGGGCGAGGCCCTCACCCCTCATCCGAGAAAACGAAAATAACCCGTCATCATTAAATGAGATGCTGTTTCCAAAGTGTAACTAGGCTGAACACCTTGCAAGGTGAAGGAGAGGGGTCGGGCCGTTTGGCTGCATGCCAGGTAGCGTGCCAATGTCAGACAAGACATCACCAGGCAGCCCGGTCAATAAACTATTCTGATGCATGCAAAGCTATCAGAAAGTCCCCAGCTCCTAATACGTTTGAAATATCTTCGTTATGAGGTAATTTCATTCACAAGAATATAAAACACAAACCCATATTAATAAAGGAAATATAAATCAACAAAAATGAACTTTTGGTTATTTAACAAAACCAATATATATGAATGTGTTTTTTTTAAAGATATATGATCAGATCAAATATTTATGCCATCTTATATTCTAATCTTCAAAAGTTCGAGGATAGGCAATCAGATGGAGAAATAGACAGCGGGACCTTACGTGAACAGTAGAAATTAGATAAGTTTATTAAGATACAAGCTATAACCAATAGAGGGAAAGAACGTAAATGGAGAGTGATTGTAAGGTTAATATAGAGTGGAAAATTATTGAACATGCGTTTGTGCAAGAGACTAAATATGGTGGGGTGAAAAGTAAAGGAAAGATGAGCAATATAGGAAGCCCCAAATGAAGAGCAGAGGCAATGGTGGGATGAGAACCAGAGTAACGATTATATATTACTCTCTCTCCACTGAATGTCTTTTTTCCTAACGCAAATCATTACTCTGATTCTCATCCCACCATCGCCTGGTATGATTGTCCGACATCTATCTGACCGGACTTACGGCTCACCGTTGGGTCTATTTAACTGCCAACAAAAATCCTGACAAATCTTCCCTAAAACTCACTGTGTATTTGAAAAAGAATACAAAGCTGTGCCCATCATTGGCAGTTGCCATTCTGTGCTGTGGCTCCTCACACAGGACCAGTGACACATCTCTCTAGTGGCTGTGTAGTGGCTCACTCTGCACGGAGTATCGGGGATGGGGACAAGAATACAGCCTTTCTCTGTCCCATGCTTGCTTGCTTGCTCTCTCTCTCTCTCCCTCACCAGTGAGCAGTCTCTCTAGGCATATGGGATGAAACCACTTCCCCTGGAGCACAGCTGGGGAATATACATAGTGCTACTGCACAGAAATAACACAGCCACTGTGTGAATGTCCCTCAGGACACACTTTTGTTTCTGATGGCAGTACACCTCTGGAGACAACTAGTTCAGGATGACTCCTCAGCCTGTCTCGGCTCTGATGGTGGCTGGGTGGGGGGGGGGAATGGAGATGGGACCTCGGTAGCACACAGATTTGGCAGATGATGGGATGGGGATCAAACATAGGCAGCTTTCTTGACACAGAAGGAGTACGAGGAGAGATGGCACTGTAACTTCTGAGAGAGATGACACACAGAGGCGGGTTACATCCTGCCACACATTAACTGCTGTCTCTGTCTCTCCCTGCATGTAGCAGTACGGCAGCTGCTCCCTTTCACTCAGTGAAATATAAATATTTTATAAATATATAGTAGAAATGTAAATAGACTATCGAGGATGAGCACAGGGGAGCTCTTTGATCTGTTTTCTGTGCACATTCCACATTAATATGCGTAATGCGTGCGTGCATGTGTGGGGGGAGTGCTGCTCACTGAAGCGGAGCTCTCCCTTTCAACTGTACAGCAATGCATTTTTAACTGCTGTCATAGACAGCTGCAGCCTTCATTGGAGAACTGGGGCCGTGCCTGCAAATACACTGACTGAACTGGAAGAGGGGTGGCACACCTCCAAAAACTCGGATGATGGCACTATGTTTCTTGCACATGCATGCAAGCAAACATAAAAAGCAGGAAAATCCTGTGCTATACCAACTTTCAGCTTTTCTTAACTCTTTCATTTTCTGCCCTTTCCTGACCCTGTCTGATTTCTATAAATCACTTTCAGCAGTTTCATCCCTTCTACTATACTTGAGTCTGTCATGAAGGGGTTGGACCAGGGAGGGACAAAACAGATACAGTTCATCTTTGTCATCTCTGTTTGTTGACCTTTCCAAAGCAATGCTCTCAATATATACAGTAGCCAAAACAATTTTTTTTTTCCCAAACTGTTGTCTTTCAACCCTCACTCACCTCCACATCTGAGTCCAGAAGTCGGCAATAACAACAAGGACAGGCAACTCAAGCCTGGGCCTCTCTGTGACTGCTAGAAGATATCCTGTGACTGTCCCCTGAGACCTAATGCAATGGTCCTGGTCACAACCAATTGCATCATCGCACAAAGCTCCAACTCTCAAGTCTCTCTGTCCTCCAACTCCTGCCCAGTCCTGCGGTCTGCTGCTGTACCATCCACTGTCTACTCCACAACATAATTGTATCTTGTCCCACTCCATTCTTGTCCTTACAGGCTGCACTAGGCCTGAGGATACAGCGACCACCACCACCACCACCAACACCAGGATAGATAAATGAAGGTGCTAACCACCTGACTGTTGTAGAGCAGCTGCTAGTCAACAAGCTGCCAACTCGCCGAGCCAACTCCCAAGCAAGTAGCAATTTTTAAACAAATGGCATGGCTCTAAAGCTGGTACTGCTGGGTGCCACATGGTGCATGCATGAACCAGTCGAGCTATGTGACCCGACGACCCTGTCCCAGCTGTTGTGAGTCTGTGGTGCTGACTGATGCTGTCCTGGCTGGCTCCTACCCAATCTTCAATCTGAGGATCCTCCCCCCAATCAGACATCATTCTGGGTGGGCGAGTGGTGGCAGGGGAAAGAAAAAAAGAGATTTATTGTGGGGCTGGTGCTATGGGAATCGGGCCCCCTAATAGCTTGGGCCCAACACATTGGTGTAGTTGGTGTTGTGGTAAATCCGGCCTTATAAGTAAAAAGAGGAAGACAAGGGGAGGGATTGTAAGATTATGATGTGCAAGGACAGACTGCACAGAAGATGATGAGGAAAAAGCAGATATCTTGAACAGATACTTCCACTTAGTTTTCACAGTAGGAAGAGGGGGACATACCACATAGAAGCAGAAGAAATGCTGAGGGAAGGGTAATGGACACAAGTCCATTCACAGAGGAATGAGTACTTAAGGATCTTGAGAATCTGAAAGTGGATAAGGTTATGGGGCCAAATGGGGTACATCCAAGGGTGCTTAGGGAGTTCAAGGAGGTACTGATTGCACTTCTGACAACCCTATTCAACAATTCACTAAAAACCGGAGTGGTTCCAGAGGGCTGGGGGGAGGGGCGTATATAATCCTGCTTCATAAAAGTAGCAGCAAGTAGGAGGCTGGTAACTATAGGCTGATCAGTGTCATGTCAGTGGAGGGGAAGTTAATGGAGGCACTATTAAAAGAAAAGCTAGTGAATTGTCTTGACTCCATCAGGTTATAAGACCTGAGGCTGCATGGATTCGTAGGGGGGAGTTCATGTCAGACAAACTTGATTGATTTCTTTGTCTGAGTGACCAGGAAAATAGATCAAGATGGGCTGGTGGACATGGCTACTTGGATTTTAGCAAGCCTTTGACACCATACTACAAAGGAGTCTTATAGGGAAACTGGGCAGTTTGAGGTTGGACCAAAGGTAGTAAACTGGGTATGGAACTGGTTGATGGATAGATGACAGAGGGTGGTGGTAAATGGCACTCACTCTAATGAGAGTGACCAATGGGGTACCTCTGGGTTCAGTACTGGGATGATCCCTCTTCAATGTCTTGATAAGCAACATTGCAAAAGAGCTGGAAGGGAAGGTATACCATTTTTCAAATGACACCAAAATCTGCAATAGGGTAGATATTCTGGAGGGAGTGGAGAGAATGAGTAATGATCTGAGCAAACTCAAGGAGTGGTTGATAGTGAGGCAGCTCAGGTTCAATGCAAAAAAAGTACAAACTCATACACCTAGAGAACAGAAACCCAGGGACAGTGGATAAAATGGGAAAGAGGTATTGATATTTATTGAACAAGAAAGGGGACCTTAAGATTATCATATCTGATGATGTCATTGTGGCAGGGCAGTGCAACAAGGCAGTAGGCAGGGCCAATGGGATACTGGGATACATATGATGGGACGTCACCAGCAGAAGGAGAGAGGTGGTGTTACCACTGGCTGTACCGATTGTTAGTAACTCCACCTGCAGTACTGTGTCCAGTACTGGAGATCACATCTCAGGAAGGACATAGATAGGGTAAAGAGAGTCCAGCGGAGGGCAACTTAAATGGTGCAGGGCCTAAATCATAAGTGCTATAAGAAAGACTTTGGGATCTCAATATGTACACCCCAAAGGAGAAGAAGAAGGGGAGTACATGATAGAGACCTATAAGTACTTCACAGGGGTGAATAAGGTACAGAAGGAGAGTATTTTTTGATGTGATAGTGCACAAGAACAAGGGGGCATGCAATGAAGTTGAAGGGGGAAATTTACGAGAGATGTGAGGAAGTACTTCTTCACTGAAAGAGCTATGGACCCCTGAAACAGTCTTCCAGCAGAGGAGGTGGTAAGGGTGAAAACAGTGCTGGACTTCAAGCATGCATGGTATAGGCACAAAGAAATCTTGATAGTAAAGTGTGTGTGGAGGGGAAGGGGGCAGAGATCTGTTAGGGTCTCCGGTGACAGTATAGGCAGGGACAAAATGAGCAGACTGGGTTAGCTAAGCAGTCCTTATCTGCTGACAAATTCTGTTTCTTTGTTTCTTTATATAAAGAAGAGGAGAACAAAGGAGTCATCATATTATATGTTAGAATTATATGAGGGCAATTTCTAAGTCATACAATAGATTATAAAAATAGAGTTTAAAATATATTAGTTATACTGCACTCCATAACGAAAATGTTTTTTCTGTTTTTACTTTTTCTTCCTCCTTCTCTGTATCTCCTCCATATCTCTTATGTCAATCATAATTTATTCATTATTCAAACCAGTTAAAAGTATGTTCATGCAGTTCATTCAGTCATTTAAGTGTTATCTAAATCTTTCATTATCCTTCCATTTATTCCAAGTCAGAGATTGTATCCTTCTTTCCAGCTTCTTGATTCACCTTCTGTTCCTCTTGCTATATGTTTTCTCCATAATGAAAACCTTGACCTACTCAAGTTCGAAAAAAATTATTTTATCGTTGCCACAAATAACCAAGCCTTTCACTGGGAACATCAATTTAAAGTTCACCCCGATTTCAGCAAGATCTTTGTATGCAGGAATCTGTTTTTGCCTTTCTTGTATGGGAGGTGCGATGTCTGGGAAGATATGAAACACAGCTTTTTTAAACTTCAGTGTCCCAATCTTTCTAGCCATAGTTACAATCAGATCTCAGGCCACATCAAAGGCCAGAAAGAAGATTATGGTTCTGCATGAACCTGATGTGTTTTGAAATACTGTTGTTGTTGTTTGTGCTTCACTGAAAACTGTGGCAGAATCTGGAGACAGATGCTCAAAGCTACCATTTTAAATATTTTTCTATATGATTTTTCTTTTCTTCATCCCCGGGATCATTTTGGCCACACTTCTCTGTACAGACTCCACCCTTATGTAATCATTCTATAGGCATATGCTTTAAGACCTTTCACAGTCCTCTACACACAGGGACTTCACAGATCTTTACAGCGGAAGGATCACCTCCCTACATCTACTGCTGATTCCTGTGCCTATGCAATCCAGTACCCTGTTTGCCTTCCCCACTGCCTTGTTGCACTGTGCCATAGAGTTTAAATTGTCTGACATTATCACCCAGTGATCTGTTTCCTCACTACACATATCAGGTGCTGCAATTTTAGATTTGACTTCCTGATATGCATTACATTGTGCATTTATTTCAAATTGAAGTCCGTCTTCCAGATCCTAGACCATTTTCCAGCGTATCCACATCCTTATTGTCCTACGCCCATACTCAATGTCCAGCCTTCAACAGATCTTAGTGTCATTTGTAAAGAGGCAGATCCTGTCCTGTACAACCACCCCAATTTTTGCAGATGAATATGTTAAAGAGGGCTAGCCCCAGGACCAAGCCCTGTAGTACTCAATTTGTTACCTCTTTAACCTTCAAGAACTCTTCATTTACCACTACTCTCCATGTTCTCCCCTCAGCCAGCTTTCATCCCAAGCTGCTATCCTTTCCTCCACCCATATGTTCTTCAGTTTCTTGACTAGTCTCAGCTGGGGGACTGAATAAAATACCTTACTGAAGTCCAGGTACAGTATGCTGCCTGCTTGTCCTTTGTCCACTGCCCTATTTACCCAGTCCAAGAACTGTATTGGGTTCATCTGACATGACCGTCTCCAGGTGAACCCATGCTATCTGTCATCCTGCAACCCATTTACCTCAAGAAAGTCCCCTGGTCTTTCTCTCAGTATGACCTATAGAATCTTCCCTGCTATAAACATCAGTCTTCCAGTTGGTAGTTTTCTGGGTCATCTTTGCAGACATCATTCTGTAGCTTGTAGGGGACAACTTAAACCATTAATGTTACAACTGACCTCCACCTTCACAATCAGCTAGCAATGATGTTATTCAAAAAGACACCAAGTACTGAGGTCCTCCAAAAATGTAAGTGCTGTACATTTAATCAGTCACCAACATTTCCTTCAGGCACAATCACTCAACTCAGATGGGAGTTGTGAACTTCAGTACAAGAACCACATGCAGGGACATAGTTCATAAACTTAATCACAGTTCAGGCATGTGACCAGGCTCTGGCCCCCTGCAAGTTTGACCCATTTAACAACAGGTATACTGTACCTGGGCTTGTGAAAACAGAGGTCCTGAGTCCTGGAAGATTCCAGGCTCCCTTCTTCCTAGATTTTTAGGGCTGCAGTGGGAATAGCCCTGCAGTTCTTTTATGATCACTGAGAAAAAGGAAGCCACATTCCTTCCAAATGAACATGTTGGATTGAATCAGTCACCTCCATGTCTATGAAGCAGTCCGACCATGCTGTCCCCACCGACTGCAGCACTGCACTATTTCACACTGCCTGCGGTCACGGCCCCCCACAAAAAAAAATCTGGGTTAAAGAATCACAGCTTCAGCTATGCTACACAGCAAAGTAATATCCCTAATAGCAAACTGGAAGACTCATTTATGTGTTCCTGAAAAATGCAGTATCTTAGATTTGGCACATTAAAGGAGCAATTGCATTCTTCCCATTTTACACCACATGCATTCCCCAAGTGCTGCACTTACTGTACTTAGAGATCTTAGTTGATTAGCCGACCCTTCTAAAATAGATCACATTATACAAATAGATATAAGTTACAGCTGTTAAAAATGCTTCTACTAACAATAAACGTACAAATCAGCTTTATGGTTCTAGATGTGTCTATAAGTTAAGAGTTTTACTCTCCACAAGAATATAGTATCAGAGCAGATGCAGAGCAATGCATAGCTATGCTTAATTTCTATGTTTTCATTTTGCAATGGATGTCATTTCCATCATAGCTCTGATGACAGTAGCCATTCAGCTCAAGTGACGCAAATGATTTCCTAATAAAGCATCCACCGAGATTTCCATGAGTGACCAGTACATTAATACAGTGGCAACAGCATCCGAGGATGCATCATTATTGCACACTAGAGGGCACTTGGAGTAGTCCTAATATAAATCTTCAACATCTGCTGCTGCAATACCAGAGCAGGGAGGCAAGCTACTGTATGCAAGGAAGTCTCTGCACTAGTTGGGTCTGCATACCGCAGTCTTAACTCAGGTAAGGATTGACATTTGTTGTATTTATTACTTATTCATTCACACTAGCTGAGTGTTTCATTCCTTAGCTAATGCTTTCTGCCTTCCTACAGCAATAGTTTCAGTGTTTGATTTCAGAAGAATAATACATAAAAGGGCAAGACTAGTCAAGCCTGGTGCAAAATGTCCAAGTGGTACCTTTTTCAAAAAGTTGCTTTCTTAAAAATCCATTGCCGATCACTATATTTACAAGGTGTGTAGCTAAATGAAAGTGATGTATATCTACGTAAACTCACAATGGTATGGATTTTCACTCAAATAATATTGCATAAGTTGGAAGTTTCACTCACACAAGTTTTCTTTTAGTTGAGACCGATTGCTACCAAATACTTCTTTGAAGTTCCCCTTACAGACAGCCGAACAGTGACCAGCACTTCCAAACAAAAGAGCTTGACTGCTGTTACACAGAAGTGTGAAATGCCTGCAGTATTCCCAATAACAGTAAAGACTCTCCTAAAGTATTTACTCCTAACCACATCCTGTGAAATAAATAGACCCCCTTTATATCTTTTCCTTGCTATATTGAAGGCATTTTTTGTGTGGTGAAACTGTAGTTGATGTAGTCACCCAGTGCTGGCATCTCCATGAATAGCAGGTGGCTGCTACAGAAGGTGTCCGTGTGTAATTAATTAATATATAAAAAAACTTCCATGCCTATACCGAAAACAGCATAGAAAAAAAACCTACTTTAAAATTCCATTATCTTTATAAGTTGGATATGGCAGTAACATCAAAAAATGAAACAGCAGCAGAAAACTTTCTTGTGACAACCATTAAGTAATCATAGATTTTTTTTTATCCAGCAAAAAACATTTCATGTCTATAGCAATTATGACTAATGCAATTAAATAAGTTCCCATTCAGTAAATGTATACAATAAACAGTGGCATAATAAAAGTAGAGAAGTGAGGTTAAGACAGTATTCTAAACCTGCATGGACTTTGTGTTAGTGGTGCATGTGCACCATGATTTTTAATACTGTCACTACCTGGATGACACATGCGAATTCTGATCGGCCATATGGCATCTGACACATTCCCTTGAGTTATACACCTAACCTGCCTGCTGTGCAACAGTCCAGAAGTTTAAATTAACTATACAACAGTCCAGGGAATGTGGTTCAATAAACTGAGGCAAAGTATACTTAGGCCGGGATATTCAAAGGGGTTGCGCCTGGCGCAACTGAGTTGCGTCAGGCGCAACCCCGCATTGTGCCCGGTGGGATATTGAAAAGGCTGCCTGGCACAGTACAAATCCCTATGCACCAGGGCACAATGTAATCCTATGCAGCGCAGATGCAGGGGGTGTGCCCATGCATATGCGGCATATCCCAATATTCAATCCAGGATGTGCGGCTCATATGCTGGCGCAACCCTTACATGCGCTGCACACTGGTGCTCAAAGTTAAGCCATAAAATATAGGCTCAAATGCTGGCCACCAACAGGTGGGCAGCTGTATTGCAAGGTGCAACACAACAGCTGCCAGCCGTGGGTGGCCAGCTGCCCAGCAGGAACACCGTCCAAAAGTACTCGGACCCCCCGGTAGTCTAGTGGATCCCTCTCCCACCCCGTATGCCCGACTGCGGGCTTCTGTATTAAATAACTAACCCCTGGTGGTCTAGCACTCCCTCCACTGCCCAATTGCGGGCATCTGTATTAAAAAAAAACGTTTCCTGGTGGTCTAGTGGTCCCCCCCACTGCCTGATCGCAGGCATCTGTTTTAAAAAAAACATTTCCTGATGGTCTAGTGGTCCCCCTGCTGCCCGATCGTGGGCTGTTGTAATGGCAGAAAGTAGCCTGGTGGTCCAGCAGTACCACCCTCCACACCCTCCCACAGAGGACCCCCGGCCACCTGGCACTCCCCCCCATCATCGGCGGGCGGCAGCACCCCTCCCACATACCGCCCAGCTGCTCACTGAATGACAGTGTTCAGTATGATCGGTACACCTATTGGACCACAGTGTGGATCAATGGACTTGCAGACCATACTGTATACAAGGACCAGATATGTGAATGAACGTATTCATTCACATATCTGGTCCTGTGTAGTACAGTATGGTTCGTAACCCCATTGGTCCACACTGTGGACCAATAGGCATACAGATCATACTGTACACCGTCATTTGGCTAGTGGCCGGGTGGTGGCGCGGGTGGTGCTGCCGCCATCGATGATGGGGGTGCTGCGGCCAAGGTCCTCTGGGGAGGGTGGGGAGGGGAAAACCACTGACCATCAGGCTACATTCTGCCATTACAACAGCTAGCAATCAGGAAGCGGGGGGACCGCTAGACCACCAGGAAATGTTTGTTTAATACAGATGCCCACGATCAGGCAGCGGGGGGACCGCTAGACCACCAGTGGTTAGTACTGTAAGGCAGATGCCCACGATCGGGCAGCAGAAGGACCGCTAGACCACCAGGGATTGGTTTTTAAATACAGATGCCCGCAATCGGGCAGCCGAGGGAAACGCTAGACCACCAGGTTGCATTATATTTGTACTGCTGCCCGCGATCGGGCCTACGGGGGTGGCAACACTAGCCCACCAGGGAGCCAACCCCCGATGACAGCAGCCTGCAGGGCACCAGGCACATTTTGCCGAGACACCCAGTGCAAAGCATGCAAATGGGGCCATAATGACATGCAAATGGCCCTATATGCACCTTGCATAGCTTATGGCTTCATTTGTATGCCCCCAGATGAATATCATGGGTGATGAGCCTAGCAAAACTGTACTTGCAAATATGTAAATATATATGCAACTGTTATGTGGTGACGCTAGAGCTATGTTCTCAGATTCTTTATTTCTTGGTTGTCATTATATTGTTAATTGTCCTGACCCCAGTTCAACTCTTGTTGACTGGTACGCTGTAACCATGATGTTCTTTACTGTCTTATTGTTCTATGTCCAGGTCCATCTTGAAAATTAGCTTGCTCAATGATATTCACCTGGTTAAATAAATATATTGATGGATTGACTGATTGATTGATCGATTGACTTGGGCTGGCTCATCCCCGTGCTCCCTCTTTGTGGCTTGCGCTGGCACAGTGCCACTGCGCCATGTGCAGTATGTGTGCTGACTGTGCTATATTCAACGGTGCTGAGCCATGGTGCATCACCATTGATTATTGCCTGGTCCTGGCCCCGGTGCAGCCTAGTTGTGCTGCACCCGGCCTTGCGCCACTGCCCGGTGCAGTCTTAATATCCAGCCCTTAGTCTCAAGAGTGCTAAAAGTTCAACATTTTTTTATTTGGCAGTGCACAGTTTAAATTGTATATAAAAGCTTTTTTTTTTCAAAAGTTACTGTTTTCTTTCTTGCCAGCTGAAATCAACATTCCTTACAGTCCTTCACCAACCTGGTGCTGAGGCTCAGAGCAGGAAAGAACAGCAGACCTACTATGGGGCATGGGCTCCAAATTCACAGTATCTAAAGAACATTTAAAAAGCACATGATTAATGAATATTTATAAGTTTCACCTGGAATAGCAGGCGAAGTCAGTGCAGATTTTTAGCAGCAGCTGTTAGGATTTTATTGCTTATTTACTTAGTGCAGTCTCAGTGGGTGTTATCAGAGTGATCCTGTTCTTTATAATAAATTGAGAGTTGCCAGCTGTCTTGTTTGCATCAGGACAGTACTAGTTGTGGTGGCTGCACTGTCAAAAACATGAAAAATGCTGTTATTTTTTTTTTTTTATTAAGCGATCTCTCCTTGTACCTGTCCAAAGTATCCAGCAACAGTTGTTGCTACAGCCATCAGCAGTTACTGTTTTCTTTTTATCAGCTGAAACCCACATGGCTTATTATCCTCCAGCAACCTGGTGCTGAGAATTAAGAGAAGGAAAAAACAGCAGCAGGCTGCAGAAAACATGGGTGGATTTCATAGCTGGTTTGCTTCCCTCTCCCTCTGTTTTCCCCACATGCACACAGCCTTTTTGAAGTAGGGCACATCTAAAGCTTCTTGCTTGATAGCCTGTGATTATTAAACTGGGTCACTTGCTTGATATCCGCTACTGTTGACTCACTATGGTAACCTGCCAAACCAGGCCACCAAAACTTACTGTACAACTGCTCTTAGGCAGCGTTGCTTCACTGATGCACAACATTTTGTACAGGCTCCCAAAAGATTATTTTTAAAGGTGTCCATGTATAATTAATCAATGACCAAAAAAAGTCTGTGCCCATACCGAATACAGTACAGAAAAAAACACTACTTGAAATTCCATTATCTTGGAGGGGGTGTGGCTTTGCTGTGGGACAAGATGGATGAATAGATCACTCGAGCTGATCCCCAGAGGCATTAATCCGATGATATCCCCAAACAGGAGGCGCATTACATACAAAAAAAAAAAACACTACAATTCTCCAGAAGGCACAGGGATTACTTACAGACATCGTTGGCCTGGAGAGGACAGATGAAACTCTGGGGGCTCCATATAAGCTCCTCGCCACAGCTGCAGCATGGCCAGTGCAATCAGAAATGTACAGAACCCAACGGCGGCGGAGGCGATGTTCAACAAAATAATCCTGCAAATGTCGGAAGTAATGGCCACCTCTCACCAAACACCTCAGGTCCTGCAGCAGCTGGAAAACAGACTTTTGAAAATGGAAAAACTTGTCACTTCCGATAAGACTGCAATCTGGGAGCTCCGCAGTGACACAACAGACCAGGCCACCCGCATCCAGGAACTGCTACTAAAGGTGGACGACCTGGAGAATCATAGCTGGAGAAACAATCTTTGGCTGCTGGGGTTTCCTGAGGCATTGGAACTCTGGGACACTAATAAGTTCTTGCAGCATGTCCTACCGACAGTCCTGAAATTAAAAGAAGATATTCACTTTGATGTGGAGAGGGCTCACCGGACTTTAGCCCCGATGCCAAAGAGGGGGAGAGACTGAGGCCCATACTGGCAAAATTCTTGAGCTATAATACAAGCAAGGCAATAATGGCCTATTCCAGAGAATCTGGAAGCTTGGACTGGCAGGAGCATCCCATACAAATATATCAAGATTTTTCTAAAGAACTGTCGGTGCAGCACAGAGACTACAAGGAACTGAGCCACGCCATGCAGAAGCTGGGATTGACTCACTCTTTCAGGTACCCTGCCAGCATAAGAGTGCAGCATAATGACTCTCAACTTACGTTTGACACTCCTGAAGCTCTTGAGGATTTCCTGAGATGGACCTGGCCAAGGGAGATGAGACCCCACGGATCTGTACAAAGCTCTCAACAACAGGGCAACTGAGCAGGGAAGCTGCACAGTCCTACATCCCCAGTGAATAGTGAAGAAACGGAGACCCGAGAGGAAGGGATGGAAGGACCAAAGTGGGCCTTGCCATGCCGCAGACGGAAGTGAAGCCACAGATCTCCACACTAGCCAAGGAAGCATCCCATGGAAAGGCCAAAGGCACCACACCAGGACCTAGGAGAAGACGGCAGAGAGGAGTCCACCAACTGGAAACACTTCGTAAACCTGAACTGTTACCACAGCATCAAGCTGCGCACACCCTCGCCATCAAGTAGGCTGCTGGCCCCACCACAATCACAGGAGAAATCACTGGGATGACTGACAGATCAAAACTTTCCCAGCACAGAGCAAAAACAGGCTGCTGCATTTGCCAGGACCCCAGCAAATTTGACCGGACCTCCAGATGACAATGAAGGGGGAAAGGGCACAGACATTGCAGCCCAATCATCCACTGCAAGCATAGAGGACTGGGCTCCAAGAGGAGCCATGTTAAATCAGATAAGTGGTGTTTCTTTCTCTGTATGTGGCTACATTTGAAATACGTTGTTGGGGTTGTGGGGGGAGCTCTATGCTATTGAAACCCTGCTGCTTCATGGTCTCCTTATGGCATATAAGGCCAGGGTTCTTGAGGCCAGAGATACCTCTCTCCTCCTGGGTGGGACATAGAAGCAATGCCTGGTACAGCATGTGGGGGTACCTTTCACCCCCTCCCAACCCCCTCCTCCGACAAGGTAGCGCAACCAGAGCACCCACTTGAAACCGAGACATTGATAGAATAGCAGCCAAAGTTGAAAAAGCTACTCTTAGCATTAAAGTCCTTGTGCATTTCCCTTACAAAAAAAACTAAAGGAAACACCAAGCTAAATAAAGCCAGGCAGCAGATACGAGCTTCGCTGAGTTCAGCAACCCCCAGACCCTAGACAGGCCACTCATAAGACTAACTGGGCACAGAAAGTCTGAACTCTAATTGCAGACTCAAAGAAGAGATTTTCCCCCCACACTCAGGGGGGAGGGGGTAGCATGGCATCTGCCTCCGAGAAGGAGGGAATTAGGCTTATAGTCACCAGACCATGGCAACAAATTCGTCCCTTACCAAGGTGCAATGGGAAGGGGGGCGGAGTCCTAGAAGGCACCTGGTAGCTGCGGGATGAAGATATCATGCTGTTTAAGGCCCTTTCAGAGAATCATACCATAGAACAGAGGCAGAGAACAAATGGCCCCCCAACTATCTCTAAAGAACCAAGAGGACAGCGGACGACCAGTCATGACCACCACAGCAGGGAGCAGACTGAGGGGAAACACACACATGAGACCAGTACTGCAAGCACCAGATTAGATACTATGCTGGGGATCAGGGGTCTTCCCCTGGCTAATAGTGAAATTGCCCCCTTCTCGAAGGGAGCCACACCCCCATGAGGCATAGAATGTGGCCTGCATGGATCCATGGAGCACAAGGCCATTAACATCCTACACCTCTTTCCTGGCACTTTGGTGCAGTATGTAAATAGTTATATAGTCTGTTTGGTCTGTTTGCATAAACAACGAATGAGTAAAGATGAACAAAATAACTGATGCATAAGAGAAAAGGAAATATAAAGTCGGGGGCAAAGAAAGCAGGAGGCCAAGAAGGTCTAATGTGGGGATAATTCTGAATGTATGGTCAGGACCCTCTACACAAGGATGCTTGGGTTTATCCCACAGGAAGATCCACTAGGAAGGGGGAACTGGGACCCCAAGGCACAAACATGTTAGTCAGACACCTATTCTATATCCCAAGGATGAGTCCCAAGGCCACTCCCTAAGATCCAGGAGTAATGGGCCTCGAAGGCAGAGATTGTTCAACCCTTCTGTTGAATGTGTAACATGTAGCTGAGGAGCATTGCTACTCAGCATACATCCTACTATACTCACCCCACTAGATAATGGCTGAACTAAATTGCCACACAAGGAATATAAAATGGTTGAACACCCCAGTTAAAAGAAAAAAGTGCTTACACATTTAAAAAAGCTAAAATCTCAGGTGGCCTTTTTGCAGGAAACAAAACTAACAAAGGCAGAGCATGACATGCTAAAGAGGGACTGGTTGGGGTAGGTATTCCACTTAGCCCCCACAAAAAAGAGAGGAGTGACAATACTCCTCCAAAAACAGCGACAGTGGACCCCCATTAAAATTAAGTGGGACACACAAGGCAGGTGGGTGTATGTATTGATTAGCACTCCACAAGGCAAGGTAGTAATAGGGAATATCTATGTCCCCAATGAGGATGACCCAGAGTTTTTTCAAGAGGCCACCCACAACTTGGAGAACTTTCAGGGGGGACCTCCTATCATCTTGGGGTGGGGTAACTCGGTTCTAGAACCCGCCATGGATAAGACCTCATGCTCACTGGACTCCCATGTGAAGGGACATAGAGCACTTCAGGGGTTAATGAAAGATCAAGTCGGTAACCCATGAAGTGGGCACATGAGGAAGGGCGCTGTCCATTACAGCGACTCCTTCCCAGCGCAATCCATTCACGGCGATGGACAGGTAGGGAGACCGGATGAGGGGGTGGGCGAACTAGGCGACAGGATGTCGCTATACATACATGCGTAGGTGGGAGAGAGACGCGAAGCGATGGCTGGGGTGAAGAGGCTGTAGGGGGTGATGCTGTGGTTGCTGGTTGAGCTGCGTCATGGCATCGGGATTGGCTAGTGCCGGGGTGGCTGAGGTACTGGGTCTGGGCACTGGTGCAATTTTTTATTGCACCAGGCCCAACCTTTTTAGTTTTACTTCTTTCACCCCCAACATGCATCCCCTGGAGTTGAGAATCCTTAAGGAGGGGGTGCGGGGCAAAGTCCCCATGGGGGGACTGTGAGAGGTGCAGCCTCCCCACAGAAAGCAGTAAAATCTGTCCTGGCACTGTTTCTTTCGCTAGGGGTTGTCAGAGTGCTGAAAATGTGTTCGCCACTTGACTGAGCGATAATGGTGATCGCCTTTAGGCATTCGCCATTATCACATAGATCCGATCAAGTCCTGTCGGACGTATGGAGGACTCTCCATCCCAGAGACAGGGACTATTCATTTTATTCTATGGTGCACAGTTCATACAGCCATATAGATATTTGGCTCACATTCCCCCAAATCACACAAACAGCAGTAGACTCCATCACATTACCAAAGATGCCCCCTTGCAACTGACCTTACTATAGGAGCACCTGTCCTCCCCATCACCCTCATGGAGGCTCGACCCAACCCTAATCAAAGAGGCAGAATTTAGAATGTGGGTAGTCCAGGATGCCACAGAATTCTTTAAGGCCAACCACACTTCAGATACCTCGGCCAGGAACACTTGGGAGGCTTTTAAAGCCGCCATGAGGAATAAAATTGTAGGGTACTCAGTGGCCCGCAGGAAGAAAAGAAAGGAGAACATGAAACAGCTAGAAAAGGCTCTAAAAGCTGCAGAGACCAAATTCAAAGGGGAAAAGCACCCGATGCCTCTTTCCTCTTGGGCAAAGAAATAGCAGCCTTACAGTTGGAAATAAATATTTTCCTGTCACGCAAAGCGGAGGTAGCTATGTTAAGACTAAGACATTAATACTGGGGAGAGGGGGTAGAAAGGAAGGAAAGTCCTGGCATACAGTCTGAGGTGCAAACAGATGGCCCATCACATATCTGGGCTCCAAGATGGAATAGGGACAGTACAAACATCCCCAGACTCTCTAAACACAATCATGGGAAGCTATTATCAAAAGTTGTATACCTCCTCATGGAAGGCAGATACAACAGCCATCAAGAAATTCCTAACTGATTTCCACCTGCCCATTCTCCCATGGCAACAGACTGAAGCACTAGATGAACCACTCTCTAGGCAGGAGGTGCAACAGGGTCTCATGTCCCTCAAACCAGGCAAGGCCACCGGAAGGGGATGGATTTCCCGTGGAAGTTTCCTGTGGAGGGAGGGGCAGCTGCAGAATAAGGGCTGCTAGCTGCACATTCAAGCAGACTTGATAGACCTCTAGGCTTTTATCTGCTGGCAAATTTTGTATGTTCATATGTTCATAATTCTGGCAATTGCTAGCCCCTATGGTAATCCCCATCTAGAGCAGGTATACACAGAAGTAGAAGCAGAGGACATCTTCCACCCTACCATGTGGGAGCCAACAATTACAGTCCTCCCAAAAAAGGAGAAAGACCCTACCTTATCCAGCAGCTACAGGCCCATATCTCTACTGAATGTAGATGGCAAGATCTACACCAGAGCTCTAGCCCATAGGCTTAACCCCCTCCTCCCACATCTGATCCACCCTGCTCAGGTGGGATTAGTACAGGGTAGATGCAGCTCAAACCACATCAGAACCCTAATTAACTTAACACATATGGCCACACAACTCCCCACAGCTACAGCAGCAGTGTCAACAGACTTTGAAAAAGCATTTGACTTCCTAGCGTGGGACTACTTACACATGGTGCTGCGGCATGTGGGGGTGGGCTCTCACTTCAGAACATGGGTAGAGGCCATTTACAACCACCCAACAGCAAAGCTACTAACAAACGCAACCTTGTCATCCCCATTCATGCTAGGACGTTGTACTAGACAGGGCTGCCCCTCTCCCCCCTGCTTTTCGTCCATGTTGTGGAGCCTCTGGCGGCATCCATCAGGCAAAACGACCAAATACAAGGCATTACATTAGGGGCAGAACAATACACCACTCTCGTGTATGCCAATGACTTATTGGTCATGGTATCCAACTTAGAGGAGGCCGTACACCCACTCTTAACAATGCTGCACACATTTGCTGCATACTCTGGCCTAAAAGTGAACCTGCCCGACGGAGGTGGTCAGTTTGAAGAAGTGGTCAGGCTTAATCAAGGTTCCGTTGGATGATGAGAACCAAGAGCCCCTCCGAAAAGTATGAAAAAAAGGAACATTGGAGTTAATTTGAAAAAAAGTACAGGCTTTGATGCAGCAAAATGGGGGTTAGTGCCCTGGTACCTTAACCATATGTTTCTGCTTGGTCACACACCAGGAGCCACTGTACTAATTTTACTAAATTGTATTGTGAATACAGGGGTTGAGCTTGCAGACCTTTTGTACTAAAAGTGAACCAATCAAAAACTGAGGTACTGCCACTCAATTCCAAATGCCTGCCAGCTGCAGTAGGTGACACTGAACTTAGATGGGCAGGAGAGGGATTACATACCTGGGGATAAAATTTACCTCTGACATCAACAGACTATGGGAATTCAATATGCTCCCCCTGTTGACCGACATCACAGTGAATATGAATAGGTGGAAAAAGTTACAGCTGACGCTGGCAGGGAAAATAGCCTTGATTAAAATGATAATAGCCCCTAAAATATTTCATCTAGTGTGACATCTGCCAATTCCCCCCCTCCCCCGGCTTGCTGTCAAAAGACAGATAAGGCAATTGGTACTTTCTTATGGGAAGGCAAGCCCACTAAGTACAGCCAGAATAAACTCCAAGCTCACTGGACAGTGGGAAGCTGGTGTATGCTCTTGGTAGAAGGCTATAAATGGGCTTTCCAAAGTGTACAAAGTTTATAAACCATCCACTGGTTCAGACCCCTTGGGGAAGAAACACCACAGTGGGTGTCTATAGAGTCAGGGGAGTAGCCAGAATTCTGTTTGGGGGGTGTGTTTAAATATGACATTTTTGAAAAGGGACAGATAAAAGCCGGGGGTCGGCCCCCAGAAGCTCTGGGGTGTGTACATGTTCTGTGGTGAGTTTTAGGGGTTTTCTTGAAGAAAACACACACTTTTGTTACATGTTCTCCACCCCTAATTTCAAGGGAGACTTTTTTTCACATGGAATCAGGGTTGTGGGAGACTGTGGCTGTCATAACAGTCTACAGAACCTCCAGTGGTTGTGGACAACTGGTTATCTAACAATGCGATCAACCACCCATGCTACTATGTCCAGTTTAGCCTCTGTCATTATTGCCTGCAGGTCTAGGATCTTGTTTCCCAGGCTGCAAGCATTTGTGTACATGATTTGGAGCTCTAGCAAGTAAGCATTGATCCACATGACCTCCCTTGGCCTGGAGCCCACTGTGTTACCTTGTGTCACCCCTTGCGGTGCGTCATTGCTGTTGGGACACAGCATAGGCATCACTCACTACTGGCAGCATTCTGACAATCAAATTTAGAATGGGAACTCCTGCTCTGCTTTGTGGGACTCGAGAGGGAATAAACTTTGCTGACACTGTGGGGGAGGGTAAAGGGTGATGCTGGGGGCTCTTTTATTGCATTGATTACGCACATGCGCAAATCAAAGTATTTTTACAATACTGGATTTTGGGAGGGGTGTCTCTGCTGAGCCAACTGCAGTACATAAAACCAGGGGCTCACAATGAGCTTGTCAGTCTACACTAATGACCACTCTGTGTGGTCCTGATGCAACTCTCTGCTGGGTGGTCTGAACAGTCATGCATTTTAAAGGACCGAAGCTGCTCCAATCAGAGAGGGCTTTGGTCCTTAATTTGCATAAGTAATTCCCACCATGCGCATTACAGTTGACAGTGACACTAATGCGCATGGCTGGAGTTATGTGGCTCCTGCTGCCCAGCACTCTGTCCCGGAGATCATTGCACTCTTCCCGGTCTCTTTCTTTCTGCCCTCTCCACTGCAATTTTTGCATTACTCTGCAGCTCTCCATCACTGACCTCCTGCCAACTCCAACTTCCATAAAAAAACCTGCCTGCTACCAAACATCCCTACACTCCACAAAATCCATGCTCTCTCAGACCCTGCTCCCCAGTCCTGCTTTGGCAAAGGCCATCTTTTCCTGGCTGCCCAACTGTTGTTTCTCCCTGCCGGCCACCTGATGTGCAAAAGTCAGCATCAGTTCGATGAGGGAAGGAGGTGTCTAAAAGTAAGCTCTACTGCTGGGTAAAGGCAACCAGGACAGGTGTGTGACATGTGAGGCCTGAGCAGCAGATCTGATTCACACCCAACAACCTGATTTCTGTTGTATCTATGGAAGAGAGAGGGGTGTGGCAGGCATTAACACCAGCAATACCACAGTTCTCTGGTGGGAAACTGCTGTGGACTTTTTCCAGAAAGAAGGAACATTTCTTCCATGGTAACCCTGCTGTTGAGGTGAGATGTCGGGTGGTCAGGGGAGGGAAAGTGGTGGAGAACAGACTGGTCATAAAATAACTCAATTGTTTATGTTCTGTCAATTCCAGGGTCACACCCATTAATGGCCAATCACTTCCATAGCGATATGTTGGTAGCAATGGCAGCGGCCTGAGTTTCTCTATATAGAGGTGATGGACCACCAGACTGTCAGCTCTAGTGTGTGCGGGGGTAGTCCAACTGCAACCCAATGGGTGAGAGTGGGTGAGTGTGTGAGATGGGATTGTAGGGGGATTGCAAGTTACTGACTTGTAAAAATCTATCATCAATGCACTTTGAAATGTTTTTGAATATACATCTCTAATTGGGATGCAAGCATTTTTTTTTGAAACAAAAAGTTGCAACACTTGTTGAATTGTTTATCATCGAGTGTGATGCAATCAGAATAACCCACTCCCACTCAGCCCTTGGCTCTGCCTCCACAGCCCCTCTGACTGGCCGTTGTTGCCCCACCTGTTTAAATATGAAAACATGAGCCACAGTGTGATTTTTCATATTGGCATCTCCTGCCACCTGAAACACATTCCCCACTGCTCACTCCTCTGATCCCCCCCACCACCACCACCACAACATGAGCTACGATGTGACTTTTCATACTGGCACCTCCTACCACCCACAAAACACTCCTCTGTGCTTGCTTCTCTGATCCCCCCACCTTCAACATGAGCTGTGGTGCAACTTTTCATATTGGTGGCTCCTGCCACTCACAATACACTCCCTGGTGACAAGCTACCAATGTTCGGCATTGACAAATGCTTGTTAAGAATCTCTTCTGCTGAGGTTCCCTGTTGAATGTACATCCTAGATTCATACTGTAGATGTATTAGGATGGTGCTACAACATGGTTCTGATGGTTAACAACAACAAAACAGTATACCAAAATATTCCATTTTTTTTGATGGTAGGCATGGCACTAGAGTGGAAACTTTTAAAAACGTCTGTATACCGTATCTTGTTTCAGAGAAGAAACTAAATGTTTCTTGATATTTTTGCCACACAAACCTAACTGCTGAAAAAATCCTAAATGGTTACCAACAAATACTGCTGCTCTAGGGGGTAGTTGGTAGGAATAAACGGGGTAAAATAAATTTTTTGGGAAAAAAAATATCTTAGGGTATAAGGTACAAGTGGAAACAAGTTTCTTCAGAGTTTGGCTAAGGCAACCCGTCTTCTTGTGTTCATTCAAACCTGTAGGCAGCAATATGGCATGCAATCTGCCCCCCCCCAGACAGTGATAGTGACAAACCTTACCTGGCTGGTTTCAATGCACCTCCAGGCTCTTGTTTGAGTCCAGACTTCAGATGGGGGGGTGATGACCATCAGAGAGGCCCGAGTGGGGGACCGAAAAGTTCAGGTGGTGACAGACTTCAGGGCAAAGAAGACGGCTCAGATTGGGTGGGTTCTCTCTCATTTCTCTCTCTCTCCTCTCCAGATGTGGCAGGCCTGTCTGGCACGGCTCCTACTTTTGAATCGCGCCAAATCCCGATCATGACTGGTCTGGACTACACACACACAGCCGCAGCAAAATTATTTTAGTTGAGGAGGCACCTCAGGCTCAGCTCCACACAGCTACTGGTGATGACTCATGACTACAAGGGGCTGAGGATCCTAAGATTAATATTAAGGTCCGATCCACGACTCCCATTTCTCGCTCTGATTTCCTTCTCTCTCGTTTTCTTTCTGGAAAGACGATCACACAGCAGAGCGTGCAGTGATGCTCCAAGCCGCCAAATACACATTGGCCAATTTCATTGGCTGTCGGCTGTGTGATGATCTGTTGAGAAGAGGGAGGATCCGAGGAGAAGGAGCGTGAGGGCAGCTACCCCGTCCCCAGAAAGCACACTGATCATTACAGCAACAGCGCTAATTTAAAGGGCCAGCATGTTCTGTAAAAATATTTTTTTAAATGTTTTGGATAAATCATGGAGGTCATTTTGGGGGGTGTTTGAACACCTTAAAACCCCCCCCTGCCTACGCCCCTGTATAGAGTGGGAGGTGAGTCATTTATTTATTTAGTGATTCAGAAAAGACCTTTGAGCACAAGCTCTTTTACAGAGGTTCCACGTCATGGATTGCAAAACAAAGAACAATAGGAAAAAGCAAAAGTAGATTACAATGAATGATACAGCTTGGATTCTGAACTTACATAATAACTCAAAAATTAGGTACACATTAAAATAACAAGAAAAACACTTTATGAGAGTAGTGGGGGATAAGCAGCAACAGAGTGCCTTTTCAGTAGTTGAGAGGGATGGGGATAGCTGGCAGTGGGGTGAAGAAAGAAGGTATGAGAGAGAGGTATGTATTGCGGTGGAGGTGAAGGGTGGGGGAAGAAGGGCAATAAGGTATAGGCATAAATGGTGGGGTGAGGGGAGGCTGAGTGGAGAAGACATGCTAAAGTAAATTTTGGGGTGTGAGGGGGCATGGTCAGGCAGCCTGAATTAGTAGTGACTGCTAGGGAAACTCACGGGACTGTGAGTTGGAGAAGGATGGGGTGGTGGGTGCCGAAGGAGCATGATGCAGCCTGATTGCTGAGGCAAGTCATGAGAAGGCACAGAGGGAGGGAGTACCTGAGGCTTACATAGTGCTTGCTGGGGGGCAGAGAGAGCAGGTGTGACTGCACTCAGGTGCACTTAGAGAGTGTTATTAGGTGCTGTTTGAGGTCAGTTTTGAATTGTGCCAGACAATTGGTGTCCAAGAAGTGCCCAGGGAGTTCATTCATACACAGGGGGGCCCGGTAGGCAAATGCACGTTGCCCAAGTGAGGTGCGACAGAAGGGGATAGCCAAGGTGACAAAAGCATGTACCAGAGAGGTTAGGTCCTCCGGTGGTAGAAGGTGTCAGATCAGGGCGATATTCATCAGATGATAAAATCCACTCTTAATGACAACTGACACTTGAACATCAAATGTCAGGACATCATCAAGGATCACACCCAGATCCTTGACCTGATCAGTTGGGACCACAGGTACCCCCCCCAGAACAAGACTTGGGGATCCCACCATGTCCCTGCCCCCACCATGATGACCCAAATCCACCACCAGCACCTCAGTCTTGCCTGGGTTGAGTTTTAACCAGTTATTAGACATCCAAGTCTAGCTTTTGGCCAGGTAACTGTTAAGCATGGAATCCGCACTCTGGCACAGGACAGAATAGCTGGGTATCATCTGCATAGTATTAAAAACCCAGTCCATACCACCTATCCCCCAGCAGCAGCAGCATGTGTACTATAAACAACAAGGGTGACAAGACCGATCCCTGCAGAACTCCACAGGTCAGAGGCTTTCAGGTTACAAGAGGCAAACCCCATCACCACTCCCTGCACCCTGTCTGACAGGTATGACCTGAACCATTTGATGACTGTTACAGACAGGCCACACCAAAACTGCAGCCAGACAAGCAGCACCACATGGTCCACCATATCAAATATCACCATGAGATCCAGGAGAATAAGGAGGGTGCATTGTCTCCTGTCTCTTGCGAGCAGGAGGTAATTCAACACCTTCACAAAGGCAGTCTCCATGCTATGTCCTGCCCTAAATCCAGACTGAAAAACCTCATAGGTGGAGGAGGAGGCAAGATGCCACTCAAGCAAAATGGCCACCACCTTTTCTATAACCTTCCCTTGAAATGGTTAGAGACTGGTCTGTAGTTGCCGAGGCAATCTGGGTCCAATGATGGCTTTTTTAACAGGGTCTAATCAACACTTCTTTTAATGCTGATGGAAAGAACCCACTCCTCAAGGAACTCTGGATGATCTCGGCAACCGCAGGTCCAATCAGGTCCATACATCTGACCAAAATTCGGGATGGACCTGGGTCAAGATCACAATGCATTGTCCACAGCCTCGAGACAACCTCCTGTACCTTGTGGTTAGTGGGGGTACACTGCGATGCCTGCAGCTACTGCTGAAAGCAACTCAATGGGTACTCACAGGCCTTACTAGATCATGTCATATTTCTCCAGCACTGCAACATCTGCACTGGCTGATGGTGAAGTAGCGTATCTCTTTTAAGGTAATTTTATTACCCTACAAAGCCTTACATAGACTGGGCCCAATCTACCTGGCTGAGCTTCTATAATGCACAACCCTGTCTGCCTGCTCTGATCAGCTGGTGAGGGTCTCCTGGTAATTTCTAGGGCTAGGCAGAAGACCTCGATGGATCATGCCTTTGAGGTTGTGAGCCTGACCCTCTCTAATTCCTTGCCCAGAACCTTGAGGTAGGTCCCTTTGGCTGAGAATTTTAAAAGGGGCCTCAAAGCCTATCTATTTCAGCAAGCATTTGGAGATATCCCATAGCACCTTTTTCTCAGCATATTGTAAAGTATTAATGAGTTTTATTATGTTGTTTTAGACAAAATACAGGTGTTATTTAGTGTTATTTTATTTGGTATGATACAGTTAATTGTTTGTCATTGTTGTTGTTTTTATTGTAATGGTGCCATGGGCTTCCAGGGAAGGGCACCATAAATAAATAAAGACTACTACTACTATTACTACTGCTGCTGCATGATCATTTTAATTTTTTTTTGCGGCTAATAATTTTTATTGAGTAGTTTCAAACAAGATACAAACAATATCACAGTACCATTTATACACACATAAACACAAAGCAAATATTGAAGAAACAACATAGTAGTCTTAAAAAAGTAACAAAATATAGCAGTCATATTATGATCATTATACTGCATGTTAAAGAAAGATAGAAGGGATTGCCAGGGAATAACAGATAAAACGTGTGATATAGGGACTGGAAAGCTAAGTACCCATTGCCTAATGTGCAAGGTGCAGGGTCCAATAATCCAGAATTTGTCAGGCTTGAAGCAGCCCAGCAAAGAAGGAGGAATAAGTAAGGGGCTTTTCCCTAGGTGGAAAAAATGGCTGAGTCTGGGATGGTCAAGAGTTGACAGCCTCCCCTGCTTTGGAGTATATTGCCCAGCACCCATACAGGTCATGCAGGCAGTTGATGAGAATAGATGGAGGGATGGGGGAGATGTGGAGACCTGCAAGCATTGGGGAAGCAGATGTGGGTGTATATGGAGTCCAGTTTACAAAAGAAGACATGTAAGAGGCCCACATATCATAATAATGATGCAGAGGCCCTTTTGCAACATAGGACATTCTGGAGAACATTGCCACTTGCTAAACAGAGTGTAACCATTCTTGGATATGGGACACTTCTGTCAATCTCCATCTCCTGAGGAGCAAATGCTTTGCTTCCACTCTCACTTCAGTACACCAACGTACCTGAGGGTATGTAAAACAGTCAGAGGGGGTTGGGATACCCAGCAGTAGTAACTGGGGAGTCAGTAGAATGTACTCTCCCACGATCAGTTAGCAGGCTGCTAGAATCTCTTTTCAGTAAGTCTGGAGAGAAGGGCAACTCCAAAGTATATGAAAGAGATCTCCACCGGGGGCATTTCATCAACAGCTTAAGTCTTGAGGGAGGAAGCCCAAGATACACAGTTCAGTTGGTGTGCGGTATACTCTGTGTAAACTTTTATTTTGTAACAAGAGGCTTCTACTAACCACACAGGTTATATACAGTAGGTCATCCACCAGGAGATTTCCCAGTTCCAAGATGTAATGAGGGAACCTAGGGCTGATGCCCAATAATATTGAACCTTCTGAGTTTGGCCAGGGATGGAGTTACAAATCTAGGAATAGGTTACACTGGCACAGCCTCTTGTTTTGTTCAACCAAGGACAGATGTCTAAGACAGGGGCTTGTGAAACCTGTAAAGGAGGAGGAGGTTTAAGAAATTGAGACAGTGCACTAAGCAGCTGCAAATACCTCCAAAAATCTTGCTTAGGGAGGGTGCATCAGATCTGTAGGGTTCTGAAGGTGTCAAATGCTACAGTACCTGGGAGCAAAAGGCCTTTCAGGTGTGTAATACTTTGATGCCTCCAACTAGGCCAGCACATATGCTGATGGTTAATGCCAACCACTGGGTTATTCCATAGAGAGAGCCATGACCTCAGTGTCAGGGAGGATTTAATACTGCAGGACAGCCAGTTCCATGCTTATGCTGAGGCTGCAATGGTGCTCCAATGGCACAGAGGGTGGTGGAGAGGTGAATAAAGGTAGGCTGGGGCAGATTGTGTGAGCAGATTATGGTTTCTATGTGAAACCAAACAGGAAGGGGGTAACAGAAGGGGAGAAGCAGTGGCACATTTGCACCCCTAGGAAGGCTTTGTGATAACCTTGAAACCAAGGGAGGTCCAGCCCCCCCCCCTTTTTCCAGTGGGATCATAACTTGGCCCCGCTATGTCTCTGCACTGTGCCAGCCCACAAAAAAGATCCTCCTAGTGCATCAGTTTGGGTGAACCAGGTTGGGGAAAGGTTAAGTGGCAAATGAGAGAGGACATGAAGTATTTTGGGGGCTGCCATCATTTTGACTGTGAATATCCTACTGGCTAGGAAAAGGTGTGATTGTGTTGCCAACGAGTAAAGTCAGCTTGTAATTTCTGAAGCAGGGAGGCAAGATTAAGAGATGGGAGTTTAGACAGGTCTGCTGACAGATGAATGCCTAAATACTTGATTGAGGATGGGGACCATTGGAGTTCTGTAGTCAAGAAGGTGGTTGCTTTGGCAATATATGCTAGAGGTTAGTGGAACAAGGTATGAATGAGTTTTGTACATCCAGCAGACCAGACTTGAGTTTGATTCTCACAACCTCCACTTGCATACTGTGTGACTCTGAGCAAGTCACTTAACCACCCAGTGCTCCCAGGTCGCCCCTGAAAACAGGTACTTGTGCCTATTGGGCCTTACTCAGTTACCAAAGACAAAAAAAAAGTATCTTGCATTTAGAGGCAGTACTTCCATTTTCCCTTGGTTAACTTTTAAACCAAAAACAGAGAAAAATGTCTTGAGAAGGGCTAGGAGATGTGGAATGCCTAAATTGACTTTGGATAACAGCACCAAGAGGTCATCTGTGTATTGGCTAGTTCAGAGGTCTGTTCCTGCAATGAGGATGCCTCAAAGGTCGGCATGTTCCTTAATTGCGATTGTCAGGGGTTGGATCACCAAGACAAAAAGCATCAGGGAAAGGAGGGCATCCTTGGTGGGTGCCTTTCTGTAATGAAAAATAGGATGACAAGGTGGAGTTAGTTAGGATTTGGGGTATAGGGGCTTAGTAAAGGGTTTGTACCCATCCTGAGAAATAGGGCCCAAAGCCCATATATTGAAGGACTATCAGAAGGCACTTCCATTCAACAGAATTGAAGGTCTTCTCAAAATCTATTGCAACAGCTGCATCTGAAGAGGCAGACTCTCTACTAGCAGTGATTATGGATACCGTGGAACTGATGTGGTCTGATGCTACTCTACCCTTTGTAAAACCTGCTTGCATGGGGTGTATATGTTCAGGGAGAATCTGATCCAAGCAAATCACTAAAGCTTTTGCCATAATCTTGGCATCCGTATTTATTAAAGAGATGGGGTGCTAATGGGCAGGGAAGTGAGGGTCTTTTCCTTCTTTGGGTAAGACTGTTATTATGGCCTTTCAAAGAGTTGGGGAAGGGATCTGGAGGAATGTGATTCTGCAAATACTTTATGTAGGATTGGGGTAACAATGGGGTCTAGGTTTGCATAAAGGTCTGCTGGGATTCCATCTCCCCAAGGGGATTTACCTTTATTCAGAGAATGGATTGCCTTATGGATTTTGGGTACTGTTAATGGGGATTCCAAAAGATCCTTGTGCTGTGGGGATAACTTGGGGAGGGGTAGAGTAGACAAAAAGGTATCAGCTTCACTAGAAGTTCCTGCTGAGGAGGAACTACTGTATATAGTGTTTCATAAAATTAGGTCATCACATTGTTAATAGCTTGTGGTTTATGGTGTATGGTCCCATTGCTATCATGGAGCATGGAAATGTTTTGTTCGGACTGTTGTTTTCTCAACCTGTATGAGAGGAGGTGACCTGTTTTCTCCACCCCCATCCCCATATCTCTGTCTAGTACAAAGCCTGTCTTGTGAGCAGAGTCTAGCTGGAGGTGAATACCAGTCAATTCTGTTTGTATTACCTTCCCTTGGAAGGGGGAGGGAGGGTTTTTGTATTCTTGCCTTTTTTTGGAACAGAATCTCTTCAAGGGAGTTACAGGTGACTTCTCTTTCCTGTCTACATTTAGCTGTATAGCCCATAATGCTGCCCCTAAAGGCAGCTTTAAAATCTTCACCAAGGATAGCCACAGATACCTCCTCAGTGTCATTTTCCTGAAACAATCTTGTGATCTCCTCAGTGACCCAAGTACAGAAGGATTTGTCCTTAAATAGAAGGCGGTCCAGTCTCCATTGTCAGGACTGGGGAGATTCAGAGCCCCAAATTACTACTGAAGAGACCAGGACATGTCTGATATAATTAGGGAGTCTATTCCACAGGTGAGTACTTTTTGTAACAAGGTTAGAGAGCAAAGGAACATGTTCAGTCTGCTGGCCGACCCATGAACCAGAAAGATGTATGTGAAATCTTTTAGGGTTAAAAGAACATTATATGTCAGAGATGGAAAGTTCTTGAAATTTAATATACTTTATTAAAATTAAGAAATGCAAAGGCAATTAAACAATACAACCATTGTAATGAACACACCTCTTAACTCATCCCTTCCACCCTCCCCACTCCTCCCTCCACTGGCAGATTGATATAACCTAAATCGGCTAAGGGAGCAATATATAACTCATATTGACATCAAGCCTAGACTGCAATAAGCAAGAAATAGTAAATCAAAATAAATAATAATAGTAAATCGAAATAGGAGCCATACTAGTACCTTACAGTACTAGTACTAGTACTGTACACAGTGTACAGAGTGTGCAACTTACTCCATTTCTCACTGAAGGATGAAAGCCAGTTACATAAACTAGCAATCATCCATTCCGCCTGAATATTAAATAGGGGTTCCTGCAACCATTTATAGTATGACAGAGAGCCAGTATCAAGCCAATGGCGAAGTACCAACATTTTAACAGAGAGATTAGAGCCATGAAATATCTACGCTGTCTCACCACTATGTTACTGTAATCCCCACTATGCAGACATCAAGAGTGAAATCTCCATCTCTCCTCAGCAGGGAATCAGCCTTGGTTTTAATGGAAGTCCACAAAGGGGCTACTTTACAGCTCTCCCAGAAAATATGGAGAGGTGCCCCCTCAGCTTGCCCACACCGCATACAAAAAGGAGACTGAATTCTGCCAATCTTCATTAATTTAGTAAGGGTAAAATACAGATTGTTCAGGATTTGAAACTGGGTAAGCTGTAACTTCTACTGAGATGTGTAGATGTACAGATCCCTCAAAATCTTGCACCAGCTGAAAGTATACTGTGGGAGTTGAGTGCACCAATACTGAGAAATGCCATCTAACGCCACAAAAATTTTAGAGAATAAGACTGAATACAATTTGGAAACTACATATGGTTGAGAAACCAGGCATTGCAGTATTTTCAAAAACTCTAAAAGGTTAGTATTCCCAAAGGTAGTCCAAAATTATTGCAGGATTACATGAAGTAATTGGTAGACCTTGAACGCTGACTTAATATCTAGCTGATAAAGTCCCAAAATATCCCTAGAGGATAGTAACATACCATTTAGGAGTAAATCTCACACCATAACATCCACAAGTTGTGGTAGCCATGCTGGCATGATGACCCTGCCTCCAGTTTGGAAGTTAAGATTCAAAAAAACAGGTTGAGAAATATGAAAGGGAAAGTTCTTGCATCAGATCTCTCAAAGCTTGGGCTGCTCTAGGGTGCAGTTAGATGGAGTTCATAGTCCTATCTAAGTCTGGGGAGAGAGTTGTGTTGAAATCCCCACCAATTAGACAAGGCATGGAAGAGAGGGCAATGTCATGGATTGCCTGGCAAAATGTATGGAAGACATTTGGGGAATCAGTGTTGAGCCCATAAATGGAGCCCAAGACTATGGGGCCCTCTGGGGTAGTATGTCTGATAAGTAGCCAATGGCCATCAACATCTTGCTGTTGTTTCTCTATAGTCAATTTCAAGGATGTGTGGACAACAAGTGAAACCCCAAGTTTTGCTATAGGAGCACAGCTATGTGCCTCCAGGCCCAGCCGTTCCTGACATAATTTCATGACTTCTGACAGGACTAATTTTGTCTCTTGTAGGAATGATATTTTTGTTTGCAACTTTCCTTAAGATGGAAGAGGACCTGTTTATGTTTAATGGGGGAATTTAACCCTCGTGTGTTTCAGGTCACCATTTTAGGTCAGATATGGGAACAGAGGTATAGTACTAATAGTTCATATGGGTATATGGAAACTTGTGTGTCCCTGGGAGCAGGTCTAAGGAATAATGAGCTATGAGCAAGATGTCTAGAGGTCCATGTAGATGGTATGCAATGCTCATTTACAGATAGACATCAGGCCCTGGGACAGATGCTGAAATGCACTGGGCTAAAAATAATAGAAACCTTATTCATAAATGGTCTGTTTTTAAGCAATTGACTAACACAACATATTGTACATACAAGAAATAGAATCATCAACACTTTTAACAGCAGAAAGTCTCTATGTAAACAGAGAAAGAAGTTTATACTCTGGTATAAAACTTTGTTATGGGAAAAGAGCCCCAACCAGCTGGCTGCCATCAGGAAGCCAATGGCCCAGGGGTTTGAATCCAGGACAGTGGCCATAGTTAATCTATAATATTGTAATCTGAGAGAAAAAATAGGCATTCCTCTACAATCATCAACTGGATATAGGGTAAGAGGGCATTCAGACAAGAAAGTTCCATAGAACACATTAACATTAATATTTTAAAGAGTTGATCCTGCTGGTGTAAGGGGGTTTGTGGAAGGGTGTAGAAAATTTGGCAGGAAGACAGGTCTCTGCCAGTTGGGGAGGATATGGGGGAGGAACCTCACCCAAAAAAAGGTGAGGGGGTAGAGGGTATTTCTCCACTTTAAGGTAGGGGAGACAAATGGATATGGGGAGAGAGGGTACCCCTATTGAGTAACAAACCAGGTATTAAGATTCCCTAAAACCCTAAGGAGTAATCCTTGAGAGGAGGGAAGTTGAAAAAGCCCAGCAATGAAAAAAACATTATACTACAACTTTTGGAACAACAAGTAGAAACATATGGGCTTAAGCCCAGTGTTAAACATAGATATAGAGCCCAAAAGGCTGCATTTAGAACTATCCCCCTGAATTTATAGGTGATCCAAACATGCCTATGCGTAGAGCAGGAAACATAACAAGAGTTAGTTTGAAATCCAAGGTGGTGGACATGTATATTGTTGCCCATCTGGTTCATTTCTTGCCCTAAGTTCAGGGCTGTGGAGTAAAATGCTGAAGTAGATCTCTTGATGGCAGAGTGTCAAATAACAAAAGAATAGGCTTTCAGTGGAGGGGTGCAGGCAAATGTGGCAGTTCCCCAGCCCCCCATCTGGATGTAGGGCACACAGTGATGATAGTTAATACATAGACTGATTCAAGGGACAGGCACTGTAGGGATCTAGAGGAAATACAGGGCTGCCAGCAAACATACTTTGTAAGCAGGGGAGGAGAACAGAACAGCCAACAAAATGTGCCTCCCTGTGGGAACCAAGTATCAAAACATGCAGCGCTCACCCCTGCCTGCATAGAGTGGGACTAGTTGAGAGGAGAGCTCTTGGCCATGTTACTTGACCATTGCTTTAGTGGTGACTATTCCAGAAATCACATAACTTTTTTTTTTAATTCAACATACTTTATTAAGCATATCGCAGTACAACAACATTTGAGGAATGAATGCAGTACTATCAATGTACACTGCCAAGAAGACCATACATAGAATAATGAAATAAAATGAAGTAAGAGTCGGAGAAATTAAAAAAAAAAAAAACCCTCGAAGTCCCCCTCACCTCCCACCCCCAGGGTGCACTCTCCTATACTTATTATCCTAAAGTTAACAAAGGAGCAGCAAGAGCAGTCATTGAGATATAGTTAAAGAGGGAGGAGAGGTTCGTGAAAACAACAGGAGAGATCATATCAAGATAAATACAGAGCGTATAACTTCCCCCATTTTTTGTTAAAAGATGAGATGCGATGGCACACTCTCGCAATTAAGTGTTCAAAGCAGAGTGCAAATGATATTTCATGCAACCATTCCGCATAGGAAATGGTAACTGGATCCATCCAGTGTCTAAGCACTAGCTTTTTGACCGCCATAGAGATTAGAGCCATGTGAAATCGTCTCTCCTTCACCGGAATTCCTGAATAATCTCCCAAGATACATATGACAGTGGAGAAGAGGCCCTGTAGACCCAACAAAGGGTCCTGAGTGGATTCAATTTGCTTCCACAACGGGGATAGCCTTTCACAGGACCACAATATACGAAGGAGTGAGCCTTCCTCTTTATTGCACCTAGAACACGTGCTGGAGGTAAGCCTCTTTATTCGGGCCAATTTTACCAGAGTATAATACATATTATTTAGGATACAGTATTTTTTTTTTATTTAGTTGTTTAACCAGGTATAGCACACTAAGCTGAAAGCTTTTTTACAGGAGCGACCTGGGAGCACAAGGAGGTTAAGTGACTTGCTCAGGGTCACACAGTATGCAAGTGGAAGCTGTGGGATTCAAACCCAGGTCTGGTCTGTTGGATATCACCAAATCTGCAGCTCAGAGCCTTAGACCACTGCGCTATACTGCCTCCTTAGTATTATGTAAGTCTGTATCGGTCCTGGGTGAGATATGTGTATAGGCCTGTCCATATTGTATGCCAGTTAATAGTTTCATCAGGGAATGAAATCTGCCAGACCCGAGAACCGGCAATCGAATGAGACTGAGAAAAAGTAAGGATCAGCTTGTATACCGTGGAAATGCCATGGGATTTACAAGCCTAAGTCTTTATTTGTTTGAGAAAAGCTTCAATACGAGAGGGGTTACGCTCTTTCCCCATTACCTTAATTAGTAGGTGCTTAAGCTGTAAAATTTGAAAGACAGCCCGTGACTTAAGACCCAGCTTAATGAGAATCTCCTTGGTAGATAGTATAGCACCATTTCAGTAGAAATCAACCACTGTGAGCTCAGGGAGAAGAGATAGCCAATGCCAAGTTATGGGGGCTCCCCCTATTTTGAGATTCAAATTGGCATATAGTGGCTGAGAAGGATCCAAACTCGAAAATACCTTATAGAAACTGAACATTTGAGAGAGAACTCTTAGTGAGGTACCGATTGGGAAGGACTGCAGGGATTTTGGCAATTTTTTAAAGGGCGTATAAAAGAGCGATAAGGGGGCTACATTATGGGTAGCGAGAAAGTCAGCCTCTATAAGTAACCAAATAGGAACATAGTCGTGGTGAGCACAGAGATCAGTTAATGAAAGCCGTTTCCCACACTTACAGAGGTGACAGGCCCAGTAGTACAACAAGAAGTTAGGGAGACGCAAGCCCCCCATCTCCTTGGGTAAAGAGAGCTTACTGTAGGATCTTCTAATTGCCTTGTCCTGCCAAATAAAGGAACTAACGTCAGAGTGGATGCGTTGGAAGAAGGACAAGGGTAACCAGACATCCAACATATTTAATGGGTAAAACAATCTGGGCAGAACGTTCATCTTGATGGTATTAATTCTACCCCAAAGCGAGAGAGGGAGCTTCTTCCATCTTGATAAGTCTTGTTGAATGTTGGACCATAAATCTTCTAAATTAAGTTTGCGGAGTAATGGTAAATCTGAGGTAATATAAGTGCCCAAGTATTTAATGGACTTGGGAGTCCATTTCATGCCAAAATCACTGAAAGCTGAGCTATATGTTAAAGAATTAAGGGGAAAAATTTCAGTTTTAGTAATATTGAGTTTATAATTTGAGAATTTCCCAAAAGTATCAATAATATGCAATGCTTCTGTTAAGGAGGAGACTGGATCTGAAAGGTGAAGCAATATGTCATCCGCATAAACAGAAGGGCATGGGTCCTATCACCTATTGGAATACCAGTGATTAAGGGGGAGGAGTTTAATCTCCTAATCAGGGGTTCAAGATATATATTAAAGAGAAAAGGGGAGAGTGGGCAACCCTGTCGCGTGCCCGAAAAAAGAGGGAAAGCTTCAGACAAGACTTCATTACAGTTTATTTTTGCCTGAGGAGAGGAGTATAGAGTCTGAATCCATTTGATAAAGGTATTAGGAAAGCCCATTGTCTGCAGCGTAGCCCACGGGAAGTTCCAATCCACCCTATCAAATGCTTTTTCAGCATCGAGGGATATGAAAGCCATGGGAGAGGGGGAGGTTTTAGCCACCTGAACCAAGTATGCTAATTTACGAAGGTGGTCAGCAGGTGTTCTACCTGACACTAACCAAATTTGCTCTGGGCTAAGAAGCGGAGTCCAAACCTGTTCAATTCTGCTAGCGAGTATCTTAGCCAAGATTTTAATGTCACAGTTTAGCAAAGAGTTGGGACGATAACTCACGGGAGATTGGGGTGGTTTGTCTGGTTTAAGAAGAAGGATAATAGAGGCTTCTAATAGGGATGGATCTAAAGCCTGTCCTGAGAGCATATATTGATATAATTGTAATAAGTAGGGAGCAAGATCTTTAGTGAAAACTTTGTAAAAGTTCAAAGGGAAACCATCTGGACCAGGGGCCCTATCCGAGGCAAGCTTATGGATAGCAGACAAGACTTTCTGAAGAGATGTAGGAGCTGATAAATGAGATTGTTTTGAGGGAGAGAGTAGGTAATGGTAAGGCAGACAAATACTCAAATAATTCGGCATGAGACGGGGATACAAGACGCTGACTATGGAGGGAAAGATACAACTGTCTAAAAATGTCAATTATGTCTCTTGGGTGTGTTTTAGTGGTTCCATCCAGATAATTGATCGAAGAAATAAATCTGGATGCCTCTAGTTTCCTCAGATGCAACGCTAGAAGATGACTTGCCTTCTCCCCCTGCTCTATGTATTTTGCCTTAGTTCTTAAAATAAGAAATTCTGCTTTTTCCTGTACTAGATGAGAATACTGATTCCTTAATTTCAACAAAGCTTTTAGCACATCAGGAGAAGAAGAAGAGGTAAGAGAATGTTCAAGTGTGCGAATCTGACCCAGAAGGGAAATAGTAGTCACCTCTCTCTTTCATTTACAAGTGGAGGAGAGCCTGATAAACTCACCTCTCAAAAAGCATTTTAGGGCACACCATTCATGGTCCATCTTAGCAACTGAACCCTGGTTATTTGCAATGAATAATTGAATCATGTCTGAAATCCTGGTAATGACGTAATCCTCCTTTAGAAGCTGCGTATTTAAATATCATATTGAGTCCCTTTGGAGGTTATGATTTAACATAACTATGACCCACGCTACAACATGGTCCTATATAACAATCGGTTCTAGGGCGGAATCATTAAGACCGTGTATGAGAGAATGACTAAGTAAGATATAATCCAGCCGAGACCAAGTGGAATGCGCCATAGAGTGAAATGAGAAAGCACGGGCCTCAGGATTTAAGAGACACCAGGGATCACACAATCCATTAATGTTAAGAAATTCAGCAAGAGCCCTTTGGGTTTGAGTAAGGGGCTTAGGCAAGGAATTAGATCTATCAAAATCTTGTGTGGGTGGCAGGTTCCAGTCCCCTCCAAGGATTAAGGGGAACATTGAGAACTTCTGTAATTCGGTCGATAATTCTTGAAAAAATATAGGATTTCCCTCCACAGGCCCATACACACTCCCCAGGACCAATTCAGTGCAGTCCAATAATCTTTGGACTAAAACATATCTCCACTGTGGATCAGCAATTGTTGTTTTGGGTTGAAAAGCTATCGCCTTGTGAATTAAAATAGCAGTACCACCACTGACGGATGAGTTACCAGCAGCAAAAACTTGCCCAATCCCAGGTCTGAGCAAACCCCCTGTTTCCCCAGGGAACAGATGAGTTTCCTGAATGAAAGAGATATGGGCATTCAGCAATGATAGGTGTTTTAAGATCTGAATTCTCTTGTTGAGATCACGAGCCCCTCTTACATTCCAAGTTATACATTTTTTCAAACCTGTAGCCATTGGGTATTATACAGAACAATGCATAACCAAAACAATACAGTATACTATGAGAGTGCACCGCTAAACCCTCCCCCACCAATCTTACATACATTTTATTAAATTGGTATTCCCACAAGACCTAAGAGGAAACTCAGAGCATACTATTGACCATGATGGCAACTGCAAGATATGGGCAAACCCTATCATAAGCAATAGAGAACAATGGAACACCATAGTTACCAACCCCCCCAATCCCCCCCAAATAACTATTTACAAATATCCCTCCACCTAGCTTTGACACCATTAAGGAAACTACCTTTTTGTTCAATGGTAGAGAGCCCACAAGTACCACATTGTAACTACCCTCAATACCACTAACCTGATAGAGTCTAATAAATGTAATTAAAGCCCGCACTGGGTACCCTTCCGACCACAATTTGAGTATTAACGCAAACCAGTCTAACATGCCAAAAGGGATCCCCAGAATACCAAACCAAATAGAGCAAGGAGCGAGAGTAATTAGGGTACTACCCCCCATACTTCAGGACGTGTGGTGGGTTACTTTCCAGCCAAAATCCTCCTCCTCCCACCCCCGCCTCTAAAATAAAAAGGTATATTGGGTTTAATCTACAAATCGAACTGGGATACCCCAGCAATGTATAAACTTCATGCAAACTCCATATAATAATTCTTATTCCTGTGAAAACCAGAAGTGAAGTAAATCCAACACCACGCTCTCTGACAGAATTAGTAAATAAGTGATATGAGCATATGGTAGACAAGACTACCAAGAGTGCTGGGAAAAAGCTCCAGGGATAGGTATATCAAGAAGAGTGGTGAGATAATGAAAGAGACCTGAACAATAAGGGAAGATAAAAGGACCGAAGTCCTACACAGGAAGAGAATTCGAGAAGAGACAAACACCAATATATTAAGCGTAACATAATTATCTCCCTAAATACCAGAAATTGAGAAGTAAAGAAAGAAAACTGAGATAGCCCATGAGAATAGTTTAAGTAGTGAACATTAGAATAGGTAATATGAGACTTTCCAGAATTATATGCATAACATAATGACAAAATCATCACCAAAAGGTAAGAGCATAACAGGCAGCTTCTCGAATATGCAGGTGTTCCCCCGGGGAACCATATTGGAAACAGGCCAAACTGTCCAATAAGAAAGAGTCCCCACTGGAAACAAATGGCAGTAAGAGAAGGGTATCTGAGGGAAAATGGTGCCTCATTGCTGCGCAGAGTCGTCCGGGTCCACAGGCCATCCTCCGCCTCTCTCCTTGGTCACCGTCATCCTCACCACAATGGGGAAAGACTCCCCTCCCAAAGACCTCTCTCAGAACAAGCTCCTCAATGGTAAGCCAACCAAATAGCAAATGGTACAGTCAAAAGTAAACAGTTCTTTGATAGCAAATGAGCGAGAATGCCATCCTAAGATTGAAATAATGCAGACAGCTTCTTGCAGAGATCGGCTTGAGCCTGGTCAGCCGAGTCGTATGATAGCCATGCTCCATCCACCAAAACCTGCAGATGTGCTGGGTATGCCACGCAAAACTTAATACTGGCAGCTATCAGCTTGCTGATAATGGAGAGAAAGGAGGCTCTTTTCCACTGAGTTTCTAATGGCAAATCCTGAGTAATTCTTAGGCACTTGCCCTCCCATTGTATAGATTGTACATCTCTGACTTTGGCCAAGATATGCTGTTTTTCCAGATAGTTGAGAAAACGAATGATCATCGGGTAAGGGGAGGCATTCTCCTCCGGTTTTGGACGTAGAGACCTGTGCGCCCTTTCTATTTAGTAGGTAGGATTATGTGGGGAAGGGCCCACAATCTTGGCGAAAAGTTTCTGGGTAAATAGAATTGCAGAGGGACCTTCTGCTCCTTCTGGTAAGCCAAAGATCAAAATATTGTTCCTCCTGCTGCGCCCCTCTAGATCCTCAGTTTTGAGCTGTAGTTTAGTAATTTGTTGCCTGAGCTTTGTGATTTCTGGATCCGTCCTGTCTCTCCAGGCCTCTAGAGAATAGATGCAAGCCTCCATGTCTGCCATCCGAGTTCAGAGTTCAGCCATTTCAGTATGAATATTTTTTAGATCAGCAGTGATATTCAGGAGCATCTCCTTAAAAGGTTGCAGCTCTTGCAAAAAACGCTTTTCTGAAAGCGGTGTTGATGCTGCCAATGTACTTGGTTGTTTAGCTGATAGTTGCTGGAGAGGTTTTACCTTCTTCACCTGTTTGTCAGGCAAGACCAGGGGTGTGTGTCTGGGTAAGGCTGTTTTCATCTCGGCCGCCATCTGTGCATGTTAAAACAATAGATGCTACTGAAAAAGACAGCCAACAAGCTCCATTAGATGAGCAGGAATATAGTGATGTTGAGGATACCCTGAATTATCAGCAAAAAAGCACTTGATGATGTTAGATTATCAGCCGGGGAAGCAGGAGCCAAGAGAAGCAGCAGCTAGCAAGCCCAGACCGTCACGTGATCTCAGAAATCACATAACTTATAGATCAGCTTGTTGGTGGGATTTTAACCCACTAGTAAGATGCCAATCAAGTCTAAATTCAAACTCCTGACAGGAAGGCTCACATAAGCCAAAGATCAGCTGAGGGTATTATTTCAGCAGTTAAAGCATCCCCGTGAGAGAAAAATTTCAACAAACACTGGCGATCAGGCCTTGATTGACCCAGCCTGAGAATATGAGTCTCAGCCATTATTCTTGCACAAAATCAGAAATGCAGGTTTAAAAGCAGGTATTTACCCTGAGACAAGAGGAGACAGACAAACCTGCTCAATGAGTAGGACCCTGTTTCTGTGGGGAATCACTGGCATCCTCCATACCAGAGGAAGGGAGCGGAGGAAAATGATTAGTAGCTGCTCGGTCCACCCAGGAGACAGCTGTAGCAGCCAAGGATTGGGGGTCCTGGTGAATTGGACCCTCTGTCTTTGTCAGTTTCTGTGGCAGGTTTGGGTTCCATAGCTAGTGCAGCATGTCTGTTGGCCGAGGAGGACATTCCCAGGCTGGCTGAAGAGACTGGTAAGCTCGGGTTTCTGCTGTGGCTATGGAAATGGTCAGTATCTACATGATGCCCTTTCCTGGTACACCTATAGTTCCATTGTTGTCCCCTCTGTTTCTTCATGAACTGCCAAGGTGGATCTGCCTTTGAAGAAGAAGACAGTTTGGTGTCTGGTTGGGAGCTGGCCTTCCGTCAAGCACCAAGATTGTGTGCAGGATGTGTATCCATGGGGGTTAATTTGCCTATCTGAGCAGACAAACACAGATAATTACTGATCTAGGTGAAAGAAAGGATCTCTGTACCCCATTGTGCATAACAAATAGCATAACAGGGTACCTCATAAAGTATTGCAAGCCAAGCTATGCCAACTTTTTCCATGCAGGAATGAAGGCCTGTCTGCATTGTGAAAGCTCAGTGGAGAAATCCTGAAAAGGATGTAGTGTATGGTGTGGCCCTGCCAGACAAGAGGGCCCCGCTCCCTGGCTAAGCGCATTATATTTTCTTTTATCAGAAATCACAGGAGCTTTGTGTTGATAAGTCTAGGTGGTTTGCCTAGTTTAGGCTTAAGGGCCAGGCTCCAATGAGCCCTTTCAAATTCTATAGGGGGCCAGTCTGGAGTGTTTAAAAGTTGTGTAAGGGTGATTTGTAGAAATCTCACCTCGTCCATGCCTTCTGCTCCCTCCAGAAAACCCACTATGCACAAATTATTGCACCTAGCTTGATTTTCAAGATCGTGAACTTTATCGAGCAAGAATCAGATGGTTGAGGCCTGAGTTGAGCCTGGGTATTATCAGTGGCTTCTTCCACCATGAGGATCTGTTGCTCAGCTAAGGAGAGATGTTCCCCCAATTGCAATAATTCTTGGTGAGTTTCTGTTGCCAAGATTTTGAGCTCTGCTGTGTCTTGGAGCACTTGGGCCAATATTTTGGCTAGTTGTTGTAGGTCTGCTGAGGACTGATGCTGGAAGCTCATGGTGTGAGCTGAACTTGCTGTGCGTAGGAGCTGTAGTGCATGTTTGACCTGGCAGAACAATCAGCATGTCCTCTGGCACAAAGCTCGATTGTGTCTTGTGAAGTCTGTTACCGAGTTGGATTCAGTTGTGTTTTTGTTGCCAAGGATGTGCCTTCTGTTGAATATTTACAGGAGTTTGTTGATGATGAGCTGGACAGGCAAATTAAGCAACTATTTTCCTCAGTAGGTAGCCCCCCCCACACTGCTGCATGATATCATATTTTACCATTAAAACAAACACTTGAAATATCCGCTCAGGGCTGGGTACTCACAATAAAGAAATGAAATAAAAACAGTAAAATTGGAAACTCACCACCTCAAAAAATGAAGATGAAATCAACATTACACCATAAAGCTAAAAGAAACTTTGTCTCCATGCCATAAAACTGGTAAACAGGTCCATACCTGAAGCATTTTGGACATAAGTATGCCCTTTATCAAAGGTATAGACAAACTAGAATTTTCATTCATTAAAACAATGCTTAACGATGCCACTGCTTACATCACATTCTAATTAAATCATGCAATACATCCAAGCACAATCACTCAATCAATTGATGCTGTGCTAATCCTAAATATTTAAACACACACATAAAAACCTATTAAAATGATTTTGTTATGCTAATGCTTTGTAATTTGTAAAAATGTAAGAATTCTAATGCCTTAATTATAGTCTATTCCTGTGCCATTACCCTCTCTATTGAAACATCTCACATACTTAAAACATAGATCAGTTAAAAAAGCACACTTGCTTAATTAAAACAGACCCCTGGAGCTACTGTACATGTTTTCCTTTATGATCCTTTATATAAAAAGAATGCCCATTCCATCGTAAGTGCTGTGCAGTTATTGATTTTTGATGAATGGTTTGAGATCGAAGGGAGCATTGACCCTGGTGTTACAGTTGAATTCAGATTAAAATCCAGAATGCTTACCTTTTGCACACCATGGCACTGTAATCCCTCCCCCCTTGGATTTTCAGTGACTTTGTCAATGATTTGAAAATTAAATTGATGTGCTGAGGGTTTCTTTGCCTCCTTTATGTGTGGACTGCTTGTATACTTAATGTTGCCCACTGTAATTGCTCTCAGGTGTTCATTAACTCTAGTTTTACATTTTTTATTTGTTTTACTGATATAGAATGCTCCACAAACTCATGTTGCCTTATATATGACACCATCCTTGTCACACCTAGTGAACTGCCTAATCTGAAATATTTTCTTATCAGGACCCTCAAAGTTTTCCCCTTCAGTCGCAAATTGACAAATATTCCATTTTCTACATATGTAACAGCCCTTCACACCTCTTTCTGACCATATGCTTCCCCGTCTGTAAGTGTGGTAACCATGGACAAGCTTGTCTTTAATAATCCTTATTCTTCTATTAGACTTGCAGGGGAAGGGGGCACCTCATTTATTTATTTTAATCCCAGATCACCTCTAAGTGCATTCCAATTCTTCTTAATGATTTGTTGTACTTGACTTGAGTGGGCTGAATATGAAGTGACAAAATTAAATCAGGTGTTTGCCCCTTTCCTTTCTTTTTTATTAAAAATGAGTTCATGTCTGTGCTGATTCTGTGCATCATTTTTAGCTTTTAAAATCAAGTCATTGGATGCTTCTAAGAATGGGTTCCTGTCAGTACTTTTTCTATAAATAGTAATTGTAACACCACCCTCTTTGTCCTTATAAATTTCCAAATCTTGAAAACATATTTTTTCTTTATATGCTGTATATTCAAATCTAAGGTTTTCATTTGTAGAATGTAAATAGTTGACAGATTCATCCAGTTCATCTAGGATATCCTTCCAAATAATAAAAAATCTCATTCAGGTACCTATGCCATAAATCAATTTTATCCAGAAACTGACTGCTATTATCATCATAAATATATTGATTTTCCAATAGGCCAATGTATAAGTTGGCCAGGGTGGGTGCAAACGTTGCCCCATGACTGTTTCCTCTATTTGCCGATACCATTTGTTTAAAAGAAAAATAACATTGCACTTCAATACAAAATCAGTAAGTTTGATTAAAAACTCCATGTAGAGACTCTCTCTTTCCCTTATTTGGTTTAGGAAAAAAGCCACTGTATTAAGTGCCCCATTGCTGGTAGTGGTGGGCGAAGAAGGGAAAATTCACTTTGCAGAGTAATCTGTGAAATTCCACCCATTTTGCAGAACGAAATGTGAACTTTCGCCCAGTGGAATGGTGGAATTTCACCTTCCATGGTGAAATTTCACCTTTCACAGAGAAATTTCACCCATGGAAGGCAAAATTTTGCCTGCTGAAGGCGAAATTTCACTGCGGAAGGTGAAATTTTGCCTGGGCCAAATTCCGCCTAATACGGAAAATTTCATGAATTACTCTGTGTGGCGAATTTGGCCACTTCGCCACCACTTCACTGGTGGAAATTAAATTCATTGCATCTCTAATTGTGGGGGATGTTCGTGTAGAGGGACTCGATATCAATGGTTACTAGATATGAGTCCCTCTCCACTGACACATTCTCCAGTAGTTGCAATACTTCTTTAGTGTCTTTTAAATGTGATCTCACTTGTGTGATATAGGGGAACAAAAACATAATCAACATAGTTAGATAGTGGTTTTGTGAGGGATCTCTTTCTACTTATTATCTTTCTGCCTGAGGGTTGAAACTGATTTATGCACCTTAGGCAATAAATATAAGGTAGCCCTTAGGGGGCACTGAGTCATTAAAATTCTTTAGTATTACTTTCAATAACACCAGTACTTTCAGTATTTCATAACATTCATCAATAAAACTCTTATTTTCATAGGTAGGATCATAATGCAATGTCTCATAAAAGTCCTCTTTCTGCAGCTGACTCAGTACTTCTGATTCATAATCATGTCAATTCAGGAGAATTACACTGCCCCCCCCATATCAGCCAGTTTTATAATCAAATCTTTATTATTTTATAGTTCCTTTAAAGCTACTTTCTCTCCAGTTTTTAAATTCTGATACTTTAATTCCATTAGGTTTTCAAAAATTTCATTCATGTCCTTCCATAGATTTTTAAAATTTGCAATTGCAGCGCTGGGGGCAGGGGCAGAAAGCTGATTTCTTCCTAAATATGGCTTGATGAGAAGAAGATTCAACTGTTTTGTTTTCAGCGCTGTCATTTGTACTGTTGGTCTCTGCCCCATCATTAGACTGTCTTTTATTATGAAAACAGTGCAGACTCAAATTTCAGCATGCAATTTGCAAATCAATGCATGTTTCAAACTTATATTAACTGTCATTGTGGGGGCAAAGCAGAGTCCTGTGTTCAAGACATTTTGCTGGTTAACAGTCAAGGTAATGTCTGAGATGTTATGTTAATTTAAGTTTCATGTTTGTTTATTTCAATGTGTATCACAAAAAACTCAGTATAACACATATAAATTACAGGGTTAAACAAGCATTTGTCAATGCCGAATGTTGTCTCACTGGCATTGGCATTGGTAGTGCCAGAGCTAGAGACACAGAATAGGAATGGCAGTGAAGTACTGAAGTGATGCCAACCCCACTCTTACCCTGTAGAGACTGACAGGCATTGGGGTGTGCCTTTGGGTCGTTAGCTATAACACTCATGCCATTGTACCTCACCCTACCCTGTAGACACTGACAAGTGTTGTGGTGTACTTTGGGGACTTTGAGCATTATAGATACCCCATTCCATAAGAAGATATGCTGAGGTGGGTGCATTAGAGGAGAATGGGGTGAAATTTGTGTCCGAACAGTGCAAGTCACACCATAATGCCTGTCACTGGCTGCAGGGTGGGGGTGAAATGTCGTGAGCATTACAGCCAATGATCCAAAGTCACACCCCTGATGCCTGTTAGTCTGTACAGGGTGGGGTGCTACAGTTGGAAACCCTAACACCATAGGCGTGTGTTAGTATTTTCACTCCAAATTTTCAACATGGGCTGTTTGTGAGCCCACTTCATGAAAAGTGTCACTATCAGTTTGTTAGCTGAAAGGTGGTTTTGCACAGTCGCTATGCCATTTGGTGACACAGGGATGAAAACACATTTTGGGCAGTATATGGAAAATGACAGCTGCATTGTTCATGAGGAGATGTAAAAAAATGGCAATGTTGAAAATCTGGAGTGAAAATATGAAAAATTGGTGAAGTTATGAGCATGCATATAAACTGTGCATCACATGTCCGTAACCCAATTGTTTTTGGTATTTTTTTAACCACGTGTTTAACATAGGCATTTTGGGACCTCCTCATATGAACAGTGGCACTGTAAATTTTGTTAATTTGTCCGAAACGTTGATTTTGCACAGTGACCACATCATTGTGCGCCACAGGTGCGAAAACACATTTAGGGCAGAATGTGAAACATGACAGCTGTACTGTTCATAAGAAGGTGTGAAAAATGCCAGTGTTGAAAATCTGGCATGGAAATATTGCAAATTTGTGAAGTTACAATGGAGCCTGGAAACTGCGCAATGCACACTTGTAACACATTTTATGGAATTGTGTCACAAAATTTTCAACATAGGCATTTTAGGACTTCTGCTGATGAACAGTGTCACCGTCATTTCCTTAAACTGTCCTGAAAACTGATTTCTCACAGCAACCGAGTTATTCTACGCCGGACGTGCAAAAACACATTTCGGCTAGGATATGTAAAATGACAGCTGTACTGTTCATAAGGAAGTGTGGAAAATGCCAATTTTGAAAATCTAGAGTGAAAATATTACAAATTCATGAAGTTACAAGCGTGCATGGAGACTATGCACCACACACTAATAAAACAGCCATTTTTTTTTTATTTTTCCCACCAAATTTGCAACATAGGCTTTTTGAGAGCTCCCCTCATGAACAGTGGCACTGTCATTTCATTACTCAGTCCCAAAAGGTGATTCTGCACAGTGACCGCGAAATCACCTTTCGGGACCGAATAATGCCATGACAGTGCCTGAATTAATGAGGAGGGATCCCAATAACCCCATGTTGAAAGTTTGGTGCCCAAATTCCCAAAAATGGCTGAGATATGCACCAAAGTTGAAAAACCCTATTTATGCTGTTTATACAGCTTACCAGCATTTCTTCAGTTTGTGGTCGGCTTTGAAGAGTGCAGACATGTTCCCGGTCCACCGAAGATTGTCGCACCAGACTCCAGAGGTAAGTATGGGGTAAGGGGGGTATGGGGAGGCAGGGTGCACAGAGGGTGAGTGTGGGTTGTGGGGGGGCAGGAGACTGCAAGAGTCTGTTTTCTTTTACAGGTTTAAAAAAATGTTGCAGGATGAGTTTTTTGCAGGATTTGGCATGTCGGGTGGGCTCTCAGCATACCCAAGTGTTTTGGGGATGCTGCAGCAACGGGGTATTGGGAACCCCCATCGACACATACTGAAGGGGGGAAGAGCCGAGGGGGATTGGGCACACCCCTTGGCACACAACAAAAGTGGGGGGGACATTATGTTGATGAGGAGTGGACTCCCCCATCGGCAAAATAAATAGGGACAGGGATAAACGCCGATGGGGATTGGGGCCCCATCAGCAAGGAAAAAACATTGGGGGGTGCATGATGTTGAGGGGGATTGGGCACTCCCTCGGCATACATTTTAAATGGGAGAGGGGTCATTATGCCGATGGGGAGTTGGCTCCCCCTTCGGCATTGTGACAGAAGGCAGCGGCAGTCACTGCCACCACGTTGCATGCACGTTGGGAGATGTGTTATGGTCCCGCTGCATGAGAGCTTCACTCTCATTGCAGCGGACCTTTTCTTTGATCTGGTGGCCACATTAGGGATGCGTGATGTCAGCGCCTGCTGCTGGCTGTTTGGGGAAGGAGGGACACATCTACTGATGTGTGCCCTGCATTCGCTCAACAGTGACCGCGCTTCCAAATCTGCTACTACCACAATATGTTGGCTGCACAAGCACGAGCCAACATAAAAATAATAAATACAACATACTGTACATCATTTATAACAAGAGATAGGATATAAAGTGCATTCAGCTTTTTAACAATCTAATAGATGCTATCACAAATCTTGTTACACTGTACATTAAGACTGGATCCTTGGTGTTTAGCAAAAGTTTTAATTTGTCTTCTCTATTCATATTTCTTATCTTTAACAGAAATGGCAGAAGCCTCTTTTCCCTTAGGCTTACTAAATTTTCACAGTCTAGTAGGATATGACTTGTTAATGACTTTCCTGAGTATTTGCTCTTACAATCTATCTCTGCATTAAAAACAGCCCTTTCCATGAATCCAATAGTCACATTTTAACATTGAATCTCAAATTTGCTGTTGTTTTATAATAAAGATTGTCTATGCATTTTAATAAGTATCTTCTTTCATATGTGTATTTTTTATTTTCCTATAGTTTCAAGTTAGTTGAAGATGAAATATGCTCAAGATCACCCTGTTTAGTTATATCATATACTATTTCTAATATCATATTTTGTGTATTACTAATATTATCTACCGTATCCAATTGTACAATAGGAGGTAAAACAATTTTCCTAAGCAAATTGCCTAACTCTTTTGTCCATATCCAGTTTTTGAATTGTGTGTTTCCATTTACCTCCCATATTTTACTATCCATCCAACAGTTATATAGCACTTGATTCAATTCTCTGTTTTGATGCATTTTTATGAGAAATTTAATCTGACAACTCAGCACTTTTGCTTTTAGGGACAGGATCCCCATTTCTGCACTAACACATTCTGCTGGAATAAACTGAGGAAGATTTAGTGTTAATCTAATATAAAAGTTTTGGATCAGTTCCAATGTATTAATTTCTTTTTGTTTTCCCCAAACTTCTGATGCATATAGCATAGTAGATTCTACCTTTGTTCAAAATATTTCCAACAGGGCTGCACCTGAGTTATTAATGTATTGCTTTGCAAACGTGTTTATACTGAGCACTGTCTCCCTCATTTTTTATTTTCTACCACATGGGGTTTCCATATTTGTTTATTATGTAATTGTACGCCTAGATATGTATAACTAGTGACTTCTTCTATATGTGCATTATTCAATTTCCATTTATAATTTAAATGTTTGGTCTATTTATTACAAGTATCTTTGACTTATCCACATTAATAGGTAACTGCAAACTAGTTAACGTGTCAACCACATTTGATAAAGCTCACTGGAGCCCGCTCGTAGTTTTTGACACTAATACAATTTCATCTGCATGTAACATGATATTTAAACTGGAGTCAGCAATCTTTGGAACATCAGTATTACATTTATCCAACCTCTACAAAATCTGATCTATATGTAGACTGAAAAGAAGGGGGGACAGCAAATAACCCTGCTTGGCTCTCTTGTTGATATTTACTGGTTCTGACAATTTTCCATCTGTTGAGTATCTTACTTGAATCAATGTATCAGTGTACAATTTCATTATTATAGCCAATAGTTTTTATTTATGCCCCATGCAGCTAGGATATCCCACAACATTTTTCTATTCACATTATTAAAGGTAGACGATAAATCCAAAAATGCCAGAAATAATGGTTGTTTCCCATCTCTACATTTTCTAATCAAATGATCCAGAATAAATATACACTCCACTGTTGAGTGCCTTTCTCTGAAACCAAATTGTCAGTTACTCAAAATGTTATTTTCATCCACCTAGATCACCTAGATATTAAGTTCCTGCAATAGGATTTGTGAAAATATCTTAGCTAAGATGTTCTGTAGGGTTTTTGGATGATAATTACTAGGGTGATATTCATTTTCTTTTTTATGAAGTGAGACCAGTTCTGCTATTTTCCATGACTGTGGGATCTCTTCTGTTTCTATAATATAATTAAACAATTTACTAAAGATTTCTATCCATCATTCCACATTTTTCCAATAAAACTCAGCAGGAATGCAATCTGTGCTTGGGGCTTTATTCTTTTTTTGTGCACAGATTGCTTTGTTTATTGCTATATTTGAAACTTTATATTCAGTTACAAGTTCCCTTTTTTCTTCTGCACTGGTTTCTACAGTAAATGTTTCTACACAAGTTTGTTCAGAGTTATATAATTTTCTAAAATGTGTGATCCATTCATTTTCAGGGATATACACATCTATATTTCTATTATAACCTTGTTCTGCATGTGTAACTAGTTTCTAGAATTATTGTGTATTCTTTTCATATACTGCCATTTATATTAAGTCCCATAACCTTTTATATGATTATTTGTTTTTCTTTTTAATAAGCATTCTATATTCTCCTCTTAGAAATATAAGGCCCCTACTACAATTACATCAGCATTTTTCCTGTGAGGTCTGGCCATTTTATTTTAAAGTTTTGTATATGTCCTACAGTGGGTATCATACCAGGGGTATCTTCTAAGTGCATTTGAATCCTGTCTATGAGCATGTGCATTTAATCTTATTTTTTCTTTCATATAGGCATTTAAGTCCTCAAACTTTGTAATAATGTCATTCCCTGTGGCTTCTAAAAGTGATTTCTTAATTAACAGATCCTCCTCTTTACACTGCAAATGATCTATTTTTTCTTTCACTTGTGGGTCCCATTGTATTCTTTTCTTAGCAGTTATCAAACGTTGATTTAACTCTCATTCTATAGCCCTGTCATGGACTTCACAGCAGTTCACAAAATCCATTGTTAGGGAGCTAGGGAAATGATCAGATACACTTTCCATCAACACTTCAAAGGTACATATTTTCCTAAATAATGGGATATCAATTATAGCCAAGTCTAGTACAGATCCTCCTTTTTTTGTAGGGAAAGTAATTTTGCCTGATCTATCCTCCTTGGTCCTTCCACTAACAACACAAAGGTTATGATTAACTATAAATTTAAAAAGCATGTCATCTTTTTTATCATTCCTAAGTTCCTTAGAATTTCATAAAGGTATATTACAATAATAACCCATATCTTTAAGGTTTTTGAATCAATCAAGTTCATTTTGTTTCCCTAAATGTGCATTCCAATTTCTCATCATTATTACATGTTTGTATTTCATGTGGTAACAATATCCATTCAATAACTGTGACAATTCATTTAATTGGATCTCATATTCAACAATGGTCAGTGAAGATAACAAATACATATTTACCAATACATAAAGAATAATGCATAGGGAGGTGAACATTATGAAAATGTAATGCACACCTGAGGTGAGGGATGCTTCATTAAACCCCGAGAGCAAAGCTTGAGGGGTTTAACAATGCATCCCTCACTGAGGGTTTGCATTAAAATGTCATAATGTGCACCTCCATGTCTTATTTTTTATAATGACTGGGGTAATTTTTTTTCCAGCCAGAACATTACATCTCTATACACAAACTATTCAAAATCATGTTGCACAACACCACAGTTTGAGAATTTAAATATGCTTTTTTTAATTATTAATCCAACTGAATACACAATCTTATAAGCACAAGCAGAAAAAAATAGGAGCAGTCTTACCTCACAAGATTTGCATAAGATAGTAACATACACTGGCTATTGTAATCAGAAAAAAACAAGAAAAAAATCCACTGAAGTAAATGAGACATTTTCTCTTATATGCTGCACTGTACTGGAACATCGTTGAGAGTATTCGGAGCCCCAAACAAATGTTTTAATAACTTTACTGTGGCTAAAAAACAAATAAAACATCACTGGCTGTAAGAACTCCATGCCAGCTTCATTTCTCTGTGTGCTCACTGTCAGTTACTGCAGGACAGTTCATGGCCATGGTTACCAAGGTCCATCTGATGCAGTGCCTGAAATGAGTTAAGGGACAGTGTTAAAATTACCTAACTGACACGTAGAGAGCTCAAGAGAAAGGAGTTCAATTTATTTATTAGCTTTTGGTAACCGGGTAAGTGCACTAGACATCAAGCCTGCCTATTTTCAGGCATGACTTGGGATAGTACAAAGTGAAAATACAGTAATAGCAAGCAGTAAGGTACAGCAATTACAACAATCAGGCATGTAGGAACATACCTGTCAGGACAACAAATATCACAGAAACTAAATACAAAGTAAGGAATAAAGTACACAATTAGGGTAGTGGCAAATGCGTTGGTACCAATTAAAATAGCCTAGCTATGAGAGAGAGAAAAGAATAAAGAAAACCCACAAATTAGACAATATATATACTATAGGACATTTTCCTCTAATAGCTTGAACACAACAGAGGACAATACAGTGGTCACAAGCAGTTGCAGGTACCAAGAGAATAGAGATGAGAAAACAGTGATCGCTTAAAGGAGAGGTGAGAAAAACTATTCTTAATATGATGGGGCAGTAAGTTCCAAAACCTAGGAGCAAAATAGACAAAAGCTTACTAACCCATTTTAGAAGAGCACTGCCAAATGGCAAGCATTGGGAAGAAAGAGGATCTAAGGGTTTGAGAATGAGAGACCAGAGTAAGCATGCCGCCCAGTGAGGCCGGACAAGGGATTCTGGTAAGGGAGTCAATGAAGCACCCTAGGGCATATGAACAGTGGGCAGTTCTTTTATTATGCTTTTGGCACACAGAGAGGCAATGAATTACAAATGATACATTCGTATATCACTGCCAACTCACCTCTAATTGGAATCTGATTCAGTTACTGGACATCTTCATTTATTCTGATCTCTTTCTTCAGGAGCTGCAGGATAAATGTTGATGGACGCTCCCTGGTTGATCACACAGTTTGGGCCAAAGATTGTTTGAAGAGGGCTTCTTCTTGTGTAGATTTTCTTTTGCAATCCCCTGGGCACTATTCAGATTGGGGAAGATACAGCCTGAAGTTGAAGACTGTTGGTTTTCTTCAACATATGGCAGGTACTGCAGAAGCGTTCCCTTACTGTTTACTGTGAAGTATGCTGGAACACTTGCACTGAACTGCACTGTGCACATGAAAGTCATAACAACTGGTGATTATGGGGAATATCAACTGAGTATTCTCACTGACAAAAATGTACACCAGTAATTATAAACACTTCTCCATTCCCTGTCCCAATTTCCATGGCTATCCAACTTGTATAATTTGAGGTTACTGCTTTCACAATGCTCATGTTATTCTTTATGTCCAGTAAAATCATCAAGGCCCCCCTTATATCTACCTTTTGAGTTAGATCTTTTCCCTGGTATGGGTACTTTATTATAACCTTTACAATTTACTTGGTCATTACCATGTAACCAGGTTTCTTGTAAAAGCATTATGTTGTGATTGTTAATCGATGTTTGCCAAATACCATCATCTGTTTTCCCATTTATGCCCACTATATTCCAGGGCAAAATTCTTACACATGTTTTTAAAGGGGCCTTGATGGTTTTCTGACTTCATTCTGGCAAAACTGTTATAGCATCATCTGTTGTTGATTCAAATGAATCAGTTGACAGGTGAGACAATAATTCAAATTGGTTTTGAACTGGGAATTTACTTTTGTTTTATATTCATACTTTTTCTCATTTTCTTCCTCAGTAGGGATTTGTTTCCATGATTCTTCAAAGATCAAGCTGTTATTTATCCTTTTTCCCCTCTGCTTTCTACCCCTAATTACTCTATCATATTCTGGTAAACCTTTCAATTCATATTCTATTACCACTGGTTTCTGCAAATATCTCATTATTGTCTGTTGCTGTGGCTCATTCTCTGTCTTTCTGTCCTCTAAATGATGTGACCAACATGTCTAATCCTTAGCCATTAGACAGTTGCTTGTAGTGGTATCCAAATCCATACCTGATTTTTTTTAGTCTCATTTCTAATTCACAAAACATATTCTTGACCTTTATGATTTTTTAGGACTAGACATACTAGTCCCTTACCCGGTAATAGATAGATAGATATTTTATTTATAAAGCACCCGTTTCCATGGACTCTTGGTGCTGCACAAACAGTTCAATAATGAAATTTATACAGGCAGCAGCTTAAATACAACTAAAATTGTATCCATCTCTTTAAAACCAATCAATCATTAAAAGCCTGTTGAAACAGATATGTTTTTAATATTTCTTAAAGGATTCTACTGAGGGGGCCTCCCTTAAATAATCAGGCAATGATTTCAACAGAGTGGGCATGGCCACTGAAAACACCCTGTCTCCAGAATGCTGCAGTCTCACCCTGGGAACTCCAAGGAGGTCTCCCTGGCAGAACGGAGTGCCTGAGATGGATGGTAGGAGACAAGAAGATCTTGCAGATAGACAGGTCCCCTTTTGTGTAAGGATTTGTTGGTCAGGAGCCCTACCTTGAAGACAATCCTCCACTTGACTGGCAACCATTGCAGTCTGTGAAGGACTGGGGTGATATGATCACTTCATCTCACCCAAGTCAATAATCTTGCTGCCACATTCTGCACCAGCTGCAGCCTGCAGAGGTTGCCCCCAGATAACCCTAGGTACAGGGCATTACAATAGTCCAACATGGAAGTGACAAAAGCATGCACAAGTGTGATCAGGTCCTCCAGCGGAATCAGGGCTTGGATTTGGGCAATGTTCCTCAGATGATGAAATCCACTCCTGACGACAGCCAACACCTGAGCATCAACCATCAAACCATTATCAAGGATCACACCCAAATCCTTCATCTGATTAGACGGAGTAAGGGGAACACCCCCCAACACAAGGTCAGGGAGTAACCCCTCACAGCGCCCTCCACCCCAGTGAACTGGATCCATAACAAGTACCTCTGTCTTGTCTGGGTTGAGCCTAAGACAGTTTTGAGACATCCAAGCCTGGATCTCATCAAGACAGCTATTGAATACAGAGTCCAACACCCAGGCATTGGGCGCACAGGACAGGTACAGCTGGGTATCATCTGCATAGCAGTGAAAACCAAGCCTGTACCACCTGATAATGTCCCACAGTGGCAACATGTACACCGTGAACAACAAGAGTGACAAGACTGAATCTTGCGGTACCCCACAGCATAGAGGTTTTGGGTTAGATGAGGCTAACCCCATCATCTCCCTCTGCACTCTGTCTGTCAGGTATGACCTGAACCAGTTGATGACAATACCAGATAGGCCACACCAATACTGTAGGCAGTCAAGCAACACCTCATGGTCCACGGTGTCAAATGCTGCAGAGAAGTCTGGGAGGACAAAGATGGTCCAGTCTCTCCTGTCCCTCACTACCAGGAGATCATTAAGCACCCTCACCAGGTGGTCTCTGTACTATGTCCCATATGAAACCCAGACTGGTAAGGCTCATAGGTGGAGGAAGAGGCAAGATGCATCTCAAGCTGCATGGCCACTACTTTTTCAATAACCTTCCCTAAAAATGGGAGGTTTGAGACTGGCCTGTACTTGCTGAGGCAGTCTAGGTCCAGGGAGGGTTTTTTCATAAGGGGTCTTACCAAAGCCTCTTTCAAGGCTACTGGGAAGACCCCCATTCCTCAAGGAACTCCAGACAACCCCAGCAATCACAGGTCCAACCAGGTCCAAACAACCAACCAACAGTCGAGTCAGACCTGGGTCCAGTTCACACTGGGTTGGCCACAACTTCAGGATTATTTTCACCACTTCCTCCACCCCAACCAGCTCAAACCCATCCCAGGCAGGAGGAGGAGTGTTTTGACTCTCTCCTGGCCAGTCCATGCATCCGTTATGAGAGATACTTGAGGAGACATCATCCTTGATAGAGGACATCTTGTCGGCAAAGAATAAAGACAGCACCTTGCACCTAGTGCTTGAATCTGCTCCCCCAAAACAGAAACAGGCAGGATGTAATAGCCCATCCACTGTGTGGAAAAGCTGAGCTGGTCTGTTCCTTGCTGCAGCAATCTCTCTAGACAGATATTCCACCTTCTTCTGAGAGATTGCCCCCGATAGTTGACATAATGCAACCTCAGGGCCAACTTGTCCTCCAGCAGGCCAGATCTCTTCCAGCATCTCTTTAACCTCTTCCCCTTAGTCTTTAAGCTCTGGAGATGCCCATAAAACTATGGAGATCTCTGGTGAATGGACAAGGGATGGGCATGAATGGGTGTGATGGAATCGAAGGCCACTGCAACTGCCCCATTATAGGCTACCACAGATCCTCCCCTCCAATCGCACAAACCACCTCAACACTTGATAGGTCCAGCATTGCTGGTAGTCCCGTTGAGGAAACTCCTGTCAATGGGTGGTACCAGGCCATCTCCACAGGGGCAGAACAATCTAGGGGGATGTCACCAAGCATGAACCTCACGGTGCTATGATCTGACCAAAAAACAGGATCAACACTGAGATTATTAACATCTAAGCCCAATGAAAAGACTAAATCCAATGTGTGGCCACCTGAGTGCATAACTGTTGTTATTTTTTGAGATAGTCCCATGGCCCCCATGCTTTCTAACGTTCTGTATCTATAAGTTGATACAAGATCCTCCCAGTAAATCTTGTTTTTTCAGCTGTGCTTTGAATATATCTTATACTGCTATTTTTAGGAGAAAATTATTTTCTCTCTCCTAATTTTCGGAATCCCCTTAAAATAGAAGTTGGCAAATTTTCACCTTGCTTGATTCCTATATTTTCTTGACTATTTCCATTTTCTTTTCTTCTCCTATCATCACTTCGAACACTTATACTATTCAATTTATATGAAATAGTCTGCATTCCCTTATCTTTCACCTTCTTCTGTTTCTGAATTCTATTTAATGTAACTACTTTTTCCTCTTGACACTTTCTGTATTTTTGTGCCTGTATTTCCTTGTACTCTCATTCTGCAATTTCAGCTGTAATTTCCATAATAGTTTTCTCTTTCACTCTTTCTTCTTTTTTCTCTATTACTTTTCCTTGTTTTTCCATTATTAGTTGATTAACTGTCAACTTATTTTCCTCTGTTTTGTTCTGTTCTTCAGACTCTCTCATTATAGTTCCCATTGCTAAATTTGTACAGATCAAAACTGTTTTTATTTCAGATTATTGCTTACTAATTAGAATGTTAGCTTGAACATTATAATCTTCTAGTGGATCTACATTCTGACAAACATGCGTAGAATTCTCATGCACTGTATGACAAATTCCAGGTGTTAAATTATTGTCGCTCATTACCTCATTCTTCCCTCTGTTCATAAAAGGGGTGATAACATTTTTTAAATCTGCAAGGTAATCCTCTTTCCTATCATCATTCCTCTGATTGGTTTGATTTTCACCTTGTTGTTTGGATATTACTCCTTCCAACTTTACATTCTCATTTCTTACTATCTGATTTTGAGACTCACATGCTTTAATTGTTTTTGAAATATACTCCCCTGGATGACTATAATCTGTCCTCATAGGGTCTTTAGTTGTATTATGTTTTGTTGAAGATGTTATAGGGGTTATTTCAGCTTATTCACCTTATCCATAAAATCCATTATTTTTTAGTATTATTCTTTTATGGTTTGACATCAGGCTTAATCAATTTATCATTTCTAAGTTTCTTTGCATTCACAGCTGTAGTTGCCTCCATGATTTTCTGAGTGTTATCAATAGTACTTATTAGTATAAATTAACATCAAGTAGAAAAACAGCAACCAAAAGGTCATACAGCACTATACTGTAATTAGTGCAGTAAATGCAATTAATGCTACTAATATACTTGTACTATAATCCAGTCCAATCCAGTAATATAGGTCAAATCCAGTATTTTCCTTGTTATAAACAAAAATAAATGTCAGTAATATCACCAAGTATTTTGGTCCCAAATGGAACAATCAGACTCTTTTTCAAAAGATATTTTTCTTAATGTAGCATGAACGACAGGAATTCACAGTATGATTCTTACCACGCTATTAGACTCCTCATAAGTCTTCAATGGTCCATATGTAAATTATCTTATTAATAATAAAGGTCAAGACTTAAATCTCCTTACTTTCTTCCAGCTACTTAGTGTCCTAACTCAAACAATGTATAGGAAGACACCATCCACCATCAGAATGTTCACTAAAAAAGAGGTAATATAAAAGGAATGCAAGTAGTGTGATAAAAAGAAAATAAAATCTGAAAAAAAATTAAATATGAAATAAATATCTACTAGAACTAGCAGACTAATAGCATAAGCTGATAGAAAACCACCAAGAAAAAAAAATTCTAAGAGATTAAGAAGACTTACTGCAGCTCGGCCTCCTGGCAAATGCTAAAGAACAGACCACGATAGTGTGGTAATAAAATGGCATGTGCTCTGGTACAGCCAACAACCACAGGATACAAGAAGCCTTTTTACCAAGCTATTAACAGCAACAATGGCAGCAGCAATGGCAAATTCTGGAAAAGCTCACAAAAAACTCTCAGAAAAAGCAGCCAACTCTCTTTAACAAAGTCACAGAATCAGTGACATGCTCGCTACCTGAAGAATGAAAACCACACTTGAGAAAAGCCAGCACATGTGCAGTAAATACACTAAGCAGTCGGTCATGTGACCTAAGTGGCACAAAACATGAAACAAAACTAAATTTAAAATCAAGAAATCCCAAAAAAAATAATAAAAACCTTATCCTTATCTACTCAAAGTAGTATATTACATAAAATCACTAAATAAAAGTGGAGAGAGAAAAGAAGGGATTAAATAAGACTCAAGCGGTAGAACGCTATGTTTGCAAAAAGCACAGTCTTAAGAGCCAGACCCTATGTCATTTAACACAAAATAACACTGCCCATATGAGCTTATATTATCTTTCCAATTATTTCCAATTATTCTGCTGAGAAGAATCACTGCAAAAACACTGTTCTTTTAGTACAAGCCCCAAAGAACAAAACCAAGCAAAAACATCAGTTCAGGTTTCAGCATTCAGTATTCATTGTTTCTGCTCATCTTAACTCCACCTTAGCTTTGTCTGGGTCCATTCTATGTTCGATGTTCAGAAGTCAGTATCCACTCAAAAAGCTCAAAGAATCCAGCAAAAAGTTAAACAGATGTAGCGGTCAATATGTTTTTTCCTCACCACTCTGTCTGGCATTCACACCAACTCCTTGAGGGGTTTTCCACAGAACCTCTCCCAATTCTTCTCCCCAAGGGAAGCTCCTCCACTGTAGGACTCAGGGTACCTGAATGATAACAAACGGGACAAGGAGCAGCAACACCAGAAATGGACATTGCAGCACAGGATGTTCTAGTAAGAACATAGAACTTCAGGAAAAACACAGGCAATGGTGGCATGCCATTTAAAAATCTTGAGCAGTAGCATTTCTAGGTTCCTGCTAGACAGCAGAGCTTCTCTCCAGCATGCAGCTGTATTTGTTTTCCTTTAATATTGATTCTACTGTCTCCCTCTGCTCCTCCTGCCTGTGTATAAGCCCTGCTGTGGAGTCCATTGTCATTCTTTCTGACCCTGTTGATCGTAACCGTGTCTATACTGTGGCCCTTGTTCTCCACCTTCTGCCCCTTTTGACTTTTTTCCTTTTTTGATAGTTTTGTTGGTACACATTCAGTTGAAATTTGATTTGCCTAGGGCTCCTTCTGTATTCCATTTTGGGGGTGATTGTTGTTGCCTGTCCCTTTGCTCTAAAAATGGCTGTTTTTCATTTGTGCTGCCATTTCTTAAATCACTGTCATCTGTTCTGCCGTTGAATGCCACTTTTCTGTTTCTCTTTAGTACGCTCTTAGGTAGTTCAGCTTGTTTCCATGTGTATTCAATACCTTTTTCGTAGTCTCCCCTGTCTCTGAAATTTAGTCTTTTTAATTTGCTATATTTCATTATCTAGTTTTTCAAATTTTTTTCAGTTTATCATTGAGTCTGCCAAAATCAGTGTGGTCAATGTACTTTAAAATCTCTGTTTCTTTTTGTTTTATTTATTTTAATTTAATGTCAGTTTCTTTACCAGATTCAATTATTAATTGCATTAAATTTATTCTCATCCCAGGTGATGATGGCTCTCTGGAATCTTATTAAATCTTCGTCTTCCAAGCCAAAGGACAGATTCTTGAGTATTTGGAGACCTCTTGGGATCCTGGAGACTTGCAGGTAAGCTTCAAAATTCAGTTTGTTCCAAAACAATTTTCTTGCTTTAGAGGCAAGTTTTTTCTAAGTCCCTGAATATCTCTTTCATTGCACATGCTTCAGTAGTATTCTGTACCCCCATGGGTTTCCCTCATTAGTGAGAAATGGATTAGCAGTGCTTGCAGCTGTGAGTAGTCTGTTTACATAGCTTAATGGATCATTTGGCTGACTTCCTTATGTGAGGATGAGTGTTGCTTCCAGAGACATATTATCTGTGTTCCCATTTCAGGGATATGTGAAGCCGTGGTTTTACACAGCACTTCTGTATTGCTGTAACTCATGCATAGATATAGGAATTGTGTTAAACAAATGCTTGAAAAAACCACATGGTTAGGGTTTAGTAGGCACTTTAATGTTAAACCCCAATCTTTGGATTTTTATATCTTTGCAACTGTTCAACAGATTTGCTTGAAATTTTGCATATGCAGTCTTGTGGGGGTAGATCTCCCAACATGCTAAGTTTTGTTCTGGTTCAATGTGCAGAATCTGAGAAGTGGATAGCCACAAGCAAACAAAAAAAATCACTGTTTTTGTTTTGCTGTTTTTTTGCCATCACATAGTGCCCAGATAGTTTGGAATTTTGGTCTGAAATGTTCAGAGTATAAAGGGCTTGCCTCAACAAGATTTCCTTTGCTGGTTTGGTGAAACTAATATTGATCCATTACAAAGTTGTTACATTTTAAAAATTCAGGTTCAGAACATTTTATTTTATTTATTTTATTTGTTAACTGGCAAGAGCACTAAACTTAGGGTCCTCTTTCAGACTCAAACCAGACAGGTCTTACAAAACAAAACATGCTAAACATAATAAACATTCAATAACAATTACAATTACATAAATCAATCAAATATGACATTAGGTGATTTTTTAAAAACTTGTATTATACAATGGCAAGAAAAAATCCTGGACTCTGATTGGTCAGTCTTGGGCTGGACCCATGATGTTAATCAGTACAACATCACGGGTCTAGTCTCAGCCTCACTGTGAACCTGCAGATGAGCTTTTTGGATGATGAGTTTTTCAATGATGAGCTTTTTTTTTTTGTATCTCCTCTTAAGAAACAAAAATATTTTTCCACACTAATAAAAACATTCTTTAAAATTATTTTTTTACTTTATATATAACAACGAGCCATTGTATAATAGGAATAATGCCCTCCAGGGTGTGTGTCATTTGGGATAACATCACACCTCAGTTGTTGGACGCACTCGGCCTGTGGCCTTGTGCCCAACCACCTGAGGCATGACGTTATCCCAGCATGACACACAACCTGTCGGGCATTATTGCTTAAATAAGCAACTGACATGTAAATTGTCAGGCAAGCTGTTCACAAAATGCAGAACAACTGCTGTAAATGCACATAATCCAGCTCTAGTTTTATAAAAAACCTCCATTATGTACAACCCCATTGGCAGACCTCAAACTGGGTAACAAATCCCTAACTAAAAGATCAGAAAGAGAAGACAAAGACTAAAAAAATATTTTTGAAAATCAAACAACACCCCCCCCCCAAAAAAAAATAACACTATGCATGATGAGTTGAGGATAACCAACCATACTGGGAATATAACTGACAGTGGTGAGTATGTACAGGAGCCAATAAAACAAAATGTCCAATGTTATAATAAACAATAGAAAGATTTTGTATCTCAGTACAACCAACATATAACAAACTCTGGCCAGAGCTGATAGGGCTACATGGGAGGAACTTGGGGTAAACATACTGAAAATTAGCAGTTACAGGCCTGCAGTAGCAAAATGTAATGTAGGTTCATAAATGTGTTGTTTTGCAATATTTGTGCACCCAATTTTCAGCATAGCCTTACTATGAGCCTACCTCATGAAGGATGACAGAGAAAATGTTCAACTCCTGCTGGGAAATGAGATTTTGTCCAGGGACTATGAAATCAACTTTGGGATGCAAAAACACATTTTGGGCCAGAGCTGAAAAATTACAGTTGTCACATTCATGATGTGCTGTAATGATATGGCTATATTGTAAATTTGGGGTCAAAATATTGACAATTATCAAAGTTACAAGCCTTCATTCACAAAATTCAATGTAGGCTCATAACTTTATTGTTTTGTAATATTTTACACAAAATGTTCAACATAGCCTTCTTATGATCCAACCTCATGAACAGGGGCAGAGAAAATGTTTAGCTCCAGCCAGAAAGGTGATTTTGTGCAGGGAGAGCAAAATTACCTTTTAGGATGTGAAAAAAACACATTTTGGCCAGGATTTGGAAAATGGCAGCTGTCACATTCATGATGTGCTGTACAGATATGGCTATGTTGTAAAGTTGGGGTCACAATATTGAAAATTACCAAAATTACAAGCCTGCATTCTCAAAATTCAGTTTAGGTGCATAACTTTTTTTATTTTAATATCTGTACACCAACTTTTCGATATAACCTTCTTATGACCCCACCTTATGAACAAAGGTAGAGAAAATTTCCAACTTCTACCCAAAAGGAAATTTTAGGCAGGGACCATCAAGTCACCCTTCAGGACAGATCTGCCTAATGGCAATGCAATTAGTCATGAGGCAGGGTCCCAAAAAAGGCATGTTGAAAATGTGGGCCAAAAATATATATAAAAAAAAGGCTAAGTTATGCAACTAAGTTTCAAAACACCATTGAAATACATTGAAGTGCATACCTGTTTCTTCAGTTCACAGTACAACTTTGAAGAGTGAAGACATATTTGCAGTCCAGAGAGGATTATGGCATTGAACACCCCTCTTGATGGATAAGAAAGGGCTTGGAGGTGGTGCAGGGTGGTGCCTGCTGAGTGAGAGGGTCAGATGGGAGGGCATTCAACAGCTGCAAAAGACATCAATGGACTTTTCTTTTTACAGGTTAAAAAAACAAACACATGAGGATTCCTACACTGGGGGATTGAGCACTCCCCAGTGCTACTGTTATGTTTCTTGGGGGGAGTGGGGTGGTGGGTGCTGAGAGTAAGGGAACAATAAATAAAAAAAACAAAACAGAAATAACCACACATGTGCAGTAGTAGATGTGGAGGGGTCAGTAAGAAGAAAGAAATGAGGATTCTTGCACTGTGTGATTGGTAACCCCAGTGCCACTGTTACATTTCTGGGGGGAAGTAGGGTGGTAGGTGCTGAGAGGGCGAGTCAGGTGGGGGGAGGAAATACTATATAAATAAAAAAAAATAACCACTCATGCGCAGTAGTGGATGGGGAGGCAGTAGCAAGATTTTGTGATCGGGACATTGGTCACTATTATGTTGTTTTGGGGGGAGGGGTAGTGGGTGCTGAGCGGGTGGGGGATATGTATAATTAAAAAAAAGAAATTGACCATAGACAGAAAAATAATGCAGTGCAACTGCTTATAGAGACAGAGAGTGGAGTGCTTGACAGATGCGGAGTTGACTGTGTTGGAACTTCAACATGTTTGGTCAGAAGGAAAGCGGGAGTTTGTATCTCTTAGCAAAAGGGCTGCAAGGCTATGCCCACTGCATCCCTAAAAAAAGGTTAGATACATATTCAAAGTGGGGTAAAAGAGAATCAAAAGTTATGGCTTTATGAGATTCAAAAGAAAAAAAAATGTTTTAACTTACAGTATATAAAATTCCAAATTTTTGATTAATGTTACAACAAACACATTTGGTGTGGCCAGAAAAAGAGAGCAAAGGATCCAGAATAACACCAAGGTATTTGAATTGGAATACGTGCTCAATTAAGTTGCCTTGATTATCATATAACTCAAGTAAAGGACAGTTAATCAACTTAACATGTGAACCAAAGATCATGGATTTTGTCTTCTTTACATTTAAAATAAGTAGATATTCAGAAAACCAATTATAAACAAGAAGAGGGCGTGGGATAGGGTAAAGGGGGTTATGATGAGGGAGGATGGGGTGGGGCAGCTGCGAGATGAGGGGCTAACTACACAATCAAGCAGACTCGAGAGACAGCAAGGCCTGCTTTTGCTGGCATGTCCGTATGTTCATATGAAAAACATCAGACAGAAGACCTTTAGCCAATTCAAATTCTTCTTTAGCGGAAGATAAAAGAAAAAGATTATCAGCATACAGCAAAGATTGACAATTTTTGATAACAGAAGGAAGAAAACTAAGAAATACAGCAAATAAAAGTGGTCCCAAAATTGTCCCCTGACAAAACACCCCTGTCAATTTCTTTCACACTAGACGGCACTGAAGACATTGACAGAAATTGGTATTGATCTGTTAGACAGCCTTCAAACCAAGAAACAACATTGTTCAAGAAACCCAAGGATTTTAACCTGAGACAGAGCATTTTTATGATCAATAAGATCAAAAGGCTTGGTCAGGTCCATAGACATGTCCCCAGTAAGGAGGCCATTCTCTATACCACTGAGAACCAAGTCCATGAACCTGACCAAGGCTGTCCCAGTCCCATACCTCTTTCAAAACCCATGCTGCTGTGAACAAAAAAAACTTACATTTCACATATAATCATTCATTTGTTCAGTTACAATTTCTTTAAGAAGTTAACTAATTGGGTTCAATATTAAGATAGGCCAAAAATCCTCATCACAAGCAGCATGGCTCTTCTAGGGCATAGGTACGATCCCAGCACATTTCCAGACCAAAGGAAATTGTTGAGAAATAAGTGACAAGTTAAATAAAGTACACAAAGGGGATGCAATATAAGGAGCTGCCAATTTAAGAAACTGACTATCCAGCCCAGTCCCATAATCAGTCCTATTATTAGGGAGAAAAGAGAGTAATTTATAAACCTCACTCCGGAGTAACTTGTTTAAAATTATAAACAATGGGGCTGGCAGTATAGCCTAAAGGTTACAGTAATGAGTTGTGAATGAGCTTGCTACATTCAATAGACCTGGGTTTGATTCCCATAACCTCCACTGGTGTACTGTGTGATTCTACGCAAGTCACTAAACCCCCTATCCCCCAGTGCTCCCAGGTTGCCCTTGAAAACAGGCACTTGTGCCTAGTGTGCCTTACCCAGTTACCAATAATAAAAAAAAAACTAGAAAACAGGCCAACTACAGGAAAATTTAGCATTAGAAGAAGATGGGGGGGGGGCCCTGGAACAACATAAACACCATAATCAGAAAATTTAGAATTAATAGAATTCACAGTTTCTAAAGGCTCAGTAATCTCTGTATCATTTACTTTCAGGGATTGAATTGTACTTTTACTTTTTTTTTTGTTACCCATGTTTTATCCTCCCCTGTTGCCGTGGCAGAATTGTACTTTTATCCTTACCGTTGATCAAATAATTTACATTTTTCAAAAACAACGAGAATCTAACTAATCAGATTCCAGTTTTTTCTTATAGTACTGGGTTTTGGCTGATCCAATCAAAAATGTAACTCTGTTTCTAATTTGTCTATTCTGAGACAACCAGTAAACAGATAAAGACAACTTAAACGAAGCCCAGCCTGACTGTAGAGGGATTTAAATGTTCCATTACAGCCCATTTATTTGCACAGGCTTTTGATGGGCTATTGGTAATTTGATTATGCTGCTATGCAGCCGCACTTTGAAGCTGAAAGTGAATTCTAATGATTTTAATTTAATATATTATTGTTTTAAACTTATTGGATGATGAATTTTATGTTGTATTTTTGTAAAGGAGCCCTGAGCTCTGGAAGGGTGCCTAATATAAATACAGTTTGCTTGCTTTCTTGTAGGCTAAATGTTGTCATTTGATCAATTTTGTAATATCATTTATAATCCATTTATTAGGGACACCCCTAACCCTCCTAGTACATGTAGGGAAATAGGTTCCTTGAATAGGGAGAAGTTAGAGGTGTGTGAAAAAAAACCCTTCCGCCTGTGGAATTTCTATGAAAGTCAGATTTTCAGTTCCATGGAAGTGCATAAATCAAATTAGCTACTATCATGGAAATTCCAACTTAGAACAATGGAATAAATGTTTAAATTGCGGATTACTTTATTAAACTGTAGAGGAAAAAATCTGCAGAACTGATAACTGAACTGTGAAATAATTACATGAATTGCAGAATAATTCATCAAACTGCAGGAAAAAAATCCTCAGAACTGTTATTCTGCAGTTCAAGTGTATTCTTCCGCAGTTCAACAAAAAAAATCCACAAAACATGACGAACATCTGCCAAATACATTCAGAAGATTCCTATCTCGTCAATGGCAGAAATTTGGAAAACTCCATGAAATTTCCAGATTTTCTCAGAAGTTGCCCAAAAGCAGAATTCACAACTTTTGCCCACCTCTAGGAGAAGCTGATGGTGAAAATAATCCAAAGCCAGATCAACATCAGGTATGAAGTCGCTATAAAACAGATCAATAAGGGACAATTCCAAAACCAAATCAGATTAGCAGTATTTTTAAGTTATGAGATTTAAATAATAGTGGAATTTTAGGTGGCCTAAAAGATAAAATGCAATACATGGCAAGAAGGTCACTAACAGAATCACCAAGCACACCAACAGTCAGCACTTTATGATCCCAGTTAATGAGTAGCCAATCCAACAAAGAATGATTAGGACAGCTGGAGTTCAACCTAGTGGGATCAGCTACCAGCTGTGCAAGTTGAAAAGACTGCAATAGTAATTCATAATCTTTTTGACTATTAGATAACCATTGTAGATTAACATCTACCACCACTACAAAATCTAAATTTAATAAAAGGCTCAGCAGAAACCAGAAATTCTCTAAAACCTAATAGGCCACATTGAGGTGGATTATACAAACATCCTAAGATAATATTTGTGTTGCCACTCATCAAGAAACAGAACAAACTCCAGTCAATAGAAACATTACTATTAGAACCACTAGAAACCATATTAACTTTGAAATTAACTTTAAAATAAACAATAACTCCCCACCATTTTTTTCCCTATGCAATCTCGTCTAATAAAATTATATCCAGATAACATACAAAGACTATCAGGTACTGAGGGCTTCAACCAAGATTCAGAAATACAGTTTACATCCAGATGATAAATATTAGTAATAACTTCAGGTTCAGCCATTTGGGGTACAAGACTACAGGCATTTAAATGAAGAATTTTTAATCCATTTTGCTTGTACCAAGGCTTAGAAGGACCTCACTCAGAAGGACCAGGATGAGGGGCAATATCCCCAGCTAATAAAACCAAGCAAAAACTTAAGGAAATTATAAACTTAATTCTGCTCAAAAATGGGTGACGATTCATAGGACAATGATATAGTAAAAGAAAACCACAAGTTCAAACAACAAAATACTTGGTAACCATTAAAAAATAAAACTGCTCAGATTTTAAGAAGTGTAACTTGGAAAGGAAATTAGACATAGTGAAATCAGTCAATTCTGATTGTTTACAAAATGGTGAAACAGTTAAAAAAAAACAAGAGCAGGATTCAGACATAATAAATACCATAAAGAGGAAAGATACCTCCCAAAAAACATTTTGAAATCCCCCGTTCTAAACAAAATAAGAATAAAGAAATACAATAAACTAAATAATAAACATTCCTTACTGCTTCTACCAACAAATAAAATACACGTAAACAAAAGAGAAGTAATGAAGTGGAAGTCTACCACACACCCACCACAACCTCCAACAAAACAAACATGAAATTAACAATTTAGAGCAATTGGCCAAATACAAAAATATTTATTTCTAGTCAGTAACATAATGGGAGTCTACCACCCAACCACCACAAACTCAACAATACAAAAACAATTTAAACAAAACAAAGCTGAAGTAACATAGTGGGAGTCTACCACCACCCACCACAACCACCAACAAAACAAACAAAAAATCTATTTAGACCAGTGAACTAAATACAAAAATACTTATTTTTATGTGTGCTTGCATGCACGTGCACTGTGCATGCACAAGAAACATCTTGGGACAGTACATCATTTTAGAGGTGTGTGAGTTTCTGCCCAATGCAGCTGATGCTTTATGGGGCTCATCCCTCAGGCACCAATGAATCAGTAAACTGTCTATAACAGCAGTTTGAGAGAAGCAGTCTTCACTTGAAGGAAGAGTGCTGCTCCAGTCAGGGATGGGTGTGAGTTGACGCTTTATGGGGCTCGTCCCTCAGGCATCAATGAATCGGTGAGCTGTCTATGACAGCAGTTTGAGAGAGAGAGAGGGAGAAGACCGCTCTTGAAAGAAATCTGCTGCTGCAATGAGGGACAGTTTTCTCATTGCAGCAAGACCTTGCCCCTCCCTCACAATCAGGCACACAGACATACTTTATCTCTGTTGGCAGCAACTGACAAGACTCCGGCCATGTGCATTACAGTGCACAGTAATGCACATGGACGGAGTTATGGTTCTTGCTGGCTCCTGCCACTGAGCACCTTGTTTGTTTGTTGTGCCTTTCCTGGTGAACCATTTCAATAAATAAATAAATGAGCAACAGCATGGCTTTCCACACTGGTGGCTCCTGCCACATGCCACACTCTCCTCGGAAAGCCAACATTGGGTTGCCCAGTCCCCATGTCAGCATGTATCCCTCCCCCCCATTAATGTGATACACTGGGAGGCCACCCCAGTGTGGAAAAATAATTTATTTATGTTTTTGACACAGGGATGCTCACTCGCATCAGATGACCCCATGTTAGATGACCCCCCCACCCACATGCATATATCAAGTGCCGACATCGGGGTGCCCAATCCTCATGTCGGCATGCCCTCTCCACACACAGACACTATTGTGGCACACTGGGAGCCCACCCCAGTGTGCCTAAATATTTTTGGTAAGCTGTAAAATAAAGAAAACAGTCCCCAAAGTCTTTTTTTCCCTCTGTAAAAATGAAAATGGTCTCTCGTCATCTCCCCATTTATTCCTCCCCCACCACTACCCTCCATCTGTGGACTGACCTCCATACACCCTCCCTTACCCCATACTTACCTCCAGAGGTCAGGAGCAGTGATCTTCTATGGATTGGGACACATGTGCGCTCTTCAAAGTCAACTGGCAAGCTGAAGAAATGACAGTAAGCTGTATAATGGGAGTCAATGGGGGGGAGTCAATTTAGTTTGATATCTGAGCCATTTTAAGGAATTTTGGCCCCAAGTTTTCAACATGGGATTCTTGGGACACCACCTCGTGAACACTGTCACTGTCATTTCATTACTCTATCCTGAAAGGTGGTTTTGTTGTTGCTGCATAGAATCGTCTTTTAGGAGAGATTAACAAAATGACAGTGCCACTGTTCATGAGGCAGTGTCCCAAAAAACCCATGTTGAAAATTTGGTTAAAATTTTCAAAAAAATGACTGTGTTATGAGTGTGCATAACTTCACCAATTTTTAATATTTTCATTCCAGATTTTCAACATTGTCATTTTTTCACACCTCCCTGTGAACAGTATAGCTGTCATTTTTCACATCCTGCCTAAATGTATTTTCACACCTGTGGTGCCAAATGGTGCAGTTGCTGTGCAAAATCACCTTTTGGGATGGAGAAATGAAATGATAGTGTACTGTTCATGAGGTGGGTCTCAAAAAGCCCATGTCAAAAATCTGGAGTGAAAAATACCAACAAATGCCGGGGGTGTTACGGCTTCCAACCATAACACCCCACCCTGTGGAAACTGACAGGTGTCGGGAGTGTGACTTGGGGTTGTAGGCCATAATGCTTACACCATTCCACCCCACCCCCATCCTGCAGCCAGTGACAGGCACTGAGGTGTGCCTTGGCATCTTCGGCCCTAACGTTCACCCCATTCTCCACTACTGACCCCATCTCAGCTTATTTCCTTATGGAATGGGGTGAGCTTGAGGGCTGAAGACCCCAAGGCACACCACAACACCTGTCAGTGTCTGCAGGGTGGAGTGAGGTGGAATGGTGTGAGCAGTATGGCCGACAATCCAAAGGCACATCCCCAAACCCCTGTCTGTCTCTCCACGGTGGGGGTTGGGGTTGGCATTTGTTTAATACTTTACTGCCATTCCTATTATGCATCTCTCTAACTCCTGCACTACCAATGTCAATACCAGCAAGCAAACATTCAGCATTCACAAATGCTTATTTAGTAATGTAATGGAAGTCTGCCACCCACCCACCACAAACTCAATGATGCAGACCCAAATAACAAATAAAACAAACTCAAATAAGAACCAGCCAGCCAGCCTTCCGCCAGCAGAACAAACTAAACACTAACCATTTAGTCAATAGCAGGAGTCTACCACCCACCCACTAAAGAGTACAGCAGTACAAAGCAAAAAATAAATTAAATCTTAGCAACAAATTAAACGATAATAAAAATCAAACTTAATCATTCTAAATAAACACATATTGATAAGATGACATAAACAAAAATAAAAATAATTGTAACAGGCAATTACTAATTTAACTGCTTTCAATTAATGTTAAATAATTAAGAGCATGTTAATTGCAAAATAACAAACCTACACACATTGAAATAAAAAAAAAACATGTTGGTTGCTAAGTTAAAAAAATCACTTTGAAATTTACATTAAAATCTACCAGCTTAACCCCCAATAGATAACTAAATTTTGTACTAAAAAGAAACAGTACCCAGCCCCCTCACTAACCCCGTATAGCTAATTGCCCACCACCAGTCCCCAGTAGCAACTGCAGGAGAAAAACAGCTTATTAAAGTTTGCTAAAGTTCAAACCAGGTGCAGATGTGCTGGCAAAGACAGTAGGTGTCAAAAGTCTTCTACTGCTGTGATTCAGAATTCTGACTTGAAAGTTGCCTGGTGAGGTTTTATTGTCAGAGCGTTGCTTGCATCACTCATGCTTGCGCTAGCGGGTGGCACAGACTTTTAAGTGGCTGAAGCCCTGCCCCCATCATTTGTGCTATCAGCAGCAGGCTCCCATGAGCCCCCTACCCTCTGGTACAGTCCAGTGATGTTGAATAAACTATGAAGCAGCTCAGCTAAAGCAGTCTGAATGCAGGAGGCAACACAGTTGTCACCAGTTCAAAAGAACACTGCCTCCTGTACTCCAGTGCAATTTGGCATCCTCAGACTGGTAGATGAAACCTTCAGTCAGGTAGATGGAACTGAGAGCTAGCAGATGGCACAAGCTTTTAAGTGGTTCAAGATCTGCCCCATCATTTGTGTTACCGGCAGCTGGCTTCCACAAACCCCCAACCTCTGGTACATAGGGCTGGCCCGGTGGCACTGAAGGTTGAGGCACTGGACACCACACCTGGCACCATGCCAGCAGCCCAGGTTCAGAAGCAGACTCAGGTCATCAGGAATGAGCTGGGGACGAGTAGCATTGATTGTCCAGAGGACTGCAGTCCTCTTCTGTGGGTGGGTGGGTTCTGCCTCACTCAGCATTAGTGACCGCTGGTGTTCTGGGGATCACTGAAGTTTGCATAGGCACAAAAGATGGGGTTGGGTGGCAACGGGCATCTTTCACAAAGGTGTGGGAGCATGCCTGTTGCGAGCAGGATGCCAGTGCACATCTGCGTCCTTACAACACCAAGGGAAAAAAACCTGGTCTCGGAGGAGACAACAGCTGCCCTGAGTAACTTTGACCCACATCCCCAGCACTGGACTTTCTTGACTGGCTATCCTGAGCCCTCATTCTGCTCCTTTACCCAGCTGTCTCGATTCCAGAGGGGACACCCAGATAAGGCATTGGGTGGCCCTGCGCCGGGGGGCATAGATCTGGGGGGGCTGGTTGTGGTCTGGGTAGCAGAGTGGGGTATCTCTGTCCCCAATTCCACAGTTGGGAGGTTTCAAGTGGGGAGTTACTGTAGGTACCAAATGTTGATGAGGACTTGCCTGAGAGATGCCCCAAAGTGTCAGAGAATGAACAGAGTTCACAAAAAAAAAACAACTCTGGTACATTCTAGTGATGTTGAATAAAATATTAAATAGCTCAGCTAAAACTGTCTGAATGCAGGAGGCAGCACAGTTGTCACCAGCTGAAAAGAACACTGCCTCCTGTCCTCTGGTGCAATTTGGCATTCTCAGGCTGGTAGATGAAACCTTCAAGCAGGTAGATGAAACAGTAAGCACTTCAAAATAGATGTAAAAGGGGCAAGGCTTGGACGACTAGAGTCACCTCATAGCTCATGAATAACAAGCATTTGTCAATGCTGAATGTTTGCTTGCTGGCATTGGCATTGGTAGTGTAGGAGTTACAGAGCTGCATAATTGGAATGGCAGTGAAGTACTGAACTGAAGTCAACCCAACCACCACCCTGCAGATACTGACAGGCATTGGGGTGTGCCTTTGGGTCATCAGGCATAACGGCCACACCATTTCACCACACCCTACCCTGCAGACACCAACAAGTGTCACTGTGTGCCTTAGGGTCTTCGGCCCTTATTTTCACCCCATTCCATCTTGAAATACAGTGAGATGGGTGCTATATAGGAGAATAGGGTGAACTTTAGGGATGAAGAGTCCAAGGCACACCTCGATGCCTCTCACTGGCTGCAGGGTGTGGGTGGGGGTGGAATGGTATAAGCATTACAGGCAAGAATCCCAAGTCACACCCCTGATGCCTGTCATTCTCTACAGGGTGGGGCGTTATGGTTGGAAACCCTAACACCTCAGGCATTCATTGGTATTTTCACACCAAATTTTCAACATGGTTTTTTTGTGACCCCCACCTCATGAACAGTGGCAATATCAGTTTGTTATCTGAAAGCTGCTTTTGCACAGCGACTAGGCTATTTGACACCACAGGTGTGAAAGCACATTTCGAACAGGATGTGAAACATGACAGCTGTACTGTTTATGGGGAGGTTAAAAAATGGCAATGTTGAAAATCTGCAGTGAAAATATTAAAAAAACTGGTGAAGTCACGAGCGTGCGTAGAAACTGTGCAACGCACACGCATAATGTAATTAGTTTGGGGATTTTTTACAGCAGATTGTCAACACAGGCATTCTGGGACCTCTGCTCATGAACAGTGTCACTGTGATTTTCTAAATCTGTCCCGGACAGTGATTTCCCACAGCGACCACACATTTCTGCGCTGGAAGTACAAAAACACATTTTGGCCATGGTGTGAAAAATGACAGCTGTACTGTAAATAAGGAAGTGTGGAAAAATGTCAGTGGTGAAAATCTGGACTGAAACTATTACAAATTCATGAACTTATGAGGGTGCATGGAAACTGCGCAATGCTCGCTCATAACACAGTCATTTTATAGGCTTTTGTAACCAAATTTTTAACATAGCCATTTTAAGACCTCTGCTCATGAACAGTGTCACTGTGATTTTCTTAATCTGTCCTGAATATTGATTTTGCACACCGACTGCGGCATTGTGCGCTACATGCGCGGAAACACATTTTGGGTGAGATGTGAAAAATGACAGCTGTACTGCTCATATGGAGATGTGGTAAAATGGCAATGTTGAGAATCTGGAAGAAAATATTAAAAATTCACCAACTTATGAGTGTGCGTAGGAACTGTGCAACGCACGCTCGTAAATTAGTAATTTTTGAGAATTTTTTCCCCAAATTTTCTACATAGGGTTTTTGGGGCCCTACCTCATGAACTGTGATACTATCATTTTGTAAATCAGTCCCGAAAGGTGGTTCCACGTAGTGACCGTGAAATCACCTTTTGGGGCTGATTAATGCCATGACAGTACCAGAATTCATGAGGAGGGTCCCAAAAACCCCATGTTGAAAATTTAGTGCCAAAATTCCCAAAAATGCCTGAGATATGCATCAACATTGAAAAAACCCTATTTATTCCATTATACAGCTTACCGACATTTCCTCAGTTCGCGGTTGGCTTCGAAGAGTGCAGACGTGTTCCCGGTCCACCGAAGACTGTTGCGCTAGACTCCTGAGGTAAGTATGGGTGAGGAGTAGGGGTGTGGGGAGGCAGGGTCGCAGAGGGTGGTCGGTGGGGAGAGTGGGGCAAGACAAGCAATGAGGGACAGTTTTTTTTTTAGGTCTTTTTTTCTTTTAGGAAGACAACGCTGAACTTTGCCATGATGGGGTGGGCTCCGAGGGTGACAGCTGGAACTTTTGTTTTGGGGGTCAGTGAAGCCAATGGGGGACTGGGCACCCCCGTCAGCCATACTGAGGTTTGCCACGCTGGGGTGAGCTCTCAGCGTGGCACCTGGAAGTGTGTTGGGGGGGCGCTGAGCCAACGGTGGATTTGGCACCCTCTTCGGCTGTAGTTCACTTCAAACTGAATTTATGTTCCAGTAAGAGAAAGCAGAGATGTATACAAGCAGGACTGCCGGCAATACGCTAATCAACACTATCTTATCACTGCTCACTGAAGCGGAGCTCTCCCTTTCAACTATACGGCACTGCATTTTCAACTGCTGTCATAGACAGCTGCAGCATTCATTGGTGAATTGTGGCCATGCCTGCAAACACACTGACTGAATTGGAAGACAGGGTGCCACATCTACAAAAACTCAGATGATGGCACTATGTTTCTTGCACATGCGTGCAAGCAAACATAATAATGAGCTTATTTGCATACCTGTTTTTTTTAATTGAGGGAATTAGAAAAATCAGATGAAAACTGCAAACTATCCCTCTTTGGGAAGCTTGGACTGTTCAAATCACTGTTAACAACAATTTCTTTCTGGTTTACTTTTTGGATACTGACAGATTGAAGATGTGAATTGTTTTGAAACACGGGCTACAAATCAGTATGTTAAACATTAGAGCTACAGAACGAAACAGTCATTTTTTAACTTATGTTAAAATTGACATTTAGAGTATAGATTTTGGGCCAGATATTCAAAAGGGTTGCACCATGCGCAACAGGGTTGCGCATGCTCAAGTCCTAAATTGCGCCATTCAGCGATATTCAGCAGGAGGCAGTTGCGCCACTGAAAACAGGCTGAGCAACAGCGCAATGCAAATGAATGCATGCTCAACAGGAGGGGGAGGAACCATGCATAAACTGCACAGCCCGATATTCAGATGGGCTGTGCAGAGTTGTGCAGGCGCAACCCCCAACCTGAGCCTGCAGGATCTTGAGCCAAAAAAAAAGAGGCTTAAGTCGAGGGCCACCCACAGGTGAGCTGCTGTATTGCAGGGCGCAACACAGCAGCTGCCACCTGTGGCTGGCTAACTCAATCCCTGTCCCCAACAGCCTGATCGGGCATGTGTACTCCCCCACCAGCCAGATCGCGGGCATCAGATATAGCCCCGTTCACATCCTAGGTGGTCCAGTGGACGAAATGCCGATGCGGGCAGAAAAGTAAATTGAACCCCCTCCCGAACATGTCCCTTGTGCCCGATCGTGGGCAGTGAAGTAAGTAACCCCCACCGAACATCTCCCTGGTGGTCAGTGGACGAAATGCCCGATCGCGGGCAGAAGTAAATTGAAACCCCCTCAAACATCTCCCTGGTGCTAAGTGTCCCCCCACCCCATCCAAAAGCCTGCAGATCCCCGGCGGCCGGCGGTAGCGGCATCCACCGCCTGCCGCCCGCGCCTGCAGACTGACTGCCGGTGGGGCCTGCCGCCCGTGGTGCAGAGCAAATTCAAAACTGGCCATTTCCAAAGCCAGCAGTTATCTGCAATTTTCTCTGGATAACAAAGTAAATTTAATGTGGAAAAAAATTAATAGAGCTTGTAAATATTTATAATCTTGCATCAGTACATGGGAGAACCAAGCCTGATAACCCAGGTAATTATACACATTACAATGTAAGAGGTCCAACAGTAATGGACCACATTTTCTGGAATGGAAACGTGACTTATTGGGAATCATGTAGGGCTGTGGAGAGGAGTGAAAGTGATCACTTCCCTTTAGCCCTGGTTGGGACTGATCTAATACATCTGGACAAAATTATTCCTCTGCACAATAAGATGCAAAACATGGAAATTAGAAATTACAGGAAAATCAGATGGGATACAGAGAGCGACAAAGCTATAACGGAACTACTACAAACAACAAATGATTTAACTATGACTAATCAGACAATAGAAATGACAAATTGCCAGGATGTACTGGTAAAATGTTTCACTGAGATTTGCAAATTACTATATAGGCCAGCCTTGCAAAAATCAGGCTTTAAAGTTAAAATTTGCTGGTTTCACAATGAATGCTGTAGGGTCAAAAAAGAACTTACAAAAACAGTAAGACACACTTAGAACTCAAAAGATAAGAACAAATTTAGACATTTAAATAAAGCTTAAGAAGAGTATAAAAAGCTTCTAAAAAAAAGCAGAGGTCTTATAATTTAAAGCAGTGGCAACATATGTTGGACATTATTGACAGTAAGAATCAACAATCTTATTGGAAATTGTGACATATGGTACACATAATAGCAAATAATGATTGATACCTATATTACTGGAGATACGTGGATTAGGAATTATACTAACATTTTTGATTCAAGAATAACAGATTCAGTGCCTTCCTGGGAAGCCTCAGTTGACAGAGTTCAATTTAAGAACTTTCTGTCAAAAGAAGTTTATATAGCAATTGCATCTTTAAGAAAGAAGAAAGCAGCCAGACCTGATCAAATCCTTCAAGAAGTGTTCTTATGTGCTCCATCTTTATTGACCAAAATATGCACTCATATTTCAATAGCTGTATAGCCAACAGAACCATGCCACCAGAATGGAAAGGGGCTATAATTATATCAGTATACAAAAAGGGTGATAAAAAAGACTTCACAATGTATCAGCCCATATCCCTACTTGATATAGTGGGGAAAATCTTTGAAAAGGTAATTTTGTCTAGGCTAACTGAACAAGTAAATAACTTAGGGGCGTTATCAGAATTACAAACTGGTTTTTGTTCAGGTTACTCTACAATGGATAATACATTTATAATAACATACATGTATGTGCTCAGAAAACAAAATATTTATGCAGCATTCATTTACTTTAGTCAAGCATTTGACTCCATTGCTAGAATGATATTCGGGCAGATTATGTACAAGTGGGAATTAACCCTATATTGATAAGTATTATTAGAATTGTATACACAAACCTGGGCACATGTAAGATGGGAAATCAAGGTCAATTATCATTGAAATTTTACACAAATAAAGGAGTTAGGCAGGGCTGCATCTTGCTCCCCTACTATTTAATATCTATCTTAATAAATTGTTATTACAGTACAGTCAAGTAAACACTGATTCACCAAAACCTGGGAAACATTACTGCCTGGCGTTGTGCCTGTGTCGACAATCTGGTATTAATTTCACTTACCAAATCTGATTTACAAACAAAGTTGAATATGCTCATGGAGTTTGCAAAAGAACATGATTCAAAATTAATTTAACTAAAATCCAAATAGTGCTTGTTCCAAAAATCTAAACTAAAGTGTAAAATAGGGATAGACCTTTAAATTCAGTTGATGAATATGTGTACTTGGATTGACATTGACAAATAATGATAAGTAGACTAGACATATAAACAGACTTAAAACTCAAGCAAACTGTGGGCTCTTAAATGAGCTTCAATTTTAAATTCGGTGGTAACACGATTCTACCCCTTTTAACCACAATTAAAGACAAATATTTTTCACAGTTGACATACCAGAGTGAAGTTTGGGATGTAGAGAAATGTCATGCTCTTGAAATCCCCTTAAACAAATTATATAAAACAGCAATGGACCTGAGTTCTTCTGTTCCAGCTGCACTAGTAAGGGCAGATCTAGGTATGTTTAGCTCTAAGGCACTGCTTGATGCAAAAAAAAATCATATTGGACAAAGGTGTTAAGAATGTACAACAAAAGTATACCACTAATCTGCCTAGAGGAAAAATCAAAATGGAAGGAACTGGACTGCAGACAGTCAAAATGGTTAAAAAATATTGACATTTTACTTAGTAAATATGGCTTGAAATTCTTAAAACACTATACAAGTAAAGGGATTCAAGTCAGTTTAAAATACAATAAATATATTATAAACAGGATTATCAGCTTTCATAAAGATGATGATCTGGATAAAGTATACTGAATAAAATTTCTCCATGGTTAATAATACATGTCTTAAGACATGAATTCAGATATTATCTGAATGTTTTAACTGAACAGGATAAGAGAAAGCTATACACAAAATATTGCTTTGAGCTTTTTCAGTGTAAAATCTTAGAAGCTCATTATTTAAGATCTACCAATCATTCAGAGAGAATTTGTGATTGTAACAGACCTGAGCCAGAAAACTAATCTCATATCATGTTTTCTTACAAATGGAATGAAATACCAAGAAAATTCTGGCTTCATCCTATCTGGGACCTGATCCATACCACAGATAATACCTTATTATTGGATATTATGTTTACGGTACAAGATGAGCATATAATCAAAAATGTTACTTCCCATCTACAAGCCATTGCTTTAATTCAATTAAAACACACATAATAAGATAAAGTGTATGGAAGTACAATGAATTAATTAGGCATTTTAAAATGTATTTGTGGAATGAAAGTTCGATACAGTTACAGCGACACCTTTATGTTGACCGCATTTGTGGTCAACATAAAGCCAATCACTCGTACAGTGTTTTCTTCAGGGGCTGTGCCCACGCACCCCCTCCCATAACTAAAGTAATCAACTTGGAGCTGGAGTTGATTTGATGAGGTGGTGTAAGATCCCCAGAAAGCAGTGCTGGCAACCTGTCACTGTTGTCACTATAGTGTCGATTGTGATAAAATTGTTGCTGTAGTGACAGCATATGGAACTAAAGCAGCAATGTACACACTGATGTGCATGCATTCGAGGAAGCTGCAGACAAAGTATTAATTGTCTAGTAAGCTAATGCAACATCTAGGAACTAAGTACTGCCCATATTCTTAGGGCTGATACTGCAACAGACGTTGGGCTATGTCATGGGGTCATCAGTTCCAACTCTCATCCCATTCCATGTGTAAACAAGCTGACATGCTACAGCATAGGAGAATGGGGTAAGAGTTAGGCCTGATGACCCCATGACACACCCCAATATCTGTTGGTGAGTGGAGGGTGTGGGAGTGGGGTGGCGTGGGGGTAACCCTAACATCGAATTTCCAAACTTTTGTGGCTGAGACATCAACCCTAACTGATGCATTGACAGAGGTTTTTTTGCAAAGAATTCCCCTTCTTTTTCAGATAGTATAGGTGAATTCTCATTTTAGCACGGGAGCGCAGGGGCCTTCAGACCCTGCACTTCCATACTCTCAATTGAGACACTATAACAGTGTTCAAATATCACAGTGGGAGTAGGGTCCTTGGTCCCTGCACTTCCATCCTCCGATGAGATAGAGCAACAGTGTACATATAGCACAGTGAGAGCACAGGGTCCTATACCTCCATACAGATAGTAATGCAATGTTTATGTGGTTGACAGGCTGGAATACAATTGCCAGACCCTTCAAACATTTAACTTTACAAGTTCCTCCTCAATGACCATGACCTTGTAATGTTTTCTTTCACAAAACAGATTTTTTTTATGTCTTACAACAATGTGGATAGCAGCATATTAGAAAATGACAAATGATATCACACATATAAAGCATTTATTTCTTCTGTAGTCAGAAAGGATTACACATTGCAGCTTCAATATTCAGAACTGCACCTGGCAATGATGCATGTAGTGGGGCAGCTCAATTGAGTTGCGCTGGTGCAACTCAGGGATATGGTGAAAAGAGATGAGCCATGGTGCATCACCTTTGAATATATCAGGTTATGCGCACTGTACAAATACAATGTGCTGGCTCACCCCCCCCCAAAAAAAAACAAGGCTGAATCCCAGGAATGGGAACTGCACCAGTGCAACAGAGTTACACTGTGCACAGATTCCTGATATTCAGCCAGCAGTATACAAATGGGGCCATTATACATGCAAGCTACAAATGGGTCCATTTGCATGTTATTATGGCCCCATTTGCATGGGTTGTGCAGGGCTGGCCAGTGAAATGCGCAAGGTGCCCTGCATATCATGCGGTGCTGCCAGAGGGGGTCTAGTGATACCTCCCTTCCTCCCCATAGCCCAATTATGGCAACATCCTGCATTGAAATACCATGGTGATCCAGTGGTACCCCCTCCCTCCTCCCTCCCTCCTCCCCGTGAGCCCAATTGGCCATATTATAGGATTGCATTATGTATAAGACAAGGCCTCCATGAGGTGGCTTACTACCAACTCATATAATGCATTGCTTTAGCTACCAATTGTATAGGTCTTAACCACTCATTAGGTAAATATGTTGATAGCTCTGCCCTGTTTAGCTACCAAATGTATAGGTATTCACCAGTGCTCACTGTACTTATACTCTGTATGATTGCTCACCCACATTTATTCTATGTATGTACTGTATGAATGTCTATGTTTTATTCTGACTGAGCCTTTGGAAATGAGTCTATGACTCAAAGGGTTATAATTCCAATTTCCTAAATAAATAAAATAAAGAAATGAAAATTCCCTGGTAGGCTAGTGGCAACCCACCCCACCTGTATCCTCAATCACACTATAATCTTAGTCTGAACATTCCTGGTGGTCTAGTGGTTCCCCCTACCCCACCCATATCCTCGATTGCCGGTACAATCAATGTACAAATTTCCCTGGTGGTCCAGTGACACCCCCCACTCCCCACCCACACAGGACCCCTGCCCAACTTCCCCGTCCATGGCAGGCAGCATCCACCCACCCACATACCACAGGCTGCCCACGAATGACAACTACAGTAGCAACTGTAAGCCCATTGGTACACAGTGTGGACCAATGAGCTTGCAGTGCATACTGATATAGTAATTCACAAAGATGTGAATGAAGACTTTAATTCACATATATACTGAATTATATTAATGATATGCACTAAAGCCCATTAAATCTACAGTGTGGACCAATGAGCTACAGCTACTACTATGGCTGTCATTAGTGGGCAACTACAGTAACAATGAGAAGGTGTCGCTACGCCATTGACAATGGAGGTAGGCTGAGTGGGCGAAGCTCCTAATAATGAGTAGCCACATGATCACCAGGAAAATGTGTACATCGATTGTACTGGTGATTAGGGGATGTGGGTAGGTGGGGAACACACTAGACCACCAGCCATATTCAAACTAGGATTATAGTGCGATTGAGTTATGGGCTGGATGGGGTGGTGCCACTAGCCTACCAAGGACCCTATTACTATAATATGGCATTTTGGGGCTACAGGGAGGATGGGGTACAGCTTGACCAGCAGAGTATTTTGATGCAGGATTTTACTGCAATCAGGGATACGGGAGGAGGGGACCAATAGACTACCAGGGATGTTATGGGTGCTTTTGCACAGTGTACTGGGGGGGTGAATGGCCACTCATGGCTGGCGGCTGCTGTGTTGTGCCTTGCAGTGCAGCAGCTCACCTGTGGGTGGGCATCATTTGAGCCTTATTTTTCATGCTCAACTTTGCACATTGGTATGCTGTGCATCTCAGGGTTGTGCCACCATATGCGCCACACATCCCAGGCTCAATATTGGGTTGTGCCGCATATACATGGATGCGCCCCTTGCAGTTGCACTGCATATATTATCTTGCCCTGCTCGCCGGGGTGTGCTGCTGCCAATTCCCTCTTTGAATATTGCCCCAGGGCTCACTTCTGAGGTTGCGCTGGTGCAACTCAGTTGCGCCAGGCGCAACCCTTTGAATATCTAGGCCTATGTATCTATTGAATAACTTAGTGAAATGTTTTCACCACCTACTGCCGCTGACAGTATGCAGAACAGACATTAAGTAACAGTAGCTGAAATGCTAACTACTTCAGGGACCCTGCTGTGCATTACCTGATCGACTTCCCAAATTCTACAACCTGCATTTCATCTCTAGCAAGTTGTCTGAAACATCACTGAGAACAGAGTGATTCTGTAGCTCAAGAGTCACTCAGTTGAGCTCATCATTTGACCACATCTTAAACTGATGTATTATGTCTTTAAGACCTGCGCTTTGTACTCCTTGTTCCTGGAGCATGTCTGAGAGCACTTGAGTGACAGAATTAACACTCCTGCCAATGTTACATGCAATATTTTCTAGTTTTTCAATAATGACATTATCTACATTGCTCTTTTCCACCCCCCTTGCTCTTCTTTCCTGTGTTACTCCCTTTTCTTTTCCAGTATATGTCTACTTTTGCTGGCATGACTTCTGTGTTTCCTCTGCTGCTATGCTGAACACATCTCCTATTACTCCATGATTACTTTTTTGTTTCTTTGTTGAGTGTTCCTCAGTTACAGCAGTATCTTCTTTATCTTCCATGGGTGCTCTTTTTGAGGGTCGACTTTCTGAAGTGGAAGAGCCATGTTTAGTGCTGTCCTTGTGTTCAGAATCTCCAATAAACAGGAGAAATTTACTGTTGCAGCATACTTTACAACGTTGTGGTCAAAGTATCTAGTTTCACCTCTGCTTACCTAACTGATTTCGTTCAGTACTGTCACAGACATTAACCTCCTCAAATTCACTACTAGCCTCCCCATCTGTGTCATCACTATCTTCTGTCATCAAGATTGGACATTCTGTTCTCCAGCAGGAACACTTCATGTGCTCTGAAACACAGTAACATATAATGTTAAGTATGTGTATGAATATGTGCGTGAATATGTGTGTCTGTGTCAGTGTTAGTGAGTGTCTGTGCATGAATCTCTTTATCTGTCTGACATGACTGCTTTGTTTTTTACTGTGAATTCTAGCATGCACTGCACTTACTGACATAATAATGTGTGCCAAGAGCTGGTTTTCCTGCCAAGTTCCACAGCTGGTGTACTGCAGTAAACCATCCAAAAGAAGTTGCCGATGAGTCTTTATCTGGAAGCAACTTGAAAAACTTTTACCTAATCAATTTCCATTTTTCTTACGGGAAATGGTATCTCTTTTTAATATTATGCTCATTTTGAAGCATGGAGCTGACTGCTTCCCATATATCTGTCTGCATTTGGTTTGACGCTCTCTTCATAATGTTTGGGTTACCCATCTTCTGTACTGCATCCACTTAACAATGAATTTCACCTTCTTGCCAGAGTGTCTTCATGTTTCTATGAAGAAAACAAAATTATATACATACCATATTTATACTACATTACAATAGTATTTAAAATGTTAAATCAACAATGACAAGCATGAAGCAAAAGCAGGAATTGAACCATCATCCATAGTATAATTGCTGCACTATAGTGTAGCATTTTACCACTGTACCACCATGGCAGTAGCACACCACAACACATAGTTCCATCTCTCTATCTATTACAACCATTGAAAAGAGAGAAAAAAAAGAAATCACACAGTAAATTGTTAATGTAACAGTTTTTATTTTAAGTTTGCATATGAAATGTAAAGTAATTGTGCCAATCTGTTATCTGATAATGGATTTTGCCTTTAAGGGGCAGACCAAGTTGTCCTGGCACTTCTTCCCCTGGGCCAGAATTGGTTTGCTCAGGCAAGGAGGGGGGAAGGCAGGGGGAGGGGCCAGGGAGACAGAACAATAGACAAGCAAACAGGAAGGGGAGGGATGAAAGGGGGTACAAAAAGACCATCGCAGTGGTGGTTCAGCCACTTTTGCTGTAGTTTTGTTATACATCGACACTGCAGCATGTCAGATTGGTCGAATTGGGAATGTGGAGTGAAGCTGAGGTTTGTGCACTGAGTTACAAGAAGGTAAGACTAAAGGCAGTATTAAAAAAAACAGATTGTGGTACTTTAAGCGTAATAATACTGTCTGGGTGGCTCAGTAGGAACAGATAAGTTTAAAAGAATGAATTGTGATGAGCAAGCAATGCCAGGCTTAGAGATTTGTGGACGGCTTGCATCTGTCTGGGCTGCTCAGTAGGAGCAGATATGTTTTAAATAGCACCAGGTTTAGAACTGTGGCTGTTGGCATCTGTCTGGCGGCTCAATGGGACAGATATGGTCAGAGAATGAATTGTGGCAAGTATGGCCAGGCTTAGAGAGTGTGGCCGCTTGCATCGGGGGGGGGCTGGAGGGCACAGATGCTCATAGTACAGCACGCGATGAGCGCATAATGCTACCTGAGTGCGCTTTGGAGAGGATCAAGCGTTGGAGTGAGTACCATATGCTGGTTACCTGAGAAAAGGCAACATCCCCCTTTATTGCTATCCTTTCATTGTTTTGGGGCATTTAGGGAGGGAGAATCGAGCTGATGCAAGCTTGGAATGTGGGACCGGGGCAATCAGCCTAAACGGACATGTGGCGTGACGTCAGACGCCGAGGGTACAATACAGCCTAGTGTACAAAAGGTTTAGTGCATTCTTGCTGAAAAAGTAGCACTTTTTGGCATTTTTTCATTATAGTAGGCATGGCAATAGGCAGGTATTTTTGGAAAACAAGCTGTGGAGTGAGCAAAACATACTGGTTACCCGAAAAAAGGTACTCCCCACCTTTTGATTACTGTAGTGTTGTTTTGGGGCATTTAGGGAGGGAGAATCAAGCTGATGCAAGCTTGAGGGGGAGAAAACAGAGAGTCTTGAATGGTAGGGCCAGGGTGATCGGCCTAAGTGTACACGTGGAGCGATGTCAGACACCGCAGGTACAATGCGGCCTAGTGAACAAGACGTTTAGCGCTGTCTCTCTGGAAAAGTAGGGCCTTGGGGAGTTTCTGTTTTAATTAGGCACGGCAGTAGGCATTTAATCCCGGTGGTAGTGGGATGCAGAAGGGATGGATTGGGAGGTCTATCAGGACAGGAGGGGGGATAGAAAGCATAATGCAAGATTGCCACGTGGCGACATCAGACGCCGCATGGTGCCACGCGAGTGGACAATTACAGGAAGGGGATTTGGGGTGTTCCTTTAAAAAGAGCAGCAGGAGGGGGAAGCAGGACAGTGGGGCCATGAAGCAGCCAACACGCCAAAAGATGACAGACACACAAGGCCCTCAAGGAGAGAAAAGGTGGGTTAGGCTGAGAGGCCATGCAGGCAGCCGGAGGCTATGAGGGCAAAGAGGCGAACAGACCTGTGAGCCAGGAGCCTGTACCATGTGGGAGCATGTATGGGAAGGCATGAATTGGCCTAGAAGGCCATGAGAGGCAGTGTTCGGCGCAAAAGGTGCCACGTGGGGGGGGGAGGTCAATGGGGGGCCAGACGGGAGTTCAAAAAAAAATATAGATACTAAAAAACCAACAAACTGGAGGGCTGTTTCAAGGAGATATTAATGGAAGGAGAGAAGAGACCAGGAGAAGGATCACCCTAGGTAAGGCCCCGAGCCATGCAGCATGGTTTCAGATGGCCTATGATGATGAAGCAGGCCTCGTACAGGGGATGGAACAAAAAAAAATAGGAGGGAAGAGAAGAGAGGGGCTGAGCGGGGCAATTTATTAATAAAAATATTTTGTCAGTTTTTACAGAATTTATACAGGCACAAGAGAGAGGACGGCACCAAAACCGAACAGGCCCTAAAAGGAAGATGCCTACAAGGCTATTGTGGAGCTGGCAGAGAAGGACAACAAGATGTGGCAGATGGTGGAAGGGGAGGAACCAGGGAGATCCAGGGAGAAATGGAAAGCAGGAAAGAGAAAAGGGGGAGGCGGGAAACAGCCAGTGGGGAAACCACCAGCAGTGCTTCCCCGATCGGTCAGCCCAGTACCGCTGCAGCCCTGTGTACCAGAGCCATCAGTACCTCCCCAGGAGCAAGTGGTGTTCCCGCCAGCAGAACCCAGACTGGATCCCCCAACCACAGTGGTTCTGCTGCAGATGATGCCCCAACCAGCCACCTTGCCACAGGAAACCAGGCTGGGGCATCTCAATGACAACAGGCTACAGGAAAATGGTATGCCCTCAGGTAATGTATCAGGGACAGTAGGAGATACTATTAAGGAATACATAGGACAAATTATTACGGCTCTTGGGACAGGGGGTTTGGGGCAGATGGAATCAGCATTAGCAGAGATTAGATCAGATAACGAAACATCAAAGGAAGCTGATAAGGGGACGGAAAACATAGGAAAAGGAACAAGGGAGATAGGAATCCCAGGGATGTGGATAGGAGAGCATGTACCGCTGGCTACGAAAGAGAAAATATGGAAAGGGGAGTATGTGGACATTTTTGCATTAGTGAGCAGGGAGTCATTGACCAAATATAAGGAAACAAAAGTTTTGGGAAAAGTGAGATGGCGCAGTGGTTCTATTGGGCAAGAAAGATGAGGACAAATTTACAAAGGAAGACGTGGGATGGCTGGTTTGTAGGTTTCACCATGTACTCAGTGATAGTGTTGAAAAGAAGCCAGAATGGGTATACCCTTTATTACATATTCGCTGATTATCAGAAGGGCAAATGCAAAAGGGGGTAGGTTGATATATTATGACAAGTTCTTCCGCAAAATGACAACATATGGGGATGTGAGGTGGGACACAAATGCAGTTAGACTTGTGGGACGGACTATGTAACAGATCAATCCACGCTGGAGGTGGAGATGGGAAAAAGAGGGGGAATACCCCAGAAGTGTTGCTGGGGATATAACAGGGCATTTTGCTCATGGCCCCAATGTCGGTTCCGGCATGCATGCTCAAAATGTGGGGGAACCCACCATGCGAATAGATGCAGGACAGCATGGCCACAGGGGACCCAGGGAGGGGGAGACAGGTAGCAGGCCAGCAGCCCTTTCGGGAAGGCCAGGGCTACAGGGGCCAGGCATGGAATAAAGGGTCAAGAAGTCGAGGATATGGGGGTAGGGGGCACCAAACATACTGATCAGAAGGGGGAATGAGGTTGGGTAGGGGGCAAGAGGGGTCAAAAAACAGGCATTGGTGGGAGGGCAATTTAAGGAAACCAGAACTCCCATCAAGATCGAGGCATAGGAAAAATGGCTAAAAGATTACCCAGACAGGGAATTAGCAAAAATGATAAATAATGGCTTTAGGACAGGTTTTTCGTTGCAGTGCGAAGGCCCAAGAAGGGCAAGAGAGGCTAACAATCTGGGGTCTGTAAAAGGAAAAGAGGACATTTTGAAAGAAAAGATGGAGAAGGAAAGGGTGGCAGGCAGAGTCGAAGGGCCGTACCCAACTCCCCATTATGGAATATGAGAATTTCACCACTGGGCCTGGTGCCCAAGAAACAAAGTGGGGAATACAGGGTGATTCACCATCTATCATTTCCACAGGGGCACTCTGTGAATGATTTCATAAGTGAGGAGCACAGCAGGGATACCTACACCACATTAAAAGAGACAGTGCAGATCATACGGGCAACGCCCAATGCATGGATGGCCAAGACAGACATAGAGTCTGCATTCCAATTGCTGCCAGTTAGAAAGGAGGATTGGGATCTATTGGGTTTTAAAGTGGGGGGCCAATACTATTTTGACAAAGCGATGCCCATGGGATGTTCGGTAGCCTGTGCCACTTTTGAAGCATTCAGCACTTGTTTGCAGTGGATATTTCAGGAGAAAACCATTTTCAAGGTGCTCATACACTATCTGGATGACTTTCTGTTGATAGGCAGTGGAAGGAGAGAGACAGAGAGGATGCTGGCCAGTTTTCATGAATTGTGTACAGAGCTGGGGGTACCATTAGCAACGGATAAAACCGAAGGTCCCAGTAAGGTGTTAGAATTCCTGGGAATTAAGATAGACATACTGAGTGAGGTGTTTTGCTACTGAGACAACAAGGTAACAAAGCTAAAGGACCTCATCTGTACATACGAGCAGGAGGCAGGTGCATTGCATCAGGTACAGCAAGTGCTGGGGCATCTGAACTTTGCCTTTAGGACAATTGGACCAGGGTGGACTTTCACTAAGCATTTAGTGAGGGCCACAGCAGGAGTCATCAGACCACACCACTGGGTGGACATAACGAAGGGGGTAAAAGAAGATTTCAAAGTGTGGGAAGAATTCCTTAGCAACTACAATGGCTGCTCATTCTGGCAGGATGAATGGGTTTACAACACTGATTTGGACTTATATACAGATGCAGCGGGAGGTTTTGAGATGGGGGCTATTTGAGGGGAAAATGGTTCACGGAACCATGGCCAGCAGACTGGGTGAGAGATGGATGGGTAAAGGGCATTACACTATTGGAAATTATGCCCATTTGGGTCTGTACCCTAGAGTCGGGAGAGGAATTGCGGAATCAGAAGGTCACATTTTGGTGTGACAACAAGGCAGTAGTAGAGGTTTTGAACAACAAGGGGGCCAGATCTGAGATGGTCATGAGGGTATTGAGGCAGTTGGTGTTGAGAGCTTTACAATTGAATATGTCATTTAGGGCCAAGCATATAGAAGGGGTTAAGAATATCTTAGCTGACAGCTTTTCCTGTCTACAACTGGATCATTTCCAGATGCTGGCACCGGTAGCAAAGGAGCGGAAAACACCCAAATCAATGAACATCTGGGACGTTGGCAATAGGGAGCCGAAATGCTGTTTCGCAACTCATGGGCACCACAGGCCTTGAGGGCCTACGAAGGGTCATGGCAAGCATTGCAAGCATTCAGGGAAAAACACCATATGGTGGTAAGTGGGCCACTTACTGAGGAGCAGCTAGGGAAGTTTACAGTAGACCAATGGCAGAGAGGAATGGCTCACACCACAATGGGGGTGTACCTAGCAGGGATTAGTTTGGTGTGTAGCCTGAAGTGGTGGAAGGACCCAACTAAATCATTGCTGATCAGGAGAATGATGCAGGGGTAGAGTAGGTTGAACAAGAGGCCCATGGATGGGCATCCAATAGCATCACATTGGCTAGCAAAGTTCAGGGGCATACTCTCAACAATTTGCAGGTCCAGAGACAAGGCTCAGCTGTTTCACACAATCTATTCAGTAATGTTTGCAGGGGCCATACGAGTGAGTGAGACAGTAGGACATGGCCGGGGGGAGGAGGACAGGGGGCTTGAATGAAGGGACATAACTTGGGGGCAGAAGGAGATATAAGTTATGATCAAGAGGTTAAAACAGATCAGGTGGGGAATGGGTGTGCAGTAATCATTAAGGCACATATAGACGGCAGTATGTCTGATAAAGGCCTAGGGCGATACAGAAAGTGGGGATAAAACAGGAGCTTGTTTGTACCGGGATGGGAAGAAAGCGAACAGTTACGCGAATGGCCATGCTAAAAAAAAAAGGCATGGAGTTTCTGGGTGAGACTCAGCAATTATTCCTTTCACTTCTTCCAGTAGGGGCTGTTTAAAGGGCAGCTACAGGAGAAACAGTAGACAGTATTTTGAAAAGGGGTGCTGATGGTCAGCCAGTTACAAAAGGTATATTTGGTTCTACAGGACAGAGATTAACACATCAATTTATGTTTAAAAAAAAAAAGAAGAAGAAAGGGGGGAACATAGCAGAAAGGAAAAAGGCATACCGATAATTAAAATGTGTATTTTGCTTGAATTCTATAGGTAGAGGGAGGACTACAGAAGTTTGGATCTCCAGGCACTCATACATTTATTGGGTAGAAAGGAGAGCAGAGAGAAAGGCTGGGGGAAAACAGCTGTACCAGGATGTCAGACAATGTAAGCTGGTGTAGTGTGTCATCTGAGGGATGAGATAGGCGCAATTGCTTCCTACCCTGAGAGAAATGAAGGAGCTACAACCCATCCCAGACTTAATCATAATACACCTGACGGGGTAATGACATTGGGGTGAAGCCATCGGTAGACACATATATGCAAGTGAAGCAAGACCTGGGGAAGATTCGGGAGTGGTGGCCAAGAGTGGGAATAGCCTGGTCTGACATGATACCAAGGAGGGTATGGAGGCATGCTAACAGCCATGTAGCAGTGGACAGGCCAGGAGAAAGATGAACAGAAGGGTAGGCACATTGATAAGGAGCAAATGGGGCCACATAATTCTATGTGGGTGGAGGAATTGGGTAGATGATTTTACAGATCAGATGGGGTGCACCTGTCAGACTTAGCGATAGATATGTTTAATACTGAAATGATGGGATTTATTGAGGCATGGAGGAGACAGAAAGGGGGATAAAAAAGAAGAGGGGAACCTAAGGGGGGGAAGGCCAGTCATCCAATGCAAACTGGAGAAAGGCTATGGAAAATGGGGGGATAAAAAAGAACATGATGAGAAGAAGAGGATACAGAAAGACAAAGAGGTCTTGGTTCTCACTGTCACCTACCAGAAAAGAGAAGATGAAGGCACTCGGTTTTCACCTGGGAAGTGAGAAGAAATGAGAGATAGAGGATCAAAAATGTATATGTGGATGCAATAATAATACAATTGTAAAATGAATTAATAAATGATGATGGAAGTAGAAATGGAAAGATGATATACATCAAATTAATTGCCAATCTGAGCACAACAACATATAAGTGGTTTATCTTTTGTGGGGAAAAGGGAAAATCCAGGACAATGGAGCTGCCTTTGAGGGCAGACAAGTTGTCTCTGGTACACCCCTTCCCTGGGCCAGAATTGTTTGCTCAGGCAAGGAGGGGGAAGGCAGGGATGGGCCAGGGAGACGGGACAATAGAAAGCAAACAGGAAGGAGGGATGAGAGGGGCACAAAACTAATTACTCAGTGGTGGTTTAACCACTTTGCTGTAGTTTTGTTACCACCCACCCACCCGATGATAGAGAAAAAGTGGAAAAGGAGAAGGGAACAACATGGTCTGTCAGAGGTGGATGGCAGAGAGTGTCCAGTAGGATGTTTGGTGGACTGCCAGAGGTGGATGGGAAGGGGGAAAATGGGGAGGGTGGGGGAATAAAAAAGAAATATGATGAGAAGAGGAGGATACGGCAGGACAAAAGTGGTCTCAGTTCTCATCATTACCCACCAGAAAAGAGAAGAAAAGGCACCCAGGTTTTCACCTAGGAAGCGAGAAGAAAAGAGAGAGAGAGCATCAAAAATTGGTATGGATGCAATAATAATACAATTGTAAAAAGACATTAATAAATGATGATGGAAATAGAAATGGAAAGATGATATACAATAAATTAATTGCCAATCTGAGCACAACAACATATAAGTGGTTTGTCTTTTGTGGGGGAAAAGGGGAAAATCCAGGACAAAGACCTCTCTGCAATTACAGCAGGTACTCACTATGTACTGAAAATCTCAACAACTCACATAGCTAGCATATAATAATCTATATGAAAAGTGTGGCACCCAGACACTTTACCATGTCATACTATCCTGCTAAACATGAACATTTAAAAAATGAAGCTTTTGAAAATTCACTGCATGTACAAATCTAGTTCTGCAGCTATTTTTATTAGAAAGGTGTCTCTTCCTTCCCACAAACATTTTCAAAATCACCTTGCAGGAGGTGAAGCACTACCCTCCGATTACAGCATGCAATACTTAAACATAATATTTCAAAGCTAACAGTTGTACTTTTCAGGCAACATCACTATTGCCCTTTCAATAAATTCACAACTGACAAGATAGGATAAATGCAAGTTCACAAATTAGTATCACAAATGAAACATTGAGATACCTATAAGTAACATTCACATTTGTAAGCAGTGAAACTTGAGAGTAGTGCAGAAGTAGTTGCTTTCACTCATGCATTCTCCTGGCTTGAAACCAGTCGTTCACTTGAAAGGGACATCACGGAGTTCATTTCTTGCAAATTTGTGGTCAAGCGGGACAGCTCAGAGGACATCTCATGTAGTACTGACTGGTTTTGCCACTGAAGAGCAACTCTTGAGCGTTCACCTTGAGTGTGTATGCTCATTTTCCTCAGCACATTATTGAGAGTCTGAGTGACAGACTGAAATCCATCTTGTAGAATTTTTTTTTTCATGTCCTGCAGAGTGCTTTGCATTTGCACATCTGTTTCCGTCACAGAAGAAAAGGGGAAAAAAGAGGGGAAGTAGTGCATTTGTCACAAATACATCCTATCAAGGATGCTTAAAAATAAAGGGCAGATAGTTTCCAATGTGTCGTAGTCAGTATGGTGTTACTCACCACTGATACTAGAGTTGCACCCCATCTCTTGTGTCTGTGTCTCTTTAACGGGAAAACAACACTCCGCAGTCTCCTGAGATCCTACCACATCAGTGGTGTCCACAGGTTCACACACTTCTTTTTCTGCTGTTTCTTCCTCTAATCTGGACACATTTTCTGCAGGACTTGCATCCTCCTCCTTCAAATATATAAGAAATAGTGGGTTACATGGTATCAGACGACATCACATTCACATACGTATGCAAAAACTGCACATGCCCACATATTCATACACATCTTCTGGTCTTCTTTCTCATCTTCAGCGCATGACTCTCAGCTTCAGCTACAACTTGATAATACTTCATCACCCTTCTCATCTCTGTTGTTTCTGTGACTTCTGCTAGCCTTGCAAACCCAGACACCTCTGGTACATTCTAGAAGACAGAGTCAAGAACACTGCACCACATGTTAATGAGAGACACAATGTTAATGTACTGACATCTGTCACTAGTGATGCTGTTTTCTGGATTGCTCACACAATTTCTTCTTGTACATACAGTACTATACATACATGCAGATTCATGCAAGTCTTGTGTATCTTGCTCTTTGTCTTCAGTGGATGCTTCTCTGCTACAGCCACTAATGATGATACCTCATCACCCTTCTCATCCCTTTGTTGTTTCTGTAACTTCTGCTGGCCTTTCAACACCCCTACACCTCTGGAGTGCTCTAGAAGACAGAGGCAACAACATTGCAAACATGTTTATGAGAGACATAAAATGAATGCACTGCCATGTGTTAGTGGTGGTGCAGTTTTCTGAATTGCTCACGCAATTTCTTCTTGCTCATACTCACTCATATAGAATCTGTCACCCACTTTAGGCTTGCCAGCATCCCTCCAAATCTGCATCACCATAGGAAACCATTTTTTCTGGACCTTTGAGACACCACCAGCATATTTTAGTTTGAAGAATGCTTGCCGTAACAGTTTCCACTTTCTATAGCATTGGCATGGGTCTCTGTTAAGTCTACGTTTCTCAGACAAGTATGCACTAACACCCTTCCACACATCTGTCAGAGGCTGATTTGTGCCTCTCATAATCATAAACGGATCTGCAACAAATTTTATGGCCTCCACAAGAACAGGCATATAATCCCACTTCCATGGCTTCATTTCTGGTTCAAAAATAAAAGAAACAGAAAGTGTTCATGTTCCACTTGTTCATGCACTATCAAGCAGGAAAATAAAACCAACGTGAACATGATATATACAAACATACAAGCATACCAATGTGTCAGCAGAATGAGGTCTCATGGTTCATGGACTCTGTTGAAGTGTGCAGTAAACTAACCTTAGCTTGCAGCCAGCCCCCCCCCCCGCCTGTGTCCTTCAGGAAGTTCACCAGAATTCCCACCCAGTGTCTCCTTTATTCACTGTCCAATGTTATGTAAAAAATGCCCACCAGATTCCATCAGGTCCCCCACCTACCCCATTGTCACGACGATCCATTCAGTCACCACCCTTTCAAACAAGGAATGCCACCTCATTTCCATTATCAACCTTCCTCCCTCCACAATGTGTGTAACATAATTGAAATAATATAATATGGCTAGAAGCATTCCAGGTCACAACACACATGCTAGTACGCATCACATTGCAAATGTAATACAGTGAGTCAGTCAGAAAGGCAACTGAGAACAGGAAATGGGGAGACCAGTAGAGTATCAACATTCAAAACTTATCACAATGTATTGAAGGTTTCTGTGGGTGCTGTTGGTGACACAGCAATATCACCGTTGCACCCATGGTAAGTAGACAAACAGCGCATATCTGTAAAATATACATGCCAAAAGTTCTGTATGATCAGTCTCACTACTTTCTTTGACACATGGCCTACCTCCTAGGATTTCTGCCCCACATCTAGCCACAAAACAGAACCGAGCACTTCCAAGATGCTGGTGCTGCTGCACTCCCCAATCAGATTATTAGCAGTGAAAAGTCACATAACTTTCAGCAGAACATCATTCCCTTCTTCTAATATATACACAGCAAAGAAGTCACATCACTATTGTATACAGGCCATTGTACAGCCCCAAATATCCATGGTCCCCTCACCCATCCAGCTATTCATCATAACAATCAGTTGCAGCAGTGTTTCTACCTCAAAGTGATGAGCACAACTCAGAGCTGCAGTCCTTTTCCTGATTTGTGTAACTGAAAGTTTTAGCCACATAAACTACCCAAAAACTGATGCAAACTATACAGTCACAGTCTCTACTCAATGTTTTCATGACTAACGAATGTACTTCAGAAGCACCGCGCTTAGAAGGCTTGACCCTGAATGACCTACACATTACTGTACTTCCACTCCTTATCACACACAAGTGCATCTGACACCTGGCACTAAGCCATTAAGTTATTAAAAAACACCAGCCACCTTGTGGCTCACTATAATAGTTGGCAGAATGGGGAACTCAATATGCAAGGTTTGATTCCCACAGGTGGAACTTGTGAAAATCAAATTTTTGCATCCTATATTTTATTTTTTAAACTCTAAGCAGTAAAAGCATGCTAACACAACATGTTGCCTGACAGTGTACTCAGTACTTTGTTTCTAAGAGCCAAAGTAGTGTCAGTGTCACACAGCAACCAATATTCGAAAGTGTGCTAAACTGTGCTAAAATCTTGTTTTCTCAACATAAATGCCACTAATAACCAATAAATGTGTGGCACCCCAGCATGTTACCAGCCACTGTACTGTGGTTTTCCAACAGGCAAAATTACTTCATTTGGCACAGTAGACAATATTCCATAGCCTGGTGAAGTGTGAAAATCTTAGCTTCAAAACTGCCATACTTGTGAAAATCTCACTTTAAACTGCCATACTTAGTGGAAATCTCAGCAAATCTGCCATACTTATGAACATCTGTCAAATTTGTGAAAATCTCACTGTGAGTGTGAAAATCTCAGCTTCAAACTGCCATACTTGTGAAAATCTCCACTTTTGAAACTGCGATACTTGTGTACGTAAAATCTCAGCTTCGAATCTGCCATACTTATGGACATCTGTCAATTTTGTGAACATCTCACTTTCTGTGTGTGTAAATCTCACTTTGTCTGTGTGGAAAACTTAGTTTTGAATGAAATCCTCTGCTTAGTGCAAAAATCTATCACACTTGTGAAAGTTCTACTTGCATTTTGTGTGTGTGAAAACCTTAGTTCAGAAAGTTCAACTTTTGCAAAAGTGCCATACTTGGTAAAATCTCAGTTTCATGCAAACACTTAACTTTTCCATAGGAAATAATGGAAATAACAAACTTTCATAACTTTTGAATGGATTAATATTTTTCCACCAAACTTTCAAAGGCACATCTGTGATCCAAAAGTTTTCTACCCTGAAAATTTCAGACCACAATATAAAAGCATTTGTAAGATACAAGTGAGTAAAGGAATGTCAAAAATCCAGATTTTTCTGTGTTTTTAACACTTTATATCTCAGAAACCACTTTTGGCAGGTAAAGAGACCTACCCATAGAGATTACACATGCCACATTTCATACAACTCCGTTGAACAGCTCCAAAGTTAGAGATGCTCAACTTTTGAACTTTAACATAGATGTGCCATTTCACCCTGACTATATTGGTGTGACTAAACCAGTATAATATATATATACACACACACACATTATTTTAGTCTTTGGTAACCAGGTAAGGCCCACTAGGCACAAGTGCCTGTTTTCAGGGGTGACCGGGGTGCACTGGGCAGTTAAGTGACTTGCTCAGAGTCATACAGTATGCAAGTGGAGGTTGTAAGAATCAAACCCAGGTCTGGTTTTCTGGATGTACCAAGCTCATTAGTCTACCTCTAGGCTTTAATGCCAGCAAATACATACATACATACATATATATATATATATATACACACACATAGATATATATATATAGAGAGAGAGAGAGAGAGAGACATATGTAGCAAGATAAAAGACATCTACGTTGCTCATGCACTATTCTACATTATGCAATGCTATGTTACAATCTAGATGACAGTAATTGCAGCTATCTTTTTGCATTGCCATCACACATATGAGTATATATATATACCATTGTAACAGTGTAGAATCTTGTATTTTGTTGTTGTACACCATTGACCTGTGTGTTTAAATGGACATTGTAATTTACTGGAAAAATATAATACATTGTGAGAGATAGAGAATGAATATGTGTTACCACTTTGATTGTTTCCTTCTACTAAGCAACACCTATGTCAGCATCTATGTGCTATACAATCTGCTATACACTGAGGTATTCTAAATGTTGTTTCAATATTGAACTGCTACCTGCTGATCAATGAGCAAATAAGAGACACCAAACATTTACAGCCTAACAACTATACATTATTCTATCTCTACAGTTTTCACTTTGACAGTTCAAGTAGTATCGATACTGACTTGTTACATTCCTACAGCTTAACTGTGTTACTCATGCACTGCGTAAGATACAATAACTGTGATCTGTATATATAACATCTCTTTAGCTAATACTTTTTAACTAGTGCTCAACAGTTACTCTTACAGTTTATACTGGTGAAAACATAACTGACATGTAAAATGAGGACTGCTGAATTGTTGTTGTCAGATATTTAAAGTTAAAGCTAGAGAACAAGTATTTATTATTAGTAGGACTGGATCCACGACATCACAGTGACAACATTTTCCCGACATGACACTAAAGCAGTGGATTTATGTCGACCACAAGTTGCAATTAGCATAAATCCATCACGAAACTGTCTGTTTTTTGGAGGAGTCCTCGCCCACCGAACCCCCATGCTGGGGCTCTGCCCCCCCTTCACCTCCCTAACTTAGGATTGTCAACTCCAAGTCTGAGTTGATTCAGAGAGGGGGACAAAACCCAGGGAAAGCAGTGCCTGGGTCCCATGGGTACATTTCAGCAGCAACAGCGACTTGCCGCTGTAATGTACTTTGGTGTTGAAATGTTGCTGCGGCGTTGGCATATGAGTACGACTTATATGTTGCGCGATCAACTCTAGCAGCAGGCACATGTGCAGGAGATGCTAAAAGGAATGAAAAGAAGTATATGTGAGAAATATCATGATCGTTCAGTTACATTTTTACACATAGCAGAATTTTGTTTTTAAACTTCAATAATTAACAAGGTAGTTTGTTGAGCTAGCATGGTGCATCATACAACTAAACACGAGTAAATATACTGAGCATTGCTGAGTTAATTTGTCATTCTTAATAACACTCAACAGCAATGTTGAGGGTGAATGGCTATAATAATAGTTAAGCTTATGAACAGCTACTTAATTTGTATGCATACATTTTCCAAGATTTTTTAAGGAAAGTAATTTACATATTTGATACATGTGCAAAGAAGTAACTTTTGAGACCAATTGTAATGGCTAAAAACAAGCTACTGTCAGCTGGACCAACTTAGAACATTAATAAGCAGCTTACTTACTAATCTACATAGCAAAAATGGTTATAACTGTGCATATATCCAGATAACTATTAAACTAACATGGAAAAATGCAAAATTTTTAATTAAGTAAGGAAGGTTCAAATGTACTATGATGTACACTCATGAGACCGTATGCACACACATAAACAAATTCCATTAATCTAGTACAACTCACTGTTTTCAAAGCTGCTGTTCCTTAGACAATGGGGCTTGCCACTAAAAGGCAGGCCAGGTTGTCCAGTGATCCTACCAGGAATAAGTGCATAGGAGAGGGAGGGATTGGGAGGAATAGAAGGGGAGGCATGATGACATCACCAGGCAGGAAAAGGGTAATATGACAAGGGCAAGCCACAGCCCAAGGGATTGGCTGGGGAGTGGAGCCCAAAGGGGTCCTGACCAGGGGCCTATTACAGGTATATTAGGCCAGGGCCCAGGCAGAATTACCTCTTTTGCTGGGAATTTTTCAGACTGTGGATCTCAGCACATCGTTTGGCAAACTTTAGGTAAAGCGCATGGGATGGCTAGACCTTCTAGGCCATGTGGGCCCTGTGAGAATTACTTAAGTTGGATGGGCATTCTATCATGGTATGCATATAGATGGAGAGGCCTGGGCAAGTAATGGCATAGCCCACTGGGTAGTTTTCTGTAGTACTGTTTCTTTTGAGCTTTAATCTGCTTAATGTCAATGGTTTTAAGAAGTCAGCTCAGGAAGTTGTTTGGCTGGAGAATGATGTGAGAGACATTTGATGTCCTTGTATATTCATACAGTGGAAAGCTTGAGTTGGCCACATGCGATACAATGCCCTGGATATATGTAATAATTCATTGGGTATGTTGTGTTGTGGCTGGAGGCCTGGTTTGAGGTAGCATTTTGAAATGTGAAACATGGCAGTATGGGGGGGCCTTTCATCACGTGGTTATTTTTGGAAGGCGATCCCCAGACAATATAGCTTTCTTGAATATTATTTTCCAAAATGTATCACTATGCATTTTTCTTTGTTGAATTCCATGCCCCATTGGTCAGCTCACTTGTGAACTGTTTCCAAATCCTCCTGTAATCAGTTTGTACCTAAGACTGTTAATGCAGGTCACCCAATTTTCCTGTCATCTGCAGACTTGATTATGTTGTTATTGATAACATAAGCAAAAAAATCCTTGGTGTTTTGTTTGTCTCAAGCTATTTTAACTGTAACTTTACCTCAAGCTGTTATTTTTTTTCATCCCTAATGGTCTTTCGGCAAGTGCCTGCCGCTTTTTTGAAGACATTTAGATTCTTTTGGTTGATTATCATTTTCATTACTTTATATAACCCCCTCTTCTTGAGAAATCAATTTCTTAATTCTGGCCATAAGCCATGGGAGGAGCTTACCATTTCTAACATAAATCATTTTTTGGTGGGAGCTTGTAAATCCAATAGCTTCTGTTTTAATAAATATTAATTTTAATTCTGTGGTAATCAGGTAAGGCCCACTGGGCACAATGTCCATTTACAGGGGTAACCTGGGAGCACTGGGGATGTTATGCGACTTGCTCAGGGTCACAGAGTATAAAAGTAGAGGTTGTGGGAATCAAAGCTAGGTCTGTTGGATGTACCAAGTTCATTGCTCTATACTGCAAGCCCTATGATGCCAATTAATTAGTTTTCCCAAAATTATTCTGATACATTAACAAGAATGTTCTTATATACATCTAGGGAAATTCACAAATGGTCATGTATCATGGTCTAATAATTAATTTTAAGGAGTGAATGAGAAAGTGAGTGAGTTAGTGAGTAAGTTACAAGTTTTGGCCAGGAAGTCACACTGAGCCAAAGCTTATTCTCAGGCATCACTAGTTTGGGGGGGGGGGTGTTACGGAGGGAGATGGAAGGCAGAATACCATAATGCACACCTACTAGCCTGGCATGAAATAAAGACCCATTCACCTGATTTCTAATTTTTCTTAAAAAAATGAGCACTTGTATTATTTCATTCTTTCAAAGTATCCTTTGTTCCACACAACGCAAACAGTCAATGGCTGATAAAATTATTGGCTTGCTTCATCAGGACTAGTAGGTGGATGGTGAAAAATACATATAGGATGGGATATTCAGAGCAGTTAGCCATGTGCAATATGGATGCACCACGCAAAATTGACATGCGCCAAAAATGCGCTATGCAGCAGCATTAGATGTGCAGTACAAAAGCAATGCACTATAGTACAGTAAGGAAATAAGCATGCTCAAGTGCAGGGGCGTAACCAGGAATAATGTGTACAGTACAATATTCAACAGCAGGCAACGTGCGCAATAGCTGAGCAAGCGGAAGCCGTGCAATAGTGGATATGAGCGAATATAAAAGGGAGCAAGTGAGCTGAGGATGATTGCGCTAGAGAGGAGCCATAGCAGGGGAGTGTGGAGACAGAGTGGCAAGGAGCCAGACAAAGAAGCAGGCCATCAGGGGTGGCCAAGAGATGGACAGGGGGCCACTGGAGACGTGTGTGTGTGTGTGTGTGTGTGTGTGTGAGTGTGCATGTGTGTGAGGGTCTGTGCATGCCACAGAGGAAGAAGAGCAGTGGGGCAGAGGCAGGGCACACAGTGGTGTAGTGCCAGGGGTGCACCCGGTGCAGGGCAGTACCAGCATCACACAGCTGGGGGACCAAGTAGTCAAGCCGCAGGGAGGACACCAGCAAGAGACATGGCTAGTGCTGCCTTCCAGATGGCTCATTTTACTTAGTGCCCGCAATCAGGCGCTTCGGTCCACTGACCACCAGGGATGTGGAACGGAGGGGGCAGTTTTTAAACATACCGCCCGCGATCGGGCATTTCGGTCCACTGGACCACTAGGGATGTGAACGGGAGGGGGGGTTTTAAACATACCGCCCGTGATCAGGCATTTCGGTCCACTGGACCACCAGGGAGATGTACGGGAGGAGGTGGGGGAGCCACATTGCTGCCCGCGATCGTGCTGCAGGGTGCATCGGTCCCCGATGGTTGCTGCCTGGCAGGGCGCCAGGCGCAAGGCCTCGGGGATCGGCGCACCTACATGCTAATGGCATGCAAATGGGGCCATAATCAGATGCAAATGGCCCCCGGCAACACATGAATTATGGCCCCATTTGCATGTCACCTTTGAATATCATTGATTTTGCGCATGGCGCAATGGTACTGAACCACATAGTTGAGATACTCCACCTGACAACTTTGGCGGCACAAGTTCCACTGCACCTATGCATAGTGGCTGTGGCTGGGGGGTGATATTCAAAGGAGTTGCTCAATAGCGCAACTCCTTTGAATATCGTCCCGGCCACACCCCTGCGCAACTATTTTGCGCAGCGCAAGGGCTTGTACCTCAGAATGGCGCAGTTTGAATATCCAGCCCTTTGTGTTAATGTGAATTGAAAAAGTTTCAGACAATTCAATGGCTTAGATATAGGCAACATTTTTAAAACAAGACCTTTGGCAGTATAGAGAAACAGGAAAGTATTATTGGTTGTTTAAGTTTGGAACTGTCTTGACTTTGGATAAGAGAACTTTGGCACAATGTTATCTAAAATGCAATGTAGTGTAGTGGCTAAGGCCATGGGCTACAAACCTTGAGATCTGGGTTTGAATCCCACAGCTCTCATCAAATAAATAGGGTGAAAATATTTTTTTTCCTTATAATAACTCGTGTTTAAAAAAAATAATTATTGGAAAACACTCATGCATTATAAAAACTAATTACAGATACAGTACGATCTCAAAAAGTAAGGAAATTCATTGCAAGCAACTTTGTTAACGAACTAGTTAGGGTATTATAGTGTCACGGTAGAGACCTGGGTTTAAACACACAGCCCCCACTGAATATGTTTTTTTTTTTTAATAGTAACTTGTGCATTTATAAAAACTATTTACAGAAACAGTACTATCTCAAAAAGTAAAGAAATTCATTGCAAAAACTGTTAATGCACTAGTTATGGTTAAAGTGACAATAGTCGGGAAATATGGCATTAGGGTTTCCAACCCAAACACACCACCCACCACACTGAAGGCAGCAATAGGCGTGGGTTGTGCATTGGGGTTGTTAGCCATAATGCACAACCAATTTGAGTTACCCATATGATGGGTTACAGCCAAAACGTGGTAAACTGGAAACCATGACTTGAAGGTAAATGTACCGGGGAATGCCCTACACAAGAGGGATAGAGAGTGTTAAAATGGGGGATGGGATGGCCCTCTATGTGAGAGAAGGTATTAAGGCAACAGCAGTGCAAGGTACACAGGGGATGCCAAGGCACTGTTTGTCTCTCTCGAGCCAGGAAATGGAACAGCAATTTGCACAGGCGTGATCTACAGGCCTCTGACATAGAGAGAGGACGGGGATCAGGAAATAGTGGAGAAAATACACAGGATGGGAGCAAAGGGGGAGGTACTGCATGGCAGCTGCCTCAACAAGGAGCCAAGACATCATGGAATCCTTGCAGTGGGCAGACCTAAGGCAGTTGGTTCAGGAGCCCACCACGGACAAGTAAGTCTTATACCTTGTGCTGACCAGTGGATACTGGATCAAGGAAGTCAGGGTGGGTAGATACCAAGGGTTCAGCGACCACCATACAGTGTGGTTCAGCATCAGTACAGTGTCACAGGACAACCACACAAAGACAAGGGTCCTGGGTTTCAGGAGGGTGGACTTTGCTAAAATGGGGAGACAGATCAAAGAAGTCCTGGCAGGAAGGGATCAAGGGAGAGAGGTTGAGGATCAGTTGGCACACCTAAAAGAAGCCATAGTGGGGGCAACAAATCAGTGTATTTGACTGAGAAAAAATGGAATAAGGAGGAACAAACCACTATGGTTCGCAAAGAAGGCAGCAGAGAATGTGAAGGACAAAAAGAGTGTGTTCAGAAAATATAAGGAGACTCAGAAGGATGAGGATAGGGTAGTGTAGAGAGACAGATGGATGCAGGGAACGTGGTTAGGAGTGCAAAGGCACAGACAGAGGAGAGATTAGCACAGATGGTAAAGAGGGGGTACTAGACATTTTATAGATATATTAGCAATAGAAGGAAGTCCGGGGGGGGGATTGTAAGGCACAAGGGGTGGGAGGGGTGTGTGTAGAGGGGGACCTAGAAAAGGCATTGATGGAGTTATGTGATGCAGAGCACCAGATAGCAGCTTCCTCCAAGAGCTCCAGCCGCCTGACCATCTAATTTCAATTAAAACTGCATTTTGATCTAGATCTGTGGATCTATACAGACAGAATCCAATTGCAAAGCCTGTCTCAATCTTCTGATGGGATCTATGGAGGTGGAAATGAAAAAAGCTACGCTGAAACATACCCCACCGGCAACTCAGGAGAAGGCACCAAAAAAGCCTAGTCTCTTCAGCTGCACTTCCCAAGGTGCAACTGCTCCCAGCCCGGATCAAGAGCTTCTTATGCTGGCATGATTTCTAGAGGATTTTAAGCCCTTTAAGGAAGAAATAAAGCAGATCACTGGGGAGCTTAAATCATTTTCTCAGGCTTTGAAAGATATCACCAAGCGAACCTCTGATAATGAGGCTTGTATCTACTCCATAGAGCGCAAACAAGCAAAGCTTGAGCCAACCTAGTGGCCGCACGCCAGCACATATCTAAACTGGAAAGCAAGTTCAAGAACTTGGAGGTCCTCAGCCACTGCAACAATGCAGTATTGATAGGTTTACCAGAAAAAGAAGAGGGACTGGACCAGATTGCATTTACACAGAAATTTATTGAGAAAATCACTGGACCATCTCCTTTTGGGCCTAAATATATAATTGAAAGACCCCATCGGGTGTTCCGTCCGACACCAGCACAGGGTACACCGCTACGAACCTTCATATTTAAGATTTTTGAACTATCAAGAATAGCACAATTTTTTAATGAAGGTACAGGATATACAAGAACTGAAATGGAAAGGGGTAAAGATCAGAGTCAGCCAAGATCTCCCGCTCTCTGTGTGGCAAAGATAGGCCTCCTTTCATCAGCTAGTTACCAAGCTAATTGCAGCTGGGCTCAAGTTTAGGAGAGGATACCCAGCTCAGCTACAGGTCCTTATCTATGGCTCCTGGGTCACCTACGACGAGGTGGATACTGCGACTGCCAGTCTCAAAGCAGCACTCCCAGATCTTTTCCAAGACCTCCTGAACACCCTGCTATCAGAATCGAGGTTCCAGTCATCAACAAATACCAATGACATAAATGTCTTTTGAATACTACAGATCCCTGCCTCTGTAAGGGTAGGAGTTGTGCATGTTTAGGCTTCTGAGTTTGGAGTGTGCTGTATTTGGGTTACTCCAATGGAATTTGCTCTAGTGGACAGACGATCACTGTGGTGATTACTTTGGATAGCCTACCTTGGTGAAGTTCCAGGCCTTCAAGTCTCTTGTCCTTTACAGCAAGATGTTTTGCAGATTGTTGAGATTTTTTCTAGTCCATGTGGAACCATCAGGCAGCTTATCATTCACTGTTCTTGCTGCAGCTGCAGTCATCTCGAACTTTGTGCGTGACTCCTTCCACCACTAGAGGGAGCCAAAGACAGCTTTTTGCTCACTGTCTTATATTAAGACTCTCATTTCGTTTATTGTTGTTGCCCAGAGAGGATCACCTTAATGGTTACCTCGATCTGTTCTTTTGTTTTCTGGTTACCTTCCCTTTTATTGGAGCAGGTTCAAGCTTTTTCTGTACAGTGCCTAGCAGCTTGGGCAGGAGACTTATCCCGGACTTCCCCATGTTGCAGGAGTACCAGCAACATTTGTTCCCCAGGGATGGAATTTCTTTTTTGTGCTTTCTGTTATCTTATAGTGTTTTACATCTCCAGATATTTTTTACTGGCCTCCGAAAGCTGAGGTTGGCTAACAATATTTTTCGGAAGTGCCTTGAGACTTGCTATATTAACAGCAGATTGATTATATTTGTTAGGTAGTCTTAAATATGCTGAGTTCCAGCAATGTTTTAAGGGTAAAGCCCTAAGTGTTAGATATGGGTTCACATGTCTATAGATATGTGTATTATTCTATTGGAACTTAGTAGAGCTTGGCAGGGGTGGGGTGGCTGGGGGAAGGGTGTAAACTTGGTGGGCTGTTTATCATGGGCCTTAGCAAGAGGGGGGCTGGGGGGTTGAGGAGGTTGGGAACTGTTTGGGTTTTTAGAATTTAGTTATTGTAGTGATAGGTTTTGGGGACCGGTTGGATGGTTTGGGGTTGGTAAAGGGGGGTGGGATGCATGGAGCTCACAGGGATGGAGGAACATAAGACAAGCAAGCTCTCTAAGGAATTAAGGACATCTCTACAGCTGTAGTAATGATTAATGGCTAGGGACCTAAGGATGATTACCTGGAACATTAAAGGGGTCAGGCAAAAGAGTAAGCAATATAAAATTTTAAAGCACCTGAATCTTATGAAAGCTGATATTATGTTCATACAAGAATCCCACTTGCTTAACTCAGAGGTGGTTAAAATGAGGAGGCAGCAGGTAGGGCAGGTTTTTTCTGCAGAGAGGAACACTCAGAGTTGTGTGGTGATGATTTTAATAAATAGATCTGTCCTGTTCTTGCCACTCCAAACCATTAGTGATCCATTGGGCAGATTTTTTCTAGTTAAAGGTAAATTACATACATTGGACATTCTACTGGGTAGTGTGTATGGTCCAAATGTTGATACCCCTGGATTCTTTGTACCGTTGACCAATGTCTTAGCTCCCTTTCTGAATATCCCGATGATTATTGGGGGGATCTGAATATCACTTATGACCCGGCTATGGACTGGTCAGGCAATTCCCACAAAGGTCTTTCTCCTGCTCAATGAGCATTAAGAGAATTAATAGATCAAATTGGTCTGTGTGACATTTGGAGAGTCCTCCACCTCAATGAGAGGGAGTATACATTTACCTCACAAGTACAGTACATGGGACTTCATCCCGCATTGATTACTTGCTCATCTCTCAATCTCTCATTCCTGGAGTGCTGGACTCTACCATTTGCCCAGGCCCCCCTCAGACCACTGATTAGTTGCCTTTTTCTTTTTCAACTCTTCCTAAACAAGGAGGTCAATGGGAAATTAACAATCAATGCTTAAAGGACCCAGGAGTGGTTAAATACATCTTGGACCAAATCACACATTTTATCTCAACTAATTATAACCCCACAGGTAAACCAGATGTAGAGTGGTGTGCACTTAAAGCATACCCGAGAGAGATTCTGATTGGTTTGGCCTTCCACAGGAGGAAAAAGTGAGAGCAACAACTTCTGTTTCTCCTTTCACAAATTCGGGACAGAGTCCAAGCTTACTCCTCACTCCACTGAGCAGTATAGGCAGGACCTAGTGAAGCTGAAAGATTCATGTTTAGACCTTCTAAGGGAACAGGCAGAACTTGCAATCCTGAAAGTCAAAGTGGCATACACTGATCAGGAGGAGAAAGCAGGCCGTTTGCTTGATCTAAGAGTCAAACAGCAGGAATCATATAGATTAATTGCCGCTGTCCGTTCCATGGAGGGTGACTCTTTAAAGACCTCCCCTGCTGACATCGTTACAGAATTCAGTTGCTATTATAAGCAGCTGTATGGTCCCATGGTAAATCTCCCATCTGAGCAAGTTCTGGACAATTACTTATCAGAGTCCCATTTGCCTTCTCTTTCAGAAGCGCAGCAACTTTGCATAATAACTGCTATCTCTCATGCTGAATTAGCTAGAGTAATTAAAGACCTTCCCATGGAGAATACCCCTGGCCCAGATGGCTTCTCCCTTAATTTTTATAAAGTGTTTGCCAAACAATTAATCCCTGCCTTCTTGCCACTTTATCAGCATATCCTTTCCGAAGCTGATTCTGACAAATCCCTGTTTGAAGCATTGATTGTTCTTTTACCCAAACCTGACAAGAGCCCCGAGTTAGTGACAAGTTATAGGCCAATATCACTTCTTAATCAAGATATTAAAATCCTGACAAAACTCTTGGCTGATTGTGTGAGCAAGGTTCTTCTTGATCTCATAGGACTGGAGCAGGTGGGCTTTATGAAGGGAAGGTCCTCAGTGGATCATCTACGTACCCTTGCTCATGTCTTCTCGGTCTGTAGGGATGCCAAGTTTCCAGCAGTTTTGGTCTCCCTGGATGCCAAGTAGGCTTTTGACAGGGTTAACTGGAGCTACTTATTGAGTACCCTGAAGGTATTTGGTTTCCCCTTAGAGTTTCAGAAAAGATCAGTTCCCTTTATAGGTCTCCGATGGCTCGGATATCTAGTAATGGGGTAATTTCTGATTTGTTTCTGTTTTATTCGGGCACAAGGCAAGGTTGCCCCTTGTCCCCACTTCTATTCAATATGTATCTAGAACCCCTCATACACAGATTGACGGATTGCCAGGAGATCCAAGGCATACCTCGCCATAGTCAAGTAGTTAAAGGCTCTGCTTCCACAGACACTCTCCTCCTTCAACTCTCTCAGCCAGCAGTATCTATCCCACCAATGTTAAGTATCTAATTACGAGCTAAATATTGAAAATAAGGAGTTTTTCCCCTCTTAACCATAGAGTTCAGAAGCATGAAATCTCTGCCTTGGGGGTTTCCTGGAGGTCTGACTCTCTATGATATCTATGATATCTCAGAATTGAACTTACAAGGAATTTGACTCACCTCCAACAGCTCAATTTAGATTCCCTTGTTCACACAATTAGTCAAGTCCTGAAAAGGTGGTCCCTTCTTTTATCCTCTCTATCTCCTGAATATCTGGCTTCCCTTGAACTGGTTTAAAAAAGTCCACAGTCTCTTCACAGACTTTATCTGGGCAGGTAAAAAGCCTAGGATGGCATTTCATGAGCTGGCTGCACCCAAAGTTAAGGGTGGGCTGCAGCTGCCACACATCGGGCTTTACTATTGGGTAAGTCATGCCAATAAGTATCTTAGATGGATGACTGTGGAGGATCCCCAGTCTCATCTCCCCTTTATTCTGGTTTGGCTTAAGGTAGTATTAGCTTTAACAAAAGACAAGGGTCTCTCCCTATCAACAATGCTACACACAAAGTTGTGCTCCCTTCCTCCACAACTACTGGTTCCTCCTATAGCATCCTCCATTAGGGTTCATTCCCAGCTTTGTTCTTTTCTAAAATATAATCACACTATGGACCTATCTCAAACATTGAGGGGCAATCCTAGTATTCAGATAGAAGGTAAAACTCTCCTGCCTGGATGGCTCCCTCAGCTAGGTGGCTGCCAACTCAAATATTTTGTTAAAGAAGATGGGATGTAACTCTCTTTTCCAGAAATCATGAGCAAATCAAATATTCCGAACACTAATATTTTTCAAGTTTTCCAATTACGCCACCTCCTGATAAAAGTCAAGGAAGCCACACTCCCCCACAACCTATAAACTTATCTTTTCAGTCGGAACTAAGCCCCTTTGCGGGCTTCTCACAAGCAGTATCCAAAATATATGGTATTCTCTGTGACTGGATCTGACCTAACAGTGTTGGTCCCACAGCTTTCTGGTCCTCTCTTTTCCTGGATAAAATCATAAATTGGCCTCTTCTATGGCAAAATTGTCACAGATTCCTCACTCAAGATAGGCTCTGGAATATGCAATTTCAGATACTGCACAATCGTTATTATTCCCCGCAAAAACTAGATAAGTTAGGTATTGCACTTCCCCCCATTTGTATGTGATGTATGCAGGAGGAAGGAAATATGCTCCATATTTTCTGGACTTGTTCAAAAGTAGCCCCTTTATGGACCATTATTAAATAGAGGGCAGATCCCCTTTTAAGTTTGTCTGACTTATTTTCAGCAGAAATATGCCTACTGGGGGATTTTTCATCTATTCCAGTCCTTAACAGGAAATATCACATGGCTTTAATATCATTGTCCATTAGAAAGGTGGTTCTGAGGAACTGGAATGATACCACAGAAATTACTTATACAGAGTGGTTACAAGAGCTTTTGGAAAATCTTAGAACTGAGCAGACCATTGCTAGTCTTCAGAATAGGTTTAAAAGGTTTAACAGAATTTGGGGTCCCCTGCAAGCCCTTTATTCCCTATAACCTCTTGGTAATGATACCTCAACCTCTAATTGATGTATTAGAATGTAGCTCTGTGCTGGGTAAATGGGGGGCAAGGGGGGGGTGGAGGGGGATAGATCCATTATGTATCTGTATAAGTGTTGGTTTGGATGCTGTGGATCTATTCTCTGTATTGTAAAATCTTAATACATTTTGAATGGTAAAAAAAAAGAAAAGGCATTGATACTAAATGAATATTTCTGTTCAGTATTCATGATAGAGGGTAATGATCAGGGACCACAGCGAGATGGCAGCAAAAACAGGGGGGGGGGGTGTAAACATCAGTCTTTTTACAGAAGAGAGAGTTCTGGAGGAACTCACAAAAATGAGGGTGGACAAAGTGATGAGACCAGATAATATACACCCCAGGATATTAAAGAAATTATGGATGGTGCTAGTATTTATTTAGCTTTTTGTTGACTGGGTAAGTGCACTAGACAAATCCTGCCTATTTTCAGGCACGACCCGGAGGAGGGGGATACAGATGAATGCCAACTGACCTTGAACCAGATTAAGCTGTTGGTGGTATTTTTTTTTTTAGTGAATGAGGGAAATTTTGCCAGGACACCGGGAAATTCCTGCTCTTTCGATAAGTGCCATGGGATCTTGAACATCCACCTGAACTACCACCAATCCAGGCAGATGGGACCTCGGTTTAATGTCTCATCCAAAAGACGGCACCTCAGAAGTGCAGTACCCCTCTCATGCTGCACTACAGTGTCAGTACTGGGATATTAACCCAAGTGCCAGATGTGGGAACTGAACCTACAGCCCTCTGATCTCCCAGCCTCAGAGGTGAGTGTGCTACCTATTGAGCCACTGACACTGATAACCTGCCTTACCTGCTTACCTGCTGCACACATGGCAAGCTTGCAGCATGCAAATCTGATTTGATTTTTAGACCTGGTTCTCATAGGTTCACTTTGTGTATGCGAACCACATGCAAACATTGTACAATTAAGCATGTGGCATGCATTCTGCATGTACACAGAACACCTATATTTCTGTAAGGGCTTTATCAGTGAGTTTTGGGCCATGCAATTCAACTGCCCTCAGCATTGCCTCTACTAAATGTTTTGACCCAAAAAGTGCCTGGGCTTATAACCGGGCTTTGGTTTAGGACCTGTCCAATGGGCATTGTCTATTTCAAATTTTGTTGCTTCAGGACTCAATTTCAGGTGTTTCACAAGCCACTTCTGAATTCCTTCTACAGGTTTTCTACAGTGTTCATTTCCGGCTAAATTGTGGGTATACTTGGCAAAAATATGGGGGCTACCATGGTTGGCTAATCTAAATTATGAAATTCTGGTCATTGGGAGTTTTCCCCAGTTTCTACAAAGATATGAGAAGGGTACTTTGAGAGTGTTTCTAGCTAGTTTAAGATATTGTTTATGGCAAACAAGATGTCAATGGGTGCTATACCAAAGAAAACCCAACTTAGAAGGATTTAGTGGTTATGTAACCAATGTTTTGAGTAAAATGTATTTATTAGAAGTACAAATGTATAATGCGGATAAAGTAAGGATATGGTGGAAGGGGTTATCTCATATTATTAAATACAAATAGGTTATATTGAGAAAGTGAGATGATAATGGTAGTAAAGGCATGTGGGAACGGGTTTATTATCCTTTTTCTAGAACAGTGAAAAAAGGAAGATGGGTGGATAAGTATGTGAATTAATTAGAACAAGATCTTTCAGTGGAGGACTTAGTTGAATTATTAAAGTTTAGATTTCTATATGACTTTATTTTGGATTTGTTATGATAAATAAGGGAATGGTTTAAATAGTAAAGGAAAATGCTTGTATGTGAGAGTTGGGGAGAGTTATATTTCATGTATGTATAGAGGGGGTTATATGGATTATGTATACAAAGGTTACCGTTTTATGTATGAAGTTGTATTTATGTGATTATTTCAATAAAAATTGCCCCTACTCTTTTCGATAAGTGCCATGGGATCTTTAACATCTACCTGAACTACCACCAATCCAGGCAGATGGGACCTCGGTTTACGTCTCATCCAAAAGACGGCACCTCAGAAGTGCAGCACCCTCTCATGCTGCACTACAGTGTCAGTATTGGGATATTAACCCAAGTGCCAGATGTGGGAACTGAACCCACAGCCCTCTGATCTCCCGGCCTCAGAGGAGAGTGTGCTACCTACTGAGCCACTGACACTGCTGGCAGCCCTGGTTAGTGAGACACTCATTACAGGGTGGTTCCAAAGGACTGGAAGGGCGCAAATGCAGTCCCTCTCCACAAGCATGATAGCAGGGAGGAGGCAGGAAACTACAGGCTGGCCAGCCTCACCTCAGTAGTGGTTAAGATCATGGAGGCACTGCTTAAGGAGAGGATTATGGAACGCTTGGAAACAGTAGGAGCACAGGTTCCAAGGCAGCATGGATTCACAACTGGAAGGTCATGTCAAACAAATCTGATTGACTTTTTTGACCGAATCATGAAGGAAGTGGATCAGGGAGGAGTGGTGGATATCACCTACCTAATTTCAGCAAGGCCTTCAACACCGTACCCCACAGAAGATAGGTGAACAAGCTAGGCAGCCTGGGGTGGGCCACAAAGTGGAAAACTGGGTTAAAAACTGCTTGAGGAATAGGAAGAAGAGGGTGGTACCAAATAGGATCAAATCTGAGGAAAGGGGTGTGACCAGTGTGTACCTCTGGGATCAATACTGGGGCCAGTCCTTTTCAATGTCATCATCAGGACATCGTTAAAGGGCTGGAGGGGAATGTTTGCCTATCTGTGGATGATACCAATATCTGCAACAGAGTAGACACACTGGAGGGGGTTGCAAGAATGAGGAGGGATCTGAGAAGGCTGGAAGAGTGGTCAGAGGGGTAGCATTTAAAGTTTAATGCAAAGAAGTGTAGGATCATGTACCTGGGGTGAAGAAACCCTGCAGAGAGCTACAGGAATGGGGGGGGGCAATTGCTGACAGTTACCAGGGATGAGACAGATTTAGGAATGATCAACTCAGATGATCTAAAGGTGGCCAAACAGTGTAACAAGGCTGTGGGGAGGCCCAGTGGGATGTTGGGGTGCATAGGAAGAGGTATCACTAGCAGAAGAAGGGAGGTGGTGATGCCATTGTGCAAGATGCTGGTGAGGCCTCATCTGGAATATGCTGGAGGCCGCATCTTCACAAAGACATAAGGGAGGAGGCAGTCCAGAGAAGGGTGACCAAGATGGTGAAGGGCTTGCATCAGAATGCATATGCGAACAGATTAAAATGCCTCAATATGTATACACTTAAGGAGAGGAGAGAACAGGGGGATATGATAGAGACCTTCAAGTATCTTAAAGGCTTGAACAAAGTGCAGGTGGGTGTCATCTTTCAGTACAAGAGTTGTACAAGGATGAGGGGACACAATATGAAACTGGAGGGGAGCAGTATAAGGGGAAATGTGAGGAAGCATTTCTTCATGGAGAGGTTGCTGGATGCTTGGAATAGCCTATCCCAGGAAGTGGTGGGTGCTAACACAGTGGGGGGGTTCAAACATGCATGGGATAGACATAAGGAAACCCTAGATGGGATTAAGAGAGGTGATAGCCAATGACCAAGTAGGGTCAGCAGCCACTGATACAGGCAAGGAATATGGATAGATTAGGTGGGCCTAGCAGTCCTTTTCTGCCATCAACTACTGTTAATATGTTAACATGTTCCCAGAACAGAGTGAATCTACATTTGTAAACTGTTATATGGCAACACCCCTAAGGTACCTACTTACCCTCATATTCCAGAATTATAAGTGAATGAAGAGCTTTTGCTCTAAATGTGAATCCTAACTAGCACTAAATGCAGCACAAAGAACTGTATAGGGAAGCCTGGTGTGTGGCTGTCCTTACAGTACTTGTCCTGTGGAGAAGCAGAGGTCTTCAGTTTTAAGTGCCATCAGTCACTCTCCATTCACTGACACCACAAATCATTCCTCAAACTAAAAAAAGAACTACATTTGAAAGGAAAGAATAGAGTCTGTTCTTTGTCTACAGAACAAGCACCACCTTTGAACAATTGCATGGCATTCAAATAAAACCCATTTATGGGGCAGTAATTAAAAAATGAGCGTATTTGTACCACACTTCATTAACCAACAGAAGAGATAAAAGAAGTAATGTGCTCTACTCTTTCTTTGAAACTCACTCACTAAAAAAATGACTTGTCTTGGTTTGCATGAAGCCCCGTGGTGTCACTGAAGGAATTCATCATATGACAATCATTGCAAGTGACACACTGGAATCTTTACTGGAGTGTAAGACCCACTCCAGGTTGCAGAGGAAAGCAAAGAAATGAGTGGAAGCAGAATATGACACAAAAGCTGCATAGCCTGCAAAGGAATTATAATTAGTACTGGGGTCTGCTAATCATTTCCCACTTAGCAAATCTTCATATGAGAATATGCCTGTGTCTCCCATGGAACATAGTGAGCTGGTGTACATGTAAGCTGAATGTAAAAGGCAGAGTGCATTTCGTACAGTATCTGCCAGGTCTGAAATCTATATGCCAAGATTATGCATTATCCTATCCAGCTCACTATCTGTAATTCATATCCAGTACTATATGTCCAGAAAACAGATACAATACAATATAGTTATATTTTATTTTTTATTTTATGTTATAAAGCATATTTCATATAACTGTATCCCAAAATACTTAACATTCAGGAAAGATGTGGTAACATGAGAAGAAAGAAAACATGCAATAAATTTCATTAGAGCAAGTAGTGTAAGAGCGGGCTGTCCTCAGTGTGTCTTACCACAATTTCTGTAAGGTATGGTTGCAGAGAATCATTCAAGTGGTTATGTACAGCAGCTGATCTACAGTATTTCAAGGATTACTGATAATGCAAGTGGTCAGTTTATTTTGTTTATAACTTGTTAATGCTTATTACATGGAAATTAATATACACAACTTTGTCAAAGGGAAGTAACGTTTAGTTATGAGTTGATTATACTGAAGTAATGAAAGCAATACAATTAACACGGAGTCAATTATCTTAACTTGCAACCTCTAACAGATACCACATCCATGATATGACAGCTGAGTTTATTCACATGCATGTGATAAGCTAAAACACTTGCTCGTTAGTGACAGAAGACCTCATCAGCATTATGACAGAAGGGTACAGATGCATAAAAAAAGAAGAAGAAAAAAAGAAGGGTACAGATATATCACTGCAGAGCAGTACAGTCAGACACAACATGACAAAGATACATGTTTTGTCTTTGTAAGGATTCGTCAGTGTGCAACAGCTGTGCATCACCCTAGAAGAAGGAGGAACCAGTCTGATGAGATCAGTGGTTTGGCTTATGGTGAGCCCAATAAAAGAAAATATTTTAAAAGATAAAAATCCTCAATGCAAAAGCATGGAAGTAACGGTTACCTGGAAAGGGCATTAGCAATAAAGCCAAGTTTCAAAGAAATACAGAATTATACATGCCCCCTAATGCAAAACAACTTGGGTTACTTACCCAAATCCCAAGGAATGAAATGTGCTGGCTCAGCTTTAAGCATTATTGAATGATGCCAAAAGGCCTTTCAAAAAATCTACAAAGGCTGAAAGTGTCACACACAGACACGTTTTACTGTTATTATGACTTGTCAGTGTGCCATAGCTGTGCATCAGTTTAGAGGGTAGGTCACAAAACAAAACTATTGCCTACTTAACAAACACACACACACACACACACACACACACACACAGAGTCACACCCTGGTTGAGCCAGTTGCTACTCTTTTTCTGGAACTGTTTTCTTGACATTGGAGCTAATGCCTTCAGCTCCAACCCACTCCCAGCCGGTACATATCTCCCTCAGGACTTAGCAGCTAGAGCCCTCATGGATTGCCCCTTCCCCCCATGCATTCTCCTCACCCAGTATACACATCCAGAATTCTCAGGCATGGGTGGCAGCCCAGGCCTGGGAATGATCCAGGCTTCATCCACCAGTTACATTTTCCACTTTGGCCCTGCACACCTCCCTGACATCGGGTACAGCCCAAAGCTGGCCTCACATGCTGCTGACATGCCCCTGTGGAGGAGCAAGCTCCTCAGACCAATACAGGGGTCATTTGAGTGGCAGTTCCTGATGCTGCCCATCCCTAAGCTGGGAGCACTGCTGCATGAGAACAGCTACTGTACTCAGCCATCAGGCCTACCCAACCCAGCTCCTGAGTCCACTCCCAAACCTGGGTTGCCAGTGCAGAAGCACAAAGTGCTACATGCTAAGCCATCAAGTGGCCCTGCTGCCACTTTTGAATGATAACTGGAGAATGGAATACATTTTTATTGGGGTATTGCACATGACTAGGGCAGTAATAACAAAAATTTAAATAAACATAACAAATGTTGAAAGTGAATGACACACATTGGGCATTGACATACTGTCAACTGAAAGTTAATATACACCAACATATCACACCCCTAGATTTTCTCTGTTTTCTCCAGATCTTCCATTTTTCCATGGAACATACTACAGAAAGGATAATGGATGGGCAGCAGTGAACAACAACAACACTGTGTTCACTTTGAGAGATTGTCATGACAACTTTGAGAAGTGAACTCAGCATTGTTGTTCACAGTTGCCCGTCTGTTGTCTTTTATAGTGTATGGTCAACAGCGCAACACTGGAGCATTTCTTAAAGAGAGTCGTACAAAAAGGCATTTTTTCTGCCTTCTTGAGTGTGACCTAACTTATCGGTTACATATTGTCACACACATACCTGGTTCCTGTCACAAACCCACTCCTGGGGGTCAGGTCCACTGAGCTCACAGTGCCCACCCTTAAGTGCAATCCATGACTGGGGGGACAGGGATACCCTCCTCATCCTTTCTGAATGCTCGCCAAGGTCACAACTGCACCTCTGCCACGAGGACCTAGGGCATCCTTCTGACTCTAGATAAGGGAACAATACCAGTTTTGAGTTTTGTGGCCAAATATGAACCCTTAATTTGCTATTACACAAAGGAAGAAGACCTAGGCATCACACTCTCTTCGGGGATAGCAGTATAAAAACCTGATATGGCCTTCTCCCTACAGGACATGCAACAGCCTAGTTCAAAATCCCTACCTACTCTTCCCTGAGACTGTTGTATTCTCCCTATCCTCTCAGATCCCTTACAGACCCTTTTTCAATTTGGTTGCTATTGGTGAGACCCCATTTGTCAATAAGAGTTCTCATAGATTATTAATACTGTTTCCCAATTCACATACAAAGATATATAAATCTCACGCAGGCAGAATTTCTTTAGAAAAACAAAAGGTATTACTAAAATACTTAAATAAATGCAGTTACAACTAAAAAGAAAATATGCTAATTTGAGTTACAGTATACAGGAAAAAAATGGAAAAGCATATTCATGTAAATGCACTAAAACTGTTAGCCAAAAGCCTACCTTATATTTGCAGTGAATTTAAGTCCAGAAAAAGTATATGAAGGGTTTCAGTTCCACAAACAATGTGAACGCACACACCCCTTCAAAAGCTACATGAACAGCTGCTTCTTTACTGTCTCATAAGTTTATTTGCAGTGCCAGCCCCATGCGGTGTGCTGCTCCCAGGAAATGTCTTACATTTCACACCCTCTGGTGCTTCAACAGAGGGTTTCATTTCCTTTAGTCCAGGCAGCCACACTGGCTTTTAGCAGTTTTGTTCCTGTTGTGTCAGACAGAATGTCCAGATGAGAATGTGTGCAAATGCCCTGAGCTGGCCATCCCAGTCTGTGGATAGCTATTGGCCTTAATATTTTCAGACCAGCAGGTGTCTCTTTTAGGCAAGAAGATGGCACTCTTGCTCTTTCCTTACAACCCCATTCCTAGCTATCCTTTGATGTGTCAGTGTCCCACAGTAAGTTAATTCACAGTGCCCTGTCAAGAATTCACATAGGTTTGCCAGAGGATGTTTCTCAACACCAGTTTCCTTGGATCAAAGCATTCTGTTTTAGAAATACGTAGTTCATAACAGGTAATTGGATTGTGGCATACCACCAAACATTTTATTCCTCTTTTTTTTTTTTCCAATTGTTTAACCAGGAGTAGCACACTAAGCTAAAAGCTTATTTACAGGTGCAACCTGGGAGTACAGGGAAGTTAAGTGACTTGCTCAGGGTCACACAGTATGTAAGTGGGGGCTGTGGGATTCAAACCCAGGTCTTCAGATTTGCAGCTCAGAGCCTTAAATCACTGTGCTATACTGCCTCTCTGTTTCTCTTGGTCATTTAATTATGGGAGATACCCTTTGATTAGTTATCCCCAAAGCCTTTCACAATAACTTGTCAGATTCCTGGCAAGCAAGTTGTATTTCCAGGTCAAAGGAAGGCCAAAACCTTTTTTTAGGAATCCAGTCTTTTCTCTATGTCCTCTTGAATTAACACTGGCAATTTGTGGCATGTACATATACATAAAATTACATAAAAAACATATATACAACAGAATTATAGCTTCAAATAAGGACTAGCAGTGGAGTAGCTCACTACATCCCTCCCTCCTATACTGAATTTGTGGGAATCCAACCCAATGCATGGTATGATTTTCACAAAATTCAATTCACTGCTCTATCGGTCAAGATAGCCCATCTGCATTGGCATTGGCCTAGCTGGCCTTATGGGTAATGGTCATATCATAGCCCTGTAAGGCAATACTCCACCTTCAGAGACAACAATTCATTTTACCCATCTGTGTGAGCCACACTTGGGAGTTATGATGGGGCTGTACCTTGAAGTGCCTCCTGTAAAGGTACGGCTCTAATTTCTTCAGGGACCATATCAGCGCAAGGCATTCCTTTTCAACTGTGGAATATGCCTGCTCCCGGGAAGTAACATTTTGCTAAGGTACACTATGGAGTGATCTTTCCTTTGGTTAGAGGTCTGACTTAGGACTGCTCCAATCCTCACATCTGAGGCATCTGTCTGGACCATAAATGGTTACTGTAATCTGGACTACCAAAACAGGGGCACTGCATAGTGCCTCCTTTAGCCATGTGAAGGCTCATTCACAGGCTGGCTCCCATATTACCTTTTTGGGCATTCTTTTCTTTAGCAGACCAGATAGAGAAGCTGCCAAGGTACTGTAATTCAGTACAAGCTTGTGGTAGTACCCGGCGGTCCCTAGGAAACTCCAAACCTGCTTCTGGGTTTCAGGCCTGGACCACGCCTCTATCGCCTTAATTTTGGCTTGATTGGGATGAAGTTGCTCCCACCCTACTACAAGTCCTAGATGGGCTACCTCCACCATGGCCACCTAGCACTTTTCAGCCTTGACAGTCAGCCCTGCCCTCTCTATCCTGCCCAACACTTCCTTCAGGTGGGGCAGATGTTTCTTCCGACTGGTATTGAAGATGGCAATATCATCCAGATACACCACTGCATACTCTTCAGTACCATGTAACACCTTGTTGACAAGCTTTTGGAAGGTGGCAGGGGTGTTCTTCATTCCAAAAAGCATGACCCTGAATTTGAATAATCCTACTGGAGTGATGAAGGCTGACTTCTCCCTAGCTCTGGCAGTTAACTCCACCTGTCAATAACCTTTTGTCAAGACAGTGGTGGTAAGGTATGTCGCCCCTCCCAACCTGTCCAGTAGATCATCCATTAGTGGCATTGGCTGGGTGTCAGACTTCATGAATGCATTGAGTCCACGATACGCCACACAAAAGCGAGTAGTGCCATCTTGTTTGGGATCGAGGAATACGGGTGAAGCCCAAGCGCTGTGGGATTTCTGGATTACCCCTAAATCCAGCATTTCCTTCACCTCCGTCCTGATGTCCTTAAGGATGGCCTCAGACACCCAATAGGCTGTCCACCATATGGGCGCTTACGTATCCATGTCTACATCATGTGTCTGTAAGGGGGCCAGTCCAGGCTTGGCTGTAAAAAAAGGGGCAAAGTCCACTAAAACATCCCTCCCTTTCTGGCTCTGTTCCAGGGTCAACTGGGGTGACAGATTGATTGCCTCCACAGGGGACTCATTCTTACTTTCCTTCAGCAAGTCCAGTAGGGGGTCTTCTTTGTCTGTCCCTCCCCAGGACTACACACTACAAATACCATGTCTGTCCCATTTGCATATGGCTTCACCACGTTGACATGGTACATTCTATGAGTATGTCTCCTGTCAGGCAGTTCTACACTATAGTTCACATCATTAACCTGTCAGACTACCTTGTATGGTCCTGCCCACTCAGCCTGCAGTTTGTCCTTCTGGACTGGAATTAGGACCATGACTTCCTGACCTACTCTGTAAGAGTGAGCTCTGGCTCTGCGGTCGTACCAGACCTTTTGCTTCTGCTAGGTGGCTGACAGGTTGCCCTGGACTGCTCCCATTACCTCATTCAGCTTTTCCCTAAACTTTAGGACGTACTCTGCTATGGGAGTTCCCTGGGTGATGTGATTGCCTTCCGAGTCTTCCTGGATTAAGTCTAGGGGTCAGGCACCCTACATCCATATAAGAGTTTGAAAGAGGAAACCCCCTATTGACTCTTGGGGCACCTCCCTGTATGCGAACAACAGGTGGGGAAGGTATTTCTCCCAGTCCCTCCTATGCTGTTCAGCAAATGCTTGGAGCATCAATTTTATGGTACCCTTAAACCTTTCCACAAGCCCATTGGCTTGCGGGTGATAAGGTGTCGTGCATCTTTGCACCACCCCACACTTCTCCCACAAAGACTTCATCAGATCTGACATGAAGGTACCCCTTCAATTAGTGATAACCTCCTGTGAAAACCCGACATGGGAGAAAATCCCTAGCAAGGGGTCTGCCACTTTGTCTGTCCTAAGTGTGGAGAAGGTGACCACCTCTGGGTATCGGGTGGCATAATCTAACACCATCAGGATAAACCTCTTCCTGGAGGAGCTTGGGGTACTCAAAGGTCCCACACTATCCATTCCTACCCTTGGAATGGCTCCTCCACAATAGGCAAAGGAATCAGGATGGCTTTGGTTTTACTACCCGCCTTCCTTATTTGTTGGCACTGGTGACAAAACCTGTGATATTCCTTCAACTGCTGGTTGAAGTTAGGCCTATAGAAATTCTGGGCAAATTGCTGCATGGTGTGTGCGATTCCAAGATGTCCAGACATGGGGATATCATGAACAATTTTAAGCAACAGCTCACAGTACACCTGGGGAATGACAAGCTGCCTGCCCATCACCCCTCTTTCTGTCCTTACATCCTGTGTATACAACAGTCCATAGTTCCAGAATAATTTGTCTCACATCACCTCCATGTCCCGTTACATTCTGCACAAGCCCTCAGCCTCTCCAGACTAGGATCAGTCCTCTGAACAGCTGCAAATTCTTCACACTCTCTCAAGGCATGGGACATGTCCCCCTCGAGTTCCTAATCTGGGGTTCGTAGCTCTAGCATCAGCGCATTCATGGTCACTGCCATTCCTAATGTTCTGACCATTGGTTACCCCTCCCTCCTCAGAGTAACCTTCTGTAGCTGTTTTATGAACTGTTACCTGGGGAAGTCCTAACTCCCTTTCACTACTCTCCATGTCAGAAGACATAGGCTGGGGAACCAGCCTCCCATTGTTTTCCACAGGGGCTTCTATGGGGTCCAGGGAACCACAATCAACCTTTGCCGTCTGACTGCAGGTAACTGCACCCACCACCCCCTTCTGGAGATTGTTCCCCTGTAATCACATCCAGGGCAAGGTTGTCTGCCATGGCCACTTTTTGTACCCTCTCTCCTGTCTCACTCCAGTCCAGGAGAACACTAGCAAGTGTCAGAGTTTTCTTCTCCCCAGTGAATCCCCTCACTATTACAAACTGATTAGGTATAAATTGTTCAGGCTCAGCCAAATCCCCTTTTACTAAGGTAAAAAGATGCCCCTGTGTCCCTTAACCCATGGGTTTTCCCCCTTTTTACAACAACAGGTTGCACGTGCTCCCTCATGTTTATGGGTATGTTTTCAGGGATACACAGTGCACCCAACTCTGTTTGAGCACCATAGAAACATAGAATTTGACAGCAGATAAAGACCGCTTGGCCCACCCAGTCTGCCCATTTCCCTACCTAATGGATAAGCTGCAGATCCTAGTTAACCAGCAGCCTAATTCTTTCTACCCCCACCCCCTAGAATTGCCTTATGACTATCCCATGCATGCTGGAATTCAACCACTGTTTTTGACTCCACAACCTCCTTTGGAAGGCTGTGCCATGCATCCTCAACCCTTTCTGTGAAAAAATACTTCCTTACATTACCATTGAGGCACCCCCCATCTTCAAATTGTGCCCCCTTGTTCTTGCACACCTCTTTTTTTGAAAGATGCTACCCTCTTGGACTTTGTTGATTCCCTTGAGGTACTTGAAAGTTTCTATCATGTCCCCCCTCCCTCCTTTCCTCGAGGCAATACATATTAAGCTCCTTTAGTCTCTCTTCATATGTCTTCCGGTGCAGACCCTGCACCATTTTAGTTGCCCTCCTCTGGACAGCTTCCATCCTGTCTATGTCCTTGTGGAGATTGGGTCTCCAGAACTGGACGCAGTACTCCAGATGGGGTCTCACCAGCTGTCTGTACAAAGAGATAACAACTTCCTGTTTTCTACTGGTGATGCCTCTCCTTATGCATCCCAGTATCCCCCCAGCCCTCCTTACTGCCCTCTCACATTGCTTGCCCACCTTTAAGTCATCTGATATGACTACCCCCAGGTCCCTTTCCACTTTTGTTGTTGTTAGTATCTCACACCCCATTGTGTACTCTTCCCCTGGGTTTTTGTTTCCTATGTGCATTACCTTGCACTTCTTAGCATTGAATCTAAGCTGCCATACATTTGACCATTCCTCTAACCTTGCCAAGTCCCTTCTCATCCTTTCCACCCTACCTTGTGCATCCAACTCTGTTGCAGATCTTTGTGTCATCTGCAAAGAGACATACTTTTCCTTCCAGTCCCTCTGCAATGTCGCTATAGCATACTTGGGAGGACCAGTCCTAATACTGAACCTCCCAAGTGTACCCCATACTAGTAACTCCTTCTTCGAGTGGACTCCATTTACTATTACCCCTGTGTCCTATTCTCCAGTAGCCAATTTCACTCAGGTTATCATCTTGGGACCCACTCCCAGGCTGGCTAACTTGTATATTAATCTTTTGTGTGGGACTGTGTCAAATGCCTTGCTAAAGTCTAGGTAGGCCATGTTCACAGCCCCTCCATGATCTACTACTTTGGTCACGCAGTCAAAGAAATCTATTAGATTCATTTGGCATGACCTTCCCGCTGTGAATACATGCTGTCTTGGGTCCTGTGCCCCTCTGGCCTCTAGGTACTCGACAATTCTTTCCTTCAGAAGTGATTCCATCATTTTCCCTATCACTGAGGTTAAACTAACAGGTCTGTAGTTTTCTGTTTCTGCCCTGCTCCCACTTTTGTGAAGGGGAATCACATCTGTCCTCTTCCAGTCCTCAGGTACCACCCCATCCTTCCATGATTTGTTAAAGAGGGTAGTCAGTGGTGTCACTAGTTCTACCCTTAGTTCTTTTAGAATTCTGGGATGAATCCCATCAGGCCAACTCTGTGCCTTTCTAGCACACTGTCTAGCAAGATGCCCTGGCTGTTTTCAAAACCAACAATCATCATTTCTTTTATCCAATAAATCCTTTTTTTGTAATGTGGGGCTTCCCCATTTCTGTGGAGGCAGTGAGGGTTTTAGCTGCACTTAAGGCATGCTTTTCCCCTTCTGCACCGCCACACCCACCTCACTCCCTTTCAGAGTGGGCCTGCTCCTGAAATAGCAGTCCGAGAGCTCAACAGCCTGCTGTGTTGTCTTGGGGTCTCAGTCCTCTAACCAGGTTTTTAGCTCTGCAGGGTAAGCCCAAAATAATTGCTGTAGAAGTACAACTGTCTCAATTTTCTCTACAGAGTTTGCTTCCACTCCCTCCCACCAAAGTTTCAAAAACTGACGTTGCTTTGTGGTGAGTTACTCATAGCTCATGTCAGTGCTTCTCTGGAGCTTACAGAACTTAACTCTTTATGCTTCAGACATTAATTCATGCTTTTTGAGCAATGCAGCTTTAAGTTTCTCATAATTAGTACTGGCCTGATTATCCATTTGGCCTAGTGCCTCACACCCTTTCATAGTAAGCAGCAGGAATAGCTGGAAGCTGCAGGACTCCCTAGGTATTTTAGCCTGGATACAGACCTTTTCAAATGAATTCAAAAATGCATCCATATCCTCCCCCTCTTTAAATTCAGCTATTAATTTAGAATGTAACTCATACTCTAGTCCTGCAGTTGCAGGTTCACCCCTGCCACTTACCTCCTGTGGTGCTGGTTGTTGGAGTTTTAGCTTCTCCAGTTCAAATTCCCTCTTAAGCTCTTTTTCCTCTCTCTCTCTCTCTCTTGGCCTCTCTCTGAAGCCGTTTTTCTTGCAACTTCATCTCAAATGTCTGTTGATCTCATTCCTGCTGGGCTTCAAATCTTTTCTGCTCAAATTCCAGCTCCAGTCTCCTCAACCCTAGCTGCAGCCTGATCCCTTCTGACTCCAGCACTGTGGTGACCTTCCCCTGGTGCTGTGGCTCTGGTTTCCCTCCGGTCTCACTGTCCTCCTCCCTGGGACTGGACTCTGCAACTTCCCTTGGCACCCCCACACCCAAGGTCTGGTTCCTTTCAGTCTCTAACTATGACTTGAGGTAGTGGGCAGTCACTTGCTCATCAGTTGCCACAAGAGCCTCCACGAGGTGCTTTTCGGTTCATCCCTCGCACTAGACCCCTCTTTCCTGAAACAGCTGCTTTAGGTAGTCTGTAATGTATTCACTGTAGATGGAAGCCATCTTCTTCCCTAACTACAGCTACACTAGCTTATACCTGAGGGAAAAAAAAGGTAGGTAACTTTATATTATAACCAAATTTTATATATATATATATAGATATACATATACATATACACACACACACACACACACACACACACATACACATGCAGTGGCGTCCCCCCAGATGAAACCCAATTCTGCAGCATTTTGCAGTACTCTGCAGAATGCTGCAGCAGACCTACTGAATAAAGCACTGGAATTTCAATGGAAATTAGTCCCTTTTGTCATTCAGAAATATGTGACACTGCCAGGATGAAGTGAATGTCATAGTTTACTGCATGATAAAAGGGACTAATTGCCATTGAAATTACATTGCATTATTCAGCAGGTCTGCTGTAGCACACTGCAGAGTGCTTTGAAAGTGGGTTTCATCCTGGGGGACGCCACTGTATATGTGTGTATGTGTGTGTGTGTATATATATATATATATTTATTTATATATATATATACAGTATACACACACATTATTTTTTTGTTGTTGTTGTTGTTAAATCTTAGCCTTGATTGTGTATGGACTGTTTTCAGTTTATCAATCTGATACACTGGGCTCGAATCCAACTGTTATGCCTGTGCCACCATAATCTCATATCGCAACAGTATGCAACCAAATCTCTTGGATCCCACCACTGCAAACCAGATCTGTCACAAACCCACTCCTGGGGGTCAGGCCCACTGAGCTCACAGTGCCACCCTTAAGTGCAATCCATGATGGGGGAACAGGAATACCCTCCTCATCCTTTTTGAATGCTCTCCAAGGTCACAACTGCACCTCTGCCATGAGGATCTAGGGCATCCCTCTGACTCTGGATAAGGGAACAATACCAGTCTTGAGTCTTGTGGCCAAATATGAACCCTTCCTTGGCTATTACACAAAGGAGGAAGACCCAGGCATCACACTCTCTTTGGGAATAGCAAGTGTAAAAACCTGATATGGCCTTATCCCTACAGGACACACAACAGCCTGGTTCAAAATTCCTGCATACTGGTCCCTGAGACTTTGTGTTTTTCCCTAGCCTTCCTGATCCCTGACAGACCCTTTTTTTCAATTTGGTTGCTATTGGTTAGACACCTTTAGCAATAACAGTTTTCACAGATTATTAATACTGTTTTCCAGTTCACACACAAAGATATATAAATCTCATTCAGGCAGAATTTCTTTAGAAAAACAAAAGGTTTTGCTAAAATACTTAAATAAATACATCTGCAACTAAAATGACAATATACTAATTTGAGTTACAGTATATAGGAAAAAATGGACAAGTATATACATGTAAATGCAGTAAAACTGTTCACTAAAAAGCTACCTTATATTTGCAGTGAATTGAAGTCCTGAAAAAATAGATGAAGGGCTTCACTTCCTGTAGTCCAGGCAGCCACACTGGGTTTTAGCAGTTTTGTTCCTGTTGTGTCAGACAGAATGTCCAGATGAGAATGTGTGCAAATGCCCTGAGCTGGCCATCCCAGTCTGTGGATAGCTATTGGCCTTAGTATTTTCAGGCCAGCAGGTGTCTCTTTTAGGCCAGAAGATGGTACTCTTGCTTTTTCCTGACAGCCCCATTCCTAGCTATCCTTTGATGTGTCAGTGTCCCGCAGTAAGTTCATTCACAGTGTCCTGTCAAGAATTCACATAGGTTTCCCAGATGATGTTTTTCAAGACCAGTTTCCTTGGATCAAAGCATTCTGTTTTGAAAATGCATAGTTCATGACAGGTAATTGGATTTTGGCATATCTTCTGAACATTTTATTCACCTCTGTTTCCCCTTGGTCAGTTAACAATGAGAGATACCCTTAGATCAATTATCCCCAAAGCCTTTGACAATAACTTGTCAGATTCAGGTTGGAAGAAGTAGGCTGTTGGTTAACTGGGATATGCAGTTTATCCAGTAGGTAGGGAAATGGGCAGACTGTGTGGGCCAAGCAATCCTTATCTGCAGTCAAAGTTTATGTTTCAATGCTTCTATGGGTCTATTCCTGGCAAGCAAATTGGCCTTCCAGGTCAAAAGAAGGACAAAACCTTTTTTTAAGAATCCAGTCTTTTCTCCATGTCCCCTTTAATTAACACTGACAGTTTGTGGCATGTACTTATACATAGAATTACATAGAAGAAACATACAGTGAAACCTGCCAGGCTGAAGTGCAGTGTCACAGGTTTCCTGCATGACAAAAGGGAACTTTGAAATTGCTTTGTTTGCTGTAGTAACTCTACTGCAGAATTCTGCAGAGTTGGGCTTCATCCTGGAGGGCTTCACTGTATATACAACAGAATTATATTTACAAATAAGGACTAGTAGTGGAGTAGCTCACCACAGTGCCAGGTGATTCTGTCTGTTTTCGTTCAAACTTCTCCTATGTCTGCGAGGTAGTTTTTAAATATTTTTATACTTAATTCTGATTTTTTTAAGTGTCCTGTAGACTTTCTGTTCATTTATAAACTGGTGTACAGTGGACTCCATCACCAATCCCTAATTTTTCAAATGAAACTGACAAAGGGGGAAAAAAGAATGATTGGCATGGCTGTCATGGTTACATGAACATAAGGGCATTCTGTGTTGTACCACCACAGTGACATATTCAACATGGTACAGAAACAGTTTGATGTCACTATAATGGTACAACAAGCCTAGGAATTCATTGAACTCCATGCAGAATTGTGCTTTCCCATACACTATAGAAAACTTTTGGCAGCCATAGTGTAAATGAACAAATTTTCCATGGATTCAATGGAAATAATGATAGATGGAATTGAATCTTCCATGGTTCCCATAAGTGTTTTCCATGGAAAGAGGCACACAGAACATGGAACAGTATAAACTTCTGTGGGATTCCAGTGGAAAGACATAGTTCCAAGATATTATTGAGACAAACTATTTGGGGTGCAAATTTTAATCATGAAAACGCTGGAAAATATACATTTCATTTTGACTTCCATGGAAACCCATGGACATATATGTGAATAATCTACTGTTTTCAAACACAGTTTCTATAGTATGTTCCGTGGAATCCATGAACAATCTAGGGAGAGAATTTTGCCATAATTAAAATAAAGGTAATACAGCTTACAAAGCTACTGACTGTGTTCCTTTACCTAAGGGAAGAGACATGAGCAACTGGTAAATTAAGTTTGGTTTTGAGTTGGGTATTATGAATTGGTTTTGGCTTAAAGAATTCCACCAAACCATTTCAGCTCCCAATGCAGTTGCATGGCATAAGGCTGACTACAAATGGGCTGGGGGAGTACAGGACACCTTTTAGTCAGCAATGGATATTTGTTACTCTCGCTTACTTGTGGCAGGTGACGTTGACATGCCACTGCTGTGATTTCTTTTTTTTTTAGTTTGTTGTGGTTAGACAGATTCTGCAACCTGCTGTACTCAGACCACTGTGGCTCACTGCTTAGCTACAGTAATCGTTCATGTTGTTTGAACCCAAGGCTTATATCCCCTTGTAGTGTTTGCTTTACTTCCATGCCAATTACTACATTCTCCCTGGACCCATATATTTTTAAATTATATAATATCACACAAAAAAAAACTATTAATTAAGAAACATAAATGAAAATATATTAAACAGAGAGCATTACAATGCCCTTCACAATAGTTTACCATCAATGGAGGGTGACGTTTCCTTTTTTAAGTAGATTTTTTTTTATCTTTTTATGTTTGAAATGTTTTTAAAAGTTATATTAATTGAAAATTGAACACAGCCACTGCTTGCTGGAAGTAAAAGTTTTAGTGAATTGACTACATGAGATCTGACTAGAAAACTGTGCACCTGTGTGTGGTGGGTCACTCATTCCATCAGCATCTAGTTCAAGATGAGCAGGTTGACAGGTGTCACTTAATTGATAATGACTTACTGTAAGTGTCACACATGATCATATTCAGCTTTGTGGTGATGACAATGTCAAAGTCATCATAGTCTCATCAGAATGAGGACTTGTGGGGGTTGCTAGCATCCAAGAAGGATGAAACACATCTCATGCCCATGTGAGCTACAACTGCTGCCAACAAATGGGTTGGAAGCTGAATTCAGCACAAAAAAAGCACAAACACAGCACACTCTGAAGCACAAAAAGAAAATAAATAATGCAAGTGCAAACATGTTTTTAATAAGACTCTAAGTAAAAAAGTATGAAAAGCAGTACTAAATCCATACTGGTGAGCCTGATTGGTGCCCCAGTACCAGTGAAAGTCTGGGAAGAATTGCCATCAGGAGATGTAGGACTGGGAATAGTAATAGATGTTTAGTTTAAATAAATATGTGCACTTAGCACTTTAATCACATGTTTGCTTGTGTATTGTTTGGTTTTCTTGGTATGCAAATAGATGTCACATGTAAATAAACAAATAAATAAAGATGATCTGTGATAAACTGAGTTTGAGAGAGGCTAAGAATACAAGAGTCTCAGGATCTAGCCTTGAACATTAGCATGAGGCAACATCCCCAGTTGTATTAAAGCATCGTTCAGCAGTGACTGCTGTTGGAAGGCATCTAAAGCTACTTTAGTCGGTGGAGGCCTAATAATTTGTTTTGACAGAATCAGACTGCATCAGGATTTCTGTTAGACAGTGACTCTGCTAGATAAGCCAGCATCATTTACAATGAAAACACATCATAGCCTGCCTTGAAAATGTTTGAGCACCACCAGCATTAAGCATCCAAAAGCTTCATTGTCTCTGAACCTCACAGTTAAAATGTTTGATGTCATCAGGCTCACATCTACCACTGCATGAAGAAACTGGAAGAAGGGAAGTAATATGACCAGGAGGATGTGTATGCACATTTTTAGTGATTTCATAAAGATGTTTTTGTTGCTCCACCATAAGTCAATGCAACAGTTTATGTTTGATATCATCTATGCATCCAGGAAGAATGAACAGATCTTTATTTCTGGGATCTAGAAGTGTTATCATGCCAAATTGTTTATCTGATCTAATGTTGTCAAAGCTGTTATCAAACTGAGTAAGAAACAGTTCTGCCACTTCATGAATAAGTGTTACATCCTGCTGCTGCTACTACAACTCATATGAAGTAGTGGTGTCACCTCCTCCTTCACTTTCATCATTCTGGTCACCAACAACAGTGTCAGTAGTGCTACCATGCCTAGTTCCACCAACAACTTTGTTTTGTTGGATTGCTGTAGAAGATTATAAATAACAGCATGTGTGGTATTAATGTAGATTCGCCATTAGTGTGACCATGCAAAAAACCTTTGCTGATTCTTCACTGAAATCTTTGGTGGCCTGTCTATATGATCCAAAAAGTGGAATGAGCTTTGCAGAATGCACCACAACACCTATGGAGGAAACCTCCACAGTCAATATCCACTAATTTCGTAGTAATGAACACAGGTTTCTGTCCCACTAGTTTCACTGCCTCATAAAAGATGGGGTATCTAGGGAGCTGCCCAGTGGTTGTGTGGATAGCATGTGATACTCCCATATAACTGGCCCTGGTTTGGGAGCAAACTTGGGAGCTTGGTCAGGCAACTTGGCCTGTCAGGTCATGGCCTGATGGTTCATAGGTGGGGGAGGATTGCAGGATAAGGGAGAAAAAGGGAAAAACCCTATGCCCTCAAAACCACCAGTATGACATCATCAACACTCTCAGGCACCACTTTTAGTTTATCTTTGCAGGCTCCGACAGTTGGGTGAGAAGCTGTTGGGGCTGTGAGTTCGCCAGTATATGATTCAATAGTAGCCAGGGGGAGGGGCACCGCAAAAGCAAATAGGTATATGAAACAAACTCTGGTCAGAGCCATCCCAGCTGCTATGCCATTTTAAGAGCACTCATGGGGATCCAAGAAAAAAATGCAGTTTCATTTTGCTGGAAAAAAAGAACCCGCTGTGCCACAATGGCCACTGTGAGCTCCCTGCACATGATCGACTTCACCGCTACTGTGGAGGTGAAATCATGCATGCGCAGCTGCAGAAGTGAAGTTGTGCATATGCAATGAGCCCATGGCAGCCTTCTTGGGCAAGGTGGGCACTTTTTTTCAGTGAAACGGAAGCGATGGGCAGCAATCAAATAGTGAACCCATGGAGGGGGGGAGTGGCTACTACAGCTGTGGAGGGGAGAGGCAGCAGAGAAACAATAGTAAAGCACTGACCAGAGCACTGTGGAAGAACAGAGGGAAGGAATCTGGTCAAGTTCTTCCACCATCCCTTCTCTCTTCTCTCTTCTATGTGACAGAAATACATCAGCATGGCTCCACCCATGCAGCTGCAAAAAGATGGAGTTCCACTGGGTGGAAGCATCTCCAGTTAAGCAATGCTGTGAAGCGTTGTGCTTTTGCTGGTACTGGAGGAAGAGCTCAGCACATTTTGGGGAATTATGTAAAAATGTAGTGATATCTCATAGAGTTTCAAATGTTTTTTTTATTTTTAATTGTGCATTTTTTAAAACAAAATGGTTAACTTCCAGATTCATGCATTTGCAAAATAAGTTGCATGATAGAAATCACCAGCATCCATTTCCTTCAGCATGTTTCTGCCACTGCCCATCATAAAGATGTCAATGCTCAGATCATGAGGGTATATCCAGATTGTCCAGCAGTGATTGGATGAACTGCAGAATATTTTCCCCAATGTGATTCCCCTTATGATTGACATCATAAGTAAGATACTTTCTCTATTGCTGTATATTTGTGAGATTGTTTGTTTCAATATAACTCCTCGGGGGGGGGGGATGGTGGTGGCTACAGTAGGGCAGGAATGGGGAGTGCTTGATTTTGACATGACAAAATGGACAGTGAGATTCAGAAAGCTTTTGGTTTGCACTACTACTAAAGATGTCACTAGCAAAATGCTCATAACTGCCCTCTGCCTCCTTCAGAATGTTCCCCATCTGTATGCATATTGCCTTGTACTTAATTGGGAAAACTTGCTGAGCAAACATGATGTATAATGTAATGTATTTGGGCTTCACTTCATGCTAGAGTCGTTCAAAGCCATTGACTTTTACCATGGAAAATGGCTAAGGGTCAAAGGAGATCATCTCTCAGATGACTTGTATGGTTCATACATAACTTGGCTGAACAGGTGGCAGCTTAGTGCAGGTGTTCAATGACTCAGATTGTGTAGTTTATTTGCAATGAATTCAGGAGCTGTCCTTGTGAGGTGTATGCTGGGCCTGGCTCTGGCTGTTAATGGTTGGACTGCTTGTAAAGCTGTTCTGGTTCCTAGGGTTGCATCAGTTGGTTTCTGTAGATGCCATAGTGGCTGGATTACTTGAATAAACCAACTTATCCCACCACACCTCATCCCCAAATGTCCCTGCTGCTGCTGGTCCATCTAACCTGAGTGGGTGTTACGAATAGGTGTTAGAAAGATTCCATCGTCACATTTTAAATGATTATCTAGAACACTTGTTCCCAATGTTCAAGTAGATGGAACTGAGCTTAACTTCATACCATAGTGGCTGGTATGCTTTCAGTGGATCTGTGGTGTCATCTGTGAAATATTTCCACACTGCAGAGGTTCTCTTTATTTTGGGTACATTGGGATGGTGTGTGTGTGTGGGGGGTGGTATTTGGGAGGAACCAGACAGCAACTGAAAGATTATTAATCTTTTTTTCAGCCACAGTGGAATGATGTGGCTAGGAATGGTCAGGCAGGGCAGCAGCAGTAGGTGATATATTAGTACAGAGCTGATCATGCTGTGGGGGCTGAAAGCAAGGCATGGCTTTAGACTTAAATAAAACTAAGGCCACACACACCAATCTCTTCTAAAAGTGCTACCATGTCACCCAGAATCAACCATCTATATGATTCCAATCCCCTGTCAGCAATGAAGTTCACAATTTCCTGCAGTACATCCCCCTCATGCTCCAGAGGCTGGTACGTGAGTAGGATTCTGCAAACCTACATCTTGACCCCCACACATGGTTACATATTCAAACAACAAGGCTTCTATCACTGGGTGTGCAGTGCAGTTCAACTCAGATCTAAAGCACATGCCCCCCCCCATCACTCTTCAGGCAGTGTACCACAAGAATCCAGCTGGGACAATATCATCCAAGACCAACAGGCATCATCACTCAGCCATGTCTCTGTGATGCAAGCCAGATTAAACAAGGAAACCAGAATTAAGTCTGCCATGATGGCAGTCTTGTTCCTTGCAAAGTATCACTCACAGGGATCAATGGAGGTAGCCATCCTCATGGGGTATGCCTCCCCGATGGTGACACCAACACAGCAATTTACCTCGCTGTTGACAAAATTGACAGTTCGCCAACAGTTCACTGTGTTGGTGTGCCTGAGACAGGTACACATTGTCTCCCAGTCCTGCACCCCTTCCCTGAATCAACTCTGACTCAGAGTTGATAATCATTAGTACACGAGGTACAGGGAGCAGAGATCCCTCATGGGGGCAAAGCCCCCTGATAAGAAAATGGACCAGGAGACAATCTGGATTTATGTTGACCGCAACTTGCTGTCAACATAAATCCCATCACTGTGATGCTGGTCAACGAAAGTGTTGTCAAACCGGCATCGTAGAACCACTCATGGGCAACCTGGGTATAAGAACGAAACATGTTTTGGATCACTTTAGGCCTCACTATACCCCTGGGTATCACCTGGTCCTCACCAATCCATTAATGCCCCTCCCATTAGCCATCCTTGACTCCCACTGCCTACCTCCATGCTTCCTCACAATGCCCACCTCCCTGCAGTGTACATACACCACAGCTGATGGGGATGTCATGGAAGGAATGTAGATCTAGTAGTCTAGACAGAGAATAGCTGAGCCAGGGGCCCCAACACCTAAACACATGATCCCATTCAAATCAGCACAGACCTCCAATAACCCAGCTTCCTAATAAATTGCAAACTAAAATAAAACACTCCTGCCAATCAAAAAAAAAGAATTCCAAATTTCCCACACTATCACACCACCACACACCCACAAATATGTTCATCCTCTAAAATACCTAAACACACATACATTCAGCTTATAAATTAAATTACCAGCACAGATGTCTCACGATTAACACACCACACACTCACCTAACCTAATCCAGGCTTACACCAAACCACCACCCAACCAAAAATAATAATAGAACATAAATAAAATAACAGTTTTTACAAGCATCAGGACAGACAGCCAAGGGTGTATAAGTGTATAAAGTTCAACTGATAATGTTGTAAATAGTTCTGAATCCAGTCAAAATATTCACATAAGGATGAAATACAGAACTATATGTATTGAAGGGTTGTGCAAATGTACTGGGACCTCAGAAGGAGGAGTAGTTGTAAAATTCTCAATAGCCCCCAAAGTCAATCTTCTCTGCCAGCAGCTTCCAGAATTGCCAGTGGGAGCAGTAATGCTCTAACAGATATCAAATTATTACCGTGTACAGTGGTATGATACCAATTAACCAGATCTCTGTTCATGATTTCTACTGCACCATGGCAATAGCATCATGATAGAGTGAACCTCCCTATTTATGAAACTGTTTTATAGAGTGTGCTTCACACTAGCAGATGCTATTGTAATATAACAGGTGGTGCTGTGCTGTCACTGTATAAGCATGTGTGAGCATTGTTGTGTGTTAGTATGCAAGTGTCACCTACAGGTCTATAAATTCATGTGATTGAATCATGTGATTGCTACAGATCCTTACTCTCTTTGCAGTATGGATTAGTGCTGATCACAGTGATGCCATCTGCTTGTCCCAGTATTGTGCTATTCTACCTCTGCCAGCTGGCAAATTACGCACCTAGCTCTCAATCCCCCGCTGGTGTTTATAGTGACCAAGAGCCTATGCAGGTATGCAACAGTATATTTTGCTTTACTGTACTCTTGTAATCATTAAAATTCTGTAATCTTATAATCTGATAGCACTAAGCAGTGGGGAATGGTTGACCTTCCACCCCAAGGAGACAAGTGACCCATGGGATGCTCAAACCTCCTCCAGTCACCGGCCCTCCAGTGTCCTCATGTTATTCTTAAACCCAGGTCATGGGTAACAACTCTGACTCTGCACCAAAGGGAAGAAAATACTGCAATTGAAACATTTTCAACATCAAAAGTATTTCAATCCTTTTCTATCTAAAAAAGTCAATGTCTCCCACATGTTTAAAATGCCAGGCTCATCACTGCTTTAAATTCCTCTTGTAATGTTATCATGCAAACAAGCAGGCAGGCAGTCGGTGACAGGCAGAAAGTACACTGTAGAAACAATACTAGGAAAATTGCATTGGGAATGTTATTTTCTTTGGAACAGAAACAGACAAAAATATTTAAGCATGATCTGAAAAAATTAAGTTTCAGCTCAAAATATTGTCAATTGGATTGCTACATGTTTGAAAGAGTAAACAATGTTCCTAGTGAATAAATTAAATGCTTTCATTTTTTCCTCACAATATCTATATTATGCATTTTGTTCCAGTAGGTCCAGCACCTCCAAAGATGGTACGAATCCCACTGTGCACTTTGGAACAGAACCATCTCCATGTGAGGCAGAAGGACTTCTGCTTTTTCTATTTGCTTCCATGGCAATGCAGACATCCAGCTGTTTTTGTTTGAGTCATTTTGGGACGATGAACAACAGTTTTAAGGCATCCACTGCAGAGGTCGTTACAGCAGGTGGTGCTTTGTGTACTTCATCTGAGTTTCTTGAACTACTGTATGCGATTTCATATCAATTTAGGAGTCCACAAGACCATTGTGTGTTCTAGTATTTTTGGTGTACAATTATGGAGTGTGTGTGATTTCAAGAAGCAAAAGATTGCCTGGTGATGTCTGTTAATGTATAGGTGCCTTCAGAGTTTTGGGCCTCTGCACATTTTCAGACACTAAAAGATCCACAGTAAATCCTCATGTTCTTGACATACAGACCAGTACCTGCAGCATGTCATGATAATCCATTCTGATTGCCTTTTGCTTGTCATTGCCTGTAATTAACAGCTCCACTAACCAATGGGATGCTTTGATTTCCAGATCTACCCGTAAGGGAGATTCTTTCTTTTCTGGAGTGCCACTCTCATTTCTTTAGCCATCTACAAGAAGAGAATAATGGATTAAAAGTTAAGCCTTGAGAAACTGTTTCACTTCAGTGGCATACGAGTTTTGTCAATGTCTTCTCAAGCTGGAGTTCGGTATTTCAAATACCACTGGAAAAATATTTTAATTTCATTGACTGTCTGTGGATTCAGTATATTAAATGATAGTGCCTATGAAAGCATTTTGCTTCAGTACCATGCATCTCTTGATAAGTTTATGTAAGCTGTGAGTGGAGAATGGGTTAATGGTCTGTCATCTGTCATTACCTATGTTTCCCAGCTTCACTAACCAATGGGATGCTTCAGTTTTCTTCTGTACGTGCAGGTCTGTCTTTGCTGGACTGCTGCTCTTCTTTCTTTAGCCATCTGCTAGAAGACAATGATTGAATGTTACTGTAACTCATGTGATAAGTTAAGAACACACAAACACAGTTTCTCAGGCCTCAGCTAATCACCAAGAGATACACAGACTGGCGCTGCTCACTTTTTAATTAGTCAAAAACCACAAAAAAAAGTATGGTAGTTGCTATAGTTTGTAAATACAGTATCATACAAAAAAAGCTGACCACTCAAATTCAGGTTATAAGCCAACCATTCTGGAGTATGGCTCATTTATTAGAAGCATGCAGAGTACATGGGTATAGGACCATTAACTCATGAAATTATTTTAAAAGTTAAAAGATTTATTCATGCACACTTCAGAAAGAAACACCCATGAACCCACCAACGTTTTAGGGTCATGTAGTAAGAAGTCCAGCACTCAGTTAATTGCTTTCTGGCACAGCTTAAAACAAATCCATCGGCTGTTGAAAACAGATGTAAATATATTTGTGAAACTTCCAAAATGGCAAGCACTCCATCCTGTTGCAGGAGACTCGGTCACATGTGTGACATTGCACAGCACACACACCTGCAGCTGATGTTTCAGATGCTTCTTCAGAGCTAGGTGCTGTTTGTTTGTGGTTAACTCATAAGAATCTGTGTCACTTCAGTGGAAAATAGGTTTGTCGATGTCTTTTGAAGCTTGATATCAGGGGTTTAAATCCCACTGGAAGAATATTTTTATCTGCTTGGTGCTCTACATTTTTTATAATACTCAATGCACTAAAAGGATGGGCCCCAAATAAAAACATGTTCTCACAGAGAAACTTGCTGCAGCTCCAATGGGAGTTATGGCTCAGGAAACTAGATAATAAACTTATTAGAACCACACTGAATTTACTAAGGCACTGTTCAACCAGTTTTTTAAGGTTAGAAACAGGTATGCTACCAAAAAAAAAAACAGAATTCTAGTAAGAGCAATTAACTTATGTAGCAGAATAATGAAAATGATGGAGAGACGATTATCAAATGATGCTGGTTAGAACATCAAAAACTAATGGTAACAGATAACTTAAGCTCCTTTTGGTTCAGTAGGTTGAACATAATATTTAAAAAAAATGGGATGTACTGATCTCTGGTCTGACAGAGCATTAAGTAACATAGATGTTACAGTCAGGGAAGTTGCAACTATACTAAACGACACTGCAATGCAGGAAAACATTGCTAGAATTCATGATTTGGATGTTTTTGGTTTATACTCATGCATGAAAAACTACTGGGGCCTTGAGAATTACTTGATTCATTGTGAAAATAATAAGCATAGAAATATTCTCTGTATACTAATATTGAAAAGTCTAGGCCTCCTTCCCCATAACTTGAATAGATTTGTTGATCTTATGTTGGAGAAATGTCACTGTTTGACTAAAACAATAATGAGCCCAATGCCATGTTCTTTTTGAATGTGAAAGTACAGCAAATCTTAGAAAGAAATGGCTCGAACCACTTCTTCCACCCCACTATCCAGTCCAGGGCATTATATCTTATATACTCCAGTTTAAAAAGGTTAATGTTATGTATGGGGTTGTAACACTTTTTAGTGACTGTAAAGTCTGAAAATCTATAGCTAACTGTATTTTTTCCATGTATTCATGTATGTTGATGTGAAGAGTATGTGTATGTTAACTTCCTATGATATTTATGAACACATGTAATGTAACAAATCACTTATGATGTTATACATTTCTACAAATAAAAATTGAACTGAACTGGTAGATAGTAAACTACATACAAAATGAATGGCATGCAATGCTTTGAAGTTGGCACCCAAAAGTCTGACTTGATGACAAGTGGTGGATACTATTACTCAAAAAGCTCACAATTTTAAAATCTCAGAGCAAACCCTACCTGTATATTAACAAGCTGACCAAGTAGCTGTTAGCATTCGGTTAAGGAGCACTGCCTGTGTGTCTCAGGGATGCCACATCTGGATGAATTTTGTGTTCTGATAGGTCACTGGTGCTTAAAGAACTTTAATTGTTTTCCAGACAGCCCTGCATTCTGTAGATAGAACTGTAGTGAGACAGAAAGAAAATAGAGGGCCCATCCTGTCTGCTTCTTCTCCAGCTTAACAGTGACTATAACGATTGTAACTATGGATACGTCATGGCTTATCAGAAAGATTGTTACCATTACTAATGATGTGCAACCTTTAATGCCATTCTCCTTCAGTAATCTGTATAGTCCTCCCTTAAAAAGTGTGAGCAGTGCTAGTTTCTATAGTCTTACTAGGCAGACTATTCCACATGTCAACTACCTTCTGTATGAGGTAGTGTCTAAATATTTTCCCTTATACAGCCCCCCCAATTTGAGTACATCCTCAGCTTCTGTTAGCACTTACTAACTTAAACATCTGTGTATGCTCCACCCTAACATACTGAGGTTTTTTTTTCCCATAATAATTTTTATTGAATTTTCATAATAACAAAAACAAGCATTTATCAATGCCGAATGTTTGCTTGCTGATATTAGTATTGGATGTGCTGGAGTTAGACAGATGCAGAATAGAAATGGCAGTGAAGTATTGAACTCACGCCAACCCCACCTCCACACTGCAGAGATCGACAGGCATTGGGGTGTGCCTTTAGGTCATCGCCCATAACGTTTACGGCATTTCACCTCACCCTATCTTGCAGATACTGACAAGTGATGAGGTGTGCCTTGGGGTGTTCAGCTTCACAATCACCCCATTTCATAAGGAGGACATATGCTGAAATGGGTGCAGTATAGGAGTGTGGGGTGAACTCTGGGGCTGGAGAGTCCAAGGCACACCTCAATGCCTGTCTTTGGCTTCAGGGTGGGGGGTGGGGGTGGAATGGCATGAGCATTACAGCCAGTAATCCAAAGGCACACTCTTGATGCCTGTCAGTCTGTACAGGGTGGGATATTATGGTTAGAAACCCTAACACCTAACCCTAGCATTTGTTGGTATTTGCACTACAAATTTTCAACATGGCCTTTTTGTGACCTCCACCACATGAAAGCACTTGGGACCTCTGCTCGTGAACAGTGGCACTGTGATTTTGTTAATCTGTCCTGAACCATGATTTTCCACAGAGACTGTGCCATTCTATGCCAGATGTGTGAAAACACAGATTGGGCAGGATGTGAAAAATGACAGCTGTACCATTCATAGGGAGATGTGAAGAGATGACAATGTTGAAAATCTGGAGTGAAAATATTAAAAACGCTCAAACTTCCACGTGTACTTACATGGAAACTATGCAACGCACGCTCGTGACACAGTCATTTAGTGGAATTCTGTCACCAAATTTTCAACATAGGGATTTTGTGAACTTTGTTCAATGAACACTGTCACTATGATTTTCTTAATCTGTCCCAAACGTTGATTTCCCACAGTGACCAAAGTCACTAATTCTGGTCCCTGTACAGTATATAGGCACTCACTAATGTGCATCATTTGATAATACAGCAGCAATTAACAACAGAGGATGACTGTGTTCATAGGCTGACAAGTGAATACTGAGTCAGCAAAGTACGTGGGGGTAATCCTTGTCTTGGAGAGGGCGGCAAGATGAATTCTGGATAGGGGAGAGGTAGAGGGGAAGCCCAGCCTGTTAGTTATTAATACTTAGGTTTAAAGATGCCAATTATCTAAATGAGAGGCAGCACTGGTAGTATGCCACAATGCCTACAACCTGAGTTCCATAAAGAAACTTAAATTTGCAGTACAAATTCTCACGTTGTGAATGGAAGGTTGTGGATGGGCTAACCTGGCACTATGTGCCCTCATCATAGTGCAGGTTACACAGAAGGTCTGTGCCCCATAGGGCAGAGACCGGTGTTTGCTTACGATAAGAGAATGGTTGTAAGGGCAAACCTGGCTTCCCAGGTTACTCTAAAATGCACCTAAACACACCATAAAACAAGGAATTAGCCTCTAAGCCCCTAAGACTGAGGGCTAAGTAATTACATGTTGTCTCCTGTTCTTGCTCTGGAGCTAGTGAAGGAAGTTGTCCAGGCACTTGCAACAGTCCACTATGGTAAGTGGGAGGCGAGTAGTACGCCCAGTCTGCCAGCTCTTACATTTAAAAAAAACAAACAGTTAAATCATATTACAATAACAGGGTGGATCCCCACATCCTTCCCTCCAATAAACCTCAAGAAGCATTCATTCAGTAGAGAGCACATAACCCTCATCGGTGAAACAGCTGCTTGAATTAGTAAAAGAGGAGACAGTAACAATCAAAAACCACACAGTAAAATTTCATTGGCTGAAAGATATTTTGGACCCCACAAGCAGCAGCAGTTACAGTTTGATGATAAATTTAGCAACTGGAATATTATAGTACCAGGTTTACTTTGTAGTTATTATGTCCATTCTTCACTGAATTCCAGGGGTTGAACACATACATGGGTAACTCATGCTTAGAAATGATCCATGCAGCGCCAGACCAAAAGTCCTTCAGGTGTGAGTAACAACAGGAATTGCTGTATGAGGAACTGAAGCAGCAGAACACCTGTTTTTCCCAATAGGAGGGACCAAAGGCACATTGGGAGTGGCAGAGGGTTCAACACTCATCTGTTCAACTTCCAGATCTTGAGAATGTCGAGATGGTGGACCTGAAGAGGATCTCTGGCTATCCCTACTGCAGCTTCTCTTTCAGGGCTTCTTCACTGGTAAAGCTTTTTCAACATGGTTGGTGGAAATGCTTGACTATGGTTTGGGTTTCTGAGAGGTACTGGAATTGAAGGGTTGTCTTGACCCTTGTTTAGCTGCTGTGGAATATAGAGGGGGGGCTGAGATAATAGGACCAAGCTGGGCTGCAGAGAAGGTGCTTGCAGTTGAGTTATGTGTGACTCGAGACTTGTCATGAGGGAGAACTCCTCGAATACTAGGCTCTGAGTGTTCTGGAGCAGGAGAGTCTCCTGCAGTATTTGAACAGTACCGGCTGCTAGACTGTGGTGGAAGGGTATTGGCAGAAAGATTCTCATGTGTAAATTACAAATAGTCCCAGATATCTTGAAGATTGTTACATGTCACAAAACTCCCCCTTGCCTCAAGAATCACTACGGTAGCTGGGTACTTAAAATAATACTGTGTTCCTGCTTTCTTAAATTCCTGCTTGACTTCAAAAAAGGCCCTTCACTTGTCCATATGCTGCACTGAGAAATCCTGAAATAACAATATTTTATCCCCATTACAGTTCATACTTTTTTTTTTTCATGGGATATTCTTAGTATCTCCTCCTTTATGGAGTACCTGAGGGAGAGGGTTTGGAGTTGTTCTGGGACCTGGGGCCAATTGACCTATGCACCCTTTCTATTTCTAACTGCCATGGCCATTGGTGTCTGAGTAGATCTGGCAAGAATCTTTGTAAAAATTTAATCATATTGTTTCCTTCCCACCCTTCGGGTACCCCCAAAATCCTTAGGTTGTTTCTGCCCCCCATGTTTTCTAGGTCATCTATTTTCCCCAGTAGGCAATCAATTTGTTTACCCTGGCATTCCATTACTGTGTGAAGGTACAAGATTGAAGACTGCAGCTCTATAAGTTATGTGTCTGCTTTATCTGCTCTGTGTCCCAGACAACTATTCTTCTGTTTAAGTTCTATTGTTGGACTTTTCACTTCAGCAATGTCCACTTTCAGTCCAGATTACATATCCTTGATCTGTTGAATGTCTTCCTTGCTGGCATTCCTGTTACCACAGTGTGTGGCTGTTCTGACTGCCTGCCTCCTCAGATCAACAGCTCTAACAGCTGCAGTCGGCATATTTGAATTGCGGCTTTGAGTAAATCATAGCTGTAGAGGGAGAGATGCTATGACAGTCATTAAAATTAGTAAAACCTGTTACTACACTGTAAAAACTGTTGGGGATTACTTTTGCCAGCATTTTTGAAACTGCTGGTAGTAAAATAAATCAGTAAAAAACAGGTGGAATTAGGAGCTTAATTTCAACCTGCCATCATCATTGGAGCGTCACGCGCGCTCTCCAACCTACTGAGGTTTGATATCTGAGTGCTTTTGTACCATTGATCTTATGTTAGAACTACTGTAGAGTATTCTACAACAGCATCTTGAATTCAGAATGATGGTACAGGCTGGCCCAGTGGCACAGAGGGATGAGGTGCTGCACAGCACCTTACCTTGCAACACACCTCCAATCAGAGTACAGAAACAAGCTTGGGTTCCTGGGGGCTGGTGTTGGGGAGCGATGGGAGATAAAGTTAGCAGCCAACAGGTAGCTCTCCTCTCCTGGGCAGGGGTGATTTGCCTTCCCGGCTCTTGGCTGCCACCAAGTGGAAGCCTGGTGGTACTGCTGATGCTTGAGGGGTCAGATGGACATCTGGGTGAGTGGATGGAGGCTGCAGTTCCAGATAGCATGTGCACCTCCGCTATCATGTGCTTTTATACCATGCCATTTTGGTGAAGTGGGAGAAAAACTGGTGGAAAAGGAGGGCACTGGGCTATATAAGCCCTGATCAAGTCACCATTGCTTGCCCTGCCACTCTGGTAAGAGGGGGTCATCTTGATGAGAGTCACTTGGGAGGGGTGGCCCTTTCTCCTGGCCCTGCTGTGTGGGCCACCCATGGGGGAACTCTCGAGGAGGAGTGGGGCTGAAGAATGGCAAATGGCACCTGTTGATAAGGTGGAACAGCTGCCCAGTCAAACCTAGAGACATAAAAACCTTTATTTAAAAAAAAAAAGGAATAATGGTACAACTAGGTTGCATGTCACTGTTTAATATGAGCAGTTACTAGCCATACATTGTAAGGGTCTAATACTACAGCACAGGGTCATAATGTCACGGTGAAAACCACGCACATCAAGAATGCCTCATACAAATCAAAATGTGGCATAATAATGTTGGCACAAAACACTGACCAGAACAAATACAACACACACCGTAGCACTCTCTTTGTTTTTGCAGGGGGCTCCACACCCTGCACCCCCAATGTGGGGGGCTTCCCAACCCCACACTCCCCGGACAAAATATAATCAGCTCCAGGGGGGTCGTGGACTTCAGGGAAACTTAAACTTTGGATCAGGGATTTTTTGGGCTGTCACAAAAATATAGGTGACCTGGGGAGAACCAAATCACTGCCCAAGGTCCCCACTACTGCCAGAGGCCACTCCACCAAGGAAGTGGCTTAGCCAGGCACCACCCCAGTAGCATCCTTCACCTTCCCCAACATCAGCATATAGCAACAGGGGTAGCATGCTGAAAGGACCCCTGTCATTGTAGAACCATGTGCGCTTTTTACAGCGGAGTATTCCATGCGCAGTTCAGTTCTTGCAATATTCACCCAGTACCCGATGCTACTAGGGAGCTTTGCAGGCAAATATAAAATAATCAACCTTTGGCCTGATGGTTCATATATGTCTCTAGAACCTGTTCTCAAATAACCCCCTTTGTGACACTTGATGTATATCTTCCCCAGATCCCATAAACTCCATTAGTGCAGGTTCTAACACAATGCAATCCACAGTACTGTCTCTTTTTTCATCCATACCTACATACACCAAATACTGACACCAAAGGCAGAATTCTGAAATGGATACACATTTAACAAAGTAACTGTGGCATAATAAATGGCACAAGTAGCACTTTGCACCATGGGTCCTGACATTCTGAATTCCAAGAGGTGGCCTCTGACAAGTCACAGGCTGCCTGTGCCAAGGTGGACTTATGCCACTCAGTTGCCCAGTGGCATGGTAGAAGGTGGGTTACGGCAGCACATGCACCTTTTTCCAAAAGGGTGGCTGCCATAACCCAAATTTGCATTCCAGAAGGTCCCGGGGAAGACCTCTGTCAATGTATGGTTAGACCAGCAATGTACTGGCATATGTACACTGTCAGGTGCCTTGCTCAGGAACCTGATGCTCTCCACCTAGCTCCATTTCCACACACTGCTGCAGACCCCCCCAAATGCATAATAGGAACCCCCCCGACCCCAATCCCTGGCAATACTGGGGTCACCCTGGCCTGATTCCTGGTAATGTGGTGTGGTGCCACCCCCTGGGCTGGTGAACTGCTGTCAACCCTCTGTATGGCCCACCGGGGCTTGCAGGCTCATTTCTGAGCATGGGGCTGGGGTGGTGGTGGCTGCACCCTGTCAGTGGGCAAGTCTGCAGCTTGCAGCACCCTGTTCAGTTGCACCCTCCTGTGGCTCACCACTGGGGGTGCTGCAACTCACAGGATGTAGTGGCAGGAACCCTGCCTTTACTGAAATTGGGTGCAGGGTGTATGTTGCACCGGCATATGTCACAAATCGCCTTTGGCCACGATATGCAACATAGCTTCTGGAATCAGGCCCCAAAACTTCTAAAACAACCCACACTACAAAACTGTCTCTTCTTCTGTCCAAAAACACCCTCAGCTTCAATAACTGCATGTTACATTTTCTATACATTTTGCCTAATAAAAATATTAACATAGTTTCCCTAAATCACTCTTTCCATTGCATACTAAGCCTATCAGTTACCTACAGGATAGTTTAACCACAATTGTAAGTACTATTGACAACAGCTACATTTTGTTAAAAACTGAGGACTGTCCCATCTAATGAGGGACAGCAGAGATGTAGGAATCCTAGTTAGTGTAATATAGGTGGTATAATCAGACATACTCTGCATAATGAGGAAAAGTTGAACTCTACTGTATGAATCTAGTGGTGTTATGTAGGACAACACCTGGACCCCCGAGACATCATAAGACTAGGTGGTAATAAAACAATCTTACATTAACGATATTTGAAGTTAAAAGTATTGTATGATTTCCACCATAAATCAGACATTCAGTTTCCCTTCCAATATGAATTCAACATATAGTAGGAAACACAACAATGTTTAGGATAGCTGTGTAGTATTGTCTTGTCTTGGTATCATTACTTTACATCTGTTATATACAACAGGTACAGTATGTGATCTATCCTAGCATTCTGTTTTATAATGTAAATAGGGACTACTGTTGTCATTTAGTGTGTGTCCTTTGAATTTTTCAAATGCAAACTTAGAACTTATGTAATAGTTCAACCTGCTCAGTTGTATAAGGACAACATAGACATTCTTTTAGATGTGTGTATAAGACATTGACTGTATTCAAGAAGGAGTTGTACATCTTATGAAAACCAATAAAAAAATAAAATCTGGAGGAAGTATCATTATCACAATGCAATGTGAGCTTAAGGGGACTATGGGAAAAACAAAGGATCCATTCCATATATGAAGGGGCAGCTGAGAGGTATGAATACTCTCTTTCCTATACGTGAAGATGACTTTCATACTTTCTTGTCTTTTACTGCACCTGATAACTGAAAATATGTAAAATCCTGCCAGGGATGGGGGTGTCTGATTTATGCTATGACCTCTCTCACAGTTATTCAAAGAATCACCAGTCTCAATATCCCTATGCAAACAATCTGTAGAGAATAACATTCAACCAGAACAGCCTTTGTTATTTTAAAATTCCTCATTTCTGCTATTGTCAGAGTGTGGTAAAGCTGTCAAGGTAATTAAATGTAGTCAGTTATCAGAAATTAGCATGTTTGATGAAACATTAATTAGGACTCTTTGTACTTCAAGATCAAAGTTTTATTTCCAGTCCCAACAAGCAGTGTTGATATAGAATACTGCAAGGAAGGCCATTCCGTTCACACAGAATATTGGCGCTGCAGCACCAGAGACCCTCACTGAATCTTTGCATCTGCAAATGGCACAGTCCTTACAACTTGAAAGTCCTAGCTTCAAAGCCAACTTATGAGATAAAAAAATGAATTATTAGTAGTCACAATGTAAACCCTGGTAAGCAGTCAATAACCCCAACCTACTGTACAAAAAAGGAGCTGTATTTTCTGTTGCTCTTTTCAGCCACTTCTTTGGAGTCGTGATCTACAGGCAAGTTTCTACTGCAAGTCATAAAGTTACTGAGTTAAAAATAATTTTTAATACTAATTAACACAATCTGATGAGCCTGTAATATTCGGTTAGTGTAATTTAAGTTGTTTGTCCCCTAGCTACATAATGAACATTTCCTTCAAATGTCATTACTGAGTAATTAGAAGCAATAATACAAGAATGTAACCATCTATGCCTGGGTCACATGTAATCTGGTTAGAAGAGTTTAACAGATCTTGTACTAGGGAGTTCTTTGAGGCCAGGTTCTGGCTTTATTTTTCATATTACTTGTGGGGGAGGGAGTTATTGATAACGCAGAACTTTTGCATGTCAGTGTCCTAGACATGCTCTTATTTGCCCTCACTCTTTTGCTATTTTTTTGCCTATTGCAATACTCCCTGGGTTGCACCTGGAAACAAACTCTGACACAGCAAGCCATTCCTACTCAATAGTAAATGAATAAACATAAATAAAAAAATAAAGTGCACCCTGCCGTAAGGTTTACATAATCTTTGACTACAGTCTGCTCCTTTTTACTAACCCAATTCATTGGCACACTCGCTTTCTCATGCCATCCTTTTTTGAACTTTACTTGCTATACTGTAAGCTGAAACACGAGTCACATATGGCAATGCAGCAGCAGTACTGGCCTTGGATGATCTCACAGCTGGTCCCCTCCCAGTTGCTTCAAGCAAGTGTCACTGAAAACAAAAGTGGAGGAGGGATGACAAAACCAGCTCAGGAACTCTGAACCCATATATTCTCTGTAAGCATTACCAACCACTAATGCACAGGAGGGAAATGACTGTAAACCAACACATGCACTTCAGTCATAGTCTTTCTCAGCAAGAGCCACTGAAAACACAGAGGATAATGTATAGGCAGACATACACAACAAACTTGTGTCTGCATAGAGAGGTATATGTGGTAACCAGGAACCCTGAGGGTGAAGCTTTTGAGAGGTTCCCTCATTGCCATAGAAAATGCAAAATGAACACACAGGTTTGCCTATGAATGGATGACCATACCTTGTCTTTTACAGTATGTGAGCATCCATGACTTATTCAGGCCAGATAGTTGTGTGTGTGTGTGTGGGGGGGGGGGGCACTTGAGGATTAGTGGTAGGCTTAAATTACCGATACAATGTGCAGCTTGTGACTGCAACTGTTTCTGCAAGTTCAGGATTAAAAAAATAGTTTCCAGCTTAACTGGCTACAGAAAAGCAAACAATAGTAGAGGCAGATGGTGTCACAAATGAACTAGAGTCATGACATAACTTTAGAAAGTTACCCCAAGCCCCCTCCCCAGTTTCATTTTCTCCAGACAACTCACCAGTGACAGTACTGAGGACATAACTTGTGCTTTCCACCTGAACAACTGGTCTTTCACCTCTGTCTCAGGTGACCTTGATACTGTCCTAGACAAATGTTCCACTATCTTCAATAGTATCTGCAAATAATTTGTTTCGGTCAAAAAAAGTTAGAAGTTGGGGTCAAGGGACATGTTAATGAATGGGTCTCTCCCGACATCATTAAATTGATGAGGACTAGGGACAAGGCCTGAGTCCGTTACACTGAGCACAAGGACCCTGCCTAGCTATCCCTCTACAAAGCTCTCAGAAACAAATTCAAACCTGCCATCAGAAAGGCCAAAATTGATTATCTCCAAAATAAACAACTTGAGGATTCATCAAATCCTCATCAACTATGGGGGACACTCAACTCCTTATGCGAGATTAACAAGAATGCAGAATCTATCATGCTTATCCAAGGGGATAAGCTGACAAATGACCCCTCTGAAGTCACTAACATCTTCAATTCCTTTTTCAGAGACCTTGATAAGCATACATCATCCCTTCCCTCTTCCCCCACCCCTCACCCACTCCTTCCCTGTCCTTCTCAAACTCTATTGCCGAGCCCTGCCTCAAGTTTTATTTCTGGGCCCTAAACCCTTTGAACACTATCAAGTTTATCCAGTGTAAAAACCCCAAACTCAGCAAAGGAGCAGATGGAACTGACTTTAAAATCCCCAAATGCACCATAATATATCTACATTATCAACATACTTAACTTCTCATTTTGCTCTGGCCAGTTCCCAAGCATCTGAAAAACTGCAACCATAAAAACGATCATCAAATCAGGGTCCAGGAATGATGTTGGTAATTGCTGACCTATCTTTCTCCTCACTTCCCTGTCTAAAATCATTGAAAAAGTAGTTTGTACCCAGCTCACCTCCTTCCTCGATTGCCATAACCTTCTCTCAGAAGCCCAGCATGGGTTTAGATCTAGCCACAGCACAGAAACAACCCTGGTGAAATTCACCAGTGATATTCACAAGGTCAATGACAAAGGCCAATTCACAGACTCTGTGTTCATCAACCTGACCAAGGTGTTCAACCAGGTTGACCATAGCCTACTTCTTGATACCATCCAGGCCTGCAAATCTCTGTGAACATTGTTAAATAGGTTAGTAGCTAAATCTCCAACAGATCCCACAGATCAGTGGTCACTTTTCCACTGACTGTCGAATTAAATATGGGATTCCTCAGGGGTCCATTCTGGGCCCAGTCCTCTTCTTCCTTTTCATAAACAACTCTCCAGATATCTGCCACTCCACTAACATTGTGCAATATGCTGATGATGTGCCCCCTTAACTGCACTGACAACAACCTGGGCACAATGTTTGGAAATCTGCAAGCAGATTTCAGCAAGCTACACTCTTGGTATTCTGCTAATGGTATGGTCCTCAGTTCCAAGAAGACCAAGTTTATGATATTCTCTGGCCCAAGAAAAAACATAACTTCAGGCTTAACCCTCGTGGACAGTCTTGGAAACGCTATAGAAAAAGTGGACACATTTAAACATGTGGGACTGTTCCTCGACCCACACCTCATTTTCAATATCCATATCACTAACCTCATTAAGGCATGGCCACTTTGGATTACTCCACCCATTAAGTAGTGATCACTTAAAGCAATATCACCACTTCACTAATACATACAGTAGTGGCTAAATAAATAGATCCAGCACATATTTTAAGAAATTTATATAATATAATTATATAATTATTTTGAGGTAAAAACTGGCAAGCATCTGCAAGAAGACTGATCACTATAATGTAGTTAATTACCTTACATGCTAGGCTGCGGCCAAAACCATGCCCCCACACCACCACCGACAATAATAAAGTATATGTATGGTATGTAAAAAGCAGAACAGCTCAGCATTTTAACTAATTGTAGTATCACAATATACCATTAAAATAAAGGCGCTATAATAAAGTCATTTACATCTCATGCCCAAGTAAGAGGTATGAAGACAGAAAAAAGACCAACCTCCAAATTTTTTTTGGGGGGGGGGATTGTTTAACCAGGAAAAGCATACTAAATCACAGCTTGCTTCCAGGTGAGACCTGGGAGCACAAGGAAATTAAATGACTTGCTCAGGGTCTAAAAGTATGCCAGTGGTGGATGTGGGATTCAAACCCAGATTTTCAGGTTTGCAGCTTGGTGCCATAAACCACTGTGCTATACTGCCTATTGCAGTATAGCATATATTGAGGCATTTATTATATTCATTTCAAACAATTCAGCATTTGAAATGATTACTGGTATCATTTAAGAGAAGGCATCAAAGAAAACATTTCATTCAACCCCGGTGGCTGATGCACCTTCAACTTATTTTGAAATGCACATCCCTGCTTTAAAAGATTTTTGTCCAGGTCACCTCCCCCAGGTCCCCAGGTTGCACATTCAAGTCCTTGAGACATACATTTATGTGGCCTGCCCTCTTTCATGATCTTGTGTTACTTTAGCAATTGTACCATTTTGATTTATTCATAAAATAAAACACTGCTTTTTAAACCATACCACTTTGCATGGTCTTTTAGTTTGGTTCTGGGAGCCTGACTCCAAGTTCTGTGAGTACCTTCTAAAGTTACATTATGGCTCTGGTTCATTTGTGAAGTTGCCACCTTCTATGACTGCCCATTTTCCTGGCTTGGCTCTGAATGCTTAACTCGTCTACTTTGTGGTTAAAATATCTGTAGGAAGAACTGAAAGCAATATTTTAGATAGTAGCATGCCCAAACTTATACATTTGGAACCGGTAACACGTACTTATGATTTTGTGGAATCCCTGTTCTTTAAAGAAGGTCTGTTGATCTATTACGAACAAAAGATATTGAAGCAGTAATGAAAACTTTAAGAGAGCCACATTTTAATAATAGAGTAGCAGATATAAAAAAAGTTTTTAATTCAGCTGGAGAGAGTCACCCTAAAAGCACATCACCTTTATTGGCAGAGGGTGACCCTAATGACCTATTGAAGAGAAAATTGAGTACCAACAGGGCTACAATTAATTAAACAGCCCACCTTTGGAGCTGATAGAGATACTTTTTAAAAGGCTGCTAACTGTATTTGCTGGACTTAACAGCAGGACTGATTAGCTATGTTTTGCAACATGCCCAAACAATTGAACAAGAGGTACAGGAATCATTCATTTTAAAAGAAGCATATGTTAAAAATTCTGAGACACATCATTATTATGAGATATATGTGCAACAGATGGAAATGACAATAAAGAACTATTACACTAAGATTAAACTCAAAAAACTCCTCCTCAATATCTCCCAAGTGCAGTATATGCCACTGCGCAGCAAATTTAGAAATCCTATTGTAGAAATTAAAGGAAAACTGTGACTCTCACTGGGATTTGAACCCAGAACCTCAGCAAGCCGTGCTTTAGCTCTTAACCAACTGAGCTATGAGAGTTCAGCCAATTAAGGCCCCTGAGTTTTCCCATGTGAATCACACATACATTCCTTTCTGATTAGATCAGATGAACTAAAGAATAAAATTCAAAAGGGACTGGCTAGATTATGCCAAAGACAGAATATTTCATTGGCGTAATAGAAATAACAAGTTTCCACCACACGCCATCATGAAAAGACGACAGGTACCAGCTGAAATAGACACATATACCAATGGATCTGATTCCAGTGGAGCTAGCACTAGAAGTTCTGGGCCTTTTTAGTATCCTGTGATAACAGCGAAAATAAAATGGCAACTGCAATGATGGTCAAGGAATAACAGTGACAGCAAATGGGCAACTGGGAACATCAGCAATCTCCGAAACTGAGACTTTTGGTTTTCACCCCCTTCCCAAGCTTTGTCCCCCCCCCAGAGTTGACTATATATAGATGCGAGGTGGCATAGGGGTGTGCGGGGTGCACAGTCCCCTGCAGAAATGCAAAACAGTGTTGCTGCACTTTCAGCGATCACTGTTTATTCACAGTCAACCTTTGCAGTCTCTCTCTCTTCTGCCATCGTCATAATTCCTTTGCCCTTTTGCTTTCCCATTTATCACATGCAACTGCCTTTTTTAGGTATAAACCAGGAGGAGATTCCCCCATGCTAACCACAGACAGGGAGAGATGTATGAACACAACAGTGGCTGAACTGAGCAACCTAAACAGCCCAACCTTCCAGAGTACCCCCAGCCAATGCTACTACCACTTCTGTGCAGACCCAGGCTCATCCACTTCATGGAAGAATGCTATAAGAAACAAAAGGCAAGGGGAAGTAGAAGAAGAGGGCTGTATGTCAGCAAAAGAGGGAATCCACAGTAGTGGCAACAACAGAGGAACAATTACAGGCAGAGATCATACTGGAGATAACATCTCCCACTGCTGTTATTATCTCCATATATAAACTTACAGATGTTGAGCAGAAAGTTCTAGAAAAAGGCCTAAACTATGTCCCTACTAGCAGCATTGATGCATTCTAAACAATGGTAGACCTGAAAAACATCACCAGAAAATTGGACTTAGCAGAATATTTTCATGAGGAAACAGCTTCTTTACCTATTATGAATACTAACGAGAATGATTCCAGCCCTATCGTCAGAACAGTACCAGCCATGCTATGGCGATCCAACCTCATAACAAAAGGACATTAAAAAAAAAGTCCACCTTTATCCCACCAAGCCATCCCACAGTAGTAGTTTTTTACAAAGCATGGGAACGTGACATAAAGAGCATGACTGAAGAGAAGAAAAACACTCACTGTGATAATTGCATGAACAGGGAGAGAACTGCTTTGCAAGATTTGAATTAAAATGAAGAAATTGCGACAAATGCAGCAGACCACAGTGGATCCAATATTATCATGGATCGAGTAAAGTACAAGAATGAAATTTTAAGCCAATTTTCTGTTGCTACTTTTTATCAAAACTTATCTAAAGACATGACTTTAGTGTATAAAAGTGAGTAGTAGTAGTTTTATTTATTTCTGGCACCCTTCCCCAGAGGCCCAGGGTGCCATTACAAAAAGAAGAATATCAACAATCCCCTACTTCATAGTCCAAGGTAGACAAATAAGTAAAATTCACTGATCACTAATAATATCATTGACTAAAATCAGCAAAAATACACAGTAGAGCCAAATGCCTGGGAAAAGAGGTAGGTTTTAAGATCTTTTTAAAAAATTTCAACTGAAGGAGCCTCCCTTAGAGCCCTCAGTAGTGTGATGTTGACATTTGCTTCTATGAGGCACTTATGAATGGCATCATTGACAAACATGTAAGAATATTTGTCTGTCCCAAAGCCAGTTAGGGCCCCAATATTTGGCCTACAGTGCAAGCCTGTCATAATGGATACATCTGTGCACAAAGCTTTTGCCCATTATACGCAACACCCAGTACTTCCAAAGGAGATGGAGCCTACATGTTAGGTGTGTCTATGTGGGTGAGCAAGGGCTCAGAGTGCATGAGAACCTACTATAAAATGTCATTGTTTACTCAGAATCCTGCCTAGCATAAATGTTTCTGTATTCTGTGTGTTCATTTAAAATTATTTAACTTACAATGAGTTTAAGGAGGTTTCCTGCAGAAAACAACAAGAAGTTAGTAACTCTAGTGGCTGAATGTAGGGGTTCTAGGACAGTAACAACAAAAGCAATTGTACTGTAAGGGTTTTTTTGAAATATAAAATAATGTTATTTTATTTTCAGTAGTTATCTAATGAAAGTTTATGCAGCTAGTGGAAAATTATTTTATAAGAAATGTAATCTCTGAAGCTCCTCCATCTTAATTCTACACTTTCCAAATTTCCTCTCCAGCTCTGCGTTCCCCCACCAAAAAAAAACAAAGACAAAACACTAGAAAGTAGTGCAGCACTATAGCCTAGAGGTTAGAGTAATGAGCTGTAAATGAGTTTGGTACATCCAGCAGACATGGGATTGATTCCCACAGACTCCACTTGCATACTGTGTGACTCTGAACAAGTCACTTAACCAGTCCAAAGCTCATAGGCGGCTTCTGAAAACAGGCAGGTGTGCCTAGTGGGCCTTACCTGGTTAATAAATAAAATGCCAATAAAAGCATCATAATGTCCATGACACGCAATGTTTCTGTCAATTATAAGCAGAGAAAATGCAATGGATAAATCTGGTTTGGGAAATCAGTTTTTGTCCACTGTAAACTATTGACCAATATAACAGTGTCCTTTAAAAGTGGGGTGCCCTGTGCCTAAAATTCATCAGAACCTGGTAGAACCTCCAGCCTGCCCCATTGTAGCATACCCTTGACTCACTCTACAAGATGTCTATATACTAAAGGACTGATTGAATTCATTCCGACACTTACAGAAAAGGCCCTGAAGTTTAATACCTATAGGTTCATGGGGCAATTTTTATCTCCAGATCAGGCAGACAGTGATGGGGCTTCCTTCACACTAGACTTGTATATGTCTATGTAGGAAAGTGTAAATACATTTTATCCCCACAAGAAAATCCATTCCATTACAAAACTGACATACAAGCTGTTTATCGATTACCTATTTTTGGTGTGGAGGGGGTACCCATCCGAGTTACAGAATTTTGTTGCATATTTTGAAACAATGAATTGTAATTTGAAATTTACAGTGAATATTAACATGTACACCATTATTTTTTAGATTTAGCAGTTGATGGTGGTGGCGGGGGTGGGGAGGGGATAAGAATGAGCGTATTTCATAAGCTCACATATAAAAAAAGATATGCTTACATATGATAGCTGCTACCCATGCCATACAATGGAAAATATTCCACAAGGCTAGTATGCATGTCTGAAAAGGAATGCTGGTGAACAGAAGACATATGAACTGGTGGCAGCAATTCTAGCAAAACGATTTGAAAAAAGAGGCTGGAGAAGCAAGTGTATTAATAAGGCTAAGGAAAAAGTAATAAATATGCATAGCAATGAGATACTTACTGTAAGCCTTGGCAGAAAACTGTACAAAACATGAGTAATTTAGGTTTTGTCACTACTTTCACCCCACAGAGCTATTTGGTAAAATCTGTTTTGAATAAGAATTGGCACATGTTGAGAACACAGGTCTAAAACTTGTATACCATTGTGGGAAAACATATCTGACTGGGTTACCCACAGCTTGTACAAAATTCAAGATATGCAAGGTTCCCAGTTCGAATCCTGCTACCAGCGGCTAGCCACAGATGTGCAAATTGTAACTTTTGCACTAGCAGTCAGGTTAGTAAAGTTTTCTTTTATATAGTAACAGGAAAGAACTATAAACGACATGATTTTGTGAATTGCAACACCAAAAATGTGATGAATGTAACAGTATGCCATTGCAAAGCATTTTACGTTTCAAGTTTCAAGTTTCTTTGTACACGTGTATGACAAAAAAAAGCATAACACACATCACAAAGTTAAAAACAATTAATAAATATATCCCTACAGTCTATTGCACTTGAGTATTAAACTTACATCTCATCACATTTTTAGTAATCAAATAGAAGCAATTGTAAATCTTGCTATACTGTATAACATTACAATATCATTAGAATTCAGTAGAAGCCCTATTATATCTTCCCTGCTTCTTGCACCAAATTTAAGCAAATATGGTGGAAGCCATTTCTGTCTGAGACTTATTAATTTCAGACACTCTAATAAAATATGTCCAGTATTACACTTCTTTGAGCAACCGCTCTTACAATCTACCCCTAGTTTAAAAGTATTCTTACCTATAAACCCTGAAAACATTGCCACATTGATATCAAACCTCAGACTGGCTATTATTTTGTAATGCAAATTGTTTTCAAACCTTTTATTTATTTATTTATGACTTTGGTAACCGGGAAGGTCCACTGATCCCAGGGACCATTTTCAGGCATGACCTCGGCCACGTACTGTGGCACAGAATAAATCTAAACAGCAAACATGTAGCAGAAGAGCAGTATTACACAAGTCAATGATAAAGGGTTACAATAGCACATTAGAATACACAAATGTCAGAAATAAAAGGCACAGTAACAGAGAAGATATGAATAAATCACAGTGTTTACAGAAAAATAATAACTACGAGATCCGACTAAGCTAAAAACAGTGCTAGGTGGAATAGTGAGCAGTCAAGAATCCAAAAAGGTTGCATTAAAAGATACACCAGAGGATAAAAAGTAACAAAAAGGTGGGTGTGGGGAAAGGGAGGAGGAGGAGGATGAGGGGACGAAAGAGGGGAAGGAGGGATTAAGAAAGGGAGAAGTGGAGAGACACTAGCTATATGGAAGAGGGCGGATGGGAGGGGGGGGCTACTCTGGAAAGCAATGGCAGGTGGACACCAATAGAAGCCAGTCATTGAGGTGGGTTTTGAACTGGAGGTGGGTGTCAATAGTGCACAGTTTGGCAGGCAGTTTATTCCATATTGTGGGGGCTGCCACGGACACGGCTGTAGTACCCATATTTTTAGAAACCCTGGGTTGTTCAGAGGAGGGATGCTGGTTGAGCGGAAGCAGCGGTGTGAGGTGCGGATGATGAGGAGGGGTGCAAGAGGAGATTCCTGGCCAATATGGATGGCAGAGTTAATTAAGCAATACAGGATGAGGTCAAAGTGGTCTTGTAGCGGGAGCCACACTAGTGAGTTGTAAAGGACACAGTGGTGTGTAGAGAAGGGTGCCAAAAAGGTGAACTCACAGGCACTGTTGTAAGCTGTGGAGAGTTTGGACATGATGATTGCAGAAATCCTGAAGTATATAAGAGAGCAGTGGTCCACAATAGGTATAAGATTACCCTGAATGATAGCCAGATGGGTCTCTGGGCTGAGATATTGCCGGAATCTGTGAGCAGCACCTATTTTTTGGTAGAATCTTAGAACTAAGGAGCTTATATACTTGATAAAAGAGAGGGAGGGGTCTAGCATGACTCCAAGATATTTGAAATGCTTGACATCATCCAGGGCATGGCCATCAGGGGATGTGATGCTTAGAGGAGGTTAGATTTGCATTTAGCTAAGAAGGGCTTGGATCCAAACAACATGGAATTTGTTTTTTGGCATTGACCAGGAAGAGGTTGTCAGAAAATCAGTTGTGGGCCACAGTATAGTTTAGTGAGAGGGCTGCGGAGATGAGTGCAGGAGACTTTCCACTACAGAAGATCATGAGGTCATCAGCATAGAAGAGTGAGTGACAGCTGAGTGCCTGTAAGAAGGGAGTTTATGAATAAGGAGAATAGAAGGGGGCCAAGGATGGAGCCTTGGGGGACACCTGTGGAGACAGGCAGAGTGGGGGAGCAGGCAGGGCCAATGCACATGAATAGAATGCTAATCTTCTCTAATATGTGTACTTTTCAATTTTCTATAAATAACAAAGCTGAATGAAGATGACATTCTACTCAAATCCATTTGTTTTGCATTATCAGATAGTCTATCCAATGCCAAACTTTGCAACATAGTAATATTTCCAGTTAAATCCAGATTTGCAATAGAGTATAACCGAATTTTCTGCAAACATTCATCTAGCTCTTTCGACCATGACCATCATATTAACTGTACTATTTAGTTAGGAACACTTATCCTACTATCTTTCCAACAGTCATATGGAATCCCATTTATATCTCTATTATGAAAAATGTTTTGTTAGGTAATTTACTTGGCATTTCATCACCTCAGATGTCAGTGACAGGGTTCCTGTTTCTGCTCTGACAAATTCTGATGGAGCCAACTGTGGTAGATTCAATGTTAATCTAATATATAAGTTTTGAATAGGCTCTAATGTCTTAACTTCTTTATGGTTTCCCCAAACCTCTGAGCCATACAAAATAATAGGATCCACCTTTGAGCAAAAAGTATTTAATAAAGCTGGACCTGAATTATTAACATATTGTTTTGCAAATTTATTTATAGCTAATACCAGCTGTTTACCATGTTTTTTTTATTTCTGAAATATGCAATTTCCATATTGATTTATTGTGAATCAAGATACCAAGATATACAAAACTATCAACTTGCTCTAAATACCTGCTATCCAATTTCCATTTATAGTTAAAATTCTTTGACTTATTTATTATTAAAATCTTAGATTTATCAATATCAATGGATAAATGTAGCATTTTCAATGTTGCTGCAACATAAGACATGGCTCATTGAAGCCCTAAAGTTGTTCTAGAAATTAACACAATATCATTTGCTTATAACAATACATTAAGCATGGTATCCATAATCTTCGGAGCATCATTATTACATTTATCCAATTTATGGACAACTTCATCTATATATAAATTAAATAACATCGGTGCCAACAGGCAACCCTGTTTTATCCATTTATTGGCCATGACTGGTTCTGTTAACTTCCCATCTGTTGAATATCTTATTTATATAGAGGAGTTTGTATATAAGTTAGATATTAATGCTAACAGTTTATTATCAGTGCCCCATGAGTTTAAAATTTCCCAAAGAATGCCCCTATTTACAGTACTGTATATTGTCAAAAGCAGCTGTCAAATCCAAAAATGTGAGAAATAAAACATTCTTACCTTCCCTAGCTTTTCTGATCAAATGATCTAACATAAATAGGTATCTGATAGTAGAGTGCCTGTCCACAAACCCAAACTGACGGTTGCTTAAGATATTATTTTCATTTACCCATGCATTAAGGTCCTGAAGTAAAATTTGAGCAAATATCTTAGCTGAGATATTCTGTAGTGCTGCAGGTAATAATTAATAGGTACATGTTTGGTTGTTTTTTTTAAGAAGCGGCACCAATGTGGCCACTTGCCAGGAGGGTGGAATCTCTTCTGTCTCTGTAATATAATGAAATAACTTAATAAAATTCCTATCCATCATTCTATATTATTTTGATAAATCTCAACAGGAATGCCATCTGTGCCAGGTGCTTCGTGTATTTTGTTTGTGCATAGATAGTCATTGCTATTTGTGCCTCTGTAATACTGGACAGAACATACCCTTCTTGTTCTCCAACTTTTTTTGTTTCTATAGCAATTCCATTTTCTTCCCAGGGTTGGTCTGTATCATATATTTTTTCTTAAATGTATTACCCATCCACTTGTGGGAATACATGCCTCTATATTTTTACTATATCCCTTTTCTGCATATAAGATTAATTTCCAAAATTCCTGCACATTTTCTTCATTTTATTTTTATTTATTTATTCATTTGTTAATGGGGTAAATGACACTGGACCAAAGGTCCCTTTTCAGGTCTGACCTGGAACAAAAAATCCAAAGGACAAAATACAAACAAAACGGAAACAATTAACACAATACATTAAATATTACAAACACACTGATACTTCACCAACAGAAATTCCATACATTTTTTCTTGAAACCAGCAATTGATGAAGTCTGTCAGATAAACAAGGGGAGGGCATTCCAATAAATGGGGGCAGAACTAGAGAAAGCATGGGAATCTAATTTCAGTTTAGACAATTCAATACTTAAAGTAATACCCACAGAAGAGTGCAGACAAGAACATTAAATAACCCATTTAAAGGAGACTTAGACCCTAGGAACACACTTTTAAAAACCATACAACAAAAGAAATAGTCAATTCTTGCAAGCGGAGCTAACCAGCCTAGTTTAACATACAATAGACAATGATGTAATCATGGGAATTCTAACAAAGTGAATTGACAAATACTGTTATAAGACACCTTCAAAAGTTGCAATTCCCTACATCCCAACCCCAAATAAATATGAGCAACATAATCAAAAAGTGGTAACAAATAACCAATCACAATAGACTTCCTAACCTCAAAAGAAAAATAATCTTTAAATTTGTAAAGCAAACCCAATCTTTGATTTATTGTCCAAGTGATTAATCTAATATGGGGGGAAAATGACAAACTAGGATCTAACAAAACACCAAGATATTTAAAAAGAAAAACCTGTTCAATAACATTTCCATCTCGATCAGATAAATATAACATTGGATTTAAACTCAGCATACCCTTCGTCCCAAAGACCATGAATTGCACTTTGCATTAGGGCCCATAACTTATTATTATGTTTACTTTTTTTCTTCTTATGAGCATTCTATATTTTTTTCATAATAGGATCAAGCCTTTGTTATAATTCGGATCCACATTTTTCCTGCTTAGTCTGGATACTTTATTTAAAAGTTTCTTGAACTCCCTACAGTGATTATCATACCATGGAACTTTTCCTAGAGCTTTTGTCCCTTCCTTAACAACACAAGCTTTTTTTTTTTATTCATATGCAAATTAAGGTATTCAAACCCATTAATAATATTATTATAGTGTATGATTAGGGTTTATTGTGGATGGAAAATTATGGTTTTCCAAATCCTGTTCTAGGACAGTTCAAAGGTCAAAAAAGTTTTTGTACTATCGTTCTGACTTCACGATAGTACAACAACTTCTTAACCTTCAACTGTTTCCCGACTGGCTGAAACATTGGCTTTTCAAAAAATACTGTACAGCATGGTGGCACTGGTAAGCAAGCGGTTGAGCACAAGCTTTTCAGATAGTTTGGACACGGACTGCCATAGTTGGCACCCTCTTTCCAAACTATCAGTTTGTCAGCAATTTTTAATTTTTTTTAAATAAATCAGTGGTCCCTCTGTACAAAGCTAAGCTGGATGACAGTAAGCAATGGTACCTTCGGGGTTGGCAGTGGAGCGGAACTGCAGTGAGGACCAGGAGAAAACAGCAGTGTCTGGACAAAGTACAGAAACTAACAAATCCTTGTGAAATTAATGTGGCACAGTTTGTGGGGAACCATGTACTATATAAAATAACAGATAGAGAACTGTGCACGTCAAGGCTGTGTTTCCATCTCGGGTGTTTGATGACAACATAATGACCTCTCAAGCTTTGCTCTCATGGTCTATGATGTCATCAGAACCATCAATGGGACTACAGCCTTGTTGTGCACAGTTCTCTAGCCATTATTCTATATATCTACTGCAGCCAATATGGCCTCTTTTTTTCACAAGGACATTCTCATTGTATTGCAAGTTATCCATTTTTTTCTTTCATTAATAAATCCCACTTAATTCTAGTATTGGTAATCCTCATATGATGATCTCCTTCCCTTTCTATAACCCAGTCCCAACTAGTATCAAAACCATGTTTTAACTGTAATGACAGAGCAATAGGGAAATGGTCAGACATATTTTCCTGTAGTACCTCAAAAAGTTATGTTCTTGTAAAAAGAGGACTATCTACTTAGGCCAGATCTAACAGGGATCCGCCGTTCTTGGTTGGAAAAGTATATTCCCCTAGTCTATCTTTCTTATTTCTTCCATTTACAGTACAGAGATTATGCCTAGTGATAGAATCCATAAAAAGGTTGCCCTTTTTTATCTTTCCTCTGATATTTAGATTTTCTGAAAGGAATATTACAATAATATCCCATATCTTTGTAGTTGCAAAATAAATCCAGTTCATTACTGTTACCCACATGATTATTTCAGTCCCGAATGAGTATTATATGCTTATTATTCAACTGGCCACAGTAATCCTCTAAAACTTGTGAAAGATGCCTCAACTGATGTTCATAGAAACATAGAAACATAGAATGTGATGGCATATAAGGACCACTTGGCCCACCTAGTCTGCCCATTTCCCTATCTAACGGTTAAGCTGCAGATCCTAGTTAACCAACAACCTACTTCCTCCTACCACCCGCTAGAATTGCCTTATGTCTGTCCCATGCATTCTTGAATTCCCCCACTATTTTTGACTCTATGACCTCCTCAGGAAGGCTGTTCCATGTATCCACAACCCTGTCTGTGAAGAAATACTTCCTCTCATTACCTCTGAGCCATCCCCCCTCTATCTTCAAATTGTGCCCCCTTGTTTTTGCACATCTTTTTTTCTGAAAGATGCTACCCTCTTGAACTTTGTTGATTCCCTTGAGGTATTTGAAAGTTTCTATCATGTCCCCTCTCTCCCTCCTTTCCTTGAGGCTATACATCTTTAGTTCCTTTAGACTTTCTTCATATGCCTTTTGATGCAGACCTGGCATCATTTTGGTTGCCCTCCTCTGGACAGCCTCTACCCTGTCTTTGTCTTTGCTGAGATGGGGTTTTCAGAACTGTACACAGTACTCCAGATGTGATCTAACCAACTGTCTGTACAGAGGGCCAAAGACTTCCTGTTTTCTACTGGTGATGCCTCTCCCTATGCATCCCAGTATCCCCCAGCCCTCCTTACTGGCTTCTCACATTGCTGGCCCACCTTTAGGTTATCTGATATGACTACCCCCAGGTCCCTTTCCATTTTTGTTGTTGTCAGTATCTCACCCCCCATTGTGTACTCTTCCCCTGGGTTTTTGTTTCTCAGATGCATTACTTTGCACTTCATTGCATTTAATCTAAGCTGCCATACATTTGACCATTCCTCCAACCTTGCCAAGTCCCTTTTCATCCTTTCCACCCCACCTTGCTTATCAACCCTGTTGCAGATCTTTGTGTCATCTGCAAAGAGATATACTTTCCCTTCCAATCCCTCTGCAATATCAGTTATAAAGACATTAAAAAGGACCGGCCCCAGTACTGAACCCTGCGGTATCCTGCTAGTGACCCTCCTTTCTTCACTGTGGACTCCATTTACTATTACCCACTGTGTCCTGTTATCCAACTAGTGTTTTACCCAGGCTACCACCCTGGGACCCACTCCCAGGCTGGTTAATTTGTTTATTAATCTTTTGCACGGGACTATGTCAAATGCCTTGCTAAAGTCTGGGTAGGCCATGTCCACAGCCCCTCCCTGGTTTACTGCTTTGGTCACCCAGTCAAAGAAATCAATTAGATTTGTCTGACATGACCTTCCCGCTGTGAATCCATGCTCCTTGGGTCCTGTGCCCCACTGGCCTCTAGGTACTGCTTTCCTTCAGAAGTGATTCCATCATTTTCCCTACCACTGAGGTCAAACTGACAGGTCTGTAGTTTCCTGCCTCTGTCTTGCTCCCACTTTTGTGAAGGGGAATCACATCCGCCCTTCTCCAGTCCTCAGGTACCACACCATCCTCCCATGATTAATTAAAAAGGATAGTCAGTGGTGTTACTAGTTTTTCCCTCAGTTCTTTTAGAGTTCTGGGGTGAATCCCATCAGGCCCCATTGCTTATCCACCTTCAGTTTTAAGAGTTCTTTCAGAACCCTTTCTTCTGTGAAGGGACTAATATCAACCCCCTATCCAGAATGCTTCTATTGACCAGATTAGGTATTTCCCCCTGCTTTTCCATTGTGAATACTGAGCAGAAGTATTTGTTCAGTCTCCCTGCTTTTTCACTATCGCTCTCTGCCAACCACCTTCCTCTTTGTTCAGCCTCAGTATCCCTGCCTTAGTCTTTCTTTGCTCCCTAATGTACCTATAAAAGGTGTTATCCCCCTTCTTAACCGAGTTGGCTATCTTTTCCTCAGTTTGGGCCTTTGCTATTCTGACTGCCTTACCCTCTTCCTTCTGCTTTAACTGGTACAGCTCTGTGTCCTGCTCCTTCTGTGTTTCCTTATACTTCCTGAATGCTATCTTTTTCTCCCTTACCTTCCCTGCCACTTTTTTTGAGAAACATAGTGTTTTTTATTTCATTTTGATTTGTTAATTTGCTTCACACAAAGGCTTGTTGCCTCTGTGATGGCGGTTTTGATGTTTTCCCATTGTTGCTCCACCCTACCTTCTTGCCTGTTTGCTAGTACTTTTCTGAGGCACTCTCCCATTTTGACAAAATCAGCCCTCCTGAAGTCCAGTACCTTCACTTTTGTGTGGCTTGACTCTACAGCTAAGTTTATTGTGAACCACACTGTTTGGTGGTCGCTTGTTTCTAGATGGCTACCCACTTCAAGATCAGAGATCCTTTCTCCTTCCCCATTTGAGAGTACCAGGTCTAAGATTGCTCTCTCCTGAGTGGGCTCCAAAACTAGCTGTCTGAGGCATGCCCCCTGTAGGACATCGAGAATGGCCCTGCTCTTGGCTGTGGCTGCAGCAAAGGTGCTCCAGTCAACATCTGGCATATTCAGGTCCCCCATCAGCAATATCTCCCCATTCTCTGCCATCCCAAAGATGCCTTCTATCATTTCCTTGTTCATTTCCTCCCCCTGAGATGGGGGTCTGTATACAACCCCTGTGTGGATTGTGGAGCCACTTCCAGTCTCCAGAGTGACCCACAGTGCTTCCTCTCTTCCCTGTTTACTCTTTAGTTCTGTTGCTTTGATCTCTTCCCTTACATAGAGAGCTACTCCTCCTCCTCTTCCCTCCCTGTCCCTCCTGTAGATTGTGTGCCTGTTATGTTGACATCCCAGTCATGGTTCTCTGTGTACCATGTTTCTGTTACTGCTACAATAGCCAGGCATCCCTCTTCCATCAAAGCCACCATTTCAGGGAGCTTTTTACCTAGACTACAGGCATTGGTACTCATTGCCCTCCATTTGTTATGGCTTTATTTCTTTTTGCCCCATCCCTGTCCCCACTGCCTTTGTCTTTTTCTCCATTTACCCCTGCCCTTCTTCCTATTGACTTCTCTATCTTCGTGTTTACCTCACTAATTATCCTGATTTATTTGGGGGGGTAGGATTTCCCTTCTTCTCTTCAGTGCCTTCCTCCTTTGGCTAGTTTAAATGCTTGCCATTGAAGCATTTAAACCCATCACCTAGGATCCTGGTTCCCCTCCAGGATAGATGCAGACCATCACACCTGTATAGGCCTGCATCCCTCCAGGTGGAGCCCCAGTCCCCAATGAAGCCAAATCCCTGAGCTCTGCACTGGCTTTTCAACCAGTCATTGAATCCCATGGTGTGGAGTGCCTTAGCCTCATTCATGCCATAGACAGGTAGTACTTCTGAGAAAGTTACCATGTGTGCTACTTGTCTAAGGCCCTTCCCCAACTTCTCAAACTCCTGTTGCACTGCTCTGATCCCATTCTCAGCCAGGTTATCCAGCTCCCTCCCCCATGCCGCTGCTCCCACAAACCTGAGGATTAATTTCCTTTCCCTCCAAGCCTTGGCACCAGGCAGGCACCTTACCTCCCTTTCCCCTCTCTCCCCCAGTTCTACCTCCTAACAACTGAGTCCCCCACCAGGAGTTATTTCCTTCTCCTGTGGGATCCTGGGCCACCCTCCTGTGGGTCTCTATAGTGGAGGTTCCCAGCATCCTCCTTGGTCTCCACTGCAGGTGCCTCCATAGAGGAACCATGCTTCACCAGCATGGTGAATGAATTGTGGAGAGGCACAACTGGAGGGATGTGCCTCTGTTCCACCACCCTCCCAGAGCCTACCATGGTCCAATCACTCCTCTTTCTTGGCAACCTCTGAGGTAGTGGTGGTGGCCTGGGTGATCCCTGGGTGGGGGAGCAGGTCTCCCAAATCCTTGCCAGGTCAGAATGGAGACAAACAACCTCCTCCGTCAGACCAGAGAGGTGCCTGCAAATAGGGCAGCAACACAGTCTTCAGAATGTCTCCTGGAAGACTGCTGCTCCACAGCCAGTGCATTGCACCACTCCCCACATGTCTGTGTCCCTTCCAGTTACAGATGCTTTTTGGTTTTTTGTTCTTGTTTTAGTGTGTGCAAGCTTGTGAGTGTCTCTTCACCCTATTCAGTGTGCTGTGCCTTTAAGGATATGAACAGGTGTATGTTGTTAGCAGTTTTGGGGAAGTGATGTCACAGCCCCTGCTATAAAGGAAGTTAAGCACTTGGGGCAGGTGGGGTGAGGGAAGGGTGGGTGGGAGTAAACCTATGCCATCCAGAAACAATCACCTACAACTGTTACCCTCCACCCCAGGGAGTGCCTTCCTTCCTTTCAGACACCTATTTCACAAAGGCTAAGTAACAGGTCTAGTCACAACTGACTGCAAATATCTCCCAGCTACAGTTCCTCCATGGCAAATTAATGTTAAAACTAAGAAAAGTCCACCCCAAAAACAGAATCAATACTAGTTACTTATACAGGACCAAAAAGTAATAATTCAGTTCAGTGTAGTCTAGAAAATAGCCTCCTTGATTCAAGGAAGCTGTGGCTGCTTTCTCACTCTCCCTGTCTCAGTCTCAGCATAATCAATATTACTTACAAAATATGTAAAATACACATTTATTAGAGCAATAAGCTCCCTGTCTTCCATCATTATTTCCACGGCCTGTCAGTTGGAATACAACAGTGTCTTAACTTTCAGTATATTCTGTTTATTTTTTGTGCCCAGTAAAACCATCAGGCCAACTTTATTCAGTACTTCCCCTTATGGTTAGTTTTATTCCCTGGAACTATCATTTTACTATAATCTTTAAGGTCAACATGCGCATTAGCATTTAGCCTAAGTTTCTTGTAACTATATTATATCATAATTTCTGATCAAAGAATACCATGAACCATCATCAGTTTTCCCATTAACACCAGCAATGTTCCATGAAAGTATTCTTTTTCTTTTTTATAAAGGGGCCATGATGGTTTTCTGATTTCAGTCTGACACAACTGTACTTACATCATCTACTATTGAATCAGCAGACAAGTGAGACAGTATTTCAAACTGATTCTGGTGCAGTACATTCATTTTATAATTACATTCACACTTTTTATTCTCTTCTTCCTCATTTGTGTCTTTCTCCCATGAATCTTCTAGAATTAAACTACTATTGATTATTTTGCCTCTTTGTTTTCTTCCCCTAATTATTTTATTACCTTCAGGTGAACCTTTAATTTCATACTCAAAAACAACTGTTTTTTTTTAAATATTTCACTATAGTGTGCTGCTGATGACAATTCCTTACCTTTCTTCCCCCTGAATAATATGTTGTTTTCTACCTGATCCTTAATATTCAAACTAGCACAGACATTTTGTAGTTGTAGTATCCAAATTTATACCCAGTTTCTTAACTTCATTCTTTTTTCCCAATATATTGCCTCAAATTTTAAAGTTTTTTACCACCAGACAAACCGATCCCATATCAGGGAGCACCCTGTATCTATATACAAACAAAAGGTCTTCCCATGTAATTTTACCATTTGACTGGGTTTTAATTACGTTGTAGACTGCTATTTTTAGGGAAAATGATTTTTCTCTCCTAGTTTTGGGAATACCCTTAAAATAGACAATTGGCAATTTCTCACCTTGTCTCATTTTATTTTTTCCGTATCTCATTTCTGTCTCTTTATTACCACTTTGTTCCATTTGTCTACTTCTCAATTTATCTTCATTGATCTCACTTGGGATAGTCTGTATTCCCTTATCTTTTACTATCTTTTGTCTGCTTTTTTCTTTCTATTTGACTTCTTTTACTTTTGGCAACCTTTCTTCTTGGTTCCTTTTATCTTTACATTCCCAGATTTCCCTATAGTCCCTATCTGTAATCTCAGCTGTAATTTCTTGAATTGTTTTCTTTTTCTTTTAATCTGCTGCTAGGAGACTGACTTCAGCTCTAAGTTCTTCTGTTTCTTTTATCTTCAAATTCTTTTGCTATTGCACCCATTGTTTGATTCCTACATACCAGAACTGTTTTTATTTCAGCAAGTTGTTTACTTATTAAAATATTTGCATGTACATTGTACTTTTCTAGTGGACTAGTATTCTGGAGGTTTTTTGAAAGGTTTTCATTATGAGTCTGTGTACTCACTGATATTTTACTTTGTTCACCCCTTCAAACATTCTTGCCTCTATTCATAAATGGAGTAATACAGTTGTAAAAATCAGTCAAATAATCCTCTTTCTTTTCCATACTGCTCTTTGAAACTGTAGTTTCCCTTAGATATGATAAATGTGTTAATACATCCCCTTCCAGCTTAGAACAATCTTCTAATATAAATTGATTTTGTGTTTCTAGGGCTTTAATTGATTTCAATATATAATCTCCTGGATGGCTAACATCAGTACCCAGCATACCTTTAGATGTATTTTGTCTACATGATGATGTTTTGGGGATATGATATCCTTATTGACTTTTTCCAAATACTCTGTTATTTTCTTAATATGCCTCTTTTTCTTCCTAACAGCTTGCTTAATTTATCATTCCTCAATGTCTTTGCCTCTACAGAGGTAGTAGTCTTGATAACCTCTATAGAATTCATTGATAGCGGTTAAAGAACAGCAAAATAGAAATATTTTTTTTCGAATATATATGCAGAATAACCTTAGGATTACAGACAAATCTCAGGTCTCCTATAAAAAGGACCAGATATTTCACAATTCCTTATAGATAGCACAATACTGTACAATACTGTTTCAAAAAAGGTTTCAAGAAAGACTTTTCACTTCAATGATGTATGGAATTATTTTCTAGTTCCTTTCTGGTAAATCTCTACACAAGATCATCCCACTGTTTTATGTCTCTTTTGGTTTGGAAATGGTAGTAATTTCTCTCCCATTTTTAATGTATAAACAAATAGCCCAGCCTCAAGTATGACTTATATTCAAGTCAATTTAAATCCACTGCTGATTACATTCAGTGAAGTCTCAATATCAGTGAAGTTCGTAAGAAATGCCGCCTGGCTAAAAAAAGTAAATACAAAACATAATCAGTAAAAAAATAATCCGGGCCATAAAACTATACACACATGAAAACACCTATATATCTGGAATAATTTAGTACTGCATATATATAGGGACAAAACACAGGAAAGAGAAACGTACATCGAGGCGTTCATTGAATTAGTACAATGGTAAATACAGTGTAGATGGTTGAATTTAAGTCAGTACAACCACCGAGTAACTGCAGACATAGAAAGACAAACGGACAAATGGACTTTTGGCTATACAGTAGTTTCCATAGGTAAAATTGCAGAAAATATCCATAACAAGACACACCACTGCCAATAGTAGCAAAAAACAGCAGGAAGCACTAAAAGCACTACGAAAAGTGCAAAAAATCTCTTAAAATACAAGTGAAAAGGACAGAATCGACTCTTCACAGGCAGGTGTGGCAACACTGCATTTGACTTCCAGAAAATGGCTGCTGTAACCCCAGAATGCCAGCACATGCCCAATAAATAGCAGACTCAAGTATAGGTCATGTCATCTGTATGGCGTGAAATTTTAAAAGGATAAAATATAAAAATTACAATTAAATGATAAAAGTATTCTAAAAGAAATAATCCAAACTTGCTCTTAATAGGAGAACCCTGCGAGAGAGAGATATTAGCGACAGAAAGTGAGCATTAAAAAATGATCAGTAAACCAATTAATACATAACACTCTCTATGCCTTCTCTAATTTTAGACAGTCACAGAGTCATAGCAAATTATAACTATAACAGTACACTCTATATACCAAACAACAGATATCAGTAATATTAGCTTAGCTCAGCTTAGCTTGCTTTCTGGCAGTGGTGGCAATCAATTCAGTAGTCAATTCCCCACTTCAGCATTTAGTGTTCATTGTTCAGTGTTCTGTTATGTTCTGTGTTCAGCATTCAGCATTCAGCATTTTAGCATTTCTGTGCTGTGTCAAAAAGTTCCCCCGCATCTCCCACTTCTTCTTCTATCATACCCATTGGATGCCAACTCAGTCCCCAGTCTTTGGTTCATTGTGGAATGTCATTCGAATCTTCTCCCTCAAGGATGGCTCCCCCACCGCAGGACTCCTGATAGCTAAGGGGGAACTTTCGAGACCAGAAACAGGGACACCAAAAATCTCTACAGCACAAAATGGACTGGTAAGAACTCAGAAGCAAGCAATAATACCTGACAGGGTGGGTGGTATTGGGCAACACTAGACTGTCCAGGGGCGTAAAGTGGCCCGACGCTGATGTCGGAGGGCCTTATAGCCCCTGTAAGGTCTGGTATTGCCCATACTGCTCACCCTGGAGGGTATTATTGCGCTTAGAAAATGGGCTGTGTCATTTTTTATAGGATTACAAAGAAAAATGTGAAGTAATTCCATAAAATGACTACAATTTCATTTTTTTATTGTTTTCTGGTAAAGTAGTCCCAGTGGTAGTGTGTTGTTTCATTCCCATCCCAGTCCCATTAGTAGTCTGTCCCATTCTTGTTTAGTTTGAATTCTTGCCAGTGCTTTTTTTTATTTCCTTATCAGCATAAGTGAAAGGAATGCAAGACACAGAAAATAAAGTTGTAAAGCTCTACTTCTCTTGTATATGGAGCGCCTGATCACCGATTGCAAAAAGTTGCATACTGCAGTAATACTAAGAAGCCAGGAAGGAGCACGCGCTTCACATTTAAAAAAAAAAATGATGAGAAGTGGTTTGTGAAGCCAGTCGATTGGACGACTTTGTTTTGATTTTCTTCCAAGTGCTCATTGCCAACTGTCTAAATTATTTAAATAAGTAGAGAGGATTGAGGGACGCGCTTCTCTGCATGGGGTCAGGGCTAGGCTGGCCTGCCTCTCTTGGCTGCCAGCTACAAACGATGTCAGTTTTGTTTTTGGGTATGAGAAAATGGGTGGGTGAAAGATGAATCAGGGAGCATGCAGTCAGCTCCCAGAGTTGGGTTATCTATATTAAATAAGTAAAAAAAACAACAACAACAAAAATAACCTCAGATGAAGTTGTGTGGGATGATGACAGCTGGCTTGTTTTTGGGGGCGAGCGGGCAGCTGGAGAATGAATGAAGGAGAGAGCACTCAGCTGCCAGAGTCAGGTTATCTATATTTAATTAAAAATTAAAAAACATCAACAAAAACATAAGCTCAGCTGAAGTTGTGTGTGTGAGACAGCTCATAGTGAACTACAGTGCATTGGGGACCAGTATCTCTCACTAAACAGAAGAGAAAAAAATGGCGGCGATTTCAAATTAATTTTGATGTTTTCAGTCAGTGAGGAAGCAGACTGGGCAGAAAGTACTGGAGTGGGTGAGGGGACACAGGGGCTGGGACTTTTTATTTCCTGGGCATCTATTGAAAGTTAATGTACTCTTTGGCAAGGTAGCTAGCCAATCAGATGCCAGGAAATAAAAAGCCCATTTTCTAACTCAAGATAAAACACTCAGACAATGTGGTATACATATTAAAAACCTTGGATATTGCTTTTCCAAGTTCCAACTGAGATGCTGTCAGTTTCCCAGCATGCAGCTGCCTCTCTCCCTCCTCAGCAAGTTGATGGTTGAGGAGGATGTTTACATTTTACGTGAGTAAAACAAAAAGACAATGCAAGGTGAGGATTTTTGAACATCTACATAGCATTACAAAAGCTGACAATATGAGCACTTTGGCTGCCCATGTAATGAAGGAGGGCAGGACACATATATTTATGTTTCAAGGACTTAAACATGTAACACAGGGACCTGGGGGAGGTGACCTGAACAATAAACTTCTAAAGCAGGAATGTGCATGGCAGTACAATTGTAGGGTGCATCAGCCACCAGGGTTGAAAGAAATGTTCTCTTTGATTCCTTTTCTTAAATGATACTAGTAAGGATTTGAAATGCTGACTTGTATTGAAGTAAATGCAATATATGCCTCATATTGGGGGGGGGTCTTTTTCTGTCCTCATACTGCTCAGTTGGGTATGTAATGTAAATAGCTTGTTATAGTGCCTTTATTTTAAGAATATATCATGATACTGCAGTTAGCTAAAATGCTGGGCTTTTATGCTATTTACATACATATGCTTTATTTTTTTTTGGGGGGGGGCATGTTTTTGGCCTCAACCCAGCATGTATGGTAATTAACTGCATTATAGTGATCAGTCTTCTTCCACATGCTTGCCAGTTTTTACCTCAGAATAATGATTTTAAGTAGTTGAATTATGTGCCGGATCTATTTAGCCACTACTATATGTATAAGTGAAGCAATAATACTGCTTTAAGTGAGCACTACTCAATGGGTGGATTAATCCAAAGTGGCCATGCCTTGATAAATGCACATTACACGCAAACAGCCTTGATGGAGATGGGTCTGAGCTTGTGTTACTGTAGAAAGTGTAGCAGTTTTTTATTTATTTATCAAATAAAAGAATGCTTTATAAACCATATCACATTGCATGGTCATGTAGTTCAGTTCCAAGCAGCCCTGCACCAAGTTCTGTGAGTGCCTGCTGGAGAAAAGCAGCTGAACAGTAGCTTTCTACTGCAGCACCGCAGCATAGTGATGTCACTACTGCAGCACAACAACCTGATTCTAGACAGGGATTTCTATGCAAAACAATAATCCACCATACACTATATATAGAGTAGTGTGTAGACAACCATACACAACAAGTCTGTGTTTCCATCGAGGGGTTGAGATGATATCATAGGGACCTCATGAGCGAAGCTCAAGAGGTTCTGATGTCATCTCAACCCTGAGATGGAAACACAGACTTGTTAGTGTATGGTTGTCCATATACTACTTTATTTAGTATATGGTTTAAAAAATAAATTTTTTTACACAGTGCTCAGTGTGTGCTCAACCACCTGCTCATCTCCTGCCTCAGCCCCCGGCCTGCCATGTGCACACCTGTTCACTCCAATAAAAGTAAAAGGATTGCTGCATTTTTATTTTTTTAAAAAGTTGGGTAACTTACTAATTTTCAGGTAGACATGATGTGACTTTAGTGAGCAGCTCCGTCCAACCGTGCTGAACATGTTATCATCAGAACTTTACGTTAAGGAGTCATGTGAGAAGTTAAAAGGGAAAAAGTTTTTTGTAGTATTACTGTGATGTCACAACTATACTACAACTTTCTGTGAACTTTGAACTGTACTATAACAGCTTTTAGATATCCACCAAATTCCATACACAATAAGCCCTTACCATATACTACAAAGATATAGGAGGTAATCAACTGTAAACCAACACAGGCAATCCAATCACAGCCCTTCACAGCAAATGTCATTGAAAACATAAAGGATAATGTATAGGCAGGCATACACAACAAAACTGTGTCTGCATCAAGGGGTTTATAAGGCAGCGAGGAACCTTGAAAACCAAGCTTGAGAGGTTCCCTTCTTGCTATAAAACATGTGAGATGATGACACAGGTTTGTCTGTGTATGGATACCCATACATTATCGTTTATACTATATGGGCATCCATGGCCATTTCAGATACTTTGCTTCCTTTCAGTGAACTGGCAGTTGTGGTATCATGTAAACCGTACATGCAATAACTCACTGGAAGAAGCGCTAATTGCTCTAAAGTGACAGGGGTTCTTTCAGCGAGTGGTAAGAACTGCTACTCCTGTCACTGTAGGCTGCAATGAGGGGGCATGAAGGACACTGCCAGGGTCAGTGCCTGGCTGAGCTGCTCTCGAGGTGGAGTGGCTAGAGCACCTGTCTCTGACGGCATTGGGGACCTGGGGTTGCGGTTCGGTTCTCCCCAGGTCTCACTATAATGTGACTTTTATTTTTAGTAAAAAATCAAAATTTCCCTGCTCAGACCTCTCCTGTTTCCTAGAAGTCCATGACCCCTTGGAGTTGATTATTAAGAGTCTGGGGGTGTGGGGGTCTTTGGTGCAGGTAGTGAAGCCCCCACAAAAAGAAAGACAGTTGCTGTTTTTTCAGTGGCGTGCACTGTTGTTGTTATAGTCTGGATTTTGTCCTGTTGCTGTTACAACACATGCTGCTGTGTCGGCACCATTGCAGTTATGCACAGTTTTCTCCATGAATTTATGACCATATGCTGAAGGTTGGAGGGCACTTGAGGACTGCTGGTGTGCTCAAATTACTGACTCAATGTGCAGCTAGCAACTGCAGATGGTTCTGTAAGTACAAATTTAAAAGAAAATAGCTTCCAGCTCAATTGGCTAGAGAAAAGCAGCTGTGCAGTGACATCACTACTGTAGCACAGCAACACAGGGATGTCACTACTGCAGCACAACAACCCTATTCCTGGCATGGATTTCCATGCAGAACATTCCACCATACACTATAAAGGTGTAGGAGGGAATCAACTGTAAATCAAAACAGGCTCTCCAGTCTCTGTTTTCAACAGCAGGAGTCACTGAAAAAAAAACTTTATGAGGGAATCCACTGAAAACTAACACAGGCACTCCAATCCCAGCCATTCTCAGCAGAAGTGACTACAGGAAAAAGTAGAGGTGTGGATTGGGGGAAGGGGTCAAGCTACTTTAATCCAAGCCTTTTCCAACACAGTTTATTGCAAAGTGTTTTCTGCGACCTCTTTCAATAACAGAAATTACAGCTGTCACAGTCCCACTCTTTTCCAGCAAGGTGTCACTGTAAACAATACAATATAATGCTATAAAATCTATATTTGTAGAGAATCTTTTATTTATTTACTTAAATATTTGGACAGAGGGAAGAAAGGCATTGAGCATTAAACAGCATGGGTAGGGGTAGCATTCTCACTTTTAAGCTTGGATGTGTGTCTATATTCAAATTGAGTATGGTCACTGCCATGCAGCTGAAGGGGCAGACTAGATGGACCATAAATCATCCTACCACCACAATTCTATTTCACTATATTACTTTCAGAACACACTGAAGTGGAATCAGTTTTATTTCCTGGTGCACCCTGGGGGATAAAGATTTGAAAACAAAGGTGCTGTAATTACATTTAGGTATGGAATTACAATGATTATAGAAAGACAAGATAAACATAATAGTAGCGTTTAATTTGGCAACTATTTTTCAAAGTCTCTGGATATCCCTAAGGAGATTTTTTTTTTCCAGATATTTTATTCTCCCCCTTCCCTTGTGGAGTTGCCTCTTCAGGAGAGTCAATTGAGCCTGTCCCTACCCTCGTCCTACCTCACCTAGTCAGGATCCTCCATCATGCTAAGGTTTACCCCATGTGGGGTCAGGGTAGGGGCACCCCCGAACCTTCAAATCTCATCAGGACCCTAATTCGGCTGGGCAGGCAGTGGCAAATTGGGACCCGACTCAGATCTCTGTCTACCCGACTCTGAAGGGGCTGTTTCTGATTTTTCATAGATGGACTTGCATGTCCCAGCATCAAGGTGAAGGTGCCATTGCTCCCAAAGTCCAACCCCCAAGTTCCCATCCCTGAAGCTGGTTGGTCTGTGGCCTATGCCCCTCGACCAATCGTGCCCCAGTGACTCCGGCAGCTGTCACACACCCCAGCCTCTGCCAGAGGTCACCACTTGAAGGTGCAAGTACCCACCCTCCCCAGGAGAAGGTGAGCCATCATTGGATGTTCGAGCCTTCTCCCCACTGGCCAACCCATGGCGGCCCGAACTCGCTGCCGAACGCGGGTCACCGGCATGGTGTGAGGTGTGGCATCCAGCACCTCAACCCTCTGCACCACGAGGCTGGCCCTAAGGAGATTTTTATGAGATTTCCAGAAGTACAGGCAGTCTCAGGGATGTTTTTCTCTAAGTATCTCCAGAAAATCACAAGAGAAAACTTGATGAATAAGCTATTACTACTGTAATTACTTATAAGCAAGCTTGCGCAATGAAAGGGTTTCATAAGGGGGAAAAAAAGGAGTAGTAGCCTTATTAGAAAGCAGTGTGAGGATCAGGAATAGTAGGATATATGGAGAAAGGTCAAATAATCAAGACAAAAGCAGGGAAGAAAGCAGAGGAGAAGGAGAGGTGGGGAAGTATTGGATAAGGGGAAGGGTTAAAGGATTTGAATCAAGTGCAGTCATGAGCGTTATTTTCATGGGGGAAATTTTAATGAAGTGCCAGAGAAGGACAGGAGCAGAGGGTGGTGAGGGAGTCTGAATACGTCAACCAAAGGGCAAGGCAGGACACAGAAGTAGAATGGTACTGTATGCTGACGCCGGTTCGACAATTCAATAGTGAGTAACATTACAGCAACAGTTCACTGTTGCCACTCTAATGTCACCGCGAGACCAAGCACTGCTTTCTTGGGGACTTGCACCCTCTCCCTGAATCAACTCCAACTCAGAGTTGATTATATTTAGTAGGGGGGTTGGGGGGGGGCTTGCTCCCCACATGGGGTGTTTCAGGAACAAAGCCCCAGAAAGAAAAGTACCTTTCTTCAGACGGCTTTATGCAAACTGCAATTGCGGTTGACATAAATCCATCGCTGTAACTTTGGTTGATAACTTTGTTGTTGAACCGGTGCCATGGATCCAAATGGTACAAGGCACTATGTATGCATTGTTTTATTTGAAGTAAAAATTGAAGTCAGACAAAGCAATTACTGGGCAGCCTCTTAAGTGCATGCAAAATTCAAGGTGGGTGGCTCACAAGGTCCATGGAAATTGTTCAATCCCCAAACACTGAAGAAAATTCTGACCCACCAACAGTTTCCCTGGTTCTTAGATACAAGAAGGAAAAATTGCTACTCACAAAACACCAGGATATTCCCACATCAACAACACGTTTTCTGTCTGAGTTCCACTCAGATGGCAAGTCTGTTTTCTTCATAAAGCTGAAATTGGACACATCCACTTGAATCTCAGTGGCCCCTTTTAGAAGATTTTTCTGGTCCATGTGATCCACCCATTACATTGCTAACCATTATTTCTAACAATACGTCTCTTTTATCAGCTTGAATCCATATTTAAAATCAAATGACTTATGAAACTAAAACTGTTTGGGCCTGATTCTCAGAAAGGGATAGCATTGCCACTAGCTGTGGCAAACAGCAACTTGCATTAAAGCCCGGTGCGTCAGGGACCCTGCACCAGATTCTGGTACAGGAGAGGTCCTAGTACATACATACAATCATATGAAGAAGCCAGCAGAAGAAGAAGAAGACCATTTGGGCTATCAAGTCTGCTCACATTGCAGGGTCCACAGCTTGAGCTAATGTCCCGGCCCTCCCTCCCCACTACCCCATCCTCCCTACCTATGATCCTTACCTTTCCCCCATGCCTATCCCATGCTCTCCTAAAGCTGCCCACTGTCTTTAATGAAATGACCTCTTCCAGCAGCAAGTTCCAAGTTTCCACCACCCTCTCTGTGAAGAAGTGCTTCCTGACCTCCTTCCTAAACCTCCCACCCTCCAGCTTAAGACTGTGCCCCCTATTGTTATGGTTGCCACTCAGCTTAAAGAGGCTCTCCTTATCAACCTTATTTATCCCTTTCAAGTACTTGAACATCCCAATCATGTCCCCTCTCTCTCTCTCCTGTCTTCCAGGGAGTACATGTTCAGTGCCCTCAACCTCTCATCATATGCCTTACTCTGCTGACTGGCTATCATCTTTGTAGCCCTCCTCTGGACCTTCTCCAGCAGGTTAATGTCTTTTTTGAGGTGTGGGCACCAATACTGAACTCCATACTCTAGATGTGGCCTTACCAGTGACCTATACAAAGGCAGTATAACCTCCTCTCTTCTACTACTGATCCCATTAGATATGCATCTCAGCATCTTGTTTGACTTTGCTGCTGCTTTCTTGCACTGTGTGGATTGCTTCAGGCCACTAGTGATCATCACTCCCAGGTCCTTCTCCTCCTCTGATGTAGATACTAGGACTCCACCCAGGAAGTACTCTGTCCTGGAATTCCTGGCTCCACTATGCATAACTTTGCATTTCTTATCATTGAAGCCAAGCTGCCAGATCCTGGACCACCTCCCTAGCTTTTCCAGATCTTCCTGCAGGTCCTGTATCCCTTCTGATGTGTCCACTCTCCCACAGAGTTTAGTGTCATCTGTGAATAGGCACATTTTGCCCTTAATGCCATCTCCAATGTCATTGATGAAGACATTGAACAACACCGGCCCCAGCACTGAACCCTGCGGGACCCCAATGGTTACCTCTCTGGTGCCAGATAATTCTCCCCCCACAATCACCCTCTGAGTTCTGTCCCTCAGACAGTTTTCCATCCATCTGGCCATCTTTTCCCCAACCCTAAGATCCACCAACTTCCTAATCAATCTTTTGTAGGAAAAAAGTGCCTAAGTCCCCACACTTGCCACAACCTGTCTTATGTGGCAAACACCCGGCATACAGAAAGGGTCTGCTGCAGGCCCCTTGCAGCAAATGCAGGCAGTCCCCCATCTCAGACCCCCATGTACATAAAATAAACCCCCTTCCCTGGTGGTCTAGTGTCCCACCTCCCTAAACCCCGATGCTGCCCATATTATTTAAGTAATAAAATGTCCCTGAACCCCCATGCTGCCCCTGTTAATAATGGATAACATGTCTCCACACCCCTATCCCCAATTCTGCCTACATCATTCATTCAGAAAATGTCCCCCTGATCCCTGATGCTGCCATTATAATTAATTCATACAATGTCCCCACTCCCTGCTCCCCAATGCAGCCCCTATTAATAATGAATAATGTCCCCCCTCATGGTGGTATAGCGGCCCGCCATCCCAGCAAGTAGTGTCCACCACCCCGCTCCCCCATCCTGAAGCAGAGCCAGCGACCAGCACAGCACACCTCTCACCTCAACAGCCAGCCACAGACTGAACTGTCAGTGAGAATGTACTGTAATGTGTACACGCCCATTGATTATCAATGAGGTCATACACATTACAGTACATTTCCATTGACAGTTCATTTGGCATCTGGCTGCAAAGGTGAGAGGTGCTGTGCCGGATTACCAGCTCTGATTCAGGATGGAGCATGGGGTGATGGACACACTTGCTGGGGTATTATACTACACCAAGGAGGTGGGACATGTTATTCATTATTAGGGACAGGAGAGGGGAGATGGATATCGGAATCATTAAAATGGTAGCATTGGGGTGGGGCCATTTTCTAAATGAATAATATGGGCAGCATCAGGGATTGGGGTGGGGGCATGTTATTCATTATTATTAAGGGCAGCATTGGGAAGTGGGGGCATTATATTAATTAAAGAATAGGGCAGCCTGGGGATGGGGTTGGGTGACATTTTCTGAATGAATGATAGGGGCAGCATTGGGGATCAGGGTGGGGGACCACAAGACCACCAGGTTATATTATAGGGCAGTGTGTCATGTATAGGCATTTCAGTGGTGTGTGTGTGAGGGGGGGGGCTTGCACATCCACATATTGCTACTCTTTGCCACATGACATTGTTCTAAGTACCCTTAGAACAGCCAGGGGTGTAGCCAGGGATTTCAGATCTGCACACCAAGTGGACTCACTGCTACCCCTCCGCCCCTTGTTAGGGTGAGCTACCCCCCCAGGGTGTAGTCATGCATGGGTAAATACAAATGTCATGCATTGCTCCCCAAGACACCCACATACCAGCCCAGGGCCTGTAAAGTTGTATTGTACTTGGGATGCAAAGACAGTATTAGTGACCAGTCCTTCTAGTTTCGACTCCTATGAATAAAATTACAGAAAGGTTCAGCATTTCCTTTGTCAGTTTTCAAGGAAGCAGTTCAGAGCCTATTTGTTACCCCCCTTAAATAAAATTGTACACCATGGAGTGCTTGGAGTATGCGTGCCTACACCCATGAGAACAGCCATGGTTAATCTAAGGGTACTTAGAAATTTGTCCTCTGGGGGAGCATAGTGAATCCCATTATGGGGGATGTGGCAGCTTGCATATGCCACATGCTCTCTTGTGACAAGCCGCAGACACTTTTGTGGTGCACGGATGGCGCAAGCCTGGTTTGGGGCAGGCAGCCTGCGTTTGTCGAAGTCTGCTTTTGTAAATCGATCAGGGGGCCGTTTGTGTTGAAAAGTGCCACTTGCATCATTTATGTTTGGCACAGGAAACTTGCATCATTCTCAAGACTTTAAGAATCAAGGCTTCTATGTCTATTTCTTTAATTTTTAAAAATGTATAATTTTACTTTGGAGAGGACACCTCCCATATATTTGCATAACTCTACCCAAAACTATGTGCTGCTCTTTAAACGTATTAAAGCCCCTCCTTAAAAAACATGTGCTGCTTATTAGAAGTCTCCCAAAAGATGTGCTACTTTTTAAAGTTATAAAAGCTCTTCTTTAAAGAGCATGTGCACCTTAATTGTAGTCTCCAAAATACATGTGCTGCTTGATAGTCAGCCTTATAGCCCCTCCTAAGAAATACATGTATTTGAATAATAGTCTTTTCATTTAAAAGCACATGCCAGCTTACTGGTAAGGGGGCACATCAATTAAATTATATAGCCATCCCAGTGGCCACATGGCTACTACTATCCCAGGGTTATAGGCTCAAACAAAACAGAAAGAAGTAGAAGAAAATGCCAAGGAGGCCAAAGGAAATGAAACTGAAATAGATAAAGAAGATTCCAGAAAAAGCAAAATGTTCCTGAGTGGTCATCCCAGGAACAAGGTAGAAGGACAGGACAGAGGGACAGAAGAAGGCAGAAAGGGAAGTCAATATTTAATTAAATTTAACAGGGATGCTTATTCACCTCAGATTTTTTTTTTTAGGTGACAATGGTGGGGGGGGGGGGCTTGCCAAAGTGGCATTGTTTTCTCAATTACACTCCCACATAAAAATATGTTTTAGAAAGGTAATATCCCTACCACAGATGGAGGCGAGACCTATGATAAGTGAGGTAGCAAGAGTGGGCAGCTTGCCTAGAAGAGGCTATCGGGTATGGCAGAGTAGAGGAACAAATGTCAGAGCTTCTGAGAGAGTAAGGAGAAGGCAGAGGATAATTCGAGAAAGATCTGAGGTATCAGGGGAAGGAGTCAAACCCAAACCTAAAGATAAGGGAAACACAGTGAGAGAAATGTTTCTTCTCCTATGTATTAATTAATCAAACATGCCTGAACTGAACCATGTATATCCTATGGATTAATGCCCAGCTTGGGATGTTGATAGCTTGAAAGTCAGTTGAGGACCATTAACCCTAACAAGGCTATTGTGTATGTTAGAACATTGTATTCATTGAAAATCTAGCTTTCCCTAGTGTTGTTGTACCATTGATGTGACATCACGATGTTGTTGCACCATCAAGAGTATGTCACATCGGTTGTACAACAGCACTGATCACTTTAGCGCATGTGTGAGTTGCGGTTGGTGGAGACGACAACATGGGCACTGCAGTTAATTGGAGGCACAGATGGACAATTAAAAATTTCAGTAAGTTCAATTTTTTTTAAAGAGTGGCAGGCACCCAGCAGGACAGCCATCTTTGTTTTTAAATATTTATGATTGCACTGGAAGGAGTGCAATGTATTTACGGACATGAGCGGGAAGGGGCGGGGGTCACCGACATCACAGTGCAACCATGGAGGCAGTCAATTGCTAATTTGTGTACTGTTGTCCATACACTATAAAAGACAGTGGATGGGCAACAGTGAACAACAACACTGTGTTTCACTTCTTGAGGCTTCGCTCTCGAGGTTTTCCTGGTTGTCATGACAACCTCTCGAAGAGAACAACAGTGTTGTTGTTCACTGTTGCCCATCCACTATCCTCTATGTTAATCCTGTGGAAATACTTTATTGTAAGGGCATCAATGTAGTTATATTGTAAGTCCAACTGTATTTTTTTTAAAGCAAACAGCAATTTATGAAAAAGCAAAAAGACACTTAATGAGGAACTGGCGCTTCCAGGAAAACTTTGGAAAACAGTGTTTAGATATAATTCAGCTTGTATTTCATATATTTTCCATCGTTTTTACCTCTTCATTATTTACTACTGAAGAAATTCCCATAAAAACAATAGAACTGCCACTTATATTGCTGGGGATACCAGAAATTAATTCAGAAGCCACCGGAGATCTGGACAAACATCAGGGGTTGCAGGGCTAAACTAACTTTTCCTTTTGTTGCCCTCCTCCTGCACTGTGGATGCCAGAAGAATTTAATAAAAAACTCAAAAGTTGGGTGAGACACTGGAGAGTCACCGGACTTGCAGAGACTGCTTGATTGATCATCTTTCAGATGAGACATTAAACTGAGGTCCCATCTGCCTGGATTGGTGGTAGTTCAGGTGGTTGTTAAAGATCCCATGGCACTTCTCGAAAAGAGTAGGGGAAATTTTTGTTAGGCAACAAAAACAAATATACCAAAAGAAAGTAACAGCCATAATACTGTACAGTGAAAAAAAGTCAATAATTCCAAACATCATATGTAATAATTTTTCACAGAATAAAAGAGAAAACAGTAATTCATCCTACCCATCCAATATTATGCCATAACAAAGCACCTACTTCTTCCCCTAAAGTGTGGAATTCATACTCATAAAGAGTGTCCAGTTCTTCCTGTATATGAAAAAAAAACATCTTGTAGCTGTAAAACTTTGTTCTGAAGCACTCTTAAACACCTGGCCTACCAAATATGCCATTTTAGACAGGCTAGCAAAACTATTACTGTGCTTTTATGCTATTTGTTCCACTCCGCTGGAATCTGCCGTAATACCAATATTTCATAAGAAAGTGAACCAAATAGTGGCTCTCCCCACCAGTGTGCCAATGCGGACCAAAATTTTGAGTAAGGGAACATTCAAAAAAACAAGCGCTGCATTGTCTCAAACTGCCCCTGGCATGATTGTTCCTGATAAATCCTATCACTAAGCTGCCTGTGCTTATGATTGACTCTCACATCGAACTTTTGATGAGCACACAAGCCAAACCACATCCTGCATTTTTTTAGGGATTCTAGGGTCTATTACGCTTGCTAATAATGAAACTGTGTTTATGCTAGCAGGTACATTAAAAAGAGGGTCCTCAAAATAACAAGATGATACAACATAAGTGTAAAAGGATTCCCGGTCATGAGAAACAAACCAGCTGAGCTCCACTTTCCACATCCTAATGTACTTCAATGTATGCTGAACATAAATAGGGAGTTGTTTATCTGTAGGATGCCACTCACCCCATTCCCAGACTGTTAAAAAGGGGTGACCCCACAGTGACATACACATTTGACCCATATCATCTTACTCTAATAACATAGGCCTAATTGAACTATAAAAAAAGTTACCAAAAAAATAGACAATGGGATGTATCATACCCAATCCACCTGCACTCCAGGGTCTGTAGGTGTGCGCCCTCTTCACGAGGTTCAAATGACTGCCCCACAGCAGCTGAAAAAAAGACTCAGAATTTTTGTATGCATGCAAAACGGCAATGTAAATATACGAGAAATAAACAAAAAAAAAGGAGCAATATAGGATTTCAGAAGAAACACTCGTTTCTTAAGTCTCATCTTCCAGGATTGCCATTTTTTAACCTTGTAGTATGCTTTGTCATAAACCATATCCCAATTACTCTGTACAGACTCTTGAGAACCAAAATATATACCAAGGAGTTTCAAGTTATCTGTAACAACCGTAATATCAAAGGTGCCTATACTAGGGGCCATACCTAAGGGCATAAGTGAACACTTAGAAGTATTAATCTTAATTCCAGTACAGGCTTGTAAAGAATCCAAAAGGACAATGACTTGCTTTCCAGAATCCATATCATCTATAGAACATATACAGTCATCTGCATAAGCCAAAACTTTAGAAAAGGAATAACCATCTGAGGAAACAATAGCCAAAATATTATCATCTATTTCAATGGAATGCAACAAAGGATTCAAACCAAAAACAAACAACAGCAGGCTCAGAGGACATCCCTGATGGACCCCAACCTGATAAGGAACAGGGCAACCCAAATGCCCATTAACCAAAGGTGTCACTCTTGCTGAACTGTAGAGGGTTTGAATCAAAGTCAAAAAATGAAAAGGAATATCATAATGTGTCAGAACAGACCAAAGATAATCATGGCATATGGCATCAAAGGCTTTCTCTTGATCTAGGGCTAACAGATAGCCAGATAGTTTATTTTGAAGACCCTGATCTATTAATTTCCTAATACAGACTAGGTTCTGAGAGATGTTTATTCAAGGAACAGCACAAGTTTGCATGGAAATTAACAATTTGTTGGCAAGTTTGGAGAGATGTAGAGCTAAAATATTAGCCAGAATTTTATTATCAGAGGTTAACAAACTCAACAGTCTCCAATTTTGCAATAAAGTAGAATTCCCTTTTTTATATAGAAAAATCATTATACCATTATACATACTGGGAGTAAGTCTTTTTTCTGCCCAGACAGCTTGAAAAACTAAAAGTAACCATGGTGAGAGAATATCTACATATGTTTTGTAAAATTCATTCGGCAGTCCATCTATCCCTGGTTTTGCGTGTGTAGACAAACGGCTAATGGCTCGGGTAATTTCGTCTAAAGAAATAGGGGACTCAGGTGCCTCAATTTCTGAGGGTGATAGTGTCGGAATTTCAAGATGTTGAAAAAAAGGATGGAAAGAATCAGAGTTAGGCTTTTTAAAAGTCTGAAAAACATAGGACTGAACTACAGTCCGTACTCCTCTGGTGTCATGGACATATGACCCATCAGGAGCCTGTAAAGCAGACATACACAATTTTGGCAGTTCCTGCTCAGAAAGATCAAGTGGGTTTACCTGTTCATGAGTACCAGTTATGACATATTTCTGTTGATACCTATACCTACGTTCTCGTGTTTTGAGGAAGTCAATCATCTTATTTTTAATAGCTAAAAACTGTTGGCGCATAGTACCTGGTGAGGAGCATGCCTGTGATAACAATTTTAAATACTGCCCTCTATAACTCAGATAAGTTAAATAGGAAGTCCTGGCTTTAGTCCGAGAGACTTGAAGAAAAAGTGTCTTCAGATCACATTTAGTGTCTTCCCACCAATCAAGTGGACTGTCATACAAAAAAACAACAGCTGATCTGATCAAAAAAGAGGAATGTATTTGTGAGGAAAGACCATCACCTTGTAACAAGGATGTATTCAACCTCCAATAAGCAGGTCCCCTTAGAAGTTCTTGAAATGAGCCAATAGTTAATTTGAGAATTAAATGATCAGAAGTCTCTAATGGTAATGTTGCAATGGTAAAACATGTAAGTCTCTCTGACAAAAAACAGAAATCTATTCTGGAAGAAATGGCACCTTTAAAAAAGGTATGTACTGGTGACAATTGTAATTTATCATAAGCATCTAATAAATTATTATATTTTAAGACTTGCAATAATGCATTAGTATCACAAAACAGTTTCTAGGTTTTATGACTCCAATCTCTAGCAGCGTGACCACAGTTAAAATCACTGCCCCACAGGACCAGCTTTGAGGTATGCAAATATGGAGAAATGCGATGAAACAAAGCTGACCTGTCAGCTTTTGACTGAGGGGCATAAACATTAATAAGGCAGTATACACAGTGGGAAACAATGATATCCAAAAGCATAGCCCTACCAGGTAGAATGTCTAGGACCTGCAAAACTTGTACTTCTATATTAGAGAATAATATACCCAAACCATCACAAACATCCTCTCCTAGCGACCAGAAGGAGACACCCACTGCCAATCCTTTTCTGCATCTTTTATATCTTTCAGTGAACCCAATCTGGTATCCTGTAAGTGGATGATAGAACCAGGATGTTCACTTAAGCTGGAAAAAGTAATACATCTCCTTAATTGAGATTTGATACTGTTCACGTTAACAGTAAGGAAGGAAAAGCCTTTTGCCATATAATTAAGAAAGGTAAGGGTCAAGGACTAGGAGAAAAATAAATCATTTCCCTTTCTTCCTCTTTTTAGGTTTAAGTTTATCCTTAACCTCTGTATCAGGGGAGGTTCAATGGAAGTCAGGAAGCAACTGAGGAGAAATCAGAATCTACCCCGTCATCGTCTCCCTCATGATCCAGTAAGGGGCCAAAAGGATGGGAAGCTACAACTGGATCAGACTCAGTAAAAAGAGAAAGGGCTTCAGAACTAGATTTCAAAGACCTAGAATGAGTGACCCTTTGAAAGGGAATTTCACACTGCACCCCTAGGGGGGCATACTATTAGACTCCTGTTCTTCCACAGGCACACTAGTCCGGGGTACAGCAAGTGGAGGGACTCCCATATCAACCAAAGGAAGAGCCACCTGTTCAGAGTTTGTAGGGAGAGTAGGGGAAACAGGAAGAATTTCAACACCCTCACCAACAGTAGTTGGAGGAAAAGAGACTGGGGCAGTACTGTCCATGTGCTCTAGGACCTGAGACTGAGCTGTCCTCTCTTCATCAGGAACTGAAGAAAAGGCGGATGGCATGTGGGGAACAGTAGTAGGTAAATCAGAATGTAGAAGTAAATCCTGCATCTTCTGATGCTCCTTTTGAGCATTAGCAACATACACATCTTGTTCAGCACGGACAGCGGGATCAGCCTGATTATGGGAAGCCCAAGAGCAAGAGTGGAAAGTGTGCCCCTGCTCATCGCAGAAGTTATACCTCACTGGACGTCTGCAGTGAGCCCCTATATGGCCTAAATCTCCACAAAGCCCACATTTCTGTTGGTCACACACATTACTCAAATGCCCCAATGCTCCACACTTATAACAGGCCCTTAGTTGCCCCGGATAAAAAAAGAACACCCCTGTCCCATCCTAGAAAAAAACAGTTAGGCAGGTGTTTAGTTAAGCCATTCTCCAAAAGCAGGTCAATTAAATAACGCCAACCCCCTGTCCAAAGATGTTCATCATCAAGAATGGGCTCAGGGGGACCTTTAACAGTACAGTGCTGCTGTAACCAGTAGGTTATATCAGCAACGTTAACTCCTTCGTTGCGAAACAATATCGTCATTTTCTTTGTAACATTTTTAGTTTGGGAATAGCTATAAAAGGTTTCCATAAAGGAAAGGTTTTTAAAGCCTGATATTGTTTCCAAAACCATTCCAACCCAGCAGGATGCATGAAACTTATGTCAAAGATAGAATCCCAAGGCATATGAATTAATGCATAGATCTCATATGTATAAAACCTCTTCAGTAATTCCCATCCTATAAAAAGTCTATTAGGAATATCATCCACTGATCCCCGAAATTTCAACCTTACTGCATTACATCTGGCTGCAGGCTCATTTAATAAATGAAATGTAGCAGGAAACAGTTTTCATTCACCTTGGCATGCCATACAGATGAGGTAGATTGTTGTTCAGGTTCAGTCAATGAAGGTGCTGCAGGATTAGGCTGTCGAGATACTGAGCCATCATTCAAGGCCTCAGCATGGGGCCGGGGTCAGTGGGAAGTGGCAGGCCATCTTCTTCTAGCCGCCTAATGTCATCCATTAAGTCAGGACAGGGAGCAAGTGAAACAGGATCAGACCTTTCAGCAAGTAACTGACCTGGAGTAATTACTGAGTCTGCAACTGGGGAAGAAGGAGCTTTGTCCCCTCTTGATGAAAAATTTGCATCCCAAAAGTTCCCATCAGGGGATTTCACCCACCCAGCAACTTCTAAGACTGCAGCTACCCAGGTAGCAGGGGCTTTAACTTCCCCATCTAGCGGTTGCCTAGTAGGTGAAAAAACAGGAGCAGTCACAGACAAAGAAGGGGATTTACGCTCTTTATCAGCTTGCATACTTACACTCCCGTGCAGAGAGCGGTTGTCCTTCGGGGAGAGGCCTATAGAGAATAGCCCCACTTTCGAGTCTTCAGGAGTAACAGTGAAATTACTAATATTAACAATCCCCACAGAATCGGTAGTTGGATGCTGCAGTACAGCGGCAGAAATAACTGCAGACTCACCCCTTTCCGTTCGTGATATATTAGTGGAGCAAGAAGGTTGGTCAGGTAGCAGCTCTGTGGGTTCCATAGCTGGTGCTACAGGAAAAGAAACTGGTGAAGCGATGTTTCACCACCCTTCCTGTTCTGGAGCATGGGGAACAGCTTCTCAAGTCTGCTGCAGTTCCAAGAGCAGAAGGTTCCATTGGCAGTCAAGCTCAGCAAGCAAAGAACGAATTCCGACAGCAGCTCTGGCCAATAAAGACTCTCCTACTTCCAAAGGGACATTGCAGGAGCCAACCTCAGCAGGTAACTGCAAACTATCTGTAGAATCCATCTGATCCATAGCTGGGTCCGATGCCATCTTGATCATGTCGTCCATCGGGAGCTGAGGAGGTGATCGGCTCCTCAGCCTCCCACATGTCTGTTCTCTCCAAAAAACTCCCACACACTGAAGAGAAATCGCAAGGATGCAGCTCCCTCTGTTTCACAGAGTAGGGGAATTTCCCCGGTGTCCTGGCCAAATTTCCCTCATTCACTAAAAAATACCACCAACAGCTTAATGTGGTTCAAGGTCAGTTGGCATTCATCTGTCCCCCCCCCCCCCAGGTCGTGCCTGAAAATAGGCAGGATTTGTCTAGTGCACTTAAGTGGTCAACAAAAACTAAATAAATAAATAAATTTGTTTGAATTTTTGTAAATCATTATGTGCAAAGAAAAGGCATCAGGTTTAAATCAGATCCTGCTACTTATATCTCTGGGGATACCAGAAATTAAATCAGATGCCACTGGAGACCTGGACAAACATCGGAGGTTGCAAGGCTAAATTAACTTTTTCTTTCATTGCCCTCTCACTGCACCGTGGACACCAGAGGAATTTAATTTAAAAATCTAAAGTTGGGTGAGACACCGAAGAGTCACCGGACTTGCAAAGATTGCTTGAATTCCACCATCCCACCTCTACCACCAACATCTTTTAAAAGCTTGTAGGTGCAGGGTCAGATCTCTGACTTTCTGGGAGGTGCTGCCCATACACAAAGTCAGTACAGTAAGAAAAGGGAGAACAGCGGAGTTTAATGGATGGTTAAGAGGATGGTCTAAGCATGAGGGCTTCAACCTCATTGGGGACTGGGGTGACACATGGGGGAGGAAAGTCTGCATGGAAAGACAGTCTACACCTACCAGTAAATGAAAAAGGGTTGAAGGTGCTCAGAGGGAGGCTAAAGAGGTTCATAGAGGAGTCCATTAATTTAAACTGAAAATGGGGAGGACAAAGCTAGGGAATAGAGGGAAATTAATGGGATTGGCAGGTCCCTAGCAAACACTCTCCTGAAAATGGAAGAAGTGTTCATGAAAAGGGATATCAAGGGGGAGGCTGAAGAGTAGGTGGCAAACCATTTGTGTAAATGCCCATAGCCTATGCAATAAGATGGTGACTTAGAGAGTCTTTTAACTAGTGAAGACTTAGACATAGCAGCCATAACTGAAACCTGGTTTAATGAGTACCATACATGGGAGGTACACATTCCAGGGTTCGATGTATACAGAAGGGACATGGTGAGTAGGAAGGGGGAGGGATAGTGCTTTACATGTACAAGCAGATAAAAGCCATAGAGATTCAGAGGGAACAGAGTGTAACAGAGGTGGTGTGGGTGACATTTGAAAGGAAAAAAGGAGAGGTCATTAGGGTGGGTGTTGTTTATTGGCCACCTGTGCAAGGGGAGGACAAGGATAGGGCTCTGATGGAAGAGATCCAAGCTATGGCCCAAAAAGGGGAGGTACTACTGTTTGGAGATTTTACTCTCTCAGGTGTAGACTAGGGACTTACAGCAGCAAAAAAGGTCAGGAGCAGGAACTTCCTTGATACGCTGCAGGGGCAGAGCTCAGACAGATGGTCAAGGACCCTACCTGGGAGAGGCAACATTGGATCTTGTCCTTACAAATGGGGATAATGTACCCAACCTCTCAGTGAAGGACCGGTTGTGAAGCAGTGACCATACAGTTATAGCATTTTTAGAGAAGTACTGAGGTGGAGCAGAGCCACACAAGGACTAGGGTCTTCAACTTTAGGAAGGCTAACTTTGGGAAAATGGCCGTATACCTTTGAGATGCTTTGTAAGGAGTGCAGGAACTACAAGAGGTGGAGGAGATGTGGGGGAAAAGCAGGGCGGAACTGAAACTGTATCAAGATTACGTGTGAGGCTAGTTAGAAAGGGGAGGTGAAAATTGAGACCACTGTGGTATACAAAGAAGGTGGCAAAAAAGGTCAAGGTTAAGACTAGGGCCTTCAGATGCAGTACAAAGCAGCAGACAGATGGAGACTAGAAACTTACCAGAGATAGCAGAGCAAGGTAGGGAAGGCTGTCAGGATGGCCAAAGCAAGAACTGAGGAGAGGTTAGCCAATACAACGGGGGTGACAAGTTATTCTTCAGATATATTGGTGAAAGAAGGAAGGAAGGTCATAGGGGATTGTCAGGCTAGTGGGGGAAGGAGGAGTTCCAGTGGAAAAGGATAGACCTAAGGCTGAAATTTAGAAGGATTACTTTAGCTCAGTTTTTACAGTCAAGGAAGAGGGGGATGGGTCCAACATATATGGGGAAGGATCATCAAGCCCAGAGGTGGACACAAGTCACTTCACTATAAACAAAGTCCACAGAGAACTGGCCAGACTCAGGGTGGATAGGGCCATGAGGCCTGATGTCGTGCACCCTAGGCTACTGCGGGAGCTCAGGGAGATTCTGGCCACGCCACTGGCTGCCCTGTACAATAGATCACTGGATACAGGGAGGTACCGAGGGACTGGAGAATGGCTGGACATGGTTCCAATACATAGGGGGAAAGAGAAGATCCAGGGAACTACAGGCCGGTAAGCCTTACTTCTGCAGCTTGCAAGGTAATGGAGACACTCATGAAGGAAAGAATTTTGGATTACCTGGATGCCAGTGGGCTGCAAAACCAGAGTCAACATGGGTTCACCAGGGGTAGGTCCTGTCAGACCAACCTCATCAAATTCTTTGATGTAACCAGGGTGGTAGATCAGGGTGGGGCAGTGGATGTGACCAACCTGGACATCAGAAAGGCCGTTGATACCATCCCACATGGGAGGCTGGTAATGAAGCTGAGGAGCCTGGGGTGGGGACAAAGATAGAAAAATGGGTGGAAAATTGTTTTAGGGATAGGAGTCAGGGGTGGTGGTAAATGGGTTATGCTTGAAGGAGGGGAGGGGGAGGGTGACCAGTGGAGTACCTCAAGGGTCGGTAGTGTTGTGTGGAGTTTTCAAATTCAGTCAGAAAAAATTCTGCAGAATTTCCAAAATTCCATTGAAATTCTGCAGAATTTCATCAAAACAGAATGGTGGAATTCCATTGGCAGAAAATAGCTGCAGAATGATTTTCCATGGAAAAAATGTATTCTGCGGATCTTGATATTTTCTGCAGAAATCGTTGTGGAATATTTTTCTGCAGAAAAATGCTGTTCCATGGAATATTATTCCATGGATCACAGTAGGTGGAATTCTGCAGAAGAACCAGTGAAATTTTGGTGGAAATTCTGCCAGCAGAATGGTCATTCTGCATTAATTTCAGTGGTGGAATGCTGCATTCCTCGGAAGCACTAGGGTTTGTTGTTGAGACCAGTGCTTTTCAATGTCTATGTTAGTGACATTATGGAAGGTCTGGGAGGGAAATATGCCTGTTTGCAGATAATGCAAAGCTCAGTAACAGGGTGGACATTCATGGGTGGGGGGGGCGTGTGCACAAGATGATGACTGAGTTGGGGAAGTTGGAGGAGTGGTCCAGGAGGTGGTAACTGAGTTTCAATACCAAGAAATGTAAAATCATGCACCTGGGGAACAGACACCCAGGTGCGGAATAGAAACTTGGTGGGGAAGTGCTGGAAGCGACAGAGGAGGAGAGGGACCTGGGAATAATTATTATCAATGACCTTAAGATGACAAAGCAGTGTAGAAAGTGGTGTGAAAAGCTAATCAAATACTCAGATGTATAGAATGGGGAATCACCAGCAGGAAGAGAAAGGTGCTTTTCCCCCGTTTGCAGCACTGATATGACCACTCCTTAAGTATGGCATGCAGTACTGGCTGCACTATCTCCACAAGGACAAGGACAGGTTGGAGGCGGTGCAGATGAGGGTTACCAGGATAATGCTAGGAATGCAGGGGATGTCATATGAGGTGAGGCCAGGAGAATTTATTCTATACTCCTTGGAGGACAGGAGAACAAGGGTGGATATGACTGAGACATTTAAATACTTGAAGGGGATTAATAAGGCACAAGTAAAGAGTCTGTTATAGTTTAGTGGTGCTTCTAAACACTAGAGGGCACAGTATGAAATTGTTAGGGGTTAGGGTCTGGGTAAATGGGAGGAAGTTCTTCTCCACTGAGAGGGTGGTGAATGACTGGACTAGATTGCCAGGGGAGGTGGTGGGGGTGGAAACGACAAAGCCATTCAAGCATGCATGGGATAAGTATATGGATATACTGGCAATAGGAGGGTCAGATTTGAGGCCCCCAAGTAGATGGATCCTGCTTGGGGGCTTTCATTGGCAGACTAGGTGGGCTAAGAGGTCCTTATCTGCTGGCTACTTAGAATCATAGAAACAGAATCTGTCGGCAGATAAGGAACATATGGCCCACCTAGTCTGCCCATTTCCCTACTCACTGCTGCAGCCTCAGATCCTATTTGATCTGGGGTTCTCCTGCTCTGCACATCTCCAGGGTACCCTTATGTCTATCCCATGCACTCTTGAACCCCCATATTGTTTTCACACCCACCACTTCTGCTGAATTCTATTAATTCTATGAATATCTTTATTCCTTAGAGTTCATCTGCCTCTATAGCTGATTCCCTGCTTGAAATTATAATGGTATGTTGTGACATCACAGTCTGTTGCCATGGTAATCACTGTGCTGTCTCAAGCTGAATATTATGACATCAGGTTGGGAATAAGCAATAGGAGCTGATGAACTATCAAGGGCAACTATCTTGTTTTCATCCATATGAACTCACTAATAAACAGGATGACTAAGAAATACAAAGTTTAAGAGAACTCTCCTAAGCTGCTTTGTGTCCAAATATTATGTTCTTCAAATGTCTTCTTGAGGTGTTAATCTCTAGCATACATTCAATGCTCTAAGATGTACTGAACATTTCTAAGGGATTAGTGCCCTGTACAGCAGATAATCAGAGCACACACACTGGTCTCACAAGTAATCAATTAGATTTATAATCAGATTATATCAATGTTATGAAGTGCAACGTACTGCACTTCGGAGCAAGGAATCCTGGGAGGAGCGACCAGATGGGAGGGGTTCAGTTAGGTACCATCAAGGAGGAAAAGAATCTAGAGGAGGTTTTAATGGGGAGTACGAACAACTCAGCTCGGTGTGGGAAGGCAGCAGCTAAAGCTAACAGGATGTTGGGGTGTATTGCGAAAGGAATCTCCTCCAGAAGTAGGGAGGTGATCCTGCCTCTGTACAGGTCACTGGTCAGGCCACACCTGGAGTACTACATGCAGTACTGGTGCCCATTTCTGAAGAAGGATGTCAGATTACTGGAGGGGGTACTGTGCAGGGCAACAAAGATGATCCCTGGTTTAGGGGACAAACCCTATGAGGACAGGCTTAGGGAGATGAATGTGTACTCACTGGAGGAGAGGAGTGATGGGGGATATGATTAAGACCTTTAAATACCTGACAGGGATAAACAAGACAGGTATTGAAAGGGTATTTAAGTTGAGGAGGGGAAGGGACATGAGAGGGCATGGTCTCAGATTAGGGGGAAAGATATAGGAGAGAGATGAGATATTTTTTCACAGAGAGGGTGGTGGCTAAATGGAACACTCTACCTGAGGAGGTGGTATCCTGTAAGATAGTGGGTAGTTTTAAAAGGGGATGGGACAGGTTGGGGGGGGTAACTGTGAGGGCGAGGGAATGGTGGGCAGCTGCAATGTAGAGGGTTAGCTGCACATTCGAGCAGACTTGATAGATCATTAGGCCTGTTTCTGTTGGCAGATCCGTAACTTAGTATGTTTGTATATCCTAAACAATTTACAGATTGGGAAAAGGCCAATGATACAAGATCCAACATTACAATTATTATCAGACTAATCAAAACACATTCAAACCAGTTCCATGCAAAGTTTAAAAAAAATCCATAATTTATGTAATGCAAAGTGTAGTGCTGCAATTTGCATAGTACAATCAGCACAATTGCACAAATTATACTATGCAAATTGCCACTCCACACATGCACTATGCACCTTGCAGTGAACTTTTCTATGTGATTTGATACCCTTTACATCACAAATTCACCACAAAGTGTGAATCCCATTTATTCTCAAAGTAAAATTTGTCGCAAGTGCAGCAAATTGCATAGTGCACACTACACAAATGCAATGCATGTTGTGTAGCAGATGAATTCACTGCAATTCATAGGTCAATTTTATTTATTTATTTATTTACTTACTTATTTCAGTTTAGGATTACAACTTTTGAGCCATAGGCTCATTTACAAAGGCTCTGAGTCAGCAGAAAATACATGACAAGACAAGACAGACTGGTACATATGGGAAAGGACACATAATTAACATCAAGGTTACAAGTGCAGTTTCAATATGTAAAAGATTACAGGTTAGCAGGTACCAACATGTGTCAACACTTGCGGAATTATCAATCTTAAAACAACACTACTAGAGTGCGGTCGAGCACTTAGAGACACAGAGTAGTCAGAGACAGGAGTGTCACAGGTGACTATGTAGTAGGCAATAATGGAGTCAGTGAGTGCTTAGAGACAGGAGGTGCCGCAAACTGCTAGGAGGTGAGGCTGATAGGAGCAGCCAGGTATGGCATTGTCAGTCAAGAGGAGGGGAGAGAGTAGAGATGGGGGGAGGAGGTGGGGAGGACAGGTGGGGTTTAGGAAAGGGGTGAGTGGGGGAAGGGTGCAGAGGAAAGAGATAGAAGGGGGTACAGGAGAGGGAAGTCATGGGAGTAAGGTAGGTGGAGGTACAGGGGGGTGAGGTTGGGATGGGTAGAGAAGGGGATGAGGTTCTGGGCAATAGGGAGAAGAGGAAGGGGGCTAACCTAGCCAAGTTTAAGAAAGACTGATGCCCCAGAGATAGCATGAGAGAGATGGGGGGGAGGGAAATGGGAAATACTGGAGAAAGTGGGAGGTTGGGTGAGGGCGAGGAAGAAGTAGGAGGGTGGAGCTTGAAAGGGGAGGGGAAGGAGTAAGAGGGCGAGGCTTAAAAAGGGAAGGGAGAAGAGGGATATGTGGGGTGGGGGGACAAGCCCTTTGGTGGGCATGATTAGCTAGAAGAGGCAGTGGTAAGCATTTTTGTTGGCTAGTTGTGTACGTAGCATAGTTTTAAATTCGTAACTGGACTAATTCAGACTGAGAGTACAATATATATATTTTTTTTTTACCAATTATTTTACCAAGTGAGACACACTAAGCTGAAAGCTTGTTTGCAGGTGCAACCTGGGAGCACGAGGAAGTTAAGTGACTTGCTCAGGGTCACACAGTTAGCAACACAGAAACATGACAGTCACATTACACAAATTATGTGTGGTTGCTTTACTACTTTCAAAGCACAAATGGAGTACAGAAGGTAGTGAAAAGGAGAGATTGGTGGAAGAAGAAATACTCCAGAGACCACAGGTGCATTTTTAGGAAATATTTGGAAGGGGAGGTCAGTGAGAGAGGTGAAAGAGAGAGAGAGAAAGATTTCCGGACCATACTGTGAATGAGGTGCTGGTGAAAGCTCTACTTGCCACAGTAACTAGATTGCTTGAAGGACCTAACAGAAATTTGGAAATGGACTAGAGAGAGTGGGTAATGTGGCATTGTGGGGAACTATGTCCTTATGTGTAGGCTCCTAAATGGAAATTATTAAAATCTTTTGTGTGCATTGGCTTTATTTACACATCAGGTTGACAATTAGGAATAATATGAATTAGGAATTCATTATAACAATTCTTGTGTAACATAAATAGGGAGTATGCAACAAGGTAGTGTTGAATAAATTTTTTATCCATACAGGTTGCTTTGATCTTGGATGACCTCACGAATGGCAGAGTGAAGCACAGCCAGGACTGAAGTACCTCCAAGGTCATCTCTCTATGTATGGATGAAAAATGGATCCAAACAGTGCCCTTTTTGCATATTTAGTTTATGGTACGTAGCTTGCTTTTATGTATCATTTGATCAATCCAAGTACTGTATATTTACAGTAGTATTGATAGTTTGAAAAAACATCCATGGAACTGATTTGTTTATCAGTCAGGGTTGCAATACTGTTTACAAGAGTTGCTGATTAAGAGGAATGCAGAGCTTTCTGATTGATCTGTGTAATACTAAAATATGACTATGGTCTGCCAGCTACTCTGAGGAAGGGAGAGTAATGATTTTTGGAGTGCGTGGATAAATTTGTATTGAGAGAATAAACTATTTATTCTCATTTAAAGTGTAGAAACTGGGGCAATACATTATTTACACTACATGTTTCTCTAACTTACAGTTCATAAATTGATTTATTGTATGAAATGTCTGATATCTATTAAATGTTTTTAAGTGATTTTATGCTTGGTTATAATGAAAATTTTAAACCAATAAATCTTTGAACTCAATATCTGAACTCTGCGTCCTTTTGACATTGTGAAGGCAAGACCATGGATGACTGCAGACAGAAAGAGGACTATGCTAAAATGAATGCTTGAAGAAATCGGTAGCCACTAGCCAGTGGAGATTTAAGATGACATGAGTAATGCTAGGAGGGTGGCTGCATTTTAGATAAAGTGAAAAATTGAAAGTTCAGAGTTGGAGCGATCATGGCTGAGGGATTTGCAATAATGCAGATGACAGGCAACAGAACTGTGGATTAGGATTTCAGATGAGGAGCTAAGGGCTGTAGAGGATTTGAAGAATGTAACCCATTTGGTTTCACAGATATTGGAGATATGTGAGGAAAAGAACCATGGCTGTGGATGATTTATAGGATTGGGACAGAGGAGCTAAATACTAAATAGCTAGTACATTTGGTTATGTTTTTTTTGGCTGATGGTAATTAGCATGTAGGGATCGACAAATAGGGTCCCTATTAGTCGATTGATCGCTTTGATTTATGAAAATCCCGACAGTAAATAATCTAAAACTATGTGACAATATTGGCCCCATTATAAGTGAATGGGGTGCACTCCTGCAGCCTTCGTTTTGTGACATCACAAAACAGGGCTGCGTGGGCCAACATGGGGGGCGTGGTTTGCTCCGTTCTTTTTTTGCCGGTGGGCTTGATTTTAATTTGACGAGTAAAATAACTTTTAATGCAGCATGACTTGTTATGCCAAACTTCATTGGGAGCTGTCTGTGGGGGTAAGTTATTGAATGGGCTGGGAGGGGGCAGTACAACCATCAATAGGAAACTGCTCTTTAATCGCCTTGCAAATTGCCCAGATGCTGGCATACACAGGAGTCTGTGTGTGTGTGTGTGTGTGTGTGTTGGGGGGGGGGTATTGTTATCCATACTTGTAAACAATGAACTCAAAGCTGAGAAGTGTGTGATTTCTGAAGTTTACCTAGTTTTGTATTTGCATATTAATGGAAAGCTTAACTTGCTTACTTTCTAGACTACTTGCTGAGCAAGATGTGAGCCACAACAATGTGCGGCCCTTTACCCTACTCATATTTAGCTATATTTAGGAGTTAAAAATAATAACATAGTCATAGTAAATAGTCAACAATCATATTTTATCAGGTTACAGTATTTTTAAAACATAGTTGTAATTTTAAAATAATTATTCAGAGCAGCTCTGGAGATTTAGATTTGCTTACAGACTTAGTAAACGTAGCTTGTTGAATACTCATGGCACTTTTCAGCTCCTGTACTTTGACTTTTCTCAAATTTAAAAGACTGTGACATGTACTTGACACATGATTGACAAACCCCTCAAGGCCACATCAAACTGCTTTGAGAGCAACTTGTGGCTTGTGAGCTACAGGTTGGCCACCCCTGTTCTAGAGGACCTTTTCCAGAACCAGTTTCAGTTGGTTGGGGTTTTACTGAATCTGATGGGATGTTGCTGAACAGTAAGTGTGCTGCCAATGGTAATGTCATAGCCCAGCCTTGTGGCATGATGGGAGCTACAGTAAGTGGTTCATTATCTTGGGATGCACAGGTGAGGAAAAGCTTTGTCCCCATCTGATGCTTATTGAGAGAGAAACTCTGCTTTGGCTCTGGGCATTTAGCAACCAAAGACATGCCTATCTAAACACAGAGTGTAAATTTGGACAGAAGCAGAAAGGCCTGGTATCCAGAGAGTGCTGTGTGACCTCCTCTCAATCCTGCAGTCATCAGAGGCCAGACTCAATACCTATGTGGGAGACAAAATTTAGGGTTCAAGAGTTAGAGAGAAGGATCTCTGAGAGTTAAGGACAATGTTTAATGATCTTTGTCCTATTCAGCACTCAAGTGAAAGGCTTGTATCCACTATGCGGTACAGAGGGCTGCCTTTAGAATCTATAAAAAATCCAACAGAGAGGATGACAGGGAGGAATACGTGAGGAAATCCAGGGAGGTGAGTAGAATAGTAAGGGCAGCCAAGGCACTGAGAGAACTGAGGCTAGAGCAGGGGGTCAGAGGAGGTGAAAAGGATTTCTTCAGGTATATGTAGGAGAAGAGAAAGACTAACAATCAGATTGTTAGGATCAAGATAGGCAGTGGTTGGATGGAAAAGTGAGCAGAGAGGGAGAAGTACTCAATGAGTACTTCTGTTCAGTATTCACCAGGGAGAGGGAAGGGCCCATACCTAAGGGGAAGGGTGTGGTGGGAGTATTGAGGGAGGCAGTCACAGATGGGGTAATCACAGAGGAAAAGTTGTTAGAGGGCCTTAAATCCCTGAGGGTACATAAGGCAACTGGGCCTGACGGAGTTCAACCTAGAGTCCTGAGAGAGTAGGCAGAGGTCCTAGCAGGGCTGCTGGCAGACCTGTTCAACACCTTGCTGGATATGGAGTGCATAGCCAAGGATTGGTGGGTGACTCATGTTGTGCCCCTCCATAAGACTGGACCCAGAGACGAACCAGGGAACTATAGATCAGTGAGCCTTACCACAATTGTAGGAAAGCAGATGGAGGCTATTCTCAAGGAAAGGCTGGTAAAATTTCTGGAGGATAATGGTCTCCAGATGGCAAATAGCACAGATTTGTCTCAAGCAGACCCTGGCAGACGAATCTGGTGGACGCTCTTGATTGGGTAAAGCGTGCACTGTACAAGGGTAACCTGGATATCAGCAAGGCCTTTGACTTGGTGCTTCATAGTAGGCTGACCAGCACATTGAGCAGCCTGGGAGCAGGAGAGAAACTGGTTAGATGGGTCAAGAGCTGGTTACTGGGTAGGCAGCAGAAGGTAGTAATGGGGGGTGAATTATCAGAGCCCAGAGTGTTAACAAGTGGAGTCCCACAGGGCTCGGTGCTGGGACCAGTGCTGTTTAACATTTTCATAGCTGACATGTCAGATGGGATGATAAGTAAGATCAGCCTCTTCGCTGTCGACACTAAGGTCTGTGTGGAAGTGGATTGGGAGGAAGGAGGCAAAGAACTCCAGGAGGACTTGACAAGTCTTTATTTATTTTTTTTATTTAGTTGTTTAACCAGGAGTAGCACACTAAGCTGAAAGCTTTTTTACAGGTGCGACCTGGGTGCACAGGGAAGTTAAGTGACTTGCTCAGGGTCACACAGTATGTAAGTGGAAGCTGTGGGATTCAAACCCAGGTCTGGTCTGCTGGATGTCACCAGATTTGCAGCTCAGAGCCTTAAACCACTGCGCTATACTGCCTCTAGAGTCTAGAGGGATGGTCAAACACATGGCAACTTGGGTTCAACACCAAGAAGTGCAAAGTCAAGCACATGAGAGCCAGGAATCCCAGAAACAGTTACTGGTTGGGAGGAGTGCAGTTATCCATGTCAGCAGAGGAGAAGAATTTGGGTGTACTGGTAACAGGGGAAATGAACCTCTTAGCCCAGTGCAGGAAGGCAGCAGCAAGGGCCAACAGAGTGCTGGGGTGCATCACAAGGGGAATTACTTTTTGGAAAGAGGAAGTCATCCTGTGCCTGCACAGGTCCGTGGTGAGGCCACACTTGGAGTACTGTGTGCAGTATTGGTGCCCCTACTTGTAGAAGGGCATCAAGCTACTGGAGGGGGTGCAGCACAGGGCAATGGAAATGATCCTGTGATTGGGAGATAAACCTTATGAGGAGAGACTGAGAGAGCTCAATATGTATTCCCTGGAGAAGGATAGAAGTGAGAGGGGGAAATGATTGAGACTGTCAAGTACCTGAAGGGCATGAACAGAGTAAACACAAAGAGTATTTTCAAAGTAAAAGGTAGGAAGAAACCAGAGACACAGCCTAAAATTGGAAGGAGGCAGACTGAGGAGGGAATTGAGGAGGCACCATTTCACGAAAGGGTGGTCACAAGGTGGAATGCGCTGCCACAAGAGGTGGTATCACTGAAGATTAGTGAGCAGCTCCAAGAAGGGGTGGGACAGGAAGAAAGGGAGGGTTTAAACCGTGAGTGGACAGGGGTTAGGTGTGAGTGAAACTGGAGAAAAAAACAGTGGGAAGGGAGAGGCAAGGGGAGGTGGTGCAGCTGTAGTTTAAATGGCTGAAATGCTACACACTCAAGTTGACTAAACAGACCATAAGGCCTGTATCTGCTGGTGATTTCATATGTTCACATGTTCATATGCACTATATGCTCCTGTTGGGAAATGTAACCTTTGTGGTAAGGATTTTAGCTTCAGTTTAGTTTAATATTTATGTGTTATTGTGTTATGTGTAATTGCTTAGTGTAAAAATATTTTGATTTTGATTTTCCAGGGGTGTTTAGTATTTCCCCATTTGTTGCCTAATATCTTGTAAATTGATGCAGGGAAAGGAGACCACCACTAACCTCATGGCCCATTTTAACCCTTCCCTGCCTCTCTGCGCTCCTGCTGTGGACCAGTCAATCTTTCGCCCTGGTTGCCAGGGCCACCTCCCCGATCTGTCCCCCCTTCCACCAGTGGGGTCTCTGACCCCGGGCCACCTGGGCCACATGCTTGGGGGGAGATGCTGAAGGTCAAAGGGGAAGAAAGGGACCTGGCAGTAATTATTACTGATGAACTTGAGGTGACCAAGCAGTGTGAAAAAGCAGTGGGAAAGGCAAATCAGATGCTCGGATGCACAGAAAGGGGGATTATAGCAAGAGGTGGGAGGTGATTCTCCCCCTGTATGTATCACTGATTTGGCTGCATCTCGAGTACTGCATAAAGTTCTGGAGACTCCATCTCCGAAGAGACATGGACAAGGTGAAGACGGTGCAGAAGAGGGTGACCAGGATGATACAGGTTATGCAGGGGAAGTCATGAGGAGAGACTTGGGAATTGGGCCTGTACTCCCTGGAGCACAGGAGAGGGAAGGGGGATATGATTGATCCATTTAAATACTTAAAGGGGATCAACATGGCTCAGGGAGACTAGCTGTTTCATCTGAGAGGAGATACTAGCACCAGGGGGCATTGCATGAAATTGGTGGGTGGCAGGGTGAAGGGCAACTTGAGAAATTTCTACTTCACTGAGAGGGTGGTGAATGACTAGAACAGTTTGCAGAACGAAATGGCGGGGGCAACTACAGTGGCAAGTGGACAGCAGGTAGGCAGGGATATGATAGAGTGGAACCTACCCCCCCAGGCTAGCAGGGAAGGACTCAGGGTGGCCAAAAAAAGAGAGGGTAAAAGGAAGGAAATGGAGGCTAATGAAAGGAAGGGGGCAGGGTGGAGAGTGGTCTCACTGAATGCAAGAAGCTTAGGCAACAAATCTGCTGAGCTACAGGCACTCTTAGCAGTGTGGAGGGTGGATATTGCAGCTGTCACAGAAATGTGGGCAACTGAGTACTGGGACTGGGATCTGGCAATCTCAGGATACAAAGTATACAGGAAAAACCATAAGGAAGGCAGCGGCAGTGGGGTGGCAGTCTATGTGAGGGACAGGATCGAATGCACAAGGGACGAGGGGGAAGAAAGGAGAACAGAGACAATCTGGCTGCAGCTCCTAGACTCAAGGGGTAGGAAACTGAGGTTTGGGGTGGTATACAGGCCACTGTCCCAGTCTGAGGAGCTTGACAGGGAATTAGCAGGACAAATCAGAAAAGTATGTAGAAAAGGGAAGGGGGTCATCGTGGGGGATTTCAACTTGCCAGAGGTTGACTGGAGCATTCCAGTCACCTCCAGCGCAAGGGAGCAAGTGCTCCTGGACGCAATCCAGGAGGGTCTCCTGACACAGTTGGTTAGTGTGCCTACTAGGCTAAAGAACACTTTAGCTCTCGTGTTGTCGAATGGGGAGGCAGTAGGGGAAATAAAGGTGGAGGACCCACTAGCCGACAGAGATCACCAAAAGGTGTGGTTTAATATCACGATGTGCAGGAAGCCAGAGAAATCAGTTACTCAGTAGTAAACTTTAGGGGGACAGACTTTGGGAGGATGCAGGAAGTACTGAAAGGGAAACTAGAGGGCATAAGGCATGAGATTGATGCAGAGCAGAAATGGGATATTATTAAAAGGGGGATTACAGAGGCAACAGAAGCTTGCACCAAGATACAGAGTAAGAGGGGCAGAGCAAGAAAACCATGCTGGTTGAACAGCGAGGTAGTGGAGGTGGTGAGGGCAAAATGAGAGGCACACCAGAGGTATAGAAGGACAGGGAAGGAAGTGGACAGGGAGGAGTATGCAAGATGGTCCAGGGAGGTGACCAGAAAAGTAAGAGAAGCCAAGGGCCAGAGGGAGCTGAGATTAGCGCAGGAAATTAATGGGGGGAGGAGACATTTTCAGATACATCAGGGAGAAAAGGAAGTGCAAGGAGACAATAGTGAGGATAAAAAGGGGTGGGGAGTGGATGGAAAAGGGTGAGGCACAGGCAGAAGCACTGAATGAATACTTTTGCTCAGTGTTCACGGAACAAAAGGGGGACTGCTACGACAGTGGGTTGGGAAGGTGGGGACAGGGGGAGAGGAGGCAACAGATGGAAGAATTGAAGCAAGTAGAGTCCTAGAGGGACTGAGGGCACTGAAGGTAGACAAGGCACCAGGGCCAGATGGTATCCACCCCAGGGTGCTGAGGGAGATGGCGGAGGTGTTGGCGGAGCCGCTGGCGGATCTGTACAGCACCTCACTGGAGTTGGGATGTGTGCCACTGTACTGGAGGACGGCACAAGTAGTACCATTACTCAAGAGCAGACCAAGGGACGAACTGGGTAATTATTGCCATGTAAGTCTTACCTCCATAGTGCACAAACTCATGGAGACAATTCTAAAGGAAAGACTGGTGTCATACCTGGAGGACAATGGCCTTCAGGATGTGAGGCAGCATGGGTTTGTTTCAGGGAAGTCTTGTCAAAACAACCTGATACAATATTATGACTGGGTGACAGGTGAGCTGGATAAGGGTCATGCAGTGGATGTTCTTTACTTGGACTTCAGCAAGGCCTTCGATTCTGTGCCTCATGGCCAGCTTGGGCGGAAGCTATCTGGTATAGGGGTAGGGCCAAAAATGATGAACTGGATTACAAGCAGGCTGAATGGGAGGCTGCAACAGATGGTGGTGAGAGGGGAGCTCTCAACTTCAAGGCCAGTGACTAGTGGGGTGCCACAGGGCTCTGTGTTGGGGCCAGTATTTTTCAGGCTCTTCATATCAGACATTGCACATGGGGTGGTGAGCAAGATAAGTCTGTTCACTGATGACACCAAAATCGGAGCAGTGGTGAATGGAGAGGAGGAATGAAAGCAGCTGCAGGGGGACCTAAGCAAGCTAGAGGAGTGGTCAGAGAGATGGCAGCTAGGGTTCAATGCAAAGAAGTGTAAGGTTATGCACTTTGGGGTGATGAACCCAAGGAGAGCATACTGGCTGGGAGGGGTTAAGCTGGGGATCACTGAGGAGGAAAAAGACCTAGGGGTAATGATAGCAGGGACCATGGACAACACTGCCCAGTGCAGGAGAGCGACTGCAAAAGTGAACAAAATGCTGGGGTACATAGTGAGGGTTTTTTCGTCCAGGCAAAGAGAGGTGATCTTGCCCCTCTACAGGTCGCTGGTAAAGCCGCACTTAGAGTATTGTGTGCAGTTTTGGAAGCCATACCTAAAGTGTGATATCAGGCTACTGGAAGGGGTGCAAAGGAGGGCAACAAAGATGATATGGGGAATGGAAGGGACAGACTACAACAGCAGGCTGAGAGACCTGAATATGTACACCCTGGAGGACAGAAAGGACAGGGGTGACATGATAGAGACATTCAAGTATCTGAAGGGAATCAATAAGGATGGAGCAGATGGGGTCTTTAAGTTCAGGAGGTAGAGGATCACCAGGAGGCATGCTCTAAGAATAGAGGGGGGAAGATTTAGGAAGGAAATGAGGAGACACTATTTCACAGAGAGGGTGGTAGCAAAATGGAATGCCGTATCAGAATGGGTGGTATCATGTAAATCTGTGAACAGATTCAAAAGGGCATGGGACAGGGAACAGGGATAGTGAGGGTGGGGAGGTGGGGTGGCAGTGGGATGACAAATGGGAGGGGGGTGGGGCAGCTGAAAACTAGGGGTGCTAGCTGCACACTTGAGCAGACTGAGATAGACCAGGTGGTCTGTTTCTGCTGGCACATTCATATGTTCCTATGTTCGTACAGTCACGCAGTTCAGTCAAGCATGGGAGAAGCACATGGATATGATAGAGTGGGGAGTAGAAGGGCTGGCAACCCCCAGTTGATGGCACACTGGGGGTTCCCACGGGCAGACTAGGTGGGCCACATGGTCCTTATCTGCTGGCTACTTCTATAAATCTATGAAATTCTGAAAATATTTTATGTTATGCTGTATTTAATGCTTCTGTGACTGCACTGTGTTTTTAAAAGGTACATAAAAGATCCAGAAAAAAAGAGATGGCTTGATACTTTTTATTGGACCAACATAGATGTTACAGAAAAAAAAATAGATGCTTTAGATTTCAGACTGCATTGAGTCTTTCATCAGAAGCTAATGACAGTTGTTTTGGAAGAATACATTTCAAAAGGTACATGTAATTTATTTACTGGCTAATTTCATCTCTCATCTGTGAGAGCACATGTTAAAGTTAAATTGAGGCTACTTCTACAACAGGAGCATTTTCTGAAGTGCCTGAAAATGAACTTAGATTCCACTGTTCAGGTGTTTTACTCTGAGCAAGGAGGCAATGTGATATGACAACAAAAAATACCAGTCATAAATTTGCAACAGGCGGATGGCAGCATTGGTGAAGTGTGTAAGGCTAGTTGTCAGCCGGTGGCAGCAGGGCACCTGTTTAGTAGGTTGCTGCCAGTACTGGTTCAGTTACTTTAGCAAAGTAATCAGTTACGGTTGTTAGTTACTCTCAAATACATGTAATCACTTACAGTTATTTATGCATTAACAGGTTGGGCATGCACTCAGTGACCAGACTGCATGCACTGAGGTCTGACTGTTACCATTATCCTTCCACCCCAGTGATCTCCACCACAACCGTGAAAGATTAGAGTGCTGCTCTGCTGTATGTTGCTTGTCAAACATAGCTTCTGAGGCCCGTGCCTGCCAGGTTGTGCCATCCATCTTCCTCCACTCTTGCAACAAAATGGCAAAGGGTGAAGATTTATAGGCTTATGCTTGGCTCCTCCAGTCCAACCCCTTCCACTGCATAGAGAAATCAGTGTAATTGCACATATTTCCTTTGGCTCCTCCTCATCTGAATGACAGCACCACTAAGTCCATACAGACACAGGCAGTGGTTGGCCAGTGGATGTGTGGGTGGGAAGATCACAAACTAGCAACCAGTACACCTATCAGAGCGAACTTACAAACCCCATCACCAGGTTCAGAAGAAAACAACTGCGTGCTGTTCGGTATGTGGCACACAGGACCATATTTACATTGCCTTGGGCCCTACGCACAACCATCACCAGCCCCCCCAAATACACACACACACTGAGCTGAGCAAACAGTACATAAATTTGTTTGCCCACATAAAACATTTTCTGGAAAACTGAAGATCTCCTCACAAACATCAACATTTTGTGAGCAAGTGTCAACAGGGTGCCATGGCATCTAAAATACAATTGTTAAAACAATCTAAAAATTATATTTTCTTATTTGTCTTAACTTAAGCAAGCTATGTGACTACTCAAATATACAACTATTTATTTCTCAATTCATATGTAATTTATACATTTGCACGGTCTCCTCATCCTATAAATTATTTGATGTATGTTGTATGCGATTGTTAATCTCTTTTTTATCCTATTTATCTAGTTGATAAATAACTTGATTTCACCATAGCTATGTGAAATAAAGAAATAGTGTATACACATGTATCACCATGCCTATGGAACTTGTTAAACTGCAGCTTGTCACCATAGGTGAAAAACATTTAGAAGCACCCTTATACTAAATCATTTTGTAGGATTAGTTCAAATTGACCTTCATGGCTTCTACAAACTTCAAATGATGAATAAACATTTTTTTGTTCCCATGTTATATGGCTATGTTCAGTCATGTTGAATCCCTGTCTCATTCATACACATAATATTCATTTTAGAAATAAAAGACCATTATCCTAAAATGACTTGCCATGTAATATGCTTTGTTTATGCAGTTAGTTTCTCCATTTATATATATTTAGCCTTTGTTTACCGGGTAGGTACACTAGGCAATCAAATGCCTATTTTCAGGTGCGACCCGGGAGATCACAAATACAAAAAATACAGAGAGTACAGTTACAAGAGTACAGACATCTGAAGAATACAATATGGCAAGAACATACATAGTAAGAAAACATAACAAGGCATACTTCAGCAAGAGGTACAAAGTGTGAGGATACAAAGCATGAGGATATGCCAGTGTAAGGTACATACAGTGGTAAGATTGTACATGACTTATAGTGCCTCAAAATCCAATTTCAGCAAATACTGACTTAAATATTGCCCATATAAATTAGGTTACAGGGAGAAAGGAGGAGATCAGTTTTGAGCCAAGCCACCTGGGGCCAGATATTCAGAGCATTGTGCCTGGTGTAAAATCGTTGTGCCAAGATTGTGCCACATTAGTGCCATGGTGCAATACTCAAAGGGTGAAATAGCACTGGCGCAAGGCCATAGTGCTGGCGCAGAAAGATAATGTATGCAAGGTACAAACATAGGGACAGGGACATGCATACTGGCGTTAAGCTACATTCAAAAGAATAGCACTGCACAAGGCCAAGTAGTGCCACCCATAGCATGGTGCGAGCTACTGCACATAAAAGGCATGTCTTAACTCGGGGCAAATCACAGAACAGGGCATGGACACACACCAGGAAGAGGATGACTGTGGCAAACAATGCACTGCTGGCCATACTGATGGCTGAAGTGCTGGAAGAGGAAGAGATGGAGCAGGCCCATCCTGGCCCACACCACAGGCTAAGGAGAAGATGCGCTGCACACAGGCTGTACCAGCCTGGAGTGTCCTTTGAAACACTCCCAGATGACTACCTTGTGGGCTGGTACAGGATGGACCTGGTCATGCTGAGGCAGCTATGTGAGCTCCTCCATGATCAGCTGCAGAGTGCCATTAGACACAGCCATACAAGGATTGTGGAGGAAAAGATGATAGCTGCAATGTGTGTCCTCTGCACTGGAACCTTCCAGACACCAGTGGGTGATACCATTGGTGTATCACAGTCTGCCACCTCACACCTCCTGACCCAGTTCTTGGATGCTCTCCTGCCACATGCTGGTGAATACATTATATTCCCCAGCATGGCAGAGGAGCACAGAGAAGCTATGCAACAGTTCTATCAGGTTGCGCACCTACCAACTGTACTTGGTGCCACTGTCTGCACCCATGTTGCAATCCGCACACAGCCTGGTGATGGTGGAGATGTGTACCTGAACAGGAAGGGCTACTACTCCATCAATTGCCAGGTGGTGTGTAATGCAACTCAGCACAAAATCAATGTCTTTGCCCAGTACCCACGATGCATTTATCTGGTACCAGTCCAGGCTGTGCCAGGCATTTGAGGATGGCAGTATGCCCAGTAGGCACATTGTTGGTGAGAGAACCAGCAAGCATGACACAGCCCACCCCTGCAGAGGGACATTGCAATGAGAATGCACACATGGGTGGTGGGGGGATGTGTGATAGACAGCCTGCACAGCAGCACAGTGGGCAGTGATGATTTGGCAGTAACAGTAGATTATTGCTAACACAATGAAATGTGTTCATAGGGGACAGTGCCTATACCCTGAGACCCTGGCTCCTAACATTGGTCCTCTGGCCAGCAACAGTGGCCGAGGAGCATTACAATGAGGCACATGCAGCCACCAGGAATGTCATCAAGAGGGTCTATGGCATGCTCAAGATGCATTTCCACTGCCTGGACCAGTCCGGCGGTGTCCTACAGTATCACCCTCGGAAGGTCTGTCACATATTCCTTGCATGTTGCATGTTGCACAACATGGCACTGAATTATGGAATACACATGCCTGAACCCGAGAAGCATCCAGACAGTGACACAGAGCCAGGGGTCCAGGAGATGGTAGAGCAACTCGAGAGGCGGGACCCTCGCATGGCCAGGAGAGTGCAGGAGCACCGTACCTACATCATTGGAACAGGTGAGTGATGACACATAAGACAACAAACAAGCATGCAATGACTTTAATGTAGATACTTCAACATGTGCAACACACAGTAATGTTGTAACTGGTAATCAACAGTGAACTAAAATGCAAACAAAGGCGTAATGATGAAGGGTGTGCCTTGAGTGTGGTGTAGCAGATGTGTATGTGGGTGGTGTGTGACTGTGCTGTGAGTGTCAGTTAGTGGTGGTGACATGCCCTCAGTGCCATCTTCCACCACGGGCCCTGATGGAGTCACCACGGCAAACACTGAAGGGGGTTGTACTGTGGGTAGATGATGTGGCAGGCGATGAGGATGTGGCTCTGTTGTGGCTGTGCCCCAGCTTGGGCTTCCCAATGCCAGTGACCTACGATGGACAGTCTTCCGTGAAATGGTGGAGGCTGAGCTGAATGACCCTGACTGCCTAGCATGTGCTGTGGAGGCACTCTGCAGAGCACCACTGGTGCAGCGCTGGCCTGCACCACCTGTCTGCAACTGTGCAGACAGCATCACCTTCCTATCAGTGGCAGTGAGGTCCCTCACAGCCCCGGTGAGTGCACTAAACCCACGGTCAAGGGCAATGTGGTGTCATTCAGCATGGTCCTCTGCCCACTGCTCAGCCCACAGGAGTGCAGTGGCAATTGCTTCATGGAACAGGGACAGTTCTTGCTGCACCTCCCTCCTGAACACATGTAGCTCTTGCTGTGCAGCAGACTGTGAGTCCATGGCACTGCAAAGGAACACTCTGGTACTTGTGTTGTCATACCCTTCCTGTTGCTGAAAACCCTGGATGGAAAAGGGCTGGGATATGTGTGTTGCCTGTGTATGTCGGGGAACTGCCGCGGCCACCTGTTGGCCTGCAACTTCATCAGGTCTCCCATGACACCCCTGTGAAGGCAAGGGCATCATCGCCTGGGCGACTGTGTGTTGCTGGTGTGTCAGAGGTACTATTTGAATGCAGCCTGCCCGCTGACCATCCCCAGTGGCAGTGGCAGTGCTGTTTGTGTTGGTGGTTGCTGTGTTACTGCTACCCGATGCCACCACAGTTGTACTGATCCCAAACAGTACCGGGGACCCTGGCAGGACAATGGACATGGCCTGCCTAGTAGGTGATGTGTGTGTGTGTGTGTGTGTGTGTGTGTGTGCCTCATGCTGCTGCTGGTGGCCATGGAGAGTTCCTCAGATCCAATATTGAACTCTGATGGCGAGCCCCCATCCTCAAAGTCAATGTCCACTAGGCAATCCAGGCCTGGTACAAAGGTCTCATCATCATCATCATCATCATCCACAGTCATCATCCTCATCATAGGCCATGGCTGCAGCGAACCCCCTTGAAGTGTGACCCATAGATACAGTGTCCTGTCTGCTATGCTCCTATAGGCTTGAACACGATGGTCTAGGCTGGCCATTGTTTCCTCCCTCCTCTGCATGGGCCACTGTTGCCTGTCCGATGGTCCGGGCTGTGGAGCAAAAGTAAGATATTGAGTCCACTGTACATGGCACTGTGTGCCCATGCCACCGCCACCACATGTACAACTCCAGGGTGCTCCCAATATCACACAATGCCAGCCCCAACCCAGTGTACCATGACCACACACCATCACAGGTAACGTGAACAGGGACAACACCCACACCATGCAGAACAGTGTGCATGTGAAGTCCTGTTCCCACTGTATGCCACACACACCCACATGCACATGTAATAGCTGCCACATGCCACCCGTGGGACCTGCACCACAGACTGTACCCCATTTGGCGTACAGCAGCACAGCATGGTGCATAGGCATAACCACATGGGTCATGCATGCCATGTGGAACAGCCTGCTTGTGTGTTTATCATTGCACCACTGGGACAGGCACATGTCAGGCACATGACATGCCCCAACACAGGTGTGGGTTCTACAGGACACCCAGATGTCAATATGCGCAACACTAGCCACAGGGCCTGACACTTACATGCCCCGTGCAGCTCCTACAGTGTCTCTCATGCCACACCCTCCACATCAACCAGGGACACTGACCTGAGGATGGTTACAATGGCATCCATTATTGGGTCTGCCCTCATGAAGTCAGCCTGCATGGGACCACTGCCTGTCCCCATCTGCGACCTCAACCGCTGTGCCTCTTCCACCTTGGCATGCCTCTGAAGATCGTACATCGCTTCCTGCAGGCATCCACACTCCGTCCACATCCACCCATCACATTGACCTGTGAGGTGATCTCAACCCAAATTTGATGGACATTGGCATCAGTGTTCTTGTATTTCCACATCTGGGCCAGTCTGTTCTGGTATGTGGTCACAAGGACCTTCAGTTTCTCATCAGAAACCTTGTACACCTGTAGGCAAATGTGTCCCTCAGTAGCACCTGTGGGGGGAGGAGGAGAACTGCTGTGAGTGATCGCCAGTTCCATGGCATGCAAATGTGTCTGTCTCTGCATGTGTCTGCCACAGCCTGTGTGTGGCCTCCTCATGCATGTGTCCCACAATGTGTGTGTGCCTCAAGCCATGGCAGGACACAGTTGTAGGGTACATGGCTGTGCCTGTGGTACCATGACACAGGCACCAGGCATGGACATGTCCCACAACTGACAGTATCACAGGACAGCAGGGCTATGTCAATGTCCCAAAGATGCTGCACACATGGCTGCACACATACAACAGCTGCAGAATCCCTCACATGGCTGTTGACCATTGGTGGCATGGCCTTGCCGTGCCTAGTCGACCCTGTCATGCACTGGGAGTGGCATGCTGTAGACATTCAGGTGCTGGTGGGTGCCCAGGTGCAGGCCACTGCATGCCTGTCAACCCAGCACAGCACGTAGCACCTGTGGCATGTCCATTTGGACCCCCAAACCCACCAATGTGAGCAGTCCCTGGCCAAACTGATCACTGAGAGTCACAGCACGTGGGTAGGGCCTGTTGATAAGGGGTAGATGTCTGATACACAGTCCAGGAGCACAACAGCCATCACATAGTGCATGGTGATGCTTGTGTGGTGGACTGTGTCCTGCACATGTTATGGCACGTGTGTAGCCAGTGACACACAAATGTTGCATCCTTGCTGCACAGCAGCATACCACAGTGCCTGTGATGCAGGCATTGCTGTGTGCATGTGGTACCCCACCCCACCCCGGAGCATTAACCAGTTGCTGCAGTACTGCTGCCATGTGTATTGGGCTGTATGTGCAGGCAGTGCCACATGCAGACAGGGCGGCAGACATGGACTTGTCCCCCATGCTGCAGCATACCTCCACACTGTCGCTGATATTCAGGTGCATTCCTGATATTTCCGCAGAGGTGTACTCTATTCCTCCTGCAATATGTGTTTCTGTGACATAACAGTGGTGGTTCTAAGCCCACATTAATGTCAGACATAACAGTTCCAGACATGGCCATCCATAGGGAATGCATTGTCCACTAAGCCCCTTACCTTACCTGCTTCCTGAGTGGATAGCACCAACAATGATTATGTGTCTCCGATTCTGGCCCTTTGTCCATGATTGTGTACCGCCTTGTCCCTGATATATCAGGAAGGTGTTTGGGAGGTCTGCACTGCAGTTGTGATGTGTGTGCCTGTCTGCAGGCCCTGCAGTACTCAGGTGTGCAGTGTTACGCGGGGTTTGCATCATTTGGGGCATGTCTGGTCCTCATCACAAGGTTACAGTTCACTGACATGTATCTGCAGGCACACTGTCCTGCCATACAGTACATCATTGTGTTCACAGTGTCCTACATACCTGGCTCGGCCTGCTCATCCTGCTATGACATGCTGTTGTGGTTGTTAATCTCTGTTGGTCCTCCTTCATACACCTGCTATGGCTTACAGACCTGCAGGTGAAGCCCTGTGAGGCCCTAAATAGTTCGGCCTGGCAATTCATATATAAATGTGTATGCAGATGAGCAGTGTCAGTGGCTCAGCAGGTTGCACACTTGCCTCTGAGGCTGAAAGATCAGAAAGCTATGGGTTCTATCCCCACACCTGGCACTTGGGTTAAATTCCAATGCTGTCACTGTAGTGCAGTACAAGGGTGGGTGCTGCACTCCTGAGGTGCCGTCTTTCAGATGAGACACTAAACTGATGTTCCATCTGCCTGTTCTGGTGGTTATTCAGGTGGACGTTAAAGATCCCATGGCACTTCTCAAAAGGAGTGGGGGAATGTCCCCGATATCTTGGCCATATTTCCCCCATTTACTAAAAATACCACCAACAGCTTAATCTAGGGCAACCAACCAGGTATTACAAAATGAACCCTTAAAACTCTATGCAAGACCTTAGAGAAACTCTTACCTGTTTCCCAGTTTGGTATCCCGATAAGCTTAAGCACAGCGTCAACATTAACCATCTAAGCTTCACTTACAAAAAAAAGACGTTTCAAGACACACCAAGCAGTTTCTGTTTTAAAATATATATCTTTAATTTAAGATAGATAAAAATAGGTAAACAGTAAATACCGAACAAAATATCCCAACACATACAATCATAAAAACAAAACAGGTTTAAAAGTGCAAAATTCCTACCAACCATTAGACTTGTTTATCTAAGGTATTTCTTATAATCTCTCAGTGCTCTTAGATGTTCCTTTCCTCAGTCCAAGTATATGAATGTGTGAGTCTAAAGGTCAGCTACAGCATACCTAAAAACAGTCTTGAGCCGACCTTCTCTCTGAGGTCACCTAGCTCCTCCTCGGTGTATTAAAATATATATTCACAACACAGGATGTCCTAATAAGGTATTTTAAAAATAGGTGACATCAGTGAACCTCCTCTCTTCATATGACTTCCCAATCTAGTCTGTGATCTGCTAGCATCTACTTTCATCCAGGAGCAGTTTCCTGCTTCACAAAGACATGAAAGAATCTTTGATGAATATTAATTGGCTTCCTCTGAAGACATCCAAACAAATGCATATGCCAATTCCTTATGACACCAAGTGCCATCAAAGGACTTTTCCTGAGGAGACGCCCAAACAAATGCATATGCCCCTTCCTCAAGACACCAAGTGCAATCAAAGGATTTTCCTGAGGGCATTATAAAGTGCATAGTTTAGCTACTGAGTTCAAAGCAACTGACAAGTTAATTGGAGTACAGATATCTGTAGTTTAACCTACGTCCTGTCCTTTGAAATTATACCTGGAAGGGATGGTTGATGTGTCATTTCAGCAAGACAGTATTTTCTCCTGACAGACTAACATAGAAACATAGAAGTTGACGGCAGATAAGGACCGCAAGGCCCATCCAGTCTGCCCATTTCTTTTTCTACCTTATAAATGTGCCATCGGCCTTTGCTCTGTCAGTGACCTATCTATTCATAGTCATTTGTATTGCTCCCTTATGCCTATCCCATGCCTGTTTGAAGCCCTGCACTGTATTCATAGCCACCACTTCTTGTGGTAAGCCATTCCATGCATCCACCACCCTTTCTGTGAAAAGAATTCCTCATTCCCCTTAATCGGCCTCCTCTAATCTCATGCTGTGTCCTCTTGTCCTGCTATTTTCTTATATTTAAACATGTTAGACTCTTTTCACCTTGTTTATGCCCTTAAGGTGTTTAAATGTCTCGACCATATCACCTCTCTCCCTCCTTTGCTCAAGGGTATACATATTGAGCTCCGTTAATCTGTCCTCATATGTCTTCTGATGCAGTCCCTGCACCATTTTGGTTGCCCTTCTCTGGACTGCCTCAATTTGGTTAATGTCCTTGTGAAGGTGTGGCCTCCAATACTGCACGCAGTACTCCAGATGGGGCCTAACCTACTACATATTTTGTTTTGCAAAAATCATAGTGTAATCAGAACCAGCTGTCCAAGTGTCACAATCCTCTCCACCTAGACTGAATTTGGGGGCTCTATCCCCTGCATGGGATGAGCTTCCCAAATCAGTTCACTCCTGGTAGACACGAGACAGCCCATCGGAGTTCTGATTCTTGGCTCCGTCCCTATGTACGATTGTCATGTCACACCCTTGAAAAGTAAGACTCCATCTCAGTAATCTCCCATTATTTCTGCCCATCTGCGTCAGCCAAACCAGGGGCTTGTGGTCGGTCTGTACCACAAAATGCTGCCCATATAAGTATGACTCTAATTTCTTTAGGGCCCGCACTATGGCGAGACACTCTTTTTCCACAGTAGAGTAAGCCTGCTTCCTGGAAAGTAACTTCTTACTCAGATACACTACACGGTGATCCTTCCCTTGTTTGGATGTCTGACTCAGTACTGCCCCAATACCCTCATTTGAGGCATCAGTCTGAACTATAAATGGTTTTCTACAGGCAGGACTTGTCAACACAGGAGCACTGCACAGTGCCTCCTTCAGACTGGTAAAGGCTTTCTCACAGGCTGATTCTCAGGTAATTTTCTTTGGCATCCTTTTCTTTACCAGGTCAGATAGGGGAGCAGCCAGGGCACTATAATTGGGTACAAATTTCCTATTGTACCCTGCTGTCCCTAGAAAACTCCTGACCTATTTCTGAGTTTCCGGTCTGGGCCATGCCTGGATTACCTCTATCTTTATTTGATTAGGATGGAGCTGTCCTTGGCCTACTACATGCCTGAGGTATGCCACTTCTCCCATGTCCACCTGGCACTTCCCAGCTCTGACAGTGTGCCCAGCCCTCTGTATCCTGCCCAGCACTTCCCTAAGGTGGGATAGTTGTTCATCCCAGCTGACACTAAAGATGGTAATGTCATCCAGGTACGCCATGGCATACTTCTCAACATCATTTAACACCTGGTTCACCAACCTTTGGAAAGTGGCCTGGGCTTTCTTCATTCTGAAATGCATTACTTTAAACTCAAGCAAGCCTATCGGAGTGATGAAGGCTGATCTCTCCCTAGCTCTGTCTGTCAACTCTACTTGCCAATTCCCTTTGGTCAGGTCAATAGTCTTAAGCTAGGTCACCCCCCCACTTGTTCAGGAGTTTGTCCATCCAGGGCATCGGGTGGGCATCTGACTTTGTGACTGCATTCAGTCCATGATAGTCTAGACAGAAATGAGTAGCGACATCTGGCTCAGGTGCAAGGACTATGGGTGTGGCCCAGGGGCTGTGGGATCTCTGGATTACCCCTAAATCCAGCATCTCCTCCACTTCCCTCCTAATGTCCTTTAGGACAGCCTCTGACTCCCGATATGTTGTCCACTGTATGGCGTCTGTGTCCCTGTCTCCACATCGTGTGTCGCTAAGTGAGTTAGTCCAAGCTTGGCACTAAACAAGGGGGCGAAGTCTACTAGAACCTCCCTTACTTCCTGGAACTCATCTGGTACCAGCTGGGGAGACAATTTTACTGCCTCCACAGAGGACTCCTGCTTTCTTTCTTCCAGCAAGTCCAGAAGGGAGTCTCCTTCATCCGTCCCCTCCCCAGGACAACACACAGCAAATACCATGTCAGCCCTATTAGCAAATGGCTTCATCATGTTGACATGGTACATCCTTTCTGTCTGTTTTTGGCCAGGTAACTCTACAATATAGTTCACATCATTTACCTTCTTAACTACTTTGTACAGTCCTACCCACTCAGCCTGCAGCTTGTCTTTCCGGACCAGAATAAGGACCATAACTTCCTGACCCACCATGTACGAGCGAGCTCTGGCTCTGCGGTCGTACCACACTTTTTGTTTCTGTTGGGCAGCTGCTAGGTTGCACTGGGCTGTCCCCATAAGCTCCTTCAGCCTTTTCCTAAACCTAAGGACATAATCCAATATGGGAGTTCCCTGGGTGGTGTGCTTGCCTTCCCAGTCCTACCGGATCAAGTCTAGGGGCCCATGTACCCAGCGTCCATATAAGAGTTCGAAGGGGGAAAATCCTGTTGACTCTTGGGGCACCTCCCTGTATGCAAACAACAGGTGGGGAAAGTATTTCTCCCAGTCCCTCCCATGCTGGTCCACAAATGGCCAGAGCATTGACTTCAGGTTACCCTTGAATCTTTCCACAAGCCCATTGACTTGTGGGAGATATGGTGTCGTGCATCTCTGTACCACCCCACACTTCTCCCACAAACATTTCATCAGGTCAGACATGAAGGAACCCCCTTGATCAGGGATAACCTTCTGTGGAAACCCAATGCGGGAGAAAATCCCAAGTAAGGCATCTGCCACTTTGTCTGTCCTCAGTGAGAATAGGGTGACTGCCTCTGGGTACCGGGTGGCATAATCCACCACAGTCAGGATGAATCTCTTCCCTGAGGAGCTGGGGGTATTTAAAGGCCCCACAATATCCATTCCCACCCTCTGGAATGGCTCCTCCACTATGGGCAAATGGAATCAGGGTGGTTTGGATTTTCTTGCCTGCCTTCCCTATTTCTTGGCACCAGTGACAAGACCTGCAATACTCTTTCACCTGCTGGGTGAAGTTAGGCCAATAGAAATTCTGGGCTAACTGCTGCATAGTGCGCATGATTCCCAGATGATCAGACAAGGGAATATCATGTGCAATCTTGAGCAACTGCTCACAATACCCCTGGGGAATGACAAGCTGCCTGCCTAGCACCCCTTCCTCTGTCTTCATAGCTTGAGTATACATCAGCCCATTTTCCCAATAAACCTTATGTCTGCTGTCACCTCCCTGTGCTCTGTCAGAATCTGCCCAAGCCCTCAGCTTCTCTAGTGTAGGGTCACTCTTCTGAGCAGCAGCAAACTCCTGACACATTCCTACATTATGGGACAGGTCCCCTTCTGCATCTAAACTAGGGTCCCTTGCACTAGCGTCAGGGCACTCAGGATCACTGTCCTCCGTAACCCTATGACAATGGGTCACCCCTCCCTCCTCGGAGTAACCATCTGTAGCTGTGTGGTTAATTGCTACTGAGGAAATTTCTACCCCCTTTTCATTAGTCCCCATATCAGGAGACACAGGCTGGGGAACCAGCCTCCTAGTTGTCTTTACAATTGTTCCTGTGGGTTTCAGGGAACTACAATTTTCCCTTGCTGCTTGGCTATGGGTAACTGCACATACCATCCCCTGTTTGAGGTTATTACCCAGGATCACATCCACTGCTAAGATTTTGGCTACAGCCACCTGTTGCACAGTTCCCCCTGTTTCACCCCAGTCTAGGAGAACACTAGCGAGGGGCAATGTCTTCTCTTCACCAGTAAGGTCCTGTACAGTGACGTATTTATTGGGCATAAGCTGACCCAGCTCTACTAGATTCCCCTTTACCAAGGTCAAGGATGCCCTTGTGTCCCTTAACCCTTGCGTCTGTACACCATTCACCATGACTGGGTGCATGTATTCCCTCATGTTCACTAGCATGCTTCCAGGGACACACAAACAACCCACTTCCTTCCTTGACCCCTGTGTATTGGTTGTCTATTTTGGACACTGTCTGGTGATATGCCCAGTTTCTTTACACAACCAACATTCATTTCTTATTTCAGAGAAATCTTTTCTTTGAAACCTGGGGCTAACTGGTTTTGGTGGAGGCAGTGATGGTTTTAGTTGCCCTGAAGGTGCACTTTTCCCTTTCTGTGCTGCCACACCCACCACATTTGCTCTCAAAGCAGGTCTGCTCTTGGCATAGCAGTCCGAGAGTTCAGCAGCCTCTTGCATTGTTTTGAGACCTCGGTCCTCCAGCCAGGTTTTCAGCTCTGCTGGACATGCCCAATAAAACTGTTCTAACAAAATCACATTTTCAATTTTATCAGTAGAGTTGGCTTGAATTCCTTCCCACCAATGTTTTAAAAACTGATGTTGTTTCATGGCTAACTCCTCGTAGCTCATGTCAGGGCTTCTCCTGAGCTTACAGCATTTAGCTCTGTATGATTCAGCAGTTAATTCAAATTTCTTTAACAGTGCAGCTTTAAGTTTGCTGTAATCATCACTGTCCTCATTGTCCATTTGACCCAATGCATCTCAAGCTTTCCCAGTAAGTAGCGGGGATAGCTGGAAGCTCCAGGACCCCCTAGGGATTTCAGCCTGAATACAAACTTTTTCAAAAGTATTTAAAAAGGCATCCATATCCTCCCCTCTCTTTAAATTTGGCTATCTATTTTGAATTCAATTTGTAACCCAGTCCTGTAGTCCAGGTTAAACTCATGCCACTTACCTGCTCTGGTGCTGGTGGTTGGAGTCGTAGCTTCTCCAGTTCATGTTGCCTCTGGCGCTCACACTCCACACAGTCCACTTCTCGGTGTTCTCACTTCCTCTTCTCCTCTGCAGCTTGCTGGTGCTCACGATCCTCACGGTCAGCATCTTGGCATTCTCGCTCTGCCTCACAGTCCACCTCCCACTGTTCAAGGTCCCTCTCCCTATGGAACTCCAGCTCCATTCTGTGTAACTCAGTTTGCAGCCTGAGTACTTCTGGATCCAGGATACTGGTGACCTTCCGCTATTGCTGAGGCCCTTCACTGACAATGGCCCTGTTGCCCTCCTCATCAGATCTGGACACTGTACTGGTCACTAGCCCTGCCATACTCAAGGTTTGGTCCTTTTCAGTCACTGTCTGTGATTCAATGCTCCGGGTATCTGCTACCATCAGGGTATCCACGAGGTTCTGTTTGCTGGCTTTCACCTCAAACAGGACTCTTCTGTCCCTGCACAACTGCTTTAAGTAGTCTACAGTGTGCCTGCTGTAATTGGAAGCCATCTTCTTCCCTAACTACAGCTACTCTGACTTGCACTTTAGAGAAAAAAATTAAAATGGGTAGGAACTTGACTGTAAGCCAAGAAATATAGTTCTGTTCCTTTTTAAAATAAAACACTGCCTTTCTTTTTTCCAAGTGAACAGTCTCAAGCTGACACACTGAACAATAAATCTTATAATACCAAACTTATCCCACTGCTGCCAACCAATCTGTCTCAACCCCACTCAGCAGATCAGCCTTCTACTCTCAAAGTGCCAACCTCTCAGCGTAGTATTGTGAACAGTTAACAGAACCCGGTAACCCTCCTGTCTGTTTTGTGGGTTTGAGTCACCTTTTGTCCCAAGTTCTGGAGGGATCCAAACTGTTAACCTCTTGCTAGCATACCCAATTGTCAGGCTCAGATAATTTGCCCTTTGGGGAAATCCCAGATATCTTTTGCCACAGGCACCCAACCAGGTATTACAAAATGAACCCTTAAAACTCTATGCAAGACCTTAGAGAAACTCTTACCTGTTTCCCAATTTGGTATCCCAATAAGCTTAAGCACAGTGTCAACATTAACCATCTAAGCTTCACTTACAAAAAAAAAAGAAGTTTCAAGGCACACCAGGCAGTTTTTGTTTTAAAATATATAGCTTTACTTTAAGATAGAAAAAAATAGGTAAACAGTAAATACAGAACAAAATATCCCAACACATAAAATCTTAAAAACAAAGCAGGTTTAAAAGTGCAAAATTCCTACCAACAATTAGACTTGTTTATCTAAGGTATTTCTTATAATCTCTCAGTGCTCTTAGATGTTCCTTTTCTCAGTCCAAGTATATGAATGTGTGTGTCTAAAGGTCAGCTACAGCATACTTAAAAACAGTCTTGAGCTGGCCTTCTCTCTGAGGTCACCTAGCTCCTCCTTAGTGTATTAAAATTTATATTTACAAAACAGGATGTCCTAATAAGGTATTTTAAAAACAGGTGACATCAGCGAACCTCCTCTCTTCATATGATTTCCCATTCTAGTCTGTGATCTGCTGGCATCTGCTTTCATCCAGGAGCAGTTTCCTGCTTCACAAAGACATGAAAGAATCTTTGATAAATATTAACTGGCTTCCTCTGAAGACACCCAAACAAATGCATATGCTAATTCGGTATGACACCAAGTGCCATCAAAGGACTTTTCCTGAGGAGACACCCAAACAAATGCATATGCCCCTTCCTCATGACACCAAGTGCAATCAACGGATTTTCCTGAGGGCATTATAAAATGCATAGTTTAGCTACTGAGTTCAAAGCAACTGACAAGTTAATTGCAGTATAGATATCTGTAGTTTAACCTATGTCCTGTCCTTTGAAATTATACCAGGGGGGAGGGGGTTGATGGGTCATTTCAGCAAGACAGTATTTTCTCCTGACAGACAATCCCACTACATATTTTATTTTGCAAAAATCATAGTGTAATCACAACCAGCTGTCCAAGTGTCACAAACTGCACGTGTGCAATGGTGTGGGGGTCATGCAGAAGTCATGCATATGCAGTGCAGCACATTTGGGCTTTCGTGGCACTATCACCAATTTAGCACCACATATGGCTGTATAATGCAGATCAATTGCATGAGTCCCCATTTCCTGTGCCAGTGTGTGTGCTGTCAGTGTGACAGGGAGTTGTCAGTGATAGCTATTGCAGCAGGGTACAATACCTGAGTCCAGGAGACAGAGGGCTGTAGTGCAGAGGGATCACAGATGGGGTGATGCTGAACTTGCAAATCTTGTTCAGCTGGTAGTGCAGAGGGACCACCAGCTGTTTGAAGTGGTGAGGGAGGGGGGGAAGGCCTAGGTGACAGATCTGGGTCTCCATTGTCCAACACCTGTCACAGAGGACAGGTACTGCATGGAACAGGGGGCAGTGCAGGCTCAGGTACCTAGACCTGCAGCACTGGGAGAGGCAGCATCTTGAGAGGTTCAGGATGATGGATCAGGAGGGTACCATGCTTGTGCCAGGTAGGTGTCCATCACTGTCATGGCAATGCTGTTCACATGTCACAGAGGTGCATGTGTTGAGTGTATGGACATCTGTGTTGTGCTGACACAATGGGGGTGAGGCACCTGGACCAGGCTTCTGTGTGTTGTACAGTGTGACCGGTGCAGTTTCTGGGGGGGTTGCTATCATGGTGTGTGCTGTACGTGCACACAATGCACAGCATGGCCTGCCATTGGTGCATGAGTCGCTGCTGTGCATGACTTAGACAGGCATCTTATGCTCCAGTGGTGTGTGGCAGTGTTGCATTCACAGCTGTAGTGGCTTAGTGGTTTTATGAGGGTTGGTAATATCCATGCAGTCATGACCACTGTGTTCTCCCTTCTCTCTGCAGAGCGCAGCATAGACCAGACCAGTCAGCCTGCCAGGAGGGACCAGGACAGTGGCCATACGGGGACAGACACAAGTGACGGACAGTGGGATATCGCACGTAAGTACACCTACGAGCCATTTATATGCATTGCTGCTGCAGGGTGGTGGGTCATGGGTATTGTGGGGGGATTTCCAGAGGCCACTGTCAGCTACCATGAGCGCACGTGGGCATGGTGCCACACTGCAGTCTCGGTCAGGGTGGGGGGGACCTGGCTTTGCGGTGGCTGCACAGGCTGTAGGTGACATTGTTTCTGGTTTCTGTTGGCTTGGCCTGTGTTCCTAATGCTGGTATTGTTGTGTGGCATAACGTCTGTACCTACATTACAGTGGGCAGTATGTCGCAACCATTGAATTGCAGTCCTGTACTGTTTCTGTTGTTGGACGGGGGGGGTGCTTGTGCTGCTGTATGGCAGCCACCATCTTGTTCAGCCATGGTGCATGTTCCTGGACATGTGTGTGTTGGCAAGACCCTTCTGGCTCTTAATTTGTTCTTGAGGTGGCTATGTGCCTATGTTGTATTCTGTTGTGGCTTACATGCACAGTGCTTGTGGCATGTGAATTGCTTTCCCTTGGGTACATGGCCATGGTTGTTGGGACATGCTGTCCACCCCTGTGGCATCATCCTGGGGGGTTTCTGCACTCCATGTTGTTGGTGCACCAGTCTTACATTGTCATGTTTTGGGCCATAGGCCCCCAGAGGAACTCACTCTGGGCCACCAGGCCTGAAGAGGACGAGGGGCAGGATGCTCTGTTGCAGAGTATAGTGCAGCAGAAGAGAACTCTGAAAGATCAGCAGGCTATCATGATTGCTGAGATGAGGAGGGTGATCAAGATATTGCAGGAGCATCTCCCTGCACCTGCACAGCCTCAGCCAATGGACAATTGATTACACTTCCCTTGTTGTGCACCCTTCCCGCCCCCCCACCTTTGTAGCTGATTTACAGTTGTACCTTACAGTTTGTTGTTTTATTTGTGTAGCAGTCCACATTTGTTTGGTGTTCATATTGTTACCCTTTTGTGTATATATATATATATATATATATATATATATATATATATATATCCCTACACATTTTATGGTTTGTTGTACATAGTGTTGTTTGTTGCCATTGTTGTTGTTGTTCTTGCTGTTGCACATTTAATTCACATTTTCTGCTTCTGCATATTTGTGTCTGTGTCTTTATTGGCTGCCTGTTATATCATTCAGGTTGCTGTTCTTGTGTTTGGGTTCTGGTTCTTGGCACATGTGTGGTTCCATGCCACTGCCTTTGGTTGCTGGTTTGCCACTGTTTGTTTTCAACAATGCTGTGTGCACTTGTGCACACTTTTGGGGGCTGCACATCTTTGCATGGACACCCAGTGGCCATTTGTTTCCCCTCTGCACTGTGTTGCTGTTGCTGTTTGCAGTGCCTGCCTGCTGTATTCAGAGCTGTATTTGTCTATATTCAGTGCTGTCTTCTTTGCTGGGCTATTTTGCACTGCACTCACAGCCCTGTTTGCACAGCTTGCATTGCCCGCTATATTCAGGAGGTTTAGCCCCGGGGCTATTCCTTTGAATATATTGGGCTATTGGTTCTGGGCTAATTAAGCACACCGGGCAGTGCTAATTCAGCCCCAGGGCAAAGTTTTGAATATCTGGCCCCTGATATTTTACTATTGTCAAAAACATCACAAATGTTAGCAGTGTAGTTTTCTAATCCTCACCATAGGGCATGGTTTCAGCTGAATACAGTTCAATAAAATGCAACATTTTCCCAGTGACATACAGGCTCATGTTTGATTTTTAACTATTACATTTCAGTATTTTTACTTACAAGATCTTTGTACTACTGGCCTGGGTACTGCTCCCCCATATCTGACCCTAGAGGATCAGAGGTTTCCCAGTCCTGTTTACCAGTTTCTCTGTATTGCTTCCTTCATGCCCTATCAGATCTGTCCTCAAAGAGTCAGCCAGCCTCCTTGAGTCCAAAGCACCCTAGTCCCAGCCCGGCTGTCACTGCTTCAAATCGATCTGCTTTTCTGCACACCACATGGCGATAACCTGATGCTTGCCTCACGATCATGATTTTTTCTCTAAATAATAAATGTTGGCATGGCCTAACTCAGCATCACAGTTGCTGCCACCAATCTGCATCAAATCAGTTGTCTATCATGGATGACAGTGGATCATTTTGTTCACAGAAAGGGAGGTGGATGCATGGAACAAACTGTCAGCGGAGGTGGTGGGGGCAAAATCAGTAGGGGAATTCAATAATTTATTTACTTATTTATTTGTTTGTTTATTTATGTATTTGTTTACTGGGTGGGTGCACTGATCAAAAGGACCATTTTCAGGTGCTACTCAGGCCATTAAGATGGCACATAGGTAAATACAGTTTAGAAATACAAGTACATAGATACAAGGGTACAGATACAGTACCAGAGAACTACAAGTACAAATACAGTAAAGGGAAAAATAATCGCAACAGACTTATAAATACAGTGAAGTGTAAATCACAGTACCTAATATTCAGTGCAGTACATCAGGAGTGAAACAAATGTAAGTACAGTAAAGCGTTATACCACAGCAGGATAACTGTAGAATATGCTTTATCAAGGATCACAGGTGCAAACAGTCATAGGGCACAGTCATGGTGGCTAGACAGGGATACTCACGAAAACTGAGGGTACAAGGATGTCCAGGGGCTGGTCATCCAGAGGGGCAGGTACACGTGGTGGCAGCCACTGAGGCATTTTTATAGTTGGATTTAAATGTGAGGTAGAAGTCTAGGGAATCAAGAGAGGCAAACAGACTGTTCCACAGTTTAGGGGTGACTGAGGTGAAAGCTTTGCTATCCAAGCAGGAGGAACCTCCAATGGTAAGATGCTGGAGTTTTGAAGGTTGCAGGGGCAGTCATTGTGTTTGGGTAGGGAGAAAAAGGGGGATAGGTCCCCTCCTCTGATGGCATTATTTATCTTGCAACCAAGGAAGTAGTTTTTGCAAGCCTGGGGGGGGCAGCCCAGGGACTGGTACGAGGAACAATGATGGGTGAAGTAGGGTGCCATCAGTGCATGAGATAGGTACAAGGGAACCCTAGCAATAGGAAAGAGAGGGTAAAAGCTGGCAATCAAGTAGGATCAGCAATATTGTGGTAGGTAGGGAAAATGGGCAGACTAGGTGGGCCAAGCGGTCCTTATCTGCCATCATTTCTATGTTTCTATAATTAGGACAACCAATTTAGTAGCATGACCTATGACTAAGTAACAAGATGCCAATTTAGCACCAAATCTGCAGTAGGCTGAGTAGCAACATAGGCGCACCAACTAATAGCAAGATATTGATCATGACCACGCACAACTGAACCATACTTCTTCGCCCACAGAAATCAAAAAACAGTAATTCCATGCCTTCACCTGTCCCTCTTCAGCCCCCCCCCCCCGACTGGGAATCATGCGCTGTAACTTCCAGCAAAAAAACAGCTCCAGACTCAAGGTCAAACATAGGCCAGTCACTTCACTTGAAGACTGTGTGGCAGGTGAGCAAAGTGCTACAGCTTGGCATCATCCACACCATGCAGACTACACTTGCAAAGGCCACCAGAAAATCACAGGCCCTATTCACAGACATACTTTGCATAATTATAAATATGGCTGCTGTCCCCCACATGGCCGCATCATCTTCCTACAAAAAAAAGTAATGTGGTAAATTGCATTACAGTTACTGCTTTACTTGAAAGAAAATGTCATCTGTAATGTTCCAAGATTTCATTTTTTTTTAAGTAATCCATTACTGTTACAAGTTACATGGCAATGTAATCAGATTACAGTAACATGTTAGTTTAGAGAGGCAGTATAGTGCAGTGGTTTAAGGCTCTGAGCTGCAAATCTGGAGACTTGGGTTTGAATCGCACAGCCCCCATTTGCATACTGTGTGATCCTCCTGAGCAAGTCACTTAACTTCCTTGTGCTCCCAGGTCGCACATGTAAACACGCTTTCAGCTTAGTGGGTCACTTCTGGTTAAACAATTGAAAACAATACTTCCCAATACTGGCTATTCCCTACTGTGTGTTCCCAATCATCAGCTAAAGAAACCCTTAACTAATAGACTGGCATTGGATTTTTCAAGGCAAGTCAAAGCAGTTTTATTTATCATGCACCCTATGCCAGAGTCTCAGGGCACGTTACATACACATACCAATAATGAATACATGTATACACTAATAACCACAAACTAAATAATACATCATAAATAAATACAACAACAATTGATCTGAAAGATGGAGGTACTACTCAAGAAATCAGGTAATGGTCTCAAAGGCTTGATCAAATAGATAATTTTTTAATCCACTTTTAAATGCCTCTCCTGAGGGAGAACTCCTGAGATGGAAAGGCATGGAATTGCAAATAATCAGGGCCACCCTGAGAATGCTTTATCACCAGATTGTTTAAAGTGAGATGTCAGGATGACCAACAACATCAAGAAGGGTCTTAACTCTCATTTTCAAATGGGCGGCACCCAAGATTTGAAGCATCACTTTGTGCATTTCTGTGACTCACAAGACAAAGATAGACTACACAAACTGAGGTCTACAGTAACTTTAGCCAGAATTGCTGCACTTTGTATTCATAAAATTATATATGCATATAAAAATGATGCATGAATCATTTATTGATGCCAGCTGTAATAAAGTAGAGAAACTATTACAAAATAGCATTCAAATATTGTACCACATTTTGAATGATGCATGTGTGACTCAAAACTGGGAACTGAGCCTGAATCTTCATTTTTGAAAATCCAGCCCTAGAATGTTAAATCTGAGTCAATAACAGTAAAAGACAAAGACATGAAGGCATTTTTTTGTTAGAATGCTCCTTTACATGGTCGCAGGATGGAGCTTTGCAAGCCATCTTGCTGTCACTTGGGGAAAAAAGGGCACTTCTGACTCCGACTAAAGCACAATTTTTGAGTTGGAGTATGATCCCTCCACTACCTGAAATCACTCCACTGGGGGAGTTCCTTTCCTACATACAGCATACTCATGCCAACTCAAATTACTGTACAATCAGTTTATATGCTCAGTGGAAACCGCACTGCTCTCAGCTCTCTGCTGTCTTTTTTGTTTAGTCTTAATGGAGACCCAAACCCTCTTTTTACACATTTTTATATAAACTATGGCCTGTTTTTCAAAATTGAGTTTGTAATGAGACTGCATTGCTCCAGCAAAGTTTCAAATTACATCTCTCTCTCTCTCTCTCTCTCTTTCTCTCTCTGTCTTTCTACCAACTGCGTGTGTGAGTGGCAGTATACAATGATTTATTGCTGTCTGTAGGGTTTGTTAACTATTTCAAGACTGATCAAAAACCGAATGATATAAACAGCTCCACCATTACTCTACCCTCTCTCTCTCTCTCTCTCTTCTCTCTCTTTCTCTCTCGTGCTCTCTCTCTCTCTCTCTCTCTCTCTCTCAGGACATCTAAACCCTCTGTTTGCACATTTTTTATCTAAACAATGCCCTGTTGGTCAAAACATAGTTTGTAATGAGACTGCATTGCTCCACCAGAGATTCAAATTACACCTCTTTCTGTCCCTCTCACTCCCAAGTGTGTGTGTGTGTGTGTACAATGATTTATTGTGATCTGTAGGGTTTGTTAACCCTTTCAGGATCAAGCTATTTTTTTATTCAATAAGCTTTATTGAAGTTTTCCAAAAAACAAACCACATTATGCCAACATAGAACAAAATACACAACTACAAAAACGACAACCACAGAACAGAACCAAATCCCTCCCCTGAGTGGAGAGCCTGTGAATTAATCCATGATACTATTTAGAGGGCACACAGCAATTTGACAGAATACAAACTAGAAGTAAAATTAAAGTACATGGGACTGTGCCATTACACATTGAAAGATTAGCAAATCCCAACCTGAAAAGGAAAGTACATGAAATCTCAGAAGACTACTGGGATTGCTAAGACATCTAGAAGGTATTCTACACTGGGTGCCACTACACAGGCCTGACAGAGTATACAGAGAACAGCCTACCCCATTTGCCATTAAGCTAGACATTCTATCCCTGAGACTGGCTATCATCTTCTCCATCCTAATATTATAGAGGAGCTCCTGTAGCCACTCCTGATAGAAAACACAATCCTGGTCTTTCCAATGCTGTAATATAACCTTTTTTCACCGATGAGATCAGTGCCATGTGGTATTTCCTTTCTTTTACTGCAATACCTGAATAGTCTTCTATAATACAAATCTCAGGAGTGAAAAACCTTCCAGACCTAAAAGAGGGCCAACCTTACTCTTAATTTGTTCCTATAAAGTAGCTGTTTTGGGACATTCCCACAGCACATGGAGAAGTGATCCCTCAGCCTTTCCACATCTAGTACAAGAGGGACAATACAAGATACTTCCATTTTCCACAACCTAAGCACCAAAAGGCACCCTGCCTTTTCTCCCTGGTCTACATAGGTATCCTTGGTCTTCAAGACAGTGTATTCCACCTTCTCCCTCAGGAGTTCAATGTACTTTTAATGAAGAATAACTTGATCTTGTCAGTCCTGCTCTGAAGCCTCAGAAGTAAAGTTCTGTTCTATAACATGGTTCCATGTCATAACGGTGATTGCCAAATAGCAATCGCCATTACAGTGAGTGTACATCGCCAAAAAAACAAAATAGCGATGTAAACTCCCAGTGAGGCAATGCCAGCAAAAACAAATGTGTTTTATATTATTTGTGTGGGGGACAGTACCCTGTCCACCTCACCCCCATTAAAACTGATTCTCAACTCCAGGGGTGGCATGTCGGGAAGGGGGAGAACCTTGTAAAAAAGTATTAACTCCCTCATGCAAAACACAAAATATTGCACTCCTCCGCAGCCCCAAATCCTGCACCATCCCCACTGTAGCCAGCCACCCTCACCACCACATCACAAGGCCAGCTTGGCAGTCTCTCACCACACTACCTCCCACATACCTTCCCTTCCCTTCTCTTCCATTCCCTATCTTGTGCTTCCAGTCACCTTGCTGTTCACCCATTGCTACCCTTTCTGGGTAGCTCACATAATGAGTGCTGAACTTGAGTCACTTATATCCAAGTTGCTCAAGCTCAGTCGCCATTTTGGTGGGTTACTCTATAAAATTTATGCAGTTCAACAGGGTCAAAGTTTCCACTACCCATTTGCATATCCTAGTAGCTGCAATCCTAATAAAGTCACCTCTCAGAAAACATTTGAGGGGCATCCCATTCCACAGCAATCTGGTCAGTAGAACTTGTATTCTAGGACATAAATACCACAATCTGATCGGATTCTGGTGACCACATTGTCATCTTTAAGTAGTTGACTATTCAGCTTCCAGATAGTATCACGCTGAATGTTTGGGGATACCATCCCTTCATACCATACAAGATAATGGTCTGGTAAAACCCTGGGAGCTATTCCACTGCACAGCACCCTAGGCATAATACGTTGGCTGATTAGAAAGTAATCTAACCAGAAGTTGGACCCACGCACAGAAGAATAAAAGGTACACTCCCAGTCAGATGAATGCAACATGCGCCAGGGATCACAGAGCCCAGCCAGTTTCATCATGTCCCAAAGACAGCACTGCATAGAGGACAGCTCCAGGTGAGCCTTATATGTTCTGTCAATATCCTGGGTAAGTATGACATTCCAATCCTCTGCCAAGATGATGGGAAGGGTCAGAACGGGAGCTAGAAGAGAAGACAGTTCCACAGAAAATTCTGGTGTATCTGTATTGGATCCATAAATACTACCCAACAATACCTCTGAATGAACCAGGATACCTTTTACCAAGACGTAGAGCCCTGTGGGTCCGCTATTGTCTGCAACATCTGAAACCGAATTTCTCTGAACACCAAGATGGCCACTCCCCATTTACTGGTGCTATTTCCAGCTGAAAATGCTTGCCCCACAGATGGTTTGTGGAACCAAACACCTTCTGAGGTAAGCAAGTGGGTTTCTTGCAAAAAACCTAGCTGACAATTTAATATCTTTAAGTGTTTTAAAATCTGATAGCACTTTAGCTTTGAGTGGGGACTCTTAATGCTCCAAGAAGCATATTTCATACTAAACTACAAAACAGACTAATTAGTAATATGCCCAAGTTCCAAAGTAATACAGAACATGCAATAAGCCCAGATGTGAGATTCTCCGCTGTCCCAAAAAACACTTAAATACCCCCCAAATGGGAGCAAACCATTGCCCAAAAAGAAAATAGCTTAGACCTCCAGATACTAAAATAATAAATTGTGCAGCCTGAAATTCAGCTACTATCCCAGAATGACTAAGAAAAATAATCTGCAACAGGTTGCTCCCAGCCCCCCCCAACAAACTATGTTTCCCTCATTAAAACTTTTCTGATTCCCCAGTCCTACTGACTGATCTCCACAATTGACCAAGTCAATGATGTTCAACTCATACTACCTACAGAATGTATCATCCCCCCACCACCTGACTGAAATTGCAACTGGTGAAGAAAACAATAACAACATTCTTGATATAGTAACCCCTCACTATAACGAACCTCGTTATACTGAACAATTAGGTATAACAAACATTCGTCATGGCTCCCGACCCGTAACTCTCAGTTGTGAGTGTTTTTGAGTGTTTTTGGCACTTTGTTTATTTCACTCTATATTGCTGAACTCGCACTTACTGTAATATCACTGTTGCTCTGCTGTAAATTCTGGTGCTTCATACCTTGACCCCAGTTATGTACCCTGTTAAATAAAAATGAAATAAAATAGACCACGCTCCATCTGTAATCTGGGTTGTCTCTGGGTCATCTGCCTGTCAATCACTGCTTGTGTTATCATCAGCGTGAGTGTGGATGGGAGAGGGGGTGGGCTGTGTTGCCTAGGAACAGTAAATAACACATAATAGGCACCACTTCCAAACTGCTTTTTTTTGGTCAACCATGAAGCATTCTTGTTATTCCATGGAGCAAAAGCTTTCTGTCCTGGACAGGAGGTGAGAGCCTTTCCAAGATCAGCAAGAAAACTGGCTTCTCAAAAAGCACCATCTGCACATGGTGCAATCAAGAAGGTGCACTTCATGATTTTGTCCAGGAGTGCTCAGAAGGTGAGGCTCTAAAAGGAAAAAAAACTTCACCATGCAGATGAGAGAGAGGTGGACAAAGTCACTCAGCTGTAGTTCCAGCAGTAGAGGGCTACTGGAGTCCCCCTGTCTGGTGCCATTGTCCGGGAAAAAGCCGAGCAGTTTGCAAGGAGCATCCATGGTGCTGGGTCCAAATTCACAGCTTCGACTGGCTGGCTCTGGTGAATCCAAAAGAGACATGGCATCTGACGAGTTTTTATTGTAGGCAAGCAGCGCAGTTGTGATGACCGTGCTGCAGCTGAGTTTATTCCCAAGCTCAAACCTGTCATCCAAGACAGTGGCTTCCTACCAGAAAAGGGTCTATAACTGTGACGAGACAGGTCTGTTCTGGCGGTGCCTCCCAGATGCTATACTCACTGCTAAACATGAGAGCAATACAACAAAGGGTTTTAAAATCAATAAAGACAGAGTGATGCTCCTGCTTGCTTACAATGCTGAGGGAAGCCACAAGACTAAACCCCTGATGATAGACAAATTCAAAAATCCAAGGTACTTCCATCACTGCTCAATGACCTCACTCCCTGTTCAGTATGGGCACAACAGAAACACTTGGATGATATCTGAAATCATTTACGACTGATTTCAGTACAGTTTTGTCCCACCTGTCAGGGTTCACCTCAGAAGAAGGAAGCTTCCCCCAAAGGCCGTGCTGTTAATGGACCAGTGTCCCTCTCATCCTGCTGAGAGCGAGACCCGGCCCCGGGATGTTAAAATACGGGCCATGTTTCTTCCAAAAAATTCAACCTCTAAGCTGCAACCACTTGATGGTGGCATAATTGCCACGTTCATGAAGCTGTATAGGAAGTGGCATCTTGGAGACCTGGAGCTAGTGTCACAGACTTTGTCGAGAAGCTAACACTGAAGGATGTTGTGCATCTAACTGGTGAGGCATGGGATGCTGTAACCCCAGGCACAATTGCTGGACTGCGATGCTGGGTGGTACTTTTTCAGAACAGCTTGATGTACCAGAAGACGATGACTGTGATGATACCCCCAGAATTGTTTCCCTTATTGCAAACCTGCACCTCCCAGCTGCTGAGCATGTGATTGAGGATTGGATCACATATAATGACTGCATCCAAACAAGCGAGCACTTGACAGACTGTGAAATTGTGGAGGCTGTCATGTAGACAACTGAAGACTCCAAAAATGAGGAAGAGGAAGAGGATGTGAAGCCAGTCCCAGGAACTAAAGAAGCGATCAAAGGAATGAAAGTTGGACTAGCATGGCTACAGGCACAGAAGGTTGATGCCGTGAAAGTCTTGCAGCTGGGGCAATTGATTTCATTCTCAGAAGATGTTTAATGCGAAGGAAGCTGAAAAGCGGCAGACTAAGTTGACAATTTTAAATGAACTGAAAGTTCAAAGATCTAAATAAAGTTATACCTTTTTTACCAGTATTGTACACAAAGCACTTTACGTGGACTAGTACCCCTTTCCATCGCACTGTGACGCTGGACTCTGACGCTGCTAATGTAATTTAAGCACTAATGCACTAAACTACAGTAACACACTAAAGCACATACAATAACATTGTTTACATCCTGATGTTGCTCTGCTTCATAAACACAGTTCCCAGCACCCCCCTCCCCCATGCACAATTCACCTGGCACTCAGAAAACAATACTGTATCACCACAAATCACCAGAAGCAATATTGAAGTGGTGTCCCTCGCTTTAATGAATGACTTGGTGTAATGAATGTTCATTATGGACCCCATGTCATTCGTTGCAGCAAGGGGTTACTGTATTATGATTAATACTAGCAGTAGTAACAGACATTAACTAAATCACATTGTTGTACCAGAGGAATATATCATTGCCTATTCTATAGGCCTAAATTAAAATACAAGTAACTCTCATAACAAAAAGTCACATTGGGGCATTAACATAGTTATACTAAATGAATATATGCAACAGTAAGACAAATATAAAGGAAAAGAAATACAAGTATCTTCATGCTGCTATTGGTTGCTACCAAAGTCCCCTGTGTACTTAGAATTTAACTACATAAACCAAAACTAAGGGTTCTTCATGGCTCTTGTATTGAATCATGCAAATTAAATTACTTCACCAATTTGGTGTCGGTCTTTACTTCTAGTTTTTGTGCCCCGTAAAAAATATCAAATGAAAAAACAAGAGGAAAAAGAAACGGAGATAAAATTTAGTTGTGTCTCCACTAGGGTTAGCTCTTAGCCCCTCAGAGCCACTACAGAACCATAAGGCCACAAATGAAAAGTTCCAGAAATTCCATTAAATGCAAAGCGGGCCATATGATAGTTGAATCAGGGATCATAATTCCATTTGAGTGTCTGCCTGAATAGAGAAGCCACCGACAATGAGTCCAGGTGCATACTCACACACAAAACTCGCAGTTAATGTGTACCACACAAAACATGAGGTGTATTGAGACAGGAAATGTGGGTCACAATATATTCCACCATGAAAGTGTTGTAAGACCCAGTTTCTCATTCCAAAGAAGCCAGAGTTATCAGTCAGAGCCATGTCATACCAAGGCACCCAGTGTGTAGTTTCAAAATATCTCCTCCAAAGGAGGGAGCCATCCATTCAGGCACAAAAGGGGCATAACAGGAAGACCAGGGCACCCACACATACTGCAGATATCCTGAACTCACCCCGAAGGTCTCCCTCTGCAGTGCCTCACTACATTGACACTGCTGTTTCCTCATGAGCAAGCCCTGGTGTAGTGAGAGTCAGCTGTGAATCTCCTATGCAAACAGAGTCCGAACACAAAATTGGGACTAGAAAGCATTGAACATTAAAGCTCCGAGCAGCAGCAGGGAGAAGAAGAAAAAAAAAAACACAGTCCTCAATAACTGAGCTCTATACTGATCTTATCTGTCCACATGCTATATCAATGGCATTATAGAAGCAAAAACTCCAAAGTGCCATCAAAGCAGTACTCACTTATTTAAGTGGGGAAGAGTCATTTCAAGTTGTTGGTCACTTTCTCCACCATGTCAAAGATAAGCCCCTGTCCATCATGCTGGACCAGTAAAGTTGACAGACCCAAAAACGTATATCTGCTGCAATTAGCTTAGTGACTAATGGGTGAAGAGCTGATCGCCTTCACCGGACTATATAAGGCAACTCTTGAGCAATTCAGATGTGGGTACCCTCTCACTGAACTTCCTTAAGGTCTTGTACATTGTTCATGATGTGTTGTTTGTCCAGGAATTTAAACATTAAATGACGAGGAGGGGAGCCCTAAAGGGGAGTAGGGCATAGAGAGTGGTGTGCCCTTTCAGCACTGTAAGTGGGCACAATAGGTGAGGGGCCCGCTATATGCTTGCAAAGTTTCTGGATAAAGGAAATAACTTTAGGGCCCTCCTCCCCTTCGGGCAAGCCCAGCACAACCAGATTGTTCCATCTGGAATGGCCTTCAAGGTCTTCCAATCAGTCCTCCATCTTTTAAATGTTTTGCCATGGTGAGATCAGCTCAGGGTCTACTTGATATCTCAAGTCCTCCAGGGATAACATCCTTGCTTCATTGTTCCCAACTCTATGGGCCAGGGAGTCCATAGAGATGTACATTTTCTGAATTTCCTCAGTGAGAAGTTGCAATGCAGATTTGGTAGGCTAGAGCACTTCCATAAATCTGTCCTCTGTAAGCACGACCTGGGAGGTAAAGTTATGAGATGCCCCGCAGCCTGCACCTTGGTCCGTTTAGATGTTTTGTCCTGTTCTGGGGTCGGTGGTGGTGTGTGATGGGGAAGTGCTGTTTTAATCTCTGCTTCCATAGTAATGCCGAAATAATTGATTGGGATGTCCCGGCAAGTTTTAGGCACCCGATGCTTAACAACGTCATGCAATTTTGAGCGAAAAGCTGAAATAATTAAATACTTTTTAAGCAGAGTTGCAGGACCGGGTATTCGGTGCAATTTCTCAGGCAGCCATCACATGACCTCCCCCAGGACCAATCTAAGACTGAATAACAAACAGAGTTTCATCATTCCTCCCCTCTCTCTCTCTCTCTCTCTCTCAGCCAGGCTTATATAGGGAAATGCTGAAACTTGAAGCTGACCAAATGTGATAACTTGCTTGATTTTTTTGTGAACTTACATTTTTAAATTATTTCTCGAGTTTTTACAAATATTCTTACTATTTGCACTGAATGGAGGCTGAGGGCTTGGATAAAAAATTATGTATTTCTGAAATCACTGACTGTGACCTACGGAATATGTATGTAATGTTCATCACTGCTGGGCTCGTTGGAGTGCATAAAGTAATACTATATGGCACAGGTATTTAATTTTTTTTTGTTTTTAGTTTCATTTGATTCTCAAGCCCGCATCTCCTTACCCCTCCCCCAAACAACAACCACACACATTTGTATCTAAACTTGCTCAGTAAACCAACAGCATGAGTGCATAACTATAACAGCTGTGTCCCGAATCCATTTGAATCACATAATCTGTCATACATAAAAATGTAGCCCTCCCTCGCCTGGTTGAGGAGTATGGATGGAATATGTCTATGGTGAGGAGTGCCCACAGCAGCAGAAGCACTTCCAGTGGCCAAGTTACCCAGGCTTCGATGTCACATGCAGGGTCCCTTTTCTCTTGCTGGGGCTGGATGAAAACAACAGGTTAATGCATATTAAACAGTTCCTTTCAATAACAGAATGTCCACTTGGAACTTGAAGAAGCAACAGGGATCCCAAATTCATTAAACATATTCATGCATAGCTCCAGTGAGCATTAGTTAATTTATGGGGAACACATTCAGCTTTTTAGCAGCCGGTATGGCCATAATAGCAGCTTTTACCCAGACCAAGGAGGTTGCACAGTTTTTAGAGCATCATTAACTCAGGACTGCTATGGTCACAAACGTTTGAAGGCAGCCCAAGCCCAAAAACGAGTTCACAGTGCCTAACAGCCCATTATTCATTATTCTTCATAGGCACCCAAACTCTCAATGATCCCCATCTCTCTCTCTCTAAATATATATATATATGTCCACACTGGCTCAGTGTGTCCCCCTCGGAACATGCAGTCCTCATGGTTTGGAGATTTACAGGTTCCCTTATCATGACCCCTGCATCCTTTCCCAGAACCAGCAGCTACTCTCCCTGAATTGAGAAGAGGGACATGTCCCTTGGAGCTCCAAGGCAACTTGATCTCTGGACGCAACACTCCCTGTCACATTCTTGTGTACTGGATCTCTACCCGAATTGGCACAGGCTGCCAGGGCACTCTGCGACTTGTGGCTGCAGGCTCCCTTCTTGACTTTAGTCACCCTCCAAGATACTCTGCTGCTTGTGACTACTGACTTCCACTTCTTCCTCTGTGTCCCCCCAAGTGCCACCAGCCAATGGCTGGAGCAGACAGTTGTCCCAGCCTGATCCAGACTCACTCTCTCGCCTCTCACTCCTCCAACCAGAACTCCCCCTCCTGACTAAACTGCTGGGCTCTATCACCCCATGTACCCATGGTAACCTGCCAACACACAGGAGGCTCTACCCAAGTGCTGAGAATAATTAACCCTTTTCCCTACTGGGCCGAATTAGGCCAGAAAAATCCAGAGGGGGACAATAGACTAGTAATCTGCCAGGAGGGGTTTACATAAACATAGAAACTGATGTCAGATAATGACCGCTGGACCCATCTAGTCTGCCCATTTTTAATTATGATCTCTTTTGCTGCAGACCCAGCTTGATCTACAGCACTGTCTCTTTTACCCCTTTCCTTCCTCCTTAGATACCTTTGAGTCTGTCCCAGGCATTTTTGAAACCCACTGCTGGTTTCACCCCCACTGGCTCCAATGGAAGGCTGTTCCAGGAATCCACTACCTTTCTGTGAAACAGTACTTCCACACATCTCTCCTGAATCTAGCTCCTTCCAACTTCATATCATGGCCTCTTGTTCTACAGCACCTTTTTCTCTGAAACATATCTCCCTCCTGTACCTTATTAACCCCTAAAAGATATTTAAAGCTTTCCATAATATCCCCACTCTCCCTCTTCTCTTCCGGGGTGTACATATTGATCTCTTTCAGTCTCTCCTCATAGGGCTTCTGATGCAGACCTTGCATCATTTTGGCAGCCCTCACCTCTCTTCTTGCCACCTTCTCCTTTTTCAAATTGTTCCCCTCAGCACACCTTTAATCTCTGACTGCTCCTTCCCCCTTTTTCCTTTGCTAACCTCCTGCTTCCTTAAATAACTTGCATCCTGGTGGGACTCCTTCTCCTTGGGATCTCCGTACTCTCTATCTCAGCTTGTGGTGGTCCAATTTCTGCCTCCCCTATTTCATCCATCACCCCTCCTGGCTACTTTAAAGGTCTATCAAAGTGACATTTAAGTCATACACTGAGGACTGTGGTTGCCTTCTGGATGAAAGCAGGACATCACCTCTGTTTAGGTTCCTATCCTTCCAGGTTGATCCACAGTCCCCAATGTAGCCATACCTCTCCTCTCTGCACCATTCCTTCTACCATTATTTGAAGGCCTTGGTGCACAGCTCCCTCTCCTTCCCACATAGTACAACAGGCACTCATCACTCGCATTTTAAACACATGGAAAACACTGGATCAACCAGATAAAAGACCTACCTTTACCAAAAATGAAATTTACACATGGAGCTGACTATGGCAGTTCATCTTTATGTTTAAGCCCATGAAACACCCTTATCAAGTTAATGCATTAGCAGCCATAGTGGCTTTGACCAGAATTTGTTCCCAATAGAAGTACTATTGTGTGTAAAATTGAATTGTAGAAATTTCAAAACAGAGCTAGGATTTACCCAATCTAGACAGGTACAGTGAGTAAAAAAATGGCCAAAACATATATAGGGCTAGATATCAAAAGTGTTGATATAGTAGTTAAGATAAATGGAGGAAATGTGGTGACCTAGAGGACAAGATAGATTGAAAAGGGCAGATGATCTGGAATTAAAACTTGAGGTACCCTATATAAGAGAGGATTTCTAGTATCAGAAACTCCACTGGCATAGACAAATTAGTGCAAGTGTAATAGGTAGGTAGGGCGAAATACAGGACAGGGCTGCTGGAGACACAAGTATTGCATTTAAGATTGTTCAGGAGGCTGGTATGGTCAACCGTGTTGACAGTAGCATTGAGGTTGAGAAGGATAGGTATCCGGGAATCATCATCAGCCAAAAGGAGGTGGTCATTGTCCACATGAATGAGGGCAGTCTCAGTGTTGCTGTCAGGTCAGAAACCATATTGGAAGTGAAACAAAAATGTCTGGGAGAGAATGGTAGGAGAGTTGGACAAAGGTTACTTACTGAAGCACCTAACTGAGATAAGAGACATTGAAACTAGAAAATTGAAAGAGTGGGAGAGTTAGGGTCAATTAATTTTATTATTTTGGATTTTTTTTTAGAAAGAAGAGTTGCATAGGAGTCATGAAGATATACGGACATATACATTCTGTCAAACATATGGACCATGTGGCCCATCAGGATCATTATAAGGACGGACATAAGTGAATCCTGGAGGTCAGGGGTAAGGGGCAACAGACTTCTAGAAAAACTTAGTGATCTTACGAGCTCAGATGGGCAGACTGGGTGGGCTATAAGCCCTTATCTGCTGACGGTATCTATGTATCTATGTATCCTGCCAGCTCAGATGCTGTGGCTAGAAATTCAGTCATGAGCATGTCCAGGCTAGTCTCTACCCTACTGGGTCATAATGTTGTATGCTTTCTAGAGTATGACATTATAGCTAACTCGACAGAATGCTGTCCATGACAGTGAATGGTGCAATATAGCATATACTGCTGTACGTGGTATTGCACCATTCACACACTTCCAGGCAGAGGATAAGACCTCTGCAGGGAGTGGGTTCTGCTGAGCAGCTGCCGTGGCTCTCTGGACTGAGCCACAGCAGCAGGAATGCTGCGACTGAGACTGCGTTTGATTCCCGGTCCCAGACATTATATTTTTTTACATGATTTGTGCACTCCCTGATTTGAACCCCCCCCCCCCCGGAGTTGAGAATCTTTAGTGGCGAGGTCCAGGGGGCACAGTATTGGCAGCACGATTTTGCCATGCGGCATAATGCCTTGCAGCATTATAACTCTATGCCAGTCTCTACGGCCAGTACTGATCGAATCTGCACTATTGAATTTGGTCAGATACTCTACAGTCTGATTGCCCTTTAGGAAAATGAGTGTTTTCCCAGGTCATTCTAGAGACATAAACAGAGGTAAATGACTGACTGGCAAGTGGAGTGAGGGGAGTGGCAGGATACAATGATCATGGAGAGGAGAGGAGAGGGCCAAGGAAGATGCATAGGATTGTTGAATGGCCAAATTCAGGCAATGAAAAAGGTAAAAAGGGAGATTACAATTGATTGGCTAGTAGTTTAAAAGGTCAGAATTATTGGAGCAGTAGGATGCTAAAAATACAGTGTGTCTGTAAGAATAGTCAGGATGGGCAATTGCTTCTATGGGGCTTGGACTGTACAGAAAATCTGAAACATAAATGTATCCCTTTGGTGGTCACCCCAGAGATTAGTGGGGTACAGCTTGTGAAGTTTATAATTCCCCCAGCATTAGGACATCTGGCACATTATTAGGAAAATCATATTGCAAAATTAAAACATTAATAAACGTACAGAACTATCATATGCTTACATTAATGCCTTACCCAGAAGCAGTATGAATTCACAGCTAAGTCAGTAACTAAGTAGCTTGATATCTTTACCCATTTTGTCTGCACTGTTATTTTATGAGAGGCTCTTGTTACCAAAGTACAGCTGGCAGAACTCAATTACACAATAATCCCTCCAAATCAGAATGTCTCCCCTTTCATCACTATTCTATTTCTAAAGGCATCACCTTAAAGCAACAATATTTGTCATCTTGGTATTGCTTTTAGTAATAATGTATTTCTGTCAAAAACATCAATATAATACATTTTTCATTTCCTTGTATGTCACTCCTGAAAGGAGCTGTGAGGTTTTGAAGTTTTTAAAGGGAAATGCTTTCTGGCTGTGGCCACTATGAATAAATTAAAGATGTTGGTGTGGTGGTGTGCTGTTTACGGTCAAAACTGTGTACTAGCAACTTTCTAACACAGCCACAGTATAAATCTAGTATGTAAAGTCTTAAAGAAACCTCATGGGAAGGGAATTTTTTTTTAAATTGGTAGTGGCAGCTATGTTTAATGACATGAATCATTACTTTTAAAATTAGTAATAACAGCTGTTTTAAAAATATCTGAGAGAAATAAAATATAGTGATGATAAATCTTATTGGATTTATTACGAGATACATAAACTCTGTTCCCCGAGTTTCAGGATCCTAACACTGTGTGCCTGAAACACGTTTGCCTGATGGATGAAGTTTTCCCAAGGTCGAGTTTTATTTCTGTTTTGGGGGGCTTTGCCTCCCCCCATTTCTATAACTAACTCCACTGCGGGCACATGGTATCGGGATCCTGAAACTCGTGGAACAAAGTTTCAGAATTTAGTAATACTACCACCTTATTATGTCAGAAATATAGCAATGTTAAAAATTATGTAATGAGGGAGGCATGGCTAAGAAGGCATCAATCTGACTGCTTAATTTCTCAACTCCCATTCCCTGTCCTGCAATCCATCATCATCTACTTTTCTCTATTGGGTTAAAGCAACAGTTTTCTGCATGCCTACATTGCTGGTATCACCAGGAATCTGCCACTCTTTTTATTGTTTTCTACAATCAATATCTATGTGTTTGCAAGATGTTCAGCTGTCCTCTGGCCTGCTTTTGAGGCCTACCATGGGCCTACAATTCCTGTCTCATACTAGGCCTTGATGACTTGTAATGTCTGTAGCTTGCATTAGGGCCAAGTCACTGCCGTGCTTAATCAAATCCCGTGGTACACATTAGAGATAAAACTGGGTGCACAAACCAACAAAGACCTCTCTGCAGTGGGGATCCAGCTGGAGCATACTGAATCATAACTTGCCTGCATCAAGTCAGAGGACAATGATATCTTGGCAAAACTTTGGGAACAATCCTGCATGATACAGTAACTGCTTACCAGAATATATGATGTGCATAATCAAGCCAGATGCAACATTGTCTGGTTCATTGGTTTTTCAGGAGGCTCAGAGGGCTTGGATACTATTGCTTTTCTGCAGCAAGTTACCTCACAGTTGTTTGACAACCCACACTGCTCCCCATGGAGTTGGAGCAGGCCTACCACTCCTTGGCTGAAACACCAAAGCTGGGGGATTGGCAGTGGCTCATACTGGTTTTTTTCCTCTGATTCTGCACGAAAAAGAATCTGTTATGTTCAGCGAGGTAGAAGGAGCACTGCAGTGACAAGGCCATCCCATACAACTATTCTAATGTTTCTCTGTGGAACTGTTGCAGTGCTGCCTTGCCATTTTAGCAGTTCAGAAATTATTGTTATCCTTGGGTCTGCAATATAGTGTGAGATATCCAGGCCAGCTGCGTGTCATACACAGTGGAGTGCCAGAGACCTTCGACTCATCTGAAGCAGTGGATCACTTTCTGCAGATGTTCTGTCCACAGCAATCTGCTCCACCTCAAGAGACCCATTGTCCTGCCACCAGCCACAGCCAACAAATGCCAAGCCAGAGTCAGCCCAATATACGGGGTCTTTGGAGTTCTCATCTTGCAAGTCAACCCGTCTTAATGACCCCTGGATTCATGATCAGCAGCACCAACATAATAGAGGGCACCCTAAACAGACCCAGGCCCCTCCAACTGCTGAACTGATGTATCAGAGGAAAGTACCACCCATCCTAGCCTCCCCTGGATGTTCCTTTTGTCCCATCTACCAAACAGAATCGTTTTTCCACTCTCCACCAGGCTTCCCTAGACACAGCTGCATCCACATCCCTGGCAGCCACCACAGGCCTTCTAGCAACTCTGCCTCTCACCATTGTTTCTTGGGCTGCAGTTATTTTGATGACACCACTACCCCCTTTTTTGTCCTTAGTCCCTAAAAATGCCAACTGCTCCCCATACTGCTCCAGTATCCAGCTACTGGTTAAAATCAGCATGACCACAGTAAGGACTTTTGTTTCCTTAGCTACTGTGTGATGGTAACTACTTGCTGACCTTATGTTTCCTCTTATGGGCCAGGGCCTGTGATTTGGACTGTGAGGGGATACTGTTTTAACTAACTGGCATTATCTACCAGATTTATCAGAACCCCCCCACACACACACACTTTCCTGCTCTCTTACCAGACATTGGACTACAGCTTGAACTACCTGTTCTGCCAGAGAATTTTCCTTGCGACTGCATTTAGCCTTTAAACTTTAATTATTTACCATGTACTCTGTTTGGGTGTTCTATGGTTCCATGGGATGTGCTCTGGTGGGTTTATATGCTCAGCTACTACTTTAGTACATATTTTGGAAGGGCTAGACAACCCCCCATACTTCTTTACTGATCCCTGGACCAAACCTTGAGGAGGGGGGCTGTTGGACAATTGTGCACAATTCCTAGTTCTCCGGCCACCTTTAGACCTTTTTATTGACCTCCCTATAGGCATCAGCACCCCTTTTTGGCTGCCTCCCTTCCATCATCCACCCATTGGTTCATTCTCTCTGTTTATGAAGGTTGTTGGTGTTGACTTTCCCTCTATCTAAGTGTGAGGGGTCTTCTTTGATTCTAGCTATGGATGACACCTCCTCACCCCCATTTTGCTGCACATCCTTTGGAAGGTTATGGGTCTGTGTCCTACCTTTTGGATGATGGGCATCTCTGACCACTAGCTGCCACAGATAACTTATCAGGGTCACAAGTGCTTTGCCTTGCTCTCTCCCTGCTTCCCTTCCCTTCCCTTCCTCTTAAGCTTGATAGGACTAAACCAGCTCATGCTTCTTTTTTCTTTTCCCAAATTCCAGACTGCCTCCCAGCCCTATCCCCTGGAGTCCTGGACTTCCCGGATGTTTGGGAGGATGGCAGACCAAACCCCTTCTCTTTTTTGACAACTATAGAGCTAGACTAAACAGGATATATTCCCATCATTCACCTTTAATCAGCAGCTAAATAAGAGTTTTGGTATGGTGGAGGAGTGATGGGTGACATAGCAGCATATGCCAGGGGGGCTTCAGAAGCTTCCTCCAAGGCAAACCTCTCCAGGTGTAAAAGGATCCCCACAATATCTTACAGCACCCTCCATTTCCACATACCCAACTTTGTACCTTCCTTGACTCCTCCTTCTCCTCTTCACACTATTTCAGTCTGGTTTTAGAAAATCCCACTGCACCTTCACTTCCCTCCTACGGCTTACTGACTCCATCCTTACTGGTCTGGATAAGGGACTTATCATGTTTGCCATTTTTGTTGACCTTGCTAAAGATTTTGACACAGTGTCACATTCTCTCCTTCTTGATAAGCTAAAAAAGGCAGGTCTTTCTGACTCTGCGGTCAACTGGTTTAGCCCTTTCCTGGGGGGTGGTAGATCACAATCTGTCCAGATTGATTCCTCCATCATCACCATGCCCTATGTATTCAGGTGTCCCCCAAGGGTCTGTCCTGGGTCCTATTCTTTTTTTCCATATTCTTAAATGTCCTCTCTGTCTGTTTCTATGTGTCCATTCATATGTAAACTGGTGATACAGTTATTTTTGCATGTGGCTTCTCTTCTCATGATCTAACTTCACAGCTTCAGCTGGATTTTGACAATGTTCAGTATTGCTTTGAGTCTAATCAACTATCCTACAATGCCAAAAAAAACATCTCCATCACTTTTGATACTCCTCAGAGGCTTTCTAAACTTCCCTCTCTCCCTTTTTTCCACACCCTTGATGGTGGTTATATTGAAGATGTTTCCTCTTTTAAGTACCTTGGTGTCTGGCTGGAATGTCTTCTTGATTTCTCTGTTCATATTAATGCCATTCACAAAAAAAAGCTTCACCCCAAGCTTGCTGCACTTTACAGGAACAAAGCGAGTATCCTGCTTCCTATACGACATGAGATTTTTAAAAAATGATCCTCCATATTTTTGACTATGGTGATGTATTCTACAGTGGAGCTCACAAATCCACCCATTGCTTTTCTAGTTCTCTCATTCCGCTATGCCTGGCTTGTACAATGTAAAGAGGTAAGTCTTTGCAAGATGTATCTCTGGAACTTTGTCTGACACTGAGTGGGTTCCTTCACTTTATGGAATTTGGGGTTGGTATCCATGCATTTTTTGACTACAGTATGTCCTCAACTCATCCCACAAATGGCTGATATCAATTGCATTACTTTGGACTTGAGGGGCCCAATTCCCCTATAATGAGGAAGAAGGTCATATAGCATCTGAAGGAGATGTGAGCTCACATAGTTTTTTTCTACAGAAGACCTTGTAAGTGGCCACTGAAGTCATGAAGCTGCATAGGGTATGGGAGAGGTTTGATGCTCATAGCTGTGTGGACACAGTGAAACAGGGAGTGTCCCTCATCTTTCATAAATCCCTGAAGTGGATTTTGGAATTAGAGGTCTCTGACATGAATGACTGATGGCAGCATCTCAGGATGTCTACCCCAAAGGGCTCCTTGTCCTGGGCACTGTGTATGACCCTACTGTGGACTCCCCTGACTTATTTCATACTCTTTGTTAGGCCATTGTGGATATCACTATGGCAGTCATTGTTATCCTACTGGTGGGTGATTTTTAACCTCTCCACGAATCCCGTTATTGATAGTTCCTCAGGAGCTATAAACACCCATGTCAGAGCAGCAGGAGTGATGAAATCCTTCATGTCAGAACTCTTTCTTTCAGGCATCGGCATACCGTCCACCATTCTGATTGGGATTACTCCTATTCTTTGGCTTCCCACTAGACCTTCAGCAATCTGGATTTCTGGCTGGGATCCACAAACGTCACTCATGCATCTCTATACAACAATATAGATCCAATTAATACGTCCTACTACACCTCTTTGACCCTTACAGTGTGGTGTGGGCCAGAATTAATGAAGTCATTCTGCAGCAGACTTGAGCACAATCTCTTCCAGATTAGCACTTTGTTTCACTGGGTCCAGGAGGAAACTGCAACCTTTTTACCCTCAGTAGTACTGGGGAGACCTCCCTGGCTACATTATAGGAAGCTTTCAAAGCCACTGTCCAGGTAGTTTAATGGGTTATGCTGCCCAGTGTAGGATTGATAGGGAAGCTGAAGCCACAGAGCTAGAAGCCAAACTAAGAGAAATGGAAGCCCAATACAAGCAGGGCCAGGGCCACACTGTCAGTTATTCATTGCAGACAGAGATTGCTGAGCTGCAAATGTAGCTCATTACCCTTCAGTCCAAAATAAGCTGAAATAGCTAAATTAAAAACTGAAGCTAGGCACTGGGAGGTTAGGAAAAAATCAAGTAAACTCCACACCTGCAGAGTCTGTAAGTAGCAGGCTGAAAGGCATACTGCAAGCCTTAAAGATGGGTTGAGTCAACAGCAGTCCCATCCCAAATCCATTAACAGAGTAATGAGCAATTCTTTACAGGTCCTTTTACTCTTCCCATGGGTCTGCCAATCCTGCTCACTTGGAAGAATTCATGGCTAGGCTTTGTATCCCCAATTAACTGTGATGCAACACACTTCTCTGGGAAACCCTGCTATTGATCTCAGAACTTGAACATGCAATCTCCTCACTTAGGCAGGGCAATAGCCTTCCCACTGACCTTTACCAGTCCATGGACCCATCTCATAAAGGGGTTGGGGCGTGCAGACCCACCACACCAGAACCCCCATGTCTGCGGAACGCACCATGCTGGGGATGTTCTGGGGGTGTGCCAGCACTACATGATATTCACTAAATCGTGTGGTGCTGGCTGCATGGGTTCAGAGGTTGGTGCAGGGTACATCAGGGTAGACCCTGTCATAACCCTCTGCGCACCCCCATGGTCCTCATCCTCTGGATGTCAGGGGACCTGGCCAGTGCTCTCCATGCTGCCCCTGCCCACTAGGCAGCTGATGAGGGCAGGAGCAGTGGGACAGGTGATCGCCCATAATGCCAGCATTGCGGCAGTACCAGGATGTTGGGTGGGGAGACGGACCATGGCACATGCCGCCCATGGGGCCTCGGGGATACAGAGGTTCACAATGGTGTTGGGGCACAGCCATGGTATGTGGTCTGGAGGTGGATTCCTATGCTGGGGTCTTACTCTGTACCAGGAGGGCACCATTCACCAAGGCTGGGCCGGTGACATGACCAGCCTTGATGCCATGCTGTGTGAGTCTGGGTGCCTAGATGGCATGCACAAACCCGGACCCACACATCACAGCATGAGGGATACACTTTTGAACCTGCAACGATCATCCAGTTGGATGCCCGCCTGGATCCATGACTCCGCTCCCCAGCCTACCCTGAGGAGTCCTGCATGCCAGGGTGGGAGGAGCCACAGACCAGTGGCTGGCATTGGTGAATGCTGGTGTGGGTGCACCTGTCAGTAGCGTGCAGGGTTGCAGATGGGGTACGCGACTTTTCTGAGTACCCTCACCAGCTTTGCATAGCTCCCTTTGTCCCTTAGAGTTCACCTAAAGCAAAGGACTATTCAACAGCTGAAGCTAAAGTCTCATTATTGTGAAATATCACAGTCTGTGATTATTTTCTGTAGAAATGGCTGTGATATCACACGCAGGGAATGGTGACTTTTGGAATAACCTTCAGTTGAAGACAAACTGGAAGGAACAAAGATCTGGTTTTCATGTAAAAACCCTTAGGAAGTGTAGAAGGGAAAGACTTACAGTTCCTGTTTTGATGCAAATGTAGTGCAGCTGAGTCTTGCTGATACCAAGTGAGATTTTCATTTCTGTTGGCTAGACCCCTTCTATAAGAGGCCTTGAGGATGGTATGTCTCAAAAATGTTGCAGCATTTTGGAAAGGGAATGTTGCAAGTGCGGCAGTTGGGGAGGTGGTTACACCTGTAGCTCTTTCTCAGCCATAAATATACATGGAATACATTCCACATTTAATGTCAGAAAATGTTCCAGTAAGGAACCAGGAACCCGAAAAATGGAAACTCCGTCTGCTGAACTGGAAAACTGCTCCCAATCCTGCTTCAGCTACACTTGAGTAGCAGCTTCTACCAGAACTGGGAAACATTGTACAGGAAAGAGGAGAGCTGGAGTAGAGGAAGGAGGCAAAGAGAGTGAGCAGAGGGTGTAATCTATATATATAGGGCACGAAAGCAAGGTATTATAATATTGGTAATACAAGCAATACCTATATTTGTAACACAAAGCATTTTCCTATGAAAACAATATACCGTATATAGTGAGCAAGCCTTTTAGAAATACTGGCTAAACAAAAGTCCGCTATATGTGTATACATCTGGTACTGCATATTTGGTATAGCATATCTTGCCCAAGGTCTCATATAACAGCTATTCGGTATAGTTTATCTGGCCCTAGGTCTCATATTACAGCTATCTGGTATAGTACATCTGGCCCAAGGTCTCATATTATCACAGGAAACGGGCAACAGGGGAGGTTCTCATGGACAGTGAGATTCAGGAAGTGAGGGTAAGGGAGGCTCTCAAGGCCTTGAGGACAGATAAAGCTCCAGGACCAGATGGCATCCATCTGAGGGTTCTAAAAGAACTGTCGGATGTCCTGGCAGCTCTTTTGACGAAACTATTCAGTTCCTTCCTCCAACTGGGAAGGGTCCCTCTGGATTGGAGATTGGCAAATGTAGTGCCCCTCCACAACAGCGGACCTCGGGATGATCCAGGAAACTACAGACGGGTCAGCCTGACATCCATAGTGGGGAAAATGTTGGAGGCCATCTTGAAAGAATGGATGGTGAAGTTCCTGGAGGTAAATGGTTTTCAGGATGAAAACCAACATGGGTTTGTCCGGGGGGGAAATTATGTCAAACAATCCTGATCGAATTCTTTGACTGGGTGACTAGGTCCCTGGATGGGGGAAAGCTGGTTGATGTTCTATACCTGGACATCAGCAAGGCTTTCAATTTGGTTCCACATAAAAGGCTAATTCAAAAATTAAGGGGATTGGGGTGGGAGACAAGTTGGTGGGGTGGGTAGCAAATTGGTTTGGGAATAGACAGCAGAGGGTGGTGATAAGGGGTGAAGCCTCGACCCCCAGGGAGGTCATCAGTGGGGTCCCAAAAGGTTCAGTCTTGGGCCCTATCCTTTTTAATGTGTATGTCTCAGACATCGGGTAGGGGATAGGTAGTAAAATTAACTTATTCGCTGATGATACCAAACTGGGGTCAGTGCTGGATAGGGAGGAGGGAAGGAAGGCACTGCAGGGCAACCTGCAGAAAATTGAACACTGGGCTAACACATGGCAGCTGGGGTTCAATGCACATAAATGCAGTATTCTGCATCTCGGTAGTAGAAACCCTGTGTATATCTACCACTTGGGGGGGGTACAGTTGGGTGTAACAACAATGGCAAAGGACATGGGGGTTATGACTGCAGCTAAAGGGAACCGCTCAGAGCAATGCAGGAGGGCAGTGACCAAAGCAAACAAAATACTTGAGTGTATAGCTAGGGGGATAACGTCCAGGAGAAAGGAGGTCATACTTCCCCTGAGCACCTCACTGTTGAGGCTGCATTTGGAGTACTGTGGGCAGTTCTGGCAACCATGCCTTAAAAAGGACATCACACTTCTGGAGAGGGTCCAGAGAATGGCAACAAGGAGGATCAGTGATATGGAGAGGTTATCATTTGAAGATAGGCTCAGAAAGCTGAACATATACCCCCTGGAGGACAGGAGGGATGGGGGGATAGGATAGAGACCTTCAAATACCTGAAGCGGTTCAACAGAGGGAGTGGTGAGGGTTTGCACAAGCTGAGGGAAGAGGGGACTACAAAAGGCCATAGTCTGAAGCTGGCAGGGGGAAGCGAGGGGTCACTATTTCACAGAGAGGGTGGTGGCACCTGGGAAATCTCAGCCAGATGATCTAGTAAAAATGGGAACAGTGGGGGGGGGTTCAAGAAGGGATGGGACAGGCACAGGGGCATGGTATGGAGGTGGGGCAAGGAGATCACTGGAGTAGTACAGGGACGAAATGAGGGGAGGAGAGGGGATGAAATGGTGGGTGGTAGAGCAGTCGAAGTGCACTACTAGTGAGCTGTGTCAGGCAGACAAGATAGACTGATAGGCCTAATCTGCTGGCAACTATGTATATATGTATGTAAGTACAGTAAATTACAGCTTCTGCTTACCACATATAGTACTAAGGGTCCCAAAACCCCAGCATGTTAGTTGAAGCTCAAGAGTATCAGGGAGTCCAAAGATGCACTATGGTCAGGAAATCAACTTTTAAAATGTACTTTCCAGGATATCATTTTTATGTGCATAAATATTTTGTCAGAATGTGATACCTAACAGTTCCTCTGAGGCCATGAAAATCTGCATGGGGAAAAGTCCTGGTCTCTGAAAACAATTATTCACCAGAGAAGCTGGTTGTATGCCTTCTACCCATGTACACTACCTGGTAGGTTAGAGTTAAAGTTCATTACTCCTTAAGGAGTTTGCAGATCTTTGTGCACATTGGGCCTTATTCACAAAGGCTAAGCAGCCCTATGCATGGCATGTAAGTCCCGCATGGAGGCACATACACGCTGAAGCAGCATATGCAGCCACCACACAGTATAAACGAACCATGCGTAGGGCCGTGCATAGCCGCACTGGTGCAGCAGTGCGCTGTGGAACATACGCGTCCATGCAGGGGCATTCCTGCATACACCATATCGTGGGATGCCAGACGCACATGCATGACATACAATATGTCAGAATGGTGCATCGTGGCCCCTCCTCGGCAATACGCATCTGGAAAGCAGCTGTAAAGTGGCAAATGTGCCTCACACAAAGCAGGAATGTCTGTCGAAGCATGCTATCATGGGGTCAACCATGCCCACAATGGCGAACAACGCTGGACACGCATGCAGAGATGCACGGCATGGTGGGGTTGGACACTCACATGCCCAGAATGTGCCATATATTGGTGCAACAACAAGAGCCAGACTGTAGGCTCAAGCACGGCATGCATGCCAACCACCAGGCACCACTGATGCCGCACGCCCAGGACAGTGAACAGTGGCACACAGGCCATACCCATGGCAATGTCAACACAGAAATCAGTCACAGAAGCACGACCAGCCCAACACCCACAACACACACACACACACACACGTGCGCGCACACACACCCGCCCCCGCACACCGTGCCAGGGGCGAAGAATGAGTCACACACAGGGCTTTCAGTTAAACACCTTTAATGGCATACATAAGCACAACACCCACACATGCCAACACAACAGTGGGGGGGGGGTGAGACAGATCGAGAGTGCAGGGAGTTCCTCCAGCTCAGTCTGATGAATCCTCCTCCATGGCCACCTCCAGGCTGGTCAATGGGGTCACCTCCTGGGGGGATAGAATCAGTGAATTCACATTCCTCTAACATCAGGCACCTGATGGGCCAATGGTAGCACTGCAACGACAAGAGCAGACACAGGGGATGTATGTTAGTACCCTCAATTATGGTCAAGCCACCAGTGCATTGTTGCCACACACACACAGAGGCACACACACAGGGTACCAAGGGTCACCTACCTGTGAGGGGGAGCAAATGGCCCACAGGTCCCCCTCATCATCCCTGTAGACCATGTCAGATGTGCTCTGCCACAGGTCAAACCGCAGTGGGATGTTGTGGGGCAGCCTACAGCTTGGGGTCACCACCACTTCTGGGACCGGCCCACCCACCTCATGCAGCTCCATCACCAGCATGGCCTTGTGCCTCTAGACCCCCTGTAATATTGCACAGGTAGCAACAGTGAGATGCATGCTCAGAGCACCATCCCTCCCCCTGCCCCAACAGGCACAGGGCTGAAACGGTCAATGAACAGGCTGTGGTACTTACCTGCCTCCATTCCATGACCTCTCAAATGGCCCCCGCTGGTACTTCATCCTGATACACCTCCTTAGCAACACGATACATGTGCCATGGAAGGGCTAGCCTGCCATGCACCTTGTCCTGTGGCATTGGTGGATCCACCGCCACCATGACTGTCAGTGCAGTTATGGTGTTCAGGTGGCCAGCCCGCCCACATCACATGAGCATGCCCCACCCTATAGGACAGATGTGCAATGCCACACCACATGCATGGAACACACTGTGTACCTGTAATGCCACTGTGCAGACACAGGCAGTGGCAGTGCTCTGTGCCCAGGGGCACTTCTACACATGGTTCTACTGGAGGACACCTTGGCAGAGCTCCGTGCCCATGCGAGGCACTGCCAATGGATATTCAGGCCATGGCTCATGGCACGGAGCCTCCACACCATGGATATCCTGTAGCGGTACTAGCTTGACTATGACACACTACAGTTCATCTGCAAACTCATGGAGGATGCCGTCTGTCCCAGCACAAGGCTCTCCATGGCCATGTCTATGGAGACAAAGGTGCTGTGCGCACTGCAACACTATGCCACCGACATCTTCCAGAGAGTAGTATAGCCTGGAGGTTAGAGTAATGAGCTGTGAATGAAATTGATGCATCCAGCAGACCAGACCTGAGCTTGATTCTCACAACCTCCACTTGCATACTGTGTGACTCTGAGCAAGTCACTTAACCGTCCAGTGCTCCCAGGTCACCCCTGAAAACAGGCACTTGTGCCTAGTGGGTCTCAGCCAGTTACCAATGACTAAAAAAAAATAAATAAATAAAAGAGAGAGAGTGATGGGGGACGTGACAGGTGTGAGCCAGTCCTCCATGTCCAGGGACCTCCACCAGGTAACTGATGCTCTTCTGCACCACAGGCAACAGTACATCACAATCCCCATGACTGATGCTGAGCCTAGGGCCATCAAGGGTGTGTTCCTGGACAGGTATGGCATGCCCAACACTGTAGGTGCAATAGACTGCATGCATATACCCATACTCATTCTGTCCATGAACGAGGAAGCCTGCTGGAACCATAAGGGATACCACAGCATCGACTGCCAGGTCATATGCGATGCAATGAGCATCATCAGACATGTCCTGGCATGGTACCCAGGGTCGTGCCATGATTCTTACATCTATGACAACAGCATGCTGTGACACCATCTGGACCAGCAGGTGGAGGGATACGGTTGGCTGTTGGGTGAGCACCCATCAGTGACAGCAGTAACAGTTGCAGCATGTGTGCTACTGAGGGCCTAACATCTCTGTTTCACCCCTTTCCACAGGTGACAGCGGATACTCACTGAGGACGACCCTCCTAACACCATACCTGGCAACACGGCACCCTACGGAGAAGGCATACAGTGCTGTACATATGCAGGCACACGGTATTGTGGAACGCACCATCGGGCTGATGAAGATGTGATTCCACTGCCTGGACCACACAGGTGGCATGATGATGCTTGCACCAGGGATGGCGTGCAGCATGTTCACCGCCTATGCCATGCTGCACAACATATGCATCCAACGCAGTGTGTCACAGCCCCCTGATGCACACCCTGAGGAGCTCAGTAAGGAACCATCACAGCCACCCCATGGACCAGTACCACCCAATGATGGTAGGGTGCTACCCAGGGGACAGCACACCATGGGATGCATGGCAGCAAGGTCTGTGTACCATCATGGGGCACATGACACATTCGGCAGGTGAGTGGTGGCGCATGCTGGCGATGGTGATCTCACTTGTCTGAGTCATCCTGTGTTTCACAAGGCTATGCTGCCAACCTCAAGCAGTGGGCAAAAGTCAGTTGCACTGCCAGCCACCATGGTTTCATGCTGTGACCCTTTTCTGTGGCCTGCCCAATGTATGCCATCATGCCACAGTACATGGGATTCTCGTGAAGGGGACTGCCCGTTGTGGTGTGCCTGTGATCTGTATGTGTGCTCCATTGCACACCACCCAGGTGGCACTGGTCCATGGGGTGTCATGGTGCACTGGTGTGTGGTGAAGTGCCTTGGTGGTCGGTGTGGGTGTGTCTGTGTGGGGCATGTGTGGGAAGTGTGTGTGTGAGACAGCCATTGTTGGTGCTGTTGGATCCACCCTGTCACTGTGTCTGAGGCTGCCCACCGCATCCACACTCTTGTCCTGTTTCCCCTGTTGCTTCTTGATGTGGCTGTTGGCTGTGTGGTGTGCTGTGCCACCTGTATGCATGCCCCCATCTTTGCTGGCCTGTGTGTCCATGACCATAGCTCATCTGCCTCTCTCTTCCTGCTGCCATTTCTGTGTCCTTCCATCATCATCATGCCTCTGCTGTTACTGTACCGGTGCCGTCTCCTGTGTGTCCACCTCCTGTGTGCCATCAGGGCTTTGTGGCATAACTGTGTGGGGTGGGGAGAGTCATCGGTTAGCACACACGCATGTTCGTCCTGTGCTGTGTGCCACCCTGTGTCCATGCCACTACATACCTGCATTGCCTGACTGCTGAAGCACTCCAGCACTGATCCCAGAGGTCCCTCGCCAGTACTGTCATCATCTTGTACTGTGAGTGGGAAGAGTGACAGGTGGTTAGGGTCCATGTCAGTGGTACTGTGTAGTGTGACCACCACTGTGCACCTAAACATTTTACTCACCTGGCATGCTGTCAAGGTCTTTGGGCTCCCTGTCTGTGGCGACATCACTGATCATGTCCAACATCATCTTTTTTATGGGCCTGAGGGGGGTCTCGTGGTGGTGGACCTCAGTGGTGCCCTGCAACTGTCGTGCCCTGCTCATCTTCTTCTTTATCTAGACCAGAGGTCATGCCACTTGTGCTTTATGGCAGCCAATGTGCATGCCTCCTGTCCGGCGGCATTTATGGCTGCCTGCATATCCAGCCATATTCAGGACTTGGTCTTGGGTGGGGTGCTGAGTGCCCACCAGCTAAGCAGCATATTGTAGCACTGCCAGACCTCTATCTCCAGGATGGCCACCTGCACCCTTGTTAAGTTGGAGGACCACAGCCTCTTGCCACTTCCACCACCCGTGCCATGTCCCCCAGCCCTGCTTGTCTGCGCCATGGTCTCCGCCATTCCACAGTCCTTGTTTCTGGCATCCACAGTTGTGTCCTCCACTGATATCTTTCCGTGTCTGTCCACATAGCTGTGTAGCATAGCGCTTCCACATTTCCATATATGGTGGCATCAAATGGTGGTCTGGGCATCTTGTGCTGTCTCAGTCCCACCCTTGTGCATTGCTACGTATCTCCACAGACTCTCCCCTGTCCTCCTAGGGGTGTTCCCAGCATGTTCATGTATGCCACATGTTTCATGTGCATTGCGTAGTGCACAGCTGCGTGCCTGACTTTATGCCACTTTTGCACATAGTGATGGTCCTTTCTTGAATAGCGCCCAATGTGTGTGTGTGTGTGTTGGCAGGGAATCATTAATTCCTGCAAATGGGAAAATTAGGTACACCAATTTGTTCCTCTGGTCAGTATACTCCCGATTCCTTAATGACCGTCTTCACAGTTTTCAACCCATTTCACATTTCTGACAGCTGCAATCATTCAAAGGAATTACTCCTACACTGAACAAAGACAGTCCCTCTAGGTCTGAAGCCAGCCTTCTGAATCCCAATCTATGTAATTAGATGAAAAGAGGTTTTAAACTTTCATTATTTGTTTACTCACATTTTTATTTTAGCTTGGGGGTTGCTAATTTGTAGCCATGGCAACGGTTTTCTATTTCCAACAGCGGCATATGAAGACCATCCTACTGTATTCTTTGGTTCCCCCCAGAATAGTCAAAGATGTTGAGAGCTCAGCATTTAGGGAAAGTTCCTTCAGGGACTGGGGCCTACCCATCAAAGTTAATCTTCAGAGAACTGTAAATGCCTTTTATTTCCTGGCATCCAAACATGATCACCATTTTTCTTCAAGATTAACTGGTTAATTAGGCACTGCAGCACCACTAGGCTTTCAGTTCCATCACATTACAGTGCTTCTCATAGCTGATTATCACTTCTTTTCTTGCATTATTAAAGGCATTTACATGGCATGTCAGGGCTTTGAAGCAAATAATCTTGGGCATTTAGAGGGGAACACCAAGGTTAATACCTTGTTCCACTTTGGCAAGGTAATCTCGGATCTTTTGGGACCTTGGTTTCAGTAGTTCAGAGCTCCCTATATGCACAATTTTTGACTACTGGGGATAAAGTATGTTTAGATTTTCATCCGTCAAACCAAGAACTTGGATGAACAAGTGTACTCTGCTGGGATAGCAATTTGCTTTGTGGTAAAGAGGACTAAGCAAGCATCCGCACCTTACAAATGCCAACCAGGACACATCGTAATAAATAAATAAATAAATATATATATATATATATATATATATATACAGTAGGACCCCAGAGTTATGAACTGCATGGGAAATCAGCTGTTCGTAACTATGAAAAATTTGTATCTCTGAAATCAGATGATTTACGCCATGAAATAAAGAATCTGACATAGTGTGGTGTCAAAAATGTTTATTCATACAAATAACAGTGCTTAAAGTACTATAGAACTTGTGGAACATGTGCAAAAAATTTTAAAGTGCTTGAATATGTGCATTATTATTGCATCGTACACCAGACTTAAGACTGCTACAGAGTAACTGTTGCTGGGTTTAAAGAATTGCCTGATTGTGCTTTGCTTTAATCCAATGTGTTGTACCTTTTTTTTTGCAGTGAGCATGTGCAGCTCATTCAATAACATCAGTGTCATTGGGGTGGCTTCAGCTTGTTGTTCAAGCCACAGAACACAAATAGCAAAGCATTCCTCTGCCTTATTGTGTGGCACAACAGCTGACTCCTCCTCGGCTTCATCAGTATCACTCCCACTGTCAGCATTTGTGTCCCTGGCAGGATCGATTATCTCACTATCTGTCAGCATCTGGTGACCATTTTCAGAGTTGTCAGCTGTCAGACACTCTTCCTTCTCCTCTGCAGTGAGTACAAAGGGCAGCATTTCATCGGGTATATTGGGGGAGCAGTCCTCGAGTTCTTGCGTATCCTCATGAGCATCGCTCATCCAAACCTTGTTCCACAGCTGCTGAAGGGACTCATTACCAATCTCTGCCCATGAACCAGCGCACATATAAATGACATCTTTTATGGACAGCTGCTTAACAAGTGTTGTGTATGATTCAAACTCCGTTGCACCAAGAACATGATACTGCACTCACACTGATACCACATTCTAGTTTTGCCACAATTTCTAGCTTAGTTTCTATAGACAGCGTTACTCGTTTGCGTTTTACAGACATTGAAATTAAATGTTCGAATGCCGTGCTCAAAAGAGATTTAACAGGAGAGCAGCGCCTGGACTGGTCAGAACTCACAGAGTGGGTGGGAAAGGGCAGAGCGTTCAGTTGAATGGTCAGTTCAGATCTCTGGTTTTCGTAACTCTGGGGTTCTACTGTACAGATATATGTTATAGTGGTGCGGTCATGCCACTATAGTTTAGGGTTCAGAGGTCAGTTACATACTAAAGTCAAATGTTTGGGCGTTAATTACTTTGGACCCATTCAATGTATTTGCCTGAAATTTGGTATACATGGTGGGGCATAGTAGATCTCTTGATTTGCCAAATTGTGTTTCAGTTGGACTTATGGTATTTGCATACAAAAGCGCTGAAAATGCAAAATTATCCATTTTTGGAGGCAGCATTTGGGATATTGGACGTGGCCCTGCATGGCCATCGTGTGGCATGCTGCTCTGCAAGATGGCTCGTTTGAAAGAGCTTTGGTGGCCGAACATGCTGCTTTTCATTTGGTGAAAACATATTAAGGCATTCAAAAGTTATGCTACTTTTAAGTTCCCATTATAAGTCAATGGGAAAATTTATATGTCTATTTTTCGAACAAAGAATGGGGTTTTGGCCATCTAGTCCTGCCTGGCGATCAAAGAATTTGCAGCCTCATGGTTCAAGAATCTTTGTCCCTGAGGATTTTCAAAATTCTTTGATCGCGAGGTCCGCCATTTTTTTTGTTTGTTTCTGATTGGAAAAACACAAATATCTTGGCTCAGGGGTCACTTCTGAAGTAAAACTTGGATAGGTTTTACTCAGGGGGCTCAGATATATCGAGCCATGCCTTTGGTTTCATTCAAATCAGTCAAAAAATAGAGTTATAAGCTTTTAAAATCTTAATTCATGGCTCACTAACAATCTTTGATCGTGAGCCTGCAAATTCTTTGATCGTGAGATTCTTTGATCGCGATCTTGCATCATGACCTGAAAACACTATTATCTCAGCTCAGGGGTGGGCTAGGGACACAAATGAGGGTGGGTTTTGCTCAGGAGTGTCCGTTCTGTCGAGGCTTGCCATTCGTTCGGTTCCAATCAGTGAAAAATGTGAGTCTCACCATTTTTAATTCTTTGTTCATGAGCCTACAAATTCTTTGATCGCAAGCCTGAAAATTCTTTGATCATGAGATTCTTTGATTGCGATTGTGCATTGTGAGAGAGGGATGAGATGGCCTGATTTAAAAATCAATTTTCTCAGCCCAGGGGTGTCCTAGGAAGTCAAATGAGAGTGGGTTTTACTCAGGGGGTTTTGTTCTGTTGAACCATGGCAATGGTCTACCACAATTCCATCAATTTTTTGATTTATAATATTTTTAATTTTTTGTTTGTGAGCCTGCAAATTCTTTGATTGTGAGATTCTTTGATCGCGATCGTGCATCATGAGTGAGGGACAAGATGGCCCAATTTAAAAATCAATTTTCTCAGCCTATGGGTGTCCCAGGAAGTCAAATGGGACCCCAAGCCACACCTGATGCCTGTTGGTGGGGTGGGTGGGGAGGGGTGTTGCAGGGGTGGAACCCTTAAATCAAACAAATTTCCTCACTTTTTTGCTGCAGAAGAACCCTAACTAATGCATTAATTAAGTTTTTGCATAGAATATATATATATATATATATATATATATATATATATATATATAGAAGATAATAATATCCTCCAAATCTAAACTTCTGATTGTCTAAACACATCACATGACCGTGCGTATATCAGAGTGCGACCACACACCTCAACTTTTAACCCCCTCCAAAACAATTTTGATATTTTATAGGATTGATAAACCACTCTGAGGTGTGCTGCCAGCTCTGATATATGCATGCCTTGCGGCTGGGCGGCCCCAGCCCGCGTGCCTTGTGCCTAGCAATGCACAACAAGGCATGTGATATCAGAGCTTGATTGCACACCTCAGAGTGCTTTATCACATATCTATATATATATATATATATATATATATATATATATATATAAAATAAGGGTGGGGTAGTGCCCCTATAGTTAGGGTTCAATGAGAGGGTCTATGCAAAACCCTTGACATTGCACCTTAATAGATTTGGCAGCATCCGACAAAATTAGCTGAATTTGTGCACGTGTTGTCTAGAAAGCAAGTTCTAAATCTGTGGAAATTTTCATAATGGCAGTTTGTATGGTTTCTGAGATCAGCATCTGTAATTTTCCTGTAGATGTCTAATTTCATTTCCTATACTCAACATATGATTTGGGTTTGCTCTCATGTACAGTCTACAAAGAATGTTTTTTTTTTTTCTTGAAACGTTAGAGTAGAATTGTGCTGTGCCAAGGTGGTGCCCTTGGGAGGCTTTTATGGAAAATTATTAAACGGTTCCAGAGTTATAAGGATTTACATTTTTTTTTCTGTTCTGAGCATGCTCAGAAGGGGTATTTTTGATAATGTTCTGATATGACACTAAACATTTTGTGTGCAATACTGTTTCTTGTTTCTCACACTTGCTTCTCACAGCACCAACATTTTTTGTGCTGTGACAGCTATCATCTTGCATTTTTCATATTGAACTAAAACCATGGAAAATACATAAAAATGGGGTAATTTAAAAAAAACAGACACCTGAACCTAACTAAACAGGACCCATTTAGCTACATTCTGATATTTATTTTTTACATTACTGGCCACAAATACCTGTTCTGGGCACCCCAATATCCAGGGTGCCCAACTTAATGAGAGGAGCCATTCACCCTCAGTCTTTGTATGAGAACAGCAGGGCTTTCTTGAATGATGAAACTACAGCTGGAAGTCATTCTGCCAGTTTCATCTGGAGGAAGGAGCTGGTGATCCACTGTGCTGTCTGTCTGTCTGTATGTCTGTCTATCTATCTATCTATCTATCTATCTATCTAATTAAAACAATTGGTAAGTGGACTGAAGTGCACACCCCTGGTAATGGTTCTTTCCCTCCAGGTTGCCCACCTGCCCTTCCAGGTATTTATTTGTTTTAAACTTTTAAATATAAGTGGACTTGGGTGCCCACCTTGGTAGCACTTCTCATGACCCCCTCTCCTCCAGGACACCCACCTTCACTCACTGAAAAGTAGCTTGACACTGTGCACAATCTCCAGTATCAGAAAGTGATCTGAAATAATGAAAACTGTCCCTCAATGATTTTTTTTAAAACCTGTAAAAAATAAAATGATCCCTCACCGTTCTGATCTCTCATATCCCCCCATCCAACCCAGCCTGATCTCCCACTAACCTCCCACCACCCCACACCTTCACTCACTTGAACATGTCCCATGATGTAGTTCCATTCTTCTATTAAAAAGAAGGCTATGTTGAAAATATGGGGTCAGCATATTCAACAATGACAAAGTTATGAGTGTATGTTGAAATGTTTCCACACTCACTCTTAACTTTGGTCATTTTATTATTATATTTTTTTCATTAATATTTTATTAACATTATTACAAGAATAACAGGAACACTAATACAGCTACTACTAACACCAACAAACATCCTGGCTGGAGTGAAACCCACTCCTTGGAGGTACAAACTAAGAAAAATTCCAATATATAAATACAATAACCAAGACAAAATGAATCTTCCCAATCAGAACCACATCAAAATTCACCAAGAACATTAACAACCCATAAAAATATAAAAGACTGTAACAATTTTAAACAACAATAATAAAACAACAGAGAAAAACATTGAAAAAACAATACTAAAAGCATTGCTGCTGCTGGAGCAGAATATAATAAATAGAAAGGAACCCCAATAAATGGTACCATAAATGAAAATAATAATGGGGGGAACAGGCAGTACCCAAACAAAAGCCCCACACCACCATTCAGAGCTCACCAGACAGCCCTTATAAAATCATTTCAACCCAATAAGAGCCCAAGTCATGTCGTATGCAGGGAGAGATGAGCAGCCAACCCCAAGGAGGAAGGTACCAAAGTGGAACAGAAACACCTTTCAAACTTGAATGAACCACCCATAATGCCCTACAGCACTATATTATAATCTTTCATATCCTGCAAGTTTAAACATACCCTCCACCCACACATCATATTTAGGGACCTCCACTGATTTCCATCTACATAAGAGGAAACATTTAGCTTCAGTAACAGCAGCCATAAACCAAGCCCTTTGATGTGTTAGCATAAACGGTATTTTAAATGTGTTACCCAGTACCATAAGTAAGGCATCCTTTGGGATCTTAAACCCCAAAATTGCTTCCGTATCAGACATCACCATAGACCACCAAGCCCCAATTCTGGGGCAGTCCTGTAATAAATGAAGGAGGTTACCTCTAGCCTCATCACAATGCCAGCATCAAGGGTATTGCCCCAACCTCTTTGTGTACATAATGGAAGGGTCTGATACCACAGAAGTAAAGTTTTCAGTTGCATCAGACAGCCAGCTAAGTTACTGCATTCCCAATAAGCATTAGCCCATGCCCGATCCCATTCCTCCTCAGAAATGGAATAATCCAACATCCACTCCCACCCCTGGTGGACATGATGTGTGTGTGAAGTATACTTACCAAACAACACCTGGTAAATGGTCCCAAACATAGACAAGGAAAGACCCCCCCCCACCACAACTTTTCAGCTTTCCAAAAACCTCTGCCCACCAGGGTGTCAGAGATGAAGTATGAGAACCTCCCACCCTTGACTTCAGCAAGTGTTGCAACTGAAGGTACTTCCATTGTTGGAAAGAAGGCAACCCATACTGTTGTTGTAACTCCCCAAATGATTTAAGATAATGAGAGTCCAGGGAAAAAAGTTCTCCCAACCACCAAACACCCCCTTTGTACCACAATGATCAATAAATAGGAGCACCACCGATGGTGAGCAGTGAACAGAACCATATGGGCCAGAGTTGCAGGGGAATATCCCATCCAGGACACGGACATGACCTAGCACCCTTTCAAACATGGCAGGCATACTACTGGGTAAGAAAAGTATAAGACAGTCCAGTAGGATCCCAAAGAATACTTTCAAGAGGAGCCATACCTACCAAATCCCTTTTCAACTCTAACCAATGTATAGCAGAACAAAACTTCTCAGAATGTAGCCACAACCATATCTGATGCAGGCCAGATGCAAAATAGTAACCCTTGAACCACGGGGAAACCCTCCTTGGTATAAAGATCCATCAAATGCAAAACTGAAAGGCAAGGCCCCCCCCCCCCCAGTAGAATTGTGTAGAATTTTGAGAGAACAGCGGCCAATTGTTTCCACCAAGTGTCCAAAATTGTTAAGGGTAAATAATGAATAACATATAACTCCTTAGGGGGGAGCATCATGTGTACCGCCTGAATCTTTCCCCAAAGAGAGAGAGAGGAAGGTGGGTCCAACAAGCAATATCAGCTTTCAATTTAAGAAGAATTGGCTGTAGGTTTAGGGAAGGGCACTCCGCTAGACATGGGGAGATAATGATACCCAACTACTGAATAGGATGAGTAGTTCAATATAACCCTGGAACCGGCAGCAGTGCACTATTCCAGGAGGCACTCATAGGTAACACCTCCATCTTACCTCAATTGTTTTCAATCCTGACAGGGAAGAAAAATAATCCAATGGATTAATAAGACTTGGTAGGGATGACTTAATATTTGTTAAGATCAAAAGAATATCATCAGCAAACAACATGGTCTTATAAGTATGCTGATCCACACAGAACCCAGAGATGCCCGGGGATTCATGAATTTTCTGTGCCAAAGGCTCTATCACCAACAAAAGGAGAGATGGAGATAAAGGACAGCCCTGCTAGGTGCCGCTACCTAACTGAAAAGCCTGAGACAGTCTAAGAACAGCTACCAGAAAGGAAGAATAAACAACCTGAGCCCAATGAAGAAAATTAGTGACAAAACCAAATTTCTGAAGAACCACAAAAAGATAAGGCTGCTCAGTGGAATCAAACATCTTTTTCGTATCTAAAGCAATAGCTGCTACCCCACCCAGAACCGACGCAGAAACCCAAAATAGGTCTACCAATCTACGAACATGATCAGCTCCATCCCCCCTCCCCACAAAACTTGCCTGGTTGGGATGTATTAAACCTGGGAAAGCCCAAGCCACCTGATTGGCCAAGACTTTCACTAAAACATTGTAATCCACATTAAGAAGTGAGATGGGGGTGATAAGTAGCACATTGGTATGGGTCCTTATCCTTTTTCGGTAAGACTGTAATTGTAGCATCATACATAGTTGAAGGGAGCTCTCCAGACTGCCAAGCATCTTCCAGTATCTCAGTCAATACTGGGCAGAATAAGTCACCCACCACCTTGTAAAACTCAATGGGAAACCCATCGGGTCCAGGACACTTGCCTCCCTTTAACTGCTGCACAGCAACTGAACTTCCCACGGTGTAATTGGCTCCTCCATTTCAGGTCACTGTTCCTCAGTAAGCCTAGACAAAGCAACTTTGGTCATTTTAAACATTTTGACCCAAATTTTCAACATAGCCATTTAGTCACAACACCTCATGAATGTGACAGCTGTCACTTTTCAAATCCTGGCCAAAATATGTTTTCACACCAGTTGCATGGAGTGACATTTTGGTGGTGTGGATAGATGTTTTGGTGCCAAGGAATAACATTTTGTCTGGGATTTGAAAATTTCCACCTACTGGGTTCATGAGTTGGCGTAATGAGAAAAGGCTATTTTGGCAATCTGGAGTACAAATACAGTAAAATGCATAGGTTATAAGAGAGCATTGCAGTATTTCAATGTTGAGTCATAATTTCTCTAATTTTCAGTATTTTGACACCAAGCTTTCGACATAGACATTTTTCCACACCACCTCGTAAACATGACAGGTGTCATTTTTTAAATCCTGGATGAGATGCATTTTCGAACTTCTGGTTTGAAATTATGCTTCAGCCAATATACTATAATTGTTACATGTCATGCGTATAAGGCAAATCATAAAACAACTACCTTGAAATTGTGGGGTCAAAATGAATATATATATATTTGTTAAGAAACTTTGTATGTAATGCTAGTTTTGACCCTAGAGGGTATGCTTTGTGATCCCATGCTGGTGAAATGAGTTCAGGGGCAAGCTTAGTGACCCAGCTGAATGGGGTGAGGGTGGGGAGATGGCACTGTTATGCAACACCCCTGCAGCCAGGGAATGAAAGCTGCATGGTCTTCTGCATGGCCCCCAGTATCATATAGTAAAGACACCTGTCATCTTGGCATAGGGACTTGATCCTCTGCAACCGTGGGTGGCAGAGGACCCTGTACATTGGATTACAGATAGGCTCTTTGCCCTGTACATCTATATGTACAGCCACATGCAAGCACAGGGACCAGAGGACCATGTGCTTTTGCAGTCCAGAAGACAGCCCCTTGAATTTATGACATCTGTTGCTACACTTCTGTAGGTGGATGAAGTCTTCCCTTGGTGCAGAACCCAAAGGGCCATGCACAGCTGCATCTGTTCACATAGGTCCCTTCAGGACCTGTGTGAATGAGGATATATTTCCACTGTCTTAAAAAGAGAAAAATTCTTTGCAAAAACTTCATTAATGCATTAGTTAGGGTTGATATGAATGCCACAAATGTAGGGAAATGTGGCATTAGGGTTTCCAATCCTAACTCCCCACTCTCATTCCTCAAGCAGCAAAAAAAAAAATCATTAAGGTTTTGGGTCTCCTGAGTCTTGGCAAATCAGTAGTAGAGTCTTCCTTGGGGCTGGGAACCCTTTAAATATATTTAATTAATAAACAAAATGTTTGTACAGGAACCATCACAAAATCTACCTTTTGCACAAATAGTTTAAACATCTACACAATGGTTTTCAGAATACTCATGCTTCTGTATGGTTTTCAAAATCTAAATGTGGCACAAAGAATTTTGCCAGCCCTGGTGTATATTGGCACCTCTCACCCTCCGATCATTTGCCCATATTAAATGAATGTTTCTCTGGTGTGTAGTGACACCCCTAACCCTCTGATCACTGGTCCCACATTAAATGAATGTTTCCCTGGTGTCTAGTGGCACCCCCCACTCTGATCACCCGCCCTGTATTAACTGAAAACTTCCCCAGAGTATAGTGGCACCTCCAACCCTCTGATCTCAGGCCCCATATTAAATGAATGTTTCCTTGGTATCTTTTGGCACCCACACTCTCTGATCACTGGTCCCATATTAAATGAATGTTCCCTTAGTTTCTAGTGGTATCCTCCCCACCGTCAATCACTGACCTTGTATTAATTGAATTTTTCCCTGGTGGGGGGCTACTAGACACCAGGGCACCAGGGAGTTAAACAGCAGCATGCAACCAGAGCATGGGAGGTGCCACTAGACAGCAGGGAATCATTCCAGTAATATGGGCCTGGTGATTGGAGTGTAGGTGGTTCCACTAGACACCAGGGAAACATTCATATAATTCAAGGCTGGCAATCAGAGAGTTGGGGTACCACTAGACTCCAGGGAAACATTAATCTTACATGGGGCTGGTGATCAGAGGGAGCAGGGTGGCACTGGAAACCAGTGAAACATTAATTTAATTCAGGAATGGTGATCAGACAGTGGGGGCACCACAACACACCAGGTTTCATTTACTACAGAACCGGTGATCAGAGGGTGGGTGCAACTAGATACTAGGGAAATCTTCATTTTCTATGGGGCTGGCAATTAGTGGGTGGGGGTGCCACTAGGCACCAGGGAAGCATCCTATTAATGTGGGGCCAGTGATCAGATGGTGCGGGGTGCCACTACACACCAGGGAAGCATTCGTTTAGCATGGGGATGGTGATCGAAGGGTGGGGGGGTCCACTTCACAACAGGGAAACATTCATTTAATATGGAGCTGGTAATCAGAGGGTGGGGGGGTGCCAATACATGCCAGGGAAACAATCCTCTAATATGAGGCCAACGATCAGAGGGTGGGGGGTGCTACTAGACACCAGGGAAAAATTCATTTACAACAGGGCTGGCAATCGGAGGGAGGGTGGGTGGTTCGACTAGACACCAGGGAAAAAAATTCAGTTAATACAGGCCAGTGATTGGAAAATGGGGGTGTCACTAGACACCAGGGATACCATCAGTTAATACAGGGCTGGTGAATTGAGGATGGGGGGGTGCCACTAGACACCAGGGAAACATTCATTTAATATGAGGCCAGCAATCAGAGGGTGAGGGTGCAACTAGACACCAGGGAAACATTCAATTAATATGTGGCCAGTGACCAGAGGGTGTGGGGAGCCACTAGACACCAGGGAAACATTAATTTAATACAGGGCCGGTGATAGGTGGGTGGGTGGTGGTGCCACTAGGCAACAGAGAAGCATTCATTTAATACAGGGCTAGTGATCAGAGGGTGGAAAGTACCACTAGACACCAATAAAACAGGTTTTATGTGATAAGAGCTAGTCTATAAGACCGGCGATCACATAATGTGACTCAACAACTGCCCGACGTCAAAAGGGAGAACCACACAGCATCGACCATCACAAATAGCGACGATCACTTACATAATTGGAAATCAAAACTAAAAGCAAGTTTTTTTATGTAGGGGGCAAGCTTCCCCTCACCCCCCAATGTGGGGGCAAGCCTCCTGCAGCCCCCAAAATATAGACTGTAAATTCCAGGGGGCACAGATATAGAAAAAAATAGAAACTCCCCCAGGAAGCAAAATAGCTTACTGCACTGGGATCTGAACCTGGCACCACAGGCTGGAGAGGCAGTGGCTCAAGCCACTATGCCAAAAGTTGAGGTCGGCAGGTCTTGGCCAAATTGATCTACTTATCTCCTTTCTCATGAGTGTAGCACATGTCCCTCAGTGCTACACTCACTATAATCATTCGGTACTCTTTTTGTCCACTCACTCTAAAGGTGAGCAACATTATTGAGTCGCTCATAATGAGCTGCTCAATAATACTCACTCACATTACATGATACCAATGAAACATACTCTTAATGAAGGGCTGACAATCAGAAAGTGGGGAGATGCCATTAGACACCAGGGAAACCTTCGGTTAGTATGGGGCCAGTGATTGGAGGGTGGGATGTGCCAATTGACACCATAAAAAACATTCATAAATATAGGACCAGATTAAAGTGTGGGGGTGCCACTAGACACCAAGGAAACATTCATTTAGTATGGGCGCCAGTAATTGGAGGGTGGAAATTCCACTGGACAACAGGGAGACATTCAAATAATATGGGTCCGGAGATCAGAGTTTGTGTGTGTGTGTGTGGGGAGGGTGCCACTAGACACCAGAAAAACATTAAATTAATATGAGTCTGGTGATCAGAGGGTGGGGGGTACCACTAGACACCAAGGAAACATACAGTTAATACAGGGCAGGTGATCAGAGGGTGGGGGTGACACTAGATACCAGGAAGGGAAACAATAAATTAGTACAGGGACGGCAATACACAATTCATATTTTCATTCTGCAGTTCAGTTACTCACTGAACTTCTGACAGAATGTATGAATTATGGAGTTATGTTTTAAACTGCTGAAAGGAATTTCAGAGAGATGACCTCTGATAGTCATCAGTTCTGCAGAATTTTCTTCTGTAGTTTAATACATTAATCTGCAGTTCACACATTTATTCTGCCATTCTAAGTCAGAATTTCTGCAAGTTGGCAAAATTATTTCCAAACTTTTGCATAAATGAAGATCCAACTTTCCCACAAATTCTGCCGGTGGAAGTTTTTTTTCACACAGCATTAATACCAGGGAAGGGATCTAGTACAGTTCCACAATAGCAACAGGCATTGGGTAAGGTAGGGTGGTCCACTAAACAGCCACAGTGGGGCTTTAGTGCAGTTACACAGTGCTGACAGGAATTGTATGAGGAAGGGGTTCTGCTAGACTGCCAGGGATGTTGTAGGTGGGTCAGGCTCCTGAGTGGGGTGGTCAAGTCTCTGTACAGTTTCTCCCACATTTGTGCATGGACGCATTGTTCCGAGCTGCTAATGGCCACATAATGACACGTAAATGGCCCACTAACACTGTGCATGCCACAAGTATGTATTCTTGTCAGCATGCCAGCCACATGATATGGCTCTGAGAAGTGATGTCACTATTGCATTTTCAGACAGGCTATCTCCCATAGCTCCTAGGGTCTGTTGCCAACAGGGACTGGGGTAATAATGCACATATGCATCATGCATGCCTCTTGTAGCAGTTGAATGATGACTAAAACTCCTGCTCCAATGTACTGCAGTTTGACTGCTGGCTGGTGGTTTCCTGCATCCTTTGGAAATTGGTGGTTGAAAGGGCCTTTTCTGTTGCCACACCACTCATGTGGAATGCCTTACCAAATCAGCTTTGTCAGAACTCCTGTGTTGAACTCTTTAAACAGGCTCTCCATACATCTTTTCCCTTGCATTTGAGGACTCATTTTAAATATGTTATGCAAATACACTCAGCCTTTAGATATTTACAGTTCCTTTCCTTTTCTTTCCCTCCTTGATGAGCTTTGCTTGGTGTTTTTTTGGTCATGTTAGAAATAAATCACTCTACTATATGATGGGTTGTTGTCATGTTTGCTAACATATTTACAGTTACAGCCCCAAAAATTGCTGTCCTTGTCCACACAGTAAAAAGCGGAAGAAGTTGCACCAGGGAAATGGGTTCTGCAGAGCAAAGCTCACAGAGAAGAGTAGAATTCTTAGCATTCACCACTGTAGACAAACTGCTACCAGATGCTTGAATATTGGTGCTGAAGACTTTATTAAGGCAGTGACAGGAAATAAAGATTTAAAAGTCAGGCTCTATCTGGAAAAGCCTACAGGCAGCTTTTCCTGGTGGAGCCTGGCTTTTAAACCCTTTGTATACTGGTACTGCCATAATAAAGTCTTCAGCACCAGAATTCAAACAATAGAAATAAACAGAAATAGAAACAAATAGAAGTTACAGCTACCTCCAATTTAGGGTCCTTCAAATTAGCCCTCAAGGATCAAATCCCTTCCTCAAGGTGCTGCCAGTGTACCAGCTAGCCCTGAATGCTCACCGGATGTACTCCAACAATGCTCCTCAAGGCAGCACTCCCTGATGAGACTCGCATGCCAGCTGGTCCTCAGGCTCCTCAAGTCACCTAAACTGTTGTACTTGCCATGCGGGACTCTGAAATTGTTTAACAACTCCTAGCCCCGCATCAGCCGGCCTTCCAGTCTCTCCAGTGTACTGTATAATACCTCTCGACAAGGCCTCAACAGGCTGCACTCACTAGATACCTGTTAAGTGCTACTACTATGTAAGGTCAATATGTTACTCCCACTAATAGCCTTACAAATGCTTTGTAATATTAAAAATTGTAATTTTAAAACTGTAGACTGTAGCTCCCAGTACAGCTGTCCATGCAATGTAATTATGTCTCATGAGGCTGCAGTACTGTGTAACTGTAATACCTGAAACCTGTAGTCTTTTGTCGTTGCAATCATTGTCACGATCTGTGTATATGTACTGTCCTGAGTATTCTTTTCTGACGTGGAGCCTTTGTAAATGAGTCCCTGACTCAAAGGGTTGTAATTCCTAAAAGTGTTGAATAAATAAAAAAGGGGAAGCTAGATATATCCTATTAGGAGTAAGGGTACAAAAGTATCTCCTGGGAACACAGGAAGAACAGGGGATGAGAATGCTGGGAGTGGTGCAGTGCAGTGGCTGTGGGGTGGCAGTTTTCAGAGAAACCTTCTGCAGACTGCGGTGCTACCCAATGTGCACAAACCTCTCTAGTTTGAGAAAGGAGGTCGCTAGACTCCAGGCCGAGTTGGTTACGATTTGGGAGACCTCTTCCCCCACCCAGATGCCACATGTCTGCCACCATTACCTCAGTGGATGCCAGGGAGGAAGAATGGCTGAACTATGGTGGGCTCTGGAAGAGTGGGGGTGGTGGGACAGAGGCACATTCCTCAAGCAATACCACTACAAAAATCCTACACTGCTCTGGTGGGGAGGGATTGCAAGGAGAAAGCACCTGCAGTAGTGACCAAGGGGAATTTGCAGCCCTCCATAGTGGAGACCCCAAGAAAGGTGGTAGAGGACCCTAGAGGAGGAAGAAGCAACTTCAGGTGGGTGACACAATCCTGTGAGGGGGATAGATTTGAGAATAGGAAAGGGGAGAGAGGCAGGTTAGGTTCCTACCTGATGCCATGGCCCGGAGGGATGAGACACAAATCTTGAGGATCACTAGGCAGCAGAACAGGAGAGAGCTGGATGTCATTTTCCACCTGGGGATTAATGACCTGGGTAGGGACAGGGCTGGAATAGTGCAGGGGGAGTTTAGAGAGCTGGAAAGGGGTCTTAGAAAGCTCTGTCAGTGGCTTTTGCTGAGGTGCCACCTGCTTATGACAGGAGACAGGAGAGGGAGCTCTGCACCAGGAGTTTCAACTCATAGCTGAAGGAATGGTGCAGAGAGGAAGGAATCCGCTACATTGGGAACTGAGGACCCACTTGGGAGGATAAGGGCCTATACAGGAGTGATGGCTTGCAACCATCTGGGAGGAGAACTGCAACACTCTGTGGATGATTAATGTTACTTCGATGAACATATAAATTAGCCAAGGTGGCTCAGAGAAGGAATTGGGGAGTCAGAAACTACCCCCCCCATAGGCTGAAGTAGAGAGTAAGGAAAATCTGAGGGGAGAGGAATCCCACAGAGTGCAAATTAATAAAGGGAACAGATGGTAGAGATAAAGGGGGAAGAAATGGGAGCAATAAAAAGAGACGGGAAGGAGGGGAGGCAAAAAGGAAAAAAGTCTTGAAGTCTAGAAAATAAGACTGTGGACCTAGAGTCCATCATAGCAGAGGGTGACCTGGATATTGTGGCCATTACTGACACATGGTGCACTGAAAACCATGAGTGGGACATGGCCATACCAGGCATACTCTGTTCAGGAAAGACCGGGCTAGAAGGAAAGGAGGGGTGTGGTGCTTTATGTGAGGGAAAGCATAATTGCCATGGAGATATAGGGAATGCAGGGGGAGTCAGCAGTACCATGGGTCACCCTGGAGATGGGCAATGGAACCACTATTCACACTGTAGTGGTCTACAGACCTCCAGAACAGGGAGAGGAATTAGATAAGATACTGGTGAAAGCCATTTGCAATATGGCAGAAAAAGAGAAGGTGCTACTGGTGAGGGACTTCAACCTGTCACATGTGGATTGGAGACTCCCAGTGGTGGCTTCAGCTAGAAGAAGGGACACTCTGGAATCTCTGCAGGGGGCATTCCTCAGGCAACTAGTCAGTGAACCCACTCATGGTAGGGTAATACTGGACCAGGTGCTCACTAAACAGGGACAGTGTTTCAGATGTCAGGGTGGGAGGCCACATGTAGACCAGTGATTACTGTGTGGTGTGGTTCAATCTAAGTGCAGCTGCAGAATCAAACCACAAAAGGGTGAGGATCTTGGACTTCAGGAGGGCAGATTTTAAAAAGATGGGTCAATGCCTCAGGGATAATCCAGCAGGGGTGGGTGACCTTGATGGGGTGGAGGAACAGTGGGTGAAGATAAAAGGGAGCACAGTAAAGGCAACAAACATCTGCATCAAGCAAGTGAGCAAAAGCAAGAGGAAAGAGACCACTGTGGTCCTTGAAAGAGGTGGCTGAAAAAGTAAAAGCTAAAAGGATAGCATTCAGAAGGTATAAGGAGACACAGAGCGAGCAGGATAGGGAGGTATACTGGGGAAACAGGAGGAAGCAGGGAAAGCAGTAAGAAGCTCAAAAGTGCAAACTGAAGATAGAATAGCCCAGGAGGTAATGAAAGCTGACAAGACAATTTTTTGGTATGTAAGTGAAAATAGGAACACCAGGGATGGGATTGTAAGGTTAAAAAGGGAAGGGGGTAATGTGCAGAGGGAGACCAGAAAAAGGCAGACATCCTGAAAAAAGACTTTTATTCAGTGTTCACAGAGGAAGGAGAAGAGGAGGGGCTACAGAAAGTAACAACAGCTTTTGAGGGAAGGAGGAAGGTGAACTCTAATCTTTTTTGGAGGCGAGAGTCCTGAGGGGACCTGCTAATTTGAAAGTGAACAAAGCAATGGGGCCAGATGGGGTCCATCCAAGGCTATTGAGGGAGCTCAGGAAAATACCGGCTGCACTTCTGATAGTTCAGTTTAACAGCTCACTGGAAACAGGAGTGGTTCTGGAGGACTAGAGGAGGGCAAATGTAGTCACACTACACAAAAGTGGTAGCAGGGAGGAGGCTGGCAATTGTAGGCTAATCAGCCCGACAGTGGTGGTGGGAAAGTTAATGGAATCAGTGCTGAAGGAAAGGATTGTGGAATAGCTTGAATTCAGTGGGTTACAAGACCCAAGGAAGCATGGTTTCACAGGGGAAGTCATGTCAAATGAATCTGATAGATTTTTTTGACTGGGTGACCGAGAAACTAGATCACGGTGTAGCGGTGGACGTGGCCTACCTAGATTTTAGTAAGGTGTTCGACACTGTTCCACACAGGAGACAAGTGATCAAGCTGAGTATCTTAGGAGTGGGTCCAAAAGCAGTAAACTGGATAAGAAATTGGTTAAGGGACAGGCGACAGAGGGTGGTGGTAAATGGAGTTCACTCCAAGTAAGGGAGGGTGACCAGAGGGGTGGGTCAGGGAACATTGTTGGGACCAATCCTCTTTTTTTATTTTTTTTTATTCTTTAGTTATAAATTTTGCAGGCAAAGCTTACAAAACAAGCAGGACGTAGGAAGATAACAGTAATGATCCATTAAATCACACAGTCTCGTAAAAAGAATCTATGTATGACACCTCCCCCTGAGACCGGTCCTCTTTAATGTTTTTATAAGTGACATTGCAGAGGATCTGGAAGGGAAGGTGTACCTCTTTGCAGATGATGCCAAAATCTGCAATAGGATTGACACTCCAGGGGAGTTGATAGGATGAGTAGAGAGCTGAGAAAACTAGAGAAGTGGTCAATGGTATGTTAGCTGGGTTTCAATGAGAAGAAGTGCAAAATAATGCACTTAGGACACAGAAACTCAGGAGTGGAGTACAAAATGGGTGAAGCAATATTTACAACCACCAAGCAGGCAAGAGAGAAGGGGTAATCATATCGGATGACCTAAAGGTGGTCAGGTAGTGTGACAAAGCAATAGGGAGGGCAAGTGGGATACTGGGGTGCTCAGGTAAGGGTATTACCAGCAGAAAGAGGGAAAAGGTGTTACTCTGTATAGATCACTGGTAAGACCCCACCTAGAGTATTGTGTCCATTTCTGGAAACCACATCTCTGGAAGGACATAGGCACAGTGGAGGTAATCCAGAGAAGGGCAACTAAAATGTTGCATGGTCTGCATCAAAAGCCATGTGAGGAGAGACTAATGGACCTCAATATGTACACCCTGGAACAAAGGAGAGATACAGGAGATATGAAAGAGATCTTTAAATACCTCATAAGGGTAAATAAGGTACAGGAGGGGAGAAGTTTTCAGAAGAAAAGGTGTGCAAAAACAATGGGACATGCTATGAAACTGGAGGGGGGTAGATTCAGGAGAGATGTGAGGAAGTACTTCATCACAGAAAGAGTGGAGGATTCCTGGCACAGCCTTCCTGCAGAGGTGGTGGGTGTAAAAATAGTCATGGGGTTCAAGAATGCATATAGGATAAGCACAAAGGCATCATAATGAAAAGGGAGGGGCCGGGGGAAAGTGCTGTAGATTGTGCATGGTCTGCAGTAATAGTGTAAGTGGAGAGAAATGGGTAGACTGGATGGGCCAAGCAATCCTTATCTACTATCAGATTTTATGTTTCTGTGTTTCTATTCAAGCGTCTAGTAGCAGTTTGTCTCTGGTGGTGAGTGCTAAAAGTTCTGTTTTTCTCTTCCTCCCCCTTGTCAACACTGCAAGACAGTCTGTATTCAAGCACTGGACATAAGTCAAAACCATAGGGTACCTTAAGAAAAGTTTCACCCTTTGCATATCTTTTACAGGTAGCCCATATCTCCCCTTATTTCTTGCAATATATCAGCGGGTGAGGTTTAGCCTCAGGACAGAGTCTTTTCTATGCTGCCTTCTGAATTTACAAAAACTCTCACCCTACGATGCACATTGAGTTCACATATTTTTCTTTCTTTTTAAATTGAATAAAATTTATTAAGGCTTTTGAATTACAAGGAATAAAACAACAATACAATAAACATTAATGAAAAAAACAACAAGACAACACACAATATACCAAACAAATAACAAGCCCACCCAACAATTGCCACTGTCCCCCTTTAAAGAGCAGGAAATATAGGGAAAAATTATACCTAGAGGGCAAGATATTCAAAACTTTGCCCCAGGGCTAAATTAGCACCTGCCCAGCGTATAAATTAGGTTGACTATTGGCTCGCTATATTCAGAAGGGATAGCCCAGTGCTAAACCTACTGAATATAGCATGCTAAGAAAGCAGGGAAAACTTCATTTCATTTTCATTTCATTTTTATTTTTTATCCTTGTGGGCCTGATGAGCAAAATGCCCGTTTTCACAAACGACTAGCAACATACAAAAACAAACATAATACACAATGAACAATAAATTACATTCAACAATATAAATATAATACATATGAGACAATTACAATACAATATATGATTGCACTAAATAAAAAAATGCATTTTTGTAAACTTCTTAAATGTGTGAAAAGTTTATGTTTGAAATTACCAATTGTTTTTAAACAGAAACTGGGCTTGGAGTGCAGTGCAAACATAGCCCAGGAATAAGAGAGCTCTGACTATAGCAACCAGGAAGGGCACACCACAACAGCAGCCAAGTTCACAGCGATGTGAATGAAGGTAGTAGTGAACTATGTGGCCAGTGTATGTACCAGCAAAGGCGTGGACTCAGTAAAGCTGCAAGCAGCAGCGCATGTGAAATTACATTGTGCAAAAATGTACAATATTTCCGAAACTTGTGCGCAGTGTTCACACATTTGTGCAGGTTTAGAGCGGAGCTAAGCTGTTTGCCCAGGGCTAAACATTGCTGTATTCAAAAGTGATATGCAAATGAGCCTATTTAGGCAGTCTCTTGGCAAACATCCAGATTAGCATCTCATTATGACCTGATTTGCAAGCAGTTTGCCCAGCGTTATTGCAGGGTCCCGCAGCTCCATCTGTAAGTCAGTCTAGAAGTACATGGTGGTAGCTGCAGGCTACATTTATACAGTACAGCATAGCATATTGTGCCCCAGGGGACTACACAGCACAAGCACAGGTGGCGGGGCTGCATTCAATTGTTAAATTGTAAGTCATGCTACAGTGCACAGCAGACACTGCAGTAGCAAGGGAGCCAGTAGTGTGAGGGACACAGCAATGCCTATGGTGTGTAGGGCAGTGATGACCACTGCACTGTACACAGTGACAGGCCCAACTTTCAGGTGTTTACTGACAGTGGACATTACTGTTATGCTGTTGTGTGACCCACAGATGCTGCACCACAGGCATGGGATGCTCACAGTAACAAATACATGGCTGGCTGTGTGTGCTGTGGTGTCTGTACAGATGTGCGGTATATTGCTGGGGGGGGCACATATGATCAGACAGGCACACTGGTGTTGGGGTAGTCCCAACACTGGCCCATGTACACTGCGTGATGTGTCCCATCCTTGTGGCTGCACCCAGTCTGTGGTGCAGCCTGGCCACTTGTACACCCTCCCCTCAACACCATCCATGCCCACAGTGCTGCATGTGTGTGTGCTAGCATCTGTTGGTGTCTACTGAGAGGTGGTCTGCAGGTGTGTGCTGTATGGTCACACTGCCATGGTGTCCACTGGGAGCCGGGTCACCACTTCCTGCCTGGCATGGCTGGGACTGGTGGCAGATGATGGCATCATAGCGATGCCATCAGTGAGCAACATGTTTCTTCTATGTCTGGCTTATTTCTATGTGTCATACTTATTGGTTAGGGTCACACAAAGCTGTGCAAAAGTCACGCAAAAGCCATGCAATGTTACAAAGTCACTCAAAGCTGGTTTGCCCAGAGTTAAGACTACCTTTTCCTGGGGTTAATTTGCACAGCACAAAGTGTTGCACTAATGTCGCACAAAACCACTTTGCACAGCACTATTCGCTGAATATAGCATTGCACTGACACGTCCCCTCAGTCTGACCCTTGCATACATTATAATTTTTCCTGGCGCTAATGCAGTTTGCATGTGCTATTTGACCTTTTCAATATAGCGGTCCCGCACTAACCCAGCGCTAAACCTGTGCAAACAGTTTGCGCCCAGCACAAAGTTTTGAATATCTGGCCCAGAGTTTTTAAAAGAAAACAATGAGTCAGGTAAAGTAAACCCAGGGTAGGAATGCCAGCTTAATCAATTTAAATAACTGGTTAAATAATTCAATGAAAGAGAGAAAGAGGGAGGGACATCCTGCATATACCTTGTGTAAAACTTAACAGGCAAGTCGAACTACTAATACTGTATTCTACACTCCATGTACTGTAAGTAACATATATCATGGATCCCTTATGTTTTTAAACATAATCAAATGGCCTGCCATACTAGCAAGCATTTTCTGTGCTTGTGAAGCAAACAACATTTCTTTATAACACTCTCTATACATAGGAACATCTTGATTACACCAATGTCATAGTATAATTTTCTTAGCACAAGCCAAGATCAGGGCCATATGTCAGCATTGCTTACTAATTAACTTATCTTTATATTTCCCTAAGAGACAAATGTTCAGAGTAAATGCTTGCTCCAACCGTAAAAGTGGGTCAAGGCGACTGGAGATGGTGTCCCAAAAGGGAGTAACTTTTTCACACTCCCACAAAACTTGTAACAGGGTGCCAGTTCTGGCAGTATTAGTTGGCAGTATAGCCTAGAGGTTAAAGTAACAAGCTGTGAATGAGCTTGGCTCAGCAGACCTGGGTTTGATTCCCCCAACCTCCACTTGCATGCTGTGTGACTCTAAGCAAATCACTTAACCAGCCTAAAGCTCCCGGATCGCCCCTGAAAACAGGCAATTGTGCCTAGTGGGCCTTACTCAGTTAACAAAGAATTAAAAAAAAAAAATGGTGATTTGCCACAACATGTATATAAATCTGATGATATAATACCCATTTTTATTTATTTATTTATTTTAATGATTTCTTTATCCTCCTGTGGCCACCTCACTGCACCCCAGCTGGTCTCTCACATCCTGTCAGCTGGGATCTGGCTGCCGTCCATCTCATCCGGGACTGCTAGCACCCTGTAGCCCCTGTGGCTTACCACCCGCAGCGGAGTGGCAGGGAGCCGCTAACTCTCCACCCAGAATGGATCCTGCTAGGGTGCCAGTGTCCTGAAGAACACTCGCGGATGGCCATCAAGCCACAGGAGGTGCCACTTTTTCCATGTTCCGAGATTCTCCTGAGTTGGTGGGCATGCAATGATGCCGGCGGTCATGAGCGCGCACGCCATGCCTTCCCATCCAGGCATCTGCCCCAACCTCCCCTGAGTATCAGATGCATCTCTGCCCCACAGCCTCCACCAGGGGTCAGTTGGGCACTGACTGTCCTGGACCCCCCTCCCCAGAGAGGGAGAGTAATCCTTCGGACACTCAATCCATCTCCTCCCCTGCCAGCCCCGGTGACCCATGCTCACACCCGAACCCGGGTCATCAGCGTGGTGTGAGGTGCTGCGACCAGCGCCTCTGCCCTCAGCACCACCAGGCTGGCTAAATATAATACCCATTTTTAATAGTTTAATGGTGATATAATAAAGCTTGTGTAACACTTGGAACTGCATGTAATGATATATATATCCCATTTAAGATATTTGTATATGTTTTGTCATAAATGAGACCAATCTGTGAAATCATCAAGCATAGAGATAGCGTAGGCCCAATGTTCAATCACCTCTTTAGTGGGAAAAATATTATAAAATTGTGAATAAAAAAGGAGATAGCATGAGGGGCTGTTGCTTTGGGTGCTAAAGCCAGTATTTTCTGGCCATAAACATTGGACCAGGGTTTTGAACCAAAATGATTATGTAATGAGTGGGAACGCTGTAAATATTTAAAACAAACCCTAGTAGGGGCCTGGTAATACATTAAAAATCTGCAAATTTTAACAATACTCCATTGTGGATAAGTTGTTCAACCAATTTAATTTCTGAGTATGGCCGAAATGTTGAAGTAATAAGTTGTCCCATTATTTTTAAATTCGGATTACCGAGCAGACATTGTGCAACATCTTTCATGGGGTTTAGACAAAGTAGTAGACATAATTGTTTATGAGTCTGCACTGACACAGCTAATGGAGTGGCTTGAAGAGTACGAGGAAGATTATTAAGAAGTACATGTAATAAAACCATGATGTTAAGGTTCAGCTGCCGGCACTGATATTGCTCAATATCCAACCACTGTGGTGTATATACGAATGAAATGTCCTCTCCAGGGTCCCAGTACCACTGGAAATAACAAGAGCTATGTATTGCAAAATAATAAAGGTAAAAGTGAGGAAGGTGAAGGCCACTCGATGCTTCGGGGCCGTGAAGTTAAAATAGGTCCCTAGAGGTTGTTTCTCTCACTAAATGAACCACATCAAAATTCTCTGCAAATCAGTAAACCAAGACTGAGGAAGGACCTGGTTGACTATCATAAGGGGGTAGAGAACCCTGGGGAGGACATTCATCTTAACAATATTTATGTGATCCCAAAGAGAAAGAAGAAGCTGGGACAAGCGATTCAAATAATGAGTAAGTTGTTCTCGTAGTGGGTCTAAATGATAGAGTTTTAGCTTTGAAGGGGAGGTGCTAAAGTGTATACCTAAATATTTAAGTTTATCAGGAACCCAAATCAGCTTGAGGTGAGCCACCTCAGCCCATGTTGTCCATGCATTCAGGGGCATGACTTCAGTTTTATCTAAATTCAAAGAGTTGACCAAATTGTTTAATTACATCCAGGATCGAAGGCAAAGAAATAACAGGATTTTGCAAGTGTAAGAAAATGTCACCTGCGTACATGGATAACTTGTATTGATTCAAACCAATACAGAAACCCTGAATCTGTGACATGGAATCAATTTTCCAGATCAGAGGTTCCAGAAAAAAGATTAAATAAAAAGGGAGACAAAGGACACCCCTTCTTGGTGCCCTGCTTGAGATAGATGGCCTTCGATCGAACTCTATTATATAAGACAGAGGAAGAAAGATTTGTGAAGAGAACTTCAACCCATTTAATAATATCTGGTGTAATATTATACCTGGGCAATAGCATAACTAAAAAATTGCATGAGACCAGGTCAAATGCTTTCTCTGCATCCAGGGAGGCCAACACCCTGATCAAAATATTTGGATCTAGTTCTAAGAAGATGTTCTGCCTGTGCCTGCAGGAGATCATTATATTGAGCTGTTCCCAAATATCATCAGGGAAGAGGGCTACAAAGAATGTTCTAACTCTGAATTTGTGCAAGAATGTGAGAGGTCTTTTATGTTCTAAGCATTTTCCATTTGGAAGCAAGACAGATAAATTCTCCCCTTAAACTACGTTTCAGAATACTCCACAAAAGATCTAAACTGGGCATAGAGGGAGAATTAATCTCTAGAAAAGATGTTATAAATCTAGTAATATACTTTATAATCTCTGGGGACTTCGACAGTTGTTTGTTCAGTTGCCAGGATTCATCTTCATTGTTTCCCAATAAAAAGCACAACTGAATTATGACAGGATGGTGATCTGATAAAACCTTGGCACCATAGTAAAACACTTGAATTCCAAAAAGGTGCTCCAGTCCCAACAGAAAATAATCAATATGAGAAAGTGAGTTATGGGGCAATGAGTGAAAAGAATACTCCAGTTGGGAAAGATTCAATACCTTCCAAGGATCCACCAGGCTTGTGGAGTCCATAAACTCATGTAGCACCTGTTACCTTGGGGAAAGTCCCATTCTCCTCATCTGAGACCTATCTAATTCATTAGATATGACTTTATTCCAATCACCTGTCAGGAGAATAAGGAGAGATACCCAGGAAGATAATGTAGTCATTAAAAAAAATGAAGACGCTGGAGTCATCAACCATGGGACCATATATAGATCCTAGGATAACCTCCCTATGTCCTAGCAGAGCCCTTAACTGTATAAACCTCCCCTGGGTGTGATACTTTCAGCAAGAGATGGAAGGGGACTCTCCATGCCACCATAATAGCCAGCCCCCACTTGCAAGTATCTGACCCAGCCTCATAAACATGACCCACCCATCATCTATGGAATTATAACTATTGAGTAGTGGGTAAATGAGTCTCTTGTAACATAGCAACATATTTTTGCAGTTTCTTCAGAAGAAGTAAAAGTTTAGAGCATTTCACTGGAAATTGGGCACCTTTAAGATTTCAAGATCAGAATCAGTATGTCTGAGACATAAACGACATGTATCCCACTCAAAAAAGCAGTAGCATCCCTCCCATAAGGACAGCTAAGAGCTAATCCAAACAAGGTACCCACTCTGGAAAAAATTATCCACCCTCCCTCCCTCCCTCCTCCCTCCTTCCTCCCTTTCTTCCTCCCTCCCTCCTCCCTCCCTCCCTCCAGAATCTACCCCAAAACCCAACAAACAGACTCTCAACAGAAAAACACATTAAGAAACAGAAAATCCCCACATCCTCCCACCTCCCCTCAAAGTGGCACTGAGAGGCCATATACCCCATAAATCCTCTGGTGCGCAATGCACTATGCCAGTATGTGCATCAGCCCCAACCCCTATCACTCCAGGATCAATGTCAGATTAAACAATAATCATTATAAACACTCCGAGGCTAAAAGATCCGATAAAGCGATTAAAGGAGGAGGGCCAGAACTAAATAATCCATCAATAGCCCAACGTGCTAACAACTTCTATTAGCCTAAAGAGGGCCCAACTAGGACCACTATTTATATCTATTTAGGAAAGATATTACAAGCGAGGCCCAAGAAGGAAAACCCAAGAATAAAAAATTGTAATAAATAGCACCTCAGGGATGCTCAAAAAGAAAAAAAGCTTTTGCCCTCCTCCAATTCCCTGTCTCCTGAATCCTTTAACAATTATAACTATAATGTTTTACTAACAGGGTATAACAGGACAGCAATCAGGATCTTGGGGGAAAAAATGTAATTAAGGATGTTATACATTGTTAGAGATTAAAGCTTCAGTCCAATCTATCATTATACCCCCACAACTTTATCCAAAGATAAAGCTTCTCATGATAGCCAGCAAAGCAAATGCTGATAAGTAAACAGATCAATAGGAACTAACAAAAATAATAAGCCAAAACAAAAATGTCTAAAGGTGAAAGGGGAGGGTTACCAGAATGACAACCAAACATAAGGGCTAAATGATCAAGAGGAAAAACAATATCTATTAACAAGTGATCCAGCCTCTCAAGAATGTGTATTTCCGAGTCCAAAATTGCTGAAAATGGGTCACTGATCCTGGATATATCCTGGAGCAGCAGCCAAATGAAAAAGCCATTACCAGTTCCGAATTCCAGTTGAGACAAACAGTCTGTCCATCCAATAAACATGTCCAAAGACAGAAGGAGAAGACTAATGCAGATCATATAGTGCCCAACCTATTAAACAAAAAGTCTACACCTGACAAGTCAAGGTCCTTTTTCTTGAAGGAATAGATCTGGGAAAATCGCCGGCAATCCTGCCCAGGCTTCCTTTGCTGACTCAGACTGGTGAGTGCCTGTCTCATGGGTGACCAACAGCTTAGCTGGGTAAAGGATATGATACTGAATTCCAGCAGAAAAAATTTTAGAGAGGATTCACCTGTATTCCCCACATAGTTGTCGCACATATGGAGTATAATCGTTAAAAATGTAGAAACATCATATTTTCCACTGAAGCTCTCCTTTTTCCCTTGCTTTCTGCTGTATAAAAGTTTCCTCCTGATAGTTAAGCATTTTTAAAATTTTATTCCTCTGGCGCTCTGAAGGACCGGAGGGCCTCAAGGCTCGGTGTGCTCTCTCCATGATATATGAGCAGGCAAAAGGAGAGGGCCCCACAACTGACTGTAGGAGGTTCTGTACAAATGCAATCACATCAGAACCTTCCTCTCAATCAGCTATACCAACTAAAACCAAGTTATTGCAGCGGTTTCTTCCTTTTTGGTCTTCCACACAGGACTCCAGTTTAACCACCTTCTGCCTCAAGGACACCAACTCTTTCTCATCCCGAGATTGTTGGTCCTCAACAGATCTTATACACACTTCAGCATCTTGTGCCCTGTGGGTGACAGCTTCAAGTGCTGGGCAAAAGTGTTTCATGTCCTCAGCCTTCTCAAGGACTACAGCTTTAATGGTTGTGAGATCAGCCCGGAGACTTGAAATGGAGACATCGGAATCCTATCCCAGTGGTGTTGCTACTGAAGACTCTTGATTTAAGTCATTTCAGTTCCCGTTGATTCTCCAGGTGTATGATGTGTAGAAATTTCTGGAGTGGGAACCACTTCTATCATTTCCATTTGAAAGGTAAGAATGTAAAAATACAGCTCCAAACTCCAAAAAGAAACACATCACAGGTTAAGCAGCAGTTTTAATATTAAAATGAAAAGAAATTTCAGCCCTGAGCTCTAAAAAAATTGTTTTAACCTTGGTGGTAGAATAGAGCAGCAGCAGGAGAATCTAACCAGCTAGATGCATCATGTGACTCCACGAGTTCACTTATTTTTCATTTGCTACCATGCCACTGCAGTATCAGTTTATATGGTGTGCAGGAGGCAGCATTGCTGTCGAGAAATTCACTCTGGCACTCCTGGCTAAGGTCCACACTAGCTTTGCCACTTCATCTTAACCAGGTCTTAACTTTCACCAGACAGTGTATTGGGCACACACAAGTGCACCGGCATCAACCTCAGCCTGTCTTCTAGCAGTAGCTGGCAGACTCTCCAGGCCCTCTGGCAGAGTTAGCATCTCCAATATCTATACAGCACCAGCTTGGGATTCTCCATACATTTAGTAGGCCCATCTCCTACATATTTAAGCACCTTAGTCCTTGACAAAATATATCTCACCATCTTCAGCACAGCTGACTGCATCGCTCATTCACAGACAGGATCAAAATTTCCACCCAAAGTGAAATCATATGCTTTGGTGAAATTCTCTGTGCATCACAAGGCCACCACAGTTCCCTTGAGGGTAGTCCCTTAGCATCATCGCTCCCATTGACCCCTTACACCCACCTGAACTGCAACTGAGGTTTTTGGTGCAGTATTAGCCATGGCTTAGCAATTAAATCACAAATTGTAGTGAGAAAGAAATAATGTGACCTACTGGGATTTGAACTAAGGTCCCTGGAATACCATCCATGTGCTCTAACCAGAAACTGAGAACTTACAGAGTGAATGCCAGCCTGGTTTCAGACCTCTCTACAGCACCACCTCAGCCCTAATAAAAGCCACTGGGGACTTCCAGGAGGCATTAAACAGAAAAATAACCATGGGAGCCATTTTTGTCGATCTACAGTGGTATTTGTGCATTTGTTGTCCGGTAGCGCAGTATATTGAGGCAGTATAGCGCAGTGGAGGCAGTATAGCACAGTGGTCTAAGGCTCTGAGCTGCAAATTTGGTGACATCCAGCAGACCAGACCTGGGTTTGAATCCCACAGCTTCCACTTGCATACTGTGTGACCCTGAGCAAGTCACTTAACCCCTTGTGCTCCCAGGTCGCTCCTGTAAAAAAGCTTTCAGCTTAGTGTGCTATACCTGGTTAAATAAAAAAAATACCGAATGGTGTGCAAGTGAATAACATGTATACCATGACTGCACAGTGAGTGATACTATGCATCTTTTGCACAATTACCACTGTATCTAAAGCAATTGACACCTTGAATCACATCCTCCCATCCAGATTAAAGAGTATGGGAGTTATCGGTGGTACTGTGGACTGGATTGACTCATACTTAAAAGGGTGTAAACAAATGATGTCACTAAATAGATTCTAGTCCTCCTTAGCACCCATAGTGCCAGGGGTTTCCAAAGGCTCTGTTTTGCGGCCAGTTTTATTTAACATATACATGAACAGTTCAACCAAGTTGCATCGACAACAAAGTTGTCAAACGACTTTACAGCAACATCACTTTGCCGACGATGATCACATTGCTGCAGCAATGTGCCAACGGACCATAAAAGCACCAGAGGGAAGTTACAGTTTGTGGGGGGCTTTGCTCCCTGTACCCCCCCAAGAACTATAGATTCCTAACTCAGGGAGGGGTTGATGTCAGGGGAGAGCAGTCAAATCCAGGAGTCGATGAATCCATTCTTCGCTCCGACAACCCGTAAAACACTGCGAATGTCAAATGGGTTCTGTAGCTGTAGTGGATTCATTGTAACAGTATCGCTATAACAATGGTATATGTACATGAACACCTTTACTATGACCAGCCCCCACATCAAATTCCATCTTTACTCTGATTACATGATATCATACATGGCAGACACAAACCTCTCAGAAATTGAACCTAGACTACAAGCGGCAATTGATGAACTCCAAGACTTTTTTTGCACTCAGATTAAGTACTGAATGCAAAAAACAGACCAAGTAATGTATGTTAACAGAACTAAAAGTCAGGACACAGCTACAAACAACTTACAAATCAAAACAACAGACCAAGTCACTTTGCAGCAGGTCCAGAGTTACCGCTACCTGGGCATTTGGCCACATGAGAAAATCTGGTGAAATACCCACATAGATAAACAGACAATGAATCTGGGGAAATGCCTAGGAGCCCTTTACTAAATGAAATATTCAGTGGGTGCACAGACCAGAAAATAAGTTGCAGAAACTATGGTTTTACCAATCCTTGACTTGGGAGACCTGTTGTTCTCGGGAGCATCCATTCTGGAACTGGCAAAGCTTGATGCCATGAATGGCAGATTTGATTGCTTCATTCTGGATGCCCCTCACAGAATGCACAGGTGTGAACTTTTTGGCAGGCTGGGATGGCAATGGTTAGAGGGGTGAATGAGATTACACTGCCTAGTGTACATGCACAAATGTTACAATAACAAAGCACCAAACTATGTAATAAGAAATATCCACATAAGTGGTATCAAGGGATCTTTAAGATCTGCTGGAGGGATAGAATTCTCACTCCCCAATAGAAAGCAGGAGGTGGGTAAATAACACTTCTTGTATTTAGGTCCTAATCTCTGGAACTCCATATCCATCCACCTCAGACATGCAGACAAACCCATCAGTATGTGCAAAATCAAAAAATGGCACATAGAACAGATTAAAAGCCCCAGCCTTGCTGCCTAGTACCAGAATGAAAGCAAGTATAAATTTAGCTAATTACTGTATGTACCTGCAGACTTGCATCTGCATTTAGTAAAGACACCCTTGTGACTGCAACTTTTTTTTTGAACTTTTTATTTATGAAGTTTATGCTCATATAGTAGAAACCATATTACATAAAATAAGTAGATTGAGGAACATAGACCTCTACACTAGATGTACAGGATATTATTAATAAACAGAAATATATATGTCCACAGGTTAACTGCTCATTCAGAACAAAGAGCTACCCACTCTAAAACATAGGAGTAAAGTCCAACTTGATTGTTCTATAGATCAATGACACTCTCGCCTCAAGTATATCTTGCGAAATAATAAAGTCCAGATCATCAAGTCCCAAGTAGAATTTGGGGTTCGGGGGGGGATCAGATAGTATGCTGTTAATCATGGACAGACATAAGTAACGATGTTCTGGCCTCAATTAAAGTTGATATGCTTGCCCACGTTATCAGGCATGGCACGGCAGCCCACCCTGAAGGTATTCAGGAAGCTACATGAGGAAATAGTTATCGTTCACAAACTGAGAGGAGAAAAAAAAAACATCTTTACAAATACCATAATCACAGCATTAACAGTAATGTGCTTACAGAAAATTAACTTGGAGCAGCATACAGGGCTCAAACAACAGAGAAAAACAATGATCTCAAAATATAAACTCAGCCTAGTATTGTAAGGGTATGTTAAGTACCCAAACAATTGCTTATAAGAGCAAGGTGCAACTGTCTCAGAGTCTGACCGAAAAGTATTCCACCAGTCGTCGTTTTGTGGAGAAATCTAAATGTGATTCAAGAGCAAAATCAAACCTGCTCAGCAATTGCAGTATCACCCCTCATCATCTGATTTGGGCTCAGGATGCAGCTCTCTGATGATTTTCACTGTAAAAGCAGCAGCTGCCTCAGGATCCACAAAGATGTACTGTATGTTTTAGCCTTGTAGCAAACTTGTAGTCTTGCAGGGTAGTTAAGTTGGGCCACCACTCCATGCTGCAAGGGTTCTTTCTTTGTGTGCTGCAGTTCTTTCTTTTTGGCCTGTGTTTGGGCTGCTACTGTAGGTCCGGAAAAAATGCCAATCGATTCCCTTCCCATAGAATTTCTCATTTGGACCTCGCTGCCTATAGCAGGGAAATCCGAGCTTCGGGGAAGGATAGAGTAGCTATCGCGGTCAGAGGGCACCCAGTAGAATCACTGTGCTACCTCGGCTTCTGAGGCATGGCAAAGACCTTTACCAGCTTGATTTCAGAATCTGAGGGTATTAACTGCAGGTCAGTAAAGATAGATCTGTGCACAGATTGGAATGTCATTTTTCACTGCAAAGTGAGGAGGAAACCCCACGATTCTAATGTTCGTCTGGCGCTGAATGTTCTCAAGAGTTTCTTCTTTGGCCTTCAGATAGTCTAAATCCCTAGCATATGTAGCATTGTAGTCAGTCTGCAGATCATTTACCTCCTTGAGCTCCCATGTAGAGGTAGTATTTTCAAGTATTTTTGTTTCATTTTGTCAGCTTTGTCTCTGCAGCCGCCAGTCGCTTATTGGTTTTATCTCCTGTTGCCTACAATTTTGACAGCATTGCCAGGAGTTGAGCAGAAGGTAACTCCGGTTGCACCAAGCTACCACCAGGCATTGGCCCTGTTCCCGATGAGGAGCTTGATGCAGAAAGATAGACATCCAAGTCACGAGAAGCATGCTTGGGGTCTTTTTTTGGGCTATTCATATACTTATTCTGCTGTTCTAAATCAGCATTTCCACAAAAGTTGCTAATTTGATTTCTGAACTTTGGCAGAAGCAAAAGTCCAACGTTCCCACAAACTCCTCTGGCAGATTTAAGTTTTTGACACAGCTCTACTCAAAAACTAAGGACAGTCACAGCAAAAAACTGCATTAATGCAGATTAAGGTTGCTACCACATAAACTTCAAACCTTCAAAGTTTGGAAATCCACTATTAGTGTAGTCAAGCCTAACTCCCATTCCCTTCCCCTCACTTCCTATTTTTACTCAAGATCAAGTTATAGATATGGGGACATACATCAGTAATGTGGTATACTATTTTATACAGTGTCTGCTTGAAACTGTATGAAACAAAGTACAAGTGGATGGTATATATTCTACGAAACAATATGTGAAACAAAGTGCTGTTGTTAAATGCATGTTATAATGCAACTGGGTTCTCAAGGTCATACACAATCATTATACACATGTGTGGTAACTGCAGTTTAGCACTGGTCCAAAAGAGGCTCACATGAGCCAGCACAGGCTTGTATAATGGATCCAGATTGCTAGCTTGGCCTTGGGTCACAAGGATGGGGGGTGTGTGGTTGGGTTTAGGGTTGCTATTTGCAAATGCTGAATATGTTGGCACTGTATAAGATACCAGACTAATGATGCACAGCCCCATATCTGTAGCTTGATCTTGGTTAAAAAGGGGATGTGAGGGAGAGGGGGTGGGAGTTTGGCTTGACTACCTTAATAGTAAACTTTGTGGGCATTGGGTTGAAAACCATAATAGCAAATTCCCAAACGCTGAATGTTTGAGTTTTAGGCTTTAGCAACCATAATCTTCATTAATGTCTATATATTTTTTTTTGCAGTGAATTATAGGGATACCATAGCACCCCTATAGTTAGGGGTAAGTAGGGAGTTTTTAAACCTGTAACTTTACACCTTAATAGTTTTGCCCTCATTTAACAGAATTGCATGAAATTTTGCATGCAGGGTCTGGTGGTAAGGTCTCTTGATTTTGAATGTTTCATCGTGTTCAGATTTCTGGATTCTGAGATCTGGATAGGGCAAAAAGTGGAAAAATCTTTTTTTTTTTGCTGTTTTTCTTCTCTCACATATAGCCCAGATAATCTGGAATTTGTTTCTGAAATTTCCAGGTTAGAAAGGGCTTGCCATAGAATGATGCCTTCTGTTGGTTTTGTGAAAAAATATTAATTGGTTCTTGAGTTATAAGGATTTGAAATATCAGTTGTGAGCCTACTCGGTAGAGTCTTTCACATACTTTTTAATTAACTGGTGTCAAGTGCTCAGTTTACGATTGACATTGTGTCTATAGCAGGTTGGTGGTGTGCATGGGGGCCCACTGGGTCATTCAGTTGTAGGCTGCATTGAGAGGCTGCTGGGATATCATTACCCTTAAGTCATTAACTATTGAAAACTGCAGACCTCTCACTCTGTATGATCCTACAATACGTGGATTCAACCCTCCCACTTGCATATTTATAGCCCACTGCTGTGTTTTTAATGATATGCTGCAGGTTCTGGCAGGGGGTCGAAGGGATTTGTTATTTAAGTGTTATACTTCATATTCTCTCATTTTACCAGAGTGGTGATGTTCCTAGTAACCCTACCCCTTTTCCTCTCCATCTTCAACCCTTGCAACCCCTTGGGTTTGCACACAAGAAGCCTGTGGCACCTTTGGTGCACACCTTACTTCCGGCTTGAAAGGCTAGGTCTTCTCCAGTGTCTGGTCTCTCAGGCATTTAAAGAGCCTACTCAACAGCTCTCCTAACTTGGAAGTTCACTTTTTTGTTCCTCTTGGTGACTCCTCAGACCCACTAGTCATCTGTTTAGTGTTCATTAGATGTTACATGTTTATAGTTATTGTGTTGGTTACATGTTTGGTGTTATCGTCTCTGCCTATTACCAAATAGCATGCTGTCTAGTGGTATTATCTTATGCTATGCTTGGGTATTAGCTTACCTTCCACTGTGCAATTGCTTGTCCTCTTGATGATGTGTCCACCTGGTAGCCAGTACTCAGGGGTTAGAAAATGTCTTCAGTTTAGGCACCGGGGAACAACTGTTTGTATCACTGGGTACATTTGCAGTTGTTAGCCAACATATGCTAATTTATTGTCAGAATGTTAATGGTTTAAATAACCTGGTAAAATGTATTAAAGTTCTCACAGCTATTATGAATAAACGAATAAAGTTTAACTGATCAAACCAAGTTAGGAATATACCGAGGTTATTACAAGGGATACAATTCATAACACATTTTGTAAACAAACATTTAAAATTTCATACATGCAGTATCAAACAGTACAATAGTTTGGTATACAAAATAATTTGTTTTTCCTAGACTGATGATAATTCCTTGATTGTCATCCCAATGTTGAATACTATATATAAAAGAGGGATGATAGAAGGAAAATATGATATGCAGTATAAGTTATCGTTTGCTATTTGAAAACTTTGATATTTTTTTAGATATGAATTTTTTCCATTTAACTACTGAGGGAAAAAAGGAAGCTATTTGTTCAGGATCCTTATAAATGAATGAGTGAAGAAAGATAAAAGTCATATCATATTCCATGTTAGCAGTAGCAGTGTCAGTGGCTCAGTAGGTAGCACACTCGCTTCTGAGGCCAGGAGGTCAGAGGGCTGTGGGTTCAGTTCCCACATCTGGCACTTGGGTTAATATCCCAGTACTGACACTGTAGTGTAGCATGAGAGGGGTGCTGCACTTCTGAGGTGCTGTCTTTCAGATGAGATGTTAAACCGAGGTCCCATCTGCCTGGATTGGTGGTAGTTCAGGTGGATGTTAAAGATCCCATGGCATTTATCAAAAAAGAGTAGGGGAATTTCCCTGGTGTCCTGGCCAAATTTTCCTCATTCTCTGAAAAAACACCACCAACAGCTTAGTCTGGTTCAAGGTCAGTTGGCATTCATCTGTATCCCCCTCCCCCGGGTCATGCCTGAAAATAGGCAGGATTTGTCTAGTGCACTTACCCGGTCAACAAAAACTAAATAAAAAAAGTAAAAATAAATTACAACACTCTAATATAGCTAACAGATATTTTAATCATAGATCAGAATATATTGGGCATTGCATAATGAAATGATGAATAGTTTTGGTTATGTCTGGGTTACATAGGCAATTAAGTTCTTTCGAAACTGTTCAATCTCTCCTTTTGAAATACAAGTATTATGAGGTTATTATGCCAATCCTTGCACAGGTGTCAAATCTTCTTAGGGTGGGGGCTAAAAGAAGAATGAAATAATTTTCTAAACCATGATCAATTTTATTGGTTCTAAACCAAGGAGTGCATTTCTTTGTTCTAATTATCTCCATGTCCTGTTTTTGTGCAATTGTAAATAACCTTTTTTTTTTCATTAGGTATTTATATTGGGGAGATATGATGATAGCCTTTTGGATGGTTTCCAAAGATGGAGAATATTAATTTTATTTAATATCAATAAGAGGGAGGTTAACCATTTGGATCCCAAACTCATCATCAGTCATTTCATCGTCTCCCTTAAACAGAGCATGGGAATAGTATTATATTTATTATTGATTATTTTGAACTAGTATGATATGTGTCTAAGTTCAATGATGGCCCTAATGGGTATTTTTCCCATCTCTGCTCTAATCATCGCTGAAGATTTCAAAGTAGGTACTCTCAAAAGAGATCTATAAAAACAGATAAAAGGGGTCTCTAGAGCAGGATAGTATTCTGGGCTCCACACTTTGGTCCCATATAGTAGTACTGGGTTCATTTTTAATTCAGCTGCTTGCAGTGCTGCACAGATAGACAAACCTCCATACTAACAGATGAATTTTAAGAGGACTTCAGCCAATTGTTTGGCTTTAATAATTTGTGTTTTGTGATGATATGTCCAGTTTGTGTTTGAGGTTACTTTGATTCCTAAATAAGAATATGCTTTTACTATTTCTATTATCTGATTGTTTATAAAAAAAAAAAACTATTAGTAGTGTTTGATCCAAAAATTACTATCTTTGTTTTGTTTATGTTTACTTCAAAATCTTTGCATTTTTTTGAAAGATATCAGTCTTTTTTTGTAGTCCTGATTTAGTCAAAGAGAATATGACTATGTCATCATCAGCAAATGCCAATGCGTGACAAGTTAGTCTGTTGATCTTCAGAGATTCGTATGTTTTGTTATCGCTAAAGTCCAATAGGTCATTTATATAGAGGTTAAAAAGTATTGGAGCCAGTAAACACCCTTATTTCAGTCCTCCAGAAGTCATGAATGGATCTGTTAACTGGCCCTCTATAGTGTATCTAACTCAAGTGCCTCTATCTGTATAAAGTAATTGAATAGGATTCAGAAGAGCATCTTCAAGTCCTCTACATCTCAATATTTCCCATAAGATGTTACAGTTAATTGAATTGAACTTAACAGTGAAATCTATGAAGAAAGTATAACGCTTCATTTTTTTGATTTTAATATATTTTCAAACATATGGGCAAGCCAAAAGATATTGTCCAATGTTGAAAAATGATGTCTAAAGCCTGCTTGAAATGGTGAAATTAAATTCCTCTGATTTACCAACTTTCTTGGCTTATTTAGAATAATTTTTGTAAATATTTTGGAAGCTGTGTCAAGAAGACTCATTGGATGATAGTTTTGGGGTCAAAAGGGGAACCTTTTTGTGCAGAGGAATTATTATGTTTATTTTCCAAGATTTAGGTATAATTGTTTTAAGACAGACATTAAAGTAGTTAGTAGGTAGAGGGGTCCAGAAATCAAAACTAAATTTATGTATTTCTGCTGGGATGGTATCAGGTCCAGGTGCCTTGTTGTTAGATATGTTGGATATAATCTCAGCAACTTCCATGGGGTCAATGGTTAAGGCTGTAAATACACTAGACAATGCAAAAGGCTCATTACAATGATTATTTGGGGTAAGTTGGTTGTTAAATAAAGATTGGTAATGTGTTATTCATGTTTCTTTAGAGATTAAAGACATGAAAGCTGGCTGAATGAGCTCAGATCCCTTAGCCACGATGTACCAAAAGGTTTTCTGATCTTTTTTTTTCTATGATTTGAAGGATCTTGGACCACTATTTAATTTTAAATTCTAGTTTTTTGGCCTTTAAGAAAACCTTATTGGCTTTTCTGGCTGTAGTTAGTGTGTTAAAGTTAGCTCTACTCATATGAAGTTTAATTAGGTTTACTTAATGCCTCAGATTCCTTTTTTGTTGTAAGCATGATTCATCAAGCTAGTTATTTTCTGAATTTATAGTACAATTATGAATTGGTTTTGCTACATGTATGTTAGAGCTTATTAGAGTGAGAACTTGTATTGCTTTTTCTAGTTCCAAGGGAGAAGAAGATTGAAGTATCTTTGTAGATAAAGCACTAATTGCCTGGGTAGTTAAAAATTCATTAATTCCTTCCAACTTGGGAGAAGACGTTCTAAAGCTTTGTTTACCAAGTAAATGAGGGGAGACTAAAAGATTAATCAATAATTGTGCTGGCTGATCTGTTACTGGAAAATTTATTTTAAGTGTCAAGGGGGCATGATCACTTTCTGTTTGCATATCTTTAAATAGATGACTTATAATTTGGAAAGTTTCTATATTTACATACAGCATAATCGATCAAGCTCTGGCCATTTGGTCCAAAATAGGTATAATTCCCATCTCATCTCCCTTTACTCTCCCATTTAATAGTATCAAGGAGTTATCAGTAAAAAAAAAATTAATGTGCACCCATTTTCATTAGATACATTATCCTTTGACTTTCTAGAGCTCAAGTCTCCCATCTCCATAGTAGAGGTTAACAGTGAATCATTATCATAGTTGGCTATTTGTGCATTAAAATATCCACTTACTAATAGATAATATGTGGGGTATGTGAAAGTAACTGAGTCAAAATCCTTAGATAATTCATCCAAAATAGAGGACGATGGTGTCGTTTTCTGAGGGACATACATGTTTGCTAAAATAAATAACTGTCTATTCCAAATTAATATAATAATTATATACTTTGAAGATAGCTTATAAGTTTGTATAATTTTTAGTTGTGTGGAGATTTTGATGTGGATCACCAAGCCACCCATGTATATTCCAAACGTTTTCATCCTGGAAGCTGGAGAGTAAATTGATTCAAAGCCATTTAAAGCCACTGGATCTTTCACCCAAGTTTCCTGAAAGAAGATTACCATGAATGATTTTACAAAATCAACCCATTCTCTTCTAGTTTGCTATTTATTCCTGCTATATTCCATGTTAAAAAGTTATGGTCCCCTTTGTCAGCTTTGCTGTCTGAAGGAGTAAAACCCTCCCCTACAGTTCCTTTTAGTCAAACAGAGTTTGGAAATTCTGTAGATCCTTCCAACTATTAGAAAAGCAACCGTTATACTTGTGCTCCTACAAGACATGCACAGAGCACCAGAACATTTGTAAATTTGGGTTTTGCCAAGTGGTGTCCTCCTCTTATAAGAAAGGAAAATCGAGAGGGGTGGCCATACTCATCCTGAAAAATACACTGTGTTGTTGTACCACTACCTACATCAACCCTCAGGGAGATTGGTGATTGCAGCTGGAACTTACTTTTGCTAGTATTTATATCCCTTCGGGGGGGGGGAGATATATCAGTAGTACAGATGTTGCTAAATATAAAAATATCAAAAGGTAATTCTACTTCTGTGAGGTGACTGTAACTCAGTATTTGGCAAATGAGATACCACTAATCCTTCTCCCCAGGAGACAGCAGTACAAAAAAAGGGAAGGGTTATACTTAAAGTGGGTGGACAGCTGTCTGAAGATATTTGAACACCTCCTAAAGGCAATGTCATTATTCCCACCCCCATAAGATCTATACTCTTATTGATTTGCTACACATCAATTTTGAGTATGTGGGTATGGTGAAATTGTACAAAACACTGCTCATATATCTGCCAGATCATGCCCCCTGACTATGACATTGTCCTGGGGCCCCCCTAAAGGTACCAGGCTATGGTGCTTTAATACGGTACATCCTTTCTGAACAATCAGGAGACCAAAAGGTTAATAGCTGATGAAATTTCCAAAAGTCTTACTGAAAATGATACCCCTGAGTTCTCACCCACCACTGTATGGGTACAACAAAATATATTCTCAGAGGAGAGCTTTTAAGTCATGTCTCTCATCTTAAAAAGCAAAGAGAAGAAAGGTTGCAGGACCTTCAGCCTCAGTTAGTGGTGGTCCAGTCCACCCATGCTCAGGGAAATATCTCCTTAGGACCACAACTTTTAAAATTGCAGAGTGAAATTCAGGATATCTTAACTGCAAAGATGGAGGCAACACTACACTGTTTAAAAAAATGCTTTTAGGAAGTCTCCAAAGCATAGGTGCCGGAACCGGGGGGGGGGGTGCGTAAGGGGCGGTGACCACTCCACCTTTTATTTCTGTATGGCAAAAACTAGTACAGAAAAAGTGCCCTTTGGACCCTCACAAGTGCCCTTTTGATTCTCAGCCCCCTCAGCTTTTACCATCTTCTGGCACCCTTGCTCCAAAGCGTTACCATTCCACCTCCACTACCAAATGATGCAAAGTACAATTACTCACATTAGAGACCCAGCTATGGATAAGGTACACACAGACTCTGATAAGATTTTACAGCCTCTCTGGCAATAATATTCTACCTTATATGGCATAAAGAGTGACCCGTTCCCCACCATGGTGAGACAGTACGTACAACCCTTACAACTCCCTCAGCTATCAGAGGCAGTTGTGCACTCCCTAATGGCCCCAATTACCCAGCAAGATTTAATCTACATCATTAAGGACCTGAAAATGGCAAAAGCCCTGGCCTATACTGAAACATAGAAACATAGAATTTGATGGCAGATAAGGACCGCTTGGCCCACCTAGTCTGCCCATTTCCTTACCTAATGGATAAGCTGCAGATCCTAGTTAACCAATAGCCTACTTCCTCCTACCCCCCCACTAGAATTGCCTTATGTCTGTCCCATGCATTCTTGAATTCCCCCACTGTTTTTGACTCTATGACCTCCTCAGGAAGGCAGTTCCATGTATCCACACCCCTCACTATGAAGAAATACTTCCTCACATTACCTATGAGCCGTCCCCCCTCTATCTTCAAATTGTGCCCCCTTGTTTTTGCACATCTCTTTTTCTGAAAGATGATACCCTCTTGGACTTTGTTGATTCTCTTGAGGTATTTTAAAGTTTCTATCATGTCCCCCCTCTCCCTCCTTTCCTCGAGGCTATACATCTTCAGTTCCTTTAGTCTTTCTTCATATGTCTTCTGATGCAGACCCTGCATCATTTTGATTGCCCTCCTCTGGACAGCCTCCACCCTGTCTATGTCTTTGCAGAGATGGGGTCTCCAGAACTGTACACAGTACTCCAGATGTGGTCTTACCAACTGTCTGTACAGAGGGCCAACAACTTCCTGGTTTCTACTGGTCATGCCTCTCCCTATGCATCCAAGTATCCCCCCAGCCCTCCTTACTGCCTTCTCACATTGCTGGCCCACCTTTATGTCATCTGATATGACTAGCCCCAGGTCCCTTTCCATTGTTTATTGTTGTCAGTATCTCACCCCCCATTGTGTACTCTTCCCCTGGGTTTTTGTTTCCCAGGTGCATTACTTTGCACTTGTTTGCATAGAATCTAAGCTGCCATGCATTTGACCATTCCTCCAACCTTGCCAAGTCCCTTTTCATCCTTTCCACCCCACATTGTGTATCAACCCTGTTGCAGATCTTTGTGTCATCTGCAAAGAGAAATACTTTCCCTTCCGGTACCTCTGCAATGTCACTTATAAAAACATTAAAAAGGACTGGCCCCAGTACTGAACCCTGCAGTACCCCACTAGTAACCCTCCTTTCTTCACTGTGGACTCCATTTACTATTATCTATTGTGTACTGTTGTCCAACCAGTGTTTTACCCAGGCTACCACCCTAGGACCCACTCCCAGGCTGGCTAATTGGTTTATTAATCTTTTGTGTGGCACTGTGTCAAATGCCTTGCTAAAGTCTAGGTAGACCATGTCCACAGCCCCTCCCTGGCCTACTGCTTTGGTCGCCCAGTCAAAGAAATCAATTAGATTTGTCTGACACTACCTTCCTGCTGTGAATCCATGCTGCCTTGGGTCCTGTGCCCCACTAGCCTCTAGGTTCTCAACAATTCTTTCCTTCAGAAGTGATTCCATCATTTTCCCTACCACTGAGGTCAAACTGACATCTCTGTAGTTTCCTGCCTCTGTCTTGCTCCCACTTTTGTGAAGGGGAATCACATTCACCCTCCTCCAGTCCTCAGGTACCATTCCATCCTACCATGATTTATTAAAAAGGGTAGTCATTGGTGTTACTAGTTCTTCCCTTAGTTCTTTTAAAATCCTGGGGTGAATCCCATCAGGCCCCATTGCTTTATCCACCTTCAGTTCTAAGAGTTCTTTCAGAACCCTTTCTTATGTGAAAGGACTAATATCAACCCCCCTATCTAGAGTGCTTCTATTGACCAGATTAGGTATTTCCCCCTGCTTTTCCATTGTGAATACTGAGCAGAAGTATTCGTTCAGTATCCCTGCTTTTTCACTGTCGCTCTCTGCCTAACCACTTCCTCTTTGTTCAGCCTCAGTATCCCTGCCTTAGTCCTTCTTTGCTCCCTAATGTACCTATAAAAGGTTTTACCCCTTTCTTAGATGAGTTGGCTATCTTTTCCTCAGTTTGGGCCTTTGCTATTCTGACTGCCTTACCTGCTTCCTTCTGCTCTAACTGGTACAGTTCACTGTCCTGCTCCTTCTGTGTTTCCTTATACTTCCTGAATGCTACCTTTTTTCCTTACCTTCCCCACCACTTCTTTTGAGAACCATAGTGGTTTTTCCTTTTGTTTTGATTTGTTTATTTGCTTCACACAAAGACTTGTTGCCTCTGTGATGGCGATTTTGATGTTTCCCCATTGTTGCTCCACCCCACCTTCTTGCCTGTTTGCTAGTGCTTTTCTGAGGCAATCTCCCATTTTGACAAAATGAGCCCTCCTGAAGTCCAGTACCTTCACTTTTGTGTGGCTTGACTCTACAGCTAAGTTTATTGTGAACCACACTGTTTGGTGGTCACTTGTTCCCAGATGGCTACCCACTTCAAGATCAGAGATCCTCTCTCCATCCCCATTTGAGAGTACCAGGTCTGTGATTGCTCTCTCCTGAGTGGGTTCCAAAACTAGCTGTCTGAGGCATGCCCACTGTAGGGCATTGAGAATGGCCCTGCTCTTAGATGTGGCTGCAGCAAAGGTGCTTCAGTCAACATCTGGCATATTCAGGTCCCCCATTAGCAATATCTCCACTTTCTCTGCCATCCCAAGGATGCCTTCTATCATTTCCTTGTCCATTTCTTCCCCCTGAGACAGGGGTCTGTATACAACCCCTGTTTGGATTGTGGAGCCATTTCCAGTCTCCAGGGTGACCCACAGTGCCTCTTCTCCTCCCTGTTTACCCTTTATTTCTGTTGCTTTGATCCCTTCCCTTACATAGAGAGCTCCTCCTCCTCCTCTTCTTCCCTCCCTGTCCCTCCTGTAGATTGTGTACCCTGGTATGTTGACATCCCAGACATGGTTCTCTGTGTACCATGGTTCTGTGACTGCCATAATATCCAGGCATCCCTCTTCCATGGTACCCTGGAGAATTCAAGAAGCTTATGGACACTCTATCCACACTTTCACAATGGGGTTACCAGACAGTACATGCCAGCAAACCAGTCCCACCTTCATGGAAACATGCCAAGATTTTGGACATTTTAAAACCTATCAAAGATAAGACCAGCTGTGTCTTGTGTAGACCAATATTGGTACTGAATGCTAATTACAAAATGGTCACTACAATGATAGCCAGATGGCTGGATAAGCTCCTTCCATTATTGATAGAGGATTTGTGAGAGCTCATCAGACCCAGGGAAACATAAAATGGACACTGCCTGTTTTACTCCATGCCATTTGGTCAAAGTGACACTTTTTACTACTCAGTTTAGATGACAAGGAGGCATTTGACTGGGTGGCCTGGAACTTCTTATTTGCCACTATGGAAGTTATGGACTTTCCTCTACTATTTATTAAAGTACTCTGCTCTATTTATTATGAACCAAAAGCATATGTAAAAGTCAATGGTCAGATTTCTGTTTCTTTCTCTTTGCATAGGTGAATGTGACAGGGCTGTTCCCTTCCCTTTTGTATGCCATTAAACTGAGGTTCCATCTGCCTGTTCTGGTGGTAGTTCAAGTGAATGTTAAAGATCCCATGACACTTCTTGAAAAGAGTAGGGAAATTTCCCCTGTGACCTGGTCAAATTTCCCCATTCACTAAAAAAAAATACCACCAACAGCATAATCTGGTTCAAGGTCAGTTGGCATTCATCTGTATCCCCCTCCCCTGGGTCATGCCTGAAAAGAGGCAGAATTTGTCTTGTGCACTTACTCAGTCAACAAAAACTAAATAAATAAAAATAAATATACCTGTAACCACTGGCCCAGGCTCTCAGACTTCAATCTAATATTCAGGAGCCTATGCTAGGAGGTAGGAGGCACACTTTAACTTTAAATGCAGATGGTATGCTTATTTTCCTATAGCATGGGACCCTAAATCTTCATACTCACTTAATGGTAGACACCCAACAAATGTGGACAGCTTGCAGGGCATAAGCTGAACACCTCCAAGACCAAAGTGTTATAGTTTCACTAGACTCTGAGTGCTCACATGAGGAGACTGTTTTAATTTTCAATTATATCTCCTCATATTAGGGTAACTGGAAGTCCATCTGATAGTAGATTTAATTAACTTGAGTGCATCAAACTATGAACCTTTAATGCAACAGTTTATTAAGGACCTGGACACCATTAGAAAGGCACCCCTCTCCCAATACCAACAAATAGATATTGTCCAGATGATTCTCCTCCTGTGTATATTATATTTAACTCAAACACTTCCCATTTACCCACCACAGAACTCCTTTAGAAAATGGGACAGGTTGATTTCACAGTACATCTAGGGTATGGCTAAGCCATGCATCAAATTTCACATCTTACAACTACCTAAAGCATAGGGAAGATTGGCTCTATCAAACTTCTCCTTGTACTCTGCTGCAGCCCAGACTTATACTGCCTTATACTGGATGATCCCACAGTGTAAAACTCACTGGAAAAACCTTAGAATTAGTTGAGGGGGACCTGCTCCATATCCATAAAATCTTCTTATCATCCCCTCCTCCATTGCCAATTGATCTTACAATTAGCCCATTTATCACTACTACATTAATGTACTGGCAAATATTTTGTGCATATAAGAAACTTAAGGCTATGAGATTTTTGATTACTCCCATTCCCAGAATGCCTTTTTCTTACCTGGGAAGAAAGATCATGCCTACCACCAGTCAGGAGTGACCAGGATTGTTCATCCCTGCACAACTCCTCCTGGGCAGAGAGCTTCTCACTTTTCCAAGAGGGTAGCATTGTTCAGAAAAAGAGATGTGCAAGAACAATGGGGCACAATTTGAAGATGGAGGGGACAGCTCACAGGTAATGTGAGGAAATATGTCTTCACAGAGAGGGTTGTAGATGCATGGAACTGCCTTCCTGAGGAGGTCATAGAGTCAAAAATAGTGGAGGAATTCAAGAATGCATGGGACAGACATAAGGCAATGCTAGTGGGAGGTAGGAGGAAGTAGGCTATTGGTTAACTAGGATCTGCAGCTTATCTGTTAGGTAGGGAAATAGGCAGACTAGGTGGGCCAAGCAGTCCTTATCTGCCATCAAATTCTATGTTTCTATGTTTCCAGAGTTTTTTTTTTCAACATTTGGTAACCAGTAAAGGCACACTGAGCCAAGGCTCATTTCTAGGTTTGACTGTGGGTTGGGGGTAAGGATACAGTCAAACAATATCAGTAGAATTGAGCAGTACAATGCAAGTAAAGTGCAAACAAAAACAGTGCAAACATGGCAAGAATGCACATTATATGCAGCAACTGTGTGGAGCATGATACGGTAAAGATTCATAGATACAACACAACAAATGGATTGAACACTCAGTGCAAAAAAAAATACAAGAAGTAAGATTAACCCCAGGTTGGGGGCATAACCTGGGGGAAGGGAAGAAGCAGGTCAGATTGGGAGTTGACAGATGCAGGGAGTGGAGAACAAGAGTTTATGCTGAAGCTTAAAGGAGGTTGGGGAAGCTGAGAGATGGATGGAACAGGGAAGGAGGCTCCAGAGTGAGGAAAGGCAATAGGGAAGCCAGATTTTACAGTGGAGGATCGATGGTGAGGGAGGGATAAAGAGCAGGGCTTCCTAGAATGTAAGGAGAATGAAATGGATGAATTGTGGAAAATGAGAGCTGAAAGATACAAGGGCATTGCCTCAAACCAGTATTTAAAAATGGAAGAAGCACAGTGGTGCAGGTGATGGGAGGAAAGAGGGAGTATGGAAAGGGAGGGATAGAGAGTGCAATGATGAATATGAGGGGGTGAGTTAGGGGCAAAACCACAGAAGACATTCAAAAGGGTTTTCAATCTGGCAAGAGAAGAGGAGGAGGTGGAAACATAGACCACATCAACATAGTCAAAGACTAGAAGCACCATCTTTGTAACAAACTCCAGGTGGACATGTGGGATCAAGCAGTATTTGTTCCAGTGCAGGGCACCAAATTTGGTGTGGAGGTGAGCATAGATGGCATCAATGTGGGCAGAGAAGTCAAGCTAGCTGTCAAGCAACACACTGAAGTACTTGAAGGAGTGAACCAGTTCAAGGGAGGAGCCTTCCAGGTTGGTCAGAGTGTTCTTCTAATGTCCATCAGATCACTTCCAATACATCCAAGTATCCCATTTCTTACATTCTGAACTATGAAGCTGTCCTTTGCATGCTGTGATCCTTCATTTCCACCAATTAATAATTTCCATACTAAAAGAGGCCCTGTCCTTTCCATCATATCCTCCATCAGGTGCTTGTTGAACTGTGGGGGGTATAATGTGAACCCCATAAAAGCGAGTGGGAGGATGATCTGCAAATGCAAATACCTCACCTAACTTGGCTTAAATATTTGACCAGCATTTATAGACCAACATCTTCACATACTTGGAAGGAATATTCTTGGAAAACTTTTATTCATTTTTTGGCATGCCTCAAATTATGGATAGATGTCACCATACCCGGGGAGCGCAATGATGGAGAGGGTGTGGTGCAGATCCTGCAACTCATGGCCATATCTTTTGGTAATGCACAGTTCTTCAGTCATTTTGGTGCAACTTCTGTCCACCATGAGATCCATTATTGGGAATGACTTTTCACTATCTGAGACCAATATTTTCTTCCTGGAACTACCTTTAGGTTATAGGGGCTCGTATACAAAGAAATTAGTGTATATTTGTTTATTAGTTGTCAAAAAAGTCATTGCTAGTCTGTGGAGTACTGTCATGGTACCTACTATTACTTGATGACAAGATGTAATGCTTCAAGTGTATAATATGGTGAAACTAACAGCAAAATTGAAAAATGACACCACACAATCTGAATCCTTATGGCAACGATGGATATTGTATATGATGGACTACAGACCAAGGTTTTGTATTGTGAATTCACTGGGGTTAGATAGTCTACCCTCTGTATTAGATATTAGAATAAGTAATATGTAACCAGGACACTTATGTTGGTATATAGTATGTATCTGTTTATGACGATATTTGAAAATACTTTTTAAGAAACAGAAATTTGAAAAATAAATAAAAGATGAAGCCAGAGAGTGGTTTCCAAATGAGAGAGAGAGAGAGAGAGAGAGCAGTGGGAGCTCAGCTCATGTTGTTATGTTAAAATGTAAAGTGTAGTTTCCTGACCGATGAGTTGTTTACCTTGTCATTGGAGGTCAGGCTGATCATGATTCAGCTGGAAGAAGAGACCAAGAACCCCTCTAAATGTTAAAATAATGGAATGAAAACCAAGTAAGAAAATTTAATTGATCTGAATGAATTTCAGGCTTTTAATCAGCATTGGGGGGTAGCACTGGTACTATAACGATTTGCTTCTGATTCTGGTCACACACCAGGAGCACCCCTGTAAACATTTAAAAGAAAATTAAAAAGGATCTATAAGAAATGTAATAAAATCTTTGTGTATTTGACGAGGGTTGAGTTTGCTAACCCATGGACAATACCTGATGACATATTGGTATATTTAAGAAATCCAATAATATCCATACCAAAAATAATGGAAATCATAAAAAATTAGAGAAGAATCAGGATATAAAATTAACTGGATAACATCTGAATTATTAAGGTTATGTACAGAAAAACAATTTCCACAACAAATTAAGAATATGGTGACTAATGCAGACAAAATTAAATATTTGCACATATATTTGACAAGAAATTTAAATTCAATATTGGAATATAACATGGAAATTATTTTAGATAAATTTAGACAAGTTTGGGATAAATGGTTGCATTTACCCATTACTTTAATGGGGAGGGTTCAAGTAATAAAGATGATGGTATTACCTAAAATATTATATGTTCTACAAGTTATCCCCCAGCTTATTAAAAAACAGTGAATAAAGATCCTGGAAAGATGGTTCAAACATTTCTATGGAAAAATAAAAGACCACGACTGACGCTTGCAAAACTATTCGAGAAAGAAGAATGGGGGGGGTAAACCTCTCTAACTTTAGGAATTATCCATATGATGGAATTCTCTCACATACCAAAAAATATTACTCTGAGAATCCACCATGGTGGACAGAATATGAAAAAAATTACTTTAATAATAAAAAGAGATACCACAATTTATATAGAGCCTACAGTAAGTCAGACTTATGAAATATTAAGAATGTTTTGATTAGAGATGCATTAATTGCATGGAATCACTATCATAAAGAGAGGAAAGAGAATATAGGAATTAATATTCATAGCCCCATTGATCTGACAAACAGTGAGAGAGCAAATAGGGCTGAAAAAGCAATAAACCCATGGGTAAAATATGATATATTAGTATAGGAGATCTTTATATTAATGAGACTTTCTCATCTTTCGAAGAATTACAGAATACATTTAGATTACCAGAAACAGAAAGAGTTGATTATATTTGAATTAAACTTAATTTAAAGAAACAGCTGAATAAAGATCTAACACTTCCCAAGCTATCCTTCCTGCATCAGTGGGTACATTCTAAGGATCAATGTTTTAGGCTTATCTCAAAAATTTATAAGAATGCAAATATAAATCTTCCATTTCATCATTTAAAACTTAGACAAGGATGGGAAAAAGAACAATACCAAGTTTCAGAATGGGAATGGATGGACATTATAAAATTAATGAAACCAACTAGAAGTATAAGATTGAATCAAATTCAATTTAATATCCTGCATAGGATGTATAATATACCTTACTTAATAAAATTAATCCCAACATATCACCTATGTGTAATAGATGTAAGATACAAAGAGGCACCTTAAAGCATGTGATTGCAACATGCACTAAAATAAAACTTTTCTGGAATAGGGTACTTTCCACATTGAATAACATTTCTGGGATGGACTTGAAATGTGATCCAGAACTATGTCTACTAGGGACTTCCCATGATCAACAGCTACCCGCAGGTCAACTTAGAAGAATTTTGCACATGGGGCTGATTAATGCTAGGAGATGTATAGCATGAATTTGGAAAAATGAAGACATCCTGGAATTCATTGTTTGGAGAGATGTGTTCCTTGAATGCATCAACCTAGAAAGATGGCATTGTCTATATACAAATGTACTACATAAATTTGAGAAAATATGGTCAGCAGTAACAAACTTAATCAACACACGTCAAATCTAAATAAGGGAAGGGGATAGTTAGAGGGGTTAGTTAGGATAGTGTAAAGTACAATAGGGTAGAGGGTGGGGGTAGGCACAAGTTCCCCTGAGTAACGATGATGCAGAGAATAATGGCTACTACACCAAGATGGTGGGAAAAAACATTTAATTAAATTAATATGCGACAACCTGAAAGCTGAACCCGGGGGAAAAAAACAATGCCTCTTCCTCCTACTCTTATCCCAGTATATATGCTCTCCCCAGGAGATATACTGATCCTGAGACACCAGTGTCCAAATAAACCAGAGCAGCCAGATACTCCACCCTGCCATTAGAAACTGTCACTAGTTCTGCTTCTCTTGCTTCATTCATCAGCACAGACAGCATTTCATGGGGAGACTATGTCACATTAATGTTATTGTCCTCAGTAGAAGGTACAAATACCACATGTGGGGAACTGTCAGAGTTAATTACTGCTCTGCCATCTCTGCTCCCACTGCTTAGATTCTAGAAGCTGTATGCATGAATGAATTAGGTGATGAAAACTAACATGGATGTCAAAGAACTGGATTGCGTGTGCCACAGTGCATCTGTAAGAGTTGGAGCATGAGATCCATTGTATTCTCGAGGCTCATTATCCACTCAGCCAGGATACTAGGATTACTAGGATTTTAAAGACATAATGGAGCCAGTAGACCCATTATATATGTCTCCCACATAAGTGGGTCAATTACACCAGTTTATAAGTATTATAATAGGTTCTGACGAGATTGTTCTTCAAGGATTCCAGACTAGAACTATCTATCGCTGCCTGTGGAAGTTTATTCCATACGATTGGAGCTCTAATTGTAAAATAATAATCCTTTTTGGAAGTATTAGCATGTTCAACCAAGATTTTGTTGATTATGTGACTGTAAATTTTTCCTAGTAAAGCTATATTGCAAATGAGATTCATTAAGACCAGAATCATTGCGTGCTAGTTTATACAACAATAGGTCTCCTCTTTGTCTTCGTGCCTCTAATATATGTAATCCAGACTCCTGTAGTCTTACATGATAATCCATTGTCTTTAGTCTAGGGATATATTTAGTTGCATTTCTTTGGACCCCTTCCAAAATCTTGATTTCTTTTTTTAAGTTAGGTGACCACAGCTGGGAACCATAGTCCATAATAGGTCATACATAAGTTTTATACACACAGCTGTTGTGTGACGTTCATAGGAGGGTCCCAGTCTGGTCCTGAGGGCAGCAGTGAGGTCACCCCCCCACCCCCCTGGAAGATCCAAAAGGCAGCAAGCTGTAGTGCGACGTGCATAGGAGGGTCCCCGGTCTGGTCCTGAGGACAGCAGTGAGGTCACCCCCAACCCCAGAACATCCAAAAGGCAGCAGGCTGTTGTGCGACATGCATAGGAAGGTCCCTGGTCTGGTCCTGAGGGCAGCAGTGAGTTGCCCCCACCCCCGGAACATTCAAAAGGCAGCAAGTATGCGGACTTGGGTGCAATTCAGCTGAGCAATTCCTTACTGAACCGGCTGGGCAAAAGTGTTTGGCCCTGCTGATGCTCGCAGCTTCTACCACTCCCCACCACCACCCCTTTGTGGACGCTACTTTATAGAGGGATCGGAAAGCTTATTAACTAATCAGCCAAGTTCTCCATCTGCAGCCTATATAAAATCACCACTAGAGGCAGCCCTAACATCATTTGCTGAGAGCAAAGAGAATCTCTCCCTCTCCTAAAGAGGCAGCAAAAAAAAAAAAAACTAAGCCATGATGTATTTTAAGCCTGCTGCAAAAAACTTTTGTTGGCATATTTTTCTACTAGGTCTAGCAGCCCTTCCCCATCTGGCCGGAATCACAGATAGCTCAACTCCCATACCCAGGTCTGGAGACCTGCCTCCACTTAATTGTGCCTGGCGTTACAAACATGGGACTGTGGAGCAACAAATAATTACATTCGGGTGCCTCTGGAGGTCTACATCCCACCCCAAAATGATGCAGCGGTCTCAGGCTACTCCAGAGGTCGCCAGGGCCCTTATGTGCTCTTATACCTCAAAAAAAACACTCTCAAATTCACAGCTTCACAAATCAGAGTCAGTCCAGGATCAGAAAAAAATGGAGGAGACACTACCTCTCGAGGATAGTCACCATCCTTCTACTGATCTCAGGGAAAGTACACCCCAACCCTGGACCTATGGCAATAATAATCCCCTGTCAAATAGATGCCTAAAAATTGCATCAATCAATATAGGGAGTCTTCTGCCAAAACTTCCCCAATTACAAGCCTGGGTCGTAGTCTATCAATCAGACATCATCACGCTCACAGAAAAGTGGCTCTCACAAAAAACTTCAAACTCCTGCATCTCGCTTGAGGGCTACACCACCTTCTGGCAGGATAGATTAAACAAGCGAGGGGGTGGGTGTCTGGTCTATCTCCGTAGCGAAATAAGTGGCCAGATTATGCCAACTAGTGTTAACACAAAAGATGCCCAAATTCTTACAATCAAGCTATCAATTGGCCGACAAGGTAAAACAATGTCCTTGACTACTGTCTACATACCCTCTAGGAAAACAAGCCTTGGGGCTTGACCTATTCTTTAACCACTATAACAAGCTAAACAAAGACTGGGAGCAGATCATCGTAGGAGACTTTAACACTAACTGGCTAGCACAAGACACTGTAAACACTAGGGTCAAAATCCATGGCCTCTCTCTTACACAGATGGTCACGCAGGCTACAAGCAGAACTACCACACCAGCACAAGCACACTTATTGACTGGCTTCTTGCAACCAACCCCGAGCATATCAAAAGTGTCTCTGTCCTGCCCGATACCTTAAGTAATCACTCTCCAGTAGTCTGCACCTGGACAAACAGGGGCCCTATTGACCCCCTGCAGGTCACTAAAAACCAGTATCTCAAGAAGGGACAATTGAGCAACTTCAAAAAATACCTGAAGAATGCTGACTGGTCCCCCTTAAATGGTTGCAACGATGCCGATAAAGTTCTAAACCACTTCATAACTGTATTCAGCAATGCTGGCGACCTATTTGCCCCAGTCAGAACTGTCAAAATAAAAGGGGCCATCAACCCCTGGCTCACAGGACCACTCATTGCCCAGATGAAACAACGAGACAATCTCTGGCATATTGCCAGAGAGACAAGCAGGCAAACTGACATCACGGCCTTTAAAATGGCAAGGAATAATTGCACCAGGATAGTGAGGCAGGCCAAAGCTTCCTATCACAAAGAACAGCTGAAAAAAAACCTGAGGAAATGGCAGAGTTTTGGAAAAACGTTAGGTCCCTTTCTGGTAAATAATCCAGAGCCCCACTGGATACAATAGTCGCAGCAGGTGGCACTTTACAGCAACCTCTAGACAAGGCTAATGCCTTTAACAAGGCCTTCATGGACTTAAGCTCTGTACTCCCCCAAATTTCTCCAGTCCTTGCCAGCCATGGATCCCATAGACATAAACCCACCACCATCACGTAGAATTGGACAACCACCTTTCTACTTCAGGCAAATCACGAGGCAACAGACAGTGAAATATGTCAAAAGGATTCTAAACAAGACCAGGATTGGTAGTGACTCACTAGACATGAAACTGATAGTGCTCATCCTGGAAGAACTTGCTTCCCCATTGACCAAACTGTTCAACACCTACTTGTGAACTGGAATCTTCCCAGACAGGTGGAAAACTGCCCTGGTCACCCCTGTGTTTAAGAGTGGGGACAGAACTGATATGAGGAACTATCGCCCTATCTTGATACTTCCACCCCTCTCTAAAGCATTGGAAAGGGTCGTATCTGATCAGCTCACTGACTATCTAAACAAGTACAATCTGCTTTGCCCTCAGCAACATGGTTTTTGTCAAAGCACAGCACCATCACTGCCCTTACCGACTTTACCTCCAACGCATACGAAGCCCTTGACTCAGGAAAAACGATGGGGTCCATATTTATTGACCTCCCAAAAGCTTTTGACACTGTCAACCACCAAATCCTGCTAAGACACCTTTGGACCCTGGGTCTATCAGTAGATACCATCTTCTGGTTCAACAGCTACCTATCACACAGGATGCAGAGTGTTAGGATCGGGGGTGTCACCTCTGATCCCAGAAAGGTAACACACAGGGCTCGATCCTAGGGCCACTTCTTTTCAGTCTCTTCATAAATTCCCTTCCCAAAGCCTGTCCTGCTAAAATGCTGCTGTATGCAGATAATGCAGTGATATCAGTCCCAGGCAGCAATGCCTGTGAAATCTCTAAAAACCTACAGTGCAGCTTTGCCTTGCTAGAGGCGTGGTTCTCCCAAAACTAACTCCTACTGAACTATAAAAAAACTAAAACAATGCACCTAACCATGCCACATTCCAAAAGGAATGTTGAACCCCTGACTATCTTTAGCCAGAAAGGGGATAGCATCGAGCAAGTCCACACCTTCAAATACCTCGGAGTGCATATTGATGACACACTCTCCTTTGTGCACCATATGGACCACGTAGTCAAGACTGTCAATATTAAGCTAGGCATCCTATATAGGCATAGGCAAGCCATGACACATGAGGCTTTTAAACTAGTTACTCAAAGCTCTATCCTGTCTATTATCAACTACGCATTAGCCATTTATGGTGCTGCCACTGACTCAGCCTTAAATAGAGTTAAACAACTAGTTAACATGGCCTGTCACCTGGTCCTCGGTGCTAACCAGTGTACCCATACTTGCACCCTTTACTCCTCTACAGGGTGGCTCCAGCTCCACCTCAGGACAAGGTATCAGGCTTGCATAATGGGGGAAGAAAGCCCTACTAGGTCTCACGCCCGACTCTACTGCCACTCTGTTCCAGCGACACCCCTCAACAAAGGTCACCAGAGGAACGGCAAAGGGAGTGCTCCCTGTCCCATTCAAAAGAACATGCTTTGCTCAAAGGCCACTCTCCTACTGCGGCCCCACATGCTTAATGAACTCCCCCCTCTACAACACTGGAACACACAAAAATAGGCCCCTTTAAAAGAGACCTGTTAACCATTTTGGCAGAAGACAACCAGTGTGGCTGCAACCACTAGTCGCATGTGGCCACGATATACCCCTCATCCCACCCCCACCCCCACACTTCTCCTGCACTCCAGCACCTCCTTGACAAAGCCTCTAGGTGGCCATCCCTTTCTCCTGTTCCACCCCTCACCCCTTCCAACATATGACAAAGCCCCCCTCAGGCCACTCATCCCTAACTTCAGGCTTGACTACTTGTGGCCTACTTTTAAGACTTAACAATATATGTTAAACCACTTAACAAATGCACTACTTATACCTGTACAACTTAGGAAATGCTAAGACTACTTGCCTATATGTACAGCCTGTCAGTATTCTGTTATCAGCAATTAGCATCAGCTATGTCCGTCAAACTACCGCTGTATTCTTGTCTTTTCCTCTTTAGAAATGTAACCTTGGAAATTGTTTGTCTGTTTGTTATACCAGACATGGAACCTTTGTAAAAGAGCCTGTTGGCTCAAAGCTGTTAATCTGCACATGACACAAATAAATAAATAAATAAATATACAAAGGTATAATAAGATGTTCTGTTCTATTAACAAATGCACGCCTTATCCTAGTTAAGAAGGACTGTGCTATTTTGGCTATTTTTCTACAATGACTATCGGATGAAAAAGTGTCATGAACAGCTATTCCCAAGTCTTTAACACATGTTACTGATTTCATCATGGTTTGATTTAGGATGTAAGAATATACTGGATTATTCTTACCAACATGAAGAACTACATACTTATCGGTATAAAATTTCATATAATTTTCCTTAGCCCAGATTTTGATCTTTGCCAAATCTGAAATCAACTGGAAATGTTTATGAATAGTGTTAACTTCACCTCACAACTCAGTGTCATCCGCAAACTTACAAGTTTGAATATCGTTGTTCATAACTTGAACATAGATACTAAACAAAATCGGTCCAAGCAACGAACCCTGTGGTACTCCGCTGCCCACAAATCCATCTCAGAAAGGGTGCTGTTAATAAGCACTTTTTGTTTTCCATTTAATAACCAGTTGTATATCCACTTAATTAATAAACTGCTAACCTTTAATGAAATAAGTTTAGTAATCAATTTGCCATGAACCACTCTGTCAAAACCTTTAGAAACATCTAATAGAATTATATCTGAAGGAATGCCTTTATCAAGACTCTTACTATATTTTCATAAAATGTAATCAAATTGGTAGTACACGCCCGTCCCTTGACAAAACCATGCTGTTTATCATCAATTTGGTCAGTGTTTTCTAAATGCAATGTTAACCTATATTTATTAAGGTGCTCCAGTAATTTACAACAATGGAAAGTGAGGCTAACTGGCCTATAATTGTCTACCCTACTCCTATCACCTGATTTATGGATAGGCACCACCAATGCACCTCTCAAATCATCAGGTACATATCCTTCCCTTAATGACTGATTAAAGAGTAGAGAAAGGGGATATGCCAATGAGCTATCTGCTTTTTTTAATAGAATGGTATTGCTATCATCTGGCCCTGGACTTGAATTAATATATAGTTGGTCTATAAGACTGATAATTTCTTCCTCTTAGAAGTATACAGTATATCCCCAGATTTTTGGAGTTCTGGCAATGGTGATATAGTGAGCGAAGTGGACTCAATCCGCTCCGCGAAGCGTTTCGCAGAACAAAGGTGGATTCGTGGAGTGCTCCACAATGCGAAGCAGAGTACTTCACGTTATAATGAGGAATGCGAAGTGCATTAGAAACAGTGACTTTGCATTACTCTGCCTCCACTGGTCACTACTCTTTCAATTTTTAAGGCAAAGTACATTGGTGCCAGTTCACTTCGTCTCACTTTGCCTTGTTTTTGAGCTCCGAAGGTGGATTTTGCAGTGATTCATGGGAGTTCAGGTCACATGGGCTCTATATTGATCTGCACAGCCTCAGTTCGGGGTAGCATGAGTATGAAGGAGTAGGAGACAGCGTGCTCTGATAGCTGTCTGTAGGAATCTTGTAAAAGCTGTTGAAAAAGCATTTTTGCTCTTTTTGTGGGATCCAACTATAGTTCATCGATTATAGAAAACCCTTCTGTGCTCACATCATTGAGTGTTTTTGTTTGTGTGAATGTTAATTTATAACATTGAGTGTGTGTGTGTGTGTGGTGAAAGACAGTGAAAGTGTGCTGTGTGGGGGAGGGGCGTATCTGTGTCTAGGTAGATTTAAGTTGGAGAACTAGTGATTTCTTTGTGTTTTGGTTATATTTTTGTTATATGACTGTGTTAATGTACACATAGTGCAACTGTCAGTAATAGCAGGAATTTTCTTGCTGTTTGTTGTGTGAATGTGGTGCAGCATTTCATAAGGTTAGGTTGTTTAAATTAGAAATTTACATTACATGGCATTACACTGAACTTTTGCATTTGCATTGCATTCCTCATTGAGCATTGTACACAAGCTGTTCTGTGTTGTGTGTGCAATGTTGCGTGCATCAAATATAATACACCTTTTAAAATTTGTGACACAGACTAGCGTAAGTGCAACTAAGTGTAGCAGTGTGAACCTGATAGCCACTTCAGCTGCCTGATTTTGTACTGCGATCGTGTTCTTTGTTGTTAGTTTTGCTGTTTGTATTGTACTGCAGTAAAAATCAGCACTCTCTGTATTCAGTGCCCCCCCCCACCCACACATTCAAAAGGTTTTGTTTACCAGACTGGATTTTTTTGTGAGTTTGTGATTTGTGACCCCATCGGCATCACTGGTTACCGGAGTTGTTTTAATTGTGAGACAGTGTCACAGTAGTCTCTTATCTATTGCTGAAGCCACAGTTCTTTATTTTGCTTCACATCCAGCCAGCGTCCCTCCAGTCAGAAAGTGAATGTATCAAAATCTGAATTTGGTAATAATATTTGTGGATGATCCCCAAAATGCCTGCAAAGAGACGTGCAAGCAAAGCTGTTTCTGGCCATGCAGTGTTGGCAGTACAGAGGGTCTGTGGACGTGGTAGTAGTACACAGATGGAGAAGTGCATTGCTGATGTGAGAAAAGGTATTTCTCCTGCAATGTTTTTTACAGCCCAATCAGTAGCTTCACTCATAGTTGGAGGAGATGATGTTTTCCCAGACGGTGGTGTTAGTGTTACTGGTGTTAGTGGTGGTGGAGGTAGTATTAGCATTGTTGCATCAAGTTCTAATTCCGACCAGTGTACTGTATCCAAACATATTGAGTGTGAGGCAGTGCAAGTGAGTGATGACAGAATAGCTGATGTCATACTTCCCAGTAACATCCCATTAAATGAACCTGAGAATTCTGATGATCATGTCAATGATAGCAAATGTGATATTCCGTCCACAGTGGTACTTAACGTCAAACATTTTCTATGCAGTGATTCACAGTGTGGTGAAAAACTATCAGGCGATGGTGGTGTAGATGCTGATGATGAATGTGATGATGCTGCTGCTGTTGATGCTGTTGCTGTTGTTGCAACATGCAGTCCACATGCTAGCATCCAAGCAGAAGATGTGGATGTGTGTGAGAGTGACTTTGATGAATATGATGATGATGTAATTGACCCCAGTTGGGAACTGGAGAAAAATCAATTAAAAGTGGCTGTGTCTGAGTCTGTTTGCAGGACTTCCCCCTCTGTAAAAACTTGTGATGTACCAGTTTTAGTTGATGATGATGATGATGACCCAGTAATCAGTATGATAGGTAGTCATGGTGTTCATTTGCAGTCTAGGTGTGCAGTGCCTGAATCATCACGTGCCCCCCCCCACTTCAGTGCTTAAAATAACAGACTTAAATAAGCCACATCATCATGGACATGTTAAAAGCAGAGCATCACAGTCTCTTGTTTGGGATTTTTTTGTTCAAGATGCAAATGATGATTCAGTTGTAATCTGCCAGGTTTGCCATGTGCATGTGAGTCGAGGTAAAAAGGGGAGCCATCTTGGGACAGGAGGACAGCATACACATCTTAAGAATAGGAATTTGGCTCTGTGGACCCAGCACAAGCTGGCAGCTAATACCACAGTGGGGTGTTCACCTGTGTCACCGACAACCATATCCAGCATGTTATTCCCTTCCATGACTGTTAAGCCCAGTAGGAAATTAAACGTGTGCAGTAGTGTGGTATTAACAGCAGAGGATTACTACAGGCATGATGAGGTGGAGGACCATAATGATTTTGAAATGTTGTCCAGTGCTGGTGAGAGTAGCAGTTTTTGTGGTGGCGGTGGTGGTGGTGGTGAATGCAGTATGTCTAGTGCAAGTGGTACATCAACCCCAGTTGGCAAATCTGTCAAAATAACATGATTTCTGGGTTTGTCATCATCGCCTGTGCAACCATCTTTATCAAATGTCCACACTCCCCCCCCCACCAATGCCATTCATCACAGAGCACAACCATTTGTGAGCAACAACACATGCCATGCAAAACGTTTAAGTCAGCCCACATTACTGAGTGTTTTTGAGGATAAGCTGAAGTACCCCCCCCCCACTTATACAGTGTCACGTGAATTTAATGCTGCTGTAGCAGAAATGCTGGCAATTGATCTTTTGCCCTTCTCCTTTGTGGAGAATTCAGGGTTCTGGCGGTTTGCTGCACGTGCCTGTCCAAAATGGAAAGTCCCATCCAGGACATACTTTTCTACCCGTGCTGTCCCCGAATTGTTCCGCACTGTGTCCGACTCAATAAGACATGCCCTTCAACATTCCTCCTCCTCTCCATTCATCCATTTAAGTATGGATATATGGACAAGTGGCAAAACAGCGGGGAGTTCATATCTGTGTATAACTGCACACTGGGCACAGGTGCCGGGGGTTGTTTGTGATGTTGGTAGTGTGAATAATCAGTGCAGTAAGGTGGATTGTCACGGTAGCAATCTTCCTGGAATTCGCCAGCATGCAACAATTGCTATGCACAGTGTGACCTGTTCACACACTGTTGAGAACATGTTGGACATGGTACTGACTGAAATTGACAGAAGGATGAACCCTCTGTCCCTGAGAGCTGGGTTCATAGCAAGTGACAATGGGTCAAATGTGGTGAAATGCATCAGGAATGGTGTTTTTTTTCATGTTCCATGCATGGCCCACTGTTTAAATCTTGTGGTTCAGGAGTTTCTGCAGTACCCTGACATAAAGCAAATGCTGACCATTGCACAACATATCTGCTCTCACTTTCCAAGATCTGGATAGGCCCTTGACCAACTGCGGCAGGTGCAGATACAAAACAGCCTGCTTCAGCACCGCTTGAAGCTAGAAGTTGTCACCCAATGGAACTCCACGTTATACATGACAGAGAGATTGTATGAACAATACAAAGCCATCTCAGAATATCTTGTGATGCACACTAGCTGTGACAGTTCCGGGGCCTCCGTGTCTATGATGACTGAACAGTGGCACCTCATGGACTCTGTAATAAAAATTTTGCAGCCTTTTGAACATGCCACACAGGCAGTTAGTGGTGAGTCTGCCTCCATTAGCCAATCAATTCCACTGCTGCAGGTGCTGAGGCAGACACTGGTGAATGTACAGCCTAGCCTTGATGTTGTCGGAGACGGTAGTAGCAGTATGTTGCTGCAACACATGCTGACAATATTCAACCAGAATCATCACATTGTGAGCATTCAGTGTAGTGACAACTTTGCCATGGCAACAATACTGGACCCACGATACAAATGTTGAATTGCATCAGTACTGGAGGGAGGTCCTGAACAGGTAAAAAATATCAATGGTCAACTGGTGCACTTGGTTCATGGGGCACAGAAGTCATGTGCCTAGGTAAGCAAACCTCAGCAGCATAATCCAGCTGAAGGTGTAGCTGGAGGACCATTAAGCATATCATGCAAGGTTAAGGGAACTGTAGTTCCAGGTGGTCTGTCATCCAAAGTGGGTGGCATCAACCTGCTTTGGGAGACTTTGTCTCAAGTGGGTATTTGTGAAATAAATTATTCTGGAGAACAGGCTGATGCATCAACAATTGGATTTAGTGTGGCACAGAGAATGGTTGAGTCATATTTCTCTGAAAACAGGCATCTGACAATAAGCGAAGATCCTCTTTTGTACTGGAGTGGAAAGGTCAGTGAATGGCCAGAGCTGACTGCAGTGGCACTGAAGTACCTCACATGCCCACCCTCCATTGTAAGTGTTGAGAGGGTATTCAGCTCAGCAGGTGCAATAATCAAGGATCATCGGACAAACCTGTGTCCTGCAAATGTTAGTTTGCTAACATTCATTAAAATGAATGAGAGGCACATACCAGCACAGAGTACAACCTCGGTATTCATAACCTGGACTAGTCATGGTGGTCTTGCTGATGTGGAAATGGAGCATCCTGGTGGCACTGGCAGTGGCTGCCTGAAACGGCCCACCACTGACGTAGATGATGACACAGTGGAGAAAGAATTTCCCAGTGGTCAGACTTCAGACATCGATGACTGTGAGGGCAGTTTTCTTTATGAGGATGATGATGTGGTTAATGTTGGCAGGTTTTAAGTGCAGTATTTAAAAGGCGGTGTGCAAACCCCCCCCCACCCTGGACCACCACCACCACCTTCGGGACTGATGTTAGCCACTGCTACCACTGAGCCCGAGTCTGTATGCCTCCTGGACCACCACCACCAGGACTGATGTTATCCAAGTCTGCCACCACAAGTCTCTATGCCCCCCATGGACCACCACCATCACCACCACTGGGACTGATGTTAGCCACTGCCACCGCTGAGCCCGAGTCTGTATGTCCCCGGACCACCACCACCAGGACTGATGTTATCCAAGTCTGCTACCACGAGTCTGTATGCCCCCCACAGACCACCACCACTGGGAATGATGTTAGCCACTGCCACCACTGAGCCCAAGTCTGTATGCCCCCGAACCACCACCACAGGGACTGATGTTATCCAAGTCTGCCACCATGAGTCTGTATGCCCCCCCATGGACCACAACCCCCACCACCACTGGGAATGATGTTAGCCACTGCCACCATTGTGCCTGAGTCTGTCCGGGCCACCACATCCATCAGCCATAGACACAAAGCTTCTTAATATTTAAACCATAAAGTGAGTATTTGTACTCATGTATGTTATGCTGCTTCACTTCCTTTAGTTGTATGTTTTTCTTTTCTGTGGCTTTTCAGAGCCACAATGGTAAAACACATACGGTGCATTTATTTTGTTTCTTTTACAGGGTAACCAAAAAAGGCTCCATCGATAAAAGACGTTGGGATAGAAATGGTACTGTAGCTGTACCATACAAAGAGGAAGTAATGTAATATCCATGTGAAATCCATTCTGGCAAGTATGAACATTTTATTTCATCTGTTTCATTGTGTTGTGAAGACTGCAGGAAATATTGCACACAGGTTGTGAGAACCAGGGAGGGACACATAACAATTAAGTTGTAAGAAGTCATTCATTTCTTTTTTTAGGAAACGTTAAGATGCTTTGGTGTTCTGTCAAAGTGGCCTTATCCCAAAAAGTTCTTCAAAATCAGGCACTCCCTTCCCCCAAGCTTGGGCACACATAGCAACATGCAGAAGTCAATTCATTACATGACCAAGACCATCATAACAACCGGACTCCAGAAGGATGCTGATGAAATCTGTGAAGAAGTAACAAAATAAGAAACCATTAGATACAAACCTGCAAATATGATTCCCTTCCCCAGAAAAAAAAATACTTACCTTCATGTGCTTGAGAGTTATCCGTTTCCAATTTCAGCACAAAAAATTCTTATTGCGCACTTGAATGTGCACACTATAGTTTCTGTGTGACCTGTGATGGAGAACAATACCATGAGTACATGTCCATGAATGTCAACCCCCCTCCCCACCTAGAAAATTCACAACATATATATATATATATACTCACCAAGGTTACTATTGGTGTACAGCCAAAGGACACCCTTCAATCCAGTTGAGATGATCACATTGCATTTGCTCGAATTGTCTGTCAGAACACATTGGACCCGCAACACAATACTCACAGTCATCATTTTATACTGGTGAATGTGTTGAAACACTCTCATTTCACTGTCTAACCACTTGTCAATTTTCTGCAGACAAGCAGGATGCATTCTAGGTCTGCAGAAAAAATCTGGGGACGCTGTGCCACTTTTATGCGCATGACAAAGTGCGGCATTAATTCTAGGGGACTTTGTATGTGTTGAAACACTCCCATTTTACTGTCTAACCACTTGTCAATTTTCTACAGACAAGCAGGATGCATTTTGGGCCTGCAGAAAAAATCTGGGGACTCTGTGCCACTTCTGTGTGCATGACTGAGTGCGCCATTAATTCTGAGGAGCTTTGTATGTGTTGAAACACTCCCATTTCACTGTCTAACCACTTGTCAATTTTCTGCAGACAAGCAAGATGCATTTTGGGCCGGCAGAAAAAATCTGGGGACTCTGTGCCACTTCTGTGTGTTCTGTGATTGTTGCTGTGAGCTCATGATGTCATGCTGACATTTTCACAATTAAAGCAGCAGTGCAAGAATGTCCTCACAGTTTTGAACTGTACTTTTTTATGCTACTTTACACTGCCACAGCCAGCACTAGTTACCTCTGAGCTGTGACTTGAGTGACATGCTTCTTTTCACAATTTATGTCTGCTTTCCTTACTTGATGACTTTTTTTCCATGTATGAAAAAAAAGAGGACACCTTTCAGTATTGTTCTCACCAGGATTATATTTTTTTGCAGCTGCTTTTCAATAAATATTGTTCCGTGCTGTCATAAAACACTGACTGCTGCATAATTGTTAATTTACAACAGAAGTGATATATAACAACTAACTGATGCAATGGAGAAAAGCAGAGGGAAAACAATAACAAACACCTGGTCAGATGTTGAACCAGTTTAAAAGGAATGCTGCTTTCATTATTTCACACATGAAAAAAGGTAGTACAGCAGACTCACTCAAGTTAGCAAATTCTCATATCATTCCAGTCAGTCAGGATGTAAGTAGAGGAACTTGTAACATAGCATTAAAAAATATACACTACCGGGTAAAAGTTTTAGAACACCCCCATTTTTCCAGTTTTTATTGAAATTTAAGCAATTCAAGTCCAGTGAATAACCTGAAATGGTACAGAGGTAAGCAGTAAACTGCTAGAGGTTAAAAAAAAAGTTTAGGTTAGCAAAAACTGCTGTAGACAAATTGCAAAGAAAGCCAAGGTGTCAGTGAGTACAGTTTCCTACACCATCAAAAGGCACTTGGAAACTGGAGGAAACTCTGACAGGAAGAGGTCTGGCAGACCCAAAGCCACAACAGAATCAGAAGACAAGTTTCTGAGAGTCAACAGCTTGTGTGATAGGCGGCTCACAGGACAACAGCACAGAGTGACTGGCACGCTGAACCAAAAGGGCTACCACAGGATTTTGCAGCGCCATGCAATACCCTCTGGTCTACGCCTAGTTGGTCAGGGGTTCATCCTACAGTAAGATAATGACCCAAAACATACCTCCAGGCTATGTCAGAACTACCTTCGAGGAAAAGAACAAGACGGTAGGCTTCAAATCATGGAATGGCCAGCGCAGTCTCCAGACTTAAACCCCATTGAGCTGGTTTGGGATGAACTGGACAGAAGGGTGAAAGCAAAGCAACCTACAAGTGCAACACATTTGTGGGAACTTCTGCAACAGTGTTGGGAAGAACTTCCCGAACAATATTTGATGTCCATTGTAGGAAGAATGCCACGAGTGTGTTCGGCGGTTACAGTATATCTGCAAAAGGTGGCTACTTTGATGAGTCAAAAATTTAGATTAAATTTTGTTAAACAAAATGATTCTATGATTTCTTTTTTATCTCCAATTGTTTATTTGTTCTATGCTTTAATTTCAGAGTACATTGAGACATTAACCTGTGTAAATTTCAATAAAAACTGGAAAAATGGGGGTGTTCTAAAACTTTTGACCGGTAGTGTAGGTCAGCGTTATCAACAGGTTGTTGTGCTGCTGCTTTACAGAGATTCACCATGTTACATAGTAATGGTAATGCACATAACCTAATATGTGGGGGCCTTACTTCCACTGGAATATTTCTTGCTCCACAGAGTGCAATATATATCTGGGAAAACCACCCATTATTTCATTACAGTGTGTCACATGACAGAGGAATTCCCATTCAGAAAAGCCACCTATATTCTGCCCCCCTTTCTCAGCAACATTAGGACGTGATGCCAGGGGGAGTGCAGGTGCATGCTCCACTACAGTGAATGTCCGGCAGATATCCCAATGTTTCGTTATGTTATAAGGTTCACTTTGTGGTGAAATGTGGGAACATTTCCACTAACAAGGCTTTTCTTACAGGAAACATGCCCACACATTTCAAAACAAACTGACCATTATAACATAAAGAAAGATTCGGAAAGTTGCAGGACAATCAGACGTTCACTGTAATGGAGCATGCACCCGCGCTGTCCCTGGCATGATGTCCTACTGTTGCTGAGAAGAGGTGTAGAATGTGGGCGGCTTTTCACAATGGGAATTCATCCATCATGTGACACACTGTAATGAAATTAGGGGTGGTTTTACACAGAAGTGTATTGATTATGTGGAGCGAGAAAGATTGCCCTGGAAGGGAAAATGTGGATTACTAAACAACAAAGAAAAAGCACACAAAAAGAGTACAACACAGCAGTGGGATGGGGGGCAGAAAACAATATCTTATTGTGGCCATGGGATGCCGTGGTGGTCCAGCAACAAGTGCAGCATTGTTATTATTTGCTGCTGCTGCTGTGCTTCGATGGGGCCAACTTGCTGCTGCAAAGCACCCACCCTCACACTGTTCTCCTCCAGGGCTGCCCACACCAAGGTGAGGTCTGACTGTGTTACAGGGACTGTGGTGTGGTCCACTGCAGGAGGAAATCCAGGGAGTGGTGTGGTGGTGCTGGTGGCTGTGGTGGTGGGGGAGGTGGAGCAGCTGCTCCACTGGCCCTCCTCTGGCTGCAGCAGTGAGGCACATGTTGTTCATCAGCAGCATCCTCTGCCACTGCCACAGAAGGGCCAGCAGGTGGACATCTGACCCCTTCCATGGCAGCCTGCCACTCCACCCTGTGGTGATTCATCATGTGGATGTGCTGGACCCCGGTCCTCAAATATGTTCCCCCGGGGGCCACGGCACACCTTCACACCACAAAGGTGGCACACCACCACTGTGCTGTCTCCCCAATGCAGCCAAAAAAAACCCACACTGGGGAGCTCTGGGGGGACCAGACACATTCCTTGAACCACCAGGATTTTCCAAGGCCACCTCCTGTGGCTGAGGAGGTAGTGGAGGGAGTGTTGCTGGAGCACCTACATCTACCAGCGGTGGTGGTGGTGGTAGTGGTGCACAAGGTGCATTGACAGCACCCACTGGTGGCACTGGTGCTGCTGCTTCAGCACGGGGGGGACACCAGAAGTCAGGAACGGTCCAGCCTGACATGACCACCCCATGTCCACACTCCCCTTCTTGGACAATTTCACCCATGGGCCACCGACTCTCCTTCCAAAGGCTCCATCTCAACTCCTCCGAGTCCCGTCAGTCTGACACACACAAACTCACACACACACACACACACACAAACACACACACACACACACACACACACACAGTCACACATGCACAAAACAAAACTTCTAAAAAAAATTCACTAACAAAAAAATCACAAGCACAACACTAAAATTAAATGAAGATACAGCATTTAAAAAAGCTGTTGTGGCTGCAGTAAATAACTAAAACATCAGATCTCTCCTTATCTCTCCACAGAGCTTTCTCACTCCACAAATGCAAAGGAGAAAGTGAAACTGCTTCTCTGACTCACTTCCTTCCTATCTGGCTAAACCATGTGACTTACAGTACTGTAAGCCATGTGATGTGTGGGGGGCTGCCTATTTACATGGCACTTCACCTTACTTTGCCTTAAGACATTATTGGCAATGCAAAGTGGTAATGATAATGCGAAGTGAGCACTTTGCATTGGTCACTTCGCATTGTGCTCCGACAACGCAAAGTGGTCACTTCGCGTCCACTTCACCGGTGGAATTTTAATTCGCTGCATCTCTAGATATAGGTGGATAAGAAAACACTGAACAAAAATACATATTGAATATATTGGCGATGAGTTCGTCATCATATATATCTTGCTGGTTCTCCTTAATAGGTCCCACAGTTTTAACCCTATTTTGACAGTATTCATATATGAATATAGCAGCTTTCTATTTTTGGTATGTGCAATTTTAAATTCTAATTGTGCTTTTCATAGTCTTATTGTTTTTTAAAGTGTTTTTTGAGCTAAGAGGTATCTATTCCTTCTTCCTTCTTTCTTCAGTGGAATTTATCTTAAATTTACTAAATAATCTCTGTTTATGTTTGATCAATTTTTTGATCTTAGAATTCATCCACACCGGGACTTTACCTGTCTTATTATATTTAACCCTGAAGGGAACAAAAAGATCTTTTATCTCAAATAAAATTTCCTTAAACCTATCCCATGCAGTTTGTGTTGATTCAGAACCAATAGCTATCTCCCAATCTATGTCAGAGATAGTCTGACATATTTTGGAAAAATCGGTTTTGTGATAGTCTCTTATTCAAATTTTAGAACCAGAGTAGAATCTCCCCTTAGTTAAATGATATCTAATAGTTAGGTGATCACTATCACCCAATGATGGTCCAATATTTATATTATCTATTTCATTTTCTGTATTAGTCAATAGTAAATCTAATATGTTACTATCCCTGGTTGTAGAATCAATGAGTTGGCCTACCCCGCTGTTAATGCAGAGTACTATAAGGTCTCTGTCTTTTAATTCAGAACCAGAAAGGTCCACCCAATTGATGCCTGGATAATTGTAGTCAACCATTATCATCACATCTCCTAATGAGCACATTTTAGAAATTTCATCATTAAGAGCTAGATTGTACTCACTAGTTGCTATTGGTGGTCTGAAACAATTACCAAGAATGATAGATTTCCTACCTACTAGGGTTATTTTAACCCAAACTGATTCTAACTTGTTACTAGGGTCAGAGGGAGGGTCAATAATAGAAGATTGTACTGACTCATGTACATATATACAGATGCCACTACCTCTTTTTCCATCCCTATCCTTTTTGTAAAGTTTATAGCTGGATATATTCATTAAACCTTCAGAATCCTGGTTCCACCATGTTTCTGTAATTGCGGTTACATGTATATCATGGCATGTCATTAATGCTTCTAATTCTAATTTTTTATTCAAGGATACACCATTTAGTTATGATTTCTGGCATTGGTTCTTCCTGTGCTAGTTCAGACACACATGGAAATTCTTCTCAGTCCTCTTCAATTTGCTTAACCAGTTATATTCTTGTCTCAGATGTACGGATTTTCTGCTTGTTCCTACTCACTTCCTGTTCTATTTCTCTGTGAACCTCTGGTTGTTCCTCCCTACCTGCTCCATTTCACTGTCAAAATCTGGTTGTTCCTCCTTCCCTTCCTTCCTACTCAATTTCTCTGTCAAAATCTGGTTGCTCCTCCTCTGGCTGTTGTTCCCTTCCATCCTCATCATGTACCTCACGTGTAATATTTCCTTCCTCATATGTATTATTTTCTTCACCATTGCTTCATGTTCTGAAGTCATCCACTCTTGAAACACTCGAATGATGGGGCCTCTCTAATGTAAGATGGAAGAGCATTCCACAGGAACAGACCAGCAATACTAAAAGCCCGATCACCAGCAGTTTTTATTTGGGTCCTGAGAATCTCAAGGAGGCCCCTGACTGAGGGATCAGACCAAGACAGCCAGGTGTCAGAAGGTCAACCAGATAGCCAAGGTCTAGTCCATGTAGGGCTTTATAGGTGAGTAAACTCACCTTGAAGATAACCCTCCACCTGACCAGTAGCCAGTGCAGAGTCTGCAAAACTGTGATCACATGACTGGACCTAGAAAGGCCAGTCAGTAACCTGGCAGCAGCATTCTTCACCAGCTGTAGCTGGCGGAGGATACCTACAGAGACCCTGAAGTAAAGAGTGGTACAGTAATCAAGCCTAGATGTCACAAAGGCATGAACTAGTGTGGGCAGGTTCTCAAGCAGAACTAGGGGGTTTGATCCTGGTGATATTCCTCAAGTGGTAAAAAACATTTTGGACAACAGATGACACCTGAGCTTCAAATGTCAACCTGTCATCCAGGATAACATCAATATCTTGCAGCATAGAGGAGGCTGTCAACAACGCAGGTCACAGGAAAAGACCTGTGGCCCTGCTGGAAGCACGCCCATCACACCCTTGACCCTGCCCAACCACCAGCACCTCCATCTTATAGGGGTTCAGTCACAACCAGCTGGAGGACAACCAGTCATTGATCTCAGCCAAGCATATGTTAAGCACTTCCACAGTGCCTGGTGTCCCAGGAGCAAAGGACAGATATATTTGGGTATCATCTGCATAGCAGTGAAAACTCACATTGTATCACCTAATGAGCTGTCATAGGGGCATCATATACATTGTAAATAGCATCAGTGACAAGATTGACCCCTGAGGTACTCCACAAGGCAGGAGTCTCAGAGAGGAGGAGAAATTCCCAATCACTACCTGCTGCTTCCTACTAGTGAGCTAGGACTCAAACTAGCTAATGACAGTGCCAGTGAGTCTACAATACTTTCTGAGGTGATCAAGAAGCACAATGTGATCTACAGTGTCAAGGGCTGAGGAGAGATCGAGGAGAACTAGAACTGGCCTTTCTCCTCTATCCCTAGCCCTGATGAGGTCATCATTGTGCACCTTGTCTAACACCATTTTGGTGCTGTGCCTGGCTCTGAAAACCAAATGGAGTGGCTCATAGATGTCAAAGGCCACAAAGTGCTTCTCAAGCTGTTGCACCACAGTCTTCTCAACAACCTTAGCCAAAAAGGGAAGGTTGGAGATAGGACTGTAATTCACCAAGATATCTGGGTCGAGAGATGACTTCTTCAGAAGGGGCCTCACCAGAGCCTCTTTCAGGGAATCCCCCCCAAAAAATCTCTGACAAGTACTGGACAATCATGGTGAACACTGTGCCAATGGAACCAACACATCTCATCAAAAAATGTGTTGGTACTGAATCCAGCTCACAATATGTGTGCTTCAGCTTTGAGATAACCTCAGTGATCTCAGCCACCTCCACTGGTTTAAACTCATCTCAGACAGGCAAAGTACCCCCCGCCACCCGAAGCTGATCACTGTGAGTCACAATGCGACTCATTGACGGGATCCCCTGCTGGATAGAGAATACCCTGTCAGCAAAGAACTGAGAAAACTCATCACACAAGGTGATTCAAAAGGCTTTTGTGGGCTGCAGACAGACTGGATGAAGAAGTCTGTCTACAGTTCGAAAAAGCTGAATTGTTTCTTTGTTTATTTCAAGGTTAAAGACCAATGAGTAGAAAACTAATTTACAATGGTGACCTTCCATGCATACAATACACAAGCATACAATAAATATGAGGATGAACAACACAATAAGCACAGTTAATTAAAACAATTGCACAACTTTTTCGAGGACCACAGGAACTTTTTCAATGCAAAAACTGAGGGAGGTTTACTGGTCAGTACCCTAAATTCTTGGGGGAGACTGTTCCAATGAACTGGAACATAAGAACTAAAATATGATTGGGAATGCTAAGTTTTATAAAAAGGAACCAACATTTCTCCAGCACAAGAATTCCTCAAAGAAGGTGCTATGTTCCTAAAACGTAACCTGTCACTCAAGTATGTAGGAATATGACCCAACCCACTTTTATAAGCAAATAACCACTTATGCATTTCCTTTCTTTCCCGTAAGGATACCCATCTTATTGCTTATACATCTCACAATGATGCATACATTTTGGGCATTTTAGCAGCAATCTGGCTAACCTATTTACTAATACATCCAGTCTAAACAACCGATCACTAATTGCATTGTCTTACAGAATATCACCATAATCTATAAGTGGAAAAATATGAACTTTTATGATTAGATTTAATGTTTCTGAATCAAAACAATTTTTATTTTATCTGGATGTCATTGTCCACTTAGGGACAAATGACCTGGCTAAGAAAGGGATTAGAGAAGTGCAGGAAGAGTTTGTGGAATTGGGGAGGGGCCTTAGTCAAGTAGCACGCACGGCAACCTTCTCGGAGGTGCTACCCATCTATGGCATAGGAGAGGTTAGGGTGTTCCGTACCATGGGATTCAATCAGTGGTTGAAAAACTGGTGTGGAGCTCAGGGATTTGGTTTCATTGGGGACTGGGGTCCACCTGGAGTGATGCAAGCTCCATACTGGCATGATGGGCTGCATCTGTCCAGGAGGGGAACCAGGATCCTAGGTGATAGGTTTAAATGCTTCATTGGCAAGCTTTTAAACTAGCCAAGGGGGGAGGCACTGGAAAGGAGCAGGAAAATCCTAGCCCCCAAACAATCATGGTAGTAAGTGTGGCAAACACCAACATAGAGGTGTCGATAGGGAGAAGGGTAGGGGTAAATGGAGAAAGTGACAAAGGCAAGAAGGACAGGGATGGGGCAAAAGGGGTAAGGCCATCAGGAAATGGAGGGTAATGAGTACCAATGCCCGTAGTCTGGGCAACAAGCTCCCTGAGCTGGTGGCCTTAATGGAAGAGGGATGCCTGGATATCGTAGCAGTCACAGAAACATGGTACACAGAGAACCATGACTGGGATGTTAACATACCAGGGTACATGACCTACAGGAGAGACAGGCAGGGGAGAAGAGGGGGAGGAGTAGCTCTCTATGTAAAGGAAGGGATAAAAGCAACTGAACAAAAGAGTAAACAGGGAGGAGAGGAGGCACTGTGGGTCACCTTGGAGACTGGAAAGGGCACCACAATCTGCACAGGGATTGTGTACAGACCCCCATGTCAGGGGGAAGGAATGGACAAGGATATGATGGAAGGCATTCTTAGAATGGCAGAGAAAGGGGAGATACTGTTGATGGGAGACCTGAATATGCCAGATGTTAACTGGAGCACATTTTGCTGCAGCAACATCCAAGAGCAGGGCCATTCTTGACGCCCTACAGGTGGCAGGCATTAGACAGCTAATTTCAGAACCCACTAGTGAGGGAGCAATCTTAGACCTCATACTCTCAAACGGGGGCAGTGAGAGGATCTCAGATCTAGAAGTGGGTTGCCATCTGGGGACAAGTGACCATCAAACAGTGTGGTTCACGTTAAACTCAGCTACAGAGTCAAGCCATACAAAAGTGAGGGTACTGGACTTAGGAGGGCTGACTTTGGCAAGATGGGAGAGTGCCTCAGAAAAGCACTAGCAAACAGGCTAGAAGGAGGTGTGGAGCAACAATGGGAATTATCAAAACTGCCATCACAGAGGCAACAAGCCTTTGTGTGAAGCAAATAAACAAATCAAAATGAAAGAAAAAAAGCCACTATGGTTCTCAAGAGAGGTGGCTGTGAAAGTCAGGAAGAAAAGATAGCATTCCAGAGGTATAAAGAAACACAGAAGGAGCAGGCAGAGAGCTGTACCATTAAGTTAAGCAGAAAGAAGCAGGGAGGGAAGTCAGAATAGCAAAGGCCCAAACTAAGGAAAAGATAGCCAACCTAGTTAAGAAGGGGATAAAACCTTTTATAGGTACATCAAGCGATAGAAAGACAAAGGGAGGGATAGTGAGGCTGAATAGAATAAACAGTGGGTGGGCAGAGGGGACAGTGAAAAGCAGGAGTACTTGGAACGAATATTTCTGCTCAGTATTCACAAAAGAGGAGGGAAGTGCCTAATCCAATTAACAGAAGCACTCTTGATAGGGGTGTCGATCCCAGTCCTTTCACAGAAGAAAGGGTTCTGCAAGAACTCCTAAAACTGAAGGTGGACAAAGCAATGGGTCCTGATGGAATTCACCCCGAATTCTAAAAGAATTAAGGAAGGAACTAGTGAAACCACTGGCTACTCTTTTAATAAATCATGGGAGGATGGTGTGGTACCCAGGACTGGAGGAAGCGGATGTGATTCCTTCACAAAAGTGGGACCAAGACAGAGGAGGAACTACAGACCTGTCAGTCTGACCTCTGTGGTAGGGAAAGTGATGGAGTCACTTCTGAAGGAAAGAATAGTTGAGTACCTAGAGGTCAGTGGAGCACAGGATCCAAGGCAGCATGGGTTCACAGTGGGAAGGTCATGTCAGACTAATCTAATAGATTTCTTTGACTGGGTGACCAAAGTAGTAGACAGGGAGGGGCTGTGGACATGGCCTACCTAGACTTTAGCAAGGCATTTGACACAGTCCCACACAAAGATTATTAGTCAAATTAACCAGCCTGGGAGTGGGTCCCAGGTGGTAGCCTGGGTAAAACATCGGCTGGACAACAGACACAGAAGGTAATTGTAAATGGAGTCCACTTGAAGAAAGGGTTGCTACTAGTGGGTACCGTGAGGGTTCAGTATTGGGTCCAGTCCTTTTAATGTCTTCATCAGTGGCATTGCAGAGGGACTGGAAGGAAAAGTATGCCTTTGCAGATGACACAAAGATCTGCAACAGGGTTGATACACAAGGAGGCGTGGAAAGGATGAAAAGGGACTTGGAAAGGTTGGAGGAATGGTCTGACATATGGCAGCTAGGATTCAATGCAAAAAGTGTAAATAATGCACCTGGGAAACAAGAACCCAGGGAAGAATACACAATGGGTGGGGAGGTAGTAACAACAACAAAACAGGAAAGGGACCTGGGGGTAATCATATCAGATGACCTTAAGGTTAGCAAGCAATGTGAGAAGGCAGTAGGAAGGGCCGGGGGTATACTGGGACGTATAGGGAGAGGCATCAGCAGCAGAAAACAGGAAGTTGTTTTCCCTCTGTACAGACAGTTGGTGAGACCCCATCTGGAATACTGTGTCCAGTTCTGGAGACCCCATCTCCGCAAGGACATAGACAGGATAGAGGCAGTCCAGAGGAGGGCAACTAAAATGGTGCAGGGTCTGCAAGAGAAGCCGTATGAGGAGAGACTAAAGGAGCTTAATATGTATACCCTTGAGGAAAGAAGGAGAGGGGGACATGATAGAAACTTTCAAGTACCTCAAGGAAATCAACAAAGTCCAAGAGGGTAGCATCTTTCAGAAAAGAGACTTGCAAGAACAAGGGACACAATTTAAAGATAGAAGGAGGGCGGTTCAGGGCAATGTGAGGAAGTATTATTTCACAGAGAGGGTAGTGGATGCATGGAACAGCCTTCCTGAGGAAGTTGTGAGTCTAAAACTGTGGGAGAATTCAAGAATGCATGGGACAGACATAAGACAATTCTTGTGGGGGCAGGAAGATATAGGCTGTTGGTTAAATAGGATCTGCGGCCTATCCTGTAGGTAGGGAAATGAGCAGACTAGATGGGCCTAGCGGTCCTTATCTGCCGTCAAAGTCTATGTTTCTATGTTTTTATGTTTATTATCTAAAAAGAAAGCCCACCCTCTTACTCACCTGGGTTATAAGCTTGTCTACATGAGTGTTCCCAGAACCTAACCTATCTAACCAAAACCCTAAGTAATTATAACTATCAACACATTCCAAACTAGATCCTGAACCATCAACAATTTTCAAATCTGGGTCCCCTCTTAATTTTGAACCTGCCCCCAAAAGCATACATTTTGTTTTAGATGTGTTGAGTTTTAATCTAGAGTTGGTGAAGTAAGTTTGGAGATTATTAAAACCATTCTGAAGCATATTTTGTACACCTGAAATTGTAGAATGAGAAAAATGATGGTGTCATCTGCAACTAAATGGTACAGAGTGGCCCCCACATGCTGTCCAAGATGTTTCATATATACCATAAAAATTAGAGGACACAGGACAGAGCCCTGTGGTACACCTCTGTGGACTTGAAGAAGCACATACTCGGAACCATTTACTGTAGTGACCTGCCATCTACTGGAAAGATATGAACAGAACCATTGTGTCATTTCCTGGACATACCAACTTCATGTAGGCCTTTCAGCAACAATTGATGGACGACTGTGTCGAAGACCTTGGAGAGATCAACCTGAATCACTCCAGAAAAACACAGGGCATCATTTGCAATACTGATCTCATCAAAAACTCTGACACGGCCGCCATAGTCCCATGAGATTTTTGAAAGCCAGACTGGTACTGGTCCAATAACCAAAGGATCTGTGAGCTGCCTAGCCAGACATTTTTCAAATACTTTACTGACCACAAGTAAAAGAGATAGCTGCCTATATTTGGATAGACAGCCAGTGCCCCCCCCTTAGAAATGGGGACCACCCTGGCCAACTTCCAACCCCCTGGCATATATCCCAAGGTAATAGATCAATTAAACAAGTAATCTAAGGGTCTGACTATGTGTGTTGCTGCATACCTCAACATTGTGGATGACAATCCATCCGGGCCACTACTACCATTTAGTTTCAACCCCAAAAGTAACTCCAGCACCTCATGCTTCCTATTTCTTTAAAGGCAAATTGTTGCATGTCCTCATGGTTTGTGTTCCAGGGATTAAATAAAGGATATGGGGAACTACCAAAAAAATTACCCGATGCTACAAAAAAAATTGTTGAACCTATCAGTGGTACCAAATCACATTCATACTTTTCCTCCTTGGACAAATGAATATTAACTTTTGAAATTTTTTGGCCATTTAAATCATTAATTATTCCCCAGAATTTGGGGGGATTTCCAATGGACTCAGAGGTCTTAGTTTTAAAAAAAACTTACTTTTTGATTCTGTTACCTTACAGATACATAAGTTCCTAAGTTTCCAGTAGTTATGCCAGTCTCCTGTCTTACCTGATTTATATGCTTTATGTGTGAGTTAATTCTTCCCTGTAGCAATCTCCATGGACAGGAACTCTGCCTTCTTACAGTTGAATGATCCCTGGTACTCATTATAGTGAGCATGCAGGACCATTTTGTTTGCATCCAAACAGGACTTTCACCAAAAATGCTCCAACTTCCAATCCCTGATCTTTATCACCTTGAGGTCACCATCAAACCATGGAGACCTCAAGAGAGAAGATATGAGTCATACATGGACTGGTGCGAGGGCATTAAGAGCCCAGAAACTGCCCTATTATATGCAGAAACCTCCTCACTTGTACCAATCACACATGCAGCGTCTACACTAGATAGATCAGCTACCGCCAATAGTCCCTCCAGGGACAATCCCCTTAAAGGGCAATAGCTGACCATCTCAACGGGGGGACTCTCGGGAGAGGGGCACAAACGAGAACTTCACCATGCGATGATCAGACCACATGACCTGATCAGTCCTGAGGTTAGTTACCTCCAGCCCCAATGAGAACACCAGGTCCAATATGTGGCCAGGGTGATGGGTCACGGAAGTAACTTTTTGTGTCAGACCCAGACATAACATCAGCTGGAAGAGGTTAAACCCAAATGCCGAGGATTCAACGTCAACACAGGCATTGCAGTCCCCCAGAACTAAACATCGGGGGGACTCCAATATCTCACCGACAATGAAATCTGCAACCTCCTGCAGGAAATCTCCCCCACCCCAGGAGGATGGTAAATGAGGATAATCCTGCAGCCTGCACCCAGACCCCTGTGTACTGCCACACACACTCAAAGGACCTGGTAGTCTCTACTGGGTGCATGGCGAAGCCCAATTTGAATCTAAAGCAGATAACCACTCCCCCGCCCCTGCATTCCCACCTCAGGCAGTGCACTATGGAGTACCCAGCAGGGATGGCTGCCTCCAAAACTGGACCGACATCATCACCCAACCAGGTCTCCGTAATACAAGCCAGATCGATGGAGGAAATCAAGTCCACCATAATTGTGGTCTTGTTCCTCATCGATCTGGCATTGCATAGCACCACCTGAAGGGGACTGGTGGATGTTGCAGCCCCTCTGGCTATCTGTCCACTTGATCTGGTGGTAACCCTGGGGGCAGAAACCAAACACATCTGGCCTCTCTCTTGGCTCCATCTAAAACCAGGGCACCTCCTGCATCTGACCACATCGATACCACTCACCTCAACTATACCTACAGCCTACCACCACCACATATCTCCCTGCTCCCTCATAATGCCAACCTCCTGACAGTGCCTCACTGTCACAGCTTACACAGGGAGGCCAGCAAAGGGATGGAGGTCATGCAGCTGGGATGCATCATAGGTAAATTGCGAAGGTCTCAGGCCCCAGCACATCCTGCACTAGCCAGCACAACTGCTAAAACCTACAAACTATTTGGAACCAACTAATTGTAGCCTTTCTTTGGGTCTAATCTAAGTTTAGCACAGATGGCATCTGGCAGCATTGTGAATGGCATTATCATGTAATAGGTAGAGGTGTGCGAATTTGCTTCGAGAATTCACATTTCACAAAGATAATCCATCTTGCCAAGTCCCAATTCACTGCATGGTAATCACTTTGTGAATTATGAATTTGATAACTTCACCGGTGAGTTGCACCCTAGAGGTGAAGTTCACTATGTTCTATGGGACTGGAGGTCACATGGAAATAAAATAAGCTGCATGCCACACAGAGGCTGTGTTGACTGCAGTCTTTTGAAGACAGAGTTGGAGAGAAGTCTGCGCCTGCTTGTCAGAGGAAAAAAAAAACTTTAAAGCTACTCCAAAAGTGGATTATTGTGAAACCAATCACTTTTAAAAATATCTGGAGGGCCTTGTGCAGCTAGATTAGTGCTTGTTTTTGATTTTGCTAATTTATTTAGTTTAAAGAAGTGGTTTTGTTTTCTCTAGTGAAGCAGTACTATGTGGGGGAAGTGAGGTGTTTCAGCTAGCAAAGCAGCACATGAAGGTCAGTGACCTTGAGCTTTTTTTTTTTTTACTGCTAGCACTAGTTTGTATGCAGCAGATAGCGCATATTTGTTCTCCTCAGTTTGTTTTGCTAATTATTTTTTGTCTGTGGTGTGAGATTTCTCATTTAAGTTCTGCAGGTACAGTTTGATGTGGTAAAGTGTTGCATCAATCTCTGTTACAGTTGTAGTGTAGTTATGGTGTTTAGTTCTTAAAGTGACAGTGTTACAGTAACTTTGAATTACCCATGTCCTGTTAATACCCATCTTGTTAAAAAAATAAAGAAAGAAAAAACTTTTTGGGGGTGATTTTACTGTGGCTATTACTAACTCAAGAAACTGTTCTGTTCAGAATCAGATAACACTGCTAAATCCTTGGTGATATGTTGTCTGCTGCTGCTATTTCGTTTTACTACAGAGTTTCTTTAAATTTTTTGCTCACAATATTATTAATCTGCATCACACACACACACACACACACACATATATATATATATGTAATGACTGGGAAGAAATGTTCAACAAAAGGGAGAGACACCAGGGAGGTGGCAAAGAAGTGCATATGTTCTGTGGGGTAAATGGGTGTTGCAGCTAACAACAAGCATTTGACAATGCTGAATGTTGTCGTGCTGGCATTGGCTTTAGTAGTGCAGTGCGGAAACACATTTTGGGCAGGATGTGAAAAATGACAGCTGTAGTGTTCATAAGGAGGTGTAAAAAAAATGGCTGTGTTGAAAATGTGGCATGTAAAATTGCAAATTTTGCGACGTTACAAGGTTGCATGGGAAATGCGCAATGCACGCTTGTAACACAGCCATTTTATGGACTTTTGGCTCCAGATTTTCAACATAGGCATTTTAGCACCTCTGCTCATGTACAGTGTCACTCTCATTTACTCACACTGTCCCAAAAAGTGATTTTCAAGACAGCACCTGTTATTCTGCTGGATGTGCAAAACACATTTCAGGCAGGATTTGTAAAATGACAGCTGTACTGTTCATCAAGAGGTGTGGAAAAATGTCAATGGTGAAATTCCAGAGTAAAAATATTACAAATGCACAACGTTATGAATGTACCTGCAAGCTGCACAACGCACGCTCCTGACACAGTCATTTTAAGGAGTATCGTCACCAAATTTTCAACATAGGCATTTTAGGACCTCTGCTCATGAACAGTGTCACTGTCATTTTTGTAATCTGCCCCAAACACTGATTTCCCATAGCAACCACGCTATTGTGTGCCGGAAGTGTGGAAACACATTTCAGCCAGGATGTGAAAAATGACAGCTATACTGTTCACAAGGAGGTGAAGAAAAATGACAATGTTGAAAATCTGGTGTGAAAATATTTTGAATTCATAAAGTTACGAGCGTGTATAGCAACTGTGTAATGCATGCTCGTAACACAGTCATTTTATGGAGTATTGTCACCAAATTTTCAACATAGGCATTTCAGGACCTCTGCTCATGAACAGTGTCACTGTCATTTTCATAATCTGCCTTGAACACTGATTTCCCAAAGCGACCACGCTATTGTGCGCTGGAAGTGCAGAAACACATTTTGGCCAGGATGTGAAAAATGACAGCTGTACTGTTCACAAGGAGGTGTAGAACAATGACAATGTTGAAAATCTGGTGTGAAAATATTGCAAATTTGTGAAGTTACGAGCGTGCGTAGCAACTGCGCAACTCACACTCGTAAAACAGCCATTTTTTTTAGATTTTTTCCATCAAATTTGCAACATAGGCTTTTTGAGAGCCCACTTCATGAACACTGTCACTGTCCTTGTGTTAATTGGTCCTGAAAGGTGATTCCGCGCAGTGACTGCAAAATCACCATTCAGGACTGATTAACATCATAACAGTGACAGAATTCATGAGGAGGGTCCCAAAACCCATGTTGAAAATTTGGTGCAAAATTCCAAAAATGCCTGAGATATGCATCAAAGTTGAAAACCTTATTTATTACATTATACAGCTTACCGCATTTCCTCAGTTCACGGTCAGCTTTGAAGAGTGCAGACATGTTCTCAGTCCACCAAGAGCGTCATGCCAAGCTCAGAGGTAAGTATAGGTGAGGGTGTGGGGAGGCAGGGTGCGCAGTGGGTGGGTGCGGGTGGTGAATGGGAGACTACGAGGACCGTTTCTGTTTATAAGTGTAAAAAAAACATCGCGGACGGTTTTCTTTTGTTACAGGTGTTTTTTTTGGGATACAGTAGCCGACAGGGAATTGGGCACCCCTGCCAGCTAATAGGAGCAGAACACTAGCTGAGGGGATTGGGCAACCCCTCAGCACAGAAGAAGGGGCATCATGCTGACAGGTAGTGGGCCCCCGATTGGCACATTAAAATAGGAAAGGAGTAACGGATGCCGACGGGGACTGGGCACCCCTGTCGACAAACAATGAAAGTGGGGGAGCGATGGCCCAGAAGTCGAAAAGTTTAGTGGCCACTGTGCTGCCATGTTTGTAGCGTGAAGCATGTAGGAAGGTCCGCTATGTGTGACAAGCTTTGCTCGCATTGCAGTGGACCTTTCATTAGATGTGCTCACCGTATTAGCTATGCATCGTGTGGCGCTGGCATGCTGACTGATTGGGGAATGAGGGTTGCACCTACTGGTGCGTACCTTGCATTCACCCAACAGCGACCGCACCTCCAAATCTCCACTGCCACAAGATGTTGGCTGCGCAAGCGCACCAACATAAAAACAGCTATGTCTGCAGCAACTTCATCTATGGGCTTTAGGCCAGTAGTAGTAGTAGTAGTAAAGGAGTACTTGGCCACAATGGCATTAGTGTGGCCAAATGTATCTCTGCCACATCTGTGGTGTTTATCCTGGTAGGTGCCGGAGGAAGCAGTGACGAGGAGCTGTCCAGGAGGGCACTGTGGTTGAAGAGAAAACTGTTGGAGTTCCAATGACTCCTGATGCTGCTGGTGGCACTGAGTCTGGTCTTGAGGATAGTTTCCCATTCCAAAATAAGAGTGCGGATCTTGAGCATGAGTCAGAGTCTGAGGAGGAATAACTAACAGTTGCACAGTTAGAAAACAATTTAACAATGAGTTTCTGACTGAAGATGATGACAGGAAGAGAGCATCTGTAGAAACTGATGAAGAGGACAGAGCTCAGGAGGAGGGTATTAGCTGCAGTGAAGATGATGATTGAGATCCCCTGTGGGAATTGGAAAAGAAAAAAAGAAAGAGGAAAGGATGATTCTGAGCATGTGGGGCTGTTCACACCAGTATATCATGGAACTACCAAAGTCCCTCCCCCAATACAACAGTTGTTCCTCTTACCAGTGTTAAGCCCATCATACCACATGAGTCACCCAGAGTCAAAGTGCATAAATCATTCAAAAAAATACCTGTTTCCACCCCTTGCCTATCCCACTCCACCACCATGCAAAATCAAGGGGTACAAAACACCTACTTTGGGATTTCTATATACTGGGCCCAGCTGACAAAACAGTTTTTATCTGTCAGCTGTGTCAAGCATGAGTTTGTTGGGGGGAAAAAGGGAAGCCAACTAGGCACTAGTGGCCAGTACACACACCTAAAGTCCAAACACATGTCACGTTGGACTCAGTACCAAAAGGCAGCTGGTGTAGCGGTCCCTCTCCCTTATCATCTGCACTTGCCAAGGCATCAAGAACCAGCAAGGAAATATCCTTGATGGTGGGATGGTTGACTGAGGAGCACTACTACAAAAATAAGGAGGAGTCTGTGGGACTGCCTAGTAGTGACCATAGCAGCAGTGGTGGGTTGAGGTCTAGCACCCAAAGGCACCAAAGCACAGCAACCCCAGTGCAGAAAACAACACAAATCACTGCTTTCATTCAAGCAACACCCATGAACTCACAGGAGTCAAATATTAGCCCACCAGCCATGCTGTCATGCCGAGTTCAGCTGTCTGGAAGCCCAACACCTAGAAAGGTTCAGCCTACACTAGTAGGCAGTATAGCATACTGTTTAAGAGCACTGAGCTGCAAACCTGAAGTCCTGGGTTTGATTCCAGTCAGCTCCCACTTGCATACTGTGTGACCCTGAGCAAGTCACTTAACTTCCTTGTGCTCTCAGGTCACACCTGGAAACAAGCTCCAGCTTAGTGTGCCTTTTCTGGTTAAACAATTTCCCTTACCCTTTCCCCTTTCTTTTTACACACTGCATAGCATATTGAGTGCCATGCCAAATACTCATCCAGTTGTGTTATTGCATGTGAACTGAATGTAGCAACAGCAGATATGCTAGCAATTGATATATTAGTCATTCTTCTTTGTGGAGAATGTACAATTTAGAAGGTTGGTGGTGCATGCCTGTCCCAAATGTCAGAGTCTCTCAGGAACTTACTTCTTGACTCATGCATTTTCTGAACTTTATGGGATGGTGTCACACACAGTAATCCATGCCCTGCTGCATTCATGATCATCACACATACATCTCAGTATGGATATGTGGACCAGTGGCCAAACAGTTGGTAGCTCCTATCTGTACATTACAACGCATTGGGCACAGGTATGTAAGGTAGTATTTGACTCTGATTGAAGGAAAATTGCACTAAGCCCAATTGTGGTGGTAGCAACACTCCAGGTATTTGCCAGCATGCCATGCTGGTAAAAGAGGGTGTAACTGGATTACACACAGGTCAATACATACTAGAATTGCTCCTGACTGAGATGGGTGAGTGGCTGCACCACCATTCACAAAAAAACGGGGTTCATTGCCAGTAATAATAGCTCAAATGTAGTGAAATGTATCAGTGATGGGGGCTTCTTAAGGTGCCATGCCTGCCACACTGTCTTAATCTCATTATGCAAGAGTATTTAGCATATTTTCATTTACGTCCAGGTTGATTGTGGCTCATCTCATCTGTGCCTGCTTAATTTGTTCCAGAAATGTCCATGACCATCTCTCTGGCAACAGACCAGTGGTGAACAATGGCTTGATCATGATTCTAAGGCCATGTAAACATGCAACATAGGTAGTGAGTGGGGAGACTGTCTAAATCAGTTAGGTGGTCCCACTTGTATGGTGCTGAGGCAGAAGCTGTAAAATGTGCAGCAGGTCCTAGAGGCAGGTGGTAATATGGTAAGCTGTGCCTTAATGGAACACATGTCCCATGTCTTGGACTGCAACAGCCATATTTCCTGCATTCTGCAGTCTGTAGATTTTGGGATTACCGCCATGATAGACCCACAATATAAATGAAGCTTGTAATCAGTTCTTGAAGGTGGTCATGATCAGGTTTAAAATTTATCTGACCAGCTAATAAGATGGGTACAGAGGCCACATATCTTAAAGCCACAGTTATGTAAGGCACAACATAAAAGTGTAGAACGACCTGGTGTTGCTACCACCTCACAATGTGAGCGGGCTGATGTAATATACAAGGTAATAATAAAAATATCCAAAAATCCACTTCGTGATGTTTTGTGTCAGGTGAGACTTGAAGATGCGGAGCAAAAGAGGAGGAGGAAGCTGATGAGGCAGCTGGATTATAAACAGTGTAATTCATGGTGGCTGCATATTTGGCAGACATTAAGTGCCTTACCATCATGGAAGAGCTCTTTCTGTACTGGAGTAAAAAGGTCACTGATTGGCCAGCACTGACCTCCATAGCAGTGCAATACCTACTCTGGCCACCCTCAAGTGTCAGTGTGGAAAGGTTATTCCATTCAGCAGGGGCCATTTTCCAGGACAGACATACAAATCTGTCACCTAGCTGGCATGCTGACATTTGTTAAAATGAATGCAGGGTACATTCCACACAACACATTCAGTTTTATGTTCCTACCACACGAAGGTGGTGGTGGTGGTGGTGGAGATGAACCTGAAGATCCTGATGTTCTAAACAATGCAAATTGTCTTCTATTGAGGTAGATGAAGCATGGATTGAGAAAAAATTCCCATGTGGGGACAACTCCAGTATGAAAGACTGTGAGGGCTGTTTTCTTGATGAGGATGATTTAAGCATAAAAAGAAATGTGTTCTGTCCATATTTTCCTCCTCATCATTAGAATCCTTTTTAATGATTCAGTTTTGTTTTCTGTGATTATGTTTTCCTCAGGTAGTGCTGATGTTCCATACATCCATCTAGCTGATTTCCCCCCTCTGCCCTCTTCAACGTGATGCCTACAGATTAACTAGAAAATCAGCAAACACTACATCATTAAATGCCAGGTTTGCCAGCAATAACATTGGCCGCTGCCACCCCCCATGCACATCGAGACTGAGAAACCCAGAATCTTAAACCGTTGTGAATGTCATCATCAGCCATACAGAGCATACATCCTCCAGCAATCAAGATACAACCTCCTCTCCATACCCTGGCCTGCTTGTGTCTTATACATCTACCAACAACAAGGGCCACTGCCACCTCCACTGTGTGCATACAGACTAAAAAACACAAATTCTTAAGCCTGCATAAATGTCATTGCCAGGCAGCCCTCCTGCCAGCCTGACAGCCCTGAAGTTGAGCCTCGAGTTAGCCAGTTCATTAAGACAGCGAGACCTGATGTCCTGAAATGTCCATGTTTTCCTGCTGTCATGGTAAGTTGCTTTTGCTGATGTTCAATTTTCCAATCCTCACTGCTGGTGGTGAGTGTTTCCTCACTCAGGAGGGGCAGAGGGATGACTAGCCAGACAACTGCAATGCCAGGCAACATGTAAGATGCCAATTTAGGTTGCATCATTCTCCTCCATGCCTCTTTGTGGCACCACCATGCCACTACACGGCATGGACCTCACTAATTTGATGGTAAGTATCATTACATATTTGTTTCTTTTTTAAAATGTGTTATTTAAATGTTTTTCTTTTACAGGTACACAGTGGCAGTCAGGCTAAATAATGTGCCTTTTTTCTTCAGAGATGGTGGACATAGTAAGACTTGGAGTGGACAATGGATATACAGTACGGCCACCACAGAGGCCAAGTCAGACTAAATTATTTCTCTTTTCACCTCACAGGTGACAGATATAGTAAGACTGGGAGTGGAGAGATGTACCATCCGTGCAGTTGCTCACAGTAGTTAACTGAGTAGACTCTGAAAAAGAAAACAAAAGGGTGCACACAACAGCACAGAACACTCAGGGTCAATATAAAATGAAAACTGTTGTTAACATTCTATCATACTGATGTCCAACACCCCTACGTAGAGTCTGAATAATTTTCTCTTGTCTTCACAGGTCTTGTGTTGTGCTACCTTCTCATCCAGCATGCAAGACTTCTCCTCCCCAGCATCTCTCTGTGGCATCTTCATGCCACAATATCAATGGGATTCTGCTGCCTTATTCTACATTGGCACACAGTGGAAAAATATATGAAATGAAAGAAACAGAAGCAGAAAATAGACAACTACATACAAATAACATTTAAGAATTTACTCTGAAAAATGGTAAAACATATACAGGCCTTCCATGATGGAAACATTGCTAAATTAAATAACCAGATCTGGGCAGCAGGATTTCATCACTCTAGTTATAAATACCTGAAAAGAAAGAAACAGGAAAACAAAATGTTCACAAATGAACTGTTTCCACACCCCCCACCCCAAGCCAAAAAGTGAAAAATAAAAAATACTTTCATGTACTGGAAGGACACACAGCAATACTTAAAACTCATCATCCTGATCTGTACCCCAAACAGACATTACCATTTCATGAGAAAATATTGAGAATTTCTGGTCACTACAGTTCATCAGGCCAGGTGCTGTGATGGAGACTTGCACAGTGCTGAAGTAGCATATTAATTCAGAGACCTCTCATTGTGTTTCCTTGGGCAAACATTTGCAGAAGGGATCATTTATTCGACGATAATTTCTGGGCACTAATGTTCATCACTTAAAGTGCATTACAAGAACTGCGTTGGTGGGACTGACACAGAGCTTGGCACCATGTAGCAGCATGCAGTAGTCTGTTTTTTTACGTTTGCTTGCATGCATGTGCAAGAAACATAGTGCCACCATACGAGTTTTCATAGGTGTGCCACCTCGCTTCCAATGCCCTGCTCCTTCTTGCAGGTGCTACCTCACCGCACCAAAAAATGTTCAAGCTGTCTATGACAGCAGTTCAGATGCAGTGGCATACAACTGAAAGCAAAACACTACTACAATGAGTGGCAGTAATATGTAGTCAATTTGCATACTGCCGTCATTGGCAGTATGCAAAATGCCTACACTCAGCACTGCATGAGAACAGCTGTCATAGACAGCTCCATTTTACTATCCTTCCCCACACACAAAAACACCCACGTAGCATGCTGGGAGCTCACCCCAGCATAGATGCTGGAACTAGGGGTGCTGGGGGTGCAGCAGCACCTCCTTGCTTGAAGTACAATTCCCTATGGCTTCCTATGCAGTTTTGTTCAATGGCTTTCAGCACCCCACTATAATAATTGGTCCAGTGTCACTGCACCCCAGCGTGCTCATGCGTTCCCCCCTACAATGTATTGCTGACAGGGGTGCCCAATCCCCTGTCGGATCCACTGTACTCTCCCCAAAACCAGACTTCCAGGCGCCATACTGGGAGCCCATCCCAGCATGGCAAAAATTTGTATTGCTGATGGGGTGTCCAATCCCCCATCAGATCCACTGTATCCCCCCCCAAAACCAGACTTCCAGGTGCCATGCTGGGAGCCCACCCCAGTGTGGCAAACATTCATATTGCCGACTGGGGCACCCAATCTCCCTTCGGCTCCACTGTATCCCCCCCTAAAACCAGACTTCCAGGTGCCACACTGGGAGCCCACCCCAGTGTGGCAAGCATTCATATTGTTGATGAGGGTGCCCAATCCCCCGTTGGCTCCACTTTCAGCTGCCATACTGGGAGCCCACCTCAGCATGGCAAAAGTCCTGCATCATCTTCCTAAATTAAGGGGAAAACCCTGAAAACAAAAACGGTCTCTCATCGCCTGTCTTGCCCCCCCTCCCCCAACCCATGCCCACTCTGTGTGCACCCACCTCCCCACACCCCGCCCCATACTTACCTATGGAGCCCATCTTGATGATCTTTGGTGGACCAGGAACACGTCTGCACTCTTCAAAGCCGACCGTGAACTGAAGAAATGCCGGTAAGCTGTATAATGGCATAAATGTTTTTTCTTTCAACTCTATTAAAAAGACAAATACAATAGTTGCTCCAAGGCAAACTGCATCCGGTGGTATTTAAAATACTGTTGCAGACCAATAAGCTGTGGTGCTGCTTCACTCCCTGCCATGCTGAATCTGCCCCTTACCAGCTGCCCTCAAAGAAAATGCTCTGGTATAATTTTTGCTAATATTCGTGAATGAAACTATAGTTATTTCAGCATATTGCACTCGGATAAGTGCGTTTGTTTAAATTTGTGAATTACAAAGTGCATTTTCTCTGTCTCTATATTTTATTGGGCGATTTAACTAGCCAGCGTTTTGATGTTCTGTTTTGCTGGCATTCTCTAAGGAAAAAAAATTCTGAAGACACAGGAAATATGCTTCTTACAATAACAGCTTCACCAGTAACACGAACAATAATGTATATTGGTGAAGCTAGTTTCTGAGCCCTGGAATTAGGATGACCTTCAAGCAGAAGGGAGGACGTTTGTGATTCTGCCAGCATTACAAGAGCAGAAAGACCTGTTAAGCCTTTTAAAACGTTTGATATTGTTGCCTAGGGGCCAGTGGTATTAGTGTTGGAATTGCAATCCCAAAGTTACTGCACTTAGTGAAGCGCTTTTATTTTTCAGGCACTTTAAGGTGTTCAGGGCCGCAGCTGGAGAATGGAGAGTCCAAAGGAGCATTCTTTGCACCATTGAAAGAAGTTTGTGTTTGCCACATTTAAGAACAGTGGAGAACAGTGGAAAATAATTGTGCTGATTGAGTCGAGGAGGATTTGCAGCTGACATTGGTTCTGGTTAGAAACTAGAGTGCCTTTGAATTCCCAGATTAAGAAAAAGAGGGATATAAGTTTATCTGAGACCTGTAAATGGTGACTATACTTGGAAAATAAATATATGGACGCTGTATTAGTGATTGCTAGAGACTGGTAGGAGGCAATCTCTCTAACAGATCTGTCTGTTTTTTACCATTTTATATATGATGCTTTTTTTATTTGGGATTCATGAAGATGCTGATTTAGTGAGTTCAGTGACTTCAGCGACCCTTGGACTCTGACTGGGGGTCAAATTTTACTCAAGGAATGTTCACTGTTAGTTTCCTCTGAGTCTGAATATTGGAAGCGTGTGCTTTTTTTACTCTGATGGGATTCACTTTTAATGGTTACTGTCAGTTCTGATACAATATTAGAAATGTGCCTGTATGTTTAAGTGTTATATTTGTGTCATTATGAACTATTAATTTTTGATGTTATAGGGGTTAAGTAGATTATTAGTCTTACCTCTGATATAGCAGCCAATTAATATGTTTGGACTTAACTAATTTGCATACAGCTCTGCTCGAAATGCAGCCAACTTCTAATTGTTTTTATTATGATTTTAAATGCATGTTTCCCTCTCTGTAGGCACTGAGTATACTATCCTTGGAGTGTTGGAGAATAGAAGGTTGGGGGAAAATGGGCTAATTGCCCTATAATATGGAGGTATACTTTTTAATGAGATATATGCTTGACTATAAGGCATGATTAATTAGTATGCTATCCTAAGACTGCACGTAAGCCTATTAGGTTGCAAATTATGTGCTAGGACCAATTAGGAGTAGCACTGCACCTTGTTGGCATATAAACCACTGGCTGACTCCATTCCCCAGTGTCTGGCAAACATAAGCTGAAATGGCCTTTAAAATACCTCCCAGGTTTTATTAACTAGGGCAGACTAGAATACTGGTCTAGGACAGCTTGGCAGTGCTGGGTTGAGGTGGAGGTTCAGCCTAAGGTGGTTCTGACCAACATATAGTGGTGCTGATCACCTGATGGAGTCCCGACCAATTATGCATCAGTATGTTCCATGCAGCTTGGAGATAGCAGAAAGAGTAATGTTCTTAGTTTCCATCTCTTTTTTGGTGCAGTTCTCGGGGAAAGGGCTCTGATGCAGGGGAGCAATTAAGTAAAGAGAGCTGCACCTGCAGAATACAATTCACCCCAATCATGTGTCTGCTATGGAAGCTTTGCAGGGTACACGCAGGTTTCTGGGAGCTGTCAAATGTGCTCTGGGACAGAGTCAGTCTTGTACCCCTGCCTTGCTAGCATGCGCACACAAATGGATGTTTTGATCCCTAATGGGGTGGGTAGGAAACCCTATTTGGCTAATGGAAGGTTAATGCAGACTTTTAGTCATGGCAGACTGGTACAATGGCCTTAAGTGGTATCCTGCTACCCAATGTAAATCAGGAATGCCCTAGTGATGTGAATTTGCTGGCATACTGTGGGTGTTTAGGGCTGCTATAGCACCAGTAGTGTACAAGTCACCTCTGAGTGAAAGTGAACCTGCAAAACTATACAGAAAGTGAACAGTATTTTTCGGAAGGACTTGTGTTCTAATAGGGGTACTTACTTGAACAATGGGCATCTTGCTTCATGTCCTAGTAATTTTAGGAGTTCTGCAATTATTAGCTGATGCATGCTTTATTTTTTAATGCCTCAAGTAATTTAAATGAGTTTATATCATCAGAGAATAATTTTGGTTATGGAAACAACAAACTATTGACTATGAATGTAAAAGTCTACAGATTCAGAAAGAGGGAACTATGTAAGTCTGGATGGTTATTATTGTCTTTGTCAGTGATTGCATGTTTACATGTTTTTTTTTGTGCTTTTATTTATGGCACTTTGCACATAACTTGTGAATAGCTTTTTTAAGCTCAGCAATATAGTTATTGATGGTAATAACTTGGAACAAGCCATTCATACAAAATAGACCTCAAAGTTTTCAGTACTTCCAGCAGTAGTGTTTATAGTCTATTTTAAAGTATTAAACAATTGCCTGAAGAACAAGCCCAGGTTTTTTTTAATTATAGGCAATGCACCAAAATCCTAAATAAGTACTATAATTTGAATGATTGTGATAAGCTATAGCATCTGAAACTGTATTGGTGTATCAGGTTCCTTTGTCTTTGATATATTGTATAAATAGAATGAGATAGAATGATTTCAGTCAATAGAACAATGATAGTTTACAGGGTTTTGTGAGTTGAAATGCCTTATAATTAACAATCATAATGTATTGCTAACTGTAGATATCTTGGCTTTTTATTTAATTATTTGTACAGTTTTTTGCAATTTTAATTATAATTTATTTATTTAGAAATAATATGGAAAGCAAGTTTTGTACCATTACTTTAAAACCTTATGGCTATGGCTATTATCTGTGAGTCGCACTCTCAAATAATGTTCGCTACAGGCACAGTATAGGAGAGTCTTTGAAAATAGAGCTCCTTTTACTTCACCTATCCACCCAACTGCAGAAATGAGTAGAAGTAGGACCCAACTGGAAACAAAATAATACATCTTAGTTGTGCTATCCTAGAAGGCTAAATTGTAAAAAAAAAAAAAAACTGTATATCTGTTATAAAAGAAAATACCTGCCTTTGGCTTGAGCAGCCTTTTACAGCATAACCACAAGATAAACAAAATAGCTCGGTATTTTGTCAGGTTTGTAATTCCACTACAAATGGTCATGTTTATAATAAGTATTTAGCGAGGTATGCCACTCAGATGCACTTACCTGATTTTTAGGTGATACTTTAGTTGAAGAAAAGTGTGTTTTTTTTTCTCCTACCCTGCCCCCTCGACCGGCCTCTCCTTCGGGTCACACATTGTTAGCCCTCTCTGCCTGCCAGGACATTCCCCACCGCCATCTTCTTCTGTCCTTATTTCCCATGTCCGGAGTAGACACGGCGTAAACATGCTGGGGGGAGCCCCTCCCAGGGGGTGCAAGGGAGGGGGGAAACATTTCATTACTTTGACCTGGGAATGCAGGGGGCTGAGGGATTTGAAATGGTGTACTTGAGGGCTTTTGTGGCATGGGAGAACTCAGCTGCCATCATCCAGTCAGCTGAACAGGTGTATTTCCATTTTCTTGGGCTCCTCACACCTCCCACAATTGTGTGCCCATGGTGGCATCCTGGAGACAGGGGCTTTCAACAGTGTGTGGTTACCCATGTCACCAAGAATGCCTCCAGTGGGCTACCTCCAGGAGCTGCTACTGAGTGGTCCAACACAGCCCCCCCCAGCAGAGAAACATCCAAAGGATACTCTGATTCCCTTTCTGCTGGTCTCCGCTCATGAAGGACAGCATGCCAGGGCAATGCCCCATCACTCAGTGCCATGGATCCAGCTGAAGAAAAGTTTTAATAGAACCCACATGGAACACTGGCGAAAAGCAGAGCAGCAGTTGTGTAATTATGATCCCTTTTTCTTTTGTGGTGAAGAATCTTAAACTAGAGTAGACTAGTAGACCACTGCTGACTTGCATGCTAAGTTTAGATGCAGCAAAAACTGAACATGAGTAATGTTTAAACAAATTATCTAAAAATAGCACCGACCTTAGAGAGGAATGAATAGGTGATCTTAGGTTTGACCCACTTTATAAAAGATTGTTACTGATACCCTAAGAGAAACACTAAAACACAATATTTAGACGCAATTTGAAGGTGGTATTATCTAATGGTTAGAGCACAGACATATGGACCAGGAGATACAGGTTCAAATCCCAGCAGGGTTACTTGCTCACTGTGTGGCTTTGAGCAAGACACTTACCCTTCCTTATGTATTAGTTCTGCCAGCTAATAAATTGGGTAAAAGCAGGGCCTCACTGTAAACAAGATGCCACATCAAAGTTGTGCTGTAATAGATAAATACACTCTGAGGGAAAAACTGTACATCTATCTTCAGTCCTTATTATTAGGTATATTCATGAATAAAATATTTGTGTCCCTTATACTCTGCTTCTGCTACTTTCTATTCTTGAATTTATAATCATTTGCTTTTGATACCCCCAGATTGATGGCTAGTAAATTATTATTAAATATTGATTTAAAATTGTCTACACCAGTATAACATCACTTAGGTACAGTATCTACCACCACCACCACAACTAGCAGGAAATAAACCTGGGGTAATCATATCAGATGACCTAAAGGTGGCCAGCCAATGTGACAAGGCAGCTGGGGGTGTTACTTCAATACTTCACTGCCATTCTTCTTACGCATCTCTCTAACTCCTGCATTACCAATGTCAATACCAGCAAGCAAACATTCGGCATTAACAAATGCTTGTTTCTTTGTAGTCATTCAGAAAAAATTTGGAGGAGAGATTTTCAACATATTGTGCTTTTCACACCATCTCCCCTAAAGTGCTTTGCAAGAGATGCAGTAGGGGGGACTGACACACAATGCAGTATCATGTAACAACATGCAGCAGCATGATATATTTATTCAGGTTGTTGAGAAAAATTTGGGGTGCACACTATTTATGTATATTGTACTTTTTGTACCATTTCCCTTAAAGTGCATTATACAAACTGTGTTGATTAGACTGACACAGTCTGTCACCCTGTAATAGCATACAGCAACTGGACTGAGGATGTACTGCACTGCACTCACTGGTGCTGGGTTGGTTGCGTGTCGTGGGTTTAACTGACCCAAGTTAGAACTGCAGAGAAGACAAGGAACTGACTGCACTCCAGAGCTGTTGTGTTGAATGTGCACTACTATAAACCACTGAAAACACTTAGGTAGGTGCCCAAACAAATTAATTTGCCCAAATGCCACATTTACAAGCCACTGTACCTTTAGACTGAACTGCTACATTGTTGCCACCTACTCATAGGAATGGAAGATTCTGCCTGCCTTTATGGTTTAAACAGCTGTCACTCCCTCCCTACATTCACACCGACTGGTGGCAGAAGCTGGTGCCGGGGGTGTGAGTGTTGATGTGCGCACTGGGAGAGGGTCAAGGCCTCCTCATAAGTGGAACCACTCAATGGCATTTCAAACAAGCCACTGTACCTTTAGAGTGAACTGTTGCACTGTTGAACTGCTGTTTCTGCTTGCTCATAGAAGCAAAAGATTCTGCCTGCTCTTGTGATTTAAACAGCTCTCTCTCTCTCTCTCCCCTTCCCCCCCACATTCACACTGACAGGTGGCAGGAGCCAGTGACTGGGGGTGTGGGTGCCGATGTGTGCAATGGGTGGGACAAAGCCTCCTCATAAGTGGAGCCACTCAAGCCCGCACTCCACAGGGTGACACCCTGTGTTAGTTGCTCCCATTGGAATGGTGGGAATCATACCTCTCAACTGTACCACATTATGAAGAATGTTCCTCATTTTACTTCACAAAATCTTCTTGTTCCACACTGTGAGGACTTGTTCCACATTAAGTATTAATATTTTAAAGCAAAAAATCTATAGTAAATTATGCAAAAAACTATATTATTCAATTAGTAACAATCTTTCTGAACATAAATGCAAACATTTCAACAGTGTTCTGAGCCTCCTAAGCAAAGATTTGATTAAGTGTTCCACATTTTGTTCATTTGTTCCACATTTTGAGAGGCAATGTTCCACATCTGGGGGACAAAATGTTGAGAGGTATGGTGGGAATCACCAGAGGGAGTCTACAGCAGGATGCTGCAGGGAGGCTGCTTTAAAACAATTGTGATTTTATTGCATAGTATATTGTTTTCAGTTGAATTTATATTTTCTTATGTTTTAAAATGATTGCATTCTTATTGTTACTAGGTCTAAGGTGTCTGAAAGCTTAAGCACTGTTTTCCTTTGTTACACCTATGTTGGTCCAATAAGAGGTATCAAACCATTTATTTCTGGATTAGGTTTAGAGGGGGAACCTGAGGTTCAGTTTGTGTGCTCCTCTCTAAATACCATTAATGTCAATAGTCACTAATGTTTTGGTAACTACTCCACCTTAGGTACAGTGAAATGTCCCTTACTGCTGACTCCTGCATACCATAATCATTTTTATTTGTTAGTACTTACAGGTATCAAGTCCAGCTTTCTGATTACACGTGTGTTCCTAAACTGGTTGGCTATTCTTACAAGTGTTACACTTTTCTCAACCTTAGTTCTGATTCTAATAAGATAATTAAAGTTACTATCAGACTACAGAATGATTATGTTATTGGACCTAGGCAAAAATGTAGGTGTTTGTTATTACTGCTGCTGTCTGGTTCAATCCATCTAAATCCTAACCCTCAGTTAACTGCAGCTTACATTCAAAGAGCTAATCTGGGGATGAATCCCACACAACATATAGTCCATTTAAATATTCAATGTTTGTTACCCAAGAAACTACAATTTGAAGAACGGGTAGCTGAGAATGATTTTGATATAATTGCACTTATGGAAACCTGGCTAACTGACAAGATTTCAGGTTTTGAAATTCATTTAAATGGGTCTATGATTTTTGGGAAAGATATAATAAGTAAGAAAGGTGGTGTTGTCTGTTTTATGTTTCAGAACAACTTACAGCCTCTGAGTGTCATTTTCAATTTGAAGGTCCCTTGTTTGAGTCCCTTTCAATTGATATAATCCTTGGACAAAACAAAATGTTAATCATTACAGATGTACACATTCCACCTGTACACTACGAAATTGGTTTTGATTCTCATTTACAAAATCAATACTGTTTTTCCAATAATAAAGAATGGATCATTGTAGGAGACTTTAATTTAAACTGGAATACAAGTAATTCTGATAAAGCCAAGGAGTTAATTTCTGGCTCAGGACTTCACCAATTTACTACCGAGACCATCCATACTAATGATAGAACTGGTTACAAAGCCACCCTGGATTGGGCATTAGTTAATAATCCATCTCATGTGATAGCATCTGGAGTCGTGCCTGACTCATTAAGCGATCACTGTGAGGAGTTCTGTAATTGGACTGCTAAAGTTAATAAGAAGGAACCAAAATTCATTACATATTGCTATTTTAAGGGTTTAAATATTACAGCATTTTCAGATGCTATTAGCTCAGAAGACAGGACTTTTCTTGACAAAATTCAGAACACTGATGAAGCATTAGAATATTTTTGCAGTTTCTTGAAATTTGTGATGTGTTTCTGCCAGTTAAAAAGATCAGAGTTAGGGGAAAAAGAATTGAGTGTGTCACATCAGACCTACTCAAACTAATTAGGAGTAGAAACAAAGCTGGGATAAAATACAGAAAGAAACAAGATGCCATGTCATCTGCAAGATTTAAAATGTTTACACAACAAGTGTAAAGCTGCAGTTAGAGCAGCTACATTTTTTTAAACACAAACTGAACTTACGCAGGGGGACTTCTAAACTAATTTGGGATACTCTTAACACCCTTATCGGCAGGTCTAAAAAGAGTGACAAATTGTCATTAGAAACCCTTGACCCATTAATAAACAATCTATTTGAGGCTGCAAACTTCTTCAATCAACATTTTGGTAATCTGGAAAAATACAGACTCTCCACTTCTGACTCACATTCAGTCCTTAACAATGGTTCTGCAGGAGTTATGACACAGTCTCCATAATTTTCAACAACTAATGATGGACCAAAATGTTACTTTTGTCATCACTCCCCAAGTGAGGTGTGTCATTATATTAAACATAGTAATCCTAGACCTTGTGTAGGGCTTGACAATATCGATTGTCATTTATTAAAATGTGTATATACTTCTAAAGCATCCCTCTGACAAACCTTTTTTTAACTACTCTCTTTGTTTTGGTATTTTCCAAATCAAATGGGAATATGGCATTGTCAAGCCAATACAGAAATGTGGATCCAGAACAAATGTTAACAACTTTAGGCCAATATAAGTGTTAGCTCCACTCTCCAAAGTGTTAGAAAAAATAGTTTCTGAGCAGATTACGGATTTTTGGATAAACTCAGGGTATTGTCAGAATCACAACTTGGTTTCAGATTGAATCATAATACAGAAACTGCCTTTGTGAGGTTTGTGAATCACATTTATAAATCATTAGATGAGGGAAAAATGTTAGCCTCAGTATTCATGGACCTCACAAAGGAATTTAAATTTCCAGACCATAATGTTCTATCAAAGATGTTATCAAAGGTTAACTTTTCCCCAGATGTTATTAAATGGATTCTGAATTACCTTGAAAATAGGTCTCAGGAAACCATGATAGATGACTTTGTTTCAGATGAGTGTAGTACTAAATGTGGAGTTATCCAGAGGTCCATCCTTGGCCCTCTTTTATTTTCACAGTTTATAAATTCCCTTTCAGAACATTTGTAGCAGAACTGAACCAATTTTATATGCTGATAATGCAGTACTTTTCTGTACTGATAATAATTTAACTACACTAGAAACTAACCTGCAGTATGATTCTGACAGGTTATATGCTTGGTTCCAGTCCCAAAGGTTAGTACTCAATTCTTCAGAAACTAAATATATGATTTTGTCTGGTCCCAGAAGAGCCCTGGATTGTAATCTATCCCTGAAAGACAACTATGGAAATGTAATTGATAATGTCTGTAAATCTAAGTATCTAGGTGTAACTATGGATAGTCATGTGTATCTCATATTATTAATCTCATTTGGAAACTACACAACAGGACTTGGATGTTGTAAAGACTTAAGCATTATTTAAACAGTTAGACCAGGAACATGTTGACAAATAGCTTTTTTTTCATTAATTGACTATAGTTCCTTAGTTTATTCATTTACCACTGAAAAGATACTTAGTATACTTAGGTCAACATATCACAGCACTATTCAGTTTGCAACCAGGCTTCCTAGAGATACACATCATTGTGTACTTTATCAGACATTTGGGCATTTTTCTTTGGATGACAAAATAAAATACATTTTTTATGTAAAGTGCATCTTGGTTTCCTTCCTGAATGTGCTCCTTTGTTGTTTCCTAAATCAACTAATGACTTTTTAACAAGATTACAGAGTAGGTTCTCCTTCCAGGTTCCATTTTTAACACAGCTCTTGGTCAGAATTCACTGTCCTCTAGGGTTGCTAATCTTTGTAATAACCTGCCAAAATCCATTGTTTACTGCATGAAAATGTCTGCCTTTAAGAGTTCACTTAAGTTTAAATTGTTTTAACTGACTTCATTTTTGATGTATGTTATTGTTTATTTTTGATGTACTTGTTTTTATGTATTTTATGATTTGTTACTGAAGTGCTGATGTACTTCACTCCTTTGAGCTTCCTCAGTGGGTGGCTGCCTGGAAGACCTGATGCCCTTACATATCATTTCAACCTAGGACATCATTACTGAGCTATTACACCAACATTCAGGTAAAAAGGCAAAACTTGTTTTGTCTTTAAACATGTACATACACCCTTAGTGCAATTAATAAATAAGTAATGAAACAGATATTAACATGGCTCATCAAAGATTGATGTGGAAAAAATCAGCAACACGTTCTTAGTTTTACATTAAAGATTAAGCAGGTTCACTTTTAAGGGTGCATAAAGCAGAAATGAAATGGATAATCAAACCAGAGTCTGGAGAATCTTGCATTAAACAGCAGCCAACTGGGATGTTTATGTGTATACAGGATATTCCTGCATTCTCCATACCTCCTGGTGGAAAGAAAACAGAAAAGGAGGAATATATTATGTAGCAGCCTGACATATTAATTTTGGCACTTAAAAAATGTAGAAACACTGACTATGGTGGCAGATAAGGTCCATTTGATCCATATAGTCTATCAAGTTTTTTCTACCTACAATATCACTGCAGATCCTGCCTGATCTCCATCTCATTTTTCCATCCCCTTCCTTTCCCCTAAGATTTTCTTATGCCTGTCCCATGCATTCTTGAACTCCACCACTATTTTAACCCCAACCACTTCTGCTGGTCCACTATTTCTGTGAAGAAGTACTTCATCACATGTGTCCCGAATGTACCCCAATCCAGCTTCATAGTTTGTCCCCTTGTTCATAAGCACTTTCTTTCTGAAAACATATTAGCTTATTGACTCCTGTGAGGTATTTAAAGATCTCTATCATATACTCACCTTTTTTCTCCCAAGGTGTACGAATTTAGGTCCTTTAATCTCTCTTCATAGGGCTTCTGAAGCAGACCTTATGCCATTTTAGTTGCCCTTCTCTGGACCACTTCCACTATATTTCCATCCAGAGATGTGGTCTATAGAACTGGACACAGTAATCTAGATGGGGTCTTACCAGCAATCAATACAGAAGCAACGCTGCCTCCCTTCTTCTGCTGTTGATTCCCCATACTATGCATCCCAGCATCCCACTAGCCCTTCCAACTTTCTTGTCACACTGCCTGGCTACCTTTCAGCTATCTGATATGATCATCCTCACATCTCTTTCCTGCTTGGTGGTTATCAGTACCACTCCTTCCATTTTATACTCTGTCCTGGGCTCTGTACCCAACTGCATTCTTTTGTATTTTTTCACTTTGAAATCCAGATGTCTTAGCCTTGACCACACCTCAAATTTTCTCAGGTCACTGCTCATCCTTCCTTCCCCCCTGCTGTGACCAGCCTATTGCAGAGTTTGGTGTAATCCACAAAAAGGCAGATCTTCCCTTCCTGCACCTCTGCAATGTCACTTAAAAAGACATTAAAGAGAAATGGTCCCAGCACCGATCCCTGAAACATACCACTAGTCACCCTTCTTTCCTTGAAGTGAACTCCATTTACCACCGCTCTCTGTCACTTATCCTCTATTCAATTTCTTACCCAGTTTACTACCTTTGGACACACTTCTAAGATACCCAGCTTGCTTACTAGTCTTCTATGTAGAACAGTGTCAAATGCCTTACTGAAATCTATGTAAACTATGTTCACTGCTCCAACATGATTCACTTCCTTGGTCACCCAGGCAAAGGAATCTACCAGATTATTTTAACACGAGCCCCCACCAAATCCATGCTGCTTTGAGCCTTGTAACCCACTGGAGTCCAGATATTCCACAATCCTTTCTTTCAGCAGTGATTCCAAAAATGTTACCACCACTGATGTCAAACTGACCAGCCTGTAATTGCCAGCCTTTTCCCCACTATCACTTTTGTGACATGGGACTACATCTGCCCTCCTCTAGCCCTCTGGGACTGCTCCTGTTCTCAATGAGCAGTTAAATAGTGGAAACATTACAGGAGCACAAAAATGTATGCATATTGTGCTTTTCACAGCATTTCCCCTAAAATGCACTAAATAAATGTAGTGTGAGACTGACACACAGCACAGTACCACGTAGCAATAATCGCAGTAGTACATTACCACCATTTAATAATTTTGTGTTCAGGAGAAGATTTCAGGAGTGAAAAATGTATATTTTGTGCCTGAGCAATTCTGTCACCTAATGTGCTTGACTAACACTGTGCAAGAGGGTAACTTGAATGGTGCAGCAGTAGCTACCATAATTTAATAATTTCTTGTTCAGGAGAAAATTTTGGGATCTAAGAACAAAGAAAAAAACTGTCTGTGTGTTGGGAAGAAATCAGTCTGATTGGGTGACTGGGTCATTGACATAGTGCAGCATCAACTCTTGAACTGAAAAATTATTCAGGGACCATGATGCGTTTCAAATGCACGATATATGTAAACAATGCTTTACAACAAAAACAGTTATAAGAAAGAAAAGAATGATATGCTGCATGAACTATGCAGTTGAAGAAAATATAAGCAGAATATTTACATTTGTTTGGGGTTTTTTTAGAAGGAAAGAGGGCACTATGACAGAAAACAAAATGAGAGGGATTGGAGTCAAACAGTATAACAGGAAGATAGGAAAATAGTTTCTCTTTTTTTAGAGTTTTAAAACATTCATATATTTCCTTTGCAAACAAAGGGGGGCGGGGGGAGACCAAGAGGAGACAGGAAGGAGTAACTGATAGAGAAACAAATGGGGTATAAAACAAGGAGGATCATTGAGGAGGTCTGGAAACAGAAGGACTGAAGAAGGCATGATGGATTACAAGTTATTAATGTCCAGATGGAACACTACCCACACTGCCACAATGGTGCTCATTCATCCCCTCTGTTAGGATCTTCAGGTTCTCAAGTTCTTCCAAAGAAACTCTGCTGCAGATGTCCCCATCACCACAAACAGTTATGCCAGCTCCCCTGTGGTGGTTGTTGGCAGTGCCAGTTCCAGTGCTTTCTTTTCCCCTGACCCTCATTATGATGTGACCATCATCAGGGAACTGTACTCTGCCACCTCAGTGGCACAGATGGACCACTGCCACCACCACCACCACTACCACTTGCCATCTCCTGATTTCTGGTCTCGCACTGGATAAGGTGCCAGATTTTCCTGTGGGTGTGTTGCCATCTGGGCCTTGATAGCTTCCCTTTTTCCTACAACTGACAAGTGTGTCACACCAGTTGCATTTGACAACACTGTCATTGGTGTGGTCAGGGTGAAAAATTCCCAAATTTGGGAAGACTTTAGCTGCTTCTTTGCAAGTGGCACTAAGGAGCCAGAAGCTGACAAACTGGGACATGGTTCCTCAGGTGTAACAGCTGGTGGTGGAGGTGGTACCACAGGGCACACTGGGGCTTCAGGCTTTGGCTGCCAAGATGGAGGCTGCTGCTGTGGAGCTTGGGCAACTAGGGGCTTCTGTCTCACTGGAGCGGGGGGGGGGTGCTGCTGCACCAGAGACTGCTGCAGTGCTGTGATGGGGGCTGCTGGATCACACCTCCTACTGTCCCGACCTCCTACATTCAGATGGGGCACTGTCCAGCACAGGCGTATGACACTACTACAAGTCAGCATGTGGCCCTGCCCAAACTCCATCATTTACGAGAGAGAGAGAAAGAACTCAGACAGAACCAAATTAAAAAGGGGAAAATAGAGCTCTCAAAGTAAAGGTTACAACAAAAAAATATGCAAAATACAGAAGAAATAAAACATAAAATACTACTGAGAACAAAAAGCATTCAATAAAAATGAAAAGTGATTTAGAAAAAGCTGTTAAACAAATGAAATGTGTTGTTCAAACCAACAATTTTCTGCTCTGAAAGCTGACCAGGCTTCTATCTCCTCCACTAACACTGCAAAACTGAAAGTGAAGCATACTAACTATATAGAGATGCACTGTGTGACCAGCAGCTCTTCCATGTGACCTTGAGACTCATGTTTATCAGTAGTCTCATTTTGATCAATCTTTGCTCAAAATGTACCCCAAAGGTGCACAAACAGATTAAGTTGTCGGTTAAAGTTGCAAAAGGCAAATTTCCTACTAAACAGTAAAAATTTGTGAAGTGATTCACGAAAGCAAAGTTGGCAAATTCACCTTAGCTTCACTGGTTGAATTAAAGCTTAGTAACATCTCTAGTCATAGGCTCATTCCTGTATCAGGTAAAGTGGCACAGTACTCCATGATGTTTCCAAATAAATGATGAACTCCCACAACTGGATACTCTTCTGCTATAATCACAGCTGACAGTGACAATGGTGAAGAAGTTATGGAGCTCATTATAGCCATCAGGAGGATGAGGACTGAAGGAGAAGGCATGAGGAAGATTCCAATGTTTATGAGGAGCACCAGGATCTCTGTAATTGATAAAGGGCTGAGAACACACTTCAAATGCCGAGCCCCAGTTTTTTGTGCCCCCGGACCTACCATCTGCACCAGTTACAGTAAAGTGAAATGCCATTGATCACGGTAACTCACCACATTATATACAATATTATAAAGTTACAGAATTGTAGTTTAATGTCTACCTACTATATTTTGTTTATTTAACAGTACTGATCTTTAAATATCTCACTTAAAATTGTCCCCTTCCATTTTCCACAAAGGGAAACCATGCTAGTTGTGAGCAGTATGCTAACTGAGGATGAGACCACCATGAGGGAAATTGTGGAACTTCTGGATGTTGAACATGAGGTAGTGGCATCTGTCTCTTCTATACAGAGGATGCACCGCTAGATGGAGTGGACATATGGGCAAGCATGGAACAGGCACCAAGAAGTGGCAATTGTCAAAATAAAGTTTTCACATTTCTTTTACTGTACATACTGTTTCATGGTATAACATAGCTTTTGTTTCCTCCAGCATTTGCTTCATGATTAGGGACATGAACAAAGTGAAGTCAGATGAAGAGGCCAGGACATGTACTGATTACAAGGAGACATTACATGATATTATTTTTCTGACAAAACAATAATTTCTTTGTAGCAGTTTGCTTTAATGGCATTTAATAAGAAGGGCAGGGACTACATGAAACCAAAGCCAAAACATCATTTAAATGGACACTGTCAATCCCATTTGGCCTCAAAGTGTCTCTAGTTTAAAAAATGCATTTTATGACTGTTCTCATTCTCTAGAGACTGCTGATGTAGCTGGATGTTTGATTCAGACTCCAATTTCCTTTTAAAAAGTAAAAAACTGAGTGTCAACAATACTGATGTTACCACGCCTAAACATGTTCATTTACATTTCTTGACCAACTACAGCTGCATCTTTCCTGGACTCAGGAACACCCCCAACTATCTACCTACTTATTGTGCAGTGGGAGTAGATGAGACTAGTATATCACAAGTGGCTGCACTGTTTGGGGGTGTTTCTAATGGTCAGAAAGTATGCAGTAAGCTTAGGTAAACAATTTGGAGCAAAACAAGGCTATGTATAACTATATATCCCCAAGCATTTCAGTTCTAATAAGAAAAGAGGCAGATTAAACAATCAGCAACATCAATGAATTTTAGAAAAGGTAAGCAATCGTAAAATGTGGAGCTTTACCTAGAAATAATATGATGCAAAAAAAGTTGACAGTGCCCTGTTAAAGCTTCATGTATGGAGCTCCATAGCCAGCTGAGGGTGTGGCCCACTTCACATTTTTGAGGGTTAGCGATGCTCAGTTTTTGGAGCCAAAGGCTGAAGACAGTTACTTTCTCGTATCAGTCTTTATGCTATGCCACTTTACCTGTGCTTTCCTTATGCCCATAAGAACCAAGGGTGATAAATTCTTCAAGGAACATATCATCATGGGAGCAGGGAAGAAACATATAAGGAAGCAATATGTGTATGAACATCTCTTCTTTCGGGACAGTGACCCTAAACATACTGCGTCAGCAGCGGGCTTTGCTGCTGCAGGAATGAACTGGGTCACAATGCCACCAGAGTAAGTACTGCACAGCAGTAACATTAAAAAATGGCCATTTCATTGTGTTTTACTGTTCATTTTTTGTACCACCAGGTCTCCAGAAATACGATTGAGATGGCATGGCATGTGACAAAAGTCTTTATCCCCCCCCAAAAAAAAACATGTACAAGGGAGAAACTGATGTGCCATAAAGCAATTTTGGAAAACTTTAAAAAGGAGACACTGAATAGAATACATTTCCCATCTGCAGAAAGCTTAGGCATGCAACTGGAATATGTGTTGCATCAGTGCTGCAGTGTATTTTCTGTGTGAAAGTGTTTTTAATTTAATTTACAGATTTATTTTGTATTCTACTGTATGTGCTAGGATTGGTTTGTAATGATCTGTAAATACACTGTTATAATGCTTTTCTTGTTTTCTGCTGCATTGAAATATACAAATGTACTATATTGTACTGTATGTATAAATGTATTCAGCTGTGAAATATTTCAATAAAAACTGCCAGCCCCCCACACACATACATACACACACACACACACACACACACACACACACATACACATGTACTATAAATAAATCCCAATAATAAAACACAGGAGTGAGGCAAAATTTCATTAAGTGCTCCCATGAGGAAGGCAATGGGTTTCCAGAGATTTCAGCCACTACCATTTTCTTTTTCTTCCCTGAGTGCCTAGAAGCTGTGAAGTGACACAGCCTGGCAAAACTGTACAGTATTTTTATAAAACCAGCAAACATGTACTGTGCATATAAACAAAGCCCGATCAGAAAACACATTTCACTGCATATGTCCCCCACTGTGCAAGTAAGCATAAGCTGCAAACTATGGGTCTACTACAGAATACTGACAATCACTCACCCAACTTACAATAGCCCAGCACTGTCTGCCAGACACTCACTTGCCAGACAATAGAAATGTACCTACCGCAGAGGTGATTTTATATTTTGGGGGCTTTGCCCCCCTCACCCCCCATTGCAGGGGGCTTTGCCACCGCACCCCCATACTGAAATATAATCACCTCCACCATGGCCAAATTTCTACTGTTGGGCATGTGATTGTCAGGCAAACGGTGTCGGACTATTTGTAAGTCATGCAGTTGACTGTCTGTATTGCATAGGACTCCCACAAACTACAAGTACACTAAACAGATGTTCAAACTGGGCGGTGGCCACATTTCATTAAGTGCTTCAGGGAGGGAGGAAGGGATACATCCAAAGCCATGGTTTCCCTGAGAATTCCACCTTTGGTGTTTTTTCTTTCCTGTGTGCCTGGATGTTATGAAATGGCACTGCCTAGAAAAACTGTATTTGATAATAGGGGTGCTTGGATTGTCTAAAATCCATCACCATATACATCATTCAGAATTTTGGTCATTTTGACTCCAGTTTTGATTCTGCACCAATTCCTGTTAAGGTAAAGGAGTCAGAATTGGAGTCCAATACCCAGTTCCAGTTCTACATCGGAATACAAGCTGTTTTTTCACAAGAGATTATCCTTCTACTTGATACTGCACATGATTAATAAGCACTGTGCTAAGTAAAAAATATTTCCCATTACAAGTTTTTTTAAGTGTGTGAAATTACAGTGTATGGTGTCTTATAAACCAGAGGGCACAATTCCATTGTGTTTCAATACTTAAGTGTCTGTGACAGTATTTGGCTGGCAGTATAGCCTAGAGCAGGGGTTCTCAAATGGTGAGGCTAGCCTCCCTGGGGAGGCCCCAACCTGTTCCAGGGGAGGCTCAAGCAAGTCTGAAAATGTACTGTTTTTATATTTTGGGTTTTATATATTTTGTGTGAAGAGATGAAGCAAACTGAAAGAGGATAATAGTAAGTGAATTTTATGTATTTATTTACGAATAGGTGACAAGGGAAGGTGAATGAGTCAAGGCTCATTTCAGGTGTACCCGGGGATGGGTAGGTAGTGAATACATTTCAAAAGGTAACTGCAAAACAATCAAGAAATACACAATGAACAATAGTGCAAACAAATATGAACAATAAATTAATAATGAGTGGTGGTAATTGATCAATTTGTAGACTGATGGCAGAACAGCCCAAATACAAGGGTTGAGCATAGAAGTGCTCACAGCAATAGCAGGAAGGCGCAAAGAAATCCCAGAGAAGTTGCTTAGGAGCAGGGAAGGAGGGAGAGAGGCAAAGTATGTAGGAAGGTTATTTCATATAGAGAGGAAACAGAAAAAAGTAGTCTGACCCATGAAGGTACAGCAACAATGGGTAACAATGGTTCAAGAATGAAAATAGCAGAGCAAGTAGGCTGGCCTGTGTGTGTGTGTGTGGGGGGTTACAATAAGCTGAATAATAATATTCGTTTATTTTGTTACTCATATAACACATTTCAGCACAGGAGCTCTTTTTCAAAGGTTCCATGTCAGTATAAGACAAAGAACTGAATGTGAGCCAAGTACTCAAAGGGGTTTCAATTTATTCATGGTGTACTGCGCAAAGTACAGTATGTTATTTTTCTTTGGGGAGGCCCAAGATTATTTCAGTTTTTGGGGGAGGCTCAAAATCTTTTCCATGTATTTGGGGAGTCTCACTGTGACAAAGTCTAAGAACTTCTGGCCTAGAGATTAGAGGAACGAGGTGTGAACAAGCTTAATACATCCAGCAGACCAGACCTGAGTTTGATTCTCACAACCTCCACTTGCATACTGTGTGATTCTGAGCAAGTCACTTAACTGCCCAGTGCTCCCAGATCGCCCCTGAAAACAGACACTTGTGCCTAGTGGGTCTTACCCAGTTACCAAAGACTAAAATAAAAATTAAAAAAATAAATTTAGCCCAGGGAGGACAGCGGGACAAGCAAATAAAAGATCAGAGCTTATAAAAACTCTTAACATTAGAACTGGACAAAAGTTGTGAATTCGGCTCTAATGAAACTTCCACAAAATTTCACAACTTTCGTGAATTTTCTGAACTTCTGCCTTTGACAAAATTGAAAATCTTCTGATGTGATTGGTGAATTTTCACCCTGTTTTGCAACACTTTCTCACTGAACTGCAGAATAACACCCATGAACTGTGGAACTAATACATCAATACACAAATCATGTAATTATTCCTCATTTCAGTGAGTGATCATTCCTGTGTGGTTCCTGGTAAATTGAAAAAAACTTTCCTTATTGTCTAGTGGCAGACCCCACCCTCTGATCATCAGCCCACACCAAATAAATGTTTCCCTGGTGTCTAGTGGCAACCCCCACACTACGATTACCAGCCCACACCCAATAAATGTTTCCCTGGTGTCTAGTGGCATGTCACCCTCTGATCTCCAGCCCTTACCAAATAAATGTTTCCCTGGTGTCTAGTGGCAACCCCCACCCTCTGATTGCCATCCCCTATCAAATAAATATTTCCCTTGTGTCTTAGTGGCACCACCCACTGTCTGATTGCTGTCCCCATCAAATAAATGCTTCCCTAGTGTCAAGTGGCACCACCCACCCTCCAATCACAGTACCCCTATCAAATAAATATTTCCCTGGTGTCTACTGGCAACCCCCCACCCTCTGATTTATGGTCCTTACAAAATATATGTTTTCCTGGTGTCTAGTGGCACCTCCCACCCTCAGATCACCATAACCCTACCAAATAAATGTTTCCCTGGTGTCTAGTGGCATCCCCACTCTCTGCTTACCATCCCCCATCAAATAAATGTTTCCCTGATTTCAAGTGGCACCTCCATCCTCCAGGCACTGTCCCACTATCAAATAAAAGCTTCCCTGGTGTTCAGTGGCACCCCTTATCCTGCAATCACCATCCCTCTATCAAATATATGTTTCCCTGGTGCCTAGTGGCACCCCCACCCACTGATCACTGTCCCCCCATCATTAAATATTTCCCTGGAATCTAGTAGCACCCCTCTCTGATCACCCACACTGGGCTTATTACAGCAACCTACAACACCCCCCTTTCCATAGTCTTCAGGGCCATTGTTAAATGGAGCTCATAGGGAGACTGGCACATCCCTCCTCTCACAGCCTCAACCGGCCACCATATGCAATGACAGGGAGCATACTCACAGAGAGTGCATTCCCTGTCACTCCATTCAGTGGCTGCCAAGGTGGTGAGAGGAGAGCTGTGCCAGTTGTCCTATGGGTTCCCTGCAGCAGGGACCCAGAAGAATATAGAAAGGGGGTGGCAGGTTGCTGTAATTAGCCTGGCGTGGGTGGTGCATGGAGGCCACTAGATGCCAGGGAGTTAAACATCAGTGAGCGGAGGATGGGGGTGCCACTAGACACAAGAAACAACATTTATTTGATAGGGTATGGTGATCAGAGGGTAGGGGTGCCAATAGACACCAGGGAAACATTTATTTGGTAGGGGCCCAGTGATCAGAAGGTGGGGGTGCCACCAGCCACCAGGGAGTAAAACATGACATTAATATGGGACCAGTGAAGGTGATACACAATTTATACATTCATTCTGCAGTTCAGTGACTCACTGACCTGCAGAATGAATGTATGAATTGTGGATTCATGTTTTAAACTGTTGAAAGAATTTCTGCAGAATTCACCTCTGACAGTGATCAGTTCTGTGTAATTTTCTTCAGCAGTTTAATGCATTAATCCACACTTAATATATTTATCCCACCATTCTTAGTCAGAATCCACCATTCTAAGTCATAATTTCCATGACAGTTGCCAAAAGGTTTTCTGAATTTTCGTGGAAGCAAACGTCTGTCTTTCATGTAAATTCCACCGGCAAAAGATTTTTTTGCACAGCACTCTCTAACATGCATTACAGGCTACTGAATCTCCCACTGCTGCAGTCCTCCTCCAATGTCAGTTGCAAGGGATTCTGGGATGTTTGGTTACAGGAAATGTAAACTTGGAACTCAGCAAAATCAGCTTGACAAGTCTACTACACTGCAGTAAACAGTAAGTTAAAAAAAAAGTTTTTGCTCACAAAATGGAAACTGGAACCTGCCCCACACTTGGGCGTGGTATTGGGCTCTCAATGCTGTCTGTTTTTCTTTAATCAAAAGTAGATTTTCACAGTTCTGCCCTGAACAAAGTCTTATTGGTGGATGTATGGTAGAGTACATACACTGATGTTTTTCTGACCATGTGGCCCAAGTAGAAGGTGATGTTTAAAGTATTAGCATTTGAAATAGACATTTTGTGGCTACATATACCGAGAACCCTTGCTGATCATTAGCCCTTTAACCCCCATAGCCCACTTCCCTGCATATTCAATGTAACTTTTTATGTATTTGTTGATGAACCAGACATGTGTCTTGTCCCCCTTGATGAAGGGATGAGGGGCCCCCTTTCACTGTTAGTTTAGGGTGGCATACTATTGATCATATGCTGCAAGGCCCACAGCCAGCCAAAAAATGATGGAAAGAAGAAGAAGAAAAATAATAATAAGAAGAATTTATATAGCACTTTCATACTCACAAGCAATGAGAGACTGGTTGTGAAGTAACTATAAATGTGGAGTGGCAGCAATTTCATACAGGTATTTTGTGACTTTGGCGACAGCGATTGAGCACCTACCAAAGAGCAACTCAGTCACGGCGCCTGTCATTGGGGCAACTGGGGAAGGTGGGTGACCAGATGGGAGTGTATGCGAAACAGTGACAGATGCCTACGCACGTGAGGGGAGCATGCAGGCGTGGGGTAGGAGGGATGGATGGGTTGTAGGGGTGGCATGCTGCCAACCTGCTTCCGTGGTGTGGTGGATGGGTTCAGAGCTGTGACAGGTATTTTTGTTTCGCCTGGCGAATTTTATTATTTCTGTGTTTGCACCCCAACATGCACCCAGGTTGAGAATCCTCAAGAAGAAGTCGTGGAGTGCAGCACCCTCATAAGACAGAAAATCCAAACTCCCCAGCACCATTTGCTGTGTGCTGGGAGTACATCGCTAAAGTATTTTTTCGGTGTGCTGTCGCCCTAATGCCGATTACCATCAGCGATTGCTGTTATCACGTAGATCCTTTCATACATCAACCCACATACACAGTCTTGCATGAAGCAGTTTTAAGGAAAGAGAATGCTGGCTAGGATACAGTATTAGAAATCCCCTACTCTTGAGGAAAGTGTCTTGGGTTCTTTTATTTCCATATGGATACCCAACAGGATAGTACCAGAGGCATCAATTTAAAACGTTATCCAAAGTTTGAGCCACCCCAGCAGTACAGCTTCCTAGTACTCACTAAGCTGCAAGCATTTATAGTATGAACCTGAATCCTAGTGTGGGACTAGGACCCACAACCTTCTGGCCCAGAGGTAGATGGCTATCAACTAAACCATGTTGATATCTAAGAGGTCCTGCTGAATGGGACCAAAAACATAACTGCATTGATGGTAACTGCAGTAGCTAGAGAATATTCATACTCTGCACCACAAGATAGTTGGTACTTAGTATTCAGTATTTGGCAGAAATGTTAAAAATTCATACAAACCCCTTTCCTTCCCAAGTGTGTCAGGAGTAGACCACTAGTGAACTCCAATGACATTTCTTCATTCTGTCCTGCCCTGTTATGAAAATCTGTTTCACTCCATTGCAAAGGTCTTGACCCCACTCATGTAAGGCATTGTGGGATTTGATGATGCATATATGCACAAGCCAGCAGAAGTGCAAGTGTCAGTCATTTCTGTTGTATGTCTTCTGAAATCCCTGTATTCTTGTCTTCTGCTGGCCATTAAACTTTTCAAGGTAAGTTCCCTAATGCTTTCTGTTTTTTAAAGCGTGCCTGAGTTGGAAAAATGCAGTTGGAAGGATGCTGGTGCTTGTGAAGTTTTGTTATTTAACTAATAAATTCTTAAGTGCTAGGAGCTCTTTGCTTCCTCCCAGTCCCTTTGATATGCAGATTTGCATTATCAGCTCCATGTTTCCTTTTATGAGTAGGGTCATGACCTTTGCAATGATGTGAAATGGTTTTCACACCATAGCAGAACAGAGTGAAACAACTTCATTTAAATTTAAATTAGGATGAAATTAGGGGGGTGCATTAGAATGAATCAGTGTTAATGTCTACAGAACGCAGGCAAACAGAAAAAAAATTGAGGGACCACCCCTTTAAGTTGCTTGGTTCATATGAAAACTGGCATATGGCTAACTCTGTCAGGAACACCAATGTCACTTGCTCATTAGGTTGCAAGCTCACCTCTTCAGCCAAAAAAAATATAAGCTTGTAGCTTCATGTTCTACTTCAGGAACTTGAGAAAAAAAACAGTACTGACACTGTAGGAGCACCTGGTTGGACTGTAACATAGAAACATATTAACATAGACTTTGACAGCAGTTAAGGACCACTTGGCTCACCTAGTCTACCAATTTCCTACCTACTGGATAAGCTGCAGATCCTAGTTAACAACAGCTTATTTCTTCCAACCCCCAAGAATTGCCTTTGTTTGTCCCATGCATTCTTGAATTCTCTCACAGTTTTAGACCCACAACCTCCTCAGGAAGGCTGTTCCATACGTCCCACCCTCTCTGTGAAAAATACTTCCTCACATTGCCCTGAGCTGCCCCTCCCCAATCTTCAAACTGTGTCCCTTGTTCTTGCACATCTCTTTTCTGAAGATGCTACTCTCTTGGACTTTGTTAATTCCACTGAGGTACGTAAAAGTTTCTATCATGTTCCCCCTCTCCCTCCTTTCCTCGAGGTATACATATTAAGCTTCTTTAGTCTATCCTCGTATGGCTTGTCTTGCAGACCGTGCACCATTTTAGTTGCCCTCCAATGGACTGCCTCCATCCTGTCTATGTCCTTGCAGAGATGGGGTCTCCAGAACTGGACGCAGTACTCCAGATGGGGTCTCACCAACTGTCTGTACAGAGGGATAACAACTTCCTGTTTTCTGCTGGTGATGCCTCTCCCAATACATCCCAGTATCCACCCAGCCCTCCCTACTGCCTTCTCACATTGCTTGCCAAACTTAAGGTCATCTGATATGATTACCCCCAGGTCCCTTTCCATTTTTGTTGTTGTTATTACTACCTCCCCCTCCCATTGTGTTCTCTTCCCCTGGGGTTTTGTTTTCCAGGTGCATTATTTTGCACTTCTCTGATTGAATCCAAGCTGCCATACTTCTGACCATTCCTCTAACCTTACCAAGTCCCTTCTCATCCTTCCCACTCTCCCTTGTGTATCAATCCTGTTGCAGATGTTTGTGTCATCTGCAAAGAGGCACATCTTTCCTTCCAGTCCCTCTGCAATGTCACTTATAAAGACATTAAAAAGGACTGGACCCAGTACTGAACACTGCAGTAACCCACTAGTAACCCCCCTTTCTTCAGAGTGGACTCCATTTACTATTACCTTCTGTGTCTTGTTATTCAGCCAATGTTTTACAGGCTACCACCCTGGGACCCACTCCCAAGCTTGGTTATTTTGTTTACTAATCTTTTGTGGGACTGTGTCAAATGCCTTGCTAAAGTCTAGGTAGGCCATGTCCACAGTTCCCTCACTGGTCTACTACTTTTGCCACCCAGTCAAAGAAATCGATTAGATTGGTCTGACATGACCTTCCCACTGTGAACCCATGCTGCCTTGGATCCTGTGCCCCACTGGCCTCTAGGTACTCAACAGTTCTTTCCTTCAGAAGTGATTCCATCACTTTCACTACCACAGAGGTCAAACTGACAGGTCTGTAGTTTCCTGTCTCTGTCTTGCTCCCACTTTTGTGAAGGGGAATCACATCTGCCCTCCTCCAGTCCTCAGGTACCACACCATCTTCCCATGATTTGTTAAAAGGTAGTTAGTGGTGTCACTAGTTCTCCCCTTTATTCTTTTAGAATTCTGGGGTGAATCCCGTCAGGCCCCATTGCTTTGTCCACCTTCAGTTTTAGGAGTTCTTTCAGAACCCTTTCTTCTGTGAAAGGACTGGGATCGACCCCCCATCCAGAGTGCTTCTTTTAATTGGATTAGGTACCTCCCTCTCCTCCTCTGAGCAGAAATATTCATTCAGTATCCTTGCTTTTTCACTGTCCCTCTCTGCTCACCCACTGTCCATTCAATTCAGCCTCACTACCCCTCCCTTTGTCTTTCTACACTCCCTAATGTACCTATAAAAGGTTTTATCCCCCTTCTTAACCGAGTTGGCTATCTTTTCCTCAGTTTGGGCCTTTACTATTCTGACTGCCTTCCCTGTTTCTTTCTGCCTTAACTGGTACAGTTCTCTGTTCTGCTCCTTCTGTGTTTTCTTATACTTACTAAATGCTATCTTTTCTCCCCTAACCTTCCCCGCCACCTCTTTTGAGAATCATAGTGGCTTTTTCATTCATTTTGATTTGTTTATTTGCTTCACACAAAGGCTTGTTGCCTCTGTGATGACAGTTTTGATGCTTCCCCATTTTGCTCTACCCCTTCTTCTTGCCTGGTTGCTAGTGCTTTTCTAAGGCACTCTCTCATCTTGCCAAAGTCAGCTCTCCTGAAGTCCAGTACCCTCACTTTTTTATGGTTTGACTCTGTAGCTGAGTTTATTGTGAACCACACTGTTTGGTGGTCACTTGTTCCCAGATGGCTACCTACGTCTAGATCTGAGATCCTCTCACTGTCACCATTTGAGAGTACAAGGTCTAAGATTGCTCCCTCCCAAGAGGGTTCCAACACTAACTGTCTGAGACATGCCCCCTGTAGGGCATCGAAATGGCCCTGCTCTTGGATGTGGCTGCAGCAAAGGTGCTCCAGTTAACATCTGGCATATTCAGTATCTCCCCTTTCTCTGCCATCCTAAGGATGCCTTCAATCATATCCTTGTCCATTCCTTCCCCCTGAGACAGGGGTCTGTATACAACCCCATGCAGATTTTGGTGCGTTTTCAGTCTCTAAGGTGACCCACAGTGCCTCCTCTCCTCCCTGTTTACTCATTTGTTCCATTGCTTTTATCCTTTCCCTTACATAGAGAGCTACTCCTCCCCCTCTTCTACCCTCCCTATTTCTCCTGTAGGTTGTGTAATCTGGCATGTTAACATCCCAGTCATGGTTCTCTGTGTACCACGTTTCTGTGACTGCCACGATATCCAGGCATCCTTCTTCCATCAAGGCCACTAATTCAGGGAGCTTGCTGCCCAGACTATGGGCATTGGTACTCATTACCCTCCATTTCTTGATGGCCTTATCCCTTTTTGCCCCACCACCCTGTCCTTATTGCGTTTGTAATTTTCTCCATTTACCCCTGCCCTTCTCCTTATCGATGTCTCTATCTTGGTGTTTACTTCACTTACTACCCTGACTTTTGGGGGGGCTAAGATTTCCCTACTCCTTTCCAGTGCCTCCCCCTTGGCTAGTTTAAATGTTGCCATGAAGCATTTAAACCTATATCACCTGGGTTCCTGGTTCCCTCCTCGACAGATGCAGACCATTGCACCAGTAAAGGCCTGTATCATTCCAGGTGGACCCCCAGTCCCCAGTGAAGCCAAACCCCTGAGTTCTGCACCAGTTTTTCAACCACTGATTGAATCCCATGGTGTGGAGCACACTAGCCTCACCCATGCCATAGACAGGCAGCACCTCTGAGAAGGTTATTGTGTATGCTACTTGTCTACGGCCCCTCCCCAACTCCACAAACTCTTCCTGCACTGCTCTGATCCATTTCTCAGCCAGCCCATTTGTCCCTAGGTGGACAATGACATCCAGCTCCCTCCCCCATGCAGCTGTTGCCACGATCCTGAGGATTCGCTCCCTGTCCCTCCAAGCCATAGCTCCAGGCAGGCACCTTACCTCCCTCTCCTTTCCTCCCCCAGTTCCACCCTCCTAACAATAGTGTCCCCACCAGGAGTTGTTTCCTTCCCCGGTGGGGTCCCTTGCCACCCTCCTGTGGGTCTCCTTTGTGGCAGTTCCCAGCATCCTCCTTGGTCTCCACTGCAGGTGCCTCTATAGAGGAACCATACTTTGCCAGAATGGCATATGTACTGGGGAGAGGTACAACTGGAGTGATGCACCTCTGTTCCACCACCCTCACCCTCCCTGACCCCACTGTACTGTTGAAGTGCTATTCCTTTAGAAGAAATATTAAAACCAAAGCTCCTTGTACATATCTTTGTGGCTGCTGAGGTGAATGTTAAAGATCCCATAGCATATATTGTAAACATGTGTGAGGGGGAGGGTTCCTGGTGTGCTGACTAATATTCCTTCTCTTTGTAAAACAGTTTCATGTTACCCAGCCCCCAGGTATCATAAGGAAAAAGCTTTCATAGCTCAATGCTCCTCTCCTTTTCAAAACTGAAAAATAAGCCGGACCAGTGGTGTGGACAGCTGAGGCACACAGTACCTTACCTTCTGCCACTCCAATGACCCAGTTTCCAGGAAGCGACTGTCTTTTCATTTGAAGGTAGACCAGGTGAGGGAGCACTGAGTGTCCATAGGACTGCTCTCCTCTCTTGGGGGAATGGGGTTAGATGACTTGCTGGTTTGCTGCTACCTGGAGGCATCCGAGTGGCAGCACAGTCTGGGCACATTAGAAAGAAACCAAGCAGGGGGAATTGGAGGATGTCTCTGTGGAGGCAGAGCTCAACTGTTACATCAGTGCATGTGTGTGGCTATGGGAGAAACACCATGGAGGAGAAACTCCTGTGGCCGCAGAATGATATTCAGGCCCTCGCAGGCCTCACACCAGCAACCAGCCACCCCATCATCACTGCTCAAGCAGAGGGTGCCAGAGAAAAGTTATGTCCCGAGGAAATTGATTGATGGGACTGGGGGGACCAGAGTGAAGGGGGTGGCCAGAAGTGATGAGGGGATAAAATATAGATTAAAAGGCAAATAAAGCCTTCTAGAATAAGACTGTTTTAAAGAAACATCTGCTTGCCAAACAATTCCTATGTACCTTCCCTCTGTAATCATAGTAAACTCTATACATATTTCCCTACTTCTCCAGTTGCATAGTTTGTAACGTTTCCAGTTTCCCCCGCTATGCTTTGATGACTGTACATTTTCTGTTGACGTGGAACCTTTGCAAATGAGCTTGTAGCTCAAAGGTGTACTCCAAAACAATAAATAAAATAAATAAAAATAAAAATCCCTACTACTGAGCTAACAGTAGCTATCACTGTGCACCAGGCATAGGTATTGTAATAGAAGAGAAGCAGAGGATTACATTCAAAACATTAAAACACTGTAGGCAAACCAGCAGTGAAAGCTCTAGTCTGTTTTTATACAGTAACTGTACTGCATTCTATGAAATAATGTTTGATGCAACATCTCTTTCTGCAAAATTACACTAATTTGTAAAACACTGAACAAGGCAAATAAAGAACATGCACATGTTAAAGTGAGTAAATGCAGAAGGCAGCATATTTAAAGCTTTTGAAGCTGGAACTAAATGCATAGGTAATTGTTGTAGAGTGTACCAAATAGTGAGAATGTAGGGAGGTTGTTATATTCGGATACCTACATTGTAAACAGCAATAAACAGCCCCATGGCTAACATGTTGTAGATCTGTCAGGTAATTCATGGAAGGTCAAAAAACACTTTGAGTGAATATACTGTAGAGGCAGTTTGCAGGATGCTAGGTGAGAAGAAATGTCCAAATTGTTTGACATCCATCCAGCAATCACTAATCATGGTAGAGCTAGAGCCAACAGCATTTGTGTTACAGGCCTCACAGGAAAGTTAATCTTAGGAGACGGGCCGGGGGGGGGTGCAGATTATGCAATAGCAAGACATAGCAATTAGCACCAGAGCAGTAGCATACTATATTCAAAACTGCACATGCAAATGACCCCTCTCAGCATGCAGGGCCTAACACCCATTACCATATCATTACCTGATCATTATCAATGCACACTGCCACTCAAAAGGGAGGACAGCTCTTTGCTAACCAATGAAATGAATGGGTCTGATACATATTTATTTATATTTTATTTATTTGATATATCAGTTTACAACCTTTGAGCCAGAGGCTCATTTACAAAAGTACCAAGTCACATGTAAGACAGATGGTAATACAGAAAACACGGTATAACAACAATTACATTAAGGGTTGCTAAAAAATCGTCAAATAAGTCTGTCAAAACCGTAAGCCATGTATGAGTGTATTAATGGACCTCTGGGAGAGGTATTATGGCTCACATACCTTAGGGGGCTGCTTAGTGTGATTCCAAGCACTTGATTTTTTGTCACTGCAATACAAGCTTGCCCCATTAGCATGCTGTGGAAGCAGGATATGAGCCCCCGGTGTCCTCTAGGACTCCCACTGCAGTTGCAGTGATTGCTATTTGCCACTGGTATGATGAGTTTGATAGTTAGCTAGTTGTGCAAAAATGGCACTGTCAGTTGCAGGACGCATAGGTGCTGGAACCATGTGGAGGGGGCAAAAGGGGAGGTAGCCCCTCCACTTTTTATTTCTGTATGGTAAAAACTAGTATAGAAAAAGTACCCTTTGTACCCTCATAAGTGCCCTTTTGATTCTCAGCCCCCTCAGCTTTTACTATCTTCCGGCACCCTTGGAGGACGTTGAAAATAGAATAGTGCCTGGAAACCAGGTTCCACCCATCATTTGCATGGACGCAATTCTTAGTGCTGGAGTAGTATTTGATTTGTGAAATACAAACTGGCCTTCTGAATGTAGTTATTGTGCTCTACGTATTCATTTGGGACAGTCTGTGATTCAGAATTGCATTTGCCCCTCACAAACACTTTAAATACAGTATGCTGCCCCAGGCATGTTACTGTAACTTCCATATATTTTAAAAATCAAGAATGTTTCTCACCCTTGCTCCAGTTCCAGAGAAGATTTGTTGAGTCACCAGTCTTCCTGCTGTATGAGATGAGGGATATCTTGCTGCATGGCTGGTTTGTTTGTATGTTATAAAATGAGTTGGCATTCCTCAAACCACACAGGGTCTGTGGCATCGCATGGCCCTTTGCACAGTGTTTAATGTTGAGCTTCCTGAAATGAAAGAATTGCAGTGAAAAACTGTAATGGGCTTTTCTCTGTGATTGACAAATCCATTTACAGTAAGGATGTAAACCAACATTTGTCAATGCCAATTGTTGCTTCCTGTCATTAGCAGTGGAAGTGCAGGAGTTAGACAGATGCAGTACAGGAATGGCAGTGAAGTATTGAACTGATGCCAACTCCACCCCCACCCTGCAGAGATGGACAGGCATTGGGGTGAGTCTTTGGGTCGTCGCCCATAACAGTCACGCAATTTCACCTCTCCCTAACCTGCAGACACTTACAAGTTTCGAGGTGTGCTTTGAAGTGTTCAGGCTTTACACTCATCTCATTCCATAAGGAAATACACTGAAAAGGGTGCAGTATAGGAGAATGGGGTGAACTCTTCGGCCAAAGGGTCCAAAGCGCACCTCGATGCCTGCCACTGGCTGCACGGTGGGGCTGGAATGGCATGAGCATTACTGTCGACAGTCCCAAGTCACACCCCTGACACCTGTCAGTCCCTACAGGGTAAGGCGTTATGGTCAAAAACCCTAACACACTGGGCATTTCTTTGTATTTTTACTCCAAGTGTTCTACATGGGCTTTTTGTGATCCCACCACATGAACAGTGACAGTATCAGTTCATTAGCGGAAAGGTGATTTTGCACAGCGACTACGCCGTTTGGTGTCACAGGTGCAAAAACACATTTTGAACAGGATGTAAGAAATGACAGCTGTACTTTCATGAGGAAGTGTAAAAAATGGCAATGTTGAAAATCTGGAGTGAAAATATAAAAAAACTGGTGAAGTCACGAGTGTGTGTAGAAACTGCTCAACGCACACCCATAATGTAATTAGTTTTGGAATTTTTTTGCAACAGATTTTCAACATAGGCATTTTGGGACCTCCACTCATGAACAGTGTCACAATGATTTTCTTAATCTGTCCCAAACACTGATTTCCCACAGTGACCATGCTATTCTGTGCCAGAAGTGCAAAAACACATTTCAGCTAGAGTTTGAAAAATGACAGCTGTACTGTTCATAAGGAGGTGTGGAAAAATGGCAGTGTTGAAAATCTGGACTGAAAAGATTATGAATTTGTGAACTTATGAGGGTGTGTGGAAATTGCACAATTCACACTCGTAACACAGTTATTTTATGGACTTTTGTCACCAAATTTTCAACATAGCCAGTTTAAGACCTCTGCTCGTGAACAGTGTCACTGTGATTTTCTTACTCTGTCCCCGAACATTGATTTCACACACCAACCACTCCACTGTGTGCTACATATATGAAAACACATTTCAGGTGAGTTGTACTGTTTATGAGGAAGTGTGGCAAAATGACAATGCTGAAAATCAAAGTTGTGAACATGCGTAGGAACTGCGCAATGCACGCTTGTAAAACAGTCATTTTTGGGAATTTTTTTCACCAAATTTTCAACATAGGGTTTTTGGGGACTGACTCATGGACAGTGTCACTGTGATATTCTTAATCTGTTCTGAACAGTGATTTCACACATTGACCGTGCCATTGTGCGATACATGTGAGAAAACACATTTCAGATGAGATGTGAAAAATGACAGCTATACTGTTCATAACAAGGTATGGTAAAATGGCAATGTTGAAAATCTGGAGTGAAAATACAAAAAATGTTCACAGTTATGAGCGTGCGTAGGAACTGCACAACACATGCTCGTAAAACAGTTATTTTTGGGAATGTTTTCACCAAATTTCAACATAGGGTTTTTGGGGGCCTACCTCATGAACTGTGACACTGTCATTTTGTTAATCGGTCCCGAAAGGTGGTTCCACACAGTGACCGCAAAATCTTCTTTAAGGGACCGAATAATGAAATCACAGTGGACTGAGATCTGGAGGTTGGGTCCCAAGAACCGCATGTTGAAGATTTGGTGAAAACATTCCGAGAAATGGCCAAGATATGCACCAAAGTTGAAAAACAATTTATGCCATTATATAGCTTACTGGCATTTCTTCAGTTTGCAGACAGCTTTGAAGAGTGCAGACGTGTTCCCAGTCCACCGAAGATCATCGCGCCAGGCTCCGGAGGTAAGTATGGGGTGGGGGCGTGTCGGGAGGTGGGGTATGCAAAGGTTAGGCCCAAGTTGGGGGAGGGCCTACTGGAATCAACGAGGGACCATGTTCTAGTTTACAGGTTTATTTAAAAAAAAAACCTTGCAAGAAGGTTCTCTTTTTTGCAGGGGCATTTAATTTTGACAAGCTGGGGTGGGCTCCCAGCATGCCACCTGAGTGTTTGGGGGAGCTGTAGCTCACAAGGGATTGGGCACCCCCATCGGCACATACTGAGTGCTGGGGGGGAACAAGATCCTAGGGGATAGGGCACCCTCCTCGACACACAAGAAATTGGGGGGGGGTGCATTATGCTGATGGGGAGTGGGCTCTCCTGTTGGCAAAACTACCAGGAAGGGGACATGTCAACAGGGGTATTGGGCACCCCCTGTTGGCACAAATAAGTGGGGGGTGTGGCAAGATCTGAGGAGAATTGGGCACCCCTCGGCACACAACAAATTTGGGAGGGGGGACATTATGCCGACGGGGAGTGGGCTCCACTTTGGCAAATTGAACTGGAATAGGGCATGCTGACAGGGGGATTGGGTCCCTAATTGACTTTTGTTTTTCACTGAAATGTTTCAACAGGAAGGCACACTGAACAGCGGGTGGTGGCTTTCCATCAGCTTCTTGGGGACTGTAAGAAGCCGAAGGAGAAGCCGTCGCCATAGGGACACCAATCAGCTGTTTTGGTAGCTTGTAATGCACCAAAACAGCTGATTGCATGGTGATGTGGCCCAAATTTCTTGACGCATTTAGGCATTTTCCCTAATTGCTGAAAGCAATGTGTTTCTTGCACATGCGTGCAAACAACACAAAAAAGAATCATTTGAAATATCATCTTTTGCCTAAAAACAGTTAAAATCAACATTTGCAAATATTTACTTTAGCTCCATAGCTCAGTGTACACATACCTGCCACTACAGATGGTTACACAGTAAAACAGGTATTCAGATTTCATGCTTGAAATATAGATTGTGATCAGTGGGCACTCAAGTAACGCTGGGACATCATAGATCAAATATAGATTGTGGTCAGTGGTCACTCCAGGAACAGTGGGACACTGTAGATCACAGAGTGACAGTGATATTATAGCTGTTGATGCTCAGCCACTTGGGCTACTGGATCCCTAAATCCAGCCTGGTGTTCGAGCAAGCATTAAGCTAGGCAGGGAAATGGGTAGACTGGATGGACCTCTGGATCTTTTTCTGCAAGCACAATCTATGTTTTTATGTTTCTATGTTTTCTTATTACTGTCAGGTTGCCTTCCTACTATCCTCACTCTGCTTTTATTCCACATTGTTAAAAATGCTTTACTTTTATTCTTGCCTGTGTGAACTGCCATTTCTTGGTTTGCATTCTTTTTAATTATGTTTTATTCAGTAAACAGTCTGCCCTCCTAATGGCACTTCGCCCCATGATCACTAATCTTCTGTTACTGGTTATCCACCACTTTCCCAGGGCCACAGACGGAAACATAGAGACATAGAATTTGAAAGGACCACCCAGTCTGCCCAGATGGGCCCTGCCTAGTCTTTCTCCGAAGACCATAACTGGTCTTTGGCGACCTTCCCTCCTTGCAGCCTACTTACTAATATTCTCCTATGGCTATCCTATGCATGCTTAAAGTCCCTTACTGTTTTATCCTTCACTACTTCCTCTTGCAGTCTGTTCCAGGTGTTCACCACTCTTTCAGTGAAGTAGTACTTCCTCCTATCGCTCTTAAACAGCCCCCTTTCAGGTTCTTCCCATGGCCTAATTGGCCTGGTGCTCTTTCCTACTTGAAAGAGATTTCCATCCAGTACCCTGCTTACCCTGTGAAGTACTTGCAGATCTCCATCATGTCCCCTCTTGCTCTTCTCTCTCATACTTTGTGCATATTGAGATCCTTCAGTCTCTCCTCATCGCGATTTTGATGAAACCCATGCACCATTTTAGTTGCCCTCCTCATTATTGCCTCCACATTGTCTATGTCCTTTCTGAAGTGCAGCCATCAGAACTTTACACAATACTCCAGGCGAGGTCTCAACAGTGAGAAAAAGATGTGGTGGATGACCTGCCCTGTTGGTCATGGGGAGCCATGCTGGGGTGCTGACATCATCTCAGCAGACATGGGGCTTTCTTATCCATGTTTTCATGCTGAGGGTGCCAGTATGAAGTGATGTTCATGCATACATGAGCATGTGTACATGCTTGCATCCAGAGGCTTCCCCTCTCCTTTTGTTTTGCACCAACTGTGCTGCCTAATGGCTATACCACCTCTTGGAGACAGCACAATACTTCTTTCTGTTGGAAATTACCGACAGTTTGCCAGCTCCACCCCCCACATACACACCTAATCCTTTGGAAGAGCTGTGGGAGGAAAGCAATTAGCTCCTTCAATGTGAGAAGGAAACTGAAACACCTCTGAGACAACAAACCTTTTCAACAAAAAAAAAAACAAGAATAAAATAAAACACAGTGTCAAACAGTAATTTTGCTTAGCCCAATGATAAAAAAGTCACAAAAATGTAAGCTCCACCTGCAATAATTTCAGAGAAGATATACGCTGTAAGAAACACTTTGCTACAGAGAAAAATAAAGCAGTAACAGAAGATATACCTTGCAAAAGACAATCTGAATCAGAAGATTACAGCAGTAATCTGTTAGCACACACCTGTAGGCACACCTTGTAATAATGCAGAAGAAGGTATACCAGCAACAACAATTTGAATCAAAAAAATAAAGCAATGAAATGTTAGCAACAAACAGTAGCAATCCTGTTTCATTAGCTATTCATATTGGCTATATTTTATCCTTGTGCATTTATGTACACTAACATGCTTAACAAGACAAGTGGCAAGAACAGTGGCTATGGAGGGACTCAGTCCAAGAAGGAGACTGACACAGCACAGCAGCAGCACCATATCTTCAGCATTAATAAAGTATTTTCCTGTTCTGGAGAACATTTGGGGAAGTGACAAGAAAAGTGACTGTGAAGTAGGGCTGTGTGGAATGTTGAAATTCTGACAGAATGGAATTCTGCAGAATTTAAAAAATTTATTAATTTCTGTTACTTAAGGAATTTTGACATTCCACACATAGCATTTTTTTTTGCAGAATAATAAGCTGCAGTGCACCTAAACCATGGATTCTTTTTCTGCAATCCACAGAAAAGTATTCCACTGTGTACATGATCTGCAGAAAATTATTCCACAGTTTGCACAGAAATGCTTTTCGAAATTCCTCAGAATTTAAAAAGAAATTCTATGAAGCATTTCTGAAGCCCAATTGCCATTTCACAGCAATTCTGACAGTGGAATTTCAGATTCTGCACAACCCTCCTGTGGAGGGACTCAGTCTGAGAAGGCAATTGACACAGCACAACAGCAGCACCACCATATTGTCTGCATTAATAATTTCTAGTCTAGATCTGAGGAAATTTCAGGAAGTGACAAGAAATGTGGCTGTGGAGGGACAATCTAACAGTGCAAGTGGGTGACTGGCACGGTGAAGCATCAACTGTAGGACTGCCAACAAAAAGTCAAGGAGTAGACAATTTTGATATGGCAATGTTCATGCACTTTATAAATAAGTAATACAATATCAGCCAATCAAGAGGCAGAACCACTGCACCTCTTATTCTGAGTACTGTATGCTGTCATGTAGTAGCAGTAGGAGGGAGCACACTACTTTGGTGCCATGGGAGAGGGCAATAAAAAAAACATAAATACTGTAAAATTATTAGAATAACTGATGACCCCCATGCCAGCTTGCTTCATTTAGTTTTCAAAAGCCATAATAACCCAGTCAGATGTCACACCAAGGTTATTTATGGCTTTTGCGAAACTCAAGCTCCACGGTCTCACTCACACACTACAAGTGAGGGAACAAAAGCCATTCAAAAACCAAACATCTTGCACCAGTTATTGTAAAACAGGTGTGTGTGTAATGAGGCTGTTTTTATACACCCTTGGTGTGATGATCTAATAAACCTCTCAAGTTTTGCTGGCAAGGTTTATAGATTATCACACACCTCAGTAGTATATAAAACCTTATAACACACAGCTGCATATGCATTATTTTCTATATAAATCACTAATATGGCCCCAGAGGAAAATCTCTTATGCTGTAAGAGACTCCTGTACTGAGGTTTGGGCAGACAGAACTGCTGCATTTGCTTCATGGTCCTTTCACCCAAACCTCACACTCAAGAGTTTTTATACTATAAGAGACATCCATGGATGCCCTATTACCTTATAGTATATGTAAACCACAGTGCTTTAAAATGTAAATAGAAGCGCAAAGAGATGAGAATGATATTTTTTGAAGGTTACGTTTATTGTCATTCGATTAACAAACTATTACAACACTAAAAGATTTAAAAAGTATTACTAATAGATCAAGGAGACTTTTTAAAGCTAAAAACACTACAATAACCAGCAGTAGGAAGCAACATTTCAGACGCGATTGATTTTGTAAAATAGGAATGAATCAGCCTTAAAATAAATTATACTATAGAAAAAGTGAGTGCATAGCCCTTATAGGAGCCCTAATTGAGCTCTATTAGGGGGTGCTTGGATCCAAATTCTTACTGTAGCTCAACATTTTGATTAAAATGTATAATTTGTGATTAAGAGGCATCCAAAATATTTATAACTTACTAAAAGGAATTACATCATGGTTTCATTTGCTTCTGATAGAGTCAATTTCAGATCTAAAGTTCCCCTAGTAGTAAAGTTGCAATAAACATCCCACAAGAATTCCATAATTGAAGATTCTCACGTAACCCCACAATGCTATGTAGGAAAATCAAACCCACAGTTGTACCCAAAATGCTTGTGATTCAGTAAACCTACAAAGCTTCTGTCAGAGTAAAACCTGGGTTAAAGTACTAATGTCTCCTACTAGAGGATAGGATTGATTTGCAGAAGACAAACTATACATTACTATTAATTATGAATATAATACTATAAACCTTAAAAATGCTTGTATTATCCCCCAATCTTATCCCATAGCCAGGGTTAAGCAATGTCCATAGCCACCTGTTTTCCAAGCTGAGCAACTCCCAAAGGAGCTTCCAATAAGTTTAGAAACAATGCAACACTGGTGGATTCCACAGACATGTGGCTTAGGCCTTAGTGAGACATTCACAAGAGGTCATGTTGTGTAAGGTATCCATGCCTTCCAAGTGTTGTATGAATAAATCCAATTTTAACTCTATCAAAAGTTAGATGTTAACAAATCCCATAAAACTGAAGGGGGGGCACTTCTTCATGGACATCAAACAGATCAGATATCATGTATTTCTCTGAGATTAAGGTCCAAATAAAACTGTATAGTAAGCATGCTTTCTTAGAAATGTATAAAATATAAAACAAACAGCAACATCTGTAAATACACAAACTAAAAAGAAAAATAACAAATAATTATATTAAACAGATATTTCCAAAGATAGTAGGTATCTTAGAGATCTTCTGAGGTGAGTATACCAAATGACACTAACAAAATGAACAACAAAAGCATTTAATTAATAATACTGGTCCACAGAGATGGCACACTGGTATGCCCTATGTACAATAAATGTTCCGACTTGTTAGTTTCACTTCTTGTTCATCCTAAATCACATCCCATCGGCAAGGATATATATATACATACATATATATATATATATATATATATATATATATATTATGTTTCACATAGTAAGTGCTAACTTTTTGTATAACACATATACACTCTTAGTAGCAGAAAAAGAAGGCTAAAAATTCATTTAATGAGTGCAAGTCACCAAATAACAGGGCAGTACCAAATTAGTTCATTTTATGACTCCAAAACAGTTCCAGAGGCATCCCCACTGTGACATAGATATCACAGCCTTCAATAAGAAAGTTTAATGTGTAATTCATTAACCACAGGCGGGATGTTTCCCCAACATAACCTGCTTTCATTAAGTCAAATAAAAGTTAACCTTATGAGACTTAAAACATTGATCATATTCCCTAAGTGTTGGGTAGCAAGTATTAATCAGAAAAGTGTCTTTAATGCCAATGACCAGCAGCACAATCTCATGCTCCTTGAAGTTCATAGTAGCAGCAGAAAAATGCTCCATTGAGCTTAGTCATTCATTTATTAGCCTACATTAGCCATTCAGCCACTCCAAACCAAATAACAAAGTCATACTTGGGGCTTCTCTGTTTTTCTTTTTTTTTTAGTTATAATTGAAACAGTTTGCACAGTAAACTGAAGTGGATCCTTATAGGCAAACAACAAATAGATATACATGAGTACAGGCTCCACAAAAGGAGCTAAGAATCCATAGAGGGAAGTTAGCCCAGTGGCCAATGTCCATTGGTTTAGATGGCTGTACTCAAAAAGAGTTTTGCCCTTGAAACTGTTATTTAAAACCGTCAGTTCATTGGCCATATTGTGAAGCAGCGCTATTCCTTACAAACTAATGTGGACTGAGCAAAGTCAGTCAAGAGATCAAGCTCTATATTTATTATTCATTCTCTACCGCAGGGGTTCTCAAATGGTGAGGCGCCTCTCCTGGGGAGGTGCAAACTCGTTCCAGGGGAGGCGCGGAGACGCGATTCCGATTTGCGTTCTACCGTGCTGTACATTCTGCATCTCGGATCCCTACCAAGTTCAATTCTGTATGTGCTAGCAGCTGCTAGAGTAGTAGGCAGGGGGATTCTGAGCCAGCCAATGCCTGTGCAAAACAAGGTCTTCAGCAGACCAATAGAAAGCCCAGAATATGTGCCCAATCAGAGAGAGGTGGCTGTAGCCAATTGGTATTGTGCATTTGCAGCCAATCATCACCCAGCTCCCTCAACCAATGAGCAGCTTCGTAATGTGCGACGTCGTCATCAATCCCGGAAATAAAATGCCATGCCATGCGTGCGGTTGAATGGAGACTCCGACTGGAATTTATATTGCGGTGGTTTTTTTTTGGATCCCCTGCAAGTCGCTTTTAATGACGCTCGTCTTCCGACTCCTGAAGCCGCTACCTGCCAACTCCGCCTGTCAACTGCCGCCGCCCTTCAGCTGCTATAGTCTCCACCGTGGAACGCTGATTGCCGCAGACAGAGCTCCAGAGACTACTGGTGACATCCTTTTGCAGACGGGATCCTTCCTCAGACTTCAGGTAAAAATTCTACTGTACTTTGGAAGCTCCAGTGGGGTTTGGTCTGGCTGGCCTCACGGGGGGGGGGCGCTGCCTGATGGCCTGACTGGGAGGTGGGGGTTCTGATGGCCTGACTTGAATGTGGGGGTGCTGCTTGATGGTCTGTCTGGGAGGTTTGGGGGTGCTGCCTGATGGCCTGTCTGGGAGGTTTGGGGGTGCTGCCTGATTGATGGCCTGACTGGGAGGAGGGGTGCTGCCTGATGGCCTGTCTGGGAGGTTTGGGAGGTGCTGCCTGATTGATGGCCTGACTGGGAAGTGGGGTTTGCTGTCTGATGGCCTGACTGGGAGGTGGGGGGTGCTGCCTGATGACCTGACTGGGAGGTTTTGGGGGCGGTGCTGCTGATGGCCTGACTGGGAGGTTTGGGGGTGCTGCCTGATGGCCTGTCTGGGAGGTTTGGGGGCTGCCTGATTGATGGCCAGACTGGGAGGTGGGGGGTGCTGCCTGATGGCCTGTCTGGGAGGTTTGGGGGTGCTGCCTGATTGATGGCCTGACTGGGAGGTGGGGGTGCTGCCTGATGGCCTGTCTGGGAGGTTTGGGGGTGCTGCCTGATGGCCTGTCTGGGAGGTTTGGGGGTGCTGCCTGATTGATGGCCTGACTGGGAGGTGTGGGGGTTCTGATGGCCTGACTGGGAGGTGGGGGGTGCTGCCTGATGCCCGGCCTGATGTGCCTCATGCCTCTCATGTGGGGGGAGGAACTGTATTGCCTCACAGCTGATCTGGCCTGAGTGGGAGTTTGGGGGGGCTGATGCCTCTTATGGGGGGGATGATGCCTCTCGTGGTGGGGTGTGGTAGCTTGAGCAGGTGTTCGATGCATACCTCTCAACCTCTTCCTCATAAATCAGGGACAAGGCTTAAAAAAAAAAATCGGGGACACATCTTCAAAATTCGAGAGATCCACCCATAAAGCTGGTAGAATATGGGGCTTAGTGTAAAATGCATTTTCTAAAGAAGAAGAAGTCTGTAACTTTAAGGCTTGACCTTGTTCTGTGCTTATGGTTCCCACTGAGCCACAAAAACACAAATTTTAGGAGGAACACAGTAAAATTTTGAGGCAAAATCAGGGACGTCCCTGAAAATCAGGGACACTTGAGAGGTATGGTTCGATGTGGTGATTGGGGGGACTGATGCTTCTCTGCTGGTCTGTTCTCAAGCTGGGATTTGCAGTGTTGGGGATGTAGGGAGGTGCCTGTACTGCCTCGCTGGTCCAGTCTGGTGGGGGGACAGTTATACGAAATGTCTCTTGGCTGCTTTGCCCAGGGGTAATGCTGCTGCTAACAGAGCCTGGGGAAGGGGGATGCATTTCATGGTCGTGGTGATGCTGCCTCAGTGATAGTTAAAGCAGGTATTTGATGTGGTGATTGGGGGACTCTGATGCCTCTTAGCAGGGATTTGTCGTGGTGGTGGCAGGTTGGGGCGGGGTTGGCTGTAATATCCCGCAGCTGGTCTGGCCTGAGTGGATGGTGGTGGTGTCACGCATGAGCCTGAGCAGGGGGAATGGGTGAAACCATGCTTGGGGGGGGCATGCCCCTTAGCTGGTTTGCCGAGGATGGTGATGCTAAGCTGCATGATGTCTCTGCGGGGTGTGCCATTTTATTCTTGGTTGGGCTGTTTCAGCAGTGGCCCAGAGCCGGGGGGGGGGTCACCCAAGATGCCTTTCTATGCTGTGCAAGCCTGAAATGGCCCCTATCCTATTTATATGGTTGTTGAATGAGAACTCCTCTTTTAGGGTGGGACACTTTGGAGTGAAGGGCCTGCTTGTCTTGCTTGGGTGTGGGGACCTTCCCTAGGTCTGTTCAAGAGTGCCCATATCCTTCTCCACACCTATGGCATTCAACTGCAAAGCAGCTGCATCTGACTGAACCACCAGTTTATGTGGTGGTGTGTTGAAATGGTGGCATGTGGTTTATATGTGATGCTTCTGTGTGGGGTTCAAATGTTAGTTTTTGTAACTGATGTTGGGATGGGGTAGCCCGTGTGTTTGGGCAGGGGTTTTGGAATGAATAACCTGATGCTGTTGCCTACTACCCACGTAAGTCCAATTTACAACGTTGGAGCTAACGGAAAAGGAAATTGTGGTAAGTATAATTGTTCCTGTTCTCCCACTGATACCCACTTCTGTCTGAGGAAAAGAAACCTACATCTGGCCTGTATGGTGGGAGTGGGGCGGGAGTGAAGGACCTGCTGTATGAGTTTTTGGAGTGATTTGCTGGGTGTGTTTTGACCGAAGGACCTACTGGCGTGGCACCAGTGCCACTGGGTAACTACTGAAGCACCGTCCTACCTTAGGAAGGAAGTGCTTTTATTTGTTTTGTTTGGCATCCTTGTGTCATTTATAATTGTTGCTGCTGCTGGCCCAATATGATTTGGGCCATTACTAGAGTAGTGTTGTCCTTGTGCTGAGAGATTTAAGTGTCAGTATCAGTGTGGCTCAGTTGGTAGCACATCCATCTCTGGACCAGAGGGTTGTGGGTTCTGATACCACACTGGGATTGGAATCGTAACGGAGCGCTGGCACCATTGCAGTATTCAAGGGGTGGTATGCTGCACTAGTGCTGTCCTTTGGATGAGACATTAAAACCACGGTCCCCTGGCTTCTACCTGTCCTGGTGGGTGTCCAGGTGGAAGAAAAAGTCATAGAACCCCTGGCATTCTTTGCAAAGAGTAGGCAGAGGATATTCCCAGTGCATGGGCCAATAGCCCCCTTCACATAACTGATCCATGCAATTGTCAATGATTGCGAATGGGCCTGCATCTGGGGGAGCATATAAGATGTATTCGGGGGGTATGGGGTTGAAATGGCTCATGTTTTTTTGCTTATTTATTATATTGATTTGGGCTGGGTGGTGGAATTAGACTTGTTTCCCGCAGATTTAAAATGGTGCTGTTGTGCATATGTGATGTCTCTGACTTGTAATGCATGGTTTTAAAGTACACACTTTCTTTTTGCCTTTCTGATGTGGGCTGGGTGTGAATGAGGAGCCAGCATTTTAGATGGGGGGCTTTAGGCGGGTCACTAGCTTTGCTTAGGCTCTTACCCACATATATCTCCCCATTGACAATGGACAATGTTGGAGCTAAAGAAAGGAAATTATGGTAAGTGACAGAATTTCTCTTATCCTCTCGCGTACTCAATGCCTTTTGCTAGTTTAAAAAGACCTGGCGTATGGATCTGGCCTTCGGGAGGGCTTGGACCTGAGCAAAAGGGTTTGCTTGGCTCTGGAGGACACAAAGGACCTGCACTAAAGTCTGAATGCACAGTACATTTATCTGCATGGGTAGCACCTTTGACATGAAGGACAGATGAGATGTAGCAGAGCAGTTTTGAGTAGTAAAATGAAGGCATCCCTCCTGGCTGGTCATGTCTAGTGCAAGGTGGGATGGAGGTTGTTTTGGGACTACGGCTATGGACTACAGCTTGTGATGCTGGGTCTCTGTGTGTATGAATGCCTGTGTTTTGCAAGTCAAGGCAGTCTGGGGTTTCAAAGTGCGGCAAGGTGGTCACTCTGCAGTGGTCCTGCCTGAACTTTGTCTGGGGGGGGGATGATTACAAAGTGCTCGTTCTGATCTGGTCCTGCCAGAGCTGTGTTGGGGTGGCTGATTACGTCTTACAAAGTACTGCTGCTGCGTAGCTGCAGTCCTTCACTAATGATCCTGTCCTACTGGAGATCTGTTGGGAGGTACATTTACAAGGTGACTCAAAGCAACAATCTTGATCCTGCCAGAGCTGCTGCTGGCAGTTGCCTGATTAAAAAGGGATGCACCTGCCCAGTCTTGATATTTCAGATATTGCTTTTTTATGGCTTCTTCTTTCTTCAAATTGTGCTTCAATTAATAAGTGGTGTTCTTCTTGTCAGTGTGCCTCAGTTGGTGGTACATCTGCCTGTGGACCAGAGGGTTGTGTGTTCTCGTCCCACACCAGGATTGGACGCATGCCAAAAACACTGGCATCCAGTGCTGTATTTGGGGGCAGTACTACTAGGAGTTCAGCCTTCGGATGCGCTGTCAAACTGAGCTCTTCTTCTAACCTCCTGGTGGGTGTCCAGGTGAAAGTAAATCAATGCACTTTTGCAAAGTAGGGTTCAGTTCCGTATTCCCTTGTTTAACCATAAAATAAGTTCATACAATTGTCCAGGCTGTGTCTGGTTGCTGATGTGCGATATGGTCGCCACTTCAAATTCAGTCACTTCACTACCAGTCTACCATTGCTTGTTTAGTGCTTTGGGATACACTGCGTATGAAAAGTGCTATATTCTTCTTCTTCGCGGGCATTGTGTCTGTAGCAGTTGTACTGTAGCAGTTCTGGTGGAACATTTGGGCATGCCCAGGATGGTCTGGCCGCAGACTGGCTTAATTGATGTCAACTTCTCATCAATATGAATTTTTCGTTGCATTGTAGACAAAGAATGGATCGCTTTCTGATTGGAAAGAAATGTGTGCAAAGGAGATGGAACCTGTTGGGCAGAGAGAACCTCAAGCAAAACGCAAGGCCAGAAGATATGATGAGGACTATCTGAAACTAGGATTCACCTGGATCGGAACCAGTGATGCACCACGACCCCAGTGTGTGGTGTGTGCTGAGGTTCTGGCACAAGACAGTATGCGGCCCTGCAAGCTAAGGCGTCATCTGGAAACAAAGCACCCCAGCTTACTTTCAAAACCAGTGGAGTTCTTCAAAAGAAAACTGAGCAAACTGCGAGGCCAAAAAAAAGTTGTGGAGCACCATGGGACTGTTCCTGTAAAAGCGGTCAAAACATCATATCTTCTACGTCTGAGAATTGCCAAAGCTGGGAAGCCACACAAAATTGGAGAAGAGCTGCTAATTCCTGCTGCAAAGGAAATGTGTTCAGTGATGCTTGGAGAGAAAGCAGCTGCACAGCTGGAAGCAATCCCTCTTTCAAACAACACAGTTTGCCGTCGTATTGAGGACATGTCTGCAGATGTGAAGCATCAGATCGTAGATTCCATTCATCAAAGCCCATTCTTCTCTCTGCAGATAGATATGTCCACTGATATAGCAGATGCTGCACAGCTTCTGGTGTATGTTCGGTATGCCACGGACGCAGATCTTCGGGAGGAGTTTCTATTCTGCCATGCACTTCCTACGAGAGCAACTGGGGAAGAGCTGTTTCGTCTGCTGAATACTTTCATTGAGAATGAAGGCCTTGATTGGAGTCGTTGTGTTGGTATCTGCAGTGATGGAGCTCATGCAATGACTGGAAGACACAGCGGAATGGTGACCAGGGTACAAGCAGTGGCTCCCAATGCTCTCTGGAACCACTGCATGATTCTCAGGGAAGCTCTGGCAGCCAAGAGGATGCCAGATGAACTCAACAAAGTTTTGACTGATGCAGTGAAAGCCGTGAACTTCATCAAGGCACGTCCAGTGAATTCAGACTGTTTTCAGTACTGTGTGAAGAGATGGGAGCGAAACACACACAGCTGCTCTTGCACACTGAGGTCCGCTGGTTGTCCGGGGAAGTGCTGACCCGCCTCTATGAACTGCATGATGAAGTCCGATATTTCTTGCAGACTGTAACTCTCCACTTGTGGAACATTTCCACAATCAACAGTGGCTTGCTTTGCTTGCATTACTGGCAAATATCTTTGACAGACTGAACTCTCTGAATCTGTCACTTCAAGGATGGGATGCCAGTGTTTTCTGATCAGGGACAAAATCAAGGCATTTGGTTCCAAGCTTGAACTTTGGTCCACATGAGTGCAGCAAGGATCAGTTGCCACATTTCCAACCTTGGAGGATTTTCTTCAGGAAAATGAAATTTCAGTTGACTGTGTCAAAGCAGTAATTACAGAACATTTATGTGGGCTGCAAGGCAAGCTACGAGACTACTTCCCTGAACATAGCAGAGAGGACAGTGACCAGTGGGTCAGGAATCCCTTCATTTTCAAGCCAAGCTCTGCAGACTCCTTATCGCCAGAAGAACAGGAGAGCCTCATTGACCTGGCTACAGACCCAACTCTGAAGGTCTCTTTTGCCCAACAGCCCCTTGCAAAGTTTTGGCTGTCAGTTGGACTTGAATTTCCAGCACTGAAAAATCGAGCTCTTGCTGTACTTATGCCTTTTGCCTCAACATATCTTTGCGAATCTGGATTTTCAGCACTGACTGCAATAAAAGCAAAGTATCGGGCCCGTCTTAAAGTTGAAGATGACTTGCGCCTCTACCTTTCAAATGTAAAACCAAGAATATTACAGCTGACTGCACAAAAACAGGCTCACAGGTTGTCCTCTTAACAGACTGGCATTATTTGATTAACAGGCAGCAGAATTTACAATACATTTTACTACACAACAATAAACATACTTCTTATTTAACAGTGTGTGTGTGCTTTTGTGAGTTATTCATCATTACTGGTATCTGGCAAGGTACAGTGGTAATCATGCAAAAGGTGACCGGAAGCGCAATTTAGTCAATGTGCAGTGCGCTAATGATCAATTTTTATGCGATTACCGCCATATGCAAATGAGGTCATGACTAATGGGGAGGCCTGGAAGTCTTCCAAGTCCAGTAGGGGAGGCTCGCCATGGCAAGGTCTGAGAACCCTTGCTCTACCACATTGAGAACGCATGGACTCATCAACATTAGAAGAGTTCCACAAAGTGCGCATTAAACCTCTGAGCTGCAGTATACCCTCTATAAATGTATCCCTTCGGCTGGGCCATAAGATAACAAAAATGTATACCTGCAGATTATCATTTCTTGTAGCTTCCATCCACATTTTGCAATAACACATAAAAACTGTGGTTTTCCTCAAGCATCTATGCCCCCAGCTCAGGTCTGAATTAAGGAGACTCCATCTCAATACTGCAGGGTGTGAGCGACATTTGAATTCCCTACTTGTCGTCTTGACAACAGAATTCAGTGGAGACACAAAGAATATATTGCTCATCTGAGCATAGTGTTTTTTTTTCATTATTTAAAAATGAGATATCCTTCCTTTCTCACAGGCAACAACAGCGTACCTGTAGTAGACGAACATAGTGCATATTGGCATGTATTGTGTATTCCAACAGAAAGAAGGGTTAAAAGGTCAGGTTAGTTGATATCTTGGAGGTAGAAGACTTGGTTTCCTGGCCAAGGCACCTAGCTTCCCCTGAGCTCTTTCCTTCTAAGACTGCTTGAAAGGCAGAGTAGAGAAACTTACCAGAGCAAGGAAAAAGGATTAAGACTTATTTTGGCTAAGCAGATTTACTGTGTGGTGTTGTTTTAATTTTTTACTCACAGGATTGCTACTGTTTGTTGCTAACATTTCATTGCTTTATTTTTCTGATTCAAATTGTTGTTGCTGGTATACCTTCTTCTGCATTATTACAAGGTGTGCCTACAGGTGTGTGCTAACAGATTACTGCTGTAATCTTCTGATTCAAATTGTCTTTTGCAAGGTATATCTTCTGTCACTGCTTTATTTTTCTCTGTAGCAAAGTGTTTCTTACAGCGTATATCTTCTCTGAAATTATTACAGGTGGTGCTTTACAGGTTTTACAGTTTTATTTAACATTAGGATAAGCTTTCAGGGTTACTGCATTTGTTGTTGACTGATTGTTTCTGCTCTTATCTCCTTGTTCTTTCGTCTGTGGTTCTTCTTTTCAGCAGGGGAAGTGCCAGCCAACCACCCCACACTACACTCCTTTTATAGGGTGCCACAGTTGTGACATTTCCTGTGGCAGAGCAGGAAGGGCGGATCAGTGGGGCCTCCACAAGGTGAGCTCATTTACAGGGGCACTAGTAATTTAACTTGTTATAACAAGTTAAACAAAAACAAAACACAATCAAACCATTATTGCATTTTTTTCCTTTTTTTCCTTCTAATTACTCTGACTAGGTTATAAACCCAGCAACTTATCTGGAATGGATATCATTAACTGCAGGTACTGTGGAACAATTTTCAGAAGGACAGTCTTACAGGATTTAGGACACTGTCCTACATGCTGGGCCTTTGGAGATCTTAGGGCTCAGCTCCAGGCAGCATGTGCAGAGATTGCACACCTCAAATTTCATATTCAAGAGGAAATACATTATAAGAACCACCCGCCATTTCCCCAGCATCCGACAGAAAAACCTCGACTGCAGAGGGTAGTTGGTCCAGGAGGTTGGCAGGTGGTTAGGAGGGGCAAATCGGGTTCCCCATCACTCTCTGCTCTCCAACATGTTACCACCAAAAACCATATAAACACTACAAACAGGTATCTGCCTCTATCTCAGAAATCAAACAAAGAGGCAGAAGATACTGCAGAGCAGGACACTGCAGCACAGGAGCTAGCACAACAAAACTCACCCAAATCAGGAACCAAAACAAAAAAAGCAAAAAGGAAATCCAAAAAACTTCTGATCATAGGAGACTCCATGATTCAGGGAGTTGATACACATCTCCAGCCAGGGGTAATGGTCAGATGTCTCCCAGGTACATCAGCATGGAGAGACACTGACCGCATTACTAAAATTGTTCACAAAGCAAGAGAAAACATTGATGTCCTAGTACACATAGGGACTAATGATCTCACCAGCCGGTCAGTTGGGGAGACCAAGGAACACCTGACCAGGCTGGGTGACAAACTATCATCCATTTTGTCCAGCATCTCCTTCTCTGAAATTCTGCCAGTCTGGGAGAGGGGAGCAGATGGACGGAAGGTCAGAGAAGAGGAGATAGGGGAGCTAAACATGTGGCTCAAGGGCTGGTGCCAGGAAAAAGGACACAGATTTGTAGGGAACTGGCAACAGTTCTGGGAGCGAAAGTTCTTTAAATTTGATGGACTGCATCTGACTAAGGAGGGAGTCAGTGCATTGGGGCAGAAGTTTGATGTCTTTGCAGAATATTTAAACTAGCAAATGGGGAGAGGGGTGCAGCACCCCATATGTCGAATGGGAAGAACACCCCTACCCCCTCAGCTAGTGGTCAAACAGGGATTCAGCATGTTTGCAGTTCATTTGCATCACCAGGTAAGAAAAAAGGTTTGTCTCCCCATACGACACACAGGGGTAATGCCAAACCTCACCCAACTAACACACTGAAATCTGGCCAATGGAAAATCATGTACACAAATGCTCACATCATGGGAAATAAGATCCCAGACCTGCAGGCAATAATGTCAGAGGCTAAACTGGAAATAGTAGCAATTAGTGAGACGTGGTTTACCAGTAACCACACTTGGGAGACTTCAGTACCTGGCTATGTATTGTTCAGAAAGAGACCGAGGTGCAAAAGGGGAGTGGCCCTGTATGTCAATGAAAATATCAAATCTACAGAAATTCAGAATACACATAAGAGCCAGAAGAACTGTGGGTCACCCTGGAAACAGGAAATGGGACAGCCATAAGAACTGGGGTTGTCTACAGGCCCCAGACCAGGGGAGACATAGACAAATTACTATTAAAGATACACAATACATGACAGCTAAAGGGGAGGTTCTGATAATGGGAGACTTCAACATGCCGGATACAGATTGGTCAATACCAGCAGGAACATCTGCCAGAACTAGACACATAGTGGATTCCCTGCAGGGGAAGGGCCTCAAACAACTGGTACAGCAACCCACAAGAGACAGGGCTATCCTAGATCTAGTACTGACTAACAGGGAAGGGATCACAGATCTCCAGGTAGAAGGTCACCTGGGGGCCAGTGACCATCATATGGTATGGTTCAATTTGGCTACTACATCTAAATCATCCCATTCCAAGGCAAAAATATGGGACTTCAGAGGAGCTGACTTTGATAAGATGGCCAACAGAGTTAAGCTAGCCCTTGCAAAAAGAAACACAGGTGAGGGGGTACAGGCAAAGTGGGCAAGCATTAAGGATGCAATACCTGAAGCAACATACCATTGTGTTAGACAGAAAAGGAAGTGCAAAAGAAGAAGGAAACCACTTTGGTTCTCAAATACAGTAGCAGAAAAGGTCAGAGCCAAAAGGCTGGCCTTCAGGAAATATAAGGGAACACAGCGGGATGAAGATATGGAGGCATACCAAACTACCCTAAGGGAAGCAGGGAAGGTAGTAAGGCAGGCAAAGTCCCAAACTGAGGAAACTCTAGCACGAACAGTAAAAGAAGGTGACAAGACTTTCTATAGATACATTAGTGAAAGGAGAAAGTCCAGAGGGGGTATTGCTAAGCTTAATGGAGAAAATGGAACATGTGAGGAGGAGGACCCTGTAAAGACATCTATTCTAAACAGATACTTTTGCTCAGTATTTACTGAAGAGAAGGTAGGGCAGGGCCCACAGCTCAGCATCACGGACACGGGGGGGTGAGCACTACTCCCTTCACAAAAGAAAGGGTCCTACAAGAGCTTGCTAAGCTCAGGGTGGATAAGGCAATGGGACCTGATGGCATACATTCCAGGGTACTTAAGGAGCTAAAGGTGGAACTAGCAGAGCCATTAGCAGAACTGTTTAGTGAGTCTCTGAGCACAGGAGAGTCCCAGAAGACTGGAGAAGGGCTCATGTGATCCCGCTCCACAAGAATGGTAGCAGGGAGGAGGCAGGGAACTACAGAACAGTCAGTCTTACCTCAGTAGTGGGCAAGATTATGGAGGCACTCCTTAAGGAAAGGATAGTGTAACACCTGGAATCCATAGGGGCACAGGATCCAAGACAGCATGGGTTTACAAAAGGAAGGTCCTGTCAAACTAATCTCATAGATTTCTTTGACTGGGTAACCAGAGTGGTGGACCAGGGGAGCAGTTGATGTCACCTACCTTGACTTCAGCAAAGCTTTTGACACTGTTCCACATAGAAGATTGATAAATAAGCTGGGTAGGCTTGGGGTGGGTCAGAAGTTGTTCAACTGGGTGGCAAATTGGTTGACGGGCAGAAAACAGAGAGTGGTGGTAAATGGTATACAGTCAGAAGAGATGTAAGTCACAAGTGGGGTACCTCAGGGATCAGTCCTGGGGCCAGTCCTCTTCAACATCTTCATTAGTGACCTTGCAGATGGACTAGAGGGTAAGGCTTGTCTGTTTGCAGATGACACCAAGATCTGCAACAGAGTAGATGATCCAGATGGGGTGGGCAGAATGAGAAGAGATCTGGATAAACTAGCAAAATGGTCAGAAGAGTGGCAACTGGGATTTAATGCAAAGAAGTGCAAGATCATGCACATAGGGAAGAGAAACCCTGAAGCCACCTATAGGCTGGAGGGAGTTGCTAGCAGTCACAAAGGAAGAAAGAGACTTGGGCCTCATCATCACTGATGACCTGAAATCATCCAAGCAGACCTCTAAAGCAGTAGGTAAGGCTAGGGGTGTTAGGGTGTATTAGTAGGGGTATCACAAGTCGTAAGAGGGAGGTAATAATCCCTCTTTACAAGACACTGGTTAGGCTCCCATCTGGAGTACTGCATGCAGTATTGGAGGCCACACCTTCACAAGGACATTAACCAAATTGAGGCAGTCCAGAGAAGGGCACCAAAATGGTGCAGGGACTGCATCAGAAGACATATGAGGACAGATTAACAGAGCTCAATATGTATACCCTTGAGCAAAGGAGGAGAGAGGTGATATGATCGAGGCATTCAAACACCTTAAGGGCATTAACAAGGTGAAAGAGTCTAACATGTTTAAATATAAGAAAAATAGCAGGACAAGAGGACACAGCATGAGATTAGAGGGGGGCCGATTAAGGGGGAATGTGAGGAAATTCTTTTTCACAGAAAGGGTGGTGGATGCATGGAATGGCTTACATCAAGAAGTGGTGGCTATGAATACAGTGCAGGGCTTCAAACAGGCATGGGATAGGCATAAGGGAGCAATACAAATGAGTATGAATAGATAGGCCACTGACAGAGCAAAGGCCGATGGCACATTTATAAGGTAGAAAAAGAAATGGGCAGACTGGATGGGCCTTGTGGTCCTTATCTGCCGTCAACTTCTATGTTTCTATGTTTAACAATGCCTTACCTATATACCCCGGCCCAGCATTCTGCTCACTCTCCCATAATGCCTTGATTTATTGGGCTAAGGACTTAAGGTTTTCACCAGATAATAATTCCCAGGTCACAACCACCCTCACTCTCCACATCCAATAGTCAGTCTGTTCCTGATATCATTCCTATACCAGATCCACTTCCCTTTGGTTCTTAGGCTTTGCTCCCACAATCAAGGAGTTGTCCACCTTCTACTCTAAATACTGAAAAAACAGTAACTGAGAAAATCTGTACTTTTGCAGTCACCCTCCACCCTTGCACTCCCTCACTTTAGCCTTTCAATGTCCTCTTTGTTATTTTCCTCTTTACCTTAACATAAGAAAATAAGGTATTCTCTCTCTTCATGACCACTTCCACAGTTGTTAGCTCTGTGTCTGCCTTTTTCTTCCTCACTGCCCTGTTGGCCTCCTTTGACTTTAGATCCAGAATATCCCATGCTCTGGTAGTTCCTTGATCCACTGTACAAGAAAGCAATCCTGTAGCACCTCTACAAGTGATGGGTTTCTGGCACTCTCGGTTCCCGGGATTGCCCAGTCTTTGTGTGGTAGACTCAGGGCTGCCATTAGTACTACCTCACCTCTCCCAGGCTGACAGTTTCATAAGTGCACCCCCCAATGCCCAGTCCTTTTCTTATCTTTTGCTTGGAAGTCTATACACTGCACCCACCATTATTTCATCCCCTGTGATTTCAGCTGCACCTAGACTGGCTCAGCATTTTCTTTATCCACCAATGATGTGTTCATGGTGTCCTCTTTTTTTTATACAGGGTACCACCCCTCCTGCCTTACCCATCTGCCTGTCATTTCTGAAGATGGTGTAGCCTGGCACAAGGGTCCAGTCATTACTGTTGGATGCCCAGGTTTCACTTATGGCAAATAAGTCTAGTTGGTCCTCTGTCATTACTGCCTGAAGCTCCTCTGTTTTGTTTCCCAGGATTCTGGCATTTAGGCAAGCAGCTTTCCATGATACTTGTTTGCCTTTTGCTCACAGCCTTCCTGCCTCAACTGTTTTCCTTTGACCCTCAGTTCAGACAATATTTAAACTTTGAGATACAATGACATAGGAGTTTAGTAAGTAAGTAAGTAAGTAAGGTTTTATTTAAGCAACCTTTCCCTGATGGGTCAGGGCATTGTAAAGGATAGAGGCAGGAAGTAAAATCATGCTATAAATGGAGAATTAAAATCCAGCATAAAAGAATTATTGCAGCTAGGCTAGCAAAAGGTAGATCACAAAATCTCAAATGCCTCTCTAAACAAATGTGCCTTCAGACCCTGTTTGAAAGCTTCCACCTAGAAGGCCTCCTTCAAGGACCTTGGAAGAGACTTCCACAGGGCTGGTGCTGCTTTGAAAGAATGATATGCCGAAGTTTTAAGCCAGCCCCTGGGAACTACGAGGAGGCCTTCCTTGGAGGAGCAGAGAGAGTGTAAGGGGTGAGCAGGAGTCAGGAGGTTACTCAGGTAGCCAGGACCCTGTCTACATAGGGCTTTGTAGGTGAGTAGACCCACCTTGAAGGTGATCCACCACCTTACTGGCAGCTAGTGCAGATCATGCAGGACCAGGGTCACATGGCAGGACCTTGGAAGGCCTGTCAGCAACTTGGCCACTGCATTTTGCACCAGCTATAGGTGAGGCAGGACCCCTCCACTGACCCTGAGTTAAAGAGCATTGAAATAGTCAAGTCTAGATGTCACAAAAGTGTGCACTAGTGAGGGCAGATTGTTTGGTGGGATTAAAGCTTTAACCTGAGCAATGATCCTAAGGTGGTAGAAACCACTCAGGACAACAAATGACACCTGAGCGTCAAATGTAAATCCTTCATTAACGATTACACCCAGAGTTTTCATCTTTGCCGATGTTGTAAGTAGGCAGGACCAAGCATTAAACCTGTACCCACCCCAGCAGAAACTGCCTGTCACCGGCGACCACGCTCAATCACCAGCACCTCTGTCTTATTTGGATTGAGCTTCAACCAATTAGAGGATGTCCAGTCCGGGATCTCAGCCAGACATTTATTTTGCACTACCTCTGCTTCACATACCCCAGTGCAAATGACATATACAATTGGGTGTCATCTGCATAACAGTGAATTTCCATCCAGGGGCAGCATATATATACTTTGGGTGGGAGAAGAAGCTCCCCATCACTACTCTCTGTGTCCTGCCTGTGAGAAAGGACTCAAACCAGCTGATGACAGTGCTGGTGAGTCCACAGAGCTCCCTTAGGTGATCCAACAATACTACATGGTCCACAATGTCAAACTCTTAGGAGAGATTGAGGAGAACAAGAATTGACCACTTTCCTCTATCTCTAGTTATGAGGAGATTATTATGCACCCTGAGCAATGCAGTTTCAGTACCATGCCTAGATCTAAATCCTGACTGGAGGGGGTTCTTAGGTGGAAAAGACTGTGAGGTGTGCCTCGAGCTGCAGAACCACTATTTTCTTGATAACTTTACCAAAAAGAGAAGGTTACGGACTGGTCTATAATTTGCCAAGACGTCAGGGTCGAGAGATGGTTGCTTCAAGAGGGGATGCACCAGCATCTCTTTCAAGGCACTAGGGAACAGCTCTTCTGAAACACCAGGCTATCTTCGTGAACACAAGTCCTATGGACTTGACGTATACCACCAGGAGATGAGCCATGTCCAGGTCCACCTTACAACATATGGGCAATGGCTCCAAAATCACTCACAGACCTATTCTACCACCTCTGGTCTAAACTCACTCCAAGCAAGGGGAGTGTTTCCAGAGACAACCTTATCACTACTGTGGGGTTGAGACTGCTCCATTGGAGAGGTCCTGCACCTAATGGAGGACACTCTGTCAGAGAAGAACAGAGGAAACTTTTCACACTTAGCAGCTGAAACTATCCTTCTTGGCTGCAGGCAGGCTGGGAGAAGTAGCTTGTCTACAGTCCAGAAGAGGTGAGCCAGTCTGTTCCACCATGCAACAATCTCACTGGGCAGAAAGATTGCCTTCTTATGGGAGATTTCCCTTTGATACTCACTATAGTCAGTTCTTAAAGCCAGCCTGTCCTCCTCGGACCACAGTCTCCACCAACAATGCTCCAACCTCTGACACCTGGTCTTCATCTCTTTAAGTTCCCCATCAAATCAAGGGAATTTCATGTGAGAAGACCTAGGTAGTATGCAGACCAGTGTGACAGAATTGACCACTGAGGTGACAACCCTATTATAGGCCGCCACTGCCTTACTTGTACATACTGCAGGTATCCTGTGATAAGAGCATCTGCTATTGAGTGCTTAAAAAAAGGGTGACTCAATAGTGACACCTGTTCACAAGTCTATTGGACAGGGGGGTGAATATGGCTATAGTGACATACTGTTGTTATATGTACTCATATGCTGGTGGGCGCAAGCACACCATGTGACGGGCAGAAGGGGAGAGGGGTTTGTAAGGTGTAGTGTGTTGGTGGGCTGCTAAACTGGCCATGTGGCATGGTGGGTTCATGGCAGGCTAGGGTTGGGATGGTGCCGGGTTCGATGCTGGGCATGTCGGTATTTTTGCACCAGTTCAGGATTTTGTTTTTTTTTAATGCCCCCTGACATGCACTGGAGTTGAGAATCCTTTAGTAGGGATGCAAGGGGTACAGCCCCCCTGTATAAACAAAAACAGCTATGTTGTTGGCACCCTTTTGGTCTGTGCCATGAGTGCACATCGCCACAACTGATTTTCACCAATGCACACTTGCCCTAATGGCGAGCGCCTTTCTACGATCGCCGTTATCACATAGAGCCCCTGCTGCACAGGCAGCACTCACTTCCAAGAGGTCCATTACCACCATCAGTCCCTCTGGGGATAATCCCCTTAAAAGGTGGTAGCAGATCAACTCCACAGGGAGGAACTAATGGGGAGGCCCTGAACTAGAACTGTACTGTGCTATAATCCAACCACATGACTGGATCAATTTTGAGATCAGTTATCTCAAGCTCCAGCAAGAATACTAAGTTGTAGAAACAACAGCTTGTGCGAGGCCCAGTGAAGTCATCGTCTGGAGGAAGTCTTGACCAAACAAAGATAGTTCATCATTGATTCAAGCATTGAAATGGTATGCCCCCCAACAGCGACACCAACACAGCGACCTACATCACTGTCAACAAAATCGACAGTTTGCTGACAGGTCACTGTGTTGGTGCATCTGAGACAGAGGCACACTGTCTCTGGGTCCTGCACCCCCTCCCCAAATTAACTCTGACTCGGAATGGAGAATCTTTAGTATGGGGGTGGAAGGCAGAGCCCTCCGCATGGGGTGTTCGGGGGCAAAGCTCCCCAATAAAGAAATGGAACCAGGAGACATTTGGAATTTATGTCTACCGCAACTCATGGTTGACATAAATCCCATCGCTGTGATGCCAGTCAACAAAAGTGTTGTTGAACCGGCATCGTAGATCCCATTGAAATGACCCAGGACCAACCACCTGGGTGTCTCCAACATGTTCTCAGTGACGAAGCCTGTAACTTCCTGCATAAATTCCCTCTCATGCCTTGGAGGCTGGTATATGAAAAGCTTTCTGCAACCTGCACCTGGACCCCTACGCATAGCCACAGATTCAAACTACAAAGTAGGGCCTACTGGGTATACAGAAAAGTTCAGATTAGATCTAAAACAGATAGCCACACCTCCACCCCTGCATTCTCTTCCAGGCAGCGCACTGCAGAGAAACCAACTAGGATAGATGCCTCTAAAACTGGACAAGCATGATCTCCCAGCCAGGTCTCCATGATGCAAGTCAGATCGGCCTCAGAAATCAAGTCTGCTATAATTGTGGTCTTGTTCCTCATTGATCTCACATTGCACAGCACCGCTGGAAGGGTACAAGCAGAGGCTGCTGGCCAAGTGGCTGGCTGCACACTCAGTTCAGTGGGAACCCTGAGTATGGGTGCCAAACATGTCTGGTCTCTCCCTAGGCCCTATTTCACCTCAGGGTGCCTCCTAGTCCTGACCACCCCAGTATGGCTCTCAACCAATGCAGCCCAAATACTCTGCCACCTACCATTACACTTTCAATCCTAACCACCCTATAGAACCTAATTGCTGTAGATAACAGTGCAAGATTGATGAAAGGGTGGAGGTCTAGCAGCAGGGCTATTGAGCAGGTGATACTCTGAAGTCTGATACCTATGCACATCTTCATCAGCTAGTGTCTAGTTGGATTAAATGACAGCTCTTGTGAAATATAAAAACAACCTAAATAAATTACCCAACCCACCCCTAAAACATCAACAGTAAATAAATAAAATAATATACAAAAAAAAACCTCACTCACTGTCTCTACACAAGCAACCAATCAATGCACCAGTTCATTTACAGACATATCTCTAACACATAAAAACAACGATTCAACCACTAACCTAAAGCCTTTCACTTCAACACCACTCCTCCCAATCACAAAACACCTCCCAACCACTGAATATTTCATGACTGCAAATGATAAGATATAGCTATGTAGAGAAAATAAACAACAAATATGTTGCGGGTGATAACCTTTTATTGGACTAACATAATTATTTCTGAGACTAGCTTTCAAGAGGTAAAACTCTCGTCTTCAGGTCAGAGTGAAAACAGTTGAATAGCATGACAGATATAGAGGTTGGATGTGGATTCAATACACACAGACTAGAAGTTTACACATCAAAGCATTACTGTCAATTCATATTCCTAACAAACAGGAAGACTCTAATTGACATTGGAGTGTGTCTGTTAAAGAGCTCAATTTATAAGATTAAAGGGCAGCTACATTTTAGTCTGGACCATCAATTCACATTTGTGAAAAATCAAGACAGGAAAAAAACAAGCATTTGTCAATGCCGAATGTTGATTGCGTTGGTCTGTTGAGCTCGCGCAGTGGGCCTCTGTCAGTAGCTCAGTCTGTTAGTCCCAGTGCTGCAGGCTGCTCTTTTGTACTGGGCTGGTGCGTGCATTGGCACCTTGTTCTGCTGAGGAAGGAATACGCAGCTGTCCCAAGAGAGCTCCATTGAGGTGGCTCACTCCCCCCTGTGTCACTCACTCATTCTGTGTCTCCTGGCACTGCAGGCTGCTTTTTGTACTGGGCTCCTGCCTGTGTTCGTGGCTTTTTCTACCCATGAAGAAATCCACAGCTGTCCTGGCAGAAGTCCGTTGAGGTTGCTCAGTCCGCCTGTCTCACTCACTCATTCCGGTTCTCCTGGCGCTGCAGGCTGCCCTTTTGTACTGGGCTCCTGTCTCTGTTGGCATCTTTTTCTGCCCACAAAGAAATCTGCAGCAGTCCCGACAAAGCTCCATTGAGCTTGCTCAATCCCCTTCTCTCACTTGCTCATTCTGTTCTGCCGGAGCTGCAGGCCGCTCTTTTCTACTGGGCTCCTGCCTGCGTTGCTGCCTTCTTATGCCCATAAAGAAATTTGTAGCAGTTACAATACAGCTCTGCTGAGCTCACTCACTTGCTCATTCTGGTTTTCGTGCCACTGCAGACTGTGCTTTTGTACTGGGCCCCTGCATGCATTGCTGCCATTTTCTGCCCACAAACAAATCTGCAGCAGTCCCAACAAAGCCCCGTTGAGCTCACTGACTCCCCCTCCCTCACTTGCTCATTCTGTGTCTCCTGACACTGCAGGCTGCCCTTTTGTACTGGGCTCCTGCCTGCAGTGGTGGCTTTTTCTGGCCAGAAAGAAATCTGAAGCAGTCCTGACACAGCTCCACTGAGCTCGCTCACTGCCCGTCTGTCACTCTTGCATTCCGTTTCTGCCGGCGCTGCAAGCTGGCCTTTTGTACTGGGCTCCTGTCTGCGTTGCCGCATTTTCTGCCCACAAAGAAATCTGCAGCAGTCACACTACAGCTCCGTTGAGCTTGTTCAGTATCGGTCTGTCACTCACTCGTTCTGTTTGTCTTGGCGCCGCAGACTGTGCTTTTGTATGGGGCTCTAGGTTGCATTGGCACCTTTGTTTGTCCACAAAGAAATCCGCAGCTGTCCTGACAGAGCTGCGTTGAGGTCGCTCAGTCTCCCTCTCTCATTGCTCATTCTGTTTATCCTGGTGCTGCAAGCTGCCCTTTTGTACAGGGTTCCTGTCTGCATTGGACCCTTTTTCTGCCTACAAAGCAATCCCAGCAGTCCTGACAGAGCTCCGTTGAGCTCACTAAGTCCCCTTGTCTCACTCGCTCGCACTGTTTGTCCCATCGCTGCAGGCTGCCCTTTTGTACTGGGCCCCTGCCTGTATTGACACCTTTTTCTGCCCACAGAGAAATCTGCAGCAATCCTGATAGCGCTTTGGTGAGTTCGCTCACTCCCCCTCCCTCACTTGCTCTCTCGTTCTGTTTCTTCCAGTGCTGCAGGCTGCCCTTTTGTTCTGGGCTCTTGTGTTGGGGCCTTTGTCTGCCCACAAACAAATCCACAGCAGTCCTGACAGAGCTCAGTTGAGCTTGGCCACTCCCCCCCCCCACTCAGTCGATCTTAATCTGTCCCAAACACTGATTTCCCAGAGTGACCGTGCTATTGTGTGGCAGGAGTGCAGAAACATATTTTAGCCAGGATGTGCAAAATGACAGCTGTAGCATTCATAAGGAGTTGTGAAAAAATGCCACTTTTGAAAATGTGGTGTGACAGTATTACAAATTTGTGAAATTAGAAGGGTGCGTGGAAACAGTTCAAGTCACGCTTGTAACACAATCATGTTATGGCAGTCCCAACAGAGCTCCGTTGAGCTCGCTCACTCTGCTTCTCTCACTGGCTCATTCTGTTATGCCGGCACTGCTTGGTCTACTTGGTCTACTTGGTTAGAGGGACAAAAGAAGGCCAAAGCCCATTGGTATTGTCCTCCACATATGTGGATCATTTACTGTGAATCCTATCTAGTTAACCATTTATCCATTTTTGAGTTTAAAAGTCATAAAGGAGGGGGCGTCTACAATATCTTGGGGAAGTGTGTTCCATAATCTTGGGGTTCTTATGGAAAAGAAGTTTTGTCTTTTGTTGGTATTACATTTGACTATATCCAGTTGTTTGTTGTTTAACCTGGGTCCGATTTTTCTAGTTGCAAAAGAAATGCCACATTGCCTCATCAAAGTTGGGTTTTTAGTAATCTTGAAAAGTTAGGGTAAGTTCCCTCTTGATCTTCTCATTTTAAGTGAGTGTAACCCTGTCTTATGTAGTCTAGTTTCATAATCCACATGTGCCAAATGGGGAATAGTTTTGGTGACTCTTCTCTGAATCCTCTCAACCCTATCTATGTCCCCTCAGAGGTATGGACTCCAAAATTGAGAACCATAGTCAAGATATGGTCTAATGTGCGATCTGTACAGTGCAATGATACACTGCTCGGTTTTAGAAACAAAAGTACAGTTGATCTTTCGAAGAAGTGAATTTGTTTGGTTAGCTATTTTATTACAATGTGAAACTGGGGTCAGTTTATTATTAACTAGAATCCCTAGATCTTTTTCTAAACAAGAAGCCTTAATGATGGTGTTATTCAGTGTGTATACTTGTTTGGGGTTGTTTTTCCCAATGTGCAGGACAGCACATTTGGATATGTTGAACTCTATTTTATTAATGAGGGCCCAGTGTTTGACAGATGAAAGATCGTTGAGTAGAATTTGTCTATTTGCAGCATTGTTAACAGCACCACCCAGCTTGGTATCATCGGCAAACTTTGTGAGGATATTTGAAGAATGAATTTTCATATCGCTAATAAAGATATTAAACAGAATGGGTCCCAGGACAGAGCCCTGAGGAACTCCACTCGTCACCATGCCTATGTCTGACAGAGTGCCATTAACCCGTACCCTCTGAGATCTGTCAACCAACTTTTAATCCATAACACAAGAAAAGCAGAAAAAACTAATTGAATAAGTTTGGAGATGAGAATGCTGTGGGACACTTTGTCAAAAGCCTTGCTATAGTCCAGCAAAATAACATCGGAGGGAATGTTTAAATCTAGGTTAGAACTGATGGAATTGTAGAAAGTCAATAAGTTAGTGGTGCATGATAGGCCAGATCTGAATCCATGTTGAGAGATATCTGTAAGATTTAAGGATAGTATTTCCTTTTCCAAGAGTGCTTTAATAACTTTTTCAAGTAGTTTGCAGGGAATAGAAGTTAAACTAATGGGACGATAGTTATTAACTAATGAATGGGAGCCTTTCTTAAAAATAGGAGTAACTATTGCTGTTAGCCAGTCTGGTGGGACCGTAGATTCATGAAGTGATTTGTTAAAGATAATTGTAAGTGGTAGAGTGATTGTTTCTTTAGCGCCCAGGAGTATTTTGAACATATACCATCTGGACCAGGACTAGTGGATTTTTTTAGGGCTAATAGTAGATTGTAGGTGTCTTTCTGATGGACCAATTTCTCATTGGTGTTGGTGGGTGATATGGCTATTGTGGGTTGTAAGGGATCTTGGGTAAATACTGATGAGAAGTAGTTATTAAGTGTGGAAGCAACAACAAGGTCAGAGGTTATTATTTTATTGTTTACCATAAGGGGACCGATTGATTTATAATTTCCTTTTTTACTGTTTAGGTAAGCATAGAGTGATTTGTGTGTATCCTTAGTATGCGCAATGCGGAATTCAAGATTTCTTTTTGCTACTAATATTGATTTTTTAAGTAATCTTACTGATTCTATATACTGATTAATTAACTCTTCTTTGGTACTTGTAGGGGACTTTTTTAGACGTATAAATAATTTACGTTTACGTTGTATTTGCTTTTTAATGGATGAATTAAACCATGGTGGAATTTTTCCTTTGCTGTTGTGTGTACATTTATCAGGAACAAATTGATGTTCGACTAGGGATATTTGAGATTTTAGAAAATCCCATGCCTCGATGGTATTAAAGGAAGATAAGATGTTTGCCCAATCAATACTACTTAAATGTTCATTTATTTTTTGAAAATCTGCCCTTTCATAGTGTTTGATTGTTTTCTTGTTTGGTACCGAACGGCGAGGTACGGTAATGGTAAAAAATATTGATTTATGGTTGCTATTGCCAAGTGGGTCTGATATATGCAGATTGTTCACAGGAACACAGAGGAAGTGGTGGGGGATGAAACAATCACAGGATTTAAGAATGCATGGGATAGACATAAAGGAATTCTGGAAGTCAGGGGTAAGGGGCAACAGACTTCTAGGAAAACATAAACTGAACTTACAAGCTCAAATGGGCAGACTGGGTGGGCCATAGGCCCTTATCTGCCGACACTGTCTATGTATCTATGTATCTATGTATCTATGAACATCTAAACTGACTATAACAAGATCTAAAATATTGTTACCCAGTGTGGGTTCTTTGACTAGTTGGTACAAACCCAGATCAATGATGGTAGTGAGAAAGTTGTTTTCATAATTATTGGAGCCCATCAAAGTGTCCCAATTAATAGTTGGGAGACTAAAATCTCCCAAAAGAAGGACGGAACCCTTACTAGCAAACTGGGAAATATCTTCTGTCAATTTTAAATTTTGAGTACTGTCTAATGAAGGGGAACGGTAACAAGTTCCAACCAGGATTTGGGGGAGACCATCGGGTTGGATATACACTCTCTGAATTTTGTTCGATTGGAGACTGGTATGAGGGGATGCTATCCTTAACGTAAAGACTGACTCCACCTCCCGATTTTGTGTCTGGCCTATTTTTAAAATAGTGTTTATAACCTGAAATCTCTGATGACCAATTGCTATAGGAATTACCCCAAGTTTCAGTGACAGCAATCAAGGAGAGGTCTAGAAGGTGGGCTTTGGGTTCCAATTCAGCTTGTTTAGCAATGTTTAGGGATCGAGCATTAAGCGATAGTATATTTAAATGTAGGTTTGAGGGCAGAGACCCATTTTCAAGAGTTTTGGTTGATGCTCCAAACTCCCCCTTGGTAGTTAGTTTAAATGAGAATTAATAAAGGTGACAATCTTTTTCCCAAGTATAACACTGCCTCTTCTACTGAGGTGTAAACCGCCCCAACAAAAAGAGGGAAGGGTTAAGATGGAAATCCTCCCAATGGGTTAGACAAGGGATACTTTGTCTAAGGCACCATTTCCTCAGCCATTCATTTATGGCTTTTACCTTAGAGTTTATAGTATCACTTGATCTTGGGATGGGTAATATTTCTGAGAGGCAAATGTCACAGCCCCTGTCAACCAATAAGTTACAAAGGGAAACAAAATCCTGTTTGATACCTTGCAGGGGTTGCTTAACAATGTCATTTGTTCCCACATGGACAACAACTAGTGGGTTTTCCCCCGCAGACTTCAAGATAGGTTTAAGCATTGCTGTGATATCGGAGATCCTGGCCCCCCGCTAGCTAGAGCTAGTACGATGTTCCTTGTCTGGGTTACAGACTGTGTGATCGATGTATTTCATTATGGAGTCTCCAAGTATATAAACTTCCTTATGATTGGCTAAAGTATCTGAGGGGCAAGGTATGTGTAAAGGGACTGCATCAGGTGAGTTACTGGGGGGTTTGTAATGAGTTGTGCTGTTACCAGTAATTTTACTAAGTTTGGGACTGATTGATACAGATTCATCAATAAAGTTTGACAGGTGCTCAAATGAATTATGCGTAGGAATTACATATGGAGCAGGGGGGGATAGGTTGTTGGCTGCTGACTTAAATTTGGGATAAGGTTTTTTTGACCAGAAGTTGGTTTTGTCAGATTTAGGCTGATGACAAGTTATAGTCAAAGGAGTTGAGGTATTGGTGGGTTGATCTCATATTGGGACGTGGGTAACATCTTGTTGGGGCTTCTGAATGATGTCCTCGCCCATTGTTGCTGTGATTGAGGTATTAGCCTCCACCATCATGGACATCTGATCAATGTAATCCTCTAAGGCTTTGATCTCAGGGTTTACAGACATTTTAGGCTGAAGTCTATCAATTTCATTTTGTAAATCGCCAACTAAAATACACTTAACACACATGTAGTTGGCTATATGTTTACCCAGAGCATACATTTTTACAGGTGGTGCAGTATTTATTTGCCCTTTTCATTGTTAGATATAGATGGTAGCAAAATTTGTTAAGCAGTCAAGTATAGAGTCCTATAATTCTTAACAAAGCTTAATAAGTGTTACCTTATTGTCCCCTTGTCCACGATGGACACGACAGACACGCGCTAAGATGCGCGTGTCTCTGCTCGCGTCTCCGCGCGTGGTCCCAAGCACACTCGCCCCACTCGCTAGAGCAGCTGTTTATAAGAGCCAAAACCGGAAGTGCAAGTTCGCGCTACTTCCGGTTTCACGTTTGTGCAAAGAGTGTATTAAATGACTGCAAAGCCTTTAAAAAGGCTATCCCAGGTGTTGTAAAGGTAACTTCTTCAAAAGAAGAGCTCAGTCACTGAAAAAATCACTTAGTTTAGTGTTTACTGGGGGGGGGTAGAGATCTGATAGTAAACAGCACAGTCCACCAGTACCCCACAATCCCTTGCAGAGCAACCACAGACAAGCTGCTGCAAAGAGAGAGTATCCCTGTACACAAGATTTGGAATCAACAGTAAGTTATATTGCAACAACAGTTCAATTTCAATTCAATAATCAAGAACCTCTCTCCCAGAGGTGGGATATGTGGTCCAACAAGTTTATGAGGCTGCAGGCTGCCCTTTTCTACTGGGCTCCTGCCTGCATTGCTGCCTTCTTATGCCCACAAAAAACTCTGCAGCAGTTACAATACAGCCCTGTTGAGCTCACTCACTCGCTCATTCTGGTTTTCCTGCCACTGAAGGCTGCCCTTCTGTACTGGGCCCCTGCATGCATTGCTGCCTTTTCCTGCCCACAAACAAATCTGCAGCAGTCCCAACAAAGCCCCATTGAGCTCACTGACTCCCCCTCCCTCATGTGGTCGTTCTGTGTCTCCTGGCACCGCAGGCTACCCTTTTGTACTGGGCTCCTGCCTGCATTGGTGGCTTTTTCTGGCCAGAATGAAATCTGAAGCAGTCCCGACACAGTTTCCACTGAGATCGCTCACTCCCCCTCTGTCACTCTCGCATTCCGTTTCTGCCGGCGCTGCAAGCTGGCCTTTTGTACTGGGCTTCTGCCTGCGTTGCCACATTTTCTACCCAGAAAGAAATCTGCAGCAGTCACACTAGAGCCCCCGTTGAGCTCACTCACTACTGCTCTGTCACTCGCTCGTTCTGTTTGTCTTAGTGCCGCAGACTGTGCTTTTGCAAGGAGTTCCTGGCTGTGTTGGCAACTTTGTCTGTCCACAGAGAAATCCGCAGCTGTCCCGACAAAGCTCTCATCGCTCATGCTGTTTGTCCTGGTGCTGCAAGCTGCCCTTTTATATGGGGCTCCTGCCTGCACTGGCACCTTTTTCTGCCCACAAAGAAATCCCAGCAGCTCTGACAGAGCTCCGTTGAGCTCACTAAGTCCCCTTGTCTCACTCGCTCGTACTGTTTCTCCCACTGCTGCAGGCTGGCTTTTTGTACTGGGCCCCTATGCCTGTATTGACGCCTTTTTCTGCCCACAAAGAAATCTGCAGCAGTCCTGATAGCGCTTCGGTGAGTTCGCTCACTCCCCCTCCCTCACTTGCTCTCTCATTCTGTTTCTCCCAGTGCTGCAGGCTGCCCTTTTGTTCTGGGCTCTTGTGTTGGGGCCTTTGTCTGCCACAAACAAATCAACAGCAGTCCTGACAGAGCTCAGTTGAGCTCGGTCACTCCCCCCTCTCACTCAGTCGATCTTAATCTGTTCCAAACACTGATTTCCCACAGTGACCGTGCTATTGTCCGCAGCAGTATAAAAACATATTGTAGCCAGGATGTGAAAAATGACAGCTGCAGTGTTCATAAGGAGTTGAAAAAATGCCTGTTGAAAATGTGGCATGACAGTATTACAAATTTGCGAAGTTACAAGGGTGCGTGGAAACAGTTCAATGCACATTTGTAACACAGTCATATATGGATTTCGTCACCAAATTTTCAACATAGGAATTTTTGGACCTCTGCTCATGAACAGTACCACTGTCATTTTCTTACTCTGTCCCGAACACTGATTTCCCACAGTGACCATGTTATTCTGTGCCGGAACTGTGAAAACACATTTCAGTCAGGATGTGAAAAATGACAGCTGTACTGCTTATAAGGAGGTGTGAAAAAATGGCACTATTGGAAATGTGGTGTGACAATATTATAAATTTGCGAAGTTACAAGGGTGCGTGGAAAGTGCGCAACGCACACTTGTAACGCAGTCCATTGATGAGCTATCATCACCAGACACTGGAGTCTGGGGGGACAGCTGTAGCCAACGGGGGATTGGGCACCCCCATTGGCAAACAGCAAAAGAGGGGGGATTCTTTCTGCCGACAGGGATTGGGCACCCCCATCAGCAAATAAACATTGGGGGGGTACATATTGTTTGTGAATATGGCGGCAAGCTGCTGCCATGTTCACAAACAATACCACAGATGCTACATCCAGCCCTGCAATGACGGGTCACTCCCTCATTGCAGCGGATGGCTGACGCTGCAATGACGAAGGAGCCCCTGATTGCAGTGGCTAATTTGTTTTAAAGTTGTGGCACTGCTGGCTGAACTAGTGTCAGCAGCAGTGTGCCATGGCATTGGGGGATGGGGGACAAGCCTTTGCAGGATGTGGGGGCATTGGGCACAGCAGTGCCAAGCCTCCACAACCTGCTTCTGCAGAAACCTGCCACAACATGTTTCTTGTGCATGCGCACAATCTACATAAAAATACCATTGTCTTTAGCAGGTACAGTATGTGTTAAAAGAGCCAGAGGGTGCTGATGTGATGGTTCAAGGAGCAACTCTGAAGCATTGTTTTAAGCATAATCACTGGCAATGTGCTAGAAAAACATCTTTATTAAGTCCTTTTTCTATGGTGTCAAAAATTGTATTTTTAGTTCAAATGTTTGCCATTTCTGTCTGTATTTGAAGTTACCTTTTAATACTCTGACAGTAAAATCACTGATGGAGTGGTCTGTTCTTGAGAAATGTTCCCCTACTGCTGTATTTTCATTGTTGTGGGTAACTGTGAATCTGTGGTGATTCATTTTTGTTTTGATTTCCCCTACAGTTTCACCAATATAGCAGCCATCCTCACATTTTCTACATTGTATCATGTATACTGCTGTACATTGCTAGAAAAACAGGAATTTGAGTTTTAGATTTTAAATGTTTAGCCTCGAGAGAAAGGGGGACATGATAGAAACTTTCAAGTACATCAAGGGGATCAACAAAGTCCAAGAGGGTAGTATCTTTCAGAAAAAGAGGTGTGCAAGAACAAGGGGGCACAAGTTGAAGATGGGGGGGTGGCTCAGAGGTAATGTAAGGAAGTATTTTTTTCACAGAAAGGGTTGTGGATGCATGGATCGGCCTTCCGGAGGAGGTTGTGGAGTTAAAAACAGTGGTGGAATTCAAGCATGCATGGGACAGTCATAAGGCAATTCTTGAGGGTGGGGGTAGGAAAAAGTAGGCTGCTGGTTAAGTAGGATCTGTAGCTTATCCATTAGGTAAGGAAATGGGCAGAGTGGATGGGCCAAGTGGTCCTTATCTGCCATCAAATTCTATGTTTCTATGTTTCCATTATGAATGACAGATGTCTCAGGAGAGATATGTGTACATAGTTTAGAGCAAGGTGCTTTGCATGGTTTTGTACCTTTGTCACCTAGCTGGAGCTCTGTGGGAAGTTTGCTTCACACCAGTTTCTGCTTCAGGTTTGGTGGTTGGCAGAAGGCAAGCACTGGTGGAGTGGGAAGTTTATCTTTTAGAGTCTCATCTTCAGACAGTAGTGGCTGTAGATCTTTAATTATTTTCCATACTTTTTCCAGTTCTGGATTATAAATTACTACCTGAGGTGTGCGTTCAGATGTTCTCTGTGTCTTTTACCTGAGTAGTTCATCCCCAGGCCTACGGAGTTCAGGATGGATATTCCTGTCAGTGGTGCTGGTTTTATATCCCTTCTGCCTGAAAGATTATTTCAATGTACTAATATGCCTGTACCTGTCCTCTTGGTTTGAACAAATGCGGTGGTACTGGATGGCCTGGCTGTGTATAATGGATGTCTTTGTGTGCAAGGGATGGTAGCTCGAGCTGTGAAGGTACAGTAACAGCATCTGTTTGTAGGTTTTCTGTATACAGATGTTTGGAGTGTTCTATTTTTTTTAATGTGACTGTGGTATCCAGGAAATGCACACACTTTGAGTAATTTATTTGGAATTTTATGGAAGGATGGAATTTATTGAAAAAATTGTTTTAAGTTTTCCTCTCTCACTGTCCATATCATAAAAATATCATCAATGTATCGATAATATTTTAATGACTTATGATGTTGGGTACTAAGGAATTTTTCTTTCAGATCTGCCATGAAGAGGCTGGTGTACTATGGTGCCATCCTGGTGCCTATAGCCATCCTCATATTATGAAGGTAAATATCAGTGTTGAAGCTGAAATAATTGTGTGTAAGGATGTATTCCATAAGTTTGGCTATCACATCAGGTGGATATTTGCTGTTTGTGGTTGCTTTTTGTAGATATCCTTAGCATTCCATTGCGCCATCTCTGTGAGATATGTTGCTGTATAAGGATTCAACATCCATTGTGACCAAAAGTGTCAGGTGGTAACTGATCAATACTTTGCAGTTTATTTAAAAAGTCTGTTGTATCCTGTATGAAGCTGTTTGTGTTTTGCACTAGTGGTTTGAGTATACCTTCTATGAGTCCAGAAATCCCCTCCATTAATGTGCCAATTCCTGATATAATTGACCTGCTGGAGTTTCCAGATTTGTGAATTTTTGGTAACATCTAGAAGGTTCCTAGTGTTGACCTTGTTGGTATCAGATTTTCCAGTTTATTAGGAGTATTTAATTTTTTATTTATTTATTTCATGGTTCGGAAAAAAAACTTTGAGCAAGGTGCTCATTTTCAAAGATTCCATGTCAGTTTTAAACGATACAATACATACATACATTTATGTATGCATACATTAGAATAACTTTAGTTCACAAAAAAAATAGAAGGGAATACATTTTACAAAGGTAAGGGAATAATTCAGGCAACACCATGTACAGTCACTAATAACTTGACATAGAGCAAGTAAGGGATAATTCAACCATGGTAATGTTCAGGCAATGAATTAATTGACTTATAGCAGATGCCCAAGTTCAGAGTACCCCTGACGTGATAAGTAAAGTTAACAGATGTTCACTTTATTGTTCAACTGGTCTAGTAAAACACATCATTCAGTTTCAAAAAACAAGTGAAAGGCAACCTGGTGGGTAGGCTCCATCAAAAGGGGCGGCAGCCTAGAGGGTAGGCTCAGTACAGGAGGTGGAGGGCTTAGACAAGGAGGAGGAGGAGGAGGAGAAGACTAGAGGGAGACTAGTGGGACAGATCAAATTTAGACAAGAGGGAGTGGGTGGTATAGGGTGGAGGATAGAACAGTAATATAAGTGGGGGCTTTGGGTTAAAAGGGAGGAAATGCAGATGCAAAAAAGGGTAAGGGTGAGAAGACTGGTAGTAGCAAGAGCTCAGGGCATAGGAGGAGAGGAGAAATTTATTAAGTGCATCAGGACACTGAGAAGGGCTAGGCACCAGGTCAGTGGAGTCAGCTCATACTGTGCATATGATTCAGGCTAGGGGAAGGAGGGGGTAAGTTATGGCCTAGAATGGCCAGAATCGACAGGCGAAATCCTGCACTCACAAGAACAAGTTTCAGCGAGGAAGTGTTTGAGGTCAGTTTTGAAAGAGTGAAAACTACCTATGTTTAGTAAAGATGTGGTGACCTAATTTAACCAAAGTGGGGCCCTATATGAAAAGGACTGTTGTTACAATGAGGTTTTCATTAAGGGAACAGAGAGGGTAATACGGGCCATGCCCTTGGTCTGATAACTAGAGAGGCTAATCTGCAGTATTCCCCTATGCAGTGAGGAGCTTGGCCAAGCAAAGCATTCTTACCAAGGAGGCACATCAGATATTTTATTCTATTCCTGAGATTCAGCCAATTTGTCTGCTCATAGCATGAGCAAGTGTGTGCTAGGTTATCCACACCTCGGGTGAGTCTCCACACTTTGTTAATGGCAGTCTGTAGACATGTAAGAGCAATGTCAGTAGCTGCATCATAAACTTCCAAGCCATAATCGATGAGTGTCAGAATAGAGCTAGATACTGCCAGGCAGAGGGCAGGCAGTGTAAGGATTTTTTTGTCTATGAAGGATTTCCAGCTTAATGTTGACAACTTTTACAACCTGGTGGATATGTTAAGTGATGCAAAGGGTATCATCAACAGTTACCCCTAGGTATTTGAAAGAGTGTACCTGATCAAGAGGGTCAGCCTTGTTATTGAGAATGGTCAAAGTAGGGTGCTTTTTCTTGAGCTGGTAACTGTAGATCGGCATAGCTTTATTCTTCCTACAGTATAATTAAGGAGCAGTTTCTAAGCACTGAATCACTCCTCTAGATAGTAGAAAAAGGTAGACTGTAGTACAATGTGGAGTTGATTGGGCTGGTTGCTACTAGCAAGGATGACTGCATCATCAGCGTATAAAATTATTTTACTCCTGCAGGCATCTGTAAGGTTATTTAGTAACAAGCTAAATAGTAGATACCCCAATATAGAGCCTTGAGGGACCCCAAAAGAAACATTCCTTGCAGTTGAGATGGTGGAGCCAATTTTAACACACTGGGACCAGCACAAAAAATAGTTCCTGAACCACATGACTGCTTCTGAAGCCATCCCCTAAGCACAGCAGTTTTTGAAGCAGGATAGGATGGTTGACAGTGTCAAAGGCTTTAGTGAGATCTATGAAAATAGACCCCACTAACTTGCCATCATCCATAGCCTTGTGCACATAGTTAGAGAATTCTACTAAAGCAGTGGCTGTGCTGTGGCACTTCCGAGAAAGCTGTGCTGCTGGGGACATTGCAGACCATACTTCTGGAGGTACCCAGTGAGCTGATCAGCAGTTTTTCTCTCCAACACTTTTGAGAGAGGAGAGAGAATAAAACAGGCCTGTAGTTTGTAGTGCATGAGCAATCCTCCATTTTATGAACTGGGGTCACTAGGGCCTGTTTCCATACAGATGAGAATTCAGCCAAGGCAAGTGATTTATTGAAGATTTTGGTTATAGGAGTTATTACTTCATTAAGAGCCATAGCCACCAGCTCCATGTCGATATTGTCACTACCAAGCCTGGTTTTGCACAGTACCTTCTGAACGTATTTTCAGGCCTCACTGGAGTGACACGTTTGAAGTAGAAGTTGGAATGGCGGGGGATTGCCATATGATGTTAACAGGGTTTGTTCAGTGAAATTATGGTAGTCAAGTGAGAATACAGAGCTCAGATTAGTAAATGTAATACTAAAAGCTTCAGCAATGGTGAGAGGATCCAAAGTTAGTGTACCATTCAAGATGAGCATCGTAGGGTGCCTCCTGTCATCTTTACCAAGAAGGTCCTTTATATTCTCCCAAAATCTTTTCCCATTACCCCAGTTCCTGTCCATCTGTTCTTTATAATATTTAGCTTTAGCGAGTCTTGCTAGATTTGTACACTTATTGCGATGCCCTGTATGTTCTGGAAATGTGCTAATTCATTGTTTTAATTCTTTAATGAATGTCTTTGTGGGGTCTGAGGTCAGCTGCCTGCAGTAGGTGCTGTCTGTAGCCTTCCCGTATGTAGTTGCTTGTATCCATGATCACAAATGCACCTCCTCTATCTGTAGGTTTAATGCTGATGCTTTTATTGTTTTGTAGGTTTCGCATTGCTTTTCATTCCAAAGGTGAGAGGTTGTATAGAATTTTCCTCTGTTTGCTGGAGATTTGTGATTTTACCTTGTGTCTAAAACTGTCTATATAGTTGTTCAGTTTAGGGTTACATCCATTCAGTGGAATGAAGCGGAAGTGCTTCTTTTTGTGGTTGTAACTTCCATCAGATGAGACCTCTTGATCGTGAAGAAATTATTTCAGTCGTAACCTTCTAAAGAATTCCTTCAGGTCTGAGTACAGTTGTATTTCATCAAGTTTTGAAGAGGGGACATAATGTCAGACCTTTAGTGAGAACTGACATTTCTGGCTGTGATAGCAGATGGCTGGAGAAGTTAATTATTCCATTGGACATGGTCACCCAATTGCAAGTCTTAGTGAGGTCTGATTCAGTGTTTGTTGTGGACCCATATCTGGAGTGTAAATTAACTTCCATTTGGCTAATGGTGTGTGGCAAGGTAGGGTCCTCTGTATGCTGTATAGTTTTAATTCCAAGGTTCCCTCTGAGGTTGACTGTCGTGTGCACTGTGAGCTGGGCTCCTCTCTATTCTGTGTTGCTCTGGGAGCAGCCCACAGGAAGGTAAGGTCCTCAGTTTCTATGTTACTGTGATTGTGAGACATGAAACTGTCAAGCTCTTTCTGTAGGAGAATCTGTAGTTTCTTTTGTTTCCTTTTAATTGCAGCTTGTTGTTCTCTTATGTAAAGGCACTGGAGTTTCTTTTTCTCATTCTTTAGTTCTTTTTCTGTTTTGCTGTCATAGGTTTTGCAGTATTAGGCTAATTTGATATAGCCACAACAGGAGAATGCATGCAGTGTGCTGCTTAAAGGGAATCCGTACATTTCCTTATGAAAGTATTGTAAAGGTTACTATGAGGATCCAGTATGTAAATTGCTGGGTTATACTTAGAACATGTTTTCAGTAAGACAGAAAAATGTGTTTTAAATAGGGATATGGAGGCATCCATTTTGTGGACAGAAAGGGTTGTGATGATGTCACTCCCTCACCAGTGTTAGCAGAATGCAGTGCAGTAGGTGAGAACAGTTCAACTGTGCTCTCAGGGATTTTATTATATTCTAAGGAACACCCAGGATTTCATGTTTGGCAGAGTGCAAGAAAAGAATCCAGTGCGTCTCTTCATGATAGAACAGGATCCCTGTCTGTAGGAGCAGTTTGTTTTTACTTACTTAATTGCATACTGTTAGAGCTGGTTAGGCACTGACATCAACACTTCACCCTTCCTGTCCACAAAATAGATGCCTCCACATCACAATTTTAATGTATTTTTCTGTCTTACTGAAAACATTCTCTAAATATAACCTAGCAATTTACATACTGGATCTTCATAGTGACCTTCACAATAATTTCATAAGGAAATGTACGGATTCCCTTTAAGGAGAAAATGTCCCAGACAAAAGTCCAAAGTGTGCCTGAGTAACGGTAAGTTCTGCAAGCCAGAGCAAAGTTCCGGTTCACTGAAAGGCACCCACCAGGAGTGCCTCAATGGTAACAATAGAAAACAGTTTGCAGAGACAGAAACTGTGAAACAGAAAATGGTGCTCTCACCACATGATTCCTGTCGACTGCAGTTCTTTCAGGAGAGGGTGTGCTGCCACCCTCCTGAGAAATATCATACACTAGGGCACACTGATATCACTTTTCCTAACAACAGTCCAGTTGCAGACTCTAGCAGCTGATTCTCCATCCTGCAATGCAGGATCTAGGGCTCTCAAACACTCCTGTTTGCTTTCTGTCCAACTCTTCACCACAGCCGCCGATCTCCTGGGATCCTTGGCCACATCCCCCTGGTTTAGCTTATACTCACAAAAAAGTCACAAACAAAACAAACTGTGATTTATTGAGTGCGAAGTACCTTAGATAGAGATCTGCTAAAGTCCTATACACCTACCACACTACATTATCCATCAAAGTAAACCAGATAGTATTTTGTTGATACATCTCATAACGATTGTCACTGACCTGCAAGTATACCCCTAGAATGAGTATGAAAACAATCACAGTTGTATGTAGAAATTACTAGCAAAAAAAAATCATATGATGTGGAAACCAAGTGGATCTTACCAACCTTACCTAAGGAGACAAACAAGCTGAGTTTCCTGAGGACCTGATGACTCCCTGCAGATGCCATCCTGATCTGTGATCCTCATGTTCTGGCATCTCTCTCACTCTGGGGTCACTTGGGCCTGTGGGATTTAAATATTTATTTATTTTATTTATCTGAAAATTGGGGACCATGAAAGGTACACTAAGCTGAGGCTCGCTTCCAGGTACAGCCCATGGAAAGGAAATAGGGGATACAAACACATTGCACAGACATAGTTCACAGTTACAATGAAGTGAAATCAGAGAACGTGATAAATACAGGAGTAAATGCAAAATGAAGAAACACAAAATAAATAACAGGCATTTCAGCCACCCCTATGCCAGGGAAGGCTTGCAATTGCAATTGCATGGGAAACAGTCAGGGAGAGGGAAAATGGGAGCAAGGGAGAGGGAATGAATTTCAGCTGATACCTGAGGGAACCAGGTGAGGCAGTGAAGTGGAGGGATGAAGGGAGCTGGTTCCAAAGTGAGGGGACAGGAGAGGAGAAGGCTGATTATCCATCAGAGTCATGAAGATGAGGAATGATGAAGGTGCAAGGATCCCAGAGTGAAGGGAGCAGGAGGCAGAGGAGATGAAGGAGAGGAGTGATGAAAGGTTACTGGGAAGGGACTCAAACCAATATTTGGATATGCAGGAGGCACAGTGGATCTGGCAATGTGAGGGAAGAGGGAGAATGGATAAGAAGGAGTATAGTGAGCAATGATGAGTATGAGAGGGGGAGTTGTTAGCAAAGTGGCAGAGGAAGTTGCAGAGGGTGTTCAGTCTAGCCAGGGAGGTGGAGGGGGCAGTGCCATAGACCACATCCATATAGGCAAAAACCAGGAGCACCATTTAGGTGACAAGCTCTTGGCAGACTTGCAGGGGCAAACTATCCTTATTGCTGTATAATTACATAGTATATACTTACCATATGTTTACAGTATAGCTAAATACTGCACTGCTAGCACTTGATTTGGTTCCAGAAGTCACATGACCCCCACCTTTGGTGCCAGAGTTCACATGACCCCCACACCCAAAGTGCCATTAGTAAGGTTTAAATGCAGAAGCTAAGTAGGGTATTCTTAGGGTACCGCTCTCAGAACTTCTTTCCAATTATCAGCTAGCCCCATACCTTATGTCAAGACAATTTTCACTCAGACCCAAGCTTAGGGCAAGATACAGCTCTTTAAAGGGATACTGTCAACCCCCTTAGGCCTTACAGTGTCCCTAGTTTAAAAAACACATTTTATGATTGCCAACATTCTATAAAGATTGCTGAAGTAGCTGGTAGTTTGATTCTGATTGGTCCACTTCTCTTTGCCATTTATATTAATCAAATTGACACTGGCCTAAAGTCATCTAGTATCCATCTCTTTGCTGATGATACAGTCCTATACATTGACAGATCAACTCCGGATCAAGCCATTTTAGACCACCATAAAGATTTCGACATCCTCCAAAAAAATCTACTCAACTTGAAACTCCTGCTCAATGCCAAAAAAACTAAGGCCATGATTTTCTCTCCACTAGCCCCTCATCTCAAAAAAAAAACAATCCAGATAAGGTTCCTCACATAAGCACCCTTTTGAGAGAAGCCCTGGAATTCGTGGAAAAATTCAAATACCTGGGGGTCTGGACTGACTACAAATTGTTCTTCATTGATCACATTGATGAACTCACTAAGAAACTACATCAAAGGCTTGGTATTTTCTTCAGGATCAAGCACTCACTAACCCAGGAGGCTAGAAAACTCCTAGTCCAAGCTACCTTCTTGCTTCTCCTAGATTATGCATTCTTCCTATATGGCCATAGTACTAGCACAGCTCTCTCCAAGCTTGATACCCTATACCACAAAGCCCTTAGGTTCATTTTGGATGCCCCTTATGACATGCACAACTGCATCCTCTATTCTTCCATAGGCTGGAGCTCCCTTACCTTCAGGAGGCAAAAGAATGCTATTCTATGGACATATAAGGCAATCACTCATAAATTACCTCAGTACCTTACAAGCTGCCTAACTCCCTGCATCCCTAGTGCCTATTCTCTCAGACATCTTACCATCTTATCTCTGGCTATCCATAAAGTTAAAATGTGCTTTTGTAGACCCTCAATAAGCTTCACTCTTCCTATGCTCTGGAATAAGATCCAGAAAACCTTAAGACTCGCTACCCCGTCATGTTCTCCCTCTTCAAATCCTTGTTCCTGAGGACCTTCTCCAAGGTCTGTCATTGTCTCAAGTTAAGGTGTTAACATCACAATTTGCTACTGCTTTAAATTCTGGACTTGAACCTCAACCATTGCCTGAGGCATCTTTTGAGTCCTCCCTTCTGTCATTGTCCAAATCAAGGTCCCAACATCATGATCTGTCTTTGCTTCAAATATTGGACTTAAACCCCAACCATTGCCGGTGGCATCTGTCATGTTCTCCCTTTGAACAGTCCTTCCTCCCTAGACCATCATGTCCAACACTGTCCTATCTTAGTTGACCTTCCCTATCCTCTTCCTATACCCCTTCCCCTTCCCACCCCACTTTCCAGGCCATGTCTACAGTACTTATCAAAGGACTCTTACATCTCAATCTTCTTCGCACTTTGATGCTAGAGGAACTGCTACTTCTGCTCACTATGACTTCTCCAATGATGTTTACTGTATAAACTCTAGCTCATTACCTTATGTCCATATTGTATATCTGTATCCATGCAATTGTATTTAAATGGCATTACCTCCTGTTGAACCTATTGCTATGTTCTGGTGCAAGTATCTTGTCATATGCGATGGTTATATGTTATCATATTATTATTATTACTACTATGCACTTGTTATGTACGTTCACTCAACCTGTGATGTCTTAACCCTATTGCAATTGTTTTGCCCCAGGTCCATCTTGTAAATGAACTTGTCTCAATGATGTTCTGCCTGACAAAATAAAAATTTTGATTGATTGATTGATTCTTTTTTCTTTTAAAAAGTGAGTAACAGACTACCCACTCTACTGGTGTTACCACACAAAAACTTGTTTGTTGACATTCCTTGTTTAGCTCCCACTGCTTCTTTCCTGAACTTGGGAACATCCCCAACATAGTCTAGCCACTCATGATATAGTGGAATTTTAGGATGCTGTTGCAGCATGAGTGATTGCACTATTTTGACAAGTTTCTAATGTTCAGGAAGTATTCAGTAAGAATAGTTGCAGGATTTGAAACAGAATAAAGTTGTTTATAAATATACATTATCATACATTTCAGTTCTACTAAACAAGCACACAGACAAAACAAACACTAACATCAATGAATTTTGGAGCAGGTAAGCAATCATAAAATGTGGCATTTTAACTAGAAATAATATGATGCAAAACAGGTTGACAGTGTCCCTTTAATATTGCTCCTTAATTGCAGCCTGGTCTTGCTGACTTATCCCACTTACACTGTGGACTCTATATTTTTTCAGCTATTCTAATAGCCTACTTATTGTCTACGTCTGGGTTCAATTCCTGCTAATTTGCTTGCTAGTCCCCATGCCCTGGAGGCAACTATTCTGTTTGAAACTTCCTCTCACAGGAGTGAAATTTATTTGAGAGGCTCAATGAATGTTTAGCACCACAACTCTAATAAACAGGCCCATTGCCAGCTGGAATTCATCACATTCCTCAGACTCCATTTTGTTTTGTGTGTTTCATACTTTGCCTTTAAATCCCAGGCTGCCAGTAGAGTACGTGGCATGAGCACCATAGCCCTGTGCTTCCCCCATCTTTTCAATGCTCCCCCCACCTCAGTCATGATTGATCAATCATCGACTGACATCCAGATGAGTTACACTGATTGGGCCCTATGCATGAACCCATGCAGTCGTGGTCCGACATGAATGCACCACATAGTGCAACAATGTCTCTGGGACTCCATATACTTAGTAGCCAGGCTGCTTCTTAAAGTTATAGAGCACTTTTAGTGCTTTTGCCATGTCCTTGATTCCCCCCCCCCCACAGTGTGCCTCTGAATGCCCTACTATTGTCTCTGACACCCCGGTTGTCAGATCACACAAAGATGGCTATTGATGGGTTGCTGGGTGGCTGTTATCATCGAGTTCCTTCAGAGTGTGAGTAGACCCACCAGCTCACATGCTTGAGCAGGAGCCAGCTTGAATGTGTGCACACTGAGCTGTGAGGCATTTGGTGAACTGCCAAGCAGGTGGTTTAACTTTAGATCTCACTCTTATGGTTTACAATCAAGATTTACAACACTGGGTACCAGCAGGAGCTGAGCACAGTAGGAAGGCTGGCCAGGACTGGAACTGCCAGACCAGGGGCTCTGAGAGACAGACCAGGTAAACCCCACCTGTTGATGGTTAAATAGTGTTCATTTTCAAATCTTGTTTAAAGTAGGTAGCTTGCTGCTCTAAAGAACTTCACTGACCAAGTATTGGAAAAACAAAAATCTCATCCATGCATGGGTTTACTGGCACCTCCGTGCCATATTTCGCTCTGGAATGTGTGCAGGAGCAGCAATCAGCAGTGCCCAAAAGGTTGGGCAAATATAATTTCAGTGACCCAACCTTTTGAGCACCGCTGGATGCTGCAGCGCATTCCCACACACATTCCAAAGCAAAATATGTCACAGAGGCACCAGTAAACCCATGCATGGATGAGTTTTTCATTTTTTGCAATACTTGGTAAGTGAAGTTCTTTAAAGCAGCCTGCTGTTAGAACATGGGAAAGTGACTGAGAAGCGAAAATGAGCATTGCAACCTATTTTAAACAAGGTTTGAAAATTAACACTATATCTGTCTGCAGTTGAGTCAGATGAGTTCTAACCATGGTCAAGAAATGCAGTGGGGATGAGCAGTCAATAATCATCCGTGCAGGCATGTATAGGGCCGAGAGCTAGGGGTGTTCCTGAAGAGAAATGTATTTAGGGTGATCTTTTCTGAGATACTCCCAGTCCTGGGTGCTAGTGAGGAATGGCAGTGGACCATTAAGGGCAAATCAACATTTGGCTAAAAGTCTTGTGCAAGAGGAAGGGTATTCTTCTTCTACTTTGTAAAGGGTGGGTTAGCCTGGCAAAACAAACTTGGCCACTCTGATTGGGACACCTATGCAGTGACTGTGGTTGTCACTTGTCAGGACTGACAAAATAGCTTTTCTTCATGTTATTTTTGTTTGTAATTGTTCTGGTAGTATTTAACCTGCAGCCAGCCGTATAATAATTTTCCTTAGAGCAAGGTATTTTGTAGCTTATTCTGAAGCTAAGCAACTCATTCATCTTGGAGCTCTTCTCCACGGTGGAGGAGAGCTCAGAGATGAGCTATTTACAGTAGCTTCAAAATAAGCTACACAATGCACCACAGAGCATCTAGTGCTTCAGGGCATCTGGGGCCCTAGCGGCACCAGACCCCCAGCCTTTTGGAAAAAGAATCCCTTTACAAAAATCTTGGCAATGGCCCTCATAAATGACAAGAAAATAGTGTTTCCCACAAATAAAAGGATCTTTCATGGCTGTAGTAAGCCCATGTAACTGGAGGGGTGATGGATGTCATTAATCCTGGAAAAAGTAATTATCAGAAATTAGCAGAGTAGCAGCAAATGAGAAAATGAGATACTGGATGGCCGACTGCACTTGAAACAGAAACAGAAAAAATAGTGTTATACCATACTGCATTGTAATCTGTAATACTGTATGTGGGTAGCCATTTTCTTCACGGAATCAGTGATATTAAAAACATATAGTATATGGTAAGCCTTTGTTCTGTATAAAAATCAGCCTGCTCAAAAACCTTGTTGTGCACATTCTACACCATTGTGCGCACTCCAAAGTGTTGTTGTGCACATTCCCAGTGGTTGTTCTGCATAGTTCAAAGGTCAAACAATTTTAAATTTCTCATTTATTCCACATCTAACTACTTACTAACCACCCAGTACCCAAAGTTGTACCTTTTAACTTTCAAAAGTCTGTAAATTTGATTTTAATCATAGAACAGAACAAAGAAATGGCAAGATTTTTTGTTTTCACTTCAGTGGGAGGTATGTCACTCCGATGTACAAAAACATATACTATAAAAAATAAAATATGGGCAACCACACACAACTCGGCATGAGTTTCCATCTCGGGGCTGAGATGACAGCACTGACCTCTTGAGCTTCGCCCTCGAGGTTCATATGCTGTCATCTCAACCCCTCGATGGAAACACAGCCTTGTTGTGCATGGTTGCCCATACATTATTCTTTATATAGTACCATTGTTCTGACATCAGAAAGTCATAATACTGTTGTTCTAACATCAGATCAATGGTATTATGAAATGGAATGTTCAGAGAGTTCCATATTTTACAAAGTATACAGGAAACCATCATTAATTAGGCATGTCATTCCACCTTGGGATGCCAGTGACGTTGTAAATCACTCATGCTTTGCTGTTATGGTTTATGATGTCACCAGAATCCCTTGATGGAATTATAACCTTGTAACTGGTGATTTCCTATCTGTTATTTTATTTGTAGTGCAAACATTATGTTCTTGAACCTTTGATTCTTTGTTGTTACTACTTGCAAAACTAAGAGTATTTCCACTCTCAGATCTACTGTATGAAGATATTGCCTTTCTACAGAAAATAAAAAATACATATTAAAAGTCTGTATGCACCCTGTCTGCTTCAGTGCAGTTCTTTACTCTGCAATGTGTTTTTCTCTGATGCAGCTTTGGGTTTACAAAAGGGCAAAGCCATTGTGGAATTCTTTGACCTACAGTACCTTTTCAGAATGTCTCCAATAAAACAAGAGTTAGACTTTTACCTAGAAAGAAAGTTTTCAAAGAAAATGTAAGTTCAGTTTCAGTGTTCTTTTTTATTTATAGAAACAACTGAGAAAAGTCTTGAGGCTCAATGAAAGGTTTACACTAGAACAGCTCAAAAAATGACAAGAATATTGTGTTTCTCACAGATAAAGGATCTGTCATGCAGTAATAATCTCACTTGACTGCAGGAATGACGGGGCGTCATTAATCTTGGATAAAAATAATTACCAAAATTAGCAGAGTAACAGCAAATGAGTAAATGAGGTACTGGGTGGTCGCCTGAAAAGTCAGAAGTGATGAGAATTTTTAGCTGCCATATACATAAATAAAATTAATCCAGACCCTTCTCTTTTGTAATTACAGACCAAGAAAAAATTTCAACCTGGCATTTCAAGCGTGCAAAATGGATGGCAACCGTGGTTCTGATTTGTGCCTTCCCCCCAGGTGAAATTTAGATTAGGCGTGCAAAACCTCCACAGCATATACAGTTTCTTGGGGAAGGGGGAAACAAGGGAACTTTTAGGAACTTTCCTTCATTTGTTTAATTGAGCAAACCATTTTTGAAAGAGAAGCAGGCAGCAGTGATGAATACGCCAGTCTGCAATGTCAGATAAAAGGCTACTAGCTCACTATTTAGGCCTCAAGACCCTTAGGAAATGAAGCCATTTTAAGGTTTGCTTACACAGACACTGTACTTTGACATACAACAGTTCCTCTGTATGAATTGCAGTGCTGTGTCCATTGTCCCGGACTTCCCCCAAGAAAGAGACAGATCCTTTGGTGGTGGGTGCTCAGTTCAGCAATTAATTCATTACTTGATACATCCCATTACATCACATGTTTTGTCCTTGAATCAGATTTTCAATTCCAAGGATAATTGGTCACAACATTTCAATCATCCTTTCTTTTATCACAATTTTATATCCATCCTTTTCTTTACACTTATGTCTACTTCTTTATACTATAATTCAAACATTATTTTATCCTCTTTCTTTACAGTCATCTTTTCCTCATCTTCTCACCCCCCAGACATAGAATCTGGGGGTCCCTTCTTCTTCTTATTGGGAGGTAATGGTGTAAAACCCATTACCACATTTCTTCTCTGCTGTTGTTGTTATTTTCTATTTTTGTGTGTTCTTCTCCCCCACCTCCCTCCCCCTTTTTTTTGAAATTTAGCATCTTTATTGAGTTATATAAAACCAGCAATACATGAAATAGAGACTATGCATCATACTATGCTTGGAACAAATAATAAACAGATGGTGAGATAACAGTCCCGAAGGAAAAGATAAACAACGAACTCCCTAGTTAAGAAAATCCATATCAAACTAAAATTAACTCCCCCTTGCCTACCCCCCCCACCCGGAGAGTGCCTTAACAAAGAAAAAACAACAAAGAGAGAGAAGGGTATTGGAGAGACAACCGCAAGTAACAGAGTCCATCCAAGAGAGGCAAATTAGGCAGTGGCTGTCAGAGGCCCACATTGTATGGGGCTTACTTCAGATATAATGCACATAATCTACCCCATTTCTGATTAAAAGAGGCCAAACAGTTTCGGGAGCTGGCTATTAACTTCTCAGTATTAAAACAGAGGGACATTTCTTTGAGCCATTCCGAGTACGTGATGGAATCTTGATCCATCCAATGCCTAAGGACCAGCTTTTTGACGACTATGGAGATTAAAGCCATATGGTACCTACGTTCCTTCACCTCGATATTAGAGTATATCCCTAATATACATATTTCTTTGGTGAAGAACCCTTTAACCCCAGAAGCAGATCTAGGTTACTTCATATTGTGTTCCATAGAGATGTCACCATATCACAATACCAAAGGATATGCAGCTGGTTCCCTTCAGCAACTCCACACCGAGTACAGTTGAATGATTGGAGTTTACCAAATTTAGCCAATTTGGTTGGCGTGTAATAGAGATTGTTCAGAATATGGTACTGGGTCAATCTGTGATTGTCCTGGGAAAGGTATTTGTGCCCTTCCAAATCAGACTCAAGGGAAGGGGATAATATGGAATGAGAGGTGCCCAAATTTTAGAGCCCTCCAAGGTGTTGGGAAATAAGACATCCAGCAAATAGGCATAAATTCTGGCAATACCATGGGGTTTAACTGCGGATTCTTGGATCCTTTCCAGGAAGGGCCTTGTTTTGGAAGGTATAAATACAGACCCAAATAGCTTAGCTATTAGGTGTCTCAATTGGAAAACCTTGAAAATGTGCTTCTGGGAAATGTTAAGGGAGGTTAGAATATCTGCAGAGGATAAGAGTGAGCCTTGAGAATACAGGGACTCCACTAAAGAGTCCTGAATTTGAGGGAGCCACTGAGAGGTCAGCCAGCTGCCCCCTATTTTGATGTTGGGATTTAATATGTGCCAGATCTTTGGTATATGGTATGTTGAAGAAACTCCAATATTGGGATAAAATTTCAATAGAAATACCTATAACCGACTCTTGTATGGTTATGGGTAATGCGGAGAAGGAGTAGCAGAAGATTTGGGGAGGTCGCAGGTTAAATTGATCCAGAAGTTTAAGCTCCAATTGAAGCCAGGTTGGTTGGGGTAAATTGAGTTGGGGAGCTGACCATTTCCCTATTTTGTGAAGTTGACTAGCCCAGTAGTATAGTAAGAAGTTAGGGAGACGAAGGCCCCCTTTATCCCTACTTAAGTTAAGTTTGAGAAAGGCCCTTTTAGGTTGCTTTCCTTTCTAGATGAAGCTGGATAGCTCAGAGTGTATCTGTTTGAAATACGATCTGGGGAGCCATATATTTAACAGATTTAGGGGATAGAAAATCCGGGGTTGTACATTCATTTTAACAATATTGATGCGCCCCCATAGGGATAATGGTAAGCTTTGCCACCTGCTAAGGTCTCTCTGGACCTTTATCAGCAAGTCATCCAAATCGAGCTTCCTGACCACCTCAGCCTCACGGGCCAGGTGTATGCCCAAATACTTAAGCGAAACAGGGGACCACTTCATTCCAAACTGGGTGAAATTAGCATGAAAGGTGAAAGAGTTTAATGGGAAAATAACTGATTTAGATAGGTTAAGTCTGTAGTTGGACACCTGGCCAAATCATTCAATAATTTGTAAGGCTTGTGCTAAAGATGATTCTGGGTTGATAAGGTATAGTAAAATGTTATCTGCAAAGACCGACAGAGTCAATGGGATTTGAGAGATAATGCAACCTGTAACCCATGTTGAGGCCTTAATGTTAATTATCAGGGGTTCTAAATACAGATTATAAAGGTAGGGGGATAAAGGGAACCCTTGCCGTGTACCAGAACCAAGGGGGAATCGGGAAGAGAAAACCCCGTTGCAATAAACTTTGGCTGAGGGTGACTAATAAATCATTTTAATCCACTGGATAAAGGTATCAGGAAAGCCCATTCTCCTCAGAGTAGCCCACAAGAAGTCCCAGTTCACCCTATCAAAGGCTTTTTCTGTGTCTAATGCAACTAAGGCCATAGGGGACTGAGAGTCTTGAGCAGTTTGGAAGATATGGGAAAGGGTTCGCAAATGATCTGCTGCCGATCTGCCTTGAACAAAACCAGCCTGTTCCGGGCTCAGCAGGTGTTGCCAGATCTTCTTAATTCAAAGAGAGATAATCTTGGATAGGATTTTGATATCGTAATTTAATAGTGAGATTGGTCTGTAGCTGGCTGGATCCAGCAAGGGTTTATCTGGTTTTGGAATTAAAATTATCATGGCTTCTGACAGAGAGGGATCGAGGCAGTCTGAGGAGAACATATAGTCATATAATTTCAAAAGTAGAGGGGCTAACTCTTTGCAAAAGGCTTTATAGAAATTTGGAGGGAATCCATCGGGCCCTGGAGCCTTGTCCAAAGGCAGCCCTTTGATTGTATCTTCTACCTCAATTAAGGTGATAGGAGAGGATAATACATCACAGTGGTGAGCCTGAAGGGAAGGAAGTTTGACCCCATCCAAAAACTGCTCTATCTTGTCGAGAGGTGATTGGGACGTACCTTTGCCATAGATCTCTCTATAAAAGGATTCAAAAATTAGGGCTATATCTCTAGGCAAAGTTTTAACAGAGCCGTTATGGGAATTCAGTGCCGGGATTAGCCTTGAACTTTCCGTCTCCCTCAGTCTAAGGGCTAATAATCTTCCCGGCTTCTCCCCTTGGTCCAAATAATGAGACTTAATTCTGAGCATAGCATACTCTGCTTTTTCTCTTAGTGAATCATTGTATTCGCTCCTGAATTTAATTAGAGTTTCCAAATTTTTTTGAGAATTAGATAGAATGAGGTCATTTTCAGCTATCCTGATTTGATTGGACAGTAAGATAACTTTAGCCTCTCTTGCCTTTTTCCTACGGGAGGCTAGCTTTATAAGCTCTTCTCTAATAAAGCATTTAAGAGAGTACCAAAGTATATCATCCCTGGGAACGGAACCTTGGTTAAATTCTGAAAAGGATAGAATCTTAGATTTAATATGGGAAACTGTTCAATCTTCTTTTAGGAGCTGCGTATTTAATTTCCAGGAGGTATCCCTCTGCCCCTGTAGTCCGAGGGAAACCGTAAGCCACACTAGGGAGTGGTCTGAAATAACTATTGGCTTTATGCCTACTTGATGTGCATTACTCAGAAGGGTGGAGCTAGTTAGGATGTAGTCAATTCTTGACCACTTTTGGTGGACCTGGGAGTAAAAGGAAAAGATGTGGCTCTTAGGGTTAAGCAGGTGCCAAGGGTCACATAACCCTAGCAAATGCATAAAATCTTTGAGAGCTAGTTGCGAGGGGGACAAAGGTTTTAATGGCCTATAAGTTTTATCCATCTCCTGGGATGGAGCTATATTCCAATCGCCACCTAGAATGAAAAGGGAGGGCAGGAATCTACTCAGTTTATCTGCTAGGGACATGAGGAACTAGGGATCACCCCCTACTGGACCATATATTGCACCCAGTACCACATTGCTATTATTGAGCTGGCCTTTGACCACAACAAATCTACCTTCCTGGTCTATAATGCTATCCTCCACTACAAACATAATATGTTGTTTAATTAATATAGCCACCCCCCTGCTGGCATTTAGGCCACTGGCTGTAAAGCTCTGAGAAAATCCCAGCCTACGTTGCCCTTTAGCTTCTGAGGTGGACAAGTGCATCTCCTGCATGAAAAGTATATCCATGTTTAATTAAAAACAGTTATGGAGAATCTGATGTCTTTTGGTAGGGTCTCTGACGCCTCTGACATTCCAGCTGGCAAACTTAATCGGCCTCGTAGCCATATGATTTGGTAACATGTGCAGAAAAACAAAAACAATATCCCCTCTAGTATATTCAGAAATATTTGGCACTCTCCGAACCTCCCCCTCGTCCCCCCGAAGAAGAACAGTTAACATCCAAACATTCCACAAAATCTAAAGCATTGGGTTGCAGGTAATAGACCTTGAGCACAAAAAACAGCATCCTGTGTTTATTTAACCCGGACAGTGAAATATTCTGCCATCCCCCCTGCCCCCTTTTAATCCCAACCTTACAATCACTTATACCCCCCCAAACTATATACAAGTGGTCCCCTTGGATCCAACAAAGCATATCCTGACCAAACAGGTCAGGTGAGCAAGGACCATCCCCCAAGGCTAGCAGACCCAGGCTTTGTTGAAATGACTGTATGACTGTGAGTAAATTGAGCCATTATAAGTAAAGCAAGAGCAACAGCCTGGAGCAGCCCAGAATAAATTGATCTCCTGGGTACTGCAGCCCCCCCTCTGCACCACAGGCTGCGGAGCAGATCACCCAGGGCTAACTCAATCATTGTGCCCCCCTGACCCAGCCAAAACCTTAGGGCATTTTAATGACTTGGCCCTTGGAAAGAAACACTACTAATAAACTGGAAAAGATGATATCTGGAAAGGTCCTACCAGCACTCACCAAGCGCGGAGAAACCTCGATGTAGCGGGGCACTGTCTCCCTTGGGCTAAACTTATGAGCGCCACACCTAGGATATCACTAAAGAGCTAGCGGGACACCACAAACTAAACTTATGCAGGCAATAAATGTAGTTTCTGCTGTGGTATACGCTACTTCTGCGCCACAGGAAGAGGGAGGGGGCATAATATCCCAAGGACTGGTTGGTCCTCCAGAAATGCGAACCGGCAGGAATCATTATCAGAAACTTGGTTCCTACCCTCTCTCCCTCCCCAGAGCCGAACTGCAGGCCTGTGGTTGCTAAGTTAGGCCTTTAGGCAGCACCCGGACTCCGATCAACCCCCCCAGCAATCCAAAAACTGAAAGAAAGGCAACAACATTAGAACACCAGGTAGGAAAACTGCATTTGAAAAGAAAACTTATTTAGGCAGCATTCTGGGATCACAGTTCAGCCACTCTTAAAAAGGTTGGGCAGCTTCAGGGTCAAATCAGCCATGGCTTGGTCTGGCTTCTCGTATGTGTGCCACACACCATCCAGTACCACCTGCAGCTTCGCCGGGTAGCTCATCTGAAAACGTATACCCGCAGCTATCAACTTGGTCACTGTCAGATGGAAGGCTTTCCTTTTCTGTCGGTTTCATAGGGCAAGTCTTGGGTGATTCTTAATTTGTTGCCATCCCAGGAGATAGTTTGCAGCTCCTTGATTTTGGCCAGGATATGTTGTTTCTCGAGAAAGCTGAACAGTTTAATAATTATGGGCCTCGGAGGAGCTCCAGGTGGAGGCCTTGGTTTTAATGAGCGATGTGCCCTTTCCACATGGTACTGAGGGTTAAAGGGTGAGGGACCCACTATCTTGTTCAACAGCTTTTGGACGAAGGCCATAATGTCCATAACCTCTTCAGATTCTGGTAGGCCCAGTATTAAGATGTTGTTCCTCCTGCTTCGCCCTCGAGATCTTCTGTTTTCAGTTGGAGTTTAGCTATTTGCTGCTTAAGGTAAGTGATTTCAGGGTCAGTTTTCGCTTTCCATGTTTCCAGGGAGCAGGTTCTAGCTTCGGAGTCACCAACTCTAATGGTGAGTGAGGCCAGGTCACTCCATATAGATTTTAGCTCCATTGAAATATCTTGTAATGTTTCCAGGAATGGGATTAATTCCTGTAAGATGCGATCCTCCGTGAGAAGGCTGTAAGAGGAACCAGAGGGACTAACTTTAACAACGTGCCCTACATTCTGGGTTTTCGATTTTTTGGGAGCCTTCTCCGGAGTAGTCGGTGGTGTGTGCTTGGCTCCAGCAGGCTTCATCTGAGCCCCCAATGGTGTCCGCGAAACCAAAGTGATCCAGTTTAGGATCTGATTGCGAGTCTGGCACAGTAGCATTGCTGGCTGGCAAATCAAGCTGGTAAGTGATTTGGCTTGGTAAAAGGGCCACAAAAATCGGTAAAAAAATGGAATTTAGCTGGTCAATAGGGGAGAGCTCTCAACTATGCTGCCACTAGGTGCACTGCATCACGTGACCTCTCCCCCTCCTCTTTTGAAAATTTAATATCCTCTTTTCGCCACTAGCCCTTCTCCAGCCCGTGTTGTATGACGAGCTTTCCCTCTAAAAACCTCCCTTGTTACCTCAATTGCCTCTTCCACTCTTCGATACTCCTCATGGTTTCTGTGTTAAATAAATCAACCCCCAGGTCTGACAAATGTACCCTCTCTGGTCTGTAGAATTCATCCTCCTTTTCATCTATGCCTCTCCTAATGACCCTATCCCCATTGGCTAGAAATCATGTGAATATTCTTCTATTCATTTTCCTTCTTACCCTTTCAATTGCTAGGTGGCTGTGAGCATATCTCCAGACTCTGTGGGGCACCAAATCTGACCATGTCACAGTTACCTGTGGCCACCACTTCTTAATTATATCTATGCCATACTTGATTTTCAGATAGATGTCCAGCCATGGTCTGGACCCAATGTAATATCCTCCTAAATGTATTATAATCATGTTCGGTGGCGGAAGTCTCTCCCTCATGTCTCAGTGTTGGAAGCAGCTGGGCCCACTTCATGCCCCTGGTGCCTTGCCAGGACACCCTGCATTGTCTGGGATCTTGATATAGCTGCCTGCACCCTTCCTTTTTGGATTCTCTCCTCTCCACCCAATAAATGTATGAGTGCCCACATATCCAGCTCTCCAGTCTCTGACCTGTACCTGTTGAAAGATCAAAAGTGTGTATGATTAAAATAACAGCCATTGTACTGTTTTAGCCTTGTGGCCTCTGGCCTTGTGACCTGCCTGGCCCTTCTCCCTTCCTGTCCTCTGTAGCCTCCCATTCCCCCCTCCTCTGGTGTCTCCCTCCCCCACTTAACCTGTGAATAAAAGGGAACATGGTTAATAATCATTTGTACAAAGGTCTTGTGTAGTGTTTATAACAATCAGATTTCCAACGCCCGACCCCTTTTACCTGTTCAACTGATCCCTCTACTGCTGTCAATTGTAATGCCATCTCAATTCTGAATGAATATTATGAGTAGCTTTTTGGGTCCTCTCCCAGAAACTCCATGCACTTTTTAAGGACTGCTGTTACCTGATAGCTTGGGACTCTCTTCCCATCCCCATGAATAAAGAATTGCCCTTGTTTTTTATGATGCACTGTGGCATAGACCCACAGTGCCTGTACTGGGCAAATGGTTGCCTCATGTGTTTTCTCAAGGTGGATCCAAGATTCCTTACCTTCTTGATCAGTGTTCGCCTTTCTGATCCATACTGCAATTGTGTCTTCCTCCCAAGTCAAATCTTCCACCTCCAAACCACCCCCCCATGATATTTCTGTCATGCCCTACTGCTTCACTCACCCTAAGGAACCCGTGGTATACTGTTGTAAATATGGCTTGGAATAGCAGGCCTTCTCCTCCTGATCTACATACTGCTGCCGTTACACACCCTAGGCCTGCTAGTAGCCTCTCTGATACTGATTTTCTCTCATCTCTCCCTTTTTTCCCCTAAAGTCCCCATCCCTGGATCATCCGTCTTAACAACATGGTTTTAGTTGGGTCCTGCCACCGTCTCAGGTTACAGACTATGCTGATGGCTGCCACATGGACCCGTATTGTAGCATGTGCCATCCCTCTTTTCTGCTGGTATACTATATATTTCCACACTTGATCATCTTTGACCTGCCCACTTACCTCCATGTTGTGCCGATCCCTGAAAGCTTGGAATGCTCCCCACGCCTCTTTGTAGGCTCTAAGTGTCCTGGGGGACCAGGAGTTGTGAAAAAACACCTCAACTCTTTCTAGCCAACTTCCCAAATGTCCTCTGGTATGGGTGTCTTTTGCGCCTCTGCCTTCGGTGCTGAGGCCCAGAACTTGTCCAGCAGCAGACGGGAGAGTCTGTCAGCTATTGTGTTTTGGATCTCCTCTATGTGCCTAGCCCTAAAGGACATATTGAACTTCAACCCCTGCAGCACTAACTGCCTCAGCACCCGCAACACTGATCCAGTTGAGGTCCCCTTGTTGCTGAGAGCAGCCACAACTGCCTTGTTATCACACCAGAACGTCAATTTCTGGTTCCGTAACTCTGCTTCCCATATAAATGTGCATGCCTATATTGGCATGATTTCAAGCAAGGTGATGACTCTGGTTAAACCTTGGTTTACCCATATCTCTGGCCAGGCTTTGGAAAACCACTTCCCCCTACAATAGCTCCCATGCCTAGCCCTCCCAGTGCATCTGTATACAGATCTAGATCAGTATTGAACAACCACTCATCTTGCCAAAAGGACATGCCATTGAACGTCTGCAGGAATACCTCCCAGATTCCCAAATCCTCTCTCGTATCCTTTGTGATATCCACCCAGTGGTGTGGCCTGGTCACCCCGTATGGCATGTGCCAGTTACTCTGTGAAGGCCCTCCCTGGATTGATGGCCCAGCAAGCAAAATTGAGGTGTCCAATCAGTTGCTGCACCTGTCTTAGTTGTTTTCTCTGCTTCACCCTGTGTTCCTGCAAAAGTTCCCTCAACTTGCTGACCTTGTTCTGTGGTAACCTGAAAACTTCCTCTTGTGCGTCTATCTCTATGCCCAGGAACTCAATAGTCCTGCTGGGGCCCTCTGTCTTATCCGGTGCCCAGGGTACTCCTAACTCTTTGCACTGGGTCTGAAAACTCTTGAACATTGCCTCAGTTTCCTCCCTGCCACTCCCAATGAGCAAAATATCATCTAAGTAATGCAGTACTGACTTGTGTCCCATCCTTCTCTGAAAAACCACCTGCAGGCAAGTACTAAATAGCTCAAAGACGCGGATGCTGTGGAGCACCCCATGGGCATGGCTTTGTTGAAATAATATTCCTTGTCCACCTTAAAACCCAGCAAGTCCCACTCTAGGGGGCACACAGGAAGGAGTCTGAATGCTGCCTCGATGCCACTCTTCGCTAGCCATGCCTGCAGAGTGGCCCTGATAATCTGTACTGCTTCCTTTAGTGTGGCATATGTCACTCCGGAGTGTCTTTTTGAAATGTAATCTTTCACCGATTCACCTTCCGGAAAAGACAAGTGGTGTAACACCCTAAATTCCTCAGGTTGTTTCTTAGGTACCAAACCCAGGTTGGGTATTCTCAAGTTGTTGAGTGGGGGGAACCAAAAGAGGCCCTCTATCCATCCTGCATTCTTTTCTTTCTGCAACTTTTGCCTCAGAATATTTTCTTTTCCCTTTACTGACCTTAAAATGTTTCATTCCCTGTATATCCTAGGACCTTGACAGTGTAGTCTAAAACCCCCTTTAAACCTTGCAAGCAATTGGCCAGCAGCTTCTTGATCTGTGTGCCCTTCTAAAGCCTGCTCCCACATCTGAATGTTGATTGGTGTCCATGCCATGTTAAATATGTGTCCTTCCCGTCCAGTCCTCGTAGAGTGTGCTTCAAAATTTTTGACCTCCCATGCCAAACCCCCCAACCCCCTAAAATCCCTGATCCTTATCTGTCATCTAAAACACCCCTGGTCCCCTAGAAAGGGCTGGTTGGGGGTGCCTTGTCCCCCATTGTATTGTCCCCCCTGCTACCCAGCTTGTCCTGCATCTTGATGCTGGGTGGGTACCTTCACATTTTGAACAGGCATGCTGAAAATACACTGTGGCCAAGAACAAAATGCCAGGTTGAATCCCCAAAAACATTTTTGTAACAATGTGGCCTTCTTCACTCCTTCCCATCTGGTGTGGACTGGTCTGTGACATTGTCTGTCCACAGATCTAACTGTTTGATATCCCACCGGACATCTCCATAGGAAGCCATCCTCTGTCAGAAAAACTTGTCATAGTAGAGCCAACCAAACCCCCCTTTTGCTTTTGCCCTCTACATGATTAGCTGGTAAGTAATCAGGGGAATTCCTAGTTCAGGCTTTTTCTCCATGACTATTGCTGAATATGTGGCAAAACCCACGAACCAACTGTCCCATGTTTTTCCCTTTGTGAATTTGTCTTTCTCTTTCTTCCCTAGCAGCACTACTGCTGCTGCCATCTCCACCTTCCCAATACTCTCTTTTTTGTCATATTTCATCAGTGTTTCCCTGCTTACTAATGAAAAAACATCCACATATTCCCTTTTCCATATATTTCCATATATTTTCTTTCATTGCCAGGGGGACATGCTCTCCTAGTCTCATCCTGGGTGGCCGTATGTCCCTCACCCCCTCTTGCAAGGCTCCTACCTCTAGTGTTCCCCTGACTCCTCCAATTTTTCCCTTCCTTGATTTGATTTCACCTAATGTTTTTTCCAAATGCCCTAGGCCATCCTTCCCAATAGCTGTGATCATTTGCTCCACATATTCTTTTATGCTGCTGTTCACATTTACTTCTACATTACCTGGTGATGGACTTGGCAGAGGTCCCCTTACCCCTTGGGGCCTGCCCTCCCACTGTGTTCCGTGCAGTAGGTGGTGGTTCTGGCAGAGCGGGCATGGTCAGCAGTAATAGGGTGGGTGGTGCGGGAACTGCATCAGGGATTGTGGGGGTCGCCGGGGCAGCTGGCTGCAGTGTGGGAGCTACTGGCTCCAGCCTGTCCAGGCTAGCTGGTCTAGGTGGCGGCCTTTTGGGGCTAGGTGACTGAGCCAGTGCCCTAGACTCAGCTGTGTCCTTTGCTGGTCTGCGTCCCTTGCTGCTGCCTCCTGCCCTGTCCCCTTTCCGCTTTTCCTTTGACCCCTGAGTGTCCATGTTCTCCACCAATTCCCATACCTTATTGGCCCACTCCGCCAACTTGATGATCACTTTATATTCTTCTTCCTTGGATGGCTTGCTCTCTTTTGGGGCCATTGTCACCTCCAATTCCTATGTAGTAAAAAGCTGCTGCAAAAGAAAATGGGCATGTTAATCTGACGGATCTTCAGGCCTCTGTCCATTCCTCTGTGTGCCTTGCTTGACCTCCACTGCCCATCCTAGCTCTCCACATCTCCCTGGCTATCCATAAATATGTGTACATATCTGCATGCTAATCTGTACGTATGCCCCCATAGGCTATATATGCATGTGGACACACTGATCTGCTCTGAGTCCCCCCTACCATGCCCGTTGCCTTCATTGCATCGATTCCTTGCTCTCTTTGTCACCCATGTTTGCCCATGATGTCAGATGCAATGTCTGCATGCCTTGTGCTCCCTTTTAAAGCCTAGCCAGCCTTTAGCCAGCACCCATTCCCCCCCTTTCCACCTTGACTGCCCCTGAAAAAACCCTGTTGGGGCAAAGCCAGTGAATGTGTTCAGGGCAAAGATCCCCTGCCCGTGTCCCTGGAAATCCATTGCCTTATTCCCAGACCCATAAATTACCCAACAGCCTCTGGATGGGCCTGCAACCTCTTTCTGCCTGACAAAAAAATCCTTCTCGTGATCCCGGTAGTCCTTTTGTTATCCAGAGATACCATCCCCAGCCATGTTGCCACATGGTGTGGCTGCATATTCTCACCAGTGTCAGTACATGGCCTGCCGTTTTCTTCCCCATTTAGTTCCCATCATCCCGTACCTGTGTCCCCCATTACTGCCCCCTGTAGCTGTATTGGGGCTGTGGAGCAACCCAAGAAAGCCATTTTCTATGCCTTATTTTGTTGCACGCTACCTCCCCCCTTGCTGGAGCCTATATCTTTTGATTCTTGGCCAGGACTCATGCTCCCTCTCCTCCTGATATGCTGCCCTCCCCTTGCTAAAAACTATCCCAATGTCCCAGAAACAAAATTCCCCTAAGCTTGTTCCTACCAATGACAACAAAACCCTTAGGCCCTGTGCATGTGTTCCCACAGACCACGTGGCATGATGTCACCCAAAATGGCATCGGCGTGCTTCCTATTGGGTCTACCTCACAGCAGCTCGGCGACTGCTTTCCTCTTATCAGCCCCCAAAACTGTCTTGCTTTGTGCCACTAGTCCACAACCCCCTCCCCAGTGTTCAGTGGTAGTTGCAACCTTAGCAACTGCCCAAAGTCACTGGACTAACTCTGTGTCCAAGCAAAGGTCCCACGCCATTCCTGCTGCTGAAACCACTCCTCCCATCCTTGTGCTGACCCACGGTCCACACAGGCCTGCACCAGCCAACCACCCTGGTGTCCAAACCATGAAAACAACATCAACTCACCATGAAACCAGCCCATGACTATCCATCTGTCACTGTTTCAGCTGCTGCGGATCCCCATCATGGTATGCATACCAAACACCTCTGGCTAAGCAATTAGGCCCAATGTAGCTTCCCAAGGCTGCCCCGCTCTGCCATGTGGCCACTTTTTTTTTTCAAACCAATATCAAACCTTGTAGGTGCTCCTGAGAGCCGCCAATGCAATGCCAGCTCCTGGTCCTCTGTTTTCTTACCTGTTACTTGCCTTTGAGCTGTGCTAGGGAACTGGCCATGAGTACCTCACCACTTGTTGAGCCAAACCTTTCTAGAGCTTAACAAACCCCCACGTCCTCTTGTTGGATAGCTATATATATATAAAATTACATTTCTTTTCTTTTTTTAATTGAACGTGCATAATGGTTCAACAACCATACTGACAAACTTTAAAATCACTGATCTGAAGTGTTGCTCTCATGGGATCTGAAAGCTGGAGAGTAGCAAGTAAAAGAGGTCTTCCCTTCCCTCTGCAGACCCTTAAAAAAAAACCTTAAGCCCCTCCTTTTTCTGTCCCTTCCCACCAATCTGCTTCCTCTCCAACTCCCCCTTACCCCCTCTCCTTTTGTGATGTCAGCACACTTTTTCCCTCCCCCTTTCTTCTGAGTCACTTCTTGACCATTCCCTTTTCAATTTTCTCCCCAATCCCCCTCCTTGTATCTGATATTATCCAGGTCTTTCTTGGTAGGTCCCCTGGACAATCTAGTCTGCCTCTTAAGGGCAAACCCCATTTCCAGTGCATCCACATACAGGAGCAGTGGATTATTGCAGGTAACCTGGCTCCCCCTCCTCTACCTGTGTTTTATATACTCAGCTGGCTTCCAACCCTGGAAGTGCATTGCTACATGTTATGGGGAGCCCGCAGAAAGGAATCACAAATAAGGCTACATCTCAGTACCAACTTTTTATTTCACTGACATGCCGTAACGCATTGTTTTGCTTATACAGGCTTATTCATGCTAGGTCTTCTATTTTATTACATTTATTTTTATTCTCTATTTTGCTTCTTTATTGATTTTATATAAATCCATGCAACTCAATATCCATGAGAGATACAGCAATGTAATATAGGCAGTTTCACAGCTGGTGAATGACACTCTCAAATCACTGCATCAAGTGGGGAAGTAAACTAATTAGTTAACTTTAAAATACAATGCAAAGACTTATAGCAGCCAAAGAACTGCAAGTACCAAGGAAGTCCAGGAAACATTTAAGGATAACTAGCTATCGTGGAGACCATATAGTCAATAAATATGCACCAAATATAGAAAGGAATACATATTAATTCAAAAGAGGTATAAAACTTCCAAAGACCACCAAATAAACTACTAGGAAATAACATAACAAAAACCATAAAAAGCATTACACTGGTAAAAACCCATACCAATGGTAATAAGTCTTCCCTCCCATACAGTGTCTAAAGTCCCCCTTGAAATTCAGACAGAGGCAGCCAAATAGTAACATGCAGCGAGAGTACTATAAGTTTGTAAGCCAGGGGAGCAGATGTTTAAAAAAGAAAGTGTCCATAAAAGTGAGGGAACTGAAAACTACAGTTCATTTTCAAATTAAACTCCAAACTGTACGGAAAAAAATAAATCGGGTGCTATAGCACCAACAACCCTCACAAATGATCATCCCAGCATATAAAGCTCATTATACTGAATACAGGAAAATTTAAAGTTCAAGTCAAACCACACAATCAGTCTTCATTTCTCGAATCTTCACTCGGTGCTTTCTCAGCCATCCTTTAGGAAACTTGGTATCTGAAAAGATATACGTATGGTCCCCAACCAAAATTAACAACCTAGCTATTAGCAGCAGCTGATGATGAAGTTTGAGACCATGAAAATCTCATCGTACTGAGTCTAATTGTTTCCTGCATTGCTGAGCACTGTACGAGAGGTCTGGGTACAGTGAGATCACCTAATATGCAAATGCAACACCACGCTGCTGCCTAGCAGCATTCAGTAGCAGTTCTTTCATATCCTCTCTAGCACAAACTGCCAATAAAGTCTGTGGTCCATCAGTATGGGCTACCGCCCACCTTGGAGTGACCTGATAGGCTTTTTCAAAGCAGAGCATGTGTACAGCCTGATCAATCCCCAAAGCAATGGCCAGCCAGAAGTCAAAAAAACTTTTAGGGTTATCCCCCTCTGCCTCTTCAGGAAGGCCCATGATGGATAGATTGCAAGCCCTAGATAGATTATCCACCACCTCTAGCCTCTGACATAGAAGCTGATTTTCTTGGATCATCTTTACGGAGGTGTCTCAGGCTTTCCCTGTGCTGGTGTCCACCTTCTCCAAAACTGATTATACAATGTCCATGAGCTGCTCCAAATCAGTTACATGTCCAGTTTTTTGTCAATATTATTGACTGATCAGCAAAGCTGGGTGAGTGTAGAATTCACCATGGTTAGGGTAATCTCTCCTGTGGCTTGTGATGGAAAAGATGACAGATCCATTGCCTGCTTGCTCAAAGATGGTATGCTTGACTTCAATTTACAGAAGTCCGATTGTGCTGCCGCTCCTTTCTGATGACCCATTGTTAGGATGCCGGGTTTGCTGTGAAACAGTATTCAGGCTCTTGTTATGAAAAATGACATTTAAACAGAGATTTTTTTAACAGTTTAAGCAATCTCCCTTGGGATTGAAGTGACCTCGCATCTGTTCTTCTTGGCTGCCAAGCCATGCACCCCAGTTTCCTTGCATTTTGACATAGCGAGGATGCCCCGAGCAAGGGCAGAGTGTAAACCAAGAACTGGGCTCTGTGACAGAAATGTGCTTGTAGCATAGCAAAAAACAGAACAGAGGGGATAAAAAGAGAGAATAAAAATAAATAGCATAAAATAGAAGACCTAAAATTAATAAGCCTGTAAAGGTAAAACACATGAAGTCCTATCAATGGAATAAAAAGTTGGCACTGAGATGGAGTCTCATTGGTGATTTTCTTTGGAACTGGGTTCAAGGGTGCAGAATTGGTAGACTCTCTCAGAATGTTATTATTGTTTCAAGTTAAAAACAGGGCACACCAAGTGCACTGGAGACAAATGAGCCCTCACAAAGGGCCTGAAAACATCTACATTGTTTAGGCTCCAACCACTTCAGCATCTCACAGAAGCTGAAACCAATTAGCTCACAATGCTTCCAGACATGTCTATACTTACCCATTTTGCAGTGGATCAGCAACTCTGCACCACTCACAGTGGTATGGAATGCAGTGAATATTAAGCATAAACATGCCATTTAAAAACCTAATGTTTTATGTTAGCACTACTTTAAAACTTAACTTGGGAATTTAAAAAAAAAACAAAATCATCCTGTGTGCATACCTAAAACCAAGGATATGCAAAATATAAATGACAGTTTTTTTGCCAGGAAGCCTAACCCTTAGCTGCTGGACAAACACAGTTTTGAAAATACCAGTTTCTAGTCATGGTGAGCTTCTATGGAGACCAGTTTTGAGCAAGGAGGCCTTTGATAAACTCAGAAATGTTATGTGCCAGTTATGGGAAGGTGAGCTGAGGCAGTGGTGGTGATTTGGCAAATGAAGGAGCCCACATGAGCCAACACCTTCAGTAAATGTAACACAGTTTTCTTTCTGCAATTGTTTTCATTAGCTGCCAATTATATCTGCAGCCCTGACTTCTGAAAAGGTTTCTGTTTGACTGAATCCTGCTCTTTAGTTCCATCTGTTCTTTAGAAGAGGGTCTCACACACCCCCTGTACTTATAAAACTGACAACAACTTACGGATTGAAAATATGCAACCATTTCATGGTAAAGGTGATAGGCATATCACCACAGGTGCTCCCCCATGCAGTGTGACCAAAAACCTTCTGATGCCATTTGGTGCCCCAAGGCACTTTTTCAAAGGTGATAATTTTGTAAAAGGAAGAAAAATGTGTGCATAGTTGCATACAGATGCCACACTCATGTGACAAAGGATAAGGTGACTCCAACTTTTACAAAGTTACAATGTTCAAAATACATTTGATATTTAACTTCTAGCAAGCAAAGAACATCACTATGATATATCATGCCACCGCCCAATATAAAGTCATTATGACTATTGTTCAGGCTCAGCTGCAATGATGCCCCAGTTGAGAACAATCAGGTGGGTGCAGTCATATGAACAAAATTACTATAGCTTGTGGAACAAAAGTAAGTGGTCCTTATGACACTTTTTGATATTTCACTCTGTTCTCCCTTTCTGAAATTCTGGAGTGCTGAGAATGATCCTCTGATTGTTTAGGTTGTGCAAGAATGTGTCCTTTACTGTATTCTGCACTTCTCGTGATCATGAAAGGGCACTTGGCTGCAATGAAGATGTCTGTTCACATATTGGCACAGGGATAGGTGCAGCGTCTATGATTAAATGCAAACAGAGATAAATACAACACAAACAATATTGATTTTATATTATTACACAGCTTCAATTTTTGTTTTATTCCTTGGAAAGCTGGCAAGGCCCACTAGGCACAAGACCTGTTTACAGGAGCAATGGGGCAGTTAAGTGACTTGTTCAGGGACACACAGTATGCACATGGGGGTTGTGGGATTCAAACTCAGGTCTGCTGGATGTTCCAAGCTCATTCACTGATCATTGCTCTAACCTATACTAATTTGATTTAGTTTTTTTGACCGGGTAAGCGCGCTAGACAAATCCTGCCTATTTTCAGGCACGACCCGGGGGAGGGGGATACAGATGAATGCCAACTGACCTTGAACCAGATTAAGCTGTTGGTGGTATTTTTAGTGAATGAGGGAAATTTGGCAAGGACACCAGGGAAATTCCCCTACTCTCCTGCCAGCAGGGGGCTTGACTTCCTGTGAGCAGGGATGGAGGAGCCCAGTTGGGAGCCAGACCGAGGAGGAGGCGAAAGTGCTGATGTGGCAGGGGAGATGGCCTCCTCCCATGACCTCATGTTGCAAGAGGCTACTTTACTGGAAATAAACCAAGATTAGTTCAAAATAAACAAGAAGAGATGTTTTTCTCGATTGAGGACTTGAGTAATATTGATGGAAATAAGGACTGTGAGAGAACTCCAATGGAAGGAATTAAGGGCAAAAGTAAAGAAGAACTTCTGTAGGCATTAGAGAAAGCCACGGAGAAATATGCAGCTTTTATGGTAAGAAAACAAGCTGAATTAAAGTTACTGGATCACAGTGAAGAAACTGACAATGGGAATGGCCCAGATGACAGCTCTGAATATGATGCATCAACATCAAAGGACGAGGAAGAAACAAGCAGACAGACACTCCTGCAGGTAAATCTTCACCCTATTATTTCAACCACTGATGCATATGTGAACAGGGCTGGCAGGAAAACCAAGGGATTCGGGTGCCTAGAGCCCCAAGAGGTGAATGTTTTGAATAACCTGCGGAAGGTAGAGGGCAATGATATTAAGGCAGAAGTTCCTACTGAAACTAGCACTAAAACTGAGCAAAGGAGCGAGAAGGGGAACGAAGGTTTAATAACTGCTGTACAAGATAAAGAAATGCCTAATGTAGATTCAGGACTGGAAAACAATCCTAAGTCTGGTAATACAGTCCCCTGGTTCAACACAGAGATTCAAAAAGGCCCAAATACAGAGGAAAAGAAAACTGAGGAAGTCATTTTCCAAAATAATCCCTTTGAACAGACTGATGCTACCATTTTTTCTTTCTTAGCACGATCTGCTAACCCAGGATCAAAGGAAGGCAAAAACAGGAGAGAGGCTATTACGTTGGCAAAACGCAATCTAGATGGGCTTAATACTCATAAAGGGCCTGTAGAACACAAGGGACAAAATATATCTATGCAATCCTGTCCAACAACAACAACAGATGCAATTGGCAAAGCATTTTCCCTACACAGTAATCTAAATCAGGGACTTGAACCCTTCTGCAGTTGGTCACCAGGAAAAGCCCTACAGGAGGAAGGATGGAAGAAATTGCCATCAGGCCAGTAGTTGCCAGACCCACCATGGCCTGCAAACACCCCAAAATGGTGTCCCGGGGTTTGCCTCAAATCTCTGTTGGGGAAAAGGGGAGTACAAATCCAGTCTCTGCCCAAGATATGGGGATGAAAATATGGGACAGCTTCAGGAGAATATAACTGAACTGATTATACTGGAAAAAGAGCCTTTAGAGAAAAACATACGGGAACCCTGGAGGGATCTGACACAGGACAGGAAGAATGAAACAACCTTTGCAGGGACCTCAGATCTCAGAAGAGGAGCGGCACCTGAAGGTGAAGAAAAACAAACTAACCCCCCTCCCCAGCACCCACTATTGTCAGAACTCTTTGCTAAATCAAAAAAAGAGGCTGCTCCTAGAAGGAATGCAGTTAGGATTCGGTACAAAGGGGGTCTGGAAATCAGGCCAGATCGGCAATATGTGGGGAGAAAGCTCCCGAAGGACTCACTACACTTTTCACCAAAATATGTTTATGCTTTTATAAACATCTCAGGAGAGGACAACTATGACATTAGTTTCAGATCTGCATACACCCTGGATTTGTTCTGGCAATGCTTCAATCAAGTGAAATTTTCACCTCTGTGGTCCCCCTTTATGGTGATGCCCTTAACAAAACCCCTCATTAAATATGTGACAGTGATGTTTCGGAATGAAGGGGTACACGTTGATGACATTACATACTGGCTTCAACAAAAATGTGAAGTATTGAGTGCACCAGAAGCACAACTGGATTCTGAGATGTTTGGACTGGGGATGGAAATATAAGGTTAAATTGAGGCAACTGGAGAGTGATATAGAGCATATACCAAACTCCTTCATGTTGTGCAGAGATAGAGGAGTGTTTTTATTCAGGGCAGCCAGAGCATGCTACAAGTGTGGGGCTAGGACCCACCTCTAGTGTATGTGATCGCCCCGCCAGACAACTGTGGGGAGGTGGGGTAACCCCATTCAATGTGCAAACCTGACACGATGTGAGTTAGGTGAGGACACAGGTCACACATTTCTGGAGTGTCCGTGGGCTGCAAGAAATAAGGCAACAGTCATTAGCCCTGAGCTTCTTATCCAACAAGCTCAAGAGGAAGCAGCAAAAAAGGTGGTAGAGGCTGAAGACCCTCCTGCAGAACACAACCCCCCAGATAAGGCTCCAGACCCTATTCCAGGCAGAAAGGAGGAAGTCGAGACTGAAGAGATAAGAATAGATGAGGAGAATCAGCCACTCTGTCCCAATTCTGATAAGCCTATCCAGTGGGGGGACCTATTGCCGGTTTGCTACACAGATAAGCAATCCACTGATGTGCAGGTGATCCCTCTTCCACCCCCAAAAAAAACACCCTCCAAGAAGGACAACTAGGAATACAAAACCAAACCCGCCTCCACCCCCCACAAGTGAGCAAGCAGGCCTAGCGGAACCTAATCCCTTTGAGGTTTTGGCTCCCACTGAGGTAGAATCAGACACAGAACAGATGGATGTAGCTCTTACACCCACACAAGCTGAAGGAGGGAAGGATGATATGCTTGAGTACAAAGGGAAGAAAAAGAAAAGGAGGAAGAAAGGGCCTTGAACTCTTAAATTGAATGGTTAAGTTATCCCTGGGGTCATGTAACTGTCATAGCCTCTTACATTCCCTTAGGAGAATGGCGTTGTTTCACCTATTGATAGATCTAAAACTGGATATCTGTTTTTTGCAAGAAACATGGATGCACACATCAGACCAACTTAGGCTGTTCCAGGCCGAATGGAGATGGGGGCCATCCTATTGGTCCTTTGGGTCAGACAGGGCCGATGGAATAGGTATCGTATTTAGTACCTTTTCCTTCCAAATGATCAAGATGGTGGATTTGATTCCAGGGAGACTGTTCATCCTAGATGGATATTGGGATAAGGTCCCATATAGATTAATAAATGTATACAGCCCACAAATAAAAGCAGATAGAGTAGCTCTAATTTTCAAACTTCAACCCTACTTACATACGTCTACTTATGTAATCCTGGGGAGGATTTTAATTGTAACTTACCCAAAGGGGGACTGAGGGGGGAAGAGTGAAAACATACTGCGATTCAAATGCCTTGCAAAAATGTGTCAATATTGGCGAGCTGAAGAATTGTGCGCACTACCAATCCCAAGGGCCCAAATATACATACAAAAGGGGACACCTGACATCAAATATAGACCATATTTTTGTTTCTAGGAATCTCCATGACCCAAACTTTTATACTATCCCTATAGAATTTTCAGACCACCTTCTCCTACAAATAACGTTTCAAACAGCCCCCCCAAAAAAAAATAAGGAGGGAGAAAAGATGGAGATTAAATGTTTCAATGCTCACAGACCCTTTTGTTAAAGAGAAAATTTCATCATTACTCTGGGCTAGGACCTCAGTGAGTGATCTCTACAAAGATTTGGGGGTATGGTGGATGGACACAAAAAAAGAGATAGCAATATGGTTCCAAAACTATGACAAGCATAGGGCACAAAACTATTTTTTTAGTTATTTAAAACTAAGATCAAAACTTCAGAACATGCTTTCACAGTCTGCTATGTCTAGACAAGATTATGGCCCTGACATTGAACAGATCCAGGATGAAGTGAGGAAATTTCAATATGACAGGGCAAAAACTTTAAATACAGAATTGCAATTTGGAACACAAAAAAAACCAATTGGAGACCCCTTTGAAGCCTATAAAAAGAAGAAAGTTACTTTAGATATGTTTCAATTAGTATATGATAGAGGAAACATAGTGGAAGATGAGATGGGGATCCATGAAATAATCTGTGGGCTTTTGGCAATCACATGAGAGTTCCCCTCCTCCTTCTACAAATTTGATTAATACTTATTTGGAGAAAAGCCAGGTAACCTTGGCCTGGGAGGATCAGGAATTTTTAACCTCTCCTTTGAAATTACAGGAAATAGAAGATGTAATTATGAAACTAAAAAATGGATCTTCACCCAGACCTGACGGACTGCCTTATGAGTTTTACAGATCATTTTCCAAAATAATGGTAAGGTGTTCAGTAGAACTGTTTTCAGTATTTTTTGACAAAGGGTGGTCCACCCTCAATTCACAGCAAGTCTCTTAATTTTTATATATAAGGGAGGGGGAAAGGTAGACATCTCAGACTGGAGACCTATAACTCTCCTGAATGCTGATTTTAAAATATTGTCTCAGGTTCTTAACAGTAGGCTAAGGCAAATAGCTTCTTTATTAATACATCCAGCCCAGTTTTGTGGGATCCCTGAAAGGAGGCTACAACATGCCTTAATGACTATCAGAGATGTAATAGAGATGTGTGGTGCTGCACAAACATCCAGTTGTATCATTACTTTAGATCAAAGCAAGTCTTTTGATAGAGTATGCCTTCCTTTCCTCTTCCAGACCTTATTACATTATGGTATTCCAAAGGAATGTCTGCATAAAATCCAGCTTCTATATTCTAGAGTCCATGTGCAACCTATTATTAGAGGGTTGGTAATGAAAGGTATCACCATAAATACAGGGGTTCGACAGGGCTGCCCCCTCAGCCCACTCCTTCATAACTTTTCCCTGGACCCTCTGATTAGAGTTCTGAGCAATACTCAAAAATGGGAAGGTCTGAGGGGGATCCCAGCCCAAATGGAACTGAAAATCCAAACCTATGCGGATGATATATGCCTGTTTATAGCAAACCTGGGGCAATTACCAACAGTAATAAAGCAACTGCAGGAATATTCTAGAGTATCTAATGCCACCCTCAATCTAAATAAATGTAAAGAGTTGTACTTAGGAAATACAGAGAGGGCACCTGTAACAGTAAACCATATTTATTTCTCCTCAAAGCTACAAAAAATCTTGGGAATAACATTTGGACAACATAATCTCCCACTTGAGAACTGGGAAAGGGCTCTTTAGGGGCTGAAAATAAAGTCCAGAGATGGAAGTCATGGAGGTTGTCTAAAATAAAAAGGGTACACATAATTAAAAGGTTCATTATACCCACTTTGTTGTATATAGCCATGATTTTCCCACCCTCAGTGATCTTTGAAACCAGGTTATATGCATGCTTTTTTCAGATGGTTTGGGGATCCAGATTGAACCCAATAATAAGGTGTTTTACGTACTTGTCTAAACAACAAGGGGGTCTGGGTATGGTGGACCCTATAATCTTTTTCCATAGCCTTTTCCTGTCTCACAATCTTAAAATTGGGCTAGGGGAACCAACCGGTGTGACATACCATTTGTTTTGTAAAACTTGTAGTGCATATTTGAAAATTTGGACTGGAAACCTTCCCCCCAAATTGCCCACCCATATCAAAATACCAGAATACATTAAACCAGAGCTCAAAAAGCTTTGCAAATGGGAGATCACTAAAGCGGATATCTCCAGACTCTCAGGATGACAATTGTACTCGCACATGGTGAGTCAAATCCATCCGGAACAACCTGAATTTAAAAATCGCCCACCAGATCTAAAGGGAGGGGTGTTAAAACAATTAAATAACAACATAATTCCAATGCACATGTGGGAGGTATTATGGCTTTCAGCTTACGGGAGAATGAATGTAAGCGGCAATGCAAAACACAAGGCCCAAGAAGAAAGGAATTGTCCATATAATGGTTGTATAAATATTAAAGAGACAATGGATCATTTCCTTTTTACCTATTCCTATGCAAAAGCCCTATGGGGATATTTAAAGACAGAATGGAATCTAAGGTGGTTAGACAGTTTAACCTATGAGTCTTTGGTCCTTGGGCATTGTCCCAACCTCAAGATAATGTATGATTATGATACTTTAATGGTGTTGTTTTGCTGTTTAAAGTTTTACCTTTGGCAGGCTCGCTGTCAATGGACACTCCAACAGAGACTGATGTCATATACCACCTATAAGACACTGGTAGAACAAGCTATGGGGGCAGTGCTTACGAAAGATCTGCAGGCTAATCCTAAGAGCTATGTTTTAAGGAAATGGAAAGGGTTGTTTGGATTTATCAAATACAAGTAAGGAGGTAGACTAAAAACCTATTTCTAAACAAGACATGTTTAAAAAGTACTACTGATGTTTGCCCTAATAGTTTATTGGTTACTCAGTAGTTGGAAAATTATTTTTGAACATTCACTTTTAACCAGAGTAAGAATGAAATACTTGTTTATTTGGGATTAACATTGTATTCTTTCATGTGACTTGACACATTCAGAAGTAATTAGGTTTGAGAGCTACAACTAGCAAAATTCCCCTGCCACAATGGTATGGGGAAAGATAATAAGGGGGGAAGGTTTCTTTGGGGTTAAGGAGTGATTATTGTGTGGTCTTTAACATACTGCATCAAGTATGTGAAGTGAATACCTGTTGTTCTTTCTTTCTATATGTTTGTTTTTTCTTTCTTCTTTATTTTTTGTAGAATGTGTTATGATTTGTGATGATGTGATATCAATAAAAAATTCCCCTACTCTTTTTGATAAGTGCCATGGGATCTTTAACATCCACCTGAACTACCACCAATCCAGGCAGATGGGACCTCGGTTTAACATCTCATCCAAAAGACAGCACCTCAGAAGTGCAGCACCCCTCTCATGCTGCACTACAGTGTCAGTACTGGGATATTAACCCAAGGGCCAGATGTAGGAACTGAACCCACAACCCTCTAATCTCCTGGCCTCAAAGGTGAGTGTGCTACCTACTGAGCCACTGACACTGATAATTTAAACCAACCATATTATTTAAATGCTCTAAAAATGCATCCCAACTTTCTACATTAAAAATATCCTCAAAGTGCAGAATGAGAATCCTACCATCCTTAGGATGATGGTCTATAATACTCTTAAAGGTGTGCTCGGAGATAGCCTTGATTGGGGAAATATTGTGTCTGTATACAGATACAAAATAAGGTCCAACAAAGACTGGGAAAGCCTGGTTCTCGAATCACACGCCATAAAGAAATGGCTGTTGAAGGTGCCAGCATCTTTGAAAACCATAACATGTAATATTCTGTGAGATCTGAGAAATCATAAGCACACAAAAATACAGAAAGAACACAAGATTACTAAAAAATAATGCAAATATTCCTACAGAGAAAAACAAAAACAATAAGATGTCAATCAAACAAAAGAACAGTAAGCAACAACAAAGTTTAAAGTTTCTGGTCCAAGATGACTCAGTGTTTTAGAACGAGGGTGATGATGAAGGTTTTGAATTATATACTAGAGGAAGAAAGAAGAAAGGTACTAAAATTAATAATGGCATATTTAAACAATAAACCACAACAGGGTGTGGGTTATGCTGGGATTTACCAAATCCTGGTGTTGTTTGGTTGCACCTTGTGACCAAATCCATACCAGAAATGAATAAATCCCAGCATAACCCACAACCTGGAGAGGTTTATTTTGATTATACAATGCCCACCTTTTTCAATAAAAGAGTAAAGTAAAAGAGTTTTTTTTTATTTTAAATTGGTTTTATGTAATTTATTGCTCTTTGACATAAAATAGTTCTGATTTGTTACACACACACACACACACACACACACACACACACAAACTCTCTGAAGTGCTGCTGTGGTAGGCAAAATGTTGTCCCCGAAATATAAATCTGCATACCATGGCTTACAGAGATAGTGTATGTGTTCCTACATTCTTGTATTGAAAGGTTGAGAGAGATAAACAGAAGATTATTGAATTACATCATATGGATATACAGATACCACTGTTAAATATAATCTGGAAGGTGAAGTGCAGTAGTTTTTCATTTTACCTTCCCCTGAGTATTTGAAAACCTGTCTATTTTGATAGTAACCATTAAACAAGACTCGCACCCACTTAGAAACAAATACTTTTAATAACTCCGGTGATCTCCTCACATTAATGACACGACTGATTCCATATAATCTTGGTAAAGTCCACTTTGTTTTCAGAGGAAAGAATTACTTCTGGTCTTTTTTTTTTTAAATAAAGTTAGCCATACCACAAGGGAGGTGGGAGAAAATAATGGCCACAGCAGCTAGCTCTGAAAACAGAAACTGGTGGGAGTGAGCATCTCAGTGCCAGAAGAACCACTTCTGGTCTGCGGTCTTTTGAAACATAATGTTTCTTTATTTATTTATTCTCTTGAATGGAGTTTGCCATACTGCAAAGGAGGCAGGAGGAAGTGATGATCACAGCAGCCATCTTGGTAGGCTACGGAAACTGGAGAGAGTGAGCATCTGACAAGCTGGCAGGTAATGATCTTGTGTGAAATGGGGACAGAATCAATGAGGCAGTGTGCAGTTTGTCACTGTCAGACTTCTTTTTTTTCTGGACTTGTTTCAGGAGGATGTATAATGGGTTTTGGACTATTGGTTGATGAGCTTATATGCAGTCTGTCAGTTTGCATCTCTCACTTGAGCCACACCATTTAGTGGGGAGTTGAGATGGAAGATTTTCATCTGACGTTTAGTGGATGCATTGATTTTTGAGTTTGGATTGCTGATGTGGCTTACTGGAACCTTTTGCATGCATTATGCCAGGATCTACCATGGCTGAAAGGTGCCAGTCAGCCAATCAGACTCCTGGATTCTTGGACCCCATTGTATATTTCTCAGTAAAAAACATACACTAGATTCATTCTGTTCTTTGATGAAGAGGAGAGTGAGTATTCACGCTGGGAAGACTCTAATATTTATAAAGTCCTTGATTTTGATTCTGATGATGGTGAGAATGAAACAGACTGAAAGCCAAAAAGTGCAGATATGGACTGTAAGGAGGCCAGCAGTAAAATGTTATTGTTGCCTTGGAATATAGGAGGTATTTTCAATAAAACAAATGATGGTGCATGGACAGATTGATTTAAAGAAATATTATATAATACTTCCTCAAACAAAGTGAAATTATAATAAATCTTATCAGTTAAATGGTTACAGGGCATTTGTGTCACAAGAAGCCTAATACCAAAGACCAGGGAGAGCAGGAGAAAGCATGCTCACTTTGATATCTACAGATTCAAACTGCAGATTGAGCATTTAGATATTTGGGGCTCAGTTATCTAAAGGGAACATTTGGTGCAAAGTGCCTGTACCAAAAGAAATTGATGCAAGTGGCATCTTGTGTCCAATGTTGTGGCAATTCCAATTTTTGAATGTAGGTTGTGTTGGAATTGGAATGCCTTGTACCAAACCCCATGCACCACCTTTGCACTAGCAGAGGTTGTGTGACAGGTTGCAAAGGGGCTTGCAACATGATGGGGCTGCACCATCCCCTTATTTGGGATTTTACAAGCCCCACTGCAGTCACATGAGGGTGCTGAGGATAGACTAGCCATGAGCTGGTCAAAGAGCTTGGAGGGAGGCAAGTGAGAGACCCTGCAAGGTCAGGACCAAGGGCAGAGGGACCAGTGGGGGTGCCATAGTAGAAGATGGGGTCACGGTGGCAGTTGCCATGTTCAGAGTTGGCACCTGGTTGAGGTGCCATGACCAGTGGGATAAAGCTACTAGTCCTGGGTACACTGAGGTAGGCATGGATGGACCCTGTCCTGGACCCCCAAGTGGCAACAGCCTTTGCATCTGCCCCATAGGTGACAAAGTCCCAGACACGTGGTTTGTGGAATTTGGCTGTGGGGTATGAGGTGCAGTTTGTTGATAAGGATGTCCTCCCAGGCACTGTGACATTCCCCTGAAAGACAGCTCATCATGTGGAGCCAAGCCAATACCCAACTACACTGTCAGGACTCTGTCACCTATGGGGCAGGTGCCATGGCTGTTGCCAGCTGGGGTCCAGGATAGGGTCTGTCCATGCCTACCTCAGTGTACCCAGGCCTAGCAGTTCTATCCCACTGGCCATGGCTCCTCTGCCAGGTGCCACCTCTGATCCCTACTACTACCATTCTGTTCCCATTGCCCTATATGGCACACCACTGTTCCTTCTGCTCCTGACATTGCAAGCATGTTCTCCCCCTCCCACCTTTGCAGCTGTAACAGGGTTGCACTGGGCTGGGGGGGGGCTTGACAGGCCCCTCCATCAAACCCCTATGATGCAACAAAGATTGATCGCAACCCTGCAGCTGCAGCAAGTCATTTTCTACTGGAATACAGTGCAGGGTCCCTGACACACCCGGAGTTTGCTGCAGCTAAGGATCAGTGCAATGTGCACTGATCTAGTGGTGGTTTGAAAATTGGGCCCAGGATCTCCTTGTTCTCATATTGTTGTTTTAAAGTTTAACCATGTAAATACCCTTGGTGTAATAAATATGTATTTTCTTCCCACCATATCAAGAAGCAAAGCAGAAGATATTATGAAAACTTTACATAATTTCTTAGTCCTCATTGCTGGAAGATATGAAGGAATATCACAGTCTCAAGGGTGACAGCAATGCCCAAATAGGCAATCTAAATAAAACTAACTCAAGTTAGAGAACATTAGATGATTACTTTAACATATCAAGAAGAAAGTCTAAAAATAAGCAAGTCACAGTGTTAGGAAGACAATTATTATATCATGCACAGGTATGCAACCAAAGACTTTTGAATGGAAGAATCCCATGGGATTCAGATGGGAAAATCCCCTTCCCAGTTATGCAGAAAGGAAGTATCATAGACATATGTTTCCTAGATATTTTTAAATTTCATGATGTTGTTAACTTTGAAATTGGAGTTAGAACTGAAAGTAACCATACGTTCTTACAGTTAATCCTCATAATGTGTGAAACCATGTAAAGCCTCTTGTCTAATGACAGAAGGTTGATGGGCCAAAAAGAAATTAACATGTGTGAATGCAAGAAAAATGATTTGGTGTCCATATGAGGAACATAAATGTATGTCTATGTTGAATGAAGAAATTGTTATGGAATTCCAGAAGCTCTAGGTTACAGTAATGGGCAAGCAACACAATAATGGTTTTGAGGAGATTCTTAAGTACTATCTTCTATTAATTGAGGGTCTGGGAGCAAACTTATGTTCTGTTAAAAGTAACAAAAATGCTCATTGAAAAGTACATAAATGTTACTTTGATAAAGCATGTAAAGAAAAGAGAAAATTATTATAGAAATTAAATTTATGATATAGAAACATGCCAACAAAGTTTATTAGGAACATCTTCTCTGCTGTAAGAACTGGATATATAAAAGTAATAAAAAGTAAAAAGAAACAGCACCAAGAAAATACTTGTGAAGAGTAAAATAATGCATATGTCTCCAGACATACCAAAAACTTCTGGAGCCTATTGTAGTAGCCCATGACACAGTAACCAATATGGCAAACATTATGACCTTCTTAACTAAACAGGAATGGATAACATTTTTTGCTGAGATATACCGTTTAAAGAAAACAAAGGGATTAGCAACACTACGCATAGTAATGTCCACCATGCTGATAAATAGCCAACTCTGGAATGGGGCTTTGTTAGCTCAGGTAAGACTGAAGAACTTTTTAAAATGCAAAAAAAAATATGGCTCCTAGGGCTGACATGCTCCTGTATGAAATATTCTATCTGAATACTGAATAGTGGGCAAAAATATTTGCAATAGTCTTTACTACAATAAATATTACAGCAAGGCTACCCTGGTAATTGAATACAGGAGTAGTATGCCTGGTATTTCAAAGGTACCCTGTCAGAAGAGCGCTACATTAATAGCACCAGTCAAGGGAGTGCTAGTCCATATAGTGCTACCAGGGACAGTGAGCAGGGATTTACAGTGCTAGCCATATGCACTCCACTGGTCGCTGTCCATGGTACCGCTATATGGACAAGGACAGCAGAAACCAGGAGCCTAGCTGAGCTGCTCCCCTGGCATGGAGGGCTAGGGCCTAGAGCAGCTTCGACAGCAACAAGGAAGACCAGGGCTCTAATCCTGGTCTCCAAAAGTTTTAGCACAGTGGGACTTTGATTTTTTTATATGGGGCAGTGGAAACAGTATTCCATGGCCCATAAATTTTAACTTTTTCTGGGATCTGCTCCCTCTCGGAGTGAGAATTCTACAGATGGCAGGTGTGGGGGTGTCAAAAAAGCGGTGCCATTTGGGAAGAGATCTAACCCCCTTAGTTATAGGCTTATCACCCTGTTGAGCATCCCTCAAAAATGTGTACTAGATTTATACTCACACGGCTAGAAGCATGGGAACAGGACACATATATATTTTTTGAATACTAAGCAGGAATTACATTTGGGAGATCCATTGCTGAACATATTGTAACTATTGAATGCCTTTATAATAAGTACATCCAAACAGGCACAAAAAACTGTACATTGTATTTATAGACTTGAGTAAAGCCTTTGATTCAGTTTCAAGGGCCATTTGATGGAGGATATTAGAAAAATGCAGGTTGCATTTGCAGGTGCTTACAATACTGAAAACCCTCTACAGCAATTCAGAGACTGAAATTAAATATAATGCAGTAGGACTCTTATCAAAGCCCTTAAGCATCGAGCAAGAAGTATGTCAGGGGAGTCTGTTATCCCTTTTACTTTTTAATATTTGCATTGAGTGTTTAACAGACCCAGAATTACACAAGGAGTTCTTTGTCCACAACATATTGAACTTCCAGTTTCTCCTACTCCTCTATACTGATGTTGCTGCACTCTTTTTTTTTACACCAAAATAGTGCTACAGTGCTGCTTAAACATTTTTCCAGGAATATGTTCATTTCTGGAGTTGAGAATTAATATACAAAAAACAAAAATTATGATCTTTAATTCTTCTAGAAATCTACCAATTACATTTTTTTTAATAAGGAAGCTATGGAGGTTGTCATTTATTACAAATATTTAGGCATTACACTGTCAAGAATGTACAATTGGAAATACATTTGAAACAGCTCAAGCAACAAAACTAAAGAGCTGGCAGGTATAAAAATATTTGCCTTTAATTATGAAGGAGGTTTGTACACAGCAATGAACACACTATTTCATTCAATAATAAAAAGCAGCATCCTTGCTGGAGTTGAGGTGTGGGGTGTATACCACAACTTGAAAGACTGGAAGTTGTACAGAACCATTTTATACATTTCATGTTAAGGGTGGGAATTTATATTCCAGATGCCCACCTGAGAGCACAAACACAGTTACTTCCATCAGAGAATTTAGCCTAATAAGGTCACTAAATTATTGGGGAAAAAAATCAAAGATATGACAGAGAATATACTTTTTAAATGAATATTATTGAAAGTACAAGCTAATTCTAGAAACAGCAAACAATGCTATTGGTGGGAAGATAGTTTAAATGAAAAAATTTATTTTAGAATTACAAGGACCCAGTATTCAAACTACCCAAAAAGTACCTAATACTAAGGAGCAAAAGCATAAGTCCATTGCGCCCATGTGCAAAAACGTGATAACTAAAAAAACTAGGCCAAGCCAAACTACGCCTACAACCGGCGACTGAATATTACCACCACCATAAGCGCCTACTAGGGAGGAAGCAAGGCAGATCAGATCGCCGCATAAGCAACAAGGAATATTCAGCTGAAGACAGTCCAGAGGCGCCATAGCACAACCAGGGACGCCCCCCCAGCAGCAGGGTAGCAATGCAACTACACAACCAGGGAGGTAGGGGCCAACCACCCATGCCACAGATGGGCACACGAACACACAGCAAAACAGACATTGTCCCCCCACACCCCATGCACTGCACAACTGGGGGAGGGCTGGAAAAACCACTGGCCCATGGAGACAAGCAACCAACCCAAAGCTGGGCCATGGTGCCCCATCACACCCTCTGGCAAGCTGTGACTGGCACACAAGGAGAGCTGACCACCCCGTGCCACACCATCCCCCCAATGCAGACCACACCCTGCACCATGACCCCTAGACACCCTGCCCAGGAGCAGTGTCCACCACTGCAGGAAACCTCATGCGTGCCACCACCCCAACTGTGACAATACAATCCTGTGCACCACAGAACCATAAAGAGCAGCCCCACCACGAGCACCCATCAGTGGGTGGCAGCACAGATGAAGCAATGACGGCATACACAGTGCCACCACGCACAGCCCCCAAGGTACTGCTGAGACCAACCATCGTCGGCTGCAGGTACCCACCGGGACAGGGCATGCCCCAGATCCCACCACCAGTGGTACAGCACCCTGCACACTCTCCCAATGACACACCTGACCCAGCACTGGCCACAACAGCCAGCCCAGACACCCACAGTGGTGCATGGAAGCATACAGCACACGGATACTCACAGTGCATGGACAGACACCCACCTAGCCAAGGGCACAACAACACAGGGGCGCAGTAGTGGGGCAACCAAGCCCCAGCGTGGGCCATGTAAACTGTGTAACACAACCTGCAGTCCTCCATGGCACAGGAGTGCAGCCACCCCTGCACAGGCACTGTGGACCTGTACGCCACCAGCATTTGCCTAGAGCACAAGTCACAGACAGTGTGCACATCCTGCACACACACACAAGTCACAGCATGGAGGTGGATCAACAACTGTGGAGGCCACAGTGTCACCCGAGGCAGACATGCGCCACACCAGTGACAGAGGCAACCCAGCATTGTGACGGTTACAGTGGCTGCCCTGCATGGACAGCCACCACTGACATGCCAGGAGACCGTGCAGGTCACAGACATGCATGGGTGTCAGCTGCACAGGCCATGGACGGGCTGACAGGGGCACCATGGACACAGAGCATGCACCATGGACCACTGCATACAGTCATCCAGTGTACAGGGCACAACACACATACCTCAGACACTGACTGATAGCTACCCCCACACCATAGTCACCTCCCCATGGACACACACACATACCCATGACTGCACCACCCCTGATGCCATGCACACCACTGCAGCTGAGCACCTATAGCCCACTGCAAATTAGAGACCACCACAGTATTCATATCAAAATATCTGTATTCAAGTTCAAGTTCAAGTTCAAGTTCACGTTTATTGCAGGAAAACTCCATTGAGCAAGCTCATTCACAAGGAGGTCCTGTGACATAAACACTTAAAGTACAAACATAGATAGGTAATAACAGTATATACATGAAATACATGTTACATGATACAGGCTGGATATACATACAAGGGTACCACATAGGGTGACCGCAGGTGGTAAACATTAATATGAGACAGGAGACTTATAGGTTTGCATACTGATAAATGAAACATGGCGACTGGTGTCTGCAATACATATATTTTGGCAGCTAGAACAAACAACAGACTACAACAGTATGGGGAGAGAGTGATTTGATAGAGTAGCAGTGGAGCGTAAGCATAGATAGCCAGGAGTAGAAGGGAAGGAAAGCAGTTAATATGACAAGCAATTATACCTTACCAGTGGATAAATATGGCACACATGGGGAAGGAAGACTTAATGACAGTTACAGGTATCCTTTATTTGGCTGAACTTAGCAATCTGTAGAAGTTTAACAAACTGTGCTAGTTAGTTTCTGTCGGTTTGTAATTGGTTCCAAATGGAGGGAAGGGCATATGCAATAACACGTTTACAAAGAGGTCCGCTCCTTGGTATGTCAAGCATAATAAAGTCAGATTTTCTTAACAGTATGCACTATGTGAGATACTAATAAGGGAAGAAGATAGCTTAGCAATTTCTGCAGGAGCAGTTTAGAGTCCATAACCCAGCATGAGCAGGCGTCTAGTAATAGGGATGTCAACCAACAGCTGCATGTAAGTCACAGTGGTGCTGAGCAGTGAGGAGCTGGTAATGAACCATACGCATGGTGATAAAGGATGTCCAGTTTACTTAGATTTGCAAGAGTGGTGGAGGAATAGATTACATCGCCACTTAGTCGAGTAGGGGAAAAGTGGCCTGTACAAGCTTGTTTGACGTCAAGGGAAAGGGGCCCTATTTCTGTAGAAGAAACCCTAACCTTGCTTTTAACCTTCTAGAGACATCTTCACTTGGTCATTGAAGATAATTTATTATCGATCCAGATACAGATATTTAAATTTGGTTACAACTTCCAGAAACTCTGGTTAAGCGTAGTGACAATGAAACCTTGAGCAAAAAGGTAATTGGGAGCCTGTGACAACCTCAGGAAGATATATCATCACTTTAGTCTTCTTAGCATTGAGCAGAAGCTTTGCTTTTATTAGATTATGCTCAAGTTGTGCGAAGTCTGCTTGAAAGCCTCCCTTGACTTCAGATAACAATGGAGAAGTATACAACACAGTATCATCTGCAAAAAAACTGCAGATTGGACGTAGATATGTTAGCACCTAAGTCATTAATGTACAAAGAAAACAAGATAGGGCCTAAGATGGATCCTTGGGGGACTCCTCTTGCAACTGGCAAGGCAGCAGAAAAAAAGGCTTCCACCTTCAAGCAAAATATAAAGTTAACTATATACAATAATATATACAAGGTTGGGGAGGCCACAAACAAGGTGGGAGTGGGTAAGGGGCAGGGTGGACAAATGGGACAGGAAAGAGGGGTGTGAGGGTGGGTCCAGGGGGAGAGGGATATCAAGGGCAGAGGACTGTCAGCAGGGCCCACTCCCAGCTCTGGCTTCTCCTCCACGGTGTCTCCTAAGTACCCCAATCTGGTCAATCCTCTGTAAGACTGCCAAGGACGACCTCGCCACATGCAGGATCTCCCACAATGCCTCCCTGATGTCATTCAGCTGGAGGACACCCTAGGACAAGGAGCACAGTCCAATAGGTGTGAATGCACAGCCCATACATCCCCTCACTGTGCTTGGCATACGGCCGTGGGACATGCCTCTGTGATGGTGTGTAACCACCACAGTGATGCGTCCACACGTACCTGCCACCCAGGTGCATACAGCCATGCGGAGCATGCACACCCACCAACCAGTCATCACAGCACCACCGTGGCAGTTTAGTGACATGGCTATGTGTGCAAAGGCAGCATTAACACAGCCATGTACCAAGTGCATGCATGGACCACCATCGACGCACTCCCAGACATGCATTGCCACTGGACAGTGCTGACTATAACAAGTTGCATGCATGGCAGTGGTGTCAATGGATGGTGGCCATGCCCTGCTGCCCACCCTGTTACACAGCATGCAGTAGTAATCATGGAGGTATGGCACTCACCATCATCGGTCTGGTCCCTCGGGCGCTGTGGACCGTCACCCTGCCTTGCCTCCCTGTCCTCTTCATTAAGCCGCTGCTCACATGCCAGGTGCCGCTCCTCCAGCCCTGTGGTGCAAACATGGAGAGAGGAACATCAGTACAATCCCATAGCAAAGCCCCCCTGCCCCCAGGTGTGCCCTCCCACCCAGCCAGATGCACCCACCCACCTGATAACAGCACCACAGCCAACACTGGACAGTCCCTCCCCATGTACTGGACACATACAACCGTGATACCCATATGGAAGATAAAAGTATGTTGACGTAACACCTACCTGGCTGTGGCACTGTGCCCCTCCTTGCACATGCCCCCAGGTGGGCTATTAGGTCTGGCTCCCTCCGCCGCAGGTCGCCATACCTGTGGCAGCTCTGCTTTACTGTCAGCCCCCTTCCAGTGGCATCCTCAAGTGCAGTAGCCTCCTCCCACACCTGGCTCCTGGACCTGTCCAGGGGTGCCTCCCAAACAGTGGTCCATGGTGGCGCCCACTACAGCCACTAGGTTGGCCAGTTCAACCTGGCTCCATTGTGCAGCCCTCCTGCGCTCCATTCTCCTAGCTCGGTCTGCAAAAATGGCGCTCTGCAGCACAGCTCCCCACGTGCAGATGCTGTGCGGTACAGTGATTCCATTCCCTATCTCGCTGTCACCGAACAGCGCAATACTGATGCACCCATGCCTGACACATGGTGCCTAGGGGACAAGGTCAGGCACAGGGTCAAGGGGGCACTAGGCGCAGGGACACACAGGCATGCCGGATGACACAATGCATGTAGTGCGGATGGGCTGCCTGTGCTACCTCCAGCGGCCACCACGCTGCTGCTGCCTCTAGTGCGCCTTATGATGGCCCAGTGCCACAGTGCCATGTAGGCTGAACATCACCAGCAGCGCCACTGGCACATGGTGGCTGTGCCTGCATTGCTTCCCATGCACAGCATGTCCAGCAGCATGACAGTAGCCTCGTCAGCAACCGGGCATGTGCAGTGAGGTGTGTACTATGCATGTCACAGAACTGCGCCCTTGGCTCAACACGTTCAACACAATTAGCATGAAAGTGCAACAGCGATATTCAGTCATCATATGCAAACAGCTAATCAGCCATGCAATGGCGCCTTTTCTACAATTGCATCCACTTAAAGTTGCGCCTCACCTCATTTGCATGGGTTGTGCTATAAAAGTGCACGATGGGCTGCACTAGCCATGATCAGGTTACTGCAGTCTATTGGTGAGTTGCATGCTGTTTGGGAGTGTGGACTGTGGATTTAGGGACATGCACGGGACTGCACAGTCACAGGTAACAACTGTCATTCTTACAGGCTAAAAAATGACAGAGCAAGTTGTGGGAGAGGAGGAACACAGTGGTGGGAGGAGGAGGAGGAGGCCTAATGTTACCAAGGCTGAGACCGATGCCCTGTTTGAGGCCTACATGGATCAGGAGCCACATCTCAGCAGATGACAGGGAACACCTCAAACCCATGCTGCTGCATGGGAGGAGGTGTCACGTGCTGTGAACCTGCATGGCAGCCAGCAGCGCTCCATGCAGGAGTGCAAGAAGAAGATGGGCACAGACAGGAGGAGGATAAAGAGAGGTGGCTGCCATCAGGGCAGCACGAGCTGTGACAGGTGGGGGCAGCGGAGGTGGTACCTGACCCCACAAGAGGAGAGGATTGCTGGAAGCATGCAACGTTGTGCCATTGAGGGTGTTCCAGGTGGTGGCTTCCAGACGGGTGGTGCCCATCACTGCATGATAAGCAAGGCCCCTAGAAATCTGCGGCCGCAGAATTTTGCTCAGAACTTGCAATCTACTGCAGAACTTCTGCGGTGCCGCAGAATTCACTCTTCTTGGTGATTTTTTATTAATATTTCTGTTTATCCATAGAATCTGGTTCCCTTCCCCTCTTTTTACATCCAAACCCCTCCCGTATGCTCAGAATGTGATGTTATCATTGCTATATCATACATTAGCTAATGAAATGGCTGCATTCTGCAACAGAAATGAACAGCACAACACTTTACCACAGCTCCCACTGCCAGAGATGATTGCACAGCACATCATGCATGGTGATATTTGCTCAACCTGCACTACAGCCTAATACAATTTTCAGTCTTACATTATTGCGCTAGGGCCGACTTAAACAAAACCTTGTCAATAGCACTGACTTAAGTCCATACCTCACTTTGTACAAACCTATTTGTGCCTTTAAGGTATAGAGATGCCATCTGAAATGAATAACTGGTAAAATGAATTTAACTGTCATGTTTAAGAAAAATAAAGTAATTATGCCCAGAAAAGGGGAATATAATAATGTGTAGACCTGCTGAAAGGCTAGACCTGTTAAATAAATTGCACTGTGCGCATTTTTGCCAGGGTTATTGATTACATATCGTCATTGGTTGATAGAATCACCTAAAAGTTATGGAGAAATGTTGCGTGCAGGGACAGCTGTTTGGCCAGAGGGTAGCATGCTGTGTTTCCATGCCGGCAACTCAGGTTCAGAGATTAGCTCTGGGAGTTGGCTGGGTAGCACCAGGACTGGTGGAACACATCACTGCTCAGAGCCTGGGAAGGTATGGTGCAGTGTTCTGTCGCATGGTGGACACATTGTGATGGGCTGGAGAGCTCTATCTCACAATTGTTTTACAGGCATGTCATGGCCTGATGGTGTTACGCAGTGTGTCAGGGTAAGCAGGTTGACATGAAAAATGAGTTTTGCAGTAACTCCTCTTCCATTTCCAATGGGACCTGTATGAATGAGGATGCAAGTTCATGGAAATTAAAAAAATATAAATATATATAATATATATATATATATATATATATATATATATATATATATATATATATGTGTGTATAAACATGAAACACACACACACACACATTTGTATGTATGTTACAGATCGATATAAATATATAAATGATACACAGTGGGAACCTCATGAGTGGTGTAGAAAGCACATACAAATATGTAAGTGATAGACAGTGGAAACCTCATTAGTGGGATAGATAGCATGCATATAGAAATACCTTATTTATCACAAGATTCCCTCTAAGTATGTAATTTATGTAACAGCTAGGACCTTAAGGGAGAGACATTTGTTTTGCTTTTTTAGGCATAAAATTGTTTTTATAAGTCTGTTATTTTTTGAACTAGTGTTACTGTGCTTTCCACCATCCTGATTGCTATAACCACTGCCATGAAAGTGAAGTCAGGATGACAAGCTGACACTGTGTTGTAGTAGTTTGTTAGTGCCGCAGAGCAGAACTTATGCAGAAATTACAAACCACCGCCGCAGAAGTTCTGCGGCAAATGGTAGTCTTGCCGCAGAACTTGGTCCCACTGTGCCGCAGAAAAGTAGGGGCCCTGATGATAAGTCATGGTCTGTCTGTGGGGGGGCAGGGTAGGTCACATGCAGTAATGTGACTTTGTTTTCCCTTACAGATCCTGAGCATCTGCATGGGTCAGCGGTGGTGGGCCTGTCCACAGAGGACAGTCAGCTGGAGATGGAGGAGGGCCCATCCAGCTCCACAGGTATACATGGCTCAGTGTGACAGTGGGCCCACCTGGCTGTCCACACTGATGTTGTTGGAACAGGTGCGGAGGAAGCCCTGTTTTTGTCCCAGCGTGCCAGCATCCACGGATGCCAGCATGCTGTGACTCGGGCCGGTGCCAAGTCCGTCACCGATGATGATGTCACTAACGGCATGGGGAGTGATACGTGTGTGCCACAGGATGACCACACAGCAGGTAACATCGTGGCCATGGCTGTGGGTGGTGCTGCCGTGGAGGTCTGCGTGTCAGTACAGTCCCAGCCTGTGTCTGTCAGCACCAGTGGGGCAGTACTGGTATGTGTTTAGGACAGTGGGACTGTTGCGCCACTGCGGTGGCATCACTGAGCCCTAGGGAGTGGCAGCCAGAGGGGCAGCATCAGCAGTCGGCCAGCGGGCTTGGGTGTACAGGGTCAAGCGGCAGCAACTGTGCACCACCTGAGGACATGCCCAGACCTGGTCCTGGTGTGCAGCGCCCACCCTCAAGGGGTGCTGAGCATCAGGGCCATGCACACCCTGAGGGACAGGATGCCGAGGAGGCAGATGACCTCTTGGACGAGCACACCCACCTACTGCAAGCATCAGTCCAGCAGCAGATGTGGCTTGTGACGTCGGTGGATGCACTGCGTGCAGCTCTGGAGTGGGCAGAGGAGCGTCACAGCAGAGACACCACTCTGATCCTGGCAGGGATGGACTGGTTGCAGGAGGATGTGACCACTGCCATTGACAGGCATACACAGGCATTCACTGCTGTCATGGCCACAATGGGCACACAGTCATGTTCCCATGCATCGCAGACACCATGCAGTGCACTGTCCATCCCCCATTCCTGGTGTCATGCGACACCCTCCCTGTCGACATCGGGTTCAGCTGTGGGCATCCCGAGCACACCTGGCGCAGGCATGTTCAGTGTGCTACAGACACCTGCGCGAGCACGGTTGCATTCACACAGTGGAACCCCTGGGGGACCATCAGTGCCACCCCATGAGGCCAGTGGTCAGCCTGTCAGTGCTGGCAGGTCTTGGCTGGGCCGCCCACGCATCCGTGGTGGCTGGGGCACTGTGTCACATGACTGACCTGTCTCCCAACGCGGCTACTGTCTGGTGCTGCCCTGAGTGCATTGTGTCTTTCAGTGGGCAGTGCATGGGTGGGTACCTGGCCCTGTACGCGGACACAGTCCATTTGCACATGCTCCCGGCTGCTGTCCACAGTTGCATGTGCATGATGATGCCTGCATTGTGCTCTACACCAATGTGCAATGGTGCTCAGCATCTGACACATGCACATGGACAGGCAGTGGGCGAGGTGGTCTGTGGACATGTGTGTGGCTAGAGGTGGCATTCTGGGTCGGTGTGCCTCCTACCCTTTGTGCATGTTTGGTGCATTTTGTGTGTGTGTGTGTGTTTGTGTGTGTGTGTGCGTGTGTGTGTGTCCATCTGCGTGGCATGTTAGACCTCACCCATCCCTGGTTGTGTGTGTGGTTCCATGCCCTGCCACTTCTCTTGACGGCATGTACCCCTGGTGTGTGTCCATGCGTGTTTGTGGGTTGTGCCTTAGCCACTGTTAGCTGCACATGGCCCCATGACTTACCTGGGTTGGCTTAGGGGTGCTCCTCCGTGATGGTGTCCCGGTGCAGCTGTGCCCAGCAGGAGCAGTCAGGGTCCGTCGCACAAGGGGGGGCTGCCCATCACCATCGTCACTGGCGTCCTCATCGTCCCCATCGCTGTCCCTCTCTTCAACCTGTATGGCTATCCCACATTTGTTGGCCATGTTGTGCAGGATGCAACAGGCCAGGAATAGCCCACAGGCCTTTGAGTGGCTGTACTGTGGGGCACCGCTGGAGGTGTTCAGGCAACAGAAAGGTGCCTTCAGCATCCCGAACACCCACTCAATGACATTACATGTGGTGATGTGTGCCTCATTGTAGCATTGCTGCGATGGGGTCGCAGGCCACCGGTAGGGTGTGAGCAGCCAGGGACGGAGTGGGTATCCACTGTCACCTGTGTGTAGAGGGTGGAGGTTAGTTTGGTGATCAGCATCGCCCTACCCCAGGCCATGTAGGCCACTACCCATGTCACCTCTGACCATGCCCCCCCAGGCCCTATGATTGTCCATGTGGTTTACATACTCACCCACTAGGTGGCCAGTGGGGATATCCCCACTCTCAAATCTGTGGCACAGTGCCGACTGGTGCCAGATGAAGGCATTGTGTGCTCCCTCAGGGTGCGTGGCACAGACTTTGATTATGTGCCCCCTGGCATCACACACCACCTGGCAGTTGATGCTGGCATAGCCCTTGCGATTGATGTATGTGTCCCCCTCGGGGCCAGGTGGTGTGTGGATGGCCACATTGGTGCAGTCTATTGCCCCTAGCATGCCAGGCATATGTGCTACCCTGTGGAACTCCTGTATGTTTGCTGTGCGCTCCGCCGGGGTGCTGGGGAAATGGATGTACTCCGCAGCATGTGACAGCAGTGCGCTGAGGAATTGAGTGAGGTGGCATGACGTGGCCGACTGGGTTATGCCTGTGGTGTTCCCAGTTGGTCTCTGGAACGTACCCCTGGTAAGCAAGCATATGCAAGCTGTCACTTTGGTCTCCACTGACAGAGCATGGCTCTGTCATGTGGGTGCCTACATCACATCACTGCACAGCTCACAGAGCCACCTCAGAATTGCCCAATTCAGCCAGTACCAGCCCACAATCTCAGTATCACTGTACAGCTTGAAGCTGGTGCAGGCTCGGTACTGCCTATTGGGGGCATACTGCTGGCGGGCCCTTCCACATCGACGCCCCCCTGCTGCCCACCTTCTCACCCCTCTCATAATGGCCTCCATCTGGAAGGTGGCACTGGCCATGTCTCTGGCTTGTGTTCACCCCCCCGGCAGCTGTTACTGTATTTCCCCCCTGCTGTCCTCATTGCTACTTCCCCTGCACCGGGAACACCTGCCTGTACTTGCCTTACTGCTGTGTGGTGTACCTCCCTTTCTGCAATGTCTCCCCACACCTTCCCCTGTGGCTATTGCTTCCAGGTGCCCTTTCCTTCCTGGCCCTGTGTGTCCCTGCTGCCCAGTGTGTCCTGCTGTATTTTGCTGTCATGTGGCTTCCCTGTAGCGTTCTTGCGCCTCTCCCTTGCTCCCTTTTATTTTGGCTTATTTCCGCTATGGCACAACTTCCGCTTGCTCCCCTATTGCACATGGTGCAAGTTTTTGAATATCACACTGCACCATTTATGCATGGTTCCTCCCCCTTCAGTTGCGCATGCCTTCATTATCATTGCACTGTTGCTCAGCATGATTTGGGGGGCGCAACTGCCTCTTGCTGAATATCGCAGAATGGCACATTTTCATACTTGCATAGGCGCAACCCTATTGCGCATGGCTCAACTCTTTTGAATATCTGGGCCCAAGTGTTTTCAACTTTTCAAAGTAATGTAGAGCTGAATTACCTTTGTACTGCTGTAAGAGGTAGAATAATGAACATTGCAATACAGCCTGACCTAGTGAGAATATAAAGCTGCAACTTATTGGCTAACTATGCATTTTTTTAAATTCAATGGGGTACTGAAATGACCTTTTGTTTGAATGGGGTACTATGGTTCACACTAACGTTCACACAAAGGTACAACAGAGCAAAGAAGGCATGAGCCCATATATTCTTGATGTTCATGAATAGTATTTCAGTAGGTTTCCATTTGGTAATATCGTATCCAATTTTCCTTTGATTTCCATTTTGTACATCAAAGAAACCTTGTTAGACTGTGATTTCAAATGTTCTGTGGACATAAAGGATGGTCATCTATTTTATGTCATGTATGTAAGTGTGGCAGTCAGTATTCCTCAATAAGTGTATACCATGTCCCAGAATGCAACCTCCTGACAGGGCTAAGAAACAAATAGATAAGTCTGCTTTGGACAAAAAAGAGCACTGTATCTAATTATTGTGTCCTCATACTGTATTTCTGTATCTGGGTCACTGCTGAAAGTAGGCCTTAAGCCTGCTTTTACAAAAACTGAAATAAAAAACCAAAAATGTTCCAGGACCTTGCATATACTAATTCCACAATGCACATTTCTTAATTCTGGTAAATGAGTAATTTAGTAGAAATGCAGAAATGTTAAACACCACCAGCAAAGTTGGACTATGACACTTTGTGTACCGTTGCCAGATGACTTTTTTTTTTAAATAAAACAACCATAGCAAACCCACCCTTCCTTCCTCCCAGCACCATTCCCCGCCTGCATCACTCCATTCAAAACATGTCAACAATCTCACATCCTGCCCTCACCCTCATAGCACCAATATCCCCCTCTACCCAGTTCTGGTAAATTAAAGTGTAGCTCAGAGCAAGGTAAGGTACTCTATTCACAGTCATGCCAGGATTCACAGTCAAATTTCACAAGGAAATGAAAAACAGTTATTGCAAAGACATATTGTGGGTTCCTGTAACTCTGGTGATAAAATTACCCATGTCTCCATAGTTGTACTCCAAATTTTGAAACTATACAGCATTGGAGAACATGCTGGTAACACTGGATAGAACATAATGAGTGTCCAAAAGGAGACAGCAAAAAATCCAAAATCTGTGGTAAGATACCCACAAAATTGCTATCCCAATTTTGCATATACCATCCAAATAAAAGAGAGACTAAGATTACATGCCTCATGTAAGCATTACTTTAGTTTGTTGCCTGGACCACATTAATACTGAAGGAGGTAGTGACGATTATCTGGTGTGCATGGGTAAACATAGGCTGGCAGTATAGCCTAGAGGTTAGAGGAACGAGGTGTGAACGAGCTTGATACATCCAGCAGATCAAACCTGAGTTTGATTCTCACATCCTCCACTTGCATACTGTGTGACTCTGAGCAAGTCACTTAACCCTTCCAGTGCCCCAGGTCACCCCAGAAAACAGGCACTTGTGCCTAGTAGGCCTTACCCGGTTACCAAACACTTAAATAAAATAAATTTTATCGCCAGGGTTATGAGTGTCCGCATTATGTCTTTTCAATAGCTATTATAAGGTTCACAGAGTTTTTGTAGGAAATGAAATAACTTCTAAGTTTTTGTTTTGTATGTACTGGTTTTGCACTTTTTCACTGTTGTACACTGTGTTATATGAATGCACTATACCTTTTAGGTACACTGAAGAAAAGGACTGATGTTGTACAGGGCCAGCCTTCCTGAGGAAGTGTGCATGTGCCCTGCTGGTCAGGGCCTGTGGTAGCACTGTCTGTTCCTGAGTGTAGTGCTGGATCCTGAATGTATGTGAAGATGTGTTGCTACAGCACTGCAATATAAAGGATTGTGTATGAGCAAACATACACAACAAGGCAGTTGTGATGGAGAGGTTTCCATGGTAACCAGAGACCTTGAGAGCATAGCTCGGAGGTCCGTTACTGAAACCTCAAGATCTTACAACTGCCTTGTTTGTGTATGCTTGCTCATACACAATACTTTATAGTGTATGGGCAAGCATAATCAGTGCTCTGTGATCCCCCAAACAAGTCTACCTCTTAGAATAAGGCTTACTTCAGGATGGGTAGCAGCGCGTCGACTTTCTCATCGCCGTGGGCTGCTCAATTGCGCATGCGCGAATGCGTTCAATCTTGTTGTGCTGCACCGGTGACTTACTCGGTGCAGCACAACAAGATAGTGACGCACTGAAGCAAGCACAACAACGCTGTTGGGAGCATGGATTTCCATGCTCAACAGCATTCTACCATACACTATAAAATATTTGTCTAGTGCCTAGATTTGGTGCCATTGTTTTCCTTGTTGAATTAAAGTGTAATGCTGATAACAATAACTAGTCTCTCATTCCCTTACCCCCACCGTTATAACAGTTTTAGTTACCATAGTCCCGCCCTCTTCCTCCCCCACAGCCTTACCCAGCAAGGCAATAATTAACATCCCCATTTCACCCCACCCTTTAGTCAAGCACCCACTATCCTTCCGCTGGCACCCAAAAAAAAGGATACTAATCACCTCATGACACACAACCTGCACAGCCCTCCTTTCAGTTCAACTGGCCACCATCTTACGAATGTAATTACACGTTCCTATAATAATTAATCGCTTGATAAACAGCTTTGCACTAAATGAAGTGAAGCTGGGAAACATTGCGCAGCTTTTTTTCTTTTTAAGTAAAGTTTTCTACAATTTGGACAAAATGAGCACTTTCACATATTATGTACACAAGTGTTCCAAGCAGCACATTTTTTCAAAAAACCTGGTTTTAAGAAACGTGATGTTTAGACAAAACAGTACACTTACGTGTATTTTGCATAAAAAAGTTCAAACTGCATGTTTGTTATAAAGTGGGTCACATGAAAATTAACAATTAGGACAAAGTGTATCATTGTCAAATTTGCATAATTTTCACACAATTACTTGAAAATTGCACAAATGTGAAAACTGTGATTTTGTGCTATTTCACATATGGGATTTTAATTTCAACCAGCACTGAATAACAGTTCCGCTGTGTTTTTTCATACTGTAGTATCATGGAAATAAACCTCAGGGAGCACAGAATTTAAATATTGTAACAAAAAAAAAACACGGCAACCATAGAAATGTCATCTTAAATGCCATGGAAATGTGTGAGATTTTTACAAGTTTTAAGTCATTTTCCTCCATAAATTCCACAGATTCTGTGAACAACCTAAGGGTGAGAATTGCTTGGCCTGTGGATACAGAGAAAGACAGGAGGAGAGCTTCAGTTCCCTGTGTTATCTATTTATTCCCTAGAAGTGCCAACTTCTTCAGTCAAATTAAAAACAAAAGATATGTGAAAAAAATATATATAATTTACAGTAGGCAGATATGATTTACTAAATTTCAGACAGTTTTGATGCTGTCTCTTGCCAATGAAAAGGTTAACCATGGATATATGGAATCTAGTCTAAGATTATATTTTTGGGGTACATTGGGTTACATACAGTACTATGAGATCATTCTATTTGTAACACTATCTGCTGTAATTCAGATAAAAAAAAAACTAGCAACTCCCTTGCATTTAAACAATTACCGTAATGTATTTTGCCCCCTGACCTAACCAGAGGGGATATTGAATAATGAAATGGCCCCATTATTGAGCCACCTGTGACCTACCTCAAGCCCTGGTGGTCAGTAACATCCAAGCTCTGTGAGCCCTAATCGGCTCCAAAGCATTCAGTAGAACAATTCCCAACAGTCCCCCTACCCCTCACAGATGCTTTTTGCAGTATCTTGCAAATACCTTTATTTACCATTTACAAAGGAGCATGGTTCCCTAATCATCCCTGTCCATTGCACTTATTTTGTGTGCCGCAGGGGTCTCATGGCAGTCCTGGTCTCAGCAATCAAAGACTGGCAGCACAGAGCCAAATGTTCTCATGCACTGCATGCACCCACCCTCGATAATGCTCTACAACAGTTCCAGGTTGTACTGGGGGGTGAGGCTGCATTAAATGCATCCAGCAGGATGCATTAGCATGAGCCCTGTCCCCAACATGGAACCATGGAGCAACTGAAGTTTCTAGAAGGCAGCATATGGGAGAGTTTCCTTCCATGTTGCCGCTATGATTGCTTGTACCAAGACACGCATTGGTTCACCCCCTGCACAGTGCATTTAGGAGAAAGTGTAGACGAGAGAGAGTGTAGAAGAAAAAGGGAAGTGCCCCCCCCCCAAAAAAAATAAATGTATTGGGTGAATGGACTGGAATGTAGGGAGGGTACAACAGAGATGGCACTTGGTAGGGCCAATGGAAGTACAGGAAAGACATCACTGATTAGAAGGGCTTGGACTAGATTCACTGATGGCCCACAATGGTGTAATTAGGTCTTCTGAAAATGTAGGGGGAGTATTTATAAAGGGAGAGGGTACTGAGGGATCATCCCTTCATTGTATTCTAGGAGTATATTGGGAAAGGATAATCTGTGGGTATTTGGATTCTGATGTTGATAAGGAGATTTGATTGGTTTGAAGGCAGGCCCATTTGTTCCAGGGCCCTGACCAAAGGTGACTCAGTAGCAAATAATAGGAGGGGGCGTGGGGTTTCAGAACCAAAGGGAGGAGTGAAAGGGGTGGGATTGAAGGCAAAATGACATCACTGGGAGGAGGCAGAGTTAGTAAAGCATAACAAGAGGGGACTGGTTAGGAGAAAGAGAGAGAGAGAGAGAGAGAGAGAGAGAGAGAGAGAGTGTGGGGATGGGGATTTAAAAGGGGCTGCTCTGAGCAGGCTCTCTCACAAATTTGCTAGGTAGTAATTTTTCTAGAAAGCACATCAGATGACTGATTTTTGGAGAATTTTTGCAGACTTTTTTGTTCCAGATTCACCTGGTGAGACAATTATGTGATTGAAAACTTGGTAAGTATTAGATTCTGTGAATATAGCAGGAGAATGTTGGTATAAGTACATCAGCAGAGAACTTGGAAATATTAAGAGCTGTCACAATTTAAGGTTTATATGTAGCTAAGAATTTTTGTGGTCCAGCAGGCCTGATGCTAAAGATGGGAATGTATATTTTAAGATTGGAAAGCTCAGATAGAGTAGGAAGAAAAAGCAAAGCATCTGATAAGCGATTCTTAACAACAGTTTCTACAACAGGGACAGTTTTGATGTGCTGCCAATCCTGTTGGTCATGTAGGTACACAGCAGTGTTTGTGATACTGCACAGCTGGAAAGGGAGAGATCTGTAGAATGGGGCCTCACAATCCTTAGGCCATATTCACAGAGGTAGCAACATTGTTGGTGATAGAGAGAGTGACAGAATGGGAGAGCACAAAACCAGAGCTAGTAAACACACTGGTGATGTTAGTGGGTGATTGAGTTAGCATCAAAAAGGCCGCTCCAGATGCAAGGGCAGGTTTGAATGAGATGGTCTGAGTATCGAACACTGGTGGGGCAGCAAAAACCCTTTTTGGGACAAGAGGACCTGGTGGTTTTGTGTAGCTGCAGTTTTAATAGCAGAAAGGATGGTTTGAGTCAGGAACACTGGTGGGGGAGGAAGAAGCCCAATTTTTGGTGCTATAGCTGGACTGCATGTGTGGGGAGTTGTGGTATTAAGAGGGAGTGTGGGAGCCAGAGAATGAAAATGAGGCGTTTTGCAGGGGTGGGGGGGTTCGTCCAAGTACAGGTGAATTTAGAAGGGGCAACAGGCAGCTTGGAAAAGAGGTGGGCAGGCTGCTGGTTTCCTGGATGCCATAGGTTACATCAGGACAGACCATGTGGCACCATTTTGGACGCACGAGCGGACCTTGTGGACAGCTGCCATTTTAGGCTCACAGGCAGACAGCATGGATGGCTTCTATTTTCATGGCATTGGGTTGACTGTGTGGTTTGGGCCACCATGTTAGATGCAGGAGCAAGGCCGAGCAACAAATAATTACAGGAAACAGGAACATGAATAAATTGCATTTAGGGAAGAAGGAGCATTGAGAACACATTTAAAGAAAAAAAGAAACTCTGGTTTTCCACAAGACCCAGCACTACTATATAGAGCTGCAGATGAGTTTAAGCTGTGTTTTTTGCTGAGCATAAAGAGTACATGAATCTCTGAAGTTCCCTGGCAGGAAGTAAAGTGAGAACAGACTTGTGATGTTAGGGGACACATGCGATCTGCCCATAATTTAGAAGCGGTTGTCCAGTGATATCTAGCAAGGTATACTACTATAAAAAAAATTGTGCCAACAAAGGTTGTTAGTGCTGGCTAGTTCAGCAGAATATGGAGAATGGGAAGAAGACAATTATTGCCAATAAAATTGCTGGGGTGTAAATGGTCACAATGTTTTAACGTATTGGGGATCAGCTGAGAAATTGACATTGGAATTATAATAGGCTAGTCCTTGAGCCTTTCAACTGCTTCGAGTCAGGCCTGAAGATTAGAACTTACTGGGTTTTTGCATAGGGGAGCAATTCTGTTTTGATAAAGCGATGCCTATGAGTTGCTCTATAGCATGTGCCACTTTTGAGACATTTAGCATGTGGTTACAGTGGGTATTCCAGGCCCATTATGGGCACAGGGCAGTCATCCATTACTTGGATGATTTCTTCTTACTTGGGGGAGAGAAGGCTGAGACTGACCATGTGCTTGGTCAGTTTTGGAAAATGTGTGAGGTAGTGGGGGTACCGCTAGCAGCAGATAAAATGGAAGGGACGAGTCAGTGTATTGAATTCCTAGGGATTGAAATAAAGTCAGAGGAAGGTGTATTTTGTTTACCTAAACAAAAAGTGGACAAATTAAAAGGGCTCCTGGATGCCATGAAGGGATGGAGAAGGGTGCCTCTACAACTAGAACAGCAACTTATGGGGCACCTCAATTTCGCATGCAGAACAATAGCCCCAGAGCGAACATTTACACGACACCTGGCCAGGGCTAAAAGAGGCACCACCAGTCCCCATCATTGGGTTGACATTGCAAAGAGGGTGCAAGAGGACCTACAGGTTTGGGAAGAATTCCTACGGCTGTATAATGGTGTGACTTTTGGGTAAGAGGAATGGGTCTTCAACACAGACCTGGACCTATACACAGATGCCCAGGGGGATAGGGATGGGAGCTTATTTTAAGGGAAAATGATTCTCGGAACTGTGGCCAGAGAAATTGACATGACAGGGGCTGATGAGGGACATCACCTTCCTAGAGATCTTCCCCATATGGGTAGCTACATTGGTATGTGGGGAGGAGTTATGAAATCAAAAGGTAATCTTTTGGTGTGACAATAGGGTGGTGGTAGATGTGTTGAATAAAAGGAGAGCCATTCCAAGACAGTGATGAGGGTCTTGAGGTAGCTAGTGTTACAAGGGCTGAAGTTGACTATGTCCTTTAGGGCAAAACATATAGAAGGGGTGAGGAACATGGTAGCTGACAGCCTCTCCTGTCTACAGTTAGACAGGTTCTGGGCCATTGCCCCAAGGGCAGAAGGCAGAAAAACAGCAGTACCAACATACACATGGGAGATTGGTTTGAGGGAACTGAGTTTTTATTTCAAAAGTCTTGGTCACCAAGGACCCTGGGGACATACGAGGGCTCATGGAAAGTGTTTCAGGCTTTCTTGGAGAGTCAAGGTATGGAGGTAAGTGGGGCAGTCACTGAATAGCAAGTGGCAAAATTCACAGTGAGCAGCTGGAGGAAGGTAGTAGCACACACCACCATGGGGGTATGCCTCTCAGCCATAGGGATAATCAATAACTTGCAGGGGTGGAGAGACCTGGGATAAAGTAATATGGTAAGGAGAAAGTAGTGGGCCATGGAAGGGTAGGGGACCAGGGAGAGTTATTGTGGGAGGAGTCAATATGGCAGGGGTAAGGGGTCAGCCTGAGGTTATAGAGATCCAAGACGGATCAGGCTGGTCGAGGGGTGACCATAATGCTGCAGAGGCATGAGAAAGCCGCTATATACCTGGTTCAAGCACTGACAGCGTATGCTGCAGTCAGGCTGGCAATTGCAGGCCAGTTGTTCATACATAGAAATGTAGAAACATAGACTTTGATGGCAGATAAGGACCACTTGACCCACCTAGACTGCCCACAAGGGGATGGAACACAAGTATGAAGCATGCAGATGGTAGCAGTACTTAAGAAAGGCCTAGAGTTCCTGGGAGAGGACCCAAGTGGTTAAGCTTCCGACTCATTCAGGATAGGCACGGTATTAGAGGTGGCAGCCCATGGTGGGATCTAAGAAGGAAGTAAAGAAAGTGGGAAGATGGGTCTCAGACTGCTACAAAACCTATGTAAGACAATTGAATCACTGACTATGTTTTCTGTTTTATTTCCAGGAGAAAACCACTAGGCCATAAAAAAAGCAGGCCACAAGGGCATATCAAATAGTATATATATATATTATAGTGGCACTGTAGTGCCATTATAGTTAGGGTTGAGGAGCCATTTACATGCTAAACCCCAAATCTTGCACCTTAATAACGTTGCAACCATTTGACAGATGTGCCTGAAATTTGAAATACACAATCAAGACCCATATGCCTTGGGATCTGCCAAGTTTCGTACCAGTCGCTTATACAGCTGCAGAGTTATTAAGCGTGATCTGCGCACACATTTACTCTTTTCTGGAATTTTATTGTCGCGCATACAGGTAGCACGGTTTGCGCAACTAATCCAAAATCTTCAGGGAACATGTGGCCAGGGTCACCGATGTGCCTTTTGAAGATTTCGTGAAAAAGTATCAAATAGTTCAAAAGTTATTCAAAAAGCAAGTTCCCATTATAAGTCAATGGGAAAAGTTTAACTAAAAGTTCGACAGTGTCTCAAATGCAGTTTTTACTTTCGCAAATGGCCCTTTTACTGTTGCAAATCCACCATTTTGTTTTCAGTTAGTGATCAGAAAAATGCTTGGCATTTAAAATTGGGACTCTCTAGCAACCTAATTACTTTTGTATTAACCTACTCGGACCCTGAGGATGCTAGCCATGTCTTTATTTTGGGGTAAAACACCCCAGGAATATGTTTTTCAAATTTCTGGAAAAAGTACTTTCACAAAGTACTGTCGCACTTGCAACACTGTCGAATGAATTTGCGAAAGCTTTCACAGACTTCGACAGTACTTTTCAAGGTTGTGGGAAAATGCTAGCAATTCTTTGGCACCCTGCTGCAAAAGAACGGTTTGGTGTTTTTGGCCTGAAATTTGGAGAGAACGCAGCTGACATCTCTTAGATGTGCCTTTTGTTGAAAAAATATTACATGGTGGCAAAGTTACGGCACTCCAAAGTTGAAGCTTTTTCCCATAGGATAACATTACAGCGTCCTACTATTACAGGAATGATTTGGTGCCCTGTTGCAAGATAACGGTTCGGTCTCTTGGGCTGAAATTTGGAGGGAATGCAGCCAACATCCCATAGATGTGCCTTTTTGTGGTTTGGTGAAAAAATATTACAGGGAGCCAAAGTTAATGCACTCCAAACTTCTCTTTTTTTCCCATAGGATAACATTATGGCGTTCGCCACGCCTTTCAGGGCCCGTATCTCGGAAACGGTGTGAGACATGTAGTTTTCGTCAGAAAAATGCTTAGCCCCCTGCTCAGGGCTAAGTATAAAACTAGCCAGGAAAGTCATAAATCATATGACTTTTAAATTTTTTTTCTACGTCGTATGGTTCCTGAGATATAAGCAATTTAGTATTCCAACTCCTCATTTTATGCTCTGAGAACCATTATTATGCATACATTCTTTGTACTCACTGTCTTTCTTTATGCAACTTTTGGGGAAAAACAGCCTTTGTGCTTACATTACTGATATCGTTACCGTTTTCGCTTGCGGTTCCGTTCCCATTTCACTTACCGTTCACGTCTACATCACCATGTGCGTTACCCTTTGCATTTTCATTTGCGCTTGTTTTTGCATTGTTTTTAACATTTCTGTCTACACTACTATTCCTCTTTCTGTTTTGTTTTGCATCACCATGCACATTGCTATTTGCATTTGCGGGCACAATGTTACTATGTGACAAGACATCATGTGGCGGGCGCCACCGCATTACATTCACTATTTCTCGTTATCATTCTCAAAAAGAAGGGAAATTTTAGAGGCAAAAAGCTCAGTTTAATGCATTAGTTAGGGTTGTTCACATCGACAAAACTAAGGAAATTTGGTGTTAGGTTGAAAGCCCCCTTGGCCCCCATACACACCCCAACCAGCATCGGTGCGCATTAAGGTTGTCGGTCCTAACTCTCACCCCATTCTCCTACACCTCTGCTTCTTTACACATGTGATGGGGTGAGATGAAATGACAACTGTAATGAGCACCGATGCCGGGTTGGGGTGGACGGGGGCAGGGGCTTTCAACCCTAACACTGAATTTCCTCGCTTTTGTCAGTGTGGAACAACCCTAACTAATTCATTAAATGGAGTTTTTTTGCCTCTAATATATATATATATATATAAAAGTGTGGTGGAGGCAGGATGGGGGATGAGGGGGAAACGTCCACACTAAGTATCTCATGGTTTTCTACTTTGCTTATAGGTCACAATGAGATGCTAGAGGTATGGATTTGTAGGCACTCATTTACATATTGGGCTTTGCGCAGAGCAGCGGTGATAGCTGGGGGAAGGCAATTATACCAAGACTGGAGCCTCATAAGGTTACAGTGGAAGGGGATTCGAGGGATGCGCTGGGTGCAGTTACTCCCAATGCTGCAGGATATGAGGATGACAAGACTCGAGCCACATTTATTGATAATACACTTGGGAGGCAACAACCTGGGGACCAGGCCTTGGTTGAACATATTTTTTCAAATAATAAAGGACATGAAAAAAATAGTAGAATGGTGGCCAAGTACAACTTTGGCGTGGTCAGAGATGTTTCCACGGAGAGTATGGCGACATTCAAAAAATCATAAAGTGATAGAGAAAGCTAGGAAAAGGATGAATCAGAAGGTAGGGACATTATTCACAACAGTAAGGGCAAGGATCATAAAGCACGGGGGGATAGAGGAGGAATGCCAAGAATTCTACAGGTCGGACGGGGTGCATTTGATCGAGTTAGGGGTGGATATGTTTAATGCAGAAACTGCAAACTCCATATAAGTTTGGAGGAGAGAAGTGACCACTATATAAAAAAAAAGGAATGGGAGGGAGAAGCCCACCTTCCTGCGCAACCTGCAGGTGGGCTAGTGGAAGAAAAGAAAGGGGGGGATGAGGTACAAGGATAAACCTGGCCTGGGTGTACACCAAGGCGGGGGGACAAGTGGCTCTGGGTGTACACCCAGAGGACCACAGAGCAGAAGAGGGGTGCGGGTGTACATACGTACCCATCAAGAGAGATGAGCAAAGGAAGATGATGACCCCAGATATACATCTGGGGAGAAGATGAATGGTTAAAGATGGTACAAGAAATTGAAAGCAATATAAAGTTGTTTGGAATGTGGAGATATGATGTGGATAAATCAACAGCTTTAGTGTGTAAATAGAGGAGATTTGATAATAAAATATTGCCAACCAAGCACACACATAAGAAGGTCTTGATGTGTTTATTGGGAAAGGGATCCAGGAACAAGGAGGCTTGCCTGTTTTAAAGGCAGGCTCATTTGTTCCAGGGACCTGACCAAAGGTGACTCAGTGGCAAATAATAGGAGGGGGAGGGGGGTTTCGAAGCCAAGGGGAGGAGTCAAAGGGGTGGGAGAGAAGGCAGAATGACATCATTGGGAGGAGGCAGAGTCAGTAAAGCATAACAAGAGGGAACTGGTTAAGAGAAAAAGGGAGATAGTGTGGGGGTGGGGATTTAAAAGGGGCTGCTTTGAGCAGGCTCCCTCACAATTTTGCAGGTTAGTAAGTTTCCCACCCATCCAACCCCTGTTTTTAGCAGAGGTCAGGAAAGTACAAAGAAGAATGGAAAGTAGAAATTGGGTGTGTGGGGGGGGGGGCATTGGTGACAGAGTGCTGAAGGTGGACAGCAATTGTGTCAAGGTAAAGATACAGGGAGGAAAAAAAAAAAAACTAATGGTATGCCAAAGGTGGATGGCAAAGAAATTACAAGAGATTTAAGGTTTTAGAAGAAAAAGAAAGGAGGGCAAGGGGGTACAAGGACAAACCCAGCCTGTGTGTACACCAAGGCTAAGGGGACAGGTGATTCTGGATGTACACCCAGAGGGCCACAGAGTGGTATGAGTGTACACATGTTCCCATCAGGAGAGATGAGCAAAGGAGGATAATGGCCCAGATATATATCTGGGGGAAAAAAGACCAGCTCCTGACCTATTGGGGAGCCTTGGTCATGTGACTTCCTATTGTATAGCTTTAAGTCCCCACTCTTCCATTTGCAGATTTTATTTTCTAACCACTAGGGGTCAGACAATAGCCACTTTATATCCTTTTATTCTCTAATTGTTCCTTATCCTCTTGACCTTTTCACTGCCAGTTCCCCCCTCACTCCTCTCTGCTTTTATCTGTCAACTGCCCTTCTTCACTGTGTTTCCTACTTTTCTGTTCTGGGGTTCAAACACTTGCCTTCTGTGCTAAAGGAAGCACCCCTACCACTGCGCCATTGATTCTGACTACCTGATATCTGTCTTTCTATAATCTTATCTCTCTGACTTCTTCTGCCTTCCAAGAACCCTCCCCCCAACATGCAACCATGAATTCTTCTACTTACTGGAGGCTTCTTAGCCTCTTGTTATTTTGGATTTTAGCCTCCCCCCACACCCCATCTTCCTCTTTCCCACTGCACACTATCCCTCAACTTAGCAACAACACTTATGCGAGGCTGGGTGTTACTAATATTATCTTCCCACACTTTGCCACACACCCTAAAGGCATAGCATCCAGCTCCCCCTACCATCCAATCCATTAGTCTTTACTCCTTCTGCCTTATGTACTCTCTCTACCTCTTTCCTCCTTTGGTACTAAGCTCACCCTTCATAAACCAGTACTCAAACCAAAACTGTTCAAGCACGTCCTGTTTAGGCTTGCCCTAATTCTTCTGCTCCTCTCTGGCAACGTGCACCCTAATCCAGGGCCCATTCCACTGCCCAATCTCACTAGTCGCCGTATGGATGGTCTCATACTAGCCTCTGTAAACATATGCAGCTTATTGCTGAAACACAACCGTCTCCAAAGTTGGGTCATACGCCACAAACCTCCTGGCTGTGGTCAAAACATGGCTCTCACCCAAAGTTTCTGACTCTGTCATTGCCCTGAATGGCTACTTGCTTTTCAGAGTTGATAGGCTGGGCAAAAGAGGAGGTGGTTGTGCCCTCTACTTCTGTGCCTCCCTCCAAGGGCATGTACCCCAGACCACCCTCCCAAATAATGAAGCTCAGGCCCTGACCATCAAAATCTCAATTGGCACCTTGGGTAAGTAACTCATAGTTATGTTCATTTACATCCCTCCCCGTAACCCCCAACCCGCCTTCAGCTCCAAACTTGACTATGTCTCCCAGTTACCGAATAATGCAGAGATTGCAGAGATCATCATTCTAGATGACTTTAATATAAACTTTATGGCCTCCTCAGCAGTACCTCATAGGGATGCAGCTGCACCCATTAACCTTACACAGGTCATGTCGTTGCCCACTAGGATCAACTTCAGGATGGGTACTAGTACCCTCATTGATCTTGTCCTTTCAAATCATCCAGAAAGACACCATAATGTCACGGTCTTCCCGAGTCACTCAGTGACCACTCTCCCATTTTCTGCAGTTGGTCAAATTGTTCCCCTAAATCCCCTCTAAAAGATTTCTCATCAGCTCACCCTTAAACAAGAATTAGTCAATGCCAAATATTTGCTTGCTGATATTGGCATTGGTAGTGCAGGAGTTAGAGAGATGCATAATTGGAATGACAGTGAAGTATTAAACTAATGACAACTCCAACCCCCACCCTGAAGAGTCTGACAGGCGCTTAGGAGGGTGCCTTTTGGTCAGCTATAATGCTCACACCATTCCATCTCACTCCATCCTGCAGAAACAGACAGGTGTTGCGATGTGCCTTGGGGTCTTCGGCCCTTACTCTCACCCCATTCATAAGGAAATAAGCTGAGATGGGTGCAGTAGAGGAGAAGGAGGTGAACATTAGGGCCGAAGAAACCAAGGCACACCTCAATGCCTGTCACTGGCTGCAGAGTGGGGGTGGAATGGCATGAGCATTAAGGTCAATGACCCCAAGTCACACCCCTGGTGTCTGTTAGTCTTTACAGGGTGGGGCATTATGGTTGGAAACCCTAATGCCCTGGGTGTTTGTTGGTATTTTTGCTCCAAATTTTCAACATGGGCTTTTTGGGACCCCACCTCATGAACAGTAGCACTATCATTTTGTTACTCAATCCCGAAAGGTGGTTTCACACAGCAACTGTGCCATTCAGCACCATAGGTGTGAAAACACATTTTGGGCAGGATGTGAAAAATGACATCTGTACTGTTCATGAGGAGGTGGGAAAAAATGTCAATGTTGAAAATCTGGAGTGAAAATATGAAAAATCGGTGAAGTTATGAGCGTGAGTAGAAACTGCACAACACACGCCTGTAATGCAATAATTTTTGTGCAATTTTTTTACCAAATTTTCAACATGAACATTTTGGGGCCTACCCTCATGGACAGTGCCACTGTGATTTTGTTAATCTGTCCCAAAAGTTGATTTCCCACAGTGACAGCACCATTCTGCGTCACAGGTGCGAAAACACATTTCTGGAGTGAAAATATTAAAAACTGGTGAAGTTACAAGTGTGCATAGAAACTGTGCAATGTACACTCATAACACAGTCATTTTTTGGAATTTTTTTTGCAAAATTTGCAGCATGGTTTTTATGAGACCACACCTCCTGAACAGTGGCACTGTCATTTAGTTAATCGGTCCTGAACGGTGATTCCATGCAGCAACTGCAAAATCACCTTTCAGGACAGAGTAACCAAATTACAGTGAGAGAGTTCATGAGGTGGGGTCCCAAGAACCCCATGTTGAAAATATGGGGCCAAAATTCCTAAAAATGGCTGAGATATCAACCTAAGTTGAACCACCCCTATTGACTCCCATTATACAGCTTACCCTCATTTCTTCAGTTTGCCGGTTGGCTTTGAAGAGTGCAGACATGCCCCCGGTCCATAGAAGATCACTGCTCCCAACCTCCAGAGGTAAGTATGGGGTAAGGGTGTGTGTGTGTGGGGGGGAGGTGGGTCTGCAGAGGGTGGGTTGGGGTTGGGGAGGGAAATGGGTAGATGACGAGGGACCGTTTTCTTTTTACAGGGGAAAAAAGACTTCTGGGATGGTTTCTTTATTTTACAGGTTATCAGAATATTTAGGCACACTGGGGTGAGCTCAGTGTGCCACAATAGTGTGTGTGTGTGGGAGGGACATGCTTTATGGTGATTGGGCACCCTGATGCTGGCACTTAAAAATTTTTGGTCCTGTGAAGGGGGGGTGTCAGCTGATACTGTGAGTGGGCATCCCAGTGTCAGAAACATTAATAAAAAAATATTTTGGCACACTGGGGTGGGATCCAGGTGTGTCACATTAATGGGGGGAGAGGGGCTACATGCTGACATGGGGACTGGGCAGCCCGATGTCAGTTTTCTGGAGAGTGTGTGATGGGAAGCAGGAGCTGCCAATGTGGAAAGCCATGCTGTGGCTCATTTATTGAAATGGTTCACCAGGAAAGGCACACAGAACAAACGAGGTGCTCGGAGGCAGGAGCCAACACAAACCATAACTCCTGTCATGCGCATTACTGTGCACTGTAATAAGCATGTCCGGAGTCTTGTCAGCTGATGCCAACAGAGAGAAGGTATTTCTGTATGCCTGGTTGCGGGGGGAGAGAGAAGGTCCTACTGCAATGAGGAAACTGTCCCTGATTACAGTGGCAGATTTCCTTCAAATGAGGTCCTCTCTCTCAAACTGCTTAGACAGCTCACCGATTCATTGGTGCCTGTGGGATAAACCCCATAAAGCATCAACTGGTAACCATCCCTGATTGGAGCAGCACTTTTCTTTCAAGTGAAGACCACTTCTCTTAAATTGCTGTCATAGACAGCTCGCCAATTCATTGGTGCCTGAGGGACGAACCCCATAAAGTGTCAACTACATTGGGTGAAACACACACCTCTAAAATGTCGTACTGTCCAAGATGGTTCTTGCGCATGTGCAGCGCACATGCACACAAGTAAACATAAAAAGGTTCCCAGAGACAATTCAAGGCTTACCTCCTTAACTGTGACTGGCTCCCCCTAGATTCTACCTCTAATGTTAACAGTGCTCCAGCTTTTTTCATCTCCACTTTCAACTCCGCCTGTAACATTTTCTCCCCATACTCCAGGTGAATAATGAAAGGTCCTGAAACCCCCTTGGGTTACTCTAGCTCTCATGACCTTATTCGCACCCAAAACAACCTCTGGCAGAAAGCCCAGGCAACTGGCCTCTCGGCAGACAGGCAACACTAGCGGGCTGCCAGAAATATTTGATCCTGGGAAATTTACCGTGAAAAGGCAGCCCACTTCCAATCAAGCCTCTCGTCCACTTGGGGCTCAGGGAGGAAGTTTTGGAACAACATAAAAGAACTGACCGGGAAACTCAACACATCCCCTCCCTCCTTGCTGAATATCAATGGTGTCATCACACAGGACCCACAGCTCATTGTGAATACTTTCAATACAGCATTCTCTGACCTCAGTGGGGTTCTCCCCCCAGATTTTTTCAATGACACTCCTTGCTCCCTTCCTGCCTCACCTCCCCTAGGTATCCCCCTTTCCATTTCCAGATTGCCTCTCATCATGAAGCTAAATCCTACCTTAAGAAGGTCCTTAGTAACTCCAGATTCAGTGGGGACTCTCTGAACTTGAAGCTTCTAATGATGACCCTCAATGCCGTATTATTCCCCCTAACCAAAATACCAAACCTCTCCCTCTGTCTTGGCCAATTCCCTTCACAATGGAAGGTTGCTGTGGTCATGCCTATACTTAAGAGTGGTGACAGAACCTCCTGTAGCAATTATCACCCTATCTCTACACTCCCTCTGTCTCCAAAGCCCTTGAAAGGATAGTATCTGATCAACTCTATGACTACCTCTCAAAACACAACCTCCTATGTAGTCAGCAACACAGGTTTAGGAAGGGCCACAGTACAACTACTGCCATCCTAGAATATTCTGATTTCATCCATAAAGCCCTTGACTGTGGCCACTTAGCTGGGTCTGTGTACATAGACCTAACAAAAGCCTTTGACATGGTCAGTCAGACTCTCCTCATTGACTCCCTTTCATCCCTGGACCGCCTCTCTCAGGATGCCATCTTCTGGTTTGCTGACTACCTTGGTGGAAGATCTCAGTGGGTGAGAATCACTGACACTCTTCCAGTCTACCTGTTAATTCTGGGGTCCCCCAGGGCTCAATACTTGACCTGGTCTCGTTCAGCCTTTTTCTTAATACACTCCTCCTTCCCTGCATTGGGCAGATGTTACTGTACATGGATGATGCTGTACTTTTTTGTAGCCACCCTGACAACACCCCACTGCAAAGTGATCTTTAAAGGTTCTTTGCAGAAGCTGAGTCATGGTTCTCCCACCACAAACGTATTTTGAATTACAAGAAAACTAAAATGATGGTGTTTGCCAAACCCACAAAACAAATATAAAGGCTGTCCTCTACACATTCTCAACTGTCTGCACAAACCCCTGGAACAAGTACATAGCTTCAAATATCATGGCATCACTCGCGACTCCACCCTCTCTTACCTTGAGTGCATAAACATTGTCTGCAAGGCAGTAAACACCAGGATTGTTCTTCTCTTCAGACACAGGTCACGCATGCCAGCTGATGCCCTTTGTCTGGCTGTTACCAGTTTGGTCCTAGTCATTGTCGATTATGGGATTGTTATCTATGGTTTGGCTGCAGACACTGCTTTAAGCAGAATCAAAGTCACCTTGAATAAAATGTGTTGGCTTGTGGTTGGTTGTGATCATTTCACACACACACCTGCAACCTGTACAAATGAGCTAATTGGTTAAACTTCGATGGAAGGCCTTATTTCCAGACCTGCCTGTTAGCCAAAAAGATTTCCTCTGATCTCTCTCCTCCAACTGCCCATCATCTTCTAACACCTGTCCCAAACACGCGGGCTACCCGAAGCTCCTCTAAACCCACCTTCCTTATCCCATTTTGTAGGACTTCTATGGGACATAGGGATTTCATGTACAGGGCACCTTTCTGGCTGAATGGCCTGCCCTATGAGGTTTCCTCTGTAAATAAATTAGACCCTTTTAAACACAAACTCCTTGCGAATTGCTGCTACAGCTGTTACTAACCCTCCCACCTCTGCATTTCTGACTGCCGTAAGCACTCCCTGCCCCTTCCCCTGACCCTCTGACTATTTGGACAAGGTCCCTTCTGACTGCCATAAGTACTTTTTTTTTCTTTTCCATCCTCTCCTCATCCCCTTGCTCTTTTCCCCTCTCTGCTCCCCTCTCCTTTCTTCCTTTGCTCTTCAACCTTGTCTAACCATCCCTCTCTGTTCTGGCTGCCCTCATCTTGGCTGTTGACTGCACTGTAAGGCTAGTCAACTTGTTACTTCATTGTATATCTATTGTATGTTATTACTTCATTGTATATCTATTGTATGTTATTACTTCATAATATATCTATTGTATGTTATTATTGCACTTTGTATTTTTTTTTCTTTTGCAACATTGTACTCTCTGTTTGATCCATCTGACGAGGAGCCTTTGTAAACAAGTGTCTGATTCAAAGGTTGTAATTCCAAAATTTCAATCAATAAGAAAATAAATAAATAAAAATAAGATGAATGCTTAAAGATGATACAATAAATTGAAAGTAATATAAAGTTGTTTGAAATGTGGAGATATGATGTGAATAAATCAAGAGCTTTAGGGCCAGATATTCAAAACTTTGCCACGGGGCTAAATTAGCACTGCCCGGTAGTCAAACTTAGCCCGGAGCACAAAGCAAGCCATATTCAAAAAGAATAGCCCAGGGCAAACAACTTCTGAATATAGCATGGGAATGAGACTGGGCAAACTGGGCTGGGAGTGCAGGGCAAACTTAGCCCAGGAATAAGACAGCTCTAAATATGGCAACCAGAAAGTGCAAACCACAACAGCAGTGCACCTCAATTTGAAGCTAGGTAGAGGTGAACTATGTGGCCAATGTGTGTGCCAGCAAACGCGTGGACCCAGTACAGCTGCAGGCAGCAGCGGATGTGAAAGTACAGTGTGCAAAACTGTAAAATATTCCCTGAACTGTTTAAGCAGCGCTAACATGTTTATAGGGTTAGCACAGGGCTAAACTGCTAGCTCGGTGCAAACACATTTGCCCGGCGTTAAACTTTGCCATATTCAAAAGTGACATGCAAATGAGCCTACTTAGGTGATCTCTGGGCAAACATCCAGATTAGCATCTCATTATGCCATGATTTGCATGCAGTTTGCACCGGGCTAATGGTTTAGCCCTGCGCTAAACCCGTGCAAACGTGTTAGCGCTGCGCAGTTTGGGGAATATTATGCAGATTTGAGCACTGTACTTTCAAATGCACTGCTGCCTGCAGCTGTACTGGGACAACACAGCATAGGCACAGATGGTGGTGGTGCTGCATGCAACTGTCACACTGTAGGTCATGCTACAGTGCACAGCAGACACTACAGTAGCAAAGGGGCCAGTAGTGTGCTGACACAGCAATGCCTATGGTGTGTAGGGCAGTGACGATGACTGCACTATACACAGTGAGAGGCCCAACCTACAGATGTTTACTGACAGTGGATATTACTGTTATGCTGTTGTGTGACCCACAGATGCTGCACCTCTGGCATGGGATGCTCACAATGACATATACATGTCAGGATTTGTGTGCTGTGGCAGTTGTACAGCTGTGCGGTATGTGGCCGGGGGGGCATATAGTATCAGAAAGGCACACTGGTATTGGAGTATTCCCAATACTGGCCCATGTGTACTACATGACATGTCCCAGCCTTGTGGCCACACCTGGTCTGTGGCATAGCCTGGCCACCCATACACTCTCCCCTCAACATCCTCCATGCCCACAGTGCTGCATGTGTGTGCTGGCATCTGTTGGTGTCCACAGAAGAGTGGTCCGCAGGTGTGTGCTGAATGGTCACACTGCCATGCTGTCCACTGGTGGCAGGGTCACCACTTACTGCCTGGCATGGCTGGGATTGGAGGCAGACGATGGCATCACTGTGATGCCATCAGTTAGCAGCATGTTTCCTCTATGTTTGGCTTTGTCTATGTATCATATTTATTTGTTAGGGTTACGCAAAGCCGCGCAAAAGCCATGTAAACACCATGCAAAGCCAAAGTGTCGCACAAAGCTGATTGCCCAGGGTTAAGACAAGCTTTTCCTGGGTGGTAATGTGCACCATGCTAAGTGTCACGCTAAGTTGTGCAAAACCACTTTGTATGGTGCTAGTCGCTGAATATAGCATTGCACCTGTACTCATGTCAGTTTGCCCTTTGCATACATTATGATTTTGCCCAGAGCTATTGCAGTTTGCCTGTGCTATTTGGCCTTTTGAATATAGCAGACCCATGCCAATCCCGCATTAAACCTGAGCAAACGGTTTTTGCCCAGTGCAAAGTTTTGAATATCTGGCCCTTAGTGTGTAAATAGAGGAGATTTGTGAATAAAATATTGCCAACCGAACACCCATATAAGAAGGTCTTGATGTGTTTATTGGGAAGGGGATCTGGGAGAAAGGTGCTGGAGCAGATGATGGACAATTTGTACAATACTAATTTGAAGCTATTATCAATGAAACTAGCATGAGCAATCAAGCATGTCTAATCCTAAAATCAACTGAATGTAACTAAAGCAATATAACGCTTATAGGATACAGGTTTAGGTGTGTGCATCTAAATATCCTCTTTGTTTTTATTATTACTATTATAAGTTGAGAGAGTACTGCTAAGTGTTGACTAATCCAAGTGTTCCTTTCTCCTGGGTGTGAGACATTCTTATTCAGCAAAAAGTGCATCACACTCAGCTGCTGTGGAAATGGGCAGATTCAGGGCATCCTTTTTTAATGTTTTTTTTTTATTTTGAAATATGACAGGAATGATTTCACATGTGTCCGTTGGGCAACAGAACAGCCCATCTTCACTTTGCTTTTCTCTAACAAGCAGAACCTGCATGTGAAACAACTGTTATACCACAACATGTGGCTTTATGGGATGTATTAAGACACACATTTTAACTTCCAGTCTAGCCACCATGTTTGCTGTTGTCCATTCCATTTCTTTTTATCAAGCCATGAGTATCCCTGAAAACAATGCTAACATCATAGAATTTTCCAAATAAGGAAATAATAGAATTCTCCAAACATGGAAACAGACAGTAGTAAAATCTTAAGGGGTGGAAGGTATACACAACAGCATTTAAAAAAAGTAACAAAAAGCATTTACAATGAAAGAGTCGACGCCATCACAAATGAAGGCTCTAGATGACATTTTAATTTGTGAATTTATGTGGTTTCTATAACTTTAACCTAATCAATATGTGTGAAGTCTATTTATTTTGCGTTCTAGAATGTGATTAAGTGGTGTGTACAGAAAGTTAGCACTTATGAGGATAAAAAAAAAACAAAGGTGACATTATTAATTTTTATTTTGTTTACCAAAAAAAAATAAAATGAAGAAGCTCAAATCAGACTGGACAGTAGTGTTTGCTCATCAGGGATTCAGACCCAGTTAAAGCCTTCAGGGACTGAATCTTATGCCTTGGCACTAAAACACCAAACAATTAAACTGATTATTGGAACCAGGACAGACTGTCTAGGCACCCTCTCTTGACAGAAACCTGATCTGAAAAGATGACAGTGCCATACTTTTCAGGCTGTTTATGGAAAAATTCTCATGTTTTAGTCATGAGTCCAATTATTGCTCAGAAGTCAATGCCAGATCTTATTACATTTGATTGCATGTTTAATAGGCAGCACTGGTTTTTTTTTTTTTGAGGAGGCACAGCATTTCCTTTTAGGATGATGAGGTAAAAATAATCATTTAGCTACCTTTCATAAGAAAGATAAAACTTTTTTCTCATAGGTAAGAAAGCAGTGTGAAGACAGGAAATTATTACTAGTCAGGGAGTCACACTTTACCAAGGTAACTGATAACTGCAAGTATAAACAAGGTCAGAGAAAAACACGCATTTGTCAAGGCTGAATGTTGCTTGCTTGTATGTGCTGTTTAGGTATTTGGAAGTGATAGTTCCATGCCTTCCTCCCAAGACATGCACTGTGTCTTTCCTGGGGACATCATGTCACACAGATCGGGTTCATTTCTTTGACTGGGTGACAAAGGAAATGAATCAGGGTGGGGCAGTGGACAACGCTTACCTTGATTTCAGCAAATCCTTTGACACCATCCCACATAGGAGGCTGATAAACTAGCTGGGTAGGCTGGGCATGGGGAAAAGGGTGGTAAACTGGTTCAGAAACTGACTAACAGACAAGAGGCAGATAGTGGTGGTAAATGGGGTGCAGTCTATGGAGAGGGGGGGTGACCAGTGGGGTACTGCAGGGATCGGTCCTGGGGCCAGTCCTGTTCAATGTCTTCATTAATAACATTACAGAACGACTGAAGGGAATTTTTTCACCAAATTTTCAACATAGCCATTTTAAGACCTCTGCTCATGAACAGTGTCACTGTGATTTTCTTAATCTGTCCCAAACATTGACTGTGCACACTGACTGCGCCATTGTGCGCTACATGCACAGAAACACATTTTGGACAAAATGTGAAATATGACAGTTATACTGCTCATAAGGAGGTGTGGTAAAATGACAATGTTGAAAATCTGGAATGAAAATATTAAAAATTCGCAAAATTTCGAGCTTGAGTAGGAACTGCGCAACACATGCTCGTAAAATAGTCATTTTTAGGAACTTTTTCACCAAATTTTCAACATAGACATTTTAAGACCTCTGCTCATGAACAGGATCACTGTGATTTTCTTAATGTGTCCCATACATTGAGTTTGCACACCGACTGCGCCATTGTGCGCTTCATGCGTGGAAACACATTTTGGGCAAGATGTGAGAAATGACAGCTGTACTGCTCATAAGGAGCTGTGGTAAAATGACAATGTTGAAAATCTGGAGTGAAAATATTGAAAATTTGTGACCGTACAAGCGTGCGTAGGAACAGCGCAACGTGTGCTCGTAAAACAGTCATGTTTAGGAATTTTTTCACCAAATTTTTAACATAGCCATTTTAAGACCTCTGCTCATGAACAGTGTCATTGGGATTTTCTTAATGTGTCCCATACACTGATTTTGCACACCGACTGCACCATTGTGCGCTACATGCGCGGAAACACATTTTGGGCGAGATGTGAGAAATGACAGCTGTGCTGCTCATAAGGAGGTGTGGTAAAATGGCAATGTTGAAAATCTGGAGTGAACATATTGAAAATTCATGAACTTACGAGCATGCGTAGGAACAGCGCAAAGCATACTCGTAAAACAGTCATTTTTGGGAATTTTTTCACCAAATTTACAACATAGAGTTTTTGGGTGCCTACCTCATGAACTGTTATACTGTTGTTTTGAAAACCAGTCCCAAAAGGTGGTTCTGTGCAGTGACTGCAAAATCACCTTTTGGGGCCGATTAATGCCATGACAGTGACAGAATTCATGAGGAGGGGTCCCAAAAACCCCAGGTTGAAAATTTGGTGAAACAATTCTCCAAAATGCCTGAGATATGCAGTAAAGTTGAAAAAACCCTATTTATTCCATTATACAGCTTATCGGCATTTCCTTAGTTCGCGGTCAGCTCTATTAGCGATCATCACATGATTTACCCGATCAGGAAGGTTCATAGCCCCTCTCCCCCCCAAAGATGCTGCACACCAGGTCGTACAACTTCCTAGATCTAGTCTCTCTCTCCTGGCGGACCTGGGAAGGTTAAACTGGTCCTGCATCACCAAGGCATCTTCCATTGACGATGCCTATAATGCATTTAAATTCAGATTCCTAAAAGTATGGGACAAGCACGCTCCACTGCGCACAAAAAGAGTTAGAGGAGCACATCTCCCCTGGATCACGGCTGACATTATCAGAAGTTGCCATACCACGGACCATGCCTGGAAAGCTTATAAGAAACAAGGCTCCCAGGCCTCCCTACTACCTACAGAGCCCTTCAAAATGCTTGCACAAATAGCATTCGCCAAGCAAAAAAGTCCTACTTCCTATCTTCCTTTAGTAAAAATTCTAACCACCCTATGGACTTCTGGAATTCCCTCAAATCCCTGCTCTCTCCCCCAACCCAACCACCTCCCCCAACACGATTAGTAAATAGCACCTTCATCTCCAACCCCATCAGTGTTGATGAAGCTTTCAACACCCATTTCTCCAGCTGCGCCAACAACCTTCTATCCTCCCTCCAGTACATGCACACCCTGGCCCACCCCCACTGCACCCACACCCCTAGCACTCACCCCCCAGTCCTACCTTTCGTATTCCAACCAGTTTCCCCTGCAGAAGTCCTCCACTCCCTACAGGCACTGAACCCTAACAAAGGCAAATGCCCGTCATCCCTGGATGCCAAGATGCTATTCCTGTCAGCCCTTACCACAGCCACCCCACTGGCCACACTTCTCAACCTCTCTTTCTCACTGGGAAAGGTACCAACGATATGGAAAATGGCCACTGTCATACACCTCCCTAAAGGTGGTGACCCCTCTTCCCCAGACAACTATAGACCTATCTCCCTACTCCCTATTCTGGCCAAACTTCAGGAGCGACTTGTCTTGTCCCAACTCTCTCAGTACTTAAACGCATTCTCCTTTTTTACTCCTTTCCAATCTGGCTTCTGCAAATCCCATTCTACCATCACCTCCCTACTACATGTCACCAGGGACATCCTCACAGGCATCGACAAAGGACACATCACCACGGCCATTTTTATAGATCTAGCAAAGGCTTTCAATACCATCTCGCATTCCCTACTTATCTCCAAACTTACAGATGCAGGGCTAGCTCACCCAGCTATAAACTGTTTCCAAGACTATCTAGTGGGTAGGATGTAAGCGGTCAGACTGGCCTCTCACACATCAAACCCGTTCCAGTCACTTCAGGAGTCCCCCAAGGATCTGTCCTAGGACCAATACTCTTCTCCATTTTTCTAAATGGCCTCCCCTCTGCATGCTCCCACTCTTCCATCCAAATGTATGCAGACAATACAGTTTTGCAAACACATCCGGCCCCTCAACAAGCAGTGTAGCGTCTCTCCTTCTGGAGGATTTCTCAGCCATCCAGCACTGGTTCATGGCAAACCAGTTATCCCTAAACCCTAAAAAAACCTGTGTCACTTATGTCTGGCTCCCAACAAAGACTCTCCCGCCAAACCCCCTGTCCCCCGTTCAAAACCCTGGAAGGGACACTCCTTGAGCAATGCACTAGCTATAGATATCTAGGCGTCTGGCTCGACCAACACCTAGATTTCACCTCTCACATAGACTCCCTGCATAAGAGGCTGCTCCCAAAACTGGGGGCACTTTATCAAAACAAAACCTGTCTCCCCAAGCAAACGAGACACACCATAGGCCAAAAAATTATACTCCCTGTACTAGATTATGGCGACACAGTGTACTCTATCACCCCTGTGTCCACCCTGGCAAGCCTAGAAACCCTATTCCACTCCTTCTGTCTTTTCATCCTCGACTCCCCACAATCCACTCACCACTGTACTTTATACAGCTCCCTAGCCATACCATCTCTCCATGACTGCAGATTAATAAACTGCGCTAGGTTTGCTGCTAAATTCTGGACCCTCTCCCTCCCTCCCTACCTTGAATCTACTTTATCCCAACAACCTCCCCCTGTGTACTCCTTAAGAGGCACAGACCCCAGACTTCTACATGTCCCACTTATGCACACTACCAAAGGCCAGGCAGCTTTTAAATTCAGAATCCCACAGATCTGGAACACCCTTCCTGCCCCCATCAGACATGCACAAAATCCCAGTCACCATACCAGACTACTCCAGGCACACTTCTCCTCCAGCTGCTCCTGCTAAGTTATAAGTTATAGCTCTCTACAAATTAAATATTGTACAGTAGTACTCCTGTTATGTGTATATCTGTCTGTAAACTCCTGAATTATGGTTGTCAGGAGTATACGTTATACCTATACTCTATGTACTTCATACTCAAAAACTGTATTATAATTGTACAAATCATATGCTATGCTCTGTATTTCCAATTACTGTACTTGAAATTGTTCATCTATATACTATGTACTGGGCCTCGGCTCCCAGGTCGCATCTGGAATCGAGCATGTTGCTCAGTATGCCTTCCTGGTAAATCTCGTAAATAAATAAATAAAGAGTGCAGACATGTTCCCGGTCCACCAAAGATCATCGCGCTGGACTCCGGAGGTAAGTATGGGTTGAGGTGAGGGTGTGGGGAGGTAGATGCAGAGAGGGTGGGTGCAGATGGGGGCAAGGGGGGGTCAGGACAGTCTGCGAGGGAAGGTTTTATTCTTTTAGATTTTTTTTTATACTTAGACAACATGAGACTGTGACACTGGACTTGTGCCATGCTGGGGTGGGCTCCCAGCATAGCAGCTGGAAGGCTGTTTGGGGGTGGGGGCAGTGGAGCCGACAGGGGATTGGGCACCCCCGTCGGCCATGGGACCTGTTGCCATGCTGGGGTGGGCTCCCAGCATGGCACCCGATAGTCTCGGGGGGAAACAGCAGAGCCGACAGGGGATTGGGCACCCATGTCGACCATACAGACTGCTGCCATGCTGGGGTGGGCTCCCAGCGTGGCACCTGGAACTCTGTTGGGGGGAGCGCAGCACAGTAGATGGGGGTTGGCACCCCATCGACTATACAGTGTGTCATGATGAAACGCAGTGCAGTATGCGGTAGTGTGTGTGTACGTGGGGGGGGGTGCGCATGAGCACACAATCTTATCGCTGATCATTGAAGCGTAGCTCTCCCTTTCAACTGTATGGCACTGCATTTTCAACTGCTGTCATAGACAGCTGCAGCATTGATTGGAGAACTGCAGCTGCGCCTGCAAACACACTGACTGAATTGGAAGAAGGCTGCCACACCTCTGAAAACTCAGATGATGGCACTATGTTTCTTGCTCATGTGTGCAAGCAACATAAAAACAGACTGAACTAACTTGCACAAACTTGGGTAGCCTGTGTTTCCACAATCTGGAATTCTACAGTTAATCATTCCAACAATTTTCTTTTTTGGTAACATGACAGACAGCTTTTAAGGAAAAGCAACTCTTAATCAGCACAGTGGTGGTTAATCACTACACTGCTACTGACATGTAAATAACATTTACCACATTTTGAAAAGGGACATGCACCTTTTTTTCTTGTTCAGGATTATTACAGCTGAAACTAAATCCCAAAATGTTTTGAAAGATTCTTAGGCTCAAACAGTGGGACATTATTTAAAAAATAAATACCCACAGAATGACTGACTCAATTCTAAATTGCATATAGGGAGCAACCTAGCAGTAATGGGAAAGACACTTTATGTGCACAAAGGGGCCTATTCACTAAGGAGCAGAGCATCTATGCGCCGTGTATTTGCTGTGCGTAGCTCCCTGCAACCATTGCATCCCTGTGCAGGAAGCAGAAAAGGGAAGCACATCCCATATGCATCCATTCCCCTGACCAGCTGTGGATATCCTCGCAGGACTGGTCTTGGGGGCAGTGCGAGGTGCATGGCCACACTCCACGTTATTCACGAAAGTGCAGAGTACTGTGTGGGGGGGGCATTTGCTATGCAAAATAAAACAGCTGTAACTGTTACATGCCCTCTGAGATGCCACTGCTGGCTGTGGTGGTGATGTTGGGGCATGGATGACCCCTCAACACATCGCCCCAGCCCTCAGATACCACATGGAGGGCCAGGGGCAGCCAACTAGATGCCCACCTGTCATGGTACTGCAGCCGCACCACAGCTACCTGCCTACTGTGGCATTTCATGGGTGCAAGGGATCCAGTGGTGGACTGGGTCCAAACATCCCATTGGATGCCCACCCATGTCTGCAGAACAGCCCCTTCACACCTGCATACTGGGGGGGGCAGGGCCACAGCAGGGAGCAGTGTGGTAGCTGGTGTTCATGAATATGGCAACCGTGCATCTGTCCCGGAGTTGTGGGGGTGGGATGCATGCCTTTGCCATGTACTTCCCACCCATTTGTGAATAGGCCCCAATAAGTTTTTGTCCCTGTCAACCCAGTCTCAATAGGACCACTAACAATCAATCAATCAATCATTTTATTTAACCAAACATATCCATGTCATCTGAAAATTCAATTGTGAGAACATAGTGAGAATGTAGTACTGGGTCCACAGGGTCCATCTCAACCATTGCTCCTGTTTTACCTCTAGCATGGTTAAGGAATTTTTCATTATTGTATTGGATATTTGCTGCTAATCCACATATTCAGAGCTCTGTTTTACTGATCAACCATGCACTTTTCATTTGTTGAGGTTGTTTCTAGTGCCAACTGTATTGCCCAGGTCTTCTGCATTTTAAAGTCCTTCTCTTTTTATGCAATCATTCAGTAACATCAATGCCATCTATACAGAGCACATTTTTTGTCTGCTGTCTTTATTCTTTAAACATATTTACTGTAGGGGTCCCATATTCAAAAGTAGCAGCCTGTGTCGTGCAAGTGCTTGTGCCACACAACTCAACTGTGCAGGCACAAAAGAATGGTGTATTCAGAAGTTGCATTGTAATATGAGATCTTGCATGTGTGGCTGAATATCCTGAACATACTCGATTGCACAGTGGGAGATGCATGGTGCTGTAGGTGCCAGAGCCCAGTGCTGAGCATATAGAAGTGCATGATGCAAAGCCACTTGTGCAATATTCAGCCAGGATATGCAAATGGACTCACCGCACAGTCAGCGCCCAAACAGCACATTTGTCTCTCATTACTGGAATGTATTCAGTCCATTTGCATACCATTGGCATGCACAGTTCTTGCATTAAAGAGCAGCAGCACCACTCCACAAAGGTGATCAGGAGGTACTGCAGAGTAGCAGGCAGGTGAGAATGCATGGGTGTGTGCACATGGACTGCACTGGTCTGAGCAGAACGCTACGTACCCCCAACCCCTTAGCACCCAAATGTGTGCAGAGGTGTGTGACAACTGGTCACAATGTGTGACACAGCAGCAAACATGACAGTGCAAGCTCAGTTGACTGTGGAAATAAGTGTACCAATGTTGCTACTGTGTGCTGATGCTTAGCATCTCATATTATCATACAATTCTGCTGAACAGTCTCAGTGGTCGGTGTGTAATATCACCCACTCTTTGTGGGTCAGAGGGTGTATGAGTGATAACATAAGTGCCGTACTCCCTACTGTGTGACTGTTGAGAGGTTTGCAGTGCTACTACCCATGGCCATATCCGTGCCTTAGGTAGCCACATGCACAAAACTGGAAGGGTCCGGTGTCCTTGGCGCATGCCCATGTCACCTCTAGGCCACAGGTGGTGACACCCCTGCCCCATGCTGCTCACAGGTGTGCACTGTCCACCACCAGTACACCACGGTGACCTGAACACAGGGCCCCTATGGCATTGTCACACTGCAGGGATGGCATCGGTGACATGTATGTGGTTCCTGGTGGTGTGGGTCTGGCACAGGCATGCTGTGTGCACCTGTGGTGTTCCACCATAGGTGTGTGCCACTGGGCTGTCCCTGACCCATGCCATGAGGCAATTCTTGTTCTGGTGCTCACAAATGGGGAACACATGCAGGAAATAATGGTCAGGGAGCCACTGGGTGGAAGTGACCATTGCACAGTGTGGTTCCAGTTGGATATGGGCAGGGAAAGCATCCCAATTAAGACCAGAGTTTTGGATTTCAGGAGGGAGGACTTCAAGAAAATGGGAGAAGTTCTAAGGAGCCATCTGGCAGGCATCAGAGCTGATATGGGGGTGGACCAAAGGTGGTTCATCATTAAGGAAGGAATACTGGTTGCCATAGATGAGTGCGTGAGGCTCAGGGGAAGAACACAAGAACAAAAATGCCCAGCTGGTACAGTACTGGGGTTGCCCAGGCAGTAAGGGAAAAGAGGTTGACCTATAGAATATTCAGGAACACCAAGAGAGAGGTGGACAGGGAAAATTACCTAAGGTTGTCTAGTGAGGCAAGTAATGAAGTCCAGTGAGCAAAGGCACAGAAGGAGCTGCAGATAGCCGAAGGAACTATGAAAGGGGAGAAGGCTTTCTTTCAATATATAAGTGAGAAAAGGGAAAAGAAGGAAGGAATTGTTAGGCTTAAGAAAGAGGTGGAGTGGGTAAAGGATAATGGGGGAAAAGCAGAGATACTAAGTGAATACTTCTGTTCCGTCTTCACCAGGGAGAAGGATGGACCAGTGCCTTCAGAAGGGAAAAAAAGAGCTGGGGGGGAAGGGAACACAGATGTAATAATAGAGGAGGATAGAGTGAGGAAGGGGCTGCTGATATTGAAGGTGGACAAATCACCAGGCCTGGACAGACTTCATCCAAGGGTACTAAAGGAACTGGCTGAGGAGCTGTCAGGGCCACTGGCAGACCTATTTAACAGTTCACTAGAGCCAGGCATGGTACCGCAGGACTGGAGAATAGCACATGTAGTGCACCTCCACAAAAGCAGTCCCAAGGATGACCCAAAGAATTACAGACCAGTTAATCTGACCTCCATTGTGGCAAGCTCATGGAGACCATACTAAAGGAAAGGTTGGCGGAATATATAAAGGAGCATGGTCTCCGGGATGAGAGGCAGCATGAGTTCATTGGGGGGAGACTGTGTCAAACAAATCTGATTTACTTCTTTGACTGTGTCACTAAGACAGTAGACAGGGGTCAAGCAGTAGACATTCTTTGTCTTGATTTCAGCAAGGCCTTTGACTCTGTGCCCCACAAAAGGTTGATCAGGAAGTTGATGGATCTCGGGGTTGGGGAAAAAATGGCCAAATGGGTGGAAAGCTGGCTGAGGAACAGAACCCAGAGGGTGGTTGTGGGAGGAAAGTTATCTGACACCAGAGAGGTAACCAGTGGGGTCCCGCAAGGCTCAGTGCTGGAGCCAGTGTTGTACAATGTCTTCATCAATGACATTGGAGATGGCATTAAGGGAAAAATGTGCCTATTTGCAGATGACACCAAACTCTGTGGGAGAGTGGACACAGCTGAAGGGATACAAGATCTACAGGAAGATCTGGAAAAGCTGGGGAGGTGGTCTAGGATCTGGCAGCTTGGCTTCAATGCCAAGAAATGCAAAATTATGCATATTGGAGACAAGAATCCAGGACAGAGTAAAGTACTACCTGGGTGGAGTCCGAGTATCTGCATCAGAGAAGGAGAAGGACCTGGGAGTGATGATCACTAGTGACCTGAAGCACTCCACGCAGTGCAAGAAAGCAGCAATGAAGGCAAACAAGATGCTGGGATGTATATCTAGGGAGATCAGTAGTAGTAGGAGAAAGGAGGTTATACTGCCCTTGTACAGGTCACTGGTAAGGCTGCATCTAGAGTTTGGAGTTCTGTACTGGTGCCCACACCTCAAAAAGGACATTACCCTGCTGGAGAAGGTCCAGAGGAGGGCTACAAAGATGATAGCAGGTCAGCAGGTAAGGCATACGAGGAGAGATTGAGGGCACTGAACATGTACTCCCTGGAAGACAGGAGAGAGAGAGAGAGAGAGAGATGGGACATGATTGGGACCTTCAAGTACTTGAAAGGCATAAATAAGGTTGATAAGGAGAGTCTCTTTAAGTTGGGTGGCAACCATAACACTAAGGGGCACAGTCTTAGGCTGGAGGGTGGGAAGTTTAGAAGGGAGGTCAGTAAGCACTTCTTGACAGAGAGGGTGGTGGACACTTGGGATGTACTGCCAGAAAAGGTGATCTTGTTGAAGACAGTGGGCAGTTTTAAGAGAGGCTGGGATAGGCATAGGGGAAGGTAAGGATCATGGGTAGGGAGGATGGGAGCAGTGGGGAGGGAGAACAGGGATATTTGCTCAAGTTGTGGACTCTGCAATGTGAGCAGACTTGATAGACCAAATGGCATTCTTCTGCTGGCTTCTTTTTATGTTCATATGTTTGTATGCTGCCACCATTGCTGCCATGCATCCTGTTCACCATTGTCCCAGATGCCACCATGAGCACATGCCTTGATGAGGTGGCACGCTGACGGTCACATTGGTGCAGGCATGGCACCAGGTACATGTGCCACACTGTAGCTGTCTTCTCAGCTGGTGTGCTGGAGAGCTCCTGACTAGCATGTGACAGCTGGGCATCCCTGACCTGGGTGTGGTGAGGGGGGGTGGCTGACTGGCTGGTGCTGGTGGTGTCACCCAGCAGCACCCAGCAGGTGCCTGGAAAGCTGGCACAGCATGGCTGTGGCTTTGGGTACTACCATCCTGGCATGACTGCTGTGTTTTGGTGCCTGGAGCACATCATGGTCCATCTTCAAGGGCTGTCTCAGGGTCGCCTGTCTACAGTCCTACAGCCTGCCTGTGGGTGGATGGTTGATTTAGACCATCCCCTTACATACCTAACTTTTGCGCTGCACAGTTTCGTGATGCGTGACCCATGTACCACACATTTTGGCTAACCTTGTCAAATGCTTTTGTGAAGTCCAGCATAATAACATCTACTGGGATGTTGTTATCTAAACATTTGCTTACTGTATTATAAAATATAATCAGATTTGTGGTTCAAGAATATCCAGTAGTGAATCCGTGTTGCGTACTATCAAATAAATGTTTAAGGTTGATTTCTGTTTCAGTTCTGGCCTTTATTAACCTTTCCATGATTTTACAAAATAAGGAGGTTGAAATTAAAGGTCTATATTTATTCTTCCCAGTACTGGTGGTCTAGCATGGCCACCACTACCTGATTATTCAATAATTATGTTATTTACGTTTATCCCAGTCCTGGTTGTCTATTGACCCTCTGCCCCCAAAAAGGTCACAACTCACCTCCTGACCCACCTGCTCAGGACATTCTTCCCACACCTCCTGCCCAGGTCACTGATGCAACACTATGGCATTTGAGACCATACCTCTCAACCTTTCCTCCCTGAAATGTGTGACACGATGTGTGACAAATGACCAAAATGTGTGACATATCATCAAACTTGGCACTGCAAGTTCAGAACACTATTGTTGTCAGTGCACTAATGATAATAATGTTTGCTGATAACAGAGCATAGTAGATAATTATGAATTTCTGCTTTAAAGTCTCAGTGGAAAATGTGGAATATCCCCTTCTTCATGTGGGGCAGAGGATTTCTGAGGGTTAAAATGAGTGACGAACCTCATAATGTGTGACAGTTGAGAGGTATGTTTGAGACGGTGACTGGCACAGTCCTTTGCTTACCACCTAGGTCATCCACTGTCTGACTGTCATTATGTAATTGTGAGCACTGTAGAAAAGTTGTTTTCTTATCTGAATATAAAATACTTAATTGAAGTGCTGTTTGCATATACAACACCTGGTTTTAATATGTATCTACCATACATTTTGTAACTATATACATTATACAAAATCTTAAACGTCACAGACAAATGATGAATTGATCTTTATGTTATGTATTTTTATCTGCACATTTGGAATTAATAATGTTAATAGCTATTTTGACATTTATATAGGAATTGTTACTTAAAATATATCTGTAACACAACATACAGTTTACAAATGTATTTTTACTCATAGTACACATCCCCTAATCTTATGTTTACTAAAGCCTTAAATTGGTGTGTATACAACACTATTTTATTTTTCTTTCAGATTTTGGTAAGTTAATAAATGCATTTGTTTTATACTCTGTATTTTTCTTTGTAGTCTTTAACCTAATGTTGTCAATTCAAAATTAGTTGCAAAATATCAATGACCGAAGAATATGTAGAGGAGTTTGGGATCAAGCCTAGCAGGATGGGAGGTGGGGGTGGAGCAGAAAGATGGCTGCACTGCTGCGCCACTCCATTCCTGAGCTCTCCTGTGAATGCTACTTTTTAAATCTGTTTCATTTATTCTAAATGTTCTACAGTTTTTGCTGGCCTATTTTCTGAAGCTTTCGGTCAAAATATGGGTGGTTTTTCTCCTTGTCCCTGATTTTTTTTTTTTTTGAACAATGTGGTGTTGTCCTGAACTTTTAAATTTCTGAGATTTAAAAAACATACGAGGGTGCCTGTATTACACCACACAAGTGGATGCTTTCTCTGGTAATATGATAATGAGTGGTTATGGACTATAGTCTCTCCCACATAAGGCTAGTTGAGAGTGTTGCCACGGTGGCAGCGTTTGGATCTGGAGAAAGCTACTACCAGATGTTTTGGACCCAAGGTCAATGATCGAGCCTTAAGATGTTGTAAGAGTGTTTTACACCATGGAGTGCTAACATACAAGTTCACATATTTTGCAGGTATGTTAACCTTGACTGCGGGACCTGGGGAACTGATTTTATAACAGATGAAATTTACTGCACTTAGAGCACGATTTCTTTATTTTATTGCAGGTGTACAAATGCACCTCTGGCTTTGACAGAGGAAAACTGGAAGATTACAATGGAGGTTATTTGAAAACCCAGTAAATGATATTGCTGTATAATTTGCTTGACCTCTAAAGATGTTTAACAGTACTGTGGGAAATTAGCATTTCAGCTCCTGGAGAATGAATAAGATAAGTTTGCTGAACTTTTGTTGTAGGGTCTTGACTACCTTTAGCCAGCCAGTGTAAGAGATGCTGTTTCATTGATGGTAGAAGTCAGTTCCAGGGGTAACTCTACATAAGAGGTATTGCTTTTTTTCTCTCTTCCCATGTATTTTTCAAATACCCAGATTAACTAATGATAAAAGATATTTGGGTTTGACTACATGGGTTTGAGTGCTATGGCCAGCATTCAACATCAGAACCCTCAGGGGGAGCTTCAATAACGTTATCATAAATTAACACTTTTAAGCCTCAATAATTTGGTCCTCCATGTAAAGATTGTTCACTTTTAAACTTTACAAAGACATCAAGCCAGTGAGCTGAATGGGCAAACAGTGAAAGCAGTCTGTGGGGTCTACTCCCATTAAAAGGTTATAGAGTTTGAAATCCTGTCTTTCGTGCAGCTTTAATGCTTTTTAAATCCAGTCTAGCAAGCATTTTATTTAAAAGCAGCATCTTTATTATTATTACTCTGATCTTTGCTTTGGTCTTGAAATGAGTTCGAACTCAGACTGAACTTAGCTGCAACAGTTTTAATTGAATGAATTACTCTTAAGCTTTAAAGACTTTTATTGCACCTTAAATCATCAGGCATGACTGTATTACACATTTTACTTATGTACATGTATATTTGTATGCTGTTTTTTGTTCTTAATATAGATAACCTGTTTTAGCTATCAGTATCCAGGTCAGATAATTGACTCATTAATTTTGAAATTCCCTTATACAATGAACAATATTAGACTGTTTTTGTTTAAGATACGTCAAGGATTTTATAGAACTGGGGTAAGATCTGGATGAGAGTCTCAAGGAGGGCCTGAAAAATGGTAACAACTTCATTGTTTAAGTCCATTAAAGTAAAAGGGTATTCTGGGATGAACCTGTTAAATATTGGGCACTGATTGCTCACTATAGTGCTTCAAGGTATTAATCAATTGTTTGTGATATACATGCCCAGAATTAGGGCAGGATCAGATGCCTGCTAGCACTTAGAAGGCAAGATGCCTCAGATGTAATTTCCCTCCTTGTAATTTATCAGTGACTGGGGCTTGTTATGGGCACAGATAGCCATTGTGGCTAAAGGAAAGCATATCCAGTTTTTGGGATGTTAAGTACAAGGACTTAGCCTCAATTTACACCATCAGGTAACTTTAGGGTGGTATTTGGAGCTCTATCCATGTTATAGCTAGCTACAAAGTCTGGTGGAACCCTTAAGTTGGACACACAAACATTACAAAGAGGATTCTCCAGAAGTCAGTTAGAAAGGTTTTCTATTGTCTAATAGAGACAGGGGGGTCAAGAATATTCCCTGAAAATGGATTTTTCACTATTACTGAGCCTTTTTAGATCTATCCTTACAGGCTTACTCTAGTGCATTATTACTCTTGATCTGTAATCTTACTCTGTGTTGCGTGCAACTTAACGTTCTGTAAGTAGATATATAGATACATAGATACCTAGACAGTGTCAGCAGATAAGGGCCTATGGCTCACCCAGTCTGCCCATTTGAGCTTGTAAGTTCAGTTTATGTTTTCCTAGAAGTCTGTTGACCCTTATCCCTGACCTCCAGAATTCCTTTATGTCTATCCCATGCATTCTTAAATCCCGTGATTGTTTCAGTCCCCACCACTTCCTCTGGCAGGGTGTTCCACTTGTCCACCACCCGTTCTGTGAATAAATTCTTCCTCACGTTTCCTCTGAATCATCCTTCCTCCAACTTCATCCCATGCCCTCTAGTCCTAGAACATCTTTTTCGCTTAAAAATAGTGTATTCCTGCACCCTGTTCCTCCCTGTAAGATACTTGTATGTCTCTATCATATCCTCTCCCCTCCTCTCCTCCAGGGAGTACATGTTCAGTTCCTTCAACCTGTCTTCATAGGACTTGTGATGCAATCCATGCACCATCTTTGTTGCCCTCCTCTGAACCTTCTCTACCCTGTCTATGTCCTTACGTAGGTATGGTCTCCAGAACTGTACACTGTACTCAAGGTGGGGCCTCACTAGTGACTTGTATAGTGGAAATATGACCTCCCTTTTCCTGCTGGTGATGCCCCCTGCCTATGCATCCCAGCATCTTATTTGCTGTACCTGCTGCCTTGTCACACTGTTTCCCTACCTTGAGGTCATCAGAGATGATAACCCCAAGATCCCTTTCCTGCTTGGTGCATGCTATATCCTCACCCCCCAACTGATATGTTGTGCCAGGGTTTTTGTGCCCCATATGCATTATCTTGCACTTCTTTGCACTGAATTTCAACTGCCAAACCCCTGACCATTCTTCAAGTTTCTGCAGGTCCCCTTCTCATTCTGTCTACACCCTCTGGTGTGTCTACTCTGTTACAGAGCTTTGTGTCATCAGCGAACAGTGAAATTCTGCCTTCTAGGTCCTGCGCAATGTCACTGATAAAGATGTTGAATAGGACCGGTCCCAGCACTGATCCCTGTGGTACCCCACTGGTCACTCTTCCCTCTGTGGAGTGACAGCCATTTACCACCACCCTCTGTGTCCTGCCACCCAGCCAGTTACCTACCCATCACACTACTGTCCTGCCCACACCCATATTCCCCAGTTTGTGTAATAGTTTTCTATGTGGCACAGTATCAAAGGCCTTGCTGAAGTCCAGTGAAGTAAGGTAATTGTAATACTAGAAAGGGTTTCTCTTTCCATCATCTGTCTGTTTAAACTGCTTTTATTTTGCATTCCCCAGCATTTGTATCACTTTTTTATTTTGCTGTGTATTCTGTAATTTTGTAGTGCAAATACCAACTAGTTTCTGTGACTGTGCAGTGCTTTCTAACAAGTTAAATCCTCTTTATTTATTGAGCAATCTCGTGATCTGATTCCAAAGAACATGGCTACCAAGTATAAAAGTAACTTGTCTCTGATATCGGGGTGGGTGGGACAGGTTCCTGGGAGTGACTAAAGTGATGAGTTTGCGCCTAAAGGAAGGTCTTGATTTAGGTGAGCAGTGGCTGGTGGTGAGGTGTAAACCAGACAGAGGTACCCTAACAGTCACCCAGGTGGTGTCAGTGTAGAACAACAAGTAGCTGCTCAGGCATCCACGGTGTCTTGTGTGTGAGTTTGTGACATTTACACATATTACCTATTAATAATGGAGACACATAACACATCTAATCTAAATATTGTCCAGATATATATGAAGTCAACCACATTTTAGCTATATGCAGTATGAAGTATATCTCTAATACATGGTGAATATATGTTCTGTTAACATACACTTATTGTAGAAATTATGGGAATGATAGTGCAAAACTGCACATGCATACCAAAATTATTTTTTTATTGTAGTCTTTAGAAAGAAAACAAATGCATTTATTTATTAGACAGTTGTTAACCAGGAAAAGCACACTGACAAATGTCATCTCCAGTTGTGACCTGGATGAGGGGAACAAGGGAGTACAGCAGTAGCAATGAATGGGTAGCAACATATAATCGTGAGATACATTACATAAATAACACCGTCATGAAACAGTAACAAGAAATTAAAGGGAAGTGTATAAAAGTTATGTACAACAGAGCAGCTCTATTGGAAAACAAGTAAAATGTTTTGGTAGTATAACAAAAATATATTTCAAATATCTTTGCCAAGTACAATATAGGTCTCACTGAATTCAGAACAAAATAGGTGATTTGACACCTTTTATTGGACCAGCAAGAGAGTCACTGAATGTTTAAGCTTTTGGACTACACACAAAGTCCTTAATCAGAAAATGGCAGTTATACAAAGACATAGAACAGAACTGGTAAAAATACATTTTACACGTGGATGTAACAGTTCTGTTGATAAATAAGGAGAGTAATTGGATATAAAACAGGAACAGAAAACAGAGATAAAAAAATAGAGACTTTGAAAACCTAGTTGTGGTGTAAATTAATCCTCACAGGAGTGGAATATGATGTTGCAGCTGAAGGCCTATAAATTGTGCATTATTAATTGCCTTGAAAAAAGACAGCTGGATGTGTGTGTGTGTGTGTGCCGAGCACTGAACAGCAGTATTTCTATATGAATGTAAACGTACAAAACTAGCAGCCTCTGCTTATAATGAAATATATACATTAATAGAAGCCTGTTAATATATAAAGGCACTTTAAAGTATATGTATAAAATATAAACATGTCCCTGTGTTGCACCTATGACAAGAAAAGGCAGTTACAGTTTAAATTTTGTAATGGGTCATGAAACCAAGGTCCACATTTCTTTCTGGTTTTTAGGGCTGCATGGGTGGAGCCTGCAGTCCTTTTACGAACAGAGTGATGACTCCGCATTTTTTTTCTTTAATTAAAAAAACCTGGATTCTCTCCGTCTATCAAACCCCGCACATCTCTGGTGCCCATAGTTTTTTAGTGCAGCTCCTCCTCAACAAGCTCTCAAAACCCTCCTGCTACCACCCACTGTGCATTGTACCACCCCCACCCCACTGTTCCCATCCCCTTTATTCTGAGCAATGTTGACATCAGACAGATGAGTGCCTTTTGCCTCTGGAAAACTGTTTCTTTGTTGAAGGCGATCTTAACATGTCTTGTCAACAGGAATCCCATTTGTTCTTTTTTTTAAAACTGATGTTCTGTGTGCTTCTTTTTTTTGTCTGTGCAACTGCTTCAGTTTATGGCGGCTTTCCTTGGCAGTGTAACAGTAGCTGTCATGCAGTACTGCATGGACTGAATAGGGAACTCCCAGTAGGTGTTGACCATCCGTTGTGTGAGGACCAGAACCACGTTGAGCTCAGCTCCCTGACAGCCTTCATGCAAAGTGCATCTCTGTCTCTCTTTCTCCCCTTGCTATCTAGCTCTATCCATCCTTGAAGCTTTGAGTCATACTTCCCAGTCTTTCTGTCTTGCGCGTTGTCTACCTCTCTCTCTCTCTCTCTCTCTCTTGTCAGCACTTTTCCATTAATGCTTGCTCCCACTTCACTGAACTAGCATTGCATGACTTGATAAAGGATGAAAGCTGGAAGTTACTAGAAACATAAAGGAGCCCTATAGGCAGCTTTCCATTCATAAAGTGAGCAGTAATTGTGAGCTGTTGTCTCCCTTTGGTTTTTTTTTTTTGCTGTGGTTGGTCGTTCAGTTTTCAGATCTGGGCTGGCTTATTAATATATTGTAAATGACAGTATGTGGAAGTAATTCACTGATTTCTGCATTTCTGATGTAGCAGCTGTCACATTTTCTTCTCATGTGTAAAAAAGCAGAATCAGAAACGCAGAAATCGAGAATTACTTTCACATACTGTAATTTACAAATGATAGAAAAAATCCTGTCTCCTGAATGTTACTAATATCTGGGTGTCTCATCTTTTATCAAGGACAGTTACAGAACAGTAGCATTCTAGCTCAATATATTCAGGGAACGGTACATCCCCATTTCTCTGTTCGCTACGTTATTTGTGCTACTGTATGCTCTGTTTCTCAGCTGATATCAATGAGGCTATACAAATTTATCACCTCAGAGTATTTGCTTGCTGTAAACATTCTGAACCAATTTTTAGCCTGCAATGTTTGAAATACAGTACTGCCTAACCCTAGTGCCTTTTGTACCACATTAGAATTAAAATTATTGGCTCTGAATAAACTTTTGCTGCACCACCAGTATAGCCAGGATTTCCTCATAATGGGGTTCGAACAGTGAGGGAGCACTATAGACAGATTAGTTTGTAAAATAAATCACAATTCTAGATAATAAAGTACTTAGGTTTTCTGTTGATGTACTGTAACTTGGGACAGAAAAAAGATTAGATTATCCTTCGATCTCTGGCTTAAAACATTAATGATCCATGCCCGCTTTTGTCTACCATCTTTTACATCCACTAGTAAACATATTAGTTAAACAATAGCATCCAGAGTTCAGTTTCAGCATGAATCCACACTCTAATGAGATCCGTATAACCCCAAATGAGAAGTGTCTACAGTGTTCAAGACGGCACTGGAGTTTGGTGGTCACTACTGCTCTCGCTCCATTCGGATCGCCGCCACCTCTGGGACTGATCACCTCAGTGCGAGAGTGAGTGTCTGAGGAGTAGCCATGTTCCAGCTGATGGTTTTATGCAGGGCTGTATGACCTGTGAAGGTGGGAGGGGAAAAGTGAGCTCTCTGGCTGACTGATGTGTGGGCTGCAACATTAATTACTGCTGCTTGAGGACTGCCAAAGGACTGGTCTTGATTACCCCCAATCCACCTACATTGGGTGAGACACATGTTCCTCCTCTTTCTGGAGCCAAGTTCACCCAATTTAGATGATTTGCTCCAGGAGCATCAAACCAGTGCACCACCAGTACCACCACCACCAGAACCCCCTCTGCCCCCCATTACCGAAACAAAGCAACGACTAATTGCAGATGAACTAAGAGATTTCTTTATCTCCACACCACCTGAAATAACTGAAGTCTGTGCTACCACTTTTATTTGTACCTTTTTTCTTTCTGGGTAACTCCCGATTCACTAAAGACTCTGTATGGATTCGATACAGTGCCCCCCCCCCCCGTCTCTCTCTCTCTCTCTCTCTCTCTCTTTTTCTCTGACGTGCTGAAGGATACAGGACTACAACTATAAAGAACATCCTGAATCAGGTTGCACATTTTTCACTTTCAGATGTTTAAGAAAATTGTAACCTTAAAAGCATTTTTCATTCCATGTTTCTGCCTTATACAAGACTCAATACAATGGCTGGAACCTGCTGATCTACTGTGTTTAACATTTCTTTTATTCAAATGAAATCTTAAACCATTGTTTGTAGTTTATTTTGCATTTTATTTACAAAAACGCATGCATTAAAATGAATGTGATTATACTGCTGGAGATGTTGCCACTGTTAGCAGACTGACCAAGTATGCACAGAAAGGTGCGGGTGGGATGAAATGAGCTCTGGGAAGCATAATTAAGTTTGCATGGGAGTCCACTAGACGACAGGATGCTAATTAAAAGCTCAGCTCAATTATTATAAACACAATATTGGGAAGGGAAGAATAAATGCATTCACACAATTGCAGAAGTGCAAATTGAAGTGAACAAGAACAACAAAAACACAAAAAATTTAAGTTGAACGGAGCTCGATTGAAGAAGTTCAGCTTCTACATTAATTTGGCTGGCTTCTTTTCCAAATTCTCCAACTTTTGCCCAGAGCTTTTGGTTGACATGGTGCAAAGAAAAGGCAATAAGACTGTGACTGAATTTAAATATTTTGGTGTATCTTTTAAATTCATACCTTTTCCTCACTCGATCGCCTATTCATACCTTTTCTCACTTGATCAACTTAGAATGAGTTCTTCACTCAATTCGATTTTCCTCGCTACTGGTTACATTAAGGAAGGACTCTGTGAAGTTCATTTCTAGGCAAATGCATTCAAGAGCTGATGGGGATGAATAGTACCATGTGTCAGCTGCCCCTAATTGGGATTAAAGCACTTGGGACCATATGCAGAGAATGACAAAAATTCTCAGGTTTTATTGTATTCAGACTTCCACTCACATTGCACTCCTCTTGGAAAAGGAGGTTTAGAGAGATTTCACTGGAATATTTAGAACAAAAAAGGAGACTAAAATGACCAGGCTAATGTCTTTCTGTGGGACTGCCAGTACAGCAAATGGTCATGACAGCTCCTAATAAAAGATAATTATAAAGACACAAGGACATAATAGTTGTGTTGTGATTTGGATCTAAACACAGCAAAAGATGTAATGGGCATCTGTGGATCTCCTACATTACAGTGGTTAAACTCATGTCTTCAGATGTTAATCCAATGCCCTTTCTCTGCAGTTGTCCCAGTATACAGGCCTAGGAAGAGATCCCAGGCACTTTTTTGAAAGGATTGGATTACCCTATGTGGCCTGATCACCATTTTCTCTTTCAATAAAACATCAATGCAATTGGCTCTAACTGTGTGGGACTCAGATTAGTTCTTAAAGGCTGAACAATGTCTGTAGACACAGCCACTTTATTACCAGTATTTAACTCACTCATCTGTGTGGAGTTTTTAGGCACTAAATGGAGTGTGTGTGTGTGTGTGTGTGTGTGTGTGTGTGTGTGTGTGTGCATGTGTGTGTTTGAAAGGTTGTTTTTTTCCATGAACTGATTTTCATATTGTCCATTTCCTGGCTTCAGTTCTCTGTGAAAGTAACAAATGTTTTAGAGTCTGCAACATGAAAACCACAAATATCTGAACCATTGGGTCACCCTCCCCCCCAGCACATACAATTTTACACTGGTGCCAGAATTAGGGTTACCACCTTTTAAGAAGCCCAAAGTGGGACATTTCTTACTGAAACATGATTTTTCGCAGGACAGTACGTAACCTCGACCAGTGTAACAGACTAGTTTTCTCTATATAATCAGAATTAAGGCTAAGAATTGAAGTTTCTTAGTTGCTTCTAAGGCTTCTTATCATTGTAAGGCATTTTAGTCAAGGTATTGTAGTTTTTTAAGGTCATCTAGTGGAAAGTTAGAAAATATTTTTCTACTATAAAATCAGGACATTTAGTATTTTTCACGTTTTTTTGCAGGACACAGCTGCACAAATCTGGACTGTCCTGCCAAAATTGGGACAGGTGGTAACCATAGTGCCATTTCAACCATCCGCTTTAACGACTAGAGTAAGGACTCTGCATTTTTTCCTTAATTAAAAAACAAACAGATTCTCCCCACTCATCACAACCCGGCCCCTATCAGTTGCCTGTGCTCTTTTACTGCAGCTCCTCCCCGCCAAGCTCTTGAAATGGTGTGTGTGTGTGTGTGTGCGCGACTGCAGACATACTGTCACTTCTTTGCTGTTAACTGAGTTTCGTATTCAGAACCTGTTTGTCTGGGGACTGTGCCAGAGCAGATAAGCTGACCCTGATTGTTAGGGATCTCACTGATTTTTTCCCCACTCAGAATGTTCCTCTGTCCCTCATAAAATTTGTGTTTTTTGTGACTGAACAGTGGGGATTGTAAGAACAGCATAATGTCAAACATTAAAATTACTGACTTGTTCTTCAGAAAAGGCATTTTACACCAATTGATCTGTGTGGGGTCAGTCTTCATAGCAGAACACATACTGTCAGGGTGACAATTTTCTATTTCTTTTGTATTTATCTAACTACAGCCTCAAATGCATATAAGTAAGAGTCAGTACTGTTCTCATTTCTACTGCTTTGCCTATAAATCCATTCTGTGAGGCAGACCTGAAGCTCTCTGTGAGGATGTTGCTAAATTTGTTAATGTTCTAAACTTCTTCTCTTTGTGTTTCTATAGCTGCTGTGGTGCATTGTATCGGTTTGATACATTTACAGTATATTATATATACTTTTATAATTCATATTGCTTGATAATGACCTGTGCCTCTACAGTGTTTTCAAGCAAAGTTAGGTAATCCAGCTCAGTGGGCTAGCCAGAGAAAATGCATTTGAAGCTGCAGTTAAATCTTGAATGCAAAAGAAAATCAATTAAAACAATGTCCTTGTAGCACAGTGTATGCCTCCATATGTTTTCCTAATAATATGTATGTCTTCCTTAGAACATACACTAAAACACATCTTACTACTTACAAATCATTGCATTGTTTCTCCATACCTCCTTAACAATTCCACACAACTTCATTAACTTCATTATGCAGCTATGGTGGATCTGACCAGAATTTATTGTTTCTGTTTTATATACAATTACTCTACTTACTTGTCATCAGAACTGTCACATACATGTGTTAAATGTATTTTACCAGTTCTTTTATATGTACTTGAAGTGATTTCTTTGTATAACTGCCAGTTTCTGATGAAAGACTCTGTGTGTAGTCCAAAAGCTTAAACATTTAGTGAAACTTTTGTTTGTCCGATAAAAGATATCAGGTCACTTACTTTGCTAATTTTTTGTACAAGGACCAGCACTGCAACAAACAATTATTTGCATCATTGATTTCTGAAAATATCTAAAATATATCTGGAAACATTTTATTATATCTATAAAAAAATGTTTGATATGTGTTCCAACACCCAGCACCCTTTACATTTATAAGCTCATCTAGATTGGGGAAGCAATCAGTACGTTTTTTTTTGGGGGGGGCAGCGTTGGGGAATGGAACTGGTACAAATTTTAGGGATAAAATCACTCAGACTAGGTCTGGGCAAAATTTACTTTGGTGATTTTATGAAAAGGTCTTCATGAGATGCCAAAACATCCCAGAATTCAGACTGTATCTACTAAAACTGTAACTACAGTATATTTGAAGGTAGGATTGATAGGTATGTTGAAGACAAGAAGGGGCCACATGGTATTCCCATTAATCCAACTGGGAAAAGAACTTGGTGGACCAGTTACCTTCTTTTTTATGCAAACCCTATTTTCACATGTAAAAATGTACGTTGTTTTGCAAAAATAATTGCAAAAATCATCATTTTCAAGAAACAAAAATCATTTTTCATGTGAAATTGATGTTTTTGTTTTACAAAAACAGTGATTTATGTCATGCTAAGACAATAATTGCACTTGAACACAGGCAATCTTCTTTCATTTTGCCAATGTGTGAAAATGGCCATACTATTTCAATATCCACAATAATAACTACTATACAATAATCGATGGAGTGGGTGGGTTGCATGATTTTTGTGTACAAAAAACATTCACATAACCCATTCCTTTAAAACTGGAAAGTCAGCCACTTGCAGCATTTATGGACTTACTCGGTAATTCAAATTATTATTATTATTAATAATTATTATTAATTACTTTTATTTAAACTGCACTGGCCCATTTGAGATATATTTTGTACAATGTGACTTATAAATTATGAAAACTTTCTAATTAGCCTGGTTTGGGAGAGGACTTAATTTTATTATTGAACAGGCTCTTCCATTCCTAGTTTCTAGGCACCTGAGTTTTGCCTCATGGCTTTTTCCCCTTTGTAGGACATACATTTGGCTCCTTGGCAAGACGTCCCCTACTTATCAAACTAACAGAGGATAGGGAAGGGGGAAGGGTGCAGGATTGTTACATACTGATGCTGGAAATAATAATATCAAGCAAGTCTCAAAGGACTGAAACACAACAGCTTTATTTTTTAACACTGAAGTTCACTGCAGCCATGCTTTCTTCTTCACTTCCCCTTATCAGTGCTATTGTACCCTCTAGTGGCAGAAAGCAATATCACAACATTTCCCCTTTTTAGGGCTGTAGGTAAGCGGAGCCTGCAGCCCTCTTGCATTAGCTCTAAAAATGACCTACCGGATTCAGATTGTGGAACACTTCCTTTAGAGTTTTCCAGTGATCCTTCCACATCTTTGCAGCCCTTCAATTTAACCCTTGCAGGGCTGCAGACTGAACATCTGTCCAGAGCCACAATCAAATAGAATAATTCTAGTTTTTTCGGCAGCCTATGGGTTAAGAAACAAATGCTTCTCCCCCACCTTGTAATGCTTCAGTGAATACAAGAAATGTTTTCTTTTGAATCCAACTTGGTAAACAGCATTTACACTTATTCTGAGGCATTTCAGGAAACAGCAGTAGATTGCAACCGAGCATGAAAGGAGTCACAATGCCAGACTGCTGCTGATCAGCTCCATGCCTTTTAAATCTGTTTTCTGTGGCACAGCTAATTTGCATAGCTCGAGAATTCCATACTGTGCAAATGAACTTCTATTGCAATTTGTGCAAAATCTGAGTTTTTACAAGTAGACAGAGTCTATAACATAACAGAAATGATCTGTAACACCACCAAAGATTCAAATGCATGGAACTCTGAAGCAACAACTCTCTATTTTGAAGCATCTCTGTTCTGTTGCTGACTATTTCTAAAATGCTCAACAGTTTCAGAAATAACATGTGAGAGATGTGAGTATGGAGCACAGTTTAGTTCAGTGTTTTACTTATTAGGTACTGAGGATTGAGTTCTGCAGGTCTCGAGGGCATTGCTATATGAGAACAGGGGCTGGCAATTATAAGAGAGACAGGCTTTCAATGCTGATTTGCTGCTGCAGTTTGAATGCCACAGCTCATTTGCATACCTTGAGTAGTTCACATTGACAGAACTTGTATTGGTTATGTGTGCAAGTGTGAACGCCATGATAAGCTGTGCTAACCAGGTGCAAGTTACCACATGGATTGAACCAGCCTGACAGTGCAGCACAAGTGGAAAAACAATGTTTGAATGTAAAGAATGATTATTTCATGAAAATAACACATTCAGTAGCCTGATTGTCATACATTGCCACACAAAGGACAGACACCAGTAACCAAATCTTATACATGAATGATATGGTGTTATACACCAGTGCCAAGGACATTGCCTCCATTAATTCCACACTTGAATCATACTTTGTCTATCTACATGAGTGGCTAGTTCAAAACACACTTCTTCTGAATACCAAAAAAACAGTTGCGATCAGCGCCAAGAGTCAAAGCCAGCTCTGTTACACTGGCCATACATGGCTCGGATGGCTCACTCCTGGATTTGGTGGTCTCTTTCACATACCTGGGTATAACCCTTGGCCTTTCATTGGATTTCAGCCTTCATATCACTAACACTTGCAAGGCAGTCAATATCAAGTTGGGGCTGGTGTACAAAGTCAGAGCATCCTTAAACTATAAGGCAACATTGGCCATCGCACGGGGGTACTGCGACCCAACCTAACTTATGGAATTGCTTCCTATAAAGATGCGAACAAGGGACTATTGCAGAACTGGGACACCTGTAATAATAGCATCTGTTGCTTTGCACTGTCAGTACCTAGGCACACCCATTGTTGCGCATGTTACTCAAGTCTGGGCTGGCTCTCTCCTGCCTCTTACCGAGTCTATACAACAGGATGCATAATTGACAGTATAATCCAAACTGAACAGCAATGACCCTTGCATGTTTAATGAAACTGACCCATCAGACTTACCCATTGAGATCTACCAAAAAGGTCATTCCTTAATACACCCAAATACACCACTAGGATGGTTGAGCAGGCATTTGAAGTGTCTGTCCCAAAGATATGGAACTCCATGCCTTCAACTGTGAGGCACTCCACTCACACCTGATCTTTAAAAATGAGCTCTGTGCCTGCTTCCTGGCCTTTGACAGGTGTGCTTGTGACTCAGCCCTGGGAGGACACCTAGTAATACTTCCTCTGCATGTCTCTTCAGCTCATATTTAGGCACTTACTCGCCCACTATTAAATAGCAGGCTAGGACAGGCTGTGAGGTATTCCACCGTGAGTCTGTCTGGAATAGTTTCTCTATTTTCTTATACCATGTGGTCTATCTCCTTGAAACTGTATTGTTTATTCACCTATATCTATGGATCACTTAGTGTAATGTCTAATTTTTCTTGAACAGTAGGTATCACCGAGCCTTTCTATACTTTAATGTGTTTGACCCAACTCGGTATTATGTAAAAGTAACCACTGTGATGTGATGTGATGTGCTTTTACCTATGTTTGTAACTCTCCTGGGTCATGGCTGAAAATAGGCAACTTTTTTGACTAGAGCACTTACCCAGTAATCATAAAGTAAATAAATAAATGCTGTATCATAAAATAGTATGGGTTCTATATTCAAAACTTTGTGCTGGGCGCAAACCATTTGTGCAGGTGTAGTGCCAGGTTAGCATGGGTCCGCTATATTCAAAAGATCAAATAGAGCATGCAAACTGCATTAGTGTTGGGCAAAATTATAATGTATGCAAGGGGCAAACTGAGGAGGTGTGTAGATGCAATGCTATATTCAATGAATAACGCCACGCAAAGTGGTTTTACGTGACTTAACACAACACTTTGTGCAGTGCAAATTACCGCTCAGGAAAGGTTGTCTTAACTCTGGGAAAACCAGCTTTGCACAACTTTGTGGCTTTGCATGATTTGCACAATGTTTGTGTGGCTTTGTGTGACCCTAACCAATAAGTATGACACATAGAAATAAGCTAGACATAGAGGACACATGCTGCTTACTGATAGCATCACTATGATGCCATCATCTACCACCAGTCCCAGCTATGCCAAGCACTAAGTGGTGACCCAGCTCCCAGTGGACACCATGGCAGTGCGGCCATACAACACACCTGCAGACCACCCTTCTGTGGACACCAACAGATGCCAGCACACACATGCCGTGACAGGGCATGGAGGTGTTGAAGGAGGATGTACAAGGGCCAGGCTGTACCACAGACTGGGTGTGGTCACAGGGCTGGGACAAGCAATGCAGTGCACATGGGCCAGTGTTGGGAATACCCCAACACCAGTGTGCCTGTCTGATCATATGCCCCCAAGCCACATGCCACAGATCTGTACAGACACCATAGCACACACAGCCAGCAACAGGGGTGTAGCCAGGAATTGTAAACATGTACCCAAAACTGATGCACTGTTGCCCCCCATTACTTAAACAAGCCAAACTATGTGCTGCCACACCAAACCAACAATAGCACCTCCCCCGTTTGCCATGTCTGAGCTCAAGTAATTGGTTTCTTCCTGTAATCCTCCTTCCTTTGTGTTTCTGCCTGCCTGGTACGTTGCTCTTGTTTGTGTATGTGGCTGGTGGCATCAGTGCTCCATAGTGAACAACAAAGGCAAAAGGGTTCAACAGAACACAGAATGACTCACACTACCCTTGCTTTCCTCTGTTTGTTGCCTCTGCCTGATGTTTGTACTGTACTCTGCAGAGTACAGTGCATATGCCTGTCGATACCCCTGCCCAGCAATGTATATATCAATGTGAGCATCCCATGCCAGTAGTGCAGCAACTGTGAGTCACACAACAACAGTACAGTACTGTCCATTGTTGGTACACACCTGCAAGTTGGGGTTGTCACTGTGTACAGGGCTGCAGTCATTGCTTCCACACACTACTGGCCCCTGTATCACTGTACTTTCTGCTGTGCAATGTATAGCAGGAACTACAGTTGGACTATTGCATCCAGCACCATCACCTGTGCCTGTGCTGTGCAGTCCCCTGGAGCACATTATTCTTCGTGTTTCTGTACAAATGTAGCCTGCAGCTACCACCATGATCCTCCCAACTGACCTACAGGTGGAGCTGTAGGCAGACCCAGCCAGTCCCTGTACTTCCAGGCTGATCTACAGGTGAAGCAGTGGACCCTGCAACAGCACTGGGCAAACTGCATGCAAATCATGGCAGAATGAGATGCTAATTTAGATGTTTGCCCACTGACTGCCTAAGGAGGCTGATTTGCATGTCACTTTTGAATACAGATTTTTGCCCCTGGCAAATGTGATAGCACTGGGCAAATGGCTTAGCACCACACAAGACATGCACAAATGCATGTGCACTGCACAAATGTTACAGAAACATTTTTAATTTCTGCACACTATACATCGTGTTGATGCTTGCAACATTACTGACTCCGGCTCTTTGCTAGTACACACATTGGCCACATAGTTCACCCTACAGTCCTTCTGGTCACTGTGAACTGGGATGCTGTAGTGGTTTGTACTTCCTGGTTGCTATATTCAGAGCTGTTATTCCTGGGCTATTGTTGCACTGCACTCCCAGCCCAGTTTGCCCAGCTTCCTTAGCATGCTATATTCAGCAGGTTTAGCAGCTATATCTTTTGAATATAGCAGGCTACTGGTTCTGGGCTAATTTAGCACGCCGGGCAGTGCTAACTTAGCCCCTGGGCAAAGTTTTGAATATAGGGCCCTCTGCATCAAATCAATCAAGTGAAACACAACAGGAGCATGAGTAAAACCTAAAAGGCAAGAGAAGCTGTAGGTTCAAATTGCCACATAAATACTGTATTGCACACTTTTTTTTTTCACAAGCAGGCATCTGCCAGTTTTGAAGTAAAGTAGAATCAATTGCCTCTGCAAGCATCTGGTCTGGCAGTATAGCCAAGAGGTTAGAGTAACGAGCTGCCAACGAGCTTGGTACATCCAGCAGACCAGAGCTTGGATTGATTCTCACAACCTCCACTTGCATACTGTGTGACTCTAAGCAAGTCACTTAACTGCCCAGGTCTCCTGAAAACAGGCACTTGTGCCTAGTGGGCCTACCGTTACCAAAGACTAAAGTAAAAGGAAATAATGAAATTGCAACTCAAATGCAAACTGAAACTACATTTATTTCCACATACTGATGGTGGAGGGTGGAGGGAGGAGAGGCTTTATGATAAAGAGGCTTACACTTAATACTTTGGTAGCAATGGTAATAGTAATAACCCCTTATAAAAGGGATATTAATTCTAAAAGATGTCCACAAGAATGTTTGTAGAGAGCCATGATTCAAGACTGCTGCAAACTGCCAGCATTGTTACAGAACTCCAAGTATATTCACAAGTCTACTGTTTTATATACTAACACACTAAGATGCCAGCAGACTAGGCATAATGGTCTCATCGAGTTCATAGGTTCATAGGTATGATACGAGTTCAGGGCGCAAGCTCATTATGAACTAGTCGCCTAGTGGCAATATTCAAATTTATTCTCTCATATATACTTATCCAGCTCTACTTTAAACTGGGTCAAATTACTGCTAGAGACAACTACTAAAGGAACTGAATTCCAGATAGGAGGTAACCTCTGTGTGAAAAACGTATTCCTTTTTGAAGTATTATTAAATCAGTTTTAAATTTTAGATTATGTCTTCTGGTATTATAACCTATTTCAGTTTTTTGGAGACAAAGGGCCTCACATAATGCAGAATCATGAACCGATCTGTATGCTATATAAAGATCACCCCTATAAGACCTATATTCTAGGGAGAACAATCCTAGAGTTTTGAGTCTGGTATTATAGTCTAGGTTAGATAGACCCTTAACTTTTTTTGTAAGTTGTCTTTGGACCTTTTCAATCGAGGCTAATCCTCCCATCGAAGTTGGAGTGCAAAAGGAAGCACGATAATCGTTTTGTGATCTAACTAGGCTTGAATACAGTGGGATCAGTACATCTGGCTCTCTGCTCTTAATGTGTTTAAGGATACAAGAAATTATGCCATAACATTTTTAATAATGTTATTATTATGTGTAATAAACTTTAAATAATTTGAAATGGTTATTCCTAAATCCTTTTCATGTGTAATAGATTGTAATTTATGATTATTTATATAATAAGATGCTTGCATGTTGTGTTTTACCAAGTGCATCACTTTACACTTGACGGGGTTAAAGGTCATTTTGTTTTTTTATGACCAACTAAATAAATTATTGAGATTGAATTGTAAGGATCTAATTGAACCTGAGTTGTTAACGATGCAGCCTAGCTTGCTGTCATCAGCATGCTTATGTATCCAAACATCATTTGAGGTTTGCATGCTAGCAATTAATATACTGATGAGTAAGGGGCTCAGGACAGAGCCCTGCGGAACACCACTACTCCCTCTCCCCATTCATACAGAATCCCTTTAAAGCTGACCCGTTGTTTCCTGTTACTAAGCCAGGAGTTGATCCACCAGGATCAGGAGTCTGCTCGAAAATCAGCACCCGGCCAGGAAACCATTGCTGCCCTTCCCACCTCCCCCAAACCCCCTTCAGACTCCATCTTCCATTGGGGTTATACCTCCAGATCTGACATTACTAGAGAACCTTTCATAGTCCTCTTGACTTTCATGCATAAATTACCCCTTCTTGTATTGACTCTGGAATTGTATTTCATTATCGTCCACTGAAGTTAGTTTTTGCATTCTGAGCTGCTAAAAACTGCAAAGTGTACTAGAGCTTCTATAGCAAGCCTGGGGTTGCTGTGGGCCCAGGGTTGTACTGCTGACATCACTATAGGGCAGAGTCAATGTAATAAACAAACAAACAAAACATAATGACAAGGCATTTGATTTTGCATAATGCATTGCTAATAGCGTGTCTTGGGAAAGGGGAACACAGTATGTGCACTGAGTACTAATAGTTTTCCCTTGCAACCATGTTGCTACTGCACGGTACTGCACAGTGTGAGTCATTTCTTTGCCCTATAGTGATGTCATCAGAAGCCAGCAGCCCAGCAGTTAAACAGCAAAGGCAAGTGCAGCAGGGCTCCAAAACAAATCCAAATTGTTGAAGACAGAGTAAATCTTGGCCAAAAATAACAAATGCAAACACCCTTTTGGGTCTAGTACTGCATATAATTACTACAAGCTATGACTTTCTGGACCATCATGAAAGGTGCTCTTTAACCTCCTCATACCTGTCCCAACCCCTCTTAAATCCCTCCACCGTATTAACAACCACCAGTTTCACAGGCAGTGCATTCCAAGAATCTACCACCCTCTTGGTGAAGTAGCATATCCTAGCCTTATCCGAGCCTCCAGCCAACCGGCCTCATTGAGTGCCCCCTGGTGGTCCCCTCCTCTCTCAGTTGGAACACCCTATTTTGGCTGTCCCTATTTACTCCCTTTAGATATTTAAAGACCTCAATCATATCATCTCTGTCCCTCCTCTCCTCCAGGAAGTACAAGTTGAGCTCCTCAAGTCTCCTCATAGGATCTTTCCCCCAGACACTGCATCATCCCGGTTGCCCTCCTCTGGACCATCTCCAGAAGTGCATTGTCCCTTTTCAAGTACAGATGCCAAAACTGCATGCAGTATTCTAGGTGTGGTCTAACAAGGCAGTTATGCAGAGGGAGAAGCACCTCCCATCTCCTCGAGGTTATCTCTCCAGCGATGCACCGGGCATTTTATTTGCTTTCACTGCCACCCTTCTACACTCCTCCAAGTTGTTCATTTTGGCATCCACAACCACCCCAAGATCCTATTCCCCTCCCAAAACCTGCAGTTTCTCCCTTGGGTAAAAAATACAAAGCCAACCACTCAATACAAAATAAGAAGCAAAAATGCCAGGCTCATACTAAATTTCAAGCAGCATATGACCAAGAAAAGTGTAGTCAGAGTGACAAAGTCTATATTACAACTGCAAAATGAAGTAAGCGTGCAGTCTCAAAAGGGAACAGTAACAGAAATGTGAACTGCAAATGCTGTCAGTGACCCACATGAAACTGAATGGTCACGCACAGTGACAGATACATGTATCAAGCCATTCTGTTTTCTGGGATCTGTACTAAATCCCAACAACTATAATCCTGACATGCAAAATACTGACAACACAAAATCCTGACAACACAAAATACTGACATTAAAAATCCTGACATTACAACTGCCTGTATTCACATAACCCCGACATGTATAACAAACAATAAATTGTAACTTAGCATCATTGACTATTCCAGAACCTTCATGAATCAAATCAAATCAAACTTTATTCTTATAGCGCCTTTCAAAACCAAGGCGCTGTACATAAAATCAAATACAGACAAATATAAATATCAGTTGAAACAACAATAAAACAAGTTAAACATAGTTAGGAAAGGCCAAAGTGAATAAATAAGTTTTCAACTCAATTTTAAACCTATCAACGCTCAGGCATTCTCTTAACCGATAAGGTAGAGAATTCCACAGGGTTGGAGCTGAAAAAAAAAAGCATGGGCACCAGATGTCTTCAATCACACTGTGGGAATCTCTAGCAATCCCTCATCAGCTGATCAGAGAGGGCAGAGGGAGCAGTAGGGTATCAGGAGGTCTTGCAGGTAGCCGGGTCCCTGATCATGTAGGGCTTTAAAGGTTAGCAAGCCAACCTTAAAAGTGATCCGCCACTTAATAGGCAGCCAGTGCAGCTCATGGAGCACATGCATAATGTGACTAGACCTAGAGATCCTAGTCAAAAGCCTGGCTGCCGCATTCTGCACCAGCTACAAGCGGTGGAGACCAACCCCTGGTACCCCTGGTAGCCCTATGTAGACCTAGGTAGAGGGAATTGCAGTAATCAAGGCAAGTAGTGACAAAGACATGGACCAATGTTGTGAGATCGTCAGGGGGAACCAGGTGCTTCACCCAGGTGAAATTCCTCAGATGGTAAAAAGAGGATTTAATGACAGCTGACACCTGAGATTTTAGAGTCAAACCATCATCAAAAATAATGCCCAGGTTTCGCACCTGGTCTGAGGTAGCGAGCGGTACACCACCAAGCAACAAACCTGATGGCTGTCCAGCTCCCAAACCAGTCCCTGGGTGACCAAGGTTCACTACCAACACTTCAATCTTATCTGGATTCAGTCTCAGCCAGCTGGTACTCATCCAAGTTCTGATCTCAGTAAGGCAATTAGAAAGGACATATACAGCTGAGTATCATCTGCATAGCAGTGAAAACTCAGACTATATCACCTGATGATATTTCCCAATGGCAGCATGTACACTGCAAACAACATGGGGGCAAAGATGGAGCCCGGCGGCACCCCGCAGGGCAGGGAGTGGGCACCAGAGGAATAAATTCCAGTGGTAACTCTCTGAGACCTGCCCATGAGGAATGAATGAAACCATTTGAGGACTGTACCAGACAGCCCACAAAGATGCCGCAGTCACTCCAACAGCACACCATGGTCCACAGTGTCATATGCAGCAGAGAGATCAAGAAGGACCAGAATGGTATGTGCCTTTCGATCTCTTGCCATTAGGAGGTCATTCAATACCTTGACAACTGTAGTCTCCATGCTATGCTTCTTCCTAAAACCAGACTGGAGGGTATCATAGACATTGTGAGTTGTAAGGTGATCATTCAATTGGAGCGCAACCACCTTTTCAATAAACTTACCAACAAATGGCAGGTTAGAGATAGGCTGGTAGTTAGCTAGACAATCTTGATCCAAGGAGGATTTCTTAAGGAGTGGTCGAACGACCGCCTTCTTGAGAGGGTCTGGAAAGACCCCCCTCTCCAAGGACTTCCAGACAATATCAGCAAGGATCAGGCAGATAACATCTACACAATCCACTAAGAGGGGTGTAGGGCCCAGATCCAAACTACAACTGGTTGGGTGCAATGTTTGGATGATCTTCATAATGTCTATGAATTCCGGCCAGCAGAAATCTGACCACACAGACTGAGTGCATGCCACTTCATGCTGCTCTGTACAATGACTCATAGGGGAGGTCGAGCCGATGCTAGACCTAATGCTGGCAATCTTATCTGCAAAGAATCGAGCAAACTCCTCATATTTAGACTGAGAAAAGGCTTCTCTGGGCTGGAGACAGATTGGATTGCACAATCTGTCGACAGTCCAGAAAAGCTGAGCTGGTTGATTCTGCATAGCAGAAAGCTCCTTGCACAGAAATTCTACCTTCTTACGGGTGATTTCTGATTGATAGCCATCATAATGTGCCATCAACCTAAGCATGTCAGCATCAAGGCCAGACTTCTGCCAGGCTCTCTCCATCCTTCTACCAACTCCCCTCAACTTCTTCAAGGAACCATCAAACCAAGGGGTCCTTGGGTGAAAGTGAGAGGCCGAACATGAACAGGAGCAATCTTGTTCCAGAGCATCTCTCACAGTCTTATTATAGGCGAATATGAGATCATCTGGACTCATGCATTCACCCGACAAACCCAATAGATCCAACACTGCTGATGAATCACTGGGGGTAACTCCCCTTGAAGGGCGGTACTGAACCACCTCCATAGAGGCAGATCTATTGGGGGGTCCTGAAGCTAAACCTTATGGTGTGATGGTCAGACCAACTGACTGGCCCCACCCCCAAGTCAGCTGTCTCCATATCCAAAAGAAAGATCAGATCCGAGTGACCCCCTACATGGGTCAAGGAGGTAACTACCTGTGTGAGGCCCAGCATCTTCATCAGCTGGAGGAGATTTTGACCAAACTGCGAGAGTTCATCGTCGACCCAGACATTGAAGTCCTCCAGAATTATCCATCTAGGGGACCTCAACACCATGTCAACGATGAAGTCCGCTATCTTCTGCTGGAATTCTCCACCATCTCCTGGTGGACAGTAGATGAGGAGTATCTTGCAGCCTACACCCTCTCCCAGGATATACTTGAAGGATCTGGTACTTCCCAATAGCACATCCACAAGGCCCAGCTCGGTCTTAAATATAATGGCCACACCCCACCCATACGATCCAACCTGAGAAGGTGTATCACCAAGAACCCATCCGGAACTGCTGAGATCAATACTGGGCCTGCATTTTCATCCAGCCAGGTCTCAGTGATGCAAGCCAGATCAGTTGTTCCAACAAGATCAGCTATAATAGCTGTCTTTTTCTTAATAGACCTGGCATTGTATAACACCGCCTAGGTAGGATCAGCTGTCGGAGAAGACCTCTGCACCTGCCCGCTAACCTTGGAACCCTTGGGTATGGAGACAAGACAAGAAGGACCTCTGTCCTGGCTCAATTTTGCCCCAGGGTGCCTCCTGGACCTCATGACTCCAATCCGCTCTCTCCTTTCCTCTCCCCCACCAGGCCCAGCTCTCCCCCTTCTTATACACTTTCTAATTATCCCCAAAGCATGACACCTAAAATAAGTGTCAGATGATAGTGGGGGACATTCAAAGGTACGTAGTTCCCTGAGCCTGGTGGGGGAATAATGCCTGACCATTGCTAAACCTCCCCAGAACATTATACGAAGTTGTAAGATAAAATCACACCACTCTAAAACCTAACTACCCACCCAAAAACAAAACAGTTCTCTTGTAACTTAACAATAAAATAACCAAATTAAATCAAAATTAATAAAATCAAACCAATCCCATCCCACCCCAATCTAAACCCATAAACAACTATCGAAAAGATTAGGACAGCCAAAGTTCAAATTCAAGTCACTTATTATTGTCCAGAAAAATATTGTCAAGTATCTTTGTATAAAAACTGCTTCAGGGATTTGCCAAGTCCTTTAAAGTTGATACAACAAGGGTAGCTCTCACCCAACCCTTGTCAAAATAAAATGTCCAGAAAATGTGGCCCTCTCACTGCCACAAAACCTGAATTTATAACAAATATTAAATTCCACCGAGACTCTCTCACTGCCTCCAAAATAAAAATGATTACAGTACCTGCCAATGGTGTCATTTGGCATAGGATGAAAAAGCAGCAGACCTGTTGATAGTCAGACACAAAAGGTTAGATGTAATTATTTCTAACCCTAGCACAGCTCAGGGATAGGACCTTCGACAAAAGAGACACCCCACTAAGCCCACCAATGCCACCCAGTGAAACTAGGAGGCAGCAGTATGGCACAGGAGAAAGAGTTTTCCATCAGCCCTCCGGCTGATATACTCTATGCCCATGGGGAGCCTTAAAGACCAGGCACCCACCACTGTAGCCAGCCAGACCAGCCTACAATCCAAATTCTCATCTGGCAACTCAGCCAAGATGATAGGCTCCACAGCAGTTCGCATCACTGTCATCTGTAGACTCTCATAGGCCAGGCGTTCAGGCAGTAACATAAATGGCAGTCAGCCCAATGATGTTAAAGACTGCTGCAATATCCTCAAAAAGGGAATGGTAGCCAAATGCTGCAAACTGTCACCACACTGCTAGAGTATCCCAGCAAAAGCGGTGCTAGTAAGAGCCTCCAACCAGCTCCGGCGTCAAGAGAGGTCCAAAAGCTGCTCCAAATCCAAGTCCCAGTAATAGCCAAGAGTCAGCCAACCCCAGTCACTGGCAGCGAACACTCCAAGCAGGTAATCCACCATTAATCCAACAGCAGGAGATAATTTATAAAAGGAATATAGCGAATCCCGCACAGAATATACCCAAGTAAAAGGCACTTAAATGAAATCGAACAGTATGGCAAGACATCCAGATGCAATGGTCGAATAGTAAACGACCGTCAAAAATAAAATGAACTATAGCCATCACGAAACAAAAGTGATAAAAATAACAAAAACTCAGATACTACTTCGTATAACTAAATAAACAAAGTAGAACAGCTAAACTTAGACTAGATACGACGGCAGACCCAACATGGTCGCCATCTTGCCACCTTGCTTTATTGACAGATGAGTCTGATTTAAGTCTGTCACTTCAGTTTATAATGGATTTTGAGCAGGTGGCAGTAAATGCCCGTAAAATAGAGTATCCCAAAATATCAACTAAGGGGTGTTTGTTTCATTTTGGACAAACAGTGTGAAGAAGGATACAGGGACTGGGTTTAGCACCACAGTATGGCAGTGAAAAGTATTATGCCAGACAAATAGTACTCAGCTGTCGCATGGTTCAAAGAAAATTATATTTTGGGCAGAATCAGGAGATGAGAGAGGAACAAAACTGCTATTAGAGGCCCACCATTTTTCCCACCTGAATTCTGGTCTGTCTACGACCAGGTCAACAATGGAATTTCACGCACAGAAAACATAGAAGCGTGGCACCGCAGATTGGGTACATTAATAGGTTCTTCAGATATGGGCACCAACCGATTCATAGCTCAGCTGCAAAAGGAGACAATGCTTGCTACATGGATACATTGACATTGTCAGCAGATAAGGGCCTATGGACCACCCAGTCTGCCCATTTGAGCTTGTAATTTCACTTTACGTTTTTCTAGAAGTCTGTTGTCCTTATCCCTGACCTCCAGAATTCCCTTATGTCTATTCCATGCATTCATAAATCCTGTGATTGTTTCAGCCCCCGCCACTTCCTCTGGCAGAGTGTTCCACTTGTCCACCATCCTTTCTGTGAAAACATTTTTCCTCACGCTTCCTCTGAATCGCCCTCCCTTCAACTTCATCACATGCCCTCTAGTACTGGAACATCTTTTTATCTGGAAAATAGTGTATTCCTGCACCCTGTTTCCCTGTAAGGTACTTGTTTGTCTCTATCATATACCCTTCTCTCCCTCCTCTCCTCCAGGGAGTACATACTCAAGTCCTTCAGCCTCTCCTCATTGGACTTGTGATGCAACCCATGTACCATCTTTGTTGCCCTCCTCTGAACCTTCTCTACCCTATGTCCTTACATAGATAAGGTCTCCAGAACTGGACACTGTATTCCAGGTGGGGCCTCACTAGTATCTCGTATAGTGGAATTATGACCTCCCTTTCCCTGTTGGTGATGCCCCTGCCTATGCATCCCAGCATCCTATTTGCTTTACTTACTGCCTTGTCACACTGTTTACCTACCTTGAGGTCATCAGAGATGATAACCCCAAGATCCCTTTCCTGTTTGGTGCACATTGTATCCTCCCCATGCAACTGATATGTTGTTCCAGGGTTTTTGTGCCTCATATGCATTACCTTGCATTTCTTCACATTGAATTTAAACTGCCAAACCCTTGATCATTCCTCAGGATTCTGCAGGTCCCTCTTCACTCTGCTTACACTTTCTAGGGTGTCCACTCTGTTATAGAGCTTAATGTCATCAGTGAACTGGGAAATTCTGCCTTCTAGGTCCTGCGCAATGTCACTGATGAAGATGTTGAATAGGACTGGTCCCAGAACTGATCCCTGTGGTACCCCACTGGTCACACTTCCTTCTGTGGAGTAACAGCCATTTACCACCACGCTCTGTGGTCCTGCTGCCCAGCCAATTACCCACCCACCACACTACTGTCCTGCCCACTCCCATATTCCCAAGTTTGTTTAATAGCCTTCTATGTGGGACTGTGTCAAAGACCTTGCTGAAGTCCAGATAGGCCACATCCACTGCCCTTCCCTGATCCACCTCCCTTGTCACCCAGTTGAAAAATTCAAAGAGGCTGGTCTGGCATGACCTCACCCTGGTGAAACCATGCTGTCTTGGATCCTGTAGTCCGTGGGTAACCAGATGTCCCAGAAATCTCTCTTTCAGTAGTGCTTCCATGATATTCCTCACTACCAAGATCAGGCTGACTGGTCTGTAATTCCCTGCTTCCTCTTTGTTTCCACTTTTGAATAAGGGGACTATATCTGCTGTCCTCCAGTCTTTGTGTATCTCCCCTGTTTCCAGTGATCAGCTAAACAGGAGTGCCAGAGGTTCAGCCACTACCTCTCTTAATTCCTTTAGGACCCTGGGGTGCACCCCATCTGGCCCCATCGCTTTATCAACTCATTCCTTCCATATCTTTTAGTACTCTTTCCCATGTAAAGGGACTTGGGTCCATGTCTGTGCCATTCCCTCCACTTGTACTCCCTTCAGGCTCAATACCCTCCTCTTCCTCAGTAAAGACTGAGCAGAAATATCTGTTGAGTATGTCAGCTTTACTGTTATCATCCTCCATGTGGCCTCCATCTTCCCTCTTTAGTCTCACTATCCCTCCCTTTGACCTTCTTTTTTCACTTATGTACCTGTAAAAGGTTGTGTCCCCTCTACCCACTGATTTGCAATGTGCTCTTCTGTCTGTGCTTTCGCTTCCCTTACTGACCTCCCTGCCTCCCTTTGCTTCTCCTGGTACTTCACCCCATCCCCTTCTGTCTGTGTCTTTTTGTATTGCTGGAATATAACCTTTTTGGCATTCACTTTCTCTGCTACCTCCTTGGAAAACCATAATGACTTCTTCTTACTTTTCCTCTTGCCAACCTGCTTAATGCATAATTCTGCTGCTCTTGTAATCCCTGTTTTAAATATTGCCCATTGTTCCTCCATCCCGATTCCCTCTCCATTCCCATTAGTGCCTCTTTCAAGCATGTCCCCATTTTCTCAAAGTCTGCCCTCCTAAAATCTAGGATACGTGTTTTTGTGCAGCCTGGTTCTGTCCCTCCTGTGATTTCAAACCACAGTGACTGGTGGTCACTGTTCCCAAGGTGCTCCCCCACTGTTACCCATATCACACTGTCCCCATTTGTGAGCACAAGGTCCAGTATTGCCTTCTGCTGAATTGGTTCCATGACCAGTTGCTTAAGGAAGGCATCTTGAAGGAAGTCCAGGATAAATCTGCTCCTGGCTGCTGCTGCTGCTGGAAGACTCTAGTCCACATCTGGAATAGTGCAATCTCGACCCAGCACCACCTCCCCCTTGTCTGCCATCCTTTGGATGGCTAGCATTAACTCCCTATCTGTTTCTTCCTCCTGGGCTGGTGGTCTGTAGACCTCCCCTGTGTTGCTGGCTGACTCCATTTTCCTTTCCAGCTTAACCCACAGTATCTCACCCCCATTTTGTTCCTCCTAGATCTCTGTGGCCTTTATGTCATCTTTCACATAATGTACCACTCCTCCTCCCTTCCTACCTGCCCTGTCTCTTCTGAATATGTTGTAGCCAGGTATGGCCATCTCCCAGTCGTGGTTATCATTACACCAGGTCTCTGTGATGGCCACAATGTCCAGGTCAAACTGCACCATGGCAGCCTCCAGATCCTCCATCTTCTTGCTAAGGCTCCTAGCATTGGCAAACAGGGTTTTCCATGATGTGAACTCCTTGGATTGTTTAGCTCTTCTACTCCAGCCCCCTACCTGGTTGCCCTTTATCCTTGGTTCTCCCTGCTGTCTCCCCTTCTGTTGAATTTTGCCCCTCTTTCTGCTTATCCCCTTGGTTGCTTATCTCAATCTTTTGCTGAGACAACAATTGAGAAGATCGTATGAGGCTTGCCTAGATCATCCGCAAAGGTTTGCCTAGGTCATCGCTGGGGGATTGCGCTTAACTTGACACTTAAATACTTTAAATACAGCATTTTAACTTTTAAGCTGACTTTAAACTATTACTATAATTAAAGGTATACATTTTAATGGTGTCGTTAATTGGATTACTGAATTTCTGGATCGGATTGGATAACTGGATTACTGCAGAATAGAAGGAACATCAATGATGGCAAGTTACAATTTATTGTTTGTTATACATGTCGGGATTATATGAATACAGGCAGTTATAATGTCAGGATTTGTTATGTTGGAATTTTGGTATGTCAGTATTTTGTGTTGTCAGGATTTTGGTGTTAGGATTTACATGTAGAGATTTAGTACCTAACCCCTGTTTTCCAGTACGTGTAGTTCACTGCTTTCTAGGTGAAGTTTCTGAATCTTGGAGGAAGGGACAGTACTTAGTTTCCACACTGTCTGCATTTAGTCCTGGTTAATGGTGAAGGACTGTCAGAACTGGGGACTAAAGCCTTTTGTTTATCTACAATGACAGGTACAGTGTGTGACTGGTGAACAGCAAGGGACTGGCACTACTGGAGACTGAAGCGCTTTATAAATCCACAGGGACAGATGCAGTGTAGAACAGACAGTCCAGACTTTCTGCACTGTGATAGATATAGTGTTGATGAAAGGTGGCAGACTGACAGCACTAGAGGCTGAAGCCCTCTGTTTATCCACATGGGTAGATACAGCATGGGCAGAGACAGTACAGGGTTCTCAAACTGATGGATTCAATGCTGGCAAAAGCTAAGGGATGGGCAAAACTGGGAACCACTCTACTGTCTTCATGTCCACAGTCTCTACTGGTAGGTCATTTTCGAAGGCCACCAAATTCTGGGACAAAATATGCTTCCTAATGTTACCCCTAAACTTGCAATCTGTGACTTTTAGAGCATGTCCCTGTGTCCTTCTGGAGAACATATCCATATGTTCAGTGCTGTCAATACCCCTGTGAATGGGAAGACTGAGATCATGTCCCATCTCAGCCTGCTGTTCCAGAAGGACAAGCAAAGGATGAGTAGCACCCACATATGCATTTGACTCAGTCCCACAAACAAGATTAATATGCAAGTAAGCCAGCCTGGGAGTGGGTCCCTAGATGGTAGCCTGGGTAAAGAATTGGCTGGAGAACAGGACACAGAGGATAATAGTAAATGGAGTCAACTCTGAAGAAACGGGGGTTACTAGTGGGGTACCGCAGGGTTCAGTACTAGGACCGGTCCTCTTCAATGTCTTTATACGCAACATTGCAGAGGGACTGTAAGGAAATGTATGTTTCTTTGCAGATGACACAAAGATCTGCAATAAACTTGATAACACAAGGTGGGGTGGAAAGGATGAGAAGGAACTTAGCAAGGCTGGAATAATGGTCAAATGTATGGCAGCTTAGATTCAGTGCTAAGAAGTGCAACATAATGCACCTGGGAAGCAAAAACCCAGGGGAAGAGTACACAGTGGGGGGTGAGACACTAACAAAAACAAAAATGGAAAGGGACCATGGGGTATTCATATCATATGACATAAAGGTGGGCAAGCAATGTGAGAGGGCAGTAAGTAGGGCTGGGGGGATACTGGGATGCATAGGGAGAGGCATCACCAGTAGAAAACAAGAAGTTGTTATCCCTCTGTACAGACAGCTTTTAAGACTCCATCTGGAGTACTGTGTGCAGTTCTGGAGACCCAGTCTCCGCAAAGACATAAACAGGATGGAGGCAGTCCAGAGGAAGGCAACTACAATGGTGCAGGGTCTACACCAGAAGACATATGAAGAGAGACTTAAGGAGCTTATTATGTGTAGCCTTGAGGAAAGGAGGGAGAGAGGGGACATGATAGAAACTTTCAAGTACCTCAAGGGAATCAACAAAGTCCAAGAGGGTAGCATCTTTCAGAAAAAGAGGTGTGCAAGAACAAGGGGGTACAATTTGAAGACAGAGGGGGGTCGCTCAGAGGTAACGTAAAGAAGCATTTTTCATTTTTTCACAGAGAGAGTTGTAGATGCATGGAACAGCTGTCTGGAAGAGGTTGTGGAGTCAAAATCAGTAATGGAATTCAAGAATGCATGGAACAGTCATAAGGCAATTCTAGGGAGTGGGAGTAGGAAGAAGTAGGCTGTTGGTTAACTAAGATCTGCAGCTTATCCATTATTTAGGGAAATGGGCAGACTGGGTGGACCAAGCGGTCCTTATCTGCTGTCAAATTCTATGTTTCTATGCAGAAAGCACCAGGACTACAAAAATATTATTCAGAGCTCTTTATTTAACTAAAGTGCATAGTGCACTCACACATATTAAGCATAAAAAAGTGGTGACTGAGCCTGTCTGAAACTAACATTTCTCCAGGCCCCTGCCAGGCATCATCAGAGTTCTTTATGAGGCAGGGTCAACACAAGGTTGCATTGAACATTTAGGCCCAGATATTCAAAAGAGTTGAGCCATGCGCAATAGGGTTGCACCTGCGCAAGTCCGAAATTGTGCCATTCTGCGATATTCAGCAGGAGGCAGTTGCACCCCGGAAATCATGCTGAGCAACAGCGTAATGATAATGAAGCCATGCACAACCGAAGGGGGAGGAACCATGCATCAACAGAGCAGTGTTATTCAACCACTTAAAATATGCTAATAGGGCAGCAAGCGGAAGTTGCGCCATAGCAGAAATGAGCCAAAATAAAAAGGTTCAAGGGAGATGCTCAAGAATGCTACAGGGAAGCCACATGAGGCAGAACTGTAGCCAGACAGACAGGGCAGGAGGCACAAACAGGGCAGGCCAGGGAACGGGCAGTCTGAACAGCCAGGCACAGGGAAGGTGTGGGGAGCCACACAGCACAGAGGCCAGCACAGGCAGGTGCACCCAGTGCAGTTGAAGTAGCAGCCAGGACAGCAGGCGGAATACAGCAACAGCTGCCAGGGGGGGTGAACACAAGCCAGGGACATGGCCAGTGCCACCTTCCAAATGGAGGCCATTATGAGGGGGGTAAGAAGGTGAGCTGCAGGGGGGCATGGCTGTGGAACGGCTCGTCGGCAGTATGCCCCCAACAGGCAGTACTGAGCCTGCAACAGCTTTGAGCTGTACACTGATACTGAAATTGTGGCCCAGTACCACCTGAATAGGGCAATTCTGAGGCAGCTCTGTGAGTGCAGTGATGTGATGTAGGCACCCACATGACGGAGCCATGCCCTGTCAGTGAGACTAAGGTAACAGCCTGCATGTGCTTGCTCACCACGGGTACCTTCCAGAGACCAACTGGGGACACCACAGGCATAACCCAGTCAGCCACGTCACACCACCTCACCCAATTCCTCAGCGCACTGCTACCACATGCTGCGGAGTACATCCATTTCCCCAGCACAGCGGCGGAGTGCACAGCAAACATATAGGAGTTCCACAGGGTAGCACATATGCCTGGCATGCTAGGAGCAATAGACTGCACCCATGTGGTCATACGCACACCACCTGGCCCCGAGGGGGCCGCATACATATAAATCACCGGGGCTATGCCAGCATCAACTGCCAGGCGGTGTGCAATGCCAGGGGGTGCATAATCAATGTCTGTGCCACGCACACTGGGGGAGCACACAATTCGTTCATCTGGCACCAGTCGGCACTGTACCACAAATTCGAGAGTGGGGACATCCCCACTGGACACCTACTGGGTGAGTATGCAAACCACATGGACAATCATAGGGCCTGGGAGGCATGGTCAGAAATGGCATGGGTAGTGGCCTACATGACCTGGGGCAGGGCAATGCTGATCACAAAACTAACCTCTGCCCTCTACACACAGGTGACAGTGGATACCCACTCCGTTCCTACCTGCTCACACTCTACTGGCGGCCCGTGACCCCATCGCATCAACGCTACAATGAGGCACATGCCACTACACGTAATGCCATCGAGCGGGTGTTCAGGATGCTGAAGGCACATTTCCATTGCCTGGACACCTCTGGCGGTACCCTACAGTACAGCTCCTCAAAGGCATGCGGGCTATTCCTGGCCTGTTGCATCCTGCACAACATGGCCAACGAATGTGGGATAGCTGTACAGGTCGAAGAGAGGGACAGTGATGGGGACAATGGGGATGCCGGTGATGATGGTGATGGGCAGCCCCCCCTTGGCAGATGGGAACCCTGACTGCTCCGGCTGGCACAGCTGCACTGGGACACCATCACGAAGGAGCACTTCACCCAACCCAGGTAAGTCATGGGGCCATGCACAACCACCAGTGGCTAAGGCACAACCCACAAACATGCATGAACACACACCAGGGGTGATGCCATCAAGGGAAGTGGCAGGGCACAGAAGCACACACACAACCAGGGATGGGTGAGGATTAACATGCCACATGGATGGACACACACACGCTCACACACAACGCAGCAAACATGCACAGAGTGCAGGAGGCACACTGACCCAGAACGCACACCCTAGCAACACACATGTCCACAGGCCACCACGTCCACTGCCTGTCCATGTGCATGTGTCAGATGCTGAGCACCATTGCACATTGGTGTACGGTGCAATGCAGGCATCATCATGCACATGCAGCTGCAGACAGCAGATGGGAGGGTGTGTAGGTGGACTGTGTGTCTGCGTGCAGGGCCAGGTACCCACCCGTGCACTGCCCACTGAAACACACAATGCACGCAGGGCAGCACCAGACAGTAGCCACACTGGGAGACAGGTCAGTCACGTGACACAGTGCCACGGTCACCACAGATGCATGGGTGGCCCCACCAAGACCCGCCAGCACTGACAGGCTGACCACTGGCCTCATGGGGTGGCACCGATGGTCCCCCAGGGGTTCCACTGCATGAATGTGACCATGCTGCACAGGGGTCTGCAGCACACCGAACATGCCTGCACCAGGAGTGCTTGGGATGCCCACAGCTGAACCCGCGTCGACAGGGTGGGAGTCGCATGACGCCAGGAATGGGGGGTGGATAGTGCACTGCGTGGTGTCCACGATGCATGGGCACCTGACTGTGTGCCCATTGTGGCCATGACAGCAGTGAATGCCTGTGCATGCCTGTCAATGGCAGCGGTCACATCCTCCCGCAAATGGTCCATCCCTGCCAGGATCAGTGCGGTGTCCCTACTGCGATGCTCCTCTGCCCACTCCAGAGCCACACGCAGTGTATCCACGGACATCGCAAGCCGCATCTGCTGTTGGACCGATGCTTGCAGTAGGCGGGTGTGCTCATCCAAGAGGTCATCAGCCTCCTCGGCATCCTGTCCCTCAGGGACTGCATGGCCCCGATGATCAGCACCCCTTGAGGGTGGGTGCTGTGCACCAGGACCAGGTCTGGGCATGTCCACAGGTGGTGCACAGATGCTGCCACTGAACCCTGTACCCCCAAGCCCATTGGGTGACTGCTGATGCTGCCCCTCTGGCTGCCGCTCCCCAGGGCTCAGTGGTTCCACCACAGTGGCTGCAACAGTCCCACTGTCCTGAACAGACAACAGTACTGCCCCACTGGTGCTGACAGGCACAGCCTGGGACTGTGCTGACATGCAGGCCTCCACGGCAGCACAACCCACAGCCATGGGCGCGAATTGCTCTGCTGTGTGGCCATCCTGTGGCACACATGTGTCACTGCCCATGACGGTCATGTCATCATCACTAATGAAGGACTCTGCACCGGCCACAGTCACAGCATGCTGGCATACAGGCAGGGCTTCCTCCACACCTGTTACAATGACATTAGTGTGGACAGCCAGGTGGCCCCACTGTCACAGTGATCCATGTATACCTGTGGAGGTGGATGGTCCCTCCTCCAACTCCAGCTGACTATCCGCGGTGGACAGGCCCACCACCGCTGACCCATGCAGATGCTCAGGATCTGTAAGGGAAAGCAAAGTTGCGTTAGCGTGTGTGACCTACCCTGCCCCCCCCATAGACAGACCATGACTTACCATGCAGTGATGGGCCACTACCCATCTGGAAGCCACCACCCGGAACACCCTCAATGGCACTGCGCTGCATGCTTCCAGCAAGCCTCTCCTCCTGTGGTGTCAGCTGTACCACCTCCGTCTGTCCCCCACCTGTTGCAGCACGTACTGCCCTGATGGCAGCCACCTTCTCCTTTACCCTCCTCCTATGCGTGCCCATCTTTTTCTTACAATCCTGCACGGAGCGCGGGTGGCTGTCATGCAGGTTCACAGCACGTGCCACCTCCTCCCATGCAGCAGCACGAGCTTGAGGTGTTCCCCGCCGTCCACTGAGAAGTGTCTCCTGATCCAGGTAGGCCTCGAACAGGGCCTCGGTTTCGGCCTTTGTAAAGTTGGGCCTCCCCCTCCCACCATTGTGTTCCTCCTCTCCAACAACCTGCTCAGTCATTATGTAATCTGTAAGAATGGCAGTTGTTATCTGTGACTGTGCAGTCCCATGCATGTCTCTGAATCCACAGTCCACACTCCCAAACAGCATGCAACTCACCAATAGACTGCAGTAACCGACAATGGCCACTGCAGCACATTGTCGCACTTTTATAGCACAATCCATGCAAATGAGATGAGGAGCAACTTTAAGTAGATGTAAATTGCAGTGCTGCACCATTGAATGGCTGATTAGATGATTTGCATATGACGGCTGAATATCACGCTGTTGCGCTTTTCGCAATTGTGTTGAACGTGCTGAGCCAATGGCACAGTTCTGTGACATGCGTAGTACACCTCAATGCACATGCCCGGGTTGCTGACGCAGGCGTCTGCCACGCCGATGACGTGCTGTGCATGGTAGGCAATGCAGGGCATGGCCACCATTGTGCCAGTGGTGCTATAGTGATGGTCACTACATGGTGCTGTGGCACTGGGCCATCATAGGTGCAATGGCCCAGCTGCTTGGTAGTCCACTATGGCGCTGGCACACAGGTAGCCAATCTTGCTACATGCATTGTCTTCCAATGGCGCTGTGCATGGCCATGCACCAGAAATCCTTGACCCTGTGCCCAACCTTTGCCCCCTAGGCACCATGCATCAGGCATGGGGTGCACCTCTATCGCGCTGTTCGGTAACAGCTCAATAGGGAATGGCAGTGCTGTACCGCACAGCATCTGCACATGGGGAGCCGCTCTGCAGAGTGCCATATTGCCTACTATAACTGTAAGGATGGCACACAGATGAGCAGCGCAGTGGTCAGCCATTGAGTTGGCGAATCTGGTGGCAATTGTTGAGCCACACCATGGGCCTCTCTTCGGGGAGGTGCCCCTGGACAGAGCCAGGACCCAGGTGTGGCAGGAAGTGGCCACTGCCCTGGAGAAGGCCACCAGATGGGGGAGGATCACAGATCAGAGCAGGCACTGCTATGGGGACCTGCAGAGGAGGGAACCAGAGCTACTGGCACGACTGCAGGTACGTGCCAGGAGGGGCACAGTGCCACATCCAGGTAGGGGTTCCGTCAACACACTTTTATCATCCATATGGGTAACAGTGTTGTATGTGTCCAGCACATAGGGAGGGACCATCTGGTGTTGGCTGTGGCGGTGTTCACAGGGTGTGGGGTGGGTGGGTCTGGCTGGGTAGGAGGGCACACACCTTGGGGCAGGGGGACTTTGCTTCGGGATTGTACTGATGTTCTTCTCTCCTTGTTTTCCCCACAGGCCCAGACGAACACCGCAGGTTGAGAGAGGAGCAGCGGAGGGAGGAGGACGGTGCAGCCAGGGGGTGTGAGGGCCATCACCGCCCACCTGATTGGCCCGATGAGGGTGAGTGCCATACATCCATGATTACTACTGCATGCTGTGTGACAGGGTGGGCAGCAGGGCATGGCCACCATTCATCGACACCACTGCCATGCACGCAACTTGTTACAGTCAACACTGTCCAGTGGCAATGCATGTCTTGGAGTGCATCAATGGTGGTCCATGCATGCACCAGGTGCCTGGTTGTGCCACTGCCTTTGCACCACATAGCCATGTCACTAAACGGCCACGATGGTGCTGTGCGTGACTTGGCCGGTGGGTGTGTGCAGTGTTCTGCATGGCTGTATGTGCCTGGGTGGGCAGGTCCTGTGGATGTGATCACTGTGGGTGGTCACATACCATCGCAGTGGTATGTCCCATGGCCGTATGCCATGCACAGTGGGTGGGCTGTATGGGGTTGTGCATTCACACCTATTGACTGTGCTCCCTTGTCCTAGGTACCTGCCATCTACGGGACATGAGGGAGGCTGTGAGGGAACTGCTACTGCTGGCCCAGGAATCACTGGATATCCTCAGGTGATTGGATGGCACCGGGGTACTGAGGAGGCACAAAGGCTGGAGGACCCACAGCACAGAATGGCACTCCCACTAGGGATCTCTCAGTCCCTGAATTTCTCTACCCCCCTGGACCCACCCTCACACCCCTCCTTTCCCATCCCATTTGTCCATCCTGCCCCTACCCACCCCCACCTTGTTTGTGGCCTCCCAACCTTGTAAATAGTTTTGTATTCTTCTAAATAGTTGAATTTTATATTTGTGCTTTACATTTGATTTTGATATGAATACTGTGGTGGTCTCTGATTTTCAGCGGGCTATAGGTGCTCAGCTGCAGTGGTGTGCATGGCATCAGGGGTGGTGCAGTCATGGGTATGTGTGTGTGTCCGTGTGGAGGTGACTATGGTGTGGGGGTAGCTATCAGTCAGTGTCTGTGGTGTGTGTGATGTGCCCTGTGCACTGGATGACTGTGTGCAGTGGTCCATGGCACGTGCTCTGTGTCCATGGCACACCCATCGGCTTGTCCATGGCCTGTGCAGCTGGCACACATGCATGTCTGTGACCTGCACGGTCCACTGGCATGTCAGTGGTGGCAGTCCCTGCAGGGCGGCCACTGTACCCATCACTTTGCTGGGTTGCCCCTGTCACTGGTGTGGTGCATGCCTGGCTCAGGTGGCACTGTGGGCACCACAGTCATTGTCCCACCTCCATGCTGTGCCTTGTGTGTGTTGCAGGGGATGTGCCCCACTGTCTGTGACTTGTGCTCCGGGCGACTGCTGGTGGTGTACGGGTCCACAGTGCCTGTGCAGGGTGGCTGGCACTCCAGTAACATAGAAACATAGAAACATAGAATTTGATGGCAGATAAGGACCGCTTGGCCCACCCAGTCTGCCCATTTCCCTACCTACTGGATAAGCTGCAGATCCTAGTTAACCAGCAGCCTACTTCTTCCTACCCCCACCCCCCAAAATTGCCTTATGACTATCCCATGCATGCTTGAATTCCACCACTGATTTTGACTCACAACTTCCTCCGGAAGGCCATTCCATGCATCCACAACCTCTCTGTGAAAAAATACTTCCTTAAATTACCTCTGAGCCGCCTCTTCTATCTTCAAATTGTGCCCTCTTGTTCTTGCACACCTCTTTTTGAAAGATGCTACCCTCTTGGACTTTGTTGATTCCCTTAAGAGTGCTTGAAAGTTTCATTATGTCCCCCTCCTCCTTTTTCTCAGGCTATACATATTAAGCTCCTTAAGTCTCTCTTCATATGTCTCTGGTGCGGGCCTGCACCATTTTAGTTGCCCTCCTCTGGACAGCACCATGGAGGACTGCGGGTTGTGTGTACACAGCTTACATGGGCCCACAATGGGGCTTTGGTTGCCCCACCACTGTGTCCCTGTGTTGGTGTGCCCTTGGGTATGGGTGGGTGTCTGTCCATACACTGTGTGGCATCCAGTGTGGTGCATGCTTCCACTCACCACTGTGGGTGTCTGTGCTGGCTGTTGTGGCCAGTGGTGGGTCGGGGTGTGTCACTGGAATACTGTGCAGGGTGCTGTACCACTGGTGGTGGTGTCAAGGGCATGCCCTGTCCCATGTGGGGTACCTCTTGTGCCGACACATGGTCGGTCTCTCAGCAGTACCTCGGGGGGACTGTGCATGGTGGCAACATGTCTGCCATTGTTGCATTGCTGTGTGCTGCCACACACTGATGGGTGCTCGTGGTGGGGCTGGCTTGCATGGTTCTATGGTGCACAGGGTTGCAGTGTCACAGTGGTGGTGGTTGCATGCATGGGGTTTCCTGCAGTGGTGGTCACTGCTCATGGGGGGGTGTCTGGGGGTCACAGTGCAGGGTGTGCTCTACACTGGGGGGGATGGTGTGGCACGGGGTGGTCTGCCCTCCTTGTGTGCCAGTCACAGCTTGCAGGTAGGTGTGATGGGGCACCATGGCCCGGCTGTGGGTTGTTTGCTTGTCTCCATGGGCCAGTGGTTATTCCAGCCCTCCCCCAGTTGTTCTGTGCTTGGGGTGTGGGGGGACGATGTCTGTTCTGCTGTGTGTTCCTGTGCCCATCTGTGGCAAGGGTGGTGGGCCCCTACCTTCCTGGTTGTGCAGTAACATTGCTCTGCTGCTGGGGGGCTCCCTGGTTGCGCTATGGTGCCTCTGGACTGCTCAGCTGAACATCCCTTGTTGCGCTATGCCGCATCAGATCTGCTCAGCTTCCCCTCCCTAGTTGCGCTATGGCGCAGGTGGTGCAATATTCAGTCGTCGGCTGTAGGAGCAATTTGGCCTGCTCCGTTTTTGAATATCGTGTCTCTTGGGCATGGGCGCAATAGACTTGCGCTTGCTTCTGCTATTGCGCACTTTTTGGGTGCAGTTTGAATATCTGGGCCTTGGTGTAAAAACATTTAAAAAATTATTTTCAATATTTTTAACCCAGATGCCTGTCCTGCAGCCCTATCGGCTCTGGCCAGATTTTGTTTAAAACAGTTAAAACATATGCAATTAAATATTTTAGAGTCCAAGTGCATGGTTTTTAGTTCATACTGTAGGCTTTTTCAGATGTTCACCTCTGCAAATGACTGTGTTAGGGGTTGCGTCACCTTGACCTGGATCCTCCGTGGTTGCTTCAGGTAAATCACTCCCATCAGCAGAACTAGAAAGCTCTGGTAGTGCTGACAAATGTGGTTGATTCCAAGTCCTACCAGTATCCAGCTCATAGGAACAACTTCCCATTTGCTAAATGACATGTCTCAGTTCTGTGTATGTAGACCCTCTTTTCTTTATTCTCTGAGGCTTCTGTCATTGGACAATATCATCACACAGCAATGCAGGTTACTTGCTGCCTTTACATCTGTCCATATACATTTTGATTTTCTGCTGGTTCTTCCGAACTCTCTTATGTATCTTCTAATCAGTGGTACTGTTAGGCATAGTTACCTTGGTGATATTTCTTTTTACATGCGTCCGCCTTCCGTGAAGTAACTGGGCTGAGCTTGCACCAGTTGTGGCATGAGGAGCTGCTCTATAATTCATCACCAATTTTATGAGAATTTTTATGAGAAAGGCTCCCACTGCAGTCTTTCAAGAGTGGCTGTCTATAATCAGTTCTTTAAGAATCTATTAAAGTTTTCCACTTCCTCATTTGCACAAGGATAATACAGCGATGATCTAATATGTTTAATACATTTCTCCCACATACAGTACAAGTCGCAATAAACTGTTCCATCAACTCACTGGTGTCGATTTTTTTTTTGGTGATGCTACTGGAGTGGTAACTCAAACTATTGAAGCTTTCAACTATTTTCCAACCATCCTTCACAGCCTATTCAGCTCACATGTAACTGTTTTGTGAAATGGCAGTAGCTGTATTTTCATGGCATTGTTTATAAATATCACAGCATTCCTTAAGAGTTGTTTGGTCTGCCTTCTGAAGTGAAACTCATAAGCACTCAGCTGAAAATAAAGCTTATAGCACATAACAGATAGATGCAAACCAATACTAAACTTTTACTAATTCATTGAATGAAACCCTGCACAGATTAGGAAACTCACTGAACAATGCTACACCAGTGAGTTGAGGGAGCAGTTTAATGTTACTTGAACTGTACTGTATAATTAGCAAACACTTGGGATGTGAATGTTGGTCCATTGTCTGAAACCAGTTCAATTGGATTTCCCTGTCCAGCAAACACAGATTACAAAATATATGTCACAACAGTAGTGTCTACTCCCTGGGCAAAGGCACTGTCAGGCCATTAGCTGTAATAGTCCAGTAGGGTGACTGCATAATGGTAAGCACCAGGAGCAAGTTCAGATGGTCCCACAACATCAGTTACAATGTGTTCCAAGAATCAGCAGGCCAATGAACTGGATGAAGTGAGGCAGGGTGTGTGGTTCCAGTCTTACCACTCTGTCTGTGAGTAGTACAGTCTTGAATGACTGGTTCCACCTGAGAATCCATGCCTGGCCACCAGAAGAACTCCCACAACTTTTGTTTAGTACTCATGTAACCTGCTGACTCTATTGGGCTAAGATGATCAACATCCTTTGCAAGGATGCAGGAACAACTAAATGGTGTGGTCTGTGGAGAATGTAGTTCCTTTTTGATGCTAGTTTATGCCTAGCATGGTAGTATGGTAGCAGATCAGGGTCCACTTTCTTTGAAATTTCTGGCCATTTGTGGCCCAGTTGCTGTTGTAACTTGAAAAGTATAGAACAGGAAATGCAAGTAGCTTTACACTCTTCCTCAGGAACAGCACCCATGTTCTTGGAAATCACAACTATTTCTACCTCATCCTCTAAGGTCGTGTCAGTCACAGGAAGAGGCAATTTGGATAAGTTGTCAATAATACAATTTTGAGATCCTTTCTAGTATTGTACATCATGGTTAAAATCCAGTAAGTGAGAAGACCATCTGGCAATTATCGCAACATAACGATTATTAGTCTTTGTCATCGGCAGTGTTGTAAGGGTCTGATGATCAGCACACAATGTAAATTTTAGTTCCCCATACCTACCGTATATTCTTTTTCTGCTGTGGAGCATTTCCTCTCTGTGGCCACTGTTCACTAAGGAGAGTTGACAACATTTGAAAACCATGTAGAGTGGCCATGCTGCTCCTCACCCATGGACAGGTACACACCAGCAGAATTAAGTATCACTAGCCACATGTCTGTGGTTCTTCCCCCAGCACCACAGAGATGCTTGTAGGGCAGCAGGGGGCAGAGCAGTTGGCCCAGGCAGACATCCAATAGAATGGCCTTCCTGGGTCCCAAAGTGGATCCCCTGAGCCATGGCATGACTCTGAGATGGTGAATGGCACACGTGGGTCTCCACCATGGGTACAGTACCACCATAGGTGTCTCCTCACAGAGGTCTATGTATGCTGGCATCCAGCTGCTGTGCTGAAGGTCCCTGGTGGCTAGTGATCCCTCCCCCATCTGACCCAGTGTGCCATGCAATGCTGAGATGGTGTGTCATGCAGTGTCTGGTGCACAGCTGCCCCCAACAGAAGATCCCCTGCCCCAGTTCCATACTGCAGAGTATTCTCCCTAAACCAGAGCCCTGTCTTGGAAACCTCCATCCCACGAGTCACCGAAGTGTGCTTGACTGTCCTGGCATGGCACCTAAAGTTACCCGGAATGGCCCACTGGGCATGGCTGCCCATTGTTAGAGGTAACCCAGGAGCACTGGGGTGGTGAAGTGCCATGTCAGAGTCACACAGTAGACCAGGGGAGGTGATCCCCCCCTGCTCCAGTACCAGATATCATTTCTCCCACCTTCTCAGTAGTGGCTAGTGACACCCCACCCTTGGCACTGACATCCCACCCCCATCCCCATACCTGCACTTTATATTGGTGCCACAGTCACCAAATGGCAAGCAAGACATCCCACCACAGATTTCACCTTGGCTGTCCACTGTCCAGCTGATACTGGGAGCACACCACCTACCATACTAATAGGCAGCGTGCTCCCAGCATCAGTCAGATGGTGGGTGGCCATGGTAGACTTGTGACAGGAAGATCCTGCCACTCTTGAGGACTGACCTTTTCTTAAATCTGTTGCAACAGTTCTTATATTTCTTAGCCTAATTTATTCTTTACAATTTCTGGTCCATAAGGTTGGCCACCTATGGGTGCCCCTTCCCCTTTCTTGACTATGCTATAGTGTCCTCTTTAATTTTCCTTTTTCCTCTCAGGTCCTCGTACAGGGAGGTTATTGTGGTGACCTCTGAAGTGATGTAAAGCAACAGGCTGTGTGTTCCTCATTGTTGGATTTAGTATGCAATAGTACTATGTCATTAAATACCTTGATGTATATGCATTATGTGTATGAAACCTGTAAATGTTGAAAATACCATGGCATTAGGTGTTTTGTTATAAAGGTACAAAGTTACTAGGGGACTGAATTATAAAAATTAAGTTACCAGGGTAGAGATATCAGAAACCCCCGTTGTGTTATTTAAAATGTATGTAAATTATAGACTGTTTGAGAAGCCGTTTGGCACCATGCATTCCTGCTTTAAGCTGAACCAGCCTAAAATTTCATGATGATTTCCATATACATCACATCATGCTTTGCATTATGGGGGTATATGTGATATTGTGTTTCTTTGAAATTTGACTTTATTGCCAATGCCCTTTGGGCTAACCATTGCTTCAGTGCTTCTGCATTGAGGTTTTTTGTCTTTAGCTTGTTTTTGGGTTTTTCATTTTGAGCTACAGTACCCATCACCCAAACACACAAAACTAACACTGGGAATTAAATAATTTTCACTAAAGAGATAGATCAGTAGATCAGTGGTTTAGTAGGTGCTGACCAAGTGCAGAGGAAGGACATGCATAGTATGTTGCTGCAAACTGCTGTATTGAAGAAGGGATATGCCATTGTTTAAGGTTATCCCCTGTGTTTTAAATAAACATCACACAGAGACTGTGTGTTGAACCTGAAGTTCTGTGTATGGTCCATCTGTTATCCCACAATGAGCAGAGAAACAAAACTGCTCTAAGGGGTCAGTGTGTGCAGAATATATCATAAACATGTAACAAAAATATCCACACCACACAGCACTGGACCAATATGCAGCATTTATTGAAAAAAATCTTGTAAAAAACGCCAAACGCCAAACACCACAGACAGCAGCTGGTTCACTGAACCTCTACTGGTTTTGCAACATAAGCATCATCAGGAGGCTAACTCTGCATCTAATGAAAGACCCTTAAATATACAGAACACACATTAAATTTAAAGTGACAGTATTAACTTAATATTGAATACAATAATATAAATCCACCATAAACAAGCACCATAAAAAGCACCCATCAAATATAGCAAGCCTAACTATAGAAATTTTATGTGCAATTATAATTACTATATGCAATTTTAATACTTTTTAAATATCTTAAAAAAAAAATATTTTTAACAGAAGGTCTTTAGGTAAACTGATTTCAAACCACTCAATCATGACATAGGGTAACAGAACAAAAGAACAGGTAAGTAATTAACATAAAAAACCTGATAATGGTTCATTTATCATCACATAAGCATGAAATGTGCATCCAAATTCCAAAATGTAAGTTTATCCATTACATAGACCGGTAATCCATCAGGTAACATTAAACAACTCTAAAAAGAAAAAAAAAAACAAATAATAAATTATAAATTAGAAAAACATGAGAACACAACATTATTTCCTCAAAACAATAGCATTATGTTACATCTATTGTTTACTTAAACATGGCATGAGTTCTATGCGATCATTCAGTCCTGGTGGCTTCAAAGCTCCCAGAGTAAAAATCCAAAAAGATTCCCTCTGTAGCAATTTTTCATTCAGATTGCCACCCCTTGGGCCCACTTTAACTTTTTCAATTGCACAGAATTGAAAATTGTGTGGTCCATTAATATTGCCTTTAGTTTGTACATGGCTAGCCAAAGCATTTCTCATATCCCCCTCTCTTATGCATCTCAGATGTCCCCCATACGTATTTTCATAGGTCTAATAGTTTTGCCCACATAAAAGTCACTACAATCACATGTTGCCAGACACACTATCTGCTCACTACTGCAATTAAAACATGACTTCATCTTGAACAATTTGTCATTATTGCATGTAGTGAAAGTGTCCATGTGCTTAATATATGGACAGAATTTTCAATTACCACTTCTGAAATTGACCGGGGGGGGGGGTAACCATGTACTGATACCTTCCACATTATCAGCATTGTACCCCTGGAAGCTGTGGACCAACTTATCTTTTAAGTTTGGGCCCCTGCGATACACCATTCTTGGTTTTGATTGTGTTATTTCAGAAAGGGCAGGTTCACTTTCCAATATATGCCAGTTAGTATTGACTATTTGCTGTATCATACTGGCATGTAAGGCATAGTTAGTTACAAAATTTGCCCTAAGTAGATCATTCACATGTTTTTTATTATCAAATAAACTTGCCCTGGGAATCTCCAGAGTATCCAGGTATGCCTGCTCACCTATGTTGAATTATAACCATGTGCAGTGAATCTTGCATACATATCCATGCCATTAACCACAAAATCAACATCTTCTGAGCAATTTCTATGTGCTCCCATCATCCGGGCTTTGGGTATGTTATCAACCATATGGCATGGATGACAACTTGAGTGCAGTAGTGAATTTCTACCTGTATTTTTCCTAAACAGATTTGTTCTAAATGTCCCATCCGAGTTCATGGTTATTTTCAGATCCAAAAAAGAAACTGAGTCTAAATCACTTTGCACTGAAAATTATCCCACAACCCCTCCACAGGACTGTGTGGTGGGATGTCTTGGTAACCATCTTGTGACCATGGGGCTAACATTCAGGTATGGGGGAAGGGGGTGGGATTTAGGTGCCACTGGTGGGGAGGCCACGAATCACCACTAAGTTGGCAGAGGGGGTTGGGCATCTATGAAGGATGTGACATGGGCCACTGGGCTCTGCTGGGAGGGGGAGACAGGCTCAGACATTCAAGAATGGAAAGGGACACATGAGGGGGGATGCACCCTGCAGTTGGGAACATGCCAGGGCTCTGTTTGGGGGGCATGCAGGTGCCTGAATGGATTAACCCAGCTGTCCCCATCTGCCCAGTGGGCTGGATAGCAGGGAGGTGTGACTGTCAGACCCGCTGTTGACATATGGGGAAGGGCTCGTACTGAGTACCAACATGTTCTCCCACCACATACATATTGCAATCCCGGAACAGCACAAAGTGTCGTTGTGCATGGGTGCAGCATGGGGTGCAACTTGTGGCACACCCCTGGCCCACCCTTGGTACATAGCTGCTAGGGCAGTCAGGGTATCAAGCGTGCAGGGTGCTAGCATGCCCATGGTGAATGCCACTGGGAGAGGCATCGTGTGGCTTTCCCACATAAGGTTGCCTACACACCTCTTTTATGCGGCAAGTAGGCAATCCACCCATTGGTGAATCTCAGACAGTATCATTAATAGTACAGGAAGCAAGGTCAAGTGTGCATTCAGAGGCATCTGGATGAATCTGAGTAAGGACAGCAGCTATTCCATAGTCTGAAGCATCTCTAGTAACAACAGCCTGAAGAGAGGAGTCAAAAACAGCTAATGCGACTTCCAACAATTAAAGTCTTTAGCTTTTCGAAGTGATCCTGTGCCTCAGCAGTCCACTGAAATAATGCAGTACCCATGGAAGGGCTCCCATTGGTTCAACTACTCTAGCATATCTAGGTATGAACTTGTGGTAAGTCCCAGAAAAGAGGGTAAGCTAGTATCCCCAGTTCGCTCCTGGAAATTAGCTTAGGCTCAGCGTGCCTTTCTCGGTTAACAAATTTAAAATCAATAAATACATTTGGAGCTGGAGCAGGTACAACTGCTGCAATGTTTTCTTGATCAAGCTGTAATCTCTCTGCAGAGAGAATGTGTCCCAAGAAACACAATTTTGACTGCCGAAAGGTATACTTTTCCATATTCAGTTTTATCCCTGCTTATCAATCTGCATTAAGACAGCATGAGGTTTTTTCATGTTCCTCTACAGAGTTCCCATAAATGATCAAATCATCAGGTTAGCACTGGACACTGGACACTCCTGCTAATAACTCTGACATCCTCCTTTGAAATGCTGATGGTGCTGAGCTGAAACTATAGGGTACAAGGCAGAAATGAAACAGTCTGTCTTGGGTAATAGATGCAGTCAGTTCAAATCCCTAATATCATCATGTAGTAACAGTTTGCAATAAGCATTTTTCAGGTCTAATGCAGAGTACATTACAGAGCCTTTTAATTCAGAAGAAATGTCCCCAATCACTGGCAAAGGGTAACTGTCTACCACTAAAAAGTTCCAGAAACCTGCACTCTACAGAAAGCAAAAGACACTGGCAAGAATGAAGTTTTAAATGCTTTATTCGTACTTTAAGAAGTCAGTGTCTTTGCATGGACTGAAAGACATCCACTGAAGCCCCAGCACTTCGGGTATACAGAACCCTTTAAAATGTAAAACTTAATTCTTGCAGGTGTTTTTTTTTTCTCTGTAGAGTGCAGGTTTTTGGAACTTTTTCACGTTTGACTTAGCAAGCCCTTCCTGCACCTAGTCATTCCTGGTGTTCGTGGTTCAGTTTGGAAATTAGCTGTCAACCACTATGGCTTGCTTTGGCTGGTGCAAATCTATGGACATCCAAACTCCATCTGATTTCTTCATGGTCACTGCACTGGGTGAAATCCATTCTGATGCCTCAACTCTCTCAGTTGCTCTCAGCTGTAAATGGGTTTCCAGCTCTTTAGAAACAGCCTCTTTAGTACTGACCCACCAGTACAGTATAAGTGCTACCACTTGTGCCACTGTCAACCTGGGTTTGGAAGCTAACTCAGGGCATCAGAAAGCCAGCCTGGGTGGGGGTAGGATAGAGCAACCAAAGGACTCCTCTCTTCCTCTGGAGGGAAGGATTTCAAAGCCCATTGATTGCCTGTCCCCTAGTTGAAGCTGGGGAAAAGGTTCCTGGGACTCCTAAGACAGAAATGGGGGAAGAGTGCAGCAGATGCCAATGTGCAGTGCATTGGACTGCATGGTGCACATCCTGGTGTCACTGCATGCCATGCTTCTTGGGGGGGCAGATAATATTGGCAGCAGGATGGCACCAGACACCCACAAGCCCAGCACCCAACCTGCTGGGCCCGCTTGTCAAGAACTGGATCCTGTCTCTGACAAGTGCTGAGGAACCCCCATCAACCTTGCAAGGGAGAGGTAAGCCCTGGGGGAAGACTGGCTGGCAGGTAAGTTCTAGTGGACCACGTGATGTGGGGTCTGGGTGTCCAACAGATAGGGGCTGTCCAGCAAGGGGAGAAAAAGATATGAAAAAAAAAGAAACAACCTCTCTTACCGATAGGGGTAGGCATCTTAACTTCTGCTGTACTGGTTTAATGTCTATATATACCTTCACCTTTTGAACAAATCTACTGATGCAATTAAATTTAGAGCAGGTGTTATTTTCTGACAGATTTTTAGCTGCAGATGGACTAGGAAGCTGCAGCACAGCACCGATACTGGCCGATCGAGGAAGTAACTCACTGCTTCAAATCTGCAATTTTAAGGCAATAAAAAGGTCCATGCCTAGAATTTGTGTACCGGTCTTTACAATCTAAAAATCCACAATGACACTTTTGTTGTCATAAGTAACAGTAGCAGGGAGATGGGCTAAGGCCTGCAGAAGTTGCTTGGAGTATGTAACAAGTTGCGTTTTAGAGGAAGTAAAAGCAGTACCATGAAATTAACGGGCTCCAAGTTTGGTCGACAGTAAACCTGTCGACCACCTGCACAGCAATGGCGCAATACCGACGCAGGTACTGTGCCACCCAAGCTCCCAGTGTTTTCTGTGGGGGGCTATGCCCCCTACACTTCCCATGGGGGGGCTCTGCCCCCTCCGGACTTTAGAATTCTCAACTCCAGGTCAGAGTTGGTCCGGGAAGGGGACAGGACACTGGGGGACTGTGAAACACAGAAACAGACCATTACAGTGACTGTTGCTGTAGTGGTAATTTTCCATGTTTTGCCGTTGGGGTGTCAGGCAAATGCGGGCCAGCCGAAATTAAGACAGGTACATATCGGCAGGTACATTAGTAGAGACACAGCTGACCCAGTATCAGCTAACAATTCTGCTGAGTACTCAGTCCCTGGGTGTACAGAGATATTTACTCTGCTCAATGGCTTTTCTCCCTGTGGCACAGGAATGCCTAAGGTTTGAACTCTGAGTTCTGGAACAGTAAAGAATAGTTACTTACCATAACAGTAGATCTTTGACAGAATCTCCTCCATTGAAAAACAGAAACATGAATAATCACAGCAGAAAAAAGGCCAATGGTTCACCTGTCTGCCCGAGTTACCTGTTTAGATCTGGGACCTACTGTACCTGCAAGATTTTATCCCTCCCCATCCTTCCCCTATACAGCACCCTGATACTGCCACCCCAAACAACCACTATACCCTTCCAGCTGTCGCAAGCTTGCTTGAGACCAGTAACAGTTTTGCATCCACCACTTCAGCTGGTAGACTGTTCCATGGCTCCACCATCCTGTTGTAAAATAGTAATTCCTCACATCCCTCCTGAACCTGTCTTCTATTAGTTTTCTGTGTCCACATGACCATGAGCTAGTATTCAAGTTAAATAGTTCCCCACAGTTCACCTTGTGAATTCCTTTTAGGAACTTAAAGGTCTCTATTATAGCTCCCTTCTCCCTTCTCCCTTCCGATCTCTAGTGAGTACATGTTCAGAGCTTTTAGACACTCCTTATAAGACCTGCCCTGTTGGCCCCGAATTATTTTTGTTACCCCCTGCTGCACTCTCGGCAGTCTATCTCCATCATTCCTTAGGTGAAGATTGCAGAACTACGTGCAGTACTCTTGATGTGGCCTCACAAAAGAGCTATAAAGGGGAAGCATTACACGTCCTTTCCTGCTATCAGTACCACTCCTGATACATCCCAGCATCCTATTTACCATGCTATATGACTTATTGCACTGACTCAATTGCTTTAGGATCTCACTGATGAGAATGCCAAGGTTTCCTTCCTCAGCTATAGTACTGAAGTTTCATCTGTCACATCCAGTACAATGCCTTGTGGTTCCTGTTCCCAAGGTGCATTTCCTTGCAATTTTTGGTGTTGAATTTCAACAGCCAGACCCTGGACTGTCCCTTTAGATTTCATTAAGTCTCTCTGCATTTCCTCTGCCCTCTTGTCATTATCTACCCTCACAAAGAGCTTAGTGTCAGCTGCGAAGAGACGCAACCTGCCCAAGATTCCCTCACCAATGTTGTTGATGAACACGGTGAAGAGGACTAAACCCAGGACAGATCCCTGCAGCAACCATACTTGTTACCACCTTCTCTTCTGATTTTACTATGTTGAATACTATCCCCTGCTTCTTCCCCTTTAGCCAGTATCCTTCCCAGTTTACTATGGCCTTAGGTGCTCTCAGATCCTTTGCTTCTTCAGTAAATATCTGTGAGGCACTAAGTAGAATGCCTTGTTAAAGCTAAAGTAGAGCAAATCCACAGTGTGGCCCCTATCTTGTTCCCTTGTCACCAAGTCAAAGAAAACTGTCAGATTAGTCTGACAAGACCTCCCTGCGACAAATCCATACTGTCTACTACCTTGGAGAATGTTGCTCTCCAAGTATTCCATGAGGTCTTCTTTGACCAGTGACTCCATTAGCTTTCCTATAATAGAGGTAAGACTGACAGGTCATCATCATCATTGTCATACTTTATTGTTCATCCAATGATAGTTTGGATATTACAAAAAGACATATAAACATTATAATAAAATGCATTAATTTTGTGTAATTACAAAAAGCTAGTAGGAAAATAAAAGTATAGGGCCAGTGTAGTTATTGTAAGAGCACTACACAGTAGATGTAATACGATTAACAAATCTCTTTTTCTTAAAATTAATAACAGATGATATAAATTTAGCAGCCATATTGGCATCTTCCACTGTCATAGGATGTAGTAATATAAACCCAGAATCATAATTTACGTCTGCATACCAACTTAAAAATTGTTTTAGTAGATAGTCTCTGCAATAATTATATAAAGGGCATTGGATTACAATGTGGTCTAGAGTCTCAATAAAGCCTGTTACATAAACATTCAGTTACTTGAAAGCCTTCCGCTGACTTTATCTGGTTAAAATACATATATTTGGGAATAGCAATACCAAACCTTGCCCACATGATCATCTTACGAGTTTCAGGAGCTAGTGGGAGCAACAAGTAACTTTCAATAACGCAGTCAGTTTTGTCTTTGATTTCTAACATATTCCATCTGGACCTTTTGTGCTAATGCAAAAATGTTCCATTTTATTAAAACTTTGTATAGTTCAGATATTGTTATTCCCAACAGAGGAGATGTTCTCTATTGTTATGGTAAGTAACTGTACTATCTACTTTGAGGATACATAACTCCCTCCATTAAGCCACGTTATGGAACAATTCTCAAGCAGTAGCAAGCATAGAAGGAGGATGGTAGGAACAAATGATCCTAAAAGTAAGGAGGGCTTACAGAACAGTGAAGCCAAATCCTGTATGTCTATGATAGACAATGTCCAAACTATATTGTGTAGTAAATATATGAGCAGTACTCCAAGTGGCAGCAGCATGTATGTCAACTATGGATACATTGTGGAAATGAGCCACTGAGGAAGCCATCATTTGGGTGGAATGAACATTAATGGGACCAGTAACCTGCTTAATGTGCTTCTGGTAACAAAACATAATACAACCAACTGGATAGACCTTGCTTAGAAACTGGGGAGCCCACCATCTTGTGGAAGATAAGAAAAGGAGGGCCTGCAACCAGAGCCTGCAACTCAGATATGCATCTTGCAGATGTCATAGTCACTAGGAACAGTGTCATCCAAGACAAGAAGCATAGTTCACAAGAAGCAGCTGGCTCAAAGGGAGGTGCAGTCAAGGGGCGGGATATTCAGACTGCACCGGGCAGGAGCGCTAGCCTGGGTACAGCAAAACTGGGATGCACCAGGGCATGGCCCGGGTGATATTTAACAGTGCTGCACCATGGTTCAGCACTGTTGAATATGGCACAGGGGCTGCCCCCACTGCACACAGTGCAGTGGCACTGCACCAGCACAAGTAGCAAGTGAGGAGCAAGGGGATGCGCCAGCGCAAGTGCGGGTGCGCTAGGCACAGCAACTGCGATTTTCAGAGCTGGGCATACAAATGAGCCCATTATGCATGTAAGGCACAAATGGGTCCATTTGCATGTCATTATGGCCCCATTGTCATGCATGTGCGCCGATCCCTGGTGACTTGCGCCTGGCGCCTTGCCATGCTGCAGCCGTCGGGTACCGACTCCCCCAGCCCCTCGGCAGGCAACATGCCCCATCGCCCGATTGTGGGCATAATAGATCTATATCCCTGGTGGTCCAGTGGACCCTACCCCTTTGCCTGATCGCAGGTGTAATGAAAAAAGCTAACTGGTGGTCCAGTGGACCCGATCCCCTGCCCAATCGCGGGCAAACAAATATATTAATCTCCCTGGTGGTCCAGTGGACCCGATCCCCTGCCCAATCAAGGGGAAATTAATATATTAGTCTCCCTGGTGGTCCAGTGGACCCGATCCCCAGCCCGATCACGGGATTCTGGTGTAAAGAATGTCCAGGTGGGCCAGAGTAGCCCTTCCCTATCTCGCCCACTCAGACCCACCACCCTGCTTTCCCCTGAGTCAGTGGTGGGTGGCAGCTCTGCACCCAGTTGCCCTGGTGGCCTCGCCGACTAACAGCGCATAGCAGTACTGCTGTACACCCAGTGGTCCACTGTATGGGGCCATCGGGCATGAGATTGTGACTGTACTACACAGTCCTGAAATGTGAATGAACCATTCACATTTTGGGACTGTGTAGTACAGTCATACTGTATGCTGTCAGTCGGCAGGTGGCCTGGTGGCTTGCGGGTGGGGAGCTGCCACCTACCACTGACTGGAGGGAGCGGGGTGGCTGGCCTGAGTGGGTGGTGGGGAGAGGGGTATCACTGGCCCATCTGGGCATTTCTTTACATCAGAAGCCTGTGATCGGGCTGGGGATTGGGTCCATTGACCACCAGGGAGATTATTATGTTCATTGGGCCCAAGATCGGCCGGGGGATAGGGTCCACTGGACCACCAGGGAATGTATTATTTACAACAGCCCACTATTGGGTGATAGGATAGGGTCCACTGGACCACCAGGGTATATACATACATTATATGCCCCTGATCAGGCTTGGGGGGGGCACGGCACCTGGCCTGTGTCTCGGGAGGTCAGGTGGCCACCCACAGCAGGCAGATGCTGTGTTGTGCCTTGCACTACAGCAGCTCACCTGTGAGTGGCCAGGACTTGCTCCTGGTTTTGCTGGGCAGACCTTTGCACCCCCCTGAGTGGCATAAGGCAGGTATGTGCCAGCATATGTGCCGCACATCCTGGGCTGAATATCGGGATGTGGTGCATATGCATGGGCACGCCCGCGCGCTTGCGCTGCATACATTACTGGTGCACCCTGGCACATCAGGATTTGCACAGAGCAGCATCCCCCTTTGAATATCGTGCCTGGGGCATCAGTGGGCTGTGCATGGTGCAACACTGTTGAGCCATGTGCAACCCCTTTGAATATCCCGCCCAAGGTCTCTAGGACCTAATTAAAGTCCCACACCAGAACTAAATTGAGGACCGGGGGTTATAAAAGGAAAATACCTCTGAGGAACGTACAGGAAACCTCAAATTGGGTGACAGTCTTGCCTTCTGTAAGAGCATGAAAAGCCAACACCACAATCAAGTGGACATTAATTATGAATACCCCAGGCCTGAATCCTTATGGGGCTAGAGGTAGTCCAGTTCCTGAGTAACTGGACACATAAAGGCATTCAGCATGTGCAGTACACCAAACTGTAAAATGTTTCTATTTTTGTGACTAAGTGTACTGCATACATGGCTTTTTAGCTGCCAGTAGAACAGCAGCAACCACTAGGGAGACCCCAAAGTGGCAGAGCTCTACATCCTCAGGAGTCAGGTGTGGAGGTACAGGGACCACATATCCCAGTGCACTAGAGCATCCTGCTCTTGTTTCAGAAATTCTGCTTACAGGGGAGCAAAGGAAGTTTGAGTACAACACTCCAGTACTCACAAACCAGAAGAAACCTTCACAAAATTAAAATATGTCTCCCTAATGAAGGCCCTATTGTTGGACCGAAATGCCGGGACGTGTATCAAGTCTGTGTACTTCTGAGGACTGCTTCAATAAATACTTTAATTTTGTGAAGGCTTCTTCTGGTTTGTGAGTACTGGAGTGCTTCACTCAAACCTCCTTTGCCTGTACTATTGCCTGGAGGGTTTGCCCCCTCAGAGAACGGCACTCGCTAAACTATTTCAGAGATGCACTGCAAACCCCATTTTGTTTGTACTTTATGACCACTCACAGGGGGAGCAGGACAGGAGGTACCACTGCCAGTTACTTGAACAAAGAGAACCACATTTGTCTGGCCTAGTAAAGGGCCATTAGAATCAGGGAGGTTGTCTTGGCTGAGAGCTTAACCAGGACCTTCTATATTAGAGGGAATGGGGAAAGCATACAGAACTCTCCCTTTCCAAGAGAGGGACAATGTGTTTCACCAGAAAAGTCCAGATCCTGGCACGAACAAGTAGAAACATGGCAGTTTTGCATTGTATGAAGACACAGACAGGTCTATGTCTGTTTGACCACATTTTTCAAAGAGGTCATTCATGATGGAGTCTTACAGTTCCCATTCCTGGCACAGTGTCTGGGACCAACTGAGCCAATCCACTAGGGTGTTTAGGGTCCCAGGCAGGAACACTGCTGTCAGATATATGTCACTTTCCACTGCCCAACTCTCAAGGCCTTTCTGCAGAGAAAACATAAGGGTACTCTGTCTTGTTGGTTGATTTAGTACAACACTGAAATATTGTTTGTACTGATCAGTAGGTAATGCCCCAGAAGGAGGGTGAAGACACATAGAACAGCCCTCATCTACAGAGTGTTGCTGTGCAGAACCATATCCAGAGGAGTCCATTAGCCCTGAATTCTGAAGGCTCCTAAATGGGCACCCCAGTCCAAACACAAGGAGTCTATGTCATCACCAGTAGGTGGGATGGCTGGAGGAAAAGAACCCTGTCTCTAGGTAGGAGCAGAGCAGTGTGCGATGGAGATGAAGGGTCACTTGTATGAGACACTCCAACTGATCCAAATTCTAAGTCCATCATGTTCTGATGAACCATTGTGAGATTCTCATGCAGAGAAGTGAAAGTTAGACAGTTAGTATGGCAGCAGCCATAAGACTGATTAACTGTTAAAGGCATCTGGCTGAGACATGGTAGCTAGAGGAGACCAGCCATGGCTGAGCCACCAGTGACACAGCATGAGCTGTGTGAAGAAATGCCCAACCCCATCCCATGTCCAGGATAGCCCCTGTATACTGGAGTCACTGACGTGGGTTAAGAACTGATTTTTCTGGTCTGAAACAGCTTCCTGATATACGACTTTCAGTAGCCAGTCATCTATGTATGGGAAGTCATTGAGGCCCTCTGTGTAGAGCGCAGCTGCTACTGTGGCAAAAGCTTTGGTAAATATATGTGCTGCAGAGCACAAACCAAATGGCAAGACACACACCTGATGGTGTGAGCCCTGGAGAATGAAAGGCGGGTAGTTTCTGTATGATGTGGATTTTGACATGAAGGTATGCATTCGTTATGTTTGGAGTAACTATTTTGTCTTCTGTTTGTCAAATGGAGAGGTGTGACTGCAGAAAGACCATTCAAAACTTTTTGTATTCAATTAATAGATCCGATCCTCAAAGGTTTAATACAGGGTTTAGATCTCCGATCCATTTTGTGATGAGAAAGTACCAGGAATTATTGCCCTGTTTCTGTTCTGAAACCAGGACAAGTTCTACAGCCCTCTTGCAGAGGTGGGATTGAACCTTCTCCAGCAGGAGGGCAAGATGCCCCAGAGGATATCTGTTTTCTAATGAAGGGTCACTGCAGGAACAATAAGGCGCTCTAGGGTGTATCCATTCTGTACTATCTCTAGGACCCAGGCATCGGTTGTTATCTCCCTTCACTACTGTAGGAAGAGAGTGATTCAGTCTCCCACCAAAACTTCCTGAATCAGCGAGGCTAGAGGAAGGGAAGGGGAGTCAGAAAGTTTCAGGGGTGGTGTGGGTGCTGGTAAGGGTCTGACCTATTGTGCCTGGCATGGGGACCAGGAGGCAAGCATGCTGCCTGGGAAGTGGAAGGCTGGAATCTCTTAGAACCATGTTCTTGACCTCTAGAATACTCACAGCCCAGATGTGTATAGGGCTTACAAAAAGAACCCCATTCCCTAAAAGGGGGCTTTGGGTTTAAAGTGTGTAGTGACCTTAAAGTCATTTTTTAGGACAACAGAGCTTTCAAAGCATTTTCCACATCTGAACCAGACAGTTGCTTTCATCTGAAAGGGTAATTTAGGAATGATTGTTGGACATCAGAGGCAAAGCCTGCCACCTGCAACCAAGTGTGACAGGGGAGGCAAATCCCAGAGGCAACAGCACAGTCTGCTACATCTGAGGCATCATAAGCAGACCAAAGCAGGTGCATTCCAGCATCCTGTCCATTTGCAATAGTCTGCTGAGCTTTTATTTTGTTGGGGCCTTTCAGCATTTTATCAGCCAGGGAATCAATTTTATTCCTATATCAGTTCTGATACTTTATCATGTATGCCTAATAGTTTGAAATCCATAGGCCAAGGGAAGAAGAAGAAGCAGATGTCCTTTTCTCCATCACATTCAATTAATCAATAATGCACGACAGGGTGTGTATTGTGCAGGGATAACGTCATGCCTGGGGTGATTAGGCACGAAGCCGCAGCAGGCTGAGTGCGACTAATCTCCCCAGAAGTGAAGTTATGCCAGCACAACACACACCCTGGAGTGCATTATTGCTATTATATAATGGCTCGTTTGTTTTTAAAACAATAAAATAGAAAAACAAAGATTTTTTTATGGGTTTTTATTTTGTATTTTTTCATGTGTGGAGGTATATGTTTTCACAAAAAAGTCCACAGTTTGACCACTAGATGGTGCTAGCTGTATAATGCCTGTTACAAAAATGGTAAAAGACTACAATAGTTGAGAGTAATATTGATGCCGATAGGTTCAATTAAGATAATCAAAGAAACACATTTTAACTTAGAAACTAAAATGCAGTTAGGTATTTTATCTTCTTTTACACTCTTCAAATACTATGAGTTAATTTTAAGAACAACATCATAACTCTCCCCCCACAACCGCTTTGGTTCAGTGGTACACAAACTTGTGGCAAGGGACTCAGTGTGCCCCTGCTCCAGTCCAGTGACAAAGAGAATGAGCAAAAGCTGTGCCGTTAAGGAGAAGAGGAGAAACGGGAGAAGGGTCAGGCGGGTCCTGTTCGGCAGAGTCCACTGCAACAGGGCAGAAGTGTATCTTTTAGCTCCAAACTGAGTAAAGAGCACCCTGTCCCAGTGAGAGCTGGTAGTGGGGACTCGGAGAGCGAGGAGGAGGACCATGGATCAAGCGGTGGGATTGAAACCGTGTTACCTGATGAAAAGAGGTATTCATTTTTTTACAAATAGTGATGAGAGCAGGATGCAGTGTTAAATTCTTGGTGGCGATAGGAGCGAAAGAAGTAAGGTCAGGTGCTAAGCGGGAATCTCATCGTGGTCTTAACAGGGAGGGTACTGGGGCAGCCGATCGTGTTGTGGACTGATTCTGCATTTTTTTTCCACATTTGATGCTGTCATTTCTGTGCTGGGACTAGAGCCATGATGTTGTGCTGGGATGACATCACAGCTCCAGTCCCAGATACACCAATCAAAGTACAACATTTTTTTATGCCATTGTATAAGTTCCTTTACTCCTTAACAGGAGGAAGATAACTCATATGCTTTGGTGGCTTTGATTGATCATGAGCAGCCATGATTACTACTGAGTCTGATTCTTGCTGAGAAGAATAATAAGGCTTATCTGTATGGACAGGATATTGTTTATCTGCCTATCTAGGGATGGCTGGTAATTGAGCAGGTCTATGTGAGGCAACCAAAGTAGCATCCTCTAATGCTGAATGTGGAGGAGGAATGATGACAGTAGGGGAGGCAGACACCTCCAAGAACTCATAATGGTTCTTCTTGGAGGAGTCCTCCTCCTCTGTTCCAAACCCCAGGTTAGCATGGACTTTTTTGAGAAAGGTCTGAAAGGAGACATCCTCAGGTACAGACTTAGGAGTGTTTTTCACACTCTCTTCTGAACAGGAAGAAAATATTTGAGTTACAGTAAACTGCACCAATCACTTCTTCTTCATCATCAACAGCCTCCTCCTCCTTTTCTATATATTCTGGATTATACTCCAATTCATCATCGTCATTGGTTATCATCTATAGAGGGTAGACAGAATGAGGAGACAATGGAAGAGAACTGTTGATGGGTGTCTCATTGACAGAGGCTATTCAGGCCTCTGCACTATGGAGAGGGCTGATGGCTGTTCTGTTGATAGCAAAGCCAATGACGGTGTCATCGAGGACACCGACAGAGGCGGTGATGATGATGGCAGCAGGGGCATTAGACAGTGGAAAAACTCTGACATAATTTGATAAAGCAGCTACACATTGACTGGCCCTGAAGGGGCCATCGTTGGTGGATCTTTCGATGACACTTTGCTGGATGGTGGTATAGGCTGTGAGTCCCCCACTAGGGAGGTGAGTCAGCACCAGACCCCAACCTTGGCATCTGAGAGACAGTTGGGGGGTGGCAGGTGCCAAGGCCATGGCATGGCACTCATCTTTATCAGATGATTTACCTCTTCTTAGAAGAGAGCAGGAACAGTCCGGGGAAGTGGCCCTGTCTTCGCAACACTTTTCTTTCTCAGAGTGGTGGTGGTGTTTTTCTGCTGACTTTGAGGATTTGTCCTTCTTCTTCATCAAATCAGTGATGAACACCATCAACCATGAGGAGTGGCAGATCACCACTGAACTGAGAATAGAGGTGGTTAAAGGTGGTGAAGCTGTCTTTGATGTAACTTGTTTTTCCATTTCTTACAGTTTTAGATGAACCTGTAATACTTTCTTATGTTGTCTCCTGGTTGCCTGATTAAAGCCCTGCCTAATATAGCAGGCTTTAATGTCATGGTTTTTGCTGAGGCAACAAATACATATGCAGTGCTCATTGTCTTTATAAATTTTAATGTCACTGTAGTGGCAATAGCCGAATAACAGTTCCTTGTCTGTCAGCGGTAGCATAAAAGTAAAGTTTAAAGTATGAAACTTGAGAAAGTAGCAACATCAGCAAAACTTTTCAAGTTCAACAATGATCTTCACTATCAGTGGACCGGTGAGAAGCTGATGGCAGGAGAAAGAATTGAGGCATGCTGGGGACACCCACGATATATAGACACTAATGAAGCCCATGAATGTGGGTGGCCCCAGCCAGCAAAATATTTCCAGATGGTCCTGATGTCAGTGACTTACAGTTCCATGATGTGGCTCAATGGAGACAGATATCTTCAAAGAAGATCCACATTAACATGATGTGTTGAGTGACAGAGTTTAGCAAATGTCCAATGTTATTACATATGTGGCAGTTAGCTACCTTAGCATGGCAAGTTGGAAAATGTGTGATGGCAGTATAGCCTTAAGGTTAGAGTAACAAGCTGCGAATGAGTGTGGTACATCCAACTAGACCTGAGCTTGAGTCTTACAAGCTCAACTTGAATGCTGTTTGACTCTAAGTAAGTCACCTAACCTCCCTAGCACTCCCTGGTCACCCCTGAAGACAGGCACGTGTACCTAGTCGGCCTTACCTAGTTACTAAAAAAAAAAAAAAATTTGAGAAGTGTTCATGAAACAACCAAAACACTGATTACTTTTCCCTTTTTCTTTATGGAAAGGTTTAGGTTTGCCCTTGTATCTATGTTGCTGTTTCATTCAGTGGCAGGACCTGATTTATCCTACATTGCATGCATTGGTGTGTGCCCCTTTCTTAATGGTTTTAGTATTACTGATTGCAGACTCAATTTGATGAGAAATTGTTACAGGTTTTCAAGCCAAGCATCTGATCAGTCTCAGTCAACAGTCTTTCTTGACTTCTCACAAACATGTTTTTCACAAGCAGATCCTTTAACGGAATAACCCATTTATGTAGCAATAATACCCGACAGGGTGGGCATTGTGGGAAATACCAGACTGCCCAGGGGTGTGAGGCCTGGCGACGCTTGAGCGGAAGGGGCCTATAACCACTGCAAGGGTCCAGTATTTCCAATAATGCCCATCCTGGAGGGTATTATTGCGCTTTAGAAATGTGTAAATGTTATTGAAGTTGTAAAATAAATACAGTAAATGAGTGTGAAATAAAAATTAATATAGGTGTTAGAGATCAATGTATTGGTAAACTAGTGCATAGGCTGTTCTTGGTGCTGTTGCTCCTCCCTGCAGCATTATGGTGGATTGCTGCCCCCCAATTCACAGAAACACACAAACATGCACTGCTTCCTAGAGAAGAAAGCCAGTGTTTTGTAAAAATTATTTGTAGTTGTTCATGGCAAGTTTGTTTTTGGTTTTTGGTGCATGTTTTTCTTCTTTCAGTCTAAATTCCGCATGTGCAGCATTGCGACCATTGACCGCGATGTATGAGGAAGAAGAACGTTTCGGCACGAGGAAGGAGCGATGCACTGTACAAGGCAGGAGTGCAATGTGCCAGAAAATAAAAGGTTTCTTTTGGATTTCTTTAAATAATGAGGCAAATGGTAGGCTCAGTCATTGTGGGGGACTTGTGGCAAGTCGGTAGTACCTGTTTGTTTGTGATCAGCAGAGGTGTGAGAGACTGCGGCCGGGTTAGCAAGGTAGTGCGACACTGCAGTCGGGAGAGTGGTGCCATTGTGTTAGTCTTCCAAGTGTAGGATGACTGAAGTGTGTGTGTTTTTTTTTTCCCATCTGTTCTTTAAAGATGGAGCAGCTGCAAGTAAACAAAGTGTGCTATGGGTTGGGGAGAGCAGTTACTCTCGCTAAGTGAGAGAAAAAAGATGGCATGTTTTTCAATTTTTTTTTGCAGCATTCAGCCAATTAAAAAGTAGGCTGGGCACTAGTATGAATGCTGCGCAGTGAGGTGCCTCTTGGACTGGTACTTATTTTTACCTAGCCATTTATTGAAAAATGAATGCCCAGGTTGAAGATGCTTTTGGCCAATCAGAATGGAGAATCCATTCTTACCATTTTCTAAAAGCACAATAACCCATGACAGGGCATGGGGTTATGGGAAATTAATGCACTTCCCGGGTGCTGTGAGGGCACTCAATCTGCAGCCACATGCATCACAATGCACCCGGGTCATGCATTAATTTCCCATAACCACATGCCCTGCTGTGGGTTATTGCTTACATATGTATTTTTATTCTTTGGTAACTGGGTAAGGCCCACGAGCCAGGAGTGCTTGTTTTCAGGGGCAACCTGGGAGCACAGGAGCAGTTAAGTGACTTGCTCAGAATCAAACAATATGCAAGTGGAGTATGTGAGATCAAACCCAGGTCTGCTTGACATATAACACTCATTTGCAGCTCATTCCTCTAACCTCCAGACTAGATTACCAGCCATATAACAAAACAGTATTAATGGGTATGAAAAAATTGCAAAGAAATGATTTTCATTTATGGGGCAACTGAAGTGAAGATGAAAATACAGTAAATCATTTATTCTAATTCCAGCTTAGAGAATAGTGACTATGACCTAGTAGAAGTTGAGGAACAGATACGGGAGGGCAACACAGAGTCTGAGATGTGGGTGACACCTTCCCTGTCTGACACTTTAAGCCTCCCCCCTCAAAATTAGTGAGGCACTATGACACTTAGATAAAGTTCTCCTGTTCTGTCTGACACTGCTCCCCTTCTCATTTTTTTTTTAAATTTCATTCATAAATATATTTTCCAAAGAAGAAAAAGAATTATTAAGTTGTTGGATGCTGTACACTAGGGTTTGTTTTTTACTTTTTGTTGATTGTGTAAGAAAAACAAACTGGAACTACCCAACCTACTGAGAACTGCACCTACCTTGTGGCGCTGCAGACTGTAGATCATGCTTTTTGTAGGACCCAAATCCCTTTCCTGTTTCCTGTACTGAAAACATTTGCACTCTTCTGTTGTCTGCTGTTGAATTTGTTGGTCTTTCTCTCTCTGTACACTCTCTCGTCTCTCTCTCTCTCTCGCACACGCGCTTTCTGACTAACCAAAAACGTTTTTTTTTTACAGTGGAGTCTGCAACATCAGCACTCTGCCATTGTCTGCTCTACACTCTGCTGTTGTCTGCTGTTGAATTCCTTGGTCTTGCTCTCTACTTTATCTCTTTCTAACAAAAAACACAATGGCCCAGATATTGAAAAGGGTTGCACCATGCGCAACAGGGTTGCGCATGCTCAAGTCCTACATTGCACCATTCTGCGATATTCAGCAGGAGGCAGTTGCACCACTGAAAACAGGTTGAGCAACAGCGCAATGCAAATGAATGCATGCTCAACAGGAGGGGGAGGAACCATGCATAAACTGCACAGCCCGATATTCAGTCGGGTTGTGCAGAGTTGTGCAGGCGCAACCCCCAACCTGCTCCTGCACAACTTTGAGCCAAAAAAGGATCAAGTTGAGGGCCACCCACAGGTGAGCTGCTGTATTGCAGGGCGCAACACAGCAGCTGCCACCCGTGGCTGGCCCCCAACTCAGTCCCTGTGCCCCCACCAGCCCGATTGCGGGCAGAACGTGAAAAGAACCCCCGCCCAAACATCTCCCTAATGCCCGATCGCTGGCAGAAGGTATAATGACAACCCCAGTGCCCGATCGCGGGCAGAATGTATAATGACAACCCCCAAACATCTCCCAATGCCCGATCGGGCAGAATGTATACTGACAACCCCACCAAACATCTCCAATGCCGATTGCGGGCAGAATGTATACTGACAACCCCCAAACATCTCTCAATGCCCGATCGTGGGCAGAATGTATAATGACAACCCCAAACATCTCCCAATGCCCGATCGCGGGCAGAATGTATACTGACAACTCCCCAAACATCTCCCAATGCCGATCGCTGGCAGAATGTATCTGACAACCCCCAAATATTCATGCTCGATCGCTGGCAGAATGTATACTGACAACCCCCAAACATCTCCCAATGCCCAATCACGGGCAGAACGTGAACCTCTGGAAGTGCCATCGCGGGCAGAATGTAAAAGACCCCCAACCCAATATCTCCCGGTAACCAGGTGATTGCACGCCCGGTCGCGGCAGAATGTTCAGTGACAAACTCCCCAAACATCTCCCTTGGTGTCTAGTGTCTCCACCCACCCACCCACGGCCTCCACCACCCCGCCCCCGCAGCCGGCGAGCAGCAGCATCCCATTCACCTGCCACTCGCTGCTTCATCGACGATCTTCAGGGTTGCATTTCATTGGTGAGTTAGAGCCACTGGGCATGCAGCCCATACATACATGACAGTCCAGATTTTTGAATGATCATTCACAAATCTGAACTGTCATAGATGGGTATGGGCTGCACGCCCATTGGCTCTAGCTCTGCACCAATGGGCATGCAGCCCCACCGGACAGTCAGTCGGCGGGTGGCGGGCAGCAGGCTGGTGGATGCTGCCGCCCCGCCGCCGGGGAGCGGGTGGTGGGGCTTCATGGTGGTGGGTGGGGGACACAGACACCAGGGAGATGTTTGGGGTTGTCACTGACATTCTGCCCGTGATCGGGCATTATGGTCCACTGGACCACCAGGGAGATATTTGGGTTGGGGGTCTTTTACATTCTGCCCGCGATCGGGCACTGGGGGTTGTTTTCACGCTCTGCCTCTGATCGGGTATTGGAGATGTTTGGGGGTTGTCATTATATATTCTGCCTGTGATCAGGCATTGGGAGATGTTTGGGGTTGTCATTATACATTCTGCCCACGATCGGGCATTGGGAGATGTTTGGGGGTTGTCATTATACATTCTGCCCACGATCGGGCATTGGGAGATGTTTGTGGGGTTGTCATATACATTCCTGCCCGCGATCGGGCATTGGGAGATGTTTGGTGGGGGTTTCATTATACGCCTGCCCGTGATCAGGCATTGGGAGATGTTTGGGCGGTTGTTTTCACGTTTCGCCCATGATCGGTTGCAGGGTGCATCGGTCCTCGATGGCTGCTGCCTGGCAGGGCGGCCAGGCACAAGTCCTTGGGGATCGGCGCACCTACATGCTAATGGCATGCAAATGGGGCCATAATCAGATGCAAATGGCCCCCCCGTGCCTTGCATGAATTATGGCCTCATTTGCATGTCACCTTTCGAATATCAGAAATTTGCGCATGGCGCAATGGTACTTGCACCACCACAAGTTGAATGCTCAACTCTGACAACGATTGGTGCAAGTTCTAATATAATGCACAGTGGCTAATGAGGGTGATATTCAAAGGTTGCTCAATAGCGCAACTCCTTTGAATATCGCCTGCCACACCCCAGCCAACTATTTTGAGCAGCACAAGGCTTTCGCCTCAGAATGGTGCAGTTTGAATATCCGGCCAATTTGTTTATTTTTTTTTTACTATGGAGTACTCGCTGCAATGTCTGCAACTCACACTCTGCTGTTGAATTCATTGGTTCTCTAGTCTGTATCTTCTCTCTCTTCCCCTCTTTGTCTGACTAAGGAAAGAATAGCATTTCACTTTTTTTTTGGAAGATCTCTCACACACACACACACACACACACACACACACACACACACAGGCACATGCACATACACATGTGCACACACACACACACACACACACACACAAAACCTGTCTACTTTCAATGTAAAGCCCTGAATGAGCTTGATACAGTGTTTTCTGTGGGATGTCCTGTGGTGACTGACACATAAGATTGGCTAGAACATGAGTCAATCACAGAAGAAAAAGATCCTATGGGTTGGAGCCCATCAGTGCACCAGTATCACGAGTGTTTGAATTTGCTGCTCATGTGACAATCCAGGGATTCTGGAGTATTCAACAGAGATAGAAAAACATGTTTTTATTTTATTTCTGTACCCTGCCCTTCCCTTGTTTAGTTACTTACATGCAATACTGGTGGTGAGAGTGTTATTTCTGGACCAGACCACACTTCCAAACCAGACTAACTCAGTAATTTGGGGCAAGCCATGAAAGGCTTGGTATTCCTGGTCAGAACCGAGATGGCCCAATCCAGAGAGGTTTGGATTTGTGGCACAGCTGCTCTGCCCATCCCTAATAAAATGGTATCATACAAACACACCAACACATGTATCTTGCTAATTGGATGGAAGGGGAAAAGGGAAATTGTTTAACCAGTAGAGGCACACTAAACTGAAACTTGATTCCAGGTGTAGCCTGGGAACACAAGGAAGTTAAGTGATTTGCTCATGGTCACACAGTATGCAAGTGAGGGCTGTGGGATTCAGACCCAGTCTGGGATCCCATTAGGCAGATGCTGCAGTTACTTTTGGAAAAAAGGACCCAAAAATGTGTTTTTTGACACATTTCAAAGTCTTTTTTTGTGAGACACACAAAACAAGAATTGGTCATATGAAACAAGACTGTTTTTTTTTTCCAGAATCTTTTCTTGTAGAAAGGAATTGCTTTTTGTGAGACTGTGTTGTTCTCACGAAAAAAGGTTCCTTCATACAAAATAAGAATTTGGGCACTTTTTTCACATTATTTTTTTTTCATATGAAAGATTCTTTTTTCATGACATTGTGTTGTTTTCCTGAAAAAAGATTCCTTCATATGAAAACATAATTTGGTCTTAGTTTTTCTCCACATTTCAGCTTTAAGAAGCCATAACTCCATAAATATTTGCGGTTAAGGGACACTCTATATATCAAAAGAATTATCTTAGTGTGTACTACAAGACTAACACATAACACCCCCCGAAACAAATTTAGGGGACACATAAAAAAAACATTAAAATTTAAAATCAAAATTCCCATAGGATAACATTGCAACTTTAATAAGCCATTAAGCCCTTCAATAGTTGGCATTAAGGAGCAATGTACATATAAAAAAAGTGTCAATGTCACTAAGTACTACAACACTAACACATAACAACTCAAAACATTGATAGGGTGTGCACTGCACCCCAAAATTACATCTAATCTTCAGCATGGTGCCAAATACACATTGAAAGTTTGATCTTCATCAAAAAATGCACCAAAGCTGTATCTAGTCTCCCACTACAACCATAGCAAACTGCAGAGCAAACTAACAATAATTCAGGTAGTTAGAGGTAAACAACTGAGAAACAAATGTTTGCCCATGTAGAATCAAGCACTGTGAGCTAAGAGGCACACTTAACATGTTTTTCTCTTTAAAGTGAGCACCACAAAAAACTATTACCACCAAGACATAAACTGCTTTCTTGGAGTGCATCTGTGGTGGAATGGAATCACACTTCCCTAGGCAAATGGATGTGTGGGGTCTTCCTTGGGGTTATAATCTCTAATGCTCACTTCATTCTCATATAGTTTACACATCTAAACTTATTTGCTGCTGGAATGAGGGAGCGTTAGGGTTAATAATAACCCCAATGGTGATCCTGGGCCTGATTTGTGAATATTCAAGACAGCCAAAACTGGGATTATTTTTCTTTTGCTGCTTGCAGGGTGGTGGTGAGGTTTTAGGGTTGAAACCATAATACCACATTTCCCTACTTTTGTCGGTTTAATCTGAACCCTAACTGGTGCACTAATGAAGTTTTTTCAAACAACCTATACGATAATGACACAATTTTCACTATTCTCCCTTGAGGCCCCATCCCAAGGACACATGCATTCTGGCAGTGCCATGCTAGACATGCCAAATTTGTGCATCCTCTTCTCCCACATAAGCGATCTAGCTAGACTACAACCTGCAGTCAACTAGGTTGTGGTAGAACATGTAGCTCTCTCCCTGGAAGGAAGGAGAATATCTTGGAACACTCCATCTTCCTTCAGCTAGCCCTACAAGAAATCTGGGCTTGGCACACAAAACTGAATCACTGGTGCTGTGATTGGTGCCCACTCCTCTTTGCCATTAGGCTAGGCAAATTGTTGACTTTTTTTTTGCTTGTCTCTCACATAGGGGCAGTGAAATATTACTTTGTAAAATATTATTTTGTTGGTGAACTGGATGGTTTTAGTAGCCTGGTAGTGGGTTAAGGTACCTCAAGGTACCTGGTTCAAATTCAGTCAAGGTCATTACTGGTTGAAAGTCATTATCCCTAAGGGCTGTGTAGAGGCCTATATGGAATGAGCTGTGGTGGTTCAGTTCAGTTCCCAGTGGATAGGTGTCCACATCACAAAACCACCAACACAATTGGCTATAATTGGCAGCCATGTTGGCAGTCTCATTATGCAAGCCAAGGATTAAATGAGGCATGGCATGTGAACTAACCTCTCACTTACTTGGTGGTCCCTCTATGGGTTGAGGCACATTGGCTGGGTACTGTGGGAAAGCATGCACAGTGATCACTATGCTGTATCTGTTATGTGAATAAACAGAGGACTTTAGAGCTATCAATTCAACATCTTTCATGAGCACTAAATTCACACTCGGAAAAATTAATGGTCATACTTTAAGTGCCATTTTCAATGTAACTACATGGTAGCTATCATTAATTACAAAACCAGAGGTAACTACACCATAGTTAGATGTTTGTTGAATGTAACTACATTGTAGTTGCAATGTGGTTACAATGTAGTTACACTATAACTACAGTATATTAAATATTTTTGTTTTGCTGATTTGTCCATGTTATTTCATGACATTGTTGTCACATGTAAGCAGTAGGACAACTCTGCTTATCAGACACCTGCAGTAAAATGAGTGCAATTAATAACTGCCTTATTAGACCTATGTAACACAAGCTAACTAATCCGTTGAATGCACTCATAACCGTAGCCAATCCAAATAAAAAAATAACACATCACTACCTGATTATAAAAAAGCTGATTGGTCTAAAATCAACCATGACCAGTCTAGCATAAACTGGGATTTTTTTTAATGGTTTGAATGTCGAACAGATGTGAAATAAATTAATAAATAAATTACTAAAACTACTGACTTGCCATATTCTAGTGCTTAATAAAAAAAATAATGGAAAAGGGAATATTCCAAATAATGCAAAAAGCATTCAGATGTCATAAAAGAAACCCTTCCCAAATAAACGAGCTAAGCTATAGGACAAAACAGAGACTTCTGAAAACCTTAATCAAAAAAGAGAAAATTAAGTTGAAAAATAGACTGGCACGCAAGAAAGACTCTAAAAGTTTCAATGCGTGTTTAAATAACAACAAACAAACAATTGATAGAACCACCACCTTAACAGACAATAGCACAGTAATTAATAATAATATAGAAATCGCTAACTGTTTTAACCAATACTTTACTTCAGTATTTAATGCATATAATTCTGGTTTACCCACTGTACCTAAATGGTTTAGAGCAAATTAAGCTAACCCCAGAAACAGTACATCTAGAGTTATGTAATTTAAAGAAACATCCTCCCGAGGCCTGATAATATAAGTTTCTTGGTCCTAAAAAATAGCTAGTACAGTGGCATGGCCCCTAACCATGTTATTTAATAAAACTCTCATGACCGTGAGGTTCCTCTAGACTGGCGTGAGGCCACTATTATGCCAATTCATAAAAGGGCCACAAATCATACGTGCCAACTATAGAGCAATAAGCCTTACATCAGTCTGTTGTAAAATTTAGAAAGAATAATTAAAACTATGAGTAACAGTGAGGTAGACAGTTTAAGTCTCCAAGATCATACACAACACAGCTTCAGGAAGGGCCTCTCTTGTATAACTAATCTGATTTCCTTTTATAATTTCATAAGTTCACAGCTGAACATGAAAATTTCCATTGTTGTAATATTTCTTGATATCAGTAAAGCATTTGATACTGTCCCACATGACCTACTCATTAGGAAATTGGGCAACTTGGAATTGAATAATTATATCATCAGATGGCTAGGAAGTTGGATAACAGACCGAAAGCAATCTGTCAGGGTAAACACTACATATTCTAATGAATGTACTGTGACAAGTGGCATACCTCAGGGATTGGTGCTGGACCTAGTACTGTTTGGCTTATATATAAGTGATATGGGTAAGGGGTTGAGAAGTGTTGTCTCCAAATTCACAGACTATACAAAAATAGGTGGTAATGTTTCCTCTGCTGATGATTATCAACTCCTTCTTAAAGATCTACAGGCCATCGAACAATGGGGACTTCATAATAAAGTGATATTTAATGATTAAAAATGCTGTATTACATTTTGGTAGAAACAACCCTGGTTATCAAAATTGCCTCAATGGTATACCACTAAAATCAAGTACAGAAGAAAAAGATTTGGGTGTATGGGTGGACTTGAACTTGTCCTCCTTCACTCATAGTAATAAAATAGCCTGGAAATGTAATCAGCTTCTTAACAATAAGAAAACCTTTATCACCAGGGACAGGGACTGTATGTTAAAACTTTATAAAACTTATGTGATACCCCATTTAGATTATGGATCCCCGTTTTGGAGTCCTTTCTTAAAAAGAGATATTATGATCATCAAAAGAATACAAAGGAGGTTAACTAAATCAGTCCATGGCCTACAGAGTGTTGATTACAATGGTAGGTTGGACAAACTGAAACTTTTCTGATTGGAAATTATAAGGCTTCGAGGGGTCTTATTACTTATGTATAAAACTACTAAGGATCCTTCATTAATGACTCAGTGTGGTATACAATTCTTATTAAAAATAAAAATCTTATGTCACATAATAATCAAATTAGGATACTGTATGTAGGGTATTTTCTACTAAAAGACTTAACTACTGCAATATATGCACTACCAGAAGGTGGAATGCCTTACCTAATTATATCATTGAAGCTCCTTCATTCTGCAGTTTCAAAAATAGACTGGAAAAGTTTCTACTAGATAATATTATTTATGTATTTATTTATTTAAAATTGGTGACTGGGAAAGGCACACTGAGCTGAGGCTCATTTCCAGGTGCGACCCGGGTACAAGGTGTACGCTAAGGTAGGCAGAGAAGTACGACAATTTCTTGTTACAGATGTTAGGTACAGCATCAAGACATTCCACAGAGGTGTGCAGTAAAGTACAACTGTTGCTTGAACAGACAATTAAAAGAACATTGAGACATTCCATTTCTAAAATTGGTATTTACAGTACATTACAAACGTTCATATAGACAGTATTTACAAGTAGTGGTTTTACAGTGTTATGTAAAACTAGCACATAAATTGTACAGTAGGTAAGCAGTTACACAACTGGGGGCTGACGTGTGCAATAATATTGACCAAAAGAGGCCACTGAGGGTAGGCTAGGCCTGAGTTGCGGTGGGTCCAGATGAGCATCTTCGGCAGGAGGGGAGGGAGGAGCCTGTGGAGTTGCTTAATGGCTAATAGGGAGGATGCCTGGTGAAGGTTGGGTGGGAGGTTGTTCAGGAGGGAGCCAGTAGGAAAAGGCAGCTTGACCAGTGGCAGACAGGGGCGTGAGAGGTGGAAAGTATGTGTGTGTCTATGATGGAGGGAGTAGCCTAGGAAATGACTGGAGAGAGGTGGGAAGAGAGGGGAGAAGGGAGCCAAGCCAATATTTAGCTATGAGGGAGGCACTGTGGACAGTTCTCTGGTGTGAGAGTGGAGTCAGGATAGTGTGGAGTGTAGGAGGCAGTGATGAGTAAGGGAGGAGGCAGTGGCAAAATGACAGAAAGAGTTGAGCAGGACGTCAAGTTTTGAGAGGGATGAGGTTGGGGTTGGAATATAGATAATGTCTGCATAGTCCATCACTGGCAAGATGGTTTTGCATACAAGTTCACTCTGGGTGGGAAGGGGAAGTCTGGCTTTGTGGCAATAGAGGATGGCCAGTTTGAGCCAGAGTTTGGTGCAGATGGCCTTGACTTGGGTGGAAAAGTTGAGATGGGTATCCAGCCAGACTCCGAGGTGCTTGAAGGTGGGTACTGACTCGAGGGGAATGCCATCCAGGGTGGAGATTGGTGGTGGGGCAGGTAGGGAGGTGAACTTTTGTCTAGTACTGAATGCCATGGTGACTGTTATTTTGGCATTAAGTTTAAGCTGTTTTTTCAGGAGCCAGGCTTGGACGTGGTTGAAGTCTCTTTGGAGATTTGAGAGCACACTATCATGTGAGGGGCTCTGAGGCATGGATGATGGTGTCATCAGAATACAGATGCACGTTTGACGAGAGACAGGCAGAGGGGAGGTCATTTATGAATAGGGAGAAAAGGATGGGGCCAAGGATAGAGCCTTGTGGGAAGTCTAAGAGGATGGGTAAGGGGGAGAGGGTGTAGCCTATTTACACTGACTGCTGCCTATTCTGGAGTTAAGAGTGGAACCTGTTGTTGGCAGGTTGAGCAAGGCTGATAGAGCTTAGTTTGCAAAGCAGCAGAGGGTGGGAGACAGAGTTAAAGGCTTTCGCCAGGTCAATGAAAATGGCGGTTGTGGTTTGGCCATTGTCCATGGCAGAAAGAATTGAGTCAGTTACTTGTAGCAAGGTGGTAATAGTGGAGTGATGTTTTCTAAATTCTGATTGAAAGGGGAGAGGGAACTGTTGTGGAGGAATGTAGACAGTTTGAGCAACATGATGGATTCTTGGATTTTGGTGAGGGAGGAGAGGGAGGAGTGAGATGGGTCTGTAATTTCCTGGTAGGAGGGTCACCGCCTTTGTGGAGAGGAAGGATTTTGGCTAGTTTCCAGATGGAGGGGACCGTAGCTGTAGTGAGAGAGAGGTATGTGTGTCAGAGATGCAACCATGGCTGAGGCAGAGATGCGGAGCAGTCTAGGGTGCAAGCTGTCAGGGCTGAATTTGATCTGGTTTAGAAAGGTGAGTGTAATGTAGACTTCCAGGGATGTGAAAGAAGGAAAGAGGAAGCTGGAGTAGGAGGGGGAGGAATTTGTGGAGTCAGGTGGAGGGGGGGTAAGTCAGGCAGGGCACTAGAAATGAAGAACGAGTTAAAAGGTTCAGCTACAGTAGCTGGATCTGAGACAATTTTGCCATCAATGTTGAGGATTGGGCTGGCTTGTTTGGAGGGGTGGTCGATGAGACAGTTTATCACCTTCCAGAAGGATGCAGGGGAAGCTTGGTGATGGGTAAGTTGGGCTTTAAAATAATGGGCTTTGGATTGCTGAATTGTTTTGGTGCATTTGATTCTAAAAGGTGTGTAGGATTAGAGGTCACAAGAGGCAAGGGAGGGCTTGTACTGCCTCCAAGCCTTGTCCCTGGCTTGACACAAGGTGATGAGGTCGGTGGTGATTGGGGGTGATGGTATTTTTTAACTCTGGCTTTCCTGAGAGGAGCTTGGTGGTCCCAGGTGCTTTGGAAAATGTTGCAGAAGTGGGATAGGGCGAGGTCTACATCTTTGGAGTCAAAGACTGGAAGCCAGTCCACATTTGTAAGGTCACACTGTAGGGCAGATTCGTCGAGGAGGTGTAGAGGGCGAGACAAGGTAAATTTGGGACCAGGGTGCAGTGAGTGGATTTTGAGGATGCAGTAGGTAATACAGTGGTCGCTAAGGGCATTAGAGAGGATGCCCGAGGCAGCAATCCTGTGGGGGTGGGAGGTTAAAATCCAGTCCAGAAGGGAGTGGTTTTGAGATTGGTGGTTTAGGTGGGTGGGTTCCTGAATTAACTGGGAGAGATTTAGGGCTTTGATCCTCAGGGCAGCTGATTTGGTGGAGGAGGAGAGCCAGTCTAGATTGAAGACACCTAGTAAAATGAGTTCACCATTTGAAGTGGTCAAGGAAATTGTAGAAATGGCCTTGACGAGGGAGTCGGGTGAGGGCTTAGGAGGGATATACAGAACACCAATATAAAGGGGGGTGAATGAGGGAAAGGATAGGTGAGCAACTAAAGATTCATGGGAGGACAGGCAGGATTCCTTGAAAGTAATGGTGCACGTAATGAAGTGTCTGACATACAGCGTTACCCCCTGCCTTGCTTGCCTCAGTCCTGCTGGAACAAGATGTAGTTTGGGATGGCAAGAGAGGGGTTGGAGATTTTGGTGGAGAGCCATGATTCCGTGATACAGAGTATGTCTGGTTGGTACTGGTGTGCCCAGACGGAGAGGGCATCTAATTTTGAGAGTAGACAATAGACCCACTATGAGTGGGAGACAATTAAATTGGCATCTGTCTACTTTGTCTAACAACACCAAGTTAAAACATGTTCAGTTAACTAGAATATGCATTGTGTGCAAGTCTGCATAAAGCAATGTGAAACATCTTCTGATAGTGGGGAGGGAGATCCACATCAGAGATTCCTCATGCTAAAGTTCTGCCAGTGCTGGCTACCATTTCAGCAATGACTTTTGACTTGAGTTTCTGTTCCATCACCCTGAGGGCATGCAGTTTGTCAAACAGCAAAAGCTGCTATGATGTTGATTTTAACTAGAGGCAGTGGAATCAAACTCTTAGCCTCTGGCATACATAGAGACCTGGGAACTCACTGCTTTGCTTTTGCTATTGAGTTGCCTGCATTATCGCTTTATGAAACTGGTATTGAGGAAAAGGAGGCCATAGCTGCTAATTGTATTACATTTTGTGCAGTCATCAGTGGATTCATTCCACTGGACAGCAGTCCTGAGTCTGATGCATACTGTGCTGGGTATTATAGTCCACCTAATACAATAATTACTTATAACTCACTACATGAGAAAGGCCAAGGGGCACTTGGATTATTTTTGTTTTTCTGTCTTCCACTTACATTTAAGAAGAGGGAGCAGAGGAGCATGTCTTCTTCATGAGCACTAGGAGGCAGTATAGTGCAGTGGTTTAAGGATCTGAGCTGCAAACCTGGAGACCTGGGTTTGAATCCACAGCCCCCACTTGCATACTGTGTGACCCTGAGCAAGTCACTTAACTTCCTGTGCTCCCCAGGTTACACCTGTAAACAAGCTTTCAGCTTAGTGTGTCTCACCTGGTAAAACAAAAGTAAAAAAAAATCAGTTTTTATTAGTCACTTACATGATATGAAAAGCAATTTGATTATACTGGTTTGCATTTTTTTATACCAATGATTTGTAAACCTGCTTGTAGTTGCTGAGACAACTGCTATTTTGTAATACAAGGTCGCAGGCACAATTATGTTGCATCTCCTTTTCCAAACTGTCTTAAGCAACATTTCTGTTCAGGGACTTTAGTGTAAGTAGACCACTAAGTGACTGAGTAACAAAGGTAACTATACAGAGTAAAGAAACTGGTGCAGAATTGTCAGTGTACGAAAAGCATGGATGTTTCTGACAGGGGCTCTGTCCATACAGTTTGACTGTTGGTTGCTGCTGCAGACTAAAAAACAGTTAAACCTAACAAAGGAGAAATAGGAATGAGCAAATGTGAAGTAAGGATGAGAAACAGAAGAGAATATGGGAGGTAAGGTGAGACAGGGTATACAAACTTTGGAAAGAGGGTGCCTTCCTTTCAGTAATCAGCTGGCTCTTTGCCTTTCTGTTGCAAGACGCAGGCAGAGTCCTCATTTGTCCTCTACTGTCCAAATGACAACCTGTTTACTGCATGTATGAGAGGCAGTCTTTCTAGAGTGGACTTCTGCCTGACATTATCATATTTAATCTGAATCTCCTTCCTTTCTGCTGCCTGAACAGTATAGATTCTGACATATTATTTTCTACACTGTGCAGTGACCATGACTCATGGTGCAACATAATGTTTCCAACAGAAAGTAACCATTTGGATGCCAGAGTGATCAAGCTGCCATCAATTGGAATGGTCATTAGGCCCAGGCATGATACTACCATAGGATGTCTCAGCGGTCACAGCACTGCAGACCCTGGTTACATGTCAACATCCCACCACCATGACTGGCTCAATGGATGATCCTGGGCAAATTCCTTTTCTTCCCTGTGTGCCAGCCTTCCTATCTGTACAGTTTGAGCAAAGCAGGGCACAACTGGAAAAGACATGTTGCAATTTAGGAATGTTATCCAGGGAATAAAGAAGCACAAGATTGGGGTAAACAGAAATGTGAACTGTCCTGCCCTTTGCACTAAAGCTGTGATTGATTTCTTTGAATTAGCTAGAACTACACTGATACTTCTCAGATACTGAGGCTGGGGTGATTTCATTTCAAATCTTCAAGGACTGGGGCACAAATTCAAACATATCTTCGGCCAAAGTTGCCATCATTGTGGCTGTTTTATGCATCAAAACATTGACAATTTGGTCAGTGGCACATGTTTATCAACAACCCCAAATCATTTTTTATGACCAAGGTCAAACATTTTTTTGTTCCTGACTCCTTTGAGGATAACATGGTATAACAGGTCAAAACAATAAGCTGACATTGAATTTCCCAAGTAAAGAGAACTAATGATTACTACAAGTGACATAGTCTTCATCTATGTTTGAGTCCCAATATTCAATTAGCATATTCCTTTTATTAGAGGAAATTATACTGATCCAATATTTCCTGGTTAAAATTTCAGGTGCTCCAGACAGATAGTTCCCCTGAGGATCAGCTTACTACTAGCACTGACCCAGGGTCACTATACCAACATTACAAATAGAGATATTTTAAGGTCTTAAAATTCATTTTAGAAAGTATTGTCAGTCACAGGGTTCCGCCACTTTGCAAAGTTAATTTGCAAGATAAAGTGGCTCTTTGGGAAGTGGGGACTGTGACACTTGGACAGCTGGTTCTGATTACTCATTTTTTTTTGTAATATAAAAATGTGTTACTGAGTGTCTCGCATGAGACATGCTGAGACAGCCTGGGTGATGACCCCCCAAGTTTCAGATACAAGATGCTAACCTAAAAGCCAGGAGGTAATTAAAGACTAGAAGAGACATAAATTAAGGATCTCCTGTTTATGTGACTTAATTGTAGCTTGCCAGCTGGCAGGATAAAGATAAAACCATTTTATGACATCTTCAGAGGAAACACAGTTAATTTCACCTGGTGTTACAAAGCATATTACACCTCAGTGAGACCTGGCAGAGTAAGTCATAAAAGGTCTTTGATGTCAGTGAATGGCAGGAAGACACACTAGATCAAAGGGGTCATATGGGGAAACGAGTTTTTGCTGATGTCACCTTATTTAATTTACCTCCTGCTTAATAAGACATCCTGGTTGTATAATTTTTAATAAACAGAGGAGGAGCTAGGTGACATCACAGAGATGGCAGGTTCAAGACAGTTTTTTTAATTATACTGTGACTGACCTTTAGAGACATTCTTGTTTGGACTCTCTGAATTGAAAAGCATACAGAGGGAGTGAAATGGTAATTGAAAGGAATACAGAGAGAGTGAAATGGCACTGAAAAAGAACACAGAGGGAGTGAAAATAGTAGCTAAAAAGCATATAGAGGGAGTGAGAATAGTAATTGAAAAGCATACAGAGGAAGTGAAATGGTAATTGAAAAAGCATCTAGAGAGTGAAAATGAAAATTGAAAAAGAAAACAGAGGGAGTGAAATGGTAATTGAAAAGCATACAGAGAGAGTGAAATGGTAACTGAAAGGCATACAAATGAGCGTGAAAATGGTTCTGAAAAGCATACAGAGGGAGTAAAATGTAAATAGAAAGGTATCTGAGGAGTGAAAATGGTACTGAAAGGATCTCAGAGGGAGTGAAAATAGTACTAGAGGTATACAGAGGAGTGAAATGAAAATTGAAAAGAGCACAGAGGAGTAAAAATGGAATTGAAAGGTATACAGAGAGAGTAAAATGAAAATTGAAAGGTGCAATAGAGGAGTTAAAATGGAATTGAAAAGCATACAGAGAGAGGAAATGGTAACTGCAAGGAATATAAAGGGAGGAAAATGGAATTGAAAGGAATATAGAGGGTGGAAATGGTACTGAAAGTGCAATACAGAGAGTGAAATGGTACAGAAAAGAACACAGAGGGAGTGAAAATGGCACTGAAAGGTATATAGAGGAAGTGAAAATGGAAATTGAAAGGTATACAGAGAGAGTGAAAATGGTAATTGAAAAAGAACACAGAGGGGGAAAATAGAACTGAAAAGCATACAGAGGGAGGAAATGTAATTGAAAGGAAATATAGAGGGAGTGAAAATGGAAATGAAATGAAATATAGAGGGAGTGAAAATGGAAATTGAAAGGCATACAGAGAGAGGAAAATGGTAAATTGAAAGGAATACAGAGGGAGTGAAAATGAAAATTGAAAAGTATACAGAGGAGTGAAAATGAAAATTGAAAGGATACAGAGGAGTGAAAATGGTACTGAAAAGATACAGAGAGAGAAATTGCATTGAAAAAGAACACAGAGGGAGGAAAAGGCACTGAAAAAGCATACAGAGAGAGTGTAAATGGTAATTGAAAGGCATAAGAGAGAGTGAAATGGTACAGAAAAGAATCACAGAGGGAGTGAAAATGGTAATTGAAAGGCATATAGAGGAGTGAAAATGGTACTGAAAAGCATACAGAGAGAGTGAAAATGGTACTGAAAAGAACACAGAGGGAGTGAAAATGGTACTGAAAAGTATACAGAGAGAGTGAAAATGGTACTGAAAGGAATATAGAGGGAGTGAAAATGGTACTGAAAGAAATATAGAGGGAGGGAAAATGGTACTGAAAGGTATACAGAGAGAGTGAAAATGGTACTGAAAAAGAACACAGAGGGAGTAAAAATGGAAATTGAAAGGTATATAGAGGAGTGAAAAATGAAATTGAAAGGCATATAAGAGAGGAAAATGAAAATTGAAATGGTATACAGAGAGAGTGAAAATATAATTGAAAAACAACACAAAGGGAGTGAAAAATGGAAATTGAAAGGTATACAGAGAGAGTGAAAATGGTACTGAAAAGTATACAGAGAGAGGAAATGGTACTTAAAATGAACACACAGAGGGAGTGAAATGAAATTGAAAAGTATACAGAGAGAGTGAAAATGGTACTGAAAGGTATACAGGGAGCGTGAAAATGATACTGAAAAAGTATACAGAGGGAGTGAAAATGGTACTGAAAGGTATACAGAGGGAGTGAAAATGGTACTGAAAAAGTATACAGAGGGAGTGAAAATGGTACTGAAAGGAATACAGAGAGAGTGAAAATGGTACTGAGAAAGAACACAGAGGGAGTGAAAATAGTGCTGAAAAAGTATATAGAGGGAGTGAAAATGGTACTGAAAAAGTATACAGAGGAAGTGAAATGGAATTGAAAAAGCATACAGAGAGAGTGAAATGGTAAGTGAAAATGAACACAGAGGGAGGGAAATGGTAATTGAAAAGCATACAGAGAGTGAAAATGGACTGAAAGGTATACAGGAGTTTTAAATGGAATTGAAAAAGCATACAGAGGGAGTGAAAATGGCACTGAAAGGCATACAGAGGGAGTGAAATGGAACTGAAAGGAACAAGAGGGAGGGAAATGGTCTCTGAAGGGTATACAGAGGGAGTGAAATGAAAATTGAAAAAGAACACAGAGGGAGCAAAAATGGCAATTGAAAGGTATACAGAGAGAGGAACTAAACTGAAAGGTATACAGAGGGAGTAAAATGGTAATTGAAAAAGAACACAGAGGGAGGAATATGAAATTTGAAAAACATACAGAGTGTGAAAATCGTACTGAAAGGAATATAGAGGAGTGGAAAATGGTACTGAAAGGTATACAGAGAGAGTGAAAAATGGTACTGAAAGGTATACAGAGAGAGTGAAAAATGATACTGAAAGGTATACAGAGAGAGTGAAAATAGTACTGAAAAAGAACACAGAGGGAGTGAAAATGGTACTGTAAAAGTATACAGAGGGAGTGAAAATGGTACTGAAAAAGTATACAGAGAGAGTGAAAATGGTACTGAAAAAGAACACTGAGGGAGTGAAAATGGTACTGAAACAGTATACAGAGGGAGTGAAAATGGTACTGAAAGGTATACAGTGGGAGGAAACTGGACTGAAAAGCATACAGAGGGAGGAAATGAAAATTGAAAGGAATACAGAGAGAGTGAAAATATTACTGAAAAAGAACACAGAGGGAGTGAAAATGGTACTGAAAGGTATACAGAGGGAGTGAAAATGGTACTGAAAGGTATACAGAGAGAGTGAAAATGGTACTGAAAAAGAACACAGAGGGAGTGAAAATGGTACTGAAAAAGTATACAGAGGGAGTGAAAATGGTACTGAAAGGTATACAGGGAGCGTGAAAATGGTACTGAAAAAGTATACAGAGGGAGTGAAAATGGTACTGAAAGGTATACAGAGGGAGTGAAAATGGTACTGAAAAAGTATACAGAGGGAGTGAAAATGGTACTGAAAGGAATACAAAGAGAGTGAAAATGGTACTGAAAAAGAACACAGAGGGAGTGAAAATAGTGCTGAAAAAGTATGTAGGGGAGTGAGAATAGTACTGAAAAAGTATACAGAGGGAGTGAAAATGGTACTGAAAAAGGATACAGAGAGAGTGAAAATAGTAATTGAAAAAGAACACAGAGGAAGTGAAATGGAAATTGAAAAAGTATACAGAGAGTCAAAATGAAAATTGAAAGGTATACAATGAGCATGAAAATGGTAATTGAAAAGTATACAGAGGGAGAAAAATGGTACTGAAAGGCATTCAGAGGGAGTGAAAATGGTACTGAAAGGAACACAGAGGGAGTGAAAATAGTACTGAAAGGAATACAGAGGGAGTGAAAATAATACTGAAAGGAATACAGAGGGAGTGAAAATAATACTGAAAGGAATACAGAGGGAGTGAAAATAATACGGAAAGGAATACAGAGGGAGTGAAAATGGTACAGAAAAAGAACACAGAGGGAGTCAAAATGGTACTGAAAGGTATACAGGAGCGTGAAAATAGTATTGAAAAAGTATACAGAGGGAGTGGAAATGTTACTGAAAGGTATACAGCGAAAGTGAATATGGTACTGAAAAAGTAAACAGAGGGAGTGAAAATGGTACTGAAAGGAATACAGAGAGAGTGAAAATAAATTGAAAAAGAAACACAGAGGGAGTGAAAATAGTGCTGAAAAAGTATAAAGAGGGAGTGAGAATAGTACTGAAAAAGTATACAGAGGAAGTGAAAATTGTACTGAAAAAGTATACAGAGAGAGTGAAAATGGTACTGAAAGGTATACAATGAGCGTGAAAATGGTTCTGAAAAAGTATACAGAGGGAGTCAAAATGGTACAGAAAGGTATTCAGAGGGAGTGAAAATGGTACTGAAAGGATCACAGAGGGAGTGAAAATAGTACTGAGAGGTATACAGAGGGAGTGAAATGAAATTGAAAAAGGCACAGAGGGAGAAAAATGGCAATTATAGGATACAGAGAGAGTGAAATGAAAATTGAAAGGTGCACAGAGGGAGTGAAAATGGTACTGAAAAAGAACACAGAGGGAGTAAAAATGGTACTGAAAAGTATACAGAGAGAGTCAAAATGGTACTGCAAGGAATATAAAGGGAGTGAAAATGGTACTGAAAGAAATATAGAGGGTGTGAAAAAGGTACTGAAAGGTATACAGAGAGAGTGAAAATGGTACTGAAAAACAACACTGAGGGAGTGAAAAATGTACTGAAAGGTATATAGAGTGAGTGAAAAATGGTACTGAAAGGTATACAGAGAGAGTGAAAATGGTACTGAAAAAGAACACAGAGGGAGTGAAAATGGTACTGAAAAAGTATACAGAGGGAGTGAAAATGGTAATTGAAAAGTATACAGAGAGTGAAATGGCAATTGAAAAAGAACACAGAGGGAGTGAAAATGGAATTGAAAAAGCATACAGAGATAGTGAAAATGGCAATTGAAAGGCATACAGGGAGCATGAAAATGGTACTAAAAAGCATAATGGAGGAGTGAAAATGTTAATTGAAAGAAATAGAGAGAGTGAAATGGTACTGAAAAGAACACAGAGGGAGTGAAAAAGGCACTGGAAAAGCATACAGAGAGTGAAATGGAAATTGAAAGGAATATAGAGGGAGTGAAATGGCAATTGAAAGAAATATAGAGGAGGGAAATGGTAATGAAAGGCATACAAGAGAGAGTGAAAATGGAAATTGAAAAGAACACAGAGGGAGTAAAAATGGTAATTGAAAGGTATATAGAGGGAGTGAAAATGGCACTGAAAGGCATACAAAGAGAGGAAAATGGAAATTGAATGGTATACAGAGGAGTGAAATGATAATTGAAAAAGAACACAGAGGGAGTGAAAATGGTACTGAAAAAGCATACAGAGGGGTGAAATGAAAATTGAAATGGAACATAGAGGGAGTGAAAATGGCAATTGAAAGGCATACAGAGAGAGTGAAATGGTAATTGAAAAAGAACACCGAGGGAGTGGAAAAATGGACTGAAAGGCTCACAGAGAGAATGAAAAACAATTGAAAGGCATACAGAGAGTGAAATGGTAATTGAAAAGAATACAGAGGGAGGAAATGGTACTGAAAAAGCATACAGGAGAGTGAAAATGGAAAATTGAAAAGAAGCATACAGAGGGAGTGAAAATGGTAATTGAAAAGCATACAGAGAGAGTGAAATGATAATTGAAAATGAACACAGAGGGAGTGAAAATGGAATTGAAAAAGCATACAGAGCGAAAGTGAAATGAAAATTGAAAGGTATACAGGGAGTGTGAAATGATACTGAAAAGCATACAGAGGGAGTGAAAATGGCACTGAAAGGTATACAGACAGAGTGAAATGGAAATTGAAAAAGCATACAGAGGGAGGAAATGGTAAATTGAAAGGAATACAGAGAGGAAATGGTAATTGAAAAAGAACACAGAGGGAGTGAAAAAGGTAATTGATAGGTATACAGAGAGTGAAAATGGTAATGAAAGGCATAGAGAGAGTGAAAATGGTAATTGAAAAGAACACAGAGGGAGTGAAAATGGTAATTGAAAAAGCATACAGAGGAGTGAAAATGGAATTGAAAGGCATAATAGGAGCGTGAAATGGAATTGAAAAAGCATACAGAGGTAGTGAAATTGGTAATTGAAAGGCATACAGAGGGAGTGAAATGAAAATTGAAAAGCATACAGAGGGAGTGAAAATGGTAATTGAAAGGAATACAGAGAGAGTGAAATGGTAATTGAAACGTATACAGGAGCGTGAAATGGTACTTGAAAAGGCATACAGAGGGAGTGAAATGGAACTTGAAAGGCATACAGAGGAGAGAAATGGAAATTGAAAAGCATACAGAGAGAGTGAAAATGGTAATTGAAAAGAACACAGGGGAGGAAAATGGTACTGAAAAAGTATACAGAGAGAGTGAAAATGGTACTGAAATGTATACAGGGAGCGTGAAAATGGTACTGAAAAAGTATACAGAGGGAGTGAAAATGGTACTGAAAGGTATACAGAGGGAGTGAAAATAGTACTGAAAGGAACACAGAGGGAGTGAAAATGGTACTGAAAGGTATACAGAGGGAGTGAAAATGGTACTGAAAAAGAACACAGAGGGAGTAAAAAATGGTATTGAAAGGTATACAGAGAGAGTGAAACTGGTATTGAAAAGGCATACAGAGGGAGTGAAAATGGAAATTGAAAAGAACACAGAGGGAGTGAAAATGGAATTGAAAAGATACAGAGGGAGTGAAATGAAATTGAAAAAGCATACAGAGAGTGAAAATGAAAATTGAAAGGAATACAGAGGGAGTGAAATGGTAATGAAAGGTATACAGAGAGTGAAAATAGTCACTGAAAAAGAACACAGAGGGAGTGAAAATGGAAATTGAAAAGCATACAGAGAGAGTGAAAATGCACTGAAAAGAACACAGAGGGAGTGAAAATGGTAATTGAAAAGCATACAGAGAGAGTGAAAATGGAAATTGAAAAAGAACACAGAGGGAGTGAAATGGTAATTGAAAAGCATACAGAGAGAGTGAAAATGGCACTGAAAGGTCATACAGGAGCGTGAAATGGTAATTGAAAAAGCATAGAGGGAGTGAAAATGGTAATTGAAAAGGAACACAGAGAGAGTGAAATGGTAATTGAAAAGCAACACAGAGGGAGTGAAATGGTAATTGAAAAAGCATACAGAGGGAGTGAAAATGGTATTGAAAAGCATACAGAGGAGTGAAATGGTAATTGAAAAAGTATACAGAGAGAGTGAAAATGGAATTGAAAGGATACAGAGGGAGGTGAAAATGGATCTGAAAAGCATACAGAGGGAGTGAAAATGGAATTGAGAAAGGTATACAGAGGGAGTGAAAATGGAAATTGAAAAGATACAGAGGGAGTGAAAATGGTAGTGAAAGGTATACAGAGGGAGTGAAAATGGTACTGAAAAATATACAGAGGGAGTGAAAATGGTACTGAAAAAGAATACAGAGGGAGTGAAAATGGTACTGAAAGGTATACAGAGGGAGTGAAAATGGTACTGAAAAAGAACACAGAGGGAGTGAAAATGGTACTGAAAAAGTATACAGAGGGAGTGAAAATGGTACTGAAAGGTATTCAGAGGGAGTGAAAATGGTACTGAAAGGATCACAGAGGGAGTGAAAATAGTACTGAGAGGTATACAGAGGGAGTGAAAATGGTACTGAAAAAGAGCACAGAGGGAGTAAAAAATGGTACTTGGTACTGATAGGTATACAGAGAGAGTGAAATGAAAATTGAAAGGTGTACAGAGGGAGTGAAAATGGAAATTGAAAAAGAACACAGAGGGAGTAAAATGGCAATTGAAAAGCATACAGAGAGAGTCAAATGGAATTGCAAGGAATATAAAGGGAGTGAAATGGAAATTGAAAGAAATACAGAGGGTGTGAAAATGGCACTGAAAGGTATACAGAGAGAGTGAAATGGCACTGAAAAGACACAGAGGGAGTGAAAATGGCAATTGAAAAGTATATAGAGGAGTGAAAATGGTAATTGAAAGGTATACAGAGAGAGTGAAAATGGTAATTGAAAAAGAACACAGAGGGAGTGAAAATAGTAATTGAAAAGTCATACAGAGGGAGTGAAATGAAAATTGAAAAAGCATACAGAGAGTGAAATGGTAATTGAAAAAGAACACAGAGGGAGTGAAAATGGTACTGAAAAAGTATACAGAGATAGTGAAAATGGTACTGAAAGGTATACAGGGAGCATGAAAATGGTACTAAAAAAGTATACGGAGGGAGTGAAAATGTTACTGAAAGAAATACAGAGAGAGTGAAATGGAAATTGAAAAAGAACACAGAGGAGGAAAAGGCACTTGAAAAGCATACAGAGAGTGAAATGAAAATTGAAAGGAATATAGAGGGAGTGAAAATGGTACTGAAAGAAATATAGAGGGAGGGAAAATGGTACTGAAAGGTATACAGAGAGAGTGAAAATGGTACTGAAAAAGAACACAGAGGGAGTAAAAAATGGTACTGAAAGGTATATAGAGGGAGTGAAAAATGGTAATGAAAGGTATACAAAGAGAGTGAAAAACGGTACTGAATGGTATACAGAGGGAGTGAAAATGTTACTGAAAAAGAACACAGAGGGAGTGAAAATGGAAATTGAAAAAGCATACAGAGGGGTGAAATGAAAATTGAAATGGAATATAGAGGGAGGAAAATGAAAATTGAAAGGTATACAGAGAGTGAAATGGTAATTGAAAAAGAACACTGAGGGAGTGAAAATGGCACTGAAAGGCTACACAGAGAGAATGAAAATGGAAATTGAAAGGTATACAGAGAGAGTGAAATGGTAATTGAAAAGAATACAGAGGGAGTGAAAATGAAAATTGAAAAGCATACAGAGAGAGTGAAATGGTAATTGAAAAGCATACAGAGGGAGTGAAATGGTAATTGAAAAGCATACAGAGAGAGGAAATGGTAATTGAAAATGAACACAGAGGGAGTGAAAATGGTACTGAAAAAGCATACAGAGCGAGTGAAAATGTAAATTGAAAGGTACAAGGAGTGAAATGGATACTGAAAAGTATACAGAGGGAGTGAAATGGCAACTGAAAGGTATACAGAGGAGTGAAAATGGTACTGAAAAAGCATACAGAGGGAGTGAAATGGAAATTGAAAGGAATACAGAGAGTGAAAATGGTAATTGAAAAAGAACACAGAGGAGTGAAATGGTAATTGAAAGGATACAGAGAGAGTGAAAATGGTAATGAAAGGTATACAGAGAGAGTGAAAATGGAAAATTGAAAAGTATACAGAGGGAGTGAAAATGAAAATTGAAAAGCATACAGAGAAGTGAAAATGGAAAATTGAAAGGCATACAGGAGCGGAAATGGTAATTGAAAAAGCATACAGAGGAGTGAAAATGGTAAATTGAAAGGCATACAGAGGGAGTGAAATGGCACTGAAAAGCATACAGAGGAGGAAAATGGTAATTGAAAGGAATACAGAGAGAGTGAAATGGTATTGAAACGTATACAGGGAGAGTGAAAATGTAACTGAAAAGGCATACAGAGGGAGTGGAAATGGTACTGAAAGGTATACAGAGGAGAGAAATGGTACTGAAAAGTATACAGAGAGAGTGAAAATGGTACTGAAAAAGAACACAGAGGGAGTGAAAATGGTACTGAAAAAGTATACAGAGAGAGTGAAAATGGTACTGAAATGTATACAGGGAGCGTGAAAATGGTACTGAAAAAGTATACAGAGGGAGTGAAAATGGTACTTGAAATTGAAAGGTATTAGAGGAGGAAACTGAGTAATTGAAAGGAACACAGAGGGAGTGAAAATGGTACTGAAAGGTATACAGAGGGAGTGAAAATGGTACTGAAAAAGAACACAGAGGGAGTAAAAAATGGTACTGAAAGGTATACAGAGAGAGTAAACTGGTACTGAAAGGTATACAGAGGGAGTGAAAATGGTACTGAAAAAGAACACAGAGGGAGTGAAAATGGAAATGAAAAAGCATACAGAGGGAGTGAAAATGGAACTGAAAAAGCATACAGAGAGAGGAAATGGTAATTGAAAAGGAATACAGAGGGATGAAATGGTACTGAAAGGCATACAGAGAGAGTGAAAGAATATTGAAAAAGAACGCAGAGGGAGTGAAATGGAAATTGAAAAGCATACAGTGAGAGTGAAAATGTAATTGAAAAGAACACAGAGGGAGTGAAAATGGAAATTGAAAAGCATACAGAGAGAGTGAAATGGAAATTGAAAAAGAACACAGAGGGAGTGAAAATGATAATTGAAAAGTATACAGAGAGAGTGAAAATGGACTGAAAGGCATACAGGGAGTGAAAATGGTAATTGAAAGAAGTATAGAGGGAGTGAAAATGGTACTGAAAAGGTATACAGAGGGAGTGAAATCGCACTGAAAAGTATACAGACTGAGTGAAAATGGTACTGAAAGGAATACAGAGAGAGTGAAAATGGTACTGAAAAAGACACAGAGGGAGTGAAAACTGGTACTGAAAGGTATACAGAGAGAGTGAAAATGGTACTGAAAAAGAACACAGAGGGAGTGAAAATGGTATTGAAAGGTATACAGGGAGCGTGAAAATGGTATTGAAAAAGTATACAGAGGGAGTGAAAATGGTACTGAAAGGTATACAGAGGGAGTGAAAATGGTACTGAAAAAGTATACAGAGGGAGTGAAAATGGTACTGAAAGGAATACAGAGAGAGTGAAAATGGTACTGAAAAAGAACACAGAGGGAGTGAAAATGGTGCTGAAAAAGTATATAGAGGGAGTGAGAATACTACTGAAAAAGTATACAGAGGAAGTGAAAATGGTACTGAAAAAGTAGACAGAGAGAGTGAAAATGGTACTGAAAGGTATACAATGAGCTGGAAAATGGTTCTGAAAAGCATACAGAGGAGTAAAATGGAAACAGAAAGGTATCTAGAGGGAGTGAATATGAAAATTGAAAGGATCACAGAGGGAGTGGAAATGAAAATTGAAAGGTATACAGAGGGAGAGAAAATGGTACTGAAAAAGTATACAGAGGGAGTGACAATGGTAATTGAAAAAGCATACAGAGAGTGAAATGAAAATTGAAAAAAAAACAGAGGGAGTGAAAATGGTACTGAAAAAGTATACAGAGAGAGTGAAAATGGTACTGAAATGTATACAGGGAGCGTGAAAATGGTACTGAAAAAGTATACAGAGGGAGTGAAAATGGTACTGAAAGGTATACAGAGGGAGTGAAAATGGTACTGAAAGGAACACAGAGGGAGTGAAAATGGTACTGAAAGGTATACAGAGGGAGTGAAAATGGTACTGAAAAAGAACACAGAGGGAGTAAAAAATGGTACTGAAAGGTATACAGAGAGAGTGAAACTGGTACTGAAAGGTATACAGAGGGAGTGAAAATGGTACTGAAAAAGAACACAGAGGGAGTGAAAATGGTAATTGAAAAAGCATACAGAGGGAGTGAAAATGGTACTGAAAAAGCATAATAGACTGGAGTGAAATGAAAATTGAAAGGAATACAGAGAGAGTGAAAATGGTACTGAAAAAGACACAGAGGGAGTGAAAACTGGTACTGAAAGGTATACAGAGAGTGAAAATGGTACTGAAAAAGAACACAGAGGGAGTGAAAATGGTACTGAAAGGTATACAGGGAGCGTGAAAATGGTATTGAAAAAGTATACAGAGGGAGTGAAAATGGTACTGAAAGGTATACAGAGGGACTGAAAATGGTACTGAAAAAGTATACAGAGGGAGTGAAAATGGTACTGAAAGGAATACAGAGAGAGTGAAAATGGTACTGAAAAAGAACACAGAGGGAGTGAAAATAGTGCTGAAAAAGTATATAGAGGGAGTGAAAATGGTACTGAAAAAGTATACAGAGGAAGTGAAAATGGTACTGAAAAAGTATACAGAGAGAGTGAAAATGGTACTGAAAAAGAACACAGAGGGAGGAGGCGAGGACAACCAGTTGAGACTGAAGTCACTCATTAAATAAAGTTCACCTAATGTTGTGTGTGACATAATGGTGGTGGCGGATCGAGGACAACTGCAGAATTGAGGCCAGGATGGCAGTAAATTGCTGTTACATAAATGGGGATGGAGAAAGGCAGGGACAGTTTTATAACGAGTGCCTCATAAGCAGATGGAACAGATGAGGATAGGATAGTAGTAACTCGAAGTGAAGAGGAGGAGGTATAAATTGCCAGTCCACCACCTCGGGTTGCTTGGTCTTGACAGGATAGTGTATAGCCTGGAGACAATGATGGTAGTGTCAGAGATCATGCTGTTTAACCATGTTTCAGATAGGATGAGGATATCAGGGTTTAATGAAATAGCAAGTGGTTGGAGCAAGTTGAGTTTTGGAAGTAGGTTCCGTATATTAAGGTGAATGATCTTAAGTCTTCGAGGAAGGAGTGGAGTAGCTGAAGATGTTGAGTTAAGGTGTGAGTGGCTGCACAGAGGACCAGCTGTATGGGCAGGACCTGGTTGGGGCTACTATCCCCAGCAGAGAGTAGGAGTAGTGCAATAATGATGAAACGGAGCTTGGTATTTTTATACTAGGAGCAGGAGCCCATGGCATATGGGTGTTGGTGGGGGGCTAGGTGATAGAGGTGGCCATGCAATTAATTGCAGTAGTAGGGCATATGAATATGGCATAAGAATGAGTGAGGCAAGTGGCCTGACCAGACAAGCGTCAAATTTAGTTTGATAGTGGAAGAAAGCGCTGCCAAGGGAACTTTGGGTTGAGGAGAGAAGGAGTGCAGTGAAGGGGGTGGTATGGTGGGCTTGGAGGTAAGATGGTAGGGGATATGGTGAGAAGAGGAAGAAGATAGTGTATAGGCACAGGATAGTAAGCATTGTTGTGGATAAATCCTGTAATAAATTAGCTCTCTGTTAAAGGAGGCACCAGTAAATAGGAATGAGCACTAAGAGAGGGGAGTTTAATCATGAAGGTAATTGAACTCCCTCTAGTGGTGCTGGAGCAAAATGAACAGATGGGAAACCTGACACTTAGACATGTGATGAATAGAGCTCTATATAAGAAAAGCGCAAAGTGGTGCAGGAGAGGCGGGAGGGCAGCCAGCACAAAGTGCCTGTGGGAATTTCAACTACCGGACTTAGAGCAGTTGGTGGCTTGGTCAGGGCCAGCTGCACTGCTCAGAGGAGCATTGAAAGGTCCATGGAGTAGGAAGTGCCCAAATTTGGGCCTCTGCTAAAGGAATAAAGTGATTAAATTAATGTTTAAGTTGGTGGGTGGGGGGCAGACAGGTCGAGGAGACAGAGATCAGCAGGGCTGGGCGTAGAGCAAATTAACAGGACAATAGGAGAGGAGACGGAATGCCTAGGGTAGGAAAAAAGGCAGATATCATAGCACAGTACTTTTACTTAAAATACACTTAACATTAAACATTAAAACTTAGTTGGACTATGAAATTTAAACCACAGATAAATACATTTTGTAGTAAAATTAGTAAATTATAACGCAAAGGTGTCGCTGGAGCTTCAAAGTGTAGAGCAGCCAGTGAAAATGCTCATAGAGGGCAGCCAATCAGAGTACAGGAAGAAAAGTGCCTGAATCTGATTGGTTGCTGGAAGCTACCATATCTTTCTTCTTTGAACTACAGGCTGTAGAGCATGGGTGACAGCTTGGTCAGGGCCAGCCACTTGCTCAGAGGGTGTTCAGAGGTCTGGGAAGCAGGAAGAGCCTGAAGTTAGGCCGCTGCTTTCTTCTTTGAACTGCAGGCCATAGAGCATGGGCAGTGGCTTGGTCAGGACCAGCTGCACTGCTCAAGAACGTTCATGGGTCTGGGAAGGAGGAACCACCCAAAGTCGGGCCTCCACTAAAGGAATCAAGGAAAAGAGCTGTGCTTAAATTAATGTTTCAACTGGTGGATATGGGGCAGACAGGTGAGGAGACAGAGATCAGCAGGGGTGGGCGTTAAACAAACTTACAAATTAACAAGACAATAGGAGAGGAGACAGGGTAGAAAAGGTAGGTATCATAGCATAGTACTTTTGCTTAGAATTTTACTTAGGTCAGGCCAGGCACTTCTTGGAGGAGCACTGAAGGTCTGGGAAGAGAGCACCAACAGTCAGGCCTCCACTTTCTTCTTTCAACTGCAGGCTGTAGAGTTTGGGCAGCAGCTTGGTCTGGGCCAGCTACACTGCTCAGAGGATCATTGAAAGGTCTGGAAGGAGGGCGTGCCGAGTTAGCCTCTCTTTCTTCTTTCAACTACAGCCATAGGCGTGGATGGCACCTGATCGAACCAACAGCACTGCTGAGAGGAGTGTTGAAAGGTCTGGGAAGGAGGAAAGCCTGAAACTAGGTGGATCTAGTAGCGATTCAGCTCAAGACATCAAGGAGAGAGACCTGTGAGGCTCTGTGCTGCCTTTTCACAGAAGAACTGCATCACCTCCTGTGGGTAATCCTCCAGTCCAAGGGATTAGAAGTGGAACTGCCTGCCAGCAGACCAGAAAGGTTGCTCAACAAGTTAGCTGAGATTCCGGATGGCCAAACAAAGAGAAGAGAGAAGAAAAGAGTAGTTTGATGTTTGCTCAGCTAGATATGCTGAGGCCTACAGGGTGTGGAGACACTGAACCAGGGACTCCTATGCCAAAATTCTGCAGCTATTCCAGTCAGTAGAGACTTTTCTTTTTTAAAGCCCAGCTGGAGGGTTGGTTCTACGATGCCTGTTCAACAGTTTTGTCAACCTGCATCACAGTGACATAATTTATGTCAACTGCAAGTTGCAGTTGACATAAATCCTGATGGACTCATCATCCTTTTTTCTATAGGGGGGCTTCACCCCCGAATCCACCATGCAGAGGGCTCTGCCCTCCCCCATTCTATTTATAATCAACTCTGAGTAAGACTTGATTAGGGAGGGAGTACAGGACCAGGAGACAGTGTGCCCCCTGTCTCTGGCACAACATAGTGACCTGTTAACAAACTGTCAATTTTGTCCAGAACGTCATAGATCACTGTGTTGTGTGTCACTGTTGAGAGGTATACCTGGAGGTTCACCAGCACCCAGACTCAACTTAGCCATACAAGAGATATTCTTCCTCTGAGCCTATTTATTTATTTATTTATTTACAAGATTTACCAGGAAGGCATACTGAACAACATGCTCGATTCCAGATGCCACCTGGGGGCCTAGCCCAATACATGGCATATAGAAGAACAATGACAAGTACAGTGATTGAAAATACAGAACATAGCATATGATTTGTACAATTATAATACAGTTTTTGAATATGAAGTACATAGGATATAGATATCACGAATACTTCAAGTATAGTAATACAGTAGTTTACAGACAGATATACATAACACTGTACATTATTTAATTTATAAAGGGCTATAACTTATAGCATTAGCAGGAGTAGCTGGAGGAGAAGTGTGCTTGGAGTAGTCTGATGCGGTGACCGGGATTTTAGTGCGTGTCTGATGGGGTGGGGAGGCATTCCAGATCTGTGGGATTGTGAATTTAAAGCTGACTGGCCTTTGGTAGTGTGCATAAATGGGACATGTAGATGTCTGGGGTCTGTGCCTCTTAGAAGTACACAGGGGAGGATGTTGGAATAAAGTAGATTCAAGATGGGGGAGGGAGAGGGTCCAGAATTGCTTAGCAAACCTAAGCAGTTTATTAATCTCCGATCATGGAAATAGTGGGCTAGAGCTATATAAAGTACAGTGGTGAGTGGATTGTGGGGAGTAGAGGGTGAAATGACAGAAGGAGTGGAATAGGGTGTCTAGGCTTGCCAGGGTGGACGCAGGGGCGATAAAGTAAACTATGTCACTATAATCCAGTACAGGGAGTATCATTTTTTGTACTATGGCATGCCTCGTTTGCTTAGGGAGACAGGTTTTGTTTTGATAGAGTGTCCCCAGCTTTGGGAGCAGCCTCTTATGCAGGGAGTCTATGTGAGAGGTGAAATCAGGTGTTGGTCAAGCCAGATGCCTAGATATCTAAAGTTAGAGCATTGCTCAAGGGTGCCCTTCAGGGTTGAGAAAAGGGGACACGGGTTTGTGGGAGAAGTCTTTGTTGGGGAGCCAAATGTAAGTGACACCACACCATTTTTCAAGGTTTAGAGATAGCTGATTTGTCATGAACCAGTGCTGGATGGCTGAAGTCCTCCTGAAGGAGAGATGCTACACTGCTTGTTGAGGAGCCAGATGTGTACAGAACTGTATCATCTCATACATTTGGATGGAAGAGTGGGAGCATGCAGAGGGTGGCCATTAAGAAAAATGGAAAAGAGTATTAGTCCTAGGACTGATCCTTGAGGACTCCTGATTGACTGGAAGGGGTTTGTTGTGTGAGGAGGTCAGTCTGACCACTTGCATCCTATCCCGCTAGATAGTCTTGGAATCAGTCTATAGCTGAGTGAGCTAGACCTGCATCCTTAAGTTTTGAGATAAGTAGAGAATGCGAGGCGGTATCGAAAGCCTTTGCTAGATCTATAAAAATGGCTGTGGTGATGTGTCCTTTAGCCGATGCCTGTGAGGATGTTCCTGGTGACACGTGAGAGGAGTGATGGTAGAATGGGATTTGCAGAGTCAGATTGGAAAGGAGTAAAAAAGGAGGAGGCATCGAAGAACTGGGAGAGTTGGGACAGGACCAGTCATTCCTGAAGTCTGGCCAGGATTGGGAGTAGGGAGATAGGTCTACAGTTGCCTGGGGAGGAGGGGTCACCGCCTTTAAGGAGGGGTATGGCAGTGGCCATTTTCCAAGTCGTTTGGACCTTACCCAGAGAGAAAGAGAGTTTGAAGAGTGAGGCCAGTGGGGTGGCTATGGCAGGGGCTGACAGGAATAGCATCTTGGCGTCCAGAGATGACAGGCATTTGCCTTTGTTAGGGTTCAGTGCCCGTAGGAGTGGAGGACTTCTTTGGGGGAAACTGGTTGGAATACAAAGGTGGGACTGGGGGTGAGTGCTAGGTGTGGGTGCTGTGTGGATGGGCTGGGGTGTGTATATTCAGGAGGGAGGATAGAGGTTGTCAGCACAGCTGAGAAATGGATGTTGAAAGCTTCAGCAACACAGATGGGGTCGAGATGAGGGTCCCATTTACTAAAATTGTTGGGGGAGGTGGTTGGGTTGGGGAGAGAGCAAGGATTTGAGGTTTCCAGAAGTCCGAGAGGTGGTTAGATTTTTGCTAAAGAAGATAGGAAGTAGGACTTTTTGCTTGGTGAATGCTATTTGTGCAAGCATTTTGAAGGGCTCTGTAGGTGTAAGAAAGGCCTAGCAGCCAGTTTCTTATAAGCTTTCCAGGCATGGTCCCTGGTGTGGCAATTTCTGATTATGTCAGCCATGATCCATCCGGGGTGTGCTCCTCAAACTCGTTTTGTGCGTGGTGGGCGTCTTGTCCCATACTTTTAGGAATCTGAATTTAAATGCATTAAAGGCATCATCAATGGAAAATGCCTCAGTGATGCAGGATCAGTTTACCCTACCCAGGTCCACCAGGAGAGATACTAGGTCTAGGGAGTTGTATGACATGGTGCAGTGTCTTTGGGGGGGGAGAGGGGCTATGAACCTTCCTGATCAGGTAAGCCATGTGATGGTCACTAATGGAGCCAGGAAGTAGGCTTGCTTTAAGGATTCTATGTGGGTGCATGGTGAGGGCCCAGTCCAGTAGGGAGTATTTTTTTGTCTTGTGGTTAAGTCTGGTAGGCTCCTTTATAAGTTGCGTGAGGTTTGGGCCTTTATTTTAGTCTTCAGGTGGGCTTTTCAACTCCTAACCAATTGGCATTATAATCCCTGTGGCATGGAGCTCACATCCTTTAGCTAGGGACTGTAACGTGGTTAGATGGGAGAGGATATCATCAGTGGGTGTGCATGGGGAGCAGTATGTGCTTGCCATGTATATAGGAGAAATACAAGGAAGTGATGGTTAAATAGTGTAGGTCTATGTTTTGAGGAGAGAGGGATCTCCACAGTAGCGAGTGATGACTGTTTGAGATATATGTAGCCATGCCTCCACCTTTCTTTTTCCCTCACCTGTCATGCCTTATTATTGTGTATCCTGGGATGGAGACTGCAGCATCCATATGATGTGGTTTTAGCCAGGTTTTGGAGATGGTCAGTATGTTGGGGTGTAGTGTTAATGTGATTGGTTGTAGCAGTGAGATTTTGGATAGCAGGCTGCAGGTATTTAGGTGGAGTATGTGTAGGCCTTGGGGAGAGTGAAAGGGGTGGGTGTGGTGGTTGGGTTTGGATCTGGGTTTACCTCTATGTCCCCTGATGGGAGCAGGAGAAGGGCACAGAGATGCATCATTTTTGTCCTGAAATAGATTTTGCATGTGTTGGTGTTTCAGCGAAGAGAGGAAGCTGATGGGTGACAGAGGGTTGATGATTTTAAGATCGAGAGCCCTGGGTGAAAGAGGGGGCAGGATTGCAGCATGTATGCCATAGTGGACATGAACCAAGTTCAGTCACGGCAAGTGAGGAAGCACCAAGGTGTGGCTGCGGGGTGCACCGAGGGGCAGAGTCGGTGGGGGTTCCCTCATTGGGAGGGTTGTGGGTGGTAGAAGTTTGTGTTGCCATAGAGGCAAAGGAATGTAGTGAGAACAACATCCCTGGGCAGGTATATAAAATTAATTGCTAGAAAATTGGTAGGTGCTCTCTAGTGGAGGCAGCTGATAAGCTGCAAATGAGAAAGTGGGCTGTTAGGTTTTATTCAGTCATGTGACTACTGCCTGTATAGCCTATAAGAGGAGGAACTGACCAAGGGTGGTGGTGAGTTGGCATGTAGCGCCTGTGGGGTAGGAGCACACACAAGCACAGAGAAGCAGCAGTGGACAAATAGATTTGTAAATGAAATCAGCAGTTTTCCATTTGAAATTAGCACCTGAATTTGCGCTCTGCTGCCATTTATCCCATACCTGGTGCTTTGGGGGCTTCAAGGTCACTTGTGGTGCAGTGGAGGGCTGGCAATTTGTCCTGGAGCCCTCCACGACCCTATGCCGGCTTCTGTGGAGGAAAGAGGATTTTAAAGAAAAACAGTGGAGGAGTTATATTACAGCTTCGGTAAGTAAACAGACAATTGGAGCAGGGATCGTGATGGTGCTTGATTACAAGTGTGGTGCAAGTAGAAATTGAGCTAACTAATTTTGGTAGTAGGGGACCTGGGACCACGCAGTTAATGGCCACTGTGACCCTGGCGTTGGCGTGGTCATGCTGATCAGAGTTGGGCAGCCTCTACACTCGAGCAGCTGTATGGGTACTAGCATTTCTTTAGGGCACCAGAGACTACAGGAGTCGGGGCTTCCACACTTCGATAGCTGCTCAGGCAAATTCTGCACTGGCTGGAAGCAGTTTTTTTTTTGTTTTCTATTTTGTGCAGTAATGGAAATTAAGGGCTCAAGAGCCTTATTGCTGCAGACTGCTAGATTGCTGATTGCCTAATCGCACTGAGGCATGAGTTACCAGGGGAAAAAATACCAGTCCTAAAAGCTCCACTCAGTACTATGCTTTACACAGCAGAAAACAAAGTATTTACTTAAAGCAACTATGCAAGCAGTACTAACAGCAGGGTGAAACAGGCTAACATTTGGGTTGCAAAAACTATCAGCACTCCTGTGATGACATTAATTCACACACACAAGCACAGAGAAGCAGCAGTGGACAAATAGATTTGTAAATGAAATCAGCAGTTTTCCATTTGAAATTGGTGCCTGAATTCACTCTCTGCTGCTGTTTATCCCATACCTGGTGCTCTGGGGGGGGGGTTCAAGGTTGAGGTGAGTGCAGGGAGGGCTGGCAATTTCTCCTTGAGCCCTCACGACCCTATGCCAATTCCAGTGCTTTGGGGGTTTCAAGGTCGGCGAGTGCAGGCCTAGACAGACTGTTCCTGTACCCTCTTCAGCATTGCAGCGAGAGACCAAACATGGAGTCAACCCCATAGCAATCAATTGCAGGTTATGGCCACCACAGGAAAAGGCCCTGAAAGGAGGTGAGTTGTGTCGCCCAGTCCCCACGAGCTTCAGATGGAGCACCAGGTATTCATTTTGTCAGCCTTGTCATCTACTAAATGGGCACAGTTAGTAAAACCAGGGAGCTCCACAATGAATCATCAATTTTTAATGTTACCATCTGATTTTGTTTACCAGGTTAATGCGCTTAAAAGTGACTAGACTATCCAACCCCAGATATAAATGGTTTATAGTTTCCGAAATGCTGCTTTCAGTTAATCCTTTTCTTTCCATCAAGGGTCCCAACATGAGCTGTGCCAGCCAACCCACGGCACTGCCTTAGGCATGCCTGTGTTCCACTCTGGGTACCCAGTGGTTGCTAGACTGATAAATTCAGGGATCAAAGCCATGACAAATATCCTAGCCTGCCTTAATTGTAGCAAAGTAATCATTTGCCTAAATTCTCATCCCTCCCTTGTTCACGTTCCCCTTTATAAACCTAATTTACTGTGTTGCTGTTAACTTGGCCTGTAAGCGTATTATTACCTGGGTGAAAGTTGCTGAAGTTCTGCAATGCATATTGAAAGTGCATGCTAGCATTGCTCAACTGTCTTTTGAAGAGGTTGAAGGGCACAAGCCAGAGTTCCAGACCCTGTTGGTAAGTAGGTTAAATGTGAGCATGTCATGATTTTGTGTTAATTTAAAACAGTATTGGAATTACAAACCTTTGAGTCAGAGACTCATTTACAAAGGCTCCCGTGAAGAATACAACAGATAACATCATACAAGTAACAGCAAGCAACAAACAATGGTGATACAAAGTAAAGGCACAGTGAGAACAAGTCCTATACATAGGGGTTGCTACTAGAATAACGTGTCATGAGAAGATAAGTCCGTTAGATACTAAAATAATGAGAATAATCCATGCGGGCACCTGAGTGGTGAGTGGGTGTCCCACGTGGATGAGAAGTGGGGTGGATGGTCCCCACTAAGTGCAGTTACAGTTGTGGGAGGAAAGAAGGTGGCACCAAACTGCATTTTTGAAGGGTACAATTTTATGTTTTCATTAAAATGTCAGGTGGAAGGCAGTTTAAACAGGATGGGGCTCTATAGGAAAAAGATCTCTAGGTCAGTGAAGTCCTGACCCTGGGTACCTGGAGAGTTGGTTTGGTGGAGCTGCGGGTATACACAGTGGGGAGGGATGGCTTGAGGATCACTGTTACTCCCAGAGGGTTGGGCCAGACACTATTTGTTGTGTGAAGAGACAGATCTGGTTGCACAGCCTCCTCATCAAAATTGAGGATGTTAGCCATTGAGTAAAGTGTATAGGTATGGGTAAGCCTGTCAGACCCAGTGGGTGATTACAGCCCTTATTGAGCGATATTTTGATGTTTTGAGAGCAGTGCAGTCTGCTACCCCATAGATCAGAATTCCACGTCCACAAGGGATAGCACTGAGGAGGTTATAGCCAGTCTCATGGCATCAGGGTGAAGCAGTTCCTGTGTGACGATAGCAGGCCACAGTGTTGGCTGCCAAGCATAGTGCACAGCTTCACTCATAAAGGAGAGAGCTGAATCAAAAAGCAGGCCAAGGTATTTATAGGGTAGATCTGCTCAAGGGGGAGGCAGGATGCAGACAGAACAGAAAGGGGGGCATCCTTTAACTTGTTTTAATGGTGCACGAAGATCATGACCTTGGACTTTTTTAGGTTAGGCCCAAGTCTGTGGTCCAGGAACCAGTGTTCAGCTTCACTAAAAGATTTTTGGAGGGTATTTTGGAGGCAGGTAGGATCCTTATGCGATGCAAACAGTACCGCATCATCCGCATACAGAAGCATTTTTCCTGATCATGCTTTGAGAAATGTATTTAGATACAAGTTGAAAAGCGATGGCCCCAGAATGGATCCCTGAGGGACACCCAAGCAGACCTGCATGTTGTTAAAGAGAGTGCCTTTAATTTTATATACTGCGGTCTGGCAGTGAGGTAATTGGTGAGCCAAGCAAGGGGCTTTCAAGAGACCTAGCTGGGAGAACAGAGAGAGAGAGAAGGGGTGGCTGGCGTGTGAAAGCTTTTGATAGAGTCAATAAACTACCAGTGAGTTGCCCTTTATCTAGGCAGCATAGATGAATATGAGAATTCCAGAAGGGAGTGGTGGTGCTGTGCCCTTGTCTAAAACCATGCTACTCAGTGCAGAGTAGGTTATAAGTGTTAAGATGTTCAGTGAATTGGTCTGCAACTATTTTTTCTAGGGCTTTTGTGGGGGGGATTGATATGGGCTTGTAGTTCCCAGGAGTGGTATGTGTGATAAAACACATGGGTAGTGACAATACACAACACAAGGAAGTTTTGAAGAACACACTGAACTTCATGTGTCAACAATTTATTTAAGGAACTAATCTCCAAATTAAATATATTCTCACTTCAGAAAACAAAAGTAAAGCAAAACAAAATCAATTAGTTGTTTTCCTGAACTTCAGTATTCCCAACTGGAGTACTGCCACAGAGTGGTGCCTTTAATGTATCAGGACTACTATCTTCTGTGCATAAAGCCTATCTGACTATAGAAGAACTTTGCAAGCTTTTTATATCCTAGAGCTGCTGACATCAGTGGTCACCTGATCCGCCCCCTATTTCTAATACAGAAAATTATCTGCTCTAATACAAATAATGGGGCAACATCAGATACAAATAACTGCTCTATCATTATTTAACCTAATACAATATGTTTATTGATTAAAATCAAAAGAATCACCCTATTGTAAGATGCATAGTCAAGGGTCACTTAAAAAAATAGCCCCTCCTCTAAGAATGACCTCACATCATGCCTGGCTCATAAATATAGTCCATCAGGGGGCCACTGGCCCTAAAGGGGGGATTTGAGTCAGACTACCTTAGAGATATTAGGACAATAGGTAAGACTTTACCTTGCTTTTATGCTGCATTTAATTTTGCTATTGTGATTCGCAAATTCTCTCACTGTAAGTATTACCAGAGCAACCACTCCCATCGTCACGGGGCAAAAACCACACCACTGGGTTTTGTCTTAATGTCGCTTTTATTTGATCAAATCTCACACATGCATGTGGGACTTCTACAAAGGAGATCGTCCCTGATTAAAGTTTACAGCAGCTTTTTATAAGCTAGATTTTGCACTTCTTATCTTGAAAAAATACCAACATTTCAGTATGAGCCAATCATGAAACAGCATAACAAGTTTTCAGCAATGTAAAAGGGAAAAAAAAAAAAAACATGTTGATTTGTATAAGGTACTTTTCCACTGCAATTCATTTCTTTTCCTTTACTGCTTGATACATATGCCTGGGTCAAGCTGACCTGAGAGAGACAATCAGTTTCACTCACACCATAGCAATGTACAGCTTGCCTTCAATGCCACTACGTGCTGTTATCTTTTTATATTTTGTCCAGGCATGTTCTTATCTTTATATTTTGTCCAAGCCTGCTATTCAGGCTGGTACAACCAGTTCTGCTCAGTTTTATCTAGTTTTCTGTTTTCCCAAATGTACCTCAAGTAACCTCAGTACAAATTCTATAACCCTTAAAAAAAAACATGAACTCAGAAATTTCTACTACATTCATTATTATTTTGTTACAGCATGGCTTTCAAAGCAAGCATAACTTCAAGGCATATATTAGCAAATATAGCTTTAGGATGTAAAAAGAAACATATATAAAAATTCCCTCACACTATTCCCAAAGTACCAGTGAACAAATGTAAGATGCTTACCCGGTATCCTAGAGATGCATCCAGGTATTAACTCATTGCCTCCACAGGAGCTCTCTGAAGCTGCACCATTTGTCTCCTATATACTGTTAACAGTAAATCCTGGGCCTTTCTAAGCAAAATCAAGCTATAGTCAGCATGCCACAAAAAAATTCTAATAGCTCAAGAACTGTAAATGATAGACATAAAGTATGAGTGGCAAAGTTATTCAGCACAAAATTACCTTTCCAATGGTGGTATGCAAATAATAATATGTAATTTTGTATTTTTTCTATGTTGGTTGAAACAGCAAAAAAAAAATTTCTTCACTAAAACAGGCAACATAAGCCATACACACCATACCATAAACAAATGCAAATAACTCCTAATGTATACTTGATATACACAAAATATCAGGGACAAAGTTGTTCAGCATAAACTTACCTTTCCAATGGTGCTATGCAGTCAAATATATGTTATATTGTGTTACACTGTGTATTAAAATATATAAGTGACTTCTCCAGATGTTGCAAGAGCACACTGGGAGTCAGTAGTTGACTTCTGTAGACGTCCTCGGGACACACCAGTGTATTTTACTGATGACTAAAGGCGTCTGCTAGGAGACAATGAGTTAACATGCAGAAATTATGGGCTACCTCTAATCCCAGACTGTTTATTTTAAAATACACGCGTACATGCTAAGTAACTTAACTTAAAACCTGTACCTGTTTTGGTTCACTGTACACTGTCTGAAGTTTTCGCATCTCTCTGCTTTGCGCCTAGTGTTTGCAACCCACCACTTTTAGGGCAAATTCTCGTGGTCTAGTTCTGCAAAACTCTGGCTTAAGGGAGCTGGAAAGAGTAACTAGATCCTCTGAGAGATTCTAAGTCTGTTTATCTCTTGTCCAAGGTAAATGAGAGTCTCTATTTACTTTATATTTCTACATTAAATAATGTTGCCGATTTAGATATCGGCTACCCCTCTAAATACTTAAAATATAAAGGGAACACATCACAAAAATTCCACAGGGGCTACCGGTTAATTTATAGCATCCTGAGCAATTTTAATATGGTCTTTGTAACAGTCAGAAAAGAGAGAATATTTATTTACATTAAACTGAAGGGGGTTAGAAATATAAATGGCATCAGTGTAAACAGTATTTGAAAAACAAAAACGTTTTTAGATTCTGTGCAAATATATCGCTAACCCAGCCAGCAACATGGGTATTTAAACCACAAAGTAAGTTATATTAAGGGTAGTGTTTTTATCTTTGGAAACCACTTGGACATAAAGAGAAACAACAGAGGGGTTAGGTAGAGTCAAGGTACCATATTAGGAGGCCACCCTAGTATGGTAGAAAATAAGAAAATGGTCAAGAGAGGCCAGAACAAGATTGAGATAGTACTACTGCAGTAGATTCAGAAAGGGGTTATAGGAAAAGAGGTTGTCCAGTGGTGCCAAAGAAAAATGAAAAAAAGGGGGTCCCTACACCTTCACAGTATGGTCACCACTTTTATGTTTAGGAGTGACAACTACAGTCTTCCAGGCATGAGGGAACTAGTCGAGGCAGAGGGAGAAGTTGAGAAGGTTGGTCAGAGGGGAGAGTGCCTCTTCAGGAACTAGGCATAAGATTTTGATGTTCAGAGAATCATTACTGTGGCTGGCCCCAGTCAAGGCTTTGATCAAGTAGGGTTTGGTCTCACCTGGGAGAGGGCATGAAAATAAAAAGGGTGGGTGGGTGGGTGATCGGGGACAGGATCAAAGAAATTAATGGGAAGTACTGAGCTGAGGTCTGAGAAAAAGGAGTTAAGGGTCTCAGCAATGCTCTGAGGTCAGAGATGATGGTGCCATTATGGTACAGTTGGGACGGGGAGGTGGATTTCCATTGAGCTCCTTTATGTTGTCCCAGAACATATGGGCAGACCCTCAGGAGGATGCAAGGGTGGACCTGTAATAGTCTGCTTTGGCTTGGTGGAAGACCCAGGTACATTTGTGGTGGGCCACACAATATGCTTGCTTGTCTGCAAGTTTTCCAGAGTCGAGAGCCCTGTGCCAGAGGTTGTCCCTATGCCGCATTTGGTTGATGAGAGTAGGCATGATCCAGGAGGTGGGCTGATTTTTTAAGAGCAGTTTAGAGAGGGGAGCAAAAGTCTCACAGGCCATGTTAAATGACTGGATGAAATAACTGATAGCAGAGTCAATGTCCGTGGCACACTTAATAGGCAACCAGTTCCAGCTTGCAAGGTGCTCTTGTAGCTGGGCTAGTTTGCCAGGATGTAGTCGCTGCCCGATAGATGAATTTGGGTATTGGCTTCTGCACTCTGCCAGACCAGGAGAATATAATGGGGGAATGGCCACTTAGTGCATTTGGCAGGATGGTGGTGTCTGTGATTTTTTGGGGTCTGTTAGAAAGAAGAATATCATACAAGATAGCAGTCCCATTGCTTGAGCACTGAGTGGGAGTGGTAACCAGTTGGGTGAGGTCAATGACTGCACAGACATCTCTAGCCTGACAGGAAGAGCTGGCAAGCCAATTAATATTAAGGTCCATTAATGGTCAAACTGTTTGGTAATCTAATTGTTAAACACTGTAACTGTTCAGGTTCTCATAAAGGGTCACTAGGTGGGATTGTGGGTGGTATTAGCTTCCCAGAGGGCTGTACCTACTGTGATAGTTACCCACATAATTTCTCTGGGTGGAGGCACCATAATTATAGCACTACTACTGGTAGGGCCCCCCCATACTAAGTAGTTATGAACCCAGGCCTCTCAACCTGTTATTAGGAATGTAGGCAGGGGTAGAAGCCCTTGGTGTAACAGCACCAGGGTTACAAATAAAAACAAAATAAAAAGATGAGGTATAGATTTGGATTAAGGCAACTAAGAAATACAGAGAAAGATTTGCAGTTCATCCAATCAAGGGTTTTGGCCTGAATGAGTAGCCAATCAGGCCAGGGCACAAAGAAGCATCAGAAAGTTAAAGTTCAGATAATAGTGTTCACCCGAGCACATTTGGCTGGGGTCTGAAGTCCGATGGTGGCAAGTCATTCCACCATGGAACATACGGTGGTCAAGGCACGTAGGAGGGCAAGGTGTGGGCAGCAACCATTATGTGAGCTACACATTGCCCCAGGAGTCATCGAGAACAGACGGTCAGGGGCTCAGCTGACCTAAGGAGGAACAGTGAGAGAAGAGAACTTTAGCAGGACAGAAATTGGGGGTGAGGTATCAGATCTGGAGGTGGATAGCCAGCTGGAGGTGGGAGACAGACAGTGGCAAACAAAAGACAGAATGGAAAGAAATCAGGAAAGGAGGAGTTCAGAAAATTGTGTAACAAAGAAAGTACGAGGGGGAGGTTTAGGAGCACTCAGAAGAGATGCGGCAGATGGCCTCTGAAAACCTTTGGCACAGTTAACAGAAAGGGGTTGGGGAAGAGCGGGTCTGAGAAGGGGGAAGGCTAGGAGCATTGAGCCAGATTACGGCAGGCAGGCTCCGGGAGACAAGTGTACCAGCAAGGTTAGGATGTTTAGGGAAAGGGCGGGGAGCAGAGAGCAGGCAGGAAGATAAGGCAAACAAGCCTTTGTCAATGCTGAATGTTGTCTTGCTAGCATTGGCATTGGTAGTGCAGGAGTTAGAGAGATACATAAAAAGAATCGCTGCGAAGTATCGAATGGAAGTCAACCCCACCCTACCCTGCAGAGACTGACAGGCATTGGGGGGTGCCTTTGAGTCATCGTCCATAATGATCACCCTACCCTACAGACACTGACAGGTGTCACGGTGTGCCTTGGGATCTTCGGGCTTTGTACTCACCCCATTCCATAAGGAAATATGCTGAGATGGGTGTGGTATAGAAGAATGGGGTGAATGCTGGGGTCAGAGACCCCAAGGCACACCTCAATACCTGTGACTGGCTGCAGGGTGGGGGTGGAATGGCGTGATCACTACGGCAGATGATTCCAAGTCACTCCCCTGACCTCTATCAGTTTCTACAGAACAGGGCATTATGGTTGGAAACCCTAACAGCCCAGCTGTTTGTTGGTATTTTTGTTCCAGATTTTTTAAATGGGCTTTTTGTGACCCCACCTTATGAACAGTGGCACTATCATTTCATTGCTTAATCCTGAAAGATGTTTTTTGCTCAGCGACTGTGACATTTGGTGCCACAGTTGCAAAAACACATTTCTGACAGGATGTGAAAAATGGCAGCTGTACTGTGGATGACATCCAGGTCCTGCCATGAAGATACTGCTTGGAGCACAAAACAAAAACCTGACAGTGGCATCAATCTATAGCCCCCAAGCTGACCAACCAAGATTAAACCCCATACTAGACTTCATACACTCATTTAATCAAAGCATGAAACAATCATGCTTGGTGACTTCAGTGTGAATTGGTCCTCCTTCAGTGTGAACAAATATAAGGGCACTTTGACTGCTGCTAACTTCTCACAAATGGTCCAGTCAACCACAAGGGTGAACTACAGAATAGGTACTACCACCCTTCTGGTCTGGGTTCTCATGAACTGCCCAGATCACATCACGAAACAGTAGTTCTCTCCAACAGTTTACAGCCACTCCCCAATTTATTGCTCCTGGTCGAACAAATACACTAAGCCTCCTCCCAAAGCTATTAACAGCAGTAGACTTATTCCTGGTCATCTTAGGTCACTAAAAACCCTCCTACGAGACCATGATTGGTCTCTGATAGACACAGCCTCCAACATTGACACTGCTCTTGAATATTTTATCCACAGCTTTAACAGCACCTGTGATGTCCATGACCCATTCAAAAAATGCAAGATTAAAGCCGTCAGCAACCCTTGGATTAATGCTGATCTTCTGGAACAATTGAGGTCCTGGGATCATCTTTGGCATCTGGCCAATGTGACTAGCACCCAGGCTGATACCCAGGCTTACAAAGCAGCAAGAAATACCTGTACTAGAGCAATTTGAAACGAAAAGGCAAGATACTATAGGAGTGCACTCGCTAACTCATGGAAAGACAGGAAGATGTTTTGGGTGAATCTTTCTGAAGTTTCAGGGCATATTCCCAAAGTACCACCCTCTATGCTCAACACAAATGGTAGCCTCACTCTGGACCTGGTTACCATGGCTAACGCTTTTAATGCAGCATTCACTGATCTTAGTCATGTGCTTCCTCTAACATTCTTTGACCCCACTGGACTCTCAGGCTTGGACAAAGCAAAAATAACACAGGGATCATCCACCTTTCTACTTTAAAACTATCTTGGAGGCCCTAGCCAAAAATAACTGCTCAAAGTGCTTGACAGATCCAGATTCAGTGGCGACTCCCTAGACCTGAAACTCCTTGCCTCACCATTGACGAAGTCCTGACCCCCTCACCAAAATTATCAACCAATCCCTAATGCCTTCTCAGTTCCCCAAATATGGAACTCTGCTGTTGTAATGCCAATTCACAAAAGTGGGATAATACCTAACCTCTAACTACAGACCCATCTCCATTCTTCCCCCTCTATGAAAGCACTGAGAGAATAGTTGCCAATCAACTTACAGAATGCCTTGCTAACCACAACCTGCAATGTCAGGAGCAGCATGGTTTTGTAAAGGACATGTACCACCAGCTCTCCTTGAATTCACCACTTACATCCATAATGCTCTGGATCAGGGACATCTTGTCAGCGCCTTCATCAATTTGACAAAGGCATTCAAAACTGTCAATCACTCTGTGTTATTTTCACAATTATCTTACCTTGTCCTCTCAGTTGATGCCACATGTTTGTTCAAAGCTACCTTATCACCAACCCAACAGGTCAGAGTTGGTGAGTCCCTCTCACCCTCCAGTCCAATTCACTCTGGAGTTCCCCAAGGGTCCATCTTGGCTCCCTTGCTTTTCAGTATTTTTTCTGAACAATCTCCCTGCATCATGCCCTAATAGACTTCTGTTATATGCAGAAAATACAGTTATTTTCACCTCCCACCCTGACCCCTCCCTCCTACAACTGCAACTGCAAACAAGCTTTACACAAATGAAGACATGGTTTAAATCTCAAAAACTCACATTAAATCACAAAAAAACTAAAACAATGATGTTTCATGGCAACCATAACAAACCTAACAAGCATTTGTCAATGCCGAATATTCGCTTGCAGGCATTTGCAGTGGTGTTTGGCATGTATGGTGCTTTACCCTAATGCCCTGTGCGATTGCTGGTATTTGCACAATAAATTGTCAACATGACCTTTTGTTACCCCCATTGTGAGCTACATAGGTGGAAACACATTTTGGGCAGGATGTAAAAATGGCAGCTGTATTGCTCATAAGGAAGTGTGGTAAAATGGCAATGCTGAAAATCTGAGTGGAAATATTGAAAATTCGCAAAGCTAGGAGATCTTGAGGGTACTGTGCAATGCATGCTCGTAAAACAGTCGTTATGAATTTTTCACCAAATTGTCAACATTGGCATTTTAAAACCTCTGCTAATGAACAGTGTCACTGTGATTGTCTTACTGTGTGCCATACATTGATTTTGCACACCGACTGCGCCATTGTGCACTACATGGACGGAAACACGTTTTGGGCAGGATGTGAAAAATGACAGCTGTACTGCACATAAGAAGGTGTGGTAAAATGGCAATGTTGAAAATCTGGAGTGAAAATATTAATAATTCGCAAACTTATGAGCGTGCATAGGAACTGCAAAACGCACACTCGTAAAACAGTTATTTTAAGGAATTTGTTCACCAAATTTTCAACATAGCCATTTTAAGATCTCTGCTCATGAACAGTGACACTGTGATTTTCTTAATGTGTCCCATACACTGAGTTCACACAGTGACTGTGCCATTGTGCGCTACATGGGCGGAAACACGTTTTGGGCAGGATGTGAAAAATGACAGCTGTACTGCTCATGAGGAGGTGTGGTAAAATAGCAATGTTGAAAATCTGGAGTGAAAATATTGAAAATTAGCAAACTTACGAGCATGCGTAGGAACTGCGCAGCAGCTTCGTAAAACAGTCATTTTTATGAATTTTTTCACCAGATTTTCAACATAGCCATTTTAAGACCTCTGCTCATGAACAGTGTCACTGTGATTTTCTTAATGTGTCCCATACATTGATTTCACATCGACTGCGCCATTGTGCGCTACATGGGCGGAAACACGTTTTGGGTGAGATGTGAAAAATGACAGCTGTACAACTCATAAGAAGGTGTGATAAAATGGCAATGTTGAAAATATGGAGTAGAAATATTGAAAATTCGCAAACCTACGAGTGTGCGTAGGAACTGTGCAATGCACGCTCATAAAACAGTCATTTTTTGGAATTTTTGCACCAAATTTTCAACATGGGGTTTTTGGGACCCCTTCTCATGAATGATGTCACTGTCATGGCACTATTCAGGCCTGAAGGGTGATTTCATGCAGTGACTGCGAAATCACCCTTGGGCCCGAATAACGTCATGACAGTGACATCATTCATGAGAAGGGGTCCCAAAAACCCCATATTGAAATTCTGGTGCAAAAATTCCAAAAAATGCCTGAGATATGCAATAAAGTTGAACCCCCCCATCTAGCCCATTATACAGCTTACTGGCATTTCCTCAGTTCGTGGTTCGCTTTTGAAGAGTGCAGACATGTTCCCAGTCCACCGAAGATCGTCGCGCCGGAGTCCGGAGGTAACTAACTCGCTTCCACCTGCTGTTACCAACGACACTACCCTGGGCACTTTTAAGTGCTACCTGCATCAGCACCTTGTCACAATGGCCTCCTGTGAATGTTTCTCCTAACTAAACTTACCCTCCTTCCTCTAATTTCCCTGTCTAAATCCCTCCCACCTTTACCCCCCCACTTTCTCCTATCTCCTTCCTTTTTATTTCCCCACTATTATCTACATTCTCGCCCCATAGCTTCCTCTACATGTATCTACCATCTCTCCTAGCAGCTTCTAATTTATTCTAGTGAACCATATTACAACTGTGTTTCTAGGATCATGGATATGTTGTTTATCCACATTTCTTGGCATGTCTCTTTCCCCTTTAAATCTTGCCAGAAGTCTTTAAGCTCACTCCTCCCACACACCCGTGATATATACCTTGGCTCTGCCCCATGATGCCAGATCTTCCTTTCCGCTGGAAGTTACTGGTTACCTCCCTCGTGCTCATGCATTTTGTAGGCCCTGGCTTTCAAAACTTTGGTTTTACCAAAATTAAAACTTGTTCGAGTTAGCGACTGCGCTTCCATGTCATTGATCATGGAGGAAAAATCTTCCCTGGATTTTGCCAGTGTCCTTGTGGCCAGAAAATATTGCATGATCCCCATCTCATGTGTCTACTGCTTCAGTGTTGGCAGTGACACCTCATCCTGCAGCTTCTGTTTGGCCTTCCATCCTAACGTCCTGGACAACCAGCTGGCACATCTTAAACTGGGGAGACTGGAGCAGAGAAAGTCTTGGGTGAAGTCCAAGGAGGCTAGGTGGTCAGTTTCTGTGGCTGCGGGTTCTGCGAACAGCTGGAACACATCAAGGCATTCGAGGAAGAAGCCGTCCATGCACGCAAAGCTTTTTCATTCCGCTCAACCTGGGCTCCACAGTCTCAGGCTCCTTTAGGGAGTTGTGCCAGTCTCTCCTCACCTGGGGAGAGGTGCCCCTGGGCTTGCACTCCTCCCGATCCTGTAAGCAGGATAAGGAACCGAGCACGTCTTTGTCTGAGCAAAGTCACTCTTGGGACAGAGAGAGGTCTCAGTTCCAGGAACATGTGGTCTTGACCTCGATCATGATCCCTTCCTCGGCCTCAGGCATCACAGACCTTTCATCAGGCCAGCCGACCAAGGATGTGGCTGATGAGGTTGAGATTGTTCTCTATCCTATTGACCTGCTGTCGCCAGCTCTGGTCGACTACTCTTTAGAAAGAACTCCGGTCCTTGTCCTCCCTGATGAGGAGACCCAGTCGCTGGTGTCCCATCAGGACCCAGTTCTGGACCCCAGGTTTCATCAGTTTCCCTGGTGTCTCCTGGTGACCAAGTCAGTCTGCCTAATCTCAGTCAAGGTCCAGAACCCCTCACCCGGATGGCCAGGAAGAGCCATAAAGCGCTCCAAAAGATGCAATGCCACGGTTGTACTACGTCCTCCTCGAAATGAGGAGGCTGACAGAAACTCCGTCAGCTTCAAGGACCTCATGTGGCAACAGCTGATATTGTCCGGGCACAAGTCAACTTCGACTCCTACCCCAGAAATTACTTGGCTTTTGCCTCCAGGCCAAAAGCCAACCCCTGGAACTGTAGCCTCGTTTCCCTGCCCGAGGACCAGGCAACTGCCTGTTCAGCCTATACCAGTCTCTCCTCCAATAGTGGAGGAACCACCACCTAAGTAGCCTGTGGGAGGGGCTTCTTCCAAAGAGGACTGACCAGACACCGGGCTTCCCTGAGGTCTGTCAGTCATGGTCACCCTGGACCGCCCTTAGCTGGTCGAGGGTGATCTGGGCAGCAGACCGCTGTACTCCAACTCTTCGGACTTGGATGTCACTAGGCTTAACTTTCATCCTGGGGATGATGAGTTGTCCATTGGCCTAGGGATGGAGGAAGGCCTTTCCTCCTTCAAAGGGATTCTTCGCCTCATCTCTGAGTCCACAGGGATGCCCCTGGAACCCTTCCAGAAAAAGGCGAAGTACCCTCTTTCGGACATCCTCAGGAGAGGAGATACCTCGATGGAGGCCTTTCCTGTGGCCAAGGCCATTGTTGGTCCAGCACTCAAACTGTGACAGCATCCTGTCTCAAGCCCAGCACCATCAGCCCCCATGGCCTGTAAGCACGTGGTTCCTATGGGGTCCCTTGTGGGGTTCACAGAGCACCCTTCAGCTGCGAGCCTGGTGACCGCCTCTGTGTTCAGGCATACTGGCAGTTCTGCTAACACTGACTGACCTCCCAACAAAGCCCAAGCTCTTGGATCATTCGACGAGGAAGGTCTATGCGGCTTACTCCTTAGGCCTTCATCAGGCAAGTTTATCCATCATCATGGCACACACCTCTCATGCCCTCCTCGGGTCATTAGACATAGTCCTCTGACATCTTCCCACAGACATGCAGACCACGGTTAAGCAGGTCAGAGACCAGGGCCGAGCTGTTGCCAAACAGCAGCTCCAGATGGCCCTGGACATTGGAGACTCTTGTGCCTGCTCGATGGCTGCAACAGTTGTCTCTCACCACAGGGCATGGCTGAGGCTCTCCTTCTTCCCAGCGGATACTCAGCACAAGTTAGCTGATGTGCCCTTCCTTGGGACCAACTTGTTCGGCCCAGGAGTGGCCAGTCACCTACAACGTATAGAGCAGTCCAGTGCCACCTTGGATGCCACTTCTGCTAAGAGTTTTTCAGGCAAGAACCAGCAGAAGAAAAAAAAGAAGCCTTTTTGGCACTCTACCTCTGTGGTTCATCAGTCTTCCTTCCAAGTGTGACAACAGCATCAGGAGCAGGCTCAAGCTTATTGCCCTCAGCCCAAGTCTGGACCCCAACATGCCCATAGAGGAGGCCAAAACTCAAGTCCTGGAGCTTCCTCCTCCTACAAGCCTGCTCAATGACAGGGTGGGGGTTGCCACTCCTATTCCTATCACGCCAGCTCTGGGTCTTCCTGTGGGGGGCCGGCTCCACCACTTCCTTTCTGCCTGGTCTGCTATCAGCACAGACAGGTGGGTTCTCAAAGTGGTTGGTCAGGGACTGCTTCTAGAATTTGAGCAGTACCCTCCCAGCTGAGCCCATGCCCTTGGGAAGAATGGTTTCACACACACCCAGTCGGCTCTTTGAGACGACATCGCTCAACTCCTCCTTAAGGAGGCAGTGGCCTCATGGCGGATCCTTCAGCAGACCCAGACTTTCTCTCCAGGTACTTCCTGGTGCCCAAGCGGATGGGGGCTGGCCCCTATCTATATCTCCATGACCTGAATAAGTATCTCAGGTCATGCAGCTTTCAGATGGTCACTCAGATCATACTATCCTTGGAGCAAAACATGTGGTTCTGTTCACTGGATCTGCAGGATGCATTCTTTCACATCCCAATCCACCCATCAGCAGTTCCTTTGCTTCCAGGGTCAAAGAGACCCTGCAGGAGTTCTGAGCCATGCCGTTTGGCCTGTCCTCAGCCCCATGGGTCTTTACCAAATAAATTGCAGTGGTGGTGGCTCATCTCCAGTATCAGGGGGTCAGAATTTGTCCCTACCTCAATGATTGGCTCCTTGCAGGTTCCACCTGACAGGAGGTGGAGAGGTCCAGGGATCTGTCCTTCCAAACTTGTTTCCAACTCAGCCTCCTGATCAACGAGGCTAAGTCGGAACTCGTGCTTTCTCAGGTGATGGGCTTCATTGGGGCATAGCTCGACTCTTGTCAATCCAGAGCTCAGCTCCCGGTGGACAGGTTGGAGGTTCTCTCCTCCTTTGCCCAATCATTTCTGGTTGGGCACTTGCACCTGCCCTGGACTTTCTGCACCTTCTGGGTTACATGGTGGCATGCACCTCAGTGGTCCACTGGACCCAGTTGCACATGCGCCCCCTCCAATGGGAGCAGGCCGCCCAGTGGACTCAGCGCCACAATTATTTCAACCAGCTGATCACTGTAACCCAGAAGATGTGAGACGCTCTCCAATGGTGGACCACCCCAGACCCATTGCAGGAAGGGATCCCACTTGTCTGCCTGATCCATGGTCATCCTCATGAACATGGGGGACAAAAGGGCCCATGGGTTTTGGACCCCCGTGGAGTCCTGATGCACATCAACCTGTTGGAGCTCAGAGCAGTCAGACTGGCAGTGCCAGCTTCGCTCCTCGGCTCCAGGGTCAAGTGGTTCAAGTCCAGATGGACAATACCACGACCATGTACTATGTCAACAAACAGGGTGGCATGCACTCCCATCTGCTTTGCAAGGAGGATCTCAACATCTGGATCCCGTGAGCCAGCTGGAGGCAGATCTCTAGCCATCCATGTGGCAGGAGCCTAGAACCAGCTGGCAGATGCTCTCAGCCGCATAGACCAGACATCCTGCGAGTGATCTCTGCATCCAGAGGTAGCTTACAGCCTGTTCTCCCTTTGGGGCAAACCGATGGTGGACCTGTTTGCCTCAGGGAAAACATCAAGCTGAGGCTGTTTCATGTCTCCTCAGCAAGGCTCACTGCATGGGGATGCTGTCTCAAGACCATGGACCTTAGGCCTCCTCTATGTCTTTCCTCCATTTCCCTTGATCCACAAGGTGTTGCTCAAGGTGAGGATGGACAAGGTGAACATGATTTTGGTAGGGCCAGACTGGTCACACTAGTTCTGGCATCCAGATTACGCCCCCAGAGTGGCTTTGTACATGCCCGGACCTGATATCTCTAAATCAGGGGAAGGTATTCCATCTGGACCTTCAATCCATGCACCTCACAGCCTGGTATCTGAGCAGCTAGAATTCCAGGCTTTGGGTCTTTCTGAAGATGTCTACACTGTGGTGGAAGCATCTAGAAAGGAATTGACCGAGAAATGTTATGCCTTCAAATGGAAAAGATTTTCCAGTTGGTGTCAGGGTAAGGGCCTGGACCCTCTGTCCTGTTCTGTGTCTAACATTCTCAACTACCTTTGGTCTCTCTCCAAAGGGGGTCTGCGGTCATTGACCCTTAAGGTGCACCTGGCAGCCATTTCTGCTTACTGGTCATGGGTCAGTCAGCTGACATTGGCACAGGAGACAGTGGTCGGGCTCTTCTTCAAAGGCCTGGATCACATATCCCCTCTAGTGCGTGAACCTCCACCTCTGTGGGATCTACTGCTGGTATTGGTGAAGCTCATGGGCAAGCCATGTGAACCAATGCAGAAGTGTAAACTGTCACACTTGTAGTTGAAGACGGCCTTCCTGGTGGCTATCATGCCTGCCAGAAGGACAGGGGAGCTCCAGGTGCTCTCGGTGGACTCCCCTTATCTGGTCTTCCACAGGAACAAAGTTGTCCTGCGCCCCCACCTGAAATTCCTTCTGAAGGTGGCGTCAAGAGTTTCATTTTAATCAGGTGTTGACTCTGCTGGTATACTACTCTAATTACACCTCGGAGGTCGAGTACAGGCTCCATACTTTGGATCTTAGATGTGCTCTCTCCTATTATAAAGAGAGGATGGCGGAAATTCATGGAGAGGTTTGCCAGCTGTCTGTCAATTATGCTGAAGCCGCTTCTGGCAGATCTGCAGCCTCATGGCTCAAGCCCCATAATTTGGATGCTGAATTAATAATCCCTGGCCACACACTAATTCCTCAAGACCACCAGGGTAACAAAAGGGGTGGAGGCATAGCAATGTTCATTGCCAATCACCTTCAGTTCACCCCATCCAGCTCGTCATGCACACTCTCAATAGACTCACTACTGATTAAGCTCTCACTCCCACACTCTATCCCTGTTTACATAGCAGGGTCATACTGTGCCTCTGACACCCCTGTGCCTCTCATAATGGCCCACCTAAGCACCCTTAAACAGCTAGATGCTGGGGAGACCTTCTTATCCTTGGTGACTTCAACTAGAACTGGCTCTCTAGTGCAAGCTCCAAGCTTTGGAGCCACGTAGCCAGACTAAATCTGTCCCAGAAAATTTCTGAACCAACACGATTGAATCACAAGTCCTTAAACCACTCCCTACTTGATTGGGCACTCACAACACACCCACACTGCATTCTCAACTCAGGACTCCTCCCGGTCTCACTAAGTGACCACCACATGATCTACATAGTAAGGAAAATATTCAGGCCCACAGCTCCCCCCCCCCGTATCTTGCTCACCAGGTCCTACAAATCCCTAGATCCTTCTAAATGATCTGTCCAACATGGACTGGTCCTTCCTCCCTCAGGCCTCCTCTATCTATGCTGCCCTTGACCGGTTCAAATCTAACTTCCTCACTGTGTGGAACCACCATGTACCGCTGTGAGGGACCCAGTCAGAGGTGCCCACCTGCCCTGGGTCACAGCCAAAATTATCGATCAGTTACATGCCAGGGACCAAGCATGGCTAGCATACAAGGCCTCAAATACCCAGGAAGCACTTCAGTTCTACTGAACACTCCACAACTCCTGTGCTAGGCTCCTACGGCAGACTAAAGCGAGCTACTTCAAGGCCTTCTTCCACAATAACCTAAATCACATAGCAAAATTCAGAAAATCTATCAAATTGCTTCTCACCCCCCCAGCCCAGTCCCCCACCCCAGCCCTAAATGTAGATGGCTCCACCATCACTGACCCAGGCGAAGTGGCCTCAGTCTGTAACACCTTTTTCACCAGCTGTGCAGCCTCTCTCATATCCGCTCTCCCCATCTCACCATAGCCCACCTATTCCCTCCTTTCATTCACCTCCAGATTTCACCTTTCTCATGGTCACACCTACAGAAGTGCTAAAAGCCCTACAGGCACTCATCCCCAGCAAAGGTAAATGTCCCCTGGGTCTGGACTCTAAAATGCTTTACCTATCTGCCCCTGCCATCACCTTCCCACTGACCGCTCTCCTCAATCTCTCTTTCTCACTTGCTTCTGTACTATTCAACTGGAAAAGTGCTACTGTTATCCCTTTCCCTAAAGGGGAGACCTGCCTACCCTGAGCAACTACTGCCCTATCTCCCTACTCCTCATCCTGGCCAAAATCCAAGAGAGCCTTGACCAGCTCTGCTCATTTTTCAATGCCTCTTCCTTCTTCACACCCTACCAGTCGGGATTCAGGAAGAAGCATTTCACCATCACCTCCCTCCTCAGGTTCACTGACGCTGTCCTCAGGGGTATGAACCATGGGCACTTTTTGCCTCGGCTATTTTTGTAGACCTTGCCAAAGCGTTCAATACCGCCTCTCATACCCAGCTATTATTCAAACTCGCCCAGGCAGGTCTCTCGAACACCTGCACAAATTGGTTCAATTTCTACCTAACTGGTAGATACCAATCCATGAGAATCAGTCATTGTACCTCAGCCCCCTCCCTGTAACCTCTGGAGTCCCCCAAGGCTCGGTACTTCACACGATCCTGTTCTACATTTTTCTGAATGACCTGCCCTCAGTGTGTAACTGTACATTCATTCATATGTACGCTGACGACATGGTATTGTATGCTGCTGGTCCCTCACCCTCTGAAGTGACCACTAGACTGCAGGATGACTCCAGTGCTGTCCAACTCTGGTTTCAATCAAACCAGCTCTTCCTCAATCCCCAAAAAATGGTCTCCCTAACCTTCAGTACAAGTCAGAAGCTCACCCGGCTCCCCACTACCCCCATTTTTCATACTATCACTGGGACTCCGTTGGAGGCCTTCACCTCTTACCAGTACCTTGGGGTCTGGCTTGACCAGCACCTTGACTTCTCAGCTCATATCAATGCCTTACACAAGAAACATCACCCCAAGCTGGGTGCCTTATACCATAACAAGGCTGCTTACCCTGGCAACTCACAAAACAATCCTACAACACATGATTCTCCTATAATTGACTATGGTGATGAAGTCTACAGTGCCACCCCAAGTCCACCCTCACATGGCTCAACCCCTCTTCCATTCCTTCTGCCATCTTGCCCTGGACTGCACTTCCTCTGTGCACCACTGCAACCTCTACAAGATGCTAGACCTCCCTCATTACAGGACCAAAGACTTACCCATTCTGTGAAGTTAACTGTTATATTCTAGTTGCAGTCCTTCCTCTTACCTAGAGCCTGACTTTGCAGTTCAACTCCCTCAGCATATTCTCTAAGGAACACTGACTCCCGGTTACTGCATGTCCCTTTAATGACCACAGTCAAAGGCCAGACCACTTGAAGCTACTGTATGCCTAAACTTTGAAATGCACTGCCGGCTGACATTAGGCACACAGACACCACTCAGTGGCTAAACCAGTTCCTCAAGTCATCATTCCCTCTCACCTGCTTGTGCAGTCCTCTCCACAGTAATGCCATATTCCCCCTCCCACACCTAATTCATTTCCACTTTTGTCCCTCACCACCCACCATGCCCCAGGCCCTAGCCCAGAGTCTGGAGAAAATCTGGCCTGCAATGCCTGCTATAACTTACAAATGTCCTTCCAGCATTATTTATTCTCACTCAGATTGCTCAGTTGATTTGTGGGATCACTGGAATTGCAAGTAATTATGTACTCTGTTAGCTGTTACCTATTCTCTGTTTGGTATTGTATAATCCTGTTTGCTCAGTACTGAAAACCAGCTGTATTGTAATGCATTTGTCTCAATTGCTGTACTTGTCATCTCCCATTCCCCAGGATGCATTTGGAATCGGCGGTACTCTGCTCAGTGTGCCTTTCTGGTGAAACTCTTAAATAAATAAATAAAAATAAACAAATGGACCATTGCAAGATGGATTATATCATGCATAGGTCTGTGCTATGAGTTGGCGGGCAAGGAACCTCCCAGAGGGATAAGAGCTCATTCTACCTGCCATACTGCTGCATCAGTGGCTGCTTCCAGGGATATCCCTATCCAGGGCATCTGCTGGGCTGCTACCTGGAAGTCAGCAAACACCTTCATCACGCACTACCACATCGACCTTGAGTCATGCCGGGATGCTGGTTTTGGGACCTCAGTTCTCCAGTCTCTGTTTCCTAAGTAGGGGGTGTACGCCTTGCCTCCCTCCTCCTGGAGAACTGCTAGGAGTCTGCCAAGAAGTGTGGATGAACAACATATCCCGATCATAGAAAACAGGTTACTCACCTGTAACAGTAGTTCTAGAAATGGTATATGTTGTTCATCTCATAGACCCCCGACCTCCCGGCTGTGGACCATACAACCTGGCTTCCAGCGTGCTAAGATCTGGCATCACGGGGTGGAGCCGAGGTATATACCACCGGGTGGGTGGAAGGAGCCAGCCTGAAGACTTCTGGCAAGATTTAAAGGGGAAAGGGACATGCCAAGAAGTGTGGATGAACAACTGGGTGGGCCATAGGCCCTTATCTGCCGACACTGTCTATGTATCTATGTAACATATACCACTCCTAGTTTTTTTTATTGTACATATGTTCATGAATAATATACACAAATTACTGTAACTTAACATACTTGCTGTGAATCATTGCCCATATTACAGTAATACCTTTTGAAAGCTTTAAACTACCCGACAAAGCATATGGCTGCTTGAAACTACTGTACTTGTTATTGTCCTCACTATGTTCTGTGTTGTTTCCCAGACATGGAACCTTTGTAAAAGAGCCTTGGCTCAAAAGTGTCTTCTGAAATAATAATAAACAAAATAAACTAAACTGTTCATGAGGTGCTGTGAAAAAATGGCAGTTTTGAAAATCTGCAAACGTGGGTAGAAACTGCACAATGCATGCCTGTAATGCAATCATTTTCTGGAATTTTTTTCATGAAATTTTCATAATGGCCATTTTTTAACCTCACCTCATGAACAGTGGTACAAGTGGTAGACAAGAAGTACAGGAATTTAGACACTGGCAAATACGAAATACGAAATGCAGACTGAAGATCCTCAATCTGAAGGATAGCCGCGTCAAGACACGTCTATTTGTTTAGACACTAGCAGATTCAGTTAGAGATACTGAAGTATTTCTAGCAAAATAGCATTGTTGTGCAAAGTCAAATGTTATGCAACCCCTGATTTCAGGTTACAGACCCAGAAACTGTCATTGTGTTGCTGGTTTAAGAATTTCAGTTCCAGTGTCAGTGGGAAGAAGTACAGGAGCTCTGTTCCTGCTGCAAAAAAGATACAGGAACAGAGTTCCTGTGCATTCCTGTTCACTTTCATCACTTCTCATGAACAGTGACACTGTGATTTTGTAAATCTGTCCTGAAAGTTGATTTCCCACAGTGACCAAAACATTCTGCGCCATAGGTGTGAAAACACATTTCAGGAAGGATGTGAAAAATGACAGCTATGCTGTTCTTAAGGAGGTGTGAAAAAATAGCAATCTTGAAAATCTGGAGAGAAAATATTAAAAATTGACAAAGTTAGGAGCATGTATAGAAGCTGCAAAATGCACACTCACAGTCATTTTTATGTTTGCTTGCACGCATGTGCAAGAAACATAGTGCCATAATCGGAGATTTCGGAGGTGTGTCACCTCCTCCTCCAATTCAGGCAGCGAGCTGGCAGGCGCGGCCCCAGTAAGTCAATGCATTTTGGAGCTGTCTATGACACGCTCCAAAATGCAGTGGCATACAGTTGAAAGGGGGAGCTACGCTTGAGTGAGCAGCGATAAGAAGCTGCTCACGCGCAGCTCCCCCCCAGCCACAGGCGTGCGCGCCCCCCGCACGCAGCGTATAGCCGACGGGGTGCCCAATCCCCATCAGCTGCGCTGCATCATCTCCTCCCCATTCCCAGTATTTGGTGCCGCTGGAGCCCACCCCAGCGTGGCAATCAATGATTTTGCCGGCGGGGTGCCCAATCCCCGTCGGCTGGTACCAAAGTCATTGTGCCATGCTGGGAGCCACCCCAGCGTGGCAAGCGGTCCCGAGGCGTCTTTTTTTCCTGTAAAACAAAACTGTCCCACAGCGCGTCTCTCGAGCCCCCCTCCCATCCTGCACCCACCCACTCGCCCAGCCTCCCCACCCCCCTCACCCCATACTTACCTACAGACTCCGGCACGACGATCTTCAGTGGACCGGGAACACGTCTGCACTCTTCAAAGGCGACCGCAAACTGAGGAAATGCCGGTAAGCTGTATAATGGGCTAGATAGGAGGGTTCAACTTTATTGCATATCTCAGGCATTTTTGGGAATTTTTGCACCAAATTTTCAACATGGGGTTTTTGGGACCCCTTCTCATGAATGATGTCACTGTCATGGCGTTATTCGGGCTCGAAAGGTGATTTCGCGCAGTGACTGCACAGTGACTGCGAAATCACCCTTCAGGACTGAACACCACCATGACAGTAACATCATTCATGAGAGGGGCCCCAAAGCCCCATGTTGAAAATTTGGTGCCAAAATTCCAAAAATGACTGTGACGAGCGTGCATTGCGCGGTTCTCATGAGCTCGTAAGTTCGCGAAATTTCAATATTTTCACTCCAGATTTTCAACACTGCCATTTCACCACACCATCTTATGAGTAGTATAGCTGTCATTTTATCTCACCCAAAATGTGTTTCCGCCCTTGTAGCGCAGAATGGCGCAGTCGGTGTGCGAAATCAATGTATGGGACAAATTTAGAAAATCACAGTGACACTGTTCATGAGCAGAGGTCTTGAAATGGCTATGTTGAAAATTTGGTGAAAAAATCCTAAAATGACTGTTTCGAGCTAGCTTGCGCCAGTTCCTTGCGCTCATAGGTTTCGTGAAATTTCAATATTTCCACTCCAGATTTTCAACATTGCCATTTTCCACACCTTCTTATGAGTAGTACAGCTGTCATTTTTCACATCTCACCCAAAACGTGTTTCTGCCCATGTAGCGCACAGTGGCGCAGTCGTGTGAACTCAGTGTATGGGACACATTAAGGAAATCACCGTGTCACTGTTCATGAGCAGAGATCTTAAAATGGCAATGCTGAAAATTTGGTGACAGAATTCCTAAAAATGACTGTTTTACGAGTGTGCGTTGCACAGTTCCCACGCACGCTCGTAGGTTTGCGAATTTTCAATATTTCCACTCCAGATTTCCAACATTGCCATTTTGTCCACACCTCCTTATGAGCAGTACAGCTGTCATTTTTCACATCCTGCCCAAAACGTGTTTCCGCCCATGTAGCGCACAATGGCGCAGTCGGTGTGCAAGCTCAATGTATGGGACACATTAACAAAACCACAGTGACACTGTTCATGAGCAGAGGTCTTAAAATGGCTATGTTGAAAACTTGGTGGAAAAATGCCTAGAAATGAATTTAACGAGCGTGCATTGCACAGTTCCTATGCATGCTTGTAAGTTTGCAAATTTAATATTTTCACTCTAGATTTTCAACATGTCCATTTTATTAAACTTCCTTATGAACAGTACAGCTGCAATTTTTCATATGTCACCCAAAATGTGTTATCGCACATGTAGCGCACAATGGTGCTGTTGGTGTGCGAAAGCAATGTTTAGGACAGATTAAGAAAATCACAGTTACACTGTTCATGAGCAGAGGTCTTAAAATGGCTATGTTGAAAATTTGGTGACAAAAGTCCATAAAATGACTGTGTTACAGTGAGCATTGTGCAGTTCCACGCATCCTCGTTAGTTCATGACTTTGTAATATTTTCAGTCAGATTTTCACTAGTGGCATTTTCAACACTTCCTTATGAACAGTACAGCTGCCATTTTTTCACAACATGGCGAGTGTGTTTTCACACTTTCAGTGCAGAGATGCGTGGTCGCTGTCGGAAATCATTGTTCGGCACAGATGAAGAAAATCACAGTGACACTGTTCATGATAGGAGGCACCAAAATGCCTGAGTTGACAATCTGCTATAAAATATCCCCAACCTACTTATATAACAGGTGTGCGTTGCACAGTTTCTATGTACGCTCGTGACTTCACCATTTTTTTAAATATTTTTACTACACATTTGCAACATAGCCATTTTTACACCTCCCCATGAAAGAGTACAGCTGTCATTTTTTACAACCTGTTCAGAATATTTTTGCACCTGTGGTGCTAAATCCCGTAGTCACTGTGCATAAGCAGCTTTCGGCTACCAAACTGATATTCCCCCTGTTCATGAGGTGGGGTCACAAAACAAACATGTTGAAAATTTGGAGTTAAAATACCAACGAATGCCTGAGGTATTAGGCTTTTCAACTAAATCGCCCAACCCTATAGAGAATGACAGGAATCAGGGGTGTGACTTGGGATTCTTGCCTGTGATGCTCATACCATTCCACACCTGCAGTCACTGAGAGGCATCGAGGTATGCCTTGAACTCTTATTTCAAACTTCACCCCATTCTCCTATATTGACCCATCTCACCGTATTTCCTAGTGAAATGGGGTGCGCATAAGGGCCAAAGACCCCAAGGAACACGTGACACTTGTCAGTCTCTGCAGAGTGGGGTGTGGTGAAATGGCGTGGCCGTTATGCCTGATGACCCAAATGCACACCCCAATGCCTGTCACTCTCTGCAGGGTGGTGGTGGGGTTGGCTTCAGTTCAATACTTCACTGCCATTCCTATTACACAGCTCTGTAACTTCTACACTACCACTGCCAATGCCAGTAAGCAAACATTCGGCATTGACAAATGCTTGTTTAAAATGTTCTCACCAAATTCATAATATGGGCTTTTTGGGACCTCCCCTCATGAACAGAGGCACTGTTGTTTCGTTAATCGGTCCCGAAAGGTGATTCCACGCAGTAACCACGAAATCACATTTTGGGACCTAGAAACTAAATCACAGTGACATGTTCACGAGGTAGGGTCATAAGAACCCCATGTTGAAAACTGGGGACAAAATTCCAAAAATGACTGAGATATCAACCTAAGTTGAACCCCATTGCCTCCCATTATAAAGCTCACCATCATTACTTCAGTTTGCAGTTGTGCTTTGAAGGTGCAATCGTGTCGGTTCAGAGAATATCATGGCTCCTGATCGCTCAAGGGTAAGTATGGGTGCGGGGGTGGGTGCAAAGGGAGGTGAGGATGGGAGAGGGACAGGGAGACAATGGTTGACCAATTTCTTGTTTGCACTGGAAAAAGAAACATGAGGAAGGTTTTCTTCATTTACAGTTTACACACAAAAATATAGGCACACTGGTGTGGGCTCTCAGTGTGCCACAATTGGTCGAGCGGGGGATGCTGAGGATTCCGACATGGGGACTTGGCACCTGAAGTTGGCAAAGGCATATAGATGGGTTGGATGGGATCACGCATATGACACCAACAGTGGGCATCCCGGTATCGAAAAGGAAAAGGAAACTTTTAACTAGGAAAGATACACTAAGAGGGAGGATGTCGACATGGGGATTGGGCACCCCAATGTCGGCTTTTCTGGAGTGTGAGTGGGCAGCAGGAGCCACCATGTTACAGTGTGCAAATAATGTGTGTGTGTGTTGAGAGACGTGCCTACATGGCACAGTGTGCCAATTCAGGGGAAGATGCAGAGGGATGCCAGCATGGGATTGGGCACCCCAATGTTGGCTTTCTGGGGACTGTGTGGTGGCGGCAGGATTGGCCATATTACTGAACTGTTTTACCAGGATACCAAATAACAGAGGCATGCCTGCTGCTGCTGCAATGACTAACCTGTCTCTGATTGCAGCAGCAGATTTGTTTTAACTCTGTGGCTTTCTCTCAAACTGCTGTCTTCAGCAGCATGCTCGATGGTTGGCAGCTGGGAACACACCACTAAAGCATCTCCTGCATTGGCCAACACTGACACACCTCTGAAACAAGCTACTGCCACAAGATGTTGTCTGCGCATACACAGCCAACATAAAATTGACTCAAGCAGTTTCCAAAATCACTAGAAATAACATTTTGCATATTAACAAACTCTAAGCAGAAAACACAGTTACAGGATACACAGTTGTAAATAAAAGCACAATAAAAAGATTAAGTATGAAAAAACAACATAGAAAAAACATAGAATTTGACGGCAGATAAGGACTGCTTGGCCCACCTAGTCTGCCCATTTTCCTACCTAACAGATAAGCTGCAGATCCTAGTTAACCAACAGCTTAATTCCTCCTACCCCCCACTAGGACTGCCCTATGCCTGTCCCATGCATTCTTGAAGTCCCCCACTGTTCTTGACCCAACGACCTCTTCAGGGAGGCTGTTCCATACATCCACAACCCTCTCAGTGAAAAAATACTTCCTCACATTACCTCTGAGCCATCCCCTTCTATCTTCAATTGGCCCCTTGTTCTTGCACATCTCTTTTCTGGAAGATGCTACCCTCTTGGACTTTGTTAATTCCCTTGAGGTACTTGAAAGTTTCTATCATGTCCCCTCTCTCCCTTCTTTCCTCAAGGGTATACATATTAAGCTCCTTTAGTCTTTCTTCATATGTCTTCTGGTGCAGACCCTGCACCATGTTGGTTGCCCTCCTCTGGACAGCCTCCACTCTGTCTATGTCTTTGCGGAGATGAGGACTCCAGAACTGCACACAGTACTCCAGATGGGGTCTCACCAACTGTCTGTACAGAGGGATAACAACTTCCTGTTTTCTACTAGTGATGCCTCTTCCTATACATCCCAGTATCCCCCCAGCCTTCCTTACTGCCTTCTCACATTGCTTTCCCACCTTTAGGTCATCTGATATAATTACCCCCAGGTCCCTTTCTATTTTTACTGTTGTCAGTATCTCACCCCCCATTGTTACACTTCACCAGGGTTTTGTTCCCCATGTGCATTACCTTGCACTTCTTTGCATTGAATCTGAGCTGCCATACATTTGACCATTCCTCCAACCTTGCCAAGTCCCTTGGATCTTGGTCTTGGATTAAGGCAACTAAAAATACAGAGCAAGATTTGCAGTTTAATCAATCAGGGCTTTTGACCGTGAGCAGCCCATAAGGCCAGGGCACAAAGAGGCACCAGAATGTTAAAGTTCAGATAATAATGTTCAGGCTGGGTAAATTTAGCTGGGGTCTGAAGTCTGATGGCAGCAAGACGCACCATCGTGAGCACCGGTCAAGGCAGGAGGGCAAAGTGCAGGCAGTGGCCATGATCTGAGCTGTGCCATGCTGCAGGAGTGGCCAGGAGAGTCCGGTCAGGAGCTCAGCTAATCCTGTGAGGAACAAAGGGAGAAGAGAACTTTAGCAGGACAGACACTGGGGGGTGGGTGGGGGTGTCAGGTCTAGAGACAGATAGCCAGCAGTGGCAGACAGTGGTAGACAAATGAGAGCATGTAAAGAAATCGAGGAGAGGGAAGGGTTGAGAAAAGGGTGTAACAAAGAAAGTATGGGGGGATTAGGAGCGCTCTGCCAAAATGTGGCAGGTGGCCTCCAGAAACTATTGGCACAGCTAATAGAGAGGGGGGTAAGTGGAAGAAAGTCTGAGTAGGAGGAGGCTAAGAGCATTCAGCTGGGTTACGGCAGGCAGGCTGCAGGAGGCAAGGGTACCAGCAAGGTCAGGGTGTAGAGAAAGGAAGAGGAGAGCAGAGAGCAGACAGGAAGATAATGCAAAAATCAACTTCAAGCCATTTTCAAAATCACTTAAAATATCATTTGCACATTAACTTAAACTCTAAGCATAGCAAACAGTTACAGGATACACAGTTGTGAATAAAAACACAATAAAAAGATTAGATATAGACTTGGATTAAGGCAGCTAGGAAATACAGAGCAAGATTTGCAGTTCAGTTCAGCCTGAGTGAGTAGCCAGTCAGGTCAGCAAAGGCATCAGAAAGTTAAAGTTCAGATAATAATGTTCAGCCCGTATACCTTTTGCTGGGGTCTGAAGTCTGATGGCAGCATGCCACACCACCATGAAGCGCCCGGTTAAGGCATGCATAAGGACAATGTGTGGAAAACAGCCATGATCTCAGCTGCCAGAAGCACCCAGTCAGGGGCTCAGTTGATTTTTAGCTGGGTCCTGAAGTCTGATGATGGCAGGCAAGCTGTGCTGCTGTGAAGCGCCTGGTCAAGGCTTGCAGGAGGGCTAGGTGTGGGCAGCGGCCATGGTCTGAGCCATGCTGCTGGAGTGGCCAGGAGCATCCAGTCAAGTGATCAGATGATCTTTAGCTGGGGTCTGAAGTCTGATGATGGCAGGCAAACTGTGCCATAAAGCACCTGGTCAAGGCATGCAGGGGACAAGGTATGGGCAGCGACCATGGTCTGAGCCATGCTGCTGGAGTGGCCAGGAGCATCCGGTCAAGCGATCAGATGATCTTTAGCTGGGGTCTGAAGTCTGATGGTGGCAAGCCGTGCTGCCATGGAGTGCTCAGTCAAGATACATCTGTACCACGCTGCACCGCAGGTTTGGATGGGAGCACCCAGTCAGGGGCGCAGCCGAGCTAGGGATATAATATAGTATAGCAGGGTGAATGACATTTGAGTCAGGATAAATCAGCAGTAGAATCTGTAATGAAAAAACACATTATAATTTAAATCAGTATACTGTATTTTTCTCTATCGTAAATTAAATGTTGTCAAACAGCAGGTGCTGCCAGTGATGAAAGTGAACAGGAGCACACAGGAAGTCAATTCCTGCATCTGTTTTCTTTTTTGGAAGCAGAGTTCTTGTACTTCTTCCAACTGAATATTGGAACTAAAATTCTTAAACCAGCAACATAATGTCAGTTTCTGGGTCTGTGACTTTCAATCAGGGTTTCTGTCACAAAATTTACTTGTACAACACATGTAATTTTCCTAGAAATACTTCAATATTCAACTGAATCTACTATTAGCTATATAAGTACTGTATATGTGTACTGATAACAGTTATCTTATATCCAACTGCCGATTGTTTTTAACCAGGTGAGACACACTAAACTGAAAGCTTTTTTTAACTTATATTTATGCTCCTAATCTACCTCCTCCCTCCACTCTCTTAGACATCCTCTGTTGTGGACTTCCAATCTGTCATGGTCTGCCTCTAGAGTACCCCTAGTTCCACACACACCTTGAAGATTCCCAGTATACCCCCGGGTAGAAATGGAGGGGTTTCCCCCAAGCTCACCTCTCAAAACCAACATACTGTGTCTGTGCATGTAGAGCCAGCAGGCTCATCAGTTCTGCCGGCAGACGGAGGCATCCCCAGAGAGGTGTCATCCCCTAGGAAGGACTGAGGCATTTTTTCCTGATTTCCTTCCCCCTAACGTCGGCGTGCAATGAGGGGGTATGAGCTAGGAGGCACGCTGATACGTACCTCCTGCTCTGCCCCTCCCCCAACATTCACCCAATGCCCTAACTGCTCTCCACCTTACTGCGCCATCCACCCTAGGTGGCGGCATTGCAGCGGGAGTCTACAGTTAACCCACATGGAGAAGGAGAGCTGCCATTGAGTGCTGTATCCTTCTCCTCCCCGGCCGACCCCCAATGACCCGTGCTCATTCCCAAACACGGGTCGCCTGCGTGGTATGAGGTAAGGCGTCGAGCGCCTCAGCCCTCAGCGCCACCATGTCAGCTAAGCTGAAAGCTGTTATACAGATGCATCCTGGGAGCACAGGGAAGTCAAGTGACTTGCTCAGGGTCACACAGTATATGCAAGTGGGGGCTGTGGGATTCAAACCCAGGTCTCCAGATTGGCTGAGCCTTAAACCACTGCACTATACTGCCTCCCAAACATAGCTAGTTCAGCATAACAAACTAGGCGATAAACCTGTAGACATTGCAGCATAACAACATTTTTACAGGGATGGATTTCCATTCCTAGCGATGTTCGGCCATACACTGTAGGGTTGTTGTACTGCAGTAGTGACATCAGTATGTTGTGATGCAACAGTGATGTTAGTACTGCAGCATAACAAATTAGAATTTTATTTATTTATTGAAATGTTTCACCAGGAGGACACACTGAACAAGTTACTCGTTTCATGGTGCGACCTGGGGGGAGGAGAAACAGCTGCAGCTGTAGTTGCCAGTCGCAGGGTGAATCAGCTGCAGCTGTAGTTGCTAGTCGCGGGGTGAATCAGCCGCAGCTATAGTTGCTAGTCGCAGGGTGAATCAGCTGCAGCTGTAGTTGCTAGTCACAGGGTGAATCAGCCGCAGCTGTAGTTGCTAGTCGCAAGGTGACTCATCAATTTGTGTCTCCCACATCATTAACCCTCTAGTGGCTACCTCCACCTACAACAGCCAGTAAAGTGAAAGGAGGCGGATGGTCTAATGGACATGAATGCTCATACACTATAAAAGATAATGCGTGGCATCCACACACAGACAAGTCTGCATCTTCATCTCGAGTTTTCTGTGGCAACCAGAATCCCGATCCCACTTGCCATAGTAACCTCACAATGCAGATACAAGCTTTTTGTGCATAGCTGCCCATTTATTTTACACTCTATTTTGAGTCAAGCCAAAGTGTGTTTAATTTACACAATGTAAGTCTAACAGTTATAACTTTAAATTAGCTTTTTTTGTGTTTGTGATGATTTCACTGCCACAAGTCTGTGAGCTTTCATCGTTTTTCTTTCCACCTGTCAATTTGAGACACCAGCTCAGAGAGGTGTTGCAATCAAAGAATCAAAAGTGTCAACCGCTAGGGTCTACAGATTCCACTAAATGAAATCCATAGTGCACTGCCACATGGTCTCTCCAGATGTCAAGAAAGCACCTTGATAAGCTGCCCTCTCTAAAGAGAATTATGGCATCCATGGGGACACTCTATTACCCCCCGACAGCTGGGGCTTGCTTCTAACAAGGCTCAGCAGTACTGAGTGCGGCTGTGCTACAGCTGCATTAGCTGTCAGTCCCAGAATGTTTATTTCTTTAAACAAGGACATTAAACCCACACTCACGATGCCTTCACCAATCTAATGTTCTGTAGCTCTAATGTAGAATCATGAGAAAGTCTTCTTGAGAAACTGGAAGACTGATGCCAGAGCTGTGTTCTGAAGCTGCATATGACATCAATATCAGGCAGTCGAGAAACTGTAGAGTCCTGCTGGAAAGTCATAGTATTTGCACTACAAGTAAGTAGACATTTCCCCCTCATACAGTGAGAACTGACTGGATTGGACCAGAGGGTGGAGGCCAGGCTCAACTGGAACCTCAACTATACTCCCTCAATGGACGGACGTGGATAAAGATGTAACTGACTAAGTGCAGTAGTAGCAGCTACACAGGTCCCGACAAACACAATCAGTTCTTTACTCCACTAGCATGATTGGTTCTCCATCTCCAGTCCCTGGGCCATGCAGCCTCTGTGACTGGCTGGAAAGAGCAATGTCACCAAACGGTGTTGTTGCAAGTGCTGTATACTTTCCAGCCTGGTACAGTAGTTAAAGTGCGATGTACTTCCCTATATTCCCTCTCTCTCCCCCCAGCTCCGCTCCTGGGCTCCCATACCATACCCTAAAGCACATCTCTGCATCAGCGGGCAATAGGTGTCAGCAACAGTAAATGAAAGCAGTTGTCCAGGTACCTGCATCTGTGAGTTGATGCACCCAGAAATGTTCATGTCACCTGTATCTGGGCATCATTCATTGTTGATCTTCTAACAGAGCTTATGTTCATGGTAATGTGATGATCAAATAGAAACACGGCTTCTGACAGCAGATAAAGACCACCTGATGCACCCAGTCTGCCCATTGTTTTACCTTACCTATTCTGTCACCGCAGACCCTACTTGATCTCCAACTCCCTCCCCCCTGCTTTCCACTAAGATTCTCATGTCCCTATCCCATGCATCCTTGAATCTCACTACTGTTTTTTTTTTGCCTCCACCACCTACGCTGGAAGACCATTCCAGGCATCCATCACTCTTTCAGTGAAGAAGTACACCCTCATATCTCTCTTAAATTTACCCCTACAGCTTCATTGCATGTTCCCTATGTATACCATCGAGAAAAAGAGGAGGCGGGACATGATATAAACTTTCAAGTACCTCAAGGGAATTGACAAAGTCCAAGAGGGTAGCATCTTTCAGAACAAGAGATGTGCAAGAACAAGAGGGCACAATTTGAATACAGAGGGAGAGGTGACTCAGGGGCAATGTAAGGAAGTATTTTTTCACAGAGAGGGTGGTAGACGCATGGAACAGCCTTCTTGAGGAGGTTGTGGGGTCAAAAACAGTGGGGGTAATTCAAGAATGCATAGGACAGACATAAGGCAATTCTGGTGGCTGATATGAGAAAGTAGGCTGTTGGTTAACTAGGATCTGCTGCTTATCCAATAGGTAGGGGAATGGGCAGACTGTGTGGGCCAAGCGGTCTTTATCTGCCGTCAAAGTTTATGTTTCTCTGCATCTTTCTCTCTGAGAAATGCCCCCTTCTGTACTGTATTTACACTCATTCTCCATCACACCCCTTCCACAGTATACATACTGAAGTCTTCAGTCTCTCGTCATAAGGCTTTTGATGCATCCCTGCACTATTTTAGATGCCCTACTCTGGACAGCCTCCCATCTCGTCCTTCCTGAGATGGGGTCTAATAACCGGACACAGTACTCCAGGTGGAGTCTGCAGAAATTTATACAGTGGCAACACCTCCTTCCTCCTTCTGCTGGCGATTCCCATCCCTATGCACCCCTGCATCCCACTGGCCACACCAACTGCTTTGTCATACTGTTTTACTACTCTGAGGTCATCAGCAGGGCCACTGGAAAATTGCGGAAAAGTTTACCCAAAATTGCGGAGGCGTTTGCAAAATTGCAGAATGCTGGGAGTTCTACTATAGACCCGCGTGCTTCACAATAAATCTTTTAATGTTTTCTGCAGCATATATTAGTCAGTATAAATTGCTAAATGAATACACTGACACCTGAATATGTTTAAATCATAAAGAAAAGTTTATGTTCCTATCAAGAATACTAAACTGATAAGCTATCATAAGCATTGCCTACCTTCTAAAATTTAAAAGCATCTGCCTCACACAGTGCTAAATAGAGTCTATAAAGTGAGCTACAGCAAGTAAATATTAAATAAAGCCAGAAGAAATATTTTTTTTTTGTTTCTGGCTGTAGAATAATGAAGCCTAATCAACAGCTGTTTACAGTGCTCTGCCAGCTATTCACCCACTTTGGTACAAGAAAAAATAAGCAGACAGAGTCGTGAATAATTGAGTTTTAGTGAAATGTTGTTAAAGTGTTTAATAATCATAATTTGAACTGTAGGTACTGTACGCTATTTCTGAAATCACATATTTAAACATTAAATCTGGGGGTTATTGGGGCTGACAGTATAATCTAGAGGTAAGAGTAACAAACTGTGAATGAGCTGGCAACATCTAGCAGACCTGGGTTTCATTCCCACAACCTCCACTTGCATACCGTGTGATTCTGAACAAGTCACTTAACCTCCTCAGTGCTCCTGGATTGTACCTGAAAACAGGCACTTGTGCCTAGTGGGCCTTACATGGTTACCAAAAAATGTAAAAAAAATACCAAAATATTTTTACTGCATCATACAGTAGTCATGGTATTCTGTAAGTTACCTTAGTTTTATTCTGGCTGCAATGATTTTGTTTAGTCAAAGATAAATGTTCAGATACATTTTGCGTTTTATAAGCTTGTTTTTAGACTTTAGTCAGGTTTTTATTTTAGTCTTTGCTTGTGAGCATCTGGGGGTAGTTGCTAAAAATGAAATCACTGTTACCAGCTAGCTTATTCAAGTTTAAAATCGTCAGCGTCATCCAAAAATCCTCAGCTGTTTGAATCAAAATTAGTCTGAATGAAAGTGTGCTCACAAGGAATAACTTGCCCTGCCACTTACAAAAAAGCTTCATACAGTAGTTCACACCCCATTTAAGTAAATGGGATAATTTTCAACTTTTCTACCATTTTTCGTTTCAGTCTATGTGTCAACAACAAGTTTTCTGATAGACTGCTTCAACACAAAACAAATGTTAAGTGTTTAAGTGTACTTATGCTTGGCCAGTGGATTTTGAAACCAAACAAGACAAAGATTCAAAAGAAATCAGTGTCACATAAAACCCTTGCTCTACCTTGCACTGCATTGTTTTGGCCAAACCCAAGTCTGCATCCAAAATTGTCAACATATTGAGAGTATTTTATTAAAAATGTTAATACATTTTACACAGTTCAATATAACAAGCATTTGTCAATGCCGAATGTTTGCTTGCTGGCATTGGCTATGGTAGTGTAGAAGTTACAGAGCTGCGTAATAGGAATGGCAGTGAAGTATTGAACTGAAGCCAACTCCACCACCACCCTGCAGAGAGTGACAGGCATTGGGGTGTGCCTTTGGGTCATCATGCATAACGGCCATGCCATTTCAGTACACCCCACCCTGCAGACACTGACAAGTGTCACGGTGTTCCTTGGGGTCTTTGGCCCTTATGCGCACCCCATTTCATTAGGAAATATAATGAGATGGGTGCGATATAGGAGAATGGGGTGAACTTTGGGGCTGAAGAGACAAGGCATACCTCAATGCTTCTCACTGGCTACAGGGTGTGGAATGGTATGAGCATTACAGGCAAGAATCCCAAGTCACACCCCTGATGCCTGTCATTCTCTACAGGGTTGGCGTTATGGTTGGAAACCCTAATACCTCAGGCATTCATTGGTATTTTCACTCCAAATGTTCAACATGTTTTTTTTGTGACCCCACCTCATGAACAGGGAATATCAGTTTCTTAGCGAGCTGCTTATGCTGGCGACTACAGCATTTAGCACCACAGGTGCAAAAACATTCAGAACAGGATGTAAAAAATGACAGCTGTACTGTTTATGGGGAGGTGTAAAAAATGGCAGTGTTGTAAATCTGCAGTAAAAATATTTAAAAAAATGGTGAAGTCATGAGCGTACATAGAAACTGTGCAATGCACACCCGTAATATAATTAGGTTGGGAATTTTTTTACAGCAGATTGTCAACTCAGGCATTTTGGTGCCTCCAATCATGACCAGTGTCACTGTGATTTTCTTTATCTGTCCCGAACAATAATTTTCCACAGCGACCACGCATCTATGCGCTGAAAGTGTGAAAACACACTTTGGCCATGTTGTGAAAAATGACAGCTGTACTGTAAATAAGGCAGTGTGGAAAAATGCCGTGTTGAAAATCTGGACTTAAAATATTACAAAGTCATGAACTTACGAGGGTGCGAGGAAACTGTGCAATGCTCACTCATAACACAGTCATTTTATTGACTTTTGTCACCAAATTTTCAACATAGCCATTTTAAGACCTCTGCTCATGAACAGTGTAACTGTGATTTTCTTAATCTGTCCCAAACATTGCTTTCACACACCAACAGCACCACTGTGCCCTACATGGGTAGAAACACATTTTGGGCGGCATATGAAAAATGACAGCTCTACTGCTCATAAGGAGGTGTGGTAAAATGGCAATGTTGAAAATCTGGAGTGTAAATATTGAAAATTCGCGAACTTACGCGCGTACGTAGGAACTGCACAACGCACGCTCATAAAACAGTCATTTTTATGTTGCTTGCACGCATGTGCAAGAAACATAGTGCCATCATCGGAGATTTCGGTGTGTCACCTCCTCCCAATTCAGGCAGTGTGCTGGCGCGCGCCCTGTAAGCCAATGCATTTTGGGCTGTCTATGACATGCTCAAAATGCAGTGCACTCTGATTGAAAGGGAGCTACGGCAGGTGAGCAGCGATAAGAAGCTGCTCACGCAGCGCTTCTCCCCACCCGCAGGCATCGCGCCCCCACGCACGCACTGTATAGCCGGCCAGGGTGCCCAATCCCGTCGGCTGAGCTGTCGTCCCCCAGTAGTTGGTGCCCGCTGGGAGCCCACCCCAGCGTGGCAATCAATCCTTTGCCGACAGGGGTGCCCAATCCCCATCGGCTGAACACCCCAACATCCTTGTGCCACTGGGAGCCCACCCCAGCGTGGCAAGCAGTCCTGGACGTCTTTTTTTTTTTTTACCTGTAAGACAAAAACGGTCCCGCGGTGCATCTCCCGACCCCCCTCCCACAACCCGCACCCACCCTGCACCCAGCCTCCCCACACCCCCCTCACCCCATACTTACCTCCGGACTCCGGCGCGACGATCTTCGGTGGACCGGGAACACGTCTGCACTCTTCAAAGCCGACCGCGAACTGAGGAAATGCCGGTAAGCTGTATAATGGGCTAGATAGGGGTTTCAACTTATTGCATATCTCAGCCATTTTGGGAATTTTGCCAAATTTTCAACATGGGGTTTTGGGACCCCTTCTCATGAATGATGTCACTGTCATGGCGTTATTCGGGTCCAAAGGGGTGATTTCGGCAGTGTTGCAAAATCACCCTCCGGGCCTGAATACCACCATGACAGTGACATCATCATGAGAAGGCCCAAAACCCATGTTGAAAATTTGGCCAAAATTCAAAAATGACTGTTTTGGCGTGCATTGCGCAGTTCCTACGCAGCTGTGAAGTTCACGAAATTCAATATTTTCCTCCAGATTTTCAACATTGCCATTTTACCACACCTTCTTATAGAGTAGTACAGTTGTCATTTTTCACATCTCACCCAAAATGTGTTTCTGCCATGTAGCGAGAATGGCCAGTCGGTGTAATGAAATCAATGTACGGGACAAATTAAGAAAATCACAGTGACACTGTTCATGAGCAGAGATCTTAAAATGGCTATGTTGAAAATTTGGTGAAAAATTCCTAAAAATGACTGTTTTACGAGCGTGCGTTGCGCAGTTCCCACGTCAGGTTTGCGAATTTTCAATATTTCCACTCCAGATTTTCAACACTGCCATTTCCACACCTTCTTATGAGTCAGTACAACTGTCATTTTCACATCCTGCCCAAAATGTGTTTCCACCCATGTAGTGCACAATGGCGCAGTCGGTGTGCAAACTCAATGTATGGGACACATTAACAAAATCACAGTGACACTGTTCATGACCAGAGATCTAAAATGGCTATGTTGAAAATTTGGTGAAAAAATCCTAAAATGACTGTTTTACTAGCAAGCGTTGCGCAGTTCCTCATGCGCTAAATCAGAGTTCATAAATTTCAATATTTGCACTCCAATGACTTCAAATACCTAAACAGCACATAGAAGCAAGCAACATTCGGCATTGACAAATGCTTGTTTGGAATTTTTCACCAAATTTTCAACATAGCCATTTTAAGACCTCTGCTCATGAACAGTTTCACTGCTGATTTTCTTAATTGTCCTGTACATTGATTTAGCACCTACTGGCCATTTAATATCTTCCTTCATGGGAAATATGTTTTGGGTGAGATGAGAAAATGACAGCTGTACTATATAAGGTGACAAAAGTAACATGATAATCTGGAGTATATCGAAAATTTACAAACTTTCTGAACGTCGTGTAGGAACTGCGCGCATGCGCTACGTAAAACAGTGTTTTGAAATTTTCCACCAAATTTTCAAAATAGGTTTCTTGAGAGCCCACCTTATGAACACTGGCAGTGTCATTTTGTTAATCGGTTCTGAAAGGTGATTTTGCGCAGTGACTGCGAAATCACCCTTCGAGCCTGAATAATGCCATGACAGTGACATCATTCATGAGAAGGGGTCCCAAAAACCTCATGTTGAAAATTTGGTGCAAAAATTCCAAGAAATGTCTGAGATATGCAACAAAGTTGAAAACCCCCTATCTAGCCCATTATACAGCTAACCGGCATTTCCTTAGTTCGCGGTCGGCTTTGAAGAGTGCAGACGTGTTCCCGGTCCACCAAGATCGCTATCGCCAAGGTCCGGAGGTATGGATGAGGGGTGTGGGGAGGCAGGTAAGCATAGGGTGGGTGCAGGCTGTGGAGGAAACAGGAGACCACATGGGAACGATTTTCTTTACAGTGTTCTTTTGTTCCAATGACGACGCGGACATTTGCCACGCTTGGGGTGAGCTCCGCATAACACAGGGACGGTTGGAGGCATTCAGCCAATGGGAATTGGGCACCCCATCACTAAAGCATCGATTGCCATGCGGGTGGGCTTCCAAAGGGCACCCACGCACTAGGGGTGGAGGACAGTGAGCAGACGGGGGATTGGGCACCCCCGCATAGACATGATTGCCACGCTGGGGTGGCACCCAGCGTGGCATTTGGAAGCTTTGGGGGAGGGAGAGAGACAGCTCTACCCGGGATTGGGCACCGCCGTAGACATACAACGTGTGCGTGCATGTGGGGGGCATGCACGCCTGCATAGGCAGGTGTGTGTGGGGTGAGCTGCACATGAGCAAGTGATATCTCACCACTGCTCACTGGAAGCATAGCTCCCCTTGAACTTATGCCACTGCATTTGGAGCTTGTCATAGACAGCTCCAGCATGCCATTAACGACAGGGGCTACCCTGCCAACACACTGATTGAATTGGAAGAGCGGGTGACACACCTCCGAAATCTCGGGATGATGGCACTATGTTTCTTGCACATCGTGCAAACAAACAAACATAAGCAAATGTAACAACAATTTTGAAGACCTTTTTTTGTTTTGTGCGTGCATATGTGACGTGTGAATGAGGGAATCCACTAACTGTAGATCAAGGGAGAATGTGAAATGGTGCAGGTACATGGGGGTGAACAAAGCAGTAGACAGTAAGCCCTACCAGAGCTTCAGGCTGATGTAGCACAGCTGGACTAAGGCAAGGAGGATGTGAAATGGGCACAGGTACATGGGGGTGAACAAAGTGGTAGACAGTAAGCACCTACGAGCTTCAGGCTGATGTTGCACACCTGGACTAAGGCACAAGCACCACGGCATGTTCTTATAGTCCCCATTTATATGTCCATTTGTTCTTACAGTGCTGATTGCTAACTGAGCCAAGATGTAAAACAGATACTAAAATGTCAGGTTTATTTCAGGTGACCAGTGCTCATAAAGTCCCCATTTATATGTCCGTTATGTTCTACAGCGTTGATTGCCTAACTGAGCCAAGATGTAAAACAGATACTAAAATGTCAGGCTTATTTCAGGTGACCAGGATAGTGGTGAGGAGAGGGGCAAGTGAAACAATGTCCTGAAATGTTCTTACACTGATTAACTGTTGCTGCGAAGGTGACAATACGGACCAGAATCCTTATACATTCAAATTATGTTTGCAGCCTAAAAGGTGCTTAGGTGGATTGGCATTTACATTACTCAGCGGCAAATCTTTTTCATACTTTTGTGATCATCAGTTAAGATATAACCACTAACTGATGAGACATCAGGGCATGAAACTGTGCTACCAGCAAGTTGCATGTGCACAACCTGAATAGTTATCTGTTGATAATGAAATGAAAACTGTCAGCTGATAACATTCAGCCACTGTCCGTGCACAGAATAGACATCTCACTGAATAGATCTGGAGCAAAGGGACATACACGCCAATGACACCACTACAGCTCCAGACACTGAAGAAGAAATTAATGCATTTTCATGACTGTTAACTTTTCCAGCATTTGAAAACAGTTACTTAACATCTGCACTAAGATGTTACACGTCGCTGAACTGAATTGTGACACCAGAATCCCCGAGACAACATTTGTCACAAAAGGAATGAAAAAAATCAATAGATGTATAAAATGGTAAAAGACATGAGTCATAACAACATATCTGCATGTAATACTGGCTTAAAATTTGAGCACCACCATATTCCCACACCACAGGCGTCAAACAGGGATGCCATTTATAATTCAACTAATGTCAAGCAGTTTTGAGCCATAAAAATATTACTGTATCAGTATGGTGTAGCACAGAAGGATCAGGAAATTATGAAATAAAATGCAACAGCACCCCGTCAGCCACATGTTGTGTGGGTGGAGAATGACATGAGACCCAGGGTGGGCTGTTAGGCGGCTTCAGATTAGCCCGAGGAGAAAAGGGTGGACACGATTGTGAGCTACGGTTGAATGTGTTTCTTTTCAATACCTAGTTTTCGCTATTTTGTTAGGGCACATCTCCAACCCTAAGATGTTTAGAGTCACAAGGTGATGTGACTTTATTGACATCTGATTTGAGAAAGAGCTGTGTGATTCTATCTAAATGCCAGCTCACGGCAATCCAGAGAAAAAAAAAATATTTTGAAGCTGCATTACCAGACTAAGTGTGCAGTTCAGTGAATTACCACACAGGGGTGTATATATGACAGCACTAAAAGGTGCATTAAAGTGCTTCAGTCATGAAAACCTCCCCCACTGGCTACTGCTGAAATGTATGGCAGTATGTTCTCCTTTGTGCATTCTGGATGTTCTTTGCTTCAGCTGCAGGTAGTACAGTACGCTCAAGTTCATTTACATAGGTTTTAGCAGCGGGGAGTTCACATTGACAGAGTCTAGTAAGAGAAAACGCTTGGAATTAAACATACAACGAAGTCTGAGTTTTCACATCAAATACTAGCATACTAACATACTATTTGCCAGCAGATTAGGCCTTATGGTCTATCGAGTCTGCTCGAACCTTAGATCCTTAGTTGGGTGCCGAGACCCTCCCATCCCTTGTGCTCCAGAAACCCCTATCATCCATTCCCACCCCCCTGGGACAGGCCATCATCTGAATCATCAACTTTCTGTGTCTGTCCCACTCTCTCTTGAAGCTCTCCACTGTGATCTCTGAACCAGCTCACCAAGCAGTGCATCCTAAGGTCCACCACCCTCTCAGTGAAAAACCTCCTCTTTTCCTCCTCACCTTCCACCTCCAACTTCAAACCATGCCCTCAGTGATACCTCCCTGCTTTAGTCTAAAGATCCCTCATGTTTACCCTATTTATTCCCTTAGAGGTATGAAGACCTCAACATGTACCCATGTCTCCTCTCCTCCAATGAAAAAACACAGAGCACCTCAAGTCTGTCCTCACACATCAAACCCCTAGCCCTCATGATCTTTGTTGCCCTCCTCTGTACCCTCTCAGGAGCTGTATGTACCTCTTCAGAGGTGGTCTCCAGTACTGTACACAGTACTCATGGTGTGGCCAACCAGTCCATTGTACAGTGGCAGAATTACTTCCTCCTAGGGGATCCCCCTTACGATGGATTCAACATCCTGTTTGCCTTGCTAGCTGCTCTCCTGCACTGCCCAGGGTTATTCATACATGCATCCACCATGACCCCTAGGTCTTTTCCCCTATTGAGCCTCCTCCAAGGTGTACCTGTGTTTAGAGCTTCACCAAGATGCAACACCTTGCACTTGGTGATTTTGAAATTTAATTTCATGTGTGAGCCCAGCTTCCAGGGTGTCCAGTCCCCTTGCAGGCCAACCTCCCTCTTCCCTCAACTTCTGCTCCCATCTTGGAGTCATCTGTGAAGAGACTCATTTCACACCCTATACCCTCCCTGATGTCTGATATGCAGCCATTAAACAGGATCGGACCAGGACCGAGCCCTGTAGTACCCACCACCCAACCTCTCTGGGGTTCGAGAGCTCCCCACAGACCACTACTCTCTGAGTGCATCCAGCTAGCCAGTTTTCAATCCATCTGACCATCAAAGGCCCTACTCCTAACCCCATCAATTCTCCACCAGACCATTGTGGGGGACAGAGTCAAATGCCTTGCTAGAAGTCAAAATAATACATCCACAGGCTTACCCCTGCCCAGTTCAGTGTTACCATTCATAGAACTCCCACAAGGTTGGTTTGACATGATCTACCTGGCACAAACCCATGTTGCCGACTATCCAGACCTCCCACCTCCTCCAAGTACACCCCAATCGTTCCTTTAGTGTACTCTCCATTAATTTTCCCACCACCGAGGTCAAACTGATGGGTCTATAGTTACCTGGTACTTCCCTCGACCCCCCTTTATGGATTGGTAACACATGTGCCTCTCGCCAATCCCTAGGTACCCTCCCTGTCTCAAGTGACCTGCTGAAAAGCTCTGCCAGGGGTGCAGCCAGTATGTCCGTCAATTCCCATAGTACTCTCGGATGAATGCCATCCGGCCCAGGAGATTGTCTTTCTTTAGGCCTTGAGGCTCAACCACACCCTTTGGCGGAGATAGCATCATCCTCGCCCTCCACCTTACTGGCCTTTTATCCTTACTCAGATGTGACACCCTGGGGTGCCTCTCCCTCCCTCTTGCTCCATTTCTGTTGCTCCCTGATTCCACTAACTGATGCTTCTATCCCCCTGCGTGCCTTGCTTTGTAGATATCCCATCCCCTCCTAGTGAACACAGAGGCAAGTACTCGGTAAGACCCTCTGCCTGCAACCCTCGCCTCTTCCACCAACCTCCCTCCTTCTATCTCAATCTGCTGAGATGGCCCCCTTGTTTCTCACTCCCCAATGTACCAGAAGAACCCTTTTCCCCTCCATGGATCCCTGTGCCAGCCGCTGCTCTTTACTGGACTTTGCCCCCTCACCACACGGGTAACGACTTTTCTAGATGCAAGCTGGTACATTTCATATCCCTATCCTCTTGCTGTTTTATATTTTTTGTAGGCCGCCTTCTTTTCTCTGACTGCTACCTGTACCTCACTGGACCACCAGCATGGTTTATGTGACTTGCTCCCTCACGTTTCAACTTAGCGCAGATCCTGACTGCCTCACTGAAGCCCTGTTTTATGATCTCCCATCTCCTTTCCACACTTGTCATTGAGGTAATCCCTTCAGTGATCCTTGAGAAATATTTCCAACACCATAAAGTCTGCCCCCCTGAAGTCCACTGCCAGTGTCCTAGATCTCCCCCCCCCCATGCTTATTTGAAACCAGACAGTATTGTGGTTGCTCCCAGTCAGGGGTCCTGGACAGCCATGTCCTTACCAGATCCCCATCTGCCAGAACTACATCAGGACATGCCCCTCCTTGTGGGCTCCATCACATGCTGTGAAGAACACATCCTCGAAGCCATCCAGCAGCCTCTGCTCCTTGGCCACCTTAGAGGACATGGTTCCCCAGTTGTACCTGGCATATTAGGTCCCCATCAACACCCTCCTTCCCCTTTTGGTCCGCACTGGGCAATGATGTTGTCCAGCAAAACTATCCTCAAAACATCACTCATCCTGGGGGCCTATATGCTACAACCAGCTTGACCTTATCTCCTGCTGGGGGATCGTGAGGTGACCCATAAGGCCTCCAGGTTTCCTCTCTGCCTCTTGTACCCTAGCAATTTCCATGTCACCTCAATGAACATACCACTCCACCCCTCTGCCCTCCTTTCTATCCTTCCTAAGCATAGTGTACCCCAGTACGTTTAGGTCCCAGTCATGGTTTTTGTTGGTCCACGTCTCCGTGACTGCTGCCACATCCACCCCCTCCTCGAACAGCATGGCCTGGAACTCCCGTGATTGTTTCAGCCCCCACCACTTCCTCTGGCAGGGTGTTCCACTTGTCCACCACCCGTTCTGTGAAGAAATTCTTCCTCACGTTTCCTCTGAATCGTCCTCCCTCCAACTTCATCCCATGCCCTCTAGTCGACTTACAAACTTAAATGTGCAGACTGGGTGGGCCATAGGCCCTTATCTGCTGACACTGTCTATGTATCTATGTAACTCTGGCAACTTGTTTCCCAAGCTCCTGGCATTTACTAACACCAATCCCCACCCCTTATCCCTGATCCTCTTTGTCGAACCCCACCCAGATTCCTTACACTTCCATCCTCCCTCTGCTCCTCCTGAAACCTCCACCCCAGTCTGTTTCCCCTCCCCCTTGGAAGCGAAATACTCTACCTCATCTGGAGGAGGGCTTCTGGTCAGCCCCTCCCTTATCCCTTCCCCCTTACAAGTTCAAACCCACCTTTCTTGTATGTAGTCAGCCATCCCTGTTTGAGACTTCCTTCCCTAATGGGGCAAGGAGGAACCACCGTCCTGGCATATAGTCCTTATCCTCCCAAACTCCATTCCAGTTCCTCAACACCCCCAACCAACTCTCTGCACCTCACTCCTGAGCCAGTCATTAACCTCTGTATTCCATTTTTTTCTCCACTGAGGCCTTTGGTACTGGCAATATATCCGAAAAAATGTTGCATCCATTATCACGACAAACTCTGGCAAGTTCTTGGAACCTTGGATTTCCAAACGCTATTTCCTCTAGATCATTAGTTCCCAAATGCACCAAATCAGTTTCCTCCACAATCCCTAACCATTTCATACACCATGAACTTCTCTCTGTGCACTGTCAGCCCAGAGATACTCACTACCTTCATCTGGCTATAGCATCCACCCCTGTCCCTCCACTGGATACCCCTAATCATCAGTCTCCCAATAACAGAATCCTAACACCGCCATCATCCTTATGGTTACCTCCACTATGCCTCTCAGACCCCCCTTCCCCCCTATATTCATGATCTCAATTTCATGGGAGTCTTCCTGCCTTATTAGAGACCCTGTCACCCTCCCCTTCTGCCTCCTTGCTATTTTGCCCATCAACTCAAACCCCTCTGAATAGGTGTACCTACAACCTCTCTTATCGAACCATTTATCTTGGCCCTGATGGTTTCCCTCCCCCACACACTTATCCTCCCCTTGTAATAGTACCCTTGCCTCCAGAGGCTCTCTGTGGAGTCCCTTGCTAGGGCCCCATCCCAGTACTGAACCCCCGAAGGGCTCCCTCCAACCTCCTTGTCCCAGTTTCTCTCCAATCATGTTCTCCTCCCTCATGTCTGAATATGTTGCATCTCCCCATTTGCTTAACATATATGTTTCATCTCCCTCTGGGACTATTTCTATCCTTTCCATAGCCAGGTCTGTGATGCCCTAAGGGTATCCAACTCCTCCCCCGACCTCTGTATAAGTTTCCTCATTTCACCAACACCTTCCTCCCCTCTAGGTTGTAATAGCTCAAATTTATTGTGACACTCTATGTCAGCCTCCATCAAGTAACCCAGTTTCCCCTGACTGCATCTCCAAACTGTCCCTCTTCTTCCTCTCTTGCTCTGTTCACCTTAGGACTCCCTTCCCTGATCTGCTGTTTAGGCTTCTGCACAACAGCCCCTCCTGACTCTTCACCCTCCCTCTCTTGTATTCAGAATGTTCGCCCGTCACGCTTTCCCTTAGCATCAACTTCCCTATCTAAAGGTCCTCTGTCCCGAATATCCGCCTCCTGCTTGCTGTAACATAACGTCCTGTAATTTCAGAGCATTGCCCCAGCCTCCCCTCAGCCCCACCCTTCTGCTGCCCATATCAACCCTTATCCTGGACACCTCCAGCTTACTCCTTAACCAATATACCTCACTCCTGATACAAGATAGCTGTCTACAGAGTGGGCAGCCTCCTCTCCCAGGCCCAATTTAGGGTAATGCCATCCCACAGCCTGTGCAGCCTACAACCCTTCTGAAGATGCCTGCCACAGGTGGAATATGGCCACCCTGTTTATCCCCCTCTGTTTATAATGGCACACCCCCTTTTCTCCTGAATCAGGGTTCGAGTCACTGGGATCAATTTGGTGAGAGGGTCTCTCCTTTGAGACCAAAAGGCTCTCAAATGGAACTGGACATCCCTCAACTGAAACCTTGCTCCTTGCACTACTGCTGTAGAAGCAGCCATGTGCCCCAGGAGCTGTAAATGCCTTGCAGGCTGGAGAGACCTGCAGGGCAAAGGAGGCTAGAGACCAGGGTCCTTGCTCTGTCCAGAGGAAGGAAGGCTCTAGCCTCTTTTGTGTCAGTTCTGCTCTATGAAGGTAGAAGCTGGACAGGCTCTAGAACTGACTTTGGAAGATTGAGAAGGAAACCTAGAGATGTGAGCAGTTGCTGAGTTACCTGAAGGTGAAGTTTGACCTGGTCTGGAGACTGGCCTACTATGAGCCAGTCATCCAGATAGGAAGATATGCAATCTTTGCCTTCTTAAGTGAACAACTGCTACTGCTAAGCATTTTGTGAATACCCCCGGGCCCAGGTGAGACCGAAGGGCATTGCTCCTGAACTGGTAATGGCCTGAGGGCAGTTCAAATCTGAGGTACTTTCGATGGGGAGCTTCTGATAAGAACATGGAAGTAGGCATCCTTGAGGTCCAGGAGGTAGCAGTCCCTGGCCTTAGAAAGGGTAAAATAATTCCCAAGTCACCATTTTGAACTTTGGTTTTAAAAAGGTGCTTGTTTAGATACCTGAGATCCAGGATGGGCCGCCATTCTCCTGTCTTTTTGGGATAAGGAAGTACCTGGAGTACAAGCCTTTGCCCTGGTGTGGGGTGGAACCTTCCACAGCTCAGAGAGCCAGGAGGAAGAAACTTCTGTTTCTAGGCAAGTGCCTCTGATGGATTTGCAGGTGGAAGGACCTGGCTCTCATCTTCAGAAATCTTTTGAAGCTGAGAACCAGTCCTAACTTACTACTTGCAGGACCCATGTCTGATGTTAAAGACTTCCAGTCCTGGACAAAGTAAGCCAGCCTGCCCCCAACCGGTAGTGGAGAATTGGCCCTGGCCACCCCATCAGGGAGCCTGTTTTGCAGGGGCTTTGGGCTGAGAGGTAGAAGCAGGCTTACTTGAACCCCTTCTGCCTCTTCCTCTAAAGAACCCCCTCTGGGCAGAAGCAGAAGAGGAGGCCTGGGCTTGGTAAAAAGGCCTATGAAAAGGCCTGCTCCTGCCCCTGCCATGCTGCCTTTGAGGAGTGGCTTGCCTTTCTTTGGCCTCAAAGCACTCTATAGGTGGTCCTACTCATCCATTTTCTTCATAATTCTCTGTCTGCTTCCCAAACAGAGAATTGCCCACAACAGGAAAAATCCATAGCCTTAAGACTGGGTATCCAGCGACAGGGCAGTACATCTGAGCCAGGCCATTCTGAGAAGGGAAACAGATGTAGCCATGACTCTTGGATGAAACTTCATTAGAGTCTACTGCAGCATGAAATTGCACCTTGGATGCCTCAATACCAGCACGCAGCCACCTGCTCCAGCTCCCTGGCAAGCTGGTCAGGGGCCTGTTTTACTAAGACCCAGCACAGTATCCATCTGGATTTCTGGTACCTAGCAGCATAAACATATAATTTGCCTGTCTGAGACCTAAAAGATGCTGCCATGTACTGTTTCTTGCCATGGCATCCATCCTCCTGGAATCCTTTTCAGGAGGGTGAGGAAACTAACAGAATATTAGCCTTGTCACAGGCTGCAGCCTGCACTACCACATGGCTGCATTGCTGAGAGAGGAACTGTATCAGAGCCTGATAATGTATACCTCTTGTCCATCCTTTTATCAACAGGAAGGATAAAGTGAGGAGTTTTAGAATTTTACTGTCTGTTTCCTAAAGGATTTGTGCAAGGGAATAGACAGTCTCTAGACTCTGGAATATCCATCATTTCTACATAATCAGGCTCTTCTTGGTCATTAACAGCTTCCTCAACAGGAGTTGGAGAGTTCAACAACTTTCTTATAGAACATAAAATGAAAGGGGACTCGAGATAGCCTGGGGGACCCTGCTGGTCTGTCTGGAGAGTGCGATTCAATCGAGCACATCCAGACCTTCAAAATCACATCACCCTCTCATACCTCCTCCATTCCTCCGGATCATAAAATCCTCAAAATCATAATCTCGAACAGTGGAACCGGCGAACCGGGCGCTTCCATGATAATTGTCGGTTCAGAGCCAGACCGGGAAAGACTGGACAATTTGAATAGCTTTAGCTATTTCCCACAGCGGTTGGAGAAAGAACTTTTGGCCCACACTAGCGACTTTCTAGCCCTTTAGTTGGAACCAGCTCCTCAGAGCTGGCCTCATGTGCCCGAGGAAGCATCGCCTGGTCAGAGCACTCCCCTCAGGTTCGGTTGGAACCGAACCGGGCTGGCCATCGGGTCAGCGGACTTTTTGGCCTCCCTTTCCTGAGCCTACCAACTCTCTTTTCCATGGTGGCAGCAGAACATTCTTACAAATCTGGCAGTCTGTATTGAGGTGGTCAAACCCCAGACAATATACACAGGTGGTATGTGGGTCAGCCTTAGCAAAGCTTCCCAAGCCACAGTGCTGAAACCAGTAGTCGGTTTTCTTTTGGGTTTCTCAGAACATAGTGCAACTAACAAAACTTGCCCATTAGTGGCAATCCACCAAACAGACTCTCTTAGGTTCCCAACCGTGTACAGTAGTGGAAAAAACGTATTAATCCATTTTTGAACCGTAAGAACAGGGAACGCACTCTAAGGACTAAGTTATTTTAACCCTTCTGATCGGTTCAAACCCGAACAGAAAAAAAGGCATTACAAGTTCACACAGAAGAAAATAAGTAAACTATCTGTACTTACAATACCACAGACCAGCTCGAACCAACGATTGAAGTTTAATTTCGGCCAATAAACCGAAAATTACAACCTTTTAACCGACAAAGCCAACGAGCAGCAGGAGAAACTGAGCGACTGTTCAGTGGCGTAAAACAAGCAGTTTAAGTTTGACTACAACAGACAGAGTTTCAACTGAGCTCGCGCTCAAGGGTTGCCTGGCATGGAAAGTTAACTCTTCACTTCGGGCAGATCTAACCTGGGGTTATACTGCACAAGTCATAATATAACAAGACGACATGTTGTTTAGTACATTTTATCTTTTCAGATTCCTAGACATTGAAATACATCAATTGTTACATTCTCCGGTGTATTGACATCATATATCAGGCTACATGGTCTTAATCCCGGGTTCCTTGACTAGAGTTTTGTTTGACACTAATATTATCAATTTATGTTAAATTATCATTTATATAGTCTGAGGTTTTGAAATGCGGGCCTTATATCTAGCTGGAGAGTACAGCTGAATTAGGTCCAGCTAGGTTTACACATCACAGTGTGCACTTATGTCTTTAAAGACAACCACTGGTAAATTCTTATTATAATGCAGACAGCAAACATCAGACCTATAACAATCTTAGTTTGTCTTTAATCGGGTGGGGTTGCCTTTCAGTAATCACATCCTTATACTAACATTGACACTCATAGCTTGATTTAGGAGTTATCTGCTTCAGCAGTGTTATCTTATCAATTAAATTTATATGATACGATTCTTTGTATGTGTGTTCCCCAAACACGTTTAACCCAGGTTGCTTCGCTGAAGCAGTATAGTACTGTTAAACTTCTCTGACATCATCTTCTATTTTTTTTTAAATAGTATTTAAACCAATGAGTTTTTTCTCTTTTTTCTCTGCATTATCAAGCTGTTATAAGTATTGTATTTTCTAAACAACTGCCATGAGCTTCTGAAGAAGGACTGGTTGGTCCAACTGAAACACTGTTCTTGTTATTACATCTATGTTGGTCCATAAAAAGTATCAAATCATTTACTCAGGGCATCAGAGCAATTCTGCTTCATGTGAAATAATAAATATACGGGGTGGGAGAAAATTTGCACTAGGTTGGGAAAATGCAAAATCAATAGAAAGCCTGCTACTGTGTCCTAAAGTCATCATTGTTTTTGTTTTACGTTCACTTGCATGAGCAAAGAAACGTCTTGGGAGAATAGGACACTTTGGAAGTGTGCCTGCTGTGCAATCCCTGCTCCATTGAGCGTGGCGATCCTGCACCAATGCTGTGTGAGGCGATGACAGCGTGGTCTTCTCAAAAAAAACCACCATGTGCTTGCAATGTCACACCCCCAAAATCTTTGCTGCCTGCTGAGCCCACCACAGCACAGCAAACATCCTGCATAATCTGCCGATGAGGTGCCCAATCCCCCATCGGCTCCACCTCCCAAACAACTCTCTGCTGCCATGCTGAGAGCCCACCTCCCCAAACCCCACCCACCCTGTGCCCTGCCTCCCCCCCCCTCACCCATACTTACCTCCGGAGCTTGGCGTGACATCGAAGCTGGATAGAACACATCTACCTCTTCAAGATTGTGCATCTGGAAACAAGCTTCAACAGTGTCTACTCTGGTTATACCATGGACCTCGGACCTGACCAATGAAAATGGCAGGTAGCACCTTACCTCCATTGTAAATCTCTGATAATCACCACAAAAGTGACAGCTAACCCATCTTGAAAAAAAAAGCAATCTGACAGTGAAATCGCAGAACTCCAACCAATCTTGTTTCCCCTAAGCAGAACTTTAAACAGACTCCCATCACTAAATGAAAAAAAAAAACTGTTTGGCTTATTACATTGTACCAAGTACTGTTTTTTAAATAATAAAAAAAGTAGTACTTGTATAATACAATAACCACTTGAAGGAAGGGTACGGATTTACCACGGCTACATCAGAAGCATCCCCAAAACTGGAAGTTCATTAATGAAGTGAGAACAGTATGACCCGGATGAGATCCTTGTGGTACCCATGGGTAACTGGATGGAGGTCGTGAAAACTAGCCACTTCACTGCTGGGATCGCCCAGTCAGATAACTTTGCCCAGTTCAGGGCACTGTTGTCTAACCAATAAGAAGAAGCTGGTGGAAGGAGATCATGATTCACTAGATCAAAAGCTTAATGAGGTCAACAAAGATGGTGCCTGTGGTGGGGCCTTTGTCCATGGCATGAAATATGTCAGATGTAACAAACAACAGTCCGTGAGGTACCATGTTTCCGAAGCCATGCTGATAAGGAGAGATGTCAGAGCCAAATGATCCGGAGGTGGTTATAGACTATACATTCTTGGACTTTGCCAGTGGACATAAAATAGAGATATGGTGATAGTTATCTACAATGGGTTGGGCCTCATATGCACTGGGACAACTACACACCTTCCATTTATCAGGAGCAAGTGAGAGGACCAGTTAAAGGTCATGAATGAGGCAGGCGAGGCTAGACCAGTTTGAAATGTTGGTTCAGGGTGTCATGTCTGGAAGCTCCAGTTTCAAGTTGTGGCTGTCGCACCTCTTTGAGTGTAGCTAATTGCAGATGGAACTCAGGATCCCTACAGTAGTGGGGGAAGCGATATGTGAGGTGGAGATCTGAAAAGAGAGATGTTATGGAGGTCAGTAAAGAAGATTACAACTGATAGCAATGTATATAGAGTCATCAAGGTAAACCATTGACAGAGATATTACCACGGATAACCTTGCCTTTATTTTACAAGCAAATTAATTTGCCTCAAAGTGTGGGATTACTGAAGTGTTCACTTGAAGAATTTGAAATGAGGGCCGACTTTTGGAGTGCATTTTGCAACTGTTATGAGTTGTCTGTAAGTTTGCCAGTTAGGGATAGTTCCACTGTTTTGTTTGTGTACCAGACTTTGTCACAAAGGACATCTGCATCTGATCTCATAGTAATCAGGGCCTTGACGCCGATCTACATTTTCAAGGGGCATGTTGGTTACTATCCGTGAGTGTAAGTTGGAAGTCTAGGGTTTGAGTTTTATCAGGGTGTACTGATGGGGCGCCAGTCAGTACTGTTAGAGAAAAAAGCTGTCAGTGTTAAACTGGACATGTCCCGAATAAATTAGATTTCAGGGGTGGGTTGGGATGGTTATTCTCACACAAAGGAATGATCCTTAAACGATCAGGAAATATACCAGCGATTTGATCTTCTGGGCAATGATGATCATCCAATAAATAAGGTTTCCTGATTTGGGGTTAATACATGGATCTTTGAGTTGGACAGTTGGTCAACAATAAAGCACACATATTCTGCATAAGTGCAACACATGATGTTAAATTCTCAAACAAATACCTGATCGTGGCATAGGGAGGCTAGGAAAATGGCAAACTGTCAGGGCATGGCAGGAGGTGATAAACATCAGTGATGGGTTTCTTGACATTTCCACATAACAGATGAAGAGAGACTCAACGGAGAGAGGTCCGGGTCTGATATATGTAGTTCAGTTACATCGAGATCGACCTTAGGTAGATCAACGCCTCCCCACTTCCTGATGTCATTTCTAGGATATTGTAACCAGGTATGAATCCTTCATGTTGTTTATGGCTGGTTTAGCCAGGATTCTGAGATGCACGGATGTCAGAGAACTTTGGATAGTCAGCTCGAAGTAACCTTTATGGAACAAGCTGCGAATCTTCATATGGGTTATTTTTAAGCCTTTAATCATGAGCAAGGATAAAGAAGGGTGGAGAGGGTGGTGTGATAGGCGACCAAGGGTTGGTTCTAGATCCCGGTCTGGACCAAAGGAGGAGGATGGCAGTGAAGACAGATTAGTGCACGCAGGAGAACATTTCAAGGAGATACGAAATATTCAGTGTGAGAAGTTTATCGCCAGAACCCAGCAGTGCAGCTTCATCCTTGGGAGTGCAGGATGTAAAAATGACAGGAAGAGTCAGGACTGATATAACAGGTGGTGGGTGAGAGCTAATGCCAGTTGGTGGAGCGAGGACAGGGCTATTATGCCATCCACCCAGCAACAGATGAGAAAGGAGTGAAAGGATCATTAGCCAGGAGATGATCATTATTAGGAACAGTGAGCAGCTTCAAATAAAAATGTACCCTGAGGATGAGGTGGGAGGTAAGACAAGTGAGAAGAAGGCTGAACAAGAAACAGTAGCAAGTGATAGAGACAATAATACAGTTAGAGGAAGGAAAAAGACAGTTCAGGGTGCAGGAGGATTCTAGTTTGGAGACTACCACCACTTTGGTGCTGTGTGACAGTAATTAGCCAATGTGGGGTAATGGGTGGAGTCAAGTGTATTTAATGAGGCAGGATCGAGACCGGGCAGTGTGGGACAATGCACCTCAGAAAACAAGTTGTACAGCCCCAAAGCAGGAGATCCAAAACGCCAGAAAAGCAGCTTGAACACAGGCCAATCTCAAGAAGCCACAACACAGTAGCCAGTCAGAAGCTGGGTGGAGGATCAGCAGCCAATGGTGTTTCTAAAATTGTCCCAGATAGAAGGCAGGCTTACCCCAGACAGGAGGAGGTTTACCTGGGCAGTGGGCAAGCGTGTGGCGGCTGGCTTCCTAACTCGACGCCTGAGAGGATCAAGCAGCCTGCCAGGACTCCTATAAAGGCAAAAGAGGAGTATTCAGAAAAATAGGGCAGGAACAAAAAATGGCCAATTAAGTAAGTGGTGAGTGGAAAGAGCAGCAGTTTAAAGTTAAGGGTTGGAAATTGGACATCAGCAACTCAGCTCTTCAGGTGCCACTAATTGATTAAAATTAGCAGTAGTTTGAAAGATTCAGAGAGGGAGAGAGGCAGGTGGATGGGCAGAGGGTGTTGGAAGGAAAGGGCAAACAGAAACAACAGTGAACAGTTATATTTATGTCCCAACAGTTAACAGTACATGCATAGTTTTCAACAGCAGTTACAAATTTGGCCAAATCCTTAAATTATACCTCAGAAAACAAGTTGTACAGCCCGAAGCAGAAGCTAAATGCCACATCCAGAAAAGCAGCTTGGAGCATGAGCCATTCTCCAAACCACAACCAAGTAGTCAATCAGGAGCTGGGTGGAGGATCAGCCAATGGTATTTCTAAAATTGTCCTCAGAGGAAGACAGGCTACTCCAGACAGGAGGAGGTTTTCTGGGCAGCGGGCAAGCACATAGCAGGCAGCTTTCCCAGTCGCGACCTCGAAGTGGCTCAGGCAGTCGCCATGGAAACCAACAACAGGAGGAGGTTTTCCTGGGCAGCGGAGGCGGTCGCGACCTGTGGCTTTCCAGACATGACTACCTGAGTGAGTATTTCCTGACTTTTCCCAGTGTGAGGTCAGGCTGACTAGTATAGTAGTTCTGTGCATCCTTGTGTTAACACTTTTGTACAGTGGACCATCAGCCCTCCTCAATCCTGGGCACATCACCTGTTTATAATGACAGGTTGAACAGGGTGTCGGAGGCCTACTAACACCTCCGTTAACTCCTCAGTATCCTAGGTGCACTCTGTCTGGCCCCTAGCCTTATTACCAGTTTCAGAGATGCTTTCATTTGCAAAGGACCTCTGTCCATTCTGTGATCTTCTATCATTACTTAATATTGCCCATTTCCTGGTCCTTCCTTTGTAAAACCAACAGAAATATTTGTTCAGTATTTCTGCTTTTAGTAATCTCTTCCCTCCTCCATCTTCCTCTTTCAGACTCACAGTCCTACCCTTGCTTCCTTTTCAGCTGATCTACCTGCAAAAAGGTTTGTCCCTCCTTACTGCACCAACTGGCTGACGCGCGGGGTCTCACACAAGTGTGGGTCTGTTTGTGCCTTTGTGACCCAGTCATGTTGGTTTGCCTGCTGTTTGCTGTGTGTAGTGGACTATGATGAACTATTTTCTTGATTCTGCACTGACAGCTTCATTGCAGCAGATCATAGATACTCTGCATCTGACTTTGATGCGGTGGGCGGTGGTGGAACAGTGTACTACAGTGCATATTAAAGTTTACATAGCTCTCATCTTTTGTTTACTGGCCCTGTACTCCCTGGGCTAATTCTGTCACCGGACTGAACCTAACCCTGGAGAAAAAATAGAAGGAAAACATCTGATCAGAGATTGTGGACACTCAAACATGCACGTAAACTAATGGAGCATGTCAGTGCCTGTTGCTCTGGCGGCAGCTGCAGGAGTCCCTGGACTGGTTGTGGTTGGGGATGTCGGCCTGGATAATTATAGTTGGCCTACTTGGTCTGCTGTACAGAGTGGATGGTGGTTAAATTCCACATCAGGGGAAAATTTAGAGGCAACATTAGAGTACTACTTCACTGAGGGTGGTGGACAACAGTAATGGGCTTAGAAGTGGTGGGGGTGGATGGTGGGAAGATTCAAGGTGCAGGATAAGCACAGAGGGCAGTGCAGGGGGAGACTACGGAAGGCCTAGTGGATATCTAGCAGCACAATAGTCTCTGTGGGAAATGAAATCAAATATATATTTTTTAAAACAGCCAAGTTCTTTGGCTAACCTCCTTATGGATCTTCTGCAAATTACAACCTGGTTTGGGAGGGTAAAAACCCTTTAATGTCCATTATCAAGACACAGACACTTGCAGGTGTGTTCAATCAATGTTTAAAAGTGTCCCCTCGTTTCCTCTCCGTACACCTTGTTCTCGGTATTAAAATTTTGTAGCATATTATGTGGTTCTGAAAAATATAAACATTTACATATTATTTACTTTTGTTCAGATTAGTTTATAGACCTTTAAGTTAATCCTAAATTCTTCACTCTAGTAACCAAACAACTACCTACTACAATACATTTCTTCTCTTTTAAGTCAGCTTTTGTGGCTTTATACCATTCCTGTTTCAAAGTACAGACCAAACATAAATGTAGTAACCTTTCATTTCATCATTCAGCACTGAATACATTTTCTCTTCCCTCAATGGGATTAATGTCTGATATAGCTGAGCAAGAAGCATACCTTAACAAGCTAATTTAAACAATAATTTACCTCATACAAACCAAATCCTGGCTCAATGTACACTAGATATAAATCAAAATAAAACCAGTTGTCTTACTTCATCGCTGCTTGTTTCAGTTATTGACAAATATCAACTAATAATCAGTGTTTCTTTTAGATGTAAGTGCTTTTACAACTGAAGGTCACCTTGCTCAAACTTTTCTCAAAGTTCTAGCGTGTAGCTCAATGGTGAAATGCAACCACTTCCTCTTGAGCTCTCCTCTAAGACCTGGTTGCCAGGCACCGTGGCGTCACACAGGCGTGCTCAGGCATGTGCACACTAGCCTGACTGAAACTAAGCAAACATTACGTACCTAAATGCAGCCACAGGCCTTCCGGGAGATCACTTCAGTATGTTGACTCAATGAGTACAGAGTAATTTCAAAATCTACAGTTCTGCAGTCCATATATTCACTTACAGCCCACAGCTCAAAGAAATTTATTAGGCATCCACAGTTTAAAGATAAAACTAATAAGGAAAAAGTACAAAAATTTAAGAAAGGGAGGAAAATCAAGACTTGGCTATAAAGAAATCGGCTATTCACTGTATCATATTAACATTTATGTGAACTACTCGTCTAGTATAGACAGTGTATTGAACTCATGCAGTGCTATAACGGGACAACAAAAACTTTATTTATATAATAATGAATATGAATTACTTACATTAGCTGTACATATACAATGTTAATAAAAAAATCTATCTATTTATTGACTTGTTTGCCAGTTTAGTTCTGTGTTCATCAATAGTTCTTTCTAATGTGTGCATTTGACTCATCACATTTCTATTTGTAATAGTATCCTGAAGCTACCTCTCTCTGGTGGTGTAACTTTCCAAGCCTCAGAATGATGAGGAGGCACATTGTGGCTGCTATTGCTAAAATGGACTGCCACTGAATTGATATCTCCATTTCTTATCTCTTTTATGTTCCAATATTCTAGTTTTTCAACATGGCTCGTTTGCCCCACATAGAAATCTCACGGGCATTGTATAACATAAATTTCTTCTGATGATGCACCGTAATGTTCTAGTATTATAGTGTTATCCATATCCGGGTGAATGAATATCTGTTTCCTTAGTATGGTTACATGCACATCTACCACACTGGTGCCTCCCTAGATAAGGGTCAAAAATAATGTTCTCCTGAAACTATTGAATTTTAAGCTGGGACAGACCACCTGGTCATGATATTCCTCACTCTTTTGAAACAACTAATAGTTGTTTTGTAATTCTCTAATTTGTCCATTATCATCTTCACCTAAGTGTCAATGTTTGTGAATAATTCTCCTTATATCAGGCATTTTATGGTTGAATTTGTAGAAAACTAATCTTTGTTCCTGCTGTCTTGTGTTGTTTTGTTTAACAACGATTCTCTTTGTGCATTTGAGAAAGAGTAATGTGCCGAGGATGGCCCAGGTTCCAGTTGTCTCAGTGGAGCAGCTGGTTAGCACAATTGGAATGATATTCCAGGTGGCCTGGGTTCAAGTCCCAACTGAGGCACTTACTCTTTCTCACCTGTTTGTATGTGTTCTAGATGAAACTGCAGTTTTAGCTTGCTTTGAACTACGTAATCTTGTTTCATCTGTTTTATTTCCCCTTGTCGATGCTGCTATTTTCATCAATGGATATTCATTTTTGGAATTACTGATCTGCTCCAGAACCCAATGGCATCAGTTGAATTGAGGTCCTGTAGTGAAATGACTGTTGTGAGGTACCAGTCATCTGATGTAACTTGTCTCCTGAAGTCACCAGCAATTATAAAAAAGAAAGTTTATCAGGAATAAGTAGGCATGAATAAAGGAACCTAAAAACAGAAGAAAAAAACAATATTTCAAACTGAACAAGGTAAAAATCACATGTAACCTGGTCGGTATGTAACTTATGGTTACTACCCCTGCCTGTTGGACTCAAATCAGGTTGAGGGGGCCTGTGCTCTGTTCTGATGGAATAATGGGTATTCTTTCCCAAATAAAAATATTTAGTGTGGTGCCTCCACACAGAGTAACATATAGTGGGCCAGATGTTTAAGTGATGTAACCCCCTGATATGTCGTACCTACCCACCTCCCCTTACAGTCACCCCACACATGAAATGCCATATACAATTGCAAATACTTTACTTTGTATGCAAATAATGACTATCACTAATAATATGCTCACTGACAGTTGTAACTAGAATGAACAATTTGTTAAAAGGGGAAAAAGATGGCAAAGTAAGCAGCTGATGAACTGGACAAACCGTAAACAATAGCAGCAATGGTGCCCGTCCCCCAACAGCAACACACAACAGTTTAATATTGCCCCCTTCCCTGACAGGTACCAGTGTCCCCTGATGTCTAACTGGGTATCCAGACAGAGAAGTTGCAGGCCTGTACATTGCAATGGGTTGGCCAGCATTGGTGCACTTGATGGGAATAAATAAAGTTGGTTGGCAAACTTTGTACAAATCCCCAGAACAGGGTTAACCCTGTGTTTACTCATGGTTTTAAAGTTCAGTCTCACAAGGTCTGACAGCAGTATCAGGCTGACTCGGTCAAGCTGAGGTTTTGAGCAGTGGAGCAGGGCTAAAGTTGTTTGGCTGGAGCAGATTGTCAGCAGCTTGTCACATTCTGACTTGCTTGCAGAGTCAGGCAGTTTGTCACCTTCTGAGTTGCTTTCTCAGGGGGCTGGATTAACCAGTAAAAGGGTCCAGGGTCAAACACTTCCTCACATTTCAAGGCATCTAAGTCCCAGGGGCAGGCGATGGGTAATGCCTAGCAGTAGCACTATCTGACTGATTCCCCAGACCATCCTCATTGGCAGTCTCTCTTCCTGGAATGTAGATTCACGCAGTCTGTCATTTTCTGTGAGCAGTAGACACAGACACCTCTGTAAGCAGTTCTGATGTACCCACAGGCTGATGGGTGAACAGTCTATCTCATCAGGGCTTCTACCTTATGAGCAGTAGGCCTTATCACTTTCTGGCTGCCCAGGCAATGGACACTCAGTGGGCTTCTCCCAGTGCTGGCTTCACTCCTTCTAGAAACTTTGCAGCTTTGAACAAAGTCCAACTCAACCCCAATACTGACTGAGGGCTTCTCTCAGTGTGCCACAGTATCTTCTTTTCCTCTGGACTGAATACAGGCATTTTGGCTCTCACAGTCAATAGGAGATTCTTCAGCAAGTCTCCCCACTGGCAACTACAGAAGCCTTGGGTCAGCTTCTCTAATGACTTTATATTCCTTCTCTCTCCCCTGCTTTCCTCAGAAAGAGACTGGTCACAACTCCATGTACAAACTCTCCTCATGCTGTCTTCTCCCCCAACATTTGAAAGGGAGAACTGTCACTTGACACTGTTCAACTCAGCTGTCTATCAAATAAATTAATATGCATTAGTTTCATTCGATGGCTTATTGGCTGTCACTGAAGGTGCCAAGAACATTGTCCACAACCACTACCCATAGCTGCAGTTCTTAGCACTCCTTGTTCACTGATTGCATAGAATCTGGTCAGAGGTTACCAAGATGGCGTACACCTAAACAGTGCATGCAAAGACCCCATTTAATGTCTTTGCTGTATGCAAATCAGGCAGTTTTAGCAAATAACTGGATCGATAACTGCCTTTGCATACTGCTACCCAGTTGTGAAATGGGCTCTGATGAAGTCCTTGTCTGCCTGTCACTTGTGCCGTAGCACTAAGTCCCCTTGCGGCTGGCAGAAATGATTCTACAAAGCAGTCAGAACAGTTCATAAAGCAACAGCATATACATATGCGCTTATACATTTATTTACACAATCTGCTTTCCCTTGTGTTTTCCACGGAATTCATCCAACCCCCACATGTGTTCTGGGATCCCAGGAGTTGGAACAGACAACAGAGTTGACCTTAGTCTGCAAGTACATAATAAAGGAGCATGGTGGCACTTAACTGAAGCTCAGACAGTACACCAGCTCACACATTCGAACCAAACCTATCTCGAACATGTGCACACAGGCTGTGTGACAGGTCACTGATTTATTAGCGCAAATGGCACTGTGCCATTAGATGGTGGAACTTCAATCAGCTGCACAACTCCTCCAAACCCCATATAATAATAATAATAATAATCTTTATTTTTATTGCGCCTTTCAAAAAGTCAAGGCGCAGAACAGGCATTAAAAAACATCCAAGTCCCATATCATAAAATACAGTAAAATAATTAATGACATCCACATAATAAATAATAAGATCAGATCGAAGCAGTATCCTCCCCAAATGCTATTCTCCATAAGAAGGATTTCAGAGCTTTTTTAAAATCCCCCACCGTTGTGCACTCTCTAATCCAATGGGGTAGAGAATTCCAAAGGGTCGGTGCTACAAATGCAAAAGCCCGGGGCGACGGATGATTTCAAAACTACCCTTGGAATCTATAGCAACCCCTCATTGGCTGAGCGGAGCTGTCGCTCCAGGATGTAAGGCACCAGAAGCTCTTTCAGGTAGTCAGGGCCCAGATCATGCAGGGCTTTATAAGTCAGCAAGCCGACTTTGAAGGAGATCTGCCACTGAACCGGCAGCCAGTGCAGACCCTGCAACACCGAAGTAATATGGGAAGAATGAGGCGTCACAGTTAACAACCGGCAGGAGTTCTGCACCAGCTGCATGTGGTGGATATCAACCCCTGGAAGCCCAAAGTAAAGGGAATTGCAGTAGTCCAGGTGCGAGGTCACAAAGGCGTGGATCAACGTAGGTAGGTCTCCGGACGGAACAAGGTGCTTAATCCTAGCGATATTCCTAAGATGGTAAAAGGATAGCTTAATGACCGCCGATACTTGCGCATGCAGCGTCAACCGATCATCAAGAATTAGCCCTAGGTTACGCACCTGTTCAGAGATAGGAAGCTCAACTGCCCCCAGGAATAAACCTGAGGGATGGTCTGTCCCCCATCCCCCTATCCGGCGACCTGGATCCACAACCATCACCTCCGTTTTTCCAGAATTCAGCTTCAACCCACTGGACCTCATCCATCCTTGGATTTCCTTGAGACAGTTATTAAACACAGAGAGTGCTCCATTCTGGTTGGGTGCAAAAGACAGGTAGAGCTGATTATCATCAGTGTAACAATGAAACTCTAGCCCATACTGTCTTACAATGTCTCCGAGGGGAAGCATGTACACCGCAAACAACGTGGGGGACAGCACCGAGCCTTGGGGGAACCCCACAAGACAGAGAGATAGGGTCAGAGGAAAATACCCACAACACCACTCTCTGTGTTCTACCAGTGAGGAAAGACGTAAACCATCTGTGGACCAAACCTGAAAGCCCACAGATGTTTTCCAGGTGCTCAAGTAGTACCCCATGGACTACAGTGTCAAATGCTGATGATAGGTCCAACAGGACCAAAATGGACCATTTTTTCTGGTCTCTCGCCATCAGGAGATCATTGAGCACCCGAACCAGCACAGTCTCAATGCTATGCCTCTTTCTAAAATCGGATTGGAGAGGATCGTAGATGCTATGGATGGATAGATGGTTGTCCAACTGGGTAGCCACTACTTTCTCAATTACCTTCCCAACAAAGGTCTGTAGTTAGCAAGGGAGTCAGGGTCCAGAGAAGCCTTCTTCAACACAGGTGTCACCACAGCGTCCTTCAGGGAGCAAGTGGGTGCACAAGGTTGGCAGGAGTATCTCAGGGGCACCAGAGACCTAGGGCTGGCAGGACCAGATGCCAGGAGGCAAACCTAGCAAGCCCCACCCCAAGTGGGTGTTACACTCTCCTCTGCCTAAAAACTTGGCATCCATGCCAAGCCCCAAACAAGGATCCAATACCAATCAGAAATATTAGTCATGGCAACTTTGAACATTTACCGTCTATCTAAACAACTGATTCCTAGCAAGCATTTGCAATCAACATACTGTCCTAGACAAACACCACTATTAAGGAAAAGCACAAATAGTCATCACAAGTTCAGATATCAAGAGATCTCTTACATTTTCAGACAGCTGTCACTCTCTTTAAGATTTTTAGAGAATTACTGCTGTTAGAGATAACACATCATTAATGCATTGTAGACCCCCTCACTATACAGTACATTTTTATAACTTTTAACCACTCTGGGTGGTTTGGCTTTCAGTGAAGCCCACAACAATCCTAGGCAAGGAATTAGGAGTGGCATATATGGATCTCGTGATGAGCTAGTGGGGAAAAGACGTCCCTGAGGTTGCTCCCGAGTCGCGGAGAATAAACTACATTATTTTAGCTGTTTAAGACCTCATAACTTTAACTTTAACAGGGAGCTTCGATTCCTAATAAGGTCCTGCATTTAGGGGAGTAAGTCGAGTAAATAGAATTAAGGAGTTTTACTCACTAGACGTAGAATCGGGCCCGGCTGATAGTATGGCCAAGATGGAAGGTGGAAGCCCCGAGCCTCTGGCTGCAAGATCCGCCAGCTGTTAAGCACTGAAAACCCCACTCCCTGGTTCCAGAGGAGAACAAAGATCTGCGGGCAGAAGAATGAGGGGGGCATGCATCCTCAGATGATATTATGGAAATTAAACATCTCCTGCAAGGACTAGTGGCTGATTTCTCTACATTAAAACTGGCTGTTAATGCTCTAATGCAAAGGGTGGGGGATGTTGAGGCCAGGGTTGCTTCACAGGAAAGGAAGATGGTGGCTATGGATCAGGAGGTGATCACTCTCAAAAGGCAAGTTAAAAAGTTGGAGGATCACCTGGAAGACCAGAAATCATGCAGTCAGAGGAACAATTTAATTATGGCGGGTCTCCCAGAGAAATCAGAAGGCTTGGACTCTGTAGCCTTTATGCAGGATCTCCTCCTGAAATTGTGCGGTCCAACACCATTTGGTGAATCTTATAATATCGAGAGGGAGCACTGTTCTTTGAGAGAGAGAGACCCCCCCACCTGGAGCTCGACCTCGGATCCTTATAATGCATTTTTTGAATTTTAAAGAGAAGACTCATGTATTGAATAAAGCCAAAACAAATAGAAATCTGCAGTGGAATGGGGCTTCTATCTGGCTTTTCCAAGATCTAATACCTTCGGTAAGAGAGAAATAGAAGGAGTAGATGGAGATTAAGAAGAAGTTATACTTGGCAGGGGTGAAATTCAGAATACAATACCCAGCTACCCTGATTGTGAGGTTACCGATGGAGACGGGAGGCATGCAACGGTGATTGATGCCATAGAAAGCCTCCAGGTGGAGCTACCAGCCTTGTTTAAATCTGTGACTTGAAAGTTTGAGGGGCCTGCAAGATTGTATGCTGTAAAGTGGCAAATGCAAGTAGGAAGGATCAGGAAGTGCTGCGATAGCTGGTAGCGACTGATTAACTGCATCTTTACTCCAAGTTTGGGAGAAGAGATCTGCCCTTTCATTGTTGGGACTGCTTCAGATCAGTTTTATTCTGGACTGTTAAATAAGGGCTCCTTACTGGTTTTGTTTTTCTAGGGTCCAATTGGTCCGAGACCGCTAACAGTCATGGTCTTTCGGTTGGTTTTTTTTTTGCTGTTATGTGTTTCTCGCTCATCGTAGTAAGTTAAAGATCAATATTCAGAAGATGATCGAATATCAGATAGCCTGTATTTTTTTTGTTTGTTTTTTTAAAGAAAAAAATGGTAGAGCAGGCCAAAGGAGCTTATGATTTGAGTGGGAGAAATTCCCAAGGGACAGTGGGGTACTGATTAGCCTATGATACTGACTAAACCTGCAATGTAACTTGGGTTATTCTTGAGTGGGGTGTTTTTCCTTTAATAAATGATTAAGTATAGGTCTCGGGGGCTTACTGGGAATTTTTATGTTTTCCTCCAGTGTTTGTTCTTTCTATTTCCTCCCTACTTGGCTATAGTCGGGATAGATAAATGGGGGAATGGACAGGGCATGGAATGCTCTCTTCTTGATATTAATTGGTATTTCAGTGGCTGTGAGCATGTCCGGGGAGAAGGAGGTACTTACTAAGCTTCTTTAACTTAAAATAAAAGGGGTAATAGGTAATCCTAGAAGTTAACAATAGGATTAATGGTTATAGGAGGGTCTTTTGTCTTGTCTATATACGGAGACTCTGAGGGGCTTAGGAACACTTCGGGGCTAACTCATACACGGCTCATGCAGACTAAGGAGGATGATAGGAGGATCGGGGGTTATGGGGGAGTTACTGGGGAAAAGGGGAGAGAGAGAATCCATGGCACATATAACAAGGTGGATAGAATGCAAGAGGGTGATAAGCAGGGATACTGTTGTAAATAATGGTATTAATTAAATTTCTCTCATGGAATGTTAAAGGCCTCAGGGGGAGGAAGAAAAGACTGGTAATATTACAATATATAAATCAGTTGGGAGTTCACTTTGCTGCACTACAAGAAACCCATTTACTGAATAAGGAATTATATCTATTGAAGAAAGGATGAAGGATGGATCAGGGAATGCGAAAGCATCGGGGGTGTGGTGATACTAATAAAGAAAGCTTGCCCATATGCAATTACTCAAATCAAGTCACAAGAAGATGGTAGGGGGATATATGTGTCGGGTAATATATTGGGAAATCCATTCTCTTGCACCTCAATTTATGGCCCTACCCCTTCTAATTCTGACTTTTTTGCCTCATTGGAAGTTGATATTGCTATGCTCCCATCCCACCCACTTATACTAGCAGGTGATTGGAACCTCTGTCAGGATAATGGGGTAGATAGGAACCCACCTTCTAATCGACCACCTTTTGCAGTGCAGATAGCTTTAAATAGATTTTTGGAAGCTTCAGCACTAGTAGACCCCTATAGGATGTATAACAAAGGGGATACCGAGATGACCTTTTACACGGTAGTACACAAATCACATTCCAGAACTGATTTTTTCTTGGTTAATAGGGCAGCATTAAGGGGCATCAAAGAACTGACTACTTTTAACAGGGTAATATCTGACCACTTCCCAATTCAGATGCAATGGGAGATAGATAACATTCCCTGAAAACCATACTGATGGCGGTTGGCTGAAGGGATATTAGTGGTTGATAATACGGTGTTCAAATTAGAGGAAGCACTAGTGGAGATTATCCAAACCCAAATTCTGACATTGATGGATAAGAAACTTGCTTGGTCTACTTGCAAGGTACTATATGCAGGAATAGCTCAGGAATATACTGCTAGAATGAATAAGATGAATAGAGCATGGGAAGAATTTTTAACTGGAGCCATTAAGTCACTACTACCTTTGGAGGGTTTCTCTAATGAGCTGGATAAGGAGCTAAGAGATTTAAGAGAGGATATGAGAAGTATGTTGTACCTCAGGATAGATAGCTGGCTTGGAAAATTAAATGCTAGATACCTGATGCAGGGAGATGTGCCAGGCTGTTTGTTAGCCAGTAGAATTAGGGAATGGAAGGTGGATCAAATGATCATGGCAGTGAAGTTTGAAGGGGACATTATTACTGATCCTCAGGGAATGGCAGACTACTATGCTGGGATCTATCAAGAAGGGGGGTACTAGCTCAGAGGAAGATATTAGAGGGTTTCTTGATAAAATACCTTTGCCCAAATTGGACAAAGAGCATGCCCAGGCTCTGGCAGCCCCACTTGGTGAGTTAGAAATTATGGCTGCAATTAGGGAATTGCCAGATGGTAAGACACCAGGGCCTGATGGCCTATCAGCTAAATTTTATAAAGTTCATTTATTGACCATACTCTCACTTTTGAAAGATCTATTCTTGAATGTTATGAAAGATGGGGTTTTCCATCCTCCTCTAGACCAGGCTTATATTACACTAATTCCAAAGCTGGATAAACCTAGGGATCTGCCTGGCAATTACAGACCCATAGCTTTAAGAAATCAGGATATTAAAGTTCCCACAAGGATACTGGCTAACAGGGTTTAAAAAGTTGCCCCTTTATTAATCAGTCAGGACCAAGTTGGGTTTATGCCAGGTCGGGGGGCACATGATGCATTAAGGAAATTGCACCACATCCTTCATCGAGCTTCCAACTCCAAGTCTGCTATAGCACTAATTGCACTTGGCGCCGAGAAGGCATTCGATAGGGTTTCCCATAATTTTCTGTTTCTTACAATGGAAAAAATGGGTTTCCCGAAGGGCTTTCTCAGAGGCCTTAAAAACCTTTATAGTACCCCTACTTCTAGGTCCTATGTAGTGACTACCTTCTAAAGAGTTCCTGCTGATGAATGGGACAGACAGGGTTGCCTCTGTCACCAATTTTGTTTAACATTTACTTGGAACCTTTATTAAGGGCATTTCACATGGAGCCCGTGGTTCAGGGAATTAAGGTTCATGAGATGGAGCTTAAATTTTCGGTTTTTGCCGATGATATATTGTTGCATCTATATAATCCAGCCGAAAGCTTCCAAAAAGCCCTGGAAATTATTAGGCAATTCTTGGAGGTTTCCAACTATAAATTAAACTTAAGCAAAACACAGGTTCTGCCTCTTACCATGTATAATTATAGAGCAGATTTTGAACTCTTGCAAATTAACTGAGCCCCAATTAAAATTAAATATTTGGGCATCTGAATTATGGCCAAAACAGAAAATGGGGTGGAAGAAAATGTGGACAAGCTTTGGACCACAATTAAAAATGATATTTTAAGGTGGAACAAAGTCCCCCTGAACTTCACTGCCAGACTGGGATTGATAAAAATGAATCTCCTACCTAGACTGTTATACCCGATCCACTTGTTACCTTACAGTATTCCCCAAAGGGACGTTTCATTAATATGCAAAGGGTAATTTCAGCATTTCTGTGGAATTCAAAACCCCAAGGGAGAAAAAATGCTGCCCTAAGCCTCCCTCATCTTATGGGAGGTATTAAACTTCCGGACCTATTTTTTTATTATGTAGCAGGACAGCTTGGGTTAATGGGACGGTGGAGAAGAACTCGGGAAGAAGGGGGATATACCCCAACATGGCTCCAAATCGAGCAGTGGATTTTAGAGAACCGGAAACTTTCCCCAACAGCCTTGCTTTTTTCAGATACAGAAGCCATACCTAAAAGGGGAAGGCTGACATCGATCTTTAATACAATGATGGCATGGTGGGATTTTTTAAACCCTACACCGAAGTGGGCTCAAAGGGGAGCTAGGGTTCAACCTATATTAGGAAATCTTAACTTTCGGCTGGGGGGACTAATAATCAATCAACATTTGAGCACCACAATTAGCTGATCTGAAACTGACATATTTTGTAGTAGAAGATAGGGTGATCCTACCTGTGCAGACTAAGGAATGGGATTTTTTCAGAAAGATTCAGATTACAAATATGGTGCAGCAATTTTTACGAGTTAATAAAGAAGTGGGTCAGAGTCCATTTACTTGGGATCATTTGAATGAGACTGATTACTCACAACACCCCCTCTCAAAAGTTTACATGCTGCTGTTAGGCTTTGTGAGCTCAGAATCCATGGCTCAAAGTTTGTATTGGGAAAAAAGTCTAACCCCCCCTGAGGCCTGACTGGAAAGAGATTTGGAGAAATGTTAAATTCCTGCCCATACCGAAATATAAGACTTTGCAATTTTTTTTATTTTTTCAAATATTTACTACACCCCTGCTAAGCTATGTTCTAGAAAACACAGACAGACAGATCTGTGTTTTAGATGTGGAATGAAACCAGGACATCTATTACATGTGATGTGGAGCTGTCCCAAAATACATTCACTATGGGTTCAGATTGGTCATAACACGGATCTGTTATTAAACTATTCAGAGAATATTAAACCAGAGATCTGCGTTTTGGGAGATATGAAAATGATTGTGAGAGAGTCAGTTAAGCATCATGTGGCACTGATGTCTGCCCTGGTTAAGGCATTTGTCCTAAGACATTGGAAAAGTGACTGTATTTGTAATTATGATCAATGGGTTACAGACCTACTACATGTCTTAGATAGACTTAAAAGACAAATGATAATAGATGAGAAAAAGAAAATATACAGTATGATAAAAGATGGAGGACATTAGAGGCAGTGTACTCAATACAACTGAAGAGTGCTCGAACCCAGATCTGTCTGTCTGATTGGGATTAGCTAGCAATTATTTCCTAAGAGAATGTGAAAAGGGAATATGATTTTATTGAGGTGTGTGATTTTGTTTCTGAAAGTACTCTAACCAGTGAGGTGTATTACTCTCTTTAGATAGTGCTTAGTTGGATCTACAATGTCTGTCACATCCAAAAGGTTATGATGGGTTCTCTCTCTTCTAGGGACACAGTTTTAAAAGCTCAGTCCAGAGGACTTACAGTTACTTCAAAGTTAAGTAAAGTAATAAAGAGAGATGTCAAAATTGGAAGTAAATCAGATCTATAGTTAACTTTGAAGGAATAGAGTCAATTGTTATAATAGTTAAATCAGACTCAACTTGGATGGCTCAATACATTAAAACTGTGTATGTAAATAGTTTAGGGGGATGTATATAGTAGTCACATCCAGTTTTGGGATGTGGGCCCGGGATTTGCCTGGGATATGTGTATGTATGTCTTCTTTGTTGAAATCATAAACTCTAATAAAGAAGTATTAAAAAAAAAAAGGAGTGGCATATATGCACTTGTGTACTACATTCATAGGCAATTCAGATGGAGCCCCAGTGAAATATAAGTAAGTCTCAGCAATGGCTTAACAGTTCTTTCTGAGTGACATAGTTGCACTGGCACTTCTTCCTTGACATTTGGGAGCGCACCTCCTGGCTTATCAATCAGCAGCGATGCATCCTTGAGCAAAGATGGCACCACAGCTTCTTCAGGTGCTGTAGTTAGCTCATTTGCTTGAGGAAGTTCAGACTCATTAGGGTCACTGACTGATTCAGTGGGTGTTGCTTCAGATGTCAGATGTTCATCTATAAGTATACTGTTACTTGGCAATTCATAGCTTATTGCAGTTGCAGGAGGTCCTATCACTGTTGTACTGTATATGTCACACCTTGTCTAGTAGCAGGGATTCCTTAGAACAAGTTAATGAGTTCAAGAGTTGGGTAATAAGCAGGAAGATAGCTAATTTCTTCCTCTGATTCAGAGTCCAATCTTCCTGGTTCGGTACAACTGACCAGCTCAGTTGAAGCATTGACAGATTATTTATACCTTTGTTTACTTCTATGTCTGCGTGCAGCAGCTCTAGTTTCAGGGGAGTTTTGGAGACTCAGTCTTGTTCTGCTCATCCTCGGCAGTCATCTGGCCTTTGGGTAGAAAGTAATTTTGGTGGATAGTTTGATAGTCATTGGTATGCCCCTAGGGGCCAGTTTTGTAGACGGGCATGTCATGAACCTTTTCTAGTACTGTATAGGGGGTGCTACCCCATCAATCAGCAATCTTATGCTTGCCATGGAGTCCCAGGTTTCTTAACAGCACTTGGTCACATGGCAACAATTCATGCATTTTGACCTTCTTGTCATGTCTTTCCTTATTTGGTCTAATGTGTTTTCAGCAGCTTCCACAGCTAGTTTATATGCCAAATTGAGTTGTTCTTTCAAATGCTTTACATATTGTAGATATGTCTCTGGCTTGGTTGCAACGCTTCCCATTGTAAACTGGCATGATTAAGAAGATGCCTCAGTCAATGTTCACTATGCTAATATATTGTTACTCTATTTGTACTTGCCAGTGATTACCGTTCTTGTACATACTGTTATTCAATGTGTGCTTATACTATTTATTTCTATGTAATTGTTTTGTTTTGCTTGTGTTGTCCTGTTGACAGTCCTGGGTCCACCTTGTAAATGAGCTTGTCTCAACGGTGTCTTGTCTAGTAAAATAAAGATGATTGATTGTTCCATCAGCAGAAACACCAAAACCGGAATCAATGGGTAGTCTTGCTTCTCTGCCAAACATCAGGCTGTAAGTTGAGAAAGCAGTGGCATTGTTCCTGGTACAGTTGTACACATGAATCAAAGTGCTCACTTGTTGACTCCATTTACATTTATCTTTGGGATCTAGGGTGCCCAACATGTCTAAGAAGGTTCTGTTAAATGTCTCAGTTGGCAGATCACTTTGCAGGTGATATGGGGTAGTAAACAAGATTTACTGACACTGTACCCCAAAGGGACAACAGTTCTTTGATTAATTGACTCTTGAAATCCCTCCCTTGGTCACAATAAATCCATTGGGGTGCTTCATAATGAACAAAATACTTTTCATTGAGGACCATGGCAACCATGGAAACCTTTTGGTCCTTAGTAGTATAAGTATGGGCATATCATGGAAAAATGGTCAATAACTACAAATATGCTTGTTATATATTTTTAATCCAGCTCCAAGCTGAGGAACTGAAAGCAGATCAGATCCATGGGTGCACTGGTTGCAATATTGACTAAAGTAGCAGCCCTCTGTGACTGAGCCTTCCTTTGTATGCATCTGCTGCAATTCTGGCAGTACTTTTCTATGTCATCTTACATGCAAGGCCAGAAGAAACATGCACGAGCAAAGTCCATGGTGCATTCATGTCCCAAGTGCCCCATGTTATTGTGCAAGGTACGTAGTACCACCCTTTTAAATTTTGTAGGTAAGACCAGTTGTAGAAAAGGAGACCTGTTCAGATTATGGGTTTCATTATACAGCAGGTTGTCTTTAATTTTGAGCCTTGACCACTCTCTCAAGAGTAATTTTACATCAGGATTGCTGGTTACAATTTGGCTAGTGTCACCCCCTTTTTGTAAGGTGCTCAGAAAGTCTTCAATGGTTACGTCCAATTCTTGCTCTCTCTGCAGGTCTTGTGAAGTCTACTGAGGCAATGAGCTGAAGTCCAAAGTAGCAATGTTGCAATAGGCAGCAGGCAAGCAGTTACCAGGTGCACTAAGAATGTCCATTAAATGTTAAGCAGCTGGGATGTGAACCAGCTTGTCTGTACTGAATTTCTTGTATAAAACCTTAAATAGTTTATTCAGGTATATGTACCCCCTTGTTATTGTTGAATTTGACAGAGGGAGGTATTGCATGCAATAGTCATTGGTGGATAAGACAGACAACCACCTCTGATCGGCTGCATCAAGTTAGGCTGTGGTTTGAACATAAGTCACAGGGTTATTAACAGTATTTGCAGTAATATGTGCTCCATACAAGGGAACTGGTTCATGATATCCCACTTTAATGCAAGAAATTCAAGTTTATGGACAGGGTATCTCTTTTCAGCACTATTCAAACTTTGGCTGGCAAAAGCAACTGGGCGGAGCCCATCCAGATAACTTTGGTAAAGTACTGCCCCAAGACCACTAAAGCTACTGTCCTTATGGAGGACATAGGGGTTCTCAGGATCACATAAGCAACAAGAGGCACTTTTCTTAAACGAATATTGCCTCTGTGACAGCGTTTCCTCGGAGGCAGATAACTTAATCCCACCCTCCACTGTGTCTCATTGGTTAATACCTTCTGAAGGCAGTAGCTGAGATTGCTGCCTGTTACTGCTTGACTGGTTATTTATCTGATCTCTAAATGGACCTCCCACATGTTTTTTCTTGCTCTGATTGCATGGTTCTAGCTTGCCCCTGATTGGATGACATACAGAAAGTGCCTTTTTTTAAAGACACTTTTTTTGAAATGAAAGTTGTCTCCAAGGCAGATCTACTTTTGAGGAAGGAATGGATAGGGCTGCCTAGGCAGGGCCTTAACCTCTATAGCTAAAGACCTGAGCTTCACTGCTGTGCCAGCTTGGTGGTGTAATGGAAATTTCTACAGCCTGATAAACAAGAGGTTGAGAATTTAAATCCACACAAGGTCTCCTCACTTCTGTTTTGTCAGAATTTCATTTGAGTGGTGATTCATGGCAGCATTGTGTTAGAATAGTAAGTATATAAGAAAAGTTACTTACTGTAGCCGTGAGAAAGAATAATTGCAACAATAAAGTTTTGCATTGGAGGCAGATCAACAACACTTTTCTTAAACAGACATTGCCTTTGAGACACAGCTAAGTCCCTTTTCTTACATACTTACTATTCTAACACCATGCTGCCATGGATCACCACTCAAGTGAAATTCTGACAAAAGAGAACTGAGGAGATCCTGTGTGGATCCAAACTCCCAGCCTATCGTTTATCAGGCTGTACACCTTTCTACTTCACCACCAAGCTAGCACAGCAGTGAAGCTCAGGTCTTTAGCTATAGAGGGTAAAGACCTACCTATGTGGCAGCCCTATTCATTCCTGCCTCAAAATCAGGGCTGCCTTGGAGGTGGACCTGCCTCAGTGGCAACTTTCTCTTAAAAAAAAGTGTCTTAAAAAAGGTGTTTTCTGTATGTCAACCAATCAGAGGCTGGTTAGAACCACCCAATTAGAGCAAGAAAAAACATGTGGGAGGGCCATTTAGAGACCACATGAATAACCAATCAGCAACAACAGGCAGCAACCTCAGTTACAGCCTTCAGAAGGTATTAACCAATGAGACACAGTGGAGGACAGGATTAAGTGGTCTGCCTCCGAGGCAGCAGCATCTATAAACAATCAGTAGCAACAGGCAGCAACCTTAGCTGCTATCCTTGATAAGGTATTAACCAATGAGACACAGTGGAGAGTGGGATTAAGTCTTCTGCTTCTGAGGCAGCACTGCCTCAGAGGCAATATTCGTTTAAGAAAAGTGTCTCTTGCACATAAGCCAGAAATGGCATGTGTGTCAATCTGTGTATTATTTCCTTAAATGCTTTATCACAGTCATTAATCCTCAGAGCCCCAAATGGTTCAGCAGGTTTAAAGTGGAGTTTGGTTTGATAAGGTTTAACAGTAGCTTTCTTTCCTTTGTTTGTTGGCGGTAACCATGTGTCAACTTTAGTAGCGGTTGTACCACTTGGGTGTAGTCCTTAACAAACAGATGATAATATCCACAGAAACTGAGAAACCTCTGTAGTTCTTTAAGATTATAAGGCTTTGGCTAGGTGGTCAGTGCCTCTACTTTGCTAGGATCAATCTGGATGCCTTCAAATGGTACAATATGCCCAATGTATTGTACTGAGTTCTGGAAAAACTGTCATTTGTCTATGGAGAACTTAAGCCAGAACTCTTCCAGCTGGTCTAGTACCTTCAGCAATCTGGCCTTATGCTCCTCCAGTGTATTGACATCATCTAAGCAAACTAAACATTCACGTTGGTTCATGTCTCCAACTGCCCTTTCCATTAAATGCTGAACTGTAGCAGGGGTACCTGACATCCCCTGAGGCATCTGAAGGAATTAATAAAATCCATAAGAGCATATAAAAGCTGTTTTCTGTCTATCTTGCAGATCCATAGGTATCTGATAATAACCACTTCTTAAATCAAGTACAGAAAACCACTTAAATCCATGAAGACAATTGAGGCTATCTTGGATTCTGGGCATAGTGTACTGGTCAGGAATGAGTCACTTGTTATGAGTCAGGCAATCATCACATATGCATACAGCTCCATTCATTTTCTGCACCAGTACAATAGGCAAGGCATATGGTCTTCATGATTCTTGAATAATGGCAGCAGCCAGCAGTTCTTGCAAATGTCTCCTCATATCATCAATATCGGGCAGTGCTAATCTATGGGATCTTTCTCAGAATGAATGTTCATTGTTCATCAGCATGTGGTATGCTTTTCTGGTCACACATCTTACATCCCACTCATGAAGAGAGAATATATTGGTCCTCTCAGCTAGCTTATGGCTGACCCAAATCAAACATGTCTGTATCATGGCCAGGCGAGCTACTGTCTCATGTTGGGGTAGGCAGCACTGTGGTATCTGCACAATACACTCGATCCAAGGTGACCACTTCCTGACATTAATGATTCTATCCATGACATTCTTTACTTGAACAGTGACTCATTTGGAATAAGCATCGGGTAATACATTTTCCTTAGGAGCATCAAACATCAAAATCTGGTTCTTTACATCTTTTTAAAGGTGGACTACTCCACAAACATTGAACTCTATGTTAGGGGATAGTACAAGATTCTTGGGGTCTCTACACCAAACAGTTCCTGCTGGGTCATCTTGGACTTCATCTGTTGCCTGTATCTGCTGCTGGTAAGCCTGTTGTACTAGAACATGCACACAAAATACTTTCCCTTTTCTCGTGGCCTCCCATTCCTGGCACAGCAGAGCCAACCATCCAAACATTTGAGTGTTGGTACCAGTGACGACTGGCACCCCATTGTACATACCACATTCTGGACACACTAGGGCTAGGATCTCCACAGGATCTCCCACGTGGGTTCCTGAGGATGGGAACACAATCCACACTCTGAGGTATCCAAAAATTTGGGTAAGTCTTGTCACTTAGTCCCCACACATGCAGACTTTCTAGAGGCAGTAGCTCATGGTGAGACAAATGCTGATCATACCAGTTTTTGAAGATAACAGTCACCTGCGAGCCACTGTCTAGCACAGCTCAAACAGGAGCTCCCTCAATAGTAACTATAATTTTAGTGGATGGCCCCACAAGGCAGTCTAGGTTAAGAAGTGCAGTCTTAGAAGTCTTACCTGATGACTTAGCCACAGATTGGGTAGTCTCCGATTTAATAGGTGTTACTCTACAATTCCCTTGTTTTCCCATTTTATTAGGCAGCATAGCATTCATCTTGTGCAGATCTTTAGGAGACCACCACTCTTGCTAGATGTGCCCATCCTCTCCGCAATGGTAGCAGAATTTCATTTCATTTCATTTTAATTTTTTATACTTGTAAATCCAGATGAGCAAGATTGCCCGTTTTCACTGGAGACATAAGCCTTGCCTACTGGGCCATGGGCACTGGAGTCCATCAGACAATTTCCATGCAGAGCTTTTTCCCTTTGGGGAGCTGCCTTTAAACTCTCTGTAGGAAGCTGACCGTCTCTCTCCAGTTCCTTCCTTCTTTTGCATCGCAGGCTGAGGGTTCGATTGCTTTAATTAATTCACTATTGACTTGAGCTCTTTCACCTGACTCTGGAACTCACTTGCAGTTACTGAATTGGGAATTTGAACAGCAGCTCCCATCACTGCCGAGTTCTGGTCAGGAACAACACCATGTGGGCCAGGTGAAACTTCACTAGTTTTCTTCTTGGATGCATACTAATTGGGTTGGCTCTCAGTTCCCTGAGCTCCTTTATGAGTTCTTGGATTTCAAGAGTTTCATTGTTACATCCTCTTTCACAATGGGGAACTGCAGTGACAGTACCTGCTTAGGGGTCCCTTGGCTCCTCCTTATTTATTTATTTAAGAGTTTTAGCAGCAAGGCATGCTGAGCAGAGTACTGCTCAATTCCAGATGCATCCAGGGACAGTACACAAGAATAAGGAAGACAACAATGAAGATACAATAGTACAAAATGGCAAAACATTAACACAGTAATACAGTGAGCAGTGTAATTAGGTAGTATAATACAAGCAAATAGCTCAGCATTTAGAGTGGCGTGCTGGCTCCTCTTCACCCTCTGTTTCCCTTACCTCCTACATAAACATACTGTAAGAAGGGGGGATGTCCCTTCTCTCTTGCAATCGCAATTTGAGCAGGAACAACACTTGATCCAACTGAGTGCAGTTTAAATCTGAGGATACTATGTCCCCTTTATAAAAAGAATTCTGCAGTGCCCTTTCAGGCAGGTTAAATAAGTGGCCAGTAGCTCTCGTGGAACAAATTGTGTTCAGGGTGGGACTCCTGAGACTATCTACCAAGTTTTTGTGCTTTTAAGCTTCAGAACACTACCAGTCTTGCATTGGAAGGGCATAATCCATCTGGGTCTCCAAGTTGTCTTCTTCTGGTGGAGAAGGCTGAATCCCTGAAGAGATACACAACCTCTGAAAAGAATAAGGGACAGGTGACACCCTATATGTGGGTCCCCCCATTGGTTTTGAGGTGAGGAACCCCCTGGTATATTCAATTCTTCTGAAACCTCCTCCACTGTTTTCCCTTGCTCTAGTAGCCATCTGTTAAACTTGGCCTTGAAACCCTCCTGCAAAGCCTCTCTTCTTGAAGTCACACTGCCTTGAATCATTAAAGTCCATGCAGGATTGGAACCCTCAGATATTAGTGCATCAGATACACAGGTGGCATCAACAGTATTTTAGTCAATACAATCAGTGTCTTGGTGGCAGGGTTCATCATCCACCCTCGGACAGCAACCATGCCAAGACTTTTGATACTGGACAGTGCTGCCTCTGTTTTCTCTCTGTCTGTCCTTGGGAGACACCTATGAGCAGCAGAGTTTATTGATGGTCCAAAGCTTCACCCTCACATCAGTATATAAATCAGGTGGGTGCCATGATGTCATCACCAGTTTTAGGTTTGGGGGCCAAAACACTTTCTTCTGGGAAAATGGCTTTCATGTGGGGCATGGCTGATAAACAGGAGATCCCAGCGGTGTTTCCAAAGATGTAACTGGGTCACTGTGTAACTTATGGTTTCTAACCCTGCCTGTTGGACTCAAACCAGGCTGAGGGGTCTGGGCTCTGTTCTGATGGTAAAAGGGGGTTCTTTCCTAAATAAAAATACATAGCACAGTGCCTCCACACAGAGTAAAATATAGTGGCCTGATGTTTGAGTGATACAATCCCCTGGGATGCTGTACCAACCTTCCTCCCCTCACAGTCACCTTACACATGAATGCCATACACAATTTAAATGCTTTACTCTGCATGCAAATAGTGACTATCGCTAATAATATGCTCACACACAGCTGTAACAACAACAATAATGGACAATTTATTAAAAGGGAAAAGGGAATGAGACTGCAAAGATAAATGGCAAAGTAAGCAGTTGATGAACTCGATAAACCATAAACAATAATGACAATGCTGCCCACCTCCCAACAGCAACACATAACAGTTTAATGTGGTCCCCTTCCCCCACTAGTACCAGTGTCCCTGATGTCTAACTGTGTACCCAGACAGAGAAGTTGCAGGCCTCTATGTTGCGGAGGGTTGGCTGATTTGATGGGAACAAATGAAGTTGACTGGCAAATATTTTACAAATCCCCATAACAGGGTGAACCCTGTGCTTACTCACGGTTTTGAAATTCAGTCTCTCAGAGTCAGACAGCAGTATCAGTTTTGAGAAGTGCAGTAGGGATAAAGTTGCTTGGCTGGAGCAGATTGTCAGCAACTTGTCGCCTTTTGAGTTGCTTGCAGAGTCTTGCAGCTTGTAACCTTCTAAGCTTCTTTCTCAGGATGGCTTAATTACATAGAACATAGAAACATAGAATTTGACAGCAGATAAGGACCGCTTGGCCCTCCCAGTCTGTCTATTTTCCCAACCTACTACAATACTGGAGACCATACTTGATCTTGGGCTTAGCTCTCCCTTCCCTAATGACTACGGTTCCCTTAGGCATATCCCATGCATTCTTGAATCCTGCCACCACTTCCACCCCATTAATTCTGCTGGATGGCTGTTTCAGGCATCCACTACTCTCTCTCTGTGAAGAAGTACTTCCTTACATTTCCCCTGAGTCTACACCCCCTCCAGCTTCATACAATATCCCCTTATTCTTGACCATCTTTTTTTTTGGAAAAATGATTCCCTCTTGTACCCTATTTATACCCATGAGATATTTGAATGTCTTTTTCATATCCCTCTTTACCTTCCTTCCTCCAGAGCGTACATATTGAGGTCCTTTAATCTCTCCTCATATGATTTGTGTTGCCCTCCTCTGGACTGCCTCTACTCTGTCTGTATCCTTCCAGAGATGTGGTCTCCAGAACTGGGCACAGTACTCCAGGTGAGGTCTCACCAATGATTTATATAGTGGTATTACCACCTCCCTCTTTCTGCTGGTGATATGCCTCCCTATGCACCCTAGCATCCCACTGGCTCTCCCCACAGCCTTGTCACACTGTCTGACCACCTTTATATTATCAGATATGATAACACCAGGTCTCTTTCCTGTTTGGTGGTCGTCAATACAATGACAAAGAACCTCTGTGCACAAACACTGAAGCAAGGGTTACCCCAAAGGGCATTTGGCTGGGAAGCCAAGTTTCAAGAAAATACAAAATCACACATGCCCACACAATGCAAAGCATCATGGGCAGCATATGCAAATCACCACAGAATGTTATGCTGGTTCAACTTTAAGCAGAATTGCATGGTGCCGAAAGGCCTCTCACACAGTTTGCAAAGGGTGCTAACAGATGACATAGACGTGTTTCATCCCACCAGGACTCATCAGTACGCCTCGTCTGTTTGACACCCCAGTGGAATGAACCAGCTACCCTAAGATGATATGTCTGGGTTATGTTATGGTGAACCCATTAAATTAAAAAAATATTTAAAAGACAAAGAACCTCTGTGCGCGAACACTGAGGCAAGGGTTACCCCAAAGGGCATTTGGCTGGGAAGCCAAGTTTCAAGAAAATGCAAAATCACACATGCCCCCACAATGCAAAGCATCATGGGCAGCTTCTATCTTGTACTCTGCCCCTGGTTTTCTATGTCCTAAATGCATGATTTTGCACTTTTTCACATTGAAATAGAGTTGCTACATTCTTGACCACTTCTCAAGTTTTCCAAGATCCCTATTCATTTTTCCACCTCTCCTGGAGTATTTACTCTATTGCAGTTTTTAGTGTCATCTGCAAAAAGGCACACCTTCCCTTCTAGTCAATCTGCAATGTCACTAATAAGTACATTAAAGAGGACCTGTCCCAGTACTGATCATTGTGGCACCCCACTGGTCAACCTCCCTTCCTTGAAGTGAACTCTGTTTACCACCACCCTCTAACGCCTATCCCCAACCAGTTCCTTACTCAGTTTACCACTGTTGGCCTGACTCCCATGTTGCCCAGCGTTTTAACTAGTCTCCTATGTGGAACTGTGTTGAAGGCCTTACTGAAATCTAGGTAGGCCACATCCACCGTTCCACCCTGATACACTTCCCTGGTCACCCAGTCAAAGAAATCCATCAGATTTGTTTGACATGACCTCTATCTGGTGAATTCATGCTGCCTCGAATACTGTAAGTTGCTGGTATCAAGATATTCCACAATCCTTTCCTTCAGCAGTGATTCCATTAATTTCTCCACCGCTGAGGTCCGGTTGACTGGTCTATAATTTCCAGCTTCCTTCCTGTTACCAGTTTTGTGAAGTGGGACTACATCTGCTCTCCTCCAGTCCTCCAGAACCACTACCGTCTATAGTGAGTGGTTGAGCCAGACTGTCAGAGGTACAGCCAGTACCTCTCTGAACTTCTTCAATGTCTTTGGATGTATTCCTTATTGCCTTGTCCACTTATAGATTGATGAGTTCCTTCAGGACTCTTGCCTCTGTAAATGAACTAGTGCCCACCTCTCTTCCTTCGATACTCCTGTCACTTAATTGTGGTCCCTCACCATCTTATTCCTCCATGAACACTGAACAAAAATATTTTTTCAGGATGCCTGCTTTTTCCTGGTCCCCTTACACACACTACTCCCCTTCCCTCCTTAGCCTCACAATCCCTCCCTTGGTTTTTCTCCTTCCACTTACATATCTGAAAAATGTCTTATCCCCTTTCTTTAGTGCCTGTTCTATTTTCTCCTCTGTTTGTACCCTTGTGCTCCTGACTGCTTTCCCTGCCTCCCTCTGCATCTCATGATACACCTCCCTATCATCCTCCCTCTGTGACTCCTTATACTTCCTGAATGCTAACTTTTTTGGCCTTACCATCCAAGTCACCTCTTTTGAAAACCATAGCAGTATCTTTTTCCTTTTGTTTACTTACCTGATGCATAACTTTGTTGCCTTCCCTATGTCCCCTTTTAGTGTTGCCCACTGTTCCTCCACTCCACCCAAGTCCCCCCCTTACCAGGGCATCCCTGAGGCATTCCCCCATCTTTGTAAAGTCGGCCCTCCTGAAGTCCAAGACCCTCACCTTAATGTGGTTTGAGTCTAGCTCACTAGTTATACTGAACCACACCATACAGTCATCACTGGACCCCAGGTTGTCACTCACATTGACGTCTTCAATGTTGTTCCCATTGGTGAGTACCAGGTCCAACACTGCTCACTTGTGAGTGGGTTTCCTTACTAGTTGTCGAAGGATGCCCCCTGCAGAGAGTCCAGGATGTCCCTGCTCCTAGCTGAAGCTGCAGTTTGGATGCTCCAGTCACATCCTGCAGATAGAAATCCTCCACCAGCAGCACCTCCCTCTGATCTCCATCTTTTGGATGTCTTCCACCAGTACCTTATCAGTCTCCCTCTCCCCCATGCTGAGGTTTGTAGATTATACCAGTATGAAAAGTGCTTTCATTTCCTGTCTCTAGGGTAACCCACTGTGCCTTTGTCCTTCCCTGTATTCCCTATGTCTCTGTAGCTTTTATGCTATCCCTCACATAAACAGCCACTCCTCCCCCTTTCTTACCCTCCCTGTCCTTCCTGAACAGAATACAGCCTGGTATGGCTATATCCCAGCCATGGTTCTCATTGTACCATGACTCGGTGATGGTGACAATGTCCAGATCAGCCTCTGCCATAATAACCACAAGGTCTGAGATTTTATTTCCCTGACTTTGAACATTTGTGCACATGACCTTCCAAATTCTTCTACCACCCTTCTTGTCAGTACTGCTTTTTCTCTTTCTCCTAATCTCCTTATCCCTTCATTCCCACCCCTCCTCATTTCTAAAATCCTGCTATTAGAAACCCTTTGGGATTTCCATCCCTTAGGGTTTTCCCTATTGACTACTTCAGCTTGTGTGGGTGGACAGTTAATGTCTCCCTGATTCCTTCTGCCACCCTCTCCGCTAGTTTAAATACTTGCCAATGTAGCATTTAAACCATCCACTGAGGACTGTAGTTCCCCTTTTGGATGGATGCAGGCCATCTCCACTGTATAGGCCTTTATCCCTCCAGGTGAGGGCCAAGTCCCCAAAGAAGCTGAAATCCTCTTCTCTGCACCAATCCTTCAACCATTGGTTAAAGCTCTTGGTATGAAGTACCCTATCTTCCCCTCTGTAATAGACACACTATAGATTAGACCAGTAACAGGGAATGGGCCACACATCTGCCCCACATGTCAAGGCATCTAAGTCCCAGGGGCAGGTGATGGATAATGCCTAGCAGTAGCAATACTTGGCTGATTCCCAAGACTGTCTGTGCTGGCAGTCTCTCATCCTGGAATGCAGATTCACAGAGTCTCTCACTTTCTGCCAGCATCAGACCCAGACACCTCTGTAAGCAGTTCTGATGTACCCATATTATTTATTTATTTATGTTTTTGGTAAGCAGGTAAGTGCACTGATCCAGAGGACTATTTTCAGTCACTACCTGGGCCACAAGGTGGCGATGCAGGGAAACCAGCAATGGACATAATTTACATTATGGTATACTGTTAATACAAGCACTTATGGACAATGAAAACGAGCATTATTTACATATTGTATACAGGCATGGCCAAAAAAAAAAAAACTGCAACAAAGAATACAGCTAGCAGTACAGAGGAAGGTAGTTAAGCATTTGCGCAAACTACAGAAGGAGCAATTTAAACCATTAGACTGCTGACATCTAGCATACGGAACATGCCTGTCCTGGCAGATAGACGGAGCAGGCCGAGTTTGAGAGAGCCTGTCAGGTGGGCTGTGTGAGACAGCATGAGAGTCACACATGTGGGTTTGTGCTCAGGAGAGTAGGGGGCATGGGCGGGGAAAAGAAAGGAGTGGGACATAATGGCTTCAGTTGTGGTAGGTTTATGGCAGCTTTCGGGTTCCTGTGCAGCCCAGCGAGCATTTGCAGGTGGACTCTTCCCGTAACCAGGCCTTCAGGTTAGATTTAAAAGACGCATGGGTTGGAGATGTATGAATGGATTCAGGAAGATGGCTCCAGAGGGAGTGGGCAGTTACAGAGAAAGCCTTACTGCCCATCACTGTAGAGACATGAGGAACTTCAAGGGCTGGAATGGAGGAGGCCCTAAGAGGTCTAGTGGCTACTCTGTTTATGAGTAGGGAAGCATAGAGGGATTGTTGATTAGTTCTGAGACCGTAGTCCACCAGGCAGCCTGTGACATAGTCAAAGTGTGCCTGGAAAGGGAGCTATCCTAGGGACTGGTAGAGTGTACAGTGGTGTGTTAATGAGGGGGCTTTCAGAACTAATCAACAGATAGCATTATATGTCATGTTTAGGTGGGAGTGTTGCTTTGTGGACATGTGGGAGTAGATGGGTGAGCAGTAGTCTAGGAGAGGGAGAAGGTTGACTTGCTCAATGGCGAGGTGAGCTTCAGGTGAAAGCAGGTGAATTGTGCGGTATGCCGCACCTAGCTTCTGATTAACCTTTCTTACAGTCAGGGTTGTGTGATCATTGAAGGTGAGGGAGGGGTTAAGAGTAATGCAGCTATTTGAATGAGTTGACCTGCTTGAGTGGGGGGGCCTTCGGGTGTGCCTACGGTGAGGGAAGAGTTAGATTTTGCTGCCTTGTTTAGGAAAGGCTTGGATACAAAGAGCATGGCCATCACCTTTTTCCCATTGACTAGGAGTTTTCTGGATGCAAACCAGCTTACTGCTGCAACTTAGTTGCCAGTGAGGGTGGAGGATATGGATTCCAAGGACTTATCACTGTGGTACAGGACTAGGTCATCCGCATAAAGGAGTGCATTGTGGTTTAGTCTATCCACCGGCAAAGCATTGATAAACATGGAGAAGAGAAGGGGGCCGAGAATTGATCCCTGGGGAACTCCAGTGCTTGTGGGAAGGGAAGCTAAGAAACATAGAAACATAGACTTTGACGGCAGATAAAGACCGCTAGGCCCATCTAGTCTGCCCATTTCCCTACCTACAGGATAGGCCGCAGATTCTAGTTAACCAACAGCCTATTTCTTCCTACCCCCCCACAAGAATTGCCTTATGTCTGTCTCATGCATTATTGAATTCTCCCACAGTTTTAGACCCCACAACCTCCTCAGGAAGGGTGTTCCATCCATCCACTACCCTCTCTGTGAAATAATACTTCCTCACATTGCCCCTGAACCGCCCTCCTTCTATCTTTAAATTGTGTCTCCTTGTTCTTGCAAGTCTCTTTTTCTGAAAGATGCTACCCTCTTGGACTTTGTTGATTCCACTGAGGTACTTAAAAGTTTCTATCATGTCCCCCCTCTCCCTTCTTTCCTCAAGGGTATACATATTAAGCTCCTTTAGTCTCTCCTCATACGGCTTCTCTTGCAGACCCTGCACCATTTTAGTTGCCCTCCTCTGGACTACCTCTATCCTGTCTATGTCCTTGCGGAGATGGGGTCTCCAGAACTGGACACAGTACTCCAGATGGGGTCTCACCAACTGTCTGTACAGAGGGATAACAACTTCCTGTTTTCTGCTGCTGATGCCTCTCCCTCTACATCCCAGTATACCCCCAGCCCTCCCTACTGCCTTCTCACATTGCTTGCTAACCTTAAGGTCATCTGATATGATTACCCCCAGGTCCCTTTCCTTTTTTGTTGTTGTTACTACCTCCCCACCCATTGTGTATTCTTCCCCTGGGTTCTTGTTTCCCAGGTGCATTATTTTGCACTTCTTTGCATTGAATCCTATCTGCCATACTTCTGACCATTCCTCCAACCTTGCCAAGTCCCTTTTCATCCTTTCCACGCCTCCTTGTGTATCAACCCTGTTGCAGATCTTTGTGTCATCTGCAAAAAGGCATACTTTTCCTTCCAGTCCCTCTGCAATGTCACTGATGAAGACATTAAAAAGGACTGGACCTAATACTGAACCCTGCGGTACCCCACTAGTAACCCCTCTTTCTTCAGAGTGGACTCCATTTACAATTACCTTCTGTGTCCTGTTGTGCAGCCAATGTTTTACCCAGGCTACCACCCTGGGACCCACTCCCAGGCTGGTTAATTTGACTATTAATCTTTTGTGTGTGACTTTGCCTCTGAGCACAGATTGGGACCAGTTTTAGAGGTAGGTATGGAACCAGGCTGCAGATCCAGGGACACAGCCAAATCATTGAATTGTGGATAGAAGAAGATGATGGTCAACGAGGTCAAACGCCTTTGACAAATTGACAAAAACTGCACCCGTGGCCTTACCCATCTCCATATTTTTGATGACATGGTTTGAAAAATCTGCCAGGGCAGAGCAGGAGCTGTGATACTTATGGAAACCATGCTGTAGGGGAAATAGGAGGTTGTATTTATTGAGATGTTCGAATAGCTGGGAATGGACAACCTTCTCTGGTAGTTTTTCTAAGATAAGGGAGCAGGGAAATGGGTCTATAGTTCTCTGGGAATAGGGGTTCACCCTCCTTGAAGATGGGGATCACATTTACATGTTTCCAGGTGTCAGGCACTGTTGATGTAGACAGTGGAAGGTTAAAAATGTGTGTTAGTGGTCTGACAAGGGCTGGGGAGATGATCCTCTGGAAAGCAGGGTAGAGCCCATCACTTCCAGGACTACCACTGGAAGGGAGTGTTTTCAGGAGTTTTACGATCGTTTCGGTACCAATAGTTCTGAAATAGAAATGGAGGGTAGAGGCATCAGGGTTTAGAGGAGTGGAGGGGCTACCATTGCTATTTAACTTGGAGGAAGCTTGCTAAGGTACGAGGTCAAGTCAATGAACATAGCATTGAAAAGGTCTGCTATGTCAGCAGGGTCATCGATAGTACCTGATGGGGGTGTAAGTTGTGTTATTTGCTTGTTGGTCTTTGGATTTAGTATGGACCCAATTGATGCCCAGAAACTACAACGCTTCCCCAGAGTATTTCTTTGGAGGTCGTTGAAGTATTTCTTTTTTAGTGACTTTGTCACCTGCTTACAGGCATTACATAGCTGCCTGTAGGCATTCCATCACTGGGGGGATGGGGACACATTGAATGCTTTCCAACTAGTGGCCCTGACTTTCATTTGCAGTAACAGTTCTTTTGTTATCCAACGTGTGCAGCCGCCTCTAACCGTTCTGGATTTGATAGGAAAATAGTGGTCCTGTAGTTTCTGAAGGTTGCTGGTGAAGAAACTGACAGCAGAGGAGACGTTTTCTGTCAGATATAGAGAGGACCAGTATAGGGACACTGCATCTCTAGTCATGAGGTCATGGTTTGGGTTGCTAAAGTTTCTGAAGAACAGTAGTTTTGGTGGGGGGGGCGAACTGACTTGTTGTTCACTACAATATAGGTGGGAGTGTGGTGTCACTAATTGCATCGCTCATGGTGCCTGCTTGCACGAGTAGATCAGACTGGTTAGTTATAATCCAATCAAGGATAGAGTGGTTTGTTGTGCGTTGGATGTATCTGGTTGTGGAATAGATTACTTGCTCCATGTTATGCGACTTTAGTAGGGTTGTGTACTCCAGGTTTGGATTCGCTGCCCAATTGAGATTGAAATCCACGAGTAGGAAAGCATCCCTGGATGGGGTGGTGCATGCTAGACCAGAGAGAAAGCCAGACAGTCCCTGTGTAGTAGCTGGAGGGGGGTTGTAGCAACAGCCAACATAACGTTTTTTTGATGCTCTAATAGTTAGCTCGGTAATAATCCATTTGTTTATGGAGTCGGTGGTGGAGCAGGCAACAATGGCAGCTGATATGTGTTCCTGGACATACATCACAATGCCTCCTCCTCTCTTCCTACTTGGCCTATCCAGCCAGAGGAAGAAATATCCTTGGAGCTGGTACAAGGCAGAGTCATGGTATGACTTTAGCCAGGTCTCAGATATACCCAGCATGTGGGGCTTGTATAGGGTCACCCAGGCCTCTGTCTCTGAAAATTTGGAAGGGAGGTTACATACATTTAGGTGGGAGATCTTTATTCTGTGGCGTCCTGCCCATGTGGCATCAGTGTGGTCAATGTGTGTATTCATAGGGCCTGGGTTGGTTTCTGCATCACCTGCTAGCAGAGCAAGGAGAAGGAAGGACAAGAGTGGGCAGGTTGGAGGCTGCCAGTGGTGCTTGTGGAGCGTGATGGAGTGAAGCAGATACCCTAGCTGTTTTTGTTCCATATTAGATAAGGATGCCAGAAATGTAAATGCCAGGGGTGTGACCTTATTTGTGGCCACATTGGGCAGGCTTGTGGAATTAGGTGGTGAATGAGTAGGGGTGCAGTGATAAATACATTTTTGTTCAGTCGCTAGAATTGATGCAGAGAAGTCTGTGGCCAGCAACAATCCAGTGAAGGTGGATGTAGCCAGCAGTAGAAGACTTGCATTCATTGGGGCGGTAATGAGGACAGTCTCTTTGAGTTAGCGGCAGCTATGAATAAGAGCAAAAGACAAAGTGCCACGTTCATTTATTTGCAGTAAGGGAGTTTGCAAGGCTTTGGAGGTAGGAGAAATGGTGGAACTCCTGGGAAGCAAAAAGCAGTGGCCACTAGTGGTAGTTTTTGATAAGCTGCAGATAGCAAACTGTACTGATTGGTTTTGCAGTGCACGTGATGGAGTGCTATAAGTTACAGAGCTGACCAAGGGTGGCAGTGGGTGCAGTGGGGCAGCCAGTGCACATGATAGAGTGCTATAACTTACAGAGCCGACCATGGGTGGTGGTGGGGGCAGTGGAGCAGCCAGTGCACAGAGCTGGCTGGACAAAAATTTCAGCCCAACTCAGCCATTAACATCCGTTTGATCTGATTGCAGCTACTGAGTTGCATACCTTATTTTCTGTGCGGTCCGCGCTCGGGGAAGGGCTCTTTTTCGGTCCCTCACTACCACCTTTAGAGCTACAGAGGAAAGGAGGAGAAGAGTTTAAGCATATAGGTTGGTGGAGGAGGGGCTGAGAAATGGGAAGGGGGAGAACTCAATGCAAGAAATTTGGCTGGCTGAAACTGCAAAAGAGCCCCAAACCTGACTCAGAGCCCTTACTACTTTAATTGATCCCAGGTGCTGAGAAGGGGGAAGGGGAAGAAACTCCGTAAAAATGAGCCCAGAAACCAAATTTTCAAAATGAACTCACTCTGTTTGAGGCTGAAAAGAGACAGCAAACTGTAACGGAGCACACATTACTAAAGTTAAACCCACTCCTTTGGCTGGTTGAGGCTGAAAATGAGCCAAGAAAACTGAAAAGGAGCACAGGTTAATTAAAGATACTCCCTGGGGTCCAGCCTATTTTCAGCAAGACATCTCATAGTAAAATGCAACTGACTGAGAAATGAATTAAATCTGAACCAGAGCCGAATGAATTACTTATACATTGGTGGCCAGCATGCATTTAGTAGCACTTAAGCTGTACCACAGAGATTTAAGGAAGCAGTTTCAGAAAACACATAACCACATTAAAATGAAATGTTTTAACCTATGCATAGCAGGTGGACTATGTACAGCAGTATGGCTAGCTCCCAAGTTAAGCACTCCATTTAAAGTGACCAGTGCCCTTAAATCATGCTTTCACATTATTTCACATACAATCAACAATGAAAGCAACTGGCAAAAGAAGGCTCCCTAGTATTGTGCAGGCATGGAATTTTAAGTGCCCAGAAAACTGTCTATACTGCTGTGCTGACATAAAATGCATCTTGGTGGTTTGGTGCCAAAAGTCCAGATTCAAAATCTCATCCCAACTCAGCCGTTAATAGCCATTTGATCCGATTGCAGCTCCTGAGTCATATACCTTATTTTCTTTGAGCTCCACGTTCAGTGGAGGGCTCCTTTTTGGTCCCTCACGACCACTTTTAGAACTTATTTTCTGTGAGCTCCACGTGCTGATAGGTGAACAGTCTCTCAGTAGGGCTTCCATCTTTCGGGCAGTAGGCCTTATCACTTTCTGGCTCCTCAGGCAATTGGAACTCATCGGGCTTCTTCTGATGCTGACTTCACTCGTTCTGGAAACTCTGCAGCTTTGAATGAACTCTGACCCAATCCCAATACTTACTGCGGGCTCCTCTCAGGGTGTCAAAGTATCTTCTTTTCCACTGGGCTGAATACAAGAATTCTGGGTCTCCTTGTCAATGGAAGATGTTTCAGCAGTTCTCCCCACTGGCAATTACAGAAGCCTTGGGCCAGCTTCCCCAGTGTCTCTCTCTCCCCCCTCTCTCTTTCCTGCTTTCCTCAGAGGGAGACTGGTCACAACTCCAGGTACAAACTCTCTTCGCACTGTCTTCTCCCCGAACATCTAAGGGGGAGAACCGTTACTCCACACTAATCAACTCAGCTGTCTATCAAAGAAATGAATGTGCATTAGGTTCATTCGATGGTTTATTAGCTGTCACTGAAAGTGCCAAGAACATTGTCCACACCCCTACCCAGGATCCATAGCTGCAGTTCTTAGGGCTGCTCAAATACTGATTAGGTAGAACAGGGTCAAGGGTTACCAAGATGGCATCCATGTAAACAGTACATGCAAAGACCCCACTTAATGTCTTTTCTGCATGCAATTCAGGCAGTTTTAGCAAATAATTGTCCAGTGGATCAAAAGCTGCCTTTGCATGCTGCTATCCAGTTTTGGAATTGGCTATGAAGAAGTATTTGTCTACCTGTCGCTAGCACTGTAGCACTAAGTACTCCTGCGGCAGGCAGAAATGCATCCACAAAGCAGTAAGAACAGTTCTTAAAGCAACAGTGTAAACATAAGCACTTATGCATTTATTTACATGATCTACATTCCCTTTTGTTTCCCAGGGAATGCGTCCAACACCCACACATGTTCTGGGTTTCCAGGAGTTGGAACACATTATAGGGTTGACCTTAGTCAGCAAGTACATAAATAATAAAGGAGTATGGCAGCGCTTAACTGAAGCTCAGACAGTACACCAGCTCACACATTTAAGTTAAGCCCATCTTCTAACATGTGCACTCAGGCTGTGTGGCAGGTCACTGGTTTACTAGCACAAATGGCACTGTGCCACTAAATGGTGGAACTTCAGTCAGTTACTCAACTCCTCCAAATCTTATAGCAAGCAGACCCACAAGGGCTGGCAGGAGCATCTCAGGGGCACCAAGGACACAGGGCTGGCAGGACCAGACACCAGGAGGCAAGCCTAGTAAGCCCCATTCTGGTGGGGTGGGGTTACACACAGCTGGGAGAATACAGATGCTAGTCACATGCTTACATTTCCATATATTTTTAGAAAAGTTAACACCAAGGGCCCAATTCTCAAAACTCGGCACAGGCCATGCCAAAGGTGACTTGTGCTGAGTGCTAGAGTACCAGGGACCCTGTGTCCGATTCTCTGTTTGGTAGGATCCCAGTGGCTAAGTCCAGAAGCTTGCAGCAAGCATGGCCATGGGACAAACAGACGACGCATCTGGCTGGTGTGCCACAAGCTGTGGGGTGGCTGTGCTCCAGTCCCTGGTGGCTGATGGCCCACCCATCCTGTAATGTCCCTAAAATAATTTATTTTATAAAAATTCCCTGGTGGGTATATTAAAAAAAACAGTCCCTGTGGGTCTAGCCCCGATGTACCTGTTTATTAAAATATTAAAAAAAGTTTGCTGCTGGTCTAGGGCCCCCCCAGCCCCAATATGCTCCTATATTAAAATATTAGTGAAAACATTCCTTGGTGGTCTAGCAGACCCCCTCCCTACCCTGATGTGCCCATATAATAGACAGCTATATATCACTGGTGGTCTAGTGGACCCTCACCCTGGCAGATAGTGCCCTCCACCCAGCACCCACATCCTGAAATAGAGCGGGCTGTGGCACAGACCTCCTCACAACACCACATCTGTCCACCGACTGATACGTCAAGAAGGAGCGCATGCTCTATACAGTATATGCTCAGCCTTGACAGCTCAGTCAGTGGCAGGACATCGTGGTGTGAGGAGGGTTGTACCAGTCACTAGCTCTGTTATGTATTGAGGGTGTGGGCTGGTGGGCACTACCTGCCAGGGTGGGGGATCTACTAGACCACCAGTGATATATAACTGTATATTATATAGGCACAACGGGGACAGGGACAGGGGTCTGCTTGACCACCAGGAAATGTTTTTGTTAATATTTTAATATACAGGCATTCGGGGCTGGGGGGATGCTGCTAGACCACCAGGGAATTGTTTTAACATTTTTTAGTATATGGGCACATTGGGGCTGAGTGGAAGCGACTAGACCACTGGATAATTTTTTTTTAAGATATTTTTTATAGGGGCATATTGGGGAGGGGGGTCCACAGACCACCAGGGAATGTTTTAATTTTTCCTGGGGGGGGGCCAGGCCTTGGGGGGTCCAGTAGATCACTAGGGATTTATTTTAATAAAAGGGGGATTGATGCTGGGGAGGGGGATGAAGGCACATTGCCACAAATTGCTCAACTATCCCAGAAGGCAAATTTCTAAGTACGTTTAGACCAGTCCAGGGCACATTTCTAAGTACAGTTAGACCAGCCTTGGCTGGTCTAATGGTACTTAGAAATTTTCCCTCTGGGAGAGTTTTCAGAATTCTGGTTTAAGGGATGTGGCAACATGCATCTGCTGCAAGCCCCTAGCGAAATGCCACAGCCCAGTTTGTGATGCATGGATGGTGCAAGCCCCATTTGATGCACGCAGCCTGCAGTTGATGCAGGCTGTGGTTGAGAATCACTCCTGGTGCATCTTTTGGTGCAAGTGGCACTTTGTGCTATTCCTTGTGGTGCAAGCCCCTTGCGCCATGCCAGGAGCTTGGAGAATCGGGCCCAAGGTTTATATTCCTAGTTATCCACACCCAGTTAATTATGGGCCAAAGATAGTAGAATTCCAGGTCCTGCTAATTATACCCAAAGTTACTGGGTTCTATCCCCTCATCCCCATCAAATTGTCACATCTGGTGCACTCCTTGATATCTGCAGTGACAAGTATATGGCCTACTGCTTAGGGAACACAAACATCACAAAAAGTCTACCCTGGTGAATGGAAATTTAAGGAGCATGTTTGAATGGTTCATGAATATCCATTCAACTTCACCAAATATGCTTTGAAAAAATTTAACACAGCATTCATGAAAAGTTCATCAACATTCATGAACTGTTCATCAACACCATGTTTATGAAGTTGCTGGATTTTTTTTATTGGCTGGGACAAACCAAGACAACAATTAATTTGCATAATTAATTAATAATATACTGTTTGCAGCTGGCCCGGTGGCGCTGAGGGTTGTGGCTCTGGATGCCACACCTTGCACTACACTGATGACCCGGGTTCAGGAACAGGTCTAGGTCATTGGGGGTTGGTTGGGGGAGGAAGGATTGAGCATCCCAGTTGATGCTGTCTTCCTCCCGGGGGGGGGGTACCAGGCAGCAGTCATGACTGTAGCATTGCTGCTGGTGGAAGCATGGGCAGCAACGGCTCCTCAGGAGTCGGGGGGGAGGGCGCCGTGAATGCTTGGCAGTGGCATGTGTCAGCAAGCCATACATCTGAACACAAGTCTTTCACGTCAGCGCCCTCAGGGGGTAGGGCCAAAATGGATAAAACCATAGGCAAAAATCTCCCTGGTAGCGAGCATCATGACGTTGGGTTCCCAATACGTCTGGGCCCAGCCGACAAGACTGGAGGAAGGTAGGTTCCTCCAGGCTGAGACCAAGGATAAGTAAAAATTAAAAATAAAAAAAAAATAATACACTGTTTGCCACTGACACATGTAATCACAACATCAGAATATTTTCCATATAGGAATGGAAAAAGTATTTTATAAAAGATGATTTACTGCTTCCAGTTACCAATGCTGCAGGGCTATATTCCCAGATAGTCCCTGCATTGCGTCTTACACACACACACACACACACACACACACCAGGAAATAACTGTCTACTGAAAGGAGACTGTTTCATTTGTAAAGAGTGATGTTTGATCATAAAAAGAAATAATCAGTCATTCTAGTTAGCTAATTCATGACATTTACCGCTAGTTTCAGGCAGAAAGGCCAGTGCAACTATATGCTGCTGCTGCTGCACAGGAGAGTGGATTGTAATGTGAGCATGCACTGACATCTACATTCCCTGCAGCAGGACCAGAGGAGAGTGAAATTAACAGAGAAATATAGAAAGGTATTTAATAAAAAAAAGACTTAGGCCTGGATTTTCAAAGGTCTGGATGCAGGACTTGTGGCAGTTATTCCTCAGTACTGTAGTGGTGTCACTGCAAATGCGCCAAAGTGATTGCAGGCTGTTTTTTAAACATTTTAACACATTTTCAACATTTTACAGCACAGACTTATACATCTGTTGTTTTAATGTAGTGCTTGCTGCACTTGTGACATGAAGTTAGACCATGTTTTCTGTGGGCTGACAGCATTGGTCCCGGAACGGGGGGGCCACTAGGGCCATGGCCCTACCACTTTCATAAGTAGCTCTAGCAGTTTTTGCAATTATGTTAATGTATTTAATAGGGGAGAATTTACTCCCTACATCCTTGGCCCTGCCACTTGTCAAACCATTCCGACACCAGTGGCTGACAGTCATGTTGTAAGTAGATTAAAAGTGCCAAAATGATGTTGCATGTCTTTGAAAATCCAGCCCTTATAGTCCGTCATGTCAGCTCATTTTTAGGGCTGAGTGGGCGGAGCCCTGCAGACCTATTGCTTACAAAAAAGACTCCCACATTCCGTCTGAACAACTTGTTGAGGTGACAAAATATGTCACCTCTGCATTGGAACAATCCGCATGCTAGCACTTTTCTCTTTCAGCTTTTCGAGGGTCTATGACCTCTGCATTGTCGTAGTGGGGATGAGATTCCAGTGTGCACAGACCCCCCCCTTAACTGTGATTCCTGTAACCCCCTCCACTTGCTAAAATTATCTCTGCTATGAGAGTTGGGAGGCGGGCATCACTAAAGAATATGCATCAGCCCTGCCTCCTGCCAGGAACACACAAGGAGCCCCATCACACATAAATGCTGTTTGCATCTAGCACTGTATTGCCGTAATCTAATGACAGTCTCTCATTTTGGATGTCAGGACATCCCTTTTGGATGTTTTGCTTTGTGTTCAATTTGTTTATGGAGAAAGGGTTGGTTGTTAAATGTTGTGTGTCTCTGATCCGTTTAACTGTCATAATACAAGAGCTGCTTGTTCCTGTGTCTTGTTTAATTTCTTATTATACTGTCATGACTTGGGTAGTTACTGTCCTGGACTGTTTCTTGTGCTGGCTTGGAGGAGAGAAAAAACAAACCACATAGAAGCACCATGAAGCCCGAGTCTAAGTGAGACCTGTTACAGTAATTGGACTCGGGCTTCATGCGCTGGGCATTGCTGTGGCTGTGCTCACTGGAAATCTTTAAATTGGCATTCACATCCCTGTTTGAGTCTGTGGATCTGCTGTTATCCCGTTTCACCTCTGACTGTCAAACTTGACAGAAACTCTGCATCAGAACAGCAGATCCCTGTCAGAAGGTTCCTGCTTCAGTGGTAAAAAGTTAATCATTGAGTATGACCTGCCTGTATTTCTGTTGCACCATGTTTCTTTTTTATCATATTTACCCTGCATATACAGTAGCTAAGATGCAATATTTCAGTGGTGTCCTCCAAGGATAGCTGGAGCTACCTGCATGTTGTAATTACAGTAGTTCCTGTGAGAATCTGATTCATACCAATCCGTAGCCCTCTATGCAAAGGAAGATGCTAATTAATGGTATTCTTGGAGCCGGAAGCTTGTTTGCAGCCTCATGAAAACTTTTCTTCATTTGTGAGGTGTGATCTGCCAGATGTATGACACACACTTCAGAGCATCTGTTACTGGCCAGCGGACTATTATATTTTCATCTGGAATGTACAAGTTAATCATGATCAGTGACCCTGAAAGCTGACCCCAGTTTAAAAAAATACATACTGGTTCCTTGTTGGGGTCATGAGACCATCGAGGGACAGGAAAAATTAGTAGTGCTAACAATGAGTAGTTTTACAGTATTGCAACTGCTCCCAACTGGTCTGGAGATTAGAAAACTGTGCCATTTTATTATTTATTTACCCATAGTAGTACTATTTCAATGACCCCTGCACTGAAAAGAATCTGCTGTTCTCCACGTTTCACCTCTGACTGTTACACTTCATAGGTTAATATTTTCATAGTGGATTACGAGTTCAGTGAGCATGAAGCCTTTTAGTGAACTCACTACCAGCTCATAGGGGAATAGAAATTTCTTGCCTTTTGTAAACTTATCCAAGTTAGTTTTGAAGGTACTTATATTAGGGCTATCAACAACTATACTTGGAAGCTTATCCTATTTGGATATCCACGTTGTGTGTAGTAGTTACTTCTTTTGACTGTATTATTGGTTTCACCCTCAATTTTAGTTTGTGGGTTCTAGTGCTATTAATACAAGGTTCCTCCTAAAACCAGAGTTTCTGTCATGTGCACATCCTGTAATGTTTTATAGATCAGACAAAGTTCTCCTCTTTCTTGCCTATATTTAATCGAATAGAGGTTTAACTTATGAAGCCTGCTTCCATAGCTCAAGTTCTTAGTCATTCTTATGTTTCTTGTCATTTTTCTTTGAATGTTCTCATATAGTATCTGAGTTCTTTTGGAAGTAGGAGCACAAAACTGGGAACAATACTCCATGTGGGGTCTCACCAATGCACCATACGGGGGGACCATCACCTCCGTCCCTCTGCTCTTTATGTTCCCAAGTATACATCCTATCAGTTTTTGACATTGTTTAGCCATGTCTAATGCATGAGTGTAAAATTTTAAGTCATCAGTAACTAATACTCCCAAGTCCTTTTCTTCAACTGTAGACAAGATGGTACCATTTATTTGATATGCATACAAGGGGTTATTTTTCCCCATATGCATCACTTTACACTTGTTAAGGTTAACATACATTTCATTCACCGAAGCCCAGTTTGCTATAGAATTCAAGTTGGATTGTAAGAAACTGGCATCCTCTTGATTATCAGACAACCTAATTTACAATCATCAGCGTATTTTCCAACCCATACTCTATTAGAGTGAGGAAGAGATGAAATTAAAATATTAAACAGTACTCTTACAAGTACAGAGCCCTGAGGAACACCACAGTGACATACCCCTACTCGGATGAGAAACCTTTAATGGTTACACGCTGAGTTCTATTATTTAGCCATGAAGAAATCCAGCTAATGAGATAATTATTTAATCCAATATGAATGAGTTGATAAATTTTTTGTGAGAAAATTTGTCAAATGCTTTTGAGTAGTCAAGAAAACTAACATCAACTGAAACATTTTTATCTAAAGCTGTACTGACTGATTCAAAGAAATTAATTAAATTTGATACACATGATCTTCCAGGAGTAAAACCAAGTTGAGACTGAATCTACCAATCCATTATCAATTAAATGAATAGAGATATGATTATGTATTAATTTTTCCATAAGTTTTCCAATCACTGAAGTCAGGCTTATGGGACTGTAATTTCCACTTCTGTTCTTCGTCCCCCTTGAAAATTGGGATTACCTCTGCCAATGTCCATTCCTCAAGTGCCTGGCCTTCGAGATTGGATCTATTAAATAGGAATATTAATGGCACTGCAAGTTGATTGACTAGTGTTTTCAAGAAATTTGGAGTAATACCGCCGGGCCCTGGAGAACCATTAGTTTTAAGGCCATTGATAACATTAATGATGTCAGTTGGTTGAAATTCTATATTTTTTACAATTAAATTCAAAACATTGTGGAATGTAAGTAATGGGATTGTGCATACTCAGGAAGTATGAATGAAATTCTGTTGCCATTTCAATTTCTTCCTCAAGACTTTTCTCCAATTTTTAAAGGGCCAATTGATGGTAGTTTGCCTTTAAGACTACCTACATAGCTAAACAATTTCTTGCTAATGTTTTAAATTTAAGCCACTTGTCTGGTGTTTTATTCTTTTTATAGGCCTTATAGTATCTTTTCTTTCTCCTTATTAACTTATTTAACTTGTGAGGCCACCAGACCGGGACTCTCCTGGAGTTGGTGCATTTGTGTCTGAAAGGGACCTTTGTATTAATACAGAATTTAATATGATTATATATTAATTTCCATGTTTCATTGAAGCATTAAGATCTTAATTCCTTTTCCCAGTTTATTTTATTCAGATAATTTTAAATCCTTTGAAAGTTGGATTTGTTGAAATCCAATATTATAGTTTTACCATTGTTTGTGTGGTATTTGACTTTATCTTCCAGAAGGATGGGGTTGTGATCATTATCAGGCAGAAGATTCATGACCTCAACATTTTCTATAGAATCAGTGTTATTAGAGAACATTAAATCTAAGATATTATTTCCTCTTGTGGGGTGGTTAATAATCTATTCTAAATTCTGTAATACTGTAACATCTGTAAACTGATTTTCAATGTAATTGCTACCTGACATTTTGTTCCAGTCAATATGAGGGACGCTGAACTCTCCGATAAGTATCGTATTTTCTTTTGTGTTAATATCAGTTATTTCAGTTATCAAGTTATTGTTTTGTTCCAGGGATGAATTGGGGGGTTGATATATAAGTCCAATGTTAAGGAAGGACTACTTGGTCTTAATTTTGGCCCATATGGGCTCATGGTTAAGTTCATTATGATTGAATTCATAGGTAGTAAGGGACTCCTTTATGTACAGGGCGACTCCACCCCCTTTTCTACTGTTCTGTTTTTACTTAATTTTAAATAACCTAGTATGTTAGTATTCCAATCCCCATCCCTGAACCATGTTTCGGTAACCCCACAAAGATCAATATCTTTAGTAACTAATAAGTTTTGTAATTCATCTTTCTTATTCTTTAAACTTCTTGCATTGAGCAATAATATTTTTAGAGATTTTCCAGAATTATTGTTCTTCCCCATTGGGTTAGGTTCTACTGTGTTAATTGTTAGTTTAGTTCTAAAGTCATTGATACAGTTTAACCCTTCCCCCCTACTAATTAGTTTAAATGTTTATTGATTGTAGTAATTAAGTGTTCATAAGTACTTTATTCCCTCTGGAATTGAGATGTAAACCATCCCAAGCATAACGTTCAGATTTATTAATAAAATCTTCCCAGTGCTTGATAATAACAATATCTTGTTTTAAACACCAGCTTCTTAACCAGTTATTCACACTTCTTTGTTTAAGAGTATGCCTATAACTAGCCCTGGGAGTAGGCAAAATTTCAGATATAATGGGAATGCAACTTAGCTGGATAATTTTGTTAGTAAGAGAAACATAATGTTCTTTAATATTTTGTTCTGAGCTACAAGAGATGTTGTTAGTGCCAGCATGAATGATCACCATAGGTGCAGTCAAGAAATTGGGCACTATGTTGTCCAACATACGTGTGATATCTTGGATTTTAGCCCTCCTGAAGCTAGAAAAAGTTCTATGCTCTTTGTCTGGGTTACAAATGATCCTATCAATGTTTTTTACCATCGAGTCCCTAGTACAAAAATTTCAGGCATGGTCCTATCAGATGAATCTTGATTGAGCTGATTTCTGCTGGGTATATCAAATTATATTAATGATATCAAGTCATCAGATACAGTTGACTTTTTATGTACTATGTCACTATTTTGTGTACTGAGTTCATTTGTTTTCAATTCAGTCTCATTCATAGATTGATCCTGCACGTTATATAATAGTAAAAGTGGGTCAAATTGATTGAGTAATGGAATAGGGAATTGATCAGCCCTCGTCCCTCTCTTTGGGGCCTTGCCATGTTGAACTTCATACCACTCATCATCACTAGTAACTTCAACTTCCCTATTTCTCTTACTAGTTTTATTTGAAATACATGGTACAACAGCAAGTATTGTGTCGTGAGTTACATTGCTTTTTTCATTAAGTTTATTCAGTACAAGAGTGTTTTTGACATGCTTTGTTAACTTTTCCTTTTTTTTAATTGTTTTTTAGAGATGGAATGTTTTGTGCTACCAAATCCATGGACTTGGTAGATGTGCTTTCTAGACCAGCATTAAATCTGGTCAGCATTTGTTTCTGACTTTCTTCCAAGGCTTTGAGTCTAATATTGAATGTGTTAACCTCATTTATTAGGCTAGCATTTTAAATGCATTTGGGACATGTAAAGTCAATCATGAGTTGTTCTTGATTGTATATTACAAACATGTTACATTGGATGCACCCTGTTAATTTATGACCTTCAGTAGTAACAAGCACCCCAATGGTTAGTTTTAAGGCTCAGTTATCAGTGTACTTACTGAATCTTCTAAAGTTTAAACTGTCACCAGTCTGGCTATAGTACTTAACAACTTTTTAAAAAATAGATTAGGGATTCATCCACCACTAATCCTGCAAGTCACGCAAGACGCGTGCATCTTGAAACGTGTCTTCATATGCGTCAATGCGCGCTCACCCCACTCGCAGCAGGACCAGGTTAAAATAACCAGGAGTCACCCAAAAGTAAGGAAAACAGGGGTCAGCCCCAAGATCATCAGGTATCTCCAAAAATTAAAAAAAAACTTTTAAAATTCCTGGTCAATATATGCCAAAATGTAAAGCCCCAAGCCCCTAACACTGAGTCCAATCATGTAGGTAATACACTACTTCAATCGGTTCCTCTACCTGCAATTATATAGCAGGGCTCCGATACCCTGTTTATGTGAGCAGCTGCTCATATCAGTGAATAAAATAAAAGTGCAGCAAGGTGTTTCAGTAGCACAGAGTAGTGCCAGATGTATTGTCTTGGTCCAAATGGGCTGAGCTATCTTAGCCTGGCAGAAATTTGACATCAGGACAGCAGATCCCTCTCAGACGGTTCCCACTTCAGTGAAAAATAAAATGTTTCTCACTGCAGTAAGACCACCTGTATTTCTGTTGCACTGTGTTTCTTTCTTTGTTTTTTTGAATCATAAGTATTTACTCTGCTTATACAGTAGATAAGATGCAGTATTTCAGTGGTGTCCTCTAAGGATAACTGGAGCTGTCTGTCCAACATAGAGGTGTCGATAGGGAGAAGGACAAGGGTAAATGAGGAAAGTGACAAAGGCAAGAAGAACAGGGATGGGGCAAAAAGGAGTAAGGCCATCAGGAAATGGAGGGTAATGAGTACCAATGCCCATAGTCTGGGCAACAAGCTCCCTGAGCTGGTGGCCTTGATGGAAGAGGGATGCCTGGATATCGTAGCAGCCACAGAAACATGGTACACAGAGAACCATGACTGGGATGCTAACATACCAGGGTACACAACCAACAGGAGATACAGGCAGGAGAGAAGGGTGAGGAGTAGCTCTCTATGTAAAGGAAGGGATAAAAGCAACTGAACAAAAGAGTAAACAGGGAGGAGAGGAGGCACTGTGGGTCACCTTGGAGACTGGAAAGGGCACCACTTTCCACACAGGGGTTGTGTACAGACCCCCATGTCAGAGGGAGGGAATGGACAAGGATATGATAGAAGTGTTGAGGGTCTAAACCACTCCTTCAGATTCTTGACGATATTGGAAATGCAAGTAATCACAGACAAGTTAATTCAAGTAATAAATGAGTTTATTACTATAAAAGGGATAAATCACAGTTGCCCTAAGCAGTTCTTACCAATACGAACCGGGAGCCAGTGCTAAGCGTTCCCTACACCTCGAGAGTTTCTCTGTAGTCTCTTGGGATCTCTCAGGTCTCCAAGGTGTAAAGCCTGTGCATTACATTATATACCTATGATAATTACAATGGTTACTAAAAGATAGAAACATTTCTAGTTACAGAGATGAGCCTTATTGGCTAAATTAGAGGTGGCTCCATGGTCCAAGATAACATTATACAATTCTGTAAAGTCATCAGTCTTAGAACAAAGAAGTTCTTATACAGAATCTTACATAACAAAGTGTAGTGGTGCACATCACCAAAGGATGGCAATGTTGCCTTACATATTATAATTATTTCAAGGACAGGTGTCCTGGCATCTGACAAGTAAGAAATAGACAGAAAATACATAGTATAATATGTGTGCATTAGCAAGCAAAGTGGAATACAACAATATGCATTCATATCCTGACATCTACTCTTATATGGTAGATGTCCTTAGCACTAGGTATTAGTGTAACCTATGCACAAGCATTAGCTGTCTACGGAGTACTTCTGAGGGTATCAATTAGGGTGCAAGGACCTCGTGTAACAATTCCCCCCCTTGTTGCCTCCAAGGGCAACACAGGAAAATGTCTAGGGAAAGGACAGGAGCAGTGGTCGTTTACAATCCAGACGAGCGAGCCTTGTAAAGGAACTCGAGCTGCTCACGGTGTTGGCGTAGTGTACGTCATAGGCAGCAAAGCATAATAATCAAAGTGAAAATCAAAAAATGCTTGTATAATAACAAAACCTTTAAAAGTAATCTCTAACCAGGTGTTAGTCAAGGCATTATTCATATCTCCATCATTAATCAGGTCAAGAACAGCTTCATTGGCTTTGGTAATATTATTGCTGATGTGGATGAGGTGTGTGTCCTTCCTGTCTAAAAGTGATTTCAATGTAAGAGTAAGTGGGTCTATGTGTACGTTAAAGTATGGCAAGTATTCTGACAGTGTGAGTAAATAATCTGGGTTACCATCAATAATGTCTGCATCCATGAGGGGAACGGGGGGTTATAACAGCATGTCCAATAACAGTCTTCTGGTGGGGAACAAAGCAGAAGTTGGGGTAATCAATTGTACAAGTAACAGAACCATATGTATAAGTCTTGTGATTTGTAACAATGCAGTATTCGCCATCAGAGTTGTACTGTGAGCGTCCATTTTTGCAACTGGACAGGGCATGTGTAGGTCATCTTCAAAATCCGTGTTGACAGGCGATGAGCTTCCTCACGATAGGATTGGTAAAGCTGATCCGGAGACAAGGTTGAGTCGAAAGAGTTGGTGCTGTTTTCAGTGATGGCATCATCCATAGTGAAAGTCCAATCAATGCTGTCTGGAGAGTAGCCACAAACAGGGCGTATAACATCAAACACATCACATCGGGCACAGGTAGATATATTGCTTTTTCACACAGCAGTCCATGTGCGGTACCACCCAGGCATCCAGGAAAGAATGGTAAACCAGTAGAGTTGGTAGATCCAGGCGTTCTCTGTAGATATCTTCATCCAAATGCCCAATAGAATGTGCCAGTGCCAGTTTGTTGAACAAAGATGTAGTGGGATCAAAACATGGTAAGGAGACAGTAAAAGAAACAAACATGGTATCTGTTATGGAACATTTCTAAGTAGAGAAACAAGGACCAGTATTAGGGTGTCTCGTCACAAACCCCAAATTTCTCACTGTGGAGAGAGGAATAGATAAAGTCTGTTGCATACACATGGAAACACAACTAGAAAGTTTACATTTTGGACAATACCATTTGGAAATGCGTCTATCATGTATGATGTCAGAAATTCTTTCAGATTCTAAATCACGGAAGAGGTTGTTGATGGTAGTGAGAATGTATGAGCCATAAGCGGAGCAGAGTATTTCTCTAGCAATATATTGTTTATCAGCTTCTCTATTGTTCTGTTGTATGAGTGCGTTAATCTTATCTTTTGAATCTGTGAATGCCTTAGCAATGTTGTGCATGTTGTATACCATGTATCTTTCTTCCTGACTAAGACCATCCACACCATGCAATAATGGAGGTAAAACATTGTTAACCAAGCCAGTGGAAAATTTTACGGAATGACTTTTGATAGCAGCAATGTCTGCTTTATTCCAGATAGATATAGCCGTACCAAAAAGACCTGTGACAGTGCCTGTAGCACCTGTAACATCAGAACTGTCAACTTCACGTTTGTTACGTTTATGATTGAAAGTACCAGGAGGAGTTTTTCTCCTAAAATTACCTCTGTGTTCAGTAAAATAGACCCCAGTGAAGGGATCCTTCGTACGAATCTGAAATGCAGCTAAACTATCAAGTAGTAATGTACTATAAAATGCAGATGTATTAGTATTGTGGCACATACCAAACTCTTTCATATTCCAGTAAGTAAGGTTAAACAAAACAGGTATATGCATATACTGTAGATTATTAATTAAAGAACCTGGGAGGGCAGTGGCTGTGAGACCACTACGAGAACCAGGGTTATGTTTGGACATTCCAAAAGCTGTTTATCAGTGGGCGGCAATACAGAGAGATACATGGCAGCAGAGGCCATGTGGTGTACAACACAAAATCTCGGAGCGGAATCTTTGGATGAGAATTACAGTAAGAAGGATATATTAAGGCAGTAATATTGTACAAACCAGAATGTCTTAATGCAGTTTGTAACAAGGACAGTGAACCATTTAGGGATATTTTAGCATTAGGCCAACCCTGAAAAGTTCCTTTGGAGAGTTTGGCCACAGGAGGATTGTCCTTGTGTTGTGGTTTGCCACTCAATCTGAAGGGTTGATTTGTCAGGAGCAACGACCGAGGCAGTAAGGTAAGCGTCGGAACCTTCCTGGACAGTGATCTTAGTATCTGGTATTTTGATGGAAACTCCCTCTGTAGGAGGTGCTGGAGGATCCAGTTGTCGGAGGAGGTCTGGTACCATGCCTTGGATGCAGGGGGATCACTCCTGAAAGGAGGAAATATAGGAACAAGATAGCCATCTTGTCAGTGTATCTGAAAAGGAAGATCAAAGATTAGTGTATTAGTACAATTCCGCCCAATAGGGTTAGGAAAAGTAAGTTAAGTTCCTTTGTACAGTTTCAGCTGGTTTGCATGCAACCATTTGTCAGTCAATTTGTTGTTGTGCAGGAGTCTAACCTGATAGACTGCCGGACTGAGCTTGTTGACAATGGTGTATAGGCCTTCCCATTTGTTGGAGAAGGAGTGGGTGGGATGGGCAAATCGAAGTACCATTACCTGATCTCCAACCTGCCAATCCACTTCTTGTGCATGTTTGTCAAATTGTATTTTGGATTGTTGCTGGGCTTTGCCCATGCAGTTTGCAGCATACAAGTGTGTGTGTATGAGGTCTTTTCTGAGTTTTTCCACATACTGGTCCACAGACATGCGGTCTGCAGTGGGTGTGTGCAGGTCAAACAGCAAGTGTTCAGGTAATCTCATCTGTCTACCAGTCATCACCTCGAAGGGTGTCAGCTGGGTAGTGGCTGAGGGTGTGCCCCTGATTGCCATAAGAAGTAAAGGCAACAGGGAATCCCAGGTTTTGGGATTGTCCTCAATGAATTTGGAAAGCATTTGCTTAATCCGTCTGTTGGCTCTTTCTACTTGACCCGAAGATTGGGGATGATAAGGTATGTGGAACTTTTGTTGAACTCCAAGGAGTTCAAGGGACTCTTTCATTAACTCACCTGTAAAACTAGTTCCTTTGTCGGAGACTACCTTAAGAGGCAGGCCCCACCTGGAGAAAATCTGTTCCACCAGGATTTTGGCAGTTGTCTTTGCAGTGCATGTCTTAGTGGGGAAAGCCTCAACCCACTTAGAAATAAGTCGGTTACCACAAGAGCATACTTGTTGTTTCTACTGGTATTGGTCAGAGGGCCAATAAAATCAATTTGGATGGCATGCCAAGGGCCAGAATGTCTTTGTGGTAAAAGTTTGGCATTTCATTTTGTAGGTATGGGATTGTTTTGTGCACAAACAAGGCAATTGTCGATGTATTGTTTAATGTCTTTGGTAATACCAGGCCCCAAGCGGTGGTCTTGAGTCGTTGGAGGGTGTTTTCTGCTCCTTGGTGTCCACCAGTAGGAGTATCGTGTACTTGTGCAAAAATTCAGATCTCAGGTGTCTAGGGACTACCCACAACTTGGTGGTAGTGTCATCTGGTTGAAACCAAATAAGCTTGTAGTCAGGGATAAGTGCAACTTACTTCATGCCTTGAGTATGGGTTATGTGTGGTAGTCTTTCTTCAGTACCTTTGTCAGGAATCTGAACACCTTTCTAAGTTCAGTGTCCAGATGTTGGGCTGCTGAGAGGTCCAGAGGAGAAAAGACTCAGATTTCTTCTTGAGGGCTGCAACATGTACAGCTGCATTAGCTTCTGGATGGTCCATCATCCAGGCGTTTCCCTCGGCCCCTTGCTTAGCAAGGGTGTCTGGATGTCATTGAAAGCATGATAGGGGTCATGAAGAGAGTGTGCTTTGACCTTGTGAACATAAAGTTTGTGTGTGAACTTCTGTGCCAATGCGTGTATGTATATTACCAATTCTTTGTACTTCACTGGGCTGCCATCAGAAGATAGGAAGGAGTTCTTCTGCCAGAAAGGATGAAATTCTGTGAGGGAACAACAAACCCAGTTAGAGTCTATAAAGATGATAGTATCCTGAGTTCCGTGTTGGATAAACTCAAGGGCACAGGCCACCGCTGCCATCTCTGCATACTGCGGTGAAGCTACACTACAGCGTTTAGATATCTTGACAGTGTTTCCATAAGGGTAGATTACCAAAATACCTATCCCTGCAATTTGTTCTTCCTGATAGTAAGATACTGAACCATCAGTAAAATACAGCACAAAGAGGTACTCTCGAGTACTTGTGGCGTGACAGGAAGAAAGGACCTGAATCTGGAAGATCCGGTGACTGTAGTGTACAGTCATGGGGTTCTCCCTGAAAAAGGAGACCATGAGCTAGTAGAGACGGAACTTTGGTCGGGTGGACCTGGATATCTCTATCCTGGAGGAGAAGTGACCAGTGTGTCAGCCTAGTGTTAGAGACTGACCCATCCTTCAATCTGTCTGAGAGCAAAAAGGTAGTTGGCGTGTGGTTGGTGTTAAGGATCAATGGTGAGTACCCAATGATACTAAGAGTGCTTGACAGCCCAGTAGGTGGCCAGAAGGTTCCTTTCACAAAGGCCATACTTCTGCTCCACTGGGGTCAAGAGCTGCGATGCATATGCAATGGGTCTCAGGTGCTGTGCACCTTCTGGGCCAGCACTGCTGACATGGCAATGTCAGAGGTGGCACACTCAAGATGGAATGGTAGTGCCAGATTGGGGTTAACCAGTGCTGGGGCAGAGGCCAGAGCCTGCTTCAGTGACGTCACAGCCTGGGTGTGAACAGTACCTCAAGTCCATGGAACATCCTTTTTGAGTAGTTCATACAGAGGAGCGGCTTTCTGAGCAAAATCACAAATGAAATCTCTCAAATAATTTACCATACCTAGAAACCTTCGAAGAGTTGCCCACTGGTGGGTAACGCAAGTCTTGTAATCCTGTACCTTTTTCAGGTAGGGCTTGACCTTGGTCAGTTATTTTCAGACCCAGAAAGAATACTTCCTTCTGACACAATTGTGCTTTTGCGGGTTACATTTCAGGCCTGCTCTCTGGATGAGAGTCAGTAGTTCGTCCAAGAGATCCAAGATTTTGTTCCTGTGTGGCTGTGGCCAACAACAGGTCATCCACATACTGTAAGAGACATTGGGGGTAGAAAACTCTGTAGGGCATCCATCATGTGGAGATGGAAGAGGATGGACTGTTATGGAATCCTTGTGGCAAGCAAGTCCCGTGTACTGTCATCCTTCAAAGGTGAAGGCAAACTTATATTGACTCTTGAGGGCCAATGGCAATGACCAAAAGCCATTGGAAATATCCAGAGCACTAGACCATTTCTGGTCAGGTGTGAGTCGGAGCACATCTGGTGCTGATGCAACAGTTGAGAACAACTGAGAGTGACCTGATTCAGTTTCCTGTAGTCATTAGTAAGTCTCCAGGCACCTGTGGGTTTCTTCACGGGCCATACTGGGAATTGGCGGTAGAAACACAAGTCCTGATTACTTCTTGTTTAAGGGTGACTTGATCATTTCTCTAAGGAAGGCAAGGCCTCAGTTGGAAAGGGTATTGCCTTTGCCTTTCATGTGCTGGACCGGGACTTCAATGACGGTGTGCATTCTACACAGTCATAGTGTTAACTACAAGACGCTTCCAAATGTCGTTGCAGAATAGGTAAGAGTTTTGGGAAAAATTCATGATTCTTGAACAAATCTATGATGTCATACTCTTTGTTATTGATAGATATTGTTGCCACAGCATGTGAATTGGGAATCAAGATAGTATGGTATTGACCCTGAATCTGTATCAGTAGCATGTTAGCTAGATCCACCACACAGCCGTGTGGTGCAAGGAAATCAATTCCTATGATACTAGGATGATCATGCAGTACCATCAGTTGGAAAGTATGTGAGGCCTTCAGGTGGCCTAGTTCTACCGGTAAGGGTAGAGAACGGTATGCAGGCAGCCTAGTACCATCAACTCCTGACATATTGGTCTTCCGTCCGGTAGACCAAGGGGACATGTCCGGGTGTTCGTCATGTAGTACAGATACAGCTGCACCTGTATCCAATAGGACTACTAGTTGGCGGCCCCCAACCTCGGCCTCAGTGCAAGGCCTTCCGTTTGTATCCAAGACCAGCTTGTTTACAATACGAACTGGGGCCTGTAATTGTCAATCCGTATTGCCGGAGACATGCAGAGGTTGGGCCTGACTTGCATGAATGACTTCACAGTGCTGTACTGATGCGATATAGGGAGGAGCTTCTGGGTTCAGGCTTGTATGGGCCTGTGGGCTTGTACTTCCGGTGTCTCCATGGCGGTTGTGGCCTGGGCTGCCCGGTTGTACACCGCCATAAGAGGTGTCGCGAGAACAGCATCCGCTACAGGCGTGCTGTCCCAAGTAGCTCAGAACTTTTGGTTTTCTTCAGCTACCTCCCTATATGAAGACCCGTTCTCTGTAATGGTTTCCCTCTGCCCTTATGTCTCCTGTTTTAGGTCAATTCAGTTCCCACCCTGCTGTTGTTGTTGTTGTTGGGCCTGTTGGGGTTTGTTGGTTACCAGCTGGAGGGGCTGATGAATGTTTGGTCTGCTGGTGTTGGGCCTGCCCTTCCACTGTATAGTGTGTGGCGGCCCCAGAGGCGGGTTCCATGGCAGCTACCTTTTTGGAACCGGAACCCAAATCGCGGATGTACAGTTGATACACCCTCTCGGTTTTCTGAAGAATATCGGCAAACCTATCTGTGTTTGGGTAAGTGGTTGGCTCTACCTTTTCTCTTACCGCTGGGATCATGTTCCTAAGGAATAGGGTCTTATATTCAATAAGATCTACATCTGCAGCTTCTTGTGCCAGGTGTTTTCCTGCTCAGTGGGTCATCCAGAGTCTCTGGTGGTAGGTCACTGGGCTTTCTTTTGCATTTTGCTTTACGGGGTATGCCAGCATCACTCCTACTACACCTGGGCTATGAGCGGAAATGAGCTCAGCTGCAACCTCGTCAAAGGTAGCGTTCCCATACTGGCGAACTGTTTCGGGGAGTTTGGCCCATAAACCAGGATCAATGGTCTGGCGTAGTATTTGGACCTGATATTCTGCAGCGAGGCTAAGCATCTCGCATTTAGAACGCACCTTTTCAAGTGACAGCTGAGATTGTCAGGACGGGCTCATCAGACCGATACTATCAACAATTTGCTGGACAGAGTAGGCCATTTGTGGGGATTAGTAGGTGGTTGATCAGGCATAAGTAATGAGTCTTGGCACCATCCCGAGCTGCTGAGCTGCAGCCTGCTGCAGTGCGAACAACACCTTCCTGAGTGCCAGCTTCTTGGAAAATTTGTCGAATCTGACTTTTAATAGCTTTCATACTCCTTTCAGGAAGAGGGACATCACCTAATGCTCTATCAATCATAGTTTCTATCTCTTGCCTGTCTTCCACACTAATAACGGCTACCGGAGGCGCCGTCAGGACCAGGCTTGGGCCTGCTCCCCCCCATCATGGGCGTCGCCATGTTGGCGTTTCCCATGATGAGCGTCACGACGTTGTCGATGTGTGACCTGGGGAGTTGGGGGCGGGGACCCGCCATACTGTGGATGGCTGGGTGGGGATTCTGGGCCATAGTAGGGGCATGACTGGGCGTTGTACTGTGAGACGTCATCATCAGATACCTCCCCTTCTGATGACGAGTGAAAGGCAGGGGCTACGCCTCCCATTGCCTTAACATGGCCAGCCAAACCTCTTGCTGATCGTCCAGTTTTCCATCTTAGATCTACATTCATCATGATTCACACTTGCAACATCCATATCAACCTGATCCTGCTTTTGCTTTTGCAAAACTCGGTACGCGGTGCTCAATTCGCGATTATCCCTATAGGCTATTTCTAAATCATTATGTACCTGGTTGATCTCGTCCTGAAGCTCACCCATTTCATCACTCAACTGTGCATTAGCAGCACTCAACAAATCATTCATTTGCACAACTTGACTCTTATCCTGTCTCAAACTTTCACACTCTTGCTTTAAAGTACACATTTCTTGTTCACCAGCCTGCGCTGAATGATGCAATAGTGAATCCTTTTCATTTCGCAGAGTTTGGAGTTCAGACTCCAAGTTCTGTTGCAGTCTAATACATTCTGTTTCCTGTAAACCCATCTCTTGCTTAAGAATCGATCTGCAGATCAAGGTGCAAACCTCACTTCAGAGGCTTCTAAAGCAGCGTGAAAGCAGCGACCATGAACCCTTGCATAGCGCTTATTGGTTGACTGTCGCGTCTCTGCATACTGGGTTAAAATCCCAGTACAGGGTTGTCGGATTGACTTGCATCCGCATGAAGTCAGCCCATCCTCCATGGGAGACAAGGAAGTTAGAGACATCGAGTCTCAGTTCTGCGCAGATATCTGATACTGTGGCCATTGTGTGGGAGGGAACAAAAATTCAAACTGTGAAAAAGACAGCGTGTTGCGTATCGATCCACAACACGAGTACTTTAAGCACAGCCGGGCTACTGTATAAGTTGCAGGCTTGCAATTCAAAGCCACTATGGAGTGGGTCAAGACGGCATCAACCACACCCGAAAAGTCAGCCAGACTTTGCAAGTGACTACAAACTGGTTTTGTAAAAACAGGAGAGGTGATACGGGAATGTACACCTACAGTTCCCGTTGAAAGGGAAAAGTTTAAGCAATGAGTGAAAACTTACAAATACCAAACATCGCCTGCTCACGGTCGCCAATTTATTGAGGGCTCTAAACCACTCTTTCAGATTCTTGATGATATTGAAAATGCAAGTAATCACAGACAAGTTGCATTCAAGTAATAAACGAGTTTATTACTATAAAAGGGATAAATCACAGTTGCCCTAAGCAATTCTTACCAATATGAACCGGGAGCCAGTGCTAAGCATTCCCTACACCTCGAGGTTTCTCTGTAGTCTGTTGGGATATCTCGGGTCTCCGAGCTGTAAAGCCTGTACATTACATTATATACCTATGATAATTACTATGGTTACTAAAAGACAGAAACATTTCTAGTTACAGAGATGAGCCCTATTGGCTAAATTAGAGGTGGCTCCACGGTCCAAGATAACATTATACAATTCTGTAAAGTCATCAGTCTTAGAACAAAGAAGTTCTTATACAGAATCTTACATAACAAAGTGTAGTGGTGCACATCACCAAAGGATGGCAATGTTGCCTTACATATTATAATTACTTCAAGGACAGGTGTCCTGGCATCTGACAAGTAAGAAATAGACAGAAAATACATAGTATAATATGTGTGCATTAGCAAGCAAAGTGGATTACAACAATATGCATTCATATCCTGACATCTACTCTTATATGGTAGATGTCCTAAGCCCTAGGTATTAGTGTAGCCTATGCACAAGCATTAGCTGTCTACAGAGTACCCCTGAGGGTATCAATTAGGGTGCAAGGACCTTGTGTAATAGGAGGCATTCTTAGGATGGCAGAGAAAGGGGAGATACTGTTGATGGGAGACCTGATTATGCCAGATGTTAACTGGAGCACATTTGCTGTAGCCACATCCAAGAGCAGGTCCATTCTTGATGCCCTAGAGGTGGCAGGCCTCAGATAGCTAGTTTCGGAACCCACTCATGAGGGAGCAATCTTAGACCTCGTACTCTCAAATGGGGCAGTGAGAGGATCTCAGATCTAAAAGTGGGTTACCATCTGGGAACAAGTGACCATCACACAGTGTGGTTCACATTAAACTCAGCTACAGAGTCAAGCCATACAAAAGTGAGGGTAGTGGACTTCAGGAGGGCTGACTTTGGCAGGATGGGAGAGTGCCTCAGAAAAGCACTAGCAAACAGGCTAGAAGGAGGGGTGGAGCAACAATGGGGAATCATCAAAACTTCCATCACAGAGGCAACAAGCCTTTGTGTGAAGCAAATAAGCAAATCAAAATGAAAGAAAAAGCCACTATGGTTCTCAAAAGAGGTGGCTGGGAAAGTCAGGGAGAAAAGATAGCATTCTGGAAGTATAGGAAACACAGAAGGAGCAGTACAGAGAGCTGTACCAGTTAAGGCAGAAGGAAGCAGGAGGAAGTCAGAATAGCAAAGGCTAAACTGAGAAAAGATAGCCAACTCAGTTAAGAAGGGGGATAAAACCTTTTATAAGTACATTAGCGTGTAGAAAGACAAAGTGAGGATAGTGAGGCTGAATAGAATGAACGGTGGGTGGACAGAGGGGAACAGTGAAAAAGCAGGGATGCTGAATGAATATTTCTGCTCAGTATTCACAAAAGAGGAGGGGGAAGTGCCTAATCCAATTAACAGAAGCACTCTTGATGGGGGGGGGTCAATCCCAGTCCTTTCACAGAAGATAGGGTTCTGCAAGAACTCCTAAAACTGAAGGTGGACAAAGCAATGGGGCCTGATGGAATTCACCCCAGAATTCTAAACAAATTAAGGGGGGAACTAGTGAAACCACTGGCTACTCTTTTTTAATAGATCATGGGAAGATGGTGTGGTACCTGAGGACTGGAGGAAGGTGGATGTGATTCCCCTTCACAAAAGTGGGACCAAGACAGAGGCAGGAAACTATAGACCTGTCAGTTTGACCTCTGTGGTAGGGAAAGTGATGGAGTCACTTCTGAAGGAAAAAATTGTTGAGTACCTAGAGGCCAGGGGGGTACAGGACCCAAGGCAGCATGAGTTCACAGCGGGAAGGTCATGTCAGATGAATCTAATAGATTTCTTTGACTGGGTGACCAAAAGTAGTAGACCAGGGAGGGGCTGTGGACATGGCCTACCTAGACTTTAGCAAGGCATTTGACACAGTCCCACACAAAAGATTAATATCAAATTAACCAGCCTGGGAGTGGGTCCTAGGGTGGTAGCCTGGGTAAAACATTGGCTGGACAACAAGACACAGAAGATAATTGTAAATGGAGTCCACTCTGAAGAAAGAGTGGTTACTAGTGGGGTACCGCAGGGTTCAGTACTGGATCCAGTCCTTTTTAATATCTTTATAAGTGACATTGCAGAGGGACTGGAAGGAAAAGTATGCCTCTTTGCAGATGACACAAAGATCTGCAACAGGGTTGATACACAAGAAGGTGTGGAAAAGATGAGAAGGGGACTTGGCAAGTTTGGAGGAATGGTCAGAAGTATGGCAGCTAAGATTCAATGCAAAGAAGTGCAAAATAATGCACCTGGGAAACAAGAACCCAGTGGAAGAATACACAATGGAGAAGGAGGTAGTAACAACAACAAAAAAGGAGAGAGACCTGGGGGTAATCATATCAGATGACCTTAAGGCTAGCAAGCAATGTGAGAAGGCAGTAGGGAGGGCTGGGGTTATACTGGGATGCATAGGGAGAGGCATCACCAGCAGAAAACAGGAATTTGTTATCCCTCTGTACAGAGCGTTGGTGAGACCCCATCTGGAGTACTGCGTCCGGTTCTGGAGACCCCATCTCTGCAAGGACATAGACAGGATAGAGGCAGTCCAGAGGAGGGCAACTAAAATGGTGCAGGGTCTGCAAGAGAAGCCGTACGAGGAGAAACTAAAGGAGCTTAACATGTATACCCTTGAGGAAAGAAGGAAGGGGGGGACATGATAGAAACTTTTAAGTACTTCAGTGGAATCAACAAAGTCCAAGAGGGTAGCATCTTTCAGAAAAAGAGATGTGCAAGAACAAGGGGACACAATATAAAGATGGGGGGTGGTTCAGGGGCAATTTGAGGAAGTATTTTTTACAGAGAGGGGAGTAGATGCATGGAACAGCCTTCCTGAGGGAGGTTGTGGGGTCTAAAACTGGGAGAATTCAAGAATGTATGGGACAGACATAAGGCAGTTCTTGTGGGGGGTAGGAAGAAATAGGCTGTTGGTTAACTAGGATCTGCGGCCTATCCTGTAGGTAGGGAAATGGGCAAACTAGATGGGCCAAGCGGTCCTTATCTGCTGTCAAAGTCTATGTTTCTATGTTTTCTGCTACAGTAGTTCCTGCCTGAATTGATCATGAGTTTGCTCTTGACTATCAGCCATTGGCATAAGCATGCCCAGTAAAATGTGGGTGACATGAATTCTTCACATAATCTCTGGAGACAACAATTTAAATTTTAATTGTCTGGCTTTTAAATATGTTTAAGGTCTTATTCTCTATACCTGGCTAAGACGGTGTTGTGCCAATCTGTTATCTTTGCTGGACATCTCTCCCCTAACTTAAAAAAATTAAAACCATCAGCTGAGGTCTGAGAGGTCAATAAAACTTCTAGATCTGAGATGTTTGCAGGGAACCCATTTCCTGTTGCTAAGAGTTATTAATTATTTTATGACTCTGGGACTAAGGGTTTATATCCTCATTCCATTTCCGTCATTGAAGAAACATAGAATTTGACGGCAGATAAGGACCGCTTGGCCCACCCAGTCTGCTCATTTCCCTACCTAATGGATAAGCTGCAGATCCTAGTTAACCAGCAGCCTACTTCTTTCTGCCCCCACCCCCTAGAATTGCCTTATGACTGTCCCATGCATGCTTGAATTCCACCATTGTTTTTGACTCCACAACCTCCTCCGGAAGGCCGCTCCATGCATCCACAACCCTCTGTGAAAAAAATACAAATTACCTCTGAGCTGCCTCTCTATCTTCAAATTGTGCCCTCTTGTTCTTGCACACCTCTTTTTTTGAAAGATGCTACCCTCTTGGACTTTGTTGATTCCCTTGAGGTACTTGAAAGTTTCTATCATGTCCCCCCTCTCCCTCCTTTCCTCGAGGCTATACATACTAAGCTCCTTAAGTCTCTCTTCATATGTCTTCCGGTACAGACCCTGCACCATTTTAGTTGCCCTCCTCTGGACAGCTTCCATCCTGTCTATGTCTTTGCAGAGATTGGGTCTCCAGAACTGCCGCAATACTCAGATGGGGTCTGACCAGCTGTCTGTACAGAGGATAATAACTTCCTGTTTTCTACTGGTGATGCATCTCCCCATGCATCCCAGTATCCCCCCAGCCCTCCTTGCTGCCCTCTCTCACATTGCTTGCCCACCTTTAGGTCATCTGATATGACTACCCCGGGTCCCTTTCCATTTTTGTTGTTGCTAGTATCTCACCCCCATTGTGTACTCTTCCCTGGGTTTTGTTTCCCAGGTGCATTACCTTGCACTTCTTAGCATTGAATCTAGCTGCCATACATTTAACCATTCCTCTAACCTTGCCAAGTCTCCTTCTCATCCTTTCCACCCCACGTTGTGCATCAACTCTGTTGCAGATTTTGTGTCATCTGCAAAGAGACATACTTTTCCTTCCAGTCCCTCTGCAATGTCGCTATAAAGACATTGAAGAGGACTGGTCCTAATACTGAACTCTGCAGTGCCCCACTAGTAACCCCCGGTTTCTTTAGAGTGGACTCCATTTACTATTACTCTCTGTGTCCTATTCTCCAGCAAATTCTTTACTCAGGCTGTCATCTTGGGACCCACTACCAGGCTGGTTAACTTGTAAATTAATCTTTTGTGTGGGACTGTGTCAAATGCCTTGCTAAAGTCTAGGTAGGCCATGTCACAGCCCCTCCCTGATCTACTACTTTGGTCACCCAGTCAAAGAAATCTATCAGATTCATCTGGCATGACCTTCCCGCTGTGAATCCATGCTGCCTTGGATCCTGTGCCCCTCTGGCCTCTAGATAATCGACAATTCTTTCCTTCGGAAGTGATTCCATCATTTTCCCTACCACTGAGGTTAAACTAACAGGTCTGTAGTTTCCTGCTTCTGCCTTGCTCCCACTTTTGTGAAGGGAATCACATCTGCCCTCCTCCAGTCCTCGGGTACCACCCCATCCTCCATGATTTGTTAAGAGGGTAGTCAGTGGTGTCACTAGTTCTACCCTTAGTTATTTTAGAATTCTGGGATGAATCCCATCAGGCCCCATTGCTTTGTCCACCTTCAGTTTTAAGAGTTATTTTAGACCCTTTCTTCTGTAAATGGGCTGGTATCAACTTCTGTATCCAGAGTGTTTCTACTGTTTGTTTTAGGTACCTCCCCTCTTCCTTTGTAAATACTGAGCAAAATAATTGTTTAATTATCTCTGCCTTTTCACAGTCACCTCTGCCCACCCTCCCTCCCTTTATTAAGCCTCACTATCCCTCCTTAGGTCTTCCTTTTGCTCCCTGATGTACCTATAAAGGTTTATTCCCTTCTTAACGAGTTGGCTATCTTTTCCTCTGTTTGGGCCTTTCCTGTTCTGACTGCCTTCCAGCTCCCTTTTGCTTCTTAACTGATGCAGTTCTCTGTCCTGCTCCTTCTGTGATTCCTTGTGACTTCCTGATACTTTCTTTTCTCTTGAACCTTTACTGCCACTTCCTTTGAGAACCATAGTGGTTTCTTACATCGTTTCATTTTGTTTATTGCTTCACACAAAGGCTTGTTACCTCTGTGATGGCAGTTTTATTATTCCCCATTGTTCTTCCACCCTCCTTCCTGCCCATTTGCTAGTGCATTCCTTAGGCACTCACCCATTTTGGCAAAGTCAGCCCTCCTAAAGTCCAGTACTTTTGCCTTTGTATAGACTTGACTCTATTGCTGTGTTTATCATGAACCATACTGTTCGATGGTCGCTAGTTCCCAGATGGCCACCCACTTCTACATCTGTGATACTCTCTTCATCTCCATTTGAGAGAACCAGGTCTGAGATTGCTCCCTCTTGAGTGGGCTGCAATACTAGTTGTCTAAGGCATGCCCCTTGTAGGGCATCTAGAATAACCCACTCTTCAAGTGCTGCTGCATCTGCACTCCAGTTAACATCTGGCATATTCAGATCACCCATCAGCAATATCTCCCCTTTTCTGCCATTCTAAGTATACTTTCTATCATTTTCTTGTCCATTTCCTCCCCCTGAAAAGGGGGTCTGTATACAACCCCTGTGCGGATTGTGGTTCCATTGCCTGTCTCCAAATTTGCCCACAGTGCTTCTTCTCCTCCCTGTTTTCCCTTTTGTTCTGTTGCTTTGATTCCTTCCCTTATGTAAAGAGCTACTCCTCCTCCTCTTTTACCCTCCCTGTCCCTCCTGTAGATAGTGTATCCTGGTATGTTTACGTCCCAGTCATGGTTTTGTGTGTACCATGTTTCTGTGATGGCCATGATATCCAGATGTTTCTGCTCCATCAAGGCCACTAATTCAGGAAGCTTGTTACTCAGACTATGGGCATTGGTACTCATTGCTCTCCATTTTTTGATGGCTTTACCTTCTGTTGCAGCATCCTACACTGACCTTTCTACTTCGGTCTTTTTCTCATTTTGTACCCTGTTTTGTAGGGAGAGGCTGGGATTTTCCTGCTGCTTATCAGTTCCTCCCCCCTTGACTAGTTTAAAAGCTTGCCAATGAAGCATTTAAACCGATTGCTCAAAAGACTTGTTCCCTTCCTGGACAGATGCAGACCATCCTGCCAGTATAGGCTGGTGTCCCTCCAGGTGGAACCCCAGTCCCCAATGAAGCCAAACCCCTGTTCTCCCCACCATTTTTTCAACCATTCATTAAACTGCATGGTGCAAAGTACCCTCGCCTCACTCATGCTTATTGATAGGCAGCACCTCTGAGAAGGATACTGTGTGTGCTACTTGACTTAGGCCCCTCCCCAATTCTACAAAGTCCTTCTGCACTGCTCTAATCTCATGTTGAGCCAAGTCATTTGTCCCTAGGTGGACAATGACATCCAGCTCAGACTCCCGTACAGCTGTTCTCGTGATCCTGAGGATGCGCTTCCTCTCCCTCCAAGCCATGGCACCAGGCAGGCACCTTACTTCAGTTTTCCTGCTCCCCCAGTTCTATCCCCTAATATTGAGTCCCCACCAGGAGCTGCTTCCTTTCCTTGTGATGTCCTCTGCCTCCTTCCTGTGGGCCTCCCCTTGTGATGGTTGTCCTCAGCCTCCTTAGTCTCCTCTGCGGGTGCATCCATAGGGGAGCCATGCTTCCCCAGAATGGTGTATGGATTGTGGAGTGGAACAACTGACTGGGTGTGCCTCTGTTCTACCATCCTCACCCTCCCTGAGCCCACTGTGGTCCAACTGCTGTGCTTTCTTCGCAACGTCTGAGGTAGTGGTGGTGGCTCTGGTGCTGCCTGGATGGGGGAGGTTCCCTTCCTACCGTCCAGTGTGGCCTGGGGGAAGGTTCCCTTACTACTGTCCAGTGTGGCCTGAAGACGGGCAACTTCCTCCTTCAGGGCAGAGAGTTGTCTGCAAATAGGGCAGCATCTCAGCCTCCAGAAAGACTCCTGGAAGACTGCTGCCCCACAGCCATTACATTACTCCCACATGTTTATATACTTTTTTTGTGTGTGTTTGTGTGTGTGATTGGTTTGTTATATAGAAATATATATATATTATACAATGTGTATGCTTATATTGTCAGTGCAGTGTGCTAGAGAGGATATGACAGTGATATGCACCTTGCACTCTTGAGGAAATGATGTCAGAACCCCAGGTATAAAGGAACTATTTCCAGGGTTGGGCCTAAACTGTGCCCTCACAAAACAATCAGCTAAGAGCTCTGACCCACCGCTGTGATGAGTGCCTTCCTGTCAGCAAGATACCCTACACAACAATTTGACAGAGAAAATACCCTGTTAATCAAACAGAGGAAAATCCAGACATCCAAGTCAGACACAGGTAAAACCTCCCCAGCCCCAAAACAGCCTGGTGGTTTGTGCTCTGAAAACAATCAGCCCCAAAAATAAAGGCAGCTGTGCTTTAAACTCTTCCTGCACTGAAAATCTTAAGAATTGTAACAAAGACTGTCTTTTCCTGATAATTCCAAGTTCCTTATTTCACCTTTCAGTTAGAAGTAGCCTCCACCTGCAGAATATCTGCTCTAAACCAAAGACAATTGTAAGGTTCACCTCCCTCTGTTGTGAGCACAACTTACTTTCTTGCAAATCCTATGTTCAGTATTGCAGCTTCCAGCCAGAGGTAGTTTGACTTGAAAAATGTTAGCTGTTGAGGCTACATATGTTGCTGCTGTCAAACTCGCTCACTGATTAGTTTTATTTGGGCTCTATGTTAAAAAAAGTTGTTTATTCAGCATTCCCTCTTTTGTGTGTTTGGATTTGCCTGAATGATTTAGAAGTTATTGGTAGCAGTTGGCCACTGCTTCTAATACCAACCTTGTCAGCCTATTCTTTACTGTATTTAGAATTTAGCACCCAGCCAGCTTAGTAAACCTGCTATACCTTGGGTGAGTTACTTAATCTCCCATTACAACTGGCTGAGTACAAGTGAAAATGAGATATTGCACCATGGCTGAGCTACTGTGAGTGAAAATACACAGTAAAAATAAATACACTTCAGATAGCCTGCTTTGACATTGGCCATGAAGTCAAAGGGCTAGGATAGTCTTGGTCAGGGAGGGAGGGAAGAAAGAGGAGGTACAGAGCAGGTGGACACGTAACCCAAGATCCATCAATCCTTCACTCAATCAATTGCTCAGCTCAGTCCATTCATCCAGCAGTTGATGATTCATCCATCGACAGCAGAACAACAACAAGATAAGTGTTCACCCACCCCCACACATACAGCAGTAAAGCAATTAGATTGTAAAATAAACATGGAGAAGTGGGTGTGCCTTACTAAAATTTATGATCTGCCAAATGACTGCTTGCTTTTTGTTTATTATGAAATTACCCCAAAACACACACACACACACAATACACCACCTAGCTGCTGCTAAGTGGGATGTGGATGTGGAGAGATCAGACCCACAGATTGGTATACTGTAGCCCCACCATTTCTGGAAGCCCTGGTGGGGTCCCGACAAAGAAATGTATTGCATTTAAAATAATATAGTGCAAAAACACTATATATTTGTTTCCCTACTTCAGTCACTTCTCTGTCCAGAACACCACGTAAATATCAATAAGTGGTAGTGGTGAGCACAAGGCAGGTGGTGCTTCTCTATGATAATTGACTGGCAGTTAGTAGTTGTAGAGATCACTCACCCTGCTTAAGGACAGCTTCTGGAAGGAGAACTTGAGCCACTGGTGCATAGATTGTGGCTTGAATATCCCGATCCCCAGAGTCCCCCCTAAAAATAGGTAGTAAATTACCTGATCACTCATAACGTTTTACTTTGGAGCTAGTGCTGCCAGCATAGTGAGTAATGAAGAGGAGCCCCCTGGGAGATCGTGCTAGCAAATACCATGAGATGATGCTGTGGTTTTGCCTCTTCCTCCCTGCTGCTCTTATGTATGAAGATATTGAAATCTCCATTTTTACTGTGCCGTGTGTTATTTTTTCAAAGAGTGCCTACATGCCATGTGGGTGCCGCACCCAGCATAGTAGAAATGGAGATTTCAATATCTCCATACATACAGTAAGAGCAGTGGGGAGGAAGAGGCTCTCAGTTGGCTTGAGTTCCCCTTCCAGTAGTTCTTCTTTAAGAATCCAAGGAAAAATGCTTACTGCAATAAAAGTAGAATCGGGGCCAGATATTCAAAACTTTGCCCTGGGGCTAAATTAGCACTGCCCTGCGGGCAAACTTAGCCCAGAGCACAAAGCAAGCTATATTGAAAAGGAAAGAGCCCGTGCTAATCCTGCTGAATATAGCAGTCTAAGGAAGCCGGGCAAACTGGTCTGGGAGTGCAGGGCAAAAATAGCCCGGGAATAAGACAGCACTGAATATAACAACAGGGAAGTGCAAACTGCAACTGCAACTCATTAGACGCTGAAGCAAGCCAGTATTGCAGGTGGAGAACATTGTGTGTGATTGCACAGAGATGTCTCACATCTACTACAAACGCATCTCTCAACTGCCTGCCTCATAAATCAGGACAAGACTTAAAATAGTCAGGGACAAAGGTTTAAAAGCAGGGGCACATCTTACAAATTGATGATATCTGTAGAATAAGTGGTTTAGTGTAACATGCATTTTCTAAGGAAGAACACGTCTGTAACATTAATGTTTGACATTATTTAATGCTTACAACCCCCACTGTTTGGTCATGGAAACACAATGTTTAGGAAGGACAGAGTAAACCTTTGAGGTAACATCAGGGACATCCCTGAAAATCAGGGACAGTTGAGAGGTATGACTACAAACAATGATGTAGGCCACGCACTGCAGAACTGTGCTATGCTGAAGTGAGGTTTGCCGGGGCTAACCTGATTGCACAGTGCTGACACATTTGCCAGTACAAACTGGTTAGCCTGGGGCAAGCAGGAGCTATATTCAAAGCACCCATGCAAATGAGCCTACTGAGGTAATCCGAGGGCAAACAGGAACATTTGCATCTCATGAAGTGCTGCTAGCATACATTACCATGCAGTTTGCCGGTGCTACTGCATGGAGCACAAACCTCCCCTTTTGGTCAGAATGGGAGTACAGGCTGGACGCTGCAGGCCAAGGCATGCCCACAGCGTCCCCTGTTGGTCAGAATGGAATCACAGGCATTAAGCAGCAGAAACTGTGAGCTGGAAGGTACTAGCAGTGCATACAACATACCTATGCAGCACTGCAAGCAGTGCGTAATGATATATCTATATATATATATATATATATATATATATATATATATATATATTTGTGTGTGTGTGTGTAGATCTGCAACGATCTATAAATATAGATAGGTACAGAGACACAGGCATATATATATATATATATATATATATATATACAGTATATATATATATATATATATACACATATATATACACATACACATATATATATATCTATATATATATAAATATAGCTGTATACACACACACACACACACACACACACACTACCTGTGGCCACACGTGCCCTGGATGATGCCCCCACCCCACACCAGAAAAGCCTGCCCACAGCAGGTGTGGGTGGAACACAGTGGGGGACACAAGTATGCATGGGGCAGGCATAAGGCAAACCTGCTGGGGTTGGGGGGATGTCAGCTGTAGGGTCACTGGGCTGTGCAGTGCAGCCATCCAATATATAGGAACCCAGACAGACAGGCTGGGCCAGGCAGCCCGTCTCATCCATCATGGTCCCTTTTCCCACTTGTTTGGCTCCACTCCCTGTTAGTCCAGTGGTACCCCCAACCCCCAAACACGAATCCCAGCCCCGGTCCATGTAAAACACCTATTTGTCCCTGGTGTTCTAGTGGTCCCACCACTCCCTAAGCAGGATCCCTGAAGCTGTGGTATATACAGAATTTCCTGGTGTTCTAGTGGTCCCCCACCCCCAAGCATGATCCACGATGCCCAGTAGTCCCAAAAAGAGAGCAATACCTGGTGGTCTGGACGCAAAAGGTAGTAGAGGACAAGTAGAAGGGTGAGAGAGAGACTAGAGAGCACTGGCATGGGGGAATGGAGGAGGGAAGGGGAGATGGTGAAATGAGAGAAAAGCATCGAAGAGGTGGAAGAGGCAAGGAGAAGGAAGAATGAAAGGTGAGAGAAGGAGAGGAGACATTATTGGAAGGCAAGAGAGAGGATGATAGAGTTAGGTTAGGAGAAGCAATCACAGGAGGCCTTGGCGATGAGGTATTAATGAAGATTGTGCTTAAAAGTTCCCAAATAGTTATTATTAGTAACTTCTGTAGGAAGCTAATTGTACCAGGATGATGCTCTGGATGTGAAGGATGCTGTGCTTGAGAGTGCATCTCGGGGCATGGAAAAGTAAGTGTTTCTGAGCTTCTGGTTTGGTGGGAACCTCCATGTGGGATCAGCAAGTCATAATTCCTAAGGTAGAAGGTCCAACATTTTGTTTTGGCTAGGATGCATGTTTGGTAGCAAAGTCTGCCAGAGAGTTGGAGCCAGTTAGCTTGTTTGTAGATATCGCAGGTGTGCATAAGGAGGAGGACAGAGGTCAGGAAACTACAGAACTTGTTTGATGCTATGGTAATGCACTTAAGTGCAGTATTGGTGGCAGCTCCATAAATCACTAACCCATAGTCAAGTATTGAGGTAATTGAGCTCTGAATTGCAATCCTTAGGGCTTCAGCCATGCCAGGTATTCATTAATTTGGCAATATTATCGATGTGTTCAGAGTATGCCAGAGTGCAGTCAAGGGTCAATCCCAATGTATTTGAACAGGTCGACTTGTTCCAGCATCTCTCCGTCACTGGTTATAATAGATAGGCCTTTGTTTTTGTGTTTGTTGTGGGTACCATAGAACATCATAGTTTTTTTTTTTTTGTAGTTCAGCATTGCCTTTGACAGAGCTCTTGAAGTTGCACCACTTGTCTCCTGTATACTGTTAATAGTGAATCCTGGGCCTTTCTAAGCAAAATCAAGCTAAAATCAGCATGCCACAAACAAATCCTAATAGCTCAAGAACAGAAACAACATTTTTTTCATTAAAATAGGCAAAATACACACCATACCATAAATAAATGTGAATAACTCATAATATATACATGATATATACAAAATATCAGTGGAAAGTTGTTTACCACAAAATTACCTTTCCAACAGTGCTATATAGTCAAATATATATTATATTCTGTTATATTATATATTAAAATATATAAGTGATGTCTTCAGACATTGCAAAGACACACAGGAAGTCAGTAGCTGACTTCTGTAGGCATCCTCAGGACACACCAGTGTATTTTACTGATGACTACAGGTGTCTGCTAGGAGGCAATGAGTTAAGAATGAGTTTATAGGATTTAAACCATGTCTCAACATCCATGAAGCTTGCTTGCAGTTGCAACTGAAGAAGAGATGGATCAGGGTGGGAGGTAAAGATCACTGCATCATCTGCATATAGAAGAATTCTATCAGGGCAGTAGGAAGGAAGATTGTTTAAAAAAATATGGAAAAAAATGGGACCCAAAATTGATCCCTGTGGGACTCCGGATCACACTGGTAGGGAAGTGGAAGGGATTCACCAATTCTAACCTGTTGGTTCGATCACTGAGGTAGCTTTGGAACCACTATGTAGCGTCAGTTGAAAGTCCTAAGCAGGATAATTGTTCAATCAGCAGGAAATGGTTTATAGTATCAGACACCTTTGTCAAATTGATGAAGATGGCACCAACAAGATGACACAGGTCCAGGGTGTCATGGATATATGAGGTGAAATTGAGGAGAACAGTGGTGGTGCTGTGCCTCTTATGAAAGTCGTGCTGCTCAGTGCATTGAAAATTGTATTTTATGAGGTAAACAGCAAGCCAGCCTGCAACTATTCTTTCCAGTGCTTTGGGGGGGGGGGTTATGGAGATGGATCTGTAGTTGCTAGAGATAGACTTGTCACCACTCTTGTGGATAGGTGCCACCACCATGGATTTACATTTCTGGGGAACTGTGAGAGCATGAGGGATCTGTTAAGGATTTTGGAGAGTGGGGTCAGGACTTCATCAGTGGTGAGGGCTAGGAGTTTCAGATCCAGGGTCACCACTAGATCTGGACTTTCCAAGCACTTTGAGTAGGTGCTTTTAGTTGAAGTCTCAGAGATGGCTTTAAAGTAGAACAGTGAGCGCCCCTGCTTTGAAACTGCTTTGCCAGGTCTATGTGCATCCAGTGAGGGATCAAAGAAAGTTGGAGGAAGCACATGACTGAGGTTGGTAAAGGCCATGTTGAAAGCATTAGCCATGGTGACTTGATCAATGGTGATATTGCCATTTAAATTAAGCATAGAGGGCAGTACTTTTGGGTCTTTCCCTGTAAGTTCAGTAAGGATGGCCAAGAATGTCTTCCTATCTTTCCATGAATTGTTTAGAGTGCTCCAGTAGTAGCTGGCCTTCTTGGTCTGGATCGCTGTGTGTATAGGCATTTCTTGCTGCTCTGTAGGCTTGGATATAAAAACAGAATTTGACGGCAGATAAGGACCGCTTGGCCCACCTAGTCTGCCCATTTTCCTACCTAACAAATAAGCTGCAGATCCTAGTTAACCAACAGTTTACTTCCTCCTACCCCCCACTAGGACTGCCTTATGTCTGTCCCATGCATTCTAGAATTCCCCCACTGTTCTTAACTCCATGACCTTCTCAGGGAGGCTGTTCCATGCATCCACAACCCCCTCTGTGAAAAAATACTTCCTCACATTACCTCTGAGCCACCCCCAATCTTCAAATTGTGCCCCCTTGTTCTTGCACATCTCTTTTTCTGAAAGATGCTACCTTCTTGGACTTTGTTGATTCCCTTGAGGTACTTGAAAGTTTCTATCATGTCCCCCCCTCCCTTCTTTCCTCAAGGGTATACATATTAAGCTCCTTTAGTCTTTTTTCATATGTTTTCTGGCGCAGACCCTGCACCATTTTGGTTGCCCTCCTCTGGACAGCCTCCACTCTGTCTATGTCATTGCGGAGATGGGATCTCCAGAACTGCACACAGTACTCCAGATGGGGTCTCACCAACTGTCTGTATAGAAGGATAACAACTTCCTGTTTTCTACTATTGATGCCTCTTCCTATGCATCCCAGTATCCCCCCAGCCTTCCTTACTGCCTTCTCACATTGCTTGCCCACCTTTAGGTCATCTGATATAATTACCCCCAGGTCCCTTTCCATTTTTACTGTTGTCAGTATCTCACCCCCATTGTGTACTCTTCCCCTGGGTTTTTGTTTCCCATGTGCATTACCTTGCACTTCTTTGCATTGAATCTGAGCTGCCATACATTTGACCATTCCTCCAACCTTGCCAAGTCCCTTTTCATCCTTTCCACTCCATCTTGTTTATCAACCCTGTTGCAGATCTTTGTGTCGTCTGCAAAGAGACATACTTTTCCTTCCAGTTCCTCTGCAATGTCACTTATAAAGACATTAAAAAGGACAGGTCCCAGTACTGAACCCTGCAGTACCCCGCTAGTAACCCTCCTTTCTTCATTGTGTACTCCGTTTACTACTACCCTTTGTGTCCTGTTGTCTAGCCAATTTTTTATCCAGGCTACCACCTTGGGACCCACTCCAAGGCTGGCTAACTTGTGTATTAATTTTTGTGTGGGACTGTATTGGAGCAGCGGATACCAGATTTGACGAGGCCACAGAGGTGCTACCAGGATAAGCCTGTGAGCCAGTGGTATTAGCACGATGCCAGAGTTGATCCTGGAATCTCATTTACAAAAGAAGATCTTTAATAATCCAGGGCTTGTTGACACCCTTGATCTTACATGTCTTGAAAGGGGCATGTACATAGCAAGTAGTGTTAAAACTATGGATAAAGTACTTGAGGGTAGAGTCCAGGTCGGGGGCTACATCTGATTGTGTCCAGTCATGTTCACATAAGAGGGCTTTAAGAGGGCCAAGATGACCAGAAATACGTTTCCTGCTGTTAATAGTTTTAGGAGGGTGGCTTTGTGAATTTTTTGGTCCAGGAGCATATGACTGGGGAATGGTCACTTATGTAGTCTGGGAGAACTACAGTATTTGTGATGTGATCTGGGTAGTAAGTGAGTATCCAATCCAGAAGCATTGAGGTCCCTGTCCTGTGGTTCACCCTGGTGGGTGACTGGACCTTTGCAACAAGTTTGTTGCTGTCAGAGTGTCCACTGGGACAGACCAATTGACATTGAAGTCCCTAAGCAGGATTATTTCTGCACTCTGATTGAGGGAGTGGATGATGTCCAGTATAGTGTTTAGGCCTTGGTTAGTCAGCTTGGGGGTATGTAGACTGATGCCACTGTCAGAATTTTGTTGTGCACACCACAAGCAGTATCTTAGTGACAAGGACCTGTGTATCAGTCACAGGGTAGGGCACACTGATGATATGCCCTTAGGTCATTTAGGTAAAGGGCACAGTCTCCCCCTTCCTTGGAGAGCCTGTCTAGCTTAAAGACAGCATATCTAGGAATTGATATCGCTGAGTCGTGGACTTTGGGGATAGCCATGTCTCAATCACTGATAGAATATCAGGGTGGTGATGTGTTACCCAGGGGGTGATGGAATCAAGTTTATTGAGCAGGCTGCAGATGTTTAAACTAGCTAGGGAGTGTGTTCCATTCCTCCCTGTAGTTCTAGCTCTGCACTGTGTGGGACCAGGTTGAGATGAAAGTTACCCAAAAGACGTAGTAGCAACAGTATTAGGCATGTTAAGTATGCTTTGAGAAGGTTCTTTTAAGGCATTAAAATTCTGGCTCTAGGGTTTTTTGTCACTTGAGGTTGTTGTGTAGAGCAAAACCCCATTAGAAGGAGTGATGTGCTAAGTAGCATTGAGACATGCTCATTTGATAGGAGTAACATTTAGAAATGCAGAGGTCTGGGAGTTGGTTTCAAGGCATGAAACAGGAGGTGGTTACATGTGATGATCCATTGTGTAGATAGTAAGAATTAAATGGAATGCTCAGAGGATAGGTGGTGTGGTTTTTCATCAATCATCCCAGCAAAGGTAGCTAGTGTCACACTGGTAAACAGGCACAAATGTGGAAAATAATGCCCATTTTAAGAACTGAGGAGAGCTATGGTGGAAAGGCACCAAATGTTAGTTGTGTTACTTTAAGTGGAGTGGACAAACAATGGTATAAGTGTTTCTTTAAAAGGAGAGGAGAGGCATGAGAGAAAGAAGTCACTTAGAGTGACATAGAAGAAAGAGGGTGGTATTGGGGTGTATTTAATAGAGGTTGGGGCTAGGAAGGGTGGGCGGGAAAAAGAAATATCACTCAAAATAGCAAGGAGAAAGCTTAAAACTGCAGGGCAGGAGTTGGAAAAGAGAAAGCAGGCAGGGTCCTAGCTAATGTTTTCTAAAACCAATCAGGAAGCATCAGTTAGCAAAGGTGGCCAATCACAGAAAGTTCCTGATGTAGAGCACTCAGTTTGAAACTCTAGTAGTCTGTACCTTAGCAGGGAGGTCCCAGTGAAGCTGCAGCAAGGAGCAGGTGGTGGCTGGACAGATAGCTGCATCTCCAAGGTTGGTAGCCCAGTCATGGGCATAGCAGCTACTAGGGAGGTCCTAGTGAAGCTGCAGCAAGGAGCGCATGGCAGCTGGACAGATAGCCACAATGTTTAGGTCAGTAGCCCAGTCAGGTTGTGGCAGCTAAGCGGGAGGTCCTGGTGAAGCTGCAGCAAGGAGTGGGTGGCAGCTGGACAAATAGCCACACTACTGAGGTCGGTAGCCCAGTCACAGCTGTGGCAGCTTACCATGGAGGTCCCAGTGAAGCTGCCGCAAGGAGCGGGTGGTGGCTGGACAGATAGCCACACTGCCAAGGTCAGTAGCCCAGTCACACGATGCGGCAGCTGTCTCTGTATACAGTATCTATCAAGCTTCTTATCAATCAATATATTAGTTGATTCCATATATTTTGGGGCAGCAAGCCCAGGGTGAGTTTTAGGAGCAAAAAGAAATATCAAAAATACATTTTCTGGGCAGCCCAAAACTCAGGCTGCCCAGCTTAGCCAGTGGAGCCATTGACCAGGATTCTTTGTATGAGAACAGTGAGACTTTCTGACTTCTGCAGCCCCCAGCTGAAACTCGTACTGCCAGATACAACAAGAGTAGTGAGCTGCAATTTCCATGGTGTCTAGTGGCCCCTGTGCCCCTCATACATATCCCCATGTTCTGGCAGGCATGCTTTGCAGCCATTGTTAGTGTTGCTCATGTAGCCCTGGAAATGTAGCTGTGCCATTCAGAAGAGCTGTAAAACTTCAGTACAAGATAGCTAGCTCCCATAGATGACAGTTGAAAACAGCACCAAAGACAAACAGAGGCACTGACATAGTGCTGTCTATAGCTGTGTTCATGCTCTCTTCAGCTGAAAGCCGATCACTGCCCTAATAGGTAGAAATCAATAGTAAAACACAAAGCCTGTTAGATGGTGTTATTTAGTTACACACACACACACACACACACACACACACACACACACACACACACACTTACTTTTAAAGACATTTTTATTACATTTCAATTTTAAGCAGACTGGCATCTGTTGTCTCTGTTATGTAAACAGCAGCACATTTTGTAAACTTGATCTAGTGAATACCTATTTAGTACCTTGAGGTGCTCCTCATAGGATCTGCCCTGCTGGTACTTTACTTATCTGTACTATACTGCTTGAACAACTGAGTAAGATGATTCAGAAGTGGACAGCCAGAGGTTGCTGTGTATTTCTATCATTGTGAATGTCAATCTCTGGCTGCACAAGCACTGGCCCCACATGGAAGTACTGTAGTAATTTCAGTTTATTGACTAAGTAAATTAATTGCGAAAAAACTGCGTTAATGTACCAGTTAGTGTTCATCGTAATGCCACAAAAGTAGGGAAATGTGGCAATAGGGTTTTTAATCCTAACTCCCCCCCCCAGCAGCAAAATGATAAGCCCCCACTAGCAACCGCAGACAGCCATCATTAGGTCAGACAAAAAACATACAACTGTTTCCAGATGACACAAATGCAGTAGCACTGATGTGCTACCTTCGTGGAACTGTATCTGTGGCCACACCTGTGTCTGTATGTTGTACAGTGTGTTGACAGACAGAAGGACCTATGGGGCCTGCATTTCTGCATACATAGGTACTCACACACACTGCATGAGGCACCTCACTAGATAGCATGATTTGCTACTGCATGGTATTCTACTCTCTGATGCATAACTAAAAATCTGCTACCCACTTGAAAAATGTCTGTATGCACTCATGAAACCATGATGCACACATTGCAACAGTATAGTATTTCCATCTGTGAATTGGCAGGCCCCACACATGCCTCATTTCTGTAGCCAGAAGTTGGTGTGCATGTTTTGCTAAGGAGCCTCAGGGACCCTGCCATTCTGCACACAGATGTACTGTCACAATTTTTAGATACATAGATACATAGACAGTGTCGGCAGATAAGGGCCTATGGCCCACCCAGTCTGCCCATTTGAGCTTGTAAGTTCAGTTTGTTTTCCTAGAAGTCTGTTGCCCTTACCCTGACCTCCAGAATTCCTTTATGTCTATCCCATGCATTCTTAAATCCGTGATTGTTTCAGCCCCCACCACTTCCTCTGGCAGGGTGTTCCACTTGTCCACCACCCGTTCTGTGAAGAAATTCTTTCTCATGTTTCCTCTGAATCGTCCTCCCTCCAACTTCATCCCATGCCCTCTAGTCCTGGAACATCTTTTTCGCTTAGAAATAGTGTTTTCCTGCACCCTGTTCCTCCCTGTAAGATACTTGTATGTCTCTATCATATCCCCTCTCCCTCCTCTCCTCCAGGGAGTACATGTTCAGTTCCTTCAACCTGTCTTCATAGGACTTGTGATGCAATCCATGCACCATCTTTGTTGCCTCCTCTGAACCTTCTCTACCCTGTCTATGTCCGTATGTAGGTATGGTCTCCAGAACTGTACACTGTACTCCAGGCGGGGCCTCACGGGTCTTGTATAGCGGAATTATGACCTCCCTTTTCCTGCTGGTGATGCCCCTGCCTATACATCCCAGCATCCTATTTGCTTTACCTGCTGCCTTGTCACACTGTTTCCCTACCTTGAGGTCATCAGAGATGATAACCCAAGATCCCTTTCTCTGCTTGGTGCATGCTATATCCTCACCCCCAACTGATATATTGTGCCAGGGTTTTTGTGCCCCATATGCATTATCTTGCACTTCTTTGCATTGAATTTCAACTGCCAAACCCCTGACCATTCTTCAAGTTTCTGCAGGTCGCTCTCATTCTGTCTACACCCTCTGGTGTGTCTACTCTGTTACAGAGCTTTGTGTCATCAGCTGAACAGTGAAATTCTGCCTTCTAGGTCCTGCGCAATGTCACTGATGAAGATGTTGAATAGGACCGGTCCCAGCACTGATCCCTGTGGTACCCCACTGGTCACTCTTCCCTCTGTGGAGTGACAGCCATTTACCACCACCCTCTGTGTCCTGCCACCCAGCCAGTTACCTACCCACCACACTACTGTCCTGCCCACACCCATATTCCCCAGTTTGTGTAATAGTTTTTGTTTCTGAAAACCTGCTACCTCTTGAAAAATTTCTAGATCTGCTGCTGAAACCATGATACCCACATTGCAACAGTAATTCCACCTCTGTAAGAGAGGCCTGCCCGTCTGAAGCCAGAAGCTGGTGTGTATGTCTTACACCTGTGACTGAAAGAATACATGCCCATAAGGTGCTTGCCCTTCAGCAGCCAGAAATACTGTTGCATTTGTGTCATCTGGAAACAATCAAGAAATGCAGTACATCTCTTGGTATCAGTATGCCAGTCTGTGTACAAGGCAGGCTAGAAAACTAACTCTTTGACTTATTCTATCAGAACATCTTCTAACAGTGTGCAGGCAGGGCAAGCTGGCAATAAATACTTGACTTTATTTACTCCATCCAGAGAAGAAAAAGAAGAGACAGACTACGGTTGGGGGGGGGGATAATACAACCCCGACATCACAAATAAAGTAATACAGTAGATGTCTTGGTGTCAATGTGACAGGCTGTGTACAGGGCTGGCAGGCAAAATAAATCTTTGACTTGTTCTATCGAGAGGAGAAACAGACAACTACTGGTGCAACCGAGAAATTTTACAGTCCCAGAAATCACAAAATAATAAAGTTTTCTTGGCCTCAATATGGCTGTGTAGCAGACAGTGTGCATGCAGGCTAGGTTGGCAATAAATATTTGACTTTATTTGTTACATCCAGAGGAGAAAGAGAAGAGACAGAGTACATCTCTTCATGTCAGTGTGGCAGACTGTGTACATCCATTAAAATAATAGCCACACAGCAGCATTAATAAAACACATATTGGCTGTCTACAGTGCATGGTATTGCTTTGTGGTGCATTAGTACTTGCATCTCTCTCTCTCTCTCTCTCTCTCTCTCTCTCCCGCCCAGCACACTCACGTCACAGGCATGAGCAGGACATGCCACTAGTACAGACCAGCCATGAAGCATCTAGTAGTATTCATTGCTATTATTTAGTAGATTTACTGTGCTCTTATACAAATAATGTGTTAAATTATCTCCTTTCTGCCTCTGTATTAAATATGATCATCTTTTGCCTTTAATGCATGTTATTACATTTTTCAAATACTTATGGTTAATTCAAACTAATCAGAACAAATCAGAACTCCACCATGTTCTAGTTCTTATGTAATAAGGGTCAGAACTTCACCGAGTTCTCCCATTCCTACTTTGCATTGGGTGAGTAAATTAGGGCAAGAGAAAGAGAACACCACTATGGTTCCCAAAGGAATGGCCAGAAGGTAAGAGCAACAAAGACAGCTTTCAGGAAATACAAGAATACACCACAGCAAGAAGACTGAGTGGTGTACCATGATAAACAAAGGGAAACAGGAAAAGCTGTTAGGAGTGCAAAGGCACAAACAGAGGAAAAATAGCACCGAAGGTAAAAAAAAAGTTGCATTACATTTTTTAGGCACATTAGTGACAGGATAAAAACAAGGGGTGGGATAGTAAGGCTTAAAGGGGAAGAAAGAGACTGTATGGAAGGGAACCTGGGAAACAGCATCAATACTTAACAAATATTTTTGTTCTATATTCACGTCTGAAGGAGAAGGTAAGGGACCACAGTTAGGAAACATGAACAAATATGGGAGGGAGATGGATACAAGTCCCTTTATGGTCTTGAGAGACATAAAAAAAGACTAACAAAACTGAAAGAGGAAAAGCCAATGTGTCGGGAAGGAGCTGGTGATGCCAGTTTACAGATCACTGCTGAGGCCTCATTTGGAATATTGTGCCCAGTTCTGGAGACCGCATCTCCCTAAAGGCATAGACAAGGTGGAGGCACTTCTAAGAAGGACAACAAAGATGGTACAGGGCCTGTACAAAAGTCATACTAGGAGAGACTGGGAGGCCTCAATATATATATATATATATATATATATATATATATATATATATATATATATATATATACCTGGGAGGAGTGACAAGGAGATATGATAGAAACCTACAAATTTCTAAAAGGCATAAATAGGGTACCGGCAGGTAGCATCTTTCAGAAAAGGAGATGTCCAGGAATGAGGGAGTATGACATGAGGTTGGAAGGGGTATATTAAGGGTAGCATAAGGAGTATTTTTCATGGAAGGGCAGTAGATGCATGGAATAGACTCCCCGCAGAGATGGTGGGGGAAAACAATATGGGGGGATTCGAGCATACATGGGACAGGCATGGGGAACCCTAGCAATAGAAACGAGTAGGTAAAGCTGGAGATTAGGGTCTGCAGCTTTTACAGTAAGTAGGGAAAATGGGCAGACTGGGTGGGCCTAGTGATCCTTATCTGCCGTCAATATCTATGTTTCTATAACACTAGAGTCTACAAGATCTCTACACCACATTTAACTGACAACCTGTTTTAATTGATCTCAGATAAGCATTATAAGATAAATGCAGGAGCCTGTGAGGGTTCCATGTGAAACAGCAACATTATAAAATCAGGAGGGGACAACATCAGATCACTTTTCCCATCTGGTTAGGGACATTCTAATCCTTTGGAAAGTACACATCAAGGTGATCTTCAGGCAACTCCTCTCTTTATCTCTGTCCCCTATCACAGAATATTTGGAGCCGTTAGACTCCCACCCACTTGACCTTCCCACTCAGCACCCCCACCCCAAACCCTTACTTACTGATTGGGGTCTAATGCCATGATTTGTGAACACAAGCTCATAACTTCAGTAATTTTAATATTTGTACCCAAATTCTGCATCTGCAACCCTGTCGGCTCTGGCCAGAGACTGTTTTACTTGGAGTCATATCTACCCACCCACCCAACTACTTACCTACCTACCTTCCCACCCTTGGTCTGCTAGGCTTTATGACCAATGCCAGATCATCTTCATTGTCCCACCCTCCACCTCTTTCTTGACTTAGTTTTCCCAAGCCCTTTTTAGCTTCCCGTGCTGTCTTGAATTCTACACTATCATGTTGTTTACCAACCCTTTGCTAACTATTCCACCTACACTCCACTCTTTTGTAAAGAAATACTTCATTCCATCCTTCCAGAATCAGCACCCTATAGTTTATGTAAACTGGAGATCATTAATCTGTGAAAAGCATTTCACATACAAAATGTGAAAATTCTGCTATCAGTGGAATTCAACAGAATTTTCCTAAATTCCATGGAATCCTGTCTTGTCGGAATTTTTAGATTCTGTGTAACCTTTCTCTTGCCCTAAACACTTTGAGAAAGTTGTGACTAAGAGTATATACAAACTGAATCACTGGAGTAGAATCAGTTCCTTCAATGTCAAGCTGACCAGCATCTCAAAATAGGATTGACTGACAGGTGCAAGACTGAAGCATCATTTTATTTAGGCAGAACTGACATTATATGATACAGGTCTAAGTTTTTATTTTTATTTTTCTACATTTCAAGAAGAAAGAGTTCAAGGAAGAAGCCTGTTTTCAGGACCATCCTGTGTGCCAGCAGTTTTAAAATTACAATAAAAAATACAGATTCAGTACATACATAAAACAATTACTACTACAAATACTCAAATACAAGAAATATTCAAATAGAATCACATGTGAATTTGGCAGCCTATGCAGAATTAACAGGGACGCTGCCGAGCTAGCTATACACAGAGCCAAGGTCAAATACTTTGACCAAGGGGAGAAAACTGGTAAATTGATGGCCCTTCTTATGAGACACAAGAGACCTTCTGCACAGTTCAAGGGCTCAGAATCCCTGGAAAACCAGACCTTGTTCATACCCCAAAGGGATTACTGAGGAATTCCAGGATTTTTTATCAGCAGTTACATAGCGTGACATATTCTGCCCCCACAGAAATGGAAATAAGGGACTACCTTAAGGATCTACCCCTATATAAACTCAGTGTAGAACAATAAACTATTAAGGCTGCCAAAATTACCCTGGAGAAGAGCCATCAAACAATAAAAGATCTTATCCCAGATAAGGCCCGAGGACCAGATGGATTTTCCTCTAATGTTTTGCAAGAGCTTTAAGGAGGAACTTAGCCCCATGCTGACTGACATTTTTTGAGCACATACACAGAAAAAGACCTCATGGGAGCACTACAGGCAATTAAGGATTTCATTGTTGCAGCAACAGGCTAGACAGGAATTATGTCATCACTCATTGAGAGGGACAGAAGCATCTTCACTGTTTCTTCACTGTTTTCAGTTACTGCAGAGCACATTAACAAATACTGATTTTAAGAAAACCACAAAACCAAAGAGCATAATATTTTCAGGAAACACTAATCATGACACAGGGACTTTAATTCATGTGTTTATTGTAAATCTGTAAAACGCTGGCATTTGATCTTTAAGGAAAATCAAATAAAGTGCATTCAACTAAAAAAAAGGATCATCCTGTGTACAAGTAGTATAAAGTCACAATAAAAGATACACATACAGCTCATACACAATAAAACAATAACTCCCAATAAATTTGAAATCTAAACTTCTCAGTTCCCCAACTCCCTTTTCCCTCTTCCTATGACAATTCACTGCTCCTTCCTGCAACTGCACCTAATTATCCCCACCTCTAGTTATACTATCCACCTTCTATGAATCCCAGTCAACTTTGTTCAGTCCTTCCCTCATGCCATTTGCTGTCCCCTCATGAGGTCCCTGCATCCTGAGGGGTGAAGTCCTTTGGCTGAGTACTCTCCCCATCCCTTGTTTCTCTTGTTGACCTGTACTCTAAACTTTGTGTCTGAGAACAAATGTTAATTGGGTTGACCCTTCTTCATACCCCAACAAATTCTGTTCGATCCTTCTGTCATGCTATTAGTTGTCCCCTTCTGAGTTCTTAGCATCATGAAGGGGTGTTGACCTTTGACCTACCTATTTCTCCCTCCAACACCTCATTCCAATTGCTGACCTATACTCCTACCCTTGACAGCACAATAAACATTACTGGGTTGGCTATTACACTTTCCCTGCTAATTTCCCTTATGACAATTCATAGAATAGCACTTTGTGTGTATTATGTTTTGGTTTTCACTGTAATTCAAGTTTATATGTTAAGTTCTAGCTTGTCTTGTACTGTATATCTAGAAATGTATAGCTTGCCATGTGAGTGTATAAGTGATTGGCTGTCTGTATAACTTCTATATACTGTAACTACTGTGTATATACTAGTATAAGTTGTATGCCACTGTATATTCTTCTGTTTTCTAATTTGGATGTAGTGTACTGTATTCTGTTGTATTCACTCTGTAATGTTATGTTTCTTGCACACTCCTATGTATCCCCCTACCCCCAGAACACATCTGGAAATAAACTATCACAGCTCAATATGTCCTTCCTGGTGAAACTTTAAAATAAATAAATACAACAAATATTCAAATACAATCACATCTGAATTTGAGCCACATTGCAAGAGCTACTTTAGAGCTAGTCTAGGTAGGTAAATTGCATAATTTTGGTGGCAGTGAAAACCAAGCTGCTGTAGCAATAAAATTAAATGACATTGTACCAAATCTTGATCTTTTGGGGGGAGGAGAATTGAAGGCCCCTATGAATCACCTCCTGAAGTGAATATTTTGAAGAAACCTGGGTCAGTGTATTTAGTAACTTGGATGGCCTGCCCCTGACCTGACATATATTTATATGAAGAGAGTAGCAAATGTCTTAATCTCTAAATTTTCTGAGATATCCAGTTTGCTTACAAGAGCAATGTACAATGGTGCGTCATTGCTGTTAGACCTGTGAATCCTATAACAAATCTTATGATATGGTATTACAGTCTATCCAGCTTTTGCAGGCTCTCCTTTGCAGCCATTCCCTAGATTGCACTGCTGTAATCCAACATTGGTAGTGTGACTGATGACGCTAGATATTATCATTTCTTGTGTAATACATAATCTGTGACTCCTGGGGTATCCAATGTTTTGTGAACTTTAGAAAAACATTGTTTATATGATCATCAAACTTTACTCAGAACCAAAACAGAGACACAAGAGCCTATATGAATTGACATGACATTTTTATACCATCCAGAGCATATTTTAAATAGATTGAAACAGTCTCTTTTTTCACAGCCCCAGATTTAAACAACATTACTTTAGTTTTCTTAGTATTGAAAATAAGCTTATTTTGAACTAATCACATTTCCAAATTGTTAAATGCAATTGCAATATTTTGTGAATTTCATTTTGTTTATGGCTGGGAAAAGAAGGACCATGTCATCAGTGTAAATTTAATGGTTAAATTTGAAAATAATGTTATAGTTCATTTATAAAAAGAACATATAGTACTGTAGGGGACCCAGAATTGATCACTGTGGGACTCCTATCTGCACCATGCTAATACTAGACAAGGTATCCTCTACTGCTACCACTTGGGATCTATCATTTAAATAATGTCCCATCAATTTCAACACTTCAGGATCTATCACTTTAGTTGCCATCTTGTCTAACAATATTTGATGGTCCACTGTATCAAAAGCCTTTGTTACATCCACAAACACCACCCCCCATGCGCCTTCTTTCTCCAAGTGCATGGGAGATGGTGTCCATGAAATTCAACAACAATGTCTGTATGGAGTGAAGTAGCCTGAGGCCAGACCGCTGAGGTGAGAGCAGATCATAATTGTTCAACTATTCAAACATTTGCTTGTGGATTTCCTTCTCTGAAATTTTAGAAACAAGAGAAAGTAAAACTATGGGTTGATAATTATTCATTTCCAAAGGATCACCACCTTTTCATACCAATACAATTCTACCTATTTTCCATGCATCTGGGAAGGAACCACAGCAAGGACTTATTGAACAAGTTTTGTCACAGGTGTTGCAATTATGCTTATACCCTCCCTCAAAAGCTAGGCTCCAACCCCATCCAGTCCACCACACTTTGATGTATTTAGTGTCCTAAATTGTTTCAAAACATCTGTTATGTTAACTAACTTGAATCTAAGCAAGGGCTCCTATAATCAAAGATCTGTAACACTTTGACTCATCATCCTGATTTTCATTTTTTCACGGTCATTGCCTATATCATTGGTTACATTTTGAAGGACAGAAGTAAAATACTTATTCATGACTTCTCTACAAATTTGGGATTTGAAATTACATTACTCTCCACCATTAATAATGAAAGGTTACTAGACCTAACTGGAAGCTATTTAATAATTTCTGGAAATCTCAGTAACAAGATACTGTTTTAAATTTCTCTTTAAGATATATACTGTATTTTTGCCACCTTTATGTATCCCTGATATTTATAAACATCTCACATACTATACCAGTTTGCTTTTCTCACCTTTTCTGTAATTTGTTCCTAATTCTCAAGTTTTTTAGAATTTTTCCAGTTATCCATGGCATACTTTTTTGCTTTCTTCTCATGAAACAAATCAGCACATGTTGATGGCAGAATAGGGCTGCTTGCTGCATAATCGAGCAGACTCAATAGACCAAATGTCCTTTTTCTGCTGGCAAACTTCATATGTTCATATATCTGTAACATAACTTTGAGAACTCAGAAACAAAAATGTCAACTGCATCATAAAGCTCTGGCATTAAATTTAATCAATCCCATCAAACCTTTGTTAGGTCTTGATAGAAAACCAACATATTAAAGTCCCTGAATGACCTAAATGCACTATAAGGAATATTTTCAACCTCCACTGGGCACTTAAGTCTACAATTAATTTCACAATGATCACCCAATAATGGTGACTTCACAACCCCTGATCCTTGCTGTTAACATTTTTTAAACAAAAATTAGATCAGCCATACTTCTTGTATCATTTCCATTACTAATCCTTGGGAGAGTACCAATAATCTATGATACATTTATTAGATTGAAAGGCTCCTTCAGTCTAATGCCCCGTATTGGAGCATGCAGCATGTCACATGACCAGACACAACTCGGAGAAATTCAGAACTCTTTAACAAAAAATATATAAAAGTATGCACAAAAATGCCATATATAAAAAGAATAAATACATGCTTACTCCCTTGTTTCTTGGCAATGAGACACCACACACATATTAGTTCAACATTTACACAATATTTGTTTACTTTTAGCCACCATTTTACTCCATCCCTTCTTTGTTCCTCCACCATTTAGCAAATCATTTCTTCCACAGAAATGAATGTTTGTCCTGGTCTCTACCAATGAATAATCAATATACTGGGACACATTGATTTTCCACTCACTGATGCACACTGATCAATACTATACTCTCTGTTCTCTCAGTCCTCATTATCTTCTTAAGCCCTTGGCTTCTTCCAGGTCCTACCTCACTGGCTCAAGTCTCAGAGCCTATGACTCTCAACTCCCAGCCACATGTTTCCAACTGGACCGCAATCTGCTATAGTCTCAGATCTCTTGGGATGAAGTAAGTGCACTTCCTCCATCCTTCTATTCTTTCTCCTGTTCCTCAGAAATAGGATGAATGTACAGTAAGGCCGCAAATATAAAATTACTCCATGCTGCTATGTAGTAAAAAACAAAAATGCCTTCTTGAAGACTAAGATTGCATTCTGATGCACAGCATGATCAATTCCAAGAATATTTCTGTATTGCAAATGACCCCAGCTTCAAGTTTCACAGCCTGCTCTGAGAGTTCTGCTCTCCAGGTTTCAGCAAAAACTGTACTTACAGACTTGCTAACAGAATGCAGTACCTGCCATATTCCCCAAAAGGGTGTAAGAGGCCCCTCCAACAATATGTTTACAGTATTTTATCACACAATGAAAAGAAATAATCTTATGCTTGAAAAAGGTACCTTCTAACCAGGGGGAGGGATTCCCTTATACAGGTATTCTAGGCTGAGGTAGGCAAGGGTGAGTTCCATTGGAGCCGGTACTCCGTGAGCAACTGTCATGTTTTTCAGAACTAGACAAAATGTGACCCCAGTACAGTACAGCATACTATAAGTTGCGCACATGGACTTATAGATCTTATGGGAGTCCAATTAAGTGGACAAAATAAAACAGGTTGCATGCTAAAATAAATAAGATATAATAAAAGTGAAAATCACAATAATGTACAGTACAGTACATACCCACATCACAGAAAAGGAAAAGGCAGCAAGTATCTATTTAGAAAACATATAACAAACATTGTATTATTGTTTTTATTTGGAGGGTGGGTTGGACAGTAATTGAGATGGGGTCTCATGGTGTTGGTGGCATCTGGTGGCACAAGCGTGATCACCAACTTACGTCTTAATCTGAAAGACAGAAATGTACAAAATAAAATAACATTGTTTAAAGAATAGCGACTTGTATTGTGCTGTGCTCTTCGGTATTTGTATTGACAAACTTTTACATTCCACTTACCTTGTGCCCAGTGACCGCCACCCCCTCCCAACTCCTGGCCATAAGGATCAACATAAGCCTTTCCTCTCTAATTGAAAGCTGGCAGCATTCAGCTCCTAATATACATCTGTGGCCTTTGGTCTCATGCATCCTCTGCCACCCCCCCCATTGTGCCTTGATCAGGGTGAGTATCACTCCATAGGCATCCTTTAAAAAGCCCCTGACACCACTGGTTAAACTTAAAAAATTAAAGATTTCAACACAATTCAGTTTACAGTTCATATATATATTTTCTGTAATTATTTTCAGTTTTTTCTTTATTACTGAGGAAAATTGTGAGAAAAGGATAACTGTTGTCACCTAGGCTATCTGTTCTGGCTGCTTGTCTATACATGACATCACCATCCTCTGTTTATGACGTCATAATTTTTTTCACAGCAAACAATTGTGATGTAATAAATAGAACTGTGATGTCAGGTGTAGATAATCAGCCAGAGCAGTCAGGGCAGCAGTCCCATTTTCATGCATGTGCCCTTAATAATAAAGAAACAGCAGAGGAAATTATCAAAAATGTTTAATCTAAGCTAAATTGTGCCTAAATACTGCATATTTGCAATGTTGTCCCACAGAGACAGGGGTTCTTTAAAGGTATTGTTTGAGAGATGTGTTTTTTTTTTTTTGGGGGTAGGGAGGTTTGTAGACTGATAGCACACAGTAAAATCCTCTTAATGCCTGATATTGTCTCCTTTAATAGCACAGTGCAGATTGCTTGGTTTACCTGTAGTGTTTCGACTGCTCTAGTGCCAACATCCCCAGCAACAGCTACAATGCTGACTGTCGGCATTGTAGCTACGAGGATATCACAAGATATAACGTGGGGCTGAGCCCTGAACTACCTTTAGGGGGGCTCTGCCCCCACACTTCTAGTCTTCTAGGATTCTAACTCCAGTCAGAGTTAGATTGAGGGTAGCAAACACCCAGCGAGGCAGTTCTGATAGCCACAGATCATCACAGCAACAGGCGGATTTTGCCTGATTGCTGTCACTGTGATGGTCTTCATGTGCCAGAGTCGCTGCAGTGACAACATACCAGATAGCTTATCCTTCTATATGACATTTTCCACCAGCACTGGGTGGGTGCAGTAAACACCCACCCCTTCTGACACAGGAATGCCACAATGAAGTGACTTGCTAGTTTGGTTACCATCATAGCTTCCATTATCTACCATACCAGTATCTACCATATAATTGTCAAATAGTAGGTGAAGGGGTCTTATTAGCATGTACGGAGGCCAGTACAGTACGCAAGTCTACATTTCAGAATAATGACTTTAGGTAATTCAGATAATTAAAATGTGGGAAAATGTGGGAAACTGGCCCTTATAGTGTGGGATATAACATAAAACACATTGATATAATGCTTGCTCAGAACACAGAAAGGAACTCTGATTTTACAGCACCTTCCCTTCTGGGACAACAATGTTCACATTTTATCCATGCTTTACTGCCTTGTGTGCCCCACTCCCCCCACTTCACTATATTGTTGTCTAGAGAAGGGAAGGCAATAGAGACCATACTGAGGGAGAATCTAGTGTACTTTCTAGAAGGGAATGGGTTACTGGACCTGAGGCAGCATGGGTTCACATGAGGGAGGGCTTGACAAAACTAAACTGACTTCTTTGGGTGACCAAGGTAACTGGCAAGGAACAAGCAGCCAATATAATTTACTTAGAGTTTAGTAAGGCCTTTGTCTCAGTTCCCATAGGATACAAGTCAAGATGCTAAGGAACTTGGGGTGGAGAAAATTGGGGACTTGGATGGAAAGGTTGCTGAAGAGAAAAACACAAAGGGTTTTGCAGTAAATGAGGAGTTCTCAGAGGTAAAGAGATTATGAACAGAGTACCACAGTGAGAGTTGCAGGGCCCTGTCCCTTTTAAGGATTTGTGACATAGGGAAAGCATAAAGAGCAAGTTCTGCCACTTCATGCTGACATGGAGAACTGGATAAGACAACTCATGGAGGATCAAGGAAGGCTGGAGAACTAGTCAATGATCTGACAGCTGTGCTTCAATGCAAAAAAGAAAGGTGAGGCACACTGTAAACAGAATACGAGTGTTCAGTACAAAAGAGGATGGGTGAGGCTGGGAAGCACCAGTGAGGAGAAAGGACCCTGGGGGTTATCATTTCAGAAAGCCTAAAATCTGCAGTAAACTGAAACAGAGCTGTGAGAAAGGCTAACAGGATGCTGGGATGTATTGGGAGGGAATGAACAGCAGACGGAATGTAATCCTTCAACTGCACAGAGCACCTGTGAGAACACATCTGGAATATTGCACAAGGTACTGGAGTCCACACTTGAGCAAAGACTGCAACAAAAGTAGAACTAAACAGCATCGGCAACCAAGATGGTCAGTGGACATGGGGCAAATCTGTAGGACCTGGACATGTACACCCTTGAGAAGTGATTTCCCATCTGTCACCTCCCTCCCATGCCCACTCTCCCACCCACATTGGGTATAGCTCCCCTTTCTTTAGTAAATATTAAGGAGAAGTGCTCATTTAATGCTTCTGCCTGTTCTGCCTCTGTTTCCACCCACGCCCATCCCTCTTGATCATTACTATCTGGTCCTTAGAACTCCTTTTCTCCCTGATGTACCTGAAGAAGTCCTTCTCCCTTTTGATGCCCTGTGCTAGCCTGAGTTCCCTGGATGCCATGGCTGCCCTGACTGCCCTTGTCACCTCCTCGACTCCTTCATGTATTCTTCCTGTCCTCCCTCCTCCTGTTTCTTGTGCCTTCTAAAGGTTTCTCTTTTCTTCCTTACTTTTTCCATGACCCCCCTGCTCACCCATTTAGGCTTCTTGTCCCTAGCCTTCTTACTCTGGACCATTGTACATGTTGTGGTTGCCTCCATAATTCCAAGTTTAGTGACCTCCCACTTCTGGTTAGTGTCCATGTTTGGATGGCTCATGGCCAGAAATCCCTGTACTAGTTCCCTCATCCTCCCGAAGTCAGCCTTCCTGAAGTCTAACACCCTTGTTCCAGTTTCTACTTCCCCTTCCCCCTATGTTTATCGTGAACCACACTGAGTGGTGGTCACTTCCCACCAGTGGTTCTTACACCCCCAGCTCCCTCAGAAACTCACCATTCACCAGCGCAAAGTATAGGGTGTTCCCTAACCTGGCTGGCTCACTGACCATCTGCAATATTAGTTGTCCTGAAAGGTGTCCAGAAGTACCTGCTCTCTATATTCATGGTGGCTGGGGTACTCCAGTCCATTCCCCCATTAGATTGAAGTCCCCACAATCACCATGCTGCCCCTCCCGCAGGTCCTTCTGATCTGTCCCGCTAGTTCTCTGTCTAACTCCTCAGTCTGAGAGGTGACCTGTACAACACTTTCATCCTGAGGGTTCTATTTTTGAGTCCTGGAGCTGCACCTATAATAACTATGTTGTGTCGCCCTCCCTTCCTCCCTGACACACTTCAGTCCTTCCTCACATACACTGCCATCCCCTCCATTCCTATTTACCATGTCCCTCTGAAATAACTTATACCCTGGTACATGACAGGAATCAGAACCTCTCTATAACATAGTTCACTGTTTATGCATAGATTCACATCCAATGTTTTCTATACAGTGCCACATCTTATGTTCTTTCATACTGTCATGCGGTTCACAGAAGCATGCTTGGTGTGTTCTGTTAACGGTCATGGGTGTGTCTGTACATCAAATGCTAATTCAGCAACTTCATTCCTACTTCACTCTCATCAAGTATAATTCTCCACATTTTCAATGGGATGACTTGTGGATTATAGTCTTGCTGTAAATGAAGTGGTTATCAATTCTTAATGTAAGTAGTTGCTTATATTTATGTACTGCATGCTTGCATTACGCATGTGTTGCATATCAATATAATGTCTCCCATCTGCTATATAAACATTAGACTATTGTCAGAAAATATTTTTTATCCAAAATTTTAATGTTTTATTTTTATATTCTACTTTTAGAATGCCATCAGGATCTGAATACAGCAATGATGACGAGTTCCATTTTGCTACGCGCAGTGGTGTAATCCGACCCTACATTTTTGAGCCTGAGTACCCATCCGGCCATGTTTCTCAGTACACACCAATGATTCTGACTCATCAGATGGTGACATTGGCCAGTCACCTGATGAACAAATTGGGAATACAGAACGTTGTTCCTGCATGAGATGCGAAGTAATGCCCACTCACCACGAAAGTTTATGTTGCCATGAATTAGATTTAGCTAATGCTAAATGGCAAGGTACACATTTCAATTGTATTTTAAGTGTTCTGGAATGCTCTCATATCCATAGAATGGTTAGTAATTGTATCCTTGTTGGACTTCAGTCGCAGCTGATGCTAGTTGTTCTATTGTATATGCATCACGAGGGTAATTACTTCTATTGTGGTGGAAGTCATCCTGCCCCTGTACAGGTCCATGGTGACCACACACTTTGAAAACTGCATATAGTACTGGCGCCCCCTACTTAAAAAGGGACATTAAGTTACTGCATGTTGCATGGCGTGTGGTAACAAAAAATGATCCTCAGATATTGATCTTAACTGTATAGGAATATGGAGGCAATATAGTGCAGTGGTATAAGGCTCTGAGCTGCAAACCTGGAGACCTGGGTTTCAAATCCCACAGCCCCCAGTTGCATACTGTGTGACCCTGAGCAAATCACTTAACTTCCTTGTGCTCCCAGATTTCATCAGTAAACAAGCTTTAGCTTAGTGTGTCTCTCCTGGTTAAAAAAAGGAGTGACTGACACACCTAAATATGTATTCTCTTTTAGTTAGAAATGGAGGGGGATATGATTCAGAACTTCAAGTATGTAAAAGTCATGAACAGAGCAAACACAGACAATCTTTTTAGATAAAAAGATGGGAAGAAAAGCTAGGAACATCAGTCTGAAATAGGAAGGAGGCAGTTGCTGGAGCGGTATGAAGAGTCACTATTTAAACAAAATGGTTATTCCAGTGTTGAACTTAATGCCAGACGATGCAGTATTGCTATGGTCAGTGAGCAGATGCAGGATGGGGTGGGTCAAGATCGCATGCAGGGTTAATACCAATAGTGGAGGTGATATTTGGTTCAAGGGCAACAGGAGAAAAAACAGTTGTGGATGGGGGTTGGGGGAGAAACTTGAGGTGGAAAGATGCAGTGTAAATGGTTGAAGTTTTGTGTACTCCAGTTGATTAGATAGACTATAACACCTGTATCTGCTTGCTTAATTATTATTTGTGATATTGAACTACATTCTCTTAATAGGTATTTCATTTTCTATTTTTAGATGGAGAGTGTGTTACGTCAGTTCCTGAATTTGACCTTGTTTGCCTAAGCCAAGATGTACTTTGTTGCACTCTTATCTTGCTACATGAAGTTCAGCATGATCCTATTCAAAATCCAATTTTTAATAGGTAACTGATCTTCCTTACACATTCCTGATGCACTTCAACAAAGAGAATAACACATTAGCAACTACCACTGTGCTCTAACATAGATGGGATTTCATTCTATCTTAAGAGCAAAGTAAACAATAAACCACTATTTGGTTGCCGGTTGTTTAACCAATATACCACGACAGGGTGTGGGGTAATGCTGAATTTAGCCATGCATGGTGAGGTTCGGTCACGAAGCTACAGAGAGATTGAGTAAACCACACCAGAAGTGGGTAAATCCTGGCATTACCCCACAGCCTGGCATGGGATATCACGATTATACAATTTCCCCCTTGACTTTTTGTAACATAAATTAAAAGAAAAATATATTTATTTGCCATTTTATTTTATTTTTATATTGTATTTATTCTTGTGCCACAAAATAATAGTTCTCTATTGCTTGGTAGAATGATCACCCAGATGTGTTTTAACAAGAGGGAGACTGTGGTAGTGGTGTTCCTTTTTTAGCACACACCCCCAGTAAGTCAGTGAGCATTCTGCAGCCATGGAGCAAGACAGAGCTTGTGCCTTTGAGTGTTTTGTATTTATTTAATTTGCAGCGTTACAGCAAGTGACAGTTTGCTGGCCACCGCCACCACAGTGCTGAAGACTTAGGAGTCTGGTGCTCACCTCTCAACATCTATATTCAGCTAAGCAGATATTTTAAATGTTTCAGTATTGCTGAATTGGGGGAAGTCTTTCTTTATGCATAATGAGCACCAAAAGTTATAGAAATTATGGCCAAAAACCAGAGCTGTGATATTGGGCATGCACCCATACATATGCATGCCCACTAGGATATGCACATGTATAAGCGTGTGCCCAGTATCATGGTTTGGCATTTTGGCTGTGATTTCTGTACTTTTTTGCCATCGTCTTTTATTAAGAAGAGCTTTGTTCCCCAGAACTCATTGACTGCTGTCTGGGGAAAGGTAGCTGCCATTTTATTTTTCATTTTTGTGCTGTGCATCTACCTAATGGAACACTGCAGAGGTAAATTAATGTTGCATGATAGGCCGATATCCATTTATGTGGATTCATATTGTATATGATTTAATGTACTTTAGAATTAAGACACTGTCCCTTTAACAGGCAACTACAAAATAGCTGGTATTTCTATAAAGGCTAGTGTGGACCTGTTATATTTCAAGATAATGGAGGCAGGTATATGGCCCCAGGAAGGCATAAAACATCCCACTGTGAATTTCCATGACAGGGAAGGGGTCAGAGATTAAGCAAAATGCAAGGACCAGATGTCACTGGATTGACATGGAACCACAGTGACACCTACTAGGAAAGGTGAACTGTTGTACCCTAATATCTGTATTGTCCTGGAGTCATTAACCCACCCCAGAGAAAAATAAGGAGGGTGTGTCCTAAAATGACCCTCCAGTATATTATCTGACACACTTCAAATGTAGAGCACTTGAAAATCAGTTTAGTTGGAAGGTAGAAAGCCAGTTCCAACTGGCATATACTTGTAGACCAGAAGTATATATGTAGGCCTGGGAAAATATCAACTTCCAGTCCTGAGTGTATGGAAAGTTTGACTTGTCACATACTGAACAGAAAATTCAGATTTTTAAGTCAGAATTTTGGAAACCACGACTTTGCACAAGTGCAACATCTGAAGTCTTTTTAACATGACATCCATAGACTTGGATCAAGGACTTGCTACAAAATTCTATTGCCTAATGAACTGTCATCTCTACCAGGACATTTCAAATCTTGTCTGAACTTTAACAGCAAAACAAGGTATAGTTTATAATACAGTATCTAGTGTTCTCTGTAAACCATCCAGTTTTCCTTCTGTTATTGTCTGCATTTCAAAGTTTTTCAAAACTGTAGACTTTTCTGTATTGCTTTTATTTTAAGTAAACTTTCATGATTTTCTAATCAACTCTGCCTAGGCCAGCCCAGTGACACAGAGGTTTGAGGCACTGGACACTACACCTCGCGCCACACTGGCAACCTGGTTTTGGGAACAAGCCTGGGTTGTCAGAGGTCAGTGGGGAGAGGGTGCAAGCAGCTGCTGGCTGGCAGCCCTCTGCCTCAGGAGGGAGGAACAGGTTCCTCAGAGCTTGGCCACCCCTGGTGGAGGCCAGGTGGCTGATTCACTCTGAGGACCGCCGGCACTAGGCTGAGGGAGGGTTGAAGAGAGTAACACTGAGCTGTGGTGTGCATGTGTCCTCACGCACATGTATCACCACTCCAGAGTCTCAGGAGTAAGATTGACTCACTGGGGTAAAAACAGAGGAAACATCAGGGGCACCTAGTATGAAGCTTCCGGACTGGCTCTGGGGATCTGCCGGGCATGCATGGCACCATAAGGTCCTGAAAGACCCCAGACTGGTCAGGTTGCAAATGAAGACAGTGGCCTGCTGAAGGAGGATGAACAGAATTGTACAAAAAAATCTGCCTGAGATCTGCTTGTGTGTATTTAACATTTTAAACAGAAGGGTTTTGAAAAGACTGTGTGCCTAAAAGATAGAACTGCTTGGCTATCATATAAAACTACCTAAGCAAGACGTAGCCAGTGGCCGTGGTAGGATTCAAGAAATGAAAGTAGTGCTGAGTCAAGGAACTCAAATTACAGAATCCACCCTCCCACTGGGAAAAGGAAGGTTGGAAAGTCTTCCTGAACTCTTGCTCCTGCTCACAAGTTCTTGAATAGGGGCATCCTCTGCAAACAGGAGGTCCTGCTGGAATGCCAAGGTTAGGGGCTAGAGGCGCAGGACAGATTTAGTGCCAGCTACTGGATTTTGAACAGTCTTGCAAAAAAATCACAATCAAAGGCAGAATTTGGAAAGGGGAAAATAAATTTGTTTGCAGACAATAGACCCTATCCTGTTTGAATTTTTTTGAGCAGAGCAGTGTAGATAGAAGAATGTCTGTCAGATACAGCAAGATGAACCTGGAACAACTGAGGAAGATCTGTGGGAAGATGGGCATTCTAGTGAAAACAAAATAAAGGCAACTCACAGAGGTTCTTCTGGCAGAAGAGAGAGGATGACTGCACCCACTTAGTGCCAGAGGTGGTGACTTTGGAGGTCCAGAGCCCAGAGGAGAAGGAGCCATCTAAGACCAAGAGCTTGAGCTGAGGAGGCTATGGATGCATAGGAGACAGCTTCAGATGGAGCAAAAGAGGTTTGAGATGGAAATTGGGGACCAACGGCAACAGAGAGAGGCCAAAGAACGACAGCTCCTGGTGGAAGAATGACGGAAACAAAGAATGGCCAAAGAACAACAGTGCCAGGTGGAGTCAGAAGAACAACAGCGCCAGGCAGAGGAATGGCAGTGCCAGGCAGAGGAATGACAGTGCCACAGGGAACATGAGCTGAAAAAGCTAACACTCCAACCGACACCAATCCCTGAGCAGCTAAATGGTGTAGTTGGGTTTGAATTCAGGATAGGGGTCTAAGCTAAATTCTAAATTAATTGCTGAGTTTAAAGAGGGGAAGGATATGGAAATGTTTTAAATTAATTTGAAAAGGTCTGTATCCAGGCCAATCTGCCCAAAGAGACCTGGTGCTTTCACCTGTCTCCACTACTTATTGGCAAGTGGAGAGAAGCATTGAGGCAGATGGACAATGTTGAAAGTAAAGATTTTGACAAGTTAAAACTGCTTTATTAAAAAATGTGATTTGAACCATGGTGCATACAGAGCAAAGTTCTGAAGCTCTGGAAGGGCCAGAAATTAGTTCTGAGGAAGAAGCCATAAAACAGCATCAGTATTTAAAACGGTGGTGGGAGGGGGTGAAAGCAGATTCTCTTGAAGCAATTGAAGGCATGGTATTGCTTGAGCAGTTTTATTGAATTTGCACACCTGACTTAAAACTTTGGCTAGAGGACTGAAATCCTAAGACTGCCAAAGAGGCTGCAGAGCTGGCGGATTGCTATGCTCAAGCAGGGCTGCTCCAAGGGAATGCAATGGCGAATAGGAAAGTGGCCATTTTGGCAACCAAAACCGTGGGCCCCTGCAAAGAAGGGACTCCTAGGTGCCCAAAAGGGAGGTTGGGACAAGAAACATGATGAATGCTGGTATTGTCACCAGATAGCTTATCTATCTAGGCAGTGTCCTAAGAAAGCCCAGCAGGTTAAAGGACCTGTGCAATCACAGACAATAGCCCACTGTATAGCTGAGGCTCTCCCTGACAATATGAGAGGGCACATTCACCAAGTCATGGTGAATGGGGTACAAACTAGGGGACTAAGAGATACAGGAGCATCTCTTACTCTGGTGAAAGGGGATTTGGTGGGAGCTGAACAAATAGTGCCAAATCAGTTTGTCTGTGTGAGGGATTACACAGTGGAAAGAAAAACTTAGCCTTTAGCCAGCGTTACCCTGGATTGGGGAGATGCAGGTGAAGGGGTAAGGAAGGTGACTGTAGCTGAAAATGTATTATGGATGTTATTGTGAGGAATGATGTTCCACATGGAGTGGTTTGTGCTGTGACCAGGAGCCAAAAGAATAGAGGCTCCTGTGATCCTTGGGACCCACATACGGCAGACAGAAGAGGTTGTGAGACAGGCCAGCCAACCCTGTAGCTCTTGTAAAAGAGAGACAATAGGGACGGAACTTCCTCGTGGGCAGTTAACCCGACTGCTACTGGAAGGTTGCTTTCAGGAGGGGAAGGGGTGACACATAGCCTTATGGGAGGGGAAGGCTGTGATACTGGGTCGCCCACTGCCACAGCTATGGCTCCCCCAGCCTGGGAACTGATGGGGTATGCCCCATGCTCTGGGTAAGTTGAAGACTTAACAGCAGCATTACCGGACAGACCCCTAGCTTAGAGAAGCTGAGGGCCTGTGTAGAGTCTGCTGGAACACAGAGAGGTGATGGAAATATAGGGTGGATTGGGGAAAATGGACTGTTATACACAGGACATCAGGACAGAGGGAGGGATGATGGGCAGGCAGCTTGTTGTTCTCCAGGAGTACCGTGGGTTATTCTCAAGGTAGCTCATGATATTCCCCTGTTCAGACATTTGGGCATTGCTCACATTACACAGTGCTTAGCCTACAGTTTCAATTGGCCCAATATTACCGGGCAGGTGAAGGAATACTTGCAAATCCTGTCACCAGTGTCAGGAAATAAAGAAGGCTGGAAGCAAAGCTAAGGCTGCCCTGATTCCTTACCACTTGTGGAGAAGCCATTCCAGAAGGTTGGAACGGATATTGTGGGTCCTTTGAATACCCCTAGTTCCTCAGGAAAAGGAATGTATTGACAGTTGTTGATTATATTACACACTATCCCGAAGCCATTGCGCTGTCCTCCACTAAGGCAGACAAGGTAGCAGATGCTTTGCTGGGGATTTTTTCCCATATTGGGTTTCCACAGGAGGTTATCTCTGACCAAGGGGGCAACTTCATGTCAGACTTAATGAAGTGCTTGTGGGAGAAGCATGGTGTCGTACAAAGGTGCACGACGCCTTACCAACCACAAGCCAATGGTCTCGTAGAGAGATTTAATGGGACCCTAAAAGCTATGCTTATGGCATTTGCAGAACAGCATGGATGGGACTGGGAGAAATACCTGCCCCACCTGCAGTTTGCCTACTGTGAAGGACCACAAGAGCTGACTGGGTTTTCACCCTTCAAGCTCTTGTATGGATGCTGGTGAGGGCCCTAGATTTATGCAGAGGACTGGGAAGGTAAGCATGCCACCAGGGACTCCAGTGGTGGAGTATGTGTTAAAATTCAGGAGATGCTAAAGGAGCTTATGGGCACAGCTCAGAGCAACCTAGCAGCTGCCCAGCAAAAATAAAAGACCTGGTATGATCGTGGAGCCAGAGCTCACACATATGGGGCAGGACAGGAGGTAATGGTTCTGATTCCAGTCTGAAAGGACAAGCTGCACGCTGAGGGGCAGGGCCATATAAGGTAGTATGGCAGGTAAACAATGTTAATTACATTGTAGAGTTACCTGACTGAAAACACACTCACAGGATGTATCATGTGAACATGATGAAGCCATATTTTAATAGGACTAACATGGTACTTGAGGTTTGCAATCCTGGAGATGAGCTTAGTGGGGAAACATAGAAACATAGACTTTGACGACAGATAAGGACCGCTTGGCCCACCTAGTCTGCCCATTTCCCTACCTACAGGATAGGCCGCAGATCCTAGTTAACCAACAGCCTATTTCTTCCTACCCCCCACAAGAACTGCCTTATGTCTGTCCCATGCATTCTTGAATTCTCCCACAGTTTTCAACCCCACAACCTCCTCAGGAAGGCTGTTCCATGCATCCACTACCCTCTCTGTGAAAAAATAATTCCTCACATTGCCCTGGAACCACCCCCCTCTATTTTTAAATTGTGTCCCCTTGTTCTTGCACGTCTCTTTTTCTGAAAGATGTTACCCTCCTGGACTTTGCTGATTCCACTGAGGTACTTAAAAGTTTCTCTCATGTCCCTCTCCCTTCTTTCCTCAAAGGTATACATATTAAGCTGCTTTAGTCTATCCTCGTATGGCTTCTCTTGCAGACCCTGCACCATTTTAGTTGCCCTCTCTGGACTGCCTCTATCCTGTCTATGTCCTTGCGTAGATGGGGTCTCCAGAACTGGATGCAGTACTCAGATGGGGTCTCACCAACTGTCTGAACAGAAGGAGAACAACTTCCTGTTTTCTGCTGGTGATGCCTCTCCCTATGCATCCCGTATTCCCCAGCCTCTCTACTGCCTTCTCACATTGCTTGCTAACCTTAAGGTCATCCGATATGATTACCCCCAGGTCCCCTTCCATTTTGTTGTTGTTACTACCTTCCCCCCATTGTGTAATCATCCCCTGGGTTCTTGCTTCCCAGGTGCATTATTTTGCACTTCTTTGCATTGAATCCTAGCTGCCATAATTCTGACCATTCCTCCAACCTTGCCAAGTCCCTTCTCATCCTTTCCATGCCTCCTTGTGTATCAACCTTGTTGCAGATCTTTGTGTCATCTGCAAAGAGGCATACTTTTCCTTCCAGTCCCTCTGCAATGTCACTTATAAAGACATTAAAAAGGACTGGACCAGTACTGAACCCCACGGTACCCCACTAGTAACCCCCTCTTTCTTCAGAGTGGACTCCATTTACAATTGCCTTCTGTGTCCTGCTGTCCAGCCAATGTTTTACCCAGGCTACCACCCTGGGACTCACTCCCAGGCTGGTTAATTTGACTATTAATCTTTTGTGTTGGACTGTGTCAAATGCCTTGCTAAAGTCTAGGTAGGCCATGTCCACAGCCCCTCCCTGGTCTACTACTTTGGTCACCCCAGTCAAAGAAATCTATTAGATTCATCTGACATGACCTTCCCGCTGTGAACCCATGCTGCCTTGGGTCCTGTGCCCCACTGGCCTGTAGGTACTCAATAATTCTTTCCTTCAGAAGTGACTCCATCACTTTCCCTACCACAGAGGTCAAACTGACAGGTCTGTAGTTTCCTGCCTCTGTCTTGGTCCCACTTTCATGAAGGGGAATCACATCCGCCTTCCTCTAGTCCTCCGGTACCACACCATCCTCCCATGATTTATTAAAAAGAGTAGTTGGTGGTTTCACTAGTTCCCCACTTAATTCTTTTAGAATTATTGGGTGAATTCCATCAGGCCCCATTGCTTTGTTCACCTTCAATTTTAGGAGTTCTTGCAGAGCCCTTTCTTCTGTGAAAGGGCTGGGATCAACCCCCCTATCAAGAGTGCGTCTGTTAATTGAATTAGGCACTTTCCCTTCCTCTTTTGTGAAGACCCACTTCTGGACTTGTTAGCCAAGAGCAAACAGGCATCATCTGTGGAGACCATTACGCTGTCACCCCAGTTGACACCTGGACAGGCCCAAGAACTGAGGACCCTTTGGGAGACTTTTGCCCTTTTATTTATGGCACAGCCTGGATGGACACTGCTAGCAGTACATGGACGTAGACACAGGGACCCAAGCACCCATGCGTGGGACAGCTTACTGTGTGTCAGAGACAGTCCTCAAGGACATTAGGAAGGAGGTGGGGAGATGCTGGATCTAGGAGTGATCCAGAATCCTACAGCCCCTGGGCTTCACCTGTAGTCCTTGTACCAAAACCAGATGGGACTACACAGTTCTCGTGAATTATCAGTGGGCTTAACGCCATCACAAAATCTAACACCCACCCAATATCATGCACAGATGAACTGCTTGACAAACTGGGAGGCAACATACTTGACTACAGTAGACATGACAAAGAGGTATGCTGGGTCAGCCATCAGGAGTTCACTGATTGTAATCTTTTGCTTGCTGATTTTGTTTTACTTTTGCCTGTTTCGTTTTCTCCGCTTGCACTGTCTAAGTACTACGCTAAGTTTTGCTGCTATGACTTTTTGTTTGTTTTTGTATTTTAGTTGAAGTGTCTAGCATTTTCCCCCTGTGGATGACCCCTTTGGATTTCTGAGGATTCGCCCTGTGTAGGAGGTTTTGTGGCCTGGCTCATAGTTTGCCTGCTATCTAGCTTTATGGCTTTGTAAACCTATGGATCTTTTTGGTGGACTGCTGTTGGAGGAACCTCGCTGGGAATTGTCTATTGGGACTTTCACAGGATTGGCCTTGCGGTCTTGTGGTTTCTTGTGCAACTACGAACCACCTGAGGAACTGTAAGTAAGAACTGTTGGTCTGTCCGAGCGGTGTGTAGGCGTTTAACACTTGAAGAGCAGCATGGTCTGGGAGCTGTGTTGGGTGGGGCTCCCCTCCTCTTACCTAGGGTTATCGGTCGACTGTGCTTCTCACGAATGAGCAGGAGTTACCTTGTGTAGTCTCTGGGGAGTTAGAATATGATTGAGGTTCTCCTACATCTCCTGGGGACAGTCCTTGTAGCCTGCCTCTCGGTGATTGTAGCTGCGGGTCGCGGGTGGTTGGGTGTGGGGCCTGTGAGTTGATACAATTGGGGAGGCTCACCTGAAATTTAGTTTGCACACCTAGTCCACTGCTTGTGTTGTTAATTTCCTGAGCTGCACCTTGGACACTTTAGGACCATTGCTTGGACTAAGCCCTGCTATTCCTCAGCTGTTGTGGTTAATTTCCTGTGGAGCCTAGTGGATTGATTAGGTCATGTTCCTCTTTGACTTCAAACTTGGGCTGGTTTATATGACAGTTTACCTTTCTTTTTTTCAGTGGATGGTGAGCATATAATTTGTCTCTTTTTACGTGAAGAGCATTGTGACCTTTAAAACATTGTGGATGTGTCCTGGTCTTAATCTCCTTATACCTCCTTAACCTTGAGAGATGTGACTTAAGTTGACTGGAATCTTTATGACTTAGTACTGTTAATGATTTTAAACTTATTTTTTAGTTATTTAGTTTATTAGCTTAAATTTGTTTTTCTATTCTGTTGAATTTTCCCCTACTATGTGAGAGGTAGTGGGGGTCGATCAATTCTGGACAATCTGTCCAGAGTGGTGAGATACTCTGGCTTACTAGAACTCAAACTAGAATTTACTTTCTTTTAGTTTGGTTTTAGTTTGAATTTTATTTTTCTTATTTATTGTATTGTCTTATATTCTGTCTTGGGTGAGGGTATTTATAGGAGTGCTTTGTGAGGTTGTATTAGCTTAGGTTATTTTGCTGTGTGCATGTATAAGCCTTTTAGGGGTTAGGGGAGTGTGGGTGTGTTGTTTCTGCTGGTTTGAGGTAAATCTGGGGTTGAAGATGTGCTGGCCTGCTGCTGTCCCGGTCAGGCACTACTCCCCCTCAAAACTTCGGGACCTCCGCCCCGTTTATTGTCCTCCCCTATGCACAGTGGTTTATAGCCACTGCAGGGCATTGGGTATTGTCAGCTGGAGACGGAGGTGGGTTGGGGGTCCCAAACTTCTGAGGGGGGGTGAGCGGGGCTGCCGTATCAGGGTTGTACAGACCAGGAGATGCCCTGGGGTGAAATAGTCTCTATAATGTTGTTCTTCATATCTAGTTTCCATACCCAAGGGCTCCAGTGTTTCTGGACCGATAGCTCGGCCGGCCCTGGAATCCCATCCAACTCAAGTGGTGTTATGCAATGCCAGGTCTATTAAGAACAAGACGGCGGTTATCACTGATCTTGTTGGGACCGCAAACCTGGCCTGCATCATCGAGACCTGGCTTGATGACAATGCTGGCCCCATTTTAGAGGTGGCGGTCGCAGCCGGGTTCTCGGTGGTACACTGCTCAGGATCGGACCGCGGGGGGGGGTGTAGCTGTTTGTTTTAGATTGGAATTGGACCTTACTGGTGTGCCTGTTGGAGGAGGTCAGATAATTTGAGTTTACCGTAGTAGCAGGTGTAGGCTGCAGGATCATTCTCATCTACCATCCACCAGGGGTGAGAAACTGTTCCTGCAGGAAGTAAAGACTTCATTGTCGACATGGGTTTGAGTTGCCCAGGTTGATGGTCCCGGCGAATTCAGTGCCTGGAGTCAACGATGAACTCTCACAGTTTGGGCAAGATTTCCTCCAACTTAAGAATTCATTAGGGTTCACACAGGTAGTTGCCTCTGCTACTTATAGTTATGGTCACTCACTTGATCTGGTTTTCCTCCTGGGGATGGAGACCTCTGACTTGGTGGTGGAACCAGTCTATGGTTTGATCACTACAGTAAGGTTCAATCTCTAGGCCCCCTTATAGACCTGCCTGTGGAGATGATCAGATACCACCCTTTGAGGATGTGACCCCGGAAGGCCTACTGGCAGTGTTAAACCTATTGGGACTTTTAGGGGCAGGTGAGGATCCAGAGAGTCTAGTTACATAGAAACATAGAATTTGACGGCATAAGGACCACTTGGCCCAACTAGTCTGCCCATTTCCTATCTGATGGATAAGCTGCAGATTCTAGTTAATCAACAGCTTGCTTCCTCCTACTCCCCACTAGAATTGCCTTATGCCTGTCCCATGCATTCTTCAATTCTCCCACTGTTCTGACTGCACAACCTCCTCAGGAAGGCTGTTCCATGCATCCGCAACTTTCTCTGTGAAAAAATACTTCCTAACATTACCTCTGAGCCGTCCCCCCTCTATCTTCAAATTGTGCCCCTTCTTCTAGCACATCTCTTCTTCTGAAAGATACTCCCCTCTTGTACTTTAATTCCCTTGAGATACTTGAAAGTTTCTATCATGTCCCCCCTCTCCCTCCTTTCCTCAAGAGTATACATATTAAGCGCTTTAATCTCTCCTTGTATGTCTTCTGGTGCAGACACTGCACCATTTTGGTTGCCCTCCTCTGAACAGCCTCCACTCTGTCTATGTCTTTGTGGAGATGGGGTCTCCAGAATTGCACGCAGTACTCCAGATGGGGTCTCACTAACTGTCTGTACAGAGAAATAGCAACTTCCTGTTTTCTACTGTTGATGCATCTCCCTATGCATCCCAGTATCCCCCAGCCTTCCTTACTGCCTTCTCACATTGCTTGCCCATCTTTAGGTCATCTGATATAATTACTCCCAGGTCTCTTTCGATTTTTGTTCTTGTTATTAACTCACCCCCATTGTGTACTCTTCCCCTGGGTTTTTGTTTCTCAGATGCATTACCTTGCACTTCTTTGCATTGAATCTGAGCTGCCACATATTTGACCATTCCTCCAACCTTGCCAAGTCCCTTTTCATCCTTTCCACCCCACCTTGTGCATCAACCCTCTTGCAGATCTTTGTGTCATCTGCAAAGAGACATAACTTTCCTTCCAGGTGCTCTCCAGTGTCACTTATAAAGACATTAAAGAGGACCAGTCCCAGTACGAACCCTCACGGTACCCACTAGTTACCTTCCTTTCTTCACTGTGAACTCCATTTACTATTACCCTTTGCTTCTGTTGTCCAGCCAGTTTTTTATCCAGGCTACCACCTAGGGACCCACTCCAAGGCTGGCTAACTTGTATATTAATCTTTTGTGTGAGACTGTGTCAGATGCCTTGCTAAAATCTAGGTAGGTCATATGCACAGCCCTTCCCTGGTCTACTACTTTGGTCACCTAGTCAAAGAAATCTATTAGGTTCATCTGACATGACCTTCCTGCTGTGAAACCATGCTGTCTTGGGTCCTGTGCTCCACTGGCCTCTAGGTACTCAACAATTCTTTTCTTCAGAAGTGATTCCATCATTTTCCCTACCACTGAAGTCAAACTAACTGGTCTGTAGTTTCCTGCCTCAGTGGAATCACATTTGCCCTTCTCCAGTCTTCAGGTACTACCCTATCCTCCCATGATTTGTTAAAGAGAAGTAGTCAGTGGTGTCACTAGTTCTACCCTTATTTCTTTTAGAATTCTTGGGTGAATTCCATCAGGCCCCATTGCTTTGTCCACTCTCAGTTTCAAGAGTTCTTTCAAAACCCTTTCTTCTGTGAATGGACTGGTATCGATCCCCCTATTCAGAGTTTCTTTCTTGTTTGGTTTAGGTACCCCCCCTTCTTCCGTTGTGAATACTGAGCAGAACTATTCGTTCAGTGTCCCTGCTTTTTCACAGTCACCTCTGCCCACATTCCCTCCCCTTTATTAAGTCTCTGTATACCTCCCTTGGTCTTTCTTCACTCCCTAATGTACCTATAAAAGGTTGTATCCCCCTTCTTAACAGAGTTGGCTATCTTTTCCTCAGTCTGTGCCTTTGCTATTCTGACTGCCTTCCCTGCCTCCTTCTGCTTTAACTGATAAAGTTCTCTGCCTGCTCCTTCTGTGTTTTCTTATATTTCCTGAATGCTATCCTTTTCTCCTTAACTGTCCTTGCCACCTCTTTTGAGAAACATAGTGTTTTTTTCCTTCATTTTGTTTTATTGATTTGCTTCACACAAAGGCTTGTTGCCTCTGTGATGGCTGTTTTGATTGTTCCCATGTTCCTGCACCCCTCCTTCTTGCCCGTTTGCTAGTGCTTTTCTGAGGCACTCTTTCATTTTCCCAAAGTCAGCCTTCCTAAAGTCCAATACTCTTATTTTTGTATGGCTTAACTCTATGGCTATGTTTATTGTGAACCACACTGTTTGGTGGTCACTTGTTCCCAGATGGCTACCCACTTCTAAATCTGAGATCCTTTCTCCTTTCCCATTTGAGAGTACCAGTCTAAGATTGCTCCCTCTCGAGTGGGTTCCAACATTAGCTGTCTGAGGCATGCCCTTGTAGGGCATTAAAATGACCCTGCTCTTGGATGTGCCTGCAGCAAAGGTACTCCGTTAACATCTGGCATATTCAGGTTCCCCATCAGCAATATCTCCCTTTTCTGCCATTTAAGGATGCCTTCTATCATTTCCTTGTCCATTTCCTCCCTCTGAGATGGGGTCTGTACCCAACCCCATGTGAGGATTGTGGTGCCATTTCCTGTCTCAGGGTGACCCATAGTGATTCATCAACTTCCTATTTACTCTTTAGTTCTGTTGCTTTAATTCCTTACCTTATATAGAGAACTCCTCCTCCTCCTCCTCATCCTCTTTTCCATCCTGTCCCTCATGGTAGACTGTGTATCCTGGATGATGACATCCCAGTCATGATTCTCTGTGTACCATATTTCAGTGGCTGCCACAATATCCAGGCATCCCTCTTCCATCAAGGCCACTAATTCAGGAAGCTTGTTGCACAGACTGTGGGCAATGGTACTCATCACCTTCCATTTATTTTTTGTGGCCTTACCCCTTTTAGCCCCATCCCTGTCCTTATTGCCTGTTTCTGCATTTATCCCTGTCCTGCTCCCTACTGACTTCTCTGCTTGATGTTTACCTCTCTAACTACTGTATTTTGGGGAGGTTGTGATTTCCCTGCTCCTTTTCAGTGCCTCCCTTGGCTAGTTTAAATGCTTGCCAATGAAGCATTTAAACCTGTCACCTAGGATCCTGGTTCCCCCTGGACAGATGCAGACCATCATGCCAGTATAAGCCTGCATTCCTCCAGGTGGCTCCCAGTCCCCAATGAAGCCAAAACCCTGAGCTCCACACAGTTTTCAACCATTAGTTGAATCCTGTGGTGCAGAATACCATAGCATCATCCTTCCCATAGACAGGCAGCACCTCTGAGAAGGTTATCGTACATGCTACTTGTCTAGGCCCCTCCCAACTCCACAAACTCCTCTTGCACCTCTCTGATCACATTCACAACCAGGTCATTTGTCCCTAGGTGGACAATGACATCCAGCTTCCTTCCTCATGCAGCTGCTCCCGTGATCCTGAGGATTCACTTCCTGTCCCTCTGAGCCATGGTGCCAGGCAGGCACCTTACCTCCCTATCCCCTTCCTCCCCCACTTCTACCCCCCAATGATTGAGTCCCCCACCAGGAGTTGTTTCCTTCCCCTGTGGGGTCTCATGACACCCTCCTGTGGGTCTCCTTTGTGGAGGTTCCCAGCACCCTCCTTGGTCTCCACTGCAGGTGCCTCCATAGAGGAACCACTCTTTGCCAGAACAGCATATGAATTGTGGAGAGGTACAACTGGAGGGTTGCACCTCTGTTCCACCACCCTCTCCTTCCCTGAGCCCACCTTGGTCCAACCACTCCTTTTTCTTGGCAACCTCTAAGGTAACAGTAGTGGCCCTGGTGGTCCCTGGGTGGGGGAAGAAGTTTTTCGAATCCTAGCCAGGTCAGCCTGGAGACGGGCAACCTCCTCCCTCAGACCAGAGAGGTGCCTGCTAACAGGGCAGCATCACAGCCTCCAGAATGTCTCATGGAACACTGCTGCCCCACAGCCATCGCACTGCACCACTCCCATCTTGACTTATTTTGTGTCCCCTCTCCTGTTGCTTTGTATGCTTACTGTCTCCTTCCTCTGTTTATTTTTACACTTACTTTCCTACTACCTATGTGCCCTTACAACTCTTGCCTTTCCTGTTCTGGAACAGGAACTTCCTGTAATCTTCAGTAGTCTCCTTCTTCCATGCTTGGATTCAGACCTCCAGCAGTGGGGGAGAAGAGTTATTTTTTTAGGTTCCTTCAAGGTTGATGAAACCAATGTGTCTCAGTGATCCTTTCCTTCCTACTGCCAAACAGGAAGTTCCTGTTGTCCTTCAAATCCAGTGGCTACAAAACTAGAAGTGGCTTTGGGTGGGTGGGTGGAGTGGTGGGAAGGATGGCAATTAGTGAAAAATCTGTAGATCTAGACTGCTTTCTCTTGCTATGAAACCAAAGTTCTCCTCTGTCAAAAACAGCAGGAAGCTGTAATTGGAGCCATCTGCTTTTGTACTCCTAAGCTGCGAAGCTACCCCCAATTAGATTCACCTTCTGCACTGACTCAGTAAATTAAGCTGATACAGCCCCTTCCTCAGAGAAACACACAGTGACTTTCTTCTTTTTTTACTCAGATGAGACCCCTTCTTCTAATAAAGTATCTGTTTGCTTAATCCAAACAGATACTGACTCCTGCTGAGAGAGAAGTGATTTATCAATAAAAAATCTGTAGATCTAGACTGTTGCTTCTTGCTCTGAAAACAGAGTTCTCCTCTGTTAACAGCAGGAAGCTGTAATTGGAGCCACCTGTTTTTGTACTCCTTAGCTGCTAAGCCACACCCCCAATTAGATTCACCCTCTGCACTGACTCAATGAATTAAGCTGATACAGCCCCCTTCCTCAGAGAAACACACAGTGACTTTTTTCTTTTTTTTTACTTAAATGAGACCCCTTCTTCTAATAAAGTATATGTTTGCTTAATCCAACCAGGTACTACTCCTGCTAAGATAGAAGTGATTTTATCAGTAAAAAATCTGTAGCTCTAGACTGTTGCTTCTTGCTCTGAAAGCAGTTTTCTCCTCTGTTAAAAACAGCAGGAAGCTGTAATTGGAGCCACCTGCTTTTGTACTCCTAAACTGCTAAGCCACACCTCCAATTAGATTCACCCTCTGCACTGACTCAATGAATTAAGCTGATACAGCCCCCTTCCTCAGAGAAACCCACAGTGGCTTTCTTCTTTTTTTCTTTACTTAAATGAGACCCCCTTCTTCTAATAGAGTATATGTTTGCTTAATCCAAACAGGTCCCGACTCCTGCTGCGATAGAAGTGATTTATCAGTAATAAATCTGTAGATCTAGACTGCTGCTTCTTGCTCTGAAAAAGTTCTCCTCTGTTAAAACAGCAGGAAGCTGTAATTGGAGCCACCTGCTTTTGTACTCCTAAGTTGCTAAGCCATACCCCAATTAGATTCACCCTCTGCACTGACTCAGTAAATTAAGCTGATACAGCCTCCTTCCTCAGAGAAACACACAGTGACTTTCTTCTTTTTTTACCTAAATGAGACCCCTTTTCTAATAAAGTATCTGTTTGCTTAATCCAAACAGGTACTGACTCCTGCTGAGATAGAAGTGATTTATCAGTAAAAGAATCTGTAGATCTAGACAGCTTCTTCTTGCTCTGAAACCAAAGTTCTCCTCTGTTAATTGCCCCAGTCCATGTTCACCTCTCTCTCTCTGTCTGCCCTCGGTCACCTTGGTTTGATGGGACCTTGAGGGAGTTGAGATGAGCTGGATGAAGGTTAGAGCGATGCTGGTGGAAATCTGCCCTTGAGGTTGACCACCTTAGATTGATGGATCATTATAAAATCTATCAATCAGCAATCACTCATAAGAAGGCAGATTTCCTGTCTGGTGAGATTACTGCTGCTCAGAATCGACTGGCTTGGCTCATTTGAACTGTTGAGAGGTTGTGCAACCCAACCTGTCTGCAGGTTTGAGGTGTGTTTTCACAAGTTAAGTGTAATGAGTTTGCTCAGTTCTTTGCAGATAAGATGGCCAACATCAGGGCTGAGATCCGTCCAGAGCTCTCTATGGGGGGTTGATGGTGGTCGGTGTTCAGTCACTCCTCCTCAGTTTTCTTGGATATCTTTTGACTGGCCAGAGATTGTGGACATTGTGTGGATTGCCCAGAGTTTGTGGCCAATGTACTGTAGTTTGGATCTGGGCCCAACACACCTATTACTGGGGTGTATTGAATCCATTGACCCGGTCCTTGCAAAAATTGTGTGGTGCTCCTTAGAGTTGGGTGAGTTTTTCCAGCTCTCTGAAGGAGGTGGTGGTGACACTGCTCCTTGAGAAAACTGCTTTGGGCCCTAACTGCTTTACTAACTACAGGTCTATTTCTTACCTTCCCTTTGCTGGGAAGGTGATTGATAAAGTAGTTGCACTGCAACTGGAGAACCATCTTACCATCCACTATTTCTATGATCCCCTCCAGTCTGATTTCTGGAAGAGACATAGTACCGAGACCACTCTGGTTCAGGTGCCCAGTGATCTTCTGATGGCAAGAGATCAGAAGTGCCATTCCATCTTGGTGTTTCTTGATCTCTCTCTTCAGCATTTGACACTGTGGACCGTGGGGTGCTGCTCAAGTGCCTGAGGTTATCTGCAGCCTGGCAGGCCCAGTCCTCAGATGGTTTCAATCATTCCTCACCGGCAGATTTCAGAGGGTGGCGTCTGTTTTTTTTTTCCTCTGATCATTCTTTCTGCTGTGTGGTGTCCCCCAGGGCTCAGTGCTGTCCCCTGTATTGTTTTCAGTGTACATGCTGCCCCTCAGAGATTATATGGGCTGAGGTTTCACTGTTATACTGATGATACACAGCTCTATCTGTCTTTTGCACCCAATCAGGATAGTGTGGTCTCGCTCTTTAACAGCTGTCTAGCAGAAATCCATGACTGGATGAAATCCAGCTGGCTGAAATTGAATTCTGAGAAGACTGAGGTGTTGGTGGTGGATCTGGGTCACCGGATAGAGAGGTTCATAGTGGGGTTACCCTCTGGTCTTTAGCTTGAGGGTGCCCAGCTGTCTTCCTCCAAACAGGTGTGTGACCTGGTGGTGGTTCTTGATGATGGGCTGACACTGCATTCACAGGTGTTGGCAGTCATCAAGTCTTCCTTTTACCATCTTAAGTACATCGTCAGGATTAAGCACCTTGTTCCGCCTGGTGACCTGCCTACATTGATCCATGCCTTTGTGATTTTGCATTTAGACCTGGGGCTTCTGGTGGTTGATATCCATCACTTGCAACTGGTGCAGAGTGCTGTAGCATGGTTGTTGACTGGGACTTCTCATTCCGGTCATATTACTCCCATGCTTGGAGAACTGCACTGGTTGCCTGTACAGTGGTGGATCACCTTCAAGGTCAGACTTCTGACCTATAAGGTCCTGCATGGACTGGGTCTGAGTCATCTGCAAGAACTCCTGACTCCTATAGCCCTGGTGTCATCTCTGCTCACCTGATGAGGGGTTGTTAGGGTTCCCAGGGTCCAGCTGAAAACATCTGGGGTCCAGGCTTTTATGTTTGGTGCCCCACACTGTGAAACTCTCTACTTCATCAGATTCAGAGTGCAGGCCCATGAGAGCTTCAAAGCAGACCTAAAACCTACTTGTTTCAGCAAGCATTCAGCATTTAGTAATTAGTTTATCTGATTTACTTAAATTTGTATTGTAAATAATTTCAGACTTTTGTTCTGTTTTATATGATATTTTAATAATGTACAGTGCTTTGATTTTTAGAATTATGCTCTACAAATAAAGCCTATTATTATTTTTATTATTGGTGGAACTGACTGACAGGACTAGGGAAAGGTCAGCATTCATCACCCCAATCAGCCTTTTTGAGTTCAAGGTCATGCCCTTTGGGATGAAGAATGCCCCTGCTACATTCCAGCAGTTAGCAAATCAAGTTTTACAGCATCTGAAGGACTTTGTATTCACCTACCTGAATGATTTTGCTATCTTCAGCAATAGCTGGGAGAAACACCTGATACACCTGAGGGAGGTGTTGGGCTGAATAGAGGCCGCAGGTCTGACTATTATGGCTGAAAAGTGTCAGGTGGCCATGGCAGAGGTCACTTATTTGGAACATGTGGTGGGGTGAGGCCAACTTCACCAAAACCAAGCAAAGATAGAGGCTACTGCGTCATGGCCTGCACCTGAAAACCACAGACAAGTCAGGAGCTCTCTTGGGACAGCAGAGTATTATAGAAAATTTGTTCCCAACTGCAGCTCCCTGGCTTCTCTTTTATCTGGGTTGCTGACAAAGAATAAGCCTAGGAAGGTAAAATGGGACACAGACTGTGAGCAGGCCTTTATGCAGCTGAAACCCTTACTGTATAGGGGCCCTGGTGCTGGCTAGCCAGACTACAACAGGCCACCCATGGTACAGATGGATGCCTCAGATGTGAGAATAGGGCAGTCCTCAGCCAAGTATCCAATTAGGGAGAAAGCACTCCATTGTATGCTTAAGCAAGCTACTTCAGGAGAACAAGCCTATTCAACAGTGGAGAAGGAATGTCTAGCCTTAGTTTGGGCATTAAAAACTTGAACCATACCTTTTGGGAGACATTTTAAGGTCCAAACAGATGACAACCCATTAATATGGTGGGGCCAAATGAGAAAAACAAATGGGAAACTTCTGAGATGGAGTATTGCCTTGCAGGCTTATGACATGGAGATTGCACATAGGCCTGGATCCGAAATAGGGAGCATGGATGGCCTATCCCACTTACTGGATCTATAACAGAACTGAGAAGAACTTCCTCAATGAGGGTGCATTCCACCTTGGTTCTGTTTTAGTAGGGAGGAATGTTGCATGATGGGCGATATTCATTTATGTGGGTTCATATTGTATATCATGTAATGTACTTTAGAATTAAGACACTGTCCCTTTAACAGGTAACTACAAAATAACTAAAATTTCTATAAAGGCTAGTGTAGACATGTTATATTTCAAAACAAGGGGAGACAGCTTTATGGCCCCATGAAGGCATAAAACATCCCACTGTGGATTTCCATGACAGGGAAGGGGAATGTAATGACCTAGGGGTCAGAGGTAAAGCTAAATGCAAGGCCCAGATGGCATTGGGATTGACATGGAACCACAGTGACACCTACTACTGGGAAAGGTAAACTGTTGCTCCCTAATATCTGTATTGCCCTGGACCCACCTCAGAGAAAAAAATAAGAAGGGGGTGTCCTAAAATGATCCTCCAGTATATTATCTGACACACTTTATTTTTGTTGACAGTTAAGTGCACTAGACAAGTCCTGCCTATTTTCAGGCACAACCTGGGGGAGGGAGATACAGATGAATGCCAATTGACCTTGAACCAGATTAAGCTGTTGGTGGTATTTTTTTAGTGAATGAAGGAAATTTGGCCAGGACACTGGAAGAAAATCCACTCTTCTTTTTGATAAGTGCCATGGGGTCTTTAACATCCACCTGAACTACCACCAATTCAGGCAGATGGGACCTCGGTTTAACGTCTCATCCAAAAGACGGCACCTCAGAAGTGCAGCATCCCTCTCATGCTGCACTACAGTGTCAGTACTGGGATATTAACTCAAATGCTAGATGTGAGAACTGAATCCACAGCCCTCTGATCTCCCAGCCTCAGAGGTGAGTGTGCTATCTACTGAGCCACTGACACTGCAAGCATCTTTATGATGGGCTGACACTGCATTCACAGGTGTCAGCAGTCATCAAGTCTTCCTTTACCATCTTAGGAACATTGTCAGGATAAGCACTTTGTTCTGCCTGGTGACCTGCCTACATTGATCCATGCCTTTGTGATTTTGCACTTTGAATGCAGAGCAGTTGAAAATCAGTTTAGTTGGAAGGCAGATCACTGGTTCCTACTGGCATATACTTGTAGACGGAAGTATATGTGTAGGCCTGGAAAAATAGCAAAATCCAGTCCTGGTGTGTGGAAAGTTTGACTTGCCACATACTGAACAGAAAATTCTGATTTTAAGTCAGAATTTTGAAACCAATACTTTGCACAAGTGTAACATCTGCAGCCTTTTAAAATGACATCCATAGACTTGGATCAATAACTTGCTACAAAATTCTATTGCCTAATGAACTGTCATCTCTACCAGGACATTTGAAGTCTTGTCTAAACTTTAACAGCAAAACAAGGTATAGTTTAGAATACAGTATCTAGTGTTTTCTATATACCATCCAGTTTTACTTTTATTATTGTCCGCATTTCAAAGTTCTTCCAAACTGTAGACTTTTCTGTATTGCTTTTATTTTAAGTAAACTTTATAATTTTCTTATCAACTCTGCTTGTGGTTTAATTGTGTGATTTAGCATTTTATACAGAAGGGTTTTGAAAAGACTGTGGGCCTGATTCTAGAAAGCATACGCCACAGCACAATGCAGATGCACCAATGGAAATGGTGCAAGTCGCAATTACGTCCAGAAAATGCACCAAACACAATTCTACATTGCGATATGCGCTTTGATGCAACGCAGTACGCCAATTGTGACTTACGCCACAGTTGCGACATACCCACAGTTATGCCAATGCGCAACTGAACATATGCTATGAAAAGGGAAGAGATACACCAGGGCAAAATTCTAGAAGCAGTAGTGCCACAACTTACACCAACACCAGCTGGCATAACATACACCAGGTGGGAGTAGGTGTAACTTGCACAGCACATAAAGGAGCAGAGACAGACAGGCTGGAGACACAGTAGCACAGCACTGTGACAGAGAGAGAGAGGAGAGATATAAAATGGAAGGATCAGTAGCAATGCTAGGTATGCTACTACTAGAGCACTGGGACAGGCACAAAAGATGTCCCAATGCCCAGAACCAGAGGCACAGGCAGCAACCAGGATGGCACAGACCTGGCAGACACCATGCACCATGGCTGTACAGGGTGAGGAAGACATACTAGGACCTGGTGGAGGAACAGTGTATCACACATTACCAACTGCCCTGGGCCATCATAGACAGGATATGTGATGACCTCCGCACAGACCTGTGCAGTGTCACCCTCAGGGGGCAGCCAGTCCCTGTGGAGCTGAAGGTGAGAGCAGCACAATGTTTCCTGGCAACAGGGACATGCCAGACACTAACAGGCGACACTGTGGAAATATCACAGCCGGCCATGTCCAGGTGCCTACACAGTTCCTGAATACCATGGTAGTCCGCATGGATAGCACATCACCTTCCCCAGGAAGCATGGCAGCAGCAGTCAGTGATGCAGGGTTTCTACACCATTGCCTAGTTCCCACGTGTCATGGGTGCAATAGACTGCACCCATGCTGCCTTACGTGCACCATCGGTCAATGGTGATGTGTATGTGAATTGGAAGGGCCACCACTCCATGAACATGCAGGTGGTGTGTGACAGTCATGGCCGCATACTAGATGTGGTTGCCCAGTACCCTGGATCCACACATGATGCCTACATCCTGCAAAACAATGGGCTACATGAGAGTTACCAGAGGGGCCAGCTCATGGGAGGGTGGCTAGTAAGCAAGTGAACACAGCACAGAGTACTGCATACCTGAACACCTGCACACCATGCAGACATAGGTCCATAGGCCACAGAGACTGATGATGTACCATCTATCCAACAGGGGACAGTGGTTATCCACAGCTGCCAGGTGATGACACCACTGCACATCACATGCACAGCAGCACAGACATGCTACAATGAGGTGCACAGCCAGACCAGGTGCATTATAGAGCGCACCTTTGGGGTCCTGAAGGCATGATTCAGGTACATTGATAGATCAGCGGGGGCATTACAGTCCAGGCCAGAGACAATCTGCAAGATATTCATTGTCTGCTGCATACTGCACAACATCACAGTGTAACACCATGTGCCACCACCAGACCAGCTGGAGGATGGGGATGAGGAGGACCAGGAGTGGAATGGTGGGGCACACAGACATGTGAGACATCACCAGACAGATGCTGCACAGGCACAGGCAGGTCAATGTGTGTGACACAACCTGATAAAGAGGCACTTCACCTGAGAAACACCATGGAACAACAGTGACAGCAACCAAATGCCAGGCAGCACTCCCCAATGAAACATCACATGGGTGTGCTGCCTGGTGCAGTACACAGGCCACGGTGGCACTGGATGATGGCAACAGGTCCCGTGGACTGTGATCACATTGGGTGGTGCACACACAGTCAAGGACATGGAACAGTGTGGGAACTGAGAGGTGGCATGGAGCAATGTAAGAAGACCAGCACAACAGGTAGGTGGTGATAGACACAGCACTGTCATCTGGGGGGTGGATATGGCCATGCAGAGGGCAGCACAGAATATGCATGGCACCACATGACAAGGCACACAGTAGGGCGGCTCAATGGGCAGGAGCAGGCAGCACACCATGGGGCACACACCAGTGAGGCCTACAGACACACGGCACAACCAGCAGTCACCGACACACATGAACAGGGTGGAACCACTGCCATGCAGTGGCCCATGCAAGCAGCACACAGCAACACACCATGGGAGATATGACAGACAGATTAGTGAGCAAGGCAGGCACACAGCCTTCAGTGAGGCACAGAGTACAAGGGTGCATAGAGGCCACAGGCACAATGCTGGGACAATGGTGCCGCTAGGCACAACGCCCCTGCCATAGACACCGATACATGTAAACAGTGCAACCACAACAGCACTGGGTGGCACAGACAGGTGGACAAATGGTGGTGAGTGATGCCACCTGCAGGTAACAATGGTACCCCGAGGTGGAAGGGTGCAGCACAGGCACCGTGCCACCACAAAGCAAGGAGGTACAATGTGAGGTGGCATGGATGCCACAGCATGCGTGGTGACCCACAGCACACATGCTACCACGCAGATGTGGCCAGTGGCCAGTGCCATGGGCCATGAGCAGCACAATCAGCACACTGACCAGATACACAGGGAGGGAACACTGGGAACAGCAGGCACCACCAGCAGTGTGCACTCCTGTGCATGGTGACACACACTTACACGGCCATGCACACCTGGAACAGACACAGAGACACAGTGAAGATGGCAAAAGGTTTAATGCAAAGAACAGGAACAGGGATACAGAGGAACAAAGAAAGAGGGATGGGGATGAAAAACAGGCAACAGTAATATACATAAACATAACAAACTACCCACACCCAAACAACCTTATGGCTTCATTGGGGACTGGGTAGCCACCTGGAGGTATGCAGGCTTATACTGGCATGATGGTATGCATCTGTCCGGGGGGGGACCAGGATCTTAGGTGACAGGTTTAAATGCTTCATTGGCAAGCATTTAAACTAGCCAAGTGGGGAGACACTGAAAAGGAGCAGGAAATCCCAGCCTCCCCCACAAAACACAGTAGTTAGAGAGGTAAACACCATGGTAGAGAAGTCAGTAGGGAGCAGGACAGGGGTAAATGCAGAAAAAGGCAGTAAGGACAGGGATAGGGCTAAAAGAGGTAAGGCCATAAAAAATAAATGGAAGGTAATGAGAACAAATGCCCACAGTCTGTGCAACAAGCTCCCTGAACTAGTGGCCTTGATGGAAGAGGGATGCCTGGATATTGTGGCAGTTATTGAAACATGGTACACAGAGAACCATGACTGGGATGTCATCATACCAGGATACAAATGTCTACAGGAGAGACAGGGTGGGTAAAAGAGAGGAGGAGTAGCTCTCTATAAGGGAAGGTTAAAACAACAGAACTAAAGAGTAAGCAGAAAGTTGATGAGTCACTATGGGTAACCCTGGAGACAGGAAATGGCACCACAATCCGCATGGGGGTTGTGTATAGACCCCCATCTCAGGGGGAGGAAATGGACAAGGAAATGTTAGATGGCATCCTTAAAATGTCAGAAAAAGGGGAGATATTGTTGATGGGGGACCTGAATATGCCAGATGTTAACTGGAGTACCTTTGCTGCAGGCACATCCAAGAGCAGGGTCATTCTTGAAGCCCTACAGGGGGCATTTCTCAGACAGCTAGTGTTGGAACCCACTCTGGAGGGATAAATCTTAGACCTGGTACTCTCAAATGGGGAAGGAGAAAGGATCTCAGATTTAGAAGTGGATAGCCATCTGGGAACAAGTGACCACCAAACAGTGAGGTTCCCAATAGACACAGCCATAGAGTCAAGCCATACAAAAACAAGAGTATTGGACTTTAGGAAGGCTGACTTTGGGAAAATGAAAGAGTGCCTCAGAAAAACACCAGCAAATGGGCAAGAAGGAGGGATGGAGGAACAATGGGGAATAATCAAAACAGCCATCGCAGAGGCAACAAGCCTTTGTGTGAAGCAAATCAATAAAACAAAATGAAGGAAAAAACCACTATGGTTCTCAAAAGAGGTGGCAGGGACGGTTAAGGAGAAAAGGATAGCATTCAGGAAATATAAGGAAACACAGAAGGAACAAGACAGAGAACTTTATCAGTTAAAGCAGAAGGAGGCAGGGAAAGCAGTCAAAATAGCAAAGGCACAAACTGAGGAAAAGATAGCCAACTCTGTAAAGAAGGGGGATAAAACCTTTTATAGGTACATTAGGGAGTGAAGAAAGATCAAGGAAGGGATACAGAGACTTGGGGGAGGGAATGTCGGCAGAGGGTGACAGTGAAAAAGCAGAGATACTGAACGAATATTTTTGCTCAGTATTCACAATGGAAGAGGAGGGAGAGGTACCTAAACCAAACAAGAGAGAAACTCTGAATAGGGGGGTCGATACCAGTCCATTCACAGAAGAAAGGGTTTTAAAAGAACTCTCAAAACTGAAGGTGGACAAAGTAATGGGGCCTGATGGTGAGTCACCCAAGAATTCTAAAAGAACTAAGGGTAGAACTAGTAACACCATTGACTACTGTCTTTAACAAATCATGGGAGGATGGGGTGGTACCTTAGGACTGGAGGGCAAATGTGATTCCACTTCACAAAAGTGGGAGCAGGGCAGCGGCAGGAAACTACAGACCAGTTGGTTTGACTTCAGTGGTAGGGAAAATGATGGAATCACTTCTGAAGGAAAGAATTGTTGAGTACCTAGAGGTCAGTGGGGCACAGGACCCAAGGCACCATGATTTCACAGCTGGAAGGTCATGTCAGATGAGCCTAATAGATTTCTTTGACTGGGTGACCAAAGTAGTAGACCAGGGAAGGGTTGTGGATATGGCCTACCTAGATTCTAGCAAGGCATTTGACACAGTCTCACACAAAAGATTAATATACAAGTTAGCCAGCCTTGGAGTGGGTCCCAAGGTGGTAGATTGGATAAAAAAACTGGCTGGACAACAAGACACAAAGGGCAATAGTAAACGGAGTCCACAGTGAAGAAAGGAGGGTAACTAGTAGGGTACCATAGGTTTCAGTACTGAGGCGGGTCCTCTTTAATGTCTTTATAAGTGACATTGGAGAGCACCTGGAAGGAAAGGTATGTCTCTTTGCAGATGACACAAAGATCTAAAAGGATTGATATGCAAGTTGGGGTGGAAAGGATGAAAAGGGACTTGGCAAGGTTGGAGGAATGGTCAAACATGTGGCAGCTCAGATTCAGTGCAAAGAAGTGCAAGGTAATGTATCCAGGAAACAAAAACCCAGGGGAAGAGTATACAATGGGGGGTGAGTTAATAGCAACAGCAAAAATCGAAAAAGACCTAGGAGTAATTATATCAGATGACCTGAAGATGGGCAAGCAATGTGAGAAGGCAGTAAGGAGGGCTGGGGGATACTGGGATGCATAGGGAGAGGCATTAGCAGTAGAAAACAGGAAGTTGTTATCCCTCTGTACAATCAGTTAGTGAGACCCCATCTGGAGTACTGCATGCAATTCTGGAGACCCCATCTCCACAAAGACATAGACAGAATGGAGGCTGTTCAGAGGAGGGCAACCAAAATGGTGCAGGATCTGCACCAGAGGACATATGAGGAGAGACTAAAGCAGCTTAATATGTATACCCTTGAGGAAAGGAGGAGAGAGGGACATGATAGAAACGTTCAAGTATTTCAAAGGAATTAATAAAGTACAAGAGGGTAGCATCTTTCAGAAGAAGAGATTTGCAGGAACAGGGGCACAATTTGAAGATAAGTGGGGACGGCCTAGAGGTAATGTTAGAAAGTATTTTTTCACAGAGAGGGTTGTGGATGAATGGAACAGCCTTCCTGAGGAGGTTGTGTAGTCAAGAACAGTGGGAGAATTCAAGAATGCATGGGACAGGCATAAGGCAATTCTAGTGGGAGGAGGAGGAAGTAAGCTGTTGATTAACTGGAATCTGAAGTTTATCCATCCGTGGGAAATGGGCAGACTAGGTGGGCCAAGCAGTCCTTATCTGCCATCAGAGTCTATGTTTCTATGTTTCTATACATAAACATAACAATCTACTCACACCTAAACAGCCACCCACAACAACCCTGAACACCAACCCACACCCACTAACAATCCAACACAGTCCCAACATCAACAACACAATCCCACCCACAACAAATAACAGGAACAAGTAGCTATGCCCTCCCAAACACAACCCACAACACCCATATGTACAGCCCCACCCACATATACCACCCACTCCAATATACACACCCACCCACAAACACAGCCCCACCCAGGTCCAAAAGGTGCAGACCCATGGGACCTAGGTCCGCCGCAGTTCTGTTAGAAGGGCGCCCACCAACCCATGGAGGCACCCAATGTCCTGAAGGTATGGCTGACACCAGGGCACAAGGCACTCCCAGTCCAGGCCTCCACCCTGCATGGGTTCAGCACCAGGGTCCTCAGCTGCAACAAGTATTGCCTCTCCCTGCTGCATCCCTGGCATGGCAGCATCCTGCTGTGGACTTGAGTCCCTTGCTGCAGGAGCAGCAGCGCATGGCACAGTGACAGGAGTTGGGGCATCTTCTCCTGGCTGTGCTGCATCATCCCCCTCTGTGTTCCCAGATGGTGCTGCAGCCATGGGCCTGGTCCCCGTCTGCTGCATCAGTGTCCTCAGTTGGCAGGCTGGGTGACTGTGGGACAGTCAGGCCCTGACGCCCATCATCAGTGGGGTCCCTCGGATCCAGCTGTGGTTCGACGGTGCCACGTCCTCAGATGCTGCTGCCATGGAGGAGGTGGAGGAAGAGAAGGAGGTTGGTGTTAGTACCGTGGCCCTCTGCTGCCTGCACTGTGTGCTTAGCCAGTACTCAGCAGCATCAAGTGCTTTGACCTTGGCTATGGTCCTCAGCAGGGCCCTCTGCCACTGTGACTTCCTGCTACGGACACCTGTAGGGATGTAAAGGATGCGGTCAGTGCTGGGCCCAGTCAGGGGGCACACTCACATAGGCAGTCAATGTGAGGGTGCAGCATGAGCCACAATGTGGCAGTCTGCCATTGCCACAGCACAAGGGGACCACTGTACGTACTTACCTGACCTCCAGTGTAGCGCCTCCTGCCTGAGGCTGTCGATGTGGCTCTGCTGCATGCCATGGGATACGCCAGTGGAACCTGTGGGTGAAGGAACAGGTGAGTGTGTGTGAGGCACCACACACCATGGCCACCAAGCCAGCACTGCTGCAACAGATGAACAACTGTATGTATACATACCATCACCCAGGACCTGCCCAGACTGCATGTCTGCATCCCTGTGCCTTGCCATGCTCAGCAACCTATGCAGGATCCCAGCCTCCCTCCATGACAGGTCCTGCCAGTGGTGGGTCAGCTGCCAGACAGTCCGGCATGTCCCAGTTGTTTACCAGCGATCACTGATGGCACTCCTTGCCTGCTCCACTCTGCGGCACTGCTCCTCCGGCACACAGGTGGCAGTAGCGTCCTGCCCCACTGCTGCACACAGTTTACCAGCATTGCTGATTCAGGGGTGTGAAGTTTGGGGCACGCCTGCTGAGGCTGAGTGAGGACCCTGAGGACATACTGGAACACTGTGTGACACCTGTAACAGGGGAATGAATGGCACACGCATCACTAAACAATGTCACTGTGGATGTGCTGACCACCCCCACCTACCATGAGCAACACTGGCCTCTGGCCATGGGGCATGGGACAGGGACGGGTCACAGGACTGCAACCATGGGCCCCCACCACAGGAGGTGCACCCCGCACCAATGACATGCACAGCATGAAGTGTTGAAAGGCCGAGCAGTGCCATGCAGGGGCCAGGCACACAGTGCTGCACACAGTGACCACAGTGCACCAACACACCGCCAGTCCCCTGCAGAGGCATGTCGCAGCTGACCCTGCACAGTGTGGGCATGGAGTGCCACACAGCCCTGCCACACATCTGCACCACCTCCCATGCAGAGCAGCATGCGACCACATCCAATAGGTGCCCATGGGACAGTCCCAAGGCCAACCGTGGGCGGCAGAATGGAGAATGACAGATACCTACCTGGACTGTGCACTGTGGTGACAGGAGCGGGTGGCGCTGATGGCTCTGGTGGCACACCTGGATGAAGAAAGAGCAGGTCCTCATAAGCCAGTGGCACAGTCAATGACCACCAAAGCTGCAGTGGTGTGGCAGTGTGAACCTACCTGGTTTTGTGCAGCAGTGCTGAAACCTACATAGGGGACAGTGAACAATGATGTCAGGTACACAGTGCTCTACAGGCATTGGAACATTGCAGGTTGAGCAATGGCAAATACTCACCGAACCCACATGTCCGCTGTGGTGCTAGGAGGGAATGGATATGGGTTAGTACAGTGCCGTAAGTGCCACTGTGGCCTGCTGCTTAGGAGTGCCCCCGCAACTGTCACCAGCCCACAGGTATGTCCCCACACATGGCCCAGGATGACCCCCAGGACACCCTGCCATGACTGACCCTGCACAGGGTGGATGTTGCCAGGTGCATGGCTGCAATGACAGTGGGTGGCATTGCAGACAGGCCACCATTGGGTACCTGACAGGCATACCATGTAGGGTGTGGTACAGGGACAGTGGTACACAGCCAGCCAGTCAGGCAGCCATGCACCTATGTGTCAGGCACTGGCAATGGCCTATGTCAGCATCCCCCCACCCCCTGCACTGTCTGAAGGGATGTGTGGCAACACCTGACCTGTGAGGCATGGGACAGCCAGGACATGGGCAGCCACATGCCGCCCGCAGGCATGGATGGCGCTACATGGAATGACCAACCATCAGGAATGGATATGGCACACAGGCCACCATGTGGTGCAGCCCACCAATGCAGTGACACACTCCACCAAACAGACATGCAACCCAGTCACAGCGGTGCAGTGACATTGTGACAAGGCCATGGCCCGTCTGTGTGGGATGCACATGTCAGAGGTGCAGTGTGGAGTGCGTGCACAGTCCTGGTGGTGCCCATGTTATGCAAAGCTAGGTACCACCCTGGGCATGGGCATGTGTGCCATGGCCCATGAGACCTCATGGTGTACCACTGTCCTGGGGTGGGGCAGCACACAGGTGCTGGTGCACACCCAGTGGCCATGTCACCCACCAGTGTCACATGCCCCTCCATACCGTTCTGCCCAGGGGCTGGCAACATGTTCATAAGTCACCGTCCACTATCCTCAGATCCCATGGGCCAGTGGGTCATCAGCACCTGGCCGTGGTGTGGTGAGCACGTCCACTACAACTGTGGGCAGCCATGCATGGGGAAGGGGCGGCAGCCAGTGGCATGTGCACACCTCATGACCAAATCTCAGTATGTGGTACTGTCCACAGCCAACAGCACAGTGGCACCCTGTTCCATGACAAGTGGCCCTAGCCCACAGTCAGCACTGTACAAACATTGGAATGCACATGTCTACAGTAGATGGTGTCACTGCCTGCAGAATCACGGCATACCTGAGCAATGGAACAGACCCGCACACATCATGACAGTGGGCCATGCCCCCAGGCATTGATGTGGGTAGGTGTACCCCATATGGAGCAGCAGGCACACAGTGTGATAGGTGATGTACCACGCCCAGGGACTGATGAATGTGAGGCATGGCCATGGTGAACAGACTCCAACAGGGGCATTTGGCACCGTCCCATGCACATGCCTACATGCCTGGCTGTACCCCTGACCATGGGCCTCTCACAGGATGGTACACCATTGTGTAGCCTGACTTGGCTATGCTGACTACAGAGTACTATGCTGGAGATGGCCAAAGGGACTCATGCACCACAGTGGTTTAGTGCTGTCCCCCAGCATGATAGAGCCAGTGCAGGACCCTCAGTATACAATGGCATGACAGAAACATGGCACCGATTGGTCACACCAGCACTGGCACCATGATGGCATCCCAGCACAGCATTCCATGTCCGGTCCCAGCCGCACTGTGCACCCATGGTGGGCCAGCTGACAGTCTGTGCATCTACGCCTACAACACATGACTAGTGTACCACACATACAGAACAGTCTGTGGCATGCCTTTGTGACTGTGTAGTACAATGTGCCATCATACAGTAGCAGAAATGACCTCCAGGGTGTGTGTAGTGCTAGGTCATCGCCACGCCTCAGGTGTTGGATGCACTCGGCCTGCGGCCCATGCCCAACCACCTGAGGCATGACGGATGCCTGCACACCACACACCATGACTGCCAATAGTGCCTACCACAACCACTATATTGACCTGTGTTGGTACAACCGTCCCTCAGTGCTTACAATGTGGGGCACACCCATGGTGGACAGTGTACTGCACACAGTGAGGTAGTGCTACACAGTCAGGCACATACCCTCACCCTCCCACAGCATAACCGGGGACAGGGCATCCATCACCAGGTCCCAGCCACCACAACAGTGATATCTGTTCCAGGACCTGTGCACACCATGCCTCTGGGTGTGCCCAGCATTACCCTGATGAGGACTACATGGCCACACCCACAGCTGGCATGACAGTGTGAGTCCTATCCCCACCCTGCTGTGGCAGCTGGGTGAACCACATGAGGGACTGCTGGGATAGCTGTGACAGCATCAGGGACAGCTCTGTACAGCACAGACCATGGAGGGGTGTGGCCTGGGCCTGTGCCAAGCTGGTATGATGGCCTGTGCAATGGGTAGTACTGCTGAGAGGTTCAGAGGTATGGAGGCATACCCCTCAGGCGGCTCTCATCACAGGGGCCATTCTATACCATGCCCTGACCAGTGTCCTGACCCCATCCATCCCTCATGGGCAGTGTGCTGCACACTACTACTGTGCTGTGAATGCAAGCTGCAGCCCAGATACCATGTACACAACTATCCTACCACCATACTACACGGTGTACATTACAACACCATGGTGTAATCTGTGGTCTGATACTGTATCCCAATGTGAGGGGCAGTGACCCCCAACTTGAGGGTCTGTGTCCCTCATTGTCCCCAGAGTCCTGTTAACACCATTACTGGTGTCGGTTCCTTCCAAATATAAGGCATGCACTACCACAATTAAAAGGGGGGATGTCAGTGACATCTAGGTGTAAACACAACCATAATATGACTACCACCAATGCAGGAATGGGGGTCAGTAGTGGTGGGCCTACCTGCATGGAATAGTGATGTACCACTAAGGTAACATGTTACCATCCATACATTTGTCCAGCCCAGAATACTGACTGTCAGACAGTGGTGTCTGGATGTATCATGACCCCCATAACCTTTGACTTCAAACTAGATCAGAGCTCCTGGATATTGTACACATCCATTGCATATAACATAACTGAACCCCTGAATGTCCACCATTGTGAGGGTCCATACCTGTTCATGTCCCTCAGGTCAGTGGCAGATGGATTAGGGGTGTGTATAGGGGGGGCCTGCTGTGGCCCAGTACTCACCAGTCTGCAGTTTGTCTGTCCCTGTCCTGTTTTGGTTGGTAATGCAGTGCTGTTGATCAGTCCTAGACCCAGTAGTCCAGCTCCTGTAACTCTACACTGTGCCAGGGCCTAGCTACTCGCTACCACAAGTACCGCACGTGCACACTGCACGTGCATCATACATCACATATCGCATGTGTGCAATTGCGGCCTGTGACAGCACTTGCGATATGCAACTGAAGCATGCATGACAGCGGTTGCGATATGCAATAGGGATGTGTGTCTTGCCATTTGCTATGTGGGGCTGCAGCCTGCATGAGTTCCTGAGCACCTGAGCCTGCAGGGCCCTGTGTGTGTGTGTGTGTGTGTGTGTGTGTGTGTGTGTGTGTGTGTGTGTGTGTGCTGGGGTAGTAAAAGGCATGATGCTGGCGACTGACAGTGGTCCACACACAGGGGTGGAACTGCACAGCACTGCGCACATCCATGGTGTGGCACTGGCACAATCGTTGCACATAGGTTCCTACCCTGCCAGTGGCAGGCCTGTATCCCCTGCAGAGGTGGGAGGAGGGGGTGCATTGTCCCATGGGATGCCTGGCAGCATGGGTCACCAACAGAGTGGCAGGGATCCCATGTGCGCACTGCACCTGTCGATGGCGGGGGTGGGATGCATGACTGTACACCTTGTTGGCAGTGAGGCCGCATCCTGTCACAGTGTGCAGTACCAGCAGGGTGCCAGATGTCATCGCACAGTACCATGCTAACTGGTACCTGTCACCAGGGTACTATGTGGGGGCACTTACCTGACGCCACTGTGCTGAGTGTGCCACTCCACGCGGACAACTGTGGTGCATCACACGCCACCCCATGGTGTACGCCACTGTGTGGTGCCGCAGGCACATGGCATGGCTATGTGGCATACACAGTGCCTAGTGCTGATACCTCATGGGGACAGTGGACACATGGGTGTAGGCAGGCATAATCCAGGCACTCCATGTGTGCAGGTCTAGATTAAGGTGGGTAGCAAATAAGCTCTGCACTGCATCTGTTTTCCTGTGTGGACCGATGTCACTTGCAGCATTCTGCCTCTAACCACCACAGGGCATACACACAGGGCCCTGCAGTCTCAGATGCTACACATGCAAGTATTCCCATACTCACACTGCAAATGTCAACACGCACATCAATATCGCATATCGCTACTGCTTCTGCATGCCCGCAATTGCTCATCGCAAGCGCTGTCCCGCAGTCCGCAATTGCGTACATGCGATGTGCGATGTACATGCCACGTGCACATGCGGCATGTGTGGTAGTGAGTAGCTAGGCCCTCACACAGTCTAGAGTACTAGGAGCTGGAGAGCTGGATGTAGGACTAGAAGACAACTGTGACACAGTCCACCTGAGCAGGACAGGGACAGACAGACAGACAGCAGACTAGTGAGTACTGGGCCACAGCAGCCCCCCCATATGTACCTCTGCTCCAATTGACACTGCACTGAGGCACAGGGGCTGGTATGGACACTCACATTGGGGGGTCAGTGAGGGGCACAGACCCTTAGGATGGGGGTCACAGCCACACACATGGGGATACATGCTCAGACTACTGTGGTCACCATAGTGTATACATGTACAGCATGTATTATGGTGTTAGGTGTGTTGATGTACACATGGGAGTAGGCAGGCATACTCCATGCACTACACGGTGTGCAATCGTATATCGGGGGGGTAGCATATAGGCACCGTCCTGCATCCTTCTGCTATGACAATAGACAAAGGCAATACTGGACCATGCTAACATACTAACATTCTAAAAGCCAGCAGAATAGGCCAAATGGTCTGTCTTGTCTGCTCGAAAGCCAGCAACCTAGTGGCTGCTCACCTTACCACCCCCCAGTCCTCAAGAGGGTCTTCTTTAGTTTCAGTTTCCCCTTGTACCTGTCCCACCCCTTCTTGAAGCCCTCCACTGTGCCCTCCTCCACCAGCCTCGCAGGCAGCGCATTCCACAGCTTCACCACCCTCTCAGTGACAAAATGCTTTCTACACTCCCCCCTGTAGTTCCCCCCTCCAGCTTCCACTCATAGCCCCTGGTTGTTCCCCCCTTTTTTAGCCGAAACAGCTCCTTGGTTCTACTCCTGGTTATTCTTTTTACATACTTGAAAACTCTATCATATATTCCCTATCCTTCCTCTCCTCCAGTGAGTAAAGCCCAAGCTCTTCCAGTCTCTTCTCATAAGGCCTCCCCTCCATGCCCTGAATCATCCTGGTTGCTCTCCTCTGGACCCTCTCCTGCAGCGCTATGTCCTTCTTCAGATGAGGTCTCCAGAACTGTACACAGTACTAGAGCTGCAGCCTTACCAAGTCATTATATAGAGGGAGGATCACCTCCCTCTTTCTGGTTGTAATTCCCCTGGCTATGCAGCCCAGTATCATGTTTGCTTTGGCTGCAGTTCTTCTACAATTTTCAGTTATTTATTTTAACATCTATCACCACCCCTAAATCCCTTTCTCCCAATGTGGCTTGCAGTCGACCCTCCCAGGGTGTACATACTGGCCTGGGTTTTTGACCCCCAAATGAAGTACCTTACATTTCCTGGCATTAAATTTCAATCCCAACCTCCTTGACCACCCCTTCAGGGTATCCAGACCCACCTGGACCACCTCCCTCGCTTCTTCACAATCCACCAGTCATCCCAGTTTTGAATCATCCGCAAAGAGACTCAACCTATTCCTAACCCCCTCCCTATATGAGACGTAGGTATGAACATGAGTGGCCCCAATACTGAACCTTGAGGAACCCCACTGATTACCTTCCTGGGGGAGGAGAGCTTCCCACCCACCATTACCCTCTGTAAATGCCCCAAAAGCCAATTTTCAACCCAATTGAGCTCCTGTCCTCCCATCCGCATCCCCCCCAGCTTTTTTATCAGCCCTTTATGGGGTACTGAATCAAATGCCTTGCTGAAATCTAGGTATAGGACATCCACCGCCTATGTCTGTCCAAGGTCCCCATCACCCAGTCATAAAACTATACGAGGTTGGACAGACACAATCTTCCTGGAATGAGGCCATACTGTTTATCATCCTGGTGCCCTAATCATTCCAGCTGCCTCCCAATCCTCTCCTTGATAAAGCCCTCCATTACTTTGCCTACCACAGACGTTAGGCTAACTGGCCTATAATTACCCATCTCCTCCCTAGACCCCCCCTTTATGGATAGGCACTACATAAGCCACCCTCCAGTCTTAGGGCACTCATCCTGTCTGCAAAGAGGTATTAAAGAGTGCAGCCAGGGAGCTGCCAGCTCCTCTGCCAATTCCTTCACAACCATCAGGTGTAGCCCATCCAGCCCCAGCGCCTTATCAGTTTTTAGCTTCTGAAGGGCCTCCCTCAGCCTATTCACTGTGATATCAACCCCCCCCCCCAGTCCTTTCCCTCACTCAACCTCCCCACCCATTCTGGGTCTGGTCCTGCCTGTACCCTAGCCTCATTCCATCCTCTGGTCTCAGACTGACTTCTCACCTTAGCTGAATGCTCTTCCCTCCCATCAGCCCCTAGGGATCCCCAGTCCCCATCTGGAAAGATTGAGGCAAAGTACCTCATTTAGCACCTCTGCCTGTTCCCCTTCTTCCTGAGCCACCCCCAATAATTGTAATCCTATTGATCTCGTCCACTCTTCTTCTTCTCTCTTATATATATATATAGAATCCCTCCCCTCCGGATATCCCTAGCCAGGTTTTGTTCCATCCCTGCCTTGGCTCCCCTCACCACTCTGGTGACCCTCCTGGCCAATATTTCATACTCTCCTCGCTCCTTGTTCCCTCCTTGAGCATTTAAAATGTGCATAAGCAGCCTTTTTATCCCTCACTGCCTCCTGCACCTCCCTTGTCCTGTGTAACCCACTGGTTCCATCATGCTTCCGCCTTAATTTTGTGCAATGTACTTAGCAGCCTCCTGCAACCCTTTTTATTGGTCACCCACAATCTTCCAGCATCCAAGTCCTGCCTAATCTGTCCAACCTCTCTCTCTTAGAATCCTACCCTTGCCCATGAAATCCACTCCCCTGAAGTCTACCACTGCTGCGTTAGAGCTGTATTCCTCACTCCTATATACAGCAGAAACCAGACTGTGGCATGATCACCACCCGCCAGTGGACTGCACACCTCCAGGCCCCTTATTTGATCACTGTCCACTAGGACAATGTCCAATATCTGCCCCTCTCTAGTAGGTTCCCCCACCTGTTGGACTAGGAATGCATCCTGAAAACATCCATCAGTCACTGTTCCCTGGCTACAGAGGATGTCTCATGGTGTCCCAGTCTGCCCCAGGCATATTAAGGCCACCCATGGCCACCACCTACCCTACCAAGATCACAATGACCCTCTATGTTCTCAACCAGTTTATCCTCCAGAGCCTCCTCAATTGTGGGGGCCTGTATACCACCCTATTTTAAATTTTTCCTTCCCTCATTTGCAAGGTTTCCCAAATCAACTACTCCCTCTCCAGTCTCCTCCACTCCACTAACCACAATGTCATTTCTGACTATCAGCACAGCCTCTTCCCACTCCCTATCTTTCTTGAATATCTTATAGCCCTCCAAATTTAGGTTCCAATCATTTCTCTGGGTGGCCCATTTTGTAGATATATCCATATGGGTCAACACAAGAGGACCTAGCCATGGATACTGTCATTGCATCCCAGGGCAATGACACTGGACAAACTCTGAGCTGGTATGTGGGCATCTTAGGGACCAATGCATGGCGGCTTTACCTACCCATGCATGGTACAACACCACTGTCATGGATCACATATTTTGTTTATCATGTGCCACTTGGGGCATCATACACAGTCCTGAGGTACAGTTCTGCCATCATGGTGAGGGCCCAAAAGCATAACAGTACAGGGCTGCATCTGGCACAGGTGCATTACATGGCAATTGGTGAACACTCAGCACCTCTGCGTGGCCCCACTGCAGGACATTGGTACACCATGGTGTACATGGGCCATGGCCACCCACACCCATGCCCAGGGTGGTACGTGGTCTGCTGTGACATGGGCACCACCAGCATGGTGTACATTCAGACATAGTGCCTCCACCACATGCACCCCTGACAGTTGGGGCCATGGCCCTGTCTCACTGTAGCTCTGCCACTACACCTGTGTCACATATCTGTTGGAGGGGGCTGTGTCCCTGCAGAGGTGGGCTGCACCACATGCAGGCCTGTGTGCCATAACCATGTCTGATGGTGGGTCATTACCTGCATCACCATTCATGCCTGTGTGCAGCACATGGTCACCCATGTCCTGGCTGTCCCAAGCCTCACAGGTCGGTATTGCCGCGTCCCATCAGACAGTACAGGGGATGCCACATGCCATTACTAGTGCCTGACACATGTGTGCACAGCTGCCTGACTGGATGACCACCACTGTCCCTGTATCATGCCCTACATGGTATGCCTGTCTGAAATGCACTGTCTGCCTGTCTGCAATGCCACCGCTGTCACTGCAGGCATGCGCAGCCAACATCCACCCTATGCTGGGTTGGTCATGGCAGGGTGTCCTATGGACCTTCCTGGGCCATGTTGGGGACATATCCATGGGATGTTGTCAGGAGGGGGGTTTGCATCACCCACATGCAGCAGTCCATGGTTGTATCATTCAGTGTTCAGCATGTACTGTTCCACTGTGTTCAGCACTGTGTACCTGACATTGTTGTTCATTGTCCCCTGTGTAGGCATCCACACCACTGCACAGGTCCAGGTAGGTTCACGCTGCCACACCACTGCAGCTCCAGAGGTCACTGACTGTGCCACTAGCTAATGATGCCCTGCTCTTTCTCCATCCAGGTGTGCCACTGGTTCCATCAGCGCAACCCGCTCCAGTCGCCATATGGCACTGTCCAGGTATGTATCTCTCAGTCTCCATTCTGTCACCCACAGTTGGCCTTGGGACTGCCCCATGAGCACCTGCTGGCTGTGGCCACATGCTGCTCTGTGTGGGGGCGGTGGTGCTGTCATGTGGCAGGGCAGCATGTGGCACTCCACACCCACACTGTGCAGGGTCAGGCTGTGACATGCCTCTGCAAGGGACAGGTGCCGTGTTGGTGCACTGTGGTCACTATGTGCAGCACTGTGTGCCCAACCCCTGCATGGCACCACACAGCATTGCCATACCTTATGCTGGGCATGTCACTGGTGTGTGATGCACCTCCTGCGCTGGGGGCACGCGGTTGCTGTCCTGTGCCCCGGACCTGACCCACATACCATGGCTAGATGCCAGTGTAGCTCATGGTGGGTGTGGGTGGTCTACACTTCCGCAGAGAATTTGTGTAGTGATGTGTGCCATTCCTTCCCATTACAGGTCTCACATCAGCATACCAGCATGTCATCAGGATCAACTCTGAGCCTCTGTGGGTGTGCCCCAAACTTCACACTGCTTGAAACTGCCATGCTGGTGAACTGTGTGCAGCAGTGGGGCAGGGACACTCCCCCTGGGTGCCATAGGAGCAGTGCCACGGAGTGAGGCGGGCATGGCATGCCATCTGTGCCCACATGGCATAGTCCACCGGCACCCTCTGGACTGTGCACCAACTCAGACACCGCTGGCAGGACTTATCATGGAGGGAGGCCGAGATCCTGCATCGCATGATTAGCATGGCGAGGTGGAGGGACACATATATGCCGTCTGGGCAGGCCACGGGAGGAGGTATGTATAGCTACGATTGTTCATCTGTTGCAGCAGTGCTGGCATGGCAGCCATGGGGCATGCTGCCTCACACACACGCACACACACACCTGTCCCTACACCCCACAGGTTCCACTGGCACATCTCACAGCATGCAGCAGGGCTGCATCAGCAGCCTCAGACAGGAGGCACATCACTGGCATCCAGGTGAGTTCATATGGTGGTCCCCTTGTGCCATGGTCTTGCCGGACTGCCACAAGGTGGCTCATGATGCAATCACACATTTCCTATTTGTGTGTGCCACCTGACCTGGCCCAGCACTGACCACATCCCTTGCATCCCTACAGGTGTCCACAGCAGGCTATCACTGCGGCAGAGGGTCCTGCTGAGGGCAATGGCAGATGTGAAGGCCAGTGATGCTGAAGAGTACCGGCTGCACACACAGCACCAGCAGCGGAGGGCCAGGGTCCTTCCTCCAACCTTCTTCTCCTCTTCTTCCTCCACCTCCTACATGGCAGTGGTGTCTGCAGAGGCAACAACCCTGTGGCACCTGCGCTCATTCCAATGGACACGACTGAAGTTGGGCACCAGAGGGCTGGCACATGGCTTCAGCCCAGCCTGGCCACAGAGGGTGGCAATGAGGCAGACGAAGACCAGGACATGGCAGCAGCACCATCCGAGCCTGCAGCAGGGGATGATGATGCACAGGCAGCAGACACTGACTCACCACTTACCAGTGCACCATGCGCTGCTGCTGCTGTGGCGGGGACCCCGGACAACAGCAGGATGGTGCCATACCAGAGCCGCAGCTAGGAGTGGCCATGCCTGTTGCAGGGGATGACCCGGTGCTGGGTCCATGCACGTGGGCGTGGACCAGGAACGACTGTGACCATGGTGTTGGCCATCCTCGGGACATTGGGCACCTCCATGGGTCAGTGGGTGCTCTGTTTATGGATTGTGCGGTCCTAGTTCCCATGGGTCTCGTGTTCATCCATGACTGGGTCTCTGTGTTTGGGTGGGTGTGCATATAGATGTGGTTGCATTGTTTGGGTGGGTATGTATATATGGGCAGGGTGGGTTTTGATGGTAGACATGTCAATGTGGTAGTGTTATCTGTTGAGGGTGGAGTGTGTATTTGTTGTTGGGCCTGTGTTCCTTTGTTTGTGAGTGCGGGGTCATGTTTGTAAGTGTTGTGGGTTACTTTTTGGGTGTGGTTGCCTTTTTGTGTTCTTATGTTATGCTGTTGCCTGCTGTTGATCCCCATCCCCCTTACTATGTTACTCTGTATCCCTGTTTCAGTTGTTACAATTAAATCGTTTGCCATCAGCACTGTGTCTGTGTGTCTGTTCCAGGTGTGCATGGCTGTGTGAATTTGTGTGTGTGTCACCATGCACAGGGGGTGCACACTGGTGGCGATACCTGCTGTCCCCAGTGTTTCCTCACTGTGCATCTGGTCAGTGTGCTGAATGTGCTGTTCAAGGCCCATGGCACTGTCCACTGGCCACTTCTGCTTGGTGTCCTGTGTGCTGCAGATCACAGTGCATGCTGTGGCATCCATTCCACCTCACATTGTACCTCCCAGCTGTGCGGTGGCACGGTGCCTGTGATGCACACTTGCGCCTCAGGGTACCATTGTTCCCTGCAGGTGGCACCACTGGCACGAACATTGGTGTCTCTCACCACCAAATATCCACAGGTCTGTGCCACCCAGTGCTGTGTCCCTGTTGTGGTTGCATTGTTGACATGTATCAGTGGCCATGGCAGGGGTCATGGTCCTGCAGTTCAACCCTTAGTTGGCTGTTGCACACCCCCCATGGCTGATGCTCAGTCTGTGGCTGCTGATCGGCCCAGGCGTGGCCACCACTGTGGCCATGGTTCTGCGCAGAGGATTTGATGTGCAGCCCTCCCCACCTGCAGTCTGCAGCTGCTGCCCAGTGCACTCATGAACGGTGTGTATGTGCCTACCATAGGTGGGGCACCTGTATGTTACACCACATGCTGCCTGTGTGCGTGATTGCCCTGCTGCTGGGCCGTGTGGCATGGGCATGATGATAGCACTCTTACCCCGTTGCTCCTGCAGTGCAATGTTTCTGATCCACACCACATACCCATGCCAGTGTGTGTGTGGGTGTGTGTGTGGGGGGGGCTGTGAGGAGTGCTGTGTGTGGTTGTGTGTGGGTGTGTGCCCCTGTCACCCATACCCCTGCTTCCTGCCACAGAGTGTGCATGCTCATTGCCATGCATGCCCCTGCATGTGTGCTGTACCTGTTTGCATGGCCTATACATGTTTTCCACACACCTAGCTGTGTGCACCTAGTGCTCCCATGCTATGGTGTTCCTGTGCCATCTTGCTTGCTGGATCAGCCGGGGAACCCTCCACCCAGGGGGTGGCTGTCCACCTCCCTCCTGCCCATTGCCTCCATCGTCCCCACTACTGTCACCCTTATAAGCCTCGACTGCTATCCCATGGTCAATGGCCATGTTGTACAGTATGCAGCAGGCCAGGAATAGGTCACATGCTTTTGAGGGGCTGTACTGTAGGGCACCGCCTGAACTGTCTAGGCAATGGAACCATGCTTTCAGCATGCCAAAGACTCATGTGATGATGATGTGCATGCTGGTGTGCCTCGTTGTAGCATTCCTCTGCTGGGGACGAGGGGCACAGGTGGGGGTGAGCAGCCAGAGCCACAGTGGATAGGCGCTGTCCCCTGTGTGGATAGTGACATGCTTAGAAAAAAGTGACTTCGTACAAGAGATCTTGCCCCTATTCCCATAGTACTGAAGCATATGTACCTGTAACACCAGACAATACTCAATAATACCCCCCACACATAATTCTGCTGCCACAGACCTGTTCATTCCCCCAAAGTCTGCAAACCGAATGGCAGTAGTAGCACTGGAAGGGCAGTTCTGTACCCCCCACAGCCTGATCACCATACAGTATCTGTGCAGTACCACACACTGAGAAATCCCCTCCCCCATTCTCTGTGGCACAGTAGTATGAGCCATGTAGCAGTACAAGTCAAGCTCTCTGTCCTTCCACACCACAGTCCACGCCTTGTATGCAAGCATCACCTGCAACACCCTTGTTTGGCCAATATTGTGAACCACAGGCTCTCTTACGTAGTAATCATAAGTTTATTGTAGTAAACAAATGTTTGTGTAAACATTTCCCAGCTTCCCATTATAATGCATAGAGATATGGGTCTGGCCCGGTGGCATTGAGGGTGGAGGTGCTGGATGCCACACCTCATGTACACTGACGATCCGGGTTCGAGAACGGACTCGGGCCACCTGGGTTGGCAGGAGAAAGGGAGGATTGAGTATCCCATGACTGCTCTCCTTCCTCTGGGGTGATAAAAAAACATAATGCATAGAGATATAACCACAACTAAAAATGTGATCATGCAAACATTTTATTTGCTTCAGCTTTCTTAACCTTCTACCTTTGCTATGATGATGATAAGCAATCAGAAAGTGGTAGAACTGCATTCGTACAAAGAAGTTAGTGTGCACAATACAGCTTGACCCCACTCCCACACTCTGTATTCGTATATACCTGTAAAGCCATATAGTATTCAACAATCACCCCCCAGTAGTGGTGATGCAGTCCTGTTCATTCCCACCCCTACAAAAGCCTGTAAACCACTTACCAGTAATACTTCTAATGGCACATGTGTGGCACCCAACCAACCAAGCACCATATCTCTGCAGTACCACAAACTGTACAGTAACACCTCTCAACTTTCTTATAGCGTGTGGTACCACCCACCTATCAGAACCAGTCACACTGTATACCCTGCACAACCTAAGACTCCATCTTTGTGTGTGCAAGGCATGCCTCGCACAGCCAACATCTCAGTACTATTGACACCTACAGAGTGACTTCCATAGACCAACCCAATGTTATTGTGGCAAAATGATGTTTGCATGATTATTTTCTAGCTATATTGGCAGTTTCCATTTGAAATACATAGTGATTCGTGACAACAAAATGTTTGCCTGGATGTTTTGAGCTCTACCATTGAAGTCAATGGAAATGTTATCCTATCAAAAATTTTTTATCGCGCACACATTTTTTGATCGAGCTTTCCAGAACTTCTACCTTTGCTTCCATTATGGTAATCAGTCAGGAAGTTCTACGAATGCATGCCTAGAAAGAAATGACTGTGAACAAGAGATCTTGCCCCAGTACCACAGTACAGAAGTGTATGTACCCGTCAGAACAGACAGTAGTCAATAATATCCCCCCGTGAGACAGTACTGCTGCCACAGACTAGTCAAACCCCACCCCCCACAAGCTTGCAAACACCATAGCAGTAGTAGTGCTGCAAGGGCAGTTCTGTGCTGGCCACACCCCAACCACCATATCTTCACAATATCATACACTAAGCAATCCTCTCCCCTATTCCTATTCTACATGGCACAGTACTATAGTACACTTAAAGCATATCTTTTAAACAAGCATATAATGATTTTTAATATCTTTTTAGTGTGGTTAATTTATTGTTTTATTAATATTGTTTTATTATGTGGTGTACAGGCACCTTGGTTTTAGAAAGGCGCCTTTTATAAATAAAGTATTGATTGATTGATTGATATTAGCCAACTAGCAGTACCACTCAAACTCTGTCTCCTTCCCCACCAGAATCTCCACCTTGTATGCAAACAGCACCTGACACATCCTTGTGTCACTAATATTGTCAACCACTGGCTCTGTTCTATAGTAAAGTATAAGTTTATCATGGTAACAACATGTTTCTGTGAACATTTTCCAGCTTCCCATTATAATGTATAGAGATATAACTGCAGCCAAAAATGTTATTGTGCAGATTTTTTTTTTGTTCAAGCTTTCCTAACCTTTTACATTTGCTCTGATGAAGGCACACAATCAGGAGATAGTAGAAGTGCATGGCTACAAAAAAGTAAGCGCATACAAGAGAGCTTGCCCCCACTCCCACATTCTGTAAACATATATACCTGTAACGCCGTATAGTATTTAATTATCCCCCCGAAGGTAGTGCTGTCACAGACCTGTTCATTTCCCCCAAAATCCTATAAAACCCAAACCAGTAATAGCATTATAATGCCACTTGTGTGGCACCACCAACCAAGCACCATATATCTGCAGCACCAGATACTGTAAAATCTACCCCCAACATTCTATGTGGTGCTGCAGTACCACCCACCTATCAGTGCCAGTCACATTGTCTGCCCCTCCGCAACCCAAGACCCATCTTATGTCCAGGGTACACCTGGCACAGCCACTTCTCACCTATTGCTTCCTACAAAGTGACTTCCAGAGAACAACCCAATGTTATTGTGACAAAAAAATGTGCAATTGTTTTCTAGCTATATTGGCAGTTTCCCATTGAAATGCATAGTGATTGTGTGATAACAAAATGTTTGCGCAAATGTTTTCAAGCTTTTCCATTGAAATCAATAGAAATGTAACCACAATCAAAAGAATTTTATTGCACACAATTTTTTGATCAAGTTTTCCTGACCTTCTACCTTTGCTTCCATAATGCCTTGCAACCAGGAAGTGCTAGAAATTCATCTCTAGAAACACCAGCAACCAGCTAATGGTTCAAAACCAATAATTACATCACCACAACTGTAATGTGCTGACAAAATCAAACAAATACATTATATTGATTACTGCAATACTGTTAATTAGGCAAACTGTGACACTTGCTCCACTAAGAGCAGCCATTTTTTTCTGAAAAAACACCCACATAACAAATCTAGCCAATCATAACCAATTTAGACATAATTGACAGACCACATCAGCAAATGATACTCTGGTACTAATTTATGCAAAATATACAATTTCTTATGCTAATATGCCTCACAGGAAACAGCTTTTAGCACCAATGAAACAAAAGTAAAAGTAGAAGAAGGAAATTACACTATTTTGTGGAAAACTGAACCAACTAAGAGAAGAGACAGTAAATCCACCAGTTTTATTTAATAAGACATAACTGTTTGAAAATGCATCAAACTATTAAAATAGCTTATCTTGCTGCTAACATTCTTTTCTGCAATTCTGTAAGCATCTCAAAGGGTCAACATTCATATAAGTGTAAATTTTAACAGTTTGAGACAGATCTTCAAGGAGCACTTACCAGCATAGATGTCAATTCAAAGGGACTCCCAGATTGCAGACACGTATGTATGAAGATGGCTGCCAGAAAATCAGAATGCATCTAGTGATGAGTTCTTCAAACTTTCCAATCAGAGACATAAATTCCCACCAAAACAAACAAAAATGTTTAGTCTGCTCCACAGCCAATAAAAAAAATACAAGGTACTGAAGTAATGTGAATTTCCTATTGGCAATATGCAGAAGGCAGCAGCCAATAAATATTTAGTTTTGCACTGTTGCTGTATGTCTGAGGAAGAAAAAAAAAGAAATTGACTGGCAGAACTCTTCAGATGCTACTGGCTATAACAGACTCAGATTGTTTCACTTGAGCTCTCTGTGACTTTCTTTTAAAAGAAACTAATACCATGGCAGAGAATTCCAGAATCACTGTGTGGATGGTAGGCAGTAGTTTAAATCACCGAGCTGGTGAATAGGCCAGAAGATGTCACGTTGGCAGTGATTTAAACCTACCAACTGTAGGTTTACTGGTCTTGCAAGGGAGGCATGAGATGGGAGTAACTCAAGCCTACCATGCAACACCTGTTGAGCAACCATTCAGTGCCAGATGTACTGCTGATCCATCTTTAAAGAAATGATTTGGGTGACAAAACGTGGATAGATTTAGTTAATGAAGCAAAATTGGACCTAGCTTCATTTACAGAGATGCTTCCCAGCTGTAAAATCATATATTTGGATATTACTGAGTGGATGATCTGGCGTGCAGATCAACATATGTATCTGCTCAACAGAGCAAGAAAGTAAATATTCACATCTCTGCATTTATGCGTGATCTGGGAATGTACACAGTCCATCATCCTCAAACTAAATATTTTAAAGATTGGCTCTGTCTAAGAGATGGCGTGCACTTGTCAGACGCAGGCAATTTAGTATTTTGGGAGATCTCCGAGAGGGCATCCATGCTGTCATCTGATGAAAAGAGTGTCTGTATGAACAGCAACAACAAAAAAGGCTCTTTTAGAGCCACCTGTATATGTCAAAAAATAGAAGAAACACACTGAAACATCTTTTACCAGATAGAAATATTGCACAACAGTCACTGTTTCACAGTGATAACACTATATTACACTTAGCTGAGACAAAGGCATAGAACACGGAATACTATTGCGGGGCATTGTAATGAATACCTATATTTGCAATTTGAGAATGCAAACAGCAACTAGCATTTTTACATTGGTCAGTAGTTCTCAGATCACTTATAGTAAGGAGAAGTAACACTGTACTACAGTGTGTGCTTATTGTATAGTGCTGTGGCTCACTGTAACCAAGTACGGTTCTCCTTCATAGTCTGCAGCCCTGTGTTTCAATGTGTAGCAGTTGCTTCATCATGGCACTCTGATTCTATGGCTAAGGCACACTCCAAACCTAGATACCTCTCCCCAACACTGAGAGGCCAAATTATGTCCTGAAAAGTGCCGTCTGCACTCCCTGTCACATGTGACACCCAGCAATACATGGCTAGATGTGCGCAACCTCAACCCTAGTATGACCCCCAAACTCAGGTATCTGTCTCCAACTCAACCCCAATAGTGAAAATTATAGCCGAAAAGTACTGTCTGCACTCTCTGTCACAGCCCACACCCAAGAATACATGCCTGGATGTCACACGCCCTCTACCCTGGTATGACCCTCCCAAACCAAGGTACCTGTCCCCAACCCAACCCCAAGAGGCCAAATGATGACCTAAAAAGTAACTGCCTGAACTTCCTGTCACACACAACACCCAGCAATACATGGCTAGATGACACACACCCTCAACCCTAGTATGCCCCCCCACAACCCAGGTACCTGTCTCTAACCCAACCCCGAGAGAGAAAATTATTGCCTAAAAAGTATCGTCTGTACTCCCTGTCACAGCCCACACCCAAAAAGACATGCCTGGATGTCACATGCCCTCAACCCTGGTATGACCCCCAGCCAAGGGACCTGTCCCCAACCCAACCCAAGAGGACAAATTATGCTCTAAAAAGAACCATCTGTACTCCCTGTTGCATGCGACCCCAAACAGTGCATGGCTAGATGTTGTACACCCTCAACCCTTGTATGCCCCCCCAACAACCCATGTACCTGTCTCCAACACAAACCTGAAAGGGAAAATTATTGCCTGAAAAGTACCATTTGTACTCCCTGTTACAGTCTACTCCCAAGAATGCATGCCTGGATGTCACATGCCCTCAACTCTGGTATGACCCCACCACCAAACCAAGCTACCTGTCCCCAACCCAATCCTGAGAGGCATCACAGATTAAGCAGTACAATACTATCACTCAAACAAAATATCCTGCTACCATTACATACAGATCCACATACCATCATAAAATGTTATGTATTAATAAGTAGAATTTTAAACTTATAGCAATATACAATGATATACATTGTTAGAATATTACTAGCCACTAAATAAACTTTATGGGCCGGATATTCAAAGGGATATGCGATATGCGCATAGGGTTACGCATCGCACAAGTCCGAAAGTGTGCCATTCTGCGATATTGCAGGGAGGCAGTTGTAGCCACCGAGAACAGGCTGAACAACAGCGCAATGCACATGACGGCATGCGCAACAGAAGGAGGTGGATCCCTGCATAAAGAACGCAATGCGATATTCAAAGGGTTGTGCAATGCGCAACAGCAGAACAGCCAGAAGTTGTGCCACAGCGAAATGAGCCAAAATAAAAGGCTCAAGGAAGAGGCGCAAGAACGCTACAGAGATGCCAAGCTAGACAGACAGAGAGAGACAGACAGTGATAGTCCAGAACAGGGCAGGCAAGGGAAGTTGTGTTGTGCCATAGGCTGCAGAGGCCAGCGGGGTACCTGTGCAGTGGAGGTAGCAGTCAGGACAGCGGGGTAACAGAGCAACATCAGCCAGGGGGTCACAAGCCAGGAGATGGACAGTGCCAGCTTCCACATGGAAGCTGTAATGAGGGGGTGAGAATGCATGCTGCGAGGGGACATGGCCATGGAAGGGCCCATCGGCGACGCCCCAACAGGCACTGCAATGCCTGCATCAGCTTTGAGCTGTACACAGATGATGAGAGACTGGGCGGTACCACCTGAACAGAGGCAATACTGAGACGGCTCTGTGAGCTGTGCAGTGATGTGATGCAGGCACCTCACCACGGAGTCACGCTCTGTCGGTGGAGACCAAGGTGACAGCCTGCATGTGCCTGCTCGCCACGGGCACCTTCCAGAGGCTGACGGGACACCACAGGTGTTTTGGCACCAGGAAGCACGTGGAGACAAACCCTGAGTTCACTTGGAGGGTCAGGGACTGGAGCCACTACCTCCTTCTGGAGGAGCTGAGCAATGTCTTCCCAAAGGGCTGACAGCATGTCGGCAGACACCATGTCGCCTTGTGAGGTATAGCTTCAGCCAGGCAGATAAGCCTTGAACTCTAGAGGCAGACCTCTGACTGACCCACCTGTCTGTGGTGACAGACAAACAGGTGGAAAGGAAGTGCAAATGTCCCCACACAAGAGGACCCAAGGAGAGTCAGGACAGGCATATGGGACGCACCCCATCCCATCACTGGGCAGGCTTGGAGGTGGAGAAGGGACCGGCTGAAGAAGCAGTGGGGCCTCGACTTCCTGGCTTTTGGACGACTGAAGCAACCGACTTTGGTTGGGGACATCAAGCCTGGGCCTGCTGCCAAGCTGGGACTGGGATGGCTTGGCTGCAGTGGCAGAGAGGGGCCAAAGGGGCTTCTTCCTTTGGAGCTTAGAACCCTTGGGATCCTTCTGGGTGGAAGTAACCATGTCTAGGGTGGCACTGGACTTCTCTATGCGAGTAAGGTGTCCTTCCACCCCAGGCCGGAACAAGTTGGTGCCCAAGAAGGGGGACATCCACCAACTTGTGCTGGGTATCTGCCATAAAGGTTGAGGTTCTCAGCCAAGCCCTGTGATGCGCAGCCACAGACTGGACACAGGAGTCACTGATGTCCATGGCTGTCTGTAGCTGCTGCTTAGCCATCGCTCAGCCCTGGTTCTGGACCTGCTTGACTGTGGTCTGTAAGTCAGCTGGGAGCTGGGGAAGCACCTCATCGAGAGTAACTAAGAGGGCATGAGTGAAGCAGGCCATCAAAAGGGCCGAACTCACTTGCCGAAGGCTGACAGAAGAGGCCACATAGATCTTGGTTTTTGAAAGGCGCTATAAAAGTAAAGTTTGATTCGATTTGATCTTTTTGGCCATATGATCCAATTTCTTGGATTCCTTGTTGGGAGGCTTATCCATGTCCCTGACGTTGCCAGCATGCAGAAAGACCAAGTCAGCCACCAGACCCTCGGCCAAGGGATGTTCGGTGAAACCTGACAGAGAACCTGTAAGGACTGCATACTTGCAGGCCATCTGTGCTGATGGTGCAGGGCAATAGGCAGGGTACTGGCAAAGCTCCAGCATGGGGCCATGAATGGCCTCGGCAGCTGGGTAGGCCTCCCAGAGGAGTCACCCTGTCGAGAATCTCAGTCAAAGGGTACTTAGCCCATTACTGGATGGGCTCATCTAGATTCTGAGATTAAATTGAGCAGGCCCACAAAGGGGTGGGACCATGTTCCATGGACAAATCCTCTCCTGACTCAGCATCCAATGGAGGGAAGTGTAGAGAGGGCCCTCAGACTCTGAGGATTCATCAAAAGTGGTGAAACCACCAGAGTCCCCTCTGACCCTATGGGGTGTGTCGGGAGTAACAGTGACCGATGAGTAAGCCTGAAAGTGGTACGGGCATCCAGAAGGGGGGACCCACAGATGACTGCTTAGGTAGCAGCTCCACCTGGATGAGCAGAGAGGCTGGAATAGGCAGTGCGGAGTAGGTTGTGGTCTGGGTAGCGGGAGTCATGGAAGAGTTGGAGTAGGGGACTGGAACCGGTGTAACCCCGATAACATGAGCCGATGTCACATGAGCTCTTTGTAGCACTCACGCATTTTGCAGCAGAGACTCTTCTCATCCAAGGAGGAGGAAGAAGGGTAGCGGTGGCACAGCTTGCCACAGTGCCGAGAGTGGGAACGCTGATGCCAGCATGGGCTGCTCAAATCCAGGCTTCGAGATCAAGACCTCAATCTCGACTGTCAGGGATGCCAACAGTGGGACTTAGAGGAAACTGGTGAATGCTGAGGATCCTCCTGGGAAATCAGATCCTGAGGGGTATGGACTGGATCAGCAGGCTAGTTCGACCGACACTGAGAGGTGACAGGCAGGACTGAAGTCCTAGAGAGGGAGGTTTTGGCCTCATCTGGTGACAATGCATCAACTTGGTCGAGAAAAATCTCAACAGGTTGGTCAACAGGCTTCTCAACCAACTGGCCAGATGAGGAGACTGTGGAGCCAGTGACCTGGGCCAAAGGACTGACCATAGTTGAAACCTCTAGAGAAATATGGGATCAGTGGCCCGAGAGTGCTCATGATTGCATGATCGATGGTGAGACTTCTTTTTAGTCTTCTTCCTCGAAGATTTGGATTTTGTGCTTATAGAGGGGCCCTGCCCAAAGGTGGGAAGAGACTGGCACAAATCTCAAAATGCCCCTGTGAAGGTGGCACCAAAAGAAAGCGGCACAAAGACTCAAGAGGAATGCTCTGTGGCTTGAGCAGCAGCCTCTTCAAAAGCCTCATTTTTCAGCAGACCCTGCAGCTATGGAGACCACCTGATAGGAGTCCTTCAAATGAACAAGGAATCCTGTCATCTGAGTGCCCTAAAGAAGCCAAGTGTGCCAGTCTTCTAAAGTACAAGGATACAAGGTGCGACAAGAGGCCACCATGCCCAGGGATCGTGTTCGTGCCCTAGGCAGTAGATGCATGAGGTGTGTGGGTCTGTCCAGGACATCTTCTGCCCCACTCACATTTTAAAATTCTGGCACCAACTTCGAGTCGTCCATGATAGAGATTCACAAATCACCTGAACTTGAAGTAAATTCACAAGTTTTGCAATGGTTTGAAGCAAAGGACTTACTCTACATGGAGAGTGGTAAGGCAGGAACCTTCTTCCAGCAGAAAGGAAGATCTGACATCATGGGGTGATGCCGTGGGAGCTACCACCCGGGTGGGTGGGATGAGCCAGCTTGAACACAGTCTGGCAAGCCTTAAAGAGAAAAGAAGTCTGCCAGGGATAGTACATCATATCTATATCTCTAGAACTGTTCTTGCATACTACATACCTGCTGATCTTCCAGAATAACTTCACCATTACACTAATGGTCTGGACCAGAGGCACTAGGTTCCTGTGGGAACAAAGCTTTTGCCAGGGGCTGGTCATGGCTACTGGGAATGATGCCTGTGGCACCCCTCAAGTGGTGTTGCATTCCAGCCAACAACTAACTGTTGCTGTCTCCCTAACTAAATGAGGGTTACTCACCTGTAACTGTAGTTCTAGAATGTGGTATATGGTGTACATCCACACTTCTGACAGCATCCTTTCCCTTTAAGAAGGGTCTAGAAGGTCTTCAAGCTGGCTTCTCCCACCCATCCAGGTGGTATCCTCCTTGGCACCACCCGGTAACGTCAGATCTTACACAGTGGAAGCAAGATACAGTGTGCCATTTGCCAGGGTAGGTTGGGTGGGTTGTGTGGATGTACATCATATACCATTCCTACAAAGTATAGTTACGTAAGATCTTACCATAACAGTAGATCTTTGAGGAGTGTCTCTTGCAGCAGATAATATGCTTGGGTCATCGCCAGAGGTTGCTGTGGTGCACGGGCAGCTCTTCTAGCAGTCTTTTCCAGGGGCTGCCCACACACAACATTAGCTTCCTGTTTCCTATATAAGTGTGGGAGGTCCCTGGTATCCTCAGTTTCCGCGGATTCAGCTCGCTAATCAAGGACCAGGGAAGCCAAGGTACCATAGGTATCCGAACCCATAAGTCACTGGACCAGAATTTGTTCTCCAGAGAAGGAGGAGGACAGGAGGGACGCACTGCTGCAAGAGACACTCCTCATAGATCTACTGTTACAGTAAGGTCTTACATAACTGTACTATCTTCCACAGAGTAGTGTCTTGCAGCAAGTAATACACTTGGGATGAATCCCAAGAAGTAAACCCAAAAAGGGGTGGTCATTATGACAGGAGGCCCAGTAGGACAGCTCGGCCAAAGGCCGTTCTACAGCGTGAAGCAATGTCTAAGTTGTAATGCTTCATGAAAGTATGAATCATGGACCAGGTTGCTGTATTGCAGATATCCGTGATAGAGGCCCCTTTAAAGCAGGCCACAGTAGTGGCCATAGCTCTGGTAGAATGGGCTTGGACAGGTCCAGGTAATGGCTTGTTGTATTTTGAATAACAAAATGTTATACAGTGTGCTAGCCAATTGGAGAGAGTCTGTTTATTGACTGGGAGACTTCTCTGCCTGAGGCGAAGGTGACAAAAAGTTGAGAAGTTTTTCTAATCATTTTAATTCGATGAATATAGTATTGTAATATACAATGGACATCTAAGGTATGTAAGATGTGTGCACCTTGACTGGAGTGTTCAGGATAATATACTGGCAACTCCAGGGACTGGTTCAAGGTGTGTTTAGACACTACCTTAGGTAGGAAGGAAGGGCTGGTACAAAGTGCCACCCTATCTTTGTGAAAAATCAAGTAAGGTTCTCTACACATGAGGGCATGGAGCTCGGAAATATGTTGAGCTGAAGTGACAGCCACAAAGAATAGTGTTTTCCATGAAAGAAAACGGAGGCCACAAGTGGCTGCCAGTTCAAAGGGCTCAAGAGTTAATTTCTCTATTAGGAAATTGAGATCCCACGGAGGAGCAGTTCTTCTGAAAGGTGTCTTAATATGTAACATTCCTCTTAGAAACATTTTGGCTAGATTATTTTGATACAGGAATCTACCATCCAGACGTTTATGGAAGGCCAAAATGGAGACCGAATGGACTTTGATGGAGGAATAGCTTAATCCTGTCTTGGCAATCGAGGCTAAGTAATCTAAGACTTTTGTCAATGGACAAGAGTAGGAATCCAGTGATCGAGAAGCAGCCCAGATGGAAAAACATTCCATTTGGCATTATATGTTTCCCTGGTTGCTGGTTTATGTGATGTCAGCAATATATTGGCAACAGAAGAGGACACTTGTAGACATACTAAGAAAGCATTCTCAAGAGTCAAGCATGGGAGCCGCCCAGTGGCGATGAGGGTTGAGGCGCTAGGCAACACCTCCTGCGCCACGCTGGTGACCCAGGTTCGGAACCAACGGGGCCACCAGGAGTCAGCAAGGGGAAGAAATTGAGCGTCCATCGACTGCTCTCTCTTTCCGGGGGTGGGTAGGGGAATGCGCTCACCCTTGGAGCGACCTCTGGCAGTAGCTGGAGGATCACCAGTGTAGCGGCGTGGCGCAATGCCTGGGGGCAGAGCCAGGCAATCCATAGCCTTGATGGCCTGGCTCCACAGGGGGGGACAGAAAAAACTAGAAAAAGCCTCCTATACAGTCGGGAGATGACGGTGGCCCCGGTGGACCCTCCCACATCCCAAATACCAGCCCAGATGCACCCAGGATCTCTCTCTAGAGGACCCGATGACTTGCAGGTAGGCTCCTCACACTTAGGAGCTAGCCACCAAGGGAGGGCAGAATCAGTCCCGGAGATGGTACCGGGGGTCGGGCCTGCCTGTAGTCATATGGGGAGAAGGGAAGAGAGATGCGGGGTTCAGATTGGGAGTAGGGAGATTCGAGTGGGCACCCTGAAGGATGCCCAGGGTGTAGGGAGAATAATAAAGTTAAAAAAAAAAGTCAAGCATGAAGGTGTAGTGCCTTCAGGTTGGGATGTAGAAGGGTCCCTTGATTTTGAGTCAAGAGATCTGGTCTGATTGGCAACGGAACGGGTTCCTCTGCCCAGAACTGCCAAGTAGGGAAACCACATCTGCTGAGGCCCCAGAGGGGCTATGAGAATCATGGTGGCAGGTTCGAGTTGTAGTTTCAGTAGAATCCATTGCAGGAGCGTGATGGGGGGAAAGCATATAAGAAGAGTCCTGTCCACGTTTGGGACAGGGCATCTACAGACCATCTCTTTTTGCACAGGATAATGGAATAGTATCTGAGAAGACAGTGGTAGACTGGGGAGGCAAACAGATCCAGTTGCAGGGTCCCCCACAAATAAAAGATTTTCTGGAGCACTTCGTAATGAAGTGTCCATTCGTATGCGGATGACTGGCAACTGAGAAAATTGGCCAGGAGGTTGTAACATCCTGGTAGATGGACGGCTGTTAGTACGAGGTGTTGCTGAATGGCCTCCTGCCAGACTGCAAGCTTCTCTTTGCATAGAGTATGGGACTTCGTACCGCCTTGATTGTTGAGGTAGAATACTACTGCAGTGTTGTCTGGCTGAATTCAGCAACGGTGCTGGGAGACAGGTGAGGTTGAAAAACCTGGAGGGCTAAGTGAACTGCCCTCAGCTCCAGTTGATTGATGTGGGGATGAGGGATGGACTCTGATTTTGTCTTTAACATTTCCTGTTCTTTGAGACCACTGGTTCTGGAGAACCCATTGGATTGGTCTCATCTGAAGACAGGCAAGAGCCACTGTAGGGATGGTAGTGGCCATGTTACCTAGGAGACACAGCATGCATCTGGCTGTGACAACTTTCTGGGCTTATATCTGTGCACCAGAGCTAGAAGCTTGTCTTGTCCATTGGCCGGGAGGTAGACCCTGGTGGAGACAGTGCCTAGGACTACTCCTATGTAGTGGAGCAACTGTGTAAGGGTTGGACTGGACTTCCGCCAATTGACTGTAATCCCTAGTGCTTGGAACAAAGTTAAGGTTGCTTCTAGGGAAGAAAGAGCAGTTTTGGACTGTGGTTTTATGAGACAATCATCCAGGTATGGGAAGACAAAGTGCCTGTCCCTTCATAAGACTGCTGCTACTACCACTAGGCATTTGGAGAACACTCACAGGACCGAGGAAAGGCCAAACAGGAGTGCCCGGAATTGGTAGCGTTGACCCAACAGGTGAAAATAAAGGAACTTGTGGACAGGATGGATAGGGATATGAAGGCAAGCATTCTTCATATCCAGAACACATACCCAATTCTCTTGTTTTAGTATTGGCATGATAGAGTTTAGGGTGACCATGTGGAACATTTGTACTGGATGTATAGTTTCAGTTGTCTGAGGTCCAGTATTGATCTGAGATCTCCAGTTCGCTTGGGTACCAGGAAGAAGTAGGAATAAAACCCCTTCGGTGTTCTGATGGGGGTACTGGATAAACGCTCTCTTGCTAAGAAGAGCCAGTAATTCCTCCTGGAGAAGAGGAATATGGTCAGGTGGGTAATGGACAGAGTGGGGAGGATGAGGGGAGGCCAGAAAAGTAATTCCAGAGTGTGCCTCTCTGAATGATCTGAATGACCCACTAGTCCAATGTGATAGTCTTTCAGGCCTCAAATGGAGACAAAAACGACCGCCCACAGCTTCCAAGGTCTGGTTGAGGAAGTGGACAGAGCTCCAGTAGGTCACTGGGAGGTGGGTTGACCAGCCCCACCAGGAGGGTGGGAGTGGGGACCCTTAGCAGAAGAGGTGTTGGTTCTGTAAACTGGAAACAACCTCAGGATTTGCCTTTATTTGAGCCTCTGTATTTGCCACCTTTTGTGGTATGAAAGGAGGACTGAGGCAGTAGGATGGCTGAAGATATGCCATGCACTGTCGCTGAGGTTCTTCCTGAAGTCTGGAGATCATCTGTCAATGTTTGTTGGTACCTGGCCGAATAGTTTGGACCCATTAAAGGGCGTTAGCTACTCTGTGCTGTACATCAGGTGTGAAGCCTGGACGTGAAGCCAAGCATGGCGGCGGAAGGTAATGCGATTGCTAACATACGGGCCAAAGTATCAACAACATCATATCCTGAACAAAGTAATTGACAGGAAATGGAGTTACCAGTAGATACTGTGGCCAATAATTGTTCCCTTTCCAGCGAAGTAGGGAGTTTATTGACCAGTGCAATGGCAAAGGACCAGAGTATACTCTGGTATTTGACCATATGTGCCATATCATTTAGGATACTGAGATTCATGGTACTTGATTGGAATACCTTTTTTCCCCAGATAGTCTATCCTACAGGATTCTTTATCAGGAGTTAAGGAGCTCATGTGTTTCGGTTGTTTGGTACAATCATGAGTGGCAGCAATCACCACCGAATCTGCTTCAAGAGTGGTGGATAACAAAAGGTGATCCAGAGGAGCCTGGTAAAGGTGATCCGCCTTGTGCAGAACAGCCATAACTGAAGAAGGTTGGTGCCAGGCTGCAAGCATAGCATTTTGGTATGTTTGGTTTAGTGGGGGTACCATTAAGACTGGATCTTCTGGTAATTCTAGATAGTCTGCCATATCCTTATGTTGTTTGTCATGTTCGGTAGTAGAGAATTCCATGTCTTTTTGAATTTGGACCATCATCTCATGAAAAGATGGGTCATCTGGAGGAGAGGTAGCCGCATGCCTAGATAGGTCCTCATTTAATGAGGAAATCTCAGATAGAGGAGATTGGGGCTGAAATCCATATTCTGGAATTCCTTGTCCTCCAGGTCTCTGGTAAAATCTCCCAGAAATTCAACCTCATCTGGTAGGTAGTCATCCCGCGTCTGAGGGAGGTGACCAGGTTGGTAAAGGGTCCCTGTCACCCTGAAATCATTTTGGCAGAAGAGTAGGTGAGTCGGATGGGTGACTCGGCTCTCCTGGATCAGAGGCTGAGCATGCTGCATAGCATGCAAGACATGCTGTACTACTGAAGTATTGTCCAGTTGTTTTGAGAAGGGAGGTGGGGGGTTTATGGAAAGCCATGGGAGGATAGAGAGGATAGGATGCATAGCTTGAACAGGTCTTGCCCCAGGGTAGTAAAGTCCCCAGGGTCCCAATCCCTGTCTGGCTTGCCCCTATGGGTACCCACCTGTGAGGGTGGAGGAGCAGTATGCATAGCAAATGCATACGGTTTACCCAGTGGAATGCAGCTCATCATTGACAAACTGCCTGGGAAACAGAAGAAGGCATTGAAAATGATGGCACTGTCGATGGGAGAGGAGCCCCATCAGCACGGGCATCGAAGGAACCTATAAAGGTTCATAAACTTCCATCAATGCCGTGGAAAGTGCCATCAATGAGAGGGATTAACCTCCCGTCGATGAAGAGGCAGTATGTGAACACCTAGTCGATGGTGGGGGACCTGTCACGGTGGCCATCGACAATCGTTTGAGGCACAGAGGTTGAGGACGGCTTCTCCTTCTCTGTGTTGTGCCATTGATGGAACCCACAAGGGGTTCATCATAGACTGCAGTTGAAGCACTTTGGAAGCGCCGTCGATGAGGAGGCAGAATATGAATGTATTGTCGACAGTGGGACACCTGTACAAGTGGCAATCAACGAGTCTGAGAGGCACAGAGGTTGAGGAGGGCTACTCCTTCTCTGTGCTGGATATGAGAATCAGTGGATGGGGAGCTCTTGGGATGAGCCCCCTGATTCTCCATGAGAGATAATTTCTTCGATGTTGTTTTGCCCAAATTTTCATCAATTGCTGCTGAAGTTGCTCTAGCAGCTGCGTGCGAGTTGAAGACGGCAGGAAAATGGACTGAGGATACCCAGGGACCGCCCACATTTATATAGGAAACAGGAAGCTGATGTCATGTGTGGGTTGCCCCTGGAAAAGACTGCTAGAAGAGCTGCCATGCACCACAGTCACCTCTGGCAATGACCCAAGTGTATTACCTGCTGCAAGAGACCACTCTGTGCAAGATCTAGTTACAGGTGAGTAACCCTAAATTCTAGGGATGTGGATATGTTGCACTATCCACATTTCTGGCAGACTCCTAGCAGTTCTCCAGGGGGAGGGTGCAAGGTGCACAACCCCTATTTAGGGAATAGAGACTGGAGAACCAAGGCCCCAAAACCAGCATCCCGGTATGACTCAAGGTCGATGAGGTAGTGGGAAATAAAGGTGTGTGCTGACTTCCAGGAAGCAGCCCTGCAGATTTCCTGGAGAGGGACATCCATGGAAGCAGCCATCGAGGCAGCGGTATGTCTGGTGGAATGAGCCTAAGCCCAATGGGGCTCACTACCAGCCAACCTTAGCAGTGGTTGATGCGGAAACTATCCACCTGCCAATCGTCTACTTAGCTACCTGTCTGCAGGTGTGGCTTCAGTGTAGGTGACAAAGAGCTGGTGAACCTCTCCCCAAACTCCAGTCATGTGCTCCTTATCATGAGCAAGCATGTACCTCAGGTCCCATGTGTGGAGCCTGCACTTGTCCTCTGAGGTTGAAGGGGTGAGATACATTGGAGGTACATCACCTGGTTAAGGTGAAACTCTAAAATAACCTTCAGGCAGAACTTTGGGTTGGGGTGGAGGACTACTTTGTCCTTGTGGAAGACCAAACAGGGAGACTCCACTGAGAGTGCCAGAAGCTCACTAAGACTTCTGGCAGAGGTGATAGCCACCAAGAAGGCAGTCTTCCACGACAGGTGGGAGATGTGACACCTGTGCATCAGTTTGATTGGCTTGCCCATGAGCACTGCCAGTAACAGCAATAAATCCCAAGGTGGTGGTGGCTCATGCACCAGCGGGGACAAATGGTCGGCCTTATGTGCTGTTGGCATACCAGCCCATGCTCAGTATGCAGGGGATTGCTTTCAGGTGTACTTAGAGGGTCATCAACCAGAGGCCCAACAGAGAGGGACCACAGGTATGCCAGGATACTTGCCACAGGGTGGGACAAGAAGTCTAAGCTCCTGCCCTGACAACAAATGGAAAATCTCTTCAATTTGTAGGCATAGCACTGGTGGGTTGACTGTTACTGAGCAGCCTCCATGACATGGAGGACCTCATTGGAGAGACCCAAAGCATGGAAGTCTAGCTGTTAAGGAACCAGGCTGTCAGGTGCAGGGACTGAAGGTCCAGGAGGAGGACCCTCCCTGAGAGCAAGAAAGCAGGTCTGGATGGAGAGGCAATCTTCATGAGAGCCTGTGGCTGAGGCTGAAGAGATCAGGGTACCAAGATCTGGCGTGGCCGGTCTGGGGCCACTAAGATCATCTGTGCCTTGTCCCTCTGAACCTTGAGCAGCACCTTGTGAATCAGAGGGAAGGTGTACTGGAGGATCAGGATCTTTGGCCTCATGAAGGCATCCCCAGCAGTGTTCTACACTGGGGGCACACTAAATAGCCTCAGCTCGTGTTCTCCCAGAGGTGAACAGGTGGATCAGAGGGGTGCCCCACTGGAAGAACAGGTAATCGATGACCTCCTGGTGAAGGAACCACTCATGAGATGCCTCACTCACTTGACTGAGGGCATCTTCCAGCTGGTTGGATACACCAGCCACATAAATTGCCAGAAGGTCGGCATCCAAGCTGCGGACGAGGGTCCAAGTGCAGAGAGCCTCCCAGCACAACGGGAGGGAATGTGTCCCACTCTGCTTGTTGAGGTAGTACATGGGGGTTATGTTGTCTGTCTGGACCTGGACAACCTGATCCCACACTACAAGAGCAAAGGCCATCAGAGCAAGAAGCACTGCACAGAGCTCCAGCAGGTTGATGTGACAATGGGACTCCTCGGGGCTCCATAGCCCATAGGCTCTGTGGTCTCCTAGGTGGGCTCCCCACCCTGTGAGAGAGGCATCGGTAGTAAGAGTGACCATCAGCTCTGGGCAGACAAACAGAACTCATTACTGCAGATGGGTCCAGGACAAGCCACCACTGAATGGTGTCCAACATCAAATGTGTCATCGTGACTGACCGACCCAGGTGAGCAAGGCGCTGAGACCACTGATGAGCCAGTTCTCACTGCAGGGAGTGCATCCATCAGCAGACCCACTGGACCACACTAGTGCAAGCCACTATGTATCCCAATAGGTGCAGGAAGTCCCAGGTAAAGCATGCTGCCCAACCCAAAATGAGCAGGCAAAGGAGGTAAGATCCTCTGCCCTGTCCACCGGGAGGTGGGTCTTGGCTTGAAGGAGTTGAGCTCCACCTGATGAACTGGATCACCTGAGAGGTGCTGAGTTCTTACTTGGCTGTGTTGACCAAGAGGCCCAAGACTGAACAGGTCTAGAGGCCAGGTCCCTGGACCGCTCCACTTCTGTCCTGGAGGAAGCTGTGGTCAGCCAGCCATCCAGGGAAGGGTACACCCAGACACCTTAGTACCGCAGGAAGGCCATCACCACTGCCATGCATTTGAGGAAGATGCTGGGGGCAGAGCCTGTCAATTTCTACCTTCTCATGTTATGCTCTTCTGCTTGTCTTCCTATTAAGTCACGCTGTGCCTGACTATTATCTTTACAAAAAGACTCATCTAGTACAGCCAATATACCTCAAGAAATGATGAAACAAGTGTTACTTCTGTTCCTAGAGAGAAACCTCAAGTACCAGTATAGGCTGCCACTAAATCTCAAAATGATACTGGATGCAAAAGCCCACTCACCCCAATATAATAAAATTCAAACTCTGTATCTTTTCAATGTTGTTTAAATGATAACCTCCAGTATAAACAATCAAGATCGAAGATTCAGGAAAACCCTTCTTCAGGAATAACTGGTTATTATACATTAAAACATAAAAAATAATACCTATGATATCTAATATATGTCAGTATCAATAAATTCAAGTCTGAACATGAAACAAATGCTGTAAAAGAGTGTAGAAAGCTCTTACATTTCATTTTAGTATATATTACCCAACCAATTACTTAAAATCAAATACATGTTTGACTCCCACCACAGGACACTGATAAACCAAAAATATTCATATCAAACAGTTATCATCTTTTAACATTTTCATTTCATACTCCATTATTTACCACAAATAATCATTCATCATTAACACCCTGCTCTTATCGAAATATATAAAAAGGAATCTAATAAATACACCCTTAACTCATTCTTACTACAACTGTAATGTAGCATGTCTTTTCCTTTTTCTATTTTTATTTTCTATTATTTTAACTCTATTCATTCATAGCACTCCAAAATTAGTTATCATATTTCTTACTCACGTTGTAAGGACGCTATACTTCTTAAAAGCCTGTTTCTCTTGTCAAAGCACTTTTAATGAAGGTTCACTATGTCGCTGTCATTCTACAAATAAACAAACAGTACTGATTTTAAAGATTTCTTTTGCATACACCTTTGTCGACAAATACCATACAATTTTCATTTTAAGTGCTAACCTTATTATTATTTGTCATGGCTCTTACTATGTAAAGCTCTGTATGTCAATTTTACACTATAAACAAATAAACAGGAATTAAATAAATCTTCTCTCGTGGTGTAAATCAAGTTTCTACTCTCTTAGTTTATTTCAAACAGTCTCCTACTCACTCATTATATCCTATCGTCCTGCTCTAGTGGGAGTAATGCATGGGGCTTTCTGCACCCTTTTTATATTGTGGAAACTCCTCCCCTGAATCTGGCAGCCAACACAGAAGCGTAACGCAAGCACAGAGTGCTTGCTTGGGTGCCAGACCTGCTAATTTGTAGCACCTATTACCGTATTCATAGGTGTCAGAGGAACATCACAATTTCTATAATTACATTCAATATAACCAACCTTTAAAAACTTTTAAAGTATCTCTCTATTTTTAAATAACCTTGTGTTCTTTCCATAACGGAGACCAATCCCCTACCTCTGTCACCCCACCATACTGCACATCTCTTCTACTTTATAAAATAGGTTGCCACTCAATGATTTAATTCAGTCCAAATCTCGGATTGTTTGTTTGAAAGTAATTTATAAACCAAGCTTCCCTTAACAGTAATTTATTATTAAAATTCCCTCCCCTACTGTCCTTATGTACTTTTTCTATCCCAAAAAATGTAATGTTGGTTATTAGTGACCTCTATCAATGAAGTGCCTAGCTATGGGAGATGTCAAATCTTTATTTCTAATGTATCCTTTATGCTCACATACCCTTTGTTTGAAACTCCTTTTTGTCTTGCCTATGTACATTAAATCACAAGGACATTTTATTCCATATATTACACTTTCTGTTTGGCAGTTAATAAATTCCTTAATTATAAAGTCCTCATTTCTGCTACTATTTTGTATACTTTTAATTTTATGGGTATTATTGCAATGGATACATCTCCCACAGCTGTAGTTTCCTTTAAGTTCCTCAATCGTAACAGAAGCAGTTTTCTAACTACAGGTATTTTATGTTCCGATTGAACTAAACGATTAGTCAATGATTTAACTTGTTTTGCTACTACTTGTACACCATTCCCAAATGCATTTTCCCCCATAGATGTTGACTTCAACACATTCTGATGTTTATTAACAGACTTCTTAATGTCATAAAAAGTTTCACTATATTTTAAGGAGAGATCGACCTTCTTATTCATCTGATCTTTTCCTTTGGTAGTTTTTCTGACTAAAAGATCTTTTCTTTCTTTTACCGATGTTTTTTGACATGCTTTCTCTAAAATTACTGGACTATAACCTCTTTTTTAAAATCTGTCCGACATTTCTTCTATATTAGTTTCTGCATCAACTGGTTCAGAACAATTTCGCTTAACTCATAGCAACTAACTATATGGAACAGAATTCACCAGACTCTAAGGGTGGAAACTATCTGCTCTTAATATAGTATTCGTATCAGTGGATTTTCTAAACATTCTCATAAATAATCCTTGCAATTTTCTAAAAATTACTAGATCCAAAAATGAAATTTCATTTTCATCATAATGTATTGTGAATCTTAAATACTCAGTCTTTGAATTTAAGTATTGATGAAAATTCAACAGTTCTCTTTCAGCTCCTTCCCATATTACCAAAATATTGTCAATAAAATGTTTCCATTGAAGTATATTTTTCTTAAATGGATTATTCTTAAAAATAAAGCTCTCCTCGAACCAGCTCATAAATAAATTGGCATAAGATGGGGCCATACTTAGCCCCATCGTTGTTCCTAACTGCACATAGTAACTTTTTTCAAATCTGAAATAGTTCTGTGTTGGAACTAAGTGTGCCAACTGTAATAAGAATTCATTCGGTGGTTTTGTATCTGCTCTACGTAAATCCAAAATATCTTTTAGTGCTGCACACCCTTCTTGATGAGGTATGGATGTGTAAAGGTCCTTCACATCAAAACTGACAAGGAAAATGGTTCTATCTGTTAAATTATTATCTCTATTGAATTCTTCTAACAAATATCAAATGTGTGGAATACTTTAAGAAAGATAAAATAGTTTCCACTAGTTATTTGATGTGGAAATCAACGAATATAGACAGTGGTTCTAAAACTGAACCTATACATGCCACTATTGGTCTTCCAGGGGGGATGTATAGGACCCTTGTGTATCTTAGGGAGGGTATACAAAATTGGAATAATAGGATACTCCTTCTTCAAAGCTCTCTGTTCCCATTCTGTTATCCATCCTACTTCATCCTACTACTTCATTTGTGACCTCGTGACCACCTGTAATGGCTCTTTTTGTCTTTCTTTGCGTTTTCCTTCTTGCCCTAAATGAAGTAGTGGTTTTTAATTTATCTGATAGATGTTTAACACAAGAAGAACTTAATTTATTGAATAAAGGTCCAACTTTCTGCCCTCATGAAAAAATAAGTGATTTTGAAATCAAATTAGATCTGAACAATTTTTTTAGAAAGCCAAGATTACAATATTTCTTTGATAATAATCCCTCAGAGAACATAAACCAAGAAGAACAAAGGAAGAAACTAATATTAGGACAAAAATTACAATTGAAATCTTATTTCCTTCCCCTGGCCCTGTACCACACATTATTGAAACTTATATTTGTTTAGTGAGTAAGGATTTTGAAAATCTAATAAAAAGAAATGAATTCTGATAGAAGAACAAACTTTAATTTAAGTTCAAAGGAGTTTGGGGCTTGAAGAAATTTGGAAAATGATCCAGATGTAGTAATAAAAAGGCAGATAAAGGGAGGGATTGTGATTGAGAATTATACAATGTATAAAGAAAAGTGTTTAAAGTTGCTAGAGGTGAAGGAAAATTATTTGAAATTAACTGAAGACCCTACTACTAAAATAAGTAGTTTGATAGATGAAATATTAAAAGGGCTTTAGAAAATGGATGGATAACAGAATGGGAACAGAAAGCTTTGAAGAAGGAGTATCCTATTATTCCAATTTTTATACCCTCCTAAGATACACAAGGATCCTATACATCCCCTGGAAGATCAATAGTGGCAGGTATAGGTTCAGTTTTAGAACAACTGTCTATATTCATTGATTTCCACATTAAAGAACTAGTGGAAACTACTTTATCTTTCTTAAAGTATTCTACACATTTGATAAATTTGTTAGAAGAATTCAATAAAGATAATAATTTAACAGATAGAACCATTTTCCTTGTCAGTTTTGATGTGAAGGACCTTTACACATCCATACCTCATCAGGAAGGATGTGCAACACTAAAATATATTTTGGATTTATGTAGAGCAGATACAAAACCACCGAACAAATCCTTATTACACTTGGCACATAGTTCTAACACAGAACTATTTCAGATTTGAAAAAGTTATTATCTGCAAGCTAAAGGAACAGCAATGGGTCAAGTATGGCCCCATCTTATGCAAATCTATGTATGAATTGGTTCAAGGAGAGCTTTATTTCTAAGAATAATCCATTTACAAAAATATACTTCAATGGAAACGTTTAATTGACAATATTGTTGTAATATGGGAAGGAGCTGAAAGAGAACTGTTGAATTTTCATCAATACTTAAATTCAAAGACTGAGTATTTAAGACTTACAATACATTATGATGAAAATTAAATTGTTCTGAACCAGTTGATGCAGAAACTAATATAGAAGAAATGTCAGACAGATTTAAAAAAAGAGGTTATAGTCTAGTAATTTTAGAGAAAGCACGTCAAAAAACATCAGTAAAAGAAAGGAAAGATCTTTTAGTCAGAAAAACTACTGAAGGAAAAGATCAGATGAATAAGAAGGTCATTCTCTCCTTAAAATATAGTGACATTTTTTATGATATTAAGAAGTCTGTTAATAAACATCGGAACGTGTTGAAGTCAACATCTATGGGGAAAATGCATTTGGGAATGGTGTACAAGTAGTAGCAAAAAAAGTTAAATCATTGACTAATCATTTAGTTCAACTGAGACATAAAGTACCTGTAGTTAGAAAAACTGCTTCTTTTACAATTGAGGAATTTAAAGGAAATTACAATTGTGGGAGATGTATCCATTGCAATAATACCCATAAAATTAAAAGTATACAAAATAGTAGCAGAAATGAGGACTTTATAATTAAGGAATGCATTAACTGCCAAACAGAAGATGTAATTTATGGAATAAAATGTCCTTGTGATTTAATGTACATAGGCAAGACAAAAAGGAGTTTAAAACAAAGGGAAGGTGAGCATAAAGGACACATTAGAAATAAAGATTTGACGTCTCCCATAGCTAGGCACTTCATTGATTGAGGTCACCAATTACCAACATTACATTTTTTGGGGATAGAAAAAGTACATAAGGACAGTAGGGAAGGGAATTTTAATAACAAATTACTGTTAAGGGAAGCTTGGTTTATAAATTACTTTCAAACAAACAATCCGAGATTAGGATTGAATGAAATCATTGCGTGGCAACCTATTTTATGAAGTAGGAGAGATGTGCAGTACTTTGGGGTGATGGAGGTAGGGGACTGGGCTCCGTTATGGACAGAATAAAAGGTTATTCAAAAATAGAGAGATACTTTAAACGTTTTTAAAGGTTGGTTATATTGAATGTAATTATAGAAATTGTGATGTTCCTCTGACAGCTAGGAACATGGTAATAGGTGCTGCAAATTAGCAGGTCTGGCACCCAAGCAAGCACTCTGTGTTTGTGTTACGCTTCTGCGTTGGCTGCCAGATTCAGGGGAGGAGTTTCCACAATATAAAAGGGTGCAGAAAGCCCACACGTTACTCCCACCAGAGCAGGATGCAGAGGGTATACAAGTGAGTAGGAGACTGTTTGAAATAAACTAAGAGAGTAGAAACTTGATTTATACCACGAGAGAAGATTTTACTTAATTCCTGTCTATTTGTTTATAGTGTAAAGCGGACATATAGAACTTTACATTGTAAGAGCCATGACAAATAGTAATAAGGTTAGCACTTAAAATGAAAATTATGTGGTATTCATCAACAAGGTGTACACAAAAGAAATCTTTAAAATCAGTACTGTTTATTTGTAGCACGACAGTGACATAGTGAACCTTCATTAAAAGTGCTTTGATAAGAGAAATAAGCTTTTAAGAAGTATAGCATCCTTACAATGTGAGTAAGAAATATGATAACTAATTTTAAAAGCTATAATGAATAGAGTTAAAATAATAGAAAATAAAAACAGAAAAGGAAAAGACATGATACATTACAGTTGTAGTAAGAATGAGTTAAGGGTGTATTTATTAGATTCTTTTTATGTATTTATGATAAGAGCAGGGTGTTAATGATGAATGATTATTTGTGATAAATAACAGAGTATGAAATGAAAATGTTAAAAGATTGTAACTGTTTGATATGAATATTTTTTGGTTTATCAGTGTCCTGTGGTGGGAGTCAAACATGTATTTGACCTGAAGCAATTGGTTGGATAATATATACTGAAATGAAATGTAAGAGCTTTCTACACTCTTACAGTATTTTATTCATGTTCAGACTTGAATTTATTGATACTGACATATATTAGATATCATAAGTATTATTTTTATGTTTTAATATAGAATAGCCAGTTATTCCTGAAGAAGGGTTTTCCTGAAACAATTATCTTGATTGTTTATACTGGAGGTTATCATTATTAAACAAGATTGAAAAGATACAGAGTTTGAATTTTATTATATTGAGGTGGGCCTTTGCATCCAGCATCATTTTGTGACTATTATCTTTCTCTGATATCCTGTAACATCTGTTTTTGCCTGTAACCCCCTTGTAAACTCCTGGGTTGTACCTAAAAATAGGCATTTGACTGTCTAGTGTGCTTACCTGGTTAACAAAAGCTAAATAAATAAATCCGAATGGCATGAGTCTGGAACTCAAAGAGTACCCCTTCCGAGTGGACCCACAGGAACCGCCGGAGGGATGGACAGATGGGGATGTGGAAGAAGGTGTCCTGAAGGTCCAGAGAAAAGAACCACATGTGCTGCTCCAGTGACGGAATAATCTGATTCAGAGTGACCATCCGGAACTTGCATGGCTTTACATACTTGTTGAGGTTGTGCAGATCCGATATGGATCGCCACCCCCCATCAGTTTTGGTACCAGAAAGTATCTGGAGAAGAATCCTGGACCAGCAGTGGAGTCCTGGAGACAAGCCACAATGTCTCTCTGAAGAAGCTGGATGATGTCCTCCCACTGGGTGGAGGACACCATGCCCTCCCATGGGGCACAGGCTCAGCTGGGCAGGAGAGCTTCAATTCAGAGACAACCCATGACCCTCCACTTGAAGCACCCATTGGTCTGAGGTAATAACGGACCAGGTGAAAGGAAAATGGCAGAGCTGGCCCCCACAGAAGATCCAGGGCAGGATAGGATGGGCAGGGAAGGGACACCCCCCAATCCATCACTGGGCAGGGCTTGGTGGTGGCTCCAGAGCCTGAGGCTGGGAGAGCTTTGAACCCTGGCCTCCCGGTTTCCTAGGACCAGAAGAGGCTGGTTTTGGTTTAGACCGCCAGGCCTGAGATGACACCCGCTGGGACTGCAGTGGGTGAGGCTGAGCAAAGAAGGGCCAAACTTAAAGGATTCTTGCAGTTTCTGCCCCATCTTCTGGGAGGATGTGACAGAGTCCAAGGTGGTGTTAAGACTTCTCAATGCAGGTGAGATGTCTGTCAACACCTGGTCCAAAGAGGTCGGTACCCAAGAAGGGAACATCCGTCAACTTATGCTGAGTATTGGCTGTAAAAGTGGAGATCCTTAGCCACGCTTGGCAGTACATAGACACCTCTGCGGCCAAGGACCTTGCACAGGAATCCCCAATGTCCATGGCTATCTGGAGTGGTTTAGCTGTAGCTTAACCCTGATCCAAGACCATCTTAACCGCCAGCTGAAGGCCAGCAGGAAGGCGGGGAATAACTTGGTCCAAGGTGCCCATGAAGGGCATGGGAAAAGTTAGCCATTATAATGGTGGTGCTGACCTGCAAGTCCCAGGGATAAAGCAGCATTGAACTTTTTTACCCTGTGGCCAATTTTTTTGGACTCCTTATTGAGGGGTCTGTTGCCATCCCAATGTTGCCTGTGTGCTGGAATAACGAGTCCACAACCAAACCTTGGCCTAAGGATGGTCGGTGAACCCGGGCAAGGACCTCTTAGACACCAATACTTGCAGACTTTCTGGGCCAAGGGAATCGGGCAAGAGGCAAGATGCTGCCACAGCTCCAGAGTCAGACCCAGGATGGCCTCCGCCACAGGGAAGGTGACCCAGGGGAATCATCCCGAAAGATCACCGTGATGGGTTACTTAACCCATTTCTGAACAGGTTCCAGCGGGATTCCCATGGACTCAGAGAGCAGATGGAGCAGGGCTCCAAAGAAAGTTTCCACTGGACTCCTGGTCAAATCCCAGTGTTCAGGAAGAGTGCATGGAGGAGCCCTCAGAGTCAGAAGAATCCTCAAACACTGTTTCCCCACTGATGATGTGAGTCTGGCCTGAGTGCAAGATTTGCACCCGAATACCTCCTAGAGAGACGCAGCCTGTGGGGAGGCTCCATGCAAGGGCTGTGGGGTGATGTCTCCACCTGAATGGGTGGAAAGCAGGTGTCGGCTTAGCTGGAGAAACTGGGACAGGCAGTGGAATCAGCAACCAAGGGAGCACCGGGACTGGCTGTGAAGCATGGCCTTGGTTGAGAATCCACTGCAGCCACATCTTACAGCACAGCCATTCCTCGCCCAAAGATGAGGAAGAGGACACATAACCCCAATGGTGCCCCTTTGCTGACAGTCAAAAGCAGAACCACAGAGTATGTCAGGAATTGCAAGATTGCGATTCAGAAGTCAACTGGGACCTTGACCTCAGCCAATGATATGTCGGTCAATGGGGAGGAGAGGCAGGAGGAGGAGGCAGAGGATGTCTAGGGACCTCTGAAGGTTCAGTCTCCAGAGGGGAGACAACCAGCTCAGTGGGATGAACTAGCCCCTCTTGTGAGGCAGCCAAGTCTGGAGTCCAGGATGGGGAGTACTCCCCTTTGGCCGGCAACAATGGGTCAACCGGGTCAAGATAAATCTCTACCATCTGGTTGACCCACATCTCGACCATTAAGCCCAACAGGGTCTCTGTGGGGCTAGTGGCCTGGACCAGATGGAACTGTCAGCCGAAGTCAATGGTAAGCTGCAGAAATGCAGGAACGAGAGGAACAAGACCTCTCTCGATCTCACAACCTACAGCAGGACTGTTTTAGATTTGTCCTGCTTAGATCCTCAAGGAGGGACCGCCCCTAGAGTCAAAGGGGACTGACACAAGTCCCAGAATGCCCAGGTAAAGGAGGTGCCCGAGCCTACCGAAGCCAAGGCGGATGAGGAAGAGCCCAAAATTACCTTAACCGCAGCCTCTTCTACGGCATCGAGTTGCGCAGCAGACCAGGTGGCCACCGAGGCCTACCAAGCGGCATCACTGATCCGGGTGACCTAAAATGAGGCTGGTGTAATGGTCCTCCTAAGTGGAGGGCTGAAGGGTCTGGCACAAGCCACATGCCTGCGGGTCGGCTGAGCCCCTAAGCAGTAGATGACGTGAGTGCATCGGTGTGCAACATTTTTGGTTGCACACCAAGCACCACTTGAAGACAGGACCTGCTTTGGAGTCCCTCATGGTTCATTAAGAATGGAGAGGCATCAAACTGCTACAAGAAAAAAGTCTCGACCGAAAAACATTTTGGAAATAATAGGGCCTACACAACATGGAGCTGCGATGAAGAGAACCTGATGCTTCCAGTGGAAAGGAAGTTCTGACATTACGGGGCAGTACCGAGGAGGATACCACCCCGGTGAGTGGGAGGAGCCAACTTAAAGACCTTCTGGCCTCTTCTTAAAGAGAAAGAACTCTGCCAGAAGTGTGAATAGTAACACCATATCCACGCCCCTAAAATGTAGTTATGTAACAACTTACCCTAACAGTAAATCTTCGAGAGGAGCTCTTGCAGCAGGCAACACCAGTAGGACTGAAGCCATCAGGTGCCAGGACCACATGGAAAACTTCTAGCTAGCAATCTACCATGGGGGACCACCCCCACCAACATCAGCATGCTGGTGTCCACCTATCCTATAAAGGGGGCAGTCCCCCAGTCCTACTTCAGTTCTCCACCAGAGACCCCAGTGCAAAATGTAAAATGGAGAACCGAGGAGGTTGCTCAGAACCGAGGACAAGAGGAAGAAGTGCAAAGGAGAAGCCGCTATTATGGGGAAGAGAGAGGAAAGACACCTGCTGCAAGAGCTCCTCTCAAAGATCTGCCATTACGGTAAGTTCTACATAACTGTACTATCTTACTTGAGGTGGCTCTTGCAGCAGGCAACAACAGTAGGACTGAGTCCCAAGCAGTACCGGAACCTACCCAAAGGGCAGCCGGGAGAAGGCAGAAGATGTCAACAGACAGTTCAGGAAAGTAGTACTTGAAGGACTGTGAATCTGAAACTGGCCCTGCATCTGGAAGCGATGTCCAGGCTGTAATGAAGGACAAAGGTGTGAACCGAACTCCAAGTGGCAGCTGCACAGATGTTCACAGCAAACACATTCCTGAAACAGGCGGTAGATGCTGCCATACCTCTGTTGGGGTGTCCCAAGGGCTTGTTGTACTTCAGGTAACAGTAAACAATGCAATTTGCTAACCATTACGACAAACACTGTTTCAAAACAGGTGCCCTTTTCTCTTGGGGCAAATAAAACAAACTGATCGGTCTTTCTAACCAGTTGGGTGTGATTTGTGTAATAATGGAGCACCCTATGAATGTCCAAAGTATGCAGTAAGGCCTCCCTGGATAGAATACTAGGGGAAAAAAGGCAGGTGGATGGATTGGTTTAGCATGAACTCAACCACCTTAGGCAGAAAAGTACAATTACTTAAGAACTCATCAGTAACAGTATATCTTCAAGAGGAGCTCTCACAGCAGACAACACCATTAGACTGAAGCCGCAGGTGCCAGGACCACATGGAAAACTTCTAGCTAGCAGTCATTAGCGTGAGACTGCCCCCTGATGTCGGCCCACCCATGTCTGCCTGTGGTATAAAAGGGCAGTCCCCAGACCAACCTCAGTTCTCCACCGAGACCCCAGCACATACAGAAACTGGAGAACCAAAGTGGTTCTCTACATCGAGCAAAGCGAGGTAACAGTGACTGAGAAGCAGTTACCAAGGTGATGGAAGGAGGGAAAGAAGCACCTGCCTCAAGAACTCCTCTCAAAAATATACTGTTACAGTAAGTTCTTACATAACTGTACTATTTTACTTCAAGGGGGCTCTTGCAGCAGGCAACACCATTAGGACTGAGCCCAAAACAGTGTAAGGACTGACCCCAGTCAGCTGGGAGGAGGCAGAGGGCTCTCAAGAGAGATGCCCCTGCAGGACTGCAAGTCCAAAGTCTGCCCTACATCTAGACACAACGTCCAGACTGTAATGTAGAAAAAGTGTGTACAGCCTCCAAGTGGAAGCTGCACAGATATCTGCAGTGGACACATTCCTGAAAGAAGCAAAAGAAACAGCCATGCCCCTGGTAGAATAGCCTTTAACTGGACCTGGTAAAGGCTTGTGGTACTTGCGGTAGCAATAAAATGGAAATGACATACCTACCGTGATTCTTGATCTTCTTGGACGAAGTCTCCACCACTCATTCACACTAATGGGAGTATGCCGGAGGTGCTAGGACCCAGTGGGAGCCAAACTTTTTCAGGAGTGCATTTGCTGAGATGGAGTTGTGAGGGAGTGGCACCACGAGCCAGGCTTGTGCAGTATAGACTATCTCAGCGTCAACCCTCCAACCGCCTCAGTACCTTTTTTTCCAAGGAGGTGTAGCGTAACTAACCCATAGAGGTCTAACTTAAAAATCAGACATAAGATAGTCCGAATGACCCATGTAAGAAGGATCAAATAATCAAGACTTCACAGCCCAATGATTAAAGTAGTGAAGACCATAAACAGAGAAGTGAGCTTGGGGAATGGCGGGTGGGCATGTGAATGAGTGGTGGAGACTTCCTCCAAGAAGATCAAGAATTACGGTAGGTACATAATTTCCATATCTTCCTGGACATAAAGTCTCCACCACTCATTCACATTAATGGGAGAGTACCGAGCTAAAATAATCCCCCCGAGATGGGTGTCAGGAGACAGGAGCTCACTTTTTAGGACAGAAGTCCATTAAGAATTGTCCTGCCAAAGGACTCATGTTGTCTGGCAAGGACGTCCAAGGTGTAGTGCTTAACAAAAGTATGCACAGAGCTCCAGGTAGCCACATTGAAATGTCTGCAATGGGGACATTGCGAATTTCTGCCAGAGATGCTGTGACTGCTCTGGCAGAGTGAGTACACCTGCCTCCAGCTTCGACCTGTGCCATGAGTAACAGTGGTGAAGTGCCACCAATCACGCTTGAAATGCACCTGACAGCAACAGGCTGACCCAGCTGGGTCATGCTGAAGGAGACCAACAGTTGCTGAGCCTTGCAATTTCTTTAATTTTGTCCAGATAGAACCAGAAGCTCTATTTACATCCAGAGAATGAAGGTATGCTCTCCTTCATTCTGGAAGTTAACAAAGTAGGTAGGTAGGAAGGACTAAAGGTCGATTCAGATGAAATTCTGAGACAACTTTGGAAGGAACTTAGGATGAATCCTAAAAGTACTTTGTCCTTGTGAAACACAGTATACTGGGGAGGGGGTCTGTGACCAAGGCGTGTATTTGTGATACCTAAGAGCAGAAGTAATGGCCACCAGGAAGGCCATCTTCCAAGTGAGGAATTTCAAATGCAAGTAGCTAGAGGCTCGAAAGGTGTACAGTGAGCATGTCAGCACAAGGTTAATGCCCCAGGCTGCAACTGGACATCTAATAGGAGGTCTGGTATGCAGAATGCCTTTAAGAAACCTCTTAACTACAGGTAACTGAGCCAGAGACATGGAAAGTACTGGCTCATGATATGCAAAATTGCACACAAGGTGAACTTTGACCTAGAGTATTGCAGACCTGTGTTTGAGAGGTCCAAGAGATACTCCAAGACTTTATTCAGTGGGCAGGAAAAGGGATTCCAAGAGAATTTTGCACACCAGATAGAGAAACGCTTCCACTTAGCTGTGTAGATTTTTCTGGTAGCTGGCTTGTGTGCAGCTAAGAATATCTGAAACTCTACGAAACATTAAACTTGTTCACCTCTATCTCCTAAGGAGCCATGCATAGAGGTGAAGAGACCTCAAGTTGGGATGAACTACAGGGTCCTGGGTCAGAAGGTTCATCTGAAGGGAAGCGGTTTTAGAGGGTTTCCGATAGTCTGTTGATTAGAGGAAACCAGATCTGTGAGCCAAAATGGGGCATTGAGAATCATTCTGCCCCCCTGCCTCCAATTTGAGCAGTACTCTCTGAATTGGGGGAAGGGAGAAAATCGTAAAGAAGCGTTTTGTCCACGTAGCCTGAATGCATCCTGACAAGAAATGTCAGGTCCTGGATTTCTGGAGCAGAAGAGAGGCAGTTCTGCGTTGAATGGGATGCAAAAGGTCCAGGTCTGGAGTTCCCCACTCTTGAAGAGTCACTGAGCGAGCGTTAAGTCGAGAGACCACTCGTGAGGATCTGTCCCCGTTCTGCTGAGATGGTCTGCTAGCTCATTTGGACTCCTGGCTAGTGAACCACCTGAATCAGAGCTCTGTGCTCTAGACACTATTCCACACTCTCATTGCTTCCATGCATAATGGTAGATGTGCACAACCCTACTTGTTGATGTAATACATCACTGCCTTGTTGTCTGTTTGAAGGAGAATGTTCTTGTGACAGAGTATGTCCTTTAAAGCTCAGACTGCATAGAGGATGGCTCTCATTTCTGGAATGTTTATGTGGAGTTGAGACTCGTCCTGGGACCATGTGCCCTGGGTGGGAGATCCTAGCAGTGAGCTCTCCAGCCCATCAGGAAAGCGTCCGTGGTAATGGAGATCTGAGGATCCAGAGGGCGAAGGATAGCCTTCCAGACGGTTGTCCTCCTGAGACCACCAGATGAGGGACTGTTTCAGAGGTTCTGTCACCTTGATGTAAAAGGACAGGATGAGTGGCTGTTGACCACCAAGTACTGAGCATCCACTGAGTGGTTCTCATGTGGAGATGAGCCAAAGGTACAGTGAAAACCGAGGATGCCATGAGACCCAGCATCTGCTGCATCGAGAGAGCTCGAACTGAGCTGTTCTCTTGATGAAGCAGGCCATCTGAAGAATATCACTCCTTCTAACCTCCGGAAGGAAGGCTTTCACGAGGAAGTGTCCAGAAGGACTCCTATAAATAGAAGCTCTGGGAGGGCTGCAACTGTGACTTTTGAGGTTTAGCAGGACTCCCATGGACATGAGAAATCTGAGGCTGCGCCATGGCCTCCAGAGTCTCTTGTCTGGAGGGACTTACAGAAGCCAGTCGTCCAGATATGGAAATACTTGAATTCCGATTTTCCTTAAATGTGCCACGAGAACTGCACAGCACTTTGTAAAAACTTGAGGCGCACAGCACTTTGTAAAAACTTGAGGCACCGAGGATAGCCCAAAGGGCAGGATTCTGAATTAATAGTGTTGACCCAACGCCACGAACCTTAGGTATTTGTGGTGTTTTAGTTGTAAGAGAATGTGTTGGGAGGTGTCCTGCATGTTCAGGGAGGCTAGCCAATTGAGTTGATGAATCAAAGGTAGCAGGGTACAGAGTGATATCATCTTGAACATTTCCTCGTAGAGGAATTTGTTTAACTTTCTGAGATCGAGAATAGGGTGTATGCCACCAGTTTTCTTTGGAACCAGAAAGTAATGGGAGTAGAAACCTGTGTTTAGTTGATCCAGTGGGGCTACTTCTACTGCCCTGTTGTTCAGAAGGCCTTGCACCTTGGAAGCAAGAAGGTCTGACTGCACTGCAGAATGCCTGGGCTGTCACTTGTGTTACACGAGGTCCCTGCACCCTTACTGGTACCCTCAGAGGTACACCGTAGACAGCTAGTGTATAGGCATGTTATACTAACATATAGGGCTAAGGGCATCTACTGTATAAGAGTAGATGTCAGGATATGTACGCATATTATTGTAATACACTTTGCTTGCTAATACATATATATTCTACAGTATGGATTTTCTGTGTATTTCTTATTTATAAGATGCTAGTACACCTGTGTCCTTGGAATAATTATGATATGTAAGTTGGCATTGCCACCTTTTGGTGATTTGTACTACTACACTGAGTTATGTAAGACTCTGTATAAGAACTCTTTTGTTTCACAAACTGATGACTACTACAAAATTGTATAATGTTATCTTGGACCATGGAGCCTCCTCTAATTTAGCCAATAGGCTCATCTCTATAACTAGACATGTTTCTATCTTACAGTAACCACAGTAATTATCACAGGTATATAATGTGATACACTAAGTCTTGTACCTGGAGATCCAAGAGACACAAAGAAACCTTGAGGTATAGGGAATGCTTAGCACTGGCTCCTGGTTCATATTGGTAAGAACTGCTTAGGGCAACTGTGATTTTATCCTTTTTGGTAGTAATAAACTCTAATGCAACGTGTCTGTGATTACTTGCATTCCCAATATAGCCAAGAACCTGAAAGTGAGGTTTAGACCTCCTAACACTTGGGAGGATGATCCAGGGGGGTTCCTACAGATTGAGAGGGTACCCCTCACGTATTATCCTGAGGATCCATTTGTCTAATGTTATAGACTTCCACTGGTCATAGAACTGAGTCAGATGACCTCCCACTGCCAAAGAAGAGTCCCCCTCGGACAGCTGAGGTTGGACCTGGGCCGGAAACTCAGAGGGTGGCACGCTGCGTTTTTGGGCTCTGTGCTTTCTGCTGCATTTTCTTTTGTGGCTGAGAAGTTATGGTCTGTAGTAGCTCTGAGGAAACCTCTGACTCGGGCAGAGCTTCTACCGTTGCTTTGAATGAATGCCAAAGAACATACTCGTATTGAGAAAAATAACCCTGGTAGCTAGCAATATGTATGCCCAGAGTTGAAGCAGCAAAGACCTGCTTACCCAAGGTGTTGATCTTGCAAGATTGTTTGTTTATAGGATGGGCTGTGGATTCCTGAGGAAGGACAGCCTTATCATTCTCTGCCAGGACCACTAAGGCATCAGCAAAGGCCTGTGAGGCCAAGATGGGGTGATCCTTGGGAGGGGCATATTTCCTATCTATGGACTTGGCCACAGAGGAAATAAGAAATGGATTCTTCCACACCATCTGGGAAAGAGTCTCAAAAGAGGGCTGCACCAGGGGGGTTAAATCCATAGGGATTTCGGAACATACAGATAATGGGCGCAGAAGCTTCCCATGATCGATTTCCTAGTCTGAGAGAAAGAGTAGAATTTAAGTTCTTGAACAGAGACTTAAAAGAAAGATCTTCCACCACAGGCTCTGCAGGAGGATTGATCCCTGCCCCAGGGCAAAATCAGCATCAACATCATCACCCAGCCGAAGATCAGGATCAGGCTCAATATCATCTCCTGACAGTCAAGGGACTGTATAGACAGGAAAGGAATGGAAACCAGGAGTAAGAAGAACAGAAGAAGACAGAATTGGAGTCAAAAACCTCTGTAAACTATGCAGCACTGTCAAACCACCCACTGGTGCTGTTGAAGAGAGTGGAGCCGAGAACAGAGACGGTGCCAACACAGAAAAGGGTACCAAGTGTGGTGCCAACATGGAGTGTGGCACTGACCACAGTGCGACCACCATGGCACCAACCACTACGATGCCAACCACAATGATGCCAACCACCACCCCCGGCACCGCACATGGCACCGACACCACCCCAGCACTGAGAACGGTGCTGACAGAGCATGCAGTGCCATGAACGGTACCAACACATCATGTGGTGCCGAAAAAGGACCTCAGTACACGAGAAGCTGGCACCACAGGCAGCGGCACCCTGCAAAAGTCTGAACTGTGATTTGAAGGTAAAGAATGAAAAATGGCAGGAGATAAAGGCATCAGTGTGGACCCCTGCACTGCAGCCATATGAAGGGGATAGACACCAGAGTGCAGAGTCAACGGCACTGAAGAAGGTGCCACGTGACCAGGAAGCCCTAACCGCCCCACCTACCGATCCAAAACTGAAAGCCCCGGTGATGGACTGGTCGTTCAGGCAGTCAGAACAAAGTCCGAGCCCACTGCTCCATAAAAGCAGCCCAATGGTGAAACTGCTCATGGGAAGCCCCTCCAACAGACGGTGAGGGGCTCAGATGTCAAGGAAGCTGGCAGTCAGAGACAGAAACCAGAGACTCCAAAAGAGGCAGAGACCAGCCCCTGACCTCAACAATAGACTGTCTATGCACAGATGTACCAGAGGGCAACTTCCAGTGATGCCGTTTCTTCTTCGACCGGTGGGCCTAACGGTGCCATGAATGGGACCGTTGATTTTCATGCTTTCGAGGGGACCACCCATCCCTGCCCCAAGCACTGGACTGTCTGTTGTCAGCCCCCCCCTCCAGAGACACCCAGCCCGGCTGACTGAACAGCTTTCATACGAAGTCTCCCTACCGTCACCTGTTCCACTCATGGTCGGCTGAAGACTTCTTCGTGTACAAAAGTAATTTTATTAAATGTAATCTGTACTTTTCATGATAAAATACAAAATAATAAAAACTGAAAACTGAGCTGCAAGTTTGAAGCTCGACTCCCAGCGGGTGAGCAATGTCATCACTGAAGCGCACTCGGCGGCAGGAAAAAAGGAACTGAGGCAGTTGGAGGGTCGATGCCGAGATAGTCTATACTGCATGAACCTGGCTCACAGTGTCACTCCCTCATGGCTCCATCTCGGCGCCGGCCCTCCTGAAAAAGTTTGGCTCCCACTGGGTCCTTGCACCTCCGGCATACTTCCATTAGTGTCATTAGTGTGAATGAGTGGTGGAGACTTTATGTCCAGGAAGATCAATGCAATTAACCAACCATTTGGACAAACATTGCTTTGAAACAGGAGCCCCTTCTTTCCTGGGGCAAATGAAACAAACAACTGATCAGATTTGCTAATGGCTTGGAGTGCGGTCTAAATAATAGCGAAGCACCAGGTGGGTATCCAGAGTATGACGTAAGGCCTCCCTCGATTACAATACTCTGGGTAATAGGCAGATGGATGTCTTGACTCAGTGCAAACTCACAACACCTTAGGCAGAAACTTAGGATTAGTCTGCAAGGATACCCTGTCCTTGTGGCAATCTAAATAAAGGCTCTTTACACATTAGCGCCTGAAGCTCAAGAAATCTGTCAAGCAGAGTAACAGCAACTAAAACAATGTTTCGCTGACAGAAAGCAGCTCATGACATGTAGCAGGCTCAAAAGGAGGTAAAGTAGCTTCTTTAAAACAAACAAAGGTCCCATGGAAGGATGTGGTCCCAAATGGGAGGCTTCAGATGTATCATGCCCCGCAAGAAAATGCTGGAGAGATCCAGCTGGGCAAAAGTCTTGCCTTCAATAGGTGTATGGTACGCAGAAATGGCCAATAAGTGCACCTTAAGGGAGGAGTAACTCAGACCCGAGTCTGATACGGAAAGGAGGTACTCGAACGAGATTCATTGGACAGGTGAAGGGATCCGGGTGACGAGTGGTGGCCCATACACAAAACTGTTTCTACTTCATAGCATAAGTGGCTCTAGTGGAAGGCTTCCTAGCTGCCACTAGGACATCTGTCACCTGGGAAGATATCCCAAATCAGGCAACTGCTAAGTGTGCAGGAGCCATGCATGAAGATGCAGTGACTTAAGGTCCAGATGGACCAGCGTGCCTTGCTCCCGGCAGAGTAAGACAGAGCACGGGGCAGGGGGATCAGAGGTTCCACAGCTAGTTGCTGGAGGAGTGGAAACCATATCTGGTGTGGCCAGTATGGAGCTGTTAAGAACATCTCTGCTCCCTGACTGCAACTTGAGAAGAACTCTCTGCAGTAGTGGAAAGACAGGAAAGGAGTACAGAAACCTCCCTGTCCAGGAGAGGGACAACGATCTCACCAGAAAACACCAGTCCCTGGATCTAGTGAGCAGAAAATGAAAATGACATACCTACCATAATTCTTGATCTTCCTGTGTATCTTCACCATTCATCACTGTTGGGTGACTGGCTGTAGACAGGCACCCTACGGGGACTATTTATTTATTTTTGGTGAGGGAGGAGCCAGCGCACATCCCACAAGGCAAACATTGTTGCCATTTGTGGTTGAGCCAGTAATATTGATCCTACTCCACCTCAGTTCTGCACTCCAGAGAGACAGAAGGAAAGGAGGTATAGAGAAAATAAGGGTGGGGCAAGGGAGCACAAGAGACAGCAAAAGGAAAAAGAGCAATTGAAAGAAAATAAGTCGACGAGAGGACAGAGAAGGAGAGGGACCTGTTGGTCATGGGCCGAGAAGAACCCAGTCCCTGGAAGACCAAAGGGAGGAAGAGAGAAGAGAGAAAGGGATAGAAAAAAAGAGAGGTTTGAAGGAAAGCAGAATGACGGAGGGATGCCAAGACTCATCAAGACAAGGGCTGATCGGAGATCACTAAGATGGATTCAAGGGAGGTTCCGAAGATTTGAATAGTCCCGATGGGTAAAGCTGTCCCTAGCCCTGATCCCAACTCCTTAAGGAAAATCCTGCTCTGCTCTCCCCCACAGTTACTGTAAGGAGAAAACCAGGTTTTCGGGGGGGAGAGGGTAGAGAAGGGACCCCCAAGATAATACCATCTCCACATGGGGAAAGTAAGAGAGAGAAGACAACAAGGGGCAAGGGAGTTATGGCCAGCCCCAAAACTACCCCATCCTGGAGACCGAGAGTTGGAACTCATGGGATGGGTGCATCCCACAAAGCAGTTTAGGATAGAGGAGGGGCCCACCAGAAGACCCCAAGGAAAAAACATCCTAAAGGGCCCCACTCTCCCCTTTCCAATACCCCTGCAATGGCCTCCTTTCAGCCTGCCAGAAAGGAGGGAAAGAATTCAAAGGGGGAGGGGGTGAGTAGGGAGGTGGTATGGCTCAGGGACTGAGGCCTTGTGAGGGGAAGGTGGGAGGGATTCAGTGATGAATGGTGAAGGTACACAGGAAGATCAAGAATTACGGTAGGTACATCATTTTCATATCTTACTTGTGTAAATCTTCACCATTCATCACTGTTGGGTGAGTACTGAGCTCCCCCCGAAGGGTGCCCCGAGAAGCCCTGAAGGAATAACATTCCTCTGTCCCCCGAGGGGAAGAATGGGGGGAGGGGGACCCTCTGCTAGACAGTTAGGGCTGGGACTGGTCAGGATGAGGTGGGGTCCCCTGAACCCTAGGGAAGGAAGGTGCCCTGAAGTTCCTGTCTCATCCTGCTGGAAAAGAATTGGTCCCCTGGAAGGAAGAGGCCAGTAACCTATGCAGGGCCAAAGGTGACAACCTCTAAAGGTGAAGCCATGCCATCTGCCTGATGCAGATCGCTGTCCCTGCAAGCCATGAAGTGACTTTACTGGCATCGTAAGATGCCCTTGACTGGTACCTTGCCAACTCCAGGCCTACCACAGAGAGGGCTATGGCTTGTCGGGTAGAATCCAAATTGGGCAGCAATGCTAGTTCACGGCTCAGTCTGGATCAGCCTCCAAATCATCTGGCTCCAAAGAGGAGATGACTCAGAAGTGCTCCAGACTGGTGGCCCCGGGGGTTCCCCCACTCACGGCACCGCAAGCGGCACTGTGAGCTGGCCCTTCACCCCTCTCAGTGCTGCCCCAATCACTGGAGCCATGAACAGCACCAGGATCTGAGATGGTGCCATAGGGTGGTGCTGAAGAACGCCCTGCACCAGGACCCACAGCCATGGGGTACAACAACAGGGGAGCCTGCACCTCCAAAGAGGTGACTGCTAGAGTGGTGCTCCCGGCCCGGCCATGAACGGAGCAGGACTGGACCTCCGGCACCACGGTAGGAACCTTCTCTATGGCAAGACATGAAGAAGAGGAGGCCCCCTCTTCAGTGGACCATGTAGGCTCAGGAAGGGACCCAGAGGAAGAGCTGAGCATCCTGCGCTTGGATCGACACGAGCGACAATGCCCCGCGAAAGTCAGCAGGGCCCTGACGACTTTTAACACACAGTGCTCCAGAACTTGGTGGTCCATCAAGAAGCAGGCATCACAGGAATCCATGTCATGTTGAGGTCCAAGGCAGGTGAGGCAACCTACATGCTGGTCAGTAACGGAGACCTGTTGGCTGCAGGGACACAGACGCATGGGTGGCCGACTCATTTTCTTTGACCATTTTTTCCCCCCCGAGGACCAAGCATGATGTGTACAGTAACTTAAAACACAAATCAGAAAAGACTTGATGCTGCTCAATAAAAAGGAACGACCTTACCAGAATGGAAATGGCATCAGTGAGGTAGCAGAACCATGGTGGAGTCGCAGGATGGAGTTGAACAGCTCAGAGGCGCGATGTCAGACTAGGCTGAACAGAGAAACTTGAGTGAGATGCTGTCTCAACATCTAGAGAAGCAGAACTGAGGAGAGGATCCAACAGCCATTACTGGCCAACCCACGAGCACCATGCAATGCGTCAGCAATGTGGGCGGTGCCAATGGTGCCGACTCCTCCTACAAAAAAAAATCTCCCGCAGGATACGCCTGTCTCCAGCCAGCCACTCAACAGTGATGAAAATATTAACTGCACTCCAGAGATAAAATACAACAGCAAGAGAAAATGTCAAATTCAAAATATTTATTGCTGACCCCCTTATGAAGCCTTAGGGAGAAGGCGAAGCGCTGGGTATCTTGTGTCTGTGTAATTGACCAACATTTATTTTGTAGAGCAAGTTGGCTCAGCAACAATTTATTTTGAATTATGACATTTCTCTTGCTGTTGTATTTTATCTCTGAGTGCAGTTAATATTTTCTTCAAGTCTGGGACTGGTCTCCTATAACTGCACCCACCAACTTAACAACAGGACGCTGGGGCAAAGTTTTGGAATTTCACTCAGCAGTGATGAATGGTGAAGACTGACACAGGGAAGATCAAAGCCAATCCCCTGAAGAATTAGGGGGAGAAGGCTGGGTAGACTTTCCATCCTGAAACGTTTTTACTCTATGTGCTGGTTCAGGTGGCTGAGGTCTAGAATGGAACACAGGTCTCCGGTTTTCTTTGGAACCAGGAAGAAATGAGAATAGAATCCCTTCCTCTTTGTTCCGATGGGAGCGGGTTCTCTGATCGGGTTTCACAGGAGCGCCTGAATCTTCTCCTGGATAAGGGCTATGTGGGCCTGAGGGTAATGAGATGGCAGGAGTGGATTGTCCAGGGCATCTCCAAGAACTCTAGAGTGTGTCCCATTTCCATTAACTGAAGAACCCATTGGTCTGAGGTTATTTTGTGCCATACCTTTAAGTAAAAAGAAAATGACCCCTCACCACCTCCCCCAGGGCTTTGGCTGGGGGGGGTTGGGTAAAGCAGCCAGGCTGAAGAACCAGGGACAGGCAGTGCAGCCTGGGAGGTTCTGGGGGCCCTGGGGGCTGAAGCTCCAGTAGCTTGGGTAGTGGCCTTTTGCTTAAAGGCAGTTCTAGGCTGTTGGCCCCTGGATTGTTGCCTGGAGGACTGATGAAAGGACTGCCACTGGGAAGATTTAGGCTGAGAGCAGTACAAAGTGTGTACCGAATGCAAAGTCTTGCCCGAGTCCTGTAGGTAAGTGATGATATTCTGGGAATCCTCACCGAAAAGGACAGGGCTTCTGAAGGGGGCATCCAAGATTCTGGATTGCACATCCAGAGCAAAATCTGAGACTCAGACAGGAGTGGTGATGAAGGCAAACTCCTGTAGCTGCAGCTCTGCTGGCAGAGTCAGCAGAGTAATAGGCTCGGAGAACATGAGTAAACACATCAAGCCTGACTTCAGAATGTAGCAGCTCAGTCTTGCTGGGACTATCTGGTTGAGCTTGTGCCACCTCCAAAGCCTTCTCCACAGGGCATTCTGGTACTGGACCATGTGGGCTAGAATGTTCGGGAATGGATAGTGTAGGTAGATGAGGCATAGACCTTTTGCCGAATTGGTCCACCTGTCCGGAATCTGTGTTTGGAGGCTGAGTGCTAAGGTGCCTGGGCCAGTTAGAGCCATCATGGGCAGTGTTAATGACTACAGAGTCAGTCTCTGGATGCTCCTCATAAAAGGGCTCATCTCTTGGAGCATTATATAGGTGATCTGCTTTCTTGGACATCACCTGAGTAGTGGATGGATGCTTCAAGGTGGCCTTATTGACGTCCCTGAAGGACTCAATAAGGGGTGGAATAACCAAGGGTAGGGACTCATTTTTGCAAAGAAAGAAGGCCAGATGACATCGCTCGGGGTCCATTTCCTCTGCGTCCCAACCCATAAGGGACTGGATGTGCCTCTTCACATCCATAAAAGTAGGATCATCTGGAGGAGATCAGGGGGTATCCCTGGGTTCTTGTGGTTCTGATGGCATCAGAGTCTTCAGATACATCTGAGGAGGAGGAATGTCTACCCAATTCACCTGAGTCTGGAGAAGAAGATGGCAAGTGACAGTGCTTTCGTCGGTGAGTCCTCGGATGGCTGGTGCCAGCCTCATCAGGCTGTGGAGTTGGTTCTTTAGGAGGTGGCATTGGAGTCTTCCTAGGAGGGACCTTATCCTTATCCAGATTTGTAGGAGGGTCCCAGGAGTAGGTGAGGGCCTCGAGGATTCCTTATCCTTAAAGACACCCACCAAGCTGCAAACAAAGCATTAAGATCTGTGACTGAGGGAGCCTGCAGGGGGGCAGGAGTAAAGAGTCCCTGGCATCAGTTCCTTAGGCTTTGGTAACCTGAGTGTCAGTCCCTGGGAAGCTGAGCCATCTGGCACCAGTCTAGCAGAGTCCAACAGACTTGGCGTCGGACCTCTGGTGTCAGCTGAGACGTGATGACAGGGCTGACCAGCAAAGCAGAGGGTTGTGCACCACGGCTGAGGCATCATTGGGTGGCTGTCATCGACTGGACAGGTGTAGGCAGGTGCCAGTTTGGTGATTCAGCCAGCGCCACCCAAGAAGGAGAGGCCTGTCCTGGGTAGCAAGCCTCCCAGCAGGGCAGAGGTGTCACTCACGGGGAAGTGAGCGCATGCCCCGAGAGTTGCTTGGTGGCATCAGTCCCTGAAGTCAAGGCCAACTTAGCTGACACCCAGACTGGGAGGGTGACAGACAAAGACCAGTCACCTGAGGAGGACCTGGTTGAACCACCTGGCTGAGGACCCGCAGGATGTAAGGGCCTGAACATTAGGGGCTCGGAGGCTGGAGATGAAGTCCTGAGCCCTACAGAACCACCACCAGAAATGGTAATGAGCGTGGTTGGTTTAACCACTGGGAGCCCGGAAGGAGTGAGCACTGCTGGAATGGAAGAGGCCAACCTCCCACGTGAGGAAGACCCAAGATAGGTCCCGGACTTGCGCAGGGACCTGGAATGGGAAGCTGACCAGGGTTTGTCCCTATGCTTCTCCCAGTGTTTGTGCTTTCTGCTGGACTTCTCTTTGTGAGATGAAGAAGTCGAAGCCCTGGAAGCTGGGGAAGAAGAGGTGATTTTGTGGAGCCCTTCTCCATCACTGTTAATTTCTGCTGGAGCAGGAAGGCTTCCATGGTCCTCTGGCAGTGTAGCCTGATGCGCTGGTTGAAATCCTGGCAGTACTGGCTGGTTTCAGTGTCATGGGACCTAGGCAGAGCAGACAAGAAGCATGGCCATCCTTATGGGAAGCTTGCCTTACAAGCACACTTCATCACCACTGCTCTGAAGAAGAATGGAGAAGACTTGCAAGAAAAGCTATAAATAGAAGTATAATAGTAAAATAATAAAGCGCATGTAAAAGCGTGAAGAAAACTGTGGTCAACTAGAGCAGAAGGTGTCTGTGAAGGTCAGACTTGCAGGTCGTCGGGCGGAAAAGAGCTGAAGTTGGGCTGCAGGACCTCCTCTTTTATACCACAGGTTGACCTTGAGGCGGGCCAACATCAGGGAGAGGTCCCGCTAATGACTGCTAGCTAGAAGTTTTCATGGGTCCTGCGCCTGCCGGCTTCAGTCCTAATGGTGTTGCCTGTAGCAAGAGCCACCTCAAAGTAAGATCTTAGGATTAGTATGCAAAGACACCCTGTCTTTTTGAAAACCTAAGTAAGGCTCTTTACACATCAGAGCCTTAAGCTCAGAAATCCTTCGAGCAAAAGTAACAGCAACTAAAAATAACACTTTCCCCGACAGGAAACCCCGGCAGGTCGCAACAAGTGGCCAAGTGAGTTTTTCCAAAAAGAAAAAGACCACATGGAGGGATAGGGTCCCAAATGGGAGGATTCAAATGTAGGATACCCCCAAGAATGTGCGGATACTCCAGTTGGGCAACAGCTTTGCCCTCAATAGGTGCATGGTACACAGAGAAGGCGGAAAGGTGCACCTTAAAAGAGGAATACCCAGGCCTGAGTCCAAAAGGAAGAGTAGGTACTCCAAAATCAGATTTACTGGACAGGTGAAGGGATCAAGGTGGTGAGCAGTGGCCCAAAGGGGCTAGCGCTTCCACTTCATGACATAAGTGGCTCTGGTGGGAGGCTTTCTAGCAGCCACCAGGACATCAGCAACCCTGGAGGAAATCCCAAAGTGGGCGTTAGCTAAATCTGCAGGAGCCAAGCATGTAGATGTTGGGACTTAAGGTTGGGATGGACTAGGGTGTCCTGTTCCTCGGAGAGCAAGCCAGTGCACAGGGGCAGGAACTGAGGTTCCACTGCCAGCTTCTGCAGTAGAGGGAACAAATCTGATACGACCAGTAGGGACTATGAGAATCATTTCTGCCCTCTCTGACCGAAGCTTGAGGAGAATCCTCTACAGGAAGGGAGGAAAGGCATAAAGAACCTCCCTTTCCAGAAGAGGGACAACGTGTTGCACCAGAAAACACCAGGCCCTGGATTGAGTGAGCAGGAAAGTGGCAGTTTTACGTTGAGTGGTGATGCAAAAGGTCCAACTATGGACGGCTCCACCAGTGGAAGAGATCTTTGACCACTGAGGACAGGGTTCCCACTCATGAGTCTTCAACCTGGATCAGCTTAGACTGTTGGTCAGGGCATTTTGGATGCCTGGAACATGGACGGCTGAGAATTCCAGGACATGCTCAATGGCCTAGTACAAGACTCTCATTGCCTCCCAACATAGGGGGTAGGAACAAGTGCCCCCGTTTGTGGATGTAGTATACTACCGACAAGTTGCCCGTCTGCACTAGCAGGGGGCCAGAAAGAATGTGCATCTGAAAGGCCTACAGAGCATGAGGATTGCCTGAATCTCCAGTACTTTGATGTGGAGATGCTCTTCCAACTTGGACCAGGTCCTCTGGGTTTGATGGTTGGCTAGGTGGGCACCCCATCCCAGACCCGAGGTGTCTGTAGTAAAAATCTGCTGAGGGGACACAGCGGGGAAGGGAACCCCTCACAGGAAATGCATGGTTCCGCACCACCCAAGACTCAAAGTCCTCCATACCACATCGAAGACCACCACCGGCTGATCCAGGTCTGGTGCATTGGTCCCATGGACCCAAAGTGTTCACTTGGGAACCCTCATATGCAAATGAGCCAGGGAAATTGTGTCTACAGCCACTTCCATATGCCCCAATAGGCGGAGGAATTTTCTAGTTGGTATCTGATGGCTGGAGGATACTAGCCAGGCCTGTGCCATCATGTGTCCTGCTCTGTCCATTGGCAGGAAGGCTCTGCCCTGGGATGAGTCCAGGACCACCTCAATATAATGGAGGCATTGGCCCAGAGAGAGACAAGACTTTGCAGGTTGACTGTTATCCCTAGGGCCTGGAAAAGCTGAAAGGTGCCTTCCAGGATCTGCAGCAAGAGGTCCCTGGATGGGGCTGTCAGCTGCCAGTCATCCAGGTAGAAAAATTACTCACCATAGTAATCTTGTTTCTTCTAAGGGAGTCTTATTGTATTCTGACTAATTCCAGTTGAACTACCCTGGAGATAAGAGTCAAAAGCCTTTATAAAATGGCAGGGTAAAATCCAGTAAGTTGATTGGTTCTTATTTAAGTGTAAAATATGGTTTACACATGGTTAAAAAAAGGACCGCTCAGCAGTGAACAGTCTGGAACTCAGATCAATGGGCATTTGGAACACAGGCATTTCAGTTAGCCCCCTACAGCCAGAACTGATCTTCCACCACAAACATGGTTGCTACCTTTACACTGTAAAAAACTTCAACTGGGCCCTAAAAATAAAACTACCTTAAATAAAAAATGAAACAAACTAATTAAATGTTGTTTCCCTGATTATCACACTCTCCTTACATACATAAGCAAATTAGAAACAATAAGTATTGTCTATAGTTTTCACTACAACTGTTTCTTTGCTGACAGTGAAAAATCCCCTTCTATCTTTACCTGCTCATCAGGGAACTCTCTTCTTCTTGCCCTGACAGTGAGATAATTGAGTCTCTGGCTGTAACAAAGGATTTTGTTGTCTGTGTGTGCAGTGTGTTAGGAGAGAAGCATTCTGTCAGTGGAACTGAGCAGAATTTTGAATCCATGTATTTCATGGTACACATTCTATGATAATCATTCCATATCTTGAATGTGGAGGAGAAAAACAAAGAAAAAAAACAGGAAGAAGAAAGTGGGCAATACTACAATGACATCATCAATGACATCACTTGCAGTGGGCGGAAGGACTATTTTATCACAAGTGCACACAAAAAAAATCTATTGTTTCTATATAAAACATGCTTTACCCAACAATAAAAAGTAAAAAAAAAAAAAAGGAGCTAATTTTATAAGCGCAATAAGGCACTCAGAGATGTGTATAAAACATTTTACAGTCGTCCAGCAGCTGAAGTCACTCGGTTTTTGGCCTTGTGCCTTACTGCTCCTGGCTGTGCTGTACAATTGTTTACATATGAACATATGAAGAAGCCAGCAGAAGAAGGTCATTTGGTCTATCAAGTCTGCTCGTATTTCAGGGTCCACAGCTTGAGCTACTGTTCCTGGCCTCCCTCCTCACTCTTTCCATCCTCCCTACCCATGATCCTTACCTTCCTCCTATGCCTGTCCCAGCCTCTCAAAGATGCCCACTGTCTTTAATGAGATGACCTCTTCCAGCAGCGCATTCTAAGTGTCCACCACCCTCTCTGTAAAAGATGTGCTTCTTGATATCCCTCCTAAACCTCCCGCCCTGCTGCTTAAGACTGTGCTCCTCGTGTTATGGTTGCCACTCAGCTTAAAGAAACTCTCCTTATCAACCTTATTTATCCCTTTCAAGTACGTGAAGGTCTCAATCATGCCTTCTCTCTCTCTCGCTCTCTCTCTCTCCTGTCTTCAAGGAAGTACATGTTCAGTGCCCTCAACTTCTCCTCGTATGCCTTGCCCTGCTGACTGGCTGTCATCTTTGTAGCCCTCCTCTGGACCTTCTCCAGGAGGTTAATGTCCTTTTTTTGAGGTGTGGGCACCAGTACTGAACTCCATATTCTAGATGTGGCCTTACCAGTGACCTGTACAAGAGCAGTATAACCTCCTCTCTCCTACTACTGATCCCCCTAGCTATGCATTCCAGTATCTTGTTTGTCTTTGCAGCTGCTTTCTCGCACTGTGTGGAGTGCTTCAGGTCACTAATGATCATCATTCCCAGGTCCTTCTCCTCCTCTGATGCTGATACTCAGACTTCACCCAGGTAGCACTCTGTCCTGGGATTCTTGCTCAATATGCATAACTTTACATTTCTTGGCATAGAAGCCAAGCTGCCAGATCCTGGACCACCTCCCAAGTTTTCCAGATCTTCCTGTAGGTCCTGTATCCCTTCAGCTGTGTCCACTCTCCCACAGAGCTTGGTGTCATCCATGAATATGCACATTCTGCCCTTAATACCATCCCCAATGTCACTGATGAAGACATTGTACAACACCAGCCCCTGCACCGAGCCCAGTGGGACCCCACTGGTTACCTCTCTGGTGCCAGATAACTCTCCCCCCCACAACCACCCTCTACACACACCCCTTCGTGCCTTATTGCTTACATATCCTAATAGTGGAACATTCAATAGGCTCGAGCTTGGTTTTCAAACCACTGTCCCTGGTACATTCTATGTAACTGCCAGATTCTTACGAGCAACTATAATAACAACAAAAAATTTAAATTACGTACCTACCATAATTCTTGACCATTCTGTGTATCTTCATCATTCATCACTAGTGGGTATAGCAGCACCAGAGCTAGGACTCCATGGGAGATTTATTTATTTATTTTTTTCTCATCATGGGCAGAGTCGGTATGAGAGCCAGCGCTGCCCGCCCAGACTGACGTTCCACATGGCGCTCGGGGATTGGCAGTTAGCTGCCATCAACTCTGCCTTAGCCCCAGTTCTGACACGCCGGAGTGTAAGGAAGGGAGGAGGGTGGGTTGAGGCAAGAGAGCCTAATGGATAGATAAAAGTAAAGTAATAATAAACTAAAAGGAGAAATTAATGACGGAGGAGACAGAAGAAGAGATTAAAACAGGAAATTGGGGAGAAAGGGCCCCAATCTCTGGAAGGAGAGGGAGGAGAGGTAAGGGGAGGGGGGAGAATAGCACACCCTCAGGAGTGAAATGCACACTGACATCTTTAGAAGACTATAGCCCAGCCCTGAACTATAGAGCTCAGCTGCAGGAGACAAGCAGAAGTTGCAAGCAGCCTAGGTCTAGAAGACCAGACAATAAGAGGGTGCAGGCTGAGGGTGTGTCTCAAGCTCTCCCCCCTCCCTCCCAAAAAGGGGAATTTTAAACAGCCAAAAAGGCATGGGGGGGGGATCACAAATCATGAGTCTCTAAATAAAATATATACTGAGGAAGGGGGGGAGAGGAGGGCACCCCATCAGCTCCCAGGCTCCCCAGAATAAGGGAGAAGAGAAAGAGGCCCCAAGATCTCCATATAACCCCAAGAGATTCACCTGTGTGTCTCCACAGTCCCCTCCACCTAATCATGAGAGAGAGGAGAGCGAAGAAAGAATAGACACACAGGGGAGGGAGGAGGAAGTCCAAGACTGAGGGCCCACAGGGGAAGGAGGGTGGGATTTAGTGATGAATGGTGAAGATACACAGAAAGATCAAGAATATGGCAGGTACATATTTTCATATCTTATCTGTGTCAACCTTCACCATTCATCACTAAATCCCACCACCGAAGGGGGCCCTGAACTACTCTAAGGGACTAGGTCCCTTAGCCTCCAGTGGGTGAGACACTGAAGAGGAGAGCCCTTACAGGCCTGGGGAGGCCTGGGACTGATCTGGGTGAGATGGAGATCCCCCAGTGGGGGAAGGAGGGAGCCCCAAAAGCCTCTGTCTCACCCCTCGGGAGAAAAGATGGGTTCTCCAGTATGCGGAGTAAATCACCCTACACCGGGCCAGGGGTGATAACTGGGATAGGCAAAGCCATGCCATCTGCTGAAGGCAGATCACTGTCCCTACCACTCTGGATGCCACCTCACTGGTGTCATACGATACTCTTGCTTGGTGCCTTGCTAGCTCCAGGCTCTGCGCAGAGAGGGCAATGGCTTGCCTGGTTTTCTCTGAATCAGGCACTGAGGCTAGGAGCTGACCTAGTCTAGACCACAAGACCCTGTTGTAGTCTGCAAAGTGGACCTGATGTGCTTCAATAAAATGAGAGATCCATGCCGAGTAGAACACTCGTCTCCCCAGAAATCAAAATCCGCTGGAGTCCAAGTCAGGGGCGGGTCGCAGTAAGGGCACAAGGCCCAGAGGGGTGTCAGGGAGGTCAAGCCCAAAGAGGGATGAGGCAGAGAACCTGGAGACCTTGGGGAGTGCACACGCTGGCGAGGTCCCTTAAGGCTGGTACAGTGGAAAGAGATGTAGCCAGAGCCGATGTGATGCCTCCTGAAAAGGAATAGGCCAGGCGAGGAGCCACCAGGTGGGCTGCATAGTACTCACCTAAGAGGCGTCGTCACATGCTCGGGATTGTTGACTGGGACTGGGGAAAGGTGAAGCTCGTCTAACATTCTCGCAAGGAAGTACTGATAGGAGGACAGATCAGACGCTGGGAGATGTGGATCGAAGGTTCCTCTCTCTCCGTAGAGGGTGAAGACGAGTCCAGGTTCAGGGTCCATCTGCACGGGAGCATGGTGAAACACCTGCTGGTCCAAAGCATGGAGGTAGGTGGGGAAATGAGCAGCAAAACCTCTGAACTGTTCCCAGGTGAGAGGTCCACGAGGACCGGGAATACCTGGGACAACTGGAGATGGAGACAGAGGCTCGAGTTACAGGCTTCTGGCAACAGGAGAATGGTCTCTGTCAGGGCAGGGGGCTAACAGGAAACCCTTTGCGGGAGGGGATCTAAAGGCCGCCACAGCCAACAGGTGTTCAACTGGGTCGGAATGGTCAGAGTTGTGCCCAAAGGAAGAAATCCCCTGTGAGGTAACCGGGACTGTGTGAGTCCAGAAGGAAGGCCCCTGACCTCAGAAGTTAAAGTCCTTCTCGAGGACTCCTCCAGGGAAAGGTGAGGGTCTGCACTTCGACTCCTCCCAGAACCCAGCTGGGGTCTGGGGAAGGTGCGCCACGCCACACATCTACCTCTCAACCCTTCGGAATCAGAGAGGGACCTCGTCCTCATAGCCACCAGAGTAAGTAGCTGGCAACTCCGGGCAGCCTCCGAGGAGTCCACCCAGGGAACCGTACCCTCCCCCTCCTGGTGCGCCCCAGGTTGCCCCAAACTTGGGCTGTCCAAACACACCAAGGAGGGGGGTGCCCCAACTGGAGGAACAGCAATGCCAGTGACCCCAGATTGCACAGCAGTAGTCACGGGGACCACGCTGGCTGGTCAAACCCCCTGACCCTAAGGTCCACTGGCAACCGACCCCCAGAGGAAGGCTGAGAGGTGCTGAAACAGAGGGGTCTGAAGATTCTGAAGAACCTGGGAGCCAGTCTGGATCAGATCCAGAGTCCGCCTCTGAAGAGGCAGGCTCTGAGGTCCAATGCAAGACAACTTCCAGGCCCCTCCAGTTCCTGGACCCTGAAGTGGGCACCCTGTGATTTGGTGCTGCCAATGCCACCAGAGGGAAGCACAGCATCGCACCGGCACCGACACCCACCCCGTGCCGTGAACAGCCGGGAGTCAGGCACAACCGAGCTGCACTGGGCCCCCGGGTGCCGCCTGACTGCCAAACCTAACACAGCACCACACCTGACTCTGACACCCACCCCAGCACCATGAAGAGCACTGAAGTCAGGCACGGCGCCGCATAACACTCCAGAGCCATGAGCGGTGCCAAAGGTAGGACCAGCCCAGACCGCAGCACCGACTCCTTCCCTGGTGCTGCGAGTGGTGCCGAGAACAGGGATGGCACCAACTCCTGCCCCAGTGCCACGCATGATGCTGGGACCAGAACCAGGCCCAGAAACATCCAAACCACCACCCCCAGCACCGTCGAGAACTCAGAAGCCATGAGCAGCATCAGAAGAAATGGCGGTACTGAGAGAAGGCCAGACGCCAACTGTGGCATCGCACTCAAAGCACACGGTGCCACGAACGGAGCTGGGGTCAAGAGCAGCACTGAGGACAGTGCCAGTCCTGCACCCAAGGACCCTGAACATGACACCGAGGGAGCCTTCACCACCAAAGAGGGGACTGCTGGTGTAAGCCTCCTGACTGACCCCCAAGGGGTCGGCCTGAACTCCTGCACCATGGAAGAAACCCCGCTGCAGCAAAGGCTAAAGAGGTGGGGTTCCTCCTCCACAGGCCATATAGGACCAGGAGGAACCTGGATGAAAGGGCAGAATCCTCACCTTGGCCTGGCGACTAGCATTCATCCTTGCGAAAGTCGAACATACATCCAACCTTCAATGCACGGTTCTCAATTACACAGCATCTATCAAGAAGCAAATGTCAGAGTTATCCATCGTGGTTGGGGCCGAGGCAGGAAAGGCAGCAGTCATGCTGGTCCATCATGGAATAGAGGGGCCACAGGGGCACCGACGCATAGGGAGCTGCCCGCTCGCGCCTTTCTGCCCCCTGGACAAGACATGCCCAAACGGAAAATAAAATAGAAACAGTACCGATGCCACTCTAATAAAAGGAAAGGTCTTACTGGTAACTTGAAGCGATGTCAAGCAGGTGAGCAGAACCGGGTACTATCACTATGTTAACGCTAGAAGGATCAACGGATTCAGGGCCACAAACCATCGTCTCTCACGGTACCACACTTGATGGCGGAGAGAAAGAACTGGGGCTGGGGTGGAGTCGATCAGCTAACGGCCAACCCTTGAGCACCACATTGAACGCCAGCCTTGAGGGCAGCACTGGCTCTGTGTCGATTCCGCCCATGATGAAAAAAAAAAGTCTCCCGTGGGGTCCTAGCTCCGGTGCACTATACCCACTAGTGCTGAATGGTGAAGATTGACACATATAAGATCTAAACTATGCTAATCAACAGATATATATAAAATCTAACATAGTCTATTGACTAAGAACCCAAATATGGGGCATATAAAGACTTAAGTAACAGATGCCCAAGAATGACCACCCCAGTGATCCAGTATTTTCTAAAAATAACAGCTGGAGTGCAGTGACCCCCAGGTTCTAGTAGGGGAGGCAGGGTGGGAGGTCAGAATACAGTAAGACTCTCTTGGAAGAAACAAGATTACAATAGTAAGTAATTTTTTCTTCAAATCCCAGGAAGTCTTACTGTATTCTGACTAATGCAGACTACCAAGCAGTGCCCCTTGAAGGTGGGCACAGAATCTACTTAGGGAATAGGCTCTGCAGGACTGCTGTTGCAAACCTGGCATCATTTCTAGCCTGGGTTTCCAGGCAGTAGTGCTTGGTGAATGTATGAACAGTTTTCCAGGTAGCTGCTTTACAGATCTTAAGCAAAGTGACATCTCTAGCAGCTGCAATGGAAGCAATGGTACCCTGGTGGAGTGAGCCCTCAGACCCACTGGTGGCTCCTTACCCAGTTTGCCATAGCAGAACTGAATGCAGGCCATAATCCACCTTGCAATGGTCCTCTTTGTGGCTGGCTGCCCTTTCCCACATTTAGCCATAGGGTCTGTTCATGAAAAAGGGTTACCAATGCCCACCATACAGTGCATAGCACATTTTTAAAAATCAAGAACTGTCAGTCATATGTTTTTGACTAAAGCTGAAAGCTGGCTATATATGTCATAACCTACCCTTCAGAACCAAGCAGCAGCCATAGAGGGAGGAGCGGAGTTCACGGTTTAAAACCCATTGCTTGCATGTGGCTCCTCCATTTTGTAAGGCTACATTTCATGAAGATAAGCACTGCAAGCAACAACAAGGACTGCAGTTACATTCACCATAAGCAGGCTTCAGTTACCATCATTCACTGATTGTGGGGCAAATTTTCAGAGAGAAAATTCCAGTGACAACTGCATGCCTAGGAAAGTGCTGGGCATCAGTCGTAAAGGGATTATACTCTGTATATGGGTAAGCTAAAATTATTTTTTGTGGTGTCACCATTACACTCACCACGCATATATGGTGTCAGACATCACACCTGCCAGTACTGTTATTACTGGCAGATTTCTCCAGGTTTTGTAGCACTATGTCAGTTATTAGTAGTAGCATGTTAGCTATGAGGCATGTTCAGTAAACTCTGTAAAACTGAAACAAATGTGTGCTGTTACTTGTTACATTCACCACGTTATGTGGTGTTAAGCATCACACTTGCCAGTAATGTAATTGTCGAATTTCTTCATGTTTTATAGCAGTATGTCAGTCACTAGTAGTGGTATGTTAGTTGTTAGGCATGTTTGGTACAGTTCTAGTAAGAGAAACACAAGTGTGGTGTCACTTGTTACATTCACCATGGTACATGGTGCAAAACATCAAATTTGCAATTAATGTAATGAAATTCTTGTAAATACTGTATTTGTTTCTCATGTTTTAATATAACTCATTACGTATGTTTATTAAAGTTTTTAATACTGTAACAAATGTCTTGTGCCAGGTGTTACATTCGCCACAGTGTGTGGTGTCACTTGTTACACTCACCACAATACATTATTTTATCTCAAGAACCTGTGATGCTTTTATCTCCCAATATGCTTCTTTTCATACTTGGGTCATAATATCTTGAAATCATGCATCACAAATGTAATCTAGAAGTAATCTGAAAATGTGACCTCATGCCACCTTTGGTAACCCCTTTTCATGAACAGACCCCATAGGTGTGGAACAACTGGGTACACTCATTCCAATGGCCCTTTGATCCAAATAGTAGCTGATGGACCTTTTCACATTCAGGCTATGCAGCTTACGTTCACCTGAACTAGAATGGTCAGTAAAGAAAACAGGCAATGTAATGGTCTGATTTAAGTGGAAGTCCGAAACTATCTTGGGAAGGAATTTCCTACTTGTCCTAAGAAGAACCTTGTCCCTGTGGAGTGCAATGTAGTTAGGATCCCCTGACAAGTCCTGTAGCTCACTGATTCTTCTTGCTGAAGTGATAGCTACCAAAAAGGCAGTTTTCCATGTCAGATATTTTAACTCTGCTGATGACATGGGCTCACTGAATTTGCTGTGCTATGCAGATGTTCAGGTCCCAAGAAGGAGTAGGTTCCCTATGGGGAGGGTGCAGATGAAGCAACCCTTTAAAAAACTTCTCGAAAATAGCATTAGAGGACAGGGAAGGGCCCTTTCTGCTGAGAGGTAGGCAGAAACAGATGTCAAATGTACCTTGAGAGTTGAAGGCCGAAGGCCTAGGAATGCAGGTGTGCCAAATAGTCCAACATGATTGCCAAGCCAGCTTCCTGTGGATCTGTATCCCTTTGGGAACACCAGAGAGAGAACCTTTTACATTTTGAAGTAAAAGTTTTTCTGGTGGAAGGCTTCCTAGAGACATTTGGGATGTCCTTCACCCCTTCAGAGAGATGCAGGCCTGCATACTCTAGGTCCTCAAAAGCCAGGCCTTGATCCTGAAGGACTTGAGGTTGGGGTACAGGATTCTTCCTTGGGAGGAGGTCAGGAGAGTGTGCCTCCTGAGGAGGCAAATCAGAATGGTGACTGACAGGGTCAGCAGCATTGAGTACCACGGCTGTCTGGCCCTATCAGAATCATTGTCGCTGACTGACATCTGAGTTTGGTTAAAACTGAAGATCAGAGGGAATGCGGGGAAGGCATACAGAAATTTGTCTGTCCAGTCCAGAAGCAGTGCATCCACTGGCACTGATCCCAGAACTGGTGGTCTGCAACAGAACTGGGATAGTTGATGATTGTATGGGGCTGCAAAGAGGTCTATCTCTGGAGTGCCCCATCTCCCAAATACTGCTAATAGGATCTGCCTGTTCAGAGTCCAGTCATGATAGCTCTGATCGATCCTGCTGAAAGCATCTGACAAAACATAGCCCTTCCCTGGCAGGTGTACTGCTGACAGGGAGACCTTGAGGGAGTAAGCCAGACTCCAGACCTTCATGGCTTCTATGCAGAGCAGAGGACCTGGTTCCTTCCTGTTTATATAGTACATGGTGATGGTGTTTGTTCTGACCTGAACCACCTTCCCTGTATCATTGTGGCAAATAATTGCAGTGCCAACAGTACTGCCCTGAGTTCCAACAGGTTTATGTGCAGCAAAGATTCCTGTTTGGTCCATGTACCATGTGCAGTGTGATCTCCCAGGTGAGTTCCCCATCCCAGAAGGGAAGCATCCATGCTCAGCACCACAGTAGAGGACTGCTACAGGAAAGAGGTGCGGCTCAGTTAAGCGTATGCATTTGAGCACCGTCCTGTTCAGCGCTTTTCATTACATTGTTAATTTAGCGCTGCAACAACTTGACAGGTGCTTCAGTTTGGCGCTGCTTATTTCAACGCTTTCAATTATAAGTAATTCTCTTGTATCAGCTGGGATATGTTGCTACTGATGCTTGCTGTTTAACACGGTGATAGCCACTATGAATTTAATGATTGCTAGCCTGATTGTTCCTGTTAAAAACTGTCATTGCTGCTCAACATGCTCGTACTGCTTGCTATCTGAACTGCTATGCATTTCAGATGCTTTCTGTTTATCAACATACTAACCACTATGATTTCAAAATGCCTATGTTAGCCGTATTTAACGTCTTTATTACATGACTGTCTGCTCAAATTCCATTAGCATGGATACGTTGCTACTGATGCTTGCTGTTTAACAAGGTGATAGCCACTATGAATTTAACATGATTGTAATTTTAGACTCTTGTATCAGCTGGGAGACTTGAGGTCTTTAATTTCAGACATAAATTTTTCCTCTGAAAGCAGGATTTTTGGCCCAGTATCAGGAGTGATTTTACCTGCTTGCTGTTTAGCCTTTTTGGAGCTTGGCGTTTTGTCTGGAGTCGTCGGCGGAGTGTATCTTATCAACGTTTTCATGTCCACGTCCATTATGGTCGAGTTTACACTTGAACAAGTAATGCTCAATACTACGGAGGGCTTTAAATAGTAGTCAAGGTTGTAAATCAACTGCTTTAGTTAATAGAATGACAATATTTGTTGGGTTAGACAGTGGAGCTTTCCGACTAGTGTCCTACTCGGGCAGTGTGTCTCTTTAACAATGTGATGTTGCACAGTAAACTGTTGTCATAGCCAAGCAGAGGTGTAATCAATTGGTACCCAGACTTTATTTTTTTTCCAATGCCATAAAACTGGCATTTTTATTGCATTTCACTGAACTGCTGGTGCTGAAATCAGATGGCGCTGTACTAAGACAGCACTCAATCGGGTGGTGCTAGAGTGGCCGGCTATATTACCAAGCCTAAAGTATGAAGCGCTGAAGTGGGCTACACCCCAGGAAAGGTACCCCTACCCTGAGGTGTCCCTGTCCTGCCATCACTGCAAGGCTTACACTAGTGTGGCAGCCCCTGGAACCAACTTGGACAGAGAATCCCTTCTCTGTGACCAGAAAGACCTGCAGTGAAATTGAATGTCCCTCACCTGAAACCTGGCCCACCCCTGAGACCACAGTTGTGGCTGCAGCCATATGGCCCAGGAGCTGAAGAAAATGCCTTGCTGGTCGAGGGACGTGCAGGTGGAAAGAGCCTGACAACTAAACTGTGTTGTCCACCCTTGCCAGTGGCAGGATAGTTTTTGCCTGAGTTGTGTCCAGTTCTGCCTCTATAAACTCCAGAAGCTGAACTGGCTTTAGAACAGACTGGGTTTACCAGAAACCCCAGAGACTGGCAGGGTATCCTCTGTGGTGATCAAAGATTTCTCTACCTGCTGGGGTGAGTGTCCCATGATTAGCCAGTCATCCAGGTGAGGAAAAACAGTGACTCCTAGCCTTCTCAGATATGCCATGACTACTGCCAGGCATTTTGTGAAGGTTCTTGCTTACTGAGGACAGACTGAAGGGCAGGGCCTTGAACTGATAATGGTCTGATGGCAGCTTGAACCAGAGATATTTTCTGTGGGACTGCCTGATGGGTAAGTGGAAGTAGGCGTCTTTGAGATCCAGGCATCCCAGCCAATCCCCTTGCCTTAAAGTGGGAATAATCATAGCCAGAATGACCATTTTAAACTTTGGTTTTGTCAGGTGCTTGTTGAGGTATCTTAAATCCAGAATGGGTTGCCACTCCCTGTTTTTCTTCAAGGTTAGAATGTACCTTGAATACAATCCTTTTTCCCTGTAAGGTAGAGAAACAGGTTCCACTGCTCTGCTTTGTAGTGGAGTGGACACCTCTGCCTCCAGCAGGACTGTTTGAGTTGGTGGCAGGTTTGAATGATCTTGCTCTTTTTGGGAGTGATTTGAAGCTTAGAGCAAGACCCTAGCTTATTACTTCCAGGACCCACTTGTCTGTGGTAATGGGTGCCATACCTGGAAGTAATAAGCCAGCCTGCCCCCTACTGGGGTTGGGAGGCAACCTGGACAATCACCTCAAGAGGTCTACTTGGCAGGGGTCTTGGGTTGAGGCTAGGTCCAACGACCAGCACCTCTTCTGCCCCATCCCTAAAATAGTCTCTTTGCTACTGGTAGGCAGGGAAGGCCTGGGTCTGGTAGAAAGGCCTCTGATAAGGTCTGCCCCTGCCTCCATTACTTTGCTGTCTTTGTGGAGTGGCAGCCCTCTTCTTGGCTGCAGCACTCTTGTATGCCACCCTGTATTTATCCATCTTTTTCATATAGGCCTCAGTCTGTTCCCCCAAAAGAGAATTTTGCACTAGGGGAAAGTCCAGGGCCTTTATCTGGGTGTCTTGGAAAAGGTTAGTGCTCCTTAGCCATGCAAACCTTCTCTGCGAAACAGCAGTGGCCATCACTCTTGAGGCACTATCGCTGACATCTACAGTCATGTAGAATTGGTACTTGGCTGCCTCCACACCATTTTTTGTAATTTCTTCCATGTCAGCTGCTAGCTGAGGGAAAGCCTTGCTAGCCAATTCCTGGACAGATTCCCATAGAGACCTCTGATACCATGAGACATAAGCCATATAAGAAGCTTGTCTGATGCCCAGGGAAGCACCCAGGTATCCTTTCTTAGTCAAAGAGTCAATTCTCCTGGAATCCTTTTCAGAAGGATGGGAAGCCAAAGGAATGCCTGCTTTCTCACAAACAGCAGCCTGGACCACTTGCTCATGGCTGCAATGGCTAAACAAAAACTCAATGCCACTGCCAGCCAGGAGATACCTCCTGTTCATCTTTTTATCTACAGGGGGTATAGAGGTGGGAGTTTGTAAAATGTTCACGGTCTGTCTTGAGAGATTTGTGAATGGGTATTAAAAGTCTCTTAGTTGCAGTAGATTTTTCAGCCATTCTCTCCTGCAGTCTATCAAGATGCCTATCCAGCGTGAGACTGAGGGAAAGTTTACAAATTTCATAGTCTGCCTTAACATGGTCAAACCCTAGGCAGAACACACAAATCAGATGTGTATCAGCTGTACGAATGCTCACCGCACTCTGTACAATGCTGAAACCCAGTGGACGGTTCTTTTCTTGGGTTTCTGTGACAACTTCACACACTTTTTTTTTTTTTTAAAGGCTTATCCACAGTGGGCTGTTTAGACCTGGATCAAAGATAGTAAAGATCTTTGGTTAAACGGTCAGTTTAGTGACTGAGGAAAAGAGAGAAAAATGGAAATTACATACCTACCGTAATTCTTGATCTTCTTGGATGAAGTCTCCACCACTCATTCACACTGATGGGATCTACGCTGGAGGCACTAGGACCCAGCGGGAGCAAGCTTTTTGCAGGAGGGTTGGCACCAGAGATGGAGCCATGAGCCTCAGCTCGTGCGGCAATGACTATCTTGGCGTCGACCCTCCAACCGCCTCAGTACCTTTTTTCCGAGGAGGTGCAGCGTAACTAACCTAGAAGGATAGCCTAACAAAAACCGGACATAAGATAGTCCGGAAGACTCGTATAAGAAGGGTCAAGGAAAGAAGTCTTCACAGCCTAAAGATTGAGGGAGTGAAGACCAATAACAGAGGTGAGCTCGGGATATGGTAGGTGGGCGTGTGAATGAGTGGTGGAGACTTCATCCAAGAAGATCAAGAATTACAGTAGGTACGTAATTTCCATATCTTCCTGACATAAAGTCTCCACCACTCATTCACACTGATGGAGAGTACCGAGCTAATAATCCCCTGACAGGGCGGCAGGAGAGACCAAGAGCTCACAAATTTAGGACAGAAGTCCATTAAGGATGGTTCTGCCAAATGAAATATGTCACCTGGCATGGACATCCAGGGCATAGTGCTTGAAAAGTATGCACTGAGCTCCAGGTAGCCACATTGCAAATATCTGCAATGGGCACATTGCGATTTCCATCAGGATGCCCCGACTGCTCTAGTAGAGTGAGCATACACTCTGCCCTCCAGCTTAACCTGCACCATGGAATAACAGTGGTGTAGGCATGCCGCCAGCCATGCTGAAATGCATCTGATAGTGACAGGTTGACCCAGCCAGGTCTCGATGAAGGAAACAAACAGTTATTGAGCTTTGCAAATTTCTTTTCTTCTATCTAAATAGAAATGAAGAGCTCTTTTGATGTCCAAAGAATGAAGGATACACTCTCCTTCATTTCGGAAGTTCACAAAGTAAGTAGGAAGGACCAAAGATTGGTTTAGATGGAATTCTGAAACAACCTTAGGGAGAAACTTAGGATGGGTCCTAAGAACTACTTTGTCCTTATGAAACACAGTATACGGAGGGTCTGTGACCAATGCATGTATCTCAGAGACCCTGCGGGCCGAGGTAATGGCCACCAGAAAGGCCGTTTTCCAAGTGAGAAATTTTAGCTCACAGGTAGCTAGAGGCTCAAAAGGCTTTCGAGTGAGCATGTCTAGTACAAGATTAATGTCCCAGGCTGTGACGGGACATCTGCTAGGTGGTCTGGTATGCAGAATTCCCTTAAGGAACCTCTTAACCACAGGTAACTGAGCCAGTGACAAGGAAAGTACCGGCTCATAAGCTGAAATGGCACAAAGGTGAACTTTGACTGTAGAGTATTGTCGATCTGAATTTGAGAGGTCTAAAAGGTACTCTAGAACTTTATTGGGTGGGCAGGAAAAAGGATTCAAAGAGGATTTTGCACACCAGAGAGAAAAATGCTTCCATTTGACTGTGTAAGTTTTTCTAGTGGCTGGCTTGTACGCAGCTAGAAGAATATCTGAAACTCTGCAAGAGACATTGAACCTGTTCACCTCTATTTCTTCAGGAGCCAAGCGTGAAGGTGAAGCGATCCCAGATTGGGATGGACCACAGGCCCCTGAGTCAGAAGGTTCATCTGAAAGGGAAGCACTTTCGGAGGGGTTTTCGACATACTATTGAGTAACAGAAACCATATTTGTCGAGGCCAGAAGGGAGCAATGAGGATCATTTTGTCCCCCTGGGACTCGAACTTGAGAAGTACCCTCTAAATTAGAGGAAGAGGCAGAAAGGCGTATAGAAAGCGTTTTGTCCACTGCAGCCTGAACGCACCCTGACAGAAAATGCCAGGCCCTGGATTTCTGGAGCAGAAGAGAGGCAGTTTTGTGTTGAGTGGGGATGCAAAAAGGTCCAGGTTTGGAGTTCCCCACTCTGCGAATAGTGACTGAACTACAGTTGAGTCGAGAGACCATTTGTGAGGATCTGTCTGTTCTGCTGAGATGGTCTGCCAGTTCGTTCTGCACTCCTGGCAGGTAGACCACCTGAATTAGAGCCTTGTGCTCCACGCGCCATTCTCACACTCTCATCGCTTCCCTGCATAAAGGGTAAGAATGAGCACTGCCCTGCTTGTTGATGTAATAAATCACTGCTTTGTTGTCCATTTGAAGGAGAATGTTCTTGTAACAGAGAATGTCCTTCAAAGCTCGGACTGCATAAAGGACGGCTCTCATTTCTAGGACATTTATATGAAGCTGGGACTTGTCTTGAGTCCATGTACCTTGGGTGTGGAGATCCTGACAGTGGGCACCCCACTCCATCAGGGACGTGTCTGTGGTAATGGAGATCTGGTGATCCAGGGGAGCAAATGGATACCCTTCCAGAAGGTTGTCCTCTTGGTGCCCACCAGGTGAGCGACCTCTTCAGAGGTTCTGTCACCTTGATGTGAAAGGACTGAGAGTGAGTGGTTGGGGACCACTGAGTACTGAGCATCCATTGAGGTTCTCATGTTGAGATGAGCTAGAGGTACAGTGAACACCGAGGATGCCATGAGACCTAGCATCCGTTGCATCGAGACAGCTCGAACCGAGCTGTTCTCACTGATGTATCGGGCCATTTGTAGGATATCGCTCCTTCTGTCTTCTGGAAGAAAGGCTTTTGCACAAGAGGTATCCAGAAGAGTTCCTATAGAAAGGAGCTTCTGGGAGGGCTGCAACTGCAATTTCTTGAGATTTAGCAGAACTGCAATGGATGTGAGAAAGTCTGAAGCACTGAGAGTTCCTTGCCTGGAAGGACTTGCTAGAAGCCAGTCGTCCAGATACTGAAACACCTGTATTCCGATCTTTCTGAGGTGCACCTCGAGAATTGCACAACACTTTGTAAAAACTCGCGGCACCGAGGATAATGCTGGCCCCAAGCCACGAACCTTAGGTATTTGTGATGCTTTGGGTGAATAGGAATATGTTGGTAAGCATCCTGCATGTCCAGGGAGGCTAACCAGTCGTGCTGACGAAGCAAAGGTAACAGGGTTCCTAGTGATATCATTTTGAATTTCTCTTTGGGAAGAAATCTGTTCAATTTTCTGAGGTCCAAAATGAGGCGCATGTCCCCGGTTTTTTTTGGAACTAGAAAGTAATGGGAGTAGAACCCTGTGTTCCGTTGATCCAGTGGAAAGGAAAATTACGTACCTACCGTAATTCTTGATCTTCTCTTGTATCTTCACCATTCATTACTTCCTGGGTGTAAGCGGGCGGCGCACCCGTCACGCAGAACTTTTTTAGTTGCTAACATTAACGCCCCGCCCTGAGAGCGACGCCATCATGAGGGGCGGCCAAGATAGGCGATCACCTCCTCCAACTCAGTTCTGTGGAGCCGGAGAGGCAAAAGTGAAAGCAGAAAATATAGCTAGCGAGGCAAGATAGCCGAGGATAGCAAAGCAAGGAAGAATGAACTGAAAAGGAATAAGCCGATGGAGGAAGGACAGAGGAGATAAGAACATCCTAGCCTAGGAGTGCAGGGCCTCCTTACCTGGGCGACTCTAGGAGGAGAGATGAGTAAGGAAATGAGAAAATAGAAGAAGAAGAAAGAAAGAGAGAGATGGGATGTTGAAGGACCAGAAGGCCCAACGAGCATAGTTAGCTTGTAGCTGAAGGCTCGACTAAAGGGAAGCAAGAATCCCGGAGATAGAGCTGAGAGAAGGTTCACCAACCCGCTAGACAGACTCAGGAGGGCATAGTCCTCATCTTCAAAATGCCATTGTTCTTGACACCACCTCGGCTCCTGGCGCGGAGGGCCTTTAAGTGGAGGACAGCCGAGGAGGGAAGAATAAAACCCAGCAGATGAGGCGCTGCTCAGGGTTTAGAAATAGAAAATGTAAGGCTTTCAGGCGTTTCAAGATAGAAATGGGACTCAGACTGACTGGCTAAGGCCGGCCAGGGTTTAGGCTGGCTAAGGTTGGATATGGTCAGCAGAGCTCTACTGTAAAGACTGTCAGGAGGACACTTAAAGGAGAAACCACTAGCAAAACAGCGGAAGGATAGCCTACCTTCTCATTTGCCTTCTTGTTTGATTTCTCCATTTTTTTTTTATTCAGATAAAAATTTTTTTTTTTTTTAACTAGATGCATGACCCAGATACCAAGATGCCTATAGCAGTCGGAGAGGTTCCCTCAGCATTTTTTTTTTTAAAGAGAAAGGAACAGGCGTTACGTTCCTCTGCTCTGCAAGGTAAGAATAGAGGAAACAGATTTCAGGGCAACTATCTGAACATGGGTTGCAGGATCAAAACTGAATAGCCTGAGCCAGGCCAAAAACCCAGAGGTATCTTTGCCATAAGAATAGCAAGAGATAGTTGTGCAGTCTGATCGCCAATGCAATCCACGAGATGGCCCATGAATCTTAGAGTAAGTAATTTTTCTGGATTTTAAACCCCTTAAGAAAGATCTTTTTTTTTTTTTTTTGGAAAATTTAAGGAATTTTCCCTATATTTTATATAAATGCAGAGAGAGGAAGGAGACGGGAGGTGGAGAAGCCACAGGAAGAGGCACTGAGGGGATGGTGGGCGGGTGTAAGTAATGAATGGTGAAGATACAAGAGAAGATCAAGAATTACGGTAGGTACGTAATTTTCCTATCTTCCCTTGTCAATCTTCACCATTCATTACTTCCTGGGTGAGTACCAAGCTCCTCTTCCCCTGGAGGGGAAGAGGCCAACCCTGAGGGAACAAGACCCCAGCCTTCTGCTGGTGAGAAACAGAAGGAGAAGACCCTGGCTTATTCAGAAAGCCTAAGAGGAAGACGAGCTAGAGGTGCCTCCCGAGGACGAGGAGGCGGAGGGAGCCCTGTAAAGTCTCCTAGCTCTGGAAAGAAAGACGGGTCCCCGAAGGCGGGAGCGAATCACCCTCGCCGGGCCAGGGTGACAACCTGGAAAGACGAAGCCATGCCGTCCGCCTGATGCAGATCGCTGTCCCGCAAGCCTGGAAGCCACCTCATTGGCGTCATAAGATGCCCTTGCTTGGTGTCTTGCCAGCTCCAGGCCTACCAGCGGAGAGGCAACGGCTTGTCTGGTTTGCTCCTTATCAGCATAGATGCCAGCAGCAGGACATCATCGACCACAGATGCCGGTTGTAAGCAGCGTGGTGAGCCTGATGTGATGCAATACATGCACTCATACGACAAGAAGAGAACACTCTTCGCAACGGTCGAACTGGAGGAGAGTCCGAACCGGTGGGCGGTCGGCGCCAGGCAACGGCGCCCAGAAGGAGTATCCAGGTATACCAAACCTGAGGACGGGTTGGGAAGGGAACCTAGAGACTCAGAGGGGGCACAATACCTACGCTGGCAGTCCGCCGGGGCTGGGGAAGAAGCGGCAGGGGACTGCCATGACCGGATAGACGCCTCCTGGAAGGGGATAGGCCAGGAAGGTACCACCAGATGCTGGGCACTGAATTCACCAAGGAATTCACGCGTCTCCCGTTCGGTATTGTCTCTTCAAACATAGGAAATCCGGAGATCCCTCACCATTCTCGAGAGGAAACGCTGATATTCTGTGAAATCAGCATCGGAGGACAGATGAGCAGGGGGTTCCTCTCCCTCGGAGGAGGGAGACGAGGATGATGGGGAACTGGAATGCCCAGAGGATTCCTGCGGCGTTGGGGAGAGTCGAAAGACCTGCTCATGCCATGTACCTCTAGCATATGAGGGAAGGCCGCAGAACCTGAACTGCTCCCAGGATAACGGACCCGTAGGGCCGACATGGCCTGGGAGAGGGTGGTGAAGGCAGAGAGATGGGAGGGGCACCTCCGCGGGCAACTGCTCTCTGAGGGCTCTGGAATCGGGGAAAGGAGCCCTGGAAGGGGGATCCCGGATATCAGACCAGGCCGCAGAACGAAACTCTGAGGAAGCGGAGCCTGGAAGAGCCCTGGGAGAACCTCCCTGTGGCAGCCTTGGACTGCATGGATCCAGAAGGGCAGTCCGCACCGCGCCGAAGGACACCCTAGAACCCTGGAGGGAGGCGAGGCTCTGCACTTGCTCCTGGCCACCCCTGAGGTGGTCAAGGAGACCGAGCAGCAGACCCCCTGCCCTCGACCCTCGGACTCCGAGAGGGCCTCCTCCTCGACCACAGCATCCCCTGTCCCTAGAGAGAAGACAGCACCCGTAGGTAGCTGTCACGGGTCTCGAGAGGAGCCTCCCCTGCGTCACCCCGCGCCTGCCCCAGGGCTCCCAGCCACCCCAGCCGGGAACCCTCAGGAGGCGGCGAAAGGGGGACAGAGGGAGAGGCCAGCTCGCCGCCTGGCACTTCTAGCCACGGGGACCCAGACTCGAAGAGTGGGGTGCCAGGATGGATCACGTCTGAATCATCGCCCTCCGAGGAGGGCGAGACCAGCAGGACCTCAATGCTGCCACCCAGGGGTCCCGAGGCTACAGAGGGCCGTGACGGCCCGGTACTGCAAGGCGCCCGCCGCCTCCCTCACGCCGGTAGCAGCCAGGCTAGCTCCACCACCAACAGCGCCGGCGGGGCCAGCACCGCCTGGAGGGAGGACCAGGCCTGGCGCGAGAGGCGCGTCCGGGAAGCGGCGGCACTGCCGACAGTGCCGCCCTGTCCATCGGCGCCGCGAATGGCACCAAGGCCCAAAGCGGCGCGCCAGCAGCGCGCCCGATCACGGCGCCCACGAAGTGGCGCCGGGATCAGCGGTGCAGCCAGCGGTGCGCTCTGATCACCGGCACCTTGAGACGGTGCTGGGACTCAGGCGGCGCCGTCGATCACGGCACATGAGCGGCACCAGGATCTGAAAGCGGCGCCGAAGGCGGCGTCGAGATCCCACCGAGCTAGGCTCAAGGCGAGGGGCCTCGCAGGGAGCCTGCACCTCCGAAGAGGTGACTGCCGAGGCAGTGTTCGGCGCCGCTGACCCGGAAGGGACTCTGACTCCCCGACACCGCAGAAGGGGCCTCCTCCTCGGCAAGAAAAGACGAGGAGACCCCCTCCTCCTCAGACCGTATAGGCCCGGGAGGGGACCCGGGGGAAGGGCCTAGAGACCTTACCTGAGAATCCCTTGAGCGACGTCGTCCCCCAAAGGTCGGCGGGGCTTTGCCGAGCTTGAACGCGCGGACTTCGAGGACACGGCGGTCCATGGAGAAACAGGCGTCGCACGAATCCATGTCATGGTTGGGTCCCAGGCAACGAAGACAAACGTCATGCCGGTCCGAGACGGAGAAATGCCGGCCACAGTAACACCGACGCATAGGGGCGCGGCCCGTCTTCGAAACACGTTTAGCTCCGGACCCGGACATAACGCGAAATCAACAAGAAAAAACAGTAGGAAAACACACCCGGCGCCGCTTTAGAAAGAAAAAAGAACGGTCTTACCGATCGGCGTCGAGTGTGTGGAAAAGAGGAGTCGCTGACGCAGTGGAGAATGGACGCTCCGAAAACAGGTGCTGCCTCGACGGCGGGAGAAACAGAACTGAGTTGGAGGAGGAGTCGGTCGCTACTAACGGCCGCCACTGACGATGACGTCGCCCGAGGGCGGGCCGTTAGGGCAACTTTAAAAAAAAAAAAAAAAAAGTTTCGTGTAGTGCGCGCCTCCGCTTACACCCAGGAAGTAATGAATGGTGAAGATTGACAAGGGAAGATCTACTTCTACTGCCCTGTTGTTCAGAAGGCCTTGTATCTTGGAGGCGAGAAGTTTTGACTGAAATAGTGACAGTTTGGGCTGCCGTTTGGGGGCACAATCCGGAGGGTTCTCTGAAAGACTGAGGGAATACCCCTCGCGGATTATCTGAAGGAGCCATTTGTCCAATGTTATGGACTTCCACTGGTTGTAGAATTGAGTCAGACGACCTCCCACCACTAAGGAGGAGTCCCCCTTGGGCAGCTGAGGTGGGACTTGGGCCAGAAACTCAGAAGGCGGCACTGGGTGCTTTGGGCCCTTGTGCTTTCTGTTGTGTTTTCTTTTGAAGCTGAGGGGCTTGGTTTTTATTAAAACCTCCTCTGCCTTTGCCTCGAAAGGACTGACGGTTGTGAAACTGGCATTTGTTAACACCCCCCAGAGAAGGGGCAGAGCAGGTCGAGCCAATTTAATGCCTGACCTAGTCTTTCGTGTGGCCTCTAGAGCCTGCTCTACTTGAGGACCGAAGAGATGCACACTGTCGAAGGGCAACACCATGACCTGTTTCTGGGCATCATTCATGAAGCCTGAAGTGCACAGCCAGGAATGACGGTGGATACAAATGCCCAGAGCCGCCGCTCGGGAGGCAGTATCGAAGGCATCCATAGGTGCTTTAACCCGTTGGTTGTTGGACTCGATACTCCGGTTATGGTTTGAAGAAGCTCTGAATTAGTGTCAGACTCCAGTAGAGCTTCAACCATTTGTTTGAGTGAATGCCAAAGAATATACTCATATTGAGAGAAATAGCCCTGGCAGCTGGCGTTACGCATACCCAGGATGGATGCAGCAAAAACTCTCTTACCTAAAGTATCTATCTTACGAGATTCTTTGTTTATAGTCGAGCTGTAGTAGTCTGAGGAAGGACAACCTTATCATTCTCTGCCAAGTCTACAATAGGGTCCACAAAGGCTTGAAAGCCAAAATAGGTCGATCCTTGGGAGCAGCATACTTCCTATCTATGGACTTAGCCACAGAAGTAATGAGAGCAGGATTATTCCATACCATTTGAGAAAGCTCTCAAAGGAGAGCTGTACTGGGGAGTTAAATCCATAGGGATGCCTGGAATATGAAGGTACTGGAGTCTTACAAGCTTTCCAGGATCGATATCCATAGTCTGGAGAGAAAGGCGGAATTCAAATTTTCAGCACAGACTTAAATGACAGGTCCTTGACCACAGGCTCTGCTGCAGGATTAGATCCTGTTCCTCCACATCATCACCCAGCCTAAGGTTTGGATCAGGCTCAATATCATCACCTGACAGTCCAGGAGGGACTGTATGGACAGGAAAGGAGTGAAAATCAGAAGGAAAGGGGTTCAGGATCGAGGAGCCCTGAAGACTGGAAGACACCCACTAAGTCTGGTTCCAAAGAAAAGCACGGTGCCGCCTGGCTCAGCACAGCGCATGGTGCTGACAGAACCCTCAGCACCAAGGACGGTACCGAAAAGTCGCATGGCACTGACTAGCCCAATGGCACTGAGGGAGGTGCCAAAAGGCCGCACGGCACCAAGGGTGACGCCGACAATCCCAACAGCGCCGAGGACGGCGCCAACAGATGCATCGATGCCGAGGACGGCGCCAACAGATGCATCGATGCCGATGGTGCCAAAACCAACACAGGGCCACAAAAACTAAGATTTGAGGAAAAAGAAGGAAAAATACCAGGAGATAGAGGCATCAGTGTGGCCCCCTGCGCCGCAGCCATGTGAGGGCAGACAACACCTGAACACGGAGTCGATGGCACCGAAGAAGGTGCCGCGTGACTAGGGAGGCCCAACTGCCCTACCTGATCTCCCGAAGGTTCCAAGGGCCCTTGAGTGACCGGGCTAGGCAGCTGGACCAACCTCCGAGCCCATTGCTCCATCAGAGTGGCCCACTGATGATCTGCTCATCTGAAGCCCTACCAGAAGGCGGGGAAGGGCTCTGATGTCAAAGAGGTCGGAGACCAGAGACAGAAACCAGTGACTCCGGAGGAGACCGGCAACTGACCCCAATGACCAACCGTCAATGCGCAGACATACCAGAAGGCGACCTCGAGTGATGACTTCTCTTTCTGGACCTACGGGTTGAAGAAGAGCTCGAGGCCGAATGGTGCTGAGAGTGCGACCGTTTTCTTTTATGCTTCCCGCCGGGCATTGGACTGCCCGTTATCAGACCCCCCCTCTGGAGAGGGCAACGGACCAACCCCAGCCCAACTGAACAACTTTCATACGAAGTCTCCCTACATCACCTGACCCGCTTATGGTCAACTCCGTCAATGTAGGCTGAGACTTCTTTCTTGTAATAAATTATAGTAAGCAGAACTTTTTTCAAGAAATACTACAAAATAAAAAAAACAGAAAACTATGCTGCTAGTTTGAAGTTTAACTCCCAGCGGAGGAGCGATGTAGTCACTGTAGCGCACTTGATGGTGGGAAAAAGAACTAAGGCGGTTGGAGGGTCAATGCCAAGATAGTCATTGCTGCATGAGCCGCTCCTCGCAGCTCCATCTCCGGTGCCGACCCTCCTGCAAAAAGTTTGCTCCCGCTGGGTCCTAGCACCTCCAGCATAGATCACATCAGTGTGAATGAGTGGTGGAGACTTTATGTCCAAGAAGATCTCGTTTTTTTAAACCAAAAATCTACCGGTCCGAAAATAAACTTTAACAGAGGAAAACTAAACTTTTTACCTTAAAGACATAAGTAAATGTCTTCGGTTTCCTCCCAGTTGCGAAAACTGATCAGAAACCAAAAAACTTACCGGAAAGATGAAAAATGAAAACTACGTACCTACCGTAACTCTTAATCTTCTTGGATGAAGTCTCCGCCACTCATTCACATTAGTGGGGACTATGTCAGGTGCTAGGACCAAGCGGGAGCCAAAATCTCGGAGTGGCTGCTGAGGTAGGACCATGAAATTATGGAGCTCTCGAGACGCTCGCGCCATAGGCTACCTCGCATCGACTCTTCAACCGCCTCAGTACCTTTTTTACCGAGGAGGTGCAGCGCAAACTATCCTAGTGAAACTAACCCATGTTGGACATAAGATAGTCCGAATGACCCATATAAGAAGGGTCAACACAACTGTGTCTTCACAGCCCAGCCATCGAGGGAGTGAAGACCAAAAACAAGATAAGTGAGCTTGGGGGTGGTGGGTGGGCTTGTGAATTAGTGATGGCGACTTCATCCAAGAAGGTACATAATTTTCATAACTTCCTGGACCTAAAGTCTCCACCACTCATTCACACTAGTGGAAGAGTACAGAGCCAAAAATAATCCCCCCCCGAACAGTGGCAGGAGAGAAAAGAGCTCACTCAGGACAGAAGTCCATTGAGGATTGTCCTGCCAAAGAACGGATGCTGTCTGGCATGGACATTCAGGGTGTAGTAGCTGCATTTCAGATGTCTGCAATGGGAACGTTCAGTATTTCTACCAGAGATGCCGTGACTGCTCTAGTACAGTGGTTGTACACCCTGTCTTCCAGCTTGACCTACGCCATTGAGTAGCAATGGTGGAGACATGCTATCAGCCATGTTGAAATATACCTGATGGCAACAGGCTGACCCAGCCGGGACATGCTGAACAAGACAAAGAGTTGCTTGGATTTGCGGATCTCTTTCATTCTGTTGATGTAGAGCTGCAAAACTCTTTCTGCATCCAGAGAATGTAGGGTACATTCCCCTTCATTCTGGAAGTTTGCAAAGAAGGTCGGAAGAATCAAGGGCTGGTTCAGGTGGAATTCTGAGACTACTATTGGAAGAAATTTAGGGTGAGTTCTGAGAACCAACTTGTCCTTGTAAAATACTGTATGTGGAGGGTTTGTGACCAGGGCATGTATTTCGGATACTCCGCGAGCAGACGTAATGGTGACAAGGAAGGCAGCCTTCCAGGTCAGGAACTTCAACTTGCAGGTTGCTAGAGGCTCAAAAGGTTTGTGAGTGAGCATGTCTAGCACAAGATTGATATCCCAAGCGGCTACCGGGTCTCCTGACCGGTGGCCTAGTGTGGAGAATACCATTAAGAAACCTTTTAACCAAGGGGAGCTGAGACACTGAGACACTGACATATTGTGGATAGGCTCGTGGTAAGCCGAAATCACACAGAGATGTAACTTCACCATCGAGTATTGTAGCCCTGTATTTAACAGATCTAGCAGATAATCTAAAACTTTGTTTGGTGGGCAAGAAAAGAGGTCCAAGGAGCACTTTGCATATCAGATGAAGAATTGTTTCCACTTCGCCATGTAAGTCTTCCTAGTGAATGGCTTGCACGCTGCTAGGAGAATGTCTGAGACTCTGCAGGAGACGTCAGATCTACTCACTTCTATCTCCTCAGGAGCCAGGCATGGAGATGAAGGGACCTCAGGTTGTGATGGACCACTGGGCCCTGGGTCAGAAGATCCATTTGAAGTGGTAGTTGTCTTGATAGAACTTCTGATAATATGTTGATTAATGGAAACCAAATCTGACGAGGCCTGCATAGAGCGATGAGGATCATTCTGCCCCCCTGTGTCTACAGCTTGAGCAGCAGCCTCTGACTTAATGGAAGAGGTGGAAATGTGTACAGAAAGCATCTTGTCCACTGCAGTCTGAATGCATCCTGACAGAAAACACCAGGTTCTGGATTTCTGGAGCAGAATAGAGGCAGTTTTGTGTTGAGTGGGGAAGCAAAAAGGTCCACGTCCAGTGTGCCCCAATCTTCAAAGAGTGACTGCACGACATTTGAGTCGAGAGACCACTTGTGTGGATCCACCTCCGCACACTCTCATTGCTTCTCTGCACAGAGGGTTACAGTATGCTCCACCCTGCTTGTTGATGTAGTACATCACTGCCTTGTTGTCCATCTGAAGGAGAATTACTTTGTGACAGGATGACCTTCAGGGCTAGGACAACGTACAAGACTGTTCTCATTTCCAGGACATTTATGTGTAGTTGAGACTCATCCTGACTCCACAGACCCTGGGTGTGGATATCCTGACTGTGAGCTCCCAGGCCAATTAGAGATGCAGCTATGGTGATGGTGATCTGTGTCTCTAGAGTGGCAAAGGGGAAGCCTTGATGAAGGTTGACCTCCTGAGTCCACCAGGTGAGCAACCGCCTTAAGGGTCCCGTCACCTTGATGTGAAAGGACTGTGAATGTGTGGTCAAGGACCGCTGAGTACTGAGCATCCACTGAGTGGTTCTCATGTGAAGATGAGCCAGAGACACCATGAACACTGATGACACCATGAGACCCAGCATCCGTTGCATCAAGAGAGCTCAAAGCGAGTCGTTCTCTTTGATGAAGCGAGCCATCTGGAGGATATAGTTTCTCCTGTCCTCCGAAAGGAAGGCCCTTGCTCTGGAAGTGTCCAACTGTGATTTTTCCAGATTCAACAGAACTCCCATGGATGTGAGGAACTTGGAAGCCGTGGTCACTGCTTCCTGTGTCCCTTGTCTGGATGAGCTTGCTAGGAGCTAGTCACCCAGATACAGGAATACTTGAATTCCAAGTTTCCTGAGATGCACTGCAAAGCACTTTGTAAAGACTTGAGGCGCCAAGGACAGCCCAAGGGGCAGGACTCTGAATTGGTAGTGCTGACCCAGAGCCAGAAATCGGAGATACTTGTGGTGACTTGGGTGTATGGGAACATGTTGGTAGGCATCCTGCATGTCCGGGGAGGCCAGCCAATCATTTTGATGAATCAAAGGTAAAAGTGTACAGAGTGATATCATCTTGAATTTCTCTTTGAAGAGGAATTTAACTACCTTAGGTCTAGAACAAGGCACATACCACCTGTTTTCTTTGGAACTAGAAGTAACGGGAGTAGAAACCTGTGTCCCGTTCCTCCTGCGGAACTACTTCTACTGCCATGTTGTTCAGAAGGCCCTGAATCTCGGAAGCGAGGACGTCTGACTGATAGACAGTCTATGCTGTCGTTTGGGTGATCTAGAGGGGTATGCGAAAAATTCAGAGTAACCCTTGCGAATTATCCTGAGAACCCATTTGGCCGATGTGACGGACTTCCATAAGTTGTAAAACTGAGTCAGGCCCCCCCAATGCTGAAAACGAGTCGCCCTCAGACAGCTGAGGTGGGACCTGGGCCAGATTTTCAGATGGTGGCACTAGGCGCCTTCCGGCCCTGTGCCTTCTGCTGCATTTTCTTTTATGGCTGAGGGGCTTAGTTCTTGTTGAAAACCCCTCTGCCTTTACCATGAAAGGACTGATGGTTATGGAACTGCTGGCAGTTTCCGCCTCGTTGAGGGGCAGCAGAGGCCAGACTGGCCATCTTAATAGCAGTCCTAGTTTTCTGAGTGGCCTCCAGTGCCTGCTCCACCTCTGGGCCAAACAGGTAAACTCCACCAAATGGAAAATTCACGACTCTCTGTTGAGCATCATTTGTGAACCCCTAAGTCCGTAACCATGAGTGACGCCGGATGCATATCTCAACTGCTGCTGCCCTTGAGGCAGTATTAAAGACATCCATAGCAGCCGTAAGTTGTTGATTATTGGACTCAATGCCTCTAGTGATAATCTGGAGAAGCTCTGAATGAACGTCTGATTCCAGAAGAGATTCCACAGTGGCTTTCAGCGAGTTCCAGAGGGTATACTCACATTGTGAGAACTAGCCATGGTAGCTAGCAATACGCATTCCTAGGGTAGCAGCGGCAAACACTCACGTCCCCAAGGTACCAATCTTAGGGGATTCTTTATTTACTGGACGAGCCATAGACTCCTGAGGGAGAACGGCTTTGTCATTTTCTACCAAGACCACTATGGCGTCTACAAAGGCCTGAGAGGCCAGGATTGGTCTAGCCTGAGGGGGAGCATACTTCCTGTCTATGGACTTAGCCACAGAAGGAATAAGCGCCGGACTGTCCCACACTATCTGTGAAAGAGTCTCGAAAGAGGGCTGTACCAGAGGTGTCAATTCCACAGGGATTTCTGGGACATGCAGATATTGAAGGCGCAACAGCTTCCCAGGATCAACCTCAGAAGTCTGGAGCAAGAGGGTGGTATTCCTATTCATCAGGAGAGATCTAAAGGATAGGTCCTTGATCAAAGGCTCTGCAGAAGTAGAGGGCTTCTTTTCCACTCCAAAGGATGAAACTTCATCGAAGTCATCGCCTAATCGCAGAACAGGATCAGGCTCAACATCATTTCCTACTAGCACAGGAGGGATAGTATATAGAAGAAAGAGAGCAGAGAGGTGCTCCTTGAATCAGAGTCAAAAATCCTAGCACCTGCGATAGGCGCCATAGCGGAAGAAATGGTACATACAAGCACATGCAAAAAATTACGTGACCTACCATAATTCTTGATATTTCTGTGTATCATCACCATCCATCACTGTTGGGTTCTGGCCGGAGGATCAGGACCCCATGGGAGCTTTTTTTTTTTTTGCAAGGGGGAGGAGTTGACATTGGGATGGCACCGCCCTCGAGGCCGACACATTGCGTGGTGCTCGTTGGTTGGCCAGTAACCAACGCCGACCTCTCCTCAGCCCCCATTCTGCATGCTGGAGACAGCGTCAGAGAAACAGAGAGGGCAGGGGGACAAGGGAGCCCGAGGGATAGTAAAAGGAAAGGATGTAAAAACTAAAAGGAGGAATAAAGCCGTAGAGAGGACAGAAGAGGAGGAGGACTAAGGGATTGGGACAGGAAGGCCCCAATCTCTGGGTGATTAAGGGAGGGCTGAAAGGGTGAGGGGTGGACAAGGAAGAGAGAAAGAAAGGAGGGAGGAGGGGGGAGACACCACCCCCGAAGATATGGCCCTGGCACTGCTCAAGAGAAGGATAGAAATGTCCCAGATCAGACCATACTTCAAGCCAGTGGACCATATTTCAAGCCAGTGGAGGATTTAATAAGGATGAAGCAGCAGATTAGCACCAGTCCAGAGAGAAAAGCAGTTAAGTTGCCAGAGGGCCAAGGACGGGTCAGTGTCTCCCCTCCTGCTGAGAAAATTTTCAAATGAAAAACACACACAGAAACATCCCTGGAGAGGAAACCTCAAGGGATCTCTTTTAGCCTTTTTGTGAGAGTCTCACCTCCAGAGGAGGAACTACACAGAAAAATGCATATTCTCATTGAAGGGGATATAGGAAACCACATTATGGGGTGGCACGATGTGGTTGGAGGGGCAGATAACTGAGAGACTCACCAGTGCCTCCCCTCTATACTTCCTCAAACAACAATGCTGGAGGAAGAGGACTAAATCCAGACAAGGTTGTCTGGACTGAAAAGGGCCCTAGAGACTTCCAACAGAGGGAAGCCTCCATGTTTGTCTACCCAGGGGAGAAAAAACCCGACCTGAAAGAGGGAAGGGGGGTAGGAGGCACTGGTGATGGACTGAGGTCCAGCCAAGAGACAAACAGGGAGGAGGATCGCCCAGAGACTGAGGCCTGAGAGGGGAAGGTGGGTGGGATTCAGTGATGAATGGTGAAGATACACAGAAAGATCAAGAATTACGGTAGGTACGTAATTTTCATATCTTATCTGTGTCAATCTTCACCATTCATCACTGCTGGGTGATTTCCAAGTCCCCCGAAGGGGGCCCAGAGCCTCCCTAAGGGACAAAGTCCCTCAGCCTCCAGTGGGGGAGACACTAGAGAAGGGAACCCTAACAGGCCTGCTTAGGCCTGAGGCTGGTCTAGGTTAGGTGAGGTTCTCCTAGCAGGAGAGGGAAGGTGCCCCTGAAGTTCTTGTCTCTCCCTATGGGAAAAGAGATGGGTTCCCTGGGAAGGAGGAGGCAGTCACCCTACGCCAGACCAAGGGTGATAACTAGGAAAGACAAGCCACGCCATCCACCTGATGCAGATCGCTGTCCCTGCCTACCTGAAGCCACCTCACTGGCATCGTAAGATGCCTGCTTCGTGCCTTGCAAGCTCCAGGCCCTGCAGAGAGGCAATGGCTTGTCTGGTCACCTCCGAGTCAGACAAAGAAGCTAGGATCTGACCTAGCAGAGACCACAAGTGCCTATTATAGGCAGCATGGTGGACCTGATGAGCTGATAGAAATAAAAGAAGAGTGTACCGACAAGAAGGCTCTTCTCCCCCAAAAATCAAACTCAGCTGAGTCAGATTCTGGGGGTTGGTCACGCCTTGGGTTTCTATGCCCGGAGAGTGTGTCCAGGAGCCTCACGCCCAAAAGGGAGTGAGGCAAGACTGCTGGAGACCCAAGGGGTGCACAATACAAGCACCTTTGTGAGGGGGGTTTCTCTTCCCAGCTTCCTGCAACTTTTGAAACGCAACTTAAATGTTATTTTTTTTTTATTTCTTTCCTTCGGTGTTACTGACTGCCTCTTCTCTGTTAGGGGAACACTGGATTGTGCCTGCAAAGGTCCCACATTAGCATTCCAGGCTAGGATTGCAGTTTGGGGGGGGGTGTAGTCGCTAAATGTGTGCCCTTCTGTACAGTATTACTGACCAGCCCCATCTGAATCAGTGCCTGTTAGTAGTGTTAACATCATTTTTACCTGTTTAGAAAGCCACAGTATTTTGTTGTGCATGGGTCTGTTTCTTGCTTGAATCGGGACACTCGCGCAGTTTTGTGATCGCGACCTCCAGTCTCCCGCTGCATGCTGATGAGATCCTTTGTTTCCTTTGCAATATAGGCCTGCTGCTCCCCCCCCGTAGCCAAGAAGCAGCTCGCTGCCTGCCCGAAGCATTTGGAGCTCCCTCCTGGAGCTGAAACACTCAGTGGTGCTAGCGAGTGTAATTTAAACAACCTCTACAAGCACCTTTGTGAGGGAGGGTTAGCCCGTCGACGCCCTACGTGCGTCGCCTACCCCAGCCACCCTCCCACCCAGGGTCGTCCCTTCTTTTATAGTCCCTGCCTGATGACATCACTTCCTGCTGTTGAAATACTAAGTCCCCATTTTCCCTTTTGCAGGTTATACCTGTCAGCCACTAGAGGGACCCTTTTTACTGCCTCTAGCTCTCCTATTCTCAGAAAGCCTCCCCCCTATTATACTTGGACCCCTCTAACTACCTGTCTTCTTCCCTCTCCCTCTGCCCTCTCCACCTCCACACCCAATCCTTAACTAACCTGTTCTGGGCCCCTCCCTTCCACCCCAAGCCCATACTGGTTGTCCACCTATCTTGGATTCCTCCAACTACCTATCCCTCTTCCTGTCTTCCTTGACTACAGAGGCTCTGCCCGCTCCCCCTCCTACACCTGACGCTGTACTAATTCCTGCCTGGACCCCCTGCCATCACCACTGAGCCTTCATCAAGTGGCCACTAGGAGTCGCTATTACGCACCCCTTCTTTGGTCCCAAACATACCCTGTGCCCTGGCCCCAGAACGTGGAGCATGGCTCTCACCTAGGTCCTATACCAACTGCCCTGAGTTGGTCTTGAACCTGGTACCCTGGCCACCAGAGTCCGTGTCACTACCACTATTCCAAAGTGGCATCCACACTTGCTGAGTGACACAAAACAACTTCAACCTACCACCCAGCTGCAACCACAAGCAATATGTTAGCCCTCTTACTACAATGCCTCCCTATCATCCTCACCCTGGCACCATTGTCTCACCAACCTACTGCCCCCCCCAGGCACAATGGCACCTGATCCAGATATTATTCTGGAGCTAGCCCTACCACACCCTACTTTCATCTGCCCCAGTCATCAACACCCTCCCCCCAGTCTGCTCCCTACTACTACTTCCTCAGGCGCCCACTGGAGACTTATCCTCCTCACTTTCACAGCCTGGAAAACCCTGCCCACCCCTTGTGCCCAAAAGCACCTCCCCATGCCATACTTATCGAAAGCTCACCCTCTACCGTCCCCTGGCCAGGGCTGTAGTTATACTGCTACTCCTGACAGGCAATATTCATCCAAACCCTGGCCCAGCTCCCTCAAACCCTCCTACAGGGTCACCCGGGCTCTGCATTGCATCTATGAATATATGCAGCCTGATGAAAAAACTAGATTCCCTCCAATGTTGGGTCACCTCACATAGGCCAGATGTCATCGCGCTGGTGGAAACCTGGTTATCAAAATCCACTCCAGACTCGTTTGTCACTATTCCAGGGTACTCCCTCTACCGGGAGGATCATGTAGGTAGAAGGGGGGAGTTGTGCGATATACACCAGGGACTCTCTCACTGGACTGACACTCCCTGCCCCTGTTCTCGCCCACAGGGCACAGGCCCTAACTCTCAAACTGACTCCTGACCCTTCCAGGGGTCCCCTATATCTCACTGCTGCCTACATTCCCCTAAAAACAAAACTTTGGCACTGGCTTCACTAACTGAATATCTCTCAATCCTACCTCACACAGCTGACCAAGTCCTTGTGGGTGACCTGAATGTTAAGTGGCTCAGCTCATCCGCCGACACCACCCGTGACTCATTCGCAGCCATAGACATGTCCCAACTAGTCTCCCAACCCACCAGAGTTAACACAAAGAAAGGTACCAGCACCTGCTAGATGTGGTCATCACCAACCGCCTCTACAAATCAATGATACCCAGGTCCTTCCGGACTCTATTAGTGACCACTCTCCTATCATTTTCCACTGGGCCACCCCACTCCCAAACCCATGGCTCATCCCACTCTATCGTAGGTGCCTCAGACCAAGTCGGACTAAAAGGCCTTAAGCTACATCTTGCCCAAATTAACTGGTCTCCCATACACCATGCCCCTGATATAGATTCCGCCTTACCTTCTTCACCCAAACCTTCAATAATGCCTGCGACGTTTGCGCTCCCATGACAGCAGTCCGCACCAAAGTTCATAATGCCCCCTGGATTACCCCGTCCCTGCTGCAACTGCTCAAACACAGGGATAACCTGTGGCACCTGGCCTCTGAAACAGGCCGTGCTGCGGACAGACAGGCCTACATTGCCGCTAGAAACAAATGCACATGGGCCATCAGGAAAGCAAAAGACGATCACTATCAGGCTGCACTTACCTCCTCCTGGGGGAGCGCTAGAACATTTTGGGACAACATTAAACAACTAAATGGGAGCGTGCGCTCTCCTTCCCCCTCACAGATCACCATTGAAGGCTCTATCTCCACCGACCCTGCCCACATAGCCAACTTCCTCAACACATCCTTCACAGACCTTAGTTCAGTCCTCCCCAGAGACTTCTTTGACCCTCCTTCAACCCTACCCGCCCTTGACTTTCAATATCCTAGCTTCCACCTACGCAGGGTGACTCCCCAGGAGGCTAGGCCACACCTGCTTCAAGCTCTAAAGAGCAACAATATTGTGCAGCGACTCCTGGACCCCAGTATCCTCCGCCGGTCCTGGATCAGGTCCTTGCCCCTTACTACCCTGCTCAATAAGTCCTATGCCTGGGCACCCTCACAGCCTGGAAAACAGCCACAGTCACGCCCATACACAAAGGAGGTGACAGGTCCTCAGCCGGGAACTACCGGCCTATCTCCATCCTTCCACCCCTCTCCAAAGCCCTAGAAAAACTGGTGGCTACCCAAATCACAGAGTATCTGACCAAATACAACATCCTCTGCCATGAACAACACGGATTCCGTGCAGGTCACAGTACCAGCACAGCCCTTATTGAGTTCTCAAATTTTCTTCATTCCTCCCTGGACTCTGGCTCACTAGCAGGGGCAGTGTTTATTGACCTCTCAAAGGCTTTCGACACTGTCTCCCACCCCCTCCTATTGGATGCCCTCAACCGCACCGGCTTTGCCATTGGCCCGGTCTCCTGGTGCTCCAGCTACTTGTCTGACCGCTCTCAGCGTGTTAAAATTAATGGGACCCTCTCCAATTCATGTCCTATCCAATCCGGTGTCCCCCAGGGTTCCATCCTTGGTCCACTTCTCTTCTCACTATACCTCAATACCATGCCCAGAGCTTGCAGGTAAAATCCTGCTGTACACAGATGATGCCGTCATCTTGCCACCCACAGAACCCCATCTCCTTCAAGACACCTTGCAACTAGCCTTCAATGATGTTGAAGCCTGGTTCAAAGAGCACAGACTTGTAGTCAATCTAAAAACAAAACCATGCTATTTGCCTATCCCCAAAACAAACTCAGTAATTTCCCACTCCGTATCCTCCCTGGCTCTAAGCATCCTCTTGACCAAGTCCGCCTGTACAAGTACCTCAGGGTCTCCTTTGACTCTGCCCTCACTTTCCATGACCACATTGATGCTCTAGCCTCAGCTACAAATACACGGCTAGGTGTCCTTTATCGCTACAAGCACTACCTCCCCCCTGATGCCCTCCGACTAGCAGTCACCTCCTCAATCATGTCCCTTGTGGACTATGGCCTGCCTGTCTATGGTGTCGCGGACACGACTGCCCTCAATAAAATCCGACTCACCTTGAATAAGGCCTGTAGATTAATTATGGGAGCCACCAGATTAACCCATACCTGCCAACTATATGACTTGGCTAAGCTGCTTAACCTGGACGAACGGCTCAGATACCAAACCTGCCTCATAACTAAAAAAACACTCCTTGGACTATCCCCTCCTGGCCTGACAGCCTCTATCCACCTTGCTCAACCCTTAGTCCAAACTCATAGCTCCTACAAGGCCACCCTGTCTGTCCCTAGGACCAGGACTACACATGGTCAACGGTCCTTCTGTTACAGAGCCCCCTCTTGGTACAATACTCTCCCCAGCTCCATCACCAATACCCGTACAATCTCCAGCTTCAAAACTGCACTTGAAGTCAACTGTTTAACATGCGTAGCTGTTAGCCTCTCGAGCGTAGGTGTTCCAGCTCATTGTACCCGACAATACTCTCGAGTAGCTCCACAACAACAACTGAAAAACTCCCAGAGTGGCTCGCCTCCTCACCTATCACCTACCTTGTCCCATAGCCACCTGTTTTACTAACCTAGCTGTACCTGCTCAAGACTAATAGTCTGCTTAACCAATGTATGCTTACCTCTCAATCTTATCCAAGTTGTAATAACATGTGAATACCAAACCTGTAACACTGTTATGTTAACAAAGTAATTACTGCATATCTGCCTTAAACTGTGACCGCTGTGTTGTAAAAAAAAACAAAACTGTCATCTACAATGATGTAACAAAATGTTGTACTGTGTTTTTGTCCTCTTTGTGACGAGGTACCTTTGGAAACGAGTCTCTGGCTCAAAGGTTGTAAACTGATGTATGAATAAATAAATAAATAAATAAATAAATAAAATACCTCTGGCAGAAGTCCCTCGGGGCTGGAGCTTGAGTTGAGGGATGTCGCCAGGCCGGTACAGAAGGGAGTAGGCCAGACGGGAACCAACAGGTTGGCCGCACTGAACTCGCCCAAGAAGGCACGCGCCGACCAGTCAGGATTGCAACTGCCTAGGGTGGAGATATGGAGCTCGTTGAGCAACCCCGATAGGAATGCTGATAGCTGGAAAGATCAGCTGTGGGGGAATGGTGGACAGAGGACTCTTCTCCCTCAGAGGAGGAAGATGAGGGAGCCAACGATCCCAGAGAGTTAGGTTCAAGCTGCACCAGGGAGTGGTGGAATACCTCCTTATCCGTAGACCAGTAGTTGGCGGGGAGCAGTGCAGCCATGGACCTAAACTGCTCCCAGGTAAGGGGGAACGCAGGACTGGAGTGACCTGGGAGAAAGGAAGGGGTTGGCAGAGGCAAAGGGGCCAGACACCTTTGAGGAAGGGCACGGCCTCTGCCCGGACTGGGGGACCTGACAGGAGACCTCAAAGGAGGAGGAGACCCAGTGGTCCCAGCAGACAAAGGCTGCTCCACTGAGCTGGAATGGCCAGAGCTGAGCCTGAAGAGAGAATTCCCTCCCCGAGGTGACTGGGGCCGCATGAGCCCAGAAGGGTGGCCCCCTAACCTCTACCAGATGAAGTCCCTTCCGAGGGAGACCTCAGGGAGGTCGGTACGCTGCAACTCCTCCCCAAACCCCTGCAGGCTCCCAGGAAAGGATGTAGCCCTTAATTCAGCCCCTCAACCCCTTGGACTCTGAGAGAGCCGTCTTCCTCACCATCAGCTGAGGTAACGGACACCCCTGTAGCTGACTCTGAGAGACAGCTGGAGGTGGAGCACCCTCCTGCCTGGACACTTCAGGTGGCCCAAGAAGTAGGGCCAGCAAGAACTGTCACGGGAGGGGACACACTGCCAAGGTGGCAGATGGACCACCGACTCCAGACTGCCCTGCAGTGCCCCTGGAGCACCTGAGGACTAGTCAGTGCCACCAACCCCGGAATCAGCGGAAGCCATCCGCTCCTTGGAAGGGGGCTGAACAGGAGCTGACGCGCTGGAGGAGGAGGAACTAGAGGATTCTGAAGAATCTGGGAGCCAGTCTGGGTCAGCCACAGCATCGTCCTCCCCAGAGGAGGCTCGAACCCAGACCACTCCCCGGTCCCTCCCTGCTGCAGCACCACGAACCGGCCTCCACGCTGCCGCCCCCATCACTGACACTGTGAATGGCGCCAGAGTCAGAGGTGGCACTGGAGACTGGCCCCAGCGCCAGGATCAGGGGTGGCACTGGCAGATGGCACTGGCCCTGAGGCTGCAGACCACGACGCCAGGGGAGCCCTCGCCTCTGAGGAGGCGATTACCTGGACGTGCCTCCTGCCCAGCCCCCAAGGAGGTCAGGCTGACCTCCTATTACCTGGAAGGGTTCCCACCCAGGCAAGGCCAGAGCAAGTGAAACCCCTCATCCACGGGCTGTAAAGGACTGGCAGGGGACCTGGAGGAAGGGTCAAGAACCCTGCTTTTGGTGACCCAGGTGTGCATCTATCCCCAGAAAGTCGGCGGCGCACATCAGACTTTTAATGCACGTAACTCCAGCACACAATGATCCAAGGAGAAACAGGTGTTGCATCTATCCATGTCATGGCTAGGGCCCAAGCAGGTGAGACATTGGTCATACTGATCTGAGACTGAGTACAGTCAGCCGCAGGGACACCGACACTTTGAAGGCTGACCCGCCTTGGAAGATTTCTTTTTGTCCCCCGAACCAGACATGATTGGACAAAAAAAACCCAAAAACAGCACTCAGCATTGATGGAGAAAATAATGGAAAGATCTTACCAGTCGATCGCTGAGGAAAATGCAGCAGCAGAACTAGGACTTGAGGTAAAACCGACGGACTTGGCTGCAGATAAAATGGCACTCACTCGCGAGGTTGTGCTCACTCGACAGCAGGAGAAGCAGAACTGAGGCTGAGGAGGGTCAGGCCAGTTACTGTCCAACCCGAGAGCCACACAAGCGTCAGCCCTGAGGGCGTAGCTGTCCCAACATAAGCTCCTCTCTGTTGCAAAAAAAAGTTCCGTGGGGTCCTGATCCTCTGACCAGAACCCAACAGTGATGAATGGTGAAGACTGACACAGATAAGATCAGATTCATATACAGCACCGCCAGTGGCACAGGCGAGCACCAGACCCAACCCAACCTGGGGCACCCAAGGCTGAAGATCTGAAAATATGATTAGGAGAAGGTAGTACCTGTGCTGGCCCCTGCACCACAGCCATGTGAGAGGGAAAAGCGCAAGAGTGTGGCGTTGATGGCGCCAAAAGTGCCACGCGACTAGGCTTACCCAACCATGCCTCCCGTGGATCCGAAGCCCCCAGGCACAGGAAGTCGGGACAACTGCCGAACCCACTGCTCCATAAGAGGGGCCCAATGATGAAACTGCTCACCAGAGGAACCCCCAGGAGGCAGGGAAGGACTCTAGAGTCGAGGATGACAGTCACTGGGAACTGAGGACACAGACGACCCCAAGTGAGTCAGAGACGGCCTCCTGTCCCCTGCTACCGACAATCTTCATGCAGACGTACCAGAGGGCAACCTCAAGTGGTTCTGCATCTTCTTCAACCAGTAGGATGAAGAAGAACTCAAGGTCGAGTGGTGCCAGGTCCCCAATGAAGATCGGGAACAGGCCCGCTTCTTTTTGTGCTTTTGGGAGGACCACCCTTCTTCCGGAGCACTGGACTGCCCATAGTCAGACCCCCATCTCTGTAGAGGACGGCGGACCAGACCCAGCCCTGCTGCTGAAACAGCTTTCATTCGAAGTCTCTCTATCATCACCGGCCCTATTCATGGTCGACTCCATCAAAGGAGGGCTGAAGAAGACTTCTCTGTTCTTCATTGAGATGAAAAGAAAAACAAATACTGAACGACTATGCTGCTGTCATATAGATATGAAAATTTAACTCCTAACGAAGTGGCAGCATCATCACACAAGTACACTCGATGGAAGTAAAAACTAACGATTAGAGGTAAACTCAGAAGGCCTTCGCATGAAACCAGTCTTCTGGCCAACTGCACATACAGACCTATATAATTACCGACACTCCCAAATTTTAACTCTACTCAATCCTACGACTCCAGCATAATCCCCCCCTACTAGTAGCAAATAGTAGTAGAACTTTATATCCAAGATAATCTAATCTCTAACACAACAAGACAGAAATTTAAACTACAAAAAAAACAGTAGTTATAAAAAACAACAAAAACTTAATTTCAACAGAAGAAACTGAAAATCTAGTAACTTCACAAGCAAGGTGGCTGTGTGCCTGGTGTTGAGGTCTCTGGGGCCGGTCCGTGGGAGCGTGACACCAGGAGTGAGCTACAGAGGATGGTTCGCCAGATTGGTCCTCCTCGCCTGTATAGGCGTCAGCCTTCGCACCGCCCGTGCCGGAGTTGAATGCGGACGCCCACGCAGCCTGGTGGTCTCACGGTTCACCAAGGTGGCACTACCACAGGCTTTTGGGTCTTTCTGTTGTAGGTAGCGGGCAAGGCGCTGTCTCTTGGGATCCAGTTCTTCAGCATCCCACCCCATATTCTCCTGAATGTGCCTCTTGCTATCTCAGCGAACAAGGGGTCATCCGGACCTGGGAGGTCAGTGGTCTGGGGAAGGAATGTTGATGGGAGGAGGATCTGAGCACCCTGAGGTGTCAGACCAGAGCCCTCCTCGCTGGACAAGGTGTACCGGGTGTGTCTGGGTCTCTTGGGGCTGGGTGACCCCTGAAGTGAATCTTGAGGGGAGGTCTTCTCTATCGAGGATCTACCCTAGGAGGAGGTGTTGGCTCCTTTGGGGTTGGTGACCCGTCCCCCCACAGGCCCCTTGGGTGGAGGAGGGGCGAGGCGCTGAAGGAGTAGGTGGAGGCACGGCGAGTAGGAGGGTGTGTACGACCACATCCTTCCGATGAGTATCCCACCAGAAGGTGAAGAGCTCCTTCACCTCTGCCACCAGGCCACAGATGACAGGTCAAAATCGTGGCCTGGTCGCCGGGTCGGGCATTGGGTTCCCACGGGAGCCCGACAGTTCTGGGTCGCTCGTCTGGTCCTCGGGCCGAGTGGTGTCCTCCTCCGATGATATCTTCCGACCCGGCGTCGGAAGGCTTGCATGGTGCGTCCTCCCTCTGGGAAAGCCGCCGTCGTCCCCTCGCTGGCGCCCTGGAAGCGAACGCCTGGCCGGGCGACGGTGTCTTGCTGTAGCCGGCCCTGGGAGTGCTCAGGTGATGCTTTGGCCGACTGTGGGTGAGCCCGGTCGGGTCGGCGTCCGTTTAGGGGCGTCAGGTCCTTAGTCTTTATGTGGGACGGAGTCCAATCCACCTTGGAGGCTGGGACACCGACCTGGTGGCGAAGCCCCAACGGCGGGAGGAAGACTTGTGGCGCTCCCCAGACTTGGACGAGGCCTCAGAAGGAGTGGATGAAACCGATGGCCTGGAAGTCTTGATAGGCTGCATGGAAGAGGAGCTGCTGGAGGATTTGACCCGAACCGGGAGAGAATGAGATTGAGCCCTGGATGAAGAGCGGTCTGACCGCGAGCCGGAGCTTCGGGAGACCGAGGCCCTCGACGGGGACCTGGGCTTTTCCTTCTTCCGGTGCTTTTCCTGCTGTTTGTGGGTCTTCCCTGAAGACTCCCCCCTGGAGGAAGGTTCCCTATCCATGGCCTTGAGTTTCTCCTCCAAGAGAAACGCTTGAAGGCCTTCTGGCGGCAGATCCTGGTGCAACTATTGAAGCCCTGGCAGAAGGAGCAGGCCTTGGTGTCGTGTTCTGCTGGCCCTGAACAACGCACGATGCTGAGTGAGGATCCTTGAAGGGGATCTGTTACATGCGAGGCAATACTGGCGGGTGATCTTCCAGAGAGGTGTCTGGAGAGGACATCAGATGAATCCAAGTTAGTATGAGAAAAAGAGAGCGTCGTGTTTCCCTAGTCGTGCTTAGCAGCTAGAAATTGTTGAGGGCGCGTCTTGGCGATGTCGGCCAGTGGGCAAGAACTAGGGGATTGTGGGGAACCGCCTCACTTGTGTACTCACATGCTGACGTCGGGGCAGGACTGATGTCGGAGGCGATGGCCCCTCACGAAGACTACAAGCTAGAAAATTTCCGTGGTGGTGCCTGGCTGTGGCTTCAGTCTAATGGTGTAACCTGCTGCAAGAGCTGTATCTCGAAGTAAGATCTGGGATTTCCACCAACTGATTGAGTGTGAAGTCGGAAACCACCTTGGGGAGAAACTTAGGATTTGTCCGTAAGACCACTCGGTCCTTGTGAAAAATCAAATATGACTCCTTAAACACCAGGGCCTGAAGCTCAGAAATTCTGCGAGCTGAAGTAATAGCAACAAAAATAGTGCTTTCCAAGAAAGATAGCGCAACTCACAGCTCATCGCTGGTTCAAAAGGGGGAAGTGTTACCTTGCGTCACGCCGGTGACCCGTGTTTGGGAACGGACATGGGTCGACGAGGGTTTGCAGGGAGGAGAAGGATTGGGCGTCCCAGGACTTACTCTCCTCTCTCCGGGAAGGAGGTTAGTAGGGCCCCAGCGATGTACCTGCCCCTAGCGGAGGCTGGGAGTGGCCACGTCAGCTCTAAACAATGCGGAGAGGGACTGAGGCATGCGGCAAGGCGGAGGGCATTTTACTAGAGCCTCTCAGGGAAGAATGGAAAAACAGTGAAAAGGGAGTCCTCTGCACGATGGCGACTGTCCTCTCTCCTGCAGTGGCTCGAAGGCACCTCCCAAATACCATACCCAGACCGGTGGGTTGAGTCGCTCCCACCTGCCACGATGGGTAATCGTGGGATTAAGGGAGGGGTCTCATAAAGTGGTGCCTGTCACTGGGGGGACGTCAGAGGTATATGAGAGGACTCCGGGGGGATACAAAAGGGGGGAGTAAGCGTAGAGCTTCTCAACACAAAATTTAAACCCGGTAGAGTAGGAGCTGCAGATGGGGCTGGGGTGGAAGTCCCTTTCAAGAAAGGTTTCCACAGATCTCCAGCTACACCTTGGTTTTACCATCCACTAAGCACATGGTAGGCTGATATAGCTGAGAGGCAGACCTTAAGGGAAGAACAGAATAACCCCGAATCTGACATATGGAGCAGATACTCCATTATATGAGGAGCTGAACAAGAAAAGGGGTCCCAACCCTTGGCAGCTGCCCAAACAGAAAAACACTTCCCCTTCATCGTGTAAGTGGATCTAGTGGAGGGCTTCCTAGCCTCTACAAGGACCTGGGCTACTCTGTTTGAGACCCCAAAGCAGGATTATATGTCTGCGAGCCATGCCTGACATCATGGTTCGAGTGCAGGCTGGCTTGCCTCGGGTTCTGAGTCAGAAGGTGGGACTGGAGAGGAAGCGGAACTTGGGGTTCACGCTGAGAGCTGCTACAGAAGCGGAGAACCAGATTTGCCTCCGCCAGAGGAGCTATGAGAACATCCTGGCTCCTCTGCCTGGAGTTTCAGAAGGACCCTCTGAAGCATGGGAAGTGGAGGGAAAGCGTACAAAAATTTCCCTGTCCAATACGGCGATAACGTGTCGTGCCAGAAAGCACCATGCCCTGGAACAAGCGAGCAAAAACTGGGAAGTTTTGCGTTGGACGGGGAGACGAACAGGTCGCGTTCCGGTCACCCCCATCGCTGAAAGAGTGAGTCTGCCACTTCCTGATTTAATTCTCATTCATGAGTGAGGGTGTATGCCCTGCTGAGGCTGTCCGCCAAGACATTCTGAATGCCTGGGCGTGAGCGGCTGGCATGGTGACAGACCATGTTGGACTGCCCAGTTCCACACTCGCATCGCCTCCCTGCAGAGGGAGTACGACCGAGTACCTCCCTGTCTGCTGATATACCAGACTACCGACATGATGTCCATCTGGATAAGCTGAGATCCCCTGGAAAGGATGGACTGAAAGGCGTACAGGACTGCCCTTATCTCCAGGACGCTGATGTGCAAAGACATCTCAAGCTGGGACCACAGACCCTGAGTTTGGTGGTCCCCCATATGAGCTCCCCAATCCTGGTTGGAAGCATCCGTGGTACGAGTGCACAGGGGAGCAGGCCTCCAGAAGGGAAGGCCCTGAGACAAGTTTAAAGGGGATCCCTCCACCACTGTAGATCCTTCTTGACTGCAGTGAAAATCAGGATCGGATGATTCAGATAGTCTCTGAACTGATCCCACTGGATGTGCAAGGTCCACTGAGAGATTCCCATGTGTAACCTGGCGAGAAGAACCGTGGAGATGGAGGCCGCCATCAAACCCAAGAACCGGAGCATAGCCCTGGCTGGGCGGAAATTGGATGAGACTACCAAGGTCGCCTGTTCTCGGATGGCCTCCGCGCTCTCTAGAGGGAGAAAGGCCTTGCACTGGACCTTGTCCAACACAGCTCCTATGAACTGAAGTCTCTGAGAAGGAGTAAGAGTGGATTCGGGGAGATTGACTGTAATCCCCAAATGAGAAAAGAGGTCCAGAGTATGCAAGATAGCCTCCAAAAAAGTGTCTCCCTGGACGGGGCTGAAATTAGTCAGTCGTCCAGGTAGGGGAAAACTGCAATGCCCTGATGACGCAAGGCTGCTGCCACTACCACTAGGCACTTGGTAAAGACCCTGGGTGCCGAGAAAAGGCCAAAGGGGAGTGCCGTAAACTGGAAATACTCCCCCTGGAAACAAAAGCGCAAGAAGTGGCGGTGGCCCGGAAATACTGGAATATGCAAGTAGGCATCCTGCACGTCCAGTGCGCATAACCAATGGGCCTCCAGAAGAAGAGGTAGGAGGCTCTGGAGGGTCAGCATTCTTTTTTTTTTTTTTTTTAAACCTTGTATTTATCCACCTGACCTGCTCTTCCCTCCACTCATTCGGACATGCTCAGTGGACCCCAACCCCCCGGTCTGTCCCTAAAGTGCCTCGATCCCACACACTCCCTCGAAGACCCCCCGGATAGGGGTGGAGAGAGGATGCCCTGTGCTTACCTCTCCAAGCCAGTACTCTGTGTGTGTGTGTAGATCGGACACAGCAGAGTCTGTCTTGATGAGTGGTCAGAGAAGTCCTAGGGAGGTGTCGTCACCTAGGAAGGATGAGGTGTTTTTACAGTTTCTTCCCCCTGACGTCGGCGTGCAGTGAGGGGCTGTGAGCTGAGAGGCACGCTAAGACAGACCTCCTGCTCTGCCCCTCTGCCGACAGTCACCCAATCCACTTGCTGCTGCTCCACCTACCGCACTATCTACACAGGCTCCCCTAGGTGGTAGCATTGCAGCGGGAGCCTGCAGTCACCCCTCTGGAGAAGGAGAGCTGCCATCAGGCACTCTATCCTTCTCCGCCCCGGCCGAACCCGGTGACCCATTCTCGTTCCCGAACCCGGGTCGCTGGTGTGGTACAAGGTGTGGCATCCAGCGCCTCAACCCTCAGCACCACCGGGTCGGCGAGGGTCAGCATTCTGAATCTTTTGTACCTGACGAACAGATCGAGTCTGCTGAGGTCAAGTATGCGTCTGAGGTCGCCCATCTTTTTTGGAACCAGAAAAAAGTGGGAGTAAAATCTCCCACCCCTTTGAAAAAGGGGGACCGGCTCTATTGCCTCCTTTTGCAGTAGAGCTTGAACTTCCTCCCTTACAAGAAGAATCTGGTGGGGCATGTAAGATGAGCGACTTGGTGGAGATTCCAGAGGGATTTAGAGGAATTCCAGAGTGTGCCCGTGAGACAAGTTGCAGGACCCATGTGTCGGAGGTTTTGCCTCTCCATTCCTGCGTGTGGAGGGCGAACCCCCCCCTCCACTCGCCCTCGGGCCTGGGGCTGAGGAGAGGTAGGGAGTCAGGAGGGCAGGGCCGGCATGGGGAGGGTCCCTGATCGCCTCTGGAACTTTGATGCCGGTGGGGAAGAAAAGGAAGCACCTGTGGCCTTTCTCTTGCCCTGATTATGGGCCTGGGTTTGCTTCGCTGGCCTTCTGGTCTGTTTCCGAAAGGGCCGTTTCCTTTGTATGCCCAATCGGTACACTGACCTAACGGACCTCAGGGCCTGTTATGATGTCCTTGGTACCCACCCAAAAAGGAGCATCGTGGTATGGACATTAGCGAGCCCAGAGATGCGTAGCCAAGCATGCCGCGGAAGGGAGACAGCGGTCACTGAGGTACGGGCCACTGCGTCAACAGAGTTGTAGGCGGCCGGTAAGGCATGCCTGCAGGAAATTTTGGACAGGTGCAAATCCTTAGTGAGGTCCTCTTTGAGGTCTGAGGGATCCATGGCTTGGAGTCGGGCCTCCAGCTTGGCCAGTGTCGCTTTTTGAAAGGACACCATGTGAGCTACGTAATTTAGTAAACGGAGAGCACATGCAGCCGAAGAGAACACTTTCCTGCCATATTGGTTAATCTGCCAAGACTCCTTGTCGGGAGAAGAGGTGCTCATGTGCTTCGGGGCAGTTTAGCAATCATGAGCCGTGGTAATGACAACAGAGACGGCCTTTGGGTGCGAGTCTAGAAAAGAAGCACCTTCAGGAGCCCAGTAAATCCAGTTAGCCTTTTTAGGGACCGCCGGGATAGTGTGTGGCAGTTACGAAATCGTGATGGTGAGGTCTCTGTGGGGCCCTATCCAGGGAGGAACTGGGATTGGGGAAGAAGACTAAGTCCAGATGTCCTGCAAGTCTTTTCCTCATGGGGTCCTGTTCCTCAGTCTCCCAATTATAATATTCCTGGATGACCCTCAACAAGTCCAAGAAGGAAGGGTCCTCAGGAGGGGACTTGGGAGAAGTCTTCCCTTTAGGGTCCGGAGACGGTCGATTGGACGAGTCCTCTGAGGTATCCTCCCCGAATCATCTATGGGCTCGAAATCTGGAAGATGAACCTCGTGGGGGGTAGTCCCTGAAAAGTGAACAGTGGAGTTAACCAAGCTCAGTGGGGATGAGGACCTGGGGGAAGGGTTAGGAGCCTGTGTAGGAACACGGTTCTTCAGCTCCGAAACCAGCTCAGTCCTGGCCTTCCACCAGGACTGGATCGCAGTCTAGAAGTCTTGAGCCGGAGCCTGATGAAGAGGTGGGGTAGGAGGCACATGGGTAGAAGAGTAATGATACCCATGGGCACCTAAGCCCTGGTAATGATGGTAAGGATACCCTTGGTAAAAGGAGTATCCTGGATAGTGATGTCCTGAGAAGATTGAATACGACAGATCTGGAGGAGGACCTGATGGGGGAAGGTCCGGTGGGAACCCGTAAGGGTAGCTCGGGATGTTAAAAGGCCTAGAAGGGCCTGGGAAATTCCCATACGTCTGGGTACCAGACGTTGGGGGTACTGGCGCAAACCCCGCCATAGTGTAGATGAGAGGCAGGGCGGGTGTTAGAAAAAAGGTAGTCGAAAAGGACCTGGCGTCAGGGCCGGACGTAGGGGTTCTGAAAGCAGAGCCCTGTCCAGCACAGGGACAGGCATCTGGACCAGACGAGAGGGCTCCGGCGTAGGGTTGGGCCCGGATGTTGGTGGAACTGGCCCGATGGGCTCCTACGTAGGGGATGGGTCCGGCGCCGGACGAAGGGAAGTACTGATGAAGGGTATCCGATGTAGAGGGGCCCAGAGGAGCCTCTGGCATAAGGACAGTAGTCAGCGGAGGGGACACTAACCCTTTGTCCCCTGTGGGGGACTGAAGAACGGAAGCTGGAGTAAGGGTCACTTCCAACTGTTCATCACTCTCTTCCCGACCCGGGGTGACAGGAAGTGAAGCAGGAGCCACAAGGGTGGGGGAGAGAACAGGGAAGACTCAGTGTCTTCTTGGAGCTTAGTTGGAAGTCGGGTAATTCGGTACAGACCCCCGATGGACGAGCAACGTCCGGGCAAGCACCAGAAGCGTCTGACTTAGTGGACAAATGGACTGGGCGGGAGAGGGAGGAACCTCTGCTGGCTTATCGGTTGTGACCGGGCAAGTCCCCGAGGAACATGGGCTCGACTTATCGGTTGCAGGGCGGGCCCCGGAGGAGCCGGGGGCCAACATCGGTGGATACTGGGCATCAGCCGGAGGAGCCAGCAGGCGGCTTACCTGTTGAAATCGGGAGCAGTGCACTGGACAGGCCTGGAGTGTCCCCGGACGCAGCCTGGACTACCACTATGGGAGGCAGCGGGGGAGAGGCCCTGCTGGTAGAAGACCTACTAGAGTCCGGACGGTCTTTGTCCTCGTGGCAGTACTGGTATTTCTCTTTCTTCTTCTTCTTGGACTCTGGGGAAGGTGAAGAAGCTGATTTTCTAAGGCACTCCATTTCCTTTTCGAGTGTGACCATGCTAGTTTTTAAGAGATGGGCCTCCAGGGCCTGCCACCTTTTGCAGGCTGCCTGATTGAAGGGCTGGCAGTCTGGGCAAGCAGCGGTGTCATGGTCCGGACCTAGGCAGAGAAGACACCTTCGGTGACCGTCCCTGTGTGGAATTTGAGCACCACAATCTTCACACTTCTTGGCCTTAGATGATGGAGAACAAACAGAGAAGAAATGTGAATCGTTTTTAAAGAAAAAAGGCAGGTTTTAAAGGCAATCGACTGGGCAGTTTTACCACGAGGTACCATGCACAGGACGACGGTGGGAAAGAACTGGAAGGCGGGTGGTCCCCCGCCAGGCACTGCTGGAAAAGTCTGCCATGCGGTCCTATGTGTAAAGACCTACTGCAGGAACCCTCTCGAAGTAAGATCTGTATTTATATGAATAAAAATAAAATTGAAAACAAAACAGAAACTAAATTGGGGATGCTCCTTGATGATTTTAATATAATCTAATTTAGTGGCCCAGGGCTAGATTTTTAATACAAATCATCACTGCATTATTAGTCACAAAAATCGCAGTGATTAGTACTGATGACAGTCTAGTAAAAGAAAAAGCTAGTTTTAGAACAGGTACACATTTGTAAAGCTAGTACAGTACTTAAAAAAACAAACACTGCACAGTTACTGCATCTTTTTTAAAGGTGACCTGTAAAGAACAAGAGTACCAGTTCCCGTCCCCATATACCTTTCTAGCACTGCTGCGGGAGTTCAGAGATGTAATTGTCTTTATTTTTAATTCCATAGTTACATTTTACTAAAGCATGAAAATTCGGCCAAACAGGCATAGAAGCGGCCCGATTGGCCAGGTGCAAGTATTTTATAGGTATTATACCCATTTAGTAGCGTTACTAACACCACTGCTCTTATTGCAGCAGCAGTGGCGGTAGTGTATAATATTTTATTGCTTCCATAGGGGTCTTGGCACCTGAAATATTACTTATACAAACACCTGGACAGGCTGCTGATGTAAGTAATATTTCAGGTGTCAAATCAAACTAAAATAAAATAAATATAATGAACTACCCACATCTGCAATAAGAGCAGTGGTGTTAAAAGCACTAAATGGGTGTATAAAGCACTTGCACCTGCTCAATCGGGCCGCCTATGCCTGCACCGGCCGTGAATTTCTGTGCCGCTTTTAGTAAAATGTAACTAAGGAATTAAAAAATAAAGACAATTACATCCCTGAACTCCCGTAGCAGTGCTAGAAAGGTATGCGGGGACGGGAACAGGTACTCTTGTTCTCTACAGGTCACCTTTAAGAATGGGCATGCACAGTGAGTTGAAAGGCTTAAACCCTAAGCAATATAGCTTTGTTACAGCGAGTAAAGTTAGAAATTGTTGTCAGATTCATGTTGGGGTCTACCTATGATGCGTTGCATGTTATATTTGTTTGACTGTGGATTAAGTATACTACTATAGCTCAAATTCTATAAGTCTTGAGGAAGAGGAGTGGGCAGTCAATGCCACGTTTCCCCTACTCCTGCAACTTCCAGTTCAATAAGTGCAAACTCGCCTGAGCCTAGGAGGTCTGGTGCTAACTGGTGAGGAGGGGGTTCTGGTGTCTGTACTGGACATCTCCTGTCTTGGGGAGGGAGAAAACCTCCTTCCACTGAACAACTGCATCCTGGTGGTCCAGAGGAAAGATGTGTTATGCGGGATAGAATAGGTGGTCCCTCTGAAGTGATCGTAAGCTTGCACGCACCCACTCACCTGGAGAGTGACACAGAGGCATTGCACACCCACAGTGGGGATGGCAGTGCTCACCCACACTTCAAACCCTGATATGCATTCCGCCAAGTCCCTCCTTAGAGCACACTCTGGGAAGGGATAAGGGGAGTGGTTAGTGCAGAGTGACACTGAGGCATCGCACACCCAACAGTGGGGTTGGCAGGGTAGTTGTTTTTTAATATAGCTTTTTTTTTTTTTTTTTTTAGGTTTTCTCCCCGTAGTCCCTCCCGGGGCCCTGGCACACGGCCATACATGTGCGTGGAGGCCTGTGTGCACACCGGAAGGCAGCTCAGCCCCTGCCACCCACCCATACCACTGCCCTCCTCCACCAGCCTAAGTTACCCCACCGGACCTCCACCCGGTTGGAATGGGACTACTGGAGGAGCAACAACCCACCCGGAGAGAGAGTAGCCTGGCTCGCTCAATCCCTTACTCCCACCTCCCCACATACTGGCACCCGATGATCTGAGGTCGTTCCGAACCTGGGTGCGCCAAGTAGCACGGTAAGGCGCTCCAGTGCTCAACCCTCAGCGCTACTGGGCTAGCTTGGCAGGGTAGTTCGGAAGGTACGGCAGGGCTCACCCACACTTCAGACCCTGATAGGCATTCCACCAAGTCCCTCCTCAGAGCAAACCCTAGGAAGGGATAAGGAGAGAGGTTAGTGGAGAAAAACAAAATACCACAACAGTGTCTTCCTCCATCTTTTACTAATCTGAAATTTCCACTGTCAGTCAGCAATATTTGTAGATTGTTTGACTGCTGAATTGTAGCACTGTAGGTATCACTGTATGCTGAATTCATTCTCACATTTAGCTAAGTGTTTTTATCACCTTGGATGCTTTCATTTTTAAACTGATTCACAACCAAGCACCCAAGTGTCTACTGTCTTTCAGCACCTATGTTAGTGGATTCCTACAGTGACTTCTTAAAGAGTCTGGCTGCCAGCAGGATGGAACAAATGTAATTTTCATTTATATTGCACTTCACCGACCACAACCTTTATTCCTTACCACAAGGTGCAGAATTCCTATTGTTGCATCAGATGTACACTATCAGGGCAGCAGACCAGGGATTTTTCTTCTTTTGGTTTTATACTCTCAGCACTGGGGCCACCCAACGCAGTTCTCAGGCTCGAAAGGTCCCAGCGCAGGTGCAGCAGTCTGAGTCAGTCACTTCTGTGGGCTTCAGTATGGGATTGCAGCTGCTTATGCTGCTCATCCCTTACTGCTGCAAACTTCTTTTGGTGACTCTGAACGTCCTCCTGGTCCTCACAAAAACAGCGCCAACAATGAAAGGCTGAACCACCAACCAACAGGGTTTGTCTTTCCAACACTTCAGAACCAATCAGACCAGGTTCTCTCAAATGGAGATGAAGAGAGGATCACAGATGTAGAAGTGGGTAGCCATCTGGGAACCAGCGACCATCGAATAGTATGGTTCACAATAAACACAGCAATAGAGTCAAGCCATAAAAAGACAAAGGTACTGGATTTTAGGAGGGATGACTTTGCCAAAATGGGTGAGTGCCTAAGGAATGCACTAGCAAATGGGCAGGAATGAGGGGTGGAAGAACAATGGGGAATAATAAAAACTGCCATCACAGAGGTAACAAGCCTTTGTGTAAAGCAAATAAACAAAACGAAACGAGGTAAGAAACCACTATGGTTCTCAAAGGAAGTGGCAGTGAAGGTTCAAGAGCAAAAGAAAGCATTCAGGAAGTACAAGGAATCACAGAAGGAACAGGACAGAGAACTGTATCAGTTAAAGCAAAAGGAAGCTGGAAAGGCAGTCAGAACAGCAAAGGCTCAAACCGAGGAAAAGATAGCCAACTCAGTTAAGAAGGGGGATAAAGCCTTTTATAGGTACATCAGGAGGCGAAGGAAGACCAAGGAGGAGATAGTGAGGCTTAATAAAGGGAGGGAGGGTGGGCAGAGGGTGACTGTGAAAAGGCAGAGATACTAAACAAATATTTTGCTCAGTATTTACAAAGGAAGAGGGGAGGTACCTAAAACAAACAGTAGAAACACTCTGGATACAGAAGTTGATACCAGCCCATTTACAGAAGAAAAGGGTTCTGAAAAGAGCTCTTAAAACTGAAGGTGGACAAAGCAATGGGGCCTGATGGGATTCATCCCAGAATTCTAAAAGAACTAAGGGTAGAACTAGCGACACCACTGACTACCCTCTTTAACAAATCATGGGAGGATGGGGTGGTACCTGAGGACTGGAGGAGGGCAGATGTGATTCCCTTCACAAAAGTGGGAGCAAGGCAGAAGCAGGAAACCACAGACCTGTTAGTTTAACCTCAGTGGTAGGGAAAATGATGGAATCACTTCTGAAGGAAAGAATTGTTGAGTATCTAGAGGCCAGAGGGCACAGGACCCAAGGCAGCATGGATTCACAGCGGAAGGTCATGCCAGACAAATCTGATAGATTTCTTTGACTGGGTGACCAAAGTAGTTGATCAGGGAGGGCTGTGGACATGGCCTACCTAGACTTTAGAAGGCATTTGACACAGTCCCACACAAGATTAATATAAAGTTAGCCAGCCTGGGAGTGGGTCCCAAGATGACAGCCTGGTAAAAATTGGCTGGAGAATAGGACACAGAGAGTAATAGTAAATGGAGTCCACTCTGAAAAAAGGGGTTAGTAGTGGGGCACCGTAGGTTCAGTATTAGGACCGGTCCTCTTCAATGTCTTTATAAGCGACATTGCAGAGGGACTGGAAGGAAAAGTATGTCTCTCTGCAGATGACACAAAGATCTGCAACAGAGTTGATGCACAAGGTGGGGTGGAAAGGATGAGAAGGGACTTGGCAAGGTTAGAGGAATGGTCAAATGTATGGCAGCTTAGATTCAATGCTAAGAAGTGCAAGGTAATGCACCTGGGAAACAAAAACGTAGGGGAAGAGTACACAATGGGGGGTGAGATACTAACAACAACAAAAATGGAAAGGGACCTGGGGGTAGTTATATCAGATGACCTAAAGGTGGGCAAGCAATGTGAGAGGGCAGCAAGGAGGGCTGGCGGGATACTGGGATGCATAGGAGAGGCATCACCAGTGAAAAATACAGGTTACTCACCTGTAACAGGAGTTCTAGGAATGGTATATGTTGTTCATCCACACTGTCTGGCAGGTTCCTTGCCGCTTTAAATCTTGCGGAAGGTCTTCAAGCTGGCTCCTCCCACCCACCCGGGTGGTAAAACTCTCGGCTCCTTCCAGCGCCAGATCTGGGCAGCTGGAAGCTCAGGTTGTATAGCATCAAAGCCGAGGGAGGTCAGGTGGTCGTGTGGATGAACAACATATACCATTCCTAGAACTCTGTTACAGGTGAGTAACCTGTATTTCTAAGGACATGGATATGTTGTTCATCCACACTTATTGCAGACTCCTATCAGTTCTCCGGGAGGGAGGGAGGCAGGCACACACCCCTACTTAGGGAATAAAGACTGAGAACCGAGGCCCCAAAACCAGCATCCCGGCGTGACTCAAGGTCGATGTGGTAATGGGTAATAAAGGTGTGTGCTGACTTCCAGGTAGCAGCCCTGCAGATTTCCTGGATAGGGACGTCCCTGGAAGCAGCCACTGATGCAGCAGTATGACAGGCAGAATGAGCTCTTGTCCCTCTGGGAGGCTCCATGCCGCCAACCCATAGCAGAGATCTATGCAGGAGGTGACCCACTGCTTATAAGTCCGCTTGGCTGCAGGTCTGCCGGTGCGGCTGCAGCGTGAGTGACAAACAGCTGGCCGAACCTCTCCCAATTTCAGTCGTGTGCTCCTTATAATAAGCGGCGTTCTAGGGTCCAAAGTATGGAGCCTATGTGGCCTCCGAGGTGTGATTAGGGGTAGAACACCGGCAGAGTCAACACCTGGTTAAGGTGAAACGCTGGACACCACCTTCGGAAGGAATTTCGGGTGGGGGGCAGGACAACTTGTCCCTGTGGAAGACCAGGTAAGGAGACTCAATGCAGAGCGCTTGAGTTCTCCCAGCCTTCTGGCTGGACGTGATAGCCACCAAGAAGGCGGTTCTTCCATGACAGGTGAGAGAGTTCACACCTGTGCATTGGTTCGAATGGCTTGCCCATGAGCTTTGCCAGTACCAGCAGTAAATCCCACTGGAGGTGGAGGTTCTCGCACCGGAGGGAAATGGGATCAAGGCCTTGAAAGCGCCAGACCACCTCTCCCTGTGCCACCAACTGCTCCTCCCCGGCCCGCCTGCAAGCAGAGATAGAGATGGCTGGTGCACCTTTAGGTCGCCGACCTAAGCCCTTGACTAGAAAGGGACCATAAATAGTCCAAAATGCTTGCCACAGAACAGGAGGAAGGGTCCAAGCCCTTACTCTGACACCAAATGGAAAACCTCTTCCATTTGAAGGCATAGCATTTCCTGGTCGACTCCCTGCACGGACGCCAACAACACTGAGGACCCGCGCGAAAGACCCAAGGCCTGGAACTCTAGCCAGGAACCAGGCCGCCAGGTGCAGGGATTGAAGGTCCGGATGGAACACCTTCCCCTGACTGACTGAGAGCAGGTCTGGGCGAGCTGGAAGCTGCCTCGGAAGCCTGTAGCTGAGGTTGAGGAGATCTGGGTACCAGAACTGGCGGGGCCAGTCTGGGGCTATCAGAATCACCTGTGCCTTGTCCCTCCTTGTCTTGAGAAGCACCTTGTGAATCAAGGGAAATGAGGGAAAGGCGTAAAAGAGGCCCGGGGTCCACAGCCTCGAGAAGGCATCCCCCTGCAGTGAGCCCTGCTGAGGGGGGCGGGCATGAAACAGCCTCAGCTTCGCATTCTACCTGGAGGCAAACAGGTCCACCTGAGGTGTGCCCCAGTGGGAGAACAGATCTTGTACTACCTCCGGCAGGAGAGACCACTCGTGAGATGCAGCCCCTATCCGGCTCAGGGCATCGACCAGGGTGTTGGGAGGCTCCTGCCACATGAATGGCTAGGAGATCCGCCTCCAGGCTGCGCATGAGTGACCAAATGCGGAGAGCTTCCTTGCATAGAAGCATGGAGCGCGTCCCGCCCTGGCGGTTCAGGTAGTACATGGTCGTGGTATTGTCCGTCTGGACTCGGACCACTTGACCCCGGAGGAATGGAGCAAAGGCGGTAAGAGCTAGGCGGACCACTCGGAGCTCCAGCAGGTTGATGTGGCATCGGGACTCCCGCGGGGACCAGAGGCCGTGCACTCGGTGTTCCCCGAGATGGGCACCCCAACCCATCAGAGAGGCATCGGTCGATAGAGAGACCGTCGGCTCGGGGCGGACAAACGGGATGCCCTCCTGCAGATGGGATGGAACGGTCCACCACTGGAGAGCGCTCCACATCTCCTGGGTCACTGTCACTAGCTGGTCCAATGGATCGCAGCGTCTGTGACCACCGCTGGCCAGTCCCTCACTGAAGGGGCATGTGCCAGCGTGCTCAACGGACCACGCTGGTACAGGCCGCCATGAGACCCAGGAGGCGCAGGAATCCCGGAAGTGCCTGATTGCCCAAATCCAGAATGATTGCAAAGGAGGTAAGAACCTCGGCCCCTGTCCGGGCGAGCCGTGCTCTGGCTCGAAGAGAGAGTCGGGCTCTGCCCCGATGAACAGGATCACCTGCTTGCTCGAGTTCCGACTGGCCTCGCTGATGAGAAGGCCAACGTGAAAGCAAACCTGGAGGGCAGATCTCTGGACCGCTCCACCTCCGCCTGGAGGGGGCTGCTATCAGCCAATCGTCCAGGTAAGGGTACACCCGACCTCGGCGCCAAGAGGGAATGCTGTCACCACTGCCATGCACTTGGTGAAGACCCTGGGAGCTGGAGATGTCAAGGGCATGGCTTGAACTGAAGAGGGTCCCTCCGCCGAAGCGGAGGAATCTCCGATGTGACGGACGGATAGGGACATGAAAGAACGCTGTCCCTGCAGGTCCAGAGAGCAGAACCACAAGCCATGTTCCAGAGATGGTATTATCTGCGCAGAGTGACCATTCTGAAGGTCCGAGACCTTAGGGAACTTGTTCAGGTCGTGTAGGTTTGAGAATGGGGCGCCAGCCCCCGTCTGCTTGGGACCAGGAAATACCTGGACACGAACCCCGGGTCTAAAGGGGGTCCTCTACCTCCATGATCACCTCCTTTGGGAGGAGAGGCGATGTCGGCTCGACGAGCCGCCAGTGAGCCTGCGGACCCCGAGTGCGCGGCTCTGAAGGGCGGGCCTGCCTCGAACTCCCAGAGGTGGCCTTTTCCCACCACCTCCAGTACCCACCTGTCCGGTGGTAACAGCGGACCAGGCGGAAAGGAAGTAAGCCTGAGCCGCCTCTTCTCAGGCACGGGGGAACCAGGGGTGAGGTGACAGGGATGGGGGCGACACCCCTCAGCCGGCCACTGGGCAGGCTTGGAGGAGGGACCGCCGAGGGACCTCCTGGGCCTTTACCTCCCTGCTTCCTGTTGGAGGAAGCCGGCTGACAGGTTTGGGATACCAAGCTCGAGCCTGCTGGCCCTGACGCTGCTGGCCTGGGGCGCGGCGGGCGAGAAGGACGCAAAGGCTCAGGCTGTGGCTTCATGGCCTTTGTCCTTCTGAGCGGAAGAGACCGAGTCCAAGGTAGCACTGGACTTCTCGATCCTCTGCAGGTGACCTTCCACCCCAGGGCTGAAGAGGTCAGTCCCCAAAAAGGGAACATCCACCAACTTGTGCTGGGTATCCGAGGTAAAGGTGGATATCCTCAGCCAAGCCCGACGACGCATGGCCACTGCGGCCACCACAGACCTGGCACATGAGCCCCGATGTCTAATGCAGTCTGGAGCTGCTGTTTAGCCACTGCCCTGCCCCCGCACCTGCCTGACCGTAGTCTGCAGATCTGCGGGAAGATGAGGGACAACCTCATCCAGGGAGCCCAACAGGGCGTGAGAAAAATGTGCCATGAGGACGGCCGAACTGGCCTGACGAAGGCCGAGAGAGGACGCAGCATAGACTTTTCGCCCGGCATAATCCAATTTCTTGGATTCCTTGTCGGGAGGTTTGTCCACATCCCTGGCGTTCCCGGCACGCCGGAAAACGCTGTCGGTAACCAACCCTCGGCTGAGGGGTGTTCAAAACCGGACAGGGAACCGGGGACCGTGATACTTCCTGGCCAACCTGGTCAAGGCGAGGGCAGGAAGCAGGACGCTGCCAAAGTTCCAAGGCCGACTCCACTATGGCTTCGCCACCAGAAAGGCCTCCGTGGGAGAATCCCTCGGTCCAGAATCTCCGCGTGAGGGGATATCTGGCCCGCTTAGAAACGGGTTCGAGCTTCATCCCGTGGACTCCAGATGAGTCGAAGCAACCCTAAGAAGGACGTAAGGGCTATCGCCCATTGACTGCCTCCTGAGGACTCCAAGTCCATGCGCTTGGAGAAGAGAGAGGAACATAATCGGACTCAGAAGAGTCCTCAAAGAGCTGCCTCGGGCCTGAGCCACCCTCCACCTGCCGAGGTTTATCAGGAGTGAGGGTGACAGACAGCCTATGGGGCAAACCCAAGGCCGACCGAGAATTTTTGGTCGGAGCCCCAACTAATGGCTGTGGAGGCGGAGGTTCCACCAGAATCGGTGGGGCAGCTGGAATTGGCCGAACAACCGGCCTGAGAACAGGCTCCTTGACTACAACGAGGGGTTGTTTCGGCTGCTCCGGTGACAGCCACTTAATGGCCGGGAAAGACGACTGGGTCGGCTTATTCCCGGTCAAAAGGAGCTGTTGCCACATAAGTTCCTCGTGACTTCACTTGCGCCAAGCTTCCCTCGTCCTGGAGGAAGAACGGGCGGGCGCCGCTTGCCGTGGTGCAGAGACCGAGACCGCCTATGGCGGCGGGATCGGTTGGACCGCGAGGATGTCCAAGACCGAGACCGAGAGTCTCGACTGGGTCGAGGAAGGCGAGGAGAAGTGTCGGAAATCGCACTCTCTCGCTCGGACGATCCCACCGGCCCGGAACCGGAGTGCAGACGAGCCGACGGGATCCTCAACTCCCACCGGGGGAACCGGGGAGAGGGGATTCTCAGCTTCTCCAGCCGACAACCCGTCTAACGGGTCGAGAAAAATCTCGACCGCATCGATGGGAGTCTCGGTCATCTGGCCTGACGGGGACACCGTGAAGCCAGTGACCGAAGCTGAGGGGTCGACCGAAGTCGACTGTCGACAAGGGGAGGAGGAGGATCTTTCCTGCTCCCAAGAGCGTCGACGGAGAGACTTACTTTTGCTCTTTTTGGACCTGGAAAAGGTCCTGAAGAAGTTGGACCCTCACCTTTCGTCGAGAGGGTCAGACAAAGCTCCTTAAAAGAAGCCGAGTACGAGGCACTGAGAGAGAGCGGGACAAATGCCGCAGCTAAGGCCGAAGCGCCTGCTACCGCCTTTCTTCGAGGGCGATCATCTGCTCGAGCTGATCCCTGCTGAGCCCGCCGGGCCGGACACCGCCAATCGGCCTCTTTAGATTTCACCGGTGAATTCTTTTCTCGGGCGCCCAGTTGTAATCGGGCAGCACGGTTCTTCAAGGACGAGGCGGAAAAGGAAGAGCACAAGTCGCAGGGCCTGCGGTCATGCTGCCAAGGCCCAGGCAGTAGACGCACGTGGAGCGGATCCATCCTAGACATCTTCTTGCCCGCAAGGGCACCTCCGAAAACCGGAGTCGATCGGTCCATCAGAGCCGCATGAGAAGAAGACGTAAGTCTTTTAGCAAAAACTTTTGATTTCAAACTTTCAAGAATTAGGAACCAGTCTTAATCGCAGAGCGTTAAGGAGGGAACCTGAGCTTCCAAGCGTAAGGAAGATCTGGCGTCATGGGGCGGAGCCGAGAGTTTTACCACCCGGGTGGGTGGGAGGAGCCAGCTTGAAGACCTTCCGGCAAGATTTAAAGCGGCAAGGAACCTGCCAATAAGTGTGGATGAACAACATATCCATGTCCCTAGAACAAGAAGTTATTATCCCTCTGTACAGACATCTGGAGTACTGCGTGCAGTTCTGGAGACCCAATCTCCGCAAAGACAGACAGGATGGAAGCTGTCCAGAGGAGGGCAACTAAAATGGTGCAGGGTCTGCACCGGAAGACATATGAAGAGAGACTTAAGGAGCTTAATATGTATAGCCTCGAGGAAAGGAGGGAGAGGGGGGACATGATAGAAACTTTCAAGTACCTCAAGGAAATCAACAAAGTCCAAGAGGGTAGCATCTTTCAAAAAAAGATGTGTGCAAGAACAAGGGGGCACAATTTGAAGATAGAAGGGGGTCGGCTCAGAGGTAATTTAAGGAAGTATTTTTTCATAGAGAGGGTTGTGGATGTATGGAACAGCCCTCCAGAGGAGGTTGTGGAGTCAAAAACAGTGGTGGAATTCCAGCATGCGTGGGACAGTCATAAGGAAATTCTAGGGGGTTGGGGTAGGAAGAAGTAGGCTGCTGGTTAACTAGGATCTGCAGCTTGTCCATCAGGTAGTGAAATGGGCAGACTGGGTGGGCCAAGCGGTCCTTATCTGCCGTCAAATTCTATGTTTCTATGTTAAAAGCCAAGTCAGACCTCAGTGGCCATGAGATTCTCGGTAGCCATTTTTGAAACTGGCTGCCGAGAATCTCATGGCCATCGAGATAAGGATTTGCCCCTTCTGATTGGTTCTCCCATAGCATGCTGCTGTTTCCCCAGAGACTGCCCATACACATCAATGATTAGCAATGACTGCTAATCAAGCTTACGATTGTCTTGCGATTTGCGGTTTCTGGGCTGCAAATTGCGTTGCAAACCCACTTAATTTATGCCTTCCGTAGAGGATGTCAAACAGAGGCTGGTGGTGGTGGGCTGGGCCAATGAAGGAATCTCATGGCAGGTAGAAAGGCTTGGAAAGGTAGAAAGAGGACCTGACAACTGGTGAGCAAAAGCAAAGGCAAAAACTGAAAGAAATAAAAGTGCAAACTATGAAGATATCTCCCTTCATGCAGTAAGAATTCATGCCCCACCCCCAAAGATGGGCTTGCCAACAAAAAGGAAAGATGCCAGTCTTAGCCTAAAATATAGACACTGTCAAAAGCAATCTGGCAGTCAAACAATCCTTGCTCTGACAGCACACTGAAAAATGTTTCTTTTTGTAAACAATTCATTTACCCAGGGGAGCCCAGCTGAGACTGCATCATCTTGTTTAAAGTGGGGCCCTGCTTCCACCCATTCCTGCAGCAGGGTGAACAGAAGCACCGAGAGGTTATGGCCCCTTCCAGACTAGATGGCTTAAAACAGTTTAAACTGGTTACACCTTTTTAAGACCATCTAGCATGGATAGTGTACGCACTACAAGCGGGTTTAAATAAGAGTTCAAATATCGTGTTAAAGCCTTGACAGGACCAAAGCTTTAACATGGCTCTTGAAACGGGTTACAATAAAGAACTATGTTATTGCAAGTCGTGAAAGGCAGTCATGGTTCCATCTCTGTTCAGCCCTTTAGAAAACATGTTTGGCAAGATCCACTGAGCACGATCAGAGTGGCAAGTGAGGACCCTGCAGCACAGATGTTTTATCTGTGCTAAAACACTGCTGAACTCAGTCTGCACAGCAACATGGTATGTGATAGAACATTTTAAAAAAACATTACAATTTACCATGCTGTAGTCGGAACATGGCCTAAGTGACTTGCTCAAGGCCAGACAGGGGTAACTGGCTATAGCAGGGTTTGAACCTGCAATCTCTCCAGTTCCTAAGCTAGTGCTGCTGCCACTAGCCTGCAATGACTCTACAATTTATCCTTCTGTTTCCAACAGCAGTTGGGTCTGAAGGAGCAGATCAAAACAACAGATGCTGAGAGACCTCTATACTGCGTCTCCAAGTACAGAGAGAGGTTGACTTACAGAAAAATAGCTTCAGTGTAACGGACTCTCCTGGGGAAGAGGCCTCAATTCTACACTGCAGATCATTATAAGACAAGCATGAAATGTGAATTGAAAACTATTAGGGATATAGCGCAGTGGGTTAAGGCTCTAAGCTGTAGATCTGGAGACCTAGATTTGAAACCCACAGCCCCCATTTGCATACTGCGTGACCCTGAGCAAGTCACTTAACTTCCCAGTGCTCCCAGGTTGCACCTGTAAACAAGCTTTCAGCTTAGTGTGTCTCACCTGGTTAAACAATTGGGGGGAAAAAAAAACCCATAAAGGAATAAATAAAAAAAATATTTAGAAGAGGATAATCAGCGCAACCAAAGTCTATGGCGCCAGACTCCAACAAGTCAAGACAGGGTAGGGCGCTGGCAGTGGGAGTTGCCTAGATAGGAAAGACATAGCTCTCCAAAGACTGCCTATGATGAGGGCATGGCAGGGGAACTGTGGAGGATCAGCCGATTTCCAGGTCCTCAGACACGCCCGTTGTGCAAGTTTGCTGGATGGCTCTCCCAGATCAAGTTTATAGGCAGAGGCTTATGTAAATACTAGGTGTCCCCAAACAGATGACATCTTCCTGCCCACCATACAATAAGGGGCCTCTAGGCTCTACCCTTTCCACACAGCTCCACTCACTAATAAGAATGCCCCCCAAAATGGAGTTCTGACCGGGATCTTACCTGTGGGGAATAAGCTAAAGGTTACAGTAGATGCAGGGTTGTGCAGCAAGAGCTGGCTGTCAGGGCAGAATCCTGGGAAACTGAGTGAGATGAAGGCCTGGCCATGATGGAAGGTGACTCAGGAAAGTCGGCCCAGTGGCATGGATGGCTGAGGCAGCAATGTCTTACCTCCTGCCACACTGATGTTCACGATGCGAGTGGGTCGTCAGGGGTCGGCTGGGGTGGGAGAGGATCGAGTGTCCGGGAGGACAGCTCTCCTCTCCCGGGGAGGGCGGCTGGGACGTCTTGCAGAATGACCACACCCAGGTGGAGGACAAGGGGCGGTGCAGCGAGGACTCTGACATAAGTGAGGGTGCCGCAGGACCACGTACATGCGAGCACCTCCCCGCTTGCGGGGCGACATATGCGCCCCGGCAATGGGGAAGGGAGAAAAATGGAAAATGCCCGGTGGCGGCAGGATGAATGGTCAGACCCTCGTAGGCGACGCACCAGCCGGGAGCTGTTCCTACAAGCCAGAGACAGCAGAGGGTAAGACCACCAGGGGGAGCTGGGTGATGGGGCCTGACTGAAAAGGAAGCCGCCGCGGGGAGGAAGGAGAAATACAATAAGAAAAAAAAGGAAGGTGGCTCAGGAGCCGGCCTGGAGAAGAAAAGATAGAGCAGATGATTATGTCAGTTTAGGGTGCCACATGCCATGATGGCAAACCCATGTGCTGGTGCGAGTTGGCAGACATTGGAAGTATCTCCTATAAAACACTCCCTCAGAAGAGCACAGCACATTACTGTCCCGTGCTGGTTCACATACTATAGTAAGCCCTGCGGAAATGTGCTGCATAACCAGCAAACGCTTAAACACCGTCACATACAAAACATTTCACAGCAAGCTTCCTTGCCAGTCCAATGGTGCAGTTGCAGCGCTGCGGCTCTACACCCCTGTGCTCTGGATGTGGCAAACATAATTTCAGGGGGATGACCTACTACAGAAAGCATTGTTACTGGATGCAAAGACAGCTATCTGGCTGTCCCAACTTGGTTGTGGAAAGGTGGGAGTATGAAATGGAACAAAACAGTACGCAGGATGAAGATAAGAAGCTCAACTCCTCTCTAACAAAGGTTCTTCAACTGACAGTCCTTTGCTACTAGTGGTATTCATTTTGCTTCTCCCATGATATAATGCCACCAGACCAAGGTGGAAGCAGGTGGCAGAAGAAGATTACCACTGATAGTAGGAGATAACCAAATAAAAAATTCCCCATCCCCAACCACCAGTGAATTAATATTACACCCATTCCCAGGTCTTCTGTGTTAACTACTGCTGTTTGGGATGCAGTACACAGTCAGGGGTTCCTGACCCTAAGCCTACGGTTTACGTTACACTAAGGAAAAAGTGAGACTGATTGCCTACTCCTTTTTTCCCTTTCTCCCCCCCCCCCCGTCTCTATATCCAGGCAACAAGTAAAGCACTCTTGTTCTAACCTTCGTATTTCTATTTCACTTTATCAGAAAAATGACAACCCATTCAGGGGTATTAGGAAACATCAAAGCAATGCAGCTATTCAAACTGCACTGCAATTGCCAATTATTAAAACAAACACATCCACCCACCACTGTACTCTCTCCCATCTTCAACAATAACAGATGCTCGAGAGCACGCAAAAGGTTTCTCACAATACTGATGAAAAGGAGCCCAATCAAAGACAAGAAGTCCTGCACAATGAGATCTTTTCTTTTAATGAGGAAAACTGAATCCACAAAATACGCAGTGAGATAACAGGCCTTTTATATTTTCCCCTCGGATTATGAAAAAGAAAAAAAAAATACCCCAAACACACTCAGCCGATCTTCTGTGTGATTGTTGATTCAGGGCTAATGCAAACCATCTCACAAAGGGCACTGCCCTTAATGCAAGTGTAAGTGCATTAACTGATCCGCTGTTTTCCAAGACAAAGAAGGCAACAACCTTCAGAATTTTCCTGCTGCAAAAAAAGAGATTCAGTTGTTTACAAAAATCTCGGCCGTTTGGGTATGCTATGGTACTTCTCCACAGATCTACACTCTCGAGGGGTGGCTCTGGGTGCCCCCCCCCCAATTCTGCTTTTCTGAAGTGCCTTGTGCACCTGCCTCATGCCTGCTGCACTTCAAATTCACGTTATTTTGCCACCAACAGCAAGAAACGGGGGTGGGGCAAAAAAGACAGCATGCAGGATTTATTACACAAGCGATTAGTTAGGCTGGTCCTTTAGGGTAGTTGCACTGACTCTGTGGAACATGATATCATCGTCCCTTCAGGCAGCTCCGTCTCTTCAGCATTTTAAAGTCCCCAAAACCACCCTATCTAAGCTAGACACCCTTTATCATAGGGCCTTACATTTCATTTCAGGTGCGGCATATGATATGCTCCAGCTGTGGATCAACATCCAGAAATCTGTAACACTGGTGCATCCTATTGGTTTTGCGGAATTCAAGTCACTCTATTCGAGATACTTCTCGGAGCCTTGTCAATGCCCTCCCTGTCGCTAAACTGTAGCCATACATTGCTATTCTTACAGTCAACCCTCTACACTTTCTGTCCTCTCGTTCGAATTACCCTAAGCTATGTTCCTGGATTCATCCTTACTTTCTACTTGCTGCTGAGCCCCCAGCTTGCACTGTCACTAGCATTAACCCTGCTCTACTAGAGCTATCAGTGTCTAAAACCACTGGTTCGGCACATTGGTGCTGACTTGCTTCCACCTCTCTGCTGTACTGTTTACTGCGATGAGGCTTCACCTTACAACCGGGCCTCACTGATTATCCTTGTACCTTGTTTTTATTGCTATTTACTGTATTACTATGCCCATTTGTGCTGTATGTTCTAGTGTGTTACTGTAATTATTTATTCTGTACCTACCAGGCCCTCCTTGAAAATGAGCTTGCTCAATGGAGTTTCACCTGGCTAAATAAAAAGCACCTTTCTCATTCTGCTATATGTTTACATGTGTAGTTACTGTGTCACTTATTAAGTGTCTGGAATTTTTAGCAACAAACCATCCGGATTGGCAAAGAATGTCATAATTTATTATTAAACAACTTTAGGCTGGCCCGGTGGCACAGAGGGTTGAGGCGGTGGCACCTTACCTCAAACCACACCGGTGACCTGGGTTCGGGAATGGACTCTGGTGACAGAAGGTCGGCAGCAGGGGAAGGAGAAGGATCGAGCGTCCGGAGGACTGCTCTCCTCTCCTGGGGTGGGTTAGGGAGAGGCATCTCTCTGTAGTGGCCCCCGGTGGAGACCAGGGGTAATGCAGATGTGACGCACAGGGGAACTGGAAGAGGAAAAATAGAAAATGGCACCTCTAATCTACCGGATGACGGCCGCCCGGACCAGTGCCTCCTCAGAACTCTGAGAAGCCGAACCGACCTCAGCAGCACCTAGGGCCAATGCCGTTGGCCACCAGGCTCTTCCTCCTCGGAAGACGAGGACTCACCCAACGAAGGGTTACGTTGGGTTACCCTGAAGTGCCTGCGATGTGGGGTCGGGGATCGGCATCGGAGCTGCAGGGGAGAGTGTCCTTGGCAACTGGCCTGAAGGAGTGGCAGATGGAGGTGCAAGGGAGCTAAAACAGATAATACAAAAAAAATAAAAAGAAACTTCAAAGGTGTGTCCAACTCCCCTGCCCCTCCCACCCCACCCCAGTGGATTCCAGAGCTTGCAAGTAAACCCGTTTTACAGGTGGCAGAGCATGACATTGCTGCCCAGGCACTTTCTCATCCTGGTATACCACTAATATTGAGGAGGCAGTATAGCACAGTGGTCTAAGGCTCTGAACTGCAAATCTAGTGACATCCAGCAGACCAGACCTGGGTTTGAATCCCGCAGCTTCCACTTGCATACTGTGTGACCCTGAGCAAGTCATTTAACTTCCTTGTGCTCCCAGGTCGCACCTGGAAACAAGCTCTGGCTTAGTGTGCATTTCCTGGTTAAACAATCCACCCCCTTCCCCCAATATTATCGTAGTTGGGAAGGGGCAGGTCCAGACGAGTGAAAGAACTGTCCATATGTTGTGCGTGTGTATGTGTGAATAACATTTTTATTAAATTTATAAAAAACATACCACAAATATCAACATCTATGAACAATAAATATCAAACATACTGAAACAGTCAAACACTCAAACAAGGTTCTTAAAAACGTCAACTTTCTATTTATTTACAAACTGCTTTGTAAAGATATATTCTGTACTCAATATATACACGTCAGCTTTTTGCTCAGTTCTGACTCCCCATGGCAAATATGTTCATGTAGCCATATGTAAAGCTATTCCAGCGAAATATGGTCCCTGATTTTCATGTTAATTTTCTGACCCCCACACACACACAAAATATTCCCAATTCAAATGACCAGCTCCTGGCATGCCTACCAGATACGCCAGTGCATTCACTTGTCAACATAGTGTCACAGTGCAGCTAAACTCATACATGGGCAGAGTTTTTAATTTTTAAGCACCAGCAGATAATCATGATTTTTGATAGTAGTAATTGAACTGAGCATGGTAGTGTAATTCTGGTTTAAAACAGAGGGGTGTAACCCGGTTAAATTAATAACAAAAACACCACCACCACCGGATAAAAGTAGCAGCATATTCGGATACAAAGGGGAGCTCAGACCATTATAGAATTTGGCACCAGTTTTTTTTTTTCCTGATAAAGGGTTGGCTTTTTGGAATATCAAGCCATTTTCTTTTTGCATCTTACACAAACTGTAGTGAGTTTTCTAAAGTCCACTTAGAACGCTCAGAGTAAGCATACTAGAGAGGTAGTTTGCAGGAAAGCAGAGTATGGGATCCATAAAAGGATGCCAGGAGAGAAGAAATATTCTATATTATTTGACTATTGTGCACCTCTCCAAACCATAAACATACTCTTACAGTGTACAGTCAGGGCTTATTGTGCACAGAATTCAAGCGGCTCAAAAACCATGCTGTGCCCATTCTAAAGCTGATGTGCACGTTCTAAAACAAACAAAAAAAAACAAAACAAAAAAGCACCAAGTTACTCACCTGTAACAGTAGTTCTAGGAGTGGTAGATGATGTTCGTCCACATTTTAGGCAGTGTTCCTTTCCCTTTAAGACGCCATCGAAATGTCTTCAAGCTGGCTCCTCCCACCCACCTGGGTGGCAACTCCCCTAGCACCACCCCATGATATCGGATCTTGCCCGCTGGAAGCAAAACCTGGGTGCCACTTGCCAGGGGAGGTAGGGTGGGTCAGTGTGGATGAACATCATATACCACTCCTGGAAAGTACAGTTAACGTAAGGACTTGCTGTAACAGATCTTCGAGAGGAGCTCTTGCAGCAGGCTATAACCATTAGGACTAACGCTGCAGGCATTAGGACCCACCGGAAAAATTCTCAGCCAGCAGTACCCAGCAGGGACCTTCCCAGTCAGCTCCACCCTGATATCAGCCATGGTATAAGGGTGGACCCAGCTCCACCCCAGTTCCCCCGCCAAGACCCGCGAACAGGCCCTGACGAGAGAAAGAGGCGAAGCCTGAAGATGATGTTCTGTACACTTCATTTGGGGGATGGAGGGTTGGAAAGCAGCACCTGCTGAAAGAGTGCCTCTCGAAGATCTACTGTTATGGTAAGTTCTTATGTAACTGTACTATCTTACTTCAAGTGGGAGCACTTGCAGCAGCCTATAACCATTAGGACTGAATCCCAAGCAGTCCCGCGCCAAGGAGGTGCCTAATCCCAGGAGGTGGAAGATATGGTGCTGGAAAAAACAGCAAGTTGACAGGAGTCTCTGAAGGACTGCCAGGCCGAAGCCGGCACGGTGTCTGGATGCAATGTCCAGGTTATACTGCTTCACGAAAGTGTGCATGGAATTCCAGGTAGCAGCTGCACATATGTCTCTAATACAGACATTCTTCAAAGCGGCAAAGGAAGCTGATACTCCTCTGGTGGAGTGACCCCAGACCGGGCCCGGAAGGGGTTTATTGTGCTTGTCATAGCAGAACACAAAGCAGTGGACAAACTACTTGGAAATAGTCTGCTTGGACACCAGTTAGCCCAAATGCTGTGGCACGAAGGCCACAAACAGTTGCTCTGATTTACAATGTGCAGCTGTGCGCTTAAGGTAGTACCTCAGCGCCCTGTGGACGTCCAGAGTGTGAAGGAGTGCTTCTCCTCTACTGGAGGGAGAAGAATAGGAAGGAACTTAGGATTAGTTCTGAGGGGAAACCCTTTCCCCATGAAAAATTAAATACAGCTCTTTACACATCAGAGCTTGGAGCTCGGACAGTCTTCAAGCTGAAGTAACAGCAACTAAAAAACAAACCTTCCAGGAAAGGTAACGCAGCTCACAGTCAGCTGCTGGTTCAAATGGGGGGAGAGTAAGCTTCTCCAACACAAAAAGGAGGTCCCAGGGTGGGACAGGATCCCCCTAACGGGAGGTCTCATGTGTAGAATCCCTCTCAAAAAGGTGCGGGCCACATCCAGTTGGGCTAAGGTTTTGTCCCCCAAAAGGGTGTGATATGCAGAAATGGCCCATATGTGCACCTTTATAGAGGAGTAGCTCAAGCCTTGTTGATATAAGGGGGAAACACTGCAATGCTGAGTTCACCGGACAGGTGAGGGGGTTCCGACAGTGAGACGATGCCCATAAGCACTTCCACTTCACAGCACAAGTGGAGCGAGTAGAGGGCTTCCTCGCAGAGACGAGGACGTCCACCACCTCTTGGGAGACCCCGTACCTGGACTTTGTTACGTCTGAAGGAGCCAAGCATGAAGGTGCAGAGACCTGAGATCAGGATGGACCAGTGAGCCCTGATCCTGGGACAGCAACTGCGAGCATATTGGTAGCAGGACTGGAGGTTCCGAGAACAACCGGTGAAGTAGTGGGAACCAAATCTGCCAAGGCCACAAAGGGGTGATTAGAATCATTCGAGCCCCTTCGGCCTGCATCTTCAAAAGAACTCTGTGCGACAGGGAAGGGAGGGAAAGCGTAAGAAAACCTCCATGCCCAACAAAGGCACAACGCATCTGGCCAGAAAACACCAGGCATGGGCTCTCGTGAGCAGAAAATTGGCAGTTTGGTGTTGCATGGGGACACAAAGAGGTCCAGCTCTGGATGACCCCATGTGTCGAAGAGCTGGTCCACTACTAATTATAGTAGCTCCTGCTCATGCGCCTTGAACCGAGACCTACTTAGGCTGTCTGCCAAGTCGTTTAGGACGCCTGGAACATACACTGCGGACAGAGACGTGCCGTTCCAGTGCCCAGTACCAGACTCTCATCGCCTCTCTGTACAGGGGGTAGGAGTGGGTGCCCCCTTGGTGCTGATGCAGAAGACGACCGCCATGTTGTCTGTCTTAATAAGGAGAGAGCCTGGAACAAGGTCTTCTTGAAAGGCATGAAACACATTGAGGACCACTCACATTTCCAAGACACTGATGTGGAGATCGCTCACCGCAGGGGTCCAGGTTCCTTGTGTTTGGTGGGCCCCTCAACCCAAATCCGATGCATCCGTCGTTAAGAGTCTGATTTGGGGGCTCCTGACGGAAAGGGACTCCTACTTCTAAATTTATAGGGTCCAGCCACCAAAGAAGTGTCCTCTTGACCAGCTCTGAGATCCTGACCATGTGGTCTAGGTTGTCGGAGCACTGATCCCACTGCACCCTGAGCATCCATTGTGGGATTCTCATGTGGAGGCGAGCCAGAGGAGTGACAGGAATGGTCGCTGCCATGTGCGGCAGAAGTCTAAGAAAGGTCCTGGCCTGGACCTGAGGGGTTACAAGGGCCGATCTGGGAAGCTCCCTCAAGCGATTGCTCCTCTCTGGGGGTAGAAAAGCCATGCCCTGGACCGAATCCAGGACCGTCCCTATGAAGACGAGTCTTTGGCTGGGCTCTGGGGAAGACTTTGGAAGGTTCAGGGTGATCCCCACTTCTCGGAATACGGTATAGTTGTCTCCGAGAACCTGAAGGAGGAGAGTCCTTGACGGGGCCGCAAGCAGCCAATCATAGAGGTAAGGGAAGACATAATGTCCCTGGCACTTTAGAGCCACAGCCACCACTGCCAAGCATTTTCTGAAGACTCAAGGAGCGGAGGAGAGGCAAAACGGAAGAACCCGGAACTGATAATGCGCCCCCTGGAAGTGGAACCTCAGAAACTTCCTTGTGGGGGGTGGAGACCCCTATGTGCATATACGCATCTTGCATGTCTAGGGAGCAGAGGAATAAGACCTGGAAGGGTCACCATCCGGAACCTTTGGAACTCTATACAGTTGTTTAGAGAGCCGAGATCCAGAATGGGTCAAAGATACTGCATCTTCTTTGGGACAAGGAAAAAATGGGAGTAATATCCCTTTCCCTGCTGCTGCAGAGGGACTGGTTCTATCGTCCTTTTCCGCAAGAGGGCCAGAATCTCTCCTTCTATGAGAGGAATGTGTGAAGGAGGATATCTTGAGGACCTTGGTGGTGTATCTGGGGGAATCTCGGTGAACTCCAGCATATGTCCCCTCCTTGTAATATCTAGGACCCACTGGTCCACAGTTATTGAGCTCCAACCCTTCGGATGAAGGGAGAAGCGACCCCCTACTGCCTCCCCTGGTACCTCCTCCGGAAGGGGGGGGGGGGTTGGAAGGGAGTCAATGGGCGGAGCCGGGAGTGGGCAGAGAGGCTTGGGACCACGAAAAGAAGCATCTCCAGGTTGCTGGTTGCCGTCCTTCCTTTTAAAGCCACCCCTCTGGCCCTGTTGGCTGCCGTGGACTTGGGCACCTTAGGGCTTGCGAAATGGCCGTCTTTTCGCTCTCTTCTGGTCTCCTCTGTACATCTGACGGAGGGACCAGATGGATTTCCCTGATTCCTGGAAACAAGAGATAAGTGACTGTCTCCTGCCCAAATAAGACGGAACCCTGGAACGGGAGGTCCCGGGTTCTGGACTGCAGATCTTAGTGAAAGCCAGAAACTCTCAACCAGGCATGGCGTCGGAGACAGGCACCTGATGCTGCTGCTCTGGCCGCTGTATCTGCAGTGTCGTACGATGCATGCAGAACATGCGTGCCTACGTCCGACCCCGACTTGAGGACGTCCAGAATTTCAGTCTTCTGTGCAGAGTCTGGCAAGGCATTAACAAGATCTTGTCTCCTTTCCAAGAGCACATTCTGGTATTGAACCATATGCGTGAGGAAACTGAGGTACCTAATGGAGCAGGTGGAGGCAGAATAGACTTTCTTGCCCACCTGGTCCAAGTAGAGGGACTCTGGGTCAGGAGGCTGGGAGCTAAGGTGTTTCGGCTGCTTGGATTTATCATGGGCAGCCGTAATCACAGAAGAGTCCACCGGAGGGTGCTCTGCCAGGAAAGGTTCATCCCACAGGGCCCTGTACAACCTGTCTGACTTCTTAAGACCCGCTGGGACTGAAGCGGGATGCTTCCAAGTAATCTTAGTAAGGTCCTGGAAGGTGTCCACTAAAGGAGGTACCACCAGAGGTTTGGGCCCCTTTTGCCTCATGTATCTGGCTAGTCGTCTGCATTCTGGATCCAGGTCCTCCGTATCCCATTCATTGGAGGCCTGGATGTGCCTCATGACGTTGATAAAGGTTGGATCATCAGGAAGCGAGTGGAGTTGGTCCTTTTTCCCTGGGGAACCCCCGATCCCCAAGAGGGAAGAAGAGGAGGAAGAGGACGACCGGCTACTAGGTGAAGAGTAGCCGAATCTGCCCCTAGGACTGGCCCCGCTTGAACGTCGGTGGCTCTCAGGCCGACGTCAGTCACAGAACTGATGACGGAGCGAAGACGGGCCTGACGTCGGGAGCGGAAACGGCTCCTGGAGTGTGACCTGATCCGGTGTCGGCTACCTGACCTCAATGAGCATCGGCGGCAGTCTGGGAATGGACCTGGAAGGATGAGCGAGGCAGCGGCCTCTTGGGGGTCTTCTTAGGCGAAGGGACACCCCCCGGTCGTGGTTTGCCCGATGGGTCTGGTACAGATGATTTTTTTTTGGGGGGGGGGCGTCTGTTTCTGGTCTGGACCCTACCAAAAAGGAAAAAACTCCTGGAGCTCCTCTCTAGAAAGCGACTATGAGATCCAAAGCATCCGGCAGCCCTGAGCGGAAGCCTCCTGGAGAGCCCCGTGGGGAGGACGACTTCTGAGACGCAGACGCTGCTCCTTCCTCGGTAGCGTCAGTCACTTTTGCCGGCGTCAGTACCGGGACCGGAGTGTACACTGACTCCACAGGCTTTACCCTTATCGGGTGAAGCCGGGACCTTAGCGGGCAGGGCCGAAGCTTGTGCCCCACAGGTCTTAGGGGTAACCCTAAGTGGCGTCACCTTAGGCTTAGCACGTTTCTCCCGACGTACCCGCTTTAGCCGAAACCTTCCTGGTAGGCGCAGAATCCTTACGGGAAAGATGCTCTCCTGAGCCTGAGGAAAAGTGGGGCTTCTTGGGGGAGGACCGAGAATGCGATCGGGACCTAGACCAGTGGCAGGACCAATTACGGTTCTTGTCCCGGGAGCGCTTGAATTTATCCTTATGTTTGGCCTTCTCTCCGGTGGTGCGCAGGACGTCCATCTTTTGTTCCAAAAGGAACACCTTCAGAGCCTTCAATCGACGGATCCTAGTCCTGCTTTCCATCTTGGGGTTGAGATAATCAGCACGGACCTATTGAGCTTTGCTCTTGAGGTTCATATGCTATCTGAACCCCTTGATGGAAACACAGATTCGATATGTAAGGGCGCCCATAGATTATTCCTTATATGCCTCAGTCCCACAACAAGGCATCATGGGTATCTACTGTTTGGTGCATGCAGTTTATGGGTTTTTGTGTAGCCTCAGAAAGCAGCTTCTTTGTGGCTGGTGTGCTTTCCCCCTCCTTTTTGATAAACAAAGCAAGGGAAAGGCTGTGTTGACCCCTCTCGTCACTGACCTGTTACTCTTAGTCACTTGACTCCTGTTGCAGAAGGTAGGAGGTAAGAGAGCAGTTTGGAGGTGGTGGTGTGCGACCTATACAGAAACCCAGTTGCCAGCTACATAATTAGAAGGGGTTGCTTCTAACAATTTCCGTGCCCTGGTGGAGGGACAGCTTCAATATTTAAACTACTGGCTTAACTCACCAGCTTCTGCCTCACTTTTCACCCTTTACAAACCACACGAGTGATCGTGCTTCAGTGTCTGAATTTGATGATGCGTCACAGTTTAGGCAAAGGAGGGGGCCAGCTGTGAAGTAAGCCCCCATTCAAGAACCACTCCCACCAAATCTCATTTCTTCACATTTTCCCCATATGATTTATGTTAGTTCTGCACTCAGTGCATACATCTGAAGGATGAAGTGCCCTAGGTTTACCTTAATGGGTGGCGTGGGACAAGGAGATACTGAGACGAGTAGGCTCCCTGAAGATTAGAACACGGGCTCTCTGTTAAGTTCAGTTGCAGTTCTTCATTACTGCAGCTCCTTTGCTTCTCTGAAGATGGAGAGATGTAAATGGCAATAACACTGGTGTTGTCTGCTCGCAGCATGCGCTGTCGCCATCGGGTCAGGGCACGGTTTACAAGCACTTTGGCACAATGCTGTGCATGCTCTCTCTAAAATACACAAGCAAATACACCATCAGCCCTGAGTAAGTTGGAAAGCAATATACATCCACTCTGTTCACCTCCTCTACCCTCCCCCCCCCGGACATCTGCCATGCCCCTGTGCTTTATCCTCTGGTTCAGAGTCAGGCTGCCTCAACAAAACACAACTCGGCTCCTTTAACCAAGTTTGTCCAGTCGTCCATCCCCACCACCCACCCCACTTATCATCAACACCCACAGGTAGAGTGAGGGGCGATAAGGCTACTCTGTGCTATTCTTTTAGGCGAACAGTAAAGATCTGACATTGGGAGGTAGGGGAGCAAATCAACAGCACAGTGCAGAGAACTTAGTTTTGAATACTTCAAAAGGTTCTCGGGCATCTCGAGTAGAGGCAGAGGTTTTACTTTGCCTTCAGTCATCACATATATGTTATTAAAATAGCCCAGCTAAGGTGCTACATTTTATTTTCAGTGGGGCTCAGTTTTTAACTCATTTTACTGTTGGGTGGACCGAATGCAACTTGTAAAATGTTTGCAGCAAACACTATATTTATACAACAGGTACCCCCCCCCGGTAGAAAAAAGGGGTATAATTTACTATTATAACTAGCTGGTTATAAAGGTGAACCAAGTGCCGCTTTTTCTATGGTAAAGCCACGAGCCACGCCATAGCTACACTGTCTCTGACAAGCACCACAGTAACATCACCTACCCATTCTTGCCTTACTTCTTATTTGCGAGCTTGTATTAAAATATTTGAAACTGCACAAGAAAACTCTTAAAGGGACACTGTCAACCCCCTTAGGCCTCCAAGTATCGCTAGTTTAAAAAAACAGATTTTATGACTGTTTACATTCTAGAGACTGGTGATTCAGCTGGTAGTTTGATTCAGATCCCCATTTTCTTTTAAAAAGAGAAACACTGACTGCACAACATACTGGTGTTACCACACCGAAACATGTGTGTTCACATTTATTGACCAGCTCCCACTGCATCTTTCCTGGACTGAGGAACACCCCCAATACAATCTAGCCACTCGTTATGCAGTGGGAGTAGAGGAGACTATTGTATCATGAGTGGCTGCACTGTTTGAGGATGTTTTTAACGTTCAGGAAGTGTGCACTAAGAATAGTTAAGTGATTTGAAGCAAAACAAAGCTGGGCATAGCTACACATTACCATGCATTTTGGTTCTAATAAGCAAGGAGGCATATAAAACAACTAGCAACATCAATGAATTCTAGAGAAAATAAGTGATCACAAAATGTGGGGTTTTACCTAAAAATAATACGATGTAAAAAAGGTTGACAGTGTCCCTTTAATTTTATAAAACAGGAACTGTTTTTCATAGATTGAGCAGTCTCTTCTGTTTCTTTGGTCACAAGTTCATCACCTAGGAAAGTGGATTACCATTAACCACGCCAATTTTACTTTCAAAATAACTCTGCTCAATCTAGGAAAAACAGTTCCTATTTTACTAAGTTAAAGGAAAACTGTCATAAACCCCTGTGACAATTACTAGGGCTGCAGAAATGCCAGATTAGCACAACCTTAATGTTTATTTTAAGTTTTCAGCTAACCTCTGCTCCATTTCTTGCATTGATGGTAGTTCAGTGTGCTGTCTAGAAGGCGACATTTAGAAAGTGCCACCACATCGGCAGACTCGTTTATGACTAGCAGGGCACAGTGCCACAAAGTAAAAAGAAGCAGTGTGACCTGTAGCAGTGTTTGAGCTGAGTCCTTAGAAACAAACCCGGTCGAAAACGGAGCAGTCTAACCCATTTAATTTTTAAATGTAAAATTGCAGCCTTGACTTTGGGCATGCGCATTAGCGCTAATGCGCATGCCCGAAGTCAAGGCTGCAATCTGTGAAATGGCGCGCCTCACCCCGGGTCATTAAAATACAATTTAAACTATAAGACATGCTCTGCAACAGAAATGAAACCCTCTCACTGCAGGTTGGCAGGTGAGTAGAGGCTGGGGGCGGGGGAATACAGGTTACTCACCTGTAACAGGAGTTCTAGGACTGCTATATGTTGTTCATCCACACTTATTGGCAGGTTCCTTGCCGCTTTAAATCTTGCGGAAGGTCTTCAAGCTGGCTCCTCCCACCTACCGGGTGGTAAAACCTCGGCTCCGCCCATGGCCAGATCTGCCCGCTGGAAGCTCAGGTTGTGCGTCAAGCCGGGAGGTTAGTCATGGGATGAACAATGATATACCATTCCTAGAACTCCTGTTACAGGTGAGTAACCTGCATTTTAGGGACATGGATATGCTGTTCATCCACACTTATTGGCAAACTCCTAGCAGTTCTCCGGGAGGAGGGAGGCAAGGCACACCCCAATACTTACTTGGGAAATAAGGACTGAGAACCGAGGCCCCAAACCAGCATCCCGGCGTGACTCAAGGTCGATGTGGTAATGCGAATAAAAGTGTGTGCTGACTTCCAGGTAGCAGCCCTGCAGATTTCCTGGATAGGGCGCCCTGAAGCAGCCACCGATGCAGCAGTATGACGGTAGAATGAGCTCTTATCCCTCTGGGAGGCTCCATGCCCGCCAACTTATAGCAGTGATCTATGCAGGAGGTGACCCACCTGCCTATCGTCCGCTTGGCTGCAGGTCTGCCAGGTGGCTTCAGCGTAGGGTGACAAACAGCTGGCGAACCTTCTCCCGATTTTCAGCCGTGCGCTCCTTATAATAAGTGAGCGCCCTTCTAGGGTCCAGAGTATGGAGCCTATATTCGGCCTCCGAGGTGTGACTGGGGTAGAACACCGGCAGAGTCAGCACCTGGTTAAGGTGAAACTCCGACACCACCTTCGGAAGGAATTTCGGGTTGGGGCGCAGGACAACCTTGTCCCTGTGGAAGACCAGGTAAGGAGACTCGACGCAAAGCGCCTGGAGCTCTCCCATCCTTCTGGCTGACATGATAGCCACCAAGAAGGCGGTCTTCCACGACAGGTGAGAGAGATCACACCTGTGCACTGGTTCGAATGGCTTGCCCATGAGCTTTGCCAGTACCAGCAGTAAATCCCACGGAGGTGGAGGTTCTCGCACCGGAGGGGAAATGTGATCAAGGCCTTTGAAAAAGCGCCCGACCACCTTTTCCTGCGCCACTGACTGCTTCCCGGCCCGCGCCCGGTAAGCAGAGATGGCTGCCAGGTGCACCTTTAGGGTCGTCGACCTAAGCCCTTGACTAGAAAGGGACCATAAATAGTCCAAAATGCTTGCCACAGAACAGGAGGAAGGGTCCAAGCCCTTGCCCTGACACCAAATGGAGAATCTCTTCCATTTGAAGGCGTAGCATTTTCTGGTCGACTCCTACGGGACGCCCCAACAACATTGAGGACCTCGCCGGAAAGACCCTAAGGCCTGGAACTCTAGCCGCCAGGAACCAGGCTGTCAGGTGCAGGGATTGAAGGTCCGGATGGAACATCTTCCCTGATTGACTGAAAGCAGGTCCGGCGAGCTGGAAGCTGCCTCGGGAGCCTGGAGCTGAGGCTGAGGAGATCTAGGTACCAGAACTGGCGGGGCCAGTCTGGGGCTATCAGAATCACCTGCGCCTTGTCCCTCCTTGCTTTGAGAAGCACCTTGTGAATCAAGGGAAATGGGGGAAAGGCGTAGAAGAGGCCCGGGGTCCACAGCCTCGAGAAGGCATCCCCCTGCAGCGAGCCCTGCTGAGGGGGGCGGGCATGAAACAGCCTCAGCTTCGCGTTCTCCCTGGAGGCAAACAGGTCCACCTGAGGTGTGCCCCAGTGGGAGAACAGATCTTGTACTACCTCCGGCAGGAGAGGCCATTCGAGAGATGCAGCCCCTATCCAGCTCAGGGCATCGGCCAGGGTGTTGGAGGCTCCTGCCACATGAATGGCTAGGAGATCCGCCTCCAGGCTGCGCACGAGTGACCAAATGCGGAGAGCTTCCTTGCATAGAAGCATGCAGCGCGTCCCGCCCTGACGGTTCGGGTAGTACATGGTCGTGGTATTGTCCATCTGGACTCGGACCACTTGACCCCGGAGAAACGGAGCAAAGGCGGTGAGTGCTAGGCGGACCGCTCGGAGCTCCAGCAGGTTGATGTGGCATCGGGACTCCCGCGGGGACCAGAGGCCGTGCACTCGGTGTTCCCCCAGATGGGCACCCCAACCCATCAGAGAGGCATCGGTCGATAGAGAGACCGCCGCTCGGGTGGACAAACGGGATGCCCTCCTGCAAATGGAATGGAACGGTCCACCACTGGAGAGCGCTCCACATCTCCTGGGTCACTATCACTAGCTGGTCCAAAGGCTCGCAGCGTTGTGACCACTGGCTGGCCAGTCCCCACTGAAGGGGCGTGATGCCAGCGCGCCCAACGGACCACGCTGGTACAGGCCGCCATGAAACCCAGAAGGCGCAGGAAGTCCCGGGCAGGGCGCGATTGCCCAACCAGAAATGATTGGGCAAAGGAGGTAAGAACCTCGGCCCTGTCCGCCGAGTCGTACCCTGGCTCGAAGAGAGTCGAGCTCTGCCCCGATGAACAGGATCACCTGCTTTGGCTCGAGTTCCAACTTGGCCTCGTTGATGAGAAGGCCAACTTGAGAGCAAACCTGGAGGGCCAGATCTCTGGACCGCTCCACCTCCCGCCTGGAGGGCTGCTATCAGCCAATCGTCCAGGTAGGGTACACCCAGACCCTCGGCGCCAGAGAGGAATGCTGTCACCACTGCCATGCATTTGGTGAAGACCCTGGGAGCTGGAGATAAGCCGAAGGGCATGGCTCGGAACTCGAAGAGGGATCCCTCCGCTCAAAAGCGGAGGAATCTCCGATGTGACGGACGGATAGGGACGTGAAAGAACGCGTCCTGTAGGTCGAGAGAGCAGAACCACACGCCGTGTTCCAGAGATGGTATTATCTGCGCCAGAGTGACCATTCTGAAGGTTCGAGACCTTAGGAACTTGTTCAGGTCGTGTAGGTCGAGAATGGGGCGCCAGCCCCCCGTCCGTTTCGGAACCAGGAAATACCTGGACACGAACCCCGGGGTCTGAAGGGGGTCCTCCACTCCTCGCTGATCACCTCCCTTGGAGGAGGGAGAGCAATGTCGGCTCGGCGAGCCGCCAGTGAGGCTGCAGACTCGAGGCGCCCGAGGTGCGACGGCTCTGAAGGGCGGGCCTGCCTCGACTTCAGAAGTAGGCCTTTTCCACCACCTTCCAGTACCCACCTGTCCGTGGTAACAGTGGACCAGGCGGAAAGGAAGTGTCTGAGCCGTCCCCCAGGGGAACCAGGAGTGAGGTGACAGGGATGGGGCGACACCCCTCAGCCCGCCACTGGGCAGGCTTGGAGGAGGGACCAGCCGAGGAACCTCCTGGGCCTTTACCTCCTGCTTCCTGTTGGAGGAAGCGACGGCTTGGATACCAAGGTTGAGCCTGCTGGCCCTGGACGCTGCTGGGCGGGTGCGCGGCGCGGAAGGACGAAAGGGCTTAGGCTGTGGCTTGCGGCCTTTGTCCTTCTGAGCGGAATAGACCGAGTCCAAGGTAGCATTGGACTTCTCGATCCTCTGCAGGTGACCTTCCACCCCAGGGCTGAAGAGGTCAGTCCCCAAAAAGGGAACATCCGCCAACTTGTGCTGGGTATCCGAAGTAAAGGTGGATATCCTCAGCCAAGCCCGACGACGCATGGCCACTGCGGCCGCCACAGACCTGGCACATGAGTCCCTGATGCCTAACGCAGTCTGGAGCTGCTGTTTAGCCACTGCCCTGGTCCCGCACCTGCCTGACGGTAGTCTGCAGATCTGCGGGAAGATGAGGGACAACCTCATCCAGGGAGCCCAACAGGGCTTGAGAAAAATGTGCCATGAGGACGGCCGAACTGGCCTGACAAAGGCCGAGAGAGGACACAGCATAGACTTTTCGCCCAGCATAATCCAATTTCTTGGATTCCTTGTCGGGAGGTTTGCCCAAATCCCTGGCGTTCCCGGGACGCCGGAAAACGCTGTCAGTAACCAACCCCTCGGCCGAGGGGTGTTCCGAAAAACCGGACAGGGAACCGGTAGGGACCGCATACTTCCTGGCCAACCTGGCCGAAGGCGCAGAGCAGGAAGCAGGACGCTGCCAAAGTTCCAAGGCCGACCCACTATGGCTTGCCACCGGAAAGTCCTCCCAGAGGAGAACCCCCTCGGTCCAGAATCTCCGTGAGGGGATATCTGGCCCGTCTAGAAACGGGTTCGAGCTTCATCCTGGTTGACTCCGAGATGAGTCGAAGCAACCCTAAGAAGGACGAAGGGCTATCGTCCATTGACTGTCCACCCGAGGACTCCAAGTCTATGCGCTTGGAGAAGAGAGAGGAACCATCATCGGACTCAGAAGAGTCCTCAAAGAGCTGCCTCGGCCCTGAGGGTGACCGACAGCCTATGGGGCAAACCCAAAGCCGACCGAGAATTTTTGGTCGGAGCCCCAACTAATGGCTGTGGGGGCGGAGGTTCCACCAGAATCGGTGGGGCAGCTGGAATTGGCCGAACAACCGGCCTGAGAACAGGCTCCTCGACTACAACAAGGGGTTGTTTCGGCTGCTCCGGTGACAGCCACTTAATGGCCGGGGAAGACGACTGGGTCGGCTTATTCCCGTCAAAAGGAGTTGTTGTCACATAAGTTCCTCGCATCTCGACGCAACTTGCGCCAAGCTCTCCTCGTCTGAGGAAGAGCGGCGGCGCTTGCCGCTGTGCGAGACCGCCTCAGCGGCGGGATCGGTTGGACCATGAGGATGTCCGAGACCGAGTCTCGACTAGGCCGAGGAAGGGAGGAGTAGTGTCGAATCGCACTCCCTCGGCTCGGACGATCCCACCGGCTCCAGAACCGAGGCACAGACGAGCCGACGGGATCCTCAACTCCCACCGGGGAACCGGGAGACGGGATTCTCAGCTTTCCAGCGACAACTCGTCCAACGGTAGAAAAATCTCGACCACGTCGAGGCGGGAGTCTCGCCAACTGGCCTGGCGGGGACACCGTGAAGCCAGTGGCGAAGCTGAGTGGTCGACCGTAGTCGACTGTCGACAAGGGGAGGGGGATCTTTCCCGCTCCCAAGAGCGTCGAACGAGAGACTTACTTACCTTTGCTCTTTTTGGACCTGGAAGAAGGTCCCGAAGAAGTTGGACCCTCACCTTTGGTCGAGAGGGTCAGACAAAGCTCCTTAAAAGAAGCAGAGTAAGAGGCACTGAGAGAGAGAGAGAGCGGGACAAATGCCGCAGCCGAGGTAGAAGCGGCCCGCGCCGCCTCCTCTTCGAGGGCGATCATCTGCTCTAGCTGATCCGCTCGAAAGCTCGGCAACAAGGACACCGCCAATCGGGCCTTTAAATTTCACCGTGGAATTCTTTTTTCTCGGGCGCCCAGTTGTAATCGGGCAGCACGGTCTTCAAGGACGAGGTCGAAAAGGAAGAGCACAAGTCGTAGGCCTGCGTCGTCGCTCAAGGCCCAGGCAGGTAGACGACGCGGAGTGCGGATCCATCCTAGACATCTTCTCCATCGCAAGGGCACCTCCAAATCCGGAGTCGATTTGTCCATCGCAGCCGCGAGGGAGAAGAAGACCGATGTCTTTTTGGAAAAACTTTTCAATTTCGAACTTTTCGAAGAATTAGGAACCAGTCTTAAGCGCAACGCGTTAAGGAGGGAACCTGAGCTTCCAAGCGGTAAGGAAGATCTAGCGTCATGGGGCGGAGCCGAGAGTTTTACCACCCGGGTGGGTGGGAGGAGCCAGCTTGAAGACCTTCCGGCAAGATTTAAAGTGGCAAGGAACCTGCCAATAAGTGTGGATGAACAACATATCCATGTCCCTAGAATGGGGGTTTATTACAGTTTCCCTTTACGACTTTTCTTTTGCATTCTGTCATATTTTAATGCGAGTTCACAAATATTTCTTGTTTCCAATACCACCTTCTCGCATGTTCACCACACATGAAAGCTTTCTGGGACTTAACAAGCTTATATTTATATAATTGCCAAGATCCCCCAGCATTTATATAAAACTACACACGGGTTGGTGTGTAAAGTAAAATTTTACACAGACCCTCAAGCTCAGTGTTGGAGCTTCACTCTCGGGGGGTTCATGTAGCATTCAACACCTTGGATGTGTGTAAAATCCTCATTGTACATGTTAACCCATGTATTATTCTATATATCTTAGCACCTAACAAAATAACTACACTATTTTCAATCTTTGTAAATGACCTTCCCAACGCTTGCTTGCCCATACGCCTGCACATGTATGCCGACATCACAGTCATCTATGCCTCCGGCCCATCCTTCTGAGACCCATTCATCCCTGTAGGCTACTTCTGAAACAGCTCTCCAATGGTTCGAGGCTAACCTCCTCAAATGCAACACTTAAAAAACTGTTGCCATGGTTTTTGACTCCACCCAGAGACTGGCCAAGCTCCCTTCATTTCCATCCTTCCTTTGGACAGTATAAAAACTGAAACTGTACAGTCCTTCAAATACCTAGGGGTCTGGCTGGACCCTAAGCTAGATTTCTCTTGCCATATTGACTCCATCCACTCCAAGCTGGGAGCCTTGCACAGGATTAAAGATGGTCCATCTCTCCCGATCCGCAAAGAGCCCATTATCAAGCTAATCCTCCCCTCGATAAACTATGCAGATGTAGTCTACAGCTTGGCCCCAAAATCATCTCTAGCTAAATTAGACCCCTTGTACAATATCTTTTGTCGTTTTGCTTCCAACCTCTCCTTTCGTACCCACCATTGCGCTCTATACTCTGCCCTATCCCTCTCCCCTCTTGAAAGTTAATGCTTGGTACACTGTGCTGCATTTGTAGGCAAGTACTGGTTCAACGCTCTTCCCCACTGTCTCACAGACCTTATACTCCCCAACATCTGGCTACTGCCTCAGAACCCACGACTCCCGCACTCTCTCTCTCTCCCTTCCCCCAACCCCACTCACAATCTGGAAAGGCAGCTTTTTCCTTCAGATTTCCCGTCTGGAATCGTCTCCCATACTCGATATACCTCTCGTCCACCAAGCCATGCTCTAAAGCTTCTAAAGCTACATTCCCCCTGCTGCAACTGCCTCTTCTACCCCACCCTAACCCCCTTGACCACTGCTAACCTGCTACTGTAAATCAGCTCCCCTACATAATCTATTTACTTTTGCACACACTGTCTATATTGTATATACTGTAATGTATTGCTGTTGCACCTTTGTACTCTATGCTTTGCCAAATATGTACCTATTTATTTACTTACTGTATATATAATGTTAAATCAGTTCAGCTAGTTATTTTCAATGTTCTTAGTAATCAGACTTCTGTAACACCCTCATCCTCTCCTCCGGGTTGCACCTGGAAACGAGCCTTGGCTCAATGTGCCTTTCCCGGTTATCAAATTTTAAATAAACAAAATAAACAGATAACATGTTATCATGCAAGTTGGGTTATGACACAGTCACCATCTTGAAGGATGGACACATCACAAGTCTATTGAACCAATCAGAGAGCAGCTTTCACAATGTCAATGACATCACAACTGCCCTGTGCAGCACTAAAGGCAGCACTTCAAATCCAAGAGAAACAGTTTGTATTTTAACTCCTTTGTCTAAACTTAGCTTATAGTATAAATGCTTAATATGATCTGTAATCTGTTGTTTATCATTATAATTAACATCTTCATAATTTGCATCGTATAAATATTTTTTCAAAACTTTAATTGATAAAAAAAAAAAAAAGAAACAGCTCAATCTCTACACACACAGACCCAACTAGTAAACTAATGCTGTTTAAACTGAAAATGCAGTTGCCTTGCTTGATGTACGCAGTTTATCATAACTTGTGAGAAGACAGGGCTTTTGTAACACGTAGCTCCACCACTTGTGAGTTATAATCCTGCCTCCCGCCAACACTCAAAGATAAACTGCATATCGTAAGTCAGGCCCACTGCATAGCCCTTATATTTCTATAGTCACAAAACCTGAAAAGTGGGACATGGTGCTGCTGCATAGAGCAGAGCATTAATTTTCTGGCTGAAGCAATCCAGGAGGACAAGTTTAGAGAGCCTTAGGGTGGACAAGGCTCTAGGACCAGATGGCATGCACCTGAGAGTCCTGAGGGAATTGGCGGAGGTCCTGGCTAGCCCCCTGATGGACCTGTTTTAACACCTCGCTGGTGACAGGGTGCGTGCCTCAGGACTGGAGAATGGCTCATGAGGTGCCTCTTCACAAGTGTGGACTCAAGGATGAACCAGGTAATTACAGACCAGTCAGCCTTACATCCATTGTGGGCAAACTGATGGAGACCATACTAAAGGGAAGGCTACTGAACTTTCTGGAGGTAAATGGTCTCTAGGATGATAGGCAGCACGGAAAAATTACTCACCTTAGTAACGTTTCTTCTTCTAATGGAGTCTTGCTATATTATGACAATTGCAGTTTGTCCCACCATTAGAACTGCTCCGGAGGTGAAAGGGTTAACTACCATTCTGAGAATGGAGTTTAGAGCACGAGCTCGGTTAGAGAAGCTCTGTCTGGATAATTTCAAACTGAAACTGTCAGATCTTTACGAGCAAAAACTCACTAAGGTTGTGTGTGGAAGCTGTAACCTACACTAGCCAACTGGCTACCTAAATATTAACACATATTCCTGGTCCCAACACAAAGACTTAAGTCAGGGAACCAGAAAATAATAAAATAAGGTAGAATAAAACACCACACCCCAAAACCCCAAAAGGGGTGAAAAACATATAATGGGCATAACCGGTGCCCACACTGGACTGCCCACCCCATACCCAAGTAGAAGTTCTGAGAGGGGCAGGCTGGGGGGGAGGTCATAATATAGCAAGACTCCATTAGAAGAAACAACATTACTAAGGTGAGTAATTTTTTCTTCAAACAACATGAAGTCTTGCTATATTATGACAATTGCAGAATACACAGCAATACCTCCATGGAGGAGGGACAGAACCTACTTAGGGAATAGGCTCTGAAGCATGGCTGTGCCAAATCTAGCATCCCTCCTGGCCTGAATATCCAAGGAGTAATGCTTGGTGAAAGTGTGTACTGTTTTCCAGGTAGCTGCTTGACATATCTCTAAAATAGGGATATCTCTGGCAGCAGCTATAGACGCAGCTGTACCTCTGGTAGAGTGAGCCCTCAGGCCTGAAGGGGGAACCTTTCCCAGTTTTTGATAGCAAAACTGGATACAAGAGACAATCCACCTGGCAATGGATCTCTTAGTGGCAGGTTTACCTTTTCCAACCTCACCAAAAGTGAGAAAAAGTTGGAGGGATTCGAGCCTATGACCCTTGGTACGCTCTATATAGTAACTAAGGGCCCTCTTAACATCTAAACTGTGCAACCTCCTCTCACCAGAGGAGGAATGGTCAGTAAAGAACACTGGAAGGGAGACAGATCGATTAAGATGGAAGTCTGAAACCACCTTAGGCAAAAACTTCTGTTAGTCCTAAGGACTACTTTATCCCTGTGAAAGGAAATAAAGTCAGTCTCCACTGACAAGGCTTGTAACTCACTTATGCCTGGCAGAAGTGATGGCTACTAGAAAACAGTTTTCCAAGTCAAATACTTGAGCTCTGCAGAAGACAGAGGCTCAAAGGGAGGTTGCATCAACTGAGCAATGCAAACATTAAGATCCCAGGCAGGGGCGGGTCCCTGAAAGGTGGATTAGTATGAAAAATCCCTTGAAAAACTTGGAAAAAACAGGGTGAGTGGAAAGAGAAGAGGGCTTTCCTGCTGAAATAAAAGCAGAGACAGCTGCCAAATGAACTTTCAGGGTAGCTGGTCTCAGGCCCAAAGAATTAAGATGGACCATATAGTCCAGAACAATGGGCAAATCAGCAGATTCCGGGGAAATATGCTTCCCCGAGCACCAGATGGAAAACCTTTTCCATTTAGAATTATAAGTGGCCCTAGTGGAAGGCTTCCTGGAAGCCTTCAGGATGTCGAGAACACCTTGAGAAAGGTGTAGGTCAGCAAACTCTAACTCCTCAAGAGCCAGGCCTTGAGGTTGAGGGATTTGAGATTCGGATACCAAACCTCCCTGGGCACAAGATAACAGATTGTGTCTCCTGGGGAGGCACAGAGAAGATGGACTGTTAAGGACAGAAGGAGTGGGTACCAGGGCTGCCTGGCCCAATCTGGAGCAATCAGAATCATCCTGCAAGGCTGGGATCTGATTTTGACTAGCACCTTGAATAGGAGAGGAAGGGAGAAAAGCATAGAAACTTCCCTTCCCAATCTAGGAGAAAGGGATCAGAGGACTGAGACCATCACTGGGGCCTGCAACAAAACAGTGGAAGTTGGTGACTGTCTGGGGCTGCGAAAAGATCTATCTGAGGGTGCCCCATCTGGCAAAACTATCCCCAGTGCCTAGGGATCCAGTGACCATTCGTGATGGCCCTGGGAAATCCTGCTGAGAGCATCTGCCAGGACATTGTCCTTTCCTGGGAGGTGAACTGCTATGAGGAAGTGTTCAGGGAATAAGCAGAACCATAACTTCATTGCTTGGTGCACAAGGCCGAAGACAGAGTGCCCCCTTGTTTGTTGATGTACCACATTGTGGTGGTGTTGTCTGTTCTGACTTGCACCACTTTGTTCTGAACAGATGCAGAAAACACTTGAAATGCTAGAAAGACAGCTCTGAGTTCCAGCAAATTGATGTGGAGCAGAGATTCCTGAGGGGACCACACTCCTGAGTGGAGAGGTCGCCCATGTGAGCTCCCATCCCAGAAGGGATGCATCCGTAGTGAGGGTAAAGGAATGCGACAGAGGGATGAAGGGACCCCAGTCTTAAATTGCTCTGATCCTGCCACCACTGAAGGGCCTGGATCAGGTTCGAAGTCACAGGGCCCAACTTGGAAGGGGATCTTTCTCTGAGACCAAAAGGCTCTCAAGTGAAACTGAATGTCCCTCATCTGAAATCTTGCTCCTTGCACTACAGCTGTGGAAGCAGCCATGTGCCCTAGGAGCTGTAAGAAGTGCCTTGCTGGTCGAGAGACCTGCAGAGTGAAGGAGGAGGCCAGGGCCACCAGGTCCCTTACCCTATCTAAGGGTAGGAAGGCTCTGGCCTGCTTTGTGTCCAATTCTGCACCTATGAAGGTGAGTACCTGAACAGGTTCCAGAACTGACTTTGGAAGATTGAGCAAGAAGCCCAGAGAGGTGAGCAGTTGCTGGGTAACTTGCAGGTGTGATTTGACCTGTTCTGGAGACTGGCCTACAATGAGCCAGTCGTCTAGATAGGGAAAGACAGCAATCCTTTGCCTTCTTAAATGAGCAACTGCTACTGCCAGACATTTTGTGAATACCCTTGGGCAGAGGTGAGGCCGAAGGGCATTGCTCTGAACTGGTAGTGACCTGAGGGCAGTTCGAATCTGAGGTACTTTCGGTGGGAGCTTCTGATTAGAACATGGAAATAGGCATCATTGAGGTCCAGGAAGCTAGCCAGTCCCCTGGCCTTAGAAAAGTAAAATCATTGCCAAGTCACCATTTGAACTTTGGTTTCAAAGGTGCTTGCTCAGATATCTTAGGTCTAAATGGGCAGCCATTCTCTCTGTCTTTTTGGGGTAAGGAAATATCTGGAGTACAGACCCTTGCCCTGGTGTAGGGAAACCCTTTCTACAGCTCTGAGAGCTAGGAGGGTTGAGACTTCTGTTTCTAAGGTAAAAGTCTCTAGACGGTTTGCAGGTGGAAAAAATCTGGCTCTCATCTTTGAAATGTTTTGAAGCTGAGAACCAGACCCTGGCTTACTACTTCCAGGACCCATTTGTCTAATGTTAGAAACTCCCAGTCCTGGGAAGTAAGCCAGCCTGCCCCTACAGGTAGTGGAGAACCGGCCTGGGCACCCCATCAGGGTGCCTGTTTTGAGAGGCTTTAGTCTGAGGGTGGGAGCAGACCTACTTGCACCCGTCTGCCTCTGCCTCTGAAGAACCCCTTCTGAGCATAAGCAGAAGAAGCCTGGGTTTGGTAAAAGGCCTGTGAAAGGGCCTACCTCTACCCCTGGGGTATGCTTCTGAGGTGGCTTGCAGCTCCTTGGCTATGCACTCCTATAAGTTGTTCTGTATTCATCCATTTTCTTCATGTAATTCTCTGTTTGCTCCCAAACAGAGAATTCCCCTAGGAAAATCCATAGCCTTAGACTGGGTATCCTGTGACAAGTTAGTACACCTGAGCCAAGCTAACCTACAAAGGCCACAGATGTAGCCATGACTCTAGAGGATACATCATTAGAATCCACAGCAGCATGGAATTGCACCTTGGAAGCCTCAATACCATCAGAAGCCACCGCTCCAGCTCCTTGGCAAGCTGGCCAGGGGCCTGTTTAGTCAAAGCCATGACAGTGTCCCATCTAGATTTTTGGTATCTTGCACATAAGCCATGTAATTTGCTTGTCTGAGTCCCAAGGATGCTGCCATGTATTGTTTTTTAGCCATGGCATCAATTTTCCTGGAGTCCTTGTCAGGAGGATGTGAAGCCAGGGGAATGTTAGCTTTATCACAGGCTGCAGCCTGAACTACCCCAACATGACTGCATTGCTGTGAAAGAAAGTCTGTATCAGGACCTTACAAAGTGTACCTCCTGTCCATCTTTTTGTCAACAGGAGGCACAGAATTAGGGGCTTTTAGAATTTTTATTGTTTGCTTCCTAAAAGACTTATGTAAGGGGATAGATAATCTCCTAGACTCTGGGATATCCACAATTTCCACAAAATCAGGTTCCTCTTGTTCATCCACAGCTTCCTCTAATGGGAGCTGGAGGGTTTCAGCAACCTTTTTGTAAAACAAAAAATGAGAAGGGGACTCAGAAAGCATAGGGGGAGATTCTAAAGGTCTGTCTGGGGAGATGTCCGGTTCAATGGGCACATCCAGACTCTCAAAGTCACATTCACACTGTTCATAATCCTCCTCCCCTCCTCTGGTTCGTAAAATCTCCAATATCATATTCTTGAACCCGGTGGAACCCGACAGACCGACCTCCTACCAGACAGTGGCGGTTGAGACGGAACGGAGAAAGTGACTGTACAATTTGTATAGCTTTGCTATTTCTGCAGCAGTTGGAGAAGAATTTTGGACTCCATACCTGCTGATTTTTTAGTTTTCTTTGCTGGAACTGGCTCCTCAGAGCCAGCTTTACGTTTGGCCGAGGAAGTCTCGCCCTGGTCAGAGGGCACTCCCTCTGGTTCGGCTGGCACCAAACCGGGCTGGCCATCCGGGTCAGCGGACTTTTTGGCCTCTCGTTCCCTGAGCCTGCTCACTCTCTTATCCAGGGTGGCTGCAGGGAAATTCTTACAAATCTGGCAGTCTGAATTGAGGTGGTCAAACCCAGACAATAAACACATGTAGTGTGTGGGTCAGCCTTGGCAAAGGCTTCCCCACAGACACTACAGTGTTGAAACCCAGTGGGCTCGGTTTTTCTTTTGGGTTTCTCAGACATGATGCCAGCCTAACCAACAAACTTGCTCTTTTAATGGCAGTGCCAGGCAAGACACCCTTATCGGTTCCCAACCGTGTCACGAGTCGTGGAAAAAACTGTAATGAAATCCGTTTTTTAGAACCGATAAGAACCGGGAACCGCACTCTAAAAGCTTTAAAATGCTTAAACTTTAAAGTTTTAACCAACCTGATCGGTTCAAACCGAACCGATAAACATTTACAAGATCCACACAGAAATAAAAACCTGTCTATTACTTACAATACCACAGACAGAGCTTGAACCGATCGGTTTGCGGTTAAAAATAATAATATTCGCGGTTGAATTTAACCGAGAAAATACTGTTTAAACCGAGAAATGAACCGAGCAGTAGGAGAAATCTCCGGAGTGACTGTTCAGTGAGGCGGAGTAAAGAATCTGACAGTTTCAGTTTGAAATTATCCAGACAGAGCTTCTCTAACCGAGCTCACGCTCTAAACTCCATTCTCAGAATGGTAGTTAACCCTTTCACCTCCGGAGCATTTCTAATGGTGGGACAAACTGCAATTGTCATAATATAGCAAGACTTCATGTTGTTTGAAAGGTTTGCTATGGGGCGATCCTGCCAGACCAGCCTTATAGACTTTTTTGACTGGGTCATAGGGTCGTTGGACAGGGGCCAGGTGGTGGACGCCTCAGCAAGGCCTCTGACACCATGCCACATGGGAGGCTGCTCAGTAAACTGAGGAACCTGGGAGTATGGGAGAAGCTGGCAGGTTGGGTCAAAAGCTGGCTTCAGGGCAGAAATCAGAGGGTGATAGTAAGGGAGGAACTATCGAAGTCTAGACCTGTGACCAGTTGGAGACGCAGCAGATGGGATAAAAAGTAAAATCTGCCTATTCACAGATGACACTGAACTCTCTGGGAGAGTGGACACAGAGGAGGGGAGACAGGAACTCAAGGAGGACCTGGCTAGGCTTGAGAAATGGTCAGGTATCTGACGGTTGGGGTTCAATGCCAAGAAGTGTAAGGTTATGCACCTGGAAGCTAAGAATCCAGGGGCCAGGTACTGGTTGGGGGGTGTACAGGTGTCCAGTTTGGAGAAGGAAAAAGATCTAGGGGTAATCATTAAGAGGGACCTGAAGCACTCTGCGCAGTGCCGTAAAGCAGCAGATAAAGCAAACAAAATGCTGGGATGCATCGCCAGAGGAATCACCTCCAGGAAAAGGGATGTCATCTTGCCTTTGTACAGGTCATTGGTGAGACCGCACTTGGGAGTACTGTGTGCAGTTCTGGTGCCCTTATCTGAAACAATACATCAGATTACTAGAGGGGGGTCAGCGTAGGGCAACCACGATGATCCAGGACCTAGGGGACAAACCCTATGAGGAGAGGCTGCAGAAGCTCAATATGTATTCCCTGTAGGACAGAAGAGAGAGGGGAGATATAACTGAAACCTTCAAGCACCTTAAAGGTATGAAAAGAGAATGGAGGGCATTCTCATACCGGCCCATCGGTGCAGCAGTTGGATTTCCGCTGGCGACCTGGGTTCGGTACTGAGCTCGGGTCGCTGGAGGGCCGGCTGGGGGAGAGGGATCGAGTGCCCGGAGGGCCACCCTCCCTCTCCAGGGACGGTGGGCTGAACTCCTCGCTGCAATACCGCCACCTGGGTGACATCTGGAATGTGCAGATGAGGAGGCAGAAACAACAGGGAGGGTGGACGTTGGCTGAGGGGCCAGAGAAAAGGCACGTCTCTGCGTGCACTCATCTCCTTGGTCCTTCCTCATGTGCCGATGTCCACAGGGAGGTGGGACCAGAAAGCAGGAAAAAGTCCTGCAGCGATGCCTGGAGATGGGCCCCGGCATCACGAGACCAGGACCAGGGAGGAGCCGCACGAGTCCATCCAACTTGGATGATGGATGGGAGGCTAGAGAGCCTCCCACTGGGGTATACCGAGGTCGGATGGCAGGAGGACTTGTGAGAGGCTGACAGTTCCCGGGAGACCAAGGCATTGGGAGTCCCCGAGGGAAGGCAGTTGCTAAGGGGGCATAAATAGCAAGTAAAAAAAAAAAAAAAAGAACAGAGGGCATTCTAAAGTTGAGGAAGATGGGGTCCACTATGGGGCATAGTCTGAAATTAGTGGGGAGGAAGATTCAAAAGAGAAATGAGGAAACACTTTTTCATAGAAAGAGTGGTGTTCAAATGGAACAAATTACCAGAGGAGGTGGTTTCACTGAAAATGGTGGGCAGTTTTTTTAGCTACACGTTTTTCCTCCTAAGGCACACCCTGTCTGCTCCTTTCAGCCTGGCAACTCCACTGGGATATCCAGCCGCTGTCCACTCTCCTGCACTCCCGCAGGATCTGCCTTGTCCTCTGCAGCTTACCTTCCACAGCGGGGTGGTGGGGAGCCCCCAACTCACCCATCCGAAACGGATCCAGATCAAGTACGCCCCCAGAGCCAGATCTTCGAACGGCCATCAAGCCACTCAACAAGGTTGCCATTTCCCTCTTTTCTTTTCCTCCCTGAGCTGGCGGGCGCATGACATGACGCCGGGCGGAGGGAGCGCAAGGTCCACACCTTTTGCCCTCCCATGCTTGCCCCCAACTCTCCCCAGAGCACAGCATGCATCTTGTCCTCCAGCCTCCGCCAGGGGGCAATCATGCGCCGACTGTCGAGGACCCCCCACTCAGGAAAGGGAGAGCAGTCCATTGGACGCTCGATCCCTCGCCTCCCCTGCCAACCCCCAGCAACCTGTGCTCATTCCCGAACACCGGTTGCCGACGTGGCGCGCAGTGCAGGCGGCCAACGCCACAGCTCTTCATGCCACTGGGCTGGCTCTCGGTGGGCAGTTTTAAAAGAGGTTAGGACAAGGTGAAAGGGAGAGTCGTAACAGGTGGGATAATGGGTAGGGGGGGAAAAAAGAGTGTGAGAGATGAAAACTCAATGGGGAGAAAGGGGGGGAGCAGTAAAATCGACTTGAGAGCTGCACACTGGAGCAGACTCGATAGGCCGAAAAAGACCGTTTCTGCTGGCACTTTCGTAAACTGGGATGACAACAAGGGCCTTCCCACTGCCCACCTGAATATCAGGAACTTGCTTCATAACATGGCGGAACTTGAGGCGTGGGTTGTGCAATATAACCCAGATATCCTTTGCCTATCTGAAACTTGGCTAAAACCCTCCACCCCTGATCCCCTCTGCTCTCTACCGAATTACAAGCTAATCCGACAAGATAGGCCCTCAAAGCGTGGAGGTGGTGTTGCCATCTTCTACAAACCTCATTTGTTAATATCCCATAATGCCCTGCCCACCCTATCTCACTGTGAAGCGATCCATGCAACCTTACAGCTTGGCTCAAAGGAACTTCACTTGGTCTGTGCCTATAACCCTCCGGCTGGTGGTAGAACGGGTATTGAAGAACTCCTCTCCCAAGTGGAAAATAGCATTGGCCGAAATTAAATCCTCATACTGGGGGACCTGAACCTAAACTGGACTAGTAAATCTAACCAGCCCTCTCATACCATGGTACAAGGCTGAAACCTTCGCCAATCACAGACTCAACCTGGGTCATGGCCCCCCCCTCTGGCTAGTACTCTTATCGACTGGGTCCTCACAAACCGTCCTGACAGCATAGAAAGTACAGTTACGTAAGAACTTACCGTAACAGTAGATCTTCGAGAACAGCTCTTGCAGCAGGTTACACCATTAGGACCGAAGCCGCCAGGCGCCAGGACCCCACGGAAAAATTCTAGCTAGCTTCTAGCGGGGACCGCCTCGACGCCGGTCCCGCCTCCGGCGTCAGGCGGGTACAAAGGGGCGGTCTCAACAGATTCCCCAGTTCTCCCGCCCGGAGACTTCTTGCGCAGGCTGACATCAAAATGGGAGACCTAGGATTCGCGTCAGAAGACAGAAGATAACAATTCCTGCTCAGAAAGACTGACCATGCTTCCTCAAGGGAAGGTGGGCGGAAGGTACTGCTGCAAGAGCTGTTCTCGAAGATCTACTATTACGGTGAGTTCTTACGAACTGTACTATCTTACTGAGACACAGCTCTTGCAGCAGGTTACCCATTAGGACTGATTCCCAAGCAGTAACGCTGTCAGAAAATCCGGGAGGAGGAAATTAAAGGATAAAAACCAGGTCCTGAACCTGGGACAGGAGACCCTGAAATGCTGCCAAATAAACCAGCCCTTCGCCGAGGCGATTCCAGGCTATAATGCCTGATAAAGGTATGCACAGAATTCAAGTGGCTGCAATATAGCAGAAGTAGAAACATTTTGAGCGCTGCAAAGGAAGTAGCCACCCTCTAGGTGGAATGACCCCGACTGTACCCGGAGGGGCTTTTGTTTGATACCATAACAGTGAGAATACACTGGACAAGCCAACAAGAAAGGGACTGTTTGGAAACTGATTGGCCCATCATTCTCTCAGAGAAGGAAATGAGCTGCTCAGAACTACGAAAGGACTGAGTTCTGTTGAGGTAAAACCTCAGGCTGCGTGAACATCCAGGGTATGGAGCAGAGCCTCTCCTCTATTAGAGTAGTTAGGAAGTAGACCGGAAGGTCGATATCCTGGTTCAGAGTGAGTGAAGAAACCACCTTAGGCAAGAATTTGGGTTAGTCCTCAGGGATACTCTGTCCCGGTGGAAAACTAAATAAGGCTCTTTGCACATGAGGCGTGAAGTTCAGAAATTCTTCTTGCAGGTAACAGCAACTAAAAAACCGTTTTCCGACAGAAAGCGTAGCTACGTAATCGCGGCAGGTTCAAAGGGGGCGTGAGCTGTTCAGGACAAAAAGCAAATCCCATAGAGGCACAGGGACTCTAATAGGAGGCCTAAGGTGCAACACTCCCTAAGAAATTCGAGGGTCCACCTGAGCCACTGTCGATTTCCACCGGGAGGTGGTAAGCGAAATGGCACAGAGGTGCACTTTAATAGAGGAGTAGGCTAGACCCGAATGAAAGAGGGAGAGCAAATATTCTAATATTACTCCCACAGGACAACCTAAAGGGGAAAGGTCGCGTGCTCGAGACCATACACAAAAGCGGCGCCATTTCATGGCGTACGTCGCATGCGTTGCCGGCTTTCTGGCTGCAGAAAGGACTTCTGCAACCTCTTGCGAGACCCCGTGACGCAAAATGGCTATGTCTCTAGGAGCCAAGCATGCAGGTTCAAGGAACGTAGGTCCGGGTGGACAAGTGAACCCTTCTCCTGAGACAGTAAGTGGAGCTGGTGCAGCAGGGAGCGGGGTTCCGAGATAGTTGAATCAACAAAGGAACCAAATCTGTCTGGGCCAAAATGGGGCCACTAGGATCATTATTGCGTGCTCCTCCGCAGTTTGAGAAGAACTCTCTGGATCAACGGGAAAGGAGGAAAGCGAGAGGAATCTGTTGGCCCAGGAGAGGGATAACGCGTCTCGCCAGAAAACACCAGGCCCTGGATCTAGCGAGCAAAAATTGGGCAGTTTTGCGTTGGATGGGGAGGCGAACAAGTCCAGATCTGGAGTTCCCCATCGAAGAAACAGATCCTCTGCTACCTCTTGAAGGAGTTCCCATTCGTGGACTCTGGCCTGAGAACGACTCAGGCCGTCTGCAACCGTGTTGTCCACTCCGGGAACGTGCACAGTGATCAGATTCGCGCCGTGTCTGATTACCCAATCCCACACTCTCATGGCTTCCCTGCAAAGGGGGTAAGAGTGTGCGCCTCCTTGTTTGTTGAGGTAATACATCACCGCCGTGTTGTCTGTCTGAAGTAGAAGAGTACACGGTGGGATAACTGACTGAAAGGCCTGCAGGGCATAGAGGACCGCTCTCATTTCCAGCACGTTGATGTGAAGGTGAGCTTCCATCTGAGTCCACGTACCCTGGGACTTTACCCCGTCCAGGTGTGCCCCCCAACCAAGACCGGAAGAGTCTGTGGTGAGGGTGACCTCCGGGGACGGCGCAATGAACGGGACGCCTGATGAGAGCGACCCTGGGGCTAGCCACCACTGCCAGTCTTGAATCACTGAATTCGTGAGTCTGACCGGATGCTGCAAGTGGTCTTGCCTTTGGTCCCATTGCACTTTGAGCATCCACTGAGTAATGCGCATGTGGAGTCTTGCGAAAGGGACAGTAGGAATGGCCGCAGCCATGTGTCGAGCAAGCAAAGGACCGACCTGGCAGGTACAACCTTCTTAGTGATAGGTCCCTTATGAGGGATCTGATCGCTCCGCTCTGTCGGCCGGAAGAAGGCTCTTCCCGAACAGTGTCCAGAACTGCTCCTATGAACTGCAGTTTCTGCAGACGGTACCAGGAGAGACTTCTCGTAATTTATGAGGATGCCAGGGATGGAACAGATCCTGGGTGTTCTTGATTGCAAGAAGCAACGCTCTCTGGAGGCGCCATGAGAAGCCAATCGTCCAGGTACGGGAACACGAGTGGCCCTGTCTCCTCAGAGAGCTGCCACGACTGCCATGCACTTGGTAAAGACCCTCGGTGCGGAAGACAGTCCGAAAGGAAGGGCTCGGAACTGAAGGTGGTGGTCGAGAAACTCAAGCGCGGGAACCTCCTTGCGCCTGAGCCATAGGGATGTGCAGGTAGGCATCCTGCATGTCTAGAGAGCTAAAAGGCGTCCTGTTTGAGCATGGGGATAAGACCTGGAAGGGTCACCATCGCGGAATCTCTTGTAAGTGACCGACACATTGAGGTCGCTGAGGTCCAGATTGGACGGAGGTCCCTGTTTTCTTGGGAACCAGGAAGAAGTGGGAATAGTATCCTAGTCCTCTCTGGTTCTCTGGGACGTACTCTATCGCTCCCTTTCGTAGTAGCGCGAGTACTTCTTGCCAGATCAAGGCTTTGTGCTGACCCTGATACCGGGAGAGCAAAGGAGGCCTCGGGGTGGCTTTCCTGCGAATTCTATAAAGTGGCCTAGACTGACCAACTGAAGAACCCACCTGTCGGTGGTAATGGCCTGCCATCCCGGCAGGAAGTTGATAAGCGACCCCGACTATAAACTCCCGTTGATCCTGAGGCGGGGGCGGCAGGAAGTCAGGCTGTGGCGGCAGATGGACCGCTGGCTGGGCCTGCCTGGGAGAAACTGGCCTCGGCTGGCGGGGTGTTTGCCCTGGGCTCTCCTGACAACAGAGCCCCTCTGAGGTGCAGCGAGTGGGTCTGTTGCCTCTCGTCCGCACGCAGCGACTTTGGTTCCTACAAAGGAACCAAGCTTGAGATCGATACATAGCCTGAACCGACCTTACCTCTCCGGCCTCTTGGAGTTTGGTAAGGATCTTTCTGTAGGATTACCAAACAATACTTCTCCCTCAAAGGCGTCCAAGATGTTCTTTTAGACGTCAGGGGCAAACAGGAGACAGCAACCAAGAGTGTCTCCGGAAAACATAAAGCTGCTGCTCGGGCCGATGAGTCAGCTGAGTCATCACCGCGGCTCTTAACATTGGTCCCCACGTCTGAACCGTACGGAGAGCTGAAGCATCTCCTCCTTCTGCTCACTCCGGGCATCTTTCAGCAGCTTCCAGACCCTGTTCTCACAAGCGTTCTGGAACTGAACCATGTGGGTTAAATAGGTCAAGGGATCTGATGGCGCGGGTAGCGGAAACATCGTGCGCCTACCCAATCGTCCAGTTGTTTGGACTCTGGGTCCGGTGGCAGGGTGCTCAAATGTTGTGGCCTCTGTGACCCGGTCATGTGAGGCTGTGATGACCAGAGAATCGGCCTGAGGATGCTCGTCAAGTACTGGTCGTCCTTAGGAGCCTTATCCTGGCGATCAGCTTTCTTGGTCTCGCGGGAGGCGAGTGTGGACGCTTCCACGCAGCCTTGGTGACGTCCACGAAAGTGTCAACCAAGGGTGGTACCACCACAGGCTTGGGGTCCTTTTGCCGAAGATATTTGGCAAGTCGCACTCTTTCAGGGTCTAAGTCTTCAGCATCCCATCCCATGTTCTCTTGTATATGTCTGATAATATCAAGGAACGAGGGATCATCCGGAGGAGATCTAGGCATCTCATGTGGGTCCGGAGAAGGGATGGAGAGTGGAGATGGGGATCTAGAGGTGGAGTAGTCTGATCCCGTGTCCTCCGTTGAAAAGCGACGGCGTCTCCTGGATCTCTTGGCTGGTGATCAGAAGGGATTTCACGGAGGTCTCCGTTTATCAGGTCTCCCCCTGGGAGGGGTTCTAGGCTCCCGGGGAGGAGGAACACGGCCTGCCGACCCCGATGGCGCGGGGGGGGGGGCAGGAACCGGAGGAGGAGGAGGAGGAGGGAACCATGTCTTTTTTAATGGTATCCCACCAGTAGGTGAACAGATCTTTCACCTCCACTAGAGAGAGGGCCGACGACGGCCCGGGTGCCGGTGGGCGGTCGTCGGGTCCCGGCGTCGGCTCCACAGGGGGCTCTGGTAATGGCGAGGGATCCCTGGGAGTACCTACGGGACCGGGGTCGCCCGTCTGGTCCTCGGGCTGCTCTAGGTCCTCCTCCGATAGAGGCTCCTGACCGATGTCGGTCGGAGGCAACAGGGCCTTCTTCTTTTCAGGAGGGGCGGGCGTCGGTCCCCCTACCGGCGTCCGCTGGGATGTAATGGCCGGCGTCGGTCGTCGGGCCGACGGCGGCTCCAAGGAAGAAGGCGCCTGACTGGCGGCTGTCGAGCGGCGTCTGGGCTACAGGCCTTTTAAGCGTGAGCTCCAACGTCTTCGTGGAGGCACCGGCGAAGACCTGGCGTTGGGTACCGAGGTGGGAACCCGACTTGCGGTGGTGATGGTGTCGTTCCCGGACTTGCCAGCCCTGGAAGGGAGGAAGGCCTGGCGGATTTCTCCTGAGATGAAGGTTTCTTGATTGCGGCGGGAGATATCGGGCAGACTACGGGACTCGAACCCCTAGAGGGGACCTGGAAGGGCCTTCTCCCTTCTCTTCTCCGCGTGCTTGTGGACCCTGGAGCTTTCCCCTTGGAGGACATGGTCTTCAGTTGTTCCTCCAGAAAAACGCCTGCAAAGCCCTCTGGCGCGGATCCGATGCGGCTGTTGAACCCTTGGCAAGAAGGACAGGCCGGGTATCGTGGTCTGGGCTGAGGCACCGGGCGCGCAGGCCGTGTGGGGGTCATGAGCGGAATCTGCTTTCCACAAGCGCACTTCAAGGATGGCCCGAAGTTGGTGATGACATCAAGATCTTGCTTGAAGATTCTGAAGATTTCGAAAATTTTCTCGAAAAAGAACTATTCCGCGTCGCGCTAGACTGGTAACCCGAAGGGGTCAGGTAGCTAAGTCAGACGGGAAAAGAACTGGGAATCTGGCGGACCGCCCCTTTGTACCACGCCTGATGTAGGGCCGGGACCGGCGTGAAGCTGATCCCCTAGCTAGTTAGCTAGTTAAATTTTTCCGTGGGGTCCTGGCGCCTGGCGGCCTGGTCCTAATGGTGTAACCTGCTGCAAGAGCTGTGTCTCGAAGTAAGATCGTGCAGGTATCCTTGCTGACTCAATAAGTGATCACTCCCCAATCTACTGCATCTGGTGCTCTACCAGTAAACCATCTCTGCCTCCAAAACTCATCACCTTCTGAAACTTGGCTAACTTTAACCAAACAAAATTTATACAAGATCTCTCACTGATTGACTGGTCACCCATCTACACCTCAGCTAATGCACAGTTGGCTTTAGACCATTCCTGGCCCGGTTTCGTGTGCTCCAAGACACCCATGCTCCCTGTGTCACTCGTCGGATTCATGGAACTCAGACTAAGTGGCTTACCAAAGACCTACTCACCCAGATTAGGGCCAGGGACAGAATGTGGTGACGTTTCAAAGCCACTGGGCTCCAGGCCGATAATAACTACCACCAATCCCTTAGAAATACATGCAAAACAAATTCGATTAGCCAAAAGCTCTTTCTGTGAAGATCTGCTAACAAAAGCCGCGGGGGACTCTAAGAAATTCTGGTCAACAATAAAAACCCTTCTTGGAGCAAATAAAACGGCCCATACAAGTGACATGCTGATAAACGGCATACACTGCAATAATCCAGTGACTATAGCAAACTCATTTAACCACCATTTCTCTGACCTAACCAGCTACCAGGCCTCCTTCCCTTGTGCACACACTGCTTCCCTCCACGACAATGTAAAACCTCTACTCGCGCATCCTCCCTTTAGGTTCCGGAGTATTACAAGAACAGAAGTGCTAAAACTGCTCCTCTCCATTCCTGACAGTACCAGCTCGAGATCCGATGGTCTGGAACCCAGGCTCTTAAAAATCGCTGTCCCGTTCATAGCCTCTCCCCTAACCATAATCTTCAACCTATCTCTATGTCATGGTACAGTCCCTAATATCTGGAAAATAGCTAAGTTCACACCCATTCCTAAAAAGGGTGATCCTAAAGAAATTATGAATTACCATCCTATAGCAATCCTCTCTCTGCTTAGCAAAATCCTGGAAAAACTAGTGGCCACCCAATCCATAGAATATCTTCAGAAGTACAACCTTCTCTCTTGCTCCCAGCATGGTTTCTGCAAGGGCCACAGCACTTCCACCGCCTTTCTCAAACTCACTAATGACATATTTGCTTCTATGGACTCGGGCCTCCTGACAGGTGCGATTTTCATTGACTTAATAAAGGCATTTGACCTGGTTAACTATACCCTTCTTCTTGCTAAACTATGCTCCCTTGGCTTCTCTACCAATGTAGTGGCCTGGTTTAAAAGCTATCTGTCCGAAAGAAAACAGGCTGTAGTTTCCAACTCAGCCATATCTAACCTTTCATCTATACATGTTGAGAGTGCCCCAGGGCTCCATACTTGGTCCCCTGCTATTCTCAATCTTTATTAACGACATCCCGTTGCTTGCTCTTACCCGTTCATCTTTGCTTTACGTAGATGACCTAGTCATTTACCATAGTGCAAGAAATATCACCAACCTAAACCAACCTCTTGCCTCGGACTTCTCAAGTATTCAGTCTTGGCTAACAGTGAACAAACTCGTTCTCAATATTAGTAAGACACTCTATGCTCTTTGGGTCACCTGCCAGACTTAAAGCAAACCAAAATGCCCTCAAAATCTCTTGTGCAGACGGCTCCACACTGGTTAGCACCAGATCCTTTAAATATCTGGGCATTACTCTTGATGAATCCCTAGATTTTGACCTACACATAACTGCCACCTGTAAATCTGCCAATGCTAAGTTAGGAGGTGCCTACCGCACTAGCTATGCCCTTACCCCATCGGCTAGACTAGCTGTGGCACAAGGTTTTCAGCTCCCAGCCTTGGCATATGGCTCAGTCACGTACCTATCTGCCTCAAAATCCTCCCTCCACAAATGGGACACCACCTACAACAACATCTGCCATTAGGCCTCTGCATCCCCACATTACAAACACCATTGCCAACTCTATACTGACAAACTGGCCTAGCCCCTCTGCCCATCGACTCCAGTCCTTTGGCTCACTGACTGACTGCATTGCCAGATCAGGCCTCCCACTATCCCTTGCCTGTCTGCTTCACTTACAACCTCTCTCCTATGGGCTCCGATCTGCTGACCTAGCCCCTTTTCACATCCCCAGAAGTAAAACTAATATGGGTGCATGCACTTTCGCATACATGGCTCCAAGGTACTGGAACTCCATACCTCAAACCGTTCGTGGAGCACTCACCCATGCTAGTTTTAAGAAACTTCACTGTGACCATCTGCATACAACTAGCCCCTGCACTTGCTTTCATCTGCCTTAGACCATTTTTCTCCCTGCCCTCTGTCTTCCCTAGGTAATCTACCTCTCTGACGCCACTTCCCTGCCTCTCTAACCTCCTCACATGTCTTCTTCTCTCATCCTTTACGCGTTTCCCCTGCCTCTTTCCACTCTCCCGTCTCCATTAACCACAGATTTTTGGCACTTATTATATTTGCTCTGTGTATACCTTTCTCTTGCAATGCCTGTTTTGACTCTTGTTGTTACTTGACCTAAATGTATTTTGTCTGCTTCATACTGAACAATTGTCTCTACAACCCAAGTGTGATTATTATATTGCATCAATGTTTTCTCTACACCTTAAGTTTGATTGTATGTTGATTTCCCTCCTTACTGTGTTACATATCTCATGTGCTGCGTCACATGTATGCTCATTTGTATTTCAAACTGTCTTTCTCCCGGGTCGTGATTGAAAATAGGCATTCTTATGCCTAGTGAACCCACCCGGTTATCAAAAGCAAATAAATATGTTCGTAAAAGGAGACATTTCAGCCAGCCAGGTGGCATGGAAGGCTGAGGTGCTGCTGCCTCACCTGCCCACAATTCAGGTCACTTGTGATCAGCTGGGGGGGGGGTGCCGCTAATCAAGCATCCGAGGGACTGCTCTCCTCTCACGGGGAGAGGTGGCAAGCTGTCTCAACCTTTGGCACTGGGTGGAAGCCTAATGGAAGTGCAAGCTGCAAGAGACTTAGTGGTAGGGCCCACAATTTTGCAGTGTGTGCCTCCACACACACATGCGCTTACGCCACTGCAGCCAGGGGACTAGGGAAGAAAACAGACGTGAGGACCCATAGGCTACATGAAGTCATGTGCATGTCCCCCACTCTACACCCCCACCTGGACCTCTGAATATATTTCTTGAGGGACTAGGGGGAGCCCTCCTCCCTGACACAGGGGGCAATCCGTGGGGCAACTGGCTCCAGGTAGGTTTGGGGGAAGTGGGTGCCGGCCAGAGAGAGAGAGGTGGGGATAGGGTTGATGAGCTACCCATCAGGGTAAAAAGAAATATGAAAAAAGGAGAGGGAGAAAAAAAGAAAAAGAAAGAAAAGGACTGACATCTCATTCCAAATACTTTTCAACATCTTAAAGTGTTAGCACCACAGAAGATCTTGGTGGAGCAGCTTTCAGTAAACTGCAGTCTCTGGCTAAATGTCTGCCTTTATTTCTTGGGGTGGGTGGGGGCTTCATAAGCCTTTGCTGTTAAGGGACAGCTGTGGCAGAGTGTTTTCCTAGGGTTTAATTACTGGGGGTGCCATGTGGGGTCCCCAGTATTTAGCTGGCCATATGTAAAGCTGTGAAGCACACAGTGTTTGGTACCCCAATATAATGCGGAGCCACACTTTTCTCAGTATGAATCACGGATACTTCTGGCAAGAAAAAGGTTATGGGCAAGCCCAAAGGCATGTTTTTCAACCATTAAAGCAGCAGTGCACAAAACTGGGCAAGAAATGTATTACCCCCCCCCAAACTATTTTTTTTTTTAAATCTCTTTTTACCTCCTTCTCTCTCATGTACCCAGTCCCCACTCCTTCAGGAGACACACTGCAGTCTCCCCCATCTATCCTGGTGAGTCCCCATGGAGCCGTAGCTATGACCCCCGGGCAGGGGTGGGGCAGCGACACCCCCAGGAATTTGCATGCGTTGGACTCACCGGGATGTCAGGCAGGCGCGAGCAATCAGGGTCTCTCTGCTGTTTGTATCTCCGTCATCTAGGAGACTGGGCACAGTAGTTTCCATTGTTCTTGGGGAGTGGCACGCACCTTGGCGTCATGGCATCACCGTCAACGTCGCCATTCCCCAACCCCTTGAATTGGCTTCTATGCCAAGCGCTGAGCAAGGACCCTCCCCCCCTCCCGGGAGAGGAAAGCTGTCCATCGGATGCTCGATCCTCTCCCACCCCTGCCAACCCCCGACGGCCCTGGCTCATTCCCGAACCTGGGTCGCCGGCACAGCGTAAGGTGTGGACCCCACAACTATTTTTATCTCCTATCTTTGGAGGACTCTTGCAGGTGTGGATACTTGGCTCTGCTCTGCTGCCCGCCTGAAGCCTCAGACTCCGTACTTCTCCGGTTGGGCACTTCTCCCACCAGCCTCACCCGACTGCCCAAGCCCCTTGGACGGGACCATCACCTCCGGTACTCTATCCAGAATCTAGTAGAGTGACTGGGGAGGAGTAGGAAGACAGGGAGCACGTGACTGTAGAGCCTGGCACTGGGAATGGGGCCGGCTCCTGATCCACACCATCGCCTACTGCCGAGGCAGAGTTTTTTCCCTGCTGTTGCCCCTCGAGACGTAGCGTGCAATGGCTTCATGCACGGTGGCTTCACACCTCCTGCTGCTGAAGCGCACATCGCCCGCCTTTCTACATCTCGACACTAGTGCTGCCCCTGGTCTCCACCAGAGGCCGCTACTGCGCCGGGAGTCACTGCTAACCCACCCCAGGAGAGATGAGCAGTTCTCCGGATGCTCGATCCTCTCCCTCCCCTGCCGATCCCCAACGGCCCATATCTGTTCCTGAACCTGGGTTGCCAGCGTGGTGCAGCATCCAGCGCCTCAATCCTCAGCGCCACCGGGTCGACTACTGGACAAGAAATTTGAACCCATCTTTTTTCACTATAAAAGATTCCAGGCATATTTCAGTTTTATTTGGTGGTAAAATGTTCTTCCGCCACCAATATTTGGGTATTTTGCAAATGTTTTAATGTAATTTCCCCCTCCCCGGGGGAAGAGACAGCTGCCACATTTAGCTTAGAAATGCGACTGTAGACAATCGCTAAGGTATAGACTAAGAAAATAAATAAAACTCTCGGTGCTCAGCATAGGAAGCACCTAGAAAAGAAAATATGATAGGTAAACTACTTTTCTGCTTGTTAAAATGTCAGTATGCCTGAGAACTGCATTAACATTCGAGAATGTGATGGTGTCAGCACCCTTAAGACTCCACAGTATGCCTGTCTGCTTACTCAGAATTCAACAAAATATGTTGCAGCAAGATGTGAAATACCATGTTTATCATCAGCTTTGCAAACTGTCAGAGTTGTAATGCAGGATTTTTCCCTACATTCTGGTTGCACATGTGCTTAAGGAAGATGTCAGCTTAGTAGTTGGCTCTCTCACCAACTGTGATCGAATTAAAAATTTTACTTTTTTAAATTGTTTTCTCTTGGCTCCAACTAAAAAATGTGTTTCCAAGTAGCATGTAGGAATGAAGTACCAAGTTTTGTGTAATTTGAATCAGTTTTGCCAAAGATATTCATTTTTTTTTTTTTTTTTTTTTTTTTACTTTTCATGGTCAGTGTCTAATCGCGATGCCGTCTTTCTGTTACAGTACAGCCAGCATAATGTCATAATCGACAGGGGTCTCACCGCCCCGTCAGAACACCTCAGCAAACAAAACTGATCGTACAGGTAAGTATGAAAACCGTGATTTGGCATATATTAAGGAAATGTTACACTCCATAAAAAGGGACATTTCAGACATTAAAGATGCGGCAGCTGAAAGAAAATTGAGAAATTGACAGAAAGAATGAATGTTTTGGTAGAAAGATTAGTAACGTTAGACGAGTCTTTCTGCAAAGTTTAAAACAGAAGGGAGAATAATTTGTCTTGACTAAAACACTTGTGTGTTAAAATAGATGATTCAGCCGGCCCGGTGGTGCAGAGGGCTGAGGCGCTGGCGCCTTACCTCGAACCACGCTGGCGACCCGGGTTCGGGAATGGACTCAGGACGCCGGATAGGACTGAGTGTCCGATGGACTACTCTCCTATCCTGGGGTGGGATTGAGGAATGCCCATCTCAGAAGCGGCTCCCTGTGGAGATTGGAGGCACTGCATGAGTGGCGCGATAAGGGAACCCAGAAAACCAGAAATACCGCTCGATGGTGGCTGCCAGATGACGGCTCTTAATCCCCCAATTCCTCCTGTGCCTTTGGCGAGCCTCCTTCCCTCAGCAGCAGCCCTGGGCCCTATCGAGTGCGCGCTGGAATCCTCCCCCTGTGCCTTCACCCTCGGAGGAAGGGGACTCACCCGGCAAAGGGTCACGTCCAGGATATCCCAGGTACCAGCTGCGTTGTGAGGGCCAGAGAAGAGAGCTCGGGTAAGGCCAGTGGGGATCGGTGAGGGCCTGGAAAGAGCCTGAAGGAGTGGGGGTCACCAGGAGCAAGGAGGGGAATAAACAAATAATGCAAAAAAAAAAAAATAATAATAATAGATGATTTAGAAAATTGCAGCAGAATGAAGAAATAATTTACGTATTGCTGGGGTGCCAAAACAAAAACAGAAGAAGTGACATGATTTTTTTTTTTTTTTTTTTTTACGAGAGTTTATTCCATCCATCTTAAATTACAATTGGACTTCACTTTTCAAAACAGAGAGCCCACAGAGCTATGCCGAAACCAGGGTAAAAACCGAGGCCCATTATTATTACATTTTTGCAGTTTAACGTCAAGTAAGATATTTTGGCAGTGGCCAGACAGAAGAAAATACTGAATTGGGTACAAGGCAGAGCTTTTTTTTTTTTTTTCCAAGACTTCTGTTCAGAATTGGTGGAAAAACGGAAACCTTTTAGGGGACATTAGGATGGTGCTATAAAAGTTAAATGTCCCTTATTTTGTTAAATACCCAGCAATACTGATGATCTCTACAGGTGGGGATTTGCATGGTATTACTGTGGCTGAAGAAGCATGGGACTTTGTTCTGAGATCCTGGCTTGAGGCAGCCTGCTCTGCGTCTGATAAGCCCCAGTGTCATTTTAAAAATTCAGTGGTACCAACTGTCTGGAATGAGAGCGTGAGCATGGACACTCGCGTGGGGGACAGTCAAGCGCGTGCCATCGAGCTGCAACACCAACCAAACACACCAGTCAAATTCAGCGAAGCCAGATGCATCCAAAAACACACAAATTACAGTGCTTAGTAGGTTAGTCTTGCTCCCGGCCAACTACTCTGAAAATAAAGAATCGCTTCCTAAATCAATGAGCTAGACCTCTAAGCTAAATCGGAAAACCCAGCCTTTCTTCAAAAACAAAATACCAAATCCTTCACTCCAGCTATAAAACAGGATGCCAAGCTGGAGAACTCTAATTCCACTACTGATCCTCAACTTTTCTCTAATATAACCGTTTGTCTGACGACAAGAAAGTCGCTGCAGATGTTTGAAATGCTAGTTTCTCCAACTTTGTAAAGTGATGATCCGAACCTGCTCGTCACCTGAATTTTCACCCAGATACACTGCTTCCTCTGTACTGTGACCCCCAGTCGAGCTGCTTGGCTCCTGACTGGCAGATTCAGGAAACATGTGGTCAAGTCACTTTCTGGGTCTCTCCACTCAATGGAGTTTTCTATGTTAATTAGTTTAAAATATTTATTGATATTTTACATTGCTTGGTTTCTGTTCAGTGTCCTGCAGACTCTTTCACCCGAAGAAAAGTGACCACCGAGAACACAGGGATTAAGAAATTGACGAGTCCGCAATTCCAATGAGAAAACTGATTTAGAAACATAGAATTTGACGGCAGATAAGGACCTCTTGGCCCACCTAGTCTGCCCATTTTCCTACCTAACAGATAAGCTGCAGATCCTAATTAACCAACAGCTTACTTCCTCTCACCCCCCACTAGAACTGCCTTATGTCTGTCCCATGCATTCTTGAATTCCCCCACTGTTCTTGACTCCACGACCTCCTCAGGGAGGCTGTTCCATGCATCCACAACCCTCTCTGTGAAAAAATACTTCCTCACATTACCTCTGAGCTGTCCCCCCTCTATCTTCAAATTGTGCCCCCTTGTTCTTGCACATCTCTTTTTCTGAAAGATGCCACCTTCTTGGACTTTGTTGATTCCCTTGAGGTACTTGAAAGTTTCTATCATGTCTCCTTTTGGGCTGCTTTTTGTGAGAACTCTGTGACCGGAATAACAAGGTAGTTTTCCATTGTCATTTTAAATCTTTACAATCGTAGCACAGGCAGTTAAATACAACAAATGACTTGGAACTTTGAGTGTTACCTGCCACCAATGCTTTATGAACTTATATTTACTTGCTGGGTGTATTATGATTTCTTTATCTGTTCTAAAATACATACTGCGCATAGAGGTCTGCAAATGTATATTCTGATTTATGACTTTTCAGGTGGTCTTGTCTTATAAGGATATTACTGTGTTACTTAGTAAGGTGCCCCCGTTTATCTAAATAAGTAATGGCCTGGTCTCAGTTAATTGTGAAGATGGGGCAGGAGGGTGGCTGTAACAGCACTGACATCTTTTTATGTAATTACTCCTTGGTTTCCACTAGTTTACTCCCCTTGGCCAGGTATAATTTCCACTTCCAGTGAATGGTTTAATACTTGCAAAGTATTCATCCTGAATCTTGCTAGTTCTTGACATAGATTTTGAATGAATATCTCCATTAGGAAGGAACTTATCCCAGTCTGTCTCAAACTGGTGGGCTAAAATGCCCAGAAAGTGACAGGCACTTCATCTGTATGTCTTGGTGGCTCTTGATGGTGACCGGGTGACAACTCAGAGGAAGAACGAAGACTCTACTCCTGGGACTCTTGATAAGATGTGGTAGGCAGTACTTGGAGTGAATTACCGGAATGCAAGTTGCCCATGTCTTTAAAAGACTTCAGCTATTATTTTTTGTATTATTCCCTACACTGGGTCTGTATTACATGCTGCCAGAGGCCTTCCCCTTTGTTTCTGTCTTGGAAGCGGGGGTTGGTGGGTCTGGCTGGCCATGAGCCCTCATCTGACAGATGTTTTTTTTTATTCCTTTCTGAAGTTAAATTACTTAGCAATATGGTTATGAACCATTTGTTGTAGTCCAAGAATTAAATTACTGTTAGAGTTTTGTCTGAATTAAGGAATCTTTCTTTTACTCTTTTAGAGCCAGTCAGTTCTAGAATTAGTTATTAAAAGTTTTTCTTTTATTTAAGGTGAGTTAATTACCATTAGCCGACACAGATTTGTGTTGCTCCAAATTGAGACAGTATCTCGGTGGACTCTTCACATCTCTCTTGTAAATTGGTGTCTGTTTTACTTAAGATTTGTTAGTGCTGTTTAACTCATTTAAGTATTTATAATTTTTAGTATTGTTTTTATAACTATTATTATTATTCTAAGGATAACTCTGCCACTTTTTTCCATCTGTTGCTTTAGTTTTTCTTAGAGATACTATCCAACAGATTATAACTTTATTTATTTTATTTTTTTTATTTTATTTAAACAGCAGTTTGGAAAACCTTTGAGCCATAGGCTCATTTACAAAGGTACCTTGTCACAGTAAGACAAACGAAAATACATAGTATAGCAGTACAACACATAAGTATAACAGTAACTTAAGACATAGATACAAACAAGCTGGTACAGGTAGGATTGATGCAAACAATACCAGAGTTATGTTGTCCTTAGCAGCTTAGTAGTAAGCTTTGTCATAAGTATTAGTCTGACTTTGACTAATGGCAATTACAGCATGGATGTTAATAAGGTGGTTACGTAAGGAAGTTTTGAAACTGCGATATAGTTGGAGCTTGGAGATGGAGGGGCAGTGTGTTGAACCAGGAGGGGCCCTAAAGCTGAAGGCTCTTTGGCCGTGAGAGGTCCTAGCTCTAGGGATAACAAGAGAAGTTTTCCCAGAGGTCCAGTATGAACTAGTGGGACAGAGGCGATGGTGGTGGTCAATCCTGGCGAGGATAGCCCAGGAGGTCTTTTGTAGGGTACAGGTCAGATATTTGGGCGCTCGTCAAGATCAAGTACCAAGCGCTTTGAGTGTACAGTAGACAGGTGTGTGTCAGCCTAGGTGCCCCAGTAATTAACCTGCAGGCCTTATTCAGAGTAGTCACGATTTATGGCGTGCGGTCTGATCAGCAGCACCATACACCGCAGTCCATAGTCCACTAGGAACAGGATAGAGGAGGTGATCATGAAGTCAAGAGCCTCCGGGAGGCAGTGTTTATACCGATGTAAGATGCCCAATCGGATATTAGTGGCAGTGGCTAGGGCAGCAATGTGTCCATGGAAGAGAGGGAGGGTCAAAATGGATCCCTAGGTATTTATAGGAGCAAACTTGTTCGAGTGGGAAAGAGGACCCAGAGTGAATGAGGAGTTTGAAGTTGCAGGACTTGTTTTGAGGATGAGTGAAGAACATGGTTTTTGGTTTTTTAAGATTTATCACCAATCTATGTTCCTTGAACCAGCCCTCGGCTTCAGCGAAGGACTTCTGCAGCGAGTCCTGGAGAGCAATAGGGTTATGACTTGAGGCAAAGATGACTGCATCATCAGCGTACAATAGAATGTTCCCCGAGCAAGAGCGTGGAAGGGTGTTAAGGTAAAGGGAGAATAGTAGGGGCCCAGAATGGAGCCCTGGGGAACCCAGAAAGATGGGACAGATGTCTGAGTAGGTCCCATTAATTTTTACACGCTGTGAGCGGTCAGACAGATAACTGGTGCACCAGGAGATAGGCCCAGCAGCAAAACCAGAGAGACTAAGGGCATCAAGAAGGAGGGGGTGGGAGACAGTGTCGAAAGCTTTAGAGAGGTCAATGAAGACTGCACCAGCCACAGAACCAGTGTCTAAGGAGGAGTGGAGAAAGTTGGAGAACTCTAGGAGGGCTGTGTTGGTACTGTGGCCCGCTCGGAAGCCATGCTGCTCAGGACATAGGACACTGTAGGTGGAGAGGTAGTCAGAGATTTGAGAGGCCACCACTTTTTCCAAGGCCTTGGAGAGAGGAGAGAGAATGGAGATTGGTCGATAGTTTCCAGCCACAGTCCTATCACCACCTTTAAAGATAGGGGTGACAGTGGCGACTTTCAGGCAGTTGGAACCTTCCCAGGCAAAGAGAGTGGTTGATGAGGCATGTGATCGGGGTAAGGACTGTGTCTAAGACCAGCCGTAGGATACACGGATCCAGGGTGTCACTGCCTGTACTATTACTCTTGAGGGCAGTGACAAGGTGCAGCCTAAGTTCTTGGACAGAAACACGGCGGAGAAGAAAATAAGGGCTACGTATTACAGTTGCTATACACAGTTCAGATTTAAGATGAGTACCGTTAATGTAACCTCTTGGAACGTTCAGGGTCTAGGCTCCCCAGTTAAAAGATACAGAATACTTAATCAACTAAGAAAACACAAAACTGATATTACTATGTTACAGGAAACACATTTATACCTCTAGAAGCGGATAAGTTGGCTGGGGGATGGGTGGCTAATGTGGAGTAAGGTGTTTTACTTCAAAGAAAAAGGGGGGTTTGCAGCAGACCTCTGCATCCAGCCCACCACCCCTGACCAAGGAAAGCAGCCACAAGCCCAAATCAGGCTCTCCACTTCAGCTGAGCGGCCCTGGCGCTGCTACCTGCCGGCAGCCGGACCTCTACATCCAGCCCACTGCCCCCTGACCAAGGAAAGCAGGTAGGATTGGTCAGCTCCTAGCTCAGAGCTGCCAGGCTTCAATCCCTGTAACTGGACTGGCTCCTGGGGACTGTGGCCGCTTCCTGATTGGATGCTGCAGATCCCCTTGAGAAAGCAAGCGCCCAAGGCACCTTTTTCAAATCACAGCTCGGCCCCTGCCTTGCTGTACTACTCTATGAACATTGTTGGTTTTTTTTTTCCGCCCACTTCCCCAGTGATCCCCGCACCGAGGCCTCATACTAGTTAATTACAGCAACTTCTTAAAGGGGATCTCTTTTTCCTGCAACTTCTTAAAGGGCTGATCCTCTCTCTCATGCTCAAATTTAACAAACATTGCTGCTGCCTTATCTTTATTAGTCCTTTAGTCCTTGCATTTTTCTAGAGTAGTATTAATCTTATTGAACGCAATCTTTCTGGCTTTCACTTTCTCTGTTACCTCCTTAGAAAACCATAATGGCCTCCTCTTCCTTTTCCCCTTGCTAGCCTGCTTAATGCATAATTCTGTTGTTCTTGTAATCCTCATTTTAAAGACTGCCAACTGTTCCTCAACCCCTGATTCCTGCCCCATTCCCCTTAATGCCTCTTTCAAGCATCTCCCCAATTTCCCCAAAGTCTGTCCCCCTAAAATCAAGGATACGTGTTTTTGTGTGGTTTGGTTCTGCTCCTTCTGTGATTTCAAACCACAATGACTGGTGGTCACTGTTCCCCAGGTGCTCCCCCACTGTTACCCCCATCACACTGTCCCTGTTTGTGAGCACAAGGTCCAGTATTGCCTTCTTCCAAGTTGGTTCCATGACCAGTTGCTTGAGGAAGGCACCCTGTAGGGAGTCCAGGATAAATCTGCTGCTGGGATGTTCCAGTCCACATCTGAAATATTGAGGTCTCAAACCAGCACTACCTCACCCTTGTCTGTCATCCTTTGGATGGCAAGCATCAGCTCCCTATCTGTTTCTTCCTCCTGGGCTGGTGGTCTATAGACCACACCTGTGCGGACGGATTTTCATTTCCAGCTTAACCCACAGTATTTCTCTCCCATTTTGTTCCTCCTGGATCTCCGTGGCCCTTATACCATTTTTCACATACAATGCCACTCCTCCTCCCTTCCTACCAGCCCAGTCTCTTCTGAATATGTTGTAGCCAGGTATGGCCATCTCCCAGTCATGGTTATCATTACACCAGGTTTCTGTAATGGCCACAATGTCCAGGTCTGACTGCACCATGCCTCCCCCATGCCAGTCAAGGCCGCATCCTCCTTTATGCAGATGATGCACCTGTTTTCTCAAATGGCTCAGACCCCAGTGCCCTTGAGCAGCAACCACAGAGCGACTTCACCAGTGTAGAGGTGTGGTTCAAAGAACATAAATTGATAATGAACTACAAGAAAACAAAAACCATGCTGTTTTCCAGCTCTCTAAACAAACACAAAAACTACCCACTATCAATATGCAATAGTGTCGGGGTTTCTCATGAACTTGCTCAACACTTTAAATACCTCGGTATCACTACTGACAACTCGCTCGCCTATACTCTCCACACTGACACCACGGCCAAAGCTATCAACAAGCGCATAGGGCTACTTTATCGTCACAAGCATAGCCTCTCCCCTGAAGCCCTCAGCATAGCTGTTCACAGTTCTTTGGGTTCCCTGGTGGACTACGGGCTGCCTATATATGGTTTTATCATAGATACTGCTCTCTGGCACATAAAAACTGCACTCAACAAAGCCTGCGGCTCATCTTAGGTGCGCACCGACTGACTCACACCTGTGATCTCTTTGCCAGGGCACACTGACTCGCACTCAATGGCTGGCTAAAATATCAATTATGCCTTCTGGCCAAAAAGATCTGCCTTGGTCAGCTACTACCAGGGGTCCAACAACTTCTGGTTCCCAGCAATAATCCACGGCATACCCATAACTCCGAACACCAGTCCTTCCTAAGTCTAAAATGTTGAACATCTCAAGGACAAAGGTCCTCTGCTTACCATTCACCGCTGTGGTTCAACTCCCTCCAGGAGAAAATTGCGCGCCTGCCCACCCTGGGTACTTTCAAAACTACCTTGAAGCTCCTTATGATATGCGAATCTCGATGTGTCTGCCATCGCTAGCACCATCTTTCCACTCCCCATCACTACTTACATCCCCTGCCCTCTCAACCCTTCCCTCTCTCCCCCCGAGCAGGCCCTCCTGCTCTCCCCACACACTTAGCATCCTCTCCCTCCAGTCTAGTCACCTCCCTCCGATCCCTACTGATATTATGCTCTCCTTCTGCACAGTGCACTTGGGCTCCTCCCCTTCACCCCTTTTTTCTTTAGCACCTTGCAATGCTCCAAACCACCTCGTTTGCTGACAACTGACTGGTTTCACCATTGGGCACTGTAAATTGTCTGTTTTCCTGTGACCTGTATCGTGTTTGATATATAATCCTGTTTGTTTACCTTTGTATTTCTGCAATCCTTTGTATAATTTCACGTATCTGTTGTACTGAAATGTCCTGACGTGGAACCTATGTAAAGAGATCTGAGCGCAAATGGTTTTCTGAGTACTGAAATAAATAAATTACCTGGGTGACCATTTTGTGTCAGATAAACAATGGATAGTTCGGACTTCATATGAAGCTACTGGAGGTAATGTGCTATTTCATTAAGCACAACCACATTTTGGACGCAGAAGGCAGTTATCAAATATTGACAGATACCCTTATATGCGAAGAACATTGCCATATGTAACATAAGCTGGTTTTTTTCAAAATTTAAGTCTGTTGTTGGGTACACTGGGAGAATAAGAAGTGATTCTAGGGGGGGGGACTTTAATGAAGTCATGGACCAGGTGCTTGATAGATCAAACATAAACGTTACGTTTGCTCCAACCAAAGCTAGGCAAATCTTACACGATACGCTAGGAGATCTGGGTCCTACTGGATGCATGGAGATTAGCGAACCCTCAGGGAAAAGACTTTTTTTTTTTGGCAAGACATGGTGTTTTCGGCAGATTAGATTATCTATTTCTTCCCCTAGGTAATGCAGTTTCTAATATAAAATATGAAGATATTTTGATTTCAGACCATAGTCTCCTTAAAACATCCATCCACTTTGAAAATAGCTCAGTTAAGAGTCATAGATGGAAGTTACTCAAGTTTTTAAACTGGATATCTGAACAGGCAGTTTTGTATCTTGAGAGCAATAATAATGGTGAGGTCTCAGTACAAACTTTATGGGAAGCCTTTAAAGCATGTATCAGGGGAGGACTCAATCTATCAGTAAAGGGAAAAACAAACAAAACTGTTAGATAAAGAGCGGCAGTTGAGTAAGCTATTATCAGATTTCAAGAAGAATCCTTCTTTGAAGCAAGATGTTATTTCAAATTACTAGTCTGAAATACGAAATTAATAAACTTCATTCAGCCAAAGTGAAATATGCATTACTTCGAGTAAAGCAGTGAGTACTGCAAGGTGGGTGAAAAGGCTAATAAATTGTTAGCATATCGTCAAACAAACAAACAAACAAAAAATCAGATTTTTATTAAAGGAATAAGAGATAGTAGGGGTCTTGTTTCCAGAAGCTATTAAAAGGCACCTAATGGAAAAACGCCTGGTCCCACTGGTCTTCCATGCGAGTTCTATAAGCATTTGAACCCCATTATTGGTAAACATTTAATGCCTGCATTTCAGGAATCGCTGTTCTCGGGAAGCTTACCTGGTTCGATGAATGTTGCCTTAATTTGTCTACTGGCAAATAAAGACAGTTTGGCTTGTGCTTATAGGCCAAATTACTTGCTACATTTTAATTAAAAAGTCCTAACCAAAATTCTGGCTAATAGGATTTTCCAAGTTTTGCAAAAACTTATAGGCAAGGAACAAGTGGGTTTTATCAAGCAAAGTAAGCTTCTGATAACCTGCGTAGACTATTTTCTGTAATTTGGGCAGCCCAAACAGAACACTTGCATAAATCTCCCCTGATGGCAACTTCTCTAGATATTGGGAAAGCCTTTGATTCCATAGATTGAGGTTATTTGAGCGCAGTACTAAATGCTTACAATTCTGGTCCCATTTTACAAAAATGTATTTTAACTATTTATAAAAAACCCTGAGCTTCTATTGTAACAAATGGAATTATTTCAGAACCATTCCCCTTTCACAGAGGTACTAGACAGGGATGTCCATTATTCCCTTTATCGTTTGCACTAGCTGTAGAGACGTTGATTAGAAGAATAATGAAATCGGCAAAGATTCATGGAGTACAAGTGGGAAAATACTCTAATAAAGTATTCGCATTTGCTGATGATATTCTGCCAACTTTGATGCAATCACATTTCTCCTTAAACTTGAAACCTTTTTTACATGAGTTTGGAACAATTTCTGTCCTTTTTATTAAGAGGACTAAATCAGAATACTAGATGTTAACCAAGTCCCCTTTTGAGGAAAGTAGGTTGCAAAATGATTTCAACATATCTTGGGCCCCAGAGGGAATTATTTAGTTATAAAAATCTTTCAATCTATTGAAAAAAATATCCAACTTTAATTTGAAGTGAAATGTGAACTCAAATGGGCTAAATTACATTTATCCTTATGGGGTAAAATAAATTCTAGTAAAATGACCACTGCCCAAAAAATATTTTATGTCTTAAATAATTTATCAATCAATATAAAGGGAACATGGTTTTGTAAATTAGAAAAGTTATTCTCTTCCTTTTTATGGGTTAATAAGCCCACGTGATTATCAAATGAAAAACTGAGAGCCCCAATAAAATATGGTGGCTTTACTCTCCAGGGGTGGCAAGGCTACTTTTCGGCCTTTAAACTAAGACAAGCTGCTGCATGATTTTTATCTCCATATAAAATGTAATACTCTCTGTGGGCTAAAGTGGAGAGCGACTTGGTTCTCCCCTCACAAATTATCAGATTTGTTTCTATCTATTCCCAATAAGTTACACAACCATCCTACATAGATAGATATATATATTACTATCCTAGCTTGTAAGAAATATTCCTCATTTAAAAAAACTGACTATGCCACTTTGGGACAACCCAGCTTGTATATTCAATGGTAAAAAAATTTAAAAGAACGGTTGGAGATTTACTAAATGAGCAGAATCAGCTTCTATCCTTTAATGACATTAGGCAAAAATATCACATTTACAAATTCCAATTATGGTTTTACAAACAAGATAGGGACTCACTCTTTAAAAATAAAGCTTTAAATGACGGACCTTTCTCTTCACAATTCTCCAGAATGGGATATGTTTTTCAAATACACACATCTTTGTAAAGGGGCGAGTCTCACAAACTTTTAAACAATTGTGACAAAAATTAAACAGATTCAGCTAGAAATGAAAGTGAAACAGGCCTTAACATTCAAATTTCATGGAACTCGGTCAAAAGCCTGGGAAAATGCCTATAAATGTTGCAGAGAAATACAAGGAAGGCTGATTCAATACAAAATTCTTCATTACTTTTATTACTCTCCCCCTCAGATTAAGGAAATGAGTTTAGCATCAGATAATAAATGTTGGAAATGTGGGGTGCCAAAGGCAGATTTATGCGACATGTTCTGGTTCTGTAAAGGGATCCTCAGTTCTTGGAAATCCATTCACTCCTTTTGTCAACTAGTTCGGAAGGTCCAAATTCCTTTGTCCCCAGTGCTACTGTATTAAGTTTAGGAGACACTACAATATTTTTGGGCTTGCATACCACAAAAAAACTTTGGATTTTGTCAGTGGCCGTAGCATTCAAAAAACTGATCCTAAACAATTGGAAAAATAATAGAGAACCAACTATAAAGGAATGGATGGATTCTCTGAGTCAGTTAGCAAATAATCTCTTATGTGATTTTAGATGCATTAGATCTGTTCAATCTTATATGGGTCCCTTTCCCAGAGTATGTACAATAGAACAGTGTGTAGCAACATTCCTTGATCAAAATGGTATATCAGACTATCACTGACAGGTGTTAGGTAGCTGTAGTAGCTTAATTTACCCACCATGTGATGTATTTTCATACCGTTATCCTTTCTTGTAACAGATTTTCTTATCATACAGTTGAATGTGTAATTTGTGATTTTTATCATTTTAGTCTATATTTTACATACATAATATTATGTTTTTTAAATTTTGTTTTCTGTATGCTTCCAGAGTTTTTTCTGGTTATGTGTACTTTCATCATAGAGATACATGGTGTAAAAGGGTGCTGTGACATCAAGTTCTCATATGCTAATGCAGCTCTCGGGGCAATGCGATTTCAACAACCACAAAATGGAGAGCCCTAGGGCTAGTTACAGTGGCTGGTGTGAACAGTGATAATAAAAAGCAAACATACATATCTTCAACGGCAACACAGAAAGAGCGGTCTGCTGACAAGGGAACAAATAATATTTACAAGATACGAGGGTGTATTACTCTATTAACAAAAAATAAAATCAAAACAATTTAAAGGTTGCACTATGGGAGTAAAAAAGACTTGCTAAAATTTGTACATAATAGTACAGAGCCATTGCCTTAAAGAATGTCCAATTTAAGCCGTTCAATGTAAACCCTGCCAAAGGTGAAACCCAGTACAGCAGCAGCCTATGTTGAACTGAGGGTGAGGGACACCTGCTAATCAAACCTTTCACCTCCTCCTATTTGGAACCCATGGTCTACATTTTACTCCCTATGGCCATAAGCCATAGGCATTGGCTCCAGGTACAACTTGAACCCCCTGAAGGGCTCACCTTAGGAGAAGCAGTGGCACTAGAGAAAGTGGAGAAAAACTAGAAAACATCTGGGGGGAGGAAGAAAAAAAAAAAGAAAGGATAACTATGGGATGTGGTACTGGAACCGAACCCAAACCATGCAGTAGTACTTTTGTGTGTGTGTGTGTGTGTGTGTGTGTGTTGGCGGTAACAGACAGATACACTGGGTGTATTCAGGGAACTCTATCTCCTCAGACTAGAGGAAAAGATAAATCTGGTGGTTACAACGAGCACAGTGTGATGTGTGGGGTGGCACCCTTTAAATTCTAGTGGATGATTCTGGGGCAGACTCCTTAATTGGGATTCTGCAAGTGGGTGGCTATGGATGAGTCCACATTGAAAAACAGAATTTTTTTTTTTTATTTACAGTTTATACCCTGCCGCTACCCCCACAAAAGCAGGGTACAGTGTTGGGGGGGGTCTATCCCAGAGCATATCACATGACTGAGGCAGGGACCAGCTCATACATACTGGGAACCCTGGAAACTGATAACAGGGCTGACCTGCCCTTTTCCTGTGCCCCCCTCCCCCCCAGCCTCCTGGAAGTCACAGACGTATATGGGGAACCAATGGCCATGCACTGTGTGCACAGCATGGGCCCCCAGCCGACATCCTCTCCCTCCCTCCCACTTGGTGCCCTCAGCTACACTACCTTCAAGTGTTCACCCAGGTGGTAGTGTCACAACGATGATGATGGTGGCCCTCCCTCCACATGGGAGGAGAGCATTCTCTGGAAAGCTCAATCCTCCTACCCCGGGCCGACCCTGACTCGTTCCCAAACTAGGGTCATAAGTGTTGCAAGCAGTAGCTCTACTGCTGTGCTGATGGGTAGGCCAAGATTGAATATTTTAAATCGGAATGTTTTAAAACACTAGCCAGTGAAATTTTAAGCTAATTCAAGTAATTCTTACCTTCTTTGTCAATAACATTTTTATTACTTTAAAAAGAGTAATACAGTACATATTATAAAACATACATGTATCGATTAATAAAGGTAATTCTTACCTTAACACTAATGCCCCCACACCACCACCATCACTACCGGACTCTAAATTGCGTTCATATAGAAGCTAGGCTAGCTCAGCTAAGCTTCACTGTGCAAACATGGGATTGAGGTGCAAGGCAGAGCTGCATGGGATACAGTTCTAAATTGCAACTATTATGGGTCCACGTGCATGTAGTGGCCCTAACTGCCAACAGCATGGCTGTACAGGTAGATCCACACTGTTAGAACTGGTGCCGCCCCTAATATTCCAGTGCCATATTACTTCAAAGGTAGTGACCAGAGACCATCCACTGTAGGGGTGAAACAGCAGGTGCGTCTGGAGGTGAACCAATGAAACACAAAGGGAATCCGCACTCAGAAGTGGAAAGAAACACTAAATGAAAGCAGGCCAGTCCTAGATAGCTGCTTGCAATTATTGTATTGCAACCCTGGCTTCATAAAGCACTGATACCCGTGCAGGTGGCATGTGAAGGGTTCCTGGAGGTCCTACAAAATCAGTGTCAGGACCACATATGGTAGTTAAAGCAGATGACAAGAGGGGTAAGAGAACATCTCAAAAGTTACATGCATGGAGAAAGGCCAACTGTGCCAAGTAAAGGCTGCCAGCAGTTTCTTGGGGAAGAATAATTCTCTTACCGTAAGAGATTTCTTTTCTTCATTGTCCTGACAAATAGAGATGGCATCTTGAGGCGAGATCATGTTCCAAAGGCCATCACTGCCCAGGATGATGTATTTGTGTTTCTGGAGATCGATGGTGTGTACACTGGTGTCTGGCTCGGGAGACACCACAAACTCGCCGCTGTAGAAATCATAACTCCACAGGTCACCTGCATAAAGGAAACAGAGACGATGATATTGCTGACGTCCCAGCTTTGGAGTGCGTTGGCTCCTAGTAGGTGGGCATATATTACCCAAAGACAATGTGAAACGACACAGAAATAAGAGTGGTGTCATTTTATGCACCAAACTCTCCCTCCACAAAACCTTTACTTATTTTCTTTAAACAATAATGACAGACAGGCAGGGTTCAGTTTTGGCACCAGTGGTTTTTCAAGTCTTCATTGCTGACCTCTCAACGGATTTGAGAAGTTGAATAGTCAAATATGCAGATGACTGCAAGATTGGTGGTCCCTGCAATATTACTGCTGAGATTTCAATAATTCAGGAGGATCTAAATACACTTCAAATGGGTAGAAAGGATGGTGCACGAGTTTTAACATCAAGAAATGTAGTCTAATACACTTTGGAATACATAACCCCAAATACAATTATACCCTTGGAAATTAACCTCTAAAAAAGACTGATAATGAGAGAGAGACCTTAGTCACCATTGATGGTAACTTGTCATTTAGTACTCAGATTTCAGAGATTATTAACAAATGAAATAAGACTTGGTGGGCAATCAAGCGAAATTTTAAATCTAAAGAACCATCGGTGTTATTACCACTGTATAGAGCCTATGTTCGCCCACATATGAATTTTGACACCCAGCTATGGAGTCCCCACTATAATAGTGATAAAAAAGGGTCTGCCGGAAATGAATTCTAATGGTAGATTAGACTCACTTAAATTAATGTCTTTAGAAAATGAAAATTACGTACCTACCGTAATTCTTGATCTTTTCTTGTATCTTCACCATTCATTACTGCTTGGGTTTAGCTGGGCGCACCTACTACTACAGGAGTTTTTTTTTTTTTTTTAAGAGTTGGCTCCAACGGCACCACCCGCGAGACAACGCATCACACATGCTTAGGGCGCGGCTGTTAGGTACCGCAGACTCCTCCTCTATCTCAGTTCTGCTAATGGAGAGGCAAAATAAAGTGTAAGAAAAAGAAAGAGAGCAAGAGAGCCGAGGGATAGAAAAAGGAAAGGAAATAAACTGAAAAGGAATAAGCCAATGGAGAATAGACAGGAGAGAGAATTCCTACCTAAGGGACCATGAGGCCTCCTTTCCGGGCGGCTCTAGGGGAGGAACAGAGAGAGGGAGAAGAAGAAGAAGAAGAAAAGAAGAAGAAGAAGAAGAAGAAAGAAAGAGGCATGTTGAGAAAGAGAACAGTGCCCATCGAGCATTGTTGGTTAAGAGGCTTATAGGCTCGAAACTAATAAGGGAACAAGAATCCCAGTTGTTAGGACTGAGGAGAGGTTCCACCGAACTTCCTGAACAGACCCAAGAGAGGGCAAACTCTCTGAACTCTCAACATGCCAAGTCCCTTCATCCTAGTTGAGGGCTCCTAGACTGTTCGAACAGAACCTGTTCCGGAAGAGCGCCCATCCAGGAAGAGGACTAAGTTCCTTAGCACCCTGTTAAGTGCTACCACAGAAGAGTATGGAAAAAAACATGCCTCTCGGAGGCAGTTGGTAAGAAAAATAGAGAGGAACTCAATCCGACTTGCTAAGACAAGGTAGACAGAGGCTTGAAGCTGACAAGTTCAGTCAGCAGTTGGAAAAGCTTTGAAAAATAATGCCTGCCAGGGGGATTCCGAACTTTGAGGAGGCCAAGACAGGGCATGGCCACCAGGCTGTGAAACTACATGACCTGGAGAAGGTAAGGAATCTCCCCATAGGGCAGTCAGAAAGAGTTCCCTCAGATTAAAGAAATTCGCAACCGTAGTCGTTCCTCTCTACCTTGAGGAAAAAAGCGAATCCATTCAAGAGAATGGGGAAAAAAAATATTTTTTTTTTTTTTGGCATAAAGGCCAAGGGAGGAGAGAGGAACGAGACGGAGGGGGAGACGACACAGAAGGAGGCCACTGAGGGGAAGGTGGGTGGGTATCAGTAATGAATGGTGAAGATACAAGAGAAGATCAAGAATTACGGTAGGTACGTAATTTTCATATCTTCCCTTGTCAATCTTCACCATTCATTACTGCTTGGGTGAGTACCAAGCCCCCCCCCTTGACAAAAAGGGGGTAGAACCCTGAGGGAACAAGACCCCAGCCTCCTGTTGGTGAGGAACAGAGGGAAGACCCTGGCTAACACAAGGGAAGCCTAAGTGGGAGAAGAGCTAGGAGGTGCCTCCCGAGGACGGGAGACGGAGAAAGCCCCTGCAAAGCCTCCTAGCTCTGGAGGAGAAAAAGCAGGGTCTCCCGGAGGCGGGATCACCCTCGACCGGGCCAGGGTGACAACCTTGATAGGGAGCCATGCCCGTCCGCCTAATGCAGATCGCTGTCCCCGCAAGCCTGGAAGCCACCTCATTGGCGTCATAAGATGCCCTTGCTTGGTGTCTTGCCAGCTCCAGGCCTATAGCGGAGAGGGCAATAGCCTGTCTGGTTTGCTCCGTATCAGGCATCGATGCTAGGAGCTGGGAGAGCATCGACCACAGATGCTGATTGTAGGCAGCGTGGTGAGCCTGATGAGATGCAATGCAAGCCACCGCACGAGAAGAAGAGAACACTCTTCGCCCCCACCGGTCGAACTGTAGAGAATACGAATCTGGTGGGTGGTCGTGCACCAGGCGACGGCGCCCGGAAGGAGTCTCTAGGTACACCAAACCCGAGGACGGGTTGGGAAGGGTAGCCAGGGATTCCGAGGGGGCACAATACCTGGCGACAGTCTGCCGGGCTGGAGAAAGGGCGGCTGGCGACTGCCAGGAACGGATAGACGCCTCCTGGAAGGGGATAGGCCAGGAAGGTACCACCAGGTGCTGGGCACTGAATTCTCCAAGGAATTCTCACGTCTCCCGTTCGGTATTGTCTCGCCTAACGTAAGAGATTCAAGATCCTCACCATCCTCGAGAGGAATCGCTGATATTCAGTGAAATCAGGCCGGAAGAAAGATGAGCAGGGTTCCTCTCCTCAGAGGAGGAAGACGAGAATGATGGAGAGCTCGAATGTCCAGACGATTCCTGCGGCGGTGGGAGAGTCGAAAGACCCGCTCATGCATGTATCTAACATATGAGGGGAAGGCCGCCGCAGAACCTCTGAACTGCTCCCAGGATAACGGCCCCGTAGGACCGACATGGCCTGGAAGAGCGGAAGCAGAGGTACTGGAGAAGGGCACCTACGAAGAGGCAAGTGACCTCTGCCAGGGCTCTGAAATCCGGGGAACAAAGCCCGAGCTGGCGGGATCCCGGACAACAAACCAGGCCGCAAGACGAGACCCTGAGGATGCGATGCCTGGAAGAGCCCGGTGGGGAACCTCCCCTGTGACGAACCCGGGACTGCATGGGTCCAGAAGGGCAGTCCACAGCAATGCCACCGGAGGGAACCCTGGGGCCCAAGAGGGAAGGGCGGGGTCTGCCGCCACGGCTCCTAGCCCCCACGAGGAGTGGCCGGCGGAGACCGGGGCACCCGCCCCTGCCCTCAACCCTCGGACTCCGAGAGACCTCCTCCTCCTCGACTGCAGCTGCTCCCACCCGAGGGGTGCAACAGCACCCGGGAGGGCAGCTCACAGGTCCCCTAGGAGGGCTCCTCCTCAGTCCCCACTCATCACCCCCCTGGGACCCTGGGCCACCCCTAGCCCGAGGACCCTCAGGGGAGGAAGGAAGAGGGGACAGTGGAAGGGGCCTGCTGCGCCGCCTAGCACCCTGTGCCACCGGGGACCCTGACCCCGAAGAGTCAGGGTGCCAGGATGGGTCCACATCCGTGTCATCGGCCTCCGAAGAGGACGAGACCAGCAGGACCTCAATGCTGGCAACCCCAGGGATCCCCGGAGCAACGGCGCTGCGAACGGCGCCGGTGCCAGGGACGGCCCGGATGACCCCGCCCACTCGCGACAGCTCAGGCCCGGTCCCGCCCCTGCAGCACCAGTTAGGCCCACCGCGCCGCTCCCAGCGCTGAACAACCCGCGCTGCGGGAGCACAGACCGGGCCCGCAGCCTCGCGACGGCAACGAGGGCAAACAGCGCCACTGCCCGATCACCGTGCCGGGATCCGAAACGCGCCGAGGGTCCACTGCCAGGCCCAGGAATCGGGGCCTTGACACTGGGGAGCCTGCACCTCCGAGGAGGAGGGATCACGAGGCGGGAACCCCGCCGTGGCCCCGGAAGGGACCACGACGCTCCCCGATACCACCGCGAGAGAAGCTTCCTCTTCGCAAGAGAAGAGGAGAAGCTTCCTCCTCCCATGGACCGTGATAGGCCCGGGAGAAGGCCTAGAGACCTTACCTGGGAATCCCTGGGCGACGCCGTCCCGAAGGTCAGCGGGGCCTTGCCGAGCTGAACGCTGACTTCGAGGACACGACGGTCCATGGAGAAACAAGCGCCACGCGCCCATGTCGTGGTTGGGTCCCAGGCAACGGAGACAGACATCATGCCGGTCCGAGACGGAGAAATGCCGGCCACAGGAGCACCGACGCATAGGGGCGCGGCCCATCTTTAATTTACGCCTTGCCCCCGAACCGGACATGATGCGAACTAAACAAGTAAAAAACACAGGAAAAGCACTCTGCGCCGCAGAATAGAAATAAAAAGAACGGTCTTACCGAAATGCGGCGTCAAGTGGGAGACTGAGAGAAAAACGAGGAGTCTTCTTAGCTGAGGAGAAAATTGCTTACATAACGCTACCGCGCAGCAGGTGCAGCCTCGACGGCGGGAGAAACAGAACTGAGATAGAGGAGGAGTCTGCGGCACCTAGCGGCCGCCCCTCGCGCATGACGCAGTGCGTCATCCTCGAGGGCGGCGCCGTTGGAGCCGACTCAAAAAAAAAAAAAAATCCTGTAGCGGGTGTGCACCTCCGGCTAAACCCAAGCAGTAATGAATGGTGAAGATTGACAAGGGAAGATCTAGGAGACTTCGAGGAGATGTATTATGCATTTGGGATATTTTCAAAGATCAACAGCTTATGACAGAAGTAAGTCTTGATTTTAAACAAATAACTGCAGAGACCCGTGGTCACCCTCTGCAACTATCAAAACCTTGGTTTCATAAAAATAGGAGGGAGAACTATTTCTCACCGAGTGTGGTTTGTACATGGAATTTCTCTTCAGGTTATTAAAAGTGAATCCAAGTCTATCTTCAAATATAGACTTGATCAATGACTTCTTTCTGGGTGTAACTAATACAACAGGAGCTCCTCTGGGCACTGCCTTTTGCTAACCTATCTTTGTAGACCTTAGTAAACAGACAGACAAACAGTTCATTCAGATTCTTGCTAGTGTCGACCCACATCATACTGCAGTAATGGGCAGCACTGTCAAAACTGAAATCTAAAAAGGCTCCTGATTTTGGGAGCTTCTCCAAAAGGCCAACAGACTCCAAGATGCACTGTTGGGGGGGGGAGGGGGGTTGGAAGACGCACTGTAGGGGCAATGCGTTCTGATTTAGGGAAGAGAACCACGCCCCAAGGTGCATGGACAGTACTCATCAGCGGAATATCTGAGTGGCATGTGCTGTGGAAGTGGGCAAGTGTAGCTGTGTATGTGGTGTGGTGTTTGGGATGGGGGATATTATCAGGTCTTTCCACACCATGTCTTGCACACTAGTTAAGGTCTCAATCTGTGGTTTATGCTTTTGGCTGTATGACTAAAAGTGACTATTTATCAAGAATGTTACACATCAAAGACTTGAACTGTCTTTGGTTTTACTTTTGGTATAAGGAGAGAGAAACCGAAAAGAACTGGAATTACAAGAAATGGAGGTATCCAATGCCTAAGATTTATTGAAACTAACCGCCATATCACGCTCTCAGTCACATCTGTAGGATCCAAGTATAGAATACTCAACTAGACTGGAAGTGGATTACAACTAAGTTACTTCACGTATGCCTGGCTTAGTGGTGTGGCAGAGGCAAGGAGACAGCTGCCTTGCTAAGCATCCCTAAGATAAATAGGGAGCCCTGCGTTGTGGGTGACCAAGTGACATGGCCTCCTCTTGTGTCAGTAAGCATTGTACATCATGCACAAGGGTAGTGGGCAGAAATGGGACAATCACAGAAAAAAAATAACCTATGACACATGTAACAGAGTCTCAGGCCTCTCACAGGTCCAGCAAAGCCTCCAAGCCCACTGCGGTCTGCCTCCAGACAAGCTGTGCCTTCTGGTGACAGCCCTGCCATGGGGATGCAGGTGCACATTATGTACTTCTCTATAGGTTTTTGCTGATTCAGCAGATTGTCAACTTGTTGCTTATACCTTACATGTTGTGGGAAATTTATCCACCATTCCCACCAGCGGCTAACACTGGAAGAGGCAATGTAGTCCAGTGGTTATAGCACAAGGCTGTGAACTAGGTCCAAACCCCAGTAGAGCCAGTTACTCACTGCGTACCCTTGAGTAAGTTACGTTGGGATGTATATTATAGATACACACACAGATATAAAAAAATAAATATATAATCAAAATACGTTTCCCTTATTTGCTATTTAAACCATTAGGGATTTCTGTTTCCATCAATGATTCTGGTACACTCACATCTTATACAAACATAAGCTTTATCATCATCATCATCATCTTGTGTAATGATTTCAAAAAATTATGCTGAATTTCTTCATTTTAGATTATCTAAAGAGTAGTGTAACCTTTTCCATCATCTTGTGTAATCACAATTTAGACAATTTTTTTTTTGCTGAATTCCTTCATTTTAGATAATCTAAAGAGTACTGCATGCTTGTTTTTTAATTTCTAGACAGTATCTGTTCTTTGTACCTTTTAATGACTCTCTGTGATCTTTTGTTAAAACCAACTCTTTTGTCTTTTGCTTCCTGGAGTCTGAGCTTCTCCATTAGCTTCACACAGCACTAGCAGCCAATTAAAATGCGCTTAGAAACTGAACCAAGAACACTTCAAATCAATTACTCCACTTCTCTGCAACCTTAACCGCTGTTTCACCTCGGCTTGAGCATCAATTCACTTTCAGAGCAGCAGCGCACAAAGCATGCTTCCACTAAATGTTAATTAGAATCTCTGCCTCACTTTCAGAAAATGCACTTCCCTCCTCACTGGCGCAAACAACAACAAAAGCTTCATATGGTCACGAATAAACAAAACAATTTCCATCAAGGCTGGCCTTTTTAAAATTAATTGTCTTAACAAAGAAACCTAATGAACTCCAGAGACTGATGGTTTTATTTATAGTTTACTGAAACACGGAGGGGTCACTGTCCAAATTTAAGTTCTGAAGCTATGAATGAAGAGCTCGGAAAAACACATCTGTATGCAGTAAATGTATGACATGGCACAGTGGGCAGCATCAGTAAAAGGGGGAGAAAACGATACATAAAAAATAAATATTTTTAATCAACAGTGCACGTATCAGGCACTTTTTTTTTCTAAACAGCCACTTGACTAACAACGCACACGTTCAGGAAGGGCGTTATAAAATCTATAATTTCGCTTCTTTTGAATATGTTATTTTATTTGTTAAATTACTGTATGGCTTAGCTCCACTTTGAATTGAGGTTTTAATATTTTTATTTAGTGTCCCCGCTTACCGATTTGGGTTGTGCCTGAAAATGGACTTTTCAAAGTACAGTAAAACCCAGCAGAACAGGCCCCATGGTCTATCGTGTCTGCTCGGAAGCTAGCCCCCTACTGGTAGCTCGCTCCTCCACACACACCCCAGCCCCAGAGGTGGTCCTTCCTGGCCTCAGCTTCCCCCTGTACCTGTCCCAACCCTTCTTGAACCCTTCCACTGTGGTCTCTTCCACCAGACTCCTGGGCAGTTCATTCCATGGTTCCACCACCCTCTCTGTGAAGAAGTGTCTCCTGCGCTCCACCCTGTACTCCCCCCCCCCCCTTCCAGCTTCCACTCGTGCCCCCTGGTAGTTCTTAAGCCTGAACACTTCCCTGGATCCACCCTTATTTATCCCCTTCACATACTTGAAAGTCTCTAGCATGTCCCCTCTGTCCTTCCTCTCCTCCCATCCAATGCATACAGACAGTTCATCCAGTCTCTCCTCATAGGTCCTACCCTCCATGCCCTGAATCATCCAAGTCGTCATCCTCTGGACCCTCTCCAGCAGCGCTATGTCCCTCTTAAGATGGGGTCTCCAGAACTGCACACAGTACTCAAGATGTGGCCTAACCAGGGCATTATACAGACGGAGGATCACCTCCCTCCTCCTGGCGGTAATCCCCCTGGTTATGCAGCCCAGTATCCTGTTTGCTTTTGCTGCAGCACTTTGACAATTCTTTGTGTTATTCATTTTGCTGTCCACCACTATCCCTAAGCCCCTTTCGCCCCGATGTGACTTGCAGTGTGGTCTCCCCCAAGGGTGTGTACACGTCCCAGGTTTCTGACCCCCAGATGCAGTACCCTACATTTCCCTGCATTCAACTTCAACCCCCACTTACTTGCCCACCCCCCCAGGGTATCCAGATCCCCCTGCAAGGCCGCTCTCCCCTCCTGCCCGTCTGCCAGTGCTCCCAGTTTTGAGTCATCCACAAAGAAACTCAACCTACTCCTAACACCCCATCCTATGTCCAAGACATAGGAACTGAACAGGAGCGGCCCCAGGACCGAACCCTGGGGGACCCCACTGATGACCCTCCTGGGGGAGGAGACTATCCCTCCAACCACCACTCGCTGTATTCACCCCCTAAGCCAGTTTTCCACCCACCTGAGCAACTGCCCCTCCACCCCCCCAGCTTTGTTAGTAGGCTGTTGTGGGGGTACTGAATCAAACGCCTTACTGAAATCCAGATAGAGGATGTCCACCGGCCTATGTTGGTCCAGGGCACCCGTCACCCAGTCATAAATCTTCACCAGGTTAGTCTGGCACGACCTCCCTGGAACAAAACCATACTGCCCGTCATCCAGGTGCCCCAACCTTTCCAGCTGCGCCCCCCCCCCGTCTCTCCATGATAATGCCCTCCATAACCTTGCCTACCACAAACGCTAGGTTAACAGGCCTATAATTCCCCATCTCTTCTCTGAACTCCCCCATGCGGATAGGCACCACATGACCCCACCTTCCAATCTTGAGGCACCCACCCTGTCATCAGGGAGATGTTGAACAGTGAGGCCAGTGGAGCCGCCTGCACATCCACCAGTTCCTTCAGCACCCTTGGATGCAGCCCACCTGGCCCCAGCGCCTTCTCAGTCTTTAGCAACCAGAGGGCCTCGCTCACCCTATCCGCTGTGATTTCGCCCTTCCATCCCCCCATCTCATGCATCCTCTCCTCCCCTTTTGCTAGTTCCACATACTTAGCCAACTATCAAGTAAAACAAACAAATGAGGAGAGTACTAGTAATTTTTCTTTAATCTTGTTTCTGCCCCCTTTCTCCCATCCTCCTGTTTTAACACCAATTGTACCAAATTATCTGTAGCTGTACCATTCTTCCAGCCCGCAAGGCATTCAAGCAGCAGCCTCTGCCCCTGTCACCAACACTGCTCCATGGTCCTGGTGGCAGGAAGTCTGAATGTTGGGGTGTCCAAAACCATCCCTTTCAGAGATCCGAGAGCCTCACGTCTATGCAGCACTTGGCCCCTCATCCCAAACTGGCTCTAGTGTGGGGTTCCAGAGCCTGCATTTATACCCTGGTCTCTCACCATGCCAAGGCTCTCGTTAGTGGAGTGGTGGCCTTGGTTTTAACCAAGCAGACTTCTAAAAATTAGAAAGTACTTAAGGTGCCCTGATTGATTTTACCCCACCCCCCCGAGCTCTCCAAACTATTCAGTCAGAAGGCATCTGTGCATGGGGGTGGCACACCAAGCAGAAGAAGGCACCAGGCTCCTCTGGATGAAACTGGAATCTTTCCTAACTGGGGAAATTAAAAATACTACAATTGGGACTAGTAAAGTCCCATGAAGATAAGTGGTCTTCGTTATTGTCCCCCCCAACATTAGCATGACTGGTGCACTCTTACTTAGCCTTGACAGGACAGCGAGGTAGTGAACACTTACCATACTGTATAAGTAGGATAAGGCCCATGACCTGCAGTGTCCCAAATGCTGCTACTAGGACTTTCTGAGTTGCCAATATGCTCTTCCCCCATCTCTGCCTTACAGAGGAGTCAGGGCGAGGAAGGATTGAGCGTCAAACAGGATGCTTTCCTTCTGTGTGTGTGTGTGTGTGTGTGTGTGTGTGTGTGTGTGGGGGGGGTGCAGTCCCCACTTTTACACTGCCACCTGGGTGACCACAGCTGGTAGTACAGCAGGGACCAAGAGGGAGGAACAGAAGCTGGCTGAGTGTCATGCAGTGGCACCCACAATGTGCGCACATCATGCTCCCAGAATGCCAGCTGCCATGTGGGACAGGACTAGAACATTCCATGGAACAAAGTGGAAGACAATCCACAATGGCAGGACGAAGGACATGCTCAGGCCTGCTCCGGTGAGTGTCCACCCCCCCCTTCACTTTGGATGCCCGTATCTAGGGGGACCAACTGCTCCCTCAACTCTGCCCGAGCTTTTGGGGGGTTTACAAGGAGAGTGGTACAACTGTCAGAAATGTTAGGGTACTTGGCCGGGCAGGTACCTCTTTGGGGGGGGGGGGCAGCTGGAGGTAGGAGAACAAACTGACAGTAAAAAGAAAGGAAATAAAAAGCCATGTCCTGATTTGTGTGTGCCAATTTCTTTTTAAACCTATTCTGCTTAAGAAATATATGTGTGCACGCTCAAGCGTGTATTTATTTATTTAGTTAGTTTTTGTTGCTCGGGTAAGTGCACTAGACAAATCTTGCCTATTTTCAGGCACGACCCGGGGGAAGGAGATACAGATGAATGCCAACTTACCTTGAACCAGATTAAGCGGTTGGTGGCATTTTTAGTGAATGAGGGAAATTTGGCCAGGACACCGGGAAAATTCCCCTACTCTTTTCGATAAGTGCCATGGGATCTTTAACATCCACCTGAACTACCACCAATCCAGGCAGATGGGACCTCGATTTAACGTCTCATCCGAAAGGCGGCACCTCAGAAGTGCAGCACCCCTCTCATGCTGCACTACAGTGTCAGTACTGGGATATTAACCCAAGTGCCAGATGTGGGAACTGAACCCACAGCCCTCTGATCTCCCGGCCTCAGAGGCGAGTGTGCTACCTACTGAGCCACTGACACTGTTACTGAGCCACTGACACTGTGTATATATGTGAATATAGAGAGGGAGATAAATCAATATAGCAACCTTGTTTGAGGCACATGTGTAAATTTTCTTACTGTACCCCAACAACCTTACTTGTGATTAGTCCTATTTTGCATTTTTCTAAAACTTTGCAGGGGAAGTCCCTTCCCACAGCCATGGCACTGTTTGATTATGCTTTTAACATCAGAAAAGTGTGGAAACGAGACGTATTTGAATTACAGAGCTTTCCTGGATAATAATTTTTAAATAAATAACTCATTGCGCCACAAGAGGGCATCTGAACTGCAGAAAATAAATACTCTGACTTACAGATATCTGCCACAAGGTGGCGGCCGTTACTCACTATTGCCATCTGATCAAGTAGCCTACATGGAATCTAGTGAGAATACTGAAACATTTCAAGAATGGCTGATGGTTAGTTAGCATTTTGTACAGCTGATTATCTGGCCATTACTTTTTTTTAAATACAGTTTTGTTGGATTTTATCCATCCATAACAAAGAAATAATACTGGCCAGTCCATCGACACAGTGGTAGGGCTACCATTCACAACGTCAGCATCCTGAGTTTGGGAGGACTGAGCATTCCAGGGGACGCTCTTCTCCGGGCAGGGAAGGTCGATGTCCTTGTTGCGATACTGTCACCTGGGTGACCACAGGTGGCAGTGAAGCCGAAGGCTCCATGGGTGGATCAGATGCAGGCTGGGAACTGACACTGCAGCCTGTTTCCCGTGCGTGCCTGCGCCTGAGGGGTTGGAGAGCAACATAGAAAATGGCCCTATACCCGGGGATGAAGGATCCAGGTGCCTCCAGGATTGCTAAGCCACTTCAGATTGTCTCCGGATGATAACAAGCAGCAGGTCTGTGATACATCTCCGCCAACCCCACCTGGGGAAAGAATCCCAAGACAGCATGAAGGATGGAGACGCCCAAGCAGGTATGGCGACTGTACAGGAGCAGAGATCAGAGGGGGCACAAACATTGAAAACAAAAAAAAACAAAACAAAAAAAAAAAACACAAACAACAGAACAGCAACTCATAGCCACTCAAGACGTGTATAACTAATAGCTGGTTACTGTGGTAAGACTTCAGGGCCTGTAAACATCCAATGCACTGTAACACTTAAATCAAGTGAGATAACCTGCATTTAGGGGCCTAGTAAGGAGATCTTTGTCCTGACCCAGGGAGCCGATGGAGACGACAGGTACTCCATAGCCGATTATCTGACCCCAAGACATTACAAAGCAAACTTTCATGGGCATGTGTTTGAACAGAACAAGGTTAAAGGGACCGTAATATACCGGATTTGATAGGGATCACTTCATCATCAGGCATTTAGCCAGGAAATGGGTCCCAGTGGGATTCTACCCCGCCACTTGAGTTTGTACATATGGTGTTCTAAAGATAGCACTCTGATCACCAGGTTTTGTCACATCTTAACTGTGGGCACCTCAAACAAGACCCATGTGTTTTGTATGCACTTCCTGGCAAACAGTAAAGCTACACGGACCACCCCTGGGGTAAAGTGCCCACCACACATATCCCAGAGTCAACCCCCCCTCCCCCGCGTGACACAAGAGGGAGAAGAGGTTGTCAGCAATGGGCTGGCAGAAAACCCTGGCAACCTCAGCTGCCACCCCCTACAAAAAAAAGGATCGCAGGTGGGCACACTCCCAAAAGTAGTTGAAATAAGTCACGTTTTCCTTTTCACACCTTCGGCATACAGGTGATACCCCATCACTGCACTTGTGCACCATTGTTGGTAGGAAGTATAGCCTGTTAATAAACCTAGATTGAGCTTGCTTATATTTGTTACGTCCCAGTAAACCCATGTGGCTTTTGCAGACACATAACCAGGCCACCTCACTAATATCATGACCCATGTCATGTACTCACTGTTGACTGACCTTCAGCAAGGAGTTTTGTCCTGCCCTTTGAGACACCTATATGCTTTAGTGATCATCTCATTAGGTGCCTGCTGATTATTCATGACAATGATCTCCAGGGGTGCCAAACCTGATTGCTTAGGGGAGCAGGGGATGACACCTGAGCAGAGAACAAAGTCCCTGGCCTAAAAGAATCTCAAGAAGTGCCCTAGCAGAATCTCCACCTTCTGCCACAGCTATGCAAAGCAGATCAACCACACACTGAATACTTCGGTTCTACCATACCCAGAATACTTCGGGTGTACCATACCCAGAAGTCCTGATCCGGCAAACCTGGTAAGAAACCCAGGTTAGCATGAATTGAACTTGGTTTGCTCGGCCGGTGGGGAGAGGAAGGATCGAGCATTCCTAAACAGCTCTCCTAGGGGCGCTGCTGAGCAGCAGAAGAGGAAGCAGCATATTTCCCGTGCTCCTGAAATTTTTTTTCAATACTTCGCTAAAAGTTCATCTTTCTACACTAATCCCTCCTAATTGCTTTTACATTGATGACCAGTGAACCTGTGGCTCTCACCATGCGCAAAAATAGAGGTGCCTCTCATACGCCTGCATGACTTTTTCAGCCCCCCCAAAAAACACAAAGCGAGATGAATGGCCTACATTGAAGGAAGAAACCTCGGGCCCTAGTGAATCTCATTCAAAGGATGTCTCCCTTGGCACTATCCATGCTGCGCTTAGACAACTGGTAAAGACCGTACAAGAGCTCGATAAAAAATTTGACTATTACTCAGAGGGTGGCTGCACTTGAATCCAGAATGGAACACTGCGAATCCACGGTCCAGCGATCGGAGGGTTTTGTATTGAAATCAGCGGATTCCATGGCTAAAATCATAAAAGAAAATGTTCTACTCCATCAGCGTTTGGAGATCGTGGAAAACCTAGCAAGGGAGAAGAATATCCGAGTACTGGGTCTAGATGAAGGATCGGAGGGAAGTGACTGTCTGACCTCTGTGAGAAATGTTTTACCTTCCCTAGTAAAATTCACTGATGTAGACCCTACGCTCTCAATTGAAAAAACATACCGGGTGACCCCTCGTCGTGCAGTATTAGATGGTGCTACTCCTCGAACTTTAATGGTTGTGTTTACAGGGGTGGGAGATCGGGACCGTGTGCTGATGAGTGCAAGAAAAATTAAGAGTCTGAAGTATGGAGAGAACACCATTTAGATTTTTCCTGACCTCTCTTATCGCACTAGACAGAGAAGGAAAGCGTTTGATCGGATAAGGGACCGACTGCGTATGCTCAAAATACAACATCAGTTATTACTTCCTGCTAAGCTACGACTGGTATGGAATGGGCACCAGTATCTTTTCAACGACCTTAAAGAGGCTGAGAAATTGACGGATCGTATTGAGCAGGAGATGACTGAAGAGAAAGGATCTGGACAGCCTTCTGATGAAGACTAAAGAGTCTTAGCAAGTATTATTTCTTTCTGCTATGCTTGAGAGACTGGGAGGTGACCACTGTGACACGTTTGTTTTAAACTTTCTTGAGTTTTTACTCTTTCCTTTTCTATGCATGGGAAGGAACTTCACTTAATAAATGTAACATATTCATTGAAGGGGACAGACCTCCCATGTTCCTTGTGTAACCCCTCAACCCTGCCTTTTTGCAAAACGACAGGTGGTATGCTGTTGAAGCTGACAGCAGTACCTGGTGGGGACTGGGTTCGGGGAGGATTAGGTTACTCGGCACAGGGAGCCTAGGTTTGGCTACTCTGCACAGGGGCACCCAAGTAAATCCTAACACAGGAAGCAATAACTGTAATGTCCAAAACCAGGAATGGGATTCTACAGTGTGGCTTTTATTCACATCCAACTGAACAAACAAAGTATAGACGGACCCCCATGGGGCTACATTCCTGGTAATGCAGATTAGAGACAACAGAACACTTCTTCACATTTCCAGCCCTCAGGCTCTGAACCCACCCGGCACACAGCCCGGACTTGCACGCAGCTTTGGGTACACAGCCCGACTTGTACACTTCTTGGGTTTTCCCCACTGGCCGGCTCCCCCGCTGGCCACTTGATCAGCGGTCCATTGTGGGAATGAACCAGTTTTCCTGTTGGTGGCTCCCCAAACCACCTTAGAGCCTTCGACTCCTTGAGAGAATTTTCCTTCCAATCCCACGTCTGGGTACTTGCCTCATCACTGGTCAAGTGCATGAGGCAAAGTAGAAATCCACAGAGCAAATCCGTAGAGGTGGACCTGGTTACTAAAGATGGGGGCGGTCTCCCATCTCCAGCTCCCACAATCCGTACCCGGCCATTTCTCTGGAAACTAAACAACTCTTTTCTGAAAGACTGGCAATGTAGATTACTGGGTAGACTTATGTCACATCTCCTCTACATGTCTTGACTTCCCCTACGTGCTGGACTTGAACTTACTTTTACTTTTGGCTAAGCCTATTACTCTAGGCCTCCCTCTACTTCAGTAGTCCAATCCCCACTTTTACACAAGTCCCACGGTGAAAACATGGGCCCTTTAGAAAGAGCAGAAACTCACCCTCCAGTTGCAGGTGCCCCACAGGCGGATCACGAAATCTTCTTGTTTCCCAAATTCTTGGACCACATAAGGCAGCTTCTCCACTAGCAGAAGCCAGGGGGTTGCCCCTGGAATTTGCAGGCAAACCTTTCCTGCCCCATCCCCTCAGGGATGGGGCACTGAGACCCGATTCAGCATCTCCTCCACTTTAAAACTAGCTTCTGTGTCTCTCTCTTTAGGTGGAAACGCACACCTTTTTCCTAAATGTCGCCCTATGTCAGGGCTGAGGCTCCAAGAGCCTAACACAGAGCTGCTGTGCTCCTTTCACAACAAGCTCCAAACTCCAACTGACCTACATTTACTGTTCAAACCTCCCAACATTCTACTCCAACTCCCTGCTGCAGATTCCACTGTGGCTCATGCAGCTGCGATAGTTCTATGGTAATGTCATCCCTCAGTCTCAGCTGAGACTGAGAACAGAGTGAGACAGTGTGAAATCCATTCAACTGGAGTTTCACAAGCTGCCTTCCCTGCCTACCACTAGGTCTTACTGGGATTCTAGTAACCCTGGGTAACAAGGGGGTTACACTTGGATATATAGTTTCACTGGACGCTTCTCATACAAGAGACATTTTAATTTTGTCAAACTGAGTTTGTTCATTTTGTTGTGAGAAAGAATTTCTAAATTGAAGATATATGGGCCAGGGAATTTTCCTATTGCTCAATTAGGTTATGAGTTTTTGGGGGACTAGTTTTAGACTTAGTGTCACGTTGTTAAAAGGGAAGAGGTATATTCTTCCTTGTGCTAGGTCCCCTGTGACCTTCCTAGGCTGCACGCATGGGATAAACATCTTGATATTCATTTTATTGGTATTTCCCCCTGTGATGCATCTAAAGAGGTTTTTTTTTTTTTTTATTAATACAGATCCTTTTTAAGACTTGTGTGAAATTTGACAATGTAATTATCCCTCTGTGCTGGTATGTACTGTGAGTGTTTTGCTTACAAAATGCATAAATAAAAACTAAAAAGAAATAAACACCTCTCCTTTCTCGGGCGGACTGCGGGTTGAGTGTGGTGCACTGCTTGCCTGACACCCAGTGGTAGCTAGGTGCCAGCACACACCTGCCACCATGACGGGAAGAGATCCCACATTCAGAACGCCAGGGCCGTCTCTGCGAAAGCAGACTGCGGACTTCACGCCCATTGGCCCAGGGAGAAAACTGGAGGAAATAATCACCTCAGACAGCAAGATGACGACTGACCCTCCGCACCGGTAGCCAGATGATAACAAGTAGCATGTCTGGGATATATCTCCTCCAGCCCCACCTGGGGGAAGAATCCCAAGACAGCATGAACCACAAGTCCTGTGGCAGAGGATTTTGGTGAAGTCCCAGAGGAACCAGGTGAAGGAGCTTGGGGGGAGGGGGGCAGTCAGAAGGGGGCTACCGGGGAGACCAGGAGATAAAATGTATATACCAAAAAAGGGGCTGCATCCCCTTTTGCTCACAGCACATTCTGTCTCCTCCCATGCCTACAGCGTATGACGTGCCAGTGGATTCTGTAGGCTGCCATGGCCCCCTTCTCCCAGGTCAGACTCCTCCCCTTTCAGCCCTGCTGTTTACCTCTCTGCCACATTCAACCCCATGGGCTAACCCCCCCGGCCCCCTGCTGCAGGAACCAGTGAAGCCAGATTCACACTTCCAACCTCCTCCTGAGTGCAGAAGCAAGAGCTCCCTGGGTGCGAAGAGAGAGAAGACAATAGCAGAGGTCAGGGTCCAAGCGCACCTGGGATCATCCTGTCCAGGCCAAGGTGCTCCCTCTCGATCTCTCTGGATGTGTCCTGCCCCTGGGACATCAGCATTCTAGGAGCTCCAGGCTCCTGCACACAAAGCATGCTTGAGCGGATCCCCACCGACATCCCCCGTTCCTCCACTGCGTTGCCATCCCTGATCACCCAGGTGGCAGTGTTGCAGCGGAAGCAGTTTATCCTTCTCCCCAGAAGATGACTTCGTCCTCTGGGATGCTTTACATTCCTCCTCCCAGCTGCCTATGCCACTACGACAAGCAGCTGGTCGAATTTTTCCATCTGTAAAGGGTTGAACCATTTATGTTCACTGAAAACAAATGCAAGATTTTAAGTTGCCAGACCAAACCTGCACACAAAATCCGTTCACCACAGTATTACAGGAGGGTAAATATCTGACAAACCTTCTCAGAAGCTAAGTAATTAGTATAAAAAAACTCTTCAGTTCTGTAACTGGTGTGGTATCCCTGCACTGTGGTCTAGTGTCCCATCCAAAAACAACATGGCTCAGGTTCACTGCTCACACTGACAACAGGACAAAGTCAGGGGACTACGAATCATCAAAGTGAACTGCTGTTACTACAAATTTTTTTTCTTATCCATCACAGGAGCCAATTTCGGTGGGGGGAAGCTATGGAGACTGTCAACGATCATTCTTTTTTTGTCAATTCAGTTTCTCACCTCTCTTATGGTGGGGATGACGCCTTATCCTCTGTCAGCCCTGTATGTAGGATCTCAACGCTCCACCGGCCAGACTCCACCACAGCTGCACAATGGGGAGGACTGTGGCTTACCCCCCTCGGAGGGGCCCTCCTGGCAGGGTAACGGGAGGGAGACCAACATCATCCTGGAGCCCTCACCCTGACTTATGCTGGGCTTTGTTCGATCGGAGGGAGTGGTAGTCTGTTGGGGGCATCATGGCGCTTGCTCGAGAGGGGCTTTCTTCTTGCAATTCCTCCGGAAGCGCAGATATGCAGTGGCATCAACATGCGACTGGTGCACTCCTGCACCCGCCTGCAGGATGTCCGCCGCTGCCTCCAACCCATTCTCGGTATTCCCAACTTCAGAGCTACCAGCCTCCGCTGGGGGTCACCAGTAGCAGGGATACGCTTCCCCACCCTCCCAGGAGAGGAGGGCAGTCCTTTGGACACTTGATCCTCTCCTTACCCTGCCGACGATCTAAGCTGGCTCCCAAACCCGGGTCGCCAGCATGGCGCGAGGTAAGGTGTCCAGCATCTCAGCCCTCAATGCCACTGGGCCGTCCAACTATCATTCTTAGCACTAGGTTTGAGGCTTTAACTATATACATGTCTGGTTTGAAGGCACACAGAAAATAGGAATTATATCACATTAGTGCCGCCATCATCACTGGTCTAGCCCATTAGCTCCCTATTTTGATGATGTAATTCATTCATGATGTAAAATATTGCAGATAACGTAGTACTTATTTCATTGAGTCTTTCAAAATGCATCTGACTCTCACCCTGCTAACCACACAATTGCTGTTTGTGACATCACAGTCTGGTGTCATGATGAGCCCCTATGATGTCATACACAAAGGCACTGTGAGGTTAACAGGGGACAGGAAAATGTTTTCACATGTTTTCTGTACAGACCTTTTAGATGGACTACCAAGATGTGCTATAAATCTTGGAAAGCAGCATAGAAAATGAAAAGAATGTATTCTCTAGTAAATTGTAATAGCTGAAGCATCTTATTTATGAAAGCACATGTGTTGTAGGGCAGACCTGCTCTTTAAAAGTGTTACACATACTATACAATACATACTATAAACAGCCTTCACTCCCTCAATCCCATGCAACTCACCTAGTGCTCGAGCCACCGCTAAGAATGGGATCTGATCGATGACGGTGCTCCGTCGTACAGGACCGTTGTGGGTCAGCCTCGGTCTCTTCCATACAACCCGATTAACACCAGATTTGTTAATTACACTACAAGGGGAAAAACAGAGGAAAGCAGTTTATAAAAATCGATAAACCACACCTCTAACTGAACAGTCTTAAAACTATTCATTAATGACATGAATATCAAACTTACTGAGAATTATTTCACCTTTTAAGTGCATCTATTCACCTTTATCTGCTTGAATCAGTTATATACACATTGAATAAATTATAAGACAACTAAATTACAAGGCTGTAATCTCATCAAGGGAGCCTGCTGAGATCATAAAACAAAGAGCACAGCCTGAAGTGAATTGTAAATGTCAGCAGACCCCAAGGTGGAATTACAGGCATTGCCATTTAGGCCCTGTACAGACTATGCCTCAAGCATTTTAAACACTGTTAAAATTGTTTTAAGAGGGCTGCGTCCAGATTGCAGCACGGTAAACACCATGCTGCAATTAGTTTTCTAAAACTGTGCTAAAACCCTACTCAGAGCAAGGCTTTAAGCATGGTTTTACACAAACATGGTTCTCTTAGTCCAAGGCATAAATTAGTGTTGGAGAGTTGATTAGTGGTCTGCTAATCAAAATGAAAAATGATTAGCAATCAGCCAATTTTAATTTGCAGTTTTCTAAAATGGGTATTTTTACTTTAAACCATATAATTAGTATTTATAATTGCATATATTAATAAAATATATATTGTACACATAATTTGAGACTGTATCAGTTTAATTTATTTGCCATTTTGACCAAATTGTCAGCACAGCTTTCCTATTACCCCACCTCCTGTACCCGATACACATTTTCAAATCCCTGCCAAAATGCAATTCCATACCACCGCAACGTTATTCCATGCCACATGTGCGAAAAGTTAGTTTGACCAGGATTTGAAAAATGGCAGCTGTCATGTTCCTGAGGTGGTGCAAAAAAATGGCTATGTTGAAAATTTGGGGCCAAAATATTTAAAATTGAGAAAGTTACGAGCGAGCGTAGTAAAATTTTAATCTATGCACTTAACTTGGCCATAGTTACATATTTTGACCCCAAATTTTCAATATAGCCTTCTTATGACCCCACCTCATGAACAAGGTTGGTGAAAATTTTCAAACCCTACCTGAAAGGTGATTTCGCCAAGCAACCGCAAAATTACCTTTTGGGTCGGATTTGCGAAATGTCACTGACATTGTTCATGAGGTGTGACCCCCAAAAGGCCATGTTAAATATTTGGTGTCAAAATATGCAAAAATGGTCAAGCTATGCATCAAAGATGAAAACCCCACTGAAATACACTGAACCACATGTATCTTAGTTTCTCATATTCAGATAGGCCTCCTCCACAGGCACAAACACTGCATGACAGCCGATGCCCTTAGACTGGCTATAAACAGCTCTGTCATGTCTGTCGTTGACTATGGCCTAGCCATCTACGGCTCAGCTTCCCCTACTGTCCTTCGCAGGATACTGATGGCCCTTAAATCTTGCCGACTCGTAACGGGTACTGCCCGTCTAACACACACCTGCGATCTGTACGCCCAGGCCAGGTGGCCACTACCCCTCAGCAGGATTCAATGCCAGACCTGCTTCGTAACCAACAAGGTTCTCCTCGGGCTCATGTTGCCAGGTGCTGAAAAGCTCCTTACTGTATACAACAGCACCCAGCATACCAGAAATGCGCAACACCAAATCTACCAGGTCCCCAGATGCCGGACCAGAATGGGTCAGAGGTCTTTTGCTTAAAGAGCCCCTCTGTGGTATAATTCGCTCAACAAAGAAACATCTACTATTGCTACGCTTGGCACCTTCAAGAGGCAACTCCAACCAGTCAGTGTGATTGCTTCCACTAAGAGGTTCACCTCTCCTCTCCTCTCCTCTCTCACTGGCCTAAGCTGTCCCATAACCTCCCCTGGGGTTGCAATTACTATGGCTCCTGCTTCTTCCTCTTACTGCCTCCCTCCATGTCCACCCCCTCTTCCTTAGGCACTTCTTGGATATGGGTCCCTTCCTACTACTATCAGGCACCCACCTCTACTACCCCCCCCAAAGACAATGGCCCCTCAGCCAGCCTGCTCTCTTCTCTACTCCGCTTACCCTACCCTCACTAACTCCATTCTCAGGTGTTATTTTTCACTTGTAACCTGCATTTATCTACATGTTGTTGTCTCTCTCCCAGTATGAATGTATTCTTAGCCTAGCCTACGCCGTGTATAAAGTCTAACATTGCTGACCATTGTATGTATGTTTCCCCTCCATCCTCTGACGTGGAACCTTTGTAAATGAGCAGTTCCTGCTCAAAGGCATTTGTAATCCTAGAGTTTAATAAATAAATAAATATTGCTGTCGCCGTTTCCAGCAGCAAGACATGTCTTCGACTGCGGGTGTGGATCTTCACCCTGTGACCTGTTCAGGTGAGTGAGGGTGTGTGTGTGGGGTGCACTGGGGTGTGTGGGTGCTGAATGGGAGGTGGCGGGGGGTGTCAGATTGGCCAGGAACAGTTTTTTTTTTTTTGCAGGTTAAAAAAAAAAAAAAAAAAAACACAATTGAGGAAACATTTTCTTTATTCTAGATAAGGACGACGTTCGGATGGTGGTGGAGGGGGTGTTGCTTAAAGGAGCTTAATACGTATAGCCTCGAGGAAAGGAGGGAGAGGGAGGACATGATAGAAACTTTCAAGTACCTCAAGGGAATCAACAAAGTCCAAGAGGGTAGCATCTTTTAAAAAGAGGTGTGCGAGAAGAAAAATTACTCACCTTAGTAATGTTGTTTCTTCTAATGGAGTCTTGCTATATTATGACATATGCAGTATAACCCCAGGTTAGAACTGCTCCGGAGGTGAAAGAGTTAACTTCTATGCAGGGCATGGAATCTTGAGCGTGAGCTCGGTTGAACACTCTGTCTGTTGAAGCTCAAACTTAAACTGTCAGATCTTTACGAGCAAAAACTCACTAAGGTTCTGTGTGGAAGCTATAAACCTACACTAGCCACTGGCTACTAACTACAAAAACACCTTTTTGATCTTGATCCCAAAAACAAAGACTCAAGTCGGGGGATTCAAGAAGAAACTTAAGCACAACACCTAAGCACCCTAGAAGGGTGAAATGAAGTGGGCATCAAAGAAGTGCCAACACTGCACTGCCCACCCACATCCCAAAAATACAGGTTACTCACCTGTAACAGGAGTTCTAGGAATGGTATATGTTGTTCATCCACACTCATTGGCAGTATCCTTGCCGCTTTAAATCTTGCCGGAAGGTCTTCAAGCTTGCTCCTCCCACCCACCCGGGTGGTATAACTCTCGGCTCCGCCCCATGACGCCAGATCTGGCCCGCTGGAAGCTCAGGTTGTGCGTCGAAGCCGGGGAGGTCGGGTTGGTCATGTGGATGAACAACATATACCATTCCTAGAACTCCTGTTACAGGTGAGTAACCTGTACTTCAGGACATGGATATGTTGTTCATCCACACTCATTGGCAGACTCCTAGCAGTTCTCCGGGAGGAGGAGGCAAGACGCACACCCCCATATACTTACTTGGGAAAGAGAGACTGGAGAACCGAGGCCCCAAAACCAGCATCCCGGCGTGACTCAAGGTCGATGTGGTAGTGGGTAATGAAGGTGTTTGCTGACTTCCAGGTAGCAGCCCTGCAGATTTCCTGGATAGGGACGTCCCTGGAAGCAGCCACCGTTGCAGCAGTATGGCGGGTAGAATGAGCTCTTATCCCTCTGGGAGGCTCCATGCCCGCTAACTTATAGCAGAGATCTATGCAGGAGGTTACCCACCTGCTTATCGTCCGCTTGGCTGCAGGTCTGCCAGATGCGGCTTCAGCGTAGGTGACAAACAGCTGGCGAACCTCTCCCCGAATTTCAGCCGTGCGCTCCTTATAATAAGCGAGCGCCCTTCTAGGATCCAGAGTATGGAGCCTATATTCGGCCTCCGAGGTGTGATTGGGGTAGAACACCGGCAGAGTCAACACCTGGTTAAGGTGAAACTCCGACACCACCTTCGGAAGGAATTTCGGGTGGGGGCGCAGGACAACCTTGTCCCTGTGGAAGACCAGGTAAGGAGACTCGATGGAAAGCGCCTGGAGCTCTCCCATCCTTCTGGCTGACGTGATAGCCACCAAGAAGGCGGTCTTCCACGACAGGTGAGAGAGAGCACACCTGTGCATAGGTTCAATGGCTTGCCCATGAGCTTTGCCAGTACCAGCAGTAGATCCCACGGAGGTGGGGGTTCCCCACTGAGGGAAGTGATCAAGGCCTTGAAAAGCGCCAGACCACCTTTCTCCTGCCACCGACTGCTTCCTGTCCCGCCGCTGTAAGCAGAGATGGCTGCCAGGTGCACCCTTAGGGTCACGACCTAAGCCCTTGACTAGAAAGGGACCATAAATAGTCCAAGATGCTTGCCAAGGAACAGGAGAAAGGGTCCAAGCCTTGTTCTGACACCAAATGGAAAACCTTTTCCATTTGAAGGCATAGCATTTTCTGGTCGACTCTACGGACGCCTCAACTACATACTGAGGACCCGTCGGAAAGACCCAAAGCCTGGAACTCTAGCCGCTCAGGAACCAGGCGCCAGGTGCAGGGATTGAAGGTCCGGATGGAACACCTTCCCTGATTGACTGAGAGCAGGTCCGGGCGAGCTGGAAGCTGCCGCGGAGTCCTGGAGCTGAGACTGAGGAGATCTGGGTACCAGAACTGGCGAGGCCAGTCTGGGGCTATCAGAATCACCTGCGCCTTGTCCCTCCTCGCCTTGAGAAGCACCTTGTGGATCAAGGGAAATGGGGGAAAGGCGTAAAAGAGGCCCGGGGTCCATTGCCTCGAGAAGGCATCCCCCTGCAGCGAGCCCTGCTGAGGGGGGCGGGCATGGAACAGACTCAGCCGCTGCTCTCCATGGAGGCAAACAGGTCCACCTGAGGTGTGCCCCAAAGGGAGAACAGATACTGTACTACCTCCGCAGGAGAGACCACTGTGGGATGCAGCCCCTATCCGGCTCAGGGCATCGGCCAGGGTGTTGGAGGCTCCTGCCACGTGAATGGCTAGGAGATCCGCCTCCAGGCTGCGCAGACGAGTGACCAAATGCGGAGACTCCTTGCATAGAAGCATGGAGCGGCCCCGCCCCTGGCGGTTTAGATAGTACATGGTCGTGGTATTGTCCGCCTGGACTCGGACCACTTGACCCCGGAGGAACGGAGCAAAGGCGGTGAGAGCTAGGCGGACCGCCGGAGCTCCAGCAGGGTGATGTGGCATCGGACTCCGCTGGGGACCAGAGGCCATGAGCCCGTGTTCCCCAGATGGGCACCCCAACCCATCAGAGAGGCATCGGTCGACAGAGAGACCGTCTGCTCGGGCGGACTTAACGGGATGCCCTCCTGCAAATGATCTGGAACGTCCACCACTGGAGAGCATTCCACATCCCCTGTGTCACCGACACAAGCTGGTCACGGGATCGCAAGGGCTGGACCACTGGCTGGCCAGTCCCCACTGAAGGGGACGATGTTCCAGCGGGCCCAACGGACCACGCTGGTACAGGCCGCCATGAGACCCAGGAGGCGCAGGAAGTCCCGGCAGGGCGCAATTGCCCAACCAGAAATGATCGGGCAAAGGAGGAAAGAACCTCGGCCCTGTCCGGCTGGAGCCGCCTGGCTCGAAGAGAGTCGAGCTGCGCCGAGTGAATAAAATCACCTGCTTCGCTCGAGTTCCGACTTGGCCTGTTGATAAGGAGGCCCAGTTGAGAGCAGACCTGAGGGCCAGATCTCTGACCACTCCGCCTCCTTCCTGGAGGGAGCTGCTATCAGCCAGTCGCCCAGGTAAGGGTACACCCGGACCCTCGGCGCCGCAGGGAATGCTGTCACCACTGCCATGCATTTGGTGAAGACCCTGGAGCTGGAGACAAGCCAAGGGCATGGCTTGGAACTCGAAGAGGGATCCTTCCGCCGGAAGCGTAGGAATCTCTGGTGAGACGGACGGATAGGGACGTGAAAAACACATCCTGCAAGTCCAGAGAGCAGAACCACACGGGCTCCAAGGATGGTATAATCTGAGCCAGAGTGACCATCCTGAAGGTTCGAGACCTTAGGAACTTGTTTAGGTCGTAGGTTTGTGAATGGGCGCCAGCCCCGTCCGCTTTCGGAACCAGGAAGTACCTGGACACAAACCCTGGGTCTGAAGGAGGGTCCACCACCTCTTACCACCTCCTCTGGAGGAGGAGAGTGATGCGGCTCGACGAGCCGCCAGTGAGGCTGGGGATCCTGGCCCCCGAGGGGCGACGGCTCTGAAGGGTGGTGCCTGCTCGAATTCCAGAGGCAGGCTCTTCCCACCACCTCCAAGACCCACCTGTCCGTGGTAACAGCGACCAAGCGGAACGAAGTGTTCCGGAGCCGGCCTCACCGGGGACCTAGGGGTAAGGTGACGGGATGGGGCGACACCTCAGCTCGTCACTGGCAGGCTTGGAGGAGGGACCGGCCGAGGGACCTCCTGGGCCCTTTCCTCCCTGCCTCCTGTTAGAGGAAGCCGCGGCTTGGGTTTGGGATGCCAAGGCCGAGCCTGCTGGCCCTGACGCTGCTGGGCAGGCGCTGCGGGGCACAGAAGGACGAAAGGGCTTAGGCTGTGGTTTCAGGCCTTTGTCCTTCTGAGCTGGAAGAGACCGAGTCCAAGGTGGCATTGGACTTCTCGATCCTCTGCAGGTGACCTTCCACCCCAGGGCCAAAGAGGTCAGTCCCAAAAGGAACATCCGCCAACTTGTGCTGGGAATCCGGTAAAGGTGGATATCCTCAGCCAAGCTCACCGACGATAGCCACCGCGGCCGCCACCGATCTGGCACATGAGTCCTCTACATCCAAAGCAGTCTGAGCTGCTGTTTGGCCACTGCTCCTGCCCTGGTCCACACTCTGCTTAACCGTAGTCTGCAGATCGGCGGGAAGATGAGGGATGACCTCATCCAGGGGAGCCCAACAGGGCATGAGAAAAATGTGCCATGAGGGGCGGCCGAACTGGCCCTGGCGAAGAGCCGAGAGGATTGGCGAGACTTCTTACCGACATAGTCCACTCCTGACTCCTTGTCAGGAGGTTTGTCCATACCCTGGCGCTAGGCCGGGCCGGAAAACGCTGTCGTAACCAACCCCTCAGCAGAGGGGTGTTCCAAAACCGACAAGGAACCGAGGGACTGATACATTCCTGGCCATCCTGGGCCGGGCGCAGGGCAGGAAGCAGGGCGCTGCCAAAGTCTCCAGTGCCGACCCACTATGGCCTCGGCCACCGGGAAAGGCCTCCGCCGGAGAATCCCTCGGTCCAGAATCTCCGTGAGGGGATACCTGGCCTGGCTGAAACGGGTTCGAGCTCCATCCCGGTAGACTCCGAGATGAGCCAAGCAGTTCTAGGAAGGACGACGGGCTATCGCCCATTGGCTGACTCTCCGAAGACTCCAAGTCCAGTCGCTGGAGAAGAAGGAGGAATCGCCTCGGACTCGGAAGAGTCCTCAAAGAGCTGCTCTGGCCTGAGCCACCCTTCACCTGCCGAGGTCGGTCGGGAGTGAGGGTAACTGACAGCCGATGGGGTAAACCCTTAGCCGACCGAATCCTTGGTCGGAGCCCCAATTGGTGGCTGTGTAGGCGGAGGTTCCACCGAATCGGTGGAGCAGCTGGTTTTGGCCGAACAACCGCCTGGGTGTAGGTCTCGGACAAGTCGAGGGTTGTGTCGGCGCCCGTGACAGTTACTTAATGGCCGGGAAGGCGCCGGAGTCGGCTTATTCCGGCCAGGAGGAGCTGTTAAACATAAGGTCTCGCACCGCCGACGACTTACGCCAAGCCTCCCTCATCCGAGGAGGAGGACGAGGGACGAAGCGGCGACGCTGGGCTATCAGCGTGCCGAGACCGCTTATGACGGGAACGGGCGGACCGCTAAGAGGTCCGAGACCGAGACCGAGTCCGGAATTTCCGGGTCGGTGCGAGGAGGTGGTCGGCCAGAACCGCACTCCTTCGGCTCGAAGGTCCATCCGAGGCTCCGGAACCGAGGCACAGGCGAGCCCACGGGATCCTCAACTCTCCGGGGAACCGGGAGGGGAATCTCGGCTAAAGGCGACAGCCCGTCAATGGGTCGAGAAAAATCTCGACTTCATCAGTGGGAGTCTCGGTCAACTGACCTGACGGGGACACCGTGAGGCCAGTGGTGGTCGGCCGAGCTGTCGACTGAGCCGACGGTCGACGGCCCGGGAGAGGGACCTTCCCGCCCCAAGAGCCGCCGACGGAGGATCACTCCTTGTCCCTCTTTTGGGACCGAGAAAAAGGTCCAGCAGACGCAGGCCCTTCTCCTTTAGTGGAGAGGGACAGACAAAGCTCCTTAAAGGAAGCCGTGTAGGAAGAACCCAGAGAGAGCGGGATAAATGCCGCGGCCGAGGAAGATACGGCCGCGCCGCCTCTTCGAGGGCTTACCCATCCGCCGAGCTGATCCGCCAAGCCCGCCGCCATGACACCGCCAACCGGCCTCCCTCGACTTCACACCGAGGGAAACGCTCGGGACGGCCCAGTTGCATCGGGCAGCACGGCCTCAGGACGTAGGGCGAGAAAGATGAGCACAGGTCGCAAGCCTGTGGGTCGTGCTCAAGGCCTAAGCAGTAGACACAGCGTGGAGTGTGGATCCGCCCGAGACATCTTCATGCCCGCATGGGCATCTCCAACCGGAGTCGATTGTCCATCGCAGCCATGAGGGATAGAAGACTGAAGTCTTTTTGCAAATATTATTTTAAAACCATGAACGGAGAAATAGGAACCAGTCGCAAGCGAGAGCGTTAAGAGGGAACCTGAGCTTCCAAGCGGTAAGGAAGATCTGGCGCCATGGGGCGGAGCCGAGAGTTAGCTCACCCGGTGGGTGGGAGGAGCAAGCTTGAAGACCTCCGCAAGATTTAAAGCGGCAAGGATACTGCCAATGAGTGTGGATGAACAACATATCCATGTCCCTAGAAACAGAGGTTCTGAGAGGGCAGATTGGGGTCATAATATAACAAGACTCCATTAGAAGAAACAACATTACTAAGGTGAGTAATTTTCTTCAAACAACATGAAGTCTTGCTATATTATGACATATGCAACTACACAGCAGTACCTCCATGGAGGAGGACAGAACCTACTTGGGAAATAGGCTCTGAAGCACAGATGCAAGAATCGAGCATCACTCCTAGCCTGGATATCCAAGGAGTAATGCTTGTAAAAGTGTGAACTGTTTTCCAGGTAGCTGCTTGACATAGCTCTAGGATAGGAATGTCCCTGGCAGCAGCCAGAGATGCAGCTGTACCTCTGGTAGAGTGAGCCCTCAGGCCTGAGGGAGGAACCTTACCCAGTTTTTCGTAACAGAACTGGATACAAGAGACAATCCACCTGGCAATGGATCTTTTAGTGGCAGGTTTCCCTTTACCAACCTCACCATAGGTGAGGAACAATTGGAGGGATTCAAACCTGTGACCCTTGGTACGTTCTATATAGTAACTAAGGGCTCTTTGACATCTAAACTGTGCAATCTCCTCTCACCAGAGGAGGAATGGTCAGTGAAGTACACGGGGAGAGACATGGATTGATTAAGGTGAAAGTCAGAAACCACCTTAGGCAAAAACTTCCTGTTAGTCCTGAGGACTACCTTATCTCTATGAAAGGAGATGAAATCAGGCTCCACTGACAAGGCTTGTAGCTCACTTATTCGCCTGGCAGAGGTGATGGCTACCAGAAACACAGTTTTCCAAGTCAAGTACTTCAGCTCTGCTGAAGACAATGGCTCAAAAGGGGGTTGCATAAGCTGAGCGATGCAAATATTAAGATCCCAGGCAGGGGCAGGATCCCTGAACGAGGGATTGGTGTGAAGCAACCCTTTAAAAACTTGGAGAACACAGGGTGAGCTGATAAAGAAGAGGGCTTACCTGCTGACAAGAAGACAGACACAGCTGCCAAGTGCACTTTTAGGGTAGCTGGTCTCAGCCCCAAGGAATTCAAATGCACCAAATAATCCAGGATCGTGGGCACACCAGCAGATTCTGGGGGAATATGTTTACCAGCACACCACATGGAAAATCTTTTCCATTTTGAATTATAGGTAGCCCTGGTGGAAGGCTTCCTAGAGGCCTTCAAGATATCCAATACACCTTGAGAAAGGTGTAGGTCAGCAAACTCTAACTCTTCAAGAGCCAAGCCTTGAGATTGAGATCACGATTTGAGGTTCGGATACCAAACTCTCCCCTGGGCACAGGTTAACAGGTTGTGATTCCTGGGAGAGGCATGGGAGGGTGGACTGCTAAGGACATGAGGAGGGGTACCAGGGCTGCCTGGCCTAATCTGGAGCAATCAGGATCATCTTGCAGGATTGAGATCTGATTCTGACTAGCACTTTGAAAAGAAGAGGAAGGGGGAAAGATAGAGAAACTTCCTTCCCAACTGAGAAGGAAGGCATCCAGAGGACTGAGCCCAACACTGGGAGCCTGCAGCAAAAAAGGGAAGTTGGTGATTGTCTGGGGCTGCAAAGAGATCTATTTGTGGAGTGCCCCATCTGGCAAATATTACCTCCAGTACCAGGGGATCCAGTGCCCATTCGTGATGGCCCTGGGAAATCCTGCTGAGAGCATCTGCTAGGACATTGTCCTTGCCTGGGAGGTGAACTGCCGTAAGGGAGGCGTTCAGAGAGTAAGCCAGAGACCACAACTTCATTGCTTCGGTGCACAAGGCTGTAGACCAAGTGCCCCCTTGCTTGTTGATGTACCACATTGTAGTGGTACTGTCTGTTCTGACCTGAACTACCTTGTTCTGGACAGATGTGGAGAAGACCTGAAGTGCTAGAAAAACTGCTCTGAGCTCCAGCAAATTGATGTGGAGCAGGGATTCCTGAGGGGACCACAGCCCTAGGGTGGAAAGGTCACCCATGTGAGCTCCCCAACCCAGGAGGGATGCATCTGTAGTAAGGGTCAAGGAATGAGACTTGGGGGGTGAAGGGAACCCCCTGTCTCAGATTGTTCTGATCCTGCCACCACTGAAGGGCCTGGATCAGGGTTCGAGTCACTGGAATCAATCTGGTTAGGGGATCTGTCCTTTGAGACCAAAAGGCTCTCAAATGGAACTGAATGTCCCTCATCTGAAATCTCGCTCCCTGCACTACTGCTGTAGAAGCAGCCATGTGCCCCAGGAGCTGTAGGAAATGCCTTGCTGGTCGAGAGACCTGCAGGGTGAAAGAGGAGGCCAGAGACACCAGGGTCCTTGCTCTCTCCAGAGGAAGGAAGGCTCTGGCTTCTTTTGTGTTCAGTTCTGCGCCTATGAAGGTGAGAAGCTGGACAGGCTCCAGAACGGACTTTGGAAGATTGAAAAGGAAACCTAGAGATGTAAGCAGCTGCTGGGTTACTTGCAAATGAAGTTTGACCTGTTCTGGAGACTGGCCTACAATGAGCCAGTCGTCCAGATAAGGGAAGATGGCAATCTTTTGCCTTCTTAAATGAGCAACTGCTACTGCCAGGCATTTTGTGAACACCCTTGGAGCCGAGGAGAGGCCGAAGGGCATTGCTCTGAACTGGTAATGGCCTGAGGGCAGTTCGAATCTGAGGTACTTTCGATGGGAGCTTCTGATGAGAACATGGAAGTAGGCATCCTTGAGGTCCAGGAGGCTAGCCAGTCCCTGGCCTTAGAGAGGTAAAATAATCCCCAGGGTCACCATTTTGAACTTTGGTTCTAAAGGTGCTTGTTTAGATACCGAGATCCAGAATGGGCCACCATTCTCCTTTCTTTTGGGGTAAGGAAGTACCTGGAGTACAACCCTTTGCCCTGGTGTATGGGTAGAACCCTTTCCACGGCTCAGAGCTAGAGAGCAGAAACTTCTGCTTCCAGGGCAAGTGCCTCTGATGGGTTTGCAGGTGGAAAAGATCTGGCTCTCATCTTCGGAAATTTTTGAAGCTGAGAACAGTCCCTGACTTACTACCTCCAGGACCCACTTGTCTGATGTTAAAGACTTCCAGTCCTGGACAAAGTAAGCCAGCCTGCCCCTACCGGTAGTGGAGAATCGGCCCTGGCTACCCCATCAGGGAGCCTGTTTTGCAGGGGCTTTGGGTTGAGGGCTAGAAGCAGGTTTACTAGAACCCCTTCTGCCCCTTCCTCTAAAGAACCCCCTCTGGGCATAAGCAGAAGAGGAGGCCTGTTCTTGGTAAAATGGCCTATGAAAAGGCCTGCCCTGCCCTGACATGCTGCCTTTGAGGAGTGACTTGCCTTTCTTTGGCTTGTGCATTCCTATAGGTGGTCCTATACTCATCCATTTTCTTCATATAATTCTCTGTCTGCTCCCCAAACAGAGAATTTCCCACAACAGGAAAATCCATAGCCTTAGACTGGGTATCCTGTGACAGGGCAGTACATCTGAGCCAGGCCATTCTGCGAAGAGACACAGATGTAGCCATAACTCTAGATGAAACATTAGAGTCTACAGCAGCATGAAATTGCACCTTGGATGCATCAATACCATCTGCAGCCACCTGCTCCAGCTCCCTGGCAAGCTGTTCAGGGGCCTGTTTTGCTAGGGCGAGGACAGTATCCCACCTGGATTTCTGGTACCTAGCTGCGTAAGCTATATAAATTTGCCTGTCTGAGTCCCAAAGATGCTGCCATGTACTGCGTTTTTGCCATGGCATCCATCCTCCTGGAATCCTTTTCAGGAGGGTGAGAGGCTAGAGGAATATTAGCCTTGTCACAGGCTGCAGCCTGCATTACCCCGACATGGCCGCACTGCTGAGATAGAAACTCCGTATCAGAGCCTGATAAAGCATACCTCTTGTCCATCCTTTTATCCACAGGAGGACAGAATGAGGAGTTTTCAGAATTTTTACTGTCTGTTTCCTAAAAGATTTATGCAAGGGAATAGACAGTCTCCTAGACTCTGGAATATCCATCATTTCCACAAAATCAGGCTCTTCTTGAGCATCAACAGCTTCCTCAACAGGGAGTTGCAGAGTGTCAGCAACTTTCTTGTAAAACAAAAAAATGAGAGGGGGACTCAGACAGCCTGGGAGGGAATACTCCTGAAGGTCTGTCTGGAAAGATGTCCGGTTCAATGGGCACATCCAGACTGTCAAAATCACACTCACTCTCCTCGTACCCCTCCTCCCCTTCCCCTGGTTCATAAAAATCTTCAAAATCATAATCTTGAACCGAGGGAACTGACCGAACCGGGCGCTTACCCAATGGTGCCGGTTCAGACGGGACTGGGGAAAGAGACTGGACAATCTGAATAGCTTTGGCTATTTCCTCAGCAGTTGGAGAAAGAACTTTTGGCCCCAAACTAGCTGACCTCCTAGCCCTTTTAGTTGGAACCGGCTCCTCAGAGCTGGCTCTTCGTTGCCGAGGAAGCATTGCCCTGGTCAGAGGGCACTCCCTCAGGTTCGGTTGGAACCGAATCGGGCTGGCCATCCAGGTCAGCGGACTTTTTGGCCTCCCTTTCCCTGAGCCTACCAACTCTTTTTTCCACGGTGGCAGCAGGAAAATTTTACAAATCTGGCAGTCTGCATTGAGGTGGTCAAACCCCAGACAATATACACATATGGTGTGTGGGTCAGCCTTGGCAAAGGCTTTCCCACAGAGGCCACAGTGCTGAAACCCAGTGGGTCCGGTTTTTCTTTTGGGTTTCTCAGACATAGTGCCAGCCTAACCAAAACTTGCCCGTTAATGGCAATCCACTAAGCAAGACTCTCTTATCGGTTCCCAACTGTGTCATGGGTCATAGAAAAAACGTAATAAAATCCGTTTTTAGAACCGATAAGAACCGGGAACCGCACTCTGAAGGGCTAGAAAGTAATTTTAAACCCTCTGATCGGTTCAAACCAAACCGAAAAAGACGTTTACAAGTTCCACACAGAAGAAAAATAAAAAAGTAAGCTTATCTATTACTTACAATACCACAGACAGAGCTTGAACCGACGACTGCGGTTAAATTTCAGTAAAATAAACCGAGAATTACACTTTAAAACCGACAAACAAACTGAGCAGCAGGAGGAATCTCCGGAGCGACTGTTCAGTGAGGCGGAGTAAAGAATCTGACAGTTTAAGTTTGAGCTTCAACAGACAGAGTGTTCAACCAAGCTCGCACTCAAGATTCCATGCCTGCATGGAAGTTAACTCTTTCACCTCCGGAGCAGTTCTAACCTGGGGTTATACTGCATATGTCATAATATAGCAAGACTTCATGTTGTTTGAACAAGGGGCACAATCTGAAGATTGGGGTGGTGGTGGCTCAGAGGTAATGTAAGGAAGTATTTTTTCAGAGAGGGTTGTGGATGCATGGAACAGCCTTCCGGAGGAGGCTGTGGAGTCAAAAACAGTGGTTGAATTCAAGCATGCATGGGACAGTCATAAGGCAATTCTAGGGGGTGGAGGTAGAAAGAAGTAGGCTGCTGGTTAACTAGGATCTGCAGCTTATCCATTAGGTAGGGAAATGGGCAGACTGGGTGGGCCAAGCAGTCCTTATCTGCTGTCAAATTCCATGTTTCTATGTTGCCACTAGACACTAGGGACAAAAAAAAAAATGGGGATGGCGACTGGATTGGGGGTTGCCACTAGACACCAGGGAAAGAAAAAATAATGGGGATGGTGATCCGGGGATACGTGGGATGGTAGTCGGGGTGGGGACGCCACTACACACCAGGGAAAAATAGGGGACAGCCAGCTTCTAATGATTTGTAATCACTGCTAATCATGCTGGCAACTGACTTGCATTTCCCAATTCTTGTGTCACAAACTGCGATGCGAACCCACTTAATTTATGCCTTGTTAGTCTGTGTTAACAGCAGTGTGGACATGTACCATGCTGTAACACGGATTAAGATAAATCTCTCAGCACGATTTCTGGGCCTGCACAGCCCAGAATAATTCTGCAAACCACTTGTAGGAGTTAGTACATATCTAGATATCATACCTCTTTTTAATCCCAGTCTGTGGCTGGCCCCATTCTCGAGTATCCAGGTATGCACTGCGGCACCCGCAATGCCTTGTGTGGGTGCCACAAAGATAACTGGGAGCTTCCATGAGCAGCACAGTACCTGGAGTGCAGTCTGAATGTTCAGGATACCATACAGCGTCTTACAGTTTGACTGTTTTGTACAGGGTCAAACACCATTTATAGGTTCTGAAACACATATATAAAGGAGTTTCTTTCCTTGACAGTACAGTGAGAATTAAGCAGGCACTGTTTACCTCAGAGTGCTGCAGACTAAGTGGAACTGACAGCTCATTAGAAGTACAGTAGTAGGGAAAATCCTGATCTCTATCTGGCTGTAACAGGTTGGCACCAATACTTCTGTTTCAGTACAACCAACAGTGAAGGTGCTAACCTACCTCTTTACACAAGAGTGACAGATAGGCTAAAGACTTTGGCAGCCAGGATCAGTACACGATGCAGCTGCTGTCTGCCGAAGTCCTGCACGAAGGCTATGAACTGCAGGATCAATCTGATAATTACTGAAAACATTACCTGCCATTACAGCGCGAGGCGAAAGATCAATACAGGTAGTCCGTAACAGAAAACGGAAGCCAACATGTTTGTTCAGGTGTTCCCCCCGCCCACATATACAGTAAAAGCCTATGAGGTGGCGCGCTACTAATGAAAGACAACACATCGCAATAACTGGTTCTACCTGTTATTACAGCGTTTGAAACACGACTCTAGTCCATGTATTAAAGGGGGTAACCAGTAATTACACTGCCATACACCGGTGCATGCAAGACGTTAGATTACATAACTTCTAGTTACGTATTAAAGCAGCAGTAGTTTAGTCGCTAAACTATCAATGAATAAATATCTTGGTGTGGTGCTATGCTGTTCACCATCAGAAACATGTTGCAGGAATATATAGCAGTTACATAAGAACTTACCGTAACAGCAGATCTTCAAGAGAGGTTCCTGCAGTAGGTCTTCACAGATAGGACTGCACCCCCTGGAGTCAGGACGGCACGGCAAACTTGTAGCTAGCAATCATTGTGACTATAAAAGGGGTGGTCCCCCGACCACCCTCCAGTTCTTCCGCCGGAGACCTCTAAAGAGGAAGCAGAAAAAAGGAGTGGAAAACTCCTGTGCCCTGGATGAAACAAAGTCCTGGGAAGGGGGTAAAGAGAAAAAAAACACAGGAGCTTGGGAAGGTGGGTGAGAAATCTAGACCTACTGCAAGAACCTCTCTCGAAAATCTACTGTTACAATAAATTCTTACGTAACTGTTATATCTTACTTCGAGAGGGTTCCTGCAGTAGTCTTCACAGATAGGACTGAATACCAAACAGTCAAACAAAAATGGAGGAGTCTGAGACAAGAAAAATGTCTGCCAACTGCAGGTCTCTCAAGACAGAAAACCTTGCAAGACTTCAAGGCCGAAGCTAGCCCTACGCCTAGTGGCAAAGTCCAGACTGTAATGTTTAGTGAAGGTGTGGACAGAGGACCAAGTGGCCACAGCACAGCTGTCTGCGGTGGAACACATTCCTGAAAAAAACAGTGGAAGCGGCCACACCCCTAGCAGAGTGGCCTTTAACCGTTCCCGGAAGGGGCTTCTCATACTTCTGGGAAATGTAGTGTATACAATTTGCCAGCCACCTTGACAAACTCAGTTTTGTGATAGCCTTGCCCTGGCACTGGGGAGCAAAGGCTACAAAGAGCTGGTTTGAATTACGAACCTCCTTAGTCCTTGAGACATATTTCAAAATCCTGTGCACACCCAAGGGTGTGCAGAAGATTCTCCCTTCTGTTGGAATGTTCTGGGAAGAACACCGGCAGTTCTACATTCTGGTTATGGGTCAATTCCGAAACCACTTTCGGAAGAAAAAAGGACAGATTAGATTAGTCCACAGAGCCACCCGGTCTCTGAGGAAAATTAAATAAGACTCTATACGAACTAGAGCCTGAAGCTCTAAAACTCTTCGAACTGAAGTGATAGCAACTAAAAAGAGCGTTTTCCATATTAAAAGAGCGTTTTCCATGCTAAAAAAACCCCAACACATATCACAGCTTGCTGTCGGTTCAAAAGGGGGCAAAGTAAGCTTTTCTAAAATAAAATTAAGATCTCTGGGGTGAACAGGATTACGGACCGGAGGTGTGATGTGAAGGATCCCCTTCAGGAATGTTCTGGAAACCTCTAGCTGTGCTAGGGTTTTGCCCTCCACCGGGAAGTGGTAAGCCGAAAACCGCAAAGAGATGGACCTTCAGGGAGGAATAACTGAGACCCAACTCTGACAGATGCAAGAGGTACTCTAAAACCTGGTAGGCCCGAGCAGGAGAAAGGATCTAAGCCTTTAGCTGATGCCCATATGGAAAATCTCTTCCACTTCATAGCATAAGTGGATCTAGTGGAGGGTTTTCTAGTCTCCATTAAGACCTGAGCGACTCCAGAAGACATGCCACAGCGAGACATCGCTAAGTCCACAGGTGCCACGCATGAAGATGAAGAGACTTGAGGCTCGGATGTACCAGGGTGCCCTGCTCCTGGGACAGAAGGTCGTGAGAGAGAGGAAGAATACTGGGGTTCCAGTGCCAACTGCTATAGCAACAGGAACCAAATCTTTCGAGGTCACAGGGTGGCAATGAGAATCATGTGTGCCCCCTCTGCCTGAAGCTTCAGTAGAACCTTCTGCAGAATAGGAAAGGGAGGGACAGCATACAGAAATCTCCCTGTCCAGGAAAAAGACGGTGCGTCTCGCCAAAAAGCACCACACCCGGAAACGAGAGAGCAAAAGCTGGGTAGTTTTGTGTTGGATGGGGAGGCGAAGAGATACAAGTCTGGCCGACCCCACTTAAGAAACAGATGATCTACTACTGCCTGTTTTAGTTTCCACTCGTGAGTCATGGCGACTGACTGGCTGAGACTGTCGGCCAGAATGTTGTGAACACTTGGCAGGTGGACTGCTGTCAAGGATAGGCCATGCTGTACCGCCTAGTACCACAACTGCATCGCCTCTCTGCAAAGAGGGTAATACCAGGTGCCTCCCTGTTTGTTTAAGTACCAGACAGAGGGCCATGTTGTCTGTCTGGATGAGAAGTGTTCCTGGAACCAGAAGCGACTGAAAAACCTGGAGAGCACAGAGTACCACTCTCATCTTCAGAATGTTGATGTGAAGGTTCTCCTCCATGGGTGATCAAGAGCCTCGAGTCTGATGGTCTCCCAGATGCGCTCCCCATCCCAAGTTCGAGATACCTGAGGTGAGAATCATGGAAGGAGACGGAGAATGGAAAGGGACCCCCACCGAAAGGTTGGCTGGGTCCTGCCACGCAACGAGATCCTTTTGCAGGCTGTTGGAAACCAAGACTTTCTGGTCCATGTCATCCAGATGATGGTCCCACTGGACTCGAAGAGACCACTGGGTAACTCTCATGTGTAGTCTGGCCAGAAGGACTGTGGGTATGGCAGCCGCCATCAACCCCAGCAGTCGTAGGACCGAACACGCCGTGGTCCATCGGGATGAAGCCATGAGCGCCACTTGAGAGATTAAGGTCTCTGCTCTGTCGGACGGAAGAAAGACCTTGCTCTGGACCGTATCCTGCACCACTGCAATAAACTGGAGGTGCTGGGAGGGTATCAGCTGAGACCTGGAGAAGCCGACTGAAATGCCCAGACTAGAAAATGGGTCCAGAGTGTAGGAAAGGGATTCCTTCAGATTGTCAAGAGAAGGGGCTGAGAAAAGCCAGTCGTACAGACACGGGAACACAAATGCCCCTGTGGCGTAGGAACATTGCTACCACCGCTAGGCCAAATGGAAGGGCTCCGAACTGGAAGTTATCCTCCAGAAACGAGAACCTCAGGAAGTGGCAGTGGGCCAGCAGAATGGGAATATGGAGGTAGGCATCCTGCATATCCAAAGAGCACAGCCAAGTGTTGGGTTGGAGCAGGGGTAACAGTCCCTGGAGGGTCAGCATGCGAAACCTCTTGTACTCTACAAAGAGACTGAGCATTCAGAGATCTAGGATAGGCCTTAGATCTCCTGTCCTTTTGGGAATCAGGCAGAAACGGGAGTAAAATCCCCTTCCTGCGTGCACCGGTGAAACTGGCTCTATGGCTGCATTCTGCAATACAGCTTGAATTTCTTGGAAAACCCGAAGTTGTTGGCCTGACGGGTGATGCGACCCTCCCATGCATCTGTGGTTTTGGCCTTCCGCCCCATCCAGGTGGAGGCAGATAAATCCGTCCCAACTGGTTCCTCCGTGGGAATAGGAGGGAGCGGGAGGGGAGCCAGGGCAGAGGGGAGAGGCGTTTCCCCAGAGGCAGTTTGGGAAACTTGGCCTGGGGGTTTGAGCGCGAACCCGGGGAGTGACGCCTGGTCCGTCGTCTGCCCTGGTTCTGTTTATTCCATTTCCGCTGGCAGTGAAAGGGCTGCTGCCATGGTTTTTGGCCTGAACGGTAAAGGGAACGGACATCCTTCAAGGACTTGCTGCTCTCTTGCAGCTCCGTGACAATATCTTTGGCATCGCCGCCAAACAGAACTGGACCCCTGAAAGGAGTGTACAGAAGGGAACTCTGCACATCTTGAGCCAGCCTCACCAGGCAACGCCAAGCAAGGTGTCTAAGGCAGATGCCAGTAGCTGCACCTCATGTCACCGAGTCGCAGGTGGCATGGAAGGCATGGCGGCAGGATGATTTGTTCATCCCAACCTTCTCCAGGAGCTTGTTCCTGGGCTGCTCAACGAAAATCTCCTGAAGATCCTTTTCCAGATCTGACAAAGAGGATTTCTGGAAAGCCACCATATGGGCCACGTAATTTAAGGAGTGAATGGCGCAAGTGGAAGAGGTAAAGATCTTACGACCGTACTGGTCCATCTGCTTTGACTTCTTGTCTGGAGTGGAGGCTCTAAGATGTTTAGGTTGGGCCGATCTATCATGAGCAGCCGTGATCACAATGGAAATGGCCTTAGGTTGGGCAGCAAGGTGAGAAACCCCTTCCGGGGGGGTAGGTCCTATCAGCCTTCCTAGACATGGCCGGGATGGACAACGGTTGCTGCCAGATTCTGGACATAAGATCTTCATATGGACCCGTCAAAGGAGGAATGGGTCCATATGACCAAGTCCAGATGTTCTGCTAATCTTCTGCGTTGGGATCCAATTATTGGGAGGCCCATCCACAAGATTTCTGAATTGTCTGGAGGCGTTCCACGAAGGATGGGTCCTACAGAGGGATTTTGGGGATTCTTTTGGCGGAGGCTCAATGGGAGAGTGAGGCCTGACTGGTCCCCCATCAGATTCCTCATCAGCCTCAGATGATTCCAGCCTGCTGAGCAAAGATAGCTCTGGTACCGGGCCTATGATCAGTAATGCCTGAGGGCAGAACACCGTGCCTCTATCCGAGGCTCGACTGGAAGGTGCAGGGCTACCAGGTAACACCCTGTGAGTGGTGTGGCCCTGACCACTATCTGAGGCTGAGCAACTCCTGGAGCAGTTGAGATTTCACATCCTTCCACCAGGCAGGAATGGCCTCCTGTTATGGCTGGCGGAGGAGGAGGAGGTGGCGGATAACCTAGGTACCCTGCGGGGTAAGAAGGGCAGCTAGGTGTTTGGTACCAGTAAGGGTACGGTTATCCCTGGTAATGCATGGCCTGATCCAGCGTCGGGTAACCCAGAGATGGCCCCCCAACCCGGCGTTGAGTACTGTGGATACTGCGGTGTGTATCCGCGATAGGTCCTGACGGAGAAGCGTAGGGCCCAACAGTGGAGCAGGGGTCCCCTGAAGATCCTGAGGGAGTTGGATCCATTTAACCCTCAAAAGGTGTCCGGCGAGGATCTGTCGGTGGAATGGAACCCGGCGAAGGGGGGAGATCCAGAAAAGTCCCCGTTGGCAGGTCCTGTAAAGTATCCGATGGAAGAGGGTCCCGGTGATCGGGCCCAAAAGGGTCAGAGAAGGACAGCGAATCCTTTGAGGGAGGACCCTGGTGGGATGAAGAGGGACCCGCGAGCTCTCTCTGCCCGCAGACAGGGTCCATGAGGGAGTCAGACAGGTGGGTGGTCCGTGTCTGAGGTGATGGCCTGGTGGTTGACAGAGGAGCTGTCGACCGACTTACAGACCACAGCCGGGCTGACAGAAGCCGGGAGGCTGATCGACCTGGGCCGGGTGCCCGGCAGCCGAGCCAGAGGGTGACTTAACGGCAGGGTTTGAAGCAGGTACCGTAGCTGGTTCCTCCAAAGAGGATACCCCGACTGGCCGCTGACCTCTGTGGGGGTGGGGCGTCCAGTCCGCGGAATGGAGGAAGGCCCTGGAGGTGGGTACTCACAGGGTGGAGGCCCCATCTGAGATGACGTCGGCTGTCTGGCTGGATTTCCTCTGTGGAGTGGCTCTGCTCCAGAGTCTCTCCTTTTTCTCTGGGGCCACAGCGGCGATCTTTCCCTCAGCCCCTGGAGCTCTTTTTCCATCGGGTCCTCGTGCGATGGAGGCCGCTAGCCTGGTTAAAGCCCTGGCAGATGGAACACTCAGTGCCGTTATGCTTAGGCCCCAGGCAGAGAGGACAATGAATGGGAATGGTCGCCCCCGTGTGGGACCTGCATTCTGACTTCTGGGCTGACGAGACGATGTGGATGGAGGAACATTCGGAAATAAAGTATGAAAAAACGTTCTGAAAATGGCGGGGAACTGAAGTTGTTCTACCACATTGGGTCTGATGATTCAGGCTGACGGCGGGAAAGAACTGGTGGGCAGGCTGGGGACTGCCCCTTTTATAGTCACGCTGACGTCAGTCACCTGACGCCAGGGGCGGTCCCCACCCATGACTGCTAGCTACAAGTTTGCCATGCGGTCCTGACGCCAGGGCGCAGTCCTATCTGTGAAGACCTACTGCAGGAACCTCTCAAGTAAGATCCTTATGCATCCACGCTATGAATCTAGTATGTACACTCAAAAGATAACCTCATGGGAAAGATTTATTATTTTAATTGAGAATGGACACCATCTTTAATTACTTGAGTCAGTAAGTACAAAATTAGTTATTAAAACCTGTTAAAGAGGCCAGGCTGTTGGCACAGTGGTTGGATTTCCACTTGCAACACGGCAGCAGGTTCGGGAACAAACTCGGGCACCAGAGGGCCAGCCGGGAGAGATGGCTTGAGTGTCCGGACGACTGCCTCGCCTTCTCCCGGGGGAAGGAATGGCTGCTGCCCGCCGCTTGTTGACTCCTGGCGGAGGCCGGGGGAACAGCAATGCATCCGGCCCCCACCACATACGGAGCATGACGGATGTCAGCGTGTGCCTCTACGTCAGTGGCACACCATGCTCCCAGGGAAGAAAAACGGAAATGGAACTCCCTGGCTGGCGGATGACTGCCCCCACGACGAAACCCCAGTCCCTCAGCAGCACCCTGGGCAAAAGTAAGAACAGTGTGCTGTTCAGCCCCACAGTGCCTTCCCCTCCGAGGGACCCATCGCGAAGGTCTACCCCTGGGCTACCCAGGGAGGGCTGCAATGTGATGGTATTGGGCGGGGACATAGGTGTTGGTGGGGTCCTAGGTGACCCAAAGGAGTGGCTGGTCAGGGAGCATGGAGGAGCAAAAAAAAAAAAAAAAAAAAATACACAGATGATGAATGTGGGTCCCTGCTTGGATCAACATACTCCCGCCCATGGGCCTGCTGGATGCGGTCAAGAGAGACGCGTCATCTGCATAACTTATCCACTCTGGATTGCCCCAGGAAGCGTGAGATCGAGGCTGAACGAGTTAGGCCTGTACACCCTGGAGGAGAAGAGAGATGGGGGGGATATGACTGAAACTTTCAAGTACTTGAAGAGGATAGTACAGTTACGTAAGAACTTACCGTAAGAGTAGATCTTCGAGAACAGCTCTTGCAGCAGGTTACACCATTAGGACTGAAGCTGGCAGGCGTCAGGACCCCACGAAATTTTCTAGCTAGCAGTCATTCAGGAGACTGCCTCCGGCGTCAGTCCGCCCGACATCAGGCGTGGAGTACATAAGGAGGCGGTCCCCCATAATCCTCAGTTCTCCGCTGGAGACTCACGGCCGTGGATGACATCAGAAAGGAGACCAAGGATCCGCCACCAGATGGCCAAGACTATAGAATAGGAACGTCCCATCCCATAAGATGGGTGTTTGACTATGGCCTACCTCCAAAAGAAGGGAGATGGTGGGCGGGAAGGTACCTGCTGCAAGAGCTGTTCTCGAAGATCTACTGTTACGGTAAGTTCTTGCGTAACTGTACTATCTTACTTCGAGATACAGCTCTTGCAGCAGGTTACACCATTAGGACTGATTTCCAAGAAATAGTGGCAATCATGCGCCACTGGGAGGAGGAAAGGTAGAGATCTCGATATTACTCGAGCCTAGGACAGAAGTCCCTGAAGGACGGCTAGATTGAACCCCGCTCTTCACCTCGATGTGATGTCTAGGCTGTAATGCCTGATAAAGGTATGCACAGAGCTCCAAGTAGCTGCAGCGCAAATAGCTGAGGTGGAGACATTCTTAACGCTGCAAATGAAGTAGAAACCCTCTGTGGAATGACCTTGACAGGCCCGTAAGGGTTTATTGCGCTGTCATAACAGAAAGTGATGCAACCGGATGAGCCACCTAGAGAGTGACTGTTTGGAAACAGGAGCTCCTTTCATCCTGTGAGCAAAGGAGACGAAAAGTTGGTCCGACTTTCGGAGCTGTTTGGTTCTGGTCAGGTAGTATCTGAGGCAGCGATGCACATCAAGGGTGTGCAGAAGGGCTTCTCCTCGATTAGTATACCTTGGGAAATACACTGGTAAATCAATATCCTGGTTAAGGGTGAGGGCTGAAACCACCTTAGGCAAACTTTGGGTTTGTCCTTAGGGATACCCTGTCCTGATGGAAAACCAAATAAGGCTCTTTGCACATAAGAGCATGTAATTCCGATATCCTTCTCGCGGCAACTAAAAATAACATTTTCCAAGAAAGAAAACGTAGCTCGCAATCCGTGGCTGATTCAAAAGGTGGCAGCGTGAAGCTGCTCCAGGACGAAAGGCAAGTCCCAAGGAGGAATTGGATCCTTGATGGGCGGCCTAAGGTGGAGGACTCCCCTTAAGAAGGCACAGAATAGTGTCCAGCTGGGCCACTGTCCAATGGCCTACAGGCGCATGGTAAGCAGAAACTGCACAAAGGTGTACTTTAATCGAGGAGTAAGCCAGTCCAGAGTGGAAGAGGGAAAGCAGGTAGTCCAGAACCAGCTTCGGGACAGTCTAACAGCGAAAAACCGTGCTTGAGCCCACAAACAGAATCTACCATTTTATAAGCGTGCTATGGGTTGCCAGTTTCTGGCGAGAGTACTGTCCTGCCACTTCTATGCAGGACCTCCAGATCGCATCACATGGCTATGTCTCAGGAGCCAAGCGCAGGTTCAGTGAATGTAAGTCTGGGTGGACCAGTGAACTCGCCTCCTGAGACAATAGATGGGAGCTGATTGGCAAAGGAACTGGAGGTTCCCAGGATAGGTGGTGCAGAAGAGGGAACCAAATCTGTCTGGGCCAGAAAGGCGCGATCAAAATGAGTGTCGCTTGCTCCCTGCGAAGTTTTAAGAGAACTCTATAGATCAACGGGAAAGCATAGAGGAATCTGCCTGCCCAGGAGAGGGACAACGCTTCTCACCAGAAAACACCAGGCCCTGGATCTAGCGAGCAAAAATTGGGCAGTTTTGCCTTGGATGGGGAAGGCGAAAAGGTCTAACTCTGGAGTGCCCCATCTGTGAAACAGATCCTCTGCAACCTCCTGTAGAAGTTCCCACTCGTGGACTCTGGCCTGAGAGCAGCTCAGACTGTTCATGGCGGTATTGTCCACCCCGGACGTACTGCAATTAGGTTTGCTCGCGGTTGCAATATCCACTCCCACACTCATGGCCTCCTGCAAAGCTGGTAGGAACTGAGTGCCTCCTTGTTTGTTGAGTGTACATCACCGCGGTATTGTCTGTTTGTAACAGGAGCGTACCCGGTGGAATCTCCGACTGGAAGGCCTGCAGAGCGTAAAGAACTGCCCTCATTTCCAAAATGTTGATTTGGAGATGAGACTCCTGGGCTGTCCACAGGCCCCGAGACCGAACACCATCCAGGCGTGCTCCCCACCTGAGCCCTGAGGCGTCTGTGGAGAGTGTCACAGTCGGAGACGGCGCTGTGAAGGGAACCCCCACGGAGAGGTTCCCCGGATTTAGCCACCATTGCCAATCCCGAATTACGGCATTCGTGATTCGGATTGGCTGCTGCAGATGGTCTTGCCTTTGGTCCCATTGCACCCTTAGCAGCCACTGGGTTACCCGCATGTGGAGACGTGCCAGCGGGACTGTTGCAATGGCCGCAGCCATGTGTTCGAGCAGACGAAGGACTGATCTGGCCAGGACAGTCTTCTTCACCGACAAGTCCCTGATGGGGATCTGATGTGTTCCGCTCTGTCCGAGGGAAGAAAAGTTTTCCCTCTGATAGTGTCCAGAACTGCTCCTATAAACTGCAGTTTCTGGGACAGCACCAGGAGTGACTTCTAGTAGTTGATGAGAATACCCAGTGATTGAAAAAGGGACTGGGTGCAGTGAATGGCCGTCATCAGTGCCTCCCTGGAGGGCGCCATGAGAAGCCAGTCATCCAGGTATGGGAACACGTAGTGGCCTTGTCTCCTCAGATATGCCGTTACGACCGCCATGCACTTTGTGAATATGTGAGGTGCCGATGACAGCCCGAAGGGAAGAGCTCGGAACTGATAATGGCAACTCTGAAACTCGAAGTGCAGTAGCCTCCAGTGCGCTTGAGCAATCTGAATATGCAGGTAGGCGTCCTGCATGTCCAAAGACGCCAGAAAGGCGTCTTGCTTCAGCATGGGAATTAGGCCCGGAAGGGTCACCATGCAGAAGCGTTTGTAAACGACCGACAGGTTGAGGTCGCTGAGGTCCAGTATTGGACGGAGGTCCCCTGTTTTCTTTGGAACCAGGAAGAAGTGAGAATAGTACCCTAGTCCTCTCTGGTTCTCTGGAACGTTGTCTAAGACTTCCTTTTCCAGAAGCGCGAGCACCTCCTGCTGTATGAGCAGGGCATGCTGACCCGAATATCGGGGAAAGCAGGGGAGGTCTTGTGGGTGGACTGCCTACAAATTCTATATAGTGGTCTTTTTTGACCAGTTGCAGAACCCATCTGTCGGTGGTGATCGACTGCCACCCTGGCAAGTGGCGTGCGATGCGACCCCCGACTTTCTTTTCCCATTGATCCCGAGGAGGGGCGGGAGCCGGAAGGAGTCATGCTGTGGCAGCGTTTGATCCGGCAGGCTGTGCCGACTTTGCAAATCGTTGACCTCTGCCTGGGGATGACTTGGCCTGGGCTTTGCGGGTGAAAGTGCCCTTCTGCTGTTGGCCGGAACGTGGCTGTTGCCTTTGTAGCCGGCCACGGAAGCGGCTCTGGTTCCTACGAAAGGAACTGGGCTGAGACCTGTACAGATCGGACTGCCTTCCCTGCGTCCTGAAGTTTGGTGATTACTCTCTCGGAGGCTTCACCAAATAGGACCTCGCCGTTATAAGGGACGTCTAAGATGTTCTTCCGGATGTCTGGGGTAAAACCGGAGACATGGAGTCAAGGTGTCTCCGGAGACACATGCCTGAGGCTGCAGCTCTGGCTGAAGAGTCCATGAAATCATATGCGGCTCTGAGCACCTGGGTCCCACATCCGAACCCGCGGGAGGAGGAGGTTCATGAGCTCCTCCTTTCGGTCGCCATCGGGCATCTTCGACCAGGTCCTGTCCCTGTTCCTACAGTGTGTTCTGGAACTGAACCATGTGGGTGAGGTAATTCAGTGACCTGATGGCGCAAGTCGCAGCCGCGTACGTGTGCCTACCCAGGACATCCAATTGCTTGGATTTCTGGTCTGGTGGCTGTGTGCTCAAATGCTGAGGTCTCTGAGACCGGTCATGCGAGGCAGTGATGACCAGGGAGTCAGCCAGAGGATGGTTTGCCAGATACTGGTCCTCCCTAGGGGCCTTGTATGGGCGGTCAGCCTTCTTTGGCACTGCTGGAGTGGAATGCGAACGTTTCCAGGCGGCCTTGGTGACGTCCGCAAAGGTATCCACCAAGGGCGGCACTACCACAGGCTTCGGGTCTTTCTGCCGAAGGCAGCGGGCAAGGCGTTTTCTCTCGGGGTCAAGCTCTTCAGCATCCCACCCCATATTCTCCTGGATGTGCCTCATGATCTCCACGAAAGAGGGATCATCCGGAGGAGACCTGGGTAGGTCGTGTGGGTCCGGAAAGGGAATGCTGATGGGAGGAGGAGATCTGGAGCGCCCTGAGGTGTCAGATCTAGAATCCTCCCCAGACTGGATGTACCGGCGTCGTCTGGGTCTCTTGGGACTGGGTGACCCTGAGGTGGATCTAGAGGGAGGTCTTCTCCTTTCTGAGGATCTGCCCGAGGAGGTGGTGTTTGCTCCTTGGGGTTGGTGACCATCCTCACGGGCCCCCTTGGGCCGGAAGAGGGGCGAGGCGGTGAAGGAACAGGAGGAGGAGGAGTAGGAGGAAGACGTGTGGTGACCACATCTTTTCTGATGGTGTCCCATCAGAAGGTAAAGAGCTCCTTTACCTCTGCCAAGTTCATGCCAGACGACGGGCCCAGCGCCGGTGGCCTGTTGCCGGGGTCGGGTCCCCGGGGGTCTCCCACTCCAGGGAAGGTTCCCGTGGGAGCTCGGCATCTCTGGTGTCGCCCGCCTGGTCCTCGGGCTGTGTGGTATCCTCCTCCGACGAGTCCTTCCGACCGGCGTTAGCCGGCGACGGTGGTGCGGCCCTCTTCTCTGGGGTAGCCAACGTCGGTCCCCTGGCCGACGCCCTGGGAGGCGAACGCCTGGCCGGCAACGGGTGTTTTGGTGTCGCCAGCTCCTGGGAGTGCCGGTAATGCTTGGCCGACGGGTGGGCCGCCGTCGGGTCCGACGTCTGTTTGAGGGACGTCAGGTCCTTGGTCTTACGAGGAACCGGATCTGACCCACGCAGAGCCTGGGAAACCGACCTGGCGTCGGAGTCCCCCCGGCCGGAAGAAGATTTATGGTGCTCCCTGGACTTCGACGAGGCCTTAGATGGAGTGGAAGAGGCCGACAGCCTGGAAGTCTTCAGGGGCTGCAAAGAAGAGGAACCGCTGGAGGATCTGACCTGAACCGGGGGAGGTTGCGATTGAGTCCTGGAAGGAGAGCGGTCCGATCGCGAGCAGGAGCTTCGAGGTCCGAGGCCCTCGCGGGGGACCTGGGCCTTTCCTTCTCCTGGTGTTTGTCCCGTGGCTTGGGTTTTATCCGACAACTCCCCTGGAGGAAGGTTCTTTATCCATGGTTTTCAGTTTCTCCTCTAAGAGAAATGCTGAAGGGCCTTCTGGCGGTGGATCCTGGTGCAACTGTTGAAGCCCTGGCAGAAGGAGCAGGCCTTAGTGTTGTGTTCGGGCCTAGGCAGGCGCAGGGCCGAATGTGGATCCTTGAAGGGGATCTGTTTGCTGAGCACTTCGATTAGCGACCCTCCAGAGGTAGTTGAAGAGCACATCAGTTGAATCCAAAGTCGCGGAAGAAAAACGAAATCGCCATAGCTCTAAAGTTCACGCACGCTAGAAAAGGACCGAGAGGCGAAACTGCCGATGTTGATGGTAGGAAAAGAACTGAGGATTATGGGGACTGGCTCATGTACTACGCCCGACCATCGGCGGGACCCTGCCGAAGGGTCCCCACTGAAGACTGCTAGCTAGAAAATTTCCGCGGGGTCCTGGATGCCGCCGCTTCAGTCCTAATGGTGTAACCTCAAGTAAGATCAACAAGGCAGGCACAGAAGGGTTGTTTAGGCTGAGGAGGGAAGGGGACTAGAGGGCAAGGGCTAAGGTTGGAAGGCGTAGGTTTAAGAGAGATGAGAAGGCATTATTTCACAGAGAGAGTGGTGGGAACATGGAACACACTGCCAGAGGAGGTGATTTCCTGCAGGACAGTGGGCAGCTTTAAAGGGCATGGGACAGGTGCGTGGAGGTCAGCTGCAATTTAGGGGTGCTAGCTGCACAATTGAGCATATTTGACAGACCACTTGGCCAGTTTCTGCTGGCAGATTCAGACGCTTGCAACTAGCCCAGAAATCCAATCCTCGCGGCAACAGGACAAGTGACAAATAGCCAGGGCAACCTAAATTATATCTAGGCACTCTACAGGTGTTGAGGTCATGGTTCCCAGAACCATGAAAAAGACTGGGGGAAAAAACTGCAAAGTGGGAACGGGGAGCATTAGTGACAAAGCCTCAAGCAGATGGGACCAAATGGTCTGGGGCAATCATTCTCATCAGTGGAAAGTGATGATCTAGGGTTGGGACTCCGACAGGCCCAAGACAAGCACAATGCACAGAGCATCCTTTGAAAAACAATCTATTTCTAGGTTTGGGGGTGTCACAGGAGATGATGCACATTTGACTGGGCAGGTCTAACTAATGTTGATAAACTACAACAGTGGTAGCTGCGCTGATGCCTTTAAAGCCTAAAATATCACCCATTCAGGAGACGCAGACTCTAAAGTGAACTCTGGTGCCTCATCTATGGACATCACAAAGGTTACCTACTTAGTGTGTGCAGTCAGCGGCACTCAACTCTCACTCCCTCCCAGCCAGAAGATGACCGGTGCTACCACAGCATCCCTTAAGGCAGGAAGCAAGGCCGGGGGCAGAAGTAAAAAGTGGAAAGGAGACCATTTCCTGTCCATACAAGATGTTAACGCATTTTTAAACATTTTCTCCCGCAGGCCCTGCGATCCCAGCTCCACTCCTGAACATGGGTCACTGGAAAAGAGTCCCTATTGTTCAATTTCTGCTTATGCCACGTCACTCTGGCCCCTCTAATTCCTCTGGCCCTGCGAGCAACCCCCCAAGCCTCCCTGGTCACGGTCATCAACTTCCATGGAGCTTTGGCTGTCGCCCCCAGGCTGAGTCGGGGGGGCATTTTGTTTTAGATCAGGCAGCCGCTGCGATCTGGTGAGAGATGGAGGCCCAGGGAGCTCCCACAGGCCATCATCATGGAGGTGTCGGGGCCATTTTCCTTGGTTTTCTCCACTGGGGACGTCGTCTACGTGGATGTCAATGTGAGCCCACACATGCCTGTGCATGTGTCCGCCCGCCAACGTGACATTCCTGCCTTCCTCATCTGCCTGCCAGCCATACTACCACCAGTGGTCCCCCAGGTGGCAGCACTGCATTGGAGGCAGAACCCTCCCTCCCGGAGGTGTCTCCCCTCTGGGATGCTCAATCCTCCTCTCTCCCAGTCGTCCCGATGACACAAGCTCGTTCCTGAACTCAGGTTGCTCATTGTCACAGTGGTAGCACTACTGCTGCACTGATGGGCGGCCCGATCTTTACAAATTTTTGAATGTGTTATCTAACTTTAGCATTGATCGCCTCAATACATATATTACAGTGGCAAAGTAGTGCCACTATAGTTAGGGTTGAGTACCCCATTTAAGATTAAATTGCAGCTTAATAACTTTGCCACCGTATGACAGATTTGCCTGAAATTTGGCAGGCACAGATATACAGATATATATATATATATATATATATATATATATATATATATATATATATACTATACAATACAGTACATACATATATATACACACACACACACAGAATAATAAAAAATGACATGCTTTTAGAATATTATAATGTATGGTAGAACATTGTTAGCAAAATTGCATAATAGTTGTTGTACCCGATGTGATGTCACAATATTGTTATACCATCGTGAGTATGTCACATCGATGGTACAACATGGAACACGTTTGCACATGCGTTATGCTAACTTCCAGTCTTCCAGAACTAGCAGTGAGAGCTGACCCAGAAGACAGCAGAGATGGTTAAAAAAAATAAATAAAAGTAAGGATCCTGCTCTATATTTTTTGCTCTTTCTGTGGACCATACACTATAAAAAGACAACGTATGGTCCGCTATCGGCAACAAATCGTGTGTTGCTATCTCAAGGTTGCCAAGACAACCAACGGCTCTTGAACTTCACTCTCGAGGTTTAAACGGTTGCCTTGGCAACCTCTCGATAGGTACACATGCTTGTTACTGATAGTGGCCCATACATTATCCTCTATATTTGTTTTTTTTTTTTTTTTTTTTAACACATTTTTTGAATATTTTATCCAACTTTCTCATTGACGCGCCTCAAAATATATATGTATAAAATGTTTCACCAGGAAGGGTACACTGTACAACAAGTTGCTCGTCTCTTCTCCTGAGGGAAAAGGGAGAAGGAGGAATACATTCAAACAATGAATCCTGTCAAATCAAAATCGGTTTGCTTTGTGCCTTTCTTCATAAAAATGAGCCATGACAATCCTGCAACCTCATTGGTCAAAATATGTCACATGCCTGTTGATTATGTTCTGACAAGTGCACATCTTACCTGAAATGTGTTTGTGTATTTTTATGTATTTATAGTCACGAGGAAATAATGCACTTCTCGGGTGGTTAGGCACCTGGCTTTGCCTCTGGCCTTACAACCACCCAAGGCATGCATTACCCCCTTTATATGTCCCTTTACATAATGTTTATGGAATGTAATCCTAGAAACTCGAGTTAACTAGAGGGATTTATAAGTTTTGCGTTCCAATTTTTAAACATTTTTTAGAAAATGAATGTAATATTTCTCTCCCCTAACGCTGAAGTGGGACGCTACACTCAGTCAGCTGCTCGAGTCAACTGTACAAATGATACAGAGGTTATGCGGTTCTAAGAACTGACTAGCTGAAATCCCAAAAGCATTTTTACACAATGAATATGACAAGATATCACAAACTGTTAACACAAGTCCCAAGAGCCAACTTAAACAGGGCTCGAATTTAGTGGTATTCCGGCACATTTTGGGTACCAAAATTCGTACCCCGAAAATACCAAAATTCAAGCCTTTGGTGTTCCATCTGAAATACCTTTTTTGTGTCAGTGACATGCATTACTGGCTCCCGACTGTGGTGGCACTGTTTGCTGCGCCAAATGAGTAAGTTTTAGCATTTCTGGGTGTCTCAATACAGCTATGTTAGTGGTATTCAGTATAAAGACGGCAGAATTATTTTTTTTTTTTAGCCTAGCCTCATTTTAATTGGTCACCACCCTACCCACACAGTGCAATTTAGTTTGCAGGCACGTTGTTTTTGGTGGCAGTTTTTCGAAAGCTGGGGAAGAGAAGAAGAAGATCTGGCCAAATCTAAGGTGAGAGACTTGTCGCAGTCAGTGTTTGCTTGCCCTCCCCCTTCCCGTCTGCCCGATTAATGCTTCAAATCAATGAGGGTTCGAGATCAGAGTATGCCTCCTCATGAACGACCCTGTAAACCTACCTGGTTGTCTTGTAGGTCTCTCAATGTTCTCGGTCCTCCTCACTGGTTGATGGCATGGCACAGTTCCCGGATCAGCTATGAGCAGTTGTGGACCCGTTTAGTTTATTGCTGCAGCTGTTACACTCTGGCACTGTTGCTCCAGACTCTTCAGTATTATCGCGGCACTCCAGTGTTATTTTCTGCTTGCCCCCACTGTGGACATGCTGCGGTGATCAGATTATGAGTCTGTGGGAAGATGTGTGCCTGCTTGGCAGCGTTATTGTGGAAGTCCCCCTTGCTACCTTGTTTGCTTAATAAATATTTAGTGCTTTAATGTATACTGTAGTGTAGATCCAGAGTCTGTCTGCTAAATAGTGACCTTAGTCTGTGTGAGCCTGCCCTGCTAAAACTGTCTCTTCTTTGCTGATGCTTTGATTAATGTATGCTGCTGCATGAGTTGTGTCAGTGCCTGTGTGCACTGTAAAAGTCTTGGACACCCACTGCCTTGTTACCAGAATGACCATAAATATTGTCTGGTATTCTAGACTGAAAATAAAACAAGTCAGTGAGGACAGGTGGAGAAGACTTGTCTCAAATGTCTAAGCTGCAACTCTGTGTGCTATTAGGGGGCCCGATGTTCATATCTGTGGCAGATGAAGGCAAAAGCTTTGCACTGTATCCCTGGTAGATCAGGTGCCCTGGCAAAACTGGTATGGCAGACTTGGTCAGCGGGGTGGCACAATGGCTTGCCCCCCCTGCCTGCACAGACTCCAGATGAGCCTAGCAGGAATGTGCTAGGGGCATATCTGCTGTTTGCTCAGAGTATGGATGAGTCTACACAGCACTGCCTCTTTTTGCCCGACATACTCCCTGAACAGCTGGATGGTGAAGAGTGATCAGTGTAGCTTCCCTACTCACCATTCCCCAATCAGAATGCTAGTACCCTAGCAGTCCCTCACCTCCACACCCACCCATAAGACTAAAAACAGTATGTGGATCTATGTTGCTGTGGGTGCAGCCCCCCCTTCCGACTGGTTGTGATATAAATAAGATGTAGTTATGGGCTGCAAACCATGTTTGCCCCTGCTGCTAACTGGGCTTAAATTACACATCTGGTTGTGAAAAAAAAAAATCACCAGAAATTGCACACAATGGGAAAACTTGGTCAGATAATGCACACAGGTTTGAATATCGGCCCCTAATGTGCTCTTGTAACACCTGACCTAAATCTAATGTGATACAAGTGGGATATAACTGGCCTCTGCTGCTGTACAAAAAAATTAATTACTTAGCGATACCTCCCTCACAAAAGAGACAACACGCATGTTTTTAAATCTATATTTAAGTTCCCAAGGCAAATATTGATTCTGCAGTCTGGAGGTACCAGTGGCACACTCTGAAAGGCATTAGGGTCTAACACTAACTTGAGAGCAAACTGTCCGAGTACGAGTAAAGTATCTGGGTGGGTTGCCTGGCAGGGTGGAACCAAAGTGACATCGGGTCACAGTGCAATGGAGTGTATAAGGGGTGACAGATTGCAGCTGAAAACAGTCTAGAGTACGGAGCAGGGTGGATGAAGGTGTGAGTAACCGCCACCTATGGCAATCTGGAGGTCATTGGTCATTTGGTGACATACATCAAGGGTCCACCAGAGATCTTTACTAAGGTGTGAGTGGGTAAGGCAGATTATGACATGACAGTTCTTGCAAAGGCCAGGGTGACCCAATGCAAGGTCTATGTCAGGTCATCATCCTACCAAATGTCCACAGAGTCACCAATGAAGGTTCAATCTCTGGTGGACCGTGTTAGTCACTTTCAACCCTGACGACCTCATCTTCCCATAAAATCCACTGAATTTGGCAGAATACCAGATTTCAAGGCAGAATACCAAAAGTCCTCATCTAGTATTCCACCAAAAATACACCATTTGTTTCTTAAATTCTACCTCTGTTAAAAATACCAAAATAAATTACAATGGAAACGACTTGAGTCCCCAGTAATTTACATCTACAGTAAATAAACTATCTCCAAAACTATGGAGTTGGGATTCTACATAATGCCTTGGTCACGCCACAGCTTGAGTACTGTGTACAGTTCTGGAGACCTCATCTGAAGAAGGACATAGCACTGCTGGAGAGAGTCCAGAGGAGAGCAACCAGGATGATTCAGGGTATGATAGGGAGGCCTTAATGAAGAGAGACTGGAAGAGCTTGGGCTTTACACACTGGAGGAGAGGAGGGACAGGGGATACATGATAGAGGTTTTCAACTATGTACAAGGAATAACCAGGAGTGGAACCCAAGAGCTGTTTAGGCTAAGAGAGCAGGACAATCAGAGGCCATGAGTGGAAACTGGGGGGATATTACAGGGGAGCGTAATAAGCATTATTTCACTGAGAGGGTGGTAGGGTCGTGAATGCGCTGCCCGGGAGACTGGTGGAAGAGGGCACAGTGGAGAGCTTCAAGAAAGGGTGGGACAGGTAAAGGGAAACTGAAACCAAAGATCTTCTCGGGGCTGGGGTGGGTGGGGCGAGCAGCCATTAGGTTGCTGGCTTTCGAGCAGACCACACAGACCATTTGGCCTATTCTGCTGGCTTTTAGTATGTTAGATTGCTAAGAGAAGAACTCAGATGACAAATTTATAGGTACCCCTACAGTTTCACTCTCTCGTACTAAAATGCAGACCACTGGGGCCTGAAAAGGAGTACTGGAACAACTTAATGGAGAGACAACTGAGAGCAAATTCCCAAATCTAAGAAAACTGCACTGACAAATTGTGAATTTCCAAAGTGAAGTGCCTCGAAAAGGCCTGACAGAAAACTTGCACCAGTAAAAATACTTGCTTCCTCTCATTTGGTTTCTCTCAGTTATATTCCACAGCCATGTGCACCTGAAGGCTCCACAAGGTTTTGCTGCCTTGTTTTCATATCTTACGCTCACTGTATTTCCACACTCACCTTCCTCCAAGGCCCTCAATTCTCTCTCTCTCCTTCGGGAGCTCAGGTTTGTGGTCCTGCGTCACCTCCACGGCTCTCACAAAGTCATCACTGGGGTCATCTTGAACTCCCAATACTACCCCGAATCACCAACGTGAGCCACATACATTTGTCGCCACGGATGATGACCACACTGGCTGTTGTTCCAGATGTGCTCGGAAGGCCAGTCATGGTCTTTGGCCATTCCGCTGTTTAAAAGAAAAATACAGAAGGTCTTCAGTCAAACAGCAAACCTTTCAGAAGTTATCTAAAATATGCAGCATACAAATGAGCATGGTGGCACCACCCTATCAGCAAATGCCTTCTATTTCTTCTTTTCCTACCCACTTGTAGCCTTAGTTTGTGCTGGAGAGGAATTTGTCACTACTCTGGACACCTGCTGAATACTCTATAGCAATGCAGTCAATTTCTTCCAAACCAGAGGATTTAAACTGGCAACCCTCAGGTTGGCTCTCAACCCAAGCCTCTGACACAATTTAAAAGAGAAGGTCCTTAGATGAGTTAGTAGGAGATCCCTTTATACTTTGAAGAGAATGTATGGGTTTACCTCGAAGGCCTTGTGGCAGTGCACTGTGCTGCTGTACACGTGACTGAATTTGGACACGAGCTCGGAAGGTCATCTCAAGAGACAGGCCAGGCTACGGCAGCTACCACTGTGCAGTGCAACACAGTCGGGGAGGGCTGGCATGGGGCTCTAGTGCCGCAGCGACCCCTTGAGTGGAGCAAGCCTCTCCAAAGGACGTCACTGCATACAGCAGAAGCCAACAGGAAGGCTCCCCTAGATGATGAGGAAGTGAGATGACCAGGGAGAAACCCCCACGTCATCTCAATGATGGCCTGGGTCCTGCAACCTGGGTGAAATTCTCTGACAAGCTGCCAGTGGAGCTTAGTCCTAAAAGGACTGCTGGGTGTTGGGGGGATGGGGAGACAGACCTCCCTTGGAGCCCCTGCCACAAAGGTGAAGTTGTGTGGTCCACGGGTCTTGGAGACGACCCAAGAGGAACTGCAGTCATCGGCTTCAGCAGGGTACATCTCTTGGATCAAGGTATATCCATGTCACAATGGTGACCAGGGCAGGACAATGCACTATTGGGGGGGGGGGGGGTGCTAAAACAGATGGCCAACACTGCACAACAAGGCTGTGTTTGCATCAAGAGAATCTTGTGACATTATAAATTATGAAAACACATCTCACTTGGTCCAGGATGTCACAAGATTTTCCAGGGTTGGAAAATCAGACTTGCTGTGAATCATTCACCCATTTACTATTTTTCTATAATAACTGGTGACCCCCGTTATCAACCCGTTTTTGAGTGCTGTAAAAAGTCGTATCAAGAAAAAACCCATATCAACCCGCGGGTTGATATGACTTTTACAGTCTCGCGCCAAGAAGACTGCAGCATTCCATACAAATTAAACACACTAAGGAATCAACAGACGGTTCTCTGACTGCAGAGTCTCATTCACAGCATAACTTCTATTTTAACAGGGTCAAGTAACAAACTGTAAGCGTTTTATTATTGAGAAATTTAGTATTTACCAGCAGGAAATCTCTCCAGTAAAAGCATACTTTCCCGACTACCATTATTGTTTCCACAGGCGGCTTGAACTTTCACCTCAGTTCCACAGCAACTGTAATGACCCAACCCATCGAGATGACAAAACAACACACACACTGAAGCTAAAGGACTTGGACAAACAATGTAAATATCTAGAAAAAATTAAATTTTTTTTTTTAAGTTTTATTTTTTTTACTTCATTCCTAAGATCGTGATTTACTTTACCCAACGAACTCAAGTACCATAACGTAAGGTAGTCTTTTTTGCACCAGTTATTATAAAAAAAAACATATGTAGGAGGTTGACATGCATTTTTTTTTTTTTAAACCTTACACCATCAGGGTGTGTGATCATAAAGTGAAACCTCTCGAGCTTAAATCTCGGTTTCTCTATCACACCTTGGGTGTGTAAAAACCTACATATCAACCTCCAACATATGCATTATTCTATATATATTGCTTGGGCCTGGTTCTTTAGCTGCTGGGCTTGGAGGAGACACAGGGCTGATACACTCTCTCGAGTCAGGTGTCTGCCCAATACCAGCCTCCACTCCCAGAAGTCTGCAAATTTATGGGGGAACACCTGCCCTGTGAAATGGAGGAAAGGCTGCTGGTGCAGCTCATGTAGTTCTAGCCACTGGGGGTTGAATTTAAAGGCTGGGAGAGAGGAGCTTGAGTTGTTCATTTCCCTTATAAGTTTAATGTGTTGTACTGCACCTAGTAACAGGGTTACTGGTGTACAGTGGACCGTCTCTAAGATTAGTGGGTAACCTGATTAGGCAGTAGGGTATCTTGGACTGGGGGAACCTGGTGGCTCACCCAAGGAAACCTATTTGGAAGGGATGGAACCACACATCATTAGGGCCGCATCTTTGGGGGGGGTGGTGGGTGCACAGGGTGTGGAGCAGCCATGATACTGGACTGGGCTTGAAGTTTGGTGGTTGCCCAGTGTGCTACCAGCTAGCACAGCTTAGGGAGGAGGTTGGGGATTAGCAGAAAGCTGGGGAAGGGGGGTGGTATGGTTGGGGAAGGGGGCTGGGAATCTCCCACAGGGTTGCACCAAGCACTGGGGTGGGGTATAGGAAAGGAGTGCAGGAGAATACCAGGGTCACATAGGGACCCTGGCAGAGGGGTCCAAAGGACACTACCAAGGAAGCAGGCAGGTAACTGGGGACCCCACAAAGGGGGGGACGGAGGGACAACATTCTCAGGAAGTAGGCAGATGGCCAGGGCTGGACAGAAGGAAGCAAAGGCGGGGAGGTGGATCAGACCTCACGCTCAGTAACCGTTCAATTCTCTTCTTCTGCTCAAGGATGAGGGGGTGATGTAGCACGACAGAGGTGGTTAGAGACGGAAGAAGGAGTGGGAGGCAGGGCCAGACAGCAGGAAGAACAGGGGACCTGGAATGCAGGAGAATGGGGAGCAGTGAATCAGAGCAGGAGGGCAGGGGAAGAGGGAGGAAAGCGCAAGGAGAAGGACCAGTTGGGAGGAAAGGTAAGGAGAAGGACCAGAAGTACAAGGAGGTTCAGTAAAGGGAGCCGAGGGTTTAGGCCAGGGGAGCACGGACGAGCAAGGAGGAACTAAATGGAGACAGGAAGGAAGGGAGGATGAGCCAGGCTAGTTTAGCAGATGGGAGAGAAGGACCAGTTGCAGCAGTGAGGGGGAATAAGCAAGGTACAGAAGGATACTCAGGAGGAGGAGGCACAGGACTGGAGGGGAGGGTGGCCATGGTAAATAAGGAGGGGTGGCATGTGGCACCCAGATAGGGAGGAACAAGGAGCCAGCTGGGTGGAGGCCTGTAGAAAGGATGAGGGACATGGAAGGGGGAGAATAGAGGAAAAGGAGTGGTCAGAGTGCTCCTGCTGGGGGATTCTATGATCAGGGGTATCAAATGGGATAGGGAGGGAGAAGCCTGGCCAGTTAGAACAAGATGCTTCCCTGGACTAACGGTGCACAGGGCTAAGCACGAGGTATATCATCTGGCAAAGGATTGTGGAGGTTCCCCAGACATACTGGTCCTCCTGGGTACAAATGACATTGAGGGAAATAGCGAGCTAGAGATACAGGCAAGATTCAGGGAGCTCGCCAGGGTCTGTCATGACATAGGATGCACAGTTTCCTTCTCAGAAATCCTTCCAGTGCCAAGGGCTAGTGGGGAACACAAAAGGAAAATTAGGGAGATAAACCAGTGGCTCAGGGGTGGTGTGAGGCCAGAGGGTATGGGTTGATGGGGATTGGGGAGACCTGGGAGGATAAGGAGCTGTATGCTAGAGATAGACTACATCTCAATTTGGAGGAGGGGAATCCTTAAGTTGAAAATAGAGGGTTCATTGGTGAAAAGTGGGTTTAAACTTGTGAAGGGGTGGGATGGGAGAAAAGGCTGTCAAGGGATGCCGATAAAGGAGGGACTCTGTCTCCACCCCTGGGGACCAGGAGGATTGCAGAAAAGGCCAACTGGCAAAGTGCAGACCGGGGAAAACAGAATCCCATGGAGAACACGAGCAGGGAAAAGGAACTATAGGGAAAGGGTGGAAGGTAGTCCTGCTAAATGCCAGGAGCTTGGGCAATAAAATGCCTGAGCTCCAGGCGATGTTAACTGAGGGAGCAGTGGATGTGGCAGCGGTCACTGAGACTTGAGCCACTGCAAGACATGACTGGGACCTGAACCTGGAGGGTTACACTATGTTCAGGAAGGATAGGGGGGAAGGAAGGGGAGGAGGGGTAGCAATGATAGTCAAAAACTGCATTGGCATAGGGGGAGTAGAGGAGGCGGAGGGAACGTGGAGACTGATTTGAGTCACCTTGATAACAAGGGGAAGAGAGTAAAAATAGGAGTGGTTATAGACCCCCTGCCCTGGCAGAGGAGCTGGAGGACAGTCTGGTGGCAGATGTTAGGAGACACTGCAGACTGGGCAGAGGAGACGTGGTGGTGTTGGGGACTTAAACATGCCAGGAACAGACTGGGAGACTATGACATCCTCTGTGACCAGGGAACAGAGGTTGTTGGATGTCTTTCAAGGCCGTTCTAACTCAGCAGGTGAGGGAACCGACCAGGAGAGCACGGCTACTGGATGTGGTCCTGGCAGACAGTGACCAGATTGGGGGCCTGGAGGTAAGGGACCCATTGGCGGGGAGTGACCATGCCACGGTCTGGTTCTGCCTGGACCTAGGAGGGGTAGAAGGCTGCACAAAGACGGAACACGACTTCAGGGCGGATTTAAGGAAATGGGAAGGATCCTTAAGGAGCATTTGGATGGGATTGGGTCAGACATGGACGCTGATAGTAGGTGGGAAATCATCAGGAGAGGGGTGCAGGATGCTACCAGCACCTGTGCAAGAGTAAGACGAAATGTGGTAGGGCCCAAAAACCCTGTTGGTGGACCAGAGAGGTCCAGGAGGTGGTGCGGGAAAAGCAGCCTACTCTAAGCAATTCAAGTGCTCAAGGAGTGAAAGGGATGGGGGTACGAGCTGATGGCTGAAGGGCCACTAGAGTGGTGAGGGCTGCAAGGCAAGGAAGGAGCAGAACCTGGCCAGGAAATTAGAGAGGAAAAGGGGTTCTTTAGATACATTGGGGAAAGACGAAGGGTGAAGGGCAGATTAGCAGGATTAAATCAGGAAGATGGGCACAAGACCCGGGAGCAGGCTGAGGTACTAAATGAGTACTTCACCTCAGTTTTCACCAGGGAAAATGGGGTGCTGCATCATACATGGGAGGAGATAGAGATACTGAGGGGGACCCTTACGATCGGCAGGTCTGGGGAGAGGGGAGGCATCACTGGAAGGTGGGGGGAGGGCTAAGCAGGGAGAAGAGGTACCGGAAGTGGAAATCACAGCAGAGAGAGTGAGGGAAGCCCTCAGCTCCCTTAAGACGGAGAAAGCACCAGGGCCGGATAAATTATATCCCAGAGTGCTGAAGGAACTTGCAGATGTCCTGGCGAAACCCCTGGCAGAGCTTTTCACCATCTCTCTGAGGACAGGGTGGGTGCCCCAAGACTGGAAGGTGGCGCATATAGTGCCTATCCACAAGGGGGGAGGGGTCAAGGGAGGTGGCAGGGAACTACGGCCTGTCAGCCCGACATCGGTGGTGGGCAAGGTGATGGAGGCATTGTCAAGGAGAGGCTAGGGGGACCTGGATAAGTCAGGGTGCCTGGGCGATGAGACAGCATGGATTCATCCGAGAAATCGTGTCAGACAAACCTGGTGGAGTTCTATGACTGGGTGACAAGTGCCTTGGACCTGGGTAGACCAGTGGATGTCCTCTTTCTAGACTTCAGCAAGGCATTTGACTCTGTTCCTCACGTGGGCCTGTTGGATAAGCTGGGAGAAATGGGGGTAGGGAACCAGATGATCAGATGGATAGGCAATTGGCTCCAGGACCGGACCCAGGAGTGGTGAGTTGGTGGGATAGTCTCATCCCCAAGGAGGGTCATTAGTGGGGTCCCACAGGATCAGTCCTGGGCCCCTTCTGTTCAACGCCTACGATCTGACATAAGGACAGGAATCAGAGTGAGATGAGTCTCTTTGCAGATGACTCAACTGGGGCGGTGGTGGATGGGGAGGAGGGAGGGTGGCCCTGCAGGGGACCTGGAGGCTCTGGAAAGATGGTCTTAGAAAGTGGAAGCTGAGGTTCAATGCAGGAAATGCAGGTACCCACCTGGGGCCAGAAACCCAGGCCAATGTACACCCTCTGGGGGGGTGCTACAAGTCTCATGGCTGAGAGGGACCTGGGGTGGTGGTGGATGTCAAGATGACAACTCTGAGACTTGTAGGAGGGCAGCAGATAAGGCCAACAGGATGCTGGGATGCATCGCTAGGGATCACCTCCAGAAGGAGAAGTGATACTCCTCTGTATAACTGCTGGTGAGGCCGCACCTGGAGTACTGTGCAGTTTTGGAGGCCACACTTAAAGAGGGACATTAACTTCCTGGAGAGGGTCCAGAGGAGAGCAACCAAAATGATTTGGGGCTTGGGGGACAGGACCTATGAGGCGCTCGAAGAGCTAAATATGTACACATTGGAAGAGAGAAGGGACCGGGGGGACATGATAGAGGTCTTCAGGTACATGAAGAGGGTAAATAGGGGAGGAACAGTCAGGGTGCTTCGAAGGAAGGAGGAAGGGGCCACTAGAGGGCATGGGTGGAAGCTGGAGGGGGGAAGATTCAGGGGAGAAGGAGGAGGTGCTACTTCACTGAGAGGGTGGTAGAGCCATGGAATGCACCACCTAGGGGCTGGTGGAGGCAGAGACAGTGGAGGGTTCAAGAGGGGGTGGGACAGGTACAGGGGAAGGGTTCTGGAAGCAAAATCCAATGCAGCAAGAATATCCGGAACTGGGAAGGGAGAAGCCAGAGAAGGCGAGGGGGACAGCAAGGTCAGCACCCAGAGTGAGAGCTGACCAAACGAGCAGACATGAAAGACCGTTAGGCCTATTCTGCTGGCATTTTAGTATGTTAGTATATAAAGTATGACATGACAATGTCTTTTTAACATTCTCGTGACCATAAACTTCTACCTCTGATCAGACTTCAGTCCGCTAGCACAACAGCATCCTGACATCAGAACGATCATACAACAATTTATTTATTAGAGTCTTGGATTACAACCTTTGAGTTAGAAGCTCATTTACAAAGGTTCCATGTCGATTTGAAACACAACAATACAAATAAGAACTGACATAATACCAAAAATAACAATAAGATGACAGATGTAGAATCAGCGTTACATTTTAGATGCAATTTGTAAACTGCGTCGAGTTAGCATAGCACTTAAATCAGAACAGCCAATTATCGGGTTGCAGTACTAAAGTAATGATATGCACACAGTCAAAACATCAGGTCTGAAACAATTGGTAAGTAGTGGCAGTGGTACTAGTAGTATGCTTAAAATTAAGAGATCAGGAGTGGAAAATTAAGAAGGTTCAGATCAACAGAAGAGACTTTGGAAGGTGCAGAGCCAGAAGGCTGAGATTCCACGTTCCCAATTGACGGAGGTGAGGTGGAAAGGTCCCAGATTTGTAGCTGAAAAGGGTAGGGAAGAGGATAGAAGAGAGGAGGAAGTGCGGAAGACAGGGAGGGGGATGGGGTCCCAGATTTGTGGTTGAAAAGGGGTGGGGTAATAGAAGAGAGGAGTGGAGTACAGAAGGGGGGATGTAGGTGGGAGGGGGATGGGGGAAGGGCAGGTGGGCATGAAAGAAATCTGACTGATGTGACAGGCCGGGGTTAAGAAAAGAATGGAAGCGGCTGGGGTCAATCGCGGAGGAAAAGTGCAGGTGGTTCTGGGGACAGACCAAGATGGAGGAGTCGCGCATTAGGCTAAGCCTAGGTCACTGTGTCCAAGAAGGAAAGCAGTTGCAAGACATTTGACTAGCAATGTGGGAGTGAAGTTTGGATTTGAAAAGGCCTAGTCTGGTTTAGGATTGCAGGTCCGGGGGGAGTGAGTTAAGCAACTTAGGGGTGCGACATCCAAAGGAATGCTGCCCTAGGGTCATCCGGTAGAAAGGAACTTTGTAGGGATTGTTCTGAGACCCTCTGGTCAGCCTTGTTGGGACTGTTAGGGGGAGCACAGATTGGATACCTGGTGGTGTTAGGCCCAGGGTGGCCTTTTTGGCCAGAAGACAGAGCTGGTACCTAATTCAGTTCTCCAGGTTAAGCCAGCCTGAGGAGAATATAGGTCACAAGTGTGTGTCAATTATGGAGCTCCCAGGAGAAGCCTGCAGAACTTGTTTAGGTTAGGGCAATGTGTTTCAAGGATGAGGTAGAGGCAGCGCTGTAGAACTGCGACTGTAGTCAATCCCAGAGAGGACAGACCTAGTTAAGGTGACTTTAAGCCCATGGTTAGACAGTGTCTGTGACGATACAGCCAGGGCTCTTGGTGTTCTGCGCAGAATTTTCCGATTTCTGCAGGGCTCCTTGACTTCTGGCGGCAGCATTTTCTGATTTCAAGCGGCATGATTTATTCATTTCTCTGGCAGAATGCAGTCCTGTCATTATTAAATATGATGTGATGTCATCAATGACATCATATGCTGAGCATAGAGGAGGGGCTTCAGGATAAACGAGGTGGGAAAGAAAGCCTGACACTATGGAAAAACAGTATATTTATATGAAAATTCACCAAAAACAATGAATTCTGCGGCACTATATATATTCTGCGGCATGATGCAAATTCTGCGGCAAATTCTGCAACCGCAGAATTCCAGGGGCCTTGGATATAGCAAACCGATTTTCCTGTTTGCAGTCCGAGAGACACTGTCTATATGGAGCAAGTAGGACAAGAAGCTGTCCAGGGTGACGCCAAGCTATCTGAAATTTTGCACCATGTCAAGGATTTCATTTTTTCTGTTGCATATGTTTAGGACGGTAGAGCTGTATTTACGGTGTGTGGAGGTGAACAGCATAGTTTTCGCTTTCTTATAGTTGAGGAGCAATCGGACTTCAGAGAACCAGTTTTCAAGAGTCGGATATATGGAGACATTGTTCCAGTGCTACTGGTCAGTAAGGCCTGTGTAGAGGACAGCGTTGTCCGTGTACAGCAGGATTTTGTCACTGCATACTTTTGGGAGTTTAAGAAAAGTCTAAACAGCAGCAGATCCAGGATGGATCCTTGGGGAACTCCTGAGGTAACGATTAGTCTGTCTGAGATCGTGTTCCCTATTTTGACCTGCTAAACTCATCCGGAGAGCTAGCTGTGGAACCAATTCAGGGAGGCTGGGAACACAGAGGATTCTTGTAGTTGTATGAGTAGCAGATCGATTCATAGTATCGGGGCCTTAGTGGTGTCCAATGAAGGTGGCCACCACTAAGTGCCCACGATCGAAGGGTGTCATGTATGAAACCAGTAAACTCGACCATGGCTGTCGTTGTACTGTATAGTTTCCGAAATCCATGTTGCTCCTCACACTGTATTTGATACTTATGTAGGTGTTCAGTTAATTGATCATATACAATTCGTTCCAGTGCTTTGGAGATTGGGGATAAGATGGAGATTGGCCAGTAGTTAGTATGGGTTGACCTGTCGCCACATTTAAATATAGGTGTTACAACTGTGGCTTTCCAGGCTGTCAGGAATATCGAAATTTGGATGCCTGTAAATTTTCTTTCTCCGACGGCTGGTCTCCGGGCTTCACTAAGCCTGGGCTCCACCTCCTGATGACATCACTAGGCAGGACTTAACATTGCGCAGCGGGGGCGGGGGATAAGAAGCCCTCCACATCCGGTCGTTGCCAGTCATTCTTCACGCAGTCCCCCTGAGGCAGTACTACAAGAACTTGGAAACAAAAAAACACAATATTTACGGCATAAATGGCCCAGGGGCCAGCCAACTATATACATTCTGGGGAATGACTCGGAGACCAGCCGGAGAAGTTAGAAAATTTACAGTTACCCAAATTTCGAGTTCTCTCTCCTAAGCTGGTCTCCGGGCTTCATTACGCCTGGGATATCCAAAAGCAGTGCATCCCTAGAGTGCCGGGTGGAAGAATGTCCATTGCTCTTATGGGTCCACCAACTCCTGGAGCACTCAGAGGTCAAAGGAAGCGTCCGCTGAGGACATCACACATCAGTTTGTAGAACTTTGTAAATGTGTGAATGGATGACCAAGCGGCCGCTCTGCCTAAGTCTGCTGGGGATGCTTCTCTGAAGTTCACCCATGAAGTGGCCATAGCCCTGGTGCAATGAGCTCTCACGGGACCAGGCAGGACTACTCCCGCCTGATCATACGCCATAGTGATTACTGATCTAATCCATCTAGCTACAGAGTCTTTTGAAGCCTTTTTACCCACGTTTTGGCCTGCAGTTAAAATGAACAAGCTTGATATTTTGCGAACAGCATCCATCCTCTTAATATATAATTTGAGTGTTCTCCTCGGATCTAGAGTATGAAATTCTCTTTCCTTTTCGTTTTTCGGGTGAGGACAGAAGGAAGGACTAGCTCCTGGTTACAGTGGAAGGGAGACATGACCTTCAGTAAAAACCCTGGATCTGTCCAGAGTACCACAGAGTCCTGATGAAAAACAGTGTAGGGCTCTTTGGTTGACAGCGCCCCCAGTTCGCCAATTCTCCTGGCTGATGTAATACCTACCAGGAAGACCACCTTCATTGTGAGATGCGTGATAGAAGTCTCTTTCAGAGGCTCGAAGGGTGCTTTTGTTAGGGCCTTGAGAACCAGTTTAAGTCTCTAAGGTGGGACGGTTGGCTTAATTGGGGGGTGTTTTAATGCTGCTGCTCTTAGAAACCTCCTGCCATGAGGGTGAGACCCCAGAGTATCTCCCGAGTCTGCGAACAAGAGTGCCCCTTATGCAGAAACTTGAACGTGTAAGGTGGCTGGCTGCAGGCCTTTTTCAAAACCCTCCTGAAGAAACTGCAAAAGGACCAGGAGGGATATTGGAGGATCCTGTATAGCTTTAGATTGGAGCCAGAACAAGAATTTTCTCCAGATTCTATAATATACTTTAGAGGAGGATGGGCGCCTGGAGTTTACCATCATTTCAATGACTGGAGCGGCATAGCCTAACTCTCTGAAAGTTTCCCGCTCAGTCTCCAGGCAGAGGGGGACTGATTGCTCAGATTGTGGTGCAGCGCCAGACCCTGATGAAGGAGGTCTGAGCTGAGCTGGAAAATAAAGGGTGATGCCTCTGACAGCTGAATGAGTAGTGGGAACCAAGGGCGGCGAGGCCACCTGGGGCAGACTAGAAGAAAAAATTACTCACCTTAGTAATGTTGTTTCTTTTAATGAAGTCTTGCTGTATTCTGACTATTGCAGTTGGGTCCTGCCTTTCAACTGTCCCGGAGAACAAAGAGTTAACTTTCCATTGCCAGCATGGAACGTTCAGCGTGAGCTCGGTTGAAGCCCTGTCTGCTGCTGTTTAAACTCCAACAGTCAGATCTTTACAAGCAATACTCACTAGAAGTTCTGTGTGGAAACTGTAAAACTCACACTAGCCAACTGGCAACTAAATTTATTAAAAAGGGTTTTTTTGGTTACAAAGCAAAGACTCAAGTCAGGAAACCCAGAAAACAAAACACAACATACACCTAAAGTAAAGGAGGGTGAAAAGGGGGCACCCCCTAGGGTGCCAACACTGCTCCTGCCCACCCACATCCCAAAAAACAGGTTCTGAGAGGGGAGGCGGGGAAGGTCAGAATACAGCAAGACTCCATTAGAAGAAACAACATTACTAAGGTGAGTAATTTTTTCTTCAAACAACATGAAGTCTTGCTGTATTCTGACTACTGCAGACTACCAAGCAGTACCTCGATGGAGGAGGGACAGAACCTACTTTGGAAACAGGCTTTGAAGTACTGCTGTGCCAAACCGAGCATCACTCCTAGCCTGGATATCCAGAGAGTAATGCTTGGTGAATGTATGGACTGTTTTCCAGGTGGCTGCTTGACAGATCTCTAAGACAGAATATCCTGGCAGCAGCAGGAAGCAGCTATTACCTCTAGTAGAGTGAGCCCTCAGGCCTGAGGGTGGGGTTCTACCCAGTTTTTCATAGCAGAATTATATACAAGAGACAATCCACCTGGCAATAGATCTCTTAGTGGCAGGTTTGCCCTTATCGACCTCTCCATATGTGAGGAACAACTGGAAGGACTCAAACCTGTGACCCTTGGTGCACTCTATGTAGTAGCTGAGGCCCTTTTAACATCAAGCTGTGCAGCCTCTCTCTCCAGAGGAGGAATGGTCAGAGAAGAAAACAGGAGAGACAAGACTGATTAGGTGGAAATCTGAAACCACCTTAGGCAAAAACTTCCTGCTGGTTCTTAGGACCATTTTATCTCTAGGAAAGAGATGAAATCAGGCTCCACTGACAGGGCTTGCAATTCACCGTCGCCTGGCAGAGGTAATAGCTACAAACACAGTTTTCCAAGTCAAGTGACTTAAGCTCTGCAGAGGACAAAGGCTCAAGGGTGGTTGCATAAGCTAAGCAATGCAAACATTAAGGTCCCAAGCAGAAGCAGGGTCCCTAAAGGGGGGGGATTGGTGTGCAGCAATCCCTTGAAGAACTTACAAAACACAGGATGGGCTAAGAGGGAAGAGGGCTTGCCTACAGACAAGAAGGCAGAAACAGCTGCCAAATGCACTTTAAGTGTAGCTGGCTAAGTCCTAAGCCATTAAGATGGACCATATAGTCCAGAACTGTAGGAAACCCAGCAGATTCTGGGAGAAATATGCTTATTAGAGCACCAAATAGCAAACCTTTTCCATTTGGAGTTGTAAGTCTTTCTGGTGGAAGGCTTTCAAGAAGCCTTAAGGATATCCAGAACCCCTTGAGAAAGGTGCAGATCAGCAAACTCTAACTCTTCAACAACCATGCCTTGAGATTGAGAGACTTGAGGTTCGGATACCAAATCCTCCCATGAGAGGATGTTAACAGGTTGTAATTCCTGGGAAGAGAGAGGGGAAGGTGGACTGCTAAGGACAGCAACAGGGGGTACCACGGCTGTCTGGCTCAGTCTGGAGCAATCAGAATCACTTTGCATGGTTGTGACCTGATCTTGACTAACACTTTGAACAGGAGAGGGAAGGGGGGAAAAGCATACAGAAATTTCCCTTCCCAATCCAGAATCAGAGCATCCAGGGGCACTGAGCCTAAGACTGGGGGGTCTGCAACAAAAGAGAGGAAGTTGGTGATTGTCTGGGGCTGCAAAAAGATCTATCTGTGGAGTGCCCCATCTCGAGAAAATCACTTTCAAAACCAGGGGATCTAGGGTCCATTCGTGATGGCCCTGGGATATCCTGCTGAGAGTATCTGCTAGGGATATTGTCCTTCCCTGGTAAGTGAACTGCTATCAGAGAGGTTTGCAGAGAATAGGCCAGGGACCACAACTTCACTGCCTCTGTGCACAAGGCCGCAGACCGAGTGCCTCCTTGTTTGCTGATGTACCACATGGTGGTGGTGTTGTCTGTTCTGATCTGAACCACCTTGTTCTGTACAGATTTGGAAAAGGCTTGCAGTACTAGAAACACTGCTCTGAGTTCCAAGAGATTGATGTGAAGCAGAGATTCTTGAGGTGACCACAGTCTTTGGGTGGTAAGATCCCCCAGGTGGGCTCCCCAGCCCAGCAGGGAAGCATCTGTGGTGAGTATCACTGAATGAGACTGAGTGACAAAAGGAACTCCTTGTCTCAAATTGTCCTGATCCTGCCACCATTGCAAAGCCTGGATCGGGTTGAGTCACTGGGACTAGTTTGGTAAGGGAATCCTTTCTTTGGGACCAGAAGGCTCTTAAGTGGAACTGAATGTCCCTCATCCGAATCTTGCTCCCTGGACCACTGCTGTGGAAGCTGCCATGTGGCCCAGAAGCTGAAGGAAATGCCTTGCTGGTTGAGACACCTGTAGGGTGAATGAAGAGCCAGTTCCATAGGGTCCTTGCCCTGTCCAGGAAGAAGGCTCTTGCCCTTACTGTATCCAGCTCCGCCCCATGAAGGTGAGGAGCTGTACTGGCTCAAGAACTGACTTTGGAAGGTTGAGGAGGAATCCTAAGGAAGTGAGCACTTGCTGAGATATTTGCAGATGTGACCTGACTTGGTCTGGAGACTGACCCACTATGAGCCAGTCGTCCAGATATGGAAAGATGGAAATCTTTTTTCTCCTTAGGAAAGCAACCACTACTGCCAGGCACTTTGTGAACACCCTTGGGGCTGATGCTAGGCCAAAGGGCATTGCTCGAATTGATAGTGGCCTGAGGGCAACTCGAACCTTAGGTACTTTCTGTGGGAGCACCTGATGGGAATGTGAAAGTAGGTATCTTTGAGGTCCAGGGAGGCTAGCCAGTCCCCTGGCCTTAGGACAGAATTATTCCCAGAGTCACCATTTTTAACTTTGGTTTAAAAGGTGCTTGTTCAGATATCTTAGATCCAGGATGGGCCGCCATTCTCCTGTTTTTTGGGGGGTTAGGAAGTACCTGGAGTACAATCCTTTGCCCTTGTGTAGGGTAGGAACCCTTTCTATGGCTCAGAGCCAGGAGGAAAGAAACCTCTGCCTCTAGGGCAAGGGTCTCTGATGGATTTGCAGGTGGAAAGGATCTGGTTCTCATCCTGGGAAATTTTTTGAAGCTGAGACCCAGTCCCTGGCTTACTACTTCCAGGACCCACTTGTCTGATGTCAGAGACTTCCAGTCCTGGACAAAGTAAGCCAGCCTGCCCCCTACAGGTATTGGAGAATCGGCCCGGGCAGACCCATCAGGGTGTCTGCTTGGCAGGGGCTTCAGGCTGAGGGGTGGAAGCAGGCCTGCTCATTCCCCGTCTACCTCTCCCTCTAAAGAACCCCCTCTGAGCATAAGAAGAGGAGGAGGCCTGGGCCTGGTAAAAAGGCCTTTGAAAGGGCCTGCCCCTGGAGTGCTGCCTTTGAGGAGTGGCTTGCCTTTCTTTGGCCTGAGCACTCCTGTACTCGTTCATCTTTTTCATGTAATTCTCTGTCTGCTCCCCAAACAGAGAATTACCAATGACAGGGAAATCCATGGCCTTAGCCTGGGTATCCTGTGATAGGCTAGTACATCTGAGCCAAGCCATCCTCCAAAGGGCCACAGATGTAGCCATGACTCTAGATGAAACATCACTGGAGTCCACAGCAGCATGAAATTGCACCTTGGATGCCTCAATCCCATCCGCAGCCACCTGCTCCAGCTCCTTGGCAAGCTGGTCAGGGGCCTGTTTAGCCAGAGCCAGCACAGTGTCCCACCTGGACTTCTGGTATCTAGCTGTGTAGGCCATATAGTTAGCCTGCCTGAATCCCAAAGATGCTGCCATGTACTGCTTCTTTGCCATGGCATCAGTCCTCCTGGAGTCCTTATCTGGGGGGTGTGATGCCAAGGGAATATTTGCTTTATCACAGGCAGCAGCCTGCACTACCCCAACATGGCTGCATTGCTGAGAAAGGAACTCCGTGTCAGAGCCTAAAAGGGTATACCTCTTGTCCATTCGTCTGTCCACAGGAGGTATGGAGTTAGGAGTCTTTAGAATTTTAATTGTCTGTTTCCCAAAAGATTTATGGAGGGGAATAGACAGTCTCCTGGACTCTGGGATGTCCATCATTTCAACAAAATCGGACTCCTCCTGATCCTCTACTGCTTCTTCCATTGGAAGCTGGAGGGTTTCAGCCACTTTCTTGTAAAACATAAAGTGGGAAGGGGACTCAGAAAGCCTAGGAAGAGAAACACCTGAAGGTCTGTCTGGGGAGATGTCCGGGTCAATAGGCACATCCACACTTTCATAATCACCATCATTATCATCCTCATACTCTCCCTCCTCCTCCTCCGGTTCATAAAATTCTTCTAAAGTGTAATCCGGAACCGGGGAAACCGACCGAACTGAGCCCCTGCCAGATGGTGCCGGTTCGGCCGGAACCGAAGTTAGCGACTGCACTATCCTTATCACTTTGGCTATCTCATCAGCGGTCGGAGAATGAATTGTGGATCCGAACCAGATGATTTTCTCTTCTCTTTCTTTTAACCGGAACCGACCTCTCAGAATCGGCTCTCCTTTTGCCCGAAGAAGTTTTGCACTGGTCAGAGGGCACTCCTTCTGGTTCGGTCGGAACCGATCCGGGCTGGCCATCCGGGTCAGCGGACTTCTTGGCCTGCCTTTCCCTCAGTCTACCTACTCTCTTAGCCAGGGTAGCTTTGGGAAAACTCTTACAAATTTGGCAGTCTGAATCGAGGTGGTCAAACCCCAGACAATAAACACAGGTGGTGTAGGGATCAGCCTTAGCAAAGTCTTCCCCACACACGCTGCAGTGTTGCAACCCAGTGGGCCCGGTTTTTTTCTTAGGTTTCTCAGACATGGCCAATCCTATCCAAAGCGTACCTTTTTTGGCAATCGCATGAGAAAGACTCCTTATCGTTTCCACAACCGTGTTGCGGGTCTTGGAAAAAATGTAGTTAAATCGTTTTTTTTTTTAGAACCGATACGGACCAGTTACCACACTCTAAGTAATTCACAAACTTTTAAGACTAAACTTTAGTCGACTTTTTGAACTGAACAAAGGAGAAATCTCCGGGCGACTGTTCAGTGAGGCGAGATAAAGAATCTGACGGCTGGAGTTTAAACAACAGCAGACAGGGGCTTCAATCGAGCTCACGCTGAGCGTTCCATGCTGGCCATGGATAGTTAACTCTTTGTTCTCGGGCAGTTGAAGGCAGGACCTAACTGCAATAGTCAGAATACAGCAAGACTTCATGTTGTTTGAATCATCTCCGCCCTGTCCCTGACCACCTTGTGTAGGACCCTGGATAACAAGCGGAATTGGGGGAAAAGCATACAGGAGGCGAGGCAACCCCAATTTAGGGAGAAGGCGTCCTGAGCTAGTGCTACATTGTCTCTTGCCAGGAGCAGAACTGCTGCATCTTAGCGTTTGTCGACGTGCAAACAGATCTACCTGTGGTTTGCCCCACTTCTCTGTTAGTAGTTGGAATGCAGACTCCTTCAGCTCCCATTCTCCCGGGAGGATGTCTTTGCGGCTTAACCAGTCTGCTGTGACATTTTCCTGTCCCGGTATGTACACGGCCCTAATACTCGCCAGGTGTTTTTCTGCCCATTGGAAGAGAAGAAGAGACTCCCGAAGCATTCTTGAACTTTTTGTGCCGCCCTGATGGTTGACGTAGGCCATAGCTGTTCAATTGTCTGTCAGAATCAACACATCCCGGTTGCGCACATGTTGACGGAAGTATCAGGGCTAGCCCAACTGCCCTCATCTCTAGGATGTTTATGCTGTGCCTTGATTCCGTCAGGGACCACTTGCCTTGGGCTGACATCCGGTCCAGGTGAGCCCCCCACCCCCCCTGAGGCTTGCATTCGTTATGATTCTTGTTTGGAGCAGATGGCCTAGCTTTCGGCCCCTCATCACATTTTCCCTCCGAGACCACCATGCGAGAGAGGTTTTTATCTGCCGAGGAATTGGGATGAGCTGGTACTGACTGTGCCTGGGCTGGGACCACAGGTTGAGCAGATGAGCTTGAACTGGACGCATGTGCGCTAGAGCCCATGGGACTGATTCTGTCAGTGACACCAACGTCCCTATCAGCTGCATAAAGAACTGTGCCCGCAGATGAGCGGAGCTTTGGAATTTGTTGATGAGCTCCATCAGGTCCCTGAATTTCTACTCTGGGGGAAACACCTTGTTGTCCTGCGTGCTGAAAACTGCTCCCAAGTGGTTCAAGTTCTGGCTCCGGATTAGGGAACTCTTCTTCCTGTTGATGACAAAACCGTGTGCTGTGAGACACTGGACCACGTCCATCACTGCCTGCACTGCTTGGTTGAGCTGCCTAGCTTTGATGAGGATATCATCCAGATAAGGGAACAGCTGGATCCCTCGGTTCCGAAGGTGAGCTACCATTGCTACTAGCACCTTCGAGAAGGTTCTTGGGGCTGATGAAAGGCCGAAAGGAAGGGTTCTGAATTGGAAGTGATGGTTCCCTACTTTGAATCTCAGATACTGCCTGTGCAGGGTTGTGAATAGGAATATGGAGGTAGGCATCCTGCAAGTTGATGGATGCCAGAAAATCTCCTTGCAGCACTTCCTTGACAACTGATGACAGAGTTTCCATCTTGAATGGTCTGCTGCGCACAAAAAGATTAAGGAATTTGAGGTCTAAGATAGGGTTTGTGACCTGCTGTACGTTTGGGTATGAAGAAAAATATGGAGTATACCCCCCCATTGATCTCTTGGGGGGGGGGGACCCGTTCGATAGCCCCTTCTAACAGAAGGTCCGTGATAGCCTGCCATGTCGCTTGTCTTTTGAACAAGTTGTTTGAGATGAGAGAGGGCACCACATGAGGCAATGGGGGCTTATACTTGAACTCTATCAGGTAACCTTTGCTGATAATGTCTAGTACCCATCTGTCCGACGTGGTCCGGGCCCATTCCTCGAAAAACTCGAAAGCCTGCCCCCTACTCGAGGATGGGCCCGCATGGTCTCATTGTGATTTTTTGGTGTTATTCCCCGTGTCTCTGTAGCCTCCACCTCCGCCGGAACTGCCTCCTCTGAAATTCCACTGGTTCCGGGAGAACCATGTTCTTTTCCCTGAAAAGCTGGAGTTCTGTCCCTTGTTGTAGCCTCTGTCACGAAAACTGCGCCTTGGACTTGAAGACCATGCTTTGACCCGAGCCCTGGACTGGGGCATATGCACCTTCGCTGTTTCCCTGGATTCCTTCACCGCCTCCTTCAATGCCGATCCGAAGAGGAGGTCGCCTTCGTAGAGTGCGTTCACCAAATGGCTCTCTGAGGATGCATCTGCTTGCCATGCCCGAAGCCACAGGCTGCGGCGGGCCGAGGTTTGATAAAACATGGTCTGCACAGCACACCTGACCGCCTCCTCTGACACATCCGCTGCATAGGCCGAGGTCAACCCCATTAATTGCAGCTGATAGATAATGGGGGAGTTCTTTTCTGGGTCTTCCGCGAATTGAAAAGCTAAATCCGATGCCCAGGATAGGGCGGCTCTGGCGGAGAACAGGTTCGCTGTGGCCACCTTGAGGGAAGTTGCCGAGGCTTGAAAGGCTTTTTTGAGGGAAGAGTTCACCTTTCTGTCTACTGGGTCCCTTAGCGAAGCCCCTCCTTCAGCTGGTATGACAGTTTTCTTAGTGAGGTTAGAAATTAAGGGGTCGATTCTGGGGCAGTCTAACCACTTTCCGGACTGTTTCTTGCCAAACTTCAGAAGTCTGGAGATTCGTCGGGGAACCGGATAAGTGCGTTCTGGACCTTGCCATTCTTCTTTGAGCAGATCCTCAGTGGCGGGAGGTATAGGGAAGGCTGGCACCGGTCTGGAAGCAGGTGCCAAACGAAATGTCTGTTTTGGTTGAGAGGTGACAGGAGGAGAAGAGTCGAGGTGAATCTCGGAAATAACTTTGATGAAAAGTCTAGGTCCTCCAGGTCAAAATTTCTGGATGGGGAGTCATCGGAGTCTGATGATGAGTCCACTACCCCCCCCCCCGTGGAGGAACTGGTGACTGAGAATTCCGGGGAAACCCACCCTGTGGCATTTGCCCTTGTGTATGCCCACAGTTCCACTTCAGGAATGACACCCTTTCTTCCTCCTGCGAGAGGAATGGTGACCGTCCTTGTCTGACGGTCTTCCCCCTTCTCTGGATTTATTTTTCTTGTGGAAGCGATGATAGGCTAGCCCCCCCATCATATGAGGATGGGGAGGGGGTCTTTTTTCTTTTAGCCTTTCTGTGGTGTCTCCTGTCCAGTGATCCTGAAGGCTGCCATTCAAAGGAAGAAGGGTCCATAGCAAAGGCCCTATTCAGCCTGTCTATCAGTTCAGGGTCTAAGGTGGGGGGTGCCCCTGGACGTTGTTGATCACCTGGAGGCAGCCAGTCATTCAAATCTCTGTGGAACATTTGACTGTGCTCGCTCCGACCTGGAAGTAGCCATCCGGTCAGACCTCTCTTGAATATTTGCCTGTGATATGAGAGAGGTTGCGTCCACTGAGCCCTCCCCACTAGCGGCCGCTGCCTTTTCACATGTAAGGTAGAGAGAGCCAGCAAAAGTGATTAAGAGTGGGGACTTACAGCGCTGACATTTTTTTCCCCCTGCTTGATTTTTCTGAGGCCATTGTTAGTGCCCCTCGCTTCTGTAGACCATATGGTATCCCCCAGTCTGAAATTGCTAACCCCTAAGCACTGGTTCCTTGCCACCAGCAAAATCCTGGCAGAGAGAACTGCCCTTTAGCTCCAAGCCTCCTAGTCTTACGTGGGGGAGTTGTAGAACCTTGTCCTCGCTGTCGCTGTATAGTAAAAGCTCCTCTCGCCTTCCCAGCGAGATGCAATGAGGCGAGGAGCAGACTGACGTGCTGGTGTTGCCTGGCTTCCCGCTGAGAATCGCGCTGTTCAGGAAGCGCGACAAGCGGTCTAAAGTTTTCCGCAGACCACTTGTCGGCTGAGAAATCAAGCTCCAATTCCCTCTGGCGACCCCTGGGCTTGTGGCAATGAGAGTCGTTGAAATGCAGTCGCTAGATGCATCACTTGAAAGCGGGGCCAGATGCGCGGGAAAAAGTCGCGAGGTGCTGTTGCAAGGTGGGGCCAGTCTGTGCAGCTTGCAAGGCTGAGACTGGATCCCACCACTGACAATAACAATCGGAATCGCTGATCCTCAAAAATAGTGTTGAGAAAAAACTTACGGTCTCTTCAGCCCTGCCACGAGTGTCGGGGCTTCTGCTACACGCTGCTTGCTTCAGAGAAGGCAGGAAATAAACTGGCGACGACCAAATGTGGAGGGCTCCTTATTCCCCCCTGCTGCACAATGTTAAGTCCTGCCTAGTGATGTCATCAGGAGGGGGAGCCCAGACGTAATGAAGCCCGGAGACCAGTTTAGGAGAGAGAATTACTAGTTATAAGGGAGAGGTTGATAATTCTAGTTAGTTAATGGAGCCAGTATGACATCCAGGGTGAGGGTGATTAAGATTGAGGCTGTCACTGCCGTGCCTGGATCTGCATATCACTTGCAGGATGTATTTTTTGGCTTCAGAAGGTCTGATTATCTTGCAATAGAAGCGGGGCATGAGGTTGGGTTGGCAGGCGGTAGAGGGAGCAGTTTTGAAACTATGTTGACCTTGAGTAGGGAGCAGATAGTCAGCAGGGAGCACTCCACTAAGGTCTCTGAAGGCCTTATTAAAAATATTAGCGCGTTTTGGGGCCTGCGTTACTATTCCATTAAGGTTCAGCATAGCAGGGGGAGGATCTGTTGGGCTTACCTATTAGAGATTTAATATTCGCACAGAACTTCTGGCTATGATATCACAGTTTCCCTATGGGGAAAGTACCCAGTCATACATTACTGCCTGGTTTCCTTATCAATCCCAGCCCCCCCATTACAGTGCCCCTCTGTTCATACTAGTTGAAAAAGAAGTCACCTCAGAGATGCCTGTTGTCCCAGCGAAAGCACGTTACACTTCCATGCTGGCAATCTGGGTTTGGGTGTCTATTTGGAAGCCGCAATCTGTTGTGGCCCAGGCGGGGGAAAAGCTGCTGCCTGCTGAGCAAGATGCTGGTGCACGTCAATGCAGCAACTCCTTGCAGTGGGCCGGGGAGCCTGCTCCCTTACAAGGAGTTACACATGCACACACTGGCTGACATCTTGGGTGGAGGGGAAGGGAGCAAACTAAATCAGTAAAACCCAGATGCAGTCTCCACGATGAATGGACTCTCGGGCCAAAGACCATGAAGCCTATGGCGGAGGCTCATAGGCTCTTGACTCTTTGGGGATGAGGAGCCTTCCCTCTGGGACCCCAGCAGCGAGGAAAGCTTGGGACAGTGGAAGCAGCAATGTTATGGGCAGATGGGGTTGGGTGAGTGCCTGGCCAGAAGGGGCCCGAACCTGTAGCCAGCAATGCAAAAAACAAACAAACAAAAAAAAAAAAACCACATGATTAAAAAGAAGCCCACTTCAAATTGTTCAACACTGCCATCATATCCTTGCTTATCTTTCTCCTCTTCAGTGTGAATGCAATGATGGACTCCAACCTGTCCTTCGTAGGTCTAGTAGCCAGCCCCTTCAAGTCTCAATTTCTGTGGCCCCATACTGTACCGAATATTCTTTGTACTTTGGTAATGTTATCTCCTGAAGCCCTCCAACCCCCTCACACCCCAATCATTAAAACTTTGTTCCTAAAGCTGACTTGCTTTTTGATGCGTCAAAAAGCAAGGCGATAGTAACCTGGTACAACTAGAAGAAGTAAGCTGCTCCAGAAGCTTCCAGAAAGTGTACTGATTTATTTGTGATGGGAATAAAAAAAAAAAAAAAAAACGTACAAAATACACAATGTGTTGGTACACGGAAATGCCCCTCTCCCTCCCAAGTCAAACCATTCCACACTAGCTCTAGCGCTGCTTTTCTCAATGATGTTAATCACACAAACTCCATAGCAGGAGTGTTCACTCTGCCCCGAGTTTTGCTTAAGAGTCATGATCAGAAAAAAGCACAGCAGTAAAGGCCACTGACAAATCTCATATATCATTATGTGAGGTATGCAAGTTTCTTACTAGACTAAAACTGCATGTAATGTTTGCTGCTGCTCTGGCTTCCACTCCCAGCACCCGCTCACAACCTCCGTGCTGTCATGAGGCTTTCTTAGTGTGGAAAACTTAGGAATATATAAATGCAGCACGCAGCAAAGCACCAGCACAAGGAGCTGTTTTACCACTACACAGCCTGTAGGTGGTGATGGAATGTCTAGCTGCAATGCCTGATCATGTTCGGGCTTGTTCCGTGGTGTGATCAGAGACAAGGACACGAGAGCAGCAGAACAGGTCTGGTGAAAAACGCAGGTTTGCATTTCCCAACGTATTTTGCATAAGGTTTCTGCAAGGTTATCATTAGCTTTCCTGGTAGCCTGCCAGTCACAGCAGTTAAACCAGGTGAAAAAACATGCTGCCTGGTCTCCAGACTGAAAGGGAAATGGATATTGGAGACTTTCAAAGATGCAGGTACATGCATCCTTGAGGCCTGGCAACTTTTCAGGATGTGAAGCTAGTCAATACATTTTGTCCCCAAGACACGAATGCCAAGGTCTGTGACATAACTGCCACATGTCCAATCTGCTGGGTCTTTTTTTTGTTTGTTTTAATAGAATTTGAGGAATTAAAAATAAGACCAAGATTTTTCTCATTCTGATTTTTATTTTTGTTCTAAGATTGGACCCTTAACTTCTAAAATCGATTGAGACTCTTGGGTACAGCAACAAACATGGCATGCAAACAGCACATGGTTCAGAAATCTACATGCCCTACAGTTTTTTTACTAAGATTTTTCTCTCCGGCCGCCCACCTGGCCCTTCTTGAGAGGGACCCCCAGCCCCACCACCTAGCTTCCCCACAGGAGTCACTCCTTGTGACAGGGTCCCCATGGTGGGTCGTGACCCTATGGAAATAGGATGCAGTTGCTGGGGTTGCCTGGTCAATGATTTCGAGCCAGTGAGGGTCCGGCAGCATATGGCAACAAATGGGTGGTTTCCCACTTTCATTTTCTTTCCGTGCTGTGACATGAGTGTTCATGAGCGCAAGCCAGGTCGACATGTTTGTTGGAAGCTTGCCACCTGCTGCTGGAACTCCAAGCTGCATTAACATGCAGCCTCTGCCGAGTGTCAGTTAAACAGCGAAGCTTCAAAACCTGAGCTATTCTAGAGATGATCAAGCCCTCCTCCCCCACGGCAACATAGGTACATTTGTAAACCCTGACTGCCAGTGTAGCGGCGGTGTCTAGCTCCGATTCTCCCAGGTTAGCTAGGCCCCTGCAGTTTGTCACCCCCAAAAGAAGAAAATTAAGCAAGGCACAGAGACTGCCGATTGCTCTCTGCCAACCAGGGAGAAGAACTCAACAGCTAGAACCTCATATGATGTCACTGGGATTAGTGCTATCAAAGTGTCAGTGATGCAGACAGTTAAGTGTAACATATATTTCTTATTATGATGTATAATGCAATAATAGTAAGGCGTGCACCACTAACGGCATCAGCAACCCTGCTTGACAGTGGTGCTGGCTGTCAGGAGCCAGCTATAGAGGGTGTCCACAACAGCGGTCAGCTTGGTGGTGGATGGGGGGGGGGAGAAGCGTTTTCCACCACAGTAGACACCCCTAATGCTGGCCAAGGAAGCTTTCCCTCCTGAACAGCCAAACAAAAATCACAGAACTCACCCTCCAATTGAAATAAATGGGAGTCCCTTCACTTGTACTTACAGTACCAAACTTCCCTTTTATTTACTGATTGCAAAGTGTAAAATCCACAGCTGAGAAAGCACAGAAAACACCTGACGTTTCACCTATTACAGGCTTAATCAAAGGTCAAGCTTTCCCTCCTGTTGGGGAAGCCACTGAGTGAGGCAACCCATGTGTCTGTGCATGATGCCATAGAGTCATGGGACAGAGAAACAGAGTAAAACCATTATGATGAATAATAAAACAAGTGGCTGCTAGCACTCTTGGGCCCTGCACCACATAGACCCCTGTGGGCTTACTCCCATGGTGATAGAGACAGCTGGCGTCGGGAGGTCGTCAGGGACACAACCAGAAAACGCACCATAGAAAAAATAATAAGGCATTTTTTTTTTTAATTTTATTTACTTTCTATTTTTTCCTCCTCTCCCGCTCTGGTCTCCTCGGGAGTACCTAGGAGGCATCCCTCTATGGTACGTTCCACCTGGTCAACCCTCCTTCGCCCATGTAATCATGTTCTCCGGGCGGGGACGAGGTGGGCCTCAACACCCCGAACTTCTCTGGTGGCATCGGGAGGGAGGGCACCAGGAGGGCTGCCACAAATCGAAGGCAAGCTCCGGTGCGCTGTCTCCGCCCGAGCTTGAAGGGCATTTTCCCCCTATTCTAGGGAGTGGCTAGCGCCCTGATGTCAAGGCGTTGCCACCGATGTCTGCCACTCTCCACCCCCTTCTCTACGCCCCAGCACTTGCTGTGCCTCCGGCTTCTGCCAGAGGCTAGCAAAGCGCCGAGCAGGAACCTCCCTCCCAGGAGAGGAGAGCTGACCTCCAGACACTCAATCATCTCCCTCCCCTGCCGACCCCCAGCAGCCTGGGCTCGTTTCTGAACCCGGGTCGCCGGTGTGGCGTGAGGTGTAGCATCCAGTGCCACAACCTCAATGCCACTGGGCGAAAGCGCTACCTTTCGTATGCTTTATCAATTACGCTGGACAGTCAAAATCCACCGGCCCGACCGCAGTCGTACGGCGCCTGTTTGTCCTGCGGCCGCCACCCAAAACGCAGCCTCCAGTGCCCATCGACGGTTGAATAACCTTTGCTTGTCGACGCTGCTTGCTCGCCACTGGCGCCTGCCTGGGACTTCACAAGTGTCCTGGCCCAGGCGCGCCAGAAGGATCACGCTTCTCGGGGGTCCTGAATTGTCAACCACCCAAGCGCGGAAAAACATTGGTGCTGCCTGGTTCTCCTCCTAGCGCTGGAACAATGTGTCGTGAGGGAGGACAAGGAGCCAGTCTGTCCGGCTTGCAAGGCTGAGACTGTGGTCCCTGAATTAGCGCCCGAGCACTAATGAAATGCAGGCAAAGAAAAGGAAAAGGCTCACTGCTTTCCTCGCTGGACTCCTGGGCTGTCACTTCTGTGACAGAGTGATCCTGTAGAGCTCCTGCCACTAGACAGGCAGGAAGTAAACTGATGTCTAGAGGAAGTGGATGGGAGGCAGTCTCCTGCCTGTAGAGATCAGCCTACCTCCTGCCTGTCATGTGGTTCCAGGAAGGACCTCCCAGAAGTGAGGAGCCCAGAGACCAGCTTTAGGAGAGAGAAAGGGCAGTTTCAACAGCTTCTGTGATTTGTCAGCCTGGGTCAGCTGACATGGAACATATCTTCAAATCAAAAACCCATAAAGTCTAAGGCAGTTTTTTAATTTTTATTTTTATTTTTTTTACTTTCTATTTTTTCCTCTTCTCCCACTCTGGTCTCCTCGGGAGTACCTAGGAGGCATCCCTCTACGGTACGCTCCACCTGGTCAACCCTCCTTCGCCCATGTAACCGCGGTTACTAGCGAGTTTCTGTGTTTTTTTTCCCCTTCAGTTGGTACGGAGGAACTCGAGGTTATTCCTCCTGGTTAGAAAATGGGCTAGATACTATGAGCTCTCTGACTGGCTGAGAGTCATAGGAGGAGGGTATACTAACTTTTGATAGAGCCCGCTAAAAAGCAAGTACCATGTGCCAACCCAATCATTGGTATCATGGTACCAGTTAGAATTTTCAAACTATGTGCTGCCATTTGTTTCCCTCCCTTAGCGAGCAATTTACTAGTGATGTTGACACTTTTTTTTTTTATATACAAACAGGGCTCTCAACTACGTTATGCTCTATAAATTAACGAAAGCACATCTTTTAAATCCATTTATTTTCCACTCCCATACAGAGAGAGTGTGCGAGATCCCCGAAAGAAAAAGTTACCTGAAAAGCACGTTCAAGAAACTGAAGCCAAGTCACCAATGTAAGAAAACATCGTACCCCCATCCTTGTCCCACACTGCTGCAGAATGGTGGCCGCCAGCCTGCTTTCCTGTTGCCAGTATCTGGCACAGCTAGCTCAAGCAACATGCCAATTTGTCATCCATGCTCCACTCTTCTGATGATGGCAGACCATTTAACAAACAATCAAAGCACACAATTATTTACACAAACTGGAGCACCTTAAAAATAAACAAACAGCAACTCGGGGGGTGGGAAGGGTGACTGCATGTCTCACCAGATTGATAATGTCCCGTTTGACTTAAACTCTATGCTGCCATTAACTGCCAGCAGCAGAAACAAACTACAACTCCCATGAAACCATGTGACAGGCTAGGAATCTAACTGAAACACAGTCTCCTTAACAGCAGTGCCCTCTAATGGCCAAGTATAGCAGTAAAGGGACTACTTTACAATACAAAATATTTATTTTTCTTCACATTTTTTATACTTGTTTGTAAACTTTTAACTTTATTAAAAATGATACTTATAGCCCATTTTCTAAGCACAGTGCTACCCTCCAGGGCGGGTGGTATAGGCAATACCAGACCTTCCAGGAGCTAGAAGGTCCCTCTCCCCTGCAGGCATCGGGCCTCATATTATGCTCCTGGGCGGTCTGGTATTGCCTAATACTGCCCACCCTGTTGGGTATTATTACTTGCTTACTGCTTACCTTAACTTTGTCAGAGTCAGTGGCTCAGTAGGTAGCACACTCGCCTCTGAGGCCGGGAGATCAGAGGGCAGTGGGTTCAGTTCCCACATCTGGCACTGGGTTAATATCCCAGTACTGACACTGTAGTGCAGCATGAGAGGGGTGCTGCACTTCTGAGGTGCCGTATTTCAGATGAGACGTTAAACCGAGGTCCCATCTGCCTGGATTGGTGGTAGTTCAGGTGGATGTTAAAGATCCCATGGCACTTCTCAAAAAGAGTAGGGGAATTTCCCCGGTGTCCTGGCCAAATTTCCCTCATTCACTAAAAAATACCACCAAACAGCTTGGTTCAAGGTCAGTTGCATTCATCTGTATCCCCCTCCCCCCGGGTCGTGCCTGAAAATAAGCAGGATTTGTCTAGTGCACTTACCCGGTCAACAAAAACTAAATAAAATAAAATAAATAAATAAAATAAACTTACTAAGGGTGTTTGCTCTACATAGCTAGGGATATAAGGCTACTGCTGGGCAACTGGTGAGGTTTGGTCATTTTCATTTGTTAACACCTGCTTTAACCAGGTAGATTACTATTCCAAATCAAGGCATCATTTTAGCCAATCAGAATTTATTATTTCTAAACAGTTTAGACACTCTTTACCATTACAGCCTAGAGGCTGGAGTAAGGAGTTGTAAATAAGCTTAGTACATCCAGCAGATTTGGGTTGGATTCCCACAACCTCCACATGCATACTATGTGGCCCTGAGCAAGTCACTTAACCACCCAGTGCTCCCGGGTAGCTACTAAAACAGGGTCTTATGCCTAGTGGGCCATAACTGGTTAACAAACAATATAAAAGGTGAAATACTAGCCGGCTTGGTGGTGTGGAGGGCTGAGGCATCATGCCTTATCTCCTGCCACGCCAGCGACCCGTGTTCGCGGCGCAAGAGAGTTGCTGGGGGTTGTCCAGAAAGCGAGAGGATTGAGTGTCCGGACAGCTCTCCTCTCCCGGGGAAGGGAACAGTGACCGGCGCCTGCCTGACACCTAGCGGTGGCTGGGTGTTGGCACGCAGGGTCCCATGAGGTGAAGCTGAGCAGTCGCCTGGCGTGTTTTATGAAGAAGCAAGCACAGCTCAGTCATTGGCAACACTACATCCTCCTCCTCCAGGCTCAAGGGGGGAAAAATGGAGGAAGAATCCTGGGCACGTCGGATGACAGCTGGCCTCCGCAGGCTCTGCTCCTGACACAGACAACTCTCCGCAAACCGGATCCTGACTGGGCAGCAGGAGATAAACGGATCAAAAAAAAAAAAAAAGAGCAATACAGACCAATCAGAATGCTCCGTTTCTCTCCACAGAAGAGACACTTATTCAGCAAGGAGTTTCACATATAGCTGCCCTGGAAACCAGGGGTCCCCAATTCCTAAGTCCTGCCAGACTCAGGGTGCTGGCAGCGGAAGGCGGAGAGCAAACATCTGTGAGCAGATATGAGGAGCAGACTGTACAGCACAGGGCTGGGGCTGGGACTCTATGTGTTTTGAAAAATAAAATAAAAAAAGGAAAAGAATCCTGTCGAGTGATCATGTACCTCCCTCCAAGTAATGACTTCTGGTTGGGGGTGTGTGCTCAAGCGTGGGAAGAAGGGGTCCAGTCTGTTCAGCATGCATGGCTGAGACTGGGGACCCTACAGAATCTGCGAGGCAACGCTGGTTAAGCTTCCCTTGAAAACCCTCTTCTGAGTAGAAAGAAAACTGCACTTACAGTTTGATGTCTTCAGCTCTGCCACCACAGAGGCAGAGCCCCTGCAGAGAACCTGCCTCATGGCAGGCAGGAAGTAAACAGAGCTACAGGTGCAGAGGGGAGGATCTGGTCCCCCTGCAGAGATCTTTTTCCTGCCTCTCACGTGGTTCCGGGAAGGACCTCCCACTAGTTATGAGCCCGGAGACCAGCTTAGGAGAGAGAATTTGGAGTATCTTTCTTAAATATAATTTAAAACAATAGCCATTATGCCTGACCTATAGTTAAGCAATAAGGCACTCCAAGGGGTGCATATGGTGGGATAATGGTCCACCTCGAGTGGGCTGAGGCAGGAGGCGAGAGCAGTGCTTCCACTACCGAGCGTCCACCGCCGCGCACCCCTGAAACGCCTGCGATTATGAAATGGGTCCCCATTAGCACTATTTTATTTGCTAAAATAAGATACAAAATAATAAATCTTTAAAGAAAAAAAAAAAGTCCCATTTGGATATAGTGTTGTGACCACTTTGCCAGCAGGTGGGGACAATGTTTTAAGCAGCGTTTTCTATTCTTAGTGTAAGTAATGGAAGTACTGAACAATTGCTTCAGTACTGGATATGTTTACCGGTTCCTGGTCACACCAGGGCAGCAGCGGGTACTTTCTACAATCTACAGCTAGCCTGTTTTTTTTTTTTGTTTGTTTTGTTTAAATTCAGTAAAAGTTTTTGTCTTCTGCAGTCCGTCTCATGTGGTCTGGGGAGACAGTGCCAGCTGGGATGAAGGCAAGTAGCACCTGCAGTCAAGAGTTACTACTGTTGTGAGACAGCCTATCCATTTTTTGTATTTTCTTGATTCAGACAAGTTACGGTCACTGCTCAGTTAACAAGGCTCTTGTTAGTTGAGGAGTGGCTGTAATATGTTGAATCCACCCTCTACATAAAAAATTGTAGATTAAAGCAGCCCCATAAGCAATGGGCCTCCCCGCACTCTACAGAATCTTACATTACAAGCAGTGCAGGCGTGGCCCACTCAATGGACTCCCAGGGCTCTGGAAAGGAGCGTCTCAGGGACTAATCTAGCCTATGTGGTCCCAAATTACTGGGATAAACAAAACAGACACGGAGACCCCTCCCCACAGAGAACACTGCAACCACTGCCATCGCCTGCAGAATTTAACAAGTGTAAATAACCATCTGCAACTAACACCCCGTTCTAGGTACATAGTAAGTACACAACAAGGTGGGTACACATTCCAGGTATCTTAACCCAGAGCAAACCAAAGCGTAGTCCAAATATGTGGGAAATAAAAACGAAAGTGCTACTCGGAGTGCTGCTATGAGGCAAACAGCCCAATGTCATCTTAAAGGAAGAGAAATCCCTCCTTCAACAGGTATACATTTTCAAAATTTATTAGACACACACACAATATTATCGAAGATATACTTGGTGCGGGCATGCAGCCCGACAAGTCAGGTGGCGCCGTAAACCTCCCTCCACACTCCTGCCACCTCAACCCCAGTACCCATACTCACAGAATGTGGCCAACAATAAGGCAGAGTCTGATATTGCAGGCTGATCTTCAGATCAAAGACCAATTCATGTTTTGTAACGAGGTTTCCAAAGTCAAGCATCACAAAATAAGTACAGTTTCCCTTAGTAAACCACTTTTAAGTTGGCTAAATACTGCAGTGCATGTGAAACACCTGAATAAATAAAGGGCTGCCCTGAGGAAGTCAAACGCTTTTCCCCAGTCCTGGGTTGCAAAACGGAAGTCTAAGTGTTTGTGTTGCAACTGCAACGCTACAAAACTAAATTTGAGTAGCAGTAGGAAAAGTGTATGCAGCGTTTGCAGGAAACCTTCTATAAAATCAGCTGTGCAATTACTTTTGGGTGAACTCAGACGTGTAGCAAGTCACTGCTATACATAAGCAATTTTGTGTAACAGTGGGTGAATACTGTGTCGTTTTTTGCTATGCTATACTCGGCCTGGTAGGGTGTTGGAATTGAGTATCTTGGTACATAACAGAAAAGTAAATGAAGTTCAAGACTGTTCTGATTATGCAAGGGTGAGCTGCTCTACCATCTTCCGCATCTTCCGTTTTTGACAGCTCAGCTTACTCAGGAATCCAAGAATCAGCAGTGAATGACATCATCACTTAAAGCAGGCTTTGTTCCAAGTGTGCCGCACTGGAGATATTCCAAAACAGACTCCAAGCAAAAGCTATAGCAGAACATGTTACAACACGTTCAACTGCCACCGATTAAGCCCGCCTTGCCGTTCTCCTTCTCTAAGGCTCATGGTTACACGGTGTGAGTAGGGGTAACACTGCAAAGGTACTTTAATGAATTCAAAAAGCATATTTGCAGCTACAGCTAAAGGAGATAGCCCTGTAATTCAATGCTGTTAAGAGCTGGCTTTGCATGCAAATGAGTGCTGCTTCTCTTCACTCCCTGGGTTCAATCACCAGTAGCACCACCTCCGAAATTAAGTTGGGAGAACAAGCCAAGCAGTAAAAGTGGAGCGTCTTCCTAGATCAGCCTCCCATTGCGGATACACGTGAACTTGCTTCTGTCCCTCCGACGCTTGGATGTGTGTCAGTACTCACACTGGAGTAAATTGTGTGTACTCGTGTATAAGCTGAGCTTATGTATACATTGACCCTCTTTTTCTAGGTCCCTTTAGCAGATTTTTAGATCTACCGTACATGTAAGTCTACCCCCAGCTCCACCCACCCTGGTAGCACCCAGCTCCCTCCACCGCCCCATGTCTCCCAGCAATGTTACCAGTAAAAAGACTGGTGGGATCTGGAAGGGGAGGAGTGGATACCCCCGCTGCAGAGTTTTGTTTCCTGCTTCACGCTTTGCTACAAGAAGTGGACCCCAAGCTGTTCCTGAGCCCTACGACCAGCTTCAGGAGACAGAACTGACATTATTGGGGGGAGGCAACTGTTCCATGTCCTCCTCCCAGCAGTAAATGTGACATTTGTGTATTTCTAATTACCATACAACCCTACCACGGTCTTGTACAAAGGGCACCCCCCAACCCACAGGCACCCCCCTCATCACCCAAAAGATATTTGTGTCTGTCTGTACCTGTAAACAATGAATGAATGAATGAATGGATGACATGCCAGTAAGGTAGTAAGAGCTGACTGGCTGACAGTGACCAGTACGAGTTAAGGAGTTTCCCCTGGTATCCTGGCCTACATTCACTCTTTCAATAACACAGCTTCAAATGCAGTAAAGCTGTGTGAGTGACTCGGCAGCGTGCTTACTGCCTGCCGCACATATTATTTGTTACTATCTTTTTAAAGAAGTAACATTTTAAACCATACAGAATTAACTTAAAAATAAAAGAGTATTATGGACATAATATACAACTCATTGTAACTGATAAGAATCAACCCCATTTAGAGGGAGGAGGATAGTTCTGCTACTGTTGAAACGTCCCTTATAGTCAACAATACTCAACTATCTAAAACTGATGCTTTCTTTACCCTTATTTTGAAGGTAAATATAACATTCAAACAGAAGATAAACATGAAGATAGAAAAACAGACAGAGTAAGATAGTAAAGGAAGAAGAATAAAAAGAAGAGAAACAAGGATATTAGATAAATGTATCAGAGAAGAATTTTGATTTAGAAGTCTGGAGTTAGTAAAAAGGAAAAGTGTAGAAAGGTTAACTGCTGTGATATACTGGCAATGCTGTTTGTGGATGTCAAAGTCAAGCAGGATTTTATATTTCTCGTCAAAGTATAGACATTTTTTCTTTTTAAGCGCGAGGACACCTTTAGGACAGACAACTCATGCAGTGTCTCCCCATTCCCCTGCTGCAGCGTAAATGCAAAATGTGTAGACACGCACATGCTACAACTGCAGCACCTCCCTTAGTGTTGCTCCAGCTGCCAGCACTACCTCCAGGCCTCCACCCAGGAGCAGTCAAGGGAAAAGGCAGGCAAGGACTCGGCCCCCGAGCTGTCCTCTGGATGCTCGATCCCTCCCTCCCAGCCAACCCGAGCTTCCTCCAAACCCCGGGTCACCGGCGTGATATTAAGTAAGGTGTACCACTGGGTCGGCTAAGGCAATGATTTTCTGACTGAATTCAGACAGCAAATGTTCTTTAGAAAGCTGGGACTAGGTAGCAGATTTAGTCAGCCTGGTGCAAGAAATTTCTGCCACCACACGTGAAATATGATACACGCACAGGACCTACGTTTTCTCACTTGGGATATGCTTAGAAAATTTATCAAGCAGTCCTGCCTCTAGGTCACACTATTTCACTGTCTTTCAGTCCGAGAGTGCTCGAAAGCCCACCTGACAACACTGCTCCTGTAAATCTGTGCTGCCACCAGAATCGGTGATACTGGAATGTGGCAGGGATGTGCCCCCCACAATCATGGCATCATTCGAATTAGTGTGCCCTGGCATGCACCCACAAGTGCAGCCCTGCATGGTCCCCATGCCAAGCGCTGCGCTGCTGTGGCGACAACAGGCAGACTAGGTTCCCAGCTGAATATGGCCTCCCTCTCTAATCCACCAGAGTTTCATGGTCCCAAGTTGTCCTACCCCCCAAAGTGTTCCCCCACTCCCTAACCCCAGGATTCTCACCCATGATGGTCCAGTGATTCCCCAACAACATGCCTTACTTCGGGGCCCTTGGGCACCAGATGTGCACAACATTACAGCCTTTACCTAAACAGGTGGGTCGTAGTACCATCGCCAAATCCTACAAAAGCCACCATGTGTTCATCAATGGCAGCCCTGCCGCATTCCCAACTGCCCACAATGACCAGTACTGGTGCATGTAAAAGGGGTCGTGACCCCAGGGTTGCAACAGTATTGGCCAGCATGAAGTGGTGTTTGTGAGCACTTACTGCCACCCAATGCCGCTGAGACTGGGGGCCCCATGTTTTCACATGGTATCCAGGTCAGAGCAGTGCAATGTAGGTGAACAGGAAACCTTGCACCACTCCAACAAGCGCCATACTGGGCCTAACAAAGGGCTGGTGAGAACAATGAAACAAAAATACATTTGCGGTATGTTAAAATGCAGGCAATTCAGGAAGCGAGAAAAGGCCATATTTTGATACGGTTGTCAGCAGCTTTAGTGGAACAGATGGAGCATTTCTTTTCACCAGTCTGAAGACCAGGCATGAGCTTTTGTTCACTGGGAACAAAGAGCTGTAGGTATGATACAAATTCAACACAAACCAGTGTTTCAGTGCAAGTATAAACACTAAAATAAAAATGGAAGCTGGGATACATACAAAGGTATGATGCATACATTTTTCTGAAAGGAGAACTGTGCTGACTCTGTAAGTCATCTTCCACAGTAGAAGTAAATGTTTAAATACTGATTCCAGTTCCGCTACTGTTCCATCTCCGTAAGCTTTTTAGTTATCCTAAATGTTTCTCATTTACACACTGCTAATAAGTAACCGTTCTAGAACTGTAGATTTGGAAACCCAGGTCTGAATCCCAAAACCGCCAAGGTGCATACTGTGTGATCCTGAGCAAGTCGCTTAACTTCCTTGTGCTCCCTGGTCGCATCTGGAAACAAGCTGCGGCTTACTGTGCTACTCCTGGTTAAACAATATATGATGTAGTTTATGTTCCTTGCTCTGCTCTTCCATTGTTGGCACAATGCATCCATATTCCACTCAAGAACTCAATGGCTGACAGGGACATGAAGTACATCATACAGTTCTGAAATGGGCATACACCAGAGTGTAAATCAGAAACACCGTTGCTGAAGTTACTAATAAGCCCATACAGATGGAACAATGACAGAACTGGAACCAGTACCTATAAACAGTTACTGCTAGGATAAAAATGACTTGCAGACTCAGCGCTGTTCTCCTTAAAGGGACACTGTCAAGTTTTTATTGCAGTATTTGGTCATGTAGGACTACTGTGCCCACAGCAACAGAATTAGCAATCTTAATGTTGCAAATGCCTGTTATTACTATTTCATTAATTCTTAGTATTCTGTTTGGGACAAGCGGCTGAAGCCACCGGCAGCCTCCAGAGATTGTGAATGTACGTCTAACGTGTGTCTATAATGGCACCTTCATGCTTGTAAAAGCACCAAGATCATGTAAGTGTATGAAGTAAGTAATAAGCCACAACAGGGTATACATTAAAGGATTTTAATGCATGCCCCAGGGGTGTGCTAAGGCACGAGGCTGAAAGCTGAGTGTCCTTACACACCTGGGAAGTGCATTAAAATCCTTTAATGCACACCCTGGAGTGGCTTATCACATTTATAAAATGGGCCACAATCATAAAAGAATTAGTTTGATTTACTTTGCTAGGGATTAAAACTTATTTACTATTTTTAAAAGAGTATACATTATCTCTAAAACATCTAGAAACTGAAAAAAGTAGTCCCTATTAATGCAAAAATAGAATATGTCAGCAATAGGTTAACTAGTACAGTACTTTGCAGTAAAAGTATTTATTAGTAGAGCTGGCTGAAAATAAATATTTTCTCTAACGTACATTTTATCACATAAATGCACTGTAGCATCTGTAAATTTGTAAGACATAAGCAGTGTTTAAAACTTAATTTTCATTGCACTGTAGTTATATAGTCTCATTGAAAGCAACCTTTTCTTTATATTTTATTTATTTATTTATTTTTTATTTACTTATGTGCTGTAGTCTAGTACATACCATTTTTGGAAAACTGCTATAGAACTGGGGTGAAAGGTTAGTAAGAAAAAAAAAAAAAAAAACTTTAAACCTGCCAGGTTGCCTTTTTTGTGGGCAAGGGGGTAGATATCACCTGAAAACTCCTATATAACATTCAAATGAACTTGCTTTTATTAACATCAGCTACCTCTGCCTATTTAACTGTGTTTTCCCACCTTTTGTTTTTGTTTATAAAGTATTACTGTATTGCCTATTTTCTTCAGCCTGTTTTTTTGTTTTCTGTTTTCCCCCACATTCAAGACATAATGTAGAATGTTTATCATGGAATACAGGGATTCAAAATTCTGCTCTATTCCACTTGTAGAATGTTACTCTCCTGACATTCTGTACACACAGACAACAAATGCCTGTTTTAGAGCCAGAGACTCAATTATATCCCTGTCAGGGCAAGCATGAGCGATTTCCCTGATGAGCAGGTAAAGACAGAAGGGAGATTTTTTACTGTCAGTAAACAAACAGTTGTAATGAAAACTACAAACAATGCTTAATGTTTCTAATTTGTTTGTGTGTGAAGAGTGTGATGATCAGTGAAACAACATTTAATTAATGTATTTTATTTTTTATTTAAGGTAGTTTTATTTTAAGGGCCCAGTTGAAGCCTTTTTTTTTTTTTTTTAAACAGTGTAAAGATAGCAACCATGTTTATAATGGAAGATCAGTTCTGGTTGAAGGGGGACTGATTTGCTCACTGTGTGATGTGGTTTAGGACCAGGATGACAGTGCGTATAAGGAGATTTAACATACAGTCAGTTGATGTCTCTTGGCCAATGAGATTTCTAGATTTTTTCTTGCTATTTTATAAGGATCACTTTAAGTGCTGTCATGAAATATATATTGATAGTTAATATCACAGTGGAACGCTGAACCAATTAGAGAGCAGCTTTCACAATGCTGATGACATCTTAACAGCCTAGTGCAGCACTAAAGCCCATAGTTGAAAATCAAAGAGAAACCGTTAAATCTTCAAGCAAATAGACTGAAAGGCAATAACTAGGATACTGACGCTGCAAAATCACATACACAATGAGCACTCAAAACATGTAGTTTATCAGCACGTGACAGAACCGGACTTTTAATAACCCATCATACTTGAAGAGAAATAGCATTTATTCAATTTGCAGTTCCCTTGTCCTAGGAACCCACGAGGAGGCACTTATATAGTCACAACAGACAAGCAGAGTATCCCTATAAACGTATATAGTGGCAACCATGAATCTCAGGATACATTTGGAAAAATATCACAGTTTGGGCTTGTTCTGGGCTTTGGGTTGGTAGGTACAGTGTGGCACCCCAGAGGTGTACCCCTGTTCTTCGCCCATTCTAACATACTAAAAACCAGCAGAATAGGCCAAACGGTCTGTCCTGTCTGCTCAAAAGCCAGCCACCTAGTGGCTGCTCGCCTCACCACCCCCTCAGCCCCCAAGAGGGTCTTCTCTAGATTCAGTTTCCCCTTGTACCTGTCCCACCCCTTTTTGAATCCCTCCACTACCAGCCTTCCGGGAAGCGCATTCCACGGTTCCACCACCCTCTCAGTGAAACAATGCTTCCCACGCCCCCTCTCCAACTTCCACTCATGGTCCCTGGTTGCTCCCCCCCTTCTTCAGTCTAATCAACTCCCTGGTTCCACTCCTAATTATTCCCTTTACATACCTGAAAACCTCTATCATGTCTCCCCTATCCCTCCTCTCCTCCAGAGAGTAAAGCCCAAGCTCTTCCAGTCTCTCCTCATAAGGCCTCCCCTCCATGCCCTGAATCATCCTGGTCGCTCTCACATGGACATTAAAGACTGAGGGAACACTTCTGACCAATAGGAGCACTCCTTTCACCAGAGCTCGAGAAAGTCACGTATGTTACTGTCACTGCCGAGACCACTCTTACGGTGTATTGGAACCGCAAACCAAAGGTGAGCTGTTCGGATAGCCTAAGGATGTTAAGAGTGGGCTCACCAGTGGTATCAGTAGAATACTGATAGAGTTCGAGCAATAATATATATTATTTTTGTTTAAAAACTGCCCCGAACGTGCCCATTTCCAGGGCAGCTGCACATGAGACACACTTCACAGAATGAGAGTTTTCACATGCAGAGGAAATAAATGCTCCAACTCTACCTATAATTTTGTAAAAAGTGTTTCATGTGTAGGTGTCCTGGAAAAAGGCTAGACCGGAGAAGATTTATTTAAAGTTTGCAATAAATTATTGAATGACTTTGGGCAATAATATAAGTAATACTGCCACGGAGACAACTCTTCCAGATGGACTGTCAGCAATTAAGAAGCAGTTTTCATGAAAGCCTGACCCTGGTTTCATAGATGTTGGCAGTAGTTGGAACTGCTTTTACTGTTGCTAGATTTCGCTCTTTTCTTAAAAAGCACCTTTTTCTACATAAAAAAAACAAACAAACATTAAACAGGGAGCTCCCCTACCTCACTGGGAGATTCTCTAGACTAGTTTTATATACAGGAGGGGCCCCTAGCACCCCACTAATGACCCTCCTTGGAGATGAGACTAATCCCCCAACCACGACCCTCTGGGTACGCTCTGAGAGCCAATTTCCTATCCATCTGATGATCTGTTTCCCCACCCCCATTTCCCCCAGCTTATCCAACAGGCCCCCGTGAGGAACAGAGTCAAACGCCTTGCTGAAGTCAAGAAAGAGAACGTCTACCAGCCTACCCTGGTCCAGGGCACTCGTCACCCAATCGAGAATTCCACAAGGTTTGTCCAGACCATTTTCCGGGACGAAGCTCATGTTGCCTATCATCCAGTATCCCAACTTCTCCAGTACACCCCCCCCCAGCCTTTCCTTGATAATGCCCTCCATTACCTTGCCCACCACCGATGTCAGGCTGATGGGTCAGTAGTTCCCCGCCTCCTCTCTTGATCCTCCCTTGTGGATAGGACAATATGTGCCACCCTCCAGTCCTGTGCAACCACCCCATCATCACAGAGATGTTGAAAAGCTCCACCAGTTCCCTCAGTACCCTGGGATGTAATTCATCTGGCCCTGGTGCTTCCTCTGTCCTAAGGGACCCGAGGGATTCACATTCTCTCCACCGGATTTCTACCTCCATTTCTTCCCTTGGCCCCATATTCTGTCCCCGCCCCCAACCCACTAGGCTCCCTGATCGGTGAAGGATCCCGCCTCTTCTCAGTTTCACTAACTCCTCCCATGAATAAAGCAGTCCCCCATTCTCCCTGGTAAAAACTGATGCAAAGTACTCATTTAGTACCTCGGCCTGCTCCCCTGGGTCCTGTGCCCATCCCTCCCCTGTTCTAATCCTGCTAATCTGCCCCTTCACCTTCCCTTTTTCCCCCCTAATGTATCTAAAGAATTCCTTATTCCTCTCTCCTGATTTCCCTGGCTAGGTTCTGCTCCTTTCTTGCCTTAGTCGACCTCATCACCCTAGTGACCCTCCTGTCGTCAGCTCATACTCCCCTTGATCCCTTTTGCTCCTTGAGCATTTGAAGCGCCAATAGGCAGCCTTCTTTTCCCTCACCACCTTCCAGGTCTACCAACATGGTTTTCTGGCCTTACCCCATTTACGCCTCACTCTTGCACAGGTCTTGGTAGCCTCCTGCACCCACCCCTCCTGATTTCCCACCTACTCTCAGCGTCCACGTCTGGCCATATCCCACCCAAATGTTCCTTGAGGAACCTTCCCATCCCCTTGAAGTCGGCACCCTGAAGTCAACTACCACCATCTTTGTGCGGCATCCCCCCACCCCCCTTGGTCCAGGGGGAACCAGACCATGGCATGATCACTCCCCGCCAATGGGTCGCCCAGGCTCAAATCTGGTCACTCATCCGCCAGGACTACATCCAGTAACCGGCATCCCTAGTCGGCTCAACCACCTGCTGGGTTAGGAATTGTCCTGGGGACATCCAGCAACCTCTGCTCCCTGGCCACTGAGGACGTCCATAGTCCCCTGTCCATCCCTGCATGTTTAGATCACCCATCATCACCACCACCCTTCCCTTGCCCAATCTACAGTGTCTCATAACATTGCCACCAGACCTCTTCCAGTTCCTCTGCCAGCAGAGGGAGTCTGTGTACCACTCCTATTTTACTCTCTTGCCCCCCATTTTCAGGGTGACCCAAATCGCCTTCATGGTCCCTCCGCCTCCTCCAGCCCTCCTATACCAATGCCATTTTTGACCATCAGTTCTACCCTCCTCTGCTCCCTTCTCCCTGTCCTTCCTGAACATAGGCCCTCCAGGTTTAGGTCCCAGTCGTGCCCTGGGTGGCCCTGTCTCAGTGACAGCTGCCACATCCACTGCCCTCAGTTGGCACTGCCTGGAGCTCGGACATCTTATTTCCTAGCTCCTGGCATTTAGCAGGACCACTCACCCCCATCTCCCCTTGTGTTCCTGTGTGATCGCAGTCTCACCCTCCCTGCACTCCTGTTGGCCTTTCTCCGTATTCCTCCAGCTCCGGGGTGGAGACAGAGCCTCGTCGGACCCTGCAACAGCCCTCCTCCCATCCCTAACCCTCTCCAAGTTTAAACCCCACCTTTCACTAACAAACCCTCTATTTTCAGCTTAATGATTTCCCTTCCTTCCAAACTGAGGTGAAGCCTACAGCCCCTTATCCTCCTAGGTTGCCCCCCCAATCCCCCATCAACCCATACCCCCTGGCCTTGCACCACTCCCTGAACCACTGATTTACCACCCTAATTTTCTGCTTGTTCTCCCCCACTATCTCTTGGGACTGGCAGGAAGTCAGAGAAGAAAATCGAGCAGCCTATGCAATGGCAAACCCTGGCTAGCTCCTGAAACCTTGCCTGTATCTCTAGTTCACTATTCCCATCTATGTCATTTGTACCCAAGTGTACCAGTATGTCCGGGGAATCTCCACATTCCCTTACCAGTGAGTATACCTCGTGCACAGTCAGGCCGGGGAAGCATTTGGTTCTAACCGGGCAGGCTTCACCCTCCCTATCCGATTTGACACCTCTGATCATGGAATCCCCCAACAGGAGCACTATAACCACCCCTTGCCTCCATTCTCACCCTCCCCCAAGTTTCCTCCTTCCATGCCCTCCTCTTCCTTTTTCTGGCCCCTCCCCAGCCGGCTCCTCTCCTCCCACTATCTGGGTGTCCTATGCTGCCTCTCCCTACTGACAGTGGACACCCCTCTCCTCTGATTCTGGCCCCCCAGTATCCTTTTTCCATTTCTACCCCCCATCCCTGCTCATGACTGGTCCTTCCACCCATCTGCTGGCTTAGCCTGGCTCGTCCTCCCATCCGTCCCATCTGCGTCCACACCTCCTTGCCTGCCATGCCCCTGATCCAAACCCTCAGCCCCATTAACTGCATCCTCCTCTTGTATGCCAGATCCTCCTCCTCCTTTTTTTTTTTTTTTAAATTCAAGTTTATTGCATAATTCAGCACAGGTTTACAGTAATCAATACTACTTTCCTTCAATTTGAGTTAAAAATACATACTTACAATTACACAAAGAGTGTCTTCGTGCATATAATCATTTTTTCTGAAACTTCTTTCATTGGATTAAATTTATTTTACTTTATTTGACTTTACAGAGAGCAATCTAGACGCTATACTTTTGTAGTATTCTTATAATAGGGACCTCCCTACTCTGTGCCCGCTCCACGCCTCCTCCCTCTTGCTCAGTCACTCCCATCTCTGGGAGCATCATCCATGGAGTCCACCTCCCGACAAAACTCTGCATCCTCAAGTTTATTCTATATGTGATTTCCTCCATATCTTTAATTTCATTTATAACTGAGAGCCAGTCTTGGCTTGTCGGCGGACATGAAGAGAGCCACCTTCTAGTTATAGCCTTATGGGAGGCCGCAAGGATATTTTGTTTGCACCCCTAATTTCGTCCGGTTTCATACCCAGTACCAGATTCTTGGGGCCCAACACTGACTGTATAGAGAATACCTGTCTTATTTTTTGTTCTACTTCTGTCCAATAGTTTGTAAGAGTTGGGCATGACCAAAACACATGCAGGTAAACTGCTTGGGTTGTACCACACCCCTGCCAGCACCCCTCGGGACAGTTCCTATCCCATTTACACTGAATCATCGGTGTAATAATCTCATTTTCACTTTCCACTCGCACTCCCTCCACATCGGGGAGGATGTAGTTCTAAGGGCCACTGCCAGAGCAGCAATCCACTCCCCTTCCTCGAGATTTTCCCCCATCTCCCTGTCCCACCTATTCTTAATTTGGGTAGTCCCATTTCCTCCCGTCTCTCAAAGCTCCATATATGGCAGACACCAGCCCTTTGACTTTTGATGAATTCTGTATTTCAACTATAATACCCAGCATCCCTGCTGAAAATTTGGTATGCTTATATTTGGCTTGCAGAGTGTGTATATAGGTTCTTATTTGCAGATATCTAAAATAGTCTGCTTGTCTTAAAGAATATTCCTCCTTAATCTGGGCAAATTCCACTACAGTATCTCCAACTAGAAACTGATTCAGGGAGTACAGGCCAAGTCTACACCAATTCTTAAAAGTAAGATCCTGCCTGGGTGGGGAGAATACTGGGTCCCAAGCGAACCATCTTAGTGGCCAGACCTCTTCATCTAATCTATGTTTAGTCCATAGGCGTCTTAATGACCCCACTGTATTTCTTACGGGACAACAGCGGAGTATTCCCATCTCTCACCTGGGTCCCCGGTGTCACCACTCTCACCCCTAATGGTATCTCATCTGTCAAGGCCACTTCTATTGCCTTCCAACTAGCCTTTTATGTTCTGACTGACCACATGAGGGCCCATCTTAATTGGGTGGCCAAAAAGTAGTCCTCTAAATTAGGGACATTTCGGCCTCCATACTTCTTGTTTGTCTGTAGTATTGTGTTTTTGATTCTAGGTTTCCTGTTATTCCAGATATATCGTGTAAGCATCCTTTGCCAGATTTGAAATTGTTTTTTATGAATTTTTATTGGGAGGCACTGGAAAAGGTACAAGTATATAGGGAGAATGTTCATTGATACTGACTGTATCCTCAAGTACAGGGGTAGATTTAGAGCTTCCCATCTTTTAATATCTTGCCTGATCTGGGCTATTATTGGTTCAAAATTAACCGAGTATATTGTTGTTAAATGTTTTGGAATTTGGGTGCACAAGTATTTTATTCTCCCCCATTCCAGTTTATGTCCAGCATTCGCACTATGTTTGTAGAAGGGTTATAATGAAATTTGAGAACTTCTGTTTTATTTTTATTTAGTGTATATCCTGAGTATTGACTGAATTTGTCTATAAGGGACCATATTTTAGGGATGGATATGTCCAGGTTAGTAATATATATAGGAGGATGTCATCCACATGTAGGGATATTTTATGTTCTTCCTTCCCGTCAACCTCCCTCACCCCTCCCTCTATATCACCTGGGCTAGGGGTTCTGATCCTCCTCCTTGACCTCCCCCACTACCCCTCAGCTTGCTCTGACCCCCACCCCGGTTTCTAGCGCCATGCTTCCCCATATTTTCCCTGATTTCCGAACCTTGCCTCTTGTCCCCCCTTCCCTCTCGAACCGCTCCAGTCATACATGCATCCCCTGCAGCGCTCCCCTCCTCCACTAGCAGACATAGCAGGTTGAAACGGCTGCTGAGCCTAATGCCTGACCCCAAGACTCCCTATCCCGACCCACCTGCCCCATCCTGGGTCCCTCTGTCCAACCCCAGATGCCTGCCTGCTTCTTTGGGAGTTTCTTCCTTTTGTACCTCCTCTGTCAGGGTCCCCATGTGCTCACCCCACCGAGTACCCCCCGCGCTCTTTACCAATGTCCATCTTTAGTACTTGGTGCAGCCACGTGATGACCCTTGTCCATTTCCCCACCTCCATACTAACATACTAAAATGCCAGCAGAATAGGACTAACAGTCTTCGTGGTTCTGCTCATCTGGTCGGCCTCCACCCTGGGTGCTGACCTTGCTGCCTCCTCGCCTCCTCTGGCTTCTCCCTTCCCAGTTCCAGATATTCTTGCTGCATTGGATTTTGCTTCCAGAACCCTTCCCCTGTACCTGTCCCACCCCCTCTTGAACCCCTCCACTGTCTCTGCCTCCACCAGCCCCTAGGCAGCGCATTCCATGACTCCACCACCCTCTCTCAGTGAAGCAGCACCTCCTCCTTTCTCCCTGAATCTTCCCCTCAGCTTCCACCCATGCCCTCTAGTGGCCCCTCCTCCTTCCTTCAAGCACCCTGACTGTTCCTCCCTATTTACCCTCTTCGTACCTGAAGACCTCTATCATGTCCCCCTGGTCCCTTCTCTCTTCCCAGATCTCCTAGCTGCCTCCTAATCCCCTCAACCTCCTCTCTGAGCTGTGCCAGCTGGTAGCACACTGGGCTACCACTGAACTTCCAAGCCCAGTCAAGTATCACGGCCGCACCGCACCCTGTGCACACAACCACCCTCTCAAAGATGCCAGCTCTACAGATATGTGGTCCCATCCCCCTCATAGTAGATTTCTCTGAGTGAACCACCAGGTTCCCCAATGATCAGCGCTACAGTACCTACACAATAATCAGGGCTGCAGTAGCTAAATGATTCACTGCTAGATCAGGCCACGCCTATCTCATGACTCCATTCCCTTCAGTTATTTTATAAGAGTTCGGGGTGGGGGGAAGAGACCATCACAGCTCCTTTTCTGCCTAAGTCCCTGAATGTGGCTGGGCCTACCCTTTATAGCCCAGTCGCAAGTTCAAAACTGGCACCCTGGACTCCAACTGGCTCGCAGTCCCCATGGCTCCAGCAGCCCCACTCTCTCTAGCCCTGACCCGCTGCCAGGAAAGGCTTGCCCTGGGTCTCCTCCTGCTGCCGATGCAGCTCCGGCTCCTCCTGTCGCCAATGCGGCCCCCAGTGTGCTCTCCTCGACGATGCAGCGAGTAACCGCCCCTGCTCCTCCAAAACAATCACAGCTCCTTTTCTGCCAAAGTCCCTGAATGCGGCTGGGCCTGCCCTTTATAGCCCAGCCGCGGGTTCAAAATTGGCGCCCTGGCCTCAGATTGGCCCACAGTCGTCCTGGCTCCCGCAGCCCTGCTCTCTCTAGCTCTGGTCTGCCGCCAACTGCAACCACCAGGAAAGGCTTGCCCTGTGTCACCTCCTGCTGCTGATGCAGCTCCGGCTCCTCCTGCCATCGATGTGGCCCCCGGTGCGCTCTCCTCGCCGACGATGCAGACAACAACCACCCCTGCTCCTCCGAAACAATCACAGATCCTTTTCTTACATGCACAGTACATCAGAGTGTTCAAAGTTGATAGTCATCATTTATTGCTGTTGGTATGTTACCAGTAATGAAGAACTTATTTTCCCTGTAGTCAGTCAGAACACAGTCCCACGAGCAGAAGGAGAGTGGCTTAACCAAGCGAAGTACGGACGTAAATACTTGATCTGGTGCGCTCCTGCATGACACTAGGGCACTCTGTGAAGCTCCAAGGTGGTAAACTCACAAGGAACACTAGGAAGCACGTCTCCCAGAGGGAAATCTGTGGAATGGCCTACCCACAGAGGCAATACAGGCCTTAAAGATAACCCTTGGAAAATATCCACTTACCAATAATGCCTGCACTGCATATTTATCATGCGGGTTGGGGGGCTCGATGGAACCAGAAATTACTGTTACAATTATGTTAATTCAAGTCCACAACAAACCAAATGCATCTCTGTGCTACGTTACAGCTAATGACATGTGCACAGACATTTCAATGTACAGATTAATTTCCTAATCACATTTTTTATTATTTTCATATTTAAAACTCTTTCAAGCCCAACTGAGTACATCAGAAACTGGTTAACACAAGTGTACTAGGCTTGGAGAGCACAAGAAATCCATTAGCTATGAACAAAGTCCAGCGAGGTGGAAGCCTTTTCACCACGTCATCACCGATGATCCCTGGCACTGACGATGGTTACAACGGCTTCTTGGACTTTTGTTCCTTGCTCTTTTATGGTCTTTACAATAAAGAAATCTCAGCTGTGACATAAATGTCACAGTTAAACAAGTACAGCCAACAGCAAGGGTCAAATGTTCAAAACAGGATTCATCAGTGCAGTTTTTTTTTTTTTATTTCTGACTTATAATGGCCAAAATGAACTCAGCATGGGGTACATACTGTCAAATTAATAATCAGACTTGCCTCAGGCCTTGGACCTTCCCAGATGGTCATTAAAACATTGCAAACTACCCTATGCCTCTATTGTTAATGGTGAAATAAATCAGAATAGCGCCTGGAGGTCAAACACAGCACCTCTGGAGGAAGCACTGGGTCATGCAAAGTGTCTACAGGGACAGATTGAAAATGTTTCTGAAAGATGACTCAAAGGGCTTTCCAAGTTGCTGGTAAAGCAGTAGGACATTGGCCCTAAAGCTGGACCTCAAATCATTATTGATGCAACACAGGGTGCCCTAGGGCCAACTGGGCAGATCTTACGAAGATCGTCTGAAGGCACTCAACATGTTCTCACTGGAGAAGAAGGATGATAATGATAGAGACCTTCAAGTTCCTGAAGGGAATAAAGCGAACTGCAGGGAGCTATTTATCAGGAGTACTGTGTCAAGAACCAGAGGTGACAAGTCAAAATGGGGGGTTGGGGGAGTTTAACAGGGATGTGATGAAGTTCTTTTTACAGAAAGGGTGGTGAACCCATGGATCAGTCTGCCAGCGCAGGTGGTGGGCGTAAAGACAAGTGGTTTCAAGTATGACTGGGACTGAGTGAAGGGTCCAGTGGTTGCTCAACTTGGTAGCAGTAGGGAGAGTAGCAATGGGGTGGAATGGGAAGGATAAAACCCCATACAGACAGCAGGGCCTGGTACAGATATGGAATTCTGGATAGACTAGATGGACCTTTTGCAGTCATTGCCTATGTGTCTATAAGAATTGCTCCCAAATATTAAAAAAGCATCAGGTCAGGCCGGCCCAGTGGCGTGGAGGGCTGAGGCATCATGCTCCACCTCCTACCATGCTGATGACACATGTTGTGGTGCAGCGGGTCACCGTGTTCGGCTGGAGAGAGGATTGAGCCTCTGGAGAACAGCTCTCCTCTCACAGGAGGTATCCTGGCAGTCCTCCGAATGACTGCCCACAGGTGGAGGCTGGAAGGTAGGACGGCCAGGGACCCAGCATCGGAAGTAGGTGCTGCGGGACTCCGCAGCATGCGTACGCCTCCATGTACGCCGTTAATGTGTTGCGCCCCAGCAACAGGGGAGTGCAGAAAACAGACAAAGACGCAGCGGCCAACAGGCAGGAGAATCGGTCTCCTCAGGCACCATGTCTGTCTGGCCAGCCAGACACCTCTGAGCCGGGAGGTGTGTAATCTGGTGGACGCTGGGCGACGAGGCTGGGGGGACCAATAGGAGTCGGCTGCCAGGGAGAAACAGAACATGAAAAAGAAAACAAACAAAAAAAAAACATCAGACCATGTTGGGAGACAGCACTGCAGATTACTTTGTTTTGCACTCAACGAGGGGATGTAAGTTATACAAAAAAAAAAAAACAACAACAAACAAAAAAAAATATTTCCAAGGAATATTACTCAAATATCGGTGCATGCTGCGAATACTGCCTAATTAATAAAACTGTGCAATGAGGATTGCCATCTTTATTTGTTCACTTAATGACATTATTATAGTGAGCCATGCCATTCCACCGAGACCAGCCAGGATTCCCATAGGATAGCATCATCATGAGGGGCAGTCTCAGGGTGACAATGCCATAGACTTGCAACAATATGGTTTTCTTCGCCTCGAGGTGAGAGGGAATCAGAACCCTCTGTGGCAGAATACACTGGTTTTGCATACAGTTGCTCATCCTGTATTTTTTATAATGTATAGTATTATAAGTATTGTGTACAGTTCTGGAGACCTCATTTGAAGAAAGACATAGCGCTGCTGGAGAGGGTTCAGAGGAGAGCAACCAGGATGATTCAGGGCATGGAGGGGAGGCCTTATGAGGAGAGACTGGAAGAGCTTGGGCTTTACTCACTGGAGGAGAAAAGGGATAGGGGAGACATGATAGAGGTTTTCAAGTATGTAAAAGAAATAACCAGGAGTGGAACCAAAGAGCTGTTTAGGTTAAAGAAGAGGGGAACTACCAGGTGTTATGAGTGGAAGCTGGAGGGTGGAAATTACAGGGGGGACCGTAGGAGGCATTTTTTCACTGAGAGGGTGGTGGAGTCATGGAATGCGCTGCCTGGGAGGCTGGTGAAAGAGGGCACAGTGGAGGGCTTCAAGAAGGGGTGGGACAGATACAAGGGAAATCTGAAAAAAAAAATAAGGCGACCCTTTTGGGGCTGGGGGGGTGGTGGTAAGGCGAGCAGCCACTAGGTTGCTAGCTTTCGAGCAAACAAGACAAGACCATTTGGCCTATTGTGCTGGCTCTTAGTATGTTATGAAATGTGCACACAGTTCTTTTGCTTTCAGAACGAAACTGACTTGTGCGGTCTCTAGAGGTTTCAGAATGCTACTGTACCACTGAAGGGTACAATTCACATTTCACGACTTCTGAACTGTGGTACAACAACACCTGAAAGGAGTGGGATTCTATATAGTATAATGCTTTAACTATACACTGTAATATGGTACTGGGCAGACCAATATTATTCATTTCTTGTTATTATAATATATAGGGAATACATAGTTCCACTAGTGAGTGGTAAGACCATAACGTACAAGTGGCGAAGCTACAATACGCTACCAAACTTGCGGAGCTCACTTAAGGTTAATCACAATTCAGGCTGATAAATGGTGCAATTCACTCCAGCCCACTGCATATCCTCTATATACCACACTACTGAGTGTGTTTTCATTGCCGATTTACCATGTTTCCCACCCCTGCAAGGCTTACCCTCCAGTTAAACCGTGCGTTGGTGGGAGCCTGTATTATTGACCGTTTTCCTTTAATGTTGACCAGGGCCTGCAACATCAAGTGGACCAGTGGCCCAGGAGATCCCTTTGGCACAAATCCTAGCCATGCTCAGCAAAATCCAGGCGACGGGAGAAGAAACTAAGCGTGCCGTGGAAGCTAAACTAACTGTTAATGAAACTACCACCCAAGAAAACACGGCAGCTATAAAAGATCTGGCTGAGGCAAATTCCCATCAGGCAGCGTGTAACGCTGCATACGTCCGTGATCTCACCTTTCTAAAAGCAAAAGTGGAAAATCTTGAGAATTCAGACAGATGGGATAACATCCGCATAGCTGGATTTCCTCCTAGATTTGCTGGATCAACTGATATCCTACAGGCTGTGACCCGACTGATCTTTCAGGACCTTCAATTGTTACCGCCTGACGCTGGCATTAAAGTCCTTAAAATATCTGCGATCCCGCAGCAGCCTAGACCAGGTGGTGACCCAAAGCAGAGGCCTCTTACAGCAACTGCCACACTTTCAGCCTCGGACACTTGAATAGCCTTGCTTCAAGCAGCAAGAGGTGACAGAGTCTGGGAAGGCAGCCGCCTTGCTTTTTTACCCATGGACCTATCCGCACAAACACAGTCCAGAACGAAAGAGCTACAACTTGTCAATAAAGAGCTACTGCAACATGGAATGGAGGCCAGACTTAATTATCCTGCTAGACTGCAAATCCAACATGTGTCAAAATCGCACATCTTTGCTGACCCTGCTTCAGTAGCTTTGTTTGCAGAAAAGTTAATCGGATTGCCGAATTCCTTCTAAAGTTACCTCCGATGAGGAAGGGTGAAGTACTGTAATTAAGTTGTGTTCTGGGGGTCAGTTTCTTTAGCTGGGGAAACTCCATCATCCAGCAACATGTTATTGAGTTGAGGGCCATTGTTGTTTAGGAGCTGATAATTATAGCCTAATTCCAAGATTTCAAAGAGTTAATTACCTATTTCTCTTATATTTAGTTACTGTTATCCATACTCGCTGCTCCGTTTTCTAATGTTCGTGTTAAAACAGATCTCAGTAAACCTAAGTTAGGTTTGCTAACGATGGTGGTTTAGACCACTTCTCAGTTTGTTAACATTAAAATACTTCTAGCAGATATTCTTAACCCATATGGCAAGATGCCTGGCTTTGCCACAGAATATGGGGGAATAAGTGCTGTGTTCAGGCTACTGTTTATAATTCTTGTCTATAGTTAGTTATTCTGCCCTCCACCGCCTAGTAGTCCTGCATGGGACCGGATATCCTGGTTTAGTTCACATTTTGTAATATTATGAGGCGAGAGTGTGGCATTGTCCTATGGGATAATCAGATTGGAATTTACTCATGTTAATACTGATTTGGTGGGTTCCCACTGAATGGACATTGTAGCCTTGTTTTAAAAGATCTGGATTGAGATGTCTGTACAGTTAGTGTGGAGGTCTGTGTACCACGTTTCCTATATTTTATATAATACAGTGTATACTGTACTATCATAAAGCAATAAATACAAAAATCAATCCCCCACGCCAGGATGCAGCACCTGAAGAAACCCTTGTGCCACTCTGTAAAGCAGCCATTTATTTATTTATTTTTAAATATCTGTTAGCCACACATTAGGTACCCTAAAGAGCCAGAATCACTTAACATTTCCACAATCTTCAGTATATAAGTAAATAGAAATTTAAATGCCTGTAAATGTTCTTTTTCTGACTGCTGGTCTCCGGGCTCATAACCAGTAGGAGGTCCTTCCTGCTACCATGTGACAGGCAGGAAAAAGATCTCTGCAGGGGAACCAGATCCTCCCCTCTGCATCCTGTAGCCCTCAGTTTTTCCAAAGTATGTGTCCCCTGAAGTAATACATCACTCAAATAAAAAGAAGAAATGCTAATCTGCACTAGCAGCCTGGAAGGGCAGAGTTTAAACACTCTGGGCAGATGACCAACAGCCAACATTCTGGGAGGGGAAGAGCCCGGAAACGAGCAGTCAGACAAAGAAAACTTACAGGTATTTAAATTTCTATTTCTTTCTCCTAAGCTGGTCTCCGGGCTCATAACCAGTGGGGAATACTAAAGCAGTACATCCCCTTGCTTCCCGAGTGGGAAGAATGTTAGTAGACCTTTATGGGCCCAGCACCGATTGAGGGACCCATCAACCAAAGGACGCCTCAGCGGAGTCGGACACATCCAATTTGTAGAACCCTGCCAAGGAATGGATGGATGCCCAAGTGACCGCTCTGTGAAAGAGTGCTGGAAAGGCTTCTCCAAATTCTGCCTAGGAGGTAGCCACTGCTCGAGCTGAATGCACCCCCAACGGGCCCAGCAGAGAAACCCCTGCCTTCTGGAAGGTGATGGATATGAGAACAGCTCCATCTGGACAAAGAGACCCTTGATGCTTACTTGCCCATATTCTGCCCCGAAGGAAAATGAACAGACTTGAAGACTCGTATATGTACTTCCGATTTCCTGATGTAAAACTCAAGTGCTCTCCTCTAGCCAAGAAGGAGAAATTCCCTCTCCTTCTCACTCTTAGAGCGAGGACACAGGACAGAGAGATTCAATTCCTGGTTGCAGCGGAAAGGAGATAACACCTTCAGCAGAAAAGATGGCTATGTTCGCAGAATCACTGAGTTCTGGAGGAACATGGTGCATGGCTCTCTGGAAGACAGAGCTCCCATCCCGCTGATGCGGCAAGAAAGACTACCTCACTGTGAGAACGACGACGGATGTTTCCTTGATAAGCTCCAATGGGGCCCTGGTGAAGGCTCAGAGGACCCGGCTGAGTTTCCAATGTGAGATGATGAGCTTTACTGGAGGACACTGCAGTGTTCTACTCTCCAAAACTGACTGATGTGAAGGTGCGCACCAAAGGTCTCCCCTGAGTCCGCATCAGGAGTGTACCCAGAGCTAAGATGATGTAGGGACATCTGGACTAATCATGAGAACCATGGCCGGGACAATGAAGATTTATTAGGAATAGCTCCACCTGGTCTAGGGCAATCTTGTGCAGGATCCTTGGGATTAATAGAAATGGATTCTTGAGATTAACAGAATTGGAGGAAGTCGTACAAGAGATTGCCGGACCCCAGTCTAGGGAGAAGGCATCCTGTGCTATGGTCAGCGTGACCCGATTAGAGAGCAGGGCTGGGGAACTTGCAGCATCACCAGCTGGTGAAGAACTACCTGCAGGAGGCCTCACCATGCAGCGAGGAGGTGGAAGGCGCTGACCTTAGATCCCATTCTCCCGGGAGGACATCCTGACTTAACCAATCCTCCGTGATGTTCTCCTCACCTGGTATGTATACGGCCACCATACCTATCAGGCGATGCTCTGCCCACTGGAAGAGCAACTGGGTTTCTTGTACCATCTGAGAACTCATGTACCTCCCTGGTGATAGCAGCCCACTGTGGTTCAATTGTCTGTGAGGAAGAGAACATCCTGGTTGGAAATCTGAGCCTCGAATCTCTGAAGTGTCAGGAGATATCTCCAGCATGTTGATAATGTAGCGGGTCTCTACCCTCGACCACTTGCCTTGTGTTGAGAACTGATCCAGATGACCTCCCCAGCCCCGAAGACTGGTATTGTTAGTAATTCTCCCCTGGTAAGGATGCCCCAGCTTGAGACCCTTCATGATGCTGGAACAACGAGTCCCCCAATGCAGGGATGTTTCCACCTGGCAATAGCTTGGCCCAGACTGACCCTTGGCTGGGACCCTGGTGGAGCAGGTTTGACTGGACCTATACTTGAATCTGCTGGCCCAGACTGACCTTTGACTGGGATCCTTGATGTAGTAGGTTCGACTGCAGGGGACACATGAGAACCAGAGCCCAGGGAACTTAAGACTGCCAGGGAGACATCGTTCCTGTGAGCTGTGTGAAGGTGTGGGCTGAAAGGCATTGAGCCACTTGGTATTTGCTGAAAAGAACCCTGAGGTCCCTGAACTTAAAATCCATAAGGAAAATCTTTAATTTGGGATATTCTGAAGATCACTCCTCAATTATTCAGACTCTGGGATGGTTAAAGAGATAGCTGTTTTGTGGTGATCAGGAATCCTATCCACTAGGAGGCAGTATAGCACAGTGGTTTACGGCTCTGAGCTGCAAACCTGGAGACCTGGGTTTGAATCCCACAGCCCCCACTTGCATACTGTGTGACCCTGAGCAAGTCACTTAACTTCCTTGCGCTCCCAGGTTGCACCTGGAAACAAGCTTCAGCTTAGTGTGCCCCTCCTGGTTAAACAATGCCCCCCAATAGAGGAGGGGCGCTGGATGACCTCCATCACTGCCCTAGTTTGCTCGCACTGTGGGCTTTGATCAGAATGACGCTATATAGGATATGCAAAATGCACCTGCAATTCTACTGAGACCAACTAATCTCCCCGATGGAATTCCCTGAAGATGGATACGAGGGTTTCCATCTTGAATGTCCTGTGGCGGATGAAGTCGACCAGACATTTTAGGACCCATACAGGCCCGAGAACTTTAGAGTGATTTGGGACTATGAAGAACAGTCAGTGAATGTCCATGTTCCTTTCTATGCTGGGCACTCACTCGTTTGCTTGTGCCTGTACAAGGTCTGTGATTGCTTGAAGCGTTCATACTCTTTGTGGCTAAGGGTGAGGGCACCACATGTGGTGAGAGGGCCCTGCTTCAAACTCTAGGAAGTAACCCTTGCGCACTATGTCTGGCACCCCACTGACTGTGGTGGAGCCAACCCTTTCCTCGAGAAAACTGGAAAGCTTGCTCCCTACTCGAGGATGAGTCCGAGCCTTCACTGTGACCATTCTGGCCTCTCAGACGCTGCTTCTTCCTCCACTGAATGCACGCTGGATGCGGGAGATGACCCAGGTTCGTCTGCCTGAGGCTGATTTAATTTGTCCTTGGAGTAGAGATGGGCTTGAACATTCTGTCTGGATCCCGACAACCAGGGTTCGTACCTGCCCCTGGAATGTGATGTATAAGCTTTCGTTGTTTCCCTTGATTCTTTTACCACCTCATTTACAGCCGATCCAAACAGGGGATCTCCCTCGTAGGGGGACTTCACCAAGTATGCCTTGGTTACCTGTCCACCTGCCATGCCCGCAGCCCTAGGTGTGTCGAGTTGAAGTGAGTTAAAACATGGCTCTTGCTGCACATCTGGCAGCCTCCTTCGAGACGTCAGCTGAGAAGGTAGAGACTAGCCCCATGAGCTGTAATTGCTGCGGGTGGGCCTATTTATATCTGGCTCATCAGCAAGCTGGAATGCCAGGTCAGTGGCCCATGGTAGTGCAGCTCATGCTGAGAACAGGCTGGCTGTAGCTGCCTTTAGGGAGGCTGTGGTGGACTGAAGCGCCTTTTTATAGGGCGACTCCACCTTCCTATCCCCTAGGTCCCGCAAGAGAACCCCACCTTCTGCTGGGATAACTTTTTTTTTTTTTTTTCCTTTCTTCTCTCTCTTCTTCCTTTTTTCAGGAGATCCTCTACGGCCGGAGGAAAGGAAAGAATCGTTATCAGCTTGGCAGCCGATCGCTACCTTTGGGGGTTTAGGAGCTGACAAGGGAACCCAATGAAACTCCTCGGTCACCTGCTTAATGAAGAAATCAAGGTCATCTAAGACCAAGTTTCTGGATGGAGAGTTATCTGAGACACAGTCTTTATTCGGTAGTACCCCTTCTGGGGGTACCAAACTGACCTCTGACGGACTTGGGGACCTGTCCCATTGGACGTTTTCCACTGCGGACATCCTTGAATCTGCTCCCAGTTCGAGACCTCTTTCTTCCCCTATGGTACCGAGAGGAGAGGCGCCCCTCCAAGGCCGAAGATGGGGAAGAGTAGCGCATTGGGGTAGCCTTCCTGTGGGCCCTACGATCTGGGTAAGATCAAGGCATGGTGGGTTGGGTGCGAAGGCCGTTAGGCTTTCCCGTTATGTCTGGGGCCAAGTCAGATGAAAAACAACGATGCCCCTAGAGGAGGAAGAGGATACCCGATTGGGCTCTGCTGCCCGAAATTGGTGCTCCTGCGAGACCATGGTGGAGGTCTTCTGGACCTCCTCAGACCCTGCAGCTGCAGCACTCTAGGCATAGCGAGCAGGAGAAGGTGACCAGTGACGGAATCTACATCAGTGGCACTTTCTGCCGCTTGAGTGTTTGTGCTATGCTCCCGAAAAGCCCTTGCAGACCCTTTGCACAGGACTGTGGCAAGAGTCCCTAATGCAGAGTCCTGCTAGCACTGCCACCTGGAGCCAGGGTCTTTTGGTCCAAATGCTCTTGAAGAGTCACTGATTAGCGAAATTAGCAGGAGCTCAGTGACACGTTGTTATCATCGCCTTCCCCTCTCGATCGCCTTGGTGGGACTTGCTGGGGCAGCAGCCAACTCACGAGCTGTTGTTCATCGCGAGCCTGTGGACCAGGGGACTTGTCAGTAGGCTGCAGCGTTGACTGCTTGTGTACCAATGGCCATCGAATGGAGGATGAAGCGCGGCTCTTCCGGAGCCAAATTTAACCCCCGCTGCTGCAGAGCGTGATCGCTCCGAAAGGCTACCTCCATTGTTCGTCGACGAGCCTGAGGACTGGGGGCTTGTCGACAGTAAGCAGGGTCGATGGCATCTGATCACTCCAATGAGCTTTCCCCATTGTCCGAAGAGCCTGAGGATCAGGGGGCTCGTGGACGGTGAGCAGCGTCGATGGCCTGTGCAGCAGTGGCTGTCAACGAGGAGGATGAAGTGCGACTCGTCCGGAGCCAAAATAAAATTTTGCAGATAGCGGGTCCCCTATTCCTGCATCCTGCCAGTCTAAGGAAGCGGACTACTGGTGGAGGGACAATGTAAAACCTGGCTCATGCTGCACCGTGTGAGCTGCTCAAGGTGTGGGGAAGGGCTGTGATTGCTGAGTCGAGAAGAGAAAGATGAGCCAGTCTGTACAGCATGCACGGCTGAGACTGGGATCCCTCTGCTAGGTCTGCGATTTCCTTGAGAGGAGTCCTGTTGTGCCTCATGTGCCTCCCTCCTGAGAAGATGACCGTGGGGGGCAGTGATGCATAGCCCTCAAAGCGCAGGAAGGAGGAGGAGGAGATAGGAGCCAGTCTGTTCAGCATGCACTGCTAAGACTGGGCTCCCTTTAGAATCAGAGCAATGCTGGACAAGATTCCCCACTGAAAATGCTCTTCTTTAATAAAAGTAAACTGCACTTAGTTTGATGACTTCAGCTCTGTCACCTCAGTGACAGAGCCCTACTCTTGACAGGCAGGAAGTAAACTGAGGGCTACAGGATGCAGAGAGGAGGATCTGGTTCCCCTACAGAGATCTTTTTCCTGCCTGTCACGTGGTACCAGGAAGGACCTCCCACTGGTTATGAGCTCGGAGACCAGTCTAGGAGAGAGAATTTAAATTTTTTTCCCCTTTTATTAAATTTTTTTTTGTTAACTCTTTTTCGCTCCAGTCACGGCTCGTGTGGCCATCTCTCAGGCATCCAGTTTTTTTTATCCTGCCCGCCTGTGGATCTCTTGGACTGTACCCCCCCCCGGGAGCCAGCACCCCTGGTTCCACCCACCCTGGGAGGGTAGCCGTACTACGCCCCTTGAGCTCTCTTAGAAGGCAGACTCTGACTGCAGGTGGGACCGGAGGTAGGAACTGGAAGGTCAGCCGAGGAGAACCCGACAGAGGGCATGGGGGACTGGTGCCGTCACCTGCCCCATGAGCCAGGTTTTTTTTTTCCCTTTGTTCTGCACTGTCCCCCCATCCCGCGTGGGCACGCCCAGGCGCATGGCAGCCCTGCCAGTAAGATTACATGCAGCCCAGTGCTCTGCGACGCCCCCGATCTCCACCAGTGGCTGGCTCCGATACCACCCCCCCCGGATAGGACAGCAGCCTTATGGGCGCTCAATCCAATCCCTCCCCTGCTGACCCCCAGCACCCGAGCTCACTCCCGAACTCCAGTCGCCAGTGTGGCGCAAGGTGTGGTGTCCAGCGCCTCAACCCTCAGTGCCACCAGGCCAGCCTCTTTTTACTTATTAACACGGTCATATACATTTCCACATGTTGAATACGTTATTCAATCGGCCATCTAGTCCCCCTAATGCCAACAGATTCTCCCACCAACCTGTTCACACAATCAGAAATATAAACTTTAAAAAAAATGCACAGTTCAACAGACCTGATCACGCAAAAAAAGAAAAAACTTTTGTTGCTAACGAGCCGTACATTGCCTTTTATTATGAGATCCAAAAACTGATTTCATGTTTATCAGCACACATCTTGAATCTTAGGTTACAGTTCGAGTTTTCAAGATACAACACAAAATCATTCAATTCAGACAGGCTGCCCCTTCAAATTATAATAATATCAATTATAAAAAAGGTCTGAGAAATTGAGCTTTCTGATTGGCTGCAAACATTCTAACAGCCTTATGTTAACCTTTTATTAACATACATGTAGAGCTTAACCATATGCTGACCATGATTTAACACTGTTTAAAAACATTTTTTATTATAATAGCAATAAGGCACTCCCAGGGATTATGTTAATGGTCAGTTAATCACCCTCTAGGGGCATGTGGCACTCGGCTACACCCTGTGCCACAGTACACCCCTAGAAGGTGGTTAACAGGCCATTAACATAACCCTTGGTCATGCCTTATTGCTTAATAAAACATTTGTAAAAGTCCAGCTTTTCAAAATACATATTAATGTCTGAGTCAAATATGACCTTCTTCTCCCATCTTGTTAAATACAAATTAGCCAGACTAGGGGCTAATGTAGCCCCCTACATTTAAAACAGAACTATAGTGTGGGACTTGGAACCTCTGGAAAACCCCTCATCTCAGCACCACATGGTGGTACCAGACTCATGGAGGAACTAATTTACATAAACTCACAATATTTTTGTTAAACATTTTTTCCTTCTATATAATTGCTTAAGTACCCATTTAATAAGCACAATAAGACACTTTAGGGATATGCGTTGTGCTGTCACAATGCACGCCCAGAGGCTAAAGGCACTCACTCTGCCTGTGGCGGTACATCTCACAACACTCTTGGACACGCGTTATGACAGCACACCCCATCATGTCTCATTGGTTGCATAATCAACTAGTTGTGACTTTAGAGAACTCACCAATTAATAGCTGTAAAATGTTTTCCTTGGTTAACTATGCTCAGCTGATTCTCATCAGGCCGCTCTTGCTTTCAAGATTGCATCCTACTGAACTCTAATTAGTCTGGTCTCCTTATGCTGAATGGACTTGTCGCACCTTTCTGGCTCACTCCCTACACCAACGCTAACTACTGTATAGTGTTGTAACGAATACAATATACCCAGAAATACATAAATAAGAATCTAATTCTATCTCAGGGTTCTGGTGACGAATATAAACCGTAAGTACAAAACCAAAGATCCAGGAGAACGTGACTCTGCCAAAAATATTGTAGACGGGAGGAATTCTTATGTAGGCAGAACGTTCCTCAGCAACACCACTTGCATTCTAAGGGGTACGTCAGCATTCCTAAGATTTGGAGGGGGAAAAGAGAGAGAGAATTAAACAACAGAAGAAGAACGGAAAGCAGAAGTTCTGTGGCGTGAGGCATGGTGGATCTACAAACTCAGGACTTTCGAAGATGGGAGAGGAGTGAACAAAGAGTTGGACTAGACACTTTTCCACATCTGGACTATTTCATTCTATAGATGCCTGTGTATCCATTTTCCCTGTCTAGCTCTGCATTTCTAGTATCTTTCCTCCTGAAGTGTAGACTAGGGTCACACAGAGAGCTTTAATGGATTCCTCCTTTTTTGTTGTGGCAAAGTATGAAGTAAAATTGGGGCTGGCAGTGTGGCCTAGAGGTTAAGAAGTAACAAGCTGTGAATGAGCTTGGTACATCCAGCAGACGCGGTTTGATTCCACAACCTCCACTTGTATGCTGTGTGCCGGGCTCCAGATAAGGGGAGTACTGACCTATTTTACTCACCTCATTTTAGGAAATACTCTTCAAAAATGTTTTTTAATGAGTGCCGATACTCGGCCAACATTTGTAAATGCTTCACACTCCAAAGAATAGTGCTTCATAACATAACTGGTGATTCAAAAGGAGCATTTTTCCCCCAGATTTACAGCACTTGTACCCATCCAAATTTTGTTTTACTCATATTTTAAAACTGGTGAGTAAATTACTCCTACCTGCCAACATTATCTGCAGCGTTGTTGGCACCTGATCAGATTCAGTTCTTATTTAGGAAAAAAAATGTACTCCTCACTCCATTCCGTCCAGACGTTTGTACACAGCAGAATTTGGTTTTACTCGTCTCACTTTCAAAATGAAGAGTACAAGTACTCATCCCAAAAAATCTTATCTGGAGCCCTGACTGTGTGACTCTTGAGCAAGTCACTTAACCTCCCCTGTATTACCAGGTCACCCCTGAAAACAGGCACTTGTGCCTAGTGTTTGTTTAAAAGTTTATTTTTATACAGGTTGATTTGTTGGAGAATTAAATCCCCATTTACAACAAATTCCTGTGGCACGTAATTACAGTAACAAAAACAAAATAATAAATAAATATATACAACGTAAGGATTACATACAACCTAAAAACAATGACAACAAACATTCAGGTAGTCATGCAATTTAAGTTTAAATATGTGCAAATCAGAAATCTCAGTAATTTGAAAATACAATTCATTCCAAGTCTTTGCTAGACTATTCTGGAGAATTATATCCCCCATTCGATTTATAATTCGGATCATAGGCAATTTCCTGGATGTTTTCCTTAACCCAACAGTTCTCAAACTTTGTCATAGTGAGCCTCCCCTAAGCCATGGAAAAGATCTTGAGCCTCCCCCAAAATACTGAAATATTTTTGGGCCTCCCCATAGAAAAATAGCCTGCTTTTCACAGGTACATCAGGAATAAATTGAAACCTCTTTGCATACCTGGCTCTCATGTTAGCTTATTGTACCCCCCATCAGGACAACCTACTTGCTCCAATATTTTGACTCTCAAACCATTGTTACCCTTACTGCCATACCTCCATGGATCAGATTGCTTTCCATTTGTCCTCTAACTGGAATAACCTTCCTGATGACCTCTGCCTCTCCCCTGCTCTTAAGCAACTTCTCAGGGATCATTTTGCTCCCACCTGCTCTTATTCCTAGTACCTGTATGGTTAACTCTTGTATTTGGACAGTTTTGCTGCCAGCCTAATTAATAAATTGTTCCTTACATTGTTAGTTTATTGTTAATTTATTTGCACTTTTATTCATTTTGTATTGCTTGAGTGTTTTGCAGTTACATTCTGAACTGTATTCTCTCACTACCCTTCCTTGGGTACACCTGATATAAGCCATGGCTTAGTGTACAGTACCTTTCCCGGTCACAGACTTGTGAATAAATACATAAATTCACATACTATTATCCTCTTTCAGTTTGACTTATCCCTTCACACAAAATCTATAAAGTTCAAAAGTGATATATAATATTTTTTAAGACTTGCTTGAGCCTCCCCTGGAACAGGTTGGGGCCTCCCCAAGGAGGCTGGCCTCACCATTTGAGAACCCCTGCCTTAACCTATCCGAGTATGTCAAATTTGAATTCAAACATGTTAAGATGACTTAATGGATGTAATTTTTTGTGCTTAGGATAAATTAAACCATGACATATCACTGACCATAAGTACTTTCTACGTGCTACTGGGTGTAACCAATCAAGTTTTTGCTAAACCAAGCATCGATGAGCCCGGTATTTATTCTGTAATATGTAATTCCCCATTCTACAATAAGTCTGATCTAATTTATTCAGAAATTTCTGGTATTAATGCATATATAATGGAAATCCATAATAGAGTACAGGCAACAACAACTGTTTTACTAGTCTAGTTTTAATTTCCCTAGTCAGGCATCCTGACATGCTGCTGAAGGCTCCCAATCTTTGATTCACCTTTTTTATCTGTAATAAAATGTGTTTAGAAAAAGAAAAGTGGTAATCAACAAGAACCCCCAGATATTTATAAGTAGATACCGTCTGAACCTTGGTCCCATCTAGAAACTTAATCTGTAAATCTGTAAAATCCTTTTTTTTTTTTACATGTGATCCCACAAAAAAGATCATACTATGTGTCTTTCCAGCACTCATTAAAAAAACCTGAGTCTCTCATCCAGATCTCAATATTAGAGAAATCTGTTTGGAGCCGCTGTCTCAGGTCTCCGGGATCATCTGCAGATGCAACCAGTACAATATCATCTGCATAAATTAAAGTCTGACATCAGTACTAGTTATTTGAGTTACAAAGCTATTTATGTAGATGTTAAATAACACAGGGCCCAAAATAGAGCCTAGATACACCTCAGTATAGATCTAGGAGACCTGAGACAGCAACACCACAGACCACCCTTTGCCTACGATTAGATAAATAAGATCTAAACCATTGCAGAGACTCCTGTTGCATCCCGATATCTAGCAATCTATGCAAAGTGTTACATGGAGTACCAAGTCGAAGGCTTTACTAGTGGGACTTACCCTGTTACCAAAAAATGAAAAAGTCAAGGCACTTGTATAGTTATATTCATCTCTCTATGCATAGTTTTTATTCCGACGGTTACAGCTGTGTGTTCATTCTCTTATTGGTTCTTTTTATTGTTTTTTTCCCCATTCCCCCTAGTTCTCATGAACATTAGTGCCTAGTTCTTCTGTTCCATGCCTCTGCACTTCCCATTCAGCATACACAGCAATGAGGGGTTAACTGCACACTGTTCCCATTCTATTTGGGACATCTCCTGCCTGCCCATTTACCACACACTAGGTATCATCCACATATTAGCCTGCTCTTATTCATATCCCTCGTTGTTATTTATTGTATGAGACACAGAAAAACAAAACTGGTGAAAAAACATCCTGACCTGTGCTGCTATCACAATGTGACAGCCTGTGTCTACTGCTGCCTATCCCGTGGAGACAAGGAGGAAGACCGACACATTCCACAGGGGACTGGGCCACTGCTCACTCCTGTGTCACAAGTTGACTTCCTACCTCTACAGAAACGCAGGGAGGGAAGATCGTACAACAGCCATGTGACCAGCACTAGGAGTAAGACATTGTTATTTAACCCATCCCAGTTATCCTTCACAAGACATGGATACATCCAAGGGACTTGTGGCGGAACTACCAGTCTGGTCACTAATTGAAAACCTTATTTTTCCCATTACAGATGGGATATTTCACTCAGGTTTTTTTCCCTAATTTCATCTGAAACATATGTATCTGTCCACATTATGAATGGAATCTCCATGACTGGGCCATGAGTGAACTTGGCTACAAACCTGAGACCTTAATTTCTTTTAGTGAGTATGCACAGTTTATGAGGTTGGCAGAGAACTCCCCGATGGCAAGCTCGTTCGAACTTGGGCAGCGCGACGTCATGAGCGGTAGCGCTACCCTTGCACCATTGTAGCAGATGAAGGCATCATTTCAATACCACATGCTCATGCTCTCAAATTTAAATTCATGCTTTGATGAGGCACTATTAATTAAAAGCATGGTGCTTATGAACATAGAACGTGATGGCAGATGATGCTATACGACCTGTCAGCGCAGAAGGCTACCACTCGCCAAGTTGGCTGCCCCAGTTCGGGAACAAGCTAAAATCAGAGGGCCAGTCTGGAACATGAAGGTGAGCATTCCAGCAAAGACTTCTCCCCTTTGGGGTGGGAGGATTCCAGCCCTCGTCGTTATACCACACCATAGATGACCACAAGCGGAGATACATTCAAGGGTGTCTGCTATTGGGAATGATGCCAACACTGAAGCAAAATGTGCCCTAGTGTGCAAGCATGTCTGAAAACATTACACTGCCACTGACCTCGAGGTGGGGCGAGAGGTAAATTCTCCACCTGAATCAGACAGTGGCCTGCACTGCTCCCACAGGTTCCACCTGTTGACTCAGGTGGCTTGCTGACTTACAGCCTTAAAGAGATGCTTGCCCTCAAAGAAAACATGTTAAAACATATTTAAAGTATGACTGAGTCTGCATTCCATTCTATAAATTTCTCCTGCCCAATATTTAATTGCTAAGGAAATGTGCACGATAACATGATCTTTCTCATTTATAGCTCATCTGCCTCTATAGCGGACTCCTACTTTCTGTCATAACATCACAATCTGTTGCCATGGAGTAACTGTGACGTCATCAAACAGTCCATTATGACCTCAGGCAGGAGAATGCAACAGGTATAGATAAAACTCTTCAGGAGCAAAGATCCTGTTTTCTTGTTTATGTACAAATGCATTAAAAACTTGCCTGGTTACATACTGGACTACTGCAAGCGCAGAGCTATAAAATCATGTCTGGCTGCCTCCGATTTAGAATTTTGCCCAGTGAAATGTAAGCTGGAAATAGGTAGTCTTACTTTTTTTATTTTACAATGGGCCCAACCTTTGGAACAGTCTGCCTTCGAACTTCAGACCGTGGGTTGGTTAGATCTTGAGACGTAACATTCGTAATGGGATATACAGCCAGTCCAATCAGACCTTGGCCTGCTGTCCCACATGGGACACCAGGTGAAATATGGCCTTATGATTTTCTATACTGTATGTAATATTTTATGACAAGTTCCTTTTGCGGGAAATAAATCAACCTACATGTTGTGGGGAGGCAGTTCCAATGGGCCTTGAGCCTTCTTCTGCCTTAAAATACAGAGTAATTGTGTATTTTGTGCAATGCATACTTGTTATGCAAATTACTACATTTTATTGTGTAAATTTTACGTTAAGGGACCCATTGAAAATTAGCTTTGCTCAATTGAGTCTCCTATGCAAACCTGAAATAGGAATAAAATGTTACCTACCTAGAGCCCAATCACTGAAGCCCACCCACCCACTGCCCTTACCAGTCCCCTGTGTCTGTCCCACCCACACTGGAATGCCTCCACTGATCCAGCAGATTCTCTTGGTAGTTTGTTCCACCCGTCACCGTTTCCATGGAAAACATATTTTCCGATGTCCTTTTTATGCCTCCCCGTCAGCTTCTTTGAATTTCCCTGGTGCCTGTGTTTCCACTCAGCGTGATCAGCTTGCGGCTGTCCACCTAGTCTTCACCACATAAAGGTACTTTTACATCTCTATCATATCCCCACTTCTCTTCCTGCTTCCAGGGTGTACATGTTGCTGTTTTCCAACCTCCCCAACTAGGATGGCCATTTTCGTTACCCTCCTCTGCAATGCCTCCACCCCTCTCCCCATCTTTCCTCAACTGTGGTCTACAGAACCACACACAGTACGCCAAGTGTGATTCAACCAGGGAGCTGTACAGGGCCAGGATCACCTCCTTCCTCCTAGTGCTAGTCCCCCTTCCTATGTACCCCAGCATTCTATATGCCCTTCCTATTTGCAATGGATCATTGTTTTCAAGCAGTCTCTAATTAATTTATGACACTAGGTCCCTTTCTCTCATTCTCTCGGCCTCCACTCCTCCCATTCTCTTCTTGGGTTTTGGTGCCTACATGTACTACCTTACTTTTATTTGCATTCAATTTTAATTGCCATTCCTGCAGACCATTATGGTGAACTTTTATCTTTTAGATGCAGATTACTATAGGGAACAGCTACGTAATAGGCTCAGGGAGAAAGACAAATACATAAAGTAGCAACAATGTGACTTTTTTTTTTTTTTTTTAGGACCAGACTGGTCAACTCTTTTACTTAACTGCTCTCCTCACTGTATAACATTCAACTTGATGCACTGGATGTGCAACAGGGTTATTTCCTAGTAGAAACCTCTTGATCTTAATCTACACAGAGGATAATGCCTGAGTAACAGTGGTTAACCATGACGTAATCACCTCAAGCAGTTGCCAGGACAACCAAGTAAACCTCAAGAGCGCAGCTCGAGAGGCTTACACTTGTCATAGCAACCGCTAGAGGTGATGACGTCCGTGGTTGACCACTGTTACCAGGCATTGCATTTTATAGTGCATGTAAAAAACTAGCCACGGGAGGAGTATTTTTTTTTTTTCTCCCTTCACTGTGCGTTTTTTCTCCTGCTCGGCTATGAATGCCTCCTGGTTTGAATGTTGAGCAACTGAAGTGCTGAAATTAGCCACTGCGATCTATATTGCAGCGGGTCTGTAACTGTCTGAATGGAATGTGTGTTTTGAACGAATGTCCAAGCAGCAGATCACCCTTCTTTTCCAAGAATTTTGACAGGTGGTGACATTCTATCCTGTAATCCCATCATAGTTAAGCAACGTTTACAGCATACTGATGTCATAATGAGATTATATGGTTATAAGACTGAAAACAGGAGTTAATAAACACTGTCCATACATTATATAAAGAATAATGGATGGGGAAGGGTGTGATATGAGAATTTAATGCACACCCAAGTTGTGGGATGCTACATAAACCCTGATGACCGGGTTTATCAAGCATCCACACATGATGCATAAGTTCTCATATGCACACCCTCCCCATCTTTTATTTTTTATAATAAAGGGCCAGCAATTTTTCTCCAGCCCAGTTTTTGTGAGACTGTTTGACCCGCCCATACATGGAATGTTGGCCAATGAGGCAGCAGCATTGTTTGATTGGCATGGCTCATGAATGTCATAACAACCAGCTGGTTGTCATGGAAAATATCAACCTGGTCAGTACACTGAGAAAAATTCCTGACCAGTTATTATATGTATTTAATTACTGGGGACCCTGTTTACTGACTGGATGGACACCACTTTCAAACACCACAATAACCAGGTTACATTCCATAATAACTGGTCAATTATTCAGGGGGTGTGCAAATCCTACTGCCCCCTATCTGGAACAAGTAAATTTCCATGAAGGGCAAGTACAAAAAGATAGCTAATTTCACTGTGATGAATAGGGACAAGTGAAAATTCAACTACAGTCATGGCTGGGCAGGTCCTAATAGTTTTGATTTGAATACCCCTGTATTATGGCATTTGGTGGCAACCCAGTCTGAAACTACAACGAAAGCAGGAATTAACAATACCTGCAGCAATGCAGTAATGATTTGCATTATTCCATCATAAACTTGATACCAGGCATGTTCAGTGACTTGGTTCAATGTAATTAAGGACAGTTTTAAAAACTGCTTACTTAGAAAACATTCCCAACGTAGCCACAGCATTTAATGGCCCATCACAATACTCTGCTATCAGAGCTCCGTGTTCAAACAACACGCGCGCGCACACACACACACACACACACGTTTCCAAAGAAAATATCACTTGGAATAAAAAAGCCCATTTTTACTGTGAGTAAATTAATAAGAGGCATAAACACATTATTTATATAAAATTAATCTCAAAATCATACAGCGGGCAGAAGACAAAGCGATGAAAAGTCATCAGCTCTGCTCTGACTCGGGACCACTTTTACTCTAGCAGGTAACAAATTTTTATTTTTTGTTACACACCGATAGGAAATAAACTCATAATGTAGAACACCCCAACTATTATTCTTCGTATCTAGAATATCGCACCATATAGACTGGCACTACCAATACTGAATTACCCATGCATGTTTCAAAAGACATATATGTACCTTTTCAGGAATTTTTTTGCATGTTGTTAGTGACTGTGTAATTTTTTTCACCACTAGATATCCCATTTTCTTTTTGTTTTCTTTCATTCCTGAACCAAGACAGTACATACTCTCATGCCACGCCCACCATGAAAAAACTATCTTAGTACAGCGCTGCACTGTTTACCATCAGAAACATGTGGTAACACAATTCCAGGGGTCAAAACTGGCACTGTCCCACTAGCCAAAATGCTGACAGATATTGTATTGGGCTAGTAAGCATTTCCTTTAGCTAGCCCTGTGGCTTATACTGGAGAAGGTAACATTTCAATAAGTACACCAGTTGGGCCAATGGAAAAGTGCGTGGGGCTAAAACTTCCATTTCGATCCCTGAATTGTATTACATCCACATAATGAATCTAGCACATACTTCAAAAGGTATCTTCAAGGAAAAAGGTTTTTTTTTTTTTTTTTTTTTTTTAATTGAGAGTGGTGGCCATCTTTAATGATGCAAGTCATTAACTGCAAAGTTACCTGTAAAAGCTGTTTAAACAATGGGTGGGATATTCAGAAGGGTTGCGCCATGCGCAACCCACTGATAAGCCCCGGCACGATATTCAAAAGGGGAATGTGCCTGGCACAAATCTCGATGCGCCGGAGCACATCAGTAATTTTATTTATTTCGTTTTTGTTGACCGGGTAAGTGCACTAGACAAATCCTGCCTATTTTCAGGCATGACCCAGGGAGGGATACAGATGAATGCCAACTGACCTTGAACCAGATTAAGCCGTTGGTGGTATTTTTTTTAGTGAAATGTATATGGCGCAAGTGGGGGGGGGCATGCCCATGCATGTTCCGCACATCCCGATATTCAGCCCGGGGTGTGCCGAGCCCATGCAGGCGCCACCCCTACTTGCGCTACACACAGCTGATCCAAAAAAAAAAAGGAGCAACAGCTGGCCACCCACAGATGAGCTGCCATATTGCAGGGCGCAACACAGCAGCTGCCACCAAGCTCCGGCAGCACCTTCGTGGTGGTGCCCCCCCATGCCCGATCGCGGGCATTAGTATTGTACTCATGGTCCTGTGGACCGCTCGCAGCCCTATCGCGGGCATATGTAATAAAATAATAGTCCTATATCCCTGGTGGTCCAGAGGACCGCTCGCAGCCTGATCATAGGCGTTAGTAATGAATTATGACAAACCAATCCATCCCTGGTGGTCCAGTGGTACCCCCCCTCCCCACTGAGCCCCCCCCAAGTTAGCAGCAGCTCCCCACCCACAGCGTGAGCCAATGGGCGTGCAGCCCGTACTGTACTACACGCCCATTGGCTCATGCTGTGGACCAATGGGTGTACAGTACAGCCCTACCGTATGGAGTCAGTCGGCGGGACGGCAAGCGGGTGGGGAGGGGGGCACCGCTGGACCACCAGGGGTAGATTGGTTTGTCATAATTCATTACTGACGCCCGCGATCAGGCTGTGAGCAGTCCACTGGACCACCAGGGATATAGGACTATTATTTAATTACATATGCCCGTGATTGGGCTGCAGGCAGTACACTGGACCACCAGGGATACAGGACCTTGTAGTGTATCACATATGCCCGCGATCGGGCTGCGAGCCGTCCACCAGGGATATGGGATGTTTACAATTTATTCATATGCCTGCAATCGGGCGTTGGAGCATGTTGCCGCTTGTGCAGTGGGCGTCGGTCCCCGAAGGCTGCAGCCTGGCAGGGTGCCAGGCGCAAGTCGCCTGGGATCGGCGCACCTGCATGCAAATGGAGCCATAATGACATGCAAATGGGTCCACTTTTGAATATTGCGGTTGTTGCGCCTAGCGCAACAGCACTTGCGCATCCCCTGCTCCACTTGGCCACTTGTGCGATAAGCGCATCATGGCAGCCAAGGAGCTTATATTCAACGATAACGCGCCATGGCGCAGTCTGCTAAATATCACCCTATCAACACCCATGCCCATCCCAGTTGCACTGTGCCCCAGCTTGCGCCACAGCCTGGCGCGGTCTGAATATCCTGCCCAATATCTAAACAACTAAAACTGAGCACAAACCCAAGGGTGTCCTAATTTTTTTTACCCCCCCCCAAAAAAAAAGATGACACTGTTTGTGGACTGCTGCTTTAATAAAATACAATAAACAAATATGCGGGAACTTGATAATTAATTCATACAAATGTTGAAAAAAATATTCAGAAATGCAATTCCTCAGGAAATATGGGATTTGCGGAACCGACTTCCATATAAAATAGTATCACTTGAAATCCTGTAAGTGTTTACATTCAGTAGAGCTTAGCACTATTAAGCGGGGGGGGGTATGTTTTGGTGGTGGTGGTGGTGTGGCAAGCTTTGTCCTCCCTTCAAAACACTCGGGGCCCCTCCGCATCTGTCACCCCTAATACCTTTAGCTGCCCGGGCAGCTCCAGTGACATCACCTTCTAGAATCTACCGCAACGCAGACAGCTGTCCCCGGCTGAAAACAAAAAACGTTCCGGGGCGGGTGCGGTGATTGGCCGATGGATAACACAGACAAGCTCTCCATTGGTCCATTCGGCTGTCAGACAGCCGCGAGCCGGTAACGCCAAGGAAGACGCGGCTTTCGAAGGTTTGTATCCCGGGGAAAATTCTATTTTTAGTTACTTGGCAAAAGACAAGAGTTCAATGCACGTAAACTCAGGAGCCTGCACCAATATGCTGCTTGTCACAGGCTTTTCAAATACAAAAAATAGATAGCTTCCACGCCGCCCGCCCAAAGAAAATTTACCAACCCGATCCACCTTAAAATACAGTAATAATTTCATACGATAAAGTTTAATTCGGAGGGCGTTTCAAACAGCAGTATTCACAGCGCGAGTATAAAAAAAGTCACTTAAAAAAAAAACCCAGCAAACTTGCAAACGAGCACAATAAATGTGTGACTTCAAACAAACTTGTTTATCACTAAGACGGTTAGCCTGCCCATAAGTGGTGTGTCAGGGAAGGAGTGGACTTCACTTTTTTGTATCATTTTTTTTCCGCCCGTTACTACGCGATGTGGCGCGCCTTGGGTCAAACTATTGCTTCTCTCAAAATCAATAGAAACCAGTCAACAAAAAAACCCTGCTGTGACCGTCCCGCCAACACTAGGAATTATATTTCACCCAACCAAAACGGGTAGTTACAGGAACGTATATTTCCAACCAGTGAGGGGATATATAATTAAAAAAATAACTGTTCTGCCACTGTCCTAGTGGTGCCGGAACGGTTTGAAAAGTGGTAGGGCCAAGGATGTAAAGGTACATTTTCCCTATTAAATATATTACTATGATAGCAAAAGTGATAGGGCCGTGGCCCCTTGTTCAGACATATGCACTGTCCCCACCAGCACTGAAACTAAATAACTGGAGCCACCACCAGTGAGAACATATCCTACTGGTTAGGGAATTGCGTAATATAACCCCAACCAGCACTTGGGAGTAAATAACCGAAACCACCCACTCAGTCTGTGAGGGGAATCGCACCTAACAAGCACTGTAATAAGGACTGACACCTCACCCACATGGTGTAGAAAATCTACCCCGCGTCACTGGCACTGGAGTCTATATTTGTGTTACGACAGACAATAAACTTCTAGCACACACACCCTCCATTTTGTATCGCAGACTGGGATGCCACATAAACTCGCAGCTTGTTCCGCTGCCTCCAACTCCGAACAGCAGAGCTCCTGAGGGAGGGGGGCTAGCATGTTTCTGTTGTTACAAAAAGCCCTAGACCCACCACACTTGCCCTTTGTCTCTGCAGTCAGCCTGCCTGCCCGCACCCATGTATACAGTTCTGGGACGATACAGTCATATATTACGGAGTTCTCTGCATTATATTCACAGATTACAGGGTGGGGTGTATAACTGAAAGGTTACAGTCAGATACTCACGGAGTTTCTTCCACATGGCATGGTGACAAGCGATGAAACCCTTGCGGATGGCGGCGCACTCCTCACTGGGATCCTTTGATCGGAACCCCCGCTGCTTCTTGATCGAATCCCACAAGTTGTCCCGGGCGAACTGTGCCGCCTCTCGCCCGCCGTGGCCATCGTACACCGCGAAGAAGGCCACCTGCCCACGGGGGGTCGACTGAACGCCGCCGTCGAGATCACCCTTCACAGACACCCCGCTATCTGTCGTCCCTTTCCCCGCCGGGGTGCTCATTCCGTCCCGGGCCTGCGCTCCTGGCCCCGTCCCGCCGCAACGCGGGGACCCCTGCTCACCAGGATCCGGGACCTCGCTGCCCCCGTCGTTGGTGTCCTCGCCTGGGTACAGCTGCTGCTCCTCCTCGTCGTCGTCCTCCTCCTCTGCCGGCTCTGGCTCCACCACCACTTGGGTGACATCCTCCATGTATTTCCTTCCTCCCTGGTCGGAATACACGCTCAGCCTCAGCGAGAACAAACTCTCCATAGCGATCGGCATCGTGCGGTGCGGGAGCTCACAGATTAGACGCGACCCAATCTACTGTATTAGTCGAAGTATGCGAGTAGCCGCGATCAGACGAGACACAAGCGCGTTATTGTATATGTGTATTGTCCACGTAACTTCACGAGCGCCCTTAGCATATACACACACTCCCGTGTTGTTTCGCTATTGTTTATTTTCGACGCCGTGTGGACATGCCAGAGAACGCGGTGATGTAACGATGAACCGGCCGGGTCGGGGACTGACTCCGGAGCACCTTGCAGCGGAAGTGCTCTCATGTGCGCCACCTGCCGAAAGGAACGCGACGTGGCGTTCAGCCAGGCTGGTGGGGAAATGGTCAGGTTCCTGCTACTGCTGGAAGGTGCCCTATGAAGGTCAGTCGGGGTTGAATGAGGGCACGCGGCGCTATGAGCGAGACCTTGTGTTTTCTGGGGGACCCCTATCGTTGGGGGGCCCCTGCTTAAGCTGGCTGGCAGGCTCAGCTGCTGCTTACTTGAGCTGTATCATGATGACATACTTTATGTCACATCAGGGGGTTTGTCTTGACAAGTGATGACCCTCATATGCTGTGTTGGACTGGACCACTTGGATACATGGAAATTTCCAGGTAGGCGGCCCTCGCCTTGTAGCCCTTCAAATAACGTCTGTTTGCTAATTTATTATTTATGTCCGGATGGTAATGGAAACAGAGCCAGTGTACCACAATGAGGGGATATCAGTATCCTACTGATATGAGTGTGCCAGCCAGGGCTGCAGCTATGAATTTTGGGGCCCAGGACAAGTCACTTGAAATGGGCACGTTTCCCAAACCAGCTAATGCTGGCTTCTCAAGTGGACCCCTCCTGAGCTCGCGCCCGGACAGCATCCCCACTGTTCCCCCCATTACTGCGGCCCTGGTGCCAGCCTTGAGCCTCCATATCCTCCTGAATGGAATGTGTCAACCCTGAGCTCTCAGAACCTAGCTCCCAGTAGCTACTTGTCTTTCCAAGTGATCCCCAGTATCACAGTTTAGCCATGCACCTTGTTCGGTTTTAAATAAAGATTTCCATTGTTTAATAACATCCTGGCTGTCCCAGTGGCACTGACCAGTATGATACCATAACCAAATTGGAAATCAAGGTTTCTTTCCAGCCTCCAGGTATCGGAAGAGCCTTTAGGAGCTGCAGTGGCAGCAGCCTCAGACCTCTTATGCTGCCATGTGCACCTCCTATGGCAGGGATGGGAGCAGCATTGGAACTGTCAAGTGATTGGGTGCCATCCACTGCTCCTCCCTCATAGGCCCACTCTACAAGATGATGTTTACAATATTGGATGGTGGGGCTTGGGGGCTCTTTAATTTGGTAAAATCACTGGCTGTATTAACAACAGCTCCTCTGAAGGAAACTTTCCCTGGTTCATTCTGTCCCCTACCCATCCTCCTGATATGAGTGTGCCTACCTGGAGCCCCCAGGACTTACAGGTAAGCTCCAGTACCCACTTTACAAGTAGTCCCCCCGCACCATAGTCTGGCCATGTTTATGTTCTGTTTCAAATAATAAAATTCTCCTCTTTTTGGTCGCAAGACTGTCCTCCTGTGGATCGGGTCAGTTTTCTTCTTGCCTTCACATGGAGACAGGCACCAAAGGAGACAGGGTGATAGCAGCACAGGTTTTCAACAACTGAGAAGGCCAGAAGTTCTCGCTTTCCCGGTCAGTATTACAGACATGTTTGTTTTTCAGTGTCAGGAAGCCCTCCTTAACATACGTACCCGGCACTGTTTGCAGACAGCTATTATTCCTATACATGGCCTGTGCCTAGACACATTGCCCTGATCTAGTACCCCCCACCCACAAGGATCAAGGAAAATCAAGGACCCAACAGATCAAGAGCATCAGTACAGTACAGCCAGCAGTATCATGTCAGATCTGTGCTTCACTGAGCTGACTGAGACCAAAAGTTGGTTATGCAATTGGGGGGGGGGGGCGATCACACAGACATAGAAACAGAATTTGACAACAGATAAGAATCACTTGGCCCACCCAATCTGCCCATTTTTCCATACCTAAAGTATTACCGCAGACCCTGCTTTGTCTCTGCTCTCCCCCCCCCCTTCCTTTCTACTAAAATTCCCTTATACCTATCCAATGTAGTCTTAAATCCCACCACCTCCACTGGAAGCATATTCCAGGTGTCTACCACTCTTTCTGTGAAGTTCTTCCTCACATCTCCTGAATCTATCCCTCTAGCTTCATAGCTAAGAAGACTAAGACAGCTTTAAAGACTTGCTTGTGAGACATCCGGTTCCAGTTTGGAGAATGGTGGTAGCATAACCCTCGAGTTCCAGCACTCCTCCTCATCAGTCCTTAATAATCCTCGGATAATTACCTGAAAAGCTGACTATATCTCCCATCAAGAGCAAGCTGAAGATGGCTACCAAGCCAGCATGTCTTAAGGGATTGAAAAATACACCAGCGCAAACAAAAATGAAGCAACTTACCCTTGACGAGGAATTGGAGAGTCAGACGGCCCGACCGCGCGGTCCCAGGCCAAACATGCATTCTTCTTTAGAATCTGAGGATGAGGATTTGGCAATGTCTCGAAAATCAGGCAGAACCCTACAGAAAATCCTACAGTCAGTACAAAAGATAGTCATCTTTAGCAGACTTATGCCAAGGCGTAGAAATATGGACACAACAATTGCTGAAAATACACATAAAGATAGCAGAGGTAACTGAAGCCCAGGACTCAAGTGAACGCTTGATGCTGTATTTACTTAGGAGAGACCGGGAAATCCAGGGTCGGTTAGAAGATATGGAAAACCATGCCCGTCGAAACAACTTGCGCATCTATGATGTTACTGAGGGTGTGGAAGAAGGGTTCACCTCAACTATTGATTTCATTCAGCAACTGCTAAGAACAATAATGGAAATCCCGGCAGACCTTGATATTACAATCGATAGGGCATACCACTCCCATGTAAAAAAACAACCAACCCACTGGCTAGACCTAGATCCTGGGTGATTCGGATGGCGCTGTATCAAAGTAAGGAGTGGGTGCTCCAAGAGGCCTGGAGGCTTAAAAACCTGAAATATAAGAACAACACACTATTCTTTGAACAAGACTTCTCTACAGCGTTACAGGCTGAGCGTCAGAAAACGAGAGTCATAATAAAAGAAATACGGGAAAAAAAGAACCTACGTACCCAGCTTCTTTTCCCTGAGACAGTCAAGCTGTTCCTGGATGAGGGCCCTAAAACCTTTAGGAGCCTGCTGAGAGCTGATGCTGTTGCTGCAGGAATGGAAGATTGTGACCCGGATATGGAAATGGCCCTCACTGGAACAGGTCCTTACAACCCAAACATGATCAAGGGCCAAAGGGTTCTCTTTAAGATCCGCCTCGGAGATATGCCAAAATCAATCTCGTAAGACATAACTAGCCTGATCCATCATGCAGATAAGCGGAAGAAGGACACCCGAGAGGCTCCCCCTTGAACCTCCCCGAAGCGGTGACTCAGGCGAACACACACAAAACGCTTTGTTGGCACTCGCTAGTGCAGAGCGCTTCTGTTAAGTATCTAATCCATGTTCTGAGTGTTTAATGGATCAAATTGCTATGCCTGAACTCTGACTCGAGAAATCGATTGTCTCTACGATATATAATCAAAGGAGGACTATGAAAGAAGTAAGAAAAGAGGTCCATAAATAGCAATGGGGTCAGGCATAAACTAGGTGGAATGTCTTTCATGGAAGGGAGGGGAGTTCTTGTACAAAACAAGAGAAAGTGTAAATGCTGACTAATTTCAGACCAGGATAAAGTATCTGCCGAAAGGAAGTTACTTATTCCTTTATGACTGGAGCAAGATGGGGAGAGGTTTCTTTTATCCCTTTCTTTCATTTTGTTTTTCTTTTGCCTCTCTTATGCTCCTCATACACCATTGGATAGAGCGGAGTATATGGGCATTCCCATGCAGCCACAATTCTCCAATATATCCAGATGCATTAAAGAGCCTTGACATCTGGCTAGGACTCACATTGCTTAGAGTCCAGGAGATCCGAGTCAAGAAACTGGCTCCCATTTCTCCCACTGAGGTGAGAGCTGTATTATAACAACTTACCCGGATTTTTAGAGTGCCCCAGGAATTGCACTCCTGCGTTGGAGGTAGCACTGTATATAGTTCATTCCCTAGAGAGGATCCTCGAGATAGAGGCGCCACCTGGTGGGGAATTTTGATGTTTGTATTTGTATTACTGTTTGTTAAAGTTAAAAGTTATTTAGTTTTATGTTATGCTTGTATCACACGACCAGAGTTTATGGAAATACAGAGGTCCTTGATAAACCAAAGGGGAAATCACACATGAGGACAGAAAATAAAACGGGAAGAATTTATATAGATCAGGAATGAGGAAAATATTGCATTTAGATAGAGGAATGGAATTGGGAGTAATGGGAATGAGTACATGTAAAGATAATGGGGGATAAAAGGAGGATAATAGTTGTCTCACACAATGTTAATGGATTGAAAAATCCAGTGAAAAGATGGAAGGTTCTCTCGAGCCTTAAGAGACAGGCTCCTCTTGCCGTGCTTCTCCAAGAGATGCATCTCAGTAATCAAGAACTGGTTAAGCTGAAGAAATTTGGTTTTTCGCATGTAGTATCCTCTCCATACCAAGGGGGGAAAGGAGAGGCACAGCTATACTAATAGCACGTGGAACGCAATTAAGCATCTCCACGACGTATTCAGACCCGGAGGGTAGACTGGCAATTTTGGTGGGCATGCTGGAGGGTACACCAATCACCCTTAAGGCCACTTTATATCCCCCCACCGGATCTACAATAGCTTTTATTAAACTTTATTACAAAAATAACCAAATTACAGGTGGCTATATTAATAGTGGAGGGACCTAAATCAAACCATGGAACAGATAGACACCTCTAACCAGAGATACTGTAGAAAACCTCAGCTAATAAAACACTAAAAAATATATGAAGAGTACCTTATGGGCAGATGTCTGGAGACGTCAGCATCCAGGACAGGGAATACACGATCATTCCCCCACGATACATATGCCCAACTTGATAATTTTTAATTTCTGGGAACATTTCATAAAGTGATGAACTGTAGACACATTCCCTCAACCTTGTCAGACCATTCTCGGCTGTTCCTGAGATTAGACTGGGACCTGAGCAGAAACAAACCTTCTGGAAGTTTAATAATTATTTACTAAACTTGAAGGAATTTACGGAACTTGATAAAAAACATACATCTCAAATCATACAGGAAAATGCCTCTCCGCAGATTCCGAATGCCACTCTCTGGGACACAATCAAAGTGGTCCTGAGGGGAGACATAAATAAATATGCATCTTATTATAAAAGCAACAGAACCTGAACCTGAGAACCTTCAGCAACAACTGCAAGGTCTCCAAATGGCCCATGCGGAGGGATAAGACAGCTGGCCCACTTATACAGTCCACCAGCAGCGGATTAAAAAATAATCGACACGAAAACAGAACAGGCCCTACAACAAAATATTATAAAATGGGGCCAAGGACAACACGACTACTGGCTCACCGCTTGAGACAGCAAACCTCCCAGTCTACAATAGCGCAGATCAGAGACCCTGGAACCAGTCAGTTGAAGAGAAACCAGTCCAGATTCTGGATTCTTTTAGGAGTACTACCGCATTTCTACACCCCGAGCAAATAACAAGCGATGCACAAATACAGTTATATTTATCCAAACAGATTACCGAAACTGTCTTTGGACCTTCAGTCTCAGTTGGAGAAACCATTCTGTCCCATGGAGCTTATTAGAGCCTTCTACTCTAAAGACTAATGAGGCTCCGGGGCCGGACGAGTATACACCAGAGTTTTCAAAGTTTTTAAAAAGAGCTAGAGGCTCGCCTCCTGGCGGTTTGTAAGGCCTCCCAGGGAGGAGAGAACCTACCCCAATCCTGGAATTATGTGGTCATATCCAGTATACTGAAACCAGTAAAAGATAAAACACAATGTAAATCATATCGTCCTATATCCATATTAAATACAGACTATAAAATGTATACTACACTGATAGCAAGGCGTTTGGAAGGGGTAATTCCGAAACTAATTGAACAAGACCAGACAGGGTTCGTCCCCTCTCGACAGACCCAGGATAATGTCCGGAGAACCTTGTCAGTACTTCACTTCACTACGCCTTCCGGTCAAACCGGCCCTTCCTTTTACTAAGTTTAGATGCGGAGAAGGCGTTCGACCAGGTGACGTGGAATTTCCTATCCCGGACATTGAAAACGTTCGATTTCCCAGATGCATTCATTAAGGTCATAGATAATATTTACATGGGCCCAAAAGCCTATGTCAGAATAAATGGGGCAGTGTCCGACCCATTCTCACTACATCGAGGTACCAGACAGGGGTGCCCTCTTTCCCCTCTTCTATTCGCCCTTTACCTAGAACCGCTGGCATAATACCTGAGGCAGAGAGGAGAGGTGGAGGGCCTGACTACAGAGGGGGAACAGCATAAATTAGCTTTGTATGCCGATGAACTCCTGATTTAGTTTAGCAAGCCAGATGAGGGACTTACACCACTTTGGGAAATAATGGAGGACTTTGGACATTTAGCAGGATACAAGGTAAACACTACCAAAACTGAAGTAGTGAGGCTGTCTTACACTCCCTCAGATAGAATAAAAGCGAGATTCCCCTTCAACTGGAACAAGAACCACCTTAAATATCTAGGAGTACAAATCCCAACAGTTCACTCTCAGTTGTTTGAATTAAATTTTACGCCCATTCTGACACAGCTCCGAGCAGATCTGGAGAGGTGGGTACTTACACCTATCCCCCTGCTTCAAAGGGTGGAAGCAGTCAAAATGGTTCTCCTCCCTAAATTTGTATTCCTATTGCAAACCTTACCAATCTGTATACCAGGCTCATTTTTCACTCAATAGAGGGATCTCACACTTTATCTGAGGTGCGCAGAAACCTAGAATCCATTTATCAGTATTACAAATCCCAAAGAGAGGAGGGAGATTGGCCCTCCCAAACCTGAAATGGTACCACCAAGAAACCCAACTTCACACAGTGTTCTACTGGCTAGATGGGAAATAAATAGCCAAATGAAAGATCCTGGAGGTTGGCGGAGGGGACCGAATCGATCCTGTGAAGATCCTCGTTGCTGGACAGAGTCATTTTCCGTTATACATAAAGGAAGCCTCATATAGAGTCTACTTTAATAAGTTGGCACGAGCTCCTAAATGATAAATCCCTAAAAATGGAGACCTCTTTAAATCACTTAGCATATGACCCAGCCTTTGTCCCGGCCAGTTGGGACATGGGGTTCCGTGGATGGGAGGAAAGGGGCCTCTTCTTAGTGTGGCATTTTATAGGGTAGAAGGGACTATTAACACTTCAGCAATTGGTGTCCCAATTTGGGGTGACATGGCGAGACAGATTCAGATATTTTCAAGCTAAGGATTATATTCAATCCCTCAGGTTGAGCCCAAGAGAGGGAGACCCCCCCCCCCCCCAACAGATCCTATACCTTGTTAGATTGGCACTGGAATCTCAAGCTCCTTTAGAAAAGATTATCTCCTAGCTATATGGTGCTGTTCTTCAATGGAAAGGGGACTCGACGTCTACAATTAAGACAGCATGGTCTAAAGATATAGGGATGCAAGTATCTGATAAAATATGGTCAGAAGCCCTAGAGAAGACATACTGGGGGTGAAATGCGATATGCTGGAGGGAGTTTTCTTGGAAGTTGCTTGTAAGATTCTTTCGGACTCCAGCTATACAAGGGAGGTTTGGGAAAGGGATAGGTTCAGCCCAGTGCTGGCGAGGCTGTGGACATTCACCAGCCACTTTGGTTCATGTGATCTGGGAGTGTGCACATTTGACCCCCTTCTTCCATGAGCTCCAGCAGGCACTATACAATATATTTGACTGGGGCCTGACCCTAAATCCAATGCTTTATTTCTTTCTGGTTCTTCCCCCTGGATATAGGGTCTCATGCTCGGCAAAACTGGTGAAAACTTTATTGTTAACAGCCTAGAAGGCGATCACTAAAATCGGCTTACTGCTAACAATATATCTATAGGACTATTGGCATGACCTTATGGTATCGGTCTATCAAATGGAAAGGCTTACAGCTTCCCTTAACAAAAGACTAACAAAGTTTGAGTTGCTCTGGAGGAGGTGGGTCATTTATATAATGAATGTGAAACCTGATTTCATTCCCTAAATGAAGCAATTGTAAAAATTAGAAGAGTATCAATCCATCTAGATTTACTAATTAACTGATCTAATTCTTTAGATAAGAAATGTGATTATCCCTATACTATTGTTTAAGCAGAATATGTTGGACACAGTGAATAATTAGCATACTGTATGATGTAACTCTCTGTATTTTTTATTAATTTATTCCTTTTTTTAATGGTATGTGTGTGTTACTTGGTATAAACTGAAATAATCTGAAATAAAAAAAAGTTAAAAAAAAAAAAAGACTTGCTTGTTCTGCCAGGCTTTCAGGGATCTTACATAATATTCTGCTTCTATCTTTTTATTTTATTGCAAGAATTTTAATTGTTTGTTGTTTTAACTGTTTTAAAGATTTGTACAGCGCTTTGGTTTTGGATATTGCACTTGAAAAATAAAGTTTATTATTATAGCATGTCCCCTTGTTCTTCAGTTCCTTTATTTATTTATTTGAATTTCAGATTAACACCTATACGAACATACAAAAGTTGCCTGCAGCAAAAGGCCATCCTGGGCTATCTAGGCTACGAACATACGAAATTTGCCAGCAGATAAAGGCCTAGAGGTCTATCAAGTCTGCTCAAATGTGCAGCTAGCACCCCTTATTCTGCAGCTGCCCCTCCCTTCCACCCTTCCCCTTCATTAACCCTCCCCCTTGTCCTGTCCCATCCCCTTTTGAAGCAGTCCACTGTTCTACTGCATACCACTTCTGCAGGTAATGCATTCCACCCAGCCACCACCTCTCTGTAAAAAAGTGTCTCCTCATCTCCCTCCTGAACCTTCCTCCCTCTAGTCTCATATCATGGCCCCTGGTGGCCCTCCCCTTCCTTACTTTGAACAGCCCCTCTGTACCCGTCTTGTTTATTCCTTTCATGTATTTAAAGGTTTCAATCATGTCACCCCTGTCCTTCCTCTCCTCTCCTCCAGTGAGTACATGTTCAACTCCTTCAACCTCCTCTCGTATGATAAGTCCCCCAGCCCCTTGATCATCTTTGTCGCCCTGCGCTGTACCACCTCCAGTAACTTAATGTCCCTTCAGATATTAGCCAGTACTGCACTAGTACTCCAGGTGTGGTCTAATCAGACCCATACAGTGGCAGAATCACCTATCACTGGCAGCCCTCACGAAACTCCTGCTCTTTCTATTACTCTGTATTGGTAACATGGAAATCAACCCTGGACCCCTGAATGTATCACCTCCATCAGACCCTAACTCAATTAAAGGCCTCAGTTTCCTGCATATTAATGTATGCAGTCTGCTGAAAAAACTCACACACGATACAAGCCTGGGTTGCCCATACCTTGTAGACTTTCTTGTGGTGTCTGAGACATGGCTCAAACCCACCACAGCAGACAGGGATGTTAACCTACCTAACTACCAGCTATTCAGAGCTGATCGCCAAACAAGGGGTGGAGTAGCCAATATGCAAAATCCGTATAGCTGTATCCTGTATTGCTGCAACATCTATGCCCAAGGAGTCTGAATGCCTATCCCAAAAGTCTCTCTCCCAATACAGCAGCTTTTCAGCTAGTTGGTTGCTACAGACCCCCCTCTGCTGAACACAAGCTCTTATCCCATCTGGGGAACCTGCTCAAACCCAGCACTGAAGAAGTCATTATTCTAGGTGACTTGAATTTCAACTGGCTTACCCAGGAAGCTGACCTCTGGTATCATTCTGTGATACATATGGGTTCACACAGCTAATTAATGAACCAACAAGAATTAATGCAAGGAATAGTAATAACAGCACACTACTTGATATCATGCTAGTGAATAAACCACATCTATTCACACAGCTGGAGTGCTTCTCTGCAATATAAGTGATCACTGCACCATCGTGAGGGTAAGATCCACCAGCATAACAACAAGCCCTGCAAAATTCCTCATGAGGAGATCCAAGAAAACATCAATATTGAAGGATATTTGCATGATCTAGCTTACTCTCCACACTGGCAAGAGTTTTATCTTGCCCATTCTGTTGAAAAGCTCAGCAGGTGCTAAATAACATTATAATAAATGCCCTTAACACCCATGCCCCAATCTCTAGTATCCGAATAAAAACAAATCCTGTCGTTGGTTTACAGCTGACCTCAAAGCTGCACTGTTGGACAGAGACAAACTCTGGAAAATGGCAAGAAAAACCAAGAATGCAAATGACTGGATGATCTTTAGGAAAGCCAGGAATAGATGTATCAAGAAAGTTAGGGATGCAAAGGCTGCCTTCTACTTGGCCGAACTCGACTCTTCCTACCATAATCCTGCTAGGTTTTGGGGCATCATTAAGGGTATGGTGGGGCAGGATGCTAACACCCCCCTTCCAACTCAATTACACAACAGTTATGGCCCTATCACTGGCAAAATGGAAATTCTGGATGCCTTCAATAACCACTTCACAACGGCTGGCCTTGCCTTGACACCTCTCCAGCTAACCTGCTGAGGGAACAATTAAGCTCCCATTACACTGGTGATCAGAGAGTTGACTCTTCCTTCAGCTTCAAATCTATACTGTTGAAACAAGTAGAGGATCTATTATGGCAACTGGATACCAAAAAGCGCAGAGGGCAGACTCTCTGGACCCCTACTTTCTAAAGATTGCAATCCATGTACTTGCAGTCCCCCTAACACACCTCTTTAACCTATCCCTAAACTCTGGCTCTATTTCCACATCATGGAAGACAGCCCAAGTGGTTCCCTTCTAAAATAAGGGACCCTATGGATCTTAATAATTACAGGCCCATTTCCATTCTACCAGTGCTATCCAAGATGCTGGAGAAATTAGTGAGTAATCAGTTAAGGAGTATCTTGACAATGCTAACCTCCTAAACCCAGCTCAATCTGGATTCAGGGCCAAGCATAGCACTATCACTGCACTAGCCAAGGTCACAAATGACTGGCAATCCGAATTAGATAAAAAGAATAATGTCTGTGCAGTATTCCTGGACCTGAGCAAAGCATTCGATACTGTGGACCACGAGCTATTACTTTCATCCCTGTACTCCACTGGCCTAGATCCATCCTCCCTTAAGTGGTTCAGATGCTATCTCACCGGTAGGTCACAGCAGGTATAAGCTAAAGGTGACCTATCCCCATTAAACCACTGTCAAGAGGAGTCCCCCAGGTTCTATTCTGGGTCCTATCCTTTTGCCATTTATATAAATAACATTGATTCAACCCTTACCAATTCCTCTGTACACCTCTTTGCTGATGACACTGTTCTGAGTCAGCAACCCTTCCTGCAGCTGCTCGTGGAAATCCTACAAACAGAATTCTCCTTGCTACAATATCAGCTACCGGAGAAAAGCTTCTGTTAAATGCAAAGAAAACGAAGCAATGATGTTCACAAATCAAAGCTGCACCAGCACATCCCTCTCCAATCATTCTCCCCAGCTATGCACTATACTTGGAGAAAATCTGGAGTATGTAGAAAACTTCAAATACCTAGGTGTGTGGATTGACAACAGACTTGACTTCACTCATCATTTAGAAGAACTGTTAAAAAGCTTCCAAAGGCTTGGCCTTCTCTATAGATTAAAGCCCTTCCTAAACAGAGACTCAAAGATGAGGTTAGTCCAGGACATTTTTCTATCAGTTGTTGACTATGCAGACTCCTTTATAGTCACTGCCCCATCTCCTACCATCACAAGCTGGATACCTTATATCATAGAGCAATAAGGTTCATTACAGATCTGCCATCTAATACTCATCATTGCTCTCTTTATGCTGCAGTTGGGTGGGTTTCCCTTCACCTCAGAAGGAACAGAAATGCAGCACTATGGATTTACAGAGCGTTGTCAAAAAACTTCCAAACTATATCCTGGACTGCTTCACCCAGACGTCTCCTTGCTTCAATGCCCTGAGAAGCAACAACATCATCCTGCTCAAATTGCCCAAATTCAACACCAGGCTAGGGAGGAGGGCAGCAATCAGCTATTCTCTAGCTATAGCATGGAACACCCTACAAAAATCCCTAAAACTGTCCAATATCATTCCATTTGCATCCTTTAAACAGCATTGTACAGTCTTCTTCAAAGAGAAATGCAATTGCTACCACTAGAGCTAGCATTGTCATCTCACAAATCTCCCTTCCAAACCATATATGGCATATTCCTTCCAGACAGACACCCCATCTTATGGCACCCAGTAATACCTTCACCATCCTAGTATTACATTATGTTGAGTGTCTGCCATGCCCCCCCACTGGGATATGTATATACTGTACATACTGTAAATATTAGCTTAACTTTCCTGTAACTGTTTTTTATCATGTGAATTTACTGTACATCACTGTGTTTATAAACGCTATTTTCCCTTGTATGTATAAATGTCTTATATAAGTGTATGATGTATCTGTTGTGTATCAACTATTGAACCTTGACCTTATCAGGTCCATCTTGTAAATGAGCCTTGCTCAATGATGTTCGCCTGAATAAATAAAGATTTGATGATGATGATGATGAGAATCACCTCCTCCCTCCTCGAGGATATACCTCTAGCAATACAACCCAGCATTTTGTTGGCCTTTGCAGCTGCCTTCCTACATTGTGCTGAGTTGTTCATTGACCCTGTAATGAGCACACCCAGATCCTTCTCCTCCTCTGTCTGGGCTAGCTGCACTCCCCCCAGCTGGTAACTCCTCCTTGGGTTCTTCATCCCAAAATGCAGCACCTTGCACTTTTTGGCATTAAACCCCAGTTGCCAGGTGTCTGACCAGATTTCAAGCTTTGCCAGATCATCCTGCAACCACTGCCATCCCCCTAGGTCATCCACCACCACGCCTACCTTGATATCAGCAAACAGACTGATCTTGCTCTTGATGTCCCATGATATGTCTGCAATGAATATCCCAAACAACACTGGTCCCAACACCGAGCCCTGTGGAACACCACTCGTCACTGCCCTTGGGTGTGAGAGCTCCCCACCCACCACCACCCTCTGTTGACTTCCCTGAAGCCAATTCCCTACCCAGCTCACCAGCTTTGCACCCGCCCCTGTGCCTACTAACTTCCTTCCCAGCCTTTCATGCGGCACCGAGTCGAATGCCTTTCTGAAGTCCAGATACAGGACATCCACTGCATGGCCCCTGTCCAGTTGCCTAGTTACCCAGTCATAGAACTCCACCAGGTTGGTTTGGTGATCTGCCACGTATGAAGCCATGCTGTCTGCTGTCCTGTAGTCCTTTGGCCTCTAGGAGGGCCACCAGCCTCTCCTTCAGGATAGTCTCCATTAGCTTACCCACGATGGATGTGAGGCTCACTGGTCTGTAGTTTCCCGGTTCATCCTTGGGGCCACTCATTTGGAGGGGCACCACATGAGCCATCCTCCAGTCCTGAGGTACACACCCCGAATGCAGTGAGACATTAAATTGTTGAGGCTGCTCAAGATTGCAGCTAGCTCCCTATTCAACAGCTACTCCAACCCCCTCCTCTTATTTATTTAAGCAATATACTATGACTGGGAGTTATATGCAGGATTTACCATGCCTGGTATGGTTCGTCACGGCGCAGCCGAGTGACTTAACCATACCAGATGTGGTAAATCCACCCATATACCCACTCCTTGTCATGGTATATTGCTATTATACAATGTTCAACTTTTTTTAATTTTTATAGTGCTATAAAACTTTTACAGTGGGTATACTGGAGGATTTATCACAGTCATGTGATGTGGTTTGACCAATGAGGTTACAGGATTTTCATACCCCATTGTATAATTATGATTTTGGTTACCGGGTAGGTAGGTACACTGATCCAATGGACCATTTTCAGGCACGACCCGGGCCACAGGAGTGGCACAGTAATGACAAGAACAATACATACATATACAAGATTATATGCATGATAACAAGCTACTGTACAACACATAATAATTGTTTACAATGAGTAGAGTCAGTGCAGGACATGATAAATTATATACCATGAGTACAGGCAAGGTAATGCCCCTTACCTCCCTTTACCATCCCCTTTGCCCTGTCCCACCCCTTCTTGAAGCATTCCACTATGTTACATGCCACCACCTCAGCCAGTAGTGCATTCCACTTTGCCACCACCCTCTCCATAAAGAAATGCCTCCTCATCTCCCTCCTGAATCTACCCCCCCCAATCTTATGTCATGGCCCCTACTGTCTCTCCCCACCCTCCTCCCGAATAGACCCTCTGTGTCTGTTCTGATTATCCCTTTCATGTATTTGAAGGTCTCAATCATGTCCCCCCCGTCCCTCCTCTCCTCCAGTGTGTACATGTTTAACTCTCTTAGTCTGACCTCATATGGCAATTCCCCCAGGCCCTGAATCATCTGCATTGCCCTATGCTGCACCTCTTCCAGCAGTCTAATGTCCTTTTGTAGGCATGGGAGCCAGTACTGCACGCAGTATTCCAGGTGGGGTCTAACCAACAATCTGTATAACAGTAGAATAACCTCCCTTCTTCTCGAGGTAATGCCTCTTGCAGTGCACCCCAGCATTTTGTTGGCCATTGCTGCTGCCTTTCTGCATTGCACGGAATTGTTCATTGCTCCTGTGATGAGTACCCCAGATCTTTCTCCTCTTCTGTTGCGTCCAGCCACACCTCCTTCCCCCGGCAGTAGCTATCTCCTCAGATTTTTTTGTTCCCAAGTGCAGTACCTTGTATTGTTTTGCATTGAACCCCAGCTACCATCTGTCAGATCATGCCTCTAGCCTTGCCAGATCCTCCTGTAGCCCCCTGCCACCCAACCTGGTCATCCACCACCACTCCCATCTTGGTGTCATTCACAAATAGGCTGATTTTGCTGCTGATGCCCTTCGAGATGTCTGCAATAAATATGCCAAACAGCACTGGGCCCAACACTGACCCCTGTGGAACACCACTTGTCACAGGCTTAGGGGATGAGTGTTCCCCACCTACCACCACCCTCTGCTGCCTATCTTTTAGCCAGTTCTCCACCCACCCCACCAATTTTGCTTTTGCCCCTGTGCCCCATAGCTTGCTTCCAAGTCTCCCATGCAGTACTGAATCAAAGGCCTTACTGAAGTCAAGGTACAGGACATCCACCGCCTAGGGCCTCATCAATTTGCCTAGTCACTCAGTCATAGTATTCTACCAGGTTGGTCTGGCATGACCTGCCCTTGACGAAGCCATGCTGCCTCCCGTCCTGCACCCCGTTCACCTCCAGTAGTGCCACTGGCCTCTCCTTTAGGATGGTCTCCATTAACTTCCCCACTATGGACGTTAGACTTACTGGCCTATAGTTCCCCAGTTCGTCCTTGGGTCCACTCTTGTGGAGGGGAACCACGTGAGCCAGTCTCCAGTCATGCGGTACATATCCTGTCTCTAGAGATGAATTAAATAATTCTGCCAAGGGTCCTGCCAGGACCTCTGCCAGCTCCTTCAGCACTCTTGGATGTACTCTATCTGGTCCTGGTGCCTTGTCTACCCTTAACCCCTTTGGCACCCTCCTCACTGTGATTTCTCTGTCCGTCATCCCCCCATCTATTTCTGTCTTCCCTATGGGTAGCACCCCCGCTCTTTCTTTCATAAAGACTGAACAGAAGTAGTTGTTGAGCACTTCTTCCTTTCCACCCTCCCTTCCACCCATCCCCCTCCTTCTTAATTCTTATAATTTGATCCATATAGCTTCTTTTCTCCCTGATGTACCTAAAGAAGTCTTTTCTCCCTTTTGTTTTATGCCCTGCGCCAGCCTGAGTTCTTTACCACCTTAGCTGCCCTTACCCCCCCCTGGTGACTTCCTTTGCTTCCTGCAGATATTCCTCTCATCCAGATTTCTGTATCTCCTGTAAGCTGCCCTTTTCTCCTCACCCTATGTAACACTCCTTTGCTTATCCAGTTGGGTTTCTTTCCCTAGCCTTCTTAGTCTGGGCCCTACAGCAAGTGTTTGTTGCCTCCACTATCCCCTGTCTTATCAGTTCCAACCTTTGTTGTGTGTCCATACCCAGTTGAATTTTGCACAGGAACCCCTGTACCACTTCCCTCATGATCTTAAAGGTGGCGTTCCTGAAATCCAGCACCCTTGTGCCAGATGCCCCCTCTCTTTAGCCATCTGGAACCATACTGTCTGGTGGTCACTCCCCCCAGCGGTTCCGCCACCCTCACATCCCTCACCCACTCCCCGTTCATAAGTACGAGATCAAGGGTGTTCCTTTCCCTAGTTGGTTCCTTGACCAACTGTACTAAAAAGCTTTCCTGGAAGGCATCCAGCATTACCTGCTCCCTTCTGTTCTTTGTGGTAGACGTGTCCCACTCCACACCTGGCAGGTTGAAGTCCCCTACTATCACCATCCCCCTCCTTCCTGCAGTTCCTCTTGATCTGTTCTGCCAGTACCCTCTCCATCCCTTCAGATTGAGAGAGTGGTCTGCACACCACCCTCAGTCTTGTGATCTGTTTTTGGGATCCTGTAGTTGCACCCACAGTGCTTCTGTATCCCCGTCTCCCTCCTCCCTTACACATTTTAATCCCTCCTTTATGCACAGCGCCACCCCCCCTCCCCTTTTCCCTATCCTTCTGGTGTAATCTGAACCCCGGAACCGTCATGTCCCAGTCGTGAATTTGGGTGGCCCATGTCTCTGTTATGGCTGCAAAGTCCACTCCCCTCCTCCAGGAGAACCTGTAGTTCCACCTCCTTATTCCCAGACTCCTAGCATTTAGTGTTACCACCCTCCAACCCTTGTCTCTACCCCCTTATGTCCGCTCCTTTCGTGGTTGCCTTCCTCCTTACCTTGCTATCACGGGTGGTAAGCACATTTGTTTTCACATCACTAGGCCTCTGAAATCCTCTATCCATCCTGCTACCCACCCCCCATTTAAATGCACCTCAATGTGCTTCCCTATCCTTGCCTTCAGTACGTTTTTTCCCTCCTCATTTAGGTGCAGTCTATCTTTTGCATACAGACTGCTGTTCTCCCAGGTCCCCCCACGCTCCTACCAGCCCGCACTTTTCCTGACACCAGGCCCCTAGCCATTCGTTAAACTCTTGAATTCTCCTTTTCTTGTCATACTTGCCCTGAAATGGGAAGTGCCTCCGGAAGGTGACAGATCTGCCTGCTCCCCCACACAGCGTGTTCCACCTCCTCTTTACCTCCCCCACTGTCTTATCAGATAGGTAATTCGTCCCCAGGTGTATTATTAGGTGAGGCCTTCCCTGCTTGCATACCTTAGCACAGATTGCCCCGCCCTTTCCGCCTTCATACCTGGCATGGCTTCTACTCATATTGTACTGTGCCCCTTCCCTTTGCTGCCCCACCTGACCCCTCTTAGTATCGAGTCCCCCAACACCAAGACACCTCCCTTCTTCCCCTCCCTGTCTTCCACCTTCCCCATCCCTTCTCCTCTCCTTCTTCCTCCCGCACAATGTTCCCTCCAGTTGTCGCTATTTCTCCCCCCATGTTATCCGCTGTACTCATCCCTTCTTGCCACAATACACCTATTTCTTCATCACCCTCTCGTTTTGTTCTTTGTACCCACAGACCACACTTCCCCTTCCTCCTTTCCCTCCTTTGACCCCTCTGTTAGAGGTTGGCCCCTGTCTGAGTGTAACCCCCCTGCAAATGGGGGTTCCCAAAAGACTTCCAGGAGCTTGCTTGAGTGCTCCAAGCCTGAATGGTGTTTGGCATTTAAGCCATTTATCAGTGAGTGTTTTAGAACCTCTGGTACTGTCTCTTTAAGAGCTGTCTGCTTGCAGACATAATTAGTTTGTATGGGGACTGTGTGTTTCTTTGATTGAGTACCACTCAAGCTGCTGCCAATTCACTTCATTTTGCAGTCACTAGGAGTGCAAAGGAACCTATCTGAAAGATGTAACTGTTTGCCAGAAATTATTTAGAGTAATAATGAAATTACAGTTTGTCTAACCTGCTTTCTTTGCAGTCAGAACTGTGTCTGCTAGTTCCCATTCTAGTTTTGAACTGCTGAACTGGACCAATCAGTGTGGGGTAAGCTAGCTCTAAAATGGTGCCTTGGACGAATCAGAACTTGGACTCATAATCTGAGCCAGCCACAAGAGGATTGTATGGGCAGTGACTCTGGGAGATGTAGTTTAGACTTCAGTGCCTTTTGGACCAACAGCAGCAGTCTATTGTGAGTGACAGCCAATCCAGTCAAGAACTGGGAGGAACTCAAAGGAAGTGCCGTTTTGTCGGTTGGAGTTTGAGTTGAGCTTTGGCAGTGAAGAAGGAAGGAGCCCTGTGCTTTTCAGTGTGCAGTTTTAGTCAAAAACGTGTAAGGCCCAGAGTTCCGTCTGCAGCTTGTTAGGACTGAATCCGTCCTGTGAAAAGAATCAAAGGATCTCTGAAGTAGAAACCAGGCTCACCCTGTAGAAGACTGGAGGAATTGCTGAAAATTACACTCGGTCTGTCAGGAACTGAATCTGCTGTGTGTTCTCCCGGTATTGTGCAGTAATTGCGATCGGGATACAGATGCAGCCTGCCTGGTATAGTGCTTTCTTTTATATGGATGTGTGAAGAGGTTTGTGCACCTCAAGTGAGCCCTGCTGACACTGAAGGACCCTATCTTATTTGGAGGTCGTGAGTACTAATTCAGGGTCGCTCCCTGTTGAATTGCATTAAATCCAAATGGAATTACTGTACTGCTGACTGTTTAATTCTCTTTTCTCTGTGTGAAAGGGCCCCTACCAGCTGCCACAGTTTGGACTAGCCACTAGGGCTTGGGTACCCAGGGACAGTAACTGATAGGGATAGGCCTGTGCACAGAGCCATAGGTAGATTATTAAAGTGATAAGCTAATTAACCTGATTTCCCCTGTCCTTGTTATATCCCCCAATAAATCAGAGCTGCTTGTTTCAGCAAAGTTATACTGCCTGAGGTATTTGTCTATGTTAAAGTACTGTACTGTGATTGTTGCACTGTATCTCATTTCACAGGAGGTCCCAGTGCGAACCAGACCTGGGGGTAAGTGTATACTGTGAAGGTAATTCTGATATATTGTGTGGGCCACTAGTGGGAAAGGGGTTGCAGTGTCCCAGAGGGCTGTGACCAAGTTATTTAACTATTGCAAACCCTGACCTCTGGGTGGAGGCACCCGCCATTGGATCCAGGCCCCTCAACCTGTTAGTGGCAAATCAGGCAGGGGTAGTAGCCCCTGGGATAGCGCCATCTAGGGGTTACATGAGCTTACTGTGTTACCATCTCCCTGTACTCCTTCTCTTAATCTCCTCGCACGTTTGTTTCCTGTACCTGTGTCACCCTCTCTACTCCCTTGTCCTGACCATCCTTATCACTCTTATCTCCCCCATCTTTTTTCTTTTCCTGGACATCTTTTGTGCTTTCCACATTCCCTTCTCCTCCCAACCTAATATGCCCATTCATCATCTTTGACACTTTTCCCCATTAGCCTTAGTACTTCTTTCTCTAGCCTCCCCATGCTTATATAGACTGGGCACCCCCGTCTTCCACAGGGTGTCCATGAATACTGCCCCCGTACAGTTATTACATCCCACGATCCTTCCTCCCATGTGATTTCTGTTACCCCCCTTCCCTGATTCCTTTGCCCCCTCCCCTCCACTGACCCTCATTCTGGCCTTCCCCACTACCTTGCCCCCTTCCCAGACTTCCCCAATTTGTCACCCTGGTCCCATTACCCTTTCCTCTTCTTTGTTCCCTCTGCTCCATTCTGCATCTCGTGGTTCCTCTTCTCTCTGTCTTGCCCCATCTGTTAGCAGCACTATTTCCCTTATTTTTCAGTCCCTCTACCCTGTAGTGTGTGGCTGTGTGGTGTATGGAAATAAGGTGGCTAACAGTGTGTGTATGATGTCACAGGCTACCAGTTTAAAGGAAGTGATGCGCTGGGGGGAGGCCCTCCTGATCACCAGAGACAATCAGGTACCCCAGCAAATATCCTCACTGAGACACTCAGCTCCACCAGCAAAATCCCCTAAATGGGTACCTTTCCAGCTTCAGTCAGAAAGCACCCTGGTACCAACTGAAAATACTAAGCTGCAAAAGAAATAACATCAATAAAATCAGTGAAAATCAGCAGATACTTCCCTGAGATGTGTCTGCTTCCTTCCCCAGCTCCACCACTCTGACTCGGTCCCCCTTCAGTTAGCAGTAACTCTGATGAGACCCAAGATCAGACAGTTATCACCCCTCCCCAAGCTACAGGGCTAGACAGACAGACACACAAAACTACAGTTCCTGCAAATCCCACAAACGGGTACCTTTCCAACTTAAGTCAGAAAGCACCCTGGTACCAACTGAAAACAACACTAAGCTGCAAAAGAAACAATAAAATCAGTGAAAATCAACAGATACTTCCCTGAGATGTGTCTGCTTCCTTCCCCAGCTCCACCACTATGAGCCGAGGGCTCTTTTACAAAGGTTCCATGTCTTGAATACATAGATTGGTTAAGACAAATGAACAGTCAGGCATGGTTACATTAGGCAACAAATAAAAACAGGATAACATATGGTATTTACTAGAAGAAGTGGGGCATTAGTTATGGTAACTACTAGGGCAACTAGACTAAATTACAAAAGTGGCACTCAAAAGATGCATACAATACATTAAAAGAATGCAGCCAAAGGCCTTGTCCAGCGACAAAAACAAGTTAAAAGAAAAAAGCATTGCGTAAATAGCTTAGGTAAACTGAACATAGGGTAGTGATATTAAGGAGGAGGTACAGTATAAAAGGGGTAAGAGTTTGAAAAAGGAAAAAAGGGTAGGGAAAAATTAGAACTGCCAATGGCCAGTGTACATGGCAGGAACAGGATGAGTATAAGAGTGTAGGGGGGAATAGGGTAAGAAAGGTGTGGAGTAGAGAGGTGGGAGGAAGAAGAGGGGACAGGGCTGAAATTAAAGAGGGGAAAGGGGGGCAATGGACGTGGAATCACTGGATGACAAAGAGAGCAGGCGGAGGTGAGGGGGAAAGGGGAAGGGAGAGTAAGAGGGAAGGGGTAGGGTGGAGAAAGGACGAGGGGAAAAAGGAAAATAATAGGAGACGAGAGAAACAGGAGGGAGGGAGGGGTGGAAGGTGGGGCTTTTGGCAAAGGAGGAAGGCCCGAAGTGGGAGCAGCCACCTCAGGATTTAGGTGAAGCAGTCACGAGTAGCAGGTAGTTTTTTCCTGAAAAATACTTCCCTTCCTATACCTCATCTACCCCATGAGGTATTTAAATGTCTCTGTCATATCTCCCCTTCCTTTCACCCAGGGTGTATATAATGAGGTCCCCAAGTCTCTCATTGTAGGGCTTTTGGTGCAGACCTCACCATTTTAGCTGCCCTCCTCTGGACTGCCTCCATTCTATGTCCTGAGAAGGTTACACACACACACACACACACACACACACACACACACACACACACACAGAGAGAAAGGTACCCCTACGTGACAGAGACCACTTCAACTACTAGACACCACCAAAACAGTGAGTACAGAGACCCTGGAGGAAGGGTTACCAACACCAATGGGAAGTGAATAATAATCATGCATCCTGGCAGCACATGCCAGAAACCTCATGCTATGTGGATCACTGTCATTTGCAGCTGTGTATTGTGGTAGCTTTTTCTTTTAATCCTCCTGATTAGGGCTGGGCAGAAGTCAGCCCTGTCCCCAGGCAGAAGTCAGCTGTCCCGTGCCTCTCCTCACAATCCTGGGCTAGGCTGCCCTGTGGATTGCCCCCCATGGCAGGCTGGGGAAGGGCCTTCCTCTCCACTCCCCGTGACTCTCATCCACAATGCCACCCTAGGATCTGAGGTGGCAGGGCGTGCTGCAGTGTCTCAGGCTTCACAGAGCCCAGGTCCACCATTTTCCTCTTTCTTTTTTTCTCCCCCGTTCCCAGCACTGTGGCAGTGAAGAGGGTGCACATGCTCCTGGAAATCTTTCCACCCTCCCGACATCACATCAGCCTCTCAACATCTGCTTTGGCACCAAGCTGCCACCTGCTGTCAGCCAAGAGCCAGGAAGGTGCACCACCTCAGTCTGAGTGAGTAGAAGAGCTGACAGACAGCAGCACAATCCTCTGCCAGCCCTCCTCCCCACTGATCTCCAGTGACTCTAGCTCATTCCCAAACTCCAGTCGCTGGTGAGGCCAGAGGTAAGGTGCTTTACAGCACCTCAGCCCTCTGCACCACCGGGCCAACCAACCTCCTGCTTTTTTGAATAGTGGCCTGTCATTTAGGTCATTTTACCTTCAGCACTGCCGCTGACAGACTTTAAATGATAGAGACTGTCACTATCTCAGAGGGCAAGGAAATTCATACCCGACTGGCCAGTGCAAGAAACAGGCAGGGCCCAGTGCAGCACAGGGCCTAGATAGCCTAATACAGTCTAACTGCAGCTTCGATGTGTGCAGCTGCTGTGCACCCCCCCTTTCAGGACAGCACTGACTAGTGGGTTGTGGGGCCTTGGCAGACATCAGAGCTGCCCTTGAGGGGACCTCTGGTGACAGACCAACTGATCTATATTGCCAGCCAAGGCCAGGAAAATCACAACTTAAAACTAGGAACAGGGAGCCCTACCACCAGCAGATTGGCCCCTTTCTCATCATCACTATAATGACTACAGAAGGAAACTCTGCAGACAGTAAGTCCCAACTATGGGAGGAAGGGCACACGCTGCAAGTTTTCCCTGTTGGTCATGTTTGCAGGATTGTTATGCCTGCATGAGAAACCCCTCAGGAGGCTCAGACTTCACAAGCATCCAATGCTGGTTATGCACAGGACATGCAGACTTGATGACCATGAGAACCAGATTCAATTGGCACCAGACATCATAGCGAAACTCGACACAGCCTTCTCACGTGACCCAACATGCATTGGTTTCCAGGACCCTCAGCCACCATATCAGCCATTGGGTACTTCACACCACAAGGAGGCATTCCGGAAGAGAAACAAACTACCCTCCTCAGAAGAGGAGGAATCCTGCAAACACCCTCACAAAAAGAAGAACAGAGTGAGATCTCTATCCCCGTTGGACTCAGAAATGCTCACGTCCATCACCAGGTAGATGCAACCAGGGGATTTCCAAGCATCTGTGGACTTGCTGGATGACTAGCTCCATGTACCTACTGGGGAGGTCACATACAGTATCTAAGGTTCAAAGTACAGGGTTGACATTTCCAATTTAAGACTCTACCTTTTGGTCTACCTTCTATGTCTCAAGTATTTTCAAAACTTATATTGACCATCATAGCATGCCTATGGAGTCAAGGCTTTCAGGTATTCCTGTACTTGGGCAACATTTTTATCTGGGTCCCACTCCACCATAAAGCCCAACAAGCAGAATCGTCTGTCGTTGACTGCCTAAAGTTGGACTGTTTCATCAAGTGCAGTCCAAAGAGCTCTCTGGAGACATCACAAATGATTGTACAAGACAGAGGAGAAATACCAGTACCTATAACAGCTCATTCACCATTTTCTGAACTCATAACTGGCTTAACTGTTTCTACAATTTATTTATTTATTTTTTAACCCAAGAGAGGCACACTAAGCTGGAAGCTTGTTTACATGTGCAACCTGGGAGCACAAGGAAGTTAAGTGACATGTTCAGGGTCATACAGTATACAAGTGAGGGCTGTGGGATTCAAACCTAGGTCTTTAGGTTTGCAGCTCAGAGCCTTAAACCACTGAGCTATACTGCCTCCTGGCTAATTGGAACAATGGTCTCCTTGGTGGATGTAGTAGTACCTGCACCATGATATACAAGACCAACACAATTGATCTTGCTATGACAGTGGTCCCCGCAGAGGGTCAGCAGACATAATCAGGTTTGAGTATCACAAAAGATGAAGAACAGCTTGACCTGGTAGATCAACCAAGCAAAAATTATGAAGGGGTAGCCCTGGACACTGCAGCCTCTCCAGATGTCGTCCTACAACGGTCTCAGAGGTTGAGGAACACACATGGATTAACTCTCAGCACAGCGCAGGTGATCATTACTAGAGTCCCACCTCAGAATCAGCATTCTAGAAATGAGAGCAGTTCACTTTTTTTCAGGCTTTCACCTCCTTCATACTTATGAAAACGCTCTGGTGCGAACGGACAACAGTGACATGCATTGCTCTTCGGGAGGCACCAAGAACCACAAAATGCTTAAACTCTCCAGCTACTTAGCTGAGAAAAAGATCACTGATCCGGTTTGTCCACAGCCTGTCTCCCACGGCAGGACAATTAGACAACAGAATGGCTAAGCCCCAGAGATGTACTACCTGGAGAATGGGAGTTATAAACAATGCCTTCAAAACTCTTGTTCACCGACAAGAAAACCCAAAACGCCACTGTTCTGCTCCCTGGTCAGCCTCCCAGCCAAGTTCTCTGAACTTGAAGCCTGGGTGTCCCTCTACAAGCCACACGTCTTGGGTTTATCTGAAACATGGCTTAAGCCATACCACAGTGATGCCTCCTACCAACTCCCCAGTTACTCATTGCTGTGCCTTGACAGGCCTGGCAGAAAGAGTGGTGGTGGCGCTGCACTATACGTGCAGGACCATATTAGTGCCACCACTATTGCCTGCTCCTCCTCCTCCTCAGTCAGTGAATGGCTTGTTACTGAAATTGTTCTGGATGCATCGAAAAAATTGTACAAAGGCTGCTCCTACAATACTCCCTCAGGAGGTGCACAGGGACTATCTCATTTCCTGAATGGCCTTGCATCTGCCCCCTCCTCCAGGGACACCATCATACTTGGGGTTCAACCTCCATTGGACAGAATCCCCAGTACCAGAATATGCACACCTGCTAAGGACGCATCACCTTGATCAAGTCATCTCCTCCCCTATCAGGTGCAACCCCTGCTCCCCAGCCACTCCACCCTCAACTGGATTGCCACAAACTGTGCGTAATCTAGTCCTCCAAGCAGGCACTATGGCTGACTCTGTCAGACCACACCTCTACGATATTGCTCTAACCACCAAATCAATACGTCCTCCCCACAAATTGCTATCTTTTAGGAAATTGAAATCCCAGGATTTGGACTTAGTGCAAAGGGATGCCTGGGCCATAAACTGGTCTCGCTCTACCAACTCAAAGATGCATCCATGGCGGTGATGTTTTTTTTAAAGAAGCTCTTCACAACCTTCAGGACAAATACTTCCCTATCACTACCAGGAGGGTTAAAGGTGGTAACACCCATTGGCTAGCAAATGAACTTCTGGCCCAAATGAAAGTAAGGGACAAAACCTGGCAAACCTTCAAGGCATCCTCCCACCCCCCACTTATGGAATGCATACAGGCGACTTCGTAACTCCTACAAGCAGGCTGTGAAGTCACTCAAGCGTAAATACTACACCAACCTACAAAGCAGGTCTCTTGCTTGTCCAGTTTCTGAGCCTCAGTTAATACCCTCCTCAATCCAAAATCAAATAAACAAATAATGGAACTTACCTCCTCTTGGTCCCATTACTGACCCAGGCAAGATTGTTGATACCTTCAATGGAGTGTTCACCAACCTTACCGCCTACACCTGCAAACTCCCTCCACAGCCTCCCTCTACCCAGAAAAAACAGCTATGCTGCCCACAGACATCAAGCTCTGTCTTTTATTTCAGAACCAGACCGTAGTGTCACTGGCAAACTCCTACAGACGCTGACCACCAGGGGCAGCCCAGGTAGCAATTGTCTGTATCCCACCTTTCTGAAATTCCTCTCCCCTGCCCTTGTAAAACCACTGGTATACCCCCCCCCCGACAGCGACACCAATACCAATACAGTGACCTATACTGCTGCCGACAAAATCGACAGGTAACTGTATTGGTGTGCCAGAGACATGGGCACACTGTCTCCCAGTCCTGCACCCCCCCTCCCCGAATCAATTCCAACTCAGAGTTGATTATAATTAGAATGGAGGTGCGGGGGGCAGTGCTCCCTGCATGGGGGGTTCGGGAGGCAAAGGCCCTGATAGAAAAATGGAATGGGAGTCCATCAAGATTTATGTCAACCGCAACTTGCGATCGACAAAGTCCGTTGCTGTAATGCCGGTCGACGAAACTGATGTCGAACCGGCATCGTACAGCCAAAGCCACTGACCCACATATTTAACCTTACCCTCATCATCTACTGTGCCTGACTCATGGAAGCATGCGCATGTGGTGCCTATTTTCAAGTCTGGCGATCCTGCTGCCCCAGAAAACTACCGCCCCATCTCCCTCCTCCCACATCTAAGTAAACTATTAGAAAAAAAAATCATTCATCGCCAGCTGTCTGAGGCTAAGCATCTAGATAAGTACAACCTCCTGAGTCCCCTCCAACATGGCTTCCGCAAACACAACAGCATCTCTTCGTCCTGGCCCTTTTCTCCAACCATGTCCTTAGAAACATGGACATGGGTATAGCCACAGGTGTGGTGTCTATGGACCTATCAAAGGCCTCTGACCTTGTTGACCACCACCTTCCTCCAATCCACCCTACTAAACCTAGGCTGCTCCCCAAACGCCACCACTTGGTTTAGCAGCTACCTGCTAACAGATCCCAGTCTGCTCTGATAGGCAAAGACATCTCTGCTGCATTACCCATCCATACTGGTGTCCCCCAGGACTCCATACTGGAGCCTCTGTTATTCTCACTATTCATAAATGATCTTCCTGCAGAAAGCATAAACTGTAATGCGCTCCTCTACGCTGATGACCTTGTCATCCACCATAGCACCAAGTCCCTCGAATCTATATCTTCTGCACTCACTACAAACTATGGATTAGCTCAACATTGGTTCCTCTCCAAAAACTTGTTGTAAATGAGAAAAAATGAAGGTCATGCTCTTTGGTGCAAAGCCGTACTTGCAAAGGCCACCAAATCAAAAACCTTGTTACACATAGTCACCCCTGCAAGCCCTCCTCTTGATACTGTGTCCTCCTTCAAATACCTAAGAGTGGCTCTTGATCCCTCTTACCTACAATGACCACATTTCTAACACTGTGAAGAGAGTCCACCAGAAACTGGGGGCAGCCTACCGTGTTAACCACCTCCTGACCCCAGAGGCTCGTCTTGCAATTGCCCAGGGAAATCTACTGCCCCTACTCGACTATTGCTCCCCAGTGTTCTCCTTCATGTCCTCCTCACTTCTTTCTCGTCTAAATATCGCATACAACTCTATCTGTCACTTTGCCCTTCAGGTCCCTTCCTCCACTCATCACTGCTCTCTATATCAGTCCTTAGGCTGGCTCTCTCTACAGGGACGTTTTGAATATGCTACAGGCTGTCTAGTCGACACCTCTCTCAGGAACTCACATAAATCCCTGTACTCCTTGCTTCTCACCGACAGGGTGGTAACTTGGTGTCTCCAGGTTTCTTCCATCCCCCCCCCCCCCAATAGTCCCCTCTGTATCTACTGTCATGGGGAGCAAGGCTTTCTCTCTCTCTCTGCCCCTACCTCTGGAACAGAATACCACCTGCCATCCATATGTTACCCTCTCATCAGTCCTTCAAATCAAAGCTAAGAGATTGGCTCATGTCTCAGGCCACCTGTGCCTGCTCCCTTGGAAACGCCCTCGCCAGAAATCCACCTTAGGGGCCCAGTGTACCATTTGCCTTATTTCCCCAAGAACTGGCTACTACATAAACAATTGTTTTTGATTCCATTGTGAAAATGTTGATTGCTATAGTGTAATTCCTTATGCACTGTATTGTAAACTTTGAACTGGCTGAATAATGTCTTGATTTGCTGTAAATGTATATCCTAGTTTTCTGCAAGCAGAAAAGCTTCACTTTATTTGTCATGAATTTGTTTTTTATGTCCTTAACCTCTATTTCTAAGATATGATGTTTATGTATCACTGTTTTTGATACCACTGTACTCACTGTATTATATGTACCTACTGTGTTATAACTTGTACCTATTGGCTGTGCCACTGTACAGCCCGGGTCACAACTGAAAATGGTCCTTTGGATCAATCTGCTCACCTGGTTACCAAAAACATACATACATAAATAAATAAATGATCAGGCACTAGCATGGAATACCTTTTCCCCTGCACTGTGGCAGCTAGGACTGTTATACCCCTTACCTCCAATCTCTAGGCTACTGAGAGTACTACACAAGATAGCACAGAACAAGACAACAGTTATTACAGTTTGCCTGTATTGGCAGCATCAGCTGTGGTTCCCTCTCTTGATCCAAATGGCAGAAGAAATTCATCTAATTCCCTACAACCAGGCACTGGTACACCAAGGACCAATAACACATCTGAGTCTCTACAATTTGTCCCCTCAGTATGGAAATTGAAAGGAGGTCCCTAGGGGTATTGGATACTCACAAGAGGTGATAGACATCATGGTAACTACACTACGCCAGTGAAATTCAAGAGTATATTATAGAATTTGAAGAAAACTTTTCTGGCACAGAGGTATCAGTGTTGATACTATTACAATTCTCAATAAAGGATTCAAGAAAGGGCTAAAACTAATGACTCTCCATATATACAGTAGGTGGCAGAAGATGACACACAATCAGTTAAGACCTTACACAGCATACAGTTTAAGTGGAGTGTCTAGTTTTGTTGGAATGTTGCTGCTTTACAACTGGCTGGTATAGTCCATAGGGGGAAAGTTGGTGCTTCTGTATCAAAAGTCTAGTTCCAGCCTTTAAGAAAGCATTAAGAGGGAAGATCCCTTTCTGGCCCATTTGCACAGCGGTTGGATTTCCACTGGTGACCAGGTTCGGAAAGGACCCGGGACAACAGAGGGATGGCTGGGGAGAAGGCTTTAGCGTCCGATGACTGCTTGCCTTCTACCACGGGAGGATGGGGATGCAATCCAGCACCTACTGGCTCCAGGCGGAGGCCGGGAGAACAGCAGCATGTTGGACCCACTGACTGGAGGTGCATGGTGGACATCAGCATACACCTTGATGTCAGGGTAAGCCATGCCCCCAGGGGAGAAAGCAGGAAAAAGCTCCCCACTATACCAGATGACGGTCACCCAGTTGCCTACTGCCACATAAGCCCCAGGGTTGGCCTCGGAAGACCACCGCAGCAGTGCCCGGGGGGGGCAATGAAGAGTGCGCTGTCCACCCCCACTGGTGCCTTTCCCCTCGGAGGAGGGGGACCCCCCCGGTGAAGGGTTACACCGGGTTACCTCCCCTGGGTGGCTGTAATGTGAAGTGGTGGCGAAGGCTACATAAAATGGAGGAAGAGGATGTGGGGTCCATTGGTGGCCTGAAGGAGAGGCAGACATGGAGAGGTGGATTGGGAATTGATCAAAAGTTGGGTTCTGGAAGCCCGCCATGTGTCTCCGTGAGTGGTAGGTTGCTGTTTTGGCATGCACAAAAGTCACTACAGGAGTGGACAAGCAGTGCCCCTCCCTTGGCGGGAACAGCTGGAAACAGCAACACCCAAACATGGACCACCCAACTGCAAGATACCTGGGCTAGCCTCTAAACCCTGGTTGCCTGCTTGGAAGCATGAAGCACTACTTCTGGGCTATTGGGTGGTCCAAGGCTATCTTATATGGTGTCGCTCTTACATACATCCAAAATCAGCGGCCTGGTTAGATGTGACAGGGCTGGATGCATTGGGGAATAATCTAGAAAATGCATTCCTGATGCCTGGACCTCAAGCTTGAACAGTGATAGAGAATGGGGACGCTCAAGTGCCCTAGATAAACAAGCCTGCCTTAAGGGGAGTTTCTCCTAGTGTTATGGATGTAAACGTATAAAATACCCTGCTTGACTGGCTAGAAACCTATTCATTGTTCTGTAGCATTGATTGTAATGATGATTACTTGGTAAATGTACCGTATTCTGCTATTTTATAAAGAATCTAGTTTAAAAAATAAAAAACAATGCATCCCTGATGTTCCCATTGAAGATCTAACCAAGAGCTTTAATGCCCAACAGCACTTCACAAGCAAGCATTCTATAGCTGGCAGGACATATGCAGCAGAAGATTTATCAAATAAGGCCTTTTCTGAGCTTGTAAAAATAACTGTGAACATTTTAACATTGGTTTGATTTCATCATCTGCATTAAGAAAAAAGAGAAAATCAGATGCCGGGTTCAGAGACTGCCTACATTTGCTAAGACAGTGATGGTACTTGTACAGAAAATGATACGGGATGTTGGTTCTTAACTTGTTTAGGATACTGGGTACACTTACTATGTTTTGCTTGCATTTGAATGCTCTAGAGATATAAGGGGCAGGCCCAACTGGCAATTATGTTTCACTTTATGTGTACACTTTAGGAATGATGGAAGGGTTACTGCCCATTTAGCCCCTCAATACTTTTTTGAAAATACATTTTTATTGAACATTATTCACTGAACATTGTATATAGTCATCAATAACATATGGAACATAGAGCTTCTTAGAGGTAAGTACATTAATCAGTTCATCAACAGTTATAAAAAAATAAAAATATGATATATATGATATATATATTATATATATATATATATATATATATATATATATATATATGAAGTTTACTAAAATATGGCTATTTGCTTCTGCTAATGTCTTTGAAGTCTGTTTTCTGCAAGGAATTAAACTTATAACTCGTATTTTATTTGTTAAGATTCTGTACCTAATATCAAAAAGTAAATTATACATCAAGGACAGTGAAGTAGAGAAGAAGGCAAGAAGCAACAGCGGAGAAGAAAGAAAGGGCAAGCAGTTATTGGAGAACATCAGTGAGCAGGAAGATAGAATAGGGTCCATGATTGTTAAAGCTATTTACTGAGTAAGGTCAATCATCATATTAGCTTACAGACATGGTCAAGAAGCACGTTCCATTTTCTTTAATTAAAGTTATGCATGTTGGTCAACTTTTGTGTAATTTTTCCATGTTCCTGTGTTTAATATTTTTAAATAACAGCTAGCCCTCTTGCAAGTATCTCGGCTGCGATGGAAACTGTCTGATAAAGCCAGGCTAGCGACGCCGCAGATGGCTCTGGGGAGAGACTGCAATTTCTTTGGTCTTTATTACAGGGCCTACTGGAGAGTTAATGGGGAGCTGATAGAAAACACAACCCTCTCATGTTGCAAGGAGGAGTCACGCTTGCTGTGCGAGACAGAGCACACAGAGTACTGGACTTTACAGGACATGAAACTCTGATTCCAGCTTAGGCTAGCCTTTCAGATGGGAGGTCTTCCAGGACAAAAGGATGCTGAATCTATGATGTCAGAGTGACATAATGGATGACGTGTCATGGGGGGCAGCTGGAAAGTCTTAAGGTCTGGCAGAGCATGAAAGAGATGGTCAGGTTTGGGACTACAAACAAGCTACCATCTAAGGGTTCAGATCTGCCCTGATTCACCAAAGTGCCTTGTGTGGTAAGCCACTCTAACTTTCTAAAGAGCGATGGGGGGTTCTGTAATTTCTGTAGAATTGCTGTTCCCCACAGTCTTGCTGTACTATCCTGTATAGCGAGGCAGTATAGAGTAGTTGTTAAGGGCACTGAGCTGCAAACCTGGAGACCTGGGTTTGAATCTCATCAGCCCCCACTTGAATACTGTGTGACCCTGAGCAAGTCACTTAACTTCCTTGTGCTCCCAGGTTGCACCTAGAAACAAGCTCTGGCTTAGTGTGCCTTTCCTGGTTAAACAATTTCCTATCCGTAAATATCTGTAAGTGTTAAAATATTATATTTTATTTATGCAATAGGCGTGTACACATGAGCCATTATATAAATGTATTTATTTTCACTGCTGTTTGATCACTTTTATCTATATAGTAGACATGTCATTGCCGTTTATCTACATAGTAGACATGTCATCAGGTCTCTCCCCAACAGCTGGCACTTCAACACACTTTCACTTTCATGCTCCTGAGCTACAGCTGCCTGCTTGCACACCTCACAGGCACAGTAGTAATACAGTCACCCTACCAAAGTATCCAGAAAAGAATGGTAACCAAAGCAGCAGTTTACTTTCTTCTTTTATTATGAAGAACAAACCTTCAGAACTGCCACACCATTCCAGCAACCTCCTGAAAGCTCCCATCAATCTTCAGCAGCTTGGTATTGCCCCCGCCCAACGACCCAACTGCACCCTTTGCACTCACCTATGCATGGAAACACTCTGGCAGCTTTCCAAAATCCCCGATTTCTTTTTCTCAGAAAAAACACATCCAGAACACCACCAGCTGTTGTTAAAACAGCCGACACTCTAACATGAAGGCCTCTCTCTTGCTAAACTGGGCCACTGTATTTCTTCCAAATTTTCAACACAGACCACTCCTCAACCCATCAACATCACCATGTCAATGCCATCATGATGATGTAGCAGCCATGACAATGCCAAAGGCAATGGTGCTTCTCAGAGGTAGAGAAGCATTATTTAAAAAATACTTTTACATTTTTTTAAAAAGAACAACAGATATTGATATAAAAAAAAAGTCCTTGTCTATTGCATAAATGATACACAGTGGGGATCTAGTGGAATAAAATTATTTATTTTCACTCAAGCTGTTTGACCTTGGGCATATTACTCATGGCGTACCCCACTCGTGAGGTTACTTATGGTCAAACAGCTCTTATGAAAATAAATTGTTTATTCAACAGGTCCCCACTGTCTAGCCCTTGTATACTTCATGTTTCTGTGACTGAGTCCTTTAAAGGTACAGCTAACTGATTTATAATTGACAAAACTATATTTCCACCTCTAAAGAAAAGGTTACAGTTACCATATTTTGCTTCCAAAGTAAGTTCTCATTTGTGACAGAGAGGGATGGGTCGATTGCCCTTGAGCAAGCAGCACTATACTGTGTGAGCAGTGTCTCTAGAGGACTCAGAGATACTCTGAGAGAGTGTCAATGCTGAGAGGTGGCAGCCATTGATTACTCTTGCAGGTGTCTCAAGGGTTCGAGGAGGCTGGTAACACTGACAGGCTGAGTCTGGGAATGACCAGTTTGTCAAAGACTGGTGGCAGCTGTGGGATCTGAAACAGTTTTGTCAGTATAAAAGGTTACCTGCGGAGACACAGACCAGGATGTACAAAAAGGGAATGTATATTCTACCAGTTTATTTATTTATTTTTTGTTAAAGAGCAAGTTTTCACTTCAAAAAATACCTCCCCCCATCCCGTATTCTGTAGCTTACCCTCCAGTTTAAAGATCCTTGTAGGTGAAGCATGTATTTGTATAATCAAGTTCTAGTATCATCCCTCGTAAAAAACAGCACAGAGACCCGTGGTCAAAACGCCTGTACTTTCCGACTAGTAGGCACACCCCCACATCAACACCTTATGTGATGTAAGTCCAGGAATAGCACGGGGGTGCGCCTCATAGGCTATAATGGGGCCAGTTTTGGCATTAGGTTTTAAACACTTACATGTGCTGGTTTTGAGAAAAGAAAGTCACTGCTCAGCTAACAAGGACCTTGTTAGTTGAGCAGTAACTTTCTTTTCTCAAAACCGGCACATATAAGTGTTTAAAACCTAATGCCAAAACTGGCCCCATTATAGCCTATGAGTCATGCCCCCGCGCTATTCCTGGACTTACATCACATAACGTGTGAGTGTGGGGGTGTGCCTACTAGTCCGGAAGTACAGGCATTTTGGCCGCGGGTCTCTGTGCTGTTTTTTTTTTTTTTTTTTTTACAAGGATGATACTAGAACTTGATTATACAAATACATGCTGCACCTACAAGGATCTTTAAACCGGAGGGTAAGCTAATGGAATATGGGATGGGGGAGGTATTTTTAAAGTGAAAACCTGCTCTTAAGCAAGAGTAGATAAAAAAGACATTATGTCTGGGCCATGTAAGAAATGCATACTGCTGCAGGAACTGTGCTGAAAGACAGAACTGGGCTATGAGGAGGGCCAAACACTGGTGTAACTCATAGTTATTCTCAAAAAAGTGACCAGGAAAGCCATGCAAAAGGGTCACTGCTAGCAAAGGTTATGAAACAGAGGCTACAGAGAATGCAGATGTGTCAGAGCCTTTGACTGGGGCAGTCCTGCAAGCAGAGTGGGACAAATCAGTTTGTGGGATGGTGGTCTATTTGGCGACTAGCTTTCAAAATCTGGTAGCCAAACCAATATTTGTAGTGGCCATCCTTTTTAAAGGCTGAAAAGTCACTTTACAGACAGGTAGCCAAGTTGGCTAATAACTTTCAGAATCTGGTAGCCAAAACAATTTTTTAAGTAGCCATTGGCCAACTGGCTACCTGATTTGTCCCACCCTGCCTGAAAGCAGCCTGGTACAGCTATTGGAGCTGGAGCTTCTTTGTTAAGAAGGCAGAACTTGTGAGGCAAAAGGCAGAGGTGGATCTGGAGAAGATGAGGATGGAAGCAGAGCAGGAGGAGGAGAAGTGAAAGAGCTTGAGCATGAGAGTCAGATGGAGATTCTGCACCAGAGGACATCATCACATACTGCGAGTAACGGCATGAGTGGGGGGTCAACTCAGGAAGCCAAAATTTATTTTAAAATGTTTCCCAGACAAGAGGATGGGGATGATCTTGATGTGTTTCTAAGATCTTTTGAGAGAATCTATGGGAAACTGGAACTGGGCAGGGCTTTTTGGGCGACTCAGCTATGGCTACTGCTTACAGGCAAAGCATTAGATGTTTTTGCCTAGATGGACAATGATAATTGCATGGACTATGATTAAGTGAAAATGTCCTTGCTAAAACATTCTGAGTTAACCCCTGAAGGCTATATGCAAAAATTTAGAGGACTGAGAAAGGCATTGGGGCACAGCTTTGCTGAAATGTGTATGCAGCTAAGTAACTTGTTAGAATACTGGGCAGAGGGTACAAAAGCTCGCTCTGTTGAAGAAATGAAAGATTTGTTTCTTCTGGAACAGTTCTTAAAATCTGTGCCTGAGGAACTGAGAATGTGGTTGTTGAATAGAACTGAAAGCTCCACAAAGGAGACAGCCAGGGGGGGAAGGGATATCAGGTGATTTTAAGGGAACCCCTGGGATGGGGCGACCTAAAGGAAGCCAACCTGTGCCTGAACCAAGAGGGAAGCCACTTGGTCTCAAAAAGCATGGACATGGTGGAGGGAGCCGGGGCAGAGTTTAATTTGAGGTAAGATAGTGCCAGGGATGCAGGAGAAACTGTGTCAGCCTAGTTTGCCCTCCCAAAATGGAGATGTTTGTGCATCAATATTCTCCTGCCCCTTTTGTACTTTTTATTTTCTCTCTACTAACTTTTGGGTAAAGATATAAGACTTGTAGAACTGTGGAAAAAAATGGAGCCACCAGTGCAACTGGAATGAAACAGGATAACTGACTGCGAAATGTTGATGCTGATGTTAAAATAACAACTGAAGTGTAAGTTGTGAATACTCCACTTGAAAGTGCTTAAGCTTGGCAGAAGACACCAGGAGAAAGGACTGCTGTGTGACTGAACTTCTCTGTTGGGACTAAAGTAGAAGAACTTTTGTATTTGGACCTTTAATTTAGGGTAAAAAAACCAACATACAAAACAAAAAAAAAGTGTGTGTTTGGGTTAACTAAACTGAATGGGTAACTGAAAAGTCATCTGGGTGTAAATCTCAGGTGACTGAAAGGACTTAACTGCTGTGAGGTTTAAATTACTTGTAGAAAGATCTGGTAAGTAGGGGAGTGGCTTAGCTAGAAGGAAGCTACATTTAAAGACTGCCTTAGAAAGATTCTGCTAATAGCTTGGCAGAAGACACCAGGAGAAAGGACTGCTGTGTGACTGAACTTCTGTACTGGGACTATATTGCCCTCCTTACCTCCTCCACCCAAAGCTAGTTCTAATTTTATAGGCACAGGATTTGACTGACAACAGGAACTTCCTGTTTAGGGGCAGGAAGAGAGTGATCACAGAACCACCAAGGACCCACCATCCTAGAAGGGCAAGAGTAGCCTCGCCCACTCTAGCTGCTGGAGGTCTGCCTCTGAACAAGTAAGTGGTCTACTGAGAAATATAGGATATTCTTGTCTCAGAACAGGACAATCAGGAGCTTAAAGGGCACACAGGCAGAAAGTAAGAGAGAGAGAAAAAAACAGAGGAAAGAGTAAGGATTGCAAACAGTTAAGGGGCCAGAAATAAGACATGATTGGAGTGGTAGTGCAGTGGCTGTGGAGCAGCAGTCTTCCGGGAGACGTTCTGGAGGATGCGGTGTTGTCCCATCTGCAGGCACCTCTCTGGGCTGGGGAGGAGGTGCTCATCTCCAGGCTGAGTTGGCCAGGATTTGTGGGACCTCCTCCATCCAGGGACCACCAGTGCCACTGCCGCTGCCTCAGAGGTTGCCAAGAAAGAGGAGGGGTTGGACCACAGTGGGCTCAGGGAGGGTGAGGGTGGTGGAACAGAGGCACATCCTCCAGTTGTACTCTCCACAATCCCTATGCCATTCTGGCAAAGTGTGGTTCCTCTATGGAGGCACCACAGTGGAGACCAAGGAGGATGCTGGGAACCTCCACAAAGGAGACCCACAGGAGGGTGGCAGGGGACCCTGCAGGGGAAGGAAACAACTCCTGGTGGGGGACTCCATTGTTAGGAAGGTAGAACTGGGCAAGGAAGGGGAGAGGGAGGTAAGGTGCCTGCCTGGCGCCATGGCTTGGAGGGACAGGGAGCGAATCCTCAGGATTGCTGGAGCAGCTGCACAGGAGAGGGAGCTGGATGTCACTGACCACTTAGGGACAAATGACCTGGCTAAGAAAGGGATTAGAGAAGTGCAGGAAGAGTTTGTGGAATTGGGGAGGGGTCTTAGTCAAGTAGCACGCATGGTAACCTTCTCGGAGGTGCTACCCATCTATGGCATAGGAGAGGCTAGGGTGTTCCGTACCATGGGATTCAATCAGTGGTTGAAAAACTGGTGTGGAGCTCAGGTTTTGGCTTCATTGGGGACTGGGGTCACCGGAGGATGCAAGCCTATACTGGCATGATGGGCTGCATCTGTCCGGAGGGGAACCAGGATCCTAGGTGATAGGTTTAAATGCTTCATTGGCAAGCTTTTAAACCAGCCAAGGGGAGGCACTGGAAAGGAGCAGGAAAATCCTAGCCCCCAAACAATCACGGTAGTAAGTGTGGCAAACACCAACATGGAGGTGTCGATAGGGAGAAGGGCAGGGGTAAATGGAGAAGTGACAAAGGCAAGAAGGACAGGGATGGGCAAAGGGGTGAGCCATCAGAATGGAGGGTAATGAGTACCAATGCCCGTAGTCTGGGCAACAAGCTCCCTGAGCTGGTGGCCTTAATGGAAGAGGGATGCCTGGATATCGTAGCAGTCACAGAAACATGGTACACAGAGAACCATGACTGGATGTTAACATACCAGGGTACATAACCTACAGGAGAGACAGGCAGGGGAGAAGAGGGGGAGGAGTAGCTCTCTATGTAAAGGAAGGGAAAAAAGCAACTGAACAAAAGAGTAAACAGGGAGGAGAGGAGGCACTGTGGGTCACCTTGGAGACTGGAAAGGGCACCACAATCCGCACAGGGGTTGTGTACAGACACCCATGTCAGGGGGAAGGAATGGACAAGGATATGATGGAAGGCATTCTTAGAATGGCAGAGAAAGGGGAGATACTGTTGATGGGAGACCTGAATATGTCAGATGTTAACTGGAGCACATTTGCTGCAGCCACATCCAAGAGCAGGGCCATTCTTGACGCCCTACAGGTGGCAGGCATTAGACAGCTAGTTTCGGAACCCACTGTGAGGGAGCAATCTTAGACCTCGTGACTTCAAACGGGGCAGTGAGAGGATCTCAGATCTAGAAGTGGGTTGCCATCTGGGGACAAGTGACCATCAAACAGTGTGGTTCACGTAAACTCAGCTACAGAGTCAAGCCATACAAAAGTGAGGGTACTGGACTTTAGGAGGACTGACTTTGGCAAGATGGGAGAGTGCCTCAGAAAAGCACTAGCAAACAGGCTAGAAGGAGGTGTGGAGCAACAATGGGGAATTATCAAAACTGCCATCACGAGGCACGAAGCCTTTGTGAAGCAAATAAACAAATCAAACGAAAGAAAAAGCCACTATGGTTCTCAAGAGAGGTGGCTGTGAAAGTCTGGAAGAAAAGATAGCATTCTGGAAGTATAAGGAAACACAGAAAGAGCAGGACAGAGAGCTGTACAGCTAAGGCAGAAAGAAGCAGGGAGGAAGTCAGAATAGCAAAGGCCCAAACTGAGGAAAAGATAGCCAACTCAGTTAAGAAGGGGGATAAAACCTTTTATAGGTACATCAGCGAGCGTAGAAAGACAAAGGGAGGGATAGTGAGGCTGAATAGAATGAACGGTGGGTGGGCAGAGGGGGACAGTGAAAAAGCAGAAATACTGAACGGATATTTCTGTTCAGTATTCACTAAAGAGGAGGGGGAAGTGCCTAATCCAATTAACAGAAGCACTCTTGATAGGGGGGTCGATCCCAGTCCTTTCACAGAAGAAAGGGTTCTGCAAGAACTCCTAAAACTGAAGGTGGACAAAGCAATGGGTCCTGATGGAATTCACCCAGAATTCTAAAAGAATTAAGGAAGGAACTAGTGAAACCACTGGCTACTCTTTTAATAAATCATGGGAGGATGGTGTGGTACCCGAGGACTGGAGGAAGGCAGATGTGATTCTCTTCACAAAAGTGGGACCAAGACAGAGGCAGGAAACTACAGACCTGTCAGTCTGACCTCTGTGGTAGGGAAAGTGATGGAGTCACTTCTGAAGGAAAGAATTGTTGAGTACCTAGAGGTCAGTGGAGCACAGGATCCAAGGCAGCATGGGTTCACAGCGGGAAGGTCATGTCAGACGAATCTAATACATTTCTTTGACTGGGTGACCAAAGTAGTAGACCAGGGAGGGGCTGTGGACATGGCCTACCTAGACTTTAGCAAGGCATTTGACACAGTCCCACACAAAAGATTATTAGTCAAATTAACCAGCCTGGGAGTGGGTCCCAGGGTGGTAGCCTGGGTAAAACATTGGCTGGACAACAGGACACAGAAGGTAATTGTAAATGGAGTCCACTCTGAAGAAAGGGCGGTTACTAGTGGGGTACCGCAGGGTTCAGTATTGGGTCCAGTCCTTTTTAATATCTTCATCAGTGGCATTGCAGAGGGACTGGAAGGAAAAGTATGCCTTTTTGCAGATGACACAAAGATCTGCAACAGGGTTGATACACAAGGAGGTGTGGAAAGGATGAAAAGGGACTTGGCAAGGTTGGAGGAATGGTCAGACGATGGCAGGCTAGGATTCAATGCAAAAGTGCAAAATAATGCACCTGGGAAACAAGAACCCAGGGAAGAATACACAATGGGTGGGGAGGTATACAACAACAAAACAGGAAAGGGACCTGGGGTAATCATATCAGATGACCTTAAGGTTAGCAAGCAATGTGAGAAGGCAGTAGGGAGGGCCGGGGTATACTGGGATGTATAGGAGAGGCATCAGCAGCAGAAAACAGGAAGTTGTTATCCCTCTGTACAGACAGTTGGTGAGACCCCATCTGGAATACTGTGTCCAGTTCTAGAGACCCCATCTCCGCAAGGACATAGACAGGATAGAGGCAGTCCAGAGGAGGGCAACTAAATGGTGCAGGGTCTGCAAGAGAAGCCGTGATGAGGAGAGACTAAAGGAGCTTAATATGTATACCCTTGAGGAAAGAAGGAGAGGGGGGACATGATAGAAACTTTCAAGTACCTCAAGGAATCAACAAAGTCCAAGAGGGTAGCATCTTTCAGAACAAGAGACTTGCAAGAACAAGGGACACAATTAAAGATAGAAGGAGGGCAGTTCGGGCAATGTGAGAAGTATTATTTCACAGAGAGGGTAGTGGATGCATGGAACAGCCTTCCTGAGAAGTTGTGGGGTCTAAAACTGTGGGAGAATTCAAGAATGCATGGGACAGACATAAGGCAATTCTTGTGGGGGCAGGAAGATATAGGCTGTTGGTTAACTAGGATCTGCGGCCTATCCTGTAGGTAGGGAAATGGGCAGACTAGATGGGTCTAGCGGTCCTTATCTGCCATCAAAGTCTATGTTTCTATGTTTCATATGAAGCAATTTGTAAAAAGGACTCTCTGTTTGTTCCAGACTTTATTGTAGGGCTGGAAAGGTGTATAAAGCTGATGATATTCAAGCTTGGAGCGAGTCTGAAAAGTTGATTTAGATCCTGGGTCCCTTGGCGTACTTCCATACTTTTTTCTTAGTGTGGAGCCGTTCGTCTTTGTGGAAGATATATGGGGGCAAGCGTCTGATGCCGGTGGAACTTAAACTGGACTCTGGTATAAAAACTTTCTGTGCTCCCTATGTATTGAAAGACTTGGTAAAATTTGTGAAGCAGAATGGTGACTGAAGCCAGCAAAGTGATGAAGTATACACTGTCCGGTCCTGCTTTCATCTTTTCAATTGTAAGGGCATGTAGTGTTATTTTATGAAGCCTGAATTAGCTTGAAAAATGAATCTGAATTTCAGTCATTAGTGTATGTTGCTAGCAGTGGATACCTCGCTATTGGAGTGAAGCAGCTTCTATTCTTCACTTGTGGCAGATTCTTTACAATGGATTTGCAATTAGCACTTTCTTAGTACTCCTAGCTGCAAAATATGAAAGTAGGCTCCAATTAATTTAAAAGTGCACACATGCCATTTGTGATCGAATTAAATTCTAGCACATATTCTATAGCGTCTGCCGATATAATAGGCCAGAAACATGTTTTCATGTAGCAGATAGTAACTCTTTATGTAAAGGTAACCTAATAATTTTTGAGTGCGGAACTAAAATATCATGCCCAGTAGTAGTTCTTACATTGTCCAAAGCTTGTACTGCCAAAGAAATTAGGAATTTTTTCCAAAAGCTTCTACTAAAGCTAAAAGTAAGAACTAATCAGAGCACTCACAAAGATATGACAAACTGGACCCCAAAAGTTTTAAAATAAAAGTCGAGCAGTGACCTTCATTAATTTCTAAGTGGCCATTCTTAAGTTTAAAAATGTTGGAGAAATCTATCCCCATTCATTTCAATGGGGACCCCCCCCCGGTGCTCTCCCTGGTCACACATCATTATGTGCTTGAGCATGGAGGCATGTCACCATCACTGGGGCACTCTGAATGGATCAGGCTGCCAGGCACTATACAAAAGTTACGAGGGATATAACTCAGGTACAGGCTGCTATTTATAGTTAAAACCTGGCTAGAATAACTATTGCTGAGGGCAGCTACCACAATATGTGAGTGGTAGCTGCTCTCAGCTAGGTCAGAAAATCTCTAACTACATGGTGGAGCTACCAGACGGGAGGCACAAACAGTGGGTGTACCATGTAAACATGATGAAATCCTACCATGACAGAGATGAGATGGTCCTGGCTGTGTGCAGCTATCCAGAGGAGGGGGCAGAAGCATACCTACTGGTGGACTTCCTGGAAAAGGTTAAGGGAGAATACTCAGTGGATGCTGTCACCCTCTCAGAGTGGCTGACACCAGCCCCAGCTGCCAAAATGAGTGGGGTGCTGTGTACATTTGGTGAAATGTTCACAGGGGAACCTGAGTATACCAGTACCATGTTGGCAAAGCACCATGTGGACACAGGGTCACAAGCCCCACTGAGACAGCTATCCTACAGAGTCCCAGATGAAGTAAGACAAGCCAGTGAGGGGGAGATCAAGGAGATGTTGGCTCTCCGGATGATCCTGGACTTTAGTAGTCCCTGGGCCTCCCCAGTGGTACCGATTCCCAAAAAGGATGGAACCATGAGGTTCTTCATGGACTACTGCAATCTCAACAGCTGTATAAAGTCAAAAATATGCCCCATGCACAGGATGGAGGAGGTCCTAAAGAGGTTAGGGGATCCCTTTACCTGTCCACCATAGATCTGACAAAGGGCTATTGGCAGGTACCCATGACCCCTGAAGTCAGAGTAAGATTGGTCTTCGCCACCCTCTTTGGATTATTTGAGTTCAGGGTAATGCCATTTGTGATGAAGAATGCATCAGCCACCTTTCAACGGCTCATGGACTACATTTTGAATGAGACAGGAGACTGCTCTGCTGTACATGGATGATATTGCCATCTGTAGCCAGACCTGGGAGGATCACGTCAGGCAGGTGATGAAGGTATTCCGCTGACTGCAGGCTGCTGAGCTGACAGTCAAGGTGCAGAAGTGTCACAAAGGACTGGCAGAAGCGTCATACCTAGGGCACAGGGTGGGAAGTGGGTACATCCGGCCTGAGCCAGTGAAAATTGAGGTGATCCAGGGATGGACCATGAACAAAAGGAAAGTACAAGCTTTCTGAGGGATGGCAGGGTACTATCATAAGTCTGTGTTGAATTTCAGCACCTTGGCCAAACCCTGTCTGATTACCAGGAAGGAAAATGCCACAAAAGGTTCAGTGGACGGACACCTGTGATACTGCATACCACCAGCTGAAGGAGGCATTGTGTCAGGCACCTGTGCTTGCCAGCCCAGACTATTCTGTTCGGTTCATTGTGCACACAGATGCATCTTATCATGGGTTAGATGTGGTTCCAAGTCAGATTACGCACTTGAGTAACCTACTGTTCAATTATTTACTTTGTCATTTGCCTTTTGAGTTTGCCCAATTTGCACAGATAATTTGTATGTTAATTCATTTGTCCTCCATATGCAATGTTTTGCCATTTTGTCTGTACTGCATGCAACTTAATGCTGTTTATGTCATCCTCATTGTAACCACATCACCTGACTGGCTGCATTTTGTAACTTTTTCTCCCCTTCCCTAGGTCACGCCTGGAAATGAGCCTGGGCTCATGTGTGTCTCTCCCAGTTATCAATTTTAAGTAAATAAATAACATTTCTGTAGAATTACTCTTCCCATAGTTTTGCTGTAATATCCTATATTAGCTGTGTAAATATCTGGAAGTATTGAAATATTGTATTTTATATACTTCATGTTTCTGTGACCAAGTCCTTTGAGGTACAGCTAACTGATTTATAAAATCGACAAAACTATATTTCTGCCTCTAGAGAGAAGGCTACAGTTGCCATATCCTGTTTCTAAAGTAATGCGTCTCAGCTGTGACAGAGAGGTGGATCAATTGCCTCTGAGCAAGGAGTGCTGTACTATGTGAGCAGTGTCTCTGGAGAGACTCGGACCTAGAGATACCCCGAGAGAGTGTAGATGTTGAGTGGTGGCAGGCACGGATTACCCCTGCAGGTGTCTGAAGGGTTCGAGAAAGCTGGTAACACGGACAGGCTGAGTATAGGAAAGACCAGTTTACCACAATGTTGTTTTTTTAAAATAGTGTGAAAGTTTTTTATTTAGTTTTTGTTAACCAGGTGGGCACACTAGACAGAGATCTGTCTGTTTTCAGGTGCGACCTGGAAGAGGACAACATCAGAATACAAATCGTATGTTATTCCAATGTGTGACCAGGATTACATACATAGCAGTTTTACATGAGGATAAAAATAATATATCATAAATACATGATATTCATATATAAGGAGGCATGTTGGGAAGTTGTTGCAGATGTATAGTTACACATTATAGGTAGACACTGTTACATGGACATATGATCAAGGTATCAGGAGAGCATACAGTACTTTCATCACGTACATATACAAGGAATGATTAATAGCAGCAGAGCAATATAAGCATAGTGCTCAGACCGGAGACTGATCAGTCACCTATTGGGAAGACATTTGCACACCATTGCCTCTTAATAGGTACTTACGGAAGGACGATTTGAACCTAGTATAGTTTGAGCTATCCCGTATCCCAGATGGAAAAATGTTCCACAGCCTGGGGCTGGAATTTTGGAAGGCAGCTAACCCCAGATTGACTCTGATCCTAGGTACTGTGAGCAGGCCAGAGTCTGAGGACTGTAAGGGATATGCATTCAGTTGTGGTATAAGCCACTCCACCAGTTGTAGAGGTTGTTGAGTATTAATTACCTTATAAATTACACATCCTACTAACAAAATGCGCAGTGCATATGGTGGGAGCCAGTCTAACTTTGTATAAAGGTCACAGTAGTGGGTGAGCTTGTTGGAGGAAAGTGCAAAATGGCAGATATTGTTATATGTGGCATCCCACTTTTTAAGTGCAGTCTGAGATGCTGAGGCAGTATATACTACCACATTACACAATAATTTGGGGAGTAACGTGCCACATGCGACAGCCTGGTGAGCATGATGCGTAAGATTATGCCTGATTCTATATGCCATGCCAAGCCTAGAGTTGACTGAATTGTAAGTATTTGCTTTATGCTGTTGAAAGCTGAGGGAGGGATCCAGTGTGACTCCCAGGTAACTTAAGGAGAGAACCAGTTTTAGAGGGGCACCGTCTCAGGCATGCGACTTGTAAAGGTATGGGGCAGTTCCTTAGCTTGAGAGGAGAAGCAAAAAGCATTGCTTACATCTTAGTGAGGCTGAGAAGAAGCTTATTATGTTATAGCCATCATTGAATGTTCTGGACATCAAGTGCGAGTAGTCTGCTTAGTTCAGTGGTGCTTGTGGAGCTAGCAATAAGTACTATGTCACCTGCATACATAATGGGAGTGCTCAGGCATTCATGCAAGTTATTAACGTGCGAAGTATAGATCCTTGTGGGACTCCGAGTTCTGATGATAGTGGATCTGAGAGAGTGTTGTCTAATTTTACCAATTGCTGCCTATTCAAGAGATAGTTGCTGAACCATCCTAGCGCAGCATGTGACAGTCCCAGGACTTTTAATTTATTGCACAGCAGGGTATGGTCCACAAGATCAAAGGCCTTGGTGAGATCTATAAATACTGTGCCTGTATATTCTCCTCTATCCATAGCAGTTGCTATATGGTTGGTTAATGTAAGTAATGCCATTGTGGCGCTATGGTTACTCCTAAAGCCATGCTGATATGGGGACAGTAACTTACGTTTTTTCAAGTATTCAGTATGAGTTGGATGGCTACCAATTTTTCCAGGCTTTTGTTCAGCACAGGCAGAACAGAGATTGGCCTGTAGTTACTGAGGCTGTTACGGGCACCCTTCTTGAGCACAGGGACTATATGCAATAGCTTCCAGGCAGTAGGTACCATACCACTAGTAAGGGATAGGTTGAAGAGTCTAGTGATAGCAGGTGCTATTTTGGATGCAGCAATCTGGAGGAGTCTTGGTTCAAGTCCATGAGAACATGCCAATTTAGGGGCGCTGTTGAGCACAACTACCGAGCAGACGTGGCTCCCTCTAGCTTTGCAACTGGAATAATTAAACTATAAATAATTCAATTATTAAATAAGCTACAAATATGTGCTTAGTATCTTTGAATTCTCAATATCGCTGAAGCATCAGATACCAAACTTGAGGATGGGTCGACAAATAAAAGTGGCCCAGGCGGTGCAAAAACACAAGTCTCAACAGATCAACAGGCCGGGCTCAATGTTCCTCCTAGCAGTTCTGGCGAGCTGCCTGGAAGCCCTGCAGGCGGCTGTGCAGGCCATCATAGCAAGGTGGAGTCCATCTTGCAAAGATTGGGAGATAAGACCTGAAAATCAAGCAGCAACTAAAACTGCCTCATCTGCCGAAAGTCAAGCAATCAGAGCCCTTTCGACCGCAGCTAAACTTACTCAGGAAAACGGCAACTTAAATACTAGTTAGAGGCACTGGAAAATGCAGCAGGGCATCAAACGTTAGAATAATCGGGCGGCTGGAAGGTTCTAAGAATCCAGATCTGCTCTGATTCTTAAAATCCTGGCTCCCTTCGGCTCTGCAGCTTGAAAAGGACTTTGGATACATTTAAACAAAGCATATCGATTTCTCCGAGGTCAGCCAGGGCACAGAAAGACTTACCTCATACAGTTTTGCTGGTACGGCGAGTCCGAATGTGAAGGAGCAAACACTCCAGGCTGCTAGGAATGCGGAGCAACTAAATTTTGAAGGCCATACCCTGCACTGTTTCCCAGATCTATCCTACACCACTATTGCCCACAGGAAGAGATTTGATGGGGTTCGAGCCACACTTAGAAATTTAGGTGTGACCCACTCACTGATGAAGCCGGCGTGCCTGGGGATTTTCTACGGGGGCCATACCTTCGAATTCTTTGACCCAGAAGAAGCAGGCAAGCATGTGCAGCAAATACAAAGGGAAGTTGAGGCCTCTGGAGCCGCAGCTTGTTCAGAATCGGATCAGGAGTCGGAAGCTGAGGACACTAGAAGGGGGTAATAGTAGAGGATTTTCCTGATAGTGTTAATCTCTTTAAGAGGGGCTTTCTGAGAGGCCAACCACATAAGTTCAATTTTTGAGAATTTCAAGTGTTTTTCATGGACTGTTTAAAAAAAAAAAAGACTTTAACAGGTCTCCAGTATAACTGAGCTGTTACTAAAGAAGAGCTTCTGTTTTCCTTTCATAGAGAACATCTTATAGTGGGACAGGGTTTTATGTTCATGTTAACTGAATGTTTACACAGTTTTGTTAAAAATATCTCAGTTTTAGTAATGTGAAGGTTGCTAGAGTGTGAGGGGACAGTAAACCTTAGAATACTATATGTTCGGTACTGTGGCCTAATCAACGCTGGAAGTTGAATTCTCATTTTCTCGGACATTATTATTTGAATTGGCCACTTCTCATGTAGAAGTGCAGCTTTTGGGACATATTTCTATATGCACTAATGTTGGTATACCCACGATTATGTAAACCATATGTCTAGACTGAGAGATTCTGTTTTTAACTATATTTTATGTAATGCCAAATTGATGTCTGACTATTGTATTGTGGACTTTTATGTCTAAGAGAAAACAATAAACATAAAGTTAAAAAAAAACCAGCCAATTTAGATGCAGCAATGCCCTTGAGCAGTTTGTGCACCTCAGACACCCTGATGTCCCTCATGTGAAGTGGGGGTTAGCCAGATAGTCGACAGCAGCGGTCAGTATTCCCAGTTAGGGAGTTTTCATGAGTGAAGTGATTGGTGTACATGGTAGGGTTACGGAATTGCTTATTAAATACAGTAGCAATAGTGGAAGGACTGTTGCAGTTTATACCATCAATGTTCATATCAGGGTACAAATGAGCACTCTGACCTAGGATTTGTTTTATGTTTCCAGTATTGTTGTGGGGATCCTGAGGTAGCCAAGAGCAGTTTTTATAGTATTCACTTTACATTTTTTTAATGTTTTGCACTTGGCCCAGAGCTGCCTGTACCTCTTCCATTCCGCTGTAAGCTTGATAACCTTATATTTTGCCCACTGTTTGTCTCCATTTATCATCACGGCAAGTAGATCACGGTTAATCCACCTATTTGCAGAACCCTTGATTCTCCTGGTTGTGAATTGTAGATATTTATCCTACTGTGATGGACTCTGTTAGTTTATTTTACCGTTCAACTTATTGTAGATGGTCTATTATCCAACCATAGTTTAGGTATGCAGTTTTTTGCAGCCATGGAAGTCAGGGCTATCGAATACCTAGTCTCCTTAGCAATCTCTGAGAAAGAACTGAAGTGTCCTTTTAAGTAAGTTCCACATTCATATTTCTATGAATATCTTTGAGATTGGCCTGGTGGCACTGAGGGTTGATGCCACACCTTGCGCCATGCTGGCAACCAGGGTTCGGGAACAGATTCGGGTCGTCTGAGTTGGCTGGGGAGGTAAGGATTGAGCTTCTGGAGGACTGCTCTCCTTCCTCAAGGTGGGGGTTTGTGTACTGCACACGTTAGCACAAGAGGGGTTCAACTCACTCACAGGTGGAGATGGCTGCTGCGCCCATTGCGCGGGCAGGGAGAAAGATGGAGGAAAATACCGGGACCCTACAGGACCCATGATGGGCCTGATGGGCTGGAGAACGCAATTCCCTGGGGCAGTAGCCCTGCTGGGTCCATGTAGGAGGTGACAAATAATGTTGTGATTAAAAAAAAAAATAGCTATCTTTGAGATCAATCAGTCTTAGCTTTATGTCATGCCAACATTTTGAATCTTGAGACAATTCCAAAACATATGTATCATGCTTAGCTGCTCCTATCCCACATTTCTGACGACGGTCAGTATCCCTGATTCCCATGTTTTCATGTGTATGGCAGAGTAGTATAAGTTATTTAGAATTTTAAATTGAAATATTTTATGATTTACTGATGAAAAAGCCTTATAAGAGAATTCTCATACTTTTCCCCTAGACTCTGTATCCAGAATTGAATTATGCGATTTTTTCATGTATAAAATCAAGGAGTATCAATTGCATAAAATAAATAAGACATGTTCTAACTTTATAACAGATAAGACATGTTTTTATTTGTGGGACGGCTCCGCTTCTGGCAGTTTCCTATAAAACATTTTTATCTACGTTATGCTTGGATTTAAAATGACGGTTAGTGGGTTACTTGTGGTTTTATTTTATTGAGGCGTATGTCCTTTTTAATTACTGCAGTTTGTGAGGCTTGCCATACAATTCACTACACCATATGTAGTGATACACTTAAAATGGTGGCAGCTGGATAACTGGTGGGGGGGGGGGGTTAGGCAGGTCCAGACCATCAGAGGGAATGGCAGTGATAAAAAAAAAAAACCCACAGCTTTCAAGTTTGTAGAAAGCTGTGATTTTTTCTTCCACTTCTGAAATAACGTGTATGCACATGTTAATTCCCTCTGATTGTCTGGGCCTGCCTTCAGAGTTTAACAGACACCACAAGATGGAGCCCAAGATGTTTGTCCCGTACCAGAGTCTGCCTAGTTTATCTGCTGCCGAACTTTCTTCTAGTTAACTGTTAAAGTTCTAAACACTGGTGTTTGTTTTTTCATAAGAGTTCCCTTTTTCCCCAGATCCCTACAATGGATGACCTTTACTGTTATGGGGACTACGCCAACTAGTTGGTTAGCTAACTTTATATCATACTGATACTCTCACATGGTGTACTTATGGATTTAGTGCATTGCTACTGACTGTGTGAGGCATTTCCATTACAACTTGTATATCAGTTTATTAGTTTCACCCACAAACACTCTTAACAAAAGATGGTGGCATTGTACTATGCAGGAGTAATAAATATGTGCTTGCCAATTTTATTTTAATTTATAGTGCTTCACTAAGTTTGGTTGATTTTGCAATTCTCTGTAGTACTTAGGGTTGTTATAATTTGTTTCTTTGTGAATTTCAACTTTTTTCTGGTTCCCCATCAGTTCCCCAGAACCAGAGAAGGCCATTTTTGGTGTGGTTCCTGCTTTTAGGGAACCACCATATTTTTTTAATTTAAAAATTATTTTTACCCAACAGCTTTGCAGTTTCTCTTAGTTATTCTTGGTTCCTCATTATTTAACTGAGACAATATCTGACCATTTTGACTGGTGAGGGATGTAGGTATTTTTCAGTTGCAGTTTGAATTTAGAAGAATTAAACTGCATTTATCTTACTTAAAACCTTTTTCCAGTTATAGGGTTTTTATAGTTTACATTTTTTTCCATGGGGCAACACTAACGTCTTTCTCAGGGTATTCATAGTTTGGCACGACTGACAGACCCAAAGAGAAGACAGGACCTACAGCCTTTAAAAATTATAAGGTTTGTTTTTCAATTTCTGGCAAAGGCAGACTGCCTCGAGTTGTGTTTAAAGTGCCTGAGTCCAGACAGAAATTTCTATCAGTTGTGAGCTCTTTATCAAGTTTTGCCTTAAAATGCAAAAAGGGCCTATTCATGAAAGCGAGCTGGGTATGCACTATTCATACAACCCAGACTGCATAGGCTACGCTTTTCACTATTGCAAGCACCTGCAGGGCACATGTCTGTGGCCCCAACCACCAGCATGTGGGGGCAGATCACAGGACTCAGGCGGGCATCCAATTAGATGTCCATCCTGGGTCCCAGAGTGGATCCCCTGCTGTGTGTGCAAGGGATCCTGGGAAGGCACGGACCCTGGCAAGTGTATTCTGACAAGCGAATGCATGGATGGTTGTCCCAAGCTCTACCTTGCAACCTGGTGGAATAGGGCAGCAGTGCGGAGGGGGTTCCCTCTGCCACCAAAGAAGGTGGGTGTCCATTGGGGGCACATAAAAGTTACAGCAGGGTCCTCCTCACATAACTTGCCCCACAGGCCTGGCACTCTGCACCTTAGTGAATGGCATGGAGTGCGGGCATGCCCACAGACTACTCGGTGGCATGCAGTTGCATTGGGCACGGGGCTCCTGTGTGCAAAGGGCTAGCATGCCTGTAGTGCTAGACCCTGCTGTGCAGCATTCCAATGTAGGGCTGCCTACACAACTCAGATATGCAGTGCATAGGCAATCTGAACTTTCAAGAATCAACCCTAAGAAAAGGACTAAACAATTAGAAGATTTTATTGCTTCTCGTTCTGACTCCATGTCACCTAAAGGCTCAGATGAAGGTTCAGCCCTCATTGTAAGCAGCAGTCCCCATCAAACAGGGCAGAAAAGGGAGATAAGGCTGCAAGAGATGGTCTGAAATCACGTGTCTGAAAGGGGAACACTGAATCCAGCAAAAATAAAAGAGCCTTAGAGCAGACACTAGAGATGGTGCCTGTCAAGAAAAAACAAAGAAAAACATGTCACTGTCCCTCCTCCTGAAGAAAGAAATGAGCTGCCAGTGGACACAAATAAAATGCCCTCATTAAAAGACATGACTGTCTCCCACTCCCCAGGCCCCGGTTCCATTTCCCATGCCCGTGGAGAAGGAGGGTAAAATGTACTATGAAGAGAAGGATGGAGGAAACCCATAGAACCAGATGGGTCTCCTGAACAAGAATTTGGCTCTCCTACTAGGCCTTCAGATGGTTATACCACTCACTATACCTTTGTGAGGCATCTGGTAAATACTCTCAACATCCCCTCATTGGAAAACTGAGGAGGCGGAATTTATCGATATGATGGGCTTATCTCCTACAGAGAAGTTAATGCTGCTCATGCATAAATCACTTAAGAAAGCCACATGTAAAGTCTTGTCAGCACCTCACCTCAGTCGCTGGCACCGATAAGAAAATTGAGAAAATGTATCAAGTGGACAGACAGGAATCCAAGTACCTGTATTTCTAGCCCGATCATCACGGTGTGGTTCAGACTGCCACCTGTGACAAGGCCCCAATGCCCCTTTCCTGCCAGCCTCCTGAGAAAGTTTCAGGGAACTGGATAGCATGGACAAAAAAGTTATATATCGGCCTCCCGGCTCCTAAGGCAGGCAGCTTACTTGATTTCCAACAGCTCAGTATCAGAAAGTCCTTTGAATTCCATACTGGCACTGAGCGAGAAGACTACTAGAGACTTGCACAGGATATGGCTGACACAGCAACAGCAGCCATAGAGGTCACAAAGTATCAGTTTCCATGTGGTAGTAGACACAAACAACACTCATCTAGGGTCACGCCCATGAGGTCCTTAAGAAGGTTTGCCTGACTTAGAACTAATAATCTATCCCAGGACACTCACGCTAAAGCAATGAATTTCCCTGTGAGGAAACTAACTGACTGTTCAGTGACATGACAGGGCTTAACTGAAAAAGTGGATGAATACAAAATTACCTACAAGAGCAACACTGCGAATGAAAAGGCCTCCACTTCCTACTGGCCTTACGGAAGGGAAGGCAGGGTAGGATACTACCCTTATGCTCATCTTTCCCATGAATACCCACCCCAGATGGGTTACTTTAGCAGAGGGTGAAGGGGCACCTGCATGCAGCTGCACCACAGGTTCCCCAAGCATAAGCTGAACAAAACCTCTGACAAGTCTGCACAGGTCACCTATCCATTGCCAGTGGGAGGAGGCAGCCTCACCATTTTCAGGAATGGACAAAAATAACCACAGTCAAGTGGGTCCTAGAAATAGTCAAGGTTTGTCCCTGCAGTTCAGAAAATTGCTAAAACTGCAGAATCCCAAGGTCCCCCCAGCTCCATCAGAAAGAATCCTGTTGGAGATGAAGGTGATGAAATTGCTGCAAGTGGATACAATGAAAAAGTACTTCACCAGAGGTGTTATGGGTTAAACTTTGCTTCATAAAGTTTGGCGCAAGAAGCAAAAATTTGTGCTTCACAAAATTTGGAGTTCTAGCTGACCACCAGGAATTCACTTCACACGATTTGCGCAACATTTGCATCATATGTATGCTTTTTTTGCGTGACGTGCGCAATTTGCAAGTGATGCGCAAAATTCAGGTTCGTGATAGGGAACTGCTAGTACCAGTTTACAGTCCTTCCCTTCAATCTCACCTCAGCTCCAAGAGTGTTTACAAAGTGCTTAGCTGTGGTAGCAGAACATTTGAGAAAGCAAGGGGTGGTGGCTTTTCGCACTGGCTGATCGAAGGAAAAACAAATCTGGATGCAAAGTCCTCACTATCACTAATACAAGATACATTGGAGGATCTCAGCTGCCTCATAAATCTTCAAAAGACCCAGACAGAAACTGTTCAAGTTCTAGACTTTATAGGTGCAGAGCTGGATACTGTATAAGGGAAAGCATTCCTTTCTCAAGCAAGAGTAGGAAATCTGATTACAACTGCAGAATCCATCAATGCAGGTCAGCCAAGGCCTGCAAGGGATTTTCTGTGCTTATTGAGGCACGACTCCACGGAATGCTAGGTGCCTGGGTTCAAGTCCCAGTAAGAATCACACTTTTCCTTTTACACTTGTATCATGATTTAAAATTGCCTCGCAGTGGCTTTGCTGCACTGAGAAAGTTGTCTGTTATCTCCAACATATGCCTAAGTTGTTGGTTTCAAGAACAAACAGAAAGCAATGTGTGTGCCTCAAGGGGAAGCCCAGAAGCCTGCTTATCATTGAGTCTCCTATAGTTAAAGGATGAAGTACTAACAGCGAATGCTAGGGGACTGGGTTCAAGTCCCAGTGGGAGACACACTTTTCCTTTCACATTTCCATCATGATTTAAAATTGCCTCACAATGGCTTTACTGCACTAAACAAGTTGTCTGGTGTCTCTAATGGTGGAAGGAAGAATGCAACCTTAGAGAGGGAATTCCCTTCCTTCAGCATGGCTATACTCACAGCAGATGCCTACCTCCTAGGCTTGACACCCATTTGGAGGACCTCACTGTAAGTGGTACCTGGAGTACTCAGGAGCACATAAATCTCCTGGAATGCAGGGCAGTGTACTTGACAATGCAGGCTTTTCCCTCCCAAATCAAGGGTCAGTCTGTCCAGGTCAGAACAGACAGCACCACAGCAATGTATTACATAAACAAGCAGGGAGGAAGAATATCTTCAAAGCAGTGCACAAAGGCAATGAAGATCTGGAACCTAGCATGCTCCCTGGAAGATTACCTTTCGGTAGTAGACATTCCAGGAAAGTGCTGGAAGATTCTGAGCAGAATCAGCCAGGGAACACAATGAGCCTCGAACCAGTAGGTGCTGGTAACGGTGCCCAGACAGTGAGTACACCAGAAACACACCTGTCTGCTTTCTGGAAGAACAACCAACTCCCCCCATTTTGTTGCAGACCACCACTGGCTGGTACTGTCCCAGAGGATGCAGTAGCCCTCAGCAGGTCAGGGAAGTTTCTATGCATTTCCACTTTTGCTGAGAGTACTTCTCAAAATGAGAAGGGAGCCAGCAACAATGATTCTCAGAGCTCCAGATCTGGCCAGGTAGATCTGGTACTCCCTGCTCCTGCCCCTCTCCAACAGGCACCCTATCAACCTCCCCATGAGAAACAATCTGCTGACACTGTTTCAGGACAGGATAACATTCCCAGATCCAAGAACTCTGTCTCCCAGAGCATGGTTCTTGAAGAGCTAGAGTTCTCTGGATAAATCTCTCTCAGAGAGCACTGGAAGTGTTGAATGTTTCCAGGAAACTAGTAACAAGGAAACCCATGCTTCAGAATGGAAAAGGTTTTCCTTTTTGTGTTCCCCTAGACAGCTCAACCCACTATGAGCAAGTCTGTCTACAATCCTGGACTACCCACTTCACCTCCAGTCTTTGGGCCTCAGGCCCTCAACCCTGAAGGTTCATCTGACAGCAGTGTCAGCTTATGCATCAGCTGGCAAAACAAGTCAGTGGCCTCAAAACCCATTTTCAAAAGGTTTTTCAAAGGCCTTAATCACCTGTACCCTACAGTAAGGGACCCTGTCCATCCCTGGGACTTGAACTGGTACAGTGCTCAGTTGATGGGAGGCTCCTTTTAAGCCCATGGCAACTGCTACATTAAAGTATGTCACCTGGAAAGCAGTTTTTGGTGGCAGTGACATCTGCCAGAAGGGTGAATGAGCTGCAAGCCTTTTGCACAGATCCTAACTATATCACCTTTCCCAGGAGCAAGGCAGTCCTAAGAAACAGAAAATTCCTTCGAAAGTGGTGTCTGAATTCCACTTGAATCGATTACAGTTCCAGTTTTCTTTATAGCAAAACTCAGCTAAGGAGAATAGAAACTCCACAATCTGGATGTGAACATGGTACTGAGCTACTACTTGGATCACACAAAGGATGTCAGATCCACTAACACTCAGTTATGTCACCTATGGTGAAATGGGGAAAGGGAAACCAGCATGCAAGAGAACCATTTCTCATTGGACAGTTTCCTGCATGCAGTTCTGTTATGACAAGGCTGGTAAGTTGCCACCTAAAAGCCTTAGGGTGCACTCCACAAGGGATACCTCTGCCTCTGTAAGGCATACGAGGAGAGATTGAGGGCACTGAACATGTACTGCCTGGAAGACAGGAGAGAGAGAGAGAGAGGACATGATTGTGACCTTCAAGTATTTGAAAGGGACATATAAGGCTGATAAGGAGAGTCTCTTTAAGCTGAGTGGCAACCATAACACGAGGGGGCACAGTCTTAAGCTGGAGGGTGGGAGGTTTAGGAGGAAGGTCAGGAAGCACTTCTTCACAGAGAGGGTGGTGGACACTTGGAATGCGCTGCCGGAAGAGGTCATCTCATTGAAGACAGTGGGCAGCTTTAAGAGAGGCTGGGACAGGCATAGGGAGAAGGTAAGGCTCATGGGTAGGGAGGATGGGAGAAGGGGGAAGTGAGGGCAGGGACATTAGCTCAAGCTGTGGACTCTGCAATAAGAGCAGACTTGACAGACCAAATGGCCTTCTTCTGCTGGCTTCTTCATATGTTCGTATATCAAGAAGCATTTGCCTTCAGGAAATCTGTAAAAGCTGCTAAGTTGTAAAACAGTACACACTTTCACAAAGCACTACTATCTGGACATACAGTCCAGAAGGGATGCCAACTTTGGCACTGCTGTCTTGCAGAACCTAAGCAGGCTCTGTACTCAGCCTCCGAAGGTACTGCTATGGAGTCTGCAGTTGCTAAGCATAAGTGAGGGATTCCTGGGGTTTGAAGAAAAAATTACTCACTGTAGTAATGTAAAGGGATCCCTCACTATACTTAACAATCCCTAATACCTACCTCTCCTTCCTGAACCTGATAAAAAGGTTCAAACAATAATGATTTCTTTCTACTTGCTTGAGGATTACATGTTGCAATGCATTTACAGTTGTTGCTTAGCAGTTTCAGCCATCTGATTTTTCATAACAATTAACATTTTTCTGACATTAGTTTCTAAAATTCTGAAACAATTTTGGTATTTTTGTGTAGTCATTTAGCTAGTTTTAGAAGTCACTGTTCACCCTAGCTTTAGAAATAAAACTGACGCTAAGAGTGTAGGGGTGAGCGTGACCACATAGCAGAGTCATAAAATTCTAAAAGTTTTGGGGTAGCTCATTCCAGGGGGGATGACTGCAGTTGTTAAGCGCAGTGAGACATCCCTTTGGAAGAAACATTATTACGGTAATTTTTTTCTTCCAGATGCGTGGTGGTGGTGGTGATGGTGATGTGGGATCGAAGAGTATATAATACAAAAGGGCAATCATAAATAAAATACAAAAATAAATACAATAAGGTGCAGGGAAATTAAAACACAATACAGTTAGGCAGACACAATATTCAGGCAGGTGGACTGGCACAACTCAATACAATACAATACAATATGGTTCAAGTGCCATGCATTTCCAAGCACAAGCACAAGTCATTGAGCACATCAGCGACACCCAGACTGTGTGTAGGTGCAAGAGTAGTCAATGCAATATAGTAAAAGAGCAACACAAACTCTCAGGAGCAGAAAATTGGCACACACTGGGGCACAGGTGGACACAAAATGAACTGAGCCAGGGGAGGTGAGGCACCCAACACAACAAGGGGGGAGGGATGGGTGACACTAGGTTAGTTACAGTTGAAGAAGGGAGCAGAAACGTCACAAAGAAGAGACTTGAGGGAGGGGAAGGAGGAGGCTAGGTGGACAGAAAAGGGAAGAAAGGACCAGAGCTTGGAGAAACTATACTAGAAGGCAACTTGGCCCACAGTAGTTTTTCCTGGAGGACAGGGAAAGGAATGGGAGGCAGAGTTCCAGAGAGGGTAGGAGGAGGGAGTAGGAAGAGAGGAGGGCAGAGAAGTATGGGGAGGGAGCAAAATCAGAATTTAGAGGTGGAGGAGGCACTGCAGGTGAGGTGCCTGGCCTCAAGGTAAGTGAGGGAGAGGAAGGAGTAAAGGGAGCAGTGGTGGGTACAGGGAGGGCAGTCTGAGGCAAAATGGCAGAAGGAGTGAAAGAGGGGGTCCAGTCTGGCAAGGGTGGACTTGGAAGCAATGCCACAGACGATGTCACCTTAGTCAAAGATAGGAAGGATCATCTTCGAAACTAGCTCTTGACAGACAGAAAGCAGGGTACTGCCTTTGTTCCTGTAGACAGCACCCAGTTTGGGATGGCGCTACATGCCGAGAAGTCGAGCTGGCGGTCCAGCCAGACCCATGGTACTTAAACGAGACATTCTCAATCGCAATCCCATCGAGGGTATGGAGGCAGGGTGGGGGCAGAGTCTGGCAAGTCTCTGGTGGGAGCCAAAGGTCATGGAGACTGTTTTCTTAGCACTGAGGGAGTTACCTGGAACAGAACAAGCACTGTACGCTGTCAAAATCCTGTTGTAGTAAGACAGCAAGATCAGCAGCAGAGGGGCCAGAGGCAAACAGCGCAGTGTCATCTGTGCATGTGAAAGGATACAGAGAAACAGGAAGCAGGGAGGTCGTTTAGAGATATGGAAAAAGAGTACTGGGCCCAGGACAGATCCCTGGGAGACTTCTGAGCAGATGGGAAGAGGGAGGAATAAGATGTCACCAACAGACATTTGAGACCTGCCCTTTAAGGGAAACAGTCATCATAAAGGGTCTCAATGTGTACTTTGTGTGCAAAAATATTTTGGTTTACTTTGCTGTAGTATACTAGATTGTATCCGACTGATTTTGCTTACTTGTAGGCTGGCATCTTCTGTTACTACAAATCCCAGAATCCCCTGCAGCTGACATCAGAGCAGTAGGCAGCAGTTGGAGATAAAACAGTTTGCAGTGCATGTTTAAGATTATATCAGCACTGATCTTTTGTTTGCTGATCCTGCTGTCCTCCTGGGGTTAAATACAGTCACAGAGGTCTGTCTTTAGCACCCGGAGAAAAGCAGAACTGGAAAACATCCAACAGAAGATTAGAAAAGCTCTAACATGCACTGCAGGCTATTAAATCTCTCGCTGCTACCTACTGCTCTGATGTCAGCTTCAAGGGATTCTGGAATTTGCCATAACAAATGTCAGCCTACAAGAAAGCAAAAGTAGTCTGATACAATCTACTATACTACAGTAAACCAAAATGTTTTTGCACACAAACTGCGAGCAACCCAATGCTTGAGTGTGAGGCCTTTTATGATGACTGTTCCCTTTAAGGTAGGAGCAGAACCAGCTGACTGAGGAGTCAGACAGCCCCACTGCCTTAAGCTTGTCCATGAGCAGGGGGTTTGACACTGTCAAAAGCTTTGGCAAAGACGATAAAAATGGCAGAAGTGAATTGGTCCTGGTCCATATCCGACAGGATGGAGTCAGTGAACTGAAGGGAGGTGGATATGGAGTAGAATTTCCTGAAATCAGACTGGAAGGGAATAAAAACATAGTTGTGAGAGAACAGGATGTTTCTGGAGCGCTGCCTGGGTGGGGAGGAGAGAGAAAGAAAGGATGACAGTTACCAGGAGAGGAAAGATCACCTGGGGATGACAGTAAGCTGTTTCCAAGCATCAGGGACAGAGGCCAACGAGACAGGGATTAGGAGGTGGATAACAGGAATGGCAATTGCAGGAGCAGAGTGATGCAGCAGCTTGGGATCAAGTCCATCAGGACTCACACTCTTGGGGGAGCTAAGACTTAGAAGGGCCTTGAGGGTGGCAGAAGGAGTGGTAGGAGAGAAGGTAAAACAGGTTACCACCATTCTTTTCCAAAGTTAATTTTACAGGAACCCTCCCTGTTAGACTCATCTATGTGATCAGGGGGCTGCACCTTGGTGAAGCTAAGTTTTGGGGGGGGAGGGTTACTATAAGATAAACTTTGAGAACCTTCAGTTTAAGGTTCTCCGAGTCATAACCGAAGAACGTGCAAGATCACTCTTACAGCCCTAACAGTGGTCTTAGTGGTGGCATTAACCTACAGTGTGAAACCTGGTACACAACGTATACATTGTCACCAAGTTTCTACCCAGCACTCTGAATATCCTGGCAGACTCTTTTCATCAGGTCGGCGGCTCAGTCTCACATGTGGGAACTTATGCACGCTGTGGTCGCAAACCTTTCTGCCTGTTGGGGTCATCCAGAGTTGGACCTTTTTGCATCACCACACAACACCAAAGTGCTGCACTTCTGCTCGCTTGCTCCAGGGCCTGAAATTTTTGGGTGACACACACCATCTCTGTCCTGGAAGGGGAGGTTTCTGTATGCCTTTCCTTCAATCCCTCCAATTTCATTGGTATTGATCAAGCTTTGGATGGAAGGGGACATGATAATACTGATAGCCCCCTTCTAGCTCAAAATTTGATTCCCACTGCTCTTGCAGATTGCAGTGGACCCTCCTATGTCACTCCCTCTATGAGTGGGACTGTCAAAGGACAACAGTAGTCTGTTGCACCTCGACCTTCAGTCCTTGCAGCTTCATGGCTGGCTCCCAAGGATGTAGAATTGTCCCATTTTGGGGTCCTCCCAGGTGGTTTCAAATATACTACTGGTGGTGCGTAAGCCTTCTATGCGGCACACTTACTCACTGAAATAAAAACATATCAGTATTTGGTGTGCCTCTCAATCCTTGGACCATTTTTCATGTCTGGTGCAACACCTCTTAGACTACCTCATATCTGTATCAGACTTGGGCCTCCAGTATACCTTTCATGCCCTCTCAGGAATAAAGACTATGGTTTAGTTGGAGGTCTCCCGCAGGTTCCTCAAAGAACTCCTGCATCTCTATCCCAGTCCACAGGCCAGTTCCACTTCCACTGAGACTTAACTTTGTTTTGTAGTCTCTTACATCGCCTTCTTTTGAACTTGCCACCATTTGTAAGATGACTTTTCTTTTCTGGAAAATGCTTTTTCTGGTAGCGATTACTTCAGCTCATAGAGTTTCTGAGCTGCAGGCTTTGGTTGCAGATTCCCATTCTTTGTTTTTCCACCAGGACCTGGTTTTCCTGCACTCCCATCCTCGGTTCCTTGCCAAGGTTGTTTCCAAGTTTATACTGAACCAGACTATCCACTGTTCTTGTTTTTTCCTTCTCCCAGACTACGAGAGAGAGGTTGTCCTGCATCATGTACATGTCCGTAGAGCACTAAGCTTCTATTTGGACCGCACAAGGGACTGCAGAAAGTCCTAGCAGCCTTTTTTTTTGTCCCCCCCCCGTGGTTTAATTGGAAAGGTTTAGGAGATGGGACTCTAATCTCTACATTCGTAAAAGGTAGAACTGTCATCCCTAGCAGGTGGAACTCTCCAATAGTATTTTATTACAGTGTCAGAGGAGGTGGAATGTAGTACCTGCCCAATTTAACCCATTCACCCCCAGATTGGTGGGTTCCCCTGCTTCTAAGCAATGCTCTTCCAAATGTTTGCATCCTACATTTTTATTGGTAGCATGGTAAGAAGCTTTCTAGTCCTGTCTGTGAGCATGCTACACACAGCACAGACCCTTCAGTGGCTTGTTTTTTTCTTCTCCCAGTCTTGGTAACTGACATATACTCTGCCCAAACACAGACTTCTGTCCATACTTTTACTTAACACTACCATCCAGATATGGTGTCCTGTAGACCAGCTGGCTTCAGCCTTACCATCCTACAAGGTCTATCATCTTAGGCTCTTATATGTCCCAACTGTCTGAACTTCCTCCCACTCTGGAGTTTTTTTGTACTGCTTGGGAATCGCTCTAAGGGTGTAGATCTGTGGAAGGAGGTATCCTCGAGGAAGATAGTTAACTTACCAGTAGAAGCAGATCTTTGAGAGAATCTCCTCTACAGAGCCGCAACTCACCCTCCCATCTAATCCCCTTTCTGTATTTCAGGTGGCATTCTCTGGAAGACATACCCATTACTACTGGCTTGTTCTTTTCTGCGGCCTTCCAAATGGGCTTTTCTTCTTTCTGGAACCACTGCCTCTCCTGTTGCCCTGGTTGGAGCTTTGGTCTCCTAGTCCTTTTGGCACAGTACAGCTCTGAGTTTGTCCTGAGCAGGAAACCGAGAAGGTACGGGGCTTTCCTCATTGTACTGGCAGCGCCAACATACATCAATGTGGGCGGCTCCAGCTGGGCAAACATTTCTGAGTGGTCCTGACACCGACAACTTACAAAAGAAAACAAACAAAAGAGGCTGCACTTGGAAACATGGGTGCTCGCACTAAACACGTAGTATGCACAGCAACAAGACATGGAGCACTCTAGGATGCATAGCAACAAAAAGTAGAGCACTCTAGAATGCAAAGCAAGAAAAAGAGCACTCTAGGATGAAAAGCAACAAAAAGAGTACTCTAGAATGCACAGTAACAAAAAGTGGAACACTCTAGGATGCAAAGCAACAAAAACAGCACTCTAGAATGCAAAGCAACAAAAAGGTAGAGCACTCTAGAATGCAAAGCAACAAAAGGTAGAGCACTCCAGAATGCAAACGCAACAAAAGGTAGAGCACTCCAGAATGCAAACGCAACAAAAGGAGAGCATTCTAGAATGCATAATCTACAAAAAGTAAAGCACTCCAGACTACATAGCAACAAAAAGCAGAGCAATCACCCCCAAAAGAACAATGCAGACAGGATCTCTGTGCAAGAAACTTTATTCAAGCTGCTATCACACATGACAGAAGAATAAAAAGACCCCCCCCAGAATAACAACTAACATGTTTCACACAAAAAGTGCTTTCTCAAAGGCAGGAAGCACTCAAAAAGGTTTTAAAAGCGTACCACAATAATGTAAGCATACAAAAGGCAATGCGTGTTGCTGACAGAAGTATCTATTTCTTTTGACAAAGATAGAAAACTATCTGTGTCTTCTCATTGAAAGACACTGCTCTTGTGAAAAGGTGTCAGTTTCTGACATCACAATACAAGACTTCTATTGAATTGTTTTTTACTAGCAATGTGAAAAACAAAGGTCAAACTATACTTGTTTCACTGCACAAACAAAATTGAAAGTACTTACTACCACATCAAAACGCAATATATAATAGTTGTCTATATATTAGGAGTGAACACCTGTTCTTTAAGTGCTAATTTGTGGTTAGCTTGAGCTCTAACCTTGTAACCAATTGTTTCTCTCTTTACAAACATGCCAAACAGCTCATGTTTTTTGTAAATATCTATTTATTTACAAAACAACCAGCCAAAATTGTTTTTGCGCATACAATTCATACATTTCTGACATGGGATACAAAATGCTACCAACTCAATAGGAATGATTAGACTTTAACATGTGCTGTAGGGATGACATATGCCTCCCGATACAGCACCAGGGGCATAAGACAAAGTAAACAGTAAAAGAACCTAGGAACTCAAGTAGCATCTCGGGGTGGGGTGGGGGATAGAAATTTACTAGATGCTCCACATTAAATACAGTGAAGCAGCCCCAGATCACGCACACTGTGTTTATCCTTGCTTCTTATGTGGCATTCCCAAGGTGGTTTTCCCCACGAGGGGGTTTCCACCACAGCCTCACTATTCTGTATGGCCATTACGCCAGTTAGGGGACAAAGGTATGATTATGCTGCATTACATATAAAACCCATGCGGTCCACCTAGAAGTGAACACCTCTGTTTCTTCATTTAAACCAAACAATTTTTTTCCCCCCATTTTATAAATATTGTTGACCGCTGTTCTCCACTGGTCCACGGTGACCTCTTGAGGGGTCAACCACCCCCTGGTTATACACTTCTAGGCAGCTACAAGCATGATACCGAATAGATATGTAACATGTCTATCCTTCAAGTCCCTTGGATAAATATGTAGGAGGTACACGTGTGGTGTCAGCTGGACTGGGGTATGCAGATTGTCTGTAATTATCTCCTCTAGCTCCTAAACATACGAACATATGCAATTTGCCAGCAGAAACAGGCCACATGGTCTATCAAATCTGCTCAAATGTGCAGCTGCCACTCCCCTTCACAATAACCCCCACCCTGTCCCATCCTCTTTTAATCCCCACTGTCTTGCAGGATACCATCTCCTCTGGCAGAGAGTTCCATTCTGCCACAACCCTCTCTGTGAAAAAGTGTCTAATTTCCCTCCTACATCTTCCCCCTCCAATTAAGACCATGACCTCTCATGTCCCTCCCCCTCCTTAACTTAAATATCCCTTCTGTACCCGTCTTGTTAATCCCCTTTAAGTACCTGAAGGTTTCAATCATAACCCCCCAATCTCCTCTCTCCTCCAGAGAGTACATATTCAACCTGAAGACAGGTTATGAGTTCTGGACAGGACCACGTCGCATGCATATGGGTTGCAGGTGTGGCACCACATGCCCTCCAACATGCAGAGTCCCTATTCTGTGCATATCTGGCGGTAATGGCTGGGGTTCTAAAGAATCTTATGAGACATTTCTGGGCCTATTCTCACCACACGTGTGAGGATGTAACCATTCCGGTCACATACCCCTTCTCCCAATCTGCACTCTCAAGTTGCTGGCCATGCCCTCCAACATGCAGTGCCACCCCCATTCCTCACATATCTGGCAGTAATTGCTGGAGTTCTAAAGAAACTTATGAGATGTTTCCAGGCATATTCTCGCCACACGTGTGATGATGTGACTCATCCCGTCTTATAAACACCCCTTCTCCTAATCTTCCCTCTCAAGCTGCTGGCCCAACTCCTCCCCCCACTTAGTGTCCACCTATGTAGTACTATTCCAATAGGTTTCTTGAAGGGCCTTACAGATAAAGGATAATAAGTGCTTGGTAGACTGTAGCCCGATATGTAGTGCTAGGGTACGCAAAAGTTAAGCATATTTAACAGCTCATGTTTTTATTATGAAATGTATCGTGAACACAGGAGCATAGGATTTGTATATATTCACCCACACTGTACAAAAATTAATCCATACAAAATATTTCTACAACTGCGTCATCTCACCAAGTGCTTTTTTTTATTTTTTTTTAGTAATGAATCGGTGCCACAATTAGCACAATAAACAAGCTGATTAAGCTTATAAACCTGCATCAGTAACGAGATTAATTGGACTCAAGATGTTTGTTGTCTGCATACTTAGGGGGACAGGCTTTCCTTAAGCATGTCTACAAGCTGTTGATCCCATGGATCCTGGAAAGGTCACTACTGGCCCCCAAATATTCACTGCCTCTCATATGCTGTACCGCATGTACTCCACCATGTGGGAATGAGAGGAAGTACAAATGAGCATAACTTTCCCAGCGGGGGGCAGAGAACACACAGGTCTGGATGCCATGCCACAACTGGGTGGGGAGAGCATGGTGGCATTTTTTTTTTTAATTCTACTTGACGCCGCCTTGCCCGGAACACTCTCGGGGCATCCTCTCTTGCTCCCGCTGCATACTGCCCACCTGAAGTCAATTGCTGGGGAATCGGGGACAGACACTCTCCTGCCCACCTGCCCCGGCAGAACCCCACAACCGTCGGGGACTAGGTAGACCACGGGATCGGAAGAGCCAGCAAGGTAAGCCCAGCATTGGGCGTGTTGCGGTGAGGCACTGGAGGTGCCGTTGCCTATCCAGGAGGTGGGGTATTTCTTTCTTTTGGTTGCCCTTGGAATGCGGACATGCAATGGCATCTGCACAGTGATGCCCACCGACAATCCACCCCATTGCATGGCATCGCTGCTGCAGTACTCCTGATCTCCATCGGGGGCCACTGGCAAGTGATGCAAGACCCACAACCCACCCTGAGAGAGGAGAGCCATCCTCCGGACACTTAATCCTCTCCCTCCCCTGCCGACCCCCGGCGTCCTGAGTCCATTACCAAACCTGGGTCGCCGGCGTGGTGTGAGGTGTGGCCTCCAGCACCTCAACCCTCAGCGCCACCGGGCCGGCCGGCAACATCTTCTTGAGTAGAGATATCACAACATTAAATTTTGAGTATCGCGATATTTGTGAAAAAGCTTAAGTCATGCTATATTATCATCATCACGATAATTTGTAGCATTTTTCATTAAAAAAAAAAAGGCAACACTCTGCTTGAGGAAGGTGTGAAATCAGGAACCTTAGTTGCACCTGTAGAGGGACAGGCTGTCGAACTATCAGATATGATAAAGTTGAGATGATCTGTCACGGTATATCATCCTGCACGAGTACCATGATTTTTTTATTTTTTTTTTTAACACAGTAGATTTTCATCGCGATTCATCATGTTATTTATTTATTTAAAAAGCTTCACCAAGAGAGACATACTGAGATGTAAACAACTCATTTCCAGATGCGTCCTGGGGGAGAGGGTAGATGGGGATATATACATTTATTTATTTTTTATTTTTTTAATTTTGGTGACTGGGTAGGCCCACTGAGCCCCGAAGGTCCCTTTTTCAGGGGCGACCCGGGATAACAGTACAATACAGGATATACAACAGTACAACACAGGGTATAATAGAGGAGACAACATTTGATTACATAACTTGTGGAAGCATAAGGTAGTTACATTTGATTACATAAGTTGTGGAAGCATAAGGTAGTTACAGACAGTGGTTATGGAAGTATGAGGTAGTTACAGACAGTGGTTTTCTAAAATGGTGCATTCAAAGAACAAAATATTTACAGAGTATAATAAAAACAGAATCACATACATTAGACATAAATGATACACACTTAAAGGCTCAGAGTATTTATAAAAGATTATTTTACATAAGAGAAGCAGCAGCTGTGAAATAACCGTAGCTTTCAAGAATGGGGAAGAGTGGTCCCAAAAGGGTCAACCATAATGGGAGGAGAGTTAGAGAGGAGAAAAGAGAAGTAGAGCAGAAGGAGGACAGGCGGAGTGTCAGATAAGGTAAAGGAAGGGGAGGAGAAAGAGGCATAGGGATGAGGGGGTAGAGGTAAGGAGGGGGAAGGGGAGAGGGAGATCTGAGAATGAGAAAAAGGAGGGAGAAGGGGGAGAGGTAAAGCAGAGGAAAGAGGGACAGGGCTCAGGGGCAGTTACAGGAGGGAGCAGTATAGTCATGTAGAAGACTGGAGAAGGAGCGGATGAGGTAGCAGAGTGGATAGGAAGAGGGAGGGAATTCCAGAGTTTGAGAAGGCAGAAGGAGAAGGCAGCTTGACCAGCTGAGGTCCACCTAAGTGGGAGAGTTAGAGTGCGTAGGTTGGAGCTACAGAGGGAGTTAGAAGGAGAGGAGAGGAGAGAAGAAAGAGGTAGGCTGGCAGGGAGCTCAGACACAGCTAGCAATAAGGGAGGAGCCATGGGCAAGCCATCTGGCATTGAGAGGGAAAGGAGAGAGAGAGAGTAGTAGATGTGGCAGTGGCGGGGGGATCTAGGGCAAACTTACAGAAGGAGTGGAAGAGGGGGGCCAGTCTGGCCAGGGTACACTTGGGAGCACTGCCACAGATAGTTTCATCGTAGTCGAAGAGGGGGAAGAATCATTCTCTGTACAACGGCTCAGCGTGCTGGCAGTGGGATACGCGCACAGTTCCTATACAGCGCACCAAGTTTAGTGTGGAGCTTTCTGTGTATAGCGTCCACATATGCAGAGACGTGTAGGTGACGGTCAAGCCACACCCCTAGGTACTTGAAGGATGAAACATCTTCAACGATAGACCCATACAGGGTGTGGTAAGTGGGCTGGGCTGAGAGTCTAAAAAGGTTTTGCCTAGTTCCAAAAGTCATAGAGACCATTTTCTTTGTGTTTAAAGAAAGCTGATTACAAAGGAACTAGTGCTAGATATTGGTGAAGTCCAGCTATATTATACCACATTATTGTGACATCCCTAGTCCTGAGCACCACCACTGCTTCCACCCATTTTTCCTCTCACCCCCATCCACACTGGAGCACAAATAGAGGTGGGAGACCCTTCTGGCCAGTCAGAAGCAGAATGGTTCCAGGCCCAGTGCCCATGCAGTGCACTCCGACTGACACTACGTGACTGTACACATGATGCCACCATGTCATATGTCAAGCAACACATCAGCAACAGGATTTCACATCTGGAGTTGCACACTGATGCCCACACAACTGCCTCCGCATGGGCAAGCACAGCCACGACCCTGCCCATAGCAGATGTCTGATATGTATGCTCAGTACTGCCAAGGTGCTCTAGATATGAACCTGAGTTATCAGCCCTGTAGGCTGCACCACTATGACATGGAGAGGCCCTTAGAGACGTTTTTTTCCCCCCATATACAGTTTCTGCCCTCCTGAGGGCTGGTTGGCATTTTTCGGGCAACAATGAACACCAAGCCCCATTGCCCACTAACCCACCATCAGCTGAGTGGTGGTGTCCATGGTATGAGGCCCAGATTATCCTGGTTGGCCTTTGGAGGGCTTGGGAATTTTTCTCCATTCTTTCCCCCACCCACTAGATGGTGCTACCCATGCCTTCTGGTGGCTTTTGACACTACAATGGTGCCTGAAGGGGGCCAGCTCCAGGTTGCTGCAGTGCTGGAAATGGCACCATCCCCTCCCCGGGCTGTTTGCCAGCCCTGGCCATCCACCTCAGTGCCAGAGTCTGCTCCAAACCCAGGTCAGTGGCACGTGCTGGGCTAACAGAGCCCCCCGGAGATAGTTTCTGAGGAACTAAGATTCACAGAATCAGAATGTGTCGACAGAAAAGAATCGGTAGGCCTATCTAGTCTGCCCCATTTTCCTACTGCTACACCTGACTTTATTTGGTCACAGGTGTCCCTCCTTCCTCCCTTTACTCTACCTACTGTGCCCCTGTGCCTGTCCCACACATGCTTGAAGCTCCCCACTGTCTTCAACCCCACTACCTCAACCGGCAGTCTGTTCCAGGCAACCAGCACCCTTTCTGTGAAGCAGTATTTCCTTACATCCTTCTTAAACTTCCACCCCTCAAGCTTCATAGCATGCCCCATGTTCTGGTGCTCCTCCTCAAACAGACCCCCCTCCTGCACCTTGTTTACCCCATAAGGTACTTACAGGTCTCAATCATGTGCCCTCTTGCTCTCTGCTGCTCCAAGGAATACACACTGAGCTCCTGCTGCATCTCCTCCTATGGTTTCTTGTGTAACCCGCACACCATTTTGGGTGCCATCCTCTGGACCAATCTAGTCCTCCTTTAGATTCCTAACTATTTAAGGCCCTCCTTCTGCCATTTGGATGGGAATTTTAAACAAAATAAGGAAACAAATATTCAATAAATGTAGAGCCTCTGATTTTAAACACTTCACAGAATATTCAGAGCAATCCATTTCTGTACTTTTCCAAAAGATATTCCAAATAGTCCTAAAGGACACCCTTAATTGAATGAGGACATTCAGGCACAGATGAATTAACCTAAGTACTGTACTTAGGACATAACATCTGTTTTCCTAAGTCTAAGGCCTCTCATTTAATAGTACTTCAGCGTCATCACAGAAGAAGATAGAATGGCTCAGACTAAGTTTGCATTGGTCAAGCTGGGATCGTATTCAGCTCATTTACAAATAAACTGGTAGAAGAAAGGTAAGCTTGAAGCTCCTTACATAACAAAGATAATGGAAATTTGTGAGCTCCCCAAGAGGCTTTTAAACACTTCTAATACAGAGACTTTAGTTTTATATTTATCTGTAGCCTGGTTAAGTGTGCATTGTCACAACAAACCTCCAATAACTTACCACGTCAATAAATGTTGATATCATCAGATTATGTTTGCTCAACAGAGACAATGGTAACCTGTTTTAGTCACAGATGTTCTAAACCCTCCAAGAGCAGTGCCATCTGCATACAATACTGTGTTACCAGGCTTCCGGTCAGTTGTTCTGACAAGTCTCACACTCCCAGTATGCAGATTTCAGGGTCTCTACAAATGTTTTCAAGGGTCCAGGTCAAGGAGAATAGTTTATATTTATAGGAACACAATGTACAGGAATGTAACTGAAATGGCTAAGTTGAAATAATTTTTAATTCTGGACCCCCCTGTTTGCATGATCAAAGATGTTGAACACAACTTTTACTTATTTTAAAAATTTCCACCAGGGTAGCATACTTCACTATGAAAACATCTTGTTTCCATATGTGTTCTTGAGAAAGGATACTTGGGGAAAGAAACACGAGTTTTTTTTTTTTTTAAACATTAAGGCATCTACCTCAGGGAAAGCTAAAGTTTAGAAAGATACATTTGCTGAATAGAAAAATAAGGCATGCAACAACCAGTTTTCACAGAGTATATACCACATAAATACATTATAAAGTAATGTACACCATATAAAATTATTGTAGTGTATGGTCCTAACATGATTGTGTATGGAGATCCATACACTGTAAAAAAAGTCGTTTGTTGCAGAGGACGTCCATACTAACGCAGGAAACGACTTTTGTTCTGTGTTAGTATGAGTGTCACAATGTAAATGACCCCATCAGCATTGTTGATAGGTCTAGTGGTGGTTGAAGCATCCCATGCACGAGCTGGTAGGTGGGCAGATGGCCGAAAAGTGCGGGCCGCGGACGGCAGAGACTGATGCTTGGAAAAAAAAAAAAAGTGAGGGATTTTGTTTTTTGGGGACCATACGCTATATACAGAATAGTGTATGGCAGCCCAAATACACAACATCACTCTTCTAACACTGAGTGGTTACTACAACACAAAGGGACCTCACGAGCTTCACTCTTGAGATCCTTGGCATCACAGCAACCACTAGGTGTAAGAACAGCGTTGTTTTGTATGGGCTACCATACATCCTATATACAGTGTACAACACAGCATTTTTCTGTATAGAATTCCATCCTTTCAAAATGCTGTTTACCACAGTTCACAGGTCATGGAATGTGACTGTACCCTGCTCTGGTATAACAGCATCCTGAAACCTCTAGACACTGCCCAAGTCAGTTTCATTCTGAAAGCAAAAGAATCGCTGTGCACTCATTTCAGATAATACTATGTACTATGAAAAATACAGCATCAGAAACCAGTGTGTTCTACCACCTCGGGGTTCTGATTACCATGGACCTCTTAAGCTTCACTCTCAAAGTCAGAGAAAATCAGAACCTCTCTGTGGCAGAACACACTGGTTGTGCATAGATGCCCATCCAGTATTCTCTATATAAAATATGATACACCACATAAATAATTTTAGATTTTTATAAAATAGGGTATAAAAAGAACTGACCAAATCGAACAACTTAATTGTTTAAAAACACAGTGCCTGACCAATGAATATTTACTTAGAAACTGCACAGTTCAGAACTAGCATGCCCTAATCTACCTACTAATAATCTAAGTAAATGAAAAAACGTTTTCCATTAAAATACAGGGCATAGGTTTCTTCCAAATTAAACACAGTTCCTGGGGTAATTCAAAGGCACATGGGGTATTTTTCCAAGCAATGACCTACCTAAAACGATTACACGCCATACAAAATACATTACAAACCTCTATATGCCATACAAATATATCTATTCAGCTCGTCACAGGAGATGAAGGATTTGGTTCTGAGGGAGGGTGTGGGCAACCTGACACAAATCAGGGGTGCAGGGACCTTCACATATAGGTTTAGCAGCAGCTCTCATTACTGAATTGGAAGGCAGCACAGACCAATGAGCCTTAAAAAATACATGGGGGAGGGTAAAATGGAAAAGGACATTGGTGAGGACATGTGGTCTGTAATATTTCTTTCACATTCTTTTTGTGATCTCTGCCCCCTCCAGTCCTCAGATTGCTACTGGCGACCTCCCACCCCCAACAACATTTCATCCAGCATCCTGCACAGCCCCACATAGTGGCAGGGTTGACGAGTTGGAGGCAGCCTCTCCTGAAACACAGAATCTGGTGTGGAGTGGTTCACTGACCAGGGCCTTACAGCAAGAGTCGAAATTAAGTTTTGCATCCATTAGGCAGCAGAGCCAGTGACTGGGAAAATCCACTAGCCCCACAGACCTTCCACTGGCCCAGCTGGTGTACTTATTGAAATGTTACTTTTCCAGTACAAGTCAGAGGGCTACTTAAAGGAAAATCTTACTAGCCTGATATAAAATCTACCAGCATTTGGCCAGTGGGCAGATGCCAATTTTGACCCCTTTCAGAGCAAGATTCTCCCTTTGGTATGCAGCTACTCAGGACTGACGTGCTCATGCTTAGTGTCTTTCTGTCATAAGCGGCAGGGATGCAGTGTGGGATGTAGCTGTGTCTGACCCTGGGGAAGGCAGCCATGCCAAAGACAGGGGCATAAAATGTAAATTGTAAACAAAAAAAAAAAGCACCATATGGTTAACATTAAAAAATGTTTATATAAAATCATTATTTTAATTCATTTTTCTCCTCTTTCCGTCTCTGGTGGCACCCCCCACCTTCACTGACCCATCCCACGGACTTACAGGTTAAGCACCACCTGCACAGAGCCAAGTTTGGCAGGTGGGCTGCCACATAGGGTCATGTGGTGCCTGCAGGGTGCAGGTGTGCAGAGCGAGCCAGGGCATCTTCCTACAGTTTTCGTCCCCAGGGTGTCTACAATAATGCAAGCACGTATGGTGTGTGCTGATGCACCTGTGTGTTTGTCAGCAGACTCCCTCCCATGTCCGCAGGTCCAAGGTGTGCGGCCATCCAGCCTTCCAGGTGACAGTGAAGTGGTGGGACTCGAACCCCTTCCCAGAGGGAGGAGAGCAGTCCTTGAGACACTCAGTCCTTACTCTACCAGCCAATTAATAGTTACTTTCAGAAGCAGTCAACTGTCACTTCTTATATCTAAAGTATTTTTTCTTTTGTTTTCTTCATTAGATTTTTATCTGACAGTACTAGGTGTGACGTGTGGAACAGCACTCTACCTGGGGCTGAAGTTACAGGATTCACAAGTAGCATTTTATTATTTTCAGTAACAATAAAATAAAAAAAATTGTACAGGATAGCTTTTCTGGAAGGCAGTTCAAACAAAACAAATTCATTCATCTAAGTGTACCTCTACATCTCAGTCCCACTTCTCCAACAAAAGATTGCTTTCTTTTATAAGACTTTGCCTGGCAATGTCTGCATCCTCAGCTTGTTAACAAATATCCCATTTCTCACAAAATGTATCAGAACTTTGTCAGTTTCTTTCCTTGCAGGTGCAACAAAATACAGTACTGTGTCCCAGAACTAATCTCCTGCTGACAACTGTGCAAAATAGATTGTAGAGGTCAAACTGCATCTCAAGGTTAACTGCCTGAGTTCCAAACAGCTTTTTGCAATCATTTCAATAGTATAACTACATACATTTTCAAACCAAGGGATCCCAGTTTCACACAAGATTCACATATATTTTTATAACCTCAGATACGCAAGAGGGAAGAAAAGATACAAACAACAAAAAACAGCAGTGAAAGCAAAAAGATAGTGGGAGGGAGGAAATCGCAAGACCGTCACGGTGATAAGCTCCTAGGCCTCACAACTGATTGAGCAATCAGACAAGAGACACAAAAGGAGAAGATAGAAGAGATCCTTTATGCTTAACTCTTTCTGCATAACAAATGGGACAGGGTCTTATTCAACCCTGCCACAGGGCCTTGCGGTGTCGGATGCATCACCGCATGATGCCGCAACCGGGTTCGGGAACGAGCCAAGGTCATTGAGAGTCGGGAGGAAGGGGAATGGAGCAGGACTAGCAGCTGAAAGGTAGCTCTCCTCCGGGCAGGAATCCTGCTGCCCACCATAGCTCAACTGCTCCCGGGTGGAGGCCTGAGGGCAGCATAGACAGGCGGGCAGCAAGCAGAGGGAAGGCTTCTCGAACTGTGGCATGCGTGCTCCACATGTGTGGCATGAGACCTGCGGAAAAATGGGGATAAAGTCTATAAAATATAAATTAAAAAAAAAAATGCCCATCATGGGCCCAATATCTATCCTCCTATACATCAGCAGCATTGTGACCTCACTAGTAACCTAGAACAGCGAATGCCCTGCTGCTTGACTGATAACTTGTGGCACGTTACCAATCAGGCAGCAGGGCTTGTGATGTATTAATGAGTGAGGTCACAAGCCGATGATGCAGTATGAGGAACAGAGCTAGATACGATATCATCACACCCAATACTGTTAGGTAAGAAACCATCTAATGGCCACAGAGAAAAAGAAAAACAGAGATAAAAAGTAATATGGGACTACTGTACTTAAAAAATTACTACAAATGTCTGCCTCTACTATTTAGCGCTACTAGCTCTGTAACACTTTTTTATCTTTTATGTAATAGATGATGAAGCCTTTCACAATTCCCACAATTCAATTGCGATTAAATGCTATTCAAGCATATAAAGGACGTCAACTGTGAACCGCTAAACACGGATGGGGTGGTGTAGATAAAAGGGCGCCCATGCCAAAGCAACAAGAAAAGTCTCAGGTAACTCCACCAAGGACAACCACAACATAGAGCTTCAGTCTTGGCACTTTAGGTATGAATCCTTCATCAGGGGGCCCCATGACTAAGAGTTCATACCTGAAACGCCAGCAGATAGCAGAGGCTAAGGGATACATCTACACACTCAGCTGGTTTTGTAATTTTGCAATGAAGCATTGAAAATTACAGAGAAGCTGGGGTTGTGGTTGTCCTGAGTGCAGGTTATTTTGGATTTGTCTATTCAACATACATAGCCCTGCGCTGTTGATACATGGCACGTAGGGCCAGGATAAGCACATCACCCACAGATGCAGTACCATCTGGTGATCACAAACCCCTGCCCGGGCATCTGTGCTGATCCTGCACAGTTGCACAGCCGGTTTGGGCTGGGAGAGTGGAGCTGGCATGCTATACTGGCTGGCAGAACGCAAATACGCGCAATGCCAGATACTTTCTGCCGGGCCAGTGTCGGGGAGATTTTCTGTTATGCCAGCCAGAGGACTGTCATAATGCATGAGTACCACACTACACCCTATATTCACAGACCTGACCCTCTCCTGCCAAAGAGGGCTGGGGTGGATGGCAGCTGTGGACTGCAGCTTTCCAACATTAGGAAATTTACAGGTGACCAGTAGGGGACATGACAATCCGTCGTGGGCTGCCATGTCCCATAATCCCTGCTCCCACAGTGGGCTGGTCGGGGCCCAGGTATGTTCCTCCGCTGTCCCTGCCCCATGCATGGACCTAAGTAGCCATGCATCAGGCCAGACCGGGGTTCATGTGGCCCAGCCTCATGCATACCAACTACACACTGTGTAGCAGCGCGTGTGATGTGGCCCCTACAAGCGCATACTGGGTTCACAGATACATGGGGCCACAGTTATATGCAGTGCCCTGATTCAGAATATGACATTTATTTTTATGAGTGAGGGGGCAGGGACACGACTCATGAGTGGAGAATCCAGGAGTAATGAAGGTCCTGCCACCTCGCGAAAAACATAAGGAAATGGCTAATAATTATGTTAAAGCATCTATTAGGGTTGAACCACAAAGCGTCAAAAGTAGGGGAATGAAAACGTAGGGATAAAAGTCCACAGAACTTTTATGAATCTGTGGTGTGGAGCTTCCTGGGGTATGTGCCATGTATAGTGTAATGAATACTTGTTTTCTGGGAACTGTGGCTGGTGATCCTCGTGTGGTCAGGTAAACCCACAGAAGGCTTCATTTGGAAGATCGTTTTCCACAGTTTCACTATGAACCACAAAGAGCTGAGATTTAAATTTGAGGCAAGGAGCAGCTCATCCGCAATGCTTTTTTTTTTCTTCTATACTTTCTATTTATCTCCTCCTGTCTACCCTCGTGCCCACTCCTTCGGGCGCCATCACCATCTCTGCCCCTAATCCGGATCTGCCCCTAGAGTGCCTCACCTCTTACTTCCTCCTGCACAGTGGGGTCTGTCTGGAATCGGTGGTCTTGGATGGCCGGAGCAGTTGTCATCTATGACTACCGAGGGTATTTTCCATTTTTCTGCGATTTCCCTGTCCCAGCCCCGAGATGCTGGTGCAGGGCCTGTAAGCATCCAGAGAGAGACATGCTGCTGGCGCATCCCTCTCAAGCGCCTCTGGAGCGTCCACCCTCCCTGACTCCGTTAAACAGAGCCACCAACCCCTCAAGACCCCGTATTTCCACCGGTGCTCTCTCAGGGCTTTGGGTGTATACTGCACCCCTGGTATCCCTCCCCAGAGGTAAGAGCACATCTGTTGGGACGCTCAATCCTCCCTCCCCCTGCCGACCTGAGCTCGTTCCCGCACCCGGGTCGCTGGCGTGGTGCGAGGTGTGGTTTCCAGTGCCTCAACCCTTAGCGCCACCGGACCGGTACAGCTTATCCGCAATGCTACCGCTTGTGACTCATGTAACTCAAGTTTGGAAGTCAGCTTGCATCACTGGGGGACAGTCACGTGAGAGGACTGATCATCTTGTGGGTGGCTGTCCTCCTCGAAGGGTGAGAGCTATGCCCTGCACGGAGACAACCACAAGCAGAGCTACAGAGTATTGCACTAGATGGGTAAGGGCAATGCTGGAATGTTGCATGTGTCACTGCATGGCAGGCTCATTGGGAGAAAAATGGCAGGAAAAACAGTTCAGGGGGAGCGGGCAATGCCAGCAACTCCCACCCCCAGGTTCAAGCACTATTCACCTGGCACTCCACCCATCATCACAGAGGTCCTGGGCAACAGGTGGCTGAATAAGTCTAGAAGGTAGATGACAGGGCTGGTGTGCTGTCCAGGAAAGACTGGGTCCAGAGGATTGGAGATAAAGGACTCACAATAGTAATAGTGTTTCCTCTAGAAGGTGTATTCGAAAATCTTACAAAATTGCATCATCTCAGACTCGAGTTGTTGCCCCAGAGATGGAACTTTTGAACATTAAATTTCATACTCTGCAGTGTGGTCACACTCTCGCCCCACCCCCAATTTTTTTGCACCTCGGCCAGCCTCTCCTTCGGGCCATCTGGGTTCTACTCGCCCAAGTCAACCCCCATCGCCAACTGCGGCCCCATTCTCGGCACCCCCCCAGGGTAACCAGACATATCCCTTTGCTAGATGGGTCCTCTCCTTCCGGAGAGAATGTGCCTTACCGGCTTCCTCTGTTGGCTCTAAGTGCTGCTGGGGGCAGTCCTGTTTGGGGACTCCATGGCGGTGAGGGTCTGGTGGTGGTCATCCAGGGTGCAGTTTTCCTGTTTTCTGTGCCCCGCCCATCAAGTTCTCAGCCTTGCATGTGTCGGCATCCTCGGGTGGGGGCGTGTCGAGGCATCACATTCCCCAAGCACACACCCAATCCGCCCAGATGTGCCCAGGCAGTTCCCACCCACCGGGGTGTCCAATGGATGCTTGTGCATCCCTTCCCTTCGTCTCCGCCTCCTGGTACCAAGGCTGGGCATGAACTCGGTTGCCAACGTGCGATCCCAACATTCTAACTGCAGATTTATAGCTGAAGACCAGAAGAGAACAGGGACCATATAACGAACCTACAAGAAGTATTCTTAAAGAGATTTCTGACTAGCTGAGAGCAGCTACCACTCACATATAGCGGTAGCTGCCTCAGCGACAGTTATTCTAGCCAGAGATTTAATTAGTAATAGCAGCCCATACTTTTATTATATCCCTCATAACTTCAGTTTACAGATAAGCAGCCCAATTGATTCCTAGTGCCCCGGTCCTCCTGACACGCCCCTGCACTCCAGCACATAATGACGTGCGACCAGGGAGAGCGCGGTGGCGTGTCCCATTGAAATGAATGGGGCACAATTTCTCTCTCATTTTAAAACTGAAGACTGGCCACTCAGAAATTAATGAAGGTCGCCGCTTGACTAACAAGGGCATTCAGAAACAACCTTTGGCAAAAACGATGGGTTGCTGCGTAAAGTCACCCTATCATTATGAAATTGTAGGTCGGGAGATTTGCACATTAGTGACTGTAACTCTGAAATATGTCTACCTGACATAATGGCAACTAAGAATATAGTTTTCCAAGAAAAATAACGGAGCTCGCTGGATTCAGCGGGCTCAAAAGGACTCAGTCAATTTTTCAAGTACAAAATTCAAATCCCACACAGGGACTGTATCCTGGATAGGGGATGAAGGTGCAAAATGCTTTTTAAAAAGGTTCTGATCAAAGGTAACTAGGACAATGGTTTGTTACCCACAGGTAAATGGAATGCGGCAATGGCTGAAAGGTGGACCTTTACAGAAGAATATTTCAGGCTACCCTCCGATAAGGAGAGCAAACAGTCTAAGATGCTCCGAGAGGAACACTCATAAGGGTCCAAGTCCTTCATAGATGCCCAAATGGAGAAGCGTTTCCTTCACAGACTAGGAAAACCACATAGATGGTTTCCTGAGCCCAGAGACTTCTGCCACCTTTGGGGACACCGTGAAGTGTGAGAGGACTATGTCCTCAGAAGCCAGGCATGCAGATGGAAGAAGTGAAGGTCCGGTGTAGCAAGGAGTCTTATGCCTGGGACAGCTGGAGCCGCACATCAGCAGAGGTAGGGGATCCGGTTCAGAGAGCTGTAGAAGCAGAGGGAACCAAATCTGTCTTGGCCAGAATGGTGCTATGAGAATCATAGATGCCCTGTCCCGACCACTGTGAGTAGTACTCTGAACGAGAAAAAGGGCAGGAAGGCGAAAGAAATCTTCCTGTCTAGGAAAGAGATTGTGGTTCCAGGACTCGCCTGAGAGAGCAGTAAAGAGGCAGTTTTGCAAAGAGGCAACAGGTCCAACTCCAGTCAGCCCCACTGGTGGAAGACGCATTTAGGACGCCTGGTAAGATTTCCACTCATAGGCCTGTGCAGTGGATCTGCTCAGGGCATTTGCCAGGGTGTTCGACACTCCTGGGATGTGGACCGCCAGAAGACAGATATTTCTCTGGATCGCCCAGTACCAGACCCTCATCGATTCTCTGCAGAGAGGGTATGAATGGGTGCCTCCTTGCTTGTTTAGGTAGCGAACTACCACAGAATTGTCTGATTGCACCTGAAGGCAACGAGGGGGAAGCAGAGTCTTGAACACCTGCAAGGTGTAGAGGACTACCCTCATCTCTAAGACAGTGACGTGGAGGCTGGCCTCCAGGATCCTTGGGACCGGACGTGCAGGAGATGGGCACCCCATGCTGTCAAGGAGGTGTCTGTAGTCAGAATGAGACACGGGACAGGAGAATGAAATGGCATGCCTCGCATTAAGTTGTTCCTGGACTTCCACCATTGTAGAGCTCGAAGAGCCGGGGAAGACATCAGGACCGGGGCATCAAAATCGTCCTCCTTCTGGTCCCACTGGACTCTGAGACCTCTGAAGAACCCTCATATTCAACCTGGCATTGGGGATCATCGGAATCGTGGCTGCCAAATGTTCCAGGAGGTGCAGGTAGTCTGTGTCATGCACCAGTCTGCTAGACTTAGGGCTGCGCACCAGCACAATCAGGGCATCCACCTGAGCCATGGGCAAATATGCCATCCCAAGGAGGCATCTAACACAGCTCAATATATAGGAGGCATTGCACTGGGTCCATTTTGGACTTTGGATAGTTTACAGCTATCCCCACCTGGGTGAAGAACTGCAGGGTTCGGAAAGCATGGACAACAGCCTTTAGCAGGAAGATGCTTTCAGGAGCCAGTCGTCCAGGTAAGAAAAGACTTAGAAGTCGTCCATGTGAAGGGCCCTCTGACTGCCGCTAGGCATTTTGTGAATACCCTAGGGGCCGAGAAAGGTCGAATGGGAAGGCCCTGAACTGGTAATGATGACCCTGAAACAAAAACGGAGAAACCGTCTGTAAACAGGGTGCATCAGGATATGGAGGTTCGAGTCCTTCATATGAGAGAGCAGCACCAATCTCCCTTGTTCAGCAAGGGGAGAAGTGTCGGAAGAGACAACAACCTGTACTTTTGGTATTTGATATAGAGGTTGAGACACCTTAGATTCAAAATAGGGCAAAAGTCTCCTGTCCATTTGGGAATCAGGAAAAAAGGGAGTAAAATCCCATACCCTTCTGTGAAAGGGGAACTGGTTCTGTGGCACTTTTTTGTGAACAAAGCATCAATTGTGTTCCTTAAGACCAATGCTTGGTCTGGGGGATAATGAGAGACCCTTGGTGGCAAAACAAGGGCCATCTCTGTGAACTCCAGTGTGTGTTCTGACTCGATCAACTGCAGGAACCACAGGTTGGAGGAGATGGCTTTCCACCTTTGTAGGTGCAGGGAAAACCTGCCTCCGACAGCTGTGGGATGGGTCTTCAGTCCCACGACCGGAGGAAGACCTTCAGGCCGAAGGCTGGCCCTGCTGAGGAGCAGCAGTGATGTAACAGCATGTTTTATGAGCATTTCTAGGACCAGACAATGTCAATTGAGCCTTTCGCTTATTGGCAGGTGGTCTTTGAGCATTGGGACGCGTGCTGTAGGGACGGCCCCTGGAGGATCCCCTGAAAGCTGGTTTTGCTTTCGGACGTACAGGGTCCAGACTGACTGCAGGGTATGACGAGTCCTGCAAGTCCTTCAACATTTCTTGGGTCTGTGGACCAAACAGCTGAGCATTTTAAAAGGAGCATTAAGGATAGATTGCTGCACGCCCTGTGAAAATCCTGTCATTCTAAACCAGCTGACGCCTGAGACAAACACCTGTTGAGGATGTACGGGCCACAGTGTCAAAAGCATCATAGGTGGCTCCTGAGCAAGTGGTGGCAAACAGCCACCGCCGTAGACATTTTGGCTGTCAGATCCTCCTAGGCAGACCCCGAGGAGGGACTGGACCGCACTCGGGAGGCTTTTAGGATTTCCTCCAAATATTTCAGGAGGTGTCCCATGTAATTAGGTATATGGAGAGACACAGTAGCCGGCGTAAACCCTCTTCCCATTACATTTCAATTTCTGGGATTCCTCATTACGGGTTGAACACTCATGTACTGAGGTCTCAGAGGACCTATCACGAGGCATTGATCACTACAGAGTCCGCCTGAGGCAGAGACATGTAATAGGGTGGTCCACTGGGAACTGATAAATCCTATCAGCTTTTACGAGATTGGACAGAATTCTGAAAGGTTGCTTCCAAGTGGTGTCCACCAAAGGGGGGACAACCAGAGTGGGGCATTCTGGTACACCTAAATACTTTCCTAATTTTTCTTTTTTTTTTTTGTTATAATTCAAGTTTATTGAAACTCCAGAGTTCATGGTATCATCACAAGACATACATACTGCAAATATTTACAGACTTCATAGCGTATGTATAACATTAGTTCAAAGTTAGGTAAGTTTCCAAAACGTAATCAATTTTCTTTTCTGGTATATACACTTCTATCTGTAAGATAAGGTCAGAGACAGCAGCTTGTTTCTACTTATTCCCCAGTTTTATTATAGTCCTTTTATGTTCCTTTCTTCCCATGTCTCCCTTCCTCTGCCCCAGGCCCCTGGACACTCTATGTTCCCGTAGCTAGGTCCCATCTGGTCCATTTATTCACATATATGTTCACCCTGTTATTTATCTTATATGTTGTTTTTTTTTACCAATTATTTTACCAGGTGAGACAAACTAAGCTGAAAGCTTGTTTGCAGGTGCAACCTGGGAGCACGAGGAAGTTAAGTGACTTGCTCAGGGTCACACAGTATGCACCTAGGGAGCTGTGGGATTCAAACCTAGGTCTCCAGATTTGCAGCTCAGAGCTTTAACCCACTGCGCAATTATTCCTCCATTTCTCTTATTTCTTTTATAATAGAGTGCCAAAGGGGTAAGTCAGGCACATCCTGGGAGAGCCATTTTTTTAGTGATTGACTTATGGGCTGCTGCTAATAGTACCCCCCAGAGGTACATACCACCGGCTCGTTTAATTTCATCAGGAGGTATGCCCAGAACTAGGTTCTTAATTGTTAGTTATGTGTTGCAGGAGAATATATTCTCCAGAATTCTGGAGATCCCTTGCCAGAAAGGACATATAGCATCACACTCCCAAAAGATATGGGAGTGATGAGCCACTTGGACACCACATCCTCTCCAACAAAGTGGGGTTATTCCTGTCTCTCGCTTGCTTAAACTTTCAGGTGGGTGGAAGTACCCGATTCTTATTTTCCAGGCAAATTTGCGCCAGTTACGTGAAAGTGTGGTTTTATTTACAATCTGGAATATTGCCCTCCACTCCTCTCCTGTTATTTTTAGTCCCATTTCCTGCTCTCACTTATTTTTAATTCTAAGGGATTGTCTAGGGTGCAGTTGCTTTAATGCTCTGTAAAGAGCCAATATGTGTCCCTTCGCAAGGGCCCCCCTCCTGAATAGATGCTATGACCTCCAAGAGATTCTTTACTTCGGGTTTCTTGTAATTTCTTGAGCGACAAGCGTGTATGTATGTGTTCTAAGTTGTAGGTATCTAAAATGATCTTGGTTCCTTAGATGGTATGTTTGTGAAAATCTAGTATTGTGTCCCCCAAGATCATCTGACCCAGACTGGTAAATCCCAATTTGGCCCACCTTCTGAAGGAGTGGTCTATCTTAGCTGGGAGGAAGTACTGGGACCAAGCGAACCAATGTAGAGGACACATTTCCTTAAAAAGATCGTACTTTGTCCATAATCTGTGGATCACTTTTATGGTGCCTTCGACTGTTGAAGGGGCGTGGTGGCCCCTGAGTATAGAGGCATCCATAATCCTCACTCCAAGAGGAGGACCCTCAGTTAAATGGGACTCAATGTCTTTCCAGTGGGCCTCATATGTTTTAGTTGACCAGAACAACGATTCTTAAGGTAAGCGGCCATACAGTAATCTCTAAGATAGGGACCATTCTGCCGCCATCAACTTTATCTGTCTGGAGTAGTGCCATTCTTACCCTGGTCTGCCCGGTGCCAAACAAACCTGCCAATCAGTCTCTGCCATTCTTAAAATACTCTTTGGAATAAATATTGGTAGGGATTGGAAGAGATGCAAAAATCTGGGTAGGATGTTTAGGGTAATTGTTTGGATTTTAGAATATAATGGTAAGTTAAGAAGTTGCCATCTGGCTATGTTCTGTGTAATCTGCGACTGCAGTGGGCCACAATTTGCAGTAAAGAGTCCCCCTTTGTGTTTTGTCAGTTGTATCCCCAGATATTTAATTTTCTGTTTGTTCCACTTAAGAGGCAGTAGCTTAATTACCTCAGGTGAAGGGTTGTAGAATTATTTCAGGATTTCTGTCTTTTCTTTATTTAGTGAGTAGCCTGCGTGTCGGCCAAATTCTTCCAAAAGATTCCAGATCTTTGGGATTGATTTATCAGGGTTTGCAAAATATAGGAGGACATCGTCCACATATAATGAGATCTTATGTTTGGTATCTCCGATCCTAATGCCCCCCCACCTCTGGATTTCCCCGTATAGAAGAAGCTAAAGGGTCGATGTATCGGGCAAATAGTAAGGGGGAGAGGGGGCATCCCTGTCTAGTCCCACGGCCGAGGAAGAATCTATCCGAGATGCTACCATTTAACCTTATATAGGCTTGTGGGGCTGCATACAGACTCAAGGGTATCAATCATATTCTGGGGGATACCATAATGCTCCAAGGTGGTAAAAAGAAAAGGCCAGGATACCTTGTCAAACACTTTTTCTGTGTCAAGGCTCATAAGGCATGTTGGGGTTCTATCTATGGAGACTTTATTTATGATATTAATGGCACGCCTGATGCTGTCTGGGGCCTGACAGCCGGCTATAAATACTGTTTGGTCTTTATCTATTAAGGATGGAAGAAGGGCGTTTAATCTGGAGCTATGATGGAGGTAAAAATCGCCAATTTCTTTCTTGAAGCATCCTGCTCAGTGCATTGGAACCCAAATGTTTTCTGGAGGTGTATCATAATGTCCGAAAAACGTGGGATCATCTGGCAGAACATGGGAGTTCAGGAGCAGGTTCAAACTGTACCGATGAGGTGGCCAAGGAGGACTGAGGGGAGTCCTCCTGGTCCATACCCCCCCCATCAGCAAAATCCCAGTCCTGCAGGAAAGGGTCATCCATATCCACATCCTGAGGGTGAAAGCCTGAAGAGACAAGGGAACAGTTGGCCATCCTACGGGCCAAAGAAGGCCTAGCGAGAACAGGGACCGGAGCCGGCCCTCCACTAGGGGGGTGAGAGATCTGTGTAAGGTCCAGGATAGTATTTACCAGAGCATGGACATCAATCATGGCCATCTGCCCAGTGGAAGTAGCCGGGGTAGCATGGACTGAGTAACTAGGGACGACTGACGTTATTGAAGGCAGTGGAACCAAGCGAGCAACCATTGACGAGGGGTGTGTATAGGACCCCAGGTTCGTCAACGAGGGTGCTAACACAGAGCCCTTTGAGGTAAGGTTGGTCTTCAACGGACCAGAAGCCATCATCGACAGACAATGGCTAGAAACCACAGGGGGGGAGGCGGCCATGGAAGCAGCAAGTTCACCCAAGAACCCATTGTCGACGGAGGAGCCATCGACAAGGGAAGAGAGGAGCCAACAATCATCTACGGTGTAGAAGACGATGTTACAGTGGCAACCTTCTCAGTACCTACCTTTCTGGCAGTGATTGGGGTACTTATTGTTGACGACGAGAGAACAGCAGAAACGTGCTTCGTTTTGCTGGCATGTTTCTTACCAGGACCATGTCTCGTTGATGAGGAGGGCTCACCCATAGAGTGGCGAGACCCCAGGTGGATGCTGAAGACCTTTGGCTTGGAGTGTTGCTGCTGCTCCAGAAGGGCAATCTTCGCTCCATGAGGAACTCACAAACTGCTGAAACCTTCAACGTTTAGTGGCCCTTGTTGAACTGCTTACAGAGGATACAATCCTGGGTGTCATGTTCAGGACCAAGGCACTGAACACAGACATCATGGAGGTCCTCTGTAGCGATTCTGTGACCACAGGTACACTTTTGGAATAAGGGATCCCAAGATGTCAGTAGATGAACCCGCTTAGAATGAGCGTCTAGTTGGTAGAACTCTTGTCGTAATGGTAAGCAGGAGCTCAAGGAGGACTTGTTGCATGCAGGTCGAGGTTGAAAAGAACTGAGGAGTAGCTGGGACCCCCTTTATACATGCCATACAGACACCACATTGTAATATTACGGGAGGTCCCAGGGCACTGCTGAGAAGTCATCCAGAGGAAATGACGCCAGGTTGATATCCCATGTGTTATGACCTGCTGAAAGAGACTGTCTCAAGAAAATCTATAAATACCTCAATAGGGTGAACAAGCTATACAGGAGGGAGCACTGCTCAGAGGAAAAGGCATGAGAACAAGTGGGTATGCAATAAAGCAGGACATTTTGAGGATGTGAGGAAGTACTTTTTCACTGAAAGAGTGGTGGATGCCTGGGACAGTCTTCCAGTGGAGTTTGCAGGGCTAAGACAGTGGTGGGCTTCAAGCATGCATGGGATAGGCACAAGGGACTCCTGGTAGAAAGTGGAGTGGCACAGACAGTCAGCGATCAGGCAGGGTCTGCAGTGTCAGTATAGGCAGGCAAAAATGGGCAGACTAGGTGGGCCAAGAGGTCCTTACCTGCTGACAAATTCTGTGTTTCTATGTAAGCTGGCTACTTCAGTCTTCAATTTGAAAACCAGAAACTCCTATTTATTTATTGAGTAATCAGAATTACAACCTTTGAGCTAAAACTCATTTACAAAGGATCCTCTTCATAAAGGGAGGAGAGAACACATGAGTTTGGGAGTCAATAGCAGCTAAATATGCATTGTCAAAAACATAATAATGTGTTCAGTAGCAATCAATAACATTGGTAACAGCAACACAACACAGGTAACAGAGGCAAAAGCAACACATAATCAGACCATGGATACAGGGCACATGGGGATACAGTACACACAGCAGGGCAGACAACAAAATGCATAAAATCAAGTTAGGTACTAGTGGCCCGGTAGTACTGAGGGTTGAGGCGCTGGACGGCACACCTCGCGCCATGCTGGCGATCCGAGTTTGGTGTTGGACTTGGGTTGCCAGGGGTCAGCAGGGAGGATCCAGGGTTGTCTGGTGTCCTGGTGGCCCCGATGGAGATGAGGGGCACTGGAAACATACCAGCCAGCAGGGGCGGGTGCAGCAGAGCAGCCGTGTGCAGGAGGCATCATTGCGCTCCGCACTCCAAGGGGAAAACACTATGGAAAAACCTCTCATGGGGGTGTTCAGGCAGGAAGCAGAGGCCTTTGCAGTGAGACCCCCGAAGGATGCCTGGGGTCGAAGGTGAATAAAGTAAAAAAAAAAAAAGTTAGTACTAGTTGGAGAAAATCAGAGGTTGAAGTTATACAGGAGCTTGAAGGAGGAACAGGAGATGTGGCTGAACATCATTCCTGATACATAAATTGGCTGCTAGGCTACATCCAGGGGAGTAAGCATAGCTGTAGTAAACAGTCGGGGTAGTGAGACTAATCAGGAATAGGTAGCAGAAGAGGAATCAGAGGAGTGAAATGGAGGTTAGGCTCATGGGTGGGAGAGTATAGAATAGGGGAGAGGGCTAACAGGGGTAGGGTGGGTGCGGAAGGTAGGCGGTAGGGCAGGTAGAGCAGAGCTTCAGGCCAATTTGTAGAGTGCAAAATGAACCTCGGCAGGCCCTGGGTTCAGGTAACAGGCGGGTTAGGAGTGGCGTAGCAATGAACAGGTGGGGAGATAGTCTTTATTGTTCATGCTTACGAGGACAGTGGCATGCAGGACTTGTGGGTTGAGTGGCAGTAGCAGTACAGGGGAAGATACAGACTTTCTTAGCTTGGACTTGAAAGGACCGGGCGTGTGGCTAGTATCAGTGGGTGGTAGCTCATTTAACCAGGCGGGAGCTCTAACTGTAAAGGCCTGCCTCCCCAAAGCAGTCCTTCTGAACGAAGCAGCTAATGCTTGCTTAGTAACAACTTTTAGTGGCATGTGTGTGCTGGAGTAGGACAGAATAAGGCTTGCAGGGAGGGAGGGAGGTGCAAGTCGGAGTTGGGCCTTCTTTCCCAGAAGACAGATATAAAGCTTAATGCGGTCTGCAAGTGGGAACCATTCAGTCCTTATGTAAAGGTCGCATGCATGCGTTATGTGATCGGCACCTAACACAAACCTACAGACTTTATTTAGGGAGGTGTGCACTTTGAGCAGGTCTGTATCAGTAGCACCCCCAGAGACAACATTCCTGTGGTCCAGGATAGGTAGGACTGTACCTCTGACCGCCTGTTTCCTGGCCTCAGGAATAAGGCAGAACCGGCCTTCATAGGGCCCCTAGTTTCCTACTGGCTGCAGTCCGCATGACATGATATGCTCATCAATTGACAAGGACCTGTATTGTGAGGCCAAGATATCGAACGAGGACACCTACTCCAAGGTCATATGAGAGTTGCAGATAATTGAGAGGGGTACGGTTGAACACCAGCATGCTGTCCTTGAACCATTCCTGTCGTTGGTTAAAGTTGAGCTGCAGCTCCCTAGTAAGTGCTTCTTGGCAGGAGTTACAAGAGAATGCCACTGTGTTATCTGCATAAAGCAGGATCTCTGACGAGGGGCAGGTGAGTCAGAGAGGTGGTTCACAGAGACTGAATAAGAACAGGCCCAGTATGGACCCCAGGGGGACTCTTACTGAGACCCACAGGTGTTGCAGATGACACAGTTAATTCTGACTCTTTGAGATCTCCCAGATAAATAGCTGGAGAACCACCGGACCGTGACTGGGGACAGCTCTAGGCCACTTAGCCTTAGCTATTTAAACCAGGGTAGAAAAAACAAGGAAACAAATAACTTTTGTATAAACCCACTTCTGGATATATACAGTAACATAGGGCAGCTCCATTCACCATTCTAGCGAATACTAACCCTCCTACTTTCAGGGAACAGTTGGCCCATGGCTCAGGCCTTCACTTGGATTCAAAACTCTGACCAAATCTTAGCTGGCCATGTATACTAAATTATCACACACAGCATGAACCAAGGTTTGGCCTTCAATTTTGAAATGATGGAATCACTTCTGAAGGAAAGAACTGCTGAGTACCTAGAGGCCAGTGGGGCACAGGACCCGAAGGCAGCATGGTTTCACAACAGGAAGGTCAGTGTCAACCGAACCTAATGGGGGTCGATCCCAGTCCTTTCACAGAATACTCTTGATGGGGGCGGGGGTCATCCCCAGTCCTTTCACAGAAGAAAGGGTTCTGCAAGAACTCCTAAAACTGAAGGTGGACAAAGCAATGGGTCCTGATAGAATTCACCCCAGAATTCTAAAAGAATTAAGGAGGAACTAGTGAAACCACTGGCTACTCTTTTAATAAATCATGGGAGGATGTGTGGTACCCGAGGACTGGAGGAAGTCGGATGTATTTCCCTTCACAAAAGTGGGTCCAAGACAGAGGCAGGAAACTACAGACCTGTCAGTCTGACCCTCTGTGGTAGGGAAGAGGATGGAGTCTCTTCTGAAGGAAAGAATAGTCTAGTACCTAGAGGCCAGTGGAGCACAGGACCCAAGGCAGCATGGGTTCACAGCGGAAGGTCATGTCAGACGAATCTAATAGATTTCTTTGACTGGGTGACCAAAGTAGTAGACCAGGGAGGGCTGTGGACATGGCCTACCTAGACTTTAGCAAGGCATCTGACACAGTCCCACACAAAAGATTAATAGTCAAATTAACCAGCCTGGGAGTGGGACCCAGGGTGGTAGCCTGGTAAAACATTGGCTGGACAACAGGACACAGAAGGTAATTGTAAATGGAGTCCATTCTGAAGAAAGGGGTTACTAGTGGGGTTACCGTGAGGTCAGTATTGGGTCCAGTCCTTTTTAATGTCTTCGCCAGTGACATTGCAGAGGGACTGGAAGGAAAAGTATGCCTTTTGCAGATGACACAAAATCTGCAACAGCTTGATACACAAGGAGGCGTAGAAAGGATGAAAAGGGACTTGGCAAGGTTGGAGGAATGGTCAGAAGTATGGCAGCTAGGATTCAATGCAAAGAAGTGCAAATAATGCACCTGGGAAACAAGAACCCAGGGAAGAATACACAATGGGTGGGGAGGTAGTAACAACAACAAAAAGGAAAGGGACCTGGGGTAATCATATCAGATGACCTTAAGGTTAGCAAGCAATGTGAGAAGGCAGTAGGGAGGGCTGGGTATACTGGGATGTATAGGGAGAGGCATCAGCAGCAGAAAACAGGAAGTTGTCATCCCTCTGTACAGACAGTTGGTGAGACCCATCTGAGTACTGTGTGCAGTTCTGGAGACCCCATCTCTGCAAGGACATAGACAGGATAGAGGCAGTCCAGAGGAGGGCAACTAAAATGGTGCAGGGTCTGCAAGAGAAGCCATGATGAGGAGAGACTAAAGGAGCTTAATATGTATACCCTTGAGGAAAGAAGGAGAGGGGACATGATAGAAACTTTAAGTACCTCAGTGGAATCAACAAAGTCCAAGAGGGTAGCATTTTTCAGAAAAGGAGACTGCAAGAACAAGGGGACACAATTTAAAGATAGAAGGAGGGCGGTTCAGGGCAATGTGAGGAAGTATTATTTCACAGAGAGGTAGTGGATGCATGGAACAGCCTTCCTGAGGAGGTTGGGGTCTAAAACTGGGAGAATTCAAGAATGCATGGGACAGACATAAGGCAATTCTTGTGGGGGGTAGGAAGAAATAGGCTGTTGGTTAACTAGGATCTGCGGCCTATCCTGTAGGTAGGGAAATGGGCAGACTAGATGGGCCTAGCGGTCCTTATCTGCCGTCAAAGTCTATGTTTCTATGTTAATAGATTTCTTTGACTGGGTGACCAAAGTAGTAGACCAGGCAGGCGCTGTGGATATGGCCTACCTAGATTTTAGCAAGGCATTCAACACAGTTTCACACAAAAGATTAATATACAAATTAGCCAGCCTCGGAGTGGGTCCCAAGGTGGTAGCCTGGATAAAAAACTGGCTGGACAACAGGACGCAAAGGGTAATAGTAAACAGAGTCCACAGTGAAGAAAGGAGGGTAACTAGCAGGGTACCGCAGGGTTCGGTACTGGGACCGGCCCGCTAATATCTTTTTAAGTGACATTGGAGAGCACTGAGAAAGAAAGGTATGTCCCTTTGCAAATGACACAAAGATCTGCAACAGGGTTGATACACAAGATGGGGTGGAAAGAATGAAAAGGGACTTGGCAAGGCTGAAGGAATGGTCAAATATGTGGCAGCTCAGATTCAATGCAAAGAAGTGCAAGGTAATGCATCTGGGAAACAAAAACCCAGGGGAAGAGTACACAATGGTGGGTGAGTTAATAACAACAACAAAAATCGAAAGAGACCTAGGAGTAATTATATCAGATGACCTAAAGGTGGGCAAGCAATGTGAGAAGGCAGTAAGAAGGGCTGGGGGGATACTGGGATGCATAGGGAGCGCCATCAACAGTAGAAAACAGGATATTGTTATCCCTCTCTACAGTTAGTGAGACCCCATCTGGAGTACTGCGTGCAATTCTGGAGAAACCATCTCCGCAAAGACAGAGTGGAGGCTATTCAGAGGAGGGCAACCAAAATGGTGCAAGGTCTGCACCAGAAGACATAAGAGGAGAGACTAAAACAGCTTAATATGTAAACCCTTGAAGAAAGGAGGGAGAGAGGGGCATGATAGAAACTTTCAAGTATCTCAATGGAATTAACAAGGTACAAGAGGGTAGTATCTTTCAAAAGAAAAGATGTGCAAGAACAAGGGGGAACAATTTGAAGACAGAAGGGGGATGGCTCAGAGGTAATGTTAGAAAGTATTTATTCACAGAGAGGGTTGTGGATGCATGGAACAGCCTTCCTGAGGAGGTTGTGGAGTCAGGAACAGTGGCAGAATTCAAAAATGCATGGGACAGGCATAAGACAATTCTAGTGGGGGTAGGAGGAAGTAAGCTGTTGATTAACTAGAATCTGCAGCTTATCAATCAGGTAGGAAATGGGCAGACTGGGTGGGCCAAGTGGTCCTTCTCTGTCACAAATTCTCTGTTTCTAATAATACTGCCAACCCAGACTGGCTTGTCTTCACTATTAGTACTGCAGGGCAATACAAAATGTGCATAGTCTAATTTCACTTAGTTACATAGAAACATGACAGTAGAAAAATATCACTGGTCCATCCAGTCTGCCCATAAACCCTAACAAATCCAGAACCTATTGCTTCACCCCGCTCTCCACTCTATTGCTATCACCCTGAGCAACCACCAAACTCTTCGCTCTGTCCCAGCTGTTTGAAACCACTGACAGTTTGGGCACTCACCACATCAGCTGGCAGATCCACCACCCTTTCTGTAAAATAAAACGTTTTCATTCCTCCTAAATCTCCTTGTCAGTTTCACTCATGCCCCCATGTTCTTGATCCACTACTTATGCTAGCTAATTCCTTGCAGTTTACCTTGTTCATTCCTTTCAGGAACTTCAAGGTCATGGTATCATTATCTCCCCACTCTCGTCCGGCCTCCAGCTAGAGATGAGCAAGCCAGATCAGGTCTGATTGAGCCTGGCTCGAGTTTAGTGCCTGGCCTGACCTCTATGAGCAATTGCCAGACCAGGTCAAGCTGAGCCAATTATGGTCAAAGTAAGCACTTTTGAACTGTCAGCCTGAGCAGTCAGCATAATATCTGAAACGCTCAACTCCTATGTGCAAAAAACAGCCTGCAGTAGCCAGGGCTTGTCTTGCGTTTTGGCTCATATAGTCAAGCCAGCCCAGACCCCTGGCTTGCCCACCTCTATCGCCAGCAAGTACATGTTCAGTCAGAGTCTCATAAGCATATCCTTTCAAATGTCCGATTACGAAGGATGTCCCTCATTTTACCCCTTGAAACTGCTGTTCCTCATCTATCCCTCATGAAAAAGGTGCTGTCCACACAGAGAATGTAGTGTAAATTCAGTCTTTAAAGTAGATATTCTTAATATTTTAAGATACTAAATCAAAACTAAACTTTGTACAAGTAAACACAGTGGTTTCCAGTGTTCTGATCTTGTAACTCAATGTTCCATTATGCGTGTCCCTCGTTTTAGTTCAAAAGGTTAAGAGGTTTGCTCGTAAGATTTGCCCTTCTGGCCCTGAAGCAGTCTGGTTACCATAAGTTGCGCTCTCTGTAGTCCGTCCGTCCTTTTCTTAGCCAAAGACTCCAGAAAATTGCGAACAGTGCTCCAGGTGGGCCCTCACCACTGATCTAGAGTTAATAATACCGCCTTCCTTCTGCTGTCATGATACCCCTTCCTACACCTATGCCTGGCTGTTAGGAACTCCAGATCAAATATTCCTGTTTCTGCTAGCCTACAGTATGACATAAGACAGCCAGGGCCGATGAAGTACTAACAACGGTCTCGCTGTGAACGGGACCATCCACGAGCGCCATCTCTCCCTCACAACGTAACCGAACGCAACCCGCCCGCTCAGAGCGCAATGACGTCATGGCGCCGCCCAACGAAGCTGAAAAATAAAAAGGCTTGAAAACTGGAAGGAAAGTGCTGTACCTGACAGCAGAAGTATGTGACAAAAATATTCTCCGAGATAGCACGTCTATCGCGAACCGACCACACCGGTACCTTCAGGTCGAGTTCCGCGTTTTTAGCACACCGCCGATGCGGTGGCGGTGAAGAAAAGGCCGCAAATTGAGAATTATTGAGGGTGAAGGAAACCGAGGGGGTTGAAAGAAAGAAAACAACATGGCGGCCGTGGAACTGGAGTGGATCCCTGAGACACTGTACAATACGGCGATTTCGGCAGTGGTAGACAACTACAGCCGTTCCCGGAGGGAGATCCGCTCCCTCCCGGAAAACATCCAGTTTGATGTGTATTATAAGGTGAGACTTTCCTCCGGTACGGATACGTTTTCAGCCACTAGTCAGCAGGGCTAGTGACTGGGAAAATCCACTAGCCAGACAGACTTTTCTACTGCCCCAGTTGGCGTACTTCTTGAAATGTTACCTTCTCCAGTGCTGGCCTGTAGGGCTAGTTAAAGGAAAATACAGTACAGAAATCTAGACACATTTGACTAGTGGGTTGGTGCTAGTTTCGACCCCTGATTTTAAGAATAAGTGACTTGTGTCTCCCGATTCATTGACTTGTTCTGCATGTTTAATGCAGACATAGTGTGTCAGATGTTTTGGAAAACGTGATCTTTTTCACCAGTGCTCTATGTAGTTTCCTAACATGGTGACCCACATTCCTTTTTTATTTGTCTATCTGGTAAACCTGAAGACAGGTACTTTCTGTCTAGTGTACCTAGCAGGTTAAAAAAACAAATACATTTCAGTGGTCAATGTTGCAGTCTAGGGAAGCTGGAATCGAAACAGTGAAATTAGAAACGGGATTCAAAACTATAAGAATACATGACAACTGTTTTAATGAAATGTGTCTTGTCTGTTTCTTTGGAATTGTTGTTGCTGCTGCTACTTGTGGTTTTCATTGGTGACAGTAAAAGAAGCCATATTATTTTTGCTTTTTTATTTTTGTTAAAGAGTTGCATTTTGTTGCATGCTTTCATAATAAAATGATGTAGTTGCGTTACTTGACTACAATCGCATTAAAGGTAAAACAGTTTCATTGCAGTACAGTGTGATGATTACCTGTAGACATCTTCATTTTATAGTTTTACAAAGAATGGAATTCAAGAATGCATGGGGCAGTCATAAAGGCAATTCTAGGGGTGGGGGTAGGAAGAAGTAGGCTGTTGGTTAACTAGGATCTGCAGCTTATCCATTAGGTAGGAAATGGGCAGACTAGGTGGGCCAAGCGGTCCTTATCTGCCGTCAAATTCTATGTTACTGTGAATATTACATGGAAACAATAGACCAATGGTCCATCTAGTCTGCCCACATTAATGCAGCATGTATTTTTTCAGAGTAATGAAAATGATGCGCTTATCAGTTAACATACCGTAGGGTTACCCTTAGTTTAAAAGCAACTTATTCATAAATGTTTAGCTTTAGGAATACACAAAAAAAGCTTGAACTTATGCGTCCATATGGTAATAGTTGTGTTGTAAATTTTTTTTTTAATTTTTTTTTTGCCACGTCTGTTCATGGCCCCTGGTGCTCCTCTTCATGTGGTCCTCCTGTCTGTCCATACCTCTGCCCATCTGACTCACTATTTACACCATCACATCCTGCCTCAGTGATATCCTTGGTGCCGGTTCTGTCCCTTTATAGTTGGTCTCCAACCCCTTCATAGCCGTTCAAGAGACTGGAGAATTGTCTGGGGAGTGTGCATTCTAAACAGTCTAGTGGCCAGGGGGCCCTGGCTTGTGGAGACCATCACAAGAAGCAGCTAGGCCAGTATTTTTTCCTCATGTTTTGTGGCCCCACCTCCAAAGGTGTGTGCGCCACAACATTCTAAAGCAGAAGTGCACTCGATGTGTGATCCTGATGTCATATGCACTACCGCATGCTAACCACCAAGAGCAGATTGCTCTTAACCCTCCCCGGGAGGAGAGCATTCATGCAGACGCTCTGTCGCTCTCTGCTTGTGAAATCCTGGACCTAGGGTGTGAACCCAGCTCACTGATGTACTGGTGGCCACATCACCACTCTGGGCCATGGAGCTTTTAAAGTTGTTTATTTCAGAAAAAATGTATTACGTTTAATATTATATTATTTATTAATTTGTTTATTGAATTTTGATGACTGGGTAGGCCACTGGGCCCGGAGGTCCCTTTTTGAGGGGCGACCTGGGAATAACTAGTACATGAAATAGTAGACAGTGATACATATACAGGTTATAGGTATACCCGTATTCGGCAGTTTACACATAAGTGAGACAGAGCAGTCTTTTCAGTGGGTTTCAAATATCTAACTAATACATTAATCATCGTCAGTCATACAAAGGAGTGAGACAGTACTGTAAATTCTTTAGGTAACATACATCTAAGAGCCATAGGATAGGTTCTGTGAGGGAGGAGGAGTTAGTGCTACCTGTTCAGGGTTGGAGATTTAGGTATGGTAGAGTGAGCTGACCCAGGGTCATTGTTGTAGTGTCAGGTACCATAGCATTGGCATTTGCTCATTGACAGCAGATGGGTCTTGAGTCTTGCAGAAGCACAGTACCGATGGGGTTTTTTTGCACCTCCAAAGGGAGGTTGTTCCACAGGGAAGGGGCAGCATGTGAGAAGGATTTGTATCCTGCCTTAGTCCTGACCTTAGGGACCTCTAGTAGCGTTTGGCCCGAAGACCTGAGGTTGCACAGGTTTCTCTTTACTGTTAGGAGTCCATGAGACTCTGAGGAGGCGTGGGGCTAATTAGCTTTTTAGCCAGGCAGAGTACGGGTAACTGAGGCGAGCTTCAAAGATGGTCAGTTGAGCCTCACTAACGCCTCGCAGTGGTGGCTCCTTGAGTGGGATAAGGAGGCAAGCGGACCACCTTATTGTATAAAGTCTGTAATTTACCATACTCCAGCTTTGCGATACCCTGAAGGACCGGGGCAGCGTATATTAGTGTTGGGAGTAGGACACTAGATGCTATTGCAGTCCTAGTTTCGGGGGTCAGCTGTTCCTTGACCCGATACAGTAATCCAAGTTTAGTATGGATTGCTTTGGTGACTTGGTCTACATGTTGTTTGAAAGTGAGACCTTGGTCGAGGGTAAGGCCAAGGTACTTTGTCGAGGAGACTACTTCCAGTTTTTGCCCTCCAGGGACATAAGTTGGAGTAGTTGTGATCTGTCTTGTCCAAGGGCTCTAGGTCTGAACAACATGGCTTTGGTTTTATTGGGATTAAGGACCATTTTGTTCTTGATGAGCCATTCCTCCGTGATCAGGATATCCTTTTGAAGGATGGGCCTAGATCATCCAAGTTGTGTGAGGTTTTGTAAATAACAGCATCATCCGCATATTGGATTGCATTGCTGCTCTCACAGTGGTTGTGCAGTTCATTTACAAACAGTGAGAACAATAGGGGCCCAAGTATCGACCCTTAGGGTACACCCTCCTTTAGGGACTGTGGTTTGGAGAGTTTATCCTGCCACCTGACCCTCTGTGTGTGACTAGAGAGGTAGCTTTCCACCCATTTGAGGGCATGGGTGTCAAGGCCTATGTGGAGGAGTTTATGGAGTACTAGTCTGTGATCCACCAGGTTGAAGGCCTTGGAAAGGTCTATGAAAACTGCACCTGTGTTGGATCCAGAGTCAAGTTGTCTAAGTACATCAGTAGAGAATTTTAGTTAAGGCAGTGTCAGTCCCGTGTAATATGAAGTAATTAAATTATAATCTTTATTGAGATAAAGGAACACATCGAGAAAAAATCTGTTACAGTAGTAACACGGCCAAGTAACAAGCTTACAGTCTATTGAAACGGCAGCTGACACCACCAGGATAACTGGGGGGAAAAAACGTAATATTTTTGAGGCAATTAAGCGTATATTTCACATTATCTCTATTTCATCACTTCATTAATTATTACTGGGGTCATAATCATGAAAGCAATATCTTTGTTCTTTGAGGGCACATCTGCTCCTTTTGCTTATTTACCCACCTTATGTCGTAATACTCTGCTTGTGACATTAATTATTCCAACAGTGACAGACTGCTCTTACATCTGAGGATTACGATTTCAAGTGTGCCCTAAACTGCTGGGGCTGATGAACTCTGAGGGGAAAAATATCCTGTTTCAAACAAAGGTTTCGGTTATAAACAAGCATTTGTTAATGCCAAGTGTTGCTTGCTGTCATTAACAGTGGAAGTGCAGGAATTAGACAGATGCAGTATAGGAATGGGAGTGAAGTATTGAACTGACGCCAACTCCACCCCCACCCTGCAGAGATGGACAGGCATTGGGGTGTGCCTTTGGGTCGTCGCCATAATGGTCATGACATTTCCGCCTCACCCTACCCTGCAGACACAAGTGTGAAAGTGCGCTTTGAAGTGTTGGGCTTTACACTCGCCTCATTCCATAGGAAATACACTGAAATGGGTGTAGAAAAGGAGAATGGGGTGAACTCTGGGTCCAAAGGGTGGCGTCCAGCGCCTCAATCCTCGCGCCACCGGCTGGCGAGGTCCCTGCTCCTTAATGTACTTGCAGTCTGGTATTCCAATCTGCATCTGGCATGTTGAAGTCACCATTAGTAGTACTTCCCCTTTGGCTGCCATATTATGGTTGGCTTCCACTAATACTAGATGTGTATCCTCCCCTGCGAGAGGCCTGTAAACTATTCCAACACGGATGGTTGCTTTGTTCCCTGACTCCAGAGTGACCCACAATGCCTCTGCTTCTTCACTGGATCCTTGGGCCTCCGTAGCTTTAATCCTTTCTTTTACATATATAGCAATCCTTCCTCCCCTCTTCTCCTCCCTATCCTTTCTAAAAAGTATATACCCTGGTATGGCTGCATCCCGGTCATGGTTCCCTGCATACCATGTCTCCGTAATAGCCACAATGTTCAGGTTTGTGTCTGCTGTCACTGCTGTTAGGTCTGGGATTTTGTTTCCCAGACTGCGGGCATTTGTGCATATGACCTTCCACTCTGTGTAACCCCCTTAATGTTCCTTGTTTATTGGTCTTTGCCCTGCGCTGCATTAGTGATGTACCTTCTGTTCTCTCCCCCTTTGTAACCATGGTAGTTTTACAGTTAGATATTATGCAAGTTATTGGGTCCTTACTGCTTTCAGTTATGTTCTGTTATGTCTCTTTGCAGATGACTCGAAACTGGGGGCGGTGGTGGATGGGGAGGAGGGGAGGGTGGCCCTGCAGGGGGACCTGGAGGCTCTGGAAAGTGGAAGCTGAGGTTTAATGCAGGGAAATGCAAGGTACTCCACCTGGGGGCCAGAAACCCAGGCCAAGTGTACACCCTGGGGGAATACTACAAGTCTCAATGGCTGAGAGGGACCTGGGGTGGTGGTGGATGTCAAGATGAACAACTCTGAGACTTGTGGGAGGGCAGCAGCCAAGGCCAACAGGATGCTGGGATGCATCGCTAGGGATCACCTCAGAAGGAGGAAGTGATACTCCCTCTGTATAACTGCTTGGTGAGGCCGCACCTGGAGTACTGCGTGCAGTTTTGGAGGCCGCACTTAAAGAGGGACATTAACCTCCTGGAGAGGGTCCAGAGGAGGGCAGCCAAAATGATTTGGGGCTTGGGGGACAGGACCTATGAGGAGAGGCTCGAAGAGCTAAATATGTACACCTTGGAGGAGAGAAGGGACCGGGGGGACATGATAGAGGTCTTCAGGTACATGAAGAGGGTAAATAGGGGAGGAACAGTGAGGGTGCTTGAAGGAAGGAGGAGGGGCTACTAGAGGGCATGGGTGGAAGCTGGGGGAGATTCAGGGGAGAAAGGAGGAGGTGCTACTTCACTGAGAGGGTGGTAGAGCCATGGAATGCACTACCTAGGGGGCTGGTGGAGGCAGAGACAGTGGAGGGTTCAAGAGGGGTGGGACAGGTACAGGAAGGATTGGAGAAGCAAAATCCAATGCAGCAAGAATATCCAGAACTGGGAAGGGAGAAGCCTGAGAAGGCGGGGGACAGCAAGGTCAGCACCCAGGGTGGGGACTGACCAAACGAAAGCAGACACGAAAGACCATTAGCCTATTCTGCTGGCATTTTAGTATGTTAGTATGTTCTGTGGGGGGTATAATAAATCCTCTTGATTGTCTATACCTCTCCCCTTGGTAAGTTTTTGTTTTTTTAAATTATCACTAAAGATGCACTGAAACTTTTCAGAGATACCTTTGCCTCCCCTGGATAGATGCAGGCCATCTGGAAAATATAGTCCGTCATCCCTCAAGTTCCAGGTGAGATTCCAGTCCCCAGTGAAGCCATACCCCACCTCTCAGCACCATTTCTTCAGCTATTTGTTGAATTCAGTGATGTGGATGTCCCTCCCTTTCCCCCTTGCCATGGACAGGTAGCACCTCTGAGAAGGTGAGAGTGTGTGCTACTTGCCCAAGACTCCTCCCCAGCTCCCTGAACTCTTCCTACATCTATCCCCTCTGTAGCCAGATCATTAGTCCCCAAGTGAATAATGACGTCCAGCTCCCCCCTCCTTGCTACCACCCTTGCAATCCTAAGGATTCAAGCATCTCCTTCTGAACTGTGCTTGCTCCAGGTAGCTGGTACCTCCTCACCATTGCTCGTGACCCCAGCTCAGTCCCCGGACAATGGAGTCCCTCAACCAGATTTGCTTCTCCTCCTGTGTGTTCTCCTTGCATCTGCTCTTGGGGTTCCATCTTGGAAGACCCCTCAACCCCCATGGTGTTTACTTCTGGAGATGCTGCGCAATTTCTGTCCTCCTGGCATATGAGTTTTGAAGTGCCACCGGCTGGGGGCTGTATCTCCGTGCAGCCTCCCGCACCCTCCCCGAGCCCATTGTAGTCCATCCTTCCCTCCTTCTTGGCAACCTCTGAGGGAGCAGTGGTGAATGGTGGTCTCTGTATTTGGAGGGGGTCGCCTGTATCCTCGCCAACTCTACTCTGAGTTCAGCTACCTCCTCCCTCAACACAGAGAGGTGCCTGCAGATAGGGCAGCACCGCAGTGTCCAGAAGGTCTTCGGAACACTGCTGCCCCACATCCGCTGCAAACCACCACACCAATCATCTTCCTTCTACTGTTCTTGCCCTTATTGCCCTGTACCCTCTGCTGCTCTTTTTTTCTATACCATGTCTAGTGTCCACCTATGTATATTTGTACTGTCGATATTCTATAATGGTACAATTTATCAAGGAATGTAGATTTATGTCAGGTGTGTGTGTGCCTTTGTTGTGTACTGAAATAAGATGGCTAACAATGTGTGTAATGCAGTCAGCTGGTATCGTATGATGTCACAGGTTAACTGTATATAGGAAGTGATGTGCTAGGGGTGGCGGGGGCTGGGCCCTCCTGACCACCAGAGACAATCAGCCACACCAGCAAACCCCCACAGAAACACTCAGCTGCACATACAAAATCCCCCAAACAGGTAACTTTCCAAATGAAGCCAGAAAGTAACCTGGTACCAACTGAAGGCAACAATAAGCTGCAAAAGAAACAATAACAGCAGCAGTAAAATCAGCAAAAATCAACAGTCCCTTCCCTGAAATGAACTGCTTCCTTCCTCTTCTAGCCGCTTATCTGTGCCTACAACCCTCCGAAGCAGGGTGTCAAGGGGCTCTCCTACCTTCTTGATATTAGCCCCAAAACATCCTCAAATAAGGCTCTCATATGTGGTGACCTTAACCGTAACTGGTCTGTGGAAAACGTCATGCAGTATGAGTCACTGCTTGCCACTCTCGTCCTTAGCCAGCTTATCAGCGAGCCCATGAGAAACCCCTCACCTTTGCATAGTGGTTCGCTCCTGGATTAACATACTAAATGCCAGCAGAACAGGCTTAGTGGTCTTCGTGGTTCAGCTTTCGTTTGGTCAGCCCCCACCCTGGGAGCTGGACCTGCTGCCCCTACTCCTCTCGGCTTCTTCCTTCCCAGTCCAGGGTATTCTCGCTGCATTGGACTTTGCTTCAGAACCCTTCCCTGTACCTGTCCCACCCGCTCTTGAGCCCCTCCACAGTCTCTGCCCCACCAGCCCCCAGGCAGCGCACTCCATGGTTCTACCACCCTCTCAGTGAAATAGCATCTCCTCCTTTCTCCCGGTCTCTTCTCTCTCCCCCAGCTTCCACCCATGCCCTCTAGTTGCCCTTCTCCTTCCTTAGGAGCACTCTGACTCGCCTCCCTATTTACCCCCTTCATGTACCTGAAGACCTCTGTCATGTCCTCCTGTCCCTTCTCTCTTCCAGTGTGTACATATTTAGCTCTTTGAGCCTCTCCCCAAAGGTCTTTTTCCCCCAAGCCCCAGATCATTCTGGTTGCCCGCCTCTGGACCCTCTCCAGGAGTTCAGTGCCCCTCTTTTAAGTGTGGCCTCCAAAACTGCACGCAGTACTCGAGGTGCAGCCTCACCAAGCAGTTATACAGAGGGAGTATCACTTCCCTCCTTCTGGAGGTGATCCCCCATAGTGATGCATCCCAGCATCCTGTTGGCCTTGGCCGCTGCCGTCCTACAAGTCTCAGAGTTGTTAATCTTGACATCCACCACCACCCCCAGGTCCCTCTCCGCCATCGAGACTTGTAGCATCCCCTCCGGGGTGTACGCTTGGCCCAGGTTTCTGGCTCCAGGTGCATTTCCCTGCATTGAACCTCGGTTTCCACTTTCTAGACTACCTTTCCAGAGCCTCCAGGTCCCCCTTTAGGGCCACCCTCCCCTCCTCCCCATCCACCACCACCCCAGCTTTGAGTCATCCACAAAGAGACTCATCTCACTCCTGATACCCTTCCTTACGTCAGAGATGTAGGCATTTAACAGGGGCCCCCACTAATGACCCTCCTGGGAGATGAGACTATCCCCCAACCACGACCCTCTGGGTCTGGTCTTGGAGCCAGTTCCCTGTCCATCTGATCTTCTGGTTCCCCACCCTCATTTCCCCAGCTTATCCAACAAGCCCCGTGAGAACAGAGTCAAATGCCTTGCTGAAGTCAAGAAAGGACGATAAGCGGCCTTCCCAGGTCCAAAGCACTCGTCGCCCAATCATGGAACTCCACAAGGTTTGTCTGAGCACGATTTCCCGGAGACGAAGCCATGCTGTCTATCGTCCAGGCATCCTGACTTTTCCAGTTCCGCCCACCCTTTGACTATACCCTCCATCACCTTGCCCACCACGAAGTCAGGCTGACGGGCCTGTAGTTCCCTGCCACCTCCCTTAGTCCACCCTTGTGGATAGGCACTATATGTGCCACCTGCAGTCCTGGGGCACTCACCCCGTCCTCTGAGAGATGCTGAAAAGCTCTGCCAGGGGTTTCGCCAGGACATCCGCCAGTTCCCTCAGTACTCTGGCATGTAATTTGTCCCACCCCGGTGCTTTCTCCATCTTAAGGGACCTGAGGGCTTCCCTCACTCTCTCTACCGTGATTTCCACCTCTGCTTCCTCGTCCCCTTTTTGCCTCCCCCACTCCTGCCAGTGATGGCTCCCCCCTCTCGAGACCCACCGATCGGTATGGGTCTCTTCCCCCCGGTTTCACAGTCTCCTCCCATGTGTGCTGCAGCCTCAGCCCCTCCCATTTTCCTTGGTAAAAACTGAGGCAAAGTACTCATTTAGTACCTCAACCTGCTCCCCCGGGTCTTGTGCCCATCCCTCCCCTGTTTTAATGCTGCTAATCTGCCCCGTCACCCCTTTTTTTTTTTTTTCACTGATGTATCTAAAGAACCCCTTGTTCCCTCTCCTAATTTCCCTGGCCAGGTTCTGCTCCTTCCTTGCCTAGGGTCCGGTCCTGGAGCCAATTGCCTATCCATCTGATCATCTGGTTCCCCACCCCCATTTCTCCCAGCTTATTCAACAGGCCCCGTGAGGAACAGAGTCAGACGCTTTGCTGAAGTCAAGATAGAGGACGTCCACTGGTCTACCCAGGTCCAAGGCTCTCGTCACCCAGTCATAAAACTCAACAAGGTTTGTCTGACACGATTTCCCTGGGACGAATCCATGCTGTCTATCGTCCAGGCACCCTGACTTTTCCAGGTCCCCCCCCAGCCTCTCCTTGACAATGCCTCCATCACCTTGCCCACCACGATGTCAGGCTGACAGGCCTGTAGTTCCCTGCCACCTCCCTTGATCCCCTTGTGGATAGGCTATATGTGCCACCTTCCAGTCCTGGGACACCCCTGTCCTCAGAGAGATGCTGAAAGTTCCGCCTAGGGTTTCGCCAGGACATCCGCCGTGTTCCTTCAGCACTCTGGGATGTAATTTATCTGGCCCAGTGCTTTCTCCATCTTCAGGGACCTGAGGGCTTCCTCACTCTCTCTGCCATGATTTCCACCTCCGCTACCGCGTGCCCTGCATTGCCTCCCGCCAGTGATGGCCATCCTCTCCCAGACCCGGCCGATTGCCAAGGGGCCCCCAGTTTCACCATCTCCTCCCATGCATGATGCAGCCTCCCATTTTCCTTTTGGAAAACTGGGCGAAGTACTCATTTAGTACTCTAGCCTGCTCCCGGATCTTGTGCCCATCCCTCCCCTGTTTTAATCCTGCTAAGCTGCCCTTCACCCTTCGCTTTTCCCCAGTGTATCTAAAGAACCCTTATTCCTCTCCCTAATTTCCTGGCCAGGTTCTGCTCCTTCCTTTGCCTTAGCTGCCCTCACCACCCTAGTGGCCCTTCTGGCCATCAACATGTACCCTCTATCCTTTCACTCCTTGAGCACTTGAAATGCCTATAATACGCCTTCTTTCCCCTCACCCTCTTGAACCTTCCTGGTCCACCAGCAGGGTTCTGGGCCCTACACATTTAGGTCTTACTCTCGCACAGGTGCTGGTAGCATCCTGCACCCCTCCTGATTTCCACCTTCGTCAGCGTCCATGTCTGGCCCAACCCATCTCTAAATGCTTCTTAAGGATCTTACCATTTCCTTTGAAATCTGGCCCCTGAAGTCGGTTACCTCTGTCTTTGTGCAGCCTTCTACCCCTCCTAGGTCCAGGCAGAACCAGATCCGTGACATGGTCGCTCCGCGCAACAGGTCCCTTACCTCCAGGCCCCTAATCTGGTCACTATCTGCCAGGACCACATCCAGATCTGCACTTCCTTGGTCGGTTCCCCACCTGTTGAGTTAGAATGTATCCTTGAAAGACATCTAACAACCTCTGTTCCTGGCCACCGAGGATGTCAAGTAGTCTCCCAGTCCGCTCCTGGCATGTTTAAGTCCCAACACCACCACCCTTCCCCTGCCCAATTTGCAGTGCCTCCCAACATCTGCCACCAGACTCTCCTCCAGCTCCTCCACCAGCGCAGGGGGTCTATACACCACTCCTATTTTTACTCTCTTGCCCCCATTTGTTATCAAGGTGACCCAGATTGCCTCCACAGTTCCCTCCGCCTCCTCCACTCCTCTTATGCCAATGCAGTTTTTGACTATTATTGCTACCCCTCCTCCCCTTCCCTCCCCCCTGTCCTTCCTGAACATGGTGTAACCCTCCAGGTTCAGGTCCCAGTCGTGCCCTGTGGTGGCCTGGTCTCAGTGACCACTGCCACATCACCTCTCCTCTGTTAGCATCGCCTAAAGCTCAGGCATTTGTTGCCCAAGCTCCCTGGCATTTAGCAGGACTACCTTCCACCCTTTCCGTATACTTCCATTTCCTGCTCGGCTCCATGGGGATTCCGTCTTCCACCGGTCAGCACCTTATCAGTCGGCCTTTTCTGTATTCCTGCAGCTCCCAGAGGTGGAGACAGAGTCCCTCCTTTATCGGATCCCCTCGACAGCCTTCTGTCCCATCCTCCCCTTTACAAGTTTAAACCCACCTTTCTCCAACGAACCCCTCTATTTTCAACTTAAGGATTTCCCTTCCCTCCAAATTGAGATGGAGCCTATCTCTAGCATATAGCCCCTTATCCTCCCAGGTCTCCCCCAATCCCCCATCAACCCATACCCTCTGGCCCCACACCACTCCCTGAGCCACTGATTTATCTCCCTGATCTTCCTCTTGTGTTCCCCACTAGCCCTTGGCACCGGCAGATTCGTACTGCAGGGGAAGGTTTGACATGTTTACATGACCGAAGCACCATGACTCCCGGGACTTCCCTATGATAAGTGGCCTTATCTTATGGGTCCCGCTGGCATTAGTGCAACCCAGGATGGTCACCCTTTCTTTTTGTTTTTAAACCGGGTTTTTCTGTGCCACCAACAAGAATCTTGTCCGTAAGCAGCTATAACATTCCTGTCTCATCAGCATTGTAGAGCTGATCGAGACTGATGGATTGTTTGTTTTTCTAACAGTTTCAGCAACTCTTCAGTAAAAGGGGCAACGCTTTCATCAGCGGTGCGTAGCTTCTCGCCGCATAACTATAGTTGGCGGATGCCATGTCTGCGCTTAAATCTGCGCAGCCAGCCATCGCTGGCTACAAACACAGACTGGCACCCGAGTTTATTGTGGAAAATAAGAGCCTTCTCCTTCAGCACTGGCCCAGATATGGGAGCGCCCTTTTTACATTCCTGGTGGAACCAGAGGCAGATTGCCGCATTGCGGCTGTCCTCCGCACAAGCCCTCATGTTTTTATGGCTCTCAGTGCCAAAAGATACCTCCATGGTCATGGCAAAAGACCGCAGCTTGTTTTTAGCATCCTAAATGTCAGTTACTGTAGATTTGCTGATACCACATTCAGCTGCCAGTGCTACTGCTCTCTCTCTCTCTGATCTCTAGACGTTCAAGAATCTGGAGCTTTTGTGCCACTGTAAGCACATTGTGCTTACTCTTCATTGCCATTGCAAAGATTAGTAGACAGTAGCTAGCTGCCTGAGCACCTGAATGAGCACTGTTTTAGTGTCGGTGGTGATTGACAGTTACTCATCAGGTGATTAAGTGGCTAGCAGGACTGTAAAAAAAACGAATTGCCGGATGACGAGGTGAGACCTGCCTGAGAAGGTGGGCGACACGACATTGGTTCATTAGATAGGGAGCTCCGGTAGACCGGGGTTTGGTTTATCGGGGTTCTGCTGTATGAGAAAAATTATAGTGCTCTTTACTTTTGTCACAACTGTGGGGAAAAACGACTCACAATTATAGCATTTGGTTAGCCATTTCTGCTAATCAAGGCTGCATTTGATTAGAAAAGCATTTTATGGGTAGAAAATTGCGATGTGAACCCACTTATTATGTCTTGCACCCCAGTTGGATTAGGGCTGGCCTGTAGGCAGACAGTGGCAGGATTTTTGTGGTCGCCTACAATGTCAAATCCGCCACTGCTTTCCATAGCAGGTGCTGTTCTGCTGAGTAGTGCTACACCCTAGATTTTATTTTATTTTAGTTTTTGTTGACCGGGTAAGTGTGCTCGACAGATTCTGCCTATTTTCAGGCATGACCGGGGGAGGGGACAGATGAATGCCAACGGACCTTGAACCAGATTAAGCTGTTGGTGGTATTTTAGTGAATGGGGGAAATGTGGCCTTGACACGGGAAATTCTCCTACTCTTTTTTTTTTTTTTCCCTCGAGATGTGCCATGGGATCTTTAACATCCACCTGAACTACCACCAGAACAGGTAGATGGGACCTTGGTTTAACGTCTCATCCGAAGAGCGGCACGTCAGGGTGCAGCACCCCTCATGCTGCGCTACAGTGTCAGTATTGGGATTTAACCTAAGTGCCTTGTATGGGAATAAAACCACAGCCTTCTGAATCTGATCTCCTGGCCTCAGAAGTGAATGTGCTACCTGCTGAGCCACTGACACTGAAAGGATTGTATGCCCATAGGGCTTTAACTCAAGCCTGCAGACCCTAAAGCCCATCCTTTGCTCTGTGGTGATGAAATTCTTGAACTACGAGAACAAGGAGTAAATTCTCTGGGTTGCCTGGGGGTGGAAGATGTCACATATAATGCATCTTACTGTACTTTGATCAGGACTACCCCTCCCCGGATATTCAGCGGAGACATCTGGCTTATGCAGTGGTTCTGGTTCTTAAGATTCTCAAGGCACATCAACTCGATTTCAGACCTCTTACCCTGTCAAGCTGCGTGTATTCTGGGACTCTGGCACAGCACTTTACTCTACTCTTGAAGGGCTGTCCGAGCAATTGAAGGGAGGGGCTGGTCAGTACTCTACCAGAGAGCGAGAACCGCAGGCTCCACTCCCAACCCACTCGGAATGGCATCTACTCAGAATGGCATTCTGGGATATTGTATAATCATTGTAACACTGGCAAGTGGGCACCACCTGCTATGAAGCAAGACGTTCGTAACATCTTGCTTTCCTTTAAAGCTGACCACTCCAGGGGAGGCACTCCAAGCAGAACACCTCCATGATCGAAATTGGTGAGACTGCTTCGTTATTTTTTTTCTAGGCTGCAGTTTGTTAGCAAAAATCCCACCTGCTAAGACTGGTGCATTTTTGCTCAAAATTGTTTTGCAATATGGACAGCCATTCCAGGATTTTGTTGGGATTATACAAGGACTTTAACGTTCTGCAATCCCAGGCTGATCTTTCAAATGTATTGATGTTGGATCTTCTCCTTGTAAATCGGTTCCTGTTTTACTCTGTTTATCATTGCTGTGGTCTTGAATGTTAAACTGGTCCTGGTGGGGGTGGAGGGCAGGGGCATGCTCAGGGCTCTATCCCTGGGGCTACGTTTAGTTGCGGCAGTTGGGAGGGAGGTCTGGGGGGGATCCTCCCTCTGGGGGCATCCTGCCGTTCCTGTGGACTCCTCCAGGACCTGCAGTATGGGCGGATCGCTGTTTTATTACTTCCTCTAGGGGAGCTTGCAGCTTCTGTTTGTTATCAAAAGTTACAGGCTCTTGACACTTTCTTTCTTGGCCTCTCCGTAGCAGTGCAGGGTAGGCCTCTTTATCTGCAGCCCATGCACAGCCCATTCATGGTCATAAAGATGCTCCCCTTACCCCCAGCCCGGTGGCGCTGGACGCCACACCTCGTGTCACGCCGACGACCCGGGTTCGGGAGCGAGCCCAGGCATTCGTGGGTCGGCGGTTGAGAGAGAGGATTGAGCGTCTCTAGGACTGCTCTCCTCTCTCGGGGAGGGATCCTGGGGAAGCCCGGCGAAGCAGCAGCCCCCGGTGGAGACCGGCGGCACTGCAGTGCCCATAGGCTCACGAGTGTGGGGTAGACGTTGACAGCTGCCATCCGGACGTGGGTGGGAGCACTAATGTCGCGGGCCGGGCGGCATTGCACGTCCAACGTCGAGGGCGTAAAACAAGAAAAATACCTTTCGCCTCGGATAGGCGACGGCCCTGTCTGTGCCCTCGCCACCCACCAACGCTGGTTCCCCGTAACTTCCCCTGTCTCCCCGGGTTGCTGCCTCCTCACGTCCCAGGGAGCCGCAACGAAATTGAAGATGTAGGAGAACACAGCGGGCGGTAGAGTGAGCAGGCAAGCACAGTGGCCCGAAACAGTTCCGAGACAGGTTAGAAAAATAGTTGAGAAGAGGAGGAGGAGGAGAAGAAGATGATGATGATGCTCCCCTTACTAGTACCAGTATGCACTGTACAGCAGTGGTCATAATGGGGTCATTTAAACTCCCTTGTAGTTGATGCCCTGGTGGAGCCTGACAAGGCAGGGCATGCTTCCTCTACGAGCCACTACTCTTGCCCTTACTTTATTCTCAGAAGGTTATGGATAGTCAACTATGTGCCTTCTTTTGCCTTGCACAGCGACCCAGTTATTACTTATTCTCTCCTCCATGCTTCAGCCCAGTGTCCTTGTGTTCTGGCTCTTCTTTGGGCCCCTGGTGTGCATTGGATCCTGTCTCCCTGCACGCCATACCACCAGATTTTTCAGGGACTTGAGAGTTATGACCCCATTTGGGAGTCGCCCTACATCCACGCTGAGTACAGGATTATTTCTGCCCCTTGTTCTCAGCCCACTACAGTGACAGCATTGTGATCCTCCTGCCTTGAAGCCACACTTGTTTCTTCATGTTAATATATAGTCGATGTCAGTGGTTCAGTAGGTAGCACACTCGCCCTGAGGCCAGGAGATCAGAGGGCTGTGGGTTCAGTTCCCACATCTGGCACTTGGGTTAATATCCCAGTACTGACACTGTAGTGCAGCATGAGAGGGTGCTGTACTTCTGAGGTGCCGCCTTCGGATGAGACGTTAAACAGAGGTCCCATCTGCCTGATTGGTGGTAGTTCAGGTGGATGTTAAAGATCCCATGGCACTTATTGAAAAAGTTGGGAATTTTCCTGGTGCCCTGGCCAATTTCCCTCATTCACTTAAAAAAAAAAAAAAAAAAAAAACCACCAACAGCTTAATCTGGTTCAAGGTCAGTTGGCATTCATCTGTATCCCCCTCCCCTGGGTCGTGCCTAAAAATAGGCAGGATTTGTCTAGTGCACTTAACCAGGTCAACAAAAACCGAATAAATAAATAAAATATTCTGTGTTGCAATATGTTCTTGTTGTTTCTTTGTTCTAGCTGTGCTGTGGATATGGGTATTTATTAAGGATCCCCTAATAGGGTTAGTTATAACTGCTGGGTTCATCAGTTCTGTTCATGCCTTTGTAAATGTTTACTGGAATGTCCTTCTGTATCTGTCTGCTGGACGCTGGCTGCCTTTCCACTACATGGCCACCTGCCCTGTGTATAGTACTCTCCCTGCATTATCCCTTTTGAATCTTTGTCATGGCCTCAATTAACAAACTTATGTGAATGGACTGAATAATCCAGTTGAAATCGAAGGTGCTGGCATACATTAAGAAGCAATGGCCCACCTTTGTGTTCCTCCAGTAAACTCACCTCGACAAAGAGGAACATATCAAATTGGAGAAGTTTGGCTGTTCGCATGTGGTGACTTTTGCATTTCAAAAGGGAAAGAGAAGGGGCACTGCTATTCTTGTCCCCAAACATATGCCCTTTCAATCTGCCACAACATATAGTGATCCCCAGGGTAGGCTGGCACTCTTTACAGGTAGTTATCTGGGCACTGTAGTTACATTGATGAATCTGTATCTCTCAGCTGGGACTGACATTTCCACTCTGTATTCCTTTTTCAGAAAAGTGACTTGAGCTCCAGGAGGATCTTGATAATGGGGGGTGGGGGGGATTACAACATGATCTTTGATAACAAGGACACCACTAATCCACGACCCCCAAAGGAAGAGGCGCAGAAGGTGGGAAGGCTTTTCAGAGATGTAGGCTGGATGGATACCTGACGAGCGCTATGCCTCCATGTTGGCTACTACACTCCTGTTTGTTCCTGCATTGTATAAACACCGCATACAACCTTTGCCAAATCACCAAGGAGCATCACCACTTGGTATCAGACTGTAGGTATTACTTTTCTTGTTATCGGGTCCTGCCCGCTGATTCTGACTCTAGATTGGGTCCCCGTCAGGGAGAAACTGTCTGGTGCTTGAATAATGTTTTGCTTAACCTCCCTACCTTCAAAGAAATGGTTTAAAGAGAAGATCGCACAGATGATTGATGATAATACAGATGGTGACAGAGGGAACATTATGGGACACTGTCAAGACGATTCTTAGGGGGAAATTATAAAGTTTTCTGCACAGCACAAAGCATCTTCAATTGCTGTTTTACACTTGGTACAAACTCAACTCGTGAGATCTCTCCAAAATCAGCATATTAAGGGGTTGAGCTGTTGCCCCCTTATTGACAGCCACTAGGCAAAGTATTCAAGAGATTCTAACTGCATGACAGAGATGGCGCTACTTCTGTCTCAAACAAACAGGACATTGTGGGAGACTTCCAGGCATATTATCACCACCCTTATAGCTCTGACACCACACCATCGGTGCATACTTAGACCCTTTAAAACTGCCTCGGCTGTCTCAGCAACATGTTGCACTTTCAGAGAAACCAGTACAATCAGAATAATTGGATATAGCTATTAAACATCTTCAAAAATGGGGAAAGCTCTGGCCCTAACGGGTACATAGGTGAATTTTGTAAGCATTTTTGGTGACCTGCTTTTGCCTCTTCTTCTTCTACATGTTGAAGTAATGGAAGGGGAAAGATTCTGCTTGCCTAGATTTCACCCCAGTTTTGACAGTAGTCAAACAGGGGAACATAAAACTTCAGTGTGCGTAGTACAGACCTATATCTGTACTAAATATTATTGATTTGTTTATTTCAAAAATTTTACCAGGAAAGACATACTGAGCTGAATAGCAGCTTGTTTCCAGATGCATCAGGGGCTGGGGAACAAGGGGAAGAAAATATAAGAAAATATAACTTAATGGCGAGTGGTAGACTATACAGTGAGAAGAAAGAAGCATAATAAACACTCAGATTATAGCAATAATAAACAATTTAACATTTACAGTTTTATGAATACAATTGAGTTTACAAGTTGTGGATAGCTGTTCTTAAAGAGGCCTAACAGAAGCCCAGCAAGGGGCCAAAGTGCCTAGGCATATTACAGCTAAATGCAAAGAGGTGCATAGGTGGGATATAATAATTAGGTGGAGAGGGGTTGAGCGGTGAAGTGGTGGTGTGGGGGGGTATAGGTCAGGGTGAGGGAAGATGAAAGAGGGAAATGGGAGGAGCACAGAGAAGGAAGAATCGAGCAGTTGCAGGTGGGCGAGTAAAGCTAGTGGAGAAGATGGAGAGGGAGTGAAGAGAAGTGGCAGGGTGGGTGGTTAGGGGCGGAGTTCCACAGTTTAGGGAGATGGTAGGAGAAAGACACTTGACCGGGCTGTGTCGACCTAGGTGGGAGAGAGAGGAGGCAATAGTCAGAGGGGAGTGGGGGAGGGAATGGAGAGGGTGAGGAGAGCTTTGAGGGAAGAGAACCAAGCCAGTGTTTGGCCAGGTAGGAGGAGCAGGAGTGAGTTATCTGGGCTCAAGGCGGGGGGGAGAGAGGGGCAGAGAGAGGAAAAGTGGGGTGGAGGTGCAGTCAAGAGCAAAGTGGCAGAATGAGTGAAGAGTGGGTCTAGTCTGGCCAGTGTAGACCTAGGAGCAATGCTGTATACTATGTCTCCATAGTCAAAGATGGGGACAATCTTTCTCTGTAATATGGCTCTGCAAGCAGGTAAGGGGATGCACCCACGGTTGCTGTACAGTTTATACATTTATAAACTGTTCACAGCAGTCACTGTGAAATGGTTAGACAACATTTTACCACATAGCATTGATAGAGACTAGACAAGCTTTGTGACAGCCAGACAAATGCAGGACTGTATTAAAAAGCTAGTGGAGCTAAAACAGACAGACAGGAAAATAATGCAAATTTTATGTAACAGTCAGTTGTAAAGTTTTATTTCTGAAGTATTTTTCTTTTTCCTTTTGCTCATCAGAAATTCTATGTAGTAATATTGTGCTAGATGTGTGGAACAGCTCTTGGCCTGGCAGCTGACATGTCTGACTCCGCTTCCCCACTCTGCATCAACGGCGTTGTGGTCTCACTGACAATGACATCACAGGTGAATGACCTGGCAGTCACTCACTTGCTGTTCCTCAGTAGCAGTAATGTCATGGTCAGTGAGGTCATGGTGCTGGTGATGTGGTGTGGGACAGTGGAGAGGGATTTGTCGGCTTTCAGGCTAGGAGCTGTTCCACACATCACACCTACTAACATCAGGTAAACAATCTTTGAACTAAACAAGTGCAAAAGGAAAAAGTACCTTGAATATAAAAGGTAATGGTTGGCTACTTTTAAAATCTAATATTAGTTTTAGGCAGTACACTAGCTGTTTAAGTGGAAGCATAATGTCCTCTACCTCACTACCCGGGTGAATCTTACCTTTTTCATTATTCAGATTGGATAAAGAGATAGCTTTCGACCGGGTGGTGTGAGCAATCCTGGCGACCAAGTTGAGGAAGATGGAATTCCTTTGACAGTTTTGGAATCCTTATTAAACACATTTATGACAGTCCTAAGGCCCACATAAAAGTGAATGGGCATATTTCCACCCCATTGCCATTATTCCGAGGCACCAGACAGGGTGCCCTTTCATCTCTACTGTAGGCTGTCTACCTGGAACCGCTATCATTAGCCCTACAGCAAAATGCAGACATTCAGGGGATACTATTGGGGGGGAAGGCAGCAGAAGTTGGGTCTGTATGCTGATGACTTGCTAGTTTACTTGGCCCATCTGGAGTCGGGACTACCCCATCTGCTTAGCAGGGTACAAGTTAAACACTAGCAAAAGCAAAACAGAGGTGTTACAACTGAACTATACCCCCTTTTCTGCTATTAGGACCGAGTATGCGTTTCGATGGGATCTCCCATCCTTAAAATACTAGGGGGGTGTGCAGTTCACATTGGACCACATCAAATTCGTGTCTGTAAATTATGACCCCTTATTACAGCATGTCACAGTGGACATAATGGCTTAGAGAAATCTACCCCTCTCCTAAATACAATGAATAGACTTTGTTCATTTGAATCTTTTGCCTAGAACCCTCTACATGGCAAAAACTCTTCCGGTGACCCCTCCCCAAATTTTTTAAGGACTTTGAATAAATGAATTTCTAGTTACATATGGGATGGGAAGAAACCCTGTATCGGTGGTGGGCAAGGTGATGGAGGGCATTGTCAAGGAGAGGCTAGGGGGACCTGGAAAAGTCAGGGTGCCTGGACGATAGACAGCATGGATTCGTCCTGGGAACTCGTGTCAGACAAACCTTGTGGAGTTCTATGACTGGGTGACGAGTGCCTTGGACCTGGGTAGACCAGTGGACGTCCTTTTTCTAGACTTCAGCAAGGCATTTGACTCTGTTCCTCACATGGGCCTGTTGGATAAGCTGGGAGAAATGGGGGTGGGGAACCAGATGATCAGATGGATAGGCAATTGGCTCCAGGACCGGACCCAGAGGGTCGTAGTTGGCGGGATAGTCTCATCCCCAAAGAGGGTCATTAGTGGGGTCCCACAGGGATCAGTCCTTGGGCCCCTCCTGTTCAATGCCTACGCCTCTGACATAAGGACAGGAATCAGGAGTGGATGAGTCTCTTTGTGGATGACTCAAAACTGGGGGCAGTGGTGGATGGGGAGGAGGGAGGTGGTCTCACAGGGGACCTGGAGGCTCTGGAAAGATGGTCTAGAAAGTGGAAGCTGAGGTTCAATGCAGGAAATGCAAGGTACTCCACCTGGGGCCAGAAACCTGGGCCAAGTGTACACCCTGGGGGGATGCTACAAGTCTCGATGGCTGAGAGGGACCTGGGGGGTGGTGGATGTCAAGATGAACAACTGGAGACTTGTAGGAGGGCAGCAGCCAAGGCCAACAGGATGCTGGGATGCATCGCTAGGGGATCACCTCCAGAAGGAGGGAAGTGATACTCCTCTGTATAACTGCTTGGTGAGGCCACACCTTGAGTACTGCGTGCAGTTTGGAGGCCACACTTAAAGAGGGACATTAAACTCCTGGAGAGGGTCCAGAGGAGGGCAACCAAAATGATTTGGAGCTTGGGGACAGGACCTATGAGGAGAGGCTCAAGAGCTAAATATGTACACATTGGAAGAGAGAAGGGACCGGGGACATGATAGAGGCTTCAAGTACATGAAAAGGGTAAATAGGGAAGGAACAGTCAGGGTGCTTCGAAGGAAGGAGGAGGGGGCCACTAGAGGGCATGGGTGGAAGCTGGAGGGGGGAAGAGTCAGGGGAGAAAGGAGAAGGTGCTACTTCACTGAGAGGGTGGTGGAGCCATGGAATGCACTGCCTAGGGGGCTGATTGAGGCAGAGATGGTGGAGGGGTTCAAGAGGGGCTGGGACAGGTACAGGGGAAGGGTTCTGGAAGCAAAATCCAATGCAGCAGAAATATCTGGAACTGGGAAGGAGAAGCCAGAGAAGGCGGGACAAGGTCAGCACCCAGGGTGGGGCTGACCAATCGAGCAGACTTGAAAGACCGTTAGGCCTATTCTGCTGGCATTTTAGTATGTTAGTAAATTCACTATTCTTCAGCTCCTCAAGCAGCTGGGAGGCTTAGCCCTCCCTCAGTTGACACTGTATCATACAACACAGCTACATACTAATTTTTATTGCATGACTGGGGATTAGAAGGCACATTGGAAAACTATTGAATTATGTGAGGAAGCTCTTCAGCCTTTGAACAGAGTTTTGTTAACAGTCCATCCCCTCCTCTCACAAACGTCACAATGAACCCTTTTACTAGCAATGTGCTCAGAACATGGCGGATGGTTTTCAGTAACACCAGGCTGCAGCCAGCTAGGTATTTACTATACTCCCTCCCTCATTTAGCTACCTTTCTTCCACCCACACAAGACCCATGCCTACAGGTGTTTGGTATTCATTTAATTGCTCATTTCCTTTCGGAGGGCAGCTCTTGGCCATTCCCGGAGCTCCAGGCACAATTCTTCCTGAGGCCCCAAGATAGGTTCCACTATTTACAGGTGATCGTTTTCCTGAGGCAGTTTCTAGCCCATATACCAGGCAGTGCACCCATTCCAAAAATTGTTGAAGGCCTACAGATGACTAGAGGGCAGCCCTCCCCTTTCCCATATGGTCTCAAATCCATATGATGCATTGGCACACCTGAATGCAGTATAGATTCATTCAGGGAAAGTATTGGAGGGAGAGCTTGCGATCCATATTGAGGGAAAAAGAGTGTTATAGACACCTGCAGTCAGTCACCAGTTCCTACATATGGAAGGAATTTTCATGAGGGTTACCAATCAGTATTTCAGCTGCAAGTAAGGGTGCATACAAAATTGGCAAGTAGCCATAAAACACTGGTGTATTAATTGGTGGTGAGACAATATATTTAAAAAAAAAATGATTAAAAGTATATATATATCTATAGACTAAATGATGGGGAAGTGTGGTATACTGGTAGATATGTCCATTGAGGGGCCTAATTCTCATTGGCCCCCGAGATGGGAATATTTGCCAATATACCAGACTTAACCATCATTTATATTTTTTTTTCTTTTTAATACATTAGGATGATTGTATTTTGTACCTGTTGATCTGGGTTTGTATGCGATTGGTGCCATTTTCAGGCTTGCTTTTGCCTTTTTAGTCCACGTGTTGCTGTACTTAAGTGGTGTTATATATAGCATTGGGCTCTCTTTTGGTCCTTTTGTGTTTCTTTAGTGCAGGGTTACCCCTATAAAAGGGGGCATTTTTGCAGCTGGTCATCCCTTAGTGTTGGTGGTCTAGTGGTGTGTGGTGGTTTTGTGTGGCTTGGATGTTCGGGAGCATGGTTTGCAGTCGGGAGTGGCGTGTGACATCGTTGGTAGTAGTTGCTGTTGTCAGGAGTGGCATTGGTTGTTGGAGCCAGGCTGGAGCAGTATGGTGAGAGTGGCAACAGCATGGAAGTCAAGGTTCAGAGTTAATGCTTTTTTTTTTTTTTTTATGTGTTCCTGTAGCCAGCCTCGGATGGTAGTGTTTTGTATGGTGTGCACCAAGGTGGGGGGTTGCCTCCAACATGTTTTTTTTTTTTGGTATTTATTTATAGATGTAACCCCCCTGCAAATGGGGGTTCCCAAAAGACTTCCAGGAGCTTGCTTGAATGCTCCAAGCCTGAATGGTGTTTGGCGTTTAAGCCATTTATCAGTGAGTGTTTTTAGAACCTCTGGTACTGTCTCTTTAAGAGCTGTCTGCTTGCAGACATAATTAGTTTGTATGGGGGACTGTGTGTTTCTTTGATTGAGTACCACTGAAGCTACTGCCAATTCACTTCATTTTTGCAGTCACTAGGAGTGCAAAGGGAACCTATCTGAAAGATGTAACTGTTTGCCAGAAATTATTTAGAGTAATAATGAAATTACAGTTTGTCTAACCTGCTTTCTTTGCAGTCAGAACTGTGTCTGCTAGTTCCCCATTCTAGTTTTGAACTGCTGAACTGGACCAATCAGTGTGGGGTAAGCTAGCTCAAAATGGTGCCTTGGACGAATCAGAACTTGGACTCATAATCTGAGCCAGCCACAAGAGGATTGTATGGGCAGTGACTCTGGGAGATGTAGTTTAGACTTCAGTGCCTTTTTGGACCAACAGCAGCAGTCTATTGTGAGTGACAGCCAATCCAGTCAAGAACTGGGAGGAACTCAAAGGAAGTGCCCGGTTTTGTCGGTTGGAGTTTGAGTTGAGCTTTGGCAGTGAAGAAGGAAGGAGCCCTGTGCTTTTTCAGTGTGCGGTTTTAGTCAAAAACGTGGTAAGGCCCAGAGTTCCGCCTGCAGCTTGTGTAACAGCTTGTTAGGACTGAATCCGTCCTGTGAAAAGAATCAAAGATCTCTGAAGAGTAGAAACCAGGCTCACCCTGTAGAAGACTGGAGGAATTGCTGAAAATTACACTCGGTCTGTCAGGAACTGAATCTGCTGTGTGTTCTCCGGTATTGTGCAGTAATTGCGATCGGGATACAGATGCAGCCTGCCTGGTATAGTGCTTTCTTTTATATGGATGTGTGAAGAGGTTTGTGTACCTCAAGTGAGCCCTGCTGACATTGAAGGACCCTATCTTATTTGGAGGTCGTGAGTACTAATTCAGGGTCGCTCCCTGTTGAATTGCCACATTAAACCAAATGGAATTACTGTACTGCTGACTGTTTAATTCTCCTTTCTCTGTGTGAAAGGCCCCTACCAGCTGCCACGGTTTGGACTAGCCACTAGGGCTTGGGTACCCCAGGGACAGTAACTGATAGGGATAGGCCTGTGCACAGAGCCATAGGTAGATTATTAGAGTGATAAGCTAATTAACCTGATTTCCCCGCCCTGTTATATCCCCTAAATAAATCAGAGCTGCTTGTTTCAGCAAAGTTATACTGCCTGAGGTATTTGTCTATGTTAAAGTACTGTACTGTGATTGTTGCACTGTATCTCATTTCACAGGAGGTCCCAGTGCGGAACCAGACCTGGGGTAAGTGTATACTGTGAAGGTAATTCTGATATATTGTGTGGGCCACTAGTGGGAAGAAAGGGGGGTTGCAGTGTCCCAGAGGGCTGTGACCAAGTTAGTTTAACTATTGCAAACCCTGACCTCTGGGTGGAGGCACCCGCCATTGGATCCAGGCCCCTCAACCTGTTAGTGGCAAATCAGGCAGGGATAGTAGCCCCTGGGATAGCGCCATCTAGGGGTTACATAGATGTTGAGTGCTCCAGGTTGTTTTGGGGGGGGGGAGGTTTGCCTTTGCACATGTGTTGTTGTTTTATTTATTTACTTTTTATTTATTTATTTATTGTTACAGGTATTGAGTGTTCCAGGACTGGGGAGTCCCCCACAGTAGGCAGGCTGTATACCTCTGGAGGTGTACAGGTGTCCTTCTAGTGGTATACAGGCTTAAAAAGCACCTTTCTTGGTATTATTGGCAGAAATCAAGAAGGACCCTTACCTGCCCCACAGTCCAAGGTGGGATGTTAAAGAAAAAAAAAGGTTTTTGCTCAAGAGATCATTGTATTTTGGCTCCATGGAGCTGAGCTGCTGATCCCTTTAATTTCCGATTAGAGACATGCCCCCATGCTAACACGTTGTGTGATGCATGAATATGGAGAGCACGGGTGTTCGTGCCACAGAGATGTATAGGGCTGTGTATTGTGATGTTTTTTTTTTTTTTTTACTGTTTTGAACACTTCAGAGGGCTGACTCCAACAAATCAAGACCACTGCTTAACTAACCTGGTCCATGAAAAGAATGATTTTGTTTGATGGTTCTTGCTCTTCATCCAGTGCCGTTCCTACCTGCCCTGCCCGCTAGTGCCAGAAGTTGAGATGTGGGGCTTGGACTTCACCAAGTCTGAAGAATCCTTAGGACAAGTTATCCTGAACAGTTGTTTGGGCAAAAGTGCTATTGTTTGATGCAGCAAAGCAAAAGATGTCAGATAATATAAGATAGTAGATCAGGGAGGGGCTGTGGACATGGCGTACCTAGACTTTAGCAAGGCATTTGACACAGTCCCACACAAAAGATTAATATACAAGTTAGCCAGCCTGGGAGTGGGTCCCAAGATGACAGCCTGGGTAAAGAATTGGCTGGAGAATAGGACACAGAGAGTAATAGTAAATGGAGTCCACTCAGAAGAAAGGAGGGTTACTAGTGGGGTACCACAGGGTTCAGTATTAGGACCGGTCCTCTTCAATGTCTTTATAAGCAACAATGCGGAAGGACTGGAAGGAAAAGTATGTCTCTTTGCAGATGACACTAAGATCTGCAACAGAGTTGATGCACAGGGTGGGGTGGAAAGGATGAGAAGGGACTTGGCAAGGTTAGAGGAATGGTCAAATGTATGGCAGCTTAGATTCAGTGCTAAGAAGTGCAAGGTAATGCACCTGGGAAACAAAAACCCAGGGAAAGAGTACACAATGGGAGGTGAGATACTAACAACAACAAAAATGGAAAGGGACCTGGGGGTAGTCATATCAGATGACCTAAAGGTGGGCAAGCAATGTGAGAGGCAGTAAGGAGGGCTGGGGGAATACTGGGATGCATAGGGAGAGGCATCACTAGTAGAAAACAGGAAGTTATTATCCCTCTGTACAGACAGCTGGTGAGACCCCATCTGGAGTACTGTATGCAGTTCTGGAGACTCAATCTCCGCAAAGACATAGACAGGATGGAAGCTGTCCAGAGGAGGGCAACTAAAATGGTGCAGGGTCTGCACCGGAAGACATATGAAGAGAGACTTAAGGAGCTTAATATGTATAGCCTCGAGGAAAGGAGGGAGAGGGGGGACATGATAGAAACTTTCAAGTACCTCAAGGGAATCAACAAAGTCCAAGAGGGTAGCATCTTTCAAAAAAAGAGGTGTGCAAGAACAAGGGGGCACAATTTGAAGATAGAGGGGCGTTCAGAGGTAATTTAAGGAAGTATTTTTCACAGAGAGGGTTGTGGATGCATGGAGCGCCTTCCGGAGGAGGTTGTGGAGTCAAAATCAGTGGTGGAATTCAAGCATGCATGGGACAGTCATAAGGCAATTCTGGGGGGTGGGGGTAAGAAGAAGTAGGCTGCTGGTTAACTAGGATCTGCAGCTTATCCAGTAGGTAGGAAAATGGGAAGACTGGGTGGGCCAAGCGGTCCTTATCTGCTGTCAAATTCTATGTTTCTATGTTTCTATGTTACCAGCATGTTTGCCCCAGGGTAGTGCTTGCCCTGCCTTGGAGAATGCCATACACAAAGTTCTTGGGAGCGCCAGGACTCCAGGGACCCCAAAAATGGGTCATAGGGTTTATGATAATGGTAATGAATTCAATGATAGTAGCAGAGTCCTTTTGAAGTGTAAGCACCCCCCACCACCACCACCACCAGGTCTAGAGGTATGCCAGATGTTACTAGGGGGAAGGGGCACTTGCAGCCAGGAAACACAGTCACAGAAAATTAAACTCATTGCCTGGGTTCTGATTAATGGTCTTTGGAGGGGGGAGGGTGTAGGCAATTCATACTTGAGAGGTGCTAGAAGCTGCAGGGCAAATCTTGGGTAACAGAATCACAGGTTGCTCTGACAAATCCATTGTCCACACGAAGAATAACAGTGCAAGAACAGACTGAATTATAGCAGGTAAAACATGGCTCCATAGAGTAAACTGGGTGCAGATTTCATTTTGCAGGTACAGTCACTCAATGCAGCCTAAGATGCTATCAGCAGCAGTTGGATCCAAGCATCTTTAGTTCCACCGCTCTTTCCCCGGAGCCGATTAAGGCTCTCCTTGATGGCAGCAACATGTTTTCCTTTGGTGCAGCACACATGCTGCAGGGCTGAAACTCCTCTCCCTCCTGCACACAATTATTGGCTCCTGAAAGGACTGAATCCCTAGCACACGGTGGGAGCACCCCACGAAGCAGGAACAAAGATTGTACAGCTGCTTCCTAGTGGTCTCTCCAATAATAGGGGGTACGGGGAGCTTTACGGGGGATGTTCCATATACTGGCTCCCCACAACAAAGTCCACACACTGCAGCAGGGCACCCAAGCTGGATGACAAGAAGAGTACTCCAGGCAGGGGCCAGGGACTACCTCACAAGGGGGCTGCCTGCAGAGACTGATGCCTCGGGCTCCTCTGAAACCTCCCATCTGTCCCCAACAGCTCCTGCTTGGCATGACATGGCACCACAAACCTCCAAGAGGGGGTGACTGTGAAGTGGGCTCTCACCTCCACTCCACCATGACCTGGGCTGCCACTTCCTGGTCACGCACTGGACTCTCCCTTCTCCTTTTTGCAGGACACTCTTCAGGCCCATCTTTACTGCTGTCCACCCTGGTGCCGGAGTGCACGGGGTAGGCTCCAGCTCCCATATCTGCACAGAGGCAGCCAGCTCCCACGAACAGACTGGGACCCCAACTGCTCCACTACTCCGCTGTTCTTCAAGGGTGGTGGGCTGGGGTGGCAAGCAGCACCACTCATCCCCAAACCTCGACCCTCATGGCCAAAATAGGTTGCACTCCAACCCACTCTATCTCTCTCTCTCTCTCTCTCTCTTTCTTTCTTCCAGCAGTACTCTCCTTTCTGGTGTCAAAATTTCCCATTTATACCTGGGGACCCCGTGACCCCACCAACCAGTAGGGAGCCTTCAGGGATTTGGCATGCACCTAAATTGGGCACCTAAGTAAGCTCCCAATAGGGAGCTTACAGAAGGAAATAGAAGGTATCCTGGTAAACAATAGTATGAATGGTGTAGTATAGTGGGTGTAAGTTACACTGATGAGTTAATGGAAACAAAAATGAATGTAACTTTAGCAGCAGAGCCCCTTTGAAATCAAAGGGAGGAAGACTTTGAAAATGTAGTTGTGTGCAATGTAGTATACTGGGCAGTCAGACATATAGAACTCACTCTTTCAGGAAAGCACTTGGTCCAGGTGCACATGGCAATCACTGTGTAAGTTTATTTAAAGTAAAACAAACATACAAGGCAATACACGCAGAGCAAAAAGTGGTGCAGGCAGCCAGTGTAAGTCCAGTTGCCCCAACATTTTGACTACTACTGGTATTTGTCAGTATACTGGGCATATTATGAACTTGTGGTATTGCAATGTGATGATTATTGATGACTGAAGAATTGCAGAAGAACAGGGTAATTCCGTTTAAAGTTGTGTTGCATTGTGGTAGCTTAATAAACATGCATCCTGCTTGATTCCATTATGAACATTCATTTGGGTGTGGTCTCATAGTCTGTGGCACCCCAAAATGTGCATTGGTTGCCCTAATCCCCCGTCACCCTGTCCCATGGTGGCAAAGGTAAAGGGAAAGAGACACTGTTTCATGGTATAAGCAGGTGCACTTCTGAATGAGAAGTGCCACCCTATACCCCTAGACACAGGAGGGGGCCTGGCCCTTATAGAACTGACAAAAGATATCGTAAACATGCAGAACCATTCCTCTGAGGAAGCCCAGTTTGAGAAAAACATCGGGCCATGGTAACAAGTGAATTAAAAAGAACTAAAATACATGGAAGCCTCCTATCCCGGGTTTAGCGTTATCCAGGTGTTTTGGGGGGGGTCACAACATCAAAAATCAAAAAAAGATCTTGCACTGAAAACATACACAGTACTCCAAAATGCCAAATGAAATTGCTTTATTGCAAATCCAGTAATGGGGGACAAGGGGTACTGAAGGATGTCCACTTCTTGCCCCGGAACTTCGGGTATGAAAAACCATTCATCGGGTTGGGTCACAACAGCAGAAGACTAGCTGAGTCCCAAAGACAGAAAACAGTTCAGTCCTTACCAGCAGATAGCTGCATTGATGGCCAGGTCTTCTTGCCAAGCAGACTACCATGACAGGGGGTGCTGGGCTACAGGAATTAAATGGGGGTTAGTTGCAATATCAGTTCCACACAACACTTCAATAAATGGAATGTCCACACCAACTTGCAGGAACAGGGGATCCCAATTTAATGAAACTTGCTAGTCAGACACAGACACGTGTATAGAATTGATATCTGGGCTACAGGAACCTAATTTAGAGTAGGGCAATTCATTTTGGCAGTTCTTGTTGTCGTGGAGACCCCCACCTATATGTAGTCAATCCCTGGGCCAGGTGGCCACACACTGGGTAAAGCAGCAGCAACTCAAATGAGGCCAGGACCTCTCTATATGGCAACAGCATCTTCTCTAAGCTGCAGATGTCTGCACTGTACCTCTGGCACCTTCTGGAAGGTGGGATGCTGGACCCTTTAACCTTGGGAGGTCCCCATAAACTCCCCTCCATGACCATGGCTCAGTGGGCGACTCTCCCCTAACAGCTATTGAGGTAGACTTCCTCACCAGCCCAGTTCCTCGCTTAGCCTGGTTCTTCATCCTGGCTCCCTTCCCATGAATGGGGCTCTGAGCTGCATCCATAGCACACAGGATTGAGGGGCAGAGTGGCACACATTCCTCAGATCCCACCAGTTCCACATGCTGGCCACTCCCAAGGGAACTCCCAATGCACATGGTCCAGAACAGGACCCCCTTCCACATACCCAACATCTCGGACTGCAGGTTCAAATCCTGCCCTCCAGTCTTGCTTTGGACCAAGAGTCCACCGCCACTGTACCACCGCCACTATAAGTCTCGATGGAATTCATGGGTCAGGAGCAGGAACAGGCAACCTGCCCTGCTCCTGCAGAACCACCCACTGATCACTCTGCATGGGAACGCCTCCCCCCCAAAGGCACCAAACAGCCCCATTTTTATCCAGCCAGCCCCAGGGCCAATCTCTGACCCACAGAGACTCCACCCTAGGGCGCAGGCTACAAACAGCAGACTGAATGCCACCAGAATGGAAAGGAGGGAAAACTGGTAAACCCAACCTACAGGTGGGTTACATACAGTTAACTGATAGGTGTGGTGAATGAATGACTGCTTCTGTACTGTTGTAATAAGATTTTCACAACCTGTGGGATAACCCCCGCCACCGTATACCTTTTTTATTCTAAACTGGATTATTTGGAAGGACTTGCTGGAGTATGCATGAAGACTATGCCCAGGTACTATTGAACAGGCATAGTTTCACACCTCCAGGTAGGGGTGGCTACATTTAACTCAGCAGGTCATGAACCTAGCCTACCTTCTTCAACAGTGCTTGGGAATTCATTTTCCAAAGTTCTGCTGACTAACCTGGAAGACAGTAGGAATGCAGAGACACAAAAAGTTATGCTGCAGGAGATTACACAGAGTTTTGGTAAGAAATATAGAAACATAGAATTTGTCAGCAGAAAAGAACCCCTTTGCCCACCCAATATGCCCATAGTTACCATCTTCTGGGCTACACCCTCATTCGCCTCGACAGACCTGGAAAAAAGAAGGGTGGTGGCGTTGTGCTGTATGTGAAGGAAAATATATCAGCCACCATTGTTAGCCGCTCCGATCCCCTCTCTCCCAGTGAATGGCTCCTTGTTGAGCTAACCCTGGGCTCCTCTAAAAAAATCTACCTGGGGTGCTGCTACAACCACCCTACTGGACGTATCCCAGGCTTATCTAACCTACTGGTTAGACTGATGCTAACAGCTCCAACCACGGACACTATATTAGTTGAAGATTTCAACCTCAACTGGCTAGGCGCCTAGGAGCCCGACTATGCTAATCTCCTAAAATCCCACAACCTTGAACAAGTCATCTCCACCCCCACCAGACATAACGAGTACATTAAACTACTCCCTACTCGACTGGGTGGCCACAAATTGGGTGAACATGGTCCTTCAGGTGAGTATCCTGTTGGATTCTTTAAGTGAACAATCCCCTGCTTACATCATTCTGGCCACCAAACTTAAACGACCTCCTCCCAAATACCTCTCTTTCAGAAATTTTAACTGCCCAGACCACACCAGACTTCTCGATTAAGAGTGTTAAATTGGTCTGCCCTTTACCTCATTGACAATGTGTCATTGGCTGTTAGCTTCTTCACCAATGCCCACCTTCGGGTGCAAGATTTCCACTTCCCACTCATAGGGTGTGGGGGGAGGCTACACCCTTTGGATATCCAAGGACCTACTGTCCCTAATGAAAGAGAGAGACAGCCAATGGAAGGCTTACAAAGCATACCCTTCCTCCCAACTCTGAAATGTTTACAGGCGCCTACACAACACCTGCAAGCAAACAGCCAAAACACTAAAGCACAACTTCTGCCTCAACCTACAAATGAACAACCTTGGTGATCCATGGTGTTTTGGGGCCTCAATAGGGTCCTTTCTCAATCCAAACAATCACAGCCAAATCACTCAACTAGCCTCCCCATCAGGCTCCCTGACTGACCCCACTGAGATTGCACAGAGCTTTAACAAAGAATTTACCGACCTCTCTGTCCACCTCAGTAGACTTCCCCTCCGGTTATAATCTAGTCCTAGGTCAGGCAGACTGCCTCACTGCCGGACACATTCCATCCCTTCTACTTTAGAGCCATAGGCCCAGAAATTACCCTCCCTACCAGGAGTAGCCCTGTTAGTGATGGGTTGTCCCCTTCCTTCCTTAAGTTCATCTCTCCTGCAATCATTAAACCCTTCACTTTTCTTTTCAACCTTCCCTTTCTACATCCAGCATGCCGTATTCCTGGAAGCTGCTAACGTTGTTCCTATCTTTAAAGCAGGCCATCCTCTTTTTACTGATAACTACAGGCCCATCTCCCTCCTCCCCCACCAGAGCAAGCTACTAGAGAGAATTATGCACTCCCAACTTTCTGAGCACCTTGGAAAATATTCATTGCTGTGCCCCCAGCAGCATGGTTTCTGCAAGCTCCACAGCACCACATCAGTCTTAGCCCACGTCACTGACCATGAAACATGGAATCAGGTAAGGCCACAGGTGCTGTATTCATGGATCTGACTAAGTCATTTGACCTAGTCGATCACCCTCGCCTACACTCTACTCTCCACTGCCTTGGCTGCTCCTCAGAGACTTCCTTATGATTTCGAAGCTATCTCAAGGGTAGGTCCCAGTCAGTTACCATTGGCGCTGCATCCTCCCCTGCCCTGCCTGTCTCTACTGGGGTCCCCCAAGGTTCCATCCTTGGCCCTTTACTGTTTTCTATATTTATCAATGCACTCCCAACAGAGACTATCTCCTTTGAGACACTTCTCTAGGCAGATGACCTTGTTCTATACCATAGCGACAAGTCACTTGCAAACATCTCCTCCATCCTTACCTTTAATCATGGTGCTACCTACAAATGGTTTACTTCTAAAAAGCTCCTGGTGAATGAAAAAAAAAAGACAAAATCAATGTTATTTGTCTCAAAACCATTCCTCATCAAGGCCTCCAAAGTGGAGTCCACTCTACTTGTACTCACACCTGTTGCCCCCCCCTTCGAAAATGTCTCTAATTTGAAATACTTGGGTGTCACCCTGGACCCCTCCCTTACATTCACTGATCACGTTAATACTTCAGTGCTTAGAGTTAACCAGAAATTAGGAGCCACCAACTGGCTAAGACAATTCCTGTCCCATGAGGCATGCCTAGCAATTGTCCAAGTCAACTTTCTACCCCCTTATTGATTATAGCACCCCCATATATCCCTCATGTCATCAGCCCTGCACACCAGGCTGACATCAGTTTACAATAGCATCTGCTGCTTTGTCCTCCTCGCATCCTTTTCTACCCATCACTGTGACTTATACACATCACTTGGTTGGCTCCCACTTCAAGGATGCTTCAACTACGCCTTAGGCTGTCTAATAGAAACTACACTCAGAGATGGTCCCCTGTCCCCTTATTCGTCCCTACTTATGGGCAAAGTGGCTACTAGGTACCTCTGTGAATCATCCATACTCCCCCTGGTAGTTCCCAGAATCTTCACTACCATGGGCAGCAAAGTCTTTTCCATCTCTGCCCCCCTCCTTGTGGAACGAGCTCTATATCACTCCACTAGTCCTCCTCCCACTTATCCTTCAAAAAGTCACATTAAAGATTGGCTACTACTGGAAGCCAAATGCAGCTGTCCATCTGTGTGCGCTAGGATGATTCTCCCCCCTCCCCCCCCATCTTTTGTGGGATCTCCCCACCCTTGCGACACCACTTTCTTTCCAGCTTCCTTCCCATCCCCATCTGGTCCTCTCTCCCCTCCCTATAGTCTATTGCACTGCACTTTGCTTATAGTGGACTGTCGCATTGAATGTTGAGTATCCACCTGGTTGTTACTTGATTTTGTTATTGGCGTGCCTTTCTGAAATTGCACTTTATATGGTTTACCTGGTAAATTGTCACCCTACTGGATTGTTCTCCGTGTTCCCGTGATGATGTATATGGACTTGTTGTTAGCCTACAACTTCACCTTGTACCTTATTGTATTCTCATTTTTGCTAATATCCTCTGTACTGTAATTCCCTGCACCTCATTGCTAATAGCTGTATTGTGACCATGTTACTCCTCCTGTATTCTGTTTTGCTAAATGTGCCATTGTTTATGGCCCGGGTCATGTCTGAAGACAGTCCCTTGGATTGGCGCTCCTACCCAGTCACCAAAGATGTAAATAAATAAATTAAAGAATGTTCCCTGCCTAATCTGTTCTGCAGACCCTAACTGGTCTTTGGAGACCTTCCCTCTTCCTTGTCTGCTTTCTAATACACCTCTTTATCTATCTCATGCATGTTTGAAACCCCACACTGGTTTTGCCTCCATCACATCCGCTGCCAGTTCTTTCCAGGTATCTACCAACCTTTCAGTATAGAAATATTTTCTCAGATTACTCTTAAACTTCCCCTCCTCTAGCTTCATTGCATTCCCCTAGTTCTGGTGCTACTTCTCATTCGAAAGAGAGTCCCCTACTGCACCCTGCTCACCCCTGTGAGGTACTGGCAGTTCTCTATTTTTTATTTTATTTGATTTTTTGTTTTTATTTTTACAATTTTTAATTAGAAAAGACACACTAAGCTGAGGCTTGTTTCCAGGTGTATCCTGGGAGCACAGGGAAATTAAGTAACTTGCTCATTGTTACACAGTATGCAAGTGGTGGCTGTGGAATTCAAACCCAGTTCTCCAGTTTTGAAATCATGTCACCTCTTGGTCTCCTTTCTTCCATGGTGTGTATGTTGAGTTCCCTCAATTTCTCCTCATAGAGCTTCTCGTGCTACCCCAGCACCCTTTAGTTGCCCTCTTCTGGACTGCCTCCACCCTGTTGACATCCTTTCTGAGGTGCGACCTCAAAAACTGGACTCAGTACTCCACAGGATGTCTCATTAGTGAACAATACAGTAGCAACACCACCTTCCTCCTCCTGTTGGTGATACTCCTTCCTATGTACCCCAGCACTGCTAGCCCTACTCACTGCTTTGTCACACTGCCCTGCCACTTTGAAGCCATCAGATAAAATAGCCCCAATGTCTGTTTCTTGTTTGGTGACTGTCAGTACCTCTCCCCATCCTATACTCAGCACCTAGATTCCTATGCACTAGGTGCATGATTTTGCACCTTTTCAGCACTGAACTGTAACTGATGAAATGGTAGCGAGGCTATTAGATTTCTCAGTTCATTCCTTTTCTTCTAATGATATTTTTATTTAGTTTCATTAACAAATAAATCTAAACCAGTTGCGGGCACCTTCAATATATACAGTATAGATGGAAAAAATGTTCTAGACAAAAGGAAACAAGCTAATTTTAACTATGTTACCTTTTTAAGCAATTCTAATGGGAGAGATTAATAACTCAAGTTTGAATCGAATGAAGAACCTTCAGAAACATGGGAGAGGAGGGAGAAGTCTCCTTGCATGTGGTACCTGTAATATCATCTATGGCCACCACATTATGCCAAAGCTTTTCAAATGACAGTTTCCTGAAGCAGAATCCACCTTTTTCTGCTGGCAAAAACTGGAAGTGCAGGGGAATTCCAACAAGCATTTGTCAATGCCGAATGTTGTCTTGCTGGCATTGGCATTGGTAGTGCAGGAGTTAGAGAGATGCATAATAGGAATGGCAGTAAAGTACTGAACTGACACCAACCCCACCCCCACCCTGTAGAGATTGACAGGTGTAGGGCTGTGCCTTTGGGTTGTTGGCCATAATGCTCATGCCATTTCACCTCACCTTATCCTGCAGACACTGAGAAGTGTCGTGGTGTGCCTTGGGATCTTCAGGCCTTATGCTCACCCCATTCCATAAGGAAATACGCTGAGATGGATGCAGCAAAGGAGAATGGGGATGAACTTTGGGGCCGAAGACTCCAAAGCACACCTCAATGACTGTCACTGGCTGCAGGGTGGGGGTGGGGTGGAATGGCGTGAGCATTACAGCCGATAATCCCAAGTCACACTCTGATGCCTACTGTCTCACAGGGTAAAGGTGGCTGGAATCCCAAATGCCTGGTTTGTTGGTATTTTCACTGAAATTTTCAGCATTGGCTTTTTGTGACCCCACCTCATGAACAGTGGCACTGTCAGTTCATTAACTGAAAGGTGATTTTGCACAGCGACTGTGCAATTTGGCATCACAGGTGTGAAAACACATTTCAGGCAGGATGTGAAAAATGACAACTGTACTGTTCATGAAGAGGTGTAAAAAAATGGCAATGCTGAAATCTGGAGTGAAAATATGAAAAATTGGTGAAGTCACAAGCATGCATAGAAACTGCGCAATGCACGCCCATAACACAATTATTTTTGGGATTCTTTTAACCACATTTTCAACATAGGCATTTTGGGACCTCCCCTCATGAACAGTGGCACTGTGATTTTGTGATTTTGTTAACCTGTCCCAAAAGTTGATTTCCCACAGCAACTGCAGCATTGTGCGCCACAGGTGCAAAAACACATTTCGGGCAGGATGTGAAAAATGACAGCTGTACTGTTCATAAAGAGGTGTGAAAAAATGGTAATCTTGAAAATCTGGAGTGAAAATATCAAAAAATTTCAAAATTACGAGGACGCGTGGAAACTGCGCAATGCACTCTCGTAATGCAGTAATTTTTTGGAATTTTTCACCAGATTTGTAACATGGAATTTTTGGGACCCACTCATGAACAGTCGGTACTGTTGTTTCTTTAATTGGTTCCAAAAGGTAATTCCGTGCAGTGATCATGAGGTCGCCTTTCGGGACCAAGTAACGAGATGACAGTGCATGTGTTCATGAGGTGGGGTCCCAAGAACCCCATGTTGAAAATCTGGTACCAAAATTCCCCAAAATGACTGTGATATCCACCTTCAGTAAATGGAAACCCCCCCATTGCCTGCCATTATAAAGCTTACCACATTTTGTTCAGTTCCCAGTCAGCTTCTGAAGAGTTCAAATGTGTTCCTACTGCTCAGAAGATCGCGAGCACTGGCCCTCTGGAGGTAGGTATGGGATGAAGGGGGAGGGGTGCGCTGAGGGTGGGTGCGGGTTGGGGACAGGGTGCGGTGGGACGATGAGGGACCATTTTTCTTTACAGGTAAAAAAAAATGGATTTTGTGAGAAGGCTTTCTTTATTTACAGGTAAAAAAATTATTTGTAGCACACTGGAGTTGGCTCCCAGTGTGCCACGAGTTTGGAGGGGAACATGATGCCAACGGGGATTGGGCACCCCTGTCAGCAAACAAATTGAACTGGTGGTGGTGGGGGGGACATGCCAACACAGGGATTGGACATCCCCGATGTCAGCTTTGTGGGGATTGTGTGGTGGCTGGCAGGAGCCGCCATATTTATTGGAATGTTTCACCAGGAAAGGCACGTAGTGGAGCCTTGTCATCTGACGCTCCAATGAGGAACCTGCACCTCATTGCAGTGGCAGATTTCTTTCAATTCCATGGCTCTCTTTGAAACTGCTGCCATAGCCAGCATGCTCACTGATTGGCGGCTGAGGGACGTACACACTAAAGCGTCCCCTGCATTGGTCACAACACTGACACACCTCTGAAAATGCTACTACCGCAAGATGTTGCTTGCTCATGTGCAATCCAACATAAAAATTAATGATTAGCCTTTTGGTGGCCATGGCACAAAGAATTTTTCCTGCTTCCTGTTCAGACTCAGTAAAGCAGTATAATTTTGAAAGTTAGACAGGTTTATAGCTGTTTGTTGTCACCAGGTCAGTATGAATGGATAACCCTCTCAGAGGGAGAGGGCTTGCCTGACTACTGCTGCTGCTGCTGCCACCCTCTGGAGGCCCCTGGCCCTTTGTGATTCATGCTGCCAGTATCCTCCCGCTTGATCGAGTGTGTGGTGGCAAGAGAGAGAGAGCATGGCAGTATGGATACCTTTGATGCCTCCTGTGCCCTCCTTCTTTGTGGCTGTTGCCACTTTTCAGAACCTGGTCCCCTGATTGTGGCAAAGGGGATGATGAAACTGTCAGGGACTCCTTCATTTTTGATGCCTCCTGTGCCACTCCACTGCTGCTGATGGCATGAAAGAGGAACCTCATGCAGTAAGGGGCTCCCCCTCAGCACTCCCTGTCCTCCTGGCTAGTAAAGGCCAGACCCACTTCCCGTCCACTGAAACAGACAGAGGAAGAGGGTCTGGCCATTACTTACCAGGAGGAGAGGGAGCGCTGGGGAGGAGCCTCTTGCTGCATAAGGGTCCAGGAAGGCTGCCATAAATACGAACATACAAAAACGCCAGCAGAAGCAGGCCACGAGGTCAATCAAGTCTGCTCGATTGTGCAGCTAGCCCCTCAACTTGCAGCTGCCCCTCCTTCCTCACCCCCTTCATCATACCCCCACCCCATCCCTATCCTCTTAAAGCCACCCACCATTCTACAGGACACCACCCTCTTGGGCAGAGCATTCCAGCTGTCCACCACCCTTTCCATGAAAAAATGCCTCCTGATTTCCCTCCTGAATCCCCCCACCAACCTTAACTGGTGCCCTCTCATTTCCCTCATTCTTCTAAGCTGGAAAATCTCTTCCGTATGAACCTTATTTACCCCCTTGAGGTATTTAAATGTCTCTGTCGTCCCCCCCATCCCTCCTCTCCTCCAGGGAATACATGTTCAGCTCTGCTAATTTCTCCTCATAGGACCTCCCCTCAAATCCCTGGATTATCTTTGCCACCCTATGCTGCACCCCTTCCAGCAACTTGATGTCCTTCTTTAGGAACAGGTGCCAGTACTGCACACAGTACTCCAGGTGAGGCCTGACCAGAGTCCTGTAAAGGAGGAGGATTACCTCCCTCTTCCTGGAGGAGATTCCTCTCGCTATACAACCTAACATCCTATTGGCCTTTGCCGCCACCCTCCTGCACTGAGCCGAGTTGTTCATGCTGCCCATTATAATCACCCCTAGGTCCTTTCCTTCCTTGTTACTTTCCAGCTGTACCCCTCCCAACTGAAAGCTCCTCCCCTGATTCCTAGCTCCGAAGTGCAGTACCTTGCACTTTTTGGCATTGAACCCCAGCTGCCATGTTACCGACCACTCCAGTAGTCTGTTCAGCTCCTCCTGCAGCCCCTTTCAGCCTTCGAAATCATCTACCACAGCTCCCATCTTTGTGCCATCCACGAACAGGCTGATTCTACTCCAGATCTCGTGTAAGATATCAGCTACGAATATCCCAAACAATGCTGGCCCCAGCACTGATCCCTGTGGCACCCTACTTGTCACTTCCCTTGGTGATGAGAGTTCCCCCCCCACCACCACCACCACCCTTTGATGCCTTCTATTCAGCCAGCTGATGGTCCAGTTTATCATGTTTGTTCCCACCCCTACATATTCCAGGTTGTCCCAGGCCTACCATGCAGCACAGAATCAAAGGCCTTGCTGAAGTTCAAATACAGGACATCTACCACATGACCCCTGTCCAGTTCCCTGGTCACCCGGTCATAATACTCAATTAGATTTGTCTGGCAGGATCTGCCAGAGACAAACCCATGTTGATGACCTTCCTGGAGACCATTATCCTCCAAGAAGGTTAGGACTGTCTCCATGACTTCCTCACAACTGATGTGAGGCTCACTGGCCTGTAGTTGCCGGGCTTGTATCTGGGGCCACTTTTGTGAATGGGCACCACATGAGCATCCTCCAGTCCTGTGGCACACGTCCCGTGTCCAAGAAGGTATTGAACAGGTCAGTCAGTGGCTCCGGCAGGATCTCCACCAGCTCCCTGAGTACCCTAGGGTGGATACCGTCCGGTCCCGGTGCCTTGCCCACCCTTAATGCCCTCAGTCCCTCCAGAACCCTGTCCTCTGTAATCCCTACGTCAGTCACCCCTTCCCTCCACTACCCACTCTACCCCTCCTTGGGGAATCTGCCTCCCTTTCTCCTTTGTGAACACAGAACAGAAGTACTCATTTAATGCGCTGCCTGTCTCCCTTCTCCACCCACCCTTCATCCTTCCTAATCCTCACAATCTGGTCTTTGTTCTTCCTTCTTTCTCTAATGTATCTGAAGAAGTCCTTTTCTCCTTCCCTAATACCCTGTGCCAGTCTCAGTTCTCTTGAAGCCTTGGCTGCTCTGACTAGCCTGGTAACTTCCCTGGACTTCCTCATAAACTCTTTCTTCATTCCCCCACCCCCAACCCCAATTTCTTGAGTTTCCAAAATACCTTTCTCTAGTCCCTTACCCCCTCCATTACCTCTCTGAGTCAACCAACTGGACTTTTTTGCCCTTCCCTTCTTACTCCACACCTTTGTACATACCCCAGTGGCCTCTGCCAGGCATCTTTTAATAACCTCCCACTTTTGACTAACATCCATGTCCTGATGAATGCTTGCCAGATACTTACCCAAAATCTCCCCATCCTACAAAAGTCTGCCCCCTTAAAATCCATCACCATGGTTTCCGTACCCCCTGCTTCTCTACTCATATCAAGCATGAACCACACTGAGTGGTGGTCACTCCCAGCCAGAGGGTCCTCCACCCCCAGATCCCCTACCACCTTCCCATTTGAAAGTACCAGGTCCAGCGTCCTATCCAGTCTAGTAGGCTCATGCACCAGCTGCCCCAGGAAGCTGTCCTGAGATGCCTCCAGTATGACCTGCTCCCTCGCACTCATGGTGGCAGGAGTGCTCTACTTCAAGTCAAGTCAAACTTTATTTGTAAGAAGGCGCTTTTCAGAAACCAAAGCACCTGTACAGAAATTACAAAAGTAAATCAGATAAAAATCCTACATCAGAACTGTTCCACTAAAATTAACAGTAACATTCAAAATGAATCCTCCACCCCAGGTAGGTGGAAGCCCCCCCACCACAGTGCACCCCTTCCTACAGACCTTCCTGATTTGCTCCACTAGCTCTCTGTCCAGGTCCTCCCCTTGCACTGGAGGTCTGTATACTGTCCCCATCCTCAGTGTCCTACTTCTCGAGTCCTGAAGCTGCATCCATAGGGCCTCTGTTCTACCTTTGTCCCCCTCTTCCCTTGTACACCTTATCCCTTCTTATACATAGATTGCTATGCCCCCCTTCCATTTAGCCCTATCCTTCCTGAGTATTTTGTACCCTGGGATCATCATATCCCAGTCCTGGTACTGGGTAGCCCATGTTTCTGTGATGGCCGCAATGTCTACCCTCCTCACTTCCAAGAGAGCTTGCAATTCAGCTAACTTATTACCTTGGCTCCTAGCATTCAGAGTGACCACCTTCCAGCCTGTATCTTTCCTTGCCTTACCCCGGGTTCCCCCCATGTCCCCCTCCCTCCATGCCTCTACCCTGACTCCTCCCCTGTTGTTTTGGGGGGTATGCTCATCGGGCTCACCTCTCCAGGTACCCTGCCTACCATCTATCCACTCGCCACCTCCCCCACATAGTTTAAACTCACCTTTGCTGCTATGTACCCCTCTATCCCCTGTTTTAATAATCCACTCCATCCTGGGGGACCAGCATGCAAAAAGTGAGAAAATAAATAAAATAAATAAGAGACTGAGCACAAGACTTCATCAGAGCATGGGGCAGCCACGTTTGTGCCACTTGACCCCACCAGCCAACCAATCAGAGGGCTAATTTGCCTAGCAAGCAGCCAGGGGAATTATGGGAGAATGATGCAATCAGGGTCCCTCCCAAACGGACTGGCAGGCTATGAGGAAAAATCAGAGGGCAGGACAGGGCAGAAGGACTGATGGACAGCCCTGCCCAGCCAATGGGATGCTGAATTTGAGAAATAAGTTTCTGAGCTCTTGAGGAGCCAGTTGCAGTCTGAGAGAGACACTGAGGTGTTAATTTAGACCTGCTGCTGGTAAAACCAGGTGAGAGACCTAGACAGGCCAAAAATCCTGTAAGCCCTCAGCAGGGTCAGCCTGTAAATTCATTGAGAACCTTATCCTGGGTCTATACAGTTAGATCCTGTGCCAGGGAGATACCGGGTCAAAACAGTGCACCAAGAAGAGTGCTGCAAGAACTATGCTGTGTAAAGCACGAAAGGATTTACAGCGACAGGAGTATAATAGCGGTAAGGTATTACTGCTACCCCTGTTGCTCTGCGTATTACCTGAAGAGGGCTGAAGTTGCTGTGTGCTGGGGTGCCTGACTGAGCTGCTCCTGGGGTGGAGCAGCTAGGGCACCAGCACATGGCATGGTAGGAGGCCTGCGACCACAGTTCGGTTCCTGCCATGTCCCCTTCCTGTTGCAACATTTTTTTTTTTTGGAAACCAAAAATTTCCTCCTCCCGACTTTTTCCCCATCCCCGAATTCCATGATCCATCGGATCGGGAAGTGTGGGGGGCAAAGCCCCCCTCAAAGATAAAGAAGTCCCATTTATTTTGCTGGGGCTGCGCTGTTGCTGACGGATCACTGTATTTCCCAACCCTATTTCCTACAGTGCCCTTTTCCTTGTGGTATTTATTGCTGCCCAGTTTTTGTATGCAGCAACATGACCCTGTGCCTGTCAGGGAAAGGTACGTGTGTAGTGAAAGATGTGATACTACACCAGACGAGCACCACTTGAAAGAAACCAATGATAGTGTGAACCTGTGAGGAACTGCTGCAGACTGAAGCAGCTGAGCTATACCGATAGAGAGATAGAGACTTGCATCCTACTCAGGTTGCTCAGGAGCCAGGTAAGTGGCCTGCTAGCCCTTATCTAGTGGGGTGGATTAGAGAACAGGGAGCCATGGGGTGCATGCCCTGAGTACGTGGGTACTCTTGATCTGGAGATGAGTTGGACCATGGGGATCCTTCGTGGGGTCTGGGCTCCTTGGGAACTGGGAAGCCACTGCATAGTGCTCCTTTGACTGAGAGCTCAGCCAGAAGGTCTGCATCCTGAGATGATGTGAGCCAGAAGGGCTGTGCTGCTTAAAATGTAAGAGAGCCCAAGGTGTTCCATCCATAGGCCCCCGGAGCCTGTTCCTGACCATTACCTCATCCGCTGCTGTATGCTGCTTCCTGCCTTGAATGAGTTGCTGCATCCATGGGTCACATGAGTGCTGGCATTGCTGGCTGGGGTCTTTTTTGCTTTTGCAGTTTGTATTACAATTACTTTGTTTGGATTACAAGTTGTTTTCCAAGCTTCTCCATTTGGACGTCAAGTTCATTAAATTGTGCTAGCACACTATGGTCTGTTGAGGGATTAAATTGCAAGCTTACTAAATTTCATCAAGTGCACCACTATTTGAACCCAGACAATGTAGCTACTAGGCCTGCACCCGCGACTTTAGTGTAAGTCCTGGGTACCCAGAGTCCCTGATTCTTGTGTTATACTTCTCAAAAGGGTCAGCCTGCAAAATCACTGTGAGCCTTATCCTGGGCTTCATGGGTGTTCATAGTTCATAGCCTTATCCTGGAAATCATGGTTCTATTACTGGTACAGTATCCATACAAACTCCCAACATCTAACTTTCTGACAGACAACATCCCGACTCTGTTTTCCCGACACTCAACTGCCCAACAACTATAAAATCCCAACATGACACTGCCCAACAATTGACATATGAGTGCCATGGAGATAATTATATTTTAGCTCTGGGGGTGTGAGGGAGAAGCCCCCCCCCCGTAATGGGAACTAAAATACAATCATCTCCACGGTGCTCATACTTCCATTGTCGAGCAGTGTCATGTCAGGATTTTACAGTTGCTGGGCAGTTGAATGTCAGGAAAACAGCACTGGGATGTTGAGTGTTGGAATGTTAGATGTCAGGATCTTTGTACTAGAGCCTACTGGTACCAGCTGAAGAGTTTAATGCATTTTGTGTAGTATAATTCATCTTTTTGTGCCCTTTTGACTAGGTGGATGCTTCATAGACTGTGTGAGATCTGAGAAGGTGGTAGCGACTCACAGAGCAGTGGCTGCCTGGGGGCATTGCTATAGAGTTTGATTGCTCAAGGTGACTTGCAACTGTCTAATGCCCTCTTTTCCTCCAGCTTCCAGGCATGGGTTCTTAAATAAAAGCATTGTTAATTTGTTGAATTTTAATTCTGTGTTATATAACCTGATTAAAATGTTTATTGGTGAAGGTAACAGCTGTCTTATTGCAGCACGTATCTTGATGGATGCTTTCAGTGACCACTGTATGACGTTCTGCGTCAGGAAGATCCAGCACCCACCCTCCTCCCCTAAATACTTTTGGACTAGATCCCTCCATTTGCTCAACACCACTGATTTCTTGCATAACCTTGCTGCTGCAGATTGGCTAGCCATATTACATTGCTGTCTCTCTGTTTCACTCTGTCTGTCTGGGACAAGCATGCCCCACTCAGAAAATCAAGGGTCAAAACTCACCACCACCCCTGTTTTACCCCCGATGCTACTGATGACTGAAAGCCCAGAGATCTTGCTTGGGTATGTAGCAAATCATATCACTCCCCTCCTGATCTCCTAAATTACAGAATGATCAGAAACTGCTGCACTGAGGCTGTAGTAGTAATAGTTGTAGTAGTTTTATTTATTAGTGGTGCCCTTCCCCGGATGCCTAGGGTGCCATTACAAAAACAGTCAATGCAGAGTATAAAACAGAACACACTCATAACTCTGTCCTATTTAATCCCCAAATGTCTACATGAACAAAAAGGTTTTCAGACCCCTTTTAAAGGCCTCAGTCAAGGGGGCCTCCCTCAAAGTCCTCGGCAAGAAATTTCATAGGATCAGGGTGGTGACCTCAAATGCCTGATCCCTGGACGATTTTAATCTTGCCATTGGGACTACCCGGAGGCCTTCCTCAGCTGAGTGGAGATGGTGACTAGGGATGTGAGAATTAGCAATACGATTAGGGTCAGGGATATCATCACGCCTCGGTGGCTGGGCACCAGGCCGCAGGCCGAGTGCGTCCAACGACCCGAGAAGTGACGATATCCCACGATATACCACACCCTGGAGTGCATTATTGCTATTATGAACTGGATTAATTGATATTTTATGCCTTTAATGCAAAAAAGTAAAGTTTTTAAATATTTTGATATTGTTTTTATATGAGTGTAGGTAGACATTTAAAAAAAAAAGTTTGTGTATTTCATGTTTTGGCCAGTAGGTGGTGCTGTTGCAGGAGGATTTTGTTGTCCTCTTCATTGTTGTGGTATTGACCCCCCGCCCGGAAGTTTAGTTTACTCGCGCGAGGGTTAAATTTTTTTTTCTTTGTTGAGGAGGTGAAGATCAGTTGTGCCATACTTGTGAGGAAAGCTACAAGGTAAGGGTAGCGTGAGGAGCGGGTTGTATATTTTGCTGCTTGGCGTGAGGCAGCATGCAGTGAGATTTAGCAGTACTTGGCGCTCTGCAGTCAAGCAGTTGCCAGAATGAAAGGAGACATTTTTTGTTGTTGTTGTTGTTTATAGCGTCTGCTTAGTGCGACGTATTGGGGGCAGGTGTGAGGATGTGTTTTCCTGTTAGTTTTCCTGTTAGTTTTAGTGGAGTCAGTGGAGAACATTGGCGCTGGCGGTAGCTGGTGGTCGGAGGCCCGTCGCGATGATGTAGCCCGATATCATCACGGCTTCGAAACCCTCTCGGCCAATCAGGTTGCTCCATTTACGATCGCCGGTTTATAATGCAGGATCTCTAACAGGTAGCCCAGGCCCAGCCCATTCAAGGCCTTGTAGATCAGAAGATCCACTTCAAAGGAGATGTGCTACTTCACTGGCAGCCAATGCAGTTTGCGCAGCACTGGCGACCATGGCAAGATGTCAAAACATTGGTGCTGGAACGGTTTGAAAAGTGGTAGGGCCAAAGATGTAAGAGGTAAATTCTCCCCTATTAAATACATTAACGTGATTGCAAAAACTGATAGGGCCACTTATGAAAGTGGTAGGGCCATGGCCCTAGTGGCCCCCCTGTTCCGGCACCTATGTGTCAAAAGGCCTGTCAGTAGCCAGGCCAACACATTCTGCAGCAGCTGCAGGCAGTGCTGCACTCACCCCCAAGGTAAAGAGCATTGTAGTAGTCTAGCTTCGAGGTCACAAATGCATGACCCAGCGGGACCAGGTCATCAGGTAGGATGAGAAGCTTAATCCAGCTGATATTCCATAAATGATAAAAGCCACTCCGGACATCTGCTGTTACCTGAGCCTCTAGTGTCAGCTAATTGACCAGAATGAGTCCAAGATTTTTCACCTTGGTGGAAGCTAATAACCTAGAAGGGCGGAGTAAAAGCCCAGCCTCCTCGGTAGCCTCCACTCCTGCCCTTCAACCTGGCTCTACCACTAGTATCTCAATCTTCTCAGGATTCAGTCTCAACCAGTTTGATGGCATCCTGGACTAGATGTCAGACAAGCATTCATTTAGCACATCGACTACACCCTGTGTCCCAGGTGCAAAAGACATGTAGAGCTGGGTTTCATCAACATAACAATGAAATCCAAGCTCATATATTCTAATGATCTCACCTAGGGGCAGCAGATATATTGCTAACATAAGGCACAAGCCCAAACCCAGGGAAACCCCACAGGACAGAACCACCAGGCACGAGGAGTATTTCCCCATCATAACCCTCTGAGTCCTGTCCTTAAGATAGGACTCAAACCATCCAGTGACTTTGCAGGTGAGTCCTACATATTTTCTGAGTTGGTCCAGCAAAAATCCATGGTCTAGTGCATAAAATGCTGATGAAAGATTGAGGAGAATGAGAATTGACTGCTCTCTCCCATCCCTTGCCCTGAGCAAGTCATTAAGCACCTGAACCAACACTGTCTCTGGACTAGGTATCACCCTAAACCCAGACTAGATGGGCTTTTAGATGTTAAAGGCAATGAGGAGTGCCTTGAGTCGTAGCACAGCCACCTCCTCAATGACCCTTCCCAAAAAGGGAAGGTTAGAGACATGACGATTGTTCACCAAGATATCAGGGTACAAAGATGTTTTTTCAGCATAGACTTCACCAAGGCAGTTTTCAATGCCTTTGGAAAAAACTCTCTGACAAAGAACACCAGACAATCTCTGCGAAAACTGGACCCAAATGCTACACACAATGCACTATTAAGCGTGCTGGGCCTGGATCCAGACTGAAAAAGTTGGCCACAGCTCAGAGATCCCCTCACATACTTTGTTCACTGTCACGTGCTGAAATTCTCCCCAGAAACACTCAGCCCAACCCTGACTCCTGGGATCGACCCTGCTGGGCTGAACCAGCCCACTTGGAGAGATCCCAGCCTTAACGGAGAACACCCTATCTGAGAAGAACCAAGCGAACTCCTCATATTTTGTGAGTGAAAAACTCTAACGGGCTCTAGACAGGCCAGATGTAAAGACTTTCCACCATCCAGAAGAGATGAGCAAGTCAGTTCTTCCCGGCAATGATCTCCCTCGACAGAAAAGCTGCCTTCTTACGGGTGATTGCTTTCTCATACTCATTGTAATGAAACATCAGAGCTAACTTATCCTCTTGCATTCTGGACTTTCTCCAACAACACTCCAACCATTGCCCCTTGGTCTTAATCGCCTTCAATTCCCCATCAAACCAATTACAGCCGAGGCATGACACCATTGGGCATACACAGACTGGTGCTGGAAAGGCAAAAACCTTGGTGACAGCCATATTATAGGCTGCCACTGCTGCCTCCAACCCTACAGCACATATCTTCAACACTTCTGAGGTGTCCAGTGCCACCAACAGTCCCTCAGGGAGTAGCCCCTCACAAAGGGCAGAATTGGACCACCTCCACAGGGGATGCATTACAAGGGTGAGCCCTAAAACTAAACCTGATAGTGCAATGATACAACCAGGTGACCAAAACAATCTTGAGATCAATAATCTTGAGCCCCAGTGAGAACACCAGGTCCAAAGCATGACCTTCCAGGTGGGTCCCAGAAGTAATCACTTGTGCGAGGCTCAGCGCTTCTGTGATCTGGAGGAAATCCTGAGCAAAGTGTGAGCCCTCATTATCAATCTGGGCATTAAAATCACCAAGAATAAGCCATCTTGGCAACTCCAACACTCTATCAGTGATGGAGGGCATGATTTTCTGCAGGAACTCCCCCTCATGCCCTGGATGATGATACACAAGGAGGATCCTGCACCTGGGCTCCCATGCACAGCCATGCATTCAAATGACAAGGTGCTCCCCACTGAGTGCACCACCAAGTTTAACTCAGATCTAAAACATATGGCCAATCCCCTTCCCTGTGATCCCTCCTCAGGCAGTGAACTACCGATAACCCAGCGGGGACCTTCGACTCCAGAATTGGATCAGAGTCATCCCCCAACCAGGTCTCTATGGCCTCTGTCCAAGCTTTGGATTCACAATATTTAAAGGTCAACCTCCAGAACAACCTTAATGCCCCCTCAAAGTTCTGGAAGATTATTTACTTCCTTTTTTACCTTCCCTCCCAGTCCAGCTCTCCAGTCCTTCAGGTCAGTGGTTCACCAGTGTCTGACCCCTCCACTGTTGCTGCTCACTTCAATGAATTTTTCACTAGCTGTGCTCTCCCTTCTGCTCACCCTCTTCCACTCCTCTTCATGTTTCCTCTCCCTCCCCTCCTCTTCCTTCATGGGGTTTCCTTTTCCTCCATTACTACCCAGGAAACCCTGACTGCCCTTACATTCCTTCAACATATGCAAATCCCTAGAGGACAGGTTCACATGGAAGGCTTACACGTTCATCTACAAAATCCTCAACAATCTCCTTCCACACAGTGTCTCCTCTCTGTTCAAGAAGGCTTGCCCCACCTGTCTTACTAGGAACACTGCCTCATCCCCTTTTTGACTCCCTACTGCAACACCTCTTTGGGGCAGAGATCGCTTACCTACAGAGGTACCAAGCTTTTTAACACTCTCCCCCTAACCTTGTTAGCAATCCCTCCCTTGGCAACTTTAAGGTCAAACTAAAGGAGTACCTACTCAATAAACCACCTTGCAACTGCCACAGGTAACATATCTTAATTTTCCTACCACTGTCCAGAGTAATCCCCAGGTCACTTGCTCAATTTTCGGTTAGAATTTTTCACTCTCTTTTCTCTTAACCCCTCTCTCTTGTCCACTTCACTGCTTTCATGCCTCTTTTTCTCTTCTAAGCCCTTTCAGAGTATTTCCCACCTTCTCCCGTGTATTTGCACATTTTGTTTAGATTTGCTGTTAATACCGTAGCTGCTGTATTTATACCATTTTGTATGTAATTGAAATTCCTGTACTGTATACATTTTTGCCTTTGTATTTTCTGAACCATGTGTCTGTATAAAGTGTAAATATCCACCACTGTAAAAACCCTAAAACTGGATGCTTGTGAAAACAGGCATTTTTGCCTACATGCCTTTTCCAGTATAAAATAGAAGCAAAATGAAATGAAATGAAATCCAGCCCTGATGGGCTGGATCCTAAACTACTCCATATCTCCTCTCCTGCCAAAGCATCTCCTCTGACTCACATACTCAACCTCTCCGTCACCATTAGTGCTGTCCCTCAGTCCTGGAAGTTGGCAAATGTTCTTGCAGTCCTCTAAGGGGGGAGCTAACCTCCCCAGGTAACTTCCAGCCAATCTCCCTCCTCTCCTCTCTTGCCAAGCTTCAGGAGAAACTTGTCTACACCAAACTCTCAGATTTCCTATCCTCCACCGATTTCCTCTCACCCTTCCAGCCTGGCTTCCAGAAGCATCACTCCACTGTCTTCTCTATGCTGTGTGTACCTGATTCTATCCTCTCAGGGATGGATCAGGGGCACATCAGTGCTGTCATCTTCATTGATCTGGCTGAGGTCTTTGACTCGGTGTCCCACTCATCCCTCCTAGATAAGCTGAGTTCTGATGGCCTCTCAGACCCTTTGGCTGACTGGCTCTGTTCCTGCCTCACGGACTGTCTACAGTCACTTCAGGTTGGTAGTGCCCTGTCTTCTCCTCTTCCCATCCTAGCAGGGGTACCACATGGCTCCATCCTGGGTCCCAATCTCTTCTCCATCTTCCTTAATGACCTCCCACAGGTCTGCGCCAACTTGCATATCCACATGTAAGCAGGTGACATGGTCAACTACACCTCCAGTCCCTCCTCTGCAACTGTAGAAGGTCTGCTTCAGCAAAACTCCTGCAATGTTCTGCACTGGTTCCAATCCAATCAACTCCATGTCAACATAAAAAAAAAACATGTGTCCAGGACCTTCGGTACTAGCCAGAAATTGGCCAGACTCCCAACTCAGTCCATCTTCACCATCTTGGATGGGAACCCTCTTGAAGTGATCCAATCCTTCAAGCACCTCGATGTGTGGCTAGACAGCAAACTTGACTGCTCTGCTCACATTGACACCATCCATGCAAAGCTCCATACTAAACCTGGTGTTTTATACTGCAATAAAGAGTGTCTCTCTCTGCAGGTTTGCCATGAGCTTATTACCAAAATGGCGCTGCCAGTCTTTGACTATGTGGATGGGGTCTATGTTACAGCCCCCTCCACTTCCCTGACCAGACCGGATACCCTCTGCAACTCCTTCTGCTGCTTTGCTACCAACTCCCCTCTTTGTACTCATCATTGCTCACTTTATTCCTCCTTATCTGTTCTCCCTCTACCTTCACGTTGTCAGATCCATTGTATCTCATTTAGTTGCAAAATCAGGTTTGGATCTCTTCCCTCTTACCTCTTTTCCCACCTGTTCCTTATCCCCTCTGTCTCCCATTCTCTCTGCACCAGGGAACCTCACACCTTTGCCATTCCCCCACCCTGCTCCTCTGCTGAGCAGTCATCCTTCTCCTATCGCCTCCCGTCACTCTGGAACCAAATCCCCTCCTCCTTCCACTTCACTGCCTCTCTTGGCTCCCTTAAGCAACAGCTGAAACTCCTTCCCTTCCCTTCTCCTGTCCCCCCCGACTGTTCTCCTTGCATTTGCCTCACACCTAGGTGAAGTGTTGCTGAAACGCTCATTTGCTACTCATGTCTTCTTTGCATAGTTTTGCACTTACTCCTGTATTTAACCATGTCTCTAAGTGTACTTTATTGTAACTGCAAAACAGTGTCTGTGCTATGTATCACGTATCCTCTTTTCCCTTACCCCCATGTCACACCTCGATACAAGCCCTGGCCCAGTGTGCCTTTTCCAGTCACCAATTTTCAAATAAATGAATTGGTCCACAGGAGGTGGTCCAGTCCAGTGTAGGGAGGTGTGATACTGCACATAGCATCTGGCCCACCTATTCTCTCTGGGTGGAGGCACTGTGCTATGTCTTCTTTGTTCTGGGATGAACCCTCCCACCACAGGAGAAAGTACAGTCCCAACTCCCTCAAACAGATGGGCCCTGTACAGTCATCAGGCAGCAATGAGAACCCAGACATGGTGACCCAGGGTTTGCATGGACATTCCCATAAATTATAAGAACATAAGAACGCTAGAATATGTTGGAAGAAGGGGACCGTATGATCCATCTAGTCTGTCCAGATTGCCTATCTCCCTATTTTGTTCTTCTTCCGAGATTACCACAGTACTTGCCCGATGCTAGCTTAAAAGCAGTGACTGTTTTGGCCTTCACAACCTCTGGTGCTAAGCTATTCCATAGGTCCACCACCCTTCTCTGTGAAATAGAACTTACGAATGTTGGTTTTAAACTTACCCCCTGTTAGTCTCAAACTGTGCCTCTCATTCGCATGGTCTTGTTTCTGTGAAAGAGGTTTTCTGCTTGTACCTTATTTATGTTCTTTATGTATTTGAAGGTTTCTATCATATCCCCCCTGTTTCTCCTTTGCTCGAGGGAGTACATTTGCAGTTGCTGTAGTCTAGATTCATAAAACTCCTGGTGCAGTTCCTGTACTATTTTAGTAGCTCTCCTCTGTACAGCCTCCAAGTGGTCTATGTCCTTTTTTAGCTGTATCCTCTAGAACTACCTGTACAGAGGGAGTATGACCTCTTGCTTCCTACTTGTAATGCATTTGCCAATACATCCGAGGATGCTACTAGCTTTCTGCGCCACCTTTTCACATTGTCTATCCACTTTTAAATCATCGGAAATAAGCATTCCGAGGTCCCATTCAAGTTTTGTTTCTGTTAATTGTTCACCATTGAGTATGTATGTTTTCCTTAGGTTTCCTTTACCTAGGTGCGTGATTTTGCACTTTTTGGCATTGAATTTCAACTGCCAGTCCCTAGACCATGCTTCTAGGCTCTTTAGATCTGCTTCTATTGCTGCCATTCTTTCAGTTGTATCTAACCTGTTGCACAGCTTTGTGTCATCTGCTAACAGGCATATCTTACCCTGCAGGCCATTAACAATGTCGCTGATGAACATACTGAACAGGATTGGGCCAAGGAAAAATCCTTGAGGCACACCACTGATCACCCTTCCCTCACTAGACAGTGTTCCATTGACTATGACCCACTGTGCTTTACTGTGGAGTCAGTTTTGAACCCACTTGACTGTTTTGTGCCCTAACCCAGAGTACTCTAGCTTATTGACCAATCTTCTATGAGGGGACAGAGTCAAAAGCCTTGCTGAAATCTAGATAGACTATGTCTGTGCCCCTTCCTGGTCCCCTATTTTGGTGACCCAGTCAAATAATTCAGTCATATTGTTTCCCACAGTTGGGCCAATAGATATTGTTTTGACTCTTATTAATTTTTGTCAACACTGTTGGTGTAAAGTGTGCTTTATTTAGAATTTTTAGTTGGATCAATTTAGTTTTTGCTGAGTGATAGAGTTCATTTGCCTTTATTTTAAGAGCAGTACCTAACCTTACCCCATAATGACAACTTGATTCCTGTGACAATGGTTTATCTAGATTCTTCCAGGTATTACAGTTTTGTTTCTGAATCAGATTATAAATTCTACAGTGGAGCCTACTTATAAGAACATCAGATATAAGAACATCCCGTTTATAAGAACATCTGTTGAATGTTCCAATTTTTACCCAATGTTTTCAATGGCAGCAAAGCCTGTTTATAAGAACAATCTGTTTATAAGAACAGTTTTTTTTCCTGGAGGTAGTGGTAGATGGTCATTATCACCTCCGTGTGCACTCAGCCTGGACTGAATCACCATCTAGTTTTCTCATTAACAGTCACTTACGTAGTGAATGGATTGTGAAAGATGCCCTATAAATCACCTTAATAATCTCCATATCTCCTGTGTCCTGCTCTGTTTTCACAGACTTTGCATAAATGCTACGTGCATACATGGCATACACATAGCATTTAGGTAAAGTCTGTGAAAATAGAGCAGGGCATGGTAGATATGGAGATTATTAAATTTCTGTACATAAGATCACAGTACAGGAAGGGACAGTGGTACATCATGATATTGCGTTGTTAGCAGTGCAATCTCAGGGGGCTGAGTACCGGAATCTTATAAAAATGTCACCTGCTATGGGAGCCATCTCAGATTGTATGAGTATTCAGGTATGAATATATTTTAATGAAGGTTGTTCCTGCAGGGGGGGCTTGGGTACTGAAGCCCCAATCTGTGCAGCAGTCACTGCATTAGCTGTAGCAGTAGTTCTCCTTTAAAGAGAACCTTTCTTGGGATTTTTCATATCTAAAAAGCAGAAACAGGGAGCTCCCTTACGTCACTGGGAGCTCCTCCATGATGTTTGCCAAATTTTTAAAATAGCCCCCAAAGGAAAGGAAGGGATCATAATTTGCCCCCAGGAGACTGGCTGCAGGATCCCTTTCCACTTCCTGACTCTCTGATCTGCCCCTCACTCTGACATTATGTGATGTTTTTACAGGGACAGCATGAGGGCGCACTCCATTCACTTGAATGAAGCATCTTTTTCAAAGGCGACTTTCCAGTCTTAAATTAGGATTTGGTACCCATTGATGCCAGGGTTCAACTAAAAAGGGCCTTGTTAGTTGAACGCTGGCATCAGTCAGTACTAAACTAAGCTTCCTAGACAGAAAATGCATGCACAAAACTGGCTGGAGCTTTAGCTGAATGTACATTGCTTCCAGGATCCATGGAATTATGGTTAAAGAGCAAGTGTTTACTTCTAATAAATAGACACATTTTGATGTGTTAGTAACTACTTTCTGCTTTTATAATAAAATATGTGTTAGTACAGTGAAACATAGAGGATTGTGTATGATCGCTCATACACAACAAGGTTTTTTTTCACTCGAGAGGTTTCCATGGTAACTGGAGACCTCGAGAGCGCAGCTCAAGAGGTCTCATCACCATGGAAACCTCAAGAGTTGAAAAATACCGTTATTGTGTATCAGCGATCATACACAGTCTTTTATAATGTATGGTCACTCATAAAAAGACTACCCTTACTTTCTTTCAGATTTGTGTGGTTTTCGGTTCCTCCGGCATGTTTCACCGCCGCGGCCATTGTTAGCTCACTGCCGGTCACCCAATCGTGCATGCTCACCCAGCTTCCACACATGCGTACCCACCTTCTAGGTGTTATGCTACACTAGCTACATAGCTAGTGCAGCACAACAGCTATGATGACGTAGCTAGTGCATCATAACAACCCTGTTGGGAGCATGGATTTCCATGTTCAACAGAATTCTACCATACACTATAAGTGTGTTTTCACCTTTGCTTTTCACACTGCCAGTAAAAAAAGAATTCAGTAGAAGTTTGGTATTGTGATGTCAGAAACTGCCAGCTACTTTGGAGCCCAATGCATAAGCATTAAGCCATGATGAAGGTGGCATCTAATGGATAATTAATGCATGGTTGGGAGGGTTGTGGCATGCGGTTGAAGGCTAAGTGCCAACAATGGCCCAAACATGCATTAATTCCCCATTAGATGCCACCTTCAGAGTGGCTTAATGCACTTGTAACATGATCATTTTTATGTTGGCTCACGCATGCGCAGCCAACATATTGCAGTAGTAGCTGATTTGGCGGCGCGGTCACTGTTGGGCGAGTGCAGAGCACGCATCAGTTGGTGCATCCCTCATTCATCAATAAGCCTGCAAGCCAGTGCCACACCATGCATACATAATGTGGCAAGCACATGTAAGGAAAGGTCTGCTACAATACGAGCAAAGCTCGTCATATGCATCGGACCTCCTGACGTGCTTTCCCTGGTGAGAAAAAACATTTAACATGGTGGCACACTGCCTGCCATAATGCTGACTTCGGGGTTGCCAATCCCCCTGTTGGCATGCCCTGCCCCAATGTATGTGCTGATTGGGGAGCCCACTCCCCACTGGCATAATGCACCCCCCAATTTGTGATGTGCCGAGGGGGGTGCCAAATCCCCTTTGTCTCTTGCCCCCCCTTTTGTTGTGTGTCGACGGGGGTGCCCAATCCCCCATTGGCTACAGCATCCCCCCAAAACACTTAGGTGGCATGCTGGGAGCCCACCCCAGCATGCCAAATCCCCTGAAAAATAATAACCATCCCGCGATATTTTTTTTCTTTTAACCCTGTGAAAAAAGAAAAGGGTCCCTCGCCATCTCCCTGCCCCCCTTCCGCAACCCGCACCCACCCTCTAGCACCCTGCCTCCCCACAACCCCCTCACCCCATACTTACCTCCGGAGTCTGGCGCAACGATCTTTGGTGTACCAGCAACATGTCTGTACTCTTCAAAGCCGACCACGAACTGAAGAAATGCCGGTAAGCTGTATAATGGCATAAATAGGTTTTTTCAACTTTGGTGCATATCTCAGGCATTTTTTGGAATTTTTGCATCAAATTTTCAACATGGGGTTATTGGGGCCCCTCCTCATGAATTCAGTTACTGTCATGGCGCGTTATTCTATCCTGAGAGGTGATTTTGTGGTCACTGCGCAGAATCACCTTTCGGGACCGAGTAATGAAATGACAGTGTCACTGTTCATGAGCTGTGCTCTCAAAAAACCTATGTTGCAAATTTGGTGAAAAGAATCCCCAAAATGGCTGTTTTACGAGCATGCATTGCGCTGTTTCCATGCACGCTTGTAACTTCGTGAATTTGTAATATTTTCACTCCAGATTTCCAAAATTGGCATTTTCCCACACCTCCTGATGAACAGTGCAGCTGTCATTTTACATATCCTGGCCAAAATGTGTTTTCACACGTCCGGCGCTGAATAGCGCGGTTGCTATGCAAAATCAGTTTTTGGGACAGTTGGAGGAAATGATGGTGACACTGTTTATGAGCAGAGGTCTTAAAATGCCTATGTTGAAACTGTGGTGCTGAAACGCCATAAAATGACTGTGTTACAAGCGTGCATTGCGCAGTTTCCACGCACCATTGCAACTTTGCAAATTTGCAATATTTCCATGCCTGATTTTCAACACTGGCATTTTTTCACACCTCCTTATGAACAGTACAGCTGTCATTTTTCACATCCTGCCCAAAATGTATTTCCACACCTGTGGCGCATAATGGCGTGCTTGCTTTGGGAAATCAACTTTGGGGACAGATTCATAAAATCACAGTGCCACTGTTCACGAGGGGAGGTCCCAAAATGCCTATGTTAAAAACGTGGCTAACAAACTTCCAAAAATAATTCGGTTATGGACGTGAGTTGTGCAGTTTCTATGCATGCTCATGCCTTCGTCAATTTTTCATATTTTCACTCCAGATTTTCAATGCTGCCATTTTTTTATGCTTCCTCATGAACAATACAGTTGTCATTTTTCACATCCTACCCAAAATGTGTTTTCGTCCCTGTGTCACCAAATGGCATAGCCGCTGTGCAAAACCACCTTTCAGCTAACAAACTGATTGTGCCGCTTTTCATGAGGTGGGCTCACAAAAAGCCCATGTTGAAAATTTGGAGTGAAAATACCAACACATGCCTATGGTGTTAGGGTTTCCGACTGTAGAACCCACCCTGTAGAGACTGGCAGGCATCAGGGGTGTAACTTGGGATCACTGGCTGTAATGCTCATGCCATTCCATCCCCACCTCCACCCTACAGCCAGTGACAGGCATCGTGGTGTGCCTTGCACTGTTCGGCCACAAAGTTCACCCCATTCTTCTATACTGCATCTACCTCAGCGTATTTTCTTATGGAATGGGGTAGGTATAATGCCCAAAGACCCCAAAGCATACCACAACACTTGTCAGTGTCTACAGGGTAGGGTGAGGTACAATGTCATGAGTGTTATAACTGACGACCCAAAGGCACACCCCAATGCCTGTCGGTCTCTACAGGGTGGGGGTGGGGTTGGTGTCACTTCAGTACTTCACTGCCATTCCTATTATGCGTCTCTAATTCCGGCACTACCAATGCCAATGTCAGCAAGGCAACATTCAGCATTGACAAATGCTTGTTTATATAGTGTTTCAAAACTGGTGTGTCTATTGCTCACAACATCAGGAATACATTCAAGTTATTATTTGCAAATCTGTTCAGTGCACTTCTCTTCCTCCTCAGATGTAGTGAGATACATCTATTCAATAACTGATGTTCTCAACAACAATCCACTGATCTGCAACAGTGAGACATGAATTGAGCTTTTTTTTTTACTCTCATGATTTCACATGGCAGTTACTTCACTGCACTGCTTAGGAGGTGTGACTTTGTTGATTCTGTTCGTGCCGCGATCTCAACTGCTGAAACTCTACCAACTGATTTACATATTTGCTGAGCTGCTTAGTCTCCTGTCCTGAATGGTTCGATATCGCACAAACAGTTCTGCACAGCGTTCTTTCACTCCTCCACTACTTATTTCCATACAAATTGCACTCTATCTCCGTTCCATGCTGCACTCTGGCTCTGAGTTGAATCGACATTACCTTAGCCCTGAACGGTGTACAACTTTTCCGTCATGCCGGTTTCCTCACTCCTGTGTCAGCCGGACACAATTTCCTACTCTTGCCACTGCCATCTTCCATGAGATACTCTCGGGCACTCGGATGGGTGGGTAGGACAGACAAGGACTTCCGTTCGCCCGGTTCTCTTTTAATCCTTGATTACTGCTGATTCTCGACTCTGTGGCACACATTAATACTTAAGTTTGAGGACAGCATTATTGCTAAATTAATGCCCTCTACAAGCTATACCATGTGGTCCTTTCTAACCAATTACTTAGCTTCTTTTACTGTCAGTGATCTTTGCCATGTTGCAAGTATATTTTTCTATCTTTTTCAAAAGTAATAGATACTTGTTTCAGCAACAAACTTTGTCTTTAATGTGTTTGCACTATTGTGAGCCATTGGTAGGATTTTACAGTTTTTGAAACAATTAGCTTCTCTTTTATTCTTGCCAAATAACATCTGATTATGAAAAAAATGTAATTTGCTAAATAATAACAGAAGATCACAGGGTATCAAAAATAACATATTTCTATTAAATATGTTGGGCAGGATTCACAAAAGAGATGAGCACGGTGCATCTGAGATGCGCCAGTGCACCCCCGACTTGCGCCCAATTGTGATTCTGTAAGGGCACTGATGCACCGCACACCACCCATAATGTTATGCAGTGCATGTGCAGGGGTTGTGCAGGGGGTGTGCCCATGCATATGGGGCACAGCCCTATTCACAACCCACCTTGGAGCATCCCCAGAGCAAGTCCAGAGACTTACTGTAAGTGAGTGTCCACCCACAGGCAGGCTGCCGTACTGCAGACAGCAGCACAGCAGCCTACTCTGGCAGTCCAGTGACCCCCCGCTCATATCCCTGTAGAGGCACTATTATCACCAAGCATCCCTGGTAGTCTAGTGGAACCCCCCACCCTTCCCCGACCTGCTTGCATCTTGAGGTGCAAACCCCAAAGAATCCCTGGTGGTCCAGTAGTCCCCCCCATGCAACTTCCCTATGTAAAGTAACACACCCTGGAAACAACCCTGGTAGTCCAGTGCAACCCCCTCCCTGCCTGTATCCCTGGTAATAGGACATTACAAGCAGCAGAGTCCGGGTAGGCATGTAGAACCCCGCTCCCTGCCTGCATCCCTGGTAACAGAAAAAGTCATATGGCAGAATCCCGGTAGGCAAGTAGAACCCCCTCCCTGCCCATATCCCCAGTAATGGAAAAGACATATGGCAACCCTGGTGGTCTAGTAGAACCCCCTTCCCCGACACCCAGCTGCAACACTGAAGGAAGTTCCAAATTCTCCCTGGTGATTAGTGGACCCCCTTCAGCTCAGGTACCTCTACCCCCCACTCCCCCAGCATGTTCCAAATGTCAGCAGGCAGCTCAACTAACCCTCAAACCTCCATGGCTGCCCACCTACAGAGCTGTTTGTAAATGACAGTTACTGTACTCCTGAAAGCCCATTGATTGACCCTGTTGACCAATGCGCTTGCAGTGTGTACTGTAGGCTGTCATTCACAACTTTGTGAATGACATTCACAAAGTTGTGAGTGACAGCTAAAAGTACACACTGGTTGGCAGGGTCTAACAATGGTCTTCCAGGGGTACAATAGCTGTCATTCACAGATGGCTCTGTCGGCAGGCAGCTGTGGTGGTTTGCAGGTAGGCTGAGCTGCCTGCTGACATTTGGAACATGCTGAGACGGGGAGAGCGGGGTGGGGGTACCTGAGAGGGTGGGTGGTCCGCTGGACCACCAGGGAGAATTTGGGACTTCCTGTGGTGTTGCGATCGGGTTGGGGAAGGGAGGGGGAATCTACTAGACCACCAGGGTTTTTGCCACATGTCTTTTCCTATTACCGGAGATTTGGGCAGGGAGAGGAGTTCTATATGCCTACCGGGATCCTGACGCTTGTAATGTCCTATTACTGGGGATATGGGCAGGGAAGGGGCAGTTGCACTGCACTACCAGGGCTATTACCGGGCTCTGTTACTTTGCAATGGGGAGTCAGGTGGAAGGTGATCACTGGACCACCAGGGTTACTTTGTGTATGACACTCTCAATGCAATCAGGCTGGGGATGGGTGAGGAAATACCACAAGTGTACATGGTGATATGTGTGTGGTTCAAAGCCCTTTCAGGGTGCCTGGCGCATTTTGCCAGGCACATACCTGCAAGCTGCATACTAATGGGGCCATAATAACATGCAAATAGCCCCATTGCACCTTGCATGCCTGATGGCCCCATTTGCATATCTGGGGCTGTGAATCCCAACCTTGGGCGCAGCGCATCTGGAGATGGGCTGCCCCACTGGTTTCCCAGCCAGACCAGGGGGTTGCACCAGCACATCTCAGGTTGGGCGCATCTGTGGTTTTCACAGAGGGGATGCACTGGTAGCATCCTCTGGCACATCTTCTGTGAATACCACAGTTTGGGCTTGGTGCATCTCACATGTGCTGGGTCAGCTGAGATGCACCGAGCGCATATGCTTTGTTAATCCTGCCCATAATATTTTAGTGGTAGAAAGTGTTATTTCCTCATAAAAATCTGAACACAGTGTTGCAGTTTCCTGCTGAAATACACTGCCAGTCTTACCAGTGAAGAGTTTCTGACATCATAACACAAGAATTCCATTGGGTTCTTTTTTTTACTAGCAGTAAGCAAAATATAAATAAAATGATGAAAAGGTAAGTAAAGAAACAAATACAAGCAAATACAATGATTGCAGAGGCATCTAAAGGCCCCAAACCTTCTTTCTTTAAGATATACATCCTTACTAAGCACTTGCTCTTTAAGGTTTCAATCAGGAAATGGGAAGCGGGTATGACACTTTTTATGTTTGCTTGCATGCATGTGCAAGAAACATAGTGCCATCATCCAAGTTTTCGGAGGAGTGGCAGCCCTCTTCCAATTCAGGCAGTGTGTTTGCAGGCGCGGCCGCAGTTCTCCAATGCCTGCTGAAGCTGTCTATGACAGCTCCAAAATGCAGTGGAGTACAGTTGAAAGGGGGAGCTATGCTTCAGTGAGCAGCGATAAGATATCGCCTGCTCATGCGCGCTCTCCCCACACACACACACACACACATGCACGCATACTGCGTGCTGCCCCCCCCAGGCACACACTGTATAGCCGGGGGTGTCCAATCCCCCATCGGCTGTGCTGCGCTCTCCCCCAAAAGCCTTCCACATGCCACGCTGGGTGCCCACCCCAGCGTGGCACCTCATCATATAATCGACGGGGTGCCCAATCTCCCGTCGGCTCCACTGTCCCCCCCCAGAGTACAGGGTGCCACGCTGGGAGCCCACCCCAGCGTGGCAACAGATGCTATGGCTGACTGGGGTGCCCAATCCCCTGTCGGCTCCACCCCCAACCAGCCGTCATTGTGCCACACTGGGAGCCCACCCCAGCATGGCAAATGTCCCGCGTTGTCATTTAAAAAAAAAACAACCTGCAAATAAAAAACTGTCCCTCGGCACTTCTCCCTGCCCCCTCCCACAACCCGCACCCACCCACTGTGCACCCTACCTCCTCACACTCCCCTCACCCCATACTTACCTCTGGAGTGCAGCACAACGATCTTCAGTGGACCAGGAACACGCCTGCACTTTTCAAAGCCGACCGCGAACTGAGGAAATGCCGGTAAGCTGTATAATGGGATAGATAGGGTTTTCAACTTTGCTGCATATCTCAGGCAGTTTTGGAATTTTTCAAATTTTCAACATGGGGTTTTGGGACCCCTTCTCATGAATGCTGTCAGTGTCATGGCATTATTCAGGCCCGAAGGGTGGTTTTTCAGTCACTGCGCAAAATCAACTTTCAGGACGGATTAACGAAACGACACTGCCAGTGTTCATAAGGTGGGCTCTCAAGAAGCCTATTTTGAAAATTTGGTGTAAAAATTCCTTAAAATCATTGTTTTACGAGCGTGCATTGTGCAGTTCCTACGCACACTCATAAGTTCGCGAATTTTCAATATTTTCACTCCAGATTTTCAACATTGCCATTTTACCACACCTTCTTATGAGTAGTACAGCTGTAATTTTTCACATCTCACCCAAAATGTGTTTCCGCCCATGTAGCGCACAATGGCACAGTCGGTGTGCGATATCAATGTATGGAACAAATTAAGGAAATCACAGTGACACTGTTCATGAGCAGAGGTCTTAAAATTGCTATGTTGAAAATTTGGTGAAAAAATCCCTTAAAAGGACAGTTTTACGAGCTTGCATTGCGCCATTTCTATGCATGCTCGTAAGTTCGCGAATTTTCAATATTTTCACTCCAGATTTTCAACATTGCCATTTTATTACACTTCCTTATGAACAGTATAGCTGCCATTTTTCACATGTCGCCCAAAATGTGTTTTCTCACACGTAGCGCACAATGGTGCAGTCGGTGTGCGACAGCAATGTTTGGGACAGATTAGAAAATCACAGTTACACTGTTCATGAGCAGAGATCTTAAAATGGCTGTTGAAAATTGGTGACAAAGTCCATAAAATGACTGTGTTACGAGTGAGCATTGCGCAGTTTCCATGCACCCTCGTAAGTTAATGACTTTGTAATATTTTCAGTCCAGATTTTCACCAGTGGCATTTTTCCACACTTTCTTATGAACAGTACAGCTGTCATTTTTCACACCATGGCCGAAATATGTTTTCACACTTTCAGCGCAGAGATGCGTGGTCGCTGTGGGAAATCATTGTTCAGGACAAATAAAGAAAATCACAGTGACACTGTTCATGATCGGAGGTCCCAAAATGCCTGTGTGGACAATCCGCTGTAAAAAAATCCCCAAACTAATTACATTACAGGTGTGCATTGCACAGTTTCTATGCACGCTCGTGACTTCACCAGTTTTTTTAATATTTTTACTGCAGATTTGCAGCATTGCCATTTTTTACACCTCCCCATGAACAGTACAGCTGTCATTTTTTACATCTTGTTCGTAATGTTTTTGCACCTGTGGTGCTAAATGCCATAGTCGCTGTGCATAAGCAGCTTTCGACTAACAAACTGATATTGCCACTGTTCATGAGGTGGGATCACAAAAAAACCATGTTGAAAATTTGGAGTGAAAATACCAACGAATGCCTGAGGTATTAGGGTTTCCAACCCTGTAGAGTAAGACAGGCATCAGGGGTGTAACTTGGGATTCTTGCCTGTAATGCTCATACCATTCCACACCCTGCAGCCAGTGAGAGGCATCGAGGTATGCCTTGGACTCTTCAGCCCCAAACTTCACCCCATTCTCCTATACCGCACCCATCTCACCGTATTTCCTGATGGAATGGGGTGCGCATAAGGACCAAAGACCCCAAGGCACACCGTGACACTTGTCAGTATCTGCAGGGTGGGGTGTGGTGAAATGGCGTGGCCATTATGCCTGATGACCCAAAGGCACACGCCAATGCCTGTCACTCTCTGCAGGGTGGTGGTGGGGTTGGCTTCAGTTCAATACTTCACTGCCATTCCTATTACGCAGCTCTGTAACTTCTACACTACCACTGCCAATGCCAGTAAGCAAACATTCGGCATTGACAAATGCTTGTTTATACTACAGGTGGTACTTAGGGGCTGGATTTTGGGAGGAAGGAGGGAGGAAGGGACCAGTAAGTAAGGAAAGCAGATGGTGGTCATGTTTGTACTGGCAGTAAAAATGTTTACACCTGTGATATTTCACTAAGAGTGTAGTATAGATCATAACCTCAATTGATACATCAAGTTGCTTGATTTCATTATATTCATTTTTTAATGCAATATGAATGCTTCTTATTTTTAAGGCCGTGGGACTGATAGCAGGCTTTGTCTTCCCAAGGTAAATGAAAAAAATATCTACAGTATTGTTTTGGTATAGGCCTGTTGAAAGTGAATTGGTGGCTGAATCTGAATTAATTTTGGTAGATTTTGAAAACCAAGTAGGATATCTCCCTGCCCCGACATTGAGGGAACAACATGTCATTTGGTAACAACCCTTACAGTTTCATAGTGCAAGTCATATAGGCACAAAGACCCTCTCTCTGTATTTGTCTCAGTGGAGCTGTATAGGCAAAGTCTGTGCAAGATTAGGCATTCCTATTTAAAAATTGGTTTACCCTGGATAAACTATTTGATATTAAGCAACTCATTTTCATAGGAGTCCTGGTTCTATCTGCTTTTATAACTGAGTTGATTGAAGGAAGGAAAGGTCACATGACTTGCTCAGGGTCATAAAGTGAGTCAGTGACTGGTGGAGTTTGGTCCTGGATTACAGGCCAGTGCTCTAATCACTAGCCCTCGGTGCCTTTGATACACAGATACTGACTGCCACAGAATGGGGCAGTTACAGTAGGGGGTCATTTTAGAGTAGCTAGGAGCTGTAGCTGAGACAACTATGATTCCCTTGGCTGCCAAAGAACCCCATCAGTAAACAAGCTTTTGTATAGGGAACAAGGAACAAAGTGTGGTGATCTTATCAAATGGGTGCTGATCACGAAGATCGCCTGTCCCAGCTGCACACCCAGCATCACCTCAAGCAGGTGGACTGGTGAGACAATGCTGTGGTTCGAATGGGGTTGGGTGAATGGAAGCACCCGGTAAGGAGAGGCAGGAGACAGTCTATAAGTTTGATGTCCGATGGGCTTTATTCATGTCACAAGGAAAGGTAGACATGGTCACAAGGGAAGAAAGGAACCAAACCATTTGAGAACAGTAAGTGATACTCTCTACTAGCGCTAAAAGGTGCACCTTGGCTTAAGACCACTACTTATAATACTCTATGATATGCTCCCTCTAAGAGGTCTAAGAACAAATGCAAGCTTCTATAACTTTATCAAGAGATTAGACAATTTCACAGTGCACAATAAACACCAGGAATTATCCTTGAAGATTATGTGGCATAAACCTCTCAAAAGTCTATAGGATCCAAGGAAGTTCAATGTTCCTGTTGTCTTCGTGCGCACAGCTGAAGAATGAGAAGCAATGGTAAAAATTGGACTCTTGCTTGGCGCCAAGCTACACCAGTGGAAACCTAGGAGAGGTTGGAAAGGGAATCAGAGAGATTTCTAAACAGACCCTGGTTCTTCAGCCAACCCACTCTCCAGGGTTGCCGGAATACTTGTGACACAAAAGGACCAAACTTTGCTGAGCTCTTCTCCAGCACAAACCCTCAACCAGGGCTGCCAAAGATGAAGAACACAAGACCTAGCAGAGAATCCACCTGAAAGGATTGCCAAGGATGAAGATACTGCTGCCGTTTCCCCAGCACAAACCCTTGACCTGGGCTACCAAGGATGAGGAACACTAACTGCTGAAGATTCCTGGCACCAACCCTAGACTAGGGCTGCCAAAGACAAAGAGCACAAGACTTGGCGAAGAATCCACTTTCAAGGATTGCCAAGGATGAAGAACACAAACTGCTCAAGTTTCTTTGGTGAAGGATCCACCTGAAGGACCACCAGAATTGAGCCGGATCCCAGAAGACCACATGGTGCATGCAGGATGGAACAAGCAAGAAGAATAGGACGTGGGGTGAAGATCCAGATTCCAGTAGTTCATAACCAGAAAACAATAAACTGGCAGACGCGAACACGCCTTGGTCACGACGGACTTGACTTTTGGCGAACAACTGGGAGTGAGAGTCGAGGTTTCTTCCAAGGCGTTTTACTTCAAAGCTGATTGAACCACAAGGTGAACCAGGAACCGGCCGCCATGACTCACACCAAGAGACATCGATTTCGGCTTACAACGGATGACAGGGAAGGAAGATGCTGTGAAGTTCTTTGCTGGCTGAAGACTGCTTCAGTGAAGAATCAGCTGTGGCTGAACAGTGAGTCCGCACACTTTGCACTGAACACTGCTACTTCTACTTTGCACTAAACACTGGAATTCAATAGTTGCAGGGGCAATCGTTCATTGCAAGGGCAATTTGCCTGGAGCAGTAGCAAATTGCAGAAATCCAGGGCATTTGTTCATAGCGGGGCAATGTGCCTGGAGCAGGGGCAAATTACAGAAATCCAGGGCAATTGTTCATTGCAGGGGCAATTTGTCTGGAGCCAGAGCAAACTGCAGAAATCCAGGGCAATTGTTTGTTGCAGGGGAAATTTGCTTGGAGCAGGGGCAAACTGCAGAAATCCAGGGCATTTTTTTGTTGCAGGGGCAATTTGCCGGGAGCAGGGGCAAATTGCAGAAATCCATGGTAATTGGTCGTTGCAGGGGCAATTTGTCTGGAATAATGGAAGATCGCAGAAGTCCAAGGCAATTGTTCATTGCAGGGGCAAACTGCCTGAAGCAGGGGCAATTGTTCGCTGCAGGGGTAAATAACCACAATCCCAGTATAATACAATCTTGGTGCTCTTACAATCAACACAACATTTCAAATGTTTCAGTAATAAACAGTTTCTGTAGACTATACATCAGCTGACAGTCATTCAATAGCAGGTTGTGTGCTAAGCACCTCTTGGTTGGATCCCTTACACTTCTGGATTCTCCTGCACTAGGATCTGGCTACCTCTGGCAACCCTCGGAATAACTGTCTCCTTTCCACTGGGCCTTCCTTTAATTAATTCACTGGGGCCCCTTTATCTGTGCCCCTTCAGAACCCCTGGGTCTTTCTTGGTGAGGCCCCATTAAATACGCTGGGCATCTCTTTATCTGGGCCCCCTTTTGAACCCTTGGGCCTTTCCCGGGTAAGGCCCTTTTAAAACTATGGGCCTACACTTGCCCTTTTAATAATCGTGCCCCATTTTGTGGGAGCAGCTCCTTTAAATCGTAGGCCTGACTGGGGCCTTACTGTCCATCACTGGGCTGTTCACCATCCACTCCGCCCCTTATTTAAATAATGATAGGCCTTTCCTATGGTCTTACTTGGCAAATCGCTCCCCATGGGCATTGCTGTGCCTGATGAATATTAAAATTAGGGGTCCCTCCTTTCGGCCATCAGCCAATACTCTTAGCACCTAGCAAACACCTCTAAATAAATAATTAAGCACTTTGGACTGCGTTAAGGCAGTCAGCACGTTTCTGCTGTGCTGCCACCTACTCAACGCACCAGACTGGGAGATGGAGAAGCAGGATCGGGAGGTGAGAGGTGTTTCTGGCAGTGGGAGGGCTTCTTATGTGCAGGCAGCATGGCAGATGGCAAGGGGCCTTTCAGGGATTCCCGAAGCTGACTCTCACTCTTTCTCTCTGTCCCATTGTGGCTCCTCGCATGCCGCTGATGGGGAACTAGAGAACTATTTAAATATATTAAAAAATCAACCGGGGCACCAAGCCCTTTTCAGGGAAATGGATGACTTTTCTTCTCTTCTTTACGCGGCGAATGCTGGACTTGATGCAGAACGAATGGACACACACAGCGCAACAGTCTTCATTGGCTGGAGGAGAGGCAACACTGAGGAGTCAACAGGACCGGCCACCAAAACCTCAGGTAAGCTGCAGTCCTAGTTGTACTACTGTCATCCTCTCTACTCCACAGCCCAGCATAAACAGCCCACAGGTGAAAAATAGCCCTTCTATTTAACAGGTGCTCGGGGTTCTAACCTTAGAACCCCGAGCCTGTGCCCCGGACCAATGGCAACATTTTCTAACAGGCCCCTCACGCCGGCAGGGAAGCGCGAGGGTGCCCAAGCTTGTGCTGCCTGCTCAAGGGGAGGGGGGAATAGAATGGAGTAGAGCAGGCAGCCGAGAAACAGAAGGGAACAATTTTTTCTTTTTGATGGCCCTGCTCTGTCATAGCAAAGGGGAGGAGAAACACTCACAGGGGCCCCCACTTGTTCCCCTTTAAGCCCACATGGACAATGGGGCAGCCCAGGGCACACTGCAAACATATAAACACCCCATTAACATAGTGCCCTCCATTTCTGTAGTGCACCCCATTCTTTGGGGCATTACAAAAGACTCAGACCCCTCCATCCATCTGAAACATATCATTCCGCACTCTGCACAGTATTGAATTGTCTTGGAATAACTGATGGAGTTTATTCGCATGACATGATTTACATTTATACAGCCCTGATGGCAAGAAACTTCAGGAAATCCATAGACCTGTTTCGGCCCCCCAACCCCTGCCCTAAAAGGGAGGAGGTCATATTTCTGGTTTGGTTCAGATATTAGATTCTGTGCTTTCTGTGCTCCCAGTCTCAGAATTTGTTAACCAAGGCAGGGGCTGGGCAGGGGCCAGGAGGGGCTTTGATTTGCTTTGTGTCAGTATTTGGTGGATCCCCTGAAATACCCTGAAAGTGAAGTCCCTTACCAGTCTACAAGTCAGATACTCAGTGGCTTGGAGCTGTACAAATTTTTACACTTATTGCTCATTGCATCTAAGTATGGACAAGAATTGACCACCCGTCACTCCTTGGTTATGAAACAGTAGTTTATTCTGTGTACTAAAATGACAAAACTCATTTAGATTTGTATAATGTGACATTCATAGCCAGGATGCCAGCAATGAAAGACTAGTAACTTCTCATCCAAGCCTCTTAGATATTGATGGCAATCTTCACAAAGCACTTAGCAGCAGTTTCTTTGTGTACTGGGCCAGGCATTCACAGCCTGAATTCCTAGTGACTCCCCTGCAAACACCACAATACATAACAGGCTGTTAGCAGGCAACTATTATAAATCATGACATCATTCTTGGCCAGTCAAGATAGTTTTTTTTCCGAACATTTCAAGTACTTTTTTTCACAGGAGGCTGTCTCATACAAACAGGTTTAAAATTCTGCAGTACTAAGTTCAGTCAGCATAGTTCATTTTATCACATAGGGTTTTCTCTAATTTTATTACAAAGTCAAGCATTTTTATTTTAAAATCAAGTTGCATTTTAAAAAAAACAGAAATTCACAACATGATCTACAGTATGTTTATTAGCACAATTCCTGTGTCTCTAATGCTTTATTCATTTCGTTTTTGATTATTAGGTAGGTGTACTAGACAATAATATGCCTATTTTCAGGCATGACCCAGAATAATTACAAACATCAAACAATTTTACTTAATACTGAAGGTAACAATAAGCACAGCTGAGACAAAAATTAAACAGCAGATAACAGAACAAAGTAGAAGCAGGAAGTCCATTATAATTCAAGTACAGACATATAGAAGTACATTGGCTCTGGCAGATAGGCAAATTAGTAATACAGTAAAGGGCATCAGGTACAGGAACATTTATAAGAAGAAGGTATAGGTGAGATTGAGACAGCCTAAAATTAAACAAAAGGGAATTCCAAAGCTTCGGAGCAAAGAAGGAAAAGGCTTGCTCACCCATACTAGTAGAGCAGTTAGGAATAGTCAGGAGTGAGAGGTCACTGGATCTCAGGGGGTGGGCCTGATCAGGTTGTTAATAGGGCAACCAGGGTGGTAGGTTTAGATGATCTAACATTTTGTCAGTAGTGCAGCTGAGGGTGTCAGGGAGTACACCATGCCATTCCTCCCCCATCTCGACCCCCTGCCGGCAACCAGAACAGCCCTCCTCTCTCGTCTCCATCATGGTCAGCCAGTGACACAGCTGTCACGTCAATGAATGAGTGCATACCTGTGCAAGTACGCACTCATTCATTCACAGCTCAGTCAGCGGCCAGCTGTGGTGGAGAGTGGAGGGCTGTGCCGGTCACTGGCTCGGGGTCCAGATGGGGGGAACAGGCTGGTGGGGCACTACCTGCTGTTGTGGGGGGGTCCACTAGACACAAGGAAATAGACCAGTACCTTGTTCTATTACAGGGGAATGGAGATAGATAGAGGAGTTAACTAGACACCAGGGAACGCTATGTAACTTCTAGGGGTTTGGGATGGGGGACCACTGGACACCAGGGAAACTTGTTACATTATGTCAGGTGGGTGAGGGAAGGGACCACCTTGCGGAGGAGTTATGGGATAACAGATGGACCAGACACTGAACTTCAGGTTCAACACACAATCTCTGTGCGATGTTTATTCAAAATACAAGAAATAGCCTTCTGCAATGGAATATTTCTTCTTCAGTACATCAGTTTGCAGCACCAAACTTTGAATGTCCTTTCTCTGCACTTAGCCAGCACCTACTAATCTCTGATCCCCATTAGCTGAGATGTACCCACAACCCTTATGCAGGCCTCATTTGCTTACATAGTGGGGGCCCAAAAAGAAGAAAAACAAGCTATAAACAAAGAACCTCAATGCAGAATCACTGAAAGAACAGTTAACCCAAAGGTCATTGGTAAAAAATCAAGTTTCAAAGAAGTACAACATCATACATACTTCCATAATGCAATGCATCATGGGATATATGCAAATTACCATGACTGTTTCTGGCTTAAGTTTACAACTATATATATATGTGTATGTGTGTGTGCATTTTAAATAACACAACTAGCTTAGTTTCTATAATGGTCACCTAGTATTTTTTACCATTATCAAAAACACCTAGTGCCATGGTATTTTCAACATTACAGGTTTCATAAACATAAGGTATATTATGACATAGTGCTATTACATACTACATGCAACAACGATTAACATAACCTGTTTTACATACATCTGGAGGTCACCACAACACCCTCCCTGTATGAGGACCTAAGAGGGAAAAGAAAAATTAAAGAGGACACTGTAGCATAGTCAAGGGAGCGAGAAGGGGGTGCCTACAGGTGGCCAACCTTATGGACTAGAAATAGTAAAGGATAGATTAGGCTTAGAAATAGAAGAACTGTTGCAACAGATTTTAAGAAAGGGTCAGTCCTTGAAAGCGGCAGGAGCTCCCGGTCGCACACCTCATCAGGTGGAACCAGAACAGGGTCACAGCTGGTTCACCCATCCCTAATATTTATCTTTTTTAAGGCAAACCCATTTTACAAGAGCAATACGACATTTCAGGGATGTGGGTTGTTGCCTGAAAAGAGCACTTCCCAGGTACTGAAAGCACCCAGTGAAAGTGCCTCATGCCTTAGTAAGTACCTGGGACATACTCTTACCAGGTAACAATCCACACCCCATTATGTTTTACTGCTGAAATAACAAAAATGATTGGTTTACAATAAATGATGCTAAGCATGATAGGGGAAGGCCTGGCTAAAAAGAAGGGTGACTTGTTTTTTTTTATAGATGAAAAGATTAGGGTTTAAAAATAGTGGTTACATAATGTCCATGCGATAAGAAAAAGCAAAGTGTCTACATAACTGGGTATGTGCAGTCGAAATGTCATGGAATGATGTGGGCAATTTTGCTGGCGAGGTGAATAACAAAGATGACAGGGCATCTTTAAACTATCTCTCAATCAGTTTGTAGCCAGGTGGGGATATAAGCACATTCTATGGAGGTGCCATCCAAATGAAACCACTGGAAATACTTGGCCTCATGTAAGGTTAAGTAATAATGAAAAAAATGAGGTTATTGTAATCTACCCAAGATTTTGGGCTGGACTAGTTTGTCATATGCTGTCTTGGTTGACTTGTCTAACCAAAGAAAATGATGCAATAACAGATGTAACTGCTTAAGTCAGGTTAAAGGTAACACAATGTTAAGCATCCTCATAGGGTAGATTAAGCAAGGCAGGATGTTCCTTTTAATAATAGCTGCTCTATCTCAGAGTGTCTGGGGGAAACTTTGCATTCTTATCAGGTCCTGTTCAAGTTTTTGCACTACTGAGTCTGGTATCTATTTAGGAAACTGGAACTCAGAATCCTGAAACTCACAGGACCGAGTTCAGTATACCGGTATGTACAAGCTTGACAAGAAGGAAGCTGGTGCTGACCAGGGTAAGGTAGCAGATGTGATGAACCACTACCCTACCCCAAGTCAGGCACCACAAGAGAGGGGAGGATGTGGAAGCTGGCCGAGCTGCTCCCATGGCATGGAGGGCTAAGCCACTAGCAGCTCTGCCAGCATGATGTTCCAGACCTGGGTTCTGTTCATAGGGTGAAAATTCTTGAGAAGCACTCTTCTGCCCCTTGTAACCTTTTTAACCTACTCCGTGGTCCAGTCCCCCTCAGAGTTGGTTATTTTAGTTACTGGAGGTGTGGGGTTGTGATGCCCCTGCATTGCATTTTAAGACCTTTCGGTCTTCCAAAATTTGTTTTCCCAGACTCAGGCTTAAAGAGTTTGGGAGACCGAGTTTGGGGATTTCACAGGTAATCCCTCAATCTATGTTCAGAGATTTCAAAGTTGTAAGGTTTGGAGAGAGTTTATCCCTAGATAGTTAAGAGACTTGGATTCCTATAAAAGGCCTAGGGGCTCTAGCTTAGATCTATCTACCTGAGAGAAAAGAAGGAGGATAACCGATTTCAACAGCTTACACTTGTAGGCTGAAAAAATGCTGAATTCCTCTATTACCATCAGAGCCTCAGAAATAGAATTTGGGGAGTCTGATAGGTGCAGAAGAATATAATCCACATATGTAGACAGTGTCAATTCTTTGTACCCTACATGGATGCCCCACATTCCCGGGGCAGCATTGATTTTGCGGGTGAGGGACTCTATAAATAGGTTATAAAACAGGGGAGAGAGACACCCCTGTCTAGTGCCCCTTGTGAGAGAAAAGGAGTCTAAGAGAACTCCATTACACATAATCCTGGCCAATGGAAATCGATAAAGGAGTCTAGGAAAACTCCATTACACATAATCCTGGCCAACAGAAATCAATAGAGGAGTCTAAGCCAAATAATAAATGACTCAAGGAAGTTGTATAAATCCAGAACAAAACAGAAGGTAGCTCCACGAGACTCTGTCAAATGATTTTTCCATGTTCAGGGAGACCAACACTGTACTGGCGTTGGTCTCCCTGGATGCAGAAACTAGATGGTGAACCTTACGTAGGTGATAGCGTGACAATCTGCCAGCCATGAAACCGTCTTGGTCAGGAGCAATTAAGGTACTCCATACTTTGCTCAACCTGGCAGCTAAAACCTTGGCTAAAATCGTGATATTTACGTTGAGCAAGGAGATGGACCTCTAGCTCTCTGGTCTCTCAGGGTCCTTTCCAGCTTCCGGAATCAAACAGATTCGTGCTTCAAAATGTTGGGGTTCCTTTAAGTTGTGTTTACATAGATAATTATAAACCCGGGTTACGACTGGAGATAATTCAACCAAGAAGGTCCTATAAAAATTAGAAGAGAAACCATTTAACCCTGGTGCCTTATCAGCGGCCAGGTCTGAGATGGCCATTCTCACTTCCTCTTCTCTGATAGGGCCTGCTAAGACTTCTTGTTGAGTCTTAGTGAGTCTAGGAAAGGAGAGATTGTTTAGAAACTGAAACATCTTCTGTTCAGCCGAAGAGAGATCTAAGTCTTCAGTGGAAAGATAGAAGAAGTAATCTCTAAAGACTTGAACCATCCGCCTTAGGGCAGTCAATAAATCTCCTGCTAAAGGATCCTGTATGCCTGTATCCATTTAGACATTTCTTGTTGGCAAAGGTGAAGGGCCAGCAAATGACCGGTCCTTTCCCCCTGCCACAAGTTGGTGGCCCTCATCTTAGCGAGGTGTTTACTTGTACATTCCAGTAAAATACCCATATACTTGGCCCAAAGTTGAGCTAAGCGGGTACAAATCTCTTCAGTGGTTGTGGGGTGGAGATCTTTCTCTTAGGTTCTAATCGGGTTGTGGGGTGGAGGTCTTTCTCTAAGGTTTTAATCAATTGCAGCAACTGAGTGGATTCCTGCTCTTGCATTTTATTTATTTATTTATTTTATTTATTTATTTATTTATAAATCAGATTTACAACCTTTGAGTCAGAGACTCATTTACAAAGGCACCTCGTCACAGGGAAGGTAGACAACATATGACAGTGGAAGACAAAGAGGATGATACAAGTGTGGTACAGCAGAGGTAATATACACAGCAATTCCATAATTACATAGAAGAAAATAGGTTTGCAATTAATTACAGGTTCAACCAAAACATTCTCAAGACAGTATAATAGGCCCACTCTAGTGTATTTATGGAGCAGGTACCTGGGAGGTGAGGACCATGACCGGGGGGGGGGGGCAATCCGAGAGGGCATTGTCAGATACAGAGAGCCAGAAAGAGTGCAGTCTCTAGGACAGTCAGGGGCACCTACAGACCCGAGTGTCCATGAGGTGTTTCTGGAAGGCAATTTTAAAGGGGCCTATTTTGGGGATGCTAGTGATATGATGGGGGAGACAGTTAAACCAGGAGGGTGCTCTGTAATAGAAGGACCTTTGGGCGAGCGAGGTCCTAGCTCTTGGAACCTGGAAGGTGGCCTTGGCTGCGCTTCAGGTGGCAACCATCTAGGAGGCTGGTTTTAGGGATGCGGTAACCCTGGGAGGGGGAACCCAAGAAGTGTTTTTTTGGCCAGTATACAGGTGTATTAGCACAGGCGCTCCTTGAAGGAGGGTAGATTTGAGGAGGAGTAGAGTTGGCATGTGTGAGTTCTGCGATGGGCACCTGTCAGGAGCCTACAGGCCTTTTTTATTGAGGTCTGGACATTAGAGAGGGCGGTGTTGTCAGCCGCAGCATAGATAGGAAGCCCGTAGTCAACCAAGGACAGGATAAAGGAGGTAATAGCCAGCCAGAGGGCAGCCTGAGGGAGACAGTCTCTGTGGTGGTATAGGAGATCAATCCAGGTGTTTACTGCAGTGGACAGGGTTTTGAGGTGGGCGTGGAAGGTAAGTGTCGAGTAGAAGGTGATGTCCAGGTATTTGTATGCTGTAACTTGCTCAATGGGGTGTTTGGTGTTGGTAAGGATGTGTAGGGGGGCATTACTGGTGGTGCTCTGACGGTGGGCGAAGAGCATGGATTTAGTTTTTTGAGGTTCAGAACTAGGCGGTGGTAATGGAACCATTTTTCAGCTTGACTGAAAATGATCTGAAGGGAGTCCTGGACGGTGGTAGGGTCAGGGTGGGCGGCGACAAGGACCGCGTTGTCGGCATATAAGAGCATTTTGCCTGAGCAGGTACTGGGAAGAGTGTTGAGAAAGACTGAACAAAGTAGGGCACATGATGGACCCTTGGGAGACACCGGAGCAAACAGGTAGCGCGATTGATAGGGTACCGTTTATCTTGACCCATTGGGATCTGTCATGGAGGTAACTAGAGAACCAGGCAAGGGGGCCTGATGAGGACCCCACATTTTGGAAGGAGTTGAGCAGGAGGTGATGACACACAGTGTCAAAGGCCTTAGACAGGTCTATGAACACTGCCCCGGTAACGTCACCCGAGTCAAGTGCAGAGTGTATGTGTTGTGAGAACTCCAGTAGGGCTGACATAGTGCTGTGTCCAGGGTGAAAGCCATGCTGCTCTGGACACAATATGTTGTATTTGGTGAGGTATTCCATGAGTTGGGTGGAGACTATTTTTTCAAGGGCTTTAGAGAGAGGAGGGAGGATGGAGATTGGCCTGTAGTTATTTGGTATTGTGCGATCTCCATTCTTATGAATTGGGGTGATTTCAGCTGATTTCCAGGCGCTTGGGAACTGACCAAGACAAAGGAACCAGTTTAGCAGGTCAGTAAGAGGGGCTAGCATGACATCCAGGGTTAGCCGGAGAATCCTGGAGTCGACTGGGTCGCATTTGGGATTGTGGCAGGAGAGGGCTTTTAGTAGGAGAGGTTTGGCTATATGGGGGGATATGGTGTGGAAGAGAAATGGGGGGCACTCCAGGCCAGGAGGGATTGAAGGAATAATCGGGTCAAAGAAGTGGGTAGGTAGGACGGAGCTGAGATTGGAGAAAGTCGTGTTGAGGCATTCAGCAATGTGTAGGGGGTCAGTGGTGATACTGCTATTGACCACTATCTGGGATGGGGGGAGCAGGGTTTCCATTGAGCTCCTTAATATTGTCCCAGAATGCACATGCTGAGCCCCAGGAGGAGGCCAGGGTGGTTTGGTAGTGTTTGGCTTCTGCTTGCCATATGGCCCAGGTGCATTTGTTATGATCAGCGTTATAGGCCTGTCTGTCCGCAGGCCTGCCTGACTCCACTGCGATATGCCATAGGTTGTCTCTCTGTTTCAGTTGTTTAATGAGAGTGGGTAAGATCCATGGGGCATTTTGTCATTTGGGGAGGGTGCTGGTAAATGGGGCAAAGAGGTCACAGGCCTTGCAGAAGGCACTGGTGAGGTAGGCTAGAGCGGTATCTATATTGGTTGAGAGAGAGATTGGGGTCCAGTCTGTTTGGGATAGGTGCTGCTTTAATTTACTAAGGCCCCCTGGGCAAAAACGGTCGTGGGAGGTGACTTGGGGCATGGGTTTTTGTCTGGATGAAGACCAGTGACAGAGGAAGGGGGAGAGGTCGCTGAGTGAGTTAGCTAGGATATTAGCATCCTTTATTTTGTGGGGGTGATTGGAGACAATTATATCAAGGAGGGAACTGGTGCCACCTGACTGACTGAGTCTGGTCGGAAGTGTGACTAATTGAAAGAGATCAAGTGTGGTGAAGGTGTCCTTTATATGGGTGGTGGTGGAGCTAAGCCAGTTGACATTAAGGTCACCGAGGATGAGCTGCTCAGCTTTGTGAGGCAGTATGGGTAGGTAGTCAGTGAGGGAGTGGACTGCTGGTCCCTGATTCCGCGGGGGTGTGTATGCAGTAGTGAGATAAAGAGGGACCCTGTCCGGGTCAGGGGAGATTTTTATGGTGATAGCTTGGGCCCCATGATCGAGGTTGGGGGTCAGGAGAGCATGGCTGAGGAGGGAGTCACGGAGGAGACTGCACATCTGCCCCCACACTTGCCAGCTCTGTCTTCCCTAAAGATGGTGAAACCAGGGAGGGAGGGAGACAGCTGAGTCAGGGACTGATGCAGAGAGCCAGGTCTCCACTATGGCAATGATATCAGGCCTGTGTTGCACAACCCAGCACTGCAGTGCGGCAGTTTTCTTTGGAAGACTGCAGATGTTCATTGAGGCAATGCGAAGGCCACATCCAGTTGGGGGTTGGGGTAGAAGACCCAGGGCCAGGGTTGGGGTGAACACTCCCAGAGAACAGAAGAAATAGGGTGATTAGCCTGAGTAGTGGGCTGTGATGGCGGTTGCTGCTGCATTGGACCTGGTGTGGGGACCTGGTGGAGAGCGTACAGGGGATGGGCAAGCAGCTGAGGGCAGGAATGGCCAGGATGGGCTGAGTCCAGTTTAACCAGTGGTTGGGGGGGTGGGAGAATGGATAGGTGGGGGATGCAGTGGGGTGATCTAGTGTTCCAGTGTGCGTGGGGAGATGGGATGGGGAGGAGGGGGAGTGGGGTACAGGGTGAGGGTATGTATGGCTGAATAGGGTGGAGAGTAAGATAGGAGGATGAATGCAAGGAAATTGAGCATGAGGGTCTGTTTGCCCATGGTAGAGAGATGTCTCTGGTATTCGGTGGGCGGAGATACCCTGATAAGTGTGATTACTGCAATGGTACAGGGGTAGTGCCGAGGGGCTGTAGCTCAAAGTTGACTTGGGACACCAAGATTGTCTGTTTTAGAGGGGTTAAGTAGGTAGTCCAGGAAGGTGAGGAGACTGGCAGTAGATTAAACCTGAGCAACATAGATTATGTTAAGGGGATTTGATACAAAGAATGGAGGCAGAAATAGTACAGCTGAGAGTGGAGTAAGGACTATGACAGGCAAGGAGGAAAAAAAAAAGGAAACACTTTACTAAGGTGAGTGTTTATATTGGGCAGCAGAAAGGGCCAATGGAAAGGGGGGTATGTTGAGGAGGAGGGGCTAAAGTGTATGTAATGGGGACGTGAAAAAATACAGTCCCAGAGGTAAAGGTTTGGACCTGCCGAAATTTAACTATAGCCACCATGCTGAAAGGCACCTAAAATCGTAGTTCTGAACCCGAAAAGGAGCTCCAATCAGCAAACGGATTCACTGCAGGGCAGGCCAATTGGCTACGGGCAGTAGAGTCACCAAACCAATTGTGAGTTAGTGGTTAGAGGACCAGGATAGTGATATCTACCTCTGCAATGATCCGGGTGAGGGAACCAGGAGGGCGGCTGTTCGGAGCTGGTGCAGTCGGGCAGGCGGCGGTAGCGGCCATGAAGCACCGCCTCTTGGAAGCGGGGCACCGCTCGGGCAGAGAGGACCTAGAGGGAAGAGAAGACAGCAGGTTAAAGTAGGGGATGAGAACAAAAGAGCAGGGCAGGGGGCTTGTCAGCATGCTATCAGAAGGGGGTGGAGGCGTTCAGGAAAACAAAAGCCAGGAGCTGAAAGAACAGACAGGGGAGGGGTTAGAGGGATTAGCATTAATGAGTGTGCAATTAGCCTAGGGATACTGAGAGGCGAGAGGGGGTAGGGAAGGTTACAGTCAAAGTTAATTTAGCAAATTGGTCAAACGAAAAGTTTAGAGAAAAGTAGGTTGGCGGAGGCAATAAAGTAAGGCAAGTGCTCGTGGAGGTGTAGGTTAGAGGGAGAAAATAAAGTGTGGCAAGTATGCTTGGAAATGTGAGGGCAGTGTTATTCGAGAAAGCAGTGGGACAAAGGGTAGAGAGGTTAAACTGTAGGGGCAGGAGAAAGGCAGGTACTTTGCAGAAATGGATATTAGGTAAAATGCAAGCTAAACACAGCAAAATTGTCTAAGGGATTAAGGAATAATATAGGATGCAAAACAGCAATATAGAAGGCAAAACAACGTACAATTCAATAATAAATACAGTCCCAGAGGTAGAGGTTTGGACCTGCTGAAATTTAACTACAACCGGCGCCTAAAATCGTAGTTCTGGAGCCATACAGCAGCTATTCCGATAATCTGCCCACGTCAGGTTCATTTCAAAGCTGCCCACAATTGATCTAAAAATAGAAAGCAGTCCCAGTTCTCTCAAATGGAAGAGAGAATGAACTGCTTCAGTTCAGAGACTAAGGTCGGATGTTGAAGCTAACAGGCATTAAGAGTCCAGGAATGGTCCCTGTCAGCAATAAGGGGGAGATCAAATAATAAAGAAATAGGGGCATGGTCAGTACGTGCTTTTGTTTCTATGGAGCTGGAATATACTGAGGGGAGCAACTGCTTACTAACCAAAAAGTAATCCAGCTAAGAATAAGAATTATGTGGTATAAAATGAAATGTAAATTGCCTGACCCCCGGATTCATTAACTTCCATGGGTCTTTCAGGCCTAACTGATCAAAACATTCCTGAAGAGCAGGGAACAAGTCATCCTGGGGTTTATTGAAAGGGTCTGAATCATTTTGATAAACGAGATTCCAGTTGCCGCCCAAAATGGCTGGCAAATGTGACAATGGAGCCAAAACAGAGATTAATTAAAAAAAGGAAGCGGGGACCATATATAGAGCCAAATACAACTTCCACTTGTCTGAGACTTTCATGCACTAAGAGATATCTTCCCTCTGAGGCTGTCTGTTCAGTCAAAAGAACAAATGGTAAAGTCCTAGTGATTAGAATTGCCACTCCTCTCTGTAGGGTACTATGTCCCGCACAGTAGGCATAACTGACCCACTCCTGCCTAAGAAGTGAAATCTTCTGTTGGGGATATGTGTTTCATGCAAAAAAGTTATTTGCACATGATACTTCTTCAAATGCTTCAGTAGGCAATGAAGCTTCTCCTTTGATTGCCCACTCTTTATATTCCAAGAAAACAACCTAAGTGAATCGGTCATATTAAAATATGTTAACTGTCAAGGAAATATACCCCTGTGAGCAAACAAGGTGTCCTACTAATAAAGAAAGGAAGCCCCTTCCTCCCAATACATCCAATCAACCTGAGACAAACAAAATGAAGCAGCTATGTACAGTCGGATTATTTAACCCATCAGCAGACCTAGGTCCTGTAAGCCTCCTCCATGGCTTTTGGCCCATGATGTGCCAGTTGCAGTTCAGCTCACCATAAAAATCACCCCCAGCAAAGAGTATAAGCCTGCTCCAAAACAGATATGCCTCCTTTAATAATGAAGAAGCTAGTTATGTGGCAGAAGGGGTGCAGTGCATTCAGGAAGTAGCACATAAGAGTATGGACGGGTGCTGAAAGAAGTGTATTTAAACAATCCTGCAACAAAACAAATCCTATGGTTTTTCTAGTGCAAGATCTGTGTCTCTTTGACTTTTCTCAGAATATGTGCCCAGTCAAGAAATTTAATCATTCGAAAGATGACTGGACAAGGTGACAAGCCAGGTGCTGGCTTGGGGCAAAGTGCACAGTGTGCTGTTTTTATAATCTACGAGGGACTGATCGGGGAAGGGTATACAACCTTGAGGCATAGTTTTTGGAGGAATTCCAGAATGTTCGTGCCCTCTTCAGCCTCCAGCAACCCGAGCAGTACCACATTTTTTCTTCGGCTACCGCCTTCCAGATCTTCAGCTTTTTCCTCCAATTTAGATGCTTTTCATCCAAGGGCCGAAAGCTCAGGATCTGTTCTATTCTGCCAGTCGTCAACAGAGCTGATCCGTACCTCTGTACCGGACACTCATTTGGATAGTCCTTGAAGAGCAGGTTGAAAAGATCTGAAAACAGCCATTAACACCAATATTACTTCTTTAATATAAGTGAGCTCCATAAAAAATGCTTGATCATAAGCTCCGTGGATGTTGCTGAACCTGAGAAAGCCGGGGAGGTGCTACGCCAAGTCCGCTTAGGTTCAAGAGCCCAGGCCTGAATTGTGGAGGCCTGTTCCAGAGTAGCTGAGGAAAGATTCTCCATGAGAGCTGACTACACTAAATCTGTCATCTTGATGTTGTAGGCTATATGAGAAGGTAAGATAGCACTCGAAGAATCCAAATAATGCAGGAAAGACTGCAAAAAAAAAAAAAGCAAATATTGAGGTGATTGCAACAGAGCTAAAAAGCAAAGCTGCTATTGCTTCTTACACATCATGTGACTCCTTATAATTGGTTTTATTTAATTTTGATAGCCGGGTAGGTCCACTGGGACCATTAGAGTCCCTTTTTCAGAGGCAACCCATGAGTAATTACCGACAACACACTGAGTCAGCTTAAAATAAGACCTTGGGCCCCTTCTGTTCAACGCCTACGTATCTGACATAAGGACAGGAATCAGGAGTGAGATGAGTCTCTTTGCAGATGACTTGAAACTGGGGGCGGTGGTGGATGGGGAGGAGGGAGGTGGCCCTACAGGGGACCTGGAGGCTCTGGAAAGATGGTCTAGAAAGTGGAAGCTGAGGTTCAATGCAGGGAAATGCAAGGTACTCCACCTGGGGCCAGAAACCCAGGTCAAGTGTACACCCTGGGAATGCTACAAGTCTCGATGGCTGAGAGGGACCTGGGGGTGGTGGTGGATGTCAAGATGAACAACTCTGAGACTTGTAGGAGGGCAGCAGCCAAGGCCAACAGGATGCTGGGATGCATCGCTAGGGGATCACCTCCAGAAGGAGGAAGTGATACTCCTCTGTATAACTGCTTGGTGAGGCCGCACCTTGAGTACTGCGGCAGTTTTGGAGGCCACACTTAAAGCGGGACATTAACCTCCTGGAGAGGGTCCAGAGGAGGGCAACCAAAATGATTTGGGGCTTGGGGGACAGGACCTATGAGGAGAGGCTCGAAGAGCTAAATATGTACACATTGGAAGAGAGAAGGGACCGGGGGGACATGATAGAGGTCTTTAGGTACATGAGGAGGGTAAATAGGGGAGGAACAGTCGGGGTGCTTCGAAGGAAGGGGGAAGGGGCCACTAGAGGGCATGGCTGGAAGCTGGAGGGGGGAAGATTCAGGGGAGAAAGGAGGAGGTGCTACTTCACTGAGAGGGTGGTGGAGCCATGGAATGCACTGCCTAGGGGGCTGGTGGAGGCAGAGACAGTGGAGGGGTTCAAGAGGGGGTGGGACAGGTACAGGGGAAGGGTTCTGGAAGCAAAATCCAATGCAGCAAGAATATCCGGAACTGGGAAGGGAGAAGCCAGAGAAGGCGAGGGGGACAGCAAGGTCAGCACCCAGGTTGGGGACTGACCAAACGAGCAGACACAAAAGACCATTAGGCCTATTCTGCTGGCATTTTAGTATGTTAATAAAATAGTGGGATCTATGCCAGCCCAGTGGCACTGGAGGTTGAGGCACTGGTCGCTACACCTCGCACCACTCCATCGACCCAGGATTGGGAATGAGCTTGGACCACCAGAGGTCGGCAGGGGCAAGGGAGAATCGAACACCCGGAGGACTGCTCTCCTATCTCGGGGGGAGAGAGGATTGTCGTCCCACTCATTGACTGCCCTCTGGTGGTAGCCGGAGGGCAGTACGGGTTGGGAGACACGTGCCGGTGTCACTGCATCAATGGAGGAGGGGAGGGGGGAGAAAAGGAGGAAAAAGGGATCTGGCAGGCTCCATGATGACCCTGCATCCCTGTTCCACCCTCCAGCTTCTGGATTGTGCTCTGAGGGGGAGAAGGCCAACATTCTCCTCCGTGGCCATGCTGCAGGGGGTTAACCATGGGGGAAATACCAGGGGATCAGCATGAGCAGGGATGCTTGGGGCAGGAGGATGAATCCCTCTGAAAAAGGGCCATAGCCACCTGCCATGCTCCAGTGAACAAATAGAATAATAATAAAAAAAAAACAGTGGAGTCTTCATACAATGACAATTTGTGAGTTACAATGCGTAATGTGACATTTGTAGAAACATTAAGATAAAAATAGGTGCAGTGACAATTTAGGCAAGTGAAACAGATTATTTAAGTTAACAAATGCAGTAATTAGGAGGGAGCAGCCAAATGTCCTAGCTTAAGGCACCAACAAGGGTGCCAAAGCAGCGAAAAAGGATGGTGCATCTATGCTGGGACTATAAATAGAACCGAGAAATACTGCTACCTGTATCGAACCTCTGGATTCACACCTCATGCAAACATTAAAAAAGGGACCAAGCAACCCATCAAAATAATAAACCTCTCTTCTTTTAGCGCTATCCCCCAGCACTGTAGATTTGTGTGACCCATTCCCTTTGAAAAAGCATAATTTGCTCCCCCTGTATATTGGTCTGCTGCAGGTAAGCCACTGAAGCACCTAATTTTTTAAGATGCTTTAAAATAAAATACTTTTAACCTTTCAATTGCTCCCTTTTAACATGCCATGTAATAAACTGAGAGACACTAGCCATAAAGTAAAATGGAAAACAAAATGGAGTTGTAGCCCTTAGAGAAACCCAAACTGAAAGGTAGCAAAGTGCCACCTGTACGATCCAGAACCCACCAACTCACCCCCCCCATACAAGAACACCCACCGCACAAGAACAAGTATAACATCAAATGAGAAACAACCAAATATTGAACAGAAAACACTGATCTCACCAAACCCTTCCAACCCCAAGGACCCCCCCCATAAACACCTTTGGTTCACAATTGCCCAGCAATGGCTCAGGATCGGCTCCAGCTTGAGCACCTGAAGGAGACTGAAAAAAAAAACCGGTCCTCTATCCCGATCTGCCACAAACAGGAGGGTGGGGAGCCCAGGGACTCAGGCAAGACAAAACAGCTGGGTGAAGGCAAAAGAAAGCCTTCTGCAAAAAAAGCATCCTCCAACCCCACCTTCACAACAAGCAAATCCAAACAGTAACCCAGGATCATAAAATAACTCAAAGCTCACCCTCCCATCATATGAGCAAGGTCCAGTGTTTGAGAGCCCTATAAAACACAAATAATACAACATGAAAACTTTTATTGAAACACAATAAAAGGGAGAGTTCAAATATGTCCAAGCATCTCAGTCCATAAGAATAAAGGACTTCTGGAGGACCAGCAGTAACGTGACCAAAACATAGTCCCAGGCAGCATCCCCTAATACCCAAAGACTGCCAAGAAAGCATAACCCAAATAATATGATCACCTCCAAAGATCATTCGATTCTCCTCTCAGTAATGTTGGCCATATACTAGGTGCAAAGCCAAACTGCGAAAAGGGAAGTGGCAAACAGTGCACCAGCAGTTAGGGAATAAATGAAAAAAAAACTCATTAAAGTAGAAACCATGGTGATGACACACTGGTGTAAAAATCTAACAGGAATCATCCTCATAGAGAACATAGAGAAAGGTAAGGGTGACAAAGTTCTGACACCACCAACAATAAAAATTGACTCCAATATAATTTGATGCATACCATAAAAGTTCTGCATAGTCCTAGTTCATGGCAACTGCCATCAGGCAGTCCAACCTGTAGTTGGCGCTAAAACCAAGAAACAAGTCACGTAACTACTAACAATCAGGACAACTACACATTTTATAGAAAATTAGCATGGAAGAGAAAACAGAGAAACAAACTGCATGTGTGTAGAAAGCAAAGGGTTATTAGGCTATAGACAGTCGCTCAATGTCTCTATCAGGGGTACAGCTGCCTCCTTGATGAGGAGCTGGGAACAAATCAGGGAAGACAGTCCAAAGCTCCAACTTGGCTTGGTCAGCCGAGGAGAGTTGCTTCTGCTTCTGAGCTGAATGAATGATTAGATGAGCAGGGTATAACATCTTGAAAGAGAAGTGAGCTGCATAAAGCCTGTTTTTGATGTCTCTATAGGCAGCATGCAGGAATCACACCTGAGGGGCGAAGTCATGAAATATAAAAATGCATCTGCCCTGCCAGTGCAACTTCTTCAACTCCCACACTTTAAATAAAATACCTAATTTCTCAAGGTAATTGAGATGCCCGAAGGTCATGGTCTCTCCATTTCTTGAGGAGGCAGATGAAGTGAGCAGTGTGCCTATAGAAACATAGACTTTGACGAAAGATAAGGACCACTTGGCCCACCCAGTCTGCTCATTTTCCTACCTAATGGATAAGCTGCAGATCCTAGTTAACCAACAGCCCACTTCCTCCTACCCTCCCCCAGAATTGCCATATGTCTGTCCCATGCATTCTTGAATTCCCCCACTGTTTTTGACCCCACGACCTCCTCAGGAGGACATTTCATGCTTCTACCACCCTCTCCATGAAAAAATACTTACTCACATTGCCCCTGAGCTGTCCCCCCTCTATCTTCAAATTGTGCCTCCTTATTCTTGCACATCTCTTTTTCTGAAATATGCTACCGTCTTGGACTTTGTTGATTCCCTTGAGGTACTTGAAAGTTTCTGTCATATCTGCCCTCTCCCTCCTTTCCTCGAGGGTATACATATTAAGCTCTTTTAATCTCTCTTCATATGGCTTCTGTTGCAGACCCTGCACCATTTTAGTTGCCTTCCTCTGGACAGCCTCCATCCTGTCTATGTCCTTGTGGAGATGGGGTCTCCAGAACTGTATGCAGTACTCCAGATGGGGTCTCATCAACTGTCTGTACAGAGGGATAACAACTTCCTGTTTTCTACTGGTGATGCCTCTCTTTGTGCATCCCAGTATCCACCAGCCCTCCTTACTGCTGTCTTCTCACGTTGCTTGCCAACCTTTAAGTCATCTGATATGACTACTTCCAGGTCCCTTTCCATTTTTGTTGTTGTTAGTACCTCTCTCCACCCCCCCATTATGTACTCTTCCCCTAGGTTTTTGTTTTCCAGGTGCATTACTTTGTACTTCTTTGCATTGAATCTAAGCTGCCATACTTTTAACCATTCCTCCAACCTTGCCTAGTCCCTTCTCATCCTTTCCACCCCCACTTTTATATCAACCCTGTTGCAGATCTTTGCATCATCTGCAAAGAGGCATGCTTTTCCTTCCAGTCCCTCTGCAATGTCACTTATGAAGACATTAAAGAGGACTGGTTCCAGTACTGAACTCTGTGATACCCCACTAGTAACCCCCCTTTCTTTAGAGTGGACTCCGTTTACTATTACCCTCTGTGTCCTGTGGTCCAGCCAATGTTTTACCCAGGCTAGCACCCTGGGACCCACTCCCAGGCCCGCACAATAACGTTAGCAGGCTGTCGAGTGAGGGGCCTGCTTTTTTCTGTAATAACTTTTGCAAGAAAAGGATGTTATCCAGGCCATCCACCATATCCGGCAGGCCCACCAGAACTAAATTATTATGTCTGCTGTGCCCTTCCAGATCTTCAAGGCACTCTACTAATCAAGACACCTTTTTATGTAGGGGTGATAGCCTTGGGTTCCAATTGGGCCTGCTAGTTCTCTACAGCACTCTCCTGGGCCTGAGAATTCCCTACTCTTCTTGTTAGTTCATCCAGGGCTGGGTGGAAAGAATGAACCTCGGAGGTGATGTCCATGATGACATCCTTCAAGCTTCTCAGCACTGGTCCACAGTAAGCAGCTGTTTAGGCACATTTGGGTGCTCCGATAATGACTGCGAGATCATAACAGGATCATAATCCTCCTCAGGCACAACAGTTTCCACATTCATAAAAGTGACCTAAAAAAATTTTCTCTGGACACTGGGACATTCTACATGGCTACTGATACAGTAGCAAAGAAAACAAAAGTATAATGTAAATCGGGGAAAAAGAAATGAAAATTAACTTATTCACCATGGAGCCGATCTGTCCCGCAGTCACTAGGACAAGCACATCACATGACTCCAGCAGGCTGGTTTTTATGTTTGCTTGCACGCATGTGCAAGAAACATAGTGCCACCATACGAGAATTCATAGGTGTGCCTCCCCCAATTTCAATGCCCTGGTCCGTTTTGTAGGCACGGCTGCACCATGCCAAAGACTGTCGGAGCTGTCTATGGCAGCTTTCAGATGCAGTGGCGTACAGTTCAGAGGAAAATACCACCAAAATCAGTGGTGGTAACGTGTAGGCAATTTGCATACTGCCGACGGCCTACACGTACGTCTTCACTGCATCTGAACTATCATCGACAGTTTGTTGTCACCCCCCTTCATTTACGTACAAGCTGGGAGCCCCCCCAGCCTGCTCATGTGCTCCACTCCACCCGCGTGCACTGTATGACCGATGGGGGTGCCCAATCCCCCACCGGCTCCACTGACCCCCCCAAACAGACATCTAGGTGCCACACTGGGAGCCCACCCCAGCATGGCAAATGTCGGTATGGCTGATGGGGGTGCCCAATCCCCTGTTGGCTCCACTGCCACCCCCAAAAAATAACCTTTCAGCTGCCACGCTGGTAGCTCACCCCGTGGCAAAAGTCCCGTGTCGTCTTCCTGTAGTACAACAAAAAAAACTGTAAAAACAAAAACTGTCCCTTGTTGAATGTCTTGCCCCCTCCCCAACATGAGCCCACCCTCTGAGCACCCACCTCCCCACACTCCGCCCCCCATACTTACCTCCGGAGCCTAGCGTGACGATATTCAGTGGACTGGGAACACATCTGCACTCTTCAAAGCCGACCGTGAACTGAAGAAATGACGGTAAGCTGTATAATAGCATAAATGTTTTTTTTTTCAACTTTGGTGCATGTTCATTTTGGCGAATTTGTTCACCAAATTTTCAACATGGGGTTCTTAAAGGCTCCACCTCATGACTCAGATACTGTCCTTTTGTTATTCAATCCTGAAAGGTGATTTTGCAGTCACCGCTCGGAACCACCTTTCAGGACCTTGTAATGAAACAACAGTTTTACAGTTCATGAGGTAGGCCCCCAAAAACCCTATGTTGAATATTTGGTGAAAAAATTCCCAAAAATGACTGTTATGAGCATGCATTGCACAGTTCCTATGCACGCTCGTAAGCTCATGAATTTTTAATATTTTCACTCCAGATTTTTAACATTACCATTTTAACACACCTCCTTATGAGCAGTAAGCTGTCATTTTTCACATCTTGCCCAAAATGTGTTTTCGCGCATGTAACGCGCAATGGCGCAGTCAGTGTGCGAAATCAATGTTAGGGACAGATTAAGAAAATCACAGTGACACTGTTCATGAGCAGAGGTCTTAAAATGGCTATGTTAAAAATTTGGTGACAAAAGTCCATAAAATGACTGTGTTATGAGTGAGAATTGCGCAGTTTCCACGCACCCTTGTAAGTTCATGAATTTGTAGTATTTTCAGTCCAGATTTTCAACACTGGCATTTTTCCACACCTCCTTATGGACAGTACAGCTGTCTTTTTTCACATCATGGCCAAAATGTGTTTTCACACTTCCAGCGCAGAAATGTGTGGTCACTGTGGGAAATCACTGTTCGGAATAGATTAAGAAAATCACAGTCCCACTGTTGATGAGTGGAGGTCCCAAAATGTCTGTGTTGACAATCTGCTGTAAAAAATCCCCAAACTAATTACATTAAGGGTGTGCGTTGTGCAGTTTGTATGCAGGCTCATAACTTTACCAGTGTTTTTATATTTTCACTGCAGATTTTCAACATTGCCATTTTTTACACCTCCCCATGAACAGTACAGCTGTCTGTTTTTACATCCTGTTCAAAATGTGTTTTCGCACCTGTGGTGCTAAATGGCGTAGTCGCTGTGCAAAATCAGCTTTCAGCTAATGAACTGATATAGCCACTGTTCATAAGGTGCAGGTCACAAAAAAAAATGTTGAAAATTTGGACTGAAAATACCAAAGAACGCCTGCGGCGTTAGGGTTTCCGACCATAACGCCCCACCCTGTAGAGAATGACAGGCTTCAGGGGTGTGACTTGGGATTGTCACCTGTAATGCTCATACCATTCCACCCCCACCCACACCCTGCAGCCAGTGAGAGTCATCAAGGTGTGCCTTGGACTCTTTGGCCCCAAAGTTCACCCCATTCTCCTATACTGCACCCATCTCACCGTATTTCCTGATGGAATGGGGTGAGCATATGGCCCAAAGACCCAAGGCACACTGTGACACTTGTCGGTGTCTGCAGGGTAGGGTGTAGTGAAATGGCATGGCTGTTATATCTGATGACCCAAAGGCACACCCCAATGTACCTGTCAGTCTCTGCAGGGTGGTGGTGGGGTTGGCTTCAGTTAAATACATCACTGCCATTCCTATTATGCATCTTTCTCACTCCTACATTACCAATGCCAATGTGAGCAAACAAACAAACATTCAGCATTCCCCACACACACCCCTGTCAATCTGCACAGGGTCAGGCATTATGGTCGGAAACCCTAATGCCTTAGGTGTTCATTGGCATTTTCACTCCAAATTTTTTACATGGGTTTTTGTGACCCCCACCTTATGAACGGTGGCAATATCAGTTTGTTAGCTGAAAGCTGATTTTGCACAGTGACTACGCCATTTGGCACCACATGTGCGAAAACACATTTCAAACAGGATGTGAAAAATGACAGCTGTACTGTTCATGGGAAAGTGAAAAATGGCAATGTTGAAAATCTGCAGTGAAAATATTAAAAAAACTGGTGAAGTCACGAGCGTGAGTAGAAAATGTGCAACGCACACTTGTAATGAAATTAGTTTGGGGATTTTTTACAGCAAATTGTCAACACAGGGATTTTGGAACCTCCGCTAATGAACAGTGTCACTGTGATTTTCTTAATCTGTCCCGAACAGTGATTTCCCACAGCGACCACACATTTCTGCACTGGAAGTGCGAAAACACATTTCGACCAAGGTGTGAAAAATGACAGCTGTACTGTTCATAAGAAATTGTGGAAAAATGCAAGGGTGAAAATCTGGACTGAAAATATTAGAAATCCATGAACTTATGAGGGTGCTTGCAAAGTGCACAATGGTCACTCGTAACAGTCATTTTAAGGACTTTTTTCACCAAATTTTTAACATAGCCATTTTAACACCTCTGCTCATGAACAGTGTCACTGTGATTTTCTTAATCTGTCCCGAACATTGATTTCGCACACCGACTGCACCATTGTGCGCTACATGCGCGGAAACACGTTTTGGGAAAGATGTGAAAAATAACAGCTGTACTGCTCATCAGGAGGTGTGGTAAAATGGCAGTGTTGAAAATCTGGAGTGAGAATATTGAAAATTTTGTGAACTTACGAGCGTGCATAGCAACAGAGCAATGCTCATAAAACAGTCATTTTGGGGAATTTTTCACCAAATTTTTAACATAGCCATTTTAACACCTCTGCTCATGAACAGTGTCACTGTGATTTTCTTAATCTGTCCTGAACATTGATTTCGCACACCAACTGTGCCATTGTGCGCTACATGCGCGAAAACACATTTTGGGCGAGATGTGAAAAATGACAGCTATACTGCTGATAAGGAGGTGTGGTAAAATGGCAATATTGAAAATCTGGAGTGAAAATATTGAAAATTCTCAAACTTACGAGCGTTTGTAGGAACAGTGCAATGCATGCTCGTAAAACAGTCATTTTGGGGAATTTTTTCACCAAATTTTCAACATAGGGTTTTGAGGGCCTACCTCATGAACTGTGACACTGTTGTTTTGTAAATCGGTCCCAAAAGGTGGTTCCGTGCAGTGGCCGCGAAATGACCTTTTGGGCCCAATTAGCAAAATGACAGTGACAGAATTCATGAGGTGGGGTCCCAAAAACCCCATGTTGAAAATTTGGTGAAAAAATTCCCAAAAATGGCTGAAATATGCATCAAAGTTGAAAAACCCCTGTTTATTCCATTATGCAGCTTACCAGCATTTCCTTAATTCGTGGTCGGCTTTGAAGAGTGCAGATGTGTTCCCAGTCCACCGAAGATCATCGCGCCAGACTCGGGAGGTAAGTATGGGGTGAGATGGGGGTATGGGGAGGCAGGGTGCGCAGAGGGTGAGCACAGGTGGGGGAGGGGGGTCAGAACAGTCAGCAAGGGGGGAAGGTTTTTTATTTTCAGGTGCTTTTCTTTTTAGGAGGATGACACAGGACTTGTGTCACGCTGGGGTGGGCTCCCAGCGTGGCAGCTGGAAGGTTGTTTGGGGGCAGTGGAGCCGATGGGGGATTGGGCACCCCCATTGGCCACACGGACTGTTGCCACACTGGGGTGGGCTCCCAGCATGGCACCCGGTAGTCTCTTTGGGGGAGGGTAAACAATGGAGCCGACGGAGGATTGGGCACCCCCATCAGTCATACAGGGTGGGCTCCCAGCGTGGCACCCGATAGTCTCTTGGGGGTAAATAGTGGGGCCGACGGGCGGTTGGGCATGCCTGTCGGCAATACAGAATGTTGCCACACTGGGGTGGGCTCCCAGCGTGGCACCTGGAACTCTGTTGGGGGGGGAGCGCAGCAGAGCCGACGGGGGATTGGGCACCCCTGTTGGCCATACAGTGTGTGCGTGAGGGGGGTGCATGAACACGCAATATACGTGTGTGTGTAGGAGGAGCGCATGAGCACGCATGATCTTATTGCTGCTCACTGAAGTGTAGCTCTCCCTTTGAACTGTATGGCACTGCATTTTCAACTGCTGTCATAGACAGCTGCAGCATTCATTGGAGAACTGTGGCTGAGCCTGCAAACACACTGACTGAACTGGAAGACAGTGTGCCACACCTACGAAAACTCGGATGATGGCACTATGTTTCTTACACTATGTGCAAGCAAACATAAAAGCCTCATTGTTCCCTTTGGGTGTTTGTTGATGCTCGCCAGCAGTGTTATGTAGCATTAAGCCGCTGAACGTAAGGAGGCTTCAGTAGAAGCCTTCCACCGCGGGCTTAATGCACCTGTAACATGGCAAGCGCTCTTCAGCAGTGATCATTTGAAAGTATTTTTCCTTTAAACATACAGAGAGGACACGGTTTAGGTCATTCAGATTTTTTACGGTTAATAACTACAGAATGTCAGAACCATACCAACATATTTTATTATAGTTATGCTGCTAAACAAATGCAGGCACATACAACATTTATAGTGCAGTATAACAGATTGCATTGGTTTTTAAACCTTTGGAGGTGGTACATATTTCACTACATGTCTCGCTATTCTGCAAGGACACACTTAGAGACTGTCTTAAGTAATGCCACGTGGTATGCTGGGATTCATATATTGAGATTTTTGCATATCTAAAGTAGAGCGACCGGTAATGTCGTAATATTCTTACAAGTAACAAGTGCACTTTGTTTAACCTTGTACATGAGCAAATAGGCACATTTCTACAATACGGACACATAGAAACATAGAATTTGATGGCAGATAAGGACCGCTTGACCCACCTAGTCTGCCCCTTTCCCAACCTAATCGATAAGCTGCAGATCCTAGTTAACCAACAGCCTACTTCCTCCTACCCCCCACTAGAATTGCCTTATGTCTGTCCATTGAGTCCCTTGTGGTACTTGAAATTTTCGTTTCTCTCATGTCCCCCTCTCCCTTCTTTCCTCAAGGGTATACATATTAAGCTCCTTTAGTCTGTCTTCGTATGTCTTCTGGTGCAGACGCTGCACCATTTTGGTTGCCCTCCTCTGGACAGCCTCCACCCTGTCTGCATCTTTGCGGAGATGGGGTCTCCAGAACTGCACACAGTACTCCAGATGGGGTCTCACCAACTGTCTGTACAACGGGATAACAACTTCCTGTTTTCTACTGGTGATTACTCTCCCTGTGCATACCAGTAACCCCCAGCTCTCCTTACTACCTTCTCACATTGCTTACCTACCTTAAGGTCATCTGATATAACTATCTCCAGGTCCCTTTCCATTTTTGTTGTTGTCAGTATCTCACCCTCCATTGTGTACTCTGTGTCCTGTTGTCCAGCCAATGTTTTACCCAGGCTACCACCCTGGGACCCACTCCAAGGCTGGCAAATTTGTTTATTAATCTTTTGTGCGGGATTGTGTCAAATGCCTTGCTAAAGTCTAGGTAGGCCAAGTCCACAGCTTCTCCCTGGTCTTCTACTTTGGTCACCCAGTCAAAGAAATTGATTAGATTTATCTGAGATGACCTTCCCACTGTGAACCCATGCTGTCTTGGGTCCTGTGCCACACTGGCCTCTACGTACTCAACAAATATTTTTTTCAGAAGTGATTCCATCATTTTCCCTACCACTGAGGTCAAACTGACAGGTCTGTAGTTTCTTGCCTTTGTCTTGCTCCCACTTTTGTGAAGAGGAATCACATCCATCCTCCTCCAGTCCTCGGGGACCACACCATCCTCCCATGATTTGTTAAAAAAGGTAGTCAATGATGTTACTAGTTCTCCCCTTAATTCTTTTAGAATTCTGGGGTGAATCCCATCTGGCCCCATTGCTTTGCTCATCTTCAGTTTTAGGAGTTCTTTCAGAACCCTTTCTGTGAAAGGACTTATATCGACCCCCCTATCCAGAGTGCTTCTATTGACTGGATTAGGTACCTCTTCCTCCTCTTCCTTTGTGAATACTGAGCAGAAGTATTCGTTCAGTATCCCTGCTTTTTCACTGTCCCTATCTGCCCACCCACCCTCCTTCCTCTCAGTCTCAGTATCCCTCCCATTCTTTTCTCCCTAATGTACCTATAAAAGGTTGTATCCCTCTTCTTTACTGAGTTGGCTATCTTTCCCTCGGTTTGGGCCTTTGCTATTCTGACTGCCTTCTCCACTTCCTTCTGCTTTAACCGGTACAGTTCTCTGTCCTTTTCCTTCTGTGTTTCCTTATACTTCCTGAATGCTACATTTTTCTCCCTAACCTTCCCCGCCACCTCTTTTGAGAACCATAGTGTTTTTTTCTTTCATTTTGATTTGTTTATTTGCTTCACACAAAGGCTCATTGCCTCTGTGATGGCAGTTTTGATGTTTCCCCATTGTTGATCCACCCCTCCTTCTTGCCTGTTTGCTAGTGCTTTTTCTGAGGCACTCTTCCATTTTGACAAAATCAGCCCTCTTGAAGTCCAGTACCTTCACGTTTGTGTGGCTTGACTCTACAGCTGAGTTTATCGTGAACCACGGTGTTTGGTGGTCACTTGTTCCCAGTTGGCTACACACTTCTAGATCTGAGATCCTGTCTCCATCCCCATTTGAGAGTACCAGGTCTAAGATTGCTCCCTCCTGAGTGGGTTCCAACACTAGCTGTCTGAGGCATGCCCCCTGTAGGGCATTGAGAATGGCCCTGCTCTTGGATGTGGCTGCAGCAAAGGTGCTCCAGTTAACATCTGGTATATTCAGGTCCCCCATCAGCAATATCTCCCCTTTCTCTGCCATCCTAAGGATACCTTCTATCATTTCCTTGTCTATTTCCTCCCCCTAAGACAGGGGTCTGTATACAACTCTTGTGTGGATTGTGGTGCCATATCCAGTCTCCGGGGTGATCCACAGTGCCTCCTCTCCTCCCTGTTTACCCTTTAGTTCCGTTGTTTTGATCCCTTCCCTTACATAGAGAGCTACTACTCCTCCTCCTCTTCTACCCTCCCTGTCCCTCCTGTAGATTTGTGTACCCTGGTATGTTGACATCCCAGTCATGGTTCTCTTTGTACCATGTTTCTGTGACTGCCATAATATCCAGGCATCCCTCTTCCATCAAGGTCACCAGTTCAGGGAGCTTGTTATCTAGACTATGGGCATTGGTACTCATCACCCTCCATTTTTTAATGACCTTATCCCTTTTTGCCCCATCCCTGTCCTTACTGCCTTTGTCTTTTTTCCATTTACCCCTACCTTTCTCCATATCAACTTCTCTATCTTGGTGTTTACCTCACTAACTACCCTGTTTTGTTTTTTTGGGGGGCTAGGATTTCCCTTCTCCTTTTCAGTGCCTCCTCCCCTTTGCTAGTTTAAATGCTTGCCAATGAAGCATTTAAACCTATCACCTAGGATACTGGTTCACCTCCAGGACAGATGCAGACCATCGCACCAGTATAGGCCTGCATCCCTCCAGGTGGACCCCCAGTCCCCAATGAAGCCAAATCCCTGAGATCTAAACCAGTTTTTCAACCACTAACTGAATCCCATGGTGGGGAGCACCCTAGCCTCACCCATACCATAGACAGGCAGCACCTCTGAGAAGGTTACTGTGCATGCTGCTTGTCTAAAGCCCCTCCCCAACTCCAAAAACTCTTCCTGCACTACTCTGATCCCTTTCCCAGCCAGGTCATTTGTCCCTAGGTGGACAATTACATCCAGCTCCCTTCCTCGTGCAGCTGCTTCAGTGATCCTGAGGATTTGCTCCCTGTCCCCAAGCCATGGCACCAGGCAGGCACCTTACCTCCATCTCCCTTTCCTCTCCCAGTTCTAACCCCCTAACAATGGAGTCCCCCACCAGGAATTGCTTCCTTCCCCTGTGGGCTCCCATGTCACCCTCCTGTACGTCTCTTTTGTGAAGGTTCCCAGCATCCTCCTTGGTCTCCACTGCAGGTGCCTCCATAGAGGAACCACACTTTGGCAGAATGGCATATGAATTGTGGAGAGGTACAACTGGAGGAATGCGCCTCTGTTCCACCACCCTTACCCTCCCTGAGCCCACTGTGGTCCAACCACTCCTGTTTCTTGGCAACGGCAGTGGCCCTGGTGGTACCTGCGAGGGAGAGGAGGTCCCCCAAATCCTGGAGCACTCAGCCAGGAGATGAGCAACCTCCTCTCTCAGTCCAGAAAGGTGCCTGCAGATGGGACAACACCGCATCCTCCAGAACGTCTCCTGGAAGGCTGCTGCTACACAGCCACTGCGCTGCGCCACTCCCATCATGTCTTATTTCTGGCCCCATAGCTGTTGGTTGGAATACTTACTCTTTCTTCTGTTTATTTATTTTTTTTCTACCTACTTACTTTCTGCTTCTGTGCTCTTTAAGCTCCTGATCTTCCTGTTCTGAGACAAGAAGTTCCTATATTTCTCAGTAGTCTCCTTACTTGCTCAGAGTCAGACCTCCAGCAGGTCGGGGGAGATGGAGAGCTACTCTTTTCCTTCTAGAATGGTGAGTCTTTTGTGGCTCAGTGATCACTCACTTCCTGTTCCCAAACAGGAAGTTCCTGTTGTCAGTCAAATCCTGTGCCTATAAAAGTAGAACTGGCTTGGGGAAGGGAGAGAAGGAGGGCAATACAGTCCAAGTGGAGAAGTATAGTTATAACTACAGCTCCTTCCTCTTGGTTTTCTCTGCCTGTTCTCTGGCTGAAGCTATCTAGGGCAGTTTTTAAATCTAGCTTTAACCTGGCTTCTTCTAGCTAAGCCACTCCCTCTACTTTATACTTCTTTCTACACTTAGTTAACTAACTACACTTAGTTAATTCACAGATGACAATCCCCTTCAGCCACCTGAGACAAACACCTAGATACCTGCATAGATAATCATCTTTTGATTCATAGAAACATAGGAGTTGTTGGCAGATAAGGACCTCTTGGCCCACCTAGTCTTCCCAGTTTTCCCTGCCTACTGTGCCACCACAGACCCTACTCAATCTCCGGTTGTCTTCTCCCCTTGCCTTACCAACAAGGTCCCCTTGTATCTGTCCCATGCATGCTTGAATCCCATCATCATTTTGGCACATACTGCCTTCACTGTGACGCCGTTCCAGGCATCCACCACCCTCTCCATTAAGAAGCATTTCCTCTGAGACCCCCCTTCAATTTTATAGTGTGACCCCTTGTTCACAAGCTTCTTTTTCTTTTTTGTAGTTAATGATTTTTATTACATTTTCAAACAGAAGAAAATACATTAATATAAAGTGAATACCACTCTCCTTTTTGTACAGGGAGGTCTGTGAGAGAGTGCATGCCATGTAGGAAGTTTGTCATTATAGGTCACCCCACATTCGGCATGGTACACTGCATATCTCACAAGTGTGTGGCATTCATTGTTTAAGTTTGCAGATCTGCACTGAGCAGGGATGCCTTGAGTTTTCTGAACTGACTAGCAGGCAAATGTTCCAACACCAGTGACTTTCAGTGACTAAATATACCATAAACGCCCTTCCCAGTAGACCAGGTAGGGTGGTCTAAGTCCGAAGGTACATAGGTACTTACGGCCTAAAGGCAGAGATCAAGGACATACTTGGGACCTACTGTAGATCTGTCACAGCCACAGCATCCTGAGTGATCTGAGGAGGGAGGGGGGAAGGACCATTCCTTACTGTCTGTGTCTAGACTCTTGTATACCCTGAAGTAAAACATAGAGACCACAAAGAATCTTCAAACTATATACATTCATTAAACACTGTCAGACAACATTTATCTTCTTACAGACCTGCAATGTGCAATGTGCAATTTTGTAGTACCAGGTTCCAGCTATGGTGGTACACTTCCTCTGAGACAGGCTAAAGCGTGAATTGGAGGAAAGGTGGTGGTGGTGGGGGGTGGAGTATTGTGCAATCTGCCCCAGAGAACTCTACCCCTTAATGGTGGGGAAGGCTGATTGAGAGGGGCACTAGCTTGTCTGGTAGTGGTCATATATTTGGCTAGTCATTCCTAGTGAGTGCAGGATTCATCCCATGCCAGCAGGAGGGCTAACACAGGATAGATATTTGGCCCAACAGTCTTGGTATCTGGGAAGTTGGTTGATCTTAGAGAGAAAGAGTCTATTTAATTGGGCTACACTGTCCAGCGTGGCCAGGATTTTGGCCAGGGAAGGTACTATGACACTATGCCACTTACAGACCAGGGTTCTCTCTGTCTGTAGTGCTAGTATAGCTACCCACCTTTGCTCCTCTCTTGTCAAGTACAGAGTAATTGGGTTAATGCCCAACAGCATTAGTGGGCTGTGTGGTCTATCGGTTTGTGCAATACCTGGGTACATATCTGGCCTATTTGCCTCCAAATGGTCTGTATTTTGGGGCATGTCCATAATATATGGTATAGATCACCTCTTGGTCCCTGACACCTCCAGCAATCATCATATTCAGTCAGCTGAGCTAGTCATAGGACCACTGGGGTTTTATACCAGGAGTACAGTACCTTGTTCTGAATGTGCTGACTCGAGGCATCTTGAAGTGTAAAGTTTGGAGGCTTTGAAATGTGGGCATTTTATTGGTTCTTGGGTCTAATAAATCTTTTAGGAGGAGTATTCCCTGTTTTTCCCATGTTAGCCATGCAATTGCTCTTTGCCTACCAGTATTTGGAGGTTATTCCAGACAGGGGCTTATTTTAGTGGGGTTGTTTTAGTGCAAAGCCTCCTATGGGCCCATGCCCAACCTCTAATATTAGGACTGATAGTGGGGTGTGTGAGTGAATGTTTCCCTGAGGTGGTGAGTAGCAGGGAAGCTGCAAGGGGTACTCCTCTGGTGGATGCTTCCATATGGACCCATTAGGGAGTCTGGTCATTCATTGGTCTAAACCAGTGGCGTGTCTGAGCTAATTGAATGGCATGCTTGTAACCTTCTACCAATGGAAGATTCATCCCCCTGCTTTCCAGCGGGCCTGAAGTTTATGGTGGCTGTATCTGGGCTTTTTCCCCTCCAACAGAAAAACACCAAAGAGGTTGTCTACTTTATGCAGCCAGGCCTGTGGCAGAGCCAGGAGGATTAGGACAATAGGATATAGGATTCTGAGTGCTGTGACCGTCTATATTGCGGATATCTTCCTGGCCAGTGTTAGATTTAGCATCTTCCATTTCCCCAGTTCTGCCTTATAGGTGTGTAGTATTGGCTGTAGGTTGTTGTCCCACATGTTTTCTGGCTTAGGGGTAATGTGGATCCCTACCTATATAAGGCCTTTTTCTGCCCAGTGGAGCCCTGTTCCTTCTGCCACTGCAGGGCAGCATAGCCGAGCTGGGGGGAATGATTTCGGTTTTGGAGACATTTAGTATAAGCCCAGACATAGTGGCAAATAAGCCCAACACCGAAAGCAGAGGTTTTGCTTATTGGCCTAAATTGACCTCTGTGATCAGCAAATCGTCCATGTACATTAGTGTGGTATATGTCCTTCCCCCCCCCCAAGTAAAAGTCTGCTAATATCTGGGTGTTGCATCAGGGCTTCTGCAAGCGGTTCCATGGACAGGATGAAGAACAAAAGGGAAAGGGGCAGCCCTGTCTCGTACCCCTTTTTGAGTTTAAAGGGTGAGGATAGAATATGATTTGTGGTAATTCTGGCCAAGGGGCGGTGTGCAGAGCTTTAACCCTTGCTCGAAGTCTGTCTCCCATCCCTCAGTTCGATAGTGCCAACTGGAGATAATCCCATTCTAGGGAGTCAAATGCTTTTTTTAAATCAACTGCAGTGGTAGCTGCTTGGGTGGTCAGAGAGCGGGCAGCATGGATCAAATTTAGAAGAGATCTGATATGGTCTGAGCTTTTCTTACCCGTGATGAACTCTGCCTGTGAGGGCTGGATTAATTGAGGGAGTAGGGGACTCAACCTACTGGCCAGAATCTTAGTGTAAGCCTTACTATCCATATTGATGAGTGAGATAGGGCGGTAGCTTGCAGCCAGAGTGGGGTCTTTGCCCTTTTTGGGGATGAACATGATGACTGTTTCCATAAGTGATTGTTACAGGTACCTAGTCTTTTCTGCTTCCATAAATAGCTGGGTCAGGGGGGTGCGATTTGAGGGGCAAGGATCTGAAGAAATTCAACTGGGAAGCTGTCTCCTCCTGGGAATTTGCCCTTCTGTTGGGACATAAGCGCTTCTGTAACTTCCCTGGGGATAATGTTGGTGTCAAGGGCCTGTATTTGGGAGTTAGCTTGGGGATGCTCAGTTTCTGAAGGAAAAGATGTATCTCAGGAGTCATGCCGTTATGCACAGAGGTATATAATTTAGAGAAAAAAGCCCACATGATTTCATTTATGCCACCCCATTAGTTATCACTTTCCCCTGAGAGTTTTGAAGGCCTGGTATGTGCCTATCAGCTTGCTGTTTGCGAAGTTGATAAGCCAGGACTTTTCCTGCCTCCCCCTCCCCCTCCCAAAATCTATGTTTGAGTCTAAGTTTGGCTATTTCCGTTTTACGACTCAGTAAGGTATTTATTTCCAGTCTCAGCCCAAGGACTGTTCTACCTATGCTGGAGTGTGGGTTTGGGGATGTCTGGGCCTTTTAAACAGTCTCAGCCTGCTTCAGTTCATTCTCTACGGTTTTTAGCTTCTGTTCCCTTTCCTTACACCTTCTAGAGGCGAAGCCCATGATTTCTCTTCTCACTGTGGCCTTATAGGCCTCCCATGTATTCCCCGGTGATGTGTTTGTTACAGGGTTTTGGTCTAAGAAAAGCTTGGTTTTCTTCTGTGCCCAGGGAATTAAGTCTGGATCCCTCAGTAGGAGGGGGCTCAGCCTCCAGGAGGTGTACGGTTTGGTTACGGGTCCCCAAGAGAAATGTAGCTGCACTGGGGCATGGTCTGAGATCAGGATGAGAAGGATTGTAGCATCAAGTGTCCTATTAATCATGGGGGGGGGCGCGGGATGTGAGCCACTTGTCTAGCCTACTGAAGGAATTGTGGACCTCAGAGTGAAAGATATAATCCCTTTCCCTTGGGTGGAATATCTGCCAGATGTCTGATAACCCCAGCTCAACCATCAACTGCTCCACAGCCTTCCTACCTCTAATGCAGGTGTCTTAGCCAGTGGCACTTCTATCAAGCAACTGGTCCCTTGTCAGACTGAAGTCTCCACCTACCATAATCAGGCCAGGGAGCTTATCTCTGTGGCTATCTCATGAAAGAATTGAGGGTCGTCCTGGTTGGGCGTGTACAGGTTGCAGAGTAAGAGTGGGTCTTCCAGGGTAGTAATCAGGGCAATCACCCATCTACCAATGTCATCTGTTTTTGTGGCTGTGATTGTCCACTTCAGTTTTTTGTGTATAAGTATCGCCACTCCACTCTTCCTGGATGAGGTACACAAGTGGCCTTCCTGTCTGACCCAGTCTCTAGTCAGGAATGCATGATCATTTCTTACCAGCTTGGTTTCTTGCAGGAAAGTTACCTGTGACTTCTGTTTTTTTTTTAAATGTGTAAGCACTTTTTCCTTTTAACAGGGGTGTTAAGGCCACTAACATTCTGTGTATGTCCTGTTATTTCACCCATTATCTAATTTATGGGGCTATAATGTGCACTGTGCTTCACTCTGAATTTTAAGGGTGAGGCCTTGTGGCTTTCGTGCAGGAGTATCAAGTTACCTACTTTTATACCAGCACTTTTCCCACCTCCCACCTTTAGGCATCTGACAGTGACACAACTTTTAAGAACCATTATCCCCAGTCTTCCAGCACAGGTTTGGAACCGTTGAGCATGGTTAACCACCTTTTCTGTACAGGTAAAGTTAAACATGAAGCACAATAAACAAACAAACCATAGACTATTTACAAAAAGCAGTTTCTCCCATTCTGGGGCTTTGACAAGCTTTGTGACCAGTCGCACTTGGCGCATAGCGGTCAGCAAGTCAGCCCTGGGGCAACTGGTTATCGAGTCCCTCATGAGGTGAGGGTACCCCTCAACTCCGGAGTGTGGTATCAACCTAGCTGATTTACTCATGATCTCCTTACCCAGGGAGATTGTTGTGCACTTATGCTGTTCTTACCTGCACTGCTGCTCCTCTCCCCTGTGAGGTACCTGAGAGTGTATTCTAGGAGTCTACAGGGTGGGGAGGAGTGCGGTTACACCTGGTTGTCCCTAGTCAGCCAAGATGTTGGAGGCAGAGGTACAGTGACCCTCACAGAGGCACTTATTACTTGCCGCTTATTATACCTTTTACGGTATTTTCATAAGATACCAGGGACTTAGAACAAGGAGGACCATCAAGTCGGTGTATTCCACTGAAGCCTTCCCATTATGCTAGCTCGGAAGGTCTTTACACATATCTCTGTGGGGGGGGGGGGTCGTGTTTCAACATGGTTCTCATTATTCTTTAGTCATTCTTGTTTTGTACCTCCGGTCCCTCAGAGTTAAAGAAGAAGCGAGGACTTCTGCTGCTTACCTCACAGGTGCTAGAATGGCTCTGGAATGAAGTGAAGTGGCTATCTGAGGGACTGGGAGAGAGAAAAAGGATTGGAGCAGTTTGGGGGACAGTGAGGACTCATGAAATGCTAAGTGTTTAAGCACTTAGTGGCTCTTAGCAGGAAATATTCTGAGATGGTGGTTGGAAGGGGTAATCGTAATCCCTGGGATGTGTCCCAGAATGGGATAGTGAGATAGTTCCATCTCTTATACCTTATGGAGCCCTTTTGATACCCCTGGGGGTTTACATAATAGTAATACTTGCAGCACTATATTCCCTGCTCCCGATGAGGTAGCGGCCCTCTAAATTATAACCGACTATTCTACCAGCACATTCAGCATTACTACTGAGCTGTTGACCTAGCAGACATATTGGATTATAGGGCTACTACTTAGCCATGCACACCAAACAAATGTTTCCCTGGTGAGGAGGTACTGTTGTTCTACCATTTCATTTGGGTTGCCAGGGTTGCCTGCTTGGCAGACATCAGTGGGAGCATGCTTGTCCATGTTCCGGGGTGGCTAGGGCAATGGGGAGAGCCAAGTCATGGCAACGGGCTTCTGTGGGCGAGGTAGGGGAAGATGACCAAGCAGCGCCAGGTGGCTTAATTTCATGGTTTCAGCAGCCATCCCAGTAGTAAGGGCACAGTGTCCCCCACCCAGCCATCCCAGTTCCCTGTTCCTGTTCCCCAAAAATAAAGCAAAGTGTCACTTATCTGACTCCCATAGTCTATCATCCTGGTGTCTCTGTCAATGCTGCAGCAGGCACTGCAGTTGCTGGAACTATGTCAGTCTTTGTGGCATAGGAAGTGGCAGCAGGAAGATATCCTGCATCAGGTGTCAAGCTGTAGTCATGGGTGGCATCACGAAACTGCAACAGCAGGCTTCTTCTGGGGTGCTGGGCCTCATCCTCAGCTTGGATCTGCATGGTGCTCAATGGGGCTGAGGCCTCCTCTGTGGGATTATTGAACTCCGAGAGGTCCATCATCGGGTCTGGGTTACTCAGACTCTGCCAAAACTGCAAACTTGTTCCTGGTGAAGTAGGGACTTAAGGTAGGCTCTTCAACATCTCTTTCTGGGAGTTCTGTGCACTTCCCAGCCTCCTCTTTGTCCACTGGATGTGATCACCTATTGTGTTTGGCATTTTGTTGTCTTTTTCTAGATAGGGTAGGTAGAGACTTATCCTTGGTATGGTTTTGGTCTCCTGGCACTGACTCCGGTAAAAGAGGGTGTAGGTGAACAGTTGCCATAAGAGTAGATCTGGGCTTACCTCTCTGTCTGTTATGGGGTTTCTTGGTAGAGTTTGTCTGAATTATTTTAATCTCCCGTGGCCAAGTGCGATGTAGATAGTCGATTAGTGATGACTCAGGGTCCCAAATCCAATCGAAGCCCCATTGTGAACAATCCTTATATTAACAGGATGTCATAGGGAGAACTGTATACCCAGCTGGTGCATTAAATGTCTGGCCTCCGTGTAGTCCCTCTGTTTATCTGAGACCTCTTTAGAATGATCTTGAAAGATGAGTATGTGGTTACCCCTCCACTCCAAGTTGCCCAGTTCTATTCGCTCATTGCTGGATCGCCTCCTTCTTGGAGAAGTTGAAGAATCTGGCTAGCATGGGTCTGGGTTTATTTCCTAGTTTGGGCTTCAGTTGTAGCATACGGTGGGCCTACTCTGTAGTGAGCCTGCTGCCGACATGGAGTTTCAAGATACAAGGAAGCACTCATCTAAGAAAGTCCAGAATGTTCCCCTGCTCAGCACCTTCTGGGATCCCGAGGACCCGCAGATTATTGTGGTGGCTCCGGTTCTCGAGATTGTCAATCTTCGCCTGGAGTTGGGTGGTGGTTTTAGTTTGCTCCTGTACTGTGGCAGTCAGGTTAGAGATAGCAGCATCATGCGAGACAATATGGAGCTCATTCTAAAGAATCCAGGTGTCCATCTGGTGCAGCGCCAACGTTGTATTGTTTGACGCTAAAGTCACTTTAGTCATCTGTTTGATGAGTGCCTGGAACATGCTGTTAATTTGCATTGGATCCATAGTGACGCTCGAGGCTTCTGCCATGCTGCAGCACATTGTAGCAGTTCCCCGTAGCGGGTAGTAGAGAGTCAAGGTTGGCGCTGATAAGGTTCACCAGTTTCCTTAGTTTTTGAATAAAACAACAGGAGGTAAGTTCCAATTTAGGAATCTGGTCGGGGGTTTCTGCAAAATAATTGTCCAGCAGGATTTTTTAAATTAGTTAGAATCTGGGTTAATGGAGACGATACTCTAGGTGTCCATCTTGTTTTGGAGTTAGACCACACCCCTTCTTGAGCTTCTTTTTCTATGGCAAAATGTTACCTTCCTGTACCATATTAATGCCTGTTAAGTATTTAAATGTTTCTATCCTATACCCTCTTTCCCTCCTCTCCTCCAGAGAGCACATATTCAGTTCCTTGAGTCCCTCCTAGTGGGGCTTTGATGCAGGCCCTGCACCATTCTGATAGCCTTCTTTTGTACAACCTCCAGCTTGCCAATGTCCTTCCAGAGGTGGGGCTTCCAGAACTGGACACAGTGCTTGAGGCGGAGTCTTACCAGTGATCTGTTCAGGGGTAATATTACCTCTTTCTTCCTACTGGTGATACCCCCCCATGCACCCGAGTATCCTGCTAGCCATCCTCACTGCCTTATCACACTGCTTGGCTACCTTCAGGTCATTAGAAATTATTGCCTTCAGATCCCTTTCCTGTTTGGTAGTTGCTAATACTTCCCCTTTCAATTGATATGTAGCCCGCAGGTTTCTCTGTCCCAAGTGCATAATTATGCAGTTTTTTACATTGAAATCCAGCTACCAAACCCTTGACTATTCTTCCAACTTTTTCAAATCATCCCTCACCCCCCCCCCACCCCCGTGTGTCTACTATGTTGTAGATTTTTGTGCCATTCACGAACAGGCATACTTTCCCTTCTAGCACTTCTGCAATGTTACTAATAAAGACATTGAAGAGGACCAGGCCTAGTACTGAGCACTGAGACACCCTGCTGGCCACCTTATCTTCTCCAGAGTGGACACCATTTACCACCACCCTTTGACTCCTGTTACTTAACCAGCTACTTACACAGTTAATAACTTTTTGACCCACTCCCACACAAGCCAACTTGTTCACCAATCTTCTATGTGGAGCAGTTTCAAAGGCCTTACTGAAGTCGAGTTAGGGAACATCTACCACTCCTCCCTGATCCACTACCCTGGTCACCCAGTCAAGAACTCGATCAAGTTTGTCTGGCAAGACCTTCTACCTGTGATACCATGTTGCCTTGGATCCTGTAATCCACTGGTTACAAGGTATTCCACTATTCTTTCCTTCAGTAGTGTGTCCATTGCTTTGCCCACTACCAAAGTCAGGCTGACAGGTCTGTAATTTTCTGCCTCCACCTTGTTCCCACTTTTGTGAAGTGTGCCCACATGTGCCCTACTCCAGTCCTTCAGAACCTCGTTTCTACTGATGAATTGAACAGAGTTGTTAGAGGTGTAGCCATCACCTCTTTGAGCTCTTTCAGTATCCTGGGATGCACCCCATCAGGTCCCATTGCCTTGTCTACTTTTAATTGTGCTTGTACCTTAAGGATTTTCTCCTCTGTAAAAGCAATGGTGTCCACCTCCCTACCACCCCCCTCACCAGCAATATCTCCCCCTTGCATAACATCCTTTAGATGGCTTCCATCATGTCCTTACCCACTGCTTCCCCCTGTGTTGGAGGTCTGTAGATCTGTACTATGTGAATAGTGGCCCCCCTTACATGTTTCCAGGGTGACCCACAGTGCCTTGGCTCCTCCCTGCTCTCCTTGGATTTCTTTGGCTTTTATTTTGTCCCTAAGATAAACAGCCATTCCTCCCCATTTTTTTCCTACCATGTCTATTCTGAACAGAGTATGACCTGGTATAGCCACATCCCAATCCTAGTTTTCTTTGCAGTAGGACTTGGTAATTGCAACCATATCCAGGTCTGCTTCTGCCTTGGTGGTCTTTAGGTATGCAATCTTTTTGCCAAGACTGTAACCGTTTGCAGACATGACTCTCTAGATTGTGCTGCTGCCCTCCTTGTTTCCCATTTGCCTCTCGCTCGCTCGTTGCTGGATCGCCTCCTTCTCGGCGAAGTTGAGGAATATGTCTAGCCTTCTTTCCCCCAGATTCCTTTGTTATATGGTTCTTTTTGGGGTTTCATCCCCTCAGGATTCCCTTTGCTGACCTTGTTTGACTGTGAAGGCAATAGTTTATGTCTCCCTTCGTCTTTCTTCCTACCCCTCGGCTAGTTTAAATGCTAGCCAGTGTAGCATTTAAACCATTCACTGAGGACCACTGTTCTTCTCCTGGACAGATGCAGGCTGTTGCCTGTGTATAGACCCTTATTCCTCCAGGTGGGGCCAGAGTCCCCAGTGAAGCTGAAACCCTCCTCTCTGCACCATTCCTTGAACCATACTTTCAAGTTGCTGGTGTGGAGTGGAGAATCCTGTCCTCACATTTCCATGCCTTACCACTTGATCACACTGCCTCTTCAGGCCAGAACCTCCATTAATCCCCATAACGGTCCCACCCAGCCTGTTTTTGATTCAGACTCTTAATCGATAAAATGCATTGGTCAAAAATGATCCATTCTTTTTTTTTAACTCAGCCTTTCAAAGCAGCAGTATTTGTTAGTGACCATACAGTTTTTTCAACAATAATGTTCCTCTGGCAAAAATATCAAGATATTTAATAATCTTTTTGTTTTCTTTCATTCCTAAATCAATATACAGGATTTTGAAACATTTAAAAGTTGCCACTTGTCTGCCATTCCCACCATGAAAAAATTAAATATCTTGGTGCGGTGCTGGTCTGTTAACCATCAGAAACACATGTGGAATCATCATCTTAATGTACATTAAACAGCTAACTTCAGTGGAAGAGATTTTTCAAAACTGTGAGTGGTGATAATCTTTATTGACAAGTTACTGCTGACAAAATTTACTGTAAGAACTGTTTTAACAATTATCCAAGAAAATGAAAAAAATTCACATTAACATGAAGCTTGGGATGTCAGAGATACATTCTTGCTAAAAACTACAAGATGACATTTTTTTGCTGACTAACAAAAACTGCTGCTCTAAAAGACATTCCTGTGCAGTCTAGTCACAAAAATAAGGTACAGTGCTAGAATGGAATTCCGAAAGACATTTCTAGGGAGGGGGAGGGCTGGGGGAGTGCCAGAACAAGACTCTTGATAAGTAAGATATCACCCAAACTATGTTGGGAAAAGACTGCAGAATTAACCTATCAATCAACTGGGACATGGAGTGTTTTCTTAGATTGAGGGTTGGGTAACTGTGTGGTGTCTGTGGTTTGCTAATAAGGACATGCATTTTTCTTCAGAGAGATAGAGAGAGATACACTTGCACAAAGTGTGTTGGGGGAATTTACAGACTAGCATTGCTATGCCAAGTTGTTAAAATAAATAAACATTTGGTGACTCACTGAATCATCAAACTTTAAAGAGACTGCTTGCCAATTCATACATTATAGTTACTCTTTAAGGGAGCTAGTATAACTAACAGTCTGACTAATGGAACCCTCACGTTGTTTAGAAATAAATGAAGGTTCTTAGCTAGCTAATTTAGAGTCAAATCTCAGTCTTCCACCAACTTCCCCCTAAACACAGATTGCTTTAAAACAGAGGCAGACTGTAGGTCAGCCTACTTTCATCACATATGCTGAGGGGGGCAGTGGTGGGGGGTGGTGGTACAGAAAGTGATGTAGTCTGTATTGAGTTATAGAGGATATAGACTCATTACAGTGATGGCCTTCAGGTTTACTTTCAGCATTTATAGAGGATAAAAACATTGTGCTCATTAAAAAGGAGAGGAGAGGAGAATACCATAGTAGCCAGTAAGTTGCCTAACTATGTCCTTTAGAAGACTAGCTCTTTAAAGGGACTTGGATTCAAACTTCTGGCATTTACTACTTGCTGTATACTTCTGGTTCTTAGTTCAGGTTGAAATTAGGCAGTAAAGCATGACGGTGTGCATTGTTGTGGGATGGTGGCACCCTTTGGGAAGTGAGGCAGGAGGCAATACTAAGGGTTTTATGTGCTGGACAAGTGCCATTACTTTATAGTTACACACACTCTTGAGTGCCTCATTGTGATTATAAAAGAAAAAATTACTCACCTTAGTAATGTTGTTTCTTCTAATGGAGTCTTGCTATATTATGACATATGCAGTATAACCCCAGGTTAGAACTGCTCCGGAAGTGAAAGAGTTAACTTCCATGCAGAGCATGGACTCTTAAGCGCGGGCTCGGTTGAACACTCTGTCTGTTGAAGCTCAAACTTAAACTGTCAGATCTTTATGAGCAAAAACTCACTAAGGTTCTGTGTGGAAGCCATAAACCTACACTAGCCGTTGGCTACTAACTACAAAAACACCTTTTTGATCTTGATCCCAAAACAAAGACTCAAGTCGGGGGATTCAAGAAGAAACTTAAGCATAACACCTAAGCACCCAAGAAGGGTGAAATAAAGTGGGTATCAAAGAAGTGCCAAAATTGCACTGCCCACCCACATCCTAAAAACAGAGGTTCTGAGAGGGGCAGACTGGGGGGGGGGAGGTCATAATATAGCAAGACTCCATTAGGAGAAACAACATTACTAAGGTGAGTAATTTTTTCTTTAAACAACATGAAGTCTTGCTATATTATGACATATGCAGACTACACAGCAGTACCTCCATGGAGGAGGGACAGAACCTACTTGGGAAATAGGCTCTGAAGCACAGCTGTGCTAAATCGAGCATTACTCCTGGCCTGGATATCCAAGGAGTAATGCTTAGTAAAAGTGTGAACTGTTTTCCTGGTAGCTGCTTGACATATCTCTAGGATAGGAATGTCCCTGGCAGCAGCAAGAGATGCAGCTGTACCTCTGGTAGAGTGAGCCCTCAGGCCTGAGGGAGGAACCTGACCCAGTTTTTCATAACAGAATTGGATACAAGAGACAATCCACCTGGCAATGGATCTTTTAGTGGCAGGTTTCCCTTTACCAACCTCACCATAAATGAGGAACAATTGGAGGGATTCGAACCTGTGACCCTTGGTATGTTCTATATAGTAACTAAGGGCTCTTTTGACATCTAAACTGTGTAATCTCCTCTCACCAGAGAAGGAATGGTCAGTGAAGTACACAGGAAGAGACATGGATTGATTAAGGTGAAAGTCTGAAACCGCCTTAGGCCAAAACTTCCTGTTAGTCCTGAGGACTACCTTATCTCTATGAAAGGAGATAAACTCAGGCTCCACTGACAAGACTTGTAGCTCACTTATGCGCCTGGCAGAGGTGATGGCTACCAGAAACACAGTTTTCCAAGTCAAGTACTTCAGCTCTGCTGAAGACAATGGCTCAAAAGGGGGTTGCATAAGCTGAACAATGCAAAATTAAGATCCCAAGCAGGGGCAGGATCCCTGAATGGGGGATTGGTGTGAAGCAACCCTTTAAAAAACTTGGAGAACACAGGGTGAGCTGATAAAGAAGACGGCTTGCCTGCTGACAAGAAGACAGACACAGCTGCCAAGTGCACCTTTACGGTAGCTGGCCTCAGCCCCAAGGAATTCAAATGCACCAAATAATCCAGGATCGTGGGCACACCAGCAGATTCTGGGGAAATATGTTTACCAGCACACCATATGGAAAATCTCTTCCATTTTGAATTATAGGTAGCCCTGGTGGAAGGCTTCCTAGAGGCCTTCAAGATATCCAATACACCTTGAGAAAGGTGTAGGTCAGCTAACTCTAACTCTTCAAGAGCCAAGCCTTGAGATTGAGAGATTTGAGGTTCGGATACCAAACTCTCCCCTGGGCACAGGTTAACAGGTTGTGATTCCTGGGAAGGCATAGGGGAGGGTGGACTGCTAAGGACATGAGGTGTGGGTACCAGGGCTGCCTGGCCCAATCTGGAGCGATCAGGATCATCTTGCAGGATTGAGATCTGATTCTGACTAGCACTTTGAAAAGAAGGGGAAGGGGGGAAAAGCATAGAGAAACTTCCCTTCCCAACTGAGAAGAAAGGCATCCAGAAGGACTGAGCCCAACACTGGGGGTCTGCAACAAAAAAGGGGAAGTTGGTGATTGTCTGGGGCTGCAAAGAGATCTATTTGCGGAGTGCCCCATCTGGCAAATATTACCTCCAGTACTAGGGGATCCAGTGCCCATTCGTGATGGCCCTGGGAAATCCTGCTGAGAGCATCTGCTAGGACATTGTCCTTGCCTGGGAGGTGAACTACCGTAAGGGAGGCGTTCAGAGAATATGCCAGAGACCACAACTTCATTGCTTCGGTGCACAAGGCTGTAGACTGAGTGCCCCCTTGCTTGTTGATGTACCACATTGTAGTGGTATTGTCTGTTCTGACCTGAACAACCTTGTTCTGGACAGCTGTGGAGAAAACCTGAAGTGCTAGAAAAACTGCTCTGAGCTCCAGCAAATTGATGTGGAACAGAGATTCCTGAGGGGACCACAGCCCTTGGGTGGAAAGGTCGCCCATGTGAGCTCCCCACCCCAAGAGGGATGCATCTGTAATAAGGGTCAAGGAATGAGACTGGGGAGTGAAGGGAACCCCCTGTCTCAGATTGTTCTGATCCTGCTGCCACTGGAGGGCCTGGATCAGGGTTCGAGTCACTGGAATCAATTTGGTTAGGGGATCTGTCCTTTGAGACCAAAAGGCTCTCAAATGGAACTGAATGTCCCTCACCTGAAATCTTGCTCCCTGCACTACTGCTGTAGAAGCAGCCATGTGCCCCAGGAGCTGTAGGAAATGCCTTGCTGGTCGAGAGACCTGCAGGGTAAAAGAGGAGGCCAGAGACACCAGGGTCCTTGCTCTCTCCAGAGGAAGGAAGGCTCTGGCTTCTTTTGTGTTCAGTTCTGCGCCTATAAAGGTGAGAAGCTGGACAGGCTCCAGAACTGACTTTGGAAGATTGAGAAGGAAACCTAGAGATGTAAGCAGGTGCTGGGTTACTTGTAAATGAAGTTTGACCTGTTCTGGAGACTGGCCTACAATGAGCCAGTTGTTCAGATAAGGAAAGATGGCAATCTTTTGCCTTCTTAAATGAGCAACTGCTACTGCCAGGCATTTTGTGAACACCCTTGGAGCCGAGGAGAGGCCGAAGGGCATTGCTCTCAACTGGTAATGGCCTGAGGGCAGTTCGAATCTGAGGTACTTTTGATGGGAGCTTCTGATGAGAACATGGAAGTAGGCATCCTTGAGGTCCAAGGAGGCTAGCCAGTCCCCTGGCCTTAGAGAGGGTAAAATAATCCCCAGGGTCACCATTTTGAACTTTGGTTTTAAAATGTGCTTGTTTAGATATCTGAGATCCAGAATGGGCAGCCATTCTCCTGTCTTTTTTGGGGTAAGGAAGTACCTGGAGTACAACCCTTTGCCCTGGTGTATGGGTAGAACCCTTTCTACGGCTTTGAGAGCCAGGAGGGCAGAAACGTCTGCTTCCAGGGCAAGTGCCTCTGATGGGTTTGCAGGTGGAAAAGATCTGGCTCTCATCTTCGGAAATTTTTTGAAGCTGAGAACCAGTCCCTGGCTTACTACTTCCAGGACCCACTTGTCTGATGTTAAAGACTTCCAGTCCTGGACAAAGTAAGCCAGCCAGTAAACCTACCGGTAGTGGAGAATCGGCCCTGGCTACCCCATCAGGGAGCCTGTTTTGCAGGGGCTTTGGGTTGAGGAGTAGAAGCAGACTTACTAGAGCACCTTCTACCCTTTCCTCTAAAGAACCCCCTCTGGGCATAAGCAGAAGAGGAGGCCTGGGCTTGGTCAAAAGGCCTATGAAAAGGCCTGCCCCTTCCCCTGACATACTGCCTTTGAGGAGTGGCTTGCCTTTCTTTGGCCTGTGCACTCCTATAGGTGGTCCCATACTCATCCATTTTCTTCATATAATTCTCTGTCTGCTCCCAAACAGAGAATTGCCCACAACAGGAAAATCCATAGCCTTAGACTGGGTATCTCAGACAGGGCAGTACATCTGAGCCAGGCCATTCATGAAGAGACACAGATGTAGCCATAACTCTAGATGAAACATCATTAGAGTCTACAGCAGCGTGAAATTGCACCTTGGATGCCTCATACCATCCGCAGCCACCTGCTCCAGCTCCCTGGCAAGCTGTTCAGGGCCTGCTTTCTAGGGCCAGGACAGTATCCCACCTGGATTTCTGGTACCTAGCTGCATAAGCTATATAATTTGCCTGTCTGAGTCCCAAAGATGCTGCCATGTACTGCTTTTTGCCATGGCATCCATCCTCCTGGAATCCTTTTCAGGAGGGTGAGAGGCTAGAGGAATATTAGCCTTGTTACAGGCTGCAGCCTGCACTACCCCCACATGGCTGCACTGCTGAGATAGGAACTCTGTATCAGAGCCTGATAAAGCATACCTTTTGTCCATCCTTTTATCCACAGGGAGGATAGAATGAGGAGTTTTCAGAATTTTTACTGTCTGTTTCCTAAAAGATTTATGCAAGGGAATAGACAGTCTCCTAGACTCTGGAATATCCATCATTTCCACAAAATCAAGCTCTTCTTGATCATCAACAGCTTCCTCAACAGGAGTTGCAGAGTGTCAGCAACTTTCTTGTAAAACAAAAATGAGAAGGGACTCAGATAGCCTGGGAGGGATACTCCTGAGGGTCTGTCTGAGAGATGTCCGTTCAATGGGCACATCCAGACTGTCAAAATCACATTCACTCTCCTCGCACTCTCCTCCCCTTCCCTGGTTCATAAAAATCTTCAAAATCATAATCTTGAACCGAGGAACCGACTGAACTGGCGCTTGCCCAATGGTGCCGGTTCGGACAGAACTGGGGAAAGAGACTGGACAATTTGAATACTTGGCTATTTCCTCAGCGGTTGAGAAAGAACTTTTGGCCCCAAACTAGCTGATCTTTCAAGCTCCTTTTAGTTAGAACCGCTTCTCAGAGCTGGCTCTTCGTTTGCCTGAGGAAGCATCGCCTGGTCAGAGGGCATTCCCTCAGGTTCGGTTGGAACCGAACCGGCTGGCCATCCGGTCAGCTGGACGCTTTGCCTCCCTTTCCTGAGCCTACCAACTCTTTTTTCCATGGTGGCAGCAGGAAAATTCTTACAAATCTGGCAGTCTGCACTGAGGTGGTCAAACCCCAGACAATATACACTAATGGTGTGTGGGTCAGCCTTGGCAAAGGCTTCCCCACAGAGGCCACAGTGCTGAAGCCCAGTGGGTCCGGTTTTTCTTTTGGGTTTCTCAGACATAGTGCCAGCCTAACCAAAACTTGCCTGTTAATGGCAATCCACCAAGCAAGACTCTCTTATCGGTTCCCAACCGTGTCACGGGTCGTTGAAAAAAACGTAATAAAATCCGGTTTTTTTTGAACTGATAAGAACCGGGAACCGCACTCTAAAAGGCTAGAAAGTAATTTTTAAACCCCTCTGATCGGTTCAAACTGAACCGAAAAAGACGTTACAAGTTCCACACAGAAGAAAAATAATAAATAAGCCTATCTATTACTTACAATACCACAGACAGAGCTTGAACAGACGATTAGTGTTAAATTTCGTAAAATAAACCGAGAATTACACTTTAAAACTGACAAACAAACCGAGCAGCAGGAGGAATCTCCGAGCGACTGTTCAGTGAGGCGGAGTAAAGAATCTGACAGTTTAAGTTTGAGCTTCAACAGACAGAGTGTTCAACCGAGCTCGCGCTCAAGATTCCATGCTCTGCATGGAAGTTAACTCTTTCACCTCCGGAGCAGTTCTAACCTGGGGTTATACTGCATATGTCATAATATAGCAAGACTTCATGTTGTTTGAATGGCACTTCTGATTTTTATTTTGCTAACTGAGTTATTGAGGCTGAAAAAGTTAAGCATTTCTGACCTGTACTGTTGTGCTGAAATAATGTGCAAGTATGCAATAACATCTGGCCAACTACAGATCTTGGTTTGTCTTACTCAAAAGTAGTGGGACATTATTTTTCCAAGGCCTCTATCAGTGCCACAGTCCTTGGCTAGTTGGTCACAGTCTATTGGATTCTTAGAGCTGCATATTCTCATCCACATGAAGATTTTCAAAGATTCATTTTAAATGCAACTTTCAGGTTATGTTACAGCTATTAATAGTATGTGTTGCACAGCTTGCTGGAAAGTGGCATAGACAGAAGGCTTGAAAAATAGTGTACCATCTGAAAGTACCACAAAATTGCAATTCTGTCATGATAAAACTGCACCTAAATGTTGGAGCACTATAACTTGGTGTTTTAAAACTGGCCTTGAGATGTGGACAACAGTTGGGCAGGAGGGCAGTTCAGGTCCTCTGAACCAGGCATTCCCCAGAAAACTTCAAAGTCTTCTTGTCAGTAATATGGCATTTTTGTTTCATAATCACTTTTTAATGAGGATGTTATCTGAATTTGTATACATCTTACATGATGTAATATTTTGTACTAAAACCAGGGGGTCTCCTCCATCAAAGGTTACAGTTGCAGTATAAATACATACATACACACACACACATATGCACACACACACACACACACACACATACACATTCCATTCATTTTTAAGACTTATGACTCACCAGCACCTAATGGGAGGGTGACTTGTGTCAGTCTCTGAATGTATATGATTGACTCTTCTCTAAAATGTGCTTAGGGTTCTTCTGTTGTTTGGAAACTAAATTCCTTGTAAATGCATGCAACAACTGTGCAAATTGGAGCCTGCTTCTCTAAAGTAGCACCTGCCTTCGGACAGCCCTCTCCTATCTTTGCTCATCATCAGCAAGTTAAAAAACATGCCAACATATTTTGTAGCCAGTGCTAAATAAGCCTGTTGACAGTGTCCAGCTTTTACTTTCCTGATCACAAAGCTTGGATTAAGAGATGACCACATTTCCAGCTTTCTGAGATCCTCCCTCATCCTATCAGACCCCCCAAGGAATGTTGACCCTATCACATATCTTTGTGTCATCAGCAAACAGTTTCACCTTGCCCTTTAAGTCTTCAGATATGGCTTTTTAATATTTTATAATCTTTTTAAAAAATTTTTAAGAAAGCACTTTTTTGATCAATTAGAATGTACATTACTCTTAAATGTATGTATTTTAGTTATTCATTGATTGTCAAGTATTGGTTTGTACCTGTTATGTACCATCTGTCAGACCTGACCCGGGTCGCACATGAAAAAGGGCCCATGGCTCATTGTGTTCACCCGGTTAACAAAAGTTCATAATAAATAAATATCCCCAATGAAGACATTAAAGAGGATGGCACCCAACACCGAACCCTTTGGCATGCTACTAGTCACCTCTTTTTCTTCTGATAAGGTTTCATTTACCAGTACCCTCTGGGTTCTCCCACTCAAGCAGCTACTTATCCAGTTTACCACTTTTTGCCCAACTCCCATGTTTAGCAGCCTTCTGTGGGGAATGGAGTTGAAGGCTTTGCTGAAGTCCATGTATACCACATCAACAGCACCACCTTGATCCACAGTTTTGGTTACTCAGTTGAAGAACTCTATTAGGTTTGTCTGGCATAATCTCCCTTTGGTAAAACCATGTTGTTTTGGGTCTAACTTTCAATTTCCTTCTACAGATGTAAAAATGTTTTCCTTGAATAGGACTTCCATTGTTTTGCACACAATCAAGGTGAGGCTAACTAGGCAGTAGTTCCCAGCAAGTTCCCTGCTACTGCTCTTATGGAGAGGGATAACATTGGCCCTTCTCCAATCCCTTGGGACCTCCCCTAGGTCAAACAAAAGGTTAAATAGTTTAGCCAGAGGTTCCGCGAGCTCCTCTCTTAGCTTCTTAAGAATCCTAGGGTGAATTTCATCCGGACCCATTGACTTGTCTACCTTGAGTTTCCCCAGTTCCTCTAGGACTCTATCTCTTGTGAATGTTCTTGAATCTGTCTCTCAATTGCTGGACCCTCTTCCACCCATGGTGGGCCTGCAACTGTCCTCTTCCGTGGTAAAAATGGAGCCAAAGTATCTGTTGAAGATCTTTGCTTTATCTTTGTTGTCCTCTGTGTGCCCCCCCTTCCCTTGTGATTCTGACTATATCCCCCCCATCTTCCTTTGTTCCCTGATATATCTAAAGAAGTTATTGTCCCCCCTTTGACCTCTACAGCTTTCTTCTCTTCTTTTGATGCCTTATCTGCCCTTATTCTCTTGCTTACCTCAGTTTCTCCGTTTATGTGTCTCTGTTCTTGTCACATCCAGTTTCTTTGTATGTCTTAAAGGCATTTCTTTTTTCTCTGATCATGGAGGCCACCCCCTCAAAAACCAGAGCAGTTTTCTCCTCTTCTTTGCTTTACTCACCCTTTTTAGATACTGATTTGAGGCTTCTTTAATAGCCCTCTTTATATGTGCTCAGTACTCCTCCACCCCCTCTCCTCTGTCTTTTTTTCTACGTTATTTTTAAGACACTCCTTCATCTGGGAAAAATCCGCTCTTCTAAAGTCTAGCACTTGAGTTTTTGAGTGTTTAGTTTCTACTGCCGTATTTACCTGGAACCACAGCATATGATGATCACTTGATCCCAGGTGGCTCTCAGCTTCTACTGCTGATATATTTTCCTCATTGGTGAGTTGTAGGTCAAGGAGAGCTTTCTCCCTGATTGAGTCTCTAACAAGCTGCCTCAGGCCTGATCCCTTTAGAGCATCTAGAAAGTCCTTGCTCCCTCTTGAGGCTGCTGTTTAGGCACACCAGTTTATATCAGGCAAATTGAAGTCACCCTCCACAATCACCTCCCCCTTGTCAGTCATTCTGTGCTTAGTTTCAATGATCTCCTTGTCCCCCTCCAAGCTGTGTGCTGGGGATCTGTAAATTACTCCTACCTGAGTCACCACATCATTTTCAGCCTTGAGTGTGACCCGAAGTACTTCAGATTCAGTCTGAGCATTTTGGTAGGCACTGTGGCATTTACTCCCTCCCTCACATAATTCACAATCCCCCGCACACCTTTTCTCCCCTTCCTTTCCCTTCAGAAGAGGTTGTGCAACAACTTGCAACTACTGTATTTCATGCATGTGTGGATATTTCCTTTTTTCCTGTGGTCCTCTAGTTTAGTGGTTATTGAACATTGACCAAGGGTCACAAGCCAGTCAGCTACACCTCCCCTAAAACATTCTGTACGTTGCAAGCATTTAATACTGTATTACCCGTCAAGCATGAAGGCTTTCTCTATCTATAGAAAACCAATACATTTTCTACATTTTACCTAACTAGAATCTTCACAACATGATCCTCTGCCACTACCAGCAGCAAGAATGACACTTTTGTGGGTAGTAGCTGCTTAGGCTAGACATGGTCTTGTTTCTCAGACACTGATTAATTCAAATCAGCTGGTAGGGACATGCACCATTCAGAGAAGAAATTCTCTTTATCTGACAAAACTAAGGAGGCATACCAGAACATGTAACATCATCTGCCCCTTTGCATGTGGTTTGAAACATGCCACAGGGGGCTGACACATCTAATGCTTGGCGGCTGAATGCTGATTATCACTTAGCAAAATCAAATAATGTATGAATATGGATAAGAAGGAATAGAGACAAACAAGTAAGAAGGTTATATTCTATCAGTGGGTGTTATGCAAAGATCTCCCAACTTTCAGAGCTCTGAATCCAGCCAGGAGAGAGAATTTCAGATACAGCTTTATTCCTATGAGAGTTAAAACCTTGCTGCCTCAAAATTACAAGAATTTACTGAGTTACTGGGGTGTGTCATTGCCTTTGCTGCAGGGTTGGACTGAGGTACTAGGGACCCACCTGGAAAGTTTACACAGGGGCCCACCTGGAAAATCAATAGGGGAGGTCCCAGGGTGACACACTCATATCAATATTTCACTTACATAGAAAAATAGAAACATAGACTTTGATGGCAGTTAAGGACCTCTTGGCTCACCTAGTCTGCCTATTTGTCTACCTATTAGATAAGCTGCAGATCCTAGTTAACCAACAGCCTACTTCTTCCTACCCCCCACTAGAATTGCCTTATGCCTGTCCCATGCATTCTTGAATTCCCCCACTTTTTTTGACCCCATGACCTCCTCTTTCAGGCCGTTCCATGTGTTTGCCACCATCTCTGTGAAAAAATACTTCCTCACATTGCCCCTGAGCCGTCCCCTCTCTGTCTTCAGATTTTGTCCCCTTGTTCTTTCACATCTCTTTTTCTTTTTTTTTTTAATTTTAATTTTTATTTTCTTTACAAAAATCATAGTCATCTTACAGTGTAGTGTAGGTATATAGGTAAAAAGTAGCAGCAGAGTACGGTCACATCTAATAGGACCACAAAGTAACACAGTTTCTAAATACCCTGTCTGGTTATATAAAGACAAAGCTAGAGAAGGAATTAGAGACAAGAGACATACTAATTGTAAATTCATTCTCCACCAGATGCAGGTGAGCAAAGTTTGTGGGGAGGTAGTTTTTAGTATACAGTAACCTAATGCAGTACCTTCCCAATCCCTATGCGACCCCTTGGCCTGAGCCCCTATTTCATATATTAGCATCCAAGGAATCAAATGAAAGAGATTATTTGTATCCCCGCCATTATGATACAAAATCTGGGTATCACTCCAGCTGAAAGTGGGTCCATAGACTCCATCTATTTGTACACATTCAATTATTTAGTTTAGCTGCTATCTCTTCTAGTCTGTATACTTCATAAACCAGTTATCGCCAGGTGTCTCTGGCTGGTATAAGTTTAGTAAACCAAAGCCTGGTAATCACTGGGTTTTGGCAATCAAGACCAAGAGTACAATAAGTTTATATTGACCCCCATTCAACTTAAGGCCCACGGGGGGGGGGGTGGCAGTTAGGATAAAGGTCGGTGTAAGTAAATCAGGTATCTGAAAAATATCATTCAATTCAGAAATAATCTCATACCACTGAGCAGGGGATGGACCATAAAATATGCATTTCCCTAGCTGGATGAAAACCACATCACCTCCAGCACTCTGCTAGATCTCCCTCCCTATACTTGGCCATGACAGCTGGGGTTCTAAAATAACATAATCTGGTTTTACAGGCAAATTCCCTCCAATATATTGTGGATGAGACCTTGGAGTAAGGAAGGGTAGCCTTATGCCAGTTCTCCTCAGCAGTCTCTATCCCAATGTCTTTTTCCCAGCATTGCCTGAGAGGGTTTAGTGGGTCAGGTTATTCTCCTCATAGTGCCTGGCAGAGGTGACTGATAGGGTGTTCCTGGATACCACCATTCAGATGTCATCTGATCAGACCAACCAGGAGAGAAGGGGATTCCACCACAGAGGAGAGGGATTCCTCCTGGGTCGAAAAGCACTGGCTAAGTTGTGCATAGATATGGTACTGGGTGGCAGGCAGTTTGTATGTAGATTGTAGGGAGGCCAAAGAGAATAAGCTAAATGGGCCTACAATTTGAAACACATAGCATAAATGATTGGTTTCTTTAGTACAGGAATGGAAATCCTATCTCAGGGAGTCTAAAGCTGTATTATGAGCTAACATGGAGAGGTACAGCCTTTCAGAAGTGGTGAGAGTATATCTGTCAACTACAAGCCATACCTTAAAAAGTTCCCTTGTGAATTGCATAAACTTTCACAGGGGTAGACATCTCAGATGGTATACCAGAATATAAGAGGGGAAATCCTCCAACCCATTGATGGCCACCTCAGTGTCCTTCCAGTACGCCATATACAATTCAGAGATATGTAAAAGGACAGTTGGTAGTTGCGCTACTTGTGCATATTTCTTAAAATTCCGAATGCTCAGGCCACCCCGAGTTCTAGACAATTGTAATATATTGTATTTCAATCTGGGTGGTTTCCCTCCCCAAAGGAATCTAGAGATTAACTTATCCCATGCTGTGAAATATGCATTGGTAGGTATAATGGGAAGGGTTTGAAGAAAAAAGAGGATTCGGGGGAGGATATTCTGTTAAATGGCTTCCACTATACTAACCAACCCAATAGGGAGGTGTGACCATTTTGATAAATCAGCTGTTATCGCTTGGGTAATGGGTTCAAAGTTAACTAGTTCTTAATGTAACAGTGGGGATGGGATTTTAATTCCTAAGTAGTGCATTTCTACCCTGCTCCAGTGGGACGGGAAGGCATCCTTCATAGCTCTAGAAGGAGTGAAAGAAGAGTTTAAAACTTCTGTCTTTGAACCAACTATCTTGTAGCCTGACAGACTTCCAAATAATTCTAACTGATCCCAGACTGCCAGGATAGAGGTTTCAGGGGAAATAAATGTTAGTAAGATATCATCAACGAAGAGTGTGAGTTTATATACCCTACCCCACAACGGTATTCCTTCAATATTTGCCAAGTTCCTAATACGAGCTGGTAGGGGTTCCAAGTACAAAGCAAACAGTAAGGGAGACATAGAGCAACCTTGTCTGGTGCCCCGAGACAAGGGAAAAAGAGGAGATAGAGAGCCATCTAATTTAAGATATGCCACAGGTAATTGGTACATATGTTGAATTTGGGAGATGAATTTATCCGGGAAGGCAAAACATTTCAGTACCGCCCATAGGTAGGGCCAAGAGACCCAGTCAAATGCCTTCTTGGCATCAAGGCCAAGAAGGACAGGAGGATTTGCCTGCAGGAGGCATAGTCTGCAAGTAACAGCACCCAACGGACGACATCATGAGCCTGATGTTTCATAATAAAGCCTACCTGGTCCCCATCTACAAGGTGGGGGGGGTGAGACTGTCGATTCTGTGAGCTAAAATGGACATAAATAATTTATAGAAACATAGAAACATAGACTTTGATGGCAGATAAGGACCGCTTGGCCCACCTAGTCTGTCCATTTCCCTACCTAGAGGATAAGCTGCAGATCCTATTTAACCAACAGCCTATTTCTTCCTACCCCAACCCCAAAAAATTGCCTTATGTCTGTCCCATGCATTCTTGAATTCTCCCACAGTTTTAGACCTCACAACCTCCTCAGGAAGGCTGTTCCATGCATCCACTACACTCTCTGTGAAAAATTACTTTCTCACATTGCTCCTGAGATATTCCCCCTCTATCTTCAAATTGTGTCCCCTTGTTATTGCACATCTCTTTTTCTGAAAGATGCTGCCCTCTTAGACTTTGTTGATTCCACTGAGGTACTTAAACATTTCTATCATGTCCCCCCTCTCCCTCATTTCCTCAAGGGCATACATATTAAGCTCCTTTAGCCTCTCCTCATATGGCTTCTCTTGCAGACCCTGCACCATTTTAGTTGCCCTCCTCTGAACTGCCTCCATCCTGTTTGTGTCCTTGCAGAGATGGGGTCTCCAGAACTGGACACAGTACTCCAGATGGGGTCTCACCAACTGTCTGTACAGGGGGATAACAACTTCCTGTTTTCTGCTGGTGATGTCTCTCCCTATACATCCCAGTATCCCCCCAGCCCTCCCTACCACCTTCTCACATTGCTTGCCAACCTTAAGGTCATCTAAAATGATTACCCCCAGGTCCATTTCCATTTTTGTTGTTGTTAGTATCTCACCCCCCATTGTGTACTCTTCTCCTGGGTTTTTGCTTCCCAGGTGCATTACCTTGCACTTCGTAGCATTGAATCTAAGCTGCCATGCATTGACCATTCCTCTAACCTTGCCAAGTCCCTTCTCATCCTTTCCACCCCACCTTGTGCACCAACTCTGTTGCAGATCTTTGTGTCATCTGCAAAGAGACATACTTTTCCTTCCAGTCCCTCTGCAATGTCGCTTATAAAGACATTGAAGAGGACTGGTCCTAACACTGAACCCTGTGGTACCCCACTAGTAACCCCCCTTTCTTCAGAGTGGACTCCATTTACTATTACTCTCTGTGTCCTATTCTCCAGCCAATTTTTACCCAGGCTGTCATCTTGGGACCCACCCAGGCTGGCTAACTTGTATATTAATCTTTGTGTGGACTGTGTCAAATGCCTTGCTAAAGTCTAGGTAGGCCATGTCCACAGCCCCTCCCTGATCTACTACTTTGGTCACCCAGTCAAAGAAATCTATCAGATTTGTCTGGCATGACCTTTCCGATGTGAATCCATGCTGCCTTGGGTTCTGAGCCCCTCTGGCCTCTAGATACTCAACAATTCTTTCCTTCAGAAGTGATTCCATTATTTTCCCTACCACTGAGGTTAAACTAACAGGTCTGTAGTTTTCTGCTTCTGCCTTGCTCCCACTTTTGTGAAGGAGAATCACATCTGCCCTTCTCTAGTCCTCGGGTACCACCCCATCCTCCCATGATTTGTTAAAGAGGGTAGTCAGTGGTGTCATTAGTTCTACCCTTAGTTCTTTTAGAATTCTGGGATGAATCCCATCAGGTCCCATTGCTTTGTCCACCTTCAGTTTTAAGAGTTCTTTCAGAACCCTTTCTTCTGTAAATGGGCTGGTATCAACTTCTGTATCCAGAGTGTTTCTACTGTTTGTTTTGGTACCTCCCACTTCCTTTGTAAATTCTGAGCAAAATATTTGTTTAGTATCTCTGCCTTTTCACAGTCACCCTCTGCCCACCCTCCTCCTCTTTATTAAGCCTCACTAGCCCTCCTTGGTCTTCCTTCGCTCCTGATGTACCTATAAAGGTTTTATCCCCTTCTTAACTGAGTTGGCTATCTTTTCCTCGGTTTGGGCCTTTGCTGTTCTGACTGCCTTCCCAGCTTCCTTTGCTTTAACTGATACAGTTCTCTGTTCTGCTCCTTCTGTGATTCCTTGTACTTCCTGAATGCTTTTTTTCTCTTGAACCTTCACTGCCACTTCCTTTGAGAACCATAGTGGTTTCTTACATCATTTTGTTTTGTTTATTTGCTTCACACAAAGGCTTGTTACCTCTGTGATGGCAGTTTTTATTATTCCCCATTGTTCTTCCACCCCTCCTTCCTGCCCATTTGCTAGTGCATTCCTTAGGCACTCACCCATTTTGGCAAAGTCAGCCCTCCTAAAGTCCAGTACTTTTGCCTTTGTATGGCTTGACTCTATTGCTGTGTTTAGTGTGAACCATACTGTTCGATGGTCACTAGTTCCCAGATGGCTACCCACTTTTACATCTGTGATCCTCTCTTCATCTCCATTTGAGAGAACCAGGTCTAAGAGTGCTCCCTCTCGAGTGGGCTCCAATACTAGTTGTCTAAGGCATGCCCCTTGTAGGGCATCTAGAATAACCCCACTCTTTGAAGTGGCTGCTGCAACTGCACTCCAGTTAACATCTGGCATATTCAGATCATCCATCAGCAATATCTCCCCTTTTTCTGCCATTATAAGTATTCTTTCTATCATTTCCTTGTCCATTTCCTCCCCCTGAGAAGGGGGTCTGTATACAACCCCTGAGCGGACTGTGGTGCCATTGCCGGTCTCCAAATTTACCCACAGTGCTTCTTTCCTGCTCCTCTTTCCCTTTTGTTCTGTTGCTTTGATTCCTTCCCTTATGTAAACAGCTACTCCTCCTCCTCCTCCTCCTCTTTTACCCTCCCTGTCCCTCCTGTAGATAGTGTATCCTGGTATGTTTATGTCCCAGTCATGGTTTTGTGTGTACCATGTTTCTGTGACTGCCATGATATCCAGATGTTCCTCCTCCATCAAGGCCACTAATTCAGGAAGCTTGTTACTCAGACTATGGGCATTGGTACTCATTGCTCTCCATTTCTTGATGGCTTTACCTTCTTTTACAGCATCCCCCACTGACCTGACTACCTCGGTCTTTTTCTCATTTAGTACCCTGTTTTGTAGGAAGAGGCTGGAATTTTCCTGCTGCTTATCAGTGCCTCCCCCCTTGACTAGTTTAAAAGCTTGCCAATGAAACATTTAAACCGATTGCTCAAAAGACTTGTTCCCTTCCTGGACAGATGCAGACCATCCTGCCAGTATAGGCTGGTGTCCCTCTAGGTGGAACCCCAGTCCCCAATGAAGCCAAACCCCTGTGCTCCACACCATTTTTTCAACCATTTATTAAACTGCATGGTGCAAAGTACCCTCACCTGACTCATGCCATTGACAGGCAGCACCTCAGAGAAGGATATTGTGTGTGCTACTTGTCTTGGGCCCCTCCCCAATTCTACAAAGCCCTTCTGCACTGCTCTAATCTCATGATTAGCCAAGTCATTTGTCCCTAGGTGGACAATGACGTCCAGCTCAGACTCCCGTGCAGCTGTTCTCGTGATCCTGAGGATGCGCTTCCTGTCTCTTCAAGCCATGGCACCAGGCAGGCACCTTACTTCAGTTTTCCCTGCTCCCCCCTGTTCTATCCCCCTAATAATTGAGTTAAATTGCTTCCTTTCCTTGTGGTGTCCTCTGCCTCCTTCCTGTGGGCCTCCCTTGTGACACTTGTCCTCAGTCTCCTCTGAGGGTGCATCCATAGGGGAGCTATGCTCCCCCAGAATGGTGTATGGATTGTGGTGTGGAACAACTGACTGGGTGTGCCTCTGTTCCACCATCCTCACCCTCCCTGAGCCCACTGTGGTCCAACTGCTGTGCTTTCTTCACAACCTCTGAGGTAGTGGTGGTGGCTCTGTTGCTCCCTGGATAGAGGAGGTTCCCTTCCTACTGTCCAGTGTGGCCTGGGGGAAGGTCCCCTTACTATTGTCCAGTGTGGCCTGAAGACAGGCAACTTCCTCCCTCAGGGCAGAGAGTTGTCTGCAAATTGGACAGCGTCTCAGCCTCCAGAAAGACTCCCAGAAGACTGCTGCCCCACAGCCATTACATTGCACTACTCCCCACATTTTTTTTTGTGTGTGTGTGATTGGTTTGTAATATAGAAATATATATATATATTATACAATGTGTATGCTTATATTGTCAGTGCAGTGTGCTAGAGAGGATATGACAGTGATATGCACCTTGCACTCTTGAGGAAATGATGTCAGAACCCCAGGTATAAAGGAACTATTTCCAGTGGTGGGTGAGGGGTGGGAAAGGGTTGGGCCTAAACTGTGCCCTCACAAAACAATCAGCTAAAAGCTCTGACCCACCGCTGCGATGAGTGCCTTCCTGTCAGCAAGATGTCCTACACAACAATTTGACAGAGAAAATACCCTGCTAATGAAACAGAGAAAAATCCACACATCCAAGTCAGACACAGGTAAACCTCCCCAGCCTCAAAACAGGCCTGGTGGTTTGTGCTCTGAAAGATGTCAGCCCCAAAATAAGTCAGCTGTGCTTTAAACTCTTCATGCACTGAAAATGTTAAGAATTGTAACAAACAAACGTAAACCTAGATCCACCTCCCTCTGTTGCTTGAAAGACTGTCTTTTCCTGTTTCACACTGCAGGTTTTTCTATGACAACTCCTTAACCACAGTAACTTATGTAACAATGGTGGTACAAATATTTTATTCCATTTTTGATAAAACTCTGCCGGGTACCCATCAGGTCCCGCTGTCTTCTGAGTCTTAGCTAATTTAAGGGTGGCCTTAATTTTCTCTCCTGTGATGGGACATAGCAGTCCCTCAGCCTGTGTCTGTGAGAGTTGTTGGAGTGGAGCATTTTTTAGATATTGTGTGATCTTCAGAAGGGATGGGGCGATCTCCTCCATCTAGAGATCCTTATAATATGTGGCCATAGCCTGTTTAATAGCTGTTGGGTGTACTAGATATTTTTTTTATTTTGAGGATCATATATCTTGGTGACTATTGCATGTTGTGTCATCCTTCATAGCCATCTTGCCAGATTTCTGGCTCCTCTAGGTCCCCCTTCTTGATATTTAAGTTTTAAATACATTAACTGCTGCTTTATCTTTTGGTCCGCCAGTTTTTGTAACTTTGGTTTAGTAAGCTATAGCTGGGACTTCAGGTTCGATTCCCGCTGCCGGACAAGGGCCTGTAGCCGAGTAAAGGTGGCATATAATTCTGTTTGTAAGGCCTTCCTTGCTTTTTCCTTTTAGCCGCATATTTAATAATCTCTCTCCTGAGTACTGTTTTAAGTGTATCCCACTGTATGGCTCGAGAAGTCTCTGCCGAATCGTTATCTGTCAGTATCAAGGGAACCATCTGATTTACCAAGTGACTGAATTCTGGGTCATGAATATAAGATAGGTTAAAACTCCAGAAGGAATGTTTTTTGGGTTTATCTAGAGCTAGCTTAAGTAGGAGGGGGGCATGGTCCAAGAGGATTGAAGCTCCTCCTGAGATGTCTGTACCATTTCCAAGTGTTCTACTGATACAAGAAAGTAATCTAACCTGGCCCAGGTGTTGGTTTTGGATGAATAATGAGTATACATTCTAAATGAGGGAAAAAATGGCACCAGACATCAATCATGCCTAATGTGGGGAGGGTTGTTTTCAAATATCTTTGTATCGGGGAGCATCTATGCCTGGAAGGTACTGAAGTATCCATTGTAGGGTTTAAATTTACATTAAAACCTCCACCTAGTATATAAAGGCCTTGCACTATAGAGAGAAAATCATCTAGAAACTTCCGAGCCACTGGGGTTGAACTGCCTGGGGGGAGATATACTGAGGCCAGGGTTTCCTGGGTTGAGTATAATAAGCCCACCATTATAACATATCTTCCTTCATTATCATCGATTTGGTTTTGCAACTGGAATGGGACCTCCTGCGGGACTAGGATCGCAACTCCCCATCTGCATCCAGAGGGGTGGGAGGAGGCCAGTACAGTATGAAATCCCCATGATTTAAGCTTAGCATGTTCTGATTGAGGGAGGTGTGTCTCTTGGAGGAGAATAATATCTGGTCTGCCTCTCTTAAAAAATTGGAGTATACTTCTCCTAATAGGGTTATGGATGCCATTTAAATTAAATGACAATATACGAGATGAGCTAGCCATTTCTAGGGGTGTATGTAACAGTTAGCTATACAGTAGGGTAAAGATGACTTCCCATATCTCTCCCTCCTCTCAGGCAAGAACTGAGGGTATCTAGAATATCTCCACTGCCTTCTGTGAGTCCTATAAAAATACTTCATAGTACCTTCAGATAATGAGCTAATGACCATCTGGGTCACTAAGACTGTGTCCCAGTATATACCTTGAACAATCAGACTACACCTGCATTGTATAACATATTGTATCCAAAATATGTAAAACTTGGCCAACAGGGCACAACCATTAACATTAGGGAGCCTATGGAACTCCACCAAATTGAAACAGAGCCTGAAATTACTGTCAAATGTCTGGTATTCAGGATAATATCTCTCTGACATTAAAACAAATGTGGCTTCCAAGGTGGAGGAGGACTGAAAGTCTCTCCCTGTTCCCTTCAGAGATGTAACAATATTGTACCACTCTCCTACAGGTTTGGGGGTATGTCTGGGGCTTTGTCCACTCCATGCCTCCTGGAGACCTAAAAGATCCCAACCAAAAGTATGCAGTAGGGTAAAAACAAAAAAAAGGGAGCGTATAAATGCCTAATTAAGATCAATGGTGTGGAACCCAGGCAAATAATCCCACACTCCCCTCCTCCCAAATCAAAAATTCATTCTATTAATTAGAAGCATAGAACATACAGTTAAACCACAAAAAACAGAATATATCCATTTTAGTCCCCAGTGCTGAAGTTGTACTGATCTGTTTAAGTAGTCATGCAGCATGTCCAAATGTAACGAAAATTATAATTTTTACACTGTGTACATCTTGAAGTGCATGTATGTATAAAGCATTTCAAAACCTTGTCCCCTTTTAAAGCAAAAAAAAAAACAAAACAAATATGAGTATATAAGTGCTTATTCGCAGCCAAAAGATAGTTATGTTTCTTATGGTACAGCATGCCAAAATAATGTTCCACTCTGTTGCAAGAATCAGGCCAGAAATGCCCCAATGCTCCACGTCCCTCACAGTGAAGAAAGGATTATAAATTGCAGTTAATAATCAATCCCCAATGTACTCAGTACCAGGGAACTGGGGGGACGAGGGGTCAAAGGAGGAGATAAAGCCCTCAGAGCATGTCCCAACAAGTGACTGCATAATTCCCCTTAAATTTAAGGGGTTATATATGCTTCCAGCGGGTCTAGAGTCAGGTCTGCTTCAGGGGCCCTGGCAGAGAAATCCCTACCAACTCACCTCCCCCAAAACCCTAACCCGCTTTCCCATACCTGGACCTCAGCAGTTCCTACTGAGGAGATTAAGCGAAAAAAAAGAGCCTGGAAGGTGGTCCACGACTTCAAGTTGCTGCAGAATTATTCTCTACTCTGTGGAATTCCGCTAGGCGTTGCTTCGGTGCCAGGTTATTGCTCTAAGTGTTGTTTTCCTTCCCTCTCCCATTGCTGGATGCTGGAACTGTCTGCCAACATGGCGGTTGAGGTTGAGGCTGTGAAGAGGGCCAGGGGCACTCTGGAAATACCAGGCCATGGTGCATCAAGTCCTCTCGTGCCTCCAAGGCAGTGGAATATTCTTTTTTGCCTGATGGGAGATGTACAACCAGCCTTGCAGGGTAAGGCGAAGTAAATGTGAAACCTTGTGCTTTCTGAGTGAGTAGCAATGGCAAATAAGCTCGCCGTAGCCTCATAGTTTGGGGTGCATAGTCGTGGTCGATGTGAAATTGTTTTTGTTGATGGAATATCTTTTGCTTTCTTCAAGGGGTTAGTAAAATCTGGTCTTTAACTGATTAACTATTGAAGTGCACTGTAATTGAACAGGGCCAGCAGTTACTGAGGTTGGTTTTGGGGCTACAGCCCGGTTAGCATGCTCCAGATCCAGGGCCATATCCTGGGGTAAATCAAGTGTGGATCTGAGCAAGGTAATGATGAAGTCCTTAATGTTGGCTCCTTCAATGCCCTCTGGTATGCAATATAAACGAATGTTTTTACGTGTTGTTCTCATCTCTTTTTGTGTAAGATGCTACCTTCTCGGACTTTGTTGATTCCCTTGAGATACTTGAAAGTTTCTATCATGTCACCCCTCTCCCTCCTTTCCTCAAGGGTATACATGTTAAGCTCCTTTAGTCTCTCTTTGTGTGGCTTCTGTTGCAGACCCTGCACCATTTTAGTTACCCTCCTCTGGACTGCCTCCATCCTGTCTATATCCTTGCGGTGATGGGGTCTCCAGAACTGCAAGCAGTACTCCAGATGGGGTCTCATACGAAGATATGAACTTGCATGCAGATAAAGGCCCACAGGTCTATCAAGTCTGCCTGACTGTGCAGCTTTTAGTTTCATATCACTACAGCTGCCATCCCCCACCCAAACTCTTCTTTTCAGGTCCTTCCCCCCTTTGTGTTTTTGTCTGTACTAACCCTGCCTTTGACTCTATCCCAACCACGCTTAATGCTATCTACTGTCATTTGAGCGATTATCTCCTCCGGCAGTGTGTTTCAACCTGTCACCACTCTCTCTGTGAAGTAGTGCCTCCTCATCTCCCTCCTAAACCTTCCCCCTTCCAACTTCAGACTGTGTCCGTTAGTGACCCTTCCCCCCTTTAAGCAGAATAATCCTCCCTTCCTGACTTTGTTTATGCCTTTCAAGCACTTAAATGTCTCTATCATGTCCCCTCTTACCCTTCTGTCTTCCAGCGAGTACATGTTGAACTCTTTCAACCTTTCCTCATATGACAACTCCCCTAGTCCCATGATAATTTTTGTAGCCCTACACTACACCCCCTCCAGTAATCTCACATCCTTTTTGAGGTATGGTCACCAGTACTGTACACAGTATTCCAAGTGTGACCTCACCAGTGATCTATACAGTGGCAGGATTACCTCCCCCTTTCGAGAAGTGATCCCTCTGGCAATGCACCCCAGCATCCTATTTGCCCTTGCTGCAGCACTCCTACACTGTGCAGATACCTTCATGACCCCTGTAACTATCACCCCCAGGTCCCTTTCCTCCACTGAAGCCATTACCTGCACTCTCCCCAGCCAGTAGCTGTTCTTGAGATTTCTGGCTCCAAGGTTCATGACCTTGCACTTCTTAGTGTTAAACCCCAACTGCCACTCCCTACACCAGTGTTCAAGTTTAGCTAGATCCTCTCTGAGTACCTGCCTCTCTTCCTCATTGTCCTCTTTTGCACAAATCTTAGTGTCATCCGTGAACAGGCAGATCTTACTCTTATCTCCTCTGCAATGTCTCCAATGAAGACATTGAACAAAACGGGCCCAGCACTGAACCTCATGTGTACTGTTGGCCATGGCGTGGATGTCTCTCCCCCCTTACAACTACCCTCTGTTGTCTCCTCTGCAGCCAGCTCTCAACCCACCCCACCAGTTTTCCCCCACTCCCATGTCCCTCAGCTTGCTCAGTAACCTCCTGTGCAGCACAGAGTCAAAAGTCTTCCTGAAGTCCAGATACAGGACATCCACAGTGTGGCCTTCACCCACCACCCTAGTGACCCAGTCGAAGAAGTCAATCAGGTTAGTTTGGCAAGATCTTCCTGTGACAGACCCATGCTGTCTCTTATCCTGCAGGCCATTGCTATCATGAAAGGTTATCAGCCTCTCCTTCAGAATGGTTTCCATCAACTTACCCACTATGTAAGTCAAGCTCACCAGTCTGTAGTTACCCGGCTGGTCCTTGGGTTCACTCTTGCGAAGGGGCATCACATGAGCCATCCTCCAGTCCCTGGGTACATTCCCCGTCTCCAAGGAGGTGTTGAGCAAGTCTGTCAGTGGGCCTGCCAACAACTCTGCCAGTTCCTTCAGGACCCTAGGATGTACACCATCCGGTCCTGCTGCCTTGTCCACCTGCAAATCTTTAGGGCCCTTCAGAACTCTATCCTCTTGGAAGACCTCGTCTGTTATCTCTGCCCCCCTTTCCCCTGCAGTATTGAGCCATGCCTTTCTTTTGTGAACATCGAGCAGAAATACTCATCGAGTGCCTCTGCCTGATCTTCCCCTTGTTCTGCCCATCCTCCCTCTCTCTTGATTCTAACGATGTCATCCCTACAACTCCTCTTCTCCCTTGTGTGATTTATGAGTGGTGCTTGCAAGATGGCGGCAATGTGTGAGTTGTCTGAACTGTGCTAGTTTTCTGAGCTAAAAAATTTCGTTTTAAGCTTCTTTTTAGATTTTATTTAATGTTGTTTACTTTTCTAATTGTTTGTCAGTTTGTTAGGGTATTTTAAGTGAATTATCAAGATTTGATGCGTTTTTTTCCGTAAAATTGGATTAGCATGGTCTTATAGTCTAAAGTTTTATCTGTACTGTTAATGACCTTAAAATCTGATCAATTTTACAAATTGGGGCAGACATTATAATTGTGGTGTTTGTTCAGTGTTTTTGAGGTTGCGATTGATAAATTTAAAACCACAATTAGCTTTCCCTCCAATGAGACTATTGATATTGCAGCGCAGTTTTGGAGCGTTACTCTGGGATTTGAAATTCGAGGGAGAGTTTTTTTTAGTTTTGAAGCCTCTGCATTTCTTGAAGTGACTTGAATATGCTCAGTGGGACTGTGGGGTGAAATTGCTTTGTCTGCACTGTCTGATTCAGTGTTGGTGTAGTGCGGTCGGAGTGCACTAAGTTCTTAGGCTAGTTGTGGGTTTCATTCTCCGTGCTGCTTGCCTGTGGGACTAACATCGGGACAGTGAGAGCGCCCATGGTTACAGGTGCAGCATATGGAGGAATGCAGTGAGTAGCAGTCATTCTCTCCTGGAGCTGATGCTAATGTGGTGAGAGCACATTTTACTCTAGCGTGCAGAGGACGAAAAAGAACATTCGAAGCATTTCTCTCCCTTTGGATTTTCAGGTGGGTGCTCCTTTCCTCCTGGAGTGGATGACTGGCAGGGTTTTGGGTTATTTAGGGAGGAACTGCTGGGGTTTGGACTGGAGGTTTTTTTCCTCTGTGATTGTTGGTGAGGGGACTTTTGCGACTGGTGGGCGGCTGAGGTCTCAGATTCCACTCCTAAAATGGCGTTTTCACTATTGTAGGTCTGCCACTCTAGAAAGGAGAAGGTTGCTACCTGCCTTTAGGGCCATGGCACCAGAATAGGGATTTGTGACTGGAATTGGTCTGAGACTTAGAGGGAACTCAGAGGGGCTTTAGTTGATGGTGGTGGGTCCCTCTGGGGGTTCCTAAGGCTCTCTGTGGGGGGAGCTATTGCTTGGTTCTCAGGGGCCTGTATTCTTTGATCACAACCTCTCAGATTAGCCCTGAATTTGGTGTCTTGGCCTGAGTCTTTGTGTGTTTTCATTGAGGAGGTTTCAGAGAAGAAGGAAGGCAGAACTGGGCCATTCATTTGGAGGAATTATTTGGTGTCTGGATTGGGAGGAGGTGAGAGCCCCTCCTGTTTTAAGAAATACTTTGTTCTGATCTCCCAGGATACCATTTATATTTGGATGTTGACATATTGTTATTATCATGGGACTTGCAATATTTGACTTTGTTTTCTAGAACTGAAAGAGGGTGAGAGCCTCTCTTGCCCAAAATACTCATTGAATTTTTGGACATTATATATTTGGATATTTTTGTTATCTTTTTTGGTTTTGCTTTAAAAAAAATTCTGTTTTCATGTTTTTTTTGTATTTTATTTTAATATAGATTTAATTTGGGTTTTTTTGTTTTGCTGAGGTTTTTTTTTTTTTGGTGTGAGTGTGTGGGGATTCTAAGAGAAATTATAAGGGTCTCAAAGTGATTAATTTTAATATGTATAGAAGGCCTGCCCCCTCGGTTGTACGCTATTCATCCTCCACTCTTCGTGCCCTCCACCCTTTCTCCCCCTTGCCATTACAGTTGTCAACATACCAGCACTGTAGAGCACTGAGTATTGTGCGGAGGGGGAGGAGGGGTTTTGGAGGAGTGTGAACAGTGGAGGTCAAATGAGTGGGAACACTGTATTGGGGTAGTGGAAACCAGAAAAGACCCCGGGCGAAATGACTCTGGAATGAGGTCACTCTTGTCTGGTTTCCATACCTAAGGGCACCACTAATGATGTTGGGCAAGTGGTGTGTGCAGCTCCAGAGGCCTGTCCAACCCAGGTGGTGTTGTGCAATGCCAGATCCATAAGAAACAAGACTGCAGTTATTGCAGATCTTGTTGAGTCTGTGAATCTGGCATGCATTACCGAGACCTGGCTCGATGAAAATGCTGGTCAATTTGAATGCAGCAGTTCCAGCTGGGTACTAGGTGTTACACCGCCCGAGGTTGGACCACGGGGGGAGGTTGCAGTCAGTTTCAAGACTGAACTGGGCCTCACAAGTGTACCAGTAGAGGGAGTTGAGTCCTTTGAGTGTACTGTAGTGGTAGGTGTGGGTTGCAGAATTGCTCTCATCTATCGTCCACCAGGTGATGAGAAGCATTTTCTGCAGGAAGTAGCAGACTTCATCATCGACATGGCGTTTGAGTCACCCAGGCTGATGGTCCTGGGTGACTTTAATGCCTAGGTTGATGATGAACTCTCACAGTTTGGACAACACTTCCTCCAATTAATGACTTCTTTGGGCCTTACACAAGTGGTTACTTCTGCCACTCATAAGAGTGGTCACTCCTTGGACTTAGTTTTCCTCCTGGGGATTCAGGCCTTCAACTTGGGAGTGGAACCTGTCAGTTAGTCCGATCACTACACTGTGGGGTTCAGTTTTTGCACTCCACCCTTGTAGGCCTACCCCTGTGGAGATGGTCAGGTGCCACTCTTTGCGAGATGTTAGCGCTGCAGGCCTGGCAGTGGTGCTTGACCTATCAGAGTTCTCTGGAGTGAACAATGATCCTGATGCCCTGGTGCTGGCCTTTAATAGGGCCATCTCCTCGGCTCTGGATCATATTGCTCCTGTCTGCGTTTCTCTTCTCCCCCTTCGACCTTGGTCTCCATGGTTTGATGGGACATTAAGAGAGATGCAATGACAAGGACGAAGATTACAGCATTGTTGGTGGAGAACTGCCCTTTATGCCAACCATATTAAATTGATGGAACATTACTAACTCTATCATTACGCAATCTCCTGTAAGAAGGCAGAGTTCCTGTCCGGGGAGATTGCGGCTGTTCAGAACCGACCAGCTCAGCTTTTTTGAACTGTTGACAGACTGTGCAACCCAGCCTGTCTACAGGTTCGGAAAGCTTTTTCACAAGTGGAGTGTGATGAGCTCGCTCGCTTCCTTGCGGCTAAGGTGGCCGACATCAGGGCAGTGCTCCAGCCTGCTCCCTTTATGGGAGAAGCTACAGATCGGCATTTGGTTGCAGCCTGTAGTCGCTCCTGGAATTCCTTTGACCAGCTTGAGTTCATTGATGTCATGAAGATTGTCCAGAGTATGTGCACTACATGCTGTAGTTTGGACCTGGGTCCGACTTCCCTGGTAAAGGGTTGTCATGATATTATCGGCCCAGTCCTAGCATGGACAGTCTGGTGTTCCTTGGATACGGGTGAGTTTCCTAGCTCCCTGAAGGAGGTGGTGGTGATGCCCCTCCTGAAGAAAGCTTCCTTGGACCCTGACTGCCATGCTAACTACATGAAGATCTTTAATCTTCCCTTTGTAAGGAAGATTATTGAGAAAGTAGTAGCCGTACAATTGGAAAACCAACCATCCATGACATCTATGAACCACTCCAGTCTGGTTTTCGAAAGAGGCATAGTACCGAGGCAGTGCTGGTTCAAGTGCTCAATGATCTCCTAATGGCTAGAGATCAGAAGAGCCATTCCATCTTGGTTCTTCTTGATCTCTCTTCAGCCTTTGACACTGTGAACCATGGGGTACTTCTCGAGTGCCTGGAGTTCATCTGTGGCCTGTCAGGTACAGTCCTCAGTTGGTTTAGATCATTCCTCACTGACAGAAATCAGAGAGTGGTGTCGGGGATTAATTCTTCCCGCCCAGTCTCTCTGTCATGTGGGGTTCCCCAGGGCTCTGTGTTGTCCCCCATGTTGTTCACAGTGTATGTGCTGGCCCTCAGAGACATTGTAAGAAGGTATGGGCTGAGGTTTCATTGCTATGCAGATGATACCAAGCTCTACCTATCTTTTGCACCTGACCAGGATAGAGCTCTCTCGGACTTTAATAGCTGCCTTACTGAAATCCAGTGCTGGATGAATTCAAGCTGGCTGAAGTTGAATTCGGAGAAGACTGAGGTAGTGGTTGTGGACCCGGGTTGCAAGGTAGAGGGGACAGGAGCTGGTTTACCCTCAGGTTTATTTCTGGGGGGAGTCCAGCTCCCTACCTCTGAACAGGTGCAGAACTTGGGGGTTATTTTTGACAATGAGCTGACACTGCATTCGCAGGTGTTGGCAATTGTCAAACTTTCTTTTTATCATTTTAGGAACATCGCCAGGATTAAGCACCTTGTTCCACCTAACAATCTGCCTACATTGATCCACGCTTTTGTGACCTCAAGTCTTGATTATTGCAACTCCCTTTATCTAGGGATTCCTGGGGTTGATATCCGCCTCTTGCAACTGGTGCAGAATGCTGCGGCCCGGTTATTGACAGGTACGTCTCGTGCCTGTCATATTTCTCCGGTTCTGCATGATCTGCACTGGCTGCCAATACAGTGGCAGATCACCTTTAAAGTTGGTCTTTTGACTTACAAAACCCTACATGGACAGGACCCGGACTACTTGAAAGAGCTTCTGGTTCCCTACTGCCCTAAGTAATCTCTCCCCTTGGCAGACAAGGGGTTGCTAGAGATTTCGAGGGTATCTTTAAAATCTTCAGGAGCTCGTGCTTTTATGTATGCTGCCCCTACCCTCTGGAATTCTCTACCCCATCTGCTTCATTAGTGTGCATCCGTGGAGGAATTTAAAAAGACTTTGAAGACCTATTTATGGTCTAAGATTTATTTTAATTGATTATTGTGTTATTATTATTATGTATTTAAAGAACCCCTTTTCCCCCTCTCTGATCCCCTAAGCCAACTTCAGCTCCTTTGCTGCCTTGGCTGCCCTGACTGACCTGGTCACCTCCTTAGATGCCTTTGAGAACACTTCTCTATCCTCCTCCCACCCAGATTTTTTGAACTGAATGAAGGTCAGTCTTTTTTTCCTCACCTTCCCCTCCATCTCCTTGCTGAGCCAGCTAGTTTTTTTTTTACCTGGACTGCTTACTCCGAGATTTGGCACACATGTTCATGGCCTTATTTAGCCCCTTCCTAATGATTGCCCACTTCTGTTTAGTATCCATCCCTGGATTAATTTCAGCTAAATACCCCTCTAGGATGCTGCCCACTCTGGCAAAATCTGCCTTTCTGAAATTCAACACCCTTATCCTGGTCCTAGCAGACTCCTTCCCTGTGTTGAGGAAGAACCACACTGAGCAGTGGCTGCTTCCTGCTAGAGGGTCCTGTACTACCACATCCTGGACTTGGTCTCCTTTTGTTAGCACCAAGTCCAGTATGTTACCTTCCCTAGTAGGATCCATCACCCCTTGTGCTAGGTAACTGTCTTGGATAGCCTCCAGCAGCACCTGTTCCCTGACATGTACTGTAACTACTGTCTGCCAGTCAACCCCAGGTAGGTTGAAGGCTCCCACTATAACTGTGTTCCCTTTGCCACTGACCTTCCTGATTTGCTCCCCCAGATCCTTATCCACCTCCTCATTCTGTGAGGGTGGCCTGTACACCACCCCCATCCTGAGTTTCTTACCTTTAGGGCTTTAGAGCAATACCCATATGGCTTCTGGCCTTCCCTCATCCCCTTCCTCCCTGGTACACAGTATCCCCTCTTGGACATAAATAGCCACCCCTCCAGGTCCCTGTGGAACACCTTGTATCCCAGGACTGTGAGAGCCCAGTCATGGTATTGGGTGGCCCAGGTCTCTGAGACTGTGGCAATATCTACCTCCCCCTCCACCATCGTTGCCTGGAACTCTGCCACCTTGCTTGCTAAGCTCCTTGCATTCAAGGATACTGCAGTCCACCTTGTGTCCTGCCACTCCTCTTCCCATCTCTCCCCCTTTCACTTTTGTCTTGGTAACTTCTCCTCATTCTCCTCCTCCATCTCTGGGGGGGGTGAGGCCTTCTGGTCTTGTCTCCCCTTGAAGGTGCCTCCTCCCTGCTATCTGACTCAGTCTCAGACCCTCCTCAGTTTAAATCTATGTTGTTTTTAATGTACTTCTCCAGCCCCTGTGTGAATGCCCTTGTACCCTCGGTGTTGAGTTGCAGCCTTTCCTTGACATAAAGCCCCTTATTGTTCCATGTCTTGCCCCACCCCCTACTACCCCGTACTTCTGCAAACCAACCCTTCAGCCACCCACTAAACTCCTGTATTCTTAGCTTTCTAGCTGTGCTTGCTCTACGTACCGGGAGTACCTCGGAGAATGTCACTGAGCTTCCCACCCGATTGCAGATATCCCCTACTTCCCTGAATGTCTCCTGCACTTCTTCCACTGTACTGCCCTCTAGGTCATTTGTTCCTAGGTGTACAATGATATGAGGCTTCCCTCCCACCTTCTCCACACATTTCTGAATGCACTGCCCTATTCTCCCCACTGTCATACCAGGCATAGACTCCACCTAGGTTTAGCTCTTCCTTGCTCCCCTTCCTCCCCATCTCACCCCCCTTAGCATAGAATCCCCTAATACAAGTACTCGCTCCCCCATCCCTTGCACTGCTCCCATGGTTTGCCCTCCTATGAACTCCTTTTCCTCAGTGTCCTCTGCTATCATACCCTGCCCTTTTCCCCCTCATTTCTCCTCCAATTGCACCTCCACCTGCTGTCCTCCTCCTCCTCAGTCCTTTCTGTGCTCGCTCCCTTCCTCAACCACTTCCCTCCACTACTTTTATATCCTCCCACTGCCCCCTGCATTGTGCCACCTCCCCCCCCCAACATGTTTTGGCCTTCCTCCCCCTTTGTTTAGTGTGTTCGTGACAACTTGACTTACTTCCCTGCCCCTCCCCACTTTTACACCACCATCTTCCCTCTCTCCTTGAACTGTGTATTCCACCCTTCCCTCCTGATCACCTGATTCTTGCTCTATGGTGGCTTCCCCAACATCCTGCTCTGTTTCATCAACCAGTATTGCGCACCTGTTTGTTGTCTTCAACCTCCAGCCCCGCCCTTCCCTGAAATCCCTTCCTGCCTCTGCTTATCCTGAACCTCTTTCCTACTTCCTCTCCATCTACTGGTGTTCCCTACCACCTGCCAACAACCACTTTTGGTGCTCCCGGGACCCTGTGGACCTGGCCAAGTGCCCCCTTCTAGCCTGTGGCAGCCTGGTCTATCTTGCAGTGGAACCCTTCCTGCCCCTGTGCCCCTTCTCCTCTTCAACCCCTCGTACCTGTCCCCTTCCCCAAGTTCCTGATTCAATCTCAGTATCTTCAGCGTAAATTGTCTGAACATCCTGCATACTGGACAACCCCCCACCTTCCACCAGGTTCCCAGAAACTGTGCTGCCCCACAGGGGCGGATCCAGGAGTACTATAGATGGGGGAGCTCAAGTCAGAGAAAAAATAAAAATAATAGGATGGGGGTCTGGTGGGCCACCCAGGCCCCCAGAGATTTGTTAACATTTTGGTGCATTCTGGTGCATTTTGGAGGGTATTTCTAATGCAATTTCTACCCATTTCCTCCCTCCCCATGCTTTATGAGTTGTACCCTTCCACCATCCCCAGAGTCCCGCAGTCCACATGACAGTATGTTGCCTAAAATACCCTCCACCCAAAAAAAAAAAAAAAAAAACTTGAAATACCAAAGACAGCAGCTAGGCAGCACATCCAAAACACATAAAACAAGCATTTGTCAATGCGAATGTTTGCTTGCTGGCACCGCATTGGTAGTGTAGAAGTTACAGAGCTGCATAATAGGAATGGCAGTGAAGTATTGAACTGAAGCCAACCCCACCACCACCCTGCAGAGAGTGGCAGGCATTGGGGTGTGCCTTTGGGTCGTCAGGCATAACGACCACGCCATTTCACCACCTACCCTGCAGACACTGACAAGTGTCAAGGTGTGCTTCTTGGGGTCTTGGCCTCTTATGTGCACCCATTCCATCAGGAAATATGGTGAGATGGGTGCAGTATAGGAGAATGGGGTGAAGTTTGGGCCCAAAGAGTCTGAGGCACACCTTGATGCCTCTCACTGGCTGCAGGGTGTGGGTGGGGGTGGAATGGTATGAGCATGACAGGCAAGAATCCCAAGTCACACCCCTGATGCCTGTCATACTCTACAGGGTGGGGCGTTATGGTCGGAAACCCTAATGCCTCAGGCATTCGTTGGTATTTTCACTCCAAATTTTCAACATGGTTTTTTGTGACCCCCACCTCATGAACAGTGGCAATATCAGTTTGTTAGCTGAAAACTGCTTTTGCACAGCAACTATGGCATTTGGCACCACAAGTGCAAAACACATTCCTAACAGGATGTGAAAAATGGCACGGTACTGTTCACGGGAGGTGTAAAAATGGCAATGTTGAAAATCTGCTAATAATCTTAAAAAAAAAATGAAGTCACGGCGTGCACCAAAACTGTACACGCCACCGTAATGTAACTAGTTTGGGGATTTTTTACAGTAGATTGTTAACACAGGCATTTGGGACCTCCGATCATGAACATTGTCAGTATGATTTTCTTTATCTGTCCCAACAATGATTTCCCACAGCGACCATGCACCTCTGCACTGAAAGTGTGAAAACACATTTCGGACATATTGTGGAAAATGACAGCTGTACTGTTCATAAGGAGGTGTGGAAAAATGCCACTGGTGAAAATCTAGACTGAAAATATTACAAATTCATGAACCTACGAGGGTGCGTGGAAACTGCGCAATGCTCACTCTTAACACAGTCATTTTATGGAGGTTTGTCACCAAATTTTCAACATAGCCATTTTAAGACCTTTGCTCATGAACAGTGTCACTGTGATTTTCTTAATCTGTCCCAAACATTGTTTCCGCACACCGACTGTACCATTGTGCGCTACATGTGCAGAAACACATTTTGGGTGAGATGTGAAAAATGGTAGCTGCACTGCTCATAAGGAAGTGCGGTAAAATGGCACTGTTGAAAATCTGGTGTGCAAATATTATAATTCGCAAACTTGCCAGCGTGCGTAGGAACTGCGCAACATGCGCTCCTAAAACAGTCATTTCTGGGAATTTTTTCACCAAATTTTCAACATAGCCATTTTAACACCTCTGCTCATGACCAGTGTCACTGATTTTCTTAACGTGTCCCATACATTGATTTCGCACACCGACTGCGCCATTGTGCACTATATGGGCGGAAACACATTTTGGGTGAGATGTGAAAAATGACAGCTGTACTGCTCATAAAGAGGTGTGGTAAAATGGCAATTTTGAAATTCTGGAGTGAAAATATTGAAATTTCGCAAACTTACGAGCGTGCGTAGGAACTGCGAAATGCACACTTGTAGCACAGTCATTTTAAGGAATTTTTTCACCAAACTTTCAACATAGCAATTTTAAGACCTCTGCTCATGAACAGTGTCACTGTGATTTTCTTAATGTGTCCCGTACATTGATTTTGCACACCGATTGCGCCATCGTGCGCTACATGGGCGGAAACACATTTTGGCTGAGATGTGAAAAATGACAGCTGTACATCTCATCAGAAGGTGTGGTAAAATGGCAATGTTGAAAATCTGGAGTGAAAATATTGAAAATTCGTGAACTTACAAGCGTGCGTAGGAACTGCGCAACGCACGCTAGTAAAACAGTCATTTTTACAAATTTTTCCACCAAATTTTCAAAATAAGCTTTTTGAGAGCCCACCTTATGAACACTGGCAGTGTTGTTTCATTAATCATTCTGGAAAGATGATTTCACGCAGTGGCTGCGAAATCGCCCTTCTGGCCCGAGTAACGCCATGACAGTGCAAGAATTCATGCGGAGGGGTCCCAAAAACCCCTTGCTGAAAATTTGGTGCAAAAATTCCAAAAAATGCCTGAGATATGCAACAAATTGAAAAAAACCATATCTATCCCATTATACAGCTTACCGGCATTTCCTCAGTTCGCGGTCAGCTTTGAAAAGTGCAGATGTGTTTCCGGTCCACCGAAGATCATCGCGCCAGACTCTGGAGGTAAGTATGGGGTGAGGGGGGCAGGGAGACTGCGAGGGACCTTTTTTCTTTATAGGTTATTTTGTTGGAAAAGATGACCTGACGCTTGCCACGCTGGGGTGGGCTCTCAGCATGGCAGAAGGACGGCTGGAGGTGTGGAGCCAAGGGATTGGGTACCCCATCAGCCATGGCATCTGTTGCCATGCTGGGGTGGGCTCCCAGCATGGCAGAAGACGGCTGGGGGTGTGGAGCCAACGGGGATTGGGCACCCCTGGCCAGCTTAAGGAGATTGTTGCCACGCTTGGGGTGTGCTCCCAGCCGTGGCACCCTTGTACTCAGAGGGGGGAACAGTGGAGCTGATTGAGGATTGGTCAGCCCCATCGGGTGACAGCATGGCATCTGTTGCCATGCTGGGGTGGGCCCCAGCATGGCAGAAGACGGCTGGGGGGTGTGGAGCCAACGGGGGATTGGGCACCCCGTCAGCCATGGCATCTGTTGCCACGCTGGGGTGTGCTCCCAGTGTGCACCCTGTACTCAGAGGGAGACAGTGGAGCCGACGGGGATTGGGCACCCCGTCGGCGCAGCATCATTTTGCCATGCTGGGGTGGGCTCCCATGGCACCTGGATGCTTTGGGGCGCGGGAGCCACGGGATTGGGCACCCCATTGGCCGTGACAGAGGGGAGGGAAGGCGATGAGCATGCAGTGTGTGTGCGCAGGGTGGGGGAGAGCCTGCTCACTCAAGTGGAGCCTCCTTTCAACTGTATGCCACTGCATTTTCAACTGTCATAGACAGCTGCAGCAGTGATTGGCACTCTGCGACAGTGCCTGCAAATACACTGACTGAATTGGAAGAGGCTGACACACCTCTGGAAAACTCGTATGTTGACACTATGTTTCTTGCACATGCGTGCAAGCAAACATAATGAGAAAAGTTGAAAGAGACTTGGTGATAAAGACACATTGCAGACAAATTAAATGACAATCCAAGTAAACAAGTTCACAAATGTCACTCACTCAAGCAGATGATGACATTACCATAAAGCCAACCCATCCCAGTTTGTCCTGCAGTACAGATCAACGTATCTCCCAACCTTATCTCTGTAAAAAAAATACAATAGCTGTAGAAATATGGGAACAAAGCCACTTTGCTATCTAGATTCTGAAAATATAATTTCAAGTCTGCTTGCTATTTTTGCAAAACATGTTTTATTCTATAGGACAATGCATTCCAAAGAAAATACTTTTTAAATAAAATATTTTTTACTGTTTTAAAATGTCCTTTACTGGGATAACCCCATGGTATGAGGCATCTCATTTTTATGATAGGCCCAAGAAGTCAGTAAGCAAACAGAAAAGCATTTTTAAACAAATATAAAATGCATTTTTTTTTTATTAGCAACAGCACTTGTTTGAGTACATCACAACCTGCACCCCCCCCCCCCAATTCAACACGTAGAACTAAATAAACTAAATATTTGATTCTATCACTTTTTTTTCTGGTTTTGTAACTGCCTGTGTCAATGAGCCAAACAAGGTCTTATGACTTCTGCTGTCAATTTTGCTCTCCAAGCATGCAGAAACTCCTACACATGCCATAACATACAGCAGAACACCTTCAAAGTCCCCATGTCTATTAATTCCCTCTGTGCACATTCACACTGTACAACCACAACTGAAAAGACCACACAGATTAGACATACAGTACATGCTGAAGTTTTTACCTCAATTCAAAGGTCTCATGTACCAGTTTCTGCCTCTCCTGGTTCATGCTGTCGCTGAGACCATACCTGCCCCAGCATTAGTTTTGTACCATTCCTAGCATGCTGCAGGAGGGCACTACTCTCCAACTCCCTCTCCTGCAAATCTGCACCAAAATCAATTTGCCATATAGGACAAAACTAGCAGTGACCATAAACAATTTTAATATCATGAATTTAAGCTCCCCATACTAGAATTTAGCAACACTAGTAATACATTTATTGCACAACCAGTTTGATGGAACACTACTGTCCTGTCCCATCCCAGCAGCTGCCCCCCCCCATCATAGTTTGTGACTGTGAAAGTCTTTTGTTTTTAAAGCAAGAAGTATCTGATTAAATGAAGACTTGATCAATTTTCAGCAGGCTGAAGTCTATGTGCCCCTAGTTGAGTACTGTCTCCGGTCACCTGGCCACCAAACTCTCTCTCTAGACAGCACACACTGACCCCAAGACTCCTAATGAGCAGAGCTCTCAGCTACAGCTTGCTTCAGCTACCAGAAGATAACCTGAACCTCACTCCAACTCCTTGTGCTGATTTACCAAGGCCATGCTGACCCCGTGTTACTGGACTGCTGCCGCCTGAAACCTCGAGCTTTGCTCTTCACTTGTGGGCTCCACTCTCTCTCTGTCTCCTCCTCAGTAGTACACTCACTCCTCTCTTGCTGCAACATTAATCTTCTGAGCTAATGAATTACAACTCACTCTTGTTTCAGCAGCCCAGACATTTAAAGAAGGTGCCCCCACACCCATTGCAGCTCACAATTCTTCCCGCCTCCCTGTGCCCCCAACCACAGCCATCCCAACCTCTCCACTCCACCCCTCCATTCTCCCACCTGCCTCCTTGCCCTGGCCTCCACATACCCACTGTCTTAGTCTCTAAATATTCCCCAGCTCTTTACAGTTGAATCCATATGTCTATAAGGGCTGTAAACCTGCAGCACTGCCCCAAAACTCTTACTCTCGCTCCTTCTGTAGAGAATTACAGCTTCTCTCTCCTCCTTTTGTATGTGCCCTTTGGACATACTTACTAGCTACACCTTGTATAATTCAGCCTATATATCAGCTAGGCTAATGCTTGTGCTGCCTAACTTTTCTGCCTTTTAAGTAGGTGCAGCCTGGCCGTCCACTATAAAGGCAGTGCACCTGGGATGGTTGGGGAATGGGGGGGGGGCATCTCCTCTGGTACATGGTGTCTACAAAAACAATCAGGTAAAAAAAGACATACTTCTGTAAACTACAGGGCAAAAACACAACTCTAGTTCACCATAACAGCAAACAGTTTTCTCCTACTCAGTCAAAATGGGGACTTCAACTGAAGGTCTGTTAGGCACACACTTGAATTTGAACCTTCACTAATCCCCTGTTGAAATGTGATACCTGCAGTTAAGGTACAAACTTCAGCCAATTGTAAAAACTCACATTCCAGCAATAGTTCCTTCTACTCACTCAAAATTGGGACTCCAACTGAAGGTCTGTTAGGCACACACTTGAATTTCAACCTTCACTAATCCCCCTGTTGAAATGTGATACCTGTAGTCAAAGTACAAACCTCAGCCAATTTTAAAGATTTACCTTCAAGAAACAGTTCCTCCTACTCACTCAAAATGGGGTCACCAACTGTCTGTACAGAGGGATAACAACTTCCTGTTTTCTACTGGTAATGACTCTCCCTATACATCCCAGTATCCCCCATCCATCCTTACTGCCTTCTCACGTTGCTTGCTTACCTTAAGTTCATCTGTTATAACTACCCCAGGTTCCTTTCCATATTTGTTGTTGTTAATGCCTCCCCCCCCCAATTGTGTACTCTTCCCCAGGTTTTTTGTTTCCCAGGTGTTACTTTGCACTTCTTTGCATTGAATCTATGCTTTTACACTAGCTCTGTATTTGTATCTTGCATTTAATTGCAGGGCAATGTTAATTAAAAAATAGACGATAAAACCAAAGATTTTTAGAGTTTAGAATGTGGCCAGGTACCCAACAATTGGGGGCCCATCTGGAAATTTCCAGGTGTCCTGGTGGGCCCGTTCGATTCTGCTTTGCTGTGTACTACTCCATCCACAGTGTCAGCCTAGTGATATGAGAAGCTTGCAACGTACTCAGGATTTCTTTGCCACTATTTCAATGCAAGCCCATGTAGTGGTGTGCAGCCAAGAACACTGAGCGGCCTCCAAGATCGGTGCTGCTTCATTTGATGATCCAAGCAGTGTGAAATCTTTGAACGGATGTGTGCATGCTCACTGGATTATGTCCGTACACACTAGGACATGAGTTCACATTCAAGGGTTCAGATTCAGAGATATCTGGAGCCTGAGTCCAAAGTCTTAACCTCCAAACTAAAGGGCCTCTTTGCACATTATATATGCCCACTGTTCAGCATCAAATTTCTTGGTCTTTGAAATATTTGTGACCAGTGAAGCCACACATCTTCCCTAAGAAAATTTGAATGCAACAGCTTATAGTATTTTTGAAATGAGAAGAACATACAAGGCCAGGCCCCAGTTGGGCCAATCAGCAGTGAAGAGAGTATGAAAGGAGTCTATTGCATATATTCCCAATGAACTGCTGTGAAGTAGCCTGAATAACTTGATTTGGAGTGAAGCCAGAGAGAAGACAGTGGCCCTCAAGAAGGCCAATTATTAACGTTTTTCACCAGAAAAAATTTGATTTCCTTAACAGATTTTGACAGTTCGTACCACATCAATAACTCTACATAACATATATTTTGTTAAAAATATTTCCTGTACTATTTTAATTGTGCTTATTTTAACTGGGTGTATACTGTATTTATCTTTCATTCTATGCATTTATATACATAATAAAAGCTAAACAATAAAATCTCTGTAAAATTCTACAATAGTAATAATTGGTACAGCCTTGGATTTTCAAATCTTGAGAATGACATTTGATTTTTCATTCACTGTACATCAGTGGTTCTGGCTCTGGAACACCTACCAAACTAAAGTTAAATGCCCTGTATCAGACGTAAAGAAGAAACTCCATGTTAGTAGGTAGAGGGAAATGGGAGTGATCTTAATCCTCTTGTTGTCACTCAGAAATTGACTTTTCCATAAGGCTAGGCAGATATAGAAATTTCAAATTCTATGGAATTGTGGTGGCATTTTGCAAATGTTGTGGAATTCCAAAAGTATGTTTATTTGGTCATAACACAACCATCTATTGAGCTAGAGACCTACAGTGTGGTTTTACATGTTGGAAGGTGACCTGTGAGTGTATCAAATATCATAACATTTGGTTGTATAATTTCAAACGCATAGGGTTTCAAAGGTATGACGTTTTATTATTTATTTTTTTGTTAAGGTTATACTTTGCTATTTATCCTTCACTTGCATACACCTTTTGAAAATGTTATATAAACCACTAAATATATAGAGAGATTTGGTTAACTATTTTTTAAATTGCATATGATTATAGTTTCACTATTTATTTGTGAAAACTTTCTAAAAATGTGGATGTTTCTAACTTTCCCGCCATAACATGAATAGACCTGAAATTTAGCATTCCAAAGTCGATCAATCTGGGAATCAAACAAAATTGAACAAGTTTAGGTCAGTAGGTCTAAATTTACAGTGGAGATACCACAAATTACTATATGGCAAAATATTTTCTGAAATTCATGGTAGTATATTAGATAGTGCAACCAGAATTCTACTTGTCAAATTTAACTTTTGCAAAGCATTTATCACTATTGCATCTGATGAACTGAGATAAGCTATTTCTAATCCTGTAGTTCTGTCACAGGTGACTATTTTGTCCCTCATTTTTCTTAACTTGACCAGAAGGACTCTGTGGAACTTCTTATCTCCCCATTGTTTCCTTATTTTTTATAGTGACACATATGCTTAAAGGTGATAAGGAATGAGTTTTGCATAGTTAACTGCCCTTCCATCTTCCTTTCCATTCCAGTTAAGTATTCTGAAATGCTTTTACCAATTTTTAAGGCACCATTGTGGGCAAAGTGTAAGTGGGCCACGTACAACATTTTAAATCTTATATTAGCTACGAACAGTTTCGAAATCACCAGTCCATAAGCTGAGCACTTCAGTCACACCAAGCAAGGTAAGTCCTGTGTAATATGGACCTAATGAGTTATGACCTTCCCAGGACAGGAAATGAATCTCCCAGAGCTTCCTTAAAATGTATACTCTGTCCAGATAATTCAGCAATTTGAAAATCAGGGGTCGAGGAATAGCTCCGGTCGGAGGAGTAGGTCGTAGGGCTATATGGGCATGCTCAACTACATACCATTGGGAGAGGGGGCAGCCAACTTGGAGCAAAACTTCTGTACAAATAGTAGGAAATTCTGACCTTCTGACCCCTCTGGTAAGCCAATTATCACTAAATTATTGTACTTGCTGCGCCCCTCGAGATCCTCTAGCTTTTCTTCCATGGAAGCAATCTTGCAATGAAGAGACACTGAGTCAGGCTCCACTCATCCTTTCCAGTCCTCCAGGGAGCTCACGCAGGCCTCCACATAGCCTATTCATTGGGTGTGGGAGGCAAAAAGTTTTCTTAGTGAAACCAGCTCTTCTGTTAGATGTTGTAGGGCATCTTTCAGAGGGGAAAATTCCTGCAGGAACCTCTCTTCAGTGAGGGGCTGGTTTGAAGTGGCCACCACTTTAGAAGATGCTGAAATCACTTTGTGTCTTTTTGAGGCCTTCTCGCACTCGTAGATGGTGGGAGTATGATGCACCAGAGCATTTTTCATCTCGGAGTCCATATTCACCGAGGTTGCCACTAATGCTGCTCTCCGAGGAAGTTAGATAATAGATATACAACAAAAATAAAGTGGCTAAATGTTAAAAAACAGCAGAAAATAAACTTTATTAGCGGGTGAGGAGCGGAGCTATCAGGGGAGACATCTTACCCAACCCAACGCATCACGTGACCCCCGCTTTGACCAATTTTTAATAAATAAATAATCTAGCTTTTGGGTGGCCTCAGATCTATATAGAGTTCCACTCCTCACCAGCTACTGCTCTTTCGTTTCATATTTCTAAGGCATTCTATTATGCCAGTAACACATTCCATGCTGTTCATCTGTATGGCCCGGAATGGTATTATTGATGTCATAGAGTTCAGACAGTATGAAAAGAGAGAGCAGTAACTGCTGAGGAGAGAAGAATTCAGGGTAGATACAAAGGCAACAAAATTACATAGAAATTGATGGCAGATAAGAACCGTTAGGCCCATCCAGTCTACCCGTAAGCCCTACCCTTGCTTGTGGCCTCTGACCCTTCTTGATCAATGGCTTTCTCCTTTCTCCTTCCCCTCTCCTTCCCACTTCTAGGATTCCCTTATGTCTGTCCCATCATCCCATGCATGCTTAAAACCCAAATTAGATTATTCATTTCACAAAAAAGGTCAAAAACATATTAGAACATTGGGTAGGTACTAAAAGGACAACTGGAGGGCATCTAGAGATGTAAAAACTTTTCCTATCACCTTTAAAAAGAGAGTCACCTACTTTTTTACTGTCAAACATGTGGAATAGCTGGAAATTCTCTTTCTTGGAACCAATCCTGGAATTCGAACTACATCAGGTTCTAATGCTGGCTGATTTTGCTGGGTGTGATTCTTATGTGGCCCACATTCTAGTCAGATTTGTTAGCCCTAGCCAGCCCAGTGCAGCAGAGGGCCGAGGCACTGGATGCCTTACCTCTCACCATGCCGGCAACCCATGTTCGGGAACAAGCATGGGCCATCGGAGGTCAGCAAGGGGGGAAGGGAGTGGTGTAAGATTGAGCTGCTGACAGGCAGCTCTCCTCTCCAGGGAGGATCTTTCCTTCCCTTGGCTCCTGACTGCCTTGCGATAGAGGCCAGGGGGAAGTGCAAGCTGAGGGAGCCAGGGCATGAGGCCAAAGAGGTGGGAGGAAGGAGCCATCACCAGAGCAAGAGGGCACATGTGCACCTCCACGCACATGTGCCTCACTGTCTGGTGCCCCAGGAAGGGAGAAATTGTGGAAAATTAGAGGCCGCAGCAGGATGATGCCTCTGGACTGGATCTGGAGGTCCACCGGGACATGAATCATGTTCAAGATCCTGAATGACTCAGGTAGGGTTGGTGGACAAGCAACTGTGGTCTGTTGGAATAGGATAAACAATTACTGTATATGGAAAAAAAGAATTGTTAGCCCTCTGTGCTTCCTTGCTCCAACAGTATGTTGACTATTCTTGTGCTACCAAGCAGCACTGTCTTTCCCTTGGTGAACCCATGTCTCTAACTCCTGCCACTGGTGACCACCTGCAACAGCTACCTCCCCTACCCATCTCCATTAGTTTAAATTTCCTCTGACTGCATTGTCCCCTGACATAACCAGTAACATTCCCTCTTGGAACAACTGAAGTCCATTCTGGGCACACATTCATTCTTTGCCCCAGAATGCCCTCAAGCTGGCCAGGAAAAGAAGACCCACCCTAATTCAACAGAATTTTAGCAAATGTTAGTGTGTCTCTTTAGTGTTACTTTCATTCCTACCAGGTCCCTAGACCAGGGGGACCTAGGGGAAGATCCCGCTGGATATTGTTTCCTTTAGGAACTTCCATAATTCAATAAATGTCATCCTAATATCCTCAGAACTTGTATCCCTGCCACAATGTAGACAACAGCCTGTTCCTCCATTTAGCTGCAGTGCTTGGTTATGGATCACACTTAGCTGGCCTGTATGACAGGCAGCCAAATCACCTTACCTGCACTAGCATCATTGTCCTACAATGCTACACCAACTCCCATGCTACTTTTACATTGGAGTCCCATTGAATCCAACCTATTACCACCCGACTAACCCTTTTCTTCTCTTTTGTGTCAGGTAAGGTGTATGACTGGGAAAACTTCATGGATATGGCTTTCACAAAATTTGACAGTTTTCACAAAGACACATAAAGTTCAACTTTAAGTATTAATGTTATTTTACAATTTTTGACTATTTACAACATAAACAACGTTTAACCAAGATATTAAAAATCTGCCACACACACACAGCCTCCATTTTTGGGTCTGTCAATCTGCCAAACTTAGTGACATTGGTCATGATTCCGGAATGCCTACGCACCGGTTAAGTGCAGCAGGTAGGCATTCCCATGGTCGAATGCTGTGTAGTGGTGCCCTGCGCACCCTTTGTGGTATTCACCCATGGATGCATTACTGCCCCAGCAAGGGATCCCCAGCTGGTCGTAAGGTGCCACACCAGGGGCAGGTCAGGGGCATGCCAGGGGAGTGCTCTGTAGTAGTGCCCATTCATGACAGCACTGCGTACCATTTGGAGCATCATCCTCTCCGTGGGGGGATGGAAGTGTAGCCATTGTGCCCCCCTTCCACTGCCACCACTGGCCATGGCAAGGCAAAGTTGGCTCCTTCTGTATGCCGCCCCAGCCCCACAGACCAGGCGGGCTGAGGCAACTGCCCGGGCACATGTGGAGCATCCCTGTGAGGGTGCAGTTCGCAGGGACATGACACCTCCACACCACGTGGGGCCCAGGGATCCACTAGTGGACTGGGTCTGGGCATTTCATTGGCTGTCCACCCATGTCTGCTGAACCACCCCATAGGTTCATAGGTTGTACGAGTTTGTGGGACAAGCCCATGATGAACTTGCCTTCATTTAAAAATTAACGATGGTAAAGGAAATTCTTTTCACCCATGTGTTGGTCGAGTTCATGTTTAAATTGGTCCATATTTTGACTTATTACAACTTCAACTGGGAGCGAATTCCACAGTTGTGGTACTCTTTGTGTCACAAATGTTTCCTCCGTAGGGTTTTGCATGTTTCAGCGTACAATCTTAGTCTATGTGATCTAGTGCATTCAATTGGTGGTTCTTTTATTAAACAGTTAGTTTCAAAAACAATTCATACCTAAATGCCTTATAAGCCCAACAGAGATCTCCCCTAATAATTCTGTATTCTTGACAAGAAAGTCTTAAGTTTCTCAGCCTGTCCTCATAACCCAGATGTGCTATATTTGTAATAGTTTTAGTCATCTTACGTTGTGCAGACTTGTATGTTTTTTTATCTATGGTGGATGTGGGGAACAGAATGGGGCGTAGTACTCCAAACTGGTCCTGACCAGACTAATATACAGAGGAACTCTAACCTCAGCCTCCAAAAGTTTAATGAGTTTTGAGACGCATTTAAGGATTCCATTACATTTTTTGGCAGTTTTGCTAATATGTGAACTAAACTTCATGTTATTGGTAATAGTAACACCAAGATCTCTCTCTCTCTGTCATAGTTATTTGAAGTTTAGAGTTATTTATGTAATAGCTAGCTAGTTTGTTGTTACTCCCTAGGTGCATCACTTTGCAATTGGCTATGTTAAAAACTAGTTTATTATCAGTTGCCCAGGTATAAAGGTGGTTTAAATTATCCTAAGGTGCTTCTATAGCAGTGTTGTTATTAACTATACATCCTAGTTTACTATCATCAGCATATTTATGTAACCAAACTCCATTGTTTGTTTGCATGTTAGAGACCATAATATTAAATAAAATTGGTCCGAGTTCGGATCCCTGCGGCACACCATTACTCACAATACCCCACTCAGACTCAAATCCTCTCAATATAACCCTTTGTTTCCTATCTTCCAACGATGAACCTATCCATTTTATGATTAATGGATGTATTGCAAATCTCTGTAACTGTTCTACTAAAATCCTATGTAACACGGTGTCGAAAGCTTTCTTATGGTCTAAGAATATGACATCAACTGGAAATCCATTATCTAGGGCTTTACTGACTGGCTCAAAAAAACTAATTAAATTGCTCATACATGACCTACCCTGAGTAAAACCGTGTTGTGTTATGTCATGATGTCCTGTACTGTGAAGGTGGTCAATTATTTTGTAGTGTACTAGCATGCCTGGGGGGAGGGTCAGTGGATGTGAGGTGTGTGGTGGCCAGCAATTGTGAATGCTGGCCACAGCGCATCCATCCCCAGGTGTGGTGCCACACGGGCAGATTGCGTGCATTTCGAGCATGTAATCCACCCCTTAGTGAATCGTGGCCATTGTGTGTAAGGGTCAGGTTCTACCATTCTAGGAGTATGATGATGGTACTTGTCATCAGGAGAGGCCTGCTTACACCAGAGATTACATGTTGGTCTACCACCATGGACCTAGGATAGGGGGACAAGTGGCATCTGAAACCACAGGGACACCAATAACAAGGAGACCCCTCACAAACTAGAATGTCCATACTGGAAGCTGAGACCAAGCAGGTCAGTGTTTATTCAAACTTAAGCTATTACAGGTCTTCAAAGGGCTACTGGCCCTTTTCCTGCCCACCCCCGTTAAGTTCATTTGGGGAGAAGGGTACTGCTGCATTTCAGAGAGCAACATTTCCTTATCATATTTCACATTACAGAGTCCCATGGGTGCTATCCCACAAGACAGTGTGTGGTGCCACTGTTCCGGAAAAGGACGATATACTACCCTGGGGGGTACAATGCCTGCACTTAGAAAGTGCCACAAGATGACACCAAAGTAACAATTGAAACCAGATTATAGTTCCCTGATCAATTGCACCAGTTGATCCAATCTCTATTCACCTTCCTGCATCACGCATCCATGGCCCAAGTGACCTTTTCTGCAATGGGCTCTATCACCTGATTCAACCTCAGTGGCACTTTAGGATGACCTCAGATCTTGCCAGGTATCTTTGCCCTGATGTACCCAATAACAATTTCTCAAGAGGTGTATTCTACTTACAGTGGTGCCAATAATTCTTGAGCTTCTCGTGGAGGTGTACTCTCACTCTACTCTCTGCTTCTTGCTTATGAGTAGATCAATTTGGTCCCCAGTGACCTCCCTTGAGAGGATACCCTCCAGTACTCCCAAGAGCCTCTCAGGCTGGGAATGATGGCATGCCCCCATCAGGGAAAGGCTACAGGGGGACCCTCCTGGCTGCTATTCAGAGGGTATCTCCTTAACCCTGGAGGGGTGAGGAGAAATACAGCTTCCCAGAGGCTTTCCTTTCTCTTCCTCTCTTCTATCCAAGCGCCAAACCCCCTGCTGTTGGATATGCTTGGAACCACTTGGCTACTAGCCCAGTAAGCCTTCTTCAAACAGCAAAAAGGGGGATCATGATAGTCATGAATATTCATGTCTAGGCCTTACTGGCCAAGCTAGTACCATGAACACCCAGGCAATCTGTCTGCAGTGGAGACCCAGCAGGAAACAACTGTCTGGGACTGGGTTAAGGTCATTGACAGTGTAAATTAGCCACACAGGACAAAGTAAATGCAGCTTTCCAGTAATTTTTTTTTATAATATTTCGACTACAGGGACCGAAAGCCAAAACTTTTTTTAAAGTGTTTTAACTTACTTGTATTTTGTTGTTGTAAAGTCTGGGAGTATTGAAGCGAGCAGTGCGGTGCCATACTTTCACCCGAATGAAACCAGGCAACCTCCGCCATTTTGCCAAATCCTGAACTTTACATACAATGAAACAAAGTAAGTTAAAACACTTAAAACAAAAGTTTTTGCTTGCGAAAAGCATAATTGGGGGTTAAGGCTTTTTTTGGGGGGGGAGGGGGCAGGAGGATTCAGATTTGTACAGCTTTCTTTTGCCATTTTTCCCAGTGTAGGGCTTCATCATGTATTTTATTTTTATTTATTTCAGTTTCGGATTAATACATTTGAGTCCAGGACTCGTTTTCAAAGGTTCCAAGTCATCGAAGTACAAACATTACAAAATATAAGTGTTTACAGAAAACAGAAAAAACAGTTACGGAGACATTCAAATACCAAGAAATTATATACATCCAATGATAGGTTAAAGAGGATAGGGTCAAATAGGGTTCAGCCTTGTGGTTCACTAGTTTGTAGGTCAAACTAGGAGGAAGGGGTAGGGAGGTTAACCAGGGATGGCGTCGTCATTGAAGAAGTGCGTTGTCAGGCGAGTGGGCCTCATTTCAGGAGGGGGGAGGAGGGGTTTGAGGGGATTTAAGGGGGATTGGGGGGTTGGGTGGCTGAAATCCTGCCACATTAGTGCAGACAGGCACAGTTCTTTTTTGTGTCAAGAAGGAATCTGAGCTCAGATTTGAAGGTACTAATCTTGGGTGTACCTGTGAGGTTAGCAGGTAGCTCATTGTACCATTTCAGTCCTTGGTACAGGATGGAGTTCTGGGTGAGTTTCGCCCTTTTGAAGGGAATCACCAGCCTATCAGTAGCTGCGCTTCTAGTTGATTTGGTGGGAACTGCCGGTGTAAAGAGATAGTCCAGTGTGGGGGAGGTAAGCACAAGAAGCACTTTTTTAAGAATTGGGCAGGATTGGTATTGTGCTCTATGATGGAGTGGGAGCCACCCAGTTTCAGTGTAGAGCATGCAGGTGTGGGTGTCATGAGCAGTCCCTACTGACAGACAGCAGGCCTTATTTAGTAGTGTGCTGACCCTGTTTAGGGCAGTTTTTGTGCCTGCCCCATAGATAGGCAGCCCATAATCTATGGAGGACAATACTGAACTACTGGTGGCAAGTTTGAGAGCTTCAAGTGTCATAGAATGCCTATGGCGGTAGAGGACCCCAAGTGTTATATTAGCTGACTTGACAACAGAGTCTATATGGCCAGAGAAGGTGAGTGTATCATCAAAGGTAATACTGAGGTATTTGAACATGGTTACTTGTTCCAGTATCTCACCATTATGGTTATGAATGAGCAAAGGCTGGTATTTCTTTTGCTTTGGGAGGTAGAGAAGAATAAGCTCTTATTTTTTTTTTTTTTATGGTTTAGTAGTAGTTTGTTTTGTGCAAACCAGGATTCAAGCTTGAGGAAGCTGTTTTGGAGTTTGATAGTGATGGAGCTATGATCTTTTACTAGCAACAGATATTACTGCATCATCAGCATAGAGAATGGTGAGTGCTGTACATGCAGATGGTGCAGTGTTGATGAAGACGCTGACGAGCAGTGGGCCGAGAATAGAGCCTTGTGGGAACCCGACGGACACCTCCTTAGCTAATGATAGGATATCTCCAATTTTTACTCATTGCGATCTGCTTGTGAGGTAGCTTCCAAACCAAAGTACAGTGTCCGGGGATAGGCCTTTCAAAAGGAGGCAGTTTAGGAAGAGTTTGTGATTATCAGAGTCAAAAGCCTTCGTAAGGTCAATGAAGACTGAGCATTATTACTGCCTCCCCATTATCTAAGGCATCATAAAGCTGGGATGAGTAATTAATAAGTGAGGTGAGTATGGAGTGCTTTTTCCGGAACCCATGCTGCTGTGGGCAGAGTAGGTTATAGCTATCAAGATACTCTATAAGCTGCTCCAAGACCATTCTTTAAAGTGCTGGGGGGGGGGGTGGAATGGATATAGTAGTTGGACGTTTGAGTTTTGTCCCCAGCTTTAAAGACAGGCATGATGATGACTGACTTCCATAATTTTGGAAACACCCCGGGTTCTTAGAGATGCATTAAACACCATCAAGAGGAAGACAGACCAGTTTGTTTAGGAGAAGACCCACCAGTTTCTTATCCACTACATAAGACCCCATCCTGGTCTTGCCAAGAACCCCCTTAATGTGCTTGATGGTTTCAGTCTTGGTGACCCGTTTAAAGTAGAAAGGTGGTATATCATCCTTTGGAGGGTTAGGAGGGGCATAGGGGGTGTTGTTTCCCAAGCTGATCTTTATAGTAATCACCAGGGAGTATGCCAGAAAGGTCTGTGAAAGCACTGTTGAGCTCATTTGTGATGTCAATGGGTTCCTGTAGGGGACCCTCCACTGTTATTAGTAGATTGGGTGGGGCCTTAGGGTTCTTTCCTTTTAGGGATTTGATGGAGTTCCAAAATTCCCTACTGGAGCCCCAGCTCTTGCTTTAGAGGTCCTTATAGTAGGAAGCTTTAGCCTGTCAAATGAGCTTGGTGCAGGTGTTTTTGGCTGCCTTGTAGGCATTGAGTGCTGTAGGAGTTCCAGATCATTTTGCAATGTACTGTCTGTACAGTTGTTATCCCCTCTGTACAGACAGCTGGTGAGACCCCATCTGGAATACTGTGTCCAGTTCTGGAGACCCCATCTCCGCAAGGACATAGACAGGTTAGAGGCAGTCCAGAGGAGAGCAACTAAAATGGTGCAGGGTCTGCAAGAGAAGCCATATGAGGAGAGACTAAAGGAGCTTAATATGTATACCCTTGAGGAAAGAAGGGAGAGGGGGGACATGATAGAAACTTTCAAGTACCTCAAGGGAATCAACAAAGTCCAAGAGGGTAGCATCTTTCAGAAAAAGAGACTTGCAAGAACAAGGGGACACAATTTAAAAGATAGAAGGAGGGCGGTCAGGGCAATGTGAGGAAGTATTATTTCAGAGAGGGTAGTGGATGCATGGAACAGCCTTCCTGAGGAAGTTGTGGGGTCTAAAACTGTGGGAGAATTCAAGAATGCATGGGACAGACATAAGGCAATTCTTGTGGGGGGCAGGAAGATATAGGCTGTTGGTTAACTAGGATCTGCGGCCTATCCTGTAGGTAGGGAAATGGGCAGACTAGATGGGCCTAGCGGTCCTTATCTGCCATCAAAGTCTATGTTTCTATGTTACCAGAGATTGTCTCTATTCTTCATGAGACCAATAAGGGAGTTAGTGAGCCATGGATTGGAGTTACCCCTGATTTTCTTTGTTTTGTACAGTGCTAAAATATCATAGGCATGGTTGAAGATTGTTATGAAGTAGTTTAAGGCCTCGTTACCATCAGTATCTCCTGACAAAGGAGACCGGTCCAGTTGTGATAGGTACTGCTTGAAATGGTCAAGTAGCCCAGGCCTCAGGAAGTGATTTTTGGACACCTTAGGTGGGCCCTTGGTGAAGTTGTTTGTCCAGGTGCACTTCAATGGGGAGTGATCACTGAGGCTGTCAGGCAGGACAGTGACATCTGATATATGTTCCGGATGTGTGGACAGAAGCCAGTCTATAAGGGAGCTGCTCCCAGTTTTGTAGTTAATCTGGGTGTTATCTGCTACCATCTGGGTTAAAAATAGGCTAGATATTAGACCCCTGGCTTTTGTCTCCTTCGGGGAGTGCCAGTTTATGTTAAAGTCACCTACAATAACCTTCTCCCATTGAGTACCTAACTGCTGCTGGTTGTCTGTGACTAGGTTTAGTCTGGCAGTTTGGTGCCCAGGTGATTTTATATATATATATATGTTTATATATATATATATATATATATATATACTGTTGAGACCAGCAGTACTTTGTTCTGTTGACCTATGCTTAGCTTGAGATTCAGGATTTGGACCTCGTGTGTAGGCTGGAGTCAAGACCCTGCATCTTTATTCTGGATTTGGTATAGACTAGGTACCCTCATCATGAAAAGATGGTTCACCTATATACAAAAAACAAAAACATGGAAACATAGAAAGGTGATGGCAGAAGGAGATCAAAGGTCCAGCCACTCTGCCTGTGAGTTCCCGAGACCCTAGGAGATCCCGGGACCTAGTCCATACTTTTATCCGCGGATTTAATTCGAACATACTCTTCATCCCAACCTCGTTTGAAGGCTGATACAGTCTTAGCTCCCACTACATCCGTGGGCAGTCTGTTCCATGGCTCCACTATCCTTTCTAAGAAACACTGTTTCCTAAGATTCCTTTTGAATTTCCCACCCCTCAGCTTCCATCAGTGCCCCCCTATATTTGAGTTGGACGCCCTGGTGAATAGTTCAGAATAGGGCACTGCATAAATTTCTTTGTGTACTTGAAGGTTTCTATCATATCCCCCCTTTCCTTCCTTGTCTCCAGCGAGTACATGTTTAATGCCTAATGATGCCCTTCATACGGTAGCCCCTGGAGCCCCTGTATCATTTTGGTCGCCCCTCTCTGTATGGTTTCTAGCCTGTCCCTGTCATTTTTAAGGTGTGGGCTCCACAATTGGACACAATATTACAGGTGGGGTCTCACCAGGGATCTGTACAGTGGCAGTATCGCCTTCCGATGCCTACTGTTGAATCCTCTTCCTACACACCCTGACATTCTGTTGGCCCTACTATATGCTGTGCTGTATAGACTGGCTTGTTTTAGGGTGTCATATATGATAACTCCTAGATCCCTTTCCTCCTGTGAGGCACTGAACTTGACCCCTTTGAACCAATAAGCTGTCCTCGGGTTATTCTTGCCTAGATGCATCACTTTATACTTCTTGGCATTGAACTTCTGCTGCCAGACACTAGACTATTTTATCAACTTTTTCAGATCTTTCTGTAGGTTCCCAACTGATTCCTCATTGTCCACCCTACCACCTAGCTTAATGTCATCTGCAAAAAGTGCAATTTTGCCCTGAATACCTACTCCTATGTTGCTGATGAACACATTAAACAAGACTGGTCCTAAGACCGAGCCCTGAGGGACCCCGCTCATCACCTTTCCCTCCTCTGACTTCTCCCTGTTGACAACTACTCTCTGCTTCCTGCCCTACAGCCAGTTGCCTATCCACTTAACAATGCAGTTTGCTATGCCCAAATCCTCTAGTTTCTTCAGCAGGCAGTCATGTAGTATGCAATCAAAGGCCTTGCTGAAGTCAAAATAGAGGAAGTCCACTGGATGGCCCCTATCTATTTCCCTAGTTACCCAATCAAAAAATGTTATCAGGTTCAATTGGCATGACCTGCCTGCCAAGAAACCATGTTGTCTGTCATTCTTAAGGTCATTCTTACTCAAGTATTCCTCCAGGTCTTGTTTAATCAGGACCTCCATTTCTTTTCCTAACACTGATGTAAAGCTAACCGGTCTGTAGTTATCGGCATCCTCCCTGCTTCCACCCTTATGTACAGGTACCATGTCAGCCCTCTTCCAGTCCCTTAGCATGAGTCCTGTCTGAAGCAAACAGCTAAACAGATGCACCAAAGGGTCCGCTAACTCACCTGCCAACTCTTTTAGTATCCTTGGATGTATTCCATCTGATCCAAGAGATTTGTCTTGTTTTATACTTCCCTAACCCTGCCTGTGGTAATAATTTGCATTTGCATTTGTGGGACACCCCCTGGCACGAGCCGTAATGCCACTGTCAGGCATTGGGCCACTGTGCTCCTTGGTGAACGTGTCCCCTTTGTTTACGTCTTTTGTATAGACAGTCCTTAAAAGGAAGTATAGGCTCCTTTTAGATTTTTCTTATACAGCATAGAAGGTATTGACACAAAAATATGGGTAATATGTTCACATATAACACTCACAAAGACTTGAGTGTAAACATAGTATTTGTACTGTTTAGCTACAGCGGGACACCTCTGTCATGTGCTGTAATGCCACTGTCAGGCATTGGGCAAACATTACATGCTACATTCCTGATTATGTTATTGCTATTTTACATTATGTATACAGTAAAATTGTGAACTGGTGAAATACCAACTACAAGTGTAGATACAGTATATACAGCCTTGTGACAAGTAACAAGTGTATTGTAAAATATAACTGGTGTGGTAATTATTTTAAAATAATTAATACTAACTGGTGAATGCCTTGAAACACGAAGCTGAAAAAATTAGCTTACACTGCTGTGCAGTAGATTCATGTAGCGCTACAATCTTTTTTCAGTGTGATTTCATCAAAGCTCCTATACATAAAACGCAGAACTTACAGGTCTATTTTAAGTAGCTATCCTTATCCTGTAGCGATATTGACAATAAAAATTGTGCAAAAGCCAGTGCCACTATTTATCAGTGGTCTTTAAAGCCAGTTCTGAAATACAGAACATGCTTTCTCCCTTGTGAATGTGTGAAGCCACACTCTAAGAAAGCCCATGTACTGTAGCCTAATAGTACAAATATTGGCCCCTATGCAATAATGGGTGGGAATTATGTGCAGGAGGAGTGTATACTGCCCACGTAGGTCTGCACTTGCGGACAGGTGCACACATGCCAGTATTCACTACTGGCGTCTGGCTCTGTGATGCCGGTTGACATTTAATTCATCGACCAGCATCACAGCACCAGGCTGCATGTCAACAGTGATTTGCATTCAGCAGGAAGCTGCACACATTGGATTGTGTTTTTTCTTTGAAGAGCTTTGCCCCTGCACACCCCGTACTTCTAGATTCCAACTCTGAGTTGAAGTTGGTTATGGGAGGGGATGCAGGATGGGGGAAAGTGTTGCCAGGTCCCAGGCAGACTTCTACAGTGACATGTCACCATTGTCAGTATCGACATATGTCACTGTAGAAGTATCTCTGTAGGGCGGGGTATACCCCAGGCGGCCACCTGTCCATGGCTCCCCCCCCCACAGCACAGAACTCCATAGGGTGGCTGGGGAGTGGAGTTACGGGCCCATGCAGGCATTCAGTTGGATGCCAAGCATAGGTCCCACAGTGGATCCCTTGCACAGCAAAGCGGGGCTGGGTGGGTGAATGCCTACCGCAGGCACCCGGACCCGAGCAGCATGCCTCCCCCTCACCCAGCCTGTATTGCAAGGTGTCATCCTGGTGCACAGAAGGTCCACTAGCAGTGGGACCCCACCCCATCCTGCAGTCAGCCCCCCCCAGCTGTGCCCCAACCCCGCAGTTGCATCCCCCAGACCACTATGTGCCCTGTCCCTGAAGGAGTACCCCCTAATGAGCCCCAACTGGACCACCCAGCTAGTACACCACACAGGACATCCTGTCATCACCATACTGGTGACCCCACTCCCCCCGTGCTGGTAGTGTCCCCCCCCAATGCACACAGGTGCCCCACACATCAGTGGCCATGACCCGCCCCTGGTACTCCCTCCCACATTGGTGGTCAGTGCGCCCCTCCCACCTTCCATGGCACCAACAACCCCTCTCCCTGCCCCCATATCTGTCTGGTGGTGCCACAGCCAGGATCAGCCAGCAGCATAACCCTCCTCAGCCACCGGCTGTCAAAGGAATGCTGAGACTCAGAAGCATGTCCCTGTAAATAGGCAGCACACTCCCAGCAATCCTTAAATGGCTGGTGGCTGTAGAGATGCGAGAAGGGCTGCGCCACTGACCGTTCCTACCCATGTCACCACTGGACAGCTATGGGGGCAGGGGGAGGGGTTGTCGGTTCCACAGGGTGTGTCTGTCTGCAACCAGGAGCCGGTGCCACATTTGTGATGTGTGTTGTGGGGGCAGACTACAGGTCAGGGCACAGCTGTGTGCTGGGAAGCCATTGGGATGGCCACAGTGGTCTTGTTGGTGGGGGAAGGGCTATTTCCCTGGTCTGGGTGGCAACCAGTTGTGTGCATGGGGTGCACAGGGGTCATACAGCAGGGTTCTCCCTAGTGTACCCTGTGCCTTCTTCTATGTGCCCGAAGCCAGCACTACACACCTTAGTGCATGGTGCGTAGTGCTGGCACCCCCCAGCCCACCTCCAGCGCATTGCAGTCTGCGGGCCAGGGGGATCGGATTCAATGGGGCTGTTCACCCCTTGTTAGTGCATCCTGTGCAGGGGGGGTGTGCATTGGGTTCATAGTGACTATGTGCTGCAGATAAGCGACGCATAGCCACTCCTCCCATTAGTGCATAGTACCAATATGTCTAACTCTAACCTTTGTGAGTGTTATATGTGAAAATATTACCTACTTTTTTTGTTTCAGTACCTACTGTTTGATTTGATTTTTATTTGTAAACAGGTTAACACACTGGGATACAATCTCTTTTACATGTACAACCCATGGTCCATAAAGTTTACTTTACATACAATCACAGGAAAACATACACAGCATACACAATACAAGATACATATATTTTACATTTCATAAACAATATCACATACAAATAGGAAAATAGATTCTACATCATATATAAAAACAATTCTTAAAAACAATCACATATGGATACGTTTCTAAGATATGATTTCAAAGTTGTTGTAAATAAATCGTAGCTAGTTGTGTTTCTTATTTTCTAAAGAATACTGTTCCAAATCATAGGTGCAATATATGCAAAAGTATGCTGCCCACTAAGTGTGCATTTGAATGGAATTTTTAGTAAAGTATGATCACTTGTGGATCTTGTATGTTTTTTATTGCGTGATATCACAAGCTGTTTTTACTATGCTGTATAAGAATAATCAAATAGCAGCTTATACCTTATACTTCCTTTTAAGGACTGCCTATGCAAAAGACATAAAGAAACAGAACAAGGTACTTTTCAGTTTTTTAGTATTCAATTCAGAAATCATTGTTTATACAACCAAAGTTTCAGTGTGTTACACACAACTTACTACTCACGTGATTGCTGCAGATGCTATTATGTGCAGCTAAATTCTATGAGAAAGTAAAAATACTGTCATAAACTTCTCTTCACAATGGACTCAAAGTTTTAAAGCTTAAAATATTGCAAACATTGCATGCTATATTCCTGATTTTGTTGTTGCTGTATTACATTATGTATAAATTCAGCAGTGTGGTTACTAAGCAAACATAGTAATGGAAGCTTATCTAAAAGGTGGCTAGGCTCGGTTGTGTGTTGTGTAGTGCACTAAGCACTTCTGTTCATGACCTTTTATACTAGTCTGCCTGGTGCAGGCTCGTGAGGTTAAGCTGGACAGGGCATCACAATAATGTCGGCTCATGCTCCAGGTCTGACAGCTGTTGTTGCTAAGGCAATGATTATGTGATGCTGAAGCTAAGAGGGACTTGGAGCCCATGTTGTCCCTCTTAACCAAGATCAAGAAACTGGTCACCCCTTGTGCAGCACTATGATTACCTGAGCATAAGGACAATGCATCTGCTCTGTCTAGGTCACAGCAAGGAAATGGCAAACATATTAGGAAACTAAGGTTAATGCTAACAGTTTTTTTACAGCAGCCTTTGCCATTTAATAAGCAGGTTAAACAAAGGCAAAAGCCAAGACTTGGAGACAGGAACTGGGGCTAGGGGATGGGGAGAAACACACTACACTAAAATAATGCACTATGTATAATATCTATTTGCAAAGACATTTTTCAGGTTCAGCACATGTGTGGATGGATTGTTTTCTAGGTCAGGTCTGGGTTAACCCCTTTTAGTTCCCCCTCATAACCTGCATCCAACCTGGAGAAGACATTGGCTGGTTACACGTGTTTTCCAAATTTAAAGATACAATGTTGGCTCTAGTAAATTAGTTAAATATTCCATGTAAAAAAGAAAACAGTCCCTCATTGTTTTTATTGTTTTGTTACCCTGTAAATAAGAAACCCATCCATTGCCAATCTTCCCCTCACACCTCCATCCACCACACCCTGACCCACCACTAAGCAACCACCACACCACCACCCCCCCCACACACACACACACTCACCTGAACATGTCCATGATGTAGATCCATTCTCTGACAGAAGACATGTCTTACTGCTGGAACCGACAACTGGGATATGAGAAAATAAGTTAAGCCCAGTTTAATGCATTGACACCATTTTCAACATGTCCTTTTTGGACCCCACCTCATGAACAAGCTAGGAGAAAATTTTCAACTCTGTCCAGAAAGGTGATTTTATGATCACTGCACAAAATCACTTTTTGGGTAGGATTTGAAAATGTTCACCTACCAGGATCAGGAAATGGTGTCATAAGAAGGCTGCATTAAAAATTTGATGAAAAAATATGGTAAAATGACTGAGTTATGACTGAACATTGAAATATTTCAATTTCACTCATAATTTCACTAATTTTCAAAATTTTTCCACCAACCTTTCAACATGGTTTTTTGTGTCCCCATCTCGTGAACAAGGCAGTTGAAATTTTTCAAATATGTGCTGAAAGGAGATTTTACATTTGCTGCATAACATCACATTCTGGGTGGAAATTGAAAAGTTTCACCTACCACATTCATGAGGTGGAGTCATAAGAAGACTATGCTGAAAATTTGGTGTACAAATATGGTAAAATGACCAAGTTATGGGTAAACATTGAAATATTTCAATGTTCACTCATAACTGCTAATTTTCAATAATTTGTCTCCAAAATTTGAACATAGCAATTTTTTTACACCACCTCATAAATGTGACAGGTGTCATTTTTCAAACCCTGGACAAGACATGTTTTTGCACTTATGGTGTGAAATGACTTTTCAGCAAGTATTCTATAAATGCCACATGCCATGTTTATAGAGGGAGTCATAAAATTACTACACTGAAAATCTGGTGTCAAACTAAAAAAATAATTATGAAGAAACATTGTGTGCAAGACTAACCTTTAACCCAGTGGGTAATGCTTTGTAATCCCATGCCAGCAAGCTGAGTTTGGAGGTGAGCTCAGTGAGCCAGCTGGGTGGGCTAAGGCTGGGGTGATGACGCTGTCATGCGACAGCACCACCCCCACCTGGCAACGGAAAGTGTAGGGTTGCCTACATGCACCAAAGTACATACAGTGAAGAGAATTCTTCTTTTGGCATAGGTCCCTGCATCTGTGGGTGCCAGAAGACCCTGTGCTTTGGCTCAGAGATGTGCTCTTTGCCATGTATGTCTGTATTTTCAGCCCAACAGGCAGACCCTTAAATTCTTGATGTTTATTGGGTACTCTTTCATAGGTGGACGAGTGTTCCCTTGGCACAAGGCCCACCTGCACATCTGCATTTGTTCAAACATGATGAGGTGCCTTTGTAAATGAGTCTCTGACTCAAAGGTCTGTAAATCTGATTTTATACAAATAAATAAATGAATAAACAGATCCTGAAAGGAACTGCATGAATGAGTATATAACTCCACTATCTCAAAAAGAAAGGAAATTATCTGCAAAAAAACATCATTAATGCACCAGTTAGGGTTCAACTTAATGCCAAAAAAGTAGGAAACGTGGCATTAGGTTTTCCAACATTACATCCCACCTCCACAAAGCAGAAAAAGGACAAAACCATCCAAGTAACCACAGACATCCACCATCAGATAAGACAAACATACAACTGATTCCAGATGACACAAATGCAGTAGCACTGATGTGCTGTTACCCTTCTTTATTTGTATCTGCAGCTGCATAAGCACAGGCCCCACAGGGGCCTATGCTTATGCATCCACACCCACACTGTATGTATGTTGTACAGCATGCATGAGTATGTGTGGATGTAGAAGCACAGACCACATGAGGGCATTCACTTCTGCAGACAAAAGGCCCCATGCAGACTGCACCTCTGCAGAATGATGTACTCATGCATGCTGTATGAATGATGTACCTTGCTAGATAGCATGCTCCATGGTCCATTAGAGCATATTTTTCTATATGCAGCTGCATAACTGAAAAACTGCTCCCTCCTTGAACAATTTCTAGCTCTGCTGCTGAAACCATAATACCCACATTGCAACAGTACTTCCATCTGTGTAATACAGCCCCACAGGGGCCTGCCCTTCTGGAGCCAGATGTCTGTGTGCATCTTACATCTGTTGCTGAAGAGGTGTAGGCCCCTCAGGGGCCTGGGCTTCTGCAGACAGACATACTGATAAAACATGGGTATCATGGATTTTGTGGTGCCTGCACTTTTGCAGCCAGAGATCGGTGTGTATGTCTTATGCCAGTGGCTGCAGAAGCACAGTGCCATCAAGTGTTTGTATGTCTTACAGTGTGCATGAGTGCCTGAGGCTACAGAATTGCTGGACCCATAGGGGCTAGTGCTTCTGCAAACAAATGCATTCTTGTAATTTGGATATCATGGATTTGTATCTCTGGTCGAGCTGGGCAAAAGCTGCAAATTCCATTTTCGTGGATCTTTCAAAAAATGTTGTAATCATTTTGTGAAATTTTCCAAACTTCTACTTTTGGCAAAATTAGAATCTTCCGAATGTGTCTGAATTTTTGCTCTGCTCTAAGGTATTTTCTGGCTGCATTGCAGAATTATACAAATGAATTGCGGAATGATATTTCTGAGGAATTTCATTCCGAATTTTAATACATTAATCCGCAAAACACGTAATTATTCCACAGTTCAGCAATAATTTGTGTTGGAATTTCGTTCTGCAGTTTAATACATTAAACCACAATTCATACATTTATTCTTTACTTCAGTGATTCACTGAAATACAGACTGAATGTATAAATTCTGGATTAATGTATTAAACTGCAGAAAGAAATTCCACAGAACTTACCCCATTCTAAGTCAGAATTTCTGTGAAACTTGCTGACCTTCACCAAAATTCCACTGCAGAAGTTTAATTTTGTACAGCCATAATGTCTGGTTCAGTGGCCTGTGTTTTTGCATACAGAAAAAATATTGTGATTTGAGTATCGTGGATTTCTGTCTGCAGTGACAAGTTAGCGTGTATGTCTTGCAGTGTAAATACTTTAGATACAAATCCACAAAGGTAGCGCATCAGTGCTACTATATTTGTGTAATCTAGAAACAGTTGCATGTTGCTGCCTTTTCTAAAGATGGCTGCCTGTAGTTGCTTGTTTGGTCTTGTCCTTTTGCTGCCTGGGTGGGAGGGGTGAGGAGTTAGGGTTGGAAACCCTAATGCCACGCTTCCCTGTTTTTTTTTTGTGTTAAGTTGAACTCAAACTGGTGTGTTAACAAAGTTTTTGCTATATATATATATATATATATATATATATATATATACTGTTTATATATATATATATCTACACACACACACACATATATATATATATATATATATATATATATATATATATATATATATATATGTATAGATATAGATATATATCTATATCTATATATATATATATATAGCTACAGGAACACATGAACAAGCCAACAGAAGAAGGTCTTATGGTATATCAAGTCTGCTCAGTTGTGGTGCCCCGGTCCAGAGATTACAGTGGGCCCAGTTCCCCTCTCTTCCATCCCTGTCCCTCCCCTTTACCCTGTTCCATCCTCTCATGAACCTCTCCCACTGTCTTTTAAGTGATGAACTCTGATGTTAGTTCATTCCATCCCAACTGCACCCATTCTGTAAAGATGTAGCTCCTGAACTCCTTCTTGAACCTTCTCCCTGTCTGCTTATAAAAGTACCCCCTTGTGGTCTTGTTATCACTGAGACAGAAAGGTTCCCCTATATCCATCATGTTTATACCTTTGCTTTAAGGTTTCAATCATGTTCCCTGTCTCCCCTCCTGCCCTTGTGTGAGTTCATGTTATGTTCTTTTAACCTGTCCTCATATGCTCTGCCCTACTGTCCCTTAATCATCTTTGTTGCCCTTGGCTGAAATGACTTGAGGTGGTTGATATCATTTTTCTGGTAGTGGTTCCAGTATTGCATGTTGTACTTTAGGTGTGGTCACACCAAGGACCTGTATAGCAGCAATATTACCTCCTCCCTTCTGCTTGTCAACCCTCTAGCAATATAGCCCAGCATTTTCTTTATCTTGACAGCTGCCTTCCTACACTGCATAGCCCATTTAAGATCACTGGTGATGGTTATTTCCATATTCCTCCTTCTTATGTGCATGACCTTCACTTCTTTGCATTGAGCCCAAGTGGCCAGATACCTAACCACATGTCCAGCTTTGTCAGACCCACTAGAAAGTCCTGTATCCCTTTATCTGTGTTCACCCTCCTGCAGAGCTTGGTGTCATCCACAAAGAGGTAGATCCTGCCTTTAATGCAATCTAAAATGTTGTGAATGAAGCATTGAACAGCACTGAGTCAAGCACTGACTCCTGCAAGACATCAATTGTAACTTCCCTTGTTCTTGGGAGATTCCCCCACCATCCCTCCTGGGTCCTGCCATTGAGTTGATCTGCCTCCCACCTGGTCAATTTGTTACCTGCCCCTAGGTCCTCCAACCTCCTAATCAGTCTCTTATGGGGCACAGAGTCAAAGGCCTTGCTGAAATCCAAATATGGAATGTCAACCATTTCTAAAGCCGAGATAACTGCATTAAATATATAGATATTCTTGCAAAAACTGTGTTAATGCTCTACTTAGGGTTTGACTTAATGCCACAAAAGAAGGGAAATGTGGCATTAGGGTTAACCCTAAATATTCCCAGCAGCAAAAGGACAAGACCTGCAGCTGCAGATACAAATTGCTGAAGGTAGCACATCCACTTATAATTCTTTATTATATTTGTATTATCAATCAGGAGGGTGGTGGAGGGCTGACTGATTTATATTATCAATCAGGAAGGATGAGTGAGGGCTGGCTGAGCTGGGAAGGACTATAAAAAACACTGTCAGGACAAAGAGGGAAGGCTGGCTGAGCTGGGAGGGGGAGGGATTATTGAACTCAATGTTGTTTATGGTGTGAACCGAGAAATAAATTCCCCTGACAAACCACTTTGTGTGGGACAGGGGACTCTCAAGTCACAACACAAAAACAGTTTATCTTGTTCAGTGGGCACCCAGGATTTAGGGATGCGGGGAAAACATATTTCTAGGGCTAATTTTTTTAAAAAAGCAAAAACCAGAATCTAGCTAAATGGGTCCAGTTTAGTTAGGTTCAGGTGTTTGTATTTTAAAATGCATTATTTTTAGGTATTGTTCATGTTTTTTTACGTAGAAAAAAATACAAGACAGTGATTGTCACGACAAAGTGTTTTCACTGTCATGAGACCCAAGTGGAGTAAAAAGCAAAATACTCTCAGATGCAAAACATGTTTGTATTATAGCAGGGGTTTATGCAAAACCCTACTGAACATGCCCAGAAGAAAAACATTAAACTCCTTATAACTCTGGAGCCAATTAATATTTTTTTTTCACAAACCCTTTCAAAGGTACTGCCTTGGCAAAGGCCACTTCAACCCTAAAGGTTTTTGGGGGGAAATCCATATCATCTAGGCTTTAGGTGAGAGCAAAACAAAACATGTGCTAAGTACAGGAAAAAAGTTCCTTTTCATTAGAAATCAACATTCTATATCACGCAAACTGCACAATCCACCATCACTAAATTACTTACATCTTGCGAACTTGCATCAGAGACAATGCATGCCATATTTAGGGCAATTTTGTTGAATGTTGCCAAAGTTATTAAGGTGCAAAAACTGGAGTTTAATATTAAAAATACTACTCAACTCTAACTATACTGGCATCAGTATATGTGTGTGTATATATATATATATATATATATTCTTTGCAAAAACTGTTAATGGACCAGTTATGGTACAATTTAATGCCACAAAAGTAGGGAAATGTGGCATTATGGTTTCCAACCCTAACTGTCCACCCCCCAAGCAACAAAAGGACAAGACCACACAAGCAACCAAAAATACAGCCATCATCAGGTAAGATAAACAACATATGACTGTTTCCAAATCACACAAAAGCAGTAGCTTCCTTCCTGGATATGTATCCATATTTGTTTATGCCACTGCATAAGCACAGGCCCCCAAAGGGCCACGTGCAGCCACACCCGTGTGTATGTTGTACAACTTGCATGAGTACGTGTGGTTGCAGAAGCACAGGCCCATGGGGGCCTGCACTTCTGTAGCCAGAAGGCCCCATGGAGCCTGCACCTCTTCAGCCAGATTTACTCATGCATGCTGTATGAATTACCTAGTTAGATTGCATGATCTGCTACTGCATGATATTCTATATATAATGGCATAACTGACAAACTGCTACACCCCTTGAAAAATTTCTGTATCTACTGCTGAAACCAAGAGACAACATTGCAACAATACTTCCATTGGCATAACTGTAGGCCCCACAGGTGCCTGCCTGTCTAGAGCCTGAAGTCAGGGTGTACAGTATGTCTTACTCTTGTGGCTGAAGAGGTGCAGGCCTCTCAGGGGCTGGTTAACCCCCCCAACAGCGACATTTCACCAGCAAGGTCCCTTACAGTGACTACAGCACCATGCTGCTGTGGGAAACCCACTGGAACCTGGCGCTGTCTGTTGGGGGTCCTGCACCCCCCCAATCAGCTCCAACTCAGAGTTTATAATCTTTAAGTGGGGGGTACAGGGTCGCAGCCCCCCACGTGGGTGGTTCGGGGAGCGATGCCCCCCTAAGAAAACAAGGATGGATGGTGCGAATCAGCAGCTGACTGTAGAATGTGGTCAACCTGCCGGTATCATTGACGGGTGTTCAACAAAAATTTTGTTGCGCTCCTGTCATGAATCCCTCTTGGGTCCTGTGCTTCTCCATGCAGAAGTACTGTGTCAATTTTGGAATCATGGATTTTGTGGCACCTATACTTCTGCAGCCAGAGGTTGGTTTGTACTTACACCTGAGGCTGCAGAAGTACAAACCCATCAAGTGTGTGTATATCTTACATAGTACATGAGTACCTGAGGCTACAGAAGCCCTGATCTTATAGGGGGCCTTCATGTCTGTAGTCAACAGAACTCTTGCAATTTGGGTATCAAGGATTTGTGTCTGTGGTTGCAGGTGCCTGGGCTTCTGCACACAGAAGCAGTGTTGTGAATTGAGTAGCATGGATTTGTATCAGCAGCAACAAGTGAGTGTGTATATCTTGTGGTGTGCCTGCCACAGATACAAATCCAGGAAGGTAACACCATCAATGCTACTACATTTGTGTAATCTGAAAACAGCTGTATTTTGTTTGTCTTATCTGATCATGACTGTCTGTGGTTGCTTGTGTGGTCTTATCTGTTTGTTGCTTAAGGGGTTGGGAGTTGGGTGTTAAGGCTGGAAACTCTAATGCCACATTTCTCTACTGTTGTGGCATTTAATTGAACCATAACTGGTGCATTAATATAGTTTTGCAAAGAATTTACTTTCTTTTTGAGACAGTGGAATTGTATCCCCATGTATACAGGTCCCTTCTGGACCTTCATGAACAGGCACGGGGTCAGTTAGTCACAAACAATAACAGCGTGGCAACATACGGTGCTGTCAAAACAGCGACTACAAATACACCACTCAATGAAAACACCAAGCGGTAATAACCGTGACTCAAAACAGTAAAATACTGCTTTTTGCAGGTGGCTCTGCCACCCACACACCCCCTTATGGGGAGCTGTGATCCCGAATCCCCCATTTTAAAATAAGCTCCTTGGTGGGAGGCGACACGGGGATGGGGTGAAACTTGGGTGGGGGGCATTGCCAACTGCACAACAGTAAATGTAAGATTTAAAAAAAAAAACTCAGCTAATCTGGGACTGGGAATAGAACCCCAGTGCACAGATGCTCTACTGCCTGCAGCTCTACCTACTGAGCCACGGCAGCTGTTCAGCAAACTCCTATCCAGCAGATGTCTTATCCTCTGCAACAGTGCCTTCCATGGAACAGCTACAGGGGTACCACTATCGCTCTGCACCATTTGTTTCATGCGGCATTCTGTACCCTTTAACTGTTGTTTCACACGCTTTTAATGCTGTGTAGTTTTTCCTGTGGCATTAAGTGTTTGACCTATTGACCTGGTACCTATAAACAGGTGGAGATGCAGAGAGCCTCTGGGCCCTGTAGCATGGGAAGACTCTGTCTGTCTATGGAAGAGCAGCAATGAATGTCAAGAATTTATTAAAGCTGTAAGATGGACTACAGAAGTGCATGGCCCTCTGGGTCCTACGTTTCCATGTGGCTGTCAGACACAGATGACAAGGCAAAGAATCCATCTCTCAGATGAAGCATGGGGCCTTCTGGACCCACAGGTGAAATGTTTCAGGGCCCTATGTCAAGAGAAGAGTTCTCTTCACTCTATGGTACTTGGGCCTGTGCAGGAAACCCTACATCTTCCATTCCTAGGCTGGGTGATGGTGTCATATGACAGCACCATCCCCGTCCCCAGCCTCAGTACATCCAGCTGAAAATTGGGTCACAGCTGAGAAGGAGGGAACAAGTGGGTCTGGAGACAAGATGACGGAAATGGGATTGACTTTCTGCTAAAAGGAAAAAAAAGTAAAACTATTTAAGTATTCGGTGGTACAAGAGGATGTCCACACTGTCTCATTTTAGGGCTGTGAAGCCACTAGTGGTCATGGAGACAAGCGCTGGGCTTGCAGGTGGATGAGTGCAAGTACAAGAAAAATATTCATTGTGCAGCTGGTGTTTTGTTTAAGAACAAGAAATAAAAATGTTTTTCCTTGTAAAATGTAGCTTGGTGGCAGAGATAATTGGTCTATGTATACTGCAGGGGAGGAACAGACATGATATTTCATGGAGCTTCTTTGGAGAGATTGTAAATGTGCTGCAGCTGTACTGAAAGTGGGGAAGTAGTGCCAGCTGGCCTAAGTGCCGGCTAGCTGGGCAGGAGGGCAGAGATGTGTCTGCTATGCACATAAATGCATAGTGACATGTTTACTGTGTACATAAATGATGATGAAGAAGTGTCTATTATGAACATAAACAACATTTATGTACACAGTAGCTCAAATATCAACATTTATGTAACGTTTTTGTGTCCACGTCTTTTGCATAAAATGGTTAGGGTAAATAATGACCCTAGGAGCTATAGGAAAAAAAACATCTAGTTTGCAATTGTATCATCACAGTGAATTAGCCCTCTACACAGTTAAGTGGTGGTGGGGGATGAACTATATAAAATAAATAATAGGTAAAGTGAATTATGAGGGTAGCATTAGAGAAATCCCCATATAGTATGTTTCACTGAACAGCATATTGATTCATTCCTGCTTATGAAGCTGGGCTGGAGTGGGGCCAAACATGAAAAACCTTCCATCCCTTTCAACCTTAAATTATATGCTGCTATTAATACTGTGTTATTATGAGGGAAATTTTTTTTTTTTAGTCTTTTCTAACCGGGTAAGGTCCTCTAGGCACAATTGCCTGTTTTCAAGGGAGACCTGGGGGCACTGGGCAGCTAAGTGACTTGCCAAGAGTCGCACAGTATGCAAGTGGAGGTTGTGAGAATCAAACTCATGTCTGGTCTGCTTGGGTTGGAGACTACATAAACCTCATGATTTATGTCACCAACCCCTTCCCCCCACAATTATATAATTCACTTATAATTTTTTTTGAATGTTAATTTCCATATAAACTAAAGGTACTTGTATCCTGAGTACTGGTAACTTCCTACATCACAAAGTGCTGACACAGTAACTCACTAATAATAAGGCTGAGAACAGAGAATTTCTGTATCACTACAGCCACCAAAAGTAAAAGTAAACTGGCCTAGGAGCAGACACAAGTAGTCAGTAGTTAAAAAAAAATCCACAGAAGGTTGTTGATGTGCCCCCCTCATATAAATCTGTTTTCATCTAAAATGCATAAAGAAGCTGATTTTATGAGTTTGATTTATAGATTGAATTGCTCTGATGTCCAGTTCATTTTCACAGCAATGTTATCCTTGCATCATAAGAAACAGCTCAGCAAACAGTCCAAGTAGTCATCTGTACACATTGCATAGTATGCCGATTTGATTTATAAGTGACTCACAATCCCTATGTAGGATTTGGGGGGAAGGAGTCAACCCAATCCTACGTAGTGATCATAAGGAGGACAGCTGGGTAATAAACATTCATTTTAATTGCATAATTATCATGAGAGATTGAGTTTGTGGAGCATCTCATTTTTGCATTTCTGCTCTGTGCAACTATTGTTTTCTTTGTTGAATTTTCCCTGACATCTGTGCCATGAATGATAATGTCAGCATGCTTGTAAAATGAATTGGACAGCTGGGTACTAAACATTTGTTCCTGCTTATGAAGCTGGGCTGGAGTGGGGCCAAACATGATAAACCTTCCATCCCTTTCAACCTTAAATTATATACTACTATTAATACTGTGTTATTATGAGGGAATTTTTTTTCCCCACCTCTGTGCAGTCACTTAACTGCACAGAGGAGGGTGACAAAAATGGTACTGTACATGGATTGCATCACAAGTCCAATGAGGGCAGGTTGAAGGAATTGAATATGTACTCCCTGGAGGAGAGGAGGGAGAGAGGGGACATGATAGAGACATACAAGTATCTTACAGGGAGGAACAGGGTGCAAGAATACACTATTTTTAAGCGAAAAAGATGTTCCAGGACTAGATGGCATGGGATGAAGTTGGAAGGAGGATGATTCAGAGGAAATGTGAGGAAGAATTTCTTCACAGAACAGGTGGTGGACAAGTGGAACACCCTGCCTGAGGAAGTGGTGGGGCTGAAACAATCACCGGATTTAAGAATGCGTGGGATAGACATAAAGGAATTCTGGAGGTCAGGGGTAAGGGGCAACAGAGTTCTAGGAAAACATAAACTGAAGTTACAAACTTAAATGAGCAGACTAGGTGGGCCATAGGCCCTTATCTGCCGACACTGTCTATGTATCTATGTAATTGTAATTAATTATCTCTTGAAATATGGTCTATTTGAGAATTTGTTTCTACTGTTACTGTTTTTAATCTACCTGCTGTGTAGTAATAAATCTGTCATGCTCTGATGTCCCAGTTGTGTCCCCAAGTTTATCTTTGGAGGTCATGAAATAAGGGTTACGAATTACATAGTCTTTGGGTTGGAAACTGACTGTCAAGAAATATCTGCCCTGGGACAGTATGCAGCACACAACAGAAGGTTGCCTATGCGTATTTCCAAATGATCCACTCCCTGTCCTATGTTATTGACCATACACTGAATATAGATAGACAGACAGACAGCAGAAAGATGCAAATATTTGAAATAAGTATTGATTTATCAGAAAATGAGTGACCGTAAAAGACACACTGAGCTGAAACTCGTGCCCAGGTGTGACCTGGGTAAGATATACTAAAGAGGAATTCCATTTAAACTGTTTGAATATGTCACTAATTAGCATTCAAAAGATGAGGTAATTATGAACAGTGTCAGGATAATTCCCATACGTGTCACATGTTGTGCTACTGAGTCTGTAGACCCTATTTATTAAAGGTGCTCTGCAGTTTATCCACAGACTGAGAGAAATCCTTCTGGGAGAAAAAACAGTCCTGCTCCTTTTAAAATGATTCATGGAAATACGTACCACCACAACAATATCTTTCAACCTCTCAGCATTAAATGCAAATGGTCAAAATGTTTAACAGTGTCATGTTTTAAAGAATAAGACATCTAGGATTAGTTGTCACCTTATGTTTAGTTTCATGGAAGTTTTTTTTATCAAGTTCACCTCATTTTTTAACAGTTTGTGTGATGAAACTGCATTTCTGCTTAACCTCAAAAACATTGTAGAGGTGTTTGTATCAATGCAATATTAGTGAACTATAGCAGTTAAACATGTTCACGCATTTTTCCCCATGAAGTTCAAGTCAATGTTAGGTTTTAACCTGTTGATAATATTTAAAGCAGCAGTACTAGATAAAAGAAAATCAGATCTTTTGCAACATTTTGTTTCCTGTGCTCTGTTGAGCGCTTGTATGGTAATCCTTCTTGGTTTTGCTGTATTATCACCCCATAATTTGCTCCATTTTTCTTTGTTTTTGTTTACGTTTCTCCCATACGCCACGTTGAATTGGAACCCGCTACTGCCAACCATGCATGCGCATAACTCACATTTTCTACACAAGGACAGTGGGAATGTGCAGCATAGGGTCCCATGGAAATAAACAAAAGACATTATCAAACGTAAGGGGGGAGCTCAGCTGCAAATTAGGCACAAGCCATATTTTCTGTTGATTCACAAAAATGGAAATAAATGTTAAATACCTAAAAATTAAAGCTCTATACAAAAAGATATTTACAGATGTGGAAACCAGAACAATGGCTGCATGCTTCCAACCAAACAGCAGAATTCTGATAATTACTTCAAGTGGCAACAGATTTTCAGGAGAATCTAAATAGGTTAGAAGTCTGGGCTGATAACAATAAAATGAGCTTTAATGCAACCAAATGCCAGGTCATGCACCTGGGCCACAATAATCTATAAAGTTCCTACAAACTCAATAATGTTGTGCTACAGGAGACCATATGTGAAAAAGATCTGGGAATAACAGTCATTAATAAACTTACTTTTGACACCTACATCAAGATTACGGCTAAGAAGTGCCAACGCATTACTAGATGCATTCTTAAAAATATAAAGAGTTGAGAGCCTAAAATAATAGTTCCTCTATACTCAAGCTTAGTCAGACCCCCATCTTGACTACTGCTCCCCTTTCTGTGCACCTACATCAATAGAGGAAAAAAGATTGGTTGAAGGAGTACAAAGAAGAATTACCAAAAGAGTGAGGAATATGCAAAATCTGGATTATGGGCAAAGGTTAGTACAGCTCATCTTATACTCTGTGAAAGACAGGTAATTAAGAGGCAACCTATGTCTCACATATAATGCCTTGCAGACTGCCTCATTAATGGAAACAATAGGGTTGGTTAGGTAAGATGTCACTACAAATACTAGAACTCATAACCAAAAACTAAAGGGTGAAGTCAACAGAAGCAAAAAAAAAAAAACTGGTACACCCAAAGAATTATATCACCGTGGACCACTCTACCGGAAAACGTAGTCAATAGTGAAGATATGGTAATGTTTAAAAGTAGGCTTGATCAATACATGGGAAATAGAAAACTGCAATTCCATTGTTAGATCTGAATAAACCCACCAAGGATTTAAGGTGGAGAGTTTCAAAGGCCAATGGCCTCATAACTCATAATGACCTATGAATCTATGAACCAGTGAACCTCCTGATTATCCAGTACTGCTGCTTTAATCATATTTACCTTTCAAACATAATATATATTGTCTCTGTGTCCTGATAAATGATGGGTACAATCAGTTCCATGTCATAACGGTGATCGCCAAACCACAATCGCCATTATAGTGAGTATACATTGCCGAAAATCAAAACCGCGATGTCCACTCCCCAGTGAACCCGACAACAGCAACAGGAAAAAGCATTGTATTTATGCAGGGGGCTGCACCCCTGCACCCTTCCCCTACATCCCTAAATTCAGATTCTCAACTCTAGGGGGGTGCATGTTGGGGAGCGGGAGAAATTCGGACATAAAAAAGAAACTAAATGCAGCACACATTAAAAAAAAAAATAGAATCCCTATCCAGCCCTGAATCTCCCTTACTATAGCCCGCCACCCTCACCACCACACCAGAATGGCAGCTTGGCAGCATACTGCCAAACTACAGCCCACATGCCTTCTCTTTTCTGAACCCTCCTCTTTGGTTCCTTTGCCTTCCTACTATCTTGCTGTTTTTTCCCATACCTTGGTGCTATAACTGTGCCTTGCTGCCCTTTCAGACTAGCTCACATCACAGGTGCTCAAACTGAGTGTCTCAAAACTGAGTCACTCAGTTTCATTCACTCTTATAACGTGCTGCTGGTATGATCAAATGTAATTTCTTTAACAATACCTAACATAAACATAAAGTTTGCTCAACTAAATATTGACAATGACATTATCCTAAAACAAAGAAACAAAAAAGTAGATTAACCCTTATGCAGTCCCCATCGCATTACTACATCCAGCATTTCCTTTTGACTGACAACCACCAATGTCTGATTACATTGATATTCACATCTTTTTTTATGGCAAGTTTCATGCTGAAACTAACGGCTGTAAAGATCTTTTCAACAACAATCAATCAAGTGGGTGCCATTTTATCTATGCTTGACAGCTATTTCAATAAACTGTAACTAAAAGAATCTCAAACTACGTTGATTTATGAAAAGGTTTGCATCACAGCTCATTTCTGCACTACACTGTCACAAGGCACTTAGCTGACAGAGAACAGAGCATGACGTAGAATACTACATTTGACAGGCTGCATGCAGGTAGGCATGATTCCATGCTCTGCTGTGTGTTTTTTTGTTTTTGACAGTAAGTCTTTGACATCTCATAATGCTTATCCATGCTTATCGATAATGTTTTTTCTTTGCGGTTGGGTAGTTGAATTGATTTTTTTGTGAGGTACTTATTCCGATTAAATATGCACTGAGCATTTTGAAAAATCCAAAATGAGTGCTGTCTATTTCTTTTGTTAGATGTTACAGCTGGCAGCTTTTGGACAGCACCACCTTTCTTGAAGGCACCTGTTTTCTGTAAATTGGTATTTTTAGACTGTAGGCAAAATAGCTAACCTACAATTTTCCTGATCGTGATATACGAAGTTGTGAGAAAGTTGTTTTTTATCCAGTCTAAGACATAGATCAGTTTTGCAAGGGGCTGCCAGAGTCAAACAAGAGTTGAGCTGTACTAAAGCAAAACTGAGACTGGGAAAGAGAGAACAAGGATATTGATTGGAGACCCAATGCAAAAAAGCTTGCTTCTCAAATAATTAATGTATAATTTTCTGTCTGCTGGTGAGTGAAAAACATGTTTTTACATGTCAAAAGTTGTAAAGCATATTTCCTGGAATACTGTGATTGTTCACAAACCCAGAAAAGGATGTCTACTGTTAGCTGGATAGCGTGAGAAATCATTATTATTATTATTCATGTTAGTTTTTTTCTAGGACATTGGCCGAGATGGTTTCATGTACATTTTTAGTGAACATGGCAGGAATATGAGGAGTAGAATGGGCAAGCTATGTTATGAAAATTTAAAGCAGAGTAAGGAAGAAGTGGGAGTAGCAAGTGCCGCACAAGTAAGGCGAACTGCACCAGTGAGGGAAGAGACAGATGGGATGGGGGACTTCACGTCAGCTAGTCTGGTTAGGACACATAACTGTTGTTTGCTGGGTGGAGTCCTACAGATGACAAGAAAAAGCCACATTATGATTGGTTCAGCTTTTTCTTTTCAAGTGCAGACCGTTTCAGGCAAAACAGCATCATGATCTGCCTGGCTGATGATTGGAGTAGCACTGCCCTGCCCCTTGCAGAGCATTCTGTATTGGGCAGACAGTGACACATTTCTCAAAAGTCACTCTACCACAAGAAGTTCTCTGCGTGTGCATGCATGGCGAATATAAAAAGTGCAAAGTATTACACTTTGATGCAAAGAATCTTAGGAAGGGTTACCAACTGGGGAGGGGGGGGATGCAGTTATGTATCAATGAAGAGGAAAAGGATCTAGGGGTGGTGATAATGGTGAATATGAACAAATCATAGCAGTACAGGAGTGCGGCACTGATGGCCAACAGGATACTGGGTTGTACAGCGAGGGTCATCTCCTCCAGAAGCCGGGCTGTCATTCTGCCACTCTACAAGTCACTAGTCAGATGACTCCTGGAATACTGTGTGCAGTTCTGGTGCCCTTATCTGAAGAGAGATGTGAGATTGTTGGAGGGGGCACAACAAAGGGTGACAAAGTTGATTCAGGGATTACAGGATATACCCTACGAGGAGAGATTAAGGGAACTGAACATGTGTTCCCTGAGGAGAGAAGGGATCGGGGGGGGGGATCGGGGGGGGATATGACTCGAGACCTTTAAGTACTTAAAGGGAATAAATACATCTGGTCTAGTACTGAAGAGATATTCAAGCTCTGGAATGGGAGGGACATGAGAGGGCATAGACTTAGATTGGAAGGAGGTATGTATAAGAGGGAAATGAAGAGGCAATTTTTCATAGAGTAGTAGCAATTTGGAACATTTTGCCGGAGGAGGTGGTATCCTGTAGGACAGTGGGTAGTTTCAAGAGGGGATGAGGCAAGGTGAGGGTTAGGGTATTTGGTAGGGTGGAGGAAGAGGGAGGGGCAGCTACAAAGTAGGGTGTTAGCTGCAGACTCGAGCAGACTAGATAGACCTAAAGGCCTAATTTCTGCTGGCAATTTTTATATGTACATATTAGCCCTTGTTGTGAAATATACATCTGCTGCAATGTTGACCTACTGCAGGCTTGCCAAATATGGCATTTCAAGATTGCAAAAAGTACTCTCAAGGTGCTTTTATCATACTTTGTTCATGGTTGCAGAGGGTAACCAAAATAAGTAATATTTTGGAACAATTCCCCTCAAAGCTTTGATACAAGGGACCAAAATACCTTTACAAATGGACAGTCAATAAAAAAATGACCTTGAGATTCCAATACTCCATTACAGGTATCATGTGGGCAGTACATTCCTTCTATTTTTTGTGTTTGTGGGTAACTTATACCCCTAGTCTCCCATGACAGCATAGCCAAACTTTTTCCCAGATATGTACAGAAATATGATTGTCTGTTAATTGCTTAATGCTGTCTTTTATAGTACTGACTTCACTACCAAGAAAATGAGTAGTTCTGTAAAAGTAGAATCTATTATGAATTGTAATAACCATTTCCTGAAGAGATGCCTCAAGTGATCTGGGGATAGTTTCCATAATTTTATTTTACATAAGCCAATCAAAATGTAAGGAGGTACATTTCCTACTCATTGGGCTGAGGGAGAAATCAGTTTCCTCCTTTCCTGTCTTTCAAAAAAGGTGGAATCCATTCCCCAGTCCAATCACCCCAACTACCAGGTAGAGTTTTAAGTGTATAAGAGAAGCAGCTGCAGAAAACAAGCATTTGTCAATGCCAAATGTTGTCGCGCTGGCATTGGCTTTGATAGTGCAGTGCAGAAACACATTTTTGGCAGGATGTGAAAAATGACAGCTGTACTGTTCATAAGGAGGTGTAAAAAATGGCAGTGGTGAAAATGTGGCATGTAAATATTGCAGATTTGCGAGGTTACAAGGGTGCGTGGGAAATGCGCAATGCACACTTGTAACACAATCATTTTACGGAGTTTAGACACCAAATTTTCAACATAGGCATTTTAGCACCTCTGCTTATGTACAGTGTCACTGTCATTTCCTCAAACTGTTCCAAAAAGTGATTTTGCACAGCGATCACACTATTCTGCACCAGACGTGCCAAAACACATTTCGGGCAGGATATGTAAAATGACAGCTGTACTGTTCATCAAGAGGTGTGAAAAAATGCCAATGGTGAAAATCCAGAGTCAAAAACATCCTCCATTGATGATGCCTTTAATGATTTTAACATCAGATTCCTCAAAGTTTGGGACAAGCACGCTCCTTTGCACACAAAACGAGTCAGAGGAGCACATCTCCCCTGGATCACGGCCGACATAATTAGAAATTGCCATTCCAGAGACAAAGCCTGGAAAGCTGTTAAGAAACTGGGATCCCAGGCCTCCCTCCATACCTATAGAGCCCTCCGAAATGCTTGCACAAATAGTATTCGCCAAGCAAAAAAGTCCTACTTCCTAGCTACCTTCAGCAAGAATTCTAACCACCCTACGGACTTCTGGAAATCCCTCAAATCTCTGCTCTCTCCCCCAACCCAACCACCTCTCCCCTCACTTCTAATAAATGGCACCCTCATCTCCGACCCCAGCTGTGTCGCGGAAGCTTTCAACATCCATTTCTCCAGCTGCGCAAACACCCTTCTATCCCCCCTCCAGAATACTCACGCCCCAGTCCACCCACACAGCACCAACACCCCTCGAACCCACCCCACAATCCCACCTTTCGTGTTCCAACAAATTTCCCCCACAGAAGTCCTCCACTCCCTACGGACGTTGAACCCCAATAAAGGCAAATGACCCTTGTCTCTGGACGCCAAGATGCTATTCTTGTCTGCCCCTGCCATAGCCACTCCACTGGCCGCACTCTTCAACCTCTCCTTCTCTCTGGGCAAGGTTCCAACATTTTGGAAGCTGGCCACTGTAATACCCCTTCCCAAAAGCGGTGACCCCTCCTCCCCAGGCAACTACAGACCTATCTCCATACTCCCGATCCTGGCCAAACTTCAGGAGCGTCTGGTCCTATCCCAACTCTCCCAGTTCCTTGACACCTCCTCCTTCTTTTCTGCCTTCCAATCTGGCTTCCACAAATCCCATTCTACCATCACCTCCCTACTACGTGTCACCGGTGACATCCTCACAGGTATCGACAAAGGGCACATCACCTCAGCCATATTTATTGATCTAGCCAAAGCTTTCGATACCGTCTCACATCCCCTTCTCATCTCAAAACTTATGGACGCAGGTCTAGCTCACTCATCTATCGACTGGTTCCGAGACTACCTTGCGGGAAGGATGCAAGCAGTCAGACTGGCCTCGCATACATCAATCCCCCTATCAGTCAAATCTGGGGTCCCTCAGGGATCAGTCCTAGGTCCAATACTCTTCTCCATTTTCCTTAATGGCCTCCCTGCTGCATGCTCCCACTCTTCCATTCAAATGTATGCAGATGATACAGTTCTGTATACATCCGGCCCCTCCACAAGCAGCGTAGCTCCTCTCCTACAGGAGGACTTCACAGCCATCCAGCACTGGTTCAGGAAGAACCAGCTATCTCTAAACCCTAAAAAAATGGTGTCGCTTACATTTGGCTCTCAACAAAGACTCTCCTGCCAACCCCTGTGCCCTCCTTTCACTACCCTGGAAGGAGCACCCCTTGAGCAATGCTCTAGCTTTAGATACCTAGGCGTGTGGCTCGACCAACACCTCGACTTTGCCTCTCACATAGATTCACTGCATAAGAGGCTGCTACCCAAACTGGGGGCACTCTTCCAAAATAAAATCTGTCTCCCAAGGAAACGAGGCTCACCATAGTCCAAAAAATGATACTCCCAGTACTGGATTATGGCGACATAGTTTACTCTATTGCCCCTGCATCCACCCTAGCTAGCCTTGACACTCTATTCCACTCCTTTTGTTGTTTCATCCTCGACGCCCCACAATCCACGCACCATTGTACTTTATATAACTCTCTAGCCCTACCATCTCTCCATGACCGTAGATTAATAAATTGCGCTAGGTTTGCCACTAAATTCTGGACCCGCTCCTCCCCATCTTGAATCTACCCTATCCCAACACCTCCCACATGTACTCCCTAAGAGGCACAGATCCCAGACTCCTACATATCCCTTTATGCGGACCACCAAAGGCCAGTCAGCTTTTAAATCTGGAATCCCACAGATCTGGAACGCCTCCTGCCCCTATCAGACATGCACACAACCCTGGTCTCCGCTCCAGTCTTCTCCAGGCACACTTCTCCTCCAGCTGCTCCTGCTAATGCGGCAAGTTCAGCCCTCTAATTTAAATAAAAAAAATGTACAGTATCATTCCTGTTATGTGCATATCTGTATGTAATCTACTGTACTACAATACCTGGAGTACCTGTTACACTGTATTATATTTGTACAAATCCTATGCTATTGTTTTACAATCTCTGTACTTGTACTTGTTTCAATTATTTGCCATGTATTGAGTCTAGGCCCCCAGGTCGCATCTGGAATCGAGCATCTTGCTCAGTATGCCTTCCTGGTAAATCTCGTAAATAAATAAATAAATAAATAAATAAATAAATAAATTACAAATGCACAACGTTATGAGCGTGCATGCAAACTGCGCAATACATGCTCATAACACAGTCATTTTATGGAGTATCATCACCAAATTTTCAACACAGACATTTTAGGACCTCTGCTCATGAACAGTGTCACTGTCATTTTTGTAAGCTGCCCTGAACACTGATTTCCCACAGTGACCACAGTATTGTGCACGGAAGTGCGGAAACACATTTTGGCCAGGATGTGAAAAATGACATCTGTACAAGGAGGTGTAGAAAATGACAATGTTGGAAAATCTGGCATGAAAATATTGCAAATTCCTGACGTTATGAGCGCAGTATAGCACTTCGCAACACACGCCAGAAACAGCCATTTTGATGCTCACTGAATTTGTAACATAGGCTTTTTGAGAGCCCACCATGAACACTGGCACTGTCCTGGTTTTAACTGGTCCCAAAAGTGATTCAGCTCAGTGACTGCGACATCACCTTTCGGGACCAATTAACATCATAACAGTGACAGAATTTATGAGGAGGGGTCCCAAAAAACCCCATGTTGAAAATTTGGTGCAAATATTCCAAAAAATGCCCGAGATATGCATCAAAGTTGAAAGAATCTTATCGGCATTTCCTGCTTTGAAGAGTGAAAGGCGTGTTCTGGTCCACGAAGATCGTCGTGCCGAGCTCCGGAGGTAAGTATAGGGTGAGGGAGGTGTGAGGAGGCAGGGTGCACAGTGAGTGGGTGTGGGTGGTGGGTAGGGAGACTAAGAGGGACCGTTTTCTGTTTACAGGTAATAGAAAAAAACATTGCAGACAGTTTTCTTTTTTACAGGTGTTTTCCTTTTGGGGACTACGGTAGCTGATGGGGGATTGGGCATCCCCATCGGCACAGAAGAAGGAGTGGACATCATGCCAATGAGGAGTGGGCTCCCCATCGGCACATTAAAGTGGAAAAGGGGGGGATGGATGCCAACGGGGATTGGGCATCCCCGTCGGCAAACAACAAAAGTTGGGGGGGCACATTCTGCCGATGGGGAGTGGGCTGCCCTGTCGGCACATACTTGAGGGGCAGGGTAAGCTGACCGGGGGATTGGGCACCCCCAAAGTCGGCAGTTTAGTGGCCACTGTGTCGCCATGTTTCTAGCTGGCGAAGCACGTAATAAGGGTCCGCTGCGTGTGACTAGCTTTGCTCACAATGCAGCGGACCTTTCCTTAGATGTGCTTGCCACATTAGTATGCATGGTGTGGCACCAGCATGCAGGCTGATTGGGGAATGAGGGACGCACCTTCTGGTGCATGCTCTGCATTCGCCCAACAGTGACCGCACCTCCAAATCTGCACTACCGCAAGATGTTGGCTGCACAAGTGTGCCAACATAAAAATGACATAAAAATGTTAAAGGATTGTGACTCCTCTGTTTTACAGGGAGATAAATAAAATTCTTTTAATGGATTAGGGCTACTTCCCCATGAGACGCTGAAAAAAAATACTATATGTCCTTATTTCCAAAGGGGTCATAACATAAAAACAGAAAAATAGGTATTACCAGGTACTGGGATCACACATATCTTCCTACATTTGGAATCTCATGTTTTTCCACTGGGTTACTTTACATTCACCTTCTTCAATTTTCACCACTCAGTTTTGACTACCCATCTCCCCATGACAAAATGTAATACCACAAATTTTAATGGGGGTATCTGAAATCTGAATCTTCCCCAGTGCTAGGTATCCAGTGGTCATGGCATTCCCTAAACCTAATACTGAACTCTTAATATAATTCTCTTCCACTCCTGCTACTAATGTGCATTCCTATAATACCTGCATAACCTTAATACCTGAAGTTTCACCAGATAAGAACAAGCAAACATTATCTGCATAGGCTTGGTCCTTAATTCATGGTGAAGAGCTAGATACCACAATACCATGTATGCTATCATCCTGATTAATTTTCTAGAGCAGAATGCCCAAGTCATAGACATACAAAAGCTGGCTGAGAAGACAGTTTTGCCTCAAACTTTGTTCCTCTTAATAATGTCCCCCCTGATGTCCATCGATCGGGGGTTGCAAGTGTGTGCAGAATAGTTTATTGACTGTATACAGTTAATAAATTGTTCTGTTGTAGAATGAAACTCCAGTGCCTGAAACAGAAATCCATAGAACATATACTTAAATGCATTTTCTTGATCAAGAGACAACACAAAACCACTCAGTGTATTCATATTAACCTGGAAGACTATTTTTCTAAATGAGACCTATGCATTAAAGTGTGGTGAGCTACATGTGATTTGTGCATATGTGGCCTGCATAACTACATAGCCAGAGACAGGTGCAGGGTGTGCAGTATACACAACCATGCACACCCACAGAGCACCTGTCTGTGTCCCTTCCTCCAGCATGCAGCTGCACTGGGGGTGGTTTAAGAAACACAGGCAGGCATCCAATCGGATGCCCATCCTGGGTCCTGAACTGGATCAGTGGGCAAAACTAAAGAGCCACCTGCAGGGACCTGGTTCAACGTGACAAAGATCAGTGTCTAGATTACACAGTCACGGAACTCACCCAACTCACACCATAATGAATAAACTGCTGTCCACACATAAATGATGCTTCAAAATAGGCAGTTTGCTGGCGGCAAGAAGACAAGAGCACCTCGATCAGAGATAGCCCAACAGATTGACGTTTCATCTGGTAGATGTTTTTCATTATGGTTTGAGCTGGGTGAGTTCTGTGACTGTGTAACTTAGGTCCTGAACTGGATCCCCTACTCTGCCTGAGCAGGGGGTTCTGGGACAATACTGGGCCTCTATGTCCTCAAAGTATGGTGAGTACCAGAATGGCTACCACCAGCCCTCCCTGTCAGCCCAGGGGGCTGCAGCAGCATGGTGGAGGGAGTCCATTTCCCACCACTGCTGGTGGGTATACTGGGAGGCACATAACACATATGGCAGGGTTCCCACTGCCGTATCCTGCACCCCCTGTTCTCAGCACTCTGCACCTTTGTGAATGGCATGGAGTGCAGATGCAACCTAGACACACGCCTGGACCACCTGCAGCAGATAGCTGAGCGATTGTCCGGGGCATCATATGCACAAATGGTGCCCTCCCCTTCCCTGAATGACACCGGGAATCTGCTGAACTCTCACTGTGTGGCATTTCAAGTTAGGGTTAACATACCTGCATGCAGACACACAGCACATAGGCAATCCAAACCTTAGTGCCTAGACCCCCAAATTAGTAAGTTTTCACTAATGTACCTTCCTTTAATGGCACAAATCTGAAAAGTTATGATAAGATGTTCAGCTATTTTTTCCAACTGGAAGCATAAAATATTATATAAGATTTTATGATCTTGGTATATTAAACCTATGGAAAAGCAGGAAATTGTGTGCACAGTGGTCTGGGTCTCAGTACTTGGTTGGAGCTCTCAGGTCTATAAAACAGAGTGAAGAGGTGCAGGAAGACACGAGTACTCAAAGAGGGATTGCAGACCTTGTGAAAAATCTCAAAACTACTGCAGTACTCTACAAAAGGATTCATTGAGTTACAACAACAAGGGCTACAACATCAGGAAGCTGCCATCAATCCAGTTCAAGCCCCAGCACTTCAACTTGAGTCTTTATCAGGGAGAGGGTTTTGTCTGATTGACACTTCCACTTTCAAGCCACATCACAGCTGATTAGAGACATCTAATTAGTTCATTTGGTTTACAGATATTAGAAACCTGCTGGTAAGTGGCTGTGGTGGGAGTCAAGGAATGGAGCACAAAAGTCAGGTACATAGTGCATTGTAACATTAAACGGAGAGTGCATTATTAAAATTGTAATGTGTTCAGTGTTACATAAAAAAAGTTGTGCTTCAGAGAACATTATGCAGATATTAAAAGGCAATCTATTTTGTAAAATTCATAAACAATAATATTTTAACACAGACTGAAAACAATATCAGACAAATGATTTGAACCCAAGCAGAGCTGTAACAGTCTTGGATTTGTCTGAATATTAGTTTCAGTCTATGTTAAAATATTACTGTTAATGAAACTGTGATGTGGCTTAAAACTGGGAGTGTCGCCGGCCCGATGACACTGAGGATTGAGGCGGTGGATGCCACACCTTGCGCCATGCCAGTGACCCGAGTTCGGGAATGTCCTCAGGTCGTTAGGCTGCCGGCACGGGGGGGGGGATGGGTGGAGCAAGATCAAGCAGCCTAACAGCAGCTCTCCTCTCCTGGGGTCGCTGTCCCCCCTCATAGTTCCATTGCCATCAGGTGGCGGTCCAGTGGCAGTGCAGGCAGGATGGAATGGCAAGTTGGGAAGGCCCCTTGGACCGCAGTGCACACTTGCCTCCACACGTGTGCACACACATGCCTGAGGAAGGGGGTGGGCATAAACAGGGACAAACAAAACTGGGAAAAATATAATAGAAAAAAACGTGGTAGTTTCAGCCAGACAAATCTAGCCACCTGACAAAGATTACGGTTGAAGCACCGGGGCTTGTACTGGATTTATGGGAGCTTCCTGATCTTGTAGCCCTTATTGTTGTACCTCAGTAAATCCTTGTGCACAGCACTGCAGTAGTTTTGAGATTTTTTTTACAAGAACTGCAACCTCTCTTTCACTGCTCAGGTCTTTGTGCACCTCTCGTTAAGCATATGGGGCTCCAATTTTTGAATTCTAAATGGTCTCCTTTTTTTATAAAGGAAGACCAAAAAGGCATGTGATATGTTCTGTGATGTTTGTGCAGAAGCCAAAATATAGTTAAAGCTTTCTGCTAAAATGGGGTCTACCTTCTCTTGACATTTTTTATAAAACTCTGCACTCAACCCATCCTGTCCTGGGGAGGCATTGAGTTTCATGGAATTAATGGCTACACATACTTCTTCACAAGAAATTGGAGCACAAAGATGCTCTTTGGTACTGTATGACAATGTCAAGTTCATGAATATTTGAAAAGTCCTCTGCTGAAATAGAAGTCTCAATCTAGGTTCCAAAAGATCCCTGTAAATACTCACTGACCACTTTTAAAATATCCTGAGAACTTGTTAGTAATTGGCCAGTATCCTTTTTTATGACTGAATATACTTTTTGCTTGAATCTGTCTTTACATCCAGTAAACATCAAAAGTCTGCTTTGTTCTTTGTACTACAAATTCAAATTCTGCTTAGATGGATTTAGTGATCATTCTATAGTTGTGCTAGTGCTGATTTTTTTTGGTTTTGGTGCCGGAACCCCCTTTCCCCCACCAAGGAGCTCAGCCCCCGCACCACCCGTCCCACACTTGGCCTCCTAGGACTTACTTGAATGGTGATCCATTTCCAGGTTTCCTCCCCAGGGCAGGGTTGACAAGTGGGCACCCCCCCGACGGAAGTCGAAGAGGGTAAACCCTGGCTTACCCCCAGTGTGGGGCCATGGGAGTGGGAACCCTCCCTGACAGAATTCACAAGGCTCGGTCGCCAGTCTAGAGCCAAGGGAAGGGAAGCAGGAGTGATGGTGGTGTGGGGTGTCATTTGTGGGGGCTTGCATTTTTAACATGCTAAACCCACTTACGGGAGGTGTGGCATGCAATTACATGGCGGTGCCAAAATGCCAACATCTGGCATGCCTTCCCACTATCTTGGCACCGAGGATGTCTTCCCCTCAGCCTCTGTCAGAGGTCAGATGTGCACCGGATGCTTGCCTACCCTCCCCTCTGGAGCAGGAGAACAGTTCATCGGATGCTCAATCCTCTTCCATGGCTAGCTTTCAGATTCCATGGGCCCATTCCCGAACCCGAGGAGTTGGCATTGTAAGTGGAAATCTAACTGCTGCGCCAACAGGCTGGCTCTGATTTTTCTGAATTTGAAGTGAATAGGACACCTTAAGTGAATGTTGTAAAGTAATTAATTTGGCCAACTGTGTCCAAAGTTGAAGATACTGTACATATTCGTCCATATCTCTAGACCTCCCATGGGTTTAGAATAATTTTGAAACTCTAGTTTGGTATCGTCCAACCACTGCAGTGGATTATCAAGACAAAACCACACTGAAAGGCATGTCTATAATAATGTTGTGCAAAACTGAAAAATTTCACCCAGCTAAATATTTCACAGAAATTCAGGCATTTTGTGAAATATTTTGCTGAGTAAAATGCAAACCTTTGCCCATGGAGCGAGCAAAACTTTGCCCTCTAACTGGCAAAATTCACTGGTCACAGGTGAAATTTCTCCACCTGTGGGTGAAATTCTGTAATTTTGCCACATCAGTTTTCTTCCCTGGTGTCTAGTGATCCCCTCTCCAGCTGCTCGCCAGCCAAAATAAAAAAACTCTTCTCCCTGGTGTCTAGTGGCCCCCCCCAGCCTGATCATGGCTGAAATTGAATAAAGCCCCCTCCCACCAAGTTATACTGAGTTATTGCCCTCCCTCCTGATTGAGTCTCCTCCTGAATCCAACCTTGTGTTTAAAAAATAAAACAATAATTCATTAAATCCCCAACTCCCTGGTGTCCAGTGGACCCCCCAACCTGGCATCAGATTGTGCTCACACCGCTGCCCCCCAGTACCCTGATCAGGCCACTGGCACAGCCCTTCACTCACCTCTATGGCCAGCAGCCTGACTGAGCACTTCAATGAATGAGCACATGCTTGTACAAGCACACACTCATTCATTGTCAGACACTCATTCATTGAAGCACTCAGTCAGGCTGCCAGCTGTGGAGGTGAATAGAGGTGAGTGGAGGGCTGTGCCAGTGGCCCGATTGGGGTTCTGGGGGACGCAGGGTGGGTGCTGTCTGATGCCAGGGTTGGGGGTCCACTAGACATCAGGGAGTTGTAGATTTAATTCAGCATTTTTTTTTAACACAAGGTCGGATTTAGGAGGGGACTCAGTTGGGAGGGAAATAATTCAGTGTAACTCGGGGGGGAGGGCTTTATTCAATTTCATCTGTGATTAGGCCAGGGGAGACCACTAGACACTAGGAAGAAGATTTTTTTTTTTAAATAGGGACCAGTGAGAGGCTGGGGGGAGGGAGGGAGAACCACTACAGACACCACTGGGAGATGCCCATTTGCAGTGGGCAAAATTATGGTGAAATTTCGCCATTTCACCACAGTTTCGTGAAACACTTTGGGTTATGAAATTGCCAATTTTGTGGCAATTTCACTGGAAAAATTTTATTTTGCAACATCTCTACTTTATAATAGTTTTTTTCCGGGCAGTCATTACCTGTAATGCATCCAGTAATCCTTCAAAAACCTTTCCTCATCAAGCAGTCTGCCTGATTTTTCACGTTTGTCTTTAATAAATGATGATCTGATGTACCCATAACCAATGTCTGGGCCTCTTTTACCATAATAGAATCAGATATAAATATATAGTTAATCCTAGACTAAATTTGTCCTCTTTACTATGTGCCCCCCCCAAAAAAAAATATAAAGCCTTAAAAGAATCCATTAATCCTACAGTGGTCATTATTTGTTGTATTATAGATCAAAGGAGCACTCTTGACCAATTAGTGCACATCTTTCCTCTGTGTCTGAGACACTCTTATTCTCATAAGAGTGTCTCAAGTGCAGTGGCGCTGGAAATGGGCATGTTTGATAACTTTTTTAATCTATTATTCTTTGAGTTTTACCAATAATATATTAATACTGCTACTGAGACCACTCTGATGATTGTAAGAGTGGTCTCAGTTATATTCTTAGGATATCAGAACCACTCACGTTTGGTTCATGGTTCTCATACCCTAAGAATTTGCATGAGACCACTCTTACAACCATAAGAGTGGTCTTGATGGCTGTAGTAACATACAGACTGATGTGCCCCAACTGCAAACAGTCTCCTCCCCATATAACCTTTCTGGAGGTGAACAAAAAAAGATATAATAAGTTGAAATAAATCAACTCTAGAGGACTTCATTTGTGGTGCATATATTACAATAAGATTCAGGAGGGCATTCTGGGAGAGAGCGCAGTGTGTGCAAAGCGGTGCAGTTGGCGCAAGGTAGCTGAGGAGGAGCTGCAGTAGCAAGAGTCAGAACAAGCCTATGATATTTTTAGAAAAGGTATGCTACCATTGCCCTAGTATTTTTAATTGTGTTCTGACCTTTCCAGGCTAACTTTGGGCTGCCCACCTGAGTGGTGTGAAGAGGTATGAAGCCACAGTAAAGGGAGTCTTACCCCCTGAGCCAGGAGTCCAAAGTGGTGGCGAGGAGCCATATTCTCGCTATGGAGAGGATTACTGACAGTTATATGGAGAACTGCACTGTGAGGCGTTAAGCAGAAAAAAACAAACATACCAGATGCACACAGACCTGTCCAGATGTGAATCTGAATGTCTCAAAGAAGCTGATATATCACCCCTTGAATGATTGACTTTGTTATTTTATTTTTTATTTTTATTCTCATTTGTTTATTTTAAATATATATATTTTTAATGTTTAAGAAAATATAAAGCACTTACACTGTCTATGTACCAAATTGCAAATTACCTTGCGTTTTAGAAAGAATATTCAGTAGCATATGAAGTTTAGATAACGGGTGCTTATACACCCTATGTTACAACTACTATAGAAGTTTTTTTTTTTAAGAAAGTAATAATTGATTGCAAGGTAAAAAGGTCTTGTATTCTATCCTAGAGATTATGGTAGAGATCACAGCATGAGACCAGGGACCTTGGGTCAAAAGTGTGCATGCGTGGCATTCAACTAAGCAGAGATGCCATTTTAGACTCATACAGCAGTACTGAGTACGTGGTTGTTATAGGCCATTGCAATATCAACGCAATACCACTGCAATCTGTAAAACTAGAACAACTTTTTCCACAAAGCAACAAAGCTTTTGGGGGTTATCTAATATAAAATGTTATCTGTACTCGACTGTAAATATTCAGGTGGTATATTTAGTAGCTGGCTTGGCACATGGAAGTAGACAGAGGTTACAGAACCCAAATTTAGCTTGCTATACTTTGTTGCAGTTTGAAGTAATTTATCCAAGGTTCAAGGTAATTTTTTAACCTAGCTATTTTGAGAAACAGTGAGGAATAGTGTAACTGAAAAGTAACAAAAAGTTAGACAGATTGATGAACAAGTGTATCACTTTTCAGCAGCAATATAACCAGCAACACAATTGTATAACTATTGATTTAATTAGAAAGTAGTTTTGCTGAATGACAAGTTCTCCTATTACACAATCACTGTGAAGTATTTTTTCCTTTGTTGTTTACTTCAAGGGAAACAGAGCAGAGTGGAGAACCTTCTGAGAGGAACCTATATATAAAAAAAAAAAAAAAACAGGACTGAAGGGAGAAAAAGGCCCATTACCAGGCAGTTACCAGGCAAATAAATGAAGAATTGATAACTGAGAATTGCAGAAGCCATGTTAGTGGTGCCTATTGGACTGGTCCATTGGTAATTATTCCACAACACACCATGATTTCCCCAGTTTAAGGCACTTAGACCAGTGGAATATTGGAATATCCGATCCTGGACATTTTATGTACTCCTAGAATAGAAGTGAAGGGATGAACGGAAGCAAAGGGGTCCAGAGTTTGATGAGCTCTAAACGTTCCCTCTTGAGAAAGACATAAAATTGTGCCAGAAGAAAAGACTATACAAGGGGTGGTTACTTGTTTGGACTATAGGGAAAGAATCATATTACGTCATCTCAATTTGCACATATTTTGTTACACACTCTAGAAGAGTCCTTCTTTTAATTGTTATACAATTGTTCTTTTGCATTTGTGAAGTGTTGAATTGTTATAACCTTTCTTGTGTATATACAGTAGAAGGTTAGAACTGCTTTATATTTCGCATGTGCATTGTACATGTGTTTAGGTAAAAACATTTGGTTACATTTCAACATATTTATATATCTCGGTATAACTTATAGATATACAAGTTACACAGGGTGGGATAGAGGAAAATAATATCTAGGAAATCTTTTATTATTTTGATTGAAAATGCCAGTTTGCACCAGAAGCCAGTCGGTACATGATTCACTTGATAGCACACTTTTCTGTGCCTCCTGCTCTAATGGGAGAAAGGTTAAACAGGAGAAAAGCACTAAAAAAGTTAGAAAATAACACAAAAAGAGACAGTAAAATGAGTGGTTCCCCTGAAAAGGGGACCACTGCACCACATAATGAGACACCAAAAAGAATATTAAAAGGGAAACAGCTCCAGGTTATAGATTTTTGACAAGACCAAAATAAAGCAGTAGCAACAGAAAATATTCAAACGTCTTCTCCCAAAGAAGGATGTAGTGTATCCTTTAAAATTTTGACCGATAATGACTTAAAGAAAAACAGAAAGATTGGGGGAAAAATAGTGAAGGAAAATAAGGAAAATATTTTAAAAGAACTAAAGCTAACAAGCAATTTAGATATCCCACCTAATAATGGAGAACATAATGCTGGTTCTAAAGAGGAAGGAATTAAAGCTGAGGAACTCCGCAAAGTGATTTCCCAATTACAACTTACAATAATAGGCAAGTTTGAAAAAGGAGTATGAAAACCCAGACCTTAGGTTGCAGAATACTATAAATAAAGAAGCAAAAATGGATGATTCAACACAGGAGGACATTAAAGGTAGGGCAACACTTAATGTAACCACTGAAGAAACTACATGCTTTTCAGAAACCTTTACCAGGTCTGAAGTCTTTAAAATCTTTGACACAGAGTTGATAGCAAGGACTTGACTAAAGCCCTTACAGATCAATACACTGCTAATGTATTGATCTCTGAGCAACTAACTTTAATAAAAAAAAAAAGACCTAAGTTTTCTGAAGGGTATAGCAATAGACAATAAGCCGAATCTGGATGTGCTAAGATCAAGGGAACATAACAACAAAAGCCCAGAAAATGAGAAGCAAAAGACAAATAAGGAGGAGACTCCCATACCCAATAATACATTGGATACAGAATGGGAATGTAGTGACAAACTTATTATGCTACCAGATGTGGAATGGAGACAAGATAGCATTAGTGTATCATGTACTAAATACATTTAAGAATCCAGATCAGAAAATGTGGTTAATCTCCTGTATTTCTGATACTTTTATCATGTAATGTATTCATTAATAAAGACCCAAAAGTCATCAGGAACCATAGGAGGGGAATCAACCAATGTGCCATTTTCATTGCAGTTCTTCTGATTGCTTCCCCTCTTCCTGGATCAGGACGTCTCGTAGAGAGCCATGTCAGAAAAACCCTTTTGTGATGAGGTTATAGTGGATGTCTCTGAATCTTCCTCCTTGCCTTCCGTATCTCCTGCTGCTGGATGGTCCTGTAGTACCTCAAAATGAGTTTTCACATGTACTAAGTCTGATTTCGCCATCTTATTTCTTGGCTGCTGCAATCATAGGCTATGTCTTCTTCTTCCTACTATCACAAAGTCTTTAGGGGCAGAAGTGGGGGGAAGCATGGTCACATCAGTATTTGTTTGGTTGGTACTCTGACTGTCTTTTGTACCTAAATTTGTAACAGTAATCTCCATTTCTTGTTCCTCCTGATTTGCTAAGTGTTCCAGGTATCTTCTTCTAGTTCTGTTTGTGATGGTTGCTTTGCCTGTCTGGAGTAATGCACACGAGACAGGGTCTTCTCTGAGGGCGCAGTGTCTCTTTCACGTGGGCAGGGAGAGCAGCTTAGGATTCCTCTAGTACTGTATCAATGTGGTAACTTCACAGCACACTTCCTGAGATTCCTGGAGTCATATCTGAACTACTGGATCATGATTTAGATAATCTCTCAGCTTCAGATCTCAGCCCATCTCACTGAGCCTGAATATTGATATCCTATTGGTTGTAAAAATCCCCTACATGATGTGCTGCCCTTAGGCATTGTCTATAGGGGTGGTCTTGTTCTTCACATTGGAGTTTGAGTTTGTGTTTATGTTGTATTTTACTAGGATATGGCCACTAGGGAAAAGCCTGTTTTCAGGATCATCCTGTATTTGACATGTTATTACAATAATTTAAATATATGAATGGGAAACAAGATACAGTCAAAAAGGTATCCAGTGATAACAGCACCTGAAAGTCAGCACCTACAAATATATCTAGTCAATATAACAGAGCAGCATAATGCTGACACACCAATAAAGGCCAATGCTCCAAGACAGCCACAGTGTATGAGGGCACACGTCATATGTGCTGAACGTCATAAGGGTGATAGTCAATAGGGCGACCGTCAATAACGGTGAATGATAATAAGGGTGACTGGGAATAAGGGTGACTGGGAATTAGGGCGAATAGCAATTAGGCCAAACCCCAAAACAGCACACACACACACACACCACAGAAATGTTCACCAACAAACACAGACCATAGTCTGAAAGGGCACACACACAAGTCAGGCAGGTGTGGCCCCAGGGCAACATGTGTACCCCCAGAGGTGCATCACCCACCCATGGAGCACTGGATCATCAAACCCCATCCCTGACCCTACGCCCATAAACTAGGTGCATGCCACACAGCCCACCCCCAACAGCAATGGTATGGCAATGCCCCCCTCTCAAAAATACTGCCGCATAGCGCATACTGGGGTGGCACTGACAGCAGCACGCACAACCCTCCCCATGCTGATGCTGTGCCTGATCATATGGTTCCACCCATGCAGCATACAGCTGGGGTGCCCACTTCCCACCCAGCTCTGCAAGAAGCAGCTTGCGTGGCACACCTCCATGGAGCAGCAGACTGGCTGGCTCCCCCAACACAGCACCAACAGTCCAGCAGGAGACAGAAATGCCTAGTGCCGCTGCAGCCATCAAGCCCTCATGGCATATGGTGTTAAACCGTGCATAGGCAGTCAGTACAGTGTGGAATTACTTGGGTCGTAGGTTCAAGAACTAGCATAGACATCAACACTGTGTAAAGTGTAAGACACGTGGTCCACTAGAGTGTGCCTGTAGTGGTAGTACACTCGCCCATCAGGATCTTGGTGCAGGGTCTTAGGAACACATCAGAACATTGGGTCCATTTGAGGGAGCACAGCTCTGCACCACACCACTGAACAAACGCCTCCATAGCCCAGACAAGGAAACTGTTGCACAACAAAATCCGCCCTGTGGGAGGTGCTCCCCATTTCTGCACACTGGCTGCTGACTGTGGGCATGCCCCTGCTGTTCCATCCTCCATGACATCACCAGTGATGTGCCCCTGTAGGGATAGAAAAGGCAGCTGCCTGTACAGACACAGTGTCTTATGACTTTTGGAGACTGTAGGATGGAGATTCCCATATTCCTGCCCAGTCAGAAGGGGAGAGCCCTACTGTCCCTTGTGGGATAATTATATCACAGAGATAAGGAGGTGAGAGGGGAAGGTGTACTGGCATTGTGCCCAGTACAACCATTTTTAATGCCCTGCATGCCTACACATGGTTGCTGACCATGTGGTGCACTGGGGTAGAGCCACAATCACATCCCTGATGCCAGTGAGGTTGGTGTATGTAGGGTCATGGCTGATGTCCATGCCAAGGCATGCACAAGCATGGAGAGCACTGGACAGGTGATCATCCAGTGCACCTAGGGGGTGTCACATGCTGTGGAGGGCAGGCTGTTCACTCTGCTACTCTTGAAGAGGACAGTATAGCATATCCGACAAGCTGTATGGGGCTGCCCAGCTATGCTTGCCACTGTCATGGACCTGGACATATCCTCAGAGTACTGTGTCACCAGCGAAGGGGAGTCCTTCCTCCTATATGATAGTGGGCCAACTGAGGACAGGGTCCTGCTGTTTGCCACACAGCACATGCTACACTTCCTGGGTGACAGTGAGGACTGGTTCCTTGATGGCAACTTTCGTGCTGCACCACCCCTGTTCGGGCAACTTTACATCATACATGGCATGTGTACAGATGTCATGATGTCTGCGGTCTACATACTGATGAGCAGCCATCAGGAGCAGGCATACAACAGGGTGTTCACAGAGGTGTGTAGGCTGGTGGGTGACAGTACCCCATGGACAGCGCTCATGGATTTTGAGAAGAAGGCCTGGCGTGGGTTCATCGCAGTGTTCCCAGGGGTTGCACTTCAGGGCTGCTGCTTTCACTTTGGCCAGGCCCTGTGATGGCAGATACAGCTGTCTCCCACAGCCCTCCAATGATATTCCATGGATGAGGAGTTCACCCTGCAGGTCTGGATGGTGCTCACCCTTACCTTCGTGCCCATGGGTGATGTGCTGGATGCATTTGCAACCCTCTGTCACTCTGCCTACTATCAGGCAATTGAGACACTGCTGAGACCCATACTCAATTATGTTGAGGAGGCATGGCTTGGCCGACCCATTGGATGCATGGCTAGGCGCCGGCCTCTGTTCTCACTGGAGGCATGGGGAACATGTATGATGCCACATGCGCAAGGCTGGCACATATGAACAATGTAATTGAGGGCTAGCACAGGGGCTTTAACACCTGTCTCAGTGCCCCCATCCAGGGATCTGGAGCTTCACTGACTGCCTCCATGAGGAACAGCGGTTGAACGAGATCCGCATTGAGCAGCTCATTTCCAGGAATGGCACTGCAGAAAAGCAAAGGAAGTACAAGGACCTGACACAGTGGATTGAGAGCATTGTGGAGGACTACAACCAGTGCACCAAAGTCGACTGCCTGAGAGGCCTGGCATATAATTTCCAACTCCTGAGCAAATCCTCAGTTCTGGTTTGACTCTGGACCCCTTGGTGTGGATACTGGGTCTCCCCTCAGTGTCAATGAGGCTGACCCATCCTCAGCAGAGACAGCTGGCCCTACTTAGCCTGCAAGCCAAAAGGCTCATTCTGTGCCATTGGAGGACAACTGCAATACCCACTTTATCAAAGCTGCTAAACTCCTTTTCAAAGGTGGCTGCTCTGGACCATCTTTCTCATGTAATTGCTAACACTCTTCCACACTTTCACCTTTGCTGGGCCTCCTACTTAGCTTACCTTTCCTCCCGTGCTGGGATAGAACGAACCCGTAGTCAGTCTTAACTGGTCTAAGCTGTTTATTATCTACCCTTGTAGACAGGACTGGTTCCCCTCCCATGTATGTTTCTCCTCCCACACACACCTTCACTGGTGTCCTGCATCTTCCTTGTCCAGTGCTGTCTCTTACCTTCTGGTGCATTGTTCACTATACCTGACTGCCACCTGTGTGGCTGCACTCTTATGACCTCCACATTCCCCACCCCCTTTGCTTGTGCCCCCCACCCATCCTATCACATGCCGCATGGGGCCTGAGCACCCATGAGCCTTCCGTCTGCACTCCCTGGTGTGCCTCCTCACCCCCCCCCCATGACCTGTTTGTGTCCAGGACTTTCTGTTCTCATGCTGGTGGTGTTGGTTGCTTTTTTTTTTTGTTTAATGCCTCCTTTCACTCTTTTGACATTTTCCCACCTCTACTGTGTAACATTCTGTGGTGGTCGCTTCTGCCGCTTGCTGTTCTTGCTTGCACACAGTTGTGTGGTGCACCCGGTTTCAGATCGGCATTTCCTCCCCCCTGCCACTTTGCCATTCAGCGTGTTTCCTGGGCCCACATTCCTGTCACCCTTCACAGTGCACCCCTTCTCCCATGGAACCAGCTGCAAAACATACAATACAACACAATACAATACAATACAGTACAGTACAGTATTGTATGATACAATACAATTGATATTCAAAGTCATGAACGTTTAAAATAAATTACATCTTAATGGACTGGGGCAGACTAGAGTGTTCATTTTCCAAGCATAAACCACATTTCAGGCATTGTTTAAGTGTGACATGGCTCTACACTTGTGGTAGGTTTTCAGTTGGCCTCGGAAGAAGCAGAAGTCTCTATCTCTGCCAATGAAGAAGCTATTGGGCAGGTACTATATGACTGTTTCTGAGGGTCACAACCACACTTTGATCTTCCACCCTCTGGTCAAGATGTTTTCAGTATCAAGTATGGGGGCTGGTCACTGTAAAATATCACTTCTCTGTTTCATCCAAAACAAAATGTGTGATATAGTGACCCCTTCATTCTTGAATAGCATGTCTACCTTCTCGACTGCTAGTCTCGTGAGGGGTATAATGAAGAATGGCATCCAAAAAAGAGGTATGGCATAATTTCTGATATTTTGACCAGCAGTGTGTTCCAACAGAAGAGGGGTCTTGAAACTAACATCATATTGGATATCCCCATATGTGTGTATATGAACATATATTTCTGTGACAAAAAACCCATTGAGTCCTTCAGCAGTTTTCTGACCATGACCACTCTGCCTGGATTCTTGTCCAATCCACCTCTTTACATGAGGCATAAAGCACTGCGTCATTGTGCAGGCTCCTGCATGTTGGCAAAAAGATCTGCCATTCTAAAGGGTCCTCTGTTACATTAATCATCACCCCCTTTCAGGAGGTACCAGGTCTGGGTTTCCTTTGTTCAGGCTCAGAGTGATTCCCTGATCTAATGTCCTCTTTCCCAGCCCCATATCTCTGTTCTTCAGCCTGCTGTCCAGTTTCTTTCTCAGTCCCCTCCTGAGGTACACCATGTGTTTGCCGCTCCATTTCTTTATTTCTATCAGTCTGGGGTGTACCTGGGCTTCCACTACTGTACATATGTCCATGTGTTATCATTAGGGATTTCAGTTTCCATGGGGGGGGGGCGGATCTGACTCCCATTCCTTGTCTCTACTTGTCTCTCTAATTGTGGAGCATTCTCTCCAGGCATATATGGTACTTTCCCACAGTACCAGCACTGGAGTCCTCCATTTCTGTATCCCTAGTTGTGGCTTCATTACTTACAGAGACCTGAGTTTCTGACTGTGAGGCTGGTAAAGTTTCTGCACAATGTGATAGGGATCTGAGTTTCTGACTCTGAGGATGGTAAAGGTTCCTGTACATTATGTTCCTGTTCGCTGTTTTGTGTTGCCATGCTTCTCTGGGGTTTTGGATTAATTCTCAGTTTCTTGTTGTGCATTACCATTCTCATGCACTGAAATCCCCTCTATAATGCTCATACCAATTGTTTGTTTGCTCACTGATTAGTTTCCTGCAGATTTCTGTGATAAAGGCTAGTACTAAATCTCGCCAACCAGCAACAGCATCGCAATAACTGACCGAAGTCTAAGCCGCAATGGACATCAGAGCGACTGCCGTAAACACTGATGATCATTACATTTTCCTGCAGCAAAAAAATAAAATAACATTTTATGTGGGGACTATGACCCCTGCACCCCTCTTTGAGGGGACAAGCCTCCAGTGCCTCACAAATTTAATATTACTAACTTCAGGGGGGGGCAGATTTACAAAAAAGAAAAGAAAACCCAGGACAAAACAAAATCCTGTTCCGCACCAGGACCCCAACTCAGGTCCTTGACTTCCACTGGCAGTAGCTCTAGCCACTACACCCAGCCAGCTAGGCATGTTTCAGACAAACTACTCCACTAATCTTCTTCCTGCAGGTGTAACGAGTGTATTGCACTGCAACACTCCATCTAACCTACTCCTCGTTCTTTTTCAACACTCACTATTCCTACGAGCGTTATTATTGAGTCACTTATATTGAGCCGCTCAATAATGGCGCTCATATAACATGGTACTATTTCCTGCATTGTTAAATTCTGAGCCTGTGACATTTTGTCACTTTCCCCAGCAACTGTACTAACTATAACACTTGTAACTGTATTCTGCTGAGCGTCTGGAGCTGCTGCTGCACCAGACCTTCCCCAAGCTGATGTGGGGTTTGCAGCCTTTGATGATACTGCATCACTGAGTATAGTATCTGAGCATTAGTTTGACACTGACATCTGACATCTGCCTGTCAGCTGTCCGTGGATCCCCCTTCCATTGTCCTGTATCTGGGTTTCTCTTCCAGCCTGCCCCAGTGAGAATCTTTTCTACACTCCAGTCCTTGTCTTCAGCATCATTTTGGTTTAAAAAATAGAAGTCCATATTAGGTCAGCCCCACCTAAGTCTGAGTCTCTGTCAAGAACAGACTTTGTTGACAGAAAGGAGTGAAAGTACATAACTTAAACTTAAAGGTATATTGATTTTTACATTTCTCTTCCTTCTGAAAGTAGCAGGGTAAGAAGGGAAAAAATATGAGATTGGAAGTCAGTGTTTGGGGCACTTTGAAATGTGTAGGCAGTGTTTGGGACACTTTTAAACTTGTGTTTAAAAGATTAACAGGGGGTGTGGGGGAACTAGCACAGGAGATTAATCTTTGGGTGAGTAGATTCAGGAAGCCCTGTGTATCGGGTGCGTAATTGGGGGGGAGGGAGCTCACATGGGCTTAGTGCTTTCTTACAAGAGCACTATAAAACCACTTCCACTCTAATGCATCCAGATCTGCATGTCCCAGTGTAAGACTGGAACGGTGAAGGAGTGAAACAGGTGACTGGCATCTTGGGTGTCAGAAGACATCCACAGGAGGAGGTGGGATCAAAGGGGACTTGGCCAGTCAACTAAGGTAAGGCACCTGTTCGCTACTGTGAAACAGCCACTGCTGGGAAGGGTGGAAGGTCAAAGGTAGGCCACAACTGGGAATAGCAGCAGCACCCTATCTAGGGAAGGAGATTAAGGGGTTGTAAATCTGGTAAGGAGCATACAAATAGCAACAAACAAACAAAAAAAAGGAAACTATAAATATCCTTTCAGGGGAAGGGTACATAAGTAGTTCCCAGTAACACTGGGTGAAGAGAGGTTGAGAATGCTGGGAGTGATGCAATGCAGTTGTTGTGGGGCAGCAGTTTTCAAAGAGACCTTCTGGAGGCTGTGATACTGCCCCATCATAATGCAATGCTACAGGTTGAGGGAGGAGGTCGATAGATTCCAGGCCAAGTTGGCTGGAATTCAGATGACCTCTTCCACCACTCAGGGGCCACCAAATCTGCCACTGTTGCCACAGTGGATGCTGGTGAGGAGGAACAACTGGACTGTGGTATGTTCAGGAAAAGAGGGGGTAGTGGGTCAAAGGCACATTCTTAAACCAGTATCCTTACACAATTCCTACACTGCTCTAGTGAGGTGAGACTGCCAGAAAGAGGCACTCATTGTGAAGGACAGGGAGGATTGAGGGTCCTCCATAGCAGAAACCCCAATGAGGCTGGAAGAGGATCCCAAAGGAGCAGGAAGCAAATTCTGGGTTGGGGACGTGACTGTGAGGGGGATAGAATTGGGAATAGGAAAGAGAGGGAAGAGGGAAGTTAGGTGCCTATGCAGTGCCACTCTCTGAAGCAATGGGAAGCGGATTCTAATGATCACTATGTCAGCAGGACAGGATGCAGACCTGGATGTTATTGTCCAACTTGGGACTAATGGCCTGGCTAGGGACAGGGTTGGGACAATGCCGGGGGAGTTTACAGAGCTGGGGAAGGGTCTTACACAGGTAACATGTTCAGTGGCTTTCACTGAGGTGCTGCCTGTCTGCCACAAGTAGAAGGAGAGGGATCTCCATACCAGAAGCTTCAACTCATGGCTGGAGGAATGGTGCAAAGAAGAGGGAATTGACTACAATGGGGACTGGAGACCACCTGGGAGGATAAGGGCCTATACAGGGGTGATGGGCTGCATCCATCCAGGAAGGAACCACAGTCTTCAGTGGACAGTTTAAATGTTACTTTGATGAACATTTAAACTAGCCAAGGGGAGTTGCAGAAGAGATTGAGGAAGCAGAAACTGCCCACTCCCCCCACTGGCTGATGTAGAAAGCAAGAAGAACCCAAGTGGAGTGAAATCCCCAGAATGCAAAGTAATACAGACAGCAGGGTGGAAGAAATGAAGGCAGATGGGGGCAGGTGCCTTAAAAAGTGAGGGGGGAAGGAGGGAAAGTGAAAAGGAAAATAGTTGGGTAATGAATGGAGTGGTAAAAAAACCTAGAAAGCCATGTGTGTGAATGCTGGAAGTCTAGGAAATCAGATTCCAGACCTAGAGACCACTTTGGCAAAGGCCAGCCTGGATATTATGGACATTACTGAGTCATGGTCCACTGAAAACCCATGAGTGGGACATTGCCTTACCAGGCTATACTGTGTTCAGGAAGGACAGGGTGGGAAGGAAAGGAAGGGGTGTGGTACTTTATGTGAGGGAGGGCATTAAAATGATGGAGATACAGGGAATACAGAGGGTAGAGGTACTGTCAGTTGCTCAGGAGATGGGTAATGGAGCCTCTATTTACATTGATGTGATCTACAGACTTCCAGCACAGGGTGAGGAATTAGATAAGGTACTGATGGAAGCCATTGGCAAGATGACAGAAATGGGGAGATGCCATTGGTGGGAGAGTTCATCTGCCAGAGGTAGATTGGAGCCTCCCAACTGCAGCTTCAGCTAGAAGCAGAGAAATCCTGGACTCCTTGCAGGGGGCATTCCTCAGGCAACTAGTTAGTGAACCCACTCATGATGGGGCAGTGCTGGACCTGGCACTCACCAACAGGGGCAGTGTTGCAAACATCAAGGTGGGGAGGTCAACCTGGGGACCGGTGATCACCGTATGGTGTGGTTCAATATAGGGACAGCTGCAGAACTGATCTACACAAAGACAAATTCACTTGATTTCAGAAGGACAGATTTTAAAAAGATGGGTGAATGCCCCAGGGATGACCTAGTGGAGGGGGTGACAAGCTGGGTATGGTGGAGGAACAGTGGGGGAAACTAAAAAGGGCCATAGTGCCCAAAGGGTATGTCGGTGGAACTGTACCAAGCTTTGGGGAATGAGATCACTCAACCTCTGTTGTTGGCCCTTCAGGAAGCCCACACCTCCGGCACCCTGACCCCGACTATTAGAGAGGCCCTTATCACCTTACTACCGAAAAAGTCAGACGGCCCGCTTAATTGTTCTAACTTCCACCCAATTTCTCTGCTGTTGGTGGACACTAAGACCCTGGCAAAGGTTCTAGCCACCAGGCTGCTGGATGTGTTACCCTCCATACTTCACCCAGCGCAAGCCGGCTTCATTCAGGGTAAATCTGGGGCAGACAATACCAGATTGCTCTTAAATCTCAAGTGGGTTGCATCCAGGTCCTCCCTCCCTATGGCCGCTCTTGCCATTGATTTTACCAAAGCTTTTGACTCAATTGAGTGGAACTATCTGCATGAAGTCCTCCGTTCCTATGGTTTTGGCCCCCAGTTTAATCACTGGGTGGTCGCTCTATATAATTCTCCGATGGCAAGAATCCTGACCAATACCACAATTTTGCCCTTTCTGCTCCATAGAGGGACCCAGCAAGGGTGCCCTCTTTCTCCCATTCTTTTCCTGGTGGCCCTGGACCCTCTGATCAGGGCATTTATAGCCTTGCTGAGGTCACGGGTATTGAGGTTGCAGGCACTTTGTACTTGGTGGCAGCCTATGCAGATGTCCTCCTCCTCACCCAGTCACAGCCCCAGCGAGTTCTGCCAGCTGTTTTGTCACTGCAACAGCAGTTTGCTGCCCTATCTGGCATGCAGGCAAATCAGAAGAAGACCATTCTGGACCCTCTTATGGTGTCTGTTCGAAAGAGTGTTTCCGGGGCACTAAACTATTGTGGGCTACCAAGGGGCTTCCTTATTTGGGTCTTGCTATCCCTTTTAAATGGGCTGAGCTGGAGTCGGTCAAGTTTTCTCCCCTTTTGTCCCAGCTCTCTATGGAGATAGAGAGATGGCGCAAATTACAACTATCTTTACCTAGTAAAGTGGCTGCCGTATGCATGCTTTTTCCTGCCCCGACTTATGTATCTGTTTAGCAACCTCTCTATTAATCTCTCACCCAAGCTTTTTGCCTCCTTAGACAAGCTTATGTTTAAGTTTCTTTAGGAAGGGAGATCCTCCAGATGGAATAAACACAAGTTAAGAGCGTATTGGTCAAGGGGCGGACTTGAAGTCCCCTGGCTACAAGACTACGACCTGTCCTGCATGGTGGCGCAAGCCACCAAGTGGTTTGTTCAGTCACTCTCTCCCCCTCTGTTATGGCTGCAGTTGGAATCTGACCTGACTGCTGGGTTTAATTTGGGTAAGCTCCTCGACCCCAGAATCTGTTCACAGGCAGACTTATTCTCAAATCTAGCTGTGATGAGCAGGGCCTGGCACTATCTCATGTCTCTCTCGCACACACCACCATGGAGCTAGGGCCCCCTGGTCCGGTACGTGCCCCCCCCCGGCACAATCGGCATATTGGTGTGGGTGGCACCCCCCTGCATTGGCCCACCTGGGAAGCCCCAAGGCATCAGATGAGTTCAAGACTTATATTAACCTGACTCTGACACATTGTTATCCTTCAAACAATTGAGGGAGAAGTTCTACCTTCCAGCCAGTAACTTTTGGCGATATCAGCAAATTCGCAGCACCATTGGTAATCTCTTCCACCAGTGGCTGATGGATAATAAATAGGCTTGGCTTAGTATCCTACATAAGTCCCCATCTGCTAGAGGTCTGATTAGCAGATTTTACAGGACATGGAGAGAACCTCAGCCAGACCCCACAGCCTTATCACAGTTGAAATGGCATAGGGTTTTGAACCTTGCTATCTCTGAGAGTCTTTGGTCCCGTAATCTTAGAGAGGCTCACAGAAACTACAAGGACACTAACAACCACTTCCTTCAATTGAAGATCCTACTTTTCTGGCACTGTACTCCAGCGGTCTTGCACTCCATGGGACTTCTGGGGCATTCTAACTGTTGGTGTTGCCAACAGCCAGATGCTCATTTGATGCATGTGGTATGGACCTGTCCCCAACTCATTGTCTTCTGGGCCTTGGTAGCCTTAGATTGTGTAAAGATGCTAGGCTCTCCTATTTCTTTGACAGACCCTAAGCTTTTCCTGGGGATACTTCATCCCTACATGCTTTGTCAAAGCTGCAGCATGACTGGGTTGCTCTGACTTTACTTGAAGCCAAAAGACTGCTATTAATGTACTGGCACCAAGTGGCTATACTGCCCATGTCCTCCTGACATACGGCCTTAGCTTGGCTTGCTCTCCTTGAACATCTATCCTATGCCCATGCTGGTCATATGGACCTCTATAGGGCCAAATGGGATCCTTATCTTCAGTCTTCTTTGTGTAAAATCCCTAACCCCCAGTAGTCTTCTGCTTTACCCCTAAGTTGAAAGATTCTGGACAATTTCTGTTCTTCACTTCTAGCCCTCTCAGTAAAAGTGTAAGCCCTGGGTACTGACTATCCCTTTGACTATTCATAACTGCATATCCTTTTGTTGTGCTGGTTTGGTACTGATGTCTCCTCAGTATGCTATACTACATGGTACACCATGGTCATTATTCTCTGTAACCAGTGCTATGTCTTGGGAACTCTTCAATAAAATCCTAAATGATAAAAAAGAGCCATAACGAAGGCAACAAACTTCTACATCAAGCAAGGCAGCCAAAGAAAGAGGAAAAAGAGACTGCTATGGTTCTCAAAAGAGGTGGCAGAAAAGGTAAATGCTAAGAAGGATAGCATTCAGAAGGTACAAGATTACACAGAGGGAAGAGTATAGGGAGGTATATCAGGGGAAACAGAGGGAAGCAGGGAGACCAGTAAGTAGCACAAAGGCACAAACTGCAGAGAGACTAGCCGAGGCAGAAGTAAAAGGGGGCAAAACATTTTTTAGGTATGTACGGTAAGCAAAAAAAGGAAGACCGGGGTGGGATTGTAAGGTTAAGAAGACAAAGGAGAACTATGCAGAGAGGGAACAGGAAAAGGCAGAAATCCTGAACAAATATTTTGTTCAGTGTTCACATAGGAAAGCGATAAGGAGGGGCCACAAAAATGTAACAGTAGCATCGGAGGAGGGAAGTGGACACTAGTCCATTTTTGGATGAGGGAGTACTGAAGGGACTCACAAATCATCAAGTGAAACAAATAAAGAAAACAAAGCGGAGTAAAAAACCACTATGGTTCTCAAAAGAAGTGGCAGGGAAGGTTAAGGAGAAAAAGGCTGCATTCAAAAAGTATAAGGAATCACAGAAGGAGCGTGACAGGGAACTGTATCAATTAAAGGAGAAAGAAGTGGGGAAGGCAGTCAGACTAGCAAAGGCCCAAACTGAAGAAAAAATAGCCAACTCAGTTAAGAAGGGGGATAAAACCTTTTATAGGTACATTAGGGAGCATAGAAAGGTCAAGGAAGGGAAGGATAGTGAAGATTAATAACGGAGAGGGTAGGTGGGCAGAGGGAGACGGTGAAAAGGCAGAGATACTGAATGAATACTTTTGCTCAGTATTCACAAAAGAAGACGAGGAGGAGTTACCTAAACCAGACAATAGAAGCACTCTGGCTAGGGGGTTGACACCAGTCCATTCACAGAAGAAAGAATCCTGAAAGAACTCCTAAAACTCAAGGTGGACAAAGCAATGGGGCCTGATGGGATTCACCCCAGAATCCTAAAAGAACTAAGGGAGGACCTAGTGACACCACTGACCGCACTTTTTAACAGATCATGGCAGGATGGGGCTGTACCTTAGGACTGGAGGAGGGCAGATGTGATTCCCCTTCACAAAAGTGGGAGCAAGGTAGAAGCAGGAAACTACAGACCTGTAAGTTTGATCTCAGTGATAGTGAAAATGATGGAATCACTTCTGAAAGAAAGAATTGTTGAGTACCTAGAGGCCAGCGGGGCACAGGGCCCAAAGCAACATGGATTTACAGCAGGAAGGTCATGTCAGATGAATCTAATTGATTTCTTCGACTGGGTGACCAAAGTAATAGACCAAGGAGGGGCTTTGGATATGGCATACCTAGACTTTAGCAAGGCATTTGACACAGTCCCGCACAAAAAATTAGTAATCGAGTTAGCCAGCCTGGGAGTGGGTCCGAGGGTGGTAGCCTGGGTAGCAAACTGGCTGCACAACAGGACACAGAAGGTAATAGTGAATGGAACACATCTCAAGAAAGGGGTGTTACTAGTGGAGTACCTCAGGGCTCAGTACTGGGTCCAGTGCTCTCTAACATCTTTATAGGTGACACTGCAGAGGGTCTGGAGGGAAAGGTATGCCTCTTTGCAGATGACACAAAGATCTGTAACAGAGTTGATACACAAGGGGGGGTAGAAAAGATGAGAAGGGACTTGGCAAGGTTGGAGGAATGGTCAGACATGTGGCAACTTAGATTCAATAAAAGAAGTGCAAAGTAATGCACCTGGGAAACAAAAACCCAGGAGAAGAGTACACAATAGCAGGGGAGGTACTAACAACAACAAAAATGGAAAGGGACCTGGGGGTAGTCATACCAGATGACCTAAAGGTGGGTAAGCAATGTGAAAAGTCAATAAGGAGAGCCAGGGGGATACTGGGATGCATAGGAAGGGGCATCACAAGTAGAAAAAGAGAAGTGGTTGTCCCTCTGTACAGACAGTTGGTGAGACCCCATCTGGAGTACTGTGTGCAGTTTTGGAGACCTCAACTACTAAGGACATAAACAGAATGGAAGCAGTCAGAGGAGGGCAACTAAAATGGTGCAGGGTCTGCAGCAGAAAACATATGAAGAGAGACTGAGAGAGCTTATATGTATCTCTTTGATGAAAGGAGGGATGGGGGACATGATAGAAACGTTCAAGTACCTCAAGGGAATCAACAAAGTCCAGGAGGGTAGCATCTTTCAGAAAGAGATGTGTAAGAACAAGGGGGCACAATTTAAAGATAGAGTGGGACGGCTCAGGGGTAATGGAGGATTTTTTTCATGGAGAGAGGGTGATACATGGAACAGCCTTCCTGAGGAGGTCATTGGGTCTAAAACAGTGGGGAATTCAAACATGTATGGGACAGACAAAAAGGCAATTATAGTAGGGGTTGCAGAAAGTAGGCTGTTGTTAACTAGAATCTGCAGCTTATCCAGTAGGTAGGGTAATGGGCAGACTGGTGGGCTATGGTCTCTCCTGGCCAAAGTCTATGTTTCTTTGTAAAAAAGCAGTGGGTCCAGATGGGGTCTGCCAAAGGGTATTCAGGGAGCTTGGGGGGGTGTGTGTACTGGCTGTACCTCTGACAGTCCTATTAACAGCTTATTGGAAACAGGAGTGGTCCTGGAGGACCAGAGGAGGCAGATGTAGTCCCACTTAACAAAAGTGGTAGCAAGAAAGAGACTTGTAATTATAGGCCAGTCAGCCTGACTGGTGGTGGGAAAGTTAATGGAATCCCTATTGAAAAAAAGAATTGTGGAATATCTTGAATCCAGTAGGTTACAAGACCTAAAGCAGCATGGATTTGTGGGGGGTGCTGAAAAATACTTGCCCTATTTGCGGTACACCACGTCAAATGAATCTGACAGATTTCTTTGACTGGGTGATCAAGGAACTAGAACATGGTGGAGTGGTAGATGCAGCCTAGCTAGATTTCAGAAATGAGGCTGATACCTGTCCACATAGAAGACAAGTATGCAAGCTGGGTAAGTTATGAGTTGGTTCCAAAGGTGGTAAACTGGGTAAGTAATTGATTAAGGGATAGGCAGCAGAGAGTGGTGGCAAACAGAGTTCACTCAGAGGAAGGGATGGTGACCAGGGATAAGTGCTGGAACCAGTCCTCTTTAATGCCTTTATAAGTGACATTGCAGAGGATCTGGAAGGGAAGGTTTGTGTTTTTGTAGATGACACCAAACTCTCCAATATGGTGGACACTCCAGGGGAGGTGTGTGTAGAAAGGATGAGCAGCAATCTGAGAAAAACCCAAGAATTGGACAAGGGTATGGCAGCTGGGTTTTGATGTGAAAAAGTGCAAAGTAATGTACTTGGGACATAAAACCCGGGATCAGAGTTCAAAATGGGGGTGGTGGTATTGATGACCACCAAGCAGGAAATAGACCTGGGGGTGATCATATCACAGGCCCTAATGGTTGCCAGGCAGTGTGACAAGGCAGTTGGGAGAGTGCGTGGGATGCTGGAGTGCAAAAGGAAGGGTATCACCAGCAGAAAGAGGAAGGTGGTGTTGTCTTTGTATAGCTCACTGGTATGACTCCACCTAGTGTATGGTGTCCAGTTCTGAAGACCACATCACAAAAAGGACAAAGACAGAGTGGAAGCGGTTCAGAGGAGGGCAACTAAAATGCTGCAGAGTCAGCATTAGAAGCCCTATGAGGATAGATTAAAGGACCTAAATATGTACACCCTGGAAGAGAGGACGGAGAGAGAGAGAGAGAGGATATGATAGAGACCTTTAAATACTTCACAGGGTACAAGAGTGAAGTACTTTTCAGAAAAAAGGTGCTCAAGGACCAGGGGGCATGATAAGAAGCTGGAGGGATGGTAGATTCAGGAAAGATGTCAAAAAGTACTTCACAGAAAAAGTGGTGGATTCTTGGAATAGCCTTTAAGCAGAGGTGGTGTGGGAGAAAAAACAGTGGTGGGGTTCAAGAATACATGGGATAAGCATAAAGGGATCTTACAGAAAGTGAAGGTGGAATAAATTGGCAGAAGACCAAGTAGGATCTGCAGTGATACTATAGGCAGAGAAAAATGGGCAGAGTAGGTGGGCCAAGTAGTCCTTACCTGCTGGCAAATTCTATGTTTCTGTGAGTCAGCAGTTGGGTTTACTATGTCCTGCAAACCCTCTTCTTTTTTGTTGGCTCATCCGTGGCTGTAGTTTCTGATGAAAATGGATGGACCTGTAAGGGGAGTTATCAGAACCTCTCTGGGATAGGTAATGCTCTGATTCCAATCTGGCCTCTGCTGATGCACTGGCTCTAGAATTATTACCTATCTTCTATTTTTGCTTCAAAAAGTTGTCTTCTTCATCAGCCAGCATAACCAGAAGCATTCACTTTCTGGCATTCATTTATCTCTGTAGTTTTACTTCTTTTGGTATTGGGACATTCTTCTCCAAACTTGTTGCAGGTTTTCAGCATACCCAGTCTCAGTACATGCTGTATCCTTCTCATAATCAAAATCTTTTTTTTCTTATACCATATTTAGGGATCCTGGGAAGGAGGAAGACACCAACTCTCCAGATCCAACATTAGCTGCTGCTGCTGCTGTTGCTACTACCGCTTCACTTAGCACTCTAGTTTTGAAATGATGCAAAGTTTTTATTTGCCAGTGAAGCTGACATTAATTTGTGGAAATCTGCAATTCACAAATTTAGTCATAGATACACAAACTTTGTCACATGATTTTCTTTAATATATCCTGAAACTTACAAAAGCCTCCTCCACCACTATGATGTAATGCCACCTCCATCTGACCTTACAAAAATGTTAAATTTATGACAAAATACCACCCATCCCATCCCTACTGGCACCTTCCTCCCCCCCCCAACACATTGAAGCAAAAATGGCAAGACATTTACAATATTAATGCTCAGTTAATACCCTTCCCCCACCCACGAACTAAACACACTCCTTCTGCTTCTCCCCACCTGAATCCCACCAACTAAGTCATTTGTCATCAATAAGCCCCTCAACCCAAGCCCCCTGTGGTCCCCACCACCCTCATCCCCTACCAGCACCCAGAAAAAAAAACTAAAGAGAAAGATATCCCACTGTGGAGCATCTGCTATGTTCAGTGTTCATCTTGTAATTGGATGAATAAATGGATGATGATGTCTTTGTTCCTAGTAAAACTTGAGTGGCTAAATTTCAGCTTGAAGCAAATTTTGGTAACTTTGCCTATCTCTAACTTCAAAGTCTGCCATACTGTCTGACTGATAGAATGTTGCCCCTTACCAAGAGTAGGGGAATTTTATTGGGGGAAGAGGGATAGTAAAATACAAATCACAACATTACTATTAATAGTCATATACAATATGTAAATTCCTATATACAATCACACATACTGTCATTAATTTATATTGTAAAAAATAAACACTATAGATCTGTGGCTATACAAAAAAGAAGAAACAGAAAACATTAATACATAAATATGTGCAAGATGTGTAAACAAGATTTTCAAAGTGCCAATAACTGTGTCTTTTAATATTTGTTCACATCTAACTCATAAACTTCTTGTAAGGAGATTGTCACATTCCTAAGGAAGGCTGTAGGTGTCACTATGTGTTGCTGTAACACCCATTTACAATGGGCCTACCAAATATAACATTTCAAAATGTCCATAAAAACCTGTTGGTTTCCTTTAAGGAATTTATTCCACTGAGGTGGGTAAATTCATAACAATAAAGATTCATAAGTAATTTGGGATAAACCAAATGCTGTCCAATGATGGTCTGACAATTCCCAATATGAGGCAGTATAAGCATGGGTTAAAAAAAAAGTAGTGGTCCTGTGCTTCTAGAATCATATTACATTCTGGCCTATAGCAATAACGTTCTGTAACTTGCTTGTGCTTATTGATATTCCTTACATTTAATTTGCCATGTACGCTCAGCCATAGCATACCACACATACATTTGGGAATTCTAGTATTTGTTAATTGAGATAAAGCAATTTCATTTTATGTGGTAGGGCACTGTGGGATACATAAGCCTGTATTACACATTATGCTTAAAAAAGTGGAATACATGCCCTGCTTTGTGTTCACAAAATCAGTTAGGTATGGAATTTTCCACTAAATTTTCTGAAACATTGACTTAACAAATTCTGGAACAATGTGAACCTTAGACATTAGCCTAAATTTGTTTTGGCACCAGGCCTTTTTGTAGATGCCCACTTATTCGATCACCCCCTCTGCCAAAGGTTTCTGACCAGGGTCCCATAAAGTAAATATGTTGTAGTGTACAAAAGTGCTATAATAGAAAAAAGCAATAGGGCTTATCATCCCCAAGCCACTTTCTTGTACAGGTCTGTAGGTTATTTCCCATTTAAGTGGGCTAAAATGGCTGCCCCACAGGGACTGAAAGAAAGTGCTATAAATTCTAGTTTCTAATTGAGCTGGTGGTGGGAATAAGTAGCTTACATATAGAAACACAGGAAGGAACAATGTTTTAATTAAAACATTATTTTTTGCTTAGAAATCTGTTTGAATTTCCACTGGACAGCCACATTTTCTGCTTTTTGGATATAGTTTTCACAGCTTTGAAAAACGAAATTTCCTTTACCAAACCGTATGCCTAAAATTGGTATAGTTCCATCTTTCATGGAAATATTTGCATACATGTTTCTTGGAGTCTGCCCAATTTCTCCTTATACTACACCATTACTTTTGTCAAAATTAATTCTTGAACCTGAGATCTTAAAAAAAAGCCTTTAATTGTTCAATCACTTTAGCCTCTTTTGTATCATTATGAACTATTGACACAACATCATCAGCACAGGCCAAGACTTTTAGTTGGGGTCCTGTCTGTGACAGGGGGATGGCTATAATTTCCCTATTTGTAAGAAAATTTCTTAATAGGAGATCAATACAAAAAATGTAATGCAATGGGCTAAGAGGACATTCTTGTCTAACACCTCTACATACAATTACGGTGTGTTCTGTCCATCCGTTAGCCACTGGTTGAACTGTAACCATAGTGTACATAGAGGATAATGACTGGGGATCAGGTAATAACCACGCTGTAATCACTTCGAGTGGTTGCTAGGGCAACATGGTAAACCTCGAGAGCGCAGCTCGAGAGGTTTACTGTAGCCGTAGGAACCACGAGAGGTGATTTCAACGTGGTTGTCACCCGATCCCCAGCAATCATCTTTTATAGTGTATGGTCAAAAAACACTATTTGCATTCTATGTGTGAAAATTATGGAACTCTGGTGCATTCTTTTTTGTAATGCCACTGTTTGGAAGTTCCGAAGTATGGTTAACAACTTTTAAAATTCTAAGCAGTGCGTAACATAGCTGTGTAACTGCTGATTATGGTGGTTTATAGGCACTTACCGTACATTATATACATTTAATCCATTGGATAAATTTGACTGGAAGTCCTAAGTTATACAAGCCCAGAAATAGATTCTCCTGGGAAACAGAATTGAAAGCGTTTTCTTGATTCAAACTTAAGACTATGCCTTCTTCAGTCCCATGCTGATATTTTTGGAACAGCTCCCTTAGCAGGATTAGATTATCCCGGATGCACCTATCTGGCATAGAATATGTCTGTGCAGTGCAAATTAATACATCGGCTGCTGAAGCCAATCATTTGGCCAAAATTATCCCTAAAATCTTGAAGTCTGTATTTAACAGACTCATGGGTCTCCAGTTGTTCTGAAAGCTTTTGCCATCATTTTTGAATAGAAACATCAAATTTGCTATGGACATGGTTTTTGGTAAAGATTTCAAGTCCAACATAGTGTTATATAATAATGTTAATTCAGGAATCATTTATTCTAAAAATGCTTTATAAAATTCAACAGTGAGCCCATCGATCCCTGGGGCAACAATGGCTTTTTGATTTCATCAGCAGCTATTGCTTGTGTCAGCATGTTAATTTGTGACCCTGTCAAATAAGGAAAGGAGAGATTTCTAAAATATGTGTCATTATGTGTCACTTTACTGGGAGTCCCAAATGTGGATGAAACAAAATCATTAACTATGCCCATGATCCGTTGTGAAGTGATATGTAGTCTGCCAATATGATCGGTCAGTTGAAAAAAAAAATCCTATGCTCAGTTTGTTGTTTACATTCCTTAATGGAGTCAAATGTTTGCTTCGGCTCTGTGTGTCAAACGTCATCTCTTGGTATAATGATTTAGCTCTGTAATACTGAAGTTTAAACATATCCTTTTTAATTCTATTGATTTGGTGACTATAATTTATTTTTAGTGTTTCTGTTTTAGAAATCAGGAAATGCAACTGTTTCCTTAGTTGTAGACAGTCCCGGTATTGTTTTGTAGCCTGTTTTCCAGCTAAGTTTTGGAATAAAAATTTAAACTGTGTTTCTGAGTCATTCTACCATCCTGTATTGCACTGTACATGTAAAGAACAGACTCTGTGCTGTCCATAGTTTCTGCCATTCAAATTTTATGTGTCTGTTCTGTAATAATTCTGAAATCAGTCTCCAAGAGCCTTTATGACATTCTGGGTGTTCTCCCCATAAGACCTCAATTTGTAAGGCTCTGTGATCTGAAAAGACTACATCCAGGGTTTGTGTACTAAGTACTTTTAACGTCTGGGACAAAAAAAGAAATCAATTTGTGTGGCGTATATGCCTGTAATATATGTATTCCCTCCAGTGGAGTGTAGCTCTCAATATGTATCTTTTAAATGTGATGTATTGATAATTTATTGTAAGGCGTTTGCGTCACAAAACGGTTTCCTTGTTTTGTACCCCCTGTCAGTTAAATGCAAGCCACAATTAAAGTTGCCTCCCCAGATCACTAAGCCTGAGGTATGTAAACAGAGATGAACTAGTCAGAACAGTTGAATTCACTGTGCTTTAGTCTGCGTGGCATAGGTGGTAATCAGTCTAAGCCTATATGTATCATACTGTATATCCAGCATCAAAGCCCTACCAGGATCAATCTCCACCGGTCTAGTGACTTTTAAGTCTGTATTAGTAAATAGGATCCCTAGGCTGCCGCAGGTACTTTCCCCCTACAGACCAAAAGGTGGTACCATGGTTCCATAATAAACTGGTTTGGGAAATATCATATAATGTTTTGATTCTGGTGTCCTGGAGGCAAATAATATCATTCTTGCACTTTTGTAATTTCATTAACACTGTAAACCTTTTTTGTTATTTTTTATGCTGTCTGTATTAAGTGAAAGAACGTTTAATGATGTTATTAGGGCAGCAAAATGAAATTTTTGGTTCAAGAAACTTGGGATCAAGTATGCAATTTTTTTTACTTTATCACCCCCTTCCTCATCTTCAAAACCAGAAAGTTGGTCTTTGGTAGATGATATGATCAAGGAAGAGTCAGGCTCGACCTCCCCGTCTGTGTCCCCCCATTGTTTATCAGCAGTCAGGGTGGTGTATCTATTCTCTGTATGAAGGGGAACCTGATCTGGAGATAGTTTCCTTTCTTTCCCTTTTGGTTCTTTGCCTGTATCTTTTCTATGCCTGGGTCTCTTCACATCCACTAACTTAAACACGTTCCCTTCTAGAGTAGTGGGTGGGGGGATCTACGCCATCTTGTAAAGGAACTGTTAATGTTTGCAGAGGGTCTTGTAATTCTGGTGACCCATTGCCCTCCTCCATAGGTTGTTGTCCAGTATTTGAGAACTCTCATATTTCTGTCTCAGGGATGTGTTCAAACTAGGGAGGGAGAGGTACCTCTGTTCCAGGTGGGGGCTACCTCCTGCAGTGAAGCTTGTTCTTTTTCTATTTGTATAGCCATCATGCAGCATTCTGAAGCCATGCTGAACCATTCTTTTGTGCTTGGGTGATTAGAGATTCATGGGATGCAATGTCCTCACTGTTATGTGAGGACCAAGGGCATCTAACATATGAATGCCCTCGTTCTTTGCAAAGGTTGCATCTAAACAGGTTCAGAAAAGAAGCTGCCAAATGTCCTAATTCCAAACAGTGTATACACTTCCCCTCCTCTCCTTCATCGTTCTCACTAAACTCCCTTCTACACACCCCTCCATCTTCTTCACCGACAAAGGGAATCGAGGTTATTCTTGATCCCTGCCTTGAATCCTTTTCTTCACTTTTCTCACTTCCTTTTCCTTGCTCCTGCCTCCACTGAATATATGTCAGCACCACTTAGTGTAACTTACCTATGCCCTATTGATTCTATTCAAATTACCCTACATTGCATCTTGTTCAGCAAACCCCTACTGTTTTTTACTTGCTTACTCAGCCACCAGTGCTTCTTATTATTATTACTGTATGTTTCTTGTAATGAATATGCTTTTTAATGTTTACTGTATTGTACCCTTTTGATGTGGAACCTTTGCAAATGAGCTTCAAGCTCAAAGGCTATAATCCGAGACTTGAATAAATAGAAATAAAATAAATAAAACTTGGGTATCACATGCATTGCCCAGGTGCAGTCTTGAACCACATCCGTGGCAGGATTTTGGTTGGTCAGGGTAAAACAAAGAGCCCTTGTCTCAACCTAAGTAAAAATAGCTTGGTGGCCAGCCCATCAGTGCAGTGGTTGGATTTCCAATTACAATGCCAGCAACCCAGGCTCAGGAATGGACCTGAGTGATCAGAGGGCCAGCGGGGGTGGTGAATGATTGAGCATCCCATGGACTGCTCTCCTTTTCTGGGGGGAGGGTGTGGTGTGTTGCCGGTGCATGAGAGACCCCTAGTGGAGGCCAGGGGCACCACCATGACCAGTGCCAACAAGGATCTGAGGTGGCTGGATGAACACTTGTGTTATTGCACATTCCTGCCCCCAGCTTATAGGGGGAAAAAATGAAGCTTTCCCGCTGCTTCAATGAAGCCTGCCCCCAGCTGACTTCAATCCTATAGCATCATTCCTGGCACCTTGGGCTGGGTGCCATGACTCCACCATGGGGGGCAAGCCAGGGGGTGCTGAGAGAGCAGCCAATGTGGGGAAGCTGCAGCCGAGGGGTCCATGACCAGGCAGATGGCCCGGCAGTGGGATGGGCACAAAAAAACACCCAAAAAACCCCCAGCTTGGTAAGTGGATTATACCATTACTGTACATGATCAATTTAACCTGATCTTCCACCCCCATCCCAGTCCAAATCTGTTAGGAATCTGTGATGGGGCTGGGATTTTCCAAAACCTCACAATGTTTCTTTAACTAAAACAGTATACTGGAAACATTAACATCTTCATTTTTAAAGACAATAGTGATTGTTCAAACTGTTGGTTTAGTGATAGGGATTGCCAAAAATGGTGTCCAAAGGGGGTGTCCTTTAAAGCATTGTATTTAAGCCAAAATCTAGCTAGACATTCAACTGTTTTAAAACTATTTCAGCTCCCCATATGACGCACAGGGAATATGCCAGACCTCAGCCAACAACTAACGCACCGAAATCTGGCCAATGGAGAATCATGTACGCAAATGCTTGCAGTCTAGGAAATAAGATCCAAAACCTGCAGACAATAATGCCAGAGGCTAAACTGGACATGGTAGCAATTAGCGAGACGTGGTTTACCAGTAACGACACTTGTGAGACTTCAGTACCAGGCTATGTACTTTTCAGAAGAGACCGAGGTGCAAAAAGAGGGGGTGGAGTGGCCCTGTATGTCAATGAAAATATCAAAGCTACAGAAATTCAGAATGCATATAAGGAACCAGAACTGTGGGTCACCCTGGAAACAGGAAATGGGACAGCCATAAGAACTGGGGTTGTTTTCAGGCCTCCAGACCAGAGGGAGGACATAGACACATTACTGTTAGAAGATATACAAAAGATGACAGCTAAAGGGGAGGTTCTGATAATGGGAGACTTTAACATGCCACATACAGATTGGTCAATACCAGCAGGAACATCTGCCAGAACTAGACACATGGTGGATTCCCTGCAGGGGGAAGGCCTTAAACAACTGTTACAACAACCCACAAGAGACAAGGCTATCCTAGATCTAGTGCTGACTAACAGGGAAAGGATCACAGATCTCCAGGTAGAAGGTCACCTGGGAGCCACTGACCATCACATGGTATGGTTCAATTTGGCCTCTACACTTAAATCATCCCATTCCAAGGCAAAAATATTTGACTTCAGATGAGCTGAATTTGATAAGATGACCAATAGAGTTAATCTAGCCCTGGCAAAAAGAAATACAGGTAAGGGGGTACAGGCAAAGTGGGCAAGCATTAAGGATGCAATATTTGAAGCAACATCCCATTGTGTTAGAGAGAAAAGGAAGTACAAAAGAAGAAGGAAGCCACTTTGGTTCTCAGACACAGTAGCAGAAAAGGTCAGAGCCAAAAGGCTGGCCTTCAGAAAATATAAGGTAACGCAACGGGATGAAGATAGGGAGGCATACCAAGCTTCCTTAAGGGAAGCAGGAAAGGCAGTAAGGAAGGCAAAGGCTTAAACCAAGGAAACACTAGCACGAACAGTAAAAGAAGGTGACAAGACTTTCTATAGATACATTAGTGAAAGGAGAAAGTCCAGAGTGGGTATTGCTAAGATCAAAGGAGATAAGGGGGTGTGTGAGTAGGAGGACCATGTACAAGCATTTACCCTAAATAGATACTTCTGCTCAGAATTTATTGAAGAGAAGTTAGGGCAGGGCCCACAGCTCCGCACCATGGACAAAGGGGGGAGGGAGGTGAGCACTAGCGCCTTCACAAAAGAAAGGGTCCTACAAGAGCTTGAGAAGCTCAGGGTGGACAAGGCAATGGGACCTGATGGCATACATCCCAGGGTACTAAAGCAGCTAAGGGTGGAAATAGCAGAGCCATTAATAGAACTGTTTAGTGAGTCTCTGAGCACAGTAGAGGTCCCAGAAGACTGGAGAAGGGTTCATGCGATCCCACTCCACAAGAGTGGTAGCAGGGAGCTACAAACCAGTCAGTCTTACCTCAGTAGTGGGCAAGATTATGGAGGCACTCCTTAAGGAAAGGATAGTGCATCACCTGGTATCCATAGGAGCACAGGATCAAAGACAGCATGGGTTTACAAAAGGAAGATCCTGTCAAACTAATCTCATAAATTGCTTTGACTGGGTAACCAGAGTGGTAGACCAAGAGGGAGCATTTGATGTCACCTACCTTGACTTCAGCAAAGCTTTCGATACTGTTCCACACAGAAGATTGATTAATAAGCTGGGTAGGCTCGGGGTAGGTCAGAAGTTGGTCAACTGGGTGGCAAACTGGTTGGCAGGCAGAACACAGAGTGGTGGTAAACCGTATACAGTCAGAAGAGATGCAAGTCACAAGTGGGGCACCTCAGGGATCAGTCCTGGGGCCAGTCCTCTTCAATATCTTCATCAGTGACATTGCAGATGGACTGGATGGTAAGGTTTGTCTGTTTGCAGATGACACCAAGATCTGCAACAGAGCAGATGATCCAAATGGAGTGGGCAGAATGAGAAGATATCTGGAAAAACTAACAACATGGTCGGAAGAGTGGCAACAGGGGTTTAATTCAAAGAAGTGCAAGATCATGCACATAGGGAAGAGAAACCCTGAAACCACCTATAGGCTGGGAGGGGAGTTGTTGACAGTCACAAGGGAAGAAAGAGACTTGGGCATCATCATCACTGATGACCTGAAATCATCCAAGCAGACCACTAAAGCAGTAGGTAAGGCTAGGGGGATGTTAGGGTGTATTAGTAGGGGTATCACAAGTTGGAAGAAGGAGGTAAAAATTCCTCTTTACAAGATGCTGGTTAGGCCCCATCTGGAGTACTGCGTGCAGTACTGGAGGCCACACCTTCACAAGGACATTAAACAAATTGAGGTAATCCAGAGAAGGACAACCAAAATGGTGCAGGGACTGCATCAGAAAACATATGAAGACATATTAATGGAGCTCAATATGTATACCCTAGAGCAAAGGAAGGAGAGAGGTATGATCAAAACATTCAAACACCTTAAGGGCATTAACAAGGTGAAAAAGTCTGACATGTTTCAATACAAGAAAAATACCAGGACAAGAGGATACAGCATGAGATTAGAGGGAGGCCAATTAAGGGGTAATATGAGGAAGTTATTTTTCACAGAGAGGGTAGTGGATGCATGGAGCGGCCTACCTCAGAAAGTGGTGGATATGAATACAGTGCAGGGCTTCAAATAGGCATGGGATAGGCTAAGGGAGCAATACAGATGTGTATGAATAGATAGACCATTGACTGAGCAAAGGCCAATGGCACATTTATAAGGTAGAAAATGAAATGGGCAGACTGGATGGGCCTTACAGTCCTTATCTGCCGTCAACTGTTATGTTTCTATAATTGAAATCATCAGCGTGGATTAAAGCAAAAACCTCAGATACTTAAAATTTTAAGGAATTTTTTAAAAGAGTTCTGGCCACATAAATTCAGTCTGATGGTGTTTCAATGCCTCATTTGTATAATAATCTGATTGCACTTTTTCTAGGTTCATTTATTCTTTATTCTTCAATAAGTCAAACATCCATAACAGAGATTTGAAAAAACTGTGTTTAGCAGGGTCCTGAAGAATTTGTATACCCAGCCCCACTGGGATGTTCGAGTCTATACTTTCAGGAGGTGGCCCGCTCGTTTTATGCCTCAATAAGGTGCCTTACAAAGGAGAATTAGGAGCCCCTGGGGAATAACAGTATCACACTCATGTGATGTTGAATCAAAGGTTGCTTTGTCATTAGGCAATGATTCAGTCTGCTCAGTAGAATTTGACTTTTTTTCCTGTAATGGAGTGTCACTTGCAGTATTGGCAAAAAGATTCGTACTCACAGGCTCTATACCTGAAGGCAGGGTTGGGTCCTGCATTTGCTGATCTGCATTGTTTTTATTGTTGTTTGTAAATCTCTGTGCATTGGGGTCTGCAGGGTCCTGATGGACCCTGTACCCAGCTTGCTTCAGATAATGCTTTTGGTACAGACCAGGTAGTTTTTTCAGCCAATATTTTGTTGGTTTCCAAGTTTTTTGTAGTGCCATTACAGGTAATTTTTTTCCAGCGCTCCACAGCCTGAGTTTTCCTTTGAGGTAAACTGTTCGATTCAGATACCAACGGGTGTTTGGAAGCAAGGGAAGCAGAGCCAGCTGTTAAGTGTGCTGCGGCATCTGCAGGCCTGTGTTCTTTCCTTTAGTGCATAGTTGCTTGCCAGTAATGCTCTTCTTCTTCCTCAATCTGAAGAAGAAGGTGGTATTTTTTCTCTTCAAGGGCTGATTTCAGTAGCCATTCTTGATCAAAGCATGAGCCGATGGCAATTCAGTGCCAGGATACGTTTTTTTTATCAGCTGGCTAGTCAGAAACCTCACTGGGATGTTCGCTAGACACAGAAACCTCAGTGTTGTGAAAACATTATCCTGTAGCACATGAAAATAGAACTATTTCCACGTTTTATATGAGACACACTCTGTGATAATCCCCGATTGCTTTAAGTTTTTAAAACATTCAACCAGATTCGTCGTAGTGGTACAGGACTGCTTCCGAAGCACCCCCCCCCCACACTCCAGAAACCCATTTATCAAGTAAGTAAAGTCCTTGGTTATGTAATAAAGGAAACCATATGATATCACAGCCCTGAAGCAGTGGTATAAAATTAGCATAAATAGAGAGAGAAAAAAGAAACCTACCAGACTAATGTTCTGAAGACCACCTTGTTTGATAACTCTACATGCTACTGCCTGTTTACCAGGATTCAAACGACGCCCCTATAAAAGCCGAAAGAAGACGCTATAAATTTTAGGTTCCAACTGGAGAGGGAGGAGATATACATAACTGACATACAGAAATAGTGGCAAAGTAAAAGCTTTCAACAGACACACCCTTTTCTGCTTCACCATGTGCCAAGCTTTCCACTATCCACTTTCATCTCAGCCTCCTGCGCTGCTGCCACCCAGTTTTTCAAAGCTGGATCAGCACCCCCAAACAAAATTCACAAGACCTTGCTAGGGCCTTCTATAATCTGAATTCCCCCATACCAGTTACTCCCGCCCCCTCACCCCCCATTTAGGGCAATATCCAGACACTTCTCCTTGTTAAGGGCAGACCCAGACCTAGCAGAAAAGTTCTGTATTACATCCAATGCAGCAGCCCCTGAATGTTCATCAGCAAACATCAGGCAAAGGTCATCGGCATAGGCCATAACACTGGGATACACTATGCTAGGATTTCCAGTTATATGTGTAATCTGTAGATTGTACTCAATTTTCCTAATCAAAGGATCAGTACTGAAAATGTACAACAACAGGCTAAGTGGGCAACTCTGACGGATGCTCCTGCATATGCTAACAGGTGCCCCAGGTAGACCATTCACCACTGGTCTAGCAGAGGCAGTTTTGTATAAGCGTTTTACCCATGAGATAAATGTAGGGGGTAGGCCATAGTTCCTTAAGACAAGAAAGAGAAACTGGTGTTCTACTGTGTCATATGTTTTTGCCTGATCCAGAGAAATAGTAAATCGTTCCTGATCTGCTCCTTCACAGATTTCTCAGAGGAGAAACAGATTTTCCTACATCTTACACTGTGGAACAGCACACATTTGGGTTGGAGCAATCAAGATTTGAGCTGCTTTGGCCAATCGGTTTGCCAGTATTTTACTCAAAAGTTTCCAGTCCATATTGATCAGACTGATAGATCTCCAATTTGTTAAGTCAGACTTGTCCCCCTTTTTATAGAGATAAATTAGGAAACTTTCTGAGATGGCCTGGGGAATGTCCATGGTTCCCTGTAACAGGTAATTAAACAGATCCATCAGGTACAAAGATATATGTTCCAGGAGCGTTTTGTATAAATCCACTAAGAGACCATCCAACCTCAGTGCTGTACCTCCCTTCATGCCTGTTAAAGCATTTCCCATCTCTCCAGGTGAGACTGGGGCAAGAAGCTGCTCATTAATCTCTCTTGAAAGCTTTGGTATTGGGATGCCTTGAAGAAAACCATCAGCAAGCTCTTGGACTATGCTGTCAGACCCAAACAACTTCACAGTGTGTGCATAAACTACTGTAGTTGCACCATTTCTAATTTATGGGAAGCTAAGGTACCATCCGGTCTTCGGATGTGTTCCATGTATTTAGCCTTAATGCTATCTTCACATGAGTCATAGGGCTTCAGCTGACTGCTGATCCCCTGGTTCCAGTATTTTTCCCTAGCCAACAAGGAGGATGCCCTATCATACTGCACCAGGAACATTTCCCATTTGAAATTTTTAATTTGCTCTCTAAAGTCAAACACCATTTAAAAGGCTCTAGAATGTAATGACCGTAATTGCTGCCATAGTTCAAGATACTGAACATATTGAGCAGAGTGATGTCGTTTAACCCAGTAATGAAATAAACTCTTTAAGTCATATTTGGTATCCTCCCACCACAGCACTGGACTATTGTATAACTCATATACTAATTTCTTATCCTCGATTAGCTCCAATAAGGAAAGCCACATCTCCTGCTCCTCCAGAATGGAGATGTTCAACCTCCACCTGTAATGTGTCTCTGGTTTGTTAATAGCAGCCCCTATCTTAATTGCTACAAGTCCATGATCAGTATGTTCAATAGCTACCATCTTATACCATGCAATCAACTCCCAGTGTGATAAAAAAAAGAAAATCTATTCTGGAGGACAAATGTCCTTTAAAACAAGTGTGGCATGAGGGCTGTGGGCCAAACTGCACCCCATTGTTCAAATTAGCTGTTACAATTAAAGATCTCAAAAAATTAGAATCAAAGTATAATTTCTGTGTAAGGCCCCATCTTATCCTGCAATAACAAAATACAATTGAAATTACCACCAAACATTACAGACTTGGTGGTGAACAAATCTCGCTGAATAACCTTAAGCAGGTCAATATGCGGTACCTTTGTTTGAGGAGCATATATGTTAATCAGCCGATATTCCTGGTGGACGACATGAATGTCCAACAGCAAAGCATGCCCCAGGGCCTCATCCACCAATCTATTGACCACTATACCCAGTGTATTGAATAATATCCTCACACCAGAGCAAGGGTCCTATCCCAACGACCAGAAGGAGGGACCGCCAAACCAAGCTGAGGAGACCATGGCAACATTCCTCAATGTATGCAAGTGGGTGTCTTGTAAGAAGTAAATATGGAACTTAAATGTCCCATAAGATGGCAAAAGTGGTTTGCCTCTACTTCTTATTCTTGACACTATTAGTATGCTGTGAGGCAACAGTCAAAGAAGCAGTCATCCAATGTCCATAATGAAAGAGTTAGCCATCCTTCTTGATCGCTTTTTATGTTGGCGTACTTGTGCAGTCAACAACTTGTGGTAGTGGAGATTTGGAGGTGCAGTTGCTGTTGGGCGAATGCAGGGCACGCACCAGTAGGTGCATCCCTCATTCCCCAATCAGCCTGCATGACGGCACCACACCATGCATACTAATGTGGTGTTTACATCAAAGGAAAGGTACACTGCAATGCGAGCAAAGCTCGTCACACACAGCAGACCTTCCTATGCGCATCACCAGCTACAAACATGGTGGCACAGTGGCTGCTAAACTGTCTACTTTGGTGGTGCCGAATCCCCCATTCAGCTTACCCTACCCCTCATGAATGTGCCGACGGGGAAGCTCACTCCCCATCAACATAATGCATCCTATCTCACTACCTTTTTGCTTGCAGAGGGGGTGCTCAATCCCCCTCAGTTCATGCGCCCCCCCTGCTTTAGTTGTTTGCTGACCTGGGTGCCCAATCCCTGTCAGCATCCATCCCCCTTTCCTACTTTAATCAGCCGATGGGGAGCCCACTCCCGTCCAGCATGATGTCCCCCTTCTTCTGTGCTGAGGGTGCCCAATTCCCTCAGCTAGTGTCCCCACTCTATGTGCCAACGGGGTGTCCTATCCCGTCAGCTACTCTATCCCCCAAAAAACTATAAAAAGAAAAACATCTGCAATGGTTTTTTACCACCTGTAAACAGAAAACGGTCCCTCGTAGTCTCCCTACCCCCACCCTCACCCACCTACTGCACACCCTGCCTCCCCACACCCACCCTCACCCCATACTTATCTCTGGAGTCCGGTGTGATGATCTTCGGTGGACCAGGAACACGTCTGCACTCTTCAAATCCAACTGCGAACTGAGGAAATGCCGGTAAGCTGTATAATTAAATAAACAGGTTTTTTTCAACTTTGATGCATATCTTGGACATTTTTTGGAATTTCTGCACCAAATTTTTATCATGGGTTTTTGGGACCCTTCCTCATGAATTCTGTCACTGTTAAGATGTTAATCAGTCCCGGAAGGTGATTTGAGTCACTAAGCAGAATCACCTTTCGGGACCGATTAATGCAAGGACAGTGGCACTGTTCATGAGGTGGGCTCTCAAAAAGCCTATTTTGCAAATTTGGTGGAAAAAAAAACCACAAAAAAATGGCTGTTTTACGAGCGTGCATTGTGCAGTTGCTAGGCAAGCTCATAACATTGCGAATCTGCAATATTTTCATGTCAGATTTTCAACATTGTTATTTTTCTACACCTCCTTGTGAACTGTACAACTGTCATTTTTCACATCCTGGCCAAAATGTGTTTCTGCACTTCTGGCGCACAATAGCGCGGTTGCTGTGGGAAATCAGTGTTTGGAGCAGATTACAAAAATGACAGTGTCACTGTTCATCAGCAGAGGTCCTAAAATGCCTATGTTGAAAGTTTGGTGATGATACTCCATAAAATGGCTGTGTTACGAGTGTGCGTTGCGCAGTTTGCATGCACACTCGTAACATTGTGCATTTTTAATATTTAAACTCTGGATTTTCACCATAGGCATTTTTCCACACCTCTTAATGAACAGTACAGGTGTCATTTTCACATATCCTGTCCAAAATGTGTTTTACCCATGTGTCTGGCGCATGAAATAGTTAATAGTGCGTGTCGAAATCACTTTCTAGGACAGTTTGAGGAAATTACAGAGACACTGTACATGAGCAGAGGTACTAAAATGCATCTGTTGAAAATTTGGTGCCAAAAGTCCATAAAATGACTGTTACAAGCATGCGTTGCACATTTCCCACGCACCCTCGTAACTTCGTAAATTTGCAATATTTACAAGCCACATTTTCAACACTGCCATTTTTTCACACCTCCTTATGAACAGTACAGCTGTCATTTTTCACATCCTGCTCAAAATGTGTTTCCGCACTGCACTACCAATGCCAATGCCAGCATGACAACATTTGGCATTGACAAATGCTTGTTTCATTTTGGTTTTCTTCTTTTTAGTCAGAGCTGGGTAGTTGAAGCCAATTCCGTATCAGTGGTCATCTCCTTCTGCGATGAAACTATAGATGAAGTATCTGACTCATTATCGGTATCTCCCCTTGTCTTCCTCGTCGCTAAGGCTGCATACAATTATCCAGAGGAATTTCAGAGTGTCGATCCGTTCTCGTCAGAGGGAGGTCACTCTGGGGTTTATTACATGCACTACATCTAGGCAAGATAGTGGTGACGTTCAATGGGAATGGAGGGGCCTTTACCACATCCTCCAAGGGTAGTGCTGGGAGTACTTCAGCAGTGTTGTCCACCTCCATTGGGGTTATTTCTACTGCACTTTCATCTGTCATAGGCTGGCTGTAAGGGAACCATGGTCACGCCTACATCTTCCAGTGCCTTTGGGGGTAGGATTACTAGGGTCGTGTTGACTGACAGATGATGCCAACCAATGCAGGTCTGGTACCAATGCCACCCCTTCTGTATCGGGGAGAGTTACCTGTGTCAGGGAAGGGTCCAGAGTCCCTGTGAGAGGCTGGTTAGGACACAAAAAGCGGGCCAGAGCCCTACATTCTTGAGCGTGAAAAACAACCTCCTCCTGCTCATTGGGCACTGAATGCAAGGTACTGTGTGAGGCCCAGGGACAATCTTGAAATGAATGGCCTATTTCCATGCACATATTACAGGTCAATGGGTTAGGGCATCCTGCACTGAGATACCCCATACCCCCACATAAGGAATATTTCATACAATCACAGGTGTTACTTCAATGCATGTGTGCCCCATAATGAAAACATGACTTAGGCTGCCTGGCACAAAAAATAAAACCCTTGTCTCAACCCAAATGAAAACGAACTCGGCAGCTGCTGAATACAGCAATTTACTTGAGGCAGCTGTACTCTTATTTTCCAGCCCCCTGTCCAAAGTTGTTCTGAGTCCATAATGGGATCCACAGTGGTGAGAATTGTACATTTGGATTTTAGCCAAGGCAAAATGTCAGAAATTGCAACTCCCTCATTTTTAAACAGAACAGTTATAACCTTAAAAGTTGGTTTAGTCAGAGGAAACATGAGAAACAGGGACCATAAGGAGGTGCATTTGACTTGTTGATAATGAAGCCAAAAGTTCTCCAGGCCAGTAACAGTTTTTAAACTCATCAAATATTGGGTCACCAGATGTATGGATCAGAGAATAGATGTTGTTAGCATGAAATTGGAGACTGTTTTTTAAGAGTTGCTGTCCCACGTACAGTCTATCCATGAAGTCTTCCATTCCCTCCCTATACTTAATGCAAACAGCGTTTCTACACTTTGCAGGTTCAGGGGGAGCATGGAACAGGTCGGCATAAGTTGTGGATGGTGGAGGTCTCAGGTCCGAACCAGAAAAGTCAGCTGCGGATGAAGAAGCCTGGGGACTGTTGCGAGGGGGGGGGGGTTAGCCTCTGCCCCTTGGAGTTGGGTTGTCTTCTGTATCAGACCAACTAAAAGTGATTCCATACTGGGTTTATCAGCACAATCATGAGATGCCATTCGGCTCCACCACAGGTGCAGTGGGAAAAGACATATGCAGATTCTGGATCAGTTACAAAGAAGAAGGCACATGCAAAGGGCTAAGGTCCTCAAAAATTGCCATGGGAGCAGGGGAACTCAAGTTACAAGCAGGCACCAGGCAGGGAGACTACCAGGGCTCCTGAGCTGTAGACTGCACCCACCCCACCTGAGAAAGAGCCTGAGCAATAGTCAAACCAGAAGCCGAAACATTATTATGGAAGGGCATAGCAGACTTCCCTCCCTCTCCCTCTGACAGGTTGGTGTTCATCTCTGTTGAAACCGTCACAAAATCATCCCCCTCAGAGTCCAGCCCTACCCCATTGTCTCATCTCGACTGCCCTGGGAAACTTCAGGTATCGATCCCCCCCCGCATCAGTGGCCTCAAAAAGCAGGTTCCTTGTCCTTATCAACAGACATCGTCTTCTTCAGCAGGGCCTTAAACGCCTGTTCCTTCCACCATAGAGTTTATAAACTATCATCTGCCACCAGAGAATCGGCAACCAGAGTAATTTATGGCAAGTCCCCAGAACAGGCAGAAAGTAAATTTCCCTTCCCTTCTGTTGCAGTCATTGCACATGGTAACAGCAAGGACCGACAAAGACCCAGTGCCATTGCAAGCTGTGCCCCTGAAGTAAAACTGGCTCCAGTATCATCTCCAGAATCCATTACTGGTGGTACCAGTTCCCCCTGAACTGCACCCTGCACACTCACCAAGTCCACATCCATCTGTTCCAGTGTTTCCTGTGAATCTCCAATACTTTCCGGAATGAAGGTCACGTTCCAGCCGTCTTCCTTGTTGGCCTGTTGCTTCATCTGTAACAGGCGTTTCTGCTGGTGGATTACCTCTACAAGCTGCCTTCTACACCCCTCCTGCTCCAGAAACAAGTCATCCTCCATGTCCTGTACCGAACAGTGTGCAGGCACACCAACCTCCATTGTTTCTTCTTTCCGTGACGAAGGCCTATCTCCAGTAAGCACTGAATTAGTAACAGATCATTGCTCCCTCTCCATCCTCCTTCGAAGCTCGCATCCAAATGGCGCCAATGGCCACCATCACCGATGGCGGCAGTGCCCCATACCCTAGGGTAGGGGAGTTTTCCTGGTATCCTCACCAAGTGGAAGTACAAGAGCCCAAGACACTTTTCACAAGCAAAGGGGATGTTCTTTAGTGTCCTGGCCAATAGTTCCCTTCCCATAAAACAGAATCATGCAATAGTCCAAGGCTGTATGCATGTGTTGATGTGCAAAATGGCTGCCACTATACATTTACTAACACTTCACTACCAGTCTTTCATTGCTTGTAAAGTGCATTGAGAAACAATGTGTATGACAACACTATACAGTATAAATGCTAATTCCTTGTCTTCTTCTCTTACAGCACCTGTCAACTTGTTTGTCGTAAATATCTTTTTTGAATTCCAGGTTTTATGCTTCACTTACTTTAAATACCTCTGAGTGCACTACTATTGTGCTGTGAACTGAGATACACAGAAAACCTTTTAATAGAATACACCAACTCTGTGGCTGCCTGGCTTTTTGCTGGAAAATACTGAAAGTTCTCCCATTTGCCAGGATATTAAGAGACTTCTCTACTTGCTGCATGGACCATACCTCATGACAGAAGAACATTTGTCACACATGCAACATTTAAGTATAAGATACTCTGGAGATGTTAGGAATGTACTGTATATGCATAGGTAGTAAAGCTGTACTGAATTAGAAAATTCTAAATATGTAGAATTCTAATAAAATTCTATGAAATTCCACATAATTCTGAAGAATTTCTTCAGAATGTTTTGACATTTTTTGCAAATTCTTTACATAGCAATAACTCAGCTGTCTATTGATCTATATACCGCTACTTAAGCATGATTATTGATATGTACCCTATCAATATAGGTAGTCTGAGAGCCACAGCCATGGTTCTCTGACAAACTTGACCTGCCAGACTGCCATCTGGAGTCCAGGTCTGAATCCACTAGCCCTACACAGAAGTTCAGATAGTCAGAGAGCCACACAGCCGTGGTTCTCTGATTAACTCCACCTGCCAGACTGCCATCCACAGTCCAGGTCTGAAGCCACCAGCCCCTCACAGAAGCTCAGGTAGTCTGAGAGCCACAGTCATGGTTCTCTGATAAACCTGACCTGCCAGACTGCCATCCACAGTCCAAGTCTGAAGCCACCAGCCCCTCACAGAAGCTCAGGTATGGACTCGCCCTCAGGGACCGATTATCTCCAGAAAGGGAGCCCTAGCTGCCTGATTTTCCTTTTTTACATGAGGATAGTTGTTTCTGGGTTTAAATCCGGTGTCTGTTACTGCTGTGAACTATTGGCTGCAGTTAGCCCCAGAAGCATTCCGATTGGCTCCATATAGCTCTGCATTGTTAATGCTTGAATTATATTTTACTGGATTTTGATTTTTGTTAATACTGTCTTGCTAGCATTTTAGAGTTCAACTTTTCTGATTTAATCTAAGTGCCTATAGGGTGTTCCCTCATAAGACCCAGTAGCGATCTCAGCTCAGGTCTTGAACTCCCCCCCTTTTCACCTTTTTACTCCGGTGTTGTGTTTTAAAAAGCCCTGTTCTTGCTCTCTCAGACCTTCTGGCACATTGCCTAACATTTTGGTCTGTAACACCCCCCACCTCCCGTTTAAGCCATTTTGCATTTCTGTTTAGCTCCAAGAGCAGCCCCATTCCCTGCCTCTCTTATTTAATTTCCCTCTGTCCTTCTCTTTTCAGGTAGTCTCAGAGCCACAGCCGTGGTTCTCTGATGAACCCAACCTGCCAGACTGCCATCCACAGTTCAGGTCTAAAGCCACTAGCCACTCACAGAAGCTCAGGTACAGACTTGCCCTTGGGGACAGATTACCTCCAGGAAGGGAGCCCTAGCTGCCTGATTTTTTGGTCCCCCGCACCCACCCCCAGTTCTGTTTAAATGCACTTAAACCTCGCCCTGGCTTACTAGCTCGCTTCTACAGGTTTCTGCCAGCCAGCTGCTCAAGATTTGAGTGACAGCATCATTGTCTCTTGCGAAGCACTTTCCCTATCTGGTGTAACTCCTCCTCCTTCTAACTCTCTCTAAAAACCACCAAGTACAGTGGTTAACTGTTCAGCCTCTCTCTGGCACCAGTGTGTCAGGCTTGACAACTGAATCAAGCTGCCATGCTCCCTATCAAGGGGTGCTATCTACTTCTGCTCCTTGTTACCTGGCTTGGTACAGCTGGCACCAGATGCCTGGCTGGGCTGCTGCTACCCCCCTCTGAACCATTACTGGGTAGTGCATGGCTGTCAATCGCACCTTCAGAAACTGCCTCACTTGGCTGTGGGCAGTGACTCACTCGGCCTTACTCTACAGACACAGGTGGCCATATGCCCTCCCCTCACATAGGGGTAGTAATGGTTAGCTACACCCATATAATTAAACCAGTGTCCAACCACCTGAATTATCTGAACCTTCAGTGGCGGAAGGCATGAGCCAAATTTAGCATAAACCTTTCTTCCAGAAAGGTCATCTTTATGCTCTTGCTCCTCTCTGGCAACATTGACTCGAACCCAGGCCCACCCACTTCAATGGGCCCTGGTGTTCATAAGGTTAAAGGCCTAAAAATAGTGTCACTGAACATCTGCAGTTTAACCGAAAAATTTGACCAACTACAGACATGGATGACTCTCCATACCCCTGACATCCTCTGTCTAACGGAGACCTGGTTGACCAGTAGGATTAAAGATAGCGAAGTTGCCCTCAAAGGCTTCCAAGCATACAGGATTGATAGAATAGGCAAGAGAGGTGAGGCATGACTCATCTATGCAAGGGACTCTTTGCAGTGCACCGTCCTCCCTGGAACCAAGGTGGCTGAAGACCATGAGGTAACAGTGATAAAGGCACAGGTCGGTCAGAATGGCAAAACCCTCATACTTGCCACAATCTACCTAACCCCTCAAGAAAGCCACAGCAGGCTTTCCCACAATTATGGATGTTTTCAGCACCCTTCCGAAGGGATGGAGCTTGTCATTACTGGGGACTTTAACATAAATTGGAAAGGAGATGAGGCTACCTCTTTCAGGGTTCTGATAGATACCTCCAACCTGACACAACTTGTCATCTGCCCCACCAGGCAGAACTATAAGACAGAAAACAGTACTTTCCTTGACTAGGTCCTAGCAAACTCACCATCACAGATCTCTGAGATCAAGGTTCTCCCAGACATGCTAAGTGACCACTTCCCAATCACCTTCCTGTGGTCTAATAAATTTACCAAAAGCCCACCCTTCCTCATCCTCCTTGAAAGCAGGGTCTTGAGGAAGGGTAAACTTGGAGCCCCCAAGTCAGCCCTTGCCCTCCATGACTGGATTCCTATTGACCTGGTACCTACCCTTGATCAGGCCCTCAGTTACTTCATTAAGGGCTTCAGCTCCATCTGTGACATCTATGCCCCCGCTCACAAAAAGAAAAATTTGGGGGCAGGCAAATGGCTGGATTGATGAGGGGCTCCTCTCCCACCTGAAAGAACAGGACATACCCTGGGAGAAGGTCAGAAACACAGGTAGCGAGCATGACTACCAGTGTTACAGAACAGCCAGAAACCACTGCACCAAGCTAATCCGGGTCACCAAAGTCAACTATCATAAGGCCCAGCTTTACAATTCTTGGGGTGATGGGAAAAGATTCTGGGATAACATCAAAAGCATCTTTGGGAAGGAGGACACGAAGCACCCTCAGCTGCTCAGTATCAGTAACACTCCCACTACAGACCCTCTAATTATTGCAGAAGCCTTCAATAAGGCCTTCACCAATCTTACCCCAGTGTTACCACTTGTCTATTTTCAACCTGGTTTCAACCACTGCAACAACGCATCTACGGAGTGGTCTCACCCAACCTACTTAAAAAGGGTGACGGTGAAGGGGGCCCTTACTATGGTCAAGAAAATACTAGGTAAGACCAGATTGGGCAGTGATGGGATAAACATGAAACTTCTATCCCTCACCGTGGACGTTCTTATAGTGCCCATTACCACGCTATACAGTAAGCCCCTGGACCTGGCCCAATTCCCAGCAATTTGAAAGCAGGCCCTAGTTATGTCAGTGCATAAAGGAGATGACAAGTCTCTGGTAGCCAACTACAGACCCATCTCGATCCTCTCCCCTCATCCAAGGCACTGGAAAAGATTGTGGCAGGTCAACTTATCAACTGCCTCAATAAGTATAATCTACTATGCCCCAACCAGCATGGCTTCAGACAAAACCACAGTACCACCACTGCCCTGCTGGACTACATGAACTATGCACATAAGGTCCTGGATGAAGGACAACTGGTGGGGTCTGTCTTTATTGACCTCACCAAAGCCTTCGATACAGTCAACCACCCCCTGTTACTGACCCAGCTGCAAAACATGGGTGTGGTGCCCCCAATGCCCTTTTCTGGTTCCAAGACTACCTGATACGGAGAAATCAATGTGTCAAAATTGGGCAAACAGTATACAGGGCAAGAGATGTATCATTAGGGGTACCTCAGGGATCAATACTGGGACACCTACTCTCCAGCCTCTTCTTAAATGACCTTCCCATAGCCTGCAACACCAAACTCATACTATATGCAGATGATGCTGTGCTCCTGAGCAGCAGCACGTCTCAGGCTGCCTACAATCTGAGCTGCAGAACTCCTCCAAACTTGAGGACTGGTTCTGTAGTCATAAGTTGCTACTAAACTACAAGAAGACCAAGGCCATGTTTATGTCCAGCCCCCACACCATAAATAAGCACCACCCCCTCATCATCTCCAACTCATGCAGTGAGCCGCTGGAACAAGTTCACTTGTTCAAGTATCTGGGGATCATAATAGATGATACTCTCACATTTGCACATCATATTAACTCTCTAGTTGAGACAGTTAATACCAAGACTGGTGTCCTGTACAGGCACAAACAATACCTCTCCGAGGGCCCTCCACCTCTCAGTCCACAGTTCAATTATATCTACTATTGACTATAGACTAGTGGTCTACGGGACAGCAATGGATACAGCACTCAAGAGGGCTCAGACTGCACTCAACAAAGTCTGCAGACTCACCCTGGATGCTGAGTGTGGCACTCACACCTGTACTCTGTACAAACATGCAAACTGGCTGTCATTAATAAACCGGGTCAAATTCCAGACTTGCATCCTAGGGAAGAAGGCTCTATTGAGTAAAACACCACCTTGTGTAGGCAATTTGATCAAGGCGGCCAACTCATTACAGGTCACCAGAGGGAGAACTAGAGGGGTCTTGGCTATCTACTTCCATTGCACCTCACTTGGGCAATGTGCATTTGCCTACCGGGCCCCCCTGTGGATTAATGAACTCCCTGGGTACTTCTTGGCCACCAATTGTCTGGCACCATTCAAAACTGACCTCAAATAGCACCTAATAACACTCTCTAAGTGCACTTGCCCCTGATTCGAGCCACATTTGCTCTCTCTGCCCCCCCAGCAAGCACTAGGCAGGCCTCAGATACCCCCCCGTCCCTTCTCATGACTTGCCTTAGCAGTCAGTTTGTATCATGCTCCTTCGGCACCCACCACCCCTCCCCCTCCCCCAACTCACAGTCCTGTGAGTTTCCCTTACAGTCACTACTAAGGCAGGCTGCCTGACCATGCCCCCTTTCACCCCACCATTTACTCTAACATGTCTTCTCCACTAAGCTTCCCCTTATCGAACCATTTCTCCCTATACCTGATCGCTCTTCTTCTGCCACCCTCCATCTCCACTGCAGTACATACCTCTCTCTCTCACCTCCTTTCTTCACCCCATTGCCAGCTATCCCTGTCCCTCTGAACTACTAACAAGGGACTTTGTGGCTGCTTATCATCCCCTCTCACCCTCATAAAGTGTTTCTCTTGTTATTTTAACTTGTACCTATGTTTTGAGTTATCCTGTAAGTTCTGAATCCAAGCTGCATCATTCATTGTACTTCGTTTTGCAATCTATGACATGGAACCTTTGTAAAAGAGCCTGTGCGCAAAGGTCTTTTCCGAATCACTAAATAGATAAGAAAATAAAATATGCTAAATATCTTGGGATTGATTTTAAAATGCCGATTTAGCTTGGTGCAGAGAACCACCACCTATGGCAAACTTGGGTGTGCCAGGGACCCTGCACCATATTTTAAAAGAACAGGGGTCCTGGTGTCCCGAGTTTGCCACAAGCTGACCCATGCATGGACCAAAAGTTGCACAGAAGGGGCATGCTGAAAGCTGTGGCACACGCTTGAGGCAGTGGTGGCCAGTGATGGGAACTCACTGGCAGGTTGCCCAGGGGGCTGGCAGGTCATGCCAGATGGGCAATGCCTCACGGGGGGGGGGGACAGGTCAGGAGAGGGGGGCAGCAACATCCCCCAATGGGCCCTGTACACAGCTGCCACCAGACAATGTGGGCCCATTTGAGGGGGCAGCTACACCTATACCACCACAGGGACCATAGATTGCTCCTACCTGCCATAGACTACCACCCACACTAGCAATGGTCTGGCAGGTGTGGGGTACTGTGTGGGCACCATCCCAAGAGGGATGCAGGTTCACTCATCACTCAGCACTGGCTCCAGGAGTGGTGCATGGCAGCTTAGACCAGCTCTGGGCTGATCTAACTGCAGGGTCCATGCGCCCATAGGTTTGAAAAATTCCAACTTTGGGGATATCATAATCCCACAGTGGTGCAAGCCCACTTCTTCCATGGTGCACCAGTGTGACCATTACAAGGATGGTGCAAACCCAGCTGGTGAAATTGGTCCCCTCAGTGGTGCAGGCAAGGCTGCCTTCAAAACTTGGGAGTGGGTGCAAGGTGCGGCGCAAGGTGCACTTTCCACCATTTCTCCTTGATGCAAGCCTCTTGTGTCAGCCCTTACCATTTTAGGCCCCTTGACATTTAGTTTAATTTTTCAGAACTTAGAGGGTCTCAAGGTCTGGCATTTATTTTTTTCAGGGAAATTTTGGGAATATTTTTATCTGCTTATAGCCCAGTTACCCTTGGAGTTAAATATTTGACCTACTGGGTCATAACATCATACGCCGAATAGCATATAACATTACAGCTAACCTGGAATAGCGCTGTACGAGACAGCAAGTGGTGCAATACCGTGACTACTGCTGTACATGGTATTGCACCCTCGCACTCACCCAGGCAAAGGATAAGGTCTCTGCTGGGACAGGATTTTGCCAAGCAGTTGCTGTGGCACAATGTACTGAGCCGTTGTAGCAAATAACCCAGGTGCTGCAACTGGGACTGGGTTCAATTCCTGGTCCCAGAACATTTTAATTTTTTTTGCACTTTAGTGCGATTTCACTGAAACTCCCTCTCCCCCCCCCCCAGAGTTAAAAATCTTTATGGGGGGTTGGGGGGGGGAGAGCCCATTGCAAAAAATGACATGCTTCATGTAAAGAATTGCGTTGTATTGGCAGAGCATGTTATAATGTCATGCGACACTGTGACCCCATGCCAATATTTGAAAATTAGCATGCATGACTTTTTTGTAACGATTATAAAATTGACTAAACAAGGAGAAATGTTTGGTTTAAAAATGTTTAAGTTACAGGGGTTCAAATCTTCTCTGTGTCATTATTTGTGAAATTTTGTAAATACATTCCAAAAATGAGGATGTTTAACTTCTCGGCTCTTGCTGGGGTAAATCTAATATTATACAATGGCAAGAAAGAACGCTGGCATCTGATTGATCAGTTTCGCACTGTGCCCATTGTGTTACCCTGGCATAACACCATGGATCTAGTGCCAGCACACCTAGTGGTCACATAAAATGTAAAAAGAAAGAAAAAAAATCAGTTCACAGCTGTTTCTGCCAGCACGTTCAGTGCTGCCCAAGTCACACTCCGGGCAGAAGTGAAAGCCGCGATGTGCTCGTTCCTCACGGTGCACAGCTCCTCCTACAACAGTTCAGCTTCACATCTCTGCAAATTTAAATTAAACCCACAACCTTTACACATTCCCTTAAATCCTGAATGTTTTTTATATTAAAAAAAAAAAAAATAATAAAATAAACAAACAAATGCAAATGTCCCCAGGAAGCCATCAGTGTGATCCTCCCCATCCGCCCCTAACTCAGCACGTCCGTTTGAGCAGATTGGAACCACTAACATAGCACACAGTGTTTTCCCTGTCACATTTTTTTCCCTAGTTATTTTAACAGTCATCAACTGTACCGGGTGATGCAGAGCCAGAGAACCTGAAATATCTATGCACATTCAGAGCGGCGGGAGGGGGAGCTGGAGCGACCCACTAGACATCTTCAATGTTTCTAGCACATGCTCCCTCCTCACTGATTTGATCACGCTATTCTTTTTTTTTTCCTTTTTTTATCTGTCCATTTCTTCTCCTATTACAAACGCACATGAAGTGTACCTGGAGAACTGGAAGCAGAGCCCAAAAAATCAGAACATGAAAGGTGAAGGGTGGCAGCAGGATGGCATCTGTTTCTAGCCAGCTTGCTTCTAACAATGTCACCTGGTCCTAGAGCAGGCAACATGTCAGAGTCAATTAAACTTGAAAGACAGAAAATATTTTTGTATGTGAGGTGGGGGTGTGTGGGGGGGGTGTCATGAAAGAAGCTCTTTGTGGTTAAAAAAAAACAGCTTAACCATCTGAAGGGCAATAACACAGCAGGACTATTTTTCTTCTTTGTATACCTACTGAGTAAAAACAATGGCTTAAAAATACTTTCAAACATATTTTACTCAGGGGTTTTTTGCATTTTATTAAAAGTGAGTCATTGTATAACAGGAATAATGTACTCCAGGGTGTGTGTAGTGCTGGGATAACGTCACTTATGGGGCATTGGACAGATGTGGCCTGCGGTCTCGTGCCCAACCACCCCAGACGTGGCATTATCCTAGCACGACACACACCCTGTCGTGCATTATTCCTTTATTTGTCATGCTTATCTAATGTAAATGGACCCTGTTTTCTTAATAAACTGAAAAAAAAAAAACTTCCTCACAGGCTCCAGAACCATGCGAGCATTGGAGAAGATTTCTCAGGACATCTTTTCCCTCTGAAACAGGTCTCATTCAATAAGTGATATCCTCATATCCTCAGTACTTATACTCCATTTCACAATGTGCATAACAATCAGCTACTCCATCTGCATATAGTGCTTAGCAATTAATCAGACTTATTTGACCTGCACTGTGGACAAGAATATCGCCTTACCTGCATTAGCATAAAGGGCCTACAATGTCCTGCCAACTCTTCTGCTACTGTCACAATGGAGTCCCCCACCCAATGAATTCAACCTTATTACTACTCTAACTAGTCTTTTCTGTTCTCCTGCATGGCAGGCAGGTGTATAACTGGGAAATATTCATAGAGATGGCCTCTGCATAATTATTATAAATGCCACAATTTTTACAAATGCTCATGGATTATGACTTTCAGTCCTGATGTTATTTTGCAATATTTGGCAGTTTATAACATGGACATTCTTTAAGCAAAACATTAATAAAACTGACACACACAGAATCTACTTTTTATGTCTACTAATCACATCACCTGTATCCGAACTGGCAGCACTAACTCCTCAGTGATCTCTCCCCCCTTTTTGAACTGTCAAGGAGGGGTTTTTAGAGACATAGTCATATGTAGCACTGAAATAATGTAATGTAATCGCTAGGGAAGATTACACTGCTTTATATACATGTAAAAATGTCGCATGCCAATAACTTGTAGATGTACTGTTGCTTATCAAGTTTATGTACCATTATTCCTGGGTCACCCCTGAAAAAGTGACCTCCGGGGCCCAGTGGGTCTACCCAGTCATCAAAATTCAATAAATAAATGAATAATCTGTCAAATTAATTTAATTGAATTCTCTATTTTTAAAGTTGCAGTGGTTTATAATTTTATAGTTTACATATTTTCATAATCTAATTAAATTCTGAAGGTTTGGCTACTTATAATTTGATCCCCTTTAAAGCTAGAGATGTGAAATATGGAACATATAACTATGAGGTATAGTAGTTAAAATTCTTCAGATTTGGTAACATTTGGATATTTTTCAGATTTGGTAACATTTAGATAAGTTGTTTTAAAATGAGATGGAAATAACTGGAATTTAAATGTTGGCAAAATGTGTGGCTGCCTGTAACTCAATCCCCCTTAAAGCTGAGAATCTGAAAATTGGTACAAATATACACATTATATGTACCCCTGTACCTGCTACATTGTGTAACATTTAGATAAGTGCTTTTAAAATTATACACATAAAGAATAAATGATGGGGAAGTGTGAAATACAAGCTAATAATTTAAATCAAGGGGTTTATGGAACATAATAGTCCATGATGCCAAGGGCTGAGTGGATTGTGATTAGAGATGTGCGAAGTTGGGAACCTTGCTCTGTGGATTAATTTGTAGATTTCCCTCATTTCACTGAGTTAATCCATAGAGCAAAGTCCAAATTCATGCAAAAATGATAACTCTGCCAACTGCAGAGTTTGGCAACTCCCACAGTGAAGTTGTTCAAAGTAAAACTGCCCCTGATGTCTAGCAGCCTCTCCCTCCATCCGCACCTATACCTATCTTGACATAATGATTACCTGGTGTCCAGTGGTCCCTCCCCCTCCATCCATACCCGATCTTGACATAATGATTACCTGGTGTCCAGTAGTCCCTCCCCCCACCCCATTACCCACCCAACATAATACCACACTTTCCCTGGTGCCTTTGGGAAAGTGTCATTAACATCAGGCCAGTGATTGGTGGTGGGGGGGGGACCAGACACCAGGGAAAGATCAGGCTGGCTATCAGTGGTGAAGGGAACCACTAGACACCAGAGAATAATCAATATCAGGTGGTGATCAGTGGGGGGAGGGGCAGAATTCACGTTGCTTTGGGATTTTTCCAAGTGCAGTTTACACTTTAAAACACCAAAAAGCCAGGCGAAATTACAAATGGTGAATTTCCTATTCCTGATGATGTCTTAGGATGAAACCTGTTGGAGGTTCAGCGTTGAGGGTGTCTGCCAGTGTCTTTCGAGTGGTGCATTTACTGATTAGCCCTTTTGAGCACTTTTGGGCTTTTATAATAAAGTCTTGGCTTATTAAACACCATTTGGTATAAACCTACTTATTTTGGCAAGGTGGTGGATGGTGCAGAGAATTTACTGTTTGGATTTAATGAATTTCCTATTAAACAGGAAAACTCTGCAAAATGATCCACAGAGGAGGATTTGGTGACATCACCAGAAATTGGGGGTGAATTAAAACATCGCTGCATCTCTAATTGTGATGTTCCATAAACTCTAAGACTGAATTGTCTCCTTGTAACTCACACTGCCCCATCAGTTTATTTTTTTATAATATATGGATAGTCCTATAGTATTTTTTGGGTTGATACAGTGCAACCTCGATTATCGGAACTGTCTGGGAGACATCAGATCAGTCTGGATGACTGGCAGTTCAGAAGATCAGGGTAACATTAAATTTAATGGCATTCTGTCTTTTAAGGTCATATGAGCTCCCTCCTGCCCTTTCCTACCTGCTAGGCAACAGAAACCATCAGCACTCAGCCCTGCCCCCCCACTAGTCTTCCTGCCTACTGCTATTATCTCTGATCTCCAATCCCCAGGATGGCATTTAAGTACAACTGCTTAACAGCATGAAAGAAGAAGCACTCACTGAACTGCTTCCTACTCTCTCCTACCTCTCAGCAACAGAAACAGTTGGCACCCTGCCCTTCACTGAGCTGAAATGCAAAATGGCATGAAAGGAGAAACACTTGCTGAGCTTCCTTCAACTCTCTCTACTATGGCTGAGAAGCAGAAATAGTTGGAACTCAGCCCTGCCCTCCACCAAGTTGAATTGCAAAACGCCACATAAGAAACACTCATTCATACCATGTCAACCATTTTATGTCATTTTATTGCCAGATCCACAAAATATTTAGTGAGTGCTGAGAACCTGCTGAAACCAGCAGTCGAACACAGCACTGGGAACAAGACTATGAGACTACTGCACTGAAAACAGCTGTTTAAGTTTAAAAATCAAAAGTAAACCTCTGCCTCTATTTTCATTACCCTGTATGTGAGTTAGTGAGCTAGATGCATACTACAACTGACAGTTAAAAAGATTTGGTTAAACTTTGAGACTGGAGCACTATAATGTATCATGGTTTTCTGTTACAGTATTTTGCAATAATCCACTATTGGTGATTCACAATTGATGATAATCCACACTTAGAAATGGATTATCAACACATGTCAATCAAAAAGCATGGCTTATCAGATTTTGAAAGTGTTGTTGTTTGTGGTTATTGGCCTACGCCACATAATATACTGAAATATCCGAAATGTAAAAACTATGCAAAATGTTTGCCTGCCTACAGTATAACACAGTCCGTTTAAATCTTGAGGCCTAAGATTTGGTACCCATACCCATGTTGTACAGTTTCTTAAATCTTGAAACTGTGAAGCAACTTAGAGAAGAAATTATAAAATTTGATGAAAATGACTGAAAAATTTATTTTGATGAAATGTTTGATCGTGTACAGTATAACTCAACCGCCTTTACATTGGACACTTGATACATTTATAAATGTGGAAAGAACCTGCATACCTGCCAGATTTAGTAACATTTGGATGGGTGCTTTTAAAATTACACCATATTAACTAAATTCAAATTTTAGTAAAAATTTCACAGAATGTTTACAGAAATTCCAAGGAATTTCATGGACTCAGAATAGTACTACTGCCGGAATTCTGCCAGTGGAATTTACATTCTACATAGCTCTAATAGACTGTCTTTCTCCTCAGAACTTCAATATCTGCCCTGGAATAATTTGGAATATATGGGCAATGCATTTATTTATTGCATTTTCAGAGTTCTGGTAACTTGTTTCCTTTCAGTACTTTACTTTTTGTTGCTTTCATAGGGTCAGTGAAGCTCAAGAACTAGCATGTGGACAACTCATTGTTAAACCAGTTCCAGTTCCATTCAGTCTACCTTTTCATGTGGTCTTCTTTTATCTATCTCTGATTCACTTTCTTAGCCTTCCTTTCAAAAAACATGTAAATAACTACTTAAGGTCTTCTGTGGAAAAATGATTGCTAGGACATTAGTGAGGGAGAAGCAATGCTTTAGATTTATTTTACTGACAGTTATATATGGGATAATGCCTGGGATGTGGTTGTTAACCATGCTATAATCACCTCAAGCAGCTGCCAGGACAACCTAGTAAACCTTGACAGCGTAGCTCAAGAAGTTTACAGTTGTCTTGGCAACCACGAGAGATGATTACAGACGTGGTTAACAAACACATCCCAGGCATTTTCTTTCATAGTGTATGGGGGAAACACATTTAGTGACTGAGATCAAAACTTACATTTATAAAACAGTATGCACTTACCAGTCAATCAATCAATCAGTCAATCAATCAATCTTTTATTGTTGACCATATCAATCAAAGACTTACCAAGACAAGCATGAGTCAGGAAGGTCATTTTGGCATGTTTATTTGAGCCCAACAATTGGTGATCATACAGCAAAATACAGACTGTACTAATGCTAAGTTAAATATCTATGTCTAAAAGCCCCAGTAAAACAAAGAAGAAACATCTTCTTGATTAAAAAAGAACAACGGATAACTTAATTAAATATTTAAAAAAAATGCTCTTTGGTCTAAAGTTCTGATTGGTCACCACTGATCACGTTGCTTCTAGTTTGTGCCTAGTGTCAGTTCAGCGTTGTCTTCGAGGGTGGGGGGGACATCGAGGAGCTGGCAGCACATCACGACCCAGAACAGAGGAGGCATCAAAAAAGGTAATTTGCCACTGCTCTAAGTACTACTGCTGGACTGTAACTGTCAGATGTGAATGGGTGTTTAAACTGTTGGCAGGGACTACTGATCGCCATTCTTTTGACAGAGTCATGCCACTTGTTGACATTCTCATCTATAATCCCATCGCTATGACGTACTCAAGCAGGGATTACAGGATACTGACATCATAGCAAAGGGATTACAAGGTCGTAAAATGCTTGAATACAGATGGTAATAAGCACTCCCCATACATTATGGTGAGAAACACCTCCTCATATTCCATTGCATCAAGTATGGAGTGGGCATCAGGATACTAGGGTGGACAGCTTAGATATGACCCGTTGCCAGTACAGTAATGAGAGTGAGCAGTAAAACTCTACTTTTTTTTTGTCAACTTTATTTAACCTGCTACCTCATCTCTCTGGTGAGGTCTCACAATGACACTTTCTCCCACCCACCTGAAGTCCGCCACTGCCATTCTATGATATATATGGTAGACACATTCTATGGTAAGTTCCTTTACTTGGCCCAGGGTGAGTTGTACGTAAACAAACATATGAGGAGAGGTTGAGGTAACTGAACATGTACACTCTGGATGACAGAAGGTAAAGGGGGGATATGACTGAAATCTTTAAGTACATTAAGGGCATAAACAGTGCTTGTATGGAGGGCATCTTTAAATTAATGGCGAGATGTGTGTAGCTATAATGTTTCACTCCATGGGTAATGGGGTACTGTTAGGACAGTTTATTGAATGGTTCCTCTTATAGGACTAAGTCAGAGTTATGTTCAAAAAGGGAGGGGACTGTATGACTAGAGTAGTAAAATTTCTCAAAGTTTCTTATTAATTTTGTTAATTGTCCTGATGTTTCGCAAAAACATCAGGGCAATTAACAAAATAAAGAACTTTGAGAAATTTTACAACAGCCTGAGTGGAGTAATTTTGGTCCCACCCCATCTTTAACTTAAGAAAGGAGGGTAGGGCTGGCCTAGTAGAGCTGAGGGTTGAGGCACTGGAATGCCACACCTTGAATCATTCAGGTGACCTGAGTTCGGCAGCAAGTTTGTGTTGCCTGGGGCCAGCCAGAGGGAGAGTGCAGGGCTGGATCGAGTTGCCGGATGGCAGCTCTCCTCTCCGGTGTGGGAAGTGAGGTTACCCGAGCTCTTGGCTGCCTCCCGGTGGAAGTCAAGTGGCAAAGCCAAGCCCAAGGGAGACCTGGCAATAGGCCGGGTGGGAGGAAGGGGCCATCACTTCAGCCATGCCTCTCCATGCAAGCGCAACCGCATTCTGTGGTCCCAGGTTAATAGGAGAAAACCAGAAAAATGTTTGTCTCCCCTGTTGCCAAGTAAGGTGCAGGGGCAACAGGGGAGCAAACAACTCTATAAAAAAAAAAAAGAAAGGAGGGTAAAACAAGGGGACATAACCTTACATGTAAATTCGGTTAATATAGCATTCACCTTGAGGCAGCATGAACATTCTAGTGCTATGTCTATGATAGCACAATGATTGCAGGAGCCCCAATATAAACAAAAAAGAGGCAATGGAAAGAAGTAAACATGCCATTAAAGTACACACAGAAGCAAAACCAGCATGCACAAAGAGCATATATAATGTGTGATGCAACAAAAGTGACATGCATCTGTCATGTCCATATGAAATTGCTATTTTCACAGTTTTGTTTTTACTACAGTCTCACCCTAATTCCACAAGCTTCTGTTTAGTCATACCAGATGGGAGTTGGGGAAACATGACTGCCCTGATGGAGGTGGGGAACCTTGGTGAACAGTGGCTGGCAGGTAAGTGCCATTGTATGTTGGGGCTATCTGGTAAGAGAGAATTAAGAAAATTAACATGTACAAAAAAACCCAACAAATGCACAACATCATTGTGCATACCTGATAACAGATGCAACATGTCTACAACAGGTAAGCAAGAAGACACAACAGGGTGCGTGTTAGACACTTTAACACACAGCTAGGAGGCATAGTGAGGCACGAGGCCACAGGCCTAGTATGTCCAGCCTCCGAGCCATGTGTTAAAGTGTCTTACACACATCCTGGAGTGTCTTATTGCACTTATGAAATGGTTATCTAAAATATAGATGTATGTGTTAACTAAAATGCATAATATTTCATAGTAAAAAATTGACATCTTTGTCCTGCTTTTTCATAAAATAGTTCCTCGCCTGTTTTTTTTTTTTGACTTGAGGACTTTTGAGCTGCTAAGGCATCCTTGCTTGTATTTCTGTAGTTATCATGGCACCCCCCCCCCCAACTAGCAGTAGTTATATTTCATTTAGTTTCAACAAGAAATTCTATTGTGTATATATCATATTTGTACGTTATGTCAACGTATGGCGCTTGGGAGAACAAGCTGCCTTTGTTTAGAGGACATGAGAGAAAGCCATTATGCAATGTAGAAGTGAAGAATGAAAGTGGAAGAGTTCTGTAACTGATGCATTAAGCTGTCATCTGAGGTACAAGTTATGTTGGTTTTCTCTTTTTCTGATTTTCTTTTTCTGTGGCACTAAGGGAGTGAAGTATCAAGTGTCCAGTTGCTCATTTAGTTAGAGAGAGAGAGAGAGAGAGAGAGAGAGAGAGAGAGAGAGAGAGTGGGCGGAGGAGCTGCAAGAAAGCAGTTCAGCCGTACAGTGAGCAGGCGGACAGGGACTGTTATCCTGGCACTTTTTATTTTTTGTTTGTTAATGGTGCAGGTCTGAATTTCGTTTAGAGATATGCTGACAGATCGAAAATACAGCCTGGTATTTCACTCACAGTTGGTGAAAACAAGATGGATGATTTTCAATTTGCCAACATTCTAACTGGCATCTTTACTAGGATCAGTGCCCACAGGGCACTGCTGGTCCTTTTTTCTGTGTGTAAGAAGGAAAATCATACAGGTATGGACCAACCAGGATGCCTAAATACTGATGCCCATTTATTGTACTGATTCCTGCATCATGACATGTGGTCATCAAGATGATGACACGGAAATGGACAGCACAACCAACATGACAGGGATTTGGAGTACATGTATACTGTTTCGACGACCTGTCGTGATCCCCGTAAGAGGGTCCACTGTACAGGCTACAGCTGTCTCCCATCAAGTGGTGTGGAGGGCTGATGTACCTTGGGACCAGGAGGCACAGAACTGCCAGCAAGGGGAGAATAAACAGAATAAAACAAGCATTTGTTACTGCTGAATGTTTCCTTGCATGGTTTATGTGGCAGATGTGTATTGTGTTAGTTAAACTTCTGGTTGGAGGAAAAGCCTGCCTGTACTATGTTTTGACAACCTGTCATATTTTGGACAGCAGCTGAAAACAGAAGCTCAGGTAATAATAAGGCTATGTTGAAAATGTGGGGTGCATCGCCAGCCCAGTGGCACTGAAGGTTGAGACACTGGAAGCCACACCTTGCGCCATGCTGGTGACCCATGTTCAGGAGCAAGCGCAGGCCACAGGGGATCAGTAGGGGAGGAGAAAGACTGAACGCCCCAGGGACAGCTCTCCTTTTCTGGGGAGAGGGGCGACCAGTTGTTGGTGCACACCTGGCCCCTAGTGGCAGCTGGGGGCTGGCACACCGACACTGCAGACATTGGGTCAGAGGCAGGGCAGATGCCTGACAGGGTGCGCTCACGGGAACATGTGCGGCTCTGTCACCGGCATCCTTGTACACTCTGCCCCTGAAGGGGAGAAACTAGGAGGATAAAAGCTCACAGCAGATGATGGAGGTAGCTTGCAGGTCCCACCCCGAATAGTCATGGCGCTGACCACTGTACTGGATCTGGTCTTGGTGGGGGTGGGCCCCCTCACCTACCCCACTGGGGAGGTAAGCCCTGGGGTAGCTGGTCAGGGTCAGCTGGTGAACATCAGGGGGCGGAGCTGGGTCTCCTTCCAAATAGAGAGAGCACGTCATGGAGCAGAAGTACAAATAATTTAAAAAAAATGTAGGGTGCAAATATTTAAGATTTACACAGTTACTAGCATGCATGCCAAAATTGCAACAAGTGGCCATAGCTTTGTCATTTATTCATATTTTCATCCTAAACGTTGAACATTGTCTTCTTACTACCCCACCTCATGAACCCTGTAGGTGAAATGTTTCAAATCCATTGGAAAACGGTATTCCACGCCACAGGTGCAAAAACACATAATGGGCAGGATGTGAAAAATGACAGCTATACTGGTCATGAGGTGGTGACATAAACAGACTATACTGAAAATTTGGAGTGAAAATATTGAAAATTACTAAAGTTACATGTGTGCGTAGAAAATTTTGAACGACCAGGTGTAACTCGGCCATTTTTTGGAGTTGTTTCACCATGTTTTCAACATGGTCTTTTAGGGACCCCACCTCATGAAGAGTGCCACTGTCATTTTGTTCACTTATCCTGAAAGGTGACTTCGCAGAGCGACCGCACCATTCTGTGCCACAGGTGCGAAAACACATTTCAGGTCAGATGTGAAAAATTACAACTGTACTATTCATAAGAAAGTATTACAAAAATGGCAATGTTGAAAATCTGAAGTGAAAATATTAAAAACTAGCAAAGTCAGGAGCATGCATAGAAACTGTGCGATGCACACTCATAATGCAGTTATTTTCTGGAACTTTTTCACCAAATTTTCAACATGGGCTTTCTGGGACCCCACCTCATGAACAGTGGCACTGTTGTTTCGTTAATTGGTCCTGAAAGGTGATTCTGTGCAGTGACCACAAAATCACCTTTCAGGACTGAGTAGCAAAATGACAGTGATAGTGTTCATGAGATGGGGTCCTGAGAACCACATGTTGAAAAAGTGGGGCCAAAATTCCTAAAAATGGTTGAGATATCAACGTAAGTTGAAAACCTCATTGACTGCCATTATATGGTGCTTACCTTTGAATTTTCAGTTTGCCGGTCGGCTTTGAAGAGTGCAGACTTGTCCTGGTCCTCAGAAGATGACAGTGCAAACCTCCGGAGGTAAGTATGGGTAAGGGCGGGGTGCGGGAGGTGGGTGCTCAGTGGAGGTGGAGATGGGGGAGGGGACTAGGGAGATGATTTAGGAATTATTTTTGTACATGTTAAAAAGAAAAAGAGGTTGGGGACAGTTTTCTTTATTTACAGGTACAAAAAAAAATTGGGCACACTGGGGCAGGCTCCCAGTGTCTCACATGAGTCGGGGGGGTACATGATGCCAACACGGGAATTAGGCACCTTGATATTGGCATGGGAACAGAGGGTGCAGGGCAGACAGCACACAGTGGGAGGCAGCAGGAGGGTTTAGTGAAAGATGCTGGCCAGTGGAGGAATGGAGGATGCATGTGGGGCAGACTGCAGCAGTGAGAGGGAGCGGGAGGGTTTAAAGACTTGCAATGCCAGCTATGCAAATGAGAGGAATGAAGCACACTCTCTCTCATTGGTGCGGTTCATTTCTTTCAAGTGTGAGCCGGCTCCCCGCTGTGAAATTCTGACAGACGTCACACTCGGCTTCAGTGATCATTGGTGTGTCAGGGTCGCGCCCACTGTACAGTGCTCTGCATTGGACTTTTCCCTGACACACCTTTCAAAAGCAATACTGTTCCAAGGTGTTTCTTGCAAAAGTGCAAGGAAACACAAAAAAGTGAAATCCCATCTCAGGCTGATCAATGCAGGGGTTGAAATTAAAGAGCTAGTGTACTGCCTAAAACTAACACTAGATTTTAAAAGCAACCAGCCGCTGCCTTTTGTATCTGAGGTACTTTTTCTTTTCCCTTTGATTAATTTGAAGATTGTTTAACTGACGCAAGTAGGTGAGATATGGGAAACAGCTCTTAGCCTGGCAGCTGACATATCTACCTCTACTGCTCCCCACTACATCATCTGCATTGTTACCTCGCTGACTGTGATATCACTGTTGCTTAGGAAAAGCCATTTAATGACTGCCAGGTCATTCACTTGTGATATCACTTTCAGTGACATCACCATGCTGATGATGTAGTGGGGGGCCATGCAGATAGATAAGTTAGCTGACAGGCTAAGAGCTGTTCCACACATCTAGCACAATATTATCACATAGAAGACCTTCCATCTGGCAAAAGGAAAAAAAAAATACTTCAGAAATGAAAAGTTACAACTGACTACGTCTTAAAATTTGTATCATTTACCTGTCTGTCTGCTTTGGCTGCACTAGCTCTTTAAGACATCCACTGTAAAAACAAAACTAAAAAAAACTGTCTTACTCCAGCACCAGTTAGAGCTGGGACAGAGACATATGAGATCATTGCAAACACAAGGCTGGCTGCTTGAAACTTAAACACTCAGTTTGTAAATGCTGTTACAAATATAAATATATAGCATGGATGTTACTGAGGCATGTAAAAACAGAAAGATTGCAGGGATAATAACCTTTACCAGGTGAATAAATTCCATTTGCCAACAGTGAGAGAGAGAGAGAGAGAGAGAGAAAGAGAAAGAGAGAAAGAAAGGCATGCATACACACATTACTTTCAACAGCTGGAACAGCACAGGCTGTGGATGCTTGAAATACCAAAGCCACTCTGATAAATAGAGGTCAACATGCTGGGCACCTACGTCAAAGACAAATGCAAAGCCATGACTGGGTTTGTTTTTTGTTTAGAAGTAGGCGCACATTCCACTCACCAAGCTAAAACTCTGACATAATTAGGCTGGCTGATAATTGGTCTGCTACAGACCTGCCCATTAAACACTGCTCTGCATTGGAGGGTCAGTATCACACCCCTTAAAAGCCGATATCATAGGAAGATGTTTGCTTGCTGCATGCAAACACGCATGGTAGACATTAAAATGGTACAGTTTATTTTGACTCCCAGGCAGAAAGATACTTTGTGTGAGTTGCCTGCCCTGGGAAAAAGGCATGAGCTGCTCTTCACTGTTACTGGCAAAAACAGAACTTGTTGACAATAATGATGTAAACAAACTGCTTGTTTTCTGCTGCATGATAGGTGCTTTTACACTACTGGATCTGCACCGGTGCCAGCGGTGCAGATGAGCTGCGGAGGTGCACATCCAGAAATGTAACGATCTGCCAGAGCATTACTAGCCACTTCACTCCATTGCGTTGCAGCCCAGAGAATTCCCTGTTTTTTTGGGAATGTGGACTGGAGTGGACTTGTGTAGGTGTTTTTTGCAAGTGTGTAAAAACACTACACTGGTGCATTCTTATTCACTAACCCCTGCACCAGAAATGCCCCCTAAACACAGGAAGGCCATAGGGAACACTGCATAAATGCTGCAAGTAAAAGAAGTGGACAGCAGTGCAAATGGAGCAGAGGAAGACAATATAGACAGCAATGCTCTACATAAATAATAATGTAAAAGAGCCATATGACTAGAAAGACTGTGTGTGCGTGTGTGTGTGTGTGTGTGCACGTGCCAAGATTTGTTAATAATTATGGTTGGCAACAGTCAAACTTTCATGTACTGAGACTAGGGAGAGACACCATCAAATATTTATTTATTTGCTTATTTATTTATTACAATTTATTAACCCAGAATAAACCAACTGGAATGAAACATATTATTTTTAATGTAGTTCTGTTTCTATCCAGTTTTACAACTGGGGCACTGAAGCTCAGGGTAGTCATAGGACTTTCTCAAGGTCAAACAGTAAGCCAAGGACTGTGGTGGGATCTGAACTTGTGATCCCCCTCATTCCTTTTCATTGCTCAAGCCACTAAGCCACAATGTCTTCTAGATGCAACTTATTGCCAGTGAGAGCCAAATGGTAAACCTTCTACAGCAGGTCAGCAGACAGCCTTGCTTGGAGAACAGTAGTGAAAGCAATCTTTCCATAGCATTATAAATAAGAAATGCTTCCTGTGTAATGGGTGTTTACTCACCTGGTAAAGGTGATTGTGTTGGTTGACATCCATGGCACTCCAGACATTACATTGTGGGTTTTAGCCCACCTGATAGGCTAGTTGATGCACATGACTCTAGGATCAAATTTCTTGTATATCCAGGACCCAGAAGCCCTTGTTCTCCAGTTCGAATCTTCCATAGCTGAAATCAAGATTAGTAAAACCACGAAAAACCACTAAAAAACTTAATCAATAATACAGTCTGAGACAATATCTGTGGGTGGCCAACTGACCCTTTTTTATTTACCTATTAATACAATCTAAATTCGACCGTATAACTGGTCGATGGCAGACATCTTGCATGTCTTTAGTGAGGTCTAGAATCATTCCCCCAATTTACTTTATCTGCTTAAACCATTCCTGGTCACTCTGAGCACTCTGTCTGGAGTGCCGTGGAGTGTGATGGATGTCAACCAACACAATCACCTTTACCAGGTGAGTAAACACCCATTGTGATTGGTTGACCATCCATGGCACTCTAGACATTACATCATGGGTAGATAAGCAGCAGTACTGTACCCTAGGGAGGGAGGCAGAGCAGTCTAGGAGTGAGAGGAAGAGCTGGCGGCTAAGACAACCTGAGAGATGAAAGTGGGCTGTAGCTTGTATAAGTGATCTAGCCTGTAGTGTCTGGCAAAGGTATGGATAGAAGTCCAGGTTAGCACTTTGCAGATGTCTTCTGAAGACATGTTAGCCCTTTCTGCCCAGGAGGTAGACACTGTTCTCGTAGAATGAGCCTTAATACCCTCTGGGGGCATCAGTTTCTTTGCCTTGTAAGCCTCCTGAATAGTTCTCTTGAGCCAGCCAGCAATGGTAGTTTTTGAGGCTGCTCTACCCTGTTGCTGTCCTTTTGTGACAATGAATAATCTCTCTGTCTTGCGTAAAGGCTGTGTTCTAAAGATGTATGTGGACAGGGTGACTCCTACATCCAAGTGGTGTGGAATAGGCTTATCGCTGAGGTGTGTGTCCCCTGTAAAGGTCGGCAATTCAATGGGTTGTTCCCTATGGAATGTCAAAGCGACCTTCAGTTGCAAGGCTGGTACCATGCGCAGGTGTACCCTGAGGTGTGAACATGGTGTAGGGTTCTCTGCATGACAGCACCCCCAGCTCTCCGATCCTCTGAGCAAAGCAGATGGTTATGAGGAAGCAGGTCTTACGACCCACCCAGAACAGATTTACCTCATGTAATGGTTTGAAAGGGGCTGTGCTGAGGGAGTCCAATACTGATGACAGATCCCAGGGGGCGAAAGAGGGTCTGACTCTGGGTCGCAGTACTCCGACCGCCCTAAGGAAACATATCTCATCTGGGTGTGCATCTGGGCTGTGCCCGCTAATGGACCCAATGGCTGATCTGATGGCAGATAGCTGTACCCTAAGAGGGGAGTGGGCCAATCCCTTTTCTACTCCCTGTTGAAGGAATAGGAGAATGGTAGACATGTCTGCTAGCTCCAGGTCCTTACCCTTGCCTCGGCACCACTTCACGAACACCGACCATTGTCTACTGTAGGTAGAGGTGGTGGAGGAACGTCTGGACTGCAACATTGTGGAGATGACTGATTCATGATAACCTGCTCTCATCAGTCTCTTTCTCTCAGGAGCCAGGCTGTGAGCTTCAAAGTCTCTGGTGCAGGGTGGACCACGGGTCCCTGTGTCAGCATGTATGACTGGTAGGGTAACCTACGTTTGTCCATGGCCATGGCTATTACCGTGGAAAACCAGGCTCTCCGTGGCCAATAGGGTGCCACTAGGATAATGGTTCATCAAGATGTCCAGATCTTGACTAGTACTTGGGGTAGTAAAGGAATTGGAGGGAAGACGTACGTCCAATCCGGAGACCAAGGTTGGGACAGGGCATCGATTCCCTGTGAGTGGGTTTCCCTGTACCTTGAGTAGAATCTGCAGACCTGCGCATTCTCTGCTGTGGCCATGAGATCCATGGACACGGGTCCCCAAGCCTCCTGAATCAGTTGAAAGAGACTGAGGTGGAGGTGCCACTCCCCTGGGTGTACTTGCTGTCGGCTGAGCCAATTTGCTTGTACGTTGAGCTTGCCCGTGAGATGGACTGCGCTGATGTGTGTGAGGTTGGCCTTGGCCCAGTTCAGGACCTTTGTCGCCTCTCGCTGCATAGCTCTGCTCCTGGTGCCCCCTTGCTTGGCAATGTATGCCATCATGACCTGATTGTCAGTGTGGATCAAAATTGACTGACCTGAAATGGAGGCTCTGAATGCCCTAAGGGCATGGAATACTGTCCTTATTTCTAGGACGTTGATGGACAACCTTGCCTCTGAGGTTGTCCACTGGACCTGCACAGATAGGTCACCCAAGCACACTCCGCAGCCTAATAGACTGGCATCCGTCTCTATAGAGGAGTTGTAAGTTGCTTCTAGTAGAAACCCTCGTGTGAAGTTTGAGCTCACTGTCCAACAGGCTAGTTACTGTCTCACTGAGAGTGGTAGTGGGATTCTGACCTGCAGGTTGTGTTCGTTTGGAGATCCCAGTGATAGGACATAATTCTGTAGGGGTCTCATGTGCCACCTGGCCCAAGGAATCAGGTCAATGCAAGATGCCATGCAATCTAGTAACTGGGCTACTTGGCCTATAGTTGGCCAATGGCAAGCTTTCAAGTGACGAGACAGGTTTACTAGGTTGTCCACCCTTTTCTGGGATGGTTTTGCCCATCCTAGTGATGTGATGATTTCCACCCCAGGGGTTCTATCTGTTGTGCTGGCACCAGATGGCTCTTGGCCTCGTTCACTACCCAGCCATGCTCCTCAGGTGCCCTCAGTGTGAACTGGGTGTCCTGATGTAACCGTTCCCTGGAGTGAGACCAGATCAGTCAGTCATCCAAGTAGGGGATGATATCCAGTCCCTGTTCTCTGAGTCTGGCCACCAGTACTACTGACACCTTGGTAAATACTCTTGGTGCTGAGGTAAGACCGAAGGACAGGGTCTGATATTGGAAATGCTGACCAAGGATGTGGAAACAGAGGTATTGTCTGTGCTTTGGTCTGATATGTATGTGAAGGTAGGCATCCTTCAACCCTATGGATGTGAGGTAGTCGCCTAACCGGATACTGCGTAGGGTAAATTTTAGGGTCTCCATTTTGAACCTTTGAGTAACTACATGTCAATAGAGGTGCTTCAGGTCCAGAATGGGACATAGTTCCCCTGTCTTCTTGGGCACGAGGAAGAAAATGGAGTACACTCCCTGTTTCTGTTTGTGGGGGGGGGGGGCGACCTGTATCGCTCTGTTCTGCATCAGATCCAACAGGATTTGTTGGACCTGATGAACTGTTGCCATCTTTTTGGTGATGGGGGAACTTATAAACCTGTGTGTGACTGGGGATTGGGATAGTTCTATGGAGTAACCTCTCGATATCACCTCTTGGACCCACCTGTCCGAGGTTGTGTTGTACCACTGGTGTTTGAATAGCATCAATCTTTTTCCCACTGGAGGGCACAGCTCCCACTTGCATGGGGCTCTGGCAATGTAGTTGTTGTTTGCCTCTATTCCCTCTTCCTCTTTCTCTGAACTTGGATCCACAGGATCTGAAGGAGGAAGGCTTCTTAGGTATGGGTGAAGGAACTGGGGTATCCTCTTTGTGCTCTTTTGCCTTGAAAGGAATTGTTCTGGTAATGATTCTCCCTGTGTGTTTACTGGAACTTGTTTTCCCCCCTAAACCTCTGTTTACCAGAGGGGAGATAAGTAAGCCTGTTTTTGTTTTTGAGTAGGTCTTTACACTCCTTCTTCTGTTTTAGGAATTCCTGTAAGCCCTGCCCAAATACATGCTTGCCCTTCATTGGCAAGTTTTGCAGCAGTATCTTGGATTCGTTGTCGGCCTCCCATAATTTAAGCCACAATGCTCTTCTGGTGTGGTTAGTGATGGCTGTGGCCCTGGCGTTCAGTTTCAGTGTGTCCACCGCCATGTCCGCCAGGTACTTAGCAGCATCCAGTGTGCACTCTAAAAGTTCTGCCTCTCTGGATTTGGGGTTTGCCTGCTCAAGGAGCTCCTCAAGCCAGTGAATTTGGGCACATGTAGTGTAAATGGCAGTAGCTGAAGCTTTGGCTGGCATTCCCTTGATTTTTAAGACCTTTTTCAACATATCCTCCACTCTCTTGATCCTTTAAAGATATGGTTCCTCATGACAGTATGGTTTTCTTGCTGAGTGTCGCCACCTGAGGATCAATCGTAGGGACTGTGCACAAGTTGCTGGCCTTGTCCTCCTGAACCAGATACATGTGATCCAAGTTTCTCTTGTTTTACATTCTGCCAGGTTCTGTGGATTGCCACTCCTTGTTGAAAATGTCGTCAATCGCTGGGCATACTGGGAAGGTCTCCTTGATGGTGGTCTTTTGCTGAATCATGGGGTCTAGTTTTAACTCTGTTTTGTCCTCTTTGACCTCAAACCCCATAGTGGTCTTGACTATCCTCATCAGGCCTGGAATCATGTCAAAAAAGCATAGCTTTGAAGTGAGGGATGGTGCGGATTGTGGCTCCATTTCCTCCTCATCGGATGCCACTCCATTCTCCTTGTCTGGCATCTCTTTGTCCCCACTGTTTTCTCTGGAATCTGACTTATGATTGTCTGGTGATGGTTCGACTGGGTTTGTACGGTCCCCAGTGGCCTCCCCTGCATTATCTGGTTCTGGTAGCAGTGTGGTTGGTGCTTTGTGCTGGCTGAGGGATTCTAACTTCTGCATTATCTTCAACATAAAATTCTGTTGGCTCTCCATCATGGCTACCATGGACTGTTGGTTCTGAAGTAAGCTAGCCCCTGGATCCATTCAAGTAGAGCCACTGGGCCCTGGATTGCTGAAGCCCATGACTGGGTTTGCTCCAGTGACATGTCGTCATGGTGGAGGCAGGCGGGGAGTAGTGGGTCCAGAGCATGGGGCATCAGGATAGGGCTGCAGGAAGTGCACTTCTTAGTCTTGACCATCTGGTGGAGAGAGGAAAGGGAGGAGTATTGTTAGGACAGGGTAGCAATGGGCCTCCAAACCAGTGGATGCCCCATAGATGGTGCTTAACCGCACTATTATCTCGCACTGGTTACCCTAGGAGAGAAGGGTAAGTGTGCAAGGGTGCTTTGCTCGTAACGTTAACCCTCTGAGTGAGTAATATAGCCCTTTGGTCGCTAGTGCAGGGGGACTGAGTCATAGATGGAGGCTAAATGGGTTGCTGTAGGGAGGGACCCATAGCAGATAGTATGGAGGGTTGCTACAGTGAGGGACCCAGAAGGATGAAGGTAACTGTGGAGGTCACTATGGGAGAGGGACCCCAAAGTGTTTGATATTGGTATAGAGGGTCACTTTAGTGAGGGACCCAATAAGGTGAAGGAGGTTGAGGGGGTCGCTATAGAGAGGGACCCCAATTTTGTTGCTGTGGGGGTGTAGGCCATATTAGCCCAAGAGGTGCTGTAGGCTAGGCCTACTTCTGTAAGAAAAGCCTGTCTGAGGGCAACAGAAGAGGAGCAATATCTCCAAAAAATACAGGTGAGGTTGAGTTTGCCTCATATATGAGCCACCTGTCTCCACTTGGGAGGGGAGAGCTGTGGGCTGAGTGCACCTAATATATAATTAAGGAGATCTGGGATCATAGCAGACTGAGACTGTACCAGCTACCCCAAAAGACTTTTTTTCTTTCTTTTAGTCCACTGTGCACCTTGCGATAAAATACGCTGCACCAACTTGTTTTCTTTTTTTCCCTTCTGGAATGGTAGTAAGGGCACCCCTCCCCCCCCCACTAGACTTCAGCATCAGTGTCAGGACTTTGGGAGGTAGGCCACGGCCTAACCATGCAGCCGAGTGGAGTGCATGAGGAGCCAGCAAAAAGTTTGTTTTAAAAAAACAAATTTTTCTTTACTTAGATTCCTGTGTTAAGTAGCTTGTACTCTTTTTCCCCCAAGGGATAGTAACGGCAGGAGGCAGAAGCCGAGTTGCCGATCACAGGAGAGCGAGCTAAAGGGGGGGGACTACATGGCGTTCGGCGCTAGCACCAAAAAAGGATGTTATCCTCGTCAGGCAAGCTCCTGAGCTGACAGAAGGAATTGCAGTAAAATATCCCTTTACTCACAAGTAAGGGGAGGGAATCCTTTAAATTTAACATCATTATTTACTCGCAATGCTTCTGGAGCGAGAGAAGGATTCGAGGGGAGGCCTGGCTGTAAACCGTGCGATCACCCGGCTGGCTGGGCGCAAACAAGGAAATCAGCTCAGTCTTTCAACAGATCAATTTTAAAAAACAGATACTTGGAAAAAATGGCAGCACAAGAAGATCAGCTCAGTTGTGTTAAACTTGACAACATAAACAGAATACTATGGAAACAGATAGTTAGAAACAAATGGCAGTGCAATGCTAGACCATGAAACAGATAGCTAGAGAAAAACAGCAGTGCAGTGCTAGGCCATATAAACACTGCCATTGACTCATTTTGCAGCAAAACAAAATAAAATTGACAATGCTTGCAGTATTTTGTAAATAAATAGCATTCAAACAGGTATTCATTTCCTCTAAATGAGGTAGCCTTATTAAACAGTTGTTTGAGAATAACAAAAAACGTGGGTGCAATTACTCCAAACTCATTGCAGAACAGTAACAATATATAAATTCCTTACATCTTAAAAAGTGTAGGCCTACCTTCCTAAAGTAGAACAACAGGGTCTCCTGGTGTGCTAGTAGCCTGATCAGATGCACAATTTGAACTGGAGAAGAGGGGCTTCTGAGACCTGGATATACAAGAAATCTGATCCTAGAGTCATGTGCATTAACTAGCCCATCAGGTGGGCTAAAACCCATGATGTAATGTGTGGAGTGCCATGGATGGTCAACCAATCACAATGTTGGTTTCCTCAGATAAACTGCAATAAACAGGTTTGTGTTTTTCAGAGTATGTTACTTAGGAAATGTTGTTGCAAAATCATCGGTCACTGAAAATAATTTTATTTCAGACCAATTTTCTGTTCCACAACTCTAGCCATCATAAATAGTTTAAGAACATCTTACTATAAAGCTGGCATATTAGCAATTTTAGGATTGCCACCTTTGGATGAGGTGAAAATGGGACAATAAACCATACCCCAGACTCCACCCCTAGCCCCACCTATTTTTATAGCCAATGAGTACTACACAGTGCTTGTCATCCAATGCCATCCCATTTCTTAAATCCTGTCTGATAAAAACAGGTCTGTTTGTTTGTCTGTCTATTTGGGATAATTTCATTTAGCAAGCTCATTTGCAATGATGTCCCATTGTATAAAACAAAACTACAATTCCAGATAAATACACAGTAACAAAAAATACACAATATATCAACAATCTAAGAGGATCTAGATTTCACAATACAAATTTAAATTGCACACTTATCACAATATATTGCACAACTTATCCCTGGGTGCCATATATCATTGGGCTACTACCCTTGCCTGATGACCACAACACATGTTGAGGGACCTGAGCTCTGTTCTCATGATAAATGGGGGTTCTTTCCCAAAACAGAAAAGGAATACTGTGGTGCCTCCACCCTGAGTAAATATATAGTTGGTCTGTTGCTTGTATAGTACACTCCCCCCCCACCTTGGGTGCTATACCTACCCACCTCCTTTTCCAGTCACTCTCCACACAGAATACCATAAACAGTTGCTGCACTTTACTTTGCATGCAGTTTAATGACTATAGCTGATAATATGCTCACTGACAGTTTTAACAGTAATAATAATAAAAGCTTTCTATTAGGGAAAGAGGAATGGGAGATGCAAATTTAAAGCAGTTGCATAACATTGGTAGCTTGGAACAGCAATGAAACACATCAATAACTGTGCCTACCCAACAGCAGCAACACATTTAACTTGCCCACCTCCCCACTGGTACTAATGTCCCTGAAGAGCCTACCTGGGTACCCAGATTAAGGTGCAGGCCTGATCATTGCCATGGATTAGCCAATGTTGGTGCACTTTAGGGCAAGCCTTGTTTTAGTCATGGTTCTGTTGCTCAGTTCACAGGGTCTGGCAATGGCCACAGGTGCAGTCTGTCAAGCCAGCGGGTTTGAGTTGTACAAATAGGAGAAGCAGTCTTAGCTGTTCCAGGGTCTTGCAGCTTGTACCCTCAGGGCTGTTGCAGGATCTGTCAGCTTGTCACGTTCTATCTTGACCCACTGTGAATGCAGATCTTCTGACTCACATTTCTCTATCACAGCTCTTCTGAGTCCAACCCAGGATTCAGGAATACTGTGTAGTGGCTTCCTGGTTCCCAGAGAGCCCAGATCCTAGAAGCGACCCCACAATCTGACTACCCCAAATGGGTCGAGAGTACCCCAGTACTCATGCGTGCTCCCTGTTCCCTGATTGACCCCACTTGATAAGGGCTAGCTGACCTCTTACCTATCTCCAAAGTGGCCTGGACCAGATACAGTCTCTGTCTCCACTTTGATCAGCCCCAGTATGCCGCAATGGCCCTCGGATTCACATTTTCAGCAGGATGTTCTGGAACAGTCTCTGGCAAAACAGTCTGGCCCCATAACAGACTGAGGTTTTTTTCAGGATTTCTACAGAGGTCCCTCTCACTCTGGGGCTTCCAGATGCCAGACAGTTAGGCAAGTCTCTCAGTTTTTGGCTGTGTAAGCCTTAGCCCAACTTCCAAACTTGAACTGGTCACTGACTGTATGCTCTCCTCCTGGCTTTCATTTCCCTTTCAGAAGCCACTGCTCTACTAATAGGGTCCATATTAGTATAGCCGCGGCTTTCATTTCCCCCTCAGATTGCTTAAAGTTTCAAAAACCGGCCCTGCCTGAGACTCTCCCACCCAGGGTCACTTCCCAGAGCTCTGCTTCACAGCCCTTACCTGGCAGTGACCTCCTGGCTTGTACTCCCAAGGTGGGACTGCCTCCACTACTTTGGCACTCCTTGAAAATCAATTGCTGCAAGAGTCAGGCTATGGCATGGAGGATTGGGACCCCGGTGGGCAGAGTCCGACGTGGGTATGGGGCCAAGGGCATCATCACCCTCCAAAGGCTTGGGGTTCTTCCTTGTTCATGAGGTCCACCCCATCCCTCCCACAATGAGCATGATTGTTCAATGACGTCCGGGTAGGGACGTTCATGCTCCCGTGCACATTCCATCTGACGTCTGCCACACTACACCTCCCAATTATTAGATGGAGCCAGCTCAGTACCACCCAGCCACTGCTGGAAGGCACCCTGTTGCCAACCTGTGCATCCCTTCCTCCCCAAGAGAAGGTGAGCTGCCAATGGATGCTCCAACATTCTCCTCCCCTGCCAACTTCCGGTGGCCTGAGCTTGCTCCCAAACACGGGCCGCTTGCGTGGCATGAAGTGTGGCATCCAGTGCCTTAACCCTCAGTGCCACTGGGCTGGCCATTTCAAGAGTTGATAGGTCTGGAAGGATTTCTACTAGCAACACATCAGCAGTGTACCTTGAATTTTGTATTAAAGCTACAGATGTTAATAATCAGTCATTATCACATTTTTTAGAATTTTCTATGATTTGGCAAAATTGGCATTTGTTACTTGCCTCTGCCATTTTGTTTTAAATCCCAGACTGACATATTTCAGAAGACTTCAAATGTGCATACAAAGCATAGCTTTTAAGATCAGAAAAGAAACTCAAATCAAGCTGGAAGACTGGGGAAAAAATCAAATTACCTGGAATGGAGTGCCTTGTGTACTGCTACTCAGGCTGTTCCAGTAACCAGTTGTAATTTGTAGCTGTGCCTCTATAAATTTGACCAATAACTGCTCAAGCACTGGGCCCCAGTGGCTCTCTCCCACTGTGTGGTCTCAGGCCATGGTGGTACACTGCCTGGGCTATGTTCGGGGGGGGGGGGCAGTCTTTTTTTTCTCCTGCTCCTGAGAGAGCTCTATTAAAAGTTAGTGGATCGAATGGCTGAGAGCCACTGAAAGCTAATAAGCCTTCCCTGTACTAGAAACTACCTAGACGGTTGCTGGAGACAGAGTTGCATGCTGAGTGGGACTAGTAACATGAGATGGGTCAGCCCTGCAAGAGCCTGCTCTGCGTCTTGAGCCCTGGGCTGCTTCTGCTTGCTGGTAGCTGAGAGTGACAGGAGTACCTTTTATAGCTGAAACAATTAACTTGCTACTACTACATCCACCTCTCTCCCAACACTTACTTCCAAACATCACTAGGGCTGTGAAGGCACTTTAATAGTAAATTGTGATTTTTAGCCACTTACATCTCAGCAGATTTTCAAGAAACCTTTATAAATGTAATGGGAAGACTTAAATCACATGACTTGGCAAGTTTTGAGAATTTGGCAAAGCGATATTTTTGCTAGAGATGAGCCAGAAATATTAAACTTATTTATTTTTGTTATGATATGGGTAGTTCACATGGCACTCTTAAGCCATGTTTACACAGCTGACCTCGCTCCTTCAGTGGAGCGTTGCACAGCTGCCCTGACACAAAAGATGCTTGTCTCACGTGTCTACATAGTCCCCCTCAGCACCAACGTAAGACGAGCTGGAGAGGGGCTGGGAGTTGGGGCAGTCAGCTGAAGGAAGTGCCCGCAAGGTGTTTAATGTGGGAGCGAGTGGTGCAGCCTGTCCACATGGCTGCTTAATCTGCTCTCTCCCAAATGTGTACACAGACTTTCTGGGAATGCAGAGCAGCTTACTGCAATTCAAGTGTCCACAAGGTGGCATTTGCACTGCAGAAACCTGAACGCTCGGGTTACAGCAGTGCAAATGCTGCCATGTAGACACGGTTTAAGTGCAAGTTTCAAAGATGCATTTTGGCACTTTCTCAGATTTACTTTTTTTCCTAAGTCCACCTGAGAAAGTACATCTACGAAAGTGGGCAGTTACCAGTAGACAAATGGGAACAGTTAAAAAGTGAGAGGAGGGTGGTTGTGAGGGTTGGTGTCACTAGATGAATGTCAAAATTTAAAAGAGTAAAAAAAGAAACAGTTATGACTAAAAATATTCTCACAAATTTCTAGTTGGTATACATCGACAGCTCGTGGTTTTCACAAAGTGGACAAAACCTACATGATACCAACCTCTCTCCCTGATTATGGCACTGGGTGACCCAACCCGGTACTGGATCTGTGACACTATTTGGAGAGGGGGTTACATACCAGTCAATTCTGGCACAAAATTCAAGTTCTTTCAGTATCTTTTAAACCAAATTCAAGTGATATAACACCTGTCAGAGCTATGATTCAAAAGGAAGCATAGTAACAGAGCAGCGTGTCTAAATGTATCCCAGTATAACAATATTAACATTGATTATACTTATAGGAACCCATGATTTGTTGCCAGGATTATTTCACCGAACATGTAGACACCATGTTCTAAGTTTGAAGAGAGATGTAATTTGATTATTTCTCTTTGCAAAAGTTCACATGTAAACAAGCATTTGTCAATGCTGAATGTTTGCTTGCTGGCATTGGCAGTGGTAGTGTAGAAGTTACAGAGCTGCATAATAGGAATGGCAGTGAAGTGTTGAACTGAAGCCAACCCCACCACCACCTTGCAGAGAGTGACAGGCACTGGGTGTGCATTTGGGTCGTCAGGCATAACGGCCACGCCATTTCACCACACCCCACCCTGCAGACACTGAAAAGTGTCACGGTATTCCTTGGGGTCTTTGGCCCTTATGCGTACCCCATTTCATTAGGAAATATGGTGAGATGGGTGCGATATAGGAGAATGGGGTGAACTTTGGGGCCGAAGAGTCCAAGGCATATCTCGATGCCTCTCACTGGCTGCAGGGTGTGGAATGGTATGAGCATCACAGGCAAGAATCCCAAGTCACACCCCTGATGCCTGTCATTCTCTACAGGGTTGGGCATTATGGTTGGAAACCCTAATACCTCAGGCATTTGTTGGTATTTTCACTCCAAATTTTCAACATGTTTTTTTTTGTGACCCCACCTCATGAACAGGGGGAATATCAGTTTGTTAGCCGAAAGCTGCTTATGCACAGCGACTACGGCATTTAGCACCACAGGTACAAAAACATTCCAAACAGGAAGTAAAAAATGACAGCTGTACTGTTCATGGGGAGGTGTAAAAAATGGCAATGTAGCAAATCTGCAGTAAAAATATTTAAAAAAATGGTGACGTCACGAGCGTACATAGAAACTGTGCAATGCACACCCGTAATATAATTAGGTTGGGGATATTTTACAGCAGATTGTCAAGTCAGGCATTTTGGTGCCTCCGATCACGAACAGTGTCACTGTGATTTTCTGTATCTGTCCTGAACAATGATTTCCCACAGCGACCACGCATCTCCGCGCTGAAAGTGTGAAAACACACTTCAGCCATGTTGTGAAAAATGACAGCTGTACTGTTCATAAGGAAGTGTGGAAAAATGCCACTGGTGAAAATCTAGACTGAAAATATTACAATGTCATGAACTTACGAGGGTGCGTGGAAACTGCACAATGCTCACTCGTAACACAGTCATTTTATGGACTTACGTTACCAAATTTTCAACATAGCCATTTTAAGACCTCTGCTCATGAACAGTGTAACTGATTTTCTTAATCTGTCCTAAACATTGCTTTTGCACACCAACAGCACCTATTGTGCGCCTACATGTGCGAAAACATTTTGGGCAACATATGAAAATGACAGCTGTACTGTTCATAAGGAAGCGTAATAAATGGCAATGTTGAAAATCTGGAGTGAAAATATTAAATTTGCAAACTTACGAGCATGCATAGAAACTGCGCAACGCACGCTCATAAAATAGTCATTTTTAGGAATTTTTTCACCAAATATTCAACATAGCCATTTTAAGACCTCTGCTCATGAACAGTGTCACTGTGATTTTCTTAATTTGACCCGTACATTGATTTTGCACACCGACTGCCCATAGTGCGCTACACGGGCGGAAACACGTTTTGGGTGAGATGTGAAAAATGACAGCTATACTGCTCATAAGAAGGTGTGGTAAAATGGCAATGTTGAAAATCTGGAGTGAAAATATTGAAAATTCGTGAACTTATGAGCCTGCATAGAAACTGCGCAATGCAAGTTGTGAACAGTCATGTTTTGCAGACCAATTTTCAATGAGTGACTCCCTTCATGAATGACCACTGTTATGGTGTTATTCAGCCCAAAAGGATTTCACGCAGTGAATGCGAAATCACCCTCCGGGCCTGAATAACGCCATGACAGTGATATAATTCATGAGAAGGGGTCCCTAAAACCTCATGTTAAAATTTAGCACACAATCCCAAAATGCCTGGAGATATGCAACAAAGTTGAAAACCCTATCTAGCCCATTATACAGCTTACCGGCATTTCCTCAGTTCATGTTGGCTTTGAAGAGTGCAGACGAGCCCTGTCCACTGCAGATCGCATGCCGAGCCCAGAGGCAAGTATGGGGTGGGGGGTGGGAGGGGTGTGCAGTGGATGGGTGCGGGTTGTGGGGGGGGCAGGAAGACTGCGTGGGATCGTTTTTTCTTTACAGGGATTTTAAAAAAAAAGACGACGTGGGACGTTTGCCACGCTGGGATGGGCTCCTACTGTGGCACAAGGACGGCTGGGGGGACCGTGGAGCCGACGTGGGATTGGGCACCCCTGTCGGCCATATGATCAGTTGCCATGCTGGGGTGGGCTCCCAGTACTCGTGGGGGGGGGATGAGGACAGTGCAGCCGATGGGGATTGGGCACCTCCGGCTATTCTATGAGTTGCCACGCTTGGGTGGGCACCCAGCGTGGCATGGAAGGTTTGGGGAGAGATATAGCATGTCGATGGGGATTGGGCACCCCTGTCAGCTATACATGTGTGGGGAAGGCACGCAGTATGTGTGCGCTTTGTGTGTGTGTGTGTGTGCATGGTGTGTAGGGGAGCTCGCGCATGAGCAGGCTTACATCTTATCGCTGCTCACTGGAAGGTAGCTCCCTTTTCAACTCGTATGCCACTGGCATTTTGAGCTTGTCATAGACAGCTCCAGCATGCATTGGCTTACAGGGTCCGCGCCTGCCAACACACTGACTGAACTGGAAGAGGGGGTGACACACCTCTGAAATCTCGGATGATGGCACTATGTTTCTTGCACAGGCATGCAAGTAAACATAAAAAATTAGATTAAAGCAAGCATGTCATACTTTTTCAGTACTTTCTATGTGTTAACATGCAAAGCACTCAAAAGGCTTGTTTACACTGTTGATTTTGCAGTGCTTCAACCCATGTGCACAGGTTGATGTACTGCAACGTCAGCTTTGTAGACACTTTCTGGAGTGCTGTAAATGTGCTTCAGATACTTTTTTGGCTGCGACTCAATTCTGAGAGCCAATATCAGAGAAAGCGCAATACCTGATGTTGTGAACTCATTTCTGCTCTCACTCTGATGCAAAACCTTCTCCCAGCATCCTCCACTGAATTTTCAGCCCCCTTCTCAGAACGACCTGCAACTCTGCAAGGACGAGCTGTGTAAACACTGAACTGATGGAGGAGCAGCCAGCACAGCAGGAAGGGAGTGGCACAAATGCAAGAGCACTACAGCCATGTAAACATGACTATTGAACAACAAATTGACTAGAAAGATGAAGGAAACAATGGGATTTTGGCTTTGGAAGTTTAACTAGTACGTGTTTCCTCCAGAGGATCTGACATTAGTCATAGTATGCCATGGCAGTTCCACATAATTGCTTAATGTTTTGTCAGCTGTGTGTGAGGTGAGGCCAGAATGTTGCTGCAGACAGATTCAGCCAAGTGGCTTTCCATGCTGACAGTTCATCTGCTTCAATTGCCTGTGCATGAAATTAGGACATTTGGAGTCCCACTGACACGGGTGACAGGGTGAGGGTGCTGAAACCGGGACTGTCCTGTAGGAAACGGGACTGGTGGTAATACTAATTGACATAGCTGTAACACTACTTCTTGCAAAATTGGTGACTTGAGTTTGCCAATGAGCTTGAGTGGTTAGAGGCAGTATCTCATTAAAATTGCGATGGAATAATAGCGAGTGCAATATAGTGAATAAATAATCGTGATTTTAAACACAGCAACTGCTCATCAACAGCGTGTGAATTGAAATAGTGATTCCTGTTGCAACACAACATACAAAAATAGCACTTGAATGAAATCGCAACTATGGGCTGCAGACTTAGAACTAGGGCAATGAGAAGGATGGGGGGGCAATTGCTAGACTGAAATAGTGGATCTGCTGAACATCAGCCAATGCGTCAAAATAGTGACTCTGCCAACCAAAAAAACACAATCACAAGGATTGCGATGTCTGTCTTCATTATTTCTTAAGCATACTGCTACTTCAACTGCGCTCTTTTCCTTTGGCAAAATTAAAATTAAAACTTTTATTTTATTCTGTCTCTCAACAAAACAAAAAATTAGCAAACACCAGGAAACCCAGTAATAGGGTTGACAATCAATAGACCTAAACTTGAAATTGAAAATTGCAGGCCAATCCTCTGAGGTAGTCATATGTGCTTCTTGTTGAAAACTGGGGGCTGGATTCACAAAGCTTTCTTAAGGTGCAAAACCTTCCCTAAGTCCCCAAAACTGCTGTAGCTATGGAAACAAAGGGGAATTTGCACTGAGCGTTATTCACAAAACCCTCCGCAGCTGCGGAAAAAAAACACTACAGAATGTGGAAAAAGTGCAGCTGCAGAAGTCCCTGAGGAAAAGAAGGTGTGAGATAAGTAAGGCACATCCCCTGAAAGGCTTTTCACAAACATTTTTTTACGCAGTTGTGGAAAAAAAGTTATACACAGTGGAATGTGATGTAACTCTCCCTCAGCAAACTGCAGTAGTGCCCCAACAATTGGAATCAATTAAGGTGGAGGTGAGGCACTGGTAATAGCACCCCAGATAGTATAGCAGTGGCTGATGTTACAGCAACAATAGCACACATTGCCATGATATGGCAACAAGCAACAACCTACTAGACCCAGTGCAGCCCATGACAGAGCCCCACAGGTAGTAGAGCCAGCCAACTACAGCCTACAGTCAGTGAATGCTACCCTTGCAGGCAACAGGAACACCCCAGGGAGGGAGGGAGGACCAGCAGCGGCAGTCAGCCACTGTGGTGCCATGGTATTGCTGGTACCTGTGGTGCTGCAGTGGTCCCAGTTGAGGGACTGGTTGCTGGTCTCTTTGTGGGTGCTTTCAGCTTCATGCTATGGCAGCAATATTAAAGTCTGCTCCAGCTAATTAGGTTCACTGTTGTTGTGCCTCCTAAGCTATTTCTGCAGCTATGGATCCGCAGTTGTGGATTTTCAGCACTTGCTCAATTTTTGCAGCTACAAGGATTTTATGGAATTCTGCAACTACACTTCCACAGTGCTGCAGGCCTTTTTCCCGCAGCTGCAGGATTTTTGGCTTTCTTGCTGAATCCTGCCCAGGCTGACTATTGCCACAATCCTCTGGTTCAGGTCTTTATACTTTCTTTTCAGACCACCACCACCAGCCGCAGAAACCATTTGCTCAACTTTCAGCTCAGTCATCTTTTGTTCTTCTTTTAGACACTGTATTAATTTCCATAAGCTTGGATGACATTCGCCAAGGTGGCTGTTGAATCTGTGATGCCATACTTCAACCACATTGTTAGTGTGGGCTAAACCTCAAGAAGTGGCATCATAACAGTTCCAATGCTCTGGTGGAAAGGCAGCTCTTCTCTGATCAGCATGTCCCCTTGGCCTACCAACCCAGGTAGACTCAAAGTAATTCATCAGGAGAAGCAGTACCTCCTCAATAGCAGTGAAAAACTCCCAGTCCTTCATTTCATCAAAAGTAGTGACCACATCACATGTAGGAACAAACACCAATGACAGAAGCATTGTCAGGGCAAAATCTGGATCAGAGCAATATTTTTCATGCACAACTTGGTATTTTTGGATTCGATGCCAAATCGCGTGTGCAAACTGAAAAAAAAAAAATCTGACCTCAGTGTTTGGAAAAGCTGTGCTTTACAAGATGATTTTTCTAAATCCATTATAGCTGTTGCAAGGTTCAGTGTTGAGCACTATTCCTGCATCTTGGTGAATGCACTAGCATACAAACTATTTTTTCTTGAGCACATTAGCACATGTAGTGCTGTTACCACAGTACCTGACCTCAGGCAATGCACGGTGTACAACTGCTCAAAAAGGGCAGGGCAGGACTTAAAGGTGCCATCCAGCATCCAATCAGAGCACTCTTGCAACCGTTTTAAATTTGTCTCTGTTGCAAAGATCAAAAAGCGATCTTGTCCTTTGCCACTATCAAAAATTAGGAAAGGCTCACCTGAATTAGTTACTGAGAATTCTGGTGGTATCATTAATTCCTAGACTGTGGCAGGAGTGTCTGAGCACCCATGCTCAACCTGCCTAATGCATTGCATGGTTCATTTAATTAACTGCACAGCTGGCAAACCACCTGCTAATGCATCAGGTGCAGTAGTGGTACACCGCAGTACTTCCTGAGATGTTGTCTCAACACTTGTTCTGGCACGGTCTCATATATCAGCCATTACTTTACGAGCCCCAACATCTCCAGCATCAGGGACATATAGGTATGTGTGTGTTTCTTGATTATTACTGCAACCTTCTTGCCTATGGTGTGTATTCTTGCCAAGCAACTATATTTGTGGACATCAACACATCACCAGTAGATTTGTTTCTGCTGTTTCCTTGTCCTTTTGATTAACAAAACCTCCATACACTGCAAGTGGCCTACCTTTCTGGCTAGTTATCAGTTTGAATTCCACTTTGGCACTCCCTCAAGTTGCCAGCCAGGTTCCATGTGATAAAGGCGAGTCAGAAAGACTGCTAACACATAAAGCGAGCAAACTTGAGCCCATAGTCAAAATGAAACAGATATTGTACCAACCGTTGTAAATAGCGATGATCGCTACAATACCTGACTAACCACGCAGAAATCATTTTTCATGTGGGGGCAGCACCCTCCACACTGCCCCCATGCTGCCCCCCCCGCTTGTGGTGGGCAAGCCCCCCTGCACCCCCCGAACTTAAATAACCAACTCCGAGGGAATGCAGACCACACAGCAAGTTACTGGATTTTCACTACACAGGATGTAGCAAGGTATTGTGCCACTCGCTGTCTTGTAGAGTGCTATTGAGTTGCTCAAAAGTGCAGCACTCAATAATTAGCACTCTACATGGGTGCACCTACCAGGCGCTTCATGAAACTGACACACAGCAACCAATGCACCATTTAAAGATTATGTTTAGTGATACTGTGCAAAGAATTCTGGGAGCAGTAACCAGAGAGGTAACCATGCAACCAGAGGTAATCAGGCAACTAGGGTGACCAGGAAGTTGTTCAGACAAATGCGTGGCCAGCAAAAATAGGAAAGAAATCTGAATTACATGAACACAAGGTACTGTAGTGTAGCAGCAGTGTGTTTGTCTCGAGAGGGAAAGGGTGAGCATACCAAACACATGTATTTAGCCGCTCGTGATTAAGATGCAGGACCTATAATTGTAGGTGCTATACTGTGAGGTTGCATTATTACCACTCCCCATTAAATACTCACCTATTTGCTCAGCACAATTATTCAATCGGTATTTTCACATGGAACTGTTGTAGACCAGGTAAGAGAAGAAGGACTGAGCATCCCAAGGGTGGCTCACCTACTTCCAGCTCGGTGGTCATCTCTGTCATGCACAGTGATCACTTCCTAGCAGAGGCTAGTTAGTATCACAGCCAGTACTATCACAACAGGACAGGGATGCCACCAGACTGGCATCTCTCAAGTCACAGTATGCATGTCATTGCATGCTGGCTGACTTATAGGCAGAACTGAATTAAAAAAGTCCCGATCTGCCACAGCAGTTGCCAACACACCTCAAGCAGACTTTTGCGCTACTAACCTGGCTGGGACCCCACCCACCACTTCAGTTGTCCTAGGTAAGTGATTGCAGAGTTGGCTAAAGAGAAGGTAGGTGATGAGGCTGGGTGGTATTGTCCAGAGGTGGGCTGACCATAGGACTCAGGTGATAAACACTTGGATTTAAAAAGAAAAATCACCTTACCATGGCACCGCTCAATGCCCCAGTGGTAGCATGTTGTGCTGCCTTACTAGTGATCTGAGTATGGCATTAAGCCTGGGATGCTGGCAAATGGATGCCTGTGGTCAGGGAGTGCTACCAGCAGTAGTGAACTGAGAGGAAGGTCCTGCACTTCCGTGACATCAGCAACCCCTGGGGAGGGGTACTGGAGGGTTCCCCCTCTGGCCACAGGAGAGGCTTCATATCAGTGACGCCTCATTGAGGTTGAGCTTGGAGCTGCTTCAAGAGGTGGCAGGTCCTGGAAGGACAAGGAAAGGGAAAAAACAACATACTGCCATGTTGGAGACTGACGCTGGCACTCTCTGTTCCCATTCCACCATTGTGATGAGCCAAAGGGGATAGCAGTTGTCAAGGCTTGGTAGTTTCAGACCAGTATGGCCTCAGGACCGGAAGGATCAGCAGTGCAGGAAAAAGGGCTAGATTAAAATATCTGCTCTTCATATCTCCAGAGTTACCACACACATACATGGTGTTCTGTGAAATGGGCAAGGGAAAGGGGACATTGTCTAACCAGAAGTAACACACTAAGCCGAAGCTTGTTTTCAGATGCGACCTGGGAGCACAAGGAAGTTATGCAACTTGCTCAGAATCACACAGTATGCACCTAGGTGGTGAAAAGGCCCATTTTGTTGAGTAGGCTCCAATAATTTATCATTTCCATATTAGTAAAGGGTCTCAGAGAAATCACAGTGGATAGATAACTTTCCTAGTTAAATAATTGTTGTGCGTGATAGAGAAACCTTTTTTTTTTCTGAAACACAATTATTGTATCCTTTCATAAGATTAAAGAAACTGTATGAAGTGCCTCTTTTAAGCACGGCTAAGGGATCAGTAGGGACATATTGCAGTTTAATAAGTAGAGTACAGAGACACAGAGCAACTGCTCAATACAGCAGACTCTGTGTTGGTATACGACCCTGTTCATTGCAGTTTTCCAAAAAACTGTTCAAAACTGATTTAATAGTGCCACCTGTGGTTACAGTACCATTAGCATAACATAATACATATGTTAGTCCCCATAGTAACCAATGTATAATCATCTGAAACACAACAGAGGGCACTGGGTTCCTCACAGGGCAACTGTTTATATCCCCCCTTCCCTCCTCACTGGATTCTACCCTCACATCTTGGGATACCCAATGCTGCACTTTTCACCCTCTCCCCACCTTTCCTACATTCCTTCTCCCCCCTCCCTGCTTCCCTCTCCCTATGACTCTGGCACTTCTTATCTGTTGTCTGTTTTCTCTGACAAATGTCGCTGGTTGCCTTGTTACAATGCTACCCTTGAATTGTATTAATCTGTACTTTCTTTGCAATGTCCACATTGTTGTAATGTCTGTCTTGATGTTCCCCATAATTTGTATTTCTCTGATGTGGAACCTTTGTAAAAGAGCCAAGGCTCAAAGGTATTTGTAATCCTAGACTTGATAAATAAATAAAACATAAAAATAATTCCATTATCTGTATTAATAGTTCAAATTCAGTTATGTTTAAAGACAAACTGGATAGGTATCTACAGACGTGTGGGTTTGTTAGTATCCCCCATTAATTTAGTGCAGACAGGCTAGATGGGCATATTCTCCCTCCCGTCAGTTTCTGTTGTGTTCTTATGTTCTTAATGGTAAGGTAGGAGGTAGGAGGAAGTAAGCTGTTGGTTAACTAGGATCTGCAGCTTATCTGTTAGGTAGGAAAATGGGCAGACTAGGTGGGCCAAGCAGTTCTTATCTGCCATCAAATTCTATGTTTCTATGTAAGGTAAAACTTGGAGTTACAATTCAGTGCTACCTGCTCATGAGTTTATGTTAGGTCTTGCTTAGTTATTTTTTCCTCCCGCTAAAACAGTAAACAAATCTTGTGGTCTGGAGTAGAGCGCTGTTCCACAGTGATCCAAGGATTTATTGCAGCCTGGCCTGGATATTCCTTTTCACATTTTATCACGCTCATTGCTGCTATTAGTATAGCTACATTTCTAGCATGGAAGGTCAACTTCGTTGGTGACATTATGAATGCTAGGCTGTTCTAGCTTTAACGTCACAAATTTTGCACTCAGGTTTGACCCCGCTATCTTTGAAATACCTGCTTCACAAATGTCAGTTCGAAGATATACAATACGATCACTGCATTTGATAAAAACAGAATTTCCCGGCAGAAGTGGACCTCTTAGCCCACCTAGACTATCCAGTATGTCCCTGCCTACACTGTCACCATAGACAGCTGCAATACAGTACTTGATCAGTATGTTTTTTTTAATTTCTTTTTTATTAATTTTGCATAATACTTTGTATACATACACAATGTCCCATGCAAGGAACAAACAACCAATGCGGTACATACTTACAGAAGAAAATGCTTCATAATATACAGAAGTCAGTGTCCCTTACTTTAAAATCGCTATTGGAAGGAAACCATATACTGTATAGCAGTTTATTTTAGCACCCTCTTTATTTAGCATGGAAAGGGGTGCAGTACTACTTAGCACCAAATTGAATTAGCGCATCAGCTTCATGTCCAGTTGCAGCACTATGCTCCCTGTAATATTAATTTAGCGCTTTTGTCAGTTAAGTTAATACAGCAAAAATAAACTGAAAGCTAATATTTCCTGCTATATAGTATTTACTTACTGTATTATCAGGAAAAGTTTTACTAAATGCTGTGGCATACAGCCCACGAGTGCATGGCTATTATCTTTATTATCAATCCTAGCATGTGTATCTATGCATCCCCTGCTCCTAAGGGCTCTATGTGCCATGCTTATCCCTACGTGATATCAAAAATAGTTGTATGTGTACTTAGTCATTATGTACTGTTATTTCTAAACTTCTGAGAATATAACAATTTAAACTTGAGGTGCCTCAGATTGAACTAAACACTTACAAATATGAAAATGCCCCTCTATCTATGGGAAGCCCGCCATTCTTACTTTGAAGCCGCCTGCTTTATATCAACTACCTGGGGGAGTTTGATTCAGGAAACCCTGGTCACAGCTGTCTATCTTAGCTAAATGCTTCCCCAAATGGTCTGTTTATTCTTTTATTTATTTATTTACTTAACAGACTTTAGGATTACAACCTTTGAGTCAGGGACTCATTTACAAATGCTCCATGTCAGAAAAAACAAACACAAAAACGTCATACACGTAGCCATAGAATGGCAGCTAAAGGTTACAGTTTTTTTCAGTTATACAATATTGCAGAATCAAGATCAGTGATACATTGCATTGAACGTGTTACCGATAGCTATATTTTACAGTTTTCAAGAGAACAATAAGTTTGCTGATAGAGGCAGGGAGTAACAGGTTTGATATTTACAGCGAAGTAGAGAACTAGACAAATATCTTGTGAGTGCAGCCAAAGGAGGCATTGCTAATAGATAATGTTTGGTAGCCCTATTGGTAGGAGCTCAGTGGTGTGGTGGTCCCATAAGATGATAGATAGATGACCTGTCACTAGCTGGTACATTGGTAGTGCCGTGAAGTGAGAATGTGTTCTCTGAGGGCTGACTTGAAAGGTCCTAATTTGGAGATGGAGGAGATGTTGGAAGGGAGTTCGTTGTACCAGACTGGGGCCCTGTGTGGGAATGACCTTTGGGCCAAGCAGGTTCTAACCCTCAGGATGAACCACACCTGTCGTTCGGCCGAGGTGCAGGAGGATAGGAGAGAGAGGCAGAAACCCCCAAGGGGTAAGCCCCAGGTGTATTTTCTTTGTGAGGAGACATGTTTGATATAATAGCCTTTCATCCAGGGTGAAGAGATTTGTCAGGGCATACAGTGTACAACTAGGGGTACGCTTGTCTGCCTCGGTGAGGAGTCTGCATGCTTTGTTTATGGCAAAGTGGATTTTGTTAAGGGCTGTATGGTCAGCAGCCGAGTAGATAATGAGCCCATAATTGACTAGGGAGAGGACTAAGGAGATGACATCCAGATTAAGGGCTTCCGGAGGTAGGCAATCCTTATGCCGATACAATAGGCCTATACGGACATTTATGGCTGATGATAGAGTGTCAATGTATGAATGGAAGGAGATGCTGGAATCAAATGTAAGGCCCAGGTATTTATATGTATGGACCTGTTCTAGAGGAATGAGAGAGTTGGAGAGGATTATTAGCTGTGCATTCTTGGCCTTATTCTGTCGGTGGGCAAAGAGCAAGGTCTTTGTCTTTTTTACATTTACCTCAAGTCTTTGGTCTATGAACCAGTTTTCAATCTCGTTAAGCGCGTGTTGGAGGGAGGACTGCAATACTGTGGGATCTGAGTGCGAGGCAAAACGAATCACATTGTCTGCATAGAGTAGTAGGTTGCTGGAGCAGGAATTGGGCAAGGTGTTTAGGTAAATGCTGAATAATAGAGGGCAGAGGATGGAGCCCTGGGGGACCCCAGAGTGGACTGGTAGGGTGGCTGAGAGGATGTTGTTTATTTTGACACATTGTGATCTAGCTGTGAGGTAACTGGTAAACCAGGAGATGAGTCCTTGGGACAGACCTATGGGGCGGAGTGTGCTTAAGAGTAAGGGGTGGGCGATTGTATCAAAGGCCTTTGACAGGTAGATGAAGACAGCTCCAGCTAGGTGTTTTCTATCCAGAGCAGAGTGGATAAAATTAGAGAACTCAGTGAGAGCCGTAGTTATACTGTGCCCAGATCTGAAGCCATGCTGCTCCATGCAAAGTAAGTTATGAGCAAGCAGGTACTCAGTGAGTTGGGTGGCTATAATTGTTTCAAGGGCTTTCGAGAGTGGTGGGAGGATGGATATGGGGTGGTAGTTCTTGGGGGAGGTGCTGACACCACTCTTCAGTACTGGGGTGACTGTGGCAGTCTTCCAGACTGTGGGAAACTGCCCCAGACATAGGGAGTGGTTAATGAGGTCAGTCAGTGAGGAGAGGACTGTATCTAGTACTAGATGTAGGATTCTCATATCAAAAGAATCTTTGCAATAGCAAGAGCCACTGAGTGCTTTAATGTGATAAGGCCTTGCCTCATTCATAGAGATCACCCTGAGATGGAAGGGTGGATGCTGGGTGTTAGGGGGTGAGATTGCAGGAGTGGAGTCGAAGAAGTTATTTGGGAGTACTGCACTAAGATCAGAGAATGATGAGTTGAGGCAGTTGGCAATGGCCAGTTGGTCGGTGGTAAGGACATTGTTGACATTTAGTGGGGGTGGGGGCTGGGATTTGCTATTGAGTTCCTTGATATTGTCCCAGAACAAATGAGCATTCCCCTAGGAGAAGGCAAGGATCATTTTGTAGTACCCCGATTTGGCCTGTTTTATGGCCCAAGTGTATCTATTGTGAGCCACTTTATAGGCTTGCCTGTCTGCCTGCTTGCCGGATGTGACTGCTTTATGCCAAAGCTCATCGCTGTGTTTTAACTGTTAGAGCAATGCAGGCGTGACCAAGGGGGGCATTACATTTCTTGGATTGCACTTTTGCTAGTGGGGCATAGATGTCACATGCTTTATTAAAAGAACAGGTGAAATAATCAAGGACTTCGTCTATAGTAGGGGTCCGGGAGATGGGGGACCAATTCCACTGAGTTAAGGAGGAAGGGTTTGGATTCATTGGTGACTGGGGACCCACCTGGAGGGATGGAGGTTTGTTCAAGCCTGACGGCCTGCATCCATCCTGGAGGGGAATCCAAGCACTCAATGATAAGTTTAAATGCTACATTGACAAGCATTTAAACTAGCAAAGGGGGGGTGGCAGGCCAGCAAGGAGGGTACCTACTTGCTCACCCCCCACAGCTAGCAGTGGAACCAGTGAACCAGAGGAGTGGCTATCTCTGCAAAGCAGTGTGCAAAAGATGGAGATTAGTGCCCAAGAGGTGGATAAGCAGAAAAGGGGCAAAATTCAGCAGAAGGGCAGACAGCAAGGAGAACCAGGGATAAATGACAACCAAGGAAGGGGCTGGAGTAAAACAGTGAAACAGTCTGGGAGGTCAAATCATGGAAGCCTATATGTGCAAATGCCAGGAGCCTTAGCAACAAGATGGAAGATCTGGAGGCTGTCATGGTACAGTCAGACCTGGACATTGTGGCCATCACTGAAACCTGGTGTAATGATAACCACGACTGGGAGATGGCCATACCTGGCTACAACATATTCAGAAGAGACAGAGCAGGCAGGAAGGGAGGAGGAGTGGCACTGTATGTGAAAAATGACATAAGGGCCACAGAGATCCAAGAGGAACAAAATGGGGAGAGATACTGTGGGTTAAGTTGAAAGGAAAATGGGACAGCCATCCGCACAGGTGTGTCTATAGACCATCAGCCCAGGAGGAAGAAACAGATAGAGTTGATGCTAGCCATCCAAAGGATGGCAGACAAGGGTGAGGTAGTATTGGTTGGAGACTTCAGTATTCCAGACGTGGACTGGAGCATCCCAGCAGCAGCATCAACTAGGAGCAGATTTATCCTGACTCTCTTCAGGTGCCTTCCTCAAGCAACTGGTCATGGAACCAACTCGGCAGAAGTCAATACTGGACCTTGTGCTCACAAACAGGGACAGTGTGATGGGGGTAACAGTGGGGAGCACCTGTGAAACAGTGACCACCAGTCATTGTGGTTTGAAATCACAGAAAGAGCAGAACCAAACCACACAAAACACGATCCTGGATTTTAGGGGGCAGACTTTGGGAAATGGGGAGATACTTGAAAGAGGCATTAAGGGAATGGGACAGGAATCGGTTGAGGAACAGTGGGCAGTATTTAAAGTGGGATTACAAGAACAACAGAATTATGCATTAAGCAGGTTAGCAAGAGGAAAAGGAAGAGGAGACCATTATGGTTTTCCAAAGAGGTAGCAAAGAAAGTGAAAGCCAAAAGATTGCATTCAGGCAATACAAAAGACACAGGCAGAAGGGGATAGGGAGAAGTACCAGGAGAAGCAAAGGGAGGCAGGAGGTCAGTAAGGGAAGCCAAAGCTCAGACAGAAGAACACATTGCAAAATCAGTGGGTAGAGGGGACAAAACCTTTTACAGGTACATAAGTGAAAAAAGAAAGACAAAGGGAGGGATAGTGAGACTTAAGGGGGAGGATGGGGGCCGCGTGGAGGATGACTACAGTAAAGCTGACATATTGAACAGGTATTTCTGCTCAGTCTTTACTGAGGAAGAGGAGGGTAATGGGTCTGAAGGGAGTACAAGGCGTGAAAATGGTGCAGAAATGGACCCAAGTCCCTTTACACGAGAAAGGGTCCTGAAGGAACTGGAAGTAATAAGAGTTGATAATGCAATGGGGCCAGATGGGGTGCACCCCAGGGTCCTTAAAGAACTAAGAGAGGTGGTGGCTGAACCTCTGGCTATCCTGTTTAGCCGATCACTGGAAACAGGGGAGGTACCCAAAGACTGGAGGACAGCAGATGTAGTCCCCTTATACAAAAGTGGGAACAAAGAGGAAGCAGGGAACTACAGACCAGTCAGCCTCACCTCAGTAGTGGAGAAGATCATGGAAGCACTACTGAAGGAGAGATTGGTGGAACATCTGGTTGTCAATGGACTACAGGACCCAAGGCAGCATGGTTTCACCAGGGGGAGGTCATGTCAGACCAACCTCGTTGAATTTTTGACTGGGTGACTAGGGAGGTGGATCAGAGGAGGGCAGTGGACATGGCCTATCTGGACTTCAGCAAGGCCTTGACACTGTACCACATAGAAGACTATTACACAAACTGGGGAATATGGGTGTGGGCAGGACAGTAGTGTGGTGGGTAGGTAACTGGCTGGGTGGCAGGACACAGAGGGTGGTGGTAAATGGCTATCACTCCACAGAGGGAAGACTGACCAGTGGGGTACCACAGGGATCAGTGCTGGGACCGGTCCTATTCAACATCTTCATCAGTGACATTGGGCAGGACCTAGAAGGTAGAATTTCACTGTTCGCTGATGACACAAAGCTCTGTAACAGAGTAGACACACCAGAGGTGTAGACAGAATGAGAAGCGACCTGCAGAAACTTGAAGAATGGTCAGGGTTTGGCAGTTGAAATTAATGCAAAGAAGTGCAAGATAATGCATATGGGGCACAAAACCCTGGCACAATATATCAGTTGGGGTGAGGATATAGCATGCACCAAGCAGGAAAGGGATCTTGGGGTTGTCATCTCTGATGACCTCAAGGTAGGGAAACAGTGTGACAAGGCAGCAGGTAAAGCAAATAGGATGCTGGGGTGTATAGGCAGGGGCATCACCAGCAGGAAAAGGGAGGTCATAATTCCGCTATACAAGACACTAGTGAGGCCCCACCTGGAGTACAGTGTACAGTTCTGGAGACCATACCTATGTAAGGACATAGACAGGGTAGAGAAGGTTCAGAGGAGGGCAACAAAGATGGTGCATGGATTGCATCACAAGTCCTATGAAGACAGGTTGAAGGAACTGAACATCTACTCCCTGGAGGAGAGGAGGGAGAGAGGGGACATGATAGAGACATACAAGTATCTTACAGGGAGGAACAGGGTGCAGGAAAACACTATTTTTAAGTGAAAAAGATGTTCCAGGACAAGAGGGCATGGGATGAAGTTGGAGGCAGGACGATTCAGAGGAAACATAAGAAAGAATTTCTTCACAGAACGGGTGGTGGACAAGTGGAACACTCTGCCAGAGGAAGTGGTGGGGGCTGAAACAATCACGGGATTTAAGAAAGCATGGGATAGACATAAAGGAATTCTGGAGGTCAGGGGTAAGGGGCAACAGACTAGGAAAACAAACTGAACTTACAAGCTCAAATGGGCAGACTGGGTGGGCCATAGGCCCTTATCTGCTGACACTGTCTATGTATCTATGTATCTATGTAAGTATTTTCTTAATTTTGTGAGGCCTCTGGGTCGGAGATGACGCTGGGCAATGTAATTTGGTTTGGGTTTCTGCTGAAGACACGACCAGGAAAAGAGGATGGGTGAGTGATCGCTTAGGGAGTCTGGGAGGACCACTAGGTCAGAGATTCTGTGGGGACGGTTGGTGTGAAGGTCGATCAGGGTGCTAGAGCCATTAATGGGGTTTCACCCTGGTAGGTTGGCTGACCAGCTGGGTCAGGTCCAGTGCAGCGAAGGTGTCCTTGGTGTGGGAAGCCAAACTGGCAAGCCAGTTCACATTAAAGTCTCCAACTATGAGGTGTTCTGTTTTAGGGGGAAGCCAAAGATGTAGTCAGCAAGGGATTGTATAGCAGGAGCTTGGTTTCTTGGAGGGACGTATGCAACAGTAAGAATTACAGGGGCTCTGGAGGGATCTGGAGTAAGTTTCAATGATAAGGCTTGGGCACCATGGTCTAGTGGAGTTGTTGGAAGGGCATGGCATATCATGGAGTCACAGATGTACACAGCACCCCCCCCCCACCATTTTTGCCCACTCTGTCGGCTCTGTGAATGGTGAAGCCATGGAGGGAAACCTAGGAGTCAGGTGTTTCTTTGGAGAGCCAGGTTTCTGTGAGGGCTAGCACATCTGATTGATGTTGCAGTATCCAGCAATGGAGACCTGCCGTCTTCTTGGGTAAGCTGCAAATGTTCATTGAAGCTATTCTAAGCCTGTGGTGTGAGAGGCTAGGGCTGGGTGAGATGGGGCCCGGGTTAGGATTAACATTTCCTGAAATTAATAGGAGTATGGCAAAGACTCTGAGGAGAGCAAAAGATCATTGCCTTATTGTCAAGGATAGCCGCAGCCTAGTTATAGTGCGGGTAGTACATGGGATGGCCAGGGTGATAAGGGTTGGAAAGGATAGGAATGTGATTCGGCATGGAGGTTTATGGTGGCGCATGACTGCAGGGAGATAAGTGGGGGGATGGGAGATGCATGACAGGCAGTGGCAGTGTGGGTGGTAGTCGGTGATGGTTCGTGGGGGTGGGCGGTGTGGGAAGAAGACCCTTGAGGGGAGGGCTGGGGGGTCCAAGAAGTAGGATAGTAAGAACGATCAGTAGGAGCCTGGGTGGTCCACATGACAATGGGTGCTCAGTAGTTGGTGATAAGGTGGCAGTGGCACAGTGTCAGTACAAGGGAGGCACTCTGATACCCATAATTGTGGTGGCGTCTATGACACAGTGGTAGGGTGATGGGCTATGGTTTGTTAGGGCATAGTAATTTGCTTTAGGGAAGAAGGACCCAGGACGAGAAGTGCTTAGGGGATAGCAGTGGCCAAGTTGCCAACCTTTAAACATTTAAACATAAAGGTTTAAGGAAAAAAAACATTGGAGCAGTACTATGGCAAGACACTTTCACTGTGATGAGGCTAGGGATATAGATTATACCCTCAGCAACTACGTTTATTTAAGGGAAGAAAAAACAAGCATTTGTCAATGCCGAATGTTGATTACGTTGGTCTGTTGAGCTCGCTCAGTGCCCCTCTGTCACTCGCTCAGTCTGTTTCTCCCAGTGCCGCAGGCTGCTGTTTTGTACTGGGCTCCTTTTTCTGCCCACTAAGAAATCCGCAGCTGTCCCGACAGAGCTCCATTGAGGTGGCTCACTCCTCCTCTCTCGCTCGCTCATTCTGTTTCTCCTGGCACTGCAGGCTGCCCTTTTGTACTGGGCTCCTGCCTCTGTTGGTGGCTTTTTCTGCCCACAAAGAAATCTGCAGCAGTCCCGACACAGGTCTGTTGAGCCTACTCACTCCCCCTCTCTCACTCACTTGTCCCGTTTCTGCCAGCGCTGCAGGCTGGCCTTTTGAACTGGGCTCCTGCCTGCATTGTCACCTTTTTCTGCCAACAAAGAAATCTGCAGCAGTCACGATAGAGCTCCATTGAGCTCACTCACTCCCCCTGTCTCACTCGCTCATTGTGTTTCTCCTGGCACTGCAGGCTGCCCTTTTGTACTGGGCTCCTGCCTGCGTTGGCACCTTTTTCTGCCCACAGAGAAATCCGCAGCAGTCCCGACAGAGCTCCATTGAGGTCACTCACTACCACTCTGTCACTCACTCATTCTGTTTTTCTTGGCGCTGCAGGCTGCGCTTTTGTACGGGGCTCCTGGCTGCATTGGCACCTTTGTCTGTCCACAAAGAAATCTGCAGCTGTCCCGACAGAGCTCCGTTGAGGTCGCTCAGTCTCCATCTCTCACGTACTCATTCTGTTTGTCCTGGCGCTGCAAGCTGCCCTTTTGTATGGGGCTCCTGCATGCACTGGCACCTTTTTCTGCCCACAAAGAAATCCGCAGCAGTCCTGATAAAGCTCCGTTGAGCTCACTTAGTCCCCCGTCTCACTCGCTTGTACTGTTTCTCCCACCACTGCAGGCTGGCCTTTTGTACTGGGCCCCTACCTGCATTGACGCCTTTTTCTGCCACTAAGAAATCTGCAGCAGTCCTGACAGCGCTCCGGTGAGTTCGCTCACTTCCCCTCCCTCACTCGCTCTCTCGTTCTGTTTCTCCCAGTGCTGCAGGCTGCCCTTTTGTACTGGGCTCTTGTGTTGGGCCCTTTTTCTGCCCACAAACAAATCCACAGCAGTCCCGACAGAGTTCAGTTAAGCTTGGTCACTCCCCCCCTCTCACTCACTCAATCTTAATCTGTCCCAAACACTGATTTCCCACAGCAACCGTGCTGTTCTCCGGCAGGAGTGCAAAAACATATTTTAGCCAGGATGTCAAAAATGACAGCTGTACTGTTCATAAGCAGGTGAGAAAAATGCCACTGTTGAAAATGTGGCGTGAAAATATTACAAATTTGCGAAGTTACAAGGGTGTGTGGAAACAGTTGAACGCACGCTTGTAACACAGTCATGTTATGGAGTTTCGTTACCAAATTTTCAACATAGGGATTTTAGGACCTCTGCTCATGAACAGTGCCATTGTCATTTTCTTAATCTGTCCCAAACACTGATTTCCCACAGCGACCACGTTATTCTGCGCTGGAACTTTGAAAACACATTTCAGTCAGGATGTGAGAAATGCAGCTGTACTGCTCATAAGGAGGTGTGAAAAAATGCATGTGTTGAAAATTTGGCGTGACAATATTACAAATCTGCAAAGTGACAAGGGTGTGTGGAACGTGCACAACGCACACTTGTAACACAGTCATTTGATGGGCTATCATCACCAGATTTTCAACATAGGCATTTTAGCACCTCTACTCATGAACAGTATCACTGTCATTTTCTTAATCTGTCCTGAACAGTGATTTCCCATTTTGGCCAGGATGTGAACAATGACAACTGTACTGTTTACAAGGAGGTGTGACAAAATGCCAATATTGAAAATCTGGTGTGAAAATATTGCAAATTCGCGAAGTTACGAGCGTGCGTAGCAACAGCGCAACACATGCTCGTAAAACTGTAATTTTTTGGATTTTTTCCACCAAATATAGGCTTTTTGAGAGCCCACCTCATGAACACTGGCACTGTCATTTCGTTAATCGGCCCCAAAAGGTGATTCCACGCAATGACCGCAAAATCACCTTTCGCGGCTGATTAACACCATGACAGTTCCAGAATTCATGAGGTGGGTCCCAAAAATCCCATGTTGAAAATTTGGTGCCAAAATTCAAAAAATGACTGAGATATGCATTAAAGTTGGAAAACCCATTTATTCCATTATACAGCTTACCGAATTTCCTCAGTTCACGATCTGCTTTGAAGAGTGCAGACGATTCCCGGTCCATCAAGATCGCCGCACTGAGCTCCAGAGGCAAGTATGGGGTGGAGGGTGTCAGGAGGCAGGGTGCAGTGGGTGGGTGCAGGTTCCAGGGGCAGGGGAGACCTCCGAGGACAGTTTCCTTTTTACAGGTGAGAAAAAAAAAGACATCGATGGGACCGTTTTTACTACAGGGCATGTGGCACGCTGGGGTGGGCTCCCAGCGTGCCACTGGAGTCTTTCTTTTGCGGGGGCAAGCTGTAGCTGACAGAGGATTGGGCACCCCATCGGTGGACAATATAAGCGGGGGGGGGGGCTACATAATGCTGATAGGGAGTGGGCTCCCCCATTGGCAACATACACATTGGGGCACTGAAGCCAACAGGGATTGGGTTGGTTAATATTGTTTGTGAACACGGCAGCAAACCTCCGCCATGTTCACAAACAATATCAGTGTATCAAGATCCCAACCTGCAATGATGGGTCGCTCCCTCATTGCAGTGGATGGCTTACGCTGCAATGAAGAGGCAGCCCCTGATTGCAGTGGCTGATTTTTTACAAGATGGTGGCATGCTGACTGAACTAGTGTCAGCAGCAGTGTGCCACAGCATTTAGGGACACTGGACAAACCTTTAAAGGCTGTGGGGGCATTGGCCACAACAGTGCCGCACCTCCACAACTTGCTTGTGGAGAAAGCTGCCGCAATATGTTTCTTGCGCATGCGCGCAATCAACATAAAAATGAAGGATCATTGTTCTCAGATGCCCTATTCTTCTCCTTTTTTGGTCTCATCACTCCTCGTGGCTTTTCTGGCAGTGGCCATCTTCACTGACTGCTTACCAGCATCAGAGGAGTCTGTCAAAATATAGACCTTACTGTCCTGCACAATTTGTAATTTGGCGGGAAACTGGATGGTATGGGGTATATTAAGGTCCCGAAGTATCACTCATACCCCATCAAACTTTTTCCTCCCGAGATGGCTGGCTTAAGAAATGTCTGGGAATATACGTACCAATGCACTTTCAAACAACAGTGGTCCATGCGTCTTTGCCAGGTTCAGCAACCTGTCTCTGGTGGCCATACTGTCCATTGCCACCATTAAAACCCTCAGGAGCTCTGTCAGTGGTTTCGATCTATGTGGCAGATGGTAAGCTTTAATCACCTGTATCTCCTCGTCCTTCAAATGGTGCTCAAATTGCTCTGCCAGCAAATCTTTTACAAATAAATGTGCAGAGTCACCTTCCGCCTCCTCGGGCAGACCCACTAACTGCAGATTCTGACTGCAGATTTGATTCTCCAATATCTCCAACCTGTTGGCAACATGTTGCTGCTCTTTGGCCCACTGCAGGGTGGTACTATAGCAAACTGTGGTATGTTGCTTCATTTCCTCTACTTCACCTTGTAATGTGTCCACTGCCTGTTCTGCTGTGGCAATTCTGCCTGCCATAGGGTCCAACTTGTTGTTTGTTGAGGCTGAAGAAGCCAGGAGTTGCCACATCTTCTGACCAAGGGATTGGAGTGTTTTTTCTTGCTTGTCTCCCTCTGGTATACCTCCTAGGGTGGATCTGGTGCTTGGGCCTGCCAGGGGACCTTTTCCTTCATCTTTTTTTCACTCTCCCGACGGTGACTTTTTATGAGTTTTTCCCATTTTCTTCTCGATTCTGTCTCCTTCAAAAATATGTGGGTTTAAGTTGGTTTAGTGCTCCAAAAGTTTTTTATTTTAAATCAGAAAGTAATTTTCTCAGGAGCCGATGTTCACCTCGACTATTCAGCCCCCCACCCTCCCCATCAGTATATGTTTTAATACAAAATATATTAGCAGTATTTTTATTTTCCAAATCTGTATTTGTACAGGTTTTCAGAAATAATTGGCATTCAATGATAGGAACATACTGAAGATTGTATTGGCAGTAAAGGCCAAGAGGTCCATCTAGTCATTCATATTCTCCTGCCTATCTCCATGTTTGGCATAACACCAAGCTGGATTTAGAGATCTGCTAGCCCTAGTAGCCAATTATTAATCTCCTTCCCAAGTATCCATTTTCCTCTTCAGCCTGTGGCTCCCACTTCTCTCTTACATTTATCCCACCCAGTATAAACCCTATTAAAGTCAAGGTTACAACAACCTCTTTGAGCAGTCAGTTCCATACCTGTATGTCCACCACCAACTCCATGAAGAACGTCCTCACGCCCCTCCTGAATCTCCCATCCACCAGTTTCCACTCATGTTCTTTAGTCACAGTGCTCTTATTCATAATTAACAAGTCCCTACAACCCACCCTTTTGATTTCACACAGGAACTTTAATGTTTTACTCATATCCCTCCTACCCCTTCCGACCACCAGTATATGCATGTTAAGGTTTGCCAACCTTTCCTCATATGACCTCCCTTAATGCCCCATGATCATTCTCATAGCCTTCCTTTCTATGGTCTCAGTGCAGACCCTCTCTTTTCTGAGGTGTGGATTCCAGAACTGCATGCAGTACTCCAGGTGTGACCTTACCCGGGATCTTCAAAGGGGCAGTATCACCTCTATCCTTTTGCTATACTTTTCCTATGCATCTCAGTGTCCTGTTTGACTTTCTGGACCCTTCATTGCACTAGGCAGTGGATTTGAGGCTGTCACTAATAAAGACTCCTCAGTTGTTTGCACTGCCCTTACTCCCTCCATCCAATAATCTGATTTAGGGCCCCTTCTACCAACAAGCATCACTTGACACGTTTTTGCACTGAACATTAGCTGCTATAATCTGAACCACCTTTCCAACTTTTCCAGGTTTCTTTATTTCTCACACACCCTTATCAATGTCCACTCTGCTCTAGATCTTAGTGTCATTAGCAAAGAGACACACCTTATTCTGGTTTCCCCCTGCTACTCTGCAGATGAAGATATTGAAGAGAACTGGTCCCAGAACCAATCTTTGCCACACCCTGCTCATTATTCATTATTCCCCTGGGCTCAGAGTGCACCCCACTGATGATCACCATCTGTGTCTTGCCCTCCAGATAGTTCCCTGTCCACTTTTTCAGTTCATACCCATCTGTAGGTCAACTGACTTTTTAATTAGTCTTCTGTGAAAAACAGAATAGAAGGTTTTAATAAAGTTAAGACACAACGCCTCTTCTGCTTGGTCCCTGTCCACTGCCTTTGTGACCCAAGAAAAGAAGTAGATCAGGTTACGTTTTCCCTGCTACAGGCTCAAGCTGTCCCCCGTCCTGCAAGTCATTTGCTACCAGGGATTCCACTATCTGTTCCATAATGATGACTTCCTGCAGCTTAAAGACAGTTGAGGTTACACTGACTGGTCTGTAATATTCTGGGTCATTCCTCTACCCCGTCTTGTGACATATCACCACATTAGCTACTCCCCAGTCTGCTGGAACCACTCAATCTCCAAGGAGCAGTTAAACAGATTTTCCCATTGCACTGCAGTTGTCTGCCCTACTTCCTTAAACACTCTACGGAACAACCTGTCAGGACTAGGCACTTTGTCCACCTTCAGGATTCTGGGGCCCCCTAAGCACCCTTTTTTTCTGAGACTGGTCCTATCTGCAGTCCTCTCACCCCATCTCTCTGGGCTGCAATCTCCACTCTCCACGGTGAATATTGAACACAAGTAATAATTCTGTGTATTAGGCTTTTTCCCATCCTCTTCCACTACTGTGCCTTCCTTTCTTAATACTTGGCTCTTGTCAGTTTTGAATGTACCTGGTACAACCAGGCTGGGCCAGTTTGGCTGAACCCTATTTGGAATTGTTTGCAAACATATGAGAGAGATGAACTGCTAACATTATTATTTATGGTGGAGGATAACTTTATTATCTCTAATGTTGCCAGTTATCTGATGACAGCTAATACAATTTGTGCTAAAATGGTCATAAACTCTTGTACTATTCTCTGCTTTGCAACTATTGTATATCTGCCACTGTATGCACAAAGGAAAAATATATTTAGTCAATCTTGGTCACTATAAAGATTTTATGGAGGTTTGTTTAATCTTAGGAATCTCCTGAAGTATTGATAAATCTGGGATAGGGCAATATATATTCTGTTACATGGTTGTATTGTGTGTTTTGTATTCTGATTCTATAATATTTAGACATTGTAAGGATCTCTTTATAATCAAATTAAGCCCCCTCGGGGGGGTGCTTAACTGGTATTCTGCCAGCCACCTTCCAAACTTTTCTGCTCGCATTTTCATTCACTTTGTCCCTGGGACAGCCACTGGAAAGGAGGGCCAAAGGAACAACAAACCAAAGCGCTGCATTTCTGCACTGCGGTGTCCACAGGTTCAGGCCATCATTCATGGCTCAAGGTTCTTCAGTGTTGAATGTGCCCACCCACCATCAAGAGCTCTGTAAGCCCCATCGGCAGCCACCACAGTACCTCCCCCTGGTGTGCTCCAGCTCTGGGGAGATCAGTGGGAATTGGAGGGCACAGAGGCACTGGGGGGATGAAGAAGAAAGACCAATACATTAGCATGCAGTGCCTTTAAGAGAGCGGCTCCTTGCAACACACAGAGACTGCAGCAGTATATGGGGGAGCAGAGAATAGAGCTCCCCGTGGTGTGCACAGTAGCTGGACCCCATCCACACCACCACTGGAAAGGTAGGCACAGCTGTGCCTATCAAAAGTCAGGACCAGCACAGTAAAGGGGCACTATTAAAACAAAATAAAGACTTTTGGAGCACAGGGGCTCCATTGAATTAAAGGGGTCACCATCTTAGTGATCCACAACCCATTAAGCAGCCAGTTGGACAGCAGCAAAACAAGATCAATTGCTGTGGGAGGATATGCAAGAGGTCCTTCCCATTTGGACCTGCAGGCTTTTTAAGTCAATGAGAGGCAGGACAGGGAAACATGACTGATGAACAGCCCTAGCTGCCCAATGAGAGAAGAAGTGAAGAGGGACAGTTTGGCGGGTTTTGGAGGAGAGAGGGCAGTCTTGGTGAGACTCTGAAGGGTGTGGACCTACTGTTTGTGGGCTATGTCTTTGGCCTATCCTGGCCCAGTTCATGAAACCTCTCTCCTGGGTTTTAAAGCACTAGTGAGGAGAGAGAGACTGAGTGCATCCAGTGTATGTTTCTTTGACTCCTGAGAAGTGCAAAGCCTGTGAGACTGCAGAAGCAAGATGTGGAGTCCAAGATCTGCACCTCCCTCAAGCTGTTGCTGAGCTAGCCCTTTCCAAGTGGGGTGGATCAGAGAACAGTGAGTTGACTCATGGGTGAGTGCCTAGAGTACAGAGGTATTCTCGATCCTGAGGGGAGTGGACTGTGGGGTCACTTCTGGGGGTCTGGGCTTCTCGGAAACTGAAACCGCTGCACATGTGCTACTAAAGGGGTAAAACAAGAGCCAGAGGGCTACACTGTTGTGCCTTGCCTGCATGAAGGAATCCAGAGGGCTACTTCCACTGCTGCCTTGTGCTGGTCCCCTCTACAGATGTTCTTCTGAATCCATGGGTCACATCAGTGCCAGCACTGCTGGCTGAATTTTTCCAATTCCCAGTTGGATTACAGTTATTGCCTTTTGCTTTACAGTTATTACTATTTGGATTACAGATATTTGCCTTTGAATGGTTGATTTATCCACGTGAAGGTCAAGTTTTAAAATTTTGTGCTAGCACCTATGGCCTGTTGGTGGGGGGAAGGGGGGTAACTTGCAAGCTTGCTAAAATTCTCATCATTTTCACCACCAAAAGACCCTAGGCAACATAACATCCAGGCCTGCATCGGGACTCACATATCTCTTGGGTACCCAGAAACTATTTAATAGTAGGGTGTACAGTTATATTTATAGTTCTACTACTGGTACCAGCGATAGAGTATTTTGTACAGTGTGTAACAAATTTTTGCCAAAGGGCCCCTTGCATGGGCAGGTGCGCTGTATATGGTGAACTGATCGGTGGGGAAATGTTTAATGGTGACGTGCAAGTACTTAACCCACTTTTTCCATTTCCAGCTACCCCAGGCTGTGTCAGAAAATAAAACATTGTTTCATTTGTTTAATTGTATCACTGTGTGGGTTTTCAGTTCATATATTCTGACTGACTGGTTTCCCCAGGTGGTGATCTTGTCCAGTGTAGGGAGGCAGGTAGGTTCTGCATCCCAGAGGGTAGTACTACAGACAACATCTTATTTTCTCTGGGTGGAGGCACCATGCAGTTCATTAATTTTGGACTACCCCCCCTCCCACTACAGAACAACAAAGGAACCCAACCCCCCTCAACCAGGTGGGCCACACTACAATCACAGGGCAGGGGTGTAGACCCAGTCACAACAGCTGACTTAGGGGGGGGTTGTCACACAAGCAATAAAAATCTGACTTGAAATTCTATCTTTAATCTGATAATATCCTCCTTAGCCTTGCTTTTCCTCATACTGTACCCACAGAAGGTTTTCTCTCACACTGTGGCCTGCTTCACTTTTCTCAGCAACATTTCTGTTTTCTGTTTTTCACTCTTATTCTGGCCTCTTTCAGCTTTTTCAAACACCTCCCAGCTGGCCTTGTTCTGCTCTCCATTTTATTTTCAGAATGGTACCTTTTTCCCCTTACTGTCACTCCAAGCACTCTGAAAAAGCAGATTTACTTTTTGTGCTTTTTGTTCTTCCGGACCAGCCTGATGCATCTGGCATCACTTCCATTACACCCCACATTATGGCATGCCATTTGGTTTCTGCCCCTTCTGCTACCTCTACCACTAACAGCAGTTTCATTACACCCCACCTTATGTCATCTTACTTGGTTTGTGTTGCCTCTGCTAAATCTACCACTACCAGCTTGCCATTTAGTGTTTCTACCAGATTGTTGAAGTTGAGACTTATGAAGTCTGAGATCACAGTTTTTGAAAAGGAGTGATATGTTCCTTTGATTATGTTGAGCCACACTGTATTTTAGTCACTGGACCCCAGTGGTTCTCTTACTCGACTCTTCTAACTATTTCAGCATTTGACAAAACTAGATACGGATAGCAAATTTGTATGGCTATAGGAAATAATGGTATGAGATTTTTGAAAGCCATTTAAGTGTAAATGGGTTTGGTAGGATAAGATCCTGGCTAGGTGAAAGTGGTAGAGGGTTTAAAGAACTGTTTGACTCTTTAAGTTGCTTGCACACATGCACAAGAAACATGTTGCGGCAGCTTGCTGCAGAAACAGGTTGTGGAGGTGTGGCACTGTTGTGGCCAGTGCCCCCACTGCCTTTTGAGGCTTGGCCTGCTTTCTCCAGTGGGATGGCACACTGTTGCTGACACTAGTTCAGCCAGTGTGCCACCACTTTGAAATGTTTTAGCTGCTGCATTCAGGGACCACCTCGTCATTGCAGCATCAGCCATTCCGTTGCAATGAGGGAGCGACCCATTCATTGCAGGGCGGTACCTTGAATGTCCTTGACCCAGTTTGCCGACGGGGAGCCCAGTCCCTGTCGGCATAATGTCACCACCCCAAAGTTTCTGTTGTCTGCTGAGGGGATGCCCATTCCCCCTCGGCATTATGTCCCCCCCTCTTTCTTCGCCGATAGGGTGCCCAATCCCCGCCAGCTTCAGGCCCCCTTTCTCAGATTAATTTGCCGACGGGGGAGCCCACTCCCCATCAGCATAATGCCCTCCTAATAAATTGTGTGCCAAGGGGGGGTGCCCAATCCCCCTCAGCTCTTCCCCTCGTATGTGCCGACGGAGGAGTGCCCAATCCCCCGTCGGCAACTGCCCCCCTCAAAACACTCAGGTGGCACGCTGGTAGCCCATCCCAGTGTGCCAAATGTCCCTGTAAAAAGGAAAACCACCCTGCAATGTTTTTCTTTGTTTTAAAACCCTGTAAAACAGAAAATGGTCCCAGTTGAGTCCGTGGCCCACCCCCAACTCGCACCCACCCTCTGCGCACACTCCTCCCCACCCCTCTCACCCCATACTTAACTCTGAAACCCAGCACGACAATCTTCAGTGGACCGGGGACACATCTGCACTCTTCAAAGCCGACCACGAACTGAAGAAATGCCGGTAAGCTGTATAATGGCATAAAGAGGGTTTTTTCAACTTTGGTGCATATCTCAGGCATTTTTGGGAATTTTGGCACCAAATTTTCAACATGGTGTTGTTGGGACCCCTCCTCATGAATTTGGCCACTGTCATGGCATTATTCAATCCCAAAAGGTGATTTCACGATCACTGCGCAGAATCACCTTTTAGGACCGATTAAGGAAACAACAGTGCCAGTGCTCATGAGGTGGAATCTCAAAAAGCTGATGTTGTAAATTTGGTGGAAAAATCCCAAAAATGATTGTTTTACGAGTGTGCATTGCGCAGTTGCTACTCACGCTTGTAACTTCGTGAATTTGAAATATTTTCACACCAGATTTTCAACATTGGCATTTTTTCACACCTCCTTATGAACAGTACAGCTGTCATTTTTCACATACTGGCTGAAATGTGTTTTTGCACTTCCGACGCAGAATAGAGCGGTTGCTGTTGGAAATCAATATTCGGGACAGATTAAGAAAATAACAGTGACACTGTTTATGAGCAGAGGTCCAAAAATTCCTATGTTGAAAATTTGGGGACGATAGTCCATCAAATGACTGTGTTACAAGTGTGCGTTGTGCAGTTTCCATGCACCCTTGTAACTTCGCAGATTTGTAATATTTTCATGCCAGATTTTCAACACTGGCATTTTTTCACTCCTCCTTATACAGCTGTCATTTTTCATATCCTGGACGAAATGTGTTTTTGCACTTCCTGTGCAGAATAGTGCAGTCGCTATTGTAAATCAGTGTTCAGGACAGATTAAGAAAATGACAGTGACACTGTTCATGAGCAGAGGTCCTAAAATGCCTGTGTTGAAAATTTGGTGATGAAAGTCCATAAAATGACTGTGTTCCAAGCATGCCTTGCGTAGTTTGCACGTGTGCTCATAAGTTCGCGAATTTGTAATATTTTCACTCCAGATTTTCAAACTTGCCATTTTTCCACACCTCCTTATGAACAGTACAGCTGTCATGTTACATATCCTGGCCAAAATGTATTTTCGCATGTCCAGTGCAGAATAGCGTGGTCACTGTGCGAAATCACTTTTCGGGACAGTTTGAGGAAATGACGGTGACACTGTACATGACCAGAGGTCCTAAAATGCCTATATTGAATATTTGGTGCCGAAAATCCATTAAATGACTGTGTTACAAGAGTGCTTTATGCAGTTTTCGTGCACCCTTGTAACTTCGCAAATTTGCAATATTTCCATGCCAGATTTTCAACATTGGTATTTTTTTACACCTCCTTATGAACAGTACAGCTGTCATTTTTCACATCCTGGCAGAAAAATGTTTTTGTACTTCTGGTGCAGAATAGCGCTGTGGGAAATCAGTGTTTGGGACAGATTAAGATCTAGCAACTGAGAGAGTGGGACTGAACGAGCTCAACTGAGCTCTGTCGGGACTGCTGCGGATTTCTTTGTGAGCAGAAAAAGGCACCAATGCAGGCAGAAGCCAGTACAAAAGAGCAGCCTGCAGTGCCGTGAGAAACACAATGAGCGAGTGAGAGAGGGGGGGAATGAGGGAGCTCAAAAGAGTCAGGACTGCTGCAGATTTCTTTGTGGGCAGAAAAAGGAGCCAATGCAGGCAGGAGCCCAGTACAAAATGGTAGCCTGCAGTGCTGGGAGAAATAGAAGGAGTGAGTGAGGGAGGGGGAGTGAGTGAGCTCAACAGAGCTCTGTCAGGACAACTGTGAACTTCTTTGTGGGCAGAAAAAGGCACCAACCCAGGCAGGAGCCAAGTACTAAAGGGTAGCCTGCAGCGCCGGGAGAAACAGAATGAGCAATTGAGAGAGGGTGAGTGAGCAAGCTCAACGGGGCTGTGTCGGGACTGCTACAGATTTTTTTGTCGGCAGAAAAAGGTACCAACACAGGCAGAAGCCCAGTACAAATGGTCAGCCAGCAATGTCGGGAGAAATAGAGTGAGCGAGTGAGAGAGGGGGAGTGAGCAAGCTCAATGGAGCTCTGCCAGGACTTTACAGTTGCCCACCCTTCCACCTAAGGTCCTCTGTGGTCCTATATAACAGCAGGATCTCTGGAGTGGAGACAAAGGAGTGATTGGATACTTTTAGGATTGCTGTAATGATACAGATTCAGGTCAGTTTATTATGTTTGCTTGCACGCATGTGCAAGAAACATAGTGCCTTCATCGGAGATTTCGGAGGTGTGTCACCTCCTCCTCCAATTCAGGCACTGTGCTGGCAGGCGCGGCCCCTGTAAGCCAATGCATTTTGGAGCTGTCTATGACAGGCTCCAAAATGCAGTGGCATACAGTTGAAAGGGGGAGCTACGCTTGAGTGAGCAGCGATAAGAAGCTGTTCACGCAGCTCCCTCCCCAGCCGCAGGCGTGACTTCACGACGTTAGAGGTATAGCCGACGGGGTGCCCAATCCCCGCCGGCTGATCTGCGCCTGTCTCCTCCCCTCCCTCCCACAGTTGATGCCACACTGGGAGCCCACCCCAGTGTGGCAATCCATCATGTTGCCGACGGGGTGACCAATCCCCGTCGGCTGAACGCGCCTCCCCCAAACCCTTGTGCCACGCTGGGAGCCCACCCAGCGTGGTAAACGGTCCTCTTTCTTTAATTTTTTGCAGATCGGGGTGCCCAATCCCCGCCGGCTGAAGACCCCCGTTCCTTGTGCCACGCTGGAGCCCACCCCAGCGCGGCGCAGTCCCATGACGCCTTTTTTTGTTTTAACATGTAAAACAAAAACGGTCCTTCGGCCAGCGTCTCGAAACGCCCTCCCACAACCCGCACCACCCACTGCGCACCCAGCCTCCCCCCACCCATACTTACCTCCGGACTCCGGCGCGACGATCTTCGGTGGACCGGGAACACGTCTGCACTCTTCAAAGGCGACCGCGAACTGAGGAAATGCCGGTAAGCTGTATAATGGGCTAGATAGGAGGGGTTCAACTTTATTGTATCTCAGGCTATTTTTGATTTTGAATAATTAACATGGGTTTGGGATTCTTTCATGAATGATGTCACTGTCATGGCGTTGTTAGGCTCGAGGCGGTGATTTCGCGCAGTGACTGTGAAATCACCCTTCAGGACCGAATACCACCATGACAGTGACATCATTCATGAGAAGGGGCCCAAAACCCCATGTTGAAAATTTGGTGCCAAAATTCCAAAATGACTGTTTAACGAAGGTATGCTATGCAGTTCCTATGCAGGTCTCGTGAAGTTCTAAATTTCAATATTTTCACTCCAGATTTTCAACATTGCCATTTCACCACACTGTCTTATGAGTAGTACAGCTGTCATTTTTACATCTCACCCAAAATGTGTTTCCACCCTTGTAGTGCAGAATGGCACAGTCGGTGTGCGAAATCAATGTACGGGACAAATTAAGAAAATCACAGTGACATTGTTCATGAGCAGAGGTCTTGAAATGGCTATGTTGAAAATTTGGTGAAAAAATTCCTAAAAATGACTGTTTTGGTGCTGGATTCTGCAGTTCCTTGCGCTCATAGGTTTGCTAATTTTCAATATTTCCACTCCAGATTTTCAACATTGCCATTTTTCCACACCTTCTTATGAGTAGTACAGCTGTCATTTTTCACATCTCACCCAAAATGTGTTTCTGCCCATGTTAAGCATAATGGCGCAGTCGCATGAAACTCAGTGTATGGGACACATTAAGAAAATCACAGTGTCACTGATCATGAGCAGAGATCTTAAAATGGCAATGTTGAAAATTTGGTGACAGAATTCCTAAAATGACTGTTTTACAAGTGTCGTTGCACAGTTCCCACGCACGCCGTGAGGTTTGCGAATTTTCAATATTTCCACTCCAGATTTCCAACATTGCCATTTTTCCACACCTCCTTATGAGCAGTACAGCTGTCATTTTTCACATCCTGCCCAAAACGTGGCTTCGCCCATGTAGCGCACAATGGCGCAGTCGGTGTGCAAACTCAATGTATGGGACACATTAACAAAACCACAGTGACACTGTTCATGAGCAGAGGTCTTAAAATGGCTATGTTGAAAACTTGGTGAAAAAATGCCTAAAAATGACTTTTACGAGCGTGTGTTGCACAGTTCCTATGCATGCTCGTAAGTTTGCAAATTTAATATTTTCACTCTAGATTTTCAACATGTCCATTTTATTAAACTTCCTTATGAACAGTACAGCTGCAATTTTTCTTATGTCACCCAAAATGTGTTATCGCGCATGTAGCGCACAATGGTGCTGTTGGTGTGCGAAAGCAATGTTTAGGACAGATTAAGAAAATCACAGTTACACTGTTCATGAGCAGAGGTCTTAAAATGGCTATGTTGAAAATTTGGTGACAAAAGTCCATAAAATGACTGTGTTACTAGTGAGCATTGTGCAGTTTCCACGCATCCTTGTTAAGTTCATGACTGTAATATTTTCAGTCCAGATTTTCACTAGTGGCATTTTTCAACACTTCCTTATGAACAGTACAGCTGCCATTTTTCACAACATGGCCAAAGTGTGTTTTCACACTTTCAGTGCAGAGATGCGTGGTCGCTGTGGGAAATCATTGTTCGGCACAGATAAAGAAAATCACAGTGACACTGTTCATGATCGGAGGCACCAAAATGCCTGAGTTGACAATCTGCTATAAAATATCCCCAACCTACTTATATAACTGGTGTACGTTGCACAGTTTCTATGTACGCTCATGACTTCACCATTTTTTTAAATATTTTTACTACACATTTGCAACATAGCCATTTTTACACCTCCCCATGAAAGAGTACAGCTGTCATTTTTTACAGCCTGTTCGGAATATTTTTGCACCTGTGGTGCTAAATCCCGTAGTCACTGTGCATAAGCAGCTTTCGGCTACCAAACTGATATTCCCCCTGTTCATGAGGTGGGGTCACAAAACAAACATGTTGAAAATTTGAAGTTAAAATACCAACGAATGCCTGAGGTATTAGGCTTTTCAACTAAATCGCCCAACCCTATAGAGAATGACAGGAATCAGGGTGTGACTTGGGATTCTTGCCTGTGATGCTCATACCATTCCACACCCTGCAGTCACTGAGAGGCATCGAGGTATGCCTTGGACTCTTCGGCCCCAAACTTCACCCCATTCTCCTATATCGCACCCATCTCACCGTATTTCCTAATGAAATGGGGTGCACATAAGGGCCAAAGACCCCAAGGAACACGTCACACTTGTCAGTCTCTGCAGAGTGGGGTGTGGTGAAATGGTGTGGCCGTTATGCCTGATGACCCAAAGGCACACCCCAATGCCTGTCAGTCTCTGCAGGGTGGTGGTGGGGTTGGCTTCAGTTCAATACTTCACTGCCATTCCTATTACGCAGCTCTGTAACTTCTACACTACCACTGCCAATGCCAGTAAGCAAACATTCGGCATTGACAAATGCTTGTTTCTCTAACTGAGCTAAGTACTGAGCTATACTGTTAAGATTGCTGTAATAATACATATTTATTTGTTCTGTTTATTTCTCTAACTGAGCTGAGTAATACTTGGAGTGCAATAGGATTTCTAACTGGGCTAAGTGAAACTAAGTGAGAGCTGATTACAAAAAGTATGGTAGCTGAGGGGTGAAAAATGGACAAGGAGGCTTTAGGATTGCTACAGTAATACAGTATCTAATGGATGAGGTTTGAGACTGAATTAACCCGGTTGGCAAAGGGGCAGTAGGGGGACTAATGTGGGGAGGGGAACAGGAATTTGAGCAAATAGGGGCCTAACAGTTGTAGTAGTATACAGAACCTGGGAGTAAAAGCGTGTAACATAAGATGGGAGCCAAAATGAGGCAGGTGCCACATATCAATAGGGCAGGCATCTTTGGAAGGGTGGTGGGGTGCACAGGGCGTGGGTCTGCCATGATTCTGGACTGGGCTTGGAGGATGGGGGGCTGTATGGTCTATAGATGAATGTCTAGTTTGAGGGAAGAACTGTGGAGGTTAGGGAGGAGTCTAAGTGACAGGGCAGATGAGTATGGTAGAGGCATCCTGGTGGGGGGATAGGGGATGGCAAAGGAGGATGCAGGAAGAACAACTAGGGATTGAAACCAACCCCAGTATCAGAGGCACTAAAAGAAAAGGCAGTAGAAGGGAGGGGGTGCCCGAGGGGGGGGCCTCCTCATGGGGGAGACAGAGACCACGAGGAGTACCAGGGGAGAGAGCAGATGGCTGCGGGTAGGGAGGGACCAGGGGTGGCATGGAAGGGAACAAGTAGGAGGGGAGACCGATAGGGGAAGAGATGTAGAGGGGTATTGACTAGGAATAGATTTGAACCTCTGCTATGGGAGAGAGAGGGGGAACAGGAATATACTGAAGGGGGAGGACAAGCGGGGTATGAGAAGGATGGCAACAGGTAGGGGAAGAGATAGTGAGGATGAATAGGTACAATGAGGCTAGTAAGGAAGGAGGGAGTGGTGACTGGAGGAGAGAAGGCTACGGGTAGAGGGAAGGATGGGAGGGGCATCACTATTGAGGTAGAAGGAAATGGGGGCTCTAAATCAACAACAGCAGGGATAGGAGAGGGGTTGGAAATCAGTAGGGGAGGAGGAGAGGTCGACATGGGAAGCCCAGTAGGAAATAATCAGGCTGGGAAGGGATTCAAGTGGAATGGAAGGAATAAGGCAGAGAAAAGGGGTGAGGCGGAAGCAGGGTGTACAGATACAGAAGTCACAGAGGGTGCACCTGGCGGGGGTAATGGGCAGGGAAGAATGAATACTGGGATGGTGAAAGGGGCATTAGAAGGGAAAGGGGTAAGGGACGGAGGGGTACTCATCCTGGGGGATTCTATACTGAAATGGGTGAGATGGGTCAGAAAGGGGGAAAGGCACAGCCGTATTTGGGTTGAAGCTGTCCCCAGATTGACTGCAGATGGGGCAGGGCAGGCACTGCTCAAGTGTGCAGCAAGGGGGAGGAAGAAACCTCATTTACTGTTACATGTGCATACAAATGACTTGGCGGGGGACACTGGAAGTAGTGAGGGGGAGGTTCGAGTAGTTGGGCAGGCAGTGTGAGCGGGGTGTGGAAGTCAGTGGCATTCTTGGAGGTACTGCTGGTACCATGTGCAAGCATGGGGAGGAAGGGTAGGCTTGAGGAGTTCAACAAGTGACTGAAGGATTAGTGCCACACCAAACATTATGGCTTAGTGACTAACTGGGGTAGGGTCTCGGGGAATAGTAAGTTGTACGCGGGGGACAGGGTACACTGGAGCAGGAAGGGGAGGGGGGTATTAAAGGCAGCATTACTGCTGGTCCACTGGTGCTGAGGGTTGAGGCACTGGACGCCACACCTCGCGCCACGCTGGCGACCCTAGTTCAGATGCGAGCACAGGCCACCGGGGTCGGCAGGGGAGGGATAGGATTGAGCATCTGGAGGACTCCTCTCCTCTCCTATCCCAGGGTGGGATCCAGGGACCCACCGCTCTGAAGCAGCCCCTGGTGATGACTGGGGGTGCTACTAGAGTGGTGTAGTAAAGGGAGCGGAGTGTGGTGAACTTTGGCACGCTGTGCCTAAGCGTCATTGCTCACCCACACTCCGCAAAGAAGAGAAAAGTGGAAAATGGGCTACGGTCAGGCACCATGAGCTTCCGACCCCCGCTGACAGTTCTTAGGCATGATACTTTCACTTCCAAATACCTAAACAGCACATATTAGCCAGCAACATTCGGCATTGACAAATGCTTGTTAATATAGTCACACTATTGGAAATATCTAAACATGTGGGAATGAGGTTTTTGAAATTCTTCTTGTAACTGTGCAAAAGTTTTAAACACATTTTGAAAACAGCACTGCTTTTGTTGAATCAGCCCATTTTTATGGAAAATGTTAAATTCCAGAGCCAAAATTGAAAGTTTCAAATTAAAATTAACCACTAAATGAGTGGCAGGATTGCTCTTATTGTGTCAATTAATTTTATTATGTACTTTATGCCACATCAAGCAAGCATTTGCTTAGATGGCAGAAGCTCTTTATATTTAACTTTATGTAAACCTGCATGTAAGACTGATGTCAAGTTCTGGTATGGAGTCCTGCTGTTTTCTAATAGAAAATTTGGAGGTGACAGATTTATTAACCAGCCTACCATCTGGCTCAGTTGTCCTGAATTGTAATACAACAAAAAATCTGGAGGTCTGAGTCCCCTTCACATTTAAACAGTTTTAATGTAGCTAGCAAAATTCTACCCCTTTTATTTTTCCACAAAAAAATTAATGATTTCCATATGTAAGTTCCTAAAAAATGAGGCTGGGAGAGAAATTGGTAGCGACTGAAATAGAAACAAAAGGTTTGGCAAGGTTGACATTTTAATAACATTCATCCTCCCTAATAATGTTCATGGCAGTGTGTGAACCAATTTTCTTAGTCTTTGGAATTTTTTTTAAATTAATGTTCTGCAGTTTAATTTATATAGGTCAGAGTGATTTTTGGACAGATTAATTCCTAAATATTTAATTACATCTCAGTATTCTAGGGCTGCTCGTGTCTGATACTACCATGTTAATGTCCAGGTTACCAAGGCATACAATTTCTGATTTACTCTAGTTTACTTTATGCTCATATATCTTACCAAACTGCTCCACCACAGCATATGGGGGGGGGGGGGGCTCTGATATCGTAAGTTAAATATTATTGCATATAAACAAATCTTTAGTTCTTTGTTCTTCACCGAGAATCCTTTTATTTTTGTATTTTTTTTTGTATTGCAATGGGCAGGCAGTTCAATTGCTAGTGCAAACAGCAATGGGGAAAGGGGACACCCCTGCCTGGTTCCTTGCAGTAATGGTATTTTAGGTGAGAGGTTATGATTTGTCGTTATCTGTACTGTTAGTTTTGAATACAATAATCTTAACCAGGCCTGGAAATTGGGTCCAAATCCCATGTTACTCAGACCAGAATATATAAATTCCCGTTTGATCTAGTCATATGCCTTTTCTGCATCCAATATTAAGACATAACCAGGCTATATGATTAAACTGACCATACTGATGGCTCTGAGGGTATTGGTAGACAGTTGTCTATATTTTATGAACCCAGACTGGTCAGAGTGTACCAGCTAGGGGACTATAGATTGTAGCCTAGATACCAGAATTTAGTAAAATATTTACATCTGAATTTAAAAGGGGAATATGTCAGTAGGAAGAACAATACTCCGGATTTTTGTCCTTTTTATGTTTGCTTGCGTGCACGCACAAGAAACATTATGTGACAGCTTAGGACAGAAGCGGGTTGTGGAGGCGTGGCACTGTTACAGCCAAGGGAGGCACTGCATTTGGGGGCTTGGCAGTGGAGGACCAATGGAGGCACAGTGTACCGATGACACTGGTCTCCAAAAGTGCACCAAGTACAAACATTTTCGCAGCAGCAATCAGGGACCGCCTCATCATTGCAGCGCCAATCATTATGCTGCAATGAGGGAGCAACCCGTCATTGCAGGGCAGAAAGTTAGTTAGCCTAATACTGTTTGTGAACATGGCAGGTGTCTTGCCACCAAGTTCACAAACAGTATTATGCAGCCCCCATGCCGAGGGGGTGCCCAATCCCCCTCAGCAGCATGTGTCCCTCAAACAGTCTTTGTTTGCCAGCGGGGGCCCCAATCCCCTCCAGCTTCAGTCCCTCTGAGTTTCTGGATGTGCCGATGTGGAAGCCCACTCCCCATCGGCATAATTTCTCCCCCCCGAGACACACACACACACACACACACAAAACCTATGTTTGTGCCAAGGAGGTGCTCAATCCCCCTCGGCTATTGTGTCCTCCTATATGCCAACGGGGGTGCCCAATCCCCCATCGGCTACAGTCGCTCCCCCAAAAAAACAGTAGGTTGGCATGCTGGGATCCCACCACAGCATGCCAAATGTCCAGTTAAATGTCCATGTAAAACAAAAACACTCGCCGATGTTGTGCTTTTTTCCGTAAAGAAGGAAATGGCCCTCGGCGGTCTCTCTGGCCCACCCTCCCACACCCGCACCCACCCACTGCGCGCCTTGACTCCCCACATCCCCCCACCCCATACTTACCTCTGGAGTCCTGCGTGACGATCTTCGGTGGACCGGGAACACGTCAGCACTCTTCAAAGTTGACCACGAACTGAGGAAATGCTGGTAAGGTGTATAATGGGATGAATAGGGTTTTTTCAACTTTGATTCATATCTCGGGCATTTTTGGAAATTTTGGCACCGAATTTTCAACACGGGGTTTTTGGGACCCCTTCTCATGAATTCTTTCACTGTCATGGTGTTAATCGGCCCCGAAAGGTGATTTTGCGGTCACTGCACAGAATCACCTTTCGGGACAGATTAACGAAACGGAAGTGCCAGTGTTCATGAGGTGGGCTCTCAAAAAGTCTGTTTTGAAAATCTGGTGGGGAAAATCCAAAAAATTACTGTTTTATGAGCGTGCATTTTGAAGTTGCTACGCACGCTAGTAACTTCGAGAATTTGCAATATTTTCACTCCAGATTTTCAACATTGGTATTTTTATGCATCTCCTTATGAACAGTGTAGCTGTCATTTTTCACAACATGCCCAAAATGTGTTTTCACGGTTCCGGCACAGAATAGCATGGTCGCTGTGGGAAATCCATGTTCAGGATACATTATGAAAATCACAGTGACACTGTTCATTAGCAGAGGTCCTAAAATGCCTTTGTTGAAAATTTGGTGAGAAAAGTCCATAAAATGACTGTGTTATGAGCATGCGTTGTATAGTTTCCACGCACGCTCATAACTTCGCACATTTACAATATTTTCACTCCAGATTGTCAACACTGCCATTTGTCCACACCTCCTTATGAACAGTACAGCTGTCATTCTTCACATCCTGTACGAAATGTGTTTTTGCACTTCTGGAGCAGAACAGCGTGCTCGCTGTGGGAAATCCGTGTTTGGGACACATTAGGAAAATCACACTGATGCTGTTCATTAGCAGAGGTCCTAAAATGCCTATCTTGGAAACTTGGTGACAAAAGTCCATAAAATGAATGTGTTATGAGTGTGAGTTGCGCAGTTTCCACGCACGCCCGTTACTTTGCACATTTGCAATATTTCTACTCCATATTTTCAACATTGCCATTTTTCCGCACCTCCTTATGAACAGTACAGCTGTCATTTTTCACATCCTGGCCGAAATGTGTTCTCATACTTCTGGCACAGAATACTGTGGTCGCTGTGGGAAATCACTGTTCAGGACACATAACAAAAATCACACTGACACTGTTCATTAGCAGAGGTCCTAAAATGCCTATGTTGAAAAGTTTTATTTATTTGCTTTTGGTAACCAGGTAAGCACACTAGATAGCCAAGTGCCTATTTTCAGGTGCGACCCGGGAGAGTTACAAGGTATCCATGAAACAAATACAGAGTCATGGTCACAAACTGGAGCAACATGCTTCAACAGTGGGTAAAACAGCATAAAGTACATACAGGCTCAAAGAAGCATCGTGGAGGGGTATAAAAACATCAAGACATAACCTCGGAATTTAGAGCAACAAGACATAGCCTAGTAATTATAATAAAAGCACCTCTAACAGTGGGGCAGTAAGTGCCTAGCAGGGGTACCGGTGAAGGTAATAGGGCTATAAGACTGGGCATTATGCAGCACACAGGCAGGTAGTTCCAGCTTTTAGGAAGTTCCAGAGGGATGGGAGGGAGAGGCGCGAACTTGGGCTGGAAGGGAGTTCCACATTTTCGGCGTGTGGACAGTGAATGCCCGATCACCTGCGAGGGTGTGGGTCTTAGGGACCAGGCAAGTCTGGGATGCACATGACCTGAGGTGGTAGACGGGGGAAGCATGTTTCAGGGGAAGGGCGAGCGAAGAGGGAGTGGACGTTTGAACTTTATTGTCAATGAAGTTTCCTAGGATGTACTGTAGGTGTGGTGTTTTTCAGGGGGAAGCCATTCCAGGCGACAGCAGAGCGTACAGCGGTGCGTGAGACAGGGAGCCGAGAGTGCGAAGTGGCAGATGTTGTTGTACGTGGTGTCCCACTTTGCAAGGCTTGAGGACGGGACAGGAGCAAATGCAACGAGCCTGTAAGAGAGTGCAGGAAGTTGTATCCCCCTCGCTATGGCCAGCCGGGTAGTGGGGGTAAGGCAGTCTTTAGCTCTGTAGGCTAGGCCGAGCTTGCCTTTTGTCACGTCACGTATGTTCCGAATGTGACCAGAGAGATCCAATTGAGGATCAAGGGTAACTCCTAGGTACCTGGCAGAGTTAATTGTCAGCAGGAGGGAGTCACAAGACCCATAAATTTTGGGGGGGCGTTGTGCAGGAGGAAGTTTTGGCCATGGAGCCAAAGAGCATGGCCTGAGTTTTTTTCAAGTTGACTAACAGTTTGTGGCCATCAAGCCATTTCCTGATAAGGGAGAAGTCGGAGTTGAGCTGGATATTGATGCTGGTGGCATCATGCGAACTGGCTAAGATGACCAGGTCATCCACGTAAAGGGTTAGCTGCCCTTTTGCAGTGGCAGAGGGTAAATCGTTGATGAACAGGGAGAACAGGATGGGTCCAAGGACGGACCCTTGGGGTACCCCACTGTTCACGGATGAGAGGGTTAAGAGGGTTCAATTGAAATAGGTGAGTTGCTGCCTGCCCCCAAGGTAGTTGGAGAACCACTCGAGGGCACGGAGGGAGAAGCCAAGAGTCTGCAGGGTGGAGAGGAGGAGGGGGTGATCCACATGATCGAAGGCTTTGGAAAGATCAACAAATATAGCCCCAGTCAGCTTGCCCTGGTCGGTTGCAGTCCTAATCTTGGAGGTGACCTCGGCAAGAGCTGTCGAGGTGCTGTGGCCTTTTCTGAAACCGTGCTGAGATGGGGAAAGGACATCGTATCCCTGGAGGCAGTGGGAAAGCTGCGAGGTGATGGCCTTTTCTAGGAGCTTGCAGGCAGCCGATACTATGGCAATGGGGCAATAATTGTTGACATCTTTAGGGTCGCCATGTTTCAGGACAGGGACAACCTTGGCAACCTTCCATATGTCAGGGATGATCCCTGAGATAAGCGAGGTGTTGAAGATGTGAGCAACTGGTCAGGCAAGGAGAGGAGCCCCCAGGCTGAGCAGCTTAGGTTCCAGGCTGTCCTGTCCCGCTCCTGTGTGGTGAGAGAGACCAGCAAGGAGTGGCTGGGTCTCACCAACAGTGATCCTTTTAAGGTAGAAAGGTGGACGGGGGTGCAGGCCCACAAACTGGTACTGGGGCAGAGGGCAGGGGAGGGGTGGAAGCCGGTAGGTCAGTGAACATGTGGTTAAAGGAAGTGGTAATGGTTAGGGGGTTAGTGCAGGTGGCTCCCCCGATGAGCATGTCAGTGACTTGCTCCTTGGCCAACCCCCTGACGAGATTTTTTATGTTTTTCCAGAAACGCCCGGGGTCATTTGCTGCGGCAAGCAGGGTAGTGCTGCAGTACTCATTTTTCGCGGTAAGTATGGCCCATTTACAGGAGTTTCTTAGCTGGCGATACTCCAGGAGGTCTTTTTGGTTGTAAGATACCCTGTATTTTACTCAGGACTTGTCTCGCCATTTCATAAGGGAGAGAAGACCGCTGTGGATTTGGTGATGAAAGTCTATAAAATGACTGTGTTCCAAGCATGCGTTGTGCAGTTTCCACGCACACTCAAAAATTTGTAATATTTTAACTCCAGATCTTCAACATTGCCATTTTTCTGCACCTATTTATGAACAGTACAGCTGTCATTTTTCACATCCTGGTCGAAATGTGTTTTTGCAGTTCTGGCGCAGAATACCATGGTTGCTGTGGGAAATCAGTGTTCAGGGCACATTAAGGAAATCACAGTGACACTGTTCATGAGCACAGGTCGTAAAATGCTTATGTTGAAAATCTAGTGACAAAACTCCATAAAGTGATTGTGTTACACGCATGCATTGCACAGTTTCCACGTATGCTTGAAAGTGCGAGCATTTTTAATATTCCCACTACAGATTTTCAACATTACAATTTCTTCATACTTCCCTATGGATGGTGCAGCTGTCATTCTTCACATCCTGCCCGATCTGTGTTTTTGTACATGTGGCACAGAATGGCACTGTCACTGTTGGAAGTCAGTTTTTGGGACACATTGACAAAATCACACTGCTACTCTTCATGAGAAGAGGTCCCAAATGCTTTCCTGAGGTGGGGTCACAAACAGGCCATGTTGAAAATTTATACTGTAAATACCAGCAAATGCCCAAGGCATTAGGGTTTCTAACAGACAGACAGGCATCAGGGTGTGCGTTTGGATTGCTGACTGTACTGCTCATGCCATCCCACCCCAAGCCACTGACAGGCATTGAGATGTACCTTGGACTCTTCGGCCCAAGACTTCACCCCATTGTCCTATGCTGCACCCATTTCAACATATGTCCTTATGGAATGGGGTGACTGTAAAGCCAGACACCCTAAGGCACAGCTCAACATGTGTCAATGTCTGCAGAATAGGGTGAGGTGACATGGCTTGACCGTCATGGGAAATGACACAAACGCTTACCCCAAATCCTGTCCATCTCTACAGGATGGAGGTGGGGTTCATGTGAAGTTCAATACTTCACTGCCATTCCTATTCTGTATCTATCTAACTCCTGCATTTCCAATGCTAATACCAGCAAGCAAACATTAGACACTGACAAATGCTTGTTTAGAAAGACACTGATTATGGCATCTTAAAACAAGCATTTGTCAATGCCGAATGTTTGCTTGCTGGCATTGGCAGTGGCAGTGTAGAAGTTACAGAGCTGCGTAATAGGAATGGCAGTGAAGTATTGAACTGAAGCCAACCCCACCACCACCCTGCAGAGAGTGACAGGCATTGGGGTGTGCGTTTGGGTCGTCAGGCATAACGGCCACACCATTTCACCACACCCCACTCTGCAGAGACTGACAAGTGGCATGTGTTCCTTGGGGTCTTTGGCCCTTATCGCACCCCATCTCATTAGGAAATACGGTGAGATGGGCGCGATATAGGAGAATGGGGTGAAGTTTGGGGCCGAAGAGTCCAAGGCATACCTCGATGCCTGTCAGTGACTGCAGGGTGTGGAATGGTATGAGCATCACAGGCAAGAATCCCAAGTCACACCCTGATTCCTGTCATTCTCTAGAGGGTTGGGCGATTTAGTTGAAAAGCCTAATACCTCAGGCATTCGCTGGTATTTTCACTCCAAATTGTCAACATGTTTGTTTTGTGACCCCACCTCATGAACAGGGGAATATCAGTTTGGTAGCCGAAAGCTGCTTATGCACAGTGACTATGGCATTTAGCACCACAGGTGCAAAATATTCGAACAGGCTGTAAAAAATGACAGCTGTACTCTTTCATGGGGAGGTGTAAAAATGGCTATGTTGCAAATGTGTAGTAAAAATATTTAAAAAAATGGTGAAGTCACGAGCGTACATAGAAACTGTGCAACGCACACCCGTAATATAATTAGGTTGGGGATTTTTTATAGCAGATTGTCAACTCAGGCATTTTGGTGCCTCCGATCATGAACAGTGTCACTGTGATTTTCTTTATCTGTGCCGAACAATGATTTCCCACAGCGACCACACATCTCTGCACTGAAAGTGTGAAAACACACTTCGACCATGTTGTGAAAAATGGCAGCTGTACTGTTCATAAGGAAGTGTGGAAAAATGCCACTAGTGAAAATCTGGACTGAAAATATTACAAAGTCATGAACTAACGAGGATGCATCAAAACTGCACAATGCTCACTCATAACAGTCATTTTATGGACTTTTGTCACAAAATTTTCAACACAGCCATTTAAAGACCTCTGCTCATGAACAGTGTAACTGTGATTTTCTTAAACTGTCCTAAACATTGCTTTCGCACACCAACAGCACCATTGTGTGCTACATGTGCGATAACACATTTTGGGTGACATATGAAAAATTGCAGCTGTACTGTTCGTAAGGAAGTTTAATAAAATGGACATGTTGAAAATCTAGAGTGAAAATATTAAATTTGCAAACGTACGAGCATGCATAGGAACTGTGCAACGCACGCTCGTAAAAGTCATTTTTAGGAATTTTTTCACCAAATTTTCAACATAGCCATTTTAAGGCCTCTGCTCATGAACAGTGTCACTATAGTTTTGTTAATGTGTCCCATACATTGAGTTTGCACACCGACTGCGCCATTGTGCGTTACATGGGCGGAAACACGTTTTGGGCAGGATGTGAAAAAATGACAGCTGTACTGCTCATAAGGAGGTGTGGAAAAATGGCAATGTTGAAAATCTGGAGTGGAAATATTGAAAATTCGCAAACCTACGAGCGTGCGTGGGACCTGTGCAACGCACACTCGAAAAACAGTCATTTTTAGGAATACTTTCACAAAATTTTCAACATTACCATTTTAAGATCTCTGCTCATGAACAGTGACACTGTGATTTTCTTAATGTGTCCCATACACTGAGTTCGCATACCGACTGCGCCATTGTGCGCTACATGGGCAGAAACATGTTTTGGGTGAGATGTGAAAAATGACAGCTGTACTACTCATAAGAAGGTGTGGAAAAATGGCAATGTTGAAAATCTGGAGTGGAAATATTGAAAATTCGCAAACCTATGAGCGTGCGTAGGAACTGCGCAACACACACTCGTAAAACAGTAATTTTTAGGAATTTTTTCACCAAATTTTCAACATAGCCATTTCAAGACCTCTGCTCATGAACAGTGTTACTGTGATTTTCTTAATTTGTCCCGTACATTGATTTCGCACACTGGCTGCACCATTCTGCGCTACATGGGCAGAAACACATTTTGGGTGAGATGTGAAAAATGACAGCTGTACTACTCATAAGACAGTGTGGTGAAATGGCAATATTGAAAATCTGGAGTGAAAATATTGAAATTTCGCGAACTTACGAGCCTGCGTAGGAACTGCGCACGCACACTCGTTAAACAGTCATTTTTTTTTAATTTTGGCACCAAATTTTCAACATGGGGGTTTTGGGCCCCCTTCTCATGAATGATGTCACTGTCATGGCAGTATTGGGGCCCGAAGGGTGATTTCGCAGTCACTGCACGAATTCACCCTTCGGGCCTGAATAACGCCATGACAGTGACATCATTCATGAGAAGGGGTTCCAAAAACCCCATGTTGAAAATTTGGTGCAAAAATTCCCAAAAATGGCTGAGATATGCAATAAAGTTGAAACCCCCCTATCTAGCCCATTATACAGCTTACCGGCATTTCCTCAGTTAGCGGTCGGCTTTGAAGAGTGCAGACGTGCTCCCGGTCCACCAGAGATCGTCGGCGCGAGTCCGGAGGTAAGTAGGGGGTGAGGGGTGGGGGAGGCTGGAGTGCGCAGTGGTGGGTGCGGGTTGTGGGGGGTCGGGAGACTACCGCTGGACCGTTTTTGTCTTACAGGTTAAACAAATAAAAAGGCGTTGTGGGACCGTTTGCCACACTGGGGTGGGCTCCCAGAGTGGCACAAGGACTTTGAGGGGCCTTCAGCCGGCGAAGGCCTCCGTCGGCAAATCACTGATTGCCACGCTGGGGTGGGCTCCCAGCGTGGCACCGTACTGGGAGGAGCGATGCAGCTCAGCCGACAGGGGATTGGGCACCCCGTCGGCTATACACTGCATGTCGGGGCACGCACGCCTGCGGCTGGGAGCTGCGAGTGAGCAGCTTCTTATCACTGCTCACTCAAGTGTAGCTCCCCCTTTCAACTGTATGCCACTGCATTTTGGAGCGTGTCATAGACATCTCCAAAATGCATTGGCTTACAGGGGCCGCGCCTGCCAGCACACTGCCTGAATTGGAGGAGGAGGTGACACACCTCCGAAATCTCCGATGATGGCACTATGTTTCTTGCACATGCGTGCAAGCAAACATAATGAATCAGGCAAAGCTCCTAATCAGATTAAAATATTAAATAGGTGATTTATATGGGGAATCAAAAAAGTTTCACATTTTTTATAAATATCTGTAGGAATCCTATCCAAGCCTGAGGATTTACTGGAAGTGAGGGATCCATTATCCTTGGTAATTTTGGAGTGTGTAATTTGTATCTCTAACCCTGACCTTCAACTGTCTGTTAAGGTTTGAATTTCAATGTTTTTAAAAAGTGGTTAATACCCTGGAGTATAGACCCAAACAGTAATTAAAAAAAAAAAAAAAAATGTGGTTAATCATTTCTGGTGAATTTACTCAAATGCTGCCCTTATTCAGAATAGAGCTGATAATTCTATCAGATTGTTCCAGTTTGATTTGGAGCACCATCAGTTTGTCTGGTTTATCACTCATGTTGTAATAATACGATCTGGACTTTAACAATTGGTATTCTCCTTTTTTATTAATCAAATTGTTATATTTTATTCTTGCATGCATAATTGTGGCCATTACTAAATATGTAGGGTCCATCAAATAAAATGTTTCTAAGTCTCTTATTGTTACTTTCATAATGTTTAAATCTTTATTTAGTCCTTTATACTTATTAGTAGTATATGGGATGTCACAAACACACTCTGGGGGTCAGGCCCTTTGCTCTCACAGGGACAAACCTCGAAGTGTAATATGGGAACAGGAGACAAACAGGGTAACTCTCCTGTCTGTTTTGGGTCCAAACAACTACCAGTCGGGGTCAACTATGAACCCTTCCCTTTCTCGCTAGCACGCCCAGTTAACAGGTTCAAATATCACACCGCCTTCAGGGAAATGCAGTGCAATACTTAACCCAGCAGGCATACAACTTGGTTCACAATTCTCCTTTTGACTCAGTTGAGACCTAGGTAATCTTCTTACCCTGGTACATATGGTAATACACTGTAAACGCTTAACAATTCTGTCAGAATTATCAACACTGTCCAGCATTCACATTCAAAATGAGAACAATGCTCAGGCTGGATTTCAAGAAAAACAAAGTTTACTAAAATTAAAAACAGCAAATGAAACACGAAACACAGAACATATAATATTTAGGGTACAGTCATACAAATTAAATGGACAATTATACACACAACTGCCTTATTATTGAGTATCTAATCCTACCCTAGTTTCAATTAGCAAATAGTGGTGGTTGAATTACCTAATTTAGTAGAAGTGCTCTTGAGAGTGTGCTCTTTCAGGAGTCCAGAGATCAAAAAGCATTATGTTCTCTTAGCTTTGACCATCAATAGGGAACAAAGGTCCCACCCAACTTGTGAGATCACAGCTCAGTGGTGATGCTGGCTGTGAGGTCACTCTCTTCCTGCATACCAAATTAGTCTCAGGCATCTGCATGTTGCTAAGCATCCCACAAAAAAAAAAAAAAAAATATATATATATATATATATTTATATTATTTTTTTTTCATTAGTGAGCCTGCTTTATGGCAGGTCAGAATTACCCCTTTGAACTTCAGAGGAACTTCTTGACATCTATATGTCCTATTTGTGTGAAATCTAACAGGTATCTGTCAGAAGTTGCTTTCCTCCTATTAGGTCAAAAAGTGCAATACTTTATACAAGTGACTGGTTTACAACCTATACAAACTGGTTTCTAAGTAAGCTCTTAATTAGATTTTCTACTCAGAAGGAGATCTGTTTTTGTTTTTGAAAATACAAGGTCCCACAATGCCTTGTGCTGAGTGTCATACTTTCCAAGCAGAAATTCACAGAAACATATCTTTACATCACAAGTATAATATAAATAATAACAAGCAGATTGGCTGAACATCACATGGGATAGTTAGACCCCGTCGGAATGCTTTAAAGTAATCCCATGTTATTAATTATGAAATTTCTGGATCTGAATTGTTTTGAAAGGATTGTGGTATCTCTAGATTTTAAAAAGTTAGTAAAATCTGTTTCTGAGATAATGTTTGGTTCTAACTGCCTGATAGTTGCTTTTTTTATGCTCAGCCTAAGTTTAAGTGGGAAGTATTACTTTATCCCAACAGATATTTCCCTGACACCCAATATCCCGAAGCCACAATCCCGACACCTATTTGCCCGACACTTCAATTGTGCCCACAGCAGAGTTTGTAATCCTAAATATAGGGGGAGAGGGGCGGGGGGGTGAAGCCCCCAGAAACGTGAAAAAAAACCCTGCTGCAGGCACCTTCATAACTGTTGGGCAAATGGATGTTGAGATTGTGGCTTTGGGATGTTGGGTGTTGGGTGTTGGAAAAATGACTATCGGAATAACATAGTACGGAGCACGATCTGATATAACTATACTACGATACTGGGTTTTTATTACCTAAGCTAATATGACCAATGAAGTTAAAAAGAAATTGATCATTGAATAGGTTTGATGTTCCTGGGTGAAGAAAGCATATTTAATGGTTGTTGGATTAACGTGTCTCCAAGGGTCTATGAAATGTAGATCCTCCATAAAATTTCTGACTATAGTGGTTGCTGAGGTAGTTCTGATCATTGTGACATTAGATCTGGCCGGAAGATTATTTGGCATAAAATTAAAGTCTCCACCAGTAACATAGGGAGAAGGAAACATGACCAGAATCAGAAAGAAATCTGTGAAGAAGGGGGATTGTTTTCATCTGGGCTGTAAACAGTGACTAATGTTATAGTTTGGCCAGGAGTTACAACTTGTTAGATAACAAATCTGCCTTTATTATTTGAAAGTGACCAGCCAAGCTTTAAAATTCCATTCTTATTTATGAATATTGCCACACCATGAGAATTATACTCATAAAATGAGGTGTTTCCTTGCCCCAATGTTTTCCTAAAAAAATTAAAAATCCTTTGAGAAAACAGAGTTTCCTGAAAAAGAAGACTGTGAAAAAAGTGAGTTTCTTGTTTAAAAAAGACTTTCGGGGCTGGATTCACTAAGAGCAACTCAGGACGCAAAGCAACTTGCACCACAAAAAATGGTACAAGTAGCACTTGCATTATGAGTTGTGTCATGTTGGGATTCAGAAAGGAAGCCTGCGACATGCTGCAGGCTGCCTGTGCACAAGTGGACCAGTGTGCCATAAACCCCCTTGCGACATGGTGTAAGGGAGTTTATGGCAGCAGTTGCACCCTATTCTGGAAGGGGGGCTGCAAAGTCCCCAAATTGGGATTCAGAAAGAACCCCTGGTGGACATCCATCAAAGAACACTTATACCTGCTATAAGGTGGCATAAGTGGTCTTTGCCATCCACCAAGGGTTGCCAATGTACAGTCAGTGCTACACAATGGATAGTCTTCATGGACTACGGCCCCCCCAAAGTCTGTACCCCATGTCCCAAATGGTCCTGCTTCCATCCCCCACATGCCCAAGGTTTTTTTCCTTTTTTTTCTCCAAATTGTTTAACCAGGAGTGGCACACTAAGATGAAACCTTGTTTAGAGGTGCAACCTGGGAGCATGGGGAAGTTAAGTGACTTGCTCAGGGTCACACAGTATGCAAGTGGGGGCTGTGGGATTCAAACCCAGGTCTCCAGATTTGCAGCTTAGAGCCTTAAACTACTGCACTATACTGCCTCCCAGTAGTAATGTCCAAGCCCACCACTGTGGGCTATGGCCCCTGGACCCCAATAGTTCTGCTGTATAAGCCCTCATGGGCTATTGGAACACTCCCCCACTCTGATGCCATTCCCCACACCCCAAACCCGAAATGCCATCCATTTCAACAGTACTAAACTGTCCCTGCAATGCCCCATAGATCCCTGGTGTTCCAGTACCCCTCCCCACCCTCACACCGAACAGTTCCAGCCCACCACACCCCCCACATCCATACCCCACTGGTGACTGGCACAGCCCACCACTCACCACCATGACCAGCCACCAACAGAGCATTGCATACAGCGCATACAGTTAATATATGCACTCAGAGAATGACAGCTGCTGTCATTCCCCAAGCACACATATATTAACTGTACGCACTCTATGCAATGCTCTGTTGGTGGCTGGCCACGGTGGTGAGTGGTGTACTGAGCCAGTCACCAGCGGGGTATGGGTGTGGGTGTAGGGGGGTGTGGTGGGCTGCAGCTGTCAGGTGTGGGGTGGGGGCTACTGGAACAACATGGATTTTGGGGCCATTGCAGGTACAGTTTAGTACTGTTGAAACAAATGGCATTTTGGGTTTTATACAGCAGAACTATTTGGGTTGGGGGGGCCCTAGCCCACACTGGTGGACTTGTACATTACTACTGGTGGAACCTTGGGCATGTGGGGAGGTTAAGGACTACTACTAACCTCCCCTATTCAAGTGCATCTGCCGACAGCCCGTCCTGTAGCTTGCGGCATTCTTGGTTGCTGTGTCCTCTGACATGTGGACACCACAAGCCGTAGGACGCAGGCTCCTGGACCCTGTCTGATACTGAATCGGGTGCAGGGTCCAGGACACAGTGGCCCCTGCCGCAAGCTGCCATTGTCGCAGTTTGCAGCAAACCTTTGTGAATTCTTAGTCTTTTTCCTATTCACATATAGTAATTAATAATTTTCTTAATTTTTATATAATCTCTCAAACCTTTCACCTTCATGACAAGATTTGCAATTCTATATCACTGCTTATAAAAGTACTTAAATTTGCATGACTAGAACATAAAACTCTTCCCCAGTTGTTATATATTTTTACCCTTCTGTTTATAATCAAAGGTCCTTTTATTTTTTGATATTCCCTGCCCCCCACATCCTCTTATGGCCACTTCTCCACAATCCTTGATTAACAGTCCTATACCTGAAGTGCAAGCCTCTCCCACAATAGTTTAAGTCCCACTCTACCCTACTTCTCCACCTGTGCAGTCCACCCCCCCAGCCCCCTCAGGTCCCCATCTGTGCAGGAATTAACAAAGACAGCCAGTGACCTACCAACTTACCCACTGAGGTGAAGCATACCATAGGGTGTTGTGATGGCTAAAATGCAAAGTAATAATTAAGTGACAGTCACATCTTAGGGTAGCTGGTTCATTCCACTGGGGTGTCACACAGATGAGGCACACTGATGAGTCCTGGTGGGACGCAACACGTGTATGTGTCTTCTGTTAGCACCCTTTGCAGACTGTGTGAGACCTTTTGGTACCATGCATTTCTGCTTAAAGTTTAACAGCATAATATTCTGTGGTGATTTGTATATACAGCCCATGGTGCTTTGCATTATGGGGGTATGCATGATTTTGTATTAAGTGACAGTGAAATATCTGCCTCTACAGTAAATACTGGGATTTAGAATGCTCCTGTTAAGATGGAGAAAAAAACAGAAAAAGAAAAGTGAGGATATAATCTTCCATTGCAGTGCAGTTCAATGACTTAATACTAGAGATAATTTTTCATCTCAGTTAGTTAAAGTTCCTATATATTTGCACTACAATAAAATAATATTAGAAATATTCAGAAAAAAAGATGGTGATTTGTTATGTGTGGATAACTCTGGCAGTCATGTCATAAGTGGGCTTCCAATATGGCTTGAAGTTCATCTGACCAGGAACCAAAGTTGAAGGTATAGGGTGTGTTACATCAGATTCCTGAGAGTGGCTGAGAAGATTGAATAGGTTGGATGGTGCCAACTGTCTCATTTTGGGTTTGTCTCGGTAAGCCTGGGTACAAGTTAAATCTGGCAAGATTTCCAATACTTCCCGTGCTTTTGAAGCTTCAGATGGATTTGTAAAGTAATGGTTTCTATAACTTAGATAACATTTGAGCTTGGCAGGAGGCAAAAGTAAATATTTAATTCCTTTGCATCTCAAAGTGGCTTTGACCTGGTTGAAAGATTTTCGTTGATTTTGAGTGGCTTGACTAAAATCAGAGTACACCTGGAAGTTAGAATTTTCAAATGTGAGGACCCTCTTCATTTCTGGCTTTTCAGAGAATGGCTTCTTTCTTCTGAAACCTCTGAGGTTATATGAATGCAATTTGTGGATAGACTTTAATAGAAGACTGGCATGGGATGATTTTGCTAGGCGGTCCTTGATTAGCCCTATCCAGATGTATAACCCCCTCCAGAGATTTGCTGCTCATGGCAGTTATTATCATTTGTTCAAGATCAGGATCCTGAAAAAAATTATAACAGCTGCCATGGGCTGCAACTACCCAGAAGAGGTTATATATCTGGATCATTTATACATCTACTTTTTAAAGTCCTTGATAGCTTAGAAAGATAAGGAAATCCTTCTATGCCTTCAGGGACTTTAAAACATTTCGGATTACCTCTTCTTGTTCTATCTTCCTGGCCTTGCAGTTTGTTCATAAGATCCTTTAACTGATGCTCACATTTGGAAACTGTTTCAGCTAAGGGGTGGAATGATTTCTCTATGGTTTTCACATGTTCTGACTCATCACTTCTTACAGTTAGGACCTCCATTTTCGAGTTTATGCTAGCTACGAAGGTTGCAAATTGGCCAGGGTGTTTCAGATAGATTCAAAATCCTTCATGATCACCTGAAGCATGATAACCAGATTCATTTTAATATCTAGTACCCAATCCATAGAGTTACTCATATTGTTTCCTGCCACCATGACCTGAGTTGATAGTGTCAAAAATCAGCAAATCCTTTTCTTTCTGAACATTATTTATTTCTCTTTCACATGAGACTAGATTCATCTCATTTGTTTGAGATGATGTTAAGGTTGAGGTTGGTGGAATACTTGATACCATGGTTGGTAGTCCTGTTGGGTCAAGTCCACTGTATGGGTTTTCAAGGATAAACAAAGTGGCTGCAGACAGAGGTGATATCTGTTTCTTAGTGTCATACAAGAGTCAAATTTCTTTTTCAGCAGGGAGTAATGGCACAGAACTTGGAAGACCTCGCAAAGTGGTGTGGTGAATCTCATTGTTGGAGGCTGAGTTTATATTGGAGGGCATAGCCATCATGGCTGCTTGCAGAGGAGATTTTCTTGGTAAATCAACATTAAGGTCCAGTAAATAACCCCCCCTTTATATTTTATCCGGGTGTGTTGACACTCTGGGCCTGATTTTCAAATGATTTAGAATGGCTCAAGGATCTTGCATCTAAAGAATGTGACACAAGTGGTGACTTGTCTCACAACCTGTGCCAAATGCAGTTTTCTAAAGTAGCCTGCTTCTGAACCAGACACTGCAGCACCAAAATCCCCTTGCACCAGGACTGCATCAAACAACCCAGTGCACCATGTCACAAGGGGGCTTGCACCATGTTGGGATTTTACAAGCCCTACCATGGACACAGCATGGGGCACCACCTAGACCAGCCGGGAGATGGTCTAAGTGGCTTGCGCTACTGGGATGGGGTCTGACAGGGGACAGTAGGATGTGCACTAGGGGCACAGAAGGTGGCAGTGGGGATGTTGGGGGGACAGCTGAACAACTGTCAGAGTAATGTGGCACTGGCAGAGTGCATGTGCAGTGTACTATAATATATATGTAAATGGATGTTATACTTAACATCCCTGGTGGTCTAGCGGTTCCCTCGATTGTCAATGTCACCCATAAAAATAGGCATATATAATCCCTGGTGGTATAGCAGACCCTCTCCTCAATCCTTAATGTCTGCCAAATATATTGAAAGAACTTCTCTGGTGGTCAAATGCCCCTCCCTCCAGATTTCCCTCCAAACCATGTAGATAACAGTCTCTAGTGGTCTAGTGGACCCTCCACCCCCCTCCACCCCGCAGGCATTGTCCAACCATCCTGCTGGCCCCATCCTGAATCAGAGCCAGGGACTAGCAGAGCCCTCTTCTCAATACTACGGCTGGCCACCGACTGAGCTCTGAATGAGCATGTACTGTATATAGTATGTGCTCACCGAGAGCTCAGTCAGCAGCCAGCTGTGATGGTGAGAGGAGGGTTGTACTGGTCACTGGCTCTGATTTGGCATGGGGGAAGTGGGGTGGTGGGACACTGCCTGCTATGATGGAGGAAGGCAGGGGTCCACTAGACCACCAGGTACTGTTCTCTTCATGGTTTGGGGGGAAGACTGGGAATCGGGAAGGGCACTAGACAACCAGGGAAGGTCATTCAATATATTTGGCAGACTACAGAGATTGGGGAGGGGGCCCATTATACCGCAATCCACATTTCTTGAGAGACATAAAATTAGTTTGGATAATAGGGAGTCCATATAACTGGGACTAAAATGTTCAGAGAGTATTCATTTGGAAGACATGCTACCAGTCCATTAGATAGGGATGTCTGGATAATGGGGGTTCATTAGACCAAGACTGCACTATATACACTATATATGTCTTTTTTTATGGATGACATTGGGAATTGGGGGGACCATTAGCCCACCAGGGATGCTCAGTTTCGAGTTTTGCTGTGGGGGTGTCTCGCTCAAGTGGGCCACCGCCATCACGGTCGTCCAATCTATACCTATACTGCTCCATCAGCCATCTTGGATTTCAATCAGTATACATTTTTAATACAAAATTTATAAGCAATAATTTTACTTTTCCAAATTTGGTATTTATACAGGTTTTCAGAAATAACTGACATTCAGTCACGGGAGCAAACTAGAGATTGTACTGGGAGTAAAGGCCAAAAAGTTAATCCAGTCTTTCCCATTTCCCTGCCTGGCTCCATGCTTGGCATAACTCTGAGCTGGATTTAGAGACCTGCTAGCCCTAGTGGCTGATTATAACTCTCCTTCTCAAGTAGCCAATTCTCTCTTCGGTCTGTGGATCCCGTTACTCTCTTGCATCTATCCCACCCAAGTGTAAACCCTATCTAAGTCTTGGCTTCAACTACCTCTCTGGGCGGTCTGCTCCATATGTCCAGCATCCACTAAATGAAAAATGTCATCACACCCCTCCAGAATCTCCTACCCACCAGTTTTAACTCATATTCTGTAGTCACAGTGCCTTTGCTTACGATTAACAAGTCCTTACAATCCACCCTGTTGATTTTTCACAAGCACTCAAATGTTTCACTCATATCCCTCCGTCCCCTCCCAGCTTCCATTATATGCATGTTAAGCTTTGCCAGCCTTTCCTCATATGACCTCCCCTGCTGCCCCTGGATCATCCTCATAGCCCTCCTTTCTATTGTCTCTATTCAGTCCCTGTGTGGATTCTAGAAGAGCATGCAGTACTCTAGGTGCAACCTCACCAGGGATCTGCAAAGGGGCAATATCAACCCTGTCTTTTGCTATACTCTTCCTATGGCTCCCTGTGTCCTGTTTGATTTTCTGGACCCTTCATTGCACAAGGTGGTGGATTTGAGGCTGTCACTTATAAAGACTCCCAGATATCACTCCTCAGTTATTTGCACCACCCTTACTCCCTCCATCCAATAGTCTGATTTAGGGCACATTTTTGCACTGAACATTAGCTGCCATGATCTGAACCACTTTTCCAACTTTTCCAGGTCTTCTTATTTCTCTCACACAGTCATCAGTGTCCACTCTGCTGTAGATCTTAGTGTCATTAGCAAAGCGACAACACTTATTCTGGATTCCCCCTGCTACACTGCAGATGAAGATAGTGAAGATAACTGGTCCCAGAACCAATCTCTATCATACCTTGCTCATTATTCATTATTCCCCTGGGCTCAGAGTGCACCCCATTAATGACAGCCATCTGCATGCTGTCCACCAGTCAGTTCCCACTCCACTTGTTCAGTTTATCCCCTATCTTCAGGTCAACTGGCCTTTTTATTAGTCTTCTGTGTAGAACAGAATGGAAGGTCTTGCTAAAGTTAAGGCACAAAACCTCTACTGCTCAACTCCTGTCAACTGTCTTTGTGACCCAATAAAAGACATAGATAATGTTAGTTTGGCAAGTTTTCTATGCTACAGGCTCATGCTGCTCCCTGTCCTGCAAACCATTTGCCACCAAGGATTCCACTATCTGTTCCTTAACGATGGCTTCCAATCAGGGTTAGAGTGACTGGTCTGTAATTTCCTGAGCCACCCCTCTGCCCACTCTTGTGAAGCATTACCAGATTAGTTACTTCCCAGTCTGCTGGAACCATCCAATATCCAAGGAACAATTAATCAGATTTGCTTATTGCACTGCCAGTGTCTTCCCTACCTCCTTAAGTACTCTAGGGTGTAACCTGTCAGGACTAGGCACTTTGTCCACCTGCAGGATTCTGGGGCTCCCTGAGCAGCCTTTGTTTCTTAGACTGGTCCTATCTGCAGTCCTCTCACCCAGTCTCTCTGGGCTGCACTCTCCACTCTAGTAATGGACCCCCCACTCCCACAGTGAATACTGAACACAAGTAGTCATTCAGTATGTTAGTCTTTTTCCCATCCTCTTTCACTTGTCAGTTTTGATTGTACCTGGTACAACAAGGCTACGTCAGTTTGGCTGAACCCTGTTTGGAATTGTTTGCAAACATGTGAGAAAGATGAACCGCTAAAATTATTATTTATGGTCTCTAATGTTGCCAATTATCTGCTCACAGTTAATAAAAATTGTGCTGAAAGGTTTTAAACTCTTGCAGCATTTTTTGCTTTGCCAGTACTGTAGAACTGCTGCCATCTGAACAAAAAAATTATATCTAGTCAATTTTATTTGTTGTGGTGATTTTGGGGAGTTTACTTCAATCTTAGGAGCTTCCTGAGGTATGGATTTAGTGGGGACAGTGCAATACTTATTCTGTCATGTGGTTGTATTATGTGTTTTGTATCTGATTTCATATATACAACTTCCGGGGATTCAGATCACACCCACCCTCTTCCCTCCCATGTGAAACCTTAACACAGCAGGTATGAAGATGAACAGGACATGAACAATTTGGTATTTTCCTTTTTTATTTGCTGTTTTCAGGTTTAAAAAAATCATTTAGAAGCAGAAAGACAAGTTGTCAATACTTATCTGATGCTGTTTATAGTATGCTTAATGAATAGTAGCATATTAGCAGTTTTGGGGGGAGGGACATGACCTCCACTCAGTAATTATATCACCCTCAACACTAAACACTCTTTCGCTGGGCACACTGTTGGGTGTCAAGTACATTCAAGAACTCGTGTGACAGATTTTCACCTGTGTGCTTCTCAGTGAGGTGTTTTAAATACAGTAGTGCTGAGCACCTATTGAAGCTAGCATCAATCCAGTGGGCTGTTACTGGCAAGTATGATATGATAGAGCATTCAGTAGTCAAAGTGTCAGTGGTAAAACCAAAAGATGTAATATTGGATAATTCACCCATCATCTTTGACCTTAGTTTAAAGTACATTTCTGGTATTATTACTTTAGAAAAGTGACCACGGGAAGGCAAAGAGTGTCTCTGCTCCAGAACTGCTAACAACTTTTTAAAACCCATATCCTCCATAATTGAAAACAGCTGCTCATCCACAGCTATAATTTCTGCAACAGCGTTTGTTATTCTAACAGCTCTAGGGTGGTGACTGGGGAAGGGGTGTGTGTGAGCTATGCAGCTTTCTATTCTTTGGAACTCTCTTTTTATTTTTTATCTGGTGGCTCATATAATAACTCTGCCTGCCTTTCAAGCTCAACCTTAGATTTCTCAGATTGCAACTCTGTGTATTCTATTTGATGTTTGTTTCTTAAATGATTAAGCAAACCTGATGTTCCAAACGTCTTCACTGAAGAGCCTGGCCTGATGAATGTAGGTGTAAGGCATAGACAACACTTCATCTTTGAATCTTTTTCCAGGTCCATAGTAAAACAGGTCTGTACTATACTTTTGTTGGACATCCTACAGCAATACAGGTTCCCGTCTCAGCAATTCGCACCCCCACCTCCTGGACACTCAGATACTCGCATCCTCTTGTAAATTCTAACAGCTCTGTTTGAGACGCCATGTTTGAATGCAACAGATTATACCACATTTATAATAGTGCATTCAAGTGATAACAGGTGCTGAGGTGAAGTAATTTAATTAATGTGAGTGATGTGATTGATCCGACCTCTTAAAGGGAAACTCTCCGGGTTGGAACAGATATAGCTACATGGCTGAATATCCAACTGGATTAGTTTATCAGGTTGGATATCCACCCACCCCTATTATTTATATATTGTAAAGATATTTCTGTGACTGAACAAAAAGGTTTTTAATTGAAATTCCTTTGTTAATCTGATAATACCCCCCTTTGTTTTCCTTTTTCCCCTGATGTACCCAAAGAAAGTTTCCTTTCCCTTCCTGACCCTCTCCACTTTTCTCAGCAAGATCTCCGCTTTACCTTTTTAACTCATACTCTGGTCTCTTTCAGCTTTTTTAGCTAGTCCTCCCAGCTGGCCTTGTCCTGCTCTCCCTTACTACCTTTTTTTTCCCTTAATATTACTCCCAGCACTCTGAAACAAACAAATTGTTTTTTTTATGTTTTTTGTTCTGTTCTTCCCGCCTTATGCATGCTGGCATCACTTCCATTACACCTCACTTTATGGCATCCTATTTGGTTTTTGGCCCTTCTGCTACCTCTACCACTACCAGATTTTTATTTAGTGTTTCCCTCAGTTTGTCAAAGTCGAGCCTTTTGAAGTCCAAGACCACAGTTTTTGAAAACGGGTGATATGCTCCTTTGGTTATGTTGAACCACACTGTGTTTTAGTCACTGGACCCCAACAGTTCTCTCACTCTGCTTCTCTAACTATCTCAGCATTTTATAGAACCAGATAAAGGGTGACCCCTTCTCTAGTCAGTTTCCTGACCCACTGTATGAGAAAGCATTGTTATACCACATCTACCTGTGTCTGACTTCTTGCATTGCAGGCATCCAGGATTTCTTACACTACATTCAGCACAGTTAGGTCACTAACCAACACCACCTGTCCTTTGGCTGATACCTTCCTAACCTCCTCCTCTAATTCCCTGTCCCTTCCCTCTTCAGGTTTGGCAGTCTAAACACCACTCCAACCTTAATCTTTTTAACCCTTCTATTGTCAGTTTCACTCAAACTGCTTCTATTCTTTTCCCCCCAGAGTCATATCCTCTGTGGCATCTATACCTTCCCTAACATACAGTATCACATACAGTATCACCCCACTCTTGCCTTTTCATTTTTTTCTCTCTTCTAGAGAGAGTAGCCTGGTATTGCAAGGCCCAATCACTGTTTCTTCTTGTCTGAGTTTCCGTTATGGCTAACACAGGTACCACTACCTGGTACAAAAGAGGGATCCTATAAAGGACTCAATGTGAGTCATTATCACTCCTTTGTTAAAGCATTCAGCTAGTGTCCAGGTTGTGATCAAGGGTAGAGTACTGTTAAAGGAAAACTACACCCTCATATCTTGTAAATTTTGTTTGTTTTCATTTCAACAGACAACTCTTTTTGAGTAGCCGTTAGGGCTATATGTGATTGCTTCAGTTTATTTTCACAGTTTATACTAGTCTCTGTAACTATCTTGGCAATCTCCATTTTCTGGTTGTTGAAATCTCATCGTCCCTGATGGCTGCATTAGCATTTGAGAATATGATGTGTTAGCACCCTTTAAATGTCACAGTATGCCTGTCTGTTTAATTAAAAGTCAACAAAACAAGTTGCAACAAGTTGTGAAATACCACATTTACCTTCAGTTAGCTTTGCAAACAGAGTTGTAATGCAAGTTTTTTCCCTTTAAACTGCATTCAGTTTGTGTATTTCCACAGGGTATTTTTCAGGATATTTGTTCTTTGAGCATAGAGACACATGGTATAAATGGGTGATCTGACATCATAGTCTCAGATGCTAATACAGCTCTCATAGACAGTGAGCGTTCAACAGCCATAAAATGAATGGACTGGGGGTCCACCTGGAGTGATGCAAGCCTATACTGGCATGATGGGCTGCATCTGTCCGGGAAGGGAACCAGGATCCTAGGTGATAGGTTTAAATGCTTCATTGGCAAGCTTTTAAACTAGCCAAGGGGAGGCACTGGAAAGGGAGCAGGAAAATCTAGCCCCCCAAACAATCACGGTAGTAAGTGTGGCAAACACCAACATTGAGGTGTCGATAGGGAGAAGGCAGGGTAAATGGAGAAAGTGACAAAAGCAAGAAGGACAGGGATGGGGCAAAAGGGGGTAAGGCCATCAGGAAATGGAGGGTAATGAGTACCAATGCCCATAGTCTGGGCAACAAGCTCCCTGAGCTGGTGGCCTTAATGGAAGAGGGATGCCTGGATATCGTAGCAGTCACAGAAACATGGTACACAGAGAACCATGACTGGGATGTTAACATACCAGGGTACATAACTTACAGGAGAGACAGGCAGGGGAGAAGAGGGGGAGGAGTAGCTCTCTATGTAAAGGAAGGGATAAAGGCAACTGAACAAAAGAGTAAACAGGGAGGAGAGGAGGCACTGTGGGTCACCTTGGAGACTGGAAAGGGCACCACAATCCGCACAGGGGTTATGTACAGATCCCCATGTCAGGGGGAAGGAATGGACAAGGATATGATGGAAGGCATTCTTAGAATGGCAGAGAAAGGGGAGATACTGTTGATGGGAGACCTGAATATGCCAGATGTTAACTGGAGCATTTGCTGCAGCCACATCCAAGAGCAGGGCCATTCTTGATGCTCTACAGGTGGCAGGCATTAGACAGCTAGTTTGGAATCCACTGTGAGGGGAGCAATCTTAGACCTCATACTCTCAAACAGGGGCAGTGAGAGGATCTCAGATCTAGAAGTAGGTTGCCATCTGGGGACAAGTGACCATCAAACAGTGTGGTTCATGTTAAACTCAGCTACAGAGTCAAGCCATACAAAAGTGAGGGTACTGGACTTTAGGGAGGGCTGACTTTGGCAAGATGGGAGATGCCTCAGAAAAGCACTAGCAAACAGGTTAGAAGGAGGTGTGGAGCAACAATGGGGAATTATCAAAATGCCATCACAGAGGCAACAAGCCTTTGTGGGAAGCAAATAAACAAATCAAAATGAAAGAAAAAGCCACTATGGTTCTCAAGAGAGGTGGCTGTGAAAGTCAGGAAGAAAAGATAGCATTCTCGAAGTACAAGGAAACACAGAAGGAGCAGGACAGAGAGCTGTACCAGTTAAGGCAGAAGGAAGCAGGGAGGGAAGTCAGAATAGCAAAGGCCCAAACTGAGGAAAAGATAGCCAACTCAGTTAAGAAGGGGGATAAAACATTTTATAGGTACATCAGCGAGCGTAGAAAGACAAAGGGAGGGATAGTGAGGCTGAATAGAATGAACGGTAGGTGGGCAGAGAGGGACAGTGAAAAAGCAGGAATACTGAATGAATATTTCTGCTCAGTATTCACAAAAGAGGAGGGAAGTGCCTAATCCAACTAACAGAAGCACTCTTGTTAGGGGGTCTATCCCAGTCCTTTCACAGAAGAAAGGGTTCTGCAAGAACTCCTAAAACTGAAAGGTGGACAAAGCAATGGGTCCTGATGGAATTCACCCCAGAATTCTAAAAGAATTAAGGAAGGAACTAGTGAAACCACTGGCTACTCTTTTTAATAAATCATGGGAGGATGGTGTGGTACCCAAGGACTGGAGGAAGGTGGATGTGATTCCCCTTCACAAAACTGGGACCAAGACAGAGGCAGGAAACTACAGACCTGTCAGTCTGACCTCTGTGGTAGGAAAAGTGATGGAGTCACTTCTGAAGGAAAGAATAGTTGAGTACCTAGAGGTCAGTGGAGCACAGGATCCAAGGCAGCATGGGTTCACAGCGGAAGGTCGTGTCAGGCGAATCTAATAGATTTCTTTGACTGGGTGACCAAAGTAGTAGACCAGGGAGGGCTGTGGACATGGCCTACCTAGACTTTTAGCAAGGCATTTGACACAGTCTCACACAAAGATTGATAGTCAAATTAACCAGCCTGGGAGTGGGTCCCAGGGTGGTATCCTGTAAAACATTGGCTGGACAACAGGACACAGAAGGTATTGTAAATGGAGTCCACTTGAAGAAAGGGTTACTAGTGGGCACCGCAGGGTTCAGTATTGGGTCCAGTCCTTTTAATGTCTTCATCAGAGACATTGCAGAGGGACTGGAAGGAAAAGATGCCTTTTGCAGATGACACAAAGATCTGCAACAGGGTTGATACACAAGGAGGCGTGGAAAGGATGAAAGGACTTGGCAAGGTTGGAGGAATGGTCAGACGTATGGCAGCTAGGATTCAATGCAAAAAAGTGCAAAATAATGCACCTGGGAAACAAGAACCCAGGGGAAGAATACACAATGGGTGGGGAGGTAGTAACAACAACAAAACAGGAAAGGGACCTGGGGGTAATCATATCAGATGACCTTAAGGTTAGCAAGCAATGTGAGAAGGCAGTAGGGAGGGCCGGAGGTATACTGGGATGTATAGGGAGAGGCATCAGCAGCAGAAAACAGGAAGTTGTTATCCCTCTATACAGACAGTTGGTGAGACCCCATCTGAATACTGTGTCCAGTTCTGGAGACCCCATCTCCAAAGGACATAGACAGGATAGAGGCAGTCCAGAGGAGGGCAACTAAAATGGTGCAGGGTCTGCAAGAGAAGCCGTATGAGGAGAGACTAAAGGAGCTTAATATGTATACCCTTGAGGAAAGAAGGGAGAAGGGGACATGATAGAAACTTTCAAGTACCTCAAGGGAATCAACAAAGTCCAAGAGGGTAGCATCTTTCAGAAAAAGAGACTTGCAAGAACAAGAGGACACAATTTAAAGATAGAAGGAGGGGTTCAGGGCAATGTGAGGAAGTATTATTTCACAGAGAGGGTAGGGATGCATGGAACAGCCTTCCTGAGGAAGTTGTGGGGTCTAAAACTGTGGGAGAATTCAAGAATGCATGGGACAGAAATAAGGTAATTCTTGTGGGGGGCAGGAAGATATAGGCTGTTGGTTAACTAGGATCTGCGGCCTATCCTGTAGGTAGGGAAATGGGCAGACTAGATGGGCCTAGTGGTCCTTATCTGCTGTCAAAGTCTATGTTTCTATGAAGACCCCCAGGATAGTTGCAGGGGAAAAAACTTAAGCAAACATGTATATCCCCATCAACTACAGGAAAACAGTTGTCTGTTGGCAAAGAAACAACTAAAATTTACACAATATGAGGGTATAGTTTCTATTTAAGTCACTAGCTTCCAGTGTTCTGAACTTATTTATTTATTTAGTTTTTGTTGACCGGGTAAGTGCGCTAGCCAACAAGTGACTATTTTCAGGCACGACCCGTGAGGTACAGTTACAGAACACAGTGATACATAAGAGATTACACAAAGCAGGATACATTTGCAGGATACATAAGAAATTACACAGAGCAGGATACATTTGCAAAGGACAAAGTCACACAGTGTAGTCAAGCATAGCAATAAGGATAAAATTACATGTATTCAGTTGTTGAGAACTAGGGGGAGAGGTGGTAGGGGACAGGTGTAACGGTAGGGCAGGAGAGAGCGGAGACAGGGGTGGTAGGGCGAATAGCAAAAAGGGAGGACAGGAGGGAGGTTAAGGCGCCAAGTGCGGCATTAGCGGGAGAAGGTTACCACCTGTGGCCGGGACGGTGGAACCAGAAGTCGGCAAGAGACAGAGAGGTCGGGAACAGGACAGTGAAGCTATGGGTGCAAAAATAGAGAGGAGAGAGGGTGATGTGCAGGGAGGCGGTGGGGGACTAGGTGCAAGGGTGAGGAGGGATTTGAACTAAAGGAATGGGGAGGGGAAGGGTAGGGTGGGAAGGGCAGGGTATGGGGAAAGGGATGAAGGGCACGGAACAGATAGGGAAATGAGTGGGGTAGGGGAGACAGAGTGCACCTAGTAAGAGTGCAGCGGAGCAGAAGAAGGGGAGGAGGACAAGAGGCGAGGGCGGTGAAAACGGCATTGGCGGGTAGAGTAGTAACCTGCGGCCGAGCTGTGGAACTACGAGACAGCAGGAGAGAGGGGAGTCACGCAAACTGGTGGGAGGCGGATAAAATAGGAGAGGGAGGGGTGAGGACTGAGCATAGGGAGAAGAGGAAGAATAAAGAAGGAGGGAAAGTTGGCAGGAGAGGGGCAGAAAGGTGAAAGAAAGGTAGGAAGGGTGGCGGCAAGTTACGGCATTAGCGGTACAAGGGTAGCAACCTGTTACTGGCTGGTGGAACCGAAAACGGCAGAGAGGGGAGGAGGGCGGTTAGAGGGGGGAGAGTGAGGCAAAGAGCAGGAGAGGGGCGGCAGGAAAAGGAGGGGTAATGACAGGGGGTACTGGAGAAATGGCTAGTGGGAGGGGAAGAGAGCGGGCTGGGAAAGTAAGTGTTACAGGAACAGAGGTGCAGGATAAGGAATGAAGGTGGGGAAAACAGCTCAGGAGCGAGGGCAAGCTAAGTGACTAGGCAGTAATTAGAGAGCTTTACAATTGGCATCAGAACAACAATGTTATACAGTATCAACAAACATGAAACATAAAAGCAAAAAACAACCAAGAATAAAAAAAGCACAAGTGCCTATAATACATAATAGGGGAAGGGAGGAGAACAGGTTAGGAGCATGGGATTCAAGAGGGATCAAAACAAACACATTTGTCCATCGAGGTAAGGAAAGCTCTGAGATTGTGCTTAAATGCATCGTGAGAAGGAGCATTTCTTAGTCCCTGGGGCAGCAAGTTCCAAAAGTGAGGGCAGCATAACTGAAGGCTCGAGCCCTTTTTTTTGACGAGAGAGAATATTCAATAAGGACTTGTCAGAGGATCTAAGGTCCGTGAAGGTATAACCTGTTGGAGTAGTTTTGAGAGCTCAGCTGGCTTTGATGCTCTGATGATGGTGTCCGAAAGGTTGCAGAGGTATATTGCCTGGTGGAGGAGGGGATAGCCAGCCCAGGTCTTTTGTATAGCTGACAATGGTGCTTCAGGCGCTGTGCTTTAGCCGCATACCTGCAAACATTGTTGAAGGTGGTGTCCCATTGGTGCAGAGCAGTTTTGCTGGCCATGGTTAGGATGGGAGCACCGTGGGCGAGGTTGGTAACAGGATTCCTCTAACAATTGCCAGTTTAGCGGCAGGGCTAAGCAGGTAGTTAGTCCTGTAAGCAGCCCCAGCTTTCAATTGACAGATTTACAAGTTTCCTGGATGTGCAGCTTTAGGTCAAGATTTTGGTCAAGGTGAATGCCCAAGTAGCGAAAAAGAGCTAACAGACTCCAGAGGGTTACCATTAATGTCAGGCACAGAGAGAAGAAGAGCAGGTTCTTAATTTGTGTGGGATCAAATAGCATGGCTTTAGTTTTATTGGAGTTAAGGACAATGCGTTGTGTGTGTAGTGCTGCACCAAGTGAAAGTCTGTGGTAAGGGCAGCATTCAGGTTGGTGATATTGTCAGAGTGGGCATAGATGACCAGGTCATCAGCATAAAGTAGTGAGTGGCCAGAGGTTACTACATCAGGAGATTGTTTACAAATAGTGAGAAGAGGAGAGGACCGAGAATGGAGCCCTGAGGGACGCCAATATTGATAACAGCACTGTCAGAGATCGCCGAGTTGAATTTCACTGCTTGAGTCCTGTTGGCAAGGTAGCTGCTGAGCCAGTTAGTGACAGGGTAGGAGAAGCCCAGATTTCTGAGGGAGGCAAGTAGTAAAGGATGGTCAACAAGGTCGAACGCTTTAGTGAGGTCGATGAAAACAGCCCCTGTTAGCTTCCCTTTGTCCATGTTGGTAAGAATGTCAGAGGAGAATTTTGCTAGTGCAGTCATGGTGCTGTGGTGTTTTCTAAAGCTGTGCTGTGCTGTATTGAGTAAGTTGGAGTTTTCAACGAATTCGGTAACTTGAATAGAGACTAATTTCTCAAGGATCTTGCTAAGGACTGATAGTATAGCAATTGGTCTGTAGTTGGTCGTGTCATTTTTGCTGCCTTTTTTAAACACGGGAGTAATTCTGTGCCTTTCAATTTCAGGGACAGAGCCATTGGAGAGGGATAGGGTGAAGATTCTAGCTATAGGTCCGATATGAGGGTGGTAGCCATCTTTAATAGGCGGGGTTCCATTCCATCAGAGCCGGGCTGGTATTGTCAGAGATACTTGAGCAGCTTGAAGACTTGATGCCTGGTGACCGCTTGAAGTAGAATGGTTTAGATGAGGTAGGTGAATCGCCAGGAATGTTGAGTTCAGTTGTGTGGCGGAGATTGAAGGGAAGCTGTGTAGGCAGATAGGTCGGAAAACTGCTGGTTAAACGCATTTGCAATAGTGAAGGAGTCATTACAGTGGACACCTTGCAGGACCATTTCTGAGGGGGTGACAGCTTGCGTAGATCCTAAAAAAGTTTTAATGTGGCTCCAAAATTTTCGAGGGTCGTTGGAGGAGTTAGTCAGCAGGTTTTGACAGTATATGCTTTTAGCCTGCCTGATGCGCCTTTTGCAATCATTTCTATACTGCTTGTACAGGATTAGATCCAGGGGGAGCCCAGATTTTTTGTATTGTTTCCATTGCTTATCTCGGACTTTTAACTTACATAGGAGTTCTTTATTTAGCCATCTTGACTGCTGACCTCTGCCTTTATATGTCTGATGATTTTTTTCCCACATTATTAAGACCAGTGTACCTCTTTTCCCTACATTTTAGTATTTATTTATTTATTTAAAAATATATTGGAATTACAAACATTTGAGTCAGAGAATCTTTTACAAAGGCTCCACGTCAGAGAACAGTCAGAACAATATTAAACAAAATTACAAAGCACAGTGATGGGTTATTCAATAATATACATACAAATGAATCAAATTGCTACATTTACAGAGAGAGAGAGAGAGAGAGAGAGAGAGCAAAACACTTAGTTTAGGCAGGAGAACATGTTAGTAGGTATGCAAGGTCTGCCTGCAGGTGGTGGGTTTTATCCCAGCTTCACTATAGCTTCTACCTCTCCCCTCCCAATCTCCCAACTCTTGACTTTCCCTGGACAGCACTGCAGCCTGACTCTGAAATGGCCATCCATAGATGCATAGACCCATAGCTGCCATTACTGGCAGTTGTAGGGGTCCCTAACTCCTCCCAGTGGATGAAGCAAGTCAATGCCATCCATACAGTCCCACGCTAATCCCACCCACCATGTCCTTTCATCCTAAAAACAATGCTTTGGAGCATGTATGGTTATAGTCTACTCAGAGCTGACTACCCTGCATCCAAAAAAGGTGGTGGGGTTGCACTCTACTTTAAAGAAGACTTAAATGTCACCACCCTACCTGCAACAACTAATTCTACCTGTGAAATACTCCATGGGACTCTCATCCTTGTGAACTCCAAAAAGCTTAATATTCTATGTGTTTATTTATTTATTTAGATTTTGGTTACCGGGTAAGCCCACTGAGACCAGAGGTCCCTTTTTCAGGGGCGGCCCGGAATTAGTTACAGTAAATTGCATACATAGGTATCAATATACAGTATTTACAGCTGATACATATTGGGAATTGGTATCAAATGTTTAACACAGAGACAGCAGGCATCACAAGGCTCACAAGGTATTGAACAGGTGCACAGTACATTTAACAATTTTGCATAAGAGATTCATGGGAGAAATAAACATGGCAAAATTAGTGACAGCATGACCCTCCTAAATGTGTCTTAAATGGTCTAACTGCAGTCATGACCTAGCTGGCATCACTAAAAGGAAAGAATGAATTTCTCCTGCTGTGGGATCTCAATCTAAATTGGTTGGGAAATGATGCAGACAAGTTCAACGCTGAGCAAGGAAAGCTCAGCCTATTGCAACTAGTCACCTGCCCTACACAAGCATCACTGTCAAGCAATCATTAATCTCTCTTGGACTGGATGATGAGAAATAGAACTGAGCATGTCCTGGCTGCAGGTGCTCTACCGGAATCAGTTAACGACCACTCACTTGTGTTCTGCATCTGGAGGGCATGTGCCCCTAAGGCACTGTCCAAGGAAATTATCTTCAGGGACTTCTCCAGTCTTGACGTAGGTGCCCTATCCACTGACCTAGATTTTACTGATTGATCCCCTCTATACTGGACACAGGACATAGGAAAGGCATTTGGTTCCTTCATAACAACAATGCAGGCTCTTCAAGGCAAACATGTCCCTCTTAAAAAAATAGAGAGAGTCAGAGGTACGCCAACAAGATGGAAGCACAATGACCTCTTTGTTTCCATCAAAAGGAGGGATATATCCTGGGTCAAAGCCAAACACTCACAGTCCCCAGTGGACTGGGCAGAATACAGAAGGCTGAGAAATAATTGCAAACGAGCCATTCAAACTGCAAAAAGCACCTATTGTAGACAACTTCTCAAAGCATCGGTCAGTGACTCTCGGGGCTTCTGGAACCACATGAAGTCTTTTATGGTCCAGGATAAAAATGCAACTATAACTGACATGGCATTGAATGGGGTTATTGGCAACAACATGGGCCAGGCTGCTAACGTCCTAAACGCACACTTCTCTGGCCTCAAGAAGTACACGCAGATGACGGGACAGCCCTTGGATTCTAACAAATGCATAGATAAATTACCCCCTTTTGCTTTTAATCTTAGGACTGTCTCCTTAGCTGAAGTTCTATGTCCCCTAAAATCAATCCTGGCCTATGGATCTGTAGGCTCAAATGGGCTACTACCGAGATTTATAAAAACTGTTTTCCCATGACTTGCTGCTCCAGTCACCAGACTTTTCAACCTGTCCTTGACCATGAGGACTGTCCCAAAGCTCTTGAAAATTGCCAGGGTGGTTCCAACTCACAAAAAAGGAGGCACCAAGAACATTGAGAATTACCACCCCATCACCATCCTATCAGTCCTGAACAAGCTGCTGGAGAAGGTCATAGCCACCCAGGAAACAGAACATTTACAGCTACATAGAAACATAGAAATATAGAATTTGACAGCAGATAAGGACCGCTTGGCCCACCTAGTCTGCCCATTTCCCTACCTAACAGATAAGCTGCAGATCCTAGTTAACCAACAACCTACTTCCTCCTAACCCTCACTAGAATTGCCTTATGTCTGTCCCATGCATTCTTGAATTCCCCCACTGTTTTTGACTCTATGATCTCCTCAGGAAGTCTGTTCCATGCATCTACAACCCTCTCTGTGAAGAAATACTTCCTCACATTACCTCTTAGCCGTCCCCCCTCTATCTTCAAATTGTGCCCCCTTGTTCTTGCACATCTGGATTTTGTTGATTCCCTTGAGGTATTTGAAAGTTTCTATCATGTCCCCCCTCTCCCTCCTTTCCTCAGGGCTATACATCTTAAGCTCCTTTAGTCTTTCTTCATATGTCTTCTGGTGCAGACCCTGCAACATTTTGGTTGCCCTCCTCTGGACAGCCTCCACCCTGTCTATGTCTTTGTGGAGATGGGGTCTCCAGAACTGTACACAGTACTCCAGATGTGGTCTTACCAACTGTCCGTACAGAGGGCCAACAACTTCCTGTTTTCTACTGGTGATGCCTCTTCCTATGCATCCCAGTATCCCCCCAACCCTCCTTACTGCCTTCTCACATTGCTGGCCCACCTTTAGGTTGTCTAATATGACTACCCCCAGGTCCCTTTCCATTTTTGTTGTTGTCAGTATCTCACCCCCATTGTGTACTCTTCCCCTGGGTTTTTGTTTCCCAGGTGCATTACTTTGCACTTCTTTGCATTGAATCTAAGCTGCCATACATTTGACCATTCCTCCAACCTTGCCAAGTCCCTTTTCATCCTTTCCACCCCACCTTGGTATCAACCCTTTTGCAGATCTTTGCGTCATCTGCAAAGAGACATACCTTTCCTTCCAGTCCCTCTGCAATGTCACCTATAAAGACATTAAAAAGGACTGGCCCCAGTACTGAACTCTGTGGTACCCCACTAGTAACCCTCCTTTCTTCACTGTGGACTCAGTTTACTATTACCCGCTGTGTCCTGTTGTCCAGCCAGTGTTTTACTCAGGCTACCACCCTGGGACCCACTCCCAGGATGGCTAATTTTTTATTAATCTTTTGTGTGGGACTGTGTCAAATGCCTTGATAAAGTCTAGGTAGGCTATGTACACAACCCCTCCCTGGTCTACTACTTTGGTCACCCAGTCAAAGAAATCAATTAGATTTGTTTAACATGATCTTTCTGCTGTGAATCCATGCTGCATTGGGTCCAGTGCCCCACTTTCCTCTAGGTACTCAACAATTCTTTCCTTCAGAAGTCATTCCATCATTTTCCCTACCACTGAGGTCAAACTGACAGGTCTGTAGTTTCTTGCCTCTGTCTTGCTCCCACTTTTGTGAAGGGGAATCACATCCGCCCTTCTCCAGTCCTCAGGTACCACACCATCCTCACATGATTTATTAAAAATGGTAGTCAGTGGTGTTACTAGTTCTTCCCTTAGTTCTTTTACAATTCTGGGGTGAATCCCATCAGGCCCCATTGCTTTATCCACCTTCAGTTTTAAGAGTTCTTTCAGAACCCTTTCTCCTGCAAAAGGACTAATATCAACCCCCCATCCAGAGTGTTTCTATTGACTGGATTAGGTCTGCCCCCTGCTTTTCCATTGTGAAAACTGAGCAGAAGTATTCGTTCAGTATCCCTAGTTTTTCACTGTCGTTCTCTGCCCAACCACCTTCCTCTTTATTCAGCCTCAGTATCCCTGCCTTTGTTTTTCTTTGCTCCTTAATGTTCCTCTTTATTCAGCCTCAGTATCCCTGCCTTCGTCTTTTTTTGCTCCCTAATGTACCTATAAAAGGTTTTATCCCCCTTCTTAACAGAGTTGGCTATCTTTTCCTCAGTTTGAGCCTTTGCTGTTCTGACTGCCTTCCCTGCTTCCTTCTGCTTTAACTGGTACAGTTCTTTGTCCTGTTCCTTCTGTGTTTCCTTATACTTCCTGAATGCTATCTTTTTCTCTCTTACCTTCCCGTTACTTCTTTTGAGAACCATAGTGTTTTTCTTTCATTTTGATTTGTTTATTTGCTTCACACAAAGGCTTGTTGCCTCTGTGATGGCAATTTGATGTTTACCCATTGTTGCTCCACCCCACCTTCTTGCCTGTTTGCTAGTGCTTTTCTGAGGCACTCTCCCATTTTGACAAAATCAGCCCTCCTGAAGTCCAGTACCTTCACTTTTGTGTGGTTTGATTCTACAGCTAAGTTTATCATGAACCAAACTGTTTGGTGGTCACTTGTTCCCAGTTGGCTACCCACTTCAAGATCAGAGATCCTCTCTCCTTCCCTGTTTGAAAGTACCAGGTCTAAGATTGCTCCCTCCCGAGTGGGTTCCAAAACTAGCTGTCTGAGGCATGCCCCTGTAGGGCATTGAGAATGGCCCTGCTCTTGGATGTGGCTGCAGCAAAGGTGCTCCAGTTAACATCTGGCATATTCAGGTCTGCCATCAGCAATATCTCACCTTTCTCTGCCATTCCAAGGATGGCTTCTATCATTTCCTTGTCCATTTCCTCCCCATGAGACGGGGGTCTGCATACAACCCCTGTGCGGATTGTGGAGCCATTTCCAGTCTCCAGGGTGACCCACAGTGCCTCCTCTCTTCCCTGTTTACCCTTTAGTTCTGTTGCTTTGATCCCATCCCTTACATAAAGAGCTCCTCCTCCTCCTCTTCTTCCCTCCCTGTCCCTCTTATAGATTGTGTACCCTGGTATGTTGACATCCCAGTCACGGTTCTCTGTGTACCATGTTTCTGTGACTGCCATGATATCCAGGCTTCCCTCTTCTATCAAGTCCACCATTTCGGGGAGCTTTTTACCTAGACTACGGGCATTGGTACTCATTACCCTCCATTTTTTTTCTGGCTTTATTTCTTTTTGCCCAATCCCTGTCCTTACTGCCTTTGTCTTTTTCTCCATTTACCTAACTAAGCAACCTTCTCTCACAGGATCAGCATGGTTTCAGGAAGGCTCACACTACTTCAACTGCCCTTATTCAGTTCATGAATGATGTAAAGATGGCCATGGACAAGGGAATGCTAACAGGATCAGTCTTCATAGACCTTACAAAGGCATTTGACCTTGTGGATCACCATATGCTATTAGACAAACTTATCTCATTGGGCTTCTTGTCTACAACTACCTCCTGGATAGCTAGCTACTTATTTGGATGTCTACACTTCATCCAAATTGATAAAACTGAATTGGAACTCACCCCCACCAATGTGGGGGACCCTCAAAGGTCAATACTGAGGCAACAATTTGCCCACCCTAGCTAACCTATGCACAGAATTACTCTACACAGATGACATGGTGCTGTATAGCTGTGACAAGGACCTAGCAATCATTAACTCGTACCTGACCAAGGCTTTTAATGGCACACAGTCTTGGCTTAAGGAAAACAGACTACTGCTGAACTCAAAGAAAACAGTCACCATGATCTTCGGCTCTGCACGTAGACTCAAAGCCTGCTTTTCCGCACTTTCTATCCCTGGTCTGCACGGGTTGCCACTCAATGTTGTACAATCCTTTAAATACCTGGGAATCACCCTGGACCCATCCCTGGGCTTCAGTCTCCATCTGTCCATTATCTGCAAGTCAGTAAATATTAAATTGAGACTAGCATGTAAAGTTAGACACACCCTCACCACATCTGTTAGACTAGTCATTGCATAGGGTGTACTGTGTCCAAGCCTTACATATGATTTCATCACATACCTGGAAGCCAGCAAGAAGGTCCTTAGCAAATGGAACACTATATGCCACTTTGCACTCTCTGTGCCCCGGAGGACCCATCACTTCCTCCTTTATTCCAGTCTAGGATGGCTGTCTCTGCCTTTCTATAGAAACTACATGGCTGGCTGCACAGTTGATAGTATTATTAGCTCCGGCATGCTACCTGCACTTGCCAATTTGATAAGACACACCCCACAGACATACCAGTTAAGATCTGCCACTATTAGATGTCCCTAAATGTATGACAAGGATGAGTGTGCAGGCTTTCAAAATGTTTGCACCCAAGTTATGGAACTCTAGCCCTGTAGCAGTAAGTCTCGATCAGTCTCACCAGGTCTTTAAGAACAAACTTCACAGACACCTCATGAGCACTGATTTATGAGCATGCAGTACAATCCAGCGTAATATTACTTAGCCAGGCCTTACCTAATGCCAACAAGTTTACGTGCACTTAACCAACTTTTGTATCCGACCTGTTAGTACATTACTATGTCCAAGGTTTGCTATCCTGACCTGACCAATATTAAAGGGAAAATCCTACAGAGTCCCTAAATGCAGCAGTGGCTGCAGAAATGCCCGATTAGGACTTTTAACATAAAACTACATTTTTTTATTTACCTGCTGCCTTGGAATTTTAATTAAAAAGATCCACTCCATCTATAATGGCCACAGAGCCCTGGGTGGACATCTCGTGTACTCTGGATGACTTCCACCAGGAAGGCTATGCTAATGAGGGCTACCAACAAATAGCAGTTCAAGGAGCCTTTGCCTAGCTCTAACCAGTTTTGACTGTACCTATGTCATTCCCCATTCTTTTTGTTGAATTCATTAATTTTTTGACATCACTTAGTATGATTTCACATACTCACTACCATGCATAGACAGCAGAATCAGGAGGTCAGGGGGGGTCAGCTGACTCCTCACTTTCAAAAGTAAGGGTCAGAATGTACATTTTGACCCCCCCCCCCACTTCTGATACAAGATTTACTAGTCTATCTTAAATCTGTGTTTTGTGTGGCGCAGACCACACAAATTCACTGGAAGTCAGTGAGAGCTAGGCCAGATAAGCTCACTGAATTGTAATGAGTAGTTGCTATGTACCCTTCCCCCACTGGTACACAAAAACTAATGTTTTTTTCCCAGCTTTTTCCCATACTTCTTATTGGACCAGCAAGAGATTTAAAACAGAGTTCTTCATCATACAGTGAAATACATTGCAAATAACTCACTTTAAGTATATACGGTAGAATTGGTATTATTCAAAAATAAAAAAAAGTCTGAAATCCTAGTTGTCTGTAAATCAGCCTTTCCCTAGGAATGGACTGTGAGAAGGGCTATAAATTGTCAAATGCTTAATTGCCTCCCTTAAAATGGACACCAAAGTGTGCGTGTGTGTGTGTGTGTGTGTTTTAGCTGGAAAAAGCTCCATTGAGTGATGCCTATTTACAAGGTGGTTCTGGTTTTAGTACAACCACGGCCCTATAAAGTCATGGAGCACTGTCTGCTGCATGTTAGTGTGTTTTAGTCACCATAAATGATGTTAATAAGTGTTCACTCATTTAGCACCTGGCAGCAGTTGCTCAGGGTCACACAGTATGAATGCGGAGGCTGTGGATATCATCAAACCTAGGTCTGCTGGATGTACCAGACTTGTTCACAGCTCCTTACTCAAACCTCTAGGCTATACTGCCAGCTCAGTGTAGGAAGTGTAAAGCAGACTCAAAATGAAGAAAGGCTGCAATGTTCATTTCAGAATGGGGGATTGGGGTCAAGTGCCACACAGTTTGTTTTCTTTTATATTTGCTGTTTATGTCCCTTCTGTCTCCCCACTGGATTCCCCCTTCAGGAATCCCTAGGCAGCGCATGCTTCCCGTAGTTCCACCCCGGGTAACTACCAGGGAGGATCAGATGATCCACTCCTATCCTGTCTTGGTTTGCCCCGCTGGGTGAGGAGGGAGGGGACCCCACATTATTCCCTCCCAGTCCATAACTCTGTGTTGGGTGGTCCTGCAAGCACCCAAGGAGCCCAGTTAAGGAATGTCAGGACTGGCGGGTTCCATCTACAGGAGTCCAGTATGTTTTTTTTTACTTGTTTCTGTTCCACTCCCTAGACATTGATGTGCAATGGGAGACAAATCGAGATGCACTACCATTCTGGCACCCTGCCACCATCCTCCCTCCCTTAATTCTGCCTTCCCACTGCGCCACAACCCATGGTCACCCAGGTAGCGGTAAAATGGCGGGATGAGCAACCCACCCTCCCCAGAGAAGGAGAGCAACCTGTCGGGTGCTCAAACCTTCTCCTCAGCCAGCCCTCCAGCAACCCAAGGTTGCTCCTGATTCCAGGTCACTGGCATTGCAAGAGATAGTGCTACTGCTGCACTGAGCCACACAGTTTTCAGTTTTGACCCAAATAAAATGCTATGCTTCTTTAATGCATAGCATAGCTAGAGCATTGTGATCATGCTGGTTGCAGCATAACTGGTGAACTGTGGTGGACACAGAAGTAATGGCATCTGGGGTGAGGCTTCCTGACTCCTGGAGTAACTGGGAAGGACAAACAAGTCCAGAAGTAACTGCCCCTATAGCTTTTGCAACCCTATACATACTAATGTAGTAGTGAGGATTAGGGTTATAAAAAAAGAAAAGAAAATGGGAAAAATATTGCCTAGTGATAAGTAGTGGTTATGTTTATTGAGAAGCGTGAGTCCCACTCTAAACTATTTCTTGGACCTACCATTCTCCAGTAATGCCAGGAGGTTGGATAGCTCAGGTATTTTTGTGTGTCAGGGGGACGGTGGGGATAAAGCCCACTTATTTTGTTTATAAATCATATACAAGGGGCAGAGTGTACTCTGTAGAAAAAGCTAGACACTTGAAAGACTGTTTTACTGCTTAGAATCCTTTGTATATTGCTGGTATGACCATTGATTTCACTAAAACCTAATTTTAGATTTGATCTGGTCAGTGAGAACAGAGTCCAGTAGTGAACGCAGGGGGACATACTCTGTAGATGTTCTGGGATTCTGTAGCTGTGTGTGTGTGTGGGGCGTATGTGTACAGTATCTCAAATAGCAGATGATGTACTCCAGGCAGGCAACTCATACCAAGGAGTTGGCTGCTCAAAGAGCTAGCTATAAAAGAAATCTTTCCTTAACTTTCCTGACTTGCAACTTCCATGCATGAGCCAAACAGCTGCTGAGTGCTGCAGCAGCCCTGCCCCTAAACTAAGCTTAACGAGAACACAAAGTAAGGAACAGGCTGTAGGTGCTCTATGTAGATATTAATAGGATATATGAGGAGGGGGGCTCTCTACATGTAGCTGCATTACTTTTGCTGGAAAATCTATATGTATGGGTCTATAATTGACCCTATACATGTAGAACTGCCAGCAAAAGTAATGCGGCTACATTTGGAGAACCCCCCCCACCAATCCTGTTAATACTGTTTCTACATAAAGCACCTGCAAACCCCTTGGCCTTCCCTAGTTTTTATCAACATTAAATGTATTTTAGAGGTGGGACTGCAACTGCAGCACTGTACAGCTGCTCGGCTCATACACAAAAGTTGCAAGTCTAGCAAATTAAGGTACATATTTCTTATTACTATATTTAGGGATAGATAGCACAGAAGAAGAAAAAAACCCTCTGGACTGGTTAAAAGACCAGAAAACAGTGGTATACCATGAATCATTGATGGTAGTATCACCTTCATACAGTATTGATGGCATGATGTCCAAGACAGTGAACTGTCATATCATGATATAATTCATTCTGATCCCCCACTTTTTGAACCGCTCCTCCGCCTATGCTACCACGGTCCTAACTAAGCATGGTCTTATACTGGGATGTTTCACAGAAGAGGAAAACTGGTACATTGATGGGTTCAGACATTTACTTTTCAGAGAGGGACTTCTCAAAGGAACCACTTGTGTGCAATGATCCATGACAGATTGGTGTCATTCCTTACATCGCTGGACCAAGGCCAGGGGTTCTACCTGATGTCAGATCCTATACTGATAGGACTTGAGTCAATAATGCAGATGTGAACTGTATGTGTGCTGGCTGCCTACAAATTGGTCTTTCAAGCGTTCTTCAAGTATTGTTTCCAGTCCATAGAAAGCAGTCAAGAATTAGCTATAATAATAGTTGCATTCAGTTACCGATTTCAGCAGTAAAACGTAAACCCTTCACATGTCACATTTCTCTTTTTTTTTTCCATTAACATTTTATTTATTTTAAGCAGAGATTAGTCCAGAGAGAACAAACATTAAGAAACATACATCCAGATTATAAGTTTCTCATTACAGACAAAGTGAATAATACTCTGCCAAGACCCCCCCTTAAAACCTACAAAAAACTATACACCCTAAAACATCCAGCCCCTCCCTCCCCCCCATCTTTACTTTCTTCTCTGTTCAAGGCACTAGGAAACAAATTATAACAAAAAGAGACCGGTGAGATCAAGAATTACCCTAGATAACAAGCATAGAACAGGGACCAAATCCTGTCAAAAGGGCAATTGATTATGCAGGATAGCTTATCATTCTCTCAGTTCTTAAAAAGCCAGAAGCTCTGCTAGCCATCTGAATAGGAGAGACGCATCTAATCCTTCCAATAGCGAAGGACCAACTTTTTGACTATGACTGAAATCAAGGCCATATAATATTTCCTATTTCTGATCGGGAAAGCCGTCATTTCCCCCAACAGACAAACTTCAGGTCTAAACATCTCATCCAGGCCTAATAGGGGATCTAATTTATTTTTAATCTCCAGCCATAGTGGAGCAACCTTGGGACATTCCCAAAAGATATGTAAGAGGTTCCCTGCATCACCTTCACATCTAAAGCACTTAGGATCCCTTAACAACTCCAAATCCTTTAATTTCTGGGGGGAATAGCAAATATTGTGCAATACCTTAAATTGTATAAGCCTCAATTGATCATGTCGCATATACTTATGGCATGCATGCCATATCCCCATCCAATCTAGGACAATATTAGGGAATACATCAGCCCAATAAGAACATGGGGCAAAGTTCCCCGGATATGCCCAATGAAATAAAACTAAGTAAATCTTGGAGATCGTATGAGGAATTCCTATCAGTGGGCGTATATTTGTCAAAAACAAGATCTGGGGAGACTGCTCTACCCTCCCTCCAAACTTCTGGAGCAGTACATGCCTAAGCTGATAGACCTTGAAAATATCCTTAGAGGTTAAATTAAATCTATTTATCATTGTGAGAGCAGGAATTAAGTCACCTTCCACACTAAGAAAGTCAGGAGCAGTCCTCCTGTAATTTCAACCACCCTGATTTGATGGTTATAATCAATCAAAACCGTGGGTTCCCCAGACCGGTGTTCCCAATCTTTGACATGCTTGTATTTGAGAAACCCACAAAGCTGATTATGGGCTCTCAACGCCAGCCCTACAGGGGATCTTTTCAACAACGAGGGAAGTGTTTTGGGGGTCAGGTAAAAAAGGGCTACGGGATTGATAGCACATTTCCTAATAAGAGCCATTTCAAGCTTCACCCACAAAGGAACATAATCGGATGTGGACAGGGAGTCCTCCTCTAAAGCCCACCTTCCATACTTACTCAACTGGGCAGACCAAAAATAGAGGCCAAAATGGGGTAGTCTTAGTCCACCAACTGATTTAGGGGCCGCTAATTTATGATAGGCCATTCTAGACTTTTTATGATTCCAAACAAAATCAGCTATCATGGCATGGAGTTTTTTGAACCAGGACATAGGAAGGAAAATATCTAACCTACTCAACGGGTAAAAGAGTCTCGGAAATATGTTCATTTTAATTATATTTATCCTCCCCCAGAGAGATAACGGGAGTTTAATCCACCTTTTGAGGTCTAGGTCAATAGTACGAACCAGGGAGTCTAAATTAACTATGACACGGGCAACACTCTTTGTCAAAAGACCCAGATATTTAAGACAATCAGGACTCCACCCCAACCCTAATTCAGTTATTTCCGTTTGAATATCTTGTTATTAAGGGGATAAACCACTGTTTTGTCCTGATTAAGCTTATAGTTTGCTACCAGACTAAAATGGTTAATTAGGTTTAACAGGCTCGGAATAGATCTGGCAGGCCTTGAAACATATACCAGAAGGTCATCCGCATATGCAGTGACTTTAATAGGTAGACCCAGTATCCTAATCCCCTCTGTCTCGTTGGTCTGAACCATTCTTCTAATCAACGGCTCCAGATATAGATTAAATAACAAGGGGGATAAAGGACATCCCTGCCTCGTACCAACATAAAGCTGAAACGGAGGGGAGATAGCTCCATTACAAGTGACCCTGGCGGAAGGATTAGAATAGAGCGCCTTAAGCCAATCCACAATATATCCGGGAAACCAAACTTTCTCATAGTCTCAAACAAGAAACCCCAATAAACCCTATCAAAGGCCTTCGGCGTCCAAGGAGACCACAAAGCCATCGGAAGATTGGTCTCCTGGAAGCTCGAGAAGACATGTCAATGTCCTAAAATGATGAGCCGAAGACCTGCCCTTCATAAAACCCACCTGCTCACTACCTATTAATTTAGGTAATACTCTATTAATACGCTCCGCTAATAATTTGGCTAGAATTTTTAAATCACAATTCAACAATGAAATAGGTCTGTAACTAGCGGATCAGTAGCAGGTCTATTGGTTTAAGAATTAAAACTATAAGCGCCCGAAGTAGTCTATTCTATCTCCTGTCCTGAGAGAATGTAACGAAATAACCTGAGAAGGAAAGGAGCTAGTTGGGAAGAGAACTTCTTATAAAAATTGGACAAGAACCCATCAGGACCCGGTGTTTTATCTGAGGATAAATTCCTAATAGCTAGTTCTATTTCATCTTGAGTTATATCAGCAATGAGAGAATTCCTGTCAGCCTCATCCAATAGAGGAAGGTCTAGTCCCTCCAGAAAGGAAAAAATCTGAAAGTTGCTGGGTGGGGTCTCCATCTTTTTATACAAATTGACGAAACATTGATGGAAAATCTGAGCTATTTCATCTGGAGCAGTCTTAACACAACCATCCTCTTTTGATAGTATCCCTTCAATCAAATGAGAGGATTCGAATTGTGTGATACGTCTAGCCAATAATTTCCCGGATTTTTCCCCTTGGTCAACATAATTGGCTCTAGTTTTAATTAATGCTAACTCTGCCTGTTCCCCCAATAACCTAAGATAGGCATCCTTCACCTTGACTAATTCCTCTATATCCTCGTCCGTGCATAAGTGGAGATGTTAGATTCCAATGCCTTGATACGTGCTAATAATTCGTCATAGTATTTTCTTTTCCTTTTCCTTCTAACCGCTATAGTAATTAGGACCCCTTAAATAAGCCTTGAGTGCTCCCCAAAAAATATCCGGACGGACATTGTCATCCAGATTATTTAGGGTAAATTCGTCAATCTGTTCTGATATAAATTTAGTCAGTTTAGGTATCCTTAGAATCTGGTTATTTACTTTCCACCTATTACCTTTCTTCATAAGGGATGGAAAGGAAATAGTTGCAGCTAATGCCGAATGATCAGAAATAGGACTGGGTATAATGTTCGAGTCCAACACTCCACCAAGAAGAGACCGGGAAAGAAATATATAATCTAACCGGGATGAGGTCCCATGAACGGGGGAAGTGAAAGTATACTCCCTGGACTCCGGGTGGAGAACCCTCCAGATATCAGCTAATCCCAATTGATCGAGCAAATCTTTCATTGCTCGAGGCAGGAGTATAATATACATGTGGCTTAGTGGATCTGTCCATCAAGGATCCAAAATTAAATTGAAGTCTCCACCCAGAACCATCGGGAGACAGTTAAATGGCAGAAGAGCCTTTAATAGGCCCACAAAAAAGTCCTGAGTATCCACGTTGGGGCCATATATCGAACCCAACAGGATTTCAGTACTTTGCAACTTCCCTTTTACTAATACATATCTGCCTTCATGATCTTGGACCACTTGTATAGGGCTGAACGGGATTGACCTGTGTATTAATAACATAACCCCTCGACTCTGTGTATTGCCCTGAGATGCAAAGACCTGACCAATTTGTAACCTCCTCATGGCATTCGCCTCCAACTGCATTAGGTGCATTTCCTGCAAAAACACAATTTTAGCCTTAACAGCTTCTACATGTTTCAGTATCTTATACTGCTTATCCTTAAGCCGTGCCCCCTTGACATTCCATGTAAGAAAATTGACAAATATATCAGTCCCCATTCAGACCTATGAGAACTAATCTGTAGCATAAATTCCTTATTACCTTGAAAACGGAAAAGCTAATATGACCAAACACCCGTAACCAACTACCCATAGTGCCTCAAGAATAAAAACCCTCCCACAAACCCCAATAACATACCTTTATAACAATTCCCAAATAAAAGCCTAAAATCCCCTCCCCAGCCCCTGAACAGTTAGCATTTTCATGGTCCATGATAACAGGACACTCAACTTATTCCCCTATATCCCACCCCACCCCCAACCCGATATACACAACCAGCCCTAACATTAAGGCAACAGTCAATATATCAGTACGAACACATTGGCATTACAAGTATCAACCCCAAAATCCAAAACTTAAACATTCCCACTCAACCCCATACATATAATAACAAAAGAGAAAAGGTCAAGGAGCAGGTGTTCAAACACTCAGAATTAGCTCTTACAGCCTAAACAAAGTTATAGCATAACAGCATATATGGCCAGTATCAAAACATATATCCTCCAGGGAAAAGCCCCCCCAAGAAAACAACCTTCATTGAAAATGTCCAGAGTTAATTAAATAAGAGACTGTATATTTTCCCAGAGAAATAGTAATATGCAGCACGCTGGCACTTTCTCGTGGCCAGTACATTCCTTAAATGTAAGACCCCAATGTCCAAAACTGAAATATGGAACTAAAATTAAAGGGGTCGAAAACCTAATCCAGTGACTGCCAGCCTGAGTAAACTTAAAGGGCACTATCATCCGCCCTACAGTACCATAAAAGGGCATAATGAAAAACGTCCAGGGCAGGTAACCCTCAAAAAACCGACTTTCCAGAGAACGTGTATGCATAAAAGGGTATGCTGCAATAGAAATTAAACATCTAGTCCCAAGAATATAATTCACAGTCTCCTGGGAGTTGATCCCAAAAACTCCTTCATCACCTCTGTAGATTCAGGGAACCTTGAACAATGCAGGGAAGGCCGCTTGCAATGCCTCAGTCGCCAGGTCCAGGGATTCAAATGATTTCCATTCGTCACGAATGTTGACCTGAAGTTTCGCAGGGTAGATCATTTGAAATTTAATCTCGGCAGCTATCAATTTCTTAACCAGAGGATGAAAGGCTGACCTCTGTCTCACAGAAAACGGTAAATCCTGCGCCATTCTGAATTTAACCCCTTCCCAGTACAGTTCCTTGTTATCTCTGGCCTTGGCCATGAAAATCTGACATTCCTGATAATTCAGAAATCGAAATATAAAAGTTCTGGGTGGTCCATTGGGAGGGGGTGGAGGGCGTAGGGCTTGATGCGCCCTTTCTATGATGTAAGACTTGCCAAATGGTGTGGGCCCAGCCACCTTTTCCACAAACTTCTGGGTAAATTTGACCGCATCCGTGCCCTCAGCCTTTTCAGGTAGCCCAATGACTACCACATTGTTACGGCGGCTTCTGCCTTCCAAGTCCTCGAGCTTTAACTCCAATCTGTTTACTTTGCAATTCAACATAACCAGATCCGAATCCATCTTTTCCTTGCACCCTTCCAGTGATTTAATTCTAACTGCATTGGCAGTAGCCTTTCAGTTTAAATCCTCAAGTGCAGATGTAAGGCTTCTAATTTCATTTGCCATATCATTTACCGTATTTTGGAATGGACGAAATTCCTCAAGGAACCTGGCCAGAGTGAGAGGTTCGTCTGTCAGGCAAGACTCCCCGGGGCTCTGGGCTGACTGCAACGCCGAGGCCTTCGATTTCTTAGCGGCCTTTTCAGGAGTCGCCGGGGTCGTATGCTTGGGAGGCGTTTTTATCATTTCTGCCTCCATAAAACCAGCACCCCGATGTTTCCACACTGTTATAGTGCCACAAAAAGCGTTCGGGCGATTCCAGTTGGGGCAAAATAAAACAAATCGAGATCGGGAGAGAGGAGCTCGCGAGGAACGCAGCCACTACACACTCTGCATCACGTGACTCTCCCACATGTCACATTTCTCTTTGGAGCACAATGATCTCTCAGAGCTGCATAAAGGTCAGAAAATGCAGTCTATTTTTTTTGGTGATAGAAGGTCTTAAGGTAGGGCAAGTGGTTTTGCTCCAACGACATAGGGAAATGGCTTCCACAATTGTTGAAAGCTGAATGTTTTGTCGAGGGAAAAGAAGGTGTGGGCTGCTTTGAATCATCCATCCAAACAGACCAAACAAGGAATGAAAATGGCCTCCATTGTGATGGCTGTCACTTGTCTGCCTCCTGGCCATTGGTAGTGTGGAGCTGTGATGACTTCCCTTTATTGGGGTAGGGGTTGGGTACCAAAATAAAGAAAAATGGCTTTTCTGTTCATCATCATTCTGATTTGTTGCATGTTTTTGTCATATTTGAGATGCTTTCTCTAGATTCAGCAAAGCTCAAATCTGACTCCTTGCCAGATCTTGCCATTTTTATGTTTGCTTGTGCACATGCGCAAGAAACATGTTGTGGCAGCTTAGGAGAGAAGCGGGTTGTGGAGGTGCAGCAGTGTTGCTGCCAGTGCCGCCACTGCTTTTGTAGGCTCGGCTGTCTGTCACCAATGTAAACACACGCTGGCGGTGACACTAGTTGGCAAGCATGCCACCAACTTGAAAGGATTTCACTGCTGCAATGAGGGAGTGACCCGTCATTGCAGGGTGTGCCTTGTCTGGTCTAAAATTACAATAAACATGGTGGCTGTCATCGTCCGCCTCTCAAAGTCCCCATGAAAGTTGACATCGGGGGTGCCCAATCCCCCTGTCGGCATGCCCCCTCCCCAGTTAATTTGTCAATGGGGAGCCCAATCCCCATTGGCATAATGTCCCCCGTATAATAGTAGTATGCTGAGGGGGATGCCCAGTCCCGCTCAGCTCATGCACCCCCCCAACATGGACACATTTTCTGTGCCAACGGGGTACCCAATCTCCATTGGCTCCAGTTCCCCCCCAAAAAAATTCCCAGTTGGCACACTGGGAGCCTACCCCAGCATGCCAATTGTCCCAGTAAAAACAGAAAACCGCCCCTCGTTGTCTCCGGTGCCCCCTCCCCCAACCCGCACCCACCCTCTGTGCACCCCATCTCCCCACACCCCCTCACCCCATACTTACCTACGGAACCTGGCGCGATGATCTTCGGTGGAGCGGGAACATGTCTGCACTTTTCAAAGTCGATCGCGAACTGAAGAAATGCCGGTAAGCTGTATAATGGCATAAATGTTTTTTTCCTCAACTTAGGTGGATATCTTGGCCATTTTTTGTGACTTTTGGCACCAAATTTGCAACATGGGGTTCTTGGGACCCCACTTCATGAATTCAGTCACTGCCATCTCGTTATTCGGTCCCAAAAGGTGATTTCACAATCATTGCACAGAATCACCTTTCAGGACTAATTAATGAAATGACAGTATTATTGTTCATGAGGTGGGCTCCCAAAAAGTCTATGTTGCAAATTTGGTGGACAAATTCAAAAAAATGACTGTGTTACGAGCATGCACTGCAGCTTCCATGCACACTCATAACTTCGAGAATTTGTATTATTTTCACTCCATATTTTCAACACCTCCTTATGAACAGTACAGCTGTCATTTTTCACATTCTGCCCAAAATGTGGTTTCGCACATCTGGCACACAATGGCAAGGTTGCTGAAGGAAATCAACGTTTGGGACAGATTAACAAAATCAAAGTACCACTGTTCATGAGCAGAGGTCCCAAATGCTTTCATAAGGTGGGGTCACAAAAAGGCTATGTTGAAAATCTGGAGTGCAAATACTGACAAACAACCAGGGCTTTCGGGTTTCTAACCATAACGTCCCACCCTGTACAGAGTGATAGGTGTCAGGGGTGTGCCTTTGGAGTACCGGCTGTAATGCTCATGCCATTCAACCCCAACCCTGCAGCCAGTGACAGGCATCAAGGTATGCCTTGGACTCTTTGGCCCTAAACTTCACCCCATTCTCCTATACTGAACCCATTTCAGCATATTTCCTTATGGAATGGGGTGACTGTAAAGTTGAACACCCCAAGGCACACCTCACCACTTGTTGGTGTCTGCAGGGTAGGGTGAGGTGAAATGGCGTAAGCATTATGGGCGATGACCCAAAGGCACATCCCAATGCCTGTCCATCTCTGCAGAGTGTGGGGGTGGGGTTGGCGTCACTTCAGTACTTCATGGCCATTCCTATTCTGCATCTGTCTAATGCCTGCACTTCCAATGCTAATGCCAGCAAGCAAACATTCAGCATTGACAAATGCTTGTTTCTCTTGCTTCTATTTCACCTTGTCAGCAAATATTGTTCTATATCATGGAAATCAGCTGATTCTCAGAAATGTGATTATTTTAATTGCATACCTTCAGGGAAACAATATACAGTGTAACTATTGTTCATGGCTAAGTCATAGTCACTCTACGACAACTTGTAATTTCGTAGCTAACACACAGATACAGAGAAGCAGCTCATTAAAACAATGGAATTGAAACATAAACATTCCTCAGCAGAGTATTTTAGTAAACAAGCACTTTAACAAAACATAGAAACATAGAAACATAGAAGTTGACGGCAGATAAGGACCGCAAGGCCCATCCAGTCTGCCCATTTCTTTTTCTACCTTATAAATGTGCCATCGGCCTTTGCTCTGTCAGTGACCTATCTATTCATAGTCATTTGTATTGCTCCCTTATGCCTATCCCATGCCTGTTTGAAGCCCTGCACTGTATTCATAGCCACCACTTCTTGTGGTAAGCCATTCCATGCATCTACCACCCTTTCTGTGAAAAAGAATTTCCTCACATTCCCCTTAATCGGCCTCCCTCTAATCTCATGCTGTGTCCTCTTGTCCTGCTATTTTTCTTATATTTAAACATGTTAGACTCTTTCACCTTGTTTATGCCCTTAAGGTGTTTAAATGTCTCGATCATATCACCCTCTCTCTCCTTTGCTCAAGGGTATACATATTGAGCTCTGCTATGTCCTCATATGTCTTCTGATGCAGTCCCTGCACCATTTTGGTTGCCCTTCTGGACTGCCTCAATTTTAATGTCCTTGTGAAGGTGTGGCCTCCAATACTGCACGCAGTACTCCAGATGGGGCCTAACCAATGTCTTGTACAGAGGGATTATTACCTCCCTCTTACGACTTGTGATACCCCTACTAATACACCCTAACACCCCCTAGCCTTACCTACTGCTTTAGAGGTCTGCTTGGATGATTTTAGGTCATCAGTGATGATGATGCCCAAGTCTCTTTCTTCCTTTGTGACTGCTAGCAACTCCCCTCCCAGCCTATAAGTGGCTTCAGGGTTCTCTTCCCTATGTGCATGATTTTGCACTTCTTGCATTAAAATCCCAGTTGCCACTCTTCTGACCATTCTGCTAGTTTATCCAGATCTCTTCTCATTCTGCCCACCCCATCTGGATCATCTACTCTGTTGCAGATCTTGGTGTCATCTGCAAACAGACAAGCCTTACCCTCTAGTCCATCTATGAGGTCACTAATGAAGATGTTGAATAGGACTGGCCCCAGGACTGATCCCTGAGGTACCCCACTTGTGACTTGCATCTCTTCTGACTGTATACCATTTACCACCACTCTCTGTTTTCTGCCAGTCAACCAGTTTGCCACCCAGTTGACCAACTTCTGACCCACCCCGAGCCTACCTAGCTTATTTATCAATCTTCTATGTGGAACAGTGTCAAAAGCTTTGCTGAAGTCAAGGTAGGCGACATCAACTGCTCCCCCTTGGTCCACCACTCTGGTTACCCAGTCAAAGAAATCTATGAGATTAGTTTGACAGGACCTTCCTTTTGTAAACCCATGCTGTCTTGATCCTGTGCCCCTATGGATTCCAGGTGTTGCACTATCCTTTCCTTAAGGAGTGCCTCCATAATCTTGCCCACTACTGAGGTAAGACTGACCGGTCTGTAGTTGCCCGCCTCCTCCCTGCTACCACTCTTGTGGAGTGGGATCACATGAGCCCTTCTCCAGTCTTCTGGGACCTCTCCTGTACTCAGAGACTCACTAAACAATTCTGCCAATGGCTCTGCTAGTTCCTCCTTTAGCTCCTTAAGTACCCTGGGATGTATGCCATCAGGTCCCATTGCCTTATCCACCCTGAGCTTAGCAAGCTCTTGTAGGACCCTTTCTTTTGTGAAGGGAGTAGTGCTCACCTCCCTCCCCCCCCTGTGTCCATGATGCTGAGCTGTGGGCCCTGCCCTACCTTCTCTTCAGTAAATACTGAGCAAAAGTATCTATTTAGGATAGATGCCTTTACAGGGTCCTCCTCCTCACATGCTCCCTTTTCTCCATTAAGCTAATACCCCTCTGGACTTTCTCCTTTCACTAATGTATCTATAGAAAGTCTTGTCACCTTCTTTTTACTGTTCGTAAGTAGTGTTTCCTCAGTTTGGGACTTTGCCTGCCTTACTGCCTTACCTGCTTCCCTTAGGGCAGTTTGGTATGCCTCCCTATCTTCATCCCGCTGTGTTCCCTTATATTTTCTGAAGGCCAGCCTTTTGGCTCTGACCTTTTCTGCTACTGTATTTGAGAACCAAAGTGGTTTCTTCTTTTGCACTTCCTTTTCTGTCTAACACAATGGGATGTTGCTTCAAGTATTGTATCCTTAATGCTTGCCCACTTTGCCTGTACCTCCTCACCTGTGTTTCTTTTGCCAGGGCTAGCTTAACTCTGTTGGCCATCTTATCAAAGTCAGCTCCTCTGAAGTCCCATATTTTTGCTTTGGAATGGGATGATTTAGATGTAGTAGCCAAATTGAACCATACCATGTGATGGTCACTGGCCCCCAGGTGACCTTCTACCTGGAGATCTGTGATCCCTTCTTTGTTAGTCAGTACTAGATCTAGGATAGCCCTGTCTCTTTTGTTTAGCATATACTTCTAGCTGCAATCTCTTCAAACATGACAATAACAAATGCCATAACCATCACCACACAAAAGAGAGGCTTCCAGCAACAACAGTGTATTCCACGGATTCCTCCATTCCATGGGTATACCCTTTCTCTCCACAGAACCAGTATAAAAACGTAAATAATATGGTCATTTACAAACTGACTGACATCCAAGTATCATTTGCAGAACCACCCATTTTCTTATACCATAGACCACCCCACCACTGGAATCTCATCGTCCATACCTACTTTATTCAGCTGTTTCTGACAATATTCTATTAAGGGTTAAAGCGGTCTTTAACAAATCTCATTGATTTGGGCTTCAAATGAACCCTTGCTCTCAAGAACACTCATCATTGAGATTTATACACAGCCCTAAATGGCATGCCCCTTGACTTCAATTTGGAGTGCTTTGTTGGCAAAATGACTTACAGTATAATGAGTCTTTTGTATGGCATTCCCTCCAATTTCCCAGATGCTCTATCCATTAACTGCTCAATGCAGTACTCAGGCTGCTACCAAACTAAGGTTTGTATTAGCCTTTGAAAAACAGAACATGCAAACAGCACATTCTCATTTTAGTTGTAAAGAAACATAGAAATATAGAAGTTCACGGCAGATAAGGACCACAAGGCCCTATCCAGTCTGCCCATTTCTTTTTCTACCTTATGAATGTGCCATCGGCCTTTGCTCTGTAAATGGCCTATCTATTCATACTCATCTGTATTGCTCCCTTATGCCTATCCCATGCTTGCTTGAAGCCCTACACTGTATTCATATCCACCACTTATTGAGGTAGGCCGTTCCATGCATCCACCACCCTTTCTGTGAAAAAGAACTTCCTCAAATTACCCCTTAATCAGCCTCCCTCTAATCTCATGCTGTGTCCTCTTGTCCTGCTATTTTTCTTATATTGAAACATGTTAGACTCTTTCACCTTGTTAATGCCCTTAAGGTGTTTGAATGTTTCGATCATATCACCTCTCTTCCTCCTTTGCTCTAGGGTATAAATATTGAGCTCCGTTAATCTGTCCTCATATGTTTTCTGATGCAGTCCCTACACCATTTTGGTTGCCCTTCTCTGGACTGCCTCAATTTTGTTAATGTCCTTGTGAAGGTGTGGCCTCCAGTACTGCACGCAGTACTCCAGATGGGGCCTAACAAGTGTCTTGCAAAGAGGGATTATTACCGCCCTCTTCCGACTTGTGATACCTCTACTAATACACCCCCAACATCCCCCTAGCCTTACCTACTGCTTTAGTGGTCTACATGGATGATTTCAGGTCATCTGTGATGATGATGATGCCCAAGTCTCTTTCTTCCCTTGTGACTGCCAGCAACTTCCCTCCCAGCCTATAGGTGGCTTCAGGGTTTCTCTTCCCTATGTGCATGATCTTGCACTTCTTTGCATTAAACCTCAGTTGCCTCTCCTCTGACCATTTTGCCAGTTTATCCAGATCTCTTCTCATTCTGCCCACCCCATCTGGATCATCTACTCAGTTGCAGATCTTGGCATCATCATCTGCAAACAGACAAACCTTACCCTCCAGTCCATCTGCAATGCCACTGATGGAGATATTGAAGAGGACTGGCCCCAGGACTGATCCCTGAGGTACCCCACTTGTGACTTGCATCTCTTCTGACTGTATACCATTTACCACCACTCTCTGTATTCTGCCCATCAACCAGTTTGCCACTCAGTTGACCAATTTCTGACCCACCCCGAGCCTACCCAGCTTATAAATCAATCTTCGGTGTGGAACAGTATCGAAAGCTTTGCTAAAGTCAAGGTAGGTGACATCAACTGCTCCCCCTTGGTCCACCACCCTGGTTACCCAGTCAAATAAATCTATGAGATTAATTTGACAGGACCTTCCTTTTGTAATCCAATGCTGTCTTGGATCCTGTGCTCCTATAGATTCCAGGTGTTGCACTATCCTTTCCTTAAGGACTGCTTCCATAACCTTGTCCACTACTGAGGTAAGACTCACTGGCCTGTAGTTCCCGGCCTCCTCCCTGCTGCCACTCTTGTGGAGTGGGATCACATGAGCCCTTCTCCAGTCTTCTGGGACCTCTCCTGTGCTCAGAGACTCACTAAACAGTTCTGATAACGGCTCTGCTAGTTTCACCCTTAGCTCCTTTAGTACCCTGGGATGTATGCCATCAGGTCACATTGCCTTGTCCACCCTGAGCTTATCAAGCTCTTGTAGGACCCTTTCTTCTGTGAAGGGACTAGTGCACACCTCCCTCCCCCTGTGTCTATGGTGCTGAGCTGTGGGCCCTGCCCTACCTTCTCTTCAGTAAATACTGAGCAGAAGTATTTATTTAGGAAAGATACTTTTACATGGGCCTCCCCCTCAGTGAGTGATTGTCTGTCATTTTGCCCCTGATTTTCTGTCATTTGCCTTCTGTACAGAACACTGGTGTGGTCACACCTGGAGTACTGCATGCAGTTTTGGAACATTCACCTTAGGAGAGACATTGATAAACTTGAATCAGTGCAGAAGAGGATAAGCAAGCAATAACACATGACGAGGTGTGTGTTATCCCCTGATAACAGCATGCCCAGGGGTGTACTAAGGCACAAGGTGCTTGAGCAGAGTGCCTTATGCCCTGGGGCGTGCTCTTATCAGACGATAACCCACACCTCGGAGTGTGTTATTGCACTTATAAAATGGGTCCCCTTAAAAACTTCGCCCTGGAAATTAAGTTAATAAATAAAAGAAGTCTGAAAACTGTTAAAAATTAATTTACTAAAAGTGGAAAAAAATAGTCCCAGCATTTGTACTGCAAAACATATGTAAAATCTCTTCCAGACAAACACAAACATACAAACACACGTCTTTTGCCCCCTGCCACACTTCATTGTTTTTTTACATTTTGTTTCTAGCTTTGTTTTATGTATTTGTTTTGCAGGTTCTCATTTTGTCTGGTTGCTGCCAGTAGCAGATGAGTGGCTGGAATGACTTGTAGCAAAGGCGAGGGTGTGTGCCAGATATGATTTTGAATTTTAGTACTCTGCTGTCTCGGTACACACAGACATTTAATTGTATTTTGTCTGCTGAGAATTTCTCTTATATTTTTGTTTTTTGCAGGCTGTGAAATTACACACTGCTTTTTGTGTGTTAACTGTATTTCCTTTGTCTCATTTGAATCGGGAGCGAGGATGTCGTTTATCGGCTTCCGCAGACAGCGGTCATGTCGGTTTTGTGAAAGGGACAGCAGTCAGAAGTGTGTTAGCTATCTGCAGTTATTTAAATATCTGTGATCCTTGTGGTGATGAGTTGTGGTGGCGCAAGTGTCAGTTTTGGTTTAAAGGGAATTTCTTTACAGCATGCAAGGTTGCTTGGTGGATCACGGAGAGCTCATTTTGAAATCGGGATTGCGAGAGTTTTTTTTGTAGAGCTCATTTTGAAGTTGGGAGTGCGAGCGGCTTTATTTTCTTGAAACTTCGAGGAGTACAGGTCAGACTTTCTTTTTTATATTTTACTTGAGTTCACTTTGGCACTTCGGGGGGGGGGGTCCGGTCGGAAAAGCCAGTACAGTACAGTACAGGTCAAGCACAGTGTTTGCTCACCTGTGAAAGCAGTTTAAAGCTATCACAGGTTATTGATATTTCCCTGTTTTGAGGTTACCCAGGGAAGAAAAGTGCCAGTTGGCATAAATATCGGCTGATAAGGACAAGGGCAAAAGGTCCTTTCAGACAATCAGTTTAATGGATTTTATTGACCCAATTTATTATCGAGAGGATACATGGAGAGCAGGGATGGACATATGAGCAGAGACTGGAGAGCCTCAACATGTACTCCCTGAAGGCCAGGAGGCAGAGATGGAGGAGTGATCAAAACATTTATATATATATATATATATATATATATATATATCCAGGGAATAAACAAAGTGGGCACAATTAAACTGCTCTCATAGAGTGGCAACATTAGTACAAGGGGAACAAGAGATAATTGTTGAGTTTTGCCAGTAGGTTTAAGAAGGACATTTTGAAACATAGCTTTTCACAGAGCAGGTGATGGAAAGGTGGACTAGACAACCCACAGAGATGGTCAGTACTGAAATGGTGGAGGGATTCAAGAGGAAATGGGGTACATATAAAGGCATAGTTAAAGAATCTGGCAGATGTAGTTGGTGGGATAGTTATGTACCACCAGGTAAGCAATAATACACAACATGGTGGGTGATATTGGGCAATACAGGACTGCCCAGGGGCATAATGAGGCATGACGCTACAGGCCGAGGGCCTTATAGCCCCTGAAAGGTTGGTATAGCCCAATACCGCCCACCCTGGAAGGTATTATTGTGTTTAGAAAATGGGTTCCTGGTAAAAAAAAAATTTTTTGAAATTATATTTCTTTATTAGTTTATAGGGAGATTAAAAATATGAGCGAAAGGTACAGGGAACGCACACCATAGCAAATGACAGTAATTACTTAATGGTAACAGTAAGAAACTACAGAATTCTGTAGGAATCCCTGAGTCTTGTAAAATAATAAGGAACCCTCCCTCCCCCCGCAACCCTTATCCCCTAACCTCAATCCCCCCCACCCCAGGATGTGCTTTCTTAAAAGAGAGATTTAATCTTACTGCATGTAGCATGCATTATAATGTAACCTATATAAAACAAGAAGTACACAATGAGCTGATAGCCACTAAGGAAGCCAGAGGTGTTCCCATCAAGACATTAGTTCAAATAAAGAGCATATAATTTACCCCATTTCCGCTCAAATGAGGCCAAGCGATTTCGGGAGCTTGCTATTAATCTTTCAGTCCAAAAACAGAGAGAAATTTCACTGATCCATTCTGCATACGATATATAACCAGTTGGTCCATCCAGTGCCTGAGGACCAATCTTTTAACAACTATAGAAATTAAAGCCATATGGAATCTACGTGTAACCCCCAGGGGGCGCTACCCTTAGGGCTACTACCCCTGTCTGCCCCCAAGGAGGCAGGGTAAGGGTCCCAGATCCGTTGACAGGTGCCTCCACCCAGAGGTCGGGGTTAGTACAGTTAAGACTACCTCGGTTACAGCCCTCTGGGCTACTGCAACCCCCCTGTCGTCCCACTAGTGACTCACACTGGGTGCCAACAATTCTTTTCACCAACACATTTACCCCACAGATAATATATTCCAGCTCACTCCGGGGACCCCCTGTAAAGTAAGGTACAGTTATATCACAGTCACCATGCAGCAGCTCATCAGAAGAGTACAAACCAGCCAGGGTGTAGTTATAACACAGCAATCTGATTTATTAGAAGGGCAGATAACAAGGGAAAGGGGAAATCAGGTTGATTGGCTTACACTATTCCTATATACCTAGGGCTCTGTGCACAGGCCTCACCCTACGATTTACTGTCCCTGGGTACCCAAGCCTTAACGGCTAGTTCAAAATGTGGCAGCTGGTAGGGGCCCTTCACACAGAGAAGAAAGAAAAGTTTAATTAAGCAGTCAGTATAGCAATGCCATTTGGAACCACTGTTGCACATTTAGCAGGAGCTACCCTGATTCAGTACTCACAACCTCCAGACAAGACAGAGTCCTTCAACACCAGCAGGGCTGAGCCTGAACTCCACGAGCCTCCTCACACATTTATATGGCAAACTCCAACAGCAATAGCAGAGGGGTACCACACCAGGCAGCTGCTTCCAGGCTCTCCAGATTTCACAGTCACTAAAGCACTGCAATGGCAGCTTTTTCACTCCTCCCGTGGACCGAGCGCGATTTAGCAGATTCTCCAGTCCTCCAAACAGGTCGAGCCTGGTGGGTAGCTGTGCAGGACACAGCCTCCCTCCTCTGACCGCTCACCGATGGATTTAGTCTGCTGGAACCGAGAGAAAAACACAATGGCCACTTCAGGCCTTCACGCGCTTCCCGCGTGAACAATCTCCAGTGCAGAAGCACACAGCTCCTCTCTTCTCCTCAGTCACTACGACTCTCTCCCCTCACAGCTTGGGGCATTCCTCTCAATTCTGGTGCCACCCGATCCGATTGGCTGGTTGAGCCTGCCAGTCACTTCCTTCAGCTCTCAGTGGTGCGGAAAAAGCGTCATAGCCCATAATACCTTTCTCAAATACAAACAGCTCCTCCATTGGTCAGCCAGCTCTGTGGGGTCCCAAGGTACTGACTGGTCCAATTCAATAGTTCTGGACCAAAATGGAGGAGGCAATCGAAACCATCTGTGCTGCAAAGCAAGGCAGGTTAGAACAACTACATTATCATTATTATTTTACAATATTTTAAGCAAACATTCACATCCTCTATCAGAACTCCCTGTGCACCACTAGCGATGGCAGCTGGGAGCGCTTACCTGGCAGCCCGGGCGGGATTCGAGCATAGCAACACTTAAACCCCCTCCCATTTCAACTAATTATGACTGCAACAGGCAGCCCTTAAAGGAACAGTATACGGAGGCCTTAAAAGAGCACTCAACGGATCCCCATTTAAGCGGCTTCATGCCGACCACCAACCAGGCATAAGGCACATTAGGAACCCCCATTTGCAAGGGGGTTACATACGCTCCATAACCTGTATATTGGAGAACATCCCTAGAATACATACTTCTATAGTAAATAGGTCACCTAGACCCAAAAGAGGGTCTAGGTTGGACTGGATGGTCCGCCATAGCGGAGCCACCTTATCACACTGCCAAAAAATATGCACCAGGTTCCCTTCCACCATGCCACACCTTGTACAAAGAGTTGAAAGTAGTCTATCTAATTTAGCCAACTTGACCCGGGGTATAATACAAGTTATTCAATATATGGTATTGGGTGAGTCTATGCCTATCCTGAGAGAGATACCGGTACGTGTCTACCCAGATCTGGTCCCAAACTAGAGGGGTTTCTGGCAGAAGGGAGGACCAACATTTAGAACCAATCAGGGGATTAGGGAATTTAACGTCCAATAAGAAGGAATAAATCTTGGAAATGCTATGGGCCTTATTTGCCTGTTCTTGTAGCTGGTCTAGGAAGGGCTTAACTTGAGGCAATGTGGGGTTGGACCCAAAACTGGAGGCCAATAGGTGTCTTAGCTGGAAGACTTTAAAAATAAACTTCTGAGGGATGTTATATTTGGCCATAACCTCTCCCAAGGATAAAAGAGAATTATTCAGGAACAAGTCATCGACACAACAATCCCGCAGCTGAGGAAGCCAGTCTGAGGAGAGCGGGGAGACCACCGATCTTAATATTTAAATTTAGGGTAAGAGGCTGGGTAGTGTCTTTCCTAGGAGAAAGGTTGAAGAAATTCCAGCATTGATTCAGCACTTTAATGCAGGTACCAATGACACTACCTTGTAGAGGGGGAGGTAATGTGGAGAAGGTATGGTAAAAAATTCTGGATGGTTGGAGACCATGTTCGATTAAAAGCTTTCTCTTGAGTTGTAACCAAATTGGTAGATAATCATCTGCCCTCAAGTCGTACCACCTCCCGATTTTCGACATGTGACTTGGCCAGTAATATAGTATGAAATTGTGAAGGCGAAGGCCCCCCCCCTTTTCCTTAGGTAAGTTGAGCTTTAAAAAGGCTTTCCTGGGTTGCTTGCTTTGCCAAATAAACCTGGAGATAAACCTGTGGAGGTGTTGGAAATAGGACATAGGTAGATATATATTCATTAGACTGAGTGGGTAAAAAACCCGAGGCAAAACATTCATCTTAACGATATTAATACAACCCCACAGAGATAAAGGAAGAGCAGACTATCTCTGAAGGTCATGCTGTATTTTAGTCAGCAAGTCGTCCAGGTTAAGCTTCCTGAAAACTTCAGGGTCTTTGGTAAGGTAGATACCTAAGTATTTAAAGGACAAAGGGGCCCATTTCATGCCAAACTGGGAAAAGTTAACCTGAGGTGTGTTGACGTGCAACGGAAATATGATTGATTTAGCTAAATTCAGCTTGTAGTTAGCCACCTGTGTGTTACAGACGATTCCGGGTTGGTCAAGTGTAGGAGAATATCATCGGCATAGGCCGAAAGAACCAGAGATTGTTGCTGAATGAAACATCCTGTGACCAGGGGTGAGTTCTTGATACTGAGAAGGAGAGGCTCCAAATATAAATTAAACAAGAAAGGTGACAGGAGACATCCTTGCCGCTGGGAACTTCCTGACTGAGGTATCACCCAGTAGGGGTGCTTCCCCCCCCTTTCCTTGGTGCACTTAACAGTCCCTCCAGGGCCAGCTCCCCCGCGGAGCTTCCCCCCCAACCCCTGAGGAGTCTAAGTGAACCCTACATAATAGACCTGAAAATTGAGGACCTGACCAATGTCTGGGAATCTTCTAATCTATAGACATGCCAAACAATCGTAGCCTTGGAGAGGAGTGGAGTAGCACATATGAAGTAGGTAAAATAAATCTTTCAGGAGGGTACACCGTTTTCCAGGCACGATTTGACAAAGCCGCGATTAAGGATGGGAACCCCCAGGAGCTCCCTAAAAGGATGTCCCTGGGATAAGTTCCAGTCTCCACTGTGGGAAATCTGGTCCCTGGCCGAAATGCTGTCTATCTGGGTTACCCCATAACCCTAAACGACCAACTGCCATCTAATCCCCCTAGCACCTCAATAACGTGACCGTGCTAAACAACAAGCATGAGTTTAAGGCTGGCTAGCCTGGGGTGCAAATCCCTGAAACCCCAATAGCAGCAATGAGAATATCAATCAGTCCCTCTAACCCCGGGGGCTGAATCCGGGCTTCGCCACAGACATTACCAATTCGTGCTGAGGGGTCGTACCCCAGATTATGTGACTTTGTTGGGCATTAGGAAGCAGAGCCGTGTTGACATCTAGCAATCACCTCTCTGGAATACCCACAATAGCGGCCCCACAATCCACAATGCCTACTATCACCCCAATCCATCGCCCCCCTCTCGAAAGGGCATCCCGAACTGTACAGCCCAGTCTTAAACACAGGCATTCGAAACTTGCCTAGCAGCCTCTCATAACTAAAGTGCTTATGGAAATTCACTAGAGCTATGATTACCTGAACAGGGGGAAGTAAGGGAGGAACCAGGGGAGCGATAAATACTGGAGGGGCCAAATGATCCGACTGGTCCTGCATCGTATAGAAACCTCCACTACTCCAAGAGTTCCCCCTCCCCCAGCCCACCAGCAGGCCTCACTAGCCATCGCAGAGACCAGGCCTACCAGGCTGCACACTGGTCTGTCCTGCAGCCCCCCCCCATCACCAGAAAAACCAAACGAGAGAGAAGAAAGAGAAAAACATCAACAAGACGTGAGAGTCCAAAAATGCAATTTAGAACAGGAGATAGCTTCTTGACACTTCTTCAGAGATTCAACCCGATTTGAACAAGTTGGGGTAACTTGAGAGAGAGAGATTCAGTGCAGCTTTCTATGGGGATTCATAAGAATACCAAGAACCCTTGATGGCTACTTGTAGCTTGGCAGGATAGTTCATTTTGTAGTGAATACCCGCTGCAATCAACTTGCTAACTGTAGAATGGAAAGCTGAGCGTTTCTGCCTCGTCTCGTAGGGAAGATCCTGAGTAATACGCAGCTTCCAACCACTCCATAAAATTGCTTGTAACTCTCTTGCCTTTAGTAATACATGCTGCTTTTCCAAGAAACTTAAAAACTTGATGATGATGGGCCTAGACGGTGCTCCAGCTGTAGGTTTCGGCCTGAGAGAACAATGAGCATGTTCTATATGGTATTGTGGATTGAGAGGGGAAGGCCCAACAACTTTGCTCAGAAACTTCTGGAGAAAGAGAATGATATCAGGGCCCTCCTCGGTCTCAGGGAGGCCCAGAATCACCAGATTGTTTCTCCGGCTCCTTCCTTCTAAATCTTCCGTTTTAAGTTGCAGTTTACTGATCTGCTGTCTGAGATGGACAATCTCTGGGTCTATCTTCTCCCTCCAGGTCTCCAGGGAGGTAGTTCTTGACTCCGAGTCCCCCATTCTGGTGGTTAGGGTGCTGAGGTCTCCTCTTAGCGATTTCAACTCAGTAGAAATGTCGTCCAGCGTTTCCTTAAATGGTAAGAGCTCTTGAAGGAAACGATCCTCGGTAAGAGGAACTGGTGAAACATTGGATGGGGGTAATTTAGCTGCAGACCCCGAGTTCTGGTTTTTGGATTTTTTAGAAGATTTTTCAGGTGTGGATGGTGGAGTGTGCTTCATGCCAGCAGGTCTCATCTCAGCTTCCATCTCAGTCTTCCCCCGAATGCGTTAATATGCGCAGAGCAAGGTGTTACCAGAAATAGAGGAGTGTTATCAATGCTCCAGATGTAAATCAGAGCTTTAAACGTCGGTTTTGTAGGGTAAAAAATAGTTTAAAGAGGGTAGATATCGGGAGCTCCACGAAAACGCTGCCTCTAGCTGCACTGCATCACGTGACCTTCCTGGTAAAATTTTAATTGTAGCCTCCGCCAAATTGGGGGGCTTACCTTAAGTGTCTCCCAGGGCTTCAGTAATGCCTACTGCCAGGCAGATGTCCTTCAAGGCTGATAAATCCATGGTGGTTGGTGCTCTTCTTTGATCTGTATGAGAGTGCCATGCCATGCCTCTGCGTTGTCCCTTTAAGCCACAGCCAGTGTGTATACTGTAAGTAGCCTGGGCTGGGTTCTAGTGTTCTGAAGCTCATGACCAGCCAGGCATTTCTCTAATTAATTCCACTCTGCTGTCACAAACAAAGCAGGTACTGTAAATATTTATTTCTAGTTCATTACTGCTTTTAAATTAGAACCAGTTGTTTAACTTGCCTTATTTGTAGTGTACACTCCCCAATGGGAGCCACCATGTTTGGTCCGGGATATCCAGGTTTGAGCTAATCAGGATTCAGGGGACCGCAAGGGATCCTAAATATGGAGGCTTATGTGTAAGACTGTAGTTTTTTTTTATTTTTCCGGTTGATGCCTAAACTGACAAATGGGAGCACCGGAACTGTGATTGACTGCTCCCCAAGACAACTGGAATTCAGAGAAACCAGTCTAGTCTGAGAACTGATAGAAAAAAAAAAGAGTTCAGTTGTTTCTGGAGTGCTGAGAGTAAGCAAATGAGCTGAGTAATGCCATGAGCTGAGAGTAAGCAGCTCCTGAGAAGAGCTGAAGAGAAATGGCAGGAGAAAGGCCTGACTTGCCTCCCTGTTGTATTTAAAGCATCAGACTGCCTAAAAGCAGGAAAGGGACTCCAGTGAAAGTGGCACTTCAGTGTTAGACTCCCACAAACAGGAGCTTGCGCTTTGCAACCATGAGGTTTGCCACAGAAAGAGCCTGCCTTGTCTTTTATGGTTCAGTTTGGTCCCATGCGGGGATCAATTCCAGAAACTGCCTGCCAGCAGACAGAGAGCGTTCTTAGCCAGTGGAGTAAGAAAGAAACCGATCTGAAAGTCAGAAAGGGACTATTTGAAAAGCATTCAGCCGTGCTGTCTGAGGCCTACTGCATGGGTGAAAAGGTGCTACGAGACTGTTCAAAATGGTGAGAACCGGCCTAGTAGCACTGAAATCTGTTTTCCAGCTGGAGGTTTCACCAGCAGAGTTGCCAACGTTTCCAGAGCCATTTCTACAGTGGGCCCATGTCAAACTCGGCCCAGAAAGAGACTGTTTCCTGTACTAGATACTTCATCCATGCGAGAGATCAGCTTTGAGGATTCAGCCCCTGCAAAGCAGCTAATTGCAGGTTGCGCCACCTATCGGGAAAGGCCATGAACAGAGGGTAAGTCGTGTCAGCCCAGCTTCCAGACGGAACACCAGGTCTTCATTTCATCAGCCCTGTCGTCTGTCAAATTGGGTACAGTGAGTACAATCAGGGTAGCTCCCTGCAACAAATGTTTTAATCATAAATGGTAACATCCAATTGTGTTCAGCCAGTGCTCAAGTGTTTCAATAGACGGCCAACTGGCCGTGGCTACAAACAACTTACTCGGTTTTGTATTGCCAATGTTTAATTTTTCTCTCCATCAAGGGCCCCAACAACAACAGCAATGCTGGCCACCCTGGGCACCGTTACAGGCCTGTCTGCATTACGCTCTGGGTACCCAGTAGTTGTTAGACTGTTTAATACAGGGACTTAATTGATTGCATACAAAGTAACCAGTCTCAATACAGAAAAGTAATCATTTATCTAAATTCTCGCCCCCTCCTTTTTCACGTCCCCTTAATAAATATGATTTACTGTTTTACTGTTAAGCTGGCTTGTGAGCATATCATTGCCTGGTCTAAAGTTACTGAAACCTGGGTAAAGTATTTAAAAGTGCATGCATGCATTATAAACTATCATTTACAGGGGGTTTCAAGGGCGCTTGCCAGAAGACCAAACCCTGGTGCTGAGTGCAAGGTGTGTGAGCATATTATTAATGCTTGTTGCAAACTGTCTATTAAACACATACAAGGGTCCTAAGTTTTACAAAAAACTGCCCCCTGAACTTCTGGCCTGTAGTTCAATTGGCTCATTCACCTCTTCCCTCAAGGATCACCTCCTCCAGTTCTCCACTTGTGCCTGCCCCGGGAGGCAACCCCCCTGAATGTCCACCAACCCTTTTGAGTTACCTTAGAGTTTTCATGTATCTGTATATTGTCTCTGTTGTTGTGTGCTCTGTATTTTTGTTCTAATCTAGATGATACTGTCATATACACTGTTCCTATTGTAAATACCGTAACATTTTGCAAATTTTGTTTTACCTTTTTCTCTGTATCATCAATTTTCTGTACCACTGGACATTTGTGAAAATGAGCAGTTTTGCTCACATACTTTCCAGTATAAAAATAAAATTGAATTGAATTGAATTGAATTGAAATGCTGAAACTGGTTATTGCCAGTTCAAAGGTACAAGGTCACTAGGTGGGATTGTAGGTAGTTTTAGCTTCCCAGAAGGATGTACCAAGCTAGATAGATATCCACGAAAGCACTACTCTGGGTGGAGGCACCAAAACAGTGTGTTTACTGAGGGCAGGGACACCCCGGTACTTGCTAATTCTGAATCCAGGACCCTCAATCTGCACTTAAGCAAACAGGCAGGGGTAGTAGCCCTTGGTATAACAGTGCCAGGGTTACATAATTAAATATTACAATATTTTAAAAAAGACACTTACAATGAGTTAAAATTAACAGTGAATCCATTTTCTTGTAAAGTAGCCCCTCCACTGGCATGCTCAACAGTAGAGGGCACTGCTGTGTTTGACAAACTTTCACTTTTATCATGTGTTTTTCTTGTTTGCTGCCCCCCATAGCAGTGCAGTGTGACTACCCCCTCCCAAGCAGTGCATTTCATGTATCAGAGGCACAGTCTGTTCTGTGATAGCATTGAACTTATTCTAAGAAGGATCATGTTTTATATGCAGTCCGGAGCTCGGGTGGATGGTGCCATGCTTTGTCCCTCCCCCCCCCACACACACACACAACTTCATTCCACCACTTCCCATGAAGAACTGCAGTCCACTTTGTTTGTTAAAGTTGCTGTTCAGAGTTAACAGCAATCGGGGGCTGCAGCATGGTTGACAGAGGATAGCAGGCAGCGCTTATTTATTTATTTATTTAGCTTTTGTTTACCGGGTAAGTACACTAGACAAGTAGTATGCCTATTTTCAGGAACGACCCGGGAGAGCACAAAACATACAGTATACATACATGGCAACATTGGAGAAACAGCATGATACAGTAAAAAACAGCTATAACAACGCTTGTATAAGGGCAGAGATACTGCCACACATAGTACAAATTGTTACAGGACATAGATAGACATTAGAATCACTGAATATATATTTCATAGACCATCATGGACTCAGAGTGGACAATAGTGGACTGCAGAGTATTACATTACAGAGACTAGGAGCAGTCACATCTTGTCGCTTTGTTTTAGGTGGGACCACAGGGAGAGCGAAAGGTCCCATGGGAAGGGGCAGAGCGACAGAATCCAGAATGGAGTTCCAGAGCCTAGGCACAAAAGCGGCAAAGTCACGATCCCCATAAGGGTCTGAGTAGGGGAACTTTAACAACCTCAGCGGTCTGTGACCTGAGCTGGTAGGGATGGCGCCAGTTTTGGGAGGAGATGCGCCAGTCCCGACGGTATGCCTCGTAGTAAGCACTTTCCTGGTGAAGTTTCCACACCAAGGATCAGGAATTCCGAGAGGGGAGCCAGCTGAGTTTGTCATAGAGCTCACATCGGTGGGTGAGTTTGGGAGCAGCAAGTGCAAACCGACAGATATCATTATATGCCGTGTTCCACCGATTAAGATGGATTTGAGGTGACCTGGCAAATAGGTGGTATCCATAACTAAGGTAGGAGAAGCACCGCAAAGTGCCAGCCTGCCCCGGAGTCAGGTTGTATTTGGCCCTGTAGGCAAGGCCAAGCTTACACCTGGTGGTTTTGCAGATGTTTTGGAATGGTTTCCCATGTCAAGTTGTGGGTCGAGGTGACTCCAAGATATTTAATTGAGCTCGCTGTTGGCAACAGGGCCTCCATCACAAGCTATTTTGAGCATAGCTGATGGGGCTTTTAACTTGGCCAGGAACCAAAGAGCATGGCTTGAGTTGTGTTAGGATTCAATACCAGTCTATGGTTGGTAATCCAGGCGAGACTCTGCTGAAGTCTCAGATAGGCCTGCCAAGGCCAGCATTTCAGCATGGGCCACTAGCACAAGGTCATCTGCATAAAGCGTGACTTGGCAACGAGAGGTCACCCGTGGGAGTTGATTAATAAAAAGTGAGAATAGGAGAGGTCCAAGTACCGATCCCTGGGGAACTCCCATGGTCACAGCCCTAGGCTCCGAGAGGACCTTGTTAAAGCAGGTGCGCTGCTTTCTACCCGTTAGGTAGCCCATCATCCAATGCTTGGAGGAAGAGAGTGTGAGACTGCACTGTGGTAACATGACCGCAGTTGGGAGAAATGCTGATATGTTTTTCTCCCCAACCACATACAAATACATGATTTTTTTTGTTTTCTCCCTAAGTAGGCACAGTCAGGTGTCATGGGACAGGTTACTGCATGGGGCCAAGCGGGGCGTGGTGTCTGAACGTTCACTTGTTGCAGATGTGATAGCATAGTAAGACAACCACAATCAGTCAGCAGAGCACAGCTACTACACAAAGATACTATTTTTTTTAAATTGGAACAGTGAAGGAGGGTTGAATGTGCAATTCTGTCAGTTGGTTCTCCCTTTAATGATTGTAGTTGGCGGAGGTGGTGGTGGGGGACCCTCGCTAAGTGAGGGAGGCAAAACATGGCTGCTATTCAATTCTGAAAATTCTACAAGGGCATAGATTTCTTTGTGTGCTGGGGCATTTGACACAGGGACTTATTTCCCAGTCTTTGTTGCCACACAAATGCCCATCTTGGCAAGGGGCTCGGCCAATCAGAGACTGGGAAATTTCATTATCATTTTCTAAGTGTATATACTGCCTCAGAGGGCCGATTGGATAGACCATAAGGCTTTTTTCAGCTGGCAATTTTTATGTTTTTATGTTAAGATGCAGGAAAAATCAAATTTTGTCAAACAAAGCCAGATATGACAAAAAAGTGGACGAGAAGAAAAAATTACTCACCTTAGTAATGTTGCTTCTTCTAATGGAGTCTTGCTGCATTCTGACATATGCAGTGATCACCAACCTTTGAACTGCCCCGGAGAACAAAGAGTTAACTTTCCATGCAGGGCATGGAACACTGAGCTCAAGCTCGGTTGAAGCCTCTGTCTGCTGTTGTTTAAACTCCAACCCTCAGATCTTTACGAGCTATACTCACTGGGCGTTCTGTGTGGAAAACTGTAAAACTCACACTAGCCAACTGACAACTAAATTTGTTAAAAAAGGGTTTTTTGGTTTCAAAGCAAAGACTCAAGTCAGGAAACCCAAAAAACAAAACACAACACACACCCCAAAATAAAGGAGGGTGAAAAAGGGACACCCTTAGGGTGCCAACACTGCTTCTGCCCACCCACATCCCAAAAACCAGGTTCTGAGAGGGAAGGCGGGAGGTCAGAATACAGAAAGACTCCATTAGAAGAAACAACATTACTAAGGTGAGTAATTTTTCCTTCAAACAACATGAAGTCTTCCTGTATTCTGACATATGCAGACTACCAAGCAGTACCTCCAATGAGGAGGGACAGAACCTACTTTGGGAAAAGGCTCTGAAGTACTGCTGCGCCAAACCGAGCATCACTCCTAGCCTGGATATCCAAAGAGTAATGCTTGGTGAATGTGTGGACTGTTTTCCAGGTGGCTGCTTGACAGATTTCTAAGATAGGAATATCCCTGGCAGCAGCCAGGAAGCAGCTGTACCTCTAGTAGAGTGAGCCCTCAGGCCTGAGGGTGGGTTCTACCCATTTCTCATAGCAGAATTGTATACAAGAGACAATCCACCTAGCAATAGATCTTTTAGTGGCAGGTTTGCCCTTACTGACCTCTCCATAAGTGAGGAACAACTGGAGGGACTCGAACCTGTGACCCTTGGTGCGCTCTATGTAGTAGCTAAGGGCCCTTTTTATGTCCAAGCTGTGCAACCTCCTCTCTCCAGAGGAGGAATGGTCAGTGAGGAAAACAGGGAGAGACATAGACTGATTAAGGTGTAAATCTGAAACCACCTTAGGCAAAAACTTCCTGTTAGTTCTTAGGACCACTTTATCTCTATGGAAAGAGATGAATTCAAGCTCCACTGACAGAACTTGCAATTCACTGATGTGCCTGGCAGAGGTAATGGCTACCAAGTCAAGTGCTTAAGCTCTGCAGAGGACAAAGGCTCAAAGGGGGGTTGCATAAGCTGAGCAATGCAAACATTAAGGTCCCAAGCAGGAGCAGGGTCCCTAAAGGGAGGATTGGTGTGCAGCAATCTATTGAAGAATTTACAAAATACAGGATGGGCTGATAGAGGAGAGGGCTTGCCTACTGACAAAAAGCCAGAAACAGCTGCCAGATGTACTTTAAGTGTAGCTGGTCTAAGTCCCAAGCCATTGAGATGAACCATATAGTCCAGGACTGTAGGCAACCCAGCAGATTCTGGAGAAATATGCTTATCAGAGCACCAAATAGTGAACCTTTTCATTTGGAGTTGTAAGTCTTTCTGGTGGAAGGCTTTCTAGAAGCCTTAAGAATATCCAGAACACCTTGAGAGAGGTGCAGATCAGCAAACTCTCTCTCTTCAAGAGCCAGGCCTTGAGATTGAGAGATTTGAGATTCGGATACAAAATCCTTCCCTGAGAGGATGTCAACAGGTTGTAATTCCTGGGAAGAGACAGGGGAAGGTGGACTGCTAAGGACAGCAACAGTGGATACCAGGGCTGTCTGGCCCAGTCTGGAGCGATCAGAATCACTTTGCATGGTTGAGACCTGATCTTGACTAGCACCTTGAACAGGAGAGGGAAGGGGGGGAAAAGCATACAGGAACTTCCCTTCCCAATTCAGGACCAGAGCATTCAGGGGGACTGAGCCCAAGACTGGGGGTCTGCAGCAAAAGAGAGGAAGTTGGTGATTGTCTGGGGCTGCAAAAAGATCTATCTATGGAGTGCCCCATCTGGAGAAAGTCACTTTCAAAATGAGAGGATCTAGGGACCATTCGTGGTGGCCCTGAGATATCCTGCTGAGAGCATCTGCTAGGACATTGTCCTTCCCTGGGAGGTGAACTGCTGTCAGAGAGGTCTGCAGGTAATAGGCCAGAGACCACAACTTCATTGCTTCTGTGCACAAGGCCGAAGACTGAGTGCCTCCTTGCTTGCTGATGTACCACACTGTGGTGGTATTGTCTGTTCTGATCTGGACCACCTTGTTCTGTATGGATTTGGAAAAAGCATGCAGTGCCAGAAACACTGCTCTGAGTTCCAAGAGACTGATGAGCAGAGATTCCTGAGGTGACCACAGCCCTTGGGTGGTAAGATCCCCCAAGTGGGCTCCCCAGCCCAAGAGGGAGGCATCTGTAGTGAGGATTAGTGAATGAGACTGAGTGCCAAAAGGAACTCCCAGTCTTAAATTGTCCTGATCCTGCCACCATTGCAAAGCCTGGATCAGAGTTCGAGTCACTGGGACTAGTTTGGTAAGGGAATCCTTTCTTTTGGACCAGAAGGCTCTTAAGCAGAACTGAATGTCCCTCATCTGGAATCTTGCCCCCTGGACCACTGCTGTAGAGGCTGCCATGTGGCCCAGGAGCTGCAAGAAGTGCCTTGCTGGTTGAGACACCTGAAGGGTGAAAGAAGAGGCCAGTTCTATAAGGATCCTTGCCCTGTCCAGAGGAAGGAAGGCCTTTGCTCTTATTGTATCCAGCTCTGCCCCTATAAAGGTCAGGAGCTGTACTGGCTCAAGAACTGACTTTGGAAGGTTTAGGAGGAATCCTAAGGAAGTAAGCAGTTGCTGAGTTACCTGAAGATGTGACTTGACTTGGTCTGGAGACTGACCCACTATGAGCCAGTCGTCCAAGTATGGAAAGATGGAGATCTTTTTCTCCATAGGAAAGCAACCACTACTGCCAGGCACTTTGTGAACACCCTTGGGGCTGATGTTAGGCCAAAGGGCATTGCTCTGAATTGATAGAGGCCTGAGGGCAACTCGAACCTGAGGTACTTTCTGTGGGAGCACCTGATGGGAATGTGAAAATAGGCATCTTTGAGGTCCAGGGAGGCTAGCCAGTCCCCCTGGCCTTAGAGAGGGCAGAATTATTTCCAGAGTCACCATTTTGAATTTAGGCTTTAAAAGGTGCTTGTTTAGATATCTCAGATCCAGGATGGGCCGCCATTCTCCTGTCTTTTTGGGGGTTAGGAAGTACCTGGAGTACAATCCTTTGCCCCGTGTAGGGTAGGAACCCTTTCTATGGCTCTGAGAGCCAAGAGGGAAGAAACCTCTGCCTCTAGGGCAAGGGTCTCTGATGGATTTGCAGGTGGAAAGGATCTGGTTCTCATCTTGGGAAATTTTTTGAAGCTGAGAACCAGTCCCTGGCTTACTACTTCTAGGACCCACTTGTCTGATGTTAAAGACTTCCAGTCCTGGAAAAAGTAAGCCAGCCTGCCCCCTACAGGTATTGGATAATCAGCCCAGGCAGACCCATCAGGGTGTCTGCTTGGCAGGGGCTTTAGGCTGAGGGGTGGAAGCAGGCCTGCTCATACCCCGTCTGCCTCTCCCTCTAAAGAACCCCCTCTGAGCAGAAGAGGAGTCCTGGGCTTGGTAAAAAGGCCTTTGAAAGGGCCTGCCCCTGCCCCTGGAATGCTGCCTCTGAGGAGTGGCTTGCCTTTCTTTGGCCTGAGCACTCCAGTAGGTGGTCCTGTACTCATCCATCTTCTTCATGTAGTTCTCTGTCTGCTCCCCAAACAGAGAATTACCAATGACAGCAAAATCCATGGCCTTAGCCTGGGTATCCTGTGATAGGCTAGTACATCTGAGCCAAGCCATCCTCTGAAGGGCCACAGATGTAGCCATGACTCTAGATGAAACATCATTGGAGTCCACAGCAGCATGAAATTGCACCTTGGATGCCTCAATCCCATCTGCAGCCACCCGCTCCAGCTCCTTGGCAAGCTGGTCAGGGGCCTGTTTAGCTAGAGCCAGCACAGTGTCCCACCTGGACTTCTGGTATCTAGCTGTGTAGGCCATATAGTTAGCCTGCCTGAGTCCCAAAGATGCTGCCATGTACTGTTTCTTTGCCATGGCATCAATCCTCCTGGAGTCCTTGTCTGGGGGTGTGAAGCCAATGGGATATTTGCCTTATCACAGGCAGCAGTCTGCACTACCCCAACATGGCTGCATTGCTGGGAAAGGAACTCCGTGTCTGAGCCTGAAAGGGTATACCTCTTGTCCATTCTTCTGTCCACAGGAGGTATGGAATTAGGAGTTTTTAGAATTTTAAATGTCTGTTTCCCAAAAGATTTATGGAGGGAAATAGACAATCTCCTGGACTCTGGGATGTCCATCATCTCAACAAAATCAGGCTCCTCCTGATCCTCTACTGCTTCTTCCATAGGAAGCTGGAGGGTTTCAGCCACTTTCTTATAAAACATAAAGTGGGAAAGGGACTCAGAAAGCCTAGGAGGAGAAACACCTGAAGGTCTGTCTGGGGGAGATGTCCGGGTCAATAGGCACATCCAGACTTTCATAATCACCATCATCATCATTATCTTCATACTCTCCCTCCTCCTCCTCCAGTTCATAAAATTCTTCTAAAGTATAATCTGGAACCGGGGGAACCGACCGAACCGAGCCCCTGACAGTTGGTGCCGGTTTGGCCGGAACCGAAGTTAGCAACTGAACTATCCTTATCGCTTTGGCTATTTCATCAGCGGTCGGAGAAAGAACTTGTGGATCCGAACCGGATGATTTTTCTCTTCTTTTCCTTTTAACCGGAACTGACTCCTCAGAATTGGTTCTCCTTTTGCCCGAAGAAGTTTCGCCCTAGTCAGAGGGCACTCCTTCTGGTTCGGTTGGAACCGAACTGGGCTGGCCATCCGGGTCAGCGGACTTCTCGGCCTCCCTTTCCCTCAGTCTACCTACTCTGTTATCCAGGGTAGCTTTGGGAAAACTTTTACAAATTTGGCAGTCTGAATTGAGGTGGTCAAACCCCAGACAATAAACACAGGTGGTGTGGGGATCAGCCTTCGCAAAGGCTTCCCCACACACACTCCAGTGTTGAAACCCAGTGGGCCCGGTTTTTTTCTTGGGTTTCTCAGACGTGGCCAATCCTAACCACAACTTACCCTTTTTTCGGCAATCCACCAGGCAAGACACCTCTATCGGTTCCTGACCGTGTTACGGGTCTTGAAAAAAACCGTAATCAAATCTGCTTTTTTTTTAGAACCGATACCTACCGGTTACCACACTCTTATAAAGACAGAAGTTTTTTAACACAAACCTGATCGGTTCAAACTGTACCGATCCAATGTTTACAAGTTCCACACAGAAACGAATACAAAAACCTATCTAGTATTCACGGTACCACAGACAGAGACTTAAACCGACAGGTTCAGTAGCAGAAATTCGGTCGAAACCGAGCGAAAAAACCACACTTTAACTGACTTTTTTGAACCGAGCGAAGGAGAAATCTCCGGAGCGACTGTTCAGTGAGGCGGAGTAAAGAATCTGACGGTTGGAGTTTAAACAACAGCAGACAGAGGATTCAACCAAGCTCGAGCTCAGCGTTCCATGCCCTGCATGGAAAGTTAACTCTTTGTTCTCCGGGGCAGTTCAAAGGTTGGTGATCACTGCATATGTCAGAATACAACAATACTTCATGTTGTTTGAAAGCTATATTCCTGGAGACAGAGCCCTGATCAGTAACCTTTGAGCCCCAGGTACTATAAACACAAAATATCTGATCTCTGGAAATCAGAACCATCTATCGTCATTAAACAGATTACCAATTTGCCTATGTACTGTCTAAACTTGGAGAATGGAAACACTGTCAGTAATGCACTTTACAGAAACCATCTGCAGCTGTAAGACTAGCACTTTCCCTGAACCTGTGTCAGTCTGGTCACGCTGCTGAAAACCATGTGACACAGCCTTAAGAACATTAACTACTGCAGCAACCCTTTTATTCCACTTGACTTTGGGCCCAAAGTCATGGATCCTGCACTTACTATGAAAAAAAATGGTAGACACTTTTGAAAGACCTGAATTTTCTGAACTTACCAATAATAGTGGCTGTGTTATTCTGGAAAAGCCTATTGGACCTTCTGACTCTGAAAAAGAAATTAAACCTATCATGAAACTCACCTATGATGCCCCGGCATCTTCGCCAACCTCCCTATAATTGTGATGCATAAAACGTACACCTGCCGCCTAACCAGTTGTTGCCTCCCCCTTGTGCTGCCCCGTGACTTCTTTGGGAAGTGTGGGAGTACCCTCAGGGAAGACAGTAATTATTAATGCATGCCCTATATCCTGTGTGTACTGCAATGTTATTTTTAGACAGGATGCAGATGTATTAGACAGATTGTTATGTTTGTTGTATTGCATGAATTTTATGCTTTTTCAAACCTTGACAAGGATGCCAAGTATTTCAGTGTGGGGGAAAGAATATAACCCCCTCCCAAAAGGCGGCTTACCTTTTGGCTCCAGCCTGGATAACCACTGCTGCCCCCCAAAGGCTGTTCTTCACTGTTGGCCCCCTTCTGGACTGCAGAAATGGGACTCCGAGTGTCAAAACACCATCCCTTTCTTTGTTGCAGACATCACCCATCCCTTCAATGGCAAGAGCTGCACTAGTGGTGTGCGAAATTTGGAAAACTTTGACTCACAATGTAACCCCTAGGTGACGCTATCCCAAGGGATACTTCCTCTGCCTGCATGACCAGATGCAGGTTGAGGGGCCTGGGTACTAGAAACAGGTGCCTCCACCCGGAGGACAGGGTTTGTGGTAGTGTAGCTGCCCTGGGTACAGCCCTCTGGGACACTGTTACTCCCCTCTTTTCCCTCTAGTGACCTAAGTAACTCACTGATTACACAATTGCAATTTGCCTCTGACAACAGTTTTAACTCTACTCTTGTTACACTTACCACCAGGGTGGGTTCAGCTGGCTCATCCCTGGAGACCCTCTGTAAAATAAGGCCTGTAACAGTAAACAGCAATACCACAGTATTTATAATACAGTGGTATGCCACAACCAGTTTGAATGCAAAAAAGATTTAGATCTGATTTATGCAAGGGGGCAGTAGCAAGGAAGGGGCAGAACCTGGTAGATGATTCAAGATCTGAAAGATTCAGGTTAATTGGCATGTACTTTAGAGTCCCACAACACAGTCACACACACTCTGGGTACCCATTTGTTGGTAGAGGCTAGCCTGAAACATTGCCTGGGGTTGGCTGGCGTTGCAGCTGGTTGGGGCCCTAATGATGGAAAGAAATAGTCATGCACAGTAACCCACAATTTGTAATCCAAACCCAGGTGGCTCAGTTTGTGATAATTAGGAAAACCAATTAAATCAGATGACACACTTTGATTGAGCTGTTGTTGCAGGGGGCTACCCTGGTGTTTACTCATGCTACCCAGTACAGGACAGATGATTGATGAAATGGAGACCTCTGGATGGAGAGCTGGATAGCCAGGAGAAGCACAGCCCACACGATTCACCATGATGAATGTTCCTGTTCGTGATGTTGAGCAGGGGGACGATCCCTGGGCTGGTATCTCATCGATGGTTTTCTCTGTGGCTCGAGCAGCTGCCTGGGCCAAAGTGGCAGGGCCCAGACCAGGTGAACAATTCAGATGACAGTCCAGTAGTTGCTGGTTGCAGCTTTCAGCAAGCATGACACAATCAGGCAGTGGGGAACCAAATTGCAACTCACTAACAGCATTCAGCACACTTATAGCAAAGGTAAAGCAATACCACAGTTCGGATGACAGTCCGGGTTGCAATATACATTGTCTCTGCGCAAACCGTACACTCTGCAGTAGTCTCAGGTCCTGACAGGCTGATTGCACCGAGGCAAATCTTTGATCCACTTCAGGAAAACCCAATTTGTCAAAAATCAGGTTCTGATCGCAAAGTTGCAATTTTGGATGAAATCCGTCTCAGGATTAAGACCTCTTCACTTTTAAAGATGGTGGCAGGCAGGCCCAACACAGCCTTTCTGACAATTTCCCCCTGTACATTACGCAGGAGCAGCTGCTCGAATCACTTGAGCTATTCACTCTTTCAACTCCAAGCTAAGACTGACTTCTGCTGCAGGCAGCACCTGGACTTCCTCAAAGATCTAAAAGGTTCAGTTGGCTGAGCTATCTGTCTGTCACAGCTAGAGCTCCCCCTCCAGGTCCATTTAGGCTCCAGAGTGCAAAAACTACAATTCCTACAGAAATTCACTCCCACAAGACCCCTGGGGACAGACTCCATTTTAGGGTCCCCAAAGGTACTGATTGGTCCATAGTAGCAGTCCAGATCCAAGATGGTGGTGATTAACAGAAATGTCTATGCTGCAAAGGAATTCAAGTTAGACAAACTGCAATATCTTTACTATTAAAGCAGATAATCAGCTAACAGTCACGGATCCCTGTAGGTCTCCCTCTGTGCAATTAGCGATGGCAGAATGGAGCGATGACACTGCAGCCCGGGCGGGACACGAGCCTGAAACTACTCAGCCTCTACCCAGATTAACTGTGCACTATTAAATAGGCAGCTCTTAAAGAGACAGGCATGGAGGCTAACAGGGCACTCACATGCAGACACTTTTAAAACTGTTAAGGACTCAGAACGCCAACCTGGCAGTTGGCATTTAGGCAAGCACAAGGAAGACTTTTGGGATCCCCCATTAGTAGGGTGTTTACAGCAATAATTTTGAAAAGTCCCATGACTTTATGAAGTTATTCATACTTTGCAAAGTCACTGTTCAAGATACTGGCAACTTCACAAAGTTGCAAGTTTACAACTTTGCTGGTGAAGTTCATTGGGACTTAACAAAACGTCCGACTGCTAATTCAGTACTGTTGCTGCACCATGTCACCGGCAGATCAGATGATTACATTGCAGCAGGAAACAGACTAGAAGAGCTGTGCTGTGTGCAGTTCTAGGAAGTGTGTTCAGGAGATAGGATCTGCAATGTATTTAGAGCTCAGTTTTGACTTGATTTGTACTGATGTTCATTGTATAAACAAACTTAAAAAAACATTCTACTTGGTGTTCTGCTTCTGCAGGCTTCAGTTTGATGTTTTTGCCTACAGTTTAGTTAATTTTTATGTTTGCTTGTGAGCATGCACAAGAAACATGATGTGATAGCTTAGGAGAGAAGCGGGTTGTGGAGGCGTGGTAGTGTTACAGCCAAGGAAGGCACTGCATTTGGGGGCTTGACACTGGTGGACCAATGGAGGCACAGTGTGCAGATGACACTGGTCTCCAAAAAGTGCACCAAGTTCTAACGTTTTCGCCACAGCAATCAGGGGCCGCCTCGTCATTGCAGCATCAGTCATTGTGCTGCAATGAGGGAGTGACCCGTCATTGCACAGCAGAATGTTAGCTAGCCTAATACTGTTTGTGAACATGGCGGGCGGCTTACCGCCTCATTCACAAACAATATTAGGCAGCCTCCCATGCTGAGGGGGTGCCCAATCCCCCTCAGCAGCATGTGCCCCCCCAAACGGTCTTTGTTGGCCGACAGGGGCCCCAATCCCTGCTGGCTTCGTGCCCACAATGTTTATTTATTTAGCCAATGGGAGAGCCCACTCCCCGTCAGCAATATGTAACCCCCCCCATTTTGTTGAGTGTTGATGGGGTGCCCAATCCCCGTCGGCATGATGTCTCCCCCCCATTTTCTTGTGTGCTGATGGGGGTGCCCAATCCCTGTCAGCTACAGCTTCCCCCCCCCATAAAAGAGTCCCTTGGCATACTGGGAGCCAACCCCAGTGTGCCAAATGCTCCTGTAAAATTGAAAACCATCCCGCATTGTCTTTTTATTTATTTTTTTCCCTGTAAAGGAAAAACAGTCCCTCGAGGTCTACCAGACCCCCCTCCCGCAACCTGCGCCCACCCACTGCACAACCTGCCTTCCCACACACCCCCCTAACCCCATACTTACCTTCGGAGTCCGGCATGACGATCTTCGGTGGACCAGGAACACGTCTGCACTCTTCAAAGCCGACCACGAACTGAAGAAATGCCAGTAAGCTGTATAGTGTAATAAATAGGATTTTTTCAACTTTGCTGCATATCGCAGGCATTTTTTGGAATTTTGACACCACATTTTCAACATGGGGTTTTTGGGACCCCTCCTCATGAATTCTGTCACTGTCATGGCATTAATTGGTCCCGAAGGGTGATTTTGCGGTCAGTGCATGAAATTACCTTTGGGGACTGATTAACGAAATGACAGTGCCAGTGTTCATAAGGTGGGCTCTCAAAAAACCTATGTTGCAAATTTGGTGAAAAAATTCCTTAAAATGACTGTTTTACGAACGTGTGTTGCGCAGTTCCTACGCACGCTCATAAGTTCTCGAATTTGTAACATTTTCACTCCAGATTTTCAACATTGCCATTTTATCACACCTACTTATGAGCAGTATAGCTGTCATTTTTCACATCTCACCCAAAATGTGTTTCCGAGCATGTAGCGCTCAATGGCGCAGTCGGTGTGTGAAATCAATGTTTGGGACAGATTAAGAAAATCACAGAGACACTGTTCATGAGCAGAGGTCTTACAATGGCTATGTTGAAAATTTGGTAAAAAAAATCCTTAAAATGACTGTTTTACGAGCGTGCGTTGCGCAGTTCCTACACACGCTCGTAAGTTCGCGAATTTGTAACATTTTCACTCCAGATTTTCAACATTGCCATTTTATCACATCTACTTATGAGCAGTATAGCTGTCATTTTTCACATCCCACTCAAAATGTGTTTCAGTGCATGCAGGGCACAATGGCGCAGTCGGTGTAAGAAATCAATGTTTGGGACAGATTAAGAAAATCACAGTGACACTGTTCATGAGCAGAGGTCTTAAAATGGCTATGTTGAAAATCTGGTGAAAAAAATGACTGTTTTACGAGCGTGCATTGTGCAGTTCATACGCACGCTCGTAAGTGCATGAATTTTTAATATCTGCAGTCCAGAATTTCAACAATGCCATTTTACCACACCTACTTATGAACAGTACAGCTTTAATTTTGCACATCTCACCCAAAATGTGTTTCTGCGCATGTAGCGCACAATAGCGCAGTTGGTGTGCAAAATCAATGTTTGGGACAGATTAAGAAAATCACAGTGACACTGTTCATTAGCAGAGGTCCTAAAATGTCTATGTTGAAAATTTGGTGAAAAAAGTTTATAAAATGACTGTGTTACAAGTGTGTGTTGCGCAGTTTCTACGCACGCTCGTACCTTCGCATATTTGCAATATTTTCACTCCAGATTGCCAACACTGTCATTTGCCTGCACCTCCTTATGAACAGTATAGCTGTCATTTTTCACATCCCGGCCCAAATGTGTTTTTGCACTTCCAGAGCAGACAAGCATGATCGTTGTGGAAAATCCGTGTTCGGGACACATTAGGAAAATCACACTGACACTGTTCATTAGCAGAGGTCCTAAAATGGCTATGTTGAAAATCTGGTGAGAAAAGTCCATAAACTGTGTTACGAGCGTGCATTGAGCAGTTTCCACGCATGCTCATAACTTCGCACATCTGCAATATTTTCATGCCATATTTTCAAGATTGCCATTTTTCTACACCTCCTTATGAACAGTACAGCTGTCATTTTTCACATCCTGGCTGAAATGTGTTTTTGCACTTCCGACACAGAATAGCACCGTCGCTGTGGGAAATCACTGTTTAGGACACATTACAAAAATCACAGTGACACTGTTCATTAGCAGAGGTCCTAAAATGCCTATGTTGAACATTTGGTGACAAAAGTCCATAAAATGACTGTGTTATGAGTGTGCATTGCACAGTTTCCATGCATGCTTATAACTTTGCACATTTGTAGTATTTTCACTCCAGATTTTCAACATTGCCATTTTCCCACACCTCCTTATGAACAGTACAGCTGTCATTTTTCACATCCTGGTTGAAATGTGTTTTTGCAGTTCCGGCATAGAGTACCATGGTTGCTGTGGGAAATCAGTGTTCAGGACACAGTAACAAAATCACAGTAACACTGTTCATGACCACAGGTTGTTAAATGCCTATGTTGAAGATCTGGTGAGGAAACTCCATAAAATGACTGTGTTACGTGCATGCGTTGCGCGGTTTCCACATATGCTCAGAAGTGCAAGCATTTTTAATATTCCCACTACACATTTTGAACATTGCCATCTCTTCATACCTCCCTATGGATGGTACAGCTGTCATTCTTCACATCCTGCCCGATCTGTGTTTTCGCACATGTGGTGCAGAATGGCACTGTCACTGCTGGAAGTCAGTTTTCAGGACACATTGACAAAATCACACTGCCACTGTTCATGACAAGAGGGCCCCAAATGCTTTCATGAGGTGGGGTCACAAAAAGGCCATTTTCAAAATCTGTACTGTGAATACCAACAAATGCCTGAGGCATTACGGTTTCTAACCATAACGTCCTACCCTGTACAGACAGACAGACATCGGGTGTGCCTTTAGATTGCCAACTGTACTGCTCATGCCATCCCACCTCCACCCCCCAGCCACTGACAGGCATCAAGGTGTACCTTGGACTCTTCGTCCCAAGACTTCACCCCATTCTCCTATGTTGCACCCATTTCAACATATGTCCTTATGGAATGGGGTGACTGTAAAGCCAAACACCCTAAGGCATAGCTCAACACGTGTCGGTGTCTACAGAATAGGGTGAGGTGACATGGCTTGACCGTCATGGGTGACGACCCAAAACCCTACCCCAAATCCTGTCTGTCTCTACAGGATGGAGGTGGGGTTCATGTAAAGTTCAGTACTTCACTGCCATTCCTATTCAGCATCTGTCTAACTCCTGCATTTCTAATGCTAATACCGGCAAGCAAACATTTGGCATTGACAAATGCTTGTTTCCTTTCTCTTTCTCTTTCTGTGTGGTGATGCTGTGCTGGACTAGTGCTATGCGCTGGGGGAGGAGCAGGCTTTTGTTTGCACTAAGTAACAGCTTTAGTTTCAGTGCATTTTTACTGTCACTCCTAGAGAATTAATTGTTCTCAAGTCCCATCATTTCTGTACACTGTCAGTGTTCCAGTACTGCTAAAATACTAATGTCTGTCGGGGGCTCTGGCAGGTAGTTGTAGAACTTTACTACTTTAACATTTTTGATTAATATTTTTTGTAATATTTTAACCCTTTCTTGTCATTTTGAATTTTTTTTATAATTTGATAGCAACTATTTTACAATTTGCAGTATTTTTATTACTGTTCAAGTCACTAGTACTGTTATACATTACCACATTAGAATGAGTGGTAGAGGGATAGGAAAGGATAGACAGTAAGGAAAGGCAAGGAAAACAGCAGTGGTGATCACCAGTCGAGGTGAATTAGGGCATGGTATGGCTGCAGGAGGTAATGGTGTGTCTGCAGTGTGTCATGGTAGTAGCACTGTTAAAATTCTTACAGCACTTGATTTTACTGCTTTCTTCATTGATGGAGGTGGCAGCCAGAGCCAAGATCTGTTATCTGAAAGTTCCCCATACCCATCAACACCAGTCAGTAAATGCAATGGCATTGAAAAATATCAAAAAGAGTCCCAGTGGTTAGTGGTACTGGACCCGAGTCTGAGGAAGATGCAGTGGCAGGGTTGCATGTGCCGCTGCCGGTTCACCCACATCGATGCAAATAACACAGTATCGCCATATATGAGAGCACGAGCAAAATACCGACAATACCAATCATGGCACAAGATTGTGCCATCAGACAAGTACACCACCAAATAGTACCACGCAAACCCTGTAAAAAACATAAAGAAATATGATGCACAAGTCCTTCCCCAAAGTAGCAAAGCAGGTGAAAAATAAAATACTTATCCTTTACAGAGGGCTTCACCCCCCCCCCCAATATGGGGGGACTCCACCCCCTCACCTTCCAAAAATCAATATAATAAATTCCACGTCTTAACTGCATGTAAAAGAATGAGAAATAGACAGAATGTGGAAAATATGGAGCAATCCTAATATGCTCTTAATACATTGCACTCTCACATCCTGAATGCCACCAAGACAAATAAATTCGTTCAGTCGCCCCCAACTCAGAGCCCTATTTTCGGCACCCTCGCAATGGTATACTGCGATGGCTGTCTCAGGAAAATGAGGAAAAAGAGGACTTCGGAAAGAAGAGGAGGAGGAGGAGGAGGAGGAAATCAAGGGCAAAGGTGAGGATGACATTGTCTTCAATCCTTTGTGAGAACCTGAAAAAATAAAAACAAAGTGTGATAGCAAAGTGTACACATTTTCTTAACTGCAGGGTAGGCAACCTCTGCCATAAACTGTAATATATGATGACACATACTGTGCATATCCCAGAACAGAAACAAGTGCTGATGTGGTGGCCACCAACACTACCACAACTGGTGCTCCACATAAATTTGTGCATCCTGGCCCGCCCGGTGGCGCAGAGGGGTGAGGCACTGGATGCCTTACCTCGTGCTATGCCAGCGACCCAGGTTCGGGAAAGGACTCAGGTCACTCGGGGATTGGCTGGGGAGAGGAAGGATTGAGTGTCTGCCGACAGCTCTCCTTCCTTGGGGGTGGGGGAGACTCAGCATTGTGCTGTAGACTGACACTCGGTGGAAGCTGGGGGGTCAGCACAGGTGTAATGCTAGAAAGGGTGGACCCATGCACAGGGCGTAAGACTGCCTCTGTGAAGGTGGAGAGAGTCACCCCACCCATTGCATGTGCATGGCTCCGGGGAGAAAACAGAAAATGTATCGGAGCTGGCAGGCTCAATGATGGCAGGCTGTGACTGTGCCTCCCCCCGGCAATCTAGATGTTGGCTTCTGGGGTGGGGAAGGCCAGCACCCCTCACCACCGGCTCTGTCACCGGGGGGGGCGGGGTAACCTGTGTCAGATGGCGGGTTGGGATGTGCAGGGAATGCCTCGCTGGGACCCCTGGAAGTGTGAAATCACTGATGAACATCAACAGGAGCAGCAGCAATGTCACCCTGACAACCTCCTCAGCCAAATCACAAGTTTCTTGACATGGTCTCTGTCTGTGACATTTGAGCAACATGGTGCCCACACAGAACTGTTCCCAAAAAGCACCCACCCTAAAAAGAGCCAGACAACTGTTACTAGCATTCTGTCTAAGCAATGAAAGTCCCCCCTTAATCATGCAGTGTCCAGGGAATTGGATGCTGCCACGGCAGAGATGATCACTATTGATCTTCTCCTGTTTTCTTCTGTTGAGAATGCCGGTTTCCTTTGCTTTATGTCCAAATCATACCTCAAGTGGAAAGTGCCATCTAGGGTGTACTTTTCACAGTGAGCAATTCCTGAACTTAGGGATGTTGTTGAAAAAGAAGTTTCATTTGATCTGCAGCATCCTCCTGTTCATATATCCATCTTACCACCAATCTGTGGAGCAGTGGGCCAACAGCTGCTAGTTCATTTATCTGCGTAACAGCACACTGGGTAGAACTGACTGGGGGTAGGTGATTATCTTGGCAGCAAATGCAAGTGACCTAATTGTAATAGAAGCTACATGCTTGGAATTTGCAAGCAAGCATGTAATACTGGCTATGAGGTGCATGCTTGATTCACACAGCGGAGAAGACATTTTGGCATCAATATTGGAGCAGATTGACACTTGGTTGAACCCACTATCCTTAAAGACAGGCTTCATAGCCAGTGACAATGGTGCAAATGTTGTCAAGAATATTAGTCATGGGGGGTTTGTTACAGTGCACTGTCATTGCACACTGTCTTTTTTACTTATTTATTTATGATAATTTTGGATTAACACCTTTGAGCCAGGAGCTCTTTTACATAAGTTCCATGTCAAGTTATATAGACAGGTACAATACAAAGTATACTAGGAGGGCAGATGAAACATGAGTACAATATGGCAGGAAGCTATAGCTATTAGACAGTACACTAGAACTGAGCAGTATCATATATTACTGTACATAGGGAAGTGCAGCCCAGTGGCTTTGTCAAGGTTGATGTAAAATTAACATTGAACACCAACTGAACCCAGGCATTGGATAATGTATGCGGCGTATGCCTGACCTAATGACTAAACAGAGAGCATACTAAAATTGAGCAGAAACATTCATAACTGTGCAAAGAGGAAGTGCAGCCCAGGGGCCTTGTTAAGGTTGTTGTAAAATTGACGTTAATAACCAACTGTATCCAGGCATTGGACAATATATGCCTGTCCTGATGACTAAACAGACTAGACCTAATAACTAAAGTTTAAATATTCCTAGCACAAGGGTTCTATCTGTAGAGTAAGGTAAAATGCTACTCAGAGGCATTGTAAAGGTAAGGTAAAAGAGAAAAAGGTAGGGGGGATTGGGTAGGATAATGGGAGGAGTAGAGAGGAGAGGGAGAGGGTGATGGTTCAGGATTTGGGTGATAAGAGATAAAGATACGTGTTGTAGGGGAACAGGCCTTCACCAGTTCATAAAAAGCAGTCACAAGTGGCACGAGCCACAAGGAGTTGCTGCAATTTGAGTTTAAATGGGCCTAGTGTGGTAGGGTTGGTGACATCACTGCTAAGCAAGTTATACCACTTAGGGGCTCTGACTGCGAATGACCGCTGACCTTGTGAGGTACGACAGCCGGGGACTTGGAAGGCAACATTTTCAGAGCTTTTCATGTGGCAGTTGGGGCAGGCTGGGCTGAGGAGCTTCTGCACCCCTGGTGGCATGAGACCAATGGAGGCCTTCTTTGCTAACAGACAGGACTGGTGAAAGACTCTGCCCTTGAGCTGGAGCCAGTTTGCCTGCTTGCATATATCACAAGCTTGTATGAGGTAAGCAGCCCTAGTAAGAAGTTGGCAGGCCTTGTTAAGAGCAATGGCAATACAATGTAGGGCAGTGTTGGTGGCAGATCCATAGACCACAAGCCCATAGTCAGTGATGGAGATTACTGAGCTCTGGATGGCCAGATTAAGGGCTTCAGTAGTTGAATAGTGCTTATGTTTGAAAAGCAGTCCCATGCAGGTGTTAACAGCCTCAGTAGCATTGTCTATATGACTGGCAAAAGACAGAGTGCTGTCTAAGTTCACACCAAGGTGCTTGAACAGTTGCATTTGTTCTGGAGCAATGCCCAAATTGTTTTTTTACAGTCAGCTGTCTGGTTTTATGCTTGCTGTGCGTGCCAAGGAATAACATCATTTTTTTTTTTTTGTAATTTAGTATGAGCTTCTGCGACTTGAACCAGGCCACAACATCCATAAAACTGTTCTGAAGCTGGATTTGCAGAAGGGAGGGATCAGAGTGGCTCAAGAAGATTACTGCGTGAACCGCATATAGAAGAATCTGGTTGAGGCATGAGGCAGGGAGTTTGTTTAGGGAAAATGATGAAAAGTAGTGGCCCCAGGATTGACCCTTGGGTGACACCATACCAGACAGGCTGCTTAGTTAAGAGGACATCACCTATCCTCACCTGTTGCCAACAGTCACAGAGGTAACTGCTGAACCATCTCGTGGTATACATAGATAGCGCTAGGTCTGTTAACTGTTTAATCAGCAAGGCATGATTGAACGTATCAAATGCCTTGATAAAGTCAATAAAGGTGGTGCCAACAACTTGTCCTTGGTCAATACCGTTGTGGATATAGCTTATTAATTCTAGAAGGGCAGTGGTGGTACTATGCCCTTTTCTAAATCCATGCTGTTGAGGACATTGCAAGTTGTGTTTTTCCAGATAATCAACCAGTTGGTCAGCAACAAATCTTTTGAGTGCTTTGGAGATAGGGGGCAGAATGGAGATAGGCCTGTAGTTGACGTGTGGTGCCCTGTCACCACTTTTATGGACTGGGGTCACTAGTGCTGACTTCCACTTAAGGGGTATTTGGGAGAGTTCTAGGGAATGATTTATAATCTTGGTAAAGGAGGACAGGACTTCATCAAGGGTGAGGGCAATGAGTTTCAGATCTAGTGAATCTCCTCTTGATCTGGTTCTACCAAATACTTTAGAGGGAAACGTCCATGTAGGATTAAATTTATCAGTATTGTTACCATTGGAAATCTGCTTTACATAAGCTCTTGACTGAACCTGTAACACTGTTAGGGCCAGAATTATAACCCATTTAGTTGCCTCACCCTTTACAGATGCAGGCATCCATTTTCTAAATCACAGGCACAGGAAATTACATCATATCAGGGGAAAACACGTGTAGCCGATAAATTGTTTAACCAGGAAAGGCACACTAAGTGGAAACTCAGTTCCAGGTGTGACCTGAGAGCACAAGAAAGTTAAATGACTTGCTCAGGGTCGCACAATAATGCAAGTAGGGACTGTGAAATTCAAACCCAGGTCTCCAGCTCAGAGCCTTTAATCACTGCACTATTCTGCCTCTTTGAAGGTAAGAGGAAAAGAAAAGAAAACAGTCCCTGGGGATCTGAACTTGTCTCTAATCCTGAAGGAGTTGGGCCTTTTGATGAGCTGTCACAACCAGCCACTTAATAATTTAGTGATTTCACCTGGGAGCATCAGGGAAGTGAAGAGGTTTTATCTCAAAAAGAAGGGGGCTCCTGGAGATTTCCTGCTGGAAAGACACAGTGAAACAGCTGGAATCATGAAATAAAAAAAAAAAACTCTGCTGTGTTTTTTTTCTTTTACTTTGGTGAAAGAAAACCTACTTCTGGATGGTGTTCAAATAAATATTTATATTTATTTTGTAACCTTCAGAAGGAGTAGTGTCAAAACATGGGGAAAAGTGAGTGTGTATGTGTATGTGTGGGGACATTGTAATAATAAGAGACTGTGATTCCTTCCCTTCTGACTTTGCATGCATTAAAGGGGCACTTTGAATGCTCATGGGCAAAAGTGGGGGTGTCCAACCCCCCCACACACCTATAGGTTCTGGTACCTATGTTGAGGAGGGTCCTCTACTGACAGCCATCTATCCTATCATACACAAAACACAAAATTCTTTTTTACAACTTATTTACCCAGGATAGTCCAGCTGAGATGTGCCACCTCATTTCCAGTGGGGTCCTGCTGCTATTCATTTCTAATGCTAAGTGGGCAGCAGCACTGGGAGGTTATGTGACTTACTCAAGGTCATGGAGTTAGTATTTGACTTTACTGAGGTTTGAACCTCTCATCTCCTGGGCTCTAAGCTTGTGCTCTAGCCACTGGATCACACTCCTACAAATGACAGAACTTGATGCCAACAAAATAAATTAAAACACAACTACTTCAGTGCTAACAAATACTGGAACTAAATAGGTACAGATATAAAAATGATTTACAGTGTTACCACAGTAGCAGAATATTCTGCAAATCACATACTGTAGGCACAAAACATTTCACTAATCTTCAAGGAGGCAGTATGGTGTGGTGGTTTAAGACTCTGAGCTCCAAACCTGGAGACCTGGCTTTGAATCCCACAGTTCCTCCCCTGCATCATTGTGTGACCCTGAGCAAGTCACTTAACTTTCTTGTGCTCTCTGGTCACACCTGGAATCGGGCTTCAACTTAGTGTGCCTTTCCTGGTTAAACAATTTATTGGCTAGATGTGTTTTTTCCTTGATTTGATATAATTTCCTATGCCGGTGATTTAGAAAATGTATGCCTGCAGCTGTAAAGGGAAGGGCAACTAAATGGGTTGTAATTCTGGTCCTAACAGTGTTATAGGTTCGTTCAAGAGCTTATGTAAAGCAGATTTCCATTGGTAACAATATTAATAAATTTAATCCTACATGGACGTATCCCTTTAACTAAATATTTTTTGCTTCACCTTCAGACACTTCTTTAAAGTAAGACGGTGGATGCGCTTGTTTCTTTTCTGATTTAACATGCCAATCTGCGCCAGTGGTAATATCAAAGAAATTTGGGGATAGCACGTGACTAAGGACCGCAAAAGCAGAGTTGAAGGTATTAGCTATGGTTAGGGGGTCAAGGGTAATGGTGCCATCTATGTTGAGCATGGCAGGAGCCATTTTAGGGTCTTCCTCTGTTACTTCCAAAATGTTACCCCAGAATTTCCTTCCATCATTCCATGAGTTGGCAAGTGCTCTTCTGTAGTAGTTGGCTTTTTCCAAGCTGATGGCTTTGGTACAGGCATTCCTGGCTGCCTTATATGCCTGAATATCTATCTGTTTATCAGTGGCCCTTGCCTGATACCACAGATGATCCCGAACTTTCATTTGTTCTAAGAGGCCTTATGAAATCCAGGAATTGTTTATTCCCTTGATCTTTCACTTTTTGTAGGGGCATGGGCGAGAGCATGATGATTTCTGAGCTGGGTCCTAGGTTGCAGATACAATCAAGGAGGGAGTTTAGGCCTGCTGCCATCTGCTTGGGTGGTATATAAATTGTTGCAATGGTTAGGGCCTTGTTGTATGCACCAAGCAGTATCTTGGTAGCATGGATCTGGATGTCCAACCCAGTGCTGGGCAGAGACAGGGCATGTCCCATTAGTGACTGTTTTAAATATAGCATGCAGCCACCACCTTTTTTAGACAACCTATCCTGTCTGAAGACTGAGTAGCCTAGTATTGCAACTGCAGTATCGGGGATCTTGGGCGATAGCCACGTCTCAAGTACTGATAGGATGCCTGGTCTGTTCTGGGCAACCCAAGCAGTGAGGGCATCAAATTCAGCCAGGAGGCTGCAGATATTGATTCTTGCAAGTGAGAGTGACCCAGAGTTAGTGCTGGCAGCTGGGCTGTGCTGAGGAGGGCCAGGGCTGGGGTGTATGTTGCCAGAGATAGGCAGGAGTAGCATGATTAAACATTTCACTAGTACCTTGAGGTACTGGCTGCAAAGTAAGTATTCCCTTCTTTTTAAGGGTTCTTAGCTGACCTTGCACAGTACTGACCAGATAGTAGATAATTTAACACAGTACACAGTGAAGAGTGGATATTTTCAGCGGGGGGGGGGGGACAAAAATAACCAAGTATGTTTTACCTTATGGGAATGAAAATTAGTGCAGTTCAAGGAAATGCTAGTGGTTATGGTCCCATAGTTATGCCGTGGGTTTTCATCAATGTGTTTTGATGGAGGGTGGGGTAAGCACTCACCAATACAGCCTGAGGGGGAGGTTAGGAAGAACAGGGTGAGCAGACAGGGCACAAGAAAGGTTAGTGCCATTTTGGTTGCAGAAGTAGTGGATTAGGAAAGCACTGAAAAGGACTTGGAGACAAGGATCTAGAGGAGACAGCTGCAGCACTGGTGAGTACTATTAAGGTGCTTGTTTCTTAGTTAAGGATTCTAGCCAAGTTGTGGAATAATATAGTAATGAGCAGCAGAGATGTGCTGCACATAATATCTAGTGGGGGAGAAGAAGGGGTAGCACTTCGCTAGTGTCAATAGGAATGTTGTGGGCCTTTAAGACCAGAGAGCTACATGATGATTGGGGCCAATGAGATAGGGGAAGTGAGAAATGAGAGGAGTTTAGGTGTATTTAATAGAGGCCGGGGGTGGGCGGGTGAGAGAAAATTTAACTTTACAAGCAGAACCTGGGCTAAGGAGCTACATGGAGCTGCACTGCAGAAGTCTATGAGTAGAAGACAGCAATCGCTACTTAGAGAGATGGGCAGAGCAGCCAATAGCATGCTGTGCATCAGCTGAAGGAGCCAACAGAAGTCTCAGTTTGGATTCCTGTTCTTCACCGTACCTTGAATCTCTGTGCTGGTGAGTGGGCGGGAGGTGAGGAGATGCCGGCCATAGGAGTGCCAGGCTGCAGCTGCTGGATGGTTCTTGTTTGCCTGGTCAAGGGCAAAATCCTGGAAGAAGGAGAGGGTTGAGATTAGCAGAAGTTATACATCAGCCACAGGGCTGGTAGTTAAAGGAGAACTAAAGTCAAAATTTGCAAAAAATATGTTGTGCAGAATGTTTTGATTTGCAGGTGTACCCCTAGTAAGTCTTTACCTTTACTTGTTGAAGGGAGTTTTTTCTAAATTTGCTTGTTGGCTTTGTGGCCCCTGGGGATCTCCATATTATCATTTCTAATGGCCTTTCTTGTTCCTACAATGCCTCCTGTCCCATGTGACAGTGAAGTGCCCTGGACCATTATTTCAACAACAGCTGTTTTTTTCTCAAGTTTACAATCGTAGAACTGTAATGCTAATTAATTCTTCTTGTCCAACGGGCTCTAATGAAGGTTACATTTACACATGGCAAATGCCTGAGGGATAACTGAGTGGGCTGTTCTGTTAGGAAACAACTAGAGTCTTCACTAATCATAGCATTTGTCACCTTGGCTAATTTGTGTGCTTTCTTAATGGTTGTGTGTAGTTTCATAAAATGAAAGGCTTTAAAAACAAAGCATTCACTTCTGCTGACTAGACCTAGACACATACCTAGAAAACATAAAGTTTGAATTAGACAGAGATATATAGTTGAAGCCAGAATAGCATGCCTCAACAGCAGCTATTGCTCTCTGAATCAATGGTCCTGGACGCATCACAGTCACATGGGACAGGAGGCATTGTAGGAACAAGAAAGGCCATTAGAAATGCTAATATGGAGATCCCCAGGGTCCATAAAACCAGCAAGCAAATTGAGAAAAAAACTCCTTTTGGCAAAAAAAGGGAAGGCCTTACTAGGAATATACCTACAAATCAAAACACTCTGCACAACATATTGTTTTTCAGATTTTGACTTTAGTTCTCCTTTAAAGTAAATGGGAGGGTCAGTAGGGAACAAAAGAAACAATAGGAGTGTAAAGAGGGATCAAGCTGTGATGAGAGTAACAGGGAGAGAAGCGACGGGGGTGGGTGGGTCTGGCCTTAGGCGCCAAGGGCAGCACGGTCAGAGTGCCATGTGTAGAAGAAATTTAAATAGAAAAAACAGGGGCAGGTAGCAGAATTAAGAAAGGAATTTAGTGTGGCACAGGAGGGTTAGGAGAGAGCAAGGCGAATGACAAAAAAACACAGGTACTGCAGCTAAATTAACAATTGAGCAGTGCTAACTAACATAGCATGATTAGGTAAGCAAACACATTAAAAAAATGGCAAAGTACATTAAAATTAAACATTACAAGCTGAACCTGGACTAATGAGCTACACAGAGCTACCCTGCAGAAGCCTATGGAGTGGAAGTCATCTAATAGTTATTTAGAAAGATGGGCAGAGCAGCTAATAGCATGCTGTGCAGCACCTGTAGGAGCCAATAGAAGTCTTGGGTTTGGATTCCCGTTCTTCCCCGTACCTTGAATCTCTGTGCTGGTGGGTGGTGAGGACCAGACAGCCGGAGGAGCGCCATGCTGCAGCTGCTGGATGGTTCTTCTTTGCCCAGTCAAGGGCGAAATCCTGAAAGATGGATAGGGTTGAGATTAACAAAAGTTATACATCAGCCACAGGGCCGGTAGTTAAGGTAAATGCTGGGAGGGTCAGTAGGGAACAAAAGAAACTATAGGAGTGTGAAGAGGGATCAAGCTGTGACTTGAGAGTTACAGGGAGAGAAGCGGGGCGAGGGGGCGTCTGGCCTTAGGTGCCAAGGGCAACTAGGTCAGAGCGCTGTGGGCTGGAGAAATTTAAATAGAAAAAAACAGGGCACATAGCAGAATTAAGAAAGGAATTTAGTGTGGCATAGGAGGGTTAGGAGAGAAAAGCAAATGACAAAAAACACAGGTACTGCTGCCAAATTAACAGTTGAGCAGTGCTGACTAACATAGCATGATTAAGTAAGCAAACACATTCACAAAAACATGGCAAAATACATTAAAGTTTAACTTTACAAGCAGAACCTGAGCTAAGGAGCTACACAGAGCTACACTACAGACGTCTATGAGTGGAGGACAGCCGATAGCTATTTAGAGAGATGGGCAGAGCAGGCAATAGTGTAGAAGCCAACAGAAGTCTCGGGTTTGGATTCCCGTTCTTCCCCATACCTTGAATCTCTGTGCTGGCAGGCGGGAGGTGAAGCATAGCCAGACGGAGGAGAGCCGTGTCACACCTGCTGGATGACTGTTGTTTGCCTGGTTAGGGGAAAAATTCTTGAATCTCTGTGCTGGCGGGTGGGCAGGAGGGGAGAAGTGGCTGGCCAGAGGAGCGCCGTGCCACCGCCACCGGATGGCTCTTGTTTGCCTGGTCAGGGGTGAAATCCTTGAATCTCTGTGCTGGTGGGTGGGAGGTGAGGAACAGTCAGCCAGAGGAGCGCCGTGCTGCAGCAGCTGGATGGCTCTTGTTTGCCTGGTCAAAGGTGAAATCCTTAAATCTCTATGCTGGTGGGTGGGTAAAGGTGAGAAGCAGCTGGCTAGAGGAGCGCCATGCCTCAGTCGCTGGACGGCTCTTGTTTACCCAGTCACGGGTGAAATATTTGAATTTCTGTGCTGGCGGGTGGGAGGCAAGGAGTGGCCAGCCAGAGGAGTGCCATGCCACAACCACTGAATGGCTCTTGTTTGTCCAGTCAGGGGCAAAATCTTTGAATCTCTCTGCTGGCGGGCAGCCGGGAAGTGACAAGTGGTCAGCTGGAGAAGCACCATGCCAGTCACTGGACATCTCTTGTTTTTGCCTTCAAGGGAAAAATCTCTGTGCTGGCAGGTGGGAGGTGAGTAGCGGCTGGCTGGAGGAGCGCAGTGCCGCAGTCGCTGGACTGCTCTTATTTGCCCAGTAAAAGGTGAAATCTTTGAATCTCTGTGCTGGTGGGTGGGCGGGAGATGAGGAGCAGCCAGCTGGAGGAGCGCTATGCCGCAGTCACTGGATGGCCCTTGTTTGCCCGGTTAAGGGCGAAATCCTGAAAGAGTGTCTAACCCTGGTTGTGCAAGAGTTCTTGTCACAATGTGACATTAAAGAAGTGCTCCACCTGTGACCATTTTGTGCAGTACAGAAAGACCATGGACCAATTACATGTACTGCAATTAAAAATCTGCCCTTCTTCAGCACCAAATAAAGGGGAATGTTGTTGCGAGGTGGAATTTGACCCTGTATATGTTGGAGTAGATGTATGAATAAAACCTTATCAGAGTATATGCTGCTTCATACAAGCTGCGATAGTTCTGGAGTTTCTATGTCGTTGACAACAGATCACTGGAGGTTTATGGATGTGTTGATTTTGATCTTGAAGCCTTTTAATCATGACACACAGGCAGTAAGTGGGGACTCTGCCTCTATTAGCCAGGTCATCCCACTACTGCGAGTGCTGAGGCGGGCCATCTATAATGTGCAGTTGCAGTTTGAGGCAGCAGATGATTGTAAGCTGTGCATTGTCTGAACACATGCTTAATGCACTGGACCATAATAGACACTTGAATATTATCCTGACATCTGTGGCTTTCTGTACTGCAACAATGCTGAATCCATGGTACAAACATGGGCTTTCAGCCATAATTATGGTGGTAGTCAGAATGTTGAGCATCTACAAATACTGCTGATCAGTCATGTACACAGTTAGCAAATGCTAAAAAAGCAGCATATTGAGATGAGATGCACAGTGTCACCCTCACCAACAGTCAGCAAGGGAAGTGAGAAATGTGAAGATGCAGCTTTGACATATACTATACCAGTGAGACAACCACAAAACTACCTCCAAAATCAAATTCTCTTTCGGCAGTTCTTTCACAGGCTGACTTTGCAGATTGTCAGGAGGAAAAGAAGGAAGAACCATCGGAGGATGCTGCACTAAAGGCAGCAGTCAGATATGTTGAGGCATATATGGCAGACCTCAGACACCTTGCAGCTGATAATGAACCCTTGGAACAACAAAGTTAAAGAGTGGCCTGCACTGTCAGATGTGGCTTTTAAATATTTAAGCTACCCATGCATGTTCAGTGCATCGGGGCAATTATCACAGACCGAAGTACTAATCTGTCCCCCCAAAATGTAATTAAGATGACATTCATCAAAATGAATAGTGCACATATACCACCAAATAGAACTGCATCACTGTGGACACCACTGACACACCAGGATAAAGCAGGGGAAGGACAATCACTCACCACAGAGGTAGATGTGGACTTACCAGATGCAGAATTCCCATGTAGTGAAAATTCAAATATTGAGATACAGAGGGGGTATTCATTGTGTGGGGGGGGGGGATGAGAAGCAGTAGATCGATTAATTTGGAGGACACAAAAAGAAGGAGGAGAATGTTTATTTTATTTTTATTTTATTTTATAATTTCTCAGATTACAATACCTCTGAGCAAAAAACAGTTATTTTACAAAGATTCCACGTCAGTGAGGGAGGGTAACAAATGTACAAAGGTAGAACATTACAACAGTTCAAAATAAATAGCAGTCAAATAAAATGCTTGTACAAATGTAACTAGAAGTCAACAATTGAGTTAGTACAACTAGTACAGTATAAAAAATGAAACAGGATTAGCCCAAATTGTGAAGGCAGCCAAGGATGCCTTGTTGAGACAGTAATGATAGAATAGGGTATACAACGCTCTGATAGGGTGTGGAAAAAAGACGAGAGTTGTTGAAGGTGAGCAGGGAGAGGAGAACAAAGGAGAAAAGGGGAAATGGGGGAGATTGGGATAGGGGGGAGAAGTAGTGGGGTTGGAGGAATCAAGGCTCGGTAGAGGAAGAGATGAGCACTATGGTGCAGCTTCCAGGACAGGCGGCGCTAGTTAAGTGTAACAATCAAAACTACTGTTATTCACAAGATGCTGCTGGAGCATTAGTTTGAATGGGCCCAATTTCTGGTACCACCAGGATTTCAGTGGGCAGTGAGGAGCTCTATGAGCAAAGGACCTTTGCCCATGGGTGGTCTGGCATCTTGGCACAACAATATTTGATGTACTAAGCTTCGAGTACATTGTGAGCTGCAATAAGGGCTTTAAAGCTGTTCAACACCAGGAGGTGTGAGTCCATGAAGTGATTTTTTGGTTAGTAGGCAGGTTTGGTATTGTATCCTATCATTTAAATGAAGCCACCCAGTGTGTGCATTAAAATCACAGGTGTGCATAAGGCGGGCTGCACCAGTGAGAAGTCTGCATGCTTTATTGAGTGCCATGGATATTTTACAGAGAGCCGTAGTGGTGACTGAGCCATAAATGACTAGCGATAATCAATAACAGAGATGATGGAGCTGTAACTCGCTAGTCTTAGAGCAAAAGGCGTCAGGCTGTGCTTATGTCTGTGGAGTAACCCAATCCTAATATTGACAGCTCTGGCAACATTATCAATGTACTGTGCATACAACAGAGAGCTATCCACAGTTACCCCAAGATATTTAAACTGTTGGATCTGTTCTAGCGAGATGCCAGAGCAGTTTCTGATGATGAGAGATTGGGACCTGTGCTTGCTGTGCGTACTTCTGAAAATCATGACTTAGTTTTTTTGAAGTTGAGAACCATCTTATGATTAATGAACCACTCCTCCACTTCCTTAAAACTTTGCTGAAGGTGGTGTTCCAGGAGTTTAGGGTCATGGTTACTAGTGAAAATGACAGTATCGTCCACGTAGAGGAGTATTTGTTGATGACAGGAGCGAGGGAGGTTATTTAAAAAGAGACTGAAAAGGAGGGGGTCACAATATTGATTCCTGTGGCAGTCCAGAGTGATCCGGCTGTTGGTAAGAGATGACATTGGCAATCTTCACTTAATGGGACTGATCTTCTAAATAACTTTTGAACCAGTTTGTTGTATCTCTGGATTGTCTAATGGAAGACAGTTGTCTGAGTAGCAGCGTGTGGTTAACAGTATCGAAAGCTTTCATTAGATCAATGAACACTGCACCTACTAGATTACCTTGGTCAAGTGATTTATGGATAAAACCAGCGAATTCCAACATTGCTGTAGTGATACTATGTCCTGTTCTGAATCCAAGCTGCTGTAGACATTGGAGTGAATACTTTTCCAGATATTCCACCAACTGATCCGGTACTATGCACTTGAGTGCTTTGGACAAGGGGGAAGGATGGAGACTGGTCTAAAATTAGTGTAAAGAGCCTGGTCTCCACTTTTATGCACAGGGGTAACTAGAGCAGATTTCCATAATTGGGGAAATTGTGCCCGTTTTAGGGATAGGTTCAAAATCTTTGTAATGGGTATTAATATTTCTTTCAAGGTGAAGGCGACTTGTTTGAGGTCTAGGGAGTCTTCGCTATGTCTTGATTTCCCTAGAACCTTGCAAAGATACAGTATTTTTGAGTCTTATGCAGAGGGACCTCTTTAAAGTAGAAAGGAGGAGGGAACTAGTTTGTGTCATCGAAATCCTGAGTAGTATTATTTGCGGTATCATCAAAGAAGTCTGGCGGGAGGACACAATCTAGATCTGTGAAAGCGTTATTGAAGGTATTCTCTATGGTCATTGGGTCCAGGGTTGGGGTTCCGTTGATGTTCAGCATGGTAGGCACCACCTTGGGATCTTTCCTTGTAATATCTTTAAGGTTACTCCAAAAGCTCCTCCTGTGTCCCCAGGAGTTTGACAGTAGTTCCCTATGGTATTTGTTTTTTTTCACATCGACTGGCTCATGTGCACTCATTCCTGGCTTTTTTGAATTCTTGTACATCGGCTTGTGCACCAGCTATAGTTCAGTGCCAAAGGGGGTCCCTGAGATTCATGTGATTAATAACCTCCAATGTTATCCATGGGTTGTGGATACCTTTGACTTTCATCTTTTTTAGAGGGGCATGGATATTGCAGGCAACATTAAAGTGCTTGATGAAATGATCCATTGCTAAATTAATATTCTTGGCAGTATCATGTGGGGTCCAGTCCAGTCTATGGAGGTGCAATTTTAGGGGCTCAAGGTGTCCCCATTTTAGCATCCAACTATATATTGTTTTGGGAGGGGGCTTACTGAACTTATTGAACCAGGAGCAGATAACTGGTAAGTGATCACTTAAATAGTCAGGGAGCACATTCATGTTGGTGATATGCTCAGGGTGATTTTGGAGAGTATCCAGTCCAGCGAAGTATGTGTTCCTGTCCTATAGTTACATCTGGTGGGGGAGATAATGAGATGAGTTAGGTGTAGTACCGATACAGTGTCCTTAAAAGAACCAACGTCGGGAGAAAGCCAATTGATATTGAAGTCACCCATAATTATAGTTTCAGATTTAAGGTTTAAGCTTCGTATGTATTCCATTAGGCTATTGAAGCCAGCAGTATGTTCCTTTGGTGGTATATACACAGACACTACCATTAAGGCTTTGTTATGTGCCCCAAGTAGAACTTTGATTGCTAGAGCCCATATAGGGCAACCTAGATCGGGCATAGGTAAGGCATGTCCCATTATTGTATCCTTAAGGTAGATAGCACAGCCACCACCTTGTTTTGTTAGCCTATCCTGTCTAAATAAGGAATATCCAGGTATAGCGATTGCAGTGTCAGGGATCTTGGGTGAAAGTCATGTTTCTATTACTGAGAGGATATCCAGGTTGTGGTGTGCAACCCATAGTTGGAGGCTGTCAAGTTTGCTTAGTAGGCTGCATATGTTGACATACAGTATGTCATTGTTACAGATCCATACTTTTTGTGGCTGTCCAGTGAAGTAGGTCCTACAGGGCCCGGGCTGGAGTGTACATTATCAGACAGAAGTAGTAGCATGAGTATGAGTCTTAGAAGGTAGGCTTCCAGTTGCTTGAGGATAAGATTGCTTGTTGTGACTTCGACTTTTTGCTTCTCCTATGGATCAGCACAGTAAGGCTGAAGGGAAATGCCTAGGGGGGAATAAATTGCTTTGGGGCTTGAAATTAGCAGCCCCTTATGTATTACTGGAGGCCAACTTGTAGTGCAAGAGGCCAGAGTTTTGTTGTTGTTGTTGTAGTATCCTGTGGCAAAGCCAGGGTCATAGTATATATTGCAGTGGAGTGTATTTTGGAAGGAAGGGTGTTGTGATGTATCATACCAAACTATAGGACTAGTAACTGCTAACAGAAGAAGTATCCTGAGGATATGAGTGGGATAAACCATTGACATAAGCACCTGAGAGACTGCACGTGGTGTAAAACCTCAGTGCTGCAGTGCAGTGTCACACTCCTAGAGGTGCTTAGAAAGTTGGCGACATGATTAGCTAGTGGAGACAGTATAGGGTACAGTACAATAGGTAGGTTAGCAGTAGTGTGGAGGAGCAGTGAAGCAAGACAGCTCTGGGCAGAGATAGAAGTAATAGTCGATAGGAAATGGTAGTGAACTAAAGTGTACTTATTTATTTGCTTAGCTAGAAACCGCTAATACTTCAAATAAATTGTGCGAGGCTTTATGTTAGACACAGCACTGAGGGGTCAAGAAGGGAAGAAGAGTTATGTCTTAGCCACTCATATGGGGAAGAAGCTGAGATACAACTGGATGAGCTGCAATGCAGGGCAGAGCCCAGACTGCAGCTAGAGCATTTAAAGAGTGCCGGGGGTGGGGGTGGGCAGGTGGCAGAAAAAAGCAGCCAGTATACTAAAATGTACAAATCAGTAGAAAATAAATACAGTAGAGAAAAGCTTGAGAGCCAAGCCAATCAGCTTGTGGCTGGCCAGGAAGGTGACCAATCGGAGGGCAGAGCGATGCATAGTGCCAAAAGTTGAAAATACTGGCTTGATCTTCAGGGACCGTACCTCGCAAAGGGATTCCTAACCAGCCGTAGCAGAAGTGGGTTGTGGCGAAAGTGGAGCTGCATCACTTTGGGAGAGCGCCTGGTAACCGTACTCTGTCCTTCTCATTTAGGAACAACATGGGCCTCCTCCTCCTCCTCTGTCTGATGCATGCTTCCAGAAAAACCCAGATTCTTAACCAAGCATAAATGCCAGACACAAGACTACCGTGTGAACCTGCTTCTGTTATCTTACTGCCTCCTCCAGCCACCAAGATTCCTACTCCTCCTCCACCTTTGGGGCACTGTTGTGCCATTCCACATCATGGCCAACACTAATGTGATGGTAAGTATCATTCCATATATATATATATATATATTTTTTTTTTATTTTCTATTTTACTTTTTCTTCCCCTCTGGGGCACCAGTGTGCCATTACACTTCCTGGCCATCACTAATGTGATGCTGAGTATCATTCCTCAATTTTTTTTTCTTTTCATTTTTTATTTCACAGGTATACCATGATTCCATGCCATAAGCCAGCTGTAGAACAATAAGTTCAGCCTTGTCTTGACAGGTGATATCAGAACAGTAAGACTGGGAGAGGACAATGGATATATTGTGTGGGCGGCCACTACAATGACTACTTGACTACAATCTAAATAATTTTAGCCTGACTTCACAGGTCTACTGTGCTCCTCCTCCATCTTCTCTGTCTGGGACACCATTGTTCCATTTCATGGCATGACCCTCACCGGTAACCTGTCAAATAGGCAGCTCAAATTGAGCAATTCAATTTGAGCGAATCTATTTGAGCGACTGGGTTAAGAGCTACAGTCACAGAATGGTGAGGGGAAAGGAAAGAGAATGGGGAAGAGAACGAAGTATGCCATAGCGAAGGAAGGTACGCAGGAGAACGTAGAAGAGTGCTATATGGGGTTTGTTTAGAAGGGCTGATCGAGCTTGCTGTCTGGTGTGGTGGGTAGGGCTGTGGTCTGCGACGATGGTGGTCCGTGCTGCGGTACTGGTGTGGGTTTTTTTTTTTTGATCATCGTTGTTGTGCTTCTTATTTTTCTGGGGGTGGTTTTACATGCCTGGACTATGTGTACACCCGCCCGCAGATTGCTCCCCCTTCCCGGCGTTCTCTCCTTGTACACTGCCACCCCACCAAGTAGCCCCCTCCTGTGTTTAACTCTTTTCCTCAGTGTCTGCCCCCCCCTCGGAATTGGTTATATAATAATGAGGGGTGCCCCCCTGCATAAATGTTTTGATTACATATATTTATTTTCTTTTTTTGTGATGTGCTGTCACTTTTGATTATGTAGCTGATGTGCTGATCACCAAAATTGTTTTCGACGATTTATGGTCACTGTTGTGACACTCAGTATTTTTGTTTTAGCTATTATCACATGGTACCGCCATCACAAGTGTGAAGGTAAATATAATTTCTAAAATTTGTTTTTTTTTCTTTAAATTTTGCATTCACAGATGCAACACGGCAGGGAGTGGACAAGAGTCTAAATAATTGTCTTCACAGGTCTCTTCTACTCCTCTCCTGAATTTCTGTTCACTAAAGGGCTTAAAAGAGGTGCTGTGGTTGGAGACAGCTCCAACCACAGCACCTCTTTTCCCTGCTTCTTTTGGGTGGGGATATCAAATCTAACCCAGGCCCTGCTAACACCCCAATCACTTCTACCTGTAGCATCTGGGTTAATGCTCCTGGGCTAAACATCGCACACATGAACGTATTCAGTCTCCCTGCAAAATTCACTGACCTTGGAGCCTGGGTTTCCCTATACAATCCCCATATACTCTGCCTCATGGAGACCTGGCCCGAAGCTGCAGCATAACTGATGCCTTGTTCCAACCTGCTGGCTACACTTTATTGCGCAAAGACAGACTTGGCAAAAAAAGGGCAGTGGTGTAGCTATACTTGTCAGGGAACCTCTCTGCCTCTACCACCCTCTGTGCTGACAGCGAATCCCCCAGTGATTGGCTTATCACTAAAGTTACATTAGGCGCATCCAAAAAACTCTACCTGGGTTGTTGCTACAACCCTCTGACTGAGGGTGCTGCTGGCCTTCAAAGCCTGCTCACTAGGTTAGGATCTCTCTCCCCTGCTTAGGAAACTATCCTTCTTGGTGACATCAACCTCAACTGCTGGGTGCCAAAGAAATCGACTACACCAATCTGCTCAAGCAGCAGAACCTGTTGCAAATCATCACCATCCCTACCAGGCTAAATCATCATACCTCTACCCACTGCCTAATTGACTGGGTAATCACCAATTGTGGGGGACAGGTCATTCAAGCTGGCATACTATCTGACTCCTTGAGTGATCATTCCCCTACCTATGCTATCTGGTCCTGTAAGGCCTCTCGTCCCCACCCAAAATACCTATCATTTCGCAATTTTAATCTCCCTGACATGTCCCTACTTTTAGAGAGTGTTAGGGCCATAAACTGGCAAGGCCTTTATGCTCTCTCTGATGTAAATTTTGCTATCACCCACTTCACAAAAATTCTCCTGTATATTCAGGATTGCTACTTCCCCATTACAACTTGGAGAGTTTGTGGCTCATGAAGGAAAGGGACTGTAAGTGGTCTGCCCATGTAGTGACCCCCTTCCCTACCCTGTGGAATGATTACTGGCACCTTCGCAATAGATGCATGCACCTGACCAGAACTTTGAAACATAATTACTTCATTAACCTACAGAAAAAGAAATTTGCCAACCCCAGAAAATTCTGGGACTCCATTAGTTCCCTTCTCTCTCCTCACACTACCAGCCCCAATATCCATCTAAGTTCCCTGTCTGGCCCTCTTACCAACCCTGCAGAGGTAGCCATGGCCTTCAACCATAAATTCTCTGATCTGTCAGGGTAGCCCAGGCTCAGATGGCTTCTCCCCTGTTTTCCTCAAACTTGTTTCCTCAGTAATTGTTAAGCCTTTTTACCTTCATTTTCAATCTTGCCCTGACTACCTCCACTATGCCTCCCCCTAGAAATCAGCTAAAGTGGTTCCTATCTTCAAAGCCAGTGACCCAGTCTCATCTGACAACTATCGGCCTATATGTATTCTCCCCCATTTGGCAAGCTCCTAGAAAAAGTGGTGCATTGCCAACTATCTGAGTACCTCACTAAACGTAATATCTTAAGCAGCCAGCAGCATGGCTTCCATAAACACCATAGTACTACTATTGCCCTGGTAGTGAATAGTTCACTGACCACATCCTCTCTAACATGAATCAAGGGTGTGCTACTGATGCAGTCTTTGTGGATCTTTCTAAAGTCCTTGATCTGGTAAACCATACTATCCTTCTTTCCAAATTGCTCTCGATAGGTTGTTCTAAAAACTGGTTTCAGAGTTACCTCTATGACCGCTCTCAGTCAGTATGTATTGGCTCTGCCACTTCTCCTGTCCTATTGGTCTCTACAGGGGTACCCCATGGCTCTATTCTTGGCTCCCAACTCTTCACGATATTTGTAAACACCCTCCCCTCTGACTGCCTCACCTGCGAATCCCTCCTTTATGCTGATGACCTCATTATCTTTCACAGTGACAACTCCCTTCCCCATTTATCCTCCATTCTTACCCAGAACTACTGTGCTGCCCATAACTGGTTCACTGACAATTTGTTGTTGTTGATTTAGGTATAACTATTGAGCTTACGCTCATCCACAGTGGTGGCCTTATTACACAAATACAGATACACAGATGCATAAAAAACAATATTACAAAGCAGTTTCAACAATTAATCATTAATTTCCATGCAAGCCTCAAATATACAATAAACTGAATAATAAGTTACCACAATCAATTAAAAATATTCACATGGATGAATATTGGAAAGCAGGTGATTCTTCAAAGTGGAGACTGGCAAGGGTTTAGAGTAAGGACCCCTAAAATGAAAATAATTTGATGCTGGTTAATGCCAAAAAGATGAAGGCCATGCTGTTTGTGTCTAAACCATTCCTTGCCAGGACCCTTACAGCTAATTCCCCTCTCCTAGTCCACCCCCCTTGATGGCCCTGCTCTCGATATCATCCCTAATTTCAAATGCTTAGAGGTTACACTGGACCCCACCCTCTCCTTCAATGACCATATTAACCTCTTAGTCTGTAGGATCAACCAGAAGCTCGGTGCTGCCTACCGCATCAAACCCTACCTATCTGCTGAGGCAAACTTAGCCATTGCCACAGGTAACCTTCTCCCTATCTTGGACTACTGTTCCCCAATTTACATCCATGTCTCTACCGCCCTCTGGACTAGACTTTCGTCTGTGTATAACAGCATTTGCCACTTTGCCCTGTCTGCCCCTTATTACACTCATCGCTGTGACCTTTACCTCTCTCTCTCTCTCTCTCTCTCTCTCTAGGTTGGCTCTTCTTGCAAGGTCACTTTGATTTTACCCTTGGATACCTCGTAGATTCCATCATTAGGTGTGGCCCTACTTCCTCCCTCTCCATCCTCTGCAAGCACCAAACCACGCCAAGGTGTCTCCGATCCTCAGCTGTTCCTCCCCTTGAGACTCCTAGAATCTCAACTAAGATAGGTAGAAATGCTCTATTGGTTAGAAACATAGAAACATAGAAGTTGACCGCAGATAAGGACCACAAGGCAGATCCAGTCTGCCCATTTCTTTTTCTACCTTATGAATGTGCTATAGGCCTTTGCTCTGTCACTGGCCTATCTATTCATACGCATCTGTATTGCTCCCTTATGCCTATCCTATGCCTGTTTGAAGCCCTGCACTGTATTCATATCCACCACTTTCTGAGGTAGGCTGTCCCATGCATCCACCACCCTTTCTGTGAAAAATAACTTTCTCACATTACCCCTTAATCAGCCTCTCTCTAAACTCATGCTGTGTCCTCTTATCCTGCTATTTTTCTTATATTGAAACATGTTAGACTCTTTCACCTTGTTAATGCCCTTAAGGTGTTTGAATGTTTCAATCATACCACCTCTCTCCCTCCTTTGCTCTAGAGTATAAATATTGAGCTCCGTTAATCTGTCTTCATATGTTTTCTGATGCAGTCCCTGCACCATTTTGGTTGCCCTTCTCTGTACTGCCTCAATCTGATTAATGTCTTTGTGAAGGTGTGTCTTCCAGTACTGCATGCAGTACTCCAGATGGGGCCTAACCAGTGTCTTGTAAAGAGGGATTATTACCTCCCTCTTCTGACTTGTGATACCCCTACTATTACACCCCAACATCCCTCTAGCCTTACCTACTGCTTTAGAGGTCTGTTTGGATGATTTCAGGTCATCGGTGATGATGACGCCCAAATCTCTTCCCTTGTGACTGCCAGCAACTCCCCTCCCAGCCTATAGGTGGCTTCAGGGTTTCTCTTCCCTATGTGCATGATCTTGCACTTCTTTGCATTAAACCCCAGTTGCCGCTCTTCCGACCATTTTGCTAGTTTCTCCAGGTCTCTTCTCATTCTGCCCACCCCATATGGATCATCTACTCTGTTGCAGATCTTGGTGTCATCTGCAAACAGACAAACCTTATCCTCCAGTCCATCTGCAATTTCACTGATGAAGATATTGAAGAGGACTGGCCCCAGGACTGATCCCTGAGGTACCCCACTTATGACTTGCATCTCTTCTGACTGTATACCATTTACCACCACTCTCAGTTTTCTGCCCCTCAACCAGTTTGCCACCCAGTTGACCAATGTCTGACCCACCCCGAGCCTACCCAGATTATTAATCAATCTTCGGTGTGGAACAGTATCGAAAGCTTTGCTGAAGTCAAGGTAGCAACATCAACTGCTCCCCTTGGTCCACAACTCTGGTTACCCAGTCAAAGAAATCTATGAGATTAGTTTGACAAGACCTTCCTTTTGTAAACCTATGCTGTCTTGGATCCTGTGCTCCTATGGATTCCGGGTGTTGCACTATCCTTTCCTTAAGGAGTGTCTCCATAATCTTGCCCACTACTGAGGTAAGACTGACTGGTCTGTAATTCCCTGCCTCCTCCCTGCTACCATTCTTGTGGAGCGGGATCACATGATCCCTTCTTCAGTCTTCTGGGACCTCTCCTGTGCTCAGAGACTCACTAAACAGTTCTGATAATGGCTCTGCTAGTTCCACCCTTAGCTCCTTTAGTACCCTGGGATGTATGCCATCAGGTCCCATTGCCTTGTCCACCCTGAGCTTATCGAGCTCTTGAAGGATCCTTTCTTTTGTGAAGGGACTAGTGTACACCTCCCCAACCCCCGTGTCCAGGGTGCAGAGCTGTGGGCCCTGCCCTACCTTCTCTTCAGTAAATACTGAGCAGAAGTATCTATTTAGGATAAATGCTTTTACATGGTCCTCCTCCTCCTCACATGTCCCCTTATCCCCTTTAATTTTAGCAATACCCCCTCTGGACTCTCTCCTTTCACTAATGTATATATAGAAAATCTTGTCAGCTTCTTTTACTGTTTGTGCTAGTGTTTCCTCGATTTGGGCCTTTGCCTGCCTTACTGCCTTTCCTGCTTCCCTTAGGGAAGTTTGGTATGCCTTCCTATCTTCATCCTGCTGCGTTCCTTTATATTTCCTGAAGGCCAGCCTTTTGGCTCTAACCTTTTCTGCTACTGTGTTTGAGAACCAAAGTGGTTTCCTTCTTCTTTTGCACTTCCTTTTCTCACTAACACAATGGGATGTTGCTTCAAGTATTGCATCTTTAATGCTTGCCCCCTTTGCCTGTACCCCCTCACCTGTATTTCTTTTTGCCAGGGCTAGCTTAACTATGTTGGCCATCTTATCAAAGTCAGCTCCTCTGAAGTCCCATATTTTTGCCTTGGAATGGGATGATTTTGTTCTAGTGGCCAAATTGAACCATACCATATGATGGTCACTGGCATGACTGGTTGCTGCCCCCTCGCTCTGGAACGGGCTTCCAGCAACTCAAATCTTCTAATATGCACCTCTCCTTTAAACATAACCTCAAATCCTGGCTCCTGTCCAGTGACGGTTGCAATTGCCAGACTGAGTAACACATCCCTTCAAGCTTTGTGCCCCTCATGCAATGACTTGACCCTTCTCCTCTTACCTGCTCCTGTTGAGATATCTTGACTGGTTGGGTATGCTATTACTATGAGTAGGGGGTTGGGGAGGTTGATTGGTGTTGCTCCTTTTCCCTGGACTGTGTAATTTCTCCTCTTGTTATTGCAACATAATTTGATATCTCTGTCTGCTTATTTGTACATACCATTTGATAAAATGTAATTTTTCCTTTACTCATGCCTCACGGCTTGAGCCATGCCTGAAAATGGTCCCTCAGATCAGTGCACTTACCTGGTAAACAAAGTCATCGATAAATAAATAAATAAAGCAGCATATAGGATATATAATTTCTGGGACTTGAGAAATATGGCAAATGAGAATTTCATAACATGCATCATTGTTATGGCTTAGGTGTGAGAGATGGTGCACCCTATCATGCAATGCTACCTTTCCCTCAAGGAGAGACTGTTGGTTTGAAAGCAGAGTTTGATGTGTGGCCTCCCTGGACATACCTCAGCAACTGAGGTCCCCCATCTCAGTGCATAGTTGTGCTACTTCATCTTTTATCTGAGAAGGAGGAGGACCTGCAGCTGGGGTCTAAGATTCTCTCCCTGACCACAGTCCCCAAGTATGGCTGCAGGTCCCACTTCCATCATCAGTGCTCCCCTCCGGTGACTGTACACCTTGCCATCACTTGCTGCACTACCCTCCCAGTGGCACAGAAGGACCACTAGCAGTGCTGCCACCTCCACCACTCCTAACTCTGGTATTCCTCCCACTCACAGTGGTGCCTTACCTGAAGGTAGGTGTGCTGCTCATCAGTGTTCAAGTGTCTGCCCCATTTATCATGCTGAACAATGGTCTGGCATAGTTTGCATGCCACAACACTGTTGCTGGCTGCATATAGCAGCATTATATATATATTTTTTTCTGGGTCTTGAGACAAAATGAGAAATGTGATTTTCTTGTAGTTTTTCATTTCAAAGCACTAAACTGCATTACAAGAGATACTGTTGTGGGAGCCTGGCACAGTACAGCAGCAGCATATATAATATTTTCTTGGGACTTAGACAAAATGGGAAATTAGATTTTCATATATTGTACATTTCTGGGCACTGAAGTGAATTGGAACTTAGAGGTGCTGTTGCTGTGGTGTGAGACTTACACAGCACAGTGGCATGTAGCAAGAATAGAACATTTCTGGGACATGAGAAAAATAGGGGAAAGGAGAATTTAAGACGTAGAGGGCCTGATTCTCAAAGCCCCCTGAATGGCACAAGGGGCTTGCACTTGCCAATCAGGTGAAGGATTGTCTTCAAGGTAGGGCTCCTGACCTACAAGACCCTACATGAAAGGGGACCTCTCTATCTACAAGATCTTCTTGCCCCCTACCATCCGCCCAGGTACTCCATTCTGCTGGGGGAGGCCTCCTTGGAGTTCCCAGAGTTAGGCTGTGGCATTCTTGGGACCGGGCATTCTCAGTGCCAGCACCTACTCTGTGGAATTCCCTTCCTGGTTATCTAAGGGAGGCCCCCTCTGTAGAAGCCTTCAAGAAAGGATTAAAGACATATCTGTTCCAGCAGGCTTTTAGTGATTGATATTGGTTTTAATGGCATGGATAGAATTTTTAGTTTATGATGAATTGCTGCTTATATGTATTTTGTTGTTGATTTGTATTGCACAGTGCCCAGAGTCCATGGAATTGGGTGCTTTATAAATAAAATATCTATCTATTTACAAGACATGGTGCAAGGTGTGGCTTATGCCAAGTGATGCACCAGGAGCAATTCACAAATGTAGCCTGTGGCAAACACAGGCTATGTGTGCCTAAGGGGGCTTGCACCATCCTTGTGGCACAAAATGGGCTGCAGCATGGTGTTAGGGGGTTAGCAGCTGATGTAGGATGCCATATCTCCTGATTCAGGATTCTCAAAACCCTCCCAGAGGGCAGATTGTTAAGCGTCATTAGACCAGCCAGGGCTGGTCTAAGGGTACTTAGAAGTGTGTCCTCTGAGAGGGTTTAGAAACTTGCCCCAATGCGCCATGGTCCCCCATCCCCGATTGCCCCCCCCCCACTTTTTCCATCCTGTGTTTCTCTGCCTACCCCCCCCTTGGCGACCCCCTTTAGACCGCCACCCCCAGCCCTGTCACCATGCTCCTCCAGGAATGATCTTACTGCCAACATCCTCTGCAACAGGACTTGAAGTGGGTGCCTGGCCCCCAGTGCAGCCCTGCAATGGTGAGGGTGATTTTTTTTTACTCAGATTTTCTTCCCTTGCATCCCAGGTGCCACAGTGCAAGGATGTGCATGTTCATGGAGATGCACATGCCACCTTGGCCTGAATGACCCCACTCTCATCACCCAGCCTAACATCTAGTCCCCCTCCATCATCTGCACTAATATCATGCCTCCACATGGTGGTTGTCGAAGGTCAGGAGGGCTCACCTCCCAATCCAGAAGTGGAGAGCTGCCATGTGGCTTCTCAGTCCTTACCCACCCGCCCACCCTGGTGGGCCAGCAGCGGTGCTCATCACTGAACACAGGTCGCTCATGTGGCAGGAGGTAAGGTGCCAGCGCATCAGCCCTCCATGCCACTGGGCTGGCCCTACCTAATCCCCTTTTTAATAAAATAATTCAAGTCCCTGGTGGCTAGTGGCCCCCCAGCCCCAATCCCCTTTTCAATAAAAGAAATCATGTCCCTGCTGGTACAGTGGACTCCCAATCCCTGCTGCCCATTAAATATTCATAAATCTGTCATTGGTGGTCTTGTGGATCTTCGCAATCCCTGATGTCCCCCAGTAAATATTCATAAATCTGTCCCTGGTGGTTTAGCGGACCCCCCTCTCTATCCCCAATCTGCCTGTATAATATAATATAACAGATAACTTTCCCTGGTGGTCTAGTGGACCATCTAACCACTGTACCCCAGCTGGCAGTGCCTCATAACCCTGCTCCACCTGTTCCGTCCCCGAGTCAGCGGTTGGCACAGCCTTCCACTCTCCCTCACGGCCGGCTGCCAACTGAGCTGTCAAGGAGTGCATGCTGTATACAATACATGCTCCTTGACAGCTCAGTCAATGGACATCCATGGTGGAGAGCAGAGGACTGTGTCAGTTTCTGGCTTGGGGATGGGACTGGGGAAGCAGAGTGGTGGGGCACTGCCAGCCGGTTGGGGGGTCCACTAGACCAACAGGGAAATTAAAAGAAGCAGAGAGAACCTGGGAAAGCTGTCAGAAGGGCTAAAGCAAGAATGGAGGAAGGAATAGCACAGGCTATTAAGAAGGGGGATAAGACCTTCTTCCATTATATTAGTGAAAGGAAGAGGACCAGAAATGGCATTGTTAGGCTAAAGAAGGGAAAGGGTGGGTGGGTGGATTACGACCTTGAAAAAGCTGAGATACTGAACAAATATTTTTGCTCAGTATTTACCAAAGAAGAGGCATGGGAGGGGCCAAAACTCACAAGGAAAGATGTACGGGGGGAGAGGTGGACACAAGCCTGTTTACGGTGGATACAGCCTTGGAGAAACTAGGAAAAGTAAAGACAGACAAGGCAATGGGACCAGACAGGATTCACCCTAGAGTGTTGAAGGAACTCAGGGAAGTCCTAGCAGGTCCTCTGACAACCCTCTTCAACCAATCACTAGAGATGGGGGAGGTACCTGGGAACTGGAGGAGGGCAGAGATTGTCCCCCTGCACAAGACTGGAAGTAGGGAGGAGGCAGGCAACTACAGACCTGTAAGCCTGACCTCAATGGTGTGTGGAAGCTGATGGAGTCCCTGCTTAAAGAGAGGGTAGTGAAGTTCCTGGAGTCAAGCAGTGCAAAAGATCCGAGACAGCATGGATTCATTGAGGGTAAGTTCTGTCAGACTAATCTTATCGATTTCTTTGACTAGGTGACCAGGGTGGTGGATCAGGGAGGGGTGGTGGATGTGGCCTACCTGGATTTCAGTATGACCTTCAACACCGTTCCCCATAGAAGGTCATTTAACAAATTGGGGAATCTGGGTTTGGGCTCTAAAGTGGTAAAATGGGTTGGAAACTGGCTAAAATGTAGAACCCAGAGGATGGTAATTAATGGCATAAAATCAGAAGAGGGGGAGGTGACCAGTGGCATTCCACAGGGATTGGTGCTGGGTCCAGTTCTATTCAATGTTTTCATAAGTGACATTGTAGAGGAACTGGAGGGGAAATTATGCCTGTTCACAGATGACACCAAGATCTGTATCAGAGTTGACACACCGGAGGGGATAGATAAAATGAGAAATGACCTAAGACTGCTTGAGGAATGGTCAAAGGTTTGGCAAATGGTCAAGGTTTGGCAGTTGGATTTCAATGCTAAGAAGTGCAAGATAATGCACCTGGGACACAGAAACCCATGAGAAGAATACAGGATGGTGGGGGAGGGCAGGTTCTAGCCACCAAAAGTCAGAAGGGAGACCAGGGGTTAACACATCCGATGACCCAAAGTCATCCAAACAATGCAAAAAAGCAGTGGGGAAGGCAAAACAGAATGCTGGGGTGCATAGGAAGGGATATAACCAGTAGAGGAGTGAAGGGGTGATGCCACTGTATAGATCACTGGTGAGGCCTCATCTGGAATACTATGTCCAATTCTGGAGACCGCATCCCACGAAGGACATAGACAGAATGGAAGCAGTCCAGAGAAGAGCAACAGAAATGATACATGCACTGCCCCACAAGCCTCATGAGAAAAAAACTTAAGGAACTAAACATCTAATCACTGGAAGAGAGAAGGGAGAGAGGTGATATGATAGAGACTTTCAAATACCTTAGAGGAATAAACAGGGTACAGGAGGGGAGCATATTTCAGAGAAGAAAGTGCACAAGAACAAGGGGACATAACATGAGGCTGGAGGGAGGGAGGCTTAGGGGGAATGCTAGTAAGTATTTTTTTCACAGAGAGGGTGGTGGATCCATGGAACAGCCTTTCAGCGGAGGTGGTGGAAGTGAAAACAGTACAGGAATTCAAAACTGCATGCGATAAACATAAAGGCACCCTGCTGTACAGCAGAACGGGGGAACAGCAGTCCAGATAAGAGTAGGGATTGCAAAACCAAGTAGGGAAATGGGCAGACTAGATGGGCTGCATGGTCCTTATCTGCTGACAGAGTCTACTGTATGTTTCTATCTGTTATATTATATGGGCAGATCATGGATAGGGAAGGGGGTCTGCTAGACCACAAGGGACAGATTTATGAAAATTTAATGGGGGACATCTGGGATTGGGGGGTCCACTAAACCACCAGGGAGTTCTGTCGATATACAGGGAACATCATGGAGTGGACCGCTAGACACAGTTGCTGTGCATAGATGCAGATCCACCCAACCATCTTGCAGCTAGCGGCACATCTAGCAGATTCGCCATCTGTTTGGCACACGGCCATAGTTGCCACAAGCTGCTGGACTTTGCTGCCGGGACCATACCCAGTAGAGAATTAGGCACAGGGTCCCTGGTGCACTGGCAATCAGCATGAGCTGCCGTTGATACAGCTTTTGCCAACCTTTGAAAATAGAGCTCATGGTGTACATTCATTGCTATGGCCTGTTGAGACAGAGGGTGCACCCCCAACACAGAGTTCCACCATTCCTTCAAGCAGTGTCTGCTGGTTAGACAGCAGCATCTGGAGTGAGGCCTTCATGGACTCTTCATTTCTTAACTGAGAACTTGAAGGAGGAGGATCTGTATACGAACATACGAATGTGACAGCAGAAACAGACCACCCGGTTTATCTAAGTCTACTCAAGTGTGCAGCTAGCACTCCTAGTTTGAAGCTGCCCCATCCCCTTTCCCTTTGTCATCCCACTGCTGTTCCACCTCCCCCACCCTCACTCTCCCCTGTTCCCTGTCTCATGCCCTTTTAAATCTGTTCACAGATTTACATAATACCACCCATTCTAGTACTGCATTCCATTTTGCTGCTGGGGTCTCACATGCTCTCTCTGGCCGCAGACCCCAAATGTGGCTGCAAGTTCCATTTCCCTTATCAGTGCCCCCCTCTGTCAAATAAGGCCCTCACTGTCACTTGCTGTGCAGCATCCCTTGCAGCACAGAAGGATCACTGGGAGTGGCACTGCCTCTGCCCCTCTCAGTCACCTTCTTGTAGTTGTCCCACTCACAGCGGCACCTAACTCTAAGGTGGGTTTTCCTCCCACCAGTTGCCAAGTGGCTGCCCCATTTACCATGCTGAACAACTGTCTGGCACAGTTTGCACATCACACCACTGATGTTGGAAGGGTCCAGATCAAAAAGATTCCCAGACTAAGGATTTGTGCTGCTTACTAGGAGAGGAGTCAAAGATGGATGGTCTCAGGGGCTCCTGTTCACGAGGATTAGCCAGTGGTGGTAGCAGTACCACAGGGAGAGAGGCACAGGGGATGATCTCTTGCAGGTTCTTCCAACGGTGGAACAGAGGTGATAACAGGAGGCACTGATACTTGCTATTGTTGCTGCTGCTGCACTGTGGGTGGGGAAGGGGTTCCTGTGGACAAAAGACATCACTGGTGCTACAGGCTTCTTGAGGTCCTTCTTCAAACACCCAGTGCTACTGGTGCCACCCATGCAGGTGTTCTCTTCAGACAGATGGGATGGCATGTCCCATCTGTCAACCATATGACCATCCCCCTCTCCTCACTCTGATTACCACTCTTCCCACTCTCCTCACTGTGACTCCCACTCCTCTCGATCTCCACTCATTTTTATTTAAAAGAAAAAGTATGAAAAGCAAATATGACACAAAGAAAGTGAACTTCGGAAAGGCAGAAATTGAAAAAAATAAAAAAATTATAAATAAAAACTAAACAACAATTCACAGAACCAGAGCATCTGAACACAGAAGAAAAAGGAAAATACAGATAGAAGGCTGTAGAAAAAAGTACAGAAATATAAAGAAAATCAAACCTAAACCACAACTAAACAACTCGTACCAAATGCCTAAGACACTAAAAGATGTATAAAATACAAAAAAAAAGCTGTAAAACATTGATGTATAGTCTGTTTCTCAAGGCTCAAAAGGCAGCAGATCTGTCCCCTTCCACTCACTCAGACAGACTGCAAAGGGAATCTGAAGGACACTGTGTACATAGAGCAGTATCATGTTATCTACAGGGACTACTGCATGTCACCTACCGGCACTTGTTGCTGCTTCTGAGGAAACTTTGCCTGAGTTTGCCACAAAACAATGTCTAAAATGATTTTATATGCAAAGTGCCAGCAAAGTTTTTCAAAGTTGCCACAAAGCAATGTGGACGTAGGCTATCTGTACCTCAGCAAGGTCTTCGACACCGTCCCTGACAGAAGGTTGGTAAGTAAGCTGGAAAGTATAGGGGTGGGTGGGAAAATAACCAGGTGGGTGGAGAACTAGTTGGTGGGCAGAAGCCAGAGAGTGGTAGTAAATGGGGTATACTCCAGGATGGGGGGGGGTTAAGAGTGGGGGTGCTCCAAGGGCCAGTACTTGGACCCCTCCTTTTTATGTTGGCACGGTTGCGCAGCCAACATCTTGTGGAAGTGGAGATTTGCAGGCGCGGTTGCTGTTGGGCGAATGCAGGGCATGCACCAGTAGGTGCATCCCACATTCCCCAATCAGCCAGCAGCAGGGGCCGACACCCTGCCTGGCTAATGAGGCGAAGAGATCTGACAAAAGGCCCGCTGCAATGAGAGCGAAGCTCTCATGCAGCGTGACCATAACACGCTTCTCCATATGTGCAGGCAACATGGCATCAGTGACTGCCGCTGTTGCCTGTCAACCCCACTTTCTTTTCTGTGTGCCGACAGGGGTGCCCAATCCCTGTGGGCATCATGTAACCCCCCTTTTTGATTGCAGAGGGGGTGCCCAATCCTCCTCGGCATCATGTACCCCCTCCAACAGTTTCTCTTTGCCGACGGGGGTGCCCATCCCAGTCGGCATCTATCCCTCCCTCCTTCCCCTTGAATTTTGCCAATGGGGGAGCCTACTCCCCATCTGCATAATGTGGTCCCCTTCCATTTTTTTGATTGCCGAGGGGGTGCCCTATCCCCCTCGGCTCCTGCAGCTCCCCTTCCTTTCCTTGTTTCCTGACTGTGGTGCCCAATCCCCCATGGGCTAAAGCACCCACCCACCCACCCACACACACACACAGGTGGCATGCTGGGAGCCCACCCCAGTGTGCCAAAGCACTATTAAAAATGAAAATGGTCCCCGATGTCTTTTTTTTTTTTTTTTTCCTGTAAAGAAGGAAACAGTCCCTCAGTGTTCTCCCTGGCCCCCCTCCCACAACCCACACCCACTCACTGCGTACCCTGCCTCCCAACACATCCCCTCACCCCATACTTACCTCCTGAGTCCGGTGCGATGCACTCTTCAAAGCTGACCGCGAACTGAGGAAATGCCGGTAAGCTATATAATGGAATGAATAGGGTTTTTTCAACTTTGCTGCATATCTCGGGCATTTTTTGGAATTTTGGCACCAAATTTTCAACGTGGGGTTTTTGGGACCCCTCCTCATGAATTATATCACTGTCATGGCATTAATCGGCCTCGAAAGGTGATTTCGCAGTCACTGCATGGAATCACCTTTCGGGACTGATTAACAAAATGACAGTGCCAGTGTTCATGAGGTGGCCTCTCAAAAAGCCTATGTTGCAAATTTGGTGGAAAAATCCAAAAATGACTGTTTTGAGCGTGCATTGCGAGTTGCTCTCACGAACTCATAACTTCACGAATTCACAATATTTTCATGCCAGATTTTCAACACTGTCATTTTGTACATCTCCTGTGAACAGTATAGCTGTCATTTTCCTCATCCTGCCCGAAATGTGTTTCCGCACTTCCAGTGCACAATAGCACGGTTGCTGTGGGAAATCAGTGTTTGGGCCAGATTATGAAAATGACAGTGGCACAGTTCATGAGCAGTGGTCCTAAAATGCCTATGTTGAAAATTTGGTGACTATACTCCATAAAATGACTGTGTTACGAGCGTGCATTGGCAGATTGCACACACGCTCGTAATGTTGTGCATTTGTAATATTTTCACTCTAGATTTTCACCATTGGCAATTTTCCACACCTCTTGATGAACAGTATAGCTGTCATTTCACATATTCTGTCCAAAATGTGTTTTCGCACTTCTGGCGTAGAATAGAGCGGTCGCTGTGCAAAATCACTTTTTGGGACAGTTTGAAGAAGTAACAGTGACGTTGTACATGAGCAGAGGTGCTAAAATGCTTATGTTGAAAATTTGCGTCAATGCCCATAAAAGAGTGTGTTCCAACCGTGCGTTGCACATTTCCCACGCACCCTTGTAACTTCGCAAATTTGCTATATTTATATGCCACATTTTGAACACTGGCATTTTTTTACACCTCCATATGAACTGTACAGCTGTCATTTTCATATCCTGCCCAAAATGTTTTCCCACACTGCACTACCAAAGCCAATGCCAGCGCGGCAACATTCGGCATTGACAAATGCTTGTTAACATTTACATCAGTGGTATAGCAAAGGGGCTATGGGTGAGGATGTTCCTATTTGCTGATGATATGAAAATCTGCAATAGGGTAGAGACCCCAAGAGGGGTGGAGGACGTGAGGCAGGACCTAAAGATTCTTGAGGGATGGTCAGAAACTTGGCAGCTGAAATTCAGTGCCAAAAAGTGCACTGTGATGCACTTGGAGCATAGAAACCTATGAGCAGGATACACCCTAGGAGGGGAGGTCATTAAAGTAACAGAGCAGGAGAGGGATGTGTGGATTATAGCATCAAGCAACCTTAAGGTAGGTAACCAATAAAGCAGGGTAGTGGGAAAGGCCAATGGAAGGTTGGCATGCATCAGCAGGGGCATTACTAACAGAAGGAGGGAGGTACTGGTGCCCCTCTACAAAGCCATGGTGAGGCTGCACCTAGTGTACAGAGTCCAGTTCTGGATATCACACCCGTGAAAGGACATAGACAGGATAGAGAGAGCTCAGAGAAGAGCAACCAGGATGGTGCAGGGTATGCAAGGGAAGACATACGAGCAGAGACATAAGGAATTGAATCTGTACACAATGGAGACTAGAAGAGACAGAGGGAACATGATGGAAACTTTTAAGTATGAGAAGGGGATCAACAAAGTGAAGGAGGGTTGTTTACTTAAAAGGAAGGAGGGGTCTATAACTAGAGGGCATAGCCTAAGACTGCAGGGAGGAAGATACAGAGGCAATATGAGGGGGCAATTCTTTACGGAGAGGGTGGTGGAGGCCTGGAACAGACTACCAAGGAAGGTGGGTGGGGCTGAAATGGTGGAGGGATTCAAGAGGGCATGGGACAGACATATGGGGCTGAGTAGCAGAAGGAGGGTGGCCAGTGGGAGGAGGGATGAGTAAGAGGGGCAAGGGGTAGACTAGATAGGCCAATCAGGTCCTTTTCTGCCATCAAGATGAGGAAAGGAGGGAGAGGGGGGACATGATAGAAATGTTCAAGTACCTCAAGGGAATCAACAAAGTCCAAGAGGGTAGCATCTTTCAAAAAAAGAGGTGTGCAAGAACAAGAGGGCACAATTTGAAAATAGAGGAGGGCGGCTCAGAGGTAATTTAAGGAAGTATTTTTTACAGAGAGGTTGTGGATGCATGGAATGGCCTTCCGAAGGAGGTTGTGGAGTCAAAATCAGTGGTGGAATTCAAGCATGCATGGGATAGTCATAAGGCAATTCTGGGGGGTGGGGGTAGGAAGAAGTAGGCTGCTGGTTAACTAGGATCTGCAGCTTATCCAGTAGGTAGGGAAATAGGCAGACTGGGTGGGCCAAGCGGTCCTTATCTGCCGTCAAATTCTATGTTTCTATAAGATTCTATGAAAATGGGCAACTTCGCAAAGTGTTTCGCGGTGTTGAAGTCAATGACTTTGCTGGAACTTTTTGATCGAAGTTACACTTCACTGCATCTCTAAGCTGCATTCACTTTCTCTACTCTTCTGGCTCCTATGAATTTCCTGGCTCTCACGAACTGTGGCAGCAGGGCTGTGAAGCACACACCTGAAGTTTCTCCTCTTTGGTGCAATACCTTCATGGGCACCTGTGGCCCAAGCTGCTTCCTTGACCCCAAACTTGCAATCAGCATAATGGAGCACACAGAGGAGCCAGCACCATTTTCAGTGGCTCTCAAAGCTGCCACACAGTTACATCAACAGTTCGACTCCACAAGTGGAGTACATACTTGGGGAGCACTTGGCAATGCCCCTCTGCCACCACTGCTCCCACTGGACAGCTGGAAGGACTGAGAGGTATGGATCCTGATGGCTGGAACCTTCACCAAGGGACAGAAACTTTTAAAACAAAACAAATAAGGGGAATGGAAGGGGACACCATATTTGTTATGCTTAGAGCATCAGTACTGCTGGGTAGCTGGGTAGGGGGTCCGAGGACAGCACAAACAGTTCCAAAGAAACATCCAATCCTGAGCCCAGCTTTTTAAAGAAGCTAGCTGCTAGTGGAATGAGGTTACAGTGGCCATTCTGTGCATGTTTTCCTTATGAAACCGACAGTCTCTAGAAGCACAGGGTTCAGCAAAATTAAATTCAGTTTTATTAGGGGATTGTAATCATTAAAACAACTTAATTTGCAATGTCGTCCCTTCAAGTACAGAAGTTATATCTAAAAACCTCAGTTACAAAAGTAGAAGTACAATATATTCACATTGTCAGTTAGTGAATACACTTCATGCAATACATTTACATGCATTAACACGTTATAACTTAGTCTATGTCACATTCAGATCTTTATGTAATCCACCTTACTCCAGGGCAACAGGTGCAATTGTTTGGAGCTGTCTACTCAAACCATGCCTTCAAGGCCTTGATGGGGACCCTTACTCTGAATAATACAAAACTATTCTGCCAAGGAGTTCCATGGATGGGAAATGAAGTAACTGTATGACAAGGTGTATCTTTGGGTTCTGAATCTTGAAGTTGATCCATCTCTAAAAAGTCTCACATTCCTCAGGGTTGCCTTTTTGCATTTAATGTGTCAGCATGGCTCAGTTGCTAGCAAATCCACCTCTGGACCAGAAGGTCATGGGTTCTCATGCCACACCGCAATTGGACTTGTACCTAGAATGCTGGCACCTGAGTGCAGTATTAGGGGGGTGCCGTACTGCTGCGGTGTGCCATCCTTCAGAGGAGACGTTAAACCTAGGTCCCTTCTACCCATCCTGGTGGGTGTCCAGGTGGAAGTAAAAGAACCCAGGGCATTCTTTGCAAAAAGCAGGGGACATTCCCCATCTCCTGGTCAGCATTCCCCCTTCCCATAAAACCAGTTCATGCAATTGTCCAGGCTGTGTGTGGGTGGCAATGTGTGATATGGCCACCACCACACATTCAGTCACTTCACTACCAGTCTAGCATTGCTTATAAAGCACTTTGGGATACAGTGTGTATGAAAAGCCCTATATAAATACTGATTCTTCTTCTTCATTTTCTTAAGTTGTGTGGGACTAGCCAATTTGTATTGCCCCAAAATACAGCTAGGCAAGTGGTGGGGGGGACTGAAAGCAAACCAGAGCTGGGGCAGGGACTCGGACAAGTAGAAGAACCTCTGGGACACTAAGAGGGAGGGAAAGGGTTAATCCTTCACCCACCCACCTATGCAGCAAGTTGCCCTGCTGATGATTTTTCCTTTTTCTCTTCCCCCTCTCCCCCTTCCCTGGAGTTTTCCCACACAGGTCCTTTGTTCTGCCATTGCTTTCCCTTCCCTGGTCCCCCAGCCAATGCCTGGGGGGGCCTCCAGCCATCCCACCAGGCCAGCCTAAGGGCCATAAATCAGCCCAAGAGAGATGCCTTTAATCCCCAAGGACCCAATCACCTGGTCAAATGCCAGCACCACCCCCAGCCTAGAAAATGCCTTCCCCCACTGGCCAGGAGGCAGTGGTGGACCAGGGTTACTGATAGAGTGAAGAACACAGAGGTACGGATGCCTGGAGACTTCCCTAAAGCTCAGGTCTATGACTCCTTGGTTGCTGCCCCTCTGTAGCCAGTGGTCCTTGGGTCTACAGTAGCAGCAACCAGTCATCCTCCAGGTCCTCGTTAGGCCCAGCAGTCCTCTACAAGGCCAGAAGTAGCCAGCTCCATAGGGTGGGCTTCCCTTAGTTGTTTGCTCCGTGAGTTTTGTCCCTTTTCCTTTTCATTTGCTTGGTTGGTTTTGGTAGGTCCTGTCACAAATGCGCTCAGCAGGTCAGGCCCTCTGCTCTCACAGTGCCAATCTTCAAGCGCAGTAATGTGAACAAGTAACAGACAGGGTAACCCTACTGTCTGCTATTGGGTCCGAATCACCTTTAGTCTCAAGTTCTGGGGGGATTCAAACTGTGAACCTTATGCTAACGTACCCAGTGTACAGGCTCAGATACGTACCTTCTTCGGGGGATTGTGGTACTATCTTTTGCCAGGGGCACCAAGCCAGGCTTCCAAACTGAACCCTTAAAACTCTATAAAAGACCTTAGGTATATTCTTACCTTTTCTCAGTTTAGTAACACCATCAAGCTTTTGAACATTTTTTTGTCAGTCTTAACCCTCTATAAGTCAGATGCAAAAAGAACTGGCAGACACCTCAGGCAGTCTTTTAAAAAAAAAAAAAAGATACTTTACTACAAGATGATAAAAATATGAAAAATGTAAACACAGAACAATATATCAAAGAGCATACAATCACTTAAAAGAACAAGGGCAAAGTACAAAACAAAAACTCCTACCGCAATACATTTAGACTTTTTCTATCTAATGTATTACCTCTATAAGTGCCTTGAAAGTTAGAGAACTGTGTTTCTTAAGAGCCCAAAAAGATATCTCTAAACAGTTCAGACACAGTATAGTTTAAACTGTGTCTCTCCACACCCCTTCTGTGAGTCACCTAGCTCCTCCTTTTAGAATGTAAAAAAATACAAACAAGATGTCTTATCAGGAGGTATATTAAATCAGATGACATCAGCAAAAACTAATTTCCCAAATTATGAGTCTTTTGATCCACCAGTTCCCTTGAAGTTTTACAACCCTGCAACCACTCACCTAAGTGTGAGATAGCTGGCAGGAATCAGCTTAATGATGTCCTGTTTCTGAAGTCATAAAATGTATATTTTAGTTTCCCAGCTTCAGAGCAGCAACAGGTCATAAAATGGCCATAAAATGCAATCTCTCAAGGAAGTTAATTACATTACAGAGATCTCCTGTCAATGTAATATATGTAGCTTCACTGAAACCTGGGGGGGGAGGGCACCCATGGAGCACAGGCTGTCTTATGTGAGACAATCACATAACTGTATTTTTATATTACAAATAGCATACAATAATCATAACCAGCTGGCCAAGCATCACAGGTCCTTCAATTTATTTAGCTGCTTTTGTGTGCTTCCTCCTCCCTGTGGCTGCTCTTGCAGTCCCCCTTGTCCTCATGCCAGCTACATAGCTGCTGGCTTGTCCTTTTCCCTTTTGGTTTCCTGTTTGGTTTGGGTTTGGTCTTTCCTTTTCTCCTTGGTTGCTGTGGTATTTCTTTTTTGTTATATAGCCCCGTCTTGTTTTGCCCCACCCTCCCCGACTGAGACAGAGTCCTCAGTTTGTGTTTGGTGATGGCATGGTGAAGTTCCACCCCTTCCCATCCTCCCTCCCTCCCATGAGTCACCCAGGGCAGCTGCAGTCCCTGCAGGGAGCTGTTGACTTGTGCTGCATCTTGGGAAACTGTTTCGCACATGGACAAGGGCAGGCATGCAGAAGTGGATTGGGTCCAGGCGGAAACAAGCACCTCGATCTCCAGAGTTCTGCCCAGCAGCCATGGGACAAATAAAACAGCTGGGTGGGAGACTGGCTCCTTAGCCACACCCCTCAGACATAAAGCTGCCAACTGTCCCAGTTTTCTTGGGACAGTCCCATTTTTAGCCTGCATGTCCTGGTGTCCCCACAGTTTAGTTCAAATTATGGAAATATCCTGTTTTTTATAATTTGTCCCAGTTTTGTCCTGGGGTCAGGCCATGTGCTGCTGCACTGCTGATGTGTGCCACTCAGTGCTCGCTGATGGACTAAACCAACTGGACCTTTAAAACTGAAATGCCTTATGCATGAGGAGGATTTGACTGTGGCACTGCTGCAGCTACCTGTAACTTACTTGATTGAATGGCCTCAGCTGCTTGAATCCTGGACACAAACTAACTTGTTTCTTTAATCTCCACCCCTGCTGCGTCTACGTCCCTTCTCCAGGCTGAAAATATTGGATGGCTTAGTTTGGTTGGTCGATGTGACTGGGGGATCAGACAGAAATACAGTGTGTGACTGAGAGAGACAGCCAGACAGCAGCATGGGACACAAGTACAGGAGGAGCACAGACACTGGAGCAGTCACTGAATGGACTGCTTGAACTCAGGAGTGGGTTCTTCAAGTTCTTCCCCTGGCCCTTCCTGACTTCTTCCTTTCTGTCCTGCAGCCTGTTGTTTGCTATTGTTCTCTCACCTGAAGTTCCACACAGTTGCAGTTGGCAGTCCATACTGATTGAGTGAAGTGTTGGGGGCTGGATAGTGAGACTTGGTCGAGGGAGAGTGGGGAGATGGCCACCTGGAGCTGAGCAGCACCGGAGCAGCTGAGTTGGAGTCCAGATGGGTCAGATGTCCAAGTCGGCAGCTCACTCGCGTGGGGGGGGGTACGGCGGGTAGTGGTAGTGGTGGCGGCCAGGACTGTGTGGAGGGTCAGTCAGCTTCACTCAGGGCAGCAGGAGGATGGTCAGTCCAGGTGGGGGATGATGGTGGGGGTCTCTCTGCATCTCTGCCACTGATCTGGGTTAGTTGGATAGAAGGAACTGAGAAGAGTTGGAGGGAGATGGGAGAGGTCAGCTGCATCTGCAGCTACTGCTGCTGTCTGGAGTGGAGTAGGTGAGTGTCTTGATGATCATGATCAAAATTAAAGTACTGTCTCTCAGTTTCACTACACTGACTGTCAGTTGTTTGCTGATGAAACAGAGGAGACTATAATTTTACTTTTTTTGCTTGTGTTGTGACAGTGTGAAGGGCTGGGGGGGGTCGCACCATCCAATAGTCGTCACGATGCTGCACTTGTTTTGTTTGTAGTCTATTGGTTGGTTGCTGGAAAATTTAAAACTCGAGGTCTGTCTGGGTCAAAACTTGTTTGTAACTGTGCTATGTGTGGAGAACAGGAGAAGGAATCAGCAGCTTATCAAGCCTGTTTTGTCACTGTCAGCAGCACCACGGCATTCCCTATTCCCTGGCTTCCAGTCCAGCCCAGCCATGTTTGTGCTGATGAGAGATGCACACAAACTTGTTCCCATTCATCTGTGGTACTGACTGCTCCCACCCCCCACCATCTGCTTGACCTGACCCCTGCTGACAGAGCTTAGCAACTTCCTGCCGGCTGCTGAAGCTGTTCTCACATGTTCTGTTATCAGTGGCTCACAGCAGGTGACAAGACTGTCTTGAAAGTGAGTGAGTCAGTCGTCAGTGTGTGTGATGACTCTTCTTCTGGCCTGCTTGGACTTGGTTTGCTGCTCTCTAATAAAGGTCAGGTCAGTGGTGATTGTACTGAGGGGGTCGAGGAAGAAATTGGAATTTTATGTCAAGTATAGCGAAGTAGAGTAGAAAGCAAGTTTCTCAAAAGAACAGTACAGTACAGGTGACAAATAGTGAATGAAGAGGAAGAGACACTAGCTCTGCAGCCCAAGGTCAGTCAAAAGAAGTAAGAGAGTAGTCTGGAGAGGAGGAGGGAAGTGACAACCGTAAGACGGACAGGCGTATCCACCAAGTTTAATAAAGAGTCTAGTCTCTACACTACTTGCTTGCTCTGCCTGTCAGTTGTATGAATGAAAAGAATTTCAGAGAGACTTAAAGGCACTGGCTATAGAGATTCTTCTGACGAGAGGGCAGAAAAGAGGGACACTATAGGTGCAGTAGAGAACGAAGAGAACTGACACCAGCAGCCTCTGCAGCCCGAGGTGTAAGTGAGCTGAGGTGATGAAGTCAAAAGAAGACAGAGTCTAGAGAGACAGAAGGAAGGAGCAGACAGATTTAAGACAGTTAAAGAGTGTAAGTTGGATCTGACTTGAAAAAGAAAGAACAAAATGGGGAAAAGGAAGACTCAATGAAGACTTGCAAAAAGAATATCCATTTCTTCAGAAGATTTCGAAGACAGAAGTGTTCTGCAAGCAGTACAACTCACAGTTCTCCATCAGTCATGGAGGGAAAATGAACATAACCTGTCACCTCAAAAAAGCTAAGCATCAAAAGGCTGTCGTAACACACAGTTCCAGCTTTTCATTAACCAGGATTTTTTAAAACTGAACATGCCAGTGACACTGACCTTGTCCTGGCAGCAAAGTCGGGCACTTGGTTCTACCATTGTGTTGTGTGTTCACAAAGCTTCAAGTTGATGCATTGCACCACATAGTTGGTGAAGAAGATGTTTGAATCTAAGTTTAGTTCTGCCCGTACTAAAACTAAAACAATTGTGACTGGTGTACTGGCTCCTTTTTCTCAGGAAGAAACCAGAGCTGAGCTGACAGAGGCGACATTCTTGAATGCTGCCATGGACACATCACAAGCACATCAGGATGTTTCCAGTTCTTGTGCAATACTTCAATCCTGTCAGTGACATTCAAACAAAGTTACTGGAGTTCACTGATCTGCCAGAGGACACAGCTGAAACACTTGTGGATTTCCTTATTACAGCACTGAGGCAGGAAAACACTGAGAAGCAGTGCATAGCCTTCTGTGCGGATATCACCAACACAAATCCTGGAGAGGCCGTTCAAACTAGAAAAGGCAATGTTTGGTACAAGATGAAAACTATCACAGAATGAGAGATTCATGGCATTGGTTGTACTGCTCATATAGTGCACAGTGCCATGGAAACTACTGTTGACTTGTTGCCCATTGATATGGAATGCGTAGTCATGAAAATGTACAAGTACTTTTACGTGTACACTGTCCAAGTGCAAGAACAGGAGGAGTTTTGTAACTTTGTAGAAGTTTGCTATAAGGATGTCCTGGAACATAGCAACACTCGTTGGTTATCATTGCTTCCAGCTGTTGGACACATCCTGCAAATTTACGAGGGGTTGAAGTCCTACTTCATGTAGCAAGAAAAGTGCCCAACAACCCTGCAGAAGTTCTTCGAGAAGCCAGCTTCTGAGTTTTGGCTGTGGTTTCTGCATGATCAGCTGACACTGTTCAATTCAGTTACCAAGAGACTGGAACAACAAAATTACACAGTCATCGAGGCAACTCAAGAGCTGCTAACTCTCAAAAACAAACTGCAATAACAAAGACAAGAGCACTTCATCAGGCTAAAGGCGAAGGGAATGTTGAGGAGGTTATCTAATGAAGGTGTTATGGACACCACAGAATTCCTTAACCATGTGGATGTTTTTTATGACACCTGTGTGAAGTATTTGGAGAAATGGGACTCACTGAAGCAGTATGGAATTTTCTTCTGGGTCCTCTTGAGCAAACTCTCGACTGGGCATCTGCAGAGGAGCGCCTTCCCCCTTGTCACTTCACAAACAAACCTGCCTCTTGATGATGGTGCTTTATTTGATGAAGTGTCATGTGTGAAGTCCTATGCTAATCCTACTAAAGTCTCTGAGTGGAACAGCAGCAATACTGAGCTGTCGTCAAGATGGTTGAAGATCTTCAAGCACTTCAGAATAAAAGAAATCTCATATAAAAACATTTTACCTATAGTTGAGTTTGCATTATGTCTACCTGGAACCAACACACTGGTAGAGAAGGTGTTCTATCTTGCCAACAAGTTGTGGACAGAGGAGACAACAAATCTCAAAGTGTCGACACTTAAAGCAATGTTGTCGCTTAAAGTGAATTTCAAAGACTCCTATTCTGATTTCTATGACAAACTACTTCACAGTAAGGCTATCCTACATAAAATACATGCCTCTGAAAAATATCCATTCAAAGGAATTTCTTCAGCTAGTACAACTGAATGCAAGGAACCCACACCGTCTACATCTCAGACTCAGTGACATGTTTATTGCCCTGTTTTGATCTGTAAATATGTTTGCTCAGTCATGTCAGGACAGGACAGTCCATGTTTTTGTCATTTGACCTACTCCTCCTTCATTTTGGATGGATTGTTCCTATTGGTGTTGGCACAGGCTGGGGATACCGCTGCATCTGGTACCACACGTCAGAGAGGCAGGGCGGATGCTAGCATCATTGCATGTCCCTACCCCAAGTGAAACATTGCTGCAAAAAATGGCAGTTACTAATGACTGCCCCCATTTATGCTGCCACTCCCATTCAGAGGGTTTTACAATAGCGCTGTGACAGCGCTCACGCTGACATCCCTGATAGCGACAGACACAATACTGAGTGTTGGCATTGTACTATCAGGGATGTCAGTGTGTTTCAGTCAGGGGGCTGCACCCTCAAAACCCTCCATGTGGGGGGTTCCACCCCCGCAACTCCTGGTCTCTAGATATCCAGCTCCGAGTCGGACTTGGATCAGGGAAGGGGCACAACACCGGGAGCCACACCGCCAGTGTCTGCAGGGACCAGAACAGCAACTCACCACTTTCAGGTGAGATCTGTTGCTGTGCTGGTCTTCGTGGTAGTGATGTTGACCCCCTGTCAGCAAACGCACTTAGACCATGATCCGCTGGGGGGGTCCCACTCCCATGACCCAGCCAGGGCTAGATACCTGTGTTTCCTAAAGGGGGCACCCGCCCAATGGCTCTGCCGGGAGTGGAAGCCTGGGGATGGGGAGGGCGGCGAGTGGATTGGGAGACCAGAAACCCCATTGGGGGGGCACAAAAAAAAGAAAATGCAGATATTTCAGATTTACCAGTAGAGGGACCCCTAGCAACCACTAAAATGGCAGATGATTCACCAGCTGAGCTCAATAAAAATATGCCTACACACAAGAAAATCTTATTACTAATCCTGTAACTATTTCTAATAATGACAACAAGACAAAAAACTCTTTGCTTACAGACTCAGAGCAGAGCGGTCCAGCACAGCTAGTAATGCTACAGCAGCATGAGTGCCCCCCCCCACTACAATGCCCACATTTCTCAGAACTTTTTCATGAAAAGGAGGCGACTCTGAGGAGAAATGCCGTGTGTTTAAGATATAAAGGGGGGTCTAGAACTAAGACCTGATAGACATTATGAGAGGAAAACTTTTAAAAGATTCCCTACATTTCTCTTCCACAGACATGTTTGCATTCATCAATGTGTCTGGAGAGGATAATTTTGATGTTATCTTTCGGATACCACAGGCTTCGGAAAGATTCTGGCTCAGATGCAATCTGGTGAAATTCTCACCCATTTGGACACCCTTTCTTGCAATCCTCCTGACAAAGACTTTAATTGGTCACCGTTATGGTCAGGAATGGGGGGGGTTCTCATTGGAGATATTGTGTATGGGCTGCAACAGAGATGCAAGGTCCTCAGCATCACTGAGTCTATCCTGGACGCTGAGCGATTCTAAATGGGGGTGGGGGGGCATGAAAATTTAAAGTCAAGCTGAGACAGAATGAAGAGGGGATTTGCCACATCCCAAACTCCTTTCTTCTGGGATGAGATAGAGGTGTATGCTTCTACGCAGAACAACCTACGGCTTGTTACAAGTGTGGGGCTAGAACCCACTTATCCAATGCATGCAACAAGCCCAGATGTAATATATGAGGTGAAGTAGGACACATTAGCACGTAATGTGCCAATCATGCTAAATGTGATTTATGTGATGAATCTGGTCATACTTTTCAAGAATGCCCTGGGCAGCATGAAACAAACCTGATACTATTAACCCTGATACACTGATCCAAAAAGCTCAGGCTAAGGCAATAATCCCTAAAACCAGCCCAAACCCATCTACATTACAGGAAACCCCTACCACCCTTGAGGCTCAACATGTGAAACCTAAAGCAACCACTATTCAGGAACAGGACAGTAAGCCGACTCCTGAGAACAATATACCTGATCCAAACTCTGCTATACTTTTACACTCAGTTTGCTGCTCAGACCCCCAGGCAGAGAATTCTTTGGAGGGCCCATTTGGCATGCCACCACCACAACCATAGACCTTACAACTAACCAGGAGATGTTCCACTGGGAAAAACAAAACTGACCCTGATCCACCTGAGGTGGAAACTGAAAATGTTTTTTTTCTGTTCTGTCTGGTACTAACTGGGGTGACTGAAAAATGGAGGGGGGTCCAACAATGCCTCCTAGACTTCCGAACACTCTAAATCAGGTGATATGAAATATAGAGGGAAAAAAGAAAAAAAAAGTTGAACCACTTTGGAACTGTAACACAACATAAAGGGTCAATGTGATAATGGCGAACGCCTAAAGGCGATCGCCGTTATCACTCAGTTAGAGTGCCAAAAACATTTTCGGCACTCTGACAACCCCAGCGCATCAGGACAACAGCGCCAGGACAGTTTTTTACTGCTTTTTGTGGGGGGGGAGTGAAGTGCCCCCATCCCTCGCTGGGGGCTTCACTTCCAGCACCCCCTACTTAAGGATTTCAACCCCAGGAGGGTGCATGTCGTGGAGGGGGGTGAAAGCAGTAAAAAAAATAAAGGTTCAGGCCTGGCACAATAAAATTGCACCAGCCCCCGGACCCGGTACCTCACCCACGCCAACCACTAACCAACCCCCAACGCCATGACGCAGCTCAGCCAGCTACTGCAGCGCCACTCCCTACAGCCTCTCTGCCCACTCCCAGCCCATGCTCGCCATGCTTGCTCCCACCTCCCCCTATGCGTGTATGCATAGTGACATCCTGTCACCCAGTTCACCCACAGCCTCATCCGGTCGCCCTACCCTCCCATCGCCCTGAGGGATTGCATTGGGAAGGAGTTGTTGTTATGGACTGCACCCTTCCTCATGCGCCCACCTCACGGGTTACCCAACATAATGCATTGTTTTGCCTCAACAAACATCTGTAGTTTATTGAATTACAAAAAGACGAAGGCAGTTTTTCAGTACATGTACGACCGACTGTTTGACTTAAGTTTTTTACAGGAAACATTGATGTTAACAATTGCACAGCTTAGACTTTTTAAGGCACAATGGTGTTGGAGCCCCTCCTATTGGTCCTTCGGACATGATAGGGTGGATGGGGTGGGTATATTGTTTCATGGAGACTCCTTTCACCTCTCTAAACTAATAGACCTTATTCCTTGGACAGTACTAATCTTTGATGGCCTTTGGTTTTCTCAACCATGCAGGTTTATCACCATTTATGGTCCACAGACAAAAGCAGAAAAAGTGTCTCTTATTGCTTCCCTCCAACCCTTCTTAGTTATTGCAAGAACCATTTATTTGGGTGGTGATTTTAATTGCAGCATTAACATTAGGGATAAACAAGCAGCAGGGAAAAAGGTGTATTGTGACTCTTCTGCTTTAAAAAAATTTATTCATTTAGCAGATTGAATAAACTGTGCTGATCATCAGATATTAGGCTCTGATTTTACTTATAGGAGATGAAAATTTACAACTACCATCGACTGTTTTTTTTCCTCTCAAAGGATGTTTAGACTTGGACTTTAGAAACACACCCAACAGAATTTTCCGATCATATGCTTCTTAAAGTATCAACTCGGTTGAATCTGGACAGGCCACTTAAACAAAGTAGGTAGAAGTTTAATAGTTCTATATTGTCAAATCCCACTTTACATTCTGGTATAAAATGCCTGTTAAGGGCTAGGGCCTCAGTCTTTGATCTTTATGAGGATGTGGGAGCCTGGTGAACAAACACAAAGACTGATTTAAAAGATTGGTTTCAAAGGTATGGAAGAAATATAGAAAGAGGGACATTTTTCACATATTTCACACTTAGATCACAGCTGCAATATCTCTTAGCCCTAGTACCTACATCTAGACGAGACCTGTCACCCCAGATTAATAACCTTAAGTTGGAAATGAAAACAAAAATGGCAATATGACAGAGCTAGCTCCAGTAAAGCAGAACTAATTTGTGACACTCAAAAATAAAACCCCAAGGGGATCCCTTTTAAGCCTGTAAAGCTTGAAAAGAGGCATCTTCATTTTCCTGCTTAAAAGATGAAACAGAAAAACTAGCATCCTTTACTAGTGAGTTAAACAGAATCATTGTGAAGCACTTAAAGTCTTTCAAAGTAGAACATCCACCTTCTAACATGGATATTAAAGCATATTTGTCTACTGTACAACACCCAGAAGTCCCCTGTGGGACACAAGACATGATAAAGCCTATTTCAGCACAAGAAATTGATAATGTCAATGGGATATTAAAAGCAGGAGCATCTCCAGGGGTAGGTGGGTTACCATATGAATTTTATAAAGCCTTCGCTGAGAAATAAGCTGCCTGCTTAGAAAGGGTTTTTTATATTTCTGCCACACATCATGTCCCTAAATATTTTACTAAAGGACTCATTCTTTTTTATATAAATCAGGAGGCAGACATACAATAATATCCAAAACTGGAGACCAATAAGCCTACTCAATGCAGACTTTAAAATACTGTCTCAAATATTAAATATTCACTTGAGTGCTGCGGCTAAAATTTTGATTTGTCCCACCCAGTCCTGTAGTCTTCCCAACTGGAAAATTCAGCACTCACTAATCATAAGAGAAATGATAGAATTTTATAATTCACATCGAAAGTCAGGTTTTATGATATCATTAGAACAAAGTAAGGCTTTTGACAGAATGAATCACTCATTCCTGTTCCATACTGTTTCAGTCTATTGTTTGTATTACGTATACTCTTCCCATGTACCCCACCCCCCAGGTCGCACTGTGAGACGAGCATTGTTTTGCTCAGTGTGCCTGTCCTGGTGAAACATTTTTAATAAATAAATAAATAAATACTTTAAGAGCCTATGGGATTCCAGATATCTTTATTCACTGGCTACAATTATTGTATTCTTCAGCTACAGTATGTCCCATTATCGCTGGCCAAATTGGTATTGAAACTGAACTCTCAGAAGGAGTCAGACAGGGGTGCCATCTCAGCCCCTTTTTGTAAATCTTTTCTTTGGATCCTTTTATTAGGAAACTAATTCAGAACCAGCACCTACAAGGTTTGTCTGGGTGTAGCATTACAGATGAAGTAAAGATCCTGGCATATGCAGATGATATATGTATATGTTTGGAAAATCCGAATGGTGTACATACTATACTTCAGGAGATGCAGGTATATGCAACCGTTTCAAATGCAAGACAGAATATTAACAACTGTAAGAGTATACAAATAGGAAAAACAAAACCCATCCAGTAACATATGGGAGGGGGGTCAAATATCAAATGAACCTATCAAAATTCTAGGTCTTACCTTTGGCTCCCAAAATATGGCATATCTAAACTGGGAAGTAGCTTTAGTCACATGTGAAAACAGGGTGGAAGATATCAAAACTAAAGCAAGTACAGGTCATAAATAAATTTTGAATTCCTTGTCTGCTATACATAGGCATGATTTTTCCACCACCAGTCGCCCTGGAAACATGACTGTACAGTTGTTTTTTTATGTTGTTTGCGCTCATGCACAAGAAACATTGCGGCAGCTTTCCAGATGCAGGTTGTGGAGGCATGGCACTGTTGTGACCAATGACCCCACAGCCTTTAAAGGCTTGGTCCACTCTCCCCAATGCCATGGCACACTGCTGCTGACACTAGTTCAGCCAGCGTGCCACAACCTTGTAAGGTTTCAGCCGCTTCAATCAGGGGCCGCCTCGTCATTGCAATGTGAGCCATTTGCTGCAATGAGGAAGTGACCCGTCAGTGCTGGGCAGAACCTTGTTACAGTGATATTGTTTGGGAACATGGCAGTGGCTTGCCGCCATGTTCACAAACAATATTAAGCCCCCCTGCCAAGGGGGTGCCAATCCCCCTTGACAGCATGTGCCCCCCCTCCACTGTGTTTGTTTGCTGACAGGGGCCCCAAACCCCATCGGCTTCAGTGCCCCAAGATTGATGTTGCTGATGGGGGATCCCACTCTCTGTCAACATTGTGTAACCCCCGCTTTTGTTGTGTGCCCATGAGGTGCCCAATTCCCATCAGTATAATGTCACCCCCCGCTTTTGTTGTGTGCTTGTGGGGTTGCCCAATCCTGTCGGCATAATATAACCCCTTTGTTGTGTACTGACAGGGTGCTCAATCCTGTCGGGTTACAGCTGCCCCCAAAAAGACTCTGTTGGCATGCTGGGTGCCCACCCCAGCATGTCACATGCCCCTAAAACAAAAGCGGTCCCACAATGTTTTTTTCCCCTGTGGAAAAAGAAAACAATCCTCGACAGTCTCCTGTCCCCTCCCACAACCTCGCCCACCCACTGCGCACCCTGCCTCCCACCCCCCTCACCCCATACTTACCTCCGAAGTCGGGCACGACCATCTTCAGTAGACTGGGAACACGTCTGCACTCTTCAAAGCCGACCATGAACTGAGGAAATGCCGGTAAGCTGTGTAATGGAATAAATAGGTGTTTTTAAACTTTGATGCATATCTCAGGCATTTTTTGAATTTTGGCACCACATTTTCAACATACGTTTTTTGGGACCCCTTCTCATGAATTCTGGCACTGTCATGGTGTTATTCGGCCCCGAAAGGTGATTTCTCGATCACTGCGTGGAATCCCCTTTCAGGACCAATTAATGAAACGACAGTGCCAGTGTTCATGAGGTGACCTCTCAAAAAGCCAATGTTGCAAATTTGGTGGGAAAAATCCAAAAAATGACTGTTTTACAAGCGTGTGTTGCGCAGTTGCTACGCATGCTCATAACTGCGAATTTGCAATATTTTCATGCCAGATTTTCAACATTGCCATTTTTTCAGACCTCCTTGTGAACAGTACAGCTGTCATTTTCCACATCCTGGCCGAAATGTGTTTGCGCACTTCCGGTGTAGAATAGAGCGGTCACTGTGGGAAATCAGTGTGTTCGGGACAGATTAAGAAAATGACAGTGACACTGTTCATGCGCAGAGGTCCTAAAATGCCTATGTTGAAAATTTGGTGATGATACTCCATAAAATGACTGTGTTACGAGCATGTGTTGTGCAGTTTGCACACATGCTCGTAACTTCACGAATAAATATTTTCACTCCAGATTTTCAACATTGCCATTCTTCTGCACCTCCTTATGAACAGTATAGTTGTCATTTTTCACATCCTGGCTGAAATGTGTTTTCGCAGTTCCGGCGCAGAATAGCGCAGTCGCTGTGGGAAAACCATGTTTGGGACACATTATGCAAATGACAGTGACACAGTTCATTAGCAGAGGTCCTAAAATGCCTATGTTGTAAATTTGGTGACGAAAGTCCATAAAATTAGTGTGTTATGAATGTGTGTTGCGCAGTTTCCATGCACGCATGTACCTTTGCAACTTTGCAATATTTTCACTCCAGCTTTTCAACATTGCCATTTTTCCACACCTCCTTATGAACAGTGCAGCTGTCATTTTTCACATCCTAGCCGAAATGTCTTTTCACTCTTCCAGTGCACAATAGTGCTGTCACTGTGGGAAATCAGTGTTCGAGACACATTAAGAAAATCACACTTACACTGTTCATGAGCAGAGGTCCTAAAATGCCTATGTTGAACATTTTGTGATGAAACTCCATAAAATGACTGTGTTACGAGCGTGTGTTGTGCAGTTTCCATGCACCCTTGTAAGTTCGCAAATTAGTAATATTTTCATGCCAGATTTTCAACACTTGCATTTGTTCTTACCTCCTTATGAACAGTACAGCTGTCATTTTTCACATCCTGGTTGAAATGTGTTTCTACGCTTCTGGCGTAGAATACTGCAGTCGCTGTCAGAAATCAGTGCTTGGGACAGATTAGGATCCAGCGACTGAGGGGGGGGGAGTGACCGAGCTCAACTGAGCTCTGTCGGGACTGCTGCAGATTTCTTTGTGGGCAGGAAAAGGCACCAATGCAGGCAGGAGCCCAGTACAAAAGGGCAGCTGCAGCGCCAGGAGACACAGAATGAACGAGTGAGGGAGGGGCAGTGAGTGAGCTCAATGGAGCTCTGTTGGAACTGCTGCAGATTTCTTTGTGGGCAGGAAAAGGCAGCAATGCATGCAGAAGCCCAGTACAAAAGGGCAGCCTGCAGCGGTGGGAGAAACAGAACGAGCGACTGAGAAAGAGAGGGAGTGAGCGAGCCCAATGGAGCTCTATCGTGACTGCTGCAGATTTCTGTGTGGGAAGAAAAGGGCGGCAATGCAGGCAGGAGCCCAGTACAGAAAGGCAGCCTGCAGCTCCAGCAGAAACAGAATGAGCGAGTGAGACAGGGGGAGTGAGTGAGGCCAACAGAGCTCTGTCAGGACTGCTGCAGATTTCTTTGTGGGCAGAAAAAGGTGCCAACACAGGCAGGAGCCCAGTACAAAAGGGCAGCCTGCAGCGCCCGGAGAAATAGCATAAGCGAGTGAGAAAGGGGGGAGTGAGCAAGCTCAATGGACATCTATCATGACTGCTGCAGATTTCTTTGTGGGCAGGAAAAGGCGGCAACACAGGCAGGTGCCCAGTACAAAAGGCCAGCCTGCAGCGCCGGCAGAAACGGAATAAGTGAGTGAGAGAGGGGGAGTGAGTGACCTCAATGGAGCTGTGCTGGGACTGCTGCAGATTTCTTTGTGGGCTGAAAAAGGCAGCAATGCACGTAGGGGCCCAGTACAAAAGGGCAGCCTGCAGTGGCGGAAGGAACAGAACGAACGAGTGAGAGAGGGGAAGTGAGTGAGCGAGCTCAACGGAGCTCTATCATGACTGCTGCAGATTTATTTGTGGCCAGAAGAAGGCGGCAATGCAGGCAGGAGCCCACTACAAAAGGGCAGCCTGCAGCACCAACAGAAACGAAACAAGCAAGTGAGAGAGGGGGAGTGAGCAAGCTCAATGGAGCTCTATCATGACTGCTGCAGATTTCTTTGTGGGCAGAAAAAAGCAGCAACGCAGGCAGGAGCCCAGAACAAAAGGCCAGCCTGCTGCACCGGCAGAAGCAGAATGAGTGAGTGAGAGAGGGGGAGTGATCTAGCTCAATGGACCTGTGTCAGGACTGCTGCAGATTTCTTTATGGGCAGAAAAAGCCGCCAACAGAGGCAGTAGCTCAGTACAAAAGAGCAGCCTGCAGCGCCAGCAGAAACAGAATGAGCGAGTGAGAGAGGGGGAGTGACCCATCTCAATGGAGCTCTGTTGGGACAGCTGCAGATTTCTTTGTGGGTAGAAAAACATGCCAACGCAGGCAGGAGCCCAGTACAAAAGAGCAGCCTGCAGCGCCGGGAGAAACAGAATGAGAAAGTGACACGGGGCAGTGATCGAGCTCAACAGACCAACGCAATCAACATTCGGCATTGACAAATGCTTGTTTTCAAATGCTGTGGGGCAGCAGATTACCCCATCAAGAGGCCTTTACATATTTAGCTAAGGGGGGGGGGAGTATGGTGGATCCCTTAGTGTTTTTCCACACCCTTTTTTCTCCCAAACTTTTAAATTAGGTTTAGTTCCCGCAGATCACTTACCCCATTAATGTATAATGAATAATTTATCAAATTTCCTTCCATAAATGGGATCATTCTTCCCACAGAATGTGAAAACATCTTCAGATCCCTGAGTAGTTTAACCATCAGTTCAGAAACTGAATAAATGGGGCATTTTCAAAACTCAGATTATACAAATTTCAGGGCCTCAATTATATACACTCATTATGTTACAAACCAGTCCATCCTTACCTGAGTTTAAGAATTGTCCTCTTACTAAAAGAGACAAAGTACTCGACAAATTAAACAACAAAAGAATCCCCAAACACATGTGGGAAGTACTTTGGTTATGCTCCTATGGAAGGTTAAACATTTGGGGAAAGAGTAAGCATAAAGCTCTGGAAGAATGTTTTTGCCCTTATACTACTTGTGCCACAAAGGAGGAAACTATGGAGCACTTTCTGCTAAACTGTTCCCACATTAAATCATTATGGACCTTTCTTGCTTAAAAATGGAAACTGTCCTGGTTGGCAGGTCACTACTATGATGTTCTTGTGTTAGGGGATTACCCGAACAAATATCACACTGATACCTTGGCCATTTTTCTTTGCTGTGGTACATTTTATTTATGACATGCTAGATGCCAGTGGGTTTTACAGCAGTAGAATATGTTACATGAAACTTTTAGCTGAATGTGTGAAACTGCTTTTCAACCATTATACAATTATGGCATTTCTCTGCATCCCTTGTCAAAAATAAAAATGTGGCGGAGGGGTCTTTCATTTTTTTCTTAAATATAAATGATAGTCATTCTAAATAAAACTTGACTGGGATTGGCCTACTAGGATAGTATTGATATGGATTTTGTACATAGTATAACACACTACAGGTTTTGGTTATATTTCTAATCATATCTTTAGTTTCGGGTTTGTCCCCTTGTTTTTTTTGTTTTTGTTTTTCTACAGAGGTTCTACAGTGGACATGAGTCTAGTATGTGATTTAACATATTACTCTAGGGTTGGGGAGATTCAGATACATTGCCTTAATATTTTCTATTCCTTTATATGTATGAGTTTGGTTTTTACTGTATTGTGATTGCTTGATTTGTACTTTATGTAATTTTTCAATAAAATTCCTCTACTCTTTTTGAGAAGTGCCATGGGAACTTTAACAGCCACCTGAACTACCACCAGAACAGGCTGATGGGACCTCAGTTTAATGTTTCATCCAAAACACAGCACCTTAGGAGTGCAGTACCCCCTCATGCTGCACTGTAGGGTCAGTATTTTGATTTAACCCAAGTGCATGATATGGGGCTAGAACCCACAGCTTTCTGATCTTCTGACCTCAGAAGTGAGTGTGCAACCTGCTGAGCCACCGACACTGCAATTATAATTATAATAAAAAAGCATTGAAACTTATACATATATTGTCCTGTGTCTCATTTACTGCATCCTGTGCTAGTAGGCAATTCTATAGTCATGCACAATGTACAGTAACATGTTCCCAGGTATTACACCATCTATGTGTGTGTACGCACATGGTTTGCAGTGTGGTATTGGGGTGCATGTGTAGTGCACAGCGGTTATCTGCACTACAGCAGTGCATGCCACCGTATCTGTCCACACATGGTGCTGTGGCACATACACTGAGTACCCTGTTGTGACTGCCTATGGTGCTACATAGCAGTGGGGGTTTTCTTAGTCAGACATCGGCATGCCAATGTATTTAAGCCAAACCACCAAATGCCAAATTGGAACCCCATGGTTTGGTCCTACTGATGTGATGTATTTTGTGTGGTCCATGATGGCGGTATATCTGTCATGCCCCCCCCCGCCACCACTGTTCCATGTGCTGGCACACATGTGGTGCTGCACATTTGTTATGGAACGGTGGTCATGGTGTGGTTGACTGTGTGTTCATGGCAACTGTCAGCTCATACATGTCACTCAACCACAAGTGGCTGTCTCATTGTTTTCTGCATATCATCATGTTAGCTGTTGCTTAACGCCATGTGGCTTTGTCTTCCTGCCCTGTTGCTGCCCTCTTCTTGATGGTGCCACCTGCTGTTGCACATTAGTGTGTGTGCCAGTGCATGGCTGTTCACCGGCAGGTCAGCGGTCACCTGATGCTGTTTGTGCATCCTGGCCACATGCCTTTCTTGGCCATGTGCTGTCTGGCAGTGTGCATGCACCCTGAGGACCTGATGCTATGGCATCCTTGGTGCCACTGCTCTTCGCCCTGTGGCCAAGTTTTGTCTGCGGTGCCGGTGTTGGCATGGGTTGTGCTGTTGTGATGGCTCCAGGCATTGCCATACCCTCCTTGATCATGGCAGGATCCATGGTGCTTGTGCGTTTTCTGCTGCTGGGTCTGGGTTCCTGGGTGGACTGTGGCACAGGTGCTTGCTACATGTCCTGCATAATGCTGCAGGGTATGGAAGTCAGCACAGTTGTCTCTGGTGTTGCAATGGTGTTATCTGGTAAATGTTCACCATGTTGAGTCCCTGGTGGTGTCATGGCCATTGGCATCTGTGTTGCCCTTGTTGTGTCACCATCTCTTGTGGTGTTGTCTGTGGCCCCATGTCCATGTGCACTGTTCTGAGGACATTCAACACCTATAGCGTCGTACACCTGTGTGTGCATGACAGGGTGCACCGATGGACTGCTGGTATTGTCCTGCTGCATGGTGCTGTCCTGAGGTGCCGTTTGGGTCTGTGCAGATGCACTGTGGCCATGCTGCACATCCTGCACTTCAGCTGGAATGTTGTGTTTTCCCATGCCACAGTGCTGCTGTGGTGCATATTGGACATGGCATGCACTGTTCTGTGCCTGCAGCTGTCACGGTGTATTGTTCCTGTTCCTCCAAAGCAATGTGTGTACAGACATTGCCAGCACTCTGATGCTGTGCATGGGCAATGTCGGTGGCCATGGCATTGTGACAGGCATTGTACATGTCCTTTGAGCCCACAGCTGTCATATGGGGTTGTCCACTGTGTGCATTGCATCGCTGGTCACAACTTCCCCTTGTCTGTGGGACTACATGATGTTGTTGTTGATGTTGTTGGTCCACATGGTCCACGTTCACCCCAGCACCATCTACCGGAGTACCACATCTGTCCTGACCTGGTGGCACACTTCCGAACCTGTGCACCACTGCCTGTGTGTACTCCCATATGGAGGTGGCCATTACAGTGAGGGCCCGTGTCTGAATATCCTGTCCTGCTATGCTGCACTCCCTGACCATGGTCTGCCATTCTATGGCCTCAGCCTGTCACTGCGTGCATATCTGTATTACACACAGTGTTATTAATATATATGCCTGCTGTACAGCACCTTCATGAATGGAGGACTACATTGCACCATGCAGGTCCATCATGGAGAGATCAAGCTGGGACATTTGTATTGTGACAGCAGTGTTTCGCTCCTTCACAGCTGCCTGGATGGAGGCCAGGTCTCAGTGGATGGACTCCTGCGTGTCCACCATGTCCTGGCAGTATCAGGTAAGGTCATCCCCAAGATCAGGTTCAGCCACATTGTCAGCAGCCTGTGGTGTGTCCTTATGCCTGTCGGTTGTTGTGGCTCTGTTACCATGTCCCCCATCCTCATGGCCAGGGTTCGCATCCTCTGTGGTGTTCAGCCATGCTGTGATGTGCGATGGCCATGGAGTCTGTTGGTATCCTGTGATTTGAGAGAATCAATGATAGAGAGTCAATTTTGGCGAAGTCAAAAGAGCGACTGTGAAAAGGGCTACAGTGATTTTACAGTGAGTGTCATGGCTGGTGACTTAATAGTGGTAGGGAGCTGTAGAGGAACTTGATTGGTAAAAGTTGTAGGCATTTGTATGTCAAACAGATAACGAGCTGGTCACCTAGTGTAAAGGATACAGTCACTGCCTACAAGCCTAGCAGACCTGGATTCGATACTGGGTCAGCAGAGTTTTTTTTTTGTTTTGGGGAGTTTGTGTTTTTCTTTGGGGGGGGGCTGATTCGTCCGCTCTCCCGACTTTGTTACCTCCCAAGTTTTCCCCTGTCCCCATGTTTCATTCCCCGCCCCTCCGGTGTTTGTTAATTTAATTATGGGGGTGTGCAGGGGGGCATAGCCCCTCGCAGAAACACAAACTATAGATGTCTCCTGAAGAACAATATATAGAACTTCACTGACTTTGCAGCATGCTATAGTGCTGTTCGCTGTAACGATTTTCACTGTTATTTCCTTGCTTATTTTGTCAGTGCAGTTTTGCAGTTGTCTTTATTACATGAAACCATGTCTGTTTACTGTCAGTGTTTCAGTGAACATCTTCCATGGCTGTTGCCTGGCCTGTGGTAGCAGTGCCCAAATGTGTTTCATCCCCTGTGCTGTGGGACTCCTCAGATGTTTCCTCGTCATTGTTCCCCTTGCATGCCTGCTGAGCCCTGCTGTCTCTGGGTGTGTGTGTGTTCCAGATATGTGGTCATTTGCCTCACCAAGGTCGAGTCCTGTGGGGGTAGACACAGACACATGTACAGTCTACAGTGCTATGCTGACCACCTGGTTATGTACTATGTGTGGTACTGCAGTGCATAGGTCGGTGTGCAATAGTGACGCCACTGTAGGGTGGCATACATTGGCAAGGCACATTGCGTATATGGACTCATACATACCTAATTCAGTCTGCAGCTGAAACAGGTCCAGCTCAGCTTCTCCACCAATGGTATGGTTGCTCAGTTGGGTTGCCACCAGTTCCTCGTGTCTGCTTAGGGGCCGTTGTTGGCTTGGGCCCCCATCCGTCCCAGTGGTGCAGCATCTGTTGTGTATCACCTTCTCTTTTGACCGTCTTTGGAGATTGTGGCACCACTTTTGCAGCTCTCAAGTGCTGCATCAGCTTGTGGCTACAGCATTTACGTTGGTGGCCACTTCCTCCCATGCCCTCTGATGCTGACCTCTGAGGTCCCTGTCCCCACCCCGAGACAGTAGCAGGTCTGCCTGTTGGGGTAGATGTTACATAATGGTTCATGGGTACACTAAGTTGGTCATGTTGCCCTGCTTCAACATACTTGCCATACAAACTGACCTGCTTATGGATCTCCTCAGTCAGGTTGTCTGTCTCTTCATCAGTGAAATTCCGTTTCCTCTGGTGCTTTTCCCCTTGTTGCCCCCTTCTCTCGCTCTGTGTTGGTGCTGTCTCAGCCATTGTATGGCTGCTGCATTGCTGTGCAGTGTGCAAACTCGGTGCATTCTGCACCCTTTTATATGATGCAGCATGCATCCTCCGCCATGCATTCTGAGCTTTGATGTAGGCGCGTTTCATCCAGAATTTGGTGCATGGTGCTATCCGCAGCCATATTTGGTGCACGCTGCATTTGGCACATCATGTGCCAATCTTCTTCTTGTTTTAAAATTGGGTCCACTGTATTGCTTCATCACAGCAGTTGCCCCAGCCAAACCCATCGCTGTGCTCATGCTCTCCCCCCCTTCACAAGTGTGGTACTTAAGCAATATACCATGAGACAGTGTTGGTGATGCCAGGATTTACCCATGCCCTGGTCATGAGGCATAGCCGAGTGGCCAAAACACACCAGGGTATGGGTAAATCCTGGCTTCACCAACATTCTTGAGTGGCATATTGTGATTATACAATGTCTTCCTTTTTTGGCACATAGAAAAATAGCAAATAAAAGTTTTTTCCTCATTTTAACCTATTTTTACTGTGTTTATTGTTCTGATGGAAAGAAAATACTCCCCAGTTGCTAGAGCCATGCATGCACAGTATTGAGCTATCATTGCAGGTTGCAGTGTGTTTTGGGAGCCGGGAAAGGTTGAAAACTGCGCGTGTGGCACAGAAGTAAGTGTCCAGGAAATAGCGACGAACAAGAGAGAAAGCCGCAGTTTGAGATTGCCCACCATTTCATTTGAGGAACAGCTTATGTTTGCAGTGCAGTATAAGAATTGAAATAGTTGTGTTTCGTTTATTAGGGTTTTGCCAGCCACTAACGAGCAGGGATTTTCACCGTCTTTCGGAGTGCTGTGTTGGTGGTTGTCGGAGTGATTTCAGGGGACATCCTGATGCAGCTGACTGGCGGCTGGTACCTCTTCCCATGGGGTGATGCTAGGATTTACAGTGGGAGAGGGATGCCAGTCAGCCAATCAGGATGGAGGATTTGTGGTTTGTTTTTGTGCCCATTGTATAATGTACAGTATTCCTGGTCACTGGTGTGCATGCATGTGGCAGGATTCGGAGGGAGGGGTCTCTCTTTCTTACATCGAACCCACTGCAGCACTGAAGTCCAAAATGAGTAACTCGCAAAGTCTATGTGCTCCTGCTCATGCTGCCTCTCTCTCTCTCTGTCCCTTATTCCTTATCCTGATACCATTTCTGAGGGCAATGTTATTTCACCACAAAAGTTGCCTCTAGCTGAATCCATCACTGTGCTCGTGCACTCTCTCTCTCTCTCTCTCTCTCTCTCTCTCTCTCTCTCTGTCACCAAGGTCAAGAGCACGATACAGTATTCTTTCACTCTTTATTCCTCACTGAACAAAACAAAGTCTCTCTTCCGCCTCTCCCCAGATTATTAACTTCAGCAGCACTTCAGGTAATAAGACATATAACTATGAATGAATTAAGCTAGCCTGCATCTTAGTTCTGTACTGTGTTAAGTATAGGAACCACGATTAACCATAACCCTGTTAATCCAAATGTTTTTTATGCCCCTCGTGACATTCAGATATATGGGGTTTTACTGTATAATTTTTTCTAAAACCTGATTACCGTGGGTCTTGAAGGCCATATAATAATGGGATATGCATTATGTGTTAGCCAGCTAGACTTGATCCCTAGATTTTTACATAGGAACATATGAATTGGAGCTCAGATCTGCCTTTCAGAGTGAAGGAGTCAGATGTATGTGTGATTCAGCCTTCATCCATCTGGCTGAACAAAGTCTTTTTCAAATCCCTGCACAGGGATTTTTATTCAAAAACTGAACTGAAACAAAAAGCCTTTGCACGGCTTTGGTGTACAGGAGTAGGAGTTATCTGGTTTGAGCTCCAGTGTTTCTAGAGCAAAGAGTGGCTTTGCTTTAGCTCCAGACCTGTGAGTGGCAAGCCAGAATTCTTCCAGACTGATGTCAGGACTTGTCCTGACAGAAGATCTAAACACCAGAGCCACTGAGTGACTGCTTGCTATTCAGCGTTGGCGAAAGTAAGCCCCCACCCTTGGAGTAAGAAGGATAAAGTTACTGAGAAACCTCATGGCCTATGCCCTTTGCCACCTGGAAGTGAGTCGCATGTGCTGCATCTTTAATGCAGCCTGCATCTGCCCCTTCCAGAGGCAGATGTCCCAATGTAGCTAGCTGGCCACAAAGACTGGCGGAGGTTATGAGTACTAGGTCAGTGCTCTACCACTTGTTTGTATTAGGGCAAGATAAATAAAAGGTGAGCATTCCTTCCCACTTTAGACCCCACTTCATGTTTAGGGGCAGTAACATGCAGAAGAAATGAAGTTGGATGAATGAAGGTCTAATTTCCAAAGAGGAATGCCATACATCTTCTGCTGATGAGTAAGTGATGGCTAACCTTACATCAAAATTGTTTTGCATTTATCTTATTTTCTTGCTGTTTGAGGAAATTCATTCTCTCCTCATTTGAAAAGACAATGACATACAATACCATATTTGCTGCCATTTTGTGTGAAACAATGTGGCTGAAAACAAACATGTAGAGTAGGAGCAGAGTGGGCAGGGAGAAATCAGGTGCCGAATGCTTACTCATTGAAAGACAGCCAGACTTGATAAATCACAGTTTGGAGGCTAATTGTCACATGTGAACATTTGTGTTGATTATCAACTTTGAAAAGACCCCTCTGCTTGGTGATTATCACTGTTTTACCATATATTATTGTTTTACCATATATTATTAATAATTAGGATAATTTATAAGGAATATGCAGTGATCTGACCAAAAACATGGAACTTATCTTTAAGTGTGAGGAGGCAAGACCATAGCTCATATGTAAGTAGAGCTGCTCACTTCACAGCTGCACAGGGCTATTGTGATATCATTGAAATTATAGCTGCTCTGTGATTGGTTCAGTATTTCATTTTGTTGTAGCAACCTTCAAGCTAGCGATTGTGCCCTACCTGCAGTAAAGATAACATGTTATCCTGGAGGTTTTATATGGCATCAACAAACACAACACAATTTGTTTAACCCATGGCAGAGTTTGCTGCCCAATTATGGCACTATGCTAACCCTGTCAATACCTCAGAGGGTTATTCCTACTATGTAACTTACTTTTCTTGCACTGTTTTGGTGACATGGGTCTCTGCCATTGGTTTACGGCTACCAGGTCTGGGAAAGTACACTTTGTTTTTTACATTCACTTGCGCGCATGCACAAGGAATGTCTTGTAACAGTAGAACTTTTGGAGGTGTTAAACTCTCCTTGCCAATGCAGTGCTGAGTGTAGCAGGCGCAATCCTAAGGGACCAATGCATGCTGAGCTGTGTATGACAGCAGTTTGGCTGTGTTGGTCTTCACTTCTAAGAAAAGATCAGCTGCAATCAGTGGTCGTAGCATATGCAATTTGCATACCTATGTCAGCCGAACTGCTGTCATACACAGCTCGGTGGCTGCAGCCCCCCCCCCAAAAAAAACAAGCAGTTGGCACGCTGAGAGCCCACCCCAGTGTGCTCATGCTTCCCCCGCCACACTGTATGGCCGGTGGGGGTGTCCAATCCCTGCCAGCTCCAGTCCCCCCCCCCCAACAAACACGAAGGTGGCATGCTGGGAGCCCACCCCAGCATTCCAACAGCATCTGTTTTTTTTGTTTTCTTTCAATTCCTGTGAAACAAGAAAATGGTCCCTTGGTGAGTCCTCACCCACCTCTGAGCGCCCACCTCTCACACCCCCTCACCTAGGTGGCACACTGAGAGCCCACCCAGTGTACAAAAGCATCCATTTTGTTTTAAAATCCTATAAAACAAGAAAATGGTCCCTCGGTGAGTCCTTGCCCCCGCCAACCCATGCCCACCCTCTGGCACCTACCTCCCACCCCCTCACCCCATACTTACCCCTGAAGCCCAAGCGTGATGATCTTCGGTGGGTCAGGAACATGTCCGTACTCTTCAAAGTCGACTGCGAACTGAGGAAATGCCAGTAAGCTGTATAATGGCATACATAGGGTTTTTCCCACTTACGTGGATAACTCAGCCATTTTTTTGACTTTTGCCACCAAATTTTCAACATGGGGTTCTTGACACCCCTTCTCATGAATTCAGTCACTGTCATGGCGTTATTCGGTCCCAAAAGGTGATTTCGCGGTCACTGCACGGAATCACATTTCGGGACTGATTAATGAAACAAAAGTGTTGATGTTCATGAGGTAGACTCTCAAAAAGCCTATGTTGCAAATTTGGTGAAAAACTTCCAGAAAATGACTGTTTTATGAGTGTGCATTGTGCAGTTTCCAAGTATACTTGTAAGTTCACGAATTTGTAATATTTTCACTTCAGATTTTCAGCATAGGCATATTTCCACACCTCCTTATGAATAGTGCAGCTGTCATTTTTCACATCCTGGCCGAAATGTGTTTTTGTGCTTCCGTGCAAAATAGTGCGGTCGCTGCTGGAAATCAGTGTTCACTATAGAGTAAGACAATCACAGTGGCACTGTTCATGAGCAGAGGTCCTAAAATGCCTATGTTGAAATTTGGTGGCAAAACTCCATAAAATTGCTGTGTTACGAGTGTGCGTTGCGCAGTTTCTATGCACACTCATAAGTTCATTAATTTGTAATATTTCCACTCCAGATTTTCAACATTGCCATTTTCCCACATCTCCTTATGACCAGTATAGCTGTCATTTTTCACATCCTAGCCAAAACATGTTTTCGCACTTCCAGCATACAATATCGCGGTTGCTGTGGGAAATCACTGTTTGGTACAGAGTAACAAAATCACAGTGACTCTGTTCATGAGCAGATGTCCTAAAATGCTTATGTTGAAAATTCAGTGAAACAATGCTATAAAATGACTGTTTTACTAGTGTGCGTTGCGCACTCATAACTTCGCAAATCTGTAAAATGTTCACTCCACATTTTCAACATTTGCATTGTCCCACACCTCTCTATGAAGAGTACAGCTGTCATTTTTCACATCCTGGCTGAAATGTGTTTTCACACTTCCGGCGCAGAATAGCGCGGTCCCTGTGGGAAATCAGTGTTTGGTACACAGTAAGAAAATCATAGTGACAGTGTTCATGACCGGAGGTGACAAAATGCCTATGTTGGAAATTTGGTGAAATAATTCCACGGACTGACTGTGTTACAAGGGTGCATTCCACAGTTTCCACACAGACTCGTTCCCTTGAACACAACCAGGGCATTAGGGTTCCTAAGACAGACACTTAAGAAATATGAGAGTGGAATGTTAATCAGATGCAAGAGGAGTTGCAGAGAGGTACTCTGTTGGGATATGGATGCTGAAGGGACATGGAAACAACTGGGGGGGGGAGAGGCCTGCATAAATGCCGAACACCAATGCAAATACCAGCAAGCGAACGTTCGGCATTGACAAATGCTTGTCTTGTATAGCTTGGAGTAAGCATGTCACACAGCCTACTTCATCTTCTTCTGTGTATTCCTTTTCTTTTACAGTTTTTAAAATTAGTTTTCTTTTTAACTGGCACACACACAAAAATCTAATTATAAGCCATCCTCGTGTGACCTCTGAGCTTTCTGGGCCACTCAAAACTGATTTCATAGCTACTGCTGCTTGCCACATGCTTCACCTCAGTCCCCTATGAACTGCATCTGTGGGAACTGGAAAGTAGTAAGGAAAGAGAACAATCTGTACCTTCAGGGTCATCTGGCACTAAGTTGAACATGTCTCTGTGCCTCATTGCTAGGGGCCACAATGGGCCTGCCACCTGTGCTAAGTTACACCTTCCATGGTCCTAGGGCAGAAAGCGGGACCAAACACTGTAAACTGCACCACTGGGCACAGTTTGGCAAGTAGCCAAAAGCCACTAATGTGGGACTAAAACAAAATGTAGATAAACATGGCTCTGACCATTAATTTGTGACTTGTGATCCACTTGACAGAGGGTGAAGAAGACAGTGATCATCTGACAGTCTACTCTTGAGCCCCAATTAGACCTGACTCAACACATTCAAAATGTCTGCAGGGCAACAAATATCAAGCTCAAACTTGCATACCAGGCTCGTGGGTCCCTTACTGCTGCTGCACGGCTTGCCCTTGCTAAAAGTTTATTTCTTCCCTCTCTCAACTATGGACTGACAATCTTTACCCTCGCCACAAAAACTAGCCTTGCTAAATGGGACGTGGCCTATAGTAATATTTATCACTTTGTCCTTGCCGTCCCTCGGCTTACCCATCACTGTGATTTATACAATCAGCTACACTGGTTGTCCCCGGATAATTATCACTCATTTGTCTTGGGCTGCTTCACAGACAAAATCTTCCACAATGCCACCCCACCCACCCTGTCCAAACTCCTTTGGCCGGCTCTACCATCATACCAGCTAAGGTCAGCTGACTTGCAACCCCTCCTTGTCCCAAAAACTCGTACTCTGTCAGGTAAGCATGCCTTTGCTGTTTGTGCCTCTAGATTCTGGAATACCCTACCTGCAAACATCAGATATACCCCCAACCATTCCATCTTTAAGAGCTCCCTCTGATTGCACCTGAAGCCTGCCTCAGCCTGTGACTGTTCCAAGGCTGCTTGATATCCCCTACCCCTGCTTGGACCCTGTTGTGCACCTTCCACTTTACTGGTTTCCCTACCCCCCCTGAACTCTTTGCTTGTTCTTACCTTTGATGTATATGCTTATCTGTTCATTCTGTACCTGTTTATTTGTATCACCCTGCTCATTGCTTGTATTTCACATTGTAGTAATTCCCTTGCACTGTTCTGTAAATCATGCTCTTGTAATCTCCCTGGTCATACCTGAAAATAGGCTTTTCTTGTCTAGTGTGCTTACCTGGTAAACAAAAGCCAATAAATAAATAAATATCAGTGTGCAAAGGTATCGACTAGGGCAGGCAGTGAAGTGCAGAACTGGATTCTGGGTGTAAGGTAGCTGCATTTTGCTTGCAAACTGCAGACCAACCATCAAAGAGGATTCCTTCAGCCAGCTCACTTATTTTGAAGGGACTTACCAGTACTGGGGGCTGGGCATAAGAGGTACTCGCAGTAGTAGCAGATGATTTGACAAGTTATTTTCAAAAAATCTCTGGAGCTCTCTAAGGAGAGTTTCATGAGATTTCCTACAGCACAGGCAATCCTAGAGATTTATTTCTCTAGGTATTTCCAGACAATCTCGAGAAATAAGTTACTAAATTGACTACTACGTATGAAAGCTGCTGCAAGCAGAGGTTAAGGGAGTTCCTGCTCCAGCAGTGGGTGAGTTTGCTTCTTATTAGAATGGGAACCAGAAGTATGCCTAAGGCCCATTAGGGCTCGAAGGGAGACTTTGTGTGTGTACATACAGACTACAAAGGAGGAGCCATTCCAATCTGGAACTAGAAAGGAGTAAGGCCTGAGTATATGCACACTCTCCAGAGGGGCTCCGAGCCGCCAGCGGGCGGGCGGCCACCAAATAGCCGAAAAGGGAACCAGGAGGCTGGGGGAGAAAGCCAGAAAGCTGGCCTTGCCCTCGAGGACACACCTCCAGAGGGCCCGAGTCAGCCAGTGGGTGGGCGGCCACCAAATAGCCTAAAAGGGAACCAGGGAGGGGGAGAAGCCAGAAAGCTGGCCTGCACTCGAGGACACACTCCAGAGGGCTTCTGAGCCACCAGCGGGGCGGGCGCCACCAAATAGCCGAAAAGGGAACCAGGAGGCCGGGGGAGAAAGCCAGAAAGCTGGCCTGTCCTCGAGGACACACTCTCCAGAGGGGCTCCGAGCCGCCAGCGGGCGGGCGGCCACCAAATAGCCGAAAAGGGAACCAGGAGGCCGGGGGAGAAAGCCAGAAAGCTGGCCTGCCCTCGAGGACACACTCTCCAGAGGGGCTCCGAGCCGCCAGCGGGCGGGCGGCCACCAAATAGCCGAAAAGGGAACCAGGAGGCCGGGGGAGAAAGCCAGAAAGCTGGCCTGCCTCGAGGACACACTCCAGAGGGGCTCCGAGCCGCCAGCGGGCGGGCGGCCACCAAATAGCCGAAAAGGGAACCAGGAGGCCGGGGGAGAAAGCCAGAAAGCTGGCCTGCCCTCGAGGACACACTCTCCAGAGGGGCTCCGAGCCGCCAGCGGGCGGGCGGCCACCAAATAGCCGAAAAGGGAACCAGGAGGCCGGGGGAGAAAGCCAGAAAGCTGGCCTGCCCTCGAGGACACACTCTCCAGAGGGGCTCCGAGCCACCAGCGGGTGGGCGGCCACCAAATAGCCGAAAAGGGAACCAGGAGACCGGGGGAGAAAGCCAGAAAGCTACGGGAAAGCCGCACAGCCAATCGGAAGGTGACACGTGACTTTTGCCTGCCTCTGATTGCTGGCCTGCCCTCGAGGACACACTCTCCAGAGGGGCTCCGAGCCGCCAGCGGGCGGGCGGCCACCAAATAGCCGAAAAGGGAACCAGGAGGCCGGGGGAGAAAGCCAGAAAGCTGGCCTGCCCTCGAGGACACACTCTCCAGAGGGGCTCCGAGCCGACAGCGGGCGGGCGGCCACCAACAACCGGGGAAAAGGGAACCAGGAGGCCGGGGAGAAAGCCAGAAAGCTGGCCTGCCCTCGAGGACACACTCTCCAGAGGGGCCCGAGCCACTCAGCGCGGGCGGAGGCCACCAAATAGCCAAAAGGGAACCAGGAGGCCGGGGAGAAAGCTAGAAAGCTGGCCTGCCTCGAGGACACACTCTCCAGAGGAGCTCCCGAGCCGCCAGCGGGCGGGCGGCCACCAACAACGGGTAAGGGAACCAGGAGGCCAGGGAGAAAGCCAGAAAGGTACGGGAAAGCCGCACAGCCAATCGGAAGGTGAACGCTGACTTTTGCCTGCCTCTGATTGGTGCGCCTTCTCCCATTGACTTTGCTGTATCTTTGCACCACCAAAACTGCTCGAGTTTACTTGCCTTTTATCTGAAAAGATTTAACTTATCTAAAAAGGGCTGCTTTTGCTGTTTTACTGTGTAATTCTGTGTAATGCCTGTTAACTGTCTAGCTAGCAATTACAGTCTTTTGGGTTAATTTTGTGTTGGGCTAGACGCATAGGCCCTAACCCCCACCCTCCCAGTCTTTGTTGTGCAAATCTCAAAATTTAGCACCTCCAGCAAGCCACTGCCTGCAAGTGCTTCTTCTCACTGCCCTCTCCTCTGTCCCCTCCCTTCTAGCTGGCCTGCCCTCGGACACACTCTCCAGAGGGCTCCGAGCCACCAGGCGGTGACCACCGCAAATAGCGAAGGGAACCAGGAGGCCGGGAAGAAAGCCAGAAAGGCACGGGAAAGCCGAAAATTTTTGCCTCCCCCACCCCTTCAGGGTGTTTCTTTATACACACCTTCCCGCCAAATCTCATCCCACCATAGCTATTCTCCCAGCCAATTCCGAGCTCATTTCTTCACATCATCTTACTTTCTTTAACCTCTCCTACCCTCCACAATGCTACTGCACCTACTACTGCTGCTTTGCTTCTCACCTTCCTTAGATCCAGATGAGATAACTGTTGGAACCCATACTAAGGTGCTTAGGGTGACCACTCAACACTGCCCCCCTCTACTGTCCCCAGTGGATACTCCTAAACTATACATACTTATAATACCGCTTCTGCACAATAATCCTTGGGCAATCCCAATAAAAGGCTCACAACCAGTTTGGAACTCCTTTATCCCCCTGCTACCATACTGGCACTACAATTACCCCCTACGCCTGTCCATTAAGCTGGCAATCTATGATAATCTCGATAACCATGCAGCAGGATCATCAGCCACTATATATTGGATCCCAAGAAAGAAGAAAAAACTGCCTGACTGCTCACTACTCCTATCACTTGGTGCCCTCATCAAGTTAATCTTCTTTCTGCTGGTCTGTGTTGGCACTGTGGAAATCAACCCTGGACCCACTGAAAGCTCGATCTCTCCAACTGACCTAACCTCCATAAATGGATTGAGTTTTCTTCACTTCAATGCCTGCAGCCTCCTAAAAAGTTCTCATCAATACAGGCCTGGTTGCACACCCTACCGGACTGTCTGGTTATATCTGAAACATGGCTCAAATCTGCAACAAAGATAGTGAAATAAACCTTCCCAACTATCAGCTCTTCAGATCTGACCGTCTATCCAGGGGCGGTGGGGTAGCCATCTATGTCAAAGCAAATATCTCTGCATCCTGCCTCAATTCTACATCTCAACCAAAGGAATTGAATGCTTGTCTATTAAAATAACCCTTCCGACACATCTTCCTTTCAACTGGTTGGTTGCTATAGGCCCCCTCTGCAGGCCTCAAACTCCTATCCCATTTAGGATCCATACTTAATCTGGGTCCTGAAGACACCATCATCTTAGGAGACATGAACTTAAATTGGCTGACTAATGCATCTGCACCCTGGTAACCTTCTGTGACACCTATGGTTTCTCTCAATTAATCAAAGAACCAACAAGGATCAACCCAAAGAATACTCTCAACAGCACACTCCTGGATATCATATTGGTAAATAAACCTCATCATTATCCCTATGCAGGAGTACTTCTCAGTGACATAAGTGACCACTGTCCCATAGCTGCCATTAGATCAACAATCAAGCCACCCAATCCTGCAAAATTCCTCCCACGAAGGTCAAAAAAGAACTTTAATATTACAGGATATCTCCATGATCTGTGCCACACCACACGTTGGCAAGAATTCTATCTCACAGCCTCAATAGAGTCAGCTCTTCAAATCTTAAATGATATAATCATAAGTGCCCTCAATTCACATGCACCCCTCACCAGTGTCAGAACCAAACTCAAATCCTGTCGCTGGTTCTCTGCCGACCTTAAATCAAGACTGCTTGCCAGAGACAAACTCTGAAAAAGGGCAAGAAAGACAAAGGACCCAAATGACTGGCTCCAATTCAGAAAAGCCAGAAACTCCTGCACAAAACAAGTAAGAAAGCCAAGGCAACCTTCTACACAGCTGAACTAGATGCCTCCTATAACAACCCTTCCAGGTTCTGGGGTACCATAAAGGGCATCCTAGGTCAAATCTCTACCCCTGTCTTACCATCCAAAATTCAATTAAATAATATTGAAATCACCGACAAGCAAAATATCTTGAATGCCTTCAATGACCATTTCACTACAGCTGGCCTGGCTTTCGACTCCTCTCCTGCAAACCTATTAAGATCATCTCTAAACCTACAATCTACTGAGAATCAAAAGGTTGCTTCCACATTCTCATTCAAACCAATATTGTTCAAAGATGTAGAAGACCTCCTACTCCAACTAGATACCACCAAAAGCGCAGGTGCAGACTCCTGGATCCCTACTTTCTAAAAGTAGCACTGTATGCCTTAACCGCCCCCCTCACCCATCTCTTCAATCTATCACTTGTCACTGGTACTATCCCCTCAATATGGAAAACAGCTCAAGTGCTTCCACTACTTAAGGCAGGTGATCCCATGGACCTCAATAATTATAGGCCCATCTCCATCTTACCAATACTATCCAAGATGCTTGAGAAGCTGGTAAACTCTCAGTTAACTGCCTACCTTGATACCAACAATCTCCTAAATCCAGCTCAATCTGGGTTTAGATCTATGCATAGCACCATCTCTGCTCTAGCAAAGTCACAAATGACTGGCAGACTGCCCTAGACAAAAGAATAATACCTGTGCTGTGTTTCTGGATCTAAGCAAAGCCTTTGACACTGTGGATCATGATCTCCTAATCACCTCACTAAACTCCATAGGCCTTGACTCACTCTCCATTAAATGGTTCAGATGCTATCTCTCTGGAAGGCTACAACTGGTAAAGAATGATGGTGATCTATCTACCCCTAAGCCACTCCTAAGAGGTGTACCACAAGGCTCCATCCTGGGTCCCATCCTTTTGCCATCTACATCAACAATATTGACTCCAATCTCTCTTTCTAATATTCACCTTTTGCAGATGACACTGTACTTTATGTGAGCGATCCTCACCATCAAAAGCCTGTGAGCTCCTACAGTCTCAATTCTCCCTCCTCCAGCATAACCTATTAAAAAAGAAATTATTACTAAATGCTAAGAAAACCAAAGCTATGTTCTTTGCCCACAAGAACTGTTCTTCCACTATCCCATCATTCACCCTCCCACAACTCTCTACCATCCTTGGTGAAAATCTGGAATATGTTGACAAATTCAAATACCTAGGAGTATGGATAGACAATAAACTAGACTATACTACCCACGCTTGAAGAGCTCCTGAAAAGCTAAGACAAAGACTTGGTCTATTCTATAGAATCAAACACTACCTGACCAAAGATTCCAAACAAAGATTAATCCTTGCATCATTCATGTCCCTCATTGATTATGCTGACTTCCTCTATGGTCATTGCTCCCTCTCCCATCTAAACAAACTAGACACCCTGTATCATAGAGCTATTAGATTCATTACTGACCTTCCTCTAGCACCCATCATTGCTCTCTCTACAATGCAGTCAGCTGGACATCCCTGCAACATAGAAGAAGAAAAATGCTGCTATCTGGATCTACAAAGCTCTGACAAACAAACTCCCTTCCTACATCTCAGATTGCTTCAACCAGATCACATCCAGGCCCTACACCTTGAGGATCAACAAACTGATCCTGCTGAAGATTCCTATCACCTGCACCCGATATGGAAGAGCTGCAATCAGTTATTCCTGGCACTTATCTGGAATTCTATCCAAAAGACCCTGAAAATGGAAACACTGATCCCCTTACATCCTTCAAAAGCTGTACACCAGCCTAATCCCTGATTCTTGCAATTGCTTCCACAAGGCCTAGTCCTCCCACATCCCCCACACCCTCTCACTCCCTCACCCCCGCCTTCTAAATCTCCTCCTATTCTTCTATCACTGCTCTGGTCCTTTCCACATCAAACCTCAAACATATATGCCCACCCATGTACCATTATCCAAGCCTTATCCCCACCAGACTGTTTGTTTCTCACCTTTAATAGGTTTTGGTTTACTGTCCTTTGCCTTGTATATATGTAAATAATTGTACATCTATCTCACTCATAAATGTTTGTATTTGTGCTATTTCAATATCATGTTTTTGTATACACTCTGTAACCTTTTTTGTTATGACCACTCAGGTCCATCTTGTAAATGAGCTATGCTCAATGATGTTCACCTGAATAAATAAAGATTTTGATTGATTGATTGATTGATGCATCTGGGAATTGTGCTGTAGAAACTATTTGCAACTAATTTGCAAAAAGAGACTGAAGTCAATCAGGCCTACCCTAAATGAAGTGTGTTCCAGTTGGAGGTCAGATTCCAAAGGGCGAGATGAGATCTGCGTAAGAGCAATTGGCCTTTGCCATTTGCTGCCTTAAGAAAGTCCCCATGAGGGGCAGAACAGAAGGAAAAAAGTCTGTACCAAAGTGTGAAAACAGATGTCCCCACATAGGGTGAAGGCCAGCAGAACTTAGGCACTGCCATCACAGCTCACATCTACAAGCTCCTCATGCTGGAATGACTGCAGTTCATTCTGAATTCAGATCCAGCATCTGTGTAGTGGCAACTGCATCCTGTAAAACCTAATCTCAAGCGTGGAGGCCTTCCAGTGCTTGCAAGGGCTGGCAGTATAGCCTAGAGGTTAGAGTAACAAGCTGTGAATGAACTTGGCACATCCAGCAGGCCTGAGTTTGAATTCCACCACCTCCACATACTGTGTGACTCTGAACAAGTCACTTAACCTCCCCAGTGCTCCCAGGTCACCCCTGAAAACAGGCCCTTGTGCCTAGTGCGCCTTACCTGATTACCAAAGACTAAACTAAATTAAAAAAAAAAAGGTCTGCAGAACCATGAGTTAAAAATCAAGGCATTCACTCCAGAATGCATTTAGCTGGTTAGCTAGCTAGACAGGACCAGTAGTGTATCAGAAGTTTCAATTTAGGTCACAAGGGCTATGCTTTGAGGTAGAGTCTGGAGAGAAAACCCATGTTAAACTAACAGGCCTTTGGCATTACAATTACTGGTTGTTAAATGCTTTAATTCTCCAGTTTGGTGAGGGGGATTACATATGTATATCCTTATTTACTAAGCATCGGGAGTATGATGCAATGGCTGGCATACCAATTTGGTTAATATGGCAGCTCCCAAGGGATATTAGTGATTTTACTGGTGTACCAGATTGTACATACAGTATAGTGGGACTTATGGGGTATTGTGGGATTGCCATCTGCACTTCTGTCATGGTTTGTTGCTTAACACTTCCCTTTCCTTCCCCAGACTCTAATTCCTGCCACCCCAATAAATGTTTCCCCTTTGTTTGTATTTTAGTTGTGTGTACTTTTTTCATTGCATGGTCATTGCTACTGCACTGTGGAATGTGACCAACTATTCAGTTTACTGAGGTGGACAGATGTCTTGTGTGTTAGCTTGTGCTTTAAGGGGCATCCCCAGGTGTAGGCAACGCATCCCTTATTAACTTGTCCAGCTGTAACACCTGAATCCAGGCCCCCTCTCCAAAGGGTACAAGGTCCAAGCTTCATTGACACACTGGAGACTGGAATCACATGCCTTGTGGGACTGGAACAAGGATGGCATACAAAATGGATTATTTATTTTCTGCAATGGGTGGCCCATCACTTGCACTAGGCACTGGTATGCAAAACTGGAAGTGTTGTCTATCTAACTAAAGAACAATGTTCATTAAAATTGCTTATATACAGTGTCATCTGCCAGGATCATGTGCAGTGTCACAGTGTTTGCTGGGATATCCTGCTGGATACTACACAACTCAGTACCTGCCACTGGTAATCACACCAGTCTGTCAAAGCTCCTGAGACGGCATACTGGATGTGTCTTGACTTTACAAGCAAAGGGTCAGAGCTTTGATTCTATATGAGGGCACATATTTACTGTCTTATCAAGGACACTCAAGAATTATCTGGTTTGAGTTATCTCATAAGGATGTAAAATCTCCATCTAGGGTGGTGGTCTTAAATTCTGGAGGGGGGAGCTAACTTCAAGGAGATGAGAAAAATAATTAATGACAAATTAGAGAGAAACCAGGAAAAGTTGGAGACAGAAGACAGTTGAGGAATGGTCAAACAGGCCATCCTAGAGGCCACCAAACTATACATTAGGACAGTGACAAAAAAGAATGGGCACAAATGACCCATATGGTTCACTGATCAGGTCAAAAAGTAATTAAGGACAAAATAGGAACTTTCCATAAGCACAAAAGAAACAAAGGAGACAAGGAATGGGACGAGTTTGCTCAGACGAGCAAGGAAGACAAGAAGGCAATGAGACTAGCTAAGGTGGCTGCTGAAACTAGGATAGCAGTGGGAATCAAAACTGGGAATAAACAACAAAAGAAAAAGAAAGGAGAGGGATTATTAGACTTAGAGATGAGGACAGGATAATTGAGGATGATGGACAGAAGGCCAATGCTCTAAATAACTTCTTCTGTTCAGCGTTCTGAAGGAGCACAGCAGGCCAATGCCACACAGTGGCATTAAGGCAGCTGACAAGTGGGTACCACTGATGGAAACACCATTAATCACCACCAGCAGGGTCAGGGATGTTTTTTAGCAACTAAGGGTGGACAAAGCACCTGAATCAGATGGGCTGCATCCATAGGTACTGATGGAGCTTTCAGAGGAACGGCCGGGCCCCTTGGCATATTGTTTAACAGATCACCACAGATAGAAGTCATGCCAAGTGACTGGAGAAGAGCAGATGTGGTGCTTGGTTCTATGTCATAAGGGCAAATTTGGCATGCCGAACACCCTTATGGCAACCCCACATCGCCGAAATTTAATTTTGGTGATGCAGGATTCCAGCAACAGTAAACACGGTGCAAAAAAATGTTTTTGTTTGTTTTATGGCACTGCCTCCCACTTCCCTAAATTAGGATTCTCAACTCCAGGGGGTGAATGTGGGTGGGAGGTTAGGGGTGCATCTCCAGAAAAAAAAACACTGTCTAGGGTCAAGCAACAAAACTACTGGTGCCAGGTCCTGAATCCTGTATCCCCACCACCCCAAGCCAGCACCCAGCCCACCACACCATGATGCCAGCTCACCAGAATCCTGTGGCACCACCCCTCACATACACTCCTGCCTCACATTCGTTGGGCTCGCTCCCACCCAACCCCGTCGCCTTTTTGCAAACTACCCCATCCAGTCACCAACCCTACATCCCTGCCGTCTGGGCATTAGCCGAAAGTGGGTCGCCATTTCAGCAGGCACCCACTTGCTAGTGCCCCATATCACAGGATACAGTGGTACTTCTACACAAAGGAGGGAGCAGGGAAGTAACCTGCAACTACAGACCAATTAGTCTCACATCTGTGGTGGGGAAACTAGTAGAGATATTAATTAAGCAAAAACCTAGTAGAGTACCTGGAAGAGAACAGTTTTTAGGCTATCAGACGGCATGAGTTTGAAGTGGGCAGGTCATGTCAGATGAACCTGATTATGTTTTTCGACTGGGTGACCAAGGAATTGGATAGAGGCCACCCAGTGGACCTCCTCTACTTTGATTTTAGCAAAGCCTTTGACTCAGTGCTGCACAACCACCTGCTGAAGGAGTTGGAGGACCTTGGCATGGCCAAGAGCACAGTCAGGTGGGTGGGAAATTGGCTATGGGGCAGAAGGCAGAGTGTGGTAGTAAACTGGATGAAGTCAGGTGAGGGTGAGGTCACCAGTGGAGTGCCCCAAGGGTCAGTCCTGAGCCTGGTCCTGTTTAATATGTTCATTAGCGACATTGGCATAGGCATCCAGAGCAAGCTTGCATTCTTTTCAGATGATACTAAGCTAGGTGGCAGGGTTTATAGCAAGGAGGCAGTTGTGGACCTAAAAAAGGACATGCAGAGGCTGCAAAGATGTTCTAATATCTGGCATCTGAGGTTCAATGCAGAAAAGTGTAAGGTGATGCATCTAGGCAAGAGGAACTTAAGGACAGAGTATTGGTTCAATGGGGTCAAAATTGATACCTGGAAGGCACAAAGGGACCTAAGGGTCATCATATGTGACACCCTTAAGCAGTCCAGGCAGTGCAATAGAGCTTACAGCAAGGCCAGCAAAATGCTGGTGTGTATAGGGAGAGGTTTTGACAGCAGGGACAGGGAAGTAATCCTCCCAGTCTGTAAGTCACTAGTGAGACTCCACTTGGAGTACTGTGTTCAGTACCAGGGTCCGCACCTTAGAAAAGACAGGGATAGGCTAGGAGTTGTGCAGAGAAGGGTGACCACGATGATACAGGGCCTCCAAGGGCTCCTGTATGAGGAGTGCCTGAAAGAACTACATATGTACTCACTAGAGACTAGGATGGGGAGAGGGATATGATTAAGACCTTTAAGTTCCTGAGAGGCATAGCTAAGGTACCATACTCAAAACTTTTAACAGGGTCCACAACATAGTATGAGAGGTCACAAATGGAAACTGCAGGGGGGGAGGGGCTTCAAAAAGGATCAATGGCAGTATCACTTTACAGAGAGGGTTGTGGATCCCTAGAATAGGCTGCCTACCGAGGTGGTAGACGCAATGAATGTGACAGCATTCAAGCTGGGGTGAGTCAGATTCAGAAGGGCGGCCAAGTCCCAGGACCTGTGGAAGGACTTGGAAACTCATGGGTAGACTTGATGGACCCTTGGTCTCCTTCTGCCATCATTTTTCTGTGTAGTAAACTAAAATCTCACACAGAATGCTTAATCCTTGTGGATGGTACTGTACATTCCAGAATGGGTTGACACATGCCCTATGGCACTGGGAATGAGCATGCAAAACTAGCGCAAGCGCCGACATCACCTATGAAAATGACAATTAAAATGTTCATATACTTTTTGTTTTTTGACTGGCAAAACACTGGGGATGGGTTTCCAAAACTGGCACTAGCATCCACCTCACTAAAGAAAAATGACTATAAAAATTGTTTAAATACTTCCTGCCCCCTACACACCACTGTACAAAATCAAACCAAGGACACTGCTTGTTCTCTGGGATGGTACTGCAATTTAAGGGCTGCTCCAGCTAGCACCTGCACCATGACTTAACTTCAGGTGGACTGACTCCAAAACAGACTTAAAAGCCACAAAGTCCTACCCTTGTTTTAGGTGCCCCCCTTCCCCACACACATACACACTGGCTGAGCTTAGCCTCACACAGCGTACCATGCCCATCCCTGCATCAGAGACCACCTCTATAATGGGCTTGTTGTCATAAATGGTATATTTTTTTTTCCAAATCTAGCTAAAATTCAAGAACAGACCTTACTGGCCCCTCATAATCTGCTCACCCCTTAAAGGCTGATGCACAAGTGACTTCAGATCTACAGTTGTGTCCCTCCATTGCAAGGTCGAGCAAGTCATTTGCCCCTCAGGCCAATCATCTGTTGATCGGTATTGTTCTGCTCATCCGATCTTGCTGCCACTCCTAAATATGCACTTGCTAGGTGTTTCTTACTGTGCTGCACCACACGTTACTCTCTGCACATGCAACCGTTTAGTATTTATTCCAGTTTTGTACTGTGTGCTGCTCACATGTTTTTCTTATATGTACTGCGCTGCTCCTCTTTACTGTGTTCCCCTCCCCTGGGTCACACCTGGCAAAGAGCCTCAGCTCAGTGTGCGTCTCCCAGGTAACAATTTTCAAATAAATAAATTATTACGTACCAGGAACCATGCTGGATGATATGTTGTGGATTCCTGTTTTGTGAGTCACACTGCTGTGTGATTCTCAGCCCACATCATGATGTCATCTGGTTCACTAGTACATGAGCTGCGAATGGCAGTGTCCCCAAGTTTGTGACTTCTGCCCTAAGTTTAATTTGGTTCACTAAAGGTTAACCAGGACAAGTCTGACCTGTTCAATTCTTTGGTAGAAATGAACCTGAAGCTCCAGTTAGGAGTTACCCCTTTGTACAGATGGCACTACTGAGAGCTGACAAGAAGTCAAGGCTAGTATTACATATAACTCAATAAATAAAGGCAGCTAATAATAAGGGGCAGCAAGTAGGAGAGCATTTTCTTGACCCCATAATTCAGCTGGGACAGCATTTTCATGGTACAGTTGCAGCCAAAGATATGACCAGACATCTCCTGAAATTTTTATATCTCCAGTGAAATTCCCTGTCTGCCTGCAGTACCACTAAATGGTCACTAGGGAAAATCTCCTTACGAATATTGTGAACTATCTGGAAACACCTGTCCAAGCCTTTCTCTGCAACCATATTCAAGGATCATGTGTTCAATTCAAGCAAGAAAGCATGCTAGGGTGCTATAAGAAGTGAGGCACAAGGCAGTGTTGAGTGCATTACGCACCTGTGACGTGCCCTAATCCCATAATTATTCACACCCTGGAGTGTCTTGCTGTTATTATAAAATGGTTCCTCTGATTTTTATTTTAAAAATCTAGTAATGAGGTTCAGAAAGGTAAGTATTTCTGGCAGATTCTGGTATGCTGGAATAACACATGGTCATGTGATCAAACCCAACTGGTCCTAGGTCTTGGTTTCTCTCACCAGTTTGAAAAAGGGACCTTTGATCTCAGTGGGCCTACCTGATCAACAAAATTCAATAAATAAATAAAATTCAATAAACAAATAATCTGAGTTAGGTCACATTTTCTTTCTCATTGTAAATATCTGATAACAGTTCTTCACATTTACTTTGTTTTCCTTGTCATGAGTGTTTCTATTTTGGCCGTCAATAAAAGAATACATAGTACATGGTTTACCCTTGTTGTGTGTGGAGTTTCATCCCAACTAGAGAACCACAGTTCTAGGGTCATGGAATACTCTTTTGCCCTTCTATGGTACACCATCTTTTTACATTATAATGTAAACTAGTGCCACCTGCTGTTTTAGTTTCATTCCCCTCCCCATACATATACACACAGGAAACCCCATCTCTCCCTTAACTCAACTTCTTTTATTTTATCATTTTAAAAAGCAGCAACGTACCTCTTACCAGGTAGGTTGTCAAGAATGGGGTTTCTGTTTTTCTTAAAATAATCAAAAACTAAACAGAACATTATGTGGAAAAAAACAAAAAGCATATTTTTTTTAATTGTATGTTTTAAACTATATACTATACAAAATAACAGATGAAAACCATGCATGATTCAGTTTCACTTCCACATTGGGGTTCTGATGACACCAAAGACCCTTTGAACCTTACTGTCAGAGTCCCTATGATGTCATCATAACCTCATGATGGAAACAGCCTTACTGTGCATGACTATCCATATATTATTCTCTATGTTATGGGGGTGGTGGTGGATGTCAAGATGAACAACTCGGAGACTTGTAGGAGGGCAGCAGCCAAGGCCAACAGGATGCTGGGATGCATCGCTAGGGGGATCACCTCCAGAAGGAGGGAAGTGACACTCCCTCTGTATAACTGCTTGGTGAGGCCGCACCTTGAGTACTGCGTGCAGTTTTGGAGGCCACGCTTAAAGAGGGATATTAATCTCCTGGAGAGGGTCCCGAGGAGGGCAACCAAAATGATTTGGGGCTTGGGGGACAGGACCTATGAGGAGAGGCTCGAAGAGCTAAATATGTACACATTGGAAGAGAGAAGGGACCGGGGGGACATGATAGAGGTCTTCAGGTACATGAAGAGGGTAAATAGGGGAGGAACAGTCAGGGTGCTTCGAAGGAAGGATGAGGGGGTCACTAGAGGGCATGGGTGGAAGCTGGAGGGGGGAAGATTCAGGGGAGAAAGGAGGAGGTGCTACTTCACTGAGAGGGTGGTGGAGCCATGGAATGCGCTGCCTAGGGGACTGGTGGAGGCAGAGACAGTGGAGGGTTCAAGAGGGGGTGGGACAGGTACAGGGGAAGGGTTCTGGAAGCAAAATCCAATGCAACAAGAATATCCGGAACTGGGAAGGGAGAAGCCAGAGAAGGCGAGGGGGGCAGCAAGGTCAGCATCCAGGGTGGGGGCTGACCAAACGAGCAGACACGAAAGACCGTTAGGCCTGTTCTGCTGGCATTTTAGTATGTTAGTATGTTAGTATACCTCACTACATATAGTAAATTGGAAATAAATCCATTTTGTTTTCTTTTATTATAAGAAATGTGATTTTCCTGCTATTTAATCAGCTTTTTCAGCTTTTTCTTTAATTACTTGGTGAAGCATTGTGCAATACTTTTGTTTGAAAGATGCTAATAACATAAAACTATATTGCTCTATCGTACTATAGTTGATGTTTTGAATCCCTAACAGGGCCTAATACTTATTAACAGCTCTTTTCCAACCCTTGGTAGTATGACTAGCAAGGCGCTGTGCATAACATATTATTTCTATTACCTGGTGGTACATTGCTGAGTGCTTGCAAAAATGAGATATTCAGTTGGGGTGGGGCCACTAACAAGTTTTCATTTTGGCACTATCAGTCTGTTAAGTGTTCTATATAAATATTTCCCATAAAAAGCTCTGATCTCATCCAAGTAATAAACCTGAGTGAGGAAACAGTTCCACATGAAGGTAATCACCGTTACAAACTGCTCACCTGGCCTGCTTCCCTGCTGAGACATGAAGCAGAAGCCCTGTGCTATAACAAGGCAAAATGATTATTATGGCTGCTTAGACTGTGATAAAACAAACTGACCCACCCAGAGTCCACCCCCGCAAAGTCTGAACTCTGATGCATGCTCTCAGACATTTCAACAAATCAGCTGTTTTAGTTCTTTCCATCACAGACAGAGAAAGCTGGCTTTGTGTAGCAGTGACCTTTACTGTAACAATGGCTCACATTAAAGAAGCTGGAATGGGTACAGACAGCCCAGGATTCCTGATAAGTCAAAGCAAGTCTCAGCACTGCCGCAGAGACAGGGGGCTGAGGAGACATGATAGAATTAATTATTTAGGTTGCATGTGTACTGCAGCAGCTGGATCTCTAGCTAGTAATTCCTCATGTTGTTTAATACAGAAATTGTGGGGTTGCCCTAGTAACAGTTCTGCTGCTACTTGTACTTCACTCCATTACAGTTACTCATGTTTTATTGATCTGCTGTTACAATTTATGCAACAGAGCAATGGATAACAAGTATTTGTCAGTGCAAAATATTTGCTTGCTTGTATTTGTTGTGTAGGTGTTTTGCATTGATAGTGCAAAGATAATAATTAAATTAATGACATGAGTTATAATGGTGAAATTGTTGTGACTGGGGAATGCACGCACAGGGAGGCACTCCATTTTAAATAAAGTAGCAAACACATTCCAATTGCGCAGCATTAGTGTGCAATGAGTTGACAGCACAGATGTGCAACATGTTTGTGCTGGGCCATCCAACAGCTCAGCGGGTCAAGTTTCTAAAAGTGAAAATCACCAGAAGAGTAATTCTGCCAAACTGGAAGGAAAAGAACACCTGGAAAATACAACACATTTATACTGAAAATGAATAAAAATGTTATCAACCACAAACAGTTTAAAAAAAAAAAACGTGTCTGTGGCTTTGGTTTTCACTCAGGGATTTCTGCTGCAAATGTTTTCTCTTTCACAACCATTCTATGGTTTTAGCAATGATGAAAATCTCTGTCATATTGTAATCATTAGTTACTTGGGGTAGTGCAACTGAGATGCAAAGTCTTGTTTTCATGAAGCTCTTTTTCTGTCCAATTTAACAGCTTGGATGGATCCTTACTTAATAATACATGGCAGGGTGTGGTATATCATGCCTCTTCTAAACCCCTGTGGCCCACCTGTCTACTGTACCTGTTCCTCACACCCCACACTCTACCCTCCCCCGTGTGCTGTTGACAAAGCCTTGCATGTGGGCTGCTTACCACCCCCCTCTCTACCTCCCTCCTCCCCTATGGGTTGACCACACCATTTCTCTGCCCTGTTTCCGGTGACTCTTAGGGGTTGGGGCCCCTCTCTGCACCTACCTTACCTCTAGCCTCATTGCTACCTGCTGTAGTCGCAATTGCCTGTACAATGTAAGGATGTGTTCCTCTGTTTCAAACTCTGTTTTTCTATAGCGTACTTACTCTGTAACTTGTCTGTTTTGTGTGTCTGTTACTGTTAAATGACGTGGAACCTTTGTAAAAGAGCCTTGGCTCAAAGGTTATTTTTGAATCACTAAATAAATAAATAAATAAATGAGATATCATCATGCCTTGGGTGCATTCAACCAACCATGAAGTGACAATATCCCATTATATACCACCCCTAGAGTGTACTATTGTATTTATAACATGGCCCTAAAGTGTAAGGAACTGGCTGATCTTGGTAATATGTTTCGGCCTATGATGGCGATATCATCACATGTTAAAGAATTCTTCAGCCAGTCATCTTCCAGGATTTCTGCTATCTATTTTGTGACTAGTTACACAGTGAATATGTGTCTCTGCTTGCATTTAAAATCTGGGTATGTTGGTTCACAGGTCTGTTCTCTGTCCACCTGACCACCCTGCCTTCTACTATATTATATATGTAGATGAAATTTATTTTGATTGAGAGATTTGGTCTGGCAGTATAAGCTAGAGGTTAGAGTAATGTGTTGTGCATGAACTTGGTACATCCAGCAGACCTGGATTTGATTTCCATAGCTTCAGTATGCATTCTGTGTGATTCTACATAGATACATAGATACATAGACAGTGTCAGCAGATAAGGGCCTATGGCCCACCTAGTCTGCCCATTTGAGCTTGTAAGTTCAGTTTGTTTTCGTAGAAGTCTATTTCCCCTTACCCCTGACCTCTAGAATTCCTTTATGTCTATCCCATGCGTTCTTAAATCCCGTGATTGTTTCAGCCCCCACCACTTCCTCTGGCAGGGTGTTCCACTTGTCCACCACCCGTTCTGTGAAGAAATTCTTTCTCATGTTTCCTCTGAATAGTCCTCCCTCCAACTTCATCCCATGCCCTCTAGTCCTGAAACATCTTTTTCGCTTAAAAATAGTGTTTTCCTGCACCCTGTTCCTCCCTGTAAGATACTTGTATGTCTCTATCATATCCCCTCTCTCCCTCCTCTCCTCCAGGGAGTAGATGTTCAGTTCCTTCAACCTGTCTTCATAGGACTTGTGATGCAACCCATGCACCATCTTTGTTGCCCTCCTCTGAACCTTCTCAGCAAGTCTGAGCAAGTCTCGCAATCTTCCTAGAGCTCCTGGGTTGCCCCTGTAAATTAGCCTTATACCCAGTGGACCTTACCCGATTATCAAAGAATTAAAAAAAAGGGTTATGTCAAGAGTGATTATTTATGCAATTCTTCCTCTTTTCCAAGTGATAGAATTTGTGTACTAATTGGTCAGCTCATCACTAACAGTGGCACACAAGGGTGGGAGCATATTTTGGAGGCTCTGTGCACAGTTGTTTAGAGCACTGAACTGTTAAAACAGGAAACTCCAAGTTCATATCTAATCACTGTCCCCGACACACAGCGTGACCTTGAACAAGTTAGTTACCCTCCCTGAAATGTGTTTCAGCCCTCCTAGCTGCCAAACTGGCCTTTACTAGGATCCCACAGTGAACACTTGAAGGCTAGATGCTTCATCTCAGCTGGGATAGCCCAAGTAAATAGTTACAAATTAAAATACATTTTTGTTAAATCTGGGCCTTCTACTCTGCTGTGGCACACAAAGCACACAAACAGCTCACATTTTGACTCACTTTTGCCCTTCCTCTTGTCCAGTGTTATCTTCTTCAGAAATTTCCCCCTGCACAGCTGACTAAACAAACTGGAGGAGCAGTGCTAGATGAGGATGAACATGACAGACATAAAGCTTCCAGTCCAAAGCCAGTGTCTGTCCCAACATGTATCTCACAACATTATTGTAACCTAGTACACAGGAGGATTGTGGGAAATGGTGGAGGAGTCACTACACCCCCTTGTCAGTTTTTTTGTTAATATTTCAAATGTATTTAAAGATCTACAGGAAGAAAAAGAAAGGGGCAGATTCTGGGTTGTGGATACCATCCAAGCCAGAAACAAGCATTTGTCAATGCCGAACATTCACTTGCAGGTATTTGCAGTGGTGTTTGGCACGTATGATGCTTTACCCTAATGCCCTGTGCGATTGCTGGTATTTGCACAATAAATTTTCAGCATGACCTTTTTGTTACCCCCATTGTGCGCTACATAGGCGGAAACATGTTTTGGGCAGGATGTGAAAAATGACAGCTGTACTGCTCATAAGGAAGTGTGGTAAAATGGCAATGTTGAAAATCTGGAGTGGAAATATTTAAAATTCGCAAACCTACGAGCATGCGTGGGAACTGTGCAATGAATGCTCGTAAAACAGTCATTGTTAGGAATTTTTTCACCAAATGTTCAACATTGCCATTTTAAAACCTCTGCTAATGAACAGTGTCACTGTGATTTTCTTACTGTGTCCCATACATTGATTTCGCACACCGACTGCGCCATTGTGCACTACATGGGCAGAAGCATGTTTTGGGCAGGATGTGAAAAATGACAGCTGTACTGCTCATAAGGAGGTGTGGTAAAATGGCAATGTTGAAAATCTGGAGTGAAATATTGAAAATTCGCAAACTTACGAGCGTGCGTAGGAACTGCACAACACACTCTCGTAAAACAGTTATTTTTAGGAATTTGTTCACAAAATTTTCAACATAGCCATTTTAAGATCTCTGCTCATGAACAGTGACACTGTGATTTTCTTAATGTGTCCCATACACTGAGTTTGCACAGCAACTGTGCCATTGTACGCTACATGGGCGGAAACATGTTTTGGGCAAGATGTGAAAAATGACAGCTGCACTGCTCATAAGGAGGTGTGGTGAAATGACAATGTTGAAAATCTGGAGTGAAAATATTGAAAATTCGCAAACTTACGAGCGTGCATAGGAACTGCGCAATGAACACTCGTAAAACAGTCATTTTTAGGAATTTTGTCACCAAATTTTCAACACAGCCATTTTAGATCTCTGCTCATGAACAGTGTCACTGTGATTTTCTTAATGTGTCCCATACATTGAGTTCGCACACCGACTGCGCCATTGTGCGCTATATGGGTGGAAACACATTTTGAGCAGGATGTGAAAAATGACAGCTGTACTGCTCATGAGGAGGTGTGGTAAAATGGCAATGTTGAAAATCTGGAGAGAAAATATTGAAAACTCGCAAACTCACGAGCGTGCGTAGGAACTGCGCAACACAGACTCGTAAAACAGTCATTTTTAGGAATTTTTTCACCAAATTTTCAACACAGACATTTTAAGATCTCTGCTCATGATCAGTGTCACTGTGATTTTCTTAATGTGTCCCATACATTGATTTCGCACACCGACTGCACCATTGTGCGCTACATGGGCGGAAACACGTTTTGGGCAGGATGTGAAAAATGACAGCTGTACTGATCATGAGGAGGTGTGGTAAAATGCCAATGTTGAAAATCTGGAGTGGAAATATTGAAAATTAGCAAACCTGACGTGCGTGGGAACTGTGTGCGCTCGTAAAACAATCATTGTTAGAATTTTTCACCAAATTTTCAACATTGCCATTTTAAAACCTCTGCTAATGAACAGTGTCACTGTGATTTTCTTACTGTGTCCCATACATTGATTTCGCACACCGACTGCGCCATTGTGCTACATGGGCGGAAACACATTTTGGGCAGGATGTGAAAAATGACAGCTGTACTGCTCATAAGGAGGTGTGGTAAAATGGCAATGTTGAAAATCTGGAGTGAAAATATTGAAAATTCGCAAACTTACGAGCATGTGTAGGAACTGCGCAACGCAGACTCATAAAACAGTCATTTTTAGGAATTTTTTCACCAAATTTTCAACACAGCCATTTTAAGACCTCTGCTCATGAACAGTATCACTGTTATTTTCTTAATGTGTCCCATACATTGATTTCACACACCAATTGCGCCATTTTGCGCTACATGGGCGAAACATGTTTTGGGTGAGATGTGAAAAATGACAGCTGTACTACTCATAAGAAGGTGTGGTAAAATGGCAATGTTGAAAATCTGAGTGGAAATATTGAAATTCTGAAACCTCACAGTGTGCGTAGGAACTGCATAGCATAGCATTCGTAAAACAGTCATTTTAAGAATTTTTTCACAAATTTTCAACATAGCCATTTTAAGACCTCTGCTAATGAACAGTGTCACCGTGATTTTCTTAATGCGTCCCATACATTGATTTCGCACACCGATTGCGCCATTGTGAGCTACATGGGCAGAAACACGTTTTGGGCAGGATGTGAAAAATGACAGCTGTACTGCTCATAAAGAGGTGTGGTAAAATGGCAATGTTGAAAATCTGGAGTGAAAATATTGAACATTCGCAAACTTACGAGCTGTGTAGGAAATGTGCAACGCACGTTCGTAAAACAGTCATTTTTTGGAATTTTTGCACCAAATTTTCAACATGGGGTTTTTGGGACTATGTCACTGTCATGGCATTATTCAGGCCTGAAGGGAGATTTCACGCAGTGACTGCGCAGTGACTGCGAAATCACCCTTCGGGCCAGAATAATGCCATGACAGTGACATCATTCATGAGAAGGGGTCCCAAAAACCCCATGTTGAACATTTGCGCAAAATTCCAAAAAATGCCTGAGATATGCAATAAAGTTGAAAACCCCCTATCTAGCCCATTATACAGCTTACCGGCATTTCCTCAGTTCGCGGTCGGCTTTGAAGAGTGCAGACGTGTTCCTGGTCCACCAAAGATCATCGCGCTGAGCTCTGGAGAGTAAGTATGGGGTGTGAGGGTGTAGGGAGGCTGGGTGCGCCAGTGGGTGAGTGCGGGTTGTGGGAGGGGACTGGGAGAAGCGCCGTGTGACCGTTTTGCTTTACAGGTGAAAAACAAACAAAAAAGACTACGTGGGACGTTTGCCACGCTGGGGTGGAGCTCCCAGCGTGGCAGAAAAACTGGCTGGGGGAGCCGAGGAGCCGGCGGGGATTGGGACTCGTCCGGCAAAACGGGGGACGCTTGCCATGCTGGGGTGGGCCCCAGCGCGGCAGAAGGATGGCTTGGGGGCTGTGGAGCTGATGGGGATTGGGCACCCCAGTCGGCAAACAACGGAGCGTGCCATGCTGAAGTGAGCTCCCAGCGTGGCAGCAAAAGATTTTGAAGTGACATGACCTTGCAGAGGCGGCATGTGCGGTGCTCTGTAACCCGGTAGTTTTTCTTTGAGCGAAGACCACGGCGGTCGCCTACGCTCCGCACCCATTGGTGCAGGACGCCACGCCTGCTCAATGGAGCAGGGGACTGAAAGGGAGAGGCACACCTCCAAAGTGTGCTACTCTCCCAAAACATTCCTTGCGCATGCGCGCAAGCGAACGTAAAAAAGGATTATTTTTGCAAGTCTTAGTTACTGCAAATAATTTAAATGAATGAAACTTCTACTAAATTTAAAGTGAGAGTTGCATAAAAGTTACATCTGCCTTCTGGAGTGGATAACGTTAACACACAGCTTCCAAGGTCCTCCTCTTAAGCCCTTTTGAGCCTTTTAAGACTGATATGCCAATGCAGACTGGTAGCCATGCATGCCCCACCCATCCCACTTCCAGCCCACCCCAGTTCTGAAGCATCCTCATGACTGAACTGTACAGAAGGCCATAAATTGGCCTCCAAAAGGGTTGAGGCAGTGAACTGGAAAAAGCTAAAAAGGTGTTGGAGGTTCTAAAATATGTGGGTGTAATACCTTTGTACCCGGCACAAATGGACTCAGATGCAACACATCAGTTCAGTTGCCATCTTTATTCATACTGGAGATACTGGTCACACTTTGCTGGATGCAGACAAAGGAATGGCCACTGGGCATGACAGGAACTATACATATCTACATAGGACTACAAATATCTATATGCAAGGACTACAGCCCTAATTGCATTCCTTGTACTTCCTACTACCATACATATACTTATATGCATATACTACACTCCTCCCCTTAGACAAAAACTAGTCTAAAATACTTCAATAGTAACATTTTCTAACTTCCAGGTTGAAGTAGACTATTCAGTACCCAGGAACAAGTTTGAGGGACTATTCAGCCCCTCTGGTAGGACTTATCACTAAGAAAAGGACAGGTAAGAGTCCATTTGCACAGAGGCACAGGTTCAGTGCATGACTTCAAGGTCAAGTCTTTGTGGTGGACTTTGGTGCCTTATGAGATATCTGCATCCCGGAAGAACCGCTGCTGGTAAAACAGGCATTCTGTTATTATTTGGCACCATCCCAACAGAGCTTCATGGGCAGGAGCAAAGTCCTCTGTGTCACTGTCTTCATCTGGCATGACATCTTCTACCACATGTGCTGGAATCTCAGAATGTAGCAGGTGATCCACATGCACGTAAACAAGTCTATGTGCCATGTGAACTGCATAGGTCAAAGGTCGACAGGTTGCTACACCACACCCAGAATGTAAGAAACCCTGGGATATCTACAGTTCGAACCATCACCCTCTCCCCAAGATGGAAAATCTGTATTGGTATGGGTGATTTGTCATCACCCTGCTGTTGCAGTGGATGTTTTGTGACAATATCAGCCAAATCCAGCTTGAACAATGCCAAAGGTGTACGAGGTTGATGTTTTAGGAACAGTTCAGCAGGTCTTCGCTCTGTGACTGTTTCTGTAAGCAAACAGGAAATGAGCTAACCTTTGAGTTGTAGGTATTTGCTGTGAATCTGGTTTAGTCCAAGCTTTTTCGAATGTCTGTACAGCTCATTTGGCTGCACCATTGGATGCTGGATGTTAAGGTTGAGTCAATATATATGTTGGATCCCTTTGTGCTTTAAGGACAGTTTAAAGTCATGGGATGAAAACTGTGGACCATTGCCCAACACTAACTCCCGTGGTAGCCCATATGAGGCAAAAAGTTGTCTCAGAAGGTGTACAGTCTTTTCACTGGTTGTGAGTGTTGTGAGAACTACTTCCAGCCATTTGGAGTAGACACCGATTACTACTAAGAATTGTTTGTCCACTTCTGCATAGTCAACATGGATGCACTCCCATGATGTGGTAGCCCAGGACCAGGAATGCAAGGGTGTGGCCACACAAACTGGTTGACAAGATGTTGGATATCTTGATCAAGTCCTGGCCAACAGAAGTATCCCCTGGTCAATGCCTTCATCCAAGAGATTCCAGGATGACTGTCATGTAAGTCGGAAAGTAACCTCTTGCAGAACTTTGGAGGTATCACAACTCAAGCTCCCCACAGAATACATCCTTGCTCTGTGGACAAGTAGTCCTTCTTGTTCAGGAAAGGTCAGAGAGTTGGTCTCCTGTGAAGTTGGACCAACCATATAGGGTGAAATCTAATACTTCAGAGAGGACCTAAGCCTATTAGAGGAGTTGTTGGGTGTTTGGCAATTGAGTTTCAATGCTAAAAAATGCAAGATCATGCACCTGGGTCACAGGAATCCAAGGGAGGAGTACAGGATGAATGGGGAAATTCTGGCCACCACAAGTCAGGAGAGAAACCTGGAGGTTATCATATCTGATGATCTGAAGGTGATCAAACCATGAGAAAAGGTAGTGGGGTGAGCAAACAGAATGTTTGGGTGCATAAGGAGGGGCATAACAAGCAGGAGGAAAGAGGTGGTGATACCACTGTACAGATCACTGGTGAGGCCTCAGCTGGAGTACTGTGGCCAGTTCTGGAGACCACATCTCTGGAAGGACATTGACAAAATAGAGGCAGTCCAGAGAAGGGCAACAAAGATGGTACATGGACTGCACCAGAAGCCCTATGAGAAAAGACTTAAGGACCTTAATATCTATTCACTGGAGGAAAGAAGGGAGAGGTGAGATATGATAGAGACTTTCAAGTACTGTAGGGGAATAAACAGGGTACTAGTGGAAAACATATTTCAGAGAAAACTGCACAAGAACAAGGTGGCATGATATGGTAGCACACCACCACAATGACAATCTTACAGCAAACACCACCACAGCGACACAAGCTTGCCAGGTTGCTGTGGTGGTCTGCTGTACAGTGTTGCTGCGATTCCCGGTGTTTCACCCCCACCTGAACCAACTCCGACTTGGATTTGGTTATTTAGAGATGGGGGGGGGATATTTTCTCTTGACAGTAACAATGCCAACGGTCAGCGTTGTTCCCGTCACTGTTGGGGATGTCGACAACATTGTTGTTGATATCTTGACGTAGAACCACATGATATGAGGCTGAAGGATGAAAGGCTCAGGGGTAATGTTAGGAAGTACTTTTTCACTGAAAGGAAGGTGGAGCCATGGAACAGTCTTCCAGTAGAAGTGGTGGGGGCAAAAACAATACAGGGTTTAAGACTGCATGGGATAGATATAAGGGTACCCCAGAGATGTGCAGAGCAGAAGAGCTGCAGATCAAATAGGATCTGGGGTTGCAGCTGTGAGTAGGGGAATGGGCAGATGAGGTAGGGCCTTATGGGCCTTATCTGCTGGCAGATTCTATGCTTCTGTGGTTCTATCTTGTCTCCTCTGTGACATCCCTTGAAGCAAATAGGTTATTCTTCGTAAAGTGAAAGGCAGAATACTGGCCCATTGTCTTCCTTCTCTGTACCATCTTTGCATGGTAGTCTCAAAAGTGCATCTGCATTTGTGTGATTCTGGGAACGTCTTTATTTCATGATACAGCCATAAGCCAACAAATTCAGGGGCCCATCACTGTAACCTGCATGCTGCAAGAGTTGGTCTTGCAGCCTTTAGCCCCAGAATTTCCAGAAGAGGCTTGTGAGCTGTTAGCAAACTGAATTTCCATCTGTACAAGTACTTACAGAACTTCTTGACATCAAAATGTATGATCAAGGCTTCTTTCTCAATCTGAGCATAGTTTCTTTCACTTGGGGAGGAAAAGTGATTGGTTTTTCCTCCCCAGAAGGTAACACATGACAAATGATGGCCCCCACTCTATATGGGGATGCATCGCACACCAGCCTCAGAGGTTTGGCTGGGTTGTAGTACGCTAGCCTCTTGTTGTTTAGAAGACATCGCTTACAAGTCTGAAAGACTTTCTCACACCGAGGTGACCAATTCCTTTTGTAGGGGTTGCAACAATCTGGATAAGTGTGCTAGGAAATGTCCATAGTAGTACAGCAGGCCTAAGAATGATCTTAACTCCATGACACTTGTTGGTGCTAGTTCTTTGACTATGGTGTCCACCTTGCTCTCTGTTGGGTTTAGGCCTTGGGCATTGATATGGCAGTCTAGGTACACAACAGCATTTTGCAGAAATTGGCATTTGGCTAGATTCACTTCCAGTCTGTACCACTGCAATCTTGGCAGGACATGGTCTAGGATTGTCAGATGCTCTTCCACTGTGGGTGCTGTTACCAATATATTGTCCATAAAGCAGACTACCCAGTATAATCCATGCAGTACCTGGTCTTTTGTGTGCTGAAAAATTGCTGGTGCTGTGGAAACTCCAAAGGCCAAGTGATGATATTGATAAAGTCCCTTGTGGGTGTTGATGGTTAGCTACATCTCTTACTCTGGTTCCAATTCCAGTTGTTGGTAGGTGGCAAACAAATCCTCTGCCTTGGGTAATGGGTATGGGTCTGGTTCTTCACAATGGTTCACTGTAATCTTGTAGCCACAACACAACCTCACTGCTTTGTCTCACTTCAGTACCACAATGACTGGGGCATCCCAGTCGCTGCCCTCTACTTGTGACATGATACCTTGGCTTTCAAGACAGTACAGTTCCTTCTCTTCAGTGTTTCATAAGACATAGGATACTGGTCAAGACTTGTGGAAAACTGGAGTCACTCCCAACTGCACTCAGATCTTCTCCTTGAAATCCCAGTTTGTCCAATACATTTCTCAGTATATCTTGTGGTGCCTTGGTCACAGTGTTGAAGCTGAAGATCATTTCCCAGTTCAACTTGATCTTCCTGAGCCAGTTTCTTCCTAGCAATGCAGGTCTTTACCCTTGCACTATCACCAGAGGTAAGGTCCATGTTCTTCCCTCATAGGTGACTGGTACCTGAATCTCCCCCAACACAGAGATGTGGTCTCCAGTGTAAGATGAGAGCTGCATATGTGATGGTTGCAGCGGGTACTGCTGAAGTTTCTCTGTGTAGACATGCTTTGGCACAAGAGATACTGAGATACTGATGCTTCAGTGTCAAGCTGTGTGCTAACCGCTTGTCCCACACCTCAATTTGGAGGCAAACATCCTCTCCATTGGCTTGCCTTGCATAGACTGGAAATAGGTGCAGTGACTCATCTTCTGTTTCAGGTGGTGGTGAGGTGCCTGGGACATACTGTGCCCAAGCAGTCCGTGCTGCACTCTTGCACACTTTCTGACTATGACCCACTTTCCCACAGCCGTGACTTGACATTTCTCATGTCAAAATTGGCATGTGCTTTGCTGGTGGTTGTGATGCTTGGTCAGCTGGTTATGATTATCGAATGCTATTTGTAATATAAAAATATAGTATGTGATTGTCTCACATAAGACAGCCTGTGCTTCATGGGTGCCTCCCCTCAGGTTTCAGTGAAAACTATAGGATATATAATTGACCAGGAGATCAATGTAATGTAATTAACTTCCTTGAGACATTGCATCTTATGGCCATTTTATGACCTGTTGCTGCTCTGAAGCTGGGAAACTAAAATATACATTTTATGACTTTAGAAACAGGACATCATTAAGCTGATTTCTGCCAGCTATCTCACACTTAGGTAAGGTATTGCAGGGTTGCAAAACTTCAAGGGAACTGGTGGATCAAAAAGACTCATAATTTGGGAAATGAGTTTTTGCTGCTGTCACCTAATTTAACATACCTCCCGACTGGACATCCTATTTGTATTTGTTTTTTTATATTCTAAAATGAGGAGCTAGCTGACTCACAGAAGGGGTGTAGAGAGACACAGTTTAAACTATACTGTGGCTGAACTGTTAATATATTCCATCTTGGGACTCTAGAAAGACACACAGCTCTGATAAGCACTTAAAGAGGTAATACATTAGATAGAAAAGAGCTAAACTGTATGTTGGTAGGAGTTTGCCTGTAGTTTTCTTTTAAGTGATTGCATGCTCTTTGATATATTGTTCTGTGTTTACAATTTTCATATTTTTATCATCTTTTAGTAAAATACCTTTCATTTTAAAGACTGCCTGGGTGTCTCTCAGTTCTTTTTGCATGTGACGTATAGAAGATTAAGTCTGACAAAAATGGTTCAACAGCTTGATGGTGTTACTAAACTGGGAAAAGGTAAGAATATACCTAAGGTCTTTTATAGAGTTTTAAGGGTTCATTTTGGAAGCCTGGCTTGGTGCCCCTGATGAAAGATTGTGCTGCAATCCCCGAAGAGGGTATGTATATGAGCCTGTACATTGGGTATGCTAGCATGAGGTTCACAGTTTGAATCCCCCAGAACTTGAGACTAAAGGTGATTCATACCCAAAAGCAGACAAGAGAGCTACCCTGTCTGTTACCTGTTCACACTATTGCGCTTGGAGGTTGGCACTATGGGAGCAGAGGGCCTGACCTGCTGAGTGTGTTTGTGACAGATTTGGCTGGCAGCAGTGCAAAAAAATGTGGTAACACAAGCTTTAACTGTTCAGTGTGTTAACTTAATACTGTACAGCTCACTTGCAAAATAAGGCGGTGATTTATTTTAACAAAAAGGAAACAGATATATATCAGTTTGCTTACAGTCAAGTTCCTACCTGTTTTATTTTTTTTCTAAAGTGCAAGTTAGAGTAGCCTTAGTTAGGAAAGAAGATGGCTTCCAACTACAGCGGGTACACTGCAGACTACTTGAGGCAGTTGTGCCAAGACAGAGGAGTCCTGCATGAGGCAAGAGCCACCAAGCAGAACCTTGTGGATGCCCTGATGGCAGCAGATGCCCAGAGCATCGAGTCACAGACTGTGACTGTAAAGGACCAAACCTTGGGTGTGGAGGGGCCAGTGGCCAGTGCAGTGTCCCAGACAGATCCAGTGAGGATGATAGCAGGGCCAGTGCCAGCAAAGGGCCACAGCAGCAGGGGAAGGTCACCAGCATTCTGGAGCCAGAAGCAATCAGGCTGCAGATTGAGTTGTGCAGAATGAAGTTGGAGTTCCAGAGAGGAGAAAAGTGAGAACAGTGAGCTGCAGAGGAGAAGAGGGAGCAGCAATGGCAAGAAGTGGACCATGAACAGTGAGAGGTGGACCATGAAGAGTATGAGCGCCAGAGACAACATGAACTGGAGAAGCTATGACTCCCAAACACCAGCACCAGAGCAGGTAAGTGGCCTGGATTTAACTGGAACTAAAGGACTAGGGTACAAATTAAATTCCAAATTGATAGCTGAATTTAAAGAGAGAGAAGGTATGGATGCCTTTTTAAATTCCTTTGAAAATGTTTGTATTCAGGCAACTATTCCTAGAAGGCCCTGGAGCTTCCAGCTATCCTTGCTACTTACTGGAAAAGCTAAGGATGCATTGGGTCAAATGCACAATGAGGACAGTAATTATTACAGTAAACTTAAAGCTGCACTTTAAAAAAAATATGAGCTAATAGCAGAGGCATGCAGAGTTAAATTCCGTAAGCTCAGGAGAAGCCCTGACATGAGTTACGAGGAGCTAGCCACTAAACAGTGTCAGTTTTTAAAACGTTGTTGGGAAGGAATTGAAGCAGGCTCTGTAGAAAAAATTGAAAATGCTGTACTGTTAGAGCAGTTTTTTGGATATGCCCAGCAGAGCTGAAAACCTGGCTGGAGGACCGAGATCCAAAAATAGTGCAAGAGGCTGTTGAACTCTCAGACCGCTATGCCAGGAGCAGACCTGCTCTGAGAGTGAATGGGGCAGGCATGGCAGAGCAGAAAGGGAAAAGTGCACTTTCAGGGGAGCTAAACCCTCCCTGCCTCCACCGAAACCTGGTAGCCCCAGGTTACAAAGAAAAGATTTATCTGAGAAAAGAAATGAATGTTGAGTTTGCAAAGAAACTGGACATATTGCAAGACAGTGTCACAAAAGGACAAACAGTGCACAAAGTAGTTCTAGAAAAGAAGTGGGTTGTTTATGTGTCCCTGAAAGCATGCCAGCAAACATGAAGAAACTCAAGTACTCAGTCACTGTGAATGGTATACAGAGACACAGGTTAAGAGACATGGGGGTATCCCTGACTTTGGTAAAAGGGGATCTGGTAGAGCCTGGTCAGCTTATACCCAATCAATTTGTGACTGTACGGGGGTTCACTGGGGAGGAGAAAACCTTGCCACTTGCTAGTGTCCTCCTAGACTGGGGTGAGATGGGGGGACTGTACAAAAGGTTGCCATAGCTGAAACTTTAGCTATTTGATGTAATCATTGGCAACAATCTCAAAAGGGATGTGTGTGCAGTTACTTGCAGCCAAGCAGCAAAGGAAAATTGTGGTTCCCTGGACCCCATAGAAGCCCCTGTGGAAACCATTGGGAGGCTGGTTCCCCAGCCTGTATCTCCTGATTTGGAGAACAATGAAGGGGGGGGGGGCAGAAATTCCCAGGGTAGCAGTTAACCAAACAGCAATGGAGGGTTACTCTGAGAAAGGAGGGGCAACCCATTGTCAGAGGGTTAGGGATGGCAGTGATCCTGAATTCCCTGACACTAGAGCTAGGGACCCTAGCTTAGACACTGAAGGGGACCTGTCCCATGCCTTAGGAATGTGTAAGAAGTTTGCAGCTGCTCAGAGAAATGACCCTAGTCTAGAGAAGCTGAGGGCTTGGGCAGATTCTGACGGAGCAGAGGGAGGTGATGGGAAACATAAGGTTTACTGGGACAATGGACTGATTTATATGCAGGATGGTAAGACATAGCGAGGGGTGACAGGCAGGCAGCTTGTTGTTCCCCAGGGGTACCATGAGCAGTTGCTCAAGATTGCACACAATATTCCCATGTCTGGTCATCTGGGAATCATGCGCACTATGCAGCAGTTGGCCTAGAATTTCTATTGGCCCAACTTCACCCAGCAGGTGAAGGAGTATTGCAGGTCTTCTCACCAGTGTCAAGAAATAGAGAAGGTGGGTAATAAAACCCAAGCTGCCCTAATTCTTTGCCCATAGTGGAGGAGCCATTCCAGAGGGTGGGAATGGATATTGTGGGGCCTTTAAATGCCCTCAGATCCTCCAGGAAAAGATTCATCCTGACTGTGGTGGATTATGCCACCCGGTACCCAAAGGCAGTCATCCTATCCTCACTGAGGACAGACAAAGTGGCAGATGCCTTACTTGGGATTTTCTTCCATGTTGGGATTCCACAGGAAGTTATCACTGATCAAGAGGGATCCTTTATGTCGAACCTGATGAAATGTTTGTAGGAGAAGTGTAGGGTGGTGCAGAGACACACAACAACCTTATCACCCACAAGCCAATGGGCTTGTGGAAAGATTTAATAGTACCCTGAAGTCAATGCTCTGGGCATTTGCTGAACAGCATGGGAGGGGCTGGGAAAAATACCTTCCCCACCTGTTGTTTGCATACAGGGAGGTGCCCCAAGAGTTGACAGGGTTTTCCCCCTTCAAGCTCTTACATGGACGCCAGGTACGTGGGCCCTTAGACTTGATCCAGGAGGACTGGGAAGGCAAGCACACCACCCAGGGAACTCCCATAGTGGATTATGTCTTTAGGTTTAGGGAAAGGCTGAAGGAGCTCATGGGTACAGCCCAGAGAAACCTTGCAGCTGCCCAACAAAAGGTGTGGTAAGACCGCAGAGCCAGAGCTCGCTTATACACTCTGGGTCAGGAAGTCACGATCCTAATCCCAGTCTGGAAAGACAAGCTGTGGGCTGAGTGGGCAGGACCATACAAAGTAGTCAGACGATGATGTGAACTATATTGCAGAGTTACCTGACAGGAGACATATACAAAGAATGTACTATATCAACATGATGAAACCATGTGCTAATAGGGCTGACATGGTGTTGGCAGTGTGTAGTCCTGGTGAGGGGACGGATGAAGGAGACCCTCTTCTGGACTTGCTGGAAGAAAGCAAGTGGGAGTCCTCTGTGGAGGCAATTAAATCATCACCCCAGTTGGCACCGGACCAGATCCATGAGGTATCGGAGGGTTTAGCAGACTTTGCCTCACTGTTTAACTCCAAGCCTGGACTAACCCTCTTAGCAGCACACGATGTGGAGACAGGAATGCAGGGGCCCATACGGCGAACAGTGTATTGGGTGTCAGAAGCTGTTCAAAAGGACATTAGGAGGGAGGTGGAGGAAATGCTGGATTTAGGGGTAATCCAGAAATACCACAGTCCCTTGGCCTTACCTGTGGTCCTTGTTCCCAAGCCAGATGGCTTTACACATTTTTGTGTAGACTTTCATGGACTAAATGCAGTCACAAAGTCAGATGCCTACCCAATACCATGGATGGATGAACTCCTGGACAAGATGGGAGGGGCGACATGCCTTACAACTATTGACCTGACAAAGGCGTATTGGCAGGTAGATTTAACTGCCAGAGCTAGGAAGAGGTTGGCATTCATCACTCCAATAGGGTTATTTGAATTTAAAGTAATGCCTTTCTGAATGAAGAATGCCCCGGCCACTTTCCAAAGGTTGGTGAACCAGGTGTTAAATGGTGCTGAGGAGTATGCTGTGGTGTACATGGATGACACTGCCATCTTTAGTGCCAGCTGGGAGGAACACCTGTCCCACTTTAGGGAAGTACTGGGCAGGATACAGAGGACTGGGCTCACTGTCAAAGCTGAGAAGAGACAGGTGGCAATGGCTGAAGTGGCATACCTCAGGCATGTGGTAGGCCAGGGACAGCTCCATCCTAACCAAGTGGAAATAGAGGCAATCAAGACATGGCCCAGACCAGAAACACAGAAGCAGGTCAGAAGTTTTCTAGGGACAGCAGGGTACTATAGGAAATTTGTATCAAATTGCAGTGCCCTGGCCGCTTCTCTATCTGGCCTGTTAAAGAAAAGGATGTCTAAGAAAATTACCTGGGAACCAGCCTGTGAAAAAGCCTTTTCCAAACTTTAGGAGGCACTATGCAGTGCTCCTGATTGACAAGTCCAGGCTACAGCAGACCCCTTTGTAGTCCAGACTGATGCCTCAGTTGTGGGTATTGGGGCATGGCTGAGTCAGACATCCAACCAAGGGAAAGATCACCCCCATAGTGTACCTGAGTAAAACGTTTCTTCCCAGGGAGCAGGCTTACTCTACTGTGGAAAAAGAGTGTCTTGCCAAGGTATGAGCCCTAAAAAAGTTACAGCCATACTTATACAGGCAGCATTTTGAGGTACAAACTGACCACAACTCCTTGGTTTGGCTGGCACAAATGGGTAAAACGAATGGTACACTATTAAGATGGAGTCTTGCCTTGCAAGGGTATGACATGACTGTCTCACACAGGGCTGGGGCAGCGAACGAAAACGCTGATGGTTTGTCCCATCGTTTTGAGATGTGAACCGAATTTGGGGAACTCATTCCATGCAGGAATAGATCCCCCAAATTCAGTCTAAGGAGGGAGGAGTGTAACGTGAAAAACCCTCATGGTATAATATTTGTATTACAAACAAATGTGAACAGGCTAGCTGCTTCAGGGAGTGACCTTTGACCCCAAAAGGTTTCAGTGTGAGAAAGCTGCAGGATGTGCTAAATTGACCAGTGAAGAAAAACCCTAATTAAAAAGATTTCCTGTTCTGTCTTAATTAAAGTCTCTGGCTATCTGCCAAGAGATATGACCTCATAAAACATTATGATTCCCACAGGAAGAGGCTTACCTGGTTGCAGACTTGTGAGAAACCATAAAAAAACTGAGATCACTCTAGCAAACAGGAAATCAGCAGTGAAACAAAAGGGGATGTTTTGATCAAAGACTGTCATATTTGGGAAATGGCTGCTGCTGATTTTTTCACAATAGTAGCATACATCCTTGTGGATAATTATGTGAAAAATTAAATCTATGGGAGGATCTGACAGTGACCTCACCAAAAGGGGTTGGGAGATGGAGTTTGAAATGAACATACATCTGGGGAAAACAGAGCATATTATTCTGGACTCAAGAGAGACTGAATTCTCTGGACTAGAAAGCACTTGATAGTAACAATTAAAAGAACTTAAGTATTTGTGGTAGGAGTTTGTGTTCTGTATCTTTCCATTTTTATTTTGTTGTGACTGTAAGTTAATGATATAATTGTTCTGTGTTTGATTTTACCTGTTTTACATTTTTTTGTAAACATTTTCTTTAAAATACTGCCTGTGCTTTTTCTCTGTTAATTTACTTGAGATTTGCTAAACCTGTGGTTAAGGCTGACAGCTGTTAAGGCTTGAATGTGTTACTAAGCTTACTTAAAGCTAAGAATATACCTAGGTCTCATATAGAGTTGTAAGGGTACATTTTGGAAACCTGGCTTGGTGCCCCTGAGTGAAGGATTGTACTGCATTCCCAAAGAAGGTACATATCTGAGCCTGTAAATTGGGTATGCTAGCATAAGGTTCACATTTTGACTCCCTCCAGAACTCGAAGATAGTAGGTGATTCGGACCCAAAACAGACAGGAGGGTTACCCTGTTTGTCACCTGTTCACACTATTGCACACTATTGCACACAAAGGTTGACACTATGGGAGCAGAGGGCCTGACCTGCAGAGTGTGTTTGTGACAAGTTCCACTTTTTTTTTTTTGAAATTTTTTGGAATCAGGAAGCTATTTTGCTACACCTTTTACTTGGTCACTCTTGGGTCCCAGAAATGGTTTCACCATGCCATGGTGACAGAAGGTTCACTGACAGCCTTTACAGAGACACACTGCAGCCAACAGTCCCAATGGTGCCATGTTCCAGTGCTGACCAGGAAGCGAGCAGACAATGACCCTGTGTTAATATGGGGGCGGGGCTGTGCCCACCTGCACCCTGCATGTAGGGGGCTGTGCCCCCCACACCCCCTACTGATTGCTAACTCCACGTCACACAAGCAGTGAAGAAATGGCCAATCTTGCTGCCCACACACCAGTCGCGGCAACATGTTGTCAGCGGTAAATGCAGCTCACCGCAAGTGTGGTCGCTATTGGAGAGTCGCTGTTACAGCACTGCTGTAACAACGGTATACTCCAGAGTCATATTTTCATTAATCCTGACCAGCTGAAACAATTCTAAATTCTGAAAAAAGTAGTATAGTTTACGGGTAAATAAGAAGAAGAGGAAAAAAATTAAAGATGCAGATCATAACAGTCTGTTCAAGCTTGAAGACTAAATACTGTGAGAGACCATGTGGTTGTGTAACTTTGAAGAATACTGAAAAGAACTGCTCATGTTATCCAATAATGTTGTATAAATAAGCAGAAATCTTTTTTTTTCTTTCTTTAGGTAGAAGAGAGACCCTTGCACTATTGTAAGGATCGGAATATTTTTCCTGGTATCTTGGAAAACTTTTCCCCTTGTCAGTAAAATAGGTGCATGTAATTCTGCCACCCAAGACAAAGGAACTGTCTTAGCACAGCCTTTCCTAGTTAAAATATCTGCAAGTAAATTAAAGTACCATTTCTTCAAGGATACATGGTTACTGCTATTACAGCTGTGTACATTTTGATATATCAACAAAATAGCACATTGGGGAAAACAAACTGGCATGGACCTTGTCACATGTTGGTGTAGATACAGCCCTGAGTGGCAGTCTTGTTTTGCACAACCAGTACAGCTGACTGATTAATGTGGCCTTCAGATCTCCTCTGCAGAAAATAACACCATGGGACTTTGAAAATAAGGCCAGGTTAAATGAAGTCCCTGCCTCTGATGCAAATGCCCTTAGCCCGAATAAACACAAGTTAAGGTTTAAAAGAGCAGGAGCTAGACTACATCAAACACATACAAAATACCTAATGCTCCATCTCAGGTAGTCAAGTCAGTCAGTCTGCCAAGCAAAATGGGTATTTCATGCCCTGTAGATACATTACCACATGGTACATCGGCCTTTCAGTGTGTTATAACCACATACCAGGACCAGCCCCCACCTCAGTAAACCTAAACCTTTAACCTCAGATCAGGTTCTCAGAGTTATCACCAAGCTGTAGCACAGATGCCCAGCTGTTCTATTGAATAAGGCCTGCTCAAAAGTTCAGCGGTCCCTGAATGCATCCCATCTCCAGCACCGCCTACTGCTTTTTTCAACACAGCATGCTTATGAAACTGGGCTTTTATCATTGGTCATTGAAACAGTATGGTACTGGATGGAACGCCTAAAGCAGAACATAAATAATTACCTATACTGTTTTTAACAGATCCAGTTACAAATCCTGTGTTGAAGCAGCTTCACTGTAATCTGAGAAGCACGAAAATAAGTAGCAGAAAGTCGTAAAAGAGGCCTCAAATGCCACTGTAGCCACTGCCATGTCCATTTCTATGTAACATGCTTTTATCCAGGCTGCACTTGTATGCAACCTTCTAGGGATGTCAAATCATTTTCCATGAGTCTGAATAGCTCATTTGCCCTGTTATATAATAAGCAAGAGCTGAATGTAAAGCCCCAATTTAATGGTCAGTCCTTATTACTGGGGCCAAGTATAGTAAATACTGTGTAGAATGTGTGCAAGGAGCTGAATAATGCCGATAGTTTCTTACAACTCACTACAAGAACTTTTAAATGCTGTTGAAGAGATTTGATCACACTGTGTCATAGTTAACAGGTGGTTAACAGATTCAACAATGCCTTGTTCTGACTGGTGAAGGAACTGCATATAAAGCATGGCTTACAAGCTAAGATACCCCTATGTGCTTGCCTGCTGTATGTAACCCACATGACAAGCTAAGACTTTTTCAAAACTCTGCCCTTCCCCTTCCCCTTCAGCATGGTCCGAACACATTTTCCAAGGTGGGGGGCAAACAGATGACTATCACTTGACACAACACGAACGGGGTTTAGAAAGCACCATGTGACACAAATGCAGCAAGGCTTCCCGTAAATACTGTACAGTACTTCAAAAATATAACCACCACTTGCAATAATGAAGTGAGAAGAATATTGCATGCTTTGCAGACTCACATTCTATTCTGCCCATTAAACTAATTTTTAGCTCCATGTATTACAAAATGAAATATATCAGCCATCAGTATTCAATAAGGAAAAGAAACTGCAGTTCCACATTTTATTCGCTAGGAACAAGGGAACCCTGGAGGACCTGGTAGGTCTGCCACTCACATGTTTGGAGGTTGTTCTTTCAGGTAACATTAGACACAAAAGCCTTCCTAAAACATTTTAAAACACAAGATGGACTCCACCTTCTTCTCACAAGTTAAACAAGTGCAGTTCATGTTTGAGAGTTAGAAGAGATGAGAGAAACTGGTAGGACTAGAGAGTCAGAGAAAGGGTGACTGTAGCAGGGTAGAACTTAGTGGCATGCCTATATTGGCTGGGACTGACCCCACATTAATGGGCCAGGTTTCTTGCTCATTTGTTCCCACCTAGCTGCTAGCCACATGCAGGACAACATCATCATGTGTTGCGTTTCTGTGCCAGTCCAAGGCGCAACACGACAGAGGGGCTGTTCATAGAGCATTCAGGAACAGGCAGGACACCATTCTTATGGAATGGCTGTATTAAGTAGGAATCGCATTTCATTGCGTAAAATTAATAAAGATAACTATGACTCCTTGTTAAGCTGCAGTTACATAATATTTTGGGATTGGTCTCCATGCCAGTAGTTTAGACACATAGCTGTGTCAACAGCCAGAAATGACGTATGTATTCCAACAATAAACAAACAAAAAAAGAAACAACTTGATTTCACTGAAATTGTTTTAATTTTAATATAAAAGAACAACTTAGTAAAGAGCAAATGTTTTCCTCAATTTTTTATTTTTTTTTTCAATTCAAATTTTATTAAATTTTTTGCAATACAAAGAACAGATCCAGCAGAAACAATATGCACCAACAAAATATTTGACAATATGTTGGACCTATTCTCCCCCCCCTTCCAACCCCTCTCCATAAACCCTCCCCTCCCTACCCATTGCAGATATATGGGATCTGATTACTCCAAAAGTTAATTAGGTACTAGCATGATGCAGTTATAAGGAATAAAGGGTGTGCAGGGGGTCCCAAATTTTCATATACCTCTTTGTCCTATTACTGAGACTTGCTATCACTTTCTCTGTTCTGAGGGTCACAAGTAGCTCATTGAGCCATTCAGTGTAACAAATGTCTTCACTATCCTTCTAGTGGTGCAATACCACCTTTTTAACAGACATAGAAATAAGTGCCATATGGTACCTGCGATTGAGCACTGAAACCTCAGAGTAATCTCCCAATACACAGATTTCTGGGGTAAACAGTGCATTCAGATCTAATAGAAGATCCGCTCTTTGTTGAATGTTAGTCTAGAGCGGTGTTACCTTGGAACAAGTCCATAAGATGTGATACAGGGAGCCATCTTCTTGTTGACAGTAGACACATGTGAATGACAGCGTGAGACCAAATTTGAGTAATCTCTGAGGGGAATAATATAAGTTGTGCAGTATGTGAAATTGGGTAAGACGCAGCCTGTCATGGGTGACATATTTGTGGCAATTGCACCATAAAATTGGCCAGTCCAAAAGTCCAAATTCAGATTGGGGAAAAAAGAAGTCCAATAGGCCGTGGGGCCAAAACAGTCTGGGTAGGCCCAGTCATATAAGATCCCGTAGGTCTTGGACACTGTTTGTTGGGAACCTGCCAATGGACCTAATTCAAGTTGGAAGGATGGTTTAGCCGGTTGGTGGGGATCTGATCCGAACACTTTCAGAATTAAGTGCCTCAGTTGAAAAACCTTGAAAACACTATGGGTCGGGATTTTAAATCTATTCAAGATTTCCGTAGTAGAAAGCCAAGTGCCCCACTCTTTCAAGAATTGGGTGAGCTGCCCATCTCTCAGGAGAGGCATCCAGTGGGCACTGAGCATTCTGTTATCGATCTTAAAGTTGGGATTTCCCCATATGGATTGTGCTAAGTGCTGAGTATGGTTATATTTAAGGAAGGCACTCAGCTGGGTATGGACTTTGACAGAAATTGCTATGGGGAATATTTTTAGTCTTGGAGGGAGAGCACTAGCTTTAATGTGTAGAAGTGCAGTTGGGGATAGGCCACTGGATCTTATAAGAGCTAGTTCGATTCTAAGCCAGAGTGGTGAAAAGAGAGGGGAGGGTACTACATCGGCTGAAGACAACCATCTGAGGTATTTAGTGGAATGACTGGCCGAGTAGTAAAGAGTAACGGGGGGAGGCGTAAACCCCCTTTAACTTTGGGAGCTTCTAGCTTGTAGTAGGCTAATCTAGGCTGTTTATTGGACCAAATAAATCTTATGATGAGACCATGTACTTTTCTGAACCAGGAGAGGGGGAGCCATAGATTAAGTAAATTAAGAGGGTAGAAAAGCCGGCCTGGTGGCGCAGAGGGCAGAGGCACTGGCACCTTACCTCGAGCCACGCCAGCAACTCGGGTTCAGGAACAGACTCGGGACACCGGGGGCTGGCAGGGAAGGAGGGGATTGAGCATCCATTGGACTGCTCTCCTCTCCTGGGGTGGGTAGAGGGATGGTGTCGCTCTGCAGTGGCCCCCAGTAGAAACCAGGAGCACTGCGGACGCAACACAGGGAACGTCACCAGAAAAGCGGAAATACCACTCCATATTCAGCTGGATGATGGCTGCCTGGCAGTCCGAGGCCATTGAAAGTCCCACAGAGCCATCTGTCTTAGCAGCACCCCGGGGCCAAGTAGTTGTGCAGGTCTTCCCCAGGCCGGTGCCTTCCCCCTCAGAGGAGAGGGAACCACCCTGTGAAGAGTTACGTCGGGGTTACCCTGGGGCTGGCTGCAATGTGAGACGATGGCTCAGGGGCACGATGGGTCGGATCCACGCCATGGCATAAAATCTGAAGGAGTGGCTGGGGTGGAGCATGCAGGGGATAAAGAGATACAGCAAAAAAAAAAAAAAGAGGTTAGAAAAGTCTAGGGAATATGTTCATCTTAATTAGATTAATTTTGCCCCAGAGGGAAATTGGAAGGGAGAATCCAAGTTCAATTTGTGGGTAGATTGAATCTAAGCTGAAATGGGAACATATGCTTCAATGTACCATCCCCAACATCTCATGGAGTCAAGCATGGAAAGACACTCATAAAAGGTACCTGGATGCGTGGTCACGACTGATTCAGAGCAAAATCTCCCATTCCTGATACAAAACCCCAGCTGTCCTTTACAAAGCTAAACTTCTTGATTCTGACCACTGCTGGTACTGCCAGACCAGGGGAAGAGACCTAGCTCACGTACTTTGGTCCTGTCCTAAGATACAAAAACTCTGGAGGGGGATTTGTACCCTGGCCGCACAAGTCCTACACAAACACATTCCCCAGGGGCCATTGTTTTTTCTCCTAGGGATCCATACAGATCTCCCACAACTGACCCAGCAGGAATGCAGATGGTTAGCCCTGCTGGCCCTCCAAACCAAGAGAGCCCTGGTGTGTAAATGGTGTACAACTACCACCCCCATTCTCCATGAGGTTGAGACCTCATTGTCTGTCCTGGCAAAACTTGACAGGTTGTCTCACCTGCGCTCCAACCAGATGATTAAATTCCAGATGTGCTGGGCTCCTTACTTGAGTTATGTGAACCCACCAGAAGGGATGGGCTGAGTACTCACCCGATAGGCTGGATCCAGCTGTGTTTTCTCCCTCTGTTATGCTCAGGAATAAGTTTGGCCTACAGTTGTTGAACACGCTTATGGTCCCTGAGAGCATTGACCCAAGGTGTCAGGAAACAGAGTCTCAGAGATACCCAGAATGTCCCACCCAGGAAGGTTTTGTTTCATAACTCTTAGGTCATGTATTATGAACACATTTAGCTCACTCTGTTGTTGTGTCTAGGACACCTACTCGAATATGTGACTAGGCTCACTAGACCCGCAAAGCATACTGGCCCATGGATTCTTTGTTTGCTCCTCTTTCTGTTTTTAGAGGTTGAAGTTTCGGGATAACAGAACAAACTCACATGGTTGGACTCCAGGGACAAGATACAGATCTTGAACCATGATAGAGGTAAAAGAATATCCTGATTCCTGTCCCCTTGCCAATGTCTCCATATGACCCCTGAAGGGTGAGTAACCTTCTTTGTGTATTTCAAGATAGCTCCAGGTCAGACACCATCTGTCTTACTTATGTGACCCCCCCCCCCCTTTTTTGAGGAATTGGGGCCCCATAACGAGGACTAGAGCAAGGTCACTATTAATTCATGGTCTCCACGTTATGTGACAGGGTAGTTAAGTTTGTAAACATGGTTACCACTACTGCAATAATATGATAGCCATCTTATATATTTGCTGATATGTGCTTGGTGTTCTAATTGCTCTCCCCTTGCTCCCCTCCCTGAGTTCCCTCTACCCTCCCACCCTTCCTTGCCTCCCCTTCCCCCCTAACAGTCTGTGATAAATTATGTGCTGTATCATCTCATATTGTTTGCATGATGCTATAAAAAGGAAAATAATAAAAACTTTACAACAATTTCTGGGTAGATGCTAAATTCCTTGTCAATTCAATTCCCAGATATTTTAGGGAATCTTGTTCCCAAGAAAGCCTTAATTCAGTAATGGAGTGTTTGAGAAACTTGTGATTAAGGGGAAATACTACAGTTTTACCTACATTTAACTTATAATTGGACATCTGGCTATATTTCTCAATAATTTCTAACATAGGAGGAATAGAGGCAGACAGGTGGGACAGTTGGAGAAGGTCATCTGCATAAGCAGAGACCTTGATTTCCTGGTCCAGAATAGTTATTATTTGGATCCTCCCATAATCCATCAATCAATGGATGAGGGGTTCTAAATATAGATCAAAAAGCAGGGGTGACAGGGGGCAACCTTGCCTGGTACCTGACTGCAATGGGAAAGGTTTGAGGTCACTCCATTACCCATTACCCTCGACGACAGGGAATGATACAGTGCTTGTATCCAGTGTTGAAATTCTAGGGGAAAATCAAAAGCTTTGTGGGTCTGAAATAGAAAGTTACAGTCCACCCTGTCGAATGCCTTCTTGGCGTCCAGAGATACTAAAGCTTCTGGAAAGTGTGTGTCTCTGGACGCCATGAAGACATGAGACAAGACTCGGAGATGGTCAACAGATGACCTCCCCTTCATAAAGCTGACCTGCTCGGGGCTAATCAGGTCCAGAAGGATAATGCTGATGTGGTCAGCCAGTAGCTTGGTTAAAATTTTTATATCCTGATTCAATAAGGATATGGGTTGATAGTTTGTAACTAACTCAGGTTCTTATCGGCCTTGGGTAAAAGAACAATTAGGGCTTCAAAAGGTCAGGTCCAAAGATGCTCAGATGAAATATACTGGTATAGGGAGTAGTAGTAGGGAATTAGCTGCTCTTGAAATGTTTTGTAAAGTTGGTCAAGAATCCACCTGGACCGGTGTTTTATCTATGGGAGGCTTTTAATGATTCTTGCCAATTCTGAATGGGAGATGGGATCTATGAGTGCACTTTGTTGTGTTTCAGAAGAGAGTAGGTTAGATGCAGCCAGGTACTCATCTAGGGCCTGGTCAGAGGCGAGTTGGACATAGGACTATACAGGTCTTGATTGTAATTACTAAATTCAGCTACTATGTCTGAAGGGGATATTTTCAGTGAGCCATCTTACTGAGAGCGGATACTTGCTATGAATCTGGATGACTCCTGTTGTTTTATCCTGAGGGCTAAAAGGTGCCCTGCTTTCTCACCCTGATCTGTGTAGGATGTCTTAGTCCTCAGGATTGCAAATTTTGCCTTCTCTCTCGAGATCTCTAAGTAAGCATCTCTTAGCTAAATCCTGTCTAAGGGTTTCTGGAGTAGGGAGCTAAAGTGGCTAATTGTCTGGATTGGGAATGAATGTTTAATAGTTTCTGCTCCCTTTTCTTCTTTATTTGAGAACTCAGACCAATTCTGATTCCTTTAATATAAGCCTTGAAGGCACACCATTCCATGTCTGGCCTGGTGGTGGAATTACGATTAACAATGATAAACTGATCAGTATGTTCAGAAAGGTATGTGGTCTTTTCAGGATCCTTCAGCAGCTGATTGTTAATCTTCCAACGTGCCTCTCTCTAGGGAAGGGATAAAAGGGAAAGGTAGCACACAACCAGATAATGGTCTGAGGGGTACCCGGCTGGATGGAAGATTCGAGAACCCCAATCAGTATTATCTGAGATAAAAGTAAGTAGGCAATGCAAGAGGCAGTTTTATGAACTGGGGAGGTAAAAGTATATCCCCTTTCCGTGGGGTTAAGTACCCACCAAACATTGCACAGACCAACCTGATCTATAAGTTCATGGAGGGCCCATTGAGCTGGGGAAAGCCCCTTTCAGGGGTGTCCCGAGCGATCTAAGGTGGGGTCAAATACCAGATTCAGATCTCCACTGAGTATTATTGGTATCGAGAGAAAGGGGGTAAGAATATTAACCAGCTATGTGAAGAACCCTGGTGAGTCCACATTGGGCCCATAAATGCTTCCCAGTAGAACCTCTGTCGTATATATTGTGCCACAAACCAAAATAAATCTGCCCTGGGGATCCCTGACCATCTGGATGAGTGAAAATGGAATTTTCCTGGCTATCAAAATCATGACACCACAGCTTTGAGTGGTGCCCCCAGCTGAGAATACCTGACCCACTTGTTGTCTCCTCATCCAGATGGCTTCGGAATCCAGCAAATGGGATTCCTGAATGAGAATAATGTCAGCTGCCAATATAGACAAATGCTTCAATACCTTATATTGTTTCCCTTTCTGTCTGACCCTTTGACATTCCAGGTAGCAATTAAGGTTATTATCCATGTGATATGGCAACGAGATTAGAGAGCAAGTCTCAGAGCTTCTATCAGTATTACCAGTACCTTTTTCAACCCTGGATCTTTGTTATCCCCTCCACCCCACCTTCCCTTCTAACCATCCCCAGTCCTCGGAGCCCAACAAGAAAAGAAAAATCAAGTCTGTATTTTTGAGCCTTTCTAGCCACCTGCTTCCCTTACTGTTATGAACTTCATTCCTCAGAACCCCTTCACTATTGCTCCCTCCCTCCAGCCACCCCTAATTGTTCCCTGTTCTTTCTCTTACTGCATAGAAATTGGGAAAAGGAAAACCCTCTGGACATATACTATAAGTCCTGTGATCCAGACCAGTAAAAAGGAAAAAACATGTATCATATAGGTACGGTACAGCCTCCTCCTGTGTGCCTTGCAAAGTTCTTATAAATCTATCCCAGACTACCTGCATAGTTTATATATGCAAACACAGAAAATATGAGGCCTTGTCCGCTGCTCTAAATGTCAAGTATATAAGCCAGTGTCCCAGCCTGTGTATTTGACCCCAAATCCCATATTCAATCTCCGCTAGTGAGCAGTCTGCTAATCTGACCATTCATGAAGGAGTCCAACCACAAAATCCAAAGAGACCCTATTTTAGCAGTGACTTAACCTAAAAGGAAAAATTAAGAAAAGCAAATATTGTCAGACACTGAACTGGGAAAATAAACCAAACAGTAGAGCCATTGCTGCATGGCTTAATGGACTACAGTTAGCTCCTTGTAAAATGGGAGACCACTCCCTCTGGCAGTCCCAATGCGCTATGAACACTGCCTGGGTGGAAAGCTGGTGTTGCACAACCATGCGCAGTCCTCGAGTGGTTCCCGCAGATAGTCTAGTTAGTGGTGGAGCACTGCTTCTCACTGGCATCGCAGTAATTTCAAGTTCAAGTTCAAATTTATTGCAGGAAAGCTCCATTGAGCAAGCTCATTCTACAGGAGGTCCTAAATCATGTACACAGACAGGAGACGATAAAAGAGGAGACATATAAACAGCAAAAGTGAAACATTATACACATAAGATTAAAATGCATCAATTCATGTAAGTACATCATACCAAAAAGAGGTATAGTAAGGTTCATATATTACCAGGTGCTCAATTACTACAGTGCATGGTGGGAATTATTAGCATAAGATAGAGGTTGGTAGAAAATGTGGGGACTGTAGCGAGACAGGAGAGATTAATTAGATAAGAGTAGTTAAGTAGATAATGCGGGGACTGTAGCGAGACAGGAGAGAGTAGTTAAGTAAGAGGGAGGGGTTAAAACTAACAGGAGGAAGTAGTAGAATAAGATGGAAGGGTAGCTAATGAGTGGTGAGAGGGGGGTGAGGGCTAATGAGAGTAGGGGAAAAAGGATATAGATACAGAAGGTAAGGATAGGAAAAGTTTTGAGAATAACTGCATGGTTTCACAGTCTGTCGGAGGTGATTCAAGGTGGATGTTCATACTGTAAGTGCAGGGAAGAGGCTTAAAAGCATCTACAACTATCTTTAATTTGGAAGCAGTTAAGTCGTTGAAGAAATTAACCGAGACCACACTGGATAGTTTCATGGTGGATTGGAGTGGGTTCCAGATTGCTGAACATATGAAATAGCACCTTTACCAAAGGTGGAGTGCGAGCCCTAAACTGCGTCAAGGAAGATGAAGTCAGATTTCCTGAGAGAATAAAGCACAGTGGGAGATACTGATGAGAGATGTGAGGTAGCTCGGCATTTTGTTCAGGGTAACTTGAGGGTCCAAATACCAGCATGAAGCAGGCGTCTAGTGGTAAGTGATGTCCAGCCAACAGCTCGTAAAGGTCAAGTGATGGGTTCGGTGAGGAATTGGTAATGAACCCAAGGCGGTGGTAAAGTACGTCCAACTTGTTTAGGTTTGAGATCACAGAGGGCTGTAAATTAGGTCCCCATAATCAAGTGAAGGGAAGAAATGTGGCCTGCACGAGCCTAATTTTGGTTTCAGTTGAAAAGAGGGACTTGTTTTTGAAGAAGAATCCAAACCTAGGCTTCAGCCTTCTGGAAAGGTCCTCAAGGTGATCACTGAAAGAGAGTTTGTTATTTAGCCAAATGCCAAGATATTTAAATTTGGGGATAACTTCCAATGGTTCGCCTAGTGAGGTAGTAATAAGGTCCTTCGCTAAACCTGGGGTGGCGGTAGATGAGTTGCTAAGAGAAAAAATCATAGCCTTAGTTTTCTTAGCATTAAGAAGAAGCTTAGCATTAATGAGGTTAGTTTCCAGCTGGGCAAAGTCAGCTTGCAGTGCGTCCTTTACTTCAGAGAGTGTAGACCCAGAAGTCTACAATACTGTGTCATCCGCAAAGAAATGTAGGTTGGATTTGGTAATATGAGAGTCAAGATCATTAATGTACAAGGAGAAGAGGATAGGACCTAGGATGGAGCCTTGAGGGACTCCCCTGGCAATCGCAGGAAGCTGAGTATAAACCATCAGCTTTCACTTTCTGGGTCCTCCCTTGAGGTAGCTGGTGAACCACTGCGCGGTGGAAGGAGTGGCACCAAGTTTAAAAAGGCTGGTGATTAGTAAGTTGTGGTCACGGTGTTGAAAGCTTTACTTAGATCTAGGAAGATGCACCAGTGACCTTTTGGTATCCATAGCAGAATCCAGTCGTTGGTAACTTTAGCCAATGCTGTGATAGTGCTGTGCTTAGGGCGGAAGCCAGATTGAGCTAGGTTTAAAGTGAGGTTTTGATATGAAGTTTTAATTGATTGTAGATCAGTTTTTCGAAACTTTAGAGAGAACAGGCAAAATTGAGATAGGCCTGTAACTATTTAGGTCGCATGGGTCTCCTGATTTGAATAGGGGAAGGATATGGGCGGATTTCCAACGGTATGGAACTATGGCAGAGGAGATGGAGAGACTGAGAATATGTAGAATGGGGGCTGTGATATAGGCATAACCAAGTTTTAGGAAATGACAAGAGAAATTGTAACTCGAGACATACCAGTGTCCCAACATTCCCATTTGAGCCGCCATGGTCATAGCCAGATATTAAGAGCTGAATAAATGAAATAAAGTTCTAAGGACATAAACCATCCTAACACCTTGTTTCCTCGACATCAGATACAATCTTTGCAAGTTGAAGTGCCCACTTCTGTTATTCAGGTATCCCGGAAAAGGTCTGGCAGTGTGTGCTGAGCCTTGAGCCCTGTTTGGGCCATTTGAAATAAGCGGCAGAAGACACCAAGAGAAAGGACTGCTGTGTGACTGAACTCTCTACTGGGACTATATTGCCTCCTCTCCCCTCCTCCAACCAAAGCTAGTTCTATTTTTATAGGCACAGGATTTGACTGACAACAGGAACTTCCTGTTTAGGGGCAGGAAGTGAGTGATCACAGAACCACCAAGGACCCACCATCCTAGAAGGGCAAGAATAGCTCTCTGGCCCCTCTAGCTGCTGGAGGTCTGCCTCTGAACAAGTAAGTGGTCTACTGAGAAATATAGGATATTCTTGTCTCAGAACAGGACAATCAGGAGCTTAAAGGGCACACAGGCAGAAAGTAAGGAGAGAGAGAAAAAAACAGACGAAAGAGTAAGGATTGCAAACAGTTAAGGGGTCAGAAATAAGACATGATTGGAGTGGTGCAGTACAGTGGCTGTGGAGCAGCAGTCTTCCGGGAGATATTCTGGAGGATGCGGTGTTGTCCCATCTGCAGGTACCTCTCTGGGCTGAGGGAGGAGGTTGCTCATCTCCAGGCTGAGTTGGCCAGGATTTGTGGGACCTCCTCCACATCCAGGGACCACCAGTGCCACTGCCATTGCCTCAGAGGTTGCCAAGAAAGAGGAGGCGGTTGGACCACAGTGGGCTCAGGGAGGGTGAGGGTAGTGGAACAGAGGCACATCCTCCAGTTGTACCTCTCACAATTCCTATGCCATTCTGGCAAAGTGTGGTTCCTCCATGGAGGCACCTACAGTGGAGACCAAGGAGGATGCTGGGAACTTCCACAGGAGACCCACAGGAGGGTGGCAGAGGACCCTGCAGGGGAAGGAAACAACTCCTGGTGGGGACTCCATTGTTAGGAAGGTAGTACTGGGCAAGGAAGGAGAGGAGTAGGGTGCCTGCCTGGCCATGGCTTGGAGGGACAGGGAGCGAATCCTCAGGATTGCGAAGCAGCTGCACAGGGAGGAGCTGGATATCATTGTCCACCTAGGGACAAATGACCTGGCTAAGAAAGGGTTTAGAGAAGTGCAGGAAGAGTTTTGTGGAATTGGGGAGGGGCCTTAGTCAAGTAGCACGCATGGCAACTTCTGGAGGTGCTACCCATCTATGGCATAGGGAGGCTAGGTGTTCCGTACCATGGGATTCAATCAGTGGTTGAAAAACTGTGTGGAGCTCAGGGATTTGGCTTCATTGGGGACTGGGGTTCACCTGGAGTGATGCAAGCCTATACTGGCATGATGGGCTGCATCTGTCCGGGAGGGAACCAGGATCCCAGGGTGATAGGTTTAAATGCTTCATTGGCAAGCTTTTAAACTAGCCAAGGGGAGGCACTGGAAAGGAGCAGGAAAATCCTAGCCCCCAAACAATCACGGTAGTAAGTGTGGAAACACTAACATGGAGGTGTCGATAGGGAGAAGGGCAGGGTAAATGGAGAAAGTGACAAAGGCAAGAAGGACAGGGATGGGGCAAAGGGGGTAAGACCATCAGGAAATGGAGGTAATGAGTACCAATGTCCATAGTCTGGGCAACAAGCTCCTGAGCTGGTGGCCTTAATGGAAGAGGGATGCCTGGATATCGAAGCAGTCACAGAAACATGGTACACAGAGAACCATGACTGGGATGTTAACATACCAGGGTACATAACCTACAGGAGAGACAGGCAGGGAGAAGAGGGGAGGAGAGATCTCTATGTAAAGGAAGGGATAAAAGCAACTGAACAAAAGAGTAAACAGGGAGGAGAGGAGGCACTGTGGGTCACCTTGGAGACTGGAAAGGGCACCACAATCCGCACAGGGGTTGTGTACAGACCCCCATGTCAGGGGGAAGGAATGGACAAGGATATGATGGAAGGCATTCTTAGAATGGCAGAGAAAGGGGAGGTACTGTTGATGGGAGACCTGAATATGCCAGATGTTAACTGGAGCACATTTGCTGCAGCCACATCCAACAGCAGGGCCATTCTTGATGCCCTACAGGTGGCAGGCATTTGACAGCTAGTTTTGGAACCCACTCGTGAGGGAGCAATCTTAGACCTCGTACTCTCAAATGGGGGCAGTGAGAGAATCTCGGATCTAGAAGTAGGTTGCCATCTGGGGACAAGTGACCATCAAACAGTGTGGTTCACGTTAAACTCAGCTACAGAGTCAAGCCATACAAAAGTGAGGGTACTGGACTTTAGGAGGGCTGACTTTGGCAAGATGGGAGAGTGCCTCAGAAAAAGCACTAGCAAACAGGCTAGAAGGAGGTGTGGAGCAACAATGGGGAATTATCAAAACTGCCATCACAGAGGCAACAAGCCTTTGTGTGAAGCAAATAAACAAATCAAAATGAAAGAAAAAGCCACTATGGTTCTCAAGAGAGGTGGCTGTGAAAGTCAGGAAGAAAAAGATAGCATTCCGGAAGTATAAGGAAACACAGAAGGAGCAGGACAGAGAGCTGTACCAGTTAAGGCAGAAAGAAGCAGGAGGAAGTCAGAATAGCAAAGGCCCAAACTGAGGAAAAGATAGTCAACTCAGTTAAGAAGGGGGATAAAACCTTTTATAGGTACATCAGCGAGTGTAGAAAGACAAAGGGAGGGATAGTGAGGCTGAATAGAATGAACGGTGGGCGGGCAGAGGGGGACAGTGAAAAAGCAGGAATACTGAACGAATATTTCTGCTCAGTATTCACAAAAGAGGAGGGGGAAGTGCCTAATCCAATTAACAGAAGCACTCCTGATAGGGGGGGTCGATCCCAGTCCTTTCACAGAAGAAAGGTTTCTTCAAGAACTCCTAAAACTGAAGGTGGACAAAGCAATGGGTCCTGATGGAATTCACCCCAGAATTCTAAAAGAATTAAGGAAGGAACTAGTGAAACCACTGGCTACTCTTTTAATAAATCATGGAGGATGGTGTGGTACCGAGGACTGGAGGAAGAGCGGATGTGATTCCCCTTCACAAAAGTGGGGCCAAGACAGAGGCAGAAACTACAGACCTGTCAGTCTGACCTCTGTGGTAGGGAAAGTGATGGAGTCACTTCTGAAGGAAAGAATAGTTGAGTACCTAGAGGTCAGTGGAGCACAGGATCCAAGGCAGCATGGGTTCACAGCGGGAAGGTCATGTCAGACGAATCTAATAGATTTCTTTGACTGGGTGACCAAAGTAGTAGACCAGGGAGGGGCTGTGGACATGGCCTACCTAGACTTTAGCAAGGCATTTGACAGTCCCACACAAAAGATTGATAGTCAAATTAACCAGCCTGGGAGTGGGTCCCAGGGTGGTAGCCTGGGTAAAACATTGGCTGGACAACAGGACACAGAAGGTAATTGTAAATGGAGTCCACTCTGAAGAAAGGGCGGTTACTAGTGGGGTACTGCAGGGTTCAGTATTGGGTCCAGTCCTTTTTAATGTCTTCATCAGTGACATTGCAGAGGGACTGGAAGGAAAAGTATGCCTTTTTGCAGATGACACAAAGATCTGCAACAGGGTTGATACACAAGGAGGTGTGGAAAGGATGAAAAGGGACTTGGCAAGGTTGGAGGAATGGTCAGGCGTATGGCAGCTAGAGTTCAATGCAAAAGTGCAAAATAATGCACCTGGGAAACAAGAACCCAGGGGAAGAATACACAATGGGTGGGAGGTAGTAACAACAACAAAACAGGAAAGGGACCTGGGGGTAATCATATCAGATGACCTTAAGGTTAGCAAGCAATGTGAGAAGGCAGTAGGAAGGCCGGGGTATACTGGGATGTATAGGGAGAGGCATCAGCAGAAAACAGGAAGTTGTTATCCCTCTGTACAGACAGTTGGTGAGACCCCATCTGGAATACTGTGTCCAGTTATGGAGACCCCATCTTGCAAGGATATAGACAGGATAGAGGCAGTTCAGAGGAGGGCAACTAAAATGGTGCAGGGTCTGCAAGAGAAGCCGTATGAGGAGAGACTAAAGGAGCTTAATATGTATACCCTTGAGGAAAGAAGGGAGAGGGGGACATGATAGAAACTTTCAAGTACCTCAAGGGAATCAACAAAGTCAAGAGGGTAGCATCTTTCAGAAAAAGACTTGCAAGAACAAGGGGACACAATTTAAAGATAGAAAGAGGCGGTTCAGGGCAATGTGAGAAGTATTATTTCACAGAGAGGGTAGTGGATGCATGGAACAGCCTTCCTGAGGAAGTTGTGGGGTCTAAAACTGTGGGAGAATTCAAGAATGCATGGGAAAGACATAAGGCAATTCTTGTGGGGGGCAGGAAGATATAGGCTGTTGGTTAACTAGGATCTGCGGCCTATCCTGTAGGTAGGGAAATGGGCAGACTAGATGGGCCTAGCGGTCCTTATCTGCCGTCAAAGTCTATGTTTCTATGTTTCTATTTCAGGATCTTCATAAGTTTGCCAGCTACCCGCGATTAGATCTGGAGCCTCGCTGGATAGTTCATACGAAATCTGACCTCGGCAGCGATTAGTTTAGACACTAGTGGATGAAAAGCCAGTCTGCATTGTTGGATAGTGGCAGGGAGATCTTGTGCGACTCGAATCCTAGTTCCTTCCATTGGACCTCCTGTAATTCCCTCACTTTAGATAGGAAATGCTGGCACTCGAAATAGTTTAGGAACCTAAAGATCAACGGTCTCGGGGGGGATCCAGCGGGGGGGTTGGTCTGAGTGCCCTGTGTGCACGTTCAATCACATATTTGGGCCCAAATGCAGAGGGCCCGGCTATTTTCTCTACAAATTTCTGTATAGGAACACAGAAACATAGACTTTGATGGCAGATAAGGACTACTTGGCCTACCTAGGCTGCCCATTTCTCTACCTACAGGATAAGCTGCAGATCCTAGTTAACCAACAGTCTATTTCTTCCTACCCCCCACAAAAATTGCCTTCTGTCTGTTCCATGCATTCTTGAATTCTCCCACAGTTTTAGACCCTACAACCTCCTCAGGAAGGCTGTTCCATGCGTCCACCACCCTCTCTGTGAAAAAATACTTCCTCACATTGCCCCTGAGCCGTCCCCCCATCTTCAAATTGTGTCCTCTTGTTCTTGCACATCTCTTTTTCTGAAAGATGGTACCTCTTGGACTTTGTTGATTCCACTGAGGTACTTAAAGTTTCTATCATGTCCCTCCCTCCTTTCCTCAAGGGTATACATATTAAGTTCCTTTAGTCTCTCCTCGTCGACTTCTCTTGCAGACCCTGCACCTTTTAGTTGCCCTCCTCAGACTGCCTCCATCCTGTCTATGTCCTTGTGGAGATGGGGTCTCCAGAACTGGATGCAGTACTCCAGATGGGATCTCACCAACTGTCTGTACAGGGGATAACAACTTTCTGTTTTCTGCTGGTGATACCTTTCCCTACACATATCAGTATCCCCTGCCCTCCCTATTGCCTTCTCACATTGCTTGCTTAACTTTAAGGTCATCTGATATGATTACCACCAGGTCCCTTTCCATTTCTGTTGTTGTTACTACCTCCTTCCCCATTGTGTAATTTTCCCCTGGATTTCTGTTTCCCAGGTGCATTATTTTGCACTTCTTTGCACTGAATCCAAGCTGCCATACTTCTGACCATTTCTCCAACCTTGCCAAGTCCTTTTTCATCCTTTCCATGCCTCCTTGTGTATCAACCCTGTTGCAGATCTTTGTGTCGTCTGCAAAGAGGCATACTTTTCCTTCCAGTCCCTCTTCAATGTCACTTATAAAGACATTAAAAAGAACTGGACCCAGTACTGAACCCTGCGGTACCCCACTACTGACCCCTCTTTCTTTAGAGTGGACTCCATTTACAGTTACCTTCTGTGTCCTGTTGTCCAGCCAATGTTTTACCCAGGCTACCACCCTAGGGACCACTCCCAGGTTGGTTAATTTGACTATTAATCTTTTGTTTGGGACTGTGTCAATGCCTTGCTAAAGTCTAGGTAGGCCATGTCCACAGCACCTCCCTGGTCTACTACTTTGGTCACCCAGTTAAAGAAATCAATTAGATTTCACAAAATTAGGCACTTCCCCCTCCTCCTCCTCTTTTGTGAAATCAATTAGATTTCCATGGAAGGGTGAGGGGGGAAAGAGGAAGAGGTTTTTCACTGAGAGGGTGGTGGACCCTTGAAATGCGCTGCCTGGCGAGCTGGTTCAGAGATCCACAGTGGAGGGCTTCAAGAGAGGGTGGGACAGACACAGAAAGCGGATGTATCAGATGATGGCCTGGCCCTGGGGGATGGGGATGGATGATGGGGGTTTCTGGAACACAAGGGGTGGGGAGGGCCTCGGCACTTCTTCTGACATGACCTTCCCACTGTGAACCCCATGCTGCCTTGGGTTCTGTGCCCCACTGGCCTCTAGGTACTCAACAATTCTTTCCTTCAAGTGATTCCATCACTTTCCCTATCACAGAGGTCAAACTGATTGGTCTGTAGTTTCCTGCCTCTGTCTTGGTCCCACTTTTGTGAAGGGGAATCACATTCACCTTCCTCCAGTCCTCAGGTACCACACCATCCTCCCATGATTTGTTAAAAAGGGTAGTCATTGGTTTCACTAGTTCTCCCCTTAATTCTTTTAGAATTCTGGGGTGAATCCATCAGGCCCCGTTGCTTTGTCCACCTTCAGTTTTAGGAGTTCTTTCTAACCCTTTCTTCTGTGAAAGGACTGGGATCGACACCCCTATCCAGAGTGCTTCTGTTAACTGGATTAGGCACTTCCCCCTCCTCCTCTTTTGTGAATACTGAGCAGAAATATTCATTCAGTATCCCTGCTTTTTCACTGTCCCTCTCTGCCCACCCACTGTCCATTCTATTCAGCCATACTATCCATCCCTTTGTCTTTCTATGCTCCCTGATGTACCTATACAAGGTTTTATCCCCCTTCTTAACCGAGTTGGCTATCTTTTTCTCAGTTTGGACTTTTGCTATTCTGACTTCCCTTCCTGCTTCCTTCTGCCTTAACTGGTACATCTCTCTGTCCTGCTCCTTCTGTGTTTCCTTATACTTCCTGAATGCTATCTTTTTCTCCCTGACCTTCCCCGCCACCTCTTTTGAGAACCATAGTGGCTTTTTCTTTCATTTTGATTTGTTTATTTGCTTCACACAAAGGCTTGTTGCTTCTGTGATGGCAGTTTTGAAGTTTCACCATTGTTGCTCCACCCCTCCTTCTAGCCTGTTTGCTAGTGCTTTTCTAGGCACTCTCCCATCTTGCTAAAGTCAGCACCTCCCAGAGTCCAGCACCCTCACTTTTGTATGGCTTGTCTCTGTAGCTGAGTTTATCGTGAACCACCCTGTTTGGTGGTCACTTGTTCCCAGTTGGATACCCACTTCTAGATCTGAGATCCTCTCAATGTCCCCATTTGAGTACAAGGTCTAAGATTGCTCCCTCATGAGTGGGTTCCAGGAACTAGCTATCTGAGGCATGCCACCTGTAGGTCGTGAGAATGGCCCTGCTCTTGGATGTGGCTGCAGCAAATGTGCTCCAGTTAACATCTGGCATATTCAGGTCTCCCATCAACAGTATCTCCCCCCTCTCTCTGCCATCCTAAGAATGCATTCTATCATATCCTTGTCCATTCCCTCCCCCTGATGTGGGGGTCTATATACAACCCCTGTGTGGATTGGGGTGCCCTTATCCAGTCTCTAAAGTGACCCACAGTGCCTCCTATCCTCCCTGTTTCTCTTTTGCTCAGTTGCTTTTAATCCCTTCCCTTATGTAGAGAGTTACTCCTCCCCTCTTCTTCCTCCCTGTCTCTCCTGGGTTGTGTGCCTGGTATGTTAACATCCCAGTCATGGTTCTCTTGTGCCATGTTTCTGTGACTGCTATGATATCCAGGCATCCCTCTTCCATCAAGGCCACCAGTTCAGGGAGCTTGTTGCAGACTACAGGCACTGGTACTCATTACCCTCCATTTCCTGATGGCCTTACCCCTTTTTGCCCCATCCCTGTCCTTATTGCCTTTTTCACTTTCTCCATTTACCCCTGCCCTTCTCCCTATTGACATCTCTATCTTGGTGTTTACGTCACTTACTACCCTGATGTTTTGGGGGGGAGCTACAATACCCCTGCTCCTTTCCAGTGCCTCCCCCCTTGGCTAGTTTAAATGCTTGCCAATGAAGCATTTAAACCTATCACCTAGGATCCTGGTTCCCCTCCTGGACAGATGCAGACCATCAGGCCAGTATAGGCCTGCATCATTCCAATGGACAGTCCCAGTGAAGCCAAATCCTGAGCTCTGCACCAGTTTTTCAATCACTGATTGAATCCCATGGTGTGGAGCACCCCAGCCTCACCTACACCATAGACAGGCAGCACCTCCGACAAGGTTACCATGTGTGCTACTTGTCTAAGACCCCCCAACTCCACAAACTCTTCCTGCACTGCTTTGATCCCTTTCTTAGCCATGTCATTTGTCCCTAGGTGGACAATGACATCCAGGTCCCACCCATGTGCAGCTGCTCCGGTGACCATGAGGATTTGCTCCCTGTCCCTCCAAGCCATGGCACCAGGCAGGCACTTTACCTCCCTCCACCTTCTTCCCCCAGTTCTACTTTCCTAACAATGGAGTCCCCCACCAGGAGTTGTTTCCTTCCCCTGTGGGGTCCCATGCCACCCTCCTGTGGGTCTCTTTTGTGGAGGTTCCCAGCATCCTCCTTGGTCTCCCCTGTGGGTGCCTCCATAGAGGAACCACACTTTGCCAGAACAGCATATGAATTGTGGAGAGGTACAAGTGGAGGGATGCACCTCTGTTTCACCACCCTCACCCTCCCTGAGCCCACTGTGGCCCAACTGTTCATCTTTCTTGGCAACCTCTGAGGCAATGGTAGTTGCCCTGGTGGTCCCTGGATGGGAGAAGAGGTCCCACAAATCCTGGCCAACTCAGCCTGGAGATGAGCAACCTCCTCTCTCAGCTCAGAGAGGTGCCTGCAGATAGGACAACACTGCATCCTCCAGAATGTCTCCCGGAAGACTGCTGCTGCCCAGCCACTGCACTGCACCACTCCTATCATGTCTTATTTCTGGCCCCTTCACTGTTGTTTGGAATACTTGCTCTTTCCTCTGTTTATTTATTTTCTTCTCCCTACTTACTTACTGCCTCTGTGCCCTTTAAGCTCCCGATCTTCCTGTTCTGATACAAGAAGATCCTGTATTTCTCAGTAGTCTCCTTACTTACTCAGAGGCAGACCTCCAGCAGCTTGGGGGGGGGATGGAGAGCTACTCTTGTCCTTCTAGGATGGTGAGTCTTTGGTGGCTCTGTGATCACTCACTTCCTGCTCCCAAACAGGAAGTTCCTGATGTCAGTCAAATCCTGTGCCTATAAAAGTAGAACTGGCTTTGGGTGGGGGGTGGAGGGGAGGGAAGGAGGGCAATATAGTCACAGTAGAGAAGTCCAGTCACAACAGCAGCTCCTTCATCCTGGTGTTCTCTGCCAGTTCTCTGGCAGAAACTATCTAGGGCAGTGTTTAAATTTGGCTTTAACCTGGCTTCCTTCTAGCTAAGCCACTCCCCCTACTTAACAGATCTTTCTACACTTAGTTAAACTGCACAGATAACAATCCCCTTCAGCCACCTGAGACTAATACCTAGATAACTGCACAGATAACAGTTCACTTCAGCCAACTCAGACAAAAACACTAGCTTTTTTTTTTTTAACCTAAATTGAAGGTCCCAGTAGTAGAGTTCTACTTCTTTAGTCCCAGTAGAGAAGTCCAGTCACAATAGCAGCTCCTTCATCCTGATGTTCTCTGCCAGTTCTCTGGCAGAAGCTATCTAGGGCAGTGTTTAAATTTGGCTTTAACCTGGCTTCCTTCTAGCTAAGCCACTCCCCTACTTAACAGATCTTTCTACACTTAGTTAAATTGCACAGATAACAATCCCCTTCAGCCACCTGAGACTAACACTTAGATAACTGCACAGATAACAGTTCACTTCAGCCAACTCAGACAGACACACTAACTTTTTTTTTACCCTAAATTGAAGGTCCCAGTAGTAGCGTTCTACTTCTTTAGTCCCAGTAGAGAAGTCCAGTCACAACAGCAGCTCCTTCATCCTGGTGTTCTCTGAAGAGGATAGGATCCTGACCTTCTTCAGCCTCCGGAAGACATATGAGGACTGCATTATTTCTGCAGCTGCGGCCCTCAAGGTCCTCTATTTTCAGCTCCATTTTTGCAATCTTGTGTCTGGTGGCCACCAGCTCGGGATCTACCCTGTCCATGTGTTTTTTGAGAGAGCTGACCCGTGCTTCTAAGTCAGAGGTTCACCACTAGATGTTCTCTAAAGCTTGGGAAAGGGATTTAGTCTCCGAGGTAAGTGAATGAAGCTCCTCTTTAAACAGTCTAAATTCAGCCAGGAAACCAGCAAGGGTAAGTGGCTCTAGGTCCAGAGAGAGGTGAGAGGTCCCCAGTGGGTCAGCAGTACTGGTAGCTCTAGGCTTCCTTGGGCCTTTTTCCGGTGTCTCAGGAGGGGTATGTTTGGGTAATGGCTTCCGCATTTCCACCTCCATTTAAGAACGTTTACTTGTAGGCAGCAGATGGTCAGTTTATTAGTCTTCCGATGCAGTTTTTAAAGTTTTACCAGTTTTAAAACTTGGAAAATGAACAAATAAAGTGATCGGGTGGCTGGAGCGAGAACTCGGAGCTAGCACCAGGCACACTGCATCTCGTGGTCTCATCATCTTTTCCCCAATTATAAGAGCAATGTTACTTTGCATTATTAAAAAAATCAGAGGCATGTGCCCACAGCCTAGCAATTCAATTTTCAAAAAGCCTAATCTAATGTGCTTATCTCAAAACTGTGCATGATATGCCAACAGCTTTTCTACTCGAGCAAGTCTCTCATCTATGGATCCCACAAACAATGAAATACATCCAAGTAGAAGAATAATGGATAGTTTTCAAGTAAAGAAATCTTTTAGATAACACAGCCCAAAACAATTAATGCAATGAAGTTTGAGGTCCACAGGATGTGTTACATCCATAATAAGCTGTCCATTACAAAAAATAACTCACAATTACTGTAAACAGACTTGTTATACTATTTGTGCAGAAGCTAGCATAAATTTTAAGAGTGTGTGCACACAAGAACAATGAAATAAAATGCCCAGCTGAAACAATGAATGCAACCCAACAAGCTTTAGCTCCTGGTCAGAGAATTTGAAGACAAAGAAGAATGGGGGTTACTAGCATGCCAGATCTTGCTCATAAAATGACTGATTGAGCTGCAGTTATTAACATTTCTACAGTTTAAAAAGCCCCTATTTTTATCTGCACTACAAAGAAAATGTGCTCTGCTTCCACACAATTCTATTGTGCTCGGAATCACTCGATTTGCCATAAATGCTTCTTGAAATGTCATTTACGAATGAACTTCATCGGTGTAAATTTCAGTTCAAGTCTCAGTAAATCTCCAAAGAATGTTTCTAATGTAGTTGAATAAAATAAAGCTGAATTTCCTGCCAGTCGATGTGGGTTCACTTCTCCCTTTTGTAGCAGGGATCTTGTGAGGATGTGGATACACCTAGCATTTATAAGGTTGCTATTACTTGAAGGTGGCCACTACAAATTCCCTGGAGCTTGACATCCACATTAACATCCACATCTGATACCCAGCTCGGGAAGGTGGGTGCTTTTCCTGTTGGGAAATGGAGCTATCTGGATCTGCTTGCAGTAGGCACACAAAAAAGACTGGGTTAGAAATCATTCCCCTAGCATCTGCTCAGCTTACTTGGCAGATGTGCTGGTGTTGCTACCTGGGTGAAAAGGTAATAATGGGACCATCCCATCTGCCAACCGTTTATGTCGACCCAAGCTGTGCTTCTCACTATAATATTTAATATGCATTAAACTGACACAAATGATGTCACATGACAATACTATACACGGACTAGCTCTGTGTGCATGGCCACATGCTAATCCTTGAGAATATACCAATCATGCAAACCTCTATAATTTCAGTGCTGAGCACTGAATAAATCAATTACAAAAACTAGTGCTGCCGCAAATGCCTCTTAGACTTGTTATTTACAAATGGACTTTACTGGTGTAAACTTCAGAGGGGTTACAAATGGATGCTTAGACTGTACTGAGCAGGTGCTCTTTTCTGAACAGTGACCTGAGTGATAACATAATAAACCAGCTCCTTAGTCTTAGGCTTGTGTTGGTTGGGAGACAATGGCATGCCAGTGTGTTTGTAGAACTAGAGTGCATAGCTTCTGCTACTTGTTCTCTGCTTGCTGTTTCATGGGAGATCCAACCGACAGGTGACGGACTGACAAGAAAAACAAGAGGAGCTCCTTGTAAAATCAGTGCTGCCACAAACACATCTTGAACTTGTTATTTACAAATGGACTTCACTGGTGTAAACTTCAGAGGGATTATAAATGGATGCTAGACTCTACTGAGCAGGTGCTCTCTTCTGATCAGTTCCCTGAGGGATAAAAGGACTTCAAAGTTTTGGTGAATAGAGTAATGCTTGTATATACTTGTAATGTTTTGAATTTTGGCTTTACTCTAGTCCCACCCTTATAGGGAAGTCAGGTAGTGAGTAAGGAACAGAAAGCCCAGCACCAAGGGTGAGCAGACTGCCAGAGAAGGAGGAAGCAGGGGAGGATGGCAGGTGTTTAGCAGTACGCTAAGTGGGTAACTGCCATGGGAGGCTGGCCCTTATTGGGGACATGGGAGGAGCTATTCTCCTACATTGAACCTTGGGCTTTAGCCCTCCCATTCAAAGCTTTGATGAATCTGGTAGTGCTTGTATAGACTTGTAATGTTTTAAACTTTGGCTTCACTCTATTCCCACCCTTGGTAGGTAAGTTGGGTAGTGATTAGGGAACAGAAAGCCCAAAAAGATACCTCCTACAACTCATGGGGAGTTTGACCAGTAGCATGCAGGAGAGGAAAAAAAAAAACAGGTGGAGGAAACCTCTGAGGACCCATGGCTACTGTCCTGCCCGTCCTCAGGGCAAACTAAAAGGAGATGATCCTAAGTTCTTACAATCATATTCTAGTTCTGAGTAAGGTGATCTGTTTGTAGAGATGACATTCCATCTTCAGGGTCTGTTGAATGATGCATTCAAGAAGGTTGACTTTGAGATTGAGGAGGCAGGTCCATTCTGAAGGAATGTCCGGATCCCGAATATGGATTAAGTCCAGCTAGTAAAGGGGTGAATGTGGTCCAGGAATTCCAGTGTGCTATTGGTTGCTGTTCATTGGGGTACAGAGTCAATGTGAGCATGAAGACCATGAGTTACTAAATGAGCTGCCACACTCTGAACTGTGGGAAGTATGATGGGGTATGAAATCCTTAAAATCATCTGTCAGACTTTGTAGAGGGTGCCGGCAAGATAAAATGCTTAGTTCCTTTGGAGTGTGGTAAGTGGTTCAGATATTTGCAATGTTCTTGGAACAGCTTGATCTCAGTACTGATTAAGAGAATGCAAGAATTGAGAAGGCTAACTGGTGGAGTAGTAGAGGCTTTGGCATCTGGATTAGAGTCTCAAGGCTTGGAGTTCAGCAATGTGCAATATTTCGCTATGTAGGCATTAATGGAGATGATCAAAGATTTGGACAGAAGCTTTAGGTACCTGGTAGGAGGGGATAATGTGAAAGATTTCAGACTGATGAAGGAAGAGTAGCATGCTGTAAAGATGTTAACAGAATATCGACAAGAATAATTAGAATGTTCAGTACAATATGTTTGAAGGTTGAATAGAGTTATTGTTGCTATAATGAGATTTGCATAGGCTTATATTCAGGAAGGACTGCTAGTGCAAAATGATGGATATGGGTATTGCCGTGGTTTAATTTCCCATGGCAGGAGTTTAAGTGGCCATGGAGGCTTTGCATTGCTGAAGCATCCAATGTCTGAATGCTGTGGGGAGCCCAAGAATGGGTCTTTCAATAAGACTATAGACTGATGTGGCAAAGGGAAGTTGAGAGCAAGCCTAGAATGCAATGGGTGCCAAGCATGCTTAGTCAAATGCAAGACTGCTGTGGGGAATAACTGAGATAGTGACACAGCTAGGTTGGTTATGGATGTACAAATTGAGGAATCAGTGGAAGCCTGCTCTCTTTGATGGTATTTGCTGGAGGGAGTATGGGAGGTAGATCCTGATGGATGAGTTAGAGGGACTGCTGGATGGGTAGCTGGCATGATTTAGGGTAACATGATGAAGATATGTAGATAACTTTATGAATCATGGTGATGTCCAGGGACCCAGGAACAGTGGCTCGGACAGAGTAACTTTAGAAAGGCAGCTGGGCACCAGATATCCAACAATACGTGTTCTGGGATAGTAGCTGCAGAAGATCTTAGGAACATCCAATGGCTATTCAGGGAATACAAGATGAATAACGTGGTCAAACAGAGTCAGCGCTTTTAGGAAAAGACTATGAGGAGAAGGTGTAACGGATCAAGCCAGTACTGCTATGAGATATCCTGTGGTTCCCGTTATCCTTAACAGTGATGGTTATTATGGAGTTGATACATCTCAGAAGGAATTAGAGTCACGTTTCCAGGTAATAACACAGGAGTGAAGGAGACTCCACTAAATCTTGGCTCCTATAAAGACATGGGAGGTAGTGATGCCCATACTGCTTGAATTAACAGAATATATAAGGAAGCATCCTGCAGAGTTGGTTGAGAGATGAGATCTTCTATAGTCCAGTCGAATGAGATTCCAGATATGGCTCTTGGGGAGGTCATAGGGAAGTATCGATGATTTTATGGTGATGTAAGAGTCTATAGGGCATACTGTTCAAGGGATGTTGCTGGAAGAAGTTTCCTCAGGTGAGAAGAACGGGTACTCTGTACAGCATTGGAAGGGAGCTGTTATGATGGCAGAGGTAGGAGTATGAGACAGATGAACAAGTAGGAGTAGTCAATCAGGCAGGGATGCTGGACATCGATAGTTGGAAGAATGCCCAAAAAGAGACACAGCAAATGCGCAGGAGCCCCTAACCGCTAGGGCAGTGAGGAGGAAAGCAGCATCCCTGGGAAGGAGGTAAAAGTCCAAGCAGAAGTTCACTGACTGAAGGATGGAGCTGGAAAAGAAGACAGGTGAGGCCAAGCAGTACAGACATTGGCAGGAGCAGAGAAGGTACAGGACTACGGCAGGTGCCACAGTATACTGGAATAGAGCGCAGAAAAGCTGAATCAGGCCTCGGTGTGAGATCCATGTCAAACCAAGGAGCAAATCCAGGTTCAAGGTGCTGCAAAGTTGAGGTGGGAGGGTTCCACCTCTGAAGGAAATGGCGAAATGGAACAGTTGGTAGCAAGGTGCTGCAGTGATGGGGAATGGGTTCCGACCTCCGAAGGAGATGGCGACTTTAACTGCTGACAGGAAAAGTGCAGCAGTGATGAGGAATGGGTTTCCGCCTCTGAAGGAGATGGTGAACTGAAATTGAAGATAGGGAAAGCACTGGAATCTTTGCTGGAAGACCACTGGATGGGATAAGGGAAGCATCAGGGAAAATCTTGTAGAAGGCTTTAGGCACACATCCTTGAGAAGGAGCAAATGGCACATATCCAGCAGGAAGCAAGGGGAATGCATGCAGATATGTCCAAGAGGAAGGCAATAGGGAAACATAGACATCTGATGTAGCAACGAGGGAGGAGATGGCAGCATGGAGCTGAAGAACTGAAGAGTGGATGAGGTTGAGCCAGAAGACAAGCCACAACAATGACGCCAAGAAGCACAAGAAGATTTGGAAGACAAACAGCAAGGAAATCCATGAGTCTGTCGGACTAAGTGGAGGTGGAAACAGAACAAGGTGGCAGGATCCAAATCCAGAATGTGAGGAGGCCAAGGTGGGGACAAGTATATCGAGTCCAAAGAAGTGCAGGATGCAGTCAGGTGAGGTAGGATATTGAATGAAAATGGGGTACATAGGTCCTGTTCCCGAAGGGAATGCATCAACTGAGTATCAGGCATAGAATGCAGTTGGTTGAAACAGTAGATTGAAGACACAGGTTTCCATCTCCGGCAGTCAGGGCGAGCTAATATTCACTTGATGCCTCACCAGGCAGAGTTCGGATACAGAGACTGCGGAAGTTGACTGGGAGTATAACTGGTCAAGACTGAAGACAGAGGAAACACGCTCTCATCCCTGGTAGACAGGGGATGCCTACCTGCACTGCTATACCTCAGTAGGCAGAGTTAGAAAAGAGGCTGTTGGACTGCTGGTATGGGCTGAGCACGGAAAGAGGAGCTGACAGCTAAGGAGTAGGAGGCAGGAAAAAACCAAAAAAGGACCAAGGGAATGGCAGTAAGCAAGGAGTGAGAGGACAGGTGAAGTATGATTACTGTAAATGCCATAAAGACAGAGATAGGGGAATGCAGTGAGGAGCATGCAGCACAGTAGTGGAATGCAAGGGACATTCTAAGTCAGGCAAGGCAGCAAGATCAATGGTTAATTCAGGGATGACTGAAAGCCATGTAGGAAGAAAGAAGGGTAAATCATATAGATAACATAAAGCATGCTCCAGCTAATTGGAGCCATGATGCCCCAGTGAGATGCCACAGTACCCCACCATGGGAATAACAGGGAAGCCAGCTGAGCAATGTGGACCAAATGGCACTGCAATGGGGAAGGGCAGGAACCACCAAAAGAGGCTCCACTAATGGCAAGGCCTAATAAAGGACAGGCTGGAGGTATAATGGGAAACATGGGCGGGTGAAACACACAGCTGTAGTGACAGACAAGGGGAACACCAAACTAAACAAACATAGGAGGAGGAGGAGTGCCAATTGCAGCCATACTGCGTGGACATAGGAGAGTGAGATAGCATGAGTGGCATGGTGAGTCGTTGAGCTGGAAAGTCATGAAGTACAAGGGGAGAACAAGGCAACTTGAATGACAGACTGGGCAGGGTATAGGAATACTGGGACTGGGAAATGGTAAGGTATAAGTAGCATGAGGATGGACATAGATTGGTAGGGAAGGATGAAGCAATGGTTGGTGGAGTGGGAAAATATGAGGAACTACAGGCTCTGAGAGAGGGTCAGGAGTGGCGCAGGACTGATACGGGAAAAGGGACATAGTGATGGAGTGCCAGTGTGAGGGAGAAAGCCCAAAAGAAAACACAGAAAGGAGGGACAAGGAGGCCAGGACAGGGGGGTGGGGAGGGGTAGACAAGGAGGAGCTGGGGAAAGAGGAAGGGGGCACAAACTAGAAAGGGAAGGCAGCAATAGCTGCACATAATTTTTTTTTTTGTAGGTGCATGAGTGGGAGATGGCCAGGCAGGAGCCAGGAACAAGACCAACTGGGAATACCAGGAAGCAAGAGAGAGAACAAGAAATGGAATGGACATGAAAATGGAAGGTAAGGGAACTGGAGCAGCAGAGGGAAGGGGGGGGCAGGCAGACAAAGTGTCCCAGGTAACAGCACGCAGAATAGAACAACATGGAAGAACATGGAGAAATGACTGCCCCTGCACTCAAGCTCGCTAACCACAAGTGGCAGCCACAAGCAACAGTCACCAAACAAAGACAAAAAATGCAGCAATGGAAGGAGAACAGAGAGCAGAGAGCAATACGTACAGTCAACTGCAGCAAACAAGGCAGGGCTGGCAAGCATTTGAAAGAAGGAAAGATGCCACTGAAAGACCCAGGCTCCTGGTTGCAGGGTGCAGCTGAAAAAGCATCAGAATGGGAGGCAAAGTGGCATGAATGGAAATTATGCCAAGGGAAATGTCTGGCTCCTGACTCACCGCACCCTCAGCAAGAAATTACGGCAATGGCCAGGGGAGGAAGGATGAGGGACAGAGTGAACAGGAGCCAGAAGGATGGAGGGAGTAGGGCAGTCAGCAGGAAATCCAGAGAACACAGCAGAGTGGACAAGGGAGATTTAAATCTGCTATTTCTTGGAAGATTTAAATGTTTCTTATCAGCATCGTAAAAGATGCTCTCTGATTGATCTAATATTCTGTTGTGATGGTATTAGCCCTGAAGATATCCATTGTGACAACAGTAACATCAACATATTTTTTTTAAATCTTGGTACAGTACAACTCTTGCCATCATTCATATCAGTTTTATCTTGTCATGTTTACCCCCATTAATCTGGCTGGGAATAACACACGACAGTATGTGCATTATGCTAGATCTTCCCATGCCGTGGGTGTATTGTGAGACATGAGGCCGCAGGCGAATGTCTTAAACCACCTGGAAAGTGCAGCAATCTAGCATAATGCACACCCTGGAGTGTGTTATTTCACTTTTAAAATGGGTTTTATTTTTTAAATATGTTTGCTAATTGCAATTATCATGATTAAATATGTTAATAAATAAAAAATGTATGCACAATATTGTTCAAGTAGTCCCTCCAACTGTTGGACCTATATTGCATTTCTGGATTTGCTTTAGGACATTTGTCCTATATAATGAGTCACCCCCAGTTGTGTTCCCGTAGTTCTTAGCACTGTATAGCCAGTGCCCCCAACCCCCTTTGTGTAATGGAGACAGTGACAGACACTGTATTGTAAAGATACAGGAACAGAACTGTTTTGGCATTGCATTTTTTTTCTTTTTTGCTGTCTTTTCTGTGATTCAGTGGAGTGGATGAACTAGCGAGACTGCCAGTGAAAGTGAAAGCATGAGCAAGATCGCCACTATGTGTCTTTCAGGGTGATAGCCTCGGTAAAACACTGGCTGGACAACAGGACACAGAAGGTAATAGTAAACAGAGTCCACTCTGAAGAAAGGGGGGTTACTAGTTGAGTACCACAGGGTTCAGTACTGGGTCCAGTCCTTTTTAATGTCTTTATAAGTGACATTGAAGAGGGACTGGAAGGAAAAGTATGCCTCTTTGCAGATGACACAAAGATCTGCAACAGAGTTGATACACAAGGGGTGTGGAAAGGAAGAGAAGGGACTTGGCAAGGTTGGAGGAATGGTCAGAAGTATGGCAGCTTGGATTCAATGCAAAGAAGTGCAAAATAATGCACCTGGGAACCAAAACCCAGGGGAAGAGTACACAATGGGGGTAGTAACAACAACAAAATGGAAAGGGACCTGGGGTAATTGTATCAGATGACCTTAAGGTTGGCAAGCAATGTGAGAAGGCAGTAGGAGGGCTGGGGGATACTGGGATGTATAGGGAGAGGCAACACCAGCAGAAAACAGGAAGTTGTTATCCCTCTGTACAGACAGTTGGTAAGACCCCATCTGAGTACTGCATGCAGTTCTGGAGACCCCATTTCCGCAAGGACATAGACAGGATGGAGAGCAGTCCAGAGGAGGCAACTAAAATGGTGCAGGGTCTGCAAGAGAAACCATCGAGGAGAGACTAAAGGAGCTTAATACTGTATGTATACCCTTGAGGAAAGGGGGGCATGATAGAAACTTTTAAGTACCTCAGTGGAATCAACAAAGTCCAAGAGGTAGCATCTTTCAGAAAAAGAGATTTGCAAGAACAAAGGGACACAATTTGAAGATAGAGCGGGGAAGGCTCAGGGGCAATGTGAGGAAGTATTTTTTCACAGAGATGATGGTGATGCATGGATCTGCCTTCCTGAAGAGGTTGTGGGGTCTAAAACTGTGTGAGAATTCAAGAATGCATGGGACAGACATAAGGCAATTCTTGTGGGGGGTAGGAAGAAATAGGCTGTTGGTTGACTAGGATCTGCAGCTTATCCAGTAGGTAGGGAAATGGGCAGACTAGGTGAGCCAAGCGGTCCTTATCGGCCATCAAAGTCTATGTTTCTATGTTTAATAGTGCAGTATTAGAACCATAACTGGTACTTCCACCATGCACCACCATATCTGCAACTGACTGTCACCTAGGAGGGAAGTTTTTTTTTTTAATTCCTATGTTAAGTCGCTATGGGAGAACTGCCAATGCAAACAGTGCATTTCCAAGTGTGATCACGAGGCAAATTACAAATGAAATGCCACTTTGAAAAAGGAAGAGAACTGCTGCTGATATGAATTTTGGAGAAAAAGGCACTTCCTCTATTTGAAGACTGTTTAGTACAGTATGTTTAGTTTGTTTTGCTTGATGCCGGGATGTGCTGTGGATTACATATTTGATTTCTGGGTACAAAAGTACAGTGACTGCTTAACATGGGAAAAAATGGTTGCCAAACTTTTTTTAAATCTTGCAGTGGCATACCTCGTATTGATGTATGATAAGTGTATGTACCAGGATGACCTTGCTATGAGCTAGATCACCTCCTGGTCATGTGATGGGTCTTAACCAATCAGAGTCTTTAATTTTAAGTACCCATTTTATAAAAGACACTAGTAATGTGATACATTTGTTAGAAATGGAAAATCAGAAAGGGGACCTTCAAGATGTAATCCTATTGACTATGGATGTAAAAGACCTATATACATGTATCCCTCATGAAGAAGGCATGCACACTGTGGTAATAGCACTGGAAAGGCTAGAAGGACAACATAAAAAAGAGCCTTTCACTTTGGAGGAACTCGCTAGCTAGTCCTTTATAAAAAATTACTTCAGATTTGAAGGAAAATTCTACAGACAAACAAGAGGGGCAGCTTTGAGGAGCACAATGGCCCCAACATTTGCAAACTTGCTTATGGAGGCTTTTGAGGAGCAACTCATTTTAAGTCCAACATATAATCTGTTTTTCAAAATGATATGGTTATATAGAAGATGCATAGATGATGTGCTATTTATCTGGGAAGTAGATGAAAACTTGTTAACCAAGTTCTATGAACACTTTAACTCTGCCTCTGTCAGTCTGAAGTTCCCTGTACAGTACAGTCACACAGAGGTCCTCTTCCTGAACCTACTACTGTATAAAAATGGAAACATAATAGAAACAAGAATTTTCAGAAAGCCCACTGATCCCAACACTCTTCTGCACGCCACAAGCTTCCACCTCTGCCACCTCTTCATACCTTACTCTTAGACGACATACCTAGTCAGAAAGTGCAGTGAAAATGAGGTTAGGGAGAAAGAACTGGAAATTATGGGAGGTAGATTTTCTCAAAGGGGTTATAAAAGTAGAACAGTAAAACAGGCCAATATGAGGCCAAAGAACCTGGAGAGGGAAGAGCTTTGAAGGAATAGAGAAATTAGAGAGGAAGGACTGGGAAACATGTTATATTATCATTGGAATTCTCAGAAAAAAGTAGATAAATAAAACAGCTCAGAGATAAGAATTAGATGATCTTAGAAGGCCTGGAAATTTTGGACATTAATACAAAACTGATAGTGGCATCAAAGAAAAACAAGACAATCAGGGACAGACTGGTCTATACAGATCACTATAAGGACCAGAAACCAGGACAACAACTCCTAATAGCTCCCCTGAGGCCAGGAATGCATTTGGGCAACAGATGCTGCCACTGTAATGGCACTAAGAGAAAAGACTACATAGAGCAGCCTAGAACAAACAAAAAAGTCTATATAAAACGCCATATTGACTGCAACACAGATCATATGCTCTATCTGCTTAGATGCCTCCTGCAGTAACATCTACATAGGAGAAACATTCAGATCACGAAAACTCAGAATTGGAGAACACTAGGGCTGGCCAAAATTTATCTTCTGCTGGTGAAATTCTGGCAAAATTATGATTTTGCTTCTGTGAAATTTCATGATGTTTCTGTGAAAATGTCACAAAATGTTACCAACAATTTAATTTCAGTTATTTCCATCTAATTTAAAAAGTATTTGTCCACATTGCATCCAATGTAGCATGCATACTCTACCAAGGTCCATACAGAAGTTTACAAAGTTTTAGATCTCTGTCTTTAAAGATGACTGAGTTATGAGCCTCCACAGTTTCAGAAATGTTAATATTACATTTCACAATTATGTAAACTGCATACTTTTACGCCCCTATAACATCAACACTAGAGAACAGAACAGCATCAGTTTTGTTAGATTCATTGACCTTAAATATAAGGCTTTGAGGCAACCCCCAGGGTCCAGCAGCAAAGTGTCACACCGCCATGCTGATGACCCAGGTTTGGTAGTGAGCCTGGGCAGTCACATTAGGAGAAAGGCTATGGTTGAGACAGCTGTTGCTTGACAGTGCATCTCAGTTGGGGAAGGTTGGCAGTGCTTTCCCCAACACAGCAACCCATATGGCTGGACCAGGGAGCTTGCTTCTGCCTCAGGGAAGCTGTGGCTGTACGAGGCTGACACAGTCATTGCCCCCACCATGGGAAGTGGGAGGGAAAAATGTGGGAGAATATCTGGTAGCCAACTGAATGATGGTTGGGTTCAGCTTCATCTGGTTATATCCCTGTAAGGCTATGTGTTTCAGCTCTTTACTGTCTTGCTCAAAGGCTGGGCAAACTATAAGTAGAGATGGGCGAAGTGGGAAAAAAATTCACTCCATGAATTTATCCACAAATTTTGAGCAAAATTTGCAAATTTTTCACAATTCGTGGCGTGTAGAACGAACCACAAAGTGCGACTATCTGCCTGCGAAGTGTGAAATTTTGCCTGTGACTGGCAGAATTTCACCTGCAAATGGTGGAAATTTGCCTGAGAACAGTGGGATTTCACCAAGAATGGCAAAATTCCACCATTTGTGGGTGAAATTCCTCCATTCGCAGGACAGGTGAATTTTTAACTTAACAGTGGAAATTTGTGGATTGCTCTGCGGAGGCAAAGTGGGCGACTTTGCCAGAACTTCATCAGTGAATTTAAACTTCACAATATCTCTAATTATAAGCAGCCTGTGACAGGAAATGGGACCAGATTTAGTTATTCTTTTTCTGTTAGTTTAAAGAGCTGATGACATGTTTAGGAAAACTGTAACAAAACATAATATTTAGGCACTGTCCAGCTTCTATTTCCCATTAGTTCTGTATTCTTTCTCCCCATTATTTAATAGTGTGGTCATTTGCATGAACATAGGGTCTTTGCTCCTGCAGAGTTCATCTATTCCTGCTGCTTTCTCCCTACCTGAAGTCATAGAGCACTTCTTGTGACATCACAGTTACTCCCATGGCAACAGATTGATGTCACAACAGAGGATTATGACTTGAAGTATGGAGTAAGCTATAGAGGCAGATGAACTCAAAATGAACTCTAAGGGACAATGGTCATATATTCATACTCATTTCTTTAGTAATAAATTATGGGGAGGAGAAATATATAAAACATACATGGAATGCAAGCTGAATTATACCTAATTACTGTGTTTTTTGAAGTTTTCTTTGAGGTGTCAGTAGCTCTTCAAATAGTCATCTGTTACAAGTTCTGGCTGGGATGGAAACAAGATGGCTGCCAGGTCACATGTACAGGCAGCTAATGAGAGCTGGTCACCCACTGTGCATGTGCCAATGTTCTCATGGGAAGGTTAGCAGAAACTGCTGACAGGATAAGCATGGAGGAGACAATTAGACATAATCCCGGTGGGGAGTCTTTCCTGGGATATGCTCCCATGTCAAGCAATGGCCTCAGGTGCATGTCGTAAAACTTCAAGAGATAGCAAGGAAGAGCTAAGGAAGGGTCTCACACACACACACACACACACACTCACATGGGTGGGGATACTGGAGGGGGCTGTCACTCCAGGGAGAGGTCACTCCCCATAGCCCAAGCACATAAAAGGGGAAGGAGCAGAAAACACTCTCTTGCTCTCTCGGACATTCAACATCTGAAGAAGGGAGCCATGCTGCAAGTTAGTTTGGTAAGGAAGCACAGCCTAGCCAGTCTGTAGCTAGCGGCAGGTAAAGAGACTTCAGGTGAGGCTAAAGTTTGAGGTTTTTCTGATAAATCATCTGTCTGTTTAATCTACTTTATTTTCTATTCTCATCAAATGTGTAAACCTTTTATCATACTGTAAATATATCCCATTTCTAAATACCTGTAGTATCATCTAGTAAAGAATCTATTTTTGATAGAACCAGTGACTGCCTTGTTATTGACACAGTAATTTTTATTATTTCTGCTGGACCCTGTTTGCAGTTTATCTCTGAAGTGCACTCTACTAATAATTATTTGATTGACCTTCCTGACTCTGGGAAGAGGGCAAAAATGGTTTCCTGATCAAATCAGGTAGTGGCAGTGAATTAGAAGTCTCTGACAAAACTGCCCTATAAGCTGGAATGACCCAAGGTGCAGTTTTTGTCACACAGCCAAAGATGCCAAATAACATCAATAATTAAAGTTGAATTTCATGAGCATTTGTGAAATTGTGAAATGTTGTGATACTTTTGTCAAACCTATATCCATACATTTTGGCCAGTCATTCACTTGAGTTGCCATTTTACAGGAAGGTAAAGGCTGGGTAACATGGCAATAAGTTAGCATTCAGGTAGCATTCATAGGAGGCTCCATAGTAAAAGTATAGTGGTGCCAAGTGTCAGATCACTGTCTTGAGCGACAAACCATGATGAACAGTCATGGGCATCATTGTGCACTATGCCTGTCTTCTTGCAGTACTCCAGCTAACCACTAGACCTCACTGACATAATGACTCGGGGAAGCACATACACATGTAGCATTGTTTCTGTACAGTGCCACCCTGCTAACTAACTCTTTCACAACCCTACAGATAACAATGTATATTGTTACTATTTAAAAACAGTGGCACCAACTGAAGCCAAGCCTTACAACTAGTTGCAGCTTGGGCCATTGTGATGAAAATATCTAGATAGCTTTAGTCATGATGGAGCATAATGTTGGGCATCCCTGTAGCAGGAGTGCTGGAGAGGCATTTCATGGCTATGATGGTAGTCCAGGTAAGGTGATCCAGTGGTGATAAGTGCTTTGTGAAAGTTAAATTTCACAAGTGGAGTTCTAGTGACATTATCTATTATGCGTTATGGTGGTAAATAAGGTACAGGAGGGAAGTATTTTTCAGAAGAAACGGTGCTCAAGAGCAAGGGAACTTGCTATGAAGCTGTAGGGGTATATTCAGGACAGCTGTGAGGAAGTACTTCTTCACAGAATAAGTGGGGGATTCTTGGAACAGTCTTCCAGCAGATGTGGTGGGGGCAAAAACAGTGGTGGGGTTCAAGAATGCATGGGATAAGCACAAAGGAATCATAGTGGAAAGGAAAGGGAAGAGAGAAAGAGCAGTAGATCAACAACAGTCTCTAGTAATAGTGTTATGTAGGGAGAAATGTGCAGACTGGGTGGGTCAAGCGGTCCTTATCTACCATCAGATTCTATGTTTCTATGCATCCATGAATTTTTTAGCACATTTTAACAATAAGTAATTTCTAAAATATCCACAATAAATTTTAACCTACTAAACCACATTTATCCAGCTTAATTATAGTCCAAGACATATTTACATTTAGCATGAATGCCAAATCTTGAGATTATACCTGCAAAAGCAGTGAAGATATAAACATCTATATTTTTCGAAAACTTTCACACAATTTAACAAATAAATTGTGAAATTTTGAACTCCTGTAACATACAATTTATATAAACTACTTTCCATTTAGCAGTGTCTAAGATTCTTCCAAGAAAGTATGAATGTAAATTTTCAATTATCTAGCTCCAAAGGTGGTTAACTTGTAAGCACAGAAACATTTCCAGAAATTTTCACATGATTAATACATTGCCAGATTTTGAGCCCTTATAATATCCCTGAAGTTCATCCAAATATCATGCTTCTTTGCATTGTTTTAGGTCTTCGATCAAACAGTATGCATGCCAAAGTTCAGTTCTCTAGCTGTAAGACTGACCCAGTGATAACCAAAGGAAGAATTTCAGAAACGTTCGTGAAGCGTTTACATGATAAATGAATTGCCAGACTGTGAGCACCAATAACTTCCCTGCCCCACACCCAAGTCTCATGAAACATGGCAGCTGTTTAGGAACACTTCCAAACAGTATGCATACAAACTTCAGATGGCTAGGTATAAGACTGACTGAGTTATGACCAATTAAAGAATTTCAGAAAACATCATGAAATTTCACAAAACTTTATTGAATTCATGGAATTTCATGAAAATTCTGTAAAATCTGAATTTGGTAATTAATTTTGCCCAGCACTAGAGAACACAAGTGAAACATTAGGAACAGGAATGAGAATTCCCTGGTAGCTACACACTTTAATCAAGTAGGACACAATGCAGCATGCCTGGGGCATGCAACCATCCCTAAACCAAAATGGGGGGGGGGATTGGGAGAAGAAATTAGGAAAATGGGAGATGTACTGGATATACATCCTAGGAGCCTTAGACAAGTCAATAGGGATGAATGAGGAGGCACACTGGTATGTCTGCTGGTAGAAAAAGTCCTTGCATACAGATGACAGAGTGTACAAAGGTACAAGGGTTTTCAAGGATTACCATAGACACTGTGGCCCAGATATTCAAAAGGGTTGTGCATGGCGCAACATGCCACCTGTGGGTGGCCACCTGAGCTCCGGCTGCACCTGGTGGCCCCCCCCCCATGCCCAATTGCGGGCATTTGTAAAAAAAAAATAAGACATCTGTCCAATATCCCTGGTGGTCCAGTGGACCACTGTCTGCCTGATCCTGGGCATTTGTAATAAATAATGAATAATCCGTCCAATATCCCTGGTGGTCCAGTGGACCTGCCCGCACGATCACGGGCTCAGTAATAAAATTAGATCCCCAAAATTCCTGGTGGTCCAGTGGACCCGCACCCACCCACCCACCACTGAATCCCACCGCTCCCCCAGTCAGCGGTGGGCGGCAGCACCACCGCCTGCTGCCTGCGCCCGCCAGCTGACACTGTCGGTAGGCTGTACACCCATTGGCCCACAGCGTGAGCTGATATCAGCGGAAGCCCATACATGTTTCGACATTCCAGATATGTGGAATGGATCCATATCTGGAAATGTGTAGTACGGGTAATGGCTGCAAGAAAAGTTGCACTGTATTAATCCAGGTGTTTTACAGTGTTTGGCTTTTATTTATTCAGTTTTTGATTTCAAGGTAAGTACACTAGACCATAACATGCCTATTTTCAGTCAAAGCCCAGGAGGGTATAGGTACAAGCACAATGGTGTACAAATACAGTAAAGCAATAAAGGCATTAGAAATGTTATAGTTTCACAGTGCAATATGTAGTGATGGGCAAAGTCAGCAAAGTTCGCTCCATGAAATAATTTGCGAATGGTGCACAATTCGTGAAGGGCAATTTGTGAAATTCACGGAACACAGATCAATGCAAAGTTCCACACTTTGCACCAAAACTTATCTGGTATCTAGTGGGTGCCCCCCCACCTGCTGATTGTCAGCTCCAGTGTAAAATTACTTCCTTTTTTTTAACTAAATCCCTGGTGTCTAGTGCCTCCACCTGCTGATCCCTGGCCCTATTGTAAAAATAATTTCTTATTCTATTAAATCCATAGTGTCTAGTGGTCCCTCCCCACCGCGCCAACAGCCAACCCCAATTAGCGGAAATTCATTTTTTCAAGTAAATCTCTGATTGATAGTGGCCCCACTACGATTTCGGACCAGTGTAAAATTGTGTCTTATTCTTTTTGTTCCCTGGTGTCTAGTGGGTCTCCCCTCACCCGTTTAACACTAGCCCCACATGTAGCAATTATACCTTTTCACATTTCCTGGTAGTCTAGTGGTCCTTCCCAACCCCAATCCCTGATCGCCAGGGCATTTTACTCAAAACATTTGTCAGCGATCGGGGATCAGGATTGGGGGTGAACCACTAGGCTACCATGGAATGTGAAAGGTATAACTGTTACATGTGTCAGCGATCAGAAATTGGGTTTGGGGGGGCACTAGACTACCAAGGAATGGGAAAGCTATAATTGTTACATGTGTCCCCATCGTGGATTGGGGTTGAGGTGAATTCACTAGACTACTAGGAAAGTGAAGGGTAGAATTGTTGCATGTGTCAGCAATTGGGGATCGGTGTTGGGGGGGACCACTAGACTAGCAGGAAATGTGAAAGGTATAATTTTTGCATGTGTCCATGATCAGGTATCAGGGTTTGGGGGGGCCACTAGACTACCAGGGAAAGTGAAGGGTAGAATTGTTACATATGTCAGCGATTATGGATCGGGGTTGGGGGAGACCACTAGATTCCCAGAGAATGTGACAGGTATAATTGTTACATGTGTCCATGATTGGGGATCGGGGTTGGGGGGGACCACTAGTCTACCAGGGAATGTGCATTATATTAGCACTACATACATCAGGGATCAGGGAGGGCCACTTGACCATGTTAGCCCCAAGTTACCACCACTTTTTCATAGGCAGTAATGTGTGCCATGCTACATGTGGTGCCAGCGCTGGTTGTGTGGTGCTATGCTTTCAGTATGGCACTGCACCTGTATGCATGTCCCCGCCCCTCACTCGGTCCCTTACATACATTGTTTTTTAGCGCCGGCACTATCATGTTGCTCAAGTGCTATTTGCACTTTTGAATTTTGCAGCCAAGTGCAAATGTGGCACAATTTTGCCACAAATGGTTGGCTCCCAGTGCAAGGGTTTGAATATCTGGCCTCAGGGATTTAATAGAATAAGAAATTATTTTTACACTGGTGCCTGGCAATTGGCAGGGTGAGACGACCACTAGACATCAGGGATAGAATTAATTAAAATGATTCACCATTTCTAACTTCTCCTGGCTTAAAAAACCCAAAAGCAAGGTGGAGTTACAAATGGTGAATTTTTCATTAAACGGGTCAGCTTAGCGAAGTGATCTGTGGAGGCGAATTTGGTGACTTTGCCAAGAATTCACCAGCAAAGTAAAACTTCACTGCATCTCTAACAGAATGTGAGCAGAAGCATTACAACACGTTAGTGAGGGAACAAGAAAACTGTACACTGCAACAGAAACAACAGGAGCATAAGGTGTATCAGTAATAATGTGCATCACTGGTAATTAAACAAATTTGGCAGCTACTTTCTAGCACAAGTAATGTCAATTGCACATAGGTATCTTATTCAGGAAGGCAAAAAGCAGGTACAAGAGTCAAAGACCATTAGATGATGATAGAGGTCCCTTTTGAAACAGGCATGGGAAGGGAGTGCCAGATGGCAGCCGGAAAGGGGTTCCAGTAACTGGACGCAAAGTGGGAGAAGACCTGAAACCCCAAATTGGTAGTATGCCTAGGAGCATTTAGAAGGGACAGTTCACCTGATCATAGGGGGTAAGCCAGGTCGGGGGGTTTCAGCAGTGCAGCTAGGAAGGAAGGTACCATATTCCTAAGAACTTTGTTCATAAGGACACCCAGAGCAAGAGAACAGCATGCCTCAGCAGATAGCTAGTTTATTTATTTATTTGAATTTTGATGACCGGGTAGGCCCACTGAGACTAGAAGCCCCCTTTTCAGGGGTGACCTGGAGTTAGTTACATACAGTACATTGAAGGACATGAAAGTATCATACAGTATAAGACATAGATTTACACTGACATACAACTAAAGACATGTTTAAATTAGTTACACAATAAATCAAAATACAGTATGTACATACATACAATTCATTGTTCAATGACTATGAAATAATAAAATTACCAGTGAAAACCTGCATAAGTGAGTAAGCCTAGGGCGTCAAGAGGCTCAGCCGGGGGGAGGAGGCTCGGTCATCCAATGGACTGCTCACCTTCTCTGGGGTGGGTGGGTGTAGGGCTCCAGTGACATGATACCTCCTGGAAGCTAGGGGGTATTTAGGCAATAGACCTCAGTACTAAGGGATGGTGGGAGACAGCGGACATTGGTGTGGTGAGCACCAGAGTGTGCATCCCTCCCCTAGACATCATTGCATGTCTGGTCCTATCAGGGGGGTGTGGAGGAGAACCACACAGAACAAGAAAAACCCTGTTGGTTGGATGGGCAATGTTGCTCCACAGTCCCCATGTCCACTGCTGGATCCTACTCTCATGGACCCCACTACTCTCTTAACTTCACCTCCACCTGCAGGCCATTGGACTGATGTAAGAAAGTGCCAAGGAGTAGACAGCAGCCTCGCTCCGGGGGGTACAAGCCAGAGGGTTGCCTGCAAGTGAGTTATGGATGGGTCAGAGGGCCGGGGTCATAGGTAGGGAGGGTTTCAAGCAGGGTGGGAACAGGATGGATGATGACTGAGGGAGGTCCAGTCAGTGGTAACCGGAAGGAAAAAGAATTAAAAAAAGAGAAAATATGATGATGCACTGTTATGAGGGAGTTTTTCTACACAAGTGGCCCACTCTGCATCTGTGACCTTCCAAGCCTGCAACTCAGACCTAATGTCCTGGCCAGATACGGGAACAACTCATGCTGACATGGTAAATCTCCATTAAAAACAAGAAAATACTGATCTATTAAGAGGGTGAGTAGTGAGCATGTGAAAGCAAAGATAGTATGTATGCCCTGAATACTGTCAATGCTGGACATTGCTTATCATTGCTTAGCAATGGACTGCACCTCGGGCAGCAGTGCAGGTGACTGCCATGATGTCATCACAGTGGCACCACCCAACAACATGCACGTGCCCACCCTCTGCAGCTGAAGCATAAAAGCAGCTCCTGTTAGGCACTCTGTGTGCTAGAAAATGCCAGGCAGGAAAGGCTGAGCGTGCTGACCAAATGTAAATAATCTGCACCACTTTTTCACCTTGCTGAATACAAAGAGTAGGGATTAAAGAACTTTGTTATACACTATTTGCATTCCAAATTAAACAATATGTTGAGTAGGCATAACATCGTCAGTAAAGAAAATGAGTGCCTTTTTTTTTAATCACATTCACACATAATTTTTTTTTTCTTTTCTGACTGCATGTTAAGCAAAGTAAGATAATATGGAAATGCACTTTGTTTTCCTGCTATTTTTTGTTTCATTTAGGGAGTTGTAGGATTTCACCTGATAAGGTATTTCAACAGAACATTATCTGATAGCACATGAGAGAAGTCACATTAAGAGAGGTGGTGTGAGGGAAGGTGACAACCTGCATGAGAGTATTTGGTACAGATGTGGCACGCAGTTTGTTCACAAGGTGATCAAAGCATGCTACATATTGAAATGTATCTGATGACCAGGAGGTTTAATATTAATGTTATAAAAATGGTTTCAGTTCTGTTTTGAAAGAAGTAAGATGAATTGATTAGTAATTTGTTTTTATTTAAACATTTGGTAACTGGGAAAGGCACACTGAGCCAAGGCTTGTTTCCAGGTGTGACAGAGGGGAAGTGAACAAGGGAACAGGTAACCAAATACAGTAGAGTTATTAGTCAAAGAAATCAAAGTCATATACAGCACTTACATAATATAAACAGAGTACATCATTTCCAGTGTTTACACGGAGCAACAATTGAAGAAATCATGTCATACACAGCATTTACATAATATAAACCGAGTACATCATTTCCAGAGTTTACACAAAGTGCACTATATACAGAAGACTGGAGATAAAAAAACACAATCAGTCAATACCTTAGTTGCTATGCAATGTTGTGTGAGCACACAGGGAGGGGAAGGAGGCGAAGGAGATATTTGGTAGTGCAGTGAGAGGGAGAGTTGTGTAAGAAATGGGGTTGAGAGTTCCACAGGGAGGGGAGGCAGTAGTTAAAGGCAGCTTTGCCTATGTTGGAAGATGGGGCGTGGAGTCCTTAGAGCATAGAGAGTAGTTTGAATCAGCGGCTGGGGACAGAGTGGCCGAGATGAAAGATGGGAGTAAGTTAAACCAGAACTTAGAGATGAAAGATAGAGTGGATGAGGTGCCTGTGCTTGAGCAGAGATAGGTCCAGGTTGGAGAGTAGAGAGCAATGGTGAGTCCTGCAAGAGGAATTAGATGCAAAATGACAGAAAGCATAGTACAGAGAGTCAAGATGAGAGAGTGAGGAGGATGGAGCTGTGCAGTATACAATGTCAGCATTGTCTAGCACTGTCAAAATCATCTTGGTCAGGAGCTCCCAATGTACAGGCAGGGGTTGAGAGTCCCTGTTCTGGTACAGGATTCCAAGCTTTGGGCAGAGTTTAGAGGTTAAATAGTCAATATGCACTGTGAAGCTTAACTAAGGATCTAACCAGACTTCCAGGTATTTGTAGGAGGGGACTCCTAAATCTACTAAGGTAATTTTTATTTTACATTGTGTATACATCTTTAGGAATGACTGAATATATTTCTGAAAGAATATAAGAGGCAAACCTGGATATGGATTTTGAACATAAGCATTAGTGCTGTGGGGAATGCGGAATTCCGCTGGTGGAATTAGCGTAGGATGATAATTCCACTGGTGGAATTTCTGCCAGAATTTCACTGATTCTTCAGCAGAATTCTGCCTATTGTGATCTGCGGAATATTATTCCACAGAAAAACAATTTTTCCATGGAAAATTATTCCACAACAATTTCCATGGAAACTATTGATATCGTTGAATAATATTCCACGGAACAGCATTTTTTTCCATGGAAAATAATTCTACCACAAAATTTCACCATCCCATTTGTGGCACAATTTGGCTGAATTTCAGCAGAATTTTAAAAATTCAGTGGAATTTCATTCTGCCGGAATTTTAAAATTCTGCACAGCACTAGTAAGCATCAGTTCATTGCCTGTAAAGTAGCAGTGTGCTTTCTGCTTACTATTATATGATATGTACTTAAATAATTTTGTAGACAACTAAATAATTGCAACACTGTTTAGACAAGGTGTTATTTGATTAAAATTCCTAAATATTACATATATATTTTGGAATGACAGGAGGACCGTGCTCTCCCTGATGAAGCCCTTTAATAACGGTGAAACACGGCATTGATTTTAGAACATGGTTGCATCCTCAAGTAATACATAAATGAAGGATTTGAAGATTTGGAAAACTTGGTTTGGAGTTTGGCTAATGCTTGTTGGAATTGCTTATGCAACTGCTGAACCTGAATCGCAGTATTGAACTTGTGAGGGTACTCAGAGGCATCTTCGTCTTTGTAAGTACAGGGCAAACATTTGTTTTGAGTTTATGCAGTTAGAGGAATACGTGTCCCTTTATGTCAGGCTTATATGTGTGCTTCTATCATGCGGTTTGAATAATCTTCTTATGCATTTACTGCAATGTTATGTCGGTCATCAACATTTAGTTCTACTTCTGTCTGGTCCCAAATGAGCTATTAACCAATGGGAGAATGCTTACATAGTGCATGATGACATCAAAATGGCATCTTCTGCTATTAAAAAAGATCACTGAAATCAAACAGAAACTGTATTACCATTATTGCTGGAAACAGCAGCATTGATCACCATTAGTAGAGATAACAGTCACATTATATTGCACATACCACCAGCATCCAGAATTAACCATCTTGTATCAGCATATGTCTTTCCAGTTTCTGTTGATTTTCAGCATACAACGTTTCGCTGGCTGTATTGCAATTTCTCTGAGTATGTAGATCCCATGACTCTTTCTAGATTCCACTGTTCAGATAACCACCCCATGGGAAGTACAATGTGTATCTGTAACACAGCCACCAAGAAGTTGCAGGCTAAAATGCAAAAAAATACACAAACTTAATGTTATGAACCCATCGTGCTGCAGGATATTCTGTATAATAATGGTAATTAATGTTGTGATTTAAGAAAATTAAAGTAATGGCACAAATATGAAATAAAGTGATGTATGAAGTGTAAGAGCCAATAAAATATGCAGCACAATGTTTTGCATTTGGTAATGTTAGATAATAGGTAAACAATATATATTTGTTATTGTCATAATGTAATGACACTACCATTAATGTGTTTGACAGTTTGCTAATCACACTACGTCATTTCAATGAAAACTCTGAAACAACACAAGGAGTAACAAAGGAAGGGAAACCAAAGTGGGGAGTGTTATTTCCAAAGTGCTGTGGTGGAGCTGCTGTTATTAAGGTGGTCAAGATTACTATCACATACCATAAGTTGAACCGTATTTCTACTGGAGAGCATGTGTACCAATACATCATGTAATATTATCTGCAGGTTAACATCCTGAAAGTCACATAATTATTACATGTATGATGTAATTATGTGTTTGCCATTTTTTTTAGCTTTTTAAATAACCTTTATGAAGATGACACTTTTCTACTGGAATCCATTTTCATAGTGAAGGAGAAAAGGATGTACTACAGACTGGTGAATGCAATATGCTGGAAGTTAATTGGAGCATGTCAGTCGCACCATCAGCTATATGAACACACATTGGGCCTGATATTCAAATGTTTGCCCAGGTGCACATCCTGGTTTGTGCACACAAACTGGACTTTCTTCACATTTTCTGTGTTCAAAACCCAGTTTGTGCCCAGGCAAACTGTGGAGGAGGGCTCAATGCAAATGGGGGGGTGGGGACCTCCATATTGGTGCAGTCCAACATTCAGAGTATTTGCACTGTGCAAGGTAATTTTGTACAGACCCCTTCTGCGGCGCAAATACTGCTGAAGGAGACCATGACTTACTCTCATGCAACTCTAGCAGTTGTTGGAGGAAGTGTGTCAGGCCCCCTAAGCCAGTCCTGAACCACCAAAACAGTGTCCCTGGTGTTCAGTGGTACCCCCATCTGCACCCATGCCCGATGTCCACACACAATTTCCCTGGTATCTAGTGGTCCCTTTCCCCACCCGCATCCATGTCCGATGTACACACACAATTTTCATAGTATCCAGTGGTTTCTCCCCTCACCTGCACCCATGCCCAATGTCCACACACAATGTCCCTGGCCTCTAGCGATCCCTTCCACCACCCACACCTATGCCTGATGCAACAGAACATTTACCCTGTGGTCTAGTGGTGCCCCTCACCTGATGCTCTGCCCAACTGATAAAAAGAAGATTCTGCCTGGTGTCCAGTGGTTCCCCCCCCATCTGACCCCCATTCCTGTACTGGTGAAAGCCCATGCCAGTCTGACAATCACCCCCATTGATCGCTGGCCCACCACTAACATTCGAGGTGTCTGTGGCAAGTAATGCCCCCCCCAATCAACACAGCTCCGGCCTCATTCCCAAACATTAACATTCTGAACTCCCCAGTCCATATCTTGTTGGTGTCTAGTGGCCCCCCTCCTTCCCACAGCACCGAGAACCCACCCCCCATCACCCTTACCTGCATTTTGATGCTGCAGTGAAGCAACAGCAAGCATCACAGCCCTCCACACACCACCTTGGCCACCACCATCTGACAGAAGCAGGGAAAGTACTGCTTATTTGCCTATAAATAAGCAGCATACTCCCTGTTTCTGTCAGATGATGGGTGGCCAGGGTGGTATGTGGAGGGCTGTGTTGCTCATTATTGCTTCACCACTAAGCAGTGCACGCTCTGCTTCCATCAGACAGCAAGCATCAGAGGTGGTGTGTGGAGGCTGTGTCACTCGCTGTTGCTTCACCGGCAGTACCAAGATTTAGGTAAGGGTGATATGGATGAATGGGTTCATGGTGCTGCGGGAAGGATGGGGGCCATCAGACAACAACAAGACACAGACTGGGGGGGTTGGAATATCACTGTTCAGGAACTGGGCCAGAGCTGTGTTGTTGGGGGGGGGATACTTGCCACAGGCATCCTGCACATTAATGGTGGGGTGAGGATTGTCAAACTGGGGTGGGCTTCCACCAGTACAGGAATGGGGATGGGACCACTTGACACCAGGGAGAATCTTCTTGAATTAATCAGACAGGGCATTGGGTGGGGGGGGACCACTAGACACCAGGGTAAATGTTCTGTTACACCAGGCATGGGTGCGGGTGGGGTGGAGGGACCACTAGATGCCATGGACATTGCATGTGGACATCGGTCATGGGTGCTGGTGAGGGGATGGACTACTGGATACCAGAGAAATTATGTGTGGAGATCGGGCATGGGTGCAGGTGGGAGGAGGGACCACTGGACACCATGAAAACTGTGTGCATGCACTGGGAGAGGGATCAGGTGGGGAGTTATGGCGTCAAAACAACATCAGTTTTGGAAACTCAAAAATAACGAATGACATATGAGCGACCTGGTTTTAACAGCACGTTTACTTCATCACTGTACATAAAGGAGTGAATGATGTAGGCAGTCAGTTGTGCAAGCATGCAGACAGTAATCTGTAGGGCCAGATCCATGCTGGCAACGTAGCCTACAACTTAGAGTCACCGCATGTGTGCCGGCAAACCTTGGTTCAAAATCTGTGGTACGGTGATTTTTTAAAAAGGTTCCACCTGTCCTCCCAACTTTGTTCCCTCTCCTCGAGTTGCACAACCCCTGGAGTGGGAATACTTTATCTGCCCCCCATGTTTGTTCCTATGCCCAAGTTGCATCCCCTGAGTAGGAATATTTAATTGCCCCCCAACTTTCTCTTCCTCCCTGAGCTGCGCCACCCCTGGAGTAGGAATATTTAATCTACCCCCCACTTTATCCTCCTCCCTGAGTTGTGTGCTGTGTCCAAGTTATTTTATAGATTTCCCCAATACTAACTTCCCCCACCGAAGTGCTGTTTCCTTATGTGAGCGACCTGTGTTTTGCACCGTTTTGACAGATCCCTGCTGTTCACGGTCACTCATTATGTTGGCTCTGTTATTTCTTTGCCGTTTTTGCTTTTGCCTTTTCTTCTCACTGTTTTGACGTGGAACCAGGTGGGGAGGGGACACTAACACCAGAGTAGTTCTGCATGTGAGACTGAGCAATTGGGGATGTTTCCCCATGCAAATGAGCCCATAATGGACATGCAAATGGCCCTTTAGCATGTTGCATGCCCAATGGGCTCATTTGCATGGGTCACTCTGAATATTGTGAATTGTGCTTCAGTGCAATCCATTGTGGTGGCATACTTCAGGAGCCATGTCGAGGCAGTGCTAAGTGGCTTAGCTCTGGGCTGACAAGGCCCTATATTCAGTCAAATAGCACCGGTGAACTATTCCACTGAATATAGCATCTTTGGGGACCTGAGCTATCGTAAAGTGGAGCACAAATTTTTGCACTCCACTTTGTGCGATTTTGAATATAGGACCCATTATGTTCTATCTTCATGGTGTATCTCTCAGGACACAAGTCAGGGACCACACTCGTGACAGGGCAATAAAGTTCATGGTGCTCACTAAAAAGGACAACATTGCATAGGTCAAAGCGTGATGCAAAATGGTGACCAGTGACCACTATGCAATATTGTTCAATTGTAGCATGGTAGTAAAAGCAAACTTCATAAATACTAGTTCTGTGAAAGAGTAGTGTATGTCTGGAACAGTCTTTCAGCATAGGTTGTGATGTATTAAACATTTGTGTTCTTCAGTCAAGCATGGTATATGAACAAGGGAATCTTAGCTGAAATAAAGATTTGTTTGTGGGGAGAAATATAGCATGTTTTATATATTGACACAATAGAGGCACTTAAAAAGCTTTGCACTTTCTTTGTGACAGTTGGTCTGTATCTTTACTGAAATTGTATTTTTAGATATTTGTACATTATACTATCCTTGTACCTGAAATTGGCCTGGCTACTGAGGTTGAAGTGTGCACACCACCTTACTGCCGCATGTGACCAGTGTTCACGATGCGGACTTGGGATGAAGGTGGGCCTGCAAGAAAGGAGAGATACAATTAAGGATGACCATTCTCCAGTGCTGGCTGGGAGGTTTTCAGTGCCCTGCATTTTTATGGCTCCTGTTGTTGGCAGTGATAAGGCAGCCAGGCACTCTCACAATACTAGGGTGAGAGGTGGCTAACAACATTCCACATGTGGAAGTATGCGTGCGGATGTCTGTGTAACATTGCATGACATTTCTCAGGGAAGAAACATGGATAAAGGATCCACTGTGGGACATGAAACCTAGCCATTAGTAACCATGCTCCCAGACAAACACCCATGCCATTCATTGAGGAGCATGTAACTGTTCTCATTAGAAGACGTAATATAGACAGTTATTGCACAGCTCATATAACAGTTCTTATTATATAGACTTCAAATTAAGTTGTTTTAGCAAATGTGTTCTATTTTTCATTTTAAGTTACACTAAGGAGCTTACTGATGAGGTTTTCAAAGTAAGAGATGATTTCCCCAGTTACAAAATTGCAAAGGCTACAACATAGTTCATTGTGTGCCACCACTGACTGCATCAAAATGTGATAAACCAGATAAGAAACAATTAGTTGCTGATCACAGGTCAAGATTTAACAAAAAAATAGATATTTGTGGTGTATCATAACACATACAGTTAAATGGTACAGTTCTGTGAATAATTATTGATTTGTAGGGTTTGATACATTAACCAAAAAGTTGTGCAATGTTACTCAATGTAGACAAAGTGAATGTAAGTATCAATAGGCAAATATATTTATTTAGTTTTTGTTGACCGGGTAAGTGCACTAGAAAAATCCTGCCTATTTTTAGGCACGACCCGGAGGAGGGGGATACCGATGAATGCCAACTGACCTTGAACCAGATGAAGCTGTTGGTGGTATTTTAGTGAAAGAGGGAAATTTGGCCAGGACACCGGGAAATTCCCTACTCTTTAACGAGTAGGGGACCATCTGCCGCTTGTTGCTACAAGCCAAGATGGTGGATGCTAGCCAGCCAGCAGGAGATGGAGTTGTGGTGGATGATACATCGATGGAAATGACTGTTTCAATGGAGTTAACCCGATTTGGCTATTTCTTCAAACTTGGATGGACTTAATCAAGAAGCGGCAACTGTTGAGACTGTGAGTGATTCATTTGTTTTAAATACTGCAGAATCCATACCAGGCTTGTTAACTGATCCAAACCTGAAACGGAGGCCTGTGATACGGGACAACAGAATGTATTGAATGAGGATGTTTTGTTACTAAAAGAGAAAGAATTACGACTGCAGTTTGTGCAGAAGAGCGGCGATTCTTTCAAAAGCGAGTGCAGCTTGAAACCTCACTCCGAAAACTGCGGTCTGGCAGCAGTGATTCACCTGTCATAAGCAGCCAGCTGATTAACTCAGAAGTGCCAGCCGCTAGTACAGAGCTTCAGAGTTGGGCGGTGCAGGTAGAAGCCGCTGAAGAGGTAAATCAGCCGGGAACACCTGGGTTGCCTCCTACAGCAAGTACATCAGGAATGGCTGAAACGGGCTCAGTGGGGCTCGGCCTAAGACGTGCAGAGGAGGTAGTGAATACCAATTCTCAACAGCTTTCTTGGACGGTTCCTTCGGCACTGAAAGCAGCTGGCTGGGTGTTCGACTTAGCTTCAGGGAAATGGCTCTCTGATTCTTCTCCTATCATTATGCCTACAAAAAGGATTCCAGAAAGAGACCGGGTTGTTGATCCAGTAGAGCAAGAAGCTTTAGAACTCCTAAGGAGCTAAATCTCACACAAAATCCAGAACTATCTTTTCAAACAGACAGTCAAATCCTCCCATAGACCTTGAGGCGATTCCTCAGAGTCTTCTTCTTTGCCTCAGCGGCCCCTAAACTTATTAAATAAAACTGGGCCAAAATCCTTTGCTTCTCTGTTCAAAACTCCTATATATATTGCAAAGTGACATAATGCAGTATATTTTACCTATTCTGGTGGTAAGGATACCCCACCAGATAGGATTTTTGTTGCAAGGACACTGTTGAAAAACTCCACAAAATTTATGGCTACAGAATTATATGCTTTAATTCATATTTCAGGGGAAACAACCTTCGATGTAAGCTTTAAAACAGCTCGAGGGTTAGAGCGTTTCTGGGTTAAATATAACCAACTAAAGAATTCTTCCTTATGGTCTCCCTTCATTATAACTCCTTTATCTAAACCAGCATATAAGGTTGTTACAATACTTTTAGAAATGAATGTGTGAGTGTACAAGACCTAATAGTGTGGTTGAAAACTCATTGTATTCTATTAGAAGATCCTGTTGCTATCCTAGATTCAGAAAATATTTGGACGGGGGGTTGGAAAGTAAAAGTTATGTTACACACTACAAATGAAGGTCCCACACATTTACCTAATTCTTTTTTATGCAGGACAGCCAAAAATGTGTTACAAATGTGGTTCACTGGAACATCTCAGTAATGCATGTAACTTGGCAAGATGTATAATTTGTGGGGAATTAGGTCACTTTAGCTCATCATGCTTAAATGAAAGTAAATGTAATCTATGTGGGGAGTTGGGGCAAACTTTTCAAAACTGTATTGCTGCAGCACATAATTTACCTGAACAAGCTGATGGAGCAGAGCAGCATTTGTTGATTGCTTTAGCGCAAAAGAAAGCCAGTAATCAAGGGGTTTCTTCCTCTGTTTCTGCTCAGAGCATAACGGTCTCTCCAGCGCCACCTCTGGAGCAGAGAATTTCGGTAATGTCAGCACCCACATTACCATACAAACAAAACCAACTTCAGGATTAGTGGAAGAATTAAATCTAGCAGAAATCCAAGTGCCTTTACCACAGACCTCCGCCCCTTACAGCTGAAGCCTAAGACCTTACATATGCCCCCCCCAACACCTAAGCAAAGACCTGGAAACAGAATCACCAGACAATCTACTAGAGAAGCAGTTGATAAACTGATGCCCCAACAATCTCCTGCTATTCCAACTTGCAACAAATTTGATATCTTACAGTCAGAGCATTCAGACATTGATTCAGATGCCTCCTCTATAGATTCCTCAGTTCCAGAGGGTACTACAGATACCGAAGGGGGGGGTCCTCGAGGACAGCAGAAACGGAAAGCGAGGGTTAAAGTAAAACACTCGGATAAGCATTGTTGGAAAAGTCCACTTAAACAAACATAAATGACTGAACCTTTCACATTTCATACTATCAATGTAAACAATATCAAACGGATAAACAGACGACATATGATCTTCTCGATACTGGCCAATTTCCATCTGGGATTCTATTTTTTGCAGGATACATGATTGCATACTCTGCATGAAATACAAATGGCCTTGAAGGACTGGTGTCTGGGGCCTTTGTTCTGGTCACTAAGTACAGAACCCTGTGCTGGCCTAGGTATTCTTTTTAAATATCCAGATATGAAAGTTTTGAAACTTTTGATTTATTCTCAGGACAAATTTTAATCCTAGACATCCTTATCCAGGAGATATCATATTGATTAATTAATCTATATGCTCCACAACAAAAAGCACAATGCTGTAAACTTTTTCAGACCCTTGAACCTTATTTACATACCTCACATACTATCATTTTTGCTGGAGATTTCAATTGTCCTTTGACTGCGAAACAGGGTAAACAATACTGTGACTCCAATTTATTATCTACTATCATCCACAAAGCACATTTAGTAGATTCGGTCTATCATTTAAAAAAAAAAAAGGTTCTTCCCACATCTCATAAAGGTGCGTTATTTTCTCGTATTGATTATTTTTCTATTTCCCCTACGGTATCTTTACGGCAGGTGGAAGTATTAGCTCTTGAGTTTACTGATCACCATATTATTTCAGTAACTATTGGACTGGTTACTGGACAGCAAAGAGGATGTGGATTTTGGAAATGTTATTCTTCTTTGTTTTCACATCCTCAATGTTTTACACAAATACATGACTTTATTCTAGTGCGTAAAACTATTTTAAGTTTAGTTTTTTTGATAATCCAGTACTCTGGTGGGAAGATACTAAACAGGAGCTTATTAAGCTATGTACACAACTTGGTAAAGAGGTTTCGTGGTCAGAATATTTGTCCTACTTACAGAATAGGAGAGTACTACAACAATTATACTCAGTTTCTTATGAAACAGGTCAGAATTTAACCACTAAAATTTTTCAGATTACAGAGAAAATGGTTCAGTTTCATGCTAACAGAGCGAAAGCTCTGCTATTTCAACAACAATTTAGAACTCAAGGCGACTTAGCCACTACTTGTCCTTATGAATATTGGCAAACCCAATTGAATAAAAAATCTCTTTCTGCTGTCCGAGGTGCCGATGGGGTGGTATATAAAGACACAAGGGATATTATTAATTTGTATCTGATTATGTTTCAGACATGTTTCATCCTCTTTCGGCCTCTACATCAGGATTACAATCCTTTTTAAAGGACTTTTCTATTCATATACTAGAAGAGACAGAAAAGAACCTTTTGACATCAAATATCTCGGTGGTAGAACCGAAAACAACACTATCCACTATGTCAGGGAAGAAATCGCCAGGCCCTGATGGTATTACAACAGAGCTTTTGAAATTTATAGGTAACTTGTGTCTGGAGGAATTGACTTCAGGTGTTCAATGAAATTCTGACATCAGAACTTGTCCCACTTTCCATGAATACTGGCAGTCTAACTTTCATATATAAAAATCAGGACAAATTCAATTTAGATAATTGGCGCTATTACACTTTTAAATTCAGATTTTAAATTACTAATGAAAATTCTAGCGAACAGACTTTCCCTTGTAGCTGATAAATTGATTTTTTTAGCACAAGTCTATGCTATCCCAGGAAGAAAAATTCAATCGCAACTTTTTTTTCTACAAGAATTGGTGGAGCAGGGAAAAAGGGGGACTCTAGAGGGTTATCTCCTGTCCCTAGACCAGTCCAAAGCCTTTGGTAGGGTAAATCATGAGGCTTTATGGTTGATTTTAACACATTATAATATCCCAGACACAGTGATCCACTGGTTAAAAAGTATGTATCGTACAGCAACAATGTGTCCAGTTATTCAAGGTTGGAAGGGTCCCCTTATTGCTTTGAAAAGGGGTGTGTGACAGGGATGCCCACTCAGCCCCATTCTGTATGTTTTTTTTTTTAGATCCTCTTTTACAGAAAATTAATGGTTCTCCTGAAGTATCAAGTTTAGGATCCCAAGAACAGATTTTGCCAAATAAAATTATAGCTTATGCAGATGATATGACACTTATGGTAAAAGATGCATCTTCAGTGTATATGAGTTTAGCTATATGTACAGAATTTGGGACGCTTACAGGAGCCACATTAAATCTGAATAAGTGTTCTGGCCAGCGTTTGCCATATAATTTAAACACCCAGGAATTTATTGCTGGCATTTCTATAACTTCAGATCCTGTGAAAATGTTAGGTATTTATTGGGGTAATGTAGAACTGGATTACTTTAATTGGGAAAAAAACTTGCATTAGGTCGAAGAAAAGTGGCTTTATGGAATAAATGGAAGTTTGGAAAGAAGAAAAGGGTTTTTCTTATTAAATCCTGCTTAATTCCTGTTTTTCTATCTGAGTTATGTTTCCCTCCACCTATATCCTAGAAGTTGGGCTTTAGGAATTTTTCAGGCTTCTTGGGAAGCCGTCTGAATCCATAAAGCAAAATATTTTTTATCTTCCGGTTAATCAGGGAGGCCTTAATATGATAAACCCAATCTTGTTCTTTAATAGTTTTTTATTTCTGAAAATTTTCGACCTTTATTGTCAGAAGAACCATGCAGGTGGGATGTCATGTTACAGATAAATTGTAGGATCTGGCTTCAGTTATGGGAAGCACAAGCTTTGAAGTGTTTTAAGACATCAGCAATGGTTCCAGAATATATACGAGGTACCTTTCTGCGTCTTAAACAATGGAACTTATTAACAATTCATGTATTAAATTTATTGAGAAAACAGCTGTATTTTCACTTATTGGAAACAACTTGTCAGGTAGAGGCTGTGTTTATAAACTGCCCATTACAGTATAGACCATCTCTAAATTTTCTGAATAATAAACATATACCTACCCATGTATGGATTTTCATTGGCTGCCTGCCATGGGAAAATAAATGTTAAATCTAATTAAAAACACAAGGCACAACAAGACAGACTCTGTGTTCGCCAGATTGTATTCAACAAGAAGAAACAATAGAGCATCTGTTGTTTTCCTGTTCATTTATATCTGGGTTTTAGGCCTTTATGGCACAGACATGGAGGGAGGATATTTTTTTAACTTTATCCTGGGACAATCTAATGTTTGGAATATTTGATAGCACATGGATGAGTAAATGGAATTCTAATACCTTACAAATAGTGGTCACAGTTATCAAGTGGCAAATATGGTTGGCCAGATGTGCCTTTACTTTACAGCAACAAGAAGGCTCATTACCTGACTTGATACATAAAATAACACAGCTACTGAAAAACATCTATAAAGCCAAATACATTTCTTTGTCAAACACTCAATTGATGGAATTATGGATTGGATTCCCTTGGATCACAGACTCAGATGTTCCAGTAACTTAAATAAAGTTACTATGGAAATGGTGATTTACTGTATTAATTCTACATAATTCTCTCACTCTTTACTAAGATTCAGTGGAAATAGTAAGACCTTGAAATATAGTAATGTGGGGAAAAATGAGGGAAAAAAGGGGGAGAAGGAAACGGGAGGGAAAGGAAACAAGAAGGAAGAAAACGACTATCTGCAAATTTATCTGTCTTCGGGATATCTGGAATTGTACAGATTGTAGATTCCTTCTCATATTAGAGGTATTTGATATAGAGGGGTTTTCTTTTCCCAGCTTTTTTTCTACTTTTATACTAGGGTGAGGGAGGGGTTACTATAGTTGCTGTGCGGTCTAGTACCAAGATTAGGTGATTTATTATTATGAATTTAGGTATTCTTCTTTTATGTTCCCTTTGTTATTTTGGTTTTCTGTATGTTAAGAAAATTGACTTGGAATGTATCTTGATAGGATTTTTTGTTAGGATCTAAATAAACATTACCCTACTCTTATAGTGGAGGGAGAGATGGGCTATAACACTTATTTTTTTGTTCAGGATTATCATATAAATTACTACTTGTTAATGTTTTTTGCTTTCATTTGCCCTTTTTGGTTTTGTATAATGTACTACTGATTTGGTATGTATATTGTCATGATTTTAATAAAAAAATTCCCCTACTCTTTTCGATAAATGCCATGGGATCTTTAACATCCACCTGAACTACCACCAATCCAGGCAGATGGGACCTCGGTTTAATGTCTCATCCGAAAAACAGCACCCCAAAGTGCAGCTCCTCTCTCATGCTGCTACAGTGTCAGTACTGGCATGCTTAAGTGCCAGATGTGAGGAATTGAACCCACAAGCCTCTGATCTCCCGGCCTCAGAGGTGAGTGGGCTACCTACTGAGCCACTGACACTGACATGATATATTTGACATATGGGCCCAGATATTCAAACTGTGCCCAAAAAGTGTGCAATAGCAGGAGCAAGCACAAGTCTATTGCGCCCATGTGCAACAGATGCGATATTCAAAAAAGGAGCAGGCCAAATTGCGCCTACAGCCAACGTCTGAATATCGCACAACCTGTGCCATAGCGCAACTAGGGAGGGGAAGCTGAGCAGATATGATGCGCTATGGCGCAACAAGGGATGTTCAGCTGAGCAGTCCAGAGGCGCCATAGCGCAAGCAGGGAGCCCCCCAGCTGCAGAGCAATGTAACAGCACAATCAGGGAGGGAGGAGGTAGGGCCCACCACCCATGCCACAGATGGGCACAGGAACACACAGCAGAACAGACATTGCCCCCAAGCACTGCACAACCAGGGAGGGCTGGAATAACCACTGGTCCATGGAGACAAGCAACCAACCCACAGCCTGGCCATGGTTCCCCATCACACCTACCGGCAAGCTGAGACTGGCACACAAGGAGGGCGGACCACCCTGTGCCACACCATCCCCCCCAGTGCACAGCACACCCTGCACCGTGACCCCCAGACACCCCCCCATGAGTAGTGACCACCACTGCAGGAATCCCCATGCATGCCACCACCCCCACAGTGTCAATGAAACCCTGTGCACCACAGAACCATGCAAGCCAGCCCCACCATGCGCACCCATCAGCAGGTTGCAGCACATGGCAATGCAACAGTGGCAGACAAAGTGCCACCACCACAGTCCCCGAGGTACTTCAAGAGATCGACCATGCGCTGGCACAAGAGTGACCCCATATTGAGCAGTCGTGTGAGTTGACACCTCCCCCAGTGGTACAGCGCTCCGCACCATATTCCAGTAACACACACCGGCCCACCACTGGCCACAACAGCCAGCACAGACACCCACAGTGGTGCGTGGAAGCATGCACCACACCAGATGCCACACAGGGTCTGAACAGACACCCACCCATACCCAAGGGCACAACAACACAGGGACGCAGTGGTGGGGCAACCAAGCCCCCATTGTGGACCCATGTAAGCCGTGTACACACAACCTGCAGTCCACCATGGCACTGGAGTGCCAACCACCCTGCGCAGACACCATGGACCAATACCCCACCATGTGTCATCTGGAGCACAAGCCACAGACAGTGGGGCACATCCCCTGCAACACACACAAGCCACAGCATGGAGGTGGGACAATGACTGTGTTGCCCACAGTGCCACCTGAGCCAGGCATGCACCACACCAGTGACATGGGCAACCCAGCAAAGTGATGGGTACAGTGTCTGCCCTGCAGGGAATGCCACCACTGACATGTCAGCAGATCATGCAGGTCACAGACAGGCATGTGTGTCGGCTGCACAGGCCATGGATGGGCCAATGGGTGCACCATGGACACAGAGCACGCACCATGGACCACTGCACACAGTCATCCAGTGCACGGCGAACAACACACACAACACAGACACTGACTGATATCTACCCCCACACCATAGACACCTCCACAGACACACACACATACCCATGACTGCACCACCCCTGATGCCATGCACACCACTGCAGCTGAGCACCTATAGCCTGCTGCAAATCAGAGACCACCACGGTATTCATAGAAAAGTAATATGTATTATAAAAATAAAGAAATCAACTATTTACATGAACAAGAACTATATACATTTTTTGGGGGACACAAAAGGTGGGGGTGGGCAGGGGAAGGGGTGGACAAATGGGATGGGATAGGAGGGTGTGAGGTGGGTCCGGGGGATGGGAGGTCAGGATCAAGGGACTATTGTCACCCACACTGGTCCAGGCTCTGGCTCCCCCTCACTCTGTGCCTCTGAAGGACCCCCGATTCATCAGTCTGTCTCAAGATCGACACCGTCTCCCGTGCCAGGGTGAGGAGTTCCTGCAGGGTGTCCCTAATTTCCCTCAGATGTCTCGTACCTAGGACAAGGGAGCACAGTTAACAGGTGTGAATGCACAACCCCATACAGCCCGCCCGCTGTGCATGGCATACGGCCATGGGACATACCACTGTGATGGTGTGTGACCAGCCGCAGTGATCACGCCCACAGGACTTGCCCACCCAGGCACATACAGCCATGCAGAACGCTGCACACACCCACCAGCCAAGTCATGCACAGCACCACCGTGTCAGTCTAGTGACATGGCTATGTGGTGCAAAGGCAGTGGCACAGCTATGCACCCAGTGCACGCATGCACCACCAGTGACGCACACCCAGACATGCATTGCCACTGGACAGTGTTGACTGTAACCAGTGGCGTGCATGGCAGTGATGTCAATGAATGGTGGCCATGCCCCGCTGCCCACCTTGCCACACAGCATGCAATATTAATCATGGATGTCTGTCACTCGCCCTCATCGGGCTGGTCGGGTGGCCGTTGTTGACCCTCGGCCTGCCGGTGGCTTCCACCACCCTCACGCCATGCGGCGTGCGCCGTCTGGGCCTGTGGGGACAAAAAGTGAGAAGAACATCAGTGCAGTCCGAAGCAAAGTCCCCTGCCCCAGGGTGTGCCCCCACCCAGCCAGACCCACCCACCCCACCCCTGTGAACACCGCCATGGCCAACCCCATACGGTCCCTCCACTATGTGCTGGACACAAACAACAGTGTGACTCATATGGATGATAACAGTGTGTTGATGGAACCTCTACCTGGATGTGGTACTGTGCCCCTCCTGGCACGTGACCTTAGTCTGGCCAGTAGCTCCGGCTCCCTCCTCTGCAGGTCACCATATCGGTGCCTGCACTGCTCCACTGTCCTGCCCCTGCCTGTCACTGCCTTGAGGGCTGTGGCCACCTCTTGCCACACCTGGGACCTTGCCCTATCCAGGGGGGCCTCCCCAAAGAGAGGCCCATGGTGTGGCTCAACTGTGGCCACCAGATTGGCCAATTCAATGGCAGACCAGGGAGCAGCCCTTCTCCGCGCCATTGTGTTTGCTATTGTAGGCAATATGGCGCTCTGCAGTGCAGTACCCCATGTGCAGATGCTGTGCGGTATAGCGCTGCCATTCCCTATCGTGCTGTTACCGAACAGCGCGATAGAGGTGCACCTATGCCTGACGCATGGCGCCAAGGGGGCCAAGGTCAAGGGTCCCTGGCGCAAGGCCACGCACAGTGCCATCGGATGACAAAGCATGTAGCGCGATTGGCTGCCTGTGCGCCAGTGCCACAGCGGACTATCGGGCAGTTAGGCCATTGCGCCTATGAAGGCCCATTGCCACAGCGCCATGTAATGACCTTCGCTATAGCGCCACTGGCACAATGGTGGCCATGCCCTGCATTGCCTACCGTGCACAGCACGTCATCAGCGTGGCAGAGGCCTGCATCAGAAACCTGGGCATGCGCAGTGAGGTGTACTACGCATGCCACAGAACTGCGCCAGTGGCTCAGCACGTTCAACACAATTGCGCAAAGCACAACAGTGCGATATTCAGCCGTCATATGCAAATCATCCGATCAGCCATTCAATGGCGCAGCACTGCAATTTGCATCTAATTAAAGTTGCTCCTCATTTGCATAGATTGCACTATAAAGGTGCGACAATGTGCTGCAGTGGCCATAGTCGGTTACTGCAGTTTATTGGTGAGTTGCATGCTGTGTGGGAGTGTGGACTGTGGATTCAGGGACATGCATGGGACTGCACAGTCACAGGTAACAACTGCCATTCTTACAGGCTACATAATGACCGAGCACGTTCTAGAGAGGAGGACAACAGTGGTGGGAGGAGGAGGAGGCCGAATTTTACTAAGGCCGAAACCGAGGCCCTTTTCGAGGCCTGCCTGGCTCAGGAGCCACCACTCAGGCCCATGTTGCTGCATGGGAGGAGGTGGCACGTGCTGTGAACCTGCACGGCAGCCACCTGCGCTCCGTGCAGGAGTGTAAGAAGAAGATGGGTACAGACAGGAGGAGGGTAAAGGAGAAGGTGGCTGCCATCAGGGTGGCACGTGCTGCAACAGGTGGGGGACAGCCGGAGGTGGTACAGCTCAACCCAGCAGAGGACAGGTTTGCTGCAAGCATGCACCGAAGTGCCATAGAGGGAGTTCCGGGCGGTGGCTTCCAGACGGGTGGTGGCCCATCTCTGCATGGTAAGTCATTGTCTGGGGGGAGGGGGGCCGGGTAGGTCACACGCAGTAACGCGACTTTGCTTTCTCTTACAGATCCTGAGTGTCTGCATGGGTCAGTGGTGGTGGGCCTGTCCACTGCGGACAGTTGGACGGAGTCGGAGGTGGGACCATCCACCTCCACAGGTATGTGTGGGTCTGTACGACAGTGGGGCTGCCTATCTGTCCACACTGATGTCATTGAGACAGGTGTGGAGGAAGCCCTGCCTGTGTCCCAGTGTGCTGGCATCCATGGATGCCAGCACGCTGTGGCTGTGGCCAGGGCAGAGTCCGGCACCAGCGATGATAACACAACCGTCATGGGCAGTGACACGTGTGTGCCACAGGATGGACACACAGCAGGACAATTCACGCCCATGGATGTGGCTGGTGCCGCCGTGGGGGCCTGCGTGTCAGTACAGTCCCAGGTTGTGCCTGTCAGCACCAGTGGGGCAGCACTGGTGTCTGTTCAGGACAGTGGGACTGTTGTGGCCACTGCGGAGGCACCACTGAGCCCTGGGGTGCAGCAGCCGGAGGGCAGCATCAGCAGTCACCCACCAGGCCTGGGGTACAGGGGTTCAGCAGAGGCATCTGTGCACTGCCTGTGGACATGCCCATACCTGGTCCTGGTGCACAGCACCCACCCTCAGGGGTGCTGAACATCAGGCCCTTGCACACTGAGGGACAGGATGCCAAGGAGTCTGATGACCTCTTGGACGAGCACACCCACCTACTGTGAGCATTGGTCCAGCAGCAGATGCAGCTTGCAATGTCCATGGAAGCACTGTGTGTGGCTCTGTAGTGGGCCGAGGAGCGTCGCAGCAGGGACACCGAACGGATCCCTGCACGGATGGACCGTTTGCGGGAGGATGTGACCACTGCCATTGACAGGCATGCACAGATGTTCATTGCTGTCATGGCCACAATGGGCACACAGTCAGGTGCCCACATGTCGTGGACACCACACAGTGCACTCTCCACCCCTCATTCCCAGCGTCATGCGACTCCCACCCTGTTGACGCCGGGTTCAGCTGTGGGCATCCTGAGCACTCCTGGTGCAGGCATGTTCGGTGTGCTGCAGACCCCTGCGCGGGCACGGTCGTGTTCACGCAGTGAAACCCCTGGGGGACCATCGGTGCCACCCCATGAGGCCAGTGGTCAGCCTGCCAGTGCTGGCGGGTCTCGGAGGGGCCTCCCATGCATCCGTGGTGGCCATGGCACTGTGTCACGAGACTGACCTGTCCCCCAGCATGGCTACTGTCTGGTGCTGCTTTGTGTATATTGTGTGTTTCAGTGGGCGGTGCACGGGTGGGTACCCGACCCTGCACGCAGACACACAGTCCACCTCCACACCCTCCCAGCTGCTGTCCGCAGTTACGTGTGGATGATGATGCCTGCATTGCACTGTACACCAAAGTGCAATGGTGCCCAGCATCTGACACACGCACATGGACAGGCAGTGGGCATGGTGGCCTGTGGACATGTGTGTTGCTAGGGTTGGCATTCTGGGTCGGTGTGCCTCGTGCCCTCTGTGCACGTTTGGTGCATTGTGTGTGTGCATGTGTGTGTGTGTGTCCATCCACGTGGCATGTTAATCCTCACCCATCCCTGGTTGTGTGTGTGCTTGTGCCCTGCCACTTCCCTTGATGACATGCACCCCTAGTGTGTGTGTCCATGCATGTTTGTGGGTTGTGCCTTAGCCACTGGTGGTTGCACATGGCCCCATGACTTACCTGGGTTGGCTGAAGTGCTCCTCCATGATGGTGTCCGGTGCAGCTGTGCCAGCCGGATCAGTCGGGGCCCGGCCGCCAAGGGGCTGCTGCCTATCACCATCGCTCACTGGCATCCTCATCGCCCCATCGCTGTCCCCTCTTGACCTGCACGGCTATCCCACATTTGTTGGCCATGTTGTGCAGGATGCACAAACAAGGAATATCCCACAGGCCTTTGAGGGGCTGTACTGTGAGAGCACCGCCAGAGGTGTCAGGCAACGGAAACGTGCCTTCAGCATCCGAACACCGCTCGATGACATTGCGTGTGGTGGCATGTGCCTCACTGTAGCGTTGCTGCGATGGGGTCGTGGCCGCCAGTAGGGTGTGAGCAGCCAGGGACGGAGGGGTATCCACTGTCACCTGTGTGTAGATGGTGGAGGTTAGTTTGGTGATCAGCATCACCCTGCCCAAGCCATGTAGGCCACTACCATGGCACCTCCGGCCATGCCCCCCCAGGCCCTAGATTTGTCCATTTGGTTTGCATACTCACCCACTAGGTGTCCAGTGGGGATGTCCCCACTCTCAAATCTGTGGCACAGTGCTGACTGGTGCCAGATGAATGAATCGTGTGCTCCCCCAGGGTGCATGGCACAGACATTGATGATGATGCGCCCCCTGGCATCACACACCACCTAGCAGTTGATGCTGGAATAGCTCCTGTGATTCATGTATGAGGCCCCCTCATGGCCAGGTGGTGTGCATATGGCCACATGGGTGCAGTCTATTGCCCCTAGCATGCCAGGCATACGTGCTACCCTGTGGAACTCCTGTATGTTTGCTGTGCGCTCCGCTGCTGTGCTGGGGAAATGGATGTACTCCTCAGCATGTGGCAGCAGTGCGCTGAGGAATTGGGTGAGGTGGCATGATGTGGCTGACTGGGTTATGCCTGTGGTGTCCCCAGTTGGTCTCTGGAAGGTACCCATGGCAAGCAAGCACATGTAGGCTGTTACCTTGGTCTCCAATGACAGGGCATGGCTCCGTCGTGTGGGTGCCTGCATCACATCACTGCACAGCTCACAGAGCCACCTCAGCATTGCCCTGTTCAGGCAGTACCAGCCCCCAATCTCAGTATCTGTGTACAGCTCAAGGCTGGTGCGGGCTGGGTACTGCCTGTTGGGGGCATACCGCCAACGGGCTCTTCCACGGCCATGTCCCCCTGCCGCCCACCTTCTCACCCCCCTCATTACGGCCTCCATGTGGAAGGTGGCACTGGCCATGTCCCTGGCTTGCGTTCACCCCCACCGACAGCTGTTACTTTATTCCCCCCGCTGTCCTGGCTGCTACCTCCCCTGCACTGGGTACACCTGCCTGTGCTGGCCTCTGAGCTGTGTGGCTCCCCACACCTTCCCTGTGCCTGGCTGTTGCTGTGGCCTTTCCCTGGCCTGCTCTGTTCCTGCCACTTGCCCTGTCTGTGCCTCTGCCTCTGACACATGTGGCTTCCCTGTAGCATTCTTGCGCCTCTTCCTTGCTCCTTTTTATTTTGGCTCATTTCTGCTATGGGGAAACTTCCGCTTGCTCCACTGTTGCGCATTGGGCAAGTCTTTGAATATCACACTGCACCATTTATGCATGGTTCCTCCCCCTTCGGTTACGCATGCCTTCATTATCATTGCGCGCTGTTGCTCAGCATGATTTCGGGGCACAACTGCCTCCTGCTGAATATCGGCAGAATGGCGCAATTCAGACTTGTGCAGGCACAACCCTATTGCGCATGGCTCAACTCTTTGAATATCTGCCCATACTGTCTAAAGATTGCTGTTATGGAATGTTGTTCTACAATTATGCATATATAGTCAGACACCAATGCATTCTTAATGAACAATAGCTATCAGATCCATCACCACCGAATGCACAGATGAGACTGCTGCAGGGCAGTGACAGATGCCATTATTTGATGCCTCACATATATTAGGGCCTCACAGCATGAAACACTGCCAGAGGTGGGTGTGGTGTGTTGGAACTGTCATATCATGCTGTTGATGCCTTACATGCACATAATACATACACAGAATGATCTCCTGAAAGGAGGAGAGTAGAGGCAAGATCTGAGGTTGCCACTGATGCCTCACATACATGGACTCTCCACACAACAGGAGTTGTAGTAAGGCATGGACAGAGTTTGTCATTCTCATATCACATACATGAGTGCCTGGACATCAAGAACTGCTGTGTGTGTAGTGCACAGACTGAGTCAGAGGTACTCCATAATGCCAACCATACATTATGTGCCATTGATGCATAACTTAGCTGAAGTGCATGCATATCATGCAATGTTGCTATGGGAATGCACAGGAAGATGCACACAAGGAGGACTTCCATACATGAATTATCTGGACAGCATAAGCTGGTTTTGGGGTGGCGGGCTACAGGGTCACATATTGAAACTGACAGCATATAGACATGAAGTGCCAAGACAGAATCAGATGATGCTGGTAGTCGGGGTGTGTTGTCAGCTGTATAAAGTTAAGACTCATACTGGGGAATAGGATTGATGTGTTACACATTACCACAATGAATAAAGTCTTCCATCTCCTCACAGGAGCTGCTAGACTCACGCACATCTGTGATCTCTATACCATGGCTGGTTGGCTACAGCTCAGTGGAAGAATCAGGTACCAAACCTGTCTCCTTGCCAAAAAGCCTCCTTAAACCTTCTACCACCAGGAGTCTGAAACCTACTGGCCCTTCCCAGAACACAAAGCCAACCAGAGCGCTGCCTCTGAGGTGGTATTCCATGTGCCAAGGTGCAGACTACCTCAGCTCGGGTTTCTCATACTGAGCCCCCTCTGACAAATGCGCTACCTCAGGACATCTGTGATGCAGCAGTGATTAGCTCTTTTAAACACAAACTGCGCCAACACCTTCTCACCATGGGTACCTGTGCCTGCCCCTCACTAAATCCCACCTCAAGTCAGTAATCCCATTGCTGTAGTCTGCAGCTACTCTCTAGCACTTCTTAACCCTATCACTATTCTACTGGGTATCCCGACCTTGCACTTCACTGACCCACTGTCCTCTTCCATGGTGCTGCACTCCCCCACCTCTTTTCCTACTCCTACCCTGCACCTCCTACCCCAATCCACCCCTTCCTCTTACCATTACCTCTCCATCTTCTCCCCCCTTCTCCTCCCTCTGTCTACTCTACTGATTTTTGTTTCTTCTTGATGCGGGCATACATTGTACAATGCCTCAGTATAGAGTAACCATGAACTTTACCTATATTGTTGTACCATTACATATGTTTGTATATTTGCTACCAAACCACTCTGTATTTGAACATTTATGTATCACTCTGTACTTGTTAACTGGCATGGAACAATTAACGAGCATCCGCTCATTGGTGCTATCAAGATTTCAAAATAAATAAAAAACTACACAACAACATTATTTCACAACACTTCAATTAGTCTTGTTGATTTCAATGGATATATAGTTTCAGATAAAAGTTACCCAATTGGTTCTAACCATTATTTTTCCTGCAACATACTTATAATGTGTTTGAACATGTATTAACTTTACATTTTCTGATTAACTGTGCCATAAAATTACACTTATATTTTTTACAATGTATTATACACTAAAACAGTGTTCTGCTGTTATTCAAATTCATAATGAATGACTGCAAAGAAATAAACATATGAATCTGAAGGCTGTATTGCTGTTGTATCACATCTGTTGATCAGAAAAAAAGGAAAGGTCTTAGTAACTAGATGTCTATAATTTCAATTTAAACTTTCAATGACCTTTGACACTGTTGTATGAATAGTGCTGACTCCAACATGCAGTATTTCTAGTTATTGGATTGCTGCAGTACATCCCACTAATAAGGTAGTAGTAATAGTCATACTCGTGTCAGGTATAACATATACAGCCCTCCTTAGAGTGTCTTACTGAGCTTTGAAAATGGCTCATGGGTTACATGTAAACATTTGTTTGGAATTACACAAAATTAACAAAATGAATAAAGAAATACACATTTGTTGTTACATCAGTCACTATACTTCCTAGCTATTACTTGTTTTTGACCCCACCCACCACCTATACATACACTTAGACATTTTACTTCCAGTTACATCAGAGGCTGATATGTGACAGGTTAGGTACGTCACTGGTGTATCAACATATCCTTAAATAACTTTGATGCTGCAGTAGTGAAAGAATATGCACAGACTCTGCAGTGCTGCAGCTGCATGTGTGTAAAATGGTGGTGACGAAAGCAGGAACACAGGGAGGGATGGTGTTAACATTATTAGGATTATTGCACAGTAGTTTTCATGCATTGAGGCAACATATCATATTGGGATGGGCACAGGGTCATTATGTCACACGACATAAGAACACAACAATGTACCATGCTGTATATTCAGAGATACATTGCTGCTGCTCAAATAAACTGCCAAAACACATTTCAGAAAGCAACAGGTGGTATCTTTCTTTTCTGTGGGGGCTACACACACCCCCATTATGGAGGGCTGTGCCCAAACCCACCCCATTAATATAATCAATCTGGGGTGAGGTTCAACATAGGGGATGGGGAGAAACACCAGGGGAGCAAAAAAAAGAAACTGCACAATGCGGTTTAGCAAAAGTCTGGGACCGGGATTCAAGCCACTGTCCACAGATGCACAGCAACCCCTACACTTGTGGCTCATCCTGCTGAGTCACAGCAGCAGCTCGGCAGACCACCTCCCCAACGGAGGTCTTCACCTCCATGTAACTCCTCCTCCCCATCCATACATGATAGGGTACAAAACCGCACATACAACATATGTGTCTTGCGGGGTTCTGTACCCTATCACGCTAGTGCACTACGTGGTATGTTCCGTGTGGTCTTCCATGTGCAGTAATGTATGTGACAACTTGACCCAGTAGGTTGGGGATGGGAGACAATAAGGGAAATCCATGTTGCAGTGTCAGTCTCATATCAGCACAATATTGTGAACAGAGACACCCACACTGACATAACTGGCAATACACAAATGAAAGAACAATGGAATAACAAAAATAACATTTGCCTAAAGTATTTCTGTATATAACTTCCATAACCTTCAGTGAATCATACATCAAGATGGAAACCATATTTTATGCATTCTGACAGATCCTCTTCTGAGAGCAGTGTTATAATGCCAGTTAGACTACTTAGTGTAACAAAAGTATCGCACTTACACTAAACTGAATTATGCCTCATGGAAACCAGTATATGTCTCTGGTGGAATCTTATTATCTATGGCCATAACTGCGCATGCTGGTAGTACTTGTAGATTTTTTTCCCCAATCACTGCCACACCCAGTAAACAAATCAATGATAAGCCATATATCAAAGTAATCTGTAATGAACCCAAAAGAAGAATTATACAGTCTGCATGTCCATGTACCAAACATATACAATTAGGGAAAAAAGGAAAAAAAGGTGGGGGAATCATAAGACTAGCTCAGGGGGAAGGATGATAGAGGAGGATGGGCAAAAACCAACCATCCTCAATGAGTACTTTAGCTCAGTTTTTACTAGGGAGAATGGTGGGCCATTGCCAGAGAGTGGTATCAAAGTAGCCATTAAGAGGGTCTCAGAAATAAGGCAGCCAATATTTACTAGCAAAATGGCCCTGAAAGGGCTGGCAGCCCTAAAGACAGAAATATAGACAAGGCCCTAGGACCAGATTGGCTGCATCTGAGGATGCTCAGGGAATTGGCAGTGGAAATGGCTGAACCCCTGGTTGGTCTATTCAAGAGCTCACTAAAGGCGGTAGTAGTTCAGAAGGGTCTATGGGAAGTGCGAGCAAGCAGGAACTACAAACCTATCAGTCTTACCTCTACTGTGGGAAGCTGATGAAGTCACTAGTCAAAAGAACCTGTTGGACTACCTGGAAGCAACAGTCTCCATGACAGTTAACAGCATGAATATGTGGCAGAGAGGTCCTGTCAGGCTAACCTGATAATTTTCTTTGACTGGGTGATGAGGGAACTAGATAAGGACCATGCTGTCGATGGCTCTACTTCAACATAAGCAAGGTTTTTGACTCAGTGCCTCATAGAAACTTGCTGAAGGATGGATGATTTGGGAGTAGCTAAGGTATAGTAATCTGGCTAGGTAATTGGCTAAAGGGAGGTAGCAGAGGGTAGTAGTCAATGGAGTTAAATCAGTAAAGAGTGAGGCAACAAGCAGGGTAACTCAGGATCCGCCTGTCCGGTCCTCTTCAGCATGTTTATCAGTGACATTGGAGGGATTACACTGCAGGTTGTGTCTCTTCACAGATGACACTAAGCTCTGTGGGAGGTGAATTGTGAAGAAGAAATAGAGTAAATGCAGAGATTTGCAAAAGCTAGAGGAGTGGTCTAAGGTTGGGCTGTTGAAATTCAATACCAAAAACTGCAAGGTTATGCACCTAGGGAACAAGAACCCCAGGACAGAGTACTGGATGGGAGGAGTGAGACTTGGTACTACAACTGAGAAATGAGACTTCATCAGTAACATCCTAAAGCAATCGAGTCAGTGCAACAAGGCATATAGCAAGGCTAGTTGGATGCTACAGTGTATCAGCAGGAGTATTGACAGCAGAAGGAAAGGGGTAATATTACCTCTTTATAGATCTTTGATGAGGCCGCACCTGGCATACTGTGCCCAGTTCTGGAGTCCTCACCTCAGGAAGGATAGAGATAAGCTGGAGACCATGCAGCAGAGAGTAACTAAAGTGATTCAGGGCCAACAGGGCAGGTCCTATAATGAGTGCCTCATGGCTCTGAAAATGTACTTATTGTAGACCAGAAGGCAGAGGGGAGATATGATAGAGACCTTTAAATTCCTAAAAGGAATTAACAAGGTGAACGGCAGGGAACTATTTAGCTTGACTACTGATGTGAAGACACAAGTGCAAGTGTAAACTAACAGGAAGGAGGTTCAGGAGGGATGTGAGGAAGTACTATTTTACAGAGATGGTAGTGGAGTCATGAAACAGTCTGTCAGCCAAGGTGGTGAGTACAGAAACCATTAGTGGTTTCGAGCATGGTTGAGACAGATGGAAGGGTATAGTGGTTGCTCAGTGCAGCAGTACCAAGGTGTAGAATTGTGGGGAGGGTAGGACTTTGGAGGACAGTAGGTCCCAGGGCTAAATAGGAACTCAGGCAGACTGGTTAGACTGTTGGCCTTTTCTGCCATCATTGTCTATTTTCTATGAACCACATAAATGGAACAACAATGAATACTGATTATTTCATACCAGTTTTTTTATATTTACACTGGTTTCAATGGTCCCAGATTCACTCTGATGTGAGCAATATGAGACCAGCATATAAAGCATGACAAAATTAGCCACCAAAGTAAGATTGACTCATTAGCTGATTCATTATCACCAACAGGACTATCTATTTCTATATATTCATAGAGACAAGATGATACATCTCCGTCTAGACACATATTTTTGAATCCTTGTGCATCAATTATGCTACCCTTTGTTTCACATTTTTCTGACACTGCAGAATGCAACCAGTAACACCAGTTTCAATAACATTTGGCCTGGCTAAACAATTACCACAACTGCAACTGTACAGAATGAAAAGTATACAAGATGTATTAGGGCAGGATTTTCAAAAGTATTAGATTGCCGCAAGCCCAGGTGCATTGATGGAACAACGCATGGGGCTTGCGGCAATGTAATGGGATTTTCCATCTCGTGTGGCAGTTGCTGCAAGTTAGGCAACTTTTTCTGGTATAACTTGTGGCAATCCCGGGGGCTGCTATTACAGGGCTTGTGCCAGATATTTGGTGCAAGCTGCTGTAATCTGTGGAAACTGTTGCAACTGTGCCAGAGATTGTAAAATTGGGTGTAGTTGCAGCAAAGGGTTTGGCGCACCACCAAAACCTAAGTGCTGTGGCATAGGGCTGAATTCAAGCCCTGCACCACGGTTGGAAAATCTGGCCCATTATATTAGAAAGAAATTAATATAATGCAATTAATACAATGTTGATTTTTGTTTGTCATTTGTTTGTAATTCAAAGTTTATTAAAAGTTTAACATACAATACACCATGATCACATAATGCAGAAAAGTATGAATATATGCTTTCGGCAAAACCATAAACATAAACCTAAACCCCTTCCTTTCCCCATACCCCCACCACCAACTCCAATACATCAAGAAAGAAAGAAAACACCCAAAGAAAACCCTTCTACAATATCCCACCACCCCAACCACCCCTCCCTCCCTGGTTTGCTTCTCCAGAGCAGTGGCTCATTCATACCCTTACCCTCGGGATCTATTGCATTATATTGTTTGAAGAGAATAAAGGGTTAATACTTGGGGCCCAGATTTTATTAAATTTATTCATTTTGTTTCACAGACTGGCTGTCATTTTTCCTCTAAGATTAGCCAGAGCTCCTTCAACCATTCAGCATATAGTATTTCTTCGCTATCTTTCCAATATCTGAGTACTAATTTTTTAACCGACATAGACATTAATGCCATATGATATTTACGTGTGGTTATTGGGATTTCAGAATAGTCTCCTAAGAGGCAAATTCTTGCTGAAAACAAATCATGAGCCCTAGCAGGGGATCTACATTTTGTTTAATTTGTGACCATAGGGAGGCTTTCTTGGGACAGAGCCAGAAAATGTGCAATAAGTTGCCCTCCTCATGGGCACACCTTACAGTTGGCAGAAGAGGCAATACCAAGTTTAGCCATTTTTTGGGGAGTATAGTATAAATTGTGCAAAATTTGGAACTGCATGAGTCGGAGCCTGTCCTGCATGATAAATTTGTGACACCCTTGCCAAAGTGTCTCCCAGTTAATGGGTATCTCAGGAAGGAGCTCCGCCCAGTAGTCTGATGGTCCAAAGGGTTTGGGATAAATCCAATCATATAAAACATTCAAAATCTTTGCTATGGCATGAGGAAGGCCTGCCATTTGAACTAGATTCGCCCTAAAAGGAGGGCATTTGGATGGCTGGGCCATCATCCCTATGACCTTCAAAAGTATGTGCCGCAGCTGGAAGATTTTAAAAATATTAGAGGTCGGAACTCCCAGCTTGTCTAAAATTTCTGGTGATGAAAACCATTCCGCTTTGGTCTCATTCCAAAAGTATATAAGTTTAACCTCCTTGGCCTCACGGGAGCCACAATGGAGAAGAACCTCCCATCTATTTTAATATTGGGATTGCCTATCAACGGTTGCTCTAGATCTAAACAGTGGTTGTATTTTATAAAACTGCAAAATTGGGAGTGTACCCTCACAGATGTTGCAATGGGTGTCAAACAGAGCTGCTTTTGGAGGTTCTTGGGCTTCACAAAACGCAGTGCCGCGGGAGAGAGATTATGATATCGGATTAGGGCTGATTCTATTTTAATCCAGAGGGGTTTATACCCATAGGACTCTTCCAGATCATTTAACTTAAGCCACCTTAGGTATTTGCTTGCATGGCTGGCCCAATAATAAAGGCCAACATGTGGCACGCGAAGGCCACCTTTGAGTTTTGGGGCCGCTAACTTGTGAAAAGCCAAGCGGTGACATTTTCCAGCCCAGATAAAATTAGTGAAGATGCTATGCACTTTCTTGAACCATGACTGAGGTAGCCATATATTCAAGAGACTCAGTAGGTAATACTGCCGAGGGAAGACATTCATTTTAATGAGGCTGATTCTACCCCAAACGGTCAATGGAAGAAGGGACCACCTATTTAAATCTTGGGTAATAATCTGTAATAAGGAATCCAGATTGTTCTTCCGCAACTGTGCAACACTTCTTGTGAAAGCAATACCTAAATATTTCAATGACTTCTTTTCCCAGAACAGACCTAGTGCGCTAACTTCATGCTTCATCAATCTCTGATTGAGAGGGAAAACCACAGTCTTTTCCACATTTAATTTGTAATTAGAAAACCAACTATACTCTTTAATAACTTCCAATAAATGTGGAATAGATTTCCCAGGGTGAGAAATTTGAAGTAAAAGTTCATCTGCATAAACCGAGACTTTAACTTCAATACCTTGTATGGTGATACCTTGGATCTTAGGACTGGCAGCCAGTCTTCGAATGAGTGGCTCCAGGTACAAATTGAAAAGTAATGGGGATAGGGGGCAACCTTGCCTGGTGCCCAAGCCCAGGGAAACAATTCGGAAATACACCCATTGCATAGAACCCTGGCAGTGGGGGCCTTATAAAGTGCCCGTATCCAGTTTTGGAAATCTGGATGAAAACCGAAAGCATGTAATGTCCGGAAAAGGAAATTCCAATTTACTCTGTCAAATGCCTTCTCGGCATCCAGGGACACCAAGGCAGCTGGGTATTCCGCATCCCTGGACGCCGAGAAGACATGGGCCAGGGTGCGTAGATGGTCACTGGCTGACCTCCCCTTCGTGAAGCCCATCTGTTCTGCTCCTATTAGATCAGGAAGGACCACGTTGAGATGATCTGCTAACAATTTACTCAAAATTGTAATATCCTGATTAAGTAAAGATATAGGCCTATAATTGGCCATATACACAGGAGCCTTATCAGGTTTTGACAGTAGAGTTATCAAAGCCTCAAACAGTGTATCATCTGCTATTACCTGCAAGAATCTGCTGGAACAAAGAGTGGAGTAAAGGGCCAAGTTGCTTTGCAAACTTTTATAAAAATTATGAAAACTCATCTGGTCCGGGGATTTATCGAGGGAAGGCCATCTATAGCTTTTAGGATCTCTGCTTCAGTTATAGAAGTATAGTGCTACTTGTTGCATTTCTGAGATAGAAGGCAGATGAGATTCAGCTAAATAGAGATCCATATCTTTAAGAGGAGGGGGTCAACTATCAGGCAGTACAATAATTGGAAAAATTTCTGAAATTCTGCTGTAATTTCTTTCTGGGTATTTACCAACACACCATCGGAAGACCAAATTGAGGCGATAAACCTAGCAGATTCTTGCTGCTTAACTCCGAGCAGCTAGAGGTGACCTGCCTTCTCCCTTGGTCAATATAAGTAGCATTCGATTTCAAGATCAAAAATTCTGCCCTCTCCCATAGAAGGTCCAGTAGGAATCCTTTAATTTTATAAGTTCCAACTGAGTTTGTCCGATGTATGGGGTACATATTCCTTCTATAATTCTAATCTGATTGAGGAGCTGTGTTAATTGCTGCCCTCTATTTTTTCCTCTTTGATGCCACTCCAATCAACAGTCTCCTCAGATAGGCCTTTAAGGTGCCCCATTCCATATCAGGTTTCGGTGGTGTTGAGATTAGCAGATCACGAATTGTGAGATGTGACTACTAATATATTTCACTGTATTTGGGTCCTTTAAAGTTGGTTATTAATTTTCCAATGACCTTCCACTTTTGAAATAGCAGCCAGAGAGGCTGACAAGTAACAAGAGAGTGGTCCAATAGAGGTCCTGGCTGTATGGATGATTCTACAACCCCCGATAATAATTGCTGAGAAGACATGATGTAGTCAATCCTGGAAGACGTTTTATGAACTGGAGAGGTGAACATATAACATCTATCTGAGGGGTGTAGAGTACGCCACACATCACACAATCCCACCCTGTCCCACATGTCTCTTAAAGCCCTTTGGGCCGGTGAGAGGCCTCTGAACTTATTACCTGTATGGTCTACATTGGGGTCAACCACTAAATTTAAATCATCACCCAAAATCATAGGAACTGCTAAAAAGGGGGCTAGTATGTTGATTAATTCCATATAAAAACCTGGGGAATCAGTATTTGGTCTGTATATACTACCCAATAATACTTCCGTAGTGTACATTCTCTCTTGAACTAGTATATACCTCCCGTGGGCATCCCTGATAAAGTACAGTTATGTAAGAACTTACCGTAACAGTAGATCTTCGAGAGAGACTCTTGCAGTAGGTAATTACATATAGGACTGATGCCAGCTGGTGGCAGGACCCCACAGAAAAATTTCTAGCTAGCAGTCCCTGGTGAGGGACCGCCCCCAAGTCAGGTGACCAGTGTTATGCAACGTCGGTATAAAGGGGCGGTCCGATCGCCGCTTCCAGTTCTTTCCACCACAGGCCAGGAAGGCCCGGACGAGAGAGAGCAGATGTTTCCATTCCTGGAAAAGAAGTTGAAAAAGCCTAGGGGAAGGAGGCGGGAAGGTATTACCTGCAAGAGCATCTCTTGAAGATCTACTGTTACGGTAAGTTCTTACGTAACTGTACTATCTGCCGAGAGGGCTCTTGCAGTAGAGCAATTACATATAGGACTGAATCCCAAGCAGTCTGAAACAAATAAGAGGCACGGGAGGAGGAACCTCAGAAAGAAGCAGTAACCCGTGCAAGCCTCAAGACAGGCCTTGCAAAACAACTAACCCGAAAGCTGGCTCTCGTGAGAGCAATGTCAAACTGTAGTGTTTTGTGAGGTATGTGAACTGAAGTCCAGGTGTGACAGCAGAGATGTCTGCCGCAGACACATTCTTGAAACAAGCTGCAGAGAACCGCTACTCCATGAGTGGAGTGACCTCTGACTTGACCCGGAAGGGTTTTGTTGTACTTGTCATAACAGAAAGTGATACAATGAGCCAACCACTTCGATAGGCATTGCTTGGAAACAGCATTGCCTTCCCTTTTGTGAGCAAATGAGATGAACAACTGATCAGTCTTTCTGAGATCCTTTGTCCTGTTGGTGTAGTATCTCAGAATCCAGTGAACATCCATGGTATGGACAAATATTCCCCTTGGTTACAGTACTCGTGAAAAGGCAGGTAACTCTATGGACTGATTTAAGGTAGACTCAGCTACTACTTTAGGTAGAAACTTAGGATTTGTGCAAAGAGCAACTCGTTCTTTGTGAAAAATCAAATAGGGGATTTTACACATAAGGGCCTGGAGCTTGGAAATTCTTCGAGCAGAAGTAATGGCCACCAAGAAGAGCATCTTCCATGAAAGAAACTTCAGATCTGCAGTTGCTGCAGGTTTGAAGGGGGGAAGAGTAAGTTTCTCGAGAACAAAATTCAAGTCACAAGGTGGAGCAGGAGTTCGGATAGGGCGCCTCAGATGAAGGACCCCTCTGAGAAAGGTCTTAGAAACCTCCAGTTGGGCAAAGGCTTTATCTGCAAAGGGAGTATGGTAGGCTGAGATAGCAGTCATGTGCACCTTTAAGGAGGAATGACTGAGACCAGGTCGGAAGAGATGACATAAGTATTCCAGCAGAACAGTCACTGAACAGGAAAATGGCTCCACGTTCCTGGATGTGGCCCAAATGGAGAATCTCTTCCATTTCATGGCATAAGTGGACCTAGTGGAGGGTTTTCTAGCCTCCACCAAAATCTCCGCCACTTTTGGAGAGATGCCAAAATGGGATTGGGCTAGGTCTGCAGAAGCCATGCATGAAGTTGAAGGGACTTGAGACCTGGATGGACCAGGGTCCCCTGATCCTGGGTAAGCAAACTTCGAGATAAAGGAAGAGGAAGAGGAGGAACCTCTGGTATTGTTGTGAAGACAGAACCAGATTTGCCTGGGCCAGAAAGGAGCGATCAGAATCATTCTTGCTCCTTCTGTGGATAGCTTCTGCAAAACTCTTGGGATCAGAAGGATTGGGGAAAAGGCATAGACAAATCTGTCCTTCCAGTCTAGAGACAGAGTGTCACTCCAGAAAGCGCCTTGCTCTGGAGCGAGTGAGCAAAAGCTGGAAAGTTTTGCGTTTAGGGGAGAGGCAAAGAGGTCTACCTGCGGAGTCCCCCAAAGCTGAAAGATATCGTCGAGCACCTTTTGATCCAATTCCTAGTCATGTGCCCTGGCAGAGGAGTGGCTTAGTTTGTCTGCCAGGGTGTTGTCGACTCCTGGAACATGGATCGCCGTGAGGTGAAGGTTGTGAAGAGTCACCCAGTCCCAAACCCTCATAGCTTCCCTGCATAGAGGGTAGGAACAAGTTCCTCCCTGCTTGTTGATGTACCACACCACGCACATATTGTCCATCTGGATGGCTAGGTGGCTGGGAAGAATGTATTGGTGAAGGGCTTGGAGGCGTATAGCACAGCTCGAGTAGACAGGCACACTGATGTGGAGAGCTGGTTCCAGTCTGGACCATAAGCCCTGGGTCGATGAGGGCCCAGATGGGCTCCCAACCTTGCCCTGATGCATCCATGGTCAGAGTCTGGGAGGGGAGGATGAAGAAGGGGCCCCCTGAAAAGGTTCTCTTGAACCATCCACCATTGCAAGTCCCGTTGCCATCGGTGAGAATCAGAACTAGTTGATCTAGGTCATCTACAAGTTGATCCACTGGGGCCGAAGAGTCCACTGAGAGATCCTTATGTGGAGTCAAGCTTGGGGACCATCAGAATAAGCGACCACCATGAGCCCCAGAAGACGGAGGACTGACCTCGCCGGAACCCTCCTGCTTTTTGATAGCAGGGAAATCTGGGATTGAAGAGAGGCCACCCTGTCTGGAGGCAGGAAGGCCTTGCTCACTGTCGTATCGAGGATAGCCCTGATGAACTGTAGTCTCTGGAAGGGATCCAGATGGGACTTGGAATGGTTGATGGTAATACCCAGGCCAGTGAAAACCTGCTGGGTGAAGGAGAGAAAATGCAGGAGTTCCTCCCTGGATGAGGCCGCAGAGGAACCAGTCGTCCAGGTAAGGAACACCTGGACTCCCACTGTCGCAGGGTGGGCCGCTACCACAGCCAGGCATTTGTTAAAAACTCTGGGCACGAGGAAAGACCAAATGGGAGTGCTCTGAACTGGTAGTGGTCCCCTGAAGCATAAGCGAAGATACTGCGGTGAAAGGTGAATGGGAATGTGCAGATAGGCATCCTGCATATCCAGTGCACAAAGCCATTGACCCGGCTGAAGAAGAGGCAGAAGGCTCTGCAGAGAGCATCCTGAACCTTTGATTCCACATAAGGTTCAAGGAGCTGAGATCTAGAATGGGTCTGAGATCTCCGTCTTCTTTGGGACCAGGAAGAAATGGGGAATAGCAACCCATCTCTCGAAGATGAGAGGAACAGGTTCTATGGCCTGCTTAATGAGAAGGGCGAGATTTCTTCCTGGACCATGGAAGATGGTCTCTGAGTATGACGACTTTGGAGGAGGGTGGCTGGGTGGTTTCTGAAGAAACTCTATGGAGTGCCCTCCTAGCAAGCTGCACCACCCAGAATCCGTGGTTATCCTCTCCCAACCCGGAAGGTGGAGGAGACTCCTCCTACCTGTTCCTCTGGAGGATCCGGAGGCAGTGGGAGAGGAAGGAGTCAGGTGGTGTGGGGCAGTGATGCAGCTGAGGCACCCACTGCTTTTTTTTGGGTGGAGGGGCCTGGCAGCTGCAGGGGGCCCGACATTTTAGTGATCGCCTTCATGGGGTTTCGCTTGAGGCCAAGTCCGTCTCGCGAAAAGGGCCCAGGCGCTGCTGAGGATGGGGATGGTACATGGAATCCATGGATTTCAGGGCCGTCCCCTTCTCTTGCAAGTCGGTGATGATGTCTTTGACATCACCCCCGAAAAGCACCGAGCCCCTGAAAGGTGCCTCTTGAATGGCGGATTGCACCTCTGGACCAAACCTGAAACGAGGAGCCAGGCATGACACTGTAGACTTACGGCGAAAACGGAGCTCCACCCAGCAGTGTCCACTGCATCTTATGTCACCCGTAACATGCGGCGACTGGCCGAACGAGCAGAACGGACAAGATCTGCTAGCTCCTGTTTGACTTGGGAGTCGGGTAAGGAGTCTAGTTTAGATTCCGCCTGGGTAAGGATGGCCTTCTGGTACTCCCCCATGTGGGCGATGTAATTCAGGGCCTGAATTCCCAGTGTGGAAGAGGTGTAAATCTTTCTTCCATACTGGTCCAGGAGGCAAGATTCCTTATCTGGAGGAGACAAGCTCAAATGTTTTGGATGTGCCGACCGGCCATAAGCGGCACTAATCACGACTGAGTTGTACGAGGGTGAGAGTCAGGTAGTCTACACCCTCGGGAGCCTGGTATAGCCTGTTGGACTTCTGGGAAGTGGGGCTAATGCTGGCCAGTTGTTTCAAATCGTGGTAACAAGGTGGGCATGAGGCTCAATCAAGGTGGCACTAAAGTTGGAGCTGTCACGGGCAGGTCCAGATGCCAGCGATGTTTTAGGAGCACCACTGGTGAATTTCCTGGATTTTCCAAGGAACTCCATGAAGAATGGATCCTCCGGAGACTTCGGGGGTCCTCGGCGGGACTTAGATGGAGGCGGGGCTCGTTGTCTCTCTGGAACATCCGTCAGAAGAATCCGAGGAATCTGAGAGGGAAGAAGAAGCAGAAGAAGTAAGACTCCCTCACATGACTAGGGAGAGAATGGGTTCCTTGGGTGGTACCCGTGAACACGTATCCTGCCCCTCTCTGGATCAGATGGAAGAGCCCTGAGTCTGGAGGTGGTGAGGTGTGCCACCTTGAACGTCACAGGGGCTAGGGGCAGCACCGTCATCGTGAGGCAGCTCTCTACCTCCTTGGTGAGCTGAGCCTTGGCCTCAGTCCACCAAGAGGGAAGTCTCCTGCAGATCCACCAGTGGCGGGGGCAGTGGAGGTGGAGGAGGAGGAGGGGAAAAGAGTACAGGTTGTACCACGTGGGTGAGTATCCATAACCTGGCTGCAGGAAGCCCAGCATCGGGTACTTTGGCGTCAGAGGAACCGGCGTCGGGTACTGCGGCGCTGGATACTGCGGTCCCGGGTACGACGGCTTCGGATAAGATGGCGGGTACCCAGGAGCTGGGAGAGCTTCCAGAGCAGGCGGCCCCATGGGCGGATCCATGTTAAAAGGCACGGGTGGCGGAGGGCCCGACGGAAGGGGAACATCCCCTGCTGGCATCGGCAGAACTTGCGTCGGAGGTGCCGGCGTCGGTACCGGCATCCGGGGGGCCGACGTCAGATCCGGTTCCATCGGAGGAGAGTCTGACGGAGGTGGAAGATCCCCCGCGTTGCCCGGGGAAGGAGGAGAAAAATCCCCGGGGTCAGGCTGGGGTGAATCGGGCTCCCCAGACGGCAGCGAGGCTGCAGGAACCAGGAATGCGATGGGCCGAAGGGGGTCCATCGTCAGTTCCATCGCCAGGCGTACATCAGAGGGAGCTGGCGATGCGGCTTAGGGCGAGGTCCCGGCAGGCGCCAGAGGAGCTGGCGTCCAGCTTATGGGAGCCCTCACCAGAGGTGGGCCAAGGGAGAGGGGTGGCCCGGTCCGATGGGGAAGTGGTCGTGCGCCGCACCAAAGGGTCAGGCATCTTATTGACCCTCTCCATGCGGACATCAGAGGAGTCAACGTCCGACTTAGAGGAGTCACCCATGCCAGTAGGCCGCGAACCTGCGGCCGAACCGGGGGCGGAGGCCTCCATTCACCAGGCGCCCGCAAGAGCCTGGCGCAGCCAGACAGGTGGGCCGACGCCTCCTCCAAACCCTTGGAGGCTGCCGTCGAACGGTCCCCCGGAGGGGATGTTACCTGAGCTGCGACTCCAGCGGGAGATGCGGTAGAGGAGGACTTCTCCCGGTGCCTCTCCTTGTCCTTCTTTTTCCGATGTCCTTCTGGGGAAGTGAACACCTGCCTCAACTTTTTCAACTCTTTCTCCAAAGAAGACATCTTTTTCTTGAGGAGATGGGCTTCCAGGGACTTTTGGCACCGTTTACAGGTGGCCGCATAGAAGTTGAGGCAATGCTGGCACTTGTCGACCGGGTGATCGGGGCCTAGGCAGAAGATGCACAGGGAATGGTCATGCCTTGTGTGGCAGTTAGGCGCCTTGAGTCGCACTTGTTTTTGTGCTAGGAGGGTGTGGGGCGACATACACTGGCGATGTACCTGAGCGATTGAAAAGAATAACTGATTTTCGGTAAAAAAAAGCGACAAAGACAGGGCTGACAAAACACAGAACTTTACTGAGAGGTGCTGCAGAAGCTAATGGCAGGAAAGAACTGAAGGCAGGTGACCGGACCGCCCTTTATGCTGACCCCGCATGGCGCCGCCACCTGACGTGAGGCGAGTCCCTGCGTCGAGGGACTGCTAGCTAGAAATTTTTCTGTGGGGTCCTGCATCGCCGCATCAGTCCTATATGTAATTACCTACGAAGAGCCCTCTCAAGTAAGATCTTTAGATGGTGAAAATGGGACATTCACGCTTTAGCAAAATCATCACCCTGCAACTTTGTGTGTACCCTCAGCTACGTAACACTTGCCCTATTTGCTGCCTTCTCATCTTGAATTCTTCTGAAATCAGTAGATGGGACTCTTGAATAAAAGTGATATCAGACCTTAACAACCGTAAATGCTTCTGGACTTGGTATTGCTGATCTTCCGCTTAACTCCTTTAACATTCCATGTGGAAAAACTAAGTTACTGATCATGGGTTGATATATACAGCTAGTAAGCATTTCTGGGCACTTTCTCAGCAAGCTCTAATCCTGTCTACTCAGAGGAGGGAACCACCCTGTGAAGAGTTACGTCGGGGTTACCCTGGGGCTGGCTGCAATGTGAGGACGATGCTCAGGGGCCAGATAGGTCGGATCACGCCATGGCATAAAATCTGAAGGAGTGGCTGGGGTGGAGCATGCAGGGATAAAGAGATACAGCAAAAAAAAAAAAAGAGGTTAGAAAAGTCTAGGGAATATGTTCATCTTAATTAGATTAATTTTGCCCCAGAGGGAAATTGGAAGGAGAATCAAGTTCAATTTGTGGGTAGATTGAATCTAAGCTGAAATGGGAACATATGCTTCAATGTACCATCCCCAACATCTCATGGAGTCAAGCATGGAAAGACACTCATAAAGGTACCTGGATGCGTGGTCACGACTGATTCAGAGCAAATCTCCCATTCCTGATACAAAACCCCAGCTGTCCTTTACAAAGCTAAACTTCTTGATTCTGACCACTGCTGGTACTGCCAGACCAGGGAGAGACCTAGCTCACGTACTTTGGTCCTGTCCTAAGATACAAAAACTCTGGAGAGTTTGTACCCTGGCGCACAAGTCCTACACAAACACATTCCCAAGGGCCATTGTTTTCTCTAGGGATCCATACAGATCTCCACAACTGACCCAGCAGGAATGCAGATGGTTAGCCCTGCTGGCCCTCCAAACCAAGAGAGCCCTGGTGTGTAAATGGTGTCAACTACCACCCCATTCTCCATGAGGTTGAGACCTCATTGTCTGTCCTAGCAAAACTTGACAGGTTGTCTCTATCACGCTCCAACCAGATGATTAAATTCCAGATGTGCTGGGCTCCTTACTTGAGTTATGTGAACCCACCAGAAGGGATGGGCTGAGTACTCACCCGATAGGCTGGATCCAGCTGTGTTTTCTCCCTCTGTTATGCTCAGGAATAAGTTTGGCCTACAGTTGTTGAACACGCTTATGGTCCCTGAGAGCATTGACCCAAGGTGTCAGGAAGCAGAGTCTCAGAGATACCAGAATGTCCCACCCAGGAAGGTTTTGTTTCATAACTCTTAGGTCATGTATTATGAACACATTTAGCTCACTCTGTTGTTGTGTCTAGGACACCTACTCGAATATGTGACTAGGCTCACTAGACCCATAAGCATACTGGCCCATGGATTCTTTGTTTGCTCCTCTTTCTGTTTTAGAGGTTGAAGTTTCGGGATAACAGAACAAACTCACATGGTTGGACTCAGGGACAAGATACAGATCTTGAACCATGATAGAGGTAAAGAATATCCTGATTCCTGTCCCCTTGCCAATGTCTCCATATGACCCTGAAGGGTGAGTAACCTTCTTTGTGTATTTCAAGATAGCTCCAGGTCAGACACCATCTGTCTTACTTATGTGACCCCCCTTTTTTGAGGGTGGGGCCCCATAACGAGGACTAGAGCAAGGTCACTATTAATTCATGGTCTCACGTTATGTGACAGGGTAGTTAAGTTTGTAAACATGGTTACCACTACTGCAATAATATGATAGCCATCTTATATATTTGCTGATATGTGCTTGGTGTTCTAATTGCTCTCCCTTGCTCCCTCCTGAGTTCCCTCTACCCTCCCACCCTTCCTTGCCTCCCCTTCCCCTAACAGTCTGTGATAAATTATGTGCTGTATCATCTCATATTGTTTGCATGATGCTATAAAAGGAAAATAATAAAAACTTTACAACAATTTCTGGTAGATGCTAAATTCCTTGTCAATTCAATTCCCAGATATTTTAGGAATCTTGTTCCCAAAAGCCTTAATTCAGTAATGGGTGTTTGAGAAACTTGTGATTAAGGAAATACTACAGTTTTACCTACATTTAACTTATAATTGGACATCTGGCTATATTTCTCAATAATTTCTAACATAGGAGGAATAGAGGCAGACAGGTGGGACAGTTGGAGAAGGTCATCTGCATAAGCAGAGACCTTGATTTCCTGGTCCAGAATAGTTATTATTTGGATCCTCCCATAATCCATCAATCAATGGATGAGGGGTTCTAAATATAGATCAAAAAGCAGGGGTGACAGGGGGCAACCTTGCCTGGTACCTGACTGCAATGGGAAAGGTTTGAGGTCACTCCATTACCCATTACCCTCGTCGACAGGGAATGATACAGTGCTTGTATCCAGTGTTGAAATTCTAGGGAAAATCAAAAGCTTTGTGGGTCTGAAATAAAGTTACAGTCCACCCTGTCGAATGCCTTCTTGGCGTCCAGAGATACTAAAGCTTCTGGAAAGTGTGTGTCTCTGGCGCCATGAAACATGAGACAAGACTCGAGTGGTCAACAGATGACCTCCCTTCCATAAAGCTGACCTGCTCGGGGCTAATCAGGTCCAGAAGGATAATGCTGATGTGGTCAGCCAGTAGCTTGGTTAAAATTTTTATATCCTGATTCAATAAGGATATGGGTTGATAGTTTGTAACTAACTCAGGGTTCTTATCGGCCTTGGGTAAAAGAACAATTAGGGCTTCAAAAAGGGTCAGGTCCAAAGATGCTCCGAATGAAATATACTGGTATAGGGGTAGTAGTAGGGGAATTAGCTGCTCTTGAAATGTTTTGTAAAAGTTGGTCAAGAATCCACCTGGACCCGGTGTTTTATCTATGGGGAGGCTTTTAATGATTCTTGCCAATTCTGAATGGGAGATGGGATCTATGAGTGCACTTTGTTGTGTTTCAGAAAGAGAGAGTAGGTTAGATGCAGCCAGGTACTCATCTAGGGCCTGGTCAGAAGGCGGGTTGGACATAGGACTATACAGGTCTTGATTGTAATTACTAAATTCAGCTACTATGTCTGAAGGGGATATTTTCAGTGAGCCATCTTACTGAGAGCGGATACTTGCTATGAATCTGGATGACTCCTGTTGTTTTATCCTGAGGGCTAAAAGGTGCCCTGCTTTCTCACCCTGATCTGTGTAGGATGTCTTAGTCCTCAGGATTGCAAATTTTGCCTTCTCTCTCGAGATCTCTAAGTAAGCATCTCTTAGCTAAATCCTGTCTAAGGGTTTCTGGAGTAGGGAGCTAAAGTGGCTTCAATTGTCTGGATTGGGGAATGAATGTTTAATAGTTTCTGCTCCCTTTTCTTCTTTATTTGAGAACTCAGACCAATTACGATTCCTTTAATATAAGCCTTGAAGGCACACCATTCCATGTCTGGCCTGGTGGTGGAATTACGATTAACAATGATAAACTGATCAGTATGTTCAGAAAGGTATGTGGTCTTTTCAGGATCCTTCAGCAGCTGATTGTTAATCTTCCAACGTGCCTCTCTCTAGGGAAGGGATAAAAGGGAAAGGTAGCACACAACCAGATAATGGTCTGAGGGTACCCGGCTGGATGGAAGATTAGAGAACCCCAATCAGTATTATCTGAGATAAAAGTAAGTAGGCAATGCAAGAGGCAGTTTATGAACTGGGGAGGAAAAGTATATCCCTTTCCGTGGGGTTAAGTACCCACCAAACATTGCACAGACCAACCTGATCTATAAGTTCATGGAGGGCCCATTGAGCTAGAGAAAGCCCCGAGGTGTCCCGAGCGATCTAAGGTGGGTCAAATACCAGATTCAGATCTCCACTGAGTATTATTGGTATCAGAGAAAGGGGTAAGAATATTAACCAGCTATGTGAAGAACCCAGGAGTCCACATTGGGCCCATAAATGTTTCCCAGTAGAACCTCTGTCGATATATATTGTGCCACAAACCAAAATAAATCTGCCCTGGGACCCTGACCATCTGGATGAGTGAAAATGGAATTTTCCTGGCTATCAAAATCATGACACCACAGCTTTGAGTGGTGCCCCAGCTGAGAATACCTGACCCACTTGTTGTCTCCTCATCCAGATGGCTTCGGAATCCAGCAAATGGGATTCCTGAATGAGAATAATGTCAGCTGCCAATATAGACAAATGCTTCAATACCTTATATTGTTTCCCTTTCTGTCTGACCCCTTTGACATTCCAGGTAGCAATTCTAAGGTTATTATCCATGTGATATGGCGAACGTAGATTAGAGAGCAAGTCTCAGAGCTTCTATCAGTATTACCAGTACCTTTTTCAACCCTGGATCTTTGTTATCCCCCCTCCACCCCCACCTTCCCTTCTAACCATCCCCAGTCCTCGGAGCCCAACAAGAAAAGAAAAATCAAGTCTGTATTTTTGAGCCTTTCTAGCCCACCTGCTTCCCCTTACTGTTATGAACTTCATTCCTCAGAACCCCTTCACTATTGCTCCCTCCCTCCAGCCACCCCTAATTGTTCCCTGTTCTTTCTCTTACTGCATAGAAATTGGGAAAAGGAAAACCCTCTGGACATATACTATAAGTCCTGTGATCCAGACCAGTAAAAGGAAAAAAACATGTATCATATAGGTACGGTACAGCCTCCTCCTGTGCCTTGTAAAGTTCTTATAAATCTATCCCAGACTACCTGCATAGTTTATATATCAAACACAGAAAATATGAGGCCTTGCCGCTGCTCTAAATGTCAAGTATATAAGCCAGTGTCCCAGCCTGTGTATTTGACCCCAAATCCCATATTCAATCTCCGCTAGTGAGCAGTCTGCTAATCTGACCATTCATGAAGGAGTCCAACCACAAAATCCAAAGAGACCCTATTTTAGCAGTGACTTAACCTAAAAGGAAAAATTAAGAAAAGCAAATATTGTCAGACACTGAACTGGGAAAATAAACCAAACAGTAGAGCCATTGCTGCATGGCTTAATGGACTACAGTTAGCTCCTTGTAAAATGGGAGACACACTCCCTCTGGCAGTCCCAATGCGCTATGAACACTGCCTGGGTGGAAAGCTGGTGTTGCACAACTATGCGCAGTCTCGAGTGGTTCCCGCAGATAGTCTAGTTAGGTGGTGGAGCACTGCTTCTCACTGGCAATTCGCAGTAATTTCAAGTTCAAGTTCAAATTTATTGCAGGAAAGCTCCATTGAGCAAGCTCATTCACAAGGAGGTCCTAAATCATGTACACAGACAGGAGACTTAGCATAAAAGAGGAGACATATAAACAGCAAAAGTGAAACATTATACACATAAGATTAAAATGCATCAATTCATGTAAGTACATCATACCAAAAAGAGGTATAGTAAGGTTCATATATTACCAGGTGCTCAATTACTACAGTGCATGGTGGGAATTATTAGCATAAGATAGAGGTTGGTAGAAAATGTGGGGACTGTGCGAGACAGGAGAGATTAATTAGATAAGAGTAGTTAAGTAGATAATGCGGGGACTGTGTCGAGACAGGAGAGAGTAGTTAAGTAAGAGGGAGGGGTTAAAACTAACAGGAGGAAGTAGTAGAATAAGATGGAAGGGTAGCTAATGAGTGGTGAGAGGGGGGTGAGGGCTAATGAGAGTAGGGGAAAAAGGATATAGATACAGAAGGTAAGGATAGGAGAAAGTTTTGAGAATAACTGCATGGTTTCACAGTCTGTCGAGCGGTGATTCAAGGTGGATGTTCATACTGTAAGTGCAGGGAAGAGGCTTAAAAGCATCTACAACTATCTTTTAATTTGGAAGCAGTTAAGTCGTTGAAGAAATTAACCGAGACCACACTGGATAGTTTCATGGTGGATTGGAGTCGGTTCCAGATTGCTGAACATATGAAATAGCACCTTTACCAAAGGTGGTGCGAGCCCTAGGCACGTCAAGGAAGATGAAGTCAGATTTCCTGAGAGAATAAGCACAGTGGGAGATACTGATGAGAGATGTGAGGTAGCTCGGCATTTTGTTCAGGAGTAACTTGAGGGTCCAAATACCAGCATGAAGCAGGCGTCTAGTGGTAAGTGATGTCCAGCCAACAGCTCGTAAAGGTCACAGTGATGGGTTCGGTAGGGGGAATTGGTAATGAACCGCAGGGCGCGGTGGTAAAGTACGTCCAACTTGTTTAGGTTTGAGATCACAGAGGAGCTGTAAATTAGGTCCCCATAATCAAGTAAGGGAAGAAATGTGGCCTGCACGAGCCTAATTTTGGTTTCAGTTGAAAAGAGGGACTTGTTTTTGAAGAAGAATCCAAACCTAGGCTTCAGCCTTCTGGAAAGGTCCTCAAGGTGATCACTGAAAGAGAGTTTGTTATTTAGCCAAATGCCAAGATATTTAAATTTGGGGATAACTTCCAATGGTTCGCCTAGTGAGGTAGTAATGAGGTCCTTCGCTAAACCTGGGGTGGCGGTAGATGAGTTGCTAAGAGAAAAAATCATAGCCTTAGTTTTCTTAGCATTAAGAAGAAGCTTAGCATTAATGAGGTTAGTTTCCAGCTGGGCAAAGTCAGCTTGCAGTGCGTCCTTTACTTCAGAGAGTGTAGACCCAGAAGTCTACAATACTGTGTCATCCGCAAAGAAATGTAGGTTGGATTTGCTAATATGAGAGTCAAGATCATTAATGTACAAGGAGAAGAGGATAGGACCTAGGATGGAGCCTTGAGGGACTCCCCTGGCAATCGGCAGGGAAGCTGAGTATAAACCATCAGCTTTCACTTTCTGAGTCCTCCCTTCGAGGTAGCTGGTGAACCACTGCGCAGTGGAAGGAGTGGCACCAAGTTTAAAAAGGCTGGTGATTAGTAAGTTGTGGTCAACGGTGTTGAAAGCTTTACTTAGATCTAGGAAGATTGCACCAGTGACCTTTTTGGTATCCATAGCAGAGATCCAGTCGTTGGTAACTTTAGCCAATGCTGTGATAGTGCTGTGCTTAGGGCGGAAGCCAGATTGAGCTAGGTTTAAAAGTGAGGTTTTGATATGAAGTTTTAATTGATTGTAGATCAGTTTTTCGAAAACTTTAGAGAGAACAGGCAAAATTGAGATAGGCCTGTAACTATTTAGGTCGCATGGGTCTCCTGATTTGAATAGGGGAAGGATATGGGCGGATTTCCAACGGTATGGAACTATGGCAGAGGAGATGGAGAGACTGAGAATATGTAGAATGGGGGCTGTGATATAGGCATAACCAAGTTTTAGGAAATGACAAGAGAAATTGTAACTCGAGACATACCAGTGTCCCAACATTCCCATTTGAGCCGCCATGGTCATAGCCAGATATTAAGAGCTGAATAAATGAAATAAAGTTCTAAGGACATAAACCATCCTAACACCTTGTTTCCTCGACATCAGATACAATCTTTGCAAGTTGAAGTGCCCACTTCTGTTATTCAGGTATCCGGAAAAAGGTCTGGCAGTGTGGCCTTGAGCCTTGAGCCCTGTTTGGGCCATTTGAAATAGCTTGGCAGAAGACACCAAGAGAAAGGACTGCTGTGTGACTGAACTTCTCTACTGGGACTATATTGCCCTCCTTCCCTCCCCTCCAACCAAAGCTAGTTCTATTTTTATAGGCACAGGATTTGACTGACAACAGGAACTTCCTGTTTAGGGGCAGGAAGTGAGTGATCACAGAACCACCAAGGACCCACCATCCTAGAAGGGCAAGAATAGCTCTCTGGCCCCCTCTAGCTGCTGGAGGTCTGCCTCTGAACAAGTAAGTGGTCTACTGAGAAATATGGATATTCTTGTCTCAGAACAGGACAATCAGGGCTTAAAGGGCACACAGGCAGAAAGTAAGAGAGAGAGAAAAAAACAGACGAAAGAGTAAGGATTGCAAAACAGTTAAGGGGTCAGAAATAAGACATGATTGGAGTGGTGCAGTACAGTGGCTGTGGAGCAGCAGTCTTCCGGAGATATTCTGGAGGATGCGGTGTTGTCCCATCTGCAGGTACCTCTCTGGGCTGAGGGAGGAGGTTGCTCATCTCCAGGCTGAGTTGGCCAGGATTTGTGGGACCTCCTCTACATCCAGGGACCACCAGTGCCACTGCCATTGCCTCAGAGGTTGCCAAGAAAGAGAGGCGGTTGGACCACAGTGGGCTCAGGGAGGGTGAGGGTAGTGGAACAGGCACATCCCTCCAGTTGTACCTCTCCACAATTCCTATGCCATTCTGGCAAAGTGTGGTTCCTCTATGGAGGCACCTACAGTGGAGACCAAGGAGGATGCTGGGAACTTCACACAGGAGACCCACAGGAGGGTGGCAGAGGACCCTGCAGGGGAAGGAAACAACTCCTGGTGGGGACTCCATTGTTAGGAAGGTAGTACTGGGCAAGGAAGGGAGAGGAGGTAGGTGCCTGCCTGGCCATGGCTTGGAGGGACAGGGAGCGAATCCTCAGGATTGCGAGCAGCTGCACAGGGAGGAGCTGGATATCATTGTCCACCTAGGGACAAATGACCTGGCTAAGAAAGGGTTCAGGAAGTGCAGGAAGAGTTTGTGGAATTGGGGAGGGGCCTTAGTCAAGTAGCACCGACGGAAACCTTCTGGAGGTGCTACCCATCTATGGCATAGGAGGCTAGGTGTTCCGTGCCATGGGATTCAATCAGTGGTTGAAAAACTGTGTGGAGCTCAGGGATTTGGCTTCATTGGGGACTGGGGTTCACCTGGAGTGATGCAAGCCTATACTGGCATGATGGGCTGCATCTGTCCGGGAGGGAACCAGGATCCAGGGTGATAGGTTTAAATGCTCATTGGCAAGCTTTTAAACCAGCCAAGGGGAGGCACTGGAAAGGAGCAGGAAAATCCTAGCCCCCAAACAATCACGGTAGTAAGTGTGGAACACTAACATGGAGGTGTCGATAGGGAGAAGGGCAGGGTAAATGGAGAAAGTGACAAAGGCAAGAAGGACAGGGATGGGGCAAAGGGGTAAGACCATCAGGAAATGGAGGTAATGAGTACCAATGTCCATAGTCTGGGCAACAAGCTCCTGAGCTGGTGGCCTTAATGGAAGAGGGATGCCTGGATATCGAGCAGTCACAGAAACATGGTACACAGAGAACCATGACTGGGATGTTAACATACCAGGGTACATAACCTACAGGAGAGACAGGCAGGGAGAAGAGGGGAGGTAGATCTCTATGTAAAGAGAAGGGATAAAAGCAACTGAACAAAGAGTAAACAGGAGGAGAGGAGGCACTGTGGGTCACCTTGGAGACTGGAAAGGGCACCACAATCCGCACAGGGTTGTGTACAGACCCCCATGTCAGGGGAAGGAATGGACAAGGATATGATGGAAGGCATTCTTAGAATGGCAGAGAAAGGGAGGTACTGTTGATGGGAGACCTGAATATGCCAGATGTTAACTGGAGCACATTTGCTGCAGCCACATCAACAGCAGGGCCATTCTTGATGCCCTACAGGTGGCAGGCATTTGACAGCTAGTTTTGGAACCCACTCGTGAGGGAGCAATCTTAGACCTCGTACTCTCAAATGGGGCAGTGAGAGAATCTCGGATCTAGAAGTAGGTTGCCATCTGGGGACAAGTGACCATCAAACAGTGTGGTTCACGCTTAAACTCAGCTACAGAGTCAAGCTACACAAAAGTGAGGGTACTGGACTTTAGGAGGGCTGACTTTGGCAAGATGGGAGAGTGCCTCAGAAAAGCACTAGCAAACAGGCTAGAAGGAGGTGTGGAGCAACAATGGGGAATTATCAAAACTGCCATCACAGAGGCAACAAGCCTTTGTGTGAAGCAAATAAACAAATCAAATGAAAGAAAAAGCCACTATGGTTCTCAAAAGAGGTGGCTGTGAAAGTCAGGAAGAAAAAGATAGCATTCCGGAAGTATAAGGAAACACAGAAGGAGCAGGACAGAGAGCTGTACCAGTTAAGGCAGAAGGAAGCAGGAAGGGAAGTCAGAATAGCAAAGGCCCAAACTGAGGAAAAGATAGCCAACTCAGTTAAGAAGGGGGATAAAACCTTTTATAGGTACATCAGCGAGTGTAGAAAGACAAAGGGAGGGATAGTGAGGCTGAATAGAATGAACGGTGGGCGGGCAGAGGGGGACAGTGAAAAAGCAGGAATACTGAACGAATATTTCTGCTCAGTATTCACAAAAGAGGAGGGGGAAGTGCCTAATCCAATTAACAGAAGCACTCCTGATAGGGGGGTCGATCCCAGTCCTTTCACAGAAGAAAGGTTTCTTCAAGAACTCCTAAAACTGAAGGTGGACAAAGCAATGGGTCCTGATGGAATTCACCCAGAATTCTAAAAGAATTAAGGAAGGAACTAGTGAAACCACTGGCTACTCTTTTTAATAAATCATGGGAGGATGGTGTGGTACGAGGACTGGAGGAAGGCGGATGTGATTCCCCTTCACAAAAGTGGGGCCAAGACAGAGGCAGGAAACTACAGACCTGTCAGTCTGACCTCTGTGGTAGGGAAAGTGATGGAGTCACTTCTGAAGGAAAGAATAGTTGAGTACCTAGAGGTCAGTGGAGCACAGGATCCAAGGCAGCATGGGTTCACAGCGGGAAGGTCATGTCAGACGAATCTAATAGATTTCTTCGACTGGGTGACCAAAGTAGTAGACAAGGGAAGGGCTGTGGACATGGCCTACCTAGACTTTAGCAAGGCATTTGACAGTCCCACACAAAAGATTGATAGTCAAATTAACCAGCCTGGGAGTGGGTCCCAGGGTGGTAGCCTGGGTAAAACATTGGCTGGACAACAGGACACAGAAGGTAATTGTAAATGGAGTCCACTCTGAAGAAAGGGCGGTTACTAGTGGGGTACTGCAGGGTTCAGTATTGGGTCCAGTCCTTTTTAATGTCTTCATCAGTGACATTGCAGAGGGACTGGAAGGAAAAGTATGCCTTTTTGCAGATGACACAAAGATCTGCAACAGGGTTGATACACAAGGAGGTGTGGAAAGGATGAAAAGGGACTTGGCAAGGTTGGAGGAATGGTCAGGACGTATGGCAGCTAGGATTCAATGCAAAAAGTGCAAAATAATGCACCTGGGAAACAAGAACCCAGGGAAGAATACACAATGGGTGGGAGGTAGTAACAACAACAAAACAGGAAAGGGACCTGGGGGTAATCATATCAGATGACCTTAAGGTTAGCAAGCAATGTGAGAAGGCAGTAGGAAGGGCCGGGGGTATACTGGGATGTATAGGGAGAGGCATCAGCAGCAGAAAACAGGAAGTTGTTATCCCTCTGTACAGACAGTTGGTGAGACCCCATCTGGAATACTGTGTCCAGTTATGGAGACCCCATCTTCGCAAGGATATAGACAGGATAGAGGCAGTTCAGAGGAGGGCAACTAAAATGGTGCAGGGTCTGCAAGAGAAGCCGTATGAGGAGAGACTAAAGGAGCTTAATATGTATACCCTTGAGGAAAGAAGGGAGAGGGGGGACATGATAGAAACTTTCAAGTACCTCAAGGGAATCAACAAAGTCCAAGAGGTAGCATCTTTCAGAAAAGAGACTTGCAAGAACAAGGGGACACAATTTAAAGATAGAAAGAGGCGGTTCAGGGCAATGTGAGGAAGTATTATTTCACAGAGGGTAGTGGATGCATGGAACAGCCTTCCTGAGAGAAGTTGTGGGGTCTAAAACTGTGGGAGAATTCAAGAATGCATGGGAAAGACATAAGGCAATTCTTGTGGGGGGCAGGAAGATATAGGCTGTTGGTTAACTAGGATCTGCGGCCTATCCTGTAGAGTAGGAAATGGGCAGACTAGATGGGCCTAGCGGTCCTTATCTGCCGTCAAAGTCTATGTTTCTATGTTTCTATTTCAGGATCTTCATAAGTTTGCCAGCTACCCGCGATTAAGATCTGGAGCCTCGCTGGATAGTTCATCTGGGAAATCTGACCTCGCAGCGATTAGTTTAGACACTAGTGGATGAAAAGCCAGTCTGCATTGTTGGATAGTGGCAGGGAGATCTTGTGCGACTGAATCCTAGTTCCTTCCATTGGACCTCCTGTAATTCCTCACTTTAGATAGGAAATGCTGGCACTCGAAATAGTTTAGGAACCTAAAGATCAACGGTCTCGGGGATCCAGTGGGGTTGGTCTGAGTGCCCTGTGTGTACTGCTCAATCACATATTTGGGCCCAAATGCAGAGGGCCTGCTATTTTCTACAAATTTCTGTATAGGAACACAGAAACATAGACTTTGATGGCAGATAAGGGACTACTTGGCCTACCTAGGCTGCCCATTTCTCTACCTACAGGATAAGCTGCAGATCCTAGTTAACCAACAGTCTATTTCTTCTACCCCCACAAAAATTGCCTTCTGTCTGTTCCATGCATTCTTGAATTCTCCCACAGTTTTAGACCCTACAACCTCCTCAGGAAGGCTGTTCCATGCGTCCACCACCCTCTCTGTGAAAAAATACTTCCTCACATTGCCCCTGAGCCGTCCCCCCATCTTCAAATTGTGTCCTCTTGTTCTTGCACATCTCTTTTTCTGAAAGATGGTACCCTCTTGGACTTTGTTGATTCCACTGAGGTACTTAAAAGTTTCTATCATGTCCCCCCTCCCTCCTTTCCTCAAGGGTATACATATTAAGTTCCTTTAGTCTCTCCTCGTACGACTTCTCTTGCAGACCCTGCACCTTTTTAGTTGCCCTCCTCTAGACTGCCTCCATCCTGTCTATGTCCTTGTGGAGATGGGGTCTCCAGAACTGGATGCAGTACTCCAGATGGGATCTCACCAACTGTCTGTACAGGGGGATAACAACTTTCTGTTTTCTGCTGGTGATACCTTTCCCTACACATGTCAGTATCCCCCCTGCCCTCCCTATTGCCTTCTCACATTGCTTGCTAACTTTAAGGTCATCTGATATGATTACCACCAGGTCCCTTTCCATTTCTGTTGTTGTTACTACCTCCTTCCCCATTGTGTAATTTTCCCCTGGATTTCTGTTTCCCAGGTGCATTATTTTGCACTTCTTTGCACTGAATCAAGCTGCCATACTTCTGACCATTTCTCCAACCTTGCCAAGTCCTTTTCATCCTTTCCATGCCTCCTTGTGTATCAACCCTGTTGCAGATCTTTGTGTCGCTGCAAAGAGGCATACTTTTCCTTCCAGTCCCTCTTCAATGTCACTTATAAAGACATTAAAAGAACTGGACCCAGTACTGAACCCTCGGTACCCACTACTGACCCCTCTTTCTTTAGAGTGGACTCCATTTACAGTTACCTTCTGTGTCCTGTTGTCCAGCCAATGTTTCCAGGCTACCACCCTAGGGACCACTCCCAGGTTGGTTAATTTGACTATTAATCTTTGTTTGGGACTGTGTCAATGCCTTGCTAAAGTCTAGGTAGGCCATGTCCAGCACCTCCCTGGTCTACTACTTTGGTCACCCAGTTAAAGAAATCAATTAGATTTCACAAAATTAGCACTTCCCCTCCTCCTCCTCTTTTGTGAAATCAATTAGATTTCCATGGAAGGGTGAGGGGAAGAGAGGAAGAGGTTTTTCACTGAGAGGGTGGTGGACCCTTGAAATCGCTGCCTGGCGAGCTGGTTCAGAGATCCACAGTGGAGGGCTTCAAGAGAGGGTGGGACAGACACAGAAAGCGGATGTATCAGATGATGGCCTGGCCCTGGGGGATGGGGATGGATGATGGGGGTTTCTGGAACACAAGGGGTGGGGAGGGCCTCGGCACTTCTTCTGACATGACCTTCCCACTGTGAACCCATGCTGCCTTGGGTTCTGTGCCCCACTGGCCTCTAGGTACTCAACAATTCTTTCCTTCAGAAGTGATTCCATCACTTTCCCTATCACAGAGGTCAAACTGATTGGTCTGTAGTTTCCTGCCTCTGTCTTGGTCCCACTTTTGTGAAGGGGAATCACATTCACCTTCCTCCAGTCCTCAGGTACCACACCATCCTCCCATGATTTGTTAAAAAGGGTAGTCATTGGTTTCACTAGTTCTCCCCTTAATTCTTTTAGAATTCTGGGGTGAATCCATCAGGCCCCGTTGCTTTGTCCACCTTCAGTTTTAGGAGTTCTTTCACAACCCTTTCTTCTGTGAAAGGACTGGGATCGACCCCTCTATCCAGAGTGCTTCTGTTAACTGGATTAGGCACTTCCCCCTCCTCCTCTTTTGTGAATACTGAGCAGAAATATTCATTCAGTATCCCTGCTTTTCACTGTCCCTCTCTGCCCACCCACTGTCCATTCTATTCAGCCATACTATCCATCCCTTTGTCTTTTTCTGCTCCTGATGTACCTAGAGTTTTATCCCCTTCTTAACCGAGTTGGCTATCTTTTTCTCAGTTTGGACTTTTGCTATTCTGACTTCCTCCTGCTTCCTTCTGCCTTAACTGGTACATCTCTCTGTCCTGCTCCTTCTGTGTTTCCTTATACTTCCTGAATGCTATCTTTTCTCCCTGACCTTCCCCGCCACCTCTTTTGAGAACCATAGTGGCTTTTTCTTTCATTTTGATTTGTTTATTTGCTTCACACAAAGGCTTGTTGCTTCTGTGATGGCAGTTTTGAAGTTTCACCATTGTTGCTCCACCCCTCCTTCTAGCCTGTTTGCTAGTGCTTTTCTAAGGCACTCTCCCATCTTGCTAAAGTCAGCCCTCCTGAAGTCCAGCACCCTCACTTTTGTATGGCTTGTCTCTGTAGCTGAGTTTATCGTGAACCACCCTGTTTGGTGGTCACTTGTTCCCAGTTGGATACCCACTTCTAGATCTGAGATCCTCTCAATGTCCCCATTTGAGAGTACAAGGTCTAAGATTGCTCCCTCATGAGTGGGTTCCAGAACTAGCTATCTGAGGCATGCCACCTGTAGGTCATTGAGAATGGCCCTGCTCTTGGATGTGGCTGCAGCAAATGTGCTCCAGTTAACATCTGGCATATTCAGGTCTCCCATCAACAGTATCTCCCCCCTCTCTCTGCCATCCTAAGAATGCATTCTATCATATCCTTGTCCATTCCTTCCCCCTGATGTGGGGGTCTATATACAACCCCTGTGTGGATTGGGGTGCCCTTATCCAGTCTCTAAAGTGACCCACAGTGCCTCCTATCCTCCCTGTTTCTCTTTTGCTCAGTTGCTTTTAATCCCTTCCCTTATGTAGAGAGTTACTCCTCCCCCTCTTCTTCCCTCCCTGTCTCTCCTGTAGGTTGTGTAGCCTGGTATGTTAACATCCCAGTCATGGTTCTCTGTGTACCATGTTTCTGTGACTGCTATGATATCCAGGCATCCCTCTTCCATCAAGGCCACCAGTTCAGGGAGCTTGTTGCAGACTACAGGCACTGGTACTCATTACCCTCCATTTCCTGATGGCCTTACCCTTTTGCCCCATCCCTGTCCTTATTGCCTTTTCACTTTCTCCATTTACCCCTGCCTCTTCTCCTATTGACATCTCTATCTTGGTGTTTACGTCACTTACTACCCTGATGTTTTGGGGGGGAGCTACAATACCCCTGCTCCTTTCCAGTGCCTCCCCCCTTGGCTAGTTTAAATGCTTGCCAATGAAGCATTTAAACCTATCACCTAGGATCCTGGTTCCCCTCCTGGACAGATGCAGACCATCAGGCCAGTATAGGCCTGCATCATTCCAAATGGACCCCCAGTCCCCAGTGAAGCCAAATCCCTGAGCTCTGCACCAGTTTTTCAATCACTGATTGAATCCCATGGTGTGGAGCACCCCAGCCTCACCTACACCATAGACAGGCAGCACCTCCGACAAGGTTACCATGTGTGCTACTTGTCTAAGACCCATACCCAACTCCACAAACTCTTCCTGCACTGCTTTGATCCCTTTCTTAGCCATGTCATTTGTCCCTAGGTGGACAATGACATCCAGGTCCCACCCATGTGCAGCTGCTCCGGTGACCATGAGGATTTGCTCCTGTCCCTCAAGCCATGGCACCAGGCAGGCACTTTACCTCCCTCCACCTTCTTCCCCCAGTTCTACTTTCCTAACAATGGAGTCCCCCACCAGGAGTTGTTTCCTTCCCCTGTGGGGTCCCATGCCACCCTCCTGTGGGTCTCTTTGTGGAGGTTCCCAGCATCCTCCTTGGTCTCCCCTGTGGGTGCCTCCATAGAGGAACCACACTTTGCCAGAACAGCATATGAATTGTGGAGAGGTACAAGTGGAGGGATGCACCTCTGTTTCACCACCCTCACCCTCCCTGAGCCCACTGTGGCCCAACTGTTCATCTTTCTTGGCAACCTCTGAGGCAATGGTAGTTGCCCTGGTGGTCCCTGGATGGGAGAAGAGGTCCCACAAATCCTGGCCAACTCAGCCTGGAGATGAGCAACCTCCTCTCTCAGCTCAGAGAGGTGCCTGCAGATAGGACAACACTGCATCCTCCAGAATGTCTCCCGGAAGACTGCTGCTGCCCAGCCACTGCACTGCACCACTCCTATCATGTCTTATTTCTGGCCCCTTCACTGTTGTTTGGAATACTTGCTCTTTCCTCTGTTTATTTATTTTCTTCTCCCTACTTACTTACTGCCTCTGTGCCCTTTAAGCTCCCGATCTTCCTGTTCTGATACAAGAAGATCCTGTATTTCTCAGTAGTCTCCTTACTTACTCAGAGGCAGACCTCCAGCAGCTTGGGGGGGGGATGGAGAGCTACTCTTGTCCTTCTAGGATGGTGAGTCTTTGGTGGCTCTGTGATCACTCACTTCCTGCTCCCAAACAGGAAGTTCCTGATGTCAGTCAAATCCTGTGCCTATAAAAGTAGAACTGGCTTTGGGTGGGGGGTGGAGGGGAGGGAAGGAGGGCAATATAGTCACAATAGAGAAGTCCAGTCACAACAGCAGCTCCTTCATCCTGGTGTTCTCTGCCAGTTCTCTGGCAGAAACTATCTAGGGCAGTGTTTAAATTTGGCTTTAACCTGGCTTCCTTCTAGCTAAGCCACTCCCCCTACTTAACAGATCTTTCTACACTTAGTTAAACTGCACAGATAACAATCCCCTTCAGCCACCTGAGACTAATACCTAGATAACTGCACAGATAACAGTTCACTTCAGCCAACTCAGACAAAAACACTAGCTTTTTTATTTTTACCCTAAATTGAAGGTCCCAGTAGTAGAGTTCTACTTCTTTAGTCCCAGTAGAGAAGTCCAGTCACAATAGCAGCTCCTTCATCCTGATGTTCTCTGCCAGTTCTCTGGCAGAAGCTATCTAGGGCAGTGTTTAAATTTGGCTTTAACCTGGCTTCCTTCTAGCTAAGCCACTCCCCCTACTTAACAGATCTTTCTACACTTAGTTAAATTGCACAGATAACAATCCCTTCAGCCACCTGAGACTAACACTTAGATAACTGCACAGATAACAGTTCACTTCAGCCAACTCAGACAGACACACTAACTTTTTTTTTACCCTAAATTGAAGGTCCCAGTAGTAGCGTTCTACTTCTTTAGTCCCAGTAGAGAAGTCCAGTCACAACAGCAGCTCCTTCATCCTGGTGTTCTCTGAAGAGGATAGGATCCTGACCTTCTTCAGCCTCCGGAAGACATATGAGGACTGCATTATTTCTGCAGCTGCGGCCCTCAAGGTCCTCTATTTTCAGCTCCATTTTTGCAATCTTGTGTCTGGTGGCCACCAGCTCGGGATCTACCCTGTCCATGTGTTTTTTGAGAGAGCTGACCCGTGCTTCTAAGTCAGAGGTTCACCACTAGATGTTCTCTAAAGCTTGGGAAAGGGATTTAGTCTCCGAGGTAAGTGAATGAAGCTCCTCTTTAAACAGTCTAAATTCAGCCAGGAAACCAGCAAGGGTAAGTGGCTCTAGGTCCAGAGAGAGGTGAGAGGTCCCCAGTGGGTCAGCAGTACTGGTAGCTCTAGGCTTCCTTGGGCCTTTTTCCGGTGTCTCAGGAGGGGTATGTTTGGGTAATGGCTTCCGCATTTCCACCTCCATTTAAGAACGTTTACTTGTAGGCAGCAGATGGTCAGTTTATTAGTCTTCCGATGCAGTTTTTAAAGTTTTACCAGTTTTAAAACTTGGAAAATGAACAAATAAAGTGATCGGGTGGCTGGAGCGAGAACTCGGAGCTAGCACCAGGCACACTGCATCTCGTGGTCTCATCATCTTTTCCCCAATTATAAGAGCAATGTTACTTTGCATTATTAAAAAAATCAGAGGCATGTGCCCACAGCCTAGCAATTCAATTTTCAAAAAGCCTAATCTAATGTGCTTATCTCAAAACTGTGCATGATATGCCAACAGCTTTTCTACTCGAGCAAGTCTCTCATCTATGGATCCCACAAACAATGAAATACATCCAAGTAGAAGAATAATGGATAGTTTTCAAGTAAAGAAATCTTTTAGATAACACAGCCCAAAACAATTAATGCAATGAAGTTTGGGGTCCACAGGATGTGTTACATCCATAATAAGCTGTCCATTACAAAAAATAACTCACAATTACTGTAAACAGACTTGTTATACTATTTGTGCAGAAGCTAGCATAAATTTTAAGAGTGTGTGCACACAAGAACAATGAAATAAAATGCCCAGCTGAAACAATGAATGCAACCCAACAAGCTTTAGCTCCTGGTCAGAGAATTTGAAGACAAAGAAGAATGGGGGTTACTAGCATGCCAGATCTTGCTCATAAAATGACTGATTGAGCTGCAGTTATTAACATTTCTACAGTTTAAAAAGCCCCTATTTTTATCTGCACTACAAAGAAAATGTGCTCTGCTTCCACACAATTCTATTGTGCTCGGAATCACTCGATTTGCCATAAATGCTTCTTGAAATGTCATTTACGAATGAACTTCATCGGTGTAAATTTCAGTTCAAGTCTCAGTAAATCTCCAAAGAATGTTTCTAATGTAGTTGAATAAAATAAAGCTGAATTTCCTGCCAGTCGATGTGGGTTCACTTCTCCCTTTTGTAGCAGGGATCTTGTGAGGATGTGGATACACCTAGCATTTATAAGGTTGCTATTACTTGAAGGTGGCCACTACAAATTCCCTGGAGCTTGACATCCACATTAACATCCACATCTGATACCCAGCTCGGGAAGGTGGGTGCTTTTCCTGTTGGGAAATGGAGCTATCTGGATCTGCTTGCAGTAGGCACACAAAAAAGACTGGGTTAGAAATCATTCCCCTAGCATCTGCTCAGCTTACTTGGCAGATGTGCTGGTGTTGCTACCTGGGTGAAAAGGTAATAATGGGACCATCCCATCTGCCAACCGTTTATGTCGACCCAAGCTGTGCTTCTCACTATAATATTTAATATGCATTAAACTGACACAAATGATGTCACATGACAATACTATACACGGACTAGCTCTGTGTGCATGGCCACATGCTAATCCTTGAGAATATACCAATCATGCAACCTTCTATAATTTCAGTGCTGAGCACTGAATAAATCAATTACAAAAACTAGTGCTGCCGCAAATGCCTCTTAGACTTGTTATTTACAAATGGACTTTACTGGTGTAAACTTCAGAGGGGTTACAAATGGATGCTTAGACTGTACTGAGCAGGTGCTCTTTTCTGAACAGTGACCTGAGTGATAACATAATAAACCAGCTCCTTAGTCTTAGGCTTGTGTTGGTTGGGAGACAATGGCATGCCAGTGTGTTTGTAGAACTAGAGTGCATAGCTTCTGCTACTTGTTCTCTGCTTGCTGTTTCATGGGAGATCCAACCGACAGGTGACGGACTGACAAGAAAAACAAGAGGAGCTCCTTGTAAAATCAGTGCTGCCACAAACACATCTTGAACTTGTTATTTACAAATGGACTTCACTGGTGTAAACTTCAGAGGGATTATAAATGGATGCTAGACTCTACTGAGCAGGTGCTCTCTTCTGATCAGTTCCCTGAGGGATAAAAGGACTTCAAAGTTTTGGTGAATAGAGTAATGCTTGTATATACTTGTAATGTTTTGAATTTTGGCTTTACTCTAGTCCCACCCTTATAGGGAAGTCAGGTAGTGAGTAAGGAACAGAAAGCCCAGCACCAAGGGTGAGCAGACTGCCAGAGAAGGAGGAAGCAGGGGAGGATGGCAGGTGTTTAGCAGTACGCTAAGTGGGTAACTGCCATGGGAGGCTGGCCCTTATTGGGGACATGGGAGGAGCTATTCTCCTACATTGAACCTTGGGCTTTAGCCCTCCCATTCAAAGCTTTGATGAATCTGGTAGTGCTTGTATAGACTTGTAATGTTTTAAACTTTGGCTTCACTCTATTCCCACCCTTGGTAGGTAAGTTGGCTAGTGATTAGGGAACAGAAAGCCCAAAAAGATACCTCCTACAACTCATGGGGAGTTTGACCAGTAGCATGCAGGAGAGGAAAAAAAAAAACAGGTGGAGGAAACCTCTGAGGACCCATGGCTACTGTCCTGCCCGTCCTCAGGGCAAACTAAAAGGAGATGATCCTAAGTTCTTACAATCATATTCTAGTTCTGAGTAAGGTGATCTGTTTGTAGAGATGACATTCCATCTTCAGGGTCTGTTGAATGATGCATTCAAGAAGGTTGACTTTGAGATTGAGGAGGCAGGTCCATTCTGAAGGAATGTCCGGATCCCGAATATGGATTAAGTCCAGCTAGTAAAGGGGTGAATGTGGTCCAGGAATTCCAGTGTGCTATTGGTTGCTGTTCATTGGGGTACAGAGTCAATGTGAGCATGAAGACCATGAGTTACTAAATGAGCTGCCACACTCTGAACTGTGGGAAGTATGATGGGGTATGAAATCCTTAAAATCATCTGTCAGACTTTGTAGAGGGTGCCGGCAAGATAAAATGCTTAGTTCCTTTGGAGTGTGGTAAGTGGTTCAGATATTTGCAATGTTCTTGGAACAGCTTGATCTCAGTACTGATTAAGAGAATGCAAGAATTGAGAAGGCTAACTGGTGGAGTAGTAGAGGCTTTGGCATCTGGATTAGAGTCTCAAGGCTTGGAGTTCAGCAATGTGCAATATTTCGCTATGTAGGCATTAATGGAGATGATCAAAGATTTGGACAGAAGCTTTAGGTACCTGGTAGGAGGGGATAATGTGAAAGATTTCAGACTGATGAAGGAAGAGTAGCATGCTGTAAAGATGTTAACAGAATATCGACAAGAATAATTAGAATGTTCAGTACAATATGTTTGAAGGTTGAATAGAGTTATTGTTGCTATAATGAGATTTGCATAGGCTTATATTCAGGAAGGACTGCTAGTGCAAAATGATGGATATGGGTATTGCCGTGGTTTAATTTCCCATGGCAGGAGTTTAAGTGGCCATGGAGGCTTTGCATTGCTGAAGCATCCAATGTCTGAATGCTGTGGGGAGCCCAAGAATGGGTCTTTCAATAAGACTATAGACTGATGTGGCAAAGGGAAGTTGAGAGCAAGCCTAGAATGCAATGGGTGCCAAGCATGCTTAGTCAAATGCAAGACTGCTGTGGGGAATAACTGAGATAGTGACACAGCTAGGTTGGTTATGGATGTACAAATTGAGGAATCAGTGGAAGCCTGCTCTCTTTGATGGTATTTGCTGGAGGGAGTATGGGAGGTAGATCCTGATGGATGAGTTAGAGGGACTGCTGGATGGGTAGCTGGCATGATTTAGGGTAACATGATGAAGATATGTAGATAACTTTATGAATCATGGTGATGTCCAGGGACCCAGGAACAGTGGCTCGGACAGAGTAACTTTAGAAAGGCAGCTGGGCACCAGATATCCAACAATACGTGTTCTGGGATAGTAGCTGCAGAAGATCTTAGGAACATCCAATGGCTATTCAGGGAATACAAGATGAATAACGTGGTCAAACAGAGTCAGCGCTTTTAGGAAAAGACTATGAGGAGAAGGTGTAACGGATCAAGCCAGTACTGCTATGAGATATCCTGTGGTTCCCGTTATCCTTAACAGTGATGGTTATTATGGAGTTGATACATCTCAGAAGGAATTAGAGTCACGTTTCCAGGTAATAACACAGGAGTGAAGGAGACTCCACTAAATCTTGGCTCCTATAAAGACATGGGAGGTAGTGATGCCCATACTGCTTGAATTAACAGAATATATAAGGAAGCATCCTGCAGAGTTGGTTGAGAGATGAGATCTTCTATAGTCCAGTCGAATGAGATTCCAGATATGGCTCTTGGGGAGGTCATAGGGAAGTATCGATGATTTTATGGTGATGTAAGAGTCTATAGGGCATACTGTTCAAGGGATGTTGCTGGAAGAAGTTTCCTCAGGTGAGAAGAACGGGTACTCTGTACAGCATTGGAAGGGAGCTGTTATGATGGCAGAGGTAGGAGTATGAGACAGATGAACAAGTAGGAGTAGTCAATCAGGCAGGGATGCTGGACATCGATAGTTGGAAGAATGCCCAAAAAGAGACACAGCAAATGCGCAGGAGCCCCTAACCGCTAGGGCAGTGAGGAGGAAAGCAGCATCCCTGGGAAGGAGGTAAAAGTCCAAGCAGAAGTTCACTGACTGAAGGATGGAGCTGGAAAAGAAGACAGGTGAGGCCAAGCAGTACAGACATTGGCAGGAGCAGAGAAGGTACAGGACTACGGCAGGTGCCACAGTATACTGGAATAGAGCGCAGAAAAGCTGAATCAGGCCTCGGTGTGAGATCCATGTCAAACCAAGGAGCAAATCCAGGTTCAAGGTGCTGCAAAGTTGAGGTGGGAGGTTCCCACCTCTGAAGGAAATGGCGAAATGGAACAGTTGGTAGCAAGGTGCTGCAGTGATGGGGAATGGGTTCCGACCTCCGAAGGAGATGGCGACTTTAACTGCTGACAGGAAAAGTGCAGCAGTGATGAGGAATGGGTTTCCGCCTCTGAAGGAGATGGTGAACTGAAATTGAAGATAGGGAAAGCACTGGAATCTTTGCTGGAAGACCACTGGATGGGATAAGGGAAGCATCAGGGAAAATCTTGTAGAAGGCTTTAGGCACACATCCTTGAGAAGGAGCAAATGGCACATATCCAGCAGGAAGCAAGGGGAATGCATGCAGATATGTCCAAGAGGAAGGCAATAGGGAAACATAGACATCTGATGTAGCAACGAGGGAGGAGATGGCAGCATGGAGCTGAAGAACTGAAGAGTGGATGAGGTTGAGCCAGAAGACAAGCCACAACAATGACGCCAAGAAGCACAAGAAGATTTGGAAGACAAACAGCAAGGAAATCCATGAGTCTGTCGGACTAAGTGGAGGTGGAAACAGAACAAGGTGGCAGGATCCAAATCCAGAATGTGAGGAGGCCAAGGTGGGGACAAGTATATCGAGTCCAAAGAAGTGCAGGATGCAGTCAGGTGAGGTAGGATATTGAATGAAAATGGGGTACATAGGTCCTGTTCCCGAAGGGAATGCATCAACTGAGTATCAGGCATAGAATGCAGTTGGTTGAAACAGTAGATTGAAGACACAGGTTTCCATCTCCGGCAGTCAGGGCGAGCTAATATTCACTTGATGCCTCACCAGGCAGAGTTCGGATACAGAGACTGCGGAAGTTGACTGGGAGTATAACTGGTCAAGACTGAAGACAGAGGAAACACGCTCTCATCCCTGGTAGACAGGGGATGCCTACCTGCACTGCTATACCTCAGTAGGCAGAGTTAGAAAAGAGGCTGTTGGACTGCTGGTATGGGCTGAGCACGGAAAGAGGAGCTGACAGCTAAGGAGTAGGAGGCAGGAAAAACCAAAAAAAGGACCAAGGGAATGGCAGTAAGCAGGAAGTGAGAGGACAGGTGAAGTATGATTACTGTAAATGCCATAAAGACAGAGATAGGGGAATGCAGTGAGGAGCATGCAGCACAGTAGTGGAATGCAAGGGACATTCTAAGTCAGGCAAGGCAGCAAGATCAATGGTTAATTCAGGGATGACTGAAAGCCATGTAGGAAGAAAGAAGGGTAAATCATATAGATAACATAAAGCATGCTCCAGCTAATTGGAGCCATGATGCCCCAGTGAGATGCCACAGTACCCCACCATGGGAATAACAGGGAAGCCAGCTGAGCAATGTGGACCAAATGGCACTGCAATGGGGAAGGGCAGGAACCACCAAAAGAGGCTCCACTAATGGCAAGGCCTAATAAAGGACAGGCTGGAGGTATAATGGGAAACATGGGCGGGTGAAACACACAGCTGTAGTGACAGACAAGGGGAACACCAAACTAAACAAACATAGGAGGAGGAGGAGTGCCAATTGCAGCCATACTGCGTGGACATAGGAGAGTGAGATAGCATGAGTGGCATGGTGAGTCGTTGAGCTGGAAAGTCATGAAGTACAAGGGGAGAACAAGGCAACTTGAATGACAGACTGGGCAGGGTATAGGAATACTGGGACTGGGAAATGGTAAGGTATAAGTAGCATGAGGATGGACATAGATTGGTAGGGAAGGATGAAGCAATGGTTGGTGGAGTGGGAAAATATGAGGAACTACAGGCTCTGAGAGAGGGTCAGGAGTGGCGCAGGACTGATCCGGGAAAAGGGACATAGTGATGGAGTGCCAGTGTGAGGGAGAAAGCCCAAAAGAAAACACAGAAAGGAGGGACAAGGAGGCCAGGACAGGGGGGTGGGGAGGGGTAGACAAGGAGGAGCTGGGGAAAGAGGAAGGGGGCACAAACTAGAAAGGGAAGGCAGCAATAGCTGCACATAATTTTTTTTTTTGTAGGTGCATGAGTGGGAGATGGCCAGGCAGGAGCCAGGAACAAGACCAACTGGGAATACCAGGAAGCAAGAGAGAGAACAAGAAATGGAATGGACATGAAAATGGAAGGTAAGGGAACTGGAGCAGCAGAGGGAAGGGGGGGGCAGGCAGACAAAGTGTCCCAGGTAACAGCACGCAGAATAGAACAACATGGAAGAACATGGAGAAATGACTGCCTCTGCACTCAAGCTCGCTAACCACAAGTGGCAGCCACAAGCAACAGTCACCAAACAAAGACAAAAAATGCAGCAATGGAAGGAGAACAGAGAGCAGAGAGCACTACGTACAGTCAACTGCAGCAAACAAGGCAGGGCTGGCAAGCATTTGAAAGAAGGAAAGATGCCACTGAAAGACCCAGGCTCCTGGTTGCAGGGTGCAGCTGAAAAAGCATCAGAATGGGAGGCAAAGTGGCATGAATGGAAATTATGCCAAGGGAAATGTCTGGCTCCTGACTCACCGCACCCTCAGCAAGAAATTACGGCAATGGCCAGGGGAGGAAGGATGAGGGACAGAGTGAACAGGAGCCAGAAGGATGGAGGGAGTAGGGCAGTCAGCAGGAAATCCAGAGAACACAGCAGAGTGGACAAGGGAGATTTAAATCTGCTATTTCTTGGAAGATTTAAATGTTTCTTATCAGCATCGTAAAAGATGCTCTCTGATTGATCTAATATTCTGTTGTGATGGTATTAGCCCTGAAGATATCCATTGTGACAACAGTAACATCAACATATTTTTTTTAAATCTTGGTACAGTACAACTCTTGCCATCATTCATATCAGTTTTATCTTGTCATGTTTACCCCCATTAATCTGGCTGGGAATAACACACGACAGTATGTGCATTATGTCAGATCTTCCCATGCCGTGGGTGTATTGTGAGACATGAGGCCGCAGGCGAATGTCTTAAACCACCTGGAAAGTGCAGCAATCTAGCATAATGCACACCCTGGAGTGTGTTATTTCACTTTTAAAATGGGTTTTATTTTTTAAATATGTTTGCTAATTGCAATTATCATGATTAAATATGTTAATAAATAAAAAATGTATGCACAATATTGTTCAAGTAGTCCCTCCAACTGTTGGACCTATATTGCATTTCTGGATTTGCTTTAGGACATTTGTCCTATATAATGAGTCACCCCCAGTTGTGTTCCCGTAGTTCTTAGCACTGTATAGCCAGTGCCCCCAACCCCCTTTGTGTAATGGAGACAGTGACAGACACTGTATTGTAAAGATACAGGAACAGAACTGTTTTGGCATTGCATTTTTTTTCTTTTTTGCTGTCTTTTCTGTGATTCAGTGGAGTGGATGAACTAGCGAGACTGCCAGTGAAAGTGAAAGCATGAGCAAGATCGCCACTATGTGTCTTTCAGGGTGATAGCCTCGCTAAAACACTGGCTGGACAACAGGACACAGAAGGTAATAGTAAACAGAGTCCACTCTGAAGAAAGGGGGGTTACTAGTTGAGTACCACAGGGTTCAGTACTGGGTCCAGTCCTTTTTAATGTCTTTATAAGTGACATTGAAGAGGGACTGGAAGGAAAAGTATGCCTCTTTGCAGATGACACAAAGATCTGCAACAGAGTTGATACACAAGGGGTGTGGAAAGGAAGAGAAGGGACTTGGCAAGGTTGGAGGAATGGTCAGAAGTATGGCAGCTTGGATTCAATGCAAAGAAGTGCAAAATAATGCACCTGGGAACCAAAACCCAGGGAAGAGTACACAATGGGGGTAGTAACAACAACAAAATGGAAAGGGACCTGGGGTAATTGTATCAGATGACCTTAAGGTTGGCAAGCAATGTGAGAAGGCAGTAGGGAGGGCTGGGGGATACTGGGATGTATAGGGAGAGGCAACACCAGCAGAAAACAGGAAGTTGTTATCCCTCTGTACAGACAGTTGGTAAGACCCCATCTGAGTACTGCATGCAGTTCTGGAGACCCCATTTCCGCAAGGACATAGACAGGATGGAGAGCAGTCCAGAGGAGGCAACTAAAATGGTGCAGGGTCTGCAAGAGAAACCATCGAGGAGAGACTAAAGGAGCTTAATACTGTATGTATACCCTTGAGGAAAGGGGGGGGCATGATAGAAACTTTTAAGTACCTCAGTGGAATCAACAAAGTCCAAGAGGGTAGCATCTTTCAGAAAAAGAGATTTGCAAGAACAAAGGGACACAATTTGAAGATAGAGCGGGGAAGGCTCAGGGGCAATGTGAGGAAGTATTTTTTCACAGAGATGATGGTGATGCATGGATCTGCCTTCCTGAAGAGGTTGTGGGGTCTAAAACTGTGTGAGAATTCAAGAATGCATGGGACAGACATAAGGCAATTCTTGTGGGGGGTAGGAAGAAATAGGCTGTTGGTTGACTAGGATCTGCAGCTTATCCAGTAGGTAGGGAAATGGGCAGACTAGGTGAGCCAAGCGGTCCTTATCGGCCATCAAAGTCTATGTTTCTATGTTTAATAGTGCAGTATTAGAACCATAACTGGTACTTCCACCATGCACCACCATATCTGCAACTGACTGTCACCTAGGAGGGAAGTTTTTTTTTTTAATTCCTATGTTAAGTCGCTATGGGAGAACTGCCAATGCAAACAGTGCATTTCCAAGTGTGATCACGAGGCAAATTACAAATGAAATGCCACTTTGAAAAAGGAAGAGAACTGCTGCTGATATGAATTTTGGAGAAAAAGGCACTTCCTCTATTTGAAGACTGTTTAGTACAGTATGTTTAGTTTGTTTTGCTTGATGCCGGGATGTGCTGTGGATTACATATTTGATTTCTGGGTACAAAAGTACAGTGACTGCTTAACATGGGAAAAAATGGTTGCCAAACTTTTTTTAAATCTTGCAGTGGCATACCTCGTATTGATGTATGATAAGTGTATGTACCAGGATGACCTTGCTATGAGCTAGATCACCTCCTGGTCATGTGATGGGTCTTAACCAATCAGAGTCTTTAATTTTAAGTACCCATTTTATAAAAGACACTAGTAATGTGATACATTTGTTAGAAATGGAAAATCAGAAAGGGGACCTTCAAGATGTAATCCTATTGACTATGGATGTAAAAGACCTATATACATGTATCCCTCATGAAGAAGGCATGCACACTGTGGTAATAGCACTGGAAAGGCTAGAAGGACAACATAAAAAAGAGCCTTTCACTTTGGAGGAACTCGCTAGCTAGTCCTTTATAAAAAATTACTTCAGATTTGAAGGAAAATTCTACAGACAAACAAGAGGGGCAGCTTTGAGGAGCACAATGGCCCCAACATTTGCAAACTTGCTTATGGAGGCTTTTGAGGAGCAACTCATTTTAAGTCCAACATATAATCTGTTTTTCAAAATGATATGGTTATATAGAAGATGCATAGATGATGTGCTATTTATCTGGGAAGTAGATGAAAACTTGTTAACCAAGTTCTATGAACACTTTAACTCTGCCTCTGTCAGTCTGAAGTTCCCTGTACAGTACAGTCACACAGAGGTCCTCTTCCTGAACCTACTACTGTATAAAAATGGAAACATAATAGAAACAAGAATTTTCAGAAAGCCCACTGATCCCAACACTCTTCTGCACGCCACAAGCTTCCACCTCTGCCACCTCTTCATACCTTACTCTTAGACGCCATACCTAGTCAGAAAGTGCAGTGAAAATGAGGTTAGGGAGAAAGAACTGGAAATTATGGGAGGTAGATTTTCTCAAAGGGGTTATAAAAGTAGAACAGTAAAACAGGCCAATATGAGGCCAAAGAACCTGGAGAGGGAAGAGCTTTGAAGGAATAGAGAAATTAGAGAGGAAGGACTGGGAAACATGTTATATTATCATTGGAATTCTCAGAAAAAAGTAGATAAATAAAACAGCTCAGAGATAAGAATTAGATGATCTTAGAAGGCCTGGAAATTTTGGACATTAATACAAAACTGATAGTGGCATCAAAGAAAAACAAGACAATCAGGGACAGACTGGTCTATACAGATCACTATAAGGACCAGAAACCAGGACAACAACTCCTAATAGCTCCCCTGAGGCCAGGAATGCATTTGGGCAACAGATGCTGCCACTGTAATGGCACTAAGAGAAAAGACTACATAGAGCAGCCTAGAACAAACAAAAAAGTCTATATAAAACGCCATATTGACTGCAACACAGATCATATGCTCTATCTGCTTAGATGCCTCCTGCAGTAACATCTACATAGGAGAAACATTCAGATCACGAAAACTCAGAATTGGAGAACACTAGGGCTGGCCAAAATTTATCTTCTGCTGGTGAAATTCTGGCAAAATTATGATTTTGCTTCTGTGAAATTTCATGATGTTTCTGTGAAAATGTCACAAAATGTTACCAACAATTTAATTTCAGTTATTTCCATCTAATTTAAAAAGTATTTGTCCACATTGCATCCAATGTAGCATGCATACTCTACCAAGGTCCATACAGAAGTTTACAAAGTTTTAGATCTCTGTCTTTAAAGATGACTGAGTTATGAGCCTCCACAGTTTCAGAAATGTTAATATTACATTTCACAATTATGTAAACTGCATACTTTTACGCCCCTATAACATCAACACTAGAGAACAGAACAGCATCAGTTTTGTTAGATTCATTGACCTTAAATATAAGGCTTTGAGGCAACCCCCAGGGTCCAGCAGCAAAGTGTCACACCGCCATGCTGATGACCCAGGTTTGGTAGTGAGCCTGGGCAGTCACATTAGGAGAAAGGCTATGGTTGAGACAGCTGTTGCTTGACAGTGCATCTCAGTTGGGGAAGGTTGGCAGTGCTTTCCCCAACACAGCAACCCATATGGCTGGACCAGGGAGCTTGCTTCTGCCTCAGGGAAGCTGTGGCTGTACGAGGCTGACACAGTCATTGCCCCCACCATGGGAAGTGGGAGGGAAAAATGTGGGAGAATATCTGGTAGCCAACTGAATGATGGTTGGGTTCAGCTTCATCTGGTTATATCCCTGTAAGGCTATGTGTTTCAGCTCTTTACTGTCTTGCTCAAAGGCTGGGCAAACTATAAGTAGAGATGGGCGAAGTGGGAAAAAAATTCACTCCATGAATTTATCCACAAATTTTGAGCAAAATTTGCAAATTTTTCACAATTCGTGGCGTGTAGAACGAACCACAAAGTGCGACTATCTGCCTGCGAAGTGTGAAATTTTGCCTGTGACTGGCAGAATTTCACCTGCAAATGGTGGAAATTTGCCTGAGAACAGTGGGATTTCACCAAGAATGGCAAAATTCCACCATTTGTGGGTGAAATTCCTCCATTCGCAGGACAGGTGAATTTTTAACTTAACAGTGGAAATTTGTGGATTGCTCTGCGGAGGCAAAGTAGGCGACTTTGCCAGAACTTCATCAGTGAATTTAAACTTCACAATATCTCTAATTATAAGCAGCCTGTGACAGGAAATGGGACCAGATTTAGTTATTCTTTTTCTGTTAGTTTAAAGAGCTGATGACATGTTTAGGAAAACTGTAACAAAACATAATATTTAGGCACTGTCCAGCTTCTATTTCCCATTAGTTCTGTATTCTTTCTCCCCATTATTTAATAGTGTGGTCATTTGCATGAACATAGGGTCTTTGCTCCTGCAGAGTTCATCTATTCCTGCTGCTTTCTCCCTACCTGAAGTCATAGAGCACTTCTTGTGACATCACAGTTACTCCCATGGCAACAGATTGATGTCACAACAGAGGATTATGACTTGAAGTATGGAGTAAGCTATAGAGGCAGATGAACTCAAAATGAACTCTAAGGGACAATGGTCATATATTCATACTCATTTCTTTAGTAATAAATTATGGGGAGGAGAAATATATAAAACATACATGGAATGCAAGCTGAATTATACCTAATTACTGTGTTTTTTGAAGTTTTCTTTGAGGTGTCAGTAGCTCTTCAAATAGTCATCTGTTACAAGTTCTGGCTGGGATGGAAACAAGATGGCTGCCAGGTCACATGTACAGGCAGCTAATGAGAGCTGGTCACCCACTGTGCATGTGCCAATGTTCTCATGGGAAGGTTAGCAGAAACTGCTGACAGGATAAGCATGGAGGAGACAATTAAGCCATAATCCCGGTGGGGAGTCTTTCCTGGGATATGCTCCCATGTCAAGCAATGGCCTCAGGTGCATGTCGTAAAACTTCAAGAGATAGCAAGGAAGAGCTAAGGGGAAGAGGTCTCTCACACACACACACACACACACTCACATGGGTGGGGATACTGGAGGGGGCTGTCACTCCAGGGAGAGGTCACTCCCCCATAGCCCAAGCACATAAAAGGGGAAGGAGCAGAAAACACTCTCTTGCTCTCTCGGACATTCAACATCTGAAGAAGGGAGCCATGCTGCAAGTTAGTTTGGTAAGGAAGCACAGCCTAGCCAGTCTGTAGCTAGCGGCAGGTAAAGAGACTTCAGGTGAGGCTAAAGTTTGAGGTTTTTCTGATAAATCATCTGTCTGTTTAATCTACTTTATTTTCTATTCTCACTAAATGTGTAAACCTTTTATCATACTGTAAATATATCCCATTTCTAAATACCTGTAGTATCATCTAGTAAAGAATCTATTTTTGATAGAACCAGTGACTGCCTTGTTATTGACACAGTAATTTTTATTATTTCTGCTGGACCCTGTTTGCAGTTTATCTCTGAAGTGCACTCTACTAATAATTATTTGATTGACCTTCCTGACTCTGGGAAGAGGGCAAAAATGGTTTCCTGATCAAATCAGGTAGTGGCAGTGAATTAGAAGTCTCTGACAAAACTGCCCTATAAGCTGGAATGACCCAAGGTGCAGTTTTTGTCACACAGCCAAAGATGCCAAATAACATCAATAATTAAAGTTGAATTTCATGAGCATTTGTGAAATTGTGAAATGTTGTGATACTTTTGTCAAACCTATATCCATACATTTTGGCCAGTCATTCACTTGAGTTGCCATTTTACAGGAAGGTAAAGGCTGGGTAACATGGCAATAAGTTAGCATTCAGGTAGCATTCATAGGAGGCTCCATAGTAAAAGTATAGTGGTGCCAAGTGTCAGATCACTGTCTTGAGCGACAAACCATGATGAACAGTCATGGGCATCATTGTGCACTATGCCTGTCTTCTTGCAGTACTCCAGCTAACCACTAGACCTCACTGACATAATGACTCGGGGAAGCGCATACACATGTAGCATTGTTTCTGTACAGTGCCACCCTGCTAACTAACTCTTTCACAACCCTACAGATAACAATGTATATTGTTACTATTTAAAAACAGTGGCACCAACTAACGCCAAGCCTTACAACTAGTTGCAGCTTGGGCCATTGTGATGAAAATATCTAGATAGCTTTAGTCATGATGGAGCATAATGTTGGGCATCCCTGTAGCAGGAGTGCTGGAGAGGCATTTCATGGCTATGATGGTAGTCCCAGGTAAGGTGATCCAGTGGTGATAAGTGCTTTGTGAAAGTTAAATTTCACAAGTGGAGTTCTAGTGACATTATCTATTATGCGTTATGGTGGTAAATAAGGTACAGGAGGGAAGTATTTTTCAGAAGAAACGGTGCTCAAGAGCAAGGGAACTTGCTATGAAGCTGTAGGGGTATATTCAGGACAGCTGTGAGGAAGTACTTCTTCACAGAATAAGTGGGGGATTCTTGGAACAGTCTTCCAGCAGATGTGGTGGGGGCAAAAACAGTGGTGGGGTTCAAGAATGCATGGGATAAGCACAAAGGAATCATAGTGGAAAGGAAAGGGAAGAGAGAAAGACAGTAGATCAACAACAGTCTCTAGTAATAGTGTTATGTAGGGAGAAATGTGCAGACTGGGTGGGTCAAGCGGTCCTTATCTACCATCAGATTCTATGTTTCTATGCATCCATGAATTTTTTAGCACATTTTAACAATAAGTAATTTCTAAAATATCCACAATAAATTTTAACCTACTAAACCACATTTATCCAGCTTAATTATAGTCCAAGACATATTTACATTTAGCATGAATGCCAAATCTTGAGATTATACCTGCAAAAGCAGTGAAGATATAAACATCTATATTTTTCGAAAACTTTCACACAATTTAACAAATAAATTGTGAAATTTTGAACTCCTGTAACATACAATTTATATAAACTACTTTCCATTTAGCAGTGTCTAAGATTCTTCCAAGAAAGTATGAATGTAAATTTTCAATTATCTAGCTCCAAAGGTGGTTAACTTGTAAGCACAGAAACATTTCCAGAAATTTTCACATGATTAATACATTGCCAGATTTTGAGCCCTTATAATATCCCTGAAGTTCATCCAAATATCATGCTTCTTTGCATTGTTTTAGGTCTTCGATCAAACAGTATGCATGCCAAAGTTCAGTTCTCTAGCTGTAAGACTGACCCAGTGATAACCAAAGGAAGAATTTCAGAAACGTTCGTGAAGCGTTTACATGATAAATGAATTGCCAGACTGTGAGCACCAATAACTTCCCTGCCCCACACCCAAGTCTCATGAAACATGGCAGCTGTTTAGGAACACTTCCAAACAGTATGCATACAAACTTCAGATGGCTAGGTATAAGACTGACTGAGTTATGACCAATTAAAGAATTTCAGAAAACATCATGAAATTTCACAAAACTTTATTGAATTCATGGAATTTCATGAAAATTCTGTAAAATCTGAATTTGGTAATTAATTTTGCCCAGCACTAGAGAACACAAGTGAAACATTAGGAACAGGAATGAGAATTCCCTGGTAGCTACACACTTTAATCAAGTAGGACACAATGCAGCATGCCTGGGGCATGCAACCATCCCTAAACCAAAATGGGGGGGGGGATTGGGAGAAGAAATTAGGAAAATGGGAGATGTACTGGATATACATCCTAGGAGCCTTAGACAAGTCAATAGGGATGAATGAGGAGGCACACTGGTATGTCTGCTGGTAGAAAAAGTCCTTGCATACAGATGACAGAGTGTACAAAGGTACAAGGGTTTTCAAGGATTACCATAGACACTGTGGCCCAGATATTCAAAAGGGTTGTGCATGGCGCAACATGCCACCTGTGGGTGGCCACCTGAGCTCCGGCTGCACCTGGTGGCCCCCCCCCCATGCCCAATTGCGGGCATTTGTAAAAAAAAAATAAGACATCTGTCCAATATCCCTGGTGGTCCAGTGGACCACTGTCTGCCTGATCCTGGGCATTTGTAATAAATAATGAATAATCCGTCCAATATCCCTGGTGGTCCAGTGGACCTGCCCGCACGATCACGGGCTCAGTAATAAAATTAGATCCCCAAAATTCCTGGTGGTCCAGTGGACCCGCACCCACCCACCCACCACTGAATCCCACCGCTCCCCCAGTCAGCGGTGGGCGGCAGCACCACCGCCTGCTGCCTGCGCCCGCCAGCTGACACTGTCGGTAGGCTGTACACCCATTGGCCCACAGCGTGAGCTGATATCAGCGGAAGCCCATACATGTTTCGACATTCCAGATATGTGGAATGGATCCATATCTGGAAATGTGTAGTACGGGTAATGGCTGCAAGAAAAGTTGCACTGTATTAATCCAGGTGTTTTACAGTGTTTGGCTTTTATTTATTCAGTTTTTGATTTCAAGGTAAGTACACTAGACCATAACATGCCTATTTTCAGTCAAAGCCCAGGAGGGTATAGGTACAAGCACAATGGTGTACAAATACAGTAAAGCAATAAAGGCATTAGAAATGTTATAGTTTCACAGTGCAATATGTAGTGATGGGCAAAGTCAGCAAAGTTCGCTCCATGAAATAATTTGCGAATGGTGCACAATTCGTGAAGGGCAATTTGTGAAATTCACGGAACACAGATCAATGCAAAGTTCCACACTTTGCACCAAAACTTATCTGGTATCTAGTGGGTGCCCCCCCCCCCACCTGCTGATTGTCAGCTCCAGTGTAAAATTACTTCCTTTTTTTTAACTAAATCCCTGGTGTCTAGTGCCTCCCACCTGCTGATCCCTGGCCCTATTGTAAAAATAATTTCTTATTCTATTAAATCCATAGTGTCTAGTGGTCCCTCCCCACCGCGCCAACAGCCAACCCCAATTAGCGGAAATTCATTTTTTCAAGTAAATCTCTGATTGATAGTGGCCCCACTACGATTTCGGACCAGTGTAAAATTGTGTCTTATTCTTTTTGTTCCCTGGTGTCTAGTGGGTCTCCCCTCACCCGTTTAACACTAGCCCCACATGTAGCAATTATACCTTTTCACATTTCCTGGTAGTCTAGTGGTCCTTCCAACCCCAATCCCTGATCGCCAGGGCATTTTACTCAAAACATTTGTCAGCGATCGGGGATCAGGATTGGGGGTGAACCACTAGGCTACCATGGAATGTGAAAGGTATAACTGTTACATGTGTCAGCGATCAGAAATTGGGTTTGGGGGGGCACTAGACTACCAAGGAATGGGAAAGCTATAATTGTTATGATGTGTCCCTCATCGTGGATTGGGGTTGAGGGGGGACCACTAGACTACTAGGAAAGTGAAGGCAGGAATTGTTGCATGTGTCAGCAATTGGGGATCGTGCTGGGGGACCACTAGACTAGCAGGAAATGTGAAAGGTATAATTTTTGCATGTGTCCATGATCAGGTATCAGGGTTTGGGGGGGCCACTAGACTACCAGGGAAAGTGAAGGGTAGAATTGTTACATATGTCAGCGATTATGGATCGGGGTTGGGGGAGACCACTAGATTCCCAGAGAATGTGACAGGTATAATTGTTACATGTGTCCATGATTGGGGATCGGGGTTGGGGGGGACCACTAGTCTACCAGGGAATGTGCATTATATTAGCACTACATACATCAGGGATCAGGGAGGGCCACTTGACCATGTTAGCCCCAAGTTACCACCACTTTTTCATAGGCAGTAATGTGTGCCATGCTACATGTGGTGCCAGCGCTGGTTGTGTGGTGCTATGCTTTCAGTATGGCACTGCACCTGTATGCATGTCCCCGCCCCTCACTCGGTCCCTTACATACATTGTTTTTTAGCGCCGGCACTATCATGTTGCTCAAGTGCTATTTGCACTTTTGAATTTTGCAGCCAAGTGCAAATGTGGCACAATTTTGCCACAAATGGTTGGCTCCCAGTGCAAGGGTTTGAATATCTGGCCTCAGGGATTTAATAGAATAAGAAATTATTTTTACACTGGTGCCTGGCAATTGGCAGGGTGAGACGACCACTAGACATCAGGGATAGAATTAATTAAAATGATTCACCATTTCTAACTTCTCCTGGCTTAAAAAACCCAAAAGCAAGGTGGAGTTACAAATGGTGAATTTTTCATTAAACGGGTCAGCTTAGCGAAGTGATCTGTGGAGGCGAATTTGGTGACTTTGCCAAGAATTCACCAGCAAAGTAAAACTTCACTGCATCTCTAACAGAATGTGAGCAGAAGCATTACAACACGTTAGTGAGGGAACAAGAAAACTGTACACTGCAACAGAAACAACAGGAGCATAAGGTGTATCAGTAATAATGTGCATCACTGGTAATTAAACAAATTTGGCAGCTACTTTCTAGCACAAGTAATGTCAATTGCGCATAGGTATCTTATTCAGGAAGGCAAAAAGCAGGTACAAGAGTCAAAGACCATTAGATGATGATAGAGGTCCCTTTTGAAACAGGCATGGGAAGGGAGTGCCAGATGGCAGCCGGAAAGGGGTTCCAGTAACTGGACGCAAAGTGGGAGAAGACCTGAAACCCCAAATTGGTAGTATGCCTAGGAGCATTTAGAAGGGACAGTTCACCTGATCATAGGGGGTAAGCCAGGTCGGGGGGTTTCAGCAGTGCAGCTAGGAAGGAAGGTACCATATTCCTAAGAACTTTGTTCATAAGGACACCCAGAGCAAGAGAACAGCATGCCTCAGCAGATAGCTAGTTTATTTATTTATTTGAATTTTGATGACCGGGTAGGCCCACTGAGACTAGAAGCCCCCTTTTCAGGGGTGACCTGGAGTTAGTTACATACAGTACATTGAAGGACATGAAAGTATCATACAGTATAAGACATAGATTTACACTGACATACAACTAAAGACATGTTTAAATTAGTTACACAATAAATCAAAATACAGTATGTACATACATACAATTCATTGTTCAATGACTATGAAATAATAAAATTACCAGTGAAAACCTGCATAAGTGAGTAAGCCTAGGGCGTCAAGAGGCTCAGCCGGGGGGAGGAGGCTCGGTCATCCAATGGACTGCTCACCTTCTCTGGGGTGGGTGGGTGTAGGGCTCCAGTGACATGATACCTCCTGGAAGCTAGGGGGTATTTATCCAATAGACCTCAGTACTAAGGGATGGTGGGAGACAGCGGACATTGGTGTGGTGAGCACCAGAGTGTGCATCCCTCCCCTAGACATCATTGCATGTCTGGTCCTATCAGGGGGGTGTGGAGGAGAACCACACAGAACAAGAAAAACCCTGTTGGTTGGATGGGCAATGTTGCTCCACAGTCCCCATGTCCACTGCTGGATCCTACTCTCATGGACCCCACTACTCTCTTAACTTCACCTCCACCTGCAGGCCATTGGACTGATGTAAGAAAGTGCCAAGGAGTAGACAGCAGCCTCGCTCCGGGGGGTACAAGCCAGAGGGTTGCCTGCAAGTGAGTTATGGATGGGTCAGAGGGCCGGGGTCATAGGTAGGGAGGGTTTCAAGCAGGGTGGGAACAGGATGGATGATGACTGAGGGAGGTCCAGTCAGTGGTAACCGGAAGGAAAAAGAATTAAAAAAAGAGAAAATATGATGATGCACTGTTATGAGGGAGTTTTTCTACACAAGTGGCCCACTCTGCATCTGTGACCTTCCAAGCCTGCAACTCAGACCTAATGTCCTGGCCAGATACGGGAACAACTCATGCTGACATGGTAAATCTCCATTAAAAACAAGAAAATACTGATCTATTAAGAGGGTGAGTAGTGAGCATGTGAAAGCAAAGATAGTATGTATGCCCTGAATACTGTCAATGCTGGACATTGCTTATCATTGCTTAGCAATGGACTGCACCTCGGGCAGCAGTGCAGGTGACTGCCATGATGTCATCACAGTGGCACCACCCAACAACATGCACGTGCCCACCCTCTGCAGCTGAAGCATAAAAGCAGCTCCTGTTAGGCACTCTGTGTGCTAGAAAATGCCAGGCAGGAAAGGCTGAGCGTGCTGACCAAATGTAAATAATCTGCACCACTTTTTCACCTTGCTGAATACAAAGAGTAGGGATTAAAGAACTTTGTTATACACTATTTGCATTCCAAATTAAACAATATGTTGAGTAGGCATAACATCGTCAGTAAAGAAAATGAGTGCCTTTTTTTTTAATCACATTCACACATAATTTTTTTTTTCTTTTCTGACTGCATGTTAAGCAAAGTAAGATAATATGGAAATGCACTTTGTTTTCCTGCTATTTTTTGTTTCATTTAGGGAGTTGTAGGATTTCACCTGATAAGGTATTTCAACAGAACATTATCTGATAGCACATGAGAGAAGTCACATTAAGAGAGGTGGTGTGAGGGAAGGTGACAACCTGCATGAGAGTATTTGGTACAGATGTGGCACGCAGTTTGTTCACAAGGTGATCAAAGCATGCTACATATTGAAATGTATCTGATGACCAGGAGGTTTAATATTAATGTTATAAAAATGGTTTCAGTTCTGTTTTGAAAGAAGTAAGATGAATTGATTAGTAATTTGTTTTTATTTAAACATTTGGTAACTGGGAAAGGCACACTGAGCCAAGGCTTGTTTCCAGGTGTGACAGAGGGGAAGTGAACAAGGGAACAGGTAACCAAATACAGTAGAGTTATTAGTCAAAGAAATCAAAGTCATATACAGCACTTACATAATATAAACAGAGTACATCATTTCCAGTGTTTACGCGAAGCAACAATTGAAGAAATCATGTCATACACAGCATTTACATAATATAAACCGAGTACATCATTTCCAGAGTTTACACAAAGTGCACTATATACAGAAGACTGGAGATAAAAAAACACAATCAGTCAATACCTTAGTTGCTATGCAATGTTGTGTGAGCACACAGGGAGGGGAAGGAGGCGAAGGAGATATTTGGTAGTGCAGTGAGAGGGAGAGTTGTGTAAGAAATGGGGTTGAGAGTTCCACAGGGAGGGGAGGCAGTAGTTAAAGGCAGCTTTGCCTATGTTGGAAGATGGGGCGTGGAGTCCTTAGAGCATAGAGAGTAGTTTGAATCAGCGGCTGGGGACAGAGTGGCCGAGATGAAAGATGGGAGTAAGTTAAACCAGAACTTAGAGATGAAAGATAGAGTGGATGAGGTGCCTGTGCTTGAGCAGAGATAGGTCCAGGTTGGAGAGTAGAGAGCAATGGTGAGTCCTGCAAGAGGAATTAGATGCAAAATGACAGAAAGCATAGTACAGAGAGTCAAGATGAGAGAGTGAGGAGGATGGAGCTGTGCAGTATACAATGTCAGCATTGTCTAGCACTGTCAAAATCATCTTGGTCAGGAGCTCCCAATGTACAGGCAGGGTTAGAGAGTCCCTGTTCTGGTACAGGATTCCAAGCTTTGGGCAGAGTTTAGAGGTTAAATAGTCAATATGCACTGTGAAGCTTAACTAAGGATCTAACCAGACTTCCAGGTATTTGTAGGAGGGGACTCCTAAATCTACTAAGGTAATTTTTATTTTACATTGTGTATACATCTTTAGGAATGACTGAATATATTTCTGAAAGAATATAAGAGGCAAACCTGGATATGGATTTTGAACATAAGCATTAGTGCTGTGGGGAATGCGGAATTCCGCTGGTGGAATTAGCGTAGGATGATAATTCCACTGGTGGAATTTCTGCCAGAATTTCACTGATTCTTCAGCAGAATTCTGCCTATTGTGATCTGCGGAATATTATTCCACAGAAAAACAATTTTTCCATGGAAAATTATTCCACAACAATTTCCATGGAAACTATTGATATCGTTGAATAATATTCCACGGAACAGCATTTTTCCATGGAAAATAATTCTACCACAAAATTTCACCATCCCATTTGTGGCATAATTTGGCTGAATTTCAGCAGAATTTTAAAATTCAGTGGAATTTCATTCTGCCGGAATTTTAAAATTCTGCACAGCACTAGTAAGCATCAGTTCATTGCCTGTAAAGTAGCAGTGCTTTGCTTACTATTATATGATATGTACTTAAATAATTTTGTAGACAACTAAATAATTGAACACTGTTTAGACAAGGTGTTATTTGATTAAAATTCCTAAATATTACATATATATTTTGAATGACAGGAGGACCGTGCTCTCCCTGATGAAGCCCTTTAATAACGGTGAAACACGGCATTGATTTTAGAACATGGTTGCATCCTCAAGTAATACATAAATGAAGGATTTGAAGATTTGGAAAACTTGGTTTGGAGTTTGGCTAATGCTTGTTGGAATTGCTTATGCAACTGCTGAACCTGAATCGCAGTATTGAACTTGTGAGGGTACTCAGAGGCATCTTCGTCTTTGTAAGTACAGGGCAAACATTTGTTTTGCGTTTATGCAGTTAGAGGAATACGTGTCCCTTTATGTCAGGCTTATATGTGTGCTTCTATCATGCGGTTTGAATAATCTTCTTATGCATTTACTGCAATGTTATGTCGGTCATCAACATTTAGTTCTACTTCTGTCTGGTCCCAAATGAGCTATTAACCAATGGGAGAATGCTTACATAGTGCATGATGACATCAAAATGGCATCTTCTGCTATTAAAAAAGATCACTGAAATCAAACAGAAACTGTATTACCATTATTGCTGGAAACAGCAGCATTGATCACCATTAGTAGAGATAACAGTCACACATTATATTGCACATACCACCAGCATCCAGAATTAACCATCTTGTATCAGCATATGTCTTTCCAGTTTCTGTTGATTTTCAGCATACAACGTTTCGCTGGCTGTATTGCAATTTCTCTGAGTATGTAGATCCCATGACTCTTTCTAGATTCCACTGTTCAGATAACCACCCATGGGAAGTACAATGTGTATCTGTAACACAGCCACCAAGAAGTTGCAGGCTAAAATGCAAAAAAATACACAAACTTAATGTTATGAACCCATCGTGCTGCAGGATATTCTGTATAATAATGGTAATTAATGTTGTGATTTAAGAAAATTAAAGTAATGGCACAAATATGAAATAAAGTGATGTATGAAGTGTAAGAGCCAATAAAATATGCAGCACAATGTTTTGCATTTGGTAATGTTAGATAATAGGTAAACAATATATATTTGTTATTGTCATAATGTAATGACACTACCATTAATGTGTTTGACAGTTTGCTAATCACACTACGTCATTTCAATGAAAACTCTGAAACAACACAAGGAGTAACAAAGGAAGGGGAAACCAAAGTGGGGAGTGTTATTTCCAAAGTGCTGTGGTGGAGCTGCTGTTATTAAGGTGGTCAAGATTACTATCACATACCATAAGTTGAACCGTATTTCTACTGGAGAGCATGTGTACCAATACATCATGTAATATTATCTGCAGGTTAACATCCTGAAAGTCACATAATTATTACATGTATGATGTAATTATGTGTTTGCCATTTTTTTTAGCTTTTTAAATAACCTTTATGAAGATGACACGTTTTTCTACTGGAATCCATTTTCATAGTGAAGGAGAAAAGGATGTACTACAGACTGGTGAATGCAATATGCTGGAAGTTAATTGGAGCATGTCAGTCGCACCATCAGCTATATGAACACACATTGGGCCTGATATTCAAATGTTTGCCCAGGTGCACATCCTGGTTTGTGCACACAAACTGGACTTTCTTCACATTTTCTGTGTTCAAAACCCAGTTTGTGCCCAGGCAAACTGTGGAGGAGGGCTCAATGCAAATGGGGTGGGGACCTCCATATTGGTGCAGTCCAACATTCAGAGTATTTGCACTGTGCAAGGTAATTTGTACAGACCCCTTCTTATGGCGCAAATACTGCTGGAAGGAGAGCACCATGACTTACCTCTCATGCAACTCTAGCAGTTGTTGGAGGAAGTGTGTCAGGCCCCTAAGCCAGTCCCAACCACCAAAACAGTGTCCCTGGTGTTCAGTGTGGTACCCCATCTGCACCCATGCCCGATGTCCACAATACTTCCCTGGTATCTAGTGGTCCCTTTCCCCCACCCGCATCCATGTCCGATGTACACACACAATTTTCATAGTATCCAGTGGTTTCTCCCTCACCTGCACCCATGCCCAATGTCACACACAATGTCCTCACACCCTTCCACCACATGCCACCTCCATGCCTGATGCAACAGAACATTTACTCCTGTGGTCTAGTGGTGCCCCTCACCTGATGCTCTGCCCAACTGATAAAAAGAAGATTCTGCCTGGTGTCCAGTGGTTTCCCCATCTGACCCCATTCCTGTACTGGTGAAAGCCCATGCCAGTCTGACAATCACCCCATTGATCGCTGGCCCACCACTAACATTCGGGGTGTCTGTGATAATGCCCCAATCAACACAGCTCCGGCCTCATTCCCAAACATTAACATTCTGAACTCCCCAGTCCATATCTTGTTGGTGTCTAGTGGCCCCCTCCTTCCCCACAGCAACGAGAACCCACCCCCCATCACCCTTACCTGCATTTTGATGCTGCAGTGAAGCAACAGCAAGCATCACAGCCCTCCACACACACCACCTTGGCCACCCACCATCTGACAGAAGCAGGGAAAGTACTGCTTATTTGCCCTATAAATAAGCAGCATACTCCCTGTTTCTGTCAGATGATGGGTGGCCAGGGTGGTATGTGGAGGGCTGTGTTGCTCATTAGTTGCTTCACCACTCACAGTGCACGCTCTGCTTCCATCAGACAGCAAGCATCAGAGGTGGTGTGTGGAGGCTGTGTCACTCGCTGTTGCTTCACCGGCAGTACCAAGATTTAGGTAAGGGTGATATGGATGAATGGGTTCATGGTGCTGCGGGAAGGATAAAGCCTTCAGACAACAACAAGACACAGACTGGGGGTTGGATATCACTGTTCAGGAACTGGGCCAGAGCTGTGTTGTTGGGGGATATTGCCACAGGCATCCTGCACATTAATGGTGGGGTGAGGATTGTCAAACTGGGGTGGCCACCAGTACAGGAATGGGATGGAATCACTTGACACCAGGGAGAATCTTCTTGAATTAATCAGACAGGGCATTGGGTGGGGGACCACTAGACACCAGGGTAAATGTTCTGTTACACCAGGCATGGGTGCGGTGGGTGGAGGGACCACTAGATGCCATGGACATTGCATGTGGACATCGGTCATGGGTGCTGGTGAGGATGGACTACTGGATACCAGAGAAATTATGTGTGGAGATCGGGCATGGGTGCAGGTGGGAGGAGGGACCACTGGACACCATGAAAACTGTGTGCATGCACTGGGAGAGGGATCAGGTGGGGAGTTATGGGGTCAAAACAACATCAGTTTTGGAAACTCAAAAATAACGCATGACATATGAGCGACCTGGTTTTAACAGCACGTTTACTTCATCACTGTACATAAAGGAGTGAATGATGTAGGCAGTCAGTTGTGCAAGCATGCAGACAGTAATCTGTAGGGCCAGATCCATGCTGGCAACGTAGCCTACAACTTAGAGTCACCGCATGTGTGCCGGCAAACCTTGGTTCAAAATCTGTGGCACGGTGATTTTTTTAAAAGGTTCCACCTGTCCTCCCAACTTTGTTCCCTCTCCTCGAGTTGCACAACCCCTGGAGTGGGAATACTTTATCTGCCCCCCATGTTTGTTCCTATGCCCAAGTTGCATCCCCTGAGTAGGAATATTTAATTGCCCCCCAACTTTCTCTTCCTCCCTGAGCTGCGCCACCCCTGGAGTAGGAATATTTAATCTACCCCCCACTTTATCCTCCTCCCTGAGTTGTGTGCTGTGTCCAAGTTATTTTATAGATTTCCAATACTAACTTCCCCAATCGGCGTTGTTTCCTTATGTGAGCGACCTGTGTTTTTGCAACGCTTTGACAGATCCCTGCTGTTCACGGTCACTCATTATGTTGGCTCTGTTATTTCTTTGCCGCTTTGCTTTTGCCTTTTCTTCTCACTGTTTTGACGTGGAACCAGGTGGGGAGGGACACTAACACCAGAGTAGTTCTGCATGTGAGACTGAGCAATTGGGGATGTTTCCCATGCAAATGAGCCCATAATGGACATGCAAATGGCCCTTTAGCATGTTGCATGCCCAATGGGCTCATTTGCATGGGTCACTTTGAATATTGTGAATTGTGCTTCAGTGCAATCCATTGTGGTGGCATACTTCAGAGCCATGTCGAGGCAGTGCTAAGTGGCTTAGCTCTGGGCTGACAAGGCCCTATATTCAGTCAAATAGCACCGTGAACTATTCCACTGAATATAGCATCTTTGGGACCTGAGCTATCAGTAGTGGAGGCACAAATTTTGCACTCCACTTTGTGCGATTTTTGAATATAGACCCATTATGTTCTATCTTCATGGTGTATCTCTCAGGACACAAGTCAGGGACCACACTCGTGACAGGGCAATAAAGTTCATGGTGCTCACTAAAAAGGACAACATTGCATAGGTCAAAGCGTGATGCAAAATGGTGACCAGTGACCACTATGCAATATTGTTCAATTGTAGCATGGTAGTAAAAGCAAACTTCATAAATACTAGTTCTGTGAAAGAGTAGTGTATGTCTGGAACAGTCTTTCAGCATAGGTTGTGATGTATTAAACATTTGTGTTCTTCAGTCAAGCATGGTATATGAACAAGGGAATCTTAGCTGAAATAAAGATTTGTTTGTGGGGAGAAATATAGCATGTTTTATATATTGACACAATAGAGGCACTTAAAAAGCTTTGCACTTTCTTTGTGACAGTTGGTCTGTATCTTTACTGAAATTGTATTTTTAGATATTTGTACATTATACTATCCTTTGTACCTGAAATTGGCCTGGCTGCACTGAGAGTTGAAGTGCTGCACACCACACCTTGCACCACGCATGTGACCAGTGTTACGATGCGGACTTGGGATGAAGGTGGGCCTGCAAGAAAGGGAGAGGATACAATTTAAGGATGACCATTCTCCAGTGCTGGCTGGGAGGTTTTCAGTGCCCTGCATTTTTATGGCTCCTGTTGTTGGCAGTGATAAGGCAGCCAGGCACTCTCACAATACTGGGGTGAGAGGTGGCTAACAACATTCCACATGTGGAAGTATGCGTGCGGATGTCTGTGTAACATTGCATGACATTTCTCAGGGAAGAAACATGGATAAAGGATCCACTGTGGGACATGAAACCTAGCCATTAGTAACCATGCTCCCAGACAAACACCCATGCCATTCATTGAGGAGCATGTAACTGTTCTCATTAGAAGACGTAATATAGACAGTTATTGCACAGCTCATATAACAGTTCTTATTATATAGACTTCAAATTAAGTTGTTTTAGCAAATGTGTTCTATTTTCATTTTAAGTTACACTAAGGAGCTTACTGATGAGGTTTTCAAAGTAAGAGATGATTTCAGTTACAAAATTGCAAAGGCTACAACATAGTTCATTGTGTGCCACCACTGACTGCATCAAATGTGATAAACCAGATAAGAAACAATTAGTTGCTGATCACAGGTCAAGATTTAACAAAAATAGATATTTGTGGTGTATCATAACACACAAGTTAAATGGTACAGTTCTGTGAATAATTATTGATTTGTAGGGTTTGATACATTAACCAAAAGTTGTGCAATGTTACTCAATGTAGACAAAGTGAATGTAAGTATCAATAGGCAAATATATTTATTTAGTTTTTGTTGACCGGGTAAGTGCACTAGAAAAATCCTGCCTATTTTTAGGCACGACCCGGAGGAGGGGGATACCGATGAATGCCAACTGACCTTGAACCAGATGAAGCTGTTGGTGGTATTTTAGTGAAAGAGGGAAATTTGGCCAGGACACCGGGGAAATTCCCCTACTCTTTGGCCAGTAGGGGGACCATCTGGCCGTCTTGTTTGCTGCTAGCCAAGATGGTGGATGCTAGCCAGCCAGCAGGAGATGGAGTTGTGGTGGATGATACATCGATGGAAATGACTGTTTCAATGGAGGTTAACCCGATTTCGGCTATTTCTTCAAACTTGGATGGACTTAATCAAGAAGCGGCAACTGTTGAGACTGTGAGTGATTCATTTGTTTTAAATACTGCAGAATCCATACCAGGCTTGTTAACTGATCCAAACCTGAAACGGAGGCCTGTGATACGGGACAACAGAATGTATTGAATGAGGATGTTTTGTTACTAAAAGAGAAAGAATTACGACTGCAGTTTGTGCAGAAGGACGGCGATTCTTTCAAAAGCGAGTGCAGCTTGAAACCTCACTCCGAAAACTGCGGTCTGGCAGCAGTGATTCACCTGTCATAAGCAGCCAGCTGATTAACTCAGAAGTGCCAGCCGCTAGTACAGAGCTTCAGAGTTGGGCGGTGCAGGTAGAAGCCGCTGAAGAGGTAAATCAGCCGGGAACACCTGGGTTGCCTCCTACAGCAAGTACATCAGAATGGCTGAAAACGGGCTCCAGTGGGGCTCGGCCTAAGGCGATGCAGAGGAGGTAGTGAATACCAATTCTCAACAGCTTTCTTGGACGGTTCCTTCGGCACTGAAAGCAGCTGGCTGGGTGTTCGACTTAGCTTCAGGGAAATGGCTCTCTGATTCTTCTCCTATCATTATGCCTACAAAAAGGATTCCAGAAAGAGACCGGGTTGTTGATCCAGTAGAGCAAGAAGCTTTAGAACTCCCTAAGGAGCTAAATCTCACACAAAATCCAGAACTATCTTTTTCAAACAGACAGTCAAATCCTCCCATAGACCTTGAGGCGATTCCCTCAGAGTCTTCTTCTTTGCCTCAGCGGCCCCTAAACTTATTAAATAAAACTGGGCCAAAATCCTTTGCTTCTCTGTTCAAAACTCCTATATATATTGCAAAGTGACATAATGCAGTATATTTTACCTATTCTGGTGGTAGGATACCCCACCAGATAGGATTTTGTTACAAGGACACTGTTGAAAAACTCCACAAAATTTATGGCTACAGAATTATGTCTTTAATTCATATTTACAGAAACAACCGATGTATAGCTTTAAAACAGCTCGAGGGTAGAAGCGTTTCTGGAGTTAAATATAACCAACTAAAGAATTCTTCCTTATAGTGCTCCTTCATTATAACTCCTTTATCTAAACCAGCATATAAGGTTGTTACAATACTTTTAGAAATGAATGTGTGAGTGTACAAGACCTAATAGTGTGGTTGAAAACTCATTGTATTCTATTAGAAGATCCTGTTGCTATCCTAGATTCAGAAAATATTTGGACGGGGGGTTGGAAAGTAAAAGTTATGTTACACACTACAAATGAAGGTCCCACACATTTACCTAATTCTTTTTTATGCAGGACAGCCAAAAATGTGTTACAAATGTGGTTCACTGGAACATCTCAGTAATGCATGTAACTTGGCAAGATGTATAATTTGTGGGGAATTAGGTCACTTTAGCTCATCATGCTTAAATGAAAGTAAATGTAATCTATGTGGGGAGTTGGGGCAAACTTTTCAAAACTGTATTGCTGCAGCACATAATTTACCTGAACAAGCTGATGGAGCAGAGCAGCATTTGTTGATTGCTTTAGCGCAAAAGCCAGTAATCAAGGGGTTTCTTCCTCTGTTTCTGCTCAGAGCAAACGGTCTCTCCAGCGCCACCTCTGGAGCAGAGAATTCGGTAATGTCAGCACCCATTACCATACAAACAAAACCAACTTCAGGATTAGTGGAAGAATTAAATCTAGCAGAAATCAAGTGCCTTTACCACAGACCTCCGCCTTACAGCTGAAGCCTAAGACCTTACATATGCCCCCCAACACCTAAGCAAAAGACCTGGAAACAGAATCACCAGACAATCTACTAGAGAAGCAGTTGATAAACTGATGCCCCAACAATCTCCTGCTATTCCAACTTGCAACAAATTTGATATCTTACTGATCAGAGCATTCAGACATTGATTCAGATACCTCCTCTATAGATTCCTCAGTTCCAGAGGTACTACAGATACCGAAGGGGGTCTCGAGGACAGCAAAGCAGAGCGAGGTTAAAGTAAAACACTCGGATAAGCATTGTTGGAAAAGTCCACTCAAACAAACATAAATGACTGAACCTTTCACATTTCATACTATCAATGTAAACAATATCAAGCGGATAAACAGACGACATATGATCTTCGATACTGGCTAATTTCCATCTAGGATTCTATTTTTGCAGGATACATGATTGCATACTCTACATGAAATACAAATGGCCTTGAAGGACTGGTGTCTGGGCCTTTGTTCTAGTCACTAAGTACAGAACCTGTGCTGGCCTAGGTATTCTTTTAAATATCCAGATGAAAGTTTTGAAACTTTGATTTATTCTCAGGACAAATTTTAATCCTAGACATCCTTATCCAGGAGATATCATATTGATTAATTAATCTATATGCTCACAACAAAAAGCACAATGCTGTAAACTTTTTCAGACCCTTGAACCTTATTTACATACCTCACATACTATCATTTTGTGGAGATTTCAATTGTCCTTTGACTTCGAAACAGGGTAAAAACAATACTGTGACTCCAATTTATTATCTACTATCATCCACAAAGCACATTTAGTAGATTCGGTCTATCATTTAAAAAAAAAAAAGGTTCTTCCCACATCTCATAAAGGTGCGTTATTTTCTCGTATTGATTATTTTTCTATTTCCCCTACGGTATCTTTACGGCAGGTGGAAGTATTAGCTCTTGAGTTTACTGATCACCATATTATTTCAGTAACTATTGGACTGGTTACTGGACAGCAAAGAGGATGTGGATTTTGGAAATGTTATTCTTCTTTGTTTTCACATCCTCAATGTTTTACACAAATACATGACTTTATTCTAGTGCGTAAAACTATTTTAAGTTTAATTTTTTGATAATCCAGTACTCTGGTGGGAAGATACTAAACAGGAGCTTATTAAGCTATGTACACAACTGTAAAGAGGTTTCGTGGTCAGAATATTTGTCCTACTTACAGAATAGGAGAGTACTACAACAAATTATACTCCAGTTTCTTATGAAACAGGTCAAATTTAACCACTAAAATTTTCAGATTACAGAAAATGGTTCAGTTTCATGCTAACAAGCGACTCTGCTATTTCAACAACAATTTAGAACTCAAGCGACTTAGCACTACTTGTCCTTATGAATATTGGCAAACCCAATTGAATAAAAAATCTCTTTCTGCTGTCCGAGGTGCCGATGGGGTGGTATATAAAGACACAAGGGATATTATTAATTTGTATCTGATTATGTTTCAGACATGTTTCATCCTCTTTCGGCCTCTACATCAGGATTACAATCCTTTTTAAAGGACTTTTCTATTCATATACTAGAAGAGACGAAAGAACCTTTGACATCAAATATCTCGGTGGTAGACAGAAAACAACACTATCCACTATGTCAGGGAAGAAATCGCCAGGCCCTGATGGTATTACAACAGAGCTTTTGAAATTTATAGGTAACTTGTGTCTGGAGGAATTGACTTCAGGTGTTCAATGAAATTCTGACATCAGAACTTGTCCCACTTTCCATGAATACTGGCAGTCTAACTTTCATATATAAAAATCAGGACAAATTCAATTTAGATAATTGGCGCTCTATTACACTTTTAAATTCAGATTTTAAATTACTAATGAAAATTCTAGCGAACAGACTTTCCCTTGTAGCTGATAAATTGATTTTTTTAGCACAAGTCTATGCTATCCCAGGAAGAAAAATTCAATCGCAACTTTTTTTTCTACAAGAATTGGTGGAGCAGGGAAAAAGGGGGACTCTAGAGGGTTATCTCCTGTCCCTAGACCAGTCCAAAGCCTTTGGTAGGGTAAATCATGAGGCTTTATGGTTGATTTTAACACATTATAATATCCCAGACACAGTGATCCACTGGTTAAAAGTATGTATCGTACAGCAACAATGTGTCCAGTTATTCAAGGTTGGAAGGGTCCCCTTATTGCTTTGAAAAGGGTGTGTGACAGGGATGCCCACTCAGCCCCATTCTGTATGTTTTTTAGATCCTCTTTTACAGAAAATTAATGGTTCCTGAAGTATCAAGTTTAGGATCCAAGAACAGATTTTGCCAAATAAAATTATAAGCTTATGCAGATGATATGACACTTATGGTAAAAGATGCATCTTCAGTGTATATGAGTTTAGCTATATGTGCAGAATTTGGGGCGCTTACAGGAGCCACATTAAATCTGAATAAGTGTTCTGCCAGCGTTTGCCATATAATTTAAACACCAGGAATTTATTGCTGGCATTTCTATAACTTCAGATCCTGTGAAAATGTTAGGTATTTATTGGGGTAATGTAGAACTGGATTACTTTAATTGGGAAAAAAACTTGCATTAGGTCGAAGAAAAGTGGCTTTATGGAATAAATGGAAGTTTGGAAAGAAGAAAAGGGTTTTTCTTATTAAATCCTGCTTAATTCCTGTTTTTTTCTATCTGAGTTATGTTTTCCCTCCACCTATATCCCTAGAAGTTGGGCTTTTAGGGGAATTTTTTCAGGCTTCTTGGGGAAGCCGTCTGAATCCCATAAAGCAAAATATTTTTTATCTTCCGGTTAATCAGGGAGGCCTTAATATGATAAACCCAATCTTGTTCTTTAATAGTTTTTTTATTTCTGAAAATTTTCGACCTTTATTGTCAGAAGAACCATGCAGGTGGGATGTCATGTTACAGATAAATTGTAGGATCTGGCTTCAGTTATGGGAAGCACAAGCTTTGAAGTGTTTTAAGACATCAGCAATGGTTCCAGAATATATCCGAGGTACCTTTCTGCGTCTTAAACAATGGAACTTATTAACAATTCATGTATTAAATTTATTGAGAAAACAGCTGTATTTTCACTTATTGGAAACAACTTGTCAGGTAGAGGCTGTGTTTATAAACTGCCCATTACAGTATAGACCATCCTTGCTAAATTTTCTGAATAATAAACATATACCTACCCATGTATGGGATTTTCATTGGCTGGCCTGCCATGGGAAAATAAATGTTAAATCTAATTAAAAACACAAGGCACAACAAGACAGACTCTGTGTTCGGCCAGATTGTATTCAACAAGAAGAAACAATAGAGCATCTGTTGTTTTCCTGTTCATTTATATCTGGGTTTTAGGCCTTTATGGCACAGACATGGAGGGAGGATATTTTTTTAACTTTATCCTGGGACAATCTAATGTTTGGAATATTTGATAGCACATGGATGAGTAAATGGAATTCTAATACCTTACAAATAGTGGTCACAGTTATCAAGTGGCAAATATGGTTGGCCAGATGTGCCTTTACTTTACAGCAACAAGAAGGCTCATTACCTGACTTGATAACATAAAATAACACAGCTACTGAAAACATCTATAAAACCAAATACATTTCTTTGTCAAACACTCAATTGATGGAATTATGGATTGGATTCCCTTGGATCACAGACTCAGATGTTCCAGTAACTTAAATAAAGTTACTATGGAAATGGTGATTTACTGTATTAATTCTACATAATTCTCTCCTCTTTACTAAGATTCAGTGGAAATAGTAAGACCTTGAAATATAAGTAATGTGGGAAAAATGAGGAAAAAAGGGGAGAAGGAAGCAGGAGGAAAGGAAACAAGAAGGAAGAAACGACTATCTGCAAATTTATCTGTCTTGGGATATCTGGAATTGTACAGATTGTAGATTCCTTCTCATATTAAGGTATTTGATATAGAGGGTTTCTTTCCAGCTTTTTTTCTACTTTTATACTAGGGTGAGGAGGTTACTATAGTTGCTATCTTGGTCTAGTACCAAGATTAGGTGATTTATTATTATGAATTTAGGTATTCTTCTTTTATGTTCCCTTTGTTATTTTGGTTTTCTGTATGTTAAGAAAATTGACTTGGAATGTATCTTGATAGGATTTTTTTGTTAGGATCTAAATAAACATTACCCTACTCTTATAGTGGGGAGGGGGAGGAGATGGGCTATAACACTTATTTTTTTGTTCAGGATTATCATATAAATTACTACTTGTTAATGTTTTTTGCTTTCATTTGCCCTTTTTGGTTTTGTATAATGTACTACTGATTTGGTATGTATATTGTCATGATTTTAATAAAAAAATTCCCCTACTCTTTTCGATAAATGCCATGGGATCTTTAACATCCACCTGAACTACCACCAATCCAGGCAGATGGGACCTCGGTTTAATGTCTCATCCGAAAAACAGCACCCCAGAAGTGCAGCTCCTCTCTCATGCTGCACTACAGTGTCAGTACTGGGATATTAACCCAAGTGCCAGATGTGGGAATTGAACCCACAAGCCTCTGATCTCCCGGCCTCAGAGGTGAGTGGGCTACCTACTGAGCCACTGACACTGACATGATATATTTGACATATGGGCCCAGATATTCAAACTGTGCCCAAAAAGTGTGCAATAGCAGGAGCAAGCACAAGTCTATTGCGCCCATGTGCAACAGATGCGATATTCAAAAAAGGAGCAGGCCAAATTGCGCCTACAGCCAACGTCTGAATATCGCACAACCTGTGCCATAGCGCAACTAGGGAGGGGAAGCTGAGCAGATATGATGCGCTATGGCGCAACAAGGGATGTTCAGCTGAGCAGTCCAGAGGCGCCATAGCGCAAGCAGGGAGCCCCCCAGCTGCAGAGCAATGTAACAGCACAATCAGGGAGGGAGGGAGGTAGGGGCCCACCACCCATGCCACAGATGGGCACAGGAACACACAGCAGAACAGACATTGCCCCCCCCAAGCACTGCACAACCAGGGGAGGGCTGGAATAACCACTGGTCCATGGAGACAAGCAACCAACCCACAGCCTGGCCATGGTTCCCCATCACACCTACCGGCAAGCTGAGACTGGCACACAAGGAGGGCGGACCACCCTGTGCCACACCATCCCCCAGTGCACAGCACACCCTGCCCGCTGACCCCAGACACCCCATGAGTAGTGACCACCACTGCAGGAATCCCCATGCATGCCACCACCCCCACAGTGTCAATGAAACCCTGTGCACCACAGAACCATGCAAGCCAGCCCCACCATGCGCACCCATCAGCAGGTTGCAGCACATGGCAATGCAACAGTGGCAGACAAAGTGCCACCACGCACAGTCCCCCGAGGTACTTCTGAGAGATCGACCATGCGCTGGCACAAGAGTGACCCCATATTGAACGGTCGTGTAGTTGACACCTCCCCCAGTGGTACAGCGCTCCGCACCATATTCCAGTAACACACACCGGCCCACCACTGGCCACAACAGCCAGCACAGACACCCACAGTGGTGCGTGGAAGCATGCACCACACCAGATGCCACACAGGGTCTGAACAGACACCCACCCATACCCAAGGGCACAACAACACAGGGACGCAGTGGTGGGGCAACCAAGCCCCCATTGTGGACCCATGGCCACTGTACACACAACCTGCAGTCCACCATGGCACTGGAGTGCCAACCACCCTGCGCAGAACACCATGGACCAATACCCCACCATGTGTCATCTGGAGCACAAGCCACAGACAGTGGGGCACATCCCTGCAACACACACACAAGCCACAGCATGGAGGTGGGACAATGACTGTGTTGCCCACAGTGCCACCTGAGCCAGGCATGCACCACACCAGTGACATGGGCAACCCAGCAAAGTGATGGGTACAGTGTCTGCCCTGCAGAATGCCACCACTGACATGTCAGCAGATCATGGGTCACAGACAGAGCATGTGTGTCGGCTGCACAGGCCATGGATGGGCCAATGGGTGCACCATGGACACAGAGCACGCACCATGGACCCTGCACACAGTCATCCAGTGCACGCGAACAACACACACAACACAGACACTGACTGATATCTACCCCACCATAGACACCTCCACACACACACACACATACCCATGACTGCACCACCCCTGATGCCATGCACACACTGCAGCTGAGCACCTATAGCCTGCTGCAAATCAGAGACCACCACAGTATTCATAGAAAAGTAATATGTATTATAAAAATAAAGAAATCAACTATTTACATGAACAAGAACTATATATTTTTTTGAGGACACAAAAAGGTTGGGAGTGAGGTAGGGGAAGGGGTGGACAAATGGGATGGGATAGGAGGTGTGAGGTGGGTCCGGGGGATGGGAGGTCAGGGATCAAGGACTATTGTCACCCACACTGGTCCAGGCTCTGGCTCCCCCTCACTCTGTGCCTCTGAAGGACCCCCGATTCATCAGTCTGTCTCAAGATCGACACCGTCTCCCGTGCCAGGGTGAGGGTTCCTGCAGGTGTCCTAATTTCCTCAGATGTCTCGTACCTAGGACAAGGAGCACAGTTAACAGGTGTGAATGCACAACCCATACAGCCCGCCCGCTGTGCATGGCATAATGCCATGGGACATACCACTGTGATGGTGTGTGACCAGCCGCAGTGATCACGCCCACAGGACTTGCCACCCAGGCACATACAGCCATGCAGAACGCTGCACACACCCACCAGCCAAGTCATGCACAGCACCACCGTGTCAGTCTAGTGACATGGCTATTAGTGCAAAGGCAGTGGCACAGCTATGCACCCAGTGCGCATGCACCACCAGTGACGCACACCCAGACATGCATTGCCACTGGACAGTGTTGACTGTAACCAGTGGCGTGCATGGCAGTGATGTCAATGAATGGTGGCCATGCCCCGCTGCCCACCTTGCCACACAGCATGCAATATTAATCATGGATGTCTGTCACTCGCCCTCATCGGGCTGGTCGGGTGGCCGTTGTTGACCCTCGGCCTGCCTGGCTGTGGCTTCCACCACCCTCCCCACGCATGCGGCGTGCGCCGTCTGGGCCTGTGGGGGACAAAAAGTGAGAAGAACATCAGTGCAGTCCGAAGCAAAGTCCCCTGCCCCAGGGTGTGCCCCCACCCAGCCAGACCCACCACCCACACCCTGTGAACACCGCCATGGCCAACCCCATACGGTCCCTCCCCTATGTGCTGGACACATACAACAGTGTGACTCATATGGATGATTACAGTGTGTTGATGGAACCTCTACCTGGACGTGGTACTGTGCCCCTCCTGGCACGTGACCTTAGTCTGGCCAGTAGCTCCGGCTCCCTCCTCTGCAGGTCACCATATTGGTGCCTGCACTGCTCCACTGTCCTGCCCCTGCCTGTCACTGCCTTGAGGGCTGTGGCCACCTCTTGCCACACCTGGGACCTTGCCCTATCCAGGGGGGCCTCCCCAAAGAGAGGCCCATGGTGTGGCTCAACTGTGGCCACCAGATTGGCCAATTCAATGGCAGACCAGGGAGCAGCCCTTCTCCGCGCCATTGTGTTTGCTATTGTAGGCAATATGGCGCTCTGCAGTACAGTACCCCATGTGCAGATGCTATGCGGTATGGTATGCCATTTCCCTATCGTGCTGTTGCCGAACAGTGCGATAAGACGCCTATGCCTGGCGCATGGCGCCAAGGGGCAAGGTCAAGGGTCCCTGGCGCAGGCCACGCACAGTGCCATCGGATGACAAAGCATGTAGCGCGATTGACGCCTGTGCGCCAGTGCCACAGCGGACTATCGGGCAGTTAGGCCATTGCGCCTATGAAGGCCCATTGCCACAGCGCCATGTAATGACCTTCGCTATAAGCCCACTGCACAATGGTGGCCATGCCCTGCATTGCCTACCGTGCACAGCACGTCATCAGCGTATGAGCATGCATCAGAAACCTGGGCATGCGCAGTGGTGTACTACGCATGCCACAGAACTCGCCAGTGGCTCAGCACGTTCAACACAGTGCAAAAGCACAACAGTGCGATATTCAGCCGTCATATGCAAATCATCCGATCAGCCATTCAATGGCGCAGCACTGCAATTTGCATCTAATTAAAGTTGCTCCTCATTTGCATAGATTGCACTATAAAGGTGCGACAATGTGCTGCAGTGGCCATAGTCGGTTACTGCAGTTTATTGGTGAGTTGCATGCTGTGGGAGTGTGGACTGTGGATTCAGGGACATGCATGGGACTGCACAGTCACAGGTAACAACTGCCATTCTTACAGGCTACATAATGACCGAGCACGTTCTAGAGAGGAGGACAACAGTGGTGGAGGAGGAGGAGGCCGAATTTTACTAAGGCCGAAACCGAGGCCTTTTCGAGCCTGCCTGGCTCAGGAGCCACCACTCAGGCCCATGTTGCTGCATGGGAGGAGGTGGCACGTGCTGTGAACCTGCCAGCAGCCACCTGCGCTCCGTGCAGTGTAGAGAAGAAGATGGGTACAGACAGGAGGAGGAAAGGAGAAGGTGGCTGCCATCAGGGTGGCACGTGCTGCAACAGGTGGGGGACAGCGGAGGTGGTACAGCTCAACCCAGCAGAGGACAGGTTTGCTGCAAGCATGCACCGAGTGCCATAGAGGAGTTCAGGCGGTGGCTTCCAGACGGGTGGTGGCCCATCTCTGCATGGTAAGTCATTGTCTGGGGGAGGGGCCGGGTAGGTCCACGCAGTGCGACTTTGCTTTCTCTTACAGATCCTGAGTGTCTGCATGGGTCAGTGGTGGTGGGCCTGTCCACTGCGGACAGTTGGACGGAGTCGGAGGTGGGACCATCCACCACAGGTATGTGGGTCTGTACGACAGTGGGGCTGCCTATCTGTCCACACTGATGTCATTGAGACAGGTGTGGAGGAAGCCCTGCCTGTGTCCCAGTGTGCTGGCATCCATGGATGCCAGCCGCGCTGTGACGTAGCCAGGGCAGAGTCCGGCACCAGCGATGATAACACAACCGTCATGGGCAGTGACACGTGTGTGCCACAGGATGGACACACAGCAGGACAATTCACGCCCATGGATGTGGCTGGTGCCGCCGTGGGGGCCTGCGTGTCAGTACAGTCCCAGGTTGTGCCTGTCAGCACCAGTGGGGCAGCACTGGTGTCTGTTCAGGACAGTGGGACTGTTGTGGCCACTGCGGAGGCACCACTGAGCCCTGGGGTGCAGCAGCCGGAGGGGCAGCATCAGCAGTCACCCACCAGGCCTGGGGGTACAGGGTTCAGCAGAGGCATCTGTGCACTGCCTGTGGACATGCCCATACCTGGTCCTGGTGCACAGCACCCACCCTCAAGGGGTGCTGAACATCAGGCCCTTGCACACACTGAGGGACAGGATGCCAAGGAGTCTGATGACCTCTTGGACGAGCACACCCACCTACTGTGAGCATTGGTCCAGCAGCAGATGCAGCTTGCAATGTCCATGGAAGCACTGTGTGTGGCTCTGTAGTGGGCCGAGGAGCGTCGCAGCAGGGACACCGAACGGATCCCTGCACGGATGGACCGTTTGCGGGAGGATGTGACCACTGCCATTGACAGGCATGCACAGATGTTCATTGCTGTCATGGCCACAATGGGCACACAGTCAGGTGCCCACATGTCGTGGACACCACACAGTGCACTCTCCACCCCTCATTCCCAGCGTCATGCGACTCCCACCCTGTTGACGCCGGGTTCAGCTGTGGGCATCCTGAGCACTCCTGGTGCAGGCATGTTCGGTGTGCTGCAGACCCCTGCGCGGGCACGGTCGTGTTCACGCAGTGAAACCCCTGGGGGACCATCGGTGCCACCCCATGAGGCCAGTGGTCAGCCTGCCAGTGCTGGCGGGTCTCGGAGGGGCCTCCCATGCATCCGTGGTGGCCATGGCACTGTGTCACGAGACTGACCTGTCCCCCAGCATGGCTACTGTCTGGTGCTGCTTTGTGTATATTGTGTGTTTCAGTGGGCGGTGCGCGGGTGGGTACCCGACCCTGCACGCAGACACACAGTCCACCTCCACACCCTCCCAGCTGCTGTCCGCAGTTACGTGTGGATGATGATGCCTGCATTGCACTGTACACCAAAGTGCAATGGTGCCCAGCATCTGACACACGCACATGGACAGGCAGTGGGCATGGTGGCCTGTGGACATGTGTGTTGCTAGGGTTGGCATTCTGGGTCGGTGTGCCTCGTGCCCTCTGTGCACGTTTGGTGCATTGTGTGTGTGCATGTGTGTGTGTGTGTCCATCCACGTGGCATGTTAATCCTCACCCATCCCTGGTTGTGTGTGTGCTTCTGTGCCCTGCCACTTCCCTTGATGACATGCACCCCTAGTGTGTGTCCATGCATGTTTGTGGGTTGTGCCTTAGCCACTGGTGGTTGCACATGGCCCCATGACTTACCTGGGTTGGCTGAAGTGCTCCTCCATGATGGTGTCCCGGTGCAGCTGTGCCAGCCGGATCAGTCGGGGGTCCCGTCGGCCAAGGGGGGGCTGCCTATCACCATCGTCACTGGCATCCTCATCGTCCCCATCGCTGTCCCCCTCTTTGACCTGCACGGCTATCCCACATTTGTTGGCCATGTTGTGCAGGATGCAACAGGCAAGGAATATCCCACAGGCCTTTGAGGGGCTGTACTGTAGGGCACCGCCAGAGGTGTCCAGGCAACGGAAACGTGCCTTCAGCATCCCGAACACCCGCTCGATGACATTGCGTGTGGTGGCATGTGCCTCACTGTAGCGTTGCTGCGATGGGGTCGTGGGCCGCCAGTAGGGTGTGAGCAGCCAGGGACGGAGTGGGTATCCACTGTCACCTGTGTGTAGATGGTGGAGGTTAGTTTGGTGATCAGCATCACCCTGCCCCAAGCCATGTAGGCCACTACCCATGGCACCTCCGGCCATGCCCCCCCAGGCCCTAGATTTGTCCATTTGGTTTGCATACTCACCCACTAGGTGTCCAGTGGGGATGTCCCCACTCTCAAATCTGTGGCACAGTGCTGACTGGTGCCAGATGAATGAATCGTGTGCTCCCCCAGGGTGCATGGCACAGACATTGATGATGATGCGCCCCCTGGCATCACACACCACCTAGCAGTTGATGCTGGAATAGCTCCTGTGATTCATGGCGAGGCCCCCTCATGGCCAGGTGGTGTGCATATGGCCACATGGGTGCAGTCTATTGCCCCTAGCATGCCAGGCATACGTGCTACCCTGTGGAACTCCTGTATGTTTGCTGTGCGCTCCGCTGCTGTGCTGGGGAAATGGATGTACTCCTCAGCATGTGGCAGCAGTGCGCTGAGGAATTGGGTGAGGTGGCATGATGTGGCTGACTGGGTTATGCCTGTGGTGTCCCCTGTTGGTCTCTGGAAGGTACCCATGGCAAGCAAGCACATGTAGGCTGTTACCTTGGTCTCCAATGACAGGGCATGGCTCCGTCGTGTGGGTGCCTGCATCACATCACTGCACAGCTCACAGAGCCACCTCAGCATTGCCCTGTTCAGGCAGTACCAGCCCCCAATCTCAGTATCTGTGTACAGCTCAAGGCTGGTGCGGGCTGGGTACTGCCTGTTGTATACCGCCAGCAGGCTCTTCCACAGCCATGTCCCCCTGCCCGCCCACCTTCTCACCCCCACACGGCCTCCATGTGGAAGGTGGCACTGGCCATGTCCCTGGCTTCATGCTCACCCCCACCGACAGCTGTTACTTTATTCCCGCTGTCCTGGCTGCTACCTCCCCTGCACTGGGTACACCTGCCTGTGCTGGCCTCTGAGCTGTGTGGCTCCCCACACCTTCCCTGTGCCTGGCTGTTGCTGTGGCCTTTCCCTGGCCTGCTCTGTTCCTGCCACTTGCCCTGTCTGTGCCTCTGCCTCTGACACATGTGGCTTCCCTGTAGCATTCTTGCGCCTCTTCCTTGCTCCTTTTTATTTTGGCTCATTTCTGCTATGGCGCAACTTCCGCTTGCTCCACTGTTGCGCATTGGGCAAGTCTTTGAATATCACACTGCACCATTTATGCATGGTTCCTCCCCCTTCGGTTACGCATGCCTTCATTATCATTGCGCTGTTGCTCAGCATGATTTCGGGGGCACAACTGCCTCCTGCTGAATATCGCAGAATGGCGCAAATTCAGACTTGTGCAGGCACAACCCTATTGCGCATGGCTCAACTCTTTTGAATATCTGGCCCATACTGTCTAAAGATTGCTGTTATGGAATGTTGTTCTACAATTATGCATATATAGTCAGCACACCAATGCATTCTTAATGAACAATAAGCTATCAGATCCATCACCACCGAATGCACAGATGAGACTGCTGCAGGGCAGTGACAGATGCCATTATTTGATGCCTCACATATATTAGGGCCTCACAGCATGAAACACTGCCAGAGGTGGGTGTGGTGTGTTGGAACTGTCATATCATGCTGTTGATGCCTTACATGCACATAATACATACACAGAATGATCTCCTGAAAGGAGGAGAGTAGAGGCAAGATCTGAGGTTGCCACTGATGCCTCACATACATGGACTCTCCACACAACAGGAGTTGTAGTAAGGCATGGACAGAGTTTGTCATTCTCATATCACATACATGAGTGCCTGGACATCAAGAACTGCTGTGTGTGTAGTGCACAGACTGAGTCAGAGGTACTCCATAATGCCAACCATACATTATGTGCCATTGATGCATAACTTAGCTGAAGTGCATGCATATCATGCAATGTTGCTATGGGAATGCACAGGAAGATGCACACAAGGAGGACTTCCATACATGAATTATCTGGACAGCATAAGCTGGTTTTGGGGTGGCGGGCTACAGGGTCACATATTGAAACTGACAGCATATAGACATGAAGTGCCAAGACAGAATCAGATGATGCTGGTAGTCGGGGTGTGTTGTCAGCTGTATAAAGTTAAGACTCATACTGGGGAATAGGATTGATGTGTTACACATTACCACAATGAATAAAGTCTTCCATCTCCTCACAGGAGCTGCTAGACTCACGCACATCTGTGATCTCTATACCATGGCTGGTTGGCTACAGCTCAGTGGAAGAATCAGGTACCAAACCTGTCTCCTTGCCAAAAAAGCCTCCTTAAACCTTCTACCACCAGGAGTACGAAACCTACTGACCCCTTCCCAGAACACAAAGCCAACCAGAAGCGCTGCCTCTGAGGTATTCCATGTGCCAAGGTGCCGCACTACCTCAGCTCAGCGGGGTTTCTCATACTGAGCCCCCCTCTGGACAAATGCGCTACCTCAGGACATCTGTGATGCAGCAGTGATTAGCTCTTTTAAACACAAACTGCGCCAACACCTTCTCACCATGGGTACCTGTGCCTGCCCCCACTAAATCCCACCTCAAGTCAGTAATCCCATTGCTGTAGTCTGCAGCTACTCTCTAGCACTTCTTAACCCTATCACTATTCTACTGGGTATCCCCGACCTTGCACTTCACTGACCCACTGTCCTCTTCCATGGTGCTGCCACTCCCCCCACCTCTTTTCCCTACTCCTACCCATGCACCTCCTACCCCAATCCACCCCTTCCTCTTACCATTACCTCTCCATCTTCTCCCCCCTTCTCCTCCCTCTGTCTACTCTACTGATTTTTGTTTCTTCTTGATGCGGGCATACATTGTACAATGCCTCAGTATAGAGTAACCATGAACTTTACCTATATTGTTGTACCATTACATATGTTTGTATATTTGCTACCAAACCACTCTGTATTTGAACATTTATGTATCACTCTGTACTTGTTAACTGGCATGGAACCAATTAACGAGCATCCGCTCATTGGTGCTATCCAAGATTTCAAAATAAATAAAAAAAACTACACAACAACATTATTTCACAACACTTCAATTAGTCTTGTTGATTTCAATGGATATATAGTTTCAGATAAAAGTTACCCAATTGGTTCTAACCATTATTTTTCCTGCAACATACTTATAATGTGTTTGAACATGTATTAACTTTACATTTTCTGATTAACTGTGCCATAAAATTACACTTATATTTTTTACAATGTATTATACACTAAAACAGTGTTCTGCTGTTATTCAAATTCATAATGAATGACTGCAAAGAAATAAACATATGAATCTGAAGGCTGTATTGCTGTTGTATCACATCTGTTGATCAGAAAAAGGAAAGGTCTTAGTAACTAGATGTCTATAATTTCAATTTAAACTTTCAATGACCTTTGACACTGTTGTATGAATAGTGCTGACTCCAACATGCAGTATTTCTAGTTATTGGATTGCTGCAGTACATCCCACTAATAAGGTAGTAGTAATAGTCATACTCGTGTCAGGTATAACATATACAGCCCTCCTTAGAGTGTCTTACTGAGCTTTGAAAATGGCTCATGGGTTACATGTAAACATTTGTTTGGAATTACACAAAAAATTAACAAAATGAATAAAGAAATACACATTTGTTGTTACATCAGTCACTATACTTCCTAGCTATTACTTGTTTTTGACCCCACCCACCACCTATACATACACTTAGACATTTTACTTCCAGTTACATCAGAGGCTGATATGTGACAGGTTAGGTACGTCACTGGTGTATCAACATATCCTTAAATAACTTTGATGCTGCAGTAGTGAAAGAATATGCACAGACTCTGCAGTGCTGCAGCTGCATGTGTGTAAAATGGTGGTGACGAAAGCAGGAACACAGGGAGGGATGGTGTTAACATTATTAGGATTATTGCACAGTAGTTTTCATGCATTGAGGCAACATATCATATTGGGATGGGCACAGGGTCATTATGTCATACGACATAAGAACACAGCAATGTACCATGCTGTATATTCAGCAGATACATTGCTGCTGCTCAGATAAACTGCCAAAACACATTTCAGAGAAAGCAACAGGTGGTATCTTTCTTTTCTGTGGGGGGCTTCACCCACACCCCCATTATGGGGGCTGTGCCCCCAAACCCACCCCATTAATATAATCAATCTGGGGTGAGGTTCAACATGGGGATGGGGAGAAACACCAGGGGGAGCAAAAAAAAAAAGAAACTGCACAATGCGGTTTAGCAAAAGTCTGGGACCGGGATTCAAGCCACTGTCCACAGATGCACAGCAACCCCCTACACTTGTGGCTCATCCTGCTGAGTCACAGCAGCAGCTCGGCAGACCACCTCCCCAACGGAGGTCTTCACCTCCATGTAACTCCTCCTCCCCATCCATACATGATAGGGTACAAAACCGCACATACAACATATGTGTCTTAGGTTCTGTGCCCTAATAGCAAATGCACTACGTGGTATGTTCCGTGTGGTCTTCCATGTGCAGTAATGTATGTGACAACTTGACCCAGTAGGTTGGGGATGGGAGACAATAAGGAAATCCATGTTGCAGTGTCAGTCTCATATCAGCACAATATTGTGAACAGAGACACCCACACTGACATAACTGGCAATACACAAATGAAAGAACAATGGAATAACAAAAATAACATTTGCCTAAAGTATTTCTGTATATAACTTCCATAACCTTCAGTGAATCATACATCAAGATGGAAACCATATTTTATGCATTCTGACAGATCCTCTTCTGAGAGCAGTGTTATAATGCCAGTTAGACTACTTAGTGTAACAAAAGTATCGCACTTACACTAAACTGAATTATGCCTCATGGAAACCAGTATATGTCTCTGGTGGAATCTTATTATCTATGGCCATAACTGCGCATGCTGGTAGTACTTGTAGATTTTTTTCCCCAATCACTGCCACACCCAGTAAACAAATCAATGATAAGCCATATATCAAAGTAATCTGTAATGAACCCAAAAGAAGAATTATACAGTCTGCATGTCCATGTACCAAACATATACAATTAGGAAAAAGGAAAAAGGTGGGGAATCATAAGACTAGCTCAGGGAAGGATGATGAGGAGGATGGGCAAAACCAACCATCCTCAATGAGTACTTTAGCTCCAGTTTTACTAGGAGAATGGTGGGCCATTGCCAGAGAGTGGTATCAAAGTAGCCATTAAGAGGGTCTCAGAAATAAGGCAGCCAATATTTACTAGCAAAATGGCCTGAAAGGGCTGGCAGCCCTAAAGACAGAAATATAGACAAGGCCCTAGGACCAGATTGGCTGCATCTGAGGATGCTCAGGGAATTGGCAGTGGAAATGGCTGAACCCCTGGTTGGTCTATTCAAGAGCTCACTAAAGACGGTAGTAGTTCAGAAGGGTCTATGGGGGGGTACGGAAACAAGCAAGGAACTACAAACCTATCAGTCTTACCTCTACTGTAGGGAAGCTGATGAAGTCACTGGTCAAAAAGAACCTGTTGGACTACCTGGAGAGCAACAGTCTCCATGACAGTTAACAGCATGAATATGTGGCAGAGAGGTCCTGTCAGGCTAACCTGATAATTTTCTTTGACTGGGTGATGAGGGAACTAGATAAGGACCATGCTGTCGATGGCTCTACTTCAACATAAGCAAGGTTTTTGACTCAGTGCCTCATAGAAACTTGCTGAAGAAGATGGATGATTTGGGAGTAGCTAAGGTATAGTAATCTGGCTAGGTAATTGGCTAAAGGGGAGGTAGCAGAGGGTAGTAGTCAATGGAGTTAAATCAGTAAAGAGTGAGGCAACAAGCAGGGTAACTCAGGGATCCGCCCTGTCCGGTCCTCTTCAGCATGTTTATCAGTGACATTGGAGAGGGATTACACTGCAGGTTGTGTCTCTTCACAGATGACACTAAGCTCTGTGGGAGGGTGAATTGTGAAGAAGAAATAGAGTAAATGCAGAGAGATTTGCAAAAGCTAGAGGAGTGGTCTAAGGTTGGGCTGTTGAAATTCAATACCAAAAACTGCAAGGTTATGCACCTAGGGAACAAGAACCCCAGGACAGAGTACTGGATGGGAGGAGTGAGACTTGGTACTACAACTGAGAAATGAGACTTCATCAGTAACATCCTAAAGCAATCGAGTCAGTGCAACAAGGCATATAGCAAGGCTAGTTGGATGCTACAGTGTATCAGCAGGAGTATTGACAGCAGAAGGAAAGGGGTAATATTACCTCTTTATAGATCTTTGATGAGGCGCACCTGGCATACTGTGCCCAGTTCTGAGTCCTCACCTCAGGAAGGATAGAGATAAGCTGGAGACCATGCAGCAGAGAGTAACTAAAGTGATTCAGGGCCAACAGGGCAGGTCCTATAATAGGTGCCTCATGGCTCTGAAAATGTACTTGTAGACCAGAAGGCAGAGGGAGATATGATAGAGACCTTTAAATTCCTAAAAGGAATTAACAAGGTGAACGGCAGGGAACTATTTAGCTTGACTACTGATGTGAAGACACAAGTGCAAGTGTAAACTAACAGGAAGGAGGTTCAGGAGGGATGTGAGGAAGTACTATTTTACAGAGATGGTAGTGGAGTCATGAAACAGTCTGTCAGCCAAGGTGGTGAGTACAGAAACCATTAGTGGTTTCGAGCATGGTTGAGACAGATGGAAGGGTATAGTGGTTGCTCAGTGCAGCAGTACCAAGGTGTAGAATTGTGGGGAGGGGTAGGACTTTGGAGAGACAGTAGGTCCCAGGGCTAAATAGGGAACTCAGGCAGACTGGTTAGACTGTTGGCCTTTTTCTGCCATCATTGTCTATTTTTCTATGAACCACATAAATGGAACAACAATGAATACTGATTATTTCATACCAGTTTTTTTATATTTACACTGGTTTCAATGGTCCCAGATTCACTCTGATGTGAGCAATATGAGACCAGCATATAAAGCATGACAAAATTAGCCACCAAAGTAAGATTGACTCATTAGCTGATTCATTATCACCAACAGGACTATCTATTTCTATATATTCATAGAGACAAGATGATACATCTCCGTCTAGACACATATTTTTGAATCCTTGTGCATCAATTATGCTACCCTTTGTTTCACATTTTCTATGACACTGCAGAATGCAACCAGTAACACCAGTTTCAATAACATTTGGCCCTGGCTAAACAATTACCACAACTGCAACTGTACAGAATGAAAAGTATACAAGATGTATTAGGGCGAGATTTTCAAAGTATTAGATTGCCGCAAGCCAGGTGCATTGATGGAACAACATGGGGCTTGCGGCAATGTAATGGATTTCCATCTCGTGTAGCGGTTGCTGCAAGTTAGGCAACTTTTTTCTAGTATAACTTGTGGCAATCCGGGGCTGCTATTACAGGCTTGTGCCAGATATTTGGTGCAAGCTGCTGTAATCTGTGGAAACTGTTGCAACTGTGCCAGAGATTGTAAAATTGGTAGTTGCAGCAAAGGGTTTACGCACCACCAAAATCCTTAAGTGCTGTGGCATAGGGCTGAATTCAAGCCCTGCAACCAAGTTGGAAAATCTGGCCCATTATATTAGAAAGAAATTAATATAATGCAATTAATACAATGTTGATTTTTGTTTGTCATTTGTTTGTAATTCAAAGTTTATTAAAAGTTTAACATACAATACACCATGATCACATAATGCAGAAAAGTATGAATATATGCTTTCGGCAAAACCATAAACATAAACCTAAACCCCTTTCCTTTCCCCCCATACCCCCCCACCACCAACTCCAATACATCAAGAAAAGAAAGAAAACACCCCAAAGAAAACCCCTTCTACAATATCCCACCACCCCAACCACCCCTCCCTCCCCTGGTTTGCTTCTCCAGAGCAGTGGCTCATTCATACCCTTACCCTCGGGGATCTATTGCATTATATTGTTTGAAGAGAATAAAGGGTTAGTAACGGGGCCCAGATTTTATTAAATTTATTCATTTTGTTTCACAGACTGGCTGTCATTTTTTCCACTCTAAGATTAGCCAGGAGCTCCTTCAACCATTCAGCATATAGTATTTCTTCGCTATCTTTCCAATATCTGAGTACTAATTTTTTAACCGACATAGACATTAATGCCATATGATATTTACGTGTGGTTATTGGGATTTCAGAATAGTCTCCTAAGAGGCAAATTCTTGCTGAAAACAAATCATGAGCCCTAGCAGGGGATCTACATTTTGTTTAATTTGTGACCATAGGGAGGCTTTCTTGGGACAGAGCCAGAAAATGTGCAATAAGTTGCCCTCCTCATGGGCACACCTTACAGTTGGCAGAAGAGGCAATACCAAGTTTAGCCATTTTGGGGAGTATAGTATAAATTGTACAAAATTTGGAACTGCATGAGTCGGAGCCTGTCCTGCATGATAAATTTGTGACACCCTTGCCAAAGTGTCTCCCAGTTAATGGGTATCTCAGGAAGGAGCTCCGCCCAGTAGTCTGATGGTCCAAAGGGTTTGGGATAAATCCAATCATATAAAACATTCAAAATCTTTGCTATGGCATGAGGAAGGCCTGCCATTTGAACTAGATTCGCCCTAAAAGGAGGGCATTTGGATGGCTGGGCCATCATCCCTATGACCTTCAAAAGTATGTGCCGCAGCTGGAAGATTTTAAAAATATTAGAGGTCGGAACTCCCAGCTTGTCTAAAATTTCTGGTGATGAAAACCATTCCGCTTTGGTCTCATTCCAAAAGTATATAAGTTTAACCTCCTTGGCCTGCGGGAGCCACAATGGAGAGAGAACCCTCCCATCTATTTTAATATTGGGATTGCCTATCAACGGTTGCTCTAGATCTAAACAGTGGTTGTATTTTATAAAACTGCAAAATTGGGAGTGTACCCTCACAGATGTTGCAATGGGTGTCAAACAGAGCTGCTTTTGGAGGTTCTTGGGCTTCACAAACGCAGCATGGAGAAGAGATTATGATATCGGATTAGGGCTGATTCTATTTTAATCCAGAGGGTTTATACCCATAGGACTCTTCAGATCATTTAACTTAAGCCACCTTAGGTATTTGCTTGCATGGCTGGCCCAATAATAAAGGCCAACATGTAGGTACGCGAAGGCCACCTTTGAGTTTTGGGGGGCCGCTTAACTTGTGAAAAGCTAAGCTGACATTTTCCAGCCCAGATAAAATTAGTGAAGATGCTATGCACTTTCTGAACCATGACTGAGGTAGCCATATATTCAAGAGACTCAGTAGGTAATACTGCCGAGGAAGACATTCATTTAATGAGGCTGATTCTACCCCAAACGGTCAATGGAAGAAGGGACCACCTATTTAAATCTTGGGTAATAATCTGTAATAAGGATCCAGATTGTTCTTCCAACTGTGCAACACTTCTTGTGAAAGCAATACCTAAATATTTCAATGACTTCTTTTCCCAGAACAGACCTAGTGCCTTCTTCATGCTTCATCAATCTCTGATTGAGAGGAAACCACAGTCTTTCCACATTTAATTTGTAATTAGAAAACCAACTATACTCTTTAATAACTTCCAATAAATGTGGAATAGATTTCCCAGGGTGAGAAATTTGAAGTAAAGTTCATCTGCATAAACCGAGACTTTAACTTCAATACCTTGTATGGTGATACCTTGGATCTTAGGACTGGCAGCCAGTCTTGAATGAGTGGCTCCAGGTACAAATTGAAAAGTAATGGGGATAGAGGAACCTTGCCTGGTGCCCAAGCAGGAAACAATTCAGGAAATACACCCATTGCATAGAACCCTGGCAGTGGGGCCTTATAAAGTGCCCGTATCCAGTTTGGAAATCTGGATGAAAACCGAAAGCATGTAATGTCCGGAAAAGGAAATTCCAATTTACTCTGTCAAATGCCTTCTCGGCATCCAGGGACACCAAAGTGCTGGGTATTCCGCATCCCTGGACGCCGAGAAGACATGGAGCCAGGATGCGTAGATGGTCACTGGCTGACCTCCCTTCGTGAAGCCCATCTGTTCTGCTCCTATTAGATCAGGAAGGACCACGTTGAGATGATCTGCTAACAATTTACTCAAAATTGTAATATCCTGATTAAGTAAAGATATAGGCCTATAATTGGCCATATACACAGGAGCCTTATCAGGTTTTGACAGTAGAGTTATCAAAGCCTCAAACAGTGTATCATCTGCGCTATTACCTGCAAGAATCTGCTGGAACAAAGAGTGGAGTAAAGGGCCAAGTTGCTTTGCAAACTTTTTTATAAAAATTAGGCGAAAACTCATCTGGTCCGGGGGATTTATCGAGGGGAAGGCCATCTATAGCTTTTAGGATCTCTGCTTCAGTTATGGGGGTACATAGTGCTACTTGTTGCATTTCTGAGATAGAAGGCAGATGAGATTCAGCTAAATAGAGATCCATATCTTTAAGAGGAGGGGGGGTCAACTATCAGGCAGTACAATAATTGGAAAAATTTCTGAAATTCTGCTGTAATTTCTTTCTGGGTATTTACCAACACACCATCGGAAGACCAAATTGAGGCGATAAACCTAGCAGATTCTTGCTGCTTAACTCGAGCAGCTAGAAGGTGACCTGCCTTCTCCCCCTTGGTCAATATAAGTAGCATTCGATTTCAAGATCAAAAATTCTGCCCTCTCCCATAGAAGGTCCGAGTAGGAATCCTTTAATTTTATAAGTTCCAACTGAGTTTGTTCCGATGTATGGGGGTACATATTCCTTTCTATAATTCTAATCTGATTGAGGAGCTGTGTTAATTGCTGCCCTCTCATTTTTTTCCTCTTTGATGCCACTCCAATCAACAGTCTCCTCAGATAGGCCTTTAAGGTGCCCCATTCCATATCAGGTTTCCCGGTGGTGTTGAGATTAGCAGATACGAATTGTGAGATGTGACTACTAATATATTTCACTGTATTTGGGTCCTTTAAAAGTTGGTTATTAATTTTCCAATGACCTTCCACTTTTGAAATAGCAGCCAGAGAGAGCTGACAAGTAACAAGAGAGTGGTCCAATAGAGGTCCTGGCTGTATGGATGATTCTACAACCCCCGATAATAATTGCTGAGAAGACATGATGTAGTCAATCCTGGAAGACGTTTTATGAACTGGAGAGGTGAACATATAACATCTATCTGAGGGGTGTAGAGTACGCCACACATCACACAATCCCACCCTGTCCCACATGTCTCTTAAAGCCCTTTGGGCGGTGAGAGGCCTCTGAACTTATTACCTGTATGGTCTACATTGGGGTCCAACCACTAAATTTAAATCATCACCCAAAATCATAGGAACTGCTAAAAGGGGCTAGTATGTTGATTAATTCCATATAAAAACCTGGGGAATCAGTATTTGGTCTGTATATACTACCCAATAATACTTCCGTAGTGTACATTCTCTCTTGAACTAGTATATACCTCCCGTGGGCATCCCTGATAAAGTACAGTTATGTAAGAACTTACCGTAACAGTAGATCTTCGAGAGAGACTCTTGCAGTAGGTAATTACATATAGGACTGATGCCAGCTGGTGGCAGGACCCCACAGAAAAATTTCTAGCTAGCAGTCCCTGGTGAGGGACCGCCCCCAAGTCAGGTGACCAGTGTTATGCAACGTCGGTATAAAGGGGCGGTCCCGGTCGCCCGCCTTCCAGTTCTTTCCCACCACAGGCCAGGAAGGCCCGGACGAGAGAGAAGCAGATGTTTCCATTCCTGGAAAAGAAGTTGAAAAAGCCTAGGGGGAAGGAGGGCGGGAAGGTATTACCTACTGCAAGAGCATCTCTTGAAGATCTACTGTTACGGTAAGTTCTTACGTAACTGTACTATCTTACTTCGAGAGGGCTCTTGCAGTAGAGCAATTACATATAGGACTGAATCCCAAGCAGTCTGAAACAAATAAGAGGCACCGGAGGAGGAACTACTCAGAAAGAAGCAGTAACCCGTGCAAGCCTCAAGACAGGGCCTTGCAAAACAACTAACCCGAAGCTGGCTCTCGTGAGAGCAATGTCAAACTGTAGTGTTTTGTAAAGGTATGAACTGAAGTCCAGGTGTCGGCAGCAGAGATGTCTGCCGCAGACACATTCTTGAAACAAGCTGCAGAGACCGCTACTCCATGAGTGGAGTGACCTCTGACTTGACCCGGAAGGGTTTTGTTGTACTTGTCATAACAGAAAGTGATACAATGAGCCAACCACTTCGATAGGCATTGCTTGGAAACAGCATTGCCTTCCCTTTAGTGAGCAAATGAGATGAACAACTGATCAGTCTTTCTGAGATCCTTTGTCCTGTTGGTGTAGTATCTCAGAATCCAGTGAACATCCATGGTATGGAGCAAATATTCCCCTTGGTTACAGTACTGCGTGAAAAAGGCAGGTAACTCTATGGACTGATTTAAGGTAGACTCAGCTACTACTTTAGGTAGAAACTTAGGATTTGTGCAAAGAGCAACTCGTTCTTTGTGAAAAATCAAATAGGGGATTTTACACATAAGGGCCTGGAGCTTGGAAATTCTTCGAGCAGAAGTAATGGCCACCAAGAAGAGCATCTTCCATGAAAGAAACTTCAGATCTGCAGTTGCTGCAGGTTTGAAGGGGGGAAGAGTAAGTTTCTCGAGAACAAAATTCAAGTCACAAGGTGGAGCAGGAGTTCGGATAGGGCGCCTCAGATGAAGGACCCCTCTGAGAAAGGTCTTAGAAACCTCCAGTTGGGCAAAGGCTTTATCTGCAAAGGGAGTATGGTAGGCTGAGATAGCAGTCATGTGCACCTTTAAGGAGGAATGACTGAGACCAAGGTCGAAGAGATGACATAAGTATTCCAGCAGAACAGTCACTGAACAGGAAAATGGCTCCACGTTCCTGGATGTGGCCCAAATGGAGAATCTCTTCCATTTCATGGCATAAGTGGACCTAGTGGAGGGTTTTCTAGCCTCCACCAAAATCTCCGCCACTTTTGGAGAGATGCCAAAATGGGATTGGGCTAGGTCTGCAGAAGCCATGCATGAAGTTGAAGGGACTTGAGACCTGGATGGACCAGGGTCCCCTGATCCTGGGTAAGCAAACTTCGAGATAAAGGAAGAGGAAGAGGAGGAACCTCTGAGTATTGTTGTAGAAGACAGAACCAGATTTGCCTGGGCCAGAAAGGAGCGATCAGAATCATTCTTGCTCCTTCTGTGGATAGCTTCTGCAAAACTCTTGGGATCAGAAGGATTGGGGAAAAGGCATAGACAAATCTGTCCTTCCAGTCTAGAGACAGAGTGTCACTCCAGAAAGCGCCTTGCTCTGGAGCGAGTGAGCAAAAGCTGGAAAGTTTTGCGTTTAGGGGAGAGGCAAAGAGGTCTACCTGGAGTCCCCAAAGCTGAAAGATATCGTCGAGCACTCTTGATCCAATTCCTAGTCATGTGCCCTGGCAGAGGAGTGGCTTGGTTGTCTGCCAGGGTGTTGTCGACTCCTGGAACATGGATCGCCGTGAGGTGAAGGTTGTGAAGAGTCACCCAGTCCCAAACCCTCATAGCTTCCCTGCATAGAGGGTAGGAACAAGTTCCTCCCTGCTTGTTGATGTACCACACCACGCACATATTGTCCATCTGGATGGCTAGGTGGCTGGGAAGAATGTATTGGTGAAGGGCTTGGAGAGCGTATAGCACAGCTCGAAGCTTGAGCACACTGATGTGGAGAGCTAGTTCCAGTCTGGACCATAAGCCCTGGGTCCGATGAGGGCCCAGATGGGCTCCCCAACCTTTGCCTGATGCATCCATGGTCAGAGTCTGGGAGGGGGGAGGATGAAAGAAGGGGGCCCCCCTGAAAAAGGTTCTCTTGAACCATCCACCATTGCAAGTCCCGTGCCATCGGCGAGGAGATCAGAACTAGTTGATCTAGGTCATCTACAAGTTGATCCCACTGGGAGCGAAGAGTCCACTGAGAGATCCTTATGTGGAGTCAAGCTTGGGGGACCGTCAGAATAGCGGCCACCATGAGCCCCAGAAGACGGAGGACTGACCTCGCCGGAACCCTCCTGCTTTTTGATAGCAGGGAAATCTGGGATTGAAGAGAGGCCACCCTGTCTGGAGGCAGGAAGGCCTTGCTCACTGTCGTATCGAGGATAGCCCTGATGAACTGTAGTCTCTGGAAGGGATCCAGATGGGACTTGGAATGGTTGATGGTAATACCCAGGCCAGTGAAAACCTGCTGGGTGAAGGAGAGAAAATGCAGGAGTTCCTCCCTGGATGAGGCCGCCAGGAGCCAGTCGTCCAGGTAAGGGAACACCTGGACTCCCACTGTACGCAGGTGGGCCGCTACCACAGCCAGGCATTTGTTAAAAACTCTGGGCACCGAGGAAAGACCAAATGGGAGTGCTCTGAACTGGTAGTGGTCCCCCTGAAACGCAAAGCGAAGATACTTGCGGTGAGAAAGGTGAATGGGAATGTGCAGATAGGCATCCTGCATATCCAGTGCACAAAGCCATTGACCCGGCTGAAGAAGAGGCAGAAGGCTCTGCAGAGAGAGCATCCTGAACCTTTTGTATTCCACATAAAGGTTCAAGGAGCTGAGATCTAGAATGGGTCTGAGATCTCCCGTCTTCTTTGGGACCAGGAAGAAATGGGAATAGCAACCCATCTCTCGAAGATGAAGGGGAACAGGTTCTATGGCCTGCTTCGTGAGAAGGGCCGAGATTTCTTCCTGGACCATGGAAGATGGTCTCTGGAGTATGACGACTTTGGAGGAGGGTGGCTGGGTGGTTTCTGAAGAAACTCTATGGAGTGCCCCTCCGCTATAAGCTGCACCACCCAAGAATCCGTGGTTATCCTCTCCCAACCCGGAAGGTGGAGGGAGAATCTCCCTCCTACCTGTTCCTCTGGAGGATCCGGAGGCAGTGGGAGAGGGAAGGAGTCAGGTGGTGTGGGGCAGTGATGCAGCTGAGGCACCCACTGCTTTTTTGGGTGGAGGGGGCCTGGCAGCTGCGGGGGGCCCGACATTTAGTGGTCCGCCTTCCTTGGGGTTTCGCTTGAGGCCAAGTCCGTCTGCGAAAAGGACGGCGCTGCTGAGGATGGGGATGGTACATGGAATCCATGGATTTCAGGGCCGTCCCCTTCTCTTGCAAGTCGGTGATGATGTCTTTGACATCACCCCGAACACCGAGCCCTGAAGGTGCCTCTTGAATGGTGATTGCACCTCTGGACCAAACCTGAAGCAGGCCAGGCATGACACTGTAGACTACAGTGAGCAGAGCTCCACCCAGCAGTGTCCACTGCATCTTATGTCACCCGTAACATGCGGCGACTGGCGAGCAGAGCAGAACGGACAAGATCTGCTAGCTCCTGTTTGACTTGGGAGTCGGGTAAGGAGTCTAGTTTAGATTCCGCCTGGGTAAGGATGGCCTTCTGGTACTCCCCCATGTGGGCGATGTAATTCAGGGCCTGAATTCCCAGTGTGGAAGAGGTGTAAATCTTTCTTCCATACTGGTCCAGGAGGCAAGATTCCTTATCTGGAGGAGACAAGCTCAAATGTTTTGGATGTGCCGACCGGCCATAAGCGGCACTAATCACGACTGAGTTGGCACGAGGGTGAGAGTCAAGGTAGTCTACACCCTCGGGAGCCTGGTATAGCCTGTTGGACTTCCTGGGAAGTGGGGCTAATGCTGACGGTTGTTTCCAAATCGTGGTAACAAGGTGGGCATGAGGCTCAATCCAGGGTGGCACTAAAGTTGGAGCTGTCACGGGCAGGTCCAGATGCTCGGCGAGTTTTAGGAGCACCACTGGTGAATTTCCTGGATTTTTCCAAGGAACTCCATGAAGAATGGATCCTCCGGAGACTTCGGGGGGTCCTCGGCCGGGACTTAGATGGAGAGCGGGGCTCGTTGTCTCTCTCGGAACATCCGTCAGAAGAATCCGAGGAATCTGAGAGGGAAGAAGAAGCAGAAGAAGAGTAAGACTCCCTCACATGACTAGGGAGAGGAATGGGTTCCTTGGGTGGTACCCGTGAACACGTATCCTGCCCCTCTCTGGATCCAGATGGAAGAGCCCTGGAGTCTGGAGGTGGTGAGGGAGTGTGCCACCTTGGACGTACGGGAGCTAGGGGGCAGCACCGTCATCGTAAGGCAGCTCTCTACCTCCTTGGTGAGCTGAGCCTTGGCCTCAGTCCACCAAGAGGCCAGAGTCTCCTGCAGATCCACCAGTGGCCGGGGGGGCAGTGGAGGTGGAGGAGGAGGAGGGGGAAAAGAGTACAGGTTGTACCCGTGAGGTGAGTATCCATAACCTGGCTGCAGGAAGCCCAGCATCGGGTACTTTGGCGTCAGAGGAACCGGCGTCGGGTACTGCGGCGCTGGATACTGCGGTCCCGGGTACGACGGCTACGGATAAGATGGCGGGTACCCAGGAGCTGGGAGAGCTTCCAGAGCAGGCGGCCCCATGGGCGGATCCATGTTAAAAGGCACGGGTGGCGGAGGGCCCGGCGGAAGGAACATCCCTGCTGGCATCGGCAGAACTTGGCCGAGGTGCGCTGCCGGTACCGCATCCGGGGGTCATCGCCAGATCCGTTCCATCGGAGGAGAGTCTGATGGAGGTGGAAGATCCCCGCGCTGCCCGGGAAGGAGGAGAAAACCCGGGTCAGGCTGGGGTGAATCGGGCTCCCCAGACGGCAGCGAAGGCTGCAGGGAACCAGGTACGATGGACGAAGGGGGGTCCATCGTCAGTTCCGTCGCCCGGCGCACATCAGAGGAGCTGACGTGCGGCTTAGGGGCGAGTTCCCGGCAGGCGCCAGAGGAGCTGGCGTCCAGCTTATGGGAGCCCTCACCAGAGGTGGGCCAAGGGAGAGGGGTGGCCCGGTCCGATGGGGAAGTGGTCGTGCGCCGCACCAAAGGGTCAGGCATCTTATTGACCCTCTCCATGCGGACATCAGAGAGTCAGCGTCCGACTTAGAGGAGTCACCCATGCCAGTAGGCATGAACCTGCGCGGCCGAACCGGGGGCGGAGGCCTCCATTCACCCGGAGGCGCCCGCAAGGCCTGAGCGCAAGCCAGACAGGTGGGCCGACGCCTCCTCCAAACCCTTGGAGGCTGCCGTCGAACGGTCCCCCGGAGGGGATGTTACCTGGGCTGCGACTCCAGCGGGAGATGCGGTAGAGGAGGACTTCTCCCGGTGCCTCTCCTTGTCCTTCTTTTTCCGATGTCCTTCTGGGGAAGTGAACACCTGCCTCAACTTTTTCAACTCTTTCTCCCAGAAGACATCTTTTTTTCTTGAGGAGATGGGCTTCCAGGGACTTTTGGCACCGTTTACAGGTGGCCGCATAGAAGTTGAGGCAATGCTGGCACTTGTCGACCGGGTGATCGGGGCCTAGGCAGAAGATGCACAGGGAATGGCCGTCCTTGTGTGGCAGTTGGGCGCCGCAAGAGTCGCACTTGTTTTTGTGCTAGGAGGGTGTAGGGGACGACATACACTGACGATGTACCTGACGATTGAAAAGAATAACTGATTTTCGGTAAAAAAAACGACAAAAGACAGGGCTGACAAAACACGAACTTTACTGAGAGGTGCTGCACGAGCTAATGGCAGGAAAGAACTGAAAGGCAGGTGACCGGGACCGCCCCTTTATGCTGACGCCGCATGACGCCGGCCACCTGACGTGGGGGCGGTCCCTCGTCAGGGACTGCTAGCTAGAAATTTTTCTGTGGGGTCCTGCAGCCGGCCGGCATCAGTCCTATATGTAATTACCTACTGCAAGAGCCCTCTCGAAGTAAGATCTTTAGATGGTGAAAATGGGACATTACGCTTTAGCAAAATCATCACCCTGCAACTTTGTGTGGTACCCTCAGCTGCGAACACTTGCCCTATTTGCTGCCTTCTCATCTTGAATTCTTCTGAAATCAGTAGATGGGACTCTTGAATAAAAGTGATATCAGACCTTAACAACCGTAAATGCTTCTGGACTTGGTATTGCTTGATCTTCCGCCTAACTCCTTTAACATTCCATGTGGAAAAAACTAAGTTACTGATCATGGGTTGGATATATACAGCTGTAAGCATTTCTGGGCACTTTCTCAGCAAGCTCTAATCCTGTCTGGGTATTGAAAGGTTGACCCGAGCAAACCCGGTCCCCCCCAACCTCCCTCTCTCTCCTGCCTCCCGAAACCCAACAGCCCAAAGCAAAAACATTCAAGTATTTGCATCAAGTTACTCTCCCTACCCGCCCTCATAGCTGCGATCTATGGTCAACAGTGCACCTCGCTAAGCCTGCCTTCCCCCCAGCCCTCCCGACCCAACTACCACCCCGTCTACACATTTAACCATTTGTAGTGAAAATAGCAATGGGACGTATGAACCAGATTATTCTCACTGACCCCCATTATACAAATAGACTATCCTCCTACTATAACTACTCCAAATTATTGGTTTGTTAAACTGGTATTTTAATCTTAACTAACACCTATGCCTCTAAATTCACTTAGACATAAATGAGCAACCAGATCTCTTTTTCCTATGTTCCTTTAACCACGTAATGCTTTATAGAACTTTAGAATAACCTTGTCTGATCATTAACGTCCCGAGCTTAATTGCTCTGAATAAGAAAAGGAAACAGAAACAGGAGGCATCTAGCAACCTCCCATAAGCATATATATCTTCGAGAACAAACTAGAGTATCTGCTCCCGTATGAATGCATAACATAAAGGAAATAACCTTTTCATAGCAAAGCTCTTAACAGTTATTCGCTTAGCCCCTTTTCTAAATCCAATGTCCCTTTTAGTAATACATTGTCTAGTAATAGAACCTCCATTATCTAGAAATGAAATCAGGGGTCCATTTGTCTTATACCTTGAGTTTGCTATTCTATAGCACTATTCTTTAGAGGGAAAAAAAAACCCTCTTCTGGATAGTGTTCCTGAGATATTAGCTGTTCGCCGTTATCAGTGCTGGGATCGAAGCTCCTCGCTTGAGTGGAAGTTATCTATAAGCCGTTCTGCCATACTGTAGTGTTGCACCCAGCTAGTCTGCAGCCAGTATCAGCGATGCAGTTTTAATTATCTGCCAGCCTTGGAATTCCAGCCACTGCCGGGCTTCGGGAGCCCTCTAGCGGAGACCATCGCTAAGATGTATCGGGCACTGAAACAGCAGTCCAGTAAAGCAAATTTAATTCGCAGACATTGCTAAGCCAAAATTAAATGAGGTAAGAAATGCTCCCCCACACATAGCAGGAATGAGGTTTTAAACTGAGTGCAGGCTATTTAAGACTTTGTAGTGCAAACAGAGCTCCTTTCAAAGGTTAAGAGTCACCAAAAGAGATCTGCAGACAAGGAGAAAACAAAACTTTATCTGGTGACTACCCAAACTGCCTACTTTGCATGCTGGATAACAAGTATGCCCTCAGTTGCCAACATGTAGCGAGACGGGCTTCAGGCTCAAATTAAAATCAGATTTGGTATCTCCTTATCCCACTTAGCAACCAGTATCCTCCTGTACAGGATTTTCATGAATCTTTGAACAGATTGGGAAAGGCAGTCTTGAGCCCCTTAGTGGCGACATCTGGATCTTCGTAGGATATCCACGATCCGGATGTCATTACCCCTAATTTTGCGGGGTACCCCATCCGGAATTTCACACTGGCTGCAATTAATTTGGATACCAGTGGGTGGAACAACGCTCTATTTTGCCTGACAGACGCTGGTAGGTCCTGTGCCACCCTGATTTTAGTGCCTTCCCATCGCACTTCATGCAATTCTCTAATTTTAGTGAAGAAATGCTGCCATTCTAAATAATTTAAGAACTTGAAGATTAAGGAGCGAGGAGGTGCTCCCACCGGCGGCTTTGGACGAAGAGATCTGTGTGCCCGCTCTATGATGTATTGCGGCCCAAAAGGCAACAGGCCAGCTAATTTTTCCACCAGCTTTTGTATGAATGACACCACATCAGATCCTTCTTAATTTTCGGGGAGGCCTATGAGAACCGCATTATTTCTACGACTGCGGCCCTCTAGGTCTTCAATCTTAACCTCCATTCGTGCTAACTTCTGACGGATGGCTGCAATCTCAGGTTCCATTTTCTCAATCCTTTTTTCTACTGAACAAATTCGGGCTTCACTATCTGCTGTCTGCTGATGTAGATCTTCCAGTGCTTGAGCTATGCTTTTGACTTCAGATGTTATTGCACTGATGTTTTCTTTAAAAGGGGCAAATTCATGCAGAAATTGCTGCAAGGTAAGGGGCTGCTGCTCTTCCACTACTTGAGACCCTGGATTTTTTGGAGGCCTTTTCAGGCGTTGCCGTCGGAGTGTGTTTTGATGAGTTCCTCCTCATAGTTGCATCCATAAGTTTACTTTACCCAACGCTCTTGTTTTAGCTCCTTCCTTGAGGATGTAGGGAATGGTTTAGTGAGCTTCAGACAAATACTGGCTGTAAAATAAGGGATTAAATGGGTCGGAAGGCTGGAGCTGCACCGGAGAGCTGCTATCTGGTGGACTGCATCACGTGACTCCCTTGTTTGTCATTTGTATTGCATCGTGATCAGAAACCAGATATGAGCTTTGAATCATTGTACTGCGTTGGTTCATGGTTTTTCACCATGGGTTGTGAATAATATAAACTGTGTCAGTTACAACACGCCATCAATACAAACTCATGCTAGCAATTCCCAATATGTGACACGGCAACCAATAACCCCCCACCACAAATCCCAGCTCATGATGTGCACACACTGCATATGAATGACATCATTGACTACTGCGGCACCTGGACACTAATGAAACAGATAAAGGCTGATTTAAGTAAAGATTTTTAGTTTTAATTCGTAATTTTAGTATTGAAAAGGTTTTTATTTCTCACTTGGGGGTTGGTGGGTAGCTGTGATGGGTTCTTCTAGTAGTGTGAGTAGGAAAGTGAGTTGAGAAGAGGGTTTGGAGTAATTTGGGAAGAAAAATAAGGGGAGAGGTTTTATAGTATTGGGTAAGAATGTGTTGCTTCTGCCAGTCTCAGATTCCAAGGCTCAGTTACTCCACTTCCCTGCTGAAAGACCTACGCCCCTTTGATCCTTCCCCCATCCTCCACTGAATATCAGCACTGAAGGGAGGTTGATATTGTGAGGAAGAGCAGGAAGAGAGCAAGAGAAGTTAGGAGGACTTGTAGAGCAGTTCTGACAGGTGTACTGGAGACCAGGAGATGCCCTGAGGTTAGATAGGGACTGGAGAGAGGCCAGATGTGTTCAGTCCCCATACCCAGGGTTCCCACAGGACTGAGTGGGCAGGTAGCTGAAGGGTCAGCTGACCCTTTACATCTCCATCAGGCAGTGCTATGTAATACTAGGTCAATGAGAAATGAGGCCACAGTTATGGCGAATCTTGTTTCCTCTGTCAACCTGGCTTACATTACTGAGAACTGACTAGTGGACGATTCTGGCCCAATTCTGGAAGCGTCAATCCCGGCGACATTCTCAGTTGTGCACTGCCCAAGGAGAGACTGTGGTGGGGGGGTGGCCATCTGTTTTAGATCTGATATGAATCTGGTGGCTCACCCAGTGGGGGACATGGAGCCATTTGAATGCATGGCCATGAGTGGGGGTCTCGGAGCAGGTTGTTGGATACAACTTGTGTACCGGCCTCCAGGTTGTGAGGGCAAGTTTCTGCAGGAAATCATGTCCTTTGATGATGACCTAACTTTGGAATCACCAAGATGGCTCATTCTTGGTGATTTCAATGCCTGGGTGGACAATGAATATTCACAATTTGGTCAGGGTTTTTTCCAGAGTATGGAAGCTCTGGGCTTTGCACGAGTGATTGCTTCCATTACCCAGCAACACGGCCACGCCTTGGAGCTGGTGTTCTCCCTGGGATCGAGGTGGGAAATCTCGAGACTGAGCCAGTCAAGTTGGTTGGATCACTGGGCTATCAGGTTAATTTTCAGGGCACCTGCTTGTAGTCCATCCCCTATGGAGGTTGTTCAATATCACCCTTTGAAAGGACTCAGCCCAGAAGGACTTAAAGTGATTTTGAAAACCTTGGAAATGACAGCTTGCACTTAAGGTGCAGAGGTGGCAGTGGAAGCCTATAATAGGGTTGTCACTGGGGCCTTTGGCTTCATTGCACCAGTTTTCATACATCCCCTGGTGAGGCACCTCAGCTCACTGTGGTTTGACGACAAGTTGAGGGCATTGAAGGCCAGGGGACAAAAGTTAGAGCGTTATTGGAGGAAGACCAAGGCCCTGGCAGACAAACTAGCTCTGATGTCCTGTTATAAGGAGTATCAGAAGGCAAACACTGGGAAAAAGGCAGATTTTCTGTCTGTCAAGAGAGATTGCTGCTGGGAGGAACTGACCACCTCAGCTGTTTCAGACCATAGACAGGCTTCTTCATCCAGTCTGTCTGGAGCCCATGAGAGCATTAACACTCTCAAAATGTGGGGAGTTCACTCAGTTCTTCGCAGATAGAGTGTCCTCTATTAGGGCTGAAATCACTCCAACTGGGCTAGGACAGCCTAGCAGTGGAGAGCCTCTTAGTCTGGATGCAATTAGTGGTGCTGGGAGAGTTTTGATCAGTGACAATGGAACAGGTATGTGAGGTGATCTCAGAGCTGTGGCCAACATTTTGTAATCTTAACCCAGGTCTGATGTGATTACTCGTGGGTTGTATTGCACATCTGGGCCCAGTGTTCGCAGAGATTTTCCGGTGCTCCCTATGAGAGGGGTGATTCCCAGTAGCACTTATGTATGCTCTGGTGAAGCCTCTTCTGAAGAAACTAACTTTGGACCCAGAGATCTTAGCAAATTACCGTCCAATCTCTACCCTTCATTTCTGGGAAAGGTTATTGAGAAAGTTGTCTTGCTGCAGCTGGAGGCACACCTCCAACATCTTTGAGCCTCTCCAGTCAGAATTTAGGACTAGACACAGCACTGAAACTACACTTGTCTAGGTGCCCAATGACATGCTCAGGCCGAAAGATGGGTGGATTGTTCAGTTCTCATCCTCCTAGATCTCTCATCAGTTTTTGATACCATGGACCATGAGCTGCTTTTGGATTGGCTTAGGGAGTACACAGGCCTCACTGGCAAAGCCATCTGCTGCTCTGAGTCCCACCTCTGGGACAAAACCCAGAGGGTAGTGTTAGGAAGATTTTCCTTACGCCCGGTAGTTCTGTCCTGTGGGGTACCCCAGGTCTCTCTCCTATTGCCCATGTTGTTTGCAGTTTACATGCTGCTCTTGGGCAAAGGCATTAGGAAATATGGACTAAGGTTTCATTGCTATGCAGGTGATATCCAGCTCTGTATGTTTTTTGCACCCGGGATGGTGGGTGCAGTGGACGTGTTTAATAGATGCCTGGCCAAGATCCAAGACTGGATGTTATCCAGCTGGTTCAGGCTTAACCCAAAGAAAACCAAAGTTCTATTGATTGATCCTGGCCATGGGGGGGGGGTGGCAGCTGTGGGAGGAGTGACCAGACTTCGACTTGGTCCCTCTACTCTGGTGGCCACCAACAGGGTGAAAAATGTGGGCGGGTGATGGGCTGACAATGGAGGCTCAAGACTCAGCAGTAGTTTGGAATGGCTTTTTTCACTTGTAGAACATCAGACAGATTAGGTCCCTTATCCCACCTGGCAACCTGGCCACACTGGTACACATGTTCATGACCTTGAGGTTCAGCTATTGTAACACTCTTTACCTTGTAGTTGGTGGAGGTATGCTATGATGCCTGCAGCTGCTGCAGAAAGCAGCAGCCCAGTTACTAAAAGGCCTTTCAAGATCATGCCATGTTTCACCGGTGCTGCGTACCTGCACTGGCTGCCAGTCAATTGGTGAATCTCCTTTAAATTGGGTATTTTGACTTATAAGGCCCTACACAGATTGGGCTGACTGAACTCCTGCATCCTTATGTGCCCTCTTACCCACTCTGTTCTGCTGAGCAGGGCCTCCTGGTAGTGCCAAGGTCAGGGCTGAAGATGTCAGGGGACAAAGCATTTGAAGTAGCAGGCCCGGTCCTTTGGAACTCCCTACACAGTGCTTTGAGTGGGCCCCCTCAGCGGAGACCTTCAAAAAGGGGCCTGAAAAGTTATTTCAGCAGGCATTTAGGTTGGATTTGAAACATCTATACCCCCTTTTAAGGCTCTATTAAGTGTTTAGGTTTTTATTATGGTTATTATTTATTTTATGTTATTTCATTCTATGTTATTTTAGAATGTTCAAATTACAGAACTGACTAAAGTTAGGCCCTGTTCTATGTAATGGCACCCTGAGCCTCTAGGGAAGAGCACCACAAATAAATAAATATTGTTACTACTACCTTGCCCCTGCCCTAACACCACTGAAGGCACTTTGTGTATGTGAGGCATCAATGACAACATGAAACCCTGTCTTCCTCCCCCCCTCCCACAAAAGCTTGTGTTGTGCAGACACTTTGGATATGAGAAGCATCATTGACTAACTCTGCCCCTTCCCTAACACTGCAGCATATCATGCAGTGCAGGCACCCTGTGTATGTGAGGTGTCAATAATAACATGATACTCTGTCCCCACCTCACCAGGTCATGCTGTGAAGACAGTCCAGATATGAGAGACATCACTGACTACCTCTGACCCTGCCCTAACACTGTAGCATGTAATGTTGTGCAGGAACTCCATGTACATGAGGCATCAGTAACAACATGATGATACCCTGTTACCTTTCTTCAGTGTCATACTGAACAGACTGTTCATACATGAGAGGCATCATTGACTACACCTAACCCTTCCCTAACACCGCAGCATATCATGCTGTGCAGGCAGTCCATGTGTGTGAGGCGTTAATGACAACATGATACCCTATCCAACCCTCCACCCACCAGGTCATGCTGAGCAGATAAACTGGGTATGAGAGGTATCATTGACTAACTCTGCCCCTGCCCTAACACTGCCGAATATCATGTTGTGTAGGCATTCTGTGTATTTAAGGCATAAATTACAACATGATGCCCTGTCCAGTCCTCCAACCAGATGATGTTGTGCAGACACTATGGTATGAAAGGCATCACTGACTACATCTGACTGCCCTAACACCACAGAATGTCATGTTATGCAGACAGTCCATGTATGTGAGGCATCACTGACTACCTCTGACTGCCCTAACACCATAGCATGTCATGTTGTACAGGCAGTCCGTGTATGTGGGCAAAACTTGCAACACGATGCCATGTCCCCCACCCCAAAAATAACTCATGTGGATATGAGGAGCATCGTTGACTACACCTGCCAGTTCCCTAACAGTGCAGCATATCATGTTGTGCAGGCCCTCCGTGTATGTGAGGTAACAATGACAACATGATACCCTATTCCCCCTCCCCACAAGGTCATGTTGTGCAGACACTCGGCATGAGATGCATCATTGACTACCTCTGCCCCGCCCTAATACCACAGCATCTCATGATGTCCAGGCACTCCAAGTATGTGAGGTTCTGATTACATCCATTGACCCTGCACCCTACTTTCCCCATCCCATTCAACACCTCATGTTGATCAGGCACTCCATGTATGTATGGGGGCCAATGACAATGTGAGAACTGTCCACTAGCCCCCCACACCCCTAGCTCATGCTGTGCAGACACTATGGGTATGAGAGGCATCTTAGTCCACCTCTGCCTTTGCACTAACACCACAGCATATGATGCTGTGTAAGTACACTGTGTATGTGAAGTGTCAATGAAAACATGTGAACCTTGCCCACCTACCCCAGCATACAAGGTTATGCTGTGCAGACACTTATCTGTCACTATCCTGCAGCAGCTCTGGCTGTGGTGCATGCACTCCATGTGCATTAGATGACAATAACTAACTCTGCCACTGGCCCACAACCTCAACTACACCCTGAAGCAGCCCATTCTGTCTTGTCACTGCAAGTCTATGAGGCATCAATGACAACCTCTATCCCAGAAACACTACACCACACCCCCATTGTGCCTTCCATGTATTTGACACAACAATGACAACCTCTGCTACTGTGGCACCTGTTTTTAATAGTGTAGGTGGTGTTGGGGTGACAATAGTGGGCTACTGTCTTCCAGATGTCACTACCATGGTGGGTAGTATCCATTCTTGATAGACACTAAACGAAGATACTGAGTACAAATTAATTCATGCAACAATACCTTATACAAGGTATGGCTGCGGGAGAGACCGTTCACATAAGGATATGAGGAAGATGACACTGTAGAAATTAATAGTCACAGATAAAATAAAACATATGAGGTGTCAATGATATAATCCTAATACAGACATGACACATAAATTGGTGATCCCTGTGTGATATCTGAGTGATGGCAAGGGGATGGGGGAATACTATCAAAATGGAATATCGTTTATAACTTAACATAATGTTATAACATGACCAATAAATACAAAAGAACTATACTTCTCATATGAATAAGAAGAAATTACCAATAATACTGACAAATTATACAATAGCCAATGAAAAATGACATACCAAAAGCAATTAAATACAATAGGAATGATTGAATTATGATCAGAATGTCAAAATTCAGCAAGTTAACTTATATAGGAAAAGCATGCATTCATCAACGTAAATTTTGGTGCTGCAGTCCTTGAGGTCACTGCTGTCACTGCTTCTGAAATTCAGATAATTAAATCTGGCAGTGGAGATCCCACTCACTTTTGGCCTCAGTTCAAATGAGTAAGGATTGACATTACAAACTGACCAGCAGAACAGGGATTCCAAATCAGATGTTCAAACAACATGAAGTCTTGCTATATTATGACAGTAGCAGCAGTTTGTCCCACCACTAGAACTGCTCCGGAGGTGAAATAGTTAATTCCATTCCAAAATGGAACTTTGAGCACGAGCTCTAAGAAGCAGCTCTGTCTGTGTAATTTCAAACCTGAACTGTCAGATTCTTTACTCCACCTCAGTGAACAGTCGCTCCGGAGATTTCTCCTACTGCTCGGTTCATTTCTCGGTTTAAACAGTGTTTTCTTAGTCCAATTCAACCGAGAATAGTTTTATTTTAACCGCAAAACCGTTCGGTTCAAGCTCTGTCTGTGGTATCGTAAGTAATTTAAAAAGTTTTGTCTGTGTGGAACTTGTAAGTTTATCGGTTCGGTTTTGAACCGACCAGCTGGGTTTAAAACTTATTGACTTTAAAGTTTATCATTTTAGAGTGCAGTTCCCGGTTCTTATCGGTTCTAAAAAAAGCAGATTTTATTACGGTTTTTTCCAATACCCGTGACACGGTTAGGAACCGATAAGGGTGTCTTGCCTGGCACTGCCGTTTAAAGGGCAAGTTTTTCTGGTTAGACTGGCATTATGTCTGAGAAACCCAAAAGAAAAACCGGGCCCACTGGGTTTCAACACTGTGATGTCTGTGGGGAAGTCTTTGCCAAGGCTGACCCACACACCACATGTGTTTATTGCCTGGGGTTTGACCACCTCCAGTCAGACTGCCAGATATGTAAGAATTTCCCTGCAGCCACCATGGAAAAGAGATTGGGCAGGCTCAGGGAATGAGAGGCCAAAAAGTCCACTGACCCGGATGGCCAGCCCAGTTCGGTGCCAACCGAACCAGAGGAAGTGCCCTCTGACCAGGGCGAGACTTCCTCGGGCAAAAGAAAAGCTGGTTTTGAGGAACCAGTTCCAGTGAAGAAAACAAGAAAGTCAGCAGGTTTGGAGTCCAAAACCCCTTCTCCAACTGCTGCAGAGATAGCAAAAGCCATCCAAATTGTCCAGTCACTGTCTCAGGTTCCGTCCGAACCGCCACTATCTGGCAAAAGGTCGGTTCGTCCGGTTCCAATGGTTCAGGAATATGATGTTGAGGAGTTTTATGAACCAGAGGAGGGGGAGGATGATTATGAACAGTATGAATGTGGCTGGGAAGGTCTGGGTGTGCCCATTGAACCGGACATTTGCCCAGACAGACCTTTAGAATCTCCCCCTGTGCTATCTGAGTCCCCATCTCATTTTATGTTTTACAAAAAAGTTGCTGAAACCCTCCAGCTTCCCTTGGCAGAAGCTGTGGATGAGCAAGAGGAGCCTGATTTTGTAGAAATGATGGATATTCCAGAGTCTAGGAGATTGTCTATTCCTTTGCATAAGTCTTTTAGGAAGCAAACAATAAAAATTTTAAAAACTCCTAATTCTGTGCCTCCTGTAGATAAAAAGATGGACAGAAGGTACACATTGTCAGGTCCTGATACAGAATTCCTTTCTCAGCAATGCAGTCATGTTGGGGTAGTTCAGGCTGCAGCCTGTGATAAAGCTAATATTCCCCTGGCTTCACATCCTCCTGACAAGGATTCCAGGAAGATTGATGCCATGGCGAAAAAAACAGTATATGGCAGCCTCCTTGGGACTCAGGCAAGCAAATCATTAGGCTTATGTAGCTAGGTATCAGAAATCTAGATGGGATACTGTTATGGAATTAGCCAAACAAGCCCATGGCCAGCTGGCTATCGAACTAGAACAGGTGGCTGCTGATGGCATTGAGGCTTCTAAGGTGCAGTTTCATGCTGCTGTGGATGTTAATGATTTTTCCTCTAGGGTCATGGCCACATCTGTAGCTTTTCATAGGTTGGCCTGGCTCAGGTGTACTAGCCTGTCACAGGATACCCAGACTAAGGCTATGGATTTTCCTGTGGTGGGAAATTCTCTGTTTGGGGAGCAGACACAGAATTACATGAAAAAGATGGATGAATATAGGACTACTTACAAAAGTGCCCAAGCTAAGGAGCGGCAAGCCACTCCCCAGAGGCATACCCCCAGGGGTAGGGGTAGGCCTTTTCACAGTCCTTTTTATCAGACTCAGGCCTCCTCTGCTTATGCTCAGAGGGGCTTCTTCAGAGGCAGAGGCAGATGGGGGGTGGGCAGGCCTGCTCCCACCCCTCAGCCTAAAGCACCTGCTAAGCAGGCACCCTGATGGGGTGTCCAGGGCCGATTCTCCTTTACCGGTAGGGGGCAGGTTGGCTTATTTCAGTCAGAGCTGGGCGTCTTTAACCTCAGACAAGTGGGTTCTGGAAGTAGTAAGCCAGGGTCTGGTTCTCAGCTTCAAAAAGTTTCCCAAGATGAGAACCAGGTTTTTCTACCGAAGTTCTTCAGAGACCCTTGCTCTAAAGCAGAGGTCTCAACCCTATTGGCTCTCAGGCAGTAGAAAGGTTCCTCCCTGCACCAGGGCAGGGTCTGTATTCAGATACTTCCTTATCCCAAAAAGACAGGAGAATGGCAGCCCATATTAGACCTCAGATATCTGAACAAGCATCTTTTGAAACCAAGTTCAAAATGGTAACTCTGGCAATGATTTTACCCTCCTAAGGCCAGGGACTGGTTAGCTTCCCTGGACCTCAGGATGCCTATTTTCACATCTAATCAGAAGCTCTAAAGTACCTCAGATTCGAACTACCCTCAGGTCATTACCAGTTCAGAGCAATGCCCTTTGGCCTTACCTCTGCCCCAAGGGTATTCACAAAGTGTCTGGCAGTAGCAGTGGCTCACTTAAGGAGGCAAAGTTGCTGTTTTCCCCTATCTAGATGACTGGCTCATTGTAGGCCAGTCCCAGAACAAGTAAAATCTCACCTGCAAGTCACCCAGCAGCTTCTCACCTCCCTGGGCTTTCTGCTAAATCTACCAAAGTCGGTTCTGGAACCAGTCCAGGTACTCACCTTTATAGGGGCAGAATTGGACACAAAGCTAGCCAGGCTTTTCTTCCCTTAGAAAGGGTAAGGAATTTAGTGGCTCTGGCCTCCTCCTTCACTCTGCAGGTCTCTCAACCAGCAAGACACTTTCTGCAGCTCCTGGGGCACATGGCTGCATCCACAGCTGTTGTGCAGGAGCAGATTTCAGATGAGAGACATTCAGTTTCACTTGAGAACCTATTGGTCTCAGAGAAGAGACCCCTTTCCAAGTTGGTCCCAGTGACTTCGAACCTTGATCCAGGCCCTCCAGTGGTGGCAGGATCCGGAGCAATTTAAGATTGGGGTCCCTTCATTCCTCCTGCTCACAATTTGACTCTCACTACAGATGCTTCCCTTCTGGGTTGGGGAGCCCACATGGGCGACCTCTCCACTCAGGGAGTGTGGTCCCCCCAGGAATCTCTGCTCCACATCAATTTGCTGGAACTCAGAGCTGTCTTTTTAGCTCTTCAAGCATTTTCTGCATCGGTCCACAACAAGGTGGTACAAGTCAGAACAGACAACACCACAACAATGTGGTACATCAACAAACAGGGGGGCACTCGGTCTTCGGCCTTGTGCACCGAGGCAATGAAGTTGTGGTCTCTGGCCTATTCCCTGAACACTTCCCTCATAGCAGTTCACCTTCCAGGGAAGGACAATGTCCTAGCAGATGCCCTCAGCAGGATTTCCCAGGGCCATCATGAATGGTCCCTGGATCCTCAAGTACTGGGGATAGTCTTTGCCAGATGGGGCACTCCTCAGATAGATCTTTTTGCAGCCCCAGACAATGACCAACTTCCTCTGTTCTGTTGCAGGCCTCCAGTGTTGGGCTCAGTCCCCCTGGATGCCCTTCTCCTGGATTGGGAAGGAAGTTTCTTTATGCTTCCCCCCCTTCCCTCTCCTATTCAAAGTATTAGTCAAAATCAGATCTCAGCCTTGGGAGTGATTCTGATTGCCCGGATTGGGCCAGGCAGTCCTGGTACCCACTCCTTCTGTCACTGACAATCCATCTTCCCTTTGTCTCCCCAGGAATCACAACCTATTAACTTGTGCCCAGGGAAGAGTTTGGTATCGGACCTCAAATCCTCAACCTCAAGGCCTGGCTCTTGAGGAGTTAGAGTTGCTGATTTACACTCTCTCAGGGTGTTCTTGAAATCTAAAGGCTTCAGGAAGCCTTCCACTAGGGCTACTTATAGTTCTAAATGGAAAAGGTTTTCCATTTGGTGTGCTGGAAAAAATATTTCCCCAGAATCTGCTGATTTGCCCATTGTATTAGATTACATGGTCCATCTTAATTCCTTGGGCCTCATACCAGCTACCCTAAGAGTTCATTTGGCAGCTGTCTCTGCTTTTGTTTCAGCAGGAAAGTCATCCCCTCTTTCCACTCACCCTGTGTTTTCCAAGTTTTTTAAGGGATTACTCCATACTAATCCACCCTTTTGGGAACCGGCCCCTGCCTGGAACCTCAATGTGTGCATTGCCCAGTTAATGCAACCCCCTTTTGAACCTCTGTTTTCTGCAGAGCTTAAGTATCTAACTTGGAAAACTGTTTTTCTGGTGGCTATCACTTCTGCTAGATGCATAAGTGAGTTGCAAGCCTTGTCAGTAGAAACTGACTTTATTTCTTTCCACAGGGATAAGGTAGTCCTTAGGACTAATACGAAATTTTTACCTAAGGTGGTTTCAAATTTCCATCTTAACCAATCTATCTCCCTTCCAGTATTTTTCACTGATCACTCCTCTTCTGGTGAGAGGAGATTGCACAGCCTGGATGTTAAGAGGGCTCTTAGTTACTATATAGAGTGTACCAAAGGTCACAGGTTCGAATCCCTCCAACTTTTCCTCACCTATGGTGAAGTTGGGAAAGGCAAACCTGCCACTAAGAGATCAATTGCCAGGTGGATTGTCTCTTGTATCCAATTTTGTTATCAGAAACTGGGCAGAGTCCCCGGCTTGAGGGCTCATTCTACCAGGGGTACAGCCGCTCTAGCTGCTGCCAGAGACATCCCTATATTAGAGATATGCCAGGCTGCTACTTGGAAAACGGTACACACTTTCACCAAGCATTACTCCCTGGATGTCCAGGCCAGGAGAGATGCTCAGTTTAACACAGCTGTTCTTCAGAGTCTATTCCTAAGTAGGTTCTGCCTTCCTCCATGGAGGTATTGCTGTAGTCTGCTACTGTCATAATATAGCAAGACTTCATGTTGTTTGAAGAAAAAATTACTCACCTTAGTATGTTGTTTCTTCTAATGGAGTCTTGCTATATTATGACCTCCCCCCAAGCCTGCCCCTCTCAGAACCTCTACTTGGGTGGGGTGCGGGCAACTTAGTGTGGGCACTATATTATGCCCTTTTAGCGTTTCTCCCCCTTTTGGGGTTTTGGGGTGTGTGTTTTATTATCCTGTTGTTTTATTCTCATGTTGTTAGAATTGTATTAGTAGTTCTGGTCCCCTGACTTGAGTCTTGGGTGTTGGGACCAGCAATGGTTGTTAATATTTAGGTAGCCATTTGGCTAGTGTAGGTTACAGCTTCCACACAGACCTTAGTGAGTTTTGCTCGTAAAGACCTGACAGTTCAGGTTTGAAATTACACAGACAGAGCTGCTTCTTAGAGCTCGTGCTCAAAGTTCCATTTTGGAATGGAATTAACTATTTCACCTCTGGAGCAGTTCTAGTGGTGGGACAAACTGCTGCTACTGTCATAATATAGCAAGACTCCATTAGAAGAAACAACATTACTAAGGTAAATAAATTTTTTCTTTCCTCCTCTGATGACATAATTAGGTTTCTACTGTATTTTTAGGATTGGGTGGCTAATTAAAGAATGATACTGATTCACACATGGAACTGTCAAACACTGATAGAATTCAGCCACTTGTTTTCACTGAATGACATCATCGCACTTCACGCTCTGCAGAAGTTCAATGGCAAAACAGTCCTGTAAACAGGAATGTGAGGCAAAAAGTGCTAGTGGGATAAAAAGGTCAAATTTAAACCTTTAACCTAATATGGCTACAGAATGGATACAAATAAGATAAGATAACACTGTGTCAAAATGAACAATGACTGTAGTTTATCCCATAGATGACATGTTTGCAGGGGATCTTCAAGGAGGTAGCAGTTTTTCAATTTTATAGCTACATATAGAACACCATGCATTAGCAAATCATGCTGTCTAGTAAGGTACTTTATAGAGTGTGACTAAGTACCTCTGGCTGCAGAGCCACAGGCCCCATGGGGCCTTCTGCAGCCACACATACTAATGCACGCTGTATGACATACACACACAGGTGTGGCTGTATAAGCACAGGCCCTCTGCAGTCACAGATACAAATCCAAAAAGGTAGCAGATCAGTGCTACTGCATTTGTGTCATCCAGAACCAGTTGTATGTTGTTTTTCTTACCTGATGATGGCTGTCTATGGTTGTTTATGTGGTCTTGCCCTTTCACTGCTTGGGTGGTGGGGAGTTAGGGTCGGACACCCTAACACCACATTGTCCTACTTTAGTGGCATTAAGTTGAACCCTAACTGATGCATTAATGCAATTTTTTGCAAAGAATTTCCTTTTTTTTTTTGAGATAGTGGAATCGCATCCTCATTCACACTGGATGAACATATGCAGATGCACAGGGCCCTCTGGTTCCTGCACCAAGGAAAGACTCCATCTGCCTACAGAAGAGCAGAACCCTGTGGGCCCTGCACTTCCATGCAGCAACAGCTGTCAAAACATCATGAGGCTGTCCTGTGGGCTGCAGAAGCACAGGTCCCTTTAGGCCAGCTTCCTCCATGTAGCCACAGATACAGATACAGATACAGATACACAGGGTAACAAGTCCATCTCACAGTCAAAGCAAAGGCACCTCTGGCACCCATGGGTGCAGAGGCACAGGGCCTTATGCCAAGAAGATTTATAGATTACTAGCTGAAATGTATCTTGCACCAGAAATGTAAAAACACATCTCATCCAGGATTTGAAAAATGTCTTCTGCCACACTTATGAGCGGGTTTGAAAAAATTACTATGTTGAAAGTTAGGGGAAAATATTGAAAATTAGTGAAGTTATGTGTAAATGTTGAATTATTTCAATGTTCACTTATAACCTGGTCATGTTACAATATTTGTACACCAAATTGTCAACAAAGTCTTCTGATGACCCCACCATATGAACCCGGTAGGTGACAATTTTCAAATGCCACCCAAAAGGTGATTTTGTGCAACACCCAAGAAATTGCCTTTCAGGACACATTTGTAAAATGTCACCTACCTTGTTCATGAGGTGGGATCCCAAAAAGGCCATGTTAAAAATGTGGTGTATAAATATTGAAAAATGACAAAGTTATGAGTAAAACTTCAAACCCATTGAAATAAATTAAACTGGTCTTATCCTATTTTTATCACATCACAGTCATCAGTTCCAGCAGCAAGACATGTTTTCAATTGGAGAGTGGATCTACACTGTTTAGGTGAGTGAGGGTGGGGGGGTGGAGGGTCAGATTAGTGAGGGACCATTTTCTTATTTAAAGAGTTAATTAAAAAAAGCATAACGAATATCAATGAGGGACGATTTTCTTTATTCATAGTGGGACTTGACTGACACTGGGGATTCGGCATCCTAGTGTTGGAACACTCTTTGGTGGCACTAGGGGTGGGCAACATGGTGCCACCACCTGTACACCATATTGGGAAGGCAGTCAGGTTACCTGGAGGGGAGTAGTGTAGAAAAGAGTGGTACTGGGAGTGGGTACCCCATCCACTTAGAATACATTATTATGTATTGGGATGGGGAGCGGGTGACCTGGAGGGGAGGATGGAAGAAAGAAGCAATACTGGGGTGGGTATCCCCATCCACTTTTAGTATACAATATTATGTATTGTGAAGGGGTGGGCAACCTGGAGGGGAGGGGTGTAGAAAGAAGTAGTACTAGGGTGGGCACCCTGGTCTACTTATTATGTATTAATCAGCTTTGGCATATTGATATGATAGGTAGGTATAGTAGAGAGGCAGAGCGAGAGAGAGAGAGAGAGAGAGACAGAGAGACAGAGTAACAGATAGATAGATAGACAGACAGATAGATAGTGATAGCTAGCTAGCTAGCTAGAGAGCAAATGGGATAGACTGCTGGCTCACAAGACCACCAGCTCACTGATGCCACTCAAACCAGCAGCATCACTCCATCTGCAGCTGCAGAAATCAAGAAAGTTCTTTTTTTCAAATTAAACTTGATTTAATTACATAATATACAAGAAATCACAAAGGTTCTGCTGTTCTCATGCAGAGAATGGGGGTGAATGGCTCCTCTAGCTAAGTTCGGCACCCAGGATTCCTGGGTGTCCATACACCTTATTTCAGGCTCATTTTCAAAAAACTAACACCAGAATCTAACTAAATGGGTCCCGTGTACCTAGGTTCAGGCATTTGTTTTTTGAAAATACATCATTTGTATGTATTCTGAGTGTTTTCTAGTATAATAAAGAAACAAAATGGCAGCAATCATAAGCTACATTTTTTCTCATGATTGGTAAGCCACACATTTTCCCAGTGATACATTTTCATAAACAACCTTTTTCATCATTTGTATCAGAAGCTTATCCAGAAACTCTGCTGAGCATGCTCAGAGAAGAACTTAAAATCCATATAATTCTGGAATTGTTGAATAATTTTTTTAACAAAACCTTCAAAAAGCACTACCTTGGCACAGGCTACGTCTTCCCCGAATGTTTAGTGAACAAATGTTGTAATGTCTAGGCTGTATGCAAGAGCAAAAAAAGTGTATTAACTATAGGGAAAAAAACACCATACTTCATTAAAATTGACCCTCTGTATCTCGAAAACTGCACAAGATGCTGTCTCAAAATATTTCACATCTTGAGACCCTGCCAGTCACACCACACATGCAAATGTTTGGGCTATTTCATCGAATACCGCCAAATTTATTAAGGTGCAAAAACTGTGGTTTAAAATTAAACACTCTACTCAACCCTAACTATACTGGTACTACCACTCTAATATTGAGGCAGTATAGTGCTGTGGTTTAAGGCTCTGAGCTGTGAATCTGGTGACATCCAGCAGACTAGAGCTGGGTTTGAATCCCATAGCTTCCACTTGCATACTGTGTGATCCTGAGTAAGTCACTTAACTTCCCTGTGCTCCCAGGTTGCTCCTGTAAAAAAAGCTTTCATCTTAGTGTGCTACTCCTGGTTAAACAACGAAATAAAAAAATATATATATAATATTCTTTGCAAAAAACTTTGTTAATGCGCTAGTTAGGGTTCAAGATAATGCCATGAAAGTATGGGAATGTGACATTAGGGTTTCCAGTCCTCTCTCCCACCCACACCACTCAAGCAGCGGAAGGAAAAAACATTAGGGTTTGGAGTCTCTGGCATCTTGGCGAATCAGTGATGGGGTCTTCCTTGGGTTGTCAACCCTAATGTTCACCCCTTCTCCCAGTCCATAGCCTCTTGTCTGAAGCACAAGGTACAGTTCCAAGCCAGTGCCATATACTGATACACTCTTCAAAGGTAAAGAAGGGCATTTTGCCACATGTTGTCAATATGATATGCTGTAGTTTTCTTCATGTAGGGCCCTGCATGAAGAAAAGAGTTCACATCTGACATTGTTTGCTCAGGGAACAAGGTGGGCATTATGGTTGACAACCCCAAGGAATCCCCCACCATTGATTTGCCAAGAATCCAGAGAGACCCCAAACCCTAATTTTTTTTCCTTTTACTGCTTGGGGGGTGGAGATTTAGGGTTGGAAATCCTAACGCCACATTTCCATACTTTTGTGGCATGAACATGCACCCTAACTGGTGCATCAATATAGTTTTTTGCAAAGAATTTCCTTTCTGTTTTCATAAGCACAAGTTACGATCCAGAACCAAAATGTGTTTACAACAGATTTTTTTGAATAGCAATTAAAAAATAGTTTTGCAAGTCAAATTTTGTTTCACGTTTCTCATCATGCAAAACTTTAAACTATAGATCCCAATCAAATTTCATGTCCAGCAAACAATATGTCACACACAATGATTAATTATGATGAAGTTGAGAAACCATTTTTTGTCCAAAACTCATGGTGCGCAATCAAATTTAATGCACAGGGAACTTCCAGTGACGTCAGCAATCCGAATGGAAGCCTAGACAAGAGCTCCGCTGTCCCGGGTGATTAAACTACAGTAATCCATGGTCCGGTGACAGTATTTCTACTATTTAATTAGCTGGCTCGGTGGCGGGACCTTTGTAGAAGAAGGGGTGCACAAAAAAAGGGTCTCGGTGGGTTCACAAACTCCAAAACAAGGCCATTAACATCAGCAGACTGTGGGCCTAAGTCCAGCTCCATCCCGATCCTCACTTACAGTGGGATCTGAAGAAAAGGACTCTGGTTCAACCACATCTGGAGCAGACAGTAATAAAATAATAAGGTTACTGCATAAAATCGATAACAAGGTATCACACATCCAAAAGGACTTCTGTAAATTAGAAGCCCACACCTCCTCTGTTGAAAACCAACTGGAAACTGTACAAGGGGAGCACATGGTTTTTGGCAGGTTGCTGGCATTTCTGCACTTCAGGGAAAGAGCAATAACCCTTAGAACCAAGGATGCAGAGGCCAGGGCCTGCCTAAATAATATCAGGGTATTCAGTATCCCTGAGGGCACGGAACAGGATGATACTGCTCAATTCATGGATTGTTGGCTTAAAAAAGAGCCGGTCCTGGATGAAGAATACAAGCTAGACATAGAAAGAGCCCACAGATCTGTAGCCCCCAAGCCTAGACCAGGAGCACACCGAGGTCTATTATTATCAAATTCCTGAAATTCCCTGTCAAAGATCAGATACTTAAGCTGGCTTGGAAATAGCGTGATCTTAATTTGGATGGCACTAGAATTTATATTGACCAGGACTTTCTGCCCTTAATGATGGCAAAATGGAAGAAAGTGCTGTATGTGATTAAACAACTATGGGAGAAGGGCATGAGAGCTCAACTCAGATACCCTGCTAAGCTCTGGATAGATGGAGAAGATGGCACCAAATCCTTTGATACCTTACTAGAGGCTGCCCTTTTCCTGGAATGTAAGGACATTTCTCTCCCAGACTTGAAAGAGGATAAGGCTGAGTGTGAAATCAAGGAGCTTCTCTGGTTAGTGGCTCCAGGTGGGAGAAGAACTGGTGCCACAAGAGCTGACTCCCTTTTCCCACTTTTCCTGATTTGTCCAGATGGCTGCAAAAAAGAATCTAACCTGATTTTAAGAAGGACACTACAATCCGACTATACTATAAGGTGAAAACTTGCTCACCAGTGATGAGTCTTGTTTATCTGGAGAGCTTGGTTTTGTATGGTGGATGAGGGCTTTGGAATGTGTCTCCTGGAGCTGTGGGAACCTTCAGCTAGAGTTTACTGTCCTGATTCGGACTTCCGTCCTGGCAGAACACCATTGGTACCAACGGTATTGCTTCCCTTTCTGCGTCCTGTTCACTCGCTTTCTTGCAGGAGAAATTTCCGTTTTAGATCAGTGCGGGTACTTGTGGTGCAGAAGGTCAAATACTCAGGCCCCATTTCTATCTACACGCAAGTACTCTGCCCATGTTATCAGCTGATTGTTTCTATTGTCTGGGCATTGCTCAAGGGCGAGCATAACTTTTCAGAAAACCTTTAAAGGACATGGACAATTGAAAAAAGATTTCTTTTGGATGGGTCGGGGGGTTCAGACTGGAACAGTCTTTTGTGTATACATCTATTGGTTTCTGACCCTATGAGAAGTCGTCAATTAGCCTGGTTTGGCCTGTCCTCTGGCAATACTTCTATTTGCCTCTTTAAAATCACGCATTTTGTTTTATTCCAGGGGCATCAACATTTGGGGATATGTTTAGCAGATGCATATGCCACATTTACTATATACTCGCATGCTAAGTTGTTATGAAGCTGTCCAGGTTTACATATTATGACAAGGTTGGGATGCAACATACAGTCCATGTTAAGAATTAGAGGTCTGTTATTTTCTGATTCAGCCTTGGTGTTAAAGGTCGCCGACTCCATCATGTAAGCGAGGAGCTCTGGCCTCTGCTTCCCACTGGAGATTGTGGAGACCTGAGGTCCAGCAGTTTAGATGTCCAATATCACCTGGGGCAGTCCTCATTTGGGTGGCCTCACTGAAAAACTCGAGAGGGAACAGGCGTGGTGCTTCTGCATAGGCAGGAACCTCTGCCCCTTGCCGCAGATAGTGTGGGCTTTTCCCTTGGGATGAATAATACCTCCCTTCTGCACCCGCCCGGGCAGGACTATGATTTAGCAGCTTTTGTTGATATGGGGCCTTTACCCCATTTATGTTTGTTTTGTTTTTGTTTTTTAGTTGTTTAACCAGGAATAGCACACTAAGCTGAGAGCTTTTTTACAGGAGCAACCTGGGAGCACAACGAAGTTAAGTGACTTGCTCAGGGTCACACAGTATGCAAGTGGAAGTTGTGGGATTCAAGCCCAGGTCTGGTCTGCTGGATTTCACCAGATTTGCAGCTCAGAGCCTTAGACCACTGCACTATACTGCCTCCTTAGTAGTTGTAATTATAGTCAAGACTCCTACTGGGTTTGGAGTCTATCTCATTGCTTACATCCCAGTTGGGATTCCTGTTTTGATGTTCTTAATGTTCCCCCCCTTTCCCCTATAAGGTTGACGAAGCATTTACTGGGAAAATGGAAAAGAGTTCAAAATCTGTAATCACTGAAGATCTGGTTTCTCCTCAGTGCCATACCTCACCATGGCTTCTCTGAAAATTTGTTCTATTAATGTAAAGGGAATTAATAGCCCCATAAAATGAATGAGGATTTTATTAGAACTACACCGAGTAAAATGTGACATAGTCTGTCTCCAAGAGACAAAATTGTCTAATATAGAACATTTAAAACTAAGGAGACACTGGGTGGGCTCTGTCTTTGCGGACTCCCATCCCCAAGTTAAAAAGGCAGGCTCGGCCATTCTGATCCATAGGGGTTTGCCTTTTCAGGTTCAGAAGGTTCTGGTAGGTGGGTGGTGGTATCTGGTGTATACAATGGAAGGAACTTGCATATAGTCTCGGTCTATGCCCCTACCCCTCCATCAGGGGAATTTTTAAGGTCTTTGTTCAGGGTTATTTCTAGTCTCCCGGAGGGTCAGGTGATATGTGTCAGAGACTGGAACTGTGTGGAAGACTTAAGATTAAATAAGAGTAAGATGTGGGAGGGTCGAGATCCTGTTCTAAGTTACTCAGAACTTTGATAACAGAAGGTGGTCTGGTGGACCCCTTGCACCTACAAAACCTGTTAAAATCAGACTATATCTTTTACTCAGCAGCCTCAGGCTCTTACTCTAGGCTAGGCTATTTTTATACTCAAAAGAACATGGGCCACTTTTTCAAGGATGTGGAGATCCACCCTGTGGCATTCTCTGATCATGCTATGGTTTTGGCCTGTCTCAAATGGGACTCTGCACATAAGGAAGGTCTTTGGAGGTTCGACCCAGGGCTTATAAATGATAAAATATATGTAGAATCTACTGAAGAAGTGATAAAACACTATATTCAGGAAACCTCTGGGGGAGAGACGAAGACAAAATTTGTATGGGACAGGTTTAAGGTGGTGAACAGGGGGCACACAATTGCTCACACATCTTATAAAAATAAACAGCACCAAGCCGCTCTTAAAAAAAGACCTAGACAAGACAGCTGCACTGGAACAGGAGCACAAGAGTCTTGGTAAGAAATCACTCCTGCCGCAGCTGAGGGCAGCTAGAGAGGAATATAATAAATTAATGCAATGGTGCACAGAAAAAGTCCTCAGATTTACGGAGTGGAAATATTATGAATGGGGGAAGAGAGCGGGCAGACTTCTAGCCCTAAGCCTTCGCAAACAAGAGGCAGATAGATAAATCCCCTTAATTAGACCAAATGACCCATCCCACCCCCCACATACACAACCTGTAGAGATAGCCAACGAATTTAAGAGATTTTACAGAGATTTATATACTGAGAAGAGGGGGCCGGATCATGCTTCCAAGATTAGGGATTTCCTGGAATGGGTGGATGTGCCAAAATTGTCGACAGAGCAGGAGAGGGATTTGGAATCGGTTTTCACCAAGGCCGAGATTACAATGGCGATAAAAACCCTTAAAACGGGCAAAGCACATGGCCCAGATGGCTTCTCAGCCGAGTTCTAGAAATGTTTTATGGCTGACCTGGTCCCCCTCCTCATTAGGGTCTGTAATGTGGTGCAGGAGCCTGGGGAGACCCCTGATTCCTGGGGTGAAGCTCTTGTGACAGTATTACCAAAACTGGGGAAGGACCCTTCTCTTTGTGCCAACTTCACACCAATCTCCCTGTTAAATCAGGATGCCAAGATGTTTGCTAAGGTTGTTAGCTCCTGTCTCCAAAAAGTCATACCCTCTCTGGTTCAACCTGACCAGACTCGATTGATTCCAGGAAGGCATATGAGTGATAATGTTCACCTTCTCCTGAATGCCCTTTCTTCCTCGGCTTCCTCTCTAATCAGGACTACACAAGCTGTGGTATCTCTAGATGCAGAGAAAGCTTTTGATCAGTTAGACTGGGCTTATCTAGATCAAACACTGGCTAAATTTGGCATTGGAGAGAAGTTTAGGGGATGGATTAATAATTTATACAGGGAGCCCAGGGCAAGGGTGAGGGCGAACAGGGTCACTTCACATCCCTTTAAAACTGGCAGGGGGACAAGACAGGGATGTCCACTCTCTCCCCTCCATTTCACTCTGAGCATCAAGCCTTTGGCAGCTGCCCTTTGGCAGTCCCCAGTATTTGAGGGTATCAGGGTGGGAGAATCGGAACTCTGGGTCCCCTTATATGCTGACAACACCTTGCTGTATGTGTCTGACCCAGCTAAGGCCATACCCCAAATTATTGATCTATTAAGATCATTTGGATCAATTTCTGGATATAAAATTAATGAATTGAAAATGGAGATCATCCCAGTGGGTCACATCATAGGCTGCTCCCTTCCAGACATAGGTCAACTTAAATGGTCGAAGAATGGTTTCATATAACTTGGGGTGTGGATACCGAGAGATTTGAGTAAATTGTACTCCACTAACCACTTTAAACTCCTTCAGGAAATCCAGGCTGATTGTAAATGCTGGGGAGAACTACCCCTGACCCTATCTGGACAAATTGAGACCCTAAGATTGAATGTGCTCCCGAGGTTTTTGTTTCTTTTCTCTACCCTCCCACTGATACCCCCCAGAGACTTTGGGAAACAACTGAAAAAAAAACTTAACTAGATTTATATGGAGGGGCAAAGCTCCGAGGGTTAGATGGAGGGTTCTGATGGCCCCAAGGGTCGGGGGGGGTTGGGTCTCCCTGATTTTCATGAATATTTCTGGGCAGCCCAATTACAGGCTTTGATACCCTTGATGGGAGGGGTAAGGTTCCCCACTTGGGTTGAAATTGAGACCCATTCCTTACAATTGGCTAGTTTAGGAGACCTCTTAATTCTGGATGCACCCAGAATGGCCAGGGTAATATTGGGTAATCCTTGGACGTCCATCTTGAAACCCATCTTGAGAGAGGTTTGCCGAGTTTACCAGCTCACAATGAACTTACACGTTCAAACCCCTCTCCAGAGTTGCTTGGACTTGATCCCATATAAATTAGATGGCTCCTTCAGGGCCTGGCACAGAATGAGCCTTTACACTTTGGGACAGTTTTACACTGGGGAGAGGTGTAAATCTTTCCAACAATTAAGATTAGAATTCAGACTACCTCAAATTGATTTTTTCCGCTACCTTCAGCTAAGGAACTATTTAGTCAAAGAAAATAAAGAAGAGCCAAATGGCAGTGCCCCTTGGGCACCTGCAGAGTTGTTTGTTGGGGCTTGCTCAGGCTTCAGGGGGGAGGACTGTTTCTAAAATAGTGGTGGTTCTCTCCTCATTAGAATTAGATCAGCTAGTTCATGTAAAAGAACACTGGGAACTGGAAATGGGCATCAGGCTAAATGACCAACAATGGCAGGAGATTTGGAAAGGGGTCCATAGTACTTCTTCGGCCACCTATTGGAGGGAGTGTCGATGGAGGATTATTGTCAGATATTTTAGGCCACCAGAAGTCACTAAACATCTAGGCAAACATTCCTCAGATCTTTGTTGGAGGAGGTGTCTGAACAGGGGAACACTCTCCCATATTTTTTGGGATTGCCCAGTGTTGACAAGGTATTGGGACTCGATGAGGGAAATGGTCGGAAGGATTTTTTGAAATTCCTTCTCCTTCCACAGCCCAGCATTGGCTATTTGGTCTTCCACCAGATTACCTGGGATCTCGATTTCAGAGATACTTATATTATATTGTAAATGCTGCAGCCCTTAAGGCCATCACAAGATGTTGGTTAACACAAAAGTCTCCCTCCATTGATGATTGGCATTTCATCTGTTGTAGAATTTTGGAAATGGAGCAACTTACTGCCAAGCTCTGGTTACAATTAGATAAGTTCAACAGCAGATGGATACCTTTCTTCATTACAAGGCATCAAGGGAGTCCAGAGATATATTGGAGGTGATAGCCGAGTTGAATTAAGTGGGGGTCTGGAGTTAAGGAGCTTTAATGTCTCTTTTCCCTGGGTTTGTTTCATATATCAGGGTTCAGACTATGATTTGGGGCACCTTCAGCTCCCCAGGAGAGCTTAGTGAACGACACTGATGTGAACATGATCTCTCTTATGTTCCACGGTAATTTAATGTACTGTATCAATTTGTAAGAGTCAACCGTCTCCCCCCCTTCCCCTTCCTCCCTTTTTCCTTCCCCTTCATGCTATTATTCTATCGTTGATTATTTGTGATTATTATCAATATCTATGAGTTTTTGTCTATTTTATTTTTGGATATTAATGAGTTGCTGTCAAAAAAATTTACAGTCACCAGGTATGTTTTTTTTTTTTATGTATATGGCATGTACTGTCTATATGTCAGCATGGCTCAGTTGGAAGCACATCCGCCTCTGGACCAGAAGGTCATGTGTTCTGGTCCCACACCGGGATTGGACTTGCACCTAAAAATCACTGGCATCTGAGTGCAGTATTGGAGGGTGCTGAACTGCTGGGGTGTGCAGTCCTTCAGATGAGATGTTAAACCGAGGTCCCTTCTGCCCATCCTGGTGTTATCCTGGTGGGTGTCCAGGTGGAAGTAAAAGAACCCAGGGCATTCTTCGCAAAAGAGTAGGGAACATTCCCGATGTCCTGGCCAAGATTCCCCTTCCCATAAACTGGTCCATGCAATTATCCAGGCTGTGGGTGATGATGTGCGATATGGTTGCCACTACACATTCAGTCACTTCACTATCAGTCTAGCATTGCTTGTAAAGTGCTTTGGGATACACTGTCTATGAAAAGTGATATATAAATGCTGATTCTTCTTCTATATAATTTGTTCCTCATGTATCTTAGTAGTGTTAAAAGTTTAAAAAATTGAAATAAAGTACAATTTAAAAAAAAATGCACATACTCCGATTTTCTGCTGTGAAATGGAATATTCTGATATGCAATCAAACTCAAGTCGAGAAACCAATTTTTGTCACGAAACAAAAACATCACAGTTGTGTAATCAAATTTCATGCTGAGACACTTATTTTCTGCTGCAAAGCTAAAAATGGTGATGCACAATCAAATTTCATGTCACACTACCAATTTCCATTTCACAAGTGCAAGCTACAGTCCAGAAGCAAAATGTGTTTTCAACAGACTTTTTTGAATCACAATTAAAAACTACTTTTCAAGTCAAATTTGGTTTTGTGTTTCACACCACCTTAATGGTGCGACACAGATACGTGTATCACAATTAAAAAAATGGGAAAGACGTTAACATGGCCAGCAGAAATACATAAAATATTTATAATCATGATTGACTGAAACAAGGCTCTGAATCAACCAGCATATACTAATGAGGTAGATTCATGTTTTTTTCTTTAGTATGGCTGCTGTAATAAAAGTTTGAATTAGTAGGTTGTTAGTGATGTGAGAAAAAAGATGGCGGCTGTCACGAAACAAAAAAAAAATTTGATGCAACGAACACAACATCTCACGAAACTAAAAACATTCTCATCACAACAAACTTTTGGTATCATATCTGCATGTTATCCCAAAACACTACTGAACATGCTCAGAACAGCAAAAGGCAAAACTTTAAATCCGTATAACTCTGGAACCATTTAATATTTTTTCATGAAGCCTTCCAAAGGCAGTACCTTAACACAGCACACTTCTACCCTGAAAGTTTCAGAAAAAATTCCATTATGTGTATGCTGTATGTAAGAGCAAACCCAAATCCCTTGTTAAGCATAGGACAAAAAATTAGACATCTACAGGAAAATTACATATGTGGATCTCAGAAATTGCACAAGGTGCCATCACAAAACTTTCCACAGACTTCGAACTTGCCTCATAGACAGCTTATGCAAAATTTCAGCTAATTTTGTCAAATGCTGCCAAAGCTATTAAGGTACAAAGTTGGGGGTTTAGGGTTTCAAATAGCCACACAGAAAGAGAAACTAGTTGTAGTTGATACCATAGCAGCAACTAAGCAAACAAGCATTTGTCAATGCAGAATGTTTCACTGCTGGGTCTGGATATTCAAAAGGGTTGTGCCATGCGCAACAGGGTTGCCCATGCGCAAGTCCAAAATGCGCCATTCTGCGATATTCAGCAGGAGGCAGTTACGCCACTGGTAACAGGTTGCGCAAGAGAGCAATGCAAATGAATGCATGCTCAACAGGAGGGGGAGGATCCATGCATAACCTGCATGACCCGATGTTCAGTCAGGTTGCTGAAACTCTGCATATCATTCCATAACCTGTTGTAATTTATAACAAATAAGCTGGATAACTTTGTGGACACCAGCACTCCAAGGTACCTAATCTGATTTTGTTTTGCCCAAGTAAATGGGAAAGTTCTCTTGAAGTCTGGAGGGCATGTTCCACCCAAGACCAGTGCTTCTGATTTGCTATAATTGATTCGGTACCCCAATACTACTCCAAATGAGTCGAGGACCTGGAGCAAGTACGGCAGGGAGGTTTCTGGGTTTAAAAAAAAAAATATGGAGTTATCAGCATATAAGGCTAGTCTATGTTCTATGGTCCCCGTTAGAACCCCCTCTATATTCTTATTCTGGCGGATCGCTACTGCCAAAGATTCAAGAAAAATAGCAAATAACACTGGGGAGAGTGGGCAGCCCTGCCTGGTGCCTCTAGGAACAGGGACTCTACCGGTATTTATTCCATTAACTCTAACTTGCAACTGAAGGTCTCTATATAAGCTTTTAATTACTTGTAAGAATTTAGGGCCTAATTGCATCTTTTCTATTGTTTTGTAGAAGAATTCCCAATTCACTCTATCGAATGCCTTTTCCGCGTCCATCGATATTGCCAATTGAAATTTGTTCTGGTTTGATTGAGCCCAAATAATGTTTAATAAACGCCTAATATTATCTGTTAGGAATCTTCCTGTTATAAAACCTGATTGGTTCAGGTGAACCAATTTGGGGGCAACCTTCTGCAGGCGATCCGCCAGGATTCCGGTGAATAATTTAAGGTCTACATTTAACAATGATATCAGGCGGTATAAGCCGCACTGCTCCGGGTCCTTGCCCTCCTTATGGATCACTGAGATCTGCGCATATCTCCATGAGTCGGGTATTTCTCCTCCCTCCTGAATATGATGGAAACAGGCCAATGGGGGGGCACTAGTTTCTCCTTTAATGCTTTGTAAAACTCAGAGGGGAGGCCGTCTAAACCTGGGGATTTTCCATTTTTTAAATCTGAAATCTTCTGCAGTAACTCCTGTCTAGTAATTAACACCTCTAAGCCCTTCCTCTCATCAGTCTCCAAGCTCCTCAAAGGCAGAGGATCCAGAAAATGATCCACTGCTGTTTGGTGAAGATCCCCCACCTTCGAGCCATACAGACCCCAATAATATTCCGCAAAAGTCTCTGCTATTTTTATCGGGTCTTCTGTCTTCACATTACCATGACTCTGTCTCTTAATGCTTCCTATTGTTCTATTTACTATTTTCTCATTGCTGCTGCTAGCACCTTGCCGGCCCTGTTGCCTTCTACACAGTACTTTTGATTAATTCTACACAGTATCCCCTCCACCTGTCTTGCCAGAAGATTTTGGAGCTCTGTTTTTTTTTTTTGCAACCAATGATCTTTGTCCCTAGGGTCTAGAGTAATTTTGTGCCTGAACTCTACTTCCTGCAATTCCTGCTCTAGCTTTTTCCTGATTTAACTCCCTTTTTTCTTCTCCCTAGCACTATAAAATATAATTTTCACCCTGAGGTATGCTTTAAGAGAGTCCCAGACTACCGACAGGGAGGGGGTTCCATCTGCATTAGTCTCCAGAAACATCTCCACCTGTCCAGACATGTTCTGTTTGAGGTCTTCAGAATTTAAGAGCCCGATATTCAGTCTCCAGTTTGAATCTCTAACTGTCGGGACCAATTTTAAAATCATTTGCAGGGGGGCATGGTCCGACCATGTCATAGGTAAAATGTTAGAGGTCTGTACACACGATTGGTATTCACCTGATAACCAGAACATGTCTATGTGGGAGTAGCTTTGATGTCGTGGAGAGAAAAAGGTAAAATCCCTTTCTCCCAGGTGTCTGTACCTTTAAACATCCCTCAATCCCAGCTCGTCCATAAGATGTCCAAGACCCTCCCTTCCATTTCCTATCTATGTACCCTGACCCCTTCGGTCCCACTTGGTGGAGGCTATGCTATTAAAACCACCCCTACAATGTTCAAGACCTATGGGTCATTTAAGGTCTTCAGTAGCTCTTTCCTGAGGAATCTTCTGTTTTCCTGGGGTTCATTTGGAGCGTATATATTTAATAATATACAGCGCACTCCGTATATTGTTGCCTGAAGCTTAACATAGCGGCCTTTAGGGTCAGCTTCTACCCCAAGACTCTAACTGGGAGTTTCTTCTAAGCAGAATTGCCGTACCTCTCCTATGTGGGTTCTGTAGCCATGAGGCACTGTAGACCTCCCCTACCCACATTCTACGGAGCTTAGAGTGCTCCAACTCATTAAGGTGGGACTCCTGTATGAAGGCCACATCAGACCGGTATTTCCCCAATTCCTGCAGGATCCTAGTCAGTTTAACTGGGCTGTTAAGGCCCTTAACATTATATGAAGTAAATGTTACAGCCATCCTATGCTATTGGCAAAGTAGGCTACTTGGAACTTGATCTTCCCCAGCCAGATCCCTCCACCCCTCCACCCAGTCCCCTCTTCTCCCTTCTCAACTTCAATCTGTCTGGGCATTGTATATCTATAACTATAAACTTTTTAACAACAGAACTCAAAGGGGAATATTAGCCAACAATCCCCCTAATTTGTAACAACTTTAATCGTTGACTTCCAAACGTGTTCACAGAACCTACCCTTCTTGATGCCACTTAGGTAGGATGGTGCAGTAATAACAACTACACCCAGCCCACGCCCAACTGGGCTAAGGGAGCACAGAATCCTGTCAGCACTTGGTTAAACCAATTCTCCTCTTCTCGTCTCCCCCCGAGAACCTCCCCAGCCCCAACCCCTCCCATATTTATCTAAACCGTCTGTATGTTTTTATTATAGTAACCTCATCACTGGTTATCCTGGTGGGCATCGACTCCTTTTAATGGTCCCAGTAGAAAAAACAGGGAAACTACTGTGGAAGAGACAGGGTGGGTATGGGATTCGACCTTAATATACCTGTAAACTCTCACCCATGTAGCCCAGCTTAATTCCAGGCTCCCTGCTCTTAGGCTTCTAAATCAGGGAGTTGAGAGAGAGAGAACAGATCCCCCCTCCAGTCCCACTTCATCCATGCAGGTATGGAATTCCACCTTCATGTAACCACATGCTGTCCTTCAAAGTCCATGGCTGACTTACAACCCCTGTAAAATTGTCCCACAGGTTCACAGTTTCTCTTCAGTCCACCCCTGCAGATACGTTCCGCTGTGCATCTCTCCTTTTCAGCCCCTTATTGTGCTTGTTGCTTCTATTTGATTATTAAGGAAGGGAGATAGCTTGTGCAGGGGTCGCAGCTGTGGCATCCTCAAGTGTTTCAAGCGGGAGGTTGTCTATAGTGTTCCTTCCAGCCTGCCGCGTAGTTTTTCCTCTCGGGCCTACCGCTGTATACCAGCGCCTCCCCTCCAGCTCTCGAATGGTCTCCAAGTCCAGCAAAGAGGTAACTGAAATATTCCTCTGCTTCAAAAACTCTGTGGCCTCTGAGATCTTAGAAAAGGAGCGAACCCCTGAATTGGTAGTTATTCTTAATGTTGCAGGGTAGTCTAAGCGCGCTTTAACTCCTTTAGCTCAAAGCAGTTTCAATATTAGGAAGAGCCTCCGTCTTCTGTCCATCATTGCAGGCACATAATCATGCTCAAAAATAATCTTACATCTAAAACACCACCTCTTTTTCTCCCAGGCCCACTTTAAGACTTCAGATTTAGTATGATAGTCCAAAATGCAACAATCAACGATCTCGGTCTGGCTTTTGGATCTGCTGGCTTAGCTATTAATGATCTATGTTTCCCTATGATATTTAAGGGAAGTCCTTTTCCAGGCCTAAAACTTCTCAGAGAAAGCTTTCAGTAAAAGAGGTCATCTCACCCGACTCAGTCCCCTCCGGTACTCCGTGAATTTGGATGTTTATTCTTCGGGATCTATTCTCCAAATCCTCTAGCTTTTGCTGCAGCCATATTTCCCAATCATGAAGCTGGAGGATGGCCCCATTATGTAGATCCACCAATTTTGATAACTCTGTTGCATTCAGTTCTAAATCGTTGATTTTTTTTTTGTTCCTTCTGTTCTGATTTTACCTCGAGAGGTCTTTTTGTATCGGGTTAGGGTATCTCCCAATCGGTGTAATTCTCTGTACAATTTCTTTGAGGTTATTGTAAATGCAGTCTCCTCCTCAGAGCTATCGTTCAAGCCAGAATCGGAGCTTGAAGCACTAGAGCGCCGCGGTGATCTGCGGCCTTCATTCCGTTCAGCAGAGTCTTTATTGCCCTGACCTGTTTTCTCATTTTCAGCAGTAAATTCTTTCAGTCGCTGTCGAGTCTTTGCCATCATATCATCTATTTTACATTGCTTTTCTCTAGAAACCAGTGTGAGGCACGGATGGGGCTAGATTTGGGAGAAGTCCCGGGGAGCTACCACAGAATCAGTCTGCCATAGATGCTGATGTCACCGGAAGTCCGTCGAGGTCAATTTTTAAACCCTTTTCAGAACAATAAATGCTAAGGTTGATATAGTTTGCACATTTGTGTAACTAATTTGCATATTTCAAAAGCCTTTATGAGCCAAAATAATAGTACTGTAATTTATAATTTGAAATCATTTTAAACTAACAGTGTTGTTTTGCAGGCTGTAATGAATGGTTCTGAGCAAAAATCAAGTACTTGTAGAAACTCACTATAAACTAAAAGAGAACCTCTTCCTGGAGATACTTAAACCAGTTTAAGCCTTTATAATATAGAGATTGGGATAAGTACTAAGTGTAAATATGCATAAAGGTTGTGTTCTTGGTAGAGATGAATGGGAAGAGGTGATTTTAATTAAGTATGTCAAGAGATTACAAGTGGCTTCAAAAACAAATTTAAAAGTTCACATAAAGATAAATCAGTTATTTATTTTTATGAATGTATTTCATCATCTTGACCATGGTCAAATAGCACTGTGTGAAATTTTCAAATTCTGGCAAAACAGAATTTAATAGAATTTTTAAAAATTCCAACTAACTCTGCGGAATTCCATTGGAAGTTGTATGGGTAGAGTTCCATTACAGAAAGATGGTAGGTGTTCCGGTGGATTTGCATTTGTGATGGAAAGGTAAAACGCTGTTCGGCAGATATACAGGTTTCTATGGAATGCTTTCTATGACCATGTGATTTTTAATTCCATGGAATCAAGTTGGAGAATTTCATCAGAAATCCACCCACTTTTTATTTTATGCCTGCTAGAGGCCTATGTTGATCATTAATTGTCTTTAAATGTTTTTAGTTAAGGTTTTCATGTGTCCCTAAAGTCTAACATTTGCATTATGAGCCACAGAGATATACCGTGCAGAATTTTATCTCTAGGTTTATGCTATGTGGAACATACTGTTTTCCACGGATCAGTACATTTCATGGGGCATGATTCAATGATTAATTTTGCAATTATTTTGGAACCATATGGGGCTGCACTCCAAAATAAATGTACTCACATGACTCTCAGCTCACCGCAGACCATTTCAGAGAGAAGGATCTGCTCTGTAGAGCTCCTCAGTTCTGTCCCATAAAATTACTCAAACATTCCTCCAAAAAGCTTGTTTTTGGAGAATTTTTACTACAGGATTGTAGTATAAGTCACAGTGATGCAGGCTGTGTATTTTGAGTGTTTTTTGCATTATTTGTTATAGTATTTGACTTAGTTTTCTGTGGCCGTAGTTCTCCTGTATTGGGGAAGCAGCACAGGTAGTAGTTTTACTATGGCAGACACCCACCCACTCACCTACTCACCCACCTGCCCATATTGGAGATTGCATGCTTTATTACATACAGCAGTCCTTCTCTATAGCAAACAGTGTTATAACGAACTGTCAGCTATAATGAACACTCGCTATGGATCTCAGCTAATTCCCTTAATTTCCTAACCACTGACATCCCAGGGATTTTGTAATGGAGTGCAATGACTTCCACAGCTTGTCATGCCAAAAACTGAGAAAGGCTGATGAGGTGAAGACCAATAAAGTCACCCAGCTATGGTTTGCACAACAGTGTGCAATTGGTATCCCTGTCTCTGGGTCTCTAGTTAGAGAAAAGGCAGTGCAATTTGGGCAGCAGATCCCCAAGGACACATCCACATTCAAAGCTTCAAGTCGACCAGCTGGATTTGGCACTTTCAGCACTGCCATAGCATTACAAGAGTGTGTATCACTGGAGAGCAGAAGTCATACAATGATACAACCACTACTGAATTCCTTCTCAAACTAAAAGCATCATTAAGTATGGCTGTTTTACACCTGAGCAGGAATATAATACCGATGAAACTGGGCTGTTTTGGCATTGTCTATTGGATATCACCCTGGCTGCTCAGTCTGGGAGCAGTGCTAGTAAGGGTTTCAAAATTAGCAAAGACAGTCTGACTTTTCTACTTGTCACCAACTCAACAGAACTCATAAATTAAAGCCCTTGTGTATTGACAAGTTTAGAAGTTCACACTTTTCCACCGATACATTTTGCTTCATTGCCTGTCACCTACAACAATAGCAGAAATGCATGGATGGTGTCCCAGATTTTTAAACTTGTTTTCATGAACATTTTATTCCTTCAGTTTGAGCACATCTTCAGAAACTAAAACTTCCACCTAAAGCTCTATTACCATTGGACTAGTACCCTGCTCACCCCTTTGAATATGAGTTGCAGTCACAGCATGGTGAAATAAAAGCTGTCTTTCTGCCCAAAAATATGACCTCAGGAAGACAGCCTATTGATGGTGAGGTAATAGCCCCTTCAAGAAACACTATAGAAAGAGGCTGCCCAGTGAGTTGGCGTCTGCTGGTGATGGCTCCAAAGTGCAGGAAGAATTACTAACAAGGCTGACAATAACAGGTGTGATTCACCTTGCTGGCTAGACTTGGGAGAATATAACACCAAGCACCATCCACCACTGCTGGAACTCAACACTTGGGCCAGCCTCCTCAGCACTGGATGATAAGCAGCCTGATGATCTGCATGAAATCACATGCATATCCACAGACCTGAACTTGATCAAAAAGTACACTGAAGCTAACGAGATAAGAGGGACATTGCTGTCCAGCGATGACACTAAACTTATGCACACACAGCTGTCAGATGCAGAGATTGCATCAGCAACCATACAATCAAGGGAGGACAGAGAATTCGATAAGGAGGAAGGTGAGGAGGAAAGGGGAAGTTGCCATGAAAAGACAAAGTCTCAAGAAGCAGTAACAGGACTGGACTGGTCTGGCATGGCTTGAGTGTGAGCAGAGTGATCTTATTAAGGTAGTTTAGCTCTGTCGAATCTTCTCCTACTCAAAATATATTATCATTATCAAAAAATGGGTGCAAAGCAAAATGACAGACTACTTCTCTGCATCACAAGAAATGAACAAAAATCGTAAACTGTAAAAAGCAAAAAAAAAATTAAAAAATTATGTGTTGCATCTAATTCCCAGTCCATCATTTGTTGTTTTGATAAAATGGCTGTTTTTGAATTAATCTGATTTTATATACATTACCTTTCATTTACTAACTAACATAATGGTTTTACTGTGAGCAGCAATGAACTTAAACTGTCTCTACTGTTTCTGTGTATGTTGACAGTAGTGTCCCTTACAATACTGAACAGGTTACTATAATGAACTGCAGTTCAGGACCCCTTTTCTGTTATCTATAGTGAGGGACTATTGTATTAACTGTGTGCTCTGAGTTTTTTTTTTTCATTCAGGAATCTGGTTGTGACATTTCTTTACTGGGGGAAAGTGTTATGCACGAGCAAATGTCTCACAAAAGATCAAACAAAACCTATTACGTCAACAAAAACTACCCCCAATGGTGATAATGACACACTTAAAATGCTATTACTGAATGCATGTAGTTTAACAAATAAAATGGATGAATTGAGACACATTATGCAAAATGAAAATATCACAATATGTGTAGTTACTGAAACCTGGTTTCAGGATGAGAGCTACAATACCGATATTCAGGGCTATTCCAAAATTACCAAAAATAGAAAGGATAAAACGGGGGGGGGGAGGGGGGAATTGCCCTTTATGTATCAGAGAAATATACATCTCACTCCATATCCCCTAAATACACTTCAAAAAATGATGATGAAATGATATGGGCAGAAATTAATTTAATTACTATTTAAATATGTGTTGGTCTGGCTTACAGGGCCCCAAATCTTAATACAGACCAGAACATGGACTTTATAAAAACGATTGACAAATTTGATCCAACATTTAACTATATCCCTATGGGAAACTTTAACTTCCCCAAAATAAATTGGGAAAAGTCTCAATGCTCTGTAAGTGCTGAGAAGGAGTTCCTGGAAATCACGGAGAACCAAAACCTGGAACAAATTATTAAATCTAGTACTAGAAACAATCATATTTTAGATATTGTCTTTACTAATATGGGAGATAGAATATTAAAACCAACCATATTAGCACCACTGGGCAATAGTGACCACAATATGAGTACTTTTCAAATTCAGACTAAAATAGCTGTTACCAAAGGAAATACACTGATTAGGGATCATTCTAGAGCTAATTATTTGGAAATTACAAACTATCTCAATTCATGGGACTGGGAGTCAGACTCCTTGGGCCTCAATGTCCATCAGGTTTGGTCACTTATACTGGACAAAATAAACCATTGCCTTGACTACTAGGTCCTGAAGAAAGCTAAATATACCAATGGGTATAGAACTCCAGTATGGTGGAACAATAAGATTAAGAGATTAATCAATAAAAAGTATAAAAGCTATAGGAACTACAAACTGAAACCATCTACAAACAGCTGGAATAATTATAAAAAGCTTTCAAATAAAGTAAAACAAAGTATCAGGAAAGCTAAGATAAAAACAGAAAACAGACAAGCTGCTGACACAGTTGTTAATAAAAAAAGGTTTTATAGCTATATCGGCTCTCTTAGAGGTACCAAATCTATACAGGGACCCATTCAAACTAAGACAGGGCTTATTAACTACGAAACTGAATGGCCGCTGAACTTAATAATTATTTCCTTACTGTTTTCACACCAAAGAAAAACATATTTGTCAATGCCGAATGTTTGCTTGCTGGCATTGGTGTGGTAGAAGTTACAGAGCTGCGTAATAGGAATTGCAGTGAAGTATTGAACTGAAGCCAACCCCACCACTACCCTGCAGAGAGTGACAGGCATTGGGGTGTGCATTTGGGTCATTTTTAGGAATGTTTCACCAAATTTTCAACATAGCCATTTTGAGACCTCTGCTCATGAATAGTGTCACTGAGATTTTCTTAATTTGTCCCGTACATTGATTTCTCACACCGACAGCGCCATTGTGCGCTACATGGGCGGAAACACGTTTTGAGTGAGATGTGAAAAATGAAAGCTATACTACTCATAAGAAGGTGTGGTAAAATGGCAATGTTGAAAATCTGGAGTGAAAATATTGAAAGTTCATGAACTTCTGACGCATTATAGATGATACAACGCACTCGTAAAACAGTCATTTGCAATTTTTTCGCAAATTTCAACATAGCCATTTAAGACCTCAGTTCATGAACAGTGTCACTGTGATTTTCTTAATTTGTCCCGAGACATCGATCTCGACACCCGACTGCGCCACTGTGCGCTACATGGACGGAAACAGGTTTTGGGTGAGATGAAAATGACAGCTATACTACTCATAAGAAGGTGTGGTAAAATGGCAACGTTGAAAATCTGGAGTGAAAATATTGAAAGTTTCATAACTTACGAGCTTGGCGTAGGAATCAAGTAACGACACCGTAAAACAGTCATTTTAGGAATTTTTACCAAATTTTCAACATAGCCACTTTTAAGACCTCTGCTCATGATCAGTGTCACTGATTTTCTTAATTTGTCCCGACATTGATTTCGCAAACACGACCGCCACCACTGTGCGCCACATGGGCAGAAACATGTTTTGGGTGAGATGTGAAAAATGACAGCTGTACTACTCATAAGAAGGTGTGGTAAAATGGCAATGTTGAAAATCTGGAGTGAAAATATTGAAAATTCGCGAACTTACGAGCCTGCGTAGGAACTACGCAACACACACTCGTAAAACAGTAATTTTTTGGAATTTTTGCACCAAATTTTCAACATGAGGTTTTTGGTGCCCCTTCTCATGAATGATGTCACTGTCATGGCATTATTTGGGTCTGAAGGGTGATTTTGCAGTCACTGCGTGAAATCATCTTCTCTCGGCTGAACAACAAGCTGACAGTGACATCATTCATGAGAAGGGGTCCCAAAACCCCATGTTGAAAATTTGGTGCAAAATTCCAAAAATTCCTGAGATATGCACAAAGTTGAAACCCCTTTATCTAGCCCATTATACAGCTTACCGGGCATTTCCTCAGTTCGCGGTCGGCTTTGAAGAGTGCAGACGTGTTCCTGGTCCACCGATGATCTGTCGCCCGAGGTCCAGAGGTAAGTATGGGGTGAGGGGTTGAGGGGGTGGGGAGGCAGGGTGCGCAGTGGGTGGAGTGCGGGTTGTGGGAGGGTGTGTTGGGAGACTCACGTGGGACTGTTTTTATTTTCTAGGTTTAAAAAAAATTGACCACGCTGGGACGCTTGCCACGCTGGGGTGGACTCCCAGCGTGGCACAAGGACGGTGGGGACTTCAGCACGGGATTGGGCACCCCGTGATATTCGGTGCTGCTGCGGGCCCTCGTGGCACCTGTACTGGGGGGGGGGTCGGGATTGGTCGCCCTGTCGCGGTAGTCTGGGGCAGTTGTTTAGGGATTGTGGCACCCCGCGGCACGTGCGGGGACTTTCGTGTGTTTGTGTGTGTGTGTAGTGAGCCGCGCATGAGCAGGTGATATCTTATCGCTGCTCACCCAAGTGTAGCACTTTTCATTGTATGCCACTGCATTTTGGAGCTTGTCATAGACAGCTCCAGAATGCATTGGCTTACAGGGGCCGCGCCTGCCAACACACTGACTGAATTGGAGGAGGGGGTGATACACCTCCGAAATCTCGGATGATGGCACTATGTTTCTTGCACATGCGTGCAAGCAAACATAAAAGGGACATTTCTGCTATAATAACTACTAATAACTATCCAGAAGTGACTTACATTACCATAGAAGAAACTGTGATGGCTTTACAAAAATTGAATATCAATTTCTCAGCAGGACCTGATGAAACACATCCTAGGTTACTTAAGGAAACAGCTAAACAAATCTCTGGTCCTCTGTGTAAATTATTCAACCTATCCCTGGAAGAAGGCGAGCGTATTTTATCATGGAAAGATGCAATTGTTATCCCTGTATATAGAAACATAGAAACATAGACTTTGACGGCAGATAAGGACCACTTGGCCCACCCAGTCTGCCCACATCCCTACCTACTGGATAAGCTGCAGATTCTAGTTAACCAACAGCCTATTTCCTGCAACCCCCCACTATAATTGCCTTATGTCTGTCCCATGCATGTTTGAATTCCTCCACTGTTTTAGACCCCACAACATCTCCAGGAAGGCGGTTCCATGCGTCCACCACTCTGTCCGTGAAAAAGAATTTCCTCACATTACCCCTGAGCCATCCCCTCTAACTTTAAATTGTGCCCCTTGTTCTTACACATCTCTTTTTCTGAAAGATGCTACCTCCTGGACTTTGTTGATTCCTTGAGGTACTTAAAGTTTCTATCATGTCCCCCGTCCCTCCTTTCAAGGGTATACAATAAGCTCTCTCAGTCTCTCTTCATATGGTTTCTGATGTAGACCCTGCACCATTTTAGTTGCCCTCCTCTGGACTGCTTCCATCCTGTCTATGTCCTTGCGTGAGATGAGGTCTCCAAAACTGCACGAGTACTCCAGATGGGGTCTCACCAACTGTCTGTATAGAGGGATAACCACTTCCTTTTCTACTTGTGATGCCCCTCCCTATGCATCCCAGTATCCCTCTGGCTTTCCTACTGACTTCTCACATTGCATACCCACCTTTAGGTCATCTGATATGACTACACCCAGATCCCTTTCCATTATTGTTGTTGTTAGTACCTCCCCTGCTATTGTGTACTCTTCTCCTGGATTTTTATTTCCCAGGTGCATTACTTTGCACTTCTTTGCATTGAATTTAAGTTGCCATATGTCTGACCATTCCTCCAACCTTGCCAAGTCCCTTCTCATCCTTTCTAGCCCCCCTTGTGTATCAACTCTGTTACAGATCTTTGTGTCATCCGCAAAGAGGCATACCTTTCCTTCCAGACCCTCTGCAATGTCAGTAAATCTGGTAATGAAACAGAAGTCTCAAACTATAGACCTATAAGTCTCACATCAGTAACGGAACACTTTAGAAAGGCTAATCTTGCAAAAATTAGAAGACCATATAAAAATAAAAACCCCTTAAGATACCACACACCATGGTTTTACTAGAGGCAAATCATACCTAAGTAATCATTTGCAGTTCTTCGAAAATGTTAGCCTAACACTTGATGCTGGTCTCTCTGTGGATTTGTTTTTTCTAGATTTTGCTAAGGCTTTCGATAGAGTCTTACATGACCTAATACAGCATATGAACAAGATGGAGTTTCCCCTATCCTTAATAAACTGGATTGAATCATGGTTACAAAACCATAGACAATGTACTTCAATTAAGGGATCTACATCTCCTTGGGCAGAGGTTACTAGTGGAGTACCTCAGGGCTCGGTTCTGAGCCCTGTTTTATTTAACATCTTAATTTCATCAGTGCAGTCACCCAATAATACCTGGCTGTCAAAGTATGCAGATGACTGCAAAATCGGCTGTATAGTAAACTCCCCAGAGGCCGCTGCAGATCTCAAGAGGGAGATAACTGCGCTGAAGCTACGGGCAAAAAAGAACAAAATGAAATTTAATGTACAAAATGCAACATAATGCACTTGAGATACAATAATAAAAGATATAATTATTTTCTAAATCAAGTCTTGTTGTAAGAAACAGAATATGAAACAGATTTGGGAGTAATTATAGATAACAAATTCAGCTTTGAAAATAATACAATCACTAAGGTCAAGAAATGTCAACAAATAATGGCATGCATACTGAAACATACAAGGGCCCAGATATTCAAAAGAGTTGAGCCATGCGCAATAGGGTTGCGCCTGCACAAGTCTGAAAATGCGCCATTCTGCGATATTCAGCAGAGGGCAGTTGCGCCCCCCAAATCACACTGAGCAACAGCCCAATGATAATGAATGCATGCGCAACTGAAGGGGGAGGAACCATGCATAAATGGTGCAGAGCGATATTCAACAACTTGCGCCATGTGCAATAGGGGAGCAAGTGGAAGTTGCGCCATAACGGAAATGAGCCAAAATAAAAGAGAGCGAGGGAGAGGCACAAGAACGCTACAGGTAAGCCACATGAGAGCCAAAGATAGCAGGGAAAACTGGGCAGCAGGGACACACAGGGCCAGGCAGGAAAGGGCACCTGGAAGCAACAGCCACAGGGGAAGGTGTGGGGAGACAGTGCAGAAGGGGGAAGTACACCACACAGCAGTGAGGCAAGCACAGGCAGGTGTTCCCAGTGCAGGGGAAGTAGCAGTCAGGACAGCAGGGGAATACAGTAACAGCTGCCAGTGGGGGTGAACACAAGCCAGGGACATGGCCAGTGCCACCATCCAGATGGAGGCCATAATGAGGGGAGTGGCAAGGCGGGCAGCAGTGGGGTGTGGCCGTGGAAGGGCCTGTCGGCAGTATGCAGTACCGAGCCCACACCAACTTCGAGCTGTACAGTGATACCGAGATTGTGGGCTGGTACCGCCTGAATTGGGCAATTCTGAGGCGGCTCTGTGAGCTGTGCAGTGATGTGATGCAGGCACCCACACGACGGAGCCATGCCCTGTCAGTGGAGATGAAAGTGACAGCTTGCATGTGCTTGCTCACCACGGGTACTTTCCAGAGACCAACTGGGGACACCACAGGCATAACCCAGTCGGCCACATCACACCACCTCACCCAATTCTCAGCACACTGCTGCCACATGCTGCAGAGTACATCCATTTCCCAGCACTCCAGCGGAGCACACAGCAAACATATAGGAGTTCCACAGGGTAGCACGTATGCCTGGCATGCTAGGGGCAATAGACTGCATCCATGTGGCCATCCGACACCATCTGGCCCTCAAGGGCTGCATACATCAATCGCAAGGGCTATGCCAGCATCAACTGCCAGGTGGTATGTGCGATGCCAGGGGATGCATAATCAATGTCTGTGCCATGCACCCTGGGGGAGCACATGATGCCTTCATCTGGCACCAGTCGGCACTGTGCCACAGATTCGAGAGTGGGGATATCCCCACTGACCACCTAGTGGGTGAGTATGCAAACCACATGGACAATCATAGGGCCTGGGGGGGCATAGCCAGAGGTGACATGGGTAGTGGCCTACATGGCCTGGGGCAGGGTGATGCTGATCACCAAACTAACCTCCACCTTCTACACACAGGTGACAGTGGATACCCACTCCATCCCTGGCTGCTCACACCCTACCGGCGGCCTGCAACCCCATCACAGCAACGCTACAATGAGGCACACGCCACCAAACGTAATGTCATCAAGTGGGTGTTCGGGATGCTGAAGGCACGTTTCCATTGCCTGGAAACCTCCGGCGGTGCCCTACAGTACAGCCCCTCAAAGGCCTGTGGGATATTCCTGGCCTGTTGCATCCTGCACAACATGGCCAACGAATGTGGGATAGCCGTACAGGTCAAAGAGGGGGACAGCGATGGGGACGATGAGGTCACCGGTGATGATGGTGATGGGCAGCTCCCCCTTGGGCGACGTGACCCCCGACTGCTCCGGCTGGCACAGCTGCACTGGGACACTGTCACGGAGAAGCACTTCAGCCAACCCAGGTAAGTCATGGGGCCATGTGCAACCAACAGTGACCAAGGCACAACCCACAAACACACATGGACACACACCAGGGGTGCATGCTGTCAAGAGAAGTGGCAGGGCATGGAACCACACACACACAACCAGGGATGGTTGAGGTCTAACATGCCACGCAGACAGACACACACACACACATGCACACACACACAATGCACCAAACATGCACAAAGGGCAGCAGGCACACCGACCCAGAATGCCACCCCTAGCCACACACATGTCCACAGACCACCACGCCCACTGCCTGTCCATGTGCGTGTGTCAGATGCTGAGCACCATTGCACATTGGTGTACAGCGCAATGCAGGCAGGCGCAACTGTGGACAGCAGCCGGGAGGGTGTGCAGATGGACTGTGTGTCCACGTGCAGGGCCGGGTACCCACCCGTGCAATACCCACTGAAAGACACAATGCACACAGGGCAGCACCAGACAGTAGCCACGTTGGGAGACAGGTCAGTCACGTGACACAGTGCCCCAGCTACCACAGTTGCATGGGCGGCCCGCCGAGACCTGCCAGCACTGACAGGCCGACCACTGGCCTCATGGATGGCACCGATGGTCCCCAGGGGTTCCACCGCATGAAGCGCAACTGTGCTCATGCAGTCTGCAGCACACCAAACATGCCTGTGCCAGGCGTGCTTGGGATGCCCACAGCTGAAACCGGTGTCGACAGGGAGGGTGTCGCACCGCGCGGGAACATGGGGTGAACAGTGCACTGTGTGGTTTCTGCGATGCATGGACACATGACTGTGTGCCCATTGTGGCCATGACAGCAGTGAATGCCTGTGTCTGTCTGTCAATGGCAGCGGTCACATCCTCCCGCAACCGGTCCATCCCTGCCAGTATCAGAGTGGTGTCTCTGCTGCGACACTCCTCTGCCCACTCCAGAGCTGCATGCAGTGCATTCACCGACGTTTCAAGCCGCATCTGCTGCTGGACTGATGCTTGCAGTAGGCGGGTGTGCTCATCTAAGAGGTCATCTGCCTCCTCGGCATCCTGTCCCTCAGGGTGTGAGCAGCCCTGATGCTCAGCACCCCTTGAGGGTGGGCACTGCACATCAGGACCAGGTCTGGGCATGTCCACAGGCTGTGCACAGATGCCACCCCTGACCCTGTACCCCAAGCCCATTGGCTGACTGCTGATGCTGTCCCTCTGGCTGATGCTCCCCAGGGCTCACTGGTGACACCACAGTGGCCGTAACAGTCCCACTGTCCTGTACACACACCAGTGCTGTCCCACTGGTGCTGACAGGCACAGGCTGGGACTGTGCTGACACGCAGGCCTCCACGGCAGCACCACCCACAGCCATGGCCACGATGTTACCTGCTGTGTGGCCATCCCGTGGCACACATGTGTCACTGCCCATGCCGTTAGCAACATCATCATCAGTGACAGACCTGACACCGGCCTGAGACACAGCATGCCGGCATCTGTGGATGCCGGCATTCTGGGACATGGGCAGGGCCTCCTCCGCACCTGTTCCAACAACATCAGTGTGGACAGCCAGGTGGACCCACTCTCGCACTGAGCCACGTATACCTGTGGAGGTGGATGGGCCCTCCTCTATCTCCAGCTGACTCTCCCAGTGGACAGGCCCACCACCGCTGATCCATGCAGATGCTCAGGATCTGTAAGGGAAAACAAAGTCGCTTTACTGCATGTGACCTACCCTGCCCCCCCATAGACAGACCATGACCTACCATGCAGTGATGGGCTACCACCTGTCTGGAAGCCACCACCTGGAACACCCTCAATGGCACAACGCTGCATGCTTCCAGCAACCCTCTCCTCCTGTGGGGTCAGGTGTACCATCTCCAGCTGTCCCCCACCTGTCGCAGCTCATGCCACCTCCTCCATGCAACAGCACTGGCTTGAGGTGTTCCCTGCCATCCGCTGAAAAGCGGCTCCTGATCCAGGTAGGCCTCAAACAAGGCATCGGTCTCAGCCTTGGTAAAATTAGGCCTCCTCCTCCTCCCACCACTGTGTTCCTCCTCTCCCACAACTCGCTCGGTCATTATTTAGCCTGTAAGAATGACAGTTGTTACCTGTGACTGTGCAGTCCCATGCATGTCCCTAAATCCACAGTCCCACTCCCAAACAGCATGCAACTCACCAATAGACTGCAGTAACCGACTATGGCCAGTGCAGCCCAATGTCGCACTTTTATAGTGCAACCCATGCAAATGAGGTGAAGTGCAACTTTAGTGGACGCAATTGCAGTGCTGCGCCATTGAATGGCTGATTAGCTGTTTTGCATAAGGACGACCGAATATCGCACTGTTGCGCTTTGGCGCAATTGTGTTGAACGCTGAGCCAGGGCACAGTTCTGTGACATGCGTAGTACACACCTCACCGCGCATGCCCAGGTTGCTGACACAGGTATCTGCCACACTGCTGATGTGCTGTGAGTGGGAAGCAATGCAGGGCATGGCCATCATGCCAGTGGTTCTACAGCAATGTTCACCTACATGGCGCTGTGGCACTGGGCCATCATAGGCGCACTGGGGCAACAGCGCGGTAGGCCGCTACTGGAGGTAGCACACAGGCTTCCAATCCTGCTACACGCATTGGGTTCCAATGGCGCTGTGCCTGTCTGTGCGCCAGAGCCCCTTGACCCTGTACCCGACCTTTGCCCCCTAGGCGCCATGCGTCAGGCTTGGGTGCACCACTATTGTGCTGTTCAGTGACAGCATGATAGAGAATGACAGTGCTGTACCGCGCAGCATCTGCACGTGGGGAGCCGCGCTGCAGAGCACCATTTTTGCAGACTGAGCTAGAAGAATGGCACGGAGGAGGGCTGCACAGTGGAGCCAGGTAGAACTGGCCAACCTAGTGGCCATAGTGGAGCCACTCCATGGACCACTGTTTGGGGAGGCACCCCTGGACAGGTCCAGGAGCCAGGTGTGGGAGGAGGTGGCCACTGCACTAGAGGAGGCCACAGGAAGGGGGCGGACAGCAGAGCAGTGCCGCCACAGGTATGGCGACCTGCGGCGGAGGGAGCCAGACCTGCTTGCCAGGAGGGGCACGGTGCCATGGCCAGGTAGGTGTTACGTCAACACACTTTTATCTTCCATATGGGTATCACAGTTGTATGTGTCCAGCACATGGGGAGGGACCGTCCAGTGTTGGCTGTGGTGGTGTTATCAGGGTGTGGGGTGGGTGGGTCTGGCTGGATGGGAGGCACACACCTGGGGGCAGGGGGCTTTGCTACAGGATTGTACTGATGTTCCTCTCTCCATGTTTGCACCACAGGGCCAGAGGAGGGGCGTCTAGCCCATGAAATGCGGTGCCACCAAGAGGACAGGGACGCACAGAGGGGCGACGGTCCACAGTGCCCGAGGGACCGGCCTGATGATGGTGAGTGCCATAGCTCCATGATTACTTTTGCATGCTGTGTAACAGGGTGGGCAGCGGGGCATGGCCACCATCCATTGACACCACTGCCATGCACACAACTTGTTACAGTCAGCACTGTCCAGTGGCTCTGCATGTCTGGGAGTGTATTGATGGTGGTCCATGCGTGCACTGGGTACATGACTGTGCCACTGCCTTTGCACCACATAGGCATGTCACTAAACGGCCACAGTGGTGCTGTGCATGACTTGGCCAGTGGGTGTGTGCAGTGTTCCGCATGGCTGTATGTGCCTGGGTGGGCAGATCTTGTGGACGTGATCACTGTGGGTAGTCACACACCATCACAGAGGCATGTCCCATGGCCGTATACCATGCACAGTGGGTGGGCTGTATGGGGCTGTGCATTCACACCTATTGACTGTGCTCCTTGTCCTAGATGTCCACCAGCTGATGGCGATCAGGAAGACATTGAGGGAGATATTGACTGTGGCAAGGGCATCCTTAGAATCCTTCAATGGATTGACCAGATTGGGGTCTGCAGGAGGCACCAGTGGAGGAGCAGCCAGAGCGGGGAGCGGGGCTCCTGTTAACAGTCCCTCTGCCCTGATATCCCCTACCCCCCTTGACCCACCCTCACACCCCTCCTTTCCTGTCCCATTTGTTCACCCCTGCCTCTTACCCACCTCCACCTTGTTTGTGGCCCACCCCCCCAACTTTGTATATAGTATTGTATATAATTCATTTTGTTATTTTTTTTGAATACAGATCTTTTGATATGAATACTGTGGTGGTCTCTGATTTGCAGTGGGCTATAGGTGCTCAGCTGCAGTGGTGTGCATGGCATCAGGAGTGGTGCAGTCATGGGTATGTGTGTGTGTCCATGGAGAGGTGACTATGGTGTGGGGGTAGCTATCAGTCAGTGTCTGTGGCATTTGTGTTGTGCCCTGTGCATTGGATGACTGTGTGCAGTGGTCCATGGTGCATGCTCTGTGTCCATGGCACCCCTGTGAGCCTGTCCATGGCCTGTGCAGCTCACACCCATGCATGTCTGTGACCTGCACAGTCTGCAGGCATGTCAGTGGTGGCTGTCCATGCAGGTCAGCCACTGTACCCGTCCACAATGCTGGGTTGCCTCCTGTCACTGGTGTGGTGCATGTCTGCCTTGGGTGACACTGTGGCCTCCACAGTTGTTGGCCCACCTCCATGCTGTGGCTTGTGTGTGTTGCAGGGATGTGCACCACTGTCTGTGACTTGGCAAATGATGGTGGCGACAGGTCCACAGTGCCTCTTGAGGGTGGCTGGCACTCCTGTGCCATGGAGGACTGCAGGTTATGTGTACACAGTTTACATGGGCCCACGCTGGGGCTTGGTTGCTCTCTACTGCATCCCTGTGTTGTTGTGCCCTTGGTATGGGTGGGTGTCTGTCCTTGCACTGTGTGGCATCTGGTGTGGTGCATGCTTCCACATACCACTGTGGGTGTCTGCGCTGGCTGTTGTGGCCAGTGCTGGGTCAGGGTGTGTCATTGGGAGAGTGTGCAGGGTGCTGTACCACTGGTGGTGGGGTCCGGGGCATGCCCTGTCCTGTGTGGGGTACCTCGTGTGCCGACACATGGTTGGTCTCCCAGAAGTATCTTGGGGGGGCTGTGCATGGTGGCACTGTGTATGCCGTCGTTGCATCGCTGTGTGCTGCCACCCGCTGATGGGTGCTCATGGTGGGGCTGCCTTGCATGGTTCTGTGGTGCACAGGGTTGCATTGTCACAGTGGGGGTGGTGGCATGCATGGGGTTTCCTGCAGTGGTGGATGCTGCTCCTGGGCAGGGTGTCTGGGTGTCACGGTGCAGGGTGTGCTCTGCATTGGGGGATGGTGTGGCACAGGGTGGTCAGCCCTCCTTGTGTACCAGTCACAGCTTGCCGTGGGGTGTGATGGGGCACCATGGCCGGCTGTGGGTTGCTTGCTTGTCTCCATGGGCCAGTGGTTATTCCAGCCCTCCCCAGTTGTGCAGTGCATGGGGTGTGGGGGACGATGTCTGTTCTGCTGTGTGTTCCTGTGCCCATCTGTGGCATGGGTGGTGGGCCCCTACCTCCCTGGTTGTGCAGTTGCATTTCTGCCCTGCTGCTGGGGGGCATCCCTGGTTGCGCTATGGCACCTCTGGACTGCTCAGATGAACATCTCTTGTTGCGCTATGGTGCATCAGATCTGCTCAGCTTCTCCTCCCTAGTTGTGCTATGGCACAGGTGGTGCGATATTCAGTTGTTGGCTGTTGGCGCAGTTTGGCCGGCTCAGTTTTTGAATATCGCGCCTCTTGCACATGGGCGCAATGGACTTGTGCTTGGTCCTGCTATTGCGCACTTTTTGGGCGCAGTTTGAATATCTGGGCTAAAGAGTAGAAAACCTGGAGTTATTTTACCATTATACAAGAGTCTGGTCAGATCACATCTGGATACTGTGCACCTTGTTGTGCTCCCATACAAATATAGGAAAAAAATTAATAAAGGGAGTACAAAGGAAATGACAAGAAAATCACTGGCATGACAAATAAGACTACAAGAATTAAACCTATACTCTGTGAATTATCGCTATATATGTGGAGACCTTTGCTTAACATACAAAGCTATAAAAGATCCTGTACTTATTGAATCCTTAGGCCTAGAGACAAATTTTACTATAACACAGACTAGATCACACAACCTTAGATTAAGAGGTGCTCATTGTAAAACAAAAAGAGAAGTCACTGGTACACCCAACGTGTAATTAACAAATGGAATATTCTTCTGGGCAAAATTATTGAGAGTAATAACATGGACACATTTAAACATAAGTTAGACCAGCATATGGGCATTATAGAATTTGAATATTTATAGAAATAATTCCACCTTCAGGTGGTAAGCTCATATAAAGGCATCACCTCCTGAGCTTGTAAAACTACTATGATACTGCTTCAGTGCAGCAGTGTTTAAGTGTGGTGCTGCTTGTGTTCATCACTTGCTGAATCTACATTTTTGCATCAAATAAATTTATTTTATTTTAGTTCAATAGGAAGAAGAGCAGCTCAGGCAGTGGACATGGGCATAGGATTAGCATGTCATCCTTACTTGAAAAGTGCAAGGGAAGAGCTGCATGTGTGATTAGTGGTGCATCAGTAACTGTTGTGTGCACTGCCCTGTCCTCTGTAATTCAGATGCTGGCAGCAGCTCCTGGAATAACAATGGCTCTTGTATTGCCAGTTGAGGCTAGGAGAGGAGAAGTCATGTGTGTGTGTCAGAAATGCAACCATGCAGCCAAGTTACTTAGTGAAAAATTGCTACTGACGTAGCAGCAATGTTAATGATTTCACAAACACGGTGGGTCATCTGACACATCAGTACTGGAGGAATCCCTGGATACTGTAGATTATAAGACACAGGGAATGGTGATAGAGGAGTCTCAGAGTGAGGTAGTTGAGTAAGAGGAAGCATGGGAGGAGATACTTGAGGGAGTGGTGGAGAATAATTCCCAGTACTGTAATTCCTCTTAGTAAAGGAGATTGTGGAGTCAAGGAATATGGAATACTCCCACCACATCCTGTGCCAGAAGACAGGAACTTAAATGCAATCCAGGATGGCTTCATGACTCAGTGTGTGACTGATGCTACTAGGCAGTGAGGCAATCCTGGACCTAGTGCTCACCAATGGGGAGTACATACAGGAGATGGAAGTTAGGGAACCACTGGGCGAAGTGACCATGGTACAGTGTGGTTCAAGCCTGGACATGGGCAAGGATGACATCCTCACCAAAACCAGAGCACTGGACTTCAAGAGGGCAAAATTTAAAAGATGAGCAAGGTGGTAAGGAAAACCTGACAGCATGGAAGAGGGTATGGTGACCAATTATGAGCCATCTTTGGGGGCATTCAGATGGCCTCAAGTAGCTGTATCAAACTGAGGGGAAGAAACTGAAAGCCAGACCACCAAGTTGGTTCAATGGGACGTGGCCTGAGTGGTAAGGGAAAAGAGGCCAACCTATAGAAAATTCAAAAGAACAGCAAAGGAAGAGGGTGAGGAAGAAAACTGGAGGCTGGCTGAAGTGGCAAGAAGGTGTATGCAGCAGGTAAAGGCACAGAAAGAGCTCCAGATAGCTGAGGGAATAAAGAATGGAGAAAAGGCCTTCTTTCACTACATAAGTGAAAACAGGGACAAGAAGGCTGGCATTGGGCGTTGTTAGGCTGATGAAGGGGGATGGTTGGGTGGAGGAAGATATGAGCAAGGCAGAGGTCTTAAATTAATTCTTTTGCTTTGTCTTTACAAAGGAAAAGGATGGACCAGTGCCACGTATAGAGAGAAGGAGGGAGGGACCGAGGGGTGGGAGTAGTAAGTGTAATTGGGATTGAAAGAGTAAAAGAGAGGCAGATGGCTTTGAGGGTGGACAAATCACTGGGACCAGATGAAGTACACCCCAGTGTGCTGAAAGAGTTGGGAGATGATCTGGAGGGGCCGCTGGCTGTTCTCTTCAATAGATCTCTGGAGTCAGCTATGGTGCCACAGGAGTGTAGAACTCCACAAGAGCCGAACCAAGGATGACCCGGATAACTATAGACCAGTCAGCTTGACATTGATAGTATGTAAACTCATGGACACCATACTAAAGGAGGGGCTGGTAAAGTACATGGAGGACAATGGTCTGCAGGACAATAGACAGCATGAGCTTGTGGTAGGCAGATCATGTCAAATGAACCTGACTGAGTTTTTCTATTGGGTCCCGAGGGCACTGGACAAAGGCCAGGTGGTGGACATTGTATACCTGGACTTTAGTAAGGCCTTCAGTTTGGTGCTGTACAAAAGGTTGATAATGAAACTGAGGGACCAAGGGATGGGGGAGATTATGGTAGGATGGATTGAAAATTGGTTGAGGGGCAAAACCCAGAGTGTAATGGTTGGGGGCGAGTTCTCCAGCACCAGGGAGATCACCAGCGGGGTCACACAGGGATCGGTGTTGGGGCCAGTGTTGTTCAATATCTTCATAAGTGACATCGGGGAAGGCACTAAAGGCAAATTATGCCTATTTGCAGACAACACCAAACTCTGTGGGAGGGTGGACATCAATGAGGGGATACAGGACATGAGGAAGGACCTTGCCAGACTAGAGAGATGGTCAGGAATCTGACAACTTGGTTTCAGTACCAAAAAGTGCAACGTGATGCACATAGGGTCCAAGAACCCTTGGGCAGAGTATTACATAGCAGTGGTTCAGGTAAATGCTTCTGAAGAGGAAAAGGATCTAGTACAGGTGATTACAAGTGACCTGAAATGCACCTCCCAGTGTAAGAAGGCAGTGGCAAAGGTTAACAGGATGCTGGGGTGTATTGCAAGGAGATTCATTAGCAGACAGAGCGAGGTAATTTTACAACTGAACAGGTCATCGGTGAGACAACATTTAGAATATGGGGTGATGTCCTGGCATCCATACCTTAATAAGGAGAGGCTGGAAGCCCTGGGGATGTACTTCCTGGAGGGGAGAGGCAGATGGGGGATATGATAGAGACCTTCAATTCATTTTTTCAATTAGAGAGTCTTTGGTATGTAAACCATTAAATAGTTTTTCCTTGAAATATGATCATGAATCCAAGGCCCTCTGGATAGCTTTCATCTTATGTTGAGACACTGAATTGAACCACGGCCCTAAAGATTACATCTTAAGAATAGCCCATGATAATGCTAGAAGTTTGGTTAAGAAACTGGATTTGTTTAATGCATGAATCTTGACTAATATTTTCAATATCATTGCCTTAATGGAAACATGGCTAAACAAATCCAGATTCAAAGAAAATAGAGTTAGCCGAATATTATAATTATTGGCTGGATAGGAATTCACGAGGTGGGGGTGGGCTATTGTTATATAGTAAGAACTCAATGGGATCATCTAAACTATTATACTCAGGTTTTTATCAAGGAATTGAATATATATATAATTCTTATTCAGGAGCTTGATTTGGTAATTGGAACTGTTTACTCTCCCCAAAGGTTAAGCCCGATTTCCTTGAACCTTTGTTCTAGAAATAACCAAATATGTTCAAAATAAAAAAAAATACATTAATTGTGATTTCAACACAGCATGGGGATCCAAGGGGAAGAAATTAGAAAAATATATTTAGCCCCTACATCTTGAACAGATCATTGCTAGACCTACCAGAAAAGGGAGAGCCAGTAGTCCTGGTAGCACATTGCAGGGTTTTAAATAATTTATTAGCAGTTTTCAATTTTTAGAGTTAAATAAAACCCTGTATTGGATTTAATATTTGTGTCACCAGATTTAGATGTGAAAGAAAAAGTGGTTTGTTCACCCAACCTTGGTGATCATTGTGTGACAACCTGCAAAATATTAATACACAATGAAAGGAGGCATACACATGCACTAATTCAGGAAATTGTGAAAGGTATTTATAAAAGCTATAGTTCCCAGCTTTTGCTGAACAAGGTACGTCTCTAAGTATACCTAGATCTGCCCTTATACCTGATGTTGAGCTAGCTATTGAGATTTTATTGACACATTTCTGAAGGCCTTCAATGAATGTGCCCCTTTAAAAAATTAAAACAAAACCCCAATGTCTCCATGGATGAAGGATTCTATAACAACTTTATTAAACGAAAACATTGGTCATGGAAAAGGTGAACAAACACTAGATCAAAACATAATGGGAGAAATTCAAAATAGTTAGAAATACAGTAAAACAGGAAATTAGGACACTAAAAGGATCCTATTACAGGCAGTAAATAAAAAATGCTTAAGAACCTTAACATTACTGCCATTTGATAAAAGAATTGACAAATTCAGGAAAAGGTCACAATGACATCCATTTAGTAGAAACTGAAGAACGAGTTTCACCGGTAAGGTCTGCTGAAATTTTAAATAATTACTTTATAAATCTCCCGGACCTGGACTTGGAGCAAAACAAAAATCAAACTAACAAAAGTTTAAATCCAGTTGGAAAAAAAGGACACTGACGCTAACGCCCCCAGATTCAGATTCAGGAGAATTAAGAGAGGTGAGGTTCTTAAAGTAATAAATAACTAGAAGAATAATAAATCAAGTGGTTTAGACAATACTGAGGTCTGTTTTTTAAAGGATAATGCAATTGTAATCACACAAACACTAGCTGACATTATTCAACCTGAGTTTAATACAGGGGTCTTTCCCAAGAAGTGGAAACAGGCAAGAATTATCACTATTTTTAAGGGAGGAGACCCTTCTTTATATACTAATTACAGGCCCATTGCCTTGCTACTGATTCTTTCAAAGATTATGGTGCGCCTAGTGCACTCTCAATTTATGGAATTTCTTGAAAATACAATAAACAAACTCCAACACAATTTGGTTTCATAAAGGGCACTCCACAGAGGCCACATTCATGGATCGTTTAGACCAACCCCGCTAGGAGAGGGAGGTCCATGGGTGCGGTCTTTGTGGACTTGTCCAAAGCTTTTAATTTAGTAGAACATAATACCTTGTTAGATTGTCTAATAGATATAGGGTAGGAAAGAACCTCTTAGTTGGTTTAGGTCTTATCTGGGAAATTGATCTCAATTACTTTCTATAGGGGTTGTAACTTAGCTCTATTATCCATCACTAGAGGCTTCCCCAAGGTTCAATTTTAGGCCTGCTGCTGTTCTTGGGCTATATAAATAATCTTCCCAAACTAATACAGTACACTTATATTACCTTATACGCTGATGACACAGTACAAGTAGCAGAAGGAACAGACAAGTTTGATGTTGAGATTAAGTCTAGGGGATTTTGATACAGTGCAAAAGTGGTTTAAGTCAAACTATTTATTAATGAATGAAAAAACAATCTATGCTATTTAATGCAGGTAGGAGACAAGTAAATAAACAAACTGACTTGTTTGTAATAAAGCTGCTGATGGATGTACCTTGACCCAGGCATCAATTTTATAAATACTCGGTATAGAATTTGATTCTTGCAATAACCTTTCTCAAATGATTGCTAGGAAATTAGGAGCCATGTCACTGTTTAACAAAAAAGCATAGGTCACTAGTTACTAATCAACTACTTGTTCCTTTGTTAGATTATGGAAGTCATGTACTAGCATATAGAACAAAAATGTCCTTGCAGAAATTAGATGTGACCTATCATAAAATTGCAAGATCTGTTTTATGTTGTGATATGCACACTCACCACTGTGCTATGTACCAGAACCTTGCCTGGAGTTCACTTCAACATAAAAGAGATAGGGCATGGTCTATCCTGCTTTATAAAATAGTTAAAGTGAAAAAAAAACAGCGATTATTAAAAACATTGGAGTGGACTTACCATAAATTTTGTTTGAGGAAATCTAATACAATGCAAGTACCCAAAGCCAGAAATGCATTTGGAGAAATTGCCTTTAGATTTAGATCAGCATTAACCTGGAATAGTTTACCGAGTCAGTTTAGGAATCTGACTATGTCAGTAGATTCATTTAAGTTCCAATTGAATCATGATATTGGATGTTTGTAAATGTTATTAGTGCTCTTGACAGTTTTCATGTGAAGCATGTCTTATCTTTTATTCTGTCCAGTGATCATGTGTGATTTGTTAAGTCTTTTATCTACATATTATATTTTCTTTTTATGAAATTTCCAATACCAAGTAATACAGGATCACTTTGAAAACAGGGATTTTTTGGCCCTACTGATGTATATTTATTTATTTATTTAGATTTTGTTTACGGTGTAAGCCCACTGAGACCAATGGTCCCTTTTTCAGGGCGCACCCGGAATTAGTTACAGAAAGGACACTAAAACAATAATTACATTAGTTACATTTGTTACACCATAGTAAAATGATAACATTTATACAAGGGTAGCAGAAAGGTTCACATATAGACTCATATTATAAACAGTATGTTTAGACCTCACACATTATATACAGTATGTACATAAGTTCCGCCAGTAATCAGAGTCCATATTAACATTTCATGTCAAGTCAAAGGGAGAGTTCAGAGCAGTGCAACGGCCAGGGGGACTGGTCAGGGGAGCTAGCGGTTACAGCCACAGAGACTAAGATTGAGAAGATATAGTTTGAGTTCATTTTTGAACTGGGTGAGGGTAGGTGAGTTTTTCAAGCCAGGTGGTAGGGAGTTCCATAGGTAAGGGGCAGCAAATTTGAAGAAGCATTTGCCATGGTTTGAGCGCATTCTAGGAATGACGAGAGGGTGACTTGCAGTTGATCGCAGGGTTCTGGTATGTTTTCTGGGGGAAAGAAGTCCTCTGAGATGGGGAGGGGGACCTAGGTAAGTAAACTTGAAAGCTAGGCAGACAACGGGATAGGCTAGCTTATGATGGAGAGTAGGTCAGTTTGGCCTTTAGGGCCTCGCAATGATGTCTCCTAGGAGAGGAATTAGTGGCAAATGGACCACTCGGTTATAGAGTACAGAGAGTTTATTATATTCCATCTCAGGAGGAACTGCAGAAGTGGAGTCCCATATAGGATGGATGGAAGGAGATTGCAGCATCAAATTATTGCCTGTATAAATAAAGATGTTTGCTGCTACTATTACTTCAGGTATATGAAGGAATTAACAGAGTGCAAAGGAGAGTCTCTTTAAAATGAGTGAAAACAACACCACTAGGGGACACAGCCTAAAAGTGATGGGGTGGGATTCAGATGGGATGTAAGGAACCATTTCTGTATGGAGAGGGTGGTGACCACCTGGAATGAGCTGCCAGAGGAGGTGGTATCAGCAAAGACAGTGGGAACATTCAAGAGGGCCTGGGACAAACACAAAGGGAACCCTTGGGACCAAGGAAATGGGGGAAAGGGGGAGATGATGGGGTGGTTGTGGGCAGGGTCAGTGGGGTAATTGTAAGACCAGACCCTGCATCATTATAAGCAGACACGATAGACCAGGTGGCGGTCTTCTGCTGGCCCTTTTCATATGTTTATATGTTCATGATGAGGAAGTGTCAGCTAAAGAAGCAGAGCAGGGAAGAAAGAGAATATTGATGTGGGTAGCAGGGAGTTTTGTTCAGATTTGGATAATCCAGTGCTAGTTGTTGACTGAGAGCTAGAGAGAGAGAAAGGGGCCCAAAATATAGTTACAGTTCATAAATGTAAAACACCTTTTTCTGCATGGAGATATTGAAGATGAGGAGGCAAGGAGAGTGGCAATGATCAGGGATCCATATGCAACAACTTTTGAAAGAAAGGGTGAGGACAATGCATTGGAAAAGCAAAGGGATTATGATGAGGGAGGTAGCAATGGTGGCTTTGGGGGTTGTAATACTTATACAGTCACAGGTGCAGGCCCATTTATACCCTTTCAGCACGAACAAACATCAAGGAAACAACCACTGTCCCAAACATTCTTAGTATGGGACTTTTTGTTCAAGAACCAAAACATGAGAGCATTTTCATATGTCAAATCTGGAAAACTAGAGTGAGCCATGACAAAGCTTGTTCACATCTTGGGAGTATTGGTCACTGGTGTCACATGAAGACAAAATATCTTATTAAATTACAGCTAGAATATGGGGTACAGTTCTGGAGACCTCACCTACAGAGGGATATTGATAGAGTGGAGAGAATCCAAAGGAAGGTGACCAAAATGGTGCATGGTATGCATCAGAGGACATATGAGGAGAGGATGGAGGAGCTTGAACTATATCCACTGGAAACCAGGAGAGAGAGAGTGGGGATGATTGAAACTTTTAAATACCTGAAGGGAATTAACAAGGTGAGAGAAGGGAGCATACTCAAGATGAAAAACAGTCCAAGAACTAGGAGGCACAGCTTGAAATTGGAGGGTGGTCAATTCAGAAGTAATAAAAGGGGGCACTATTTCACTGAGAGGGTGGTAGAACCCTGGAATGGGTTACCAGAGAGGGTGGTTGAGGCATCAGCAGTGGGGGGATTCAAGAGTCCATGGGATAACTACATGGGATTAAACAAGAGAGGGAGGGATAGATACCCTGACTGGAAAAAGGGTCAGGAATCTACAGGGAGTGGGAGGACACATAAGTGGTGTGTGGGGAGGTAGTGTCAGGTTACCTATGGGGAAGGAACAAGGGCAGACTAGATGTGCCAATGGGGTCCTTTTTTGCTAACAAACTTCTATGATTCTATGATTCTACAGCAGCACTAAAGGAATGCATAACTTGGTTTGAATAGACCTGTGTTTTCAACCATGGTTGAGGATCGGATGGGGAAGCTGGGCTTAGTGAGACTGGTCATAGCAGCAGTAACAATATCTGCACCAGTTCCCCTTCCATGTGTGCCACAAGCACTCCTGACAGAAAAGCATCACATTCTAAAGCTGGCAATTTTTCAAGTTTACAACAAATAGCGGACCTACCCCTGGCAGTAAGAATGTGCCCCCAACCTCAGGCAGAGCATCTTCCCAATCTGGGCATCTAATCCGAGTGCAACCCATAATCACAAAGGCACTTTCTAAACAGAGTTATCATCATAACCACCCAGCCTTCAGGGAACTGAAGGCATGTTTAGCACAAATTCTGGCAGTGGATTTGCTGCCCTTCTCCTTATTTCACAATGCAGGATTTTGGTTTAATGAACTGGGAAGTTCCCAAACTGAATATTCCATCCATAACATTTATTTTCAACAAAGGCAGTTCAGGAATTATACTTGGACTATAAATCTGTTGTGCCTCTTGGAGTTCTTCATTGTGATGAGTGTGCTGTCTACCTCACTACTGATCTGTGGAGCAGTGTGCCTGGAACAACTTCTTAATATACTGTGGAGTCAGCCAAGATATAACGCTCTTATCACAGGTTCTGTCAGTAACATGCTACAGAGCACTACAGCAGCACAGTGTAATCCAATGGCAATTAACGTACTCCAATTTGTCATGCAGGGAAAAGTGACATGCTTATCACAGAGTGTTGAATCCTGGGTGTCTTCACTGTTATCACAGCAGACTCGTCACAAATTCCTAATGCTAGTCTGAAGCCCTATCAATCACTTTCATGGCTAAGCCCCGCACTTGTAGCAGCAGGTCACACTCAGTGTGCATATAGGGTTGCTATGTAGAACGCCATCACTAACATCTTGTCTGAGCTGAACAACTGACAATTAATGAGTGACTCATTTGGCATAACTTGAAATCAGGATTCATCAGTCACCAGTTACAATGGCAGGAACATGGTCAAGGCCATTTATGATGGTCCATTTTACCATGTTCCATGAGTTGCCAGCTGCTTAAAATTGGATTGTATAGGATTACCTGGAGTAAAACAGAAAGGTGCATTCTATGTTGGCCTCTGCCTGCTGCCTCTGTGGGTATTTTAGCCATTCCACAAAATCCAGATGCCAGCTGAAGAATCTCCAACTTAAAAATGGAATTCCATAGCTGGATGAGGCCATTCTACTTTGCACATGATTCAGTGTACGTACAGTGCACTGACAGACTTAACCATGCTGCAGAAAGATCATGATAAAGCATCCCTCTTCCTCAGTATGCATCACTGGCAGAGGATGGACTGCCAGATCGAAATGCTACAGCTCTTTGAGCATGCTACCCCAGCAGTTAGTGCATCAAATGCTTATATGAGGCAGGCAGTACTGCTGATTCATGTACTTTGGCAAGCACCTTTAAAGGGGAACAGTCATCGCTGAGAGACCCACACCAAAGTGTGGGGCTAAACATAAATTTGCAAGTTGTGTGCAAAAACATTTTTTTACTTATTGTTTATGCTAGTATAGCATACAGTGTTGCATCAGAATATTTTTGCTTTCTTCCAGGCTGACATTTTCTGTAAGTGTAAATCCCAGAATCCCCTGCAGCTGACATCAGAGCACTAGACATCAGTAGGAGATTCAATAGCCTGCAGTGCATGTTAGAACTTTGATATGCTCCAGTCAGATGTTTGCCAGTCCTACGGTTCTCCCAGGGCTAATTACAATCCTCTGTGACTGTACATAGCCACAGGAGGACAGCAGGACAGGAAAACAAAAGCTCAGTGCTGATAAAAACTGTAACATGCACTGCAGGCTAATGAATCTATAATATGGATATGCCAGTTAGGAACTTGACCAACCTAGAAGTGGGATCCATAAATTGTGTTAAATGATAGGAGGAATAGGGTGATAGTTAATGGCATTCATTCTGAAGAGGGGAGTATGACACGTGAGCAATCATAATGCTGAGTAATGGGTCTAGCCCTCTTCATTACAGAAGAGCTGGAAGTGAAGGTGTGCCTTTTGCCCATGATATCAAAATTTGCTATAGGGTAGACACTCAGGAAGGGGTAGAAAAAATGCACAGGGTTCTGGAAGAAACTGAATGAATTGTCACAGGCATGGCAGTTGAGGTTCAATACCAAAACATTCAAGGTAATGCACCTCAAACATCAAACATGAGTTAAGTATAAGTTGTGGAGTATTAAAGGCACTAAAGAAGAAAGGGGTCTAGGAGTAATCATATCTGATGGCCTCGTGGTGGCAGAGTAGTGTGACAAAACAGTGGGCAAGGCTAGTGGAATGCTGGGTCGCATAAGGAGGGGTGTCTGCAGCAGGAGAAGGGAGGTGATTTCACAATCATATTGCTTGTTGGATTACTGTGTTCAGTTTTGGAGACCCCATCTCAGAAAGCACATAGACAGAGTAGAGATGGTCCAGAGGAGGGCAACTTAAAGGATTCATGGTTTGCATGAGAAGCTCTATGAAGAAAGAGATTGTGGAGATGACACAAAGATCAAAGATCTGTAACAGAGTTGATACACGGGGTGGAAAGGATGAAAAGAGACTTGGCAAGGTTGGAGGAATGGTCAGACGATAGCAACTTAGATTCAATGCAAAGAAGTGTAAAGTAATGCACCTGGGAAACAAAAACCTAGGAGAAGAGTACACAATGGTGGGGAGGTACTAACAACAGCAAACATAGAAAGGGCCCTAGGGGTAGTCATATCAGATGATCTAAGGTGGGCAAGCAATGTAGAAGGCAGTAAGGAGAGCTGGGGGGATACTGGGATGCATAGGGAGAGGCATCACAAGTAGAAAAAGGGAAGTGGTTATCCCTCTGTACATACAGTTGGTGAGACCCCATCTGGAGTACTGCGTGCAGTTTTGGAGACCCTACCTCCGCAAGGATATAGACAGGATGGAGGCAGTCCAGAGGAGGGCAACTAAAATGGTGCAGGCTCTGCATCAGAAACCATAGGAAGAGAGACTGAGAGAGCTTAATATACGAACATACGAAATTTGCCAGCAGATAAAGGCCTAGAGGTCTATCAAGTCTGCCCAAATGTGCAGCTAGCACCCCTTATTCTGCAGCTGCCCCTCCCTTCCACCCTTCCCCTTCATTAACCCTCCCCCTTGTCCTGTACCATCCTCATTTGAAGCAGTCCACTGTTCTACTGCATACCACTTCAGCAGGTAACGCATTCCACCCAGCCACCACCCTCTCTGTAAAAAAGTGTCTCCTCATCTCCCTCCTGAACCTTCCTCGCTCCAGTCTCATATCATGGCCCCTGGTGCCCTCCCTCCCTTACTTTGAACAGCCCCTCTGTACCTGTCTTGTTTATTCCTTTCATGTATTTAAAGGTTTCAATCATGTCACCCTGTCTCTCCTCTCCTCCAGTGAGTACATGTTCAACTCCTTCAACCTCCTCTTGTATGATAAGTCCCCAGCCCCTTGATCATCTTTTGTCGCTCTGCACTGCACCCTCCAGTAACTTAATGTCCCTCTTCAGATATGGATGCCAGTACTGCACGGTACTCCAGGTGTGGTCTAACTAATGACCTATACAGTGGCAGAATCACCTCCTCCTCCTCGAGGATATACCCTTGCAATACAACCCAGCATTTTGTTGGCCTTTGCAGCTGCCTTCCTACATTGTGCCGAGTTGTTCATTGACCCTGTAATGAGCACACCCAGATCCTTCTCCTCCTCTGTCTGGGCTAGCTGCACTCCCCCTAGCTAGTAACTCCTCCTTGGGTTCTTCATCCCAAAATGCAGCACCTTGCACTTTTTGGCATTAAAGCCCAGTTGCCAGGTGTCTGACCAGGTTTCAAGCTTTGCCAGATCATCCTGCAACCCCTGCCATCCCCCTAGGTCATCCACCACCGCACCTACCTTGGTGTCATCAGCAAACAGACTGATCTTGCTCTTGATGTCCAATGATATGTCTGCAGTGACTATCCCAAACAACACTGGTCCCAACACCGAGCCCTGTGGAACACCACTTGTCACTACCCTTGGGTGTGGGAGCTCCCCACCCACCAACGCCATCTGTTGCTTTCCCTGCAGCCAGTTTCCTACCCATCTCACCAGCTTTGCACCCGCCCCTGTGCTTACTAACTTCCTTCCCAGCCTTCCATGTGGCACTGAGTCGAATGCCTTACTGAAGTCCAGATACAGGACATCCACTGCATGGCCCCTGTCCAGTTGCCTAGTTACCCAGTCATAGAACTCGACCAGGTTGGTTTGGCAGGATCTGCCACGTATGAAGCCATGCTGTCTGCTGTCCTGTAGTCCTTTATATATATATACCCTAAATAAATATAAATATGTATACCCTTGATGAAAGGAGGGACAGGGGAGACATGATAGAAGCTTTCAAGTACCTCAAGGGAATCAAGAAAGTCCAGAAGGGTAGCATCTTTCAGAAAAAGAGATGTGCAAGAACAAGGGGGCACAATTCAAAGATAGATAGGGGTTGGCTCAGGGGCAAAAGTGAGGAAATATTTTTTCATGGAGAGAGTGGTGGACGCATTTAACTGCCTGTCTGGAGAGGTTGTGGGGTCTAAAACAGTGGGGAATTCAAACATGCATGGGACAGACATAAGCCATTTATAGTGGGGGTAGGAGGAAGTAGGCTTTGGTTAACTAGAATATGCAGCTTATCCATTAGGTAGGGACATGGACAGACTGGGTGGGCAGCAGTCTTATCTGCCATCAAATTCTATGTTTCTATGATCTTAACATGCACACCCTAGAGGAAAGCATAGAGGGAGAGGGTATGATAGAGACCCACAAATACCTCAGAGGAGTGAACAGGGTACAGATGGGGCAGTGCATTTTGGGGGGGATTAAAGAGTGATGTGAGGAAATGTTTCTTCACTGAAAGGGTAGTTAATGCTTGTAACAGATTGCCAGTAGAAGTGGTGAAGGTAAAAACAGTAGGAGACAGTATAGGTACGGAACATCTGGGAAGACTAGGTGGGCTAAGCAGTCCTATTCTGCTGCCAAATTCTATGTTTCTATGTTTAACAATTATACAAGTATAGGATTTTATAAAAAAATAGAACAGTCTAATTCCTCACTTAATCCACAAGGATACAAGCATATAATGTGTAAATCCATTTCGATTCCTTTTTCTCTTTCACCCTTCTAACTGGATTAAGTAGGTGCTCAGTGGCACAGAAACAAAGTCCCAGTGGATTTTGTCATGAACCCTCTCAACTAATCTACCATTAGAGTGGTTAGAGGAGAGACTGGGTGCCCTAAACATGTACTCCCTGGAGGAGAAGAGACAGAGACAGAGAGAGAGAGAGAGAGAGAGGATTTTTTTCCAATTGTTTAACCAGGAGTAGCACACTAAGCTGAAAGCTTGTTTACAGGTGTGACCTGGGAGCACAGGGAAGTTAAGTGACTTGCTCAGGGTCACACAGTATGCAAGTGGGGGCTGTGGGATTCAAACCCAGGTCTCCAGATTTGCAGCTCTGAACCTTAAACCACTGCGCTATACTGCTTCTCCAAATTGAGACCTTCAAGTATTTGAAAGTGATAAATAGGGTGGATACAGATGGTCTCTTTGAGCTAAGTGGCAACTGAAGCATGAGGGGACACAGTCTTAACTGGAAGTGGGGGAGGTTTAGGAGGGAGACTAGGAAGCATTTCTTCACTGTGAGGGTGGTAGCATGTTGGGAACTGCCACTACCCATTCATAGCCCTTCCTTTCAGCCTTTCCTGAGTACCAAGAGTGTTCACAAAGTGTGTAACCATGGTGGCAGCACCTTTGAGGAGGCAGTAGTGGTTTTTCCCTATCTGGATGACTGGCTAGTCTCAGAAAAACACACCAGGAAGCAAATTCCTCTCTGCTACTGACACAGTACACATTGAAGGACCTGGGCTTTCTCTTAAATGTTCAGAAGGCACAAACAGAACCAGTTCAAGCTCTGGACTTTATAGATACAGAGCTGGATGTCCTAAAAGGGAAGGCATTCCTTCCTCAGACAAGGGTAGCAAATCTGAATGCAACTGCAGAATCCTTCAAGGCAGGTAAGCTCAGACTTGCAGGGGATTTCCTGTGGCTACTGGGGCACATGGCCTCATCCACTGCAGTGGCACCAGGGACCAGGTTCCAAATGAGAGATGTCCAGTATCACCTAGGGGACCACTGGTCCCAGAGGTGGGACACACTGTCCAAATTAATACCCATCACAAAACCTTTGCTGAGGGCCCTGGAATGGTGGAAGGAAAAATGCAACCTCAGAGAAGGGTTTTCCTTCCTTCAGAAACCACCTATGGCTGTACTGAAAACAGATGCCTCCTCACTATGCTGGTGTGCCCACCTGGAGGACTTCACTGTTAGCACCCTTTGCAAACTGTGTGAGAGGCCTTTCCGCACCATGCAATTCTGCTTAAAGTTGAACCAGCATAACATTCTGTGGTGATTTGCATATGCAGCCAATGATGCTTTGCATTATGTGGGCATGTGTGATTTTGTATTCACTGTAAGTGGTACTTGGAGTACACAGGAGACTCTGGAGCACATACATCTGAAGCTCAGGGCAGTGAATCTGGCAGTGCATGCTTTTTCCTTCCGGATCAGGGGTCAGTCTGTCCAGATCAGAACAGACAGCACCACAACAATGTATTACATAAACAAGCAGGGAGGAACAAGATTTTCAAATCTGTGCACAGAATCAAAGAAGATCTGGAACCTAGCATACTCTCTGGAAGTTCACCTCTCAGCAGGACACCTGAGAAGGAAGGACAATGTGCTGGCAGATTCCCTGAGAAGAATTAGCCAGGGGAAATCATGAATGGACCTTGATCCAGCAGGTGCTGGCAACAGTGTTCCAACAATGGAGTATACCAGAAATAGACCTGTTTGCATCCTGAGAGAACAATCAGCTCCCACTGTTTTATTGCAGGCCTGAATTGGTGGGTACAGTCCACGAGTATGCTCTTAGTCTACAGCTGGTCAAAGAAGTTTTTATATGCTTTCCCCATTTTTTTCACTTTTGCTGAAAGTATTGCTCAGACTAAGTATGGAGTCGGCAACAATGATTCTCATAGCTCCAGACTGGGCCAGGCAGATTTGGTACTCTCTAGTCCTGTCCCTCTCCAACAGACATCCCATCAACCTGCCCCTGAGATAGTCTACTGACATTGTTTCAGGGCAGAATAACAATGTCAGATACAAAAACTCTGCATCTCAGAGCATGGCTCTTGAAGAGCTAGAGTTCAGTGGACTAAATGTCTCTGAGAAAGTGATGGAAGTGCCTAAGGTTTCCAGGGAACCAGCAACAAGGAAAACTTATACCTCAAAGTGAAAAAGATTTTCCCTTTTGTGTTCTTCTAGACGGCTCAACACATTGTGAGAAAGTCTGGCTACAATCCTGGACTACCTAGTCCATCTCCAGTCCTTGTGCCTCAGGTTCATTTGATGGCAATGTCAGCTTACATTTCAGCTGGCAAAGACAGGCCAGTGGCCTCACAACCCATTTTCCCATGGTGTTTCAAAGGCTTTAATCACCTGTATCCTCCAATAAGAGATCCTGCCCTTCCATAGAACGTGAATATGTGCATTGCTCATTGCTTTTGAGCCTACGGCAACTGCTACATTGAAGTATGTCACCTGAAAAGCAGTTTTCCTGCTGGCAGTGACATCTGCCAGAAAGGTGAATGAGTTGCAAGAGACCTCTGTACAGATCCTAACTGCACCATATTTCACAGGTACGAGGTAAGTCCTATGAACAAACAGAAAAGTACCCCCAAAGTGGTATTTGAATTGCATCTGAATCAGTCAGTTTCGCTCCCAGTATTCTTTACAGCAAAATCCAGCTCAGGGGAATGGTAGCTCCACAGTCTGGCTGTTAAGGGAGGTCTGAGCTATCATTTGGGCTGCACAAAGTGATGTAAGGCCCACTAACACTTGATTATTTGTCATCTATTGTGACGTGAGGAAGGGGAAACCAGCATCCAAGAGAAGTGTTTCTCGGATAGTTTCCTGCACGCAGTTCTGTTATGACAAAGCTGGCAAGGTGCCACCCGACGGCCTCAGGGCTCACTCCACAAGGTACACCTCTTTCTCCCTGCAGACAATCTGTAAAGCAGTTAACTGGAAAACAGTACACATTTTCACAAAGCACTACTGTCTGGATGCACAGCCCAGAAGGGATTCCAGTTTTGGCATTGGTGTCTTGCAGAACTTTCCCCCTTCTGTACCCAGCCTCCCAAGGCACTGCTATGGAGTCTACAGTTGTTAAGCATAAGTACATACGAACATACAAAATTCGCCAGCAGAAAAAGGCTTTACTGTTTCCATGTCTGCTTGGTTGTGCAGCTAGCAGCCCTTATTTTGCAGCTAAGTGAGGGATTCCTGAGGTTTAAAGAAAAAAGTACTCACTGTAGTAATGCTGTTTCTTCCAAAGGGATTTGTCACTATTAGCAATGTCAGTGGCTCAGCAGGTTGCACACTCACCTCTGAGGCTGGAAGATCAGAAGGCTGTGGGTTTCATCCCCACTTCAGGCACTTGGGTGAAATCCCAATACTGACACTGTGGTGCAGCATGAGGGGGATGCTGCACTCCTGAGGTGCCGTCTTTCGGATGAGATGCTAAACCGAAGTCCCATCTGCCTGCTCTGGTGGTAGTACAGGTGGCTGTTAAAGATCCCAAGGAACTTCTTGAAAAGAGCAGGGGAATTTCCCTGGTGCCCTGGCCACATTTCCCCCATTCACTAAAAATACCACCAACAGCTTAACCTGGTTCAGTGTCAGTTGGCATCCATCTGTATCCCCCTTCCTCGGGACGAGTCTGAAAACTGGCAAAATTGTCTAGTCTTCCTTTCCCGGTCAACAAAAACTAACTAAATATGCTTAATAATCCCTAGTCCCTACCTCCCTTCCAGAATCTGGTAAAAGGTTCTCACAAGAATCAGTTCTGTCTGTTTACTTGAGTGTTACTTGTTACCATGCCTTTACAATTGATACTCAGCTATTAAAGAAATAATGCACAACAGGGTGTGTGTCATGCTGGGATAATGCCATGCCTGGGGTGGTTGGGCACGAGGCCGCAGGCCGAGTGCATCCAATGTCCCAGGCATGGGGTTATCCCAGCATGACACACACCCTGGAGTGTATTTTTCCTATCATACAATGGCTTGTTGTTATATACAGAATAAAAAAAATAATTTTAAAGATGTTTTTGTTACTGTGGAAATATATTTTTGTTTCTTAAGAGCAGATGAAAACAAGTAGCTATAGTGGCAAACAATCATCAACAGGTTCACAGTTTGGAGATTAGACATGTGGTGTTATGCTGGGATAGCGCCATGGGTCCAGTTCTAGACTGACCAGTTACAGTCCAAGATTCTTTCTTGCCATTGCGTAATTAAGCAATAAGCCATGAGGGGGTGTGGGTTATCAGGGAATTTACCATGGCTGGAGTGGGTAAATCCATGCCAGCTGTGGTAAATCCCCCAATAACCCAGATCCCCGAGTGGCTTATTGCGATTATACCAGGTACTGCTTTTTTTCATTATTTAAAAAAAGGCAGTACTTGGTATAATGAATAAATAAGCCACTCAGTAGTACAGCAGTGTTTTTGTTTTGTTTTGTTTCCCTGATGTATGGAGCTGCTGTTTTACAGTCTCCGCTTAGCAGGGAAACAAGATGGCAGTCGCAGTTCCATGATTTCGCCGTCGGATTGTTTTTTTTTCAAGATGTGGCTGACTGGCACCTTTTGCAGTGATTATCAGAGGATTTACAATGGAGGTAAGGTGCCAGCCTGCCATTCTCATTGGTTGGTGTCCAAGGTCCATGGTATAATCGAGCAATAAGGCATGACAGTGTGTGGTATATCATGGGATATCATCACACCTCGGGTGGTTGAGCATGAGGCCGCAGGCCGAATGTGTCCAACAACCTGAAAAGTGACAATATCCCATGATATACCACACCCTGGAGTGTCTTATTGCTATTATGAACTGGCATAAAAATTTATCAGTAAAAAATTAAAGACAAGTTTTAAAACCCTTTAAAAATGACTTTTTGGGGGTGTTGGAGGAGTACCTTTACATAAAATAGTTCCTGGAGGGCTCTGGGCAGCAGGTGGAGCTGTTATACGTGGAGCTCATGGAGGAGTTGCAGCTGTGAAGTGTATCTCACCCTCCAAGCACTGCTTTAGGATGTAAACCATGTTTTTCCTGTATTTGACTCAGTCCCCCTGCCTGCTCTGGGGCCGAGTGAAGCTGTGTGTGACTTCCTGTTTATTTTTGGTGGCCGCATGTCATAGTTTGGAGCAGCAGTCGGTAGTAGTTACCGAAACACTTGTGGTTTTTTTTTTTCTGGCGCTGCTGTTGAGTTGAATACTTGTGGCCCGTACTGACTGAAAGCAAAATCTGCAGTCCTGGGACACCAGAGCCGGATTTGTGAGTACCAGTTTGTTTTTAAGAATGTTGAGTAAGTGCGGAGGACAACTCTTGTTCTCTGCAGTTGCATGATATTTCTGCTCCTACTGAGTGCAACTTCACTGCGACTGTATTTACTGCCATTTGTCAGTGAGGAGGCTGATGATCGGAGGCTTTTTGAAGCCATGATGATGAAGCTAGATATCAACACAGCTTCAAAGAGCTGTCGGCCAATAAGCTTCTTACATTTACGGTCACCAGTTGATAATTTATTTTTCATAACATTTAAAATGTTCTGCCATATTTAAACAGTTTTTATAAACTTTTGAAATACAATTAGTAGCTGTTTAGCTAGTTTGAGTGGTCACTGCTCACCCTAGCTGTAGAAATATATCTGGCATTAGAGTAGAGGGGTGAGCAGCATGATCACACAGCAGAATCTGAATTGTATTCTGGCTTCCATATTTAACATAAAATTCTAAAAGATCTGGGGTGGATCATTCCAGGGGAGTGATTGCTGTTGTTAAGCATACTGAGGGATCCCTTTGGAAGAAACAACATTACTACGGTGAGTCATTTTTTCATCCATCTCCTTGTCTTCCTCCTTTCAGTTAGAATACTACACCTTCCTGTCTTGTAAAGGTTGTTTTCTTGTCAACAGACAACTCTTTTCATGTAGCTGTTTGGGATATTTCTGTTTGCTTTAGTTTGTTTTCACTGTTCACACCAGCCCCTGCAACTAGCCCTGGGATCTCCATTTTCTGGTTGCTGAAATCTCATTGTCCCTGAGAGCTTCAGTAGCATATGAGGACATGGCGCCACAGCACCCTTTTACACCATGTATCTCTAGGCTGAAAGTACACATAACATGAAAAAACTCTCTGGAAACACACAGACCGAATGCAATTAAAGGGGGAAAAAAAATTACGTAAATACCGTAATTTTTAATCTTCTTTTGTATCTTCTCCATTCATTACTGCTGGGTGTAAGCTGGAAGTGCGCACCCTACGAGATTTTGCACTTTGGCGGAGGGTCGGCGGCGCCCACAAGAGTGATGCACCACGTGGTGTACAAGGGGTGGCCGTTAGGTGCCGAAGACTCCTCCTCCATCCCAGTTCTGTAAACTGGAGAGGCAAAATAAAAAGAATTAGGAGAATAAGAGCAAGGCAAGAGATTCAAGGGATAGACAAAGGAAAGGAAACAAACTGAAAAAGGAATAAGCTGAAAAGAGGACAGGAAAGGGGAGAACCCTACTCTAAGGGACCACAGGACCTCACTCCTTGGGCAGCTCTGAGGGAGGAACAGATAAGGGAGAGGAAGAAAGAAGGAAGAGGAAGAAGAGAAGGGGATACTGGGAGGAGGGAAAAATTCTGCCATGAGTTGTGAGTAGAATTGGCTTAAGGCTTATCAGCTCAGAACTTAAAAGCAAGGGAGCAAAGATCCCTTCAGACAAAACTGGTTTAAATGGTCCGACTGAACCTTTTGCACAGCTTGGTACAAGAGAGGCAAATTTCCCTACACATCCCACTGTTCTATTACCCATAACTCAAGCTGAGAGCTCACAGATTGCCAAGGCATATAATCTGTTCCAGGGAGGAAGAGCCCCCAACTAGGTATAGGAAAAAGACCCCACTAGCACACAGACACATGTTTGCACTGGGGGGGGGGGGCCCTAAGAGATGGCAACCTCTTGGCAAGATGGACAGAGAGAGAGAGAGAAAATGAAACTTGTTCTGCCTCCCTGGAGGAGGAGGGGCCAAATGGAACCAGACCAGCAGTTCAAGAAGGTAATTTTCGAATCGGGCTAGAACAGACGTTAACTAGCCCCGGTCTGGCTTACACAAGACAAGATTCAGAGACACCAGCTAGGTCCAAAGACCAAAGGGAGAGGACTGTCTAAGAAACTAGCCCTGTTGGCTGGTGATTGAACTAACCTGGCCTGAAGGTAAGGTCCCCGAAGGGACACCTTCCAGGCAAATCAGAAGTAGTTCCCTCAGAAGGAAAGTACGAAGCTCCACTCGCTCTCCAAATCCTTTGCTGCTTTTCTGTAGAGAAGAACAGAAGGTCCAGAGGAACCAGGGAATTAACCCCTGAACTGTCTCAAGGGGGGGAGGGTGAGCAGGGTTGGGGAGACGTCCAAGAAATGAGGCCCATGAGGGGAAGGTGGGTTGGATTCAGTACTGCATGGTGAAGATACAACAGAAGATCAAGAATTACGGTAGGTATGTTATTTTCATATCTTCCTTGTCAGTCTTCATTATTCATTATTGCTGGGTGAGTACCAAGACCCCCAAAGGGGGTCTAGCACAGCCCTGAGGGAACAGGACAATCAGCCTCCTGCTGGTGGAAAACAGGAAGACGAGACCCTGGCCATACTAGACTGGGAGTCTAAGGCCAAGGAGAGGTAGAAAGTGTCCCCTGAAGATGAAGAGATGGAGGAAGCCCTTGCAGAAGTCTCCCCGCCCTGGTAGAAAAAAGATGGGGCCCTCGGAAGGTGGAGCGGATCATCCTATGCTGGGCCAGGGGTGACAACCTTGATAGACGAAGCCACATCATCCGCCTAATGCAGATCGCTGTCCCTGCAAGCCTGGAAGCCACCTCATTGGCGTCATAAGATGCCCTTGTTTTGTGCCTTGGCAGTTCCAGGCCTAAGGCGGGACGGTAATGGCTTATCGAGATTGCTCTGAATCAGGCATCAATACTAGCACCTGAGCCAGAATTGAACACAAGTGCCTGTTGTAGGCAACATGATGTGCCCGATGTATTGCAATGCACAACACCGCATGAGAAGAAGAGAAAACACTTTGTCCCCACTGGTCAAATTGTAGGGAATCTGAGTTCAGTGGTCGGTCATGCTCCAGGTGCCGACGCCCGGAAGGGGTCTCTCAGAATACCAAGCCCAAAGGAGGGTGAGGGAGAGAACCTAGAGACTCCAATGGAGCACAATACCTCCTCCTGCAGTCTGCCGGGGCTGTGACTGGGTCGGCTGGAGACTGCCAGGTGCAGATAGACGCTTCCTGGAAGGTAATAGGAGAGGATGGCACCACCAGGTGTTGGGCACTGAATTCACTGAGGAATTTGCATGTCTCCTGCTCGGTATTGTCCCGACTGACAAAAGGGATACGGAGATCCTGAACCATCCTCGATAGGAAGCGCTGATATTCAGTGAAATCAGCGTCAGAAGAGGGGTAAATGGTAGGTTCCTCTCCCTCTGACAAGGGAATCAAGGAGGATGGGGAACTCGAATGTCCAGAAGACTTCTGTGGTGGTGGGGACAGGTGACAGGCCCATTCATGCATGTACCTAATGTATGGCAGGAAGGCAACAGCAGTGCCTCTGAATGTCTCCCAGGATAAAGGCCCTGTAGGGCCCATGTGGCCTGGGGGAGGGGGGTTGCTGCAAAGGAATGGGAGAAGGGTACCTGCAAGGAGGTGGCTGTCCTCTGCCAGGACTCTGGAATCCAGGAAACAGTGCCCAAGCTAGAGCAATCCCTGAGATCAGACTGGGTCACATGGTGGAACCCTGGGTTTGCGACCTCCGGAAGAGTGCAGATGGTTAATCTCCCCTGTGATGCACCAGGGGTTGCATGAGTCCAGAAGGGCAACCATCAATAGTGCCACCAGGGGGGTCCCCAGAGCCCAAGAAGGATAGGCGGGGCTCGGCACTACGGCTCCTCCCTGTGCCCCGTGATGTGGCAGAGGAGTGCCGCCTCCCCTCGCCCCCTCAACCCCTCAGATTCCAAGGATGCCCTCCTCCTTGACCCCAGCGAAGGAGTCCCCTGATGCAGAGGCCTCCTGAGGGAGGCCACCAAATCTAGGGCCTCCAATCCCCCCCTGGGAGGGCATAGCAGCACCATGACTGGCAGCTGCCACAGCCCCTTCAGAAGAGACAACCCCCTCCTTAAAACCCCAGAGCTGTCCTCCCCAATGGACCCCAGGCCACTCCTGGCCAGGGGGTCCTTGGAGGCAGACTGCTCCAGAGACTCAGGAATGGAGGAGATTTTCCTTCTGACACTGTGTCCTGCAGAGATTTCTGATTCCGAAGAATTGGGCAGCCAGTCCGGGTCCACATTTGAGTCGACACACTCCGAAGAGTAGTCAACCAGCAGGACCTCAATAATGGCCACCCTGAGAACATCCTGAGAGATGGCACCATCCCAGTGGCGCTAGCTGTTCCCATCCCATGGCCCCAGAACTCAATGCAGGCCCATCCACGGCCACAGCTGGGTCCCTGACACTGCACACGGTGCCGGAAACCCAAAACGGCACTGCTGATGGAGTCATGCAGGGCACTGGTGCCGCACATGTGGTGTTGCCCTGATCACCAGCACCACAAAGGGCACCAGGATCTGAAATGGCACTGTGAGGTAACATCGAGGGTCCACCAGTGCTGGACCCAGCAACCATGGGCTGCAACACTGGGGGAGCCTGCACTCAGGAGAGGTGATTGCCGAGGCGGCAGCGATGACATGACCCCGGGAGTGGCCGTGCCACTCCTCTGACACCACAAAAGAAACTCTCTCTTGGTAAGGCTTGAAGATGAGGAGGCCTCCTCCTCACCAGACCGTATAGATCTGGGAGAGGACCCAGAGGAAGGGTCTAAAGACCTGGCCTGGGAGGCTCAAGAGCGACGTCGTCCTCCAAAAGTCGGCGGAGCCCTGCTGATTTTAAACACACAGATTTCCCAAACATGGCGATCCATGGAAAAACAGGCATCACATCTATCCATATCATGGTTAGTTCCCAGGCACCAGAGGCAGACATCATGCCAGTCCATCACGGAAAAATGCCGACCACAGGAGCATCGATGCATAGGGGAGTGGACCACTTTTGATTTATGCTTGGCTCCCAAACCAGACAGGATGTGAAATAAAGCAAAACACAGCAAGAGATCCCAGTGCCATTAAACAAATAATTGGAACGAACTTACCTGCCACTAACGGCGTCAAGATGGAGAACCGGGATGAGGAGTCATCGAAGAACGACGTCAACAAACCAGGCCAAATGGTGTATAGTAGAACTGAACTCACACAGCAAGTGCAGCCTCACTGATGGGAGAAACAGAACTGGGATGGAGAAGGAGTCTGCAGTGCCTAACGGCCACCCTTTGCACACCACGCAGTGTGTCACTCTCATGGGCGGCGCCAGTGGCGTCAACTCCTCCTTAAAAAAAAACACAAAGAAACCTCCCGTAGTGGGTACGCACTTCCAGCTTACACCCAGCAGTAATGAATGGTGAAGAGTGATAAGGGAAGATCCTACATTACATCTAAGACAGCTTGCAAAACTAATTGAAGGTAAATGTGATATTTCACACCTTGATGTAGTTTTGTTGAATTTTATGTAAGCAGACAAGCATTCTGCGGAGTCTAAAGGGTTCTGACACATCATGTTCTCATATGCTAAGGTAGCTCTCAGGCACAATGAGATTTCACCAACCAGAAAATGGAGACCCCCAGACTAGTTACAGGGGCTGGTATGGACAGTGACAACAAACTAAAGCAAACACATACATCCACAACAACTACATGAAAAGTGTTGTCTGTTGGCATGGAAACAACATTTAGCAAGTATTAGGGTGTAGTACTCCTTTAAATATACTATACCTAATAAGGTCTTAGCCCCTTTAGTTACCCTTTTGGCTATTCTTTCTTCAGTTTGCACCTTTGCACCCTTCACCATCTTCCCTGGCTTACTCTGTTTTTCCTGGTACACCTCCCCAGTGGTGCAACTGGTAGAAAAGAAGTACAGGAACTCAGGCACTGGTAATTATGAAATACAGAATATAGATCTTCAATCTAAAGGATAGCAGTGTCAAGGCACAACTATCTAATTTGACGCTAGTAGATACAGTTAGAGATATTAAAGTATTTCTAGGAAAACAGCATTGTTGTACAAGTCAAATGGTGTTATGGAAACCCTGATAGCAGATCACAGATCCAGAAACTGTCAGTATGTTGCTGGTTTAAGAATTTCAGTTTTAGTGTCAGTGGGAAGAAGTACAGGAACTCAGTTCCTGCTGCAAAAAAGGTAATGGAACTGAGTTCCTGTGCATTTCTGCTCACTTTCATCACTGCACCTCCCTATCCTCTTCCCTCTGCATCTCTTTGTACCTCTCTGATGCTACTCTTTTAGCTTTAACCTCTGCAGCCACTTCCCTTGAGAACCATAGTGGTCTCTTTTTTTTCTCCTGTTTTTGCTCACTTCATGTGCACAGAGGTTTGTTCATTATGCCATCCCTTAGTTTGGCCCACTGTTCCTCTACCACACCCAGTCCATCCCTCCTGCTAGGTCACCTCTGAGGCATTCACCCATTTGTTTAAAATCTGCCCTCCTGAAGTCCAGGACCCTTACCTTTGTGTGGTTCGCTTCTGCTGCTGTCTTTACATGAAACCACACTGTATGATGATCGCTGGTTCCCAGGTGGCCTCCCACCTTAATGTCTGCAGTACTGACCCTGTTAGTAAGCATCAGGTCCAGTATTGCCCCATCACAAGTGGGCTCCCTAACTAGTTGCCTAAGAAATGCCCACTGCTGCAAGTCTAGGATGTCCCTGCTTGTAGTTGAGGCTGCAGCTGGTAGGCTTCATTGTATTTTATTTTACAATTTTTGGGGCCAGGAAAGACACACTAAGTCAAGACTTGTTTCTGGGTGCATTCTGTGAGCACAGGGAAGTTAAGTGAGCTTATCATAGTCACACAGTATGCAAGTGGTGGCTGTGGGATTCAGACCCAGTTCTCCAGATTTGCAGCTCAGTGCTTTCAACCAGTATGATATACTGTCTCCCAGTATCTGCATCCAGCAGACTGAAGTCCCCAGCCAACCGCACATCTTCTTTTTCTGCCACTGTGCTGATGGCTTTCCGCAGTGAATTATCCAGTTTCTTCCCCTGTGTTGGAGGTCTGCATATCACCAGTGCGAATAATAGCTCTGGCCCCTCTCTCTCTCTCTCTCCAGGGTGATTCATAGTACTTCCAGTCCCTCCTTCCCTCCCTGGTTCCCTTGCACTTCTGTCACCTGATACCCTCCCTATCATACAGCACAATCCCTCCTTCCTTCCTCCTCACCCTATACTTCCTGAATTGCATGCAGTCTGGTATGTTCCAGTCATGGTTGTGTAACCCCTAGATGGCGCTATCCCAGGGGCTACTACCCCTGCCTGATTTGCCACTAACAGGTTGAGGGGCCTGGATCCAATGGCGGGTGCCTCCACCCAGAGGTCAGGGTTTGCAATAGTTAAACTAACTTGGTCACAGCCCTCTGGGACACTGCAACCCCTTTCTTCCCACTAGTGGCCCACACAATATATCAGAATTACCTTCACAGTATACACTTACCCCAGGTCTGGTTCCGCACTGGGACCTCCTGTGAAATGAGATACAGTGCAACAATCACAGTACAGTACTTTAACATAGACAAATACCTCAGGCAGTATAACTTGCTGAAACAAGCAGCTCTGATTTATTTAGGGGATATAACAAGGACAGGGGAAATCAGGTTAATTAGCTTATCACTCTAATAATCTACCTATGGCTCTGTGCACAGGCTATCCCTATCAGTTACTGTCCCTGGGTACCCAAGCCCTAGTGGCTAGTCCAAACCGTGGCAGCTGGTAGGGGCCCTTTCACACAGAGAAAAGGAGAATTAAACAGTCAGCAGTACAGTAATTCCATTTGGATTTAATGTGGCAATTCAACAGGGAGCGACCCTGAATTAGTACTCACAACCTCCAAATAAGATAGGGTCCTTCAATGTCAGCAGGGCTCACTTGAGGTACACAAACCTCTTCACACATCCATATAAAAGAAAGCACTATACCAGGCAGGCTGCATCTGTATCCCGATCGCAATTACTGCACAATACCCGGGAGAACACACAGCAGATTCAGTTCCTGACAGACCGAGTGCAATTTTCAGCAATTCCTCCAGGCTTCTACAGGGTGAGCCTGGTTTCTACTCTTCAGAGATCCTTTGATTCTTTTCACAGGACGGATTCAGTCCTAACAAGCTGCAGACCGGAACTCTGGGCCTTACACACGTTTTTTGACTAAAACTGCACACTGAAAAAGCACAGGGCTCCTTCCTTCTTCACTGCCAAAGCTCAACTGAAACTCCAACCGACAAAACCGGCACTTCCTTTGAGTTCCTCCCAGTTCTTGACTGGATTGGCTGTCACCACAATAGACTGCTGCTGTTGGTCCAAAAGGCACTGAAGTCTAAACTACATCTCCCAGAGTCACTGCCCATACAATCCTCTTGTGGCTGGCTCAGATTATGAGTCCAAGTTCTGATTCGTCAAGGCACCATTTTAGAGCTAACACCCCACACTGATTGGTCCAGTTCAGCAGTTCAAAACTAGAATGGGGAACTAGCAGACACAGTTCTGACTGCAAAGAAAGCAGGTTAGACAAACTGTAATTTATTATTACTCTAAATAATTTCTGGCAAACAGTTACATCTTTCAGATAGGTTCCTTTGCACTCTAGTGACTGCAAAAATGAAGTGAATTGGCAGCAGCTCGAGTGGTACTCAGAGAAGCACACAGTCCCCCCATACAAACTAATTATGTCTGCAAGCAGACAGCTCTTAAAGAGACAGTACCAGAGGCTCTAAAAACACTCACTGATAAATGGCTTAAATGCCAAACACCATTCAGGCTTGGAGCATTCAAGCAAGCTCCTGGAAGTCTTTTGGGAACCCCCATTTGCAGGGGGGTTACAGTTGCCTCTGCACAAAACTCAGAAATGGCCACAATATCCAGGTCTGCCTCCGCTATTTCAGTTCATTTCAATATCAGTTTATTTTTCGTTAACCAGGTAAGCACACTAGACCAACAGTTCTCAAACTTTGTCATAGTGAGCCTCCCCTAAGTCATGGAAAAGATCTTGAGCCTCCCCCAAAATACTGAAATATGTTTGGGCCTCCCCATAGAAAATAGCCTACTTTTCACAGTACATCAGGAATAAATTGAAACCTCTTTGCATAGTTGGCTCTCATATTATTACGCTTATTATAACCCCCCCCCAACACGACAACCTGCTTGTTCCAATATTTTGACTCTCGAACCATTGTTACCCCTTACTGTCATACCTTTATGGGTCAGACTGCTTTTTCTGTTTCCCCTCTACCTGGAATAACCTTCCTGCCGACCTCTGCCTCTCCCCCTCTCACCCTGCTCTTAAGCAACTTGTCAGGGATCATTTTGCTCCCTCCTGTTCTTATTCCTAGTACCTGTATGGTTAACTCTTGTATTTGGACAGTTCTTTTGCCAGTCTAATTGACCAATTGTTCCTCGCATTGTTAGTTTATTGTTCTGAATTTGTTTGCATCTTTATTCGTTTTGTATTGCTTAAGTGTTTTGCAGTTACATTTTGAATTGGATTCTCTCACTACCCTTCCCTGGGTACACCCGAAATAATCCATGGCTCAGTGTACAGTACCTTCCCTGGTCACCAACTTGTGAATAAATACATAAATTCACCTATTATTATCCACTTTTAGTTTGCCTTATCCCTTCACACAAAATCTATAAAGTTCAAAATTGAAATATGATACTTTTTTCAAGACTTGCTTGAGCCTCCCCGGAACAGGTTGGAGCCTCCCCATGGAGGCTGGCCTCACCACTTGAGAACCCCTGCACTAGACCAAAGGCCTGTTAACAGGCACGACCCAGGTGTTTAGTTGAAACACAACTTATCTATGAACAATTTACAAAATTCATGCACATTCGCTAATCATAATAAGAAAAAAAGTTACAATATTCAATTTAAAACAGTCATTTAACAACACTGAACAATCAATAAAGTTTATGTAAGAACTACAAGTTAGAAAGCAATATATCTCAAACTTTTTATAGGAATGTACTATTAATGAAACTACTTTTCACAGAAGGATATTATTGCGCAAGCAGCTAATAACATTTATTTAATTACATTTTTTTTATTTATTGAATAATCAGAAACACTATTGAGGCCAACTCATTTACTAGGGTTCTACGTCATATTGTACAGAGCTACAAAAGTAGTATTAGGGTAAAACACACAATTCATTGGTTTACAGCAAAATGTTATACATTCTTTATACATACAGGTAAGCAGTATAGCGCAGTGGTTTAAGGCTCTGAGCTGCAAATCTGGTGATATCACACCTACCTGAAGGACAAATGTTTGAATGAAATAAACTACAACTTACCAATACGATATACAATACCCTAATAACTACTGCTATGTGTAAACAGCCGAATACTGTATACCCATGACTTCCTGTTTTATGTAATTACATTAAGTTCATAATGTCTGTACTGTTATTCCCGGGTCGTCCCTGAAAAAGGGACCTTCGGGGCCCAGCAGGCCTACCCGGTCATCAAAATTCAATAAATAAATAAATAAATATCTAACAAACCAGACCTGGGTTTAAATCCCACAGCTTCCACTTGCATACTGTGTGACCCTGAGCAAGTCACTTAACTTCCCTGTGCTCCCAGGTTGCCCCTGTAAAAAAGCTTTCAGCTTAGTGTGCTACTCCTGGTTAAACAACTCACAGTCTTGTTACATTGTACAGAGCTAGAAAAGTAATATTTGTACAAAAGGACACAGTTCAATAGTTTTCTGCAAAATTCATACATTTTTGTATGTCAAAAGGCCACTTCATGGAAGTGTTGTCTGATAGGTAGGGGAGGAGGTGGAGAGAGGGAGAAAGTCAGAGAATGAGTCTGCAGGGAGATGAGATGGGGCAGGAAGAAGAGTAGTATGTGCCTCATACAGAGGTGTTTTTGTTGGTTTAAGAGCACCTGATGCCTTTGGGAAAATGTTAAAAAACATAATAGTTGGACACAGTTCAGCTTGTATTTCATAGGTCTTCTACTGATTTCTACTCTCCATTATATATAACTGAAGAAATTCCTATAAACGCAAGATATTTGTACCCTAGAGTTTATCTGGCTCTATAGCTTACTCCCTACTTGAAATCATAATGCTGTGTTGTGACATCACAGTCTGTTCCTATGGGAATAGCTGTGATGTTACAAGCACAGTATTATGACATCAAGTTGGGATGAAGCAATAGGAGCTGGTGAATAATCGAGAAACAGCTACGCTGTTTTTATGCAAAATGCCCTCAGAAATAAACAATGGAGATATGAAGTACGGAGCTAATGAGAAATATACACTGCTTCGTTTCCAAATATAATGTTTTCAGTGCCATTTTGATTTGGATGTGGTTGATTATCCCCATGACAGAGGAAGGGAGCTCATTTAGTCATGACGGGGATCTAATGGAGGAGTGCTTAGCCAGGCTAGTCCTTTGGAAGGGGACTTGAAAAGTATTCTTGAGGCTGCTACTGGTGGCGTGCTTGCATTGGGCAGGGAGAAAGAGGGAACTAAGGGTGGGGGAGGAGTGTCCCTAGAGAGCTTTAATACCTAGCATGTATGTTTGATATTTGATATGTAGGTCCGGGGTAGCCATCCAGATTTGTTATAGAGGTGACAGGTAAGTGTAATTTTGTCAGCTTCTAGGACAAGATGACATGCGTTATTCAGTGTTACTCTTATTCTGTTTAAAGTCAGCAGCAGCTGCATAGACCACTAGCCTGTAGTCAATTATTGGAAGCATAAAGGATGCAACCACCAGATACCTAGCCTCCTCTGTCATGAGTGATTTGTGATGGTATAGGGCACCCAGTTTTTATTTTACTGCTTTCACTGTTCAACATGATTCACAAAGGAGAGGCTGTCAAGGTAAACTCCTAGATATTTGAAGGTACTGACTGCTCAAAGCTAGATCCCGCCTGATTAACAATGAAAAGGGGTTGGAGTGCCTTCTTTTTTTGGGGAAAGGAAATCAGCACTGACTTGGTTTTCTTGCAGTTCAAGAGTAACTTGTTTTAGAGGACCCAGTGCTCCAAGGCCGTGAAGCTTTGTTGCAGGTTAAGTGTGAATTCTTGCTGGTATCTGCTGGTTGCAGAGATTACGGTGTCATCCACATAGAGGAGTACATGACAGTTTAGGCAGGCCAGAGGGAGATCGTTGATGAATAAACTGAAGAGAAGGGGTCCAAGGATTAACCCTTGTAGTACTTCTACTGAGACATGCCCCGTGTCAGAGTTTGTCCCATTGATTCTTACTTTTTGGGTATGGCCTGTCAGACATTCTTTGAACCAGTATACTGAGTCATGGGAGAGCCCTAGGATGGAGAATTTATCAAACAGAAGGGTGTGGTTAACAAGGTTAAAGGCCTTAGTTAAATCTATGAAGACAGAGCCCACTAATTGGTTGTTGTCAGCTGCACCATGTGCAGAGTTGCTGTATTCAAGTTTTTTTTATTTATTTATTTATCAAGTCTAGGATTACAACTACCTTTGAGCCATGGCTCTTTTACAAAGGTTCCATGTCAGAGAAATACAAATTATGGGGAACATCAAGACAGACATTACAACAATGTGGACATTGCAAACAGAGTACAGATTAATACAGTTTAAGGGTAGCATTGTAACAAGGCAGCCAGCAGCATTTGTCAGAGAAAATAGACAACAGATAAGAAGTGCCAGAGTCATAGGGAGAGGGAAGAGGGGAGGGGGGAGAAGGAATGTAGGAAGGGTGGTGAGAGGGTGAAAAGTGCAGCATTGGGTCTACCAAGATGTGAGGGTAGAATCCAGTGAGGAGGGGAGGGGGGGACAACTAGAGCAGAAAGGGAAGTGGAGAAGTAATGCCGTTATGGTGCTGTTGTTTTCTAAAGCCATGTTGTTGCTGGCATTGTATGCCTTATTGACTTAGGTGGATAACCAGCTGTTCAGCTACTATCTTCATCAATGCTTTGGAGAGTGGAGAGTGGGAGAGGTATATAGAGCCCTATAGAGATGGGGCAACAGTTGGAGACAACATCTTTAACACCCCCCGAATTGAGCAAACCATAGCGAGTGGTTAAAGAGCTTTGTTATGGGCACAATTAGAACATCCAATGCAGAAACAAGAAGCTTCATGTATATACCCATCCTTGTTTTCCCTAGTACCTTTATAGTTTCATAGTGTTTGTCAAGTTCAACGGACCAAAGCCTTTTATAGAACTTGCCACCATTTAGCTTAATGGTGGAAAATATATTTCTTGTCACCCATTAACTTATCTAGGCTTTTTTTTAAAGGAATTCATATTATCACATTCCACATTTCTAGGCAAGGTATTCTTTGATGTGTCAGAGGGTGTCTGATATTGAAACCAATTTGAAGTGTAACCACCCAGTCCCCTGGGATTACTAGAATCCCATTAGTACTTGTCTGAGGCAGGTAGAAAAGGCAGCTGGTAGGGAGCTCATTATGGGTTTTCAACATAATGACATCATTGTTTACTCAGCTAGCCTGAGAAAGGGATGATTATGTCATTTAGAACTCTCACAGCAGCATAACCCTTTTTGAGTCAACTGCTCAGGGGAAGTTTAGAATGTTCAGTTAGTCTGAGTTTGGAAGTCAGAGTGGCAGGAGGTCTGCCATTTGGGACTCAGTCATGGGGAACCCTGTGTTTCTTACCCTAGTTTGGATTAAATCTACATTTGCCAGTGAAGTAGTGGAGACCATCTTCAGTAGGATTCCTTTATTTCACTCCAGCCCACCTCCTGATAAAGAGGGTTAGATCCCTCAAAGTACCAAGGTTTGTGTCTGTTTGGTAACACTTCTCCAGTAAAATTACTTATTTTTTGAAGATACTGTGAGCGCTTGTTTTTTTCTGTGATTCTAAGGAGTGACAGGGACTGCTACTTCAGTGGATCCAAGGGGCAATCTGCTGAATGTCCTATAGTGTGTTCAGCTGCCTTTGAGAAGGACATTGTGTGACAATTTCTGACAAGCTACCATGGAAAAGGGGTGCTTTTTGAGTTGTTTCCATGCCTAAAGGTAGGAGCAACAGATATATGAGTGCAGATGCAGAAACTGTTCTCATTAGGGAGTTGACTGAGGCGTGTGTGCCCAAGATAAGGCTAGATCACACCTGTCAGGATCCCTCATACACTTCGGTGTCAAATTTAACGTTTAGAGTTCGGAGTCCTTAGCAGTTTAGTGGTGATTGAAGGCTTCTTTTGGTGTAACCCTGAAGAAATTGGACATTCTGATCATTGCTTTCTGTACAGAGTTATTGGGGCCCCCTCAGCAGTTAGGTCTAGCATATGCCAAGCATCCTCTCCCCTGGACCTGGTTGTATTTACAAAGGTTCATTTTGATAATTGCACCCCAACCCCCTTCCTTTAGATAATGAGCCTGCTATACACTCAAAAATTAGGGGTGGTATCAATCTGAGTATTTTTCCTAAAAAGTAAATGGTATGCCATATATGGGTACTAATTCTGTTAATGGGGGGTGCCAACTGGGCAAACGTGGTGTAGGGGTTGCAGAAGTAGAAAGCTGGGCAGAGTGGAGAGGCAGGGACCACTTTGGGCTTGGCCATGTGTGGGTTGGGAGGCGTGTTAATAGAGTTGAAGGTGGACAGTATATGGCTGAGGAACGTGGAGTGAAAGATATTTGCAATTTTGCTTGTATCTGTGACAATGGTATTATTGTGAACGATTAAGGTGGGGGGCGGTCTTTTTCTATTTACCTAGGAGGTCTTTCAGGGAGTCCCAGAATTTCATTTCCTGCTGTTACCCCATAGGTGGGTCTGCTTTGTTTTGAAGTGGGCAGCTTTGGCAGACTTTATTTCTCTTGTACATTTATTTCTGACTGCCTTATAGTTATATACGCTATGTGGGGTACCTGTGGACCTTGCTTTGTACCATAGTTGGTCTCTTAGCTTCATTTGCACCCTTAAGGAGGGGGTTTGCCATTCAGTGGTATTACCACGAATCATTTGCTTTTTGAAGGGAACATATATGTTCTCTGCCACGTTGAATTCATTGCTGAAAAAGTCTAGTGCAAGGTCTATATCTAGGATATAGTCCAGGAATCCCCAATCGACCAATGCCATGTGCAACTTGAAGGCAACTAGAGAACTTTTTGGGAGGACCCTACTCTTCACTAGTTTGGGGGGGGGGTTGATGAGCTTTGCTGACCAATCACACTGGGATGACTGACAAATGACCTAACAGTTTTTGTCTACTCTAATCTGCATTGGCAACTCATTCCATTTTTTTACTGCATAATAAGAAAAGGCTTTTTGTCCCGTAACTGTTTACATAAAGGCATTACCAACCACATCTATTCAGCTGATATCAGGCATCTATTTACTTTATTAGCAATTAACAAATCTGTTAAGGGATTTCTATCACCTAGAATTATGTTTTTATAAATAAACTGCATTAGTTGAAAAGTATCCTTTTGCAATAATGTCAACCGTTTAAATTTTTCATACAATTTACAGTGATACTCTCTATATGAACTATATGTAGCAAAGCGGCAGATCAAGTTATAAAGAACCTGTCATTTCTTTATAATCCCAACAGAGGCTGACCCCCCCTCCCAGGCTACACTCCCATATTGATGGTGGCCTCTAGGTCTGGAATTTTATTTACAACACTCCTTATATTTGACCATGTCCCCCTTCACACCTTGCTCTCACTCCGCCTGCAACTCCCTTTCTTTCCTTGTGCCCCACCTCCTTTCCCCGTCTCATTTTGCAACTTTTTTTCCTGCCCTCTTTGTCCTCTACTTCACTGCTGTTTCCAATACTCTGCTCCCTGAGGGCTTATTCTCCTCCTCCTCCTCTCAGGTCCTACCTTCCTACTGCTTCAGTCTGTGGGGGGGGGGGGTTAGTTGATGTCTCCCTTTGTTTTCCTTTACTTATTTAAGTTTAGGATTAATACCTTTGAGTCCAGCACTCTTTTTCAAAGTTTTCAAGTCAGTTAAAGACAATATACAGGACATTAAAAACAAAGTACAGACATTGTTCCACATATGACACATTACACAGATAGATGCAGCAGGTTTTACATACGTTACAGTTACATTAAAAAACAGATCTACCACTATAACCTAGCAGCACTATTTGAGTGCTGTATTATTTAATATGAAGTGCAGAGGACAGTCAATAGGGAAACCCTGGCTGCCAAGGGTAGTGCAGAAAGACAGTCAGAGATCACTGAGGAGATCTTTGTAAGAAGACTAAGATTCAGCGGAGGGGCAGAAGTAGACTTTGTTGGCAGTATGCAGCAGGAAGTAAGCAGTGGGGAGTGAGGAGAGTGCAGGGTGGGATGGTGTGGTGGGTGAGTTGTTCTACAAATAGACTTGCGAGGGGGAGGGAGAGTGGTTTTGGTGGGGTGGAGTGGGAAATGGGGAGGGGGGAAGGAGGAGGTGGGAGCAGATGGGGATGGAGGAAGTTGGAGCAGGTTGTGCCCTTTGTGGTACATTAGGTAAAGCATCCACAGACCTTTTCAGATTCTAGGTGGGAACGAAGCCCTGCTTTGAACTGGCTAAGTTTGGAGCACTCAGTGAGGATAGTCGGCAGCTCATTGTACCACTTCGGACCCTGGAAGGTGAGGGATTTCTGGGCCAAACTAGTGTGCTTAAATGGCACCTGGAGTCCTCTTTTTGCCACGTTTCTAGTGCGTTTTGAGGGTTGTGCTTTCATGAAGAGTCTGGTAATGGACTCAGGCATAAGCCCCAACATAACTTTTTTTTACCAGCAACGAATTCTAAGTTGGAGTGGGAGTCACCCTGTATCAGCATAGAGGGTACAGGTGTGGGTTAGGAGAGCAGCTCCTAGGGTCAGTTGGCAGGCCTTATTTAGGAGAATATTTATTCTTTTGAGAGCTGACTCTGAGCCTGCCCCATATATTGGTAGGCCGTAGTCTACTGAGGCCAGGACCAAGCTGTTTGTGGCAAGTTTCAGCACAGCAGGTGTCATGGATTGTCCATGACGGTATAGAACCCACAGTTTCATATTGGCAGTTTTGACAACAAGGTCAATATGATGGGAGAAATTGAGAGTGTCATTCAGGTGGAACCTAGGTATTTAAAAGTGAACACCTGTTCGAGAGTGTCTCCCTTAAGGCTCTGTGTTTGCAGTGGGGGGAACTTCTTTTTGTTCTAGGGGACTGTGAACGGCATGCTCTTTGTCTTTATATGGTTGAGCAGGAGTTTGTTTTGGCTGAACCATGACTCAAGCATATGGAAGCTGCCCCTTAGCTTGGAGGAGTTGGGGGATTGGTCTCTGCCAAAGGCAGATGTGACAGCATCATCTGCGTACAGTATGATGTGTGCCGGACAGACAGAGGGTAGGGTGTTCATGAAGAGGCTAAATAGGAATGGGCTGAGGATGGAGCCTTATGGCACTCCTAGGCTCAGTTCCCTAGATTCTGAGACCGTGTTGCCTATTCTGATACGTTGGGTTCTCTGAGAGAAGCAGCTGCCAAACCAAGCCACCATGTTAGGGGACAGGCCAGTGGATAGCAGATTGTTCAGGAGGAGATGATGGTTAATGGAATTGAATGCCTTAGTGAAGTCTATAAATATAGACACCACTGCCAGCCCTTCGTCCATGGTGTCATAAACCTGGGAGGTATATTCAACTAAAGCAGTAAGTGTAGAGTGTTTTTTTCCAGAATCCATGCTGTTGCGAGCAGGTAGATTGTACTTTTGTAAGTACTTGGTGAGCTGATCAGAGACCACCCTTTTGAGTACTTTGGATGGGGGGGTAGAATAGAGATCAGCTTGTAGTTTGTTGTTTTTGCTCTGTCACTGGCTTTGAAAACAGGGGTGACAAGAGCTGACTTCCAAGCCACCTCCACCCCATCAACTGGCTTAAATGTTCAAATTAACATTTAAACCTTCCACTGAAGACTGCATGCAGGTCATCACCTCTGTATAGGCCCATAGCCCTCCAGGTTGGACCAGTCCCCAGTGTAGCTGAATCCCTCTTCTCTGCACCATTCCTTCAACCACAAGTTGAAGCTCCTGGTGCGGAGTACCCTATCCTCGGTTGAAGACAGGCAGCACCTGGTGAAAGCCGCCATGCATGCTACTTACCTTAGACATCTCCACAGTTCCCTGAGCTCTCCCTCCACAATCCCAGCCCCTTCCCTTGCTCGCTCACTAGTCTCCTGGTGGACAATGACATTCATCCCCCCTGCCTCGCTACCCTAGCGAACCTTAGGATCCACTGCCCATCTCTGTGAGCTGTGGTGTCAGTTAGGTTCCTTTTCTCACTCTCTATCCCTTCCTCTTCCCAGATCTACCCCCTAATAATCAAATCCCCCACCAAAAGCTGTTTCTTCCTCTGCTGGGTTCCTGTATTCTCCCACCTTGGGGCCTCTGCTATGGAGGACCCCCACATCCTCCCTTGCCACTACTTCGGGTGTCTCCTCCATGCAGTTTCACCTTGCCAGAATGACACAGGAATTTGTAGTGGCACAGGCTAAGGAATGTGCCCCTGACCTGCCACCCCCACCCTCCCAGAACTCACCATGGTCAAACCAGCCCTCCTTCTCCTAGGTAACCTCTGGGTCAGTGGCAGTATACTTGGAGGCTCCTGGTTGGGGGAAGAGGCCCTCTGGAGCCTAAGCAGCTTGGCCCAGAGACCAGCAACCTCCTCCCTCAACTCAAAGATGTGCGTTCAAATGGGGCAGCACCTCAGTCTTCAGAAAGTCTCCAGGAAAACAGCAGCTCTGCATCCATTGCACTGCTCCAGTCCTATAACCGACTTTATGTTTTGCAATCTATTGTGCCTTGCCCTTATTGCTTTCTTCCTGTTGTTTGGCCTTTCTCCACATACACTTTCCATTGGTATTTACCTTATCACCCTACCTTTGATAGGGTGTTTCTTACTTTCCCCTTCCCCCCCTTGCTTTCCCTTTTACCTGCTTTGGTGTATCACATGCTGTACCCATCTATCTCCTTACTACCTGCTTTTTATTTAACCTTCCCCTTTTTGCTCTTCTTGATCAGTTTCTGAACCCTTACTCTAGATAGGAGTGTCCCCTATTCCCAAAAACAAGCAGCTAACTGCCTGTTACTTCTTTCTCCTCTCCCTGTAGCTTCCTAAACTGGAAACAGCAAGCAACAGGTACCATACCTTACCTTACCTTATCAGACCAGTAGAGCCCACTGCATGCTTGCTGTCACCTGTGGAGCTATGGACCTATAGATGCCTTCTGACACCTAAGATGCCATTAGCAACCTGTTTCTTTCTTGCTCTTTTCCACTCACACTCTGGGACATGAACATTTATTTATTTATTAAACTCTAGGATTACAAATACCTTTGAACAGGAACTGCTCATTGACAAAGTTCTACGTCAGAGGATGAAGGGTAAACATGCATACAAAGGTCAACAATGTTAGACAGACTTTATACATGGTGAAGGCTAGGCTAAGGATACATTCATACTGGGAGAGAGACAACAACATCTAGATAAATGCAGGTTACAAGTGAAAAATAACACATGAGCAATGGAGTTACTGAGGGTAGGGTAAGCGGGATAGAGAAGAGAGTAGGCTGGCTGAGGGGCCCTTGTCTTGGGGGGGAGGGTAGAGGTTGGCGCCTGATAGTAGTAGGAAGGGACCCACATCCAAGAAGTGCCTAAGGAAAAGGGGGGTGGACATAGAAGAGAGGCACAGGGAGGAAGGGAGGGAGGGTATAAGAGGAAGAAGTGGGAGCCATAGTAATTGTAACCCCAAGGGAGATTATGGGACAGCTTGGGCCAGTGAGAAAGGAGAGTGAACTTCTTAGTGGAAGCAATCACACTGACTGGTTGAAGTGAGGTGTTGTTGGAGTTGCCTCTTGAAGGTGCCAAGCGTAGCAGTAGTAAGTGTTTCTTTGTTGAGTGAAGTATACCACAGAGGGGTTCTGTAGGTGAAAGACCTCTGACTCATTGTGGTCCAGCATCTGGGGACCTGGTAGATTTGGTGTTGCACATTTCTCATATGCTGGATGCCGTTGTATACAATAAGAATCTTTTCAACACCTGGTGGCATAAGCCCGAGGAGAACCTTGTTGGTTACCATGCAGGTCTGGTATTGGATCCTGCTGAAGAGTGGTAGCCACTCAGCCTGGGAGTACAGATTGCAGGTGTGTGTTAGACAAGCAGTGCCCTTTAGGAGTCAGTAAGATTTGTTAAGTGCCATCGATATCCTGTGAAGAGCAGTAGGGGAAGCTAAGCTATAGATGGCTAGGCCATAGTCAGTGACAGAACAACATGATGGGACACGCTGGGTGGATGTGATTTTATATGCTCCTTGGCTTCCTGGTCATCCCCTATTGGCTCACAGCTCCCATATCCCCTAAGAACTAGATATTTAATAAGCGCAGCTGACTGCTTTTCAAATTCCAATTCAGATGAGCAGCTCCTGTGGTGCTTCAGGAACTGCCTCTATAGCATACTTGAAATAAGACTGGGGGACACTATGGGTATGAAGAATAATATTATCTGTTGGGGTTCTTCTAAAACCTTTACTTTGAGCATACAGCTGAACTGGCCATGTGCTCATCTCCCTATCCCTCCAACATGGAAGGTGCTTCTAATAATTTTTTATTTTTTATTTTATTTAAACAGCAGTTTGGAAAACCTTTGAGCCATAGGCTCATTTACAAAGGTACCTTGTCACAAATAATGCACCACTAATTCCTGCACCTGACTTCCCTCCCACGATAGCCTCAGTCCATTAGCTCCCTTAGCATATCCTTGACAGGTAGTGAATGCACACATATGGGTTATGTGGCTACACACAGTACCGTTGTAGAAATGGCTTTTTTCTCACACTCCAAAAGAGCACCTTGGCAGTGCACAGAGCATTCACAATGCCTCCATCAGTAGTAGTAGTAGTAGTAGACCAGGGAGGGGCTGTGGACATGGCCTACCTAGACTTTAGCAAGGTATATGACACAGTCCCACACAAAAGAGTATTATACAAGTTAGCCAGCCTTGGAGTGGGTCCCAAGGTGGTAGCCTGGGTAAAACATTGGCTGGACAACAGGACACAGAGGGTAATAGTTAACGGAGTCCACTCTGAAGAATGGGGCTACTAGCGGAGTACTGCAGAGTTCAGTACTGGGACTGGTCCTCTTTAATATCTTTATAAGTGACATTGCAGAGGGACTGGAAAGAAAAGTATGTCTCTTTGCAGATGACACAAAGACCTGCAACAGGGTCGATACAGAAGGTGGGGTGGAAAGGATGAGAAGAGATTTGGCAAGGTTGGAGGAATGGTCAAATATATGGCAGCTTAGATTCAATGCAAAGAAGTGCAAAGTAATGCACTTGGGAAACAAAAACCCAGAGAAATCGGACACAATTGGGGGGTGAGATACTAACAACAACAAAAATGGAAAGGGCACTGGAGGTAGTCATATCAGATGATCTGAAGGTGGGCAAGCAATGTGAGAAGGCAGTAAGGAGGGCTGGTGGGATACTGGGATGCATAGGGAGAGGCATCACCAGTAGAAAACAGGAAGTTGTTATCCCTCTGTACAGACAGTTGGTGAGACCCCATTTGGAGTACTTCCTACTAGTTCTCTCTCTTCATTCTTTTTCCATTTCCATCCATCCAGTCCCTGGAATGGTGCCAAACACCTGAAGAGGTATTGTGTAAAGTGCATAAGTGCATCTTATGTACAAAAAAACATGAAGGCTATTTTAAATAGGAATGAATACAGTTAGTATGGCCTTTTTAAAGAAAAGGAGTCAGAAATCATATAAAACAATAATAATGCCATAATTAGTACAGTTATAAGAAATCCTTAAGATAGTTTCATAAATTCACACTATAAACCTGTTACTGTATAAGGTTGTATGTATGAGACTGAATGGTATGCTTTATAAAAATGCTTCGTCACTGTGGATCAGAGATATAGAGTCAATATCTGTGGATATATACACTGTATCTTTAACTGAACCAGAAAGTCCCCTGAAATAACTCCTCCCCCCTTGGTTTTAAAACAACATATTCAGACATGAAACAACATGTCCAGACTTGTAACTAGAAGAGGGCACAGTCAGATGATCCCACCAAAAAGATAGAAATACCTCGTCAGTGAGTTCAGTTCAGTTCAGCCCAATGGGGCTCAGCCCTGAGGGAGGAGAGAGGCAGACAAGCTGTTGAATGCAGATAAGAAGGGTCTTAGGAGCTCTAAGATCCAGGACTGTATTATGGGAGAAATTACTGATGTTAAGTAGTGATTTTCTTTGCAATTATTGTTTTCATTTATTATTTTTCGAACTTTTGAAAAATAAATATCATACCACGGAGTGTTAAACCTGTAAATTTACCTCATCTGATGTTTATTACCATACACTGTGACACTCATCCCCTTTGGGCATGCTTCTCATAACAACCACATCAGAAGGAATATGCTGAGATGGTTGGTGGCTGCACTTATGGAGGTCAAGTGCTTGAAATGGTGCCAGCCTGAGTCCCCTTCCTCTTTCATTGGCATACAAGTATGTCTAGATTAGCACTGTTCATGAGACTATCACACAAGGTTACCCACAGGGAAGCAGAATATAACAAGAGATAACTGTATCTTAGCTTTCACCTATGTAGTGTCCTCCATGCTACCAGAGAACCTTCCCCTCTCTGAGACTCCCTTCTCCCCAATCATTTGAAGATACATAGTGCACTTGTTAGACTCAGGGAGATGTAATTAATTCAAGGTTACCCCAAGGTTGAACACATCATATTGTGTGAGATATGCGTTCACTTACTGTGTTTGTGGACACTGGTATTTATGTGACATCTTTGTGACAGATTACCTACTTTATGTGTTAAGATATAAAGTACGTATGACCCATAAATGAATATTTAAGGTAGTAATATATGGTTGCAGGTTGTAAACAATAAAAAGTTATGAAACTTTAATTAAATGTTTTTCTACGTTGGTGTAATTGTATCCTTTTTCAGTTTCAATAAACAAATTTATGATAAAAAAAAACAGTATAGAAAGAGGGAAGCCCATTTTAAAAGCTAGCATGACCTAAAATAGCAGACAGGGAAATATTGCAAATGTTAAGAAGTTAAAAAAAAGTAATCTGGTGCAACTTTTTTTATTTGTGAAGTAATTTTCTTTTGCTTGTTAGACAGTTTTCTGTTTGATGATATTATGTTGGATGTGTGAAATAGCACTCTGCCTGATAGCTGACATAACTAGTTATGTCCCTTCCACTACATCATCAGCAATATGACTTCACTGACAGTGACATCACAAGTAATTGACCTGGCAGATATTACTGAGTGGCTCTTTCTGAGGAGCTGTGATGTCACTATCAGTGAAGTCACAATGCTGATGATGTAATGGGAGGAACAGAGCAAGAAATGTCTGCTGCTGGACTGAGTGCTGTTCCACACAGCCCACCTACTAACATCATGTAAAAAATATTTTAATAAACTAAAGGGAAATAAAAAAAAACAGTAGCTAAGATATAAAAGATGATAGCTGACTGCTTTCAAAAAATAAATATAAATTTTAGGTAGTACACCTGGGCCCAGATATTCAAAAGGGTTGCGCCATGCGCAAGTCCAAAATGCGCCATTCTGCGATATTCTGCAGGAGGCAGTTACGCCACTGGCACCAGGTTGCGCTAGAGAGCAATGCAAATGAATGCATGCTCAACAGGAGGGGGAGGATCCATGCATAACCTGCGCAACCCGATATTCAGTCGGGTTGCGCAGAGTTGTGCATCACGCAACCCAACCTGCGCCCGCACGCTTGAGCCAAAAAAGGCTTAAGTGAGGGCCACCCACAGGTGAGCTGCTGCATTGCAGGCGCAACACAGCAGCTGCCACCCTGGCTGGCCCTAACTCACTCCCTGTGCCCCCCACCAGCCAGTCGCGGGCAGTACAGGCCTATGTCCCCCCACCTCCCACAGCCCGATCGCGGCAGAACCTGCATAAACCCCCAGTGCCCGATCGCGGGCAGAGACCTGCATAAACCCCCAGTACTTGATCGCGGGCAGAATGCAACCCTCCCCAACCCGAATAACTCCCTGGTGGTCCAGTGGACCGTAAAGCCCGATCGCGGGCAGAATGTCAGAGCAGAACCCCCAAACATCTCCCTGGTGTCTAGTGTCCCCCACCACCCACCGAAGCCTCCACCCGCTCCCCCCCGCAGCCGGGCGGCGACAGCATCCACTCGCTTCGCCGCCTTGACTGACTGTCCGGTAGGGCTGCACGCCATTTGCGAGCTAGCCAATGGGCGCGTAGTCCATCGGTAGGATGACAGTCCAGATTTGTGAATGATCATTCACAAATCTGACTGTCATGCGGCGTATGGGCTGCACGCCTATTGGCTGTAGCTCTGCACCAATGGGCGCAGCCCTACCGACAGTCAGCGGCGGGGCGGCAGGCGGTGGATGCTGTCGCCCGCCGCTGCGGGGAGCGGGTGAGGGGCTCGTGGGTGGGTGGGGGACACTAGACACCAGGGAGATGTTTGGGGGGTTCTGTGACATTCTGCCCGCGATCGGGCTTTACGTCCACTGGACCACCAGGGAGTTATTCGGGTTGGGGAGGGTTACATTCTGCCCGCGATCGGGCACTGGGGGTTTATGCAGGTTCTGCCCGCTGATCGGGCACTGGGGTTTATGCAGGTTCTGCCCGCGATCGGGCACTGGGGCGACATGTACGGATTCTGCCCAACGATCGGGCTATGGGTGATGTGTATGGGGGCCACATGTATGGTTCTGCCCGCGATCGGGCTATGGGTGATGCGTGGGGCGACATGTACGGGTTCTGCCCGCGATCGGGCTATGGGTGATGTGTGTGGGTGGCGACATGTACGGTTCTGCCCGCGATCGGGCTATGGGTGATGTGTGGGGGCATGTAACTGTGATGCCCGCGATCTGGTTGCATTAGGCTGGTCCCCGACGGCTGCTCCTGGCAGGTAGCCAGGAGTAAGTCCTCGGGATCGGGCGTACCTGCATGCAAATGGCATGCAAATGGGCCATAAAGAGATGCAATGGCCCCCTGCGCCTTGCATAAATTATGGCCCCATTTGCATGTCAACTTTTGAATATCGGAAATTTGCGCATGGCGCAATGGTGCTTGCGCCACTGCAAGTTTAATGCTCAACTCTGGCAACTTACGGTAGCGCAAGTTCCACTGCGCCATGCGCAAGTGCTGTGGCTTGGGACGATGTTCAAAGGAGTTGCTCAACAGCAACCCTTTGAATATCACTCGGCCACACCCCTGCGCAACTATTTTGAGCAGCGCAGGGGCTTGCACCTCAGACTGGCACAGTTTGAATATCTGGGCCCTGCTCTTTAAGCATATGTCTAAGAAAGTTTTTTTTTTATTTGATTCTCTTTACAAGTCTGTTTCTTTTGATGCTGCATCCTCTTTCTTGGGAAAGATTGCCATTTTCTGCAACTCCATTCACACAGCTTATGACTTGTGTTGCTGCTACCTCTTCCTTCTGTTATATGTGGTACTGACCTGAAAAACAGAAAATATGTAACCCCTCCATTGGATGTTAACTGTTTTGCTCCAGGAGTCAGCACTAGCCTGCAGCCCCCAACACTGTTGATCCTCCAGCCGGAATGGACTTTGACTGCTGTTGTGACCAGAGTTGGAGGAGGAGAGGGAGTATGCATTCTTCAGTGCACTGTGCTGTTCAACCAAGCAGCTGCAGCTGCACCGGGACTTTGCAGCTCCACTTCCACTGATTGAGTGCTCATAACCATGTGCTACAGGGGATTACCCCACCACTAATGACCGCACTGCTGAGACCCATGCTTTACGATCACTACTGAACCACTGCACCTGAGTAGGCAGTAAATAACATCGGGTCATAGTTTGTTCTTGGCCAAGGTGTCTCATAAAAAACAAATCATAAATTTGAGGGACAGTGCCTCACAACAGAATGGATGAAGCCACAACCATTATGTTCACCCTGGCTCTCTACTGTGACAGTAAAGATAAGGGGTTGCTACATCAACCAATATGGTTGAAAGAAATGTGATACAGTAAGACGGGTTCATGGCCTGCAAGAGTACTTCATTAATTCAGGTGGGATTTCCTCAGCCAATAATTTATCAAGTGATAGACCTCCAGCAATCACCACAGTGACTTGACAGCTCCATAGACTAATCCTTGAAAGACCCTGGGCAGCCAGCCTGGTGATGAAAAGGGTTCAGGTGCCCTGGGCCTTACCTTTTCCATGCCAGAGACTCAGGTTCAGGAATGAGCTTGGGTCATCAGGGGTTGGCTGGTGGGAGGGGGTAGAGAGGACTGAGCATCCTGAGGATAGCTTTCCTCTCATGGGGAGGGGTGGTTTGCTGTCTTGACCCTTGGCTGCCCCCAGGTGGAGGCCTGGGGGTAGTGCCGGCAGCTTCAAGTGACACTAAGGGAATGGCCATGGTTCCATCAGTGTGTATGTCTCCATGTACATGCCTACATGTTACAGTGGCAGGAGACGTAGGGAGAAAAGAGGAAAAATGGTTAGCATGGACTAGATGAAGCTCTGCCTGCCTACCTCTATCTCGCAATGTGGGCTGGTCACTGGTTGCTGGCCCATCTGGATGAGTGCCACCAGGTTGGGGGATGGACAGCCCTCACATTCCCAGCCCTGCCACGGGGGTAAATCCATGGGGGATCGAGGCCTGGCAGTGCAGTGTGGTGGGTGCTGGGCAAGAGGAGCCAGGGACAAGATTGAGAGCCTACCCACACCGGCCAGCTGGATAAAAAGCTCCATGGAAAAAAAGGAAAGACTTGGGGCATGTGAGACATGATTTCAGATCTAGATAGTTTGGGAACTGCCTTGTTTGAAAAACATTAAAAATATGAACACAGATCAACATTTTGTTTGGGTGCTGCATGGCTCTTTACATAACGGATCCCAGCATTTTCAACAAATGAGTACAGCAGCATATCTGTGCAATCATTTGGGCCACAACAGCCTTTAGTTCCCTAGCTACCAGGACATGGTATGGCTGTATGGGTGGATAGCACTGTGCAGGTGAGTATGTCACTCTTGGTGACCACTGGTCTGTGGCTCTAATGACTACAAATACCTACCTATTGTACTATAGGAATCCAGACTGAGCAACCACAGATGCCAGTTGGCTACAGTGGCTAGGCAAGAAAGTGTTTCTGAATACAACAGTCTGCCATTATTTGTTTGCCCAAAGTAGGGGACAGTAAAAATATAATTTGACTCTAACCTGGCTTACAGTAGTAATTCTCTGATTTGAAATGTCTCAAAAATAGAGTGGTAAGCTGGACTAGATATTTAACCTATGAGGACCTGTATAGTAGCTACAGTATCCGATCTGAATTACTGTATTTAAAACTAAGCAGAAGATGATAATTGATTGATAGTTACTCTGTGACAGAGTTGAATGAGGCCCTGCCCAATTTGTTATGCAGTAAGAGTAGGCAAAGATTCCAGTCCCTGAAGTATGACAATCCTTGAGAAGCCTTCACCCATCTCAGAGAACTCCTTATTAAATGGCTCCAACCAGAGGGCAAAACAGTCCCACAGATCATCGACACATTTGCAATGGAGCAATTCATTAACATCCTGCCTACAGATGTGCAGCTTTGGGTGAAAGACCTCAGACCAGAAAGTGGGGAAAAGGCCTTTTCTTTGGCCAAGGGCTATCAGATGGCCAGACAGACCACGCAGCAGTGAGGTAACAGCCGAGCACCAGCAGGACACTCTTTTTCCCATTTAACACAGATACATAGAGACTGTCAGCAGATGAGGGCCAATGGCCCACCCAGTCTGCCCATTTGAGCTTGTAAGTTCCCTTTGTGTTTTTCTAGAATTCTTTTGCCCCTTACTCCCGACCTCCAGAATTCCCTTATGTCTATCCCATGCATTCTTAAATCTTGTGATGGTTTCAGCCCCCACCACTTCCTCTGGCAGGGTGTTCCACTTGTCCACCACCCTTTCCATGAAGAAATTCTTCCTCACGTTTCCTCTGAATCACCCTCCCTCCAACTTCATCCCATGCCCTCTAGTCCTGGAACATCTTTTTCACTAGAAAATAGTGTATTCTTGTATTCTGTTCCTCTCTGTAAGATACTTGTATGTCTCTATCATATCCCTTTCTCCCTCCTCTCCTCCAGGGAGTACATATTCAAATCCTTTAGCCTGTCCTCATAGGACTTGTGATGCAATCCTTGTACCATCTTTGTTGCCTTCCTCTAAACCTTCTGTACCCTATGTCCTTACGTAGGTAAGGTCTCCAGAACTGTACACTGTACTCCATGTGGGGCCTCACTAGTGTCTTGTGTAGTGGAATTATTACCTCCCTTTTCCTGCTTGTGATGCCCCTGCCTATGCATCCCAGCATCCTATTTGCTTTACCTGCGGCCTTGTTGCACTGTTTCCCTACCTTGGGGTCATCAGAGATGATAATCCCAAGGTCCCTTTCCTGCTTGGTATATGCTAGATCCTCATCCCTCAACTGATATGTTGTTCCAGGGTTTTTGTGCCCCATATGCATTATCTTGCAGTTCTTTGCATTGAATTTAAACTGCCAAATCCTTGACCAGTCTTCAAGCTTCTGCAGGTCCCTCCTAATTCTGTCTACACCCTCTGGTGTGTCCACTCTGTTACAGAGCTTCATGTCATCAGCAAACAGGGAAATTCTGCCTTCTAGGTCCTTTGCAATGTCACTGATGAAGATGTTGAATAGGACTGGTCCCAGCACTGATCCCTGTGTTACCCCACTGGTCACTCTTCCCTCTGTGGAGTGACAGCCATTTACCACCACCCTCTGTGTCTTGCCACCCAGCCAGTTACCTACCCACCGCACTACTGTCCTTCCCACTCCCATATTCCACAGTTTGCTTAATAGCCTTCTATGTGGCACAGTGTCAAAGGCCTTGCTGAATCCAGATAGGCCACGACCACTGACCTTCCTTGATCCACCTCCCTTGTCACCCAGTTGAAAAATTAGATGAGGTTGGTCTGGCATGACCTTTCCCCGGTGAAACCATGCTGTCTTGTGTCCTGTAATCCACTGACAACCAGATGTTCCACTAGTCTCTCCTTCAGTAGTGCTTTCATGATCTTCCCCACTACCGAGGTCAGGCTGACTGGTCTGTAGTTCCCCGCTTCCTCTTTGTTCCCACTTTTGTATAAGGATAAACAGTCAATATTCATATTTTATGAAGTTACAGTATTTTTAAAAAATAGTTGTAATTTTAAAATAATTATTCAGAGCAGCTCTGGAGCTTTAGACTTGCTTGCAGGCTTAGCAAAAGTAGCTTGTTGAACACTCAGGACACTTTTCAGTTCCTGTACTTTGACTTTTCTCAAATTTAAAAGACTGTGACGTGCACTTGACATGTAGTTGACAATCCCCTCGAGAGCCACATCAAAGTGCTTCAAGAGCAACATGTGGCTCCCAAGCTACAGGTTGGACACCCCTGCTCTAGGCTATACTGCCAGACTAATGAATAATTACTGAAGTGTTAGAGCTTATTCCTTCCAGTTTCTTTAGGACCCTTTCCCATGTAAAGGGACTTGTGTCCATTTCTGCACCATTCCCTTGTACTCCCTTCAGGCCCATTATCATCCTCTTCCTTAGTAAAGACTGAGCAGAAATATCTGTTCAGTATGTCAGCTTTACTGTTGTCATCCTCCACACGGCCCCTGTACTCTCCCTTTAGTCTCACTATCCCTCCCTTTGCCCTTCTTTACTCATTTATGTACCTGTGAAAGGTTGTGTCCCCTCTACCCACTGATTTTGGATGCACTCTTCTGTCTGAGCTTTGGCTTCCCTTATGCAATAACAGCAAAATAAAAAATAAAAATTATTCAGTACAACTATTTACAAAGGCAGTACAAACAGAGAAAACAACGTCCTTCTTCTGAGGGTATCTCTTAATTCCAAGTTTCAGTCTTTCAGTCTCTCACTCTACTTGTCTCTCTAGCAAAAGTATTGCTGCTGTTTTTGTAAGTCTTTGTCTAGGAACTCGTTAAGGGAGCCTGCTTCTCACAGAATGTTCTTGTAAGTTTCATTACTTACAATTGCAGCAAAACAGTACATGGTGTCCTAGAACTGACCTCTTGTTGACAATTCTGCAAAGGGCTTGAAAACTCCATCTCAAGTCAACCCTTACATTCCAAATAGCTTTTTGCAATCATTTCAACAGTATAAATATACAGTTTTAAACAAAGGGATCGCAGCATCAGTGACATTTCCACATAAAGATTCACATATATTTTTATAACTGCAGATATGTAAAGGGGATGACAAGACAGAACAGAAAGAGAAGGCAGAGAGGTAGTGAGAGGCGGAGAATCGTGAGACTGTCAGAGTGATCAGTTCCTAGATCTCAACAAAATTTGGTTGTACAACCAAACAGACAAGAGACAGAAAAGGAGAGGCTAGAACAGACCCTTGCATTTAAACTCTTTCTGCATAAGAAATGGGGCAGGGCCTTATTCAACCCTGTTACATAACCCCCTCTTTAAGAGGGAACCTGTTTCATAAAAACAGGTTTCCATAACTTTCTTTTAAATATCTTCTAGCATTAGCTTATAACATTTACAGTTCACTGCATATGCAGCATAGCAAAAAGAGAAGCTTCAACTCACAGTTTTTCAACCTTCTGAATTCTCAATTCCTGATCCATATCTTAACAAGAAATCAGCATTGACATTCTTTTTCCCAGATTTGCGCATCACTTTAAATTTAAATGGCTATAGTGCCAGGTACTACCGTGTGATTCTAGAATTTTTATCTTTCATATGCTTAAGCCAACAGAGAGGATTGTGATCTGTTACAAGTACAAATTCAGCTCCTAGTAAGTAAAACTTAAGGGACTCCATGGCCCACTTTACCAGAAGGCATTCCTTTTCAATGGTGGAGTACCTTTTCTCTCTGTTGTGCAACTTCCTACTGATTAGAATAGGATGTTCTGTCCCATCTATATTTTGACTCAGGACTGCACCTAGGCCTACCTCTGATGCATCTGTCTGTAACAAAAAAGGTTTCTCTAAGTCTGGGCTTCTTAAAACAGGGGCTGAACATAATGCAGCCTTAATGGCCTGAAAAGCCTCGTCACACTCTAGGGTCCATTTCATATTATTCGGGAATCGTTTCTTTGTGAGTTCAGTGAGGGGAGTAGCTAATTCTGCAAAGCTGGGAACAAATCTCTGATAACCAGTCAGCTCTAAAAATGACCTGACATGTTTCTTGACATTGGGGACAGGGATGTTAGCTACAGCTTCTATCTTGGAAACCCTCTGTCTTAACTTCTCCATTTCCCAAAACATAGCCCAAATATATGGTTTCCTGTATGCCCAATGCACACTTGGTAGGATTAATTGTCAGACCTGCCTTTTGATCGATTGGATAACTGCTTGTGGGTATTCCAGGTGACTTTTCCAGTCTGGACTGTACACCATGACATCATCCAGGTACGCAGCACAATAACCAGTGTGAAGGGATAAAATGACATCCATGTACCACTGGAATGTTGCTGGCACACCATGAACGCCAAAAGGCATGGTGGTGAACTGATATAATTCTATAGGAGTGGCAAATGCAGTTTTGTCTCTGGATTCTTTAGCTAGGGGGATTTGCCAGTAACCTTTAGTGAGATCAAGGGTACTGATATACTTAGCTCTTCCCAGTCTGTCCACCAAATCATCTTTTCTGGGCATAGGATAACTGTCAAATTCTGACACTTGATTAAGTTTCCTAAAATCAAGGCAGATCCTTACACTCCCTGCCTGTTTTATTTACAGTCACCACTGGCGATGACCAAGCACTTCTTGACTCTTTCATGATACTCAGTTCTTTCATTTTTTGTATTTCCTTAACCACATCTGCTCTTAACTGCTCTGGTAATCTGTATGTCTTTTGTCTTATAGGGTGAGCATTCCATGTCACTATTACGTGTTTGACTCCTTTTGCTCGGCCTGGTACTGTGGTAAAAGTACTGTTAAATGTCATTAGCAAGTTACAGATTTCTGCGGTTTGTTCAGAGGTTAAGAAAACATTCACCTTTACAACATCAGCTGTTATGGTTTGTTCCAGTCTGTCATAAGCTACATCAATATCTTCTTTTTCAGTTTCTGGTAAAACTAGTAAAGTAGCCTGTGGTTTTTTTCAACCCATTTCTTGAGGAGGTTAGCATGGTATATCTTAGTATGATTTTTCCTGTCAGGGGTTTCAATCTCATAGTGAACTGTGCCAGTACATCTAAGCACTTTATAAGGCTCTTGCCACTTCATTAATAGTTTATTTTCTGTAGTAGGTAACAGTAGCAAGACCTTTTCCCCGGCTCAAAAACGTTTTCTTTTACCCCTTTGTCATAATACACATTCTGCTGGTTTTGGGCCTCTTCCTGATTACTATGGGTGATTTCAATATATTTTGCCAGCTTCTTTCCAGGGTACACATATAAGATGTAATAAATTGTTTCTGATGGGAGTTATCTTCCCATGTTTCTTTTATTACATCTAGTGGTCCTCTAGGTTGTCTAACATGCAACATTTCATATGGTGAAAAACCTGTTGATGCCTGTGGCACTTGTCTGTAAACAAACAGCAGGTAAGGTAACTATTGGTCCCAGTCTTTCCCTTCCCCTTTTACAAACCTTTTTAACATGCGTTTTAGGGTTTGATTAAAACGTTCAACAAATCCATCTGTCTGAGTGTGATAAGGGGAGGTTCTTATGGCAGTGATACCTAGTAGTCAGTACAGCTCCTTTAGTAATGCAGCACCAAAATTACTACCCTGATCAGTAACAATCTCTTTAGGTATCCCACCCTGCTGAAAATGTTGGCAAGCTCTGCTGCCACTTTTGGGGCTGTGACAGTATGCATTGGAACTGCCTCTGGGTATTGAGTAGCATAGTCACATACTATCAAAATTAACTGATTACCCTTTTTACTTTTGTCTAAGGGGCCAATGACATCCATTGCAATTCTCTCAAAAGGCACATCTGCCAAGGGTAGGGGCACAGGAGTACCTTGTCTTTTTTAGTCACTGGGGCTACTTTCTGACACTCAGCACAGGAACTGCAATAGGTAGCTATGTCTTCATGAATTCCAGGCCAGTAAACTCTGTACAGCAATCTGGCAAGGGTGCGCACCCTCCTCGAGTGACCAGCCATAGGACTATCATGTGTTATCTGTAACAACTCTGTTCTATACTTCTGTGGTATAACCAATTGTTCTTTCTGGTCCTGTGTCTGAGTTTTAACCCAAACACTGTACAGCAGCCCGGTACATATTTTAAACATTGGTTCATCCTGTTTTGGTTTCACCACTAGCTGCTTAAAATAACCCTGGAGGGAAGCATCATTAGCTTGTTCTAAATGAAAATCACAATCAGTGATCAGTTTAGTTTCAGCATTTTCATATGTTAACCCCTTATGTCTATCACTCTTTTGTTGCCACTGTTTCTTCCAGTGGCATCTTTCTTTCCTGGAATTCCAGATCTTGAAGCTGTGTTCAAACAAGTCCAAATCAAAATCAGCGAAAGGAAAAGAGTCCCCACCATCTGAGATTTTCCTTGCCTGAGCTCTTGTCACTGCAGCTGCTGAAACATCAGGACTTACTCCCTCTTTAATTAACTCAGTAAATCCTGGAAAGTCATTTCCAATAATCACAGGTACAGGTAAATTAGGTACTACCACCACGTTCATTTGCTGCAACGCCCCATTAATAATCAGAGTCACTTGACTGGTGGGATAGTATCGAGTGTCCCTGTAGATGCAGATGACACCAGTACCTGGTCCTTTTGGACATTGTTTTCCCAGCACTTCAACATGCACTAGGGTCTCTCTGCTTCCTGAATCAATAAGTCCCTTTACAGTCTTATATCTCACCTTCACATCTGTTAAGTACCAGCCCCAATTTGCTAAGGACAAATCTGCTCTAGTGTCACTATGGCAATTTCTTGCAATATGACCTGGCTTATTTTTGTTATAACAAATAAAGTCTTTGGGTGCAAGTTTGTTATCCCCATCAGAGTTCTTATCAGACTTCAAGTCTGATAATGTGCAGTCAGACCTGGACATTGTATCTATCACAAAAACCTGGTGTAATGATAATCATGACTGGGAGATGGCCATACCTGGCTACAACATATTCAGAAGAGACAGGGCAGGCAGGAAGAGTGAAGGAGTGGCACTTTATGTGAAAGATGGCATAAAGGCCACAGAGATCCAGGAGGAACAAAATGGGGGAGAGATACTGTGGTTTCAGCTGGAAAGGAAAATGGGGTCAGCCATCCGCACAGGGGTGGTCTACAGACCACCAGCCCAGGAGGAAGAAACAGATAGTGAGCTGATGCTAGCCATCCAAAGGATGGCAGACAAGGGTGAGGTAGTACTGGTTGGAGACTTCAATATTCCAGACGTGGACTGGAGCATCCCAGCAGCAGCATCAACTAGGAGCAGATTTATCCTGGGCTCCCTTCAGGGTGCCTTCCTCAAGCAACTGGCCATGGAACCAACTCGGCAGAAGGCAATACTGGACCTCATGCTCACAAACAGGGACAGTGTGATGGGGTAAGAGTGGGGGAGCACCTGGGAAACAGTGACCACCAGTCATTGTGGTTTGAAATTACAGAAGGAGCAGAACCAAACCACACAAAAACACGTATCCTGGATTTTCATGTAACCCTCCTACAAATGGGGTTCCCGAAAGTCTTCCTTGGGTGTGCCTAAATGCCCACTGCCAGGCTGGTATCCTGTGTCTTAGCGCTTTAAAAGTGTTTGTCTGAGTGCCTTAATGCCTCTGTGCTCTGTCTCTTTAAGAGTGCCTATAACATGGTGCTTATTTAATCTGGGAGGGGGGCTGAGTGTTTCTATGCTTGGGTCCCACCCAGGCTGCCAGATAATCTTTCTGTTCTGCCATCGCTATTTGTGCAGAGGGAGCTCTGTTAGAAGCTGTACTTATTTGCTGATTATCTATTAGCATAGTAATTACACTGTAGTTTGTCTAACCTGCCTTCTTTGCAGCATGGAAACAGTTCTGTTTATCACCACCATTTTGGTTTTGGACTGCCAGTCAGCACCAATCGGTACCTTTGGGGACTCTAAAATGGAGCCTGTCCCCAGGGATCTTGTGGGAGCAAATTTCTGTAGGAATTATAGTTTTTGCATTTTGGCACCAAAACAGACCTGGAAGGGGAACCCTTGCTTTGACAGACTAATGGATCAACCAACCAGAACCTTTTGGACCATAGGGAAATTCCCAAGATGCCTGCTGCAGTCAGTCAGTCTGGAGTTAGAGTTTGAAGAATAAACAGCTTTAGTGATTCAAGCAGCTGCTTTTTGGCCTGTCTGCCTGTAGTCCCTCGAGAGGGAATCCTTTGAAAGACTTAGCAATCAGACTATATCCAAACTGGAGTGTGACAAAGCCACTGAAAAGTGGCCACGTTTGAACCTGAAGAAGACCGAAGATTTGCTGTTCGTGATCGGCCTGTCAGGACATCTATTTACCACAGAATTCCTGGTTTTGCTCAGAGACACTGATATTGCATCTGGGCTGCTTTCCGCATTGTGGTATGGTGATTGCTGTACTATAAATGTGCTGTGTGCTGTTAGCAGTTCGCAGTTTCGTTCCACATTGTGTAAATGTGCCATGCTTGCTGGAAGCTGCATCCAGCACTACCGGACTCAAAATCTGAACTCTTCCACCCAGCCTGGGCCTTGCCACTTGGCCCAGCCAGCTACTTCTGGAACAGAAACCATCATCGATGAGAGACTTGTCCGAGGATCAGCCTCCTGCTCAACCATCTTGAATGGGAATGACACCTCAGTGATTTGTGTGGGCTCTGCTTCTCCTGGCAAATCTGTCATCAACCTGCAGTCTTCATTTAATCTAGCCTGTGTCTCGTATTGGGTAGCATGAGTAACAATCAGGGTAGCTCCCTGCAACAACAGCTAAAGCTCAAGTGTTGTCATTTGACTGCATTGTTGTTTTTCCTTTCACAAACTGAGCCTTCAGGCTCTGGATTGCAAATTGTGTGTGGTTGTGCATGCCTTTTTTTTCATCACAGAGCCCCAACCAGCTGCGATGCTGGCCTACCCCGGACAATGTTCCAGGCTAGCTCACCTCACTTCCAACTGGGTACTCAGAGCGTGTGATTGTGTAGGGACTAAAAGTGCATGCATAATTGCCTGACTACATCAGTTTTCAAATCAATCAACCTGATTACGCCCCTTCCTTGTTCAATCTCCCTGAATAAATCAGATCTAACTTTTTTTGCATTTAATCTGACTGTGGTCCCATTTTGTACCAAAGGCACTTTACTGTTGTTATTTGCTGTGCCTAACCTTGTTTTACAGGGGGTCTCTAGGGTTGAACTGGTGGAACCAGCCCTGGTAGTAAGTGCAAACAGTGTGGGGAATTGTATGCTAAATAGGGCTACTCTGAAAGTGTTTGCTGCATATTGTCTAGGCCACTAGAGGGGAAGGGGGGGTTACAGTGTCCTGGAGGGCTGTACCCAGGTTATCCTGGTTACTAACAACCCTGTCCTTGGGTGGAGGCACCCGTTTCAGTACCCAGGCCTCTCAACCTGCAACTAGCTTCGCAGGCAGAGGTTGTAGCCCTTGGGATAGTGCCACCTAGGGGTTCTATTCTGAAGGTGGATTTGGGGAAAATGGGGACATGCTTGAAAGAGGCACTAATGGGAATGGGGAGGGAACTGGGGTGGAGGAACAGTGGGCAATATTTAAAACAGGGATTACAAGAGCAACAGAATTATGCATTAAGCAGGTTAGCAAGGGGAAAAAGAAGAGGAGGCCATTATGGTTTTCCAAGGAGGTAGCAGAGAAAGTGAAAGTCAAAAAGACTGCATTCAGGCAATACAAAAAGACGCAGGCAGAAGGGGATAGGGAGAAGTACCAGGAGAAGCAAAGGGAGGCAGGGAGGTCAGTAAGGGAAGCCAAAGCTCAGACAGAAGAGCGCATCCCATGAGGGGACTACATCTGCTGTCCTCCAGTCTTTGGGTACCTCCCCTGTTTCCCGTGATCAGCTAAACAGGATTGCCAGAAGTTCAGCCACCACTTCTCTTAGTTCCTTTAGGACCCTGGACTGCACCCCATCTGGCTCCATTGCTTTATTGACCACATTTAGGAGATGAAATAATAACATAGTTCATGATAAATGTGGTTAAATATGGGTATGGAAAAGGCCACACATTGGGTATGGTACAGGATGCACATTGTTGTGTCTCAGGTCTTACTCAGAAATTTAAATGTGGCTCACAACCCCAAGAAGGTTGGACACCCCTGGCCTAGAGGTTAGAGTAATGAGCTGTGAATGAGCTTGGTACATCCAGCAGACCTGGGTTTGATTCCCTTAACCACCACTTGCATACTGTGTGACTCTGAGCAAGTCACTTAACCCAGTGCTCCAAAGTCACCCCTCGAAACAGGCACTTGTGCCTAGTGGGCCTTACCCAGTTGCTAAAGACTAAAATAAAACAAAAATAAATCATAGTATAGTATACATTAATTTAGTGTTACATACCTCTTCATGGGAAAGGGAGTGGCCTGTCCCCTGTAAAGAAATGGGGACTCTCTCCCCAGCTCCCTTTGCCCCTCTAAGTTTAAACACAGACAATGGGTGGGCAGAGAGGGACAGTGAAAAAGCAAGGGTACCGAATGAATACTTCTGCTCAGTATTCACAAAAGAGGAGGAGGGGGAGGTGCCTAATCCAATTAACAGAAGCACTCTGGCTAGAGGGGGGTGATCCCAGTTTTTTCACAGAACAAAGGGTTCTGAAAGAATGCCTAAAACGGAAGGTGGACATAGCAATGGGGCCTGACGGAATTCACTCTAGAGTTCTAAAAGAATTAAGGAAAGAACTAGTGACACCACTGACTACCCTTTTTAACAAATCATGGGAGGATGGTGTGGTACCTGAGGACTAGAGGAAGGCAGATGTGATTCCCCTTGACAAACGAGGGAGCAAGACAGAGGCAGGAAACTACAGACCAGTCAGTTTGACCTCTGTGGTAGGGAAAGTGATGGAATCACTTCTGAAGGAAAGAATTGTTGAGTACCTAGAAGCCAGTGGGGCACAGGACCCAAGGCAGCATGGGTTCACAGCAGGAAGGTCATGTCAGACAAATCTAATTGATTTCTTTGACTGAGTGACCAAAGTAGTAGACCAGGGAGGGGTTGTGGACATGGCCTACCTAGACTTTAGCAAGGCATTTGACACAGTCCCACACAAAGATTAGTAATCAAATTAACCAGCCTGGGAGTGGGTCCCAGGATGGTAGCCTGGTAAACATTGGCTGGACAACAGGACACAGAAGGTAATTGTAAATGGAGTCCACTCTGGAGAAAGGGGTTATTAGTGGGTACCGCAGGGTTCGGTACTGGGTCCAGTCCTTTTTAATGCCTTTATAAGTGACATTGCAGAGGGACTGGAAGGAAAAGTATGCCTCTTTGCAGATGACACAAAGGTCTGCAACAGGGTTGATGCAGAAGAAGGCATGTAAAGGATGAGAAGGGACTTGGCAAGGTTGGAGGAATGGTCAGAAGTATGGTAGCTGGGATTCAATGCACAGAAGTGCAAAATAATGCACCTGGGAAACAAAAACCCAGGGAAAGATTACACAATGGGGGGGGGGAGGTAGTAACAACGACAGAAATGGAAAGGGACCTGGGGGTAATCATTTCAGATTACCTTAAGGTTTGCAAGCAATGTGAGAAGGCAGTAATGTGGGCAGAGGGGATACTGGGATGTAGACGGAGAGGCATCACCAGCAGAAAACAGGAAGTTGTTATCCCTCTGTACAGACAGTTGGTGAGACCCCATCTGGGGTACTGCATCCAGTTCTAGAGACCCCATCTCCACAAGGACATAGACAGGATGGAGGTAGTCCAGAGGAGGGCAACTAAAATGGTACAGGGTCTACAAGAGAAGCCATACAAGGAGAGACTAAAGGAGCTTAATATGTATACCCTTGAGGAAAGGGGGGGGCATGATAGAAACTTTTAAGTACCTCAGTGGAATCAGCAAAGTCCAAGAGGGTAGCATCTTTCAAAAAAAGAGATGTGCAAGTGCAAGGAGACACAATTTGAAGATAGAGGGGGGGACGGCTCAGGAGCAATGTGAGGAAGAATTTTTTCACAGACAGGGTGGCGGACACATGGAACAGCCTTACTGAGGAGGTTGTGCTGTCTAAAACTGTGGGAGAATTCAAGAATGCATGGGACAGACATAAGACAATTCTTGTGTAGGGTAGGAAGAAATAGGCTGTTGGTTAACTAGGACCTGCAGCTTATCCTGTAGGTAGGGAAATGGGCAGACTAGGTGGGTCAAGCAGTCCTTATCTGCCGTCAAAGTATATGTTTCTGTGTAATGACTACTCGTGACAGTGAGATGATTCTCATTAGTATCTGCCTAGCTGTGAAACACTGGGCCATTGTGCTTAATCCCTCCCCAGCAGTGAGGGTATTTCCAGCATGAACAATAAACTAGTAGGAGGAAGTAAGAGTGCCTGACATTTTTAGAGAGGTTCTTGCCAGCACCACATATCACACAGGCTCAGTGCTCATCGGTATAATTAATTATTCCATGGTACAATCCCAGTTGTAAGAGCCACACAGTATGTGGCTTTGAGTTCATATAACTAACAAATATTTCACAGTGTAAGGTATGGAAGTCCTTGCTGATAAAACTGCCTTTGGGAGGCAAGCAGTTTGGGATGTTACATTGTTACAGAGCAATTGAAGGTCAGGAGGGACTCTAGGTTAAGCACGTTCACCCTCTCCCAATTCATAAACAGGGGTGAGCCACTATGCTGTGCAACATGCACAAGTTTATGGGATTTGTACCCACTGTTCTACCCAGAGTTACCAGCTAGTCCTTTGGTAAGCACAGAATTGTCTAGGATCACCCTGTTACTGTGTTATGTTGAAGGTGGTTATAATGAGTGTTGATAAAAGCAAAAGTCAAAGCCTAGTAACCTGATTTTAGAAGCAGCGTTCTAAGGGAAGGCTTTATATGGAGAGCCCAATGTACTTGAGACCTTGTTAGCTAGCTTTTTCTCCTAGCTCTGTCTCAGTCTGCTATGTAGGTGGGCACCTCCCAGCCCCCAGCTTTCTTACCTTATGGCTTATACCCTGTGGTGGGTGTCACAAACCAATTTAGCAGCTCAGCCCTCTACTCCCAAAGTGCCAACCTCTGAGCATAGAATTGTGAACAGTTAACAGAACAAGGTAACCCTCTTGTCTGTTTTGTGGGTTCAAGTTGCCTTAGTCCCAAGTTCTGGAGGGATTCAAACTGATAACCTCTTGTTGGTGTACCCAATTGTCAGGCTCAGATAATTCTGTCTTAGGGGGACCAGATATCTTTGCCTATGGGCACCTAACCAGGTATTTCAAAATGAACCCTTAGAACTCTATGCAAGACATAGAGAACTCTGACGTGTTTCCCAGTTTGGTACCACAATAAGCCCATGCATAGTGTCAACTATAACTATCTAAGCTTCACTTATATAAAAAGAAGTTTCAAGGTACACCAGAAAGTTTCTGTTTTTAAAATATATCGCTTTATTTTAAAATAGGTAAAGTAGGAAAACAGTAAAATACAGAACAAGATATCCCAACACATGCAGCCTTAAAAACAAAACAGGTTTAAAAGGCAAATTCCTACAACACATACACTCACACTGGTCTTACCTAAGGTCCTTACTTTATTAATCTTTCAGTGCTTCGATGTTCTTCTTTTCTCAGTCAATAAATGAATGTTTCTGTGTAAGGTCTGCTCAGTATTTTTAAAAGCAGTCTTGAGCCGGCCTTCTCTCTGAAGTCACCTAACTCCCAGGTCGCACCTGTAAAAAAGCTTTCAGCTTAGTGTGCTACTCCTGGTTAAATAACTAAATAAAAAAAAAACTCCGCCTTTGTGTATTAAAATTTATATTTTATAATACAGGATATCCTACTAAGATATTTAAAAAAATAATAGGTGACATAAATGTGACTTGCCAAAACCGGTCTGTGGTCTGCTTCACATAGACATCAAAGTCTCTTTGATGTAATTCACTGGATAACCCCAAACAAATGCATACTGGACTTCCTAATTTAGTCTGGGACCTGCTTCACCCAGACACCAAAGACTCTTTGATGTATTTACTGGCTATCTTGTGAGACACCCCAACACATGCATATTCTTCCTCCATGACACCTAGTACAAATCAAAGGATTTCCCTGAGGACATCATGAATGGATATTTTATTTCTGGGGCTTCAAAGAAAACTTAACAAAGTAATTGCATTTCAGATATCTGCAGTTTAAGCTACCTCCTGTCCTTTGAACTTATCCCTGGGGGATTTGATGTGTCAATTTCAGCAAGACAGTATTTCCTCCTGACAGACATTCCCTTACATATTTTATTTTGCAGAAAAATATCATATTGAAATCAGAACCAGCTGTCCACGTTCCACAATCCTCTCCACCTAGACTGAATTTGGGGGGTCTATCACCTGCATGGGATGAGCTTCCCAAATCGGTTCACTCATACACACGAGACAGCCCATCTGCGTTCTGATTGGTCGCTCCAGCCCTAGAATGTTCATGTCATATCCTTGCAAAGCAAGTCTCCATCTTAGCAATCGACCATTGTTTTTCCCCATCTGCATCAGCCAAACCAGGGGATTGTGGTCAGTCTGCACCACAAAATGCTGCCCATTCAAGTATGGCTCCAATTTTTTTTAGGGCCCACACTATGGCAAGACACTCCTTTTTCACTGTGGAGTATGCCTGCTCCCTAGGAAGTAACTTTTTACTCAGGTAGGCTATTGGGTGATCCCTCCCTTGGCTGGATGTCTGATTCAGTACTGCCCCAATACCCACGTCTGAGGCGTCAGTCTGAACTATAAAGGGTCTGCTATAGTCAGGACTTGTCAAAACAGGATCACTGCACAGTGCCTCCTTTAGTTTGGAAAAGGCTTCCTCACAGGCTGGACCCCAGGTAATTTTCTTGGGCATCCTTTTCTTTGTTAGGTCATATAGGGGAGCAGCCAGGGCACTGAAATTGGACACACATTTTCTATAGTACCCTGCTGTCCCGAGAAAACTCCTGACCTGCTTCTGAGTTTCTGGTCTGGGCCATGCCCGGATTGCTTCTATTTTTATTTGGTTAGGACAGAGCTGTCTCTGGCCTACCACATGCCCAAGGTATGCCACCTCTCCCATGGCCACCTGGCACTTCTCAGCTTTGACAGTGAGCCTGGCCCTCTGTATCCTGCCCAGCACTTCCCTAAGGTAGGATAGGTGTTCCTCCAAGCTGGTACTAAAAATGGTAATGTCATCCAGGTATGCCACAGCTTACTCCTCAGCACCATTTAACACCTGGTTCACCAACCTTTGGAAAGTGGACTGGGCGTTCTTCATTCCAAAAGGCATTACTTTAAACTCAAATAAGCCTATCAGAGTGATGAAGGCTGACCTCACCCTAGCTCTGTCCATCAACTCTGCCTGCCAATACCCCTTCGTCAGGTCAATGGTCGTAAGGTAGGTCGCCCCTCCCAACTTGTCCAGGAGTTCGTCTGTCCGGTGGGCGTCTGACTTTGTGACTGCATTCAGTCCACGATAGTCTACACAGAAATGAGTCGAGCCATCTGGCTTGGGTAGAAGGACTATGGGTGAGACCCAGGGACTGTGGGATCTCTGGATTACCCCTAGATCCTGCATCTCCACCACTTCCCTCCTAATGTCTTTTTGGACAGCCTCTGACACCTGATATGCTGTCTGCCGTATGGGCGTCTGTGTCCCTGTCTCCACATCATGTGTCGCTAAGGGGGTTAGTTCAGGCTTGGTGCTAAACAAGGGGGCAAAGTCTGCTAAAACCTCACTTACTTTCTGGATCTGGCCCAGGGTCAGCTGGGGAGACAATTTTACTGCCTCCACAGAGGACTCCCACTTACTCTCTTCCAGCAAGTCCAGAAGGGGGTTTCCTTCGTCCGTCCCCTCCTTATGACTACACACTGCAAACACCATGTCAGCCCTATTTGCATATGGCTTCATCATGTTGACATGGTACATCCTTTCTGTCTGATTACGGTCAGATAACTCCACAATGTAGTTCACATCATTTACCTTCCTGACCACTTTGTACAGTTCTGCCCACTCAGCCTGCAGCTTGTCTTTCCGGACTGGAATAAGGACTTTGACTTCCTGACCCACCATGTATGAGCGAGCTCTGGCTCTGTGGTTGTACCACACTTTTTGTTTCTGTTGGGCAGCTGCCAGGTTGCTCTGGGCTGTCCCCATAAGCTCCTTCAGCCTTTACCTAAACCTAAGGACATAATCCACAATGGGAGTTCCCTGGGTGGTGTGCTTGCCTTCCCAGTCCTCCTGGATCAAGTCTAGGGGCCCACGTACCTGGCATCTATATAAGGGTTCGAAGAGGGAAAATCCTGTCGACTCTTGGGGCACCTCCCTGTATGCAAACAACAGGTGGGGAAGGTATTTCTCCCAGTCCCTCCTATGCTGTTCAGCAAATGCCTGGAGCATTGACTTTAGGGTACCATTGAATCGTTCCACAAGCCCATTGGCTTGTGGGTGATATGGTGTCGTGCATCTCTGCACCACCCCACACTTCTCCCATAAACATTTCATCAGGTCCAACATGAAGGAACCCCCTCAATTGGTGATTACCTCCTGTGGAAACCCAACACGGGAGAAAATCCCAAGTAAGGCATCTGCCACTTTGCCTGCCCTCAGAGAGGATATGGCGTTTTCCTCTGGTTACTGGGTGGCAGAATCCACCACAGTCAGGATGAATCTCTTCCCTGAGGAGCTGGGGGTATTTAAAGGCTCCACAATATCCATTCCCACCCTCTGGAATGGCTCTTCCACTATGGGCAATGGAATCCAGGCAGCTTGAGTTTTCTTGCCCGCCTTCCCTATTTCTTGGCACCGGTGACAAGACCTGAAATATTCCTTCACCTGCTGGGTGAAGTTAGGCCAGTAGAAATTCTGGGCCAACCGCTGCATTGTGTGTGCAATTCCCAGATGACCAGACAAGGGAATATCATGGGCAATCTTGATCAACTGCTCATGATACCCCTGGGGAACGACAAGCTGCCTGCCTAGCATCCTTCCGTCTGTCTGTACTGCTTGAGTATGCATAAGTCCATTTTCCAATAAACATTATGTCTGCTGTCACCTCTCTGTGCTCCATTAGAGTCTGCCCAAGCCCTCAGCTTCTCTAAACTGGGGTCACTCCTCTGAGCAGCTGCAAACCCCTCAAACAGTCCCAAGGCATGGGACAGGTCCCCTTCAGTCACTAAACTAGGGTCCCTAGCACTAGCATCAGGGACCTCAGGATCACTGACAATCCCAACCCTCTGACAAGGGGTCACCCCTTCCTCTTTGGAGTAACCCTCTGTAGCTATGTGTTACTTGCAAATGGGGAAATTTCTACCCCCTTTTTATCAGTCTCCCCATCTGGAGACACAGGCTGGGGAACCAGCCTCTCAGTGGTTTCCAGACTGATTTCTGTGGGGTTCAGGGAACTGCTATTTTCCCTTACTGCTTGGCTACGGGTAACTTCACATACCAACCCCTGCTGGAGATTGTTACCCAGGATCACATCCACTGCTAATGTTTTGGCTACAGTCACCTGTTGCACAGTTCCCCCTGTTTCACCCCAGTCCAGGAGAACACTGGCCAGTGGCAATGTTTTCTCTTCACCCATGAACCCTTGGACAGTGGCATATTTATTGGGTATAAGCTGACCAGGCTGTACCAGATCCCCTTTTACCAATGTCAGGGATGCCTCTGTGTCCCTTAACCCTGTGTCTGTACACCATTCACCATGACTGGGTGCATGTGTTCCTTCATGTTCACAGGCATGCTTCCAGGGACACACAAACAACCCACTTCTTTTCTAGCACCCGGTTGTGTATTATGGATCACCTTTTTGGGACACTGTCTGGCAATATGCCCAGTTTCCTTACACGACCAACATTCAGTTCTTCTCTCAGAGAAATATTTTCTCTGAAACCTGGAGCTAACTGATTTCAGTGGAGGCAGTGAGGGTTTTAGCTACCCTGAAGGTGCACTTTTCCCTTTCTGCGCTGCCATGCTCACCCCATTCACTCTCAGAGCAGGTCTGCTCTTGGCATAGTGGTCCGAGAGTTCAGCAGCCTCTTGCACTGTTTTGGGATCTCGGTCCTCTAGTCAGGTTTTTAGCTCTGCTGGGCATGCCCAATAAAACTGTTCTAATAAAATCACATTTTCAATTTTATCAAGAGTTTGCCTCAATTCCTTCCCACCAATGTTTTAAAAACTGACGTTGTTACATGGCTAGCTCCTCATAGCTCATATCCGGGCTCCTCCTGAGCTTACAAAATTTAGCTCTGTATGATTCAGCAGTTAACTCAAATTTTTTAACAGTGCAGCTTTTAGCTTGCTGTAATCATTGCTGTCCTCATTGCCCATTTGACCCAGTGCATCCCGAGCTTTCCGGTAAGTAGCGGGGATAGCTGGAAGCTCCAGGACTCTCTAGGAATTTTGGCCTGAATACAAACTTTTTCAAAAGAATTTAAAAAGGCATCCATATCCTCCCCCTCTTTAAACTCAGCTATTAATTTGGAGTTCAGTTTGTAACCCAGTCCTGCAGTCCCAGTTAAACCTAAGCCACTTACCTGCCCTGGTGCCGCTGGTCAGAGTCATATCTTCTCCAGTTCATGTTGCCTCTGGTGCTCCTGCTCCTCACAGTCTGCATCTCAGCATTCTCATTCTCTCTTCTCTTCTGCAGCTCGCTGGTGCTCATGCTCCTCATGGTCTGCCTCCCTCTATTGTCACTCTGCCTCTTGCTGTTCCCTCTCTGCCTCTCATTGTTCCCACTCTGCCTCTTGGCTGTCTCACTCCCTCTCTTTCTGGAACTCCAGTTTCATCCTGCACAACTCAATTTGCAGCCTGAGTACTTCTGGATTCAAGATACTGGTGACCATCCCCTGCTGCTGTGGCCCTTCATTGACAGTGGCCCTGCTGTCCTTTTCAGTCACGGTCGGTGACTTGCTGCTCTGGGTATCTGCTACCATTAGGGCATCTATGAAGTTCTGCTTTTTGGCTATTACCTCAAACGGGACTCCTCTGTCCCCGCACAACTGCTTTAAGTATTCTACTGTGTGTCTGCTGTAGTTGGAAGCCATTTTTCCTGACTACTGCTACTCTGACTGGCACTTAGAAAAAAAAAATTAAATGGGTAGAAACTTGACTGTAAGCCAAGGGATATAGTTCTGTTTCCTTTTTTTTAAAATAAAAAAACTGCCTTTCTTTTTTCAAAGTGAGCTGAACAGTCTCAAGCTGACACACTGAACAATAAAGCTTATACTACCAAACTTTTTATGACACCACTGCCAACCAATCTGTCACTAACCCACTTAGCAGCTCAGTCCTCTACTCCCAAAGTGCCAACCTCTGAGCATAGAATTGTGAACAGTTAACAGAACAAGGTAACCCTCTTGTCTGTTTTGTGGGTTCGAGTTGCCTTAGTCCCAAGTTCTGGAGGGATTCAAACTGATAACCTCTTGTTGGTGTACCCAATTGTCAGTCTAAGATATTCTGTCTTTGGGGGGCCAGATATCTTTGCCTACGGGCACCTAACCAGGTATTTCAAATTGAACCCTTAGAACTCTATGCAAGACATAGAGAACTCTGACGTGTTTCCTGGTTTGGTACCACAATAAGCCCATGCACAGTGTCAACTATAACCATCTAAGCTTCACTTACATAAAAAGAAGTTTCAAGGCACACCAGGCAGTTTCTGTTTTTAAAATAAATAGCTTTACTTTAAAATAGGTAAAACAGGAAAACAGTAAAATACAGAACAAGATATCCCAACACATACAACCTTAAAAACAAAACAGGTTTAAAGGTGCAAATTCCTGTAACACATACACTCAGACTGGTCTTCTCTAAGGTCCTTACTTTCTTAATCTTTCAGTGCTTTGATGTTCCTCTTTTCTCAGTCAGAAAAATGAATGTTTCTGTGTAAGGTCTGCTCAGTATTTTTAAAAGCAGTCATGAGCTGGCCTTCTCTCTGAGGTCACCTAACTCCACCTTGGTGTATTAAAATTTATATTTTATAACACAGTATGTCCTGCTAAGATATTTAAAAAAATAATAGGTAACATAAATGTGACTTGCCAGTCTGTGGTCTGCTTCACATGGACATCAAAGCCTCTTTGATGTAATTCACTGGATAACCCCAAGAAAATGCATATTGGACTTCCTAATTTAGTCTGGGACCTGCTTCACCCAGACATCAAAGTCTCTTTGATGTATTTTTCTGTCTATCTTCGGAGACACCCCAACACATGCATATTCTCCTTCCTCCATGACACCTAGTGCAAATCAAAGGATTTCCCTGAGGACGTCATGAATGGATATTTTATTTCTGGGGCTTCAAAGAAAACTTAACAAAGTAATTGCATTTCAGATATCTGCAGTTTAAGCTACCTCCTGTCCTTTGAACTTATCCCTGGGGGGTTTGATGTGTCAATTTCAGCAAGACAGTATTTCCTCCTGACAGACATTCCCTTACATATTTTATTTTGCAGAAAAAATATATTGAAATCAGAACCAGCTGTCCATGTGCCACAGTGAGGTCTGAGAGGAGACTTCCTAAAGAATACATCTGGTTGGGCTGCAAGATCCATGGCCAAAGGGGTCTGAGAGTATCCATTACTATTCTGACTGGGACAGGATTTTCATATTTATTTTAGACCCGCCCACCTCCCCTGATATTGCAGTGTAATGCGGTGTAGTGTGATCAGTAGATATGTACCCTTCTTGAGGGAACAAGTTACCATGCCCACGGCAAAGGGCCATGATGGTGCTGGGCTGCAGGGCCAACCTTACTTGTGCTGGTGCAAGCATCATCAGTCTTCCCAGCCCTGGTCACCAGGTCCTTGGCTCTCTTCAGGGTTGGGTTGGGGTACAAGGGTCCATGTGGCAAGTAGATGCAGGGGCCTTTCTGGAACGTGAATAGGGAGAGGCTAGGGTGAGACACACACACACACACACACACACCAGTATTCCACTTAAATTTGCTGCAACAGCTCTGTGTTTGTATCTGACATTTACTTGTAGTGCCCCAAATACCTCAATATAGATGACAACTGCAAAGATTTTCAGAGTTTAGAAGTTGGCCAGGTATACAACAGAAGGGGGTCCACCTGGAAATTTCCGGGTATCCAGATGGGCCAGTGCAATTCTTTTTTTATTTTATTTATTTATTTATTTAAGTCACTGACTACAACCTATGAGCTGATTTACAGAGGTTCCATGTCAAAGAACAAATATAAAATGACATAATCAAATTGAACAGAATAAAGTTGTTGATTAACAACAGCAACAGTTATAAACACAAATTTCAATAAAGACTTAGTGAAGGCAACATAATTTAGCAAATAAGGGAGGAAAATATGTGTACTGGGAGGAAGGATAAGGGGGGTCAATGCGGGCAAAACTGATTCCCTTTATCTGGGGGAGTGGAGGGGATTGGGGAGCAGGGGTTGAAATTGAAAGTAAGGTGTTTATACATGGTGGGAGAGGACAAAAGAAGGAAGGTTGTGAAAGAGTGGACAGAGTTGGGGTGGGAAGGGGAAGAGGTGGGAAGGTTGGTGGAGAGTAGTATTGGAGAGGGTGAAAGGAGGAGAAAGGGGAACAAAGGTAGTGGGGAGATGTTGGTGAGAAGGCAGTAAGGTGATTAAGGATAGCTGCAGGGGAAGAGCTGGAGTTTGTAATGGAAAGATTAGGGTGGACATAAGCGGATGTAAAAGGGGCAAATTGAGGGGGTTTAGTGCTGGAAGGATTCATAGATTCATAGATTGGGTATGAATTCAATGAACCAGAGTCCTTTAATGAACTCGCCACTTCAGTGGTGGGAAAAATATTTTTGGTTCCCCATACACCTATCTAATCATTTTTTTTAAAGTATCCATGGTATTACTACTGACTATGCCTTTTGGTAGTGTGTTCCATCTATTAATGACTCTCTGTGTCAAGGATTTGCTTCTTCTTACTGTAACTGATCGATCACCTAGTAATTTCATTCAGTATGATCTGGTCTGCTCTCTACCAGTATGTCTTGTTAGTCCAATAGTACTTAATTCATGTGATTTATTTATGTATTTAAAAATCAAGCACAAATCATCCCTTATGTTTCTGTAGTGGCTTGAGTACAGGTTTAGCATTTCCAATCTTGTACCATATTCAAGGTGTGAATATTGCCTGATTTTTTTTTGGTAAGTCTTCTCTGTACTTTTTCTAGCAGTTTCTTATATTTAACATCTTGTGGAGCACAAAATTTGGCACAATATTCCAGATGTGGGCGTACCAGAGTGGTGTAAAGTGGAAGTATTATGGTTTTATCTCTTGTTATTTCCAAATACACATCCTGTAAACATTTGACATTTCTTTACAACCTCATTATTATGTCTAATGAAAGACAGGTCATTAGTGATTAACACCCCAAGATCTTTCTCTTCTTCAACCTCTGTTAGTTTATTATTATCAATAGTGTATGTATATATAGGGGGTGGGTTTCCCTCCAAAATGCATAACCTTGCACTTTGAGATGTTAAACTCCATTTTGTTGGTTTTTGCCCATACAGCTAATTTATCTATGCTTTTTTGAAACATCTTAGTGTCATTTAAAGATGATACATAACTTCCTACCTTACAATCATCTGCATATTTTCAAATCCAGATGTTGTCTGTAGGTTGCAGGGTAGATATCATAATGTTGAAAAGAATTGGGCCCAAGATTGAGCCCTGAGGAAATCCACTAGTAACCTGGCCGGGTCTGGAATAGTGTCCTTTAATTGACACTCTCTGAGTTCTGTTCATCAGCCAGGACTCAACCCATATTATATTTGTGTGTACTTTCAATTTACATAATTGTCCAATAGTATTGTATATGAAACTTTATTAAATGCCATAGCGTAATCTAAGAACACTACATCCACTGGTATGCCGGCGTCCAATGCTGCGCTGACAGGGTCAATAAGTGAAGGAGATTGGTTAAACAGGGCCATCTAGAGACAAAGCCATGTTGTGTAATATCCTTGGTTCCTGTATTTTTTATGTGTGCTATTAATTGCTTGACTAATAGTCTTCCCATAATTTTACCCAGCGCCGATATTAAGCTGATCGGTCTATTGTTGACTACATGGTCCCTATTTCCCTTTTTGAATATTGGAGTCACAAAGGCTCCAATCCTCTAATGTTTTGCATTCAGATAGGGATGTATTGAATAGTAAGGTAAGAGGCCTGGCTAGTTCAATAACTAACTTTTTTTAAAATTGATTTGTTTTACCATCTGGTCCTGGGGCACTTGACGTCTTCAAAGTATGAATAGAATCTGTAATTTCTTTTATGTCAAATAGCACAGGAGGTTTTATAGGTTCAGGGATCTGTATTGGCACACTATTCTTTGTGTTATATGCACTAATAAAATAATCATTCAGAGTGTTTGCCATATCTGTTTCATTAGTGATAATTCTGGTTGGTGTATGTAAGGGGCCTATAGATGTTTACTTTCCCTTTGGTGATCCCACATATGAAAATAATTGTTTTTTATTATCTTTTACTTGTTTGACCAGCTCCCTTTCTAGTTTAGTTTCAGATTTCTTAATGCTTTTAGTTTCTTTAGCTAATTGCTTAAATTTCCTTCAATTTGAATCCGTAGGCACTGATTTGTATTTATTATAATATTTTTGTTTCTTTCGTATTGATTTTTTTATTTTAGAGTTCCACCACAGAGGGATTCTTTTTGAGTTTTGATATTTACTTCTTGTTTTTAATGCAGTGATTTATATGTTTATGACAAATAGCCCATACAGATTTAAAATCTTTTCCCTTTAGTTACTGTTTCCAATTCCATGTTTTTAAATAATGTTTTATACTATTGTAATCTGCATTTTTGAAATCTTTAAACTCAGTTTTATCTTTGGTTAGTTGTTGTTTAATTGCATACTCATAATAGTTCATATTATGGTCACTGTCTGCCAATGGTGATAATATTTTTATATTGTTAATATTTTCTGGCATGTTTGTAAGTACCAGATCTAAGACATGATTTCCTCTTCTAGGTATAGTTATTAATTGATCTAGATTTAACAGTGCGAGTATTTCAATAAAACTTTTTTCTACAAAATTAGTACCTGAGGATGATTTTCAACAAATACCAGGGAAGTTGAAATCACCCATCAAAACAGTTTCTCCAGTTGTATCTGCTGTTTCTAATGCTGTCAAAAATAAGTCATTTTCAATTTGGGTATACTTTGGGGGGTGGGGGCGATAGACTAATCCTATTTTGAATAAATTGGTGGACGTTTGTAGTTGATACCAGCATAGTTCAAGGCTGGGATTAATAGTATTAGAGTCTGATTCTACAGCTAGGATGGTATATTTTACATAGAGGGCAATTCCGACCCTAGTTGTAGGTCTATTTTTATTTATTAGATTATAACCATTAATGTTGGTGTTCCAGTCACCTTCGGAAAACCAAGTTTCAGTGACTGCACATACATCAATATCATAATGACTTAGGATGAATCTAAGTTCCTCTATTTTGTTTCTCAGACTTCTTGTGTTGAGGAGTAAAATCTTTAGTTCATTTTTTGAGGTTATAACATTTTCCCTTGATAACTGCCTTGTCAACTTATTGGTTTCCTCAAGTAATAGGTTTTTATGGGTTTTAGAAACATCCTGTTGATTGGTTTTATTAGTGTTGTCTGATGTTTCTACCCCCTATTTATCTATTTAAAGTTGTGTTAATGCAGTTTGTGATATGTTCTGCTAGCAATTTGTTACCCTGTTTATTTAGATGCAGCCCATCCCAGCAATAAAGGCTGCTGTTAACATCAAATGATTGCCAATGTGTTATACATTGCATGTTTTGTTTGGTGCACCATTCCCTGATCCACTAATTTATTTCTTTTATTTTTTTATATTTTTGTAAGTGCAAGGTAATGCACCTGGGAAATAAAAACCCAGGAGAAGAGTACACAATTGGGGGTGAGATACTGACAACAACAAAAATAGAAAGGGACCTGGGGGTAGTCATTTCAGATGACCTAAAGGTGGGCCAGCAATGTGAGACGGCAGTAAGGAGGGCTGGGGGGATACTGGGATGCATAGGGAGAGGCATCACCTGTAGAAAACAATAAGTGGTTGGCCCTCTGTACAGACAGTTGGTAAGACCACATCTGGAGTACTGTGTACAGTTCTGGAGACCCCATCTCCGCAAAGACATAGACAGGGTGGAGGCTGTCCAGAGGAGGGCAACCAAAATGGTGCAGAATTTGCACCAGAAGACATATGAAGAAAGACTAAAGGAGATTAAGATGTATAGCCTTGAGGAAAGGCAAGAGAGGAGGGACATGATAGAAACTTTCAAATACTTCAAGGAAATCAACAAAGTCCAAGAGGGTAGCATCTTTCAGAAAAAGAGATGTGCAAGAACAAGGGGGCACAATTTGAAGATAGAGGGGAGACAGCTCAGAGGTAATGTGAGGAAGTATTTCTTCACAGAGAGAGTTGTAGATGCATGGAATGGCCTTCCTGAAGAGGTCTTGGAGTCAAAAACAGTGGGGGAATTCAAGAAGGCATGGGACAGACATAAGGCAATTCTAGTGCGGGGTAGGAGGAAGTAGGCTGTTTGTTAACTAGGATCTGCAGGTTATCAGTTAGGTAGGGGAAATGGGCAGACTAGGTGGGCCAAGTGGTCATTATCTGCCATCAAATTTTATGTTTCTATGTTTTCTATGACAATATGAAGCTCCTGGTATGGGGAGAATTTCTGAAATGACAGGGGTGCAGCCAAGATTGATTATTTTATTGGTCAAATTAACAAACTCCTGTTTTATTTTATGTAAGGGTTCATGAAATATTGCATTAGCTCCCACAAGAGTTATCACAAGAGTGTTTGTAGGTGCATTTTTTATTATATTATCCAACATGTAAGTGATATTCTCTATCGTGGCTCCCCTAAAACTTGATAAGGTTCTGGTTGCTTTATCAAGTTCACCTATACTGTGGCCTAGGTGTTTTAAAATTGAGTCTCCCAGTACGTAGATTTCAGTACTGGTACTACTGGAAACCACAGGATATTTGTTTACATTGATAAGGGGGTCAAAATGGTTCAGTAAAGGAATCTGAAATTGATTAGGCCTTCTACCCTTTTTTGCCATTTTAGACGCATGAACTAAGTACTACCCATCCTCTGGATTTTCACTATTATCTGGCTCCCTGCTTCTTTTTTTATTTCTTTTTTTTCCCAGTTTTATGTTTGTACCTTGGTTAGTCTTAGTGCTGGCTTATTTTTAGATTGCACTGGGGATTCATATGGCTTTGGGTCTAGACTCTCTGTGATTTTATTTGCATCAAACTGACTTATTGACTTGTAGCTCATTATACCTTGAAATCATTTCTTGCTGACTCTGTTCTAATACTTTGAGCCTGTCACCAAAAGTGTTTATTTTTTTTAGCATGTCAGTGTTCTGTTTACACTAGTCACAAGTAAGTACATATGTAATTTTGTAGCTGTCAATAAGCTTATACATTAAACAGGACACACATTGTTTTAATTGAGTTCCATCTTTGGCAGATATACAGGAGTCCATCTTGGGATTCAATATAGTGTGCCAACAAAATGGTTGAAATCCAATTTAATGTGACACTCACAGACTGCAGCTACTATGAACCGGAACCAATATTTTAATCAGAACAACTCCACAGCTCGGTTTCTAAAGAACGTTAACAAGCAGAAATAAGCAACCTCAGGGTAATACTGCTATTATTACAATTTTTGATTGTTAGACATTGGCAATATCAAACACTAAATTACTGCCACAGAGTCCTAATTGTATATTTTTAGTCGTCGGATGTTTGCCTGCTTCCTTGTTAAATCTTTTTCCCGGTGCTATACTTCTCCCTATACTCACTAGACACGTGCTATGACACGCGTGTCTTTACGCACATCTTGGCATGCTGGATTCGCCTCCCCTACTTGGCAGGCTATTATAAGCATGGAGTCGGAAGTGTGCTCAGGTGTTAGTTAACCCGCACATTCACACAAAATATCAGGAAGATATTTAAAAACTGGAGCTTCCTAATACTGGGAAGAACAATGTAGAGAGGAACCAGCATCTGCTTTAAAGGAACCACTTCAATTAGTTTTTGCTCCAAACCAATGTTCAAAAAGGTAGGCCCAACATGTTCACGTTTCATGTGATAAATTTATTATTGCGCAAATCACATCAAGCAAAAAAACTCACGTTTAACAGCTACGTATGAAAGATATCCACAAAATTCACAATATCCAAAAGAGTCCACAGAATGTCCATATATTGTCCATAAATGTCCATGAATCTACAGACGTAAAATCAAACAGGCCTGCAAACAGGCCGGCAGGAAGCTTCTGCTGCAAGGCTGAGGGGCACATCCACATCACCTGATGCATTCCACAATTGGCTTTCTCAAAGGCTGACATGTAAGAGTTTCCAGCTTCCTTTTAAATGTGCTTTTTAAAGAGACAGTACACTCAAAATACATTATATGAACAAAGTGCATAAGTGCTCAACCAAATGCAAACAGCATTACATATATCAAAAATGTATTTAATATATCACAACAATTAGACAGGTAGAAACTGTGCCTCATGTACTTAATATGGCACCAGTATTCAAATACAGCACACAAATCCCCATGAAAATATCACATGGCAACTTCTTTCTATCATATGAGCCTGACTTACCCTGGTAGGTCAAAATCAGTTTTTTAGTACTGAACTGAAAGATAGAAAGATAGAGGAAGTTATAAATATAGCCACAACACTAATAGAATCAACATTTTTTTAAATTTAACACCAACTTAAGAAATAATAAATAAAATACATCTAATCTACTTCTTTTTAAAAAAAGGTTTAATTTCAATTCTGTCATTTAAATCTGGGGCACACTTAGCTTTCATTGAGAAAATCCAGTATTGTTCCCTCCTGAGAAGTAAGTTATCATAATCACCACCTCTCTTTGTTATGATTTGTTTCTCTATAGCTGTAAATAGGAAACTTACGTTCACTCCGATTCCTAACTTTTGCAATATGCAAAGCTAATGCATTTGTGATATCATTATTCAGAATTGCCCAGCATGTTCTCCAATTCTAATCTTAAAGGGACATTTTGTTTTCCCTATATAGAATTGTCCAAAAGTGCATTCTGCCATGTAAATTACCCCAGGAGTATTACATGTAACAGTCCCTCTAACCTCTAACATCCCTTCCAGTAGCATGATTTTTAAACCACTTTGTATTTTTGACTAAAGGACAATATTTACAATTACCACCTCTATTGCACCCCCTTCCCTTTCTGTGAGCCAATTCCTTGGCTTATCAGGGAAGGGTTGGACAGAGTGAACAACAACATCTTTAATATTTTTACCTTTACGGTATACCATTGTAGGACCATTCTCTCCTATTCCTTTCAAGTTTGGATCCATCAGTACTAAATGCCAATGCTTTTGAATGATTCTTGTAATATTTTTTGCCTGTGGACTATATGTAATTACAAAAGTCATCTGAGGGTCACATTTCTTATTTCGCTGTTTATTTACCAGAAGTGATTCTCTTGAAAGTGAATCCACTTCTTGTTTAGCTTTTGTAAGAATCCCTGTGTTGTATCCTCTGTCCAATAGCTGTTCTGACAGTTCCTGCACTCTCTTATTATAGTCAGTCTGGCTACTGCAATTTCGCTTTGTATGGACAAACTGTCCTTTTGGTATCGCTCTTACCACATGTCTGGGATGGGCACTACTGGCAAGCAGCAATGTGTTTCGGTCAGTCTTTTTCCTAAATAAATCAGTCTGAACTCCTCCCTTTCCATCCTTAAAAATTCTCAAATCAAGGAAGCTTATTTCTTACTGACTAAAGCTGGCACTGAAACACAAGTGATCATTACTTTTTTCTAAGTATCTTATAAATTCAAAAAGTTCTTCCTCTCTTCCCTTCCACACCATGAAGACGTAGTCAATAAAATGTCTCCATAAATCAATTTTTTGAAGGTAGGGATTATTTTCAGTTCTTACTGTTTCCAATTCCCCCTTTGCCATATATAAATTTGCATAATTTGGTGCCATACTGGCACCCATAGCTGTTCCCACTTTTTACAAATAAAAATCATTTTTGTAAAAAAAGTATTAAATTCCAACACAGATTTTGTAAGTTGTATTAATACATCTGTAGATGGATCCTTATTTTCTCTCTTGTTTAAATAAAATTCTAAGGCACTCAAACCTTCCTTATGTGGAATATTGGAATGCAGAGATTACACATCCAGTGTTACCAGAAGACTATTGTCCTCTATTGCCAAATCTTCTAGTATAGTCAATATGTCTCCTGTGTCCTTTGTGTAAGAGGATATTTCCCTGACCAAATCCACAAGAAAAAATCAACATATTTTGCCAATAGTTCCGTTAGACTACTGTTATCTGAAACGATAGATCTACCAGGAGGGTTAACCATATTCTTGTGTATTTTGGGCAAAATATAGAAAGTGGCTCTCATGGGATACTCTACTGTCAAAAACTCATATACCTGTTTGGTTATTTTATTTTCCTCTTTTACTTTTAACAGGTATCTGTCAATTTGTTTTTTGAACAAAGGGATTTTATCAGATTTCAATTTCTCATAATATACATCATTAGGCAGTTGTCTCAGAACCTCAGTATCGTATTTCTTCCTATCCAGTATTACTATTGCTCCCCCCTTGTCTGCAGCTTTAATAGTAATATTTTTGTTGTTGCCCAAATTATTCAAGGCATCCTGTTCCTGTCTGCTCATGTTATGATAATAGTACAAGTCAACGTCATTGTTTAGCACTGCCGAATCTTCCTCACAACATTTCCCAAACATTTGTTATGCTGCAGACATGGGGGGGGGGACAAAAAACAGAACATGGTTTAAAAGTATCAGATACATTATCATCTTGTTCAGATCCTGAGTCATGTTCTGTCCTTTCTGTTCATATGCCAGAGTCCAAACCCCTATGAAAAAATGCATTCAAACTTAGATTATGCACCAATTTGTTAAGATCTAATACAGTGTCAAAATGGTTAAACTTTTTGTTGGGGTATATGAGAGACCCCAGTTCAATACCTTTAACTCCAGGTCACTCAACTGATGCTGTGAGATATTCTCCACATTTAGTGGAACCTCCCTTGTCTCCATCTACCTCTCCAACCCCTGCTGTTGGAAATTCATCTTCTTGAATCTCTTTCTGCAAACAGGCAGGCAAGAAGCTTCTGCAGCAAGGTTGAGGGACACATCCACGTCACCTGATGCATTTCACAAATGGCCTTTAAAAACACACCACAGTATTCACAACAGTTAGAGAACTGTACAGAAAATGTGTTAACGTATGATAAGAAGATTAAGAATATTAAAAAAACTAAATCTGATTGAGATGAAAGAGATTCCAAAAATGGAAGAGTCTTTAACTGGACTGCACCCACGAATGCTGGGACTGAAAATCAACAAGGAACAGCATCTGGGGACAGACAGAAAACCATCTTTCCTACAAGATCTGAGGAAATAGATCAAGAACAAGATCATTTTGTAGGGGAGGAAGAAGAAGGATGTGCCACATTACCCGAACCCCCACTGCCTATACCTTGTAGGAGTCATGATGTGAAAAGACAAAATATGGGAAATTTAAACGCACAAGATGAGGTGACAGAAAAAGATTCAAGAAGATGAATTTCCAACAGCAGGGGTTGGAGAGGGAGATGGAGACAAGGGAGGTTCCACTAAATGTGGAGAATATCTCACAGCATTAGTTGAGTGACCTGGAGTTAAAGGTATTGAACAGGGGTCTCTCTTATACCCCAACAAAAAGTTTAACCATTTTGACACTGTATTAGATCTTCACAAATTGGTGTGTAATCTAAGTTTGAAGGCATTTTTTCATAGAGATTTGGACTCTGACATACAAACAAAAAGGACAGGAAATGACTCAGGATCTGAGCAAGATGTTAATGTATCTGATACTTTTAAACCATGCTCCGTTTTTTGTGGCCCCCATGTCTGCAGCACTACAAATGTTTGGGAAATGTTGTGAGGAAGATTTGGCCGTGCTATAACAATGAAGCTGACTTGTACTATTATCATAACATGAGCAGACAGGAACAGTATGCCTTGAATAATTTGGGCAACAACAAAAAGATTACTACTAAACTGCAGACAAGGGGGGAGCAATAGTAATACTGGATAGGAAGAAATACGATACTGAGGTTCTGAGACAACTGTCTAATGATGTATTTTATGAGAAATTGAAATCAAAAAACAAATTGATGGCTACCTATTAAAAGTAAAAGAGGAAAATAAAATAACCAAACAGGTATATGAGTTTTTGACAGTAGAGTATCTCACGAGAGCCACTTTCTATATTTTGCCCAAAATACACAAGGATATGGTTAACCCTCCTAGTAGATCTATTGTTTCAGATAACAGTAGTGTAACGGAACCATTGGCAAAATATGTTGATTTTTTGTTGTGGATTTGGTCAGAGAAATACCCTCTTACATAAAGGACACAGGAGACATATTGACTATACTAGAATATTTGGCAATAGAGGACAATAGTCTTCTGGTAACACTGGATGTACAATCTCTGTATTTCAATATTCCACATAAGGAAGGTTTGAGTGCCTTAGAATTTTATTTAAACAAGAAAGAAAATAAGGAACCATCTACAGATGTATTAATACAACTTACAAAATTTGTGTTGGAATTTAATACATTTTTTTACAAAAATGATTTTTATCTGCAAAAAATGGGAACAGCTATGGGTGCAAGTATGGCACCAAATTATGCAAATTTATATATGGCAAAGTGGGAATTGGAAACAGTAAAGAACTGAAAATTATCCCTACCATCACAAAATTGATTTATGGAGAAGTTTTATTGATGACGTCTTCATGGTGTTGTTACACGAGTTCTCTGCACCCTAATTGGTACCCTCAGAGGTACACCGCAGACAGCTAGTGCTTAAGTATATGTTATACTAACATATAGGGCTAAGGGCATCCACCGTACAAGAGTAGATGTCAGGATATGAATGCATATTGTTGTAATACACTTTGCTTGCTAATACATATATTCTTTTATGTATTTTCTGTGTATTTCTTGCTTGTAAGATGCCAAGACACCTGTGTCCTTGGAATAATTATAATATGTAAGTTGGCATTGCCACCTTTTGGTGATTTGTACTACTACACTGAGTTATGTAAGACTCTGTATAAGAACTCTTTTGTTCACAAACTGATGACTATACAAAATTGTATAATGTTATCTTGGACTGTGGAGCCACCTCTAATTTATCCCAATAGGCCTCATCTCTGTAACTAGAAGTGTTTCTATCTTACAGTAACCACAGTAATTATCATAGGTATATAATGTAATACACTAGTCTTGTACCTCGGAGATCTCAGGAGAAACAGAGAAACCTCAAGGTATAGGGAACAATAGCACTGGCTTCCAGTTCGTATTGGTAAGAACTGCTTAGGACAACTGTGATTTGTCCTTTTGGTAGTAATAAACTCGTTTATTACTCTTATGCAACGTGTCTGTGTTTACTTGCATTCCCAATATTGCCAAGAACCTGAAAGTGAGGTTTAGACCTCCTAACAAATTAGCAACTGTGTGCAGGTGATATCTGGTGTTACAAAGTTTTCACTTGTTGCTACAACATTTGCCTTTCCCATGGGGACAGTAGGTGTACATTCTCATATCACCTCTCCCGTTTTAAAACCAGCTTGTAGTCACGTACAAAGTCTGGCTGTCATCGCTCCATAACAACTTTGATTTGTAAGTCTACAGCTTTTACAGTAGCCCAGCTGTGTATAAAGTGCTCCTGCTGTGGATTGATACACAGCACGGCGCCTTTTCCCCAGTTTGATTTTTCGTTCCCTCCCACAGAATGGCCACCGGATCAAACATCTGCGCAGAACTAAGACTCGATGTCTCGAACTTCCTTGCCTCCCATGGAGGATGGGCTGATTTCGCACGGGATGCAGGTCAGTCCGAAAACCCTATACTGGGGATTTCAACCCAGTACATGGAGATGAGACAATCAGCCAATAAGCATCAAGCTAAAGGGTTGATGGTCACGACTCTCTGTGCTGCTCGGGAAGCCTCCGAAGCAAGGTTTTGAACCCTTGATCTGCAAATTTCATCTCTTAAGCAACAAATGGGTTTGCAGGAAACAGAATGTGTTAGACTGCAGCAGAACTTGGAGTCTGAACTCCAAACTCTGTGGAATGAAAAGGATTCACTATTGCATCATTCAGCTCAAGCTGAAGAACAGGAACGGTGCATGTTGAAGCAGGAGTGTGAAAGTTTGAGACAGGATAAGGGACAGGCATTGCAAATGAATGATTTGCTAAGTGCTGCAAATGCTCAGTTTAGTGAGGAGATGGGTGAGCTACAGGACGAGATAAACCAGGTACATAATGACTTAGAAGTGTCTATCAGGGACAATCGCGAATTGAGCGCCACGTATAGAGTGTTGCAAAAGCAAAAGCAAGATGAGGTTGATATGAATGTTGCAAGTGTGAGTCATACTGAATGTCAAACCAAGATGGCAAAACTGCTCCATCAGCGGGAGGTTCTGGCTGGCCATGTTAAGGCAATGGGAGGCGTAGCCCCTGCCTTACATACGTCATCTGAAGGAGAGTTTACAGATGATGACATTTCTCAGTACAACACCCAGTCACACCCCTACTATGTCCCAGAGACCCCACCCAGCCATCCACAACATGGCGGGTCCCCACTACACCCTCACCATGTCATACGTCATCGATGTCATGATGCCCATCATGGGAGATGCCAACATTGAGGCCCTCATGATGGGGGGAGCAGGCCCAGGCCTGGTCCCGATGGCACCACCAATAGCTTTTATTAATGTGGAAGATAGGCATGAGATAGAAACCATGATTGAAACTGCTATAGGCAATGTACCTCTTCCTGAGAGAAGTAAACAGGCCATTAAAACCCAGATTAGGCAGCTCCTGCAAGAGGCTGGCACTCAGGAGGGTATTGTCCTCACTGCGGCTGAGGCTGCAGCTCGGGCTGCCCTAGATGGTGCTCGAGACAATCTACCTCTGCCTGATCAACCCAGTAACTCCCTACAAATGGCCTACTCTGTTCAGCAAATAGCTAACAGCATCAGTCGGATTAATCCGTCCGACAATCTCAGCTGTCACTTGGAAAAGGTGCGTTCTAAATGTGAGATGCTTAGCCTCACTGCAGAATACCAGGTCCAAATACTACGTCAAACCATTGATCCTAGTGTGTGGGCCAAACTCTCCGATGTCATCCGCCAGGATGGGAACGCTACCTTTGATGAGGTTGCAGCTGAGCTCATTTCTGCTCACAGCCCAGATGTAGTAGGAGTGATGCTTGCATACCCTGTAAAACAGAATGCAAAGGAAAGTCCAGCGACTTACCACCAGAGACTCTGGATGGCCTACTGAGCAGGAAAGTACTTGGCACAAGAAGCTGCGGATGTAGATCTTATCGAATATAAGACCCTGTTCCTTAGGAACATGATTCCAGATTCCAGCAGTACGAGAAAAGGTAGAGCCAACCACCTACCCGAATATGGATAGGTTTGCCAACATCCTTCAGAAAACCGAGAGAGTTTACCAACTCTGTATCTGTGATCTGGGCTCCGGTTCCAAGAAGGCAGCCACCGTGGAGCCTACTCCAGAGGCGATGACGCACTACATTGTGGAAAGGCAGGCCCAATACCAACAAGCCCATCCAGCTGATAACCAACACCCCCAACAGGCCCATCAACAACAACCACAACAGCAGTGGGATGGGAACTGGAATTGGCATAAGTATAAAAAGCATAAGGGTAAAGGTAAACCACAACAGCAAAGAACAGGGCCTTCATATAGGGAGATAGCCCAAGAGAATTGAAAATTCCAAGAGCTCCTGGGACAAGTGCGCTCTGTAGTGGATGCTGTTTCCGCATAGGTCCTAGTGGCGGTACAACCGGCAACCCAGGCCCCAACAGGTCATGGGAATACTGGTGGTGCAGGCCCTCAGGCCCATACAGGCTTGAACCCAGAAGCTCCTCTCTATATAGCATCAGTGCAGCATGGTGAAGTGATTCACAAGAGTCAGGCCCAACCTCTCCATGCTCCCAGCAGTACAGATTGACAATTACAGGCCCCAGTCCAGATTGTAAACAAGCTAGTCTTGGATACAAATGGAAAGTTCTGCACCAAGGCCGAGGTTGGGGGGCCACCTACTAATAGTCCTGCTAGATACAGGTGCAGCTGTATCTGTATTACATGATGAACATCTGGACACATCCCCTTGGTCCACCAGATGGAGGACCAACATGTCAGGAGTTGATGGTACTAGGCTACCTGCATACCGCTCTCTCCCCTACCAGTAGAGCTAGGCCATCTAAAGGCCTCACATACTTTCCAACTAATGGTATTGCATGATCATCCTAGTATCACAGGGATTGACTTCCTTGCGCCACACGGCTGTCTGGTGGACCTAGCTAACATGCTACTGATACAGATTTAGGGTCAATATCATACCGTTTTAATTCCTGATTCACATGTTGTGGCAACAATAACAGCCAATGATAAGGAGTATGACATCATAGATTTGTTCAAGACTCGTGAACTTTTCCCAAAGCTTCTTCCCATTTTGCAATGGCATTTGGAAGTGTTTGCAATTAACAAACATGACTGTGGCAGAATGCACACTGTCATCGAAGTGCCAGGCCCAGCACATGAGAGGCAAAGGCAATATCCTTTCCCAACTGAGGCCTTGCCTTCTCTTAGAGAAACAATCAAGTCTCTCCTCAAGCAAGGAGTAATCAGAACTTGTGTTTCCACTGCCAGCTCCCCAGTGTGGCTGATGAAAAAACCCACAGGCGCCTGGAAACTTACTATTGACTACAGGAAACTGAATCAGGTTACCCCCAGTTGTTCCCCAACTGTGGCATCAGCACCTGATGTACTACGACTCTTGACCCCTGACCTGAAATGGTTCAGTGCCCTGGACATTTCCAATGGTTTTTCATCATTATGATTGGCCCTTAAGAGTCAATATAAGTTTGCTTTCACCTTTGAAGGAAGACAGTACACATGGACTTGCTTGCCACAAGGATTCCATAATAGTCCAGCCGTGTTCCATCTGTACAAGATGGACGCCCTCAAGAGTTTCTCTACTCTCCAGTGTCTCTTGCAATATGTGGATGACCTGTTGCTGGCAACAGCCACACAGGAACATCATCTGGATCTCTTGGATGAACTACTGACTCTCATCTAGAGAGCAGGCTTGAAATGCAATCCAGCAAAAGCACAACTATGTCAGAAAGAAGTACTCTTACTAGATCTGAAAATAACTGACCAAGGTCAAAGCCCTACCTGGAAGAAGGTACAGGGATTGCAAGACTTGCCATTGCCCACCAGCGTGGCAACTCTTCGAAGGTTTCTAGGTATGGTGAATTATTCAAGAGATTTTATTTGTGATTTTGCTCAGAAAGCTGCTCCTCTGTATGAGCTACTCAAGAAGGACATCCTATGGACTTGGGGCCCTATACACATCCAGGCTGTGATGTCATTGAAGCAGGCCTTGGCCTCCACCCCAGCTCTGGTCAATCCCGATCCAGCACTACCATTCCATCTGGAATGTGCCACCTCTGACATTGCCATGTCAGCAGTGCTGGCCCAGAAGGTTCATGGCACCCTGAGACCCATTGCATATGCATCACATCTCTTGACTCCAATGGAGCAGAAGTACAGCCTTTGTGAAAGGAACCTTCTGGCCACCTACTGGGCTGTCAAGCACTTCCTGTATATCACTGGGTACTCCCCACTGATCATCAACACCAACCACACCCCAACTACCTTCCTGCTCTTGGACAGAGTGAAGGATGGTTCAGTCTCTAACACCAGACTGACACACTGGTCACTTCTCCTTCAGGATAGAGACATACAGGTACAACCAACAAAAATTCCATCTATGCTAGCTCATGGACTCCTCTTCCAATGAGAACCCCAGGACTGTACACTGCAGTCACCTGATCTTCCAGATCCAGGTCCTTTCCTCCCTGCCATGCCACAGATACTTGATAACACCTCTTTGTGTCACATTTTTACTGATGGTTCAGCATCCTACTGTCAGGGAGAACAAATTGCAGGGATGGGTATTCTAGTAATTTACCCTCATGGGAACACTGTCACAATATCTAAGCACTGTACTGTAGCATCATCACAATATGCAGAGATGGCAGTGGTGGCCTATGCCATCAAGTTCATCCAGTATGGAACCGAGGATGCCATCATTTTTACAGACTTTAATTGGGTTTTTTGTTCACTTACAGAGTTTATTCCCTTCTGGGAGAAGAACTCCTTCCTCTCCTCTGATGGCAGCCCAGTGAAGTACAAGGAATTGGTAATATTCATACATTCACTGGCACAGAAATTTGCACACAAGCTCTATATACATCAAGTCAAAGCTCATTCTCTTCATGGCCCCTACCATGCCTTCAATGACACAGCAGACACCCTTGCTAAGGAAGGGGCCTGAAGGGGGGGGACACCTGGATGATTGACCATCCAGAGGCCAATGCAGCCGTACAGATTGCAGCACTCAGGAATAAACCTGAACCTTCCCCCCCCTTGGACCTCTCAGCAGCCCAGCATATTGATACTGAACTCAAAGAAGTGTTTAGATTCCTTGATAAGGGTACCGAAGAGAAACTTCCCACACACAGCCCCTACCACAGGCATGGAGGTAAGTTATGCTTGTCACCAGATGATAAGCTCATCTCGTTCCAACCAGATGATTCCACAACCAAGTTATGGGTGGTCCCCAGACACCTAAGATCCAAATTCTTGCACCAAGTGCATGATACACCCACTGGTGGACACCAGGGAGTGGAAAATACCCTCCAAAGGCTCAAGACCACCGTCTGGTGGCCTGGTGTCACCAAAGGTGTTAAACAGTACATAGACAATTGTCTTGTTTGTGCAAAAAACAACCCCATCCCTACCGAATGAAATGCCAAACTCATACCACAATGACACTCTGGCCCTTGGCATGCCATACAGATTGATTTTGTTGGTTCCCTGACTAACACCAGCAGAAATAACAAGTACGCTCTTGTGATAGCTGATCTTTTCTCTAAGTGGGTTGAAGCTTTCCCCACTAAGACATGCACAACGAAGACCACTGCTAAAATCCTGGTAGAACAGATTTTCTCCAGGTGGGGCCTACCTCTTAAGATAGACTCTGACAAAGGAACCAGTTTTACAGGTGAGTTGATGAAAGAATCCCTTGAACTCCTTGGAGTTCAACAGAAGTTCCACATACCTTACCACCCCCAATCCTCAGGTCAAGTAGAAAGAGCCAACCGATGGATTAATCAAATGCTTTCCAAATTCACTGAGGACAATCCCAAAACCTGGGATTCCCTACTGTCATTACTCCTTATGGCAATTAGGGGTACACCTCAGCCATTACCTAGCTTACACCCTTTGAGGTGATGATTGGCAGACAGATGAGATTACCTGAACACTTGTTGTTTGACCTGCACGCCCCTACTGCAGACCGTGTGTATGTAGACCAATATGTGGAAAAACTCAGGAAAGACCTCATACACACTTGTATGCTGCTAACTGCATGGGCAAGGCCCAGCAACAATCCAAAATACAGTTTAACAAACAAGCACAAGAAGCGGATTGGCAGGTTGGAGATCAGGTAATGGTACTTCAATTTGCACATCCCACCCATTCCTTCTCCAATAAGTGGGAAGGCCCTTGCCTCATCGTCAACAAGATCAGTCCAGCTGTCTTTCAGGTTATACTCCTGCATAACAATAAGTTGACTGACAAATGGTTACATGCAAACCAGCTGAAACTGTTTAAAGGAGCCTAACTACTTTTCCTCACCCCACTGGGCGGAATAGTTCTAATGTACTAATCTTTGATTTACCTTGTCAGATGCACTGACAAGATATCTATCTTGTTCCATTATCTCCTCATCTCCGGCATTATCCCATGCATCCAAGGCAAGGTACCGAACCTCCTACAACACCTCGATCCTCCAGCATCTCCTCCAGAGGGAATATCCATCAATATACCAGATAGTCTGATCGCTGTCCAGGAAGGTTCTGATGCTTACCTCACTGCCTCGGTTGTTGCTCCTGATAAATCTACCCTACAAATTGAGTGGCAAACCACATCACAAGGACAAATTCTCCCTGTGGCCAAACTCTCCAAAGGATCTTTCCAGGGTTGGCCCAATGCTAAATTATCCCCAAACGGTTCTCTGTCCTTGTTACAAATTGCATAAAGACATTCTGGTTTGTACAACATTACTGCCTTAATTGATCCTTCATACTGTAATTCTTTGTCTAGAGACTCTGCTAGAAAATTTTGTGCTGTACACCACATGGCTTCTGCAGTCATGTACCTCTCTGTGTTACTACCCACTGATAAACAGCTTTTGGAATGTCCAAAGCATACCTCTGGTCCCCGTAGTGGTCTAACAGCCACTGCCCTCCCAGGTTTAACAACTTACGGTTTATGCATATACCTGTTTTGTTTTATCTTACTTACTGGAATATGAAAGAATTTGGTATGTGTCACAATACTAACACTTCAGCATTTTATAGTTCATTATTGCTTAATAGTTTAGCTCCATTTCAGATTCGTACTCAAGACCCTATTGCTGGGGTCCATTCCACTGAACATAGACGCAACTTCAGGAGAAAATCCACTCCTGATGATCTAATTCATAAATGAAAGACACGTGAAGTTGACAGTTCTGATGTTGCAGGTGCAACAGGTACTGTCACAGGCCTTTCTGGTACGGCGATGTCTATTTGGAATAAAGCATACATAGCTGCTATCAAAGCTCATTCTGCCAAGTTCTCCACTGGTTTGGTTAATGATGTATTACCACCATTATTGCATGGTGTGGATGGCCTTAGTCAGAAAGAAAGATACACTGTATATAACATACATGACATTGCTAAGGCATTCACTGATTCAAGAGACAAGATCAACGCACTCTTACAACAAAACAATAAAGAAGCAGATAAACAATACATTGCTATAGAAATACTTTGCTCTGCCTATGGCTCATACATCATCACTACCATCAACAATCTCATCCATGATCTAGAATCTGGACGGATCCGTGATATGATACATGACAAACGCATTTCCAAATGGTATTGTCCATGATGTAAAACCCCTGGCTGTATTGCCATGTGTATGCAACAAGCTTTAACCATTCCTCTTTCTACAACAGGAATTTGGGGTTTGTGACCAGACATCCTAATACTGGTCCTTGTTTTGCTGCCAAGAAATGTTCCATAACAGATACCGTGTTTGTTTCTTTTACTGTCCCTTTACCACATTTTGAACTCACTACAACTTTGTTTGAAAAGTTTGCACTGGTCCATTTCATTGGGCATTTGGACGAAGACGTCTACAGAGAATGCCTGGATCTACCACCTCTACTGGTTTTCCATCCTTTCCTGGACGCCTGGTTGGCTCCACACATGGACTGCTGTGAGAAAAAGCAATACATTTACATGTGCTGATGTGATGTATTTGATGTTATTCAACCTGTTTGTGGTTATTCTCCAGATAGTATTGATTGGACTTTCACCATGGATGATGACATCACCCAGAATGGCACAGATACCTTGGATTCGACTTTATCTCTGGATAAGCTCTACCAATCATATAGTGAGGAGGTTCATCACCTGTCAACACGGATTTTGAAGACGGCCTACACCTGCCCTGTCCAGTTGCAAAAGTGGAGACTCCCTACTGTTCGCTCTCTGTATAATTCCGATGGAGAGTACTGCGTGGTTACAAATTTTAAACACTATTCCTATGGATCTGTTACATGTGTTATTGATTACCCCAATTTCTATTTTGTCCCCCACTAGAAGACTGTCATTGGACATACCATCATAACCCCCATTCCCCTGCTAGATGCAGACACCATTGATGGTAACCCCGATTATCTGCTCACACTGTCTGAATACTTACCATATTTTAATGTACACATAGACCCACTGACACTTACATTAAAATCACTTTTAGATAGGAAAGACACACACCTCATCCACATCAGCAATAATATGACAAAGGCCAATGAAGCTATTCTCTCATTGATTAATGATGGTGACATGAATGACGCATTGACTAACACCTAGTTAGAGATTACTTTTAAATGTTGTGTTATTATACAAGCATTTTTAATCTTTATTTTGATTATTATGCTCTGCTGCCTACGGTGCACACTGAGCCAACACCATGAGCAGTGTGAGTTCCTTTACAAAGCTTGCACGTTGGGTTTGTAAATGACTACTGCTCCCTAGCCTTTCCCGGATTTGTCTGTTTTGCCCTTAGAGGCAACAAGAGGCGGAATGTTACACGAGGTTCCTGCACCCTAATTGGTACCCTCAGAGGTACACCGTAGACAGCTAGCACTTAGGTATATGATACTAACATATAAGGCTAAGGGCATCTACTGTACAAGTGTAGATGTCAGGATATGAATGAATACTGTTGTAATACACTTTGCTTGCTAATACATATATTCTTTTATGTATTTTCTGTGTATTTCTTACTTATAAGATATCAAGGCATCTGTGTCCTTGGAATAATTATGATATGTAAGTCGGCATTGCCACCTTTTGGTGATTTTTACTACTTCACTGAGTTATGTAAGACTCTGTATAAGAACTCTTTTGCTCACAAACTGATAACTATACAAAATTGTATAATGTCATCTTGGACAGTGGAGCCACCTCTCATTTAGCCAATAGGGCTCATCTCTGTAACTAGAAGTGTTTCTATCTTACAGTAACCATAGTGTTTATCATAGGTATATAATGTAATACACTAGTCTTGTACCTCGGAGATCCCAGGACACACAGAGAAACCTCAAGGTATAGGGAACGCTTAGCACTGGCTCCCGGTTCGTATTGGTAAGAGCTGCTTAGGGCAACTGTGATTTATCCTTTTGGTAGTAATAAACTTGTTTATTACTCTTATGCAATGAGTCTGTGGTTACTTGCATTCCCAATATTGCCAAGAACCTGAAAGTGAGGTTTAGACTTCCTAACAGTGTGGAAGGGAAGTGAGGGAGAACTTTTTGAATTTATACGATACTTTTTATTTGTAAAACGTGGGAACAGCTATGGGTGCCAGTATGGCACCAAATTATGCAAATTTATATATGGCAAAGTGGGAATTGGAAACAGTAAGAACTGAAAATAATCCCTACCTTCAAAAAATTGATTTATGGAGACATTTTATTGACTACGTCTTCATGGTGTGGAAGGGAAGAGAGGAAGAACTTTTTGAATTTATATGATACTTAGAAAAAGTAATGATCACTTGTGTTTCAGTGCCAGCTTTAGTCAGTAAGAAATAAGCTTCCTTGATTTGAGAATTTTTAAGGATGGAAAGGGAGGAGTTCAGACTGATTTATTTAGGAAAAAGACTGACCGAAACACATTGCTGCTTGCCAGTAGTGCCCATCCCAGACATGTGGTAAGAGCGATACCAAAAGGACAGTTTGTCCATTCAAAATGAAATTGCAGTAGCCAGACTGACTATAATAAGAGAGTGCAGGAACTGTCAGAATGGCTATTGGACAGAGGATGCAACACAGGAATCATTACAAAAGTTAAACAGGAAGTGGATTCACTTTCAAGAGAATCACTTCTGGTAAATAAACAGCGAAATAAGAAATGTGACCCTCAGATGACTTTTGTAACTACATATAGTCCACAGGCAAAAAATATTACAAGTATCATTAAAAAGCATTGGCATTTAGTACTGATGGATCCAAACTTGAAAGGAATAGGAGAGAATGGTCCTACAATGGTATATCGTAAAGGTAAAAATATTAAAGATGTTGTTGTTCACTCTGTCCAACCCCTTCCCGATAAGCCAAGGAATTGGCTCACAGAAAGGGGAAGGGGTGCAATAGATGTGGTAATTGCAAATATTACCCTTTAGTCAAAAGTACAAAGTAGTTTAAAAATCATGCTACTGGAAGGGATGTTAAGGTTAGAGGGACTGTTACATGTAATACTCCTGGGGTAATTGACATGGCAGAATGCACTTGTGGTCAATTCTATATAGGGAAAACAAAACGTCCCTTTAAGATTAGAATTGAAGAACATGCTGGGGCAATTTTAAATAATGATATAGCAAATGCATTAGCTTTGCATATTATAAAAGTTAGGAATCGGAGTGAACATAGTTTACTATTTACAGCTATAGAGAAACCAATCATAACAAAGAGAGGTGGTGATTATGATAACATACTTCTCAGGAGGGAACAATACTGGATCTTCTCAATGAAACCTATGTGTGCCCCAGGTTTAAATGACAGAATTGAAATTAAACCTTTTTTGGAAAAGAAGTAGATTAGATGTATTTTATTTATTATTTATTGAGTTGGTGTTAGATTTATAATTATGTTGATTATATTAATGTTGTGGCTATATTTATAACGTCCTCTATCTTTCTATCTTTCAGTTCTGTTCTAAAAAACTGATTTTGACCTACCAGGGTAAGTCAGGCCCGTATGATGGAATAAAGTTGCCATGTGATATTTTCATGGGGATTTGTGTGCTGTATTTGAATACTGGTGCCATATTAAGTATATGAAGCACAGTTTCTATCTTTCTAATTGTTGTGATATGTTAAATACATTTTTGATATATGTAATGCTGTTTGCATTTGGTTGAGCACTTATGTACTTTGTTCATATAATGTATTTTGAGCATGCTGTCTCTTTAAAAAGCACACTTAAAAGGAAGTTGGAAACCCTTAGAGGTCAGCCTTTGAGAAAGCCATTGTGAAATGCATCAGGTGACATGGGTGTGTCCCTCAGTCTTGCTGCAGAAGCTTCTTGCCGGCCTGTTTGCAGGTCTGTTTGATTTTACATCTGGATATTCATGGACATTTATGGACAATATATGGACATTCTGTGGACTCTTTTGGATATTGTGAATTTTGTGGATACCCTTCATATGTAGCTGTTAAACATGAGTTTTTTGCTTGATGTGATTTGCACAATAATAAAATTATTACATGAAACGCGAACATGTTGGACCTACCGTTTTGAACACTGGTTTGGAGAGCGTACACTAATTGAAGTGGTTCCTTTAAAGCAGGTGCTGGTTCTTCTCTACATTATTCTTCATGTTTATTTTAACCAGGCACTGCTATTTCCCTGGTGCAGTCATATCCATTTTAAAATAGCTTCTACACTGTCCAGTGTAAATTAAGGAAACACTGGATCGCAAAACACAATTAAGACCCAGTAGTACAAATAAAATACACCAAACACACATGTTAAAATATCCCGTGATAGTAGGGATTAAGCCCTCTTCCTGCTCAGTGGATGGCAAAGGGAACAGGGCTCAAAATGCCACTCAGAAACACTAGGGAGCAAGTAGCATCATGCAGTTAAACGCAATAATTACAATAAGAAATATTTCCTTTAAAAGGTGCAGATTTTGAGTTTTCAATACAAGATTCCACAGCGCAACATTCTGCAACTTTCTACAGGACTGCTGTGATAGTTTAGGATGCCCGCTCGCAGCAGGGCAAGTTTAATAGAGCCTGGTAAGCCAGAAGTGTGCTCGGGTGTTAGTTAACCCGCACGTTCACACAAAATATTAAGATATTTAAAACTGAAGCTTCTCCATTGTCCAGTGTAAGTTAAGGAAACACTGGATGACAAAACACAATTAAGACCCAGTAATACTAATAAAATACACCAAACACATGGGTTAAAATATCCCCTGATAGTAGGGATTAACCCCTCTTCCTGTTCAGTGGATGGCAAAGGGAACAGGGCTCAAAATGCCACTTGGAAACACTTGGGAGCAAGTAGTGTCATACAGTTAAACACAGTAATTACAATAGGAAATATTTCATTTAAAAGGTGCAGGTTTTAAGTTTCCAGTACAAGATCCCACAACACAACGTTCTGTAACTGTCTACAGGATCAGAGTCAAAAACCTGGGGGGAGATTAAGTGCTGGTAAGGTCAATGCCAGGCCAGACCATTTGCATTTGTTTTAGGGAGCTGGAGCATGTCATTTGACTGGACAGGAGGGCATGGAGTTTAGATTTGAATGGCCCTATTTTTGCTTCAGCTAGAAGGTTGCACAGGAGGGAGTTTAGCCAGCTTGGGGCGCTGTATCCAAAGGATCGCTGTCCTTGAGAAGTGCGGTGGAAAGGTACCTTGAAGGGGTTGTTATGGCTCCCTAGTCTATTCCTAAGCCTGAGTGAGCCAAATGAAAGCATGGTGCACTTTCAATGTGTCACCAAACTGCATGCATGGCCCTTTAATTCTGGCATAACTATAGTCTATGTATGTCTTTGTTTGTGAATGCATCTGTGTAGTCATGGTTGTTCTGTGTGGGACTACAGGAAAATACCAACAAACCTCAGGCTATCCAATTAATAATTGTATAATCATACAGAAGAGCATTTTAAATCTTCCCCCCAAAATATAAGGAAATGGTTTCCTAAAAAGAGATAACTGAGGTTTAACCCTTGCTGTGCCATGGACTGATATATCAGTTCAGATTCCTATACCTTCTAATTCTGTTGGCAGCCTAAGGGTTAACTTTCACAGGCATCACACCTGACAAAATAAGCTGTCAGGCCTGCGAGGGTTTGAGGTAATCAGAAACTCTTAGTGGTACAGCTCAGCACAGAGTCAACTATGGCCACAGCCTCAAGGTCATGGCAGAACATTAGTGCTGGCAAGACCTTCTCCCTTGATGGTGCTACTAAAGTAAAAACAACTGGGGCCCCATTCTCAGTTGGTAGGGGTGCCAGTCCAAAACAGGTTAAGTCAGGGTGCCTCACCACCTGCTAGCACTATATTCAGTTCTGGACACAGAACATGGAGGAGTCATTCCCCCTGTGAAAGAGGTGCAGTGCAAACGGTGTATCGAGATGTCTGAGGTTGCACACAGGGTTCACACCAGCTAACATGCTGTGTTACACCTGTAACTGGTGTAAAGTATGGCACTGTTCCAGGCATATGATGTAATGCCGTACTGCAAGGCAGTCATACTCCAGTGGTCCATTGACAGCTTCCCTACTGGCACATCTGCTGTAGTGCCTTGCTGACAGGGTGTGAACACCTTAAAAGTGGAGCTGCTCTGTGCTACAAGGACTGTCATGTTCTGCTTGCCTTCCTACTGTAAATGTCTACTGCCTTCACACTTTCTGTGGTGAGCCCTCTAAGACAGCCTTTGACATCAAACAATGGCCCAGTGAGAGGAGGTTGCAAGGGAAACCAAGTGGCCCAAGCATCATCTCTAGGAGTTAAAAGCTTAACAGTGGATCCACTCTAGCAGCTGCCAGTGTGAGGGGCTCGTGCAGGCATGGTGGAAGTCACCAGTGAGAGTCAAAAGCAGGAGGCTATTTAATCAAACTGCTTTTAAAATTTGGAAACTTGAGATTTTAATAGATTTTTTTTATCTGGAAGCAAAATAAACTGGTGTAAAATTATTTTTATTACTTGGCAACATCATCCCCCTTACTGAAACAAATGTCAGACTGGACCTTGACTGCTTTGTTTGCTGTCTTTGGTAGTGTGGACCGAGCTCTTGTTCAGCAGGACCTGGACTGCTAGAGACCAGCTTGAAAGAGAATTAAACCTTTGTAATTTTATAGCATTCAGCATTGCAGAAAAAAAAATCAAAACACTTAAAGAGGAACACCTTTACAACAAACTAGACACTTAATGTTTCCTCTAGACATGTCGAGATAAATCATAAATTTTAAATGAAAAATCCGAGGACACAGCTTTTAAACATTTTAGAATACTTAACTAGCGAGGATATAATAATTAAAGATAAAGACAATTTTGTGTATGATTAACAATGTGCTAGATTAGATAGGCCCAAAAGAGGTGGAGGAGTGAGTCCCCTTGGTGAGCATTCAGTGTATAGATGACGTGTTTGCTTATCATGTTCAAAGTTATGGATGTTTATTAGCTAACTTACAAAAACCTAAGCTAGTAGTTGACATAATTTATTCTTCATCTGAAACAAAAATGCAGATGTTTGACATTTGAGTCAATATCCTATTTACAAATCTTGAAAATAAAAAGGGATAATTAAATGGAAACTGGGGCCACCAAGGGGGAAAACTGAAGGACTCTCTAGGGATCCTGAATTTAAAACAATTTTGTCCTCGGCTCAAGTGAATCACACTACTAACTGAGGCTCACAGTACGCTAGGCTGGGCGTGCAATCGCTTGCTCTTATGCTGCAGTTGAAGTGCTTTTATTTTGTATTGTTTTATAGTTTTGCTTAACGTTTTACTTTGCCGTTTTATTGCCTTTTGTTTTGTTTACATACTATTTCTTTGTGGACTGTGAACGGCTTTTGGTTCGCTGGCTTTTATTTTGAGACTCTGAACTGCAGAGGATTCAGGAAATGCTAATAAGGATATTACCCCTTCGTTTTTCTGCCTGGAGCCGAGCTGCCGCTTCACTTTTATACTTAAGCTGCTGACTTTGTAATTGGTCGGGCGGGCGGTTACTACACTGACTGCCATGAGCTGAGTGTTGGGAGTAAATGCTTTAATGTTTGTTCTGGAACACAACACGGTTCGTTGGAGCATGAGGATTTACTGATTCAGTTACTGCGGTCCATGGACTGTACGGGGCATTGGATTTCCTGGTTTTTATGACTTTTGGAGTTATCTGCTTTGCCTGGATTCTTCTTCTATGCCTAGTTTACGCTACTCTGTTCTGTGAGTGCTGAGGCAGGAGTCTAATTGGATCCCAGTCTGGTTTCTTCTTTTGCCCTGGACTAATTTCTGTGGAAGTTTAATTCTGAAGAAGATGGAATGTTTTTGAGCTGTGCTTCTGATATTGGACTTTGACTACCTTGTGGGTTTTGTTTTGACCAGGATTTTTAAGGTTTTTCCCTGCTTTTATTGCCCTTTTTGTAAACCCCCTTCCCTCCGACTATAGTGGTGCGGGGGGGTCTCCCTCGCTGGAATATCAGTGGGTGGTGGTCCCTTACGCTAGAGTCCCCGGGGTGATCATCTGGGTGGGCTCCTTTGGGGTCTCGAAGCAATCTGCTGTAGCCTGGTGGTGAGCTGGGGATAGCCTGTTGGGTTTTAGCAAGGGGATTACACTCAGTCCCAAAGTCCTCCCTGTGTCTCCTTCTGTGGACAGAATGTTTGGCTGACTTCAAACCCCTGAATCAGTGAGAGTGTTTCAGGGGTCCTGGTCTTTGGATATGCACCAAATCTTGGCTCAGTTGTGTCCTTTTTACTATTTATATTTTGCGTTTGGAGTATCCTTGCACCTTTGGAAGATCTGGCAGTGAGAGTGCTCAGGACTGGGACCTCCTGCCGTTTTTTTAATTGACTTTAACACAGTATTCGTGTTAATTTTATTTGTTATGTTATTCTGTTTTATTTATTTTAATGTGGTAGTGATAGTACCACTTTGTTCTTCCTGGCTACCATAGTGAGAGTATAGTGTGGCCCGGGTTTTTTTTGTTTATTTTTACTTTTATTTTTATTCTTATTTTAATCTTATTCTCATTACTTATTTTGGTTTATTAATTTGTTTTAAACAGTGGCGTCAGTTACTGAGTGATTCCAGTTGTTTGAGGGTTTCTTTTTATTTTACTAGTTATTGTTTTGATTAGTTGACTTATTTTTAATTTGTTTTGCTGTTTTGGGGATTTGGGGTGTTGTGATTTGTAGTTTTTTAGTAACTTCAACTGCATCTTTGTTTTATGTAGGAAATTAGGATTGTTTGTGGTGCTTTGCCACAATTTGGGGGGTATTTTGTAGAATGTGCCTGCTTGCTCCCCCTGTCCTGTGCTATTCAGCCTCCTCTCTCCGTGCCCTCTGCCCGTTCTCTTCACTGTGAATTGCCCGCGGGGTGAGGGGGCAGAGGTGGGTTGGGGGGCATGGACATTGGAGCTCGAATGAGCTGGTTTCTCCCATTGGGGTAGTTAAGACCAGAAGATGCCCTGGGGTGACATACAGCCTGGAATGTGGTAATTCATGCCTAGTCCCCATACCCAAGGGCACCTCCTTTTTGGGTTGGCAAGTAGCCTAGATGGCCCACGAGCACCGTACAACCTGGGTGTTGTTGTGCAATGCCAGATCCATTAAGAACAAAACTGCATTGATTGTGGATTTAGTTGGAACAGCGGATCTGGCTTGCATCACCGAGATCTGGTTGGATGGTAATACTGCCCCAATTTTGGATGCAGCTATTCCTCCCTGGTACTCGGTGATACATCACCCGAGGTTGGATCGCAGGGGCTGGGGGGGGGGTACCGAATTGGGCCTCACTGGTGTTCCAGTTGAGGAGACTGAATCATTTGAGTGCACTGTGGTAACTGTTGTGGGGTGCAGGATAGCTCTCATTTACTGCCCACCAGGGGATGAAAAGCTGTTCCTGCAGGAAGTAGCAGACTTCGCCACCAACATGGCATTGGAGTCACCCAGACTGATGGTTCTGGGCGACTTCAATACCTGGGTCGACGACGAATCCTCACTTTTTCAACAACACTTCCTCCAGCTGATGACATCACTGGGCTTCACACAGGTTGTTTCCTCAGCTACCCATAATGGTGGTCACTCTCTTGATTTGGTCTTCCTCCTGGGGATCGAGGCCTCTGATTTGGGGGTGAAACCTGTCAGTTGACCTAATCACTACACTGTGAGGTTCAATTTCTCTGCCCCCCTGATTAGGTCTGCCCCTATGGAGATGGTCAGTTACCGCCCTTTGCGGGATGTGGTCCCTGAAGACCTGGCAGCATTGATTGACCTCTCGATGTTCGGTGAGACCAGCACCGATCCAGAGCATTTAGTGGTGGCCTATAATAAGGCTATTACTTTAGCTCCAGACCAGATTGCTCCGATCCATGTTCATCCCCTTCTGCTTCACCCTTGTACCCCGTGGTTTGATGGGTCATTGAGGGAAATGCGGAAGTTGGGTCACAGGTTAGAATGTCGCTGGCGTAAATCTGCCTTGGATACTGACCATCTTATTTTGTTAGAGCATTATTAGCTCTGTCAATCAGTGATTTCCCGTAAGAAGGTAGAATTCCTGTCCAGGGAAATCACTGTTGCTGGGAACTGACCGGCTCAACTCTTCCAAATTGTGGACAGGCTGTGCAACCCAACCTGCCTGCAGCTCCGTCAAGCTTTTTCACAAACTGAGTGTGATGAGATCACTCGATTCTTCCTGAATAAGGTGGCTGACATCAGGCAAGAGATCTGTCCATCCCATTCTATGGGAGATACGGTTGGTAGGTGCTCTGTCACTATGCCCGGTGTCTCCTGGAGTACCTTTGACCTACCAGATTTCATTGATATTATGAAGATTGTCCAGGGGATGCACCCTACTTCCCTAACTTTGGGTTGTAGTGATGTTATTGGCCCGGTCTTAGCTTAGATTTCCGGTGCTCCCTGAAATTGGGCGAGTTTCCTAGCTCCCTGAAGGAGGCGGTGGTTTGGACCTGGAGTCTCTGGCAAACTACAGACCTATCTCGAACCTTCCTTTTGTGGGAAAGGTTATCGAGAAAGTGGTGGCAATTCAACTGGAGAACCATTTAACTATCCATAATTTATACGAACCTCTCCAGTCGGGTTTTCCTAAGAGGCATAGTACTGAGATGGTTCCGGTTTGGGTGCTCAATAATCTCCTGATGACGAGAGATTGAAGGAACCATTCTATCTTGGTACTCCTTGACCTCTCTTCAGTTTCGACACTGTCGACCATGGGGTCCTGCTCGAGCGCCTGAGGTTCATCTGTGGGCTGACAGGTGCAGCACTCAGATGGTTTTCATCTTTCCTCACATGTCAAACTCAGAGAGTTGTCTTGGGAATATTTACTTCCGAGTCTTTCTCTCTGCCTTGTGGGGTACCCCAGGGCTCGGTGCTGTCCCCCATGTTGTTTGCAGTGTACATGCTGCCCCTCGGAGACATTGTAAGACAGTATGGGCTGCGGTTTCACTGCTATGTTGATGATACCCAGCTCTACCTGTCTTTTGCGCCTGACCTGGTGTGTGCCCTCTCAGTGCTTAACAGCTGCCTCATTGAAATCCAAGATTGGATGAGTTCCAGTGGGTTAAAGTTGAACGTGGGAAAGAGTGAGGTATTGGTGGTGGATCCCGGTCACAGGATGGAGGGGTTAGGGACTGATTTGCCCTCTGGTTTATTTCTGAGGGGTGAGCAGATCCTTACCTCTGAACGGGTGCGTGACCTGGGAATGATGCTTGACGATGGTTTGACCCTCTGTCGTCAGGTGTTGGTGGTTGTCAAGTTAGCCTTTTACCATCTTAGAAACATTGCCAGGATCAAGCACTTTGTTCCATCCAGCGACTTTCCAGTTCTGATCCACGCCTTTGTGACCTCGCGCCTTGACTACTGTAACTTCCTGTACCTAGGGCTTCCTGGGGTTGATATCCGCCGCTTGCAGCTAGTGCAGAACGTGGCTGCATGTTTATTAACTGGGGCATCAAGGAGATCTCATATTACCCCAGTGCTGTGCGATCTGCACTGGCTGCCAGTTTAGTGGCGATCACCTTTAAGGTAGGTTTGTTAACCTACAAGGCCCTACACGGACTGGGTCCTGACTACTTGAAAGAACTTCTGATTCCTTACACTCCTGTGCGAGAACTCCACTCGGCTGATGAGGGGTTGCTGGAGATTCCGAGGGTTAGATTGAAGTCATCTGGGGCTCGGGTTTTTATGTTCGCTGCCCCATCCCTCTGGAATTCTCTACCTTGCCAGCTACAGGAGTGCAGGACTATGGGGAGTTTTAAGCAGGCACTGAAGACCTTCCTTTGAGTTAAAGCATTTCCTGATTTTCACTGATTTATATACATAGATACATAGATACATAGACAGTGTCGGCAGATAAGGGCCTATGGCCCACCCAGTCTGCCCATTTGAGCTTGTAAGTTCAGTTTGTTTTCCAAGAAGTCTGTTGCACCTTAACCCTGACCTCCAGAATTCCTTTATGTCTATCCCATGCATTCTTAAATCCCATGATTGTTTCAGCCCCACCACTTCCTCTGGCAGGGTGTTCCCTTGTCCACCACCCGTTCTGTGAAGAAATTCTTTCTCATGTTTCCTCTGAATCGTCCTCCCTCCAACTTCATCCCATGCCCTCTAGTCCTGGAACATCTTTTCGCTTAAAATAGTGTTTTCCTGCACCCTGTTCCTCCCTGTAAGATACTTGTATGTCTCTATCATATCCCTCTCCCTCCTCTCCTCCAGGGAGTACATGTTCAGTTCCTTCAACCTGTCTTCATAGGACTTGTGATGCAATCCATGCACCATCTTTGTTGCCCTCCTCTGAACCTTCTCTACCCTGTCTATGTCCTTACATAGGTATGGTCTCCAGAACTGTACACTGTACTCCAGGTGGGGCCTCACTAGTGTCTTGTATAACGAATTATGACCTCCCTTTTCCTGCTGGTAATGCCCCTGCCTATACATCCCAGCATCCTAGTTGCTTTACCTGCTGCCTTGTCACACTGTTTCCCTACCTTGAGGTCATCAGAGATGATAACCCCAAGATCCCTTTCCTGCTTGGTGCATGCTATATCCTCACCCCCCAACTGATATATTGTGCCATGGTTTTTGTGCCCCATATGCATTATCTTATTCTTGATTTTATTCTTATTTATTGTTCAATTGTGTATGTTTTGTATTTGTGAAGCACCTTGATGACTCAAAAGGTGGTATATTAAATAAAATTATAATTATTATTATTAATAAAGCAACCCCTGACTCCTAGGTTTTGCCCCCATATGTGGATGACCACAACCCAAAAAAATTTACCATTGACCTAAAGTACAAAGAAAATGCCCCATATCTGATTAACAAAGTGTAATTTATTTTGAAACATTTAATAAAGGTTCTTTTGAGTTTAACATGTGAAATAATGGGCCATATATTCATGCATCCATACACTAAATGCAAAGAAAACCAGAGTAATGACCTTTTTCATACAAAATAGAGACCATGCAGACTTCATTATCTAAATCTGAAAGGGAGTGCCTAGAAAAAGTTCAAAGTTTCAAATATCTGAGGATATGGCTATATCCCCATCTAACTTTTCATTAGTATATAGAACATGTAGACCATGCACAAAAAGATTGACATGCTATAGAGACACAAGCATTGTCTAGACATGCGAACCAGAAAACTGATCCTAATGCATTGTCTTGTCCCCAATCTAGCGTATGCTGATGTAGTTTACAGGATGGCATCCCAAAGGTACTGCATAACTTAACTGTCATCTACAACCAAGCATGCAGGTTTACACTGGATATGTGTCATACTGTCACTCAACACATCACATGACAAATATAGGTCATTTGGCACCCTAACACTTAAAGATAGAAGAGAGTTGCACTGAGCGATGTCTATACAAATGTGCTAAGAGCACATCCCACAGCTACTTCAGTGATCTGCTCACCCAAACCATCTCTATTTACAGCCTAAGATCATAAGACAAGTCCTCCATGTTCCAAAAACACATTGAATGATTGGTGAAAAGGCACCTAGCATTGTAGCACCCCAAAATGGCAATGCCTGGTCAGACCATTTGAAGTGTGTGGGAAGCCTTGCCCAATACAAGTCTGTTATGTATAAGCATTTAGCCAAACCAGACAACTGTCACAAGGCATACAAGGTGATTCATTACATCTTTAGTGAACAGCTACCACTCAGTTGTTATGCTGTATCACCTAACATTAGGCACCTTGTATCTTGCCCACATCCCAATGTTTTCTATTGGCAACACCATTTCCCTTTCAAATGCTGTGTAATTTTAACGTAAGCTGCAAAGGTGGAGTTTTGTAAATAATCTATAAATTATATCTTCATAACAATGGTATCCTAACTATTGTACCTGTGTAGACAATTGTACTTATGCAAGCTAAGTAATTTATGTAAAATTTACCATTGCTACTGATGTGTGATGATTGCACAAGGCGTCTTACTGCCCAGATTAAACTATGGAACCTTACAATACACTAACACATCCATATCAACTTAAAAATGTGGGATGTAACACATAATAATGTGCTGCTTTGCTCTTGCTACCACCTGCCTAACACAGCATTGTTACTTGGGACTAGGCTGTCTCTCCCCTGCTGCACTGCACACCTTTAAAGCTGGCTGTATTATTAATATTATTCACTGACCTACGCAGCCAGTATAGTGTTATGCTTGTGCAACTGTGTTAGTTTGGTTTTGGCCATTCACACTCTCTTTTCCAGAGGAATTACCACCCTGTAGGGGTACGAAGGCAAGGAACTCTCGGAGAGGGTTCCACCCCTAGAGGTGCCACAGGATGATTTCTGTGGCTAAAGGTACTTTAGGAATCCCCAAAAGAAATGTAATATCATCCCCAAAAAGGAGGCAACTTGAAACATATAAGCAAGCAGCAACTGTAACAAAGGAGCAGTAACTGTAATGTAGTAGTAGAAAAGCATAGGCAGTTGATAATGCAGTGAGATGCTCAGTTGGATAACGTAAGGAACAGGGAGCGAATCCTCAGAATTGCTGGAGCAGCTGCACAGGGGAGCTGGATGTCATTGTCCACCTAGGGACAAATGACCTGACTAAGAAAGAGATTACAGAAGTGCAGGAAGAGTTTGTGGAATTGGGGAGGGGCCTTAGACAAGTAGCATGCACGGTAACCTTCTCGGAGATGCGGCTCATCTATGGCGTAGGAGATGCTAGGGTGTTCTGCACCATGGGATTCAATCGGTGGTTGAAAAACTGGTGCAGAGCTCAGGGATTTGGCTTCATTGGGGACTGGGGGTCCACCTGGAGTGATGCAAGCCTATACTGGCAGGATGGGCTGCATCTGTCCAGGAGGGGAACCAGGATCCTGGGTGATAGGTTTAAATGCTTCATTGGCAAGCATTTAAACTAGCCAAGGGGGGAGGCACTGGAAAGGGGCAGGGAAATCCTAGCCCCCCCAAATAAACTCATGGTAGTAAGTGCAGTAAACACCAATATAGAGGTGTTGATAGGGAGAAGGGCAGGGGTAAATGGGGAAAGTAACAAAGGCAAGAAGAACAGAGATGGGGCAAAAAGGAGTAAGGCTATCAGGAAATGGAGGGTAATGAGTACCAATGCCCTGTAGTCTGGGCAACAAGCTCCCTGAGCTGGTGGCCTTGATGGAAGATGGATGCCTGGATATTGTAGCAGTCACAGAAACATGGTACACAGAGAACCATGACTGGGATGTTAACATACCAGGGTACATAACCTACAGGAGAGACAGGCAGGGGAGAAGAGGTGGAGGAGTAGCTCTCTTTGTAAAGGAAGGGATAAAAGCAACTGAACAAAAGAGTAAACAGGGAGGAGAGGAGGCACTGTGGGTCACCTTGGAGACTGGAAAGGGCACCACAATTCACACAGGAGTTGTGCACAGACCCTCATGTCAGGAGGAAGGAATGGACAAGGATATGATAGAAGGCATTCTTAGGATGGCAGAGAAAGGGGAGATACTGTTGATGGGAGACCTGAATATGCCAAACATTAACTGGAGCACATTTGCTGCAGCCAAATCCAAGAGCAGGGCCATTCTCGATGCCTTACAGGTGGCAGGCCTCAGACAGCTAGTTTTGGAACCCACTCATGAGGGAGCAATCTTAGACCTCATACTCTCAAATGGGGGCAGTGAAAGGATCTCAGAGCTAGAAGTGGGTTGCCAACTGGGAACAAGTGACCATCAAACAGTGTGGTTCACATTAAACTCAGCTACAGAGCCAAGCCATACAAAAGTGAGGGTACTGGACTTCAGGAGGGCTGACTTTGGCAAGATGGGAGAGTGCCTCAGAAAAGCACTAGCAAACAGACTAGAAACAGGGGTGGAGCAACAATGGGGAATCATCAAAACTGCCATCACAGAGGCAACAAACCTTTGTGTGAAGCAAATAAACAAATCAAAATGAAAGAAAAAGCCACTATGGTTCTCAAAAGAGGTGGATGGGAAAGTCAGGAAGAAAAAGATAGCATTCAGGAAGTATAAGGAAACACAGAAGGAGCAGGACACAAAGCTGTACTAGTTAAGGCAGAAGGAAGCAGGGAGGGAACAAAGGCCCAAACTGAGGAAAAGATAGCCAACTCAGTTAAGAAGGGGGATAAAACCTTTTATGGGTACATCAGAGAGTGTAGAAAGACAAAGGGAGGGATAGTGAGGCTGAATAGAATGAACGGTGGGTGGACAGAGGGGGACAGTGAAAAAGCAGGGATACTGAATGAATATTTCTGCTCAGTATTCACAAAAGAGGAGAGGGAAGTGCATAATCCTATTAACAGAAGCACTCTTGATAGGGGGGTCGATTCTAGTCCTTTCACAAAAGAAAGGGTTCTGCAAGAACTCCTAAAACTGAAGGTGTATAAAGCAATGGGGCCTGATGAAATTCACCCCAGAATTCTAAAAGAATTAAGGTGGGAACTAGTGAAACCACTGGCTACTCTTTTTAATAAATTATGGGAGGATGGTGTGGTACCCGAGGACTGGAGGAAGGTGGGTGTGATTCCCCTTTGCAAAAGTGGGAGCAGGACAGAGGCAGGAAACTATAGACCTGTCAGTTTGACCTCTGTGGTAGGGAAAGTGATGGAGTCACTTCTGAAGGAAAGAATTGTTGAGTACCTAGAGACCAGTGGGGCACAGGACCCAAGGCAGCATGGGTTCACAGTGGGAAGGTCATGTCAGGCGAATCTAATAGATTTCTTTGAATGGGTGACCAAAGTAGTAGACCAGGGAGGGGCTGTGGACATGGCCTACCTAGACTTTAGCAAGGCATTTGACACAGTTCCACACACAAGATTAATAGTCAAATTAACCAGTCTGAGAGTGGGTCCCAGGGTGGTAGCCTGGGTAAAACATTGGCTGGACAACAGGACACAGAAGGTAATTGTAAATGGAGTCCACTCCGAAGAAGGAGGGGTTACTAGTGGGGTACCACAAGGTTCAGTACTGGGTCCAGTCCTTTTTAATGTCTTTATAAGTGACATTGCAGAGGGACTGGAAGGAAAAGTATGCCTCTTTGCAGATGATACAAAGATCTGCAACAGGGTTGATACACAAGGAGGCGTGGAAAGGATGAGAGGGACTTGGCAAGGTTGGATGAATGGTCAGAAGTATGGCAGCTAGGATTCAATGCAAATAAGTGTAAAATAATGCACTGGAAACAAGAACCCAGGGAAGATTACACAATGGAGGTAATAACAACAACAAAAGGAAAGGGACCTGGGGTAATCATATCAGATGACCTTAAGGTTAGCAAGCAATGTGAGAAGGCAGTAGGGAGGACTGGGGGTATACTGGGATGCATAGGGAGAGGCATCACCAGCAGAAAACAGGAAGTTGTTATCCCTCTGTACAGACAGCTGGTGAGACCCCATCTGGAGTCCTGCGTCCAGTTCTGGAGACCCCATCTCCGCAAGGACCTAGACAGAATAGAGGCAGTCCAGAAGAGGGCAACTAAAATGGTGCAGGGTCTGCAAGAGAAGCCATATGATGATAGACTAAAGGAGCTTAATATGTATACCCTTGAGGAAAGAAGGGAGAGGGGGGACATGATAGAAACTTTTAAGTACCTCAGTGGAATCAACAAAGTCCAAGAGGGTAGCATCTTTCAGAAAAAGAGATGTGCAAGAACAAGGGGACACAATTTAAAGATGGGGGGGTGGTTCAGGGGCAATGTGAGGAAGTATTTTTTCACAGAGAGGGCAGTGGATGCATGGAACAGCCTTCCTGAGGAGGTTGTGGGGTCTAAAACTGTGGGAGAATTCAAGAATGCATGGGACAGACATAAGGCAATTCTTGTGGGGGGTAGGAAGAAATAGGCTGTTGGTTAACTAGGATCTGCGGCCTATTCTGTAGGTAGGGAAATGGGCAGACTAGATGGGCCAAGTGGTCCTTATCTGCCATCAAAGTCTATGCTTCTATGTTTCTATGTAATGACTGCCCAGGTTTGTGTAGCATGATACTGATGGTTTGCCTTGAGATGAGGGGATCCCGTAAGCAGAGAGAGAACGGCAGGACATCCTCCACCTCCATTCAACAACAGAACCTATCTAAAGAAACGAGGGGAAACAACTATGCTAACTAAGTGTTATAACCTGAGGCAACAGAGGAGAGAAAAAAAAACCCTATGAGGAGGAAATCTCTGGGCATCCAAGGCCTAGGTCGCCTTCTCTCCAGGCTTGGGATGGTATATTTAGTGATGGCTCTGCAGCTGCAATTTTGAAAGCCCAATTAAAGGGAGGTGGAAAATATTCCAATTTGGAGGAAGGCTCTCATTCAAACCTTCTAGTGAGAATGCCGTGGAAGGTTGCAAGAAAACTCTTCAATAATACATGCATCCAAAGTGCAGGAGGAGAGCAACAACTGCTGAGGCACTCACTGGCCTACCCACCCTAAATCAAACCAGGTGAACCAGAGACAGTCGTAGGGAGAATGCGGTGAAGGTGCCTCACAAGAGAAACCACTAAAGTCAATGGCCAACCATTATAGTGGAACACTAGAGCCAAAGGAGGTAACTTTTTCCACCCTTCACCGCTAGTCTTAAAATCTACACCAGGAGCTGCTGTCACATAGCAGACAGCTAAAGCCAAGCCTGGGGCAAGAACATTCCCAGCTATGGGCCAGGTGAGAAGGATCCCGCCCCAAGCTGGACATGCTCAAGATGCGGACTAAATGCAAAGTGAGACCGTCGGCTGCAGGAAACCTGCACTAGAATACAATGGCTGGCATGGCCCAGAAACTGATTGAGAGCTGAAAAGCTGGTGAGCTGAATGAGCACAGCGTGCTGAGATCGTAATGAGCATTGAGACCTTGCATGGTCGAATACAGATTGAGTGCAGCAGAATTGCAGAGGCTGAAGCCGAGGGATGGCAGTAGGCATGATGCTATGGTTTGAGTAAGCAAGGAGCAATGGTTGCATAAGCAAGTGTGGACCTGCACGTAGGTCAGTAAGCAGTAGTGATAGGTGGACCTACACGGTGGTCTGCATAACATACTGTATAGCATTAACAGCACTGCATTGGGGGCAAGCCAGCCAGAGCAGTTCAAAGCCAAATCAAGGTGACAAACTGAGGATTTTCGGTGGTGACAGGATTTAGAACAGAATTAATTAGCCACATAGGCCATGACCCCCCAAACGCCTCCAAGTCCCTGCCATAGGACAAACAAGGAAGTGATGGAAGGGCTGAGAATCACATGCAGATAGAAAGTTAATTTAATAGCTTCAGCAGGAGATTTAGCTAACCTCAGAGTAAAACAATGCACAATAGCATGGGAGTAAACAAAGCAGTAGCAGGAAGCAATTAGGCCTGTGCAGCAGTAGTAAAAAACCAATAAGTACACTGAGTTGTAACTGCAATAAATAAAAGGAGGCATAATGATCTTAAAGCACTGTCATCAGGCAGTGCAGTGAAACTGCTGCAATGAGGTAATTAGAACAAGCATGAGTGAGCTGTAGAGCTAGGTTCAGTGAATCTGAGTCAGGTGAAAGTAATAGAGTATGCCATGGAACAGCTATATGAACTGAAATGCACAAATCAGGTTTGCAGTTGCAGTGCAGTCATCTGAGAGTTGTGAGTAACTGAATGCAAGCAGTATGAGCTCTGAAGTAGCAGTATGCTAGGAGTTTAGAAAAGTCTCACCCCGTCCCCCAAAAAAGGAAGGAAGCACACACAGCCGAAGGCAAAATACAAACCAGAAACAGGAAAATAAACACAGAAGCCCAGCAGAGAAAAGCAGGAGCTGTGGGGAGGGGGGCAAGCCCCAGCTAGCCAGGGAGGTCCAATCAGCTCAGAGAACAAAATGACAGAGCCTTCTGCTGCAAAGAAAAAATGCTTCACAGTGAGGCTGCGAGTTACTGCTTATATAACTTAGGAAGTGGGAGTGGCTGGCTGCTTGGCCACTGAACTTCAGGAAAGTCTTTCCAATTAACAAAGCTCTGCACTATCAGACCCCCTTCTCTTTAGCCATACTCCTTACAAAACCATCTTGTGCCTAGCCTAGTACTGTAGGTCCTTACATCAGGCTGTATTGTCAACCTCAAAATGTTGTACATTTGTGATGGAACTTGTTTTTTCCTTCTTTGCATCTAAACTTTGGAACTCACTTCTGCTCAAAATTGGTGGTGCGTTCCCTGGCCCATTACCTGTGTGCTGCACTATGACACTGTTGAAAACTAGGAGATAGTGTATGGTGGAGCATTGTTCTAGGCAGATTGAACTTTATTTATCACTGGAAAAGTCCTGCTTCTGTGCTTAACCCTACATATGGCCTGATCTTTTTGTCATGTTCAGATTATTCTCTGGACTTAAAGGTATGTATTCCAGATATGTTCAGTGTTTTATTTTTGCCTTATTTGTACTTATTTAAATCTGTATGTAACTGTTGCACTTATGTATTGGCTTTCTTATAACTTCACAATCATTGTGACTCCCACTTTTCAACTTGCTTGTTTACATTGTTATTTATACTGCAACTCATCTACTTCTTTTACCATAGTGTAATCTCCAAGACAGTCTTGTGCACTTAATGTACCTGGTCACCAAAAATTAAATAAATAAATAACAAAATATTTTAAGTGCTGCACTAGGACACTGTTGAAAACTAGGAGATAGTGCATGGTGGACCATTGTTCTATGCAAAAATCCATCCCTAGAACAACATTGTTGTGCTGCAGTAGCTACATCATTTTGCTGTTGTGCTGCACTATCTAGATAGCTACTGCAGCACAATGACATAGAACGTCTTCACGTGCTGCATTTTTTCAAACCATGACACCCAATGAAGTGCTGTGGTGGTGAGACAGCTGACCCTTGAAGTGAGCGATGACTGAAAGAACTACAGTGGTCCCTCAGAAACTGCGCCCAAGCCCTGGAATGGTAAGGGAATTAGCGGAACATGGGAGAGGGTCTTTTTAAATATGTGCTCAGCACAGGCTTGCAGTAGTGGTTGCCCACACACTATAAAATATTGTGTATGAGCAACCATACACATTCAAGGCTGTGTTTCAGTCTCAGTGTTTCCATGATAAGAGAAGACCTCTCAAGCTGCACTCTTGAGATCTTCTGTTACCATATAAACCTCTTGATTGAAACATAGCCTTGTTGTGTATGACTGCTCATACACAATCCTCTATATGCACCTAAATGAGACTCTCCTGGTGCTGGAAATGTAAAATAAATAAAATAGTGATTCCTGATTCCAGGTTTAGATACTGCAGTTGCTGACTTTATTGACACCTTTAAATGAATTTGACAGAAACACACCCCTATTAAAACAACTCATGTGAAACAAAACCACTTACACTGAGTTGATGAAATCATCCAAAAAAACAAACTGCATCAAAAACAGGCTTGGAAAAGAACTAGATGTACAAAAAAATGATAGAGATCAGTAGGCTTTTAAACAACTAAGAAATCAATGATGAATGATGTTGAAGCAAACCAAATGTAACCCTTCATGTGCAGCACACTGATACATCCGTCCAGCATTCCAGTACATTCTTATTCTGTTGGTAGCCCAAAGGTTAAATATAACATGAATCGAACCATGAAAGGATCATAAAATGTACAGGAAACTGAAAAAAGATCTAGAACACCCACAAGTTCACAATCCCCATTAAAATATTATGATTGTTTAACATCAGATCCACAAGAAACTGCCAATCAGTTAATTTTTTTTTACTTTTCATCAATACCAAATACAGCAATAGTAAACCCAAGAGAAGGAGAGCCATTTTTATGTTTGCTTGCACGCATGTGCAAGAAACATAGTGCCATCATCGGAGATTTCGGAGGTGTGTCACCTCCTCCTCCAATTCAGTCAATGTGTTGGCAAGCGCAGCCCCTGTAAGCCAATGCATTCTGGAGCTGTCTATGACAAGCTCCAAAATGAAGTGGCATACAGTTCAAAGGGGGAGCTACGCTTGAGTGAGCAGTGATAAGATAGCCGCCTGCTCATCGCAGCTCCCCCCACACACACACGCCATGCAGGCGTGCTTCCTGCACACACTGAATAGCCGACTGGGTGCCCAATCCCGTCGGCTGTGCGTTCCCCCGCCCTGTCTCCCCAAAGCTTTGAGGCAGCCACGCTGGGTGCCCACCCCAGCATGGCAAGGCATCGATCTAGCCGACGGGGTGCCCAACTCCCGTCAGCTCCACTGTCCTACCCCCGAGAACTAAGTGCCACACTGGGAGCCCACCCCAGCGTGGCAATCCATACTTGGCCGATGGGGTGCCCAATCCCTGTCGGCTGAATGGCCCCCAACCATCCTTAGCGACGCTGGTTTCCTCCACCCCACCGTGGCAAATGTCCTCATCGCTTGTTTTTTTTTTAATCTCTAAAGAAAAACGGACCCACGCGGCGTGTCTCCCAGCCCCTCCCACAACCCGCACCCACCCACTGCGCACCCAGCCTCCCACACCCCCCACCCCATACTTACCTCCGGACCTTGGTGCGACGATCTTCGGTGGACCGGGAACACGTCTGCACTCTTCAAAGCCGACCGCGAACTGAGGAAATGCCGGTAAGCTGTATAATGGGCTAGATAGGGGGTTTCAACTTTGTTGCATATCTCAGGCATTTTTGGGAATTTTTGCACCAAATTTTCAACATGGGGTTTTTGGGACCCCTTCTCATGAATGATGTCACTGTCATGGCGTTATTCGGGCCCGAAGGGTGATTTCGCAGTCACTGCCGAACTCCTCTTTATGAGGCACAGACATGTCTGCGACAATGTTTATGACAGTCTATTAGTGATCTCATGCATGACTGAACTTTTCTAACGTCGTTCGCGGTTCTCACATGACTCGGTAAGTTCCACGAATTTTCAATATTTTTCACTCAAATTTTCAACTTTGCCGTTTACCACCTTCTTATGAGTAGCACAGCTGTCATTTTTCATCTGACCCAAAATGTGTTTCCACCCATGATGGCAACAATAGGCACAGTCGGTGTCGCAATCAATGTACAGGATAAATTAAGAAAATCACAGTGACACTGTTCATGATCGGGTCTTAAAATGGTTATGTTGAAAATTTGATAACATCCTAAAATTACTGTTTTCTGAGGCGTGCGTTGCGCGGTTCTCACCTTGGCAGCTCATAAGGTCGTAAATTTCAATATTTTCACTCCAGATTTTCAACATTGCCATTTATCACACCTTCTTATGAGCAGTGACAGCTGCCATTTTCATCTCACCCAAAGCGTTTTCCGCCCATGAGCACATTTAGGCAGCGTCGGTGTCGTGAAATCAATGTACGGGATAAATCAAGAAAATCACAGTGTCACTGTTCGTGAGCAAAGGTCTTAAAATGGCTATGTTGAAAATGTGGTGAAAAAATTCCAAAACATGACTGTGTTACGAGCGTGTGTTGCACAGTTCCTTTGCATGCTCATAAGTTTGCAAATTTAATATTTTCACTCCAGATTTTCAACATTGCCATTTTATTACACTTCCTTATGAACAGTACAGCTGCAATTTTTCATATGTCGCCAAAATATGTTTTCGCACATGTAGCGCACAATGGTGCTGTTGGTGTGCGAAAGCAATGTTTAGGACAGATTAAGAAAATCACAGTTACACTGTTCATGAGCAGAGGTCTAACAAGCATTTGTCAATGCCGAATGTTTGCTTGCTGGCATTGGCAGTGGTAGTATAGAAGTTACAGAGCTGTGTAATAGGAATGGCAGTGAAATATTGAACTGAAGCCAACCCCACCACCACCCTGCAGAGAGTGACAGGCATTGGGGTGTGTGTTTGGGTCGTCAGGCATAACGGCCACGCCATTTCACCACACCCCACTCTGCAGAGACTGACAAGTGTTACGTGTTCCTTGGGGTCTTTAGCCTTATCGCACTCATTCATTAGGAAATACGGTGAGATGGGTGCGATATAGGAGAATGAGGTGAAGTTTGGGGCGAAGAGTCCAAGGCATACCTCGATGCCTCTCAGTGACTGCAGGGGTGTGGAATGGTATGAGCATCACAGGCAGAATCCCAAGTCACACCTGATTCCTGTCATTCTCTATAGGGTTGGGCGATTTAGTTGAAAAGCCTAATACCTCAGGCATTCGTTGGTATTTTAACTCCAAATTTTCAACATGTTTGTTTTGTAGATACCTCATGAACAGGGGAATATCAGTTTGGTAGCCGAAAGCTGCTTATGCACAGTGACTACGGGATTTAGCACCACAGGTGCAAAAATATTCCGAACAGGATGTAAAAAATGACAGCTGTACTCTTTCATGGGGAGGTGTAAAAATGGCTATGTTGCAAATGTGTAGTAAAAATATTTAAAAAAATGGTGATGTCATGGGCGTACATAGAAACTGTGCAACGTACACCCGTTATATAATTAGGTTGGGGATATTTCATAGCAGATTGTCAACTCAGGCATTTTGGTGCCTCCGATCATGAACAGTGTCACTGTGATTTTCTTTATCTGTGCCGAACAATGATTTCCCACAGTGACCACGCATCTCTGCACTGAAAGTGTGAAAACACACTTTGACCATGTTGTGAAAAATGGCAGCTGTACTGTTCATAAGGAAGTGCTGAAAAATGCCACTAGTGAAAATCTGGACTGAAAATATTACAAAGTCATGAACTAACGAGGATGCATGGAAACTGCACAATGCTCACTCGTAACACAGTCATTATGGACTTTTGTCACCAAATTTTCAACATAGCCATTTAAGACCTCTGATCATGATCAATTGTAACTGTGATTTTCTTAATCTGTCCTAAACATTGCTTTACACACACCGACAGCACCATTATGCGCTACATATGCGATAACACATTTTGGGTGACATATGAAAAATTGCAGCTGTACTGTTCATAAGGAAGTTTAATAAAATGGACATGTTGAAAATCTAGAGTGAAAATATTAAATTTGCAAACTTACGAGCATGCATAGGAACTGTGCATGAAGCTCATAAAGTAATTTTGAGGCATTTTTCACAAATTTTCAACATAGCCATTTTAAGACCTCTGCTCATGAACAGTGTCACTGTGGTTTTGTTAATGTGTCCCATACATTGAGTTTGCACACCGACTGCGCCACTGCGCTACATAGTGAGCTGCGTTTTGGGCAGGATGGGAAAAAATGACAGCTGTACTGCTCATAAGGAGGTGTGGAAAAATGGCAATGTTGAAATCTGGGTGGAAATATTGAAAATTAGCGAAACTCTCAGTGCGTGGGAACTGTGCAACGCACACTAAGTAAAACAGTCATTTTGAGAATTCTGTCACCAAATTGTCAACATTTCCATTTTAAGATCTCTGCTCATGAACAGTGACACTGTGATTTTCTTAATGTGTCCCATACACTGAGTTCGCTAGCGACTGCGCCATTGTCACTTCGCTGAGGCGGAAACACATTTTGGGTGAGATGTGAAAAACTGACGGCTGTACTACTCGCCAGAAGGTGTGGAAAAATGGAAATGTTGAAAATCTGGAGTGAAATATTGAAAAGTCATAAACCTATGACGTGCGTAAGAACTGCGCAATGCAGCGTCGTGAAACAGTCATTTTAGGAATTTTTTCACCAAATTTTCCAACATAGCTATTTCAAGACCTCTGCTCATGAACAGTGTCACTGTGATTTTCTTAATTGTCCGTGCATTGATTTGCACACCGACTGCGCCATTCTGCGCTACAAGGGCAGAAACACATTTGGGTGAGATGTGAAAAATGACAGCTATACTATTCATAAGATGGTGTGGTTAAATGGCAATGTTGAAAATCTGGAGTGAAAATATTGAAATTTCGTGAACTTACGAGCCTGCGTAGGAACTGCACAACGCGCACTCATTAAACAGTCATTTTTTGGAATTTTGGCACCAAATTTTCAACATGGGGGTTTTGGGCCCCCTTCTCATGAATTATGTCACTGTCATGGTGGTATTCAATCCCAAAGGGTGATTTCGCAGTCACTGCGTGGTCATTCTGCGAAATCACCCTTCGGGCTCCTTAATGCCCATGACGGTGACATCATTCTTGAGAAGGGTCAAAAACACCATGTTGAGATTAAAAATCTAAAAATGCCTGAGATATGCAATAAAGTTGAACCCCTCCTATCTAGCTCATTATACAGCTTACCGGCATTTCCTCAGTTCGCGATCGGCTTTGAAGAGTGCAGGCGTGTTCCCGGTCCACGAAGATCGTCACACGGAGTCGGAGGTAAGTATGAGGTGAGGTGGGGTGTGGGAGGCTGGGTGCACAGTGGTGGGTGCGGGTTGTGGGAGGGGGTTCGAGGCAGCGCCGCCAGAACCGTTTTTGTTTACAGGTTAAAACAAAAAAAAAGACTTTGTGGGACCACTTGCCACGCTGGGGTGGGCTCCCAGCATGGCACAAGGACTTTAGGCGTTCAGCCGACAGGATTGGGCACCCGTCGGCAGCAAAAATAAAAAAACCTCGTGGGACGTTTGCCACGCTTGGGGTGGTTTCAAAGGCACAAGGACTTTTGGGGGCATTCAGCCGACAGGGGATTGGGCACCCCCATCAGCAAAATGACTGATTGCCACGCTGGGTGGGCTTCCAGCGTGGCACCAACTACTGGGAGGGGAGGAGGCGATGCAGCTCAGCCAATGAGATTGGAGCTTCCGTCGGCTATACACTGCGTGCGGGGGGTGCGCACGCCTGCGGCTGGGGGGGAGTTGCATGTGAGCAGCTTCTTATCGCTGCTCACTCAAGCGCAGCTCCCCCTTTCAACTGTATGCCACTGCATTTTGGAGCGTGTCATAGACAGCTCCAAAATGCATTGGCTTACAGGGACCGCACCTGCCAGCACACTGCCTGAATTGGAGGAGGAGGTGACACACCTCTGAAATCTCCGATGATGGCACTATGTTTCTTGCACATGCGTGCAAGCAAACATAAAAATGGCTATGTTGAAAATTTGATGAAAAAAATCCTAAAAATGACTGTGTTATGAGCGTGTGTTGCACAGTTCCTTTGCATGCTCATAAGTTTGCAAATTTAATATTTTCACTCCAGATTTTCAACATTGCCATTTTATTACACTTCCTTATGAACAGTACAGCTGCAATTTTTCATATGTCGCCCAAAATGTATTTTTGCACATGTAGCGCATAATGGTGCTGTTGGTGTGCGAAAGCAATGTTTAGGACAGATTAAGAAAATCACAGTTACACTGTTCATGAGCAGAGGTCTTAAAATGGCTATGTTGAAAATTTGGTGACGAAAGTCCATAAAATGACTGTTACGAGTGAGCATTGCGCAGTTTCCACGCACCCTCGCTAGTTCATGACTTTGTAATATTTTCAGTCCAGATTTTCACCAGTGCCATTTTTCCACACTTCCTTATGAACAGTACAGCTGTCATTTTTCACAACATGGCTAAAGTGTGTTTCCACACTTTCAGCACAGAGATGCGTGGTCGCTGTGGGAAATCATTGTTCGGCACAGATAAAGGAAATCACAGTGACACTGTTCATGATCGGAGGTACCAAAATGCCTGAGTTGACAATCTGCTGTAAAAAATCCCCAACCTAATTATATTACGGGTGTGCGTTGCACAGTTTCTATGTACATTCGTGACTTCACCATTTTTTTAAATATTTTTACTACAGATTTGCAACATTGCCATTTTTTACACCTCCCCATGAACAGTACAGCTGTCATTTTTTACATCCTGTTCAGAATGTTTTTGCACCTGTGGTGCTAAATGCCGTAGTCACTGTGCATAAACAGGTTTTGGCTAACAAACTGATATTCCCCCTGTTCATGAGGTGGGGTCACAAAAAAAACATGTTGAAAATTTGGAGTGAAAATACCAATGAATTCCTGAGGTATTAGGGTTTCCAACCATAATGCCCAACCCTGTAGAGAATGACAGACATCAGGGGTGTGACTTGGGATTCTTGCCTGTGATGCTTATACCATTCCACACCCTGCAGCCAGTGAGAGGCATCAAGGTATGCCTTGGACTCTTCAGCCCCAAACTTCACCCCATTCTCCTATATCGCACCCATCTCACCATATTTCCTAATGAAATGGGATTAGCATAAGACAAAGACCCCAAGGAACACGTGACACTTGTCAGTGTCTGCAGGGTGGGATGTGGTGAAATGGCACGGCCGTTATGCCTGACAACCCAAACACACACCCCAATGCCTGTCACTCTCTGCAGGGTGGTGGTGGGGTTGGCTTCAGTTCAATACTTCACTGCCATTCCTATTACGCAGCTCTGTAACTTCTACACTACCACTGCCAATGCCAGCAAGCAAACATTCGGCATTGACAAATGCTTGTTTGCCCTAGGTTTTGTGAGGATGGAAAACATAAGCAGTGAGTCAGTGAAATACCCACATTTTAGATTCAAACGTATAAAAGCCAAAGATAAGTATGAGGCTATGAATAAATTAAATCCCTGAGAAGCCTATGGGTTAGATGAAATAGAGACTCGATTTCTTGAAGTGGTTGACTCAGTTTCTCTGGTATTGACTGTAATATGTAAGTGGAGTCTCAGATGGCTGTTTGCTGAAAAACTGGGAATCTGCTGAAGTTGCTCTGATCCCTAAATGTGTGCCTCATTATCCATCCCTTTAAAATATTGGTTGCACTGTCAATTATCCTACCATGCAATACATGAATTATTATTGTCCAGTCAGTATAGCTTTCACTCTGGACTAGAAATGGACTAGAAATGGATGAAACTGGGAAACTTTCCTTTGCAAAAGTCTTCGTGAAGTTTCCTGACTTTGTGTAGCATGCATTGGCACTTTAAATAGTTCTTCACTGGTGACATATCTGCTTCGCTAGGTAAAGATTCTGCATTGTTACACTTCACTGGCAAAGGTGCCACAGTGCATACTTCTTCCCTGATTTTACCCTCATAGAAAAATAGTCCCCTGCCCCCCACCAGACCCAAGTATTATTAATAATGCCATCACGCTCCCTGACCACACCCTCTCGGTGCTCATGCCTTTCTTCCCCCAGTCCCAGAATAGTTCATGATAAATCACACTTCCCCCCACTCATGTTGTATATTCCTGTGTAACCCACTTTTTCCATGTACTAACCCAGTAAAATTCAAGAAGACCCTTGCCCCACCACTCCCTGCTTCTGTCACCCCCACCCTACCCACACTCACCCCCTGAAAGGAAAGGGTACTGTTGACAAATTAACCTGTAAAGCAGAAACAAATGAGCTTTGCACATCCTACCCCTTCATTACACACCAGTGCCACATGTTGACTGAATTAAATTGGCTTCCTCTCAGCTGACATTGTTGCTTAAATTGGTGAAAGAATAAACTTCCTGTCAGTCTGAGTGAACTGATTATGTTTCCTATTTATAATTATTCTTTTGGACAAGTTAGTGGCTTTTCTGTACCTGTTGTAAAATTAAGATTTGGCCAAATGGCTATCAAAAATAATATAGCTACCATGACGCAAACTTAGAGTAGAAACACAAGCAGTCATGTTAGTCATAAAGTTTATAAAAGCTTTAGACAAAGAAAGTGCTGTAACTGTTTTTAAAATTGTTATTTTGCCTTGTTTGTAGAAGTGTCACTTTTTTGTAACTGTAACTTTTTCTAAATCACGTTGACTTTGTAATCAGGACTGTATAGTTCTAACAGCCATATCCTAACAGCAGTAATGTTTATCTACCCACTTACCTATCTGGAAGTTTAGTGGACCTCCACACTCCCCAGAGAAAGGTAAATCCCTGGTGTCTACTGAGTCTCCCTTCCAGATGGCCCCAGTGGATCCTCCCACTAAGGGTGATTGAGCATCATTTTTCAGATACTGGGTGATAAGTCATACCCAGCACCAAGATATTCAGTCAGATATTATTCATTAATCGGCAAAAGATAAAAAAAAAAAAGATCAATAAAAATCAAATGCTTTGCCCCTCCTCAGGTGGTCAGTGCTACTCCCATAGTCACTTCCTTGCCTAATAACAATCACCCCCCCCAAATCCTATCCCCTTCTGCCCTCACACACTTACACAGATTGTTTTTTTTTTTTAAGTTGTCAGGTTCCTGGCATGATCCTGGGAGCTGATTCACTCTTGACCCTTCCTCAGTCTATAAAGGGCCATATATTATAACTGGGCCCCTACTGTTGACCCCCGATCCCTGATTTGGGGGCCAGTAGTAGTAAAATCCAGACAAGCCAGTCAGAACCCCCCCTCAACCTGACCTGCAGCACACTGCTACCCATTCAGATAAATTCACAGATCATGCATCTGACAGCGGCACAACCAGTAGGATGGGGAAGAATGCTGCATTACTGATGATGATGCACAGATCAGTCAGCCATTGCCATCACTGACACAGAACTCTTCTCCCAATCCCTGCCTCCTGGGTGCACTTCTGGGATGGAGCTTTTTGTGGGTAGCATCTGTCAGTTTTGGGTGGAGCTTTTTGTGAATGGCATCTGTCAGTTTTGGGTGGAGCTTTTTGTGAATGGCATCTGTCAATTTTGGGTGGAGCTTTTTGTGAATAGAATCTCTCAGTTTTGGGTGGAGCTTTTTGTGAATGGCATCTGTCAGTTTTGGGTGGAGCTTTTTGTGAATGGCATCTGTCAATTTTGGGTGGAGCTTTTTGTGAATGGAATCTCTCAGTTTTGGGTGGAGCTTTTTGTGAATGGCATCTGTCAGTTTTGGGTGGAGATTTCTGTGGGGGCATCTATGTGACAGAAGAAGTCAAGGTGATGATCCAGCCATACTCCTATTTAATGAAGATGACCTTCTCCAATTGTAAAGACCAGGTGGACTGAATTTGTGCAGTGACTGCCTGGTACCAAAGGTCATGGAAACCATTTTGCTCAGGCTGATCAGCTGTCCCTAACCATACAGGGCACCCCTGCAGGGTGCCATCTCAACCGCCTGAACATTGCGACTGAGCCCCTCCACCTCCTAGGGCACCCCCATGCTCCTTATGCTCTCAGTTCCCTCCTGGCATGCATATTTACTCTGCCCCCACCTTTGTAGCTCTCAAGTGTTCTATTGGGTGGGGGGGGGGTGATGGAGCCTTCCACCAATTTCTACAGGTATGCCACCTGTCCAGAGCAACCCTGCAGATGTGGCAAATCCTTGGTCTTGGTGCAGGGACCTTCATTTTTATAAAATATGGTGCAGAGACCCTGAGATTGCCACAGCCCTAGATTGACACAAATTGCAACAATCTAAGGGCTCTTGGAAAATCAAGCCCTATGTGTTAAATGTCAACATTTTCCCTGTGCTCTAGCTGTTCTCTAGCCAAAAGGACAATGTTCCTAATTTACTTTGTTGACCATGTTCCATGTTGCCCAAGACAATGAATGAATCAGTGTCTATTATTCTATTTAATTTTAAAAATAAATTAAAAAAACAGCTTGCCATACAAAACACCAAAGCAGTACGAAATAGAAACCATGCATCCCCAAAGTGCTGCTCTTGTAATCGCTGCCATCTTTAGTGTTTTGGGGGATGTTTTCTGTTTCAATAGAAAAACTCCATGGAACTGTTGTCATGGCTGCCTCAATGAGACCAGGCAAGGGTGAGGAGAGGGCAAGGAGAGAGATACCACAAGAAGATAGAAATGGAGTATCCCCCTGAGTGTTGCTCTGTGTTGGTGTTTGGGAACCATATAAGATATAGCATGCACCAAGCAGGAAAGGGATCTTGGAGTTATCATCTCTGATGACCTCAAGGCAGGGAAACAGTGTGACAAGGCAGCAGGTAAAGCAAATAGGATGCTGGGATGCATAGGCAGGGGCATCACCAGCAGGAAAAGGGAGGTCATAATTCCGCTATACAAGACACTAGTGAGGCCGCACCTGGAGTACACTGTGCAGTTCTGGAGACCTTACCTACATAAGGACATAGACAGGGTAGAGAGGTTCAGAGGAGGGCAACAAAGATGGTGCATGGATTGCATCACAAGTCCTATGAGGACAGGTTGAAGGCACTGAACATGTACTCCCTGGAGGAGAGGAGGGAGAGGGGGATATGATAGAGACATACAAGTATCTTACAGGGAGGAACAGGGTGCAGGAATGCACTATTTTTAAGCGAAAAAGATGTTCCAGGACTAGAGGGCATGGGATGAAGTTGGAGGGAGGACGATTCAGAGGAAACGTGAGGAAGAATTTCTTCACAGAACGGGTGGTGGACAAGTGGAACACCCTGCCAGAGGAAGTGGTGGGGGCTGAAACAATCACGGGATTTAAGAATGCATGGGATAGACATAAAGGAATTCTGGAGATCAGGGGTAAGGGGCAACAGACTTCCTGGAAAACATAAACTGAACTTACAAACTTAAATGGGCAGACTGGGTGGGCCATAGGCCCTTATCTGCCGACACTGTCTATGTATCTATGTATCTCTGTAACCACTCCCATATATCCATGTAAGGAATCCTGGAACACTGCTCTGAGTCTTCTGACTACAGCCATAAAGAGATGAGTGGAAACAGAAAACCACAACTCATTTATTATCATACAGGGCACTGCACACGTATATTAACAGTGCTATGTGCTGGTAATATAAAAGTGAGTGGGGTCAGCTGCAGATCATGGTAGACCGCAAGGCTAAAACAATCATTACACAGTATAGAATATTGGAGTTTTTTTGAGTTTGGGCAGCTGCTTAAAATGGACAAAACTACCTCACACAGAGTTGTCTGTTATAAGCATCTATACTGTATTTAGAAAAAACATAGTCTTTGTTATGTATGTTTAGTTTAGTTTTCCATCATTACTTCTAAAACTATTGGCATAAAAATAAGTATTTTTTGTCCTGTGCACTTGAGCTGCTTTTGCTGCTTGTGTATACAAGCAGTCATATTCCACGATTTTTGACATTTCAAGAATTCCCTTAGCAATCTTGAGAGGTGACATGAAGAGATGTTTTGGCTCCCTAGTGACTCTAAATTAATGGGGAAAAATCATATTGATGACATGTTAATCATTTATTTTTATCATTATGGTAGCACGGGGGTGCTACCATAGCTAGGGTTGAGGAGCCATTTACATGTTAAACCTAAAATTTTGCACCTTAATAACTTTGCAATCATTTAACGGATTTGCCTGAAATTTGGAAAGCATGATCAAGAACCATACATCTTGGGATCTTCCAACTTTTGTACTGTTCAGACATACGGCTGCGGAGTTATTAAGCGTGATCTGCGCGCGTGTTTATGCTTTTTTGGAATTCTTTGCTCTTCTCTACAGGTCGCACGGTTTGAGCGACCCATCCAAAATCTTCAGGGAACATGTAGCCAGGGTCTCCGATGTGCCTTTTGAAGATTTTGTGAAAAAATATTAAACGGTTCAAAAATGATTCAAAAACAATTTCCCATTATAAGTCAATGAGAAAAGTTAAAAAGTTCGACAGTGTTGCAAATGCAGTTTTTACTTTCGCAAATGGCCCTTTTACTGTCGCAAATCCACCATTTTGTTTTCAGTTGGTCATCAGAAAAATGCTTGGCATTTAAATTTGGGACCCTCTAGCAACCTAATTCTTTTTGTATTCACCTAGTTGGACCCTGAGGATGCTGGGCATGTCTTTATTTTGGGGTAAAACACCCCAGAAATATTTTTTTCAAATTTCTGGAAAAAGTATTTTTGCAAAGTACTTTCGCATTTGTGACACTGTTGAATGAATTTGTGAAAGCTTTTGCAAAGTTTGACAGTACTTTTCCAGGCTGTGGGAAAATGACAGCAATTCTTTGCCACCCTGTTGCAAAAGAACGGTTTGGTCTTTTGGGCTGAAATGTGGTGGGAACGCAGCCAACATCTCACAGATGTGCCTTTCAGTATTTTGGTGAAAAAATATTACAGGGCAGCAAAGTTACGGCACTCCAAAGTTGACACTTTTTCCCATAGGATAACATTACAGCGTCTGCCGCATTACAGGAATTATTTGCCGCCCTGCTGCAAAATAACAGTTTGGTCTTTTGGGCTGAAATTTGGAGGGAAGAAAGCCAACATCCCACAGCCGTGCTCTTCAGTGGTTTGGTGAAAAAATATTACAGGGAGCCAAGGTTATGGCACTCCAAACTACTCTTTTTTTCCCATAGGATAACATTAAGGCATTCGCCGCGCCTTTCAGGGCCGTATCTCGGAAACGGTGCGAGATACAGACTTTTCATCAGAAAAATGCTTAGCTCCTAACTAGGGGCTAAGTACAAAACTAGCCAGGAAAGTCATAAATCATATGACATTTTTTTTCTATGTCGTACGGTTCCTGAGATATAAGCAATTTAGTATTCCATCTCCTCATTTTCTGCTCCGAGACCCATTATTATGCATACATTCTTTGTACTCACTGTCTTTCTCTATGCAGCTTTTTGGGAAAACCAGCCTGTGCACTTACATTACTGTTACCCTTACTGCTTCTGCTTGTGGTTCCGTAACCATTTCACTTACTGTTCCCGTCTACGGCACCATGTGCGTTACCCATCGCATTTTCATTTGCACTTGCGTTTGCGTTACTTTAACCATTTGTGTCTACAGTACTGTTTATCTTTCTGTTTCACTTTGCATCACCATGCGCATTACCATTTGTGTTTGCAGGCACCGTGTTGCTATGTGACAAGACATCACGGCCCTGTGCTCCCGCTGCCACATTACATTCACTATTTCGCATTATACTTCTAAAAAAGAAGGGAAATTAGAGGAAAAAAACTCCATTTAATGCATTAGTTAGGGTTGTTCCACAGCGACAAAAGCGAGGACATTCGGTGTTAGGGTTGAAAGCCCCCCCCCTTGGACCCCTCTGCCCACACCCCCAACCGGCATTGGGGTGTGCGTTGGGGTTGACGGTCCTAACTCTCACCCCATTTTAATATACCTCTGCTTCTTCACACATGTGATGGTGTGAGAGTTAAGGCCGGCAACTCCAATGCGCATCCCAATTCTGGTTGGGAGTGTGGGGGGGGATCAAGGGGGGCTTTCAACCCTAACACTGAATTTCCTCGCTTTTGTCGCTGTGGAATAACCTTAACTAATGCATTAAATGCAGTTTTTTGCCTCTAATATTAATATATAGATTACAAACTTACAGGGGTGATTATGATGAGATACACATACATTGCTTTGAAATGTTAAAAATGCCTTTATTATCTGTACCCCTTTCACTGGAAAATGTTATGTTCATGAACTCTTATGCAGAGAAGAGAAAAATAATCCTACGTGCATCAGATCTCTGCTCAGCTTCATATGTGTTAAAAAGTATTTCGAACCCCCACATTTGGAGGCATTATCACCAGGGTAGAAACACACAACACCTAAGGAGATTGATGTAAAGCTGAAGAAGGCCCCAACTGGAAAACTCCTGGTCCCGATGCCATGCCCCAAATCTGCCTTAAAGCAATAATGTTCCTAAACTCGTACTTAGCTAACAGTAAAAAACAGTTGTATGGAAGACATGGCCTAATATACTCACATAGCTAACAACATGCAAAACGGTTTCCTCCTGACCCTACCAGATCATACCAACCCCCCCAAGAACTAATTTACAATATCTGCTTGCAAACAATATATAAGCTACAGTACATATTGGAATAAATGCAGACAAAGTAATACAGTTTGAACTCCACAGGTGGCTCAGGTCAGCAATATTGTTGCTCACGCAAACAGTAAAGCAGACTGCTTACAAAAGCTCGACTCACAGTCTTGGATGCTGTAAAAAAGACACCATTGTGCTGTAGGATAATATCCATATTTTATTATTAAATCATCACAGCAGCATTTGGACATGACAGAAGTGATTTTGTGGAGGTCTGGCAAGCTTTCTTGTTGGACTCTTCTGCTGGGTTAGATACCATACTTAAAGACACAGAAAAGATTGAAGCTCTTATCAAGCAAGACCTATTAACAAAAGAAGCACAGGTCAATACTTCTGCAAATCATACAGCTTTCAATCTATTTAAACAACAACTTGATGAATTGATCAGAAACTATGACTTAATAATTTGTTGTGTAAGGGAAAGGAAATTTGAAAGAGATAGATGTGCTTACTGTCATGGGAGGATTTAGAAACATAGAATCTGACGGCAGATAAGGACCTCTTGGCCTACCCAGTCTGCCCATTTCTCTACCTAATGGATAAGTTGCAGATCCTAGTTAACCAGCAGCCTACTTCTTTCTGCCCCCATCCCCTAGAATTGCCTTATGACTGTCCCATGCATGCTTGAATTCCACCACTGTTTTTGACTCACAACCTCCTCCGGAAGGCGTTCCATGCATCCACAACCTCTCTGTGAAAAATACTCCTTAAATTACCTCTGAGACGCCCACCCTCTATCTTCAAATTGTGCCCCTTGTTCTTGCACACCTCTTGTTTTGAAAGATGCTACCCTCTTGGACTTTGTTGATTCCTTGAGGTACTGAAAGTTTCTATCATGTCCCCTTCTCCTCCTTTCCTCGAGGCTAAACATATTAAGCTCCTTAAGTCTCTCTCATATGTCTTCTGGTGCAGACCCTGCACCATTTTATGCTGCCCTCCTCTGGACAGCTTCCATCCTGTCTATGTCTTTGCGGAGATTGGGTCTCCAGAACTGCCTTAATACTCCAGATGGGGTCTGACCAGCTGTCTGTGCAGAGGATAATAACTTCCTGTTTTCTACTGGTGATGCTTCCTCCCTGCATCCCAGTATCCCCCAGCCTTCCTTGCTGCCCTCTCACATTGCTTGCCCACCTTTAGGTCATCTGATATGACTACCCTCAGGTCCCTTTCCATTTTGTTGTTGTTGTTAGTATCTAGCCCCCCATTGTGCTCTTCCCTGGGTTTTGTTTCCCAGGTGCATTACCTTGCACTTCTTAGCATTGAATCTAAGCTGCCATACATTTGACCATTCATCTAACCTTGCCAAGTCCTTCTCATCCTTTCCACCCACCTTGTGCATCAACTCTGTTGCAGATCTTTGTGTCATCTGCAAAGAGACATACTTTCCTTCAGTCCCTCTGCAATGTCAGCTTATAAAGACATTGAGAGGACAGTCTAATACTGAACCCTGCAGTACCCACTAGTAACCCCCTTTCTTCAGAGTGGACTCCATTTACTATTACTCTCTGTGTCCTATTCTCCAGCCAATTCTTTACCCAGACTGTCATCTTGGGACCCACTCCCAGGCTGGCTAACTTGTATATTAATCTTTTGTGTGGGACTGTGTCAAATGCCTTGCTAAAGTCTAGGTAGGCCATGTCCACAGCCCCTCCCTGATCTACTACTTTGGTCACCCAGTCAAAGAAATCTATCAGATTTGTCTGACATGACCTTCCCACTGTGAATCCATGCTGCTGTGGGTCCTGTGCCCCTCTGGCCTCTAGATAATTGACAATTCTTTCCTTCAGAAGTGATTCCATCATTTTCCCTACCACTGAGGTTAAACTAACAGGTCTGTAGTTTCCTGCTTCTGCCTTGCTCCCACTTTTGTGAAGGGGAATCACATCTACCCTCCTCCAGTCCTCGGGTACCACCCCATCCTTCCATGATTTGTTAAAGAGGGTAGTCAGTGGTGTCACTAGTTTTACCCTTAGTTCTTTTAGAATTCTGGGATGAATCCCATCAGGCCCCATTGCTTTGTCCACCTTCAGTTTTAAGAGTTCTTTCAGAACCCTTTCTTTTGTAAATGGGCTGGTATCAACTTCTGTATCCAGAGTGTTTCTACTGTTTGTTTTAGGTACCTCCCCCTCTTCCTTTGTAAATACTGAGCAAAAATATTTGTTTAGTATCTCTGCCTTTTCACAGTCACCCTCTGCCCACCCTCCCTCCCCTTTATTAAGCCTCACTATCCCTCCCTTGGTCTTCCTTTGCTCCCTGATGTACCCATAAAAGGTTTTATCCCCCTTCTTAACCGAGTTGGCTATATTTTTCCTCGGTTTGGGCCTTTGCTGTTCTGACTGCCTTCCCAGCTTCCTTTTGCTTTAACTGATACAGTTCTCTGTCCTGCTCCTTCTGCAATTCCTTGTACTTCCTGAATGCTTTCTTTTCTCTTGAACCTTCACTGCCACTTCCTTTGAGAACCATAGTGGTTTCTTACATCGTTTTGTTTTGTTTGATTTGCTTCACACACAAGGCTTGTTACCTCTGTGATGGCAGTTTTATTATTCCCATTGTTCTTCCACCCCTCCTTCATGCCCATTTGCTAGTGCATTCCTTAGGCACTCACCCATTTAGCAAAGTCAGCCCTCCTAAAGTCTAATACTTTTGCCTTTGTATGACTTGACTCTATTGCTGTGTTGTATAGACCATACTGTTCGATGAGCTAGTTCCCAGATGGCTACCACTCTACATCTGTGATTCTCTCTTCATCTCCATTTGAGAGAACCAGGTCTAAGATGGCTCCTCTCAGTGGCTCCAATGCTAGTTGTCTAAGGCATGCCCCTGTAGGGCATCTAGAATAACCCCAATCTTGAAGTGGTTGCTGCAACTGCACTCAGTTAACATCTGGCATATTCAGATCACCCATCAGCAATATCTCCTTTTCTACCATTCTAAGTATACTTTCTATCATTTCCTTGTCCATTTCCTCCTCCTGAGAAGGGGTCTGTATATAACCCTATGCGGATTAGTGGTTCCATTGCGGTCTCAAATTTACCCACAGTGCTTCTTCTCTCCTTCCTGTTTTCCCTTTTGTTCTGTTGCTTTGATTCCTTCCCTTATGTAAAGAGCTACTCCTCCTCCTCTTTTACCCTCCCTGTCCCTCCTGTAGATAGTGTATCCTGGTATGTTTGCGTCCCAGTCATGGTTTTGTGTGTACCATGTTTCTGTGACTGCCATGATATCCAGATGTTCCTCCTCCATCAAGGCCACTAATTCAGGAAGCTTATTACTCAGACTACGGGCATTGGTACTCATTGCTCTCCATTTTTTGATGGCTTTACCTTCTGTTGCAGCATCCCCCACTGACCTTTCTACTTTGGCCTTTTTCTCATTTAGTACCCTGTTTTGTAGGGAGAGACTGGGATTTTCCTGCTGCTTATCAGTGCCTCCCCCCTTGACTAGTTTAAAAGCACAGTAGCAGCTGCCCTAAAAATCAGGCAACATCCTCCTGAGGACGCATGTGACGTGTGAAACCGGTTGAGGTGTTCCCCGATTTGTAGAACAGCTGCTACTGTGCATGGAGCACTTTTTGTAATAAAGAAGATTTTCACAGTACTTCATGGTGCCTGGTTTGACATTTTCCTGACAAGCTCATAATATCCCTTTTGCCTTTTTTAAATCTTACAACCTGTTAGTTTCATCAGATACCTTCATACTCTTTGTAGCCTTATTGGGAGGGCTTTAAGCCCGAGGTTCAGTGGGCAGAGCAACAACATCACTCCCCTGTTGAGCATAAATACGTCACCTACACTCAACAACCCCAAGATTAGTTTTCGTTTCAGCCGGAGGCGATGCTCCCCTTACATCTTGAATTGCTGCTATGTTTCTTGTTTCTGCAGCAGCCTCTGGCTGCCCATTAGTTCCTCTGTGATGTTTTTCTTTATTGCTTGCCTGCTTCTGCCTCGTCTTGTACGGTGTGCTCCCCCATGTGGTTTTTATTTGAGGTGCAGTTTATCCTGTCTTGCAGCCTAATTCCTGCCTCACTCCACAGTCCCGTTGACTTCCTTGCTGACCCGCGACTTCGGCTGCTCTATGCCTGTCTCCGTTTGCCTTTCCCCCTCTAAATTCGTTCCTCAGAGGTTCGCCTCTCCCTCCCACCAGTCTGCTCCTTTCTCATTTCTAAGCTGGGCTCGGCAGTCCTAGCTGCTGCTAAATTGGTGGTGTCTCCCTGCTCCTCCAACAAATGGAATTGGCCATGGTCTAGGCTTCTCCAGCCACTGTAAGGCTCTGCATCCCACCCTGCTTGCCGGCCGGCCGGCTCTCAGATCTCACAGCCGTGAATTCCTGGGGACGTCCATGGTCTTCTCAGCTGCACTTCTTCCCCATCGGAATCAGATCTTCTTGCTTGGGGTCTCTGTCTGCCTCCCATATCCATGCTGCTCGTCTACTGTTGCTACTCCGTAAGTACGATTAGACATTTCTTTCCTGCTTCTTTAGCATACTATGGCTTTGCAGCTCTTTGCGTGCCAGAAATTCACCGGGATTGCATATCCACATTCCTGTTTCCTGGTTTTTCTTTTCCTAGTGTCATTGCTGTCATCTGTATTGCTTGTCATTTCAGTCGGTGCCTCCAGAAGCATCTGGGGCGGTCATTCTTGAATCTGTTGGTGGCATACATCTGATCTCCATCTCTCGGCATTAAAAAAAAAAATTGTAATGACTCCTATCTCCGGCCTTTAAACTTCATAGTAAAGGGCCAGAATGTGTAGCACTTTCTTATCTTAACAATATTATGTCTCCTGATAGTGGGCCCCACACAGATAGTGTCAAGGACTGTTTCTATCATCCTAGTTCAATGATTTCACGGCTGCATGTCCGGAAATATCTCTTAACGTCATGAGAAACATCAGCACACCTGTGCAGAGCAAGGGTAAAAAAAAAAAAAAAAATTAACTGAGTCTCAAAATTATAGAGCTATGCAATTTATGGCAATTGAGGGGTATGATTGGTGGGGTTGCCAGTCTCTCATTAGCCATGTCATACGGAGCCACCATACCCCTTACTAGTCCATTGCCTTAGCTTGGCTTCTGACCTCTACGACTGCTCTACACTCACATTTCGTATGCCCTAGCCCTAGTCTTTTCTGGTTTCCTGTCTATATTCCAGTTGATGCTGAATACGAACAAAAATAAAAAATCGATGCATGTTTCTTGTTGAGGGTATCTGGTTCCTTTCCTTCTTCTTCACCTCCCTTCTATTACTCTTGTTTGTCTCCTAGTGATTGCCCCTTGTTCATGTCAGCTCCTTCCAAGTTTCATCTGACTGACACCTGCTCGTCTCCTTCTCTGTCTGCTGTCCGGTTCTCCCTATTTCCATCGCATCACTCAAAGCCTGCGTCCTGTTATCATTCGCTCAGTTAGCCCTTTGTGATATAGATATTTCCTCAGATTGTGTACCGTCTGCTCTGACTCGCCCCTGGCTGTTTCTCATTCAATTGCTAGGCCTCGGGGTCCACTTCCTCACATCGGTTGCTCACATCTGCTTCATCTGCATTTCTTTTAGGCTTCCCTTATCCTACCATGCCTCGGCTGCCTTGGTTTGGCCTGCTTGCTGGCCTCCCCGGCATCCAGCTCTGACTAACTCTGTCCGGCCTCATCCACTTGCCCTATTGCAGTTCTCATTCCATGCCGGCTGGGTCCTACGCTATCCGTCACCCTCCCCACTATCCTTCATCCTCCCATACATTGCTTTCCCATACCAGCCTCCATGGCATCAATCCGTCATAGTACTTATCACATTCCTATTTTACCGTCCTCTGCCTAGTTCCTATTCTCGTCCCAGTCATCATGGATTCTCTTTACTCATGGCTTCATTCCTCATCATACATTGATACTCCTCCACTCAAGAGTCAGCCTTCCTGCCTGTTGCCCCTCGTTACAAGATCCACCATCATTCATGTTTCTTTCACATTCAGTTCCGAATCTACCTCATTTCGAGATGCTTACTTCCTGATATCACTCTATTCATTTCCGGATCTACCTCCTTTCGAGGAGTCTCCTTGGTCACATTGCTCTATCAGGTATATCACAGATCTAGTTCGCATTCCCTTTAGTCCCAGACATGTCTTCTTGTCCTCAAAGCATATCTCCTTTCGAAGAGCCTTATTGCTTGCATCACTCTGATGAATCCTCTGACATCTCTTCACTTACTCATCCACGTCTCCTCGTTCACATCGTATGTTCATGCCTTATTGGTCCCAGTGTCTACTTCCTCACCTTGCTCAATCAGATGTACCTCTCACTCGCTCTTCTTCCCTTCCCCGCTCTGCGGATCTGCCCTGCAGTTCTGCTTGCCTTCATCAGCTTCAGTATGTTCCTATGCTTTTCCCTGTCTATTCCTCATAGTATTCTGACCTTTTGACCATGTTTCTTCTCACCCTTATCTTTGCTAGGTTTGATTGCTTGTATATCTCCACTGTTTTGTCTGGCTCTTGTTCCCTCTGCCACCAATCAGTTTGTTCATCCCATGCTCATCTAATTCTATCACTTTGAGCTTCGTTCTTTCCTACCTCACTTTTCCTTTAGTCTGCCCCAGCTTCAGAGTGCTCTCGTTATACTCCTTCTCCTTGGCTCTCTAGACAAGGGCTTCTATCTTATCGTGCCATGATTTATCTATTCATTCACTCTGCTATTTGTATCCTTGGGCCTTTTGTGACTGACTCTATCTAATTTCCATTGAACCTGGCTCACGTGCCACCTCATTCAACTCCCCCCCCGGTGTCTTCAGGGTGACTTCCTCCTTCGCGGCTTCTAATTGCTCCATGTCTTCCATCGTCGATTCCTTCATTGGCGATCCTTCATCTCCTTCACCCCTCAGCTCCATCTTATCTAACCTCAACCTGCTCATCTTATCCAATCCTCCTCTTGGCATACCCTTGCATGGCTTGCTGCCAAGTCTGTGATGTTCCCTTGCTCTGTCTGACCGTGCCTATCCTGGATCGTGTACCGCCTACTTCGACTCGCCTCAATGCAGTTCTCCTCCTGCATCAGCTGGGTCTGACACTACCCTATTGACCTCCCTTCTATGCCTCGTTATTTCATGCCTCGCTTCCAGTCCCTGCCTTCATGGCATCCATCCCTCATCATAACTCATCCATTCCAGTTCCCTTCCTCAGCCTAGCACTTATTCTTGTCCTGCTTGTCATCAATTCTTTTCACCCATGGCTTCCCTCCTCATTGTACTTCATCAGATTTTACTCCCTATGATCGCCATCCCTTGCTTGCGCTCTGGTTCACAGATCTCTAGTTCCTGATGTGCTTTCTTGGCCTCAGACTCCATCTCATTTTGAGGAGCTTCCTCATTTGTCTCGCTCCCTCATGCCTGATTCCTTCATTCAGGTCCTGTTCCTGTTCATTCCCATCTCCTCTTCTTCTTGTTTCATACCTACTCTTCCGGATTCAGCCATCGTAGGCTTCCCTCTGCTCTTTGCTTCATCCAGTTTTGCTCACTCCTCATCGTACTTCTTCCAGTTTTGATCCTCGATCACTTTCCATGAGTTGCCTCTGGTTCCAGATCTCCCTTCTTGACCTCAAACTCTACCTCCTTTCAAGGTGCCTCACTGGTGTACTTCCTTCGTGCTGATTTCTCTTTTTGGTTCCTTCCCATCTCTTCCTCTTCCAGTTCATTTCCAGCTATCCAGGCTTCCCTCCACTCTTGGCCTGCTCTGGACATTCTTTTTGGGTATACCTATCTTAATTCCTATGCCACCTATCGGCTGCGGATACCATGCTGAATGCATCAAGTTCATAAATCCAGTCATATTGAGTTCATGAATCCAGTCATCTTTCACTCAGCATTACTTCAAAGCTCGTCCATTTATATCGCTTACTCTAACATTCCTATCATTGAATACCGTACCACCTCATCAGCCACAACTTCAGGGTCTAATCATCCAGAGTCTAATCGGTTACATCTCATAATCAAGTATGCCTCTTCAACCCAGTGTCTGTTCACTTGTATCGCTCCATCAAACACATCGCTCCATCAAGCCAGTCTGCAATATTATTGGTCTCCTCATTGATTCATCTAGAATATCCTCATGAGCACATCCGGATACCCCTTGCTGCTCTGACTCATAAATGGAATTATTCTCTCCTATCCTTGCCTCCAGATCTACTATCTCACATTGACTACTCGAGCATACCCTCCTTAGTTCCAGCAAGGTTTATCTAGTTCCATCGTTCCCTCGAGCATTCCATCTTTGACTCTGATGCTACTCATTGACCACAACAACAGGATCTAATTGTTCACATTGCATAATCATGCCTTATAGATCTCAATTTCTACTTCCTCACCTAATTCAATCAATCATACCTATTATCAATCTTATGCTTCCTCACTGACCCGTCGACTTCCTGTAGTGATCATCATCATCATCATCAGTATTAATTTTGCCTCATATTCACATTAGATCTGCGTGCAGCTTCATGTTCCATCTTTGATCTGTGCTTTCTTTTAGGAAACTTCCATATTCCATTATCCTCACTACTTGTATCCCTCTAGTTACCGAACCCTTTCTTTCTAAAAATATACTTCCTCAATTCAAACATCGTCAGCCTGGAGGGAAGGCAACCTTGGCCTTGGATCCCCAGAGGTTTCCTCCTCAAAGGGTTTTTTCCTCTCCTCCATGCAATGGTCATAACATTAGTTAGAATTAGTGATTTTCTTCTTAGCTAGTTAGGTTCCGCTGTTGGAGGAGGCAGATGGTGGCCTGGCTTTCCCCTCTCTCCTCAGGAAGATAGCGCTTTTCATAGAATTCATTAGTCACTTCTCTCTTCAATGCTTGACAATCTAGGTATTCTTTTTGGGCTTCTTTCTAACCTACTTTTAGCCGATTCATTCATTTCTGGCACCTGTAGGGAGGGAACCCTCACTAGGGTTCCTTGCGTCATACCCCTACAGGAGGTATACCCCATGGATAAAGAGGCGGAAAGCCACATAAAATTCAAATTACTCAAGTTACACAAGCATTATCATATCATATCCCGTTGCATAAGCACATTGAATGGGAGGGCTTTAAGCCTGCGGTTCAATGGGTGGAGCAACAATGTCACTCCCCCATTGAGCATAAATGAGTCACCTACACTCGACAACCCAGAATTCATTTTCATTGCCCACCATCCTCCCCTCCTCCTCCAGTGGCTAGCCTCTCTCACCCATGGGCTTCTTCCTAACCTACCTTTAGCCAACTCATTAATTTCTGGCACCTGTAGGGGGGAACCCTCACTAGGGTTCCTTGCATCATACCCCTACAGGAAGTATACCCCATGGATAGAGAGGTGGAAAGCCACATAAAATTCAAGTTACTCAAGTTACACAAGCATTATCATATCATATCCAGTGGCGTACGCACATTGAACTAATTTTTTTTATATTCATCGATGCCTAATTTGATCTTAATGTAGTTATTAGTATTCTGTTTCAGTGGTAATCATTTTAAGTTCTGCAATAAGTGCTGCAGTTAACTAAAACATGAAATTGATGCTACACTTTGATCTAACTCTCTCTCTTCCACCTGTTTATAAACCCCTCACCATGCAAACTCAAACTGTATTCAATCAAAACTATAAAATCCCTTGGAATTCTCCTTTGTTTCATGTACTGTTTTAAAGTCACTGTATGCTAGTCTAGGCCCATTTCTGGTTCAAATAATCTGGTGCTCCCTAGAATTGGGTGAGTTTCCCAGCTTCCTAAAGGAAGCTGTGGTGACACCCCCCTTGAAGAAGGCTTCTTTGGACCCAGATGTTTTTTCCAACTACAGACCAATCTCAAACCTTCCCTTTATTGGGAAGGTTATTGAGAAGGTAGTGGCAAACCAGCTGGATGACCATTTGACCATCCATAGTATCTATGAACCTCTCCAGTCTGGTTTTTGTAAGAGGCATAGTACCGAGACTGCTCTGGTTCGGGTGCTCGATGATCTCTTGATGGCGAGAGATCAGAGGAACCATTCTATCTTGGTCCTCCTTGATCTCTCTTCAGCCTTTGACACTGTGGACCATGGGGTTTTGCTCGAACGCCTGGAGTCCATCTGTGGCCTGTCTTGTACAGTGCTCAAATGGTTTTCATCTTTTTTATCTGGGAGAATGCAGAGAGTTGTGTCAGGGATATTTTCTTCTGACCCCTTCCCTCTGCATTGTGGTGTTCCCCAGGGTTCGGTGCTTTCCCCCATGCTGTTTGCAGTGTATATGCTGCCCCTCAGAGACATTGTAAGAAGGTATGGGCTGAGGTTTCACTGCTATGCCGATGATACCCAGCTCTATCTGTCTTTTGGCCCCGACCAGGTTAGTGCTCTCTCAGAATTTAATAGCTGCCTCACTGAAATCAAGGACTGGATGAATGCGAATTGGCTAAAGTTGAACACCGGTAAGACTGAGGTTTTGGTTGTGGATCTGGGGCATGGGACAGGTGGGTTGGGGTCTGGTCAGCCCTCCAGCGTGTACTGGGGGGACCGATCCTTTCCTCTGAAAGTGCGCAACCTTGGTGTGGTGCCAGCTGACAGGCTGACCCTTCGTCATCAGGTGTCAGCTGGTTAAGTCCACATTTTACCATCTTAGGAATATTGCCAGGGTGAAACACCTTGTTCCATCCAGTGATTTACCCGTGTTGGTCCATGCCTTTGTGACATCTCACCTTGACTACTACAACTCCCTATACTTGGGGCTTCCTGGGGTTGATATCCGCCGCTTGCAGCTAGTGCAGAATGCTGCTGCAAGATTAATGACGGGGGTGACTAGAAGGACACATATCACCCCTGTGCTGCGCGATCTGCACTGGCTGCCTATACAGTGGTGGATCACCTTTAAAGTAGGTCTTTTGACCTTCAAAGCCCTGCACGGACTCGGCTCTGATTACTTGAAAGAGCTTCTGGTTCCTTACCGCCCTTTGCGACAGCTCTGTTCAGCTGATGAGGGGTTGCTAGAGGTTCCAAGGGTTATATTGAAGTCCTCTGGGGCTAGGGCCTTTGGTTTTGTGGCCCCTACCCTTTGGAACTCTCTGCCTCGCCGGCTTAGAGAATGCACGACTGTGGAAGTTTTTAAGCGGGACTTTAAGACTTTCCTATGGAAAAAGGCTTTTATTGACTGAAGTTTGTTTGTTTTGTCGATTTTATTTGTATATTTTGATTTTATGTTCTGTTTGTACAGCGCCTTGGTTTCTGACAGGTGCTAAATAAATAAAGTTATTATTATTTATTATTATTATTATTAGTCAGCATTCTTTTGGCTTTAAAGCCTCTAATTTATTAAACAAAACAGTGGCACTACCAGAGTCTGGCAAAGTTCTGTTGCTGGTGACTATGTTGATTATTCGTGTTTCCTCTTCGCTGCTTAGACCAGTTAGCTTGATCTATCTGTAGTCAGTTTGTCCAAATCATCAGATGTTTCCATGTTGCTGCTTCATGTACTAATCAATCAATCAATTTTTATTTATATACTGGAGGGTATGTGAGCAAAAATGCCTGTTTTCACAAAAGTCTAGTGTAGGAGATACAAAGATAGTGTAGATATTCAAAACAAATTCAACCAGTTGCAACATCTTGAAAGGGGTAACCAAGCACAAAAATAGTTTAGATATACAAAAAATAGTCTAAAGGTTGCAGTGTCAATATGAAGGATAACAATGGACAGACAAGCAATAGGCAAACAGTTACAATAAAGTCAGAGGAGAGGAACAAAATAAGAAGAACTAAAGTTTACCTGTGAAACAAAAAGAAAGCAGATAAGTAGATAGGAAAGACATAGAGCAAAGACCTAGGTGCAGGAGGTTGAGAAAGTGCATTTCTTGTGGGGGAGGTTGCACACAGGGAGATGTTGGAATGTGCAGAACCAAGACTAGTAGGAATGGAAGGTGAGAGTGAATGGGCTAGGTTGAAGGTGGAGCGATGGGTTGGATGGGGAGGTGGAGGGAAGAGGGATAGAGTATCAGCAGGGGAGTGAGCAGCCTGGTTTAGCAAGTGGGCCAGCCTGGGCAGGTGCAGATGGAAGAATTGAGAGTGTGAGTTTTAAGGTAGGAGTTGAAGGTGCAGATGGACCTATGGGCTTAAATATTAGGGGGGCAGTTTGTTATACAACTTAGTACTCTTGAAGGTGATAGAGTTCTGGGCTTGCTTAGTGTAGTAGAAAGGGGTGTCAAAAACTAGGCTTGAGGACCCTCTGGTCACTGACACAGTGGGTGTGAAGGGAAAGAGGGAGTTAATGCTGGGCAGCAGCAATTTAAGGTGTTCCTTATGGAGGAAGGAGAGCATTTTTTGTTGGAACCACACTTCAAGGGTGGGCCAGCTGAGGGAGGAGTAGAGGGTGCAGTGGTGAGTTCTCAGTTGTAGACCAGTGAAGAAACAGGCTTTGTTGTTGTAGGTGGATCTAAGTTTGGAGTAGAGTAGAGAAGAGCTGGAAGGGGAAGGGAGGGGAGAAGATGATAGATCCATAGTCGTTAAGTGGCAGGAGAAGAGAGTTGGCTAGGTGAAGCCTGGTAATGAGAATCAGGAACTTTCTAATCCTGTAGAGAAGACCAAGTCTGATGTGGATCTTCTTTATGAGGTTGTTGATGTGGTGATTGAAGGAGAGGTGAGGGTCCAGGTGGAGACCAAGGTATTTGAATTCTGACACCTGTTCAATGAGGTTGCCAGAGTTGTCAAACAGTGTAAGACCAGAGACTGGGGATTTCCTTGGGCCAGAGAAGACCATGAACTTGGTCTTCTTGGAATTTAGGACCATACCATTACCAGAGAACCAGGAATGCAATTTCCTGAAATTGGACTGTAGATTGTGGAACATAGTGGTGGGGTTGACGTCACTGTAGAATATTGCCGAATCATCTGCATAGAGGATGAGTTGCATGTTTTGGCATCTAGAGGGGAGATTATTAATAAAACATGAGAACAGAAGGGGGCCCAGGATCGAACCCTGGGGGACCCCATATTTAATCTGGCATTTGGCAGACAGATGACCATCAATGGAGGTTCTATGGGCTCTCCTGGAAAGTTAGCTACTGACTATTCTATGACATTGATGGAGAGGTGTAGACCTCTGAGGGTGTCAAGTAGGAGGCCATGGTCCACAAGATCTAATGCCTTTGTCAGGTCCACAAATACAAACCCAGTGTACTGGCCTTTGCCATTGTCCTTAAGGATGTTGCTAGTGAACCTGACCTGGGCTGTTTCAGTGCTGTGTCCAGATCTGAAGCCATGTTGGGCACAGGAGAGTAAGTTGCTGGCTTCAAGGTAGGCGGAGAGTTGAGAATGAATAACGTTCTCAATGATTTTTGAAAAGGGGGCCAGAAGGGAGATAGGACAGTAGTTTCCAACCTCATTTCTGGACCAAGACTTGAATAATGATTTAATTATGGAAGATTTCCAGTCATTAGGAAAGGAGCGAGAGCAGAGGGAGCTGTTGAGAAGATTGTTAATGGGACCCTCGAGGACATTGATGGACAGTTTAAGGATTTTGCATTCAATACTGTTGGCCCATTTGCTGGGTTTCTGGTTGTTCTGGAGAATAAGTTTGATGATGTCAGTGGGTTTAAGAGCCTTAAAGTAGAATTTGGAGAGTGGCTGATCATTGAGGTTGGGGCAGAGGGGGTGAGAGGTGGGCTGGGGAGATAAGGTGACTGGTTTGTATTTTTTGAGGTCACAGAAAAAAGAGTTAAAGATGTTCGCAACTTCCATTGGGTTGTTGATCTGTCTACCATCATGTGACAAGGTGATGGAATCTGAGTTTCTGGTTTTGCTGAGAAGGGAGTTGAGGGTACCCCATAGCCACCGGGTTTCCTGGATTCCTTGAGTTGCTTGTCATGTAGGAAATCAATTTTTGCTTTTCTTACAGCTAATTTGCACTTGTTACAAAGGAACTTGTATAGGGTCAGCTGGGCAGTGTCTCTGTGTTTGTGGTAACCGGCCCAGGCTTTGTCCCTAGTTCTCATTAATGAGATAATACTGGGTGAGACCCATTCATTGAGTTTCCCTCTTGTACTGATTTTTTTGAGGGGAGCATGTTTATCCCAAATATTGACAAGGATGCTGGAGAGTTTCTCTAGGATGGAATCGCAGTTGCCGGGCCCATTAGTGAAGGACCAGTCAACTAGGCTGAGATCGTGGTTAATTAACTGAATGTTTTGATCAGTTATTCTCCTGGTAAAAATATATTTAGGGGATGCTTGGGTAGACGGATGGACCAGAAACAATAAATGATGCAGTCATTGCTGATATAGTCAGGTCAAACTCTTGAGTCAGTGATGCGGGAGGGGTGCATGACGATGATCCAGTTGATTAGGGTTTGTGATCCTGGTTTATATTTAGGTCTAGTGGGTGAGGCAATGAGCTGGTGGAGCCCTAGATTAGCAATGCAAGATTTGGTGGTGTCGGCTTGGCTGGATACCAAGTTGATGTTAAAGTCTCCAAGAAGGATCCACTCTCTGCTAATAGGGAGATTGTTTAAGGGCCATTAGTGACTTGAGGTCTGTGTGCGGGGTTCCTGGGAGAAGTAGGCAGTGGTGAGGGTAAGGGTTTTGTTTGGTCCTAGGAGGAGGTGAATGGAGAGGGTTTCTAGACGGGTTAACTCTAGGCTAGGTTTGTGTTCTGTGAAGGAGAATTTGTTAGAGACATAGAACATGCAACCCCTCTTTTTTTCTTTTGTCTGTCTTTTCTGACAGAGGAATAGCCATTGAGCTCAATCTCCCCATTGGCAATTTTGTGGGAAAGCCATGTTTCGGAGAGAGTGATCAAATCAAAATCATTACTGGTTACCTAGTCTTGGAAGGTGTCAAATTTAGCTGGGAGACTCTGGATGTTGAGGTGGACTATGGTAATATTTTTCTTTTTGTTAGGGGAAGGTTGTGGGGTGGGAGTGCTGGTATTTACTGGACCAGGGTTGGGATGGTTCCAGAGAGGAGTAAGAGTAGGATGAGGGTCATGGAAAGGCACAAGATGTAGGGGCAGGATTTAAGTTTTTTTGATTGGAAGCATTTTATTATAGTGATTGGTGCGCACTTAGGCAGACACCGGGGCAGTGAAGGGAATGTGGGATGGAGAAGAGGGGCATGGAATGATCCAGGTAGGGATTAAGAGATGACTGGGGGTGGAAGGATGGATTAGAAGGTGGTGTAATGTTGAAAATGCCAGAGAGGAAGAGTTCTGGGGGGTGGAGGTGAGATCCGAGTGACTGAGGGGAATGAGCAGGGGAGTAATGGAATAAGGTGGGCCTGCAGAAATAACAGGAAAAGGGAGAGGAGTGCCATGGCATTTAAAAAGCAGGTGGAAAGAGAGGGTGAACAGGGGCAACTGGAGGAGTGAAAGAGGCAGAATTAGAGGTTATTTTATAGGTAGGCTAAGAAGGTGTTAAATAATTATTGCTCCAGGGTAGAGTACGAGGCAGGATTAAGTTATTTTACAGTTAGGCTAAAGGGATGAGCAAAGTGTTAAATAATTGTGGCTACAGGATTGTGTAAGAGAGCTGACCCGGTGGCGCTGAGGGTTGAGGCGCTGGATGCCACACCTCGCATCACACTGGTGACCCAGGTTCGGGAACAGCCCCGGGTGGCTGTGGGTTGGCAGGGAATCGAAGAGAACGAGCATTCGGAGGACTACTCTCTCTTTCCGGGGAGGGTTAGGGCAGTGATTCGCTCAATGAGTGCCCTCTGGTGGAAGCTGGTGGGGGTAGCCGAATGTAGCTTCACAGGCGTGTATCAGGGGTGGAGCCATGGCATGCGTTGCCTAGGTAGCCGGGCTCCACAGGGGACGTAGCACAAAAAAAAAAAGGAAAAAAAAACCTCGCCTCTAATAGGCAAAAGCATCTCCCTTCACGGGCCACACTCCCAATCATGGGCTTGGTCCTCAGGCTATCCCCCTCCTCTCAGGCCTGGTGTCTCAATACTAGGAGAAAGAGTGCCCTGGGTGGGGGCAGCCCTTCCCCAGAGGTAGACCTGGGGGATGCCCAGAGCCAGAGAGGAGCCTGTGACTCCCGAGCCACGTAGGGAGGTAGAGACTGTGATCCAGGCGGTTGCCGGAGAGAGTTCAGAGGTGAATGGTGCACACATAGGATTAAAAAAAAAAAAGGATAGTGTAAGAGGCAGAAATTAAAAGTTATTTTACAAGTAGGCTAAGGGTTGTAAAAAGTGTTCAGTAATTGTGGCTAGGGGATACCGTAGAGGTTAGAGTCACTGTCATTGGTGTAAAAAATTCAGGTTTCAAATCCTTAGGGGGGACAGAGTGAAGAAAGTTGGAGCCTGAGTGAGGTACTGGAGGTTAATGGAAGATGGCAGGAGTGAGTTTTGGGTCAGCCAGTTCCTCAGGGTGGGGAAAACAGGGAGGATAGGGAATAGGGAACAGGGTGTCAATAGTGACTTCTACTGGTGGAAGAATATAAGGAGCAAATTGGAAAATGAGCTGTTAGTAAAAACAGGCTGATATCACATGATCTGTCATGTGACCAACAAGATAACATAAAGGAAATGACGATCCAGGGTGGGTGGGGTAGTTGCTGCATAGAAGTGACGGGCAACCACAGTCCGTACCTTGTGTGGGGAAGCTTGCTCAGTATGGAGTGGGGGCTCTTTCTGTATCTCCATAGAGCTGCTCAGGCTGTGTGTTTGGTTTGAGAAGAAGAGCCTGCTGGATAAATGGGACACAGCGTTAGTGAAAAGGGAGAACAAAACAAAGGAATGGGACCGGTGTGCATGCACTGATTGTGCAAACACAATGGTACGGGGGGGGGGCAAAGAGCAGGGAGAGAGACGAAGTGAGGTAAGGCAGTTTCTGTAACAACAGTGCTATGTAGCAACCTAGGGAGCAAGAGATAAAATCCACTGTGCTAGTAATCTACCTTCCTGAACAGATTCATCATCCAACCGTACATTGCACACACTGGGCCGGATATTCAAAAGGGTTGCGCATGCGCAAGTCCAAAATTGCGCCATTCTGCGATATTCAGCAGGAGGCAGTTGCGCCACTGAAAACAGGCTGAGCAACAGCGCAATGCAAATGAATGCATGCTGAACTGGAGGGGGAGGAACCATGCATAAACTGCACAGCCCGATATTCAGCCGGGCTGTGCAGAGTTGTGCAGGCGCAACCCCAACCTGCACCTGCACAACTTTGAGCCAAAAAAGGCTTAGTCGAGGGCCACCAACAGGTGAGCTGCTGCATTGCAGGGCAACACAGCAGCTGCCACCCGTGGCTGGCCTCAACCCACTCCCCTGTGCCCCCGCAGCCCGATCGCAGGTAGCTGACTATAAATCCCCACCACCACCCTCCACTGGCCCGATCGCGGGCATAGTGTACTCCCCACCAGCCAATCACGGGCAGTGTATAACAACCCCTCCCGCAGTCATCCCTGGTGGTCCAGTGGACTGGAAATGCCCGACCGGCAGTAAGCGACGAAACCTCTCCTCGCAAACATCTGGTGGTCCGCGTGAATGCCCGATCACGGGCAGTAAAAGTTTAATGAGCCTCCGCAGTCATCCCCGATTATGAGCCTGAAATGCCCGACGCGGCAGCACGAGTCCCCTCCGGCCCACAGCCCCGGTGAAAGCAGCAGCCATTCTCCACCATCTCCAGTTTCACTCATTTTACTGGGCAGCCAGGGGCGGCTGGCATCCACTCCTCCTCTGCCGCCACATCGCCGGACTGTTCGAGTTGCACGCCTGATTGCGAGCAAGAGCCACGGGCGGCAGCCCATTGCATGACAGTCCAGACTTATAATGATTCATTCACAAATCTGACCGTCATATGATACGGGCACGCCCATGGCTCTTGCTCTGCAATTAACATGGTAGTCTCACTGGCAGTCAGTCGGCGGGCGTGGGCGCAGGCAGGTGGATGCTGCTGCCCGCCGCCGCCGGGGAGCGGGGTGGTGGGGTCGTGGTGGTGGGTGGGGGCACCAGCCACCAGGGCTATGTTCAGAGGGAGGGGGTTTCATTACACTTACTGCCTGCGGTCGGGCATTTCAGTCCATTGGACCACCAGGGATGACTACGGGAGGAGGGGGGGTTTATTATACACTGCCCATGATCAGGCATTTCGGTCCACTGGACCACCAGGGACACGTTGAGGGGGCTACATTGCTGCCCGCGATCGGGCTGGTGGGGTGGAGTACACTATGCCCGCGATTGGGCCACTGGGGTGGTGGGGATTCTACACTGTTTTGCCCACGATCGGGTTGCAGGGGGCGCCGGTCCTCGATGGCTGCTGCCTGGCAGGGTGCCAGGCGCAAGTCCTCGATCGGGCGCACTACATGCCATAATAGTATGCAAATGGGGGCATAATCAGATGCAAATGGCCCCCCGCCTTTGCATGAATTATGACCCCATTTGCATGTCACCTTTTGAATATCGGATTTTGCGATGAGGCTAATGGTACTTGCGCGCCATCGCAAGTTGAATGGTCCACTCTGTCAACTCTGCGGTGGTGGAAGTTCCACTGTGCCATGCACAGTGGTTGTGGTTGGGTGATATTCAAGGAGTCGCTCAATAGTGCAACTCCTTTGAATATCGCCCGACACACCCCTCATGCTAAGAATCATTTTGCGCCGCAAGGGCTTGCGCCTATGAATGGCGCAGTTTGAATATCCAGCCCACTGAGTACAACTGCCCTTAACAGTAACAAATTAATGTACAGGTTGCAAAGCTAACAGAATGCTGCTTAGGACTCTGATTCTGTCTGAATCAATTAGCACTGAGTAGCTACTCTAGTTAGTAAAGGATGGGTCAACTCAATCAATGTCAATGAAACCAGAGCCAGAGCAAGCTGGGTCCTGTAATGGTAAAACAAAATCTGAGGAATCCTTCGTTCCAGACACCAACAATCCAAACATGAAAATAGACAGAGGAACTAGCTTCAACTCTAGCATCAGATCATAATATTTTTATTTCATCTGAAGTATGGTTCATTGGAAGCTAACTTTATCAGTGATTTTATGATTTGTTTAAAAATACATACAGTATATTCAGATATTAGACTAAGTTCAGAGGACTGACCTGAACAAACAATAATAAACTAAATTGGTGATCACCTGAGAAGCGGTAACCACTTATGGCTCAAAACATGAATGGCATATACTTGTACAGAAATCCTTTCTGCAAAAATGAAGATAGTATTTCTAATCAAACTGCCATTACATCTAAGTTTAATACGCATAAAAAGAGGTGTGCAAGAACAAAGGGGCACAATTTGAAGATAGAGGAGAGGTGGCTAAGAGGTAATTTAAGGAAGTATTTTTTCACAGAGAGGGTTGTGGATGCATGGAACGGCCTTCCAGAGGAGGTTGTGGAGTCAAAAACAGTGGTGGAATTCAAGCATGCATGGGACAGTCATAAGGCAATTCAAGGGGGTGGGGGTAGGAAGAAGTAGGCTGCTGGTTAACTAGGATCTGCAGCTTATCCATCAGGTAGGGAAATGGGCAGACTGGGTGGGCCAAGCGGTCCTTATCTACCATCAAATTCTATGTTTCTATATTGGCCAAAATATTGACACTGTACCTGGAAAGTGCGCGAGAGATTGTTCCATGCAACTGAGTTGCACCAGAGCAAAAAAGTGATATATTCAAACAAGATGCACAATCGTGCATCTCATATGAATATATAAAAAAAAAGTGAGTGGAGCAAATGGTGGGTGCCTCAGTGAGTGGAGGAGTGGGGGGTCCACATAGACTACCAGGGAAGGTCGGAATTTGTCTTTTACCTATGGACGGGGTTCAGGGCTGGGCCGAGGATGCCACTGGACTATCAGGGATATTCGGGGTATCATATAAATATGGATGGGGTTCAGGGATGGGTTGGGGGACACCACTGGACTATCATGGATATTCGAGGTATCATATAAATATGGGTGGGGTTCAGGGATGGGTTGGGGGACACCACTGGACTACCAGGGATGTTTAGGTTTTATTTTTGAACTATGGACAGGGTTCAGGGATGGGGGAGGCACTAGACTACATGGGGATATGCGCCTATTATTGTCACAATACAGGTGGGGATCATGGATGGGAGGGAGTCCAGCGGACTTCCAGGGAAACAGGGTTCAGAATAATTGTATTTTACAATCGGGGATCAATCAATCAATCAATCGCTTTATTTAACCAGGCATAAATGGGGGGACCACTAGACTACTAGGGAAATGGGTTTTGGGTTCATTTATTTTACAGTCAGGGACTGGGGTGGGCTAGCCACTCAGGGGCTGGTGGCTGCTGTGCTGCACTGTGCAGCACAGCAGCCCACCTATGGGTGGCTAGGGATTATGCATGCTTCTTCCATGCCTAACTTTGTGCAGCACATCTCCGAGATGTGCGGGCAGCTGCGCCGCACATCTCAGCTGAATAGTGCGATGTGTCACATATGCATGGGAACACCCCCTCTGGATGCACTGCATACATTATCTTTGTGCTGAGGCACATCCAGAATTGTGCGGTGCATCCCGTCTTTTTGAATATGGCCCAGGAGGGCATTCCTGGGGATGCGCCAGTGCAACTCAGTTGTGCCAAGTGCATCTCCTTTGAAAATCTAGGTCATGGTCATAAAGGGTAAAAAAAAGAAATATACTTAAATCATGTGAAGCATTCCAAGTTCAAAGCAGAGGATAATAAAGGACCCCACTACAAAATCAAGAAATATAATTAATTTTCATTTGATTACTAAATATCCAACTTTACTTATATAACCCATTATCTCAAAGTAATAAGTTTATACATTATTAGAGGATAATGATAATAATTAGGGGTGGGGAGTAAAGAGGTAGTTCCAGGGCTACCTATGGGGATGAGATGGGGCAGGCTGGATGGGCCAATGGGTCCCTTTCTTCCATCAGATTTTTATGATTCTATGATTTTATAGAGGAAAGTAGCTAACAACAAGCTGTTTTCAAGATTTGCCTTTGTTCTTAGTGAAGCAGCTTACTACAAACCACATAGCTAGTACTCATGGTTGACCTGCAGAGTAAATAAAAAACATATTGCTAATATAACCACCCAGTCCCTTGGGGTTACTAGAATCCCCTCAGTGACACTGCTAGGCAGGGAGGACAGCTGGTGATTAACTAGTTAAATGTTTTTTTCATCTGCTCACTCTTTTGTTTACTTGGCTCCAGCTGAGACTGAAGTGGTGATCTCATTTAGAACTCTCGCAGCAGCATAACCCTTGTGTCAGCTGCTGAAGTGGGAAATAGAATGTTGGGAACAGCAGTTGGTGACAGTGAGTGTTTGAGTGAGGAAGGTAGAGGAGCTGCTCAGCCTGTGGGCTTCAGTCTATGAGCCCTCGTATTTCTCACCATAGTTTTGGTAATCCGCAGCTTGCCAAGTGAAGTGGTGGAGACCTTTCTTCAGCAGGATTTCCTGATTTTCACTCCAGAAGGGGTGAAATGGACTGCAGTTCATGTGGATCCATGGGGCAATCCCCTGTTATGGTCCAGGATGTGTAAAGCTGCCTGAAAGTATGACAGTGAGAGAAATCTGACTTTTACCGGAGGGAACAAGTACCAGTTTTGTTGTGTTCCATGCCTTTATGTAAGGCCCAACTTTCTATAAGTACAGATGTGCAAGACTGTTTTAAAGTAAAGTTGGCTGAGGTGTGCGATGTCCAGAGCCATGACTAGATCACATTATTTGAGACTTTTCCCTGTACACTACATATGTGGTAATTTGAATGCTGAATGCCAAGTTTAATGTTTTTAGCAATTCAAGAGGTATTGCAGATGTTTAAGGTGTAACTTTGAAAGAATGGCTGAGTTTGGATTTGGGAGCAAAGGGTGGGCAGAACCCCATCTGCAGTAACCACTTCAGGACTAATAGGTTTAGAAAGCATGCCTAGTTACCTTAGACTAATGGCCATAGTCTGAGGAAGATTCAATCTCATAGTATGGGCTAAATATTTTCTTCAAGCAGCTCGAGGGAAGAATAGTGCTACAGTTCAGCAAATGAGTTTACAGTTGTGGCTAGATGCCACTGAAAGCAACTAGTAAATGAAGTGTCCTATGTCCTATGCTTGTGGGACTACAAAGATGCTTTGGAAGTTACAGTTTGAATATGTTCTGCCTCAGTTCAAGTGCCAAGTTGATGTAAATCTTTGGGGGACCACCCTTGCTTTAAAGATCATCTGTCTGAATAAACTCCCACTCTAGATCCCCAGTTATAGTCTGGACACTTATGCTATTACTTCCTGTGTGGATTTACTGGGTAAACCTCCAGAAGATAGGTCTAGCACATGCCTAGCAAATCTCTTCCCAGAACCATGTTGTGAATACCAGGGTTGTTCTGTAACCACCACCCCTTACCCTCTAGAGAGTGAGCCTGGTATACATTCCCAAAGCTAGGGGTGGTACCATTTCTAAGTTTGAGTGCATGCCAAGAATGGGTGCCAGTAATAAAATAAGAGGTGCTAACTGAGTAAAGTGGCAGGGGGGTGTTACACTAAGTATAGGGCAGTCTAAAAATTGCTAATAGTCTCAATTTAGAAACCTTTATCAACAATAATGCAAAACATAGTGGTTACCTGACTTAACAGGGATAAAAACAATAATCTCTTTCAGTTCATCTGGGATGCAAATGTCTCCTTTTGTAAACCCTTTTTAAACTGGAGCTCTCTTGCATCACTGACATCACAATGTGGTAATGTCACACATCAGGACATTGGCCAAGAAGTGGACACGCTTTGAATAGAAGTAAGATGGTGCATTCAAGCAATACTGGATTAGTACATGCCACCAGTAAAGATGAGAAAATAGTAAAAATTAAATACACTCAGTTCAAAAGATTAAAAACAGAATGACCATGAAGGGGGGACTAAAATCTGAGATCAGTTCATCCCAGTTTGGGGCCTCGTTGATTGCCATGTCTTTTGTACAGGGTTTTAAATCTCTAGATCCAGAAAGCTTCTTTCCTTAAAAGGTGCCTCCTATTGGCATCTAAATCAGGAGTTTTGGGGACTTTTTGTCATCACCAGTACCTCAGAGTGCTGATACCATGACCTACCTGCATGAAATGTTGCACTAGAGGTGAAGTCATGTCACTGGTTCTGAAGTCACTGTTATGTTCCAAAATTCTGACTTTAAGATGTCTGGAAGTTCACTGTATATAGAAGAGGTTGCAAGAGCCCCTCAAAACATATACTGTATAAGATTGTCTGTATCACAAGATGTAAAATCCTGAATTTCTATTTGTTCATGCTTACTGCGTTGTAAATCTTTTTATATTTGATGTGTTTGAGCACTGAACAAATGTACAATGACTGAAAGTCCCCTTTGGTTTCTCCCTAAGCCACTGAGATTGTTCTACACCAACACAGGGTATTTTGTGATAATTATGAACTGATCTAGACCTCTGGTTTCTTCTTCTCCTTGCATTTACCCATGGTTTTCCAGAAAACAATGCTGTCTCCTTTCACTGTACTATGTAGTATACCACAATTTTTTAATATGATGTTTTTAATTTTGCTAAGCTACATGCTGTAACCAGTAATGAATCCAACTTATTATCATTCAAATTCTTAAGGGAATGTTTCAATAGTTCCTTTCTTGGTATCTCAAGCACTTGCATCTTTGCTCTTGTTACAGTTTGTTTAGTGTGGTCCCTACCCTCTCTCTGTAAACCTGTTAATTATCTTTTTCTCTCTTGGTACACATGTTCTTCTGAACAACTACATTTTATCCTTGATAACTGAAGAAAAATCAGAGATTTTCTGGTGAAACCATGCCACATGCAGAACAATATTCCTGAAGGTATTTTTTTCTAAACAAACCTGTTAACAGGTGACTTCCTTTCCTAAAGATAATAATATCCAAAAAAATCAATATTGTGACTGGACATAGAGTATTTAAGAATTAAAAAAAATAAATTGAGATTTTCATTGTTACCCCTCCACATGAAAAAATGTCAGCAATAAATCATGTGTATGTTAACAGCGCACTGAATTTATGCAATTTGGGTCTTTGATGTACTCAGTTCAAAGGCTGCGATGAACAAATTGTCATAAGACAAGGTCATGCTAGATCCCATAGCAGTGCCCTGTACCTGCCAGTAGTAGTTATTTTCAAATCTGAAATGACTATATTTTTTGTAGCACAAAATCTGCCAGCTCACTGAGCATCTGCGTAGATGGCAAAACTGCATCCCTGCTAGCTGTTGAGCAGTCATAAAGAGCTAATAGTTCATTATCACTGGAAATGCAGTTGTACAAGTCTGCAATGTCCACTGTTACCCAAAGGTGTTCATAAGGTCCAAATTCATTAGGTTAAAGTCTTCTAAAATACTGACAATATATTTTGTGTCCTTCAAAAAACTCTAGTGGTTTGCCACAAAAGGTTTGATGGAATAATCCACACATTTATTTATTTATTGAGATATTCAGAAAGACCTTTGAGTTAAAGACTCATTTACAAAAGTTCTACGTTGTACATTAAGGTACAGGGACAACATTTGTCACAGAGACAACAGTACATTACATTACATGTTACAGTACATTTCATTACATAACAGGCATTTGAATACATTGTTGTTCAGTTGGATGCTTTCCATCAAGGATAGCAAAAGGACTCAGTACTTTAGCACAACCATATAGTTGCAGTTGGTTCTGCAACAGACTGATAGTCGTAGAGTAATATAGGTGCAATGTAGTCACAGGGATCTGAGGCCGTCTGTTTAGTGAGATATAAGACAACATGCTGTTGGAAGGGGTCAGGGGTAATCACATGTGTTAGAGTCCTGGAGGTGCTCCCTTAGTCTAGATTTAAAAGGGCCAAGTCTTATTTCATTAGTTATTTGGCTCGGGAGTGAGTTCATCCAGTAAGAGGCTCGGTACCTGAAGGTTCTTTGAGATTGGGCGGTCCGACAGCAGGGTACCCATAACAATGGTTTGTCTGAGTTACGGGTGGCTCTGACTGGTGATGCTGGGTGGATAATTGAGGAGAGTGTGGGAGCGGTGAGACCAAGTACTATTTTTTTCATTATTTGGCAGGTGTGGTACTTGATTCTGCTGTCAAGGTTTAGCCAATTTGTGGAGCTGTAGAGTGAGCAGGTGTGTGGAATGATCACATCCGAGGATGAGACGGCAGGCTTTGTTTAGTACAAGGCGGAGTCTGTTTAGTGTGGAGGTGGGGGGCAGCACTATAAATGAGAATACTGTAGTCGAGGAAGGTGAGGACAGAAGAATTGACGGTAAGCCGTAGGGCCTCAGGAGTGAGGCAGTGTTTGTACTGATAAAGAACACCTAGTCTCAAGTTAAGGGCAGTGGCTAGGTGAAGAATATGTTGCTTATAGTTGAGGGCTGGGTCTAGTGTGACCCCTAGGTATTTAAAGGTGTATACTTGATCGAGAGGGGTTTGAATGGCAGTGAGAAAAGGGGGGCAGAGGTTCTTCAGGGGGTTCTGTGGATGGGAGAAGATCATGACTTTTGTCTCCTTTTAACTGATTATTAGATCCCGGGTGGTGAACCATTGTTCTGCCTCGTGGAAGGAGAGTTGGAGTGTTTGGAGGAGTTTAAGGGGGTCAGGATCAGAGGCGAACAGGATGGCATTATCCCCGTAGAGGAGCAGGCTCCCGGAGATGGCCAACAGGGGGAGTTTAGATATAGGCTGAACAGCAGGGGGCCAAGAATTGACCCCTGTGGAACACTGGAGCTGACCGGGCTGGGGAACAGGATGGTGCCTACCTTGACCTGTTGTGTTCTATCTGTCAGATAGCTGGTGAACCAGTTTAAAGCATCATTGGAAAAGCCACTGGAGGAGAGTGTGTTCAGTAAGAGGGCATGATTGACTGTATAAAAAGCTTTAGAGAGGTCCACGAAGATAGTGCCCGTGATGTGGCCATGATCCAAGGCAGAGTGGACATGCGAGGTGAAATCTAGGAGGGCGGTGGTGGTGCTATGCCTCTTACGGAAGCCATGTTGGTTGCAGAGGAGGTTATATTTAGTAAGGTGGTCAGTGATTTGGTTGGCTACAATACACTCTAAGGCTTTAGACACAGGGGGGAGAATGGAGATAGGTTGGTAGATGTTCGTGGCGGTGCAGTCCTCACTCTTATAGATGGGGGTGATGGAGGCCTGTTTCCAATGGGAGAGGACTTTCCCTTGACAGAGGGAGTGATTGAGAATATGAGTGAGTGGGTATAGGACTTCCAGGAGAGTGAGGCGAAGGAGTCTCAGGTCTAGGGAATTGCTACAGTAGTGTGAGTGGCTTAGGGCTTTGACTGGATAGGGTATGGCAGCCTCAGGGGTGATAACACGTAGAAGTAAGGGAGGAGCATGGGGAGGAGGGGGGTGGGCCTGGATGGGCAGGGGGTCGAAGAAATTTGGGGGGAGGATATGGTTGAGATAAGTGAAAGCGGAGTTAAGGGCTGAGGCTATACTGAGGGGATCCGTGGAGGTGTTACCGTCTATTTCCATTTGGTCCAGGGTGGGTTTGGGACTTTATCGCAGAGTTCCTTAATATTGTTCCAGAATTTGTGCCCATCACCCCAGGTGGATGTTAAGGATGCTTTGTAGTAATCAGCTTTGGCAGTGCGTAGGGTCCATGTGCATTTGTTGTACGCATCCCTATACCGTTGCCTGTCGGCTGGCAGCTGGGTCTCATTAGCAAGGTGCCAAAGGGAATCACACTCTCGCATTAGGTCCAGGAGGTGGTCAGAGAACCAGGGGACCTGGTAATCTTTGGACATTCTCATCTTAAGTGGGGCAAACTTATCACAGGTACCATTGAAGGTGGAGATAAATAGATCAAGCACGTGATCAGGGTTGAGGGTGTTTATGAGGGGTGTCCAGTCCCAGTGTCTGAGGTGGGCCTTGAGTTGAGAGAGTTTGCCAGGGCCAAATTTGCTTTGTAAGGTAATTTTGGGGGCGGTTTTAGGGGCACTGCAGGACCAAGTGCAGAGTACTAGAAAATGATTGCTTAGTGCGGTGGGGAGTACCAGGGTGTTGGTTATTATATGGGGACGGTTTGTGAAGACAAGATCGAGGAGGAAGGATGTTTCTGTATGGGTGTTTACCCGGGTTGGGGAGGTGACTACCTGAGTGTGATCAAGCACTAGGGCATCATCTATGTATGGGGCAGCTCTGTTTGCCAGCCAATTTATGTTGAAATCACCCATAACTATTTTTTCATGATGTGGGGGGTAGAGTCAGAATAGAGTCAGAATAGATAGGTCAGAATGGCCTGGAAAGCTATTCTGTGCTCCTTGGGAGGAATGTAGGCAATGGTGAGTAGTAGAGGGGAAATAGATCTGCCTACTGTTAATTTTAGCGTGAGAGCCTGTGCCCTCGATGTTAGTTGTAGGAGAGAGAGTAGTTGGCCTGATAGTGAGTCCTTGAGGTAGACGGTACAGCTGCCCCTCGTTTACCACCTTCGGATCGATAGGGGAGGTATCCAGGGAGGATTACAGCAGAGTCTGGTACAGAAGGGGAGAGCCAGGTTTCCCACAGTGCAGTGATGTCAGAGTGGTGTTGGAGCACCCACCCCTGAAAGGGGTCCCATTTTTTTGAAGGCTGCAGATGTTTAGGGAGGCAATGCACAGCCCACTGGCTGGGGAGGGGCTAGGCAGGGGGGCAGCCAGGAGGCCAGGGTTAGGTTAGACATTGCCTGTCAGGAGTAGTAGAAGAACAAGGGACCTGAGGTGGTTGTTACTTGTATAGGTATATCATTGGTGATACTTTCGGGCATATTCCCCTTTACAGGATGGAAAGTGGGTATTGGGGGCTTCAGGGTGTGGAGGGAAGACAGGAGGAGGAGTAAGTGGGGAAGGAGGAATGGGTGTGGTGATGGGGATGCAACTGGTGGTAACAGAGAAGGAGAAGGAGAAGGGCTGTAGAGAGTCATTTTCACAAGAGGATGACAACTGATAGAGAAGGCGAAAGTGGGGAAATTTATGGTTATGTTATTTGTGGCATGGGGGGATGAGGGCAGAGGGGTACGTGCCTGCCCTTGAACATGTCTGTCGCTCAGGAGTAACCTGGTTAGGGGAGAGCATGGAGGTGAGTGCCAGCCTGCTAGTAGATGGAAAGTGACCGTGTTGTTCCATTTCCCATGGGTGGGAGAGGGAGGGTGGGACATTAAGAGGAGCAGCAGAGTGATAGTGAGGAATGTGGGCAGGAGCATGGTGAGTTGGAGAGGTGTAGTTATAGCTTTAACATTTGGGAGAGGAGCTTGGGAAGCTGATGGGACCTCTAGTGGTGGGCAAGTATAACCTGCAGATGAGAAAGCAGGCTGATTGGTTAAAATCATGTTGGGAGGATTCTGCTACTATATAGTTCAAAAGTCCACCAAGAGGGGGTGGGGGTGGGGGTGGTGGGAGCCAACACTCTGCGTCGCTTAGGGCTAACACAGAGATCCTCCTTGTGTGCAGCCGGTGAAAACTTCTACCTATTGTGGCGTTTGGGGAATTGGGGGGGGGTGAGGAGGCTACTCCACTAGTCCCCTCCACGACCTCCATTGACTTGCTCTTGCCTTGGCTTACAGAGATCCTCCTCGTGTGCAGCTGAGCAATGCTTCTACCTGTTGCTTCGTTCAGGAATCGGGGGGCAGGGGAAGGCTACTCCACTACTCCCTCACGACCTCCGGTGACTTGCTTGTGCCTTGCCTTGGCTTGCTGTGAAAGAAACAAGGACTCCGTGAGTAAATTTATACTGTTGCAGCTCCTGTGGATAGTGGGGGAGGATCCAGGGCCTGCAGAGATTAAGTGTAATTGGTAAAGGCTTTGTTTAAGGAGGCCAGATGGGACTGCAGTTCTAGCAGCAACACGTGTATAACAAAATCAAAGTAAGGAGCTGTATTAAAGTAACCAAGTGGGAGGTTGTAAACTACAGCTAAGTAGGGAAGACAGAGAGAAAAGAATGATTTCCATGGGTTCCCCAGTGAATCATGGTGACCGGATGAGAAATACAGTTAGCATTGAATCACAGTAAAAATAAGTAGACAATGGATGTAAGTTGTTAAATTAAGGTAACCTCCTATGTGCTCAAACAAGTACAGGTTTGCACAAAATAACAGAGTAACATGGACTACCTCCACTTGTATGACAACTAAAAGGCATTGCTATTTGAATTCAGTAAGAAACATTTTAAAAGTAAAAATGGTGCCAAACAACACAGAGATCCTCCTCATGTGCAGCCGAGCAAAGCTTCTACCTGTTGTGGTGTTCGGGAATCGGGGGGGGGAGGGCTACTCCACTAGTCCCTCACAACCTCTGGCAACTTGCTCTTGCTTTGGTTTACAGAGATCCTCCTCGTGTGCAGCTGAGCAAAGCTTCTACCTGTTGTGGCGTTCGGGAATTGGTGGGGCAGGGGAGGACTACTCCACTAGTCCCTCACGACCTCCGGTGACTTGCTCTTGCCTCGGCTATAGTCTGCCACTGACCCAAAAACCTGAAAGGATGGGTTGACCTGGTGAGGATGTCATACTCTTGTGGACCTTAGGTAAACAATAAAAGATAGGAATCTTAGGATTGTTTTTATGCAAGACTTTACTGGCCCATTTCTCCGATTTTCTGTTTTTTAACATTTTCCAATAAGTTTTTTAAATCCCCCTTGAAGATGTAATTTGGGTCACCAGGTAATTTTACATAATTGTCTATCATATTTAATTGTCCCAGATATTTAGCCTGGTAGTTAGTGTAATACAAAACTACAACCCCCCTTATTTGCAAGTTTAATAATAATGGCTGTGTCATTCTCTGATTGTTGTAGGAGCTCAAGTTCTGTAGACATCAAATTATAAAATCAAAATATGACTCTGTCAATTTCATTTATTAATACAGCAGTTTCTTTATCAACAGATTATATATAATTTTTATGTGAGCAGGTATAGGCCAGGAGTATAATAACCTGATTTAACACATAGCATTATTTTTAAATCCCCTTCTTGCATGGCAAAATATCAGTGGGTGGGTCTACATTGTCAAAGTGGTCTATTAATCTTAAATGGTCTAGCAGAATTTTGCAAACATTATTCTAAATGTGAAAAAGCATGAAAATTGGACGTAAGTAGATGTTTATGTTTTCTCTAAAATAAAAGTAGAACACACATGATCTGATGATATTAAAGGGGTCAAAATATAATTAATATAGAATTATGTGAAAACCACCAAAAATACACATACATTTGATGCATTGTCTTTCGGATGAGATGTTAAACCAAGGTCCCATCTGCCTGTACTTAACCTGTTCTGGTGGTAGTTCAGGTGGATGTTAAAGATCCCATGGCACTTCTCAAAAAGAATAGGGGAATTTTTCCTGATGTCCTGGGCAAATTTCCCTCATTCTCTAAAAATACCACCAACAGCGTAATCTGGTTCATGGTCAGTTGGCATTCATCTGTATCCCCCTTCCCCGGGTTATGCCTGAAAATAGGCAGAATCTGCCTAGTGCACTTACCCTGTCAACAAAAAACAAATAAAAAAAAAAAAAATATATTCCCAGATTATTACAAATTACACCAAATAACCTGTTATACTTTACATCACTACTTTAAACCAAGCATGCAGCCCTTTGGTTTGAAATTAATCTTTTGTACTGTGTGGAAAGATTTTCAAAATTATTGTACAATTTGATGTATACAGATGACTGTGATGTAGAGATGTGCTGTAATCTAAAGACAAGCAAACACCCATGTTATATTCAGGTATATGTATTACAGATATATCTTTAAAGATAAATGTCTAAAAAGATTGCTTGAAATGGTAATGAAATGGAAACGGTATGTTCCCCAAGGTTATACCTGCTGTATGATTTATTTTTTGTATTTTTGCTTAATGTTTCTGGGGTGTTTCCCTGCAAGTTATGACTTTACTGCTTTGCTAACTAGCCTAATTGCTTTATCCTGATGCTATGACTGGAACTATTGTTCTGTACCCTGCTCTCAACACCTTATATTTTGTTTTATGCTGCACAACCAATGTGTAGCACCTAGTTTTATTTATTTATTTATTTTATTTATTGAGATGTTTCACCAGGAAAGCACACTAAACTACAAGTTGCTTGTCTCCTGGTGCAACCTGGGGGTTGGGGGTGGAGTGCAATGGAGTAACAAACAATAATACATTTAAGTCACTGTTTAAAAAAAAGATACTTACATTGAAACAAAACATTTGGCAGCAATACTTGGAAATAAGAAACAAGGACTGAGAACATGAGAGTGACATGGGGAGGGACCTAGTACAAAATAAACGTTGGAAGATGGGGTAACTAAGGGAGAAGAATTGGGAAATATTGGTAGGGGTACCAGGGGGCAAGCAAGTATATTTGTAAGTGCATCAGTAGGGAGATTCATAAAGTGCCAGAGAGGGCAAAAAGGGAGAGAGAGATGAGGATGGGGTGGAGGGCAGCTACTGGGACCTCTACAGGATGATTGGGTGCCCTGCAAGTGGAGGAGGGAAGAAAGAGGGTAGGAAAGGCTGCAAGGAGATGACGGGGGAGGAGGGAGGAGTGGGGGAAGCAGAGCCCGCTGGGACCCCCTCAGGATGTAGACGAACCCTGCAGGGGGGCTAGGGGTAATTGCAAGGGATGGGGCAGAGAAAGCTATAAGAGTGAGGAGGGTGGGTAAATAGGATGGTAAATTCATGCAAGGGGGTGAATGACTAGTGTGTAGGTAAGAGGCGAGAGGGTGGTTTTGGAGGGTGGGTGCAAGGGAGGGGGTGGAGAAAACGCAAGCTACAAGACAGTGGATGAATGATTAATAGGCAGGGAGAAGATTCAGAAAGGATAGATGGCTATGCGTTAGGTGAGTGTGTAGTTAATAAGGGTCATAGTAGGTGCAGTTCGAAGAGAGATAATTGTGTAGGGCATAACATAGGGAGTGGGAGGAGGAAAAGTGGTGGATTTAGGGTGAAGGGAGTTCCAGATTTTGGCAAAGCGGTAAGAGAAGCCAGATTGACCAATTTGGGTGGAGTATCTAGGGATTACCAAGGTGTGTAAGTCATTGAATCTAAGGGAATAAGTGGGAGATGTTGGTGTGATAAAAGAGGGAGCGAGGTAGTTAGGGAGAGCCCCTAGTCAATGTTTAGAAGTGAGCTTAGTGCAATGGGATAGGCATCTGTTTGACAGAGAGGGAAGGGACAGTGCATGGTAGAGATCACAGTGGTGTGTGCAAGAGGGGCATCAAGGGCAAAGCAACAGAAAGAGTGAAATAGTGTGTCCAATCTGGTCAGGGATGTTTTCGGAGCAGCACCGTAAACTACATCACAGTAGTCAAAAATGGGGAGAATCATCTTCTAGACAATTTCGTTCCTATCTGTAAGAGGTATGCAGCTACAGTTCCTGAATAGGGCACCAAGCTTGGGGCGCAGTTTTTTCAGGATGGCATCAATATGTCCAGAGAAGTAGAGGTGTTGGTCCAGCCAAACCCCAAGGTATCTGAAGGAGGAGGTGTCCTCAAGAATTGTCCCATCCAGGGTATGGAAGGAGGGGAGATTAGGAAGCCTAGATAGTCTCTGCCTCGTGCTGAGAGTCATGGAACCAGTCTTTTTGATGTTGAGGAAGAGGTGGTGGTTAGCAAACCAGAGCTGAACTTTGTTGAAATCATGCTGCAGACTGGTTGTAACCTCAGCAGGACCTGAGCCAGATGCAAAAATAACAGTATCATCTGCATACATGTGGATTAAGGAGGGAGGGAATCAGACAGAGGGCAGGTCATTTAGGAAGGTTGTGACTAAGAGGGGACCAAGCACAGATCCCCATGGAACATCTGTGTTGATCAGGAGGGAAGGGGAGATGTTGCCTGAGATCCAAACTGATTGGGTTCTACCAGTAAGGTAGGCCCTGAACCAGTTTGTGATGTATGGTGAGAGGCCTACTGTTGAGAGACAGAGTCCAGGAGTAGGGAGTGGAAAACTGTGTCAAACACTTTTGCAAGGTTGACAAAAATGGCTGAGGTGATAAGGCCATTGTCCATTCTGGTTAAGATGGAGTCAGTTAGCCAGAGCAGGGAGGTGGTGGTAGAGTGGTGTTTCCTGAAACCAGATTGGAACAGGGTGAAAATGGAGGAATCAGAGAGGTAGGAGGTAAGATGGGAGAGTACCAGCTGTTCTTGGAGTTTAGCAAGATTTGAGAGATGGGAGATGGGGCAATAGTTATTAGAGGAAGTGGAGTCTCCACCTTTGGGTAGGGGGACAACCACTGCGTGTTTTCATGAGGCAGGGACTGAGCCAGTAGTGAAGGAGAGGTTTAGAATGAGAGAGAGAGAGAGAGAGAGAGAGGGTAAGCAATGGCATGGTCTGAGAGTGAGAGGAATTTGAGGTCGATGTCATCAGAGGAGGAGCCCTTTGCAGGGTTGATAGTGAAGAGGGCTTTTAGAGTATCTTCAGGGGAGATGGTTGAGAAGGAGAAATTAAGGGAGGGGGAAGAGGGGGGTGTAGCGGTGTAGATGATGGAGTGAAGGGGTTGGGGGATGGTAGTGCCTTTAGTAGTTCAGTAGCACAAGTGGTGTAGTAGGAGTTGAATTCCATGGCAACTGTGCATGGATCAGCCACCGATCGAGAGTTGTTTATTTTGAGGACCGGTGGTGGAGGGTGGGATTGGGGTGTGAAAAGGGCATGGACCACCTTCCAGAATTTTGATGGGGTATTTATATTTGTGAGGAAGGTAGATCTAAAGTATTCAGATTTGGCTAATCTCATAGCCTTAGTGCAGGCATTCTGGAGTTTACAATATGCTGCAAAGTCCCTAAGGGACTGGGTAGATTTATGAAGCTTCCATGCACGATCTCTACTTCTGTGGCAGGCCATTGAAAAATTTCATTTTGATTTTCATGGCCATTTTGTGTCCTGCTGTAACCTGCTGTTTGTTATATCTGTAATGTTTATCTTGTAACCTCCCGGGTTGTGCCTGAAAATAGTCATCTCTATGGATACTGCACCAACCCGGTTAACAAAAACTAACTAACTAAATAAACAAATAAATGTTTACAGTCATTATCTCACAAAAGTGTACTTCACACAAATAACATTCTGTGATCAGACATAATCCAGTTAAAAAGTTTCAATATTAAATACCTGTTACAGTCAAGGGATGAATGAAATTAAGTCTTATACTTGTTTACAGAAATTATCAAAATATTTAGTTATCATTATCTTCATTTTCGAAGTTCCGTCCTCAGGATTCACAAATTTACACTTCATAGACATTGTCACATCCATATCCACCCTAACTGGGCAGTCCTTCCAAAGGCAGATAAATCGTGCAAAGAGCTGATCAAATGTGGTTGCAGAAAGGCTTTCAGACCACCATCCATATGTTTTAGTGCCTCACTTCCATGTACTGATGTGTTTTTTTTTAGGAATTTTAGTCTAGTCAGAAAGGTTAAAATAGTACAAGAATCATTTAAAATTTGAAAAAAAAAAAACATGCAAATTGGCCTATAGGCAGATTTTTGAATGTTCGTTCATATTAAGAGCAGGACACAAGTGATCCAGAAATATTAAGGGGTTGCAAATGGGTGTTTATTTATATTAGTCAAGCAGAATACTGTAAAAATCATTCAAAATGTAAAAAAAGTATGAAAATTGCAACATAGGTAGTTTTTTTATGTTTCCTTTAAAATGAAAGCAGGACAGATGATCTGATGATATTAAGGGGGTCAAAATATAGTTAATGTACAGTTACATAAAAAAAAAATATGCATACATTTGACTCATTAGTCCACGAATATGTTTCCAGATGATTACAAATTGTACTAAATACATCACTACTTTAAACCAAGCAAGCAGGACTTTGGATTGAAATTAATCTTGTATCGTGTGGAAAAATGTTCAGTTATTGTACAATTTGAAGTATACAGAGAACTGTGATGTAGCGGGGTGTACTGTCATCTAAAGACATGCAAACATTCATTATGTTACCGTTAGAAATATGTATTATAGCTACTGTATATCTAAAATAAACTTTTAAAAATATTGCTTAAAATGGAATGAATACAGTGAAGGGAGGAATGAAATTAAAATTCTCATACTTTGAATGATTTAGCAGCCACTGGAAGGACTGTCCAAATGGGGATCCAGGGGTTGGAAACTAGACAGTAAGAAAGACTGGATCCCCATTTGGACTGTCCTTCTGGAGGCAGCTACAGTAAAGCATGCAAGGAGTTGATCAAATGGGGTTGCAGAAAGGCTTGCAGACCACCGTGCAAATGTTTCAATGCCTTACTTTGTGTATTGATCAGTGTGCATGTGCAGGATCATTCTACAGAGACAATGATAGTGATAACTAAGTATTTTGGTCATTGCTGTAAACAAGTATTAGATTTTTAATTTCATTCATCCCTTAACTGTAATAGGTATTTTAAGGGGAAATGTCGTCTTACGCCCAGGTGTGAGGCTGATCCTATTTAGCCCTTTGTGTGCAGCAACACTTTTATTTACTTACTGATTATTGCAGTGCAATAAATTGTATCAGGCTAATTCATTGACTTGTAAGATGCCATTTTGTGTAACCAGACATCCCAGAATCCCCTTCTGCGGACATCAGAGAAGGGCTGCAGCAGTGTGAGAGTCAATAGTCTACAGTGAATGTCAGAGTATTTTATAAGCTGTAATCTTCTGTTTGCTGGTCTACTGTTCTCCTGGGGCTAAGTACAGTCACAGAGGACTGTACTAAGCCCCGTGAGCAGAGCAGGACCAGCAAACATCTGATTTTAGCTTACAAAATCTTTGACACGTATACTGTATGCTATTGAAGGTTACTGAATCTCCCAGCTCTGCAGCCCTCCTCTGATGTCAGCAGCAGGGGATTCTGGGATGTCTGGTTACACAAATTGGCTTCTTAGAAGTCAGCAAAATTAGCCTAATGCATTCTACTATGCTGCACTAAACAGTAAGTAAAAAAATGGTTTTGTACACAAAGTGCAAAGTGGAATCAGCCTCAAACTTGGATGTGAAGCTTTTATTGCTGGCAGATCCCCTTTAATATTGACATTTTGTAACCTGATTATGTGCGATTACTAACATACTAAAACACCAGCAGAATAGGCCTATCAGTCTTTCGCATCTGCTCGCTTGGTCAGCCACCACCCTGGGAACTGACCTTGCTGCCCACTTCGCCATCTCGGGCTTCTCCCTTCCCAGTCCTGGATAGTCTTGCTGCACTGGACTTTGCTTCCAGAACCCTTCCCCATGTACCTGTCCCACCCCCTCTTAAACCCCTCCACTGTCTCTGCCTCCACCAGCTCCCCAGGCAGTGCATTCCATGGCTCCATCACCCTCTCAGTGAAGTAGCACCTCCTCCTTTATCCCCTGAATCTCCTTCCCCTCCAGCTTCCACCCATGCCCTCTAGTTGCCCCCTCCTTCTTTCGGAGCACCCTGACTTCGCCTCCCCTATTTACCCCCTCATGTACCTGAAGACCTCTATCATGTCCTCCCAGTCTCTTCTCTCTTCCAATGTGTACATATTTAGCTCTTCGAGCCTCTACCCATAGGTCCTGTTCCCCAAGCCCCAGATCATTTTGGTTGCCCTCCTCTGGACCATCTCCAGGAGTTCAGTGTCCCTCTTTAAGTGTGGCCTCCAGAACTGCACGCAGTACTCAGCCTCACCAAGCAGTTATACAGAGGTAGTATCACTTCCCTCCTTCTGGAGGTGATCCCCCTAGCAGTGTATCCCAGCATCCTGTTGGCCTTGGCTGCTGCCCTCCTACAAGTCTCTGAGTTGTTCATCTTGACATCCACCACCACCCCTCAGGTCCCTCTCAGCCATCGAGACTTGTAGCATTCCTCCCCCCCAGAGTGTACACTTGGCCCAGGTTTCTGGCTCCCAGGTGCAGTACGTTGCATGTCCCTGCACTGAACCTCAGTTTCCACTTTATAGACCACCTTTCCAGAGCCTCCAGGTCCTCCTGAAGGGCCACCCTCCCCTCCTCCTCATCCACCAATGCTCCCAGCTTTGAGTCATCCACAAAGAGACTCATCTCACTCCTGATACCCTTCCTTATGTCAGAGATGTAGGCATTGAACAGGAGGGGCCCAAGGACCGATCCCTGAGGGACCCCACTAATGACCCTCCTTGGGGATGAGACTATCCCTTCAACCATGACCCTCTGGATCAGGTCCAGGAGCCAATTCCCTATCCATCTGATCATCTTGTTTCCCACCCCCATTTCCTCCAGCTTATCCAACAGCCCCCCCATGGGGAACAGAGTCAAGTGCCTTGCTGAAGTCAAGAAAGAGGACATCCACCGGCCTACCCAGGTCCAAGGCACTCTTCATCCAATCAAAGAACTCCACAAGGTTTGTCCGACATGATTTTCCTGGGACAAAGCCATGCTGCCTATCATCCTAACACCCCAACTTTTCCAGGTCCCTCCTAGCCTCTTCTTTACGATGCCCTCCATCACCTTGTCTACCACCGAGGTCAGGCTGATGGGCCTATAGTCCCCTGCCACCTCCCTTCACCCACCCTTGTGGATAGGCACTATATGTGCCACCTTCCAGTCCTTGGGCACCCACCCTGACCTTAGGGAGATGCTGAAAAGCCCGCTAGGGTTTCGCCAGGACATCCGGCCAATTGCTTCAGCACTCTGGGATGTATTTTATCTGGCCCAGTGCTTTCTCCATCTTAAGGGACCTGAGGGCTTCCTCACTCTCTGCCATGATTTCCACCTACACTACCTTGTCCCCTGCTTTTGCCTTCCCCTTCTGCCAGTGATGCCCCCTTCTCCCCAGACCCTCCGATCAGTAAGGGTTCCCCCTCCTCAGTTCCCCCATCTCCTCCCATGTATGAGGCAACCCTCCCCATTTTTCTTGGTAAAAACTGAGGCAAACTACTCATTTAGTACCTCAGTCTGCTGCCCCGGGTCTTGTGCCCATCCCTTCCATTTTAATTCTGCTAATCTGCCCCTTCGCCCTTTCATTTTTCCCCAATGTATCTAAAGAACCCCTTGTTCCCTCTCCTAATTTCCCTGGCCAAGTTCTGCTCCTTCCTTGCCTTAGCCACCCTTATCATCCTAGTGGTCCTTCTGGCCATCAGCTCACACTCCCTTCGATCCCTTGCACTCCTTGAGCACTTGAAATGCCTATGGTTACAGAATGTTATTTGTGTGAAGTACACTTTTGTGAGATAATGACTGTAAGCATATCCTGTTCTCATTTCAAGCAATCTTTTAAAAAATGTATCTTTAAAAATATGTCTTTAATACATATTTCTACAGATAATATAACGAGTGTTTGCTTGTCTTTTGATGACAACACAGCTCTACAACATTGTTATCTATATACTTCAAACTGCACAGTAATTTTGAACATTTTTCCACACAATACAAGATTAATTTCAAACCAAAGGTATGCATGCTTGGTTTAAAGTAGTGATGTAAGGTATAAAAGGATAGTTAGTATAATTTGTAATAATCTGGAAACATATTCGTGGACCAATGAGTCAAATGTATGTGTATTTTTGGTGTTTTTCATGTAATTGTAAATTAATTGTATTTTGACCCCCTTAACATCATCTGATCATGTGTGTCCTGCTTTTATTTTAAAGAACACATGAAAACCTACTTATGTTCCAGTTGTCATGCTTTTTCACATTTTCAACAATGTTTGCAATATTCTGCAAGACTAATATACATAAAACCCCCATTTGCAAGCCCCTAAACTTTGCTGGATCACGTGTGCCCTGCTGTTATATGAAAGAGAATGCAAAAATCTACCTATAGGCCACTGTTCATGCCTTTTCATATTTTGAATGATTGTTGCAAAATTCTGCTAGACTACAGTGAGTGGAAAAACATCTTTTAGCCTATAAAGCAGACCAAGGTGAGTAACTGATTTAACCAGCATGGAGATATATTCTTTGAAGGAGAGACACTGGTCTATGATAAACTAAGGTACTTTAGTTTTTGTTTAGTTTCAAAGTGCACGTACTTGGTTTTACAAACATTCAATGGAAGGCCATTTATTAAAACTATTTTTGTAGCAGATCGAAGTCAGGCTGCAAGTATCTTGTTATGTCACTGACATTAGATGATCTGTAGAACCAATATCATCCACATACATCATGACACGAGACTCAGAGCTATGCAATATATAAGCTAGATCTTTGAAAGAGACACTAAACAGAATAGGCCCTATGATTGATCCCCGGGATATTCTGGTAGTAATTTTGATGAGTGGAGAGGAAATGGAATTCAGTGAGACTGGTTGAGATCTGCCAGCTAGGTAATTCTTGAACCAGGAAGTGGCAGATATGGACTGGCCAAGGACCCATAGCTTGGCAAGCTGGCAACCATGGTGCATCAGATCAAATGCTTTGCAAAGCTCTAAGAAGAGCGCACCAACTGTATACCCATTGTCCAAGGCCCTGTGAAGATCAATAGTGACTTCAAGCATAGCTGTGATGATGCTGTGATTATCTCAAAAACCATGCTGGTAAGGTGTTAGCAAACTGCCAGTATCTAGAAAGTCCTTGCATTGGTCAAAAACAATCCTCTCAAGGACCTTAGACAAAGAAGCAAGTGGGGAAATAGAATGGTCATTTTTATCAGAATGCGTTTTCTGGATTTGAAAAAAATAGGGATCACGGTATCTTGCTTCCATAACCTCAGGACCTCACTGGTAGCTAAAGAACGGTTGTATAAGGTGCACAGAGGATGTGCCAGTACATCAGTAACAAAGGAAAATAATTTTAAATGAATATTGTGCAGCCCCATTCTTGTTTTTAGGTTCATGGTCATAAGGTACTTTAGAGTTTCTTCTACCATTAGTAATCTAAATTTAAAACCAGCATCAGAACCACCATAGCTAGACTCAGGCTGCTCAAGGTCTGATAGATCTACCAATGGAACAATTTATGTGGCTTCACAAAAGGGGGTATTGAGCTCTATGGCAATTTCCATCAGATCTGTGAAATTATCATGTTCATGAGTCCAAAGTGGTATTGCTGTAGAGCTGGTCTTTCCCATGAGATTATGTATTTGCAAATTTGCTGGGTGGCCATTTAAAACTTGAAACAGGGAGTTTAAATAATAATTCATTTTTGTCTTGCTAACTAATTGTTTACATTTATTCCTTATTTTAGTATATTCCAACAAAGTAGAATGTGTGCCTTACTTCCTAAAAGCTTTCCAAGCCTTGTCTCTGAACAGATCTGGATGTTATATGTATAGGAGGGGACCAAGGCCTATGAGCACTTCAATAGCAACTAACTGCAGGATGGTCACTTAAGCTATTGGGTAGAGGATGGGCTTGATGGATATAATCAGGTCTAGAGGTGACTATCCAGTCTACTAAGGGCTCAGAACCAATCTTATAATTTAGTCTGGTAGCCAAGGAGATCACGTAAGGTTCAAGCTCTCAGGGTAGTCTCTACATCTCCAATTTGCCTTATTATTCCAATTCATATTGGCATCACCCAGTGGAAAGATTTCTCTCGTGTCATGTTTGGATTGCTTAAACTTAACCAATAAGGCATGTGTCTTACAGCAACCCAGAGGGATGTAAAAAATACTCGTATCAACCAGAGTGGTCCCAGTCTCTGCAATATAAAGAAAACAGGGGGAGGACCCTGTTCCAACTGGGGGCAATAACAGCTACTACATAGCTGGAAATGAGGCTCACTCACGATTTATTTAGATTTTCACTATGTATTTTATTTACTGCAAGAAATATTTGATTTTGCTAACATTTCGTGATATCTTACTTCATCAGGGCATCTTTACACTAATAAACAGTTTGCTATAAAGTATGTTATTTATATCTTTTTTAGCCTTTTCATACTTTTTCACCACATATATTTACATATAGTTCATTTGCACATGAGTATTTAGAATACCTCACAACACAGAATAGAACCAGAAAATATGTCAAATGCAATTGCAAATAACATGATCAAACAAAAATCTTATAGAAGGAAAATTTAATCAAAAGATAGGGGATCAACCATTGACAATCAGAATTTAATGGATATGTATAATAGAAAGATGCATGACTTAAGATCTTATAACACTCAACAAGCCATGACAGAAGCAGAGTTAAGTAGAGGAAGTTTATTGTTTTCAAAAAAGTTGTATGTTACATATATAGGGTATTGAGGGGGAACAGAACTTGGGGGAGGCAACATAAAAAACTGAAAGTAAAATAACTGTAGGGGAGATCAGCTATAGATACTGGAAATTAAACTTGAATATTGCCTTAGAGGAAGGAATGCTAACTTTTGTGGTGATTCCATCAGCCTGCACTACTAGGACGTATAGCCCTTTAAACAGCAGCTGCTGTTTTCTCAGTGTTGTATTCACAAGCCAGAGCACACCATGGGTGTGATGACGTCAGGATGGTCATGTAATGATGTAGCATGTGACATCATCATGTGCACATGGATTCTCCAGCTCAGTGGCATTGGGAGTACAAAAAGACATCCTGTACAATGGCACACTTCTTTGCCACTGCACAGGAAGCTGACCATATTCACAGAGAAATGAAACTAACTTTTTTTTTATATATCATCTTTATTTGTGCTCCTCCCATATAGCCCCCATCTGACCAGCTCCCCCAGCTCCGTCCCCCAGAATTATCGGGGCTTACCATATGCCCAGTCCAGGAGCAGTGCCTGTGGAGAGTCGGTCACCATCCTGCCGCCAGTTCCTTTTTTCCTCTGTTTTCTCCCCATGTTCCCGAGGGCCCCAGGAGAAGGTTGCATGCGTGTGGAGGCATGTATTTGCTTCACAGCCCCGGTAATGACCCTCCTCTGCCCACCCCATTGGCCTATTGCCTGGCACCCTACTGTGCAGGACCTGGGCCTCCACCAGGGGGCAGCCATTAGTGAGGGATGCCATCCCACCTCCCCAGAGAGGAGAGATGCCTATCGGCCACTCCATCCAGCTCTGCCTCCCCCCCATGCTGACCTCTGGTGACCCAGGCTCACTCCCAAACCTGGGTTGCCAGCGTGCCATGAGGCGAGATGTTCAGCCCCTCAGCCCTCTGTGCCACTGGGCCAGCAAACAAACATTGTTTGAGTTTAAGGCACTTGAAAAATAATATTTGAAAGAGATATTTGACATGGAAATAATATACACTATGGGCCCCATTTTCAAAAGGTTTGCATGGCACAAACTGAGTTTGCACCATGCTAACCTGGAATAGCATTGGCTGCAGGGTGCATGGCCATATGCAAAGGCCACCTATGTGTGGTGCACCACCGAAAGCACTGTTGCACACAATATTGTGCTGTGCCCATGCAAATGAGGGATCCCTCATGCAAAAGAGGTGCAGCACAATATTGAATGTTTTAAGAAGCACTAAATGGCCACCAACAGTGGTGCAGTTTAACATTTCTGAAACCCAGCCCATAACAGTGTGCAGAGGGGCAAGGTGCCTGCACCCCCTCCATGTACTGTTAAGTGCTGAGTAACCTAGTGGTCCAGTGGCCCCTCCCATGTCCCAATCCCCATCCCGTTCCTTTTTTTATAAACCCTTGTGGTCTACCAGTCCCTCTCTAGCCCCACTACCCTGCAGAATACTGTAAAATAAAATTGTTGGTGGTCCAGTGAACACTCCCCAGCCCTGATCCCCCTCCAAGTATAATAAAATACATTGTTGGTGGTTCAGTGAACCCTCCCCAGCCCTGATCCCCTGAAATAATACAAATAACATAAGATTTGGTGGTCTAATGGTACCTCCCCCCTTCTCATTCTCCAATTGCCGTCCTGACTACAAAATCCATTGCCCTGGTAGTCTAGTGGCCTCCCACCCCCCACCATGGCAGGTAGTGACCCCCAACCCGCTTCCCCCACCCAACCTAAGCTGGTGACTGTCACAACCCTCCTCACAACACCACGGCTTGCCACTTACTGAATTGTCACTCAGCACGTACAGTAGACAGTACACACTCATGAGTGCATACTATCTACTCTACATAATCGATGACAGTTCAGTCGATGGAAGATCAGAGAATGGGAAGGGGAGAGGGACCACTAGACCACCAGGTCTTACAATATTTGTATTATACCAGGGGATCAGGGCTGGGGAGGGTCCATTGGACCACCAACAATGTATTTTATTATACTTGGAGGAGGATAGGGGCTGGTGAGAGTTCCCTGAACCACCAACAATTTCATTGCACAGTATTCTGCAGGGGATCAGGGCTAGGGAGTGACTGCTAGACCACCAGGATTTGCACAAATATTAATGGGATAGAGGTTGGGACATGGAAGGAACTGCTAGACTGCCATGGTTTACAGAAAGATCAACAGGATGGGGATTGGGACATGGGAGGGACCGCTAGACCAACAGGGTTTACAAAACAGAAAACAGGAAGGGGATCAGGGCTAGGGAGGGGGGACCTGACCTGTGCAGTTGGCCCATGGGCAGGCATGTGGATGAGCCCATAATAGGCATGCAAATGGCCCACTCGTGCTGTGCATGCCCAATGGGCTCATCTGCATGTTTGGGCTAAATATCGCCCAAAGGGCCATGGTGCTCATCAGTGTGTGCAGTGTTGTGCCCCTATGTGCAGTCTTTGGTGCAGCCTTCTTTTAGCATTGCACAAAGCATGGCCACTGTCTTCTGTGTGCCATGCTACCTTGGCCTGATATTCAGACAGATAATGCGGTCAGTTCAGATTGCTCTATCTGCCTGAATATGGTGCCAAAGCCATCCGGCACTATTTTCTTCACACAGTGTTCCCATGTGCGCACACAGCTAGCCAACTCTAAATATGGGGTCCAACTTGTTTTCATAGTGCAAATTTTAGCGCCACCTTAGATAGGACGAATAAAGCAATAATAGTGGTCAGTTCATATTTAAAGTAAACTAGAACTGCCAAAGCAGCTGAATAAGAAAAATAAGTAACATAAAATGTTAAAATTTGAAAAGAATGTGGAATTAAGAATGATCATTTTGGCAAAAGAAGTTTATAAGTTGAAAATTAGTCAATATTCTAATGTATGAAAGCTGGAAGCAATTAAATACATGCAATGCTATTAGCTGGTTGAGTAGATTAAGTTAAAAATTAATGGATAACTAACATTGTGTAAATTAAAATTAAGGATGCTACACACAATAATGTATTTACTAAAATGCTTTATTGACAATTTAATTTGAATACATAAATAGTAACTATGGTCATTAGAATGGTTACTTTTTTTTATTTGGCAGATAAAAGAATTAAAAAAAAATTACAAGGAAGTATAAAATACTGACTCCACAAAAGTGAATAGGGATAAGTAATATTTTTAAAATGTTAATTTATTTTATAATTTATAATTTCTTAATAATTTTATAATGAATTTATATCATTTTTTGACTTTAGTGACATTGTCTGCAGTGCTGCTTCTAAGTCTACCCAGGTCAAACTGGACCCCCTCTTCCACTTCTTCTGCCACTTGGCTTTGGACTGTCCTCCGTGCACCCACCATTGCTCCCTCTATTCCTTCCTCTCCTTCTACTCCTTGGAAGCCATACACTTTGTTCTCTATGCCTCCTTTATCTTTAAATATAGGCTTGGCTCCATCCCCTCCTACCTAACCTCTCTTTTCTTCTCCCCCACCATCCTCTTACACCTTTCGTGGTTCTGGCTATCTCTTCCTCACTCTCCCCTCTAGAAAATCTTCAGCTGGCCAAGCTACTTTCTCTTACTGCTTCCCCAAACTTTGAAATTCCTTTCCTCAAACATGGTGTAAAGATGCCCTGATGAAGTGAGATATCACGAAACATTGGCAGAATGAAATATATCTGGCAGTAAATAAAATATATTGTGAAAAGGAAACCAAAATGTGGTGAGTGAGCCTCATTTCCAACTTTGTAGTAGTCGTGAATGTAAAAAGTAGCAACAACAGGTGCTTGGCACCCTCCAAACATAGCATATTAGTGAAATCATCAGCCACCACCAAGAAACAAGACTTGTAATAGATTAGAACACCTCTTTCTTGGCCTATTGTGCCTTTTTTTTCTTTTCTTTTTTGTTTCTTCTTTTTTAGGGTTCAGATAAATGACTGAGACCATGATTATCATCAGAAATAAATTCAGATGTCAGGTCTGATTTATCATCACAACCTGGGGTCCAGGAATTTGCTAACAAAACTTTTTCCCTGTAATTAAAAATTATTCTATACAATTCCCATTTGAATTACCTAATGGAATGGGGTCCAAATTTTTTAAAAGATATATTTCTGGTTATTTTTCAAATACCAGATCTGTTCCAGTTTGGAAATACCTAACATCAGGTTCAACCAAGTTTTATAGACTGGCGGGGCACTGTCCTTCCATTTAAGAAGGATGCATATTTTTTACAACTGCAGATGCCATTGTAAAAAAATTGGTTTCATTTATATCCAAATATTATTTCAGTGGATATATCCGTAGAATTGTGAATAAAGGATTCATATGTATTATTTTTTAAATGTCCTTGAAATTGCAGTACCTATTTTTGACCAAAAATTGGTTAGAAATGGGCAGAAATAGATCAAATGTATTAAGGTTCCTGTAGTACATGGGCATCTAGGGCATTTGTCTGAAACAGTGCTGTTAAATTGATGTAGTTTGGATGGTGTATAATATGTTCCATGAGTTGAGTTCATTTGAATTTGCTATAATAACTGGTCAGCAATTTCTCTCAATGTACTGACCAGGTTGATATTTTCCATAACAACCAGCTGGTTGTTATGACATTCATGAGCCATGCCAGTCAAACTATGCTGCTGCCTCGGCCAACATTCTGTATGTGGGCGGGGCCAAACAGTCTCACAAACTGCTGGAGAAAAATTGCTGGTCTGTTATTATAAAAAATAAAAGATGGGGAGGGTTTTTCATATGAGAATTTAATGCACACCCTCATTGTGGGATGCTTTGATAAACCCCTCAGGCTTCACCCTCAGGGTTTATGTAGCATCCCACAACTCGGGTGTGCATTAAATTATTATATCAAACCCTTCCCCATCCATTATTCTCTATGTAATTTACTAGAATGTACATTATTGGTGTAAGCATTTAAAATCTTTTGCCACATTTCTTCTGCCAGCTTAATGCCTAGATCATTTTCCCATTTATTTTTTAGTTTAATGACGTTATTATTTTATCCCTACTATTTTTATTTATGATTGGTAAATTGTTATGATCAATTTTTTTGCCATTCAGATGATCCTGTAAAAACTTAACCAATATGGGAGGATTAAATAGCTTAATTAAAGTTTTATTGTTGTAGAGAGCTCCTGACCTGTAGATATTGGAATTTTCGGGTACTTGGTAGTATATATTGAACCTGTAACTGTGTAAATTATTTTATATTATTTTCATTGAATAGTCTATCACATTTTGTAGTACCTAACTCCGGCCAAATTTTAAAATTATTACCTATCGTGGAAGGTAGGAAATTGTAATTTTTATAGATTGGAGTATATTTTGTAATACATCCTACAACCCCCATTATGGCCATTGTTCTTCTCCAGCAGTTATAGGTAGTCTCAGTGGTTATACATTTTTGTGCATTTTTCTTATTCTGAGGGCATGCTGAGAATAGTAAATTCATTAAATTGGAATAGGGTTGAATGCTCATTTCTATTTCTATCGACATCAATAAATTGCTTTCATAGTTCATCCAGTACCAAATCTGTGTGATTTGTGTGGCTAAGTAGTACACATAGAAGTCTGGCAATGCCTGCCTCTCTCTGTCCTTTGGTAGAATCAAAGTGGACCATGCTATTCTGGCTTTTGAATGTTTCCACAGAAAATTAATTATGTGTGTTCTTAATGTGGAAAAAATACTTGGGCCTGGATATTCAGACTGTGTCGGGCAGGGGCACAAGCCTGGGTGCAGCGCAACTGGGTTGCGCCAGGGCAGGGACCAGGCAATATTCAACAGTGCTGCACCATGGCTCAGCACCGTTGAATATGGCACTGAGGGTGCATACACTGCACGTTGCGCAGTGGCACTGTGCTAGCGCAAGGGCAGAAGAGAGCATAAGGATGCGCCAGCGCAAGTGTGGTTGCACTGGGTGCATCAACCATGATATTCAGCATTGGGCATGCAAATTAGGCCATTATTCATGCAAGGTGCAAATGCCATTATGGCCCCATTTGCATGCGGTGCACTGATCCCCGGTGACTTGCGCCTGGTACCCTGCCAGGCTGCAGCCGTCAGGGGCTGCCACCCTACAGATCCATGGTGGTCCCCACTCCCATTCACCCGATCATGGGCATATGATACGAACAGGTTCATGGTGGGCCAGTGGAGTCCCCCCTGTTGCCCGATCACAGGCACATGTGTCATATAGGTCCCTGGTGGACCTGTGAATCCCCCCATTGCCCAATCATCGGCATATGTATTTGGAAGGTTCCTGGTGGACCTGTGACTCACCCTCTGTGCCTGATCATGGGCATATGTATTAGGAAGGTCTCTGGTGGACCTGTGACTCCCCCCTTCACCCAATCATGGGCATATATATTTGGAAGGTCCCTGTTGGACCTGTGAAACCCCCTCTGTTGCCCAATCACAGGCATACGTTCGATGTAAGTCCCTGGTGATCCAGTGGAACCCCCCAATGCGCAATCGCAGTTGTCAATTGCACAAGAGACCCTGGTGGTCAGTGGTACCCCCTTCCACCCACCACTGGGGTCCCACCACCCACCACCCCCCAGTCATTGGCAGGCAGCAGCACCACCCCACCCACATGCTGTCCACTGAATGACAGTGTACAGTACTGTCTGTATGAATGAACCGCGTTCATTTACATCTCGAGCCTGTGTAGTACAATATGGTCTGCACACCCATTGGTCCACACAGTGGACCAATAGGTGTACAGACAGTATTGCACGCTGTCATTCAGCGGGCGGCTGGGCGGCATGCGGGCGGGGTGCTGCCACCTGCCAATGATGTGGGGGTGCTGGGTGGCGGGGACCTCAGTAGGCAGGTGGAGAGGGGGGTACCACTGGACCACCAGGGTCTCTTGTGCAATTGCTGCCCATGATCAGAACTGGAGGGCTTTCCACTGGACCACCAGGGACTTACATCAAACGTATGCCTCTGATTGGGCATTGGAGGGTTTCCACTGGACCACCACAGACTTACATCGAATGTATGCCCACGATCGGGCAATGAGGGGGTTTCACAGGTCCACCAGGGACCTTGTTCAGTCATATGCCCATGATCTGGCGAAGGGGGGGGTCACAGATCCACCAAGGATCAATATGGCACATATGCCCATGATTGGGTGATGGAGGGCCTTCTCCTGGACCTCCAGGGATGGTTTATTACTTATGCCAGTGATCGGGTGATAGGGCGGGGTGGCACGATGCTCCCAGGACAGGGGGCCGGTAGACAGTGATCTAGGTGGGCGGGTGGCCACCCATGACTGGCGGCTGCCATGTTGTTCCTGCAATGTCGAGCTCACCTGTGGTTGTTGGGACTCATTCCTGGTTTTGCCAGGCACATCTTTGCTCTCCCTGAGCAGCTTAAGGTGGAGTTGTGTCAGACATACCAGACATCCTGGGCTGAATATCAGGATGTGCCAAGACATGCACGAGCACACCCCCCGCACTTGCACCGCATACATTACTATGTACCCGGTGCATCAGGAGTTGCACATTACAACTTGCCCCTTTCAATATTGTGCCAGGGCGCATTGGTGGGTTGCACATGGGGCCTCCCTGTTGCGCCATGCGCAGCCCTTTTGAATATCCAAGGCTTGGAGTATTGGGATAGCCAATGTTTGGAATAAGAATAGCAGTTTAGCCAAAATCAGCATTTTTATAATATTTATATGACTTATTAGCATTAATAATAGGGAATCCCATCTTTTTAAATCTTTTTGTATTTCAGTCAATAGTTCGGTGAAATTAGCTTTAAATAAATCATCAAGGTTTGATGTAATATTAACACCTAAGTAATGTATCTGGGTTGTTGTCTGTAGCATTGTATATTGTGGTGGAATGTTGACTACATGATTTTTGTTTAGTTTGAGTAATACCGATTTGTTTCAGTTTGTTTTATAACCTGTCGCTTTACCGAATTGATCTGCTAAGTTAAATTCTTTTATTGAGTTTTCTGGTAGTGTAACATATAATAATGCATCGTCTGCATAAAGGCCTAATTTTTGTATAGTGTCATTTATCCATGAATGTTTAGGTTTTCCCTAATTGCTACTGCAAATGGTTCCATTATTAATACAAATACTAAAGGTGAGAGAGGGCAACTTTGTCTGGTGCCTCTGAATAAGCCAAATTGTTTAGAAATATTGTTGTTAGTTTTAATATAGGCATGGGGGAATCATACATAACCTAATCCATCAACTGAGCTGTGCACCGAATCCCAATTTTTGTATGGTTGTAACTATATAAGGCCATTCAATATGGTCGAATGCCTTTTCCACGTTAATTGCTAGTAATACAACATCCTCAGAGTTGTTTAAAGCTATGATATTTATTGTTCATCTTATGTTCTCTGTAAGAGTCCTTCCTTTTATGAAGCCATTTTGATCTTGGTTGATGATAGAGGGTAGAACAGATTCTAATCTGGTTGCAATTATTTTAGTGAAAAGTTTATAGTCTGTGTTAAGGAGTGAAATGGGGCGATAAAATGCACAGCTCAGTGGATCTTTCTCTTTTTTGATGACTACCTGAATTATCGCTTGGTTAAATGTTTCAGGGATTTTTTGTAATTTATTAAAGGAATTGAATAATATTTCTAATGTAGGAATTAATTGTATTTGTAATTTTTTATAAAAATCTACCCCTAGACTGTCTGGACCCAGGGCCTTGCCTGTGGGTAAGAGCTGAATTGCATTGATAAATTTCTCTTGTGTAATTGGTTGGTCTAATCTCATTCTTGTTTCTTGGTTAATTTCTGGGATGTTTAAATTGTCTAGGAAGCTTAATGGTTCTGTGAATCCTTATTTATTTGTGAAGTGTATAAGTCTTAATAAAATTGAACAAAGCATTCATTTATTTCTACAGGTTTACTAATTCCTTTCCCTTTCTTGTCTCAAATTTTTATTATGGTGCGTCCTTTCTAAGTTTTCTTAGCTTGCCAAGCTAATGATCTGAGTGGTTTGTCAGAAGCTACGTAATGATTAGTTCTGGTGTTTAATATATGCCTTTCAGTTATTTCTGTTGATATATTTTTATTTTTTTAATTTTTGTTGACCGGGTAAGTGCACTAGACAAATCCTGCCTATTTTCAGGCATGACCCGGGGCAGTGGGATACAGATGAATGCCAACTGACTTTGAACTAGATTATGCTGTTGGTGATATTTTTTTTTTAGTGAATTAGTGAATGAGGGAAATTTGGCCCGGACACCGGGGAAATTCCCCTACTCATTGGTAGGAGGTGCTGCTTGCAGTATGGCAGATGGTGGCCAGATGTCGGAGGAGATGGATGTTGCTGCTGTGGAGCAGGCTGAGGAACTTTTGCGAGGTGCTACACACCCTATGGTGTCAGAAGTTTGACCCGTATCCCAAGGTGATTCACATGAGGAGTCTCATGCAGCGGGAGATGTGGGTGAGACTGTTTCTGTTGAATTTTCTCCTGATTCTGTACCATGTCCTGTATTACAGTCGGTGGTGCTGCCTCTGGAGGAGCAGAGCTCTGCGGCTGTCTTAGAGTCGTCGTCGGCTTCTATGTCTGATAGTGTACTTCCCAACTCTGATGTAACCTGCGATGGTATGCAGAAGTGTTTGGATGCTGACGATGATGGCCGCTGGTCGAAGGAGCAGGCTTTGTTGAATGCAGGCTGGATGTGTGTGGATGGCAAATGGATCTCTGACTCCAATTGGGAGTCTTTTTCTCCTTCACATGCAGATTCTTGGGGGAATATTGCTGCTGGTCCCGAGTCAGGTCAGAACTTACCAGATCCTGTTAGTTTGCCTATGGATGGTGTTGAGGATACTTGGGGACCTGAGCCTGTTGATGATTATCTCCCAAATGTTCCCCCAGCTGTTTCTTCCCCTCCTTCTCCCCAATGGGATTCCGTTAGACCAGGGACTTGGTTTTCAGATTTTATTAAACATAATCACCTGAAACAAGCCCCCAGATGCAAAGCTGTCTGTCTCAGATGCCGGGGAGGCCTACCTGAACATCCTGACAGGACTTTTGTTGCCAGAAGACTCATGAAGGAGTCCATGCGTTTTCATGCCTCAGATATTTATGTGTTGATTAATGTCAGGGGGGAGGACACTTTTGACATTAGTTTCAGGTCCTTTTCTGGTTTGGACAAATTTTGGCAACTTTATGAGTCCTGTAAATCTTCACCACTGTGGATTCCTTTTTTTGCCATTCCTCTTACTAAACCTTTATTTAAAACCTTACATGTCATGTTTAGAAATGAAGGTGTTAATGTGGAGGATTTTCAATTTTGGCTTGAGCATAAATGTCATGTTTTGGGACCGCCAGAAGCTATGATTGATGACGAAGGTATTTGCACAGGTAGTTGGAAGTTTAATGTGAAACTGCATATTGTTGAAAATGAAGTGTTACATATCCCCAACAGTTTTTTTCTGGGTAAAGACAAGGGAGTTTGTTTTTACTCAGGACAGCCTGAAGCCTGTTACAAATGTGGTAGTCGTTGACACCTTAGTAGTGTCTGTGACGAGGTAAAATGTGCCTTATGTGGGGATTTCCACCACGACAGTGGGGTTTGTCGCAACACCTTTCGGTGTAACTTATGTGATGAACAGGGACATGCATATCATCAGTGTCCCTGGGCTGGGCAGAATAGACAGGGTGGTATGAATAAAGATGATTTAATTAACAAGGCCCAAGAAACCCATAGGCGTCCTCCTGATACCAAGGATCCACACCACTCTCGGTCTACTGCACAGTCTGATCCTGAGGTTAGGCCTTATCAGCCTGCTCCAGCTACACAGCCCACTGAGACAATGGATGAGCAGGGTATTCTGACCACTGCTGCACCTCTAATCTCAGACTCAATGCCCCCCCAACCTGAATTTCACACTCCACAACCCGAGAGAGTTACTAGAGCCTCTAGTAAAACTGGTAGGTGGTATCTTTGAACCTAGTCCCCCTTAACACCTTTAGTATGAAGCACTAAAAGAAGAGGCTGGCTTGTTTAAATTACTGCAGGGGTTTGGATGCTGATATTATTTTTTTGCTGGAGACTAAGTTTAGCACTTTGAATGATGTTACTTTGGCAAAAAAATCTTGGGTCCATCTTTCTGGTCTTATGGGGAGGATGTGGACGATTGTATGGGAATTCTTTTTACTAATCCTCTGGTTCAGGTTCTCCGTTTGGTTGATTTAATGCCTGGGAGGGTTTTGCTCCTTGATTGTGTGTACCGAGGTTTTTCTTTACGTCTCATTAATATTTATGTGCCCCAAGTTAAAACTGCTCATATTGACCTTTTTCATTTAGTTAAGCCTTTTTTGTTTACCAAATTACACGTGGTTTGGGGTGGGGATTTTAATTGAAGTCTGGATCTAAAAGTTAAAGATCATATCCAGAATAAGATATATTATAACTCTCATGCATTGCAGGATGTCCTTAATACCACAGTTCTGACTGATGCTTACAGGCAGCTTTATCAGGACGCAGGGGCTACTTTTAGAAGAGTTTTTTCTTCACACATTGATTACTTTTTTCTTTCCAGATATTTGATACCCACTCAATTTTCTTTGAGACTTTGTGAAGTTTCAGATCATATGGCTTTAGTTTGTACGACTGGCCTTTCTGTGGTTCCCCCACGGTTTCCTTCTGTCTCTGGGCGGTGGAAATTGAATTCTTCATTATTGGAACAGGATGATGTTAAGAGTAATTATTTGTATGTTTTACATTCACTACTTTCTGTTACTGATATGTATGATGATTTAGGTTCTTGATGGGTGGATACCAGGACAGACATCAAGCAGTTTTTTGTTACTTTAGGTCGTACTAGATAGCTGACTGACTATATTAGATATTTAGGACTTCAGAATCAATTTTATCATCTTATGTCTTCTCCAGATCTTTCTGAGGAAAGGATCTGTAACCAGCTTGGTATCGTTAAGTCTGCTATGAATCAATATCAGTATGACAGAGCTGCCTCTTTAAAGACAGAGATGCATTTTGGGTTGCAAAAGTCTCCTTCTGCTGACCCTTTTTCAACCTGTAAAAAGGCTATGGACTCTAAATTGATGGATGGCCTGTTTTTTGTTGATGGAGTTTTGAAATTGACTGATGTTGAAATGCTGGACATAGTGGAAGGTTATTTATTGAAGCAACATGGGTCTCCTTTTTTTACCACTATGGTCTGGGAGGAAGTTTTTAATTTTACCTCACCTAGGGTGACACACGATCAAGCTGTGGAGCTTGAGAGTCCCGTTACAGTTGCTGAAGTTAAGCAGAATATTGCTCATTTGAAATTAAGGTTTTCTCCTGGTGAGGATGGTATTACAAATGAATTTTATAAATGTTTCTCTGATGTCTTCAGTGAGGGTTTGTGTCAGTTGTATAACAAAATACTAGGGTCTGGGAAGATCTTTCCTGTTTGCTGCTGCCCTTGTCTTTTTTCTACACAAGAAAGGGTCTAGACACCATTTGGAAAATTGGAGACCTATCAGTCTTTTGAACACTGATTATAACATTTTAGCATCTATATTATGTCATAGACTAGAGTGTATAGCAATGACGGATATACATCCTGCACGCACCTGCTCTATTCCTACTCAGTCTATTCAGCAGAATCTTATTTTTTTGCAGTATATTTGAGCTTTTGGTACACAGAAAACACTTTCTGGATATTTAAAAGCTTTGAATCAGACCAAAGCATTTGATAAAGTTTCTCATGCTTTTCTCTACCTGGTTTTAAACAACTATGGGATGCCTGCAGCATTTTAGATCCTGGATTCAACTTTTGTATCATGATGCTATTGTATGCCCTGTGATTAACGGCTTAATTGGGAAGGGTATTCCTATTATTCGGGGGCTGCGACAGGGTTATCCTTTTAGTCCCCTACTATATGTATTTTTTTTAGACCCTGTGGTACATTTGATCATTAATAATAGTAATATTTGGGGACTTTCTCCTGCTTTGAAGATTGTACCTCAGAAGACTGCCACTTATGCCAATCATGTTTGTCTCTCTGTTCCGAATGCGGACTCTGTTTTCAGATGCATGGATGTTTTTTGCTTATATTCTTGGATTTCAGGGGCAGAGATTAATTTTGGTAAGAGTTCAGGTGTCTTTATTGGGGACGGGCCTTTTGTTTCTACTATTGGGCAAATTCATATTTTTGCTTCTCCTATTAAAATTTTAGGTTTTTTTTTGGTAACGGGGATTTGGCAGCTATTCATTAGATGGAGAAGCTTGAAACAGGGGAACGAAAAGTACAAGTATGGAAGTCCTGGTCATTATCAAAAAAGAAGAGGGTTTTACTTATTCAAAAATTTCTGCTACCAATATTTCTATATATTAGTGTGATTTTTCCCATTCCTTTGCATTTGGACACTTGGGTTTGGAGCTGTTTTTTTCAAATGATTTGGGGCAGCCGTTTAAACCCTATTAAACGGGATTTTACCTATTTGAAATTGACCCAAGGAGGTTTGGGAATGATTCATCCTATAGTGCTTTACTTTTCCTTTTTTCTGTATTTTAATTTTGGAACAGGAAGGAGTCATCTTTGGTCTCCTTGGTCATCTCTTTTGTTCACGCCTTTTTTTCAGAGATGAGGCTCAGATTTTCCTCACATTACCCCTGTTCTACAAGTTCCTGACTTTGCTATTCCGGCTTTGAGGAAATGTAGCTCTTGGCATATTATGAAACTGATGTTACACACTTTGAGTAGGAAATCCCTGTATATGGCAGTAATGGAGCATAATTTTACTGTTCAGGTAGATTTTCCGAAATGCTTGCCTACAAAATTGAGGGTTGCCTTGAGGCTTTGGAATGATAAACGTATTCCTGCTCATATGTGGGACGTCCAGTGGTTATTTTGTCATGGGAAACTTGGGGTTAAGGGTAACCTTAAGCACAAACTGCTTACTGAACAGCAATGCATTAGAGAAGACTGTGGGGCAGTGGAAGAAACTTTAGAACATTTTTTTTACTGTGTTCCTTTACTACTATGTTTTGGCATGCTTTAGTTGCTCGCTGGAACTGGCGTCCGGTGTATAATATTTCCTATGAATGTCTGATCTTGGGGGACTATTCTGGGTTTGGTTCCCAGTATCATTACAGTACCTTGAATGTTATTTTTGCTTATATTAAATTCTATGTATGGCAGGCACGCTGTCATTTTTCTTTGCAGCATGTGAATTCTCCTGTATTACTCCTGATTATACAAATCGAAAAAGCATTGGTACAACAAAAGGAGAGAGAATATGCTATTTTAGACTCTAGTCTTTTCCAGTCTTACTGGAGAAATGTTCCTTGGATTTCAAATTGATTTTTTTTTGTTTATTTTCACCAGTGTATTATTCTGTTTATTGTGTTTTTTCTTTTCTTTCCTTTCATATTTTATGTGATTTTCTGTATATATTTTTCTGGTGAACAGTTATTTTTTTTCTGATGTTATTGATTTGAAATAAAATAATTCTCCTACTCTTTTTGATAAGTGTCATGGGATCTTTAACATCCACCTGAACTACCACCAATCCAGGCAGATGGGACCTCGGTTTAATGTCTCATCCGAAAGACGGCACCTCAGAAGTGTAGCACCCCTCTCATGCTGCACTACAGTGTCAGTACTGGGATATTAACCCAAGTGCCAGATGTGGGAACTGAATCCACAGCCCTCTGATCTCCCAGCCTTAGAGGCGAGTGTGCTACCTACTGAGCCACTGACACTGATACACGACTTGATTGAATTGTCCTCTTTTCTGTACTAATCTGTTATAAATATTATCAAAGGAAGTACTATGAAGAAATGATTAGTTTTGTATTTCTTTTTCAATATTTGACAAAGTTCTATCTTCTTTCTGCTGTTTTCGTATTTATTATAATACCTTTTATGTATATTTTAAAGGCTTCACATACATTTATTATTGATGCATCTTTTGTCGTGTTGCACAAAAAATAATCTTGACAGGCCTTAATAATTTTTTCCTGCATATTAGATCTTGATAATAAAGTTTGATCTAGATGCCATAATTTATTTTCTTTTCCCTCTGTTAAATTAATAGACAGGATACAAGGAGAGTGACATGATAAGGTAATACCTGGATAATCAGCCCCTGTTATGGCATGCATCAGTGTTCCAGAAATGAGAAAAAAGTCCATTATTGAATAACGTTGATGCATATTAGTGTAGTAAGAATGTATTTTTTTATCTTTATTTTTATCCCTCCATGGGTCCACTAGGCCTAATTCTGCCACAAATTCCCTTACAGTATTTCTAGCTGTGTTATGTGCTTTATCCAAAGCAGTTGTTTTGTCCAGTTGTTGCAGAGCTATGTGAAAATCACCACCTATGATGTAAGGAGCATCGAAAGTTGTACAGGTTAGAAAAAAATCAGAAAAAAAATTAGGGTTATTAAAATTAGAGGCATATACTGTTGCACAGGTATCCTTCAGATTATATATCAGTATTTGCATAATAACATACCTCCCTTGTATATTGGTCTGGTATTTAGTTATGGATGGTAAGATATTTTTCTTATTGAGTGCTAACATGGCACCCTTGGCATTTCTGGAAAAATTGTGGTGAGGGCAGGACCCCACCTTTCAACAAACCATGCTATTTTGTTAGATAATAAATGAGTTTATTGCAGCATTATTAAGTTAGCATCTTTTTTCTCTAAGTATTTTATAACTTTCACCATCTTTGATCTGTTTTGCAACCCCTTTACGTTCCAGGTAATTATCTTAAAAACACTAACCATTTTACAGTTTATTTAACTTTGCTTTGCTTCCATTGGCATAGTGAAATGTCCCTTAAGTTACTTGCATTTTGCTTTCTAGGATCCCTTTGTCCAATTTTGAAAATTATAAGATTTGTTTGCCAAATTCCGTACTTCCTTTTTTTAGTTAGACTCAATTTGTAGGTCTCAGAATATTTTTTTTTCTATTACCCCCCTGCCCTCCCATCATTAAGCTAACCCTTAGCCCTTTGCCCAAAAGCAGACAACTTGCTGAACCCTCCCCCAGAAAAGCAGGATGGTAGTGAAACCATATCCCTACACCACCTGAAAGCTCCTTGCATTGGATCACAGAAGTTTTTGCTACATCCTCTTTACACAAGATAGTCATGATATATTTAATGAGACAGGACTTAGAATTAGCATTCAATGCCTGTCTCTTGGCTTGTCACCTTTGAAGCTTTATTCGCTGGTTCTTCCTAAACAAACTATGCATATCAGATCCTAAACTTTAGATGCATCTGTGTTGTAAACATACTACGTGAGGTATATATAAATTTATTTATTTTTGCTATATGTAAGAGTGTGGCATGATACTGTTTGCAGATTTGTACATTCTCTTGCTTTTATACTCTGTTCCAACTCAGTTGTTAAGCTTTTTTAACTGCCTTTAACCATTCTCTTCCAGTGTGCTTGGAGGTGTAGATAAATGTGAGGAACTGGCAGGGTTTAGATAGGGATTAGATTGGGCCCTATAGTCTCTGGCATTTGTTGATTGATTTTGTTTTTTGTTAGATAAATTAAATGCTTCAGTTGCTTCCTCTGGAGAGTCAAATGTTTGCAATCTTCCATTTACAATAAAGAAAATTTTTGCAGGATATAGAATGGAAAATTTAATTCCTTTATTATACAATAGTTGCTTAAGGGGGTTAAAACACCATCTTCTTTCAAGAATTTCTGCTGACATATCAGGGTATGTGTTAAAGTTAATGTACTCACATTGTAACCCCTTTGAAACTTTGGCTCTTTGGAGTATAGCCTTGCGATCCTGAAATTTCAGAGGTTTAATAAATACTGTTCTGGGGTAATTAGAGTTTCCTTTAAACCTCAGGCATGCACAGTGGGCTCTGTGCAGAATAACTCAGTCTTCAGGGAATTTTCTATTCAAGGCTTCAATAATCATCTTTTAAAAAAATGGGACTGGATCCCCCATGCCTTCTATGCCCTCTGTAACCTTACATAGCCTTATATTTCCTCTTCTAGCTCAAACTTCTTGTTCTGCTAGTTTTTCCTGCAATGCCTGTACTTGTCTTTCCAGCTGTACAACCCTTTTTGGGGCTTGGTTAGTTAAATCTTTTACCTCTGATACCCCTTCTTCTAGTTCATCTGTTCATAAGGTAAGTTTTTCAGTTTTGGTATTCAATTCAAGATAATGTGCTGGTAACTTCGTTCAGAGTGCCCTTAATATCCCTCAAGGCTTTCAGCATTTCTTCTTTTAAATTGGCTACACCTGTTAACACCCCATCTTTTTAATGCTATTTTCCTCTGATTCTTGATTGTTTTCTTCTGTGTCCCCTACCTCTGCAGAGTTTGTTGCCTTATCTGTTAGGACTGTGGTTTTCTTTTTTGTAGAAGTGTTATCTCCATTTCTGTACACTGCTTTGCCTCTGTTTCAAATATTTCTGTGAGTCTTTCTTCACTCTGAGTTACTGATACACTAATACTTTCTACAGCAAGCTGCACCCTCCACCAGTTTCGGAACCTCATCCCTTTTATTAATTACTTTATTTAGTTTGTCTACCTGCAGCTGACTCTTCGGGATCACACCCCTTTCTTTTGTTGTGCTTGCAATCTCATTAATTTTAAAATAAATGGAAATATTACCTTTCACTGCTGTGTTACCTGCTTCAGGCGATGCTGGTAAAGAAGATACTGTAGTAGAAGCTGCGGTGTGTGAGTGAAAGTGTCAGTGAAAGCTCTCAGGTCAGGCAAGCTGGGTGATTGAAATGCCACTTGCCTTCCTGTAACCCATGGTGCCTTTTGTTCTTTTGTCTGCTTTCTCTTGTCCTCAAAATGGGCATCCACAAATTCCTTAGCCCATGGTACCACTTTTGATATGAAAAGGAGAGTAATAAAGAGTTATCATTGCCGTCCTACATTTAGTTAATTTTAAGCCGACTGTGTTTCGGGCTGCATTTTTTTTAGTTTGTGGGCAAGCGCTCTCCCTAGGAGCTGTGGCGTCCTCTTCACCTGGCCATCTTGAAATGCCTCAACATGTGATGTGGAGACATTCCTCACAGGTGTCTCCTGGCCCATCGTGTCTTAAGAGAAATTAGTTTGGAATCTTAATTTCTGAGTCAGGTAGTATATTAGATAACATTCACTCTGCCGCTTCCAAATGCTCTCCTTCCTCTCTTTTCCAAGGCCATACTGCCCCTTCCTGTAAATGTCCTTAGTCCCATTGCCCTACATTTCTTCTTAGCTACTCCAACCTCTATAATTCTAGCCACCCCATCTCATCCCCCTTCCTCTCCCCCTTTCCCCTCCACCGCTTCTTCCCACTCCCTTATTTCTTTCTCACTCACTCCCACCCCCAGTAATCACCCTTTCTACCCCTTCTTAATCCTCAACACTCTATTCCCCCACCCTGCCCACCATAATCTGTTCTCTTCTCGTCTCTCCTTTACTCCCACCTCTACTTTACCTTTTCACCTGCCCCCAGTCTCTCTTTCTCATACTCCTCTACTTACTCTCTCTCCTAGCCTTTCCTATATTTGTGAGATTATTTTCTTGTCTGTGCGGGGTACTTTGCACTTCTGATGTTTAACCTGCATTACTATTTACTCTGGTAATGTATATTATTGCACATACTGTGTATTGTTGTATTGTTATTACTGTGTATTGTTGTATTGTTATTACTGTGCTTCTGCTTGTTTGTACTTATCCCTTACCCCTTCCCCAGGATGCATCTGGAGACAAGCTTTACAGCTCAGTATGTCTTTCCTGGTAAATTTCTTTTAAATAAATAAATAAACAATGTCTCTGACAGTATGACCAGATCCAAATCATTCCCCAGCACCCTTGTACTGAAGTAATCTAATTATGATAAAAGACTTCTAATGTTAACATGAACAATGGCTAAGCATGTTTGGGGGTCACAGTGTCTGTGTCTCCTTCACCTGAGAAAGGACCAGGATTGGGTTGAATGTTACTGGGTAAAAGCAGTAGTAGCAAAGCAAGAGCCCTTTCTCTAATAGCTAGGTTGGAGCAGGCCAATTCATGTTTAGGTATAATGGTGTTCAGTGTCCCCACAACCCCCCGCCGCACCGCCCCCTGACTCCATACCTGAATGCTGGTGATGCTGGGAGCACACCACTACAAATAGGTGGTGTACTCCAAGCATCAGTTGGGTGGGCAGCGGCCAAGAAGGTGTGAGGAGGGCTGTGCCACTGGCTATCCAGAGCTGAGGCACCGGCAGTCAGGTATGGCGTCGGGGGGTTGGTACTGCGGGGGTGAGGGGGCCACTGAACACCAATGTGGGGCAGGGTGGGGTATTGGGTGCAGGAGTTGGGGGGATGGCCAGGTGTGCTGTACTGGGGGAGACTGTGTTGACCAATAGGGTGTGAAGCATAGATATGTGTGTGGGGGATCTGCCTTCATGGGGCCATAGCCCCTATATGTGTTGGGGGGGTTCTGCACTGATAGGGCCAGGGCACTGCTGTGTCCAGAGACAGTGAGCAGGCATCAGGGACATGGGCAGGTGCTGTGCCATGTTTAGGTTGGACAGCTGTGCTCCAGGTAGTGGTGGGGTACCCCGGGGTGGGGGGTTGGATGGAGGCACACCAGCCAACGGGGGCCGTCTGTGTAGTCCATGGGTGCCTGTGTGTCATGCACTAACCAGGTCCTGTGGCCACCTACATAAGTAAACCACTCCGGGACCCAGGACAGGCATCACATTGGATGCCTGCCTGGGGCCACAACCCCCACCCCCCGGCCACCCTGCGGAGTCCTGCTTGCCAGTGGGTGGAGCTTTGGACAGGTGGTGGTCATTAGTGAATACCAGCCTGAGTGCATCTGTCTATGGGTGCAGAGCCATGTGGACAAGAGGTGCGTACCTTACATCCCTTCATGCTTAGGGGCCAATATTTGCTCTTCCCAGTTGTACTGACTAAATCTGATGATCTGAACTAATAACTAGTGTGTGTAACTATAGAGCACCTTTGTAGTGTGTGCAGCAAGGGGCTCCATGGGAATTTAGCCTGACACTGAACTTGGGAGGTATGAGATCCAGTGATATAATGGATTTCTTTGCCAGCACATCCAACCATCCATGTTCATGATGTCATATGCATGCAGCATCAATTATCTGCTGTGTTTCTGGGATTGGGGAAATGAAAGAAGCAGAAGGTTGAAGATGACAAAAGGACATTTACTTCTGGCCTGGCACAGCTCTAGATGAGTTGGCAGTTGATGTTGGGGGGAGGAGTTACAATAATTTGTACCAGATGCAGGAAAAAGTTGTGGAGATATGCCCCCCCATCCCTTCTTAAATTATACCTATGCTGGTTCCCTAGTGCACATGGTGGTAACCTGCTCAGCACTGGGCATCAGGTCACAACGTGGAGCAACTGCATTTTCGGGATAGCACTACATACTGTACAGTATGATGCACCGCCATGCCAGCTGCAGTTTATTGCTAAAATTAGAACCCCTGAATCACTGGATTTTTAACTCCTGTCAGTGGGTGCGGCAAACATGCCAGCAAGAGCCAGATGGTCTTAAACTAATGTACTCCTACTGATTCAGGATGCTAAGATTATAAAAGGAGCTAGAGCATATAAGGGTCTATGCTTCTCCCTCCCAATCTGCGTGGTGCTAACCTTGCCTCCACTATGTGGAGTTCATATGCTAGAAAGAGACAATGCTGTCTAATGGTCAGAGCACTGGCTTGTAAACTGGGACATCTCAGGTTCAAATACTCAGTACATAACCTTAAGAAAGTTACTTACATTCCCACTGCTCCAGTCCGCCCTGAGCAGAGATCAGAAAAAGCAGGACCTCACTAAAAGCAAAATGTTGCATCTCAACTGGGCTATCCTGGGTAAACTAATTGATAAAAAGAACCAGATAGTTTTGCTTTACACAAACTGACAAGATTGTACTGAAGTCAGAGGGAAGTGTGGTCCACATTAGTGGTTAGAGAGCTGATTTGTAAAACAGGGATTGCAGGGTTGAATTCCAGCCACTTATGGTGTGACCCTGGGCAACTTACTTGACCTCCCTGTGTTTCTGTCCTCCCAGCAGTAAACTGCATGGAGGCAGAACCCTGTCTGAGTAGATGAACGGAAAATCAATCTTACAAAAATGCCAATACCATTTAGAAACGAGACACAATGCATGTGACTGCAGTGCTTTCTGACTCCCAAGAACAAAACACTAGGGTATGGCTGTGGAAGTATTGCATTAAAACTGATGTTTACAAATTTGTATTTTAAAGAAAATCTCATACATTTTGGTACTTCTGTTCATGGTGGTAGGGCTTCAGTTAAGTTCAGTTTAGAAGTATTTGACTTCCCAAAAATGAGGTAAAAACTTTCAAAAAAGAGGGCAAAACTATCTGACTCACCAACAGGAAAGAGAGCCATTTTTGATGACATTTGAGGTTGCAAGCATGGAAATCAATTTTTTATTATTACAGTGTAATACTATATTGCTGGCCTGCTGGTGCAGCAGTAGCACTACTGCCTGTGGCACTGATGACCTGTGTTATGGAACGATCCTGGAGCATCAATGGGTCAGCCAGGGGGAGGTAGGATGAGCATCCCACAGACAGCTCTTTCTCCTCTGGGGGTTGTGGCCTCTTGGTATGTTAACGACACCCAGTTGAGACTGGATGTGCACCAGCCAGGACCACCATGTAGTGGGTGGAGGTGACGGAGGACATCTGCAAGTCAGGTGTGAGAGCGCACCCGACCTGCCCTGATGTCATTGCCCGTCCGCACCTCCTGGGGGGAACTTAAGAGGGAAAAGCCTTTGGGCCTGCCACACCATGAAGCCCTCGACCGCCACCTGAATGACATCCCAGGTGTAAGACTTGGCAGGGGCCTCAGGTGGATCTCAATCTCTTCCCTTGGGGAGCCCCGCTGCAGGGGAAAGCTGCGGGCCTCCCAGACTGGGCAGGCTGGGGGGGGATGATGAATGGTGGGCCCCAGCACTGAAGAGGGGGTACATCCCCACAGTAGCCAGAGTGATAAAGAGTTTAAAAAAACAATGTAATACTGTATTTACCCAGAACAGCCCAGCTGAGATGCTGCATCTTGTTTTTGGTTACCAGTCAATATGCTGTATGAAATACAGCTGAAGAATAATAGCATGTCGAAAATAGCATTTGCATTTATAGTGCACCAATTTTATTGTTGTGTGTCAACTATATCACAGACTGGAATTGTTATATTTTGGGGAGGGGTGCGGGGGTGGAGCCCCCTGCACAACATTGCAAAGGAAACATTGTAAAGAAATTGCTTCTGCCCTGGTTACAATTGTTTTCTTTGGCATGGTTCCTTGGCCTGCATTGCAAGGATTTGACTGCTTGGCATTTTATCAAGTAACTGTTTTTGCCATAGCTGTAACTTCTCAGTGGTTGTTGTTGAAGATGTTTTTCTTTTAGGCATTTTGACACAGTCCCTTGTTTTTAATAGGGTCCTGCTTCGACCCATTTGCATGCCTGCATGGACTGGAGCACTGGGAGGTTGAATGACTTGCTAAATGCCATGCAGTGATTTGGACCAGTAATTTCCTGGGTCATAAGCCAATGCTTAACCCACTAGACCACACAGCCTGTGGAAAAAAAAGTGGCTATTTTTCCTGAAATAAACAGTATTAACTGTAGTACGTCATAGTAACTTGTAAAAATGAGTCTCTGTTAAAATATTAGCTTCCATAATATGGATCCTGGGAAGTATTTTCTGTTCCCCAAAAAACTGGAATGACTTTCAAATGTGGGCTTATGGAAGGTTTTGACTTAAACTATCAGAAATAAAATAACCCCTACATGGTGGTGCAGTCAGAGTACAGGATGGTTTTCAGTGTGAGATGCCATAATATACAGTCATGAGTAGGATTTCCTCATAATGCACTTCGGGTGTATGCACAGTATATTTATTCTAGTTTAGCAGTTAAACATCCCTCATACCACATAGCCACTGTCAAAAATGGCATGGAGTGCAGCTGTGCTACTGTTTTTGCATATTATATTATACACAGTATATGATATCCTAGTCCAGCTGCTAAATACCCCCGTATCGCATATCCTTTAGGATGGGGCTTTACCCTTGCTCTGTCAGTACACAGAGCACTGTAATACCAATGATTTGAAGTCATTGACTTATGTTTTTTAGTTAACCTAAGCTGCCAACCCATCCATTTGGATTCAACCAGATGTTTCCCATCATTTCACACACTCCAAAGCTGACACCAGGGTCACATTCCACAGAGTTAAATTGCTGGGAATAATTTCAGGCAGACCGACAGACAGCCCAGTAAGGGGGGGCCTTTCCTTTGACCCCTGTCAACATCAACTAGCCCTATGTATGCAAACTACCTCTGTGTGTGCCATGGCTAGGAAAAAACACATTATTGTTTAAAGCTACAGCATATCTTTTTCTCTGCAGTGTTGTGACAGACCTCCATCTTCTGCCATGAGGTTACTGCATCATTGTTGCATGCTGGTCTGAGGTTACTGCACCACTGAACTGTGCTTCCCCAAGGTTACGCTACCACTGTCCCATGCAGCCTTAGTATTCTAGTTCCACTGAACTGTGTTGCACAGATGTTCCTGTGTCAGTGCATTGGGATGCTCTGCGCCAGCACCATATTCCGAAGGTGTCGCCCCAAGGTTACCATAACATAGATAATGATACAACGTCTTTCTCTTCTATTTATGTAACATATCTGCCAATTTCATCATCAACATCATCATCATCATCAAATCAGTTTTTATTAAAAACAGAATTGTTACCAATAAGAATCATTTGGCTTGCACTCATTTTCAATGGTGTCCTGAGTGAAAGATTCACCATAATAAAGTTTTAGTTCCACAGCACAGCCAAATTAATTCTTTTCCCAGGGTGTAATTACCTGCCCGTCCAGGCTCAGCCCTCAAAATTTCAAACCATTCGCACTCCTCACTGCACATCCACAGTACAGATGCTTGCTTCAGCCTTCCTGTACTGGGGAAACTGCCCTCTCCCACTGACTCCAGTGCTACATACTTAGTATTATTAGGGAGCTCCCAAGATTTTGCTTGGTACCCCGCCATGGAATCAGCGTAGGCTCCATGATGTTTTGCATGGTTGTCCAGTGCTGGTCCACTTAAAGTAAAAGGCTAGCAATGCTTTGTGTAGCAGAAAACTGCAGACCCAAAGACCATTCAACATTGTACCTCAGCTGAGGTACTTGTAACTCCTGGCAGGATGGTTAAGTCTAGTAAACTTTCCCAACTACTTTTCAAGTCATGTTATAGGGCATGCCCTGGGTATACTCATAGTCCTTGAACCAGAGAATCAACAGTGCAGTCCTGTTTATTCAAACTGTTTGGTTCACATTTTTGAAGTAAGGTAAGTGGGAATACATAATAGCCAGGATGATTTTTTAAAAGCAGTGGTTAATTATTTACTATTGTCATTGGTGTTCTTTTAGCACACTAAGCTGAAAGCTTTTTTACAGGAGCGACCTGGGAGCACAGGGAAGTTAAGTGACTTGCTCAGGGTCACACAGTATGCAAGTAGAAGCTATGGGATTCAAACCCAGGTCTGGTCTGCTGGATGTCACCAGATTTGCAGCTTAGAGCCTTAAACTACTGAGCTATACTGCCTCCCTGAAGTGTTCTGGAAGTCTTAAGTGGATTTAAACTGATTTCTGTGTGTTTTCAAGGTTTCGGGGTGACGTAAGTACCTGTGGAGTACATTTATAGGTACAGTACAGTACTGAAGTGCTTTTCTTTACTGTACATGAGTGATCAAACATGGATTAGTGCATCAATTATTGCAATACTTTCTATTTTTTGTTTTAAAGTACAGTAGTAGTATTTTGTAGACATTACCATTTTTTTTCAGTACTTTTTTATAGTTTTTACTGGGGTTCCTGATAAAGTTTGCAAAGTTTGCTGCAGAGCACCAAGATGTTTCCTGACTGCCTTCACCCTTAAGCTTTGTAGCAGTATTAGGTGGCTGGTCCCAGTGTGCACTTTGTGTGCAAAAAACATTTTGGTTTGTTTACTGCTTACTATAATATAACAGATTGTATCCAGCCTCTTTTGTCTAATTCCAGGCTGACAAGTTTTATAAATACAAATCCCAGAATCCCCTGTAACTGACATCAGAGCAATAAGCAGCAGTTGGAGATTCAATAGACTGCAGTGCATGTTAGAGTTTATATGAGCTCTGATCTTTTGTATGCTGGTCCCGCTTCCCCTCTGTGCTAAATGCAGTCACAGAGAACTGTACTTAGCCCCTGGAGAAAAGCAGAACTGGAAAACATCTGACTGGAGACAAAAAAAGCTCTAACATGCATTACAGGCTATTGAATCTCACACTGCTGCCTGCTGCTCTGACATCAACTGCAGGGGATTCTAGGACTTGTAGTAAAAGAAGATGTCAGCCTAGCTCTAAGGAAAATTAGTCTGATACCCTCTAGCATACTACAGTAAACAGTAAGTAAACCAAAATGTTTTTGCACACAAAGTGCACATTGGGACCAGTCACACACTTGAGTGTGGGTCTTTTTATGCTGACTGTGTTCCCCTCTAAACACATTCACGTGCGTTATATAGCTGCATACCTGCTAAACTGTATAATATATAGATGTGTTTTTTTTAAGGTTCAGATAAATATTTGAGACTAGTGACTCATCTAAATTATATTCAGATTTCTGTGGCCATCTGTGGACTGACTGGTATGGTCCTCAGATGGTTTTGATGTTGTCTCCAAGGTAGGACTCGGAGAGTGGTGTCTGGAATTTATTCCTCTGCCCCCTCTCCCTATCCTGTTGGGAGCTGCAGGGTTTCATCTTATCCCCCATGTTGCTTGCAGTGTATATGCTGCCATTGGGAGTGATTATTAGGTGGTACGGTCTGAGTTTTCACTGTTATGCAGATGATACTCAGCTGTACATGTCCTTTGTACCTGGTCAGGATGAGCTTTTCTCAGTGCTTAACAACTGTCTGGCCAAGATCCAAAACTGAATGAGTGCAAGTTGGCTGAGGTTGAACCCAGCTAAGACTGAGGTGCTGGCCATGGACCCAGATCGACGAGAGGTGAGTTTGTTGGCTGGACTACCCTCTGGGCTATGGCTTGGAGGGGTTCAACCGATCCACCGACGAGGGATTGCTGGAGATTCCCAGGGTCTGCTTAAAGACATCTGGGGCCCAGTCTTTTGGTTTTGTGGCCCCTACCCTGTGGAATTCTTTACCTCATCAGGTACGAGACAGCCTGACTGTCCAGAGTTTTAAAATGGCACTTATGGCCCATTTGTTTAGCCTTGCCTACCCTAGTTTTTAGGTTATCATTGGACTTGCAGATTATTTATGGTTGGATTTTATTGATATTTTAATGTGTTTTATTGTTTTCATTCTGATGTACAAGTGCCTTGGATATAGAAAGGTGCTTTCTATTAATACATTTTTGATTGATTGATTGATTGATATTCAAAGCCTTGTGCTGGGCGCAAAGCATTAGCACCAGATATGCGCTGCATTTGCGTCCAGCTGCAATATTCAAAAGGCCAATTAGTGCTGGTGCAATGTGATAGCACCAGCACTAAAAATAATGTGTGCAGGGGTCTGAGGGAGGGGCAGGGCCATGAATACTGATGCACTGGGATATTTAAAAGAATAGCAAAGTGCTATAGACCTTAGCCCTACCTGTAGAGCTGCGTGAAATACTACTGCTGAAAAGCATGCAGTAACTCTGTGCAAACAATGTCAAGAGTCTCTCCCCAATCCTGGATACATGAAAACACATACAACTTCTGTGGTAGTCCAGTGCTCCCCCGTAATCTCCATTTCATAACATGTGATCATCCCTGGTGGTCCCCTGCACAGCATCAGCCCCGATCACAAGAAGAATAATTGCACATATCCCCAGTGCTTCCCTGCACAGCACCAGCCCTGATCATAGGAAAAATAATTGTAAATAGCCCCGGTGCTCCCCTGCACAGCATCAGCCCCGATCATAAGAAAAATAATTGTAAATATCCCAGTGCTCCCCTACACAGCTCCAGCCCAATACCCCATACAATCCAAGTCTCAAATACCTGGTGGTCTAGTGGACCCCCACCCCAAAGTGCCTACTACCCCACTCCCATCTCCCACCCTTTAATCGAGCCAGCGGCTGGCTCAGACCACCACTCACCTCCGCGGCCAGCCACTGACTGAGCTCTGAATGAATGCATACTGTACTAGTACTTGCTCAATCAGAGCTCAGCCAGTGGCTGGCTGCAGAGGTGAGCAGCTGGCTGAGCCATTCGCCAGCTGTGTTCCAGGATGGGCCGTGGGAGTAGGTTGGTAGGCACTGCAGGGGAGGGTCTACTAGACCATCAGTACAAAAAGTACTTATGCTCCAACAGGAAAAGGAGGGGTTCAGACCAGGTAGCCAGCCTGAGTCCATAAAATTGTAATCACAAATGTCTGCACACCAAACACAGGCAATAAGCACAGCTGATTGATGCAAAACAAATGTTTAAGTTTTAATGGTGCAAATAACAAGTACAGCCACAGGCAAAACGTCTGCCAGATACCCCTGTGCTTCAACCATTAGGTCTTCCTCAGGGGCGGGCTCTGGGGATCTACTGAGAACAGTTCAAATGCTGTACAAATGATGATGTCATGATTGAGTAATTAAAATACAAAATGACACCATTTAAAAATGTCATCAGATGACCTGTTCCTCATATATACATTTGCACATTGTATTGCTTGCATTCTTCCTCACTGAACTCCAAGTCAGTGCTATACTGTTGTAGTTAAATCTTTCAATACAGTGTAGAATACATGTAGAATACATCATGTCAGTTTAAATGCTTCATTGGCAAGCTTTTAAACTAGTCAAGGGGGGAGGCACTGATAAGCAGCAGGAAAATCCCTGCCTCCCCCTACAAAACAGGGTACTAAATGAGAAAAAGACCAAAGTAGAAAGGTCAGTGGGGGATGCTGCTATAGAAGGTAAAGCCATCAATAAATGTCGAGCAATGAGTACCAATGCCCATAGTCTGGGTAACAAGCTTCCTGAATTAGTGGCCTTGATGGAAGAAGAACATCTGGATATCGTGGCAGTCACAAAAATATGGTAGCCACAGAACCATGACTGGGATGTAAACATACCAGGGTACACTATCTACAGGAGGGACAGTGAGGGTAAAAGAGGAGGAGGAGGAGGAGGAGGAGAGGAGGAGGAGGAGGAGGATGATTAGCTCTCTACATAAGGGAAGAAATCAAAGCAACAGAACAAAAGGGTGTAAACAGGGAGGGAAGAAGCACTGTGGGTCAATTTAGAGACAGCAATGGCACCACAATCCGCACAGGGTTGTATACAGACCCCTTCTCAGGGGAGGAAATGGACAAGGAAATGATAGAAAGTATACTTAGAATAGCAGAAAAAGGAGATATTGCTGACGGTGATCTGAATATGCCAGATGTTAACTGGAGTGCAGTTGCAGCAGCCACTTCTAAGAGTGGGGTTATTCTAGATGCCCTACAGGGGGCATGCCTTAGACAACTAATATTGGAACCCACTCGAGAGGGAGCAATCTTAGACCTGGTTCTCTCAAAAGGAGATGGAGAGATGATCACAGATGTAGAAGTGGGTAGCCATCTGAGAACTAGCGACCATCGAACAGTATGGTTCACAATAAACACTGCTATAGAGTCAAGCCATACAAAGGCAAAAGTACTGGACTTCAGGAGGTCTGACTTTGCCAAAATGGGCGAGTGCCTAAGGAATGCACTAGCAAATGGGCAGGAAGGAGGGGTGGAAGAACAATGGGGAATAATAAAAACTGCCATCACAGAGGTAACAAGCCTTTGTGTGAAGCAAATAAATAAAACAAAACGATGTAAGAAACCACTATGGTTCTCAAAAGAGGTGGCAGTGAAGGTTCAAGAGAAAAAGAAAGCATTCAGGAAGCACAAGGAATCACAGAAGAAGCAGGACAGAGAATTGTATCAATTAAAGCAAAAGGAAGCTGGGAAGGCAGTCAGAACAGCAAAGGCCCGAACGGAGGAAAAGATAGCCAACTCACTTAAGAATGGGGATAAAACCTTTTATGGGTACATCAGGGAGCAAAGGAAGACCAAGTGAGGGATAGTGAGCCTTAGTAAAGGGGAGGGGGTTGGCAGAGGGTGACTGTGAAAAGGCAGAGATACTAAACAAATATTTTTGCTCAGTATTTACAAATGAAGAGGGGGCGATACCTAAAACAAACAATAGAACCACTCTGGATACAGAAGTTGATACCAGCCCATTTACAGAAGAAAGGGCTCTGAAACAACATTTTAAAAACTGAAGGGAGACAAAGCAATGGGGCTTGATGGGATTCATCCCAGAATTCTAAAAGAACTAAGGGTAGAACTAGTGACACCACTGACTACCCTCTTTAACAAATCATGGGAGGATGGGGTGGTACCTGAGGACTGGAGGAGGGCAGATGTGATTCCCCTTCACAAAAATGGGAGCAGGGCAGAAGCAGGAAGCTACAGACCTGTTAGTTTAACCTCAGTGATAGGGAAAATGATGGAATCACTTCTTAAGGAAAAAATTGTCGAGTACCTAGAGGCCAGAGGAGCACAGGACCCAAGGCAGCATGGATTCACAGCGGGAAGGTCATGCCAGATGAATCTAGTAGATTTCTTTGACAGGGTGACCAAAGTAGTAGATCAGGGAGGGGCTGTGGACATGGCCTACCTAGACTTTAGCAAGGCATTTGACACAGTCCCACACAAAAGATTAATATACAAGTTAGCTGGCCTGGGAGTGGGTCCAAGATGATAGCCTGGGTAAAGAATTGGCTGGAGAATAGGACACAGAAATAGCAAATGGAGTCCACTCTGAAGAAAAGGGGTTACTAGTGGGTACATGAAGGTTCAGTATTAGGACCGGTCCTCTTCAGTGTCTTTATAAGCAACATTGCAGAGGGACTGGAAGGAAAATATGTCTCTTTGCAGATGACACAAAGATCTGCAATAGAGTAGATGCACAAGGTGGGGTGGAAAGGATGAGAAGGGACTTGGCAAGGTTAGAGGAATGGTCAAATGTATGGCAGCTTAGATTCAATGCTAAAGAGTGCAAGGTAATGGACCTGGGAAACAAAAACCCAAGGGAAGAGTACACAATGGGGGGTGAGATACTAACAGCAACAAAAATGGAAAGGGACCTGGGGGTAGTCATATCAGATGACCTAAAGGTGGGCAAGCAATGTGAGAGGGCAGTAAGGAGGACTGGGGGGATACTGAGATGCATAGGGAGAGGCACCACCAGTAGAAAACAGGAAGTTGTTATCCCTCTGTACAGACATCTGGTGAGACCCCATCTGGAGTACTGCGTGCAGTTCTGGAGACCCAATCTCCACAAGGACATAGACAGGATGGAAACTGTCCAGAGAAGGGCAACTAAAATGGTGCAGGGTCTGCACTGGAAGACATATGAAGAGAGACTAAAGGAGCTTAATATGTATAGCGTCAAGGAAAGGAGGGAGGGGGGAACATGATAGAAATTTTCAAGTACCTCAAGGGAAACAACAAAGTCCAAGAGGGTAACATCTTTCAAAAAAAGAGGTGTGCAAGAAGAAGGGGGCACAATTTGAAGATGGGGGGCGGCTCAGAGGTAATGTAAGGAAGCATTTTTTCACAGAGAGGGTTGTGGATGCATGGAATGGCCTTCCGGAGGAGGTTGTGGAGTCAAAAAGTAGTGCTGGAATTTAAGCTTGCATGGGACAGCCATAAGGCAATTCTAGGGGGTGGGGGTAGAAAGAAGTAGGCTGCTGGTTAACTAGGATCTGCAGTGTATCCATTAGGTAGGGAAATGGGCAGACTGGGTGGTCCAAGCGGTCCTTATCTGCCGTCAAATTCTATGTTTCTACGTATGGAAAACATCAACTACAATAGGCATTTACTATCAATTTTAAATCTGTGTTTAGGTAAAGTTTTTATATTTTTATGTGTTTTTAATATACATATGGTAAAAAGCATCAGGTTGTGCATGTGTCAATCTGCACATCACAGTTACAATTATAACTCTCTTTACCATTACCAAATACATTTTAATAATGAAGATACAGGTAGTAGAGAAGAGTGGGGTGGGGTGGGGAGGTTTAAGGGAGAAGAGAACCTGACTGTCAATGAATGGATGCAAGCTAAGGAAATATATACAATAGATAAACACTCAGGGGGAGGGGGGAGTTGAAAGAAAATAGAAAATAGAAAATTTAGAAAATTTAAAACTAGCAATGAACACAACGTTAAGTAGAGATGTGGTAAGAAGCAGGTAAATAGTGGAGAGGGGGACAAAAAATATATATATCTATATAAAAAGGGAACCAATGGAGGTATGTACGGAGCAAATCTGTATGTAAAACTAACAGGAACAGCAGGAAATCCTGCGCTCACCATTTCTTCAATAATGGCACCTATAAAGAGAGTGGAAAGAGAAACAAATGAGCGACTAGATCCTGTAATAATGCACACATTCAAGGCTCATTTTATAGGTATGGTTTAAAGTCCATGTATTCGTTAAGTCCTACTGGATTCCGACCTGCACTTTGCACTGACACATAACTATTTTTATTTGATGATGTATACTACTTGCAAAACTGTGGAACAGCTATGGGGCAGCTATGGCCACCTCATCTGCAAACCTCTTCCTGGGGCTTTGGGAAGAGGAACTTGTTTTTAACCCAGAACTCAATCAATACATAGGCAATATTATCTCCTGGCACAGATATATTGATGATGTATTGCATATATGGCATGGCAGTCAGTGAAGCTCAGAATTTTATGCAATGGTTAAATACCAACAACTTAAATCTGAACTTCACAAGCGACCTTCAGACTGAAGAACTCAATTTTCTTGATCTTACTCTCAGTGCCACTACAGACAAACAGGTGAGCAGTGTTGCATATAGAAAACCCACATCCACCAACAGCCTGCTCTATGCAGGGAGTTCGCACCCCAGGAACCTCAAGGAATCCATACCATATGGACAATTCCTGAGGTTAAAACCTAATTGCTGACTGGAGGAGGAGTTTAAAACTCAGGCAGAGGATCTTACACAGAGATTTCTAGAAAGGGGTTATACTAGGGAAGTATTTGCAGATTGTTTGAATGGAGCTAGCAGTATACCTAGAGAATCGTTACTGACACCTATAGTGAAAGACAAGAGGGATGATTTTTCCCAAATAACATTTGTGACTGAATACAACAGTGTGGCTGGTAGGATAGGTAGTGTACTACACAAATATTGGCTGATATTACAGTGTGACACTGCACTTTCAGAAAATATTGGACCCAAACCACGGGAAAGCTTTAGGAGGGACAGAATTTGACAGACAAATTTGTAGCAAGTGAATTTAAGTCCTTACAGCCCGTCTTTCGGATGAGACGTTAAACCGAGGTCCTATCTGCCTGAATTGGTGGTAGTTCAGGTGGATGTTAAAGATCCCATGGCACTTACCGAAAAGAGTAGGGGAATTTCCCCAGTATCCTGGCCAAATTTCCCTCATTCACTAAAAATATCATCAACAGCTTAATCTGGTTCAAAGTCAGTTGGCATTCATCTGTATCCCCCTTCCCCAGTTCGTGCCTGAAAATAGGCAGGATTTGTCTAGTGCACTTACCCAGTCAACAAAAACTAAATAAAAAAATAAGAATAAATAAAGTACAAGTTGGATGCCCATTAGACCACCAGGAAAGCTTGGATGTGGAAATTGTAATATTTGTCAGTATTGTATACAAGGTATAACATTTTCTATGAATAATCTGAACAAGACTGTAAAAAGTGAACAATTCATCTCATGTATGATCACACATGTTGTATATGTCCTATGGTGCCCAAGCTTGAAAATGTATGTGGGCATGACCACGAGACAGCTCAACCTTAGAATACAGGAGCATGTCTGTGATGTTAGGAAAGGTGACTTCATAAACCCAGTGGCAAAACACTTTATGGTTACACATGATAAGAATGTAAGGGAATTAAGATTTATGGGACTTGAACAGGTTACTGCTAGGCAAGCACGGTGGTGACAGGCAACTTAAGCTACAACAGCATGAAACATATTAGATTTTTGAACTGAATAGTCTGAATCCAGTAGGACTTAACAAAGAAATGGACTTTAAACCATACCTATAGAATGAGCCTTGAATGTGTACATTATTACAGGATCTAGCTGCTCATTTGTTTCTCTTTATGCTCTCTTTATAGGTGCCATTATTGAAAGAATGGTGAGTGCAGGATTTCCTGCTGTCCCTGTGATTTTTACACAAGGATTTGCTCCCAACATACCTCCATTGGTTCCCCCTTTATATATATATATATATACATATTTTTTTTGTCTGCTTTCTATTTACCTGCTTCTTACCACATCTTTACTTGATGTTCTGTTCACTGCTAGTTTTAAATTTCCCTCTTAAATTTTCTATTTTCTTTCAACTCCACCCCCGAGTGTTTGTCTATTGCATATATTCCCTTAACTTGCTTCCATTCATTGACAGTCAGGTTCCCTTCTCCCTTAAACCTCCCCCCATTCCCCCCACCCTCACTCTTCTCTTTTCACTTAAGATGTCTGCTATCTCCATTGTTAACATTTATTTGGTAATGGCAAATAGAGTTATAATTGCAACTGTGATGTGTCGGTTGACAAATGCACAACCTGATGCTTTTTACCATATGCATATTAAAAACATATAAAAATATAAAAACTTTACCTAAACACAGGTTTAAAATTGATAGTAAATGCCTGTTGTTGTTGATGTTTTCCTTACATGATGTGTCCTACATTATATTGAAAGATTTAACTACAACAGTATAGCACTGACTTGGAGTTCAGTGAGGAAGAATGCAGCAATACAATGTACACATGTATATATGAGAAACAGGTCATGTGATGACATTTTTAAATAGTATCAATTTGTATTTTAATCAATCATGACATCATCATTTGTACTGCATTTAAACTGTTCTCAGTAGATCCCCAGAGCCCGCCCCCTGAGGAAGATCTAATGGTTGAAGCGCAGAGGTATCTGGCAGAGGTTTTGCCTGTGGCAGTACTTGTTATTTGCACCATTAAAACTTTAAAATTTGTTTTGCATCAATCAGCTGTGCATATTGCCTGTATTTGGTGTGTGGACATTTGTGATTACAATTTCACGGGGTCCACTAAACCACCAGGTATTTGGTGCTGCAATTTATGGGAGATTGGAGCAAGTGCGGTTCACTGGACCACCAGGGTTTAATCCATGGTTGTTATGGGAGATTGTTGTGGGGGGGCACAAGTCTAATGGGACATTGTGTTTGTGACTACGGACATTGATACAGTATGTCTATGATTTTGAGAAATCAGATTAGCTATTAGCCGTGCATTAGAAATGTCTAATGCCCAGCTAATAACAAGTCCAGTGGCAGGTGCCCTATAACATAAGTGAAAAAAGAAAGACAAAGGGAGGGATAGTGAGACTGAAGGGGGAGGATGGGAGCCACGTGGAGGATGACAACAGTAAAGCTGACATATTGAACAGGTATTTCTGCTCAGTCTTTACTGAGGAAGAGGGGGGTAATGGGTCTGAAGGGAGTACAAGGGGTGAGAATGGTGCAGAAATGGACACAAGTCCCTTTACACGAGAAAGGGTCCTGAAGGAAATGGAAGTAATAAGAGTTGATAAAGCAATGGGGCCAGATGGAGTGCACCCCAGGGTCCTTAAAGAACTAAGAGAGGTGGTGGCTGAACCTCTGGCTATCCTGTTTAGCCGATCACTGGAAACAGGGGAGGTACCCAAAGACTGGAGGACAGCAGATGTAGTCCCCTTATACAAAAGTGGGAACAAAGAGAAGCAGGGAACTACAGACAGTCAGCCTCACCTCGGTAGTAGGGGAAGATCATGGAAAGCTACTGAAGGAGAGATTGGTGGAACATCTGGTTGTCAATGGACCACAGGACCCAAGGCAGCATGGTTTCACCAGGGAGGTCATGTCAGACCAACCTCATTGAATTTTTGACTGGGTGACTAGGGAGGTGGATCAGGGAGGGCAGTGGACATGGCCTATCTGGACTTCAGCAAGGCCTTTGACACTGTGCCACATAGAAGACTATTACACAAACTGGGAATATGGGTGTGGGCAGGACAGTAGTGTGGTGGGTAGGTAACTGGCTGGGTGGCAGGACACAGAGGGTGGTGGTAAATGGCTGTCACTCCACAGAGGAAGAGTGACCAGTGAGGGTACCACAGGGATCAGTGCTGGGACTGGTCCTATTCAACATCTTCATCAGTGACATTGCACAGGATCTAGAAAGCAGAATTTCACTGTTAGCTGATGACACAAAGCTCTGTAACAGAGTAGACACACCAGAGGTGTAGACAGAATGAGAAGCGACCTGCAGAAACTTGAAGAATGGTCAAGGGTTTGGCAGTTGAAATTCAATGCAAAAGTGCAAGATAATGCATATGGGGCACAAAACCCTGGCACAATATATCAGTTGGGGGTGAGGATATAGCATGCACCAAGCAGGAAAGGGATCTTGGGGTTGTCATCTCTGATGACCTCAAGGTGGGAAACAGTGTGACAAGGCAGCAGGTAAAGCAAATAGGATGCTGGGATGTAGGCAGGGGCATCACCACAGGAAAAGGAGGTCATAATTCCGCTATACAAGACACTAGTGAGGCCCCACCTGGAGTACAGTGTACAGTTCTGGAGACCATACCTACGTAAGGACATAAACAGGGTAGAAAGGTTCAGAGGAGGGCAACAAAGATGGTGCATGGATTGCATCATAAGTCCTATGAAGACAGGTTGAAGGAACTGAACATGTACTCCCTGGAGAGGAGGAGGAGGGAAATGATAGAGACATACACGTATCTTACAGGGAGGAACAGGGTGCAGGAAAACACTATTTTAAGCGAAAAGATGTTCCAGGACTAGAGGCATGGGATGAAGTGGAGGAGGACGATTCAGAGGAAACATGAGAAAGAATTTCTTCACAGAATGGGTGGTGGACAAGTGGAACACCCTGCCAGAGGAAGTGGTGGGGGCTGAAACAATCACGGGATTTAAGAATGCATGGGATAGACATAAAGGAATTCTAGAGGTCAGGGGTAAGGGGCAACAGACTTCTAGGAAAACAAACTGAACTTACAAGCTCAAATGGGCAGACTGGGTGGGCCATAGGCCCTTATCTGCTGACACTGTCTATGTATCTATGTATCTATGTAACATCTGGAAGACATCTTGGAGTAATGCTTTCTGTCTCAGACTTTTCAAGCTAATGTTTCAGTTATTGAAACTAGCCATGTTATTCCCCCATACCATTCCCCTATTTTCCAACACAGTCCATTCAGCCCAAAATGATCCAACATGTCAAAACAAACACAATTACATAAAATTAGCAGTTATTTACTGTGCCTATGAATTACACAGATATGGTACTGTACGTTATTATAACACAAAGCACCAATCGGGAGATGTCAGGCTGCTCTAAACAGTCGCCTTCTCGCTGACTTGCTGCCACACAACATGAAGTGCAAACTGTCACATTTCAGGGTATGTGAAGTCCTTCACTTGTTAGTGTCCCCTGTCTGACAACTGTCGTGGATTGTTTGCGCTCCTATTCATCCTGGAGCTCCTGATCACTGCTCCCCACAGTCCAGAAATGTCATATGTTCATGCAGTTCCACGCTGGAATGGTTGCTGTTCTGCCAGCAATGTACCTCGCTTGCAGACCTGTTCAGTTCACACTCACCGTCTTCACAACCCCCGTTTTCACCCATCAAACATCAACACATAGATACATAGATACATAGACAGTGTCGGCAGATAAGGGTCTATGGCCCACCCAGTCTGCCCATTTGAGCTTGTAAGTTCAGTTTATGTTTTCCTAGAAGTATGTTGCCCCTTACCCCTGACCTCCAGAATTCCTTTATGTCTATCCCATGCATTCTTAAATCCTGTGATTGTTTCAGCCCCCACCACTTCCTCTGGCAGGGTGTTCCACTTGTCCACCACTCATTCTGTGAAGAAAGTCTTCCTCACGTTTCCTCTGAATCGTCCTCCCTCCAACTTCATCCCATGCCCTCTAGTTCTGGAACATCTTTTTTGCTTAGTGTATTCCTGTACCCTGTTCCTCCCTGTAAGATACTTGTATGTCTCTATGATATCCCCTCTCTCCCTCCTCTCCTCCAGGGAGTACATGTTCAGTTCCTTCAACCTGTCTTCATAGGACTTGTGATGCAATCCATGCACCATCTTTGTTGCCCTCCTCTGAACCTTCTCTACCCTGTCTATGTCCTCATTAGGTGAAGGTCTCAGAACTGTTCACTGTACCCAGGTGGGGCCTCATTAGTGTCTTGTATAGTGGAATTATGACCTCCTTTTCCTGCTGGTGATGCCCCTGCCTATGCATCCCAGCATCCTCTGCTTTACCTGCCTTGTCACACTGTTTCCCTACCTTGAGGTCATCAGAGATGATAACCCCAAGATCCCTTTCCTGCTTGGTGCATGCTATATCCTCACCCCCCAACTGATATATTGTGCCAGGGTTTTTGTACCCCATATGCATTATCTTGCACTTCTTTGCATTGAATTTCAACTGCCAAACCCCTGACCATTCTTCAAGTTTCTGCAGGTCCCTTCTCATTCTGTCTACACCCTCTGGTGTGTCTACTCTGTTACAGAGCTTTGTGTCATCAGCGAACAGTGAAATTCTGCCTTCTAGGTCCTGCACAATGTCACTGATGAAGATGTTGAATAGGACCAGTCCCAGCACTGATCCCTGTGGTACCCCACTGGTCACTCTTCCCTCTGTGGAGTGACAGCCATTTACCACCACCCTCTGTGTCCTGCCACCCAGTCAGTTACCTACCCACCACACTACTGTCCTGCCCACACCCATATTCCCCAGTTTGTGTAATAGTCTTCTATGTGGCACAGTGTCAAAGGCCTTGCTGAAGTCCAGATAGGCCATGTCCACTGCCCTCCCCTGATCCACCTTCCTAGTCACCCAGTCAAAAAATTCAATGAGGTTGGTCTGACATGACCACCCCCTAGTGAAACCATGCTGCCGTGGGTCCTGTAGTCCATTGACAACCAGATGTTCCACCAATTTTTCCTTCAGTAGTGCTTCCATGATCTTCCCCACTACCGATGTGCAGCTGACTGGTCTGTAGTTCCCCGCTTCCTGTTTGTTCCCACTTTTGTATACAAAAAGCTTCTTTAACTCAAGATCCCAATCCCCACTCTCTCACAAGACTTGCTTCTAAAGGTGGCTTCCTGCAGATCTCACCCCCCCACTGTCTTAACAACTCCCGTTTTCATTCTTCAAAATTAAAAACTGTTTCTTCAGCATAAGCCCCCAATCCCCACTCTCTCACAAGAACTGCTTCTACTGGTAACATCCGTAAGAGCTCAATCTCCATCCCCCCTACTCATTTACCAACCAGGGCATATCACGATAACATCCAACACTGCTCCTTGTGACACACACTCCAAACTAAGATATTCTCTCTCTCCCACCGCATATTCAGAACCACGGTCTCTGCTGAACTGGCTATGGCTTTCCTCGCTCCCCATCACTCACTCGCATGTTTGCTCTTCCGAGTGTAAGAATAACAAAACTGTGAACAAAAATTATAACATTGCAAACCACTGATAACAACTGATAAATGAAAATGGTGGCACACACACTGCAACTGCGTTTGGAGGAAGGGGGCTGAGGAGCCATGACAACCAGCTAAAGGCAAAACTCAATGACAACCAGAATCTGAATGTCAAAACAAAAAGCAAATACAGGTGGAGTTACTCTTCTGCACTACAATACAGGACCGATTTTAGTTTGTTGTTATTTTAGCATATGAATTTACATTTGTACCTCCATGTAATAAACACAGTCCCATTTTATAAGCGCTATAAGACACTCCGGGGATGTATATTAGACAGGTCTAATGCATAGCCAGGGGCAGTAAGCACTCAGCTTGTGGCCTCATGCCTTACTACACCCCTGTCTATGCATTAGAACTGTCTAATGCACACTCTGTTGTGTCCGACTACTTACATGTCAGGGATCGGGGAGGGCCACTAAACCACCAGGGAAACTGTTTTGTTTTGACACATTGTGTTGGGGATTGGGAATTGGGGAGGGGGACCACTGTACCAGCACTGACTGAGGCTTGTGTTGATATGTGTTTAATGGGGACATAGGGGTTTGGGGAGGGGGGCTACTAGACTACCGGGGAAGATATATTCCTAGTTCAGCTTCCATTATATCTTATTCAATGTGCATAATGCAACATAACATCAGTTTCGGATGGGTCGCAGAGTATATTTATAGCAACTATGGCACACTATACTGTACAGGATCAGGGTATCTTCCAAAATGCCGTACATGTGGGGGAGCATCATCATGGTCATACTATACATACAGAATGAACAATGAAATGCCATGGCATAACAGCCCATGAATGCTTGACTTAATTACTGTATGGGCTCAATAATCCTGCTTTGATTCCAGATATGGCTGCACTTCAGAAAAGAGCACGGTGCCATGCATGGAGCTACTGTGCAACATCACTCTGTGGAACTGTATACTGTGTCTGTTACAACAGCTAACAGTGAACTCGTGCAGCAGAGAAGACCTGAGGAAACAATTCACACCATTAGAGACACACAGAAGTATTGCAATATAAACTGCCAACATCATTCAGTGACAGGGTTGTGGGGGAAGAGGATGAAAGGATCCAATGGGACTCTGCTGTTAGCAAGTCCAGGAGGAGTCTCCTTGATAACAACAGTATGGTCATCAGTGACTGGGGGGGGGGATAACCATCCAGCACAGAGTAGCACATATTATCGTTGGTCTCTATGTATTCTTCTTGTGGTGATCCATGGTCTCTGCTGCTGTGTATGACGGTAGCCTGCAGCTACAGAACTGTTGCCCAGGTCTGACATACAGGTGGATCTGTGTGCCTCATGCAATAGTGCCGGGCAAACTACATGTTCCTGTATGCAAAGCAGGCCATAATGAGATGCGTATGTGGCTGTTTGCACACAGATTGCTTAAGTAGGCTCATTTGCAAGGTGCTTTGAATATAGCAAATATTTGCCCCAGGCTAATGTGTTTGCTCTGGGCTAATGTGTTAGCACCACACAAAGGAGTTAGCCCAGGGCAAACCTCTCAAAACCATAGCACAGTTCTGCAGTGTGTGTGTGTGTGGCCTGGAATGTTGTTTGCAATTATTGTGCATCACTTCAGTGCTGTCATCCACACTGGCAATCTGCTGCAACACTGCCTTACTCCACCTCTGTGTACGCTGGGCTGCTGTTGCAGTTTGGCCTTCCCGGTTGCCATATTCAGAGCTGTCTTATTTGCTGGGATATTTTTGCACTGCACTCTCAGCCCTGTTTGCACTGCTTCATTTGCACACTACAGCATATTCAGTTGCTTTAGCCCCGGGGCTAGTACTTTGAATATAGTGTGCCAATGGTTCTGAGCTCATTTAGCACAATGTGCAGTGCTACTTTTGCCCCAGGGCTAAGTTTTGAATATCTGGCCCCTGATCTTTATTTATTATTATAGTCTGTGGGGGGCCGGGAATATATATGTTTCTTTTTAATTAATTATATATTTTTACTTAGAGTTTTTAGAATTGACCTGCCTGAATTATGTTATGAAATGAATTTCATACTTTCCAAAAATGTCCTTCTGTTCATTATGTAAAAAATCTGTTCTAATTTTAATATGTCTATCATCAGATTCATCCATAGCTCAAAAACAGGAGGTGTGGTGTCTTTCCATTTTAATAAAATACATTTTCTTGCAATATAAAAAATAGATACGGTAATTAATTTTTGTTGACATTTATCAATGTACTAATTTATGGGTATAATACCAAAAATTATCATTGGTGTTAATGTGATTGTTTTATTTATTGACTCATATGTATCAAGGTTCCTGAGGTTTAAGTGCATCTTGGGCATTTATCTGAAATGGTATTATCGATGTAATGCAATCTAGTTGGTGTGTAATATGTGTGGTGTAGCATATTCATTTGTATCTGCTGAAGTTTAGACACTTTAATGTTCAATGTGTATGAATTTATAATACTTTACCATGTTTCATCTGTAACAATAATCCCAGTCTCTTTCTCGCATTTAGTTTTTAGTTTATTTATGTCAGTTTCCTTTATGTTCAAGAGTGCGTGATATATTACTGAAATCACATTTTTTTGTCTTTTTTATCCTGCAATAACTTTAAAAGAGTTGATTCTTCTTTTATTTTATTAATGTAGTTTTTAATCTGTATATATTGGTATTTTGAGAATATGGTGTTTTGTATTGTTGTGTTGATGTCTTGAAAGATTTTATATTCTGTCCTTCTGATAGTGTACCTAATTCTTATATATCATTTTATTGCCAAATTTCAAAGTTAAGGCCTAAAGTAGAGAGTACAAAATTAAAGTTTCTAAATATGGGGGCATATTTTGATGTTTTATTTTGTTCTTTCATTATGTTATGTGCCTTATTCTAGCAGATAATTATTTGAGTAATGGGACATTTTTTAGATTCTTCTGATTTCTGGTAGTAAGCAGAATGTAATAAATTTCTTCACATAGTATATGGTTGAACTTCTTGTTCTAGCTGTATTGATTTGGGTAACTTATCACAGTTGTTGATCCAATAACATATCTGTGTTATTTGAGCTGAAATGTAATATGAGAAAAATTCTGGTAGCGTTTGTCCTCCTTTTGATTTTGATAGTGTGAGTGTTGTGTATGAAATCCTTGATTTTATTTTTGCTTCCAGAGGAATCTTGTAAATATTGTTTTTATTTGGTTGAAATAATTGTGGGGTATTGGTATGGCTAGATTTTGAAATAGGAAAAGAAGTGTTGGTAGAATTTTCATGTTGATGGTATATATGTGTCCTATTAATGTCAATGGTAGGGTTTCCCATCTCTTAAGTTCACATTGAATTTCATTCAGTGTATTTTCATAGTTTGCTTTAAATAGGTGGTGAAACTTTGTAGTAATATTAACACCTAGATAATGTATTTGGGTTGAAGTTTTTTGGCATGAGTATTGATTTCATATATTTATAGTTATTTTTGTATGTAGTTTTAATAATGTGGATTTGGGCCAATTAATCTTATATCCAGAGGCTTCACCAAATCTTTCCTCAAGTCTAATAAATACTTGTAATCATATGTCAGGTTTTGTTAAGCATAGCAGAACACTCTCCACGTATAAGCTTATTTGGTGGACTTCTTGTTAATTGTGATGCCATGGATATCTATGCTTTTCCTAATAGCAGATGCAAAATGTTCCATTGCTAAAATGAAGATGGGGGGAATCCTTGTCTAGTACCTCATTGTAATATAATTTTTTTCTATATATTATGATTTGTGCATATGGTTGCCTCTGGTTAATCATATAATAGCTGAATCCATCTGCTGAACTGCACTCCAAACCCCATTTTCTGTAAAGTTGTAAAGATACAGTATATGGCCATTCTACATGATCAAATGCTTTTTCAGCATCTATCATAAATAATGCAAGATCTGATGATATGTCTGAGGATATTATATTTAAAGTATGTCTTATATTGTCATTTAATGTTCTTCCCTTACTAAATCCATTCTGATCCTGATCTATTAAGTTAGGTAGTATATTATTGAGACTTACATACGAACATATGAAGAAGCCAGCAGAGGAAGGCCATTTGGTCTATCAAGTCTGCTCATATTGCAGGGTCCACAGCTTGCGCTAATGTCCCAGCCCTCCCTCCCCACTCCTCCCATCTTCCCTACCCATGATCCTTACTTCCCCCATGCCTATCCCAGCCTCTCTTAAAGCTGCCCACTGTCTTCAATGAGATGACCTCTTCCAGCAGTGCATTCCAAGTGTCCACCACCATCTCTGTGAAGAAATGCTTCCTGACCTCCCTCCTAAACCTCCCACCCTCTGGCTTAAGACTGTGCCCCCTAGTGTCATGGTTGCCACTCAGCTTAAAGAGACTCTCCTTATCAACCCTATATATCCCTTTCAAGTACTTGAAGATCCCAATCATGTCCCCTCTCTCTTCTGTCTTCCAGGGAGTACATGTCCAGTGCCCTCAACCTCTCCTCATATGCCCTACCCTGCTGACCCACTATCATCTTTGTAGCCCTCCTCTGGACCTTCTTCAGCAGGTTAATGTTCTTTTTGGGGTGTGGGCACCAGTACTGAACTCCATATTCTAGATGTGGCCCTACCAGTGACCTGTTCTAGGGCAGTATAACCTCCTCTCATCTACAACTGATCCCCCTACATATGCATCCCAGCATCTTGTTTGCATTTGCTGTTGCTTTTTTGCACTGTGTGGAGTGCTTCAGGTCACTAGTGATCATCTTGCTAGTACTTTTGTAAACATTTTGTAATCTGTATTTAAGAGTGATATAGGTTTATAGGAAGCACAGTTCAGTGTATCTTCATTTTTTTTCTCAAAAATACTGTTATACTGTTCATGTGGCTTGTTTGAATGTTTCTGGAAAATTTTTGGTGGTTATAAATGAATTAAATAATTTTTCCAGAATTGGTATTATTGCTTTATATTTTTTATAGAATTCTATACCTTTCTCATCAGGTCTGGGAGCTTTGCAGCTGGAGAGTGTTTGTATTGCTAGTTCTGTTTCATTTTTGGTTATTGGTTGGTCCAATTTATCTTTATTTTCTTTATTTATAACTTTAATTTTAACTTCTTCTAAGAAATTTTTTGGTTCTCGTGAGTTATGATCTAGCTGAGATGTATATAATTGTTGATAATAGTCTGCAAATTGATTATTTATTTGTTCTGGTTTATTTAGAATAATATTATTTTGGTCCTTTATTGCAATTAGTGATCCTTTTTTCTAAATTTTCTTTGTTTGCCAAGCTAAAAGTTTAAGTGGTTTGTCTCTCATTACAAAATAATTTGACCTGGTGTTCAATGTTTGCTTCTCCATTTGATTCATTAGTAATTGATTATATTGCTCTCTTTTTTGTATAAGTTGTTTAAAGATTCCATCATCAAATGTACAGCTGTGTAATTCAGATAAAATTTGAATTTGTTTTTCTAATTCCTCCATTTTTTCATTTCTTCTTTTTCTTTGGTAGGATTCCATGCTTATAAATTTGCCCCAATCCATACCTAAAATATTCCCATGTCATAATTATAGAGGTATCTTGAGTAGTATTTATTTCAAAAAAATATTGGATATCATGTGAGATCTTATCTGCAATATTAGCATTTTGTAGAATAGATTGGGCCATTCTCCAAATTCTTTATGGATTCTTATCTGAAATTTTTAATATTAATATACAGTACATGGTGAATAGTCTGAAATTGTAATTCAGACACATAAAGTGTGTATCAAGGTATCTGATATTAAAAAATAATCTATTCTTGTGCGTGTTTGGTGTACAGCAGAAAAAAAGGAAAGCATGCTTTTGCCTTTATACATTTCCCTCCATGGGTCTGCTAATCCTAGCTCAGATTTGAATTCTTTAATTATTCTCCTAGCTTTATTATGAGATTTATCCAGGGCTGTTTTTTATCAATAGATTGTAATGATATATTGAAACCACCTCTATAACATAGGGGGTTTAAAATGCTGTTAGTGACACAAAGAATTCACTACAAAATGTGGGTCATTATGCTTTGGGGCATAGATAGTGGCCATTGTGAGTTTAAAATTTAGAATCTGAATTTGAGTAATAATACACCAACCTGGTGAATCAATTACGTTTTTATTTATACTAGGCATTAATTTCTTTTTATTTGATGGCAACATCACTCCCCTCAAATTTCTGGAATACTGGGCTTCCAGCCCTAGTCCCCATCTGTTAGTGAGCCATGTTATTTCATTGTTTGTTAAATGGGTTTCTTGCATCATTACTGTATTGCAATTTTTTTCTCTTGAAATATTTTATGATTTTATTTTTGTTTTGTTCTGTTTTGTAGCCTTTTAACATTCCATATTATTATTTTATATATGTTACTCATTGTATTATCTGTTTCTTACCTTATATAAGCTATCCATTATAGTTTCTATATACAGATTCCTTATTTTAAATTGAATTCCTGGCCCCCTTTGAGTTATAAATACATATTTTTTTTATGTAGTCATAGTCTCATTTTGAATTTATTATTTCTATCCCTATCTAATCCTAACCCTCCATCCACCTGTATATTCCCTGGAGCAAGATCAAATGAGATCCCGCTCCCCCTTCCCCTTAGTAACAGATATGGCTGGTACACCATTACTGTACAAGTAGTAACACTGGAGCACCCACCTTTTATTATCTAGTCCCTTTTCATTCCTTCCCTTTCCCTACTTCAGTATTGTTCAAGATTAGTAACATTAAATAATTATTTATTAATGCGTGTGTATTTCTTATCCTTCCCCCCAACCACTCTTCCATCTCTGTTTTTTTTCCATCTTACATAGGGAAGTATTTTCAGAGACACTTAAAAATTGATAATAAAGCAAAAACACCAGGGAATCAGACAAATAAAAAGCAATAACAACCAAAAAGAAAGAAAATGTGCAAAAATAAATATAATGCATAAATGTCCTTCGTATCTGAGGATCCTTAAATAGATCTTCTATTTTATCCTTTTCAGATTGGTGGCTTTCATCATTTTTTTTTTAATAAGTGGGGCCTTTACCATGTAATGGTTCTTGTTTTGTTAAAGGTATATGCCCTCTTTTTCTTTGGCCTGCTTCTCCTAAAGAAGCCTTCCTGTTTTCTATATTTTTGACTCATTCCTCTGTAAAATCTCTGGTTTTACTATGATTCTTGTTCAGTGGTGTATTGTGACCTCTGATGTGAATTTGCGTTAGCACTGGATTTCCAATTTTCCTGAGAAGCTTGTGGTGTCTCATAGTAGCTTTTGAAAGCTTCCATGGCTTCATCTGGGTCTTGAAATGTTTGAAGTCTGCCATTTATAACAAATCTTGTATTGGCCAGGTAATGTATAGAAAATCTGATTCTTTCGTTATAGAGAAGTTGCTTCAAAAGGTTGAAAAGTTTTCTTTTATTTGTGATATCTGTTGAGAGGTCAGAGTATGCATTGAAATTTATGTTCCCATGTATAAGCCCTTTTGACACTCTAGCATTTTGCAGAATGGCTTCTCGATCCTGGTATCTATGGGGCTTTATGAACTTTGTACGAGGGTAATTAGAATTACCTGAAAATCTTGATCCTGCCCTATGAGCCCTGTCAAGGACAATCTTTTCCTCAGGGTATGTTTTTGTTTAAGGATTCTGTTATGGATTTTTCAAAGAAGGGCACTGGATCCCCAGTCCCTTTCAGGAATTTTACACAAGTGAACATTGCTTCACCTAACTCTATCTTCCTGCTCTGCCACATTATCTTGCAAAGTCTGTAGTTGTCTATCTAGCCGAAGATATTTCTTAGGTAGTTGCAGTGTTTTATCCTCTATATAGGAAATGCGTATTTCCAGTTCATCTGTACGTAGCGTTAGTTTTTCATGATTGTTATTTATATCTCCTAATGAACTGGTAACAGTTGCTAAAAAAAAATGTTAATTTATGCTAGAGCAGATAGTATTTCAGTTTTTAATGCATTCACTGCTGCTGTAACATTCTCTTCTTGATCCTGTTTATCCTGAGCCTGCATACATTCTGCCTTGTTACCATTAGGATCCTATGTTAGGTTTGTAGTGGCATTACTCAGATTGCTCCTATTATTGCTAATGACAATTCCTTCTAGTTCAGCCTCTGCATTCTCTGTATTCTCTGTATTTGTAGGGAGCTCCATATTATCAGTTGCATTATATACTGTTATTGGAACCATCCCCTTTTCTGTAGTTACATTAGGTGACTGAAGGTTTCTCTGTTCTGCTGCATTGCTTTCTTTATCCGTGGTTACAGCTGAGAGTTTTAAAACCTCATTTGGAGTTTTACTCACTTCTACCTGTGGAATCTTAACCCCTTTTCCTGATTTCAAAGTAAGCCGTACTTTATCTGTTGCTTGGTTTAACTCAGCTTTTTTGTTACTAAAGCGATTCATTTTCAGGATTGCACCCTTTTGTTTACTCTCTGTCCTATCTCCTTTCACCTCAAAGTAAGCCCAAATTTTACATTTTGTAAGTTGGTTACTCACTGTAGGTGAGCTGGACGAGGAGAGAGAGAGAGAGAAGTAAAGTTGCTTCTGTTTGGATGATTGTTAAATCTGGTAAGCTTGGCGAGATCAAGTACGACTGCATTCTGGTCGCTCTTGTTATTCTTGCTTCCTTGTTTTTCATCTTCTCTGCAAAATGCTGGTCTGCAATATCCTTTATACGGTGACCACTTTTCAATGTTTTTCTGTGAAATATTGAGCTAGGGTTAGTGTTGCAAGGATGATCCTCTTTATCTCTGTAGCATATTTTCAAGACATATTATCTTTTAGTTTCCACAGTCTGGAGGTGCTTCCACTCAGTGTGCCAGCATGAGTTTCACCCGGCCATCTTGTAACATCCTATGAAGCATGTATGGACCTTCCTCATGGGCGTCTGTGAAAATCTAACTCCGATATATAAGTGCTTCAAGCATTATACCGCGGTAACTGTAATGTTAAATTTGGCAAGATGTTTGGCTGCCTATAACACATCCTCCATTAAAGCCTGAGATATAAGCCTTGGTAGAAATAACCATGTTGAATGTTTCTTTAAATCCTGAATTTCTGAAAAAATTAGGATAAGAATGTTAAATATTATATGAAAATAATTAAAAAAATAATAGTTGATGAAATGTTTGGCTTCATATTGCTTATCCCTTTCAAGCTACGAATCTGAATATTGGTGCACTTCTATAAGTCATACGGAACTGCAGACCTGACACATTTGGTTAACATCTGTATGGGTACTCTTAGAATCAGATTAAAACAACTGAAATTAAAAACTTGGTGAAATTCTACTCAATGGTAATTCCACCTTAATGTCACAGGCAGAACTTTCCATTCTGCACAGCTCTATGTGTTATTTCAGATATTTTTCTATAATGCAATTGTTTTTCAGCTGATTAAGAAACTTTAATACACTGTACTGCTCTTTGGTTATTGTACCATTGCATTATGTTGGTCTAAAGTTGTATCACTCTACAGTTATTGTGCTAATGCATTGTGCTACTCTAAGATTATTGTGCCATTGCACTGTGCTATTCTAGGGTTATTGTGCCATTGCACTGTGATGCTCTAAGGTTACTGCACTGTGCTGCTTGAAGGTTATTCTACTAATGCACTTTGCTGTTCTGTGATTATCGTATCATTGCACTGTACTGATCTGAGGATGTTGCACTACTCCACTGTGCTGCTCTGAGTTGACTGCACCATTACATGTGCTACTCGAAGGTCATTGTACCACTGTATGATGCTGCCCTGAGGTGATTATAGTGTTTTACTCTACTGATCTGAGGTTATCGTTCTGCTTTACTGTACTACTCTGAGGTTGTTGCACCATTACACTGTGCTCCTCTGAGGTTACTGTACCAATGCACCATGCAGCCCAGTGATTATCATACTATTACACAGTGCTGCTCTAAGGTTATTTTATCAAACCACTGTACTACTCTAAGATTATTGTGCCATTGCACTGTGCTACTCTAAGGCTATTGTACCATTACACTGTTCTACTCTGGTTATTGTACCACTGCGCTGTGCTATTCTAAGGTTATTGTACCAAAGCACTGTGCCACTCTAAGGTTATTGTGCCAAAGCATTGTACTGATCTAAGATTATTGTGCCATTGCACTGTACTACTCATTGTCTATTGTGCCAATGCATTGTGCTACTCTTAGGTTATTTTACAACTGCACTGTGCTGCTCTAAGATTATTGTACCACTGCACTGTGCTACTCTAAAATTATTTTATCAATGAACTGTAGTGGTCTAAGGTTATTGTGTCATTGCACTGTACTACTCTACAGTTATTGTGCCAATGCATTGTGCTACTCTAAGATTATTGTGCCATTGCACGCTGCTCTAGGGTTGTTGTGCCATTGCACTGTGCTACTCTAGGGTTATTGTGCCATTGCACTGTGATGCTCTAGGGTTATTGTGCCATTGCACTGTGCTGCTCTGATGATATTGTACCACTGCACTGTGCTGCCCTAAGGTTATTGTGCCATTCAGTTCAGCTTGTTGATTGGTATTTAAACCATTATAACATCGATTAATATTTAAAAAAGACAATGCTATGCATATAAGAAAAATATATTACAGGCATCCATAACTTCAATAGATAAAAATACTTATTAGCTCTGATCTTAAGTTAATAATTATTTGCTGATTTAAATTAAGAAGAACACCATGCTATGGTTTTCTTTCTATATCTTATTACAAATCATCATAATTTGTCATTATCCTGCTATAAATATATCCCAAAGGTTCACTGTATTAAAATTAACCATAATCAGTTATATATTTTCAGGGAACCAACCCTCTGAGAGGTCAGTGACTCTTATAATGCCGTAAGTTGCAAGAGTCATCTGGCACCTTACTCAGTTAACTAGGTATAGTCCTCAAAGAGGATGGTGGGCCATGTCCCTGCAACCAAAATACAGGCATTCGGCATCCATTACTATGTCCAAACAGATCTGAAAGACCTTAGGCATTGGCACTGAAATAGTCCCACCTGTGCTACTGGTCAAAGTTTGCCATAAGGAGGAACTGGAGGAAGCACCCCATAGTGCATGATGTCCCATACTTCACAAACTGAACCCCAGGCATTTACTCCCCACCAGAACACATCCTGGGATTAAATATAGTTCCCTAAACCCAAGTCCATACCATCGCATCAGGTCATTTCATTTCATGCACGTCCTGAAAATTAGTATCAGATCAGGGCCATGACTCAGAAACCCCACACCAATGCAAGGCCACAGAAGTCACTTTTAGGGGATACTAGAGGCTCAGGCCTAAACTGACACCCTAACATCATTCTCCAGTGTACTGTCACCCTCTCCATAGGATAGTGTTAATGAACTGTTTATCCAATAAATCACTGGAATTAAAAGTTAATAACTCTTATAATGTCACAAATTACAAGACTCATTTGGCACCATCTAAGCTGGGTGTTTCATTTAGACTCCCTATTGGAAGTTTGAATAAAAAGCCAGGTGTCCTCTAATGATACAAAAGGTACATGTCCCAAGAGGTCCATCAGAATGTTGTTAATTCCTTACTAATGCCAGTCCTTGACTATGGTGATACACTCTACAGAGGGGCCTCTGTAATTTTCTTAATGAAGTTGGACCAGGTCTTTAGTAGACTGGCTTGTTTTATTTTGGATGCCCCCTTTAGAACCCATCGGTGCACCCTATTTAATGAGTTAGAATGGGTTAAACCATCCATGAGGAGAAATCTACATTTACTCCATTTTATGCGTAAGGTCTGGAGACAAAAGGTTCCAGACTGTGTTTTTGATTTATTTGAAGTTAAGCAGCCTAGTAGGACTGTCAGGTCTTCTCAAGGAGTTCAGTTTGTAATCTATAAATGTAATTTATCCACCGGTAGATTGTCTATCCCTTTCAGGGGAGCCACTCTATGGAATCACTCCCCTTCAAATTTACAATGTCCAGGGGATGGATTTAATATACGGGAGTTTGATATCTGGTGTACGACTTGGTCTAACACGTTTGTTATTTGTAATCATTGTAAAGCACCTTAAAAATAGCTGTGAGACTTACGTTTGTCCTTGTCTATAGTATTTATTGTAACTGTTATCTGTTTATGATATTCTGTTGATGTATACTTAGTTCATGAATGTTTAAGTGTATACGTGTAAATGTGTAACTTGAGCACTTTACTTGGCCTGAAACGTCACTGAAAATGAGTTTTACTCAACTGAATGTATTCCATTATTCTTATGAATAAAGAATGATTTACTTCTACTTTTACTACTACTACTACCTTACTCAGTAGACATGGAGTAGCTCACAAAGAAGGGGCTGGGTCGTGTCCCTGCCGTAGAACCCACAACCAAAAACGGACACTCTGCATCAATTACTATGTCCAGATGGATTTGAAAGACCTTAGCCACTGGGGCCAAAATGATCCAGTTAGAGTTCAACTTAAGGGGGAACTGGAAGGAGCACACCATAGTGCATGCTAACTCATGCTCTACCAGCTGACCCCCAAGCATTCACTCCTAACCAGTGTGAATCCTGGGCTCAAATATAGGTCTCTGAAGCCAGGTCCATACCCTCACATCAGGTCATTTCACTCATGCATATTCTGAAAATTAGCATTGGATCGAGGCTATGACTCAGAAACCCCACCCCTACACAGGGTCACAAAGGTCACTTTTAGGGAATGCCACAGACTCAAGTCTCAACTGACATTTTGATACCATACTCCTAAATACTATCACCTTCTCCATATAATCATCTTAATAATCTATTTGTCCAGCAAATCACTGAATACAACAGCTAAACAGTAAATGTTTCTTAACCAAATACACATAAAGATTATCACAGTCAGAGAGGTCCAGAATAGATAAGCATATAGCAACTAAAAATTGTTAATACGATGAAAAAAAAGTGCGTTTTAGTGCAGTCCCCTAAGAAGTCAAAACAAACTCTCATGCCAAATGTAAGGCTTATCATGCCAGATAAATTATTTTTATGTGTTTCAAACTGTATTGGAGTAGAAGGTTGTCCTGGAACACCCAACAATTAATTCGCTCACTTGAGGCTGAAATTTTTGAGACAGTTTCAAGAGAGTCTTTACCTAGTTCTCTTTTTGTATTAAACAAGTAATGTTGGATACTGCAACAAATCACAGACTCATGAATATGCCCTTTATAGGCCAATTCTCAGTGGGAAAGAGCTACAGGAGGTGAGAGGATCAAGGTCTAGGTCTGAACTGACCACTACATCTTCGGAAGCAATTTGTTCAAGCATAAGAAGTGGTTTATTCAGAGAATCAGTATCTCAACCTAAGTTCTGTCCTGCTTTCACCTCACGTCAAGTGCTACTTCACTTCTGCCTCCCTGTGTGTTGGACACATAGTGTCAAATAACATTATCGAGAGACGGTCTCTTTTGGTTCCAACAAACCACTTTGTCCTGTATGCTCTCCCCATTTCCCAATATCTGGTGCACTACCTGGATCGATTCTTCTCAGGTACCCCTGTGAATATACAAAAAATAAAGTGCTCCTCTAAGTGTAGTAACTTTAGTAATTCATTATATTAGCCCAGGCTCTCCACCCTTAGCAACAATGGCATACCTGTATAAAGAAGAAAAAGTGCCCTACTGCACCACAGATGTGACAGTTTGCCTCCAAATTGTCCTTTAGCTTTAGTTCTCATCAAATTTCCAAGATATTACACATCACAGTGTAAAATCAGACTTTCCACAACCAGTCGCTGGACAAGACAGCTTGCATTCATAAGGTTCCACTATCGGAACTCACCTGTCTGATTGCACCTGTCATTAGGGTGCCAGGGATTTTAATTTGCCTCCTGCCTTTCATACAGGGGGCTGCACCCCCTGCACCCCCATGTGGGGGCTGAGCCCCCCACATCCCCCCAAGCTAATTATTCTTACTCCGGGGGGGGCCAGACCGCAGGGAAGGAGCACCGAATTTCAAAATTTGGCACCCTATTGATGGGCGCACTAGGAACAGCACACAGATGGCTGGAAAGGCATTCATAATGGGCTGTTAGAGGCTGCATGACCCGTGTTTCTCAAACTGCAAACTCAGTGGCCGCAAAATGTGCTACAGTCAAATAGGGACCCAACAGCCTACTTCTGTTACCCAGTAAAGCTTTAGATTAGCTTTAGATTACAGGCTAAAGTTACATTAAAAACAGAAAGGCAATAAAATAACAGCCAAAAATAAGGGCGTGGAAACACCAAAACAAACACAGGGCCATAAGGAGCAGAGCAGCAGCCTCATAGCTCCAGCCCGAATGCCTGGCAAGGTGTCTATTGATAAAAAAAAAAAAACAGCTTGGTATCGACGGACAATTACAAAATTTACTGATACAAACTAAAAAAAGCATTAGTTTCATTCATGAAACTTTGGAAACAAACTTAAAAAATTCAAGTCTAAGGAAACACTCCTTTAGCGTGACTTGGAGCAGAGCAGTGGCACGGCCATCTTGCTGCCAGTTATTGTGTCATTACACTGTGCTACTCCAAGGTTATTGTACCATTACATTATGCTACTCTAAGGTTACAGTGCCACTGCAGTGTGCTACTCTAAGGTTATTTTACCAGTGGACTGTGCTACTCTTCAGGTTATTGTGTCAATGAACCATGTTACTCTAAGGTTATTGCGCCATTCCATTGCACTACTCTAAGGTTATTGTGCCATTGCACTGTGCTGCTCTAAGGTTACTGTGCCAATGCACTGTACTAATCTAAGGTTATTGTGTCAATGCACTGTCCTACTCTAAAGTTATTGTGTCAATTCACTGTGTTACTTTAAGGTTATTGTGCCATTGCACTGCGCTGCTCTAAGGTTATTGTGCCATTGCATGTCCTACTGTATGGTTAGTGTACCAAAGCACTGTGCTGCTCTAAGGTTATTGCACCATTTCACTGTGCTACTCTAAGGTTATTGTGCCAATGCACAGTGATACTGTAAGGTTATTGTACCAAAGCACTGTGCTACTCTAAGATTATTATGCCATTGCACTGTGCTACTTTAAGGTTATTGTACAAATTAACTGTGCTACTCTAAGGTTATTGTACCATTACACTGTGCTACTCTAAGATTATTGTGCCATTGCACTGTACTACTCTGAGGTTATTGTGCCAATGCAATGTGCTGCTCAATGGTTATCGTACCATTGGGCTGCACCACCTTAAGTTTATTGTGCCAATGCAATGTGCTACTGTAAGGATCTAGTACCAATGCACTGTGCTACTGTCAGGTTATTGTACCAACATATAGTAGTATTTAAGGTTATTGTACCAATGAACTGTATTGCTGTAAGGTTTTTGTACTAATGCACTGTGCTACTTTAAGGTTATTGTACCATTTGGTACCATTGTACTGTACTACTGTAAAATTATTGCACCAGTGCACTGTGCTACTGTAAGGCTGCTGTACCAATGCACTGTGCTACTGAGGTTATTGTACCAATGCATTGTGCTGCTCTAAGGTTACTGTACCAATGCACTGTGCTGCTGTAAGGTTATTGTACCAGTGCACTGTGCTACTGTAAGGTTATTGTACCAATGCACTGTGTTGCTCTAAGGTTACTGTACCAATGCATTGTGCTACTGTAAGGTTATTGTGCCATTGCACTATGCTACGCAAAGATTATTGTACCAAGGCACTGTGCTATTGTAAGGTTATTGTACCAATGCACTGTGCTACTGTAAGGTTATTGTACCAATGCACTGTACTATTTTATTGATTATGGTACCATTGCACTGTACTACTATAAGGTTATTGTACCAATGCACTGTGTTACTGTAAGGTTATTGTACCAATGCACTGTACCACTGTAGGGTTATTGTACCAATGCGTGTGCTGCTCTAAGGTTGCTGTACCAATGCACTGTGCTACTGTAAGGTTATTGTACCAGTGCACTGTGCCATAGTAAGGCTGTTGTACCAATGCACTGTGCTGCTCAAAGGTTACTGTACCAATGCACTGTGCTACTTTTAGTTTCTTGTGCCATTGCACTATGGTACACAAAGGCTATTGTACCAAAGCACTGTGCTACTGTAAGGTTATTGTATTAATGCACTATGCTATTTTGTAGGTTATTGTACCATTGCACTGTACTTCTATAAGGTTATTGCACCAATGCACTGTGCTAATGTAAGGTTACTCTACCAATGTACTGTGCTACTGTAAGGTTATTGTACCAATGCACTGTGCTACTGTAAGGTTATTGTACCAATGCACTGTGCTATTTTGTAGGTTATTGTACCATTGCACTGTACTATTACAAGGTTATTGCACCAATGCACTGTGCTACTGTAAGTTTACTGTATCAATGTACTGTACAACTGTAAGGTTATTGTACCAATGCACTGTGTTATTGTAAGGTTATTGTACCAATGCACTGTGCTGTTCTAAGGTTACTGAACCAAAGCACTGTGTTACTGTAAGGTTATTATGCTATTGCACTATGCTACTCAAAGGTTATTGTACCAACACACTACCATTGCAAGGTTATTGTACCAATGCACTGTGCTACTGTAAGGTTATTGTACCAATGTACTGTGCTATTTTATTGGTTATTGTACCATTACACTGTACTACTGTAAGGTTATTGTACCAATGCACTGTGTTACTGTAAGGTGATTGTACCAATGCACTATGCTGCTCTAAGGTTGCTGTATTAATGCAGTGTGCTACTGCAAGTTTATTGTGCCTTTGCACTATGCTACTCAAGGGTTATTGTACCAACATACTGTGTTCTTGTAAGGTTTTTGTACGAATGCGCTGTGCTACTGTAAGGTTATTGTACCAATTCACTGTGCTATTTTATTGGTTATTGTACCATTGCACTGCACTACTATAAGGTTATTGTACCAGTGCACTGTGCTGCTCTATGTTTATTGTGCCATTACACTGTGCTACTCTAGGGTTTTTGTGTCACTGCACTGTGCTACTGTATGGTTATTGTAACAAAGCACTGTGCTACTCTGAGAACATTGTGCCACTGCACTGTGCTTCTCCAAGGTTATTGTACCAATTCATTGTGCTACTCTAAGGTTATTGTACTATTACACTGTGCTACTCTAAGGTTACTGTGCCATTGCACAGCACTACTCTGAGGTTATTGTGCCAAGGCACCATCCTGCACTACGGTTATTAAACCATTGGGCTGTGCTACTCTAAGGTTATTGTACCAATGCATGGTGCTATTTTATTGGTTATTGTCGCAATGCACTGTACTATAAGGTTATTGTACCCATGCACTGTACTGCTGTAAGGTTATTGTACCAATGCACGGTACTACTGTAAGATTAGTGTACCAATGCAATGTGATACTGTAAGGGTATTGTACCAATGCACTGTGTTACTGTAAGGTTATTGTACCAATGCACTGTGCTGCTTTAAGTTTATTGTGCCATTACACTGTGCTACTCTAGAGTGTTTGTGTCACTGCACTGTGCTACTGTATGGTTATTGTAACAAAGGACTGTGCTACTCTGAGTTTATTGTACCATTACACTGTGCTACTCTAAGGTTACTGAGCCATTGCACTGCACTACTCTGAGTATATTGTGCCAAGGCACCATCCTGCACTATGGTTATTAAACTATTGGGCTGTGCTACTCTAAGGTTATTGTGCCAATGCACTGTGCTACTGTAAGATTATTGTACCAATGCACTATGCTACTGTAAGGTTATTGTAGCAATGCAATGTACTATAAGGTTATTGTACCCATGCACTGTACTGCTATAAGGTTATTGTACCAATGCACTGTACTACTGTAAGATTAGTGTACCAATGCATTGTGTTACTGTAATGTTATTGTACCAATGCACTATGTTACAGTAAAGTTATTGTACCAATGCACTGTGCTGATCTAAGGTTGCTCTACCAATGCACTGTGCTATTGTAAGGTGTTTGTACCAATACACAGTGCTACTGTAAGGTTATTGCACCAATGTACTCTGCTGCTTTATTGATTATTGTACAGTTGCACTGTACTACTGTAAGACTATTGTACCAATTCACTGTGCTGCTCTAAGTTTATTATACCATTACTCTGGGCTACTCTAGGATTTTTGTGTCAATGCACTGTGCTACTGTATGGTTAGTGCACCAAAGCACTGTGCTGTTCTGGGATTATTGTGTCATTGCACTGTGCATCTCCAAGGTTATTGTACCAATGCATTGTGCTACTCTAAGGTTATTGTATGATTACACTGTGCTACTCTAAGGTTATTGTGCCATTGCACTGCACTACGCTGAGGTTATTGTGCCAATGCACTCTCCTGCTGTATGGTTTTTGAACCAATGGGCTATGCTACTCTAAGGTTATTGTGTCAATGCACTGTGCTACTGTAAGTTTAAAGTACCAATGTACTGTGCTACTGTAAGGTTATTGTACCAATGCACTTTGCTATTTGAAGGTTACTGTACCAAGGCACTGTGCTACTGTAAGGTTATTGTGCCTTTGCACTATGCTAGTCAAAGGTTATTGTACCAACACACTGTGCCATTGTTAGGTTATTGTGTCAATGCACTGTGCTATTTTATTGGTTATTGAACCATTACACTGTACTACGGTAATGTTATTTTACCAATGCACTGTGCTACTGTAAGGTTATTGTACCATTGCAGTGTGTTACTTTATTTGTTATTGTACCATTGCAATGTACTACTGAAAAGTTATTGTACCAATGCACTGTACCACTGTAATGTTATTTTACCAATGCACTGGGCTGTTGTAAGATGATTTTAACAATGTACTCTGCTACTGTGAGGTTATTGTACCAATGCACTCTACTACTCTAAGGTTATTGTACTAATGCACTGCGGCACTCTAATTTTATTTTAGCAATGCACTGTACTACTATAAGATTATTGTGCCAATGCACTGTGTTATTGTAAGGTTGTTGTACCAATGCACTGTGCTACTGTAAGATTTTTGAACTAATGCACTGTGGTACTTTATTGGTTATTGTATCATTGCACTGTACTAATGTAAGGCTATTGTATCAATATGCTGTGCTACTGCAAGGTTATTGTACAATTGTACTGTGCCACAGTAAGGCTATTGTACCAATGCATTGTGCTGCTCTAAGATTACTGTACCAATGCACTGTGCTACTGTAAGTTTATTGTACCAGTTCACTGTGCTACTGTAAGGCTGTTGCACCAATACACTGTGCTGCTCAAAGGTTACTGTACCAATGCACTGTGCTACTGTTAGGTTATTATGCCATTGCACTATTGCACTGAAAGGTTATTGTACCAATGCACTGTGCTACTGTAAGGTTATTGTACCAATGTACTGGGCTACTGTAAGGTAATTGTACCAACGCACTGTGCTGTTTTGTTGGTTATTGTTCCATTGCACTGTAGTACTAAGTGGTTATTGTTCCAATGCACTGTGCTACTGTAAGGTTACTGTACTAATGTACTGGGCTACTGTAAGGTTATTGTACCAATACACTGTGCTATTATAAGGTTAATGTACCAAAGTACTGTGCTACTGTAAGGTTATTGTGCCATTGCACTATGCTACTCAGAGGTTATTGTATCAACACGCTGTGCCATTGCAAGGTTATTGTAAAAATGCACTGTGCTATTTTATTGGTTATTGTACTATTACACTGTACTACTGTGAGGTTATTGTACCAATGCACTGTGTTACTGTACAGTTTTTGTACCAATGCACTGTGTTACTGTAAGGTTATTGTACCAATGCACTGTGCTGTTGTAAGTTTGCTGTACCAATTCACTGTGCTACTGCAAGTTTATTGTGCCATCGCACTATGCTACTCAAGGGTTATTGTACCAATGCACTGTGTTATTGTATGGTTTTGTACCAATGCACTGTGCTATTTTATTGGATATTGTACCATTGCATTGTACTACTGCAAGGTTATTGTACCAGTGCATTGTGCTGCTCTAAGTTTATTGTGCAATTACGCTGTGCTACTCTAGGGTTTTGTGTCTCTGCAGTGTGCTACTATATCTGTACCAAAGCAGTGTGCTGCTCTGAGATTATTGTGCCATTGCACTATGCTTCTCCAAGTTTATTTTACCAATGCATTGTGCAAGTCAAAGGTTATTGTACCATTACACTGTGGTACTGTAAGGTCATTGTGCCACTGCACTGCACTACTTTGAGGTTATTGTGCTAATGCACCATCCTGCTCTATGGTTATTGAACGATTGGGCTATGCGACTCTAAGGTTATTGTGCCAATGCACTGTACTCCTGTAAGGATATTGTAAAAATGCACTGTGTTACTGTAAGGTTTTTGTACCAATGCACTGTGCTGCTCTAAGATTGCTATACCAATGCACTGTGCTACTGCAAGTTTATTGTGCCACTGCACTATGCTACTTAAGGGTTATTGTACCAACGTACTGTGTTATTGTAAGGTTTTTGTATCAATGCACTGTGCTACTGTAAGGTTATTGTACTAATGCACTGTGCTACTGTATGGTTATTGTACCAAGCACTGTGCTACTGTATGGTTATAGTACCAAGCACTGTGCTACTCTGAGATTATTGTGCCATTGCACTGTGCTTCTCGAAGGTTATTGTACCATTGCATTGTGCTACTCTAAAGTTATTGTACCATTACACTTTACTACTCTATGGTTACTGTGTCATTGCACTGCACTTCTCTGAGGTTGTTGTGCCAATGCACCATCCTGCACTATGGTTATTGAACCATTGGGCTGTGCTACTCTAAGGTTATTGTGCCAATGCACTGTACTACTCTAAGGTTATTGTACCAATGCACTGTATTACTATAAGGTTATTGTACCAATACACTGTGCTACTCTAAGGTTGCTCTGCCAATGCATTGTGCTACTGTAAATTTATTGTGCCACTGCACTATGCTACTCAAGGGTTATTGTACCAAATACTGTGTAATTGTAAGGTTTTTATACCAATGCACTGTGCTATTGTATGGTTATTGTACCAATGCACTGTGCTATTTTATTGTTTTTTGTACAATTGCACTGTACTACTGTAAGGTTATTGTACTGTACCAATGCACTGTGCTGCTCTAAGTTTATTGTGCCATTACACTAAGCTACTGTAGGGTTTTTGTGTCAATGCACTGTGTTACTGTATGGTTAGTGTACCAAAGCGCTGTGCTAGTCTGAGATTATTGCGCCATTGCTCTGTGCGTCTCCAAGGTTATTGTACCAATGCATTGTGCTACTCAAGGTTATTGTATGATTACACTGTGCTACTCTAAGGTTATTGTGCCATTGCACTGCATTATGCTGAGGTTATTGTGCCAATGCACTCTCCTGCTCTATGGTTTTTGAACCAATGGTCTATGCTACTCTAAGGTTATTGTGTCAATGCACTGTGCTACTGTAAGTTTAAAGTACCAATGTACTGTGCTACTGTAAGGTTATTGCACCAATGCACTATACTACTGTAAGGTTATTGTGTCAATGAACTGTCCTATTGTAAGGTTATTGTACCTATACACTGTGCTACTGTAAGGTTATTGTACCAATGGACTCTGCTACTGTAAGGTTAGTGTACAAATGCACTGTACCGTACTGCTGTAAGGTTATTATACCAGTGCACTGTACTTCTTTAAAGTTTTTGTACCAATGCAATGTGATTCATTAAGGTCACTGTACCAATGCACGGTGCTACTGTAAGGGTATTGTACCAATGCACTGTGCTACTGTAAGTTTAAAGTACCAATGTGCTGTGCTACTGTAAGGTTATTGTACCAACGCACTATACTACTGTAAGGTTATTGTGTCAATGCACTGTGCTATTGTAAGGTTATTATACCAATACACTGTGCTACTGTAAGGTTTTTGTACTTATGCACTGTGCTACTTTATTGGTTATTATACCATTGCACTGTATTACTGTAAGGTAATTTTACCAATACACTGTGCTAATGTAATTTTATTGTACCAATGTACTGTGCTACTGTAAGGTTATTGTACCAATGCTCTGTACTACTGTAAGGTCATTGTGCCAATGCACTGTGCTACTGTAAGGTCATTGCACCAATGCACTCTGTTACTGTAAGGGTATTTTACCAATGCACTGTGCTACTGTAAGATAATTGTACCAATGCACTGTGCCACTCTACGGCAATTTACTAATGCACTCTGCTACTGTAAGGTTATTGTAGCAATGCACTGTACTACTGTAAGGTTATTTTACCAATGCACTCTGTTACTGTAAGGTTATTGTACCATTACACTGTGCTGCGTTATTGGTTATTGTATGATTGCACTGTAGTAAGGTAAGGTTATTGTACCAATACACTGAGCTACTGTAAAGGTATTGTACCAATGCAGTGTGGTACGTTATTGGTTATTGTACCAATGCACTGTACAACTCTAAGGTTATTGTATTAATGCACTGTGGTACTGTAAGGTTATTGTACCAATGCACTGTACTATTATAATGTTATTTTGCCAATGCACTGTGTTATTGTAAGGTTATTGTACCTATACACTGTGCTACTGTAAGGTTATTGTACCAATGGACTCTGCTACTGTAAGGTTAGTGTACAAATGCACTGTACCGTACTGCTGTAAGGTTATTGTACCAATGCACTGTACTTCTTTAAAGTTTTTGCACCAATGCAATGTGATTCATTAAGGTCAATGTACCAATGCACAGTGCTACTGTAAGGGTATTGTACCAATGCACTGTGCTACTGTAAGGTAATTGTACTAATGCACTGTGCTACTGTAAGGGTATTGTACCAATGCACTCTGTTACTGTAAGGTAATTGTACCAATGCACTGTGCTACTGTAAGGGTATTGTACCAATGCACTCTACTACTGTAAGGTTATTGTGCCAATGCACTGTTCTATTGGAAGGTTATTGTACTGATGCACTATGCTACTGTAAGGTTTTCATGTCAATGCATTGTGCTACCTTATTGGTTATTGTACCATTGCACTGTACTACTGTCAGGTTATTGTACCAATACACTGTGCTAATGTAAGGTTATTGTACCAATGTTCTATGCTACTGTAAGGTTATTGCTCCAATGCTCTGTACTACTGTAAGGTTATTGTGCCAATGCACTGTGCTACTGTAAGGTCATTGTACCAATGCACTGTGCTACTGTTAGGTTATTTTGCCATTGCACTATGGTACTTAAAGCTTATTGTACCAAGGCACTTTGCTACTGTAAGGTTACTGTACCAATGCACTGTGCTACTGTAAGTTTATTGTACCAATGCACTTTGCTATTTGAAGGTTACTGTACCAAAGCACTGTGCAACTGTAAGGTTATTGTGCCTTTGCACTATGCTAGTCAAAGGTTATTGTACCAACACACTGTGCCATTGTTAGGTTATTGTGCCAATGCACTGTGCTATTTTATTGGTTATTGAACCATTACACTGTACTACTGTAAGGTTATTATACCAATGCACTGTGCTACTGTAAGGGTATTGTACCAATGCACTCTGCTACTGTAAGGTAATTGTCCCAATGCACTCTGCTACCGTAAGGTTATTGTACCAGTGCACTGTGATACTGTATGGTTATTGTACCATTGCACTGTGCTTCTTTACTGGTCATTGTACCATTGCACTGTACTATGGAAGTTGAGTGTAGCAATGTACTGTGCTGCATTATTAGTTATTGTACTGTATTACTGTGGCATTATTGTACCAAAGCACTGTGCTACTGTAAGGTTATTGTACCAATGTACTGTGCTACTGTGAGGTTATTGTTCCAATGCACTATACTACTGTAAGGGTATTGCACCAATGCACTGTGCTACTGTAAGGTCATTGTACCAATGCACTGTGCTACTCAAATGTTATTGTATGGATGCACTGTGCTATTGTAAGCCTATTGTACCAATGTACTGTGCTACTGTAAAGTTATTGTACCATTGCACTGTGCTACTCAAAGGTTGTTGTACCAATGCACTGTGCTATTGTAAGGTTATTGTGCCCATGCACTGTGCTACTGTAAGGTTATTGCACCATTTCACTGTGCTACTCAATGGTTTTTGTACCACGCACAGTCCTACTGTAAGGTTATTGTACCAATGCGCTGTGCTACTGTAAGGTTATTGTACCAATGCACTGTGCAACTGTAAGGTTATTGTACTATTGCACTGTGCTACACAAAGGTCATTGTACTAATGCACTGTGCTGCTGTAAGTTTATTTTACCAGTGCACTGTACTACTGTAAGGTTATTGTGCCAATGCACTGTGCTATTTTATTGGTTATTGAACCATTACACTGTATTACTGTAAGGTTATTATACCAATGCACTGTGCTACTGTAAGGGTATTGTACCAATGCACTCTGCTACTGTAAGGTAATTGTCCCAATGCACTCTGCTACCGTAAGGTTATTGTACCAGTGCACTGTGATACTGTATGGTTATTGTACCATTGTACTGTGCTTCTTTACTGGGCATTGTACCATTGCACTGTACTATGGAAGTTGAGTGTAGCAATGCACTGTGCTGCATTATTAGTTATTGTACTGTATTACTGTGGCATTATTGTACCAAAGCACTGTGCTACTGTAAGGTTATTGTACCAATGTACTGTGCTACTGTGAGATTATTGTTCCAATGCACTATACTACTGTAAGGGTATTGCACCAATGCACTGTGCTACTGTAAGGTCATTGTACCAATGCACTGTGCTACTCAAATGTTATTGTATGGATGCACTGTGCTATTGTAAGCCTATTGTACCAATGTACTGTGCTACTGTAAAGCTATTGTACCATTGCACTGTGCTACTCAAAGGTTGTTGTACCAATACACTGTGCTATTGTAAGGTTATTGTGCCCATGCACCATGCTACTGTAAGGTTATTGCACCATTTCACTGTGCTACTCAAAGGTTTTTGTACCAATGCACAGTCCTACTGTAAGGTTATTGTACCAATGCACTGTGCTACTGTAAGGTTATTGTACCAATGCACTGTGCAACTGTAAGGTTATTGTACTATTGCACTGTGCTACACAAAGGTCATTGTACTAATGCACTGTGCTGCTGTAAGTTTATTGTATCAGTGCACTGTACTACTGTAAGGGTATTGCACCAATGCACTGTGCTACTGTAAGGTCATTGTACCAATGCGCTGTGCTACTTAAATGTTATTGTATGGATGCACTGTGCTATTGTAAGCCTATTGTACCAATGTACTGTGCTACTGTAAAGCTATTGTACTGTTGCACTGTGCTACTCAAAGGTTGTTGTACCAATGCACTGTGCTATTATAAGGTTATTGTGCCCATGCACTGTGCTACTGTAAGGGTATTGCACCATTTCACTGTGCTACTCAAAGGTTTTTGTACCAACGCACAGTCCTACTGTAAGGTTATTGTACCAATGCACTGTGCTACTGTAAGGTTATTGTACCAATGCACTGTGAAACTGTAAGGTTATTGTACTATTGCACTGTGCTACACAAAGGTCATTGTACTAATGCACTGTGCTGCTGTAAGTTTATTGTACCAGTGCACTGTACTACTGTAAGGGTATTGCACCAATGCACTGTGCTACTGTAAGGTCATTGTACCAATGTACTGTGGTACTCAAATGTTATTGTATGGATGCACTGTGCTATTGTAAGCCTATTGTACCAATGTACTGTGCTACTGTAAAGCTATTGTACTATTGCACTGTGCTACTCAAAGGTTGTTGTACCAATGCACTGTGCTATTATAAGGTTATTGTGCCCATGCACTGTGCTACTGTAAGGATATTGCACCATTTCACTGTGCTACTCAAAGGTTTTTGTACCAACGCACAGTCCTACTGTAAGGTTATTGTACCAATGCGCTGTGCTACTGTAAGGTTATTGTACCAATGCACTGTGCAACTGTAAGGTTATTGTACTATTGCACTGTGCTACGCAAAGGTCATTGTACTAATGCACTGTGCTGCTGTAAGTTTATTGTACCAGTGCACTGTACTACTGTAAGGTTATTGTAACTGTGCACTGTGCTGCTCGAAGGTTATTTTGCCATTACACTGTGCTACTCTGTGGTTTTTGTGACACTGCACTGTGCTACTGTATGGTTATTACACCAAACACTTTGCTACTCTGAGATTATTGTGTCATTGCACTGTGCTTCTCCAAGGTTATTGTACCAATGCATTGTGCTACTCTAAGGTTGTTGTACTATTACACTGTGCTACTCTATGGTTACTGTGCCATTGCACTGCACTACTCTGAGGTTGTTGTGCCAATGCACCATCCTGCACTATGATTATTGAACCATTGGACTATGCTACTGTAAGGTTATTGATACAATGCTCTGTACAACCGTAAGGTCATTGTGCCAATGCTCTGTGCTGCTGGAAGGGGTATTGTACCAATACACTCTGCCACTGTAAGGGTATTGTACCAATGCACTGTGGTACTGTAAGTTCATTGTACCAATGCACTGTGCTACTGTAAGGTTATTGTGGCAATGCACTGTACTACTGAAAGGTTATCGTACCATTGCACTGTGCTCCTCAAAGGTTATTGTACGAATGCACTGTGCTATTGTAAGGTTATTGTACCAATGCACTGTGCTACTGTAAGTTTATTGTGCCCATGCACTGTGCTACTGTAAGGTTATTGTACCATTGCACTGTGCTACTCAAAGGTTTTTGTACCAACACACAGTACTACTGCAAGGTTATTGTACCAATGCACTGTGCAACTGTAAGGTTATTGTACTATTGCACTGTGCTATTATAAGGTTATTGTACCAGTGCACTGTACTACTGTAAGGTTATTGTACCAATGCACTTTGCTACTGCAAAGTTATTGTGGCAATGCACTGTTCTGTTGTAAGGTCATTGTACCAATGCACTGTGCTACTGTAAGGTTATTATGTGAATGCACTGTGCTACTGTAAGGTTATTGTACCATTCCACTCTGTTACTCAATGGTTATTGTACCAACACTATGTGCTATTGTAAGGTTATTCTATCAATGTACTGTGCTAATATAAGGTTATTGTACCAATGCACTGTGCTACTGTAAGGCTATTGTGCCAATGCACTGTGCTAATGTAAGGCCATTGTACCATTGCACTGTGCTACTCAAAGGTTGTTGTACCAATGCACTGTGGTATTGTAAGGTTATTGTACCAGTGCACTGTGCTACCGTAATGCTATTGTACCATTGCATTGTGCTACTCAAAGGTTATTGTAGCAGCGTACTGTGCTTTTGTAAGGTTATTGTACTAATGCACTGTGCCACTGTAAGGTTATTGTACCATTGCACTATGTTATGGGAGGGCTTGAAGCCCGAAGTTCAATGAGCGGAATAACAACGTCACTCACCCATGAGCTTAAATTAGTCACTTTTCCTGGATACCTTCAGGATTTGTTTTCGTTGAGTTGCAGCCAGAAGCGCTGCTCTCCTCTCTGCCCTGCTTCTGACATCCTTCACTCTAGCCTTGCTTTGGCAGCTGCAGGTTCGTTTCTATCTCTCCTTCCTTGCTCGCTTCACTATCTCCCTTCCCTGTGCTTGCGGCACCTCTGGCTGCCTGCTCGCTCCTTCTCTCACTCTGCTTGATGCATGTCTCATCCTTTCTGTTTGCCTACTCGCTCTGCCACAGCTCTGTTTTGTCTCATTTCACCCGTTCCCTGCTACGTCCGATGTTTGCTTCACTCCTCGTCGCCCGGCTTATTTGCCTGCTCTCTGCTCCCAGACTTCTCCGCTCCTCTTCAGAGCACCGCCCAACCCTTCTTGTTCCTTCCATGTTGGTTCTCCCTTTCTTGGTCCCTTGCCCCTCACCTGGCTGTGTATGGCATCTGCTGCTGCTGGCATTGGGGACTGCTTGCTCTCTCTCTCTCTCTCCCCTCATCTGCCGCTTGCTCCTTCCTCTCAGATCTCCTCATCCTGTCACCTCCTTTTGAGGAGCCTCCTTCATGGCCTGGCTCTGGCACGTAGGTGTGCATCTCCCACCCGTCTTCGCTCGTCTGTGCCTCCGACCATATCGGGGTGTCATGCCTGGCTCTGGATCATTATTTTGGGTGCATTTCCAGGGTTGCTGTTGCTTGCCAGCCCTGGTCGCATCATTCATTTTCTCCTACCATGTCTCATTTCGGACCTCATTTCAGCCCATCCTAGTCAGTTTTCTACCCAACTTTCTCATGGGACATAGGCTTTGCTGGGAGTGGGACCCCCGGCAGGTTCTGTAATGCCACTTTGCCACATATTGACCAACCTATTTCCAGCTTCGTTGGCTTTCTACGATCATGGTCTTTGGGTATGACTACAAAACTTTCTGCTCTATTCCTGTTGTTATTCACCCATTGCACACATTCACATTTCTGGGATAGCTTTTCTGCATTTCCCAGATCATGAGCGTGTTCATGCCTGCTGCTTCTAATTCATTGCTTAACCTCCTGCCTCCATTTAATCAGCTTCTATATTCCTTCAAGGCAGGTCGGGCTTGTTTATTTGCAGGTGCTTGGCTCTCCATGTGGCTTGTATTGGTCTTCTGGGTGCATTCTTTTCAGCTTTTGTCTTTTCTACTGTAGCATTTACGATTACCTCATCTTTGCATCATACTTCATCTAATTTGTGCCTCAGTCTCTCACCTTGGGTTGTTTCCTTGCTCGGTCTTGCTCTCCTTGAGTTTCATGCTGCCCTTGGCCTTCCCCTCTGGTTCGCCTCCCCTCTTGTTCCGAGTTTGCCTTCTTGGCTTTGAGGTCTGTCTCCTTTTGAGGGGCCTCCTTGCTTGCATTGCTCTATTGCATCCTGTGCTTACCTCATTGACCTCACCATCAGGGTCTACTTCCCATTGTGGCATGCATTTGATACTTCTTTGGGCATCCCTATCATGACTCCTCTGCTGCCTCATCGCCATACTATCTCCATTCACTTTTATATCCAGTCAAGGACATGCTGGTACCTGATACCTTATTTGGGCCAGCTGGCTGCTCTCTACCATCATTCAAGTCCACTTCCAGTTGCCTTTTCCTTGATCTGCTCTTATTGCACCGCTGCAATCCTGCAGCAAGCATCATTATCTTTGAATCATTCCTGTCTCCTCCATTTCCATATTCCGTACTGGCCATCCAGGATTCCCTCCACTCATGGCCTGCTATTGCTATTCTTTTTGGGCATACCTATCATGCCTCCTATGCCATCTTATCAATCGAGTTCTTTAATCAAGTCATCATTCCCTCAGCGTTACCTCAAGGTTTCTCTATTTACATCGCTTACTCGAACATTCCTATCATTGAATCCTCTGATACCTCATCGACTACAACCTCAGGGTCTAATCGTTCACATACCTTGTCCAGTTTTGATCCTCGATCGGTCACCTTGAGTTGCCTCTGGTTCCAGATCTACCTTCTTGGCCTCGGTGTCTACATCCTTTTGAGGAGCCTACTTCATTTTACTTCCTGCGTACAGGTTCATTCCAAATTCATTCCTGTCTCCTCCTCTTCCGATTCCGTACCAGCCATCCAAGATTCCTTCCACTAGCACCCTGTTATCAATATTCTTTTTGGAATACCCACCATAATTCCTATGCCACCTATCAGCCGCAGTCATCCTGCCTAATGTATCGCGTCCATATCTCCAGTCATATCGAGTTCATGAATCCAGTTTTATTCGTTCAACATTACCCCAAGTTTTCTATCTTAACATCATTTACTCGAACATTCCATCATTGAATTCCATACTGCCTCATCACTACAACCTCAAGGTCCAATCGTTCAGTCTAATCGCTTAATCAAACATACCTCTTCGATCTCAGCGTATGCTCCCTTGCATCGCTCAATCAAGCCTGTCTGCATTATCAATTGTCTCCTCATCAGCACATCCGGACTCTCCTCATGAGCACATCTGGATACCCCTTGCTCTGCTGTCTCATTTGCATCGGCTGGGTCCTGTGCTGCCCTATCGACCTCCCTACCATCCTTCGTCAATTCATACTTTGCTTTCCCGTACCTGCACTTATGGCATCAATCTCTCATTGTACCTCATCCTTTCCTGTTCCCTTCCTCAGCCCAGCGATTATTCTCTTCCTGCCTGTCATGGATTCTTTCCACTCTTGGTTTCGCTCCTCTTCATCCTTTGTCAGATCTGACTCCCCTGGATCGCCATCCAGTGCTTGCCCTCTGGTTCATGGATCCTCTAGTTCCTGATGCACTTTTTTGGCCTTGTTGTCTGTCTCCTTTCCAGGAGTTTTTGTCTTGCTCCCTGGTGCCTGATACCTTCATTTACGTTCTGTTCCAGTACATTCCCGTCTCCTCTTCTTCTGGTTTTGTACCTACTCTTCAGGATTCTGTCATTGTAAGCTTCCCTCCACTCTTTGCTTCACTCGTCATCATACTTCACCCAATTTTGCTCACTCTTCATCGTATCTCATCCAGTTTTGATCCTCGATCACTTCACCTGAGTTGCCTCTGGTTCCAGATCTCCCTTCTTGGCCTTGGACTCTACCTCCTTTCCAGGTGCCTCATTGGTGTACTTCTTTTGTGTCAGTTCATTTTCAGTTCCTTCCCATCTCCTCCTCTTCCAGTTCACTTCTGGCTATCCAAACTTCTCTCCAGTCTTGGCCTGCTCTCGGCATTCTTTTTGGGCATACCTATCGTACTTCCTATGCCATCTATCGGCTGCGGCCCTCCTGCCGAATGCATCAAGTTCATAAATCCAGTCATATCAAGTTCATGAATCCAGTCATCTTTCAATCAGCATTACTTCAAAGCTCATCCATTTACATCGCTTACTCTAACATTCCTATCATTCAATACCATTCTAACTCATCCACTACAACCTCAGGGTCTAATCGTCCAGGGTCTAATCATTTACATTGCATAATCAAGAATGCCTCTTCAGCCTCAGTGTCTGCTTACTGGCATAGCTCTGTTAAACGCATTGCTCCATCAAGCCAGTCTGCGATATTATTGGTCTCCTCATTGACTCATCTGGAATATCCTCATGAGCACATCTGGATACCCCTTGCTGCTCTGACTCATAAATGGATTTACTCCCTTCTATCCTTGCTTCCAGATTTACTATCTCACATTGACTACTCGAGCATACCCGCCTTAATTCCAGCAAGGTTTATCTAGTTCCATCGTTCCCTCGAGCATTCCATCTTTGACTGCGATGCTACTCATTGACCACAACAACAGGATCTATTTGTTCACATTGCATAATCATGCCTTATCGACCTCAGTTTCTACTTCCTTGCCTCCCTCAATCAATCATACCTATTAATGATCTTATGCTTCCTCATCAACCCGCCGACTTCCTGCAGTGATCGTCATCATCATCATCAGTATTAATTTTGCCTGATATTCGCATTCAACCTGCGTGCAGCCTCTTGTTCCATCTTCGATCTGTGCTTTCTTTTAGGAATCTTCCATATTCCATCATCATCCTCACTACTCATATCCCTCTAGTTACCAAACCTTTCTTTCTAAAAATATACATCCTCAACTCAGACATCATCAGCCTGGAGGGAAGGCGACCTAGGCCTTGGATCCCCAGAGATTTCCTCCTCAAAGGAGGTTTTTCCTCTCCTCCGTGCCAATGGTCATAATATTAGTTAGAATTAGTAATTTTCTTCTTAGCTAGTTAGGTTCAGTGTTGGAGGAGGCAGATGGTGGCCCGGCTTTCCCCTCTCTCCTCAGGAAGTTAGCCCTTCTCACAGAATTCATAAATCACTTCTCTCTTTGACGTGTGACAATTCAGGTATTCTTTTTGGGCTTCTTCCTAACCTACTTTTAGCCAACTCATTCATTTCTGGCACCTGTGGGGGGGGACCCTCACTAGGGTTCCTTGCGTCGTACCCCTACAGGAGGTATATCCCACAGATAGAGAGGCAGAAAGCCACATAAAATTCAAGTTACTCAAGTTACACAAGCATTAACATATCATATCCAGTTGCATAAGCACATTGAATGGGAGGGCTTTAAGTCCAAGGTTCAATGGGCGGAGCAACAACATCACTCCCCCATGAGCTTAAATATGTCACTTTTCCTGGACACCCTCAGGATTAGTTTTCATTGCCCACCATCCACCCCCCCTCCAGCGGCTAGCCTCTCTTACCCTTGGGCTTCTTCCTAACCTACCTTTAGCCGACTCATTCATTTCCGGCACCTGTGGGGGGGGGACCCTCACTAGGGTTCCTTGAGTTGTACCCCTACAGGAGGTATATCCCACAGATAGAGAGGTGGAAAGCCACATAAAATTCAGGTTACTCAAGTTACACAAGCATTATCATATCATATTCAGTTGCGTAAGCACATTGAACTGTAAGGTTATTGTACCAATGTACTGTGCTATTGTAGGGTTATTGTACTAATGCACTGTGCTACTGTAAGGTTATTGTACCAGTGCACTGTGCTACTGTAAGTTTATTGTACCAATGCACTGTGCTACTGTAATGTTATTTTTAACTAATGAAAAAAGAATTACACTAAGAATAGATCCTCTCTGGAGTACCCCAAGAATGTATTCTTGTTCCAGTTCCTTTTTCATTATTTGTCAATGACCTTCCAACTGTCTGCCAACACTCTAGTGTCCATCTCTATGCAGATGACACAAGCCTTTACACCTCCGGTCCTACCTCCAACTCTGTCCACCCTAACCTCCAATCCGACTTCAACCGTGTCATCCTTCGGTTTCAAGACAACTCTTTAAAAGTCAGTACCAAGAACACCATCTCCATGGTTTTCAGGATCCGTCCACAAGCTGGCTAAGCTGCACCTCCATCCCTCTTTCACCACCTTGGACAGATTCACCCTTGACTCTGTAGCCTGTTATAAATACCTGAGCCTCTGGCTCAATCAGCACTTTGACTACTCTGTCCATATTGACGCCATGTGTGCAAAACTTCACCACAAACCCCGAGTACTCTATTGGAATAAGGACTACATCCCTCTTCATCTCCACCACATCCTGCTCTCCAAGACCATCCTCCCCCTGTTCAATTACGGTGATGTTACCTATACTTTGGCCCCCACCACCACCTCCTCCCACCTAGATACCCTCCTCACTACTGCTATCTGTTATAGTGATGTCTGTACTGTCTTCAACTGCTGATATGATGTGATTGTTATTTATTCTTCTGTACCCCATTTCCTCTAGTCGCACCTGGAAATGAGTCCCAGCTCAGTGTGCCTTTCCCAGTTATTAACTTTTAAATAAATAAATAAAAATATTGTACTAATGCACTGTACTACTGTAAGGTTATTGTGCCAATGCACTGTGCTACACTGTGATAATCATAGAATTGCACTGTACTGTACTGCACTGATCTGAGGTTGAATCGCTATTGCATTGTGCTGCTCTGAGGTTATTGTTCCACTGTACTGCTCTGTGTTTTGTTTTACAATTTTACTCAACTGATCTGACATTACTGTTCTGTTTCACTGTACTGTTTTGTACTCTGAGATTGCTGTACCATTGCAATGTGCTGCTCAGTGATTATTGCACCAGTGCATTGTGCTGCTCGACGATTATTGTACCAATGCACAGTGCTACACTGTGATTACAGTACCATTACACTGTACTGATCTGAGGCTTTATTACTATTGCACTGTGCTGCTCTGAGGTTGCTGTACCATTGCACTGTGCTGCCTAGGTGATTGTACTAATCTGCTGTACTGATCTGTGGTCACTGTACTCCTGGATTGTACCATACTGCTCTGAGGTTATTGTACCATTGCACTCTGCTGCTCTGATGTTATTGGACCTTTGCACTTTACTGCCCTGACATTATTATACCATCATACTGTGCTACTGTCTTGCTGTTGTACTACTGTACTATTGTACTACAGTGATCTGACATTATTGTACCATTGCACTGTGCTGCTCTAAGGTTATTGCGCCATCATGCTGTGCTACTGTCTTGCTGTTGTACTACTGTACTATTGTACTCCAGTGATCTGACATTATTGTACCATTGCACTGTGCTGCTCTAAGGTTATTGCACCATCATGCTGTGCTGCTCTCTAGGTACTGTACTGTTGCACTATATTGATTTGATATTATTGTGCCATTGTACTATACTGATTTGAGGGTATTATGCTATTGCACTGTACTGTTCTGAGCTTATTGCATAATTGCACTGTGCTGCTCTGAGGCTGTAGCACTAGCAGGGGCCAAGTTAGCAAAATCTGGTTTGCAAAACAATTTGCAAATTTCATCGACTTCAATTCTTCGATGTCCACAAAGTGTCCAAATTTGTATGGCAAAGTACCCATATTTACATGGCATACCTATGCAAACTGACCATTTTCTGGCAGTTTGCTTAGTTTTCACTGGATAAAGTAGGCGCTACACTGGTGGAAACAATGTGAATTGTGGTCCTTCGGCTGCATTTGGTAGGAAAAAAAACAAAAGGCATAAACAGTCTCCCTCCAGCCACTGTGCTCTAAATTCCAACCCCAATTCCCAGATAGTTTTTATAACAAAACCTCTTCTATTCCCCACTAGTAAGCACCTCTTCCCTCCCTCCATCCTGACAAATTAAAATTGTTTTACCCTTCCTCTACCCATGTGCCAAAACACACTCTTTCTGCCTCCCACACCAACCAGACCAAAATGTTTCAGATAACTGCCCCGTCTAACATATCTCTGGCCCACACTACCCTCTTTCTCCCACCAGCACCCCAAAATATCTATTTGTGTGCAACCTATAAAAGAAAAAAACTGTCCTGCAGTGCAGAACATCCACTCTGTTCAGCATCTGTATCAATAATGTCATGAATGTATGGTGATGTCTTTACTCCTAGTAAAACCTGATTGACTGAAACTCAGCCAGTCAGATTTTTCTGAAAGCAAAGATGTCACCATTCATGCCATTACTGATATACAAATAGGAACAAATGCCAGATGCTAGATCAAAGGACATTCCACATATGCCACCGAGAGATAGAAACATAAAAGTTGTAGCCAGATAAGGACCTCTTGGCCCACCTAGTCTGTCCTATTTTCCCTACCTACAGTGCCACCATAGACCCTACTCAATCTCTGTTTTTTTCCCCACTTGCCTTATTTACAATGCCCTCTTGAGTCTATTCCATGCATGCTTGAATCTTGTTATCATATCTCAAAGATCAGATGACCTCCATAACTTAAAAGAGGCCACAATGACACTGGAATGTGGAACTGCTGTAAGGCACCTTTTACTTGGTGCCTCATGGAAGGCTGACCAGCAAGTTGAGCAACCTAGGAGCAGGGAGGAAACTGGTTAGATGGGTCAAGAGTTGGTTACAGGATCAGCAGCAGCAGGTAATTGTGGGGGGGGGTAAACTATCAGAGCCCAGAGCAGTAACAAGTGAGGTCCCACAGGGCCAGTGCTAGGACCAGTGCTGTTTAACATTTTCTTTGCCAACATATCAGACATGATAAAATATAAGATCAGCCTCTTCACTGATGACACTAAGATCTGTGCGGAAGTGGATGGGGGGGAGGTGGCAAAGTACTCCAGGAGGATTTAGCAAGGCTGGAGGGATGGTCAAACACATGGCAACTTAGATTCAATGCCAAGAAAGTGCAAAGTCATGCACTTGGGAGCCAGAAACCCTGGAAATAGTCACTGGTTGGGGGCAGTGCAGTTATCCACATCAACAGAGGAGAAGGATCTTGGTGTACTTATAACAGGGGAAATGAACCACTCAGCCCAGTGCAGGAAGGCAGAGGCAAAGGCCAACAGAATGCTGGGGTGCATCACAAGGGGAATCACTTATAGGAGAAGGGAAGTTGTCCTGCCCCCGTTCAGGTCTCTGGTGAAGCCACACTTGCAGTATCGCATGCGTTACTGGTGCCCCTACTTGAAAAAAGACATTACGTTACTGGAAGGGGTACAGTACAGGGCAACAAAAATGATCCTAGGATTGGGAGATGAACTTCATGAAGAGAGACTTAAAGAGCTCAATATGTATTCCCTGGAGGATAGAAGGCAGAGAGGGGATATGATTGAGACCTTCAAGTACCTGAAGGGCATGAGCAGAGTAAACACCAACAGTATTTTCAAATTAAAAGGTGGGAGGAAAACCAGGGGTCACAGTCTAAAATTGGAAGGAGGCAGATTCAGGAGGGAAATGAGGAGGCACTATTTCACTGAAAGAGTAGTTGCAGGTTGGAACGTGCTGTGGAGGAGGTGGTATCATTGAGGTCACTGACTAGCTTCAAGAGGGGGGTGGGACACGATCAAAGGGAGGATCCAAACTGAGAGTGTGCAGGTGAGTGTGAGAAGCAAGCAGGAGGAAACACGGGGGGAGTCAAGGGGGCAGCTGCAGTCTAAAAGGTTGAAGTGCTGCACAATTGAGCAGACTAGATAGACTGTAAAGCCTGTCTCTGTTGGCAATTTCATATGTTCGTATGCTATAAAAACATAGGTAACATTTGGTAAAGAGGTCTTGAACTTTTGATCAAAGGACCTAATGAATATGTATGAAGGGGGTCTTGGCTCAGCACAAAAGATGAACCCACATGTTTTCTGGGGCTTTTTGCTCTACAGATAGATACGACAAAATAGCCTGAACACTTGCCCTCTACTGCCTGCCCTGAGCACAGCTCCTCTTCTTGCCTTGGACACGGAAAAGGAAAGGGCTCTTCACTTTTGCACTTAAACGTGGACTCACACAGGTCTCTGAACTCTTTCCCTTGGACAGCATGTGAATGCTACAGAGAGACAGAAAATTACTTTTAGATATTGTGATGCACAGGTAACCTGTAACCCTGAAATTTTTGAACTTCTGCTAAGATTCTGAAAGAACTTGGACTGAAACCTTTACCAACACTAAACCTCTTTAAACGAACCCTCTACCACTGGCCACCTCCACCCTGCTTGTGCCTCCAATCTGACTAACCCTTAGCAAGAGTCTTATGCCTCGTAGTCTCTAACTCGCTGGTTTGCTTGCACAGCGCTTTATTAGAGCAACCTTTACTTGGTGGTAACATGCTCGTTTGCTATGCTGTTCACTGTATGAATACCTGTACCTTGCACTTGCCTCTTCTCAGGCAGTTTTGGTATCTTGCTCGATTTGCACTACTGTTTCAGTGTATGACACATTGTATCTTGTTGTATGTACCTGCCTCTTACCCAGGTTATCTTTGTAACCAGTCCTGACTTGTATTATTGTTTCTCTACTTGATCCTAGTGCAACCTTCTTAACCACATGTGTTGATGTAATCTGCACCTCCTCTTCCTCTCCCCCGGGTCACACCTGGAAATGAGCCTCGGCTCAGCGTGCCTCTCCCAGTTACAAACGTTTAAATAAAAAAAAATGCCTAATTCAATCTAAAAAGACAATGCTGTCTGAAATGATTTATTTATTTGAACATTGGAAACTATGAGAGGCACACTGAGCCAAGGCTCATTTCCAGGTTAGACCCGGGAGATGGGAACAGTTGAAGAACAGCAGCACAACACATAGCAGCAAAACATTTGAACAACGTTTGGTAAAAAAAAAAAAAAAAAGAATAAATATTAAAAGTTGTGTATACAGAGACAATGCTCTGCAGAGAAGAACCAGAACTGGACTGATGACTTAAGAATCTAGTAGTACAAAGACCTCCTGGTTTCATGCCAGCTAACACATTTAAGTATTTATTGAATAATATATTTCCTGAAACATGTGTTCTGTGATCAGTATAACTGGGGGTGGGGGTCAGATCTAATTTTCATTACAGTCTAATGGGGATACACTGTAACTTAATATGTTGAATCAGGGCTGCCAAGAGATAAACCATGGTATTACTCTGAAAGAAGTGTTTTGTTTTGAAACTGAACTTAATGATTCTTCCTGGAACAAGTGTTCTATATGGTTACTTATTAGAGGAACTCATCACTTGGTCAATTTCGTTTGGGTCGGTGGACAGGGAGCTCTTTTCATCTCTCAGTGTGGCAATCTAGCATTCCTCCTGCTGCTTGTGCAGATGATATGTCAACAATTTGACAGCCTTTTCTCTTCCATCACAGCACCAAAACTTTATACAGAGAAGAGCCAGTTCTGCTGTCCTGGTGGTGAGAAGATTAAGTTGCATACAGAGATCTCTAAGGCCTGCCAGTAGAGGGGCATTATTGTATGCTGCTCCTGACCATTTTCATATTATTTTGTCTTTGTCCACTAACTGATCCTTCAAATATTGTGTTGCTTCTCTCTCAGCTGTCAACAGTGAGCAACATACCCCATGCTGGTGGTTCATGGTGGCTATCAAACCCTCTCATACCATGTGGTAGCTTGTTTCCCCAGTGTTGTTGAGCTAAAAAAAAAGATGTAGCCTCTTCTCTAATCCAGGAATGAAACTCAGAATCCTAGAGCAATAAAGGGACAAGCCTTCAAGCCAGGAATCTCTGTGACTAGGCACCCCAGATCATGGACAGTGGCATGGGGGTATGATCTGTAAGTAGAGTGGTGCTATAGATGAAGCCACCATAGCTGCAGTTAGCTTAGGGTAGGTAAACCAAAAATCTATCCTACTGGGTGCTCTCTCTGTAGGAAGCAAAGAAGCAGGTATAACCTGGTTCCTGGGAGTGGAACAGTCTCCAAATGTCAGTTATAGAGTATTCAGCCATCATAGCTTTCACTGTAGGCAGAGCATTTGAATGTACTTCTGTTTGACCATTAGAATGAACAATACAGGCCTCTAACACTAATTTCAAATCCCCTCGAACCAAGACAGGGATGAAAGAGTCCCACATGTCAGCTATTACCCGATTTAAAGGCAACAACATTCTATTTACTAGCTAGTTCTGTTTCATGTTGCAGTTTAAATGTTCACAAATTATATTGACAAATGAACACAAAGTTACAGACAGAATATGTTTAAACAGCGCAAGCTTACATTTTCACAAATAATATTAAAAAATTAACACATAAAGAAAGAAATATGTTTACGTAGTGCCAGCATTGAAAATATGTGGTAAATGGAATGTGTTAGCTCATTTTATGCAATTGCATCATGTCTCTAATTTCATCAAGTGCTTGCACATGCACACACACACACACACACACACACACACTATCCAGTTTCTCTTTGGTCTTTAGTAAGACTTTAACATTAGATAATTTATAGGCCATGTACATCAACATAACGTTCCTTTTGGGACATTTTATCTTAACACCACTAGACTTTCAAGGAGCTTTTCTCATCTCTGGTTGTGTTTCCCAGCTAATTACTCTTTAATTTGTAACATTCATGTGTAGAATGAAAGTGAGCTCTTTTTAAGAGAACCTGCCATTGCCTTTATGATAAAGAACTCTGTAGGTTTGAAAGTTTAAAGCTTTTTGTTGGTCCAATAAAAGGTATCAAATCACCTATTGTGTGCGTCTGATTTGCAGAGTGAAAGACAGATGGATTATCCATATAATAAGCATAGACATTGGATATAATTAATTCTCCCTCAGGGGTATCTAGCTTGACCAATACCCAATGTCCCTTCTTATACATGGCCTTCAGTAGAACCTCCCACTTCAGGCTTTTATACATTAGAACTAATGCTCCGGCTTTGGATGACGAGGCACAACTGTGAACCTCAGTTCCCACCCATTCTCTGCAGTGTTTAATGGCTTCATTATCTGTCCAAGGGGTGGGAATGGTGCAGAAATGGACACAAGTCCCTTCACATGAGAAAGGGTCCTGAAGGAATAAGAGTTGATAAAGCAATGGGGCCAGATGGAGTATACCCCAGGGTCCTAAAAGAACTAAGAGAGGTGGTGGCTGAACCTCTGGCAATCCTGTTTAGCTGATCACTGGAAACAGGGGAGGTACCCAAAGTCTGGAAGACAGCAGATGTAGTCCCCTTATACAAAAGTGGTAAAAAAGAGGAAGTGGGGAACTACAGACCAGTCAGCCTGACCTCAGTAGTGGGGAAGATCATGGAACCACTACTGAAGGAGAGATTGGTGGAACATCTGGTTGCCAATGGACTACAGGACCCAAGGCAGCATGGTTTCACCAGGAGGAGGTCAAGTCAGACCAACCTCTTTGAATTTTTTGACTGGGTGACAAGGGAGGTGGATCAGGGGAGGGCAGTGGATGTGACCTATATGGACTTCAGCAAAGCCTTTGATACTGTGCCATGTAGAAGGCAATTAAACAAACCGAGGAATATGGGAGTGGGCAGGACAGTAGTGTGGTGGGTAGGTAACTGGCTGGGCAGCAGGACACAGAGGATGGTGGTAAATGGCTGTCACTTCACAGATGGAAGAGTGACCAGTGGGGTACCACAAGGATCAGTGCTGGGACCAGTCCCTTTCAACATCTTCATCAGTGACATTGCACAGGTCCTAGAAGGCAGAATTTCCCTGTTCGCTGATGACTCAAAGCTCTGTAACACAGTGGACATGCCAGAGGGTGTAGCCAGAATGAGGAGGGACCTGCAGAAACCCAAAGAATGATCAGGGGTTTGGCAGTTGAAATTCAATGCAAAGAAGTGCGAGATAATGCATATGGGGCACAAAAACCCTGGAACAAAATATCAGTTGAGGGGTGAGGATATAGCATGCACCTAGCAGGAAAGGGATGTTGGGGTTATCATCTCTGATGACCTAAAAGTTGGGAAACAGTGCAACAAGGCAGCAGGTAAAGCAAATAGGATGCTGGGATGCATAGGCAGGGGCATCACCAGCAGGAAAAGAGAAGTTATAATTCCACTATACAAGAAACTAGTGAGGCCCCACCTGGAGTACAGTGTACACTTCTGAAGACCTCATCTACGTAAAGACATAGACAGGGTAGAGAAGGTTCGGAGGAAGGCAACAAAGATGGTACATGGATTGCATCACAAGTCCTATGAGGACAGGTTGAAGGACTTGAATATGTACTCCCTGGATGAGAGGAGGGAGAGAGGGGATATGATAGAGACATACAGGTATCTTACAGGGAGGAACAGGGTGCAAGAATACACTATTTTCCAGTGAAAAAGATGTTCCAGGACTAGAGGGCATGGGATGAAGTTGGAGAGGGGGCGATTCAGAGGAAATGTGAGGAAGAATTTCTTCACAGAACGGGTGGTGGACAAGTGGAACACCCTGCCAGAGGAGGTAGTGGGGGCTGAAACAATCACTGGATTTAAGAATGCATGTGATAGACATGAGGGAATTCTGGAGGTCAGAGATAAGGGGCAACATACTTCTAGGAAAACATAAAGCGAACTTACAAGCTAAAATGGGCAGATTGGGTGGGCCGTAGGCCCTTATCTGATGACAGTGTCTATGTAGCTATGTATCTATGTATCGACATATCATTTGGTTTCTTCGATTAGGATGACCTGAGCTTTTAGACCTTTAAGCTGAGTTAAAACCCTTTTCCTTTCAACTGGTGAGTTCGTTCCCCGTACATATCAGGTTATACTGGTAATCAAGAGCATAATCCCTGGCTATATAAAAAAAAACTATCCTTTTAGGTGATCTATGATTACTTTTATGGGGGGTCTATTTAAGGCCTTTGAAGAAGAGACCACCAATTACTGAAAAAGAGCCAGTATACATTTTGCACCAAGCAAAAATGCACTTTGAATAACATTTTGAACAAAATTAACAATATTAATACTATTAAACAGAAAGATGTACTATATTTATACAGAGCAAGTCATTTATAAAAGTATTTGAAAAAGGTTTTCTGGTGTGAACAAAGATGAGATCAAGCTGATTAAATGTTGCTGGGGGCCTAACAGCTCCCAAGGCCAAAAAGCTGCTCTGGGGAGTGTTGTGACACGTTAGATGGTGAGGAATACCTACAGGAAATGTTAAGCCCTGGGCACAATTTTAGTCTTGCTTATACACATAAGGCAAGTAGCTAAGGCAACATATAGCGTTGACCATATACACTAGAGAGCAGGATGTCATGGTGATTAGGGTTAGGCTATATGCCCTATCTCCTTCCCTGAATTTCCTCTGATAAGGCATATTAGAATGATGGGGGGGGGAGGACAGTAGGGGAAAGAGAGGCTGAGCTGTAATCCTGTTGTTAGGATCGCTGTCAAGGAAGAGGGGGTACAAGCACACCAGAGAACCAAATGTCTCACTGCACAATATAGCACTATAGGATCCATGATAAAACAAGGCCCAGCCTCCCTCAAAAAGAAGCCGGCAGAGGGTATACCATGAGATGATATACCTAATATAGCTTGGTCCGAGATGAGATGAGAAGGAGGTAGAAAGGATATGATAGAGTTGATTGCCAACGTCCAACCTGTCCCTCAAGTTGAACCATTATAGGGTTCTCTAGAGTAGTCAGGGGGATATGGACCACTCGAGGCATAACCAATCACTGACCATTACAGCACTTAACCTATTCTTGGAGCTGAGGCTTCAGCTGATACAGAGCACTTAGAAGGCAGGCCCTTTAAGTAAGTAGCATGTCATTTTTACACTGGGTAACAGTCCCTTGTGTTTAGTGTTCCAACGATATCAGGACTGGATACCTGCCCCCTCAAACTGTGCAGGGTGTATTCTGCAAACCAACTCTGTTGGGGCTACGCATTGTATAAGAGAAGCTAGATAATGTCCTTATGCCATGCCATGCCAGCCTCGCTGCCCAGTGCTGGAGCATGGTGGGTAGGGACAAACCCAACTACTACCAAAATGGTGGCATAGCTCTTCTGAGGCTTAGAACTGCTCACCCCCACACCTCCATGGGATGAACACTAACTGAACTGGGGGTACTGAGAGAGGTAGCAGCCCCTGCAAAGAAAAACAGTTTAAAAAGTAACTATCATTTCCATGTACTGCCTAGGAGGCAAGTGTAAGCTAAGTGGTGCCACAACTGCAATCTCTCCACAGTACATAAAGCCTGCAAAAATAGAAAAAACACCCAAAATTTAATTTGCAATAAATTGGGAGAACAGTTAAACCAAGAGTGAGCCACAGTTCAAGTTAGGCTCACTACAATAGTACGCTCAGCACAGTGGCACATCTCCATGACGGGGTAGAGCTTCAACTCAACGGTTCAATGAGGAAGTATCTCCAATTGTAAGGAACCATCTCACTGACCGAAAGTAGACTCATAGGATAATTTCAAAAAGCAAAGAGGCATTCCACAGTCATAGTCTCACCTATATTTGGTAGTGAAAAATTGAAGTTCAATACACTTACTGTGTGCAGCAGCTGTTCAACATCCTCCCATCCCTGATTCAGCCACAAGGTGGGAGGGGAATCGTGCAGTCAAAGTAAGGGTATCTGCATAAGAAGGGGCCAAACCTATGAAGAAAACAAAAGAACTTGCAGTTTTTAGTTCAACACAGGTGTTGGGTTTGTAGCCTTGAGGCTTTTGGGGCACAAGCATGGTCCCAATTGGCTTGTCTTCGAGGGGGGATGGTGGTGTAGCAGAGAACCACTCAGCCCATGATGCATTTGCCATTTGCTGCTGTGCTGTAGGAGCTGTTGTAGCCATGGTAGGGGCCTGTATCATACCCTGCCTGGTTTGTTATGAAGGAGATGCTGGTCAGAGGGCCTTGTAGTGGTTTTGAGTTGGCAGAGTGGAAACATTGGCCAGGCTGGTTGAGGATTTTCTCTGTCAGCTTTTGGATCATCTTTGGGCACCTAAGTCTGTTAGTCAGTTGTACCTCTGCTTTATGCTCCTTCCTTCCACATCATCTCCACTGCTGGATCTATTCAGGGTACTTTGCTGTGCCCCTTTGTGATTGGGGTAGGAGGAAGCCATCTCCATTTGCTGTTGGAGATTTCCTCTGGAAGGCTGCTGGCTAGCAGGTGAGGGAAAAGTGGGTGGGCCAAACTGCTCTGCCACATCAGGGGAGTCAAAGTTATAGAACAGTCCATAAAGATGTACTCTCAGTTGTAGTGGGTAGAGTATCCCGGATTAGACTCTCAGAAAGTTAAGTTTCCACCGCGCCGGTAGAAAGGCCTGGCAAAAAGTCCTGGAAAAACTGGATTAAATGCCCCTCCCATCTCAGTGGACCTCTCTCCTGGGCAAGGCAGAGAATATTCTCCTTGACAGGGTATCTCAGGAGTTTGAAGAGAACAGAAAACAGCCTTTCATCAGGTTTGGGCTGTGGCACAAGCAAACGATGAGAGTGTTCTGTTTTCAGTGGGGGTAAATTGGGGGGTTTTAACAGCAGAGGGATATTGTGCTGTGGAAATCTGTTGATATCCTGCCCTTCAGCCCACTCAGAGAAATCAGTCAGGTGCAGATTGTTACGATACACCTGCTTTTCCATATTATCAGCTGTGTTCATAAGGTATTTTATAGTGTGGTCTTGTTCCCTGAGGTGGGCCTGTGTGTTATCACCATGGACTTCAATTTGTAGATCCTGGTTTCTGTCGATTTAACTCACTCCCATGGCTGCTACATCTTTGATCATTTGTACTGCTGCTATTTTTAGGTCGGCATATCATGGAGGATTTGAGTCAGCATTGTTGCGATGCAGGCCATATCACTAGGTGTCATTGCCAGGTGAGCCATCTTGGTGATCAGTTATGGGAAGGCATAAGTACAGGATGCAAGCACAGTTCAGGTGGCTCAAACAGACTATTGGTAAGCTCAGCATGGAGGGATCGAGTAGCAGCAGAGACTCTGCAAGGGAAGAGCATAGTCCATCAATAATAGATATCAATGAGTGCAGAAGGATAGGCTACACTGAGATTTATGATCAAAGAAACAGTCTGGATACTTTTAGAGGGCATAGAGACTGTAGGAAATTGTGCCCAGTTGCTAGAGCAAGAAAAATGTAGGTAAGTGTTTTCTCCGTGGCTTGTGACGCTCCTGTTTACCCAACCATTGTAGTGTACTGCACTGAATTTATGATATTGTTTCTACATGCTGGCCTGAGGTTATTGTACCATTACAGCACACCAAATAGCCCTGATATTCTGGTCCCGACATCCTGTGTGGAGCTGAGGTTACTCTACTACTCTGGGATTAAGCAAAAAAGCCAAAAGCCCTATAAGAGGAGCTAAGGCAAGCACAGTGCTTAGCATAGCTGACAACATTAGTAATGGGAGCAAGCAGTTTTTTAGATACATCTGGGAAAAAAGGTAGACTTCTCAAGGGATTGTGAAACTAAAGGATGATGAGACAATAGTCAAAGATGATATGCAAAAGGTGGAAATTCTCAACAAATTCTTTTGCTTAGTCTTTACCAGGGAACGGGATGGGCCTATACCAGTAAGTGACACTTAGAGCAAACCGGAAGTTATGGGAACTCAAGCTTATACCACCAAAAGAGTCATGGAAGCTCTCAAAAGTCTAAATTAAGATAAATCACCCAGCCTAGATGGCATTCACCCCAGGGTCCTAAAAGAATTAGCCAAGGAACTAGCGGAACCATCGTCCGGACTATTCAACTTCTCCTTCCAGAATGGGTAGTGTTGGAGGATTGGAAAACCATTGATGTGATCCCCTGCATAAGAGTAAGAGCAAAGAGGAGCCTGGAAACTACAGGACTGTTACTCTGACCTCAGCGGTGTGCAAACTGATGCAAACACTGATTAAACAAGACATAGCTGATTACCTGGACAAGAACAACCTCCAAGACCACAATCAACATGGATTCATGGTGGAAAGATCACGCCTGATGAATCTCATATCATTCTTCGATTGGGTAACTGCCGAATTAGACATAGGGCACCCAGTGGACCTGCTTTATTTTGACTTCAGTAAAGCCTTCAAATCTGTTCCACACAAGCGTCTGCTAGCTAAACTCAAGGACACTGGTATTTCAGACCAGTTTATCAACTGGATAAAAGCATGGCTCCAAAGTAAGAATAATAATAATAAACTTTATTTATTAAGTGCCTTTCAGAAACACCAAGGCACTTCACATGCAGACTAAGTAAAAACAGGATAAAAATAGACAAAATATAAACAGATGATGAGTAAGATCAATATAATTAGGCAACATATGCTTGGCACCATAGATATGATTTTAATGCCTGCTTAAAACCCCACGGTCACGTACTCCTGTAGCTGACGGGGTAGAGAATTCCAAAGGGCAGGGGCTGCATACATAAATGCATGGGTCCCAGAAGAGTTTAAGGACACCCTTGGAATCTCTAGCAACCTCTTGTCAGCCAAGCGGAGCAATCACTCAGGGTGGTAGGGGGACAGAAGCTCTTTCAGGTAGTCCGGGCCAAGTCTGTGTAGGGCTTTATAAGTCAGAATTCTTGACTTTAAAGGTGATCCGCCACTCAATCGGCCACCAGGGCAGTTCGCGCAGCACCGGCTTGATATGACATGTCCGTGGCATCCCCTTCAACAGCTGGGCTGCTGCGTTCTGCACCAGCTGCAGGCAGCAGATATCAACCCCCAGTAGCCCTAGGTAAAGGGAGTTGCAATAATCGAAGCATGAGGTCACAAAGGCATGGACCAGTGTAGGAAGGTCACCAGGCTAAACAAGGTGCTTGACCCTAGCGATGTTCCTCAGATGATAAAAGGATGACTTGATGACTGCTGACACTTGAGATCGTAGTGTCAGCCCATTGTCAAGAACCGCCCTCAGGTCACACGCCTGTTCAGAGGCAAAAAGCTGGGAGCCCCCCCCAGGAAAAGCCCCGTAGGCTGACCAGCTCCTGACCCCTTGTCCAGTGGCCTGGGTCCACCACCATCACCTCAGTCTTTACTGAGTTCAACTTCAACTAGCTGGAATCCATCCAATAATGGATTTTAGTGAGGCAGTTATTAAATACAGAGAGTGCACTATCCTGGTTGGGAGCAAAAGACAGGTAGAGCTGGGTATCATCAGCATAGCAGTGAAACCTCAGCCCATACCGTCTTACAGTGTCTCTGAGGGGCAGCATGTACACCACAAACAACATGGGGGACAGCACCAAGACCTGAGGGACCCCACATGACAGAGAGAGAGAGGGTCAGAGGAATAAATCCCCAGCACTACCCTCTGAGTTCTGCCAGTGAAGAAGGACTTAAACCACCTGAGAAGTGTACCAGATAGGCCACAGATGAACCTCAGGAGCTCAAGCAACACCCCATGGTCCACGGTGTCAAATGTTGAGGATAGATCCAGAAGTATCAGGATGGAATGGCTTTTCTGATCTCTCACCATCAGGAGATCATTGAGTACTGAACCAGAGCAGTCTCAGTACTATGCCTCTTTCAAAAACCAGATTGGAGAGGTTCGTAGATGCTATGCATGGTCAAATGGCTCTCCAACTGTATGGCCACTACCTTCTCAATCACCTTCCCCACAAAGGGGAGGGTAGAGATAGGTCTGTAGTTGGCAAGGCAGTCTGGGTCCAGAGAAGCTTCCTTCAAGAGTGGTGTCACCACCGCCTCCTTCAAGAAGCTTGGGAACTCACCTGACTCAAGGTAGCACCAGACTATCCATGCAAGGACTGGGCCAATGATGTCACAACAACCCATAATCAGGGAGGTTGGGCCTGGATACAAACTACAGCACATAGTGTGCATACCGTGGACAATCCGCATAACATCTACAAACTCCAGCTGGTCAAAGGTACTCCAGGAAAAGAGAGGGAGAGCGATCGAGCGCCGATCAATAGCATCCCCCATAGAGAGTACTGGTTGGATCACCGCCCTGATGTCAGCCTTTTCCACAAAGAACCGAGCGAGCTCGTCACACTCCAACTGTGAAAAAGCTCTTCGAGATTGCAGGCAGGCCAGGCTGCACAGCCTGTCCACAGTTTGAAAGAGCTGAGCCGGTTGGTTCTGAGCAGCAGCAGCTATCTCCCTGAACAGGAACTCTGCCTTCTTATGGGAGATTGTTGATTGATAGACTTGATAATGTTCTAGCAATCTAAGATGGTCGTCCTCCAGGGCAGATTTCCACCAGCAATGCTCTAACCTTCGTCCACGTTGCCGCATCTCCCTCAAGGTCCCAACAAACCAAGGAGACTGAGGGCGAAGGGAGAGAGGACAAACACGGACAGGAATGATGGAATCCAGAGCTGTAGTAATGGACTTATTATAGGCCAGAACCAAGGCTTCTGGACTCCCACTTGCCACAGGAAACACCGATAGGTCAAGTACCGCCACTAGGCCTTCAGGACTAACATCCCGTAAAGGGCGATATCTGACCATCTCCACAGGGGCAGGCCTATGAAAGGGGTGCAAAAATTGAAACCCACGGTGTAATGATCGGACCATCCAACAGGTTCTACCCCCAAATCAGAGGCTTCGATCCCCAGGAGGAAAACTAGGTCAAGAGAGTGACTGTGTTTGTGAGTAGCAGAGGTAACAATCTGTGTAAGGCCCAGAGATGTCATCAACTGGAGGAAGTGTTGTCTAAATTGCAAGAGTTCATCATTGACCCAGGCGTTGAAGTCACCCAGGACCATCAGCCTGGACGACTGAAGCGCCATGCCGATCACGAACTCTGCTACTTCCTGTAGGAATTGCTTCTCATCCCCAGGTGGATGGTAGATGAGGGCTATCCTACAGTCTACACCTGCTACTAGAGTGCATTCAAATGACCCAGCTTCCTCAACTGGTACACTCGTGAGACCCAATTCGGTCTTGAAACAGACCGCAACCCCCGCGGTCCCATCTCGAGCGGTGTATCACTGAGTACCAGGCTGGAATTGCAGCTTCCAATATGGGGCCAGCATTTTCATCCAGCCAGGTCTCAGTGATGCAAGCCAGATCAGCTGTCATAACAAGGTCTGCAATAATTGCAGTCTTGTTTTTAATAGATCTGGCACTGCATAACACCGCTCAGGTTGGACGGGTCTCCAGGGCTGTCTGAGCTACCTGCCCATCAACACTGGTGGTGCCCTTGAGTATAGAGACCAGACATGGCAGACCACATGCCAGAATCCATTTTACCCCAGGGAATCTTCTGGACCTGACCACCCCGATGCGAGAGCCCCCTTCATTCACCCGCTACCATTCGCACCCGTGCCCCATCCGCCCTCCCCCATATGCAATACCCAACTCTGTACAGTGCTGATAGATTGAAAACTTTAAGGAGGAGGGAAAAAGGATGGAGGGCACGGAGGGCAGAGGATGAATAGCACATGACCGGGGGAGCCAAAGGGTGGTAATCAATAGAGTGGGTTCAGGGAAGGGAGATGTTATAAGTGGGGTTCCCCAGGGTTCGAGCCTTGGTCCTATGCTCTTCAACATTTTCACTGGCAACATAGGTAAGGACATAAATGGCAGATTAGTACTGTTTGCTGATGACACTAAATTGGGAGGAAGGCTGGATACCGCAGAATCCATCAGTAAACTTCAAGCTGACCAAGGAAAACTGGAGGCATAGTCCAACCAATGGCAACTCGGCTTTAATACAAAGAAATGTAAAGTGATGCATTTGGACAAAAATAACCCTAGAACCGAATATTGGTTGAATGGGGTGCAACTTAATACCTCATCAGAGGAAAGGGACCTAGGACCGTTAATTCATGAGTCCCTTAACGCAACCAATCACTGTGACTCTGCATGTAGCAAGGCCAACAGAATGTTGGGGTGCATCAGCAGATGCTTTGACAGTTGGAGCAGAAACGTTATATTGCCTCTTTACAGATTCTTGGTGAGACCTCAGCTGGAGTAGTGCGTCCAGTTTTGGAGCCCACACCTAAAGAAGGACATCAACAGACTGGAGACGGTCCAAAGAAGGGGCAACAAGGATGGTAACAAGACTACATGACCTGCCATATGCGGAATGTCTGAAAGAGCTGAAGTTATTCTCACTGGAAGCCAGACGAGAGAGGGGGATGTGATAGAGACATTTAAGTATCTGAAAGGCATCAACAAAGTGCCATATTTAGAACTGTTTACTAGGTCCCACATCTCTAATACTTGAGGGCACAACTGGAAACTCAAAGTGGGAGGTTCAGAAGTGATGTCAGGAAGTTCTTTTTCTCTGAGAGGGTGGTAGCACATTGGAATAGTTTACCCGCCGAGGAGGTTGAGGCCAAAACAATCACCTCCTTCAAACTTGGTTGGGACAGGACATACATGCAACACAGGGTCGAGGGTGGGGACTCATCTTGAATAAGAATTCAATGCTAGCAGGAATGGCCCAACAGGGGTCCATGCAAACAAATAGGTAGACTAGATGGACCTTTGGTCTCCTTCTGACAACACACTTCTATGTTTTTACTATGTCAGCTTAGTATCTGGGATTCGGATGCCATGGCACCATGCTGCACTGAAGTTACCATTCTACTGCATTATACTGCATTATACTGCCTTGAGGTTCTGAACTTTTTCTTGATGGACGCAGCATTGTTGCGGCTCATTACTGCAGGTATGCAGGTTAGCATTTCCTGTTCTGTTGGGTAAGGCTAGGTTATGTTGGGCAAATCAGAACCACAGTCAAAAATGTAATATAGCATGCAGGACACTTCAGAAACAGTGGGGACAGGCAACCAGTGGACACTAGGAAGCAGGAAGGGGAGATCAAACTAGTGACACTCAGCATGTCTCATCATGCTTGTGTCCCAACGTGTGAGTGGTACAGAGCAGAAATGGAGCATGTACCCTAGGATTATCTGCAGAGTTTCCATAAGGAACCCGCAGTCCGCAGGAGACTCTGCATGTGGGACACAAAAGCAAGGTAGGAGGTATCATATAATGTACATACTGCATACTTTGACAACCAGCTAAGGAGCAGGTAACTACAGCTTGTAGCATATTACAGCTGTGTAAGCTGTAGTAGTCTTCCAGGAAAAGGTAGGAATTAGTAGGAGAGTTACAAAAGGAAAATCAGGAGACATCTTGTCTAGGGTAAGGGAACAAAACAGTTTCAGGGAAGCAAAAGAAAGAGGTAGTACAAAAGATTAATAAGGATGTAGAAGGATATGCATAGCTTTAATAGACACTAAGCTAAGAAAGGTCATGGATGTGGTGTACTGCAATGGTTGTGGGTCCACAGTCTTTTGGGACACCATCTGTAGACTGAGGTGCTTTTCCATGTGTGTGCACCTCTGGTTTGTGGTCCAAGATTGCTGGATTACAGGCAGAACTAGTAAGGTACAGGGGACCTTCTGCCCCACTTAGGAGCCATGAAGTCTGCTATCACTCCCTCAGAGGATGCCTAGGCAGAGGCAGAACGGATGGACCTTGGTGGGCTCTGGGATGCTGGGACTAGAGGGAATGGTGCATACTCCACAGCCTATACCTCTGCAGAATTCCTTTGCCTTACTGGCAGGATGAGGTAGCTGAGAGGAGGCAACCATTACGATGGGAAGGGAGGAAGTGGGGGAACGTCAGCAGGAGAGGCCCCAAAGAGGGAGGAAGAGACCCCTCAGTCAAGGAGGAAGCTGCTGGCAGTCTGCTTTAATGCCAAAAAGTACAAAATCATGCACCTAGAGCACAGAAACCCAGAGTAGCATATAGGATGGGGGAGGTACTAACAGTCGCTAATCAGGAAAGGGACCTTGGGGTCATCATATCTAATGGCCTCAAAGTAGCAGAGCAGTGTGACAAAGCAGTGAGTAAGGCTAGTGGGATTCTGGAGTACATATGGAGGGGTATCTCCAACAGGAGAAGGAAGGTGGTATTGCCACTGTATTGCTCAATGGTGATACCCCACCTGAAATACTATGTACAGTTTTAGAGGCTGCACCTCAGAAAGGACACAGACAGGATGGATGCATTTCAGAGGATGGCAATTTAAATGGTGCAGAGGTTGCATGAGAAACCCTATGTAGAGACTCTGAGGCATCTCAGCATGTACAGCCTGGAAGAGAGGAGAGCAAGAGGTGACTATAGAGACCTGCAAGTAACCCACAGAGGTGCACAGAGTGCAGGAGCAGAATCTCTTTCAAATGAGTAAGAACACCAAGACCAGGGGGCATGCAATGAATCTGGAGGGGTGGGAGGAAATGCTTCTTCACTGAAGGGGTGGCAGATGCTTGGAACAGACTGCCAGTGGAAGTGGAGATGAAAACAGTGGGGAGCTTCAAGCATGCGTGGAATAAACATAGAGGTATATTAGAAAATAGGCAGGGAGGCACGAGGATCACCAGAGACCAGTTAGGATGTATGGAAACAGATTAAGCAAGGAACATCGGGGCAGACTGGGTCCAAGTGATCCTTTTCTGCCAACAAATACTGTGTTTCTATATATGGAAAAGAAATGGTATAATCTACATAAAAATGGAACAAGGTTACATAGCAGCTCTGTTGCAGCTTCATGCAAACTGCCATTAGGTAGTGGCTTCATTTTCTACCCCTTCTGTGCTACTGTGATTCCACTCAACCTATGTAAACTCAGTTAGGAAGGGGATCTATGACCCTGTCATCCCGTAGACCTGGGTTTGAATAGGCCAACTACTGATCTTTCATTTGAAGAGTTTCCAATGGCGCCCAGACATCCACTGCTGTCATTCCATTGCCTGCCCTTGCAGGGGTGCTCATGTTCATGTCATTTTGATGGGGTACCATGTACTCAGTATTGCCCTGATCTGCAACTGCCTGCCCAGTAGTGTTTTTTCCACTTTGTTTGTCACCTCATCAATCCCACTGATCCCCATCTTGACCAGGTCCCCTGCCTAGTCACCCGACCTCCCTGGGGCTTCGCTTCTACCCTGCGTCCCGACAGAGGACCTGATATGAGGTGCCCAGTTGTTGGTGTGGAGCCTGTGAGGGAGCAGATCATCACTGTGCCACAGTCAGAGGGGTTTTCCCCTCTATTTTCTCCCTTGGGGGCCCATGCAGGTGCAGTGCATGATGTGTGTCCTCAGCCTCCATGACCAGGCCTCCCCCAACATCTGGGCATGGAGTCCCACTCCCATGCTGCTTCACAGTGTTACCACCTAGATTCCTCTAAATGTCAGTCAAGCCATGGGACAGACATTCCCCCCCCCCCAGAGGATGGAGAGCTTTCCTACGATCCTCAATCCCACCTCCCCAGCCAGCCATCAAGTGACCCAAGTCTGCTTCATAACCCAGGTCACTGGTATGGCAGCAGTGAGGCACTCATTATCTCAGTCTGTCATGCCATTGGGCTGGCTTCCCCAGCAGGTTTAACATAAGTCCTGTTTCTGCAAGATTAGTCCCCCCAAAACAAATGTCAACACCATTTGCCAAGTATTAGTACTATGGTAGGGGTTGCAACATCACTTGGCCAGCTTTTTAAGAAATGGGGGAAGAGTGTTGACTGCATTGTATGTGGGCTCAGAAGCAGTACTGGGCAATTATATTTACTGCACATGTAAAAAAGAAGAAAATGCATGTGATATATACCAAAGGCACAATCCCATGCCTAAATCTCCACTTTTTAGTCCCCTTACTGAGTGAAGAGGAAATGTTTTCGCCTTTACTCCCCAACTTTTTTTTCTCTTTTTTGGTATAAAATAAGATGGATGTTAGTGTTTTTGTGTTTTTTCCCCTTTTATTATGGTTACTCCCCAGGGTGAGCAGAGAATTGAAGGAGTAGTTGGCCGCACCCTTGACAAGGCTCTTCAACTTGTCCCTGGATATGGGGACAGTGCTGGAGGACTGGAAGAGGGCAGACATAGTGCCTTTACATAAGACAGGAAGTAAGGAGGTGAATGGGAACTACCGACCTGTCAGCCTCACGTCAGTGGTGGGGAAGGTAATGGAGGCATTAATCAAGGAGAGGGTGGTGGCTTACCTGGAGGACAGTGGCTTGCAGGACAGCAGAGAGCATGGCTTTAAAAAGAGTAATTCTTGCCAGACAAACCTAATTCAGTTCTTTGATTGGGTGACTCAGGTGATTGACCAGGGGGGTGATGGACGAGGCCTATCTGGACTTCAGTAAGACACTGTCCCCAATAGGAGGCTGGTGAGCAAGAGGGAAAGCCTGGGGTTGGGTGGGAAAATAACAAGCTGGGTGGAGGCCTGGCTATCAGGAAGAACTCAGAGAGTGGTGCTAAATGGGGTGCACTCCGGGACAGCGAGGGTGAAAAGTGGAGTGCCACAGGGGTCAGTTTTTGGTCTGCTTATCTTCAATATCTACATCTGTGATATTGCTGAGGGTTTGAGGGGGAGAGTGTGCATATTTGCTGATGATACAAAAATATGCAATAGGGTGGACACCCCAGGGGGCAGTGGAGGACATGAAGGAGGACTTAAAGACGTTTGAAAAATGGTCTGGGATGTGGCAGCTGAAATTTAATGCCAAGAAGTGCACTGTGATGCACTTGGTAAGTAGGAGCAGAAGAACAGGATACATCCTAGGTGGAGAGGAAATCAAAGTAACAGATCAGGAGAGGGATCTGGGGACCATAATCTCCTCGAACCTTAAGGTAGAAATTCAGTGTAGCAGGGTGGCAGGAAAGGCCAGTGGAATGTTGGCATACATAGGCAGGGGCATTACTAGCAGAAAGAGTGAGGTAATAATGCCCCTTTGCAAAGCCATGGTGAGGCGGCACCTGGAGTATGGGGTTCCGTTCTGGAGGCCACATCTCTGCAAGGATATAGATGCGTTGGAGAGGGTTCAGAGAAGGGCAGCCAAGATGGTGCAGGGTATGCAGGGAAAGTCATACGAGCAGAGGTGTAAGGAGCTGGATCTGTACACGCTGGAGACAAGGAGGGAAAGGGGAGACATGATTGAAACTTTTAAATATGTAAAGGGGCTCAATAAAGTGAGAGAAAAGAGTTGACTTAAGAGGAAGGAGGGGGCCAAAACTAGAGGGCACAGCCTCAGACTGCAAGGAAAAAGATACATGGGCATTGTGAGAGGGCATTTCTTCTCGGAGAGGGTGGTGGAGCCCTAGAACAGACTACCAGACAGAGTAGTGGGGGCTAAATTGGTGGATGAATTCAAGAGGGCATGGGACAAGCATATGGGGCTGAGTATCGGGGGAGGGCCGGGGCTGGCAAGGAGGGGGAGGCGTGGGAGGGAAAAAGGGCAGACTAGATGGGCTGGTATGGTCTTTTTCTGTTGTCAAGCTTCTATGATTCTATAATTATATGTGCAATGGAATGCTATGATTAACAGGTTTCATAAATGTGTTCGGTTTTAGTACTATTTGTATCTTTACTACTATGCATATAACAAGTAAGCAATAAAACACATGAGATTATAAATACATTCATTCAAAAAATTGTTTTTAATTAAATTAATAGGCATGGAAGAAAAATAGTCCCAAAACTTTGAGATGGGTGAGGAAACTGACATGCGTAGGATCAAAGGCAGGTGCTTTCCAGGCATAATGAGCTTATTTAGTTCTATTAATTTTACAGTGTTGTCTTGTTTAAAAACGAGAATTTGGAACACACTGCTCTGCAGTGCAGTGGGGTGTGTGTGCGGAACAAGCATGCAGTATGAAAGGCATTCACTTTTGGGGTATAATGAACTTATTTTGTGCTTGTACTTAAAAAATGATGTCTTTATCAGATTAACCAGTTGTCTTAAACAGGGGCAGAGAATGTGCCTGAAGACAGACAGTTTGTAGTCCCCTAGAGGTGGAAGCATGCATGAGCAAAGGCCGGGTAAGACTGGGACTGAGTGACTGTCCCGCCAGCAGAACGCTACTATCTTGGGTAGCGCAAATCATGAAAATACCGTTGGTCTGCCTTTCAACTGTACAGTCCCTGTGTCAAGCGAGTGGAGTGCAGAGGTACTGCAATGCCACATGACTCACAAAGTGAGTACATTTTACTGGAAGAATATTCATTTACTAATTATCACTCCTACATTCACAATGCTTATTGTAACAAAAATTAGAATAAGGCACTGAATTGAACTACTATGGTAGCAATTGCGAAGAAAAAAATGGCGGTATTTCAGTTTGCCAAAATTCTGATAGGATCAATAATTTACAATACCATTCTGAAATTTGTCCACTGAAACTAGATCTTGTTACTCATAGTGCATTAAATAGAGAATAATGGATGAAGAAGTGTGTGATATGAGAATATAATTAATGGTTTCCTCTTTTTCCCATAGGGAAACAGTGGTGTAATTTGCCATTATAAAGGACCGTTTATAATGGCAAACACGCATACGGTTTTCCCCACTCTGCACATGCACCTCCTCGCGCTCCTTAATTCTTGATTGCCATCTTCTTCCCAACAGCAGACCCAACATGTAAAGAAACTGCCACGAACACTCGGCAGTAAGTAAAATTTCAACTAAACTTTTGATGTTCCTCATTTTTACTGCCTCGACCTCCCTCACAATAGTCAGACAAATGTTTAAAATAAAAGTGAAAGCTGACTGCGCGCCATGATGTGATTGGATTGCTAAGGCACAGCAGCCTTTTTTCTTTTATATAATTGCTGAGGAGGAAAAAGAGAAAACCAACAATTACATAAAATAAAATATGGGTCTGGGTGTGTGAAAACTCAAATTTACACACACCCTTGGGGTTCGATGCTATGCATAAGCCCCTCGGGTGTGTGTAAATTCTCGTTACACACCCAGACCCATACTTTATTCTCTATTTAATGCACACCCGAGGTGTGGGATGCTACATAAACCCCGAGGGCTAAGCCCGAGGTGTTTATCAAAGTATCCCACTCCGAAGGTGTGTATTAAATTCTCATATGCACATTTCCCCATCTTTTATTTTATATAATATACTGGGGAGCAATTTTTTCCAGCTGAAGTGCTCTGAACCCACCCCCCCATATCACAGTCACACAGATAGTCTCTCTTTCTCCACAGGCACACAGTCTCTCTTTCTTTCTGCACACACACACACACACACACACTTTCTCTCTTCATCCTAGAAATCCTACTGTGGCACCTAGGAGCTCCAAATGCAGCAGCAGCAGCTTACACAGCTCTCCATATTCCCAGCCTCCAACTCCAGAATCCTGAGCTGTGCAGCCATCCCCAGTCATTCTCCCTCTTGTCCCACAGCACATTCTGCTCCCAGTTTATTGTTTTTTTAAACTTGCAGCTGAAATCGCGAACACAATTACGATCGCACTTACAGACCTGTTCCTGCTGACGGTGTGTGTCGCTTGAAGCTGGTGAATCACAGGCTCAACCAGATAGTTTATAAAAAATGTACATTTAAGGTAGGGTCTATGAGATACATAGAAAGATTAAGAAAAGAGGAGGAATGGGATCTTACTACAGCAGTTCCTCACTAACTAAGATAGGGAACTGCCATATTTTATAAACTGTTTAGCCCGTCCAGACACACAACGGAAGCCAATGAGGGAGTGCTCCCTTTTGATAGATGAAATGCAAGAATGTCATAACAACTGACTGGTTGTTACGGGAAATAACAACTGGCTGAGCCTATATGAAAAATTGCTCACCAGTTATTAGACTTTCATAATGCACTATAAGTAACCAATCAAAATGATTTCTTTTACAATACTTTTTTAGAAGTATTTGTGTATCTATATGATGATGACATTGATTGTACTAATGTATAGCTTTATACTGAACTTCAACTCATCAAGTTCACCTGCAGAGTTGCAGTTGAGTAATGACAATAAGCATTCGGCTTCAGGGCAGTTCTAGAGGCCACTGGAATGCTCCCCCCAACCAAAAAATAAATGTGAGTACCCCTGCCAGAGTAGAAACAGAAGCAAACAAAGGTGTAGCTGCTAGCTGATGCACCAGGAAAGACACCACATACTAATTAGGGGGTCCTACATATGATGCCTACGCACCGTGGAAACCTGGTGCATAGGCATTGCTATGTATGAATGCCACAGAGCAGGGGTCCAGTGACATTCATGAATGGGTTGCAACTGAGCAATACATTGGATCCCTTAGCCATGTGGACAGCAATGTGCTGGGGTGTGTGCCTGCACTATGTGCCATTCACTAAGGTGCATAGTGCAGCGCACAGGGGGCACAGGAGATTGCAGGTTATGCCGGGGGGGATCCTGCCATTGCCACACTATGCACTCAGCCCTGCCCACACAGCGGCCCCAGCAGCAGTGGTGCAGCCCCGCATACACACATGGCAGCCCCCACCTCGACATGTGAAATGCATCCCTCCACATACATGGCATCCCCGTAAGTGTTGTTCCCCCGGGCATCCACCTGGAAACCATTTGCATGCCCACCCCACTGGCCACAGACATGCCACATCCCCCCAGTCCTGAAGTAGGCAAAATAGGCATTACCGGTAACATGTGTTAGGATCCCATTCAAGTAGATCTTCTAGGAATGGTATGCCATCATTCTGTACCTGAGGTTCCATGTCTTCCTACAGGCTATGAGAAGTAATGCTCGACAGTGACAGGGCATCAGATGTGGTCCAGTGAATGTCATAGCAAGTGTTGAAGGACATGTTCAGAATATGAAGCAGAGCAATGAGAGGATGGGCAGAGCATTGGAGATGTATAAAAGACCATTGTGTAGGCCATGTGGTTAGCATGCTTGATGGATTCTTGCTATAGACCTTGTCATCCTACCTGCCCTCCATTGGTGTGCAGTGGACCCCTCAACCCCCCATGGCACCAACAGCACCCCCATCCCCCATGCCAGCCCATCAGAGCTGCCGTTTGGGATGGCCAGCAGCTCAGCCCTCCTCACACCTCCTTGGATGCCAGCTGTCCAAGTGATGCTGAGAGCATGCCCCTATATATAGGTAGTGCACTTCCAGCATCTGTAGAACAGCTGGTCGCTGCAGAGGTGTGAGGAGGGCTGTGCCACTGGCCATCCAGGGCTGTAGCACTGATGGGCTGGTATGGGGGATGGGGGCTGTTGATGCTGCTGGGGTCCACAGGCCACCTCTGCTATGCTGGGGGTACTGGGTCATAGGCTGGGTATGTGTGGACTGGGGCATGTGCGGGGGGTCAGTCCTCATGTCTGGGGGTGGCTATGGTACCGTGCACTTGTTCCAGGGTCAGGGCAGTCATGTGGTGGGGTGGGGATCTGCTGCTGTTTCAGGGTTGGGGCAGTCATGTGGTGAGGAGAGGGGGTCTGTTACTGTTCCTGGGACAGGGTAGGCATGTACGGGGGGTGGCTGTGGACCACCAGGGGCAGTGGAACCTGGCCAGTGGGGCATGGCTGCGAGGGTCTGGGTGCCTGCAGGTGCTATTCATCCATCCAGATCCACACTGTCCCACATAGATAATCCACCTACGAACCAGGATGGACATCCCATTGATTGCTTGCCTGGGTCCACAACTCCTCCCTGGACACCCTACAGAGTCCTGTGTGCCACGGGGGTGGTGCAGTGGACAGATGATGTCCATTAGTGAATACCATCCTGTGTGCACCTGTCCACAGGTGTGGACCTATGCGGGTATTGTACGTACCTTCAGCATGCATTTCCCACCCGTTGGTCCTTAGGCACCTAAATCTGCAGCATCTTAATTTAGTGACAATAAGCTCCCCAAATTAAGCAGAGAATTAGGCAACAAAAATATTACATGCCATAAAATGCATATATACAAATGAAAATAACCCTCGGTGTGGCCCATACACCCTGGCGCTTCACTGTGACTCCAGCTTCATCAGGTGGCAGCTTACGAAAGAAGTAGGCTGTTGGTTAACTAGGATCTGCAACTTATCCAATAGGTAGGGGAAACAGGCTGACTGGGTGGGCCAAGCGGTCCTTATCTGCTGTCAAAGTCTATGTTTCTATGTTTCTATTGCCCCTTGAGGCTCAGCTCCTTGTTTTTGATATGGGAAAGAGAGGAGGGAGAGGAAAAGAAAACTTGCTGCTTTCAAGGAAAAAAAAAAAACAAAATTGGGCACACATTCTGTCAGCCCTGCTTTGACCCATTTCTGGTCCTACAGATCGAACCGGCCAATACCCGACCAGTCCAAATCTGTGACAAGACCTGGTGGGCACCCTTTCTCATTACTGAACAGCAGTGTCTGTGTTTCAGAAGAGCAGTGGGTGACACTCCCTCACCCTTGAGCTATATTTAAACTATGCATGCCCAAGTATGCCTCAGATGCTTGGATTATTATTCTGGTCACATAGTTACTTTTTCCCCTCCCACCTGGTCCGTACTCTTTGCAGCTGCACAATTGTTTTCATCAGTCCCTTTGTTTGTTGTCCTGTTGTTTGTTTTCTTGTTGTTTGTCTCCTTTTGTGTTCACCTTTCAACTGGCCCTGCTGACACTGACACCTGTGGCATCTGGTTGCTTGTTACTGGTGTCCCTGGGCTTTTGACTCCTGTTCATTGTTTCCTCCTAGCGTGTGCAGCTTTCAGTTTCCCATCCTGGGTAATGCCGGCATTATTTTCCACTACCACTCATTCAATATTGCTATGCTCCATTCCTCATTCCCATGGCTGTGTTTTGCTACCTATGTCTGTTCCCTTCGCTTTTCACCAGCGTTTGTGTCTTTCCTCTGCTCTCCTCAGTGGCTACCCCTGTTCTATTCCTGGGTTCCCTGTTTACTTGTTGTCTTGGACTGCTTTCAGCTAGCCCCACTTTTCCTCACATTTCTGCTGAATTGCTTATGACTGGTACTATTGCTGTTTTGTTGTTCTTATGCCTCAGTCTATTATGCCTGCTGCCCCCTTCCTCTTGCTGTTTGCCTATAGTTCTTTATTGTGTTCAGTGTTTATCTGGACAATTGCTCTTCAGTTACTGCCATTTATAACTAGTGTGCCATGTTGTATCAGCCTAGCCGGCTACCGATTTATGCCCGGTGTGGTCCTGCTTTATCACATCTCCTTACAAAGAAAAAACAGCACACACACCAAGTTTGTCCAAAATAAAAAATGGAATGCGCTGCCTAGGGGGCTGGTGGAGGCAGAGACAGTGGAGGGGTTCAAGAGGGGGTGGGACAGGTACAGGGGAAGGGTTCTGGAAGCAAAATCCAATGCAGCGAGAATATCCGGAACTGGGAAGGGAGAAGCCAGAGAAGGCGACGGGGGCAGCAAGGCGAGGGGGGCAGCAAGGTGAGCTCTCAGGGTAGGGGCTGACCAAACGAGCAGACACGAAAGAATGTTAGGCCTATTCTGCTGGCATTTTAGTATGTTAGTATGTTAATGCATAAGAGAAACACTTGTCAGACTGCCCCTACCTATCGCCACCAATGTGGCTTCTTTGGTGGGGGGGTACCTGATGGGTAGCACTCCCATTTTCATACCCCACAGTTAACAATGAATCAAGTATTCATTAACTACAGAGTGCTAAATGTGTGAATGAAAGATTACTAAAGTGCAAAATGAACATCCCAAAACTAGAGATGTGCAAGGCTGGAAACATTTGCTTCATGGATTAATTTACAAATTCCTCATTTTGCAAATTAATCTGCCACGTGAAGTTGGAATTTCATGACACTGACAAGATGCGAAGTTGCAACTTTGCCAGCGGAGTTAGGGAACTCCACCAGTGGAGTTCAAACTTCACATTTTGTGGAGGTTTTTTTTTGCAGTGTCTAGTGGTCCCCCCGCTGATCTCCACCCCATGTAGAATAAAATTCCCTGGTGTCTAGTGGTCACCCCCCCCCGCAGATCGCCAGCCCAAAGTAAAATTAAATTCCCTGGTGTTTAACAGTTCCCCTGGCTGATTGCTGAATTCCTTGGTGTCTAGTGCCCTCCCTGCTAATCACTGGCGCGATGTAAAATCATATTCCCTGGTCTCTAGTGGTCCCCCTCCACCGATCAGTGGCCCGATGTTGAATAAAATTATACTTCCCTGGTGTCTAGTAGAACTCCATCCATATCCCCAAAGGCTGTCCATTCCCTGGTGTCTAGCAGACCCCCCACCCCCTCACCCTGGCAGGTAATGCCCCACCATCCTGCTCCCCCCATACCAACCCCTAGCAGGTGACCGGCACAGCCCTCTGTTCTCCATCATGGTTGGCCACCCTACTGAGCTGTCAATGAATGAGTGCATACTTGTACAAGCATGTGCTCATTCATTGTCAGCTTGTGTGCATTCATTGAGCTCTTTCAGCTCTGTTGGCAGTGCAGACAAGAGTGGAGGGCTGTTTTAGTCATCGGTGGGGGTGTTGGCATGGGGGATCCACTGTGCCGTTCCCCCCTACCATCATGACCCCCCACTGGCAACTGGAACATCCCTTCTCACTTGTTTGCACTGCCAACAGAGCTCAATGAATGAGTGCGAGCTGGCCTGTCTGTCAATGAATGAGCGCATGCTTGTACAAGTACGCGCTCATCTCATTCATTGACAACTCAGCCGGGTGGCTACTATGGTGGAGAGTGGAGGCCTGTGCAGGTTACCACTTGGGATCAGGGTTGGGGGTGGGGTGGGGATAGGGAGTCCGCTAGACACCAGGGAATGGACAACCTTTTGGGATAGGGAAAAGGGAGGGGGGCCACTAGACACCAGGGAAGTATAATTTTATTCAACATTGGGCCAGCAATCTGTGTGTGTGGGGGACCATTAAACACCAGGGAATTTAATTTTACATTGGGCTGGCAATCGGCAAGGGGAACCACTAGACACAAGGGAATCTCATTTTACATCAGGCTGATGATCAGTGGGGGTGGAGGGGCACTAGACACCAGAGAATTTTATTTTACATCGGGTTGGCGATCGGGATGGAAGCTGTCCAGAGGAGGGCAACTAAAATGGTGCAGGGTCTGCACCGGAAGACATATGAAGAGAGACTTAAGGAGCTTAATATGTATAGCCTCGAGGAAAGGAGGGAGAGGGGAGACATGATAGAAACTTTCAAGTACCTCAAGGGAATCAACAAAGTCCAAGAGGGTAGCATCTTTCAAAAAGGGTGTGCAAGAACAAGGGGCACAATTTGAAGATAGAGGGGTGGCTCAGAGGTAATTTAAAGCAAGTGTTTTTTTCACAGAGAGGTTGTGAATGCATGGAACGGCCTTCCGGAGGCTGTGGAGTCAAAAACAGTGGTGGAATTCAAGCATGCATAGGACAGTCATAAGGCAATTCTAGGGGGTTGGGGTAGGAAGAAGTAGGCTGCTGGTTAACTAGGATCTGCAGCTTATCCACTAGGTAAGGAAATGGGCAGACTGGGTGGGCCAAGTGGTCCTTATCTGCCGTCAAATTCTATGTTTCTATGTTTCTATGGTGGGGAGGAGCAACTAGACACCAGGGAAAGATCGGGCTGCTGATTGGTGGGGGGATTCACCATTTGTAATTTCGCCTTGCTTTTGGTTTCTTTACGTGCAATTTGCACTAAAAAAAAACAAAACAAATGCAAGGCAAAGTTACAAATGACAAATTTCCTATTAAACAGGAAAACTTCACAAAATGATCTGCAGAGATGAATCTGGTGACTTTGTCAGAAATTGGCCAGCGAATTAAAACTTCATTGCATCTCTACCCAAAACATCGGCCTCTGCACCCTGGAGCATTTAACTTCCTTATTATTGGTCAACCAGTTATTAAATCCCAAATATTTTAAGCATGTGCAATTCTAAGGTAATGATTCAGGGAGAGCAAATCAGTATACCTGAGATTGCAGTGACGGGTGGGGGAGGGGGGGGTCAAACAGGACAGCAGCAATTCAGTAGTGTCCAAGTGGTAAATTTTGCAATTTCCAGTTGTATAACACATTTCTAAGATCCCATCCTGAACTATCTTAAGCTGGACATTAAGTATTATACTAAAAGTTTTGTGAAATTGAAAAGGTTCAGCACAAAATTACTGCGACCTACAGGTAGCAAAAATGTCATTAAACAATGCATTGAAATTGCTATACAATATTAACAATCGCAATCCAGTAACATTTCATATTTCAGCACAAATGGATCCCTCATGATTTAGATATTTGATGTTTCGGGATGTTAATTTGCACTTTAGTAACACTTCATTTACATACTTGTTATTTTGTTTGAGCTTGGTATGTGTGTGTGTGCTTTTTTTCTTTTATAATCAGTTAATTATTGCATAGCAGTATGTTTGGGAGGCAGGTGTGCTCTTCCTCTTTTTGCTACAATTTCTCCTACCTCAGATATTAGTTTGCTTACCAGTCTATCCTATTTTCTTTATGGGCCCTCATGGTCTCTTACATTAGGAGGCCTTATGTGCACCAGTTACCACTGAAGCCTGCTCTTGGAAGGTGGAGACCTCACTGACTGGGGATCCTTTTGGCCATGTGGACTCACTCGGTGACATCTCATGACATCCTCCCTAGCCAGCATCTTCAGGGTAGGATTCTCGCCATGGGAGCCCCATTAGCCATGCAGATTGATTTAATGGCACCATCAGGTGTTTTATTCATGGACTTTGCTTCCTGAGGGTGAAACAGTCTTCATGGCAGTCTCTTGGGTTATACAGATCAATGCAGCAACATCTCTTAAAGTAAGTATCCCTGCCTTTGCTTACAAGTCGCCTGATCTGTCTCTGTTCCCTTTTCCTTTTATTTTCTTTAAGCATAGGCTCTTGAAGTGATGAGGCTGGGTGACCTTTGTTCAGTATTTGATACTGTCCTCTAATCACACCATGCGGGCAGGGTTCCTTTTCGAGACATGAGAGGGCCTCTTTAGCCTCATCTGAACACTCAGCAGCACCTCAGGGTGTTATCCCATTACAGTGACAGAGTGAGAGAGCTTCTTCAAAAGTTTCTCCCAGTATTGGGTGTCAAAGCCATAACTAATGTTACCCCCAACCTGAAGGGATGATGGCCTAGGCCTCGATTCCCCAGAGGTTTCCTCTACTAGGGTTTTATTCTCTTATAGGTCATTATAGTATAGATTTTCCACTGAGAGCTGGCTCTGGGTGGTGGATACCTCATTTATTTTCAGGCTGTCCTCATACTGGCTGCATCTCTCTTCTTGTTTGAATGAATGTGTTACGTCTGTCAATGGTGTACTGTTGTGCCTTCTTCCCTAATGTGCCTGGTCTTGTGGACCTTATTCCTGCAACAACTTAAGGGGTTATTTATGGCACCCCATCAGGGTGGTTGCCCCTATAGCAGGAAAAGAGAGAGAAGGTATGGCAAAGTTCAAGCAAGTTGCATAGGCAGTCACATACTATTACTTCAGTCGTCCTGTTCAATCCTAAAACCAGTCTTACATAAGGAGTCCAATAACCTTTTGAATTGAAAGGCTGTGCTTGTGGTTCAGAGGAGCAGTGTGCAACACTTGCCATGCCCCCCCCCCAGTGGTATTTAAACCACGCATGCTGAAGCATCCCTCAGACACTCTGATTCTTGTTGCACTATCCTGCTGTCCTGCTCCTGTAACCTCTATGTCTCCTTGTGATTGAACCTTCTTCCCTAAGGTGCCTCTGGTCACAGGTACTGAACCTCCATGACACCTCAGTTGGCTGCAACCTTCTGTGAGAGTTCCTGCATCCATAAGGCACCCAGACAAGGCGTCAGTCCCTGTAGCAGGGACAGAGAGAGCGTGTAAGACAGACTTCAGACGTGTTGCGCAAGCTGTCACACATTACTTCACTCCTAATGTTCAGTCCTAAAATCAGTCCTATATAAGGAGCTTTGAACCTTGGAATTCTGATGCCATGACACCGTCCTGCACCGAAGTTCTCATTCTATTGTATGGTACTATAATAAGGATCATATTCTGTAACTTTTCCAGCTTGGTCACTAACAGAAAACTTCTTTCTCTTGGTAACTGAATTATGTTTTGCAGCTTGGTGACTTTTGTATGTGGTTTCAGTATAGGTTCTGTGATGTTTAAATGATGAGATATGGGTCAGAAAGAGATGCATATAGCTAATTGGTTAGTCACAGCTGTGCGTTCACGCTTAATTTAATAAGTTCCACCAGTCAGTCAGTCTTCTAGGCACAGGCACTTTTCTCTCAGATGTCTCTTTGATATCAGTGTGTCTGAATGCAATAAAATGCTGTTGCAGAGAAACAGTGGCATTCACTTGCATAAACTTTTACATAGTGGCTCTTTGAGTACTGTATGGTGTGGACCCTATCATAATGTCCCAGTCTTTCTCTGTTCATTTTAACTCAGTGTCACTAATCTCACAGTGAAGCAACATCCTGCAAATATTTATTCATATGAACTCCAGACTAAAGGTGTCACTGCCATGTCGCTTGTACAGTTTGGAGAAATCCAGTATTTTCTGTTTTTTATGTTGCTTGCACGCATGTGCAAGAAACATAGTGCCATCATCGGAGATTTCGGAGGTGTGTCACCTCCTCCTCCAATTCAGTCAGTGTGCTGGCAGGTGCGGCCCCTGTAAGCCAATGCATTTTGGAGCTGTCTATGACACGCTCCAAAATGCAGTGGCATACAGTTGAAAGGGGGAGCTACGCTTCAGTGAGCACCGATAAGATATCGGCTGCTCACGCGCAGCCCCCCAGACACACGAGGCTTGCACGCCCGCACACACTGTATAGCCGACGGGTGCCCAATCCCCATCGGCTGAGCTGCTCCCCAGTAGTAGGTGCCACGCTGAGCCCACCCCAGCATGGCAAGCAGTCCCTTTGGCCGACGGGGTGCCCAATCCCGTCGGCAAACTCTCAATGTCCTTGTGCCATGCTGGGAGCCCACCCAGCATGGCAAACGTCCACACGCGTCTTTTTTTTTTTAAACCTGTAAACGCAAAACGCTCACAGCGCCTCCCCAGCTCCTCCCCAGCCCGCACCCACCCACTGCGCACCCAGCCTCCCCACACCCCTCATCCCATACTTACCTCCGACTCCGCACAACGATCTTCGTGGACCGGGAACACGTCTGCACTCTTCAAAGCCGACCAGCGAACTGAGGAAATGCCAGTAAGTTGTATAATGGAATAAAAGGGTTTTTCAACTTTGATGCATATCTCAGGCATTTTGGGAATTTTGGCACAAACTTTCAACATGGGGTTTTTGGGACCCCTTCTCATGAATGATGTCACTGTCATGGCGTTATTCAGGCCCGAAGGGTGATTTCGCGCAGTGACTGCACAGTGACTGCGAAATCACCCTTTGGGCTGAATACCGCCATGACAGTGACATCATTCATGAGAAGGTCCCCAACCATGTGAAAATGGTGCCAAAATTCCAAAAAATGACTGTTTTACGAGCGTGCGTTGCGCAGTTCCTACGCGGGCTCGTAAGTTCACGAAATTTCAATATTTTCACTCCAGATTTTCAACATGGCCATTTTACCACACCTTCTTATGAGTAGTATAGCTGTCATTTTTCACATCTCACCCAAAATGTGTTTCCACCCATGTAGTGCAGAATGGCGCAGTAGGTGTGCGAAATCAATGTATGGGACAAATTAAGAAAATCACAGTGACACTGTTCATGAGCAGAGGTCTTAAAATGGCTATGTTGAAAATTTGGTGAAAAAATTCCTAAAAATGACTGTTTTACGAGCGTGCGTTGTGCAGTTCCTACGCAGGCTCGTAAATTCGCAAATGTTCAATATTTTCACTCCAGATTTTCAACATTACCATTTTACCACACCTTCTTATGAGTAGTACAGCTGTCATTTTTCACATCTCACCCAAAATGTGTTTCCACCCATGTAGCGCACAATGGCACAGTCGGTGTGCGAAATCAATGTATGGGACACATTAAGAAAATCACAGTGTCACTGTTCATGAGCAGAGGTCTTAAAATGGCTGTGCTGAAAATTTGGTGAAAAAATTCCTAGAAATGACTGTTTACTAGTCTGTGTTAAGCAGTTCCTACGCACGCCAGAAGTTTGCGAATTTTCAATATTTTCACTCCAGATTTTCAACATTGGCATTTTATCACACCTCCTCATGAGCAGTACAGCTGTCATTTTTCACATCCTGCCCAAAACATGTTTCCGCCCATGTAGCGCACAATGGCGCAGTCGGTGTCCGAACTCAATGTATGGGACACATTAAGAAAATCACAGTGATACTGATCATGAGCAGAGGTCTTAAAATGCCTGTATTGAAAATTTGGTGAAAAAATTCTAAAATGACTGTTTTACGAGTGTGCGTTGCGCAGTTCCTACGCATCGTAAGTTTGCGAATTTTCAATATTTTCACTCCAGATTTTCAACATTGCCATTTTACCACACCTCCTCATGAGCAGTGCAGCTGTCATTTTTCACATCCTGCCCAAAACATGTTTCCGCCCATGTAGCGCACAATGGCGCAGTCGGTGTGCGAACTCAGTGTATGGGACACATTAAGAAAATCACAGTGTCACTGTTCATGAGCAGAGATCTTAAAATGGCAATGTTGAAAATTTGGTGAAAGAATTCCTAAAAATGACTGTTTCAATTAATAGTCTTGCACAGTTCCCACATACACTTCAGTAGGTTTGCGAATTTTCAATATTTTCACTCCAGATTTTCAACATTGCCATTTTACCACACCTCCTTATGAGCAGTACAGCTGTCATTTTTCACATCCTGCCCAAAACATGTTTCCATCCATGTAGCGCACAATGGCGCAGTCGGTGTGCAAACTCAATGTATGGGACACATTAACAAAATCACAGTGACACTGATCATGAGCAGAGGTCTTAAAATGGCTAGTGTTGAAAATTTGGTGAAAAAATTCTAAAAATGACTGTTTCTGGCGTGCATTGTGCAGTTCATGCGGCTCGTGGTTCGCAAATTTTCAATATTTGCACTCCAATGACTTCCAAATACCTAAACAGCACATAGAAGCAAGCAACATTCGGCATTGACAAATGCTTGTTTATTCTGGTTAGGGCCTTGTGTCTGAGCACACTTTTTATTACGTTAATTGTAAATTATTTATTTTTTTCTCTGCCTTTATGAACAATGCATCCCCTACTCCCCTTCCCTACTCTCCTCTCTCCCCCTTGTTCTGCTCATATCCCTGTCTTTACCACCTCCACTTGCTCACTACTCATCTATTCCTAATAACTCTCCCAACTCCATCAGTTACTAACTCCAGTCCCCCTGCCCACATCCATGCTCTCACTCCTTCCCCCATTTAAAATATGGTCTCACTCTACCGGTACTCCTCATGTGGTTTTGATAACAGTGTCCACTTTCACAGCAATTCTCCAACTTATTCTTCCTCACTCATCCACTCCCTTCACTTATCTTCGCAGCCCCAGCCCTTTGGAATTCTCTACCCAGTCGGCTTTGGGAGTGCGCGACCGTGGGGAGTTTAAACAGGCACTAAAGACCTATTTATGGAGCAGGGTATACTGTGACTAATAAGGTTAATTCTTGGATTTTACTGTGTATTTATTATTGCTGTTTTATCTGTTGTTTTAAGTTATGTAACGCGCCTTGACATTTAAAAGGTGCATAATAAATAAAGATATTATTATTATTATTATTCTCCTTAAAACTTCCAACCTACTCGCCAGCCCCTTCAAAATCCCCATAGCTCCACTTTCTTATACTTGCTCTCCTCTTGCTCTTCGTCGGGGATATCTACCCCAACTCAGGCCCTATTTCCTCTAGCTCCTCTGGTGATTTCTCCTCTACTACCTCCCCCTGCTCTTCTCTCAGCCCTCCCAAAGGCTTTAAAGATCCTACATCTAAACACCTGCAGCTTGTTGCAAAAAATAGACCAGACTCAGACCATGGTTTCACTCTAAAACCAGACATTTTAATCATCTCAGAAACTTGGCTAAAGAGCACTGTCCCTGACCACTCAGTCTCCATTCCTGGCTACTCACTGCTAAGACAAGACCGTGCTGGCAGGAGTAGTAGTGAGGCCATTTATGTCCTAGCCTCCATCCATAGAACATAGAAACATAGACTTTGATGGCAGATAAGGACCACTTGGCCCACCCAGTCTGCCCGTTTCCCAACCTATTGGATAAGCTGCAGATTCTAGTTAACCAACAGCCTACTTCCAGCAACCCCCCACTATAATTGCCTTATGTCTGTCCCATGCATGTTTGAATTCCCCCACTGTTTTAGACACTACAACCTCTCCAGGAAGGTGGTTCCATGCGTCCACCACTCTCTCCATGAAAAATAATTTCTTCACATTACCCCTGAGCCGTTCCCCTCTAACTTTAAACTGTGCCCCCTTGTTCTTACACATCTCTTTTTCTGAAAGATGCTACCCTCCTGGACTTTGTTGATTCCTTTGAGGTACTTAAAAGTTTCTATCATGTCCCCTCGTTCCTCCTTTCATCAAGGGTATACATATTAAGCTCTCTCAGTCTCTCTTCATATGGTTTCTGATGTAGACCCTGCACCATTTTAGTTGCCCTCCTCTGGACTGCTTCCATCCTGCCTATGTCCTTGCATAGATGAGGTCTCCAAAACTGCACGCAATCCAATATTCCATCATCTACTCATCCTCCAATCCTGAGACCCATGATGACCTAGCTATCCATGTGATCCTCCCCTTCACTCTCCCAATCTTCGTAGCTGGCATATACTGTCACCCAAATGTCCATCCTTCGGTCACGCTAGACATCCTAACCTCCATCACTTTCCTTGCTCACTCCGGGGAATTATTCATCCTAGGCAACTTCAATATAAATTGGTCGTCACCTAAAACTACCAAAACTAAAAACAAAATCAGAGCCCTAAACCTCTCCCAACTGATCTCTGAACCCACCCGACCAAACCACAAGACACAACAATACTCCCTACTCGACTGGGCCCTTACCTCCCACCCCCAGCACGTCATCATCTCTGGCATCTCCCCAATGCTCTCAGTGACCATAACCCAATAGTCATAGTTAGGAAAGTCCACAGAACTAAATCACCACACAAAACCATACAACTATGCTCTTTCAAGTTTCTAGACCTTAAACCTCTCCTGAGTAACCTTACCACTTCTGACTGGTCCCCCCTAACCTCCTTCTCCTCAGTTGATAAGACCCTTACCTACCTCAAAGAAATCTTTCTTGTGAACTGGAATGCCTTTGCCCCACTCAGACAAACCAGAGGCAGAAGTAACCACTTACCTTTGATGACCCCTGAACTTCTGGCCTGCTTCAGGGCTAGAGATCGAGCCTGGAAACGTCATAAAGCTACACAGCATCCTAGTGACCTCGCGAACTACTGCATGCTCTGAAATGCTTGCACCAGGGCTACAAGGTTAGCCAAGTCCAAATATTTCAAATCTGCCTTCATCACCAACATAAATTCCCCTTCAAAGTTATGGAAGGTGGTCCATGCCCTATTTAACCCCTCATCTTGCCCCCCCCGGTACATACAGTAAATAGCTCACTAGTGTTCGACCCACCAGCTGTAGCTGCGGAATTTAACTCCTACTATAACTCCAGTGCCACTGAGCTACTGAAATCCTCCCTCCTGCCCATCCCCCTCCCACTCTCTACCGGTGCCCCTCCACCACCCTCCCCGTCTCTTCTACTACTGTAACCCCAAATGATGCCCTAAGTGCCCTCCTCACCATCAACCCCTCTAAAGGTGCCTCCCCTGACGGCCTTGACACAAAACTCTTCTCCCTCTCTGCTTTGGCCATTGCCTACCCCCTCTCAATTATCCTAAATCTCTCATTCTCTACTGCCTTGGTCCCCTCTTCATGGAAACATGCTGTGGTCTTCCCTCTACCCAAATGGAGTGACCCCTCATCTCCTAGAAACTATCGCCACATTTCTCTCCTCCCTACCCTTGCCTAGCTTCAAGGACACATTGTCCTCTCCCAACTAACCTCTTTTCTGTTTGACACCTCCTTTTTCACCCCTTTCCAGTCTGGTTTCAAGAAAAACCACTCAACCACCACCCCCCTCTCTCCTACGGCTCACAGACGCCATCCTAACCAGGATGGACAATGGCCAAATTACCTCTGCCATTTTTGTCGATCTGACCAAGGCCTTCGACACCGTCTTTCACCCACTTCTCCTCAACTCACTTCCAGCAGCTGGCCTGTCTCCCTCCACCACAAACTGGTTCAAGGCCTACCCTATTGGCAGAACCCAATCAGTTAAGATATTGGATGTCACTTAACTTCCCCTTCCGATTAGCACTGGAGTCCCCCAGGGCTCTGTATTAGGGCCCCCCCATTCTCCATATTCTTAAATGACCTTCCCTCTGTTTGCTCCCCATCTTCCTCTATACATATGTATGCTGATGATACAGTCCTGTATGCATCTGGCTCCTGTCCTAATGAGGTTGCAACCAGCTTATAGCAAGACTTCGACAGGGCTCAGCTCTGGTTTGCTAGCCAACAGCTTTTCGTCAATGCCAAGAAGACTGTCTCCATGACCTTTGGCACAAGGCAGAGACTCTCTAGACCTCCCTCTCTACCCACTTTCTACACTCCTGGTGGGACTTTACTTGAGAACACATTCTCCTTCAGGTACTTAGGTGTTTGGTTGGACCAACACCTAAACTTCTCTGGACATATTGATGTCATCCAGAAAAAACTGCACCCCAAGCTCGGTGCCCTGTTCAGGAACTGTAGTTGCATCCCTCCTACGGCTAGGCGTGAATTTGTTCAGAAGATGATACTGCCCATTTTTGACTATTGTGACATAGTCTATGGTGCTGCCCCCAAGTCATCCCTGACCAGACTGGACACCCTCTTCAATTCCTTCTGCCGCTTTGCCCTGGATGCCCCCCCTTGCACCCACCACTGTGATCTTTGTCGTGTGATATCCTTCTCCTTTCATACAAATAGGTGATTCTCCCACTGTGCTGAATTCACCTAAAGCACTCGGTTGGGTGGCCTTTTCCTACCTTCCTACCTCACCTCCTCCTTATAACCCCCACCCTCCCTTTCCTAAGATCAACCGACTTCCCCACCCTGGCAGTCCCTGCAGATCCATCCAAATCTGCCAATCCAGTTACTCTCACCGCCTCCCAAAAATTTGAAATTCTCCCCCTCTCAAATCCGGCACTCATCCTCTGCCTACTCCATCAGCTCTGCCCTCAATAATTAACTTGCACCTAGCTGCTCCTGCCATGTCCCTCCCTAATTCCCTCCTCCATGCCCTGGACAAACCCTACCCCTCTACTGTCACCTTCATTTTACCCTGTGCTCACCCACCCCCCAAATTTCTAGCTCTCCTCACCTTCCTGCAAATTGCTCCCCCTTACTGGTGTAACCCCTAGGTGACACGATCCCAAGGGCTACTACACCTGCCTACTTGGCTAGTAGCAGGTTAAGGGGCCTGAGTTCTGAAACTGGTGCCTTCACCCAGATGTCAGGGTTGGTAGTGGTCAAGCTAACCTGGGCACAGCCCTCCAGGACACTGTAACCCCCCTCTTTCCCCTCTAGTGGCCTGAACACTGTACAGTAATCACTTTCACAATACCCCTGGTACAACACACAAGTACCCACACTGTTTACACTTACCACCAGGGCTGGTTCCTCTGGCTCGACCCTGGTGACCCCCTGTAAAACAAGGTTATGCACAGCAAATAGCAACAGTACAGTACTTTGAGCACAAACTAGAACCACAGTCAGATTACATGCAGAAAAAGTTAGATCTGATTTATTCAGGGGACTTAAACAAGGAAGGTGCAAAATCAGGTTAATTAGCTTAAAGGTTATATCAATTAAGCAGTAATGCATGTGCTTTGAGTTCCCCCACACAGTCACACCTCTGGGTACCCAGGTGGAAAAGAGATGTGCTAGCCGCCCAGGACTATTGCCCAGGGTTGCAGCTGATTGGGGCCCTGTGATGGAAAACACAACATGCACAGTACACAATATTTGTAATCCAGAGCCAGAGGGCTCAGTTTGTAAAGGAAACAAAACAACAAGACAATCAGATGACACACTCAGACTAAACTGTTGTTATAGGGAGCTACTGTGGCATTTACTCACAATACCCAAGACTGGACACAGGCTGGACGAAAATCGAGACTGCAGGTGGTTGATCTGGAATGTCAGGAGAAGCAGGGCCCACACGAGTCGTAGAGGCATCGTTCCTGTTCAAGCATGGAACAGGGGGCTGATACCCAGGCAGGTCTCTCGTCGATGGCTTCTCTGTGCAGTGGGTAGTCTGGCTGGGCCAGTCTGGCAAGGCCCAGACCGCATGGAGACAAATTCGGATGCAGTCCGTTTTGGGCTGGATACAGCTTCCAGCAAGCAGAACACAGTTCACACAGTGAGGAACTAACTCACAACCGACTAGCAGCTCATAGCACATTTACATGTACAGGAATTCTACTGTACCAAGCTAAGCACTCCCCGGTCACAATTGCAAAGTCTCTGCATGCACCGGGAGCTTAGGGGTAGCTGGAACTCCGCATTCAGCTAAATCTTCGGTCTTCTTCAGGTTGAGCCTGGCCCACTTCAGTAGCTTACTTTAGTCACACAAACTTGGATTTAGTCCAAAATAATTCTCTTCTCTCCCTCTCAGGAGCAGCTGGCAGACATGCAAGCCAAAAACTCGGCCCTTTCACAGTTTTCTCACGCAAATCCATTCAGGATTGCTGTCCAAAATACACCTGAGCTCTTCTCATTTCACTTCCCAGCTCAGAAGTAACTGAAAACTGCAAGCAGTGTGGGATTTCCCCAACATCCAAAAGGTCTGGTTGGCTGATTTGGCTGTCAGTCAAAGCAAGAGCTCCCCATTCAGTTGCAAAAAAGGCGCAAAAAGTTCAAAACTACAATTCCTACAGATTTTGGCTTCAGACAGCTCCTGTAGTCCGGCTACATTTTAGGTCCCACCAGAACTGATTGGTCCAATTTAGAAACATAGAATTTGATGGCAGATAAGGACCGCTTGGCCCACCTAGTCTGCCCATTTCCCTACCTAATGGATAAGCTGCAGATCCTAGTTAACCAGCAGCCTACTTCTTCCTACCCCCACCCCCTAGAATTGCCTTATGACTGTCCCATGCATGCTTGAATTCCACCACTGTTTTTGACTCCCTAGCGTCCTCCGAAGGCTGTTCTATGCATCCACAACCCTCTCTGTGAAAAATACTTCCTTAAATTACCTCTGGCAGCCCCCCCCATCTTAAATGTGTCCCTTGTTCTTGCACTCTTTTTTTTGAAAGATGCTACCCTCTTGGACTTTGTTGATTCCCTTGAGGCACTTGAAAGTTTCTATCATGTCCCCCTCTCCCTCCTTCCCTCGAGGCTATATATAGCTCCACAAGTCTCTCTTCATATGTCTTCGGTGCAGATCCTGCACCATTTTAGCTGCCTCCTCTGGACAGCTTCCATCCTGTCTATGTCTTTGTGGAGACTGGGTCTCCAGAACTGCATGCAGTACTCCAGATGGGGTCTCACCAGCTGTCTGTACAGAGGATAATAACTTCCTGTTTTCTACTGGTGATGCCTCTCCCTATGCATCCCAGTATCCCCAGCCCTCCTTGCTGCCCTCTCACATTGCTTGCCCACCTTTAGGTCATCTGATATGACTACCTGCAGGTCCCTTTCCATTTTTGTTGTTGTTAGTATCTCACCCCCCATTGTGTACTCTTCCCCTGGGTTTTTTGTTTCCCAGGTGCATTACCTTCACTTCTTAGCATTGAATCTAAGCTGCCACCATTTGACCATTCCTCTAACCTTCCAAGTCCCTTCTCATCCTTTCCACCCCACCTTGTGCATCAACTCTGTTGCAGATCTTTGTGTCATCTGCAAAGAGACATACTTTTCCTTCCAGTCCCTCTGCAATGTCGCTTATAAAGACATTGAAGAGGACCGGTCCTAATACTGAACCCTGCGTACCCCACTAGTAACCCCCTTTTCTTCAGAGTGGACTCCATTTACTATTACTCTCTGTGTCCTATTCTCCAGCCAATTCTTTACCCAGGCTGTCATCTTGGGACCCACTCCCAGGCTGGCTAACTATATTAATCTTTGTGTGGGACTGTGTCAAATGCCTTGCTAAAGTCTAGGTAGGCCATGTCTACAGCCCCTCCTGATCTACTACTTTGGTCACCCAGTCAAAGAAATCTATCAGATTTGTCTGGCATGACCTTCCTGCTGTGAATCCATGCTGCCTTGGGTCCTGTGCCCTCTGGCCTCTAGATACTCGACAATTCTTTCCTTCAGAAGTGATTCCATCATTTTCCTACCACTGAGTTAAACTAACAGGTCTGTAGTTTCCTACTTCTGCCTTGCTCCCACTTTTATGAAGGGAATCACATCTGCCATCCTCCAGTCCTCGATCCAACCCCATCCTCCCATGATTTGTTAAAGAGGGAAGTCAGTGGGTGTCACTAGATCTACCCCTAGTTCTTTAGAATTCTGGGATGAATCCTATCAGGCCCCATTGCTTTGTCCACCTTCAGTTTTGAGATTCTTGCAGAACCCTTTCTTCTGTAAATGGGCTGGTATCAACTTCTGTATCCAGTGTTTCTGCTGTTTGTTTTAGGTACCTCCCCACTGTTCATTTGTAAATACTGAACAAAAATATTTGTTTAGTATCTCTGCCTTTTCACAGTCACCCTCTGCCCACCTCCTCCCTTTATTAAGCCTCACTATCCCTCCTTGGTCTTCCCTTTGCTCCTGATGTACCTATAAAGTTTTATCCCCCTTAAGTAACTGAGTTGGCTATCTTTTCCTTGGTTTGGGCCTTTGCTGTTCTGACTGCCTTCCCAGCTTCCTTTCCTGTAACTGATTCAAGTTCTCTATCCTGCTCCTTCTGTGATTCCTTGTACTTCCTGTGAATCTTTTCTTTTCTCTTGAACCTTCACTGCCACTTCCTTTGAGAACCATAGTGGTTTCTTACATCGTTTAGTTTTGTTTGTTGCTTCACCCAAAGGCTTGTTACCTCTGTGATAGGCAGTTTTTATTATTTCCCATTGTTCTTCCACCCCTCCTTCCTGTAACCCATTTGCTGAGTGCATTCCTCAGGCACTCACCCATTTTGGCAAAGTCAGCCTCCCAAAGTCCAGTACTTTTGCCTGTATGGCTTGACTCTATTGCTGTGTCTGACAGAACGATATCTGTCTGGATGGTCGCTAGTTCCCAGATGGCTACCCACTTCTACATCTGTGATCCTCTCTTCATCTCCATTTGAGAGAACCTGGTCTAAGATTGCTCCCTCTCGAGTGGGCTCCAATACTAGTTTTCTAAGGAATGCCCACTGTAGGGCATCTAGAATTACCCCAACTCTTCGAAGTGGCTGCTGCAACTGCACTCCAGTTAACATCTGGCATATTCAGATCACCCATCAGCAATATCTCCTCTTTTTCTGCCATTCTAAGTACACTTTCTATCATTTCCTTGTCCATTTCCTCCCCCTGAGAAGGGGGTCTGTATACAACCCCTGTATGGATTGTGGTGCCATTGCGCGTCTCCAAATTTACCCACAGTGCTTCTTCTCCTCCCTGTTTTCCCTTTTGTTCTGTTGCTTTGCAGTCCAGGACCAAGATAGTGGAGACAAACAAAACAGTCCTTGCTACAAAGAAAGCAGGTTAGACAAACTACAATATCATTATCACTCTAAATGATTTTCAGCAAATGGTTACATCTTTCAACAGAGCTCCCTCTCAGATTACTTAGGCTGCAACCAGGCAGCTCTTAAAGAGACAGTACACAGAGGCTACACAGGCTCTGGTAATCAGATTAAACTGCTAAAGCATGGACACCAGCCTGGCAGTGAGCATTTAGACAGAGCTCAAGGAAGACTTTGAGAACCCCATTTGTGGGGGATTAGCCTTTCCTTGCCTGAGAGAAAACTTGGCATCCACGCCAGGTCTGGACTCATAACATTGAAAATGCAACATATACAAGACATTTATACCATTAGTATGCTACACAAGTGACTATCTGAGTCACCAGTTGGCATAACTTGTCCCTTTACTATACATTTCAATGTAATACCACTATATCATTTCCATTCTGACAATACATTATGAATATTTCACACAGGTAATTTGAACATTACTATATAGAATCATGTAATAAATTCTTGTACTCTAAACAATGCAAGAAGGGGCCCTTCCCTATCAGCTAACTTGGGGCTGGATGGGGCAGGGGCACCATGGTCAGAGGGCAGAACAAGTAACCTGGAATGGGCTGTCAAGCTCAATTTGGGCAGTGAGCTCTGAGAGACATAAACACCTTTGTGGACTACATTGAGAAGGCAAATCCACTGGCCTCCCGAGAGAATTATAACTAGAAGCACACACTGGCTTGACAGCTCGGCCAGTCTTTCTGGGGTGAACAAACCACAGTCTGTACTTTCAGCAATGGTTCTAGACTTTCATCACCTTGAGGGGTGCCTCTGCATGAAGGAATGTCAAGCTAGGAGCACTGTCATCCTTGCTCTGTAGTCTCTGTTTCTACAACACTTGGCTCATTTGAAGACACTCTGGCACTGAAGGAGAGTTGTCAGCACTCTCATAGTGTACCTCAAGTTCTGGCATGTCACCAGAAAGACTCATACCATCAGCCTCTCCTTCAGGCAAATCATACAGTTCCACGATACACAAAGACTCAGCATCCTCAGACATGATATTTTGCACTTCATCTTCAGGCACTGGCTCTAAGGATGATGCCGGGGCGTTCGGCAGTCCAGAAGGCCCAGCCTCATCCCCATAATTCAACATAGGATTTCCACAAAACAACTCAATTCATATGAGGGGTAATAGGCATTATCACACTCACTGTCATCCGAGTTAGACTGGCAGTCACTATCATTCTGGGCCTGCTGCAGGGGAAGTCTTAAATCGTCAACCACGGGGGCAGGCTGACTCTGTTTCTTTCTTGCAGCAACAAGAGTCACTGGTCCAAGGGAATCAATCTCTGCGGGTTCAGCCTCAATTATAACTTGACCAATAGATAGAAAGTGGTTACGGTGGAAGATGGTGCCATTGATCAGCAATTTTGTGTTTACCATGCAATCCTAAATTTTGCAACAATACGCGGTCTCCAGGCCTAAGCTCTTGAGCCTTTACTTTTCTATCATGTCTCTCTTTGTTGGCTAGATTTCTTTTGGCAGCCTTTGTCTGGGCCAGTTGATAGGCATGGTTCAATTGAGCTTTCAGTTTTTGTACATATTGCAGATACTCTTCGGCTCGGACCCCATAGGGAGAAACTCCAAAACAGACATCAACAGGCAACCGGGCCTCCCGAACATGAGGCAGTAGGGAGAGAGCCTTGTAGCACCATTCTTTGTGAAATTGTATGTGTGTACCAAGGAGATAATCTGCTGGCTTCATTTATGATTATCTTTTGGGTGGAGGGTGCCTAGCATGTCTAGTAGGGTGCGGTTAAAGCGTTCTGGTTGAGGATCCCCGAGCGGGTGATAAGGGGTGTTCTTGATTTCGCAACCCCATAGAAAAAAGCATTTCTTTGATTAGCCGACTCTCAAAGCCGGCCCTGATCAGAGTGAATTAGCTGGGGCACCATAGTGGACAAAGAAATTTTCCAATAGCACCTTTGCCATGGTAGATGCTTTTGATCTTGTGAGAAAAGCATGTGCATGTACTAGCAAAGCTCTGAACCACTAACATATTGCCAATGTTTAGCTGGTGAACGCTAAACTCAAAGAGTCTATGCAGACTAGTTCCATTGGGTGCTAGGTAGTAATGTTGACAAGGGGCAGCCCTCTGAGGGCAGGGCTTTCTCTACTGACAGTGACTACAAGTCCCTAATGGTGCTCAACATTGGCCCCCATCTTGGGCCAGTAGAATCGAGATCGAGTAGGGTCAAGGGTCTGACTGACACCCGAGGTGTACGCCATATGATTGTGGAGGGACCTCAGTACCAAATCTTTGAAGGCTGTGGGCAAGGACCAATTGTTGCTTGTCTGATCAGGCCACCCGATCTAACTCCGATACAACAACTGATTAGCAGTTTCATCCCTGGGGCCTTCTTTAAACAATAAAGCAGTTCGCAGATCAGAGGAACGTAACTTGGACACATCTTTTCCTGCAAGGAGTAGGGTGCTGACTGAATCATAGGATCTTGGGATTGAGCCCACTGAATGCTGTAATTGTCAAATTGAGGTAGTGTACTAATATCTAGAGCAGAGAAGTGGCAATATGCAGCTGGTATGCAGGTGTCAGAGAGGCCCAAGCAATCTACTAAACAGTCCGCTGTGTCCATAGACATCTGTTCATTTTTATCAAACTTTTGGCACAATGCTCAGATGTCAGGTTGAGACAGCCTGACTCAGTTGCTCTTGGAAATGGACCTCTGAGATAGGGTGTCTGCATCAATATGATTCAGGCTTGGTCTGTATTCGACGGCATAATCATATGTTGACAATGCAGAAAGCCACTGGTGCCCGTGGCGTATTGCTTAGTTGAGAAGTCGTACATGGGGGTCAACAGGTTATTGCTGTCCTCACCAATATTTCTTTGTCCATAGAGGTAATCATGAAACTGGTCGACAATGGCCCATTTTAATTGAAGGGCGAACTCCAACTTGTGCACAGGGTAGATTTGCTCTGGCCAGAGATTAAGCTCCTACTGGCAAATGCCACTGGTCTCAAACCATCCTCATGGTCTTGATACAGTACAGCTCCTAGACCCTGCAGACTGGCATCAGTATATGCAGCTTATAGGGTTTGGTGGGATCAGCATAAGCGAGGATGAATGCGTAGGTGAGTTGGCATATGACTTCATGGAAAGCTGCTTCACAGTCAGGCGTCCAACAGGACCCAAAAAAGTTCACTAAGTGAAATACTTTGTCTGGTTCTTTAGATGGACCCTTTTTTGTATTTCTGAATGGTAGGAGGGTAACCCTGGGTAAGATTCCAAGTGGCGAATCACTTGGAATAATATTTATGAACCGGCATAGTAGCCACAGAACTCAGGAAAGCGTTGTAGTTCTTTCAAATTGTAGGATGGGGCCCTTTACTAGGATCAGTCTCTATTCCCTCTGTAGACACTATGTGCCCCACATACTTCACATAGGTTTGGAAAAACTGTCACTTGTCGATGGACACTTTGAGGCCAAAATCTTCCAGTCGGTCTAGTACTTTCACTAGTCAACTTTCATGTTCCTCTAGGGAGCTCCTGAACACAATTACATCATCCAAGTACACCAGGCATTCTAGCAAATTCATGTCTCCCACTGCTCATTCCATCAGTCACTAGAAGGTGGCTGGGGCACCCGATATCCCCTGTGGCATTTTCAGGAATTCGTAGAACCCCAAAGGACAGATGAAGGCTCTCTTCTCATGGTCCTCCGGAGCCATTGGAATCTGGTAATATCCACTGTGAAGATCCAACACCGAGAACCATTTGCTCCCATTCAAACAATCCAGAGCATCTTTGTACACAGGGCATGGTGTATTGATCGGGGATGGTCTGCCGATTCAGAGTTTGATAATCAACACACATTCTCACAGATCCATTCTTCTTATGCACAACCACAATGGGAGAAGCATATGGGCTCCTAGATTCTGTATCACACCAGCCATAAGCATTCCTGCAAGTGTCTTTCAGCATCGCTTGTTCGCAGGAGCTAGGCATCGAGACCTCTCTCAAAATGGCTGTTCATCATGCAGGCGCATGTGATGCTCACACCCTGGACATCCCACATCCCATTTCTTCAAGGAAAACACTTGATCTCTCTGGGCAAGTTTCTGGCTAATTCTAGTCTTCCGTTCAGCTGGCAGCGAGTCACCAAAATCAAACAAAGTAAAGTCACTCATCTGTCTTGCCAGGGTGCTGGGGCAACACTGCAGTGTCTGCATGAAAGTAGCCATAGCTAGGTGCATCCTCTGTTCACCGGATCTCTATCTGACACATTATGAATCTGGATCCATCACTCATCATGCATAGGCATGAGCACGAGCCGAGCAAGATGCTAAGCTTAACCAATAATCCTTCCAGCTATTTTCCATCGCCTGGCATGTCCAACATCAGTATTTTGTTCTTGACATCTTTGCGAAGGTGGACCTCCCCTTGAACAGTACACTGGGTGTTAGGGGCCAATACCATTGAATCAGGATCCTTCTTCCTCACGACCCCTACCGGTTCATCCTGGTCCACTCCTTTGGGGTTCTGTTGCAAATCATAGACCCTCTTGATCAGAGCGGAAATTCTCAGGGCCCTCCCAGTCTGTCGAACTTGTTTTTTTTTTTTACCAATTATTTTACCAGGTGAGACACACTAAGCTGAAAGCTTGTTTGCAGGTGCAACTTGGGAGCACGAGGAAGTTAAGTGGCTTGTTCAGGGTCACACAGTATGCAAGTGGGGGCTGTGGGATTCAAACCCAGGTCTCCAGATTTGCAGCTCAGAGCCTTAAACCACTGTTTCTCACGACAGAGTTGTGTCAATCTCCCAAACATATGGGCATTAGTTCCAATTAACAGGGGAACCCCATCATGCAGTCCAGTAGGGGGACACACTAAGGCCAGTGTCTCGACTTGCTCCTCTACACCGGTTACAGTTGCCGGAAATGACAACCAGAGGCAGACATATTCTAGGTAGGGATAAGACTTGTCGCTCAGCCCCCACACATGTAGACCTTCCAGGGATTGTAAGGGCACAACAGATAAGTGTTTGCCATACCAGTCCTTAAATACAATGGTCACTTAGACCCACTGCCCAAGCTGCAGCCAGTAGGGACTGCTTCACAGACGGCAGTCTCCATTGAAGGGCCTACTATTTTGACCAGTCTGGAGGACAGCAGGGGCCTGATGATGATTTGAACCACAAAAGGGTTTGAGTTAGGATGTCTGAAGCCTTCACTCACGGTCATTTGTGTGCCCTTGACCACTGATTCATTTCCGAAGCTCTCCTTGAAGCCAGTTCACCACTTTCTCTAGGTCTTTCTGAGACAGGCATTCTCTCTTCATATGGTCATCCTTTCCACAGCTGTGACAAATGATAGACTCCTGGGTCATCCTGGAGAGAACATTGCATGAGGAACAAAGTAGCAGAGAGAGAGGTCCAATATCTACTTGTAGCTGAGAGAGTGTAGCGTGTCTCAATAGTTCCTTTAGGGTGGCAGTCAATTATTTGATTTCAGCCTGGGAGCTATCCTCAGTAGAGGATGACTGAAGGTGCACCCCCAACCCCATGGCAGTCACATCCTGAAAGGGACCAGAATCTTGTTCCATGGGGAAACCCTTGCAGAGGCACCTGTTTTCAACTCTTGGACTTCCTTTAGTAGCTCATGTTTCCAAAACTGGGCCCAGAGCAGGAAGTCCTTTGCATTCTCAGAGTGCTTGTTAGGTGCCAACATTTGCCCCTGAACCCCACTTGGATGTTCACTCTCTGTCACGTGCACAGTAGCAGCAGATATTGGTGAAATTCCCCCCTGGGGTCACCTTTGCTCAACCCTCCGAATTTCTTTCATTAGTTCTTCATAAGAGGGGGGAAATTCCAGTCGGTTGGCGAGACACAACTGAAGCAGTAACAATTCTGAAAATGGAGCAGACTTAAGGATCCAGTCCTGCCTAGTTCGATCTAATCCATTTGATGGCAAACTACCCTTTCTGAGGCAGTCTTGTAGCAGCTTTTGAAGCCGAGGTACATACACAGACAATGGCTCCCCTGAGTACTGCTGGGCATTTCTTACTCTCCACCACAAGTCTTCATCTGAATCCAGGCTCCCATACACATTCTCCAATGCATCAAGATAGTCCTGTGCAGTTGCTTCAGAGTTATTGGCCCGCTTGGCAAAAATGGTAGCCAGGGCAAGACCTCGGAGGCTCTCACTCAACCTCTTTTGTTTCTCTGCTTCTGAGCATTTCCATTTAAGTACTAGAGGGGCAACATAGTCAATCCAGGTCTCCCAGTCATCCTCCTCCTCCTCCTGGGGGGTGGGGAAGGTGCCCGAGAAGATTCTCAACCTTGGCAGGAGTCTTGACTAATGGCAGGTACAGATATAGGGGCCAGCATTGTCCGGGCACAGAAGGCGGGCAGTAACAGGTGCTGGAGTGGGAGGAGGTGTTGGAGGAGAACACCCCAGGTGGCAGAAACAGTTTCTTAAAGTCCTCTATGGCATTTCCTTCCTCCAGCAATAACCTATCAAATTTCTCCTCAAAAGTCTCAGATAATGGGGCACGCTCATCCTCCCTATAGTCTTTACTGTCTCTAGTTATCACTCTCCAGGTGGCTGGGGCCCCTTCTGGGGCAATAGTCCATGGCACTTTGAAACTGTCCACTGGGTCACTATACTCTCCTAACGCCATGAAAGTTTGGGTGGTCAAATCAGCCTGTCGCCCCACCACTACAGCGTTTGTTAAACATTCAACTTTGGAAAGTACTCCTTCTACAGCTTCTTTACCAATGTTCAGGGGAATATCCAATACAAGCAGGGCATTGTGAGGGTCAATCTCCTGCCCCGTATACCACCCTACCAACTGATGCATAGCCACTTCTGTTGGGGTAGCCATTTATGTTTGACAATAATTTGTAATTTCTGCCACTAGAAGACACAAAATCCCAGCGGTGAGCCTCCAAGATGTAATCCCTAGGTGGTGCTATCCCAAGGACTACTACCCCTGCCTGCTTGGCTAGTAGCAGGTTAAGGGGCCTGAGTTCTAAAACGAGTGCCTCCACCTGGAGGTCAGGGTTGGTAGTGGATCACCTCTAGGAGCAAGGAAGTGATTCTGCCGCTGTACAATGGACTGGTTAGACCACACCTTGAGTACTGTGTACAGTACTGGAGACCACACTTGATGAGGGACATACAGCTCCTGGAGAGGGTACAGAGGAGTGACACTATACTTTCTTTGTTGTCTTTACTTATAATTGTTTTTGGGCTGTTGAAAATTTAAAACATAGTGGTGGTGTAATTCTGTGCTGTCTTTAATTGCTGCAAATTTTCGCCCCCCTCCCTCCCTTCCCCAACTCTTAATTATATACCCTGTTAAATCTGATTGACAGGGCTAAACACAGGGTATAGTAAGGTGTGGAAGTAGGAGGGAGCATAAGGAAGAAAGCCCACCCTCAACACAAAGTGTTTTGACTCATTTATTTATTTATTGGTTTCTTTCTTTTAAAAAAAAAAAATATCTGAGGATCAGTGGCAGGATTTTTAGTACAGTAAATTAAAAAGGGAACTAGGAGAGCTTCAGTAGCAGACAAGTAGTGAGTGCAGTATAATGTGGGAGTGGTGCAATGCAGTGGCTGTGGGCAGCCATATTCAGGCAGACCTTCTGGACACTGAGGTGCTGCCTCTCTGCATGCATCTCTGGACTGTGGATGAGGTAGCCAGACTCCAATGCAGAAGTAAACTGGGTCAGAGTGCCATCCCCCTATCCAGAGACCATCCAGTCAATGCAACTGCCTCAAAGGATGCCGAGCAGGGAGCACTTGGATGACAGTGGGCTCAGGGAGGTTAAGAGCAGTCAGGCAGAGGCACATCCCAGATCCTATTCGCTCAAGAACTCATATGCCACACTGGCAAATGAGGACAACAAAAGAGGTACCCAGAGAAGTGGAAGGAAAGGATGTGGAGGTTAGTCAAGGAGGTGACCTCAGCGGGGAAAGCAGTGGACCCCAGAGGAGGAGGAAGTGAATCCTGGTGGGGGGCTCCATCATAAGTTGGATCCAGCTAGGAACACAGGAGGGGGAGGATAGGGAGGTGAGGTGCCTACCAGGTGCCACGGCATGGAGGGATGGAAGGAAGATCCTGGGGATCACTGGGAAGGCAAGACGGGAAGGTGAGCTGGATGTCATTATCCACCTAGGTACTAATGACCTGGCAATGGGGGAGCCAAAGAAAGTTCAGGAAGAGTTTGAGAAGCGGGAGGGGTCTCAAGCAAGTAGCTACTTCTGTCACTTTCTCAAGTACTACCTGTGAGCAAGAGAGCATGGAGTGCATGCACCAGGAACTTTAACTCATGGTTGAAGAACTGGTGCTGTGAAGAAGGGTTTGATTCATTGGTGACTGGGGAACCCACCTGGAGGGATGGAGGTTTGTTCAAGCCTGACGGCCTGCATCCATCCTGAGGGGAAATCCAACACTCAATGATAAGTTTAAATGCTACATTGACAAGCATTTAAACTAGCAAAGGGGTGGCAGGCCAGCAAGGAGGGTACCTACTTGCTCACCCCTCACAGCTAGCAGGAACCAGTGAACCAGAGGGTGGCTATCTCTGCAAAGCAGTGCAAAAGATGAAGATTAGTGCCCAAGAGGTGGATAAGCAGAAAAGGGCAAAATTCAGCAGAAGGGCAGACAGCAAGGAGAACCAGGGATAAATGACAACCAAGGAAGGCTGAAGTAGAACAGTGAAACAGTCTAGGAGGTCAAATCATGGAAAGCCATGTGCAAATGCCAGGAGCCTTAGCAACAAGATGGAAGATCTGGAGGCTGTCATGGTACAGTCAGACCTGGACATTGTGGCCATCACTGAAACCTGGTGTAATGATAACCATGACTGGGAGATGGCCATACCTGGTTACAACATATTCAGAAGAGACAGAGCAGGCAGGAAGGGAGGAGTGGCACTGTATGTGAAAATGACATAAGGGCCACAGAGATCCAGGAGGAACAAAATGGGGAGAGATACTGTGGGTTAAGCTGGAAAGGAAAATGGGACAGCCATCCGCACAGGTGTGGTCTATAGACCACCAGCCCAGGAGGAAGAAACAGATAGGGAGTTGATGCTAGCCATCCAAAGGATGGCAGACAAGGTGAGGTAGTACTGGTTGGAGACTTCAATATTCAGACGTGGACTGGAGCATCCCAGCAGCAGCATCAACTAGAACGAGATTTATCCTGGACTCCCTTCAGGTGCCTTCCTCAAGCAACTGGTCATGGAACCAACTCGGCAGAAAGGCAATACTGGACCTTGTGCTCACAAACAGGGACAGTGTGATGGGAGTAACAGTGGGGAGCACCTGGGAAACAGTGACCACCAGTCATTGGTTTGAAATCACAGAAAGAGCAGAACCAAACCACACAAAAACACGTATCCTGGATTTTGGGGGAAGACTTTGGGAAAATGGGGAGATACTGAAAGAGGCATTAAGGGAATGGGACAGGAATCAGGGGTTGAGGAACAGTGGGCAGTATTTAAAATGGGATTACAAGAACAACAGAATTGATGCATTAAGCAGGTGAGTAAGAGGAAAAGGAAGAGGAGGCCATTATGGTTTCCAAAGAGGTAGCAAAAGTGAAAACAAAAGATTGCATTCAGGCAATACAAAAGACACAGGCAGAAGGGGATAGGGAGAAGTACCAGGAGAAGCAAAGGGAGTCAGGGAGGTCAGTAAGGGAAGCCAAAGCTCAGACAGAAGAACACATTGCAAAATCAGTGGGTAGAGGGAACAAAACCTTTTACAGGTACATAAGTGAAAAAAGAAAGACAAAGGGAGGGATAGTGAGACTGAAGGGGAGGATGGGAGCCACGTGGAGGATGACAACAGTAAAGCTGACATGAATTGAACAGGTATTTCTGCTCAGTCTTTACTGAGGAAGAGGAGGGTAATGGGTCCAAGGGAGTACAAGGGTGAGAATGGTGCAGAAATGGACACAAGTCCCTTTACACGAGAAAGGGTCCTGAAGGAACTGGAAGTAATAAGAGTTGATAAAGCAATGGGGCCAGATGGGGTGCACCCAGGGTCCTTAAAGAACTAAAGAGGTGGTGGCTGAACTCTGGCTATCCTGTTTAGCCGATCACTGGACACAGGGAGGTACCCAAAGACTGGAGGACAGCAGATGTAGTCCCTTATACAAAAGTGGAACAAAGAGGAAGCAGGGAACTACAGACCAGTCAGCCTCACCTCGGTAGTGGGGAAGATCATGGAAGCACCTACTGAAGGAGAGATTGGTGGAACATCTAGTTGTCAATGGACTACAGGACCCAAGGCAGCATGGTTTCACCAGGGGGAGGTCATGTCAGACCAACCTCATTGAATTTTTTGACTGGGTGACTAGGGAGGTGGATCAGGGGAGGGCAGTGGACATGGCCTATCTGGACTTCAGCAAGGCCTTTGACACTGTGCCACATAGAAGACTATTACACGAACTGGGGAATATGGGTGTGGGCAGGACAGTAGTGTGGTGGGTAGGTAACTAGCTGGGTGGCAGGACACAGAGGGCGGTGGTAAATGGCTGTCACTCCACAGAGGGAAGAGTGACCAGTGGGGTACCACAGGGATCAGTGCTGGGACTGGTCCTATTCAACATCTTCATCAGTGACATTGTGCAGGACCTAGAAGGCAGAATTTCACTGTTCGCTGATGACACAAAGCTCTGTAACAGAGTAGACACACCAGAGGGTGTAGACAGAATGAGAAGCGACCTGCAGAAACTTGAAGAATGGTCAGGGTTTGCAGTTGAAATTCAATGCAAAGAAGTGCAAGATAATGCATATGGGGCACAAAACCCTGGCACAATATATCAGTTGGGGGTGAGAATATAGCATGCACCAAGCAGGAAAGGGATCTTGGGGTTGTCATCTCTGATGACCTCAAGGTGGGGAAACAGTGTGACAAGGCAGCAGGTAAAGCAAATAGGATGCTGGGATGTATAGGCAGGGGGCATCACCAGCAGAAAAAGGGAGGTCATAATTCCGCTATACAAGACACTAGTGAGTCCCACCTGGAGTACAGTGCACAGTTCTGGAGACCATACCTACGTAAGGACATAGACAGGGTAGAGAAGGTTCAGAGGAGGGCAACAAAGATGGTGCATGGATTGCATCACAAGTCCTATGAAGACAGGTTGAAGGAACTGAACATGTACTCCCTGGAGGAGAGGAGGGAGAGAGGGGATATGATAGAGACATACAAGTATCTTACAGGGAGGAACAGGGTGCAGGAAAACACTATTTTAAGTGAAAAAGATGTTCCAGAACTAGAGGGCATGGGATGAAGTTGGAGGAGGACGATTCAGAGGAAACATGAAAAGAATTTCTTCACAGAACGGGTGGTGGACAAGTGGAACACCCTGCCAGAGGAAGTGGTGGGGGCTGAAACAATCACGGGATTTAAGAATGCATGGGATAGACATAAAGGAATTCTGGAGGTCAGGGGTAAGGGGCAACAGACTTCTAGGAAAACAAATTGAACTTACAAGCTGAAATGGGCAGACTGGGTGGGCCATAGGCCCTTATCTGCCGACACTGTCTATGTATCTATGTATCTATAACTAAGATGATACGAGGGCTAGGGGATTTGATGTATGAGGACAGACTTGAGGAGCTCTGCCTGTTTTCATTGGAGGAGAGGAGAGACAGGGGGGACATGATTGAGGTCTTCAAGTACCTCAAGGGAATAAATAGGGTAAACATGGAGGGGATCTTTAGACTAAAGCAGGGAGGTATCACCAGAGGGCATGGTTTGAAGTTGGAAGGTGGAAGGGTGAGGGGAAAAGAGGAGGAGGTTTTTCACTGAGAGGGTGGTGGACCCTTGGAATGCACTGCCTGCGAGCTGGTTCAGAGATCCACAATGGAGGTTTAAGAGAGGGTGGGACAGACACAGAAAGTGGATGTATCAGATGATGGCCTGTCCCAGGGGAGTGGGAATGGATGATAGGAGTTTCTGGAACAAAAGGGGGGGGGGAGGACCTCAGCACCCAACTAGGGATCTGAGGTTCGAGCAGACTAGATAGACCGTAAGGCCTAATCTGCTGGAAAATAGTATGTTAACCTGGGCACAGCCCTCCAGGACACTGTAACCCCCCTCTTTCCCCTCTAGTGGCCTGAACACTGTACAGTAATCACTTTCACAATACCCCTGGTACAACACACAAGTACCCACACTGTTTACACTTATCACCAGGGCTGGTTCTTCTGGCTCGACCCTGGTGACCCCCTGTAAAACAAGGTTATGCACAGCAAATAGCAACAGTACAGCACTTTGAGCACAAACTGGAACCACAGTCAGATTATATGCAGAAAAAGTTAGATCTGATTTATTCAGGGGACTTGAACAAGGAGGGCCCAAAATCAGGTTAATTAGCTTAAAGGTTATATCAATCAAGCAGTTATGCATGTGCTTTGAGTCCCCCCACACAGTCACACCTCTGGGTACCCAGGTGGAGAAGAGATGTGCTAGCCAGGACTGTTGCCCAGGGTTGCAGCTGGTTGGGGCCTTGTTATGGAAAACACAACATGCACAGTACACAATACTTGTAATCCAGAGCCAGAGGGCTCAGTTCGAAAAGGAAACAAAACAACAAGACAATCAGATGACACACTCAGATTAAACTGTTGTTGCAGGGTGCTACCCTTGTATTTACTCACAATACCCAAAACTGGACACAGACTGGATGAAAATCGTGACTGCAGGTGGTTGATCTATAATGCTAGAAGAAGCATGGCCCACATGAGTCACAGAGGCGTCGTTCCTGTTCAAGAGTGGAGCAGGGGGCTGATCCACAGGCAGGTCTCTTGTCGATGGCTTCTCTGTGCAGTGGGTAGTCTGGCTGGGCCAGTCTGTCAAGGCCCAGACCGCATGGAGACAAATTCAGATGCAGTCCATTTTGGGCTGGATACAGCTTCCAGCAAGCAGAACACAGTTCACACAGTGAGGAACTAACTCACAACCCACTAGCTGCTTATAGCATATTTACATGTAAGGGAATTCTACTGTACAAAGCAAAAAGCTCCCCGGTCACAATCGCAAAGTCTCTGCACACACCGGGAGTTTAGGGGTAGCTGGAACTACTGACAGGCTGATCACATTCAACAAAATCTTTGGTCTTCTTCAGGTTGAGCTTGGTCTACTTCAGTAGCTTACTTTAGTCACACAAACTTGAATTTAGTCCAAAATAATTCTCTTCTCTCCCTCTCAGGAGCAGCTGGCAGGCATGCAAGCCAAAAACTCAGCCCTGTCACAGTTTTCCCATGCGAATCCACTCAGGATTGCTGTCCAAAATACACTTGAGCTCTTCTCATTTCACTTCCCAGCTCAGAACTAACTGAAAACTGCAAGCAGTGTGGGATTTCCCCAACATCCAAAAGGTCTGGTTGGCTGATTTGGCTGTCAGTCAAAGCAAGAGCTCCCCATTCAGTTGCAAAAAAGGCGCAAAAGGTTCAAAACTACAATTCCTACAGATTTTGGCTTCAGACAGCTCCTGTAGTCCGGCTACATTTTAGGTCCCACCAGAACTGATTGGTCCAATTTGCAGTCCAGGACCAAGATAGTGGAGACAAACAAAACAGTCCTTGCTACAAAGAAAGCAGGTTAGACAAACTACAGTATCATTATCACTCTAAATGATTTTCAGCAAATGGTTACATCTTTCAACAGAGCTCCCTCTCAGATTACTTAGGCTGCAACCAGGCAGCTCTTAAAGAGACAGTACACAGAGGCTATACAGGCTCTGGTAATCACATTTAAACTGCTAAAACGCAGGACACCAGCCTGGCAGTGAGCATTTAGGCAAACTCAAGGAAGACTTTTTGGGAACCCCCATTTGTAGGGGGGTTACACCAGCCTTCCTTGATCTCTCACAGAATGTAAGGGACTCCAAATGCTCTCCATGAGTCCCTCTCCTACTCCCCCAAGGGGCTTGTATCTCTCATTTACTCCCTTCCCCCACCATCCTAAAGGGGTCTGTCTGGGACACTGCCTTATCCCCTTTTCTCTGGTCCCCCCAGTCCTCTTGCAAGGTTCCTCACATCCTGAAGGGGTCTCCCGGGACACGACTCTTCCCCCTCCCCCACCTCACCCCTCCCTCTCCTTTCTCACTTTTCTTTCATGTAAGCACTTGTTTACTTATTAACCCAGCACTTATTATTGTCCACTCTTACTACCAATTATGTGCAACACTGTTTGTAACACCTTCCTTATAACTGTATGTTAATGTTGATCTTGTAACTTGAATATTTAATGTCTCATTCCTATTGTATCCCTCCCCCCCCAGATGGCACCGGGAGACGAGCAACTTGTTGCTCAGTGTGCCTTCCTGGTGAAACATTTCAATATAAAAAAAAATTTAGATGTTACTGCATGTATACCCTCTAAATGTCTGTGCCTGTGTTCTCTCAATTAGACTGTAAGACCATGACTCACTTCATGAGCTGCATCCCTTTATAAAAGGGACTGTAGTCCCAATAGGTTCTTTTGCTTGGATGCATAACATTTATTATTTATCTGTGGTCTGCCTGGAAAGCAAGTCGTGCTAGTGGCTCAGGGATGTAGGACACTCTATGACTGTCTAGACCATCTAAATTCCCAAACACTGCCAAAAAGGAGTGCACTCTGAGGAGGTGTAGGGGGAGGCTGAGAGGAAAAATGTTGAAACTTCAAGCAGACAGGATCTGGTATACAGTAAATGCCAACAGTGTATTTAATACACTCAAAGGAGTTAGGGGCAGCAGTCAGTCATGGAGGTAGATTGTTCTGTACTTCTGGCCCATAGCACTTTGCATCGACATATGAGACTGCTTGGGTCTGTTAAGTCTGTACCTGTGTTTTACCTAATAAAGGCACAGCTGGCATTTATACCATATTGCATCTGCTTGAGGTTTGGATAATTTTTTCTCTCAGTCTCCATACCTCTTCAGAGTTGTGTTCCTTTCTGGAGTTGTTTATTGCTTATTATACAATGGCAAGAAAAAATCCTGGAAACTGACTGGTTAGCTGGGACCTTGACCGTGATGTCAGGCCATGTCCAAGCTACCCACACTTGGTATGGCTGCTATGCACTCTACCTGTACTTGCTTGATTTTTTTAAATATCAATCCTGTCCTCCCACTGACACAAACCAGTCTCCAAACCACCCTAAATGAAAGTTAGGTCTTCAACCTCAAACACAAACACATTTGTGGAACACCCTGCCTGAAGAAGTGGTGGGGGCTGAAACAATCACGGGATTTAAGAAAGCATGGGATAGACATAAGAGAATCCTGGAGGTCAGGGGTTAGTGGCAACAGACTTCTAGAAAAACTTAGTGATCTTACGAGCTCAAACGAGCCGACTGGGTGGGCCATAGGCCCTTATGTGCTGACAGTATCTATGTACCTATAATGAGGCTTTTTTTAAAGAACATTATCTAGAGGCTGTCACCAGGATCTGCTTCAGAACAGTCCCCACCTGACCCAAAGAGAGTAAGCGTGCACACTTTTTAAAAGGAAATTGTGCTTCTGTACACTTACCATTTGCTTTTTTTCTATTTCCATTGTTCTCCTGGTACAGACACTTGCCAGCCATGCCAGGAGAACAACACACCATCACAGCTAATTGTAACCCATGATTGTGAGAATGGCGTCGGGTGCAGTCACGAATCTCTGACTTCCAGGCTGGTGGTGTTACTGTCAAAGAGCAACAGGGACAGGGGAGACAGAGAGAGAGAGAAAAACAGAAAAAAAAAGACTGAACTGAACCGAAAAAGGCAAAAATCTGATGGCATGGGGGGGCGGAGGTCATAGAGGGGATAGTGGAGAGAACAACAAAACACAGGATTGTTGCTGTGGTGCACAGCCACTCACACAGCAGCTCCACCTACTGACCAGAACAAGGTAATAGGGCTATTATTTTTACCTACCCATAAAAAAAGATTAAAAATCTAGTCTTAAATGTACTTCTTTGATCTTTAAATTTTTTTGATTTTTTTTATTAATGAGCCATTTATAATGCACTCCAGGTTGTGTGCTGAGGTGGCATAACACCAGTCCTGTGGCATTAGACACACTCAGCGTGCAGCCTTGTGCTGAACCTCCCAAGGCGTTCATTTACCCCAGCACGACACACACCCTGTTGTGCATTATTGCTTAATTTGAGCTGCCAAGGCAACTATGTGCACAGTTCATGTGCCAAGTCATTTTGTTTTCTTGGAAGTCAAATACTTCCATAGGTTCAGCGGCAGAAGTAACTCCAGTTTTTTGGAAGTCAAAACACTTAGCTGGTCCCAAATTATGACCTTCAGTATCAAAACAGAGAACACACAAATATTAGAGATGTTGAAACGTTTTCCTTCATCATTTAAAATGTGGAGAAGTCATGAACTCTACCTTTCATGAAGTGCTCGTGAAGTGTCCTCACCTCACCAACATCAATAGACATCATACAGGTGCTGTATTGCCATACAGAGCTGTATAGTAATACTGCTACTTGTATGAGGCAAATGGTGACTGGCCACTGACGTGAGAGATAGAACTGTGCCAGTTGCTGTCACTGTGTTGGGGGGTGGGCACTGCCTTGCATGACTTGGAGAGGGTCCACTAGACTACTAGGAAATGTTAAACTTGTGCCAATGGGGACTGGGTGAGGGGGGCTACTAGAATAGAAGGGAGATTTAACATATGCTTACAGGGATTAGGCAAGAATGAGGAGGTACCACTGGCACCAAGGATATTTATTTTTTTATCTTAACTGCATTGCCTGGACCAGCCAGCCCAGAGTAACATTGTTTTACTCACACACTATTATTAGGGTGTTGTTAAAAGATGGTTCTTAAAGTGGTAATTAGCACCATGCTGGCAGCCCATTAGCTCTTCTAGGAATGTTTAAATCCCATATAACACTCAATCCATTCATTTGCATAGGTGCATGGTTTCTGTCAATGCTGATGTATGAACACACTGGCGCCACACTAAATGTGTTTGAATTTTGCAGTGGCTGCGCTAATAGGCTGTTGGATGTGCTATTCACACTTAGCATGGCACTAATCCTGTTATCAAGGTGTTAACCTTCTGAGAATCTGGGCCATGTGAGTTTGAATGATAATCCTTTTATGTGCTGAATCGTCTCTGATTCTGCTCCCATCTTTGATGCACCATGGAATTGGGCTTTAAGCGCTGCCAAAACATGTCTTGGATGGATCCTCATGTGTCATGTGTTTACTGTCTCAATGAAACTCACAACATCACTGCCTGCAGCCTGTGTCAGGCGATTCTCCCCACTTCTCTCATAGACTGCTACTGTTGTCTTCTACTCAACCGGCCAGAAGAGATCCATTGGTAAAATCTAAGGAGGCTTACAGAGCAGTCCCTTCAGCTGCAGGGTCCTTGGCTTAGCTGGTAGCCATAGAAGAGGTGGATGCCAAGGCTGAAGTGGACATCTCCTTGGTTTTGGTGCTGCTCCTGTTGGAGCCAGCATCAGAGAGTCCTTCACGGGTAACTTCCATGAGATGTGCAGGACCCTCCAGACCTTTAGGGAGAGCCCTGCCTACCATGGTAAGTCCAAGAAGTCCCATAGTTGGTCATGGGAATGGGAAAGGATCACTCTTCCTGCTCCCATGACTCCCTCGACTGCTTAATGGCTGTTCAGTGCTTGGCTTTGGCCAAGCCCATCTAGGTTGAGGGAGAGGTTGCTAGTTCCACGGTGACCCCTTTGGGTTTGTCGGCCTTGACACAGGTTGAACAGCCTCTTGAGATATTTCTTGACCCTGTTAACCCATTGTTTGAAGGGGCTGAGTATGATTCAATCTCCAGGACCCCGGTTCTGTTGGACCTTACTCATGAGGGCCAGGAGCATCCAGCAAACCCAGCTGTCTCCTCTCAGGAGTTGCCTCCTTCTGGGGTCAAATGGTTGACACTGATTCAGATGGTATATACTGCCCCTTTGGCCATATCTCCTTGTCGTCAACAGCTGAGTTGACGCTCAAGGTCCAGGTTGAGATCCAGGTTGAGGGTGAGGGATTCCTCATACTTTCAGTCTCGCTTGACTGGGAGGTGTCTCCACTGGTGCTCTTCTTCCTGCTTGACTTTCAGACAATGAGAGGCTCTGTCAGCATATACAACAGTGCTACAAAGAGTTCCTTTGGCAGCAGTGGGTCTTGGCTAGACAGGGTAGGGTTCTACACTCGACCCCTGTGGTCACCTGGCTGTCACCAGTTCAGACCCTACCAGTCCTGCTGAGACAGCTGCCCCAGCATGAGTCTCACCACTGATCCTGGTGGAGCCCCCTTCATGTCAGTTTCTATAAGGATCCCCTTCCAAGGACTCCCATCCAGCTACCAGCTTGCCCGTCTGGCTGTCCGCAGAGATCATACGCTCTGAGTCTTGAGTGATGCATGGCGGTAAAATAGCCAAACGCTATTTTGAAGGGTCCTCAGAAGACTTTGAGAGGTCCTCAATGTAGTCCTCGAGGACTCATAGGTTCAGTCATGATTTGGATGAAGAATTGACTAACAACCATGGGCTGGTGTCTTTTGGGGCTCTCCTCAGGCTCACGTCTGAGTCCATGGAAGTTCCCTGGGAGCCAGTTGAGAAATAGGCTAAATACCCCTTTACTGAATAGTGGATAGGGACAAATCCTGTGATTGGCACTGGAGCTTTGGCAGCACCCAGCCTCCTGCCCGACACCCTCTGCCCCATGGTCTGCAAGTATGCGTTCCTTACCAACTCAGTCTTTTGTAAATCCAGCAATACTGGGGACATGGACAAGCCCCCTGACAAGGACCATGTGGTGAAGAAGGTTTATGCTGCGACCTCCCTAGGTTTCCATCATATGAGCTACACCCTGATGATGGCCCATAATCCTTATCTCCCTGCCAACATGCAGCTGGTAGTTAAAGTGATCTGAGGCAAGGGTCAAACACTGGCCAAAACCAGCTTCAGATGGCCTTGGATACTGGCAGTTCCTGAGCCCATGCCATGGCAGTGGCCAGGGTGATGCTTTGCAGGACCTGGCTGTGGATTTCCACCTTTACAGCAGACACACAGGACAAGTTGGCTAATGTCCCTTTCCTGGGCACTGACCTCTTTGGCCCAGAGGTAGAAGGATACCTCACTAGGACTGAGAAGTCCAATGCCATCCTGGATTCTATGACTTCCTATCAGAAGGACCAGAAAGGGCAGAAGGCTTTTTCTGTCACAGCAGCCTCAGCAGCACCCCCAGCAGGGATAGTTGCAGGTTTCGCACAAGACCAAGATCTCCGATCAGAGCCCCAAAAAGGGCAGGGGCAGGGCTAGTGGTGCCCTTCTGGCAGCAGCCACTGGTGCCCCCTCCTAAGCTACCCAGTGATGGCTTGGTGGGTGTCTACCTCCCACCTGCAAAGTCCCTGCCCCAGCTCCCCTTGGGGTGGGTTGGCTTTGCCACTTCTGGCACAATTGGTCCATAATTATCTCAGACAAGTGTGTCCTAGCAGTGGTGGGCAGAGGGTTGCCTCTCAATTTTGAGGCTCTCCTGCTTTACTGACCCCTTGCACCAAGGAAATTTGTGGTGTCACATGACATGCTGTCTCCCCTCAGGGAGGACACTGCATGACTCCTCAAAAAAGGAGCCATAGCCCATGTCTCAGACTCCATGGCAGGTCAGGGTTTCATTTCCAGGTACTTTCTGCTCCCAAAATGGATTGGGGGGTTGGCGTCTCATACTAGATCTTCACAGTCTGAACCAGTTTCTCTGGAAGTGCAAGTTCAAGATGGACATGCTAAACCAGATTATACCATCTCTGGAGCAGGACATGTGGTTCTGACTCCCTGGACCTCTAATACACATTCTTCCACATTTCAGTCCATCCACCCCACTGACAGTACCTCTGGTTCTACTCAGAAGGGGTTCTATATCAGTTCCATGGTGTTCAGCCACTCCTCGGCACCCAGGGTCTTCACCAATACATGGAAGTGGTGGCAGCCTTCCTATGGTGCAAGGGTGTCAGAGTTTATCTCTACCTGGATGGCTGGCTGCTCGCTGGACCATCCAGGGATGCAGTGAAGCAGTCCAGGGACCTGGCCCTCCCGACCTGTAGAGACTTGGGCCTTCTGGTCAACCTGTCCAAGTCTGAACTGATCCCTGTGCAGGCGATTCAATTTATCAGAGCAGAGCTAGTCTCCCGTTGGGCCAAGGCCTGCCTCCCTGCAGACTGGACATCAGATCTTTCCTTCTTTGCCTGTTCATTTCAGGTTAGGTGATTACGCCTTGCATGGGACTTATTATGGCTACTGGGATGCATGGCATCCTTCACCAGCATGGTCCAATGGGCTCGCTGGCAGATGTGGCACCTGCAGTGGTCCCAGTGCCTAGGTCACCTGGCTCAGCCGGTCACAGTGCCCCAGCTGATGTGGTATGCCATACAGTGGTGGCTCATCCCAGAACATCTGGAGGAAGGAGTCTTGTTCATCTGCCCAGAGCCAACAGTCAGTCTCACAACAGATGTGTCTCTGGTAGGGTGGGAAGCACACATGGAAGACCATACAGTCCATCGGTTCTGGACTCCCAGGGAGTCCCTTCACCACATCAACCTGCTGGAGCTCCTTTCAGTGAGGTTAGCTCTGACAGAACTCAGTCCTATAGTCAGGGGTCAGGTCATGCATGTCCAGATGAATAACGCCACAACCATGTTCTACCTGAACAGGCTGGGCAAAATATACTCCCTTCCATTGTGTCAGGAGGACCTCTGCATCTGGACTGTTGTGTGCAGCATGGTTGCAGATCTTCTGGCGATTCATGTTGCTGGAGCACACAACTACCTAGCAGACACCCTCATCTGGGTAGGTGAGTTGTTGTACGAGTAGTCTCTGCATCAAGAGGTGGTGCACCACCTATTCTCCCTGTAGGGCACTCCTCTGTTAGATTTTTTGCCTCCTGGGAGAAAGCAAAACTGAGGATATTTTGTGCCCTCCTTCCTCAGTCTGGGACACCACTGGGGGATGCCTTTGCAAGGCCCTGGACCCTAGGCCTACTGCATGCCTTCCCTCCTGTTCCCCTGATCTGCAAGGTGGTGGTCAAAGTGCGAAGGGACAAGGTGTGGAAGATCCTGATAGCACTGAACTGGCCCCGCCAATTCTGGTTCCCGAATCTTCTCAGCCTTAACAGCAGACTTCCCGGTTACCTCTGCTCCCAGATATGCTGTCTTGTCATCGGTGGAAGAGCCTGCACCTGGATCTTCCATCCCTACACCTCACAGCCTGATTCCTGAGTGGTTAGAGTATAGTACCAGGCTCTGAGTCTTTCAGAAGAAGTGCTCCATGTAGTGGAGGCTTCCTGACAAGTCAAGTCGCCAGTGCTGTGCCTTCAAGTGGAAGAGATTTTTTGTCAGGGCAAGGGGCTTGATCCTTTTGCCTGCCCCCTGGCTAGCATTCTGGATTACCTATGATCCCTCTCCCAGCTGGGGTTGAAAGTGATAACCCCTCAAGGTGCACCTGGCAGCCATCTCTGCATACCAGGCATGGGCCGGTATGCCAACGGTGGTACAGAAGAAGGACCTTGACCACTTGAACCCATCAGTGCATGAATTACCGTCACCTTGGGATTTGTTCCTGGTTCTGGAAGTGCTCATGGGCAAGCCTTTTGAGCCTATGAACAGGTGTGAAATGTCACACTTGTCATGGAAAACCGCCTTCTTGGTGACTATGACATTCACCAGAAGTATCAATGAGCTTCAGGCATTCTCGGTGGAGTCTCCATACCTGGTTTTCCACAGTGGCAAGGTCATCCTCTGCCCCATCTAAGGTTCCTGCCAAAGGTGGCATTGGAGTTTCACCTTAACTAAGTGGTTAACCTTCAGGCATACTTTGCCAACCCATCTTTGGAAGCTGACTGTGGGCTCCATACTCTGGACCTGCGACAGATGCTCTCTTATTACAGAGAATGCACTGCTGGAGTTTGGGGTGAAGCTCGCCAGCTCTTTGTAACATATGCTGAAGCTGCACCTGGCATCATGGCAGCTAGGTGGACAATTGGCAGGTGGATTGACTGCTGCATCGACCTGTACTATAGGTTGGCTGGTAGGGAACCTCCCGTTGGGCTCAGGGCTCATTCCACCAGACATACCGCTGCCTCTGTGGCTACTTCCAGAGACATCCCCATACAGAAGATCTGAAGGGTGACTGTCAGCACACACCTTCATCTCCCATTACAGAACAGAACTTGAGTTATGCCAGGATGCTGCATTTGGGGCCTGAGGTCTCCAATCTCTATTTGCCAAATAGGGGTGCATTCCTTGTCCTCTTCTCCCAGAGAACTGTTGGAAGTCTACTAGTAGTGTAGATAAGTGAACCATATCCACACCCCTAGAAATGAGGGTTACTCACCTATAACTATAGTTCTATGAGTGGTATATGGTTCACATCCACACAACCCACCCAACCTCCCCTGGCAAGTGGAACATGGATACCTGCTTCTAGCGTGTAAGATCTGACATCACGGGGTGAAGCCAGGGGATATACCACCCAGGTGGTGAGAGGGGTCTCTCTTAAAGAAGGTCTGGCAAGACTGCTCTTAATGAAGAGCTGCCAGTGGTGTAGATGTGAACCATATATCATTCCTAGAACTATGGTAACAGGTAAGTAACCCTCATTTTCCACTCCTAAAGTGTTAGAGTTCTGATTTTGTGATTTTTTTTATCTCAACTAAAATGCAAAACAGTGTGTACTGATAAGCAAATTAACTGTTGTCTTGGTTTATCACAGTACATTAAAAAATATGACAGCTTCATGAACTTTGTATTGATGAACAGTTCATGAACTTGAGTTGAAGAACAGTTGTTAAAAGTTGATTAATATAATGGAAAATTAATAAACATTCTTCAAAACTCACATGAGGGTGAACTTCATCTTGCCTGAGATGTCTCATTTTCCATAATGAAAATATTTGACCACACAGCTTATGCAAAATACTCTAGGAATCTAAATTCCTGTATCACACTTAACATTTCTGACAGTGGAAAACATTTGGGTGCTGAAGTAAGGGGGCTTGTGACTGTGAAGTATCTAACTGAATAGGCGGGTGTCTGGGGGCTGCCTAGGCCACCATAAAAAAAATGTTGGTTTTACATGCTCTAAGATACAATCTGAGCATTTTTCTAGCAAAAAATCATGACGAGTAACAAGTTGCTACCCATCTTAATTCTGTGAAACTCCAGTGTGTGACAAAGATCAAACAAGTCAAATTTCAGGCTTACACCTACCACCACGATGCTACCCTACTACTCTCTTTATGTGCCTCCACACTACTAAGTGCCAGCAGCGTGAGCCCTGACTTTATATAAAGTAGTACCATGTAGGTGCTGGACAGACACAGAAAGCACACCATGCGGTGGTACAATACAGTTAGTACTACACATACGTGTGGAGCGCTGTACCCATTGCCGACACCATCATCATTACCCTGCCAGACAGATTTGCACATAGGTAGCAGCACTCAGAGCTTTCCTGCTTGATTTGCATACTAGGCAGGGCTCCAGCGGCTCACTGAAAGCTGCAGACAGCTGGTGTGTCTGGAATATCAATCAATCTTTATTTTACCAGGCAAAACACCATTGAGGACGACTCATTTACAAGGTGGACTTGGATAGGTACACATTTACAAATGATACATAGATACATAGACAGTGTCAGCAGATAAGGGCCTATGACCCACCCAGTCTGCCCATTTGAGCTTGTAAGTTCAGTTTATGTTTTCCTAGAAGTCTGTTGCCCCTTACCCCTGACCTCCAGAATTCCTTTATGTCTATCCCATGCATTCTTAAATCCTGTGATTGTTTCAGCCCCCACCACTTCCTCTAGCAGGGTGTTCCACTTGTCTATCACCCATTCTGTGAAGAAAGTCTTCCTCACGTTTCCTCTGAATCATCCTCTCTCCAACTTCATCCCATGCCCTCTAGTCCTGGAACATCTTTTTCGCTTAAAAATAGTGTATTCCTGCACCCTGTTCCTCCCTGTAAGATACTTGTATGTCTCTATCATATCCCCTCTCTCCCTCCTCTCCTCCAGGGAGTACATGTTCAGTTCCTTCAACCTGTCTTCATAGGACTTGTGATGCATCCATGTACCATCTTTGTTGCCCTCCTCTGAACCTTCTCTACCCTGTCTATGTCCTTATGTAGGTAAGGTCTCCAGAACAGTACACTGTACTCCAGGTGGGGCCTCACTAGTGTCTTGTATAGTGGAATTATGACCTCCTTTTCCTGCTGGTGATGCCCTGCCTATGCATCCCAGCATCCTATTTGCTTTTACCTGCTGCCTTGTCACACTGTTTCCCTACCTTGAGGTCATCAGAGATGACAACCCCAAGATCCCTTTCCTGCTTGGTGCATGCTATATCCTCACCCCACCAACTGATATATTGTGCCAGGGTTTTTGTGCCCCATATGCATTATCTTGCACTTCTTTGCATTGAATTTCAACTGCCAAACCCCTGACCATTCTTCAAGTTTCTGCAGGTCCCTTCTCATTCTGTCTACACCCTCTGGTGTGTCTACTCTGTTACAGAGCTTTGTGTCATTAGCGAACAGTGAAATTCTGCCTTCTAGGTCCTGTTGATATATAATACAAACCACAAAAGGTCATCAACAGTGCAATACATCAAATACAAGAAGCAAAAAAGAGAGATTGTCATCCAATACAACAATGCTCAATGCACATCAGATAAAATATTTACAATATATACATAAAAAGACCTTGAGCGGGACAAGATACATGCAAATATGATTGCATATGGGGCACTGGGTAGGGATGTGCAGTTCAGATCCCTGCCCCACATGCTAACTGGATTCCATTAGAGCTTGACAAGTCCCTTAGGAAACTGAGTTTGGGGAGGTGGGGGGATAGGAGTGTGCAGGGGAAGAGATCGGGTAGGCAGGCAGGAGGAGAGACTGCAGGTGAGGCTGGGGGAGCAAGAAATGGAGAAAGACGTGCAAACAAACAACTTGTCTTTCCTATAAGTGCTAGTACTCCCACAACTCATGATGCTCACTCTCTGGACAAGCCCATATAGATGATGTGATCAAGACTTTTGACAGGAGGACTCTTGTTAAGTGTCCTGATCCTGTCAAGAGTCCTGATGACATCATTTATGTGGGCTTGTCCAGAGTCCTTATGAGTTGTGGGAGTGCTAACAATATACTCAATAACTATCAATCCCTGATTTTGCCTCAGACATTTTCAATGATCCTGACACCCACCCATCCACTCTCCCTCCTCATTTCTGTCACTGATTTCAGGGGTTTAAATAAATCTGGTTTAAAATATTGTGACATGTCCCAGAGAGATTTGGTAATTTGTCTTTCATCCCTCTGATTTGTTTTAAGTCTCTTGTCCCTGATTAGAGAGGCAGGAGGAGGTTGAGACATTGTGACTCCTTGACCAGTCTATAGAAGCCATTCTTGGCTTAGTTTGAACCAGTTCATTACCATCCATCAATTGCTACTGTTGCAACTGCTCCATTAACTTACCAGCTGGGTCAGGGTACATGCGTTCATCCAAGGAAGTTCTGCTGTCCGTTCCATGAGTTCTGTGACCTTCCCACTGGGACCCCACGCTCTGTCAGTGTTGCCATCAATCCATATGCCCCACTGACGGATCGGGCTTACTTGGATTCTGTTGTTACTGACAGTTTCTCAGACACCCCCTCCACTAACTAAACGTAGACACACTGCTGCGGCTGTTTCTGTGATGGGAGGACATGACAGAGGGTTGAGGATCTCTGCTTGTGAAGACTGTGGTAGGGGAGGGCAGGCAACTTCTTGTCCCTTCCTGAATCCCAATCCCATCCTCCTGGTGAGGTCCCCAGACATGCAGAGACTACAACTCTCTGGCGTGTAGGCTGCAGGGCTTAAGTGGGTCAGGTTGGGTGTCTCTTAGTGCAGGGTGGTGTTGCAGACAGCCAAGCCAGCAACAGGTAAGAGATGTGGAGGGGAGGTGCACATAATGCCAGGACAGATCACATCTCATCCTCTAGTAAAGAACTTCACACACAGCAAGTTAGGAATGCAGCAGCAGCAGCTGGCATGGTACACATAAAAGAAAAATTAAATTTACAAAATCTTGTGATGCTACGGCAAAACCTGGCTAATGACAGTCTCTAACCGATAACTTTAAGAATAGGGAGCTTCAGTCTCTTAGCCCCCCCCTTATGTACACCACTGAATTCTGAGGAGCATCTTTTATACCAGTGTATTTTTTAATGTCTAGTTTACATTTGTGCTTATCTTATTTTTCTGTTGATGTTCTTTTAAATAAAATGTATTTTTTCTTTACAAACAGAAATGCCCAGCTGATATTTATACGATAATAACTGTGTGGCTTTTTTTTGAGTTCTCAGATAGTTTATGTCTTTGTAGAAATGTCTTTTTACATACCTAAACAGAATGAGTTTCATCTTTTGTGACTAAAACAGCTAAAGTGGGAACTATGACATTCTGATATGCAAATTGATAGTGCACATTGAACTGAGCGTGCTCGGTGCCAGTAGACAAAGTGCAATAATGCGGCATAATAACTGGGGAGCAATCTTTTCAATGGGCTCAGCCAGGGTTCAGTTAATTTATTATTAGTGAAAGTCATATACTTCCGTGAGTCAAAATCTGAAAGTCATTCCAGTTTCTTGGAAGTTGAAATACTTCCCAGATCCCACAATTTTAAAACCAGTATTCTAGGAATGATCAATTTATGTATGTTAATACAAATATTACTGGTAAAATACAATTTCTTTTAGAAAAAAAACATAATTTCTTAGCTTCTGTGCTTTAAATTTTTGAAGTCATCCAATTTAGGTTTTTACATTTGGAAGTCAATGACTTCTTTCACCTTTATTTTGGAAGTTTTTGCTTCATTTCTGTGAGTCAAATACTCCCAGAATGGAGTTCACTGAAGCTCTGGGCTCGGTTGGCCAATATTCACCATAATAACCTGCAGGTTATTATGGCGAACACGTACTCTGTCATTCACAATGGAGTGCCCCACAATTGGCTCTATTCCTGTGTGTGGGTGGGCTGAACACTTCCTGAATCATGGCGGCTCCGTAACTCAGCTAGCAAGGAGCCACCACACTGCCCACAATTTTTATAATTTATCTGTTTGGTCAACCTGCCTTTGCTTTTTTTTTTAAATAAACAATCCTCCACCCACAGAAAATGATTTATCTGGTTGATCCCCAGTTCACTTCGCCTTGGTAGCACTGCAAGCAGGAATGGTACCTGCTCTCAAATGGGATCAAATTGCGATCCAAAATACTGAAAAACCAAAAAAAACTAAATAGATAAAAAAAGAAAAATCCTCATCCTGAGGAGAAAGGGAGACAAGGTGTGTGTGTGTGTGTGTGTGTGTGTGTGAGACAGGGTCACAGATATAGGGCTAGAAAAAAATGCTCACCAGTAAATTATATAAAATAAAGGATGGGAAAGTGTGCATATGAGAATTTCATGCACACGATTGGTGAGGGATGCTTTGATAAACCCCTCGGACTTTGCCCTCGGGGATTAAGTGGCATCCCGCACCTCGTGTATGAATTAAATTCTCATGTCACACACTTCCCCATCCTTAATTCTATGTAAATTACACTGGTACTGTTTAAACAGACTTGCAGATACAAAGATGTCCCTTGCAGCTTAGCCTGTCATTTGCATCATCAGAGGGCTGGCCGTGGGGGATACTGGGAACCATAGTACACTGGGATGGCAGACAATTATATTTTATGGCATTTGGGCTTTTAGTATTTAGCTGGGACCTCAATACATTGAAATCATATTATTATGAAATATAGTCTCTCAAGTCACTGCAACAATGCTGAGCTGACAAGTCTCATTGTCAACTAATAGTCAATCCTGGCAAACTTTTCAGATTTTTTTTTTTAACTTGGGTCCACAATCACAAACTTAGAAAAATATCTTGAGTGCACAGCTGTGTACACATACAGCACAGAAAATCAGCTAACTGAAGCAGAGAGAGTCAACCAACTAGTCCCATCTAGCCACCTACGGTCCACCCATATTTGCATAAGTGGCCGTGGAGGTATAAAAAGACTGGGTTCTTCACAGGAAGAGTTCTGACTAATTTCTCAGAAAAAAAAAATTCATTTCTTCTTGAACACGCAGCCACAGACTCAGAAAAATGTCTTGAGTGCACAGCCATGCACACACACACACACACACACACGCACACACACACGTGGCCCCCTTTTGCCCGACACCCCGATGGCGAAACAAGGAAAATTACCACTACAGCGACATTTGCTGTAATGGTCCATTTCCATGTTTCGCAGTCCCCCAGAGTCCTGCCCCCTCCGCAGATCAACTCTGACCTGGAGTTGAGAATCTTAAAGTCCAGGGAGTGCAGAGGGCAGAGCCCTCCCCCCCCCCACAGAAAACACTGGGGGCTTGGGCGGCACAATACCTGAGTCGGTATTGTGCCGTCGCTGTGCGGGTGGTCGACAGGTTTACTGTCGACCAAACTTGGTGCTTCACACACACGCACACACACACACACACACACCAGAAAAGCAGTTAACTGAAGTTGTGAGAGTCAGCCGACTAGTCTCACCCTACCAACTATGGTGCACTCGCTTAAGGGCCATGGAGGGACCAAAGCCTGGGTTCCTCACAGGATGATTTCTGATATTAAATTTAAATTATATTTATTATGAATTCAAGTCATTCAAGTCACTGCAGCAATCCTGAGCTGACAAAGTTTTACAAACATATGAAAATGCCAGCAGAAATAGGCCTCACAGTCTGTCGAGTCTGCTTGATTGTGCAGCTAGCCCCTCATCTCACAGCTGCCCCTCCCACTCCTCCCCTCCTTAGATTTACCCTCCCCCTCCCCCGTCCCATCCCCTCTTGAAACTGCCCACCGTCTTACAGGCCACCACCTCCTGTGGTAGAGTGTTTCACTTGCCTACCACCCTTTCCGTGAAGAACTGTCTCCTTATCTCCCTCCTGAATCTCTCCCCCTCCAGTCTGAGACGGTGCCCTCTCATGTTCCTTCCTCTTCTTAATTGGAAGATTCCCTCTGTTTGAGTCTTGTTTATCCCTTTCAAGTACTTAAAGGTCTTAATCATGTCCCCTCTATCCCTTCTCTTGTCTAAGGAGTACATACTTAGCTTGCTCAACCTTTCCTTGTAGGGCTTGCCCTCCAAACCCCGGATCATCTTTGTTGCTCCATGCTGCAGCCCTTCCAACAATCTGACATCCTTCTTCAGGTATGGGTGCCAGAACTGCATGCAGTACTCCAGGTGCGGCCTGACCAGTGACCTGTACAGGTGGAGGATGACCTCCCTACTTCTAGAGGAGAGTCCCCTCGCTATGCACCCCAGTATCTTGCTGGCCTTCGCTGCCATCTTCCTACACTGAGCAGAGTTGTTCATGCTCCCTGTTATAAGTACCCCTAAGTCCTTTTCTTCCATGGTGCTAATCAACTGTACCCCTCCCAGCTGATAGTCCCTCCCCTGGTTCTTTACTTCAAAGTGCATTACCTTGCACTTCTTGGCACTGAACCCTGGCTGCCATGTTTCTGACCATTCTTGCAGTTTAGTCAGGTCATCCTGCAGCCCCTTCCAACCCCCAATGCCATCAGCCACCACCCTCATTTTGGTGTCATCTGTAAACAGACTGATCTTACTTTGGATCCCATGTAAGATATCAGCTATGAATAGCCTGAACAATACCAGGCCTAGCACCGAGTCCTGCAGTACTCTGCTTGTCACTGCCCTTGGTGCTGAGAGTTACCATCCCACTACCACCCTCTGTTGCCTACCCCTTAGCCAATTCTTCATCCATTTCACCATCTTTGCCCCCGACCCCACAGATTCCAGCTTTCTCCCAGCCTCCTGTGCGGCATAGAGTCAAAGGCCCTGCTGAAGTCCAAATACAGGACATCCACTGCATGTCCCTTGTCTAGTTCCCTTGTCACCCAATCATAGTACTCAATGAGGTTGTTCTTGCAGGATCTGCCCGAGACAAACCCATGCTGATGTCCATCCTTGAGTCCATTGTCCTCCAAATGGGTCACCAGCCTCTCTTTCAGGATTGTCTCCATGAGCTTCCCCATGATTGATGTGAGGCTCACTGGCCTGTAGTTTCCTGGTTCATCCTTTGGGCCACCTTTGTGGATGGGCACCACATGGGACATACTCCAGTCCAGTGGTGCATCCTGTGGTATGCATCCCTTGTCCAGAGAGGTATTGAACAGGTCAGCCAGTGGCCCTGCCAGAACCTCAGCCAGCTCCTTGTGTACCCTAGGGCGAATGCCATCTGGTCCAGGTGCCTTCTCCACCTTCAGTGCCCTCAGTCCTTCCAGTATCCTATCCTCAGTAATCCTCACATCTGCCACCCACTGCCCCCCCACATTACCAGCCCCCCTTTTTCTTACTGTCTTACTGTCAACTAATAGTCAAGCCTGATTTTTCTCAGGGAAAAAAAAATATTTTTACATTTCTTCTTGGGCATACAGCCAAGCCATCAACAACAACAGAAAAATGTCTTTAAGCTAACTGCATTTCAGTTAGACTACTTGCCTTGTTCTTTGTTTCAGACAGCTAAGTTACAGAAGCCTTAAATTTCTAATCAAAATAGCCCCTTATAAAACCTTCCTTACTCCTTTAAGCTGTTAATCTTTAAAACACACTACACGCTGCAGGTTTAAATCTCATTTGTTTAGTTAACTTTAGTACAATACTCGCGTGCACACACACACACACACACACACACACTCTGTGTGTGTGTGTGTGTGTGCTGCTGGGTCCTGCCTGACTCTCTCCATGTTTCTTGCTCAGCAAACACTAAACAGGCCTTCTATATTCCCTTTCTTAAAAGCCTAACTTTCACCTTACAGTTAAAAAAAATTAACCCTCTCTAGTTTGGGAGTTAGAGAGGGAACAAAATATGTAAAGTTTTCTGATTTGTATCGAGGTTTAACAAGTGGATGGAAGTAGATTCTTTCCCTGCAGCAGCTCAAGTCACCTGTCTCTCCTGCCTAAAGATACTGTGAGTGCTGGATCACATGACCTGCCTTCAGTGAGCTTCAAAGTAGCCTCTGACTGGCCAAGAAGTCTTATACACAGATACACAGAAATGTGATGGCAGAGAAAGGCCCCACGGCCCATCTAGTCTGCCCAACACCCTACCTCCCCCCTTCTGTTATGCTTCCACCCTCTTTTCCCAACACCTTAAATCTATCCCAAGCCCTCTTGAACCCCCCCACCGTTTCAGCTGCCACTACCTCCTCCGGCAGCTTGTTCCAGGCCTCCACCACCCTCTCTGTGAAACACTGCCCCCTGACATTACCTCTGTATTGCCCACCTTCCAGTCTGAGGCTATGTCCCCTCGTGTTCACTCCTTTCTTCAATTTGAGCAAGCTATCACCCTCCACCTTACTTATTCCCTTCAGATACTTAAAGGTCTCAATCATGTCCCTCCTCCTGGTCTCCAGAGGGTACAAATCTATCCCTCTCAATCTTCTTTTATAAGGTACATCCTGCATCCCTCGTACCATTTTGGTTGCCCTTCTCTGTACCCTCTCCATCAACTCAACATCTCTTCGTAGGTGAGGCCTCCAGAACTGCACCCCATACTCTAGTTGTGGCCTGGCCATGGTTCTGTACAATGGCATTAACACCTCCTTCTTCCTGCTATTAAAACCCCTTGCAATGTAGACCAATATTCCATTTGCCTTTCCCACCACCCTGCCTCACTGGCTGCCCACCTTGAGGTCACGTGATACCATAATCCCCAGGTCCCTTTCTGTTTCCTTCTCCTTCATCACCACACCCCCAAGGGAGTAAGTTTCCCTCCTATTCCTCCTCCCCAGGTGCATCAGCGAGCACTTTTGTGCATTAAACTTCAATTCCCAGGTGTCAGACCTTCTCTCCAGCCTCTCCAGGTCCCGCCTCATGACTTGCACCCCACTAGGTGAATCCACCCTATTGCAGATCTTTGTATCATCTGCAAACAGGTACACCCATCCCTCCAGACCCTCCCCTAGGTCACTAACATAGATGTTAAAGAGTATTGGTCCTAGCACTGTCCCCTGTGGCACCCCACTGGTCACCACCCATTCCCTGGAATGTGTCCCATTTACCACCACAGTCTGACTCCTTCCCTTCAACCAGTTTTCTACCCACCTGGTGATCCTGTGGTCCACCCCTAGTCTGTCCAGCTTATGCACCATTCCACCATGCGGAACAGTGTTGAAGGCCTTATTGAAATCCAGATAGGCCATGTCCACTGCTCCTCCCTTGGCCACTATCGGTGTCACGCCATCGAAAAATTCTATCAAGTTACTCTGACAAGACCTTCCCTTGGTGAAGCCATGCTGCCTGTCATCCTGCATGCCATTCATCTCCAAGTATTCTATCAACCTGATCTTAAGTAGTGTTTCTATTGCCTTCCCCCCCTTTATGTAGTGCAACCACCTCTGCCCTCTAACAGTCCATTGGCACCACCCCTGTGATTAAAGAACAACTTAAACAGCCTCACCAGATGTGGCGCCAGTTCATCCTTCACCTCCTTGAGAACTGTTGGGTGTATTCCATCAGGCCCCATTGCCTTGTCTACCTTAAGTCTATCCAGATCTTTCCTTACTCCTTCAGCTGTGAATTTTGCCACACCCACCTCCCTGTGGTTGTCACCCTCCCCAACCCTTCCTGGTCCCCTGCCCTCTCTTTCCTCCGTGAAGATTTAGGAGAAATAGCTATTTAATGCATCTGCTTTTTCAAAATCTCCTTCCAGTATTGTTCCACTTTCCCCCCTTATCCTTCCAATCCCATGCTGTGCCCTCCTCCTTTCCTCAACGTACCTAAAGAAGGTTTTATCCCCCCTCTTTGCCTGCTTTGCTATCCTCTCCTCAGTGGCCTCCTTAGCCCTCCTGATCTTTTGCCCTGCCTCCTTTCTTTTTTTCCTGTAGGTTTCCCTGTCCTCATCCTTTTGTGTCCTCCTGTACCTCTTGAATGCTCTAGTCATCTCCTTGACCCCTAACACCACCTCTCTAGTAAACCACAGAGGTCTTTTCTGTCTTTTATTCTTTTTTACCCTTCTTATACATGAGTCCATGGCTTTAAATACCCCTCTTTTAATGACTGCCCATAATATCTCCACCCCCTGCACATCCCCTGTCCTCAACATTTCTTCCCTAACTACCTTCCTCATTCCATGAAAGTCAGCATTCCTGAAGTCCATTTCCTTGGTTCTCATCCTAACCCTCTCCCTGCCTGCTCTCATCCTGAACCTGACAGTCCTGTAGTCAATGGTGCCAAGCTCTTCCCTTACCTCCACCTCCTCCACACTATCCCCATTTGTGAGGACCACATCCAATAGGTTTACACCCCTAGGGGGCTCACTGATCCTTTGCTGCAGGAATATGCCCTGAAGAGCCTCTAAGATGCCCCTGTTCCTTGCGGAGATTGCTGTCTGAGCCTCCCAGTTGATGTCCGGAAGGGTTAAGTCCCCAACAAGCACAATTTCTCCTTTCTGTGCCATCTTAACTACTGATTCTACAAAGTGTCTATCCCCTTCCTCCCCCTGCATAGGAGGCCCATAGACTACACCAACGTGCAGGTTTTCCCCCTGTCCCGTCTAGGGTGACCCACATTATCTCTGTTTTCCCCTCCTCATCCTGCCCTTCCATGGCCCTAATCCCTTCCCTGACATAAAATGCCACCCCTCCCCTTCCCCCCGATCTTTCCTAAACAAACGATAACCTGGGATCACTGTCTCCCAGGCGTGGTGCTCGTTTCACCAAGTCTCAATCACTGCTACAATGTCTAGGTTCTCCTCCATCATGCTGTCCTCCAGTTCTCCCATTTTGTTTCCCAGGCTCCTGGCATTTGCAACCAAAGCCCTCCAACATGTAGCCCCATCCCGTCTTTACCTGCTGCTAACTGTTCCCTTGATGAGTGTCGTGACTTGGGGGGAGGCTGATAGCCTCTCTGCTCTGCCTCATGTAAGGATGGCCCTGTCCTTAGCCTCCCTCCCTTATTTAGTTTAAATTGAACTTCCTTGCCATGAAGTCCCACAGTTTACTCTTTAGTGCAGCTGCCCCTGAAGGGCTCAGTTGTAGCCTGTCTTGGGCATACAGCCCCCCCTCCTCCTCCCATGTAGAGCCCCAGTCACCTATCCAGCTGAACCCCATCCAACTGCACCAACCTTGTAGCCAATTGTTGCATGCCCTTATCTTCTCCTTTCTGTGTGTGCTCGTTCTTGGTACTGGCAACACCTCAGAGAAGGAAATGGAAGGAAAAACAGTGTTGCTCCTACAGAACCTAGTGAGTTCCTTGAACCTTGCCTGTACCTCCATCAGACTGTTCCCCTCCAAGTCATTTGTGCCCAGGTGAAACACCAGATGTGTCCTTTCATCCTGCTGCTTACCCCAGGAAGGAATATGATGCCTCACCTCCAGTGCCGTCATCCCTGGCATGCACTGTACCCATACTGCATTGTTTTTTGCTCCCTTCCTTTCCCATTTTAGCCCCTTAATTATTGAATCCCCCAAGAGTGCCACCCTACTGCCTCCTGCTTCCTGGGTGTCCTTTTGGCCTCTAGCTTTGTGTCGCAGGATTTGACTCCCTTTGAAGTCCTCCTCCTCCTCCTGTCCCATCTTGACTTGGTTTCTGCCCCTGCTCATCTTTTGTTCACCATCACCTAACTTATCCTGATTTTTACCCACACCCAGCATCTGTCTCTCTTCACCCTCTCCATTTAGCTTTTCCTCAGACTCCCCCCTCATGTACCTCTTAATCCCTTGTACTTCCGCCTGGCTTCCTTCATCCCTGCAAACCCCTCCTGCATCACTGCTTGAGCATGAGCCAACTTCACCCGACCCCCCTCTATCTGTTCTTGGCCTTTCCTGTCTGCATCACTGTGTGAGATTGTGCCAACTGTGCTTGATCCCCCCTCCAACTGTTCCTGTCCTGCCCATCTTTGCAGAAGGTTTTGAACACCGTAACCCACTTGGGGAAGTCTTTCTCCTCACCACCTGCCCTGTTTGCATATTTCCCCTCTCCTGCACCCTGCCCAGCGCATGCCCCAACCTCCTACTGCAGCTCCTGCCCTGCAGGGTTTCCTCCAGTTCATTTTCAGCCTCCAAGGAACTCAACTCCAGCTCTTCCAGTGCTACCTTCATGACCCTTTTCTTATGCCATAGTTCCCTTAGTGTCACCCTCAGGTGTGACCCTAATGGGCCCATCCCCTCCTCTACCCCTTCCCTTGCATGCAATGTGCCTGCTCCCTCCTCCCCCCTTTCCACTGCACCTGAGATCTTTCCCCCCATGTCCCCAAACTGCTCTGCTGTCTCCTTCTCTGATGGCCCCTGCCGGACCCCTTTCTCCCTAATGTCCTCGACTAGGGTACCTAGGGGGGCAAAACTATTTGTTACTTCTGCCCTTTGGCCCATTTCACCTATGCCTGCATTGTCCTTCATTCTGGGCATCCATCTGCCTTTTTCTGAACCTACTCTCTTCCACTCCTCTTGATCCCCAGTTGACCCCTTTTCTCTAGCTACAGGCATCATTTTTGTGCCTCTAGACTTCCTGCTGTCAGTTCCCACTGACCCCTTTCCTCGTGTCTCAGCATCCCTGTCTCAACTCTGGACTTGCTGCTGTCTGTTACCACCTCTGGTCTATCCCCTCTTGATCCCCTTCCATCCTCTCCCTCCCAAGCCCTTGACTTCCAGAATAGTGTATCTGATCTTCCAGTGAATCCACTCAGCCCTTCCCACTCCTTCTTTGGCTTATACCGTCCCTGTCTCTCCACCTCCTTTTCCCAGCCTCCCCATTTAACCCCCACCTTAGCTTCACCACTTCCTCCCTCAGCTAAGTGAGCTGCTTACACATCATGCAACCCCCCCATCCTCCAAGCCCAATTTAGGATCATAGCCGTTCCACAGCCTGACCCGACCACCCTGCCAAAGATCCCCTCCCTTGGTCGCCCCTCCCTCAGTGCTGCCCTACCATTTCTTCTGTGATACTCAGATACAGTCCTAAAATCACACCTTATGTATTGTTGGGCCCCAGACCTTAGCCCCCTCCTCAGCCCCAACCCACAGTCAAGACTTTTTAGAAATAATAAAGCACGTGCAAACCATACGCATCAAGAATTAATAACCATAGTTACAAAGTTCCAAGTCCAAGTCACTGAGTTCAAGTCTAAGTCCCCAGCACCTCCAGCGTCAGTAGTCTAAGATCAAGTTCCCAGCACCTCCAGTGTCAGTAGTCTCGACCTAGTTCATTTCACCTCAATTTCAGCTCTTTTGTGAAGGATTTCTTAGTGTCTGTGTCAGTTTCCCATATCCACCGAGGTTGAAGTCCAAGTCCCCTGTGAAGAAATGCAGGACCCAGTTCCTTTGCTGCAAACCAAAATGCAGGACCCAGTTCCTTTGCTGCAAACCAGCTCCTCACAATGATTTCCTTAGCTCAGAACCCTCCTTGCTCCCACTTTCAGTCCTTCTATGTACTCGGCCACTCTCCCTTTAGACCAGCCTGTCAGCTGCTCCACTTCATACACTGTATATGGCTTCTCCTCCCCTCCATGTTTAAGAGAGGCTGGGGTTGGGGAGGGAGGGTGGAAACAAACACAACTCTCAGCTCTGCGGTCTGGTTGGCTTTTTAAAGCCTGACCACCTTGGCACCTCTCTCCCTGATTAGCCCGATCCTACACCACGGACTGCGGTTGGCCGGCCGTCCTTGCTTCAGTCGCTGAACAGTGACCTGCGCCCCTTGCTAGTTCAGCTCCAAACAGCTCATCTCTCCTTCTTCTGGTTACTGACTCAGAGGCAGACTGACCCGGGGTGCCTGGGATGCTAATTGCATCCTGGCCTGTCAGCATGTGGCCTGTGCTGCACCTGCTTGCAATGCCTTTTGTTTTTTTGTTTTTTTCATCCACCCCTTCCCACCCAACCTCAGTGGTAAATTGATTTTTTTCTTGGGGGGGATAGAGTGAAAAAAAGGCAGAAAATATTGCCACTTCTGCACTGAGTTTGCCGCCATGGCCTGCGCCACGAAGGAAACAGGAGTGGTGGACCAATAGCAGCAGCACACATTGGCAGCATGGCAGTAAGCCAGAAAGATTGAGCAGGAGAAGGCGGGTAGTGGGGCTGCGCGCACTGCACTTACTGCCGTAACTTTTACGCAGTGCCAAAGGCAACCTGGAGGGTGAGGGACTGAGACTGAGCGCCATTTCCAGCAGCTGCACTACAGTCTAGAGGCGCAGTAAGAAAGGATTTAGTTGGTGGTGGAGACGGAGTCATGGACTGCTCGTGACAGACTGTCAGACTCAGTCAGTCCGTCGGACTGTAGTGTGGTCTAGAGTGGACTCTGGTTGGAAAGGGTGAGAGAGTGGTGTCGGCGTGTCTCTGAGTTGGACCCAGGCACCCAGTCAGCCAGAGGCAGAGACAGTGCAGACTAGTGACGGTTGCGTGAAAAACGAACTCATCTGGTCGTCGCGGTTGGTGTGTGGTGATGACAGGACAGGGTACTGCCTAAGTGGAAGGCTAAATTGAAAAGTAAGTACATGTGTAAATTTACTCAGTAACATGGCATGCTGTTTCAAAATGGTGCTACTGCGCCTCGTGTGTCTGAGTCTGATATGGGGTGAAAGAGGAGGAGGATGGTGTTGTAGCTTCTTCATTAAGAAGGACAGTTCTTGGTGGACCTGCCAACCAGATCCTTTTGGGTTGTTGTTCTCACCATTCAGTTCACATTTGGTGTTTGATTCTCACACAGGGGAACACTGGCTTTTTACTTTTTCCCATGTTCATCAGCCCTGTCTCTTGCCACTGTAGATATTCTTTAATAAGGATCCTATTCTGAACTTTAAACTGTGCACAGTATAGTGGCTGAGGGGCAATACGTTAATTAGTTAAGTTTGCACTGCAGTGGTAGTGTTGCATCAGATCATCACTGCATCACTGCAGATAAAATACAAGCCCTTATTCGCTTGAGACGAAGTTCAACTGTTAAAATGGTTGATATTCTTGATGGCTTGTTTCTATGGTGGCGTATAGCCCATTCACAACTAATTAGTTAAGGTAACTACTAGCAGTCAGTTATACTCTCAAAATGCTGCATCTCTGATTCATCTTTTGAGCTGTCATTCTGGAATAATGCAGTATGCTGCTTATGTATTAAGAACCACATGACAAAGTATGTATGTGTAACTTTTTTATTGTGTTTCATGAGAAAATTCAATACAGAAAGTTAAAAAAAATGTAAAGAAAAATAAGCTGCATTCACTCTTCACATTAGCGAGACCCATAGAGATAACTGCCATGTGGCACAGCTTGCTATCTCGGGAAATCTGTGCTGGGGGTCATGAGTTCAAGCAGTCTGTGCTCCCCCAACAGCTGCCACCTTGCCAGCCCTCTCTAGTGCAACAGCAGCTGCAAGGACATTTCACCCAATCAGCACTCAGAATGCTTGAGGCAGAAGAGGGACATTTTTGCATCTTTCACTGCCAGACACCTCTGCCCAGAAGTCAGAGTCAGGAAATCCATTGTGCCATTACCACATTGTTCAGTCTGGCATCTTGGGACATCAGCGCCAGACGGTTTGTGATTCCAAGCAGTCTGGGCTCCCCTAACAGGCATCAGTTTGCCAGCCTTCTCAGTGCAGCAGGAGCTGCACAGACCTTTCACCCAATCAGCACTCGGAGCTCTTGAGTCAAGGGAGGGGCTCTTGTTATTTTTAGCAATGCATGTCTAGGCACTCCTAGCCTGAGTGGTCAAAGCATGAATGGCCAATCTGCAGTGGGAGTCCTCAAGAAAGTCAGTGAGTGATGCACCAGGATGCAAGAAGATTCTGTCTCCCTGCCCTCCTCTCATAGGTCTACAGGATCTGTTTGTTCATACATTACATTATGTTGTTAAATGCCTTTGAGCCTATTTTACTATACCCCTTAAAACCGATTTGTTTTACTACACGGTACTGCATTACTGCTGCACCTTGAATCCCTTATTTTGGTTGCCAGCCTAGGCAACCAAAATAAGTCCTGGTAGGACGAAACACGTGTCTATGTCTTCTGTTAGCACCCTTTGCAAACTGTGTGAGAGGCCTTTTAGCACCATGCAATTCTGCTTAAAGTTGGACCAGCATAACATTCTGTGGTGATTTGCATATGCAGCCCATGATGCTTTGCATTGTGGGGGCATGTGTGATTTTGTATTTTCTTGAAACTTGGCTTCCCAGCCAAATGCCCTTTGGGGTAACCCTTGCCTCAGTGTTTGCACACAGAGGTTCTTTAACTTGTAGCTGGTACATCCTACTTTCCCCTAATAGTTTGTTACACTGTAGTTGACCCATTGTATGTTTGACCCTTATTTCATTGGTACCTCTGCAGTTCATTCATGCCTGCTGTAGCCAAACCACCTAACATTAATTTTCTGTTTTGCTTTGTGGTAGTCAGATTACCCAGCTGCTTTCACATTTGGACTGTTGCCAGTTTTATTCCAGTACTGAGGTCAGCCTATTCTTGGCTACCCCTGTATTTTATTTGTGGGATATATCTATTTTCCCATCTACCAAGCTCAGCTCTACTGTATCTGGGGTACTTTCCATTTAGTGAATTTGTAATGTTTCCACCACAAGAGTTCTGCGTCTCCCGGGTTGCATCTTTCAGGGTCTTCTTTTATATTCTAGTTCAAGAGAAACATTTTTGCCTTTGCATCCTCACCTCTTGTCCCTTCCTAGCTGCATCTTGTTTTACCCCTGTGCTGCTTGATTTTTGTGCTCAGTTGCATCTGGGTTACCAGTACCTGCTGGTTTTGAGATTTTAACCTCGTGACATTTTTGACGGTTTTATCCTCAAGACCTTCCCTTCTTTTGTGTGCTTCTATGTTGTTGTTCCTAAGGGCACCCAATATGCTCCCCCACTCTTCTACCTTCTCTCCCATCCCTCCATTCTCCTCCCCCTCCTGCCATGCTTATGTATGTCCATCCCAGTCTCTTGGGAGTTGGCTCTTTGGAATGTCTCCCCCTCCTCCCATGAACTGCTCCAGTGTAAACTTGTCTCCCTGCTCTCCCCCATCTATGTTGGGGAATCTATCCCCCCCCAGTCTAAACAGAACATTGTCCCTGACCTTATCTCTTCCCTCCTATCCACTTATCTTATTCTGATTCGGCACCTCTAACTATATCCACTGATACTGAGAAGGCCCTATCCTTTTCCTCTTCACTTTTACCCCAGCCTAGGGCAAGCACATCCACCTCAGGAGAGTCAGAGTGTGCAGTAACCACCTCCCAGCCTCCAACCAACAGAGCAACCTTAATTCTCCCTCAGAATGTTGGCAGGTCATCCACTCCCTTTCTGGCCCCATCCTACCCTTCCAGTCATTTTCTCCAGTTCTAAAACTTGATGGCTTTCCCATTTCTCCATCCTTCCCCCTGAAGTGGCAGTTGCTCTCAACAACTACTTCACTTCCTATGCAACTACTGTTTCTCTTATCTCTGATCGCACCTCCTACTCCACCCCTTCCTAGCCTCACTAGTTTCCTTCAGTCATATCACACCAACTGTGGCCCTATCTGCACTGTGTTCTTGTTCTATGTTCTTGCGGGTCTCCAGAACTGGACTTGGTTCATGGTTATGTTTACCTTTTTTGCACTGGGTGGGCCGGCCTTCTCAGTGTTGTGGCACACACATGGCAAGCTGAGATACAGATGTTACAGTTACAGAACAGAAGTGTTGCAGTGCAGAAAGTGATCACCTGAGGATGGGGATGGCATTCTGGCTGGACAGAAAGTTAGATGAGGAGGCGCTCCAGTCTGGCAGAAGGGTTGGGGCATTGTGGCTTGGGCAATAAGACCAGGGAGCCTTCTGGTTGGGACTGTGGGACACTTCAGATGAAGAGGGTATTCAAACTGGGTAAAATGGTGGAAGGTATTCCAGCTGGGGTACTGAGCTGAGGGCATTCTGGTTAAGGAAGAAAGGTATAAAGAGCATCAGCTGGGCCAGTGATGTGGGGTAGTATTCTAGAAAAGTGGGGGAGGGCACTGCAGATGGACAAATTATATGGAGGGGGCTGATATTCCAGCAGGGGAATGGATGTGGAGGGCACTGCATATGGAAAAGGGGGGTTATGTAATATTGTGGCAGGGTAAGAGGGTGGGGAGGGCATTCAGGTTGGTTGATACACTTGCGGATGGTTGTGCATTCCAGTGCCAGTGATCCCATGTGCTCAGTGCACAGCCTGTCTGTTCCACTGTCCCAGTGCACAGTGATGGCTGTCCCATGCTGTACTGGTGATTTAGCTTACTCAGATTGGAATTCCAGTCTGAAACTAAGAGGACCCACTCATGTGGCGCTTGAAGTAAATATAGCTAATGTTGGCAATGGAAAGTTTAAAAATGTTATGCTGTGTGTGGGTGGGTGGGGGGTGTTGTTGTGCGCTAGTATCTTTAGATTGTATGTTGTATGCCACAACCTAGTAGCATCCCTTCGAAGAAATGTGAATTCCAGTGTGTGAAGTAACATAAAAGGTTTGAGCATGCTATTTTTGGATTTGTTTGAGTTTTTGGAGTCTGTGGTGCTCTTTCTTAGCATGCCCCCTTTGAAACACTCGTGTAAAATCCTTGATGGGAGCACAGTGTATAAAAAGAGTCAATTAGACACATTAGCAATTGAGGCACAGGAACGTTAGGAACTAAATCTAAGGGTCTCACCTTGATGATGGTGTTTTAGCTTACTCAAATTGGAATTTCCAGTCTGAAACTAAGAGGACCCACTCATGTGGAGCTTGAAGTAAATATATATGGTTAGGTTTGCTAAATGTTTTCTAAGCAATCTATTCTTGAAATACATTTTTTTTTTAATTTATGGTTCACACCTTTTGTGTTGTGTTCATGCAGCGCTAATGTTGCATTATGAGGGCTGAAACCTAGGCACTACTGGTTTTATTCCCTTATCTCATGGAGTCAGGAGATGTTTTAGATTGTCTGGGAGTGGTTGCATCATAGTATGGGTCTAAAATGTTAATCAGATTTAAGAGGTGATGTGTTTAGGAATGGGAATGGGATGGGTTGTGGTGCCTGACGCGTGTCATGAATGCCATGCGGTGCTATCAGTGTCCCGAGGGAACATCTGGCTTTATTGGGTTTGATCCCCACAGCATGGCATTAGTATTGTATTTTCAGATCTGGGCAGTTGAGGGTCTTTTTTTAGTCTGCAGTGCGAGCTAGTCTGTAACATTATCAATACCACAGGGTCCTCAGTTCGTTCTTAGCAATAAAATAAATGATTTTGAACAGAAGTGTGTGTTTGTGTATACTGTGTATACAGTCTGGCTATAATGTCAGCAAAACCAAGGACTCGAAATTAAGCTTTGCAGCCACTAGCCAACGGGGCTAGTGACCAGGAAAATCCACAGTTTTATACCGGCTTATATAAAATGAACCAGGCTCCAGCATTTGGATAGTGGGACTGCAAATTTCTACCTCTAAGAAGTCAGCCTCACAGCAGCTTCCCAGAATTTCTAGATGGTGTCATAACCAGAGAATATGTGAGACTGCTGTCATGTGTCAGTCACCCCCACCCCTCTAATTTTGGTTGCAGCACTAAGGAGGTTATTAGAGCTACATTATTTTAGTAAAGACTCTCTCTCTCTCTCTCTCAGATCAAAATTAAGTTTTGCAGCCAGCAGGACTACTGGGCTAGTGACTGGGAAAATCCTCTAGCCCTATATACTTTTATACTGTGTCACAACACAGTATAAAAAATCTGTGGAGCCCGGCCGAATAGTTTTCCTGTCACTTGCTCCCTATGACAGTGGTGGCTGCAAAACTGTTTCAGCGAGTGTGTACTTACTACTGGTAGTCTTTTGTTAACTGTTATGCTAAAACAGTAGTAGGATACTACTGCTACTACTAGGTATAATGGTACTGATGCTTTAGCATAACAGTTAAAAGACTGCCTACCAAAAATACGGTCATTTCCCCAAAATGTACTCTTCAGCCAAACAATAAACAGTAAACAAGATTAATCAGTCATTGCGTGTGTTTTCTTTTACGTTGCTGTTGAATTAACAGGTTGATGTTTAATATTGATATGTTAATATTGGGCTTAGAAATGTAGTATAAAAAGTTCAATTACAACTACTGTAAGAACGATAATTGGGTTCCATGTAGGAAGGTGCCGCCACCCAGCAGCTCAGGAAAATGTGGCCTGTCCTCCTTATGTAGCATCTTGGCCTGTGACCCAGCCAGTCCACCCCTGCACTGACTGCAACCCTGCTGCCGACTGCAGCCACAGCTCCATGCAGCTCTCCACTCTCCTTTCTCTGGTTACTGACTGCGACCCGCTCCCCCGCTGCCATCTTGGGAGATCTTAAAATACCATCAAATAGCAAAACACTTAATAGCCATAAATAGCGCTGATTATTCACTTTTTCTTCCCGAGTAATGAATAGCCTATTATTCATGGTATTTGGAAAATGCTATTCATTACTCTCCACCACTGCTGTATGGCATGTTATTTATTTTTATCATCCTTTGAAACCCCCCTTCCTACCTGGATGGCATGTTCTTTCTTTTGATCCCCCTTTGAACCCCTTCTGCCTGGATGGCATGTTCTTTCATTTGAGCCCCCTTTTACACCCCCCACCTGGATGGCCTAGTTTTGATTTATGTATAGTATTTACATGCACGATGAGGTGGGCTCTGTACTCCTGTGGCCTCCTGGCCATCCTGCAGTTATGCCTGTTGAGCTCTTCCTGCATCTCCTGGTCCTCTGGCTCAGCATCCACTGCAGGGTGGTGCTCTAGGACCAGCAAGTCTATCCCATGGTTGAGTGCTATGTTATGTAGTATGTGGGTTGCAGGACAAGTGTGAAGATCCAGGGACACAGGGGACATGCTCTGTTCCCTGTGTAGTTAAAGGGCATGGGTTAGTGACATCACTGACAACATGGGGATTTGGAGGAGAGGCCTTTGGGATCCCTGACAAGATGCCCACAAGGGATGTCCCATCTTTGAGCCTCTTGTGTAGGAGGGAATTGTGCCAGATGTATCATGGACACTACCAAAGAACTGTGCTAGAGCACTGATGATGCACCCTGTTGCATTGCATATCACCTGGCAGTAGATGGAGTGGTACCCCTTCCTAGTCACAAAGGTCTCAGATCCATCACAGGTGGGTGCCTGGATGGCAACATGGGTGCAGTCAATGGCACCAAGTATAGATAGTGGGTGCCCAACTCAGTAAAACTGCTGCATGGTTGCTGCATGCTCTGCTGGTGTGGTGAGGAATATGATAAACTCCCTAGCATGGATCAGCAGGGCATCTAGACTGTGAGATACCAGTGGTGTCCCTCACTGGTGTCTGGAAGGTTCTGGTGGCCAGGAAGCACAGGGCAGCTGTCACCATGAGCTCCTGCAGATATTGCATGGCTACTCTGGGTGTCTCTCCAGAGTTGGTCATTCAACAGTTCACACAGGGAAAGAGAAAGGGGAAATTGTTTAACCGGGAAAGGCACACTAAGCCGGAGCTTGTTTGCAGGTGCGACCTGGGAGCACAAGGAAGTTAAATGACTTGCTCAGGGTCACACAGTATGCAAGTAGGGGCTGTGGGATTCAAAACCAGGTCTCCTGGTTTGCAGTTCAGAGCCCTAAACCTCTGTGCTATATGAAGAGATTGACCCATGACGAGGTATGGGTTTATTGAGCATTAATCCATGCCTGGGGGAGGGTTATAGTCATGAGACGAAGCTGACATTAAAAAGATATTTGACATTAATCACAGGGAGCCCAGAGGACACAAGTGGTTCAGTATATCTGGGGACAGTTTCTTTGTGGCACCCCCCAAAAAAAATTCCTTAAAGTATTTTAAAGTAACAAGCTACCGAGGAAGCCAGGTAAAAGAGTATACTTATCTGGGATGTCCAACCTAGAAAGTGGTAATCTTCCATCATATTTGTGCTCTGTTGCTTCCAATGCAACTAAATGCCTCTGCACCTACGGGGAGTAACTCCCACAAGAGCATGTAACTTTCCTGTGGAGACCACGCACAGACAGATCTGGGGCTGTCTGTGGCAGGCCCCATCCCACCTTTTACAGTAACAAAGTTGTGGTTACAATTCTGTACCGAGCTGTGATTAGCAGATCACTATCAGAGTTCCTGACGTTATTTACTAGCAGCAGCCATCGGTACTCATAGTGGCAGTCTATATGGGAGTTTACACGTTTGGTAGCAAAGACACACACCATAATAACTAAGTTTAGGCAACATGTAGACATCACATGCCCGGAGCCGTGTTTGACATATCTTCAAAATGTGGCTAGCAATTGGATCATCTTATGGTTTGAATTGCTAGGTGGGAGCTGTAGCTGTGCAGTAACATTTGGGGTTTACAATTGGATACCAATGATATGCCTCTACTGGGTGGGGCACTGGTATAACCCCTTGTTGCTGTTGGGTGGCACTGCTGCGTTATAGGAGGTCATTCACCTGTCCTCCCTTCTCCTCACCCCATATTCTTCCTCCTTTCTCACTTCTTACCTCCCTCCCCCGCAGTTTCCTCCCTTGGTTAAATTTAACTTTCAAACATTCCTAGTTAGGACACGTCTATTTTTAAGGCTGCTCTTGCTATGTTTTTATTGTATTTATTGACTTATTGGAGAACACCTCTGAGTGGATGCTCATTTGTAGGTTTTACGTCAGTTACAAGAAAAAAATTGAACAGGTACATAGCATTACATTATAAGGCATTACATTACAAGCAAGTACAAAATTACACTGGTACAAAACAATACATTACAAGCTAGGTAGACAGTAAATTGGTGTGAATTACAAGGTTGGGATAGCATTTTGCTTAAGGTATAACATTTAGACACTGATACGGCATTGGTGAGAAGGTGCCTGAGTTGGAGAATTAGGCATACTTGTAGTGGGAGAAACAGAGTGGAGAACAGGCACAGCTGTGGCATAGTGAAGTGTATACCTGCATAAGGGGTTAAGAACAGACTTAAGGAAAGTTGGAGACAGTGGGGCTAGGTGAGCATCAGATGGTGGGCATGAGGGTGGGGACAGAGAGGGGGAAAGGGTGCCCAGTGGAGAGGGGAGGGGGTAGATGGGGGGGTGGAAAAATGAAGTTCTATGAAGTAGGTGCCCCTAGGATTAGGTGGAACACTAAGTGCTGCTGCTTTAAATTGGTCCAAACGTAGGAAAGTTGTTTTGGTCATCATGAATGGTCAACGCAGTCACAGTTGACCCTGTTGTGTATTTGCAACCCTGTTCCATATGACAAGGTCACTTTCTTGACTGCACTAGCTGTGTTCATTCTATACTGCCTCTACACCTGTTCAAATTGCAACTTATTGTTTAACTAATTGCTGTATTTCAGGGTGTTACCTTACTGTTTGTATTATATTATGACTTATGTTAATCTTGTCTGTCAATTTGATGTGGAATCTTTGTAAAGGAACCCCTGGTTCAGAGGTATTTGCAGCCCTAGTTATCAATAAAAAAATAAATAAATCCTGTAGACTCACTTCCCATACTTGCAGTGGAAAGTGTCGAGAAGGAGGTACAGTTTCAGTTAAAAAGTAAGGTGCAGCCCAGATGGACTGTATAGCAGGTTGGGGGAAGTAAGCAGCAAAGACATGTCTGGCACAACAAGCTGGCATGGGGGTTCGATTCCCACAGCATAAAACAAAAAGAATATGACACAAAGCTCGGATCATTAAATCTATCCAGTGCTATGGGTCACCCATAAAATCTTGCAGCAGTGCCCCAGGCTACTGCCTAGCTTTCTACATCAACCTTCTGCAGCAGTGAATAAAAAAAATTATGGGGTTGAAAGGTTTCCAGGGCCATGGAATGATTCAACATGGATGCCAGGGTATATGTCAGACTGCGTAGCATACCCCCATCAAGATGGAAGTCAGGAAAGGTACAGAGCTATGATAATAAGAGACCTCTTCTGCATCTTCCACAGTGTCCTGCTGTCCCAAGGCATAGTGATTATGGGGGTTATGCCTTTCAGAAGAATGAGCTGGGCAGGATTATTCCTCAATCGGTAATAAGTGTAACCCCCCAAAAAAAGAGGGGAGTTGATTGGTAGTATCCCATTCTTCAGACCTGAGCTGGTGAGTTTTTAAATGGCCTGGTCTTCCTTTTCCTCTAAATTTATATATATATATATATATACACTTGTATATGAAATACAAAATCACACATGCCCCCACAATGCAAAGCATCAAGGGCTGCATATGCAAATCACCACAGAATATTATGCTGGTTCAATTTTAAGCAGAAATGCATGGTGTCGAAAGGCCTCTCAGACAGTTTGCAAAGGGTGTTAACAAAAGACATATAGTCATGTTTCATCCTACCAGGACTCATCGGTATGCCTCATCTGTTTGACACCCCAGTGGAATGAACCAGCTACCCTAAGATGGTCTATCTGGGTTATGTTGTGGTGAACCCAAATAAAACCAAAAACTATTTAAAAGACAAAGAACCTCTGTGCACAGGAACTGAGGCAATGGTTACCCCAAAGGGCATTTGGCCGGGAAGGCAAGTTTTAAAGAAATGTAAAGTCACACACACATATATATATATTTATGTATACACAGATATTGTGTCTATCAGCATGAGCGAGGCAATCACATACTGTCAGGATCATCTAATAGCAGAATAGAGTTCGGGGCACAGTAAATTCATTTCTGCACATGCACTGATGCAGAAGACCCACACTCTTTATGAGCACTTATGTAGGAAATGCAGGCATGCATATGTGTGGTTACATATATACATATATATATATATATATATATATATATATATATCAATTTGATGTAGATAAGGACAATTAGGCCAGCAAGTCTGCCCCAAAAGGAAGAGACGTGCATTAGTTTTACAGACCTCAGCTGAGATGAGGGCCCAGGAATAGGGGAGGTCACTGTTGGCCCCCAACACTGTAGACATACAACGTGCTTACCAGACAAGGGTCAGTGGCCAGGTCTACCAGATCACATAGTGGATCTTTATACCTTTTCTGGTAAGTGGCAGGCCATTAGAGGGAGCAAGTCTGCAGAACAAGTTATCCCCAGTTGTCGCCGGGTTATGGAGTAGGTTCCAATTCACATCCTAGAACTGGTTCCAGCCACCTTCGCCTCCATACTGTGGAATGGGATACAATTGGGGTGATAGCAATAAAAGCTCTGCCCAAGAATGGAAAGGCAATGTATGAGGTCACCATCCAAGGGGAAGAGTGAGGGGCAGAATGACACTCCAGGGAGAGGAGGGGCTACCGCAGAGACCAATATTTCTCTAGCTAAGGAGCATTTGGTCTCTTAATTTGACAAATGAAAAAAAAAATATATATATATATATATATATATAAACAAATACGTAATTAAATGAATGAATAAAAATAATCAGACTGGTGTGATATCCCTTGGAAGCACTGTATAGGCATGGGACAATAGCTTCTATTGCTCGGGGGGAAACGAAGTGGGGCAGCTCCGGTGGCAGCCCCTGGCTGGAAAGAATGGGTGAGATTTTGATTGGGGTCTCTACTAACTAAGGGTACCCCTGTTGCTCATGGTGGCTAAAGGAAGACACTGGGATCCCAGGGATCTCAAGCTTGCCCATTATGAATGATAACAATGTTTGTCCTCTAACTGGGATGGGTGAGGGGGTAATACTCCAGCAGTCTTTAAAGGGCACATAGGGTATAGGGCAGCCAAATGCAAGGGCATTATGGCTGCCCTATGAATGGACATAGCTGCGATGGGTCAATCATCCTGGCATTTCCGTCATAGGGTAGGAACAGTTTAGTAGTGGAAGGCAAGACTGAGTTATGTACTGGGTTTTTATTACTGGTACCGCTTTACATGCAGAGGAGCCTAGTCCTACACAGCAAAGGAGCCAGGCACATGCAGTATGCCATGCAGCTTTGCTGAACACCAAAGCATCAGTTATTGGAACCATACCCAAGCATGGTAGTTCCCACAAGCTAGGCAAGCTTGGGGAGAAATTGTTAAACAAGCACACCTATTAAGCAGGTGGGTGTTTTTCTTCCATTTGGATAAGGTGACCGTTGAGTCACAAAATCATTGTAAAGCGCCTTAGCACTGCAAACAGCTGTCGCAGCATTTCTTCTACGCAGTGGATAGAAAGGGAGGTTTGTGGTGTCATTGATATATAAGGTTTTCATGTTTCTGATTGTCTTACCGTTTGGGTTTCCAAGCCAGAAAAGTCGCAGTCCATCAACAAAATACCTCACATCAGAGAAGCATGGTGGGGGAATCGAGCTCTGTGCTGGAAGGGAGAATTGGGGTGTTATGCCACATTGTGTGGGGTGCACAAGGCAAGAAGGCTGTCTGTCAAATGGGAGACATGAACAGTTTAACAACAGTGGTCAAGAAGTGGTCATAAATTTTGATATAGGGTATTCACCCTGGGGCATTGTTTTGGGAGATGGGTAACTGCATTACCCATCTTGTGGAGGATGACTTGGGCCAATAAGACAAATACTGAGGTGAAAAAGTGATGAGAGGGTGCAGCCCAGTGAAGGCACACTGAGGAAGTGGTTGCTTGTGGATTGGAACGTGCAAAGGAGTGGGGGACTGTGTGGAGCAATGGCTGGACAGATGAGACTCTGTGAGGGCAATGCTGCATGGCTATGGCCTAGCGAGTCCAAATCCATTTGGTCAAGCCTGTCAAGGGGCTGGCAAGCCCAGTGGGAGTTGCCAGGCTAGCTTGGCCCAAGGCTGGCTGGGTGCATGTAGATAAATGTACATGTTTGGGTTTGATCAGGCTCAAATTCATCAGCTGCCCCAGGGAGGCTACCCTATAGCATCTTGTACTGTATAGAAGTGACTATTGCACATAACCATGATTAAAATGGATGATATACGTATGCCTATTGAATATGTCAATTAAACATCATCCTTACCCCAAGAACAGTGCCCTGTGTTTTATTGGGATTGTGATGTGACTCTATCTGGGCAAATTCAGTAGTCTGCATTGAATGCTGGAGCTTTCATAATCTCTGATCGGATGTTTTCTTGGACTGCTTTTCTCCAGAGTCTAAGTACAGTCCTCTGTAGCTGTACGTAGCCCAGGGAGGACAGCGGGAACAGCAAACAAAAGATCAGAGCTGAGATAAACTCTAACATGCACTACAGGCTATTGAATCTTCTCACTGTCACCTAGCCTACTGCTCTGTCAGTTGCAGAGAATTCTGGGATTTGTAATAAAATACGTCAGCCTAGAGCTAAGCAACATCAGTCTGTTATAATCTGCTGTACTACAGTAAACAGTAAGTAAACCAAAATGTCTTTGCACAAAAGGTGCACATTGGGACCACCCCCACACTTCAGGTCGGGTGCTTGGAGGTGGCTGTTCCCCTCTAAGAGAGAGCTGGGTCCGAAATCTATTTTGGAAAAGCACTGGACTGCTCTCTGCCCTTGGAACAACCAGAGAAAACAATATCAATTTGCAAGGTAGACTGATGGCTTGTGGACTCTACTTGTAGGGATTTGTATAGTTTATAGGATATAAAGTGTTTGCTGACTGAGTAATCTATTTGTCTTTTTCAAACTGTAATAATTTACTGTTCTTTGCAGCTCACTGTTTATTGTTAGTATATATAGGATCATTTTCCTGCCATGTTAACTCTTAGGCTGCCAACAGAATTAGAATGTATAAGAATTTTGGACTGATATCAGTCCGCGGCACAGCAAGGGTTAAAAGTAAACATTTTAGTTGTTAAAGTGAAATTCTCATGTCTCAAGTAATGGACTAGGACCTAAAGCAGTGCAGTAGCATGCATTTGTTGTTGGTGCAGTAAGCTGTATATAGGAATAATTTCTTCATTTGCATTTCGTCTTTGCATGGAATAATGTTAATTGATGTCAAAAACTATTGTGCATTACTGTGAAAGCTTAGCTCCTGGTCGGGATGTGGTGAAGTGCTGTTGATGGCATGTGTGATTACGTGCAATCAGCCTCCAGCTGACCTCCATGGTTCTTCAGGCCGGAGGGTGGCCTTTGATATCGCTTGTCATGTAGGGCATCGGTGGCATGGGAGGTCAAGATAGCACTCAGGTGCTAACAAGGGGGGGACTCTGCTGTGCAGTGAATCTATGATGCCCAAAGGAGTGGGGGTGCCAGTGGGTGGGGAAGGCTTAAAAGAAAGAAAAGAAAAAAAGAAGGGTTCAATATCCTGTGCATTTATTTTTTGTTGCATTTACGGGGAAGAGTCAGCACTAAGAACATCACACCCAAGTAGTCCCAATTTGCACTTTGTGTGGAAAAGCCTTTTTTACTTACCGTATACTGCAGTATAGTAGATTGTATCAGGCTGATTCTGCTGACTTCCAAGTAGGCATTTTCTGTGGCCAGAAATCCCAGGATCCCCTGCTGCTGACATCAGAGGAAGGATGCAACAATGGGAGAAACAATAACCTGGCGTGGAAGTTAGAGTTCTTTATCTGCTGATCTTGTTTGCTGGTCTGGTGTTCTCCCAGGGCTAAGTATAGTCAGGGGACTGTGCCTAGCCCTGGGATAACAGCAGAACCAGCAAACATCTGACTGGCAAATATAATTCCAACAGGCACTGCAGGCTCATTCAGAAGAAGAAAGCAAGCACTCATCCCCGGCAGAGGATTAAATACAAAAGGAGACTTTACGTTCTTGTGAACTTATTTGCTTTGAGTCACCATTCTAACAGCAAACGGTACAGTACAAACAGGAACAGGCAGATGGTGGTATGGAGGCACTGCTGTTCCTGTTTGTACTGCACCATTTGCTGTTGGAATGGTGAATAAAAGCAAATAAGTTAACAAGAACTTGAAGTCTGCTTATGTCTTTTATCCTTTGCAGGGGTGAGTGCTCTCTTTCTTCTTCTTCTAAATGAGATTGCAATGTAATAAGAGAGGCACCACTGCCCCAGTGATCACCTACAGCCTTATGCACTTCAGGCTACTGAATCTCACACTGCTGCATCCCTCCCTGATGTCCGTTGCAGGGGATTCTGGGATCTGTGGTTAAAGAAAATGTCAGCTTGCAAGTCAGCAGAATTAGTCTGTTACAGTCTACTATACTGCAGTAAACAGTAACTAAAAAAAAGAAGGTTTCTGAACACAAAGTGCAAATTTGGACCAGTCCCTCACATGGGTGTTGGGCTCTTAGTGCTCTGACTGTTCTCCTTTAACATTGCACTACTGGGGGGGGGGCGCTGGCAAGCAGGATGGCCACTGCTCTGTGAATCTGTGTATTTGTCCTCTTTAAAAAAAAAAACTCACAGCCACACAGAGAAGGCATCGAGAGCCATATTGCCTCACAAGTATGAAGAGAAGTTAGTCTACTTTAATAAGTTACAGACAGATTTGGGAGAAAAATACACAGACTGTGGTTATTGTGATAAGATATTTTAAAGAGTCATATTAAGTAAATATGCTTATCAATCAAAGAACCCCTGTTCTTTAAAAATAAGTTGATATGACCATTACCATCACTGATGAAGTACATAACCTATGTACCCTGAAGAAGGGGTCCCACAGCACCCCAACACATTGGTGGGCTAACAGGCATGGTACTTATTTCATCAGAATGTAATAAATATTTTTAAGTTAAATAACATCCTGGGTGGATGATCTTTGTTTCCAGTAATTCTGTCCAGTATTTGTGGCCTTGTTTGGAACTGCCTACTCTCTAACACATTACTTCTCACACTTTTTTTATAGTGAGCCTCCCCCAAGCCCTGGAAAAGATTTTGAGCCTCCCTCAAATTTGGAAATAATCTTGGGCCTCCCCATGGAAAAAATATCATATGGAATCTGTGACACTGTGCTTCATCCTGGTGGCCTTCACTGTACTTTGCACAGTACACCAGCAATAAAGTGAGACTTATAAAGTTATCTGAGTACATTCTCTTTTTATTCAACTTATTATTCTTCCCCAACCCCACACTCTAAGTTATCCTTGTCACTCCACTTTTCTGACTCTTGGACCCTTGTTGCTCTGTCTGTTTTCCCTCTATCTGAACAACCATCCTAGCCACCTTCATCCCCTTCCCTCTTACCCTGTTAAACAACTTCCTGTACCCTTACCCTAAGTCACACCTGAAAACAAGCGCTGACTCTGTGTGCCTTTCTCAGTCACTAATCTGCACATAAACACCTGCTGTAGAAACAAATTTAGACTCAGGGTGCCTTTCTCAGTCACAGATTTACATATAACCTACTGTAGAAAAAAGTCTTAACTCAGTGTGCCTTTCCCAGTCACCAATTTACATGTAAATGGACACCTACTGTAGTAACAAGCCTTGACTGAGTGTGCTTTTGCCACTCACCATTTTGCATAAAAATACCCAGAAACAAGATTTGTCTCAATGGGCCCATTCCTCATCATCAGTTTGTGTATATATAAAGAAAGTCACCTGCCGTTATCCATATTTAGTCTGCTTCATCCTTCACACAAAACATCCAAAACTTTATACTGTACATTCTCAGACTTGACTGGGCCTCCCCTGGAACAGTTTGGGGCCTCCCTTGGGAGGCTGGCCTCACCATTTGAAAACCACTGCTCTAGCAGGTTAATCTTTATTTACTACACAGGCAGACTAGGCTGCAGCCTTGCATTCCACTGACAAGAACCCAGGATCTATGCACCTTAGATTTCATGTGCTGTGGTTGTTTGCCTACATCTGACACCACAGTCCCCTGCTCATCTGCAGTCATCATCATTTCATTCATTCACTGTGCTGCTCTCTCGGTTCTGCTGATAAGGGACTCCTCTTGGTCCCAAGGGTTAGAATTAAGGGGTCCAGAAACTGGATGTTTGCAGACTAGTTGTGGTTCCTGCTCTTTGGAACTCACTCCTGAGGAACCTGAGAGTGTCCCCATCAGTAGAAACCTTGAAAGAGAGCCTCAGGTACAAGCTGTTCAAGGATGGCTTTGCTGTCACTTGATGTGGCCTCCTGGATTTAGTATATATCAGCTATTAACATCCTTGAATTGCAAAATTTTCATCATGATCTTTTATTGGTTTTTATACTACATGTGGACCCTTTCCTCCAATGAGAAGCCATGGTTACACAGACTTTATTCTTCAGCAAACTCACACCAGTCATTTTATTCTCAATAAAATGACTGATTTTTGCTCAAAAGCATTATTTATTGTCAATAAAACGTCAGTGGTGACAGCATCCTCTTTCTTGCATTCTGATTAGACTATACTTATAGAAACAAAACATGAAGCATAATAGGTATAATGTACTAGTTGGCTCACTACTTACGCTGTACGTGTGCTCACTTACAGCTTATATGGTGGCCTGATGTGGAGGTGACAGAAGGGCTGTGCCGGTTCTATATTGAGCTTGGAGGGTCACCAGCCACCCAGGTAAGGGGATGCGTGGGGAGGTAGGATGTGAGCGGGAGGGTCAGGCGGGGGGGACACTGGACTGCCACTGCTTCCTTGTAAGTGTGTAAACAGGTGCTCGTGGGGCAACCACTGGACATCAGGGAAAATTTGATGTTTAGAAATGGGTCATCAAGGGGAGGTCATACTAGACCACCATGGTATACAGTATTTATAATTTATGAAACAGGGACCAAGGGGGTGTCACACTAGGCCACCAGGGCATACTTATAATTTATGAAATGGGTGATTGGGGATGAGGGAAACCACTAGACACCAGGGATTGTATATATGTGTGTAAATGTATAAGCTGGGTGGTGGGGGGAACCAATAGACACCTGGGAATGTATATGTGTGTGTAAATGAGTGAGCTGGGGGTGGAGGATTACCACTAGGTACCAGGGGTTGCTTCTGTATACTGGCATGGGAGATCAAGGGGTGGGGGACATGTTAGACCATCAGGGGTCTCCTTTTTGTGCTGTAAAAGGGGTACTATGGTGCTGCTGCGCCCCATGAAAATGAGCCCATAACGGGCATGCAAATTACCCCTTAGTGCCTTGCATGTTCAATGGCCCCATTTGCATGTTGTTGCTGAATATAGCCCACAGAGGTCTTGGTGCTATCCCATTTTGGGCAGTACTATTCCCTGTAGGCTATATACAGCCCATGTCAGTGCAGTTGCACATCACGCTGTGCTGACACAGCTCAATATTCAGTTGGATAGTACCGCTCGCTATCTGACTGAACATAGCAGCAGCTGGGTCGGGTGCAAGTGCAGTGCAAACAGTTATTCTGTACTTGCACATTTATTGGAATATCTGGTCCCAGTTTTTCATTGCATTCTGATTTGTTGTGGTGGAGTGAACTTGTTCATCTGTCTCAGATTTTGTGATCATTCTCTCTGCTTTTTTTTGTGAAGATAAGCCAACATTTTACCTCTTTTTTTTCACACTGAAAATAGTATTTAGACCTCATAATCAATATTAGTCTCTCAGTTTATTCATTCTGTATAATATTATTTTTTAATTTCAGGTCATCCAACATTTTAAAATATATTGATGGACCTGTTTCTGCATGCTTAGTTTGTATATGCTTTATATATTTTCCAGATACTCCATTTGTTTAGTTTTCTATTTTTAATGAATACCATATGAATCAATGATGCCACAAATCTAGGCCTTGTAAGCATTCCACATTATAACAAAATCTGTCCCTGATGTGCAATTAGAGTGCATAAAAAATATTTTTCTCTCAAAATTAATTGGTAAAAATCCTGATCCTCCAATAACAAAGGGTTCATTTTCCATACCCGTGGTTTGGTTGTGGTATCCCTGGATGTCACAGTCATTTCTATTGTGGCATGGTGCCTAAATAAGTTGAGTAATGATTCGAGTAAAATGAGAAATCCTTTTTGTTTGGATTGTTTAACCTCCTTGGGTCAGTTATGTTACACTGATCCAGCTGTCTTTTAATTAGTTTTGCAGAGTTCGTTAAGGTACAGCTTTTTGTGGTGGAGTCCATAAAGGGCTATAACACTTAACTAAAATCTCCGCTATAAAAAAAGGTTGCAGAAACTGTGCTAATGCCATGAAAAAGTTCATAAAAAAATCTTGGTATGTCCCCATTCAGAGGATAAAGTGATTCTATTATAACTCGTCCTTTATGTTTGTCAGATAATATCATGAATCTGCTCTCAGGATTAGTTTTAACCTTTTGAATATTTATGAGGAGAGATTAATAAGGATGGACACTCCGAGTTATTATCAGTTGCATGATACTCTTTACCACCCCAGAGCTTAGTCAATTTCTTGGTATCTTTTAAGTTGCATGGGTCTCTAGTAGCAAAAATCAACATATCCCTTGTGTATTTAAGAATTATTTTTCTTTTGGCTGCATTAAGAGGGCTATTAATATTCCATGATTGTTATTTTCGGGTTAATTAAGTCATCCATCTCCTAGAGCTTTTAGATAAATATAATTAAATATCTGAATGAGTATACAACTGTAGTGCCAATTTGAACAACTGTACTGTCTCCCCTACTGGGCTGTACCTCAATCAGACTGATTGTTAACCATTTTTGACAGCTTATCTTGCCTATACTTTTGTATACTCTGTATTTGTATCTGTACCTAATGATGTTGTTACACTCTTGTCTTATGTTGCTGTTACCTACTGGTGCTTACTAGGCCCGGGTCATGCCTGTAAACGGCCCCTGGACAAGTGCACCCTATCTGGTTAACAAAGTCATAAATAAATAGCAACATAAACCAACTGTCACATCTTGTGATAAACTATTACTGTAACATCGAACTTCTGGTAATACAAACCTACTCAAGGAAAATACATTCATTCTGCTGACAGTTGCAACCTTTTCTAAATTGTATCTATTTTCCACCCACCCTAATCTCCAGAAAGAATTAAAGATAATGACTAAGAAAATGAGTATTAGTAATGCGTAAAATAGCCATCACAGTGATCCCACTTCCCATTCTCACTAACATCAGCACACCATCCTTCCCTCTTTCAGTTAGTTGCCCACGATTTAGGTCTATCACCCTAAGCGTTTTAAACACAAGTTGGAAGCTACTTTCCACTACCCCCTTCCTGTGTGAGGGACAAGTCTGGGCATCCCTCCCCCCTCCCTGCATCAACCAATATTCATAGTGATTAATTTTTCAATAATCTATTGTCTCTTTTATTTTTTTAAAGTCTACACTGCCCTTCACCATCTCCAGCCACGTGTCAGTATATGCCAATATATACCTCTGAAAAGGCACCTGCCAAATTCTCTTTTATTCTAAACCAAACTTATAGAGTCCAATCCTGGTTATTTTATTCTAATTACAGTCATCAGTAGAGAATTATGTAGACCTTATATGCATCTTTCAAAACCCATCCTTTTCTGTTGAGGTATCTGCTTGTGAAGCATCGGTTGAAGAGGCAGCAAGAGTAGACTGGTGTTTATTTAGGGTTGGACCTCCACCTGCAGAGTATTCAACATAAGATTCCAGGATTCTGAGGATGAAGACATTAATAATAAAGGTTTTATCTGAAATACAGAGCTGAAAAAGTTTGACCCATCTTCCACTGTGCATTATTTTCACAGGGTTCGGGAGCATATGAGTGAAGGTGATCTTACTATTCCAGAGGAGCGATTTTAATAGGTTAAAACATTCCTCTTATGAATTTCAGGACCTAAGCTGGGCAACACAAAAACCTGGCCGTTCTGAATAATTAATTAGTTTTTTTTTTCAGCTCTCTTAACACTGGTCCCATTCCTGAAACCTGAAAAGCCTCACAAAAACTGCTCCTGAATGTTTATATTAGGGTCTTTACTGAGCAAGTGATCAGTGCACACAATCAAGTAATATGTTATTATCTGGGTATTTCCATGCCATTAATTCAGCAAGAATTCTTTCAAAATAGCAACACAGTCTGAGTGCTCCACACCTTCTGAAACCCCTGCACATTTCAAATTATTTCTCCTACCCCTTCCTTCCATTTCCTCCATGTTTTCTCTTAGTTCTGCAATTTTGGAGGAGTTGCAGTAGATTCACAGGGTACTGTTCCCTCTTTGCAGCTCCCTGGATTAAACTTTCCTCCTCTCTTTCTCTCTCTGTTAGTTCTTTATGGCCAGGATTTTGTTGCACTTGAATGAGAGGTTCATCAGTAGTTGTTACTTGTGCAGTAGATACTTTGGTAGGAATATTTTTTTTAGTTGTGCTTTTGCAGTAATGGTACTAGTGCAAGCACTTGTACTGTCTGACTACCCATCAGTTGCTTTATACAGCACAGCTACTGAATCTCTGATCTCTTTGCTCTCCTGGTGAGCATTCAGGCTATGTGCTTGTGTTTCGGTGTCTTCTACTGAGACCCTAATATTTTGAAGACTCAAGGTAACTCTTGTATGTTGGCATCCGACAGTCCTGTGTTCTTTGTAACAAGCAGCCCTGGCCTCTACTTCATCTGTGATTTAGTGGATTTTTTTTATCTCTAGCAGGTTCTCATTGAGTCTGGTTAATACTGATGGTGTTGTCTTCTTCTCATAGTCCACATCTTCTGGTTGTTTTTGGAAAGTATGCCCTAATCTCCTCCACAGAATTGATACAAGAGGACATACTCCCACCCATGAGTCCCTGGAACAGAGAAAAATCTTCCAATTTCAGGCAAAAGACAGGCTTTGCTTTTACTTTCTTCTGGGGAAAACACTCTCTGTTACTGTTAGATCCGTTTTACGACAGATTTTTAATTTGTTTATCTCATTTCAATCTTGCAGTTTTATTTAGAGGTGAGTCAGCCACACTCTTCCTCACTCAGTTGTTGCCATCTTGGAACACACATAAATAGCACTTTATCACTTAAACATGAGTTGTTATCTATTGTTGTAACATTGTTATTTCATTTTGCTAGGTTTTATTTATTGTATTTTACCATGCCCTAGACAAACAGTGAAGGGCTCCTAATTAAATAAAAACTACTACTAGTACTACTACTATTATCACAACAACCAGCTGTGATACCAGACCCAGAATATTGTGGAGTCCGGTAGAAAAGTAGTCAGAGCAGAGGAAGCCTAGGCTAACAGTGATGTTGTTTTCATAGTAAAATGTAAATTTGTAAAGAAAGGGGGAAAGTAAATGTAGAATATATGTATATATTGCAAAACAATACACTAATACAGACATTAGGGTTGAAGAATGCACAGGGCTCTGAGTAGAAAAAGGAAAACATTAAGGTTTTGGGTCTCCAGAGTATTGGCAAATCAGTGGTGGGGTCATCAACCCTATGTCTACCTCCTCCCTTGAGCAAACAAGGTAACACATGATCCCCTTTCTTCACGCAGAGCCATGCCTGAAGAAAGCAACAACATATTCTGTTGACAACATGCTGTGAAACATACTTCTGTACCTTTGAAAAGTCTATCACTATGAGGCACTGGCTTAGAACTGTACTTTATGTTTTGGACAGGAGGCTACAGGAAGGAGGATGAGGAGGTAAGCATTAGGGTTGGCAACCCCAAGGAAGACCCCAGCACTGATTCGCCAATACTCTGGAGACTTAAAACCATAATGTTTTTCATTTCCCTACTTAGTGTGCTTTGCGTTCTTCAACCATAATATCTGCGTTAATGTTTTTTGGCAGTTAATTTCCCTTCTTTTTCTGATAGTGGAACTGTATCCTCATTCATGCAGGTGCACAAAATGAAATAAACAGAATACTGGAGACATAAATAGAATACTGGAGATATAAATAAAATACTGGAGATAGTTCAGACGTTATGCACTGGGTCTTGAAATAGTCCAGACCCAGTGCATAGGCCAACAGGCTTTGACACGCATGTCATCACCTTGCGCAGGAAGGCTCCCTGGCCCACCACAAGGTGTCATGCATGTGCCAGAACACTGCTCTGTCCCTCCCCATGCTGGGACCAGTGCCACATGCTGCAACACTTTCCCTCGCCCTTGGGCCATGAAATACCTTATATGGCACTTACCTGTTTTCCTCAATCCGCAGTCTAGCATTGAAGAGTGAAGATGTGTCTCTGGTTCTGAGATGATTACAGTGTTGAACTAAGGGTGTGTGTGCGTGTGTGTGTGGGGGTGTGTGGGGGTGCTGACTGGGATGTCAAGGTGGGGGTAGGGGTGGGGATGGCGGCAAACGATGATGAACAGTTTTCTTCATTTTAGGTTTAAAAAAATATAAAAAGATTTTACAGGACAAATTTCTTTATTGAAAGTACTTCCAACACTGGGGATTGGACATACCAGTATCTGCATGACACTTAGTGGCAACAGGGGGTGGGCATCCTGGTATCCCAGAATAATGGGTCGGGGAAGGGAGGTTGTCTATGTTGGCATGATGGTGTTGGCAAGTTGAAATTAGGGGCATTGAGGGGACCTTACAGAGGGAAGGGGGAACAAACTGGCACCAGGGATGGGCACCCTGGTATTGGAGTATATTCCTAATAATTAAACTGGCACTGTGGGTTGGGTACTCTAGTGTCCACTTCAAATAAATAAAGCTGCTCATGTGGCTAATGGCAGACACTCTGATTAAAAAAAGCACACACAAATGCACAGCATGCTCAATGGGGGGTGGGGCACTGATATGTAGCTCCATCCCTGCTGAACAGGAACAGCAGAATGGCATACACAGACAGGGAGCTGACCCTGCCAGCTGATAAATGTGCACATTTCCATAATACAACCACAGGACTTCATTTGTCTGTACAAATTCAGTTATCTTTAGAATGGTGATTTTTTTAAAATTGTGCATGCTCAGAACCAGAACAATTTCTCTCAACTATTTTTAAAAAATACTTAAGTTTGTGAGACAAAAACATCAAAAGCAAATACTTTGGTTTCAAATCACTCTAATTTTTTAGTTATAGATGAGCAAAGGAAAGGTCTTAATGTATTTTTGGGGGTTTTGCTCCTCTGTAACTTTACCCCCTGATTGCCACAAAAAATTCAGAATCCAAAGATCCAAAGATCCTGGCACTATCTCTGCGCATCCCAAATTTCAAGTAAATTGATTGAATGGGGAAAAGTTTTTAAGGTGCAAAAATCTGGGTTTAACATTAAAGTAGCTACTCAACTCTGTTATACAGGTGCCACCATTCCTATATAATATCTATCTGTCTGTCTGTCTGTCTGTCTGTCTATCTATCTATCTATCTATCTATCTATCTATCTATCTATCTATCTATCTGTCTATCTATCTCTATATGGGATATGGCAGAGCTGCATCAGAAATATGCCTGCTGTTTTTCCTGAGTACTATTTGACCTTATGACATCATGAGTGGTGAAGCCACAAGTGATGTCAAAGGTCAAATGGTATCCATGGCAATTTTCACTTATGCAACACCATTGTTGTTTTATTAATTATTCAGGTGTTTTATTGCTTTTATTTGTAAATTTTGTTAGAAGTTGCAGTTTTGGATGTCCTGTTTGAGAGCAGGAAGTGAGTGATCACAAAACCACCAAAGACCCACCATCCTAGAAGGACAAGAGTAGCTCTCCAGCCCCCTCTAGCTGCTGGAGGTCTGCCTCTGAGCAAGTAAGGGGAATACTGAGAAATATAGGATATTCTTGTCTCAAAACAGGACAATCAGGAGCTTAAAGGGCACAGAGGCAGAACGTAAGTAGAGAGAGAAGAGAAAAAAAAACAGAGGAAAGAGTAAGGATTCCAAAAACAGTTAAGGGGACAGAAATAAGACATGATGGGAGTGGCGCAGTGCAGTAGCTGTGGAGCAGCAGTCTTCCAGGAGACATTCTGGAGGATGCGGTGTTGTCCCATCTGCAGGCACCTCTCTGGGCTGAGGGAGGAGGTTGCTCATCTCCAGGCTGAGTTGGCCAGGATTTGTGGGACCTTCTCTTCCATCCAGGGACCACCAGTGCCACTGCAGCTGCCTTAGAGGTTGCCAAGAAAGAGGAGTGGTTGGACCACAGTGGGCTCAGGGAGGGTGAGGGTGGTGGAACAGAGGCACATCCCTCCAGTTGTACCTCTCCACAATTCCTATGCCATTTTGGCAAAGTATGGTTCCTCTATGGAGGCACCTGCAGTGGAGACCAAGGGGTATGCTGGGAACCTCCACAAAGGAGACCCACAGGAGGGTGGTATGGGACCCAACAAGGGAAGGAAACAACTCCTGGTGGGGGACTCCATTGTTAGGAATCATAGAACATAGAAACATAGACTTTGACAGCAGATAAGGACCGCTTGGCCCACCTAGTCTGCCCATTTCCCTACCTACAGTATAGGCTGCAGATCCTAGTTAACCAACAGCCTATTTCTTCCAACCCCCCACAAGAATTGCCTTATGTCTGTCCCATGCATTCTTGAATTCTCCAACAGTTTTTGACCCCACAACCTCCTCAGGAAGGCTGTTCCATGCATCCACTACCCTCTCTGTGAAAATAATACTTCCTCACATTGCCCCGGAACTGCTCCCCCATCATTAAATTGTGTCCCCTTGTTCTTGAGCCTCTCTTTTTCTGAAAGATGCTACCCTCTTGGAAGGTAGAACTGAGGGAGGAAGTGAAGAGGGCGGTAAGGTGCCTGCCTGGCACCATGGCTTGGAGGGACAGGGAGTGAATCCTCAGGATTGCTGGAGCAGCTGCACAGTGGAGGGAGCTGGATGTCATTGTCCACCTAGGGACAAATGACCTGGCCAAGAAAGGGATTAGAGCAGTGCAGGAAAAGTTTGTAGAATTGGGGAGGGGCCTTAGACAAGTAGCACGCACAGTAACCTTCTTGGAGGTGCTGCCCATCTATGGCGTAGGAGAGGCTAGGGTGTTCCGCACCATGGGATTCAATCAGTGGTTGAAAAACTGGTGCAGAGATCAGGGATTTGGCTTCACTGGGGACTGGGGGTCCACCTGGAGTGATGCAAGCCTATACTGGCATGATGGGCTGCATCTGTCCAGGAGGGGAATCAGGATCCTAGATGATAGGTTTAAATGCTTCATTGGCAAGCATTTAAACTAGCCAAGGGAGGAGGCACTGGAAAGGAGCAGGGAAATCCTAGCCATCCCCCCAAAAATCACAGTAGTAAGTGCTGTAAACACCAACATAGAGGTGGCGATAGGAAGAAGGGCTGGGGTAAATGGGGAAAGTGACAAAGGCAAGAAGGACAGGGATGGGGCAAAAAAGAGTAAGGTCATCAGGAAATGGAGGGTAATGAGTACCAATGCCTGTAGTCTGGGCAATAAGCTCCCTGAGCAGGTGGCCTTGATGGAAGAGGGTTGCCTGGATCTCGTAGCAGTCACAGAAACATGGTACACAGAGAACCATGACTGAGATGTTAACATACCGGGGTACATAACTTATAGGAGAGACAGGCAGGGGAGAAGAGGGGGAGGAGTAGCTCTCTATGTAAAGGAAGAGATAAAAGCAACTGAACAAGAGAGTAAACAGGAAGTAGAGGAGGCACTGTGGGTCACCTTGGAGACTGGAAAGGGCACCACAATCCACACAGGGGTTGTGTACAGACCCCCATGCCAGGGGAAGAGAATGGACAAAGATATGATAGAAGGCATTCTTAGGATGGCAGAGAAAGGGGGATACTGTTGATGGGAGACCTGAATATGCCAGATGTTAACTAGAGCACATTTGCTGCAGCCACATCCAAGAGCAGGGCCATTCTCAATGCCCTACAGGTGGCAGGCCTCAGACAGCTAGTTTCAGAACCCACTTGTGAGGGAGCAATCTTAGACCACATACTCTCAAATGGGGCAGTGAGAGGATCTCAGATCTAGAAGTGGGTTGCCATCTGGGAACAAGTGACCATCAAACAGTATGGGTCATGTTAAACTCAGCTACAGATTCAAGCCATACAAAAGTGAGGGTACTGGACTTCAGGAGGGCTGACTTTGGCAAGATGGGAGAGTGCCTCAGAAAAGCACTAGCAAATAGGCTAGAAGGAGGGGTGGAGCAACAATGGAATCATCAAACTGCCATCACAGAAGCAACAAGCCTTTGTGTGAAGCAAATAAACAAATCAAAATAAAAGAAAAAGCCACTATGGTTCTCAAAAGAGGTGGCTGGGAAAGTCAGGGAGAAAAGATAGCATTCAGGAAGTATAAGGAAACACAGAAGGAGCAGGACAGAGAGCTGTACCAGTTAAGGCAGAAGGAAGCAGGGAGGAAGTCAGAATAGCAAAGGCCCAAACTGAGGAAAAGATAGCCAATTCGGTTAAGAAGGGGATAAAACCTTGTAGGTACATCAGAGAGCGAAAAGACAAAGGGAGGGATAGTGAGGCTGAAACAGAATGAACGTGGGTGGGCAGAGGGGACAGTGAAAAGCAGGATACTGAACGAATATTTCTGCTCAGTATTCACAAAAGAGGAGGGGGAAGTGCCTAATCCAATTAACAGAAACACTCTTGATGGGGGGGGGGTGATCCCAGCCCTTTCACGGAAGAAAGGGTTCTGAAAGAACTCCTGAAACTGAAGGTGGACAAAGCAATGGGGCCTGATGGAATTCACCCCAGAATTCTAAAAGAATTAAGGAGGTAACTAGTGAAACCACTGACTACTCTTTTTAATAAATCATGGGAGGATGGTGTGGTACCCGAGGACTGGAGGAAGGCGGATGTGATTCCCCTTCTCAAAAGTGGGACCAAGACAGAGGCAGAAAACTACAGACCTGTCAGTTTGACCTCTGTGGTAGGGAAAGTGATGCAGTCACTTCTGAAGGAAAGAATTGTTGAGTACCTAGAGGCCAGTGGGGCACAGGACCCAAGGCAGCATGGGTTCACAGAGGGAAGGTCATGTCAGACAGATCTAATAGATTATTTGACTGGGTGACCAAAGTAGTAGACCAGGGAGGGGCTGTGGACATTGCCTACCTAGACTTTAGCAAGGCATTTGACACAGTTCCACACAAAAGATTAATAATCAAATTAACCAGCCTGGGAGTGGGTCCCAGGGTGGTAGCCTGGGTAAAACATTGGCTGGACAACAGGACACAGAAGGTAATTGTAAATGGAGTCCACTCTGAAGAAAGAGGGGTTACTAGTGGGGTACTGCAGGGTTCAGTACTGGGTCCAGTCCTTTTTAATGTCTTTGTAAGTGACATTGCAGAGGGACTGGAAGGAAAAGTATGTCTCTTTGCAGATGACACAAAGATCTGCAACAGGGTTGATACACAAGGAGGCATGGAAAGGATGAGAAGGGACTTGGCAAGGTTGGAGGGATGGTCAGAAGTATGGCAGCTAGGATTCACTGCAAAGAAGTGCAAAATAATGCACCTGGAAAACAAGAACCCTGGGGAAGATTACACAATGGGGGGGGTTAGTAACAACAACAAAAAAGGAAAGGGACCTGGGGGTAATCATATCAGATGACTTTAAGGTTAGCAAGCAATGTGAGAAGGCAGTAGGGAGGGCTGGGGGTATACTGGGATGCATAGGGAGAGGCATCACCAGCAGAAAACAGGAAGTTGTTATCCCTCTGTACAGACAGTTGGTGAGACCCCATCTGGAGTACTGTGTCCAGTTCTGGAGACCCCCTTGAGGAAAGAAGGGAGGGGGGGACGTGATAGAAACTTTTAAGTACCTCAGTGGAATCAACAAAGTCCAGGAGGGTAGCATCTTTCAGAGGAAGAGACGTGCAAGAACAAGTGGACACAATTTAAAGATGGGGGGGGCGTTTCCGGGGCAATGTGAAGAAGTATTTTTCACAGAGTGGGTAGTGGATGCATGGAATAGCATTCCTGAGGAGGTTGTGGGGTCTAAAACTGTGGAAGAATTCAAGAATGCATGGGACAGACATAAGGCAATTCTTGTGGGGTGTAGGAAGAAATAGGCTGTTGTTTAACTAGGTCTGCGTCCTTTCCTGTAGGTAGGGAAATGGGCAGACTAGATGGGCCAAGCGGTCCTTATCTGCCATCAAAGTCTATGTTTTTATGTTTCAAGCAGAGTTCCAGGATGTCCACGCAGTTTTTTTCCTATGCTCACATGTTGGTTTCATTAGTGCTGGCTGTCTGAGTGAAGTGAGCAGTGTGATTGACTCGAAAACTGGGGAAAAGGTTGTCTTAGCCAGCATGCTGTAGGCTCAATTGCCAGAGTCACAGAGAAATGTAATGATTGTTGGGATGGGGAGGGAGGTAAGAACACAGAAATGGCAATGCTTTTTGGGGACAGTTAGGGGATATGGAAAATGATCCTTCACTATTGGATTGTGGCTTTTCTTACTAATTAGAAAAAGAAGTTTTTATATGAGAGTATGGGGGGGAGTAAGTGAAAGTAACTTTAGAAAGCCAGTGAGGTTATGAAACTGAATGTAGTGAAGTTGGCATGCAAGTTGCAGCTGCATTCTAATTGTGCTGCTCACGCTGCCAGCTCCAACCAATGGCAACCTTTTTTTTTTTTTTTTTGTGGGATGCTGACAGGGAGCTCTGGTTCCTCCTTCAGAGGGACTTGTCCTCTGATCCAATAGTCAGGTCATCATGGACCCTGCCAGCTCCCAATTTTGCTGTTTTTCCCCTAGGCCCACAACCATGCAATGGGTGGAGTGGCTGGTTCCACCTCCACAGAGGCAGCCTAATGCCATGGACGTGGGCCCTCCCCATTCTTGGTGGCTTGCCTGTGCTGACAGCAAGCCACTGCTGGGTGTCAATCTACAGCACACCACACCACACAGTCTCCCCTACCCCCAGGAAGGAGAGCTACCTACAGATGTTCATTCCTTCCTCACCCCAGAGACCCCTGAGCTCAGGTTGCCAGTGTGGTGTGAGGTGTGGTATCCAGCGCCTCAACCATTGGTGCCACTAGGTCTGGCAACCTACTGTGAGGATATATTTTGTCATGGGGGCCTAGAGTGAAAATATTGTGATATTCTCACTGTAGGTCTGGAATAAGCAAAAATATATGTGATAAGTACAATAAATATCTTCACAGGTGTTGCATAAATATAAATGTGGGATATGACATGGGTGACAGGGAGATAGTAGAAATATCTTCATGAACTATAGTTAACCTCCTGACCTCACAAGTGGCAAAGCCACAAGTGAGGTCAGAAGAGGTTAATTTTGGTAAGTGAAGGTTTTTCATTATCTCACTGTCAGTGGAGTAGCCACCTTTTGTAAAAAGTGTACGCACAACTTAAGAGTCCAGCCGATCAGCTGGGGGCACCTAGGCCTCCAAGAAAATGTTAGCATTTTTGATGTTTCCTGGGCATTTTGGGCCCAGTTGTGGGAGTATACAGCAATGCAGGCATATTGTCAGTGAAGCCCAGAAGGATTCAGTGCAGCTTGCAGAATACAATGCAATGTCAATGCGAAGTTACTCTCCATTCCCTTGTGTCATGCAGTAAACCTTACCACACTGCTGTTCCTGGTGGGCTTCAGTGTACTGTATGTGCTATAAACTGAACTTTGCTATTGTTCTGTATACATTACACTCATGTCTTCATTTATGTTCAGAATCAGAAAGCACTTAGTTGTGCTTGTGTTCTCAAAATGTTAAATGTTTTTATAATTTTCTGTATCGGTTAGTCACTATACATATGCATAAACTGTACAATGGAGAATATACAGCAGTTACATATATGCTATACTCTGATTTTCTATACACAGCACACTATCTGTGGAATTTTGCAGTACTCTACTGCAAATTCCACAGTGTACTATATCAGAAAATCAGAAAACATAGCATTTATGTATAAATGGTGATGTTTATTCTCCATTGTACAGCTCACTTTGCATGGGAATGAATTATACTATGGGAAATCACTATGTAGTATCCCAGTCCCTAACAGTATAGGCATGCATTACTACAGCATATCTACTATTAAGAATTGCTATGAGAAATAGTGAAACAAATCTAATGTTTTCTTACCCTTTATTATGTGCTACCACCAGCTTGAGGGTCATGGAAAAGTGATCTGCAAGAAGGGCAGTAGCCATGACTACTTTGACATCAAATTTTGTCTATGTATTTTCAAAGTGCAAAGACTGAAATGTACTTTGTCCAGTTCCATGTCGGTACATCTCATGCATGAGATGTGAGGATTAACAGTAAGTCAATGTGATCAAATAATGAGAAGTGATGAATCTGTGGGATCAGTTGGAGTCCACTTTTGCCAGGAGGTTGTATTTCTGCAGCCACTGATGCTGATGACCAGACAGTGTCAGTGATAACCCTCAGCATGGTGGTAGCGAGACGAGTCCAGTTGTGTCAGAAAATTGGTAATACTTGAATTATTCACATAAAGTTTCAACTGCTCCAGAATCCTGAATAACCAATGCTATTCTCCAATGAGGTCAATGGATGCCTTAGTGTGTCATTGGACCAATATCCACTACACAGTGGTGAAATAGGAAAATGTAGATATCATGATGCACTGGAGGAATGTATGTGACAGGATGAGACTTTTTTTGTCCACAGCATATCCAGTTTTGTCCACAGCATATCCAGTTTCGTCCTCAGCATATCCAGTTTATGTCCGTTTAGGAGTCTGACAAGGATCCAGTATATTTTTTGGTAAGGATTACTGGCTGCACATAATACACTGACCAGTCATGCATGTTATATTTTAGTAATGACTGCCCCAGAATGAAATGGCATGTTTAATTATCTGACCAATTTGAATGATGTAGCTGCCTCCCCAAAAATAAATAAATAGATAAATAAAAAAACAACACACAGGACACTGGTTCTGATAGAACGTTAGTTTTCAAGTTACTTGTAGTAGCAGCACTATCAAATTGTTACATTTTTTGTAAGGATGACTGCTCAGAATGAAATGACGTCACATTTTAGTGATAGTTACTAGTGACCACAATGAATTGCATTCACAACATGTTACCACAAATGATCACATGCAATAGAATAGTTTTAGTATCTATTGATTCCTATACTAAATGGTCAAATTTTGTGAAGTATCAGGCAAATCTGAATGGTGTACATGACCCCCAAAAGAGAGACAGGACACTGGTTTTATGACCACTTTCGATTTGAAGTTACTTGTAGTATGAAGACTACATGATTTAACATGAAACACGAGCAGAAATCGTGATGTCATGGTCTCCTGTGAACTTACTTGTGGTATTAATAAATGGTTAAATGTGAAACTGAAATCTAAAGCTTTTGAGGTGGTAACACACCAGACTGCGTTACTGTATAGTAGTAGTGAGGAACTGAATAGACCGGCAGGTTGTATGTTGTAAAACTTTCATAGTATCTCACTGTGTGACCAATTCACCGATGTCTACATCTTTCATCTGTAAGTTATGCCATTGTGTACGTCAAAAGAAACTATGATTGAATAAAATAGTCCCTTTAGGTCCAGTATAATGATATGTATAGATATACACATAGGTTCTCATTTGCATACTGGTTCACTGTTTGTACAGTGCCTTCAGAAAGTATTCACCCCCTCATTGGATTTTGTAAAATTTATGATGTTGCAAACTCAAATTAAAATACATTTATATGGGATTTATTTGTCACGATTCACATAAATTACTCTGTCAAAGTGGAGTGAAACTTCTGGAATTTTTGTACATGTAATCTAAAATAAAAACCTGAAATGTTTTGATTTGATAAGTATTCACCCCTTTGCTATGACACTCAATTGAGCTCAGGTGCATCCAATTTCCTTGTGAGATCACTAAAACTTGGAGTCCACCTGTGGTCAGTTCAAATGGTTGACATGATTTCAGATGCTATACACCCATCTATACAAGGTCCCACTGTTGACAGTGCAGTCAGAGCAGAAACTGACATGAAGACCAAAGAGTTGTCCACAGAACTCCGTGATAGAATTGTGAGGAGGCATAGATCTGGGAGGGGTATAAAACATTTGTAGGATGTTGAAAGTTCCCAGGAGCACAGTCAAGTCCATCATTAGAAATTGAAAGATTACGGAACCACCCAGACTCTTCCTAGAGCAGGCTGTCATCCCAAACTGAGCCATCGGGCAAGAAGGACCTGGTCAGGAAGTGACCAAGAACCCACTGACCACCCTGACAGAACTACAGAGTTCCATTGCTAAAATGGGAGAACCTGTCCAGAGGACAACAATCTCTGCAGCACTTCAGATGTAGCCTCTATGGGACAGTGGCTAGACGGAAGTCACTCCTGAGAAAAGGCCAGAAATAGCATGCCTGGAGTTTGCAAGAAGGCACATGGCAGACAGACCATGTGGCAAAAGATTCTCTGGTCTGATGAAACAAAAATTGAACTCTTTGGCCTGAATGCAAAGCGCTATGCCTGGCGCAAACCGAACACAGCTCATCACCCATGTAACACCATCTCTATCATGAAGCATGGTGGTGGCAGCATCATGTTATGGGGATGCTTTTCAGCGGTAGGTACTGGGGCACTTGTCAGGATAGAGGGAACAATCAATGGAGTCAAATACAGGCACATCCTTGAGGAGAACCTGCATCAGTCTGCAACAGACCTTGGACTGGGGCGAAGATTTACGCTCCAACAGGACAACGACCCAAGCATACAGCCAAAGCAACACTGGAGTGGCTTCAGAACAAGAAGGTGAATGTCCTGAGTGGCCCAGCCAAAGCCCAGACTTCAGTCCCATTAAGAATCTATGGAAATACTTAATGATTGCACTTCAGACGCTCCCCCCATCCAACTTGGCAGAGCTTGAGCAAATCTGCAAGGAAGAATGGGCAAAAATCCCTGAATACAGATATGCAAAGCTGATAGACACACCCAAGAAGACTGAAAGCTGTAATTGCTGCCGAGGAACTTCTACAAAGTATTGACTCAGGGGTGAATACTTAAGAAAACAAGATTTCAGTTTTAAAGTTTCATAAATTTTGTTGCACAATATAAATAGTGTTGCCCCTTTAAATTGTTGAGTATGCAGGGTGAATCAAGGGGGGGATTCATTTCAATGCATTAAAAATCTTGGTAGTAACAAATGTGACAAAATCCAAGGGGTGAATACTTTCTGAAGCACTATAGGTTGGTCACTGAATGTAATAGCCATTACAAACATGTATTCAAAAATGAAACTGCAAGGTTTAAAAGTAGTTGTGAAATTTACTACAACTTCACATTTTGAGGTCCTCAAACTATGCCTGGTTTCAAGTATTTTTTTCCAGTTGTGATCAAGGAGATAGTAGGCAAGAATCAATGGATTACACAATTTCAGCCAAAGTCAGTTCAATTGGTTAACCCGATTATATGCCAAATGTTTACGATGCTATTTACCCAGAATATTGGGCATCATGTATTGAAGAAAATGATGCACATCAAGTCATCATGAATGTATTGCATTGGAAGTGCACAGTCGGACTTCAATGCAGGGAATTCGCTTTACACACATATAGAGGTGTTAAGTCAATGCAAACGCAATGGTGGGGCATGATATTTGCTGCTATTACAGGTCCAAAGTAAAGCTTTTTGTATAACTAGCATCAATGTAATCATGCTGCTCTATAAACTACCTTTTGGTAAGTTTGTGTGAAAAACATAGCAAAATGTGAAAAACAATGGTTCAGCATAATGCAATTCCACCCAGGCTACATTCTGAGGTGTTGCTACTGCCACTGCATGATGGATCAAGCAAGACAGACATTCGCCTTCCCCCACGAAGATGAAATTCTCTGATTACTTCATCAACATCAATAGAAATGTTAGGGTGCAAGTTCATGAGTGCATAACTTGTGAGCCTGTTCTGTTTCATAGTTGAGCGCAAGTAGTTTTTAACCCGTTTGAGACAACTAAAACTTCGTTCTGGTGTAGCAACACTCACAGGCATAACTGCCAGGGTAGTCAGTACTTGACTGATGTTTGGGTACAATTCTGGGTCAGTATGATCTAGGGTGTCAATTAGTGTCGATGGCGTTATTGGAATGTTTTGAATCTGACCACTTAGCCTTCCATCTAGTAAATTCATTATTTATCTCATCAGCTGCCAATGAGACGCCTTGTTCAATCCCTTTAAAATGTCATGAATGTTCATTTCATTGTGAAGTTTGCTTGGTATTAGCATCTGTGCACTGTATCTTTCTTTGCCATCAAGAAGTCGTTCCTTCAGTTCTTGTAATACGTGATCAATAAATGGGTAAAACAGGTTACGTCTGTAGTGTTCTAGAGGAGTGTTTGATGGTGCATTGCTGCGATGGATCTGTCGTCCACACACACGGGGCAAGGAAGGTTCTATGAAGACTTTAGCACCAAGGTTACTCAATTCTGTGAACAATTTTTCGTAATAATCATCTGTTCTGCAATCTAAGAGTACACGAATGAGGGTTGCTGCCTCTTCTGCCATTTGAAGTAGATCATAGGAAGGTTTCTGAACAAACAGATGAAGTGGAACCAAATACTGAAGAATATCACCTACAACTACAAGGGTAATAATGTACTAAATTTCATTAATGAATACAGAATTCTGTCTGCATCCCCGTCAAATTCAGAGATCTTTCTAATGTTGATACAACTGTTAGAATCTATCCCTGAATTTCCTCAATGAATTTGCATGACTGATCCATCTAGTGTCACCTGCTCTTGGAATTGCTATACCACCATCTTGATTCTGTTCACCATCTTCCATGTCTAGTAGATCACCAAATTCTCTGAATTCTTCAAGATAAATATTGTGTCGCTTTTGCACTACTGCTAGTTGTTACAATAGCTTTGTTTGTTGTGCCCAACATATTTTTAACTAGAGGATTGTGCAAGCATGAACAATTACGAGATTTAATCCATGACCCTTGCATATGCAGTAAACTGCAGAAGGAGCCACTTCTGAATCATTTGTTGAGTTCCACGATACTGCCCAGACATATTGCTCCCAGAATCGCCCTTGAGCTCGTAGTTTATTAATATCTAGAGGCTATGCAGTAATCCTTGCTAAAAATATTTTGGCAAGGTCCTTACCAGTAGTGGAATGCACTTCTATGAATTCAATGAAGTCCTCATGGATAGTAACTCCATTGTCCGCTCGTTCAATGAAGCAATGCAGAGTGTGGCTTGCTCTTTCTTACTGCAGTCAGTAGTCTCATCTGCCATGAATGCCCAGGGCCCACTCTTCTGTGCAGCTGCAATTATTTTCCTTTGAATTTGCAGTCCGATAAGATGCATTAACTCGTTCTGAATTGCTGGTGATAGGTATGTGGCATTTTTATGCTGTGGGTCAAGTAGATGCGGAGTAAAATAGGATCATTTCCACTTTCAGCAACGGATGCAAGATTGCCATGAAATTACTTTTTCTGGGACATGACCACGTAAAGGAATGTTCTGACTGACCGCATAGTATTATTGTTTTATTATCTGAGACAATATGTGTCTATTTGAGTTAGAGTTTCATGGTAAGCTCTGGACAGTTGTTGGCATATGTTAGGTTTTCCACGTTGTGCTACTGTAATGAAGCCATCAGTCTGACATAGAGAGTCCTGATGTTCTTTGTTTTTTTATGTCGATCTATTACTTTTGCTGCATTAGACCAGTCTGTTAATGGCTTTTGAACAAGTATAGTGTTCTTTACTATGACAAAAAACAAACATGGTGCACAGTACAGACCATCCTGAAATCTGAGTAACTGAATGAAGGATTCCTTCAGAAGGCTGAAAGTCATTCTTCGGTTTCTAGTCTTTCACCAATGCTATGGCGGACAGGGAAAATGTAGTTTTGGGTGGCATCCAGTGCCGTGTTAGCACATCAAGTTTGTCACTGTCACTAAGCAAGCTTGATCAAGCCGACCAATGTCACAGCATTCTGCATCAATAGCAGGAACAGATTCATGCAAGACATGTGGCACTGGAGAAACGGGTGGAGGTGGTGTTACAACTACAAGCTGAAGTGGTTCTGGTTGTCTAACCATTACATTAACAGAGTTAGAAGAAAGTATTGGTGTAGAAAGTAAGCTATCTGCAGCTGTTGGAGCATTATGAGTGGACATGGTATGCAATACTGGAAACGCATGAACTTGAGAATGAACATTTTCCTGCTGAATCTCACTAGTGGAAGTAGCATCTGTGCTCGCTTTTGCCTGCCTTCTCCTTTATCTTGAAGCCAAACTTCTAAAGTTGCTCCTGCACGCTCCTCTACCTAGAGGTAATACACATTTAAATCTTTTAGACTATGCAACTTAAAACTGCCCACTAAATATGCAATCTTTTCACTCAGTTATTTATCATAAAATAGGATGGCAATATCTACATTACTGGATATGGATACTACATAGTGCTGATCGATGGAACTGCAAGTTGTAACTTATTGAAGCTGGTATAGGATGGGACAATATAATTATTCTAATACAAAATGAAGACGAGCTGAAATGCTGTACTGTACACAATATGTGCACTGGCACTATGCAGTACAAGATCCATTTTATTTAAAAATGGTTTTAATTTTTATTTTTTGCTACTACTACTCCTCCTCCTCCCATGGTGTGTTACATTGCATAATGGGCCACGACTAATAAAGTGGCACCACCAAGTTACAGAGTAAAATTGTAATACTTTCTCTACAACCCTTTCAATTGTCCATATTACCTTACAAGATGCATTACCTGTCTGCCTACTGGTGACTTCCTGCACTTGTCCTTCACACTCCATCTCTATTCATTTAGTTTCACTGCCTCTGTGACACTGCTCCAAGTAGTATTGCTCTGTTCTAATTTGAATTCATACTGCATTAGTCTATATAAGATCACTGGCAACATTATATAGAGTACAATTGTTATAATATTTTATTATTACATTACAAAACTAATAACCTGTACTTAGGAGTAAAATTGAAGGTGCGCATTTCTTTGCTTGCTAATGAGCATGGGTGAGCAGCTAAGCTAACGTTTGAAAGTTTTGTGAAGGAAGTTTATGGCTCTCATTTGCCTACCTCCACACAATTTATCTGCACAGACAACTGGACATGTTAATCCTATTTTGGCTGCTGCTGCCTTTATAAAGGAATGACATTTAAGTCAGATGCAGTTGTGATTAGGGAGTAGGAACCCAGCTGAAGGGTGGTCTACCTCAACGATGGTAGCTGGGTGACTTCACAGCTGGGTTGCCTGACTTCACAGGGTCCAGAGGTGAATACCAAAAGACCTCCATTCCTTTTGAAATCAAATTAAGTTGCCAAAGCTATTCTGCTGGAAAAGTGTATTGTTACATGTTATGATCTACTCACTTTTGGGGAAGGGGGGAGCAGAATTTTTTTTTTTGTGCCATATGCATTACAGGACTGTGTGAGTAGTCATACACAAGGATATTCTTCTATCAAGGTTTCCTTGGTAACATGACTGAGACCAGAGTTTTACAGGAACAGAGACAGCGGAATAAATGGTGAGACTGAAACCCTGTATTGTCATGTTGCAGCTTGAGGCTGAAAACATACATATTGGCAGCCCGGGCATCAGTCCTGTCTGAGTTTCCACCACCACCTGAAGGTCCATCAGTGGTGGTAGAAAGCAGGCAGCTGTCGGCCAGGCCTTGACGGACACGCAGAGACAGCGCCAATAAATGGTGAGACTGAAACCTTGTATTGTCATGTTGCAGCTTGAGGCTGAACACATACACATTGGGCAGCCCCGGGCATCAGCCTGTCTGCTTTCCACCACCACTGAAGGTCCATCAGTGGTGGTAGAAAGCAGGCAAGCTGGTGGCCGGGCCTTGACGGACACGCAGAGACAGCGCGAATAAATGGTGAGACTGAAACCTTGTATTGTCATGTTGCAGCTTGAGGCTGAACACATACACATTGGGCAGCCCCGGGCATCAGCCTGTTTGCTTTCCACCACCACTGAAGGTCCATCAGTGGTGGTAGAAAGCAGGCAAGCTGGTGGCCGGGCCTTGACGGACATGCAGAGACAGCGCGAATAAATGGTGAGACTGAAACTTGTATTGTCATGTTGCAGCTTGAGGCTGAACACATACACATTGGGCAGCCCCGGGCATCAGCCTGTCTGCTTTCCCACCACCACTGAAGGTCCATCAGTGGTGGTAGAAAGCAGGCAAGCTGGTGGCCGGGCCTTGACGGACATGCAGAGACAGCGCGAATAAATGGTGAGACTGAAACCTTGTATTGTCATGTTGCAGCTTGAGGCTGAACACATACACATTGGGCAGCCCCGGGCATCAGCCTGTCTGGGAAGGTCCATCAGTGGTGGTAGAAAGCAGGCAAGCTGATGGCCGGGCCTTGACAGACACGCAGAGACAGCGCTAATAAATGGTGAGACTGAAACCTTGTATTGTCATGTTGCAGCTTGAGGCTGAACACGTACACATTGGGCAGCCCCGGGCATCAGCCTGTCTGGGAAGGTCCATCAGTGGTGGTAGAAAGCAGGCAAGCTGATGGCCGGGCCTGCCCAAATTGCTATAACAAATCATAATGTTCACAACAATCAAATATTGCAAAGCAAGTCAGTAAAATAATTCAATCCATGATTACACAATACTGGCAGCCTATACAGTGTAAAATATAATGTATGGTCTTTTAGTTATAAAACACCATGTCAGTAAACACTTCAAGAGGTTCCCATGACATCTGAAAACCCTCGAGCTTCCTCGCAGTTTACAATGTCATGGCAACCTCTTGAAGTGTTTACAGCAGAATTACCAAGTAAAGACCATACATTCTTCCCTATATTAAAGCCACTGAAATTCCATATATAACAGTATTATTTCATCCCAAAATTCAACATTATCAAACTAATTTAACAATCCCGCCACTAATTTGTACTTCATGAACATGGAATCATCCTTCAACTACAAATCAACACTGTTACCTTACTGTTCATCAGGTGTGGGGTGGCTGGATGGCAGACTTTCCTGGTAGTAGGGGATGGTGGCTCAATGCCATCAGCTTTAGAATATTCCAACAGCAATAGTTATCTATGAAGATTACAAAGACAGCAAAAATACACACGTGCACAGGGTCATTCATAACATTACATATGAATAAGGACAGAGTAACTTAAACAGCGCACTTAATGCTTTATGTCAGTGCCAGCTTAATCTTGTAAACAGTTCAGTTAGTTACATAGAAATACAGAAACATAGCCCATGACAGCAGTAAAAGGCCCACTGGCCCCATCCAGTCTGCCTGCACTAACACTCTTGGACTAGCCGTCTTCCTCTCCTTTTCACCTTCTCCTGCCCTTATTAGTCCCTTGCACCTTTCCACCCATCTCCTCGGGCAGTCCATGCCATTTCTCCACTCTTTCTGTGGAAAAAGTACTTGTGGACATCACTCAGCTTCATTTTGGAATTCCATTCTGTGGCCCTGCTGAATGCATAATTTATTCTGCCGAAAACTGGTAAGAATAAGGCAGAACAGCCAGTCTATCTATTTGTAATTTGTAACCAGTAAAGACACACTTTGTAATTTGTGACCAGGAAAGACACACTAGACTGTGACAGCTTGTTTACAGGTGCATCCTGGGGCAATAGAGTAAAACAAATATCAGAATCTAGCTAAATGGGTCCTGTTTAGCTAGGTTCTGATATTTGTTCTAAAAATCTCAGCAGTTTTATGTATTTTAACATTTGTCAGTTTGTGGAAATGTAGAATCCAAAGTTAGGGGATATATTTTTTTTTCTCAACCCTCTCTGCAGTCTCACAGACCCTCCCATTCCCTTTGTTTCCTTTCACGCCATTCGGTGCTGGAAAAGGATGGGCAAGAGACCCTCCTGCGGGTTTGTGTGGCCCAATCTCTTAGCCAGATGCTAGGACCTTCCCTTCCCTACAGAAGGTCCGGGAGTGGCGAGAGCAGCAGTTGGCCGCAAGACATGGAGGGTGGAGGATACGAGGAGCACAGACCAAAGAAGGGTACCTGAAGTGTGTGCGTGGCTCCTCTGGTGTTGTTCCCTCTGTCTTCAGTCTGGGGTTGCCTGGTAGTTGCAGCGAGCAGCAGGGTCTATCAGGTTGGAGCCTGGCTCCTGACAGGATCCATTTCCTTCCTTCCTTCAGAGCCCGAGTGGCATGGGGGAAGCCTTGGGCAGCCAGACCAAGTGGTGCAGCAATAAATAGGTCCAGGCACAAAATGCCCCAGACCTGTAGTTCCGCCCCAGCAGCCATGCAGTGCAAAGAAGAGGCCAGGTAGCGTGGCTCTCTGGTGGCTTGTCCAGACCCCCGCTATCAGAGTAAAGAACCAGGCTGTGGTGGTGAGTGGGCTCTAAGCCCAATTTTGTATTTTACTCACCACAGGCTCTGGGCAGAAAGCAGGGAACAGAAAGCTAAGGGGAGAAATTGAAAGGGCCAGAGCCCAGGAGAGTTGTAAGGGAGGCATAGTAAGCTCCCAGGGAAGGCGGACAGCACTAAGGAAAACAGGGAGATTGAGCAGGGCCAAAGGCCCAGAGGAAAAAGTAAGAGGCCCCAGGATGCTTAGGAAAGTCCACGCTTGGTTTGTCTGTAGTAGCATCATCTCAGCCAAGAGCACACAGGACTTGGACTAAGAGGGGTTATCCCCTGTTCTTGTTTGCCAATTGTTGGTCCCAATCGCATTGTGTTTATTTATTTTTTTTAATATCCTGTAACATTGTAGAACACAGTTACCTGGGTTTTTCTGGTCCCTGGTAAACAAACCTTTGCATCTTGGTCACTGAATAAGTTTCCTGCCTCCTTCCAGATTCATCTGGCCTGTCCTATGATTGTTAGAGAACCTTTCAGCCTGCTACAGACAAAATCAACAAGATGATGATTGGCACGGGATGAAAATGTGTGGTGCCCTGTCAATTCATGCGTGAAGCAAACAGGAGCATTTGCAGCATCAAATTTTTACTTTTACTGAGCAACAGTATCTCAAAAACCCTAATGCGCATGTGCAGATTGGAAAACAGCAACATTTAAAGCCTTATAACTCAGGAACCCTTTAATATTTTCTCACCAGATCTGTCAAATACACTACCTTAGCACATGGCACATGTCCCCTGCATCTTTAGGATACAAATTCCACTTCATGTAGGCTGTAGGTGAGAGCAAAACAAAACCATGTTAAATATAGGAAAAAAGTTAGATTTTTACAAAAAATGACACATGCAGATCTCAGAAACCACACAAGCTGCCATCACAAAGATTTTCACATATCAAGACCTTGCCTCCTAGACAACACATACAAAATATATACATACCAAAAATATACATCACGAGCAGGGTGGGCGACCTTTATGCCCTGAATTTCAAACCATTGGTTAAAAGGATCTCTGAGGACTGTGATAGATGGACTGCCCTCCCTTGTCCTAATGGGTAGGGTGGGAGAATAAGATGATGATCCTCCCAGGTGCCTCTACTTATATCACCCTCCCTATAAGGGTACCAAGGACTCATTTTAGAAATATTAATGCCTTGATGCATAGATTTTTGTGGCAAGGTAAATCTGCCCAGGTGAACAGAACAATTCTCCAGCTGCCGCAGAGGTGTGGTGGGTTGGGCCTCCCAAATTTCCACTGGTAGTACCTGGTGGCCCAGATTGCTGCCCTGCCACTGGGGGAAGAGAAGGATGACTTGGGATGGTTTGGGATGGAGGAGGAGGGGGAGAGTGAGAAGTGTATAAAGGGAGGGCTGCTGGCTGAGATCTTGAGGAGGGGGGAAGCGATTGAGCTCCCAAATCCATTCCTATCAGCTACAATTAGGGCGTGGCATCATCAGTGGCAGGCAGCCAGGTCCTACTAGACAGACCCTTATTCTGGATGCGATAAAACTGAGGGGTGCACACACAGTGGCCATGGTACAGAGGCTGAATGAATGGCAACATAGGGGCTTGAGATGGGTGGGTCAGCTTTATGAGGGAGATTACTTGGTGAGCTTCCAGTACTTGTGTATGAAATGGAATATCCTTATAGGATTTTTTATTTACCTGAGACTAAGGAACTGCTTTGGGCTCTCTTTGGGTCTAGAGGATGGTTGAGCCCCACTCTCCCCATTCGAGGAATGCTTTTTCCACCCTCAGCCAGGCAAAAAAATGCTGTCAACTGTTCACCAATCCCTGCAGGGAGGTGAGTGGGAAGCATTGCAAAAAAATATACTCCAATGGGGAAAGGACATAGGATGTGAAATAGATACCTACTTGTGGGATCGTGCTTGAAAGCACTTGGCCTCCTGTTCCAGAAGCAATAAACTGAGGCAGGTGCAACTGAATTTTATGCATCAGGCATATTACACCCCAGCTAGGCTGCAGCAGATAGACCCTTCAGAGCCCATAGAGTGCCCAAAATGCCTAGGGGTGCCAGGGGGATTTTATCCATCTGGCTCTTTTGTGTCCAAAAATTGCACCCTTCTGGCATGGGATCCATTCTGTCATGTCACAGGTTTGGGGATTTAGCCCATCACCTAGTCCTGAAGAATTTTTGCTGGGTGTGGACCCTAGACACCCTGGGAGAGGGGGGTCTTGGAGCCCTCTGTTCTCTGGCTTTGGTAAATGCAAGGAAGACTATTGCACAGTCCTGGATGTCTGCCTCCCCCTGTCTATGCAGTCCCTGCAGTAGGACCACTACCCCATCCCATAACCCAGGTCACTGTAGCAATATTGTATGGATGATCCCTGGTAGTCCAGTGGTTCCCTCCCGCCCATAACCCCAACTGTGTACTGGGCCTTGATACAGTGATGTTGTGCTGGGATAACATCACTGATCAAGAATACCACTGACCAACCAGAAGCCTAGAAACCCTTTCTACTATTGTATAATTAAGGACAGAGCAGCAGGGATTCAGTTAAGACCATATGAAAATGCAGGTGATTGGAAGCACTTATAGTAGGGGGCAGGAAGTTACAACATCTAGGAGCATACTAGGTGTAACTGGGCCCTTGACCCACTAACCAATCTGTACGTATGTCGTGATGGGGTGACATATACCAGACAGGGGAGCTACCCTGGGCTAAGGATGGAAACACTCATCAGAAGACATATTGCAAACATTTCAGCATTACCTGCCACACTCTCCTATGTATTTGACCAAGATGGAACACAGATGGGTACCAGCAAATGATCACACAACACCCAGAATTGCAGTTCATCTATTTATCTTTACTGGGGTGACACTGGATAGTTCATTCGGATACACTTCCAATCTGAGTTTATTCACATCACATAGACCATAAGTTCCATTGTTTCATGCATCACTAAGACCGGCAAAGTTACAAGGCTTGCAGCTTGCATTGGAGCAGTATAGCACAGTGGTCTAAGGCTCTGAGCTGCAAATTTGGTGATATCAGCAGACCAGACCTGGGTTTGAATCCCCAGCTTCCACTTGCATACGGTGTGACCCTGAGCAAGTCACTTAACCTCCTTGTGCTCCCAGGTTGCTCCTGTAAAAAAAGCTTTTAGCTTAGTGTGCTATACCTGGTTAAACAATAAAAAAAAAAAAAAAATCCTGCATCCACCTCAGGGTCTCCACTGCAGCCAAGATCCTTGTGCCTTTGACAGGTTCAAACTCTCCTCTTCCTGATTCATACTTGACTCTCATTACCCAACGGGATTCTCCCATCCTTATGTTCTATATTTCTCGATACAGCTTGGATGTGAGCCTGAAAATCATTTAGAATACTTTAGGATGAATGGCACACTGGACAGCTTCCCTACTGTCCAGAACCCCTATTCCACTTATGGCCTACTAGACTGGCTATCTCTTGCCATGCTTTGGTGCCCTGAAAAGCTAATGCCCCATCCTGATTCCATTGGGCAGCATCATCTTCCAGAGTGTGATGTACACATTTCCGAATCACAATTTTTACTTGTACCCTTGCGTTCAATACAGCATGTTACTTCTTTCACATCTGGATGGTGAACGCTGTTCCTCAGTTCTGCGCCCACCCCCGTGACTCTTCACAGACCCTTCATGGAATCCCATCCAGGCCTGAAAGCCATCAGAGGCCACTGCTTGAAGGGGTGGCCCAAGAATTCCAACACCCTCTCAGGGGTCCTAATAACTGTCCACTAGGACTAGTTCTAACTTCTCCAAGTACCTGGTTCCCTAACCCCTCTGGGGAATTGAAATATGCCTGGGATGCTCAAGGCCCAAACCTGGCACATGCAGGCTCCATACAATGTTACTCAGGGTCTCATTCCAGCCTGAAACTGAGGATGGCTTAGCTGCCTTGCCCCAGGTGAAATGCCCACAATGAGGAGCTGTATTTCCTTGGCCTTGTCCTGTAGCCAGCCTCATGACTGGACACATTGTGTGCCCATCCCTCCAGTGCACCTGCCCTCCCTGGTGACCAGCACTTAAGCTAGCAATGTCTGCATTCTCCCCTGAACTGCACTCCACAAAGGGCACAGAGCCAATCCCCACCCAGCCATCTGGCTCCAGGTGAGAGCCTCTAGGCAGGAGAAAACACTGCCCCTCCCCCATAACTGGGACACCAAATTGAATCTACTGACACCTCCTGGACATTCCTTAGCTTGACTGACTTCCTTCAGCAGCAGCCACCAACTACAACTCCTCTCCCAGGCCAGGGAAGCCCTTATATGTGTGTATGCTAAGCTCCTTCCTCACCACTAAAGGCAGAGCATAATGCACCATAGCCCTCTTCTGGACACTGCTAGTAGCAACGTGGCCCTTCACTGTAGGGAGTGGGGGCTGTTACAGTCCCCCGGTAAAATAATTCCATCCCCAAAAACAGCAAAGAGGTGGGCCAATGGCCTGGACTGCACTCTGCTGCACAAGAGGGCTGATCAGACCACCCTTTGCCCAATGTCCAGAATGGACACCTGCAGCACAGCTCATCTACCCAGGCAGAATCTCACCCAAACAAAACAAACCCCTGAAAGTAACCCACCTTTTCTATGCTACCAGGAGATGAAACTTCCCACGTGTGACCTGTCCCTGCTTTGCCACTGAGCCATGGTGCCACAGTCTTCACTCATACACAGTCATCCAGCCATGCAGACTGTCATACTGGAGCCTATAATTCCCTCTCTGTCAGCCAGGTATGAGGGGCCTACCTATCCCACTCACTTTGCTGAGCCAGGCTTGCCGCCTGGGCCACTTCACATCCTGATCTTTATGCTCTTGTCTGGAGCCAGTAGATCAGAAGGTCATGGGATCTAGCTCCACTCCTGCCACTTGCAGTAATATCCATAACTGACACTGTAGTACATTATGAGGGGAGGCTGCACTACTGAAGTGCTGTCTGTCGGGCGAGACGTTAAACCGAGGTCCTTTCTGCCCTTCTCTGGTCACTGTCCAGGTAGAAGTAAAAAATCCCATAGCACTGATTGATGAAGAGTAGAGAGTGTAACTGGTGCCATGGCCAACATTCCCCCATCAGTAAAACAGGTCCATGCAACCTCTCCCCCACCCCCCGGGACACACCCATAAATAATTTGTCACAACTTAGTGTCCTTTTCCTGGTCAAAATTTACAAATAAATAAATAAATAGATTGGCACATCCCAGCCTTCCATATCAGAGAAGCACCCATCACAGCCAGTAGCACCCAGCTAGCCCCACATGAGTCAGATGCCCAGGAGCCTCCTCCCTCTCCCAGGAGTTATTACCTAACTGCTTACTTTGGACATCCACCGACTCAGGGCCTTCTAATGGCATCTCTCAAATCCTAGCCCCTCACAGAAAGAGAGTCACAAAAACTGCAAAAATATATCTCTTCATTAGAAACATACATAGAAACATAGACTTTTTTGACAGCAGATAAGGACTGCTTGGTCCACCTAGTCTGCTCATTTCCCTACCTACAGGATAAGCTGCAGATCCTAGTTAACCAACCTATTTCTTCCTACCCCCACAAAAATTGCCTTATGTCTGGCCCATGCATTCTTGAATTCTCCCACAGTTTTAGACCCCACAACCTACTCAGGAAAGCTGTTCCATGCGTCACCACCCTCTGTGAAAATAATACTTCCTCACATTTCCTGAACTATCCCCATCTATCTTCAAATTGTGTCCCTTGTTCTTGCAAAACTCTTTTCTGAAAGATGCTACCCTCTTGGACTTTGTTGATTCCACTGAAGTACTTAAAGTTTCTATCATGTCCCCTCTTCCTCCTTTTCTCAAGGGTATACATGTAAAGCTCCTTTAGTCTCTCCTCATGTAGGCTTCTCTTGCAGACCCTGCACCATTTTAGTTGCCCTCCTCTGGATTGCCTCCATCCTGTCTGAGTCCTTGCGGAGATGGGGTCTCCAGAACTGGATGCAGTACTCCAGATGGGGTCTCACCAGCTCTCTGTACAGAGGGATAAAAAGTCCTGTTTTCTGCTGCTGCTGATGCCTCTCCCATACATCCCAGTACCCCCAGCCCTCGATACTGCCTTCTCACATTGCTTGCTTACCTTAAGGTCATCTGATATGATTACCCCAGGTCCCTTTCCATTTATGCTGTTGTTACTCCCCCTCCCCACTGTGTAATCTTCCCTGGGTTTTGTTTCCCAGGTGCATTATTTTGCAAGTTCTTGCATTTGAAGTACTTTTATGGTGCATTATATTTCCTGCAGTGATTTCATAGTGGTAACACTGAATTTGTGCTGCAACATTTGGCACTGTTCACATCACAGTAAGCATGTGGCATTGTGTACAAGGTTATACATAACTACCCCCCACTTTGCAGTCCAGATGGGGCTTTGCCTCCAAAACGTCCTGGTGGCCTTTTGCATCTTAGACCAGTATTATCTGGTCCAGTACTTTTTACCTTACTGACACTACCCCCTCACTGCCTGTAGAGGAGACAGACATCCAAGATACTTACATTTTTTCAGATGCAAGAATTAGTCATTTAGGTCTAGCTACTGCCCTCAGATTGTTCGCACCAAGGTTCTGCAAAGTGTCCATTTAGGCAAATGCCCTACAGTGCATAGCATTTCAGCAACAGAGTTCAACAACAAGCAAACTGACTATGGGATAACAATTTAAATAGTTACAGTTTGGAGATCTTCAGCTTCCACCAGGCCCAGCACTGAAGAGCTGTCACTCATTCATGCTACCCAACCTCCAGATAAACATCTCCAGCCTCCCCGGTTACCGCCAACGCCAAGGCGCCAAACTCAGTACTCGACTGACTGACACTTACCACTCGGTCGAGTCGAGTAATCGAGGTCACTCAGGAAGTGGTCGATCGGATTCGGAATCGAGATGAAGCTGAAGCAGCAGTGTGCGATCGCAGTTTCTGGAGTCGGAAGTCACTAACAGCAGACGCAGCTACAGCACACTAACGGCGCCTCACACGGATCCTGCAGTGCAGACACAGAATGGCGGCTTACCGACTTCTAATCGCTGATATCGCTATGCGTCGCGAGCGGGCGGAAAATAACAGTACCCTGATTGGCTAACAGTAGGTAGTGGAGGCGTTCCAGATCCAGAAAAAAAAACTTGCACGCGATGGACATTGGTGCATGTGTGACGTGCGTCCCCCCCCCCCAGCTGATTTAAGACCTAAATTGGGTCTTAATGGCGGGAATTTTTTTTTTTAACTGGGATGTTTTTTTTTGTACGCAATGGCGTACAAAAAGTATGCATGGTTACGCCACTGCTCACTGTCACCCATGTCATATTCCCACATTTATACAACAGGTCTTATGTGGTTTTGTGATAGAAAGAATCAAAAGTTACAAAAAGAAAAAAAAAGTCCAAAATATAAACTGTGCCTCTCAGATCAATGGCTCTGCACAAGAGAAGCAAATCAATATATTACCAATTAATACAGTATACAGTACGAGGCGACACAATCAAAATACACGTAGATGTGAAGTAGAAAGCACATAAGTCTACAAAGCATCTCACATATGCTGGCTTTTGTTCTACACATCGTTTCTGTGATGTCATCAGCATTGTTAAAGCTGCTATCTGATTGGTTAGCATTCCACTGCAACATATATCAAATACAAAAGTCGGTCACTGCATTCTCAACAGTCAGTAACAATCCCTGGAGCAAGTGTGCAGTTTCAAATACCTTGGCATCTACTCTATCCTATCACGAACACATCAACCAGGTTTGCAAGGCTGTAAACACCACAATTGGTTTGCTCTATAGGCACAGGCAATGCATGACACCAGACACCCTCCACCTGGCTGTTACCAGTTCAGACTTGTCCATAGCAGACTATGGTTTAGTTATCTATGGATCTGAAGTAGAGGCAGCACTAAGTCGCATTAAGGTCACGTTGAACAAAGCCTGTCACTTAGTTGTCAGTGGTAATAGGCTCACTCACACATATGACCTTTACAAACAAGCAAATTGGTTAAATGTCATGGGAAGGCTTACATACCAGACTTGCTTGTTGGTGAAAAAGATATCTTCTGGTCTTTCGCCTCCAGCAACCCTGCATCTCCTACCTCCTGCCCCGACCCCCTGAGCTACTAAAAGTGCCTCTAAAGTGAACGTCTTAGTACCTTTCTGTAGGTTGTCCACAGGTAAGAGGGTGTTTATTTATAGGGCCCCACACTGGTTAAATGGCCTACACACTGATATCTCATCTCTTGAAAAACTAGGCCCTTTCAAATGTGCAGTTCGGAAGCATCTCCTTGCCAAAGGTAGTTGTGACTGCTTCTAATCTTCACTTCAAATCCCTCTCTAACCTGTCTCTCGTCCCCTTATATGATACTCCAATTTGACAAGGGCACTTTGGCTGTTCCTTCTATCTACCCCTCTCCCCCCCAACCTCCTCTCCTCTCATCTACCTATTTGCAATTCCTCTATGATAAGGCCTTATTCTTGGCTGGATCCTTCTTCCTACCTCTCTCTCTCTCTCTCTGCCCAACTCCTACCCTTTATTCTGCCTCCCTTCTCCCCTGCCCCACTAGTTTCCAGCCTCCCTGTTTTCCCCCTCTGGTGCTCCCTCCTCCTCCAAGGTATTTCCTAGTTTACTGATGCAACTCCTCTTCTCAAGGCCACTTCAAGTATTTCATTTAGGGTAACTGGTCTCGAATCTTAAGTTTGTACCCATTCTCTGCCTAGCTTGCATTTATTCATGCTACTAATGTCATGCTTCTCAAGGTTTTCAGTGCTTTGTTTACCATTTCAGTTTTGCATTGCATGTGTCTCTGCGTGTTTTGGCATCTTTGTACTGTGTCTCATATATATATTTTTATACTTGTAATTGCTGCTGCACTGTTGTTAATGACATCTGGAAATATGTATATGCACTTTTTCATTGAGTCTTCTGTTTTTGATTGTAATAAAGTGGAGCCTTTGTAAAAGAATCTCTGACTCAAAGGTTTATAATACCAATATTCTTAATAAAATAAAAAAAAACATACCAAGCTTTGCAAAATAGTAGTACTATCTTGCAAGTTGGTCATGTAGTCCATTGTGACATACCTTCTTTGCAAGATAGTAGCACTGTTTTGTAAGCTGGTCGTAAGACAGTAGTTTATCTTGGCCAATCCAGACCCATAACTGTTGTGGATAGGCTACCTGAAGAGTAGATATGTCAGGTAGTGCAGGTATCTCCACCCTTTAGCCAGATAGGGTAGTTTGGGTAAAGTACTAACCTGTCTGGCATGTCAGAGGTATTTGGGGGTCAGATATTTGGGGTGGGTAACATGACAAGTAACGGGTCGGGTTCTGTTTCAGCAGCTGCAGCAGATATCGATGAGGGGGATGAGACATGTCAAATTTACAAGAATAAGAGAATTGAACTGTGTATGCAACAAACACTGACAAACCTTCTTGTGCAGTCTACTCCTGACTCCTGTCCAATTATTACCAGATCACACAGCTCAACCTTTAGTTTAAATTAAAGAAAAACAACCCCCCGGCAATATTGATCATGTGACCACCATGTTCAGCATAAGCACTAAAGCATGTGATCTGATCTGCCATGTTCAGTGCGGTCCCATTAACATGCATGTCCACCAGAGTATAAATAGTGAGATCAGCTTAGAGGGTAATGCAGTGTCATGCGTCACGAGTTCTGAACAAGAGACTTTTCTTTTTAGCTTAAGGCAGCAGCCAGCTACATGGGATTTTACCATAGTGATAGCGAGGCCACTAAATGTAGATTAGAAGAAGACAGGCAATCAAGAAATATTAGGGAGTGCACTGAAAAACATTAATTACTCTCCCTTGCTCAGTTATTTTGCAGCCCGATGTGAGAAAGTAAATGTGGGAGGGGTATTTGGAGTAAGGAAAGGGCTCGGGCAGTCAGGTCAGGTCAAATCAGCTTGAGTTTCTTTTTTTTTTTATAAATATATATATATATATATATATATATATATATATATATATACAGAATCAGGTTTCCTAGTCTGAAGCAGATGGTCCAACCAACATATCAAGAGAGACAGACAGAGAAATTTGTATATTTTTTTGAGAGGACTCACTAGTTGGTCATCACCCTGCCCTGTCAAACACCAAAGGCAGATTTTCTTTATTACATGAGTCACTGTGCACACTACACAGTATGTCATTCAGCCACCCTAGGTACCCTAAGCCCTGTCACTGTGACATAACAAGCTTGCCTCTCCTCAGCAGTTAGTGAAACAAATAGTCTTTTATTTTATTGAAATCGGATTTACAGCCTTTGAGTCAGAGACTCATTCACAAAGACTCCACGTCAACAACACAACAGAAGACAAGTTGACAGTTTAGTACAATACATATGCTTATTCCATGGTATAGGAGTACATACAGAAAATATATAATGAATAGGACTGTATGGTCTATACAATTATGTAGCCGGCTAGACCAGGCTAAAGAGTTTTGAACTTGCCAAGGTTCAAGCAGTCGGGGTATCGACGTTGTCATAAACATAGCCAGTCTAAGTGTGGAAATTAACAACAAATAGGATACAGAGCAGTATTGTCCATACTTAATCCACGTGGTGTAGGTTTAACTTGAGGCTTAGGCTGTAGGTGCCTACAAAAATCTAGGTATTAGCTTCATTACTGTGATCGGACAAGGCAGGCCTATCAGGGTCCGGGAGCTGGCTATTGGTAGTGGTCGTTATGCAGAACAGAAGAAGAAAAGAAAAAAAAAAAACTTAGCCGGTGCAAATGCAGCGATATGCAGATAGTATGTGGTTTTTGAGGGCTACTTTGTATGGGCCTAATCTGGTGATAGAGGTAACAGCCAGTGGAAGATCATTGTACCATAGTGGTGCTCGGTATGAGAAGGACCTTTGGGCAAGTGAAGTTGAGACCTTGGGAACAGTCCATATCTGTCTGCTAGCCGAGTGGGTGTGCACTGTAGCATGGGCGGTGCAAAGGGAGGCAGTAACTCCTGAGGGGGAGAGGCCTAGATGAATTTTTTTGGTGAGGAGAAGAGTTTGATAGCGGACTCTTTCGTCAAGGGTAAGGATATTTGTTAGGGCATACAGGGTGTAACTGTGGGTGCGCCTGTTTATTCCGATGATGAGTCTACATGCTTTGTTGATGGCTAGATGGATTTTACTTAGAGCAGTGTGGTCGGTGGCAGAGTATACAGTTAGTCCATAATCTACTAGGGAGAGAACAGAGGAGGCAACAGCAAGGTTAAGGGCCTCTGGTGGAAGGCAGGTTCTGTGTCGATATAGTAATCCAGTACGAAATATTTATGACTGCGGTGAGATTAGTAATATGTGGAGCCCTGTCATGTATTACTGTGATGTAGCCAGCTACCCTCTCCATAGCAGTTAGTAAAAAAAAGTAGCCTTTTACAGCTATTTTAGGCAATCATCTTAAACAGCAGCTGACATGATTAAGGCAGCTTTAACAAAACATAATATTTAGACACAGTTCAGCTTGTATTTCACATTAGTTCTGTATTTCTCCTTCCTATTATTTATTACTGAGGCCATTTGCATGAAAACAGGATCTTTTCTCCTGAGGAATTCATCTATTCCTGTTGATTTCTCCCTACCTTAGGTCATAATGCTCTATTTGTGACATCACACTTACTCCTGTGGCAACAGATTGTGATGTCACGACAGAGGACTATGACATGAGGTAGGGAGTAAGCTAAAGAGGCAGATGAACTCTAAGGGATATAGAGCGTGTTTCCATGCAAATTTCTCAGTAATGAGAAATGGTGAGGAGAAATCTATCGAAACATATAGAATGCAAGCTAAATTGCATCTAAATATTATGTTTTTCAAAGATTTCTTTGAGGCATCAGCAGCTCTTTGAGTCCTCTGTTAGATTCCCTGAGCCCTGTCATTTATTACCATGACATAGCCAGCTAGCCTCTCCACAGCTTTTTTTTTATTTAAAAGTTTCACCAGGAATACATACTGAGCGATTTGCTCATTTCCAGATATGTGCTGAGGAAGTGGAATAATCAGGTTAAGAGCAGGCAAGTACTACATCATAGGTTACATGGAATTAGCATTCAACATCTAAATACAGGAGCTTAGGATACAGGGAGATATCCTGGTGACATATCAGCAGGGATAACAATGATTGCAGTTGCTTTAGACACATTTACTTAAGGAACTAACAAATGTACACAGTAAGTGCGTGCACTGATAAATTGGCTATCAATGCAGGGCAAGGTATAGGGGAACAGTCGTGGGGTCATAGGGATAGAGGTGCGGGGAACAGGTGTGGGGTCAAGTGGAGAGACGTGAGGGGGTGCCAAGTGGAATTATGAACAGTTGCATGTGGGGGCAGTGAACGAGCACATGAGAGAGGATAGAGCACAAATTGATGGGTCATTTTGGATGTCAGCAGGGAGCGAGTTCCAGAGCTTGGAAAAGTGGTGGGAGAAGGAAGTCTGGCCAGCAGATGAGGTCCTGGAAGGAATGGTCAGCACTGCTCCTGAGGGAGCAAGGGGAAGGGGATGGGGAGAGTGCAGATGAGAGGTAGGAAGGGAGCGCGCCATACCAGAACCTATCAGTAAAGTTGGTACAGTGAGCCAGGTGGCGATCAAAGAGAGAGGGGAGTGCCAGGGATTAGTATAGGGAGCAGAGATGAGTGTGGGGTGGGTGGTCAAGAGTGAAGTGACAGAAGGAGTGGAAGAGTATGTCCAGTCTGGCTAGGGTGGTTTTGGGGGCAGCACTGTAGTCTTCATCACTGTAGTCAAATGTTGGAAGGATCATTCTCGGTAGAATTTCTCTGCGGGCCAGCAAGGGAAGGCATTCACAATTCTGGTATAAGGCACCCAGTTTGGGGAGTAGTTTCTTGTGAACAGCATCCATGTGACCAGTGAAGTCAAAGGGTTGTTGAGCCAGACCCCTAGGTTCCTGAAGGAGGCAGTACCTTCCAACATGGTTCCATCAAGAGTGTGGAAGGAGGGGGTGGAGGAAAGCCTAGACAGTCTCTCTGACTGTGCCAGAGGTCATGGAGACTGTCTTCTTGGTGTTTAAAAGCAGGTGGTTGGCACGTAGCCACTGCTGGACATTATCAAAGTTCTGCTGGAGTGTGGATGCCAGAATGGGAGTGGAAGAACCAGATGCATACAGAATGGTGTCATCTGCATACATGTGAATAGATGCAGATGAGCAGATCGATGGGAGACCATTAAGGAATATGGAGAAGAGAATCGGACCAAGGACTGAGCCTTGTGGGACCCCAGTGTGGATGGGGTAGAGGTGTAAAAAGGGAGTCCCTGATTTTGACTGATTGTGATCTGCCCACTAGATAAGATTTAAACCAGTTGGAGGCAGTAGAAGACAACCCAGCATTTGAGAGTTTGTTCAGTGGAAGGGAATAGGACACAGTGTCAAAAGCCTTGGCAAGGTCGACAAAGATGGCAGATGTGATAAGGCCCTGATCCATGCTGGAACAGATGGAATCAGTAAGCTGGAGGAGAGAAGTGGATGTGGAGTGGTTCTTCCAGAAGTCAGACTGGAAAGGGGTGAAGAAGATGGCATTAAGGTAAGGAGAGAGCTGGGAGAGTACTACATGTTCTTGCAGTTTGGCAAGGATGGGAAGAAGGGACATGGGGTCGTAGTTGTCATCTGCAGATGAATCACCACCTTTATGTAGAGGGATGACGGTAGCAGGCTTCCAAACACTTGGGACAGAGGCTAGCTTAAAAGAGAGGTTTAGTAGTTCAGCAATGGGATATGAGATGGCAGGAGCAGACAGATAAAGTAGTTTAGCATCATGGTCATCAGGGCTTTTGCTTTTGGATGGGTTCAGGGCAAGGAGTGCCTTGAGAGCCTTTGAGGCGGATACTGATGAGAAAAGGAAGGGTGGAACAGGAGGTGCTGGGGGAAAAGAAGGGGGAGGAGGTGTAGTGGGGAGAGAGGAGGGATGAGAGGAGGCAAGGGAGGTAAAAAAGGTATTAAACACTTTTGCTTCTGAGGCCCGGGGGTTTGACAGGGTGGAGTCAGGAGGACTATTTGGGGGTGAGCATAGCGTGCTTACCATCTACCAGAATTTAGAATGGTGGTTTATATTTGCCTGGAAGATGCAAGAAAAGTAGTTGGATTTGGCTTGTCTGACTAGCCCAGAGTGCATGTATTTCAGAGATGGTGCTACATTTGATAGGCTGAGGTGGTGGGTGACCATTTATGGTCTCTCCAAGCTTGATCCTAGGTCCTTAGACAAATCAGGAGGTCTGATGTAATCCGAGGTAGGTGGGAACCGAAGACTCTGGTGCATCTGAGTGAGGCATGTTGATTCCAGATGCTGAGAAAGACTGATTTGAAATACTCGGAAGCTGAGTCAACTAAGGTGGCAGTTTTGATGGGGGACCAGTCATTCCTGAACAGGTCATCAATTAAGGATGAGAGAGCCAGAGATTTAAAGGAACAAATCTGTAAGAATTTGGGTGGGGCTCGGGGGTGCCGAATTTTCCATACACATTATGTGATGTGAGGGTCACTGAGTGTGTCTGACAGGACAGTCGCATTTATGCAGTGAAGATGTGATGCCAGGATCCAGTCAATGAGAGAATGGTTGTGGGTTTTGATGTTAAAATGTGTGGATACAGTGATAAGCTGGGATAGGTTAAGGACGATGATTTCAGATCAGGAGGTGGAGTGTGTGGTGGAAAGCCAATTCAGGTTGAAATCACCCAGGATTAGTAGTTCACCCGAGGAAGCGTGAGTCGAAAGGGATGCCAGTAGGTCGGTGATGGAGGTAGGGAGGAGTACAGGACATAAGTAAACACCTGCTATGAAGATAGACAGGGAGGCAAAGGGTGAGATCTTTATTATTATACAATGGCTAAGTAAAATCCAAAAATCTGATCGGCAGACTGGATCTCTGAAGTGTAAGTAAATCCCAGTATAACCCATGCAAAAAAGATCAAGTCAGCCACTATCCAGTTTGACAGCACAAGCAATCCATGGTACACATTAAATGTAAACAAATGGCTGCCATATTGAAAATCACCAAACACCAGGAACCCAAAGTCTCACTGGAAGTCTCTTAAAAACTGAAAAAGTACATATAGAGTTCCCAAATCCACTCTCTTAACAATGACTACTGTTTTCATTAGACTTCCTTGTATGCTTGTACCAGCCTCACCTCTCAAATTATTTTTTTCATATTGAGTTCGTCCATGTTCGCGATTGGAAGCCTTACACCTGTACACCACATCACAGCTTTAGTCATCAGTAAAGGTCCTAATTCAAGTAAAAATGCCATTTTCCCCACCACACTAAAAAAATAAAGTTATGGAGAAGCTGTTATTTTGTCAGACTCCAGAGTGCGAGGTGAACCCGGAAGCACAGTCTCACAGACCGCAGACCGTTAGCATTCACACCACGTGGACTGTTGAACTGAACAATAACTCAAGTGTGCCAGGCTGTCACTTTTTAAAAATAATAAAACAAAATCAATAAATTAATAAAATAAGAAAGAAATGAAATTCCACCACATTGTCACTGGCTGTCTGAATCTCTGGTGCTGGGGGGGGAAGCGACCATCTCATCCATAATCTGCCTACTAGCAAGGCACTATTTAACACAGAGGAAGGATGCTGGAAGGATGTTACAACAAAAAATCTAGTAAAATAGTTAAAAGAGTAACTTACAGATTTTATATTATTTTATTTTTTAAGGGGGACATTGTATAATCACAGTAAATCACTACAGAGTGTGGGTTATGCTGGGATTTGCCCAATTCTGGTGTGGATTTGGTCACTCAACCACATCAGGCATGAAGAAAATCCCAGCATAACCCACTCGCTGTTATGGTTTATTGTTTAAGTATCTGTTCATGCATGGAGGGTATCAAGATAGCCAGGATAGTTGTATACATGTATGGTGGATTTGAGGTACATGGCTACCCTGCCTCCCCTTCTGTCTCTGTCTTGGCAAATGAGGGTGAAGCCAGGGATAGAGAAACATTCATCTGGAATTTTCAGGCTGAGCCAGGATTCAGTGAAAATGAGGATGTCAGGTTGGAGAGACAGAACTAGGGTCTAGATATGATCAGTTTTGGGCAGCAGGTTCCTGATGTTTAGGTGTACAATTCGCAGTCCAGGGGGTAGCTGGGGGGGGGGGTTAGGGCTAGAGTTTGATTCGATGTCACAGGCGAGTAACTGCAACAGGGCGACCAGGTAGTGAGCAATTGTGAAGATGTGCTTCTTTGGCCGCCAAGGGGGTTGATGGCAGGAATTGACGAGTGGGGGGCCTAACTGAAGGCCTGGTTAGGGCTATTAAATGGCAGCGAAGGGGTAAGATAGAAGTACCAGGGGTAAGGAGGCCCATGGGGGTTAGAGGAGGGAGGAAGAGGTGGCGGAGGGTATGTGTGTGTGTGTGTGCTGATGAGCACTGGGGAGGTGGGAGAGTTAGGAGAGGGGAGAGAAGGATGTAGTGAGGGGGGGTATGAGGAGATGGTAGCAAGGAGGTGTAGAAGGTAGATGTAACATAGTGGCATTGCTGGGTACCAGGCAATGTAGATGGCAGGGTGGAGAGGGATTTTCAACTGGCTTGGGGGGGTGATGGCAGAGCTATAGACTAGAATAAAGGGGTGGGTGCAGGGCTCATGACTTGGAAGGAGGAGAAGGGTTTGTTGGGAGGGACCAGGGACTGTAGGTGAGGGGGGGTGATGGGGATAGTACCACGTAGCTTAGACTGTGTGGGGGGGGGCTGATTGTTTCAAACAGCACCTAAGGCTATAAAATTAGCACTAGCTTGGGGTGGTTGGGGAGGGAGGGTGGCCTGTGCAATACAGTACCGCACAAAGTGCGGCTCCATCCAGGCACCGAGTGAGCAGGCTGGATTGCTGGCAGTGAGGAGGCCGAAGATGGTGCCAGACGCTGTTCTTGTATGCAGAAGTTACCTCTGAAGCAGGGGTGGTGTCCGCCATCCAGGGGTTGCAGGGGAGAGCCCATGGGCCTCCTGTACATTCCCCTGGGGCTGTTGTATCTGGACTGGAGAAAAGGAAAAGAACAAACGGGTAAATAGGGACAGCCGTGGGGAAGGGATTGAAGTGGGAGGGATTGGGGGAAGGGATGGTGCTAGCAGGGACTGTTGGTGTTGCGGAGCACCCGTGGTGAGAGGTTGGTGGGGGGGGGGTTACTGAATCTGAGCAGAGAGCATAAAGCACCAATATAGTAGTCTGAGAACACCAAGTACTAGGCCAAAATAGACTCAGGTAGCATTTGGGAGCACAACACAGAGATGTATGTAATTGGGAGCATATATGCTACAGCAGGCTGAAAACACTGTGAGATTGTTGAAATCAATAGCTAAGTTGTTAAAATAAGTTGCTAAATAATACACACTGGAGGCTTACAACACACAAAGAAGGCTATCGCCCATACTGTTGTATGAGTGACAACATGGCTGAAATAACAGTACAACTGTGCTACATTTGGCTAGTACATTCTGTGTTACTAGAGTACATTTCTGGTTAACAATACAATCAGTTCTGTTTGGCTGATGGGACATACAACACTCTTAAGGCTCTGTCCAGGCACTAAGTGAGCAGGCTGGATTGCTGGCAGTGAGGAGGCCAAAGATGGTGCCAGATGCCATTCTTGTATGCAGGAGTTACATCCGAAGCAGGGGTGGTGTCTGCCACACAGGGGTTGCAGGGGAGAGCACATGTGCCTCCCGTACATTCCTTGAGGGCTGTGGTATCTGGACTCTGAAGCAGGAGTGGTGTCCATCATCCAGGGGTTGCAGGGAGAGCCCGTGTGCCTCCGGTACATTCCTCCGGGGATGTGATATCAGGATTCTGAAGCAGAGGTGATGTCCGCCATCCAGTGGCTACAGGGAAGAGTCCGTGTGCCTCCCGTACATTCCTCGAGGGCTGTGGTATCTGCCAAATTGCCCTCTTAAATGCACACCCCTTTTGTAGAGAAAAAATGTGCATTTAAGTAGGCTTTGCACTTATTCAGACCTATATGTTTTCAATGGGAAAGACAGAGTCTGAGATCTGTTTTCTATTTTCTTTATTTATTTATCTTACAGGGAGGAACAGGGTGCAGGAAAACACTATTTTTAAGCGAAAAAGATGTTCCAGGACTAGAGGGCATGGGATGAAGTTGGAGGGAGGACGATTCAGAGGAAACATGAGAAAGAATTTCTTCACAGAACGGGTGGTGGACAAGTGGAACACCCTGCCAGAGGAAGTGGTGGGGGCTGAAACAATCACGGGATTTAAGAATGCATGGGATAGACATAAAGGAATTCTGGAGGTCAGGGGTAAGGTGCAACAGACTTCTAGGAAAACAAACTGAACTTACAAGCTGAAATGGGCAGACTGGGTGGGCCATAGGCCCTTATCTGCCGACACTGTCTATGTATCTATGTATCTATATTTCTGTACTTAGAATAGTATAAAAACAAGTATACTATCAAATAAAATACATTAATGTGACTAAAGATTATTTTATTAGTGTAGTTTATTTCACTTTACTGTCTTAAAAATGCATAGGTAGGATGCTCATTAAAATATTGTTTTCACAGCAGCTAAAAACAGGCCATGCACTTGACTGGTGCTAATTACATGTTAATTGATGCATTTTTGAACTGTGAAAATGTGCACTTAAAGGGACACCGTCAACTCCCTTAGGTCTCAAAGTATTCCTAGTTTAAAAAACATATTTTATGGTTGCCAACATTCTGTAAAGATTGTTGATGTAGCTGGTAGTTTGATTCTGACTCTTATTTTCTTTAAAATGTGAAAAACAGATGGCCAACATACTGGTGTTATCACACCAAAACAGATTTGTTTACATTCCTTGATCAACTCTAAATGCATCTTTCCTGGACTTGGGAACACCCACAAAACAATCTAGCCCCTTATGTTGCAGTGGAAGTTTAGGAGGCTACTTCCTTATGAGTGACTGCACTGTTTGGGTGTGTTTCTAATGCTCAGGAAGTATGCAGTAAGAACAGAACCAGGATTGTAAACAAAACAAAGTTGTTTATAAATATACATTGCCATGCATTTCAGTTCTGCTAAGCAAGGAGACCGACAAAACAAGCAGCAACATCAGTGAATTTTAGAGAGGGCAAGCAATCATGAAATGTGGGGTTTCAATTATAAATAATATGATGAAAAACAGGTTAACAGTGTCCCTTTAAGAGGGGTGTGGTCTTAGCCAGTGTGCATTTAATCAGAACATTTAACATTGCAGATAGGAAAAAAACTGGGAACTAGAAAAAGTGTGCATTTATCTAGAAAGTGCACATATCCGATGTGCACATACAGTAAGTGGGCTCCACTGTATTAGACAATCATATTAGGACCACTGTTTGTTAGGTACCCCTAGCCATGTAATTTATTACTGAGACATAGCCAGCTAGCTTCTCTGTAGCAGTTAGTGAAACAAATAGCCTTTTATGACTGTATTAGGCAGTTATCTTAGGCCCTCTGTTTGTTAGGTGCCCCAAGCCCTGCCATTTATTACTGTGACACAGCCAGCTATACTGTCTGCAGCAGTTAGTGAAATAGATATCCTTTTATGGCTGTATTAGACAATTGTCTTAGAGCCACTGATTGTTAGGCATCCTGAGCCCTGTCATTTACTACTATGACATAGCCAGCTAGATTCTCCATGGCATTATTGAAAAAAATAACCTTTTTTTTCCTATTATGTTTTTATCTGGAGTTTTTTCCCATTTTCATTGCCCGCTTTCCCTGGCACGCACATGTGCATGTGGAGGCACACGTGCACCTTGTTCCGAGGCACCCTCCTGACTTGCTGCCCCCTCCCCCTGCACTGCTACTGGATCTCCACCCAGTGGTAGCAAAACTACAGGGGGGCTACAACCACCTCAGGAAAGGACAGCTGCCATTAGGCTGCTGGATCCTGTTCTGTCCCTCCCCCTATGCCGGCATCCTGTTGACCTGAGGTTGTTCCCTAACCCGAGTCGCCGGCTTGGCATGAGGTGTGGCATCCAGTACCTCAACCCTCAGTGCCACTGGGCCGGCAAAAATAGCCTTTTATGGGTGTGTCTTAGGGCACTGTTTGTAAGGTACCCCGACCCTGTCATTTACTACTGTGACATAGCCAGCTATACTCTTTGCAGCAGTTTTTTACAGCAATATAAGGTCATCATCTTATGGCACTATTAGGTGCCTGGAGTGTCATTTATTATTGTGACATAGCTAGCTAGGCTCTCTGCAGCAGTCATTTATGGCTATATTAGACCAACATCTGAGGGCTACTATTAGGTGTCCTAAGCCCTGTCATTACTGTGACATAGCCAGCTAGACTCTGTGCAGCGCTTAATGAAACAAAAAGTATTTCATGGCTGTATTAGTCTATCATCTTAGCGCCACTGCTAGGTGCCTTGAGGCCTGTCATTTATTATTGTGACATACCCATTCAAACTCAAAACTGTTGACTGCTATCCCCTGTAATGTTTGTGATCACAGTTACCGTAGCTGCTATGTCTACTACTTCCCCAGTCTTGTAAGTCTTTTACAAGGAAGCACAATGTTGCTACATGTGCAACTGGTAATGTTATAGGCAACAATAATCACAGTACTAATGAATCAGACTGTAGCGATAATAATAATAATATCACCATAGCTGTCATGGAATGTCCTCCGAAGAAAAAGCAGGTTAGTAATGAAAGGATAGTAGAGTTTCTGAAAGATATCCTGACTGGAATTACTTGTAGAGGTACTGAACATTTTGCCTCATGTTCCAGGATACATCCAGCTGCTGAAGCAGGATACAAGGAGGCATCCTCCTCAAATGAATGCTTAGATGCTGAGGCAGAGAATGCTGGTAGACATGGTGATGGAGTTACTGGGACTGGGATAGCTTAGGGCATGCCCCATATAATGACACTTCTAGTTCTCCTGAATCTAATGCTGGAGATGACGACATTAGTAACTTGTATGAGAAAGTAAGACAGGATGCTGCCTTAAAGAAAGATAGGCAAATGCAGGAAAAAAATTATATATTAAAACAATAAGATGAATATGAATAACAACAATTCTAGAATATCTCAACAAGGAGGTGGCAGTGTAAGATTTCCTCCCGTTCCCTTAACTGGATAAAGAACAGTGCCAGGCACCCTCGTACAAAGCAAAAACCATACATCTTTAGTGTGGAATTTACAGTTGCCTTACAAATGTTTTTGCCTAACTAATCTTGCTTTCTTTGTCTCTCTCCCCAACCCCTTGCACTCTCTGATTCTGTGTTACCTGATCTAACTTCTCCCCTCGCTCTATACTCCCCATCTCTTCTATTGTTCTCCTCAGCCCTCGCTGATATCTACCTTTACTAAATCTCTGCCCTGTTCTGCTCCCCCAGGATTCTTTGCACCCTGATCAATCAGGACATTAGAGCCAGTCTTCACCCCTGTGGCTCACATCAGCCGCGGCTGCATCCTGCCCATCCTCCTGCCATGGAACTTGCTGGAACACCATGGGAAAGACCAGCCAAAAAGCGCCTAGGAAAAGCCACAAGCTTGCCCACTGCAGCCCGCCCGTCTCCTTAGTTTGGGGCTGCATTCTGAACGTATCATGGAATGCCGCTTGCAAGCTGCTGCCTGTGCTCAGGTAGATCAAAACCCTGTCAGTGCTTCGCGCTGGTTTCCCACCCTATCTGGACTCTTTCTTATACAGCTGTGCAGAGTCGTATGATCAAACAGTCTAGTTTCCCATTTGCTCCTTATACTTTCTGCCCACTAGTGGCATTTCCTCTGTCTTACTTCTGTTTTGTCCTAGTCACTCCCGAAATCTCTAGCCTGACCCTTACCCTGTCCTATTCTACTTTTGTTACTGCTGCTCTCTAGCACTCTTTAGACACTCTCAATTATGGTGTGCCAAATCCTGGCTCTTCTGACAACAGGACGAATGGTGTCTCTTCTTACACGGTTCTCACTGCACCCATGCTCACGGTGCTCTAAACCCTTTTCACCAAAGGACAAGGATTTCATTTTTTTTAACCTGCTTCTAAGACAGCTAAAATGGTGTGATCCTATCCCCCTTCTACTACTTCCCAGGCATTTCTCTTGCCTTGCTATAAATACCTTTAGAAGATGTATGAGCCACCCTATATTTATCTTGTCTCCCTTCATCCATCTCAAACTCTGGCATATCCTCCTCCTGGCCCTACTGCTGTTGGGTGATGTGGAATCAAACCCTGGCCCTCTGGCTTGCTACTCAAACTCTGATGCTGACTGGACCAGCATGAAAGGCCTCCGTATTGCACACCTAAATATTAGAAGCTTACTACGTAACTTTGCTGAGCTTGAGGCCTAGGTAGCTCAATACAGTCCAGATAGACTTTGTTTATCTGAGACCTGGCTCAAGCATTCTATCCCTGATTCTGTTTGTACCCTACCTAACTATAATTTAATCAGGTGTGACAGATGGGCACCTAAATGAGGTGGTGGTGGTGGGGTTGCCTTACTCTACGAGTCTCACTTGAATCTTGCCGTCACTGCTGCACCAGAGCTCTCTTCCTGTGAATCCATCCACACTACTCTGCTCTTCGGTGCTAAGAAGCTGTACATAGTTTGTGCCTACAACTTGCCTCAGAGTGGTCTCTCGGGCCTTGAGGAGCTACTAATCCAGACTGCCTGTGCCTCTGGGCAAAATGAAGTACTTATACTTGGTGACCTGAACCTCAACTGGTCAGGCAAAGCATGCAACACTCTTCTCTTCCTAGTTCAAAGTCACAACCTTCATCAACTAATAACAGACTCTATCAGGGTCACACTCTCCCCTGCCTCTAGCACTGTGATTGACTGGATAGTCACTAACCACATTGACAGAATTATGACTGCTGGCACCTTTGTGGATGCCATAAGTGATCACTCTTCTATATTTTTGCTGCTGGGGCCCCTACCTTGTACCCTCGCCACTGCCACTATATATTTCCTTCAGAAACTTTTGCTAATCTTGACCAGGAGGGTTTCTTACTTGATATCTCCTCAGTTGATTGGTCATACTTATATCATACCCAAGATGTGCAGTCCACCCTTGATTACTTTCTTTCCCAATTTGAAGCACTGCAGGACAAACACACCCCTTTTACTACATGTCGTGTTCATGGGAAACAAACCAAATGGCTTCATAAAGAGCTTCTTTCTTTACTACAATCGAGGGATAAAAGTTGGAGGCATTTTAAAATGTCTGATATACCAGCTGACTACAGTTATTATAGGATGCAGCTGAAGCCATGTAAAAGGCAAATTAGTCTGGCAAAAAGCTCCTACTGCAAATGTCTCCTAGTTGATGCTGTCAGGGACTCAAGAAAATTTTGGACCCATATTAAAACCTTCCTTGGCTCTTCTCAATCACACACAGCTAATGACATGGTCTTATATGGCATGCACTGCAATGATCCAGTAACCATTGCAAACTCTTTTAACCAACTTTTCTCAGACTTGTTAACATTCACCTCCATGTTCCCCCAGCCCAGCCCATGATAGGGCACACACTTAACAACTGTAGGCCTACAAACCCGCTGTTTCATTTTAAAGTTATAAATAAGGCAAATGTCTTAAAACTTCCAAACATTATATCCAATAACACCTCTGTTGGATCTGATTGTCTTGAGACCAGACTCTTAAAACTTGCTGCCCCCTTATTGCCGCTTCCTTGGCTAGAATATTTATTCTGTCTCAGTGCCACAGACAAATCCCTGACATATGGAAAATTGGCAGAATTACCCCAGTGTTCAAAAATGATGATAAAAAAGATATCTCCAACTATAGGCCCATAGCTATCCTCTCAGTCTTGAGTAAGATCCTTGAAAAACTGGTAGCCTCACAGATCATTGATTATCTCACAAAGTATGATCTTCTCTCACATGATCAGTATGATTTCTTTAAAGAGCACAGCACCATCACTGCCCTACTGAAGTTCATGAATGACACACTGCACCATGGATTCTGGCCTTCTGACAGGTGCCATTTTTATTGATCTTACAAAAGTGTTTGATCTATCTTGTGGATCACCCTCTTTTTCTAGCCAAACTTCTCTCCCTAGGCTTCTCACCGCAGGTTGTGGTCTGGTTCAAAAACTACTTAGCAAACAGAATCCAGGTTGTAAAATTTAACTCAGCCCTATCTGATCAAACTTCCATCAATGTAGGTGTTTGTTAGGGCTCTGTCCCAAGTCCCTGCTCTTCTCTATTTTCATAAACCAGATTGCACATGACACCCATTTCTGCTCGTCCCTCCTTTATGTGGATGATCTGGTCTTGTATTCCAGCTCTAAAGATGTATCTGAGATCAATTTTAATCTCTCGGTAGCCTTTCACAATATCCAATCCTGGCTTCTCAGACAGAAGCTTGCCCTCAATGTGAGAAAAAGAAAAGCAATGTTATTTGGCTCTGCAGCTAAACTTAAAGCTAATCAGAGTCTTCTCAGAATCTCTTGCCTGGATGGCTATTGGAAACTGTAAGCGCCTTTAAATACCTAGGGATTCTACTAGATGGATCCCTTCACTTTGAACAACATATTCTAGCCACATGTAAATCTGTTAGCTCCAAAATTGGGGTGGCCTATAAAACAAGTTATGCTCTGACACCGTCTGCAAGACTGGCAATTGCCAGAGGTATCCTACTTCTGTCTCCCACCTATGGTGCAGTTACCTATATTAATGCGTCTAAGGTGTCCTTGCACAAGTTAGATACTAATTATAATAATGTCTGCTGCTATGTCTCAGCATTCCCTTGGCTCAAGCACCACTGTCAACTCTACACCGATCTAAATTGGCCCCCCTTCTGTTCACAGGAACCTTGCCCTTTGCTCCATTACGGACAGTATTATGCAATTCAATACCCCTGTATCATTTGCCTCCTTTCTACTTCCCCTGTCCTCCTCCTCCTATGGTCTCAGATCAATCGACCACACACGGCTTCACATTTAGAGATGCTGTGAAATTAAATTTCATCTGTGAAATTGCCACAAAATCGTCAGTTTCACAGTGCAAAACATGTAATGAAATTCTGCCACTCTGCAAAAATTTTCTCCGGGTACAAAATTGTGAAATTTTGCCCATAAAATGTGAAATTTCACCTCAACATTTGCAATTTTGCCAAATTTTGCCAAATTTTGCCCTAATTTCACCATTTTGTGGGTGAAATTTCACATTTCACAGCAAAATTGAAGCATCCAACATGTCCAAAAAATGTGAGCCTGGGAGGCTGGAGCAAACCCACACCTATTCCAACAGTTCGAATCAGCTGCTGGTGCATAGTATACCACCTGCACTGGAACACGAAAATAACGAGATCTCACCTTCCAGCCATATTCCCTCCAAAGAGGGGCCCCTATTGTCTGCCTTGTGGTGTGCCATACACCATACCATTGTTTCTCTAGGAGAGTAATCCCCAGGTCTGTTTTGCCACTTAAGTTTAAGTCTTTCAATGGGTAGAGACAGGTCTAATAAATACCTTTGGTACAATAAGGAAATGGCTCCTCTAACACTCCCTGAAGACCAAATGCCTTGAAAAGAGGGGTCCATTGCATCCACCTGTAGTCAGGTGTAAGTTTTCTGAAGAATATGGACTTAATCTCTGATTTGTAAAATCTTAGATTATCTCGTGGGAGAAGACCAAATGTCTGCCTGGCTGCCTCAAAAGAAATAAGATTATCTGCTGTTAAGACCTGATAGGGGGAGTTAAATCCTTTCTTGGCCAATTTCTTAAACCAGGAGTCTAAAGTGGCAGCAGGGAAAAGAGGGTCATAAGCCCACCATTGAAACTTCCACAGTTGGTGTGTAATGGGACCTTGGTTTACCCCCTGCCTCCATCCCTCCAGGACAGTCCTTATCCCCATGTAACAAATCTCCAGGAGCCCGGTGTCACTTTGAAACAGGATGGCCTGGAGAGGTGGTTCAGTCCCAACTGCCAAGTCCATTCTCTTCCAATGGGAATCAAAGTCAGGGCTGCCCCAGAGGAGTGCCACCTGCATTTGGGCTGCCGCCCAATAACCCTGTAAGTTAGGAAAAGCTAGACCTCCCTGGGCCTTAGGGGTGTATAAAAGGGCTCTACAGATCCTAGGCCAATCTTTAGCCCAGAGGAATCTAAAAAACGTGCTCTGCCATGTATTTAACTGTTTCTGAGAGACCAGGCAGGGTACACATTGGAATAAATAAAGCAACCTTGGCAGGGCATTCATCTTCAACGCCTGTGTCTTAGAGTATATAGACAAGGGCAGAAGGGTCCACCTCTGGATGTCCTTCCTTAGCTGAGTGATCAGAGGGGGATAATTGAGTTCCCAGAGCCGGTGATTGCTAATCCCAATCTTAATCCCTAGGTAGCTCATCTGACCTAGGTCCCATCTCATAGGATATCTGTTCCTTAAACCCAGGGATGGGGCATAGTTGCAGCTAAGTATCTCTGTTTTAGTACACTTCAGTTTATATCTGGAGAGGGAGGAAAATTTCTCCAACTGCCGAAACAAGGCAGGGATGGAAGAGTCAGGTTCTGTAAGGTACGTGAGTACATCATCGGCATATAAAGCTAGTTTGTGCTTAAAGCCATCCAGTCTTATTCCCTTTATGTTCCCATTCTCCCTAATAGATTGAGCAAGAGGTTCTATATATAATGCAAAAAGTAACAGTGATAAAGGGCACTGCTGTCTTGTACCTCTACTAAGCTTCAAAGGTCTAGAAACATGGCCATTTTTCTGACATAAGCAGATGGGGAGTGATATAATTTGCTTATCAGTTGTGTAAATTCTCTCGGGAACCCAAACCAGAAAAGGGCCACCCCCAAGAAACTCCAGTCAACTCTATCTAATGCATTTTCAGCATTAAGACTCATTAATAAAGCCGGAATAGCTGAGTTGCTAATATGGCCAATAAGTAGGGTGGTCCATCTCAAATTATCCTGGGCCTGTCTGCATGGCACAACCCCATTCTGGTCTATTTGTATGAGGTGGAGAAGATACTGTTGTATTCTTTTTGCCATAATGGAGGAAAACATCTTATAATCAATATTTAGCAGGGAAATTGGACGATAAGAAGCACATCTGGAGGGGTCCTTCCCCGGCTTGGATATCATCTAAATCATTAGTTCTCACACTTTGTGAGAGTGAGCTTCCCCCAAGCCATGGAACAGATTTTCGAGCCTCCCTCAAATTTGGAAACAATCTTGGGCCTCCCCATAGGAGATAAAAATCATACTTTTTCACAGTACACCAAGAATAAAGTGAGACTAATAATGCTGACGGAACATATTTTCTTTTTATTTGACTTACTGTTCTCCACTCCCAACCCCACACCACAGGTTATCCTTGTCACTCCACTATTCTGACTCTTGGACCCTTATTACTCTACTTCCTCTCTATCAGGAATAACTAACCTAGCCACATCATCTCTCCCCCCTTACCCTGTTAGGCAGCTTATTGTATCCCTTACCAAGGTCATCCCTGAAACATGCATTGGCTCAGTGTGCCTTTCCCAGACACCAATTTGCATATAAACACCTACTGTGAAAACAAACCTTGACTCAGTGTGCCTCCTTAGTCACCAATTTACATGTACATACACACCTACAATATAAACAAGCTTTGCCTCTGGGCCTTTTCTGGTCACCAATTTGTGCATAAGCAAAGAAATTCACCTGCCACTATCCATATTTAGTTTGCGTCATCCCTTCACACAAAACATCCAAAACTTAAAATTTAAATACTGTACTTTCTCAGACTTGGCTGGGCCTCCCCTGGAACAGTATGGGGCCTCCCTTGGGAGGCTGGCCTCACCATTTGAGAACCACTGATCTAAATCAATGCTGTGGCCCAGGAGGGTGGAGCCAAGTCCCTGTCCTCCATGACCTCGGAGAATACTCTCAGAATAAGGGGCTGGAGAAGGTCCCTAAAATATTTAAAAAATTCCCCTGGGAGCCCGTCTGTCCCGGGACATTTCCCTGTCTTCAGGGCTCCCACTTCCATTTTAAATTCCTCTGCCGTTATTGGGTGTATCAGCTCTTTAGCCTGATCTGGGGATAGGGTTGCCAGTTTCAAATTATGTCAAAAAATTTCAGTTCTCCCATCAGGTGGAGAGGCTCCTGTCTGATATAATTGTTAATAAAATTCCTGAAAAGTCTCAGCTATCTCATTTGTTTTACATACCACTTTCTGGTGCCCAGGGTGCCACAAATTTGTGAGTGTGGCCCTAGCTCTTTGTGCTCTCAATCTACAGACTAATAATCTAAGTGACCCTGGACCACCCTCATAGTATTTCTGCTTTAAAAATAACAATTTCTGTTCCACCTGATAATCCAATATTTGGCCCAATTCCCCTGTAAGAGTCTTAAGCTGCTGTGCTACAGCCCTAGAGTATTTCTGTTTTTGCATTCCCTTCAGTGATTGGATTTGCTCACTAAGGATCATCCTTCTCCTCTCTCTCTCTTCTTCCGTGCCGTGAGCTGTATAAACCTCCCCCGGAGAAAAGCCTTGGCCGTGTCCCATAGGGTGGCACATGACGTGTCCTGTCCCTCATTTTCTGTTAGGAAACATTGATATGTGTCTAGAATCTGATCTTTAATGGCCTTATCCTTATGTAAGGAGATATTTACTCTCCAAAAGGTGTTTCTTCGAAATCCTCCTGGATCCAAACACACGAAGAGTGAGGTGTGGTCCGAAAGGACAAAGTCCCCAATCCAGGTGTCTTGTACCCTATAGACCTCATCCCTTGGTAGAAAGAAGTAGTCCATTCTGGAGTACATGTTATATTTGGCAGAAAAATATGTGTAGTCCCTCTGTCTAGGGTGATAATAACACCAAACATCTAAAATATCCAACTCTCTCAGCAACTTATGGACCCTTTTTGCCACCTGGTGTGACTTTCTTAGGATCTGGGAAGTCGTATCTAGGGCAGGATTGAAAGTTAGATTTAGATCTCCCCCACAGATCAAGTCTCCATCCGCCCATTCCTGAAGCAGGAGGAGGAAAAATCTATAGTCCCGATAAGGGGTATCCGGTTGGAAGTACACTCCTGCCAGTGTTATTAATTGCCCCTCAAGTTTGCCCTTCATGAGGGCATACCTACCCTCTTTATCCACCTTTTCTGCCAGTTTTTCAAAATGGGACTTGTGTGGAATAAGTGCCGTAGTGCCTCTACGTCTACCCTTTTTATATGAGGAGGCAGCTACCTCCCTAAACCCTAGTTTCAAAAATTTACTATGCTCTCTCTCAGAGAGGTAGGTTTCCTGTAGAAGCACAAATTCCGCTGCCAACTTCTTAATCAAAGCTAAAATCTTATTGTGTTTAACTGGATTTGTAAGACCATTTACATTATATGTGCATACCTACGTACCTGAATTAGCCATTATATGTTAAAAACAGGAAAAAATAAAATCCAATTATGATACATTCCCCAAATTTCCCTCTCAAAATCCATCTCCTTCCCCCCTCAAAAACAGTGCAGTAAGTCTCCATCCTTAAATAACATATTAATTATACAACAACCATCACTTCCAACTGGGCAAGAACCTTTATGGTTAAACATAAATGACTTCCTTGGTAGAAGATCCAGGTTTAAAGGATCTTTGTCTGAACTTCCTTCCCCACTGTGGAAAGGAAATTAAGAGGGTGGGAATATATATGCTATCCAAGTGGAGGGCTCCCCCGTAGAGCTTCAGTGGTGTTAAATACTCTTAGCTCCTTGCAATGAGTGTCAGCGGATAAGCCAACTATAAAAATCATAGGCCAAAACCTCCCTTGACACTCCTATAGGTAGGACACCATGACAACACAGTAAGAATGTTATTTAGTCAAGTTGTTTCTATCACTAACATGAGAACCTGTAAGCCAATAGACTCAGTGCAAAATAAAAAGGTGTTGCTATAATCCACTAAATTCTGGTCCATGGGCGAAGGAATATCAGGTAACGCAATCACGCCCCTGTCAGAAGCACCATTAAGTAGGCCTCATAAGGGACCTCCACCCACCATCAGGTTCATGCAGCAAAGCCAATTAAAAATTATTAATATTATGTGTCAATCAACTGATAGCCCCCACATTTATTAAGCTGGTACATTACCAGATTAGTTGTGGGATACCTAACAAGCCCAGTCACAGGCACCTTTAGCAGTTTTAAGGGACCGAACCTCAGCATCACATCTCCTGAGTGCCCTGCAGCCAAGCCCCCCCCCCAAGAGGAAAGAAACTGTCCGCCCGGAGCTAGGCCCAGCCCCAAGAGCTCCCCCAAGAGGGCTACCAATAAAGGCCCTATAAGTCCCTTGCAGTCTAGCCATTTAAGCCTTTACCCCTTGTGCGCCATCTGACCACCACTTAAATTAGGTCACCCCACTAGTACTTCCAAAACATGAGGGGGATATAATTGATCTAGGTATGACTTCTCCACCTGAACCCAGTGGACTCAGAAGGCCCCCGAGCCAACCTGAGCCCCCCAACGAGAAAGCTGTGCTCCCCCCTCCCTCAAACCATCAGACCACAGGCTAAGAAGATACCAAATGGTATATTTTAAAAACATATACATCCTGTCCTTATAAAATGTTTAAAATTAAACAGTCTGTCTTCTGTTTTAGGTGGGGTTATTCTCCCTGACCCTTTAAACAGTCTGAGACATTTTCAACATGTGCCCTCGTGAAACCAAGTCTGGGGAGATCGCAAAAATTAAATTATTAAGAGATACTGCACCTGAAAATGATCAGGTAGTTTGGGAGTTTGCTGCTTCTGTGGTGGTGTCCCCTCGGTCTGTTTCGGATTCTGTCTGTGTTGGCTCCTTGTTCAGGCCTCTCAAACGTTTCTTGTTGCGTAGGGAGTCCCACAAGGCAGAAGCGTCCATGTTGCCCTTTGCACCCTGCCTTTTAGTTCCACTGTAGGCCCTGTCCCTGGACTCCAACTGTCTGTGCTGTGGTAGATTGACCTCCTCATTCTGGGATTGTATGCCCACTGAAATCAAGAAGTCCCCTGCTGCTTGCAGGTCCAGGAAATGCCTCATTCCTTCAGCCAGCTGGACCTTCAGGCATGCTGGGTACTCAATGAAAGCCCTGATGTTCTGCTGTTGTAGTTGCTTAACCACTGTGAGTACTTTTCTCCTTTGGGAGAGCAGCTGTGGTGTAAAATTGTGGTCCAAATACAAGCGAGTGTCCCCAAAATGAATCATTTTTTTTTGACCAAGCTAGTTGTAGGATTTCCTCTTTCACTCTATAGTCCAAGAAAGCAAGAACTACTGAACGTGGCTTCACCTTAGTGTCCCTGGGTTTTGGATCAGTGATCTGCGTGCTCAAATTATGTTAAGAACTTTGTCTTGAGGAAGATTTAGAATCTCATGCAAAAATGAGTCAATGAAAGCAACCATTGTGCCAGTCTCAGTGCCCTAGGGAAGCCCATGAATCTGGAGATTGCTCCTTCGATTTCTGTTCTCTAGTTCTTCAAGGTGGGCTTCAAGTTGTTAGGAACTGTAATGCAAGTCCAGAAGGGCTTTGTGTACATTGGTAGTGGTTGTATAGTCTGTTAAAGTCTCCTCAATTTCCCCAGCTCGCTTGGTTAATGTGGTAATTTCTAAACACTGGTTTGAAACCTTTGCTTCTAATCGCTGGAGTGTTTGGTTAATTTGATTCAGGGTTTGGTAAAGTTCTCTAGATGTAATTGTGCATTCAGATTCCTCCAGAGGGGCCTCTGCTGTTTGTCTGAGCGTGAGAGTCTTGGATACCAGGGCCTTCTCAGTGTCAACCGAAGCTGGCATTTTTAAACATTTACTTGGTTGGTTCGAGGAATTATCCCTCCATCTGTGCTTTGGAGGCATCAGGTAATCCGAGATTCTTCTTTTGGTCGACAGGATGGTGGGTTTAGGTTTTGATCCCCATGGATTGTTAAGTCAATTGGCGCAGTGTGCTGTTTAGGCTGCCATTAGACAGGTGTCCCAACCGGAAATCTCTTTGGTCACCTTATTGGAGCCGTTTGAGGCTGCCACCTGTGATGTTAGTGCAGATAGTGTGATTCTGAGTCAAATTCTTCCTCAGTTAAGATTTCTTCTCATTTTCTAGATGATGTCAAGAAAGACTTTCAGTCAGAAGAAAACAGCACTGCTGTAATTCTGGCAGATGACATGAGTCTCAAACTGGCAACCGATCACAGAATAAATGCCATGTTTCAGAATAAAACCTATGCATTGGCTACATTGCTAGATCACCACTAAGGATAGCATTACAGCCATCCTTCTTGCAGGGAAAGACGTTAAGTACTGGAGCAGTCTTCTATCCAAATTTGACAGTGCCCACCATACACGAGTCAAAATCTGGTGAATCATTTGGCACAGATGATACAGTAGGACATCAACAAATTCTTCACAGTAAGCAGTGTCATCAGTGAGGGAAAGGACATTTACAGCTACTTCTTAGGCATCCTGTGCTCAAGGTCAGAAAGGCAAATGAATTCTGAGTTGTCTGCAACAATACGGACTAGTATTCTGTAAACATGAACTAGTCTCCTGTAATGATAGCAGCTTGTTCATCTGCCAGATTATTACCTGTCTCACAAAGCACAATGATTCAGGAATATTTTGCAGATCGTACTGTGATTGGTCTCAGGGAAGATCCATTACTCTGTTGGCAACAAAAGAGAACAATATGGCCAGCTCTATTAAACCTTGCAATAATGTACCTCAGTTGTCCACCTTCAAGCATATATTCAGAACACATATTTAGTGTAGCTGGACGAATAGTCACTGACCAAAGAACACTGCTAAGTCCTGCAAATGTGGAATGGCTTACATTTCACCGAATGAATGCTGAGAATTTCCCAATTGTCCAAAAACACTGAATTATGTAATTCTGACTCTGAAAATGAGCAACAATCTGCAATCAGTGATACCAAATATGATGACTAGGTGCTGTACAAAAAGAAAATCCGGTCTGGAGTAGCATACTGCCAAATTTGCTTAACATTGCAAACATCTCTCTCTCTCTCTCTCTCTCTCGCACTCTCAGCAGTTGCAACTGTCCCTCTGAAATAAATATAAATTCAGCCATGGGCACAAGTCATGAGCAGACAGGTATGTTTCTCATTTTTCTAAATTCTGACTGCTGGCACCATTATTGTGCATTCACTTTTTTATTGTTTACATTATTTTGTCAAACTTGTTTTTTGACATGCCATTCCAGTTCTGCTATATATGAGCATTACACAAATTTGGAAGGCATGTTGCTTATTGCCTTATATCAGAATTACTACTGCAGTTTCTTCCACTGGCATCACTTTCCCGTAGTTTTACTGTCCTTAGACACATACTACTGGCAACATTTGCCATCGCCACTGATACCTTGTCAGCCACATGTGCCCCACTGCTCTTAGTCTTGTCAATGATCGATTTTTGCTTTGTGCCTCAGCAATGCCCACTAGGGGTATCATTTCTGGAAACAGCACCAGGCTCACTCAAAGCAGCTGCATCTCTTGTACCGTCCTCAGCAATGCCCTCCATGGGTATAATTTTTGGAAACAGCAGCAGACTCACTGAAAGCAGCTACATCTCCTGTACCATCCTCAGCAATGCCCTCTATGGGTATAATTTTTGGAAACAGCACCAGGCTCACTCAAAGCTGCTGCATCTCCTGTACCATCCTCAGCAATGCCCACTAGGGGTATCATTTTTGGAAACAGCAGCAGGCTCACTCAAAGCAGCTGCATCTTCTGTACTGTCCTCAGCAATGCCCTCCATGGGTATAATTTTTGGAAACAGCAGCAGGCTCACTCAAAGCTGCTGCATCTCCTGTACCATCCTCAGCAATGCCCACTAGGGGTATCATTTTTGGAAACAGCAGCAGGCTCACTCAAAGCAGCTGCATCTTCTGTACTGTCCTCAGCAATGCCCTCCATGGGTATAATTTTTGGAAACAGCAGCAGGCTCACTCAAAGCTGCTGCATCTCCTGTACCATCCTCAGCAATGCCCACTAGGGGTATCATTTTTGGAAACAGCAGCAGGCTCACTCAAAGCAGCTGCATCTCCTGTACTGTCCTCAGCAATGCCCTCCATGGGTATAATTTTTGGAAACAGCAGCAGGCTCACTCAAAGCTGCTGCATCTCCTGTACCATCCTCAGCAATGCCCTCCATGGATATAATTTTTGGAAACAGCTGCAGGCTCACTCAAAGCAGCTGCATCTCCTGTACCGTCCTCAGCAATGCCCTCCATGGATATAATTTTTGGAAACAGCAGCAGGCTCACTCAAAGCAGCTGCACCACTCGTTACCTGCCTCAGCAATACCTACCATATGAAACATTTTTGGAAACAGCAACTGTCTCACCCACAGTGGCTGCACTAGTCCTACCTGCCATAGCAATGCCTGCTACAGGTATAATTTTTGGAAACAGCAGCGGGCTCAGTCAAAGCAGCTGTGCCAGTCCTGCCTGCCTCAACAATGTCTGCCATGGATATAATTTCTGGAAACAGCAGCAGACTCACTCAGAGCAGCTCTGCCTATCCTGTCTGCCCCAGCAATACCTGCCATTGGTATAATGTTTTGAAACAGCAGCCGGGTCACTCAGAGCAGGTGCACTTGTCATACCTGCCTCAGCAATGCCCTCCATGGATATAATTTTTGAAAACAGCAACAGGCTCACTCAAAGCAGCTGCACCTGTCTTACATGCATCAGCAATGCCCACCGTGGGTATAATATTTGGGAAACAGCAGCAGGCTCACTCAGAGCAGCTGTGGCTCTGTACTTCCCTCAGCAGTGCCCACCATGGGTATAATATTTGGGAAACAGCAGCAGGCTCACTCAGAGCAGCTGGGCCTCTCATACCTGTCTGTCTCACACAATGACCCGATAGATGAATTGACTTATTTAACTGTGACAGGCTCTCTGTTTTAACTACTGCAGACACTTGGGCTGGCAATGTCACATTAATAAAGAAAAAAAGTTGGGCATATCACAGTGGTCCTATAGAAGAATGCCTTTTACAGCCTTAATACTAAAGGCTGTGTTTTGAAAACAGTGACAGACTTGTTCAGAGCATCTGTACCTATCATACCTGACTCAAGAGAGCCCCTCCTGTGCAGTTTTCTCTGTTTAGGGTATTTAAAATCAGTCTTTCACATTTTATTATGGTCAGGGAGTGCAGGGTAATGGGGTAGTAGAACAATTAAGGTAGTAAGTACCCTACCCTAACTATCTGTTTTTATTACGATATTCCTAGGGTAATTTAGGGTAGTTCTGAGGTACCTGCAAGTAGCATTTAGGGTTGGGTATTTCACTACCTGAAGTAAGCTCAGGAGATGCTACAGAGATGGTCGGTGCTCTGTGGTAAAACACAAAGTCCAGCACAAAGAAAACCAGGCTTTCATGACCTTACCAGAAGAAAGAGTCTTTAGCAGACTCAAAATGTTGATAAAAGTCATCTTTTTATTAAAAGTGCCCCAAAACATACAGAATGCAATTACAGGTACCAAGGGCTGACGTACCCAACATTTTGTACATGAGTGTGCTTTGTCAAAGATACTGCTCTCTATTGACTATGCACAAAAAAATCTTAAAGTGGTAGTGCAACAATTAATGGCAGTATACATATATACATAAAAATCCGATTACTACTGGACAAGAATTGCATTACACCAGTTAATAAAGTTCTAAAATATGTCTCTCTCTCTGTAAATATACTAATATGTATAACATAAATCCCAAAAGGAAAACTCAAACATTTTGCAAGAACAATTTTGCACACAAATGTTCACCTGGAGAAAAATGCATCAAAACATACATGCATACAATTATACCTCCTAAGCAGTTAATCCACAATTAATATACATATATAACCTGAGAAAAAAATATTTTTCCATGTATAAATAATACCCATATAAACATTTTTTGTTTAAAGTTCAGCACACTGATATGTAGCAACTTACTGAAAATCCACTAAACCAGATATTCAAGTGTTTAAATATCTCTGTGTGGAGTTTCCTGTTAGACCTATCATGTACATTCTGCATAAAATTCACATAACTTTATTAATAGGTATCATGCATTTTTATATGCAGCTGCCAAAGTGCAGGCCGCATAGGGACCTGCACTTTTGCAGCCAAAAGTCAGTGTGTACTGTATGACTGACACCTGCAGCTGCAAAGCTTCAGGTTCCTCAGGGACCTGTGCTTTTGCAGACAGAAGTAGCGCTGTAATTTGGGCATCACAGATTTCATTGTGCCTATGCTTTTTCAGCCAGAGGTCAGTGTGTAAGTTTTACACCTGTGACTGCAGAAACACAGGCCCTTAAGTGGCATGTGCTTCTGCAGACAGAACTGTGGTTTATACTGTACTGTGGTTTATACTGTGGTTGTAGGATAGCAGAAGGCATTTATTGTCTATTATCACTATCCTCACTTCTCAGTGGTTGCACCTTGATGGGTTCCTCTCATCTAAGAACTCATACAAATGTGATTTAAACCCAGAACATGTGTTTTGGTTGATTATGTCTGGTGGCAGTTGGTTCCATAGTTTGCTGGTTCTTGGTTAGAAGGCATGCTTTCTTAAGTTAGTCTTTGACACATACCCTTTGATTTGCTTGTTATGAACTCTCAGGTTGTGTTCATTTTTAGTGAATGTGAGTTCTAATTCTGATGTCTACTCTCTGTCCTGAATTATTTTGTATAGTGTCAGAAGGTCCCCTCTTTGTCTTCTTATGCTTAGTGACCATAGTTTCAATTTATTTAATCTTTCTTGGCATGGTGTATTGTTTAGATTTTTAATCTGTCTTGTATATCTTCGCTGCAATCTTTCTAAGATATCAATATCTTTTTTCAGACCCAGGCTCCACACTTGGGAACAGAAGTCCAGATGTGGCCTGATACTGCATAAGGTTTATATAGTGGGAGCATAACTGATTCTGATTTGTTTGTGAAGGATCTATTTATGCAAGTAGTTAGGTGGTTTACCTTCCTTGCTACCTGTTTACACTGCTTACTATTTTTCATATCACTAGATATTATCACTCCCAAATCTCTAAATTTCTCTACTATCCTTAAATTTGCATTGTGAATCATATAATTTTGCTTTGGATTGTTTTTCCCGCAGTGCATATCCACACATTTATCAATGCTGAATTGCATGTCATTTTTGTCTGCCCATTCAGCTATGTGCCCAAGGTCTCTGGTCATGTTCCTACACTCCTCTTCAGTATGTACCTTACCACCTAATTTAAGGTCATCTGTGAATTTAACAAGAGTATTTTCTCCATGAATTTGTAAGTCAGGAACAAAAATGTTAAACAGCAGTGGTCCAAGGATCGAATCCTGTGGGACCCCACTGGTCACTACTCCGTCTGAAGAGAAAAAAACATTTACTCTTCCTGATTGTGTTCTGTCCTCCAGCCACGCTGATATCCATTTTGTCAGATGGCTATTTATACCTAGGTTATTTAGTTTATCTAATATTCCTCTATGAGGTAAAAGGCTTTTTGAAAATCAAAGAAGATTATATTGATTGGTTCTTTCTGGTCAAGATTCTTGGTAACCATATTATAGAAATTGAGTAGATTGGTATTACAACTTCTATTCTTACTAAAGCCATGTTGTGTTCTATCCCATTTCCTTTTTCCTGTAGTCTGTGTGTTATCTCCTCTTTAATTATCTCTTCAATTATTTTACTCACAATCAACGTCAAGCTGACAGGACAATAATTTGATGGAATATTTTTGTTACCTTTTTTATAAATGGGGACCACAGTTGCCTTCTTCCAGTCATGGGGCACAGCTCCCTCCCTGATGGATTTAGTCCCTATTATTGATATTGGTGTTGCTAATTCATCAGCTAATTCCCTAAGGATGAGTGGATGTAGTGCATCAGGTCCCTGTGCCTTCTTATAATCCAGTTTGACTAATTTAGTTTTGATATATTCTAGATTGTATATATCATGATTGTTTTGTCCATCTATATGTGGGGCTTCCTAGACTTGTTCACGGTTGTGTCCTTTTTACTGAAGACGGAACAGTAATATTCGTTAAAAATATCTGCCATTTCCTCTGGTTTACTATATTGATTTCCATTTTTAATTAGTGGGCTTATTACTCTGGATGTACTTCTTTTATTATTTATGTGTGAGCAGAACCCTTTCTTGTTATCCTTAGAGTTTGCCAATCTGAATTCAGTGTCCTTACAGGCTTTTTTGATGGTTAATTTAAGTTGTTTCAGTGCCAGCTTATATTTTTATATACTTAATGTGTTTTCTTCATAACTTTGAATAGCCTTTCTTTTTTATTTATTAATCTATGTATCTTCTTGTTAAACCACAACGGTTTCTTTTCCATATTGCTGTATATTTTCCTTTGTGGTACATACTTTCCTTCTAATGTTTTTAGTGTGTCCACAAAAAAAGTACATGCAGCCTCACAGTTTAATTTTGATATTTGTTTGGAAGAATTAATTTCTCTAAGTTTTTGCTCCATGTTTTTCCAGTCAGCTTTATTATAATTTTTGAAGACTGTGTTACCCTTAGTATAATTTTTTTTCCTATCTAGGTAAAATTGAATAATGTTGTGATCACTATTTGTCAGTGGGGCCTTGGTACTAATATTGCTAATCCTGTTGGAATATTGGTTAAGATAACTGTGGGTATGACTTACTGTGTGCATGCATACCAGTAGCGTCAGGAGCATTAGCTCCATTTGGGTCTGCACTTCTGCAGAGAAAACAACTCTTGTAATTTGGGTAACATGGATTTGTTTCTGTGCCTCTGCAAACAGAAACTGCATTCTGCTTTGAGTATCATGGCTTTCTATCTGTAACCAGAAGTGAGTGTGCATTTTTTGTGGTGTGTGTACCACAGATACAAATCTACAATGGTAGCACATCAGTGCTAGTACATTTGTGTCATCTGGAAACAGCTGTATGCTGTTTGTCTTGCTTGATGATAGCTGTCTGTGGTTGCTTGTGCACACTTTGCTTTGGGGGGTGGAGAGTTGGTATTGGAACCCCTAACATCACATCTCCTTTCTTTTGTGGTGGCAAGTTAAACTCTAACTGGTGCATTTACACAGTTGTTTTTCAGTGAAGGTATATATATATATATATATATATATATATATATATATATATAATTGCAAAAAACTTTATTAATGCACTAGTTAGGGTTAAAGTGACAAATGTAGGGAAATGTGGCATTATGGTTCCCAATCCTAAAACTCCACCCCCACCCTGAAGGCAGCAACATAAAAATACATTATGGTTTCACCTTTCCTGTGTCTTCACAAATCAGGGATAGGGTGTGCCTTGGGGTTGTCAACCCTAACGCTCACCCTTTCCATCAGTAAATAAACTGAAATGTGTACAGTATATAAGAATGGGGTGTGTGTTAGGGTTGACAACCCCAAGACACATCCCAAGCCTGATTTGTGAAGACACAGGAGAGGTGAAACTGTAACAGTTTTTTTCTGTTGGCTGTCTGCAGGGTGGGGATGGGGTGTTAAGGATGGGAATCCTAACACCACATTTCCCTACTTTTATCATTTTAACCCTAAGTAGTGCATTTACAATGTTTTTTTTGCAGTGAATTTCCTTACTTTTTGAGATAGTTTAATCATATCCTCATTTGCCTGTGGGAGCACCCATCCCTTCATAGATGCATACATCTATGTTGCTGTGGAAGGGCAGGGTCCTCTGGGCCCTGTGCTTCCTTTTCTGCCAAAACAGCAATGTCTCTCTTTTGTTGTATGGCTTGTTAAAGTTCCAGTGTTATCCTATGGTAATTTGCATTTGTTATTGTTTATGCATGTGTTATATTGGCCCTAAATGTTTTGGGGGTGAATATGTGTTATTCTTGTAATGGACGATAAGAACTTTGTTTTGATATATAGACTATACCTGAAGTCCAAATACTGAGGCAGTTATGGCTTGTTGAAGTTCCAATGCTATCCTATGGGAATTTGCACTCTGTATGCTTTTGTTTATATTGGCCTTAACTGCTTAGGGGGAATATGTGTTATTTTTATAGTACTCCTTAAGACTTTTGCTTTGTTATATACATTGTCCCATAAATCCAAATATTGAGGGAGTTATGGCTTGTTGAAGTTCCAATGCTTTCCCATGGGAATTTGCATTTTTTGTCATGTTTATTTATATTGTCCTTAAATGTTTATGGGGAAATATGGTAATTTACATTTTTTATGCTTTTTTATATTTCCCCTCAATGTTTGGGGGAGGGATTTTCATTTTTATGCTTTTTTTATATTTCCCCTACGTTTTGTTTTTTGGAGGGGGCATGTGTTATTCTTGCAGTTCTCATTAAGACCTTTGTTTTCATAAATAGATTGTCCCTTAAGTCTGTCCAAATATTGACGGAGTTATGGCTAGTTGAAGTTCCAGAGTTATCCTATGGGAATTAGCATTTGTTTTATTTTTTATACTTTTCTAATATTGACCATAAATGTTTTGGGGGGGTTGCATTTTGCATTAGTACTCATTAAGACCTTTGTTTTGATATATAGATTGTCCCTAAACTAAGACAAAAATATTTTTTCATGTGAAGGAATCCTTTTTCATATCAAATGGAAAAAACATATGAAAAAGGGTGCCTTCATACAAAAAAAAGAAACCGGGGGATAAGTCCAAAATCTTTTTTTGTATGAAGGCATCCTTTTCGTATAAATGAAAAAAGCTTATGAAAAAGGATGCCTTCATTTGGAAAAAGAATAGGAAAAATACTAAGTCTAAAATATTTTTATTGTACAAGGTCATCCTTTTCATATGAATGAAAAAAACATATAAAAAAGGATCCTGCCCTCATACCAAAGAATAATTTGGACTTCGTTTTTTTCCAGATTCTTTTTTTTGTATGAAGGGATCCTTTTTCACATGGCCAAATTCTTTTTTGATGTGGCCATATGAAAAAAAACAGAAGTGGGTCATGAAAAAGGATTTTAAAATAAAAAAAATACACATTTGGGGCTCGTTTTTCCAACAGTTAAATGCAGAATCCACCGAACAGGGTTCCAGTGACCAAGATACATGTGCTGGTGTCTATCCAGGATGTCATTTTTTTGGTTTTGAAAATACATTATTTGAAAGAAGAAAAAAAAAACAGAAACAAGATGGCGGCCATAAGAAAAAGGATTTCTTCCTCATGAAAAAGGATAACTTCCATATGAACAAGCATTTGTTAATGCTGAATGTTGATTGCGTTGGTCTGTTGAGCACGCTCACTGGCCCTCTGTCAGTCACTCAGTCTATTTCATCTGGTGCTGCAGGCTGCCCTTTTGTACTGGGCTCCTACCTCTGTTGGTGGCTTTTTCTGCCCATAAAGAAATCTACAGCAGTCCTGACACAGGTTTGTTGAGCCTGCTGACTCCCCCTCTCTCACTCACTCATTCCATTTCTGCTGGCGCTGCAGGGTAGCCTTTTGTACTGGGCTCCTGCCTGCATTGGCACCTTTTTCTGCCCATAAAGAAATCCACAGCAGTCATGACAGAGCTCTGTTGAGGTCGCTCACTCCCCCTGTGTCACTCACTCATTCTGTCTGCTTGGCGCTGCAGGTTGCCCTTTTGTACTGGGCTCCTGCCTCTGTTGGCGCCTTTGTCTACCCGCAAAGAAATCTGCAGCAGTCCCGACAAAGCTCTGTTTAGCTCGCTCACCCCCTTCTCTCATTCACTATTCCATTTCTGCCAGCGCTGCAGGCTGCCCTTTTTATTGACTCCTGCTCATGCTGTCGCCTTCTTCTGCCCACAAAGAAATTTGCAGCAGTTACAATAGAGCTCTGTTGAGCTCGCTCACTCCCCCTCTCTCACTCACTCATTCTGGTTTCCCCACCAGTGCAGGCTGTCCTTTTGTACTGGGCCCCTGCATGCACTGGCACCTTTGTCTGCCCACAAACAAATCCACAGCTGTCCCGACAGAGATCTGTTGAGGTCACTCAGTCTCCCTGTCTCACACGCTCATCCTGTTTGTCCTGGCGCTGCAAGCGGTCCTTTTGTACGGGACTCCTGCCTTCATTGGTGCCTTTTTCTGCCCACAAAGAAATCCGCAGCGGTCCTGATAGAGCTCCGTTGAGCTCACTCAGTCCCCCTGTCTCACTAGCTCGTACTGTTTCTTCCACCGCTGCAGGCTGGCCTTTGGTACTGGGCCCCTGCCTGCATTGATGCCTTTTTCTGCCCACAAAGAAATCCCCAGCAGTCCTGAAAGAGCTCCGGTGAGTTCGCTCACTCCCCCTCCCTCACTCGCTCTCTCGTTCTGTTTCTCCAAGTGCTGCAGGCTGTCATTTTGTACTGGGCTCTTGCGTTGGGCCCTTTCTCTGCCCACAAACAAATCTGCAGCAGTCCTGACAGAGCTCAGTTGAGCATAATCACTCCCCCCCCTCACTTGTTCGATCTTAATGTGTCCCACACAGTGATTTCCCACAAAGACCGTGCTATTCTGTGGCAGGAGTGCAAAAACAATTTTAGCCACAATGTGAAAAATGGCAGCTGCACTGTTCATAAGGAGGTGTGGAAAAATGCCACTGTTGAAAATGTGGGGTGAAAATATTACAAAATTGTGAAGTTACAAGGGTGCGTGGAAACAGTTCAATGCATGCTTGTAACACAGTCATGTTATGGAGTTTTGTCACCCGATTTTCAACATAGGCATTTTAGGACCTTTGCTCACGAACAGTGCCACTGTCATTTTCTTTAATCTGTCCAGAACAGTGATTTCCCACAGCGACTGCGTTACTCTGCCCTGGACCTGTAAAAACACATTTCGGTCAGGATGTGAAAAATGATAGCTGTACTGCTCATAAGAAGGTGTGGAAAAATTCCACTGGTGAAAATGTGGCGTGACAACATTACAAATCTGCAAAGTTACAAGGGTGCATGGAAAGTGTGCAATGCACACTTGTAGCACAGTCATTCGATGGGCTATTATCACCAGATTTTCAACATAGGCATTTTAGGACCTCTGCTCATGAACAGTATCACTCTCATTTTCTTAATCTGTCCCGGACAGTGATTTCCCACAGCGACCATCCTATTCTGTGCCAGAAGTGCGAAAACACATTTTGGCCAGGATGGGAAAAATGACAGCTTTACTGTTCATAAGTAGGTGTGGGAAAATGGCAATGTTGGAAATCTGGAGTGCAAATATTATAAATTCATGAAGTTACGAGTGTGCGTGCAAACTGCGCAATGCATGCTTGTAACACAGTCATTTTATGGAGTATCATTACCAAATTTTCAACATAGCAATTTCAGGACCTCTACTCATGAACAGTGACACTGTCATTTTTTTAATCTGTCCTAAACACTGATTTCCCACAGTGACTGCGCTATTTTGCACCGGAAGTGCGAAAACACATTTCTGCCAGGATGTGAACAATGACAGCTGTACTGTTCACAAGAAGGTGTGCCAAAATGCCAATGTTGAAAATCTGGTGTGAAAATATTGCAAATTCACGAAGTTATGAGCCTGTGTAGCAACTGCGTAGTGCACGCTCATAACAGTAATTTTTTGGATTGTTTCCACAAAATTTGCAACATAGGGTTTCTGAGAGCCCATCTCATGAACACTGGCACTATCGTTTTGTTACTCAGCCCCGAAAGGTGATTCCACGCAGTGACCATGAAATCACCTTTCTGGGCCAATTAACGCCATGACAGTTCAAGAATTCATGAGGAGGGGTCCCAAAAACCCCATGTTGAAAATTTGGTGAAAAAATTCCCAAAAATGCCCGAGATACACAGTAAAGTTGAAAAAACCCTATGTGTTACATTATACAGCTTACCGGCATTTCCTCAGTTCACGGTCGGCTTTGAAGAGTGCAGACGTGATCCTGGTCCACCGAAGATCATCACGCCAAGCTCCTAAGGTAAATATGGGATGAAGGGGAGGTGTGGGGAGGCAGGGCATGCAGTGGGTGGGTGCGGGTTGCAGGTGGGAGGCAGGGCGAGCACCAAGGGATGGTTTCCTTTTTTCGAGGATAAACAAAATAAAAAACCAGACGTCGCAGGACCGTTTTTTAATTTGCAGGGGCATCTGGCACACTGGGGTGAGCTCCCAGTGTGCCAGCAGAGGCTTCATTCTCCGGGGGCAGCAGCAGCTGAAGGGGGATTGGGGACCCACGTCGGCAAACGGGCCGGGGCAGGGGTATCATTATGCCGACAGGGATTGGGCACCCCATTGGCAGGAACAAAAAGGAGGGGTTACAGAATGCCGACGGGGAGTGGGCTCCGCCATCGGCCACAAAACAAACATGGGAGCACTAAAGCTGATGGGGATTGGACACCCTATTGGCAGGAACAAAAGGAGGGGTTACAGAATGCTGATAGGGGGTGGGCTCCCCTGTCTGCAACAAAAGAGTACCAAAGCCGACAGGAATTGGGGCCCCCATTGGCAGCTAAACATGGTGGGGGGATTATATTGTTTGAGAACATGGCAGCAAGCTGCCACCATGTTCACAAACAATCTCAGGGGTTTTACATCCCGCCCTTCAATGACGGGTCGCTCCCTCATTGCAGCGGATGGCTGACACTGCAATGACGAGGTGGCCCTGATTGCAGCGGCTGATTTTTCTGAAAGTTGTGGCACGCTGGCTGAATTAGTGTCAACAGCAGTGTGTCATGGCATTGGGGGAAGCGGGGCAAGCCTTTGCAGGCTGTGGGGCCATTGGCCACAACAGTGCCGTGCCTCCACAACCTGCTTCTGGAGAAACCTGTCAAGTGGAACACCCTGCCTGAGGAAGTGGTTTGGGCTGAAACAATCATGGGATTTAAGAATGCATGGGATAGACATAAAGGAATTCTGGAGGTCAGGGGTAAGGGGCAACAGAGTTCTTGGAAAACATGAACTGAACTTACAAGCTCAAATGGGTAGACTGGGTGGGCCATAGGCCCTTATCTGCCGACACTGTCTATGTATCTATGTATGTATCTATGTAACATGTTTCTTGTGCATGCGCGCAATCAACATAAAAAGGACCTGTTTTCGTATGGACCAAATTCTTTTTTCTTTCCAAGCAGCTATCCAAAAGACTGTACTGAGCATGCTCAGAATCACAATTTAAAAATGTAATAACTTTAGCATGGATTAATACTTTTTCACCAAACCAGTGAAAGGCACATCTGTGGGCCAAGCCCTCTCTACCCTGAAAATTGCAGACCAAAATTCCAAACTGTCTGGGTGCCAGGCAATGATAAAAAAAAAGCAAAAAACACAGATTTTTTTTAAAAACTTGTTTCACTATCCATATCTTGGAATTCGCACATCTGACCAGAACAAAACTTGGTAAGTCAAGAGACCTATACTCAAGACTGTGCATGCAAAGTATCGTGTAACTCTGTTTAATAGTTGTGATGATATTAAAGTGCAAAGTTTGAGGTTTGACACAGAAACACCTGCTCAACCCTAATTATAGTGGATCTACCGTGCAACTGTAATACATATATGAGATAAAAATGGCAGAATAACAAGTCTTACAAAATGGGCTTCAGAGTCCTTTAGGATCCTTGCAACTTCATTGCTCTAAACACATCACCTGACCATTCATTAATCTGTTTTATAGAAATGGCTCTTAGCTAGCGTGCCTTGATCTTCTTAGCAAAAACCAAACTAAATGAAATAAAAACTTTTTTTTATTAAAATAGAAATATTTTCCACTTTTTAACCATAAAAACTCACAATAGGGTATAGGTTTCTTCAAAATAAAGGTATGCTCCAGGTTCATTCAAAGGTACTCATGCTTTGTTATTCAACTCACGTATTCTGCCTAGCAACAAGTTAACCAAAGGAAAATAAATGTTTTTTCCATTTAAAAAAAAAATCCATTTTATATGCACACTCCATAGCATGGGCTTTTTGAGGATAAATGCAAGTTATAACAAGTGATATATTTGTAATTAACATCAAAATATTGTGATATCTTGTTTAGCCATACTGCAATTGATATCTTAAAGGGTAGTTTAATAGCATTCATTAAAATGGAGTGCTGAATTGATCAGAGAGCAGCTGTTACAATACTGATGACATCACAATTGCTTAGTGCAAAACTGCAGCCAGCAGTTAAAATCAAAGAGAAACAGCATGCTTAAATGCTATAACTAGCAAACTAATGTATAAATTGAATACACAATGGTGACTGTTAATACTGCTGCTGAGACTGCCGTTGAGTGGTCTTGTGCATTTTTAGGGTATGAGCACTGCAAGCCAAAGGTGAGTTGCTCTGATGCCCTAATAATGTGAGAGCACTCTTACAATGATAAGCGTTGTCTTGGTGAGGATATTAATATATTATTGATCAAGATCAATAATGTATTAGAATTTTTTAAAACCCGCCCCGAACATGCCCGTTCATAGGGGAGTTGAACATGATGCACTCTCCACAGAATAAGAGTGTCTCGTGCTGAGAAGTGCAGTGTTCCATTTTGTCAGGTGCACTCCCTCAAGCTACAGTATAATCTGACTTAGAGCAATTTATCATCCCTTTTGTTGGGGCAGGACTTTAATAACTCACTTGCGGCTCTACCACTCTTGAGTTATAGTCCCGTACCATCACACTTAAAAGAAAATCAGGCCATAGAATATCCTGCATATATACCCCAACTGTTTTTATAATGTACTGTTTTTACTTGATGCATGGTAAAATTCAATAATAAAAATATAGGTGATGGCAGTTTTGATGTTTCCTCATTGTTGCTCCAACCCTCCTTCTAGGCTGTTTACTAGTGCTTTTCTTGAGTGCTGTGGGAGTGAGGGCTAAAACACACACAGCAGGCTAAATGCTAACCTCAGCAGCAGCTGATGCTGTGCTTTTGGTTTCCAGAACTCTTTGGCATTAACCTTTTCATGCAGTCAATGAATGAAACTGGTGTTATTTTGCTATTATGCTGTTGGCTCCGAAGTAGTAAGTTCTAATATTGATATCATTAAAAGTGGAGCTGTAGCAGAACAAGCATGGTGGCGTTCTAGGCGGCTAAATGCTGAAAATGCACGGATTCTTTTGCCTTGAATTTTGCAGGTTGAATTGGGACTGTTCCTGTGGTGGAAAACAAAAAGGAGGATGAAGGCCTGTGAGGAGAAGGATGTGGCATTTAATGTTGACATGTATATACATTAACTGCAACAGGTACACCAGCATTACCCAGGTGGGGTTAGATTAATTAGCAGTGGGCTTGATTCCACAAAGTTATTGCGCTTAGAAGAGTGCTTTTGTTTGTTTGTTTGTTACAGGTACATTACTGGAGAAGGAAGAAAGGAGATGGCACATTACTGCTGGAAAATAATTGTTTGTGTTCACTCCAAGAGTTAATACCTCTTGGAGAAATAGGGGAGATGGAGTGAAACAGCCCCATGGAGACAGAGAAGCTACTGTGTAGTGCTTCGAGTCTGTTTGGAGCTAATAGAAATGCTAAATATAGCCTGCTGAACTAAAATGAACTCCGGTATGGGAGACTGGAAAGCAGGAAAGATATCTTGCGTCAACTGTTTGCTGGAGATCTATGGAGGAGTCTACAGGTGTTCAGAGGCAGGAGCTAAGTATATTTACCCTCACTATTAGCAGTTTGAAAAACGCTTTTTTTTGTGAAAAATATTTGCTGTGAGGAAAGTTCTTTTTTTTTAACTCAAAAGCCTCTCCCTGTGGCTTATGGTCAGTATTGGGATGATTTAAGGAGAACTGAAGTGCACTACGTACTTTATGGTATGAGAGTAGAATATTTTCCTTTTAAGGGATGGAGCATCTAAAGAGCATTTAATGATGATAAAATGACTCTGATACAAACTCCAAGGTCTGAACTTTTGAATTGTGACCTGAACAGTTTTTTGGGCAAAGCATGGTGCTGATCCAGTGACTGGCAGAAGACAGTTGTGGGGTAAACCCCTGTTTGCGTGTATGTTTCTCTGTTTTAAGTCTCCAAGATGAAGTCATTTAAACACTTATGTAGCTTAAATAACCCATTTGTGTATTCTTGGAGAAAGATTCTTGTATCATTTTTGAATTTCTGTGACATTGTTTTAGCTACTTGATGTCTTTTTGTTCATTTATGTTATGAGATATTTTTTCAACTGTGATACTGTACTAGAGAGTTTAAAATTGAAGGCAAGACTCTGTCAGCTAAACTATTAATAGAAATGGTAAATAATTTGTATGTAACCTTAGGTTTATGTGCCCTTATAGGTGTTTACAGATGTTTTTAACCAAGGAAGTGTATAATTTTATTAAGGCTGTTTTCAAGGAATTACATTTGAATATACTTAGGCCATTTTGCAGTTAGATAAGGAAGTGTAGAAGTGTAGAATCTCCTTTTTATAACAATGTTTAATTGTTTTGGATTGTTTGATAATTGCTGATTGATTATTTTCACGAAGGCTGATCTTAAGGGATTAAATCTGAATATACCTAGGCCATTCTGCAGTCTGCTGCAGATCGGATGGAATGATTTGGACGTATGACAAAATTTGCTGACCTTAACTCATGGAACTGGAAATTCTGGGCCCAACTATTGTTGCAAGAACAAATTGTGCAGGCAGGGATGGGACATTTAGCTGCCCCATTCCCATGTTGCTGGGGTTATTTCGTGTTGGTGTCCCCATAAGTAGTGGGTTAAGAACCAGTGGACCCATTTGAGGTGACTCCGGGAAGCCTGCCCAGGAGGGACCATTTAGGGGGGTTTAATTTGGTTTATCCTAACTGGGTGCACCTGTGTGATAATCCCTTTAGCTTACTCTGAGTTCACATTTAAAGGAGACAGGGTACTACACTAAGTGTTCTTGGACAAAGTAAAGACACTGAAGTAATAGCTCTATGGTATGGTGTAGTAATGATTGTGAATTCTCCAAGTCTTTGCATGTGATGTGGGTAATCTGTTAGTATAAGGTCTGGGATATGGTTGATGTACCAATTTGTGTAGCCTAAAATGATTACTCAAGAACAAAATAATGAGTTTTGGGTAAAAGGTTGTTTTTTTTTAGTTTTTGTTTAAATTTATTGGATAGGGCCATCAGACTTTATATTATTCTGAAGGTGTAGATGCCTTTTTAGGTGATTATATAGTAAAGGTTATAACATGAGTCCATTATATCAGATTGCAATTATTTTTACTCTGAGCTAGCCTGAAAATTAACTTAATTTTAAATATAGTGTTTTAATTGCAATTCTGTTTCATGATGTGTATGTATGTACTTGTATTAGTTATATGATTATTGTGATGGCTTAAAAAGTCGAATAAAAATCTACTACTACAATAAAAATATAGAAACAGATGACTCAGAATTTACTTCTAAAAGGAAAGAAAACTCAAATAAGTCAGAGAGTGTGTGTGTGTGTGTGTGTGCATGTGTGTGTGCATATGAGTGTGTGTGTGTGTGTGTGTGTGTGTAAGTTGGGAAAGCTGCATGGTTAACAGTAGCAGGTAGGCAGGGCTTATAGTGGGAGGGCGTTCTTTCTCCTCTGCCCACAGCCCATCCAGTGTGGAAGGTTCCCCAGTAAATTTTTTCCATTCCTACAACTGGCCACATCCAAACTCAGGATATACATTGCTATCCAATGAGTCTGGCAAGTCGTAGAAACATAGACTTCAATGGCAGATAATGACCACTTGGCCCACCCAGTCTGACCATTTCCCTACCTATTGGATAAGCTGCAGATTCTATTTAACCAACAGCCTAATTCTTCCTAGCCCCCAACAGAATTGCCTTATGTCTGTCCCATGCATTCTTGAATTTCCCCACTGTTTTGTGACCCCACAACCACCTCAGGAAGGCCATTCCATGCATCCAATACCCTCTCCATGAAAAAGCTACTTCATCATGTTGCCCCTGAGCCATCCCCCCATCTTCAAATTGTGCCCCCTTGTTCTTGCACATCTTTGTTTCTGAAAGATGCTACCCTCTTGGACTTTGTTGACTCCCTTGAGGTACTTGAAAGTTTCTATAATGTCCCCTCTCTCGCTTCTTTCCTCATGGGTATACATATTAAGCTCCTTTAGTCTTTTTTCGTATGTCTTCTGGTGCAGATCCTGCACCATTTTGGTTGCCCTTCTCTGGACAGCCTCCACTCTGTCTATATTTTTGTGGAGATAGGGTCTCCAGAACTGCATACAGTACTCCAGTTGGGGTCTCACCAACTATCTGTCCAGAGGGATAACAACTTCCTACTTTCTATTGGTGATGCCTCTCCCTACACATCTCAGTATCCCCCAGCCCTCCTTACTGCCTTCTCACATTGCTTGCTTACCTTTTAGTCATCTGATATGACTACCTCCAGGTCCCTTTCCATTTTTGCTGTTGTTAGGACTCCCCCCCCCACTGTGTACTCTTCCCCTTGGTTTTTGTTTCCCAGGTGCATTACTTCACACTTCTTTGCATTGAATTTAAGCTGCTATACTTTTGACCATTCCTCCAACCTTGCCAAATCCCTTCTCATCCTTTTCACCCCCCGTTGTGTAACAACCCTGTTACAGATCTTTGTGTCATCTGCAAAGGGCATACTTTTCCTTCCAGTCTGTCTGCAATGTCACTTATAAAGATATTAAAAAGGACCTGCCCCAGTACTGACCCCTGTGGTATCCTGCTAGTAACCCCCCCCTTTTTTCATAGTGCACTCCATTTACTATTACCCTCTGTGTACTGTTGTTCCCTGGACAGTCACAGCAAGAGCCATGGATAGAGTCATCTCCCATAGGATTTCAAACAAAAAATAGTAGTGCACACAAATTATTGTAAAGTGCAGACTACATTTTTTTATTTAAAACAAATGCCAATAAAAATAACCAAGCATCCCAGTGCTTCATAACTCACTGCTCCTTCATCACAGAGCACCCATGGTTACAAAAATACTTGATAAGTTAAGTATCTCATTTAAACAATGAGGTTTTACTACCTGCAAATCATATATCCAAAGTGTTTCTTTTTGTAAGGAAACTGTGACTCTATTACTCCATGTTGTAAAAGGGAAATATTTTCAATACCACAAAACTATTGTCCTTCTGGGTCCTTGTTGTGGTACTTGTCAAAGTGCGCACCCAGGGTAAAATATAGGTAAGCATGCCTAATGTTTTAGATCTGCTCTTGGATGCCTTCTTTAAGAAAATACATAGTTCTTCCAAATATATACCTTAGCACAAGGACAGACAATTACATAGACTGCAAAATCCATGAGCTCCTGGTGAATTGCCTTATTTCCATTTTTTTGTAACATTGGGGTGTTCAAACACCTTTGTGGTTTTTCCAAATTTGTAGATTGAGCAGCACCCACAAACACAAACAACCATAGGTTGTGGAGGCAACCAATTCCAAAGGGAAACTTTTTCATAGCCAAATGACTGTGCAGCAGATGAGGGAGCTTATCAAATACTCCACACGCTCCACAATGTTTTAAAAATTTCTGATTTCTTTTCATAATGCTCCAGACCTGTGGTATAAAAGTATTATATGCAAACACCAAAGTTATTGGCCATGTCTGGGAATTTGATTCATTTGGGAGCAATAATGAGTCTCTGCTTTGTATACCTGCTTTCTCAAAAGCGTCTGTAAAAATGTCATCCAAATGCCGTCTTTAGCACAATCTGTCTGTAGTTCTTGTAATTGTTGTGCGAAGTCAGAATCCAGAGAACAATTTCTGTGTAACTTGAGGAGTTGCTGTGTGGTATTCTGGCTATCAAAGGTGGTAGGTGGGTGCTCTGCACATGAAAGATTGTATTTCCTGACATGGGCTTTCTGTCCACTGCTGAGTGCTTTTCCTTTTGCAAACAAATATAGCTCTAAAAAGTCAATACTTTTGTTGTCTGACTGCATTGTTTAACACACATTTAAATCATTGTCATTGATCCAGTGTAAAGAATCTGTTACATATGTTGATTTATATTTCCAGATGAATAAAATATCATCTATGTACCTATACCAGTGCACCACATTGTCAAAAAAGTAATTCACCATTGCATTAAAAATAAAACAAAATTTGCATATGAGGGTGCCATCATGGCCTCCATCACTGCCTTACTGCTGCAGAAAAATTATTATTAAAACCAAAAAAAGACTGTGGGTCAAAATAAAATTTACATCAAAAAGAATAAACTCAGGTGTTGGTGCACTGGTACAGGAATCCTTGTTAAAAAAAAACAAAAAAAACAGCATAATACCCCAGCCCATTTGTATGGGAATTGACGTATCCAATGATGCAACACTTGTGCTGGCCCATCAATAGTCTGGTTCCCAAGTTACATTTCTGAGTTTTTACAGAAGGGACATAAAATCTCAGGTATAGGATCCCAAATGCTGAACTACTGACTGTAAAATTACCCACAAATCGTGATAGATATAATGTTAGGGATCCTATACCTGAAACTATGGGCCTCCCTTCAAAGGGTCTTTATGTATTTTTGGTATTGTGGTGTTTTGGTGTTGGTCTGTCACTAAGGACCCTTACCTTCTTTCTGTTCTGCCAGGCCCATCTGTTGCTGCTGTATTGGTGGTCTTGCTGCTGGACCATGCGAATAAACTGACGGATGCAGAAAATAATGAATAAAGGTTGTTTATTCTGTACAGCAGGAATCCTGTGCTCTTCATGATGTCTAGCCCCAGACTGACAGACTGACTGACAGAAAATCTAAGGGGTTTCTTAGGAACCCCTGCTAACATTGCAACATTGTTCTGAGAACACTTAAAGGGATGACAGATGGCATTAGCCGAATATATAAGTGTACTCCATATCACTGCTGGGACAGTGAATGTGAGTACTAGTCGAACAAAGCAATTTTATACAGCAAGGTGTTAGTAAAACATTATGCTTGGCATTAAAACATTTTACCAAACATTAAGAAAACTTTTTTTTCACAATACTCCACTGCAAGGGGGGAGGGGGAGAATCTGGGCTATAACAATGACCAGTCAGAGTAGTGCCAGGGGAAGGAAAAACCCCATAGCAACTTGAAGCTTGGTCAGAGTGACAAGTGCTACGGTGCAGGGAAGGGAAAAGGGAAGGGAGGGAAGGGGTTGCAGCTGGAGGATACCCAGAAACACATAATGAAACTTGCAATAACAGTTACAGGACAATCATATTTACATGAACACAAGAAATACGGAAGGTGTACCACCACTGAGTTTGGGTAACAAAAGTTCAATACCTCCATCGAGTTTTTCGATCAGAAGGAATGGAGGCACATGTGGCTTGCACCAGTTCCTGACAGGATGGGGTCAGGCCATTAAAAGAGACCCAGGAGTTCTGCGCACTGTCAAATTCACACCACTTTACTCAGTAAGTCTAGGATCTGTTGGAGTAGTTCTTTCTTAAGATCTTCTTGATCTGGTACACCGGCATGTATACAAGACAGTCCAGAAAAGAAGAAGTCCCAGGAAGTTCATCTGGCTTATCAGGCAAAATGGAATCTGACTGGAGAGTGTCAGGAGTGGTAAGATCTGGAGAAACTAGTTGCAAGTTTTCGGAAGGAATTTCAACTTCAGAAAGTATAGCAGCTTCAAGTGCAGTTTCATTGTTGGGTGGACTGGGGTTGTCTGGGAGGGTGTTACTCGGATACTCATGTTTCAGTTGGTTGATGTGGATTTTGTTGTGTACCAGCTTTCCATCGGACATGCGTCGCAAATGAACGTGAACAGGAGGAAACTTTTCGACAATGTAGAAGGGATCAGTCCAAGGGCGAAGCAGTTTCTTGGTGCCCAGAACTAGGACAAGTAGGTACAAGTAGACAATGTCCCCAACAGAAAAGAAAGGCTCATGAGACTTTACTGCTGACATTTTCTGCATTGCAGATTTTCTTTGGCCCAATGTAGTGATTGCAACACGTCTGGCAAATTCAAGCTGTTCCAGCTTAGGAATAATGAAGAAAGAAACTGACTTTGGAACCTCTAGCAGTCAGAGATCCCTGTCCAATGGAGTTCTTGGATGGCGTCCATGGACTAAGAAAAATGGGGTGTACTCTGTACTGCCAACACAAGGGCTGGTATTGTAGGCAAATTGCACAAAGGGAACAAAATGGTCCCAGGTGTCATGAGTTTCATTCAGGTACTTGGAGAGTGTGTTATGAATGGTAGACATCATTCTTTCTCTTTGTCCATTGCATTGTGGATGATAACTTGTTGTGTGAGTCTTTTTTATGTCAAGAAGTTTGCATGTTTTTCACATAATAGTTAAAAGGTAGTTAGTGCCTCTGTCTGAATGCACATATGAGAGGGTACCATGGTGACAAATAACTGTTGAGGAAGGCACTTGCTATTGTGGCTACTTTAATGCCTTTTAGGGGGATTAGTTTTAATTATTTAGTTACGTAGTCCACAAAAAAGGAAAATGTACAGATAAGCCCTCCAGGATGAAGTGCAGTGTCACAGGTTTACTGCATAATGAAAGGGATTAACGCCCATTGAAACTACACTGTTTACTGCAGTAACCCTTCTGCAGAATTCTGCAGCACTGCATTTCATCTGTGGGGGGCTTATCATAGTTGTTGCCAGAGTCAGAACATGTAGGTAAAGGACCCAAAATGTCTGTGCTGACTCTTTGAAATAGTGTAGTGGCTACAAGCGTTGGAATGATGTGTGCCTTTGTTGGTTTGGCAGGAGGCTTTCTTTGGGAGCAGAGCAGGCAGGATTTGACAAGTCAGACAATGTCCTTGCTCATGTGAGGCCAGAAGAAGTGAAGCCTTGTCTTTTCAAGAGTTCTGTGGATTCCCATGTGACCTCTGGAAAGTGGAGAGGCATGAGTGGAGAGAAGGACTTCGTTGACTAGAGAGGCTGGCACAACTAACTGAACATGAGTTCTATCCATGCGATGGCCCTTGCTTTTCTTGATCCAAATGTGGAAAAGCACACCGTCACTGAGGAAGTACTGAGAAGCAAATAAAAGTACATCCTGGTGATGTTGCTTTGGTTGCGGTAAGGTTCTAGACTCTTAAGTATGCAATTATGTCTGCGAATTGAGGATCTGTTCTTTGTTGTGTTTTAACAGGTGCCTGGAAGAGAGCCAAAGTAGAGGAAGTGAGAAGCTCTTTGGCTGCTTGCAGTAGGTGAGGGTTGGTGCTTTTCTCTGTGGAAGCAGTTGGTAGCAGCAAAGCAACTTGAGGTGCTGTAGGAGTGTCCACAGGGAGCACATCTGTGGCATGGAATTGAAGAACTTGTAAACAGGATTCTTTGTCTGTTGAGGATGATGCAGAGGGATATTGTCTCCAGCTTACAGCATCAGCATTGGAGTGAACTCAACCTGGTCGGTACTGAATTTCAAAGTTGTAGCTTTGCAGCATGGTGATCCATCGGGCAAACTTGCCTACTGTCTCCTTCACTTTGAATAACCATCTGAGGGCAGAGTGATCAGTGATAGCTGTAAAGGAAGAGTAGCGAAGGTAACAGTCAAATTTCTTTATGGCAAATACCATGGCTCAACATTCTTTTTCTGTGATGCTATAGTTCTGCTCAGGTAAGGAAAGGGAGCACCCGGCACAGTAAACAACTCATTCTGTTCCATCTTGTATTTGACACAGCACAGCACCCACTGCAAAGGAACTGGCATCTAAGTAGAGTTTGAAGGGATGGTCAAACCTTGGGTAGGCCAGTATTGGAGAAGAGTTTAGTTTTTCTTTCAAGGTTTCAAACGTCTCTTTGCACTCGGAAGTCCATGTATATTCACATCCCTTTTTGGTGACGGCACACAGTGGAGCTGCGATTTTGGCCTAGTTGCAAATAAACTTTCAGTAGTATCTAGACAAGCCTAGGAAAGCTTTAAGGTCTTTGAGATTGTTTGGTTCTGGATAGTCTTTGACTGCTGAGAGCTTGTCTGGGTCTGGAGCAATGCCTTGAGAACTAACGACATGTTCCAGATAATGGATTTGATGCAGTACAAAACAACACTTCTCTGAGCAAAGCTTGAGATTGGCTTGTTGGAGACATTCAAACACTTCCTTGAGATGTTGGAGGTGCTCTGGCAAAGTTCTGCTAAAGACAATAACATTGGCTAGGTAGACTAGGCAAGATTTCCAAGACAACCCATGTAATACAGCTTCCAAAACATGCTGAAATATGGCTAGACTGTTCCAAAGTCCCACAGGTAGTCATTTGAATTTAAAAAGTCCCAAGTGGCAGCTCCAGGCTGTATATGGATGAGAAGCTGGATCAATGGAGACTTGGTAGAACCCATTCTGAAGGTCTAGAGTGGTGAAGTAAGCTGGGCTGGCTGAACCAAGACTCTCTAAGGCATCTTCGGTTGTAGGCAAAGGATGAGCATCCTGCACCATATAGGCATTGAGTTTTCTGTAGTCTACCACAAAACAATACTCCTTGTCCTTTTTTACCACCAGCAGACAAGGTGCACCCCAAGGACTTGTAGAGTCTTCAACAATATCTTGTTCAAGCATGTCTTTGATCATGTCCTCTAGGACTTGTTTCTGTTTGTGTCCCACTTTGTAGGCTCGTTGACAGATTGGTTTCTGGTTGGCTTGCACCTCAATGGTGTGTTGCAGGATATCACAGCATCCAAGCTTGTTATCTGGACCAACAAAGACATCTGGGTAATTCACCAGGAATTTCAAAAGCTGTTGTTTCTCTGTTGGAGATGCTTGAAGTTTTGAAGAGGATAGTCACTGACTGAGTGGTAACTCTGATGAAGCTGGAATTGTTGTGTTAGTGCTGACAGGACTAGAGCTATTGGAACCAGGTTGAGGTTCTTGCATGAAATGAAGCTGGTCCCTTGTTGACAAGCAGACACATTTTCCAATATTGGCACCCTTTGAGATGACTACTGGCTCATCTGTGAAGTTGCAGCATTTTTGGAAGACTGTGCCACCATGCACTGCAGACAAGGTGTTTCCTGGGAAAAGACCTGATGAATACAGGGCGGGTAATCACATGGCAATGATAACAACACCTTGCGGAGGTGGTTCACCTCGAATCTTGGCAATCAAAACCATCTCTGTTTGAGGACTCACAGTCACTGCTTCTGTAGCTGCGAGTTACCTCAGAGGGTCTAGTGACAGTTTGTTTGATGCAAAGTCTAGAATGGCTTTGTGAGCTTTGAGGAAGTTGAAGCCAAGAATCACTGCAGGTTGTTGATCAGTCACTAGGTAGAACCTGACAGTAGCTTGCTGCAAGCCAAAGTGAAGCTTGAGATGGACCATGCCTGTGATAGGTTCTGTAATGGTACTTACTGTGATAATGTACTTGAGGTCAGCAGGAGAGACTTTAGGTATGTGACAAATAGCTTGGTTGTTCAGAATACTGTTGTTGATAACTGAGATTTCTGCTCCAGTTTCGATCAAGGCATGCATGGACCAATCTCTGATGGTTACAAGGACGTAGTTTACTAGGAGTGGTGATCTAATGACAGGTACCTTTGCCCCTGGAAGTGAGAGTGTGCCAGAATTAGCAGTTAGAGGATGCAGATTGTCTGAATTGCAAGAGTCAGAGGGGATGTCAGTTGCTGTGTTCCCCTGCCCAACAAAAGCCGCTGGTCTGTTGGGCAGTGCTTGTTTCTCTGATCCTGGGAGAAGTTGCAGTTATCTTGCTGATTGTGCTGCTGTTCTCTTGATTTCTGTTGTAGTACTTCAGCTTTTGGAAGACAGCAGCAGTATGTCCTCTGAATCCACACCACTGGCAGATCACAGGCTCTTATGAAAGCTGAGGCGGATCAAGTAGCTGTTGAGGCGGTTACATCACATTGACCAAAGTTGCAAAGGAAGCAGTTGAACCGAGGTGTAAGCTATTGACAGTTGTGATGAACTTGTCAATCATTGCTTGTTGCTGTTGGACACATGTTGTGAGTGCAGCCAATTGTGAGGACTGAGGTGCCTGAACACTGGTGGACTGGAACATTGAGATGGACTCTTGTTCAAGCCGTGCAGCTTGGATTGAGTCCATCCAGCTTGTTGGCTTTTGCTGAAGTACATAAGTACGGAATTCAGAAGCAGTCCCCGGACAAAGGCCGTGATTTGATCTGTCTGTTTTTCGCAGACATTTGCAGTGTGACTCAGTATCCACTGTGAATTCTTCTAGAGATTTAGAGGGTTGCATGGTGTGTTCCCACAGCTGTTGTTCCAATAACCAGGGCAGATGTGCTTAAGGAAAATTATCTTTGAAAGTTGCGTACAGGGGGCCGTGTTCCCTTTGACTTGTTCTGGAAGTGTGTTGAACCAGGAAATGGCAGTCCCTCTCAGAGGCAAGCTCAGGGCACTGGAAATACACAAAGAATCAGTCCAACCATTGAGGAAAATCCAGGCTCAAAATTTGCTCGAGCCAGTCAACAGCATCTTCATGAGGCAAGGCTGAGAAGAGTACTGTCTATAGGCTGGTATGGAGCATGGACTGTGGTGAAATAGCGTTAATGCAGGCAAGGTCATCTTGAATGGCATGCATAGTTGGTGCTCCTTGATCTGAGATGGACGACTGGATGTTGTGCAGGATGGTTTCTATTTTGTAGCCCCACGCCCTTGACATGGGTGAAGGTAGAACTCTGGATGCTCCAGTGCCCATATCTGCATTGTCTTAGGACACTGTGGCTGGAGAGGAGCTTTGTTTCACTGAGCAAAGGTTGTAAGGATGAGAAGAGGTTTACATCATGCAGGAGACATACGAACATATGAACATATGAATGTGTCAGCAGAAACAGACCATCTGGTCTAAGTCTGCTTGACTATGCAGCTAGCACCCCTAGTTTGCAGCTGCCTCACCCACCCTCCCCTTTGTCATCCCACTGTCATCCCTCACCTTCCCCACCCTCACTCTTCCCTGTTCCCTATCTCATGCCCTTCTGAAGCTGTTCACAGATTTACATGATACCACCCATGCTGGCAGTGCATTCCATTTTGATACCACCCTCTCTGTGAAATAGTATCTCCTCATTTCCATCCTAAATCTTCCCCCTTCTATTCTTAGCCCATGCCCCCAGGTGTCCTTCCCCCTCCTTAGCCTAAAGACCCCATCTGCCCCATCCTTATTGATTCCCCTCAGATACTTGAATGTCTGTATCATGTCCCCCCATCCCTTCTATCCTCCAGAGTGTACCTATTCAGGTCTCCTAGCCTGATCTCATAGTCTTTTCCCCTCCATTCCACATATCATCTTTGTTGCCCTCCTCTGCACCCTCTCCAGTAGCCTGATAACATGCTTTAGGTATGGCCTCCAAAACTGCACACAATACTCTAAGTGTGGCCTTGCCAGCGACCTGTAGAGGGGCAAGATCATTCGTCTTTGCCTGGATGAAAACCCCCACACTATGCACCCCAGCATTTTGTTCTCTTTTGCAGCCACTCTCTTGCACTGGGCAGTGTTGTTCATGGTCCCTGTTATTATTACCCCTAGGTCCTTCTCCTCCCCAGTGTTCCCCAGCTTAACCCCTCCCCAGCTAGTATTCTCTTCTTGGGTTCTTCGCCCCAAAGTGCATAACCTTACACTTCTTTGCATTGAACCCCAGCTGCCACCTCTCTGACCTGTCCTCAAGCTTGCTTAGGCCCCCTTGCAGCTGGTTCCATCCCTTCCCTCCATTCACCACTGCTCCAATTTCGGTGTCATCAGCAAACAGACTTACCTTGCTCACCACCCCGTGTGCAATGTCTGATATAAAGAGCCCAAATAGTACTGGCCACAGCTCAGAGCCCTGTGGCACCCCACTCATCACCGGCCTTGGAACTGAGAGCTCCTCTCTCACCACCACCCGTTGCAGCCTCCCACTAAGCCAGCTTGTAATCCAGTTCATCATTTTTGCCCCTACCCCTACACAAGTTAGCTTCCCCCAAGCCACCCATGAGGCACCAAATTGAATGCCTTGCTGAAGTCCAAGTAAAGAACATCCACCGCATGACATCGTGGGGTAGTTGAAGTGCTGAGAAGAAAATATTTTTGTAGACAAAAGTACAATTATTTGTAAACAAATGTCATCCAATGATGGCCGAATAAATAATTCTCATTCAATTCTGTGTTGTCTGTTATTTAAAGAAAGTTTTTATTGTAAAAATCAGCTATTAGTTGCAGCGTCCATTCATTTCAATGGGTTTGCCATTGATTTTTACTTTCTTATCTTTATTTAGTTTTAGGATTGCAGGGCCATAACCACAACACAGATGCAAAGTACAAAAAAAGATCAATTACATCACAAACAAAATACCACTCTCCCCCATGCCCCATCATACAAAGGGAGCCATACGCCACACATCTTAACTTTGGAAAAAATTGTTACAATAAGTGATACTATAACAACCGTGTTGTTATATACTTCAAAAGATGTAACTAGCTAGAAATGGTACAATTAATATTAACCCAGAACTCACATGTGAGTCGAAATGTTCTATGCTTAACCTTATTCAAAATGGCCACCTGGGGCTGAGTGAGTTTTAAACATAAAATTCAAATGCTGTAGGGAACGCGATCCAAAAAAAGTGATATCAACCCAAATTTATATGTAGAATATCAATGTGATTCTGTAATTTTGTAAAAGAACTTTGTTTACCATGGAAATAACTGATCCATTGAATCAATAAAAGATTCTGGCTAATCTGAGTAATCCATTCTGTAAAGAAAGGTATAGAGTTTCCAAACCAATGTTTAAGATTCATTTTTTTAGTCATAACCCCTATTAAAGACAGTACTGTTTTATCATGAATCGACATATCATCTTGGAAATCACCCAAAATAACTGTATATAAGTTAAACGCACAAGGTTGAATTATACTATCAATTACTTTAACTTATATTTCATGCCATAACCTCTGAATGTGAGTGCACGACCAAAGTATATAATCCAGGGAACCTACTGTAGAACTGAAAATGTTCACTGAAAATATTTCGCTATGTTCGTGGGACAGTAGGGGGCGCTAAATTAAACAAACAGCAAACTTTATTTTGAGCAATCTTTATTTTCAAGGAATGGCATTAAAAGTCAGTGTCCAAAGCAGTATCAGTTCACCAGTAGCATATCATCACCGCAGCAGGTACTGTATACTGGTGCTGAGGTCATCATTCAGTAAGCCAGCATTTGTTCAGCCTACAAAAGAAAAGAAATTGCATTTCACTACACTGCTACCCTGGCACAATTACATTAAAAGCACTGTAGTGTCATTTGGTACCTTTTGCAACATGCGGCGAGCTGCAGTTATTTGGCATCAGTCACAGTAGGGGATCAGGCCACAAATATACAAGAGTAACAATCAATTACTGTATTAATTTACTACAATGGTTGCACTTACCGCAGGATCACCCTACCTTGTTCAGACACTCATAGTGAGCCTTGGCGATCCCAACTTGTGTAAAGCCTCATAAACAATCCTTGCGCCTCTCCTTCAATTTGTTAAACGCAACCACCAACCACTCAGCGTGTTTAAATTTAATGGATGAAATCTTTAAATCAGCTTCAATGTCATCTGGTTGCGACCCTGAGTTAATCTGCTCAGTAATTAATCCCGCATACCAGTCAGTGAATGCAATCTTCAGAAAGTCTATGAAAATGTTGCTAATGGACACATCTAGGGGTTGAAGGAGGTCGGTACAGGATGCTGGTACAAACACTGGCACTACAGTTTCACTCTCCAGCTTCTCCAGAACAGCTGGAGTAGTGTGCGCCCTGTATAAATCCATAATTAATATGGTGCATTGTTCTGAGGGCAGATCTTGTTCTTTCATCACACTGGCAATGGAAGGTTTCAAGATGGTTTCAATAAAACACAACATGGTGTCAGAACTAGCCCAGTGATTTTCACTTTGAGTAATGCACCACTCTGCTGGAAAGCGATAGTTCGGCAGGCTGGTGGTGGTCTTCCCCTGATAGATAACTGGAGCGGGGGGGGGTGTGTGGAATTGCCAGACAGGGTACAACCCAGAAGGAGGGAAACTTGTCTTTTGTCTCCTAGCCCTGTCACATCCACATGCCATGCCCCCAACTCCTCCATAGTCCATTGGCTACACGGGACCAAATTAACCCATGTTTCATCGATGTTTATGATGAGATTAGGTGACACTAGCTCTTGCCTGCAGACTTTACTGATACGTGCCAGAAAGTTTTCTTTCAATGACTCATGGTCATTGAGTGTTTTTCATCTGGCCCTCATACCCTTTCTTTTAACATAGCCCATCTGATTTAAAAAATGCCATACCCATTGCCTGGTTATGGTGATAACCCCTCGTATTCTGCCAGCAGTTTGTGGTTGTCAGCTTTGACCACACTGACTGCCACACCAGCCACCACTTGAACATTTACTACTGCTCCTTCAGCTCGAAGGCTCTTTAAGATTTCTTTCATTTCTGCTTCAACATCATCCAACAGTAAAGTCAGATGCACCCGTGGCTTTGTAGGTAGGCTAGGTGCTGTTAAAGCAGGATCACCTGAACTTTTAAGCTTGTCCAGGTAATCAGCCTCAAATTTATGTACGCAGCTTTCATTTATTGTTTTGTTGTACTTGCTGTGATAGTGACAAACTGCTTTCATAGAAACATAGAAACAGAATTTGATGGCAGATAAGGAACGCTTGGCCCACCCAGTCTGCCCATTTCCCTACCAAATGGATAAGCATCAGATCCTAGTTAACCAAAAGCCTACTTCCTCCTACCCCCACCCCCAGAATTGCCTTATGACTGTCCCATGCATTCTTGAATTCCGCCACTGTGTTTGACTACACAACCTCCTCAGGAAGGCTGTTCCATGCATCCACAACCCTCTTCATGAAAAAATACTTCCTCACATTACCTCTCTGAGCCATCCCCCTCTATCTTCAAATTGTGCCCCCTTGTTCTTGCACACCTCTTTTTTTGAAAGATGCTACCCTCTTGGACTTTGTTGATTCCCTTGAGGTACTTGAAAGTTTCTATCATGTACCCCATCTCCCTCATTTCCTCGAGGCTATACATATTAAGCTCCTTTAGTCTCTCTTTGTATGTCTTCTGGTGCAGACCCTGCACCATTTTAGTTGCCCTCCTCTGGACTGCCTCCATCCTATGTCTTTGCAGAGATTGGGTCTCCAGAACTGCACACAGTACTCCAGATGGGGTCTCACCAGCTGTCTGTACAGAGGGATAACAACTTCCTGTTTTCTACTGGTGATGTCTTTCCCTATGCATCCCAATATCCCCCCAGCCCTCCTTACTGCCCTCTCACATTGCTTATCACACCCTGTGTGGCAGCATAGTGCTCAAGTTTGTACCTCAGTTCTGGGCTGTAATGGCAGTACTCAGTCTGTCTTTTTTTGGGGGGTAAGGATGCTCAATGTAGCTCCTGCACTACACTGTCAGCATTCCTTAGAGACACTCCTGCTGAATCACTGAGAGCTCCAGGGGTAATCGCTTGCATCAAGGAAAACTCACGCTTGACGTTCTTACTCCTTTGCAGCCACTGGACAAGAGACATTATTGTGCTGGAAGAACACAGGACGGCAGTGTAATCACTAGGTCTGGATCACATTTATTTACTTTTTTTTTCCAATTGTTTAACCAGGAGAGACACACTAAGCTGAAAGCTTGTTTACAGGTGCGACCTGGGAGCACAGGGAAGTTAAGTGACTTGCTCAGAGTCGCACAGTATGCAAGTGGGGGCTGTGGGATTCAACCCCAGGTCTCCAGATTTGTAGCTCAGAGCCATAAACCACTGCGCTATACTGCTTCCCACATAGCAGACCTCAGACTGCAGAGTACAGAGCACAAAAGAGCGTATCAGCAGGTACAGGGAAGTAAGTGGTTCTCAGTTAATTGCACATTTTAATCACTCTGCAATTGGAATCGCTTACAGTGGGAGCACTTAACTACATGTGAATGAGGGAGGGGGATTAAGTGCACAAAGATGTGGCATGTAATTAGCTGTGTGATTAGTATACTGCTGAAATGGGCATTCAATGGTAATGCACGATTTTACCATATTGATGGACATTAGGACTGCAAACTTAAACTGCAGTGCACAAGTGTCAATGGTTTGAACCGTGAAATTAAGTGAGCGCAATATTTTTCAATTCTACAGTATATCTGAGTTACGCTTCTGACAAAAGTTAGTGTCTTTCAGTCCCATTTTCAATAATCTCTGTGGGGTTAAATGGTCATTATGTACAGTTTTGAACTGAATTAATCTTAAATTATCCAAAGGGATAAACGTATATGTATTTTGCCACATACCTGCCCAGTCTAAAGGCTGATTCATAGTCAACCTGTCCCAGAATGAACTTTGATAAGGAGATTCAGTGAATTTAAATTTCAAAAGAAGCCGATAGATATTGGAAATAGGGTGGGCTTTGGCTTCTGACTCCTTCAATTTACACAATATATCCTCTTTTTTTGGCTAAGCCATGGAAATAAACCAAAGCCATTGATTTCTATGGAGTGAAGTCATTTTAGTGCCCTTCACAAGATGGCCACCGCATTTTGACATTCAGTTCCTGTATTCCTCGACTCTAGCAAGATGGCTGCCAGCAGGGAGGTTTATGGGTCACATCCTGTCTTGTTGTTTTATGAACCCCAAGATGGATGTTTCTTGCCGCAAGGCTGCTGTGCTGCTTCACAAGGCCTAAAATGGCGATTACCATGTTTCTGTCCTTCTTCTCCACTGAGAGGAAAAAACAAATTACGGGCTTTTACTTGGTAAGTGGCAAAATGGGGAAATTTCTGTATTTATTTGCTTTGCTCATTTGTTTATTGTACTGTTGCTTTATTGTTCTGTTGTAGTGGTCTCCCAGCTATCCTCTGTATTTGATTTACTGTACTGCCCCTGTATTTATTGATTATGCCCTGCTTTGGTTCCTATGGCTCCTTTTGAGTATGTCTTTCTTTATTGTTTTGTAAGGCCATTTATTTATTTATTTTTATATTTTTTATTTCTCTCACTGCTCCTTTATTTATTTTTATTCACTGATGTTGTATGGCCCCCTGTTGAAGCATGGCCGAGTGGGGAAGAGGATCTCTCCGTGTGGCTGTAGTCTGGAATTTATTTTTATTTAGTTAGTCCCTGTGTTTGATGTTGAATGGCCTTTGTAGCATGCCCAAGCTGTGAGTAGGGAGGTACTGAGCCATTTTAGTGCAGAGCAGTAGTTCAGGAGAAGCTAATGTTCTGATAAGTGAGGATGCAGTGTGGCCCACTGCTGTGAGGAAGTAGAATCGGGAAAGAAGCAGAGATACAGTGGCCTTTTTTTCCTTAAGTTTATTACTGGTCCAGTGATCCCCAGTATTATTGTGGCTAAGTGGGGCACAGATGCTTTGTTTTGTTGAAAGCAGCCAGGCAGACAGATTGTGGTCCATTGTGGCTGAGAGTGAGTACAGAGTAATATGTGGAGGTGTGATAGTGCAGTTTTGTGTGAGGGCTGAGTGGCACAACCCTGCTCAGCAGGTCAGGCCCTCTGCTCCCACAGTGCCAACCTCCGAGCATAGTATTGTGAACAGTTAACAGAACAGGGTAACCCTCCTGTCTTTTGTAGGTTTGAATCAACCTTTGGTCTCAGTTCTGGAGGGATTCAAACTGTGAACCTCTTGCTAGCGTACCCAATGTACAGACTCAGATAATTCTGCTCTTCGGTGGGGCCAGATATGTTTCGCCTATGGGCACCTAATCAGGTGTACAAAATGAACCCTTAACAACTCTAATAAAGACCTCAGATAACTCTTACCTTTTCCCAGTTTGGTCTTACCATATAAGCTCATGCACAGTGTTGTCACACTCTTAACCATCCACGCATCACAGGCAAAAACAGAAGGACCTGGAAGACACAAATAGTCTATTAAAAATGAGATGTTTACTTAAAAATAGGTAAAAATGTAAAGTGTAAATACAGAACCATGTATCACAAAAACATACAATCACTTAAAAAAAAAAGATTTTAAAAGTGCAATTTCCTACCACCAGACAATTAGACTTGATCTATCTAATGTATCTCTTACAGTGCTGCTAGCATGTTGTAGATTTCAGAGTCCAAACATGTGTGTCTAAAGGGAAAACAGAATACAGTTTAAAAACTGGCTTTGCCAACCTCTTTGCATGAGGTCACCTAGCTCCTCCCTGTCAGAATATAAAAAATCATATCAACAGGATGTCTTATTCAGAAGGTAAATACAATTCTGTGACCTCAGCAAAACTCATTTTTGTTCAAATGACTTTCTTTGATCTTATGAGCAGCTTCCCCTTTCCAGAACATCAAAGAACTTGTTATGACTCTCTGCCAGATCTCACGGGGGTGCAACATGTTTTGTATCACCATGTGAAATTAACTGTGTTTCCTCTGAATGTCATAAAAGTTTATGATCTATCTTGGTAGCTGGCAAGCTGCAATTAGTCACATAAACAGGAGATCCTTAATTTTAAGTCTCTTCTAGCCTGTAATTATCTCTTGGCTTTCATCTTAAACCGGGGATGTTAACCCACCAGCTATCTCAGCATGCCTCATGAGAGACACTTAATAACACATTTTCATATTACAAAAAGCTTAGATCAATAGTTCTCAGACTTTGTCACAGTGAGCCTCCCCAAATCCATGGAAAAGATTTTGAGCCTCCCCCAAAAACTGAAATAATCTTGGGCCTCCCCAGAGAAAAATAACATACTGTACTTTGCGCAGTATACCATGACTAAATTGAAACCCCTTTGAATACTTGGCTCACATTCAGTTCTTTGTCTTATACTGACGTGGAACCTTTGAAAAAGAGCTCCTGTGCTCAAAGGTGTTATCTGAATAATAAATAAATAAAATAAACAAACATTATTATTCAGCTTATTGTGACCCCCCACAGGCCAACCTACGTACTCTGCTATTTTCATTCTTGAACCATTGTTACCCCTTGTTGCACTACCTTCATGGGTCAGACTACTTTCTCTGTTCCCTCTCTATATAAAATAACCTTCCAACATACTTTGCCTCTCCCCCTCCTTCCCTGCTCCTAAGCAACTTCTCAGGGATTACTTTGCTCCTTCCTGCTATTGCTGTTAGCACTTCTATGCTCAACCCTTGTATTTCTGTTCTGCCATCAGGCTACAAACTGATCAATTACCACCACTTATTATTAGTTTATTGTTCATATTTGTTTGCACTATTGTTCATTGTGTATTTCTTGATTGTTTTGCAGTTACCTTTTGAAACGTATTCACTCCCTACCCTTCCCCGGGTACACCTGAAATGAGCCTTTCATTCACCTTCCCTTGTCACCTATTAGTAAATACATTTAATTCACCTACTATTATCCTCTTTCAGTTTGCATCATCTCTTCACAAAAAATACATAAAACTCAAAATTTAAATACAGTACTTTTTCAGACTTGCTTGAGCCTCCCCTGGAACAGGCTGGGGCCTCCCCAGGGAGGCTGGCCTCACCATTTGAGAACCCCTGGCTTAGATTAATCAGAACCAGCTGTCCAAGTCTCACAATCCTCCCCACCTAGACCGAATTTGGGGTCTCTATCCCCTGCATGGGATGAGCTTCCCAAATCAGTTCACTCCTCGTCCACATGAGACAGCCCATCAGAGTTCTTATTTTTGGCTCCAGCCCTATGTAGAATTGTCATATCATACCCTTGCAAAGCAAGACTCCATCTTAGCAATCTACCATTGTTTTTCCCCATCTGCATCAGCCAAACCAGGGAGTTGTGGTCAGTCTGTACCACAAAATACTGCCCATATAAGTGTGGCTCCAACTTCTTTAGGGCCCACACTATGGCAAAAAATTATTTTTCCACAGTAGAGTATGCATGCTCCCTGGGAAGTAACTTCCTACTCAGGTACACTACTGGGTGATCTTTCCCTTGGCTGGATGTCTCACTCAGTACTGCCCCAATACCCACATCTGAGGCATCAGTCTGAACTATAAAGGGTCTGCTATAGTCAGGACTTGTCAAAAGAGAAGCACTGCACAGTGTCTCCTTTAGTTTGGAAAAGGCTTCCTCACAGGCTGGGCCCCAGGTAGTTTTCTTTGGCATCCTTTTCTTTGTCAGGTCAGATAGGGGAGCAGCCAGGACACTGTAATTGGGTACAAATTTCCTGTAGTACTCAGCTGTCCCTAGAATACTCCTGACCTGCTTCTGTGTTTCTAGTCTGGGCCATGCCTGGATTATCTCTATTTTTATTTGGTTAGGACGGAGTTGTCCCTGGCCTACCACATGCCTGAGGTATGCCACTTCTCCCATGGCCACCTGACACGTCTCAGCTCTGACAGTGAGCCCGGCCCTCTGTATCCTGCCCAGCACTTCCCTAAGGTGGGATAGGTGTTCCTCCCAGCTGGCACTGAAGATGGCAATGTCATCCAGGTACGCCACGGCGTACTCCTCAGCACTATTTAACACCTGGTTTACCAACCTTTGGAAAGTGGCTGGGGCATTCTTCATTCCAAAAGGCATTACTTTAAATTCAAATAAGCCTATCAGAGTGATGAAGGCTGACCTCTCCCTAGCTCTGTCTATCAACTCTACCTGCCAATGCCCCTTTGTCAGGTCAATGGTCGTAAGGTAGGTTGCCCCTCCCAACTTGTCCAGGAGTTCATCTGTCTGGGGCATCAGGTGGACGTCTGACTTCGAGACTGCATTCAGTCCATGATAGTCCACACAGAAATGAGTAGAGCCATCAGGCTTGGGCACAAGGACTATGGTTGAGGCCCAGGGGCTGTGGAATCTCTGGATTACCCCTAAATCCAGCATCTCCTCCTCTTCCCTCCTAATGTCCTTTTGGACAGCCTCTGATACCCGATATGCTGTCCACCGTATGGGCGTCTGTGTCCCTGTCCCCACATTGTGCGTTGCTAAGGGGTTAGTCCAGGCTTGGTGCTAAACAATGGGGCAAAGTCTGCTAAAACCTTCCTTACTTCCTGGATCTTGTCTGGGGCCAGCTGGGGAGACAATTTTACTGCCTCCACAGAGGACTCCCACTTACTTTCTTCCAGCAAGTCCAGAAGGGGGTCTCCTTTGTCTGTCCCCTTCCCAGTACTACACACTGCAAACACCATGTTAGCCCTATTTGCATATGGCTTCATCATGTTGACATGGTACATTCTTTCTGTCTGTCTTCTGTCAGGTAACTCTATAATGCAGTTCACGTCATTGTACAGTCCTGCCCACTCAGCCTGCAGCTTGTCTTTCCAGACCGGAATAAGGGCCATGACTTCCTGACCCACCACGTACAAGCGAGCTCTGGCTCTATGGTTGTACCACACTTTTTGTTTCTGTTGGGCAGCTGCTACAGTAGGTTGCTCTGGGCTGTCCCCATAAGCTCCTTTAGCCTTTCCCTAAACCTAAGGACATAATTCACTATGGGAGTTCCCTGGGTGGCATGCTTGCCTTCCCAGTCCTCCTGGATCAGGTCTAGGGGCCCATGAACCTGGTGTCCATATAAGAGTTTGAAAGGTGAAAATCCTGTCGACTTTTGGGGCACCTCACTGTATGCAAACAACAGGTGGGGAAGGTTTTTCTTCCACTCCCTCCCATGCTGTTCAGCAAACACCTGGATCATTGACTTCAGGGTACCATTGAATCTTTCCACAAGCCCATTGGCTTGTGGGTGATATGGGGTCATGCATCTCTGCACCACCCACACCTCTCCCATAAGCATTTCATCAGGTACGACATGAAAGAACCCCCTCAATTGGAGATAACTTCCTGTGGAAACCCAACATGAGAGAAAATCCCAAGTAAGGCATCTGCCACTTTATCTGTCCTCAGAGAGGATAAGGCGACTGCCTGTAGGTACCAGGTGGCATACTGTAATCCACCACAGTCAGGATGAATCTCTTCCCTGAAGAGCTGGGGGTATTTAAAGGTCCCACAACATCCATTCCCACCCTCTGGAATGGCTCCTCCACTATGGGCAATGGGATCAGGGTGGCTTGGGTTTTCTTGCCCACCTTCCCTATTTCTTGGCACCGGTGACAAGACCTGCAATACTCGTTCACCTGCTGGGTGAAGTTAGGCCAGTAGAAATTCTGGGCCAACCACTGCATAGTGTGCATGATTCCCAGATGACCAGACAAGAGAATATCATGTGCAATCTTGAGCAACTGCTCACGATACCCCTGGGGAATGACAAGCTGCCTGCCTAGGACCCCTCCCTCTGTCTGTACAGCCTGACTATATAAAAGTCCATTTTCCCAATAAACCTTATGTCTGCCATCACCTCCCTGTGCACCGTCAGAGTCTGCCGAAGCCCTCAGCTTCTCTAGACTAGGGTCACTTCTCTGAGCAGCTGCAGACCCCTCTCACATTCCCAAGGCATTGGACAGGTCCCCTTCAGTCGCTAAACTAGGTCCCAAGAACTAGCATTAGGGCACTCAGGATCACTGTCATTTCTAGCCCTCTGACAATGGGTTACCCCTCCCTCCTTGGAGCAACCCTAAGTAGCTGTGTGGTTACTTGCTACTGTGGAAATTTCTACCCCCTTTTCATTAGTCTCCCCATCTGGAGACACAGGCTGGGGAACCAGCCTCTCAGTGGTTTCCACAATGGCTTCTGTGGGGTTCAGGGAACTACAATTTTCCCTTGCAGCTTAGCTACGGGTAACTGCACATACCATCCCCTGTTTGAGATTGTTGCCCAGGATCACATCCACTGCTAATGTTTTGGCTACAGCCACCTGTTGCACAGTTCCCCCTGTTTCACCCCAGTCCAGGAGAACACTGGCCAGTGGCAATGTTTTCTCTTCACCAGTAAAATCCTGTACAGTGACGTATTTATTGGATATAAGCTGACTAGGCTCTACTAGATCCCCTTTTACCAATGTCAAGGATGCCCCTGTGTCCCTTAACCCTTGCATTTGTACACCATTCACCACGACTGGGTGCATGTGTTCCCTCATGTTCACAGCATGCTTCCAGGGACACACAAACAACCCACTTCTTTTCTAGTACTATTCTGCATATTATTGCTCACCCTTGAGGGACACTGTCTGGCAATATGCCCAGTTTCTTTACACAACCAAGATTCACATCTCATTTCAGAGAAATCTTTTCTCTGAAACCTGGGGCTAACTGGTTTTGGTGGAGGCAGGGAGGATTTTAGCTGCCCTGAAGGTGCACTTTTCCTTTCTGCACTGCCATGCCTTCCCCATTTGCTCTCAGAGCAGGTCTGTACTTGGCATAGCAGTCCGAGAGTTCAGCAGCCTCTTGCACTGTTTTGGGATCTCGGTCCTCCAGCCAGGTTTTCAGTTCTGCTGGGCATGCCCAGAAAAACTGTTCCAACAAAATCAAATTTTCAATTTTATCAACAGAGTTTACTTCAATTCCTTCCCACCAATGTTTTAAAAACTGACGTTGTTTCATGGCTAGCTCCTCATAGCTCATGTCAGGGCTTCTCCTGAGCTTACAGAATTTAGCTCTGTATGATTCAACAGTTAATTCAAATTTCTTTAACAGTGCAGCTTTAAGTTTTCTGTAATCATCACTGTCCTCATTGTTCATTTGACCCAATGCATCCCAAGCTTTCCTGGTAAGTAGCAATGATAGCTGGAAGCTCCAGGACTCTCTAGGAATTTTAGCCTAAATGCAAATTTTTTCAAAAGAATTTAAAAAGGCATTCATATCCTCCCCCTCTTTAAATTCAGCTGTCAATTTAGAGTTTAATTTGTAACCCAGTCCTGCAGTCCCAGTTAAACCCAAGCTGCTTACTTGCTCTGGTGCTGGTGGTTGGAGTCGTAGCATCTCCATTTCATGAAAATACAAAATCACACATGCCCACACAATGCAAAGCATCATGGGCTGCATATGCAAATCACCACAGAATGTTATGCTGGTTCAACTTTAAGCAGAATTGCATGGTGCCGAAAGGCCTCTCACACAATTTGCAAAGGGTGCTAACAGATGACATAGACACGTGTTTCGTCCTACCAGGACTCATCAGTATGCATCGTCTGTTTGACACCCCAGTGGAATGAACCAGCTACCCTAAGACAGTCTGTCTGGGTTATATTGTGGTGAACCCATTAAAATAAAAAACTATTTAAAAGACAAAGAACCACTGTGCGCAAACACTGAGGCAAGGGTTACCCCAAAGGGCATTTGGCTGGGAAGCCAAGTTTCAAGAAAATATAAAATCACACATGCCCACACAATGCAAAGCATCATGGGCTGCATATGCAAATCACCACAGAATGTTATGCTGGTTCAACTTTAAGTAGAATTGCATGGTGCCGAAAGGCCTCTCACACAATTTGTAAAGGGTGCTAACAGGTGACATAGACATGTGTTTCGTCCTACCAGAACTCATCAGTATGCCTCGTCTGTTTGACACCCCAGTGGAATGAACCAGCTACCCTAAGACAGTCTGTCTTCATGTTGCCTCTGATGCTCATGCTCCTCACGGTCTGCCTCTCGCTGTTCATGGTCCACCTCTCGCCATTCTTGTGCCCTCTTCTCCTCTGCAGCTTGCTGGTGCTCACGCTCCTCACTCTCAGTGTATCTCTGTTCTTGCTCTGTCGCTCGGTGTTCTCACTCTGCCTCTCAGCATTCTTGCTCTGCCTCCCTCTGTTCTTGGTCCCTCTCCTCTGGAACTCCAGCTCTATTCTGCGCAACTCAATTTGCAGCCTGAGTACTTCTGGATCCAGGATACTGGTGACCTTCCCCTGCTGCTGCTGTGGCCCTTCACTGACAGTGGCCTTGCTGTCATCCTCACCGGATCTGGACACTGCACTGTCCACTAGCCCTGCCACACTCAAGGTTCAGTCCTTTTCAGTCACAGTCTGTGACTCAATGCTGTGGGTATCTGCTACCATCAGGGCATCTACGAGGTTCTGTTTGGTGGCTTTCACCTTAAACAGGACTCCTCTGTCCCCACACAACTGCTTTAAGTAGTCTACAGTGTGCCTGCTGTAGTTGGAAGCCATCTTCTTCCCTAACTATGGCTACTCTGACTTGCACTTTAGAAAAAAATAAAACTGGTAGGAACTTGACTATCTGCAAGTGATATAGTTCTGTCTTCATTTAAAAAAAATATTACTGCCCATTTTCTTTTTGCAAGTGAGCTAACAGTCTTAAGCAGACACACTGAACAATCAGAGCTTGTAATGCCAACATTTTTCTCACCGCTACCAACCAATCTGTCACAACCCCACTCAGCAGGACAGGCCCTCTGCTCCTACAGTGCCAACCTTCGAGCGTAGTACTGTGAACAGTTAACACAACAGGGTAACCCTCCTGTTTGTTTTGTGAGTTAGAATCAACCTTTGGTCTCAGCTCTGGAGGGATTCAAACTGTGAACCTCCTGCTAGTGTACCCAATGTACAGGCTCAGATAATTCTGCTCTTCAGTGGGCCCAGATATCTTTCGCCTATGGGCACCTAACCAGGTGTACAAAATTAACCCTTAAAAACTCTAATAAAGACCTCAGATTACTCTTACGTTTTCCCAGTTTGGTATTACCATATAAGCTCATGCACAGTGTTGTCACACTCTTAACCATCCACGCATCACAGGCAAAAACAGAAGGACTTGTAAGACACAAATAGTCTATTAAATAATGAGATGTTTACTTGAAAATAGATAAAAATGCAAAGTGTAAATACAGAATCATATATCACAAAAACATACAATCACTTAAAAAAAACACAAGATTTTAAAAGTGCAATTTCCTACCACCAGACAATTAGACTTGATCTATCTAATGTATCTCTTACAGTGCTGCTAACATGTTGTAGCTTTCAGAGTCCAAACATGTGTGTCTAAAGGAAAACAGAATACAGTTTAAAAACTGGCTTTGCCAACCTCTTTGCATGAGGTCACCTAGCTCCTCCCTGTCAGAATATAAAAAAATCATACCAATAGGCTGTCTTATTCAGAAGGTAAATTAAAATTCTGTGACCTCAGCAAAACTCTTTTTTTAAATGAATTTATTTGATCTTATGAGCAACTTCCCCTTTCCAAGACATCAAAGGACTTGTTATGACTCTGCCAGATCTCACAGAGGTGCAACATTCTTTGTATCACCATGTGAAATTAACTGTGTTTCCTCTGAACGTCATAAAAGTTTATGATCTATCTTGGCAGCTGGCAAGCTGCAATTAGTCACATAAACAGGAGATCCTTAATTTTAAGTCTCTTCTAGCCTGTAATTATCTCTTGGCTTTCATCTTAAACTTGGAGTGGATGTTAACCCACCGGCTATCTCAGCATGCCTCATGAGAGACACTCAATAACATGTTTTCATTTTACAAAAAATATAGATTAATCAGAACCAGCTGTCCAAGTGTCACACTGAGCAGTGAGTAGAGTGCTCAGTTCAGTTACTTTTAATTTACCTGCAGTCTGTTTTTGGAGTGGTTTACTGATACCCCTAGGTACAGCCTTTAGGTTGTTTGGCTGTACAAGGGACAGAGCAGCTGGTGCAGCAGTCTAGTAGATAGACAGTACTGTTCAGGAGAAGGCTACAGTTGTGGGTAGCATTTATTGCCATCACAGCCTAGGTAGAGGTCCGGTGTGGCAGGAGCCATAAGGAAATGGGCTAGTCTCTGGGGAAGTCACAATTCTGGACACCTTGAGGCTGAGGCCTTGGATGCTGCTGGGTGGCTGTAGGCAGGATAAGTGGCACTGGGGAAATGGTGCAAAACAGCATGCAGAGCATTAGAGAGATTTTTTTTCACTTTGTTTTTCTCATTTGTTGACCCACAGTTATGAGAGTGTCGGAGCACTGGAACAATCAGGGTCCTTGTATGTGGCTGTAAGCAGCCATCAGGAGCATTAAGAAACCACATAGTGAATGCTGCAGCACTGGGGTGGGTGCAGTTAATTCATGGAGCTCTGGGGACACTTAAGGCTTGGATGAATTAATTGCTGACTGTTGTTTAACTTAACAGTTGGCTGTCAATGTTGAACAGTCTTCCTTGTGACTGTCTTAGTACAGTAGGAGGGTTACAGGCTGCTGTAAAAAGCAGGAGACAGTTAATTTTTTTTCACTGTAGCCACATTCAATCTGTTCAGGCATTTGGTATACCCAATGGCGTAAACAAGTAAGATGGGATCTGGGCAGAAGATGGGCCACATTCTCCACCATGTGTGGCATTTTGGTGTTGGTCTGCCACTAATGACCCTTATCTTCTTTCTGTTCTGCCAGACCCATCTGTTGCTGCTGTATTGGTGGTCTTGCTGCTGGACCATGCAAATAAATTGATGGATGCATAAAATAATGAATAAAGGTTGTTTATTCTGTACAGCAGGAATCCTGTGCTCTTCATGATGTCTAGCCCCAGACTGACAGACTGACTGACAGAAAATCTAAGGGGTTTCTTAGGAGCCCCTGCTAACATTGCAACATTGTACTGCGAGCACTTAAAGGGATGGCAGCTGGCATTAGCCCCATACATAAGTGTACTCCACAGTATATAATGCATCTATTAATACTGCCGCTTCCTTTTTTGATAACATGCTTTAAAAACAAACTAAAATGCAGGCAATATCTTGTTTTATATATTTTTAGGCAGCAAGTCTATCTAAGCAGGACAAATGAAGTAAGCAGAGTTTATGTATCTATGGTTGAGATTGATTCAAATAATCAATTGAGGCTTTAGCATCTAGTGTTTTTAATATTTTTAAAATGTATTCAGTAAGGGCAACGTTTGATTTTACCTAACAACATATATTTTCTCATGTTTATCAGGAACTTTGACTGGATTACATTGCAATGTTGATAACCTCACAATACTGGTACAGTAAATAGTAGGTGTTCAATTTAACAAAATTCTAAAAAAAATCTGTATATATCTTTTGAAGAAGTTCATTTGCAATGTATTTGAATACAGACTGACACATTGCATAAATGTGACCATATGTTTTCTAACACTTCTGTTTTACCTGTTAATTATTTAAGTAATTATGAAACACCTTAAATTTGAGAAGAATGCTAAACTCCAGATTTGATATGTATTACACTGCTGAATGAAGCTCAAAGATCCTTTTTCCATGTTTTTTTAATGAAATTGTTTTAAACTGCAACATTAATTAGTGTACATATAGATTGTCTCCATATATTCACTGCTGCCTATTTATTTTATTTTGCCACATGTAAGTATACGTTTACTTTATTAATTTAAATTTTTCTAAATTTTGTAGACAAATACCAATTTTCCCGAAGAAGGAAATTTAATTCTCTGAAATGTTGGATATATCTGGTATTGTTTCTGTTGCTGTAATAAAAATATGAAGAATTAATATTGTGGTGAGGGGGGTCATTTTTCCAATCCTTGTAATTAATTAATTAGATAGTTTTATATATTATGGTGGCTGGATCAGGATGCTGGTTTTAATTTTATATCTTATGTATATTTTAAAATTGTTGTACTTATTTTGATTGTGAAGAGCTCCGAGTCCCTGGAAAGGAGTGCTATATAAATAAAGTATCTATCTATCTTGTATTTTGTATATAATGCAAAACTGAGATGACAGGATGCTATACTTCCAAAAATTCAGCTTCTTGTCTTTTTCTGTGTCTTAGACCAAATGCTTGATCAATAAAACCAAAAAAATTTTTGAAATTCGATGTCAGATCAGATTCTAAGACACTATGATAATCCTTGTCTCCCAGTATCTATTAGCCTCCTTCACATGGTCAGTTCTGTTAAGAACTACTATGTTGCTCCCTTGTCTGATTTTCTAAATATCTGATGACCCATATTTTCAGAGAGTCCAGGATTTCATGTTCCTGTTGACTAAAATTACCATACCGCTTATTTTGTTCCTTCTGGAATAACTGATTAGTTTCATATAATGGTACCTTTTGTTTGGACAAATTCACTGTTGGATCAAAAGGTTCATCTGTAAATAAAAAAAAAACAGATTTAAGGTTTAAATAATACAGCACACAAACCCCGATTATATTCATCAGAAAAGTTCCATCTTCATTCATACGATCTGTGCTAATACGTGCATCATGGGATTCACCTATATAGTCCCTAATCAAATAATCTTTTTGTTTAACTTGTCCCTGTGGCCAACTTGCAATGTCCAATTCAATCTCCTGGCTTCCATTTTCATTTGTTTCTAGATCATTCTCATTAATGACTGATATCAAATATGATAGATCATCACCATCTGTATTCTGTTCTTCTAATATTAGCTATAATTATTAAATCCCATGGTGTTATTTGCACAAAACAGTCTAGCAAATGACTTTAAACAGTTCCACTTGTGTGCTGTTGAATAGGACTCAGTAAATTCAACTGATGTTGATTACTTCTTTATGGAAAATGTCTCTGTTCCTGAAGAAGGTATTTTATCAAGCCTGAGGCTGTGTGTATCTCACAGTTGTTCAGCATATTCCTCCAAGCTTGCTACATTGTACCAAAGACTAATTTCTAGAATTAAAGGTCTTTCTAATTGGGCAAATTGTTGTTTCAGTTCACTTGTATTAGAAGTAGTTAGGCTACTTACAGTACTCAGCTTGCTTTTAAGTTGTTGATGTTTGTTAGTAACATCTTCTGTACCAACATGGAATTTGTGACCTTTGCCAACGTACACTTGCAGTTGCCACTTCTTTGTCACTCATAGTTCTGCTAAAATAGAAAATGCTAGTACATTTGTAAAAAGGAAGAACAGTTTTCTCAATGGCCTGCAAAAGTTCCTGAGAATGCTACAATTTTGCCGGCAGTAAGCTGTGTGATTTACAGCACTAAAAAAAAAAAATTCCCTGAATGACTGGCTATCATGATGTTCAAACCTACTGCCCATGCTAATTCTAACTCTATAACAAAGTGTACCACACGCTTTAGTCAGGGCAGTGCCGTGAACAAAGGCTAGCATTTTAAACACAAAAATAGCAGTGCACACAAATAAATCAACTTAAATCACAGATTGCATTCTTTATTTTACAAAATGCTGGTGAAAATAACCCAAGCACTCCCAGGACTATGGATCTCTTGACCCCTTTGTCAGGGGTTTAGTGCAAACAAGTGGAAAACTAATTTTTATACACACGTAAAAATGTGGGCATGACTGATAAATGCCATAGGACTCAACATGGATCCCAACTTCTCTTCACACACCCATTAAACCTTGCTTGCCATTCCCTCCAGGGACATTGATATCCTATCAGACATACCACATCAAGGATAAGCCCCACCACAGGGAGAGTTGTTGAAGCTATTAACAGCCCCACATTTGTGAAACGGTGTTACACTAGACTTTCTAGTTACCATAAGTAATAAATTGCATTAGGAGGAGGACTGAAGTGTTGGGAGATTTTAGTTGTATCACCCAAATCTGCCAAAAATTAGTTTTTTTGGCAATCCAAAATGCATCAAATAATTTATCCCTGGTCTTTTTTTTCTCTTCCCCTGGTAGGCAGTGCCTCCATCTTGACCATCCCCCCCAGCCAATCACCCAGCTTCCAGTGGACTTACCAGTTTCTCCCCATCTGCCTCTGCCTTGCCCCCCCCATGGTAGGATGTGACAGGACCCCCAAGTGCCACAGACCAGGATCTGGTTCTTGGGGAGGCTACCATGTCACCGCAGTGCAGGGCCTGTGAAAGTTCAATCCTTTACTCTGATCTGCCCTGCCCATATTCCATTTTCTCCACTCCATCAAGACACCAGCCTTGCTGACACAAGCAGACATGCAAGCAAGGTGCTCATCAAGCGCTGGCATCTCCCCTCCCACTGAGCTGTTCCCTGGTGTACTGCCACCTATTGTCACCCAGGTGGCAGTTGTGCACCAGATCTGGCTACCCTTCCGCCACAGGAGGATGCTTGATCCCCCCTCCCAGCTGATCCCGATGACTTGGGCTCATCTTTGAACCTGGGTCACCGGTGTTGTGAGCAGTAGTGTTACCACTGTGCTGATGGGCCAGCTACTGCTGACCTTTAAATAATAATGCAACTGCCCACTGGGGGCTTATCTTTAGGGCTCTGTGCATTCACATAAGCCTCCATGTTGCAGGGTGTGAAGTATAACACATGACAAACAGAAGTAAGGTTCAACACACCACAGCATGGTTTTATAGTACAAAAAAAGAAACAATAAATAAAAGTAATAAACTAAAAAAAAAATATAGCACAATGCTATTTTCAAATAAGATATTCGGTCTTAGACAAAACACAGTGCTTTAAGCTTTTCCTTCTGTGGTGTCCCAGGCACCCACTTAGCTCGTAGGTCCTCCTCTTGCCTAGTCCTCAGGCAAGTGGGACTAACTCAGGCTAATCTGAATGTATCTATTTTCTGAGGGTTTTTTGTACCCCTCCCACTTAGCAGAAATGCCACCCCTTTTTATAATTAGCATGTTTAAGGTGCACAGCCAAACCTATACAAAAAATAAAAGGTTGTTTCTAAGCCTTTGTTACTTCAATAATCATTTCCTTTTAAAACAAGTAACATACAACATAGTCCTAGTCAGTAAATGAGCTTTGCATACTTAATTAGTATTAATGCCTGTTAGCTCTTCCTTCCAAACAGTATGACTTGCATTAATTTTGGTATAAAAGCAGGCCACTAGGGGCAGCTATCCCCCTATCGAGAAGAGTCTTATGAATCCCTCCTACAGGTCAGTTCTACATATTATCAGTCTGCTGGCATTTATATATATATATATATATATATATATATGTATATATATATATATATACAGTATATATATATATTTTTATTTACATCTTACAGCCCCCTAAAACCATTTGTCAGTGCTCAGTACTAAGAGGGGCACCTTCAGAGACTTGTGGTGTCTCTACTTATTTATTTATTTGTTGACTGGATAAGTACACTGGTCCAGTGGATCTTTTTCAGGCACAACCCTGGCCATCAAGATGGCACACAAAAAGTACAATATATGAGATATAAGCATTGGTACATCACAAAAAGAATTCTGATTCTACACAGTACAGAACAGAGGGAGTGTGGGAAATAAACAACTATCAACTTTTAACATTTAACCCAATGCACAGATACAAAAATAGAGCACCCCAACCCCATCAGATAGTTCCAGGCTATACAACATTTATAACTTCAGATAGTCGGGCTGCATTCTCACTGTATCAGTAGTGACTGGACCAGAGAACTACATTTTATTCCCCTTCTCAGGGCTAGCTTTCTAATACATTCACATGCTTAGATGCAATGGAATGGATTTTGGTGGGCTAGCACTTGCAGTCTGCATTTGCAATTAAGGTCTTCCAAAATTGCAATTTGAAGGTGTTAGAGGTGGGTTAATTACTGAAGCTCAGCTGGGAGAGAGTTCCAGAACCTAGGTGCATCACTGGAAAAAGCTCTCTGCCCCATGGCTGTTGTTATTTTGGGGAATTCAAGGAGTAGACACGAGGAGGACCTGCGCTTTTGTAGGACCAGTTGCGTCATAATCATGCCCAAGAGTGGTGAGTCAGCGCCATTGCAGAGTGCCTTACAAATGAAGGTCCCATACAGGAGATCCCTACGGGCTTGAGGGGGCAGCTACCCTAAGGATTTGTATAGATTGCAGAGGTGTGTATTATATGGAGCCAGGGAGACAAACCTGCATATTTTATTTATTTATTTATTTAGTTTTTGTTGACCGGGTAAGTGCACTAGACAAATTCTGCCTATTTTCAGGCACAACCCAGGGGAAGGGGATACAGATGAACGTCAACTGACCTTGAGCCACAGTAAGCTGTTGGTGGTATTTTTAGTGAATGTGTTTTTATATGTAGTGCTCAGTCTAGTAAGAAGCTTCACCGAGATGGGGTGTAGGATAGGGGAGCAGTATTCTGGGACTGGGATGAGGGTGCTCCGTCCTATTGCCAGCCTAGCATCAGGCGATAGTAAATGCTTCACATGGTAGCAAGCCCCCAGCCCCTGATTCAGCCTTTTAACAGTCTGTCCCACATGAGAGTCAAAGGTGAGTGAGGGATCCAGGGTGAGTGACCCCTAGATATTTTATATATCTTTATATAGTTTTCTGTTCTTTGTATTTGTCTGAGCCCCTTTATTTTATTGTATTAGAAATTATTTTGGGGCACCGGTGATGTTTCTGTCCTACCTTGAAAACCAGTGGCTTGGTTATTCTAGTGGAGTGACTTTATCAGTGAAAGTAAAAGTGGATCTGCTCTGCATATGTTGCACCACACAGAAAAGGGAGAGGAGAAGCATGATGTGAGAGCATGCTCCTCTCTTAGTTATTTATTTATTTCTCTTTTATTCTTTTAATTTTCCTTCTACAGAGGAAGGCACATTTTTTAAGAGTTACAAGTGGAGTGGCTTAGACCATGAAAAGGGCAAGTGAAAAGCCACTCTGCTCCCTGCTGCATCAGAGAACGCTGGCTCTGAGAGGGGCGCGAGAGTGAGGAGCGAGTGCGCTCCTCACGCACAGGAAAACCTATTTTTTCTGGGCTTAACTTTAACATGTTTATAAGCCAGCTAAACCTCCATGCATTTATTTAAAAGAAATGGTCTGGCAGGAAATTTCTCTACATAAGGGCAAATGGAGAACTTATTGGTCACGAAGCAGCAGGCTGAACTGCAAATGAAAGTAATAGCCATTCTGTGACAAACTCTGTGATTTAAGAAATAAGGGTCTCTGCTACCCAGTATCAGTTTAATTTATATCAAGGCAATATCATATAGCTTTCCCCAGAATAGAATAAAATTCTGTCTTCAAAACACAAAAGCAAATAGGGAATTTATTATTTTTTTATTGAAAATTGGGGGAGCTGTTTTATATGGAGAGGCATAAGCAACAAAGCGTGAAAGGAAAGTAATTCCATTCTATTTTACAGCTCCATAGTCCTTATTTGGTTGGGCACTTGCTTTCAAACAACAATGGATTTATTTTTTATAAAGCATTTTGCTCTTTATGGCATCAAAGCCTTTTCCTCAAATTCATTCTATCTAGCCAACAGGCTTTGTAGGACCATTTCATTTTAAACATACATTTCTTTTTATACCAACACATGGCATTTTTGTAGGTAGTTGGAAATGCCTCATAAATCCTAACAGTACATGTATTCCTTATTTAAGACACACAAGCACTTAATTCTTAACATAATTATTTCAAGTCATAAAACAGTACTTTATGCACGTTATTCAAAATCCAGCAAGAAACTTGGCAATTTCTTATTCATATAGCCATATCTGTTTTTCTTTCATACCCAGCAAGGTCATGGGAGTTCATAGTGAGGGACGGAATGGTGAAACGGTAATATAGCAAGATGAGAAAAGATTTAGAGAGAATAAGACAAGACTGTCATAGGTGGCCAACCTACATCAGATTTTAAAAAAGAACAGGATACTTTTTTTTAGGAAGTACTATTGTGCAACAGATTTAAAGATCAGAAAAAAATATATAGGAAAGTCATCCCTCTACTCAAACATTGCTTCAGTTAGACCACAGTTCTACCATGCTCCACTAATGGGGGAAGTGAATCAGGACTATTGACTTAATCAGGAATTCCCTGATTGTTGCCCCAACCAAACCAAACACTGAAGTGCACCCACTGAAGACATGTCTGGGGCACAGAGAAATGATTGTAAGCATGGAGTTGTGTAAATAAAGCTAGGAAAGACTGCCTTTAGCTAGACTTTAAATCTGGCATCCATCTTTGTCACCTCAGACCTGAATCAGCATGGTAATGGGGTCAGAGGATGACTGGTCAGCCTATCGGGCTTGACATGCCTGTGGAGGGAGCTAACAAGGGATCACGGACTTGTGACAGATCGCATTAGTTCAAACACATTGGAAGCAACCAATCACCTGCTGAGTGATGGGCATCCAGATCTGTTGTGATCTGTGAGTGATTGACAGCTTTGACAGCCAGCTGAGAGCTGTGATTCCTCCGTGAACAGTAGGAGTGTTCCAAAACTTGGTCAGTTTGTGTGAGACTGTTAAAGGGTACAGGAATGATGCTGTGCTGTTGGAAGAGACAGCTTTCTAATACTAAAGTGTGAAAGAGACAGACCACATATCCACCAGAGAAAGAGAGAAACCAGGAAGATTTCCTGTTGATACAGAAAAGAAGATAGTCACATGTGTGAACAGCACAAGCTGAAGCTGTGAAGTTCAAAGCCAAGAAACTGACAGCATTTGCTGCACTGCAGTCCCAAACTGCCTGAGTTTTCACATTCAGGCATTTTTGGGCTATAGTGCAGCAAATGCTATGAAGTTTCTCTGTGTCTGGGAAGCAACCCAGCCAGTATCACTACTTGGTGCTGATCATTGTAGTATACTAGGGACTGGATGCCAAGACATAAGCAGTGACTTGAGAAAACACGAGGAGTGATCAAGGGTATGGCAGCTGGATTTCAATGCAAAAAACTGCAAAATAATGCATTTGGAGCACATAAACCCAGGGGCAGAGTACAAAATTGGATGGGTGTGGTACTGATGATCATCAAGCAGGGAAGAGACCTGGGGTGCTCTTATCAGAGGACCTAAAGGTGGCCAGGCAGTGTGACGAGGCAGTTGGGGGGGGACAAGTGGGATGCTGGGGTGCATAGGGAGGGGTATCACCAGCAGAAAGAGAGAGGTGGCATTGCCTCTGTATAGATCGCTAGTAAGACCCCACCTAGAGCACTGAGTCAAGTTCTGGAGACCACATCTCAGAAAGGACATAGTGTGGAAGCAGTCCAGAGAAGGGCAACTAAAATGGTGCAGGGTCTGCATCAGAAGCCCTGTGAGGAGAAATTAAAGGAACAAAATATGTACACTCTGGAAGAGAGTGGGGATATGAGAGAGACCTTTAAATACATCACTGGGATAAACAAGGTACAAGACGGAAGTATTTTTTCAGAAAAAAAGGTACTCAAAGGCAAGAGGGAATGATAAAAAACTGGAGGGGGATACATTCAGGAGAGATGTGAGGAAGTACTTCTTCACAGAAAGAGTGGTGGATTTCTGGAACAGCCTTCCAGTGGAGGTGGAAGGGCAAAAAACTGGTGGGGTTCAAGAATGGATGAGCTAGGTATATGGGTATCTTCGAGAAAGGGAAGATGGAGTAAATGGACCAGAAACCAAACAGGACCTCCGGTGATACTATAGGCAGGGAGGAAAGAGCAGACCAGGTGGGCCAAGTTGTCCTTATCTGCCTGTAAATTCTAGGTATCTATGTTTCTGTATTTCATGGTGTGCTGGTCTGATGTGGTTCGGGTTTCACAAGCTGAAGCTTCCCTGTGTTAAAGAAGATGATCTTATGCTATGTGTAGAGATTAGGAAAGCCTGACTGGACCTGCAGAAGACAGCTGTTCATTCTCACCAGCTGACATCAGAGGCGCTCTTTGGAAATGCAAGCTGAAATTGCCAGAAAAGGATTCCTTGCTGCACCACTACACTCTGTGCACTGAGAAAATTCTCACTGGACTGGGTAAACTATAAGTAATTCAGGGATTGCCCCTGAATTATCACCACTGTAGCTTAGTTAAGTGGGACGTTCCTGGCTGGGAATACAAAAAACCCATTTTGTGGTTATAAGATTTGCAACCAAGTAAAGTATTTAAAGTTCTACATACACCACTGCAAGTGTCTGGACAGTGACTGGCTATGGTTCTGCACCAGTTCTACAGGTGGGTATCTACCCAGTAACTATAAAATTAAGACAGCTTCTTTGTAATCAGGGGATGCATTTGACTGGTACCAGTAAGGGTAGGTAGACCTAGACAGTACAGTCCAGCATGTGTGATTAGAGTGTGAGCTGTGGGGTGGGCCACCGAAGACATTACGGGGGCCGGGGTTATGTACGGTATCTTGATTATTTGACTACACCTAGGAGGGTGATGGGAGAGCATCCAGGACTACCACATACTGTATTTTAGATTGTGCCTAGATGGACACTGGAAAATGAGCCAGGAAATACCATACCTTTCTTACCTCATTGTATAACCCTTTCTTTTTACCACTCAGGCCTGATCCTGACCCTAATAAAGCCCCTGTTACTTTTTTGTTCAGAATTACAGCCTGGGCATTTATAATTTTTAAAGTGTTAAGTTGCTTGCTGTTACATGAGGTCCCTGCACCCTAATTGGTACCCTCAGAGGTACACCGTAGACAGCTAGCACTTAAGTATATGTTATACTAACATATAGGGCTATGGGCATCTACCGTACAAGAGTAGATGTCAGGATATGAATGCATATTGTTGTAACACACTTTGCTTGCTAATATATATATTCTGCTATGTATTTTCTGTGTATTTCTTACTTGTAAGATGCCAAGACACCTGTGTCCTTGGAGTAATCATAATATGTAAGAAGGCATTGCCACCTTTTGGTGATTTGTACCACTACACTGAGTTATGTAAGACTCTGTATAAGAACTCTTTTGTTCTCAAACTGATGACTTTACAGAATTGTATAATGTTATCTTGGACCGTGGAGCCACCTCTAATTTAGCCAATAGGGCTCATCTCTGTAACTAGAAATGTTTCTATCATACGGTAACCATAGTAATTATCATAGGTATATAATGTAATGCACAAGCCTTATACCTCGGAGACCTGAGAGACCCCAAGAGATACAGAGAAACCTCGAGGTGTAGGGAACGCTTAGCACTGGCTTCCGGTTCGTATTGGTAAGAACTGCTTAGGGCAACTGTGATTTATCCTTTTGGTAGTAATAAACTTGTTTATTACTCTAATGCAACGTGTCTGTGATTACTTGCATTCCCAATATCGTCAAGAATCTGAAAGTGAGGTTTGGACCTCCTAACAAATTGGCGACCGTGTGCAGGCGATATTTGGTGTTTGTAAGTTTTCACTTGTTGCTTAAACTTTTCCCTTTCCCACGGGGACAGTAGGTGTACACTCCCGTATCACCTCTCTCATTTTTGAACCAGTTTGTAGTAACTTGCAAAGTCTGGCTGTCTTTTCAGGTGTGGTCGATGCCATCTTGACCCACTCCATACCAGCTTTGCATTGCAAGCCTACAACTTACACAGTAGCCCGGCTGTGTATAAAGTGCTCACACTGTGGATCAATACACAGCACGGTGCCCTTTTCACAGTTTGAATTTTCGTTCCCTCCCATACAATGGCCACTGTATCAAATATCTGCGCAGAACTGAGACTCGATGTCTCGAACTTCCTTGCCTCCCATGGAGGATGGGCTGACTTCGCGCGGGACGCAAGTCAATCCAAAAACCCTATGCTGGGGATTTCAACCCAGTATACAGAGACGAGGCAATCAGCCAATAAGCGTCATGCTAAAAGGTTGATGGTCACGGCTCTCTACGCTGCTTTGGAAGCCTCCGAAGTGAGATTTCGAACCCTTGATCTGCAGAGTTCATCTCTTAAGCAACAGATGGATTTGCAGGAAACAGAATGTATAAGACTGCAGCAGAACTTGGAGTCTGAACTCCAGACTCTGCGAAATGAAAAGGATTCACTATTGTATCATTCAGCTCAAGCTGGAGAACAGGAACTGTGTATGTTGAAGCAAGAGTATGAAAGTTTGAGACAGGAGAAGTGTCAGGCAGTACAAATTAATGATTTGCTGAGTGCTGTGAATGCTCAGTTGAGTGATGAAATGGGTGAGCTGCAGGACGAGATAAACCAGGTACGTAATGATTTAGAAGTGTCTATCAGGGACAATCGCAAATTGATCGCCGATATAGAGTGTTGCAAAAGCAAGATGAGGTTGATATGGATGTTGCAAGTGTGAGTCACAATGAATGTAGAACTAAGATGGAGAAACTGCACCATCAGCAAGAGGATCTGACTGGACATGTTAAGGCAATGGGAGGCGTAGCCCCTGCCATTCATTCGTCATCAGAAGGGGAGTTATCTGATGACGACATTTCACAGTACAATGCCCAGTCACACCCCTACTATGGCTCAGAGACCCCACCCAGCCATCCACAACATGGCAAGTCCCCACCCCCAATTCCCCATGTCATACGTCGTCAATGTTGTGAAGCTCATCATGGGAGACTCCAACATGACGGCCCCCATGATGGGGGAAGCAAGCCCAAGCCTGGTCCCGATGGCACCTCCAGTAGCTGTTATTAATGTGGAAGACAGGCAGGAGATAGAAAATATGATTAAAACTGTGATAGGCAACGTACCTCTTCCCGAGAGAAGTAAACGGGCTATTAAAACCCAGATTATGCAGCTTCTGCAAGAGGCTGGCACTCAGGAAGGTATTGTCTGCACTGTGGCTGAAGCTGCAGCTTGGGCTGCCCTGGATGGCACTCGAGACAATCTACCTTTGCCTGATCGACCCAGTAATCCCCTACAAATAGCCTACTCTGTTCAGCAAATTGCTGACAGCATCGGTCGGATGAATCTGTCCGAAAACCTCAGCTGTCACTTGGAAAAGGTGCTTTCCAAATGCGAGATGCTTAGCCTCACTGCAGAATATCCGGTCCAAATACTACGCCAGACCATCAATCCTGGTTTTGGGCCAAACTCCCCGATGCTGCTCGCCAGGATGAGAACGCTACCTTTGACGAGGTTGCAGCTGAGCTCATTTCTGCTCACAGCCCAGGTGTAGTAGGAGTGATGCTTGCATATCCTGTGAAACAGAATGCAAAGGACAGCAACTTACCACCAGAGACTCTGGATGGCCTACTGAGTAGGAAAGCACTTGGCACAAGAAGCTGCGGATGTAGATCTTATTGAATATAAGACCCTGTTCCTTAAGAACATGATTTCAGCAGTAAGAGAAAAGGTAGAGCCAACCACCTACCCCAATACAGATAGGTGTGCCGACATCCTTCGGAAAACTGAAAGAGTGTATCAATTCTATATCTGTGATCTGGGCTTCGGTTCCAAAAAGGTAGCCGCCATGGAGTCCGCTCCGGAGGCCATGATGCACTACACAGTGGAAGGGCAGGCCCAACACCAACAGGCCCAACATCAGCAAGCTCCTCCAGCTGATAATCAATTCTCCCAACAGGCCTATCAACAACAACCGCAACAGCAACAACAATGGGGTGGGAACTGGAATTGGCATAAGAATAGGAAGCATAAAGGTAGAGGTAAACCACAGCAGCAGAGAACAGGCCCTTCATATAGGGAGATAGCTGAAGAGAATCAGAAATTCCGAGAGCTCATGGGACAAGTACGCTCTGTGGTGGATGCTGTTCCCACACAGGCCCTTGCGGCAGTACAACCGGCAACCCAGGGCCCCAACCAGCCATGGAGACACTGGCAGTACAGGCCCTCAGGCCTACCCAGGCCTGAACCCAGAAGCTTCTTCCTATATAGCATCAGTGCAACATGGTGAAGTGATTCACATGAGCCAGGCCCAACCTCTACATGCTTCCGGCAGTACAGATTGACAATTACAGGCCCCAGTCTGAATTGTAAACAAGCTAGTCTTGGATACAAATGGAAGGCCCTGCACCAAGGCCGAGGTCGGGGGCCACCTACTAGTAGTTTTGTTAGATACAGGTGCAGCTGTATTTGTGCTACATGATGAACACCTGGACACATCCCCTTGGCCCACCGGATGGAGGACCAACATGTCAGGAGTTGATGGTACTAGGCTACTTGTGTACTGTTCTCTACCCCTACCGGTGGAGCTAGGCCATCCAAAGGCCTCACACACTTTCCAACTAATGAAACTACACCATCATCCTAGTATCATAGGGATTGACTTCCTTGCACCACACGGCTGTGTGGTGGACCTAGCTAACATGCTGTTGATACAGATTCAGGGTCAATATCATACCATTTTGATTCCTGATTCACACGTTGTGGCAACGATATCCGCCAATGAGAAAGAGTATGACGTCATAGATTTGTTCAAGAATCATGAATTTTTCCCAAAACTGCTCCCTATTTTGCAACAACACTTGGAAGCATTTGCAATTAACAAGCATGACTGTCATAGAATGCACACTGTCATTGAAGTGCCAGGCTCAGCACATGGGAGGGAAAGGCAATATCCTTTCCCAACTGAGGCCTTACCTTCCCTCAGAGAAACAATCAAGTCACTCCTCAAGCAAGGGGTAATCAGAACTTGTGTTTCCACTTCCAGCTCCCTAGTGTGGCCCGTGAAGAAACCTACAGGTGTCTGGAGACTTACTATTGACTACAGGAAACTAAATCAGGTCACCCCTAATTGTTCTCCAACTGTGGCATCAGCACCAGATGTGCTATGACTTCTGACCCCTGATTTGAAATGGTTCAGTGCCCTGGACATCTTCAATGGTTTCTGGTCATTGCCATTGGCCCTTAAGAGTCAATATAAGTTTGCCTTCACCTTTGAAGGAAGACAGTACACGTGGACTTGCTTGCCACAAGGATTCCATAACAGTCCATCCCTGTTCTATCTCCACATGATGGATGCCCTCGAGAGTTTCTTTACTCTCCAATGTCTCTTGCAATATGTGGACAACCTGCTGCTGGCAACAGCCACACAGGAACAACATTTGGATCTCTTGGATGAACTACTGACTCTTATTCAGAGAGCAGGCTTGAAATGTAACCCAGCAAAAGCACAATTATGTCAGAAAGAGGCACTCTTTCTGGGTCTAAAAATAACTGACCAAGGTCGAAGCCCTACCTGGAAGAAGGTACAGGGATTGCAAGACTTGCCATTACCCACCAGTGTGGAAACTCTTCAAAGGTTTCTAGGTATGGTGAATTATTCGAGAGATTTTATTTGTGATTTTGCTCAGAAAGCTGCTCCTCTGTATGAATTACTCAAAAAGGATGTACCCTGGACTTGGGGCCCTATACACACCCAGGCTGTGACGTCACTGAAGCAGGCCTTGGCCTCCACCCCAGCTCTGGTCAACCCCAATCCAGCACTACCATTCCATCTGGAATGTGCCACCTCTGACATTGCCATGTCCGCAGTGCTGGCTCAGAAGGTGCATGGCACCTTGAAACCCATTGCATATGCCTCACAGCTCTTGACCCCAGTGGAACAGAAGTATGGCCTTTGTGAAAGGAACCTTCTGGCCACCTACTGGGCTGTCAAGCACTTCCTGTATATCACTGGGTACTCACCACTGATCATCAACACCAACCACACCCCAACCACCTTTCTGCTCTCAGATAGAGTGAAGGATGGGTCAGTCTCTTAACACCAGACTGACACACTGGTCACTACTTCTCCAGGACAGAGACATACAGGTACAACCGACTAAAGTTCCATATATGTTAGCTCATGGCCTCCTTTTCCAGGGAGAACCCCATGACTGTACACTACAGTCACCTGATCTTCCAGATCCAGGTCCTTTCCTCCCTGCCATGCCACAAATACTTGACAACACTTCTTTGTGCCGTGTCTTTACTGATGGTTCAGCATCCTACTATCAGGGAGAATAAATTGCAGGGATGGGCATTCTAGTGATTTACCCTTATGGTAACACTGTCAAAATATCTAAGCGCTGTAGTGTAGCATCTTCACAATATGCAGAAATGGCAACGGTAGCCTGTGCCCTCGAGTTCATCCAGCATGGAACCGAGGATAGCATCATTTTTACAGACTCTAACTGGGTTTGTTGTTCTCTTACAGAATTTCTTCCCTTCTGGCAGAAGAACTCCTTCCTCTCCTCTGATGGCAGCCCAGTAAAATACAAAGAATTGGTAATATGCATACATTCACTGGCACAAAAATTTGCACACAAACTCTATGTACACAAAGTCAAAGCCCAATCTCTCCCTGACCCCTACCATGCCTTCACTGACACAGCAGATACCCTTACTAAGGAAGGGGCCCGAGGGGAGGACGTCTGGATGATGGACCATCCAGAGGCTAATGCAGCTGTACACATTACAGCACTCAGGAAGAAACCTGAACTTTTTTACCCCTTGGACCTCTCTGCAGCCCAGCATTTTGACACCAAACTTAAAGAGGTGTTCAGATTCCTTGACAAAGGTACTGAAGAGAAACTTCCCACACATAACCCCTATCGGAGGCATGAAGGTAAGTTACGCTTGTCACCAGATGACAAGCTCATCTGGTTCCAAGCAGATGACTCCACCACCAAGTTGTGGGTAGTCCCCAGACATTTGCGATCTGAATTCTTGCACCAAGCGCCTCGTTCCTCATTACGCACCTGGGACGTGCTCTTATCAAGCCATAAACCACACCTCGTCATGTCTTATTCCTTACATAAGAGCATGCCCCAGGTGCATAATGAGGCATGAGGCGCTTGCGCCGAGTGACTTTAGCACCTGGGAAGTGCTCTTATCAAGCCATAAACCACACCTCGGAGTGTCTTATTCCACTTATAAAATGGGCTGTTTAGTAATTATTGCAAGAAAAAATGTGTAAAAAGACCATATCTATCTATCTATCTATCTATCTATCTATCTATCTATATATATATATATATATATATGGATTTAATAGAGGAAAGATTGAAAAAATTGAAAAAATAGTCCCATTTAAAGTAGGTGTTTATTGGCAGCACAGGAATTCCTACCTATTACTGAGGTACAAAGTAGAAAAATAGCACAGACTGTATGTAAAGTCTCCCTTCCTCCACAAGGCATAAACGTTTAACGTTTTTCATTTGTATTTTCAACATTAATGATTTTGTGTCTAAGGAGTGGGATTGCCGACCCACTCAGTTTCAGTTACAGCGAGTGGGCACTATACTTTCCGATGTTTTGGGTGATGCTTCTTTTGTGACCCTCCCACACACACACACACACAATACAGAAATCATTTACATTTTTAGTTTAAAGGTCTGCATTTTTTATGTTTGAGGATCAAAGACTGCAGGGGTTGGGGAACAAGACAGCACATAGAGAAACAGTGCCTCTACCCAAGCGCTTCCCGGTTTAGCGGTCGCGGTGTCAGTAAGGTATTTCATGTCTTTGTGCTTTCATTATTATTAGAACCCCTCACACAATCATTTTGGTTTCTGCTGTGTTTGGTGGCTAGAACTCACAGCAGACATTTGACTGAGGCCCACCACCCAGTTTCAGTGAGAGCAAGCATGTCACTTAGGAGCCACCGTAGACTGCCGCTTCTGGGTTCGCGCTTTTCAAAATGCAACTGACACGGAACAGAAAGTAACTTGTTTTTAGCTGTCTAATCATGATGGTAGTGGGGTCCAGTGTTACAGATGAATGTATGGGCTGTATGAAGCAGCAGACAGAATGGGGGAGAATCGGGTCTGGAGATGGTAGAGACCTTCGGAGTGTACTCGGGAGGTTTTAGCAGTAGAACAGACCACTTGAGCAGCTACGAACACTGGCAGTGAGTAAATAAAGTGTTCAAAATCTTAAACACTGTAGTTTTTGCTAGTGCAGGATCATTCTGCTTTCTGTGTCACCAGCGTCTTGCTGCAGTGTCAGCGCAGATGTGGTTCTATGGGATGCTGCTAGCTCAGGTGTGACAGTGGGAGAGCGGGCACACATTAATTTTTCTGTGTGCATCGTTTTGGTTGGCACAAGTAGTGCCAGTTGTAAAGATATGTCCTGATAAGGACACGGCTGAAGGAGGCAGTCAGCCAATCACAGTTTAGAAAATCCTTTGCCCATTTTATAACAGTTGATAACTTTCTGCTAAGCATATCTTGGTGTAGTTTCTGACTTCACCAGCTATTTTGCATGGTAAGGTTTTTTAACAATACCAACAATCATTTTTAACATGTATGTCACTCACATTCAATGAGTAACCAAGTACCACCCCCTCCCACCACCCAGACCTTTAAAAATATTTTCCCAGCACCCTGTCACCCTCTAGTTTTCACTTCCCTGAAGTCCAGAAGTTTCTTATTATAAGGTAGTAGTTTAGTATAACACATCCCTTCCCTTATGTCAAATCCTGTAACCACCCACCTTTCTCATCAGATGCCCCAACCACCAAAATCAACTGTCATCCCCGCCATACCATCCATTTAGCATACAACCTACATTCCCCCCAAGCCACCGAAGTTTAAGGATATAGCATCTAGAAATACAGAAAACCCTTCAGAGTGAAACAGTCATGATCTCTTCAGTTTTCTGCAATACATGAATGATGATATCTTCTATAGTAACACCTGACTGGCCACTTGTCAGTCAGTTAGGTGTTACGACAGGTGACAACATAATTCACTCATGTATTATTGCAGGACACTGAAGAAATCATGACTGCTCCACTGAGGGATGGTTTTCTGTATTTCTAGATGCTGTATCATTAGACCTTGGAAGCTTGGGTTGAGTAGGAAGGTTGGGTGCTTGAGGGTAGGTAGGGTGAGGGGTTGACACTTGATTTTGAGGGTCAGAGGTCTAAAAGGGTGGCTAGGGGTGGGTGGTTATGGGATTTGTTGCTGATGGGGGAAGGGATTTATTATACTAAACTACTGAATTATTATAGCCAGAAACTTTGCTGGGACTGTGGGGGGAGGGGGTGCTTGAGGGTGGCAGGGTGTGGGAAATTATTTTTAAATATCTGGGTGATAGGAAGGGGATATAACATAGTTGCAGAATAGGCGGGATGACATACATGTTAAAAAAGTTATTTTAAAAAGCACAGAACAGACTTTGTGTAGTTGTATGTCGGTGAAGTGCTAGTTCACTCAGTGATGACTACATGGTGTGGCACTTTTACCAGCACTTTTTTGGTGAAGTGCCACTACAAATAGACTTTGCCAGTTGAAGTAGGGTGAAAACTGTCAAAGTGGCACTTTGCACTACTCAAAGATGGTCATGTTCGTGAAGTTCAAGCAAAGCGAAGTTTTGTGAATTTCACACACCTCTAAACTTGGTGTCATCAGCAAACTCCATGATACAGCTACAAGCAACCCCCTTGGGATCACTTATAACTTTAGTAAATAATGTAGGTCCCAGAACCAAGCCCTGTGGAACTCCATTGGTCACCTGTTTCAGCGCCAGTTGTTTACCATTAATTATGACACCTTGACTCTTAGCTGGTAAAACATTTTTAACCATTTCATCACCCCCCAGTTATGCAATACTGCACCTAGGTTCTCTTGTTTATTAATAAATGAAATATTATTTATATAGCACTCTGACCTGGAGGTACTTGCTGTCATCCCTGGGGCTCTGGGCACTGTACAGAAAAGTCATAAAACAAATATAAACAGATAAAACTTCGGTTAGTAAATAAAGAAACAAAACAGATTGGAAGGAAATCTGCCCACCCTCCTGGAACTCCTTCTCGGACTCCTACAAGTGATCACCAGTGTCCGAAAGGCTCTCGAAGAAGCAAAAAGTGGCACCTCTGGCCAGTATTCTGGCCACTGCCTGACCTGATGGCTCTTCCTGCCCACCCTCCTAGAACTCCTTCTCAGACTCCTGTAAGTGATTACCAGCACCTGAAAGGTGCTCGAAGAAGCAAGGTGGCACCTCTGGCCAGCACTGTGGCCGCCGCCCGACCTGACGGCTCTTCCTGCCCCCCGTCCTGGAACTCCTTCTCAGACTCCTGCAAGTGTAGGTACCACTACTTCAGCCTGTAGCCGGCTTTTTCTCTGATTGGAGCACTGCTCCACTGATGGTTGGACGGTCCGTGAGACACAAGCATTCCTATCGTGCACCTTTTACCATAGACTGTTTAACGGTTTTGGGCGCCTTTTCCTCGCTGAATACCTGATCCAGCTACGCTCAGTACTGTTGATCCTCTGGCTGATTTTTGACCCACCCCCTCTACCCCCTCCCAGGCCTCCTTTAAATACACCACTAGTACCTCCCCTTTCTTGTTCCCCACTCGTTATTGGTCTGTGTACCAATGGTCCTCCTGATAGCATGACTCAGTGCAAAACTTAACTCAGCACTGACTCTTTTCTATCTACTACCCCTTAGTGCCCCACCCCCAATCTTACTGTGTGCTTACCCCAACCCACATTTAAACAAAAGCAATGCTATCTCACCTTTTCACAATTTTTCAACACACGGTCAACTTTCAGGTGGTATACTTCCTTCAGCAATAGACACTTTCTCCCCCTTGCCCTTATTTTACATTAGAATGTTATGCACAATACACACTATAAGAGGATTCTTGCCCTTCCTACTGTTCTTACTGTTCCTGGCCCCATTTGTGGGCATAAGTCCCCACACTCTAGTACCTAAAAAGGAACCTATCTCAGCATTTGCAACATATGAACAGAATCTCTGTCTAGTGCTGGGAATGACCACCAGTTGTGCTGGGCATGCTTCCAACCACCTAAGAATTACAATGCTACCAGTTGCTAAATCCTACTCCTACACTGTAGCAGCCATCCTGTGCGGCCTTTCAGGCTAAAATAGCTCTTATGATATAATACAACACAGGGCTAGGCATCCTGTAGCAAACCATGGGTGCACCTAAGTCGCAAACTCATACTGGTACTACTGATGCTATCTGGGAATGTCTACCCAAACCCAGGTCTACTCATTCATAACCTACGACACGGAAATATACATACTACTGCTGAAGATGACTCCACGCAGCCCTTGTTAAAAGGAAAGCTGAGAATTCTATCACTCAATATAAATAGCCTCCTACCTAAGTTATCCCAGATCCAAGCATGGGCTGAATTGCAGAAACCAGACATCATTGCCCTCATGAAAACCTGGCTATCTCCCAAAATCACTGATGCTGCAATAACACTAGGAAGCTTCAACTCCTTCTGCCAAGACAGGCTCACCAAACGGGGTGGTGGTTGCCTAGTCTACATCAGTAATGACATTAAGGCATAGTTTATGGACTGTAGCCAACACACTAGTGAGGCACAAATCCTCCATCTCAAACTCACCATTGGGAAACAAAACAAAGTCCTGCTGCTATCAACTGTCTACATTACCCCAGGGAAGCAGACTACAGGTCTTAAGCTGTTTGAGGAAAATATGCAGCATGTAGGAAAAGAGTGGGAGCGGGTAATTGTAGGGGATTTCAATATTAACTGGCTTTCTATTAAGGAAAACGAGCTTTGGAACCTAATAGCTGGCTTATATCTCACACAGATGGTCACCCTTCCCACCATGCACAACTACAAATCAGGCACCAGTACACTCATTGACTGGCTACTCTGCTCCAACCCTGATCACTTACTAGATGTTAAGATTCTGCCTGATAACTTCAGTGACCACTCGCCAGTCATGTGCACTTGGGCGAAGAAGTTCACAAAGATCCCGCCTAAGGTTACTACCAATCGGTTGCTGAGACCTGGTCTACTAAATGATTTCAAACTCTACTTATCTCTGATCGACTGGTCCCCACTAGACCACACAACAGATGGCAACATCGCCTTTGAGTTCTTCCAAAAATCTTTTACTCAGGCATGCGATATCTTCACCCTCAAAATTACCAAAAAAGTCAAAGGAAACAACACCCCCTGGCTTAATACCTCAATCCTTGAACACATGCTACATAGAGACAACCTGTGGCACAAGGCTAAGGACTCAGGAAAGTCGCATGATGTATCAGCATACAAAGCGGCTAGGAATTCCTGTACCAGACTCATTCGCTCAGCAAAAGCTAGTTTTTTCAAGAACCTCCTCAACAAAAACTGGGGGTCTTCCAAAGGGTTCTGGAACACACTTAAATCCCTTACTGGCAGGACCTCTAGGGCATCCCCGGACCTACTTACCACTGACCATGGATCGCTCCAGGATCCCATTCTGATTGCAAATGGGTTTAATACCTCTTTCACCGATCTTGTAGGGGTGCTTCCCAGTGAATTCCTTAACCCTATGAATAACCAACCACAAGAAAGCACAACACTTGGAGAGGGCAGGGATGAGACTTTTCTATTTTAGGCAAGTCTCGATCTCTGAAACCTTCACACAAGTAAAGAGGGTCATCGGAAAGACCAGAATGGGGAGTGATCTGATTGACATGAAGTTGGTTGACTTAGCACTTGATGTACTAGCAGACCCAATCACCAAGGTGTTTAATGCCTCCCTAAGATCGGGTGTGTTCCCAGACACCTCAAAATCTGCCCTGGTTATGCCAGTTTTCAAATCCAGGGATAAAGCACTCACCACCAATTATAGACCAATATCCATCCTCCCACCCCTCTCCAAAGCTCTTGAGAGAATAGTCTCTGAACAACTTACTGACTTCCTCGACAGTCAACAACTACTCTGTAACAATCAACACGGTTTTCACAAAAAACACTCCACCATCACTGCACTAGTGGACTACACCTCCCAGCTCTACAATGCTCTTGACCAAGGGATGGTGGTGGGGTCAGTTTTTATCAACCTTACAAAAGCGTTTGACTCAGTTAATCACCAGCTACTACTAAACACACTGCTTTTCTTGGGACTCGTTCCTGATACAGTCTCCTGGTTTTGTAGCTACCTTACACAAAGAACCCAATGAGTTAGAATTGGCGACTCACTCTCTGACACCAGCGTAGTGTCCCTTGCAGTACCGCAAGGGTCCATACTAGGACTTCTGCTTTTCAGCCTGTTCATCAACTGCCTCCCAGATGCCTGCTCTGCTAGCATCACTTTATATGCAGATGATGCTGTAATATCAGTCCCAGGTAAGGACCACTTAATCCATAGAGGAAGGCCTACTCAATAGCTTCCACAAACTTGAAACCTGGTTCTGCTGACATAAACTGTTACTAAACCACAAAAAAAAATCAAAAGCATGCTTTTCTCGACTCCTCAAAATAAAAGGAACTTCAGCCCTGTTATAATTCTGAACCAAAAGAGGAACTCACTTGAACAAGTCTCTTCTTTCAAATATCTGGGTGTTTACCTAGATGACAATCTTAATTTCTCCCACGATGTTGATCAAGTTGTCAATACCGCTAACATGAAACTGGGTGTCCTCTACAGGAACAAGCACTCAATGACACCAGCAGCCCTCAAACTAGCTGTAAGCAGCACAGTATTATCATCTGTTGACTATGGCTTACCAATCTACATCGCTGGATCTGACACTGCCCTTCTTAACAGGATACAAAAACTCGTGAATAGGGCCTGCCGACTGGCGTTAGGTGCTGATTGTTGGACCCACCCCTGTACACTCTACTCTAATATGGGCTGGCTCCTGCTGAACCTAACAGGCCAATGCCAAACTTGCCTGGTTGTAAAAAGAACACAACTAGGCCTCATGCCAGAATCCATAAGCAATCTCTTCAAGAAGGCTGTGCATACTAAACAAACAAGATATGCGACAAATGGAGGCCTTCAAGTCCCACTCAAGTGCACATCTCTGGCCCAAAAATCCATTACTTTTAAGGGCCCTAAATGGTTTAATGAGCTACCCGACATGCTGACAGTAACCACAAAGCTGAGCCTGTTCAAAGCGGGGCTACGGTCCCACCTTAATAATCTAAATACTTGTAAATGTGCTATCTTATAATTTAACTATGTTAATTTCTCTCCTGCATTTTCTGCTGCCCCACCACCCTGCTCCCTCACCCCCTCCCACTACTTCGACTTTCAGCTATCCTACACCAACCGTCTCCTTACCCTTGTCCCTTCTATATCCTGCTACTTAGACAACACCAACCTGGCTGCTTACTTTCTTCCCCTTTCCTCCACTGTTTCACTTGGACTTACACTATTTACTTATCCCTCTACTCCCTGATTATCCCTACACCGCAATCACCAGTAATACTGTTAACTCATCTCTTTTCTCGATAGTATCCTGAACCATCATGTCCAGTACCGCATGTGCCATTGTATTGAGGCCCTTGCTGCTTACCATGTTTTTTTCCTTTCCTTCATTGCTATATTAATTTTATTTTGCATTGTTTTGTAATTGTAATTTATCTGTCTGTCCATGACTTGGAACCTTTGAAAGAGAGTCCTTGACTCAAAGGTATTAATCCCAATCTAATAAATAAATAAAATAAATAAAGGAACAAAAACTGTTAGCTAAGTTCATAAAAGCAAGGAAGAACAGTTTGTTTTTTAAGGCCTTTTTAAAACCCTTCATTAAGGAGATGTACAGAAGTTAGAAAGAGAGGGAGTTCCACAGCCAGGGAGCCACCACTGCAAAGGTTGTATCCAAAAAAAAGATTTCAAACAGGCATCTGGAACGTCCAAGACAATTTTCCCCTGTGAAATGGATAGGGAATTTAGGAGTATAGGGATACAGTAGGACTTTTATGTGGCTGGGAGGTAGATCATGTGGGGACTTGAAAAGCAGCAAGCAAATCTTGATAATGGTATGTGTCTAACTGGGATCCAGTGCATACGATATAGCACAGGTGCGATATGATGAAAAGTGCTTGTACTAGATATCAGGCTAGTCATAGCATTCTGCATGGTCTGTTGACTGCAACAGACCTCCAGAAAGCCCCGAATATAGAATGTTACAGTAGTCAAGCTGGGATACAAACCTACACACGAACATATTAACATGCCAGCAGATACAGGCCTTGCTGTCTATCTAGTCCACTAGTTCTCAGACTTTTTCATTGTTTGCCTCCCTCAAGCCATGGAAAAAATATCAAGCCTTTCTCAAATATAGAAATAATCTTGGGCTGGGCCTCTCCATAGAAAAACAGCATACTTTGCACGGAGCATCAGAAATAAAATAAAACTCCTCTGAGTAGTTGGTTCTCCTTTTATTCAGCTTATTTAACTCCCCTCCCCAGGCAAACGTACTTGCTCTACTATTTTGGCTCTCAAACCATTGTTACCTCTTGTTGCAATACCTTCATTGGTCAGACTGCATTCTCTGTCTGTTTCCCCTCTATCTGGAATAATCTTCCTACCCACCTCTGCCTCTCCGCTTTTTACCCTTCACTTCTCGGGGATCCTTTTGCTCCCTCCTCTTCTTGCTCTCAGTAACTCTTTACTTAACCCTTGTATTTGGGCTGTTCTGCCACCAAGCCTACTTGGTCAGTTTATTTATTTTAGTTAGTTATTTATTGGTTTGTTACCCACAAGACTCTTTAGACAGAGTGTATTTTCAAAGGGTCTAGAGTCAATGTCAAGAGTGAGTTACAAGGTGATGCATCATATATACAACTGAAAGAAATATAAAATCACACATGCCCCCACAATGCAAAGCATCATGGGCTGCATATGCAAATCACCACAGAATATTATGCTGGTGTAATACATCTTATACACATTTACATTAGCCAAAAGACAGCATATATAGTGCTGAGAATTAAAAATTAAGTAGTGAGTCTGGTGGCATAAAAACTAAGTTGACAGAGAAGGAGCATTGTGAGTGCAGACAAAACAACTATTGTTACCTCTCGTTATTTGCTCACTGTTTCTATTAGTTTGCAATACTGTTGTTCATTTTGTATTGTTTAACTGTTGTACAGTTTCCTTTTGAATTGAATCCACTCCCTATCCTTCCCTAGGTACATCTGAAATAAACCTTAGCTCAGTGCGCCTTTCCTGGTCCTTAATTTGTAAATACATAAATTCACCTATTGTTATCCTCTTTCAGTTTGCCTCATCCTTTCACACAAAATATTTAAAACTCAAAATTTGAATACAATACTTTGTCATACTTGCTTGAGCCTCCCCTGAAACAGGTTGGGGCCTCCCCAAGGAGGCTGGCCTCACCATTTGAGAAACTTTGATGTCCACTTGATTGTGCTGCTCCTATGTATTTACAAAGAGAACTCACCCCATTTCTCTTTCGACCTCCCTTAACTTCCCCCTCTCCCCACCCCTCGCCCTCCCTACTACCCACAACTTTCCCCTCACCCTGTCCCAACCCCTCTTGAAGCTGTCCACCGTTTTTAGGGATACCGCCTCCTCTGGCAGTTCATTCCATTTGGCCACCACCCTCTCGATGAAAAAGTGCCTCCTCATCTCCCTTCTAAATCCCCCCCAGCTTTAGGCTGTGCCTCCTAGTGGTCTAATTCCTGCTAAAGCTGAAGGGGCCCTCCGTGCTGACCCTGTTTATACCCTTAAGGTACTTGAAGGTCTCAGTCATGTCTCCCCTCTCGTCTTTCTTCAAGAGAACATGTTGAGCTCCCTGAGCTTCTCCTCATAGGTGCTGCCCTGCTGGCCCTGGATCAGCTTAGCTGCCCCTCCCAGGACCATCTCCATCAAGTTGATAGCCTTAAGATATAGGCACCAAAACTGCACTGTACTCCAGGTGTGGTCTTACCCGTGACATGTACTACTTAAGATATAGGCACCAAAACTGCACTGTACTCCAGGTGTGGTCTTACCAGTGACATGTACTACTTAAGATATAGGCACCAAAACTGCACTGTACTACAGGTGTGGTCTTACCAGTGACATGTACTACTTAAGATATAGGCACCAAAACTGCACTGTACTCCAGGTGTGGTCTTACCAGTGACATGTACTACTTAAGATATAGGCATCAAAGCTGCACCGTACTCCAGGTGTGGTCTTACCAGTGACATGTACTACTTAAGATATAGGCACCAAAGTTGCACACTGTACTCCAGGTGTGGTCTTATCCATGACCTGTACTACTTAAGATATCGGCACCAAAACTGCACGGTACTCCAGGTGTGGTCTTACCAGTGACATGTACTACTTAAGATATAGGCACCAAAACTGCACACTGTACTCCAGGTGTGGTCTTACCCGTGACATGTACTACTTAAGATATAGGCACCAAAACTGCACTGTACTCCAGGTGTGGTCTTACCAGTGACATGTACTACTTAAGATATAGGCACCAAAACTGCACTGTACTCCAGGTGTGGTCTTACCAGTGACATGTACTACTTAAGATATAGGCACCAAAACTGCACTGTACTCCAGGTGTGGTCTTACCAGTGACATGTACTACTTAAGATATAGGCACCAAAACTGCACTGTACTCCAGGTGTGGTCTTACCAATGACATGTACTACTTAAGATATAGGCACCAAAGCTGCACTGTACTCCAGGTGTGGTCTTACCAGTGACATGTACTACTCAAGATATAGGCACCAAAGCTGCACCGTACTCCAGGTGTGGTCTTACCAGTGACATGTACTACTCAAGATATAGGCACCAAAGCTGCACACTGTACTCCAGGTGTGGTCTTACCAGTGACATGTACTACTTAAGATATAGGCACCAAAACTGCACCGTACTCCAGGTGTGGTCTTACCAGTGACATGTACTACTTAAGATATAGGCACCAAAGCTGCACACTGTACTCCAGGTGTGGTCTCACCAGTGACATGTACTACTTAAGATATAGGCACCAAAGCTGCACTGTACTCCAGGTGTGGTCTTACCAGTGACATGTACTACTTAAGATATAGGCACCAAAACTGCACTGTACTCCAGGTGTGGTCTTACCAGTGACATGTACTACTTAAGATATAGGCACCAAAACTGCACACTGTACTCCAGGTGTGATCTTAATGGTGACCTGTACAGCGGTAGGATAACCTTTGCCTTCCTGTGGTAATTCCTCTGGTTATGTAACCCAGAATCCAATTTGCTTTAGCTGCTACTGTCTTGCAGTGTTCAGAGTGTTTCAGGACACTTGTGATTATTACTCCCAGGTCCTTTTCCTCCTCTGACTTGGTTACCTGCAATACGCCCAACCAGTATTTGGTCCTGGATTCTTCGCCGCAAGTGCATAACTACACTTTTTAGCATTGAACCCCTGATGCCAAGACCACTTTTCTAGCTTAGCCAGGTCCTCCCTGAGTTCATGTCTTCCCTCCTTTGTGTCCACTCTCCCGAAGAGCTTGGTGTCATCTGTGAACAGGCAGATTTTACCCTTGATCCCATCTGTGATGTCACTTATGCAGACGTTAAACAACACCCGACTGAGCAGCGAGCACTGTGGGACCACAATTGTCACAGGCCTCACATCTGAGAATTCTCCTCCGGCTCCCACATTTTGGTTTCTATCCTACAACTAGTTTGACACATCATGTGAGCTTAGCCCCCACTCTCAGGTTCACCAGCTTCCTGACCAGTCTCCTATAAGGCACAGAGTTGAAGGTCTAGTTGAAGTCCAGACACAGGACATCAACTGCCTGGAAAACCAAGGAATACACTTTGCTCAGGCATGGAGGTGGTGCAGATGGGGGTTAGTAGCCCCAACTATGGCACACAACCAAAGATATCACATACAAATAGCCCATGTAAATAGAAAGCACAAATTGGCAGGAAACTGCTGAATTCAGTAGATGATAGTTCATTGCTGGCAAATTACCAGTCCATTCAGGTCTGCAAAAGCAATGCAAAGCAAATAGAACAACATGCCCACACAGAGGCTAAGTATTGCACCTCTGGTGGGCACACTGTTCCTTTTGCTTTGCTGCTGATCTTAGATAGGCTAGCAATATGTCATCAGCCATAAACTATCATCTACTGAATTCAGCAGTTTCCTGCCAATTTGTGCTTTCAATTTAAATGGGCTATTTGTGTGCGATATCTTTGGTTGTACACCAACCACCTGGTCCTTGTCCACTGTCCTAGTGACCCAATTCAAGAAATCAGTTAGATTAGTTTTGCAGGACCTCCCAAACACAAACCCATGCTGCCTCTCATTCTGGAGGTACATGAAATGGGGGGGCTTTTGAAATAACACCAAAAAGTCTTCTAGTTAGTTCCAATGTCTTGTTCATTCTTTTCCCCTTCGTTTCACTCCTATCAGGGACTTGTTCATGGGGTATATATTCTTAATATTCCTCAATATTTCATTGTCTAAGATACACCTGCAAACAAGTACTTACAAGGTCCAAATTCATCAAGAAAATGGCTGAATGGTTCTGTTACCAGGTGTGAGATGCTTCCACAACCTCTTGTGCCTGTCTTGCTGATTCTCATGATAGGACGTCAAGGACTGATGACATCACAGTCATGCTACCACGCATGTGCGGGCAGATCGCCTAAGGCAGGGAACCAGGTTTGCAAGACAGGCACATATTGGATTATAGCAGGACCATTCAGCCATTTTGTGTGGCAATTGTATGGATCTCCTTTCAGGATCTCAATGAATTTGGACCTTGTAAGCACTTGTTTACATAGAAATTCGAAACCTTTTGACTATTGAAACATTGCATGATAATTTGAAATTCACCATAAAACATTACCCCACTGTTATATATTTAAAGAATCTAAGATCGGTGAGACAGTTTGTGAGCCGTACCAGGTAGGAGATTGGTTCAGTTAAACAGTTGCACAAGTATTGTATACTGTGGAAAATTATGGATCATAGCAGTGCTTGTTCCTATGGTGCATATCTTCATGTCGTTGCAGGTGTATCTTAGAGAATGAAATTTATATCACAAATGCTGGCACAATAGTTGGAAGAACTCTTACGAGCCATTATAAGTATTGTACAGCTTAGTGAGGTAGGACAACTAGTACCAAAAAATGTTTTGCATGTTTAGTTTTTAAAGCAATAAAATGACAACTAAAATTTATGTTGTATATTAACAGATATAAACAAGAATATTGAGGAATATTAAGAATATATACCCCGTGAACAAGCCCGATAGGGGTGAAACATAGGGGAAAGGAATAAATAAGACATTGGAACTAACTAAAAGTCTCCCCACCCCCATTTCACGTACATGTTGGTAGAGCCTCAGGGGGGCTGAAGACATTCTTTGAAGAACATCGTTCCACTTCCCACCATACTTTAAATGTTGTCTCTCATTCTGGAGCCTATCTTTCTCCAAAAAGCAAATCAGTCTCTCTTTCAAGATAGTCTCCATCAGCTTACACACTATTGAGGTCAGGCAGACTGGTCTGTAGTTCCCTGGTTTGTATCTTAGCCCACTTTTTCTGAGAGGCACCACATGCACTGTTCTCTAGTCCTGGGGCACGTTTCTAGACTCCATAGAGGTGTTAAACAGGTCTGTCAGGGGACAAGCCAGAGCCTCCACTAGTTCTCTAAGGATCCTTGGATGCATGCTATATGGTCGAGGTGATTTGTCCACCTTTAAGGCCCTTAGGCCCTTGAGTACCCTGTTGACTTGAATTGTACCATCTGTGACTTCCCCCTTCCAGGTACCAGCTCCCCTACTCACTTGTGTACTGGTCTTTCCTTCTCCTGAGTAAACACTCAACAGAAATACCCATTAAGCACCTCTGCTTTTTCTTCACTACCTTCTGCCCATCCCCCCTCATTTTCTAGACTGCCAGTTTCATCCTTTATGTTTCTTTTCTCCCTTATACACCTGGAAAAGGCCTTATTAACCATTTTTAACCCCTGGGTTAGCTGTACCTCTCTTGTGGCCTTTGCCTCCCTTACCGCCCTGCTCACCTCTCTTGACATAGTGGCATAGTCTACGATGTCTTCTTCCTTCTGAGTACATTTGTACTTTCTAAAGGCTGCCCCCTTATCCCCTTACCACTTTTGCCACCACCTTGCCAAACTAGCTGTGCTCTTTGGCTTTAGCTTTCTTACTTTTGATTTTGGTACACTCATTAGTGGCCTTCTTCTATCCTTTCTTTATTATGGTCCATTTCTGTTCCACATCCAACCCCACTCTGATCCCAGCAAGGTGTCCTTGCAGAACTTCTCCCATCCTACTAAAGTCAGACCTCTGAAAGTCCAAGGGCCTTGTTTTGTTACAAAGGCATGCACCACAGTCACCAGCTCAGTGTATTGAAGCTAGGGTTTCAAGAGGGTAATGTTTCTAAGATGAAGAATTCACAGCAGACAATGACTGCCACTTTTGCCTCAAGTGGCAATTTTTGTTCACTATGACCTCAAACCTTTGGCTGCATCAACAGCATTGAGAAACGTGCCTCCTAAAGAAGGCATGATGATATCATTCCTCTTCATTGCCATTTTCTTAGATTCTCAGTTTATGAGTAACAGCTCCTTCTTACCCAGACTGAAGCTCAACCAGCTAGCAGACATCCAGTTACTAAGCTCAGATAAACATTGATCAACCCCAGTCACAGAATCACTCCAGTATGGAGAGAGAGAGTTACAACTGGGCATCATTTATTTAGCACTGAAAACCCAGAATGTACCATCTTGTTATCTCCCCCAGAGGCAAGATGCAGATTGCAAATCAACATCAGAGACAATGTTGAGCACTGAGGAACACCACAGGGGCATTAGCCACCACTGAGGAAAATGTCCCCTGGGTTACATGCTGCTCTCTACAAGCCAGAAAGGACTCAAACCAATGCACCACTATCGGTGCATTCCCCATACCTCCTCAGGTGATTCGTGAAAACCCGATGGTCCATTGTTTGAACTGCTGATAAAAGAACAAGGAGAATGACCATCAAGTGTTTCCCTTGATCCCCTACAAGTAATAAAGCATTCATAGCTTTCATCAGGGTGGTCTCTGTGCTGAACTGTGTCAATCTCTGAACCTCAACTGGAATGACTTATAGATATAATAATGAATCAGGTGTATCTGCAGCTGTTAGGAAAGGTCTGTAATTAGTCAAGACCTTTGGATCCAGAGATGGTTCTTTATTTTTTTTTATTGCTGTTTCTCACCTGATCATCCCTGGTCTCAGCAACATCACCCCAGCCCCACCACTGACCAGTCCTGTGTACTTACTGGTACAAAGAGCCATGTGGACCCTGCAAGGAATGCCAAGCAAACCGGGTATTTTCTCTGTTTTTGTCCCTCCCGTGGTCTGTGTATGATGCAACCGCATGCTTAGTAATGCATGTGTAGGTTGCATCATCATCACATCTCCTACCCATGTCTGCTGGCCACACCGGTGCTGCCACCTAGCCTCCTTTGGCGTGGGTGGCAAATCAGTGGCTGTACTCAGAGTTGGAGAGCTGTATTAGAGTCACTCAATCCTCCTTCCTCTGTCTGGCCTCCTAGCAACCCTGGTCCCAAACCTGGGTCGATAGCTTGTGTGGAATTAAATCATCTAGTGCGTCATCCCTCCACTCTACTGGGCCAGTTACAAAGATTGTTTCTAAAGAAGAGGGACCATCAGTGCAGTTTTCAATGAGGCAGGGAAAGAACCCTTGTCTAGGGAGATCCGGCTGATCCTAGCTACCACTTAAACTAGTCTGTAGAACTGCACAGTATTTATTTATTTTATTTATTTATTTATTCATTCTCGGATTACAGTACCTTTGAGCAAAGACAGCTCATTTACAAAGGTTCCATGTAATTTTGGGAGGGGTAGTACAAAGACAAAGGGAAGAAAACAAATTATTTACAATGAACAATATGGAATCATTTACAGTGCAAATTATTTAAAATGTAGTACAATAGGAAGTCATTACAATGCACAATAGGAAGTCATTAAATACAGAATTAGTTAGATAGTTAGGAGTGTAGGAAGGAGGACAGGTAGTTAAGTGAAGGGTGATAGCTGCTGCCAGATAGCATTGTCATAAGAAACATAGGGAAAAAGTGGAGAAGAAAGGAGAGAGAGAGGGGGAGAAGAGGAGGTAGAGGATGAGGGGATGAGGGTAGGGGGAGCCAGGGAGAGGAAGCAGTAGGACAGGGGCAGGGAAAGTCAGTACTTTTCCAGTGAAGTATTAGTGTGGCTAGGAAGTCAGTAGCCAACCAGTGCAGTGTAAGCAGTGGCAAGGAAGAGGGCAAATGTTATAAAGAGGGGAGATGAAGGTGGGGTAATGGTGGGGGGGGGGAGGAAGCAGCCAGAGGCCTTGTATCAAATGCTTTACTGAATTCCAGTGAGTGACTCTAAAAGGGCCTGGCATGGTCCAAGGGATAAATTATTATGCACAACTCACTGGTACGGGGAAAATTCATGCGCTTTTTGCACATGAGCAGCATTTTTCCTTTTGTGAGTTCAGCAAAAAATGTTATGCTTGGAAATACCAGATCTAGCATTTTTGCACAGCTACATAACAAAATCTGTGCAAGCTGCTGTATAATATGGAACAGGTTGCAAAAAGGCAACGTTTTTGAAAGTTGAGTGCATGCAGAAGTAATTGCAGTTGTGCATAGGCACCCTCCCTTGCGTAACTGTTTTTGCTGATTTTGAAAATCTTGCCTCAGATATGCAGCATCAATAGGATTCCCCAAGCCCAGTTACGTGGTGGTTTCTTAAAAAAGCAATGAGATTTATTTGCCATGCTTTCTCTTACAGAATTCATACTGGGCCACCAAATCCAAGTTGTTGTTTTGGAAGTGTGAGAAAAGAAGGTCCCTTGCAAAGAGGCAGTGTGGTCTAGCAGTTAGGGCACCATCTTGAGAACCAGAATTCAGCTGGTTAAAACTAAGGCTGAACCAATTCTGAATTTTTGTTTAGAGAATGTGCTGAAATGTGGCACTTTTACCTTCAATTTGACCCAGTTAAATTTTTGAGCCACTTTAGAATCACTTTGACCTTTGGCCAGGTAATTAAATAAAATCCTTTTAAATTTTCCCAGGTGGCCAGGGCTAGACTATCCCTTAGCCCACCCCAGTTATTTACCGCACTCCTTCCCCCTCCCCAGACATTTTTTTTATTTTAAAAAAAAATCCTGTTCCTGACACTAGTGGGTGCTATGCACGACACAGGCTCAGGTACATTAGAAAAGTGCATACCCTGCCCATGTAGCTGCACACCCACGGACAGGTGCACCCATATTGGCATTCACCAATGCCGGCCATCTGTCCATGGCTCCTCCACCCCGATGCACAGGGCTCCGCAGGGTGGCCAGGGAGGAGTCAAACTCCAGGGCGGGCATCCAATGGGATGCCCCTCCTGAGTCTCAAAGTGGATCCCTCACATAGTGAGGTGTGGGTCCAGTGTAGTGTATGCCAACAGCAGGCACCCAGACCTGCTCCCTCAGTGGTGGGCTGTGTTTTCGCCTTCCCTGGCATTGCCACCATCTCCCCCCTCATTGCCCATACCTGCTGGTCAGTGCCAGGCACTCGCCCAACCACCCCCCCTTACTTCCTATTGGGCCATGGCAGCATGGGGGGGTCATGTCTACATCCCACCACGCCCAGCAGGAGGTATCCTTGGGGGCACACAGTGGGTTATGGCATGGTCTTCCCTGGTGTACCCTTCGCTCCCCTCCACACCCATGTGGCCAGCACTACATGGTTTAGTGAATACCGTGTAGTGCTGGCATGCCCCCAGAATGCCCCAGGTGCATTGCAGTCTGTGTGGCCAGAGAAGCGTCCATGTTCCTGGCTTGTGCCCCATTCATGAATGCTGCACAGGGTCCGCGGGACCCCACTCCACGGCATTCAAGTGTATCAACACCAATGCTCACAGTTTAGACGGTACGTTGGCATCATGCATAGGGCCCACTGTGCCAGGAGCTGACTTGAATTTGTCCCTCTAAAAATCTGACTGGAAGACGAGGGAATAAGAGGTTAGCATTAACTGGGATGGGTGAGGGGTGGTTAAGAGATGCCATGCATCCCAATTTGTAGCCTGCTAAACCCCAATACTAAGGACCCAAAGTATCTTTAGTCCTTAAGCTGAAGTGTTGAAGTTAAACAGAAGGACCACAAATCTAAACAGAACCAAACTGGCCAATTTCTCAATTCACTCACATTTAATTTAAACCTCACTAGTACCACATGCTCACTGTGTCACCTTAGGCAAGACACTTAACCTCTCCGGACTCCAGTCGTCCCAGCTTCAGAAATGGTTAGAAGCACGACTCCACTGGAAAGTAGCTGCTGCAGCTCTGCTGGCCGCTATCCTGGATAAATAAATGTGTCAAACAGACATGGAGGGAACACTTAACCAGAAAAAATACAGGGTACAAGTTCTAGGAAATAAGAAAGAAAAAATAAAAGCATTTGCATAGGCATAACTTTGAAAACCAGGCCTCAGTGTAACCCTTTCTATGGCATGCACTGTGGAAGATTAAAGGGAGAGCAGGCCTGCTCCTTCCAGTTTTCCCTCTTTTGTTTTTCTGCACTGTCAACGTTTGACCTCAGGGAGCTGGCATCCTAGGGATGATTTCCTCTCTGTACTCAATCTCTTTATTTATAGCACAAAACCAAAAAACGGCTAGTCCCTGTCTCTGCGCCTCATTGTCTGACCATTGTAACCATGACTTCTTTTTTTTGTTGTTGTAAAATTGTTTTTGTTAGCAGCCTCATAAAAAGGGTGGAAATATAAATACATATTTATCAAAAAGAAAAGAAAAAAATGTAAATAGCAGTGTGGCATCCACCCTTAACTGTTCTTGGCAACAGGCCTGCCCTGAACTGGCAGACGTCCTTTCTGTTCTTTTTTTTTAGACAGGCTTCTGTTTCCTGAAGAGAAAAAAAAAAAAGCTTTCCATGGTTTCCAGCAGAAAAGATTCACATCAAGGGCTCTCTTTTATTTTGTAGTGTATTGCTTGTCACATCAGGGCCTGGGAGGCTACGTAACAAGTTTCTATGTACAGCATTTTCGACTCAAGAGCATGAGACTCACAAATCAGTTTGGCCTATAGCTGAAGTAGGGAGGTGGTGGGAGGTTACTCACCAGTTTATCAATGTTTGGTTCCCACCCCAAATTAATGCTGCACTTCCCCTGACAGTTTGTGACTCTCCACTCCTCCTGAAATGAGCTCTCCATTCTCACCCCTCCCACAATTAGTGCCACCCCACACTCCTTCAAACATTTGCACCCCATTCTGAAAACTGCTCCCTACACCTCTCTGAGGAATGCTGCTGACTCCCCAAGAACCATGCTTCATCCCCATGCCAAGTACTGAGTTGTTACCCTCTATGTGGCATAGGGACAGAGTGTAGTACAGTACGTGTCAGATGCACTGAAAGCTGCAGTATTCGCAATTTGCTAGTACTGTAAATGTGTTTTAATATCTCTGTCTCTATCTCTCTCGCTCTCTCTCTCATTATGTTCTGTGGAAACAGTATGCCACAGACATCACTGGGCTGGGTAGAACCAAACACAATGACTTCACAGTGCCCATAAGGTACTGTAACTCACCACATGGTACAGCCCAACCATACAGACACAGAAGGTCAAACCAGGCTGGCGGTCCACCAAGGACCCACTCTGTTAAGGGCCCCCAAAGCCTGGGACCTTCTCCTGTGATTCTTAACCTCCCACCAAAATTTCTTCCCCCACATCCTCATAAAATTCCCTCCTCAACAGCTCTGAGAAAATGTATATCTGTACCCTACTTGATATGTCTGTTATTCATGTTTTAAAGTCTTGCTGTTCAGGAAATACATTTTGTTTTATTTAGGAAGGACTTTTTTGGGCTGGGGAGAATGGAATGATAAACAGGCAGTTGTCAATGACAAATGTTCACTGCTGGTATTGCTGTTGTACTGGGTCTTGCTTATACACATTTCCCCTGTACTGGAAGAATAATATATGTTTGGCTTGGGGAGAGGGGGACAGTTATGGCAGGCAGCAACAGACATTGATGGATGCTTTTCTTTTTTACAGTGTGCATTTGAAAAAAATAAACTACGAAGGAGGGTTTTCTTTATTTCAGATGGAGACCCTGGAGGATTGGGCACCTCCAGTGTTAGTGTTATGACTGTCAGCACCAGGGATGGGATCCCCAGTGCTCCATAAATAAAACGGACAGGGTGAGGGGTAGCAGCCAGCAGGGGGATTGGGCACCCCTGTGCTGGAATTAGACTACCAACAGAATTAGAACATATAGGAATTTGGGGCTGATATACCTGTCCGTGGCACAGCAAGGCATGGGTTGTGCTTAGGGAGTGGGGGTGGCAATTATGGCAGCACAGCAAGGGTTAACATGGGTTGAGCTTTGGGGGGGTGGCAGTTATAGACCCAGCTGCAACAGAAATTGATGAATGGTTTTCTCTCTTGAAGGGTGTATTAAAAAAAAAACTACAAGGGACTGTCAATCAATCAACAATTTATTTATAAAAAGCGCAATTCATAGAAGTATCAAAGCGCCTGTACAATTAATTATGAAATCAAGTTAAAATATCAATAGGTATTAAAAAACACATCACTTCCTCTAGAAACACCAATGTTCAGAAAAGGCAAGATTAAAAAGGTGTGTCTTCAGTGCAGATTTGAAACTCTCCATGGTCAGGCACTCTCTTGTCTGATGAGGTAGAGAGTTCCACAGGGTAGGAGCCACAAATGCAAATGCCTGAACACCCGAGGTCTTCAAACAAACCCTGGGAACCTCTAGAAATCCCTCATTGATGGAGCAGAGTGGGTCGAGGGGGCGGTAGGGGCAAAGAATATCTGGGAGATAACACGGTCCCTGTCTGTGTAGGGTCTTATAGGTCAGCAAACTGACCTTGAAGGTGATCCACCACTGAATAGACAGCCAGTGCAGGCCATGGAGCACAGGCATGACATGGCATGATTGAGATAAACCAGTCAACAGCTTAGCAGCCACATTCTGCTTCATCTGCAAGTGGCGGATGTCCACCCCCGGTAGCCCTTGGTACAGGGGGCTGTAGTAGTCAAATTGGGAGGTCACAAAGGCGTGGACCAATGTTGGAAGGTCGTCAGGCAGAACAAGGTGCTTAATCTGGGTGATATTCCTCAGATGATAAAATAAGGTCTTGATGATGGATGACACCTGAGATCTAAGTATCAGCCCCTTGTCGTAAACAACGCCCAGATTTTGCACCCAATCAGAGGTCACCAGCTGGCTGCCACTGAGCCAAAGCCCGGATGGCCTCCCAGTCGAAGGCCCCTCTACTCAATGATCCAGGTCCACAACCAACATCTCTGTCTTGTCAGGGTTCAACCTCAACCAGTTGGCACTCATCCAGTCCTGGATCTCAGCGAGACAGTTGTTAAAAGTCGAGACAGCTCCATCCTGATCGGGCACAAAAGACATGTATAGCTGAGTATCATCTGCATAGCAGTGAAAACTTGGCCCATACCATCTTACAATGTCTCCCAATGGCAGCATATACACTGCGAACAACATGGGTGAAAGAACAGAGCCCTGTGGCACCCCACAAGACAGCGAGACCGGGTCCGAGGAATAAATCCATGACACCACACTCAGTGACCTGCCCATGAGGAAAGAATGGAACTATCTAAGGACTGTACCAGACAGTCCACAGATCGGCTGCAGGCACTCTAATAACTCTTCATGGTCCACAGAATCAAATGCTGCAGAGAGATCAAGGAAAACCAAGATGGAACAGCTCTTTGGATCCCTCGCTAGCAGGAAATGACTGAGTACCCGAACTAGGACCATCTCAGTACTATGCCTCTTCTGAAATCCCGACTGGAGACCTAGTGTTCAAGTTGGAACACTATCATCTTTCTTTAATAGTGCTATTTCTAAGCTCAGTATGATAGCATCTTCTTGTATGTCTTATGTGAACTAGTAAAACTTCAAATTGGCATTTCTACGTAAAGCAACTCTCTATGTAAATAGCTTTTCAACAAATGATTGTCTAGTTGAATGCTCACAGTCTCAATATCCTGTTGGATGCTACGTCTCCTGCCATATTTTGCCATCAGAATTGAACCACCATGAGGCTCTCCCTCTTGTACCCGCAGTATGTGGTGGTGTGGCACATGGCGTGGGTACAAGAGGGAGAGCTTCGGAGTGATTCAGTTCTGATGGCAAATGATGGCAGGAGATATAGCATCCAACAGGATACTGAGACTAAAGTCAGCATTCAACTGGACAATCAGTTGTTGAAAAGCTATTTACATAGAGAACTGCTTTATGTAGAAATGCTGGTTTGAAGTTTTACTAGTTCACATAAGACATATAGGAAGATGTTGCCATACGGAGCATAGAAATAGCACTATTTAAGTAAGATGCTGGTGTTTCTAAAATAATTTACCATTAGAAGTGTTACAAGTTCACAAACAATATATTAACAGTCTTGATTGGCTAACAACAATGCCATGCTTTCTAATAGGGATAATATCACTGAGCAGAGCTCACTTGTAGTGGTGTCCTCCAATCATTGCATTAAAAATTATTGGTTACCAAACAGTGCTTTCATCCCTCCTAGTGGGAAAACTGTATAGAAAGAGGACTCCATTGAAAATGAGATGCTACATCTCAGCTGGGTTATCCTGGATGAATATGTCGTAAGAAAATAGCCATCTTATTCCAACAGTTCACTCCACTAGTACTATACTACAATGTAAATAGCATTTCCAAAGAGCGTAGCCCTTTGGCAATCACAAACCTTCTGGATTCCTGAGACTACCACTAGACCACACTGACTCTGTTGAATTAGTCAGCCCAAAGCTTTACAGTTGAAAAGACTCACAGCCTGAACTTTCTAGTTATGAGAGGTAGCCCCTTTAAGATGCAAGATATATCATTTTTCAGTCCAGGAGAGCTTTGATCTTGATTTAAGATATTTGTTTTGACAAGAAAAGCGGTGCTGTCCCTTTAAATAAACAGTGGGCAGAAAATTACAGTGCAGGCCAGGCTGGGGTTATAAAAATGATTTAGCAAAAATTCCATTTGGAGATGTTTTTCATCAGATCCTCATTCCATAGTTTGTTTAAACTGAAAGCAAATCCCATTTTTCCATGAAATCCGCTTCGGCAAAGACCTTCACATACAGTAAATGTAAATGCATAAATAAATCACAGAAGGGCACAATGCTTACAATGAATCTTTTGCTTTCACTATGAAAAGTAAAGCGTGTGTCCAATTATCTAGATGATTCATATCACCAAGGTCGAACGGATATGTTTTAGATCACAGTTTGAGTGATTACTATTTCCAGGTGTATATTAAAAGCAAGGAATTATTAACAGCTGGGTGAGCAGCAGTAGTGCTATACCAGGGCATCCTTGGGTGGGTTATGAGGTATGAGGCACCACCTAGTGCTTCCAACCATCCAGGAATTACAGTTGTTGCAGCTTTGCCACATGCTAGGAGTGAATTATTAATTTGGAAAAATATCTAAGTGTTATCAAGATATGATAATTATGCTATACCCACAGATGGATGCTTAGCCCTCCTCTTAGTTTTTATCATCTAAATAGTACATTGTAATTTATGATATTTGAAATAATGTAATGTGATTGTAACACTGATGCAATGTTTTTATTATGTTACCTGTTTCCTCTGTAAAATAAGTAAGCAGGTTTGGGATGTATATCTAGTGTGGACATTTAATTTTCCTATTGCTGTGCCAGACTTGGGAACAAAAATGTCTGTGTTCTCACAAAGGGAAACAGGCTGCATGTGGATAGGTTACTACTTTGGGTGACCAAAGTAGTAGACCAGGGAGGGGCTGTGGACATGGCCTATCTAGACTTTAGCAAGGCATTTGACACAGTCCCACACAAAAGATTAATAAACAAATTAGCCAGCCTGCGAGTGGGTCCCAGAGTAGTAGCCTGGGTAAAAAATTGGCTGGACAACAGGACACAGAGGGTAATAGTAAACAGAGTCTACACCAAACAAAGGAGGGTTACTAGTGGGGTACCGCAGGGTTCTGTACTGGGTCCGGTCCTTTTTAATGTCTTTATAAGTGACATTGCAGAGGGACTGGAAGGAAAAGTATGCCTCTTTGCAGATGACACAAAGGTCTGCAACAGGGTTGATACACGGGTGGGGGAGGATGAGAAGGGACTTGGCAAGGTTGGAGGAATGGTCAAAAGTATGGCAGCTTGGATTCAATGCAAAGAAGTGTAAAGTAATGCACTTGGGAAATAAAAACCCAAGGGAAGAGTACACAATGTGGGAGGAGGTATCAACAACAACAAAAATGGAAAGCGACCTGGGGGTAGTCATACCAGAAGACCTAAAGGTAAGCAAGCAATGTGAGAAGGCAGTAAGGATGGCTGGGGGGATACTGAGATGTATAGGGAGAGGCATCACCAGTAGAAAACAGGAAGTTGTTATCCCTCTGTACAGACAGTTGGTGAGACCCCATCTGGAGTACTGCGTGCAGTTCTGGAGACCCCATCTTTGCAAGGACATAGACAGGATGAAGGCAGTCCAGAGGAAGGCAACTAAAGTGGAGCAGGGTCTGCAACAGAAGCCATACAAAGCGAGATTAAAGGAGCTTAATATGTATACTCTTGAGAAAAAGAGGGAGAGGGGGAACGTGATAGAAACTTTCAAGTACCTCAAGGGAATCAACAAAGTCCACGAGGGTAGCATAGTTCAGAAAAAGAGATGTGCAAGAACAAGGGGACACCATTTGAAGATAGAGTGGGGATGGCTCAGGGGCAATGTGAGGAAATATGTTTTCACAGAGAGGGTGGTGGATGCATGGAACACCTTCCTGAGGAGGTCGTGGAGTCAAAAATAGTGGGGGAATTTCACAGAAAGCATGGGACAGACATATGGCAATTCTGGTGGAGGGTTGGAAGAAGTAGGCTGTTGGTTAACTAGGATCTGCAGCTTATCCAATAGGTAGGGAAATTGGCAAACAAGGTGGGCTAAGCGGTCCTTTTCTGCTGTCAAAGTCTATGTTTCTATGTTTTGAGTAACAACACATTGCTGAACTTCTTTGATCTAAAGGAGGCTAGTATTCACCATAAAGAAATGGCTAGGTCAGTCAGATGATACCCTGCTGGGCTGTGAGCTATGGAAACAAAAGGACCTAGTCCAAACCCACACAACCAGTTTGGACTAGTTCTGTTTGGGAGATGGGCTGAGATAGCAAAGAACTGTCCAGGGTGTGATGTAAGAGGGGCAGGGCAGATTATGCGGGCTCAGGGCCTGGCATGTCAGTGTTGTTTTGTCCCTGTATTTTTCTTTTGAAAGTCAGGCTTATTTGAGTATTTTGGAAGCCATACCATCACTGTCCAATCTGCTAAGAATCAATAGATCCCAGCAATGAGCTTCAACTATCTACCTATAAGTCAACTTAGTGAGATTATTCTGTGTGAATTCAAATGTTTTGTTTTCCATTTCTGTAGTGTGCTTTATTTTCCATAGTCTTTAGATTGTGTAATCCTGTACCATATATAAACAGCTTTAAGTATTAGATATTATTTTTATATACCTCATGCTCTCTTTTCGACTATGTTTTTAAAGGTATAGATAACCTGGGATAATTGGCAAGTTCATCATCCATTTCCAAACAGGCAGGCTACTACATTGACTAAGCGAAGTGTTCTCAGCTGTGACTAAAGGGGTGGGTCATTTGTTCTTGAGGAATGGTCACTGTACTGTGTAAGCAGTGGCTGTAGTGGGATTCTAACCTAAAGAAGATATGTACCCCTAGTTAGAGTCAAGCTAGGTGGTGACATCATATTGAGGTGACCATTCAGGCACCTGAAGTGTCGTGAAAGCTGGTAGTGAGGTGTAGACAGTTCTGGGAGAAGCTATCTGTGACAGTGATAACAATGAAATATGTACACAATAATCCATAAGAGGGCATGGGATTATACAAAATTAATGCTCACTCTGGGTGCATTGTGAGGCTTGAGGCAAAATGCTGAGTGCTTTCAACCACCCAGGAAGTGCATTTATTTTTCATAGCCTCATACTCTGTCATGGGTAACTGTGCTTATAAAATGGGTAAAAGTAATTGATTACAAAAATAAGAAACAAACATGTTAAAATTACAGAAAATTAAATACAGTGCATATCCATCAACTTTGTAAAGTAGTCCATATTAAATGCTTTGTTTGTACTTAATTTCTACTGTAAAAATTAAAACTCAAGATTTAAGGGGAGAAGTAGAGGAATAGGAGAAAATGGCTTTTTTAAATGTTACTGAGTTTGGGACTTTGCTCTCAGCACCTTGTTCTCCCATGGTCCACTATACATTACATACTAACATACTAAAATGCCAGCAGAGGAGGCTTCATGGTCTATCCAGTCTGCTCTGGGGTCAGTACCCTGAATGGGTACTGTAACCATCTTCCTGGCTCCTCCCATGCTGCCCCCTCACACCCGGACAAGCATTTCCAGCTTCACCCCCCACCTATATCTGTCCCAGCTCCTCTTGAACCCCTCCACCATAGATACCTCTACCAGCTCCTCAAACAGTGCATTCCATGATTCCACCACTCTCTCAGTGAAGTACCGCCTCCTCCTTCTCCCACTGAGTCTTCCACCCTCCAGCCTCCAACTGTGCCTCCTGGTGACTCTCCCTCCTTCCTCTGAAGGATCCCATTTAGGCTTACCTTATTTACTCCCTTCAGGTACCTGAAGATCTCAATCATATTCCCCCCTGTCCCTCCTCTCCTCTAGCGAGAATAGGTTGAGCTCCCCAAATCACTCCTCATATGTCCTATCCCCAGACCCCAGATAATCCTAGTTGCCCTCCTCTGAACCTGCTCCAGGAGCAGGATGTCCTTCCTTAGGTGCAGTCCCCAAAACTGCACACAGTACTCGAGGTGTGATCTAACCAGGCTGTTGTACAATGGCAGAATCACCTCCCTGCTTCTTGAGGTAATCCCCCTAGCAATGCAGCCCAGCATTCTATTGGATCTGGATGCAGCCCTCCTGCATTGCTCAGAATTATTCATTTTGATATCCACCAGGACCCCAGGTCTTTTTCCCCAGCCAAGGCCTGCAGCATGTCCCTCCTAGCTGTACATGTGTTCTGGGTTCCTATGCCCTAGGTGAAGCACCTTGCATTTGCTGGAGTTAAATTTCAGTTTCCAGGTGAGTGACCACCTCTTCAGAGTATCCAAGTCCCCCTGCAGGGCCATCCTACCCTCTTCCCCATCCACCACCACTCCCAGCTTAGAGTCATCCACAAAGAGGCTCATGTCATACCTGATACCCTCCCTGATATCGGAGATGTAGGCGTTGAACAGGAGTAGTCCCAGAACTGATCCCTGTGAGATCCCTCTATGAACCCCTGAAGGCAGAGACCCCCCACCACTACCAGCTGGGTACATCCAGATAGCCAATTCCCAATCCACCTGACCATCAGTGTCCCCAACCCCATCCTACACAGCTTCTCCAGCAGACCCATGTGAGAGACCGAACCAAATGCCTTGCTGAAGTCCAGAAAGAGGATATCCACCGGTCTACCCTGGTCAAGTGCCATCATCACCCACTCGTAGAAGTCCACAAGGTTAGTCTGACATGATCTGCCCAGGATGAAGCCGTGCTGACGGTCAGCCAGGAATCCCTGTTCCACCAAGAATACCCCCAGCCTGTCCTTAAGGATGCCTCCATCAACTTTCCCACCACCGATGTCAGACTGACAGGTCTCTAGTTCCCCAACTCTTCCCTTGAGTCCTCTTTAAGGATGAGCACAATATATGCCTGCCTCCAATCCCTGGGCACCCTCCCCATCTGCAGAGAAATGTTAAAAAGGGCCACCAGTGGCGCAGCCAGGACATCAGCTAACTCCCACAGTACCCAGAGAAGGATACCATCAGGACCCGGAGCTTTGTCCTTTTTCAGGGACTTGAGGGCTTCCCACACCCTGCCAGCAGGGATTTCAGCATCCATACCTCTCATCCCCTTGGCAGATCCAGTGTGCCCCCTCCCGCATGGAACAGCTCCCTCATTTCCCTGAGTGTCAGTAGGTACCCCATCAAGCAAGGCCACTGCCCCTTCTGCCCCCTGTGTCCCCTTGCTCTGAAGCTCCCCGGCATCCTCCCTAGTGAAGACTGATGCAAAGTACTCATTGAGTACTTCCATATGTTCTCCTACCTCCTCCACCCACCCTCCCACTGTCCTCAACCTACTGAACTGCCCCTTCACTCTCCTTCTCTCCCCAATATACCTGAATAACCCTCCCCCCGATCCCCTACATCAGCCTCTGCTCCTTCCTAGCCTTGGCCCCTCTTACCACTCTGGTAACCTTCCTGGCCATTAGAAGATACTCTTCCCTATCCAAGACCCCTCGAAAGTGTTTGTACCTACTGTATGCAGCCCTCTTATCCGTTACTGCCTCCTGGACCTCCTTGGTCCACCAGCATGGCTTCCAAGATCTACCACACTTGTGATTCTCTCTCGCACAGGACCTGGTAGCCTCCTGTAACCCTCTATTGGTGATTTCCCACCTGCTATCCACGTCCATAGCCAGTTTTATCTCCTCCAAGTGACCCTTGAGTATTTCCCTCATGCTCCTAAAGTCTGCCCCTCTAAAATCAACTATAACTGTCCTTGTGCGAATCCCCCCCCCCAGGTCCAATAGAAACCAGACCATGTCACGGTTGCTTCCAGCCAGGGGGTCTCCCCACTTCAAGGTCCCTTACTAGGTTACAGTCAGCCAGGACCACATCCAGGATATGGCCCTCTCTCATTGGGTCCACAACCTGCTGATTTAGGAATGCGTCCTGGAAAACATCCTGCAGCATCTGCTCCCTAGCCAATGGGGACGTCATAGTTCCCCAGTCAGTTGCCGGCATGTTAAGGCCACCCAGTATCACCACCCCATCCCCATCCTGTCCACAGTGGTCCTTAATATTAGCCAGCAGGCAATCCTCCAGATCATCAGCCAGCATGGGTGGCCTGTAGACCACCCAATTTTGACCCTCTTTCCCCCTGGGGTTCACAAGGTGACCCATGAGGCCTTCACATTACCCTCAGTTTCCTCCACTCTGATTATCCCTATGCTATCCTAATGAACAGTGCTACTCATCCCCCTCTGCCCACCGCCCTGTCCTTTCTAAGCACAATATACCCACTCAGATTTAGGTCCCAGTCACGTCCAGGGGTGGCCCAAGTTTCAGTGACAGCAGCCATGTCCACATCCCCCTCCACCAGCATGGCCTGGAACTCAGGCATCTTATTCCCCAAGCTCCTGGTATTTGTCAGTACCACCCTCCAACCGCTACCCGTACCTCCCATTCCACCCCCTCCGAGAGGTTACACGCAGCTGCTCACTTACCACCCCCGGTGCACCGTCTGTCCCTCCCTTGTGGGGTAGAAGATTGAGCCCATACTTGATAGTTATGCTGGAATCAGCCCCACAGCCCTTCTCTCCCCCCCTTCACAAGATTAAACCCCATCTAGCCTGAATAAATTCATCCAGTTTCTGTTTAAGTACCTCCTTCCCCACCAGGCTGAGATGAAGCCTATCCCTGGTGTACAGCCCCTTGTCCTCCCAAGTTACCCCCAATCCCCCACCACCCCAACCCCCCGAGCTTCATCCCAACCCCTGAGCCACCCATTAACCTCCCTAATTTTCTGTTTGTTTTCCACACTGGCCCTCGATACCAGCAGGATTTCCGAGAAGGAGACCGAGCAGCCACTGGCGTGACAGACCTTGGCCAGCTCACGGAACCTGGCCTAAATTTCCAGCACACTATTTCCTTCGATACCATTTGTACCCAGTTGTACTAAGAAGTTAGGTGAACCCCAACAACCCTGCACCAGTTCATGCAAACAGGTACTTTGCCTTGTGCACAATCAGGCCAGAAACATTCTTGACCCTAACAGAACTGGATTTACCCTCACTCTGCCCCTCCCACTAGATACCCCTAATCATGGAGTCCCCCAATAGGAGCACCTCAACTCCCCCCATATCCTTAGGCCCACCATCTTTGCAGGCTTCCACCCCAATCCCTGACTCTTTCCCTTCCCCAGCCCCGCCCCTCAACTGGCTGACTGTCGGCCTTCCTATGTGAGGGCCACTTGCAGCCCTATCCCTCTTATACTCACTCATTTCCCCGACTGCCTCATTTTCCCCTAGTTCAGCCTCCACTCCAATCCTTGTCCTAATTGAGCCATTGTCTCCAGGCACCCCTCCCAAGACCCAACACCACCAGGCACCCTCCCTTACCATGTCGCTCCCAATATCATCCCCCCCACATGCCATGACAGCTATCCTACTCTTCCCCACCATGTATACCTGCTGGATCCTCAGGCCTACCTCCTCCCTCCTGGCAGAGTCCCCCACCTCCATGTGAAGATCCTCCCTGATCACAGCTGCCCCACCCTTTCCAGCCCTGAGTCCATCTGCAACCCCGGGGCTCACACTCCCACAGCCAAACACAATTTCACCCTTTTCATCACTGTGAGAACTCCCAGTCCCCTCAGCATCACTCTGCAAATTTGCACTGTCACACTTTCTGACCTCCGGCCTGCCCGCTCCCCCAGTATCTTGCTAGTTTGAATGCCAGGCCCCCCCATCCTCCTCCTGTTCCCCTTGCAACTCCTCCTGCCCATCCCTCCCCCATCCTCTTTCTCCAACCCTGCTCCCCTCACCGCCCCTCCATCATCTAACATACTCAGTGGTTCAAATCTATTATTGCTGTCGAAGCCTACCCCCATATCCTGCCCTGTTTTTACAAGACCCCCACAGCTGGTTGACCCCTGTGCTGCACCTGCCCTTTTATCTCCCATCAACTGCCTACATTTTTGGCCCTTGCCACCATTGGGTCCCCCCTGGTAGAGCCTCCATGCGACCCAAGTCCACTCACCCCAAAGCCCTCACTCCTGCCTCATGAAATGGAGTCATACACCATCCTGCCAATGCCAACATGCCCCTCACAGTCCCCCCCCCGGCTCTGTCTAGCCCACCCCTCATCGCTGCTAGTTGCCACACGATCCTGTCAATCTCCTCCCTAAGTTGCGACAACTGCTGGCAGACTGGGCAACCTCCCAACCTCCAGGCCCAGTTAAGAACCATGGCTGCCCCACAACCCATGCACCCCACCACCCTACCAAAGATGCCAACTCCGGTAGCTGAAGGCCCCATCCAGGTCCAGTCCCCAAATGTTAGATGATGTCCCCCCATGTCAAGATTTCGGTCCACGAGGCTATCCCCCCTCAGCATCCTACATTTAGCCATACAATATATACAAGAACAGGATCTGAGAAAGAGTTTTACATAAAGGGCCCCCAAGACCCTCCCACCTCCAAAAGCTTCAAGTCCAGCCCAGTATCTCCTAACACAATGACCTCCCCCCACCTGGCTCCACCTCCTTCTGGTATTTAATAGAGGTTGAGGTCGGGGCCAGGGAGGTGTGGGCGGGAAACAATTACAGCTCCTTCAAGGTACTGGTATGCGGCTGGGCTCTCTCCTTAAATAGCCCAGCCGTGAGTTCAAATCTTCGCACCCTGCAGCCTGATTGGGTGCTCTCCCCCAGCCTGGAAAGTCTGCTGCTCCTCCAGTTCACCCCGCCATTGATTGTGGCCAACCCTGACTCCAGTGATGTCCCCTGGGCACCCCACTTGCCGCTGATGCGGACAGAACAGTCTACGGTGGCTGCCCCTGCAGTCCTCGATCTCCACCTGCCACCGATGTGGCACAGTTACAGCTCCTTCAAGATGATGGAAAGTGGCTGGGCTCGCTCCTTAAATAGCCCAGCCATGAGTTCAAATCTTTGCACCCTGAGGTCTCGTGATGGCGGTTTGAGAAGAAGCAATGTGACTCCACAGCTCCGCTCCCTTCCCGCAAACACTTCAATTAAAATTATTATTTTGGGCTGATCTATTGATTTTGAGGAGACATTTACCTGCAGGAGACACTTCTGGCATTAGACAGCGAGTCTAAAATGGAAGTCTTTATGAAAAAGGCTCCTCCGTGGCATTCGCTGCCTCCTACGCCAGAAAAACACAAGGCCGCTAAGCGCTCCTAGCAGCAGGCCTCCAGCTCGCCTAGAACCCCTTCCGTTCAAACATCTCTCTCTAAGGAAAGATTTTTAGAGATCATGCAACCGATGCAAGCTGCTATTTTTCTATATCAGAAGATCTACAGCAGAGTAAGTCTTCAGTCAAATTGTTAATAATTAGAGTGGGTGACTCTGAAGCTAGATTTGTGTCTTTAGAAAGGAAACAATGGAAAACTGAACAGGAAACCATCAGTACTAATCGGCGACTCAAGAAACTGGAAGAAAAACTGGAAGATTTAGAAGGGCGCAACAGGCGCAATAACTTCCTAATAATCTGCATACCTGAGAAGGAAGAAGGCAATTCCCCGATCCAATTCTTACAGAGGTTCTGTGAGAAAATAGCTGGACCGTCACCAAATTGAGCGGTCTATGTCATTGAGAGGGGTCATCGCCCCCTGCACCCTCCAGCATCACCAGGCTGATTGCTTTTATCAGACTTGAGCTACAAAATCACCTGGTGGTGTAAGAGTAGTAGTGCGGTTATTTAGAACTGGGGGTGGCTAATTGGGATGGGGGGGTATACGTTTTGTGTGTTATCTTGTTATGGAGGGTTGGGGGTTTTGGGATATGAAACAAACAGTGTGACACTTATGCTGACTTTCCTGTGTGCAGGGTTGAGGGGGCTGCCAAGCGTTACCATGTCATTCACCTAAGTAAGCACAGGGGCACCTCACAGGAGATATTATTCTTCAGGCGTGCTGTTTTCCTTAAAATATGGGTGGTCCATACATCTTTGTGAGTTGGAATGTCAAGGGGGTTCAGGATAGATGTAAAAGACAGGTGATATTGAGACATCTTTCTCACCTTTCTCTGGGATAGCCTGTCTACAAGAAACACACCTTCAGAGTGAGGATATTCCCCTCTTACAGGTGTAACCCCTACAAATGGGGGTTCCTGAAAAGTCTTCCTCAGTGCTCACTGCCAGGCTGGTTTTCTGCATTTTAGCAGTTTAAATGTATTGCCAGAGAGTGCCTGTATAGCCTCTGTGTACTGTCTCTTTATGAGCTGCCTGGATTGCAGTCATAATTAATGTGAGAGGGAGCTCTGTTAGAAGATGTACTTGTTTGCTGATTATTTGTTAGAGAAGTAATAATATTGCAGTTTGTTCTAACCTGCCTTCTTTGCAGCATGGACAGTTATGTTTGTTTCCATCATCTTGGTCCTAGACTGCAGAATGGGCCAATCAGTACATTTGGGACTCTAAACTGGAGCCTGCCTATGAGGGCTTTGTGTGGCCAAAACTTGTAGGAATTGTAGTTTTGGGCTTTTGGCACCTAAAATAACCTGGAGGGGGAGTCCTTGTTGTGACTGACAGACACATTACCCAACCGAACCTTTTGGATAAAGCTACCAACAGTCCCTATTTTCCCAGGACAGTCCTTATTTTAGGCAGCATGTCCCAGTGTCCCCACACATTTTGCAAAATGTCACTTTTGTCCTGGTTTTTGCTTATGTGTCCCAGTTTTGTCCCTTTTTTTTTGCTGACTGTTAATCCATGAGTGACAGTTATTTCAGCACCACTGTGGCGCTACTCGGGCTGGACAGCAGTTTGCAACTTCAACCCTTGTGCCTGTGTTGTACCGTAAGCACGTCAGTGGGAACACAGAAAAGCATGTTCCTTCCTGTTAGATTAGACTGGTTAGTAGTCTAAACAAGTGCATGTGGACGTCTGCTTGCCAGTAGCTGAGAGGGACTCCAGGCAGAGAAGAGACTGGCAGCAGGGAACTAAGGTACTCAGACCTGATCAGCTGTAGGGAAGTGTGTGAAAACAATCTGGTGTGGTGGGAGTCACTGAAGTGAAGTTTGCTCAGCAAATGAGGTGAGTGTAAGTGGGTTGGATGGGACTGTCAAGAGGAGTAACACATGCAGCTCGAATGTCTGATCACAGTTTAACGCAGGTTTGCTTCTAATGCATTTTCTGTACATCATGATTTGGAACTTGCTGCAGCAAAATTATGTATTGTTTTAGTCTGGATGTTTGCTACTGATGCTACTGTGGGGCAGCAAGGCCAAAGCAAGCAGCAAAATGTAATTGATTGTGTGCGGCATTGTCTGCGGCGGTGTCCGTGGGAGTGACACGGTGTGGGGGGGGGATCATGGTCAGGATGGACTGTCCCAGTTTTAGGCCTTGGAAAGTTGGTAGCTTTACTTTTGGATCTTGGGGAAAGTCCCACACTGCTTGCAGTTTCAGTTAGATCTGAGTTGGAAAGTGAAGAAGTAACAGCTTGAGATAGTTTGTGAAGCAATCCATAGTGGATTCGCGCAGGAGAACTGTGGAAAGGCCTGAGTTTGGCCTGCAAACCTGCCTGCTGTTCCTGAGAGGGAACTTGTGCTTTTTTCGGACTGAATCCAAATTTGGAGATCGAATTAAGCCACTGAATTGTGGACAGGCTTTAATCTGAAGAAGACCGAAGATCTGCTGAATGCAATCAGCCTGTCAGGACTTCCAGCTACCTCTGAACTTCCAGATTGTGTAGAGACTCTGTAATTGCGACCGGACGGCCATTTGCCTGGTACAGAGGAATTTCCTTACATGTGAATGTGCTGTGTGCTAATAGTGGGTCGTGATTTGGTTCCCCACTGTGTGTCTGAACTGTGTTTTGCTTGCTGGAGGCTGTATCCAGCTCCACAGACTGAATCTGTATCCATTTCCATTTGCCTGTGCCCTGCTACACTGGCCCAGCCAGAATACGTAATACACAGAGAAAGTCATCGACAAGAGACCGGTCTGGGGATCAGCCCCCTGCTCAACGCCTTGAACAGAAATGATGCCTCGGTGATTTGTGTGGGCCTTGCTTCTCCTGGCACTCCAGTTCAACAACCTGCTGTCTCGATTTCATCCTGCCTGTGTCCAGTATTGGGTATCATGAGTAAACATCAGGGTAGCTCCCTGCAACAACAGCTAAATCTAAAAATGTTGTCATCTGATTGTCTTGTTGCCTTTTCTTTCATGAACTGAGCCCTCCGGCTCTGGATTACAAATAGTGTGTATTGTGCATTTAATCTGACTGTGGTTCCAGTTTGTGCCAAAGGTGTTGTACTGTTGCTATTTGTTGTGCTTAACCTTGTTTTACAGGGGGTCCCCAGGGTCAAACTAGAGGAACCAGCCCTGGTGGTAAGTGCAAACATTGTGAGTAATTGCCTGGTAAATAAGGGTCATTGTGAAAGTAATTATTGCATATTGTTCAGGCTACTAGAAGGGAAAGGGGAGGGTTACAGTGTCCCAGAGGGCTGTGCCCAGATTAGCTTGACCATTAACAACCCTGTCCTCTGGGTGGAGGCACCCATTTCATTACCCAGGCCCCTTAACCTGCTACTAGCCAAGCAGGCAGGGATAGTAGCCCTTGGGCTACTGCCAGCTAGGGGTTACACAATGAAATTGAGTAGGGCAGGCCTTTGGTTCAGAGGTGGCAATTTTAGTGGCAAAAGCAGTCCCATTTAAATTAAATCAAGAAATATGGGACCCTAATGGTCGTTATATCTTGCTTCATGGGATGTTAGAATCCCACCCAGTGCTGCTGGGTGCGATATATGGTCCAAATATGGATTCTCCCCAGTTCTTTATGCACCAGCTGAAGCAAATTATTACCAACCCCCTAAACTAACGATACTGGGTTGGGACTGGAACATCACCCCCCCAATTAGAGCTGGACAGTTCGGATCGTTGAAGGTGTGATCTATCTCCAGCCCAGAGAGCCTTGAAAGACCTTATTAGTGGAGCTGGCCTTTTAGATGTTTGGAGAGTATTGAATCCTATGGAAAGGCAGTATACTTTTTATTCCCCTCCCCACTGTTCTCACTCTCGAATAGATTGTTTTCTAGTTAGCTCCTTCACCCTGCCAGACATACTGGATTTGGTTATACATGACAGAATCTTGTCTGACCATTCTTCCATTAGTATTACCTATTTGCTGGGGTCAGGGATTAAGCGAGCATCTCTGTGGCATCTTAATAATCAGTTGCTCCAGAGACAAGCCTCCCTTAACCACATTAAAGATTTTATTTCCCTTTTCCTTGAGGCCAATAAGGGATTGGTAGACAAAATTTACTTGATGTGGGCAGCTTTGAAATGCACCTTAAGGGGCAAGTGTATTCGGATGGTGGCAACTGAGTCACGCCAATACAAGGTGCAGGTGGTAACACTGCGTAACTCAATTCGGGCCCTGGAACAGACCCTTAGCCGGCACTCCACGAAGGAAGAATGGCCTAGATTGCACCAACTTCAAGCTCAGTATGCAGAGCTGATGGCTCAAAAAGTGGAGCTGTCTCTCCATCGTACAAAGCTCAAATACCTAGAGTCAGGATAAAGAGTAGGTAAATTGCTCGCAGTTAGAATCAGGGAGGCGGAAGCCTCACAGTTTATTTCTGGCCTCTATTTTACACAAGAAGACGCTGTAAGTACCGATCCCTCAGAGATAGCTGAGGCCTTTGGAACATATTTCCAGAAGCTTTATACCATTGACTCCTTTTTTTTTTTTTTTATTTAGTTGTTTAACCAAGTATAGCACACCATACACCATGCTTTTGGCAGCCATCTGAGGAAGACATCACCCAATATCTCAATTCAATAGTTCTTCCCAACATTCCCCATGCCGAGGCAGCCTCCTTGGGTGCCCACATTACTATCAGAGAAATACAATGAGCTATAGAACAATTGCCCTCGGATAAATCCCCTGGTCCCGATGGCCTATCCAATAATTTATATAAGGCCTGCCACTCCGTGCTAGCTCCAGTAACTCAAAGAGATTTATAACTACTGGTATGCTAACGGCCTTTCTGATCCTAGTTTCCTGGAAGCACTTATAATTCTCATCCCGTAACCAGGGAAAGATCCCTATATCCCAAAAATTACTGCCCCATCTCCTTGCTTAACTCTGATCTTAAAATTCTAGCTAAGATCCTGGCCAATAGACTTGTTCCTATTATGGGAGGCCTTATTGATAATGAGTAGTTAGGATTCATGATGGGGAGATCCTTGGGGGGCCATATGCAGAAGCTATTACATCTGCTCTCTGTGTCCAGGGACTCAGATACTCCAGCGGTATTGATCTCCCTGGATGCCGAGAAAGTGTTCGACCGAGTCTCCTGGGACTTCCTTTTTGTTACCTTGGCCCGCTTTGGATTGCCTGATGAATTCATTAAGTGGGTGTGATTGTTGGATACCTCCCCATCAGCCTGATTCTGGTGCAATGAAATGCTTTCTGGACCATTTCCCTTTGTTGTGGTACCAGGCAGGGGTGCCCACTGTCCACACTTCTTTTTAATTTTATTTGGAACCTCTGATCCATAGGTTATTGACCTGTCAGGAAATTACAGGCATTACAGTTGGGAATAAGAGGTATGCACTCTCTGCTTAAAGCAGATGATTGCTCATATATGTAGAAAACCCTCAAACTGCCATCCCTGCTTAACTAATAGAAATTGAAGCCTTTTCCAAATTGTTATATTATAAATTAAACCGTTCTAAAACCAAAGTCTACCCGCTGAACAATAGAATTACCAGGCTGATTTAGCAGCTCACTGCCTCCCATAGGAAGCAAAATCCCTCACATATTTGGGTATTAAAGTGTCAAGAGATATGGCAACAATGGTTAGAGAGAACTTATCCAGTTTATTGAAAACTTTAAATTCGAACATGGATACATGGGGGGCTCTTCCTCTCTCCCTCTGGGGAAGGCTCAGTACTGTTAGAATGAATGTGCTTCCTCATATTCTATACCCCTTGGGTATGTTGGGATGTTTTCTTCCCAAAGCTTGGTTCACCAGGCTCCAAAAGATGCTTAATGCCTTTATATAGACAGGGAAGGGGGTCCGACGGGCCTACTTCAAACTCACAGCTCCTAGAAACCAGGGCAGTCTGGCGGCCCCTTCCTTTTTCACATACTACAGTGCCCTATCACATCAGTAAACTGGCTTTCTGGGTCAAGAGTACTGAGCCCAGTACAACATTAGATTATTCTTCCCTGTGGTTGGAACTGGAGAGGTACTTAGCATTAAATAAGTTCTGTTCTTTACCCTCCCTGCTGTATGTAATCCCTTCAAGTATACCTAAACCACTCAGGAATACCCTGTTTGGGTGGTCCCTTAAGACACTACATCAGATTCAGAACCACCTCTCGTTGAATTGGCACAACTCATTGGAGCAACCAATTACTGGTAATCCCCATTTCAAAATAGATAATAAACCCATATTGCCCTCCTTGTGGCCTTTGTTAAATAACTGTAAACTTTCTGACTTCCTTAAGAATGGGGAAATTATCTCCTTTCGCCATTTCCAAACATGTTACAAGGTGCCAGATATCCACAAATTTAAGTTTATCCAGATGAGAGAGGCTATCACTTCCTTTAAGGGGAACATGACCTGGTCAGCCTCTCCCACTGCAAATAGCAAATCAACCTCACTCTGTTTCCAATGTATATAAGAAATTACAAGTGCTGGATTCCATTTTGCCGACAGGTGTCTGTTATTATTGGGCCCAGGAATTAGAATTGCCCATAGACTCCGATGCATGGAGGAAGCTCTGGCAAAATACATACAAGTTTTTTAAACAGGACAGACTTCGCCTGGTCCAATTTAACATCATGCACAACTTACATCTTACTCCTGTGAAACTTTGGTTCAAACCTTTTGGCAATCCATTAGGAGCATTTGGACCCTTTATTGGGTTTAGATACCTTGTTTACCCCAGAAGCCTGCTTGCTAAATCTTTTCCCCCATGGAACCCCTAGAATCAGGGAAGCACATCTTGCCCTAATAGCTGCAACCACCAAATTGTTTATTATAAGGCATTGGAAAGAGGAATCTCTCCCCCCAGTTATCGAATGGTACAGACAGATGTTTTTGGCTTTGCAGCTAGAAAGACGTATTGCATCCATGCAAGATAGGATAAGGTCCTCTGGAGACCTTGCTGTCCATATGGAAGCCCTAATTTTCCCTTTAAGTCCTTCGTCTGATTGATTGTCCTGGTATTATTTATTTTTTTCCTTTATCTTTTTATTGAAATTCGAGTATATAAGAAAGCACACATCTAATACAATAGAAGACTATCCTCCATGTAAGGTATAAAATGTCTGGTAGGATACAGAGTGGAGACGGTCCAGAGGAGGACAACTAGAAGGGTGCAGGGTCTGCATCAAAAGCCCTATGAGGAGAGACTAAAATACATCAACATGTACACACTGGTACAGAGGAGGGGATATTATAGAGACCTTTAAATACCTCACAGGGACAAGTGAGGTAAAGGAGGGGAGTATTTTTCTGAAGTAAAGGTGCTCAAGAACAAGAGGAGATACTATGAAGCTGGGGGGTAGATTCAGGAGAGATGTGGGGGTAACAGTGGGGGAGCACCTAGGGAACAGTGATCACCAGTCACTGTGGTTTGAAATCACAGAAAGAGCAGAACCAAACCACACAAAAACACGTATCCTGGATTTTAGGGGGGCAGACTTTGGGAAAATGGGGAGATACTTGAAAGAGGCATTAAGAGGAATGGGACAGGAATCAGGGGTTGAGGAACAGTGGGCAGTATTTAAAATGGGGATTACAAGAGCAACAGAATTATGCATTAAGCAGGTTAGCAAGAGGAAAAGGAAGAGGAGACCATTATGGTTTCCAAAGAGGTACAAAGAAAGTGAAAGCCAAAAAGATTGCATTCAGGCAATACAAAAAGACACAGGCAGAAGGGGATAGGGAGAAGTACCAGGAGAAGCAAAGAAAGTCAGGGAGGTCAGTAAGGGAAGCCAAAGCTCAGACAGAAGAACACATTGCAAAATCAGTGGGTAGAGGGGACAAAACCTTTTACAGGTACACAAGTGAAAAAAGAAAGGCAAAGGGAGGGATAGTGAGACTGAAGGGGCAGGATGGGGACCGCGTGGAGGATGACAACAGTAAAGCTGACATATTGAACAGGTATTTCTGCTCAGTCTTTACTGAGGAAGAGGAGGGTGATGGGTCTGAAGGGAGTACAAGGGGTGAGAATGGTGCAGAAATGGACACAAGTCCCTTTACACGAGAAAGGGTCCTGAAGGAACTGGAAGTATTAAGAGTTGATAAAGCAATGGGGCCAGATGGGGTGCACTCCAGGGTCCTAAAGAACTAAGAGGTGGTGGCTAAACCTCTGGCTATCCTGTTTAGCCAATCACTGGAAACAGGGAGGTACCCAAAGACTGGAGGATAGAGATAATCCTTATACAAAAGTGGGAACAAAGAGGCGGGGAACTACAGACCAGTCAGCCTCACCTCGGTAGTGGGGAAGATCATGGAAGCACTACTGAAGGAGATTGGTGGAACATCTGGTTGTCAATGGACTACAGGACCCAAGACAGCATGGTTTCACCAGGGGGAGGTCATGTCAGACCAACCTCATTGAATTTTTTGACTGGGTGACTAGGGAGGTGGATCAGGGGAGGGCAGTGGACATGGCCTATCTGGACTTCAGCAAGGCCTTTGACACTGTGCCACATAAAAGACTATTACACAAACTGGGGAATATGGGTGTGGGCAGGACAGTAGTGTGGTGGGTGGGTAACTGGCTGGGTGGCAGGACACAGAGGGTGGTGGTAAATGGCTGTCACTCCACAGAGGGAAGAGTGACCAGTGGGATACCACAGGGATCAGTGCTGGGACTGGTCCTATTTAACATCTTCATCAGTGACATTGCGCAGGACCTAGAAGGCAGAATTTCACTGTTCGCTGATGACACAAAGCTCTGTAACAGAGTAGACACACCAGAGGGTGTAGACAGAATGAGAAGGGACCTGCAGAAACTTGAAGAATGGTCAGGGGTTTGGCAGTTGAAATTCAATGCAAAGAAGTGCAAGATAATGCATATGGGGCACAAAACCCTGGCACAATATATCAGTTGGGGGTGAGGATATAGCATGCACCAAGCAGGAAAGGGATCTTGGGTTATCATCTCTGATGACCTCAAGGTAGGGAAACATGTGACAAGGCAGCAGGTAAAGCAAATAGGATGCTGGGATGCATAGGCAGGGCATCACCAGCAGGAAAAGGAGGTCATAATTCCACTATCGAGACACTAGTGAGGCCCCACCTGGAGTACAGTGTACAGTTCTGGAGACCTTACCTATGTAAGGACATAGGGTAGAGAAGGTTCAGAGGAGGGCAACAAAGATGGTGCATGGATTGCATCACAAGTCCTATGAGGACAGGTTGAAAGGAACTGAACATGTACTCCCTGGAGGAGAGGAGGGAGAAAGGGGATACGATAGAAACATACAAGTATCTTACAGGGAGGAACAAGGTGCAGGAATACACTATTTTTAAGCGGAAAAGATGTTCCAGGACTAGAGGGCATGGGATGAAGTTGGAGGGAGGACGATTCAGAGGAAACGTGAGGAAGAATTTCTTCACAGAACGGGTTGTGGACAAGTGGACCACCCTGCCAGAGGAAGTGGTGAGGGCTGAAACAATCACAGGATTTAAGAATGCATGGGATAGACATAAAGGAATTCTGGAGGTCAGGGATAAGGGGCAACAGACTTCTAGGAAAACATAAACTGAACTTACAAGCTCAAATGGGCAGACTGGGTGGGCCATAGGCCCTTATCTGCTGACACTGTCTATGTATCTATGTATCTATGTATAAAATATTACAGATTTGCGAAGTTACAAGGGTGCATGGAAACAGTTCGATGCACGCTTGTAACACAGTCATGTTATGGAGTTTCGTCACCAAATTTTCAACATAGGGATTTTAGAACCTCTGCTCATGAACAGTGCCACTGTCATTTTCTTAATCTGTCCCGAATGCTGATTTCCCAAAGTGACTGAGTTATTCTGTCCCACAGCTGTGAAACCACATTCCAGTCAGGATGTGAAAAATGACAGCTGTACTGCTCATAAGGAGGTGTGAAAAAATGCCACTGTTGAAAATTTGGCATGACAATATTACAAATCTGCGAAGTTACAAGGGTGTGTGGAAAGTGTGCAATGCACACTTGTAACACAGTCATTTGATGGGCTATCATCACCAAATTTTCAATATAGGCATTTTAAGACCTCTGCGCATGAACAGTATCACTGTCATTGTCTTAATCTGTCCCGGACAGTGATTTCTCATAGCGACCGCTCTATTCTGTGCCAGAAGTGCGAAAACACATTTTGGCCAGGATGGGAAAAATGACAGCTGCACTGTTCATAACTAGGTGTGGGAAAATGGCAATGTTGAAAATCTGGGGTGAAAATATTATAAATTAGCGAACTTACGCGCGTGCATGCAACCGCAACGCACGCTCGTAACACAGTCATTTTATGGAGTATCGTTACCAAATTTTCAACATAGCCATTTTAGGACCTCTACTTACGAACAGTGTCACTGTAATTTTCTTAATCTGTCCCAAACACTGATTTCCCACAGTGACCACGCTATTCTGCACCGGAAGTGCGAAAACACACTTGCGCCAGGATGTGATCAATGACAGCTGTACTGCTCACAAGGAGGTTTGAAAAGTGGCAATGTTGAAAATCTGGTGTGAAAATATTGCAAATTCACAAAGAACGAGCGTGGTAACAACTGTGCGAAAGCGCCTTTCGTAAAACAGTCATTTTTTATTTTCCCTGGGGTACAACACAGGCTTTTGAGGCCCACCTCATGAACAATGGCACTGTCATTTCGTTAATCGGCCCCAAAAGGTGATTCTGTGCAGTGACTGAAAAATCACCTATCGGGGCCGATTAATGCCATGACAGTTCAAGAATTCATGAGGAGGGGTCCCAAAACCCCCATGTTGAAAATTTGGTACCAAAATTCCAAAAAATGACTGAGATATGCATTAAAGTGACAAAACCCTATTTATTCCATTATACAGCTTACCGGCATTTCCTCAGTTCGGGGTCGGCTTTGAAGAGTGCAGACGTGTTCCCGGTCCACCGAAGATCATTGCGCCAAGCTCTGGAGGTAAGTATGGGGTGAGTGGGTGTGGGGAGGCAGGGTGCGCAGTGGGTGGGTGTGGGTTGCGGGAGGTGGGGCAGGGAGACCTCCGAGGGACTGTTTCCTTTTTTTAGGGTAAAAAGACAAAAAACACGTCGATGGACAGTTTTTTTTTTCATAGGGGCATGTGGCACACTGGGGTGGGCTCCCAGCATGCCAAGGACTCTTTTTGGGGGCCAGCAGTAGCCAGCGGGATTGGGCACCCTGTTGGCACACAGCAAAGGGGTTCAGATTATGCTGGCAGGGATTGGGTACCCCGTCGGCAGACAATAAAGTGGGGGTTACAGAATGCAGATGGGAGTGGGCTCCCTCGTCGCAAAATCCAACAGTGGGGCACCGAAGCCGATGGAGATTGGGGCCCCCTTTGGCAAATAAACACGGTGGGGGGGTATATTGTTTGTGAACACGGCGGCAAGCCACTGCCATGTTCATAAACAATATCAAGGTTTGGAAGTTCCGTCCTGCAATGACGGGTCACTCCCTCATTGCAGAAGATGGCTGACGCTGCAATGATGAGACGGCCCCTGATTGTAGTGGCGAAATTGAAAGAAGTTGGTGCAAAGGTTCCAAAACCGTGTCACCAGCAGCATGCAACGGCACTGGGGGAAGCGGGACAAGCCTTTGCAGGCTGTGGGGGCATTGGCCACAACAGTGCCACACCTCCACAACCTGCTTCTGAGCAAGCTGTCCCAATATGTTTCTTGCACTGCGCGCAATCAACATAAAAATGTCTTGTCCCCTTTCGTTACTTCCTGAACTATTCTTTCTTCAGCTTGTGTCCTTGCGCTCCCTGCTGCTTTCCCTGCTTCCCTCTGTTTCCCCAATACACCTCCATATTCTCCTCTCTCTGTATCTCTTTATACCTTCTGAATGCTACCCTTTTAGCTTTTATCTTTTCAGCCACCTTTCGAGAACCATAATGGTTTCCTTTTCCTCTTGCTTTTGCTCACTTGCTTGACACAAAGGTTTGTTGCCTTAACTGTGCTCCCTTTTATTTTCACCCACTGTTCCTCTACGCCACTCATGTTATCCCCCCCCACTAGGTCATCCCTGAGGTTTTCAGCCATATTTTTTATATATGCCCTCCTGAAGTCCAGGACCCTCACCCTTGTGTGGTTTGATTCTGCAGCCATCTTTATATTGAACCACACCGCACGGTGATCACTGGTCCCCAAGTGGCCTTCTTCCTTGACGTTTGCAACACTGTCCCTGTTAATGAGTACCAGGTCCAGTATTGCCCCATCACGAGTGGGTTCACTGACTAGTTGCCTGAGGAATGCCCCCCTGCAGAGAGTTCAGGATGTCCCTGCTTCTAGCTGTAGCCACTGCTGGGAGGCTCCAATCCACAGCTGGTAGGTTGAAATCCCCAACCAGCAGCACCTGCCCTTTTTCTCCCATCTTGCCAATGGCTTCCACCAGTACCTTATCTAATTCCTCCCCCCATGCTGGAGATCTGTAGATCACTCCAGTGCGAATAACGGCTCCATTTACCATCTCCAGGATGACCTACATTACCTCTGTCTCGCCCTGTATTCCCTGTATCTCCATTGCTTTTATGCTTTTCCTCACACAAAACACCTTTCCTTCCCATCTGGTCCTTTCTGGTATAGCCATGTCTCAGTCATAGTTTTTAGTGCATTATGTCTCTGTAATGGCCACAATAATCAGATCAGCCTCTGCCATGTGATGGCCTCTAGGTCCAGAATCTTACTTCTTAGACTTCTAGCATTCACATACATAGCCTTTCAGATTTTGTTTCCACTCTGCTTGTTGCCCCAATTTTCTTTTTTGCCCCCTTTTCTTCCCTCCTCTCTTTTATAATGCTTCCATTCCTTTCCCTCTTTATCTCTACCACCCTGCTTCCTTTCCCCTCAGGTTCTGCATACTCTCTACTTCAGCCTGTGGGGAAGGAAGTTTCTGACTCCCTGATTCCGTCCACCCCCCCCCGGCTAGTTTAAATATTCATTGAAGTAGCATTTAAACCATCCACTGAGGACTGCAGTTCCCCTCCCAGATGGATGCAGGCCATCAGCCCCATGTAGGCCCTTATCCTCCCTGGTGGGTCCCTAGTTCCTAATGTAGCTGAACCACTCCTTTCTGCACCATTCCTTCAGCCATGAGTTGAAGCTCCTGGTGTGGTGATGCCTCTCTTCTCTCCTGTTATAGCCAGGCAGCAACTCAGTGAAAGCCACTGAGCAAGCTACCTGTCTAAGACCCCTCCCAACTCCCTAAACTCCCCCTGCACTATCCCAGCCCCGTTCCTAGCCAGGTCATTAGTTTCCAGATGGACAGAGACATCCAGCTGTTTCTGCCATCCTGCTGCCCTAGTGATCCTCAGGATCTGCTTCCTATCCCTCCATGCCGTGGCAGTGGGTTGGCACTGAACCTACCTCTCTCCCACCTTTCCTATTCCAAAATATATCCTTTTCACAATTAAGTCCCCCACCAGAAGTTGCTTCCTGCTCCTCTGGGGTCCTTTACCTCCCTCCATGTTATTATCTTTTATTATCTTTGTATTGCAATGTGTCAACCCCAATGTGCTGTGTTGTGCAGTATAAACATTTCAATGGAAATACACTATTGGGCATCTCACTGTATACTGAGCAGTACTACTTTAAAGATACAAAAAAATAAAAACATTGTTTTAAGGGGATGGGATATGGTTAGCATGATGGCAGAGGTGGGAGCATTTTAATTTACAACTTTTCTGAAATGCAGTATATATAAAATCTACCACAATTTTTGTTGTGAAGGAAAAGTGTATGTAGGGATTTTGCTTTTCTAAAAAGGAGACTAGCAATATGGGAATGTAGTTCAATAAGGCAACTGCTGGATAAATAGTAAAATAAATCAATTGACATTCAGATGATACCTTTTTTGCCAATTAGATTGCTTTCATTTCTCTACCCATTTAATAAAGTATCTAATGTGTTGTCATGCGAATATGAAATTGCAAAATAAGTATAGCTTGAGGTACTATAACCAGTTAAATTGCTGATGGAATTTACTACAGGGCATACACTGCCAATAATAAGAATGCAGTATATATTTGTAATTTCTGACCAGAAAGGCACACTAAGCTGTGCTAGCTTATTCACAGGAGTGTCCTCAGGGTGGGTTACATGGACCTGTGTCTTTGAAATGGGAACATTGGCCATGACACCAAGGAATTTCCTTACTCTTTGAAGGGGGAGTTGCTGGCCCATTTTCTAAGATGGAGGATCCAGAGGCTGCAGAGATGGATGATGCACTGCTGTAAGTTAGGAGAATACCCTCCACCCAGCTGGTGGAAGCCAAGAGGACAATGATATGGAAGCACAAGAAACAGAGATAGAAACCAAGGAGATTTTACCTCCTGTGGACCAGAATGTCATCATGGAAGCTGAGAAACATTTAGAAAAGGAAATGATGGAAAAAAGATGCAATTTACCGCTAATTAAGGATGAAGATGAAGACAGGTACTGTGACGTGGACAGCCAGTTCTGAGTGCTGTATCATTTTTTTAAATATAAAAATGTATTACTGATTGTCTCTGCTGAAAAATCTGGTGTTCTTGGAATGATCTCACTCACCCCCCCAGGTCTCTGCCAAAAAGGTGAAAGTCATGAGCTAATTACAGACCAGGCCTTAATCAAGGATCTCCTGTTTGTCTGAGTTAATTATAGCTGTAGTTGCTAAGAGGGAAGATCATATCCATTTTATGATGTTTGGAGGGAAACCCAGGTTATTACACATGGGTGCGAAGTTGTAAATGTTCCTTGATGTCTGTGTGAGAGAGGAAGCTTATATAGATCAAAGAGAGTCATTTAAAGAACATGATTATGCTGAGGATTACAGAATTTAATACTTTGAAAAGACATCCTGTTTTTGTATAGATATATTTTTTTATATATTCTGACAGAGGAGGAGCTAGGTGACCACACACAAAGGGGTTGGCAAATACAATTTTCTTTAAAAAATATTCTGTTTTCCTACACAGATACACTTCTATCTAGACTCTGACAAAGAAACATCTGTGAGCACTTTAAGCAGGTATTTAGAGAGAGAGAAAAATCAGTCCTGTAGTAGGAACTGCACTGTTAAAACCTTGTTACAAACATACGAACATATGAAATTTGGCAGCAGATAAAGGCCTAGAGGTCTATCAAGTCTGCTTGATTGTGCAGCTAGCATCCCTTGTTTTGTTTAAGAGATTTGTATGTTTTGTGATATAATAGTTCTGTATTTTATGTGTTGCATATTTTTAATCTATTTTAGTAAAACTCCATTTTTATAGCTTACTTGGTCTGTCTTTGATTTCTTTCCTTTACAAGTAGAGTATATATGGTTAAAGCAGACATAGTACATAAGCTTGAATGGTGATACTAAACTGGAAAAAGGTAAACGTTTTAAATCTGAGGTCTTTTATTACAGTTTTTAAGGGTTCACTTCTGTACACCTGGTTAAGTGCCCATAGGCAAAGATATCTGGCCCCCCGAAGACAGAATTATCTGAGCCTGTACATTGAGTACGCTAACAAGAGGTTCACAGTTTGAATCCATCTAGGACTTGAGACCAAAGATTGATCTGAATCCACAAAAACAGACAAGAGGGTTACCTTGTTCTGTTAACTGTTCACAAGACTGCGTTTGGAGGTTGGCGCTTTGGGAGTAGAGTGCTGACCTGCTGAGTGGGTTTGTGACAGGTACAACAAAAGAAAAGCATCCCTGCAGTGCATTCATACCAACCAGGTGCAGCCTACAATGAGCACAAAATCTGCATATGTGACCTCTGAAAGGGCCACCACTTTGATCTCCATCAAGCAGACTGAGTGGAGGAGATCAAAGCGACCCTGGCTTTCACTGCACATAAATGCTTTGCTTCAATTTTTAATATCCAGGACTTACCAGAGAAAGAAGCAGCTTGGTCCAAAGAGAAGATCTGGCTAAATGCCAGCTGGATGCTCACTGAATCCGGTAACTGAATCCCAGACCCTGTCAGGGATCCAAGTAGGAGCATGCCATTACTTCCACAGCAGACGGAATGGTGTCTGAATCTCAGACCAAACACACTGATCCTGAGATCACAGCAGGAGTAATACCATAAGCACAACCAGCAAATTTGGCCTCCTCCACCTGAAGAAACAACTAGTCTGACTCTCCATACAGAGGTGGATGACAGCACTCAGCTAGGTCAGCCAACACCTATCCTGGTTTTGGAAGCTAATGACTCTGAAGCAGGGGTGACCACTGCAGCAGGAGAAAGCATGCCAGAGAATCCACCGAATGCCAGTGGTGATGCACAGGCAGTTTCACAGCCACCTAGGTGTACCCCCCTTCCTACTTTTCATCTTCCACAAGTGGTGGCCACTTCGCATTTAGTTTTCCTTAGGAAAGGGCACTTTTTGAAGCAAAGTCAAGTGAAAGAAAGTGAAGTTATGGTGAAGTTGTAACTTAGCCTTAACTTTGTCTGAAAAAGTGCCAGGTCCCCTGCTTAAAACTTTGCGAAGTCAGCACTTTGTGAATGTGGCAAACTTCATGAATGATTTCACGGAGTGAAGTTTGCCAGCTTCACACATCTGTAACTGTGACTCAAATGATCGGCACCAGTTGGTTTCACAGCCACTCTCACAGATGCATATAATTCAGTGTATGATTTGGGAGAGGGGGGACACTTTCTGTTTGATCGTGTTTAAGGTTTTTTGGGGACTATCTGGCTTGATGTTGGAGCCTGCTGTGGTTAGAATGACTTACATATGAAAACATTGCTTTGGATGCCTTTCTGCTGGGTTGGAGGCAGTACAATAGGAGCACCTTGATGGTTCTGCTTGCCTGCCTTAAATTTTATCCATGGCAGGCGAGGCACCAATAAGTGCTACAACAGTTGCAGTCTTCATACCTTTCGATAGCTAGAATGATTGAATCCACTCTGAAGGATTTATGTCTTAGGGAACAATAACGTATCCTGAGGTCTGCCTTTCTTAACTTGTGGAAAGGGATTTCCTCACTCTAAGCCAACTTCTGTCAGGCTCTTTTGCTGGCCTAGGATTGTGGGAGGTTCTGGGATAAATCATTACACATGTTAAGTGTCTCAAAGCTGGAGGATGCAAATTTTCTATTTTATTTACTTTATTGTTTTCTTAGCTCATTTTCTTGTTGTTTTCTTGTTATGAAGTGAGAATGATTTTTTTCCTTTTTGAATTTTGTGATGATGTATAATGTTTACCTTTTATTTTTGATTTTTGTTTTATGTCTATTGAATTTTTCTTCAATAAAAATACCTCAATTCTTATAGAATCTAAGAAAAATTTGTTTCACACTGTGAGCTTACAGAGTGCTTTTTATATTTTACTGGAATTTTAGGGCAGCCCTCCAGAGAAGATATGAGATGTGGCAACTCTTTTGATAGATAATAGATCCCAGTCCATGTTTGGGACATATTGTGGTGAAGTTGCCATGGCAAACTTGGACTGCATGACAAACACAAGCACAGATGTATAGAAAAAAGGGTATTTCCCATGAGCAGGTTTTTATTTAGGCTTTGAGACATTGCCCTAATGGTTTTCATCTTTACCTCATATTACCTAGTTCTGGATACAGGCAGAAAAAGACTGGAATAAACCTCTACCCTTGTGTCTAATACATGAGTCAGCTGTATTAGATATTTCTCTCAAAACTGGGCTAAATACCATCTGAGTACTTTGAGTGTCTTGTTTGCCTGCATACAGTTTTGGACTTGGTGTGTTCATTGCCAATTTGTGTTGCAACAAAAATATGTCTCCCAGGTAAATTTGATAAATATGGTTGTGGAATCTATGAAGAGTATTCACATGAAGGTTTTCTTGACACCTGTAGGAAAGTTGGCAACCTATTAGAGGTATTTCCCTTGGGTGACCAGATGAGGCCTGGATTGGAACATATCCAGGACTTACATGCAAACATAGAAGTTGATGGCAGATAAGGACCGCAAGGCCCATCCAGTCTGCCCATTTCTTTTTCTACCTTATAAATGTGCCATCGGCCTTTGCTCTGTCAGTGGCCTATCTATTCATAGTCATTTGTATTGCTCCCTTATGCCTATCCCATGCCTGTTTGAAGCCCTGCACTGTATTCATAGCCACCACTTCTTGTGGTAAGCTATTCCATGCATCCACCACCCTTTCTGTGAAAAAGAATTTCCTCACATTCCCCTTAATCGGCCTCCCTCTAATCTCATGCTGTGTCCTCTTGTCCTGCTATTTTTCTTATATTTAAACATGTTAGACTCTTTCACCTTGTTTATGCCCTTAAGGTGTTTGAATGCCTCGATCATATCACCTCTCTCCCTCCTTTGCTCAAGGGTATACATATTGAGCTCCGTTAATCTGTCCTCATATGTCTTCTGATGCAGTCCCTGCACCATTTTGGTTGCCCTTCTCTGGACTGCCTCAATTTGGATTAATGTCCTTGTGAGAGGTGTGCCTCAATACTGCACGCAGTACTCCAGATGAGGCCTAACCAGTGTCTTGTACAGAGGATTATTACCTCCTCTTCGACTTGTGATACCCTACTAATACACCCTAACACCCCCTAGCCTTACCTACTGCTTTAGAGGTCTGCTTGGATGATTTAGGTCATCAGTGATGATGATGCCCAAGTCTCTTTCTTCCTTTGTGACTGCTAGCAACTCCCCTCCCAGCCTATAGGTGGCTTCATGGTTTCTCTTCCCTATGTGCATGATTTTGCACTTCTTTGCATTAAATCCCAGTTGCCACTCTTCTGACCATTCTGCTAGTTTATCCAGATCTCTTCTCATTCTGCCCACCCCATCTGGATCATCTACTCTGTTGCAGATCTTGGTGTCATCTGCAAACAGACTCTTTTGTGTAGCCAGGTTTGGATACTGGTGGTGTTCCTTCTTTCTTATAAGTATGATTTTTCCTTTTCTACCCCTGTTTAGGGTGTCATATAATTTCCTATTCACTACTGTATGAGATTTTGAGTCTTTCTTTGATTGTTTATGATTATCTTTTTGTTTGGTTGTATTTTCTTTTCTTTTGTTTGCTTGTTTATTGGCTTAATGAGTAAATATACTGGAACAAAAGTTCCATTTGCAGGTGCGACTCATAGAACTTAACAAAACATACAACACATACAGTATACAATATAACAATTCAAGACAACATGCATTCACATTTAAATAAGCCAATAATATAAAAAACACTGTTGCATTAAAAGTGGTGACAGTGATTTGAGTCCTTAAATCAAGGGGAAGGCTATTCCATATACTTGGCCCAGTGTATGCTAATGACCTCTGACCATTAATACAGTACCTCTACTGTTCTTCAGTAAGTGCCATGGGATATTTAACTTTCACCTTGACTGTGACCAGAGTTGGGCTGAAGGGACCTCAGTTTAACGTCTCACCCGAAGCACAGCACCTGAACAGTGTAGCACCCCCTTGTACTGCCTTACAGTGTCATTATAGCTATTGCATAAATACCCAGTGTAGGACTAGCACCCATGACTTTTTGATTTTTCTGGTCCCAGAAGAGTGCTATTAACTCAACCACTGACACTGTAATAAATCTACAGTTGTTCTTATTATATGCCTGTAGCAGAGCTGTGACAGGGCTGATTTTTGGTACACCGTATGAATTTTTAGCACCAATGTTCAAGTTTATATTTGTATTCGTTCACAAGTTCAAGTTTACTAAAATATTGCTTCTATTTTTTTTGACTTTTCAGAAGCCTTTCTGTTGTTAATGATGTCACATGTGATGACGAACAACTTTTTCGCTGGTAGACTGAATTGTTTTGTTAATTACTAGTTTGCTTTCTATAGAAGTGTGGTGCCACGTTGCTTTGCACGACTGTCAATGGAAACAAAGAAAAGAACACCCTGGGAAATGGGAGCTAGTGATAATAGCAATGCAGTCCAAACAAAAGAAATTGCAGCACTCACTACCACTCAATTAGTTGGGACCAGGATTGTAGTGCTTGAATCCTTTAATAGAAGTGTTGTAAGGTACAAAAAACTTTAAAATGACTCCACTGACCAAGCTGCCTGACACATTTCACGTTCAATCAATGCTTGATCAAAGGCATTGCTCAACTGTGTCAAAAAACTGACCCAGTTTGGAGATTTCCACTGCACCAGCAGAATCTTCTTTTCTTTTGTGGGATACCGACAGGGAGCTCCGGTCCCTCCACCAGCAAAATCTTAAATTATGCTTAAACATTCATAGTGGAGGTCTCCTGGTAGGGGAATGGGGCTGCAGTGAACACAGGCTCAGATACATTCTTTCAGATGCTAAATAATCTTTGAGACGAAGCTGGATTTTGAGGCCCATGGTGGCAGATAATATTGCAATATAGGCATTATCCAAATTCCAGATCTGAATCAGCTTCAGTCAATGGATGAATTTAAGTGCAGGGAAGTGATGTCACAGCCTTGCTTAACCAAGACACCAAGGAGAGAGAGAGGTAGAGGACATATAGTAAATGCCACACTCAGCTTTGCTCCCTCTTTTTTTACTTGGATTTCTGTGTGAGTTGGATCCAAAGGAGAGAGCCAGACTGTGCATCTATAGAGAGAGGAAGAGAGAGCTTTACAGTAACAAAGAGTGGTGTGGACAATAAGATAACTTTGTAACTGGTAGGGAAGATAAAAGTATTTAACTGTGCAGGAGTGCAAGCTTTTTTTTGTAATCCTGTATGCGTACTGTTTTGTAAGAGTAAATTATGTAAATACCTGAATATTACTGCTGTATTTGGACAACCAGTATTTAGTATTAAATCAGTTATTTGTGTAAAAACTAAAATAACTGGTTGTTTCTGACTGCATCTCTGAGGGAAGGGTACCTGGATAAGGGGATGCACAATAAAAGTCTCAGAGAGAGAGAGTAGAGTGCATGCACAAAAAAGTCTCAGAGAGAGAGAGAGAGTAGAGTGCATGCACAATAAAAGTCTCAGAGAGAGACAGTAAAGTGCATGAACAAAAAAGTCTCAGCGATAAAGAGAGAGAGTAGAGTGCATGCACAAAAAAGTCTCAGAGAGAGAGTAGAGTGCATGCACAATAAAAGTCTCAGAGAGAGGGAGTAGAGTGCATGCACAATAAAAGTCTCAGAGAGAGAGAGTAGAGTACAAGCACAAAAAAATTTTCAGCAATAGAGAGAGAGAGAGTAGAGTGCATGCACAAAAATAGTCTCAGAGAGAGAGTAGAGTGCTTGCACAAAAAAGTTTCAGTGAGAGAGAGAAGTGAGAGTGCATGCAAAAGTCTCAGCGATGAGAGAGAGAGAGAGTAGAGTGCATGCACAACAAAAGTCTCAGAGAGAGAGTAGAGTGCATGCACAATAAAGTCTCAGAGAGAGTAGAGTGCATGCACAATAAAAGTCTCAGAGAGAGGGAGAGAGAGAGTAGAGTGCATGCACAAAAAAGTCTCAGCAATAGAGAAAGAGAGTAGAGTGCATGCACAAAAAAGTCTCAGCGATAGAGAGAGTAGAGTGCATGCACAATAAAAGTCTCTGAGAGTGAGAGAGAGTAGAGTGCATGCACAAAACAGTCTGAGAGAGAGAGAGTAGAGTGCATGCAACAAAAGTCTCAGAGAGAGAGTATAGTGCATGCACAAAAAGTCTCAGTGATAGAGAGAGAGAGTAGAGCGCATGCACAAAAAAGTCTCAGCAAGAGAGTAGAGTGCATTCACAATAAAAGTCTCAGAGAGAGAGAGTAGAGTACATGCACAATAAAATTCTCAGCGAGAGAGAGAGTAGAGTGCATGCACAAAAAGTCTCAGAGAGAGAGAGTGAGTGCATGCACAAAAATAGTCTCAGAGAGAGAGAGTAGAGTACTTGCACAAAAAAGTCTCAGTGATAGAGAGAGTAGAGTGCATGCAAAAAAAGTCACAGCGATAGAGAGAGAGAGTAGAGTGCATGCACAACAAAAGTCTCAGTGATAGAGAGAGAGAGAGTAGAGGGCATGCACAAAAAAGTCTGAGAGAGAGTGAGAGTGCATGCGCAATAAAAGTCTCAGAGAGAGGGAGAGAGAGTAGCGTGCATGCACAAAAAAGTCTCAGTGATAGAGAAAGAGAGTAGAGTGCATGCACAAAAAAGTCTCAGCGATAGAGAGAGTAGAGTGCATGCACAATAAAAGTCTCAGAGAGAGAGTAGAGTGCATGCACAGTAAAAGTCTCAGAGAGAGAGTGGAGTGCATGCACAAAAAAGTCTGAGAGAGAGTAGAGTGCATGCGCAATAAAAGTCTGAGAGAGAGAGTAGAGTGCATGCACAAAAAAGTCTCAGCGATAGAGAGAGTAGAGTGCATGCACAATAAAAGTCTCAGAGAGAGAGAGTGCATGCACAAAAAGTCTCAGAGAGAGTAGAGTGCATGCACAATAAAATTCTCAGAGAGAGAGAGAGTGCATGCACAATAAAAGTCTCAGAGAGAGAGAGTGCATGCACAAAAATAGTCTCAGAGAGAGAGGTAGAGTGCATGCACAATAAAAGTCTCAGAGAGAGAGTAGAGTGCATGCACATAAAAGTCTCAGAGAGAGAGAGAGTAGAGTGCATGCAAAAATAGTCTCAGAGAGTACAGTGCATGCACAAAAAAGTCTCAGCGATAGAGAGAGAGACTAGAGTGCATGCACAGAAAAAAGTTTCAGCGATAGAGAGAGAGACTAGAGTGCATGCACAGAAAAAAGTTTCAGCGATAGAGAGAGAGAGTAGAGTGCATACACAATAAAAGTCTCAGAGAGAGGGAGAGAGAGAGAGTAGAGTGCATGCAAAAAAGTCTCAGAGAGAGAGTAGAATGCATGCACAATAAAAGTCTCAGAGAGAGAGAGTAGAGTGCATGCACAAAAAAGTCTGAGAGAGAGAGAAGAGTGCATGCAAATAAAGTCTAAGAGAGAGGCAAGAGAGAGAGTAGAGTGCATGCACAAAAAAGTCTCAGCGATAGAGAGAGTAGAGTGCATGCACAAAATAGTCTGAGAGAGAGTAGAGTGCATGCACAACAAAAGTCTCATAGAGAGAGTAGAGTGCATGCACAAAAAAGTCTCAGAGAGAAGTAATGCACAAAAAGTCTCAGCAATGAGAGAGGTAAAGTGCATGCACAACAAAGTCTCAGAGAGAGAGTTGAGTGCATGCACAAAAAAGTCTGAGAGAGAGAAAGTAGAGTGCATGCACAATAAAAGTCTCAGCGATAGAGAGAGAGTGCATGCACAATAAAAGTCTCAGAGAGAGAGAAAGAGAGTGCATGCACAAAAGTCTCAGAGAGAGAGTAGAGTGCATGCACAAAAAAGTCTCAGAGATAGAGAGAGTAGAGTGCATGCACAACAAAAGTCTCAGAGAGAGAGAGTAGAGTGCATGCACAATAGAAGTCTCAGAGAGAGAGAGAGTAGAGTGCATGGACAATAGAAGTCTCAGAGAGAGAGTAGAGTGCATGCACAATAAAGTCTCAGAGAGAGGAGAGTAGAGTGCATGCACAAAAATAGTCTCAGAGAGTACAGTGCATGCACAAAAAAGTCTCAGTGATAGAGAGAGAGACTAGAGTGCATGCACAGAAAAAAGTCTCAGCGATAGAGAGAGAGAGTAGAGTGCATACACAATAAAAGTCTCAGAGAGAGGGAGAGAGAGAGAGTAGAGTGCAGGCACAATAAAAGTCTCAGAGAGAGAGTAGAGTGCATGCACAAAAAAGTCTGAGAGACAGAGTAGAGTGCATGCGCAATAAAAGTCTCAGAGAGAGGGAGAGAGAGTAGCGTGCATGCACAAAAAGTCTCAGTGATAGAGAAAGAGAGTAGTGTGCATGCACAAAAAAGTCTCAGCAATAGAGAGAGTAGAGTGCATGCACAATAAAAGTCTCAGAGAGAGAGAGTAGAGTGCATGCACAGTAAAGTCTCAGAGAGAGAGAGTAGAGTGCATGCACAAAAAGTCTGAGAGAGAGAGTAGAGTGCATGCGCAAAAAAGTCTCAGAGAGAGAGTAGAGTGCATGCACAAAAAGTCTCAGCGATGAGAGAGTAGAGTGCATGCACAATAAAAGTCTCAGAGAGAGAGAGTAGAGTGCATGCACAGTAAAAGTCTCAGAGAGAGAGAGTAGAGTGCATGCACAAAAAAGTCTGAGAGAGAGTAGAGTGCATGCGCAAAAAAGTCTCAGAGAGGAGAGAGTAGAGTGCATGCACAAAAAAGTCTCAGCGATAGAGAGAGTAGAGTGCATGCACAAAAAAGTCTCAGAGAGAGAGTAGAGTGCATGCACAATAAAAGTCTCAGAGAGAGAGGAGAGAAAGAGTAGAGTGCATGCACAATAAAAGTCTCAGAGAGAGAGTAGAGTGCATGCACAAAAATAGTCTCGGAGAGAGAGAGTTGAGTGCATGCACAAAAAAAGACTCAGCGACAGAGAGAGTAGAGTGCATGCACAAAAATAGTCTCACAGAGAGTAGAGTGCATGCACAATAAAAGTCTCAGAGAGAGAGAGTGCATGCACAATAAAAGTCTCAGAGAGAGAGTAGAGTGCATGCACAAAAATAGTCTCAGAGAGAGAGTAGAGTGCCTGCACAAAAATAGTCTCAGAGAGAGAGAGTGCATGCACAATAAAAGTCTCAGAGAGTACAGTGCATGCACAATAAAAGTCTCAGAGAGAGAGAGAATACATGCACAACAAAAGTCTCAGAGAGAGAGTAGAGTGCATGCACAACAAAAGTCTCAGAGAGAGAGAGAGTAGAGTGCATGCACAATAGAAGTCTCAGAGAGAGAGAGTAGAGTGCATGGACAATAGAAGTCTCAGAGAGAGAGAGTAGAGTGCATGCACAAAATAGTCTCAGAGAGAGTAGAGTGCATGCACAATAAAGTCTCAGAGAGAGAGAGTAGAGTGCATGCACAATAAAAGTCTCAGAGAGAGAGAGAGAGAAGCATGCACAAAAATAGTCTCAGAGAGTACAGTGCATGCACAAAAAAGTCTCAGCGATAGAGAGAGAGACTAGAGTGCATGCACAGAAAAAAGTTTCAGCGATAGAGAGAGAGACTAGAGTGCATGCACAGAAAAAAGTTTCAGCGATAGAGAGAGAGAGTAGAGTGCATACACAATAAAAGTCTCAGAGAGAGGGAGAGAGAGAGAGTAGAGTGCATGCACAAAAAAGTCTCAGAGAGAGAGTAGAATGCATGCACAATAAAAGTCTCAGAGAGAGAGTAGAGTGCATGCACAAAAAAGTCTGAGAGAGAGAAGAGTGCATGCGCAATAAAATTCTCAGAGAGAAGGCAAGAGAGAGTAGAGTGCATGCACAAAAAAGTCTCAGCGATAGAGAAAGAGAGAAGAGTGCATGCACAAAAAAGTCTGAGCGAGAGTAGAGTGCATGCACAACAAAAGTCTTAGAGAGAGAGTAGAGTGCATGCACAAAAATAGTCTCAGAGAGTAGAGTGCATGCACAAAAAAGTCTCAGCAATAGAGAGAGAGAGAGAGTAAAGTGCATGCACAACAAAAGTCTCAGAGAGAGAGAGTTGAGTGCATGCACAAAAAAGTCTGAGAGAGAGAGTAGAGTGCATGCACAATAAAAGTCTCAGCGATAGAGAGAGAAGTAGAGTGCATGCACAATAAAAGTCTCAGAGAGAGAGAGAAAGTAGAGTGCATGCACAAAAAAGTCTCAGAGAGAGAGTAGAGTGCATGCACAAAAACAGTCTCAGTGAAAGAGAGAGAGTGCTTGCACAATAAAAGTCTCAGTGATACAGAGAGAGTGAAGTGCATGCACAACAAAAGTCTCAGAGAGAGAGTAGAGTGCATGCACAATAAAAGTCTCAGCGGAAAAGAGATAGAGAGAGTAGAGTGCATGCACAATAAAAGTCTCAGAGAGAGAGAAAGTAGAGTGCATGCACAAAAAAGTCTCAGAGAGAGAGAGTAGAGTGCATGCACAAAAAAGTCTCAGCGATAGAGAGAGTAGAGTGCATGCACAACTAGTCTCAGGGAGAGAGTAGAGTGCATGCACAAAAAAGTCTGAGAGAGAGAGAGTAGAGTGCATGCACAATAAAAGTCTCAGAGAGAGTAGAGTGCATGCACAAAAAAGTCTGAGACAGAGAGAGTAGAGTGCATGCACAATAAAAGTCTCAGAGAGAGAGAGTAGAGTGCATGCATAAAAATAGTCTCAGAGAGTAGAGTGCATGCACAAAAAAGTCTCAGCGATAGAGAGAGTAGAGTGCATGTACAATAAAAGTCTCAGAGAGAGGGAGAGAGAGAGAATAGAGTGCATGCACAAAAAAGTCTCAGCAATAGAGAAAGAGAGTAGAGTGCATGCACAAAAAGTCTCAGCGATGAGAGAGGTAGAGTGCATGCACAATAAAGTCTGAGGAGAGAGGTAGAGTGCATGCACAAAACAGTCTCAGAGAGAGAGAGGTAGAGTGCGCAAAAAAAGTCTCAGAGAGAGAGGTATAGTGCATGCACAAAAAGTCTCAGTGATGAGGTAGAGAGTGGGCGCATGCACAAAAAGATCTCAGCAAGAGAGAGAGTGCATTCAGACAAAGTCTCAGAGAGAGAGTAGAGTGCATGCACAGTAAAAGTCTCAGAGAGAGAGAGAGAGTGCATGCAGCAAAAAGTCTAGAGAGAGAGTAGAGGTGCATGCACAAAAGTCTCAGTATGAGAGAGTAGAGGTGCATGCACAATAAAGTCTCAGTGATAGAGAGAGAGTGGAGTGCATGCAAAAGTCTCAAAGTGAGAGAGAGAGAGTAGAGTACATGCACAATAAAGTCTCAAAGAGAGAGAGAGAGTACAGTGCAAGCACAATAATCAGAGACAGAGAGAGAGGAGTGCATGCACAATAAAGTCTGAGACAGAGGTAGGTGCAAGCACAATAAAAGTCTTAGACAGAGAGAGTAGAGTGCATGCACAAAAAAGTCTCAGGAAAGAGGTAGAGTGCATGCACAAGAAAAGTCTCAGAGATAGGTGCATGCACAAAAAATCTCAGCGATGAGAAGTGAGTGCATGCAAATAAAAGTCTCAGAGAGAGGTAGAGTACATGCACAAAAAGTCTCAGCGATAGAGGTAGTGCATGCGAAAAAGTCACAGAGAGGAGAGAGAAGGTGATGCACAAAAGTCTCAGAGAGAGGTAGGTGCATGCAAAAAAAGTCACAGTGATGGAAGTGCATGCAAAAAAGTCTCAGAGAGAGAGAGTGAGTCATGCACAATAAAGTCTCAGAGAGTAGAGTGCATGCACAAAAAACAGAGAGAAGAGAGAGTAGGTGCATGCACAATAAAAGTCTCAGAGAGAGACAAGTACATGCACAAAAAAGTCTAAGAGAGTACGTGCATGCAAAAGAGTCTCAGAGGAGAGGTAAGTGCATGCACAAAAAAGTCTCAGAGGTAGTGCATGCAAAAAAGTCTCAGAGAGGGAGAGGAGACTAGGTGCAGGCACAAAAAAACTCGCAGAGAGGTAAGTGCATGCACAAAAAGTCTGAAGACAGAGTGAGTCCAGCACAATAAAAGTCACAGGGAGAGTAGGTGCATGCAAAAAGTCTCAGAGACAGAAGTAGGTGCATGCACAAAAAGTCTCAACAAGAGGAGAGTAAGTGTACAAAAAGTCTCTCAGAGAGAGAGTAGAGTGCTGAAAAAATCTCAGAGAGAGGTAAGTGCATGCACAAAAAGTAGGAGAGAGTAGAGTGCATGCAAAAAGTCACAGAGAAGTGAGTGCATGCACAAAGTCGCAGAGAGAGTAGAGTGCATGCATAAAAATCTCAAGAGAGAAGTAGGTGCATGCACAAAAAGTCTCAGAGGAAGTGAATGCACAAGAATCTGAGAGAGGTAGGTGCATGCTAAAAGTCTCAGGAGAGAGGGGTGCATGCAAAAAATCTCAGGAGGGTAGGTGCATGCAGGTCTCAGAGAGAGGTAGGTGCATGCACAAAGTCTCAGACGAGGAGAGGTGAATGCATGCTAAAAGTCTCCGAGAGGTAGAGTGCATGCTAAAAAGAATCTCGGAGAGAGAGAGAGAGGTAGGTGCATGCACAAAAGACTCAGAGAGAGTGAGTGCATGCAAAAATGATCTGAAGGGAAGTGCATGCACAAAAAGACTCAGAGAGAGAGGTGCATGCACAATAAAGTCTCAGAGAGTAAGTGCATGCACAAAAATCTCACAGAGAGAGAGAGTGCATGCACAAAAAGTCTGAGAGAGGTAGAGTGCATGCACAAAAAAAGTCTCAAGAGAGAGAAGTGCATGCACAAAAAAGTCTCAGAGAGAGAGTGCATGCACAAAAAAGTCTCAAGAGTACAGTGCATGCAAACAAAGTCTCAGAGAGAGAGAGCATGCACAACAAAGTCTCAGAGAGAGAGAGACAGAAAGAGGAGAGGGCATGCTGCACAAGAGAGTCTCAGAGAGAGTAGGTGGGACAGAAACTCAGAGGAGAGGACAGTGCATGCAAAAAATAGTCTCAGAGAGAGGGAGGTAGAGTGCATGCACAATAAAAATCTCAGAGAGAGAGAGAGTAGAGTGCATGCACAAAAAGTCTCAGAGAGAGAGGAAAAGTGCATGCACAAAAAAGTCTCAGAGAAAGGAGAGTGCATGCAACAAAAGTCTCAGGGATAGAGGTGAAAGCACAAGCACAACAAGAGAGTGAGCACAGAAAAATTTCAGCGATAGAGAGGTAGGTGCATACACAAAAAAGTCTCAGAGAAGAAGAGAGGTAGGTGCATACACAAAAAAGTCTCAGAGAGAGAGAGAGAATACAGCGCATAAAAAGTCTCAGAGAGAGAGAGTGCATGCAATAAAAGGAGAGAAGAGTACATGCACAAAAAGTCTCAGAGAGAGGAAGGTGCATGCACAAAAAAGTCTCAGAGAAAGAGAGAGTGAGTGCACAAAAAAGTCTCAGCGATAGAAGAACAGTGCATGCACAACAAAAAGTCTGATGAAGTGCATGCACAAAAAGTCTCAGAGGTGAGTGCATGCAAAAAAGTCTCAGCAATAGAGAGAGAGAGAGAGTGCATGCACAACAAAAGTCTCAGAGAGGTGAGTACATGCACAAAAATCTCAGAGAAAAGGAAAGTGCGTACAATAAAGTCTAGCGATAGAGAGAGTAAAGTACATGCACAATAAAGTCTCAGAGAAAGTAGAGTGCATGCACAAAAAGTCTCAGAGAGAAGAGTGCATGCACAAAACAGTCTCAGTGAAAGAGAGTGCTTCTGGCAAAGTCTCAGTAATACAGAAGGTAAGTGCATACACAAAAAAGTCTCAAGAGAGGTAAGTGCATGCACAATGCAAGTCTCAGGGTAAAGAGATAGAGAAGTAGAGTGCATGCTGTAAAAGTCTCAGAGAGAGAGTGAGTGCATGCACAAAAACTCAGAGAGAGGGGTACATGCACAAAAAATCTCAGATGAGAGGTGATGCAGCACAACTAGTCTCAGGGAGAAGTGATGCATGCAAAAAGTCTGAGAGAGAGGTAAGTGCATGCACAATAAAGTCAGAGAGTAGAGTGCATGCACAAAAATCTGAGACAGGAGTGAGTGCATACACAATAAAAGTCTCAGAGAGGAGAGGTAAGTGCATGTAAAATATCTCAGAGTGAGTGCATGCACAAAAGTCTCAGCGATAGAGAGAGGAGTGCATCGCAATAAAGTCTCAGAGAGGGAAGAGAGGTAAACAAAAGTCTCAATAGAAAGATAGTAGAGTGCATGCACAAAAGTCTCAGCGATAGAGAGGTGCACACAATAAAGTCTCTGAGGTGAGAGAGGTAGGTCATGCACAAAACAGTCTGAGAGGGTGATGCATCTAACAAAGTCTCAGAGAGAGGTATAGTGCGCACAAAAGTCTCAGTGATAGAGCAAAAATGTCTGAGAGAGAGAGTAGAGTCATGCACAATAAAAGTCTCAGTGATAGAGAGAGAGAGGTAAGTGCATGCACAATAAAAGTCTCAGAGAGAGAGAGAAAGTAGAGGTGCATACTGAAGTCTCAGAGAGAGGTAGAGTGCATGCACAAAAACAATCTCAGCGAAGAGAGAGAGTGCTTGCACAATAAAAGTCTCAGTGATAGAGAGAGTAGGTGCATGCACAACAAAAGTCTCAGAGAGAGGTAGGTCATGCACAATAAAAAGTCTCATGATGAAAGAAGTAGAGTAGGTGCATGCACAATAAAGTCTCAGAGAGAGAGAGAGAAAGTAGAGTGCATGCACAAAAAGTCTCAGAGAGAGAGAGAGAGAGTGAGTGCATGCACAAAAAAGTCTCAGCGATAAGAAGAGTAGAGTGCATACTACAATAGGAGTCTCAGGAGAGAGTAGAGGTGCATGCACACAATAAAAAAAATCTCAGAGAGAGAGGTAGGTGCATGCAATAGAAGTCTGCAGAGAGAGAGAGAGAGTGGGTGCATGCACAAGCAAAGTCTTAGAGAGAGTAGGGCATGCACAAAAAATAGTCTCAGAGGTAGAGTGCATGCCACAAAAGCTCATGATAGAGTAGAGTGCATGCACAACAAAAGTCTCAGAGAGAGTAGAGTGCATGCACAATGAAAGTCTCCACAATGAGAGAGAGTAGATGCATGCACAATAAATGTCTCAGAGAGGTAGAGTGCATGCACAAAAAAGTCTCAGCGATAGAGAGAGAGAGTGCATGCACAAAAAGTTTCAGAGAGAGAGAGAGGTGCATGCACAAAGTAGTCTCAGAAAGAGAGAGAGAGAGAGTGAGTGCATGCACACAAAAGTCTCAAGGAGAGAGAGAGAGAGAGTGCATGCACAAAAATAAGTCTCAGAGTAGGTGCATGCACAAAAAGTCTCAGCGATAGAGAGAGTAGAGTGCATGCACAAAAAGTCAGTGATAGAAGAGAGTGGAGTGCATGCACAAAAGGTGTAGCAATAGGTAGGTGCATGCACAACAAAAGTCTCAGGTAGAGTGCATGCACAATGAAAGTCTCCACAGATGAGAGTAGAGTGCATGCACACAAAAGTCTCCAAGAGAGAGTAGAGTGCATGCACAACAAAATTCTCAGCGATAGAGAGAGAGAGTGCATGCAAAAAAGCTCTGAGAGAGAGAGAGAGTAGAGTGCATGCACAAAAAGTTCCCAGAGAGAGAGAGAAAGTAGAGTGCAGCACAATAAAAGTCTCAGAGAGAGTAGAATTGTCTTAACCAGAGTGGAGACCTTCATTATGGGAGTCTAAAGGGTGAAGGTGGTGGCAAGGGTGTATCAGAACCTTGGAGTCCATGCTGTAGCTAAAGAGGGATTTTGCAGCAGTGACACTGGTCAGATGGTCTCAGTGGTAAAGGTCTGAGAGAAAGAAAGAGACCTGCTGGGGACTACGGGGGTTGTGACCATCACAGCACATGACCATGGGTGTGAAATGATCAGTAAAACAGTCATTCATATTGTAAACAGCAATAGTCATATGTGTGTCTTAGCCTCAGCCAAGGTCTAATAAGACTTTATGAGGTCTAATACAAGTACAAACATTTAAGAGCAATGTTTGTACTTGTAAAGTGTAACATTTGATTGTATTTGATCTGAATAGAATCTGTATTTCACATCCCAGGTCCACAGTGTTACTATATTTGTATTACAAAATATCAATCTGTGAAGAGCAATTACATCTAGATGACACAGTAGTACAGTGCTTAGCATTTGTAACAGCAAAGAGACATCTAGCAGTGGAGTTGACATGGCAAATTATCCCCTAAGCAATAAAATATTACAGGGTATGCATTATGATGATTTATAAAATGGTAGGGAAAATCCAAGCTGCTGACTGGCCGAGGCACCCATACTTTACCTTAGCCTTATGCCAAATTAAAACAAACTCTAGCCAGTGCCGAGAGGCTAGAAGAGCTACCAAATGACCAAAGTTGCACATGTGCATAGGAATTATTCAACGCCTGGTGTAACTTGACCACTTTTGGAGGTGTTGCACCAAATTTTCAACATGGCCTCTTTGGGACCCCTCCTCATGAAGCAAGTACAGTGTCATTTTGTTACTTGTTCCGAAGGTGATTTGCAGCATGAACATGGTATTCTGGTGCAAAACACATTTTGGGCAGGTTGTGGAAACTAACAGCTGTACTGTTTTGAAGGAGGTACAAAAATGGTAATGTTGAAAATGAGGAGTGAAAATATTAAAATTTGTGAAGTTAGAGTGTGCATAGAAACTGCTCAACACACACTTGTAACACAGTAATTTTTGGAACTTTTCACCAAATTTGCAAATATGGCTATTTGGGACCCCACCTCATGAACAGTGGTACTGTTATTTTGTGAATCGGTCCCGAAAGGTAATTCCCTACAGCGACTGCAAAATCACCTTTGCAATGAGTAAGAAAATGACAGTGACAGTTTTCATGAATTGGGGTCCCAAGAACCTTATGTTGAAAATTTGGGGCAAAATTCCCAAAATGGCTGATTTATCAACATAAGTTGAAAACCCCATTGAATGGCATTATAGCATGCTTACCTTAGATTCTTCAGTTCATGATTCGGCTTTGAAGAGTGCAAGATGTGTCCCAGTCCAGAGAAGAAGATGGTGCCAACCTCCAGAGGTAAGTATGGGGTAACAGGGGTGTGGGGAGGTGGGTGCCTGAGAAGAAGAGTAGGGATGGGGAGGAGGACTGGAGCTATTAATGAGGGACCGCTTTCTTTTACAGGAAAACAAAACACGAGTGGAACAATGATAAGGGACCATTTTCTTTTACAGGAAACAGAAAATGAAACATTTGGGCACACTGGGGTGGCCCCAGTGTACCACATGATGGGGGTTGTACAGGATGCTGACACAGGAATTGGGTACTTGATGTCATCGAGGGGTGGAGGAGAGAAAAAAATGTTAGGCACACTGGGGTGGGCTTCCAGTGTGCCCATGAGTGGGGGGTGCACAGAAAAATCTTTGGGCATAGTGGGGTGGGCTTCCAGTGTGCCACTTGAGTTGGTGGGCTGGGGCCCAGGATGCTGCGGAGCTGGCAGCGGTGATGCAACTCGTATGTGCGGCACTCATGCATGTGCAGTTGCAGTGGATGGCATTTTGCCATTCCAGCATGGACAGCGCCATCAGAACTGCACATGCACGAGTCCGCATGCAGTTCATGCACCGAATGTGGAAGTAACAGCTGAAATAGTGTGGCTATTATTCTGTAGCAGCTGATTTTGGTGGAGGGGTTCAAGCTCCACTGGGCTTTCACATGGATATTTCCAAAAGTCCAGTGGAAGGTTCCACAATCAGCCATTTTAGGGCTACTGAGCAATCCAAAATGCCTGTAGGCTCTGCCCACAGCCCTCAAAAGGTAGCTTTGGAATTTGAGAAGTCCATTACAGAACTAATGACCCACTTCACTCATCCCTCAATGCCACAACAAACATGCCACCATGTTTACTCACTGAAAACCTTCAACATGGCCATTAAAAAAGTAAAACTCACTAAAACTGTAAAAATGATTAAGCATTCATTCCTCCCATAATTCCCTTTTACACACACAAACACATTTAAAAACTGAAACTTCAGTTGCAGTTTTAATTCCTGTGTTTATGTGGTAAATATGAACAATCACCTTCCCATACTTACCAGCTTATCAGGACAGTATCTACTGTGATTGAACCCAGAGGCAGTTTTAGATGAAAGCAAACCAAGCAGCCACTTGGGGTGCCAGCACAAAAGTGTGCACTGGTAGAATGTATACACAGAAATCATCTTGAAATGCAAAAAGTCAATCTAAAAACCATAATTATTGTCGCCACCTTTGTATTCATAGAATTCTATCACTTTTGGATGTGGAATGGGGAAGAAGGGAGGATGGGGGGTGATGGGAAGCAGTGTAGGGGCACACAAGTATTTCTGCTTGGGGCATAATTAGGTCTAAAACCAGTCTTGACTGAACCACCTGCTGTGTACTCACTTATGGTGTGCGGTGCCAAAAAAGCATAAAGGTACAAGTAAAAAAATCTGCACACACAGATATACCATGATAACAAGTGCTTGTTTTATTAATCAGTTCAAACAATGGAGATACAATATAACAAACCAAGAGTTGGTGATTTGTTTTATTGTGTGTCCATTGCTTAACTTACTACTAAAGCAAGCACTTGTTTATCTCAGTAGTCTGTGTGGCTGAATTATGTCCTAAAAGCTTTATTGCTTTCCTGCCACAGATATGGTTCGATTTAAGCCTCTGGTTGTGTTTGAGTGGTGAACATTCTGCCAGAGGAATTCTGCAGAAGTTTAAATTCCAGTATTTAATTAATTTATTTTTTATTTGTTTTACAGTTCTTGGCTGGGAAAGACACAAGTAAAGGCTTGTTTCCAGGAGCATCCAGGGAAAACAGGGAAGTTAAATGACTTGCTCATGATCACACAGTATGCAGCCCCTGTTTCTGAAGGGCACACAGGCCTGGGGCGCTGCAGCTTGTGGCGTTTCAACTTGGACTGAAGCCCCCTGTCCCTGAAGGGCACACAGCCCTGGAGAGTGCTGCAGCCACAGCGTTTCAACAGGACTGAAGCCCCTGTCCCTGAAGGGGCACACAGCCCTGGAGGAGGCGCTGCAGCGCGGCGTTTTCAACAGGACCGATGCCCCCGTCCCTGAAGGGCACACAGCCCTAGAGAGCGCTGCAGCCGCGTGTTTCAACTTAAGGACCGAGCCCCTGTCCCTGAAGGGCACACAGCCCTGGAGAGTGCTGCAGCTGCAGCGTTTCAACAAGGACTGAAGGTGGTGTTTCTCCTGCTGGTGGAGCACTCGTCGGTAGTTTTGAATCCTTGGCCGCCTTTTCGGCGACTGAAACCCATGGTGGGATTTGCCTTGCCACAGGCGCTTGAGGCGTCACGCCACTAAAGAAGGATGCTCATGGACAGTAATTTGAGAAATTGCTAGGGCTTTTATTAAAATTGCCAGTAGTGGCTTAAGTAATCTGGCTCCAGTGTCATCGCCCTACCTCAGCCCTGCTAACCCTGCCTACACTACCTCCCTATCGGACAGTGTACAGAAGGCCAATGACTCATTTTATGGAAGTATAACATTAGCACAGCTACTTTAAAGTTTGACCTGTTGTAGGTTGGAAAATGTTTTACAGACTGAATTTTGACTTACCTGTGTTGATCATTAGCGATTTGTGTTAGACTGCTGCCTGATTCATATTTTTTCTTCTCTCTCTCTTCCCCTGTCCTCTTACTCGACCACACTCAGCCTCCTCTCTCTCTGCTCCCTCCTCAACTAGCCGCTCTCAAATTACAGCTCGACTCCGTAGTCTGCGACCTACTTTTAACCGCTGGATTTCTTCTCTCCTTTCTCCACAGCCCCTGTCCCTGAAGGCGCACAGCCCTGGAGAGAGCTGCAGCCACAGCTTTTCAACTTAAGGACCGAAGGTAACTGTTTCTCCTGCTGGTGGAGCACTCGTCGGTAGTTTTGAATCTTGGCTTTTTCGGCGACTGAAACTGCAGGGGATTTGCCTCCACACAGGCGCTCGACCTCACCACCACTAAAGAAGGGATGCTCATGGGCAGTAATTTGAGAAATTGCTAGGGGCTTTTAATGAAAATTGCCAGTAGTGGCTTAAGTAATCTGGCTCCAGTGCCATACGCCTACCTCAGCCCTGCTAACCCTGCCTACACTACCTCCCTTCGGAGCAGTGTACAGAAGGCTTCCCGCGGCAGCTGCCAGCGGCTGCTCCCCACCTGCCCCCACCACGCCCACCCTTGTCGGGCATTTCTTAAATAGTATCGGATCGTGAAGCCCCTGCCAGTGGGAGTGTAATTTTATCTATCTCCCTACTTTCTCATTTTCACCTTATATCTCTTTACCACTAGAGGGCTTAACAGTTCTATAACCTTGCTTTATCTTTCCTGTTGTTTATTCTTTATCTTTCTAGTTGTTTAGTTTGATGTGTACTCTATAACTTCTACTAACCTCTCCTGCTCACTGAACATACACACAAAAAATGCCCTCCCTGCACTCCATACCCCTGGGCACTTGACCTAGGTGTACTTCTGCTACAAACCTCATTTCTTGTAACCATTATGTGGATCCCGACACTTGTAGCCCTCTCTGCCCAAATGATCACTATTATCACCTCAAAGACTACTTTCTCAAACATGCTAATCCTGAGCGATATGCCACCAGCCACCTTTCCACTTTTAGTCACATATCGGATCACTTACTACGTTATCTCTCTAGTACAGGATGAGCCCTCAGTGCCTTGCCCCTTCTCACCACGTTTACTCACCGTAAACTGGTACTTGCTCTCTTAGCACTACTACTAGCTGGCGATGCATCGAGCTGAATCCAGGACCCGTATGTAATATCCCATCTCTGACACCTACTGGACTCACTCAAAGGACCTGCGCATCGTTCATATGAATATTAGAAGCCTTTCCCATAATATTACTGAACTAGAGGCCTGGGTCACCCAATACAATCCTGACATTCTTTGTTTGACAGAGACCTGGCTCAAGCCTCTACGCCTGATCATTTATGCTGTTTGGTAACTATAACATAGTTGGCAGGACAGGTCCTCCCTAAACATGGGGTGGGGTAACCATCCTATATAAACCCGACCTCATGTGCACTGGTACCTCCCTCACTCTCTCACACTGTGAAGCTATTCATGCTACTCTCCAACTTGGATCTGGCAGCTGACACATCATATGTGCCTGCAACCCTCCCAGGTGTGGTACCCCAGGCTTAGTTGAACTCCTCTCCCAGGCGAGCCTAGCTACTGGACGAAATGAAGTCCTCTTTCTTGGGGATCTAAATCTAAACTGGCTAGGTTGCACCGCCAAAACCTCCTTACTATTGTACAAGACTATGGCCTCCATCAGTTGATCAAAGACCCTACCAGGATCACGGCCTCACCCTCCCGATCCAGTTCCTTACTTGACTGAGCCCTCACAAACCATCTTGACCACATTGTCTCAGCTGGTACCCTACTGACTCAGTTAGTGACCACTCCCCAATTTTTGCACCTGGCGCGTATGCCAGACGATCATCTCCCTCCTCAAATTAATCACCTCGCAATATGGCTAACTTTAATCCATCTCAGTTCCTGTACGATCTCTCACTCATTGACTGGTCACCTATCTTTTCCTCTCTTAGTGCTCAATCAGCCTTAGACTACTTCCTAAAAATTTATTGGTTCTCAGGACCTACAACGGCTTGTGTCACTCACGAATTAGAGGCACAAACCAAGTGGCTAACTAAGGATCTCCTAGCTCAGCTTCAGTAACAGGGACAAATGCTGGCATTGTTTTAAGGTCTCAGGTCTGCCAGCAGATCTCAGCCACTATAGGGCACTAGAAACTCCTGTAAAAGAGGTGTCCGTCTAGCTAAAGCTCCTTTTTGTAAAGAATCACTTGTTAAGGCTGGCGAGACTCAAGTAAATTTTGGTCTGTCATCAAAACTTTCCTTGGCTCTGATAAACCTTCTGCCTCCAATGATATGCTGCTGAACGGAGTACACTGTAACAACCCTGGACTATCGCCAACTCTTTTAACCATCATTTTCTGGACCTGTCATGCTACCTAGACTCCTTCCCCTAGCCGCCTAGTATCCTCTCCAGTGGCCAAGGATCCGCTGCTCTCCCATCCACTTCTCAGGTTCCGGACTGTCACTAAATCTGAAGTCCTAAAGTTCTTGCTGACTATCCTGACAAAACCAGTCCAGGTGCTGATAGTCTTGAACCTAGGCTTCTGAAGATTGCTGCCCCACTTATAGCTTTACCCTAACTAAACTTTTTAACCTGTCACTATGTCATGGTGTAGTTCCAAACGTTTGGAAGATAGCCAGGATAACACCAATTCTAAAGAAAGGTGACCCTAAAGAGATGGCCAACTACCGACCTATTGCCATTCTCTCGTGCTCAGTAAAATTCTCGAAAAGCTAGTTGCTAGGCAAACTATTGAATATCTCCATAAACACAACCTCCTCTTGGGATCCCAGCATGGATTTACAAAAGGTCATAGTACCTCCACTGCTCTTCTGACACTCACAAATTATATCTACACAGCCATGGACTCTGGTCTCCTGACTGGTACAGCCTTCATTGATCTCACCAAGGCTTTTGACCTTGTGGACCACACCCTCCTCCTTACAAAGCTTACCTCCTGGGTTTCTCAGTGGAATCAGTGAACTGGTTTCAGAGTTATCTATCAAATCGACAGCAGGCTGTTGCTTTTAACTCTGCCCTATCTGACCTATCGTACTTTACAAACTGGTGTCCCACAGGGATCCATACTTGGTCCTCTGCTTTCCCCGATCTTCATAAATGACCTCCCTCAACAAGTATCTACTTGCTCTGCCTTGCTCTTATGCAGACGACCTTGTACTCTACCATAGTGCTAGTGTAACGCATTGGACCTAACTGACTCCCTCATCCAAAGAGTTCCAAACATTCAATCCTGGATTACTGCAAATCATCTCATTCTCAACTAAGTGAAAACTCAGGCAATGCTCTTGGCTCTCAGCTAAACTAAAAGTAAATCGGAACTCCTTCAAAATATCTTGTTCCGACAATTTCCAGTTAGTAAACACCTCATCTTTTAGATACCTTGGCATTCTTCTTGATGATTCCTTGGACTTTGATCTCCACATTACCATGACTTGCAAATCAGTCAATGCAAAGATCGGAGGAGCATACCGACTAACTATGCCCTTACCCCATCAGCCAGGCTTGCTGTGGCGCAAGGCCTTCTTCTCCCATCCTTGGCTTATGGCTCTGTCATCTATCTAGGTGCTACTAAGACCTCCCTCCATACATGGGACACTACATATAATAACATCTGCCGTTATCGTCTGCCTCTCTGCGCTCAAGCATCACTGTCTGCTTTATGCGGACCTTTGAATGGCCTAGTCGGTGGCTCTATCGCTCAAGCGTGTGGCACCTTGATTGATGGTAAGATACGTGCAGGCCTCCCTAATTCTCTTGCCTTGCTACTTCACACTAAACTCCTTCCTATGGTCTCTGTTCACTTGACCAGACACCTCTATACATCCCTAGAAGTAGGACCTCAATGGGTACACAAGCTTTCTCCCATTCTGCTCCTAAATATTGGAATACTATCCCTCTAGCTATTCGTCATGCCCCAACGCATACCTGTTTTAAGAAGCTCCACCGTCAATACCTACTCTCAGCAAATCCCTGTACCTGCTTCCAGCCACCATAAACCAATACCCGGCTCTGCCTCCCCTTTCCCATTTTCCACACTACCTGCTACTCTCTCCAATCTATCCTCTCCTACTCACCCCTCTCCTCTGCCTCCCCAGTCACTTCGTTACCTTGGACTTGCCAACTAGCTACTTGCTAAGGAGCTACAGGAATCTCCTGACCTGAGTTGCACTTATCTCATTTCTTCTCTATGATCCTGTTATCCATGTCTCCATATAACCTATTTTGCTTGCTCATGTATTATCATAATCTTATTAAGGTTTGAGATGTTTTGTACTCTTCTGGCTAACTATTTATTGTATGGTTTATGTGTGCTGCATCACACTGATGTTTTGTATGTCATTTTGTATCCTCCGATTAGTACCTGAAAATAGGCATTCCTATGTCTAGTGTACCCACCGGTCAACAAAAGCAAATAAATAATTAAGTGATGGCTGTGGGATTCAAAGCCAGTTCTCCAGGTTTGCATCTCAGTGCTCTTAAATACTATGCTGTATTGCTTTCCCAACAAAGAAATAACTAATCCATCTATTGAAAATGTGAGAAAACAGATGATTGTCAGGACATGTGGGGAGTGATTATTTTTTCTTTGTAATGTAAACAAAAGACAGTGCTATTTTTATTTTAAAATATGTTTTTTATAATTATAGTTTATTAATTTTTCTTTCCTTACAGCCATTGTTAAAACATTTCTGATAAAATGTTCATTAAATAAAAATCCAAATGAAATAAAAAAAATCATGACTAAAGATACAAATGTCCAATATGCTTGTATATATGTTATACTTTAAATCATTATAAAAATGTATTATGCAGTACTATGTCATAGTTCGGTTTTGAGTAAAGGATTTTCTTAAAGAGCTACTGATGCCTCAAAGAAACTTTAAAAGCATAATAATTGGGTACAATTCTGCCTACATTCCATTTATATTTTGTGCATTTCTCCTCCTGATTTTTATTACTAAGGAAATTTGCATGAATATATGATCTTTATCCCTTAGAGTTCCTTTAGAGTCCATCTGTCTCTATAGCTTACTCCCTACTTCAAGTCATAATCCTCTGTTGTGACATCACAATCTGTTGCCACTGCAATAACTGTAATACCACAAGCAGTACTCTATGACTTCAGGTAGGGAGAAAGCAATATGAATGGACAAACTCTTCAGGAGCAAACATCCTGTTTTCATACAAATGACCTCAGTAATAAAAATGGGAGGAGGAATACTGCACTAATGAAAATACAGGCTGGACTGTGTCTAAATATTATGGCCCAGATATTCAAACTGCGCCCAAAAGTGAGCAACAGCAGGAGCAAGCGCAAGTCCATTGCGCCCATGTGCAAGATCTTGCGATATTCAAAACTGTGCAGGCCAAGATGCGCCTACAGCCGACGACTGAGTATCACACCACCCGTGCGTAGCACAACAAGGGATGTTCAGCTGAGCATCCAGATGCGCCCATAGCACAACCAGGGATGCCCCAGTAGCAGGGCAGCAATGCAACAGCACAACCAGGGATGCAGGGGCCCACCACCCATGCCACAGATGGGCAGAGGAACACACAGCAGAACAGAAATCGTCCCCCACACCCCATACACTGCACAACTGGGGAGGGCTGGAATAACCACTGGCCCATGGAGACCAGCAACCAACCCACAGCTGGGCCATGGTGCCCATCACACCCACTGGCAAGCTGTGACTGGCACACGGAGGGCCGACCACCCGTGCCACACCATCCCACCAATGCAGAGCACACCCTGCACCGTGACCCCAGACACCCTGCCCAGGAGCAGCGTCCACCAGTGCAGGATACCCCATGCATGCCACCACCCCCACTGTGACAATGCAACCCTGTGCACCACAGAACCATGCAAGGCAGCCCCACCATGAGCACCATCAGCGGGTGGCAGCACAAAGTGATGCAGCGACTGCATACACAGTGCCACCACACACATCCCGCCAAGGTACAACTGAGAGACCGACCAGCGGCTTCACACGAGGTACCCCACACGTGACAGGGCATGCCTTGACCCCACCACCAGTGGTACAGCACCCTGTACACCCTCCCAAGGACACACCCCGACCCAGCACTGGCCACAACAGCCAGAGCAGACACCCACAGTGGTGCATGGAAGCATGCACCACACAGGATGCAACACAGTGCATGGACAAACACTCACCCATACCCAAGGGCACACCAACACAGGGACACAGTAGCGGGTAACCAAGCCCCCAGCGTGTGGCCATGGAAACTGTACACATGGCCAGCACTCCTCCAGGGCACAGGAGTGCCAGACACCCCTATGCAGGCACTGTGGAGCTGTATGCCACCAGCATTTGCCCAGAGCACAAGTGACAGACAGTGGTGCACATCCCCTGCGACATACACAAGTGACAGCATGGAAGTGGGACAACAACAGCGGAGGCCACAGTGTCACCTGAGGCAGACATGCACCACACCAGTGACAGGAGGCAACCCGGCATTGTGTTGGTGTACAGTGGCTGTCCAACATGGACAGCCACCATTGACATGCCAGCAGACCGTGCCAGTCACAGAGATGCAGGGTGTCAGCTGCACAGGCCATGAATGGTCTGACAGGTGCGCCATGGACACAGAGCATGCACCATGGACCACTGCACACAGTCATCCAGTGCACAGGGAACAACACACACACCACAGACAGTGACTGATAGCTACTCCCACACCATAGTCACTTCCCCACGGACACACACACACGCATGACTGCACCACCCCTGGACGTCCACATGCACACCACTGCAGCTGAGCACCTATAGCCCACTGCAAAACAGAGACCACCACATTAGGTACAGTATATCAAAGCAAATGTATTGTAAAATCACACAAAACTATTTACATATATTTACAAAAGGTTGGGGAGGGCCACAAACAAGGTGGGGGTGGGTAAGGGGCAGGGTGAACAAATGGTAGAGAGAAGGAGGATGTGAGGTGGGTCCAGCGGGTAGGGAAAATCAGGGGCATTAGTATGCTCAGCGGGAGCCCCGCTCCCGCTCTGGCTGCTCCTCCCGCCATGCCTCCGTCGGACTCCCGCACAGTCTATCTGATCCAATATCTCCAGGGAGGCCCTGGCCACCTGCAGTATCTCCTGCAGTGACTGTCAGATGGTCTGCAACTGCCGTCCACCTGGGACAAGGGAGCAGAGTCAATAGGTGTGAATGCAGCCCATGCAGCCCACCCACTGTGCATGGCATACGGCCATAGGACATGCCTCTGTGATGGTGTGTAACCACCCACAGTGATCGTGTCCACAAGACCTGCCTACCCAGGCGCACATAGCCATGTGGACCACTGCACACACCCACTGGCCAAGTCCTGCACAGCACCACCGTGGCTGTTTAGTGACATGGCTATGTGGTGTGAAGGCAGTGGCACAGCCAGGTACCTGGTGCATGCATGGACCACCATTGATGCACTCCCAGACATGCATTGCCACTGGACAGTGCTGACTGTAACAAGTTGCATGCATGGCGTGTGGTGTCAATGGATGGTGACCATGCCCGCTGCCCACCCTGTTACACAGCATGCAATAGTAATCATGGATATAAGGCACTCACCATCATCAGGCTGGTCCCTGCGCCTCTGGGACCTTTGCCCCTCCCGGACTGATGGTCCTCCTGCTGGCACCTCCTCTCCTCACCAGCCGATGCTCATCTGGGCCTAAGGTGCAAACATGGAGAGAGGAACATCAGTACAATCCTGTAGCAAAGTACCCCCACCCCCATGTGTGTGCAATCCCACACAGCCAGACCCACCACCCCACACCTGATAATAACACCACGGCCAACACCGGACAGTCCCCCCATGTGCCGGACACATGCAATCGTGATACCGTATGGAAGATAAAAGTGTATGGATGTTGCACCTATCTGGTCGTGGCACCATGCCCCTCCTGGCATGTGCCCGCAGGTGGGCAAGCAGGTCCGTGTCCCTCTGCCTCAGGTCCCCATATCTGTGGCGGCACTGCTCCGCCATCCACTCCATACCGGTGGCCTCCTCCAGGCGTCAGCCACCTCCTGCCACATCCGACTCCTGGCCCTGTCCAGGGTGCTCACCAAATAGTGGACCAACAAGTGGGCACAATGGCAACCAAGTCTGCCATCTCCACCTGGCTCCACTGTACTGCTCTCCTCTGTGCCATCTCTATTGCTCGGTTAAGTCAAAATGGCTCTCTGCAGCTCAGTTCCACCATGTGCAGATGCTGCATGGTACAGCGCCCATTCCCTATTGTGCTGTCACGAACAAGCGCGATAGTGGTGCACCATGCCTGCGCGCATGGTTCCTGGGGCAAAGGTTGGCCACAGGGTCAAGGGTCTCTGGCCCGGAGAGCCACCATGCGATTGGAACCCAATACGTCTGGCGTGATTGGAATTGCCTATAGTGCCACCTCCTTAGTGGCCTACCATGCTGTTGCCCCAGTGTGCCTACGATGCCCCAGTGCCACAGTGCCATATAGGTGAACAGCTGTAGCACCACTGGCACAATGGTGGCCGTGCCCTGCATTGAATCCTGCACACACCGCGCGGCGGCAGGCGTCTGGCGCCTCGTCATCAACCCGTAATCGCGATAGGTGTGTACTGTATATGTCACAGAACTACACCCTTGGCTCAGCACGATAAACACAATTGAGCAAAGCGCAAAAGCGCGATATTCAGCCGTCATATGCAAATCAGCTAATCAGCCATTCAATGGGCGCAGTCACTGCATTTGCATCCACGAAGATGCGCTTCGCCTCATTTGCATGGGTTGCGCTATAGTGTGTGACATTGGGCTGCACTGCCCACAGTTGGTTACTGCAGTCCATTGGTGAGTTGCATGCTGTTTGGGAGTGTGGACTGTGGATTTTGGGACATGCAAGGGACTGCACAGTCACAGGTAACACCTGTCATTCTCACAGGCTGAATCATGACCGAGCAAGTTGTGGAGGAAGAGGAACAGAGTTGTAGGGAGGAGGCGGAGGCCAAATTTCACAAAGACCAAGACGGATGCCCTGTTCGAGGCCTACCTAGACCAGGAGCCGCCTCAGCGGATGCCAGGAACACCACAGGCCCGTGCTGCTGCATAGGAGGAGGTGGCACATGCTGTAAACCTGCATGGCAGCCATAGCGCTCTGTGCAGGAGTGCAAGAAGAAGATGGGCATAGACAGGAGGAGGATTAAGGTGAAGGTGGCTGCCATCAGGGCAGCATGGTCTGCGACAGATGGGGGACAGCCAGAGGTGCTATGTCTGACCCACAGGAGGAGAGGGTTGCTGGCAGCATGCAGCATTGCACCATTGAGGGTGTTCAGTGGTGGATTCAGATGGGTGGTAGCCTGTCACTGCATGGTAGGTCATGGTCTGTCTATTGGGGGACAGGGTGGAGTCACATGCAAGTAACACGACATTTTTTCCTTACAGCTCCTGAGCATCTGCATGGGTCAGCGGTGGTGAGTCTCTCCACTGAGGCTGGTCAGATGGAGATGGAGGAGGGCCCATCCACCTCCACAGGAATACGCGGCTCAGTGCAACAGTGGGCCTGCCTGGATGTCCAGACTGATGTTGTTGGAGCAGGTGCGTGAGGCCCTGCCCGTGTCCCAGTGTGCCAGCGTCCACGGATCACAGCATGCAGGGACTCAGGCTGGTGCCTGGGTCCATCACCGATGATGATGTCACTCAACGTCATGGGCAGTGACACATGTGTGCCACAGGATGGCCACACAGCAGGTAACATTGCGGCCATGGCTGTGGGTGGTGTCGCGTGGAGGCCTGCGTGTCATCATAATTCCAGCCTGTGCCTGTCAGCACCGGAGGGCAGCACTGGTGTGTGTAGGACAGTGGGACTGTTGCGGCCACTGCAGCAGCACCATTGAGCCCTGGGGAGTGGCAGCCAGAAGGGCAGCATCAGCAGTTGGCCAATGGGCTTGGGGGTACAGTGTCAGGGGTGGCGTCAGTGCACTGCCTGTGGACATGCCAGGCCTGGCCCTGGTGTACAGCGCCCACCCTCAAGGGGTGATGAGCATCAGGGCGAGTGCACACCCTGAGGGACAGCATGCTGATCAGGCAGATGATCTCTTGGATGAGCACACCCATACTGCAAGCATCAGTCAATCAGCAGATGTGGCTTGTGGCGGTGGTGGATGCACTGAGTGTGGCTCTGGGCTGGCAGAGGAGCGCCGCAGAGAAACCGCTCTGCTCTGGCAAGGATGGACTGGATCACGGAGGATGTGGCCACTGCCATTGACAGGCTGACATACAATCACAGCTGCCATGGCCACAGGGGCACACAGTTATTTGCCCATGCATTGTAGACACGCACGTGCAATGTCCACCCCTGTTCCCGGTGTCAATGCGACACCATCCTTGTCGACCGGGTTCAGCTGTGGGCATCCCAAGCATGCCTGGCGCAGGCATGTTCTGTGTGCTGCAGACCCCTGTGCGAGCACAGTCACGCTTCATGCAGTGGAACCCTGGGGGACCATCAGTGCCACCCCATGAGGCAAGTGGTCAGCCTGTCACTGCTGGCGGGTCTCGTGGGGCTGCCCACACATCCGTGCAGGCTGGGGCACTGTGGCACGTGACTGACCTGTCTCTCAGTGTGGCTACTGTCTGATGCTGCCCTGTGTGCATTGTGTCATTCAGCAGGCAATGCGGGTGGGTACCCAGCCCTGCATGCACACACAGGTCCATCTGCACACCCCTGGCTGCTGTCTGCAATTGCGTGTGCATGATGATGCCTGCATTGCACTGTCCGCCAAAGTGCAATGGTGCCCAGCGTCTGATACATGCACAATGACAGGTAGTGGGCGTGGTGGTCTGTGGACATGTGTGTGGCTAGGAGTGGCATTCTGGGTCGGTGTGCCTCCTACCCTTTGTGCATGTCTGGTGAGTTGTGTGTGTGTGTGTCTGTGTGTGTCTGTCCACATGCCATGTTAGACCTCACCCATCCCTGGTGGTGTGTGTGGTTCCATGCCCGGCCACTTCCCTTGATGGCATGCACCCCTGGTGTGTGTCCATGCGTGTTAGGGGTTGTGCCTTTGCCACTGGTGGTTGCACAGTGGCCCCATGACTTACCTGGGTTGGCTGAAGTGCTCCTCCACGTGATGGTGTCCGGTGCAGCTGTGCCAGCGGAGCAGTGAGGGGTCCCATCGCCCAAGGGGGGCTGCTCTTCACCATTTTCACCGGCATCCTCATTGTCCCCATCGCTGTCCCCTCTTCAACCTGTATGGCTATCCCACATTCGTTGGCCATGTTGTGCAGGATGCAACAGGCCAGGAATAGCCCGCAGGCCTTTGAGGGGCTGTACTGTAGGGCACCACCGGAGGTGTCCGGGCAATGGAAATGAGCCTTCAGCATCCCGAACAACTGCTCGATGGACATTACACGTGGTGGCGTGTGCCTTATTGTAGCATTGCTGCAATGGGGTCCAGGCCACCAGTATGGTGTGAGCAGCCAGGGATGGAGTGGGTATCCACTGTCACCTGTGTGTAGAGGGTGGAGGTTAGTTTGGTGATCAGCATTGCCCTGCCCCGGCCATGTAGACCACTACCCATGTCACCTCTGACCATGCCCCTCCCAAGCCCTATGTTTGTCTGTGGTTTGCATACTCACCCACTAAGTGGCCAGTGGGGATGTTCCCACTCTGAATCTGTGGCACAGTGCCGACTGGTGCCAGATGAAGGCGATGTGCTCCACAGGGTGCATGGCACAGACATTGATTATGTTCCCCTGGCATGCACACCACCTGGCAGTTGATGCTAACATAGCCCTTCTGCGATTCATGTATGTGGTCCCCTCGGGGCCAGGTGGTGTGCAGATGGCCACATGGGTGCAATCTATTGCCCTAGCATGCCAATCATCGCGCTACCCTGTGGAACTCCTGTATGTTTGCTGTGCACTCTGCTGGTGTGCTGGGAAATGGATGTACTCCCTCAGCATGTAGCAGCAGTGCGCTGAGGAATTGGGTGAGGTGGCATGACTCGGCCGACTGGGTTATGCCTGTGGTGTCCCTGTTGGTCCTGGAAGGTACCCATGGTGAGCAAGCACATGCAGCTGTCACTTTAGTCTCTACTGACAGAGCATGGCTCCATCGTGTGGGTGCCTGCATCACATCACTGCACAGCTCACAGAGCCACCTCCAGAATTGCCAGATTCAGGCGGTACCGGCCCGATCTCAGTATCACTGTACAGCTCGAAGCTGGTGCAGGCTCAGTACTGCCTGTTGGGGGCATACCGCCGACGGGCTCTTCCATCGTCGCGTTCCCTTGCTGCCCGCTTCTCTCATCCCCTCATTACTGCCTCCATCTGGATGGTGGCACTGGCCATGTCCCTGGCTTATGTTCACCCCCGGCAGCTGCTTCTGTGTTCCCCACTATCCTGGCTGCTACTCCCCTGCACTGGGAAAACCTGGACTGTGCTGTCCTCAGTGCTGTGTGGCACTTCCCTTCTGCACTGTGGCTGTGGCTCCCCACCTTCCTGAGCCTGTGGGTTCCAGGTGCCCTTTCACTGTCCTACCCTGTGTGTGTGTGTGTGTTGCCTGTGTGGCTGGCTATAGTTCAGTAACCATGGCTTCCTGTAAGCGTTCTGCGCCTCTCCTTGTTCCTTTTTATTTGGCTCATTTCGCTATGGCGCAATCCGCTTGCTTCCCTTGCGCATAGCGCATGTTGTTAAATATCGCACTGCATCATTTATGCATGGCTCCTCTCCTTCAGTTGGCGCATATTCATTATCATTGTGCTATTGCTCAGCGTGATTTGGTGAGACAACTGCCTCCAGCTGAATATCGCAGAATGGCGCGATTTTCGACTTAGCGCTGGTGCAACCCTATTATGTTATGGCGCAACCTTTGAATATCTCAATACGTTTTGCTAAAGTTCTTCTGAACGTGTCACCAGCTCTTTAAAAACATTGCACCTTATGGGTCCTCCAGTAATTACTTCAAGGATTGTAAATTTATCCACTTTCCATTTATAATAATATTTAAGTAAAAATAAGAGAGATCAATAACTTTCTCGGTTACAAAATGCTTAATAAATATAAATATGGTTCATAAAGTATATTAAAACTGCAATTAAACTTGCCTTTTACAGTTATTACATTTGAATAGTTATTTATTCATAAATTCTTAAAGGCCATATTAGTTCATATTTCAAATTAAAGACTTCTTTATTCATCTATATATCCTTTTTCCATTTAATTCCTCAATATGCATTTAGTCTATACTATTTACAATATACTATAATAAATCAAATCACCTAAAGTCATTTTTATCTTAGATCATTTATCATTAGTTCATTTATTTTATGGTAACCTCCATCCCTTCCAGACCAGACTTATCTTCTGAGTCCGATAAAAGCCCAGCCTCTTTCTAATCTTCAGAAGGTGGCTTTTCCTCTTTGCTGGGTTTTAAAAACCCGGCCACTGTATGTGCTCTGATTCAAAAAGAGGAACTTGTTACCATTATTCTTTATTGCACATTTTCAGGATATGGAAAAGTGCTCATGGCTCAAATTTAAGAATTTCCTCCCTGAATTGCAAGAGTTTCTTTATTGTTCTTGTATAAGCAAGGAAATGTCAGGAAACATCACAGGGCTGAAAAAAAAAGAAAAGGAGGGTTAGCGCACAAGCTGGAAAGTTATGTGTACAAATGCCTGCAGTCTGGCGAACAAAACCCCAGGCCTAATGGCATTAATGGAAGACGAGACCTGGACATAGTAGCTATTACAGAAGCATGGTACACAGAGAACAATGACTGGGATATAGTCATATCAGGCTACACTTTTAGGAAAGATAGAAGGAAGAAGGGAGAGGGTTGCTATGAAACATAGACTTTGATGGCAGATAAGGACCTTGGCCCACCTAGTCCACCATTTCCAAACCTACTGGATAAGTTACAGATTCTAGTTAACCAACAGTCCACTTCTTCCTACCCACCACTATAATTTGCCTTATGTCTGTCCTATGCATTCTTGGAATTCCCCCACTGTTTTTGGCCCCATGACCTCCCTCAGGAAGGCCATTTCATGCATCCACCACCCTCTCTGTGAAAAAATACTACCTCACATTGCCTCTGAACCGTGCCCTCTATTTTCAAATTGTGCCCCTTGTTCTTGCACATCTCTTTTCTGAAAGATGCTACCCTCTTTGACTTTGTTAATTCCTTGAGGTACTTGAAAGTTTCTATCTTGTCCCTCCCTCCTTTCCTCAAGGGTGTACATAGTAAGCTCTTTCAGTCTCTCTTCATGTGGCTTCTGTTGCAGACTCTGCTCGTTTTAGTTGCCTTCCTCTGGACTGCCTCCATCATGTCTATGTTCTTGCAGAGATAGGGTCTCCAGAACTGCACATAGTACTCCAGATGGAGTCTCACCAACTGTCAGTACAGAGGATAACAACTTCCTGTTTTCTACTGGTGATGCATCTCCCATGCATCCCAGTATCCCTCAGCCCTCCTTTCTGCCTTCTCATATTGCTTGCCTACCTTAGGTGTCTGATATAACTACCCCGGTCCCTTTCCATTTTGTTGTTGTTAGTACCTCCTGCCAATTGTGTACCCTTCCCTGGTTTTTGATTCCCAGGTGCATTACTTTGCACTTTTTGCATTGAATCTAACTGCCATACTTTTGACCATTCCTCCAGCCTTGCCAAGTCCCTTCTCATCCTTTCCACCCCTTGTATATCAACCCTATTGCAGATCTTTGTGTCATCTGCAAAGAGGCATACTTTTCCTTCCAGCCCTCCATAATGTTACCTATAAAAACATTATAGAGGACCAGTCTCAATACTGAACCCTGCAGTACCCCACTAGTAATTCTCCTTTCTTCAGAGTGTACTCCATTTTCAATTACCCTCTGTGTCCTGTTATCCAGCCAATTTGTTACCTAGGCTACCACCCTGGGACCCACTCCCAGACTTGTTTGTTAATGTTTTGTATGGGACTGTGTCAAATGCCTTACTAAAGTCTGGGTAGACCACATCACAGCCCCACCCTGGTCTACTACTTTGGTCACCCAGTGTAAGAAAGCTATTATATTAGTTTGACATGACCTTCCTGCTGTGAATCCATGCTGCCTTGGGTCCTGTGCCCTGCTGGCTTCTAGGTACTCACAGTTCTTTCTTTTAGAAGTGATTCCATCATTTTCCCTACCACGGAGGTCAAACTAACAGGTCTGTAGTTTCTGCCTCTGCCTTGCTCCCACTTTTGTGAAGGGGAATACATCGCCCTCCTCCAGTCCTCAGGTAAAACACCACCGTCCCATGATTTGTTGAAAGGGTAGTCAGTGGTGTCACTAGGTCTCCCTTAGTTCTTTCAGAATTCTGGGAAATCCTGTCAGGCTCTATTGCTTTGTCCACCTTCAGTTTTGGGGTTCTTTCAGGATGTTAGGGGGAATAAACAGGGTACAAGTGGAAAGCATATTTCAGAAAACTCTGCACAAGAACAAGGGGCATGATAAGAAGCTGAAGGGTGGAAGGCTCAGGGGCAATGTTAGGAAGTACCTTTCTCTGAGAGGGTGGTGGAGCCATGGAATAGCCTTCCAGCAGAAGTGGTGGGTGTAAAAAACAATATGGGGGTTCAAGGTGCATGGGACAGACATGGGACAGGCGTAAGGGTAGCATGGAAATGTGCAGAGCAGAAGAGCCATGAGATCAAATAGAATCTGGTGCTACAGCAGTGAGTAGGGAAATGGGCAGACTAGGTGGGCCGTATGGTCTTTATCTGTCAACAGATTCTATGTTTCTATGTTAAAGATTGACTCAATGACCTTTAAAGTTAAAGCGCCTTTACTTTCTGCAGCTTGAATTATCATGTCCTGATCCATTTCAAATGAAAACGTCAGCGTAATTGTGGTCTTTATGTTTTCACATTCACAGTCAGAAACTGAATAAGGTTCTATTGTGATATACCACTTTTTACTTGTATATTTTGCATTTTCATAGGTGGCAATCTGTAGCTCTTGAAATAAACAGAAAATTGTCCATTGGTAAATTTAGTGCCTTGTTAAGAACATTAACCACATGTTCCCTCAAGTTCTAATACTGCTTGTGTGCTTTCACTGGAACTCTAACTAGTTTAAAATTTTAAAATCTTGATGAGCATTTTAGTATTTCAAGCCTATGATTAAATGAAATTACAGTTTGAGTATTTGCTTGGGAAAAACTTCTACTGTTAGTGATTTTATTCTTCCAGTTCACTTTGAGTAGAGGTTTGCTGGTCTTGAGTTTGGCTACATGTAAGCATGTTCTCATTTGTTGTTTTTATGTTGACTCACACATGCGCAGCCAACATATTGTGGTAGTAGCAGATTTGGAGGCGTCGTCACTGTTGGGTGAATAGGAAACATAGAAACATAGAATTTGACGGCAGATAAGGACCGCTTGGCCCACCCAGTCTGCCCATTTCCCTACCTACTGGATAAGCTGCAGATCCTAGTTAACCAGCAGCCTACTTCTTCTACCCCACCCCTAGAATTGCCTTATGACTGTCCATGCAGGCATGCATCAATAAGTCGTCCCTCATTCTCAATCAGCCTGCATGCGGCACCACACGTGCATACTTAATGTGGTAATCACATCAAATGGAAGGTCCACTGCAATGTGAGCAAAGCTCATAAGCAGCGGACTTCATGCTTTCCTGGTGAAACAAGTACATAACATGGCAGCACACTGCCTGCCATAATGCCAACTCAGAGGTGCCCAATCCCCTGTTGGCATGCCCTGTTACAATGTATGTGCTGACAGGAGGCCCTCCCTATTGGCATCATGACCCCATTGTTATGTGCGGGGGTGCCCAATCCCCCATGGCTCTTGCCCCCCACTTTCATTGTTTGCTGGAGGGGGTACCCAATCCTCCTTGGCTACAGCATCCCCCAAAAAACACTTAGGTGGCACGCTGGGAGCCCACCCAGTGTGCCAAATCGCCTGAAAATAAAACTGTCCCTCGAGGTTATTTTCTTTCAAACCCTGTGAAAAAGAAAACAGTCCCTCGCCATCTCCTGCCCCTCCTGCAACCCTTGCCTACTCTCCTGAGCACCCTGTCTCCCCACACCCCCTCTCAATCCATACTTACCTCCGAGTCGGCGCGACAATCTTCGTTGGACGGGAACACGTCTGCACTCTTCAAAGCTGACTGCGACCTGAAGAAATGCCGGTAAGCTGTATAATGGTGTAAATAAGGTTTTTTCAACTTTGGTGCATATCTCGGGCATTTTTGGAATTTTTGCACCACATTTTCAACTTGGGTTATTAGGACCCTCCTCATGAATTCCGTCACTGTCATGGCATTATTCGGTCCCGAAGATGATTTCATGGTCACTGTGTGGAATCACATTTTGGACTGAGTAATGAATGACAGTACCACTGTTCATGAGGGGGCTCTCAAAAGCCTATGTTGCAAATTTGAGTGAAAAAAATCAAAAATAGCTATTCTAGCGTCGCGTTGCGCTGTTTCCATGCACATTTGTAGCGTCATGAATTTGTAATGTTTTCACTCCAAATTTTAAAATTGGCATTTTCACATCTCCTGATAGACAGTACAGCTGTCATTTTACATATCCTGGCTGAAATGTGTTTCGCACATCTGGCGCAGAATAAGCCGCGATGCCGCTGCGAAATCAGTTTTGAGGACAGTGAAAAAATGACTAGACACTGTTCAGAGCAGAGGTCCTAAAATGCCTATGTTGAAAATTTGTGCCGAAAGTCCATAAAATGACTGTGTTACTAAGTGTGCATTGCGAGTTTCCACGTACCCTTATAACTTCGAAATTTGCAATATTTCTATGCCAGATTTTCAACACTGGTATTTTTCACACTCCTTATGAACAGTACAGCTGTCATTTTCACATCCTGCCCAAAATGTGTTTCCGCACCTGTGGCGCATAAATGGATGGTCACTGTGGGAAATCAACATTTGGGACAGATTAACAAAATCACAGCACCACTGTTCATGAGGGGAGGTCCAAAATGCCTATGTTAAAATGTATTAACAAACTCCCAAAAATAATTGGGTTATGGATGTGTTATAGTTTCTATGCATGCTTATGACTTCACCAATTTTTCATATTTTCACACCAGATTTTCAATGTTGCCATTTTTACGCCTCCTCATGAACAATACAGTTATCATTTTCCACATCCTGCCCAAAATGTTTTCGTCCCTGTGTCACCAAATGGCATAACCTCTGTGCCAAACCACCTTTCAGCTAACAAACTGATTGTGCTGCTTTTCATGAGGTGGGCTCACAAAAGCCCATGTTGAACATTTGGAGTGAAAATATCAACACCACGCTCTACGGATTGTTAGGGTTTCCAACTGTAGCACCCCACCCTGTAGAGACTGACAGGCATCAGGGGTGTGACTTGATCATCGACTGTAATGCGCACGACATTCCACCCCACCTCTACTCCTGTAGCCAATGACAGGCATCATGGTGTGCCTTGCATTGTTTGGCCACAAAGTTCATCCCATTCTCCTATACTGCACCCACCTCAACGTGTTTCTTTATGGAATGGGGTAAGTATAATGCCCAAAGACCCAAAGCACACCACGACACTTGTCAGTGTGTCTACAGGGTGGTGAGGTACAATGCCATGAGAGTTATAGCTGATAACCCAAAGGCACACCCCAATGCCTGTCGGGTCTCTACAGGGTGGGTGGGGTTGGCGCACTTCAGTACTCACTGCCATTCCTATGATGCATCTCTGACTTCTTAACTACTAATGCCAATGCCAGCGACAACATTCGGCATTGACAAATGCTTGTTTTAAACTCTTGCTCTAATAAATCAGGATGCTCTATTAAGGAGTCCATTTTTTCAGAGTTAATTTTTTCAGACTGCTAAAACATTTCAAACTACCCTCATCACTTCATTTAAGTCTCCATTATTTTTTTTTTATCTCAGATTTACCTTTTCTTAAAGCAGGAGCATCTGCAGAGTTTGCCATTGAAGGGGCATGTATCAGCTCTTGTATCATCCTGAGGAGCAGTGCTTGATGTTTTTGGGGATACTGGTGAGATGGGCACTGTTTGTTTATGTGATGGGTTTGGGGCTGCTTTCAGTACCCTTAGTATAGCACCCTGTGATGAGTCAGGAATCAGCAGAATCATCTTGCTTGGGCTTTAGCATCTGACTGGATTTGGAGTAATTTGAAGTGAGGGTCTCTTTTTTATGTTGGCTTGCACATGCAAAGAAACATATTGCAGTAAATCGAATAGCAGGTTTTGGAGGTGCGGTCCGTAGTGGCCAATGGCACCAATGCTTTTTTGGGCTGGGCTCTGTGGCATGAATTAGATTGCACATTGTCTGTGACAGCAATGCAAAAGCGTGCCACCTCCTTGAAAAGGATTTAGCCACCGCAATGGGGTACCTCTGTTGTGACGTGCTCTTCCGTGGTGTAACATTTCAACAAACATGGTGGAGCCATCCGCCTCACACTCTCCCAATAACAGCCAACATCAGGAGTGCCCAACTCCTGTTGGCATTTGTCCTCACCAGTTCATTTGCCAATGGGGTGGCCAATCCCCATCGACTATACGTCTCCCTCAAAAATTTGTTATGGTTTCGGGGTGCCTAACTTCTCAGCTTATGCTGCCTCACAAAAAGCACACCATGGCCAATGGTGGTGCCCAATCCCTGTTGGCTCCAACCCTACAAAGAAACACTCAGGTATGCGGCATGCTGGGAGCCCACCCCAGCATGCCCAAAGCATCCCACGTTGCTGTTCCCCACTTGAAAACAGAAAATGGTCCCCATGCGATCTCTCGCCCCCAACCTGCACCTACCCTCTGTTCACTCCACCTCCCCACATCCTCACCCCATACTTAGCTCCGGAGGCTGGTGTGATGATCTTTGGTGGACTGGAACACATCAGCACTCTTCAGAGCCAACCACCGAACTGAAGAAATGCCGTAAGCTGTATAATGGCATAAATAGATTTTTTCAACTTTGGTGGATATCTTGGCTATTTTAAGGAATTTTGTTTCACCACATTTTCAACATGGGAATCTTAGGACCCCACCTCATGAACTCAGTCACTGTTGTTTTGTTATTCGGTCCCGGTGATTTTGCGGTCACTGTGCAGAACCGCCTTTTGGGACTGATTAATGAAATGACAGTGTCACAGTTCATGAGGTGAAGGTTCAAAAACCCTATGTTGAAAGATTGTGGGAAAAATTCCAAAAATGATCATGTTATTGAGCTGTGTTGCACAGTTTCTATGCACACTGTAATTTCGAATTTTTAGTATTTTCACTCCAGATTTTCAACATTGCCATTTTATCATACCTCCTTATGAACAGTACAACTGTCATTTTTCGCCATCTTGCCAGAAATGTATTTCGGCACATGTGGCGCACACTGGCGAGTTGGTGTGTGAAATCAATGTTCTGGACAGATTAAGCAAACCACAGTGACACTGTCCATGAGCGGAGTCCCAAAATGCATATATTGAAAATCTGGTGACAAAATTCCCCAAAATATCTATTTTATGAGGTGCATTGCACAGTTTCACGCATACTGTAAGTTTGAAAATTGTTAATATTTTCATCCAGATTTTCAACATTGCCCTTTTGCACACCTCCTTAAGAACAGTACAGTTGTTATTTTCACATGCTGCACCAAATGTGGCTTTGCACATGCAGTGCACAATGGCACGGTCGCTGTAGGAAATCAATGTTCGGACAGATTAAGAAAATCACTGTAACAGTGTTCATGAGTGGAGGTCTTAAAATGCCTATGTTGAAAATTTGGTGAGAAAATTCCATAGAATGACTGTGTTACAAGCATGCATTGCGGTTTCCATGCACACTCATAACTTGGAGAATATTTAATATTTTCACTCAGGTTTTCCACATTGCCATTTTGCACACCTCTTATGAACAGCACAGTTCTCATTCCTCACAACCTGCCCAAAATGTGGTGTCAGCGTGGCTCAGTTGGTAGCACATCTGCCTCTGGACCAGAAGGTCGTGGGTTCTCGTCCCACACTGGGATTGGACTTGCACCTAAAATCGCTGGCATCCGAGTGCAGTATGGGGGGTGCTGTACTGCTGGGTGTGCGTCCTTGGATGGGAGCGTTAAACCGAGGTCCTTCTGCCCATCCTGGTGTTGTCCTGGTGGGTGTCCAGGTGGAAGTAAAAGAACCCAGGGCACTATTCGCAAAAGAGTAGGGAACATTCTCGTGTTCTGGCCAACATTCCCCTTCCATAAACCGGTTCTTGCAATTATCCAGGCTGTGTGGGTGATGATGTGTGATATGGCCGCACCACACATTCAGTCACTTCACTACCAGTCTAGCATTGCTTGTAAAGTGCTTTGGATGTATGAAAAGCGCTATATAAATGCAGATTCTTCTTCAAGCTACTGGCACAGAATGGTGCAATCACTGTGGGACATCAACGTTCAGGACAGATTAACAAAATCACAGTGCCACTGTTCATGAGCAGAGGAGGTCCCAAATGCTTTCATGAGGTTGGGTGAGAAAAGCCCATGTTGAAAATTTGGAGTGCAAATACCAACAAATGCCTGGGGTGTTGGGGTTTCTAACCATAACGTCCCACCTTGTAGAGACTAACCGCGCCAGGGGTGTGACTTAGGATTGTCGGTTCTAATGCTCACACCATTCCACCCCACTCCACTCCCACCCTGCAGCCACTGACAGGCATCGAACTGTGCCTTGCACTCTTCTGCACCAAAGTTGACCCCATTCTCCTATACAGCACCCATCTCAACTTATTTCCATATGGAATGGGGTGAGCATAAGGCCCGAGGACCCCAAGGCAGAACGTGATATTTGTTGGACTCTGCAGGGTAGGGTGAGGTGAAATTGCATGAGTGTTATGGCTGACTCCTAAGGGCACAGCTCAGTGCCTATCAGTCTCTTCAGGGTGGTGTGGGGTTGGCGTCCCTTCCGTAATTCACTGCCATTCCTTTTATACACCTGTCTAACTTATGCACTACCAATGCCAATGTCAGCAAGACAGCATTGGCTTTGACAAATGCTTGTTTCTTTTCTTTTTAATTTAAACTGGGTTTTGCTACCAGACCACTCACTAACATGGGGTCTTGGTTTGCCTAGTGTCTCCAGAGTGTGTTTGTGCAGCAACCTGGAATTTATCCAGTGGCCCTCATTTCCTCAGCAGTGTTTCCTGCTCAGATGATGAAGAGGCAGAAGACTTTACTTTTCATTTCTGAGTTTTTAAGCTTTTGAGATTTCATGCTTCTCCTCATTCCCAGTTCTTGAAGTTCGGTGAACTTATGTAGCAGACTGGCAATGTGCATGGCTCCTACATGGCTTCTTTATTGAATCCCCTAACATTTGTTTGTTATTTAAATTGTTTCTCCTTTGATTCATTTTATAGGTAGTAAGACACTCCAAGGTGGGGGTTAGGCTATATCACTACCATTCTAGGAACTATAAGGCCTCTGCCTGTGGCTTTGGAACTCACTACACCTTGGGTGGGCAGTTTTCTCAGCCTGACCCATACTCTTTTGTGTCTTATTGCTTACAGAATCATATATCTCAGGTACATTATTATGCACAAGATGCAGCCAAGTGCAATTAGACATACCTGAAAAGTGTGATTCTATCATCATAATTGCACATCCTGGAGTGTCTCATTGCACTTGTAAAATGACTTTTAAATATGTCTTACATAAATGAACAAAAATAGGAAGATGGTATTTTAGAAAAGATAAAAATAAGACCTTCCACTGAAATATGCTTCCATTTTAGCTTTGAAGACCAAAACTAATCCATATTATTTATTTATTTAAAAGTTTTACCAGGAAGGCATACTGAGCAGACAACTGCCGTTTCCAGATGCTGTCGGGGCGGGACATGGGAGAAGCTACATTTGTATACAAAATTTGTGCAACAGTAGAATATGTACAGCAATTATCATAATGCAATAGTAGAATATTTACAGCAATTAATAAAACACGAGATTCACTGCAGGTAGCTACAGAGGTGATAACAGGGTCTTGCAGCCTGTACTGAACAGGCATGCAAGTGCCAGAACATAATTCAGTTAACAAGATGGTTAGGAGCAGGAACAGGTGGTGTGGAAGTAGGCTTTGATGAGAATGTTGGAAATAGCATGGGGATGGGGCATGGTGAATGGCAGAGAGAAGATAATTCCATAGTTTAGGCAAGCAATAAGAAGGCTGCCTGACCAGCAGAGGTGAACATGTGTGGAACAGGCAAGGAGCAGAAGTCATAGTGTCTGAGCAAGTGGAAGGGAGGGAGAGTGTGGAGAGAGAGATAAGAGGGCAGGGACTGAGAACAGAATTTAGCCATAAGACTAGTGCAGTGGGCCTGCCACCTGTCCTGTAGGGATGGGAGGGACAAGGTTTGGTGGAGGACACAGTGGTGGGCACTGTGAGGACAGTCAAGGGTGAAATGACAGAAGGAGTAAAGGGTTATCCAGTCTGGTTATGGAAGTTTTGGAGCAGCACTGTAGACTACATCCTGTAGTTGAAAATAGGGAGAATCATTTTCTGTTCTACTGCACGCAGACAGACAGCGGATGCACCCATGGTTGTGATACAGGGCACCCAGTTGGGTGCAGTTTCTGTGGATGGCCTTAATATGTACTGAAATGTTGAGGTGTGGTCAAGCCAGACCATGAGTTATCTAAAGGAGGTGCATCCCTCCAGCTTTCTCCCATCAGGGTGTGGAATGTGGTAAGGAGGGAGCCAAGAGTGTCTCTGCCTTGTGCCAAAGGTCATGGAGACTGTTTTCTTGGCATTCAGGAAGAGCTGATTTCACAAAACCAGAGCTGGACTTCTTGAAGTCACGCTGTAGTCTGGATGCCACATCAAGATGAGGGCTAGAAGTAATCAGGATGGTGTTGTCCATATGTGTTGATGGATGTGTGTGGGCAGACAGAGGGCAGGTCATTGAGGAAAATGGAGAACAGCAGAGGCAAAAGACTGAGTCTTGCGGTACACTAGTGGTGATGGGGGAGGGAGGAGAAGAGAGAGTTTCCGATCCTAACAGATTGAGTCCTACCCAGGTAGACATAATTAAAACAAAATGCATTAGTTACTTAATCTGTATTTCAAGCAAATACAGGTATTTTAATGGAAAGGGCCATCTGGGCAGGCTGTGTGGGTCAAGCAGTCCTTTTCTGCCAACACATTATTTGCTTCTGTGTACAATATGTTTCTATTTACTGTATTTTTGCACCTTGCCCTCTCGTTATTTATGTTATTGCCACCCTTTCTTGCCCTGCTTTTTTTTTCTCTGTTCTCTCCACATTCAACAGAATGAATGTTTATTTATTTATTTAAAATTTGTTGACTGGGTGAAAAGCATTGGGCCACATGGCCTTTTACAGGCTTGACCTGGGTTGCATAAAATTAGAAAAGACAATACACTACAATGACTGTAATATTCATCTCACAAATAGCAGTTGATACATACAAGACACTATTAGCAAACAATAATGAAGCCAATTTCTATCACATTACTAAAATCCCTATCTACAACAAGATACAAGTGAGTACAATAACAAAATAAACAGTCAACGGTCAAAAACTTATCTCATATTGCTAATGTCCCAGACTTCAACAAGATTAAATACATTTACGCTGTGTCTCTTTTATGGGTAGCTCCTTTAAGGAGATCTTAAAATCGTGACAACCATGCAAATTTCTGTAATGATCTGGTAAGCCATTCCATATTTTAATGGCAGTTTGCTTGAGTGCTTTTGTTTTTTGTGTGGTTTTACTCATGGGTATTGTTAAGGTAACTATGTCTTGTGATCTTAGAGCTCTCATGCTCTGTTTCTGTTCAAAGAAAGTTGACATGGGGTTATTGGCTAAACAATGCTAAAAGTTAAACCCAAAATAAGACATTCGAATCTGTCTTTTGTTCTACTGGTAACCAGTCCAGCCTACTATATAAACTACAGTGGTGCTGTCTGGTTTGGGCTCTGAGAGTGAATGTGCTTATGGTGTTATACAGACAGGTTCTTTGTTGTATAATCCCCCCACAACGAAGCTCCCATACTCTGTTTTCAAATTTGTATTCTAAGTTTTGTTTAGTATCTCTACATCTTTGCTGGCATGTATCACATGACATCATCAGCATATAACACCATTTGAGATCTTGAGCTTATTGCTGGAAGTTCATTAATATACAGAGAAACAACGAGGGTCCCAATATTGAGCCTAGGCTACCCTGTAATGTATATCCTTAATGTCTGATATTGTCCCATTTATTCAGACTTTGTTTCCTGTTTGTTAGATAGCTATGTATCCAGTTTAACACAGGGTACCCAAAGCCAATATCTGATAACTTTGCATCCAGTAGGGGATGATCCACAGGATTGAATGTTCACTATGGAATGCAGGAATTCACAATTCTGCACAACTGCACTGGTAGAATGCTCATTTCCCAGCATACACACACCCAACAAAGGCCTTGTGTGGAGCCATAACCTTAATTTTATCTGTGGCATGGTATGCAGCAGAGATCACCCTGGCAAGCAGGTAAAGAATAGGAGGGGTGTTTCATGGTTGCAAAGGAACACTAGTAATGAAAACTATGAGCAGTAGGTAATATTTTTAAAGTGTGTATTTGTGGAAGGGAGGGTGATGATCGGAAACAATATTTAAGTACTTTGGTTTGTTTTTAATTTATGGGTGTTTTAGTTTAGGGCCTAACTAAAGGATTTTAGTGAGTAACAGCGCAGCCAGGTTTGTGAAGGCAGGTCAGTTCTGTGTGTAGGGGATTGATTTAATAACAGTGTGATATTGCTATAAGTTCAAGTCTGAAGGTATGCAGTTATGATGACATAACTGTACACCTTGGAGGGCCTGAGTTAATGGAGCATCTAAACTTCCTAGCTAGGGGAATTTCCCTTCAGTTGAATGATTAGAGCGCTGCTTTTGGAATACAGGGTCTCCAATTTGTTTCCCAACAAGAGCAAGAAATGCATTTGGCCAGAAAAGTAGACAGATTCTGGCATGCCTTGTCTAACCACTAAGTTGGGAGTACTCTGAGTCGGGATATCTCTACGTTACTCCCCTGATGCTGACTGACCCTGTAAAGGATACATCCAAGGAACTGAAAGGATGGCACTGAAGAAGGCACCTCTTATCAGGGATCAGAAGTCCTGCCTGAGTAGGATCGAAACCCAGAGGTACTGTGGCAGTAATGCAGAGACCTGAGGCTATAAGGTGCCCAGTGATTGTGTGAGACCAACAAGAAGGCGACAGGTGAGAGCTGCATAAAACACCAGTATAATATCCAGTTGGGACATTCTTTGGGAGAACTGCTTTGCTTGAATTAAATGCCTGTTACAAGCTGTACTTTTTACTACTGCTGCTAATTGAGTGCCTGCTTTTACTCTGGGTTTGAATGAACTGCACCTGAAACTCTGTCATTCTGCATGAGGGTGTCAGTGATTGAATGAACTAGAGCTCCAGCACTATAAAGCCTCGTGCCCGATCACTGGGCGCGAGCACCGGCAGGCAGAATGAGTGGCGCGAGCCGCCACTCGGTAGAGAAATTGTTTAACTTGTTTGGCAGTAAGAAACTTAATTATGGAGTCTGTTTTGTATATGTGTTTGGGGGTTGGTTTGTAAGGGGATTAATAATCATGAGTACCTTTGAAGATAAAGAAGTTAGAGGTGATATGATGAAGTTATCAGGTATGTATTTTATGGGAAATGTTCGATTTAATTGTGAAGATGGATTCGTTCGAGAAGGAATCACTTTACAAATGAATCCGATATTATCAAAAGAGTTCTTGTGTTAAGCATGGTTTTGTGGGTTAAAAGTAACAGGAAGTACAAATATGTTATGTTTAATGCTGTTAATTCAAAGTGGGGATATTGAGTTAAATCGGAGCCCTAATAATAAAAAATTAAGCAGCTTTCGATGGTTCATGAGAACGTTAGAAGCATAGTCCATAAAATGGATGAGTATAGGTATGGGCAACTAAAACTGAGTATGATTTATTAGCAGTATCAGAAACATGGTTACATACAGGTATAATGCAGGAAGAAATTCAACTTTCAGGATTTTCTATAGAATGTGCAGATAGAGGTAAAAGGAGGGGGTGATGTTGTTTATTAAGAATACTCTTGGCCCTATAAAGTACTGTTAAGTATGAACAAGGAAGGAATTGACTGTCTTATTATTGAATTAATTGCGATAAAATTAGTGATAGGAGTGTTTTATGCATCCCTAAAACAAAAAGTAAAACATTTGATGTACTAGCAGAGTTAATTTTAGAAAAATTAAGGACAAACAAGTAGTTTTAACAGGGACTTTAATGCAGATTGGTTTCAGACTAGAGGGAGGAAATTGAGAGTAGTTTTTCAATTCTGGGTTTGCACCAAATAATACAAAAATCTACAAGAAATACAAAAAATGGAACTTACGGTTCTCTTTTAGATTTATTTTTGCATCCCAGGACATAGTAAAAACCTGGGAAGTATTACCTTTAAATTTGGGGATCATAATCCTATTACTTGTACTATTGAGTTACAACAGTGCATTACTCAACAATTATACAATGGCAAGAGAAAATCCTGGTCCTTGATTGTCAGAGTGGACTGGACCCAGGATGTTATCCCAGCATAACATCCGGCTCTAGTCCCAGTACAGTAACGGCCGATCGAAGTTTAAAAATCCATCCACAGCTGTCTGTTGCTTCCTGCTCGCACTAGAGTGAAAGCGCATTTCCGATCGGCTTCACAGCAGGCACAGCTCTCACGCGTTCCCCAAACAAGCCTCGCTTATTTCGGTAACAGGAAAAAAAACTAAAATCAAAGCTGTCTTACGATTACTGAGCGTTTAGCGTGACAATAGTCTGTCAGCTTTTTCTCCGGTGCCCCCGGCACCTAACACCATCATCTGCTTGCACTGAAAGTGAAAGCAGCATTATAGATTGGCAAAACAGTAGGCACAGCTCTCACACACTCCCCAAACAAGCTTTATTTATTTCTAAAAGAAAGAAAAACCTGAAATCAAAGCCGTCACAGCAGTCTCCGCTCTTTCTCAGGTGCCGCCCTCATTACGCCCGTTGCTCTAACACTCGCTCAACTCATATTTCTTCTACGCCTTTTTTCTTTAAATACATGAACCAATAGCAGGAGAAAACAGTAAAGAAAGGAACCCAGTAGGAGAACACCTAGAGGAGTGGGTTGTAGGGGTTGCACACCTATAGAGACCTGCAACAGACACACAGAAAAACAGCTCCACCTGCTGTACAAACAGTATAAGGCACTATTTTTCAATCCGCATCCTTCCACAATAAAAAACTAAAAAATACAATTAAAACACTATTTTTTAACCATTTTTCTAATGCAAATGTAAATGAGCCATTGTATAATAGGAATAATACCCTCCAGGGTGGTGTTAGCTGGGATAACATCCGCCTTGGTTGACGCCGCTGGCCCTCCGGCCCAACTACCTAAGGTGGGATGTTATCCCAGCATAACACCCACCCTGTCAGGCATTATTTCTTTATCAACTAGTTATTGAGCAGAGATTTTAAAGGGTTTAATGAGCAATCCTTTGTAAATCATCTAGGGCAAATCCATTGGGACAGAATTTATTTGATACCAGACATAGAACTGGTTATTCAAGAGTTTAATGACATGTTTTTGAATGTAATACAGTACCATGCCCCATTAATAAGAAAAATTAAAAGGAATAAAGAAACCCATGGATCACCGATAAGATAAAGAAATATTTAAGGATTAGAGATAGGATATGGAAAAAGCGAGAAAAACAAAGAAAGAAGCAGATTGGAATACCTTCAGGTTTGGAGGAATAAGTGTAAAAATAATTAAAAACATAAAGAATAAATATTATCAGAATAAAATAAATAATTCCTCTGACTCCAAGCAGTTTTGGAAGCTTATAACAGACCTGAAATCCCAAATAAAGACTCCATAAGTCCTACTTTGGTACAAGATGGAAAACTAGTTACTGATACAAAGGTTATAGCGAATATTTTAATACGTATTTTTGGAATTACGGTTTAAAGTTGCCAGATTTGAATGTGAATGGAATGGATTCTCTACTGTATCAGACATGCTGGTAGCCCCTACAGGAATATTTAAGTTTGAAATTTTAAAGAGAGGATATACTGAAAGAGCTAAAAATTTAAATAAAAGTAAATCAGGAGGTATTGATGGGATTGAGGCCCAATATTTAAAATTGGGAGCACATGTAATAGCCCTATTGTGACCTATTTGTTCAATTGGAGTTTGAGTACTTCTACTGTTCCTGAAATTTGGAAGATGGGAAAATTATTCCCATTTATAAGTCTGGGCATCGAACTATTCCTTCAAATTATAGGCCAATAGCCTTTGCCAATTTTATCTAAAATCTTGGAACGTAAAGTCTATGAACAGGTAAATAATTATTTAGATACAAATACTGTAATAGTAGATGAATAACATGGTTTTAGAAGGGAGATCCACAAACACTACACTGTTGGAATTTAATGACCTGGTTGCTACATCTATGAACCAAGGAAAGTACACTGGGGCGGTGTTTGTGGATTTCAGTAAGGCTTTGATTTAGTTCAATATGATTTGCTTTTGACTAGGTTAAGGGCCATAGGGATTAAGGGCCAAATATTAAAATGGCTTGAGTCATATTTGACAAATAGAAATCAATGTGTTCAATGTGGTACAATGATGTCGGCCCCTGGGAAACTAGAGAGAGTGTTCCCCAAGGCTCTATTTTGGGCCCATTATTATTTAATATTTATGTTAATAATTTGGTTCATGAAATTAAACATAGTGAGATGAGACTTACGCATGACGACACTGTTTTAGTGGCGTCTGCTGACAGTCTCACAGGTATGATGGATTCGCTTCAAAGTGATTTGTTACAAATGCAAAATGGTTCAGTAAATCTGGTCTTCTTTTGAATGCTAAAAAAACACAAACTATGTTGTTTTCGATTGGTTCATATAGAGGAAAAGAGCCCAAACTACAATTACATTTACAAGATGGTACAAAGATTGAAAATGTATTATATATAGATACTTAGGGTTTCAAGTAGATGTTAGAATGACATATGTAAATCATATATCAGTTCAGGTAAAGAAAGTGAATAAAAGATTAGGGGCCCTTAGAAGAGTTGGGAGCTTTACCTTTGGTGGCAAGGGCGATTGGCAAAACAGATGCTGTTACGCATATTGGAGTATGGTTCTATAATTTACATGAATTCGACTAAAACTGCTTTAAATTTGGTTAATCAAATATATTATAGGATAGGTAAATTTGCTTCGGAAGTATTAAAATGAGCATCATTGTATAATTTATAATAAGTTAAATTGGCCTCAACCTGAAGCAAAAGAAACTATCTCTGGCTTATTATATGTCATAAGATAATTCACAAAAAGTATAACCATCCTTTGTATAAGCAATTAAAAAGAAAGATAAATAACGAATCATATACAAAGACTAGGAATCCATTAAGCAATATCCCAATGTATAGAAGCTTTAATAGACTAGGGACAGTATGCTCCAGAATAGAGTGGCATTAAGTTGGAATGGTTTGACTGAATCACAGAAAACAAATTTAGATTTTTTAAATTTAAAATGAATTGTTTAATAGTTTGTATTTTTTATGTATGTGTTTTAAAATAATGTATGTATGTAGAGTGCGAATATGTTTGTTTGTATTAGTTTTGTTTGTATTAGTTATGTTAAATGTCAATTGTTAATTGGTAATTGTATTAGAATCTACATGCAGGACTTTGTTGTAAACGGGACTTTGTCCTAACAAATGAATTTCCTGTGAAAAATAAACTTTTAATCAATCAATCAATCAATCAATCAATGAACAACTAACCCATAATTGCCGTCAAGCTAGGATGTTCAGGAAAATGCAAAAACAGACACATACACCAAGGGTGGTGCTGAGAGGTTTATTCACCAACAAGTAAATAGACTACCCCATGTGCATTCATCTTCTGCAAGGCTTCATCAGGGAGACAGTGCTTGTGTTAAATTGTGAACCTTTATATAATTCATAAAAAATTAGCAAATCACAACACCTATTGATCTTCATCAAATGCAGGGCAATTTCAAAAAATTCACATGAAAATAAATAATGTGAAACACACACATAGTGACAAGTACATTTGAAAAAAATATGCAATGATAAACTGTGAATAACAAAATTGTGTTAATTACAAGCTTTGTTCATTGTTTGCCCAGATTCAGACAGATTACAAACATGACTATTGCAGCCATGAAGAGGAATGTGCAAGCTCTTTTGTAATTATCACCTCTTGACACAAAGTTTTTTCCCCACTGTGACTTTCCCTCAGAAATAAAATTGTTACCCATTAATTTAAGCTGGCAGTATAGCCTAGAGATTAGAGTAATGAACTGTGAATGAGCTTGGTACATTCAGCAGACCTGGGTTTGATTCCCACAACCCAACTTGCATACTGTGTGACTCTAAACAAGTCCTTAACCTCCTCAGTGCTCCCGGGTCACTCCTGAAAAGAGGCACTTTTGCCTAGTGGGCCTTACCTGGTTACCAAAACCAAAATAAAAATTAAAATAATTTACAAGCACTCAACCATCTCTATTTATGTCCCAAGACAGAGACAAAAATATAGTTCCATTATTCAGTAATTTACAAGATAGGGAAGGAGAAAGTTGAGGGAACCAGTGGCTTTATTTTAAAACATATCCTAATTCATCATCTTTTAAAAAGTGGTCCAAATTGTGAGAGACCCTCACTGAATGACTCCCTACTGGACACTATGGGTCATTCAGGAGGGTCGCCTGTTAGCTTGTGAGCCTTAAGCAAAGTAAACAATGTGTGAGTACAGGCTGATTAGTTTTAAGAAAACTACATCCATGTTCTGTAATGTGACCAACCCCATAAGTCTGGTCAATCATCCCATCTAAAATGGATTTGAATGGTGAGGTCGGATCAAAGGTAAGGGGCTTGTAACATTGTATTTCCTGCGATTGCCGCTTGATTTCTTGCACATACTTCTTACTGTCCTGTACCATGACCATTCTGCTCTTATTGGCCTGTTTAACGATTATATTTGGCATGCTCTGCATATTTCCCTTGAAGCTTTCCTTTCTGCAAAGATATATTGCAGAAATAATGAGGCATTGGACATTGGCAAGTTTGGTTATGTATCTTTTGTTGCGGTGTCAGGAATGGTATCCCTACTACTGCTGTGCAGTTGGGCCAACTGAGGGAAGTGTGTGATTTAAAATCTGCAAGTCCATACTTAGAAAAAACAATATGCCATAAAATCAATTTGCAGCATTGTTTCACAGAACATTTTCAGAGGTCTGTTATTAGATTCTGTACATCAAGTGAGAGAGAACTCAAAGGGGTCACTGTTGAGCTCCCAACATGGTGGCTGAGTATTTTCTACTCCTAATGCTACGGTATTGAAAGCTTTAAATCGCTCATCTTGGGCAGGTTGGAAATCCAGAAATCCAGAATAACTGTATCCTGTCTCAGAAGGGCTCGGACTTTATCATGGGCCTAAAAGGATCACAAACATGCGGTACAACACATAGACACCTTTCTTTCCACCGCATGCATCGGGGATCAGGATCGGGGCCATCTCCCTCAACTGATCTAAAGACGAAGCCACAAACCCTCAAGTAATTGCACTGCTCCAAAAATACAGGTGACCGGAGAATAAACAATTCGTAGATTAGCAGATGGAAGCCCAATTTAAAGACCTAGATGACAAGATGGGAGCTAACAATTGAATATCCAGGATCTTAAATCAGAGAGAGAGAGAGAGAGAGAGAGAGAGAGAGAGAGACATTCAATGTGCTAAAATGCAATGCTTGTGCAAGACCTTACCTTCCTGAGGGTTAAAATAGAAGCTTTGGAAAATTGCCAGAGGAAGCGAATGTATGCATAGTTGTTTTTCTCTGAGAGTTGCGTCTGCTACAGAAATTTAACCAGCTGTAAATAGATTGATTTTCTCAGATCTAGCCTTATTGCCAGCTGACTCGGGGATCACAGTGATCAAGGCCTTTGCCATTCCCATGCGATCAAGGAGAGGCTCAGGAATTCATGACCAGGGGCACTGGAAAATATGGAGAAATGTGGACAAACTTGCAGGACTTTTAGGGTCAAAATTGTGGAAAGTTGCGGAGCATGCGCAGTGCCACTTATGTTAGTCAAATAGTTCAGATTTTGATATACAAAAGCCACACATTATTTTAAAGCACACACTTTATTCTTTGCGAACACTACATTTACACAATCCACCCCATAAAACTATTACAAAAAAAATATATAAAACGAACAATTTGAAACTCCATCCCAAATGCATAACCCCAGCCAAACACCTAAAAATGAACAGGTTTACACACGCAAAAGTTACATAATTTGTTCCTAATTTTCGCTGTCACCGAGGTCCCCTATCTTGAACCAGCAGAAAACAGTTACTAAAAAGTACATACTGGGCTGTCTGTATAGCCCGAGTGTGATATATCTGGCAGACATGGTTGGATTCCCACAATCTCACTAGTATACTATGTGAACCTGGCTGCTCCCTTAACCTCCTTCTGAAACCCAGTCTTCTGCTTGGTTTACAACCAACTGAAATAATGCAAGCATAATATTCAGCAATATTTAAAAATGTTTGTTGTATTTTAGCATTAACAGCAATTTTACATTATTTTCTTTTAGAGTTCTTCTATTGTCCTTCAGAAGGTCTGTGTAAACAGAAAATGTTCTTTCTATGTCGGCAGTGCTGACAGGCATCCAAATGTAACGTTTTGCCAAGGCTGCCAGTTTGCCCAGCGATGGTGACTGAGACTCCCACCAGGCTGCAATTTCAAAGTCCAGTGGTACTAACTTGGCAGCATTCGTATAAGCATGCCACTCAAAGGGTGAAATGTCTGAAAGCCCGGTATGCCAGTGATATAGCTGTCTTTTGTTTGTCCAGCATGGGAAGTTGTAGCGGATCAAACACAGGCTGCCTGGAAAACATGCATTGAGGGTGTCCTTTGATGGCATTGTCAGTTTTGACTGCTTTCCAACATCACTTGTTGGAACAGATAGACACAGGCAGCTCTCTTGCCCTCTTGGCACACTGAGAGTTTTCCACAGTCTTAGGCCTGTATTCGTCTATGCCAGCTGTGGCACAGAAATCCAAAAATAAGTGTGGGTGATTCAGTCGTGAAAAAATGCTCTGCCCTTGGGGTACCGTTGTTGTCTGCAGCTCTTGATGAGTTGCACAAACTCACTGAATGTTCCGACACAAATGTGGCTTGTGCTACAAGCACATCAAGTCTACTTGACAACAGCATTTTGAGTTTTTAAATGAAGCTGCATCTGATGAAGTACTGTTTATGAAGTCTGCCACGAGGCAGATAGTCAGCCAGATAATTGACTGCCTTTACCCAGGAGCACCAGCGGTCAGCACAGCATATACAGGCATCTTTGGAACAATGCCATCCTTTGCCCCTAGAAATTCTAAATATTGATGGCGCCATGGGCTCTGACAGAAAACCTTTATGATCAAGCTGACCACAGTATTAAGGTCTTCCAATACTGTGTACCTGAGTTCAGAACCAAATTTAGCAAATGTGCAATACAAGTTGCATGCACAGCGTTAGAATATGCGGAAGAATAGTTTTAAATGCTTTCTGCATATAGCTGGCACTGTCTGTGGCAATTGCAAACACCTTGTCAAAATGTATGCCATTCTCATTTAAAATACGAAGCACAGCTTGGGAGACAGTGGTGTGATTCACCACGATCCAAAAACTCAAGTCCTATCAACACCGGCTGTTCATTGGCCCTTGTCAGAGCTGTGCCAGAACTCCAAAAGCGCTCGTCCACAGGCATCTGTAGTTTCATCCAATATTAAGTAGAGGTCAGTGTCTTCAACCAGCTTTCTTACATAGTCCTCATGCTTTGGGGAAGCTCCTGAAGGTATGTAGGCGTAGCTGTCTGGACCAGTAAGACTTCCGCCATGTTTGTGTATTTGCAGAGGAACTGTTCGAAGGCTGGAGCTTTTTCCAGAGGAATGTCTGCATGTCAGGCATCTTACTGAAATCCAGGACAAATTCTTTACAATCCTCAGCAGCTGATGTTGCTCTTGATAAACAAGATGCCAGTGACTGCTGTCGTTGTATGGTACTGCCTGTAAAGTGGGAAAAAAAAGGTAATGTAAAGTGATAGACCCGACTCACATTCACCCGCACTACTCACCGCACACTCACACTCACCCGCACACTCACACTCACCCGCACCTCACACTCACACCACACTCACCCGCACACTCACACTCACACTCACCCGCACACTACCCACACACCCACCACACTCACCCACGCACAGAGATAAATGTGACCCTTGTGTATAAACACTGTATACATACGTCTTGTTTTCTCTTCATTGCTGCAGCTTTCCGATCCACATGTTTTTGTGTTCTTATGTGCAGGTCGATTGTATGCTTGTGAAGATAATCCACGGCTTGACAGCAGAACTTGCAGAACAGCTGGCCCCATCCCCTACAGATCGCCAGGATACAGAGTGACCCGATCAATGGCGCCGCATAGTGTAGGAAAGATGGAGCTGTTTGGCCTCCTCATGAGACAGACGCGGACGCTTGGCATTTGGCTGAGACATATTGATGTTGATTGATTCTTGCAAGCACTGTTACAATTAAATAGAATTGATGATTGATTCTTGATTTCTTAAAGCATTGTTACATTAAATAAAATTGATTGATTCTTGATTTCTTAAAGCATTGTTACATTAAATAAAATTGATGATTGATTCTTCATTCCTGCAAGCACTGTTACATTAAATAAAATTGATGATTGATTCTTGATTCCTGCAAGCACTGTTACATTAAATAAAATTGATGATTGATTCTTGATTCCTGCAAGCACTGTTACATTAAATAAAATTGATGATTGAGTCTTGATTCCTGCAAGCACTGTTACATTAAATAAAATTGATGATTGATTCTTGATTCCTGCAAGCACTGTTGCTATTAAATAAAACGGATGACTTTTTTTTTTAAGACTCTTTATGCACCCTGGAGGACAGGGCATCCTTCCAGGGTACTCACTGAGGAGGCCTCTCACTCCTTGCCTGAACCCCTGACTGGATATCCCACCTGCAGTGCTGTAAGCCAGACCCCAGACCTCTAGCATGACTGAGATCCATGCAGCCTATGTGTTGGCACCCAGGGAGATCACGCGAGCTGGGCCGGCAGTGGGATGTGATGTGAGCCACCCATGCTGCAGGAGTGCCCATCATCTCCATTATCCTCTGGAGGGTTCTTCCCAGTTCCTTTCCCCCAGCATGGCGTGCAGCAATGTCATGAGCTGGTACATGGCAACCCTGCCAACACAGTCACGCTTGCCGCATTATTTTTCGGCATGTGGGCCAGTCCGCCAGGCCCGACCCCCATCGACCATCAACAACAAGCAACAGGAGCTTGGCATGGGTCTGGCGGACTGGTACACATGCAGAAAAAATTGTTCTGGGCCAGCCTGCACGCCCCGCTCCATGCCAACCTTCACCCGAGGCCAGAACAATTTTTTCCTGCAACTGTACCAAGTCCGCCAGTCCTGACCTCCACCAACCATCAACAACAAGCAACTGGAGCTTGGCACAGGCCTGGAGGACTGGTACACATGCAGAAAAAAAAAAATTGTTCTGGGCCCTTTCTACGTCCGCCCCATGCCCACCATCACCCGAGGCCAGAACAATTTTTTTTCTGCATGTGGACCAGTCTGCCAGGCCCGACCCTCCACCGACCATCAACAACAAGCGACTGGAGCTTGGCATGGACCTAGGGACTGGTACATGAAAAAAAAATTGTTCTGCCTCGGGTGATGGTGGGTGGCAGGGCGTGCCTGCTCATCCCCCTATGCCCACCATCACCCGGAGGCTAGAATAATTTTTTTTTCTGCATGGGCCAGTCCGCCAGGCCTGACCCTCCACCGACCAGCAACAACAAGCGACTGGAGTTTGGCACGGATCTGGCGGACTGGTACACATTCAGAAAAAGTGTTCTGAACCAGCCTGCTTGTCCACCCCATGCCCACCAGAAAACACATGTATCAGTTGGCCAGGCCTGACCACAATGAATGGGAATGAATGACTGACCACAGGAAATTAGCCCTCCAGCCCCTTGTAAAAAAAAAAATACATAATTTCACTACCATACCATCCCCCAAACTCCACATGCCAAACAAAACAACAGTGTTTCTTAACTTAAGTTTTACCACTCCAGGCTCAGTCAGGCACTCTGGGCAGTCCTTCAGTTGCAGGAAGGGCACAAGCAACACAACAAAAAAAAGCGAATGCACAGCTCTTTTTGAGATTTTTCTTGCTTCTTGCGTCCACTACTCCCCTCCTCTCAGCCTTGTTCTCCTCACTCGTTGGAGGTGGTCTGTTGCTCTTGTGGTCTGGGTCGCTCTCTCGACGTCCCTCCTCGTCTTAAAATGCCCGGTCCTTACTGGCTTGCTCCCTCACTCCTTGGTGGTGGTCTGGGTCCTTGATGGTGGTCTGAGTCACCCGCTGCATTGGTCTTTCCGAGTGAGTGAGTACCTGTCCCCCTCTAAGCAAGCTGCATTTCAAGGCTTCCTTGAACCTGGTGGGGACAGGAGAAAAAAAGGTCTGAAGGGTTCTAACTGCATCGAGGTGTTCCGCCCCTTTGTGACGTCAATGGGCAGGCGGAACAACCTAGGGTGGAACAAGGCACACAAAGGAGAGAGCCAGTAGCCTCTCAAGTGCCGATGAGATGACAGAGCCATGCTGCAGCAGGGAGCAGGGATAAGAGAGAGCCTGCCTCCCACTACCAAAATCTACCGCAATATCGTGCTGGGGGTCGCGGGGGCCCTCGAATCGCGGAAATAGCATGAAATCGTGCCCGCAATTTTCCAGTGCCCTGTTCATGACCTTTACTGCCATTGTTACTCTGTCTAGCTCGGAGAGTCATATAGCCTTACTACGTGCTGCAAGACAGAGGGAGATATCATCTGGGAAGGGAGCAAGGTCACCTTTTTCCAGACATTTCATCGCCGTCCAAACAAGAAAGAAGGCACTACAAGCTACAAAGTTGCTCTTAGAGAATGGCATTGAGGCCCAGCTTTTGTTCCTCACGAGGCTCCAGATTGAACATGCTGGTAAGACTCATGTACTAACCGATCCCGAAGCAGCAGCAGCTGCCTTAGCCACTAAACTAATTGAGGATCAAACGACAGCAACTCAGCAGAGAATGTTGCAGATTCTGGTTCTGAATCGGACACTAATGACTGCATTTATGGTGACCTTTAAAGGGTTTTTCTTTTGTGCCAAAACACCCAGAGAAGAAAATAACTTCTTCTTTTAACTAGTGTTATTTGATTGAGACCACTGTAAGTGTTGTGTTATAGAGTTGGGCAAGCCATGTTGGTAACTGTCAAGTTTTATGCCTTAATATAGCATTTCCTGCCTAATGAGAGATACTTCATTTTGGGGATATATTACCCCACTGAATTTGTGAACTAGCTGAACTCTCCTTTTCAATAGCCTGTCTCCCTACCTGTTAGCAGGACTAACGTCAGTGATAGAGGTGATTTATCTATTACCAATCATGTACCACAGTGAATGCTTGTAACACTGGTTGCTTTTTAATCTAAGTGTTATGTACTGTACTGTTTTGTTTGCTGTGATGTATTGCTCATTTGATGAGGTGCCTTTGTAAATGAGTCTATGACTCAAAGGTTAGTAAATCGATGATCTAATAGGTTCATAGGTTCATAGGTGGTTTACATGATCGAGGACAAGCCCATGATGATCATGCCACTTAAGCTAAGTGGGATACAAACTTAGATTCCTTCATATATATATATATATATATCAAGCTGAAATTTGAATTAGGTCAAACTTACACTATTCACTACATCATAAGGTAGGAATTCCAAATAGGAACTATTCGTTGTGTAAAGATGTTAGTTCTTTTCGTGAGTACGATTAATAGACATAAATAGCTTTAGGTTATGCTAGCAGGGTTTGGACCGTTGTATTGTTCCATTTTAAGTGTAAATAAATAAATAAAAGGTGTGATGCAACTTAATTGAGCCAAGGCTATCTTTTTCAAGTCTTTGTTTAGTATCATTCCGTAGGATTGTCCAGCCCTCCACCTCTAATTTGGAATCCTATGGGGGCAGAAATAATGGTAAATAGTTTGATTAATGGTCAATGAACCAACCAGGTTAGGAAATACCCTTGACCTTGTGCTGGAAAATGGGGACTTTGTGAGAGAACTTATAGTGGAGGAACTGCTGTCAGGGAGTGACCACCGCTCAGTATGGCTCACATTGGATATGGGCAAGGAAGGAGTGGAATCTGGCACAATAGTGCTGGACTTCAGGAGGGCCGACTTTGGGAGGATGGGGAAGTGGTAAAAGGGTACCTGGCCAGAATTCAGTCTAGTATGAACACTAACCAGAGGTGGGAGCTCATAAAGCTGGGGATAGTGGAGGCAACCAACCTGCTGCAAAGCCCAGAGCAAGAAGGCTAGGGCTAAGAAACCAATCTGGTTGAGCAAGGAGGTCATGGAAAGGTAAGGAGGAAAAGAGCTGCCTTTAGGAAGTACAAGAAAACAGGGAAGGGGAGGACAGGGAGGAGTACTTGACAGAGTCAAAGGAGGTGACAAGGGCAGTAAGGGGAGCCAAAGCAGCTACGAACTCAGGCTGGCACAAGGCATTAAGAAGGAGAGAGGACTTCTTTAAGTACATCAGGGAGAAAAGGGCTGTAAGGACCACATAGTAAGGATTAGGAAGGAGGGGTTGGGTGGAAGCAGGGTGCGATAAGGCGGAAGCACTAAATGAGTACTTCTGCTCAGTATTTACTAAAGAGAAGAGGGGAGACACCCAAAGTGGGAGAAGTGGCAGAAGCAGGGGAAGTGGTGACAGATGGGAAATCATGGAAGCAGAGTTCGAGAGGGTTTGAAGGCACTGAGGGTGGACAAGGCACCAGGCCCAGATGGCATCCACCCCAGCGTACTGAAGGAGCTGGCAGAGGTCCTTGCAGGACCTTTGGCAGACCTATTTAATGCTCACTACATTTGGGGTGTGTACCTCAGGACTGGAGGATAGCTCATGTGGTGCCCTCCACAAGAGTGGCCCCAAGGATGAACGGAAACTACAGACCAGTGAGCCTCACATCCATCGTGGGTAAGCTAATGGAGACTATCCTGAAGGAGAGGCTGGTGGCCTCCTAGCGGCCAAAGGACTACAGGACAGCAGACAGCATGGCTTCATATGTGGCAGATCCTGCCAAACCAACCTGGTCGAGTTCTATGACTGGGTAACTAGGCAACTGGACAGGGGCCATGCAGTGGATGTCCTGTATCTGGACTTCAGTAAGACATTCGACTCCAGTGCCACATGGAAGGCTGGGAAGGAAGTTAGTAGGCACAGGGCGGGTGCAAAGCTGGTGAGATGGGTAGGAAACTGGCTGCAGGGAAGGCAACAGAGGGTGGTGGTGGGTGGGGAGCTCTCACACCCAAGGGCAGTGACGTGTGGTGTTCCACAGAGCTCGGTGTTGGGACCAGTGTTGTTTGGGATATTCATTGCGGACATATCATGGGACATCAAGAGCAAGATCAGTCTGTTTGCTGATGATATTAAGGTAGGCGCGGTGGTGGATGACCTAGGGGATGGCAGGGGTTGCAGGATGATCTGGCAAAGCTTGAAACCTGGTCAGACACCTGGCAACTGGGCTTTAATGCAAAAAGTGCAAGGTGCTGCATTTTGGGATGAAGAACCCAAGGAGGAGTTACCAGCTAGGGAGTGCAGCTAGCCCAGACAGAGGAGGAGGAGAAGGATCTGGGTGTGCTCATTACAGGGCCAATGAACAACTCGGCACAATGTAGGAAGGCAGCTGCAAAGGCCAACAAAATGCTGGGTTGTATTGCAAGGGTATATCCTCGAGGAGGGAGGAGGTGATTCTGCCACTGTATAGGTCATTAGTTAGACCACACCTGGAGTACTGCATGCAGTACTGCGTCCGTGATCTGAAGAGGACATTAAGTTACTGGAGGGGTGCAGAGCAGAGTGACAAAGATGATCAAGGGGCTGGGGACTTATCATACGAGAGGAGGTTGAAGGAGTTGAGCATGTACTCACTGGAGGAGAGGAGAGACAGGAGTGGCGTGATTGAAACCTTTAAATACATGAAAGGAATAAACAAGGCTGTTCAAAGTAAGGAGGGAGGGCCACCAGGGGCCATGATATGAGACTGGAGCGAGGAAGGTTCAGGAGGAGATGAGGAGACACTTTTTACAGAGAGGGTGGTGGCTGGGTGGAATCGTTACCTGCAGAAGTGGTATCCAGTGAACAGCGGACTGCTTCAAAAGGGGATGGGGCAGGACAAGGGGAGGTTAATGAAAGGGAAGGGTGGGAGGGAGGGCAGCTGCAGAATAAGGGTGCTAGCTGCACATTCGAGCAGACTTGATAGACACCTCAGGCCTTTATCTGCTGGCAAATTTCATATGTTCGTATGTTCGATTAATACAGATGGGTGAGAGTGTTATATCCTACATTGTTATCTAGCCAGTGAGTTATCTCCTGTTTCTTAAAGGTTGTTAGTCACTGCTAAGAACTGAACACTATTACTGAATATTATTTTATAAAATTATATCCTGTACCTGGCTGTGATGTACAACATTTGCCTCTAATGTGATATATGCTATATGGTATATGCTGTATTACATATAATCTAAAAATAAAGTTTAAAAAAAAGTAGGAGAGAACTTGCTACATCACTGGACTCTGATTAGTTTATCAATTAGCACTGTGTAGTAAGTTTCTTCTGCGCTGTTTCTTATTATTGAGCGGCTCTGTCGGTGGTAATGTCAATGTATGCACCATTTGGAAGTCCAATGCATTAATATCTTCTGATGCTTTCACAGGCAAAGCCAGTAACAGCAAGGAAGAGCAGGGATTTCTTCAGGGAAGAAAGAAATATTTAGAATGGGAGGAATGGCATAAGATGAATAAAAATATGTTGCACACTGCACAGTTTCCAATTAAATAATGTGTAGTACTGTATTACCAAAATTCAATAAAACAAAAACAAAGAATAGTTTTACAATCTGCTTCTTAAAACCATAATGTAATTTTATATCTCAGTGCAAAAGAAGCAGTTATCGGTGCCATACATGCTTGTTTGCATGCTGTTACAAGTTAGAACAAAAGTATCTTGAGGTTATAAGCAGATTTTTTTCTCCCAGTAGCCACTGCCTCATGGACTTTGGGTTCTACCAAGCTAAGGAGTATACTGCTGAAAAAATGGTGAACAGAATAAAGAACATCTTCATCAGTTCACTGTTCTTCATAACTTTGTTGTGATTTTAATATTTTGATTCCAAATTTTAAATATTTTATGACCCCACATTGTAATCAACTAGGGTGGAATACTGGGCTGGAACCTTGGCACAGTGGTAGCGCTACTGACTGTGACACTGGCAACCCAGGTTTGGGAATGAGTTCAGGCTGCTGGGGGCCGGGAGGGGGATGGGGATTAAGCATCCCAGGGGCTCTCCTCCTCCAGGGAAGGAGGTCACTGCCCACTGCAATACTGCCACCTGGGTGACCACAGGTGGCAGTACAACTCAGGGCACTGTGGGAAGGGAGGACATTGGCTGAGATCTGGAGTGGCAGCACACCTTGCGTGCACCACTCCTTGGACTTCCGTGCATGCCAACGTCCTCAGGAACGGAGAAACGATGGAAAAAGACCCTCAGCTGGCCTTATGATGGCTTCCAGTATAGTGACACAGGACAGAACCCTGTCCTGATGACAGCCTTCAGTATTGCGACACAGGACCGAACCCAGAAATCCATGGCTACCACCTGATGAAAGTTTGTGCAGGTGGGAGTAGAAATAGTGCGCTCTTCTTCCCACCTGGGGACACTCTGAGGCAGCATGGAGGCAGGGTATCAGGGTAGTACAGTAGTACACCCAGCCAGAGGTACCTTGAGGTCCCTGAAGGAGTGGCACAGCTGCAGCATAGAAGGGGCACAAACAGAGAATTAAAAAAAGATAGGTGGAATATTTTAAATCCTGTCTGAAAGGTGACTTCACAGAGCAACTGCAAAAGCATGTTTTGGGGGATTTTAAGAATGACACCTGTCATGTTCGTGAGGGGCAACACAAGGGCTATGTTGAAAATTTGTGGTTGAAATATGCAAAAATAAAGTTGTGATTGAACACTGGAAAAATTCAACATGTCTTCATAACATAGTTGTCTTTTCACATTTTGACCACAAATTTTTAAGATAGTCTTTAAGGACTCCACCTTCTGCTCAAGTCAGGTAGAATTTTTAAATCTCATCTGAAAGATAATTTTGCAGAGCGACTATGAAAACATGTTTCACAAGGGATTGAAAGATTACACCTGTCTTGTTTAGTAAGTAAATAAGTATATATTTTTTTATTTATTGTACTTTTGTCCGCTCACCAGCATCAGTAATTTTAGCCCGATCATGGTCCCCTGCCCTCCACTCCCATATGAGCCACTACTCCCCATTGCCCCTTGGCCCCCGGGGCAGGGCCCTGGCACCTGCCAAAGTGCCATGGATTTTGGTCAGATCGAGGAGTCGGTCTGGGAGTGAGTGAAGGAGTGGCGAGGGTGACATGAGAATGCTGGCAGCAGTGTTTTTCCCCATTTTTCTTGGGGGTGGGGATACAATGATGTCCTGCATCCGTCCCACCACCTTGGGCGATCCAGATGCCCGGCTGCTTGTGGCACCCCGGCCTCCACCAGGGGTCCCTCGAGCACTGGACATTCTCCCCACCCTCTCCCAGAAAGAGAACAGTCCTAGGATGCTCCATCCCTCTACCTCGGCCGGCCTTCCCGATGACCTAGGTCCATTCCTGAACCCGGTCGCTGGACGTCCAAGCAGAAATCCAACCACTTCACCAACGGGCTGGCTAAATAAGGATTTTTTAAACACCTCCCCTATAAACCATCAGTCTACCTCTGATATATAGATGACATATTCCTGATTTGGGTGGAAGGTGAAGACTCCCTCACAAAGTTCCATCATGATTTCATCCAATTTCATTGCTCTATAAAACTCACTATTGAATACTCCACTCCACCAGCCTACATTTTCTAAATACTACAGTCAGTATCACTAAAATGGACATATACAAACTGCTCTTTACAGAAAACCAACTGACAGACACTGCTACCTGCATAATTCCAGTTTTCACCCAAATCATGCAAAAAATCTGTAATCTATAGTCAGGCGATCCGATACCATTGAATCTGCTCTGATGAGAGAACAAGAGACAGACAGCTCTCTCACTTCAGAATTCCCTAATTTAGCAGGGCCACTCTCCAAGACAAATTGACAGAGAATTTGAATGGGCCATACAAATACCACAAGACAATCTGCTGGAATACCGGCAAAAGATCAAACAGACCGAACACCTCTAGTTATCACTTACAGCCCGTGCTAAAACCCCTTCAGCAAATTATTAAATAACTACAACCCATGCTGAGAGAAGATGAAATACTGAAGGACATCTTCCCTAAACCACCTATTATGCCTATAAACAGCCCCCAGCCTCTGGAACATAATAATTCATAACAGACTCCCAGCAGATCATGATAGCCAAGAAACAAGAGGCCAATACCATGCAACATGGCAAGATGTAAGACCTGCACCCACATATGCACACAGGCCACCATCAAGACAAGCTAGAACAACACAATACAAATGAATGGATCCTTCGCATGTCAATCCAGCAATGTGGTTTACCTAATTCAGTGCAAGAAGTGCACAAATGGATGCTATATTGGGAAACTAGGCAACCGCTGAAAACCAGGATGAATCACCACCATCACACAATAGTAAACCAAGATAGCAGCACTCATTAGGAAACCATTTTTCACAAACAGAGCACTCTCTCTTGATTTATCTGTCTTGCTACTAAGAGGTAGCTTCAAAAGCACACAGGGCAGAAGGACATGGGTACTGAAATATAAAATAATTTAAATCTAACATTTCTGGACTGAATCAGGACATTGGATTTATGATACACTATGGAAAACTGTAATTCTTACACTCTCTGTTTATATTACCTCACGCTCTAATTTCTTAGCTTCCATGCATTTCTAAAACATTTCCTGTCTTTTCTACCCTTTCAGCCTACCTTCTATTCCTTGTATCTCAGATCTTTCTTATCTGTGTTCCTGTCTGGTCATTTTCATTATCCTTTCCAGCTTCTTTTATCTTCAGCTGACCTGTTCCTATTTAGTACCCCTACCAATTTCTTCTCACACATCTTTTTATGTTGGAGTGCTTGCACAGCCAATGTCATGGGACAGTGCAGCTTTGGGCGGGGGTCGCTGTTGAGGCGAATGCAGGGTGTCCCTCATTCCCCAATCAGCCTGCATGCTAGTGCCACCATGCATACATAATGTAGTGAGCACATCTAAGAAAAGGTTCGCTACAATCCAAGCAAAGCTTGTCATCGCAGTGGACCCTTCCTACATGCTCGCCCGACATTATGAGCATGGTTGGCGAAGCAGGCGTCGCCCAACCAATGCCGACTTTGGAGGTGACTCAACCTCTGTCGGTTAACTCCCCACTTTTTGTGTGCCGATGGGGAGCCCACTCTCCATTAGCATAAACCCCCAATTGTTGAATGCCGAGGGGTGCCCAATTCCCTCAGCTCGGCCCCCACTTTCTTTGTGTTCCTGATAGGGGTGCCCCATCCCATCGACCTTGCCTCCTCACCGCCCAGTGTTGTGTGTGCTGACGAGGGGTGGCCATTCCCCATTGGCTATAGACCCCCAAACAGTTAGGTGGCATGCCAGAGCCCATCCCAGTGTGCTAAATCCCCTGCAAAACAAAAACTGTCCCTCGATGGTTTTTTCCTGTAAAATAAACGGTTCCTCGTAGTCTCAATGCCCCCTCCACCACCTGCACCCACTCTCTGAGCACCCTCCTTCCTCACCCCTACCCCATACTTACCTGTGGAGTCTGGCACGATGATCTTGATGGACCGGGAACATGTCTGCACTCTTCAAAGCCGACCATGAACTGAAGAAATACCGGTAAGCTGTATAATGGAATGAATAGGATTTTTCAACTTTAATGCATGTCTCAGGCATTTTGTGAATTACCGCCAAATTTTCAACATGGGGTTTTGGGACCCCTTTCATGAATTCTTGCACTGTCATGGCATTATCGGTCCTGAAAGGTGATTTTGCAGTCACTGCGTGGAATCACCTTCGGACTGAGTAATGAAATGACAGTGCCACTGTTCATGAGAGGGGCTCTCAAAAAGCCTATGTTGCAAGTTAAGTGGGAAAAATCCAAAAATGACTGTTTTACGAGTGTGCATAGTAACCGCGCAACACACGCCGTAAGTTAGAGCATTCACACTATTTTCATGCCAGATTCTCAATATTGGCATTTTACTACACCTCTTGTGAACTGTATAGCTGTCATTTTTCACATCCTGGCCAAAATGTGTTTTCGCACTTCTGGTGCAGAATAGCACGGTTGTTGTCTTGAAATCAGTGTTTGGGACAATTATGAAAATGACAGTGACACTGTTCGTGAGCAGAGGTCCTAAAATGCCTGTGTTGAGAATTTGGTGACAATACTCCATAAAATGACTGTGTTACGAGGCGTGCGTTGGCGGTTTACACGCCACGCTCGTAGTTTGTATGCTTATAATATTTTCATCTACATTTTCAACAGTGCCATTGTTCTACACCTCCTAATGAACATTACAGCTGTCATTTTCACATCCTGACCAAAATCTGTTTCTAAGTTCGGTGCACAATTGGCGTTGCTGTGGAAAGCCCATGTTCAGACACATTATGAAAATGGCAGTGACACTGTTCATTCAGATGTCCTAAAATGCCTATGTTGAAAATTTAGGGACAAAAGTCAATAAAATGAGTGTTTACAAGCGCGTGTTGTGCAGTTTGCATGCACGCTCGTGACTTTGAGAATTTGTAATACTTCACTCCAGCTGTTCATCATTGGCATTTTCCATACCTCCTTATGAACAGTACAGCTGTGAAATGTGTTTTAGCGCCTGGTGCAGAATTGCAATTTGTCTCAAAGCGAAATCACTTTTTGGGACACTTTGAGGAAATGATGGTGGCATCTATTCATCAGCAGAGGTCCTAAAATGCCTATGTTGAAAATTTGGAGGTGAAAGTCAGACAGTGATTGTGTTGCAAGCGTGCATTGCGCAGTTTCCATGCACTCTTGTAACTCCGTCAATCTGCAACATTTTCATGCCACATTTTCACCACTGGTATTTGTGCTCACCTCATTATCAAGAGTCCAGCTGCCATTTTCCACAGCCTGCCCAAAATGTGTTTCCACAGCTCTGCCGCACAGTGGCCTACTCGCTGTGCAAAATCACCTTTGGACACATTAACAAACTCACAGTGCTATGCTCTCCACCTCCGCCACTGCCAATGCCAGCGACAACATTCGGCATTGACAAATGCTTGCTTACTTTGCTACTTATATAGACTTTTGCCTCTAGTCCCTTTTATCACTTTCTTACTACACTTCCTGCCACTTGTTTTATAAATTGCTCCACAGTAGATATAAATACTGCTTATGTTGCTCAGTTTTGCTATTCACCTGAAGAAGGGACCTGTGAGACCCCAAAAGCTTGTGTATAATTCCATCTTTGTACAAGACACTTGTTGGTCCAATAAAAGGTATCAAACCTCCCAGTGTCTTACGTAAATTAGTAAAACTTAATCTATTGAACACCCATTCCTGGGGCTCAGGGTGCTGTACAAAGGCCAGGAAAATACATACATACATAAAACATATTTCCCAAAATAAAAACTCACGAATAACTATCTAATAAATATTTATAGTATATGGTTAGGGCTTATTGTTGATGAAAACCAGTGGTTTTCTAAATATTGTTGTATGGCAGTTCAAGGTCAAAAAGTTGTACTATCGACGTGATGTCAGAATGATAGTACAACGCTTTAGCTTTGAACTGCCTTCTGATTGGCTCTCACCAACAAGCTCAACATAAAACAATACTGGAAACATGGCGGCGGCAGTTTAGCTTGGCGGCATGAGGACTCTGCCCGTTTTGACACGAGGAGCTACCATTGCTCGGTGTCACAAAAGTGATTTTTTATTTTTAAAGTACTACTGGTAACACCGTGAGAACGAAGCGACAAGCGAAAAAGCGCCAGTGGAGCAGGGAGAAGCAGGAGCGAGTGGCAGCAAAAGCGGGACATATTTGGTGGGAGTGGGAGCAGGGAGATGCTCGAGTGAGAAACATAATGGTAAATTAAGCCAGCAACAGAAACAAAAAATGGTCATCAACAATAAGCCCTAAGCCATATACTATATAAAACAGTGGGTGGTCACCCATCCACAGCTAACGTTGTTCCCTCTCGGGAGTTTATGACATCAGAGAGACCTCTCGAGCTTTGCTCTCAGGTCCTCGATGATCTCATCAACTCCCTCAAGGGAAACACAGCCTTGTTGTGGCTGGGCGGCCATCCACCTGTTCTATATATTTATTTATTGGAATTACAAACCTTTGAGTCAGAGACTCATTTACAAAGGCTCCACGTCAGAGTGAACAAGTTACAAGTATGGAAAGATGAGTAAAAATAGTGCTTGGTAGAATAATTACAGTAAAAATAATAGTAATATTGAGACTCAAACACAATACAGAGTGATTGCTTGGTTCAAATAATTGCATTTATAACAACAATAACACTGAGAGTCAAATACAATACCAAGTGAATGCTAGATAACAGTGCTGATACAGAGTATGGTATAATGGTAGGAGAATACAAAACAGGAAAAGCAAATGTACAGCACTGAACACAACTATCAAAGGCACCAAAATAGCAGGTAGTCTAAAGCAGACATAGTCATCAGACATATTCAGGGCAGAACCTGGGGGATTGGGAATGCAGGCAAGATTAAGTGCAATCAGAGGAGCTACTTGCTAGGAGGTGCTGCCAAAGCTTATATTTAAAGGGCCCCAACTTTTGTTCAGCCAGGACTTCAGCAGACAGGCTGTTTATCCATACTGGTCCCCTGTACATAAAAGCCCACTGGCATTAGAATGTCCTACAAGTGGGACATTGAAGGAAGCTTTAGAGGCACTCCTCGTATTCCTGGGAGTGGCAGCATGTGTGATGAGCAACTACAAAGAGGTGGAGTGAGGCTGAGTGATCTTCTTAGCTAGCTGGACAGGACTGGTAAGAGGCCTACCCTTAAGGTTTAGCCAGTTAGTCTGCGAGTAAAGGTCACATGTGGGTGAGTCTATGGGCTCTAGTTACTAGGCGACATGCTTTGTTGAGGGCAATCTTTATTCTATTGAGAACAGTATCAGTGGCACAGCCATAGATAACTATTCTGTAGTTGATGATAGAGAGGATAGAACTAGTTACTGCCAGCCATAGGGTATGGGTGTCATGCAGTGTCTATGCCTGTAGAGTAACCCAGTCCTAAGGTTCACCGCCTTGCAGATCATGTTAACGTGCTCACAAAATGATAGGGAGGAGTCGAGGGTAACTCAGGTATTTGACACTGCTGACTTGTTCCACGAGCTGGCAGTGATTATTGAGGATGCTGAGGCACGTCCACTTATGCTTGTTTTGGGAATTAGCAAATACCATAACCTTAGTCTTTTATAGTTTATTATGAGTTTGTGATCAGAGAACCAGGATTCAACTTCAGTAAAACCCTTTGAATGGCACGCTCAAGAGGAAGGGGTCAGAGTGACTTGAGTAGATAACTGCATCATCTGCATAAAGAAGCAGGTTGCTGGAGCAGGCTAGAGGGAGGGTGTTGAGGGAAAGACTGAAGAGAAGTGGACCAAGAATTGATCCTTGAGGGATTCCTAAGTGGACAGGTTGGCTGGAGGGAGGTTATCCCAGATTTTGACACGCTGTGTTCTCCACAAGATAGTTAGACAACCAGGAGGTGGTGTTCATGTGAGAAACCAATGGTAGGGAGAGTAGCAACTAGAGGGCGTGACTGACCATGTCCAATGGGTTTGTAAGGTTTATGTACACAGATCCTAAAGGGAACCATGATCAAGGGCTTTGTGAGTAGTCAGCAAATTCAAGGAGGGCAGAGGTGGTGCTGTCTCTTTCTAAAGCCATGTTGCTGGTGGTATTGAAGGTTGCATTTTGTGAGATAGTCAGATAATTGATCAGAGATTATCCTTTGAGGGCTTTAGATAGGGAGGGAGGATTGATATTGGGCAATAGTTACTACAAGAGTCCCTATCACCACTTCTGTGGACTGGTGTTACCACCGCAGCCTTCCACTGTTGGGGAATTGACCGAGGCAGAGGACCGGTCTAAGAACTTCGGTGAGGGGAGCAAGACTGCATGAAGGGCCAGGTGCAGGAGCTTCAAACCCAGGTGTCACTGCTGTGTCTGGACTTACCCAGGACACACGGCAGATACGTTTTGGTTTCCTTTGGGGAGACTATCCTGAAATGGAAATGGGGTGTGCCAAGACCCTGCTTATGTAGGTGTCATCAGTTAAGGGGTGAGAGAAAAGTCAGGTGGAAGAACACCACTAAGGTCTGTGAAGGTGGTATTAAATGTGTCAGCAATGAGCTGATGGTCTTCGTAGTGGTACCATATTATGTTTAACATGTGGGGAGAAGTATTAGGCTTTCCAGTGAGGTCTTTTATGTTGTCCCAAAATGTCTTCCATTCCCCCAGGAGGAGGAGAGGATCTCCTGAAAGTGGACAACTTTAGCTTGGCAAATCTCATGGGTACAGGTGTTTCTTGCCATCCTGTATCTCTGCCAGTCCACAGGGTTTCCAGTGGCACAGGTGTTATGCCAGAGGTTGTCCTCAAGGCCATGGATTTGAGAAGGGCAGGGGTGATCCAGGGATGGGATTTGCCTTTGATAGTCCATTTGGAATATGGGGTGAAGATGTCACAAGCTTTGTTAAAGGTGGAGATAAGTGTGTTAGAGCTTGATCAATGTTTGTGGCTATGCCAATCAAGGACCAGTCACTGTTGGAGAGGTAGGCCTGGAATTGCTTTGCACTCCTTTTTGAGTGCAGTGGTATGCCCATCTAGCAGGGAGTTTGGGGAATGGTTCGACAAACGGCAAAGGACTGCAGAGTGGTCACTAAGTGAGTCCGGTAATACCACTATACTAGAGAACTTCTCAGGATGGTTAGTGAGTATAAAATCTATTAGAGAACTATTTCCAGTTCTGTATTTGATTCTGGTTGGAGAGGATACTAATTGTGAGAGGTCTAAGGTTGCAGCTGCATACCTGAGTGGGGCAGAATCAGGGGCCAGCCAATTTACATTAAAGTCACCGAGCAAGACTACATCAGATCTGTTGGGTAGGACAGAGATCCAATCAAGGATAGCACTGCAACCTTGCATAGTATTTTGGGAGGAATATAAACTGAAAAGGCAATGAGTGATTTACCCTTGTGCCCAATGGCAGTTTTGATCACCAGTGCCTCTGTATCATGTCCAGTTACAAAATGTAGGAGGACCAGCCCATGCAGTGAGTTGATTAGATAGATGGCACCCCTTCCTTATCCTGTCATCCCTAAATAGTGTGAAGCCATCCAGGGCAACAGCAGAGTCAGGTATTTTGGTGGAGAGCCAGGTCTTGACTACTGCAAGGACATCAGGACTGTGCTGCATGACACAGACCTGAAGAGGATTGAGCTTAGACACAAGGCTGTGGACATTAATAGAGACAATCTTGAGGCCACCCAAGTTACTGGAGGTGGGAAAGATTGCAAACCGTCCAGGGTTAGGTGGATATTGCCAGAGATCAGGAGTAGGAGTAGGCTATGCAGTATTACTATGACTCTAAGAAGCTTAAGTATCCGAGGTTCTCCGATGGTTAGATTTGTGACTGTAATTGGGAAGCGGCAGGGAGGGCATGTGAGTCACTAAAAGCAGTGAGAGGTAGTTAAGCAGGTAGCCAGAATAGACAGGCAGATTCAGGAAGCAGGCAGGAGGTAAGTGATAATACTGGCAGTAACAATAGACAGCACCGATGAGGCAGCATGGGGCCAGTGGAAGATGAGTTGGGAGTTAGGGATAGGGAAGGTGGGGTAGACAAATGTTAGAAGTAGCAGAGGTAGGACACAGCTAACAGATGGTCACATTATTGAGAGAAAAATTGATGTATAGGACAGGAAGGGGGTAAGACAGGTTACGGGCAGCACATTAAGTAATGTGAGAGTGGAGGTAGGAAGGCTATCAGTGTCAAGGAGGGCTGGTGAGTATGAGTGAGAAATATTAGGATGACAACTAGCCAGGTAGAAGAGTAACAGATATGATAGCAGTGGTAGAATGCCTGACTACAGTGCAAGAGGTCAAGGGTACAGATCTAGGGGTGGGAGAGTAGAGGAATAGGAGATGGTGAAGACCAGGGAAAAGGCAAGAGGAGGCAGATAATGAGAGTAGATAAGCTGTGGGCAAAGTGAGATGGAAACTACTCAAGTCTGACCCCTGTTGGTGACAGAATATAACTGCTAATGGCAAACTAGTGACTTGGTTACAGGTTTGGGAGGTGTCACATGAGAGGTCATGTGACTAACTCTGCCTATAAAGCTAGGGATGGTGGTGGAGGGTGGATGAGGCAGTTGACACATAGTGTCGATGGGCTAACACCCTGCACAACACGAGCTAGCACCTGGAGAACTCTCTCTCTCTTTAGACCACTGTACCCTGCAGCTTTGCTCCTGCTGTGCTCCAGCATCTGTGGAGCCAGTGTGTGTGTGTGTGTGTGTCTGTGTGTGTTCAACAAGGAGCCTTGCAGCTTTGCTTCTGCTGTGCTCCAGCGTCCGAGAAGCAAATAGAAATAAATTAATTTAACTAATCAAAATAAATAATTTCAAGTCTGATAGCAGCCAGTGTGTCAGAGGCCTTGCCTACACTCCAAAGCATCCCTAAATAGGTGACTTCAGGCCCTCTTAAGGTCTCCAGCGGGGGGCCTCCCTCAGGATCTTAGAAGCAAGTTCCACAGGGTTTGGCCAGCCACCTTAAATGCCTGATTACTTGATGTTTTGAGTCATGCCTTGGGAACCACTAGGAGGTCCACCTCAGAGGAGCAGAGTGGGTATGGTAGGGTAACATCATGCCTGTAGTTTGTTGAAAATGTGGAGCCAAAATCTGCAAAGACCACAAAGTTATGAATAAACTTTGAAAAATGAAATAATGTCATAGCTTTGTTGTTTTTGACATTTTGAACTCAGATTTATAGCATAATATTTTTATGATCCACCTTACGATCACGATGGGTAGAATTTTGAAATTTCATCAAAAGGTGATTTGGTGGAGCGACTGTGAAACATGTTTCAGAGGAATTTGAAAAACAGCACCTGTTATGTTCATGAGGTAGGATAACATAAGGGTTATATTGAAAGCTGGGGCCACAATCTGCAAAAATACCAAACCTATGAGTAAAAATTTGGAAAAAATTCAATGTTTCTTCATAACTTGCTGCTTGACGTTTTGACCCCAAATTTCAACATAGTCTTCTATGACCACCACCTTATCCATGTAAAGGATGATTTAGCAGAGCAACTGAGAAAACAAATTTCTAAGGGATTTTAAAAATGACACCTGTGTTCATGAGGTGGGAAACAAAAGGCTATGCCTAAAATAGGAGGCAGTATAGCACAGTGGTTTACAGCTCTGAGCTGCAAACCTGGAGACCTGGGTTTGAATTCCACAGTCACCACTTGCATATACTGTGTGACCTAAGCAAGTCACTTAACTTCTTTATTCTCTTAAGGTCACACCTGTAAACAAGCTTGAGCTAATGAGTCCCTCCTGGTTAAAAAAAAACAAAACTTGGGGCTGGCAGTATAGCCTAGAGGTTAACATCACAAGCTGTGAATGAGCCTGGTACACCCAGCAGACAGGCCTAGGGTCAATTCCCACAACCTTCACTTGCATACTGTGTGACTCTGAACAAGTCATTTAGACTTCCCAGTGCTCTGGGGTCACCCCTGAAAACAGGCACTTGTGCCTAGTGGGCCTTGCCTGGTTAGCAAAGAATAAAATAAAATAAATAAAATCTGCAAAAATCAGTTATGAGCACAATAAATGTTAAAAACATTCAGCATTTCTTCATAACCTCATTGTTATTAGAAATTTGAACCCCAAATTTTCAACATAGCCTTTTATGACCCTACATTATGATCAAGACAGGTGGAATTTTAAATCTCATCCAAAAGGTGATTTTGTGGAACAATTCCAAACACATTTTATTTATTTATTTATTGAATTCTCGGATTACAACCTTTGAGCTACAAGCTCATTTACAAAGGTTCCACGTCAGGAAAGATAAGGTATCATCATACAATGGTGACCACAGAGATACAAACAATCATACATTTAACTCGACAAAAAGCTAAGGATCTTGGTTAGTGATAGATCCTTAGTGGACAGACAAAGATAGAGCAGCAGGAGCAGTTGCCAGGGAGAGTGGGGGTGGGAGGAGGGTGGAAGGATTTAAGGAGGTGGGAGAGGTGGAAGGTCGCCTTGTAGCTAACCCCTGGTTAGGGGTCACCATGTCTGAGAGGGAATCTGAGGTAGAAGGGAGGGCGGGTTGCGAGCATGCAGTGGAATGGAGCCAGGGGACAGGAGGTAAGAATCGTTACAGGCACAGGTCTGTGGGCCAGGGTAGGGAGGAGGAGGAGGAGAGGGAGGTAGCAAGCTAGGTACTCATGAAGTGCAGATAGGTGGGCTGAGTCAGCATTTAAACAGGAGGGTTGGTCAGGTAGGACAGGTGCATTTCCCTCGAGCAGAAAGGTGGGACCTAAGTGCAGATTTGAATGGGTTGATTTTGCTTATTGTAGCTAGTTCAGATGGAAGAGGAGAGCCAGAGTGGGCCGGTATTGAAGGAATGCTGACCTTGGGTAGTTCGATGATAGGGGATCTTGATTGAGATCTTACTGGATGTCCTAGTTGTCCTAGTTGATGAAAGCTGGGCCCGAGGGCAATAGGCCCAGGATTGCTTTGGCAAGGAGGCTGGTTTGATAGCAGGCCCTATCGAATAGATTTAGCCAATCAGTTTCATAGTAGAGGTGGCAGGTATGAGTCAGGCGAGGGCGCAGTGTGAGTCTGCAGGCTTTACTGAGTGTGGTGGCGAGATGCCTCAGTGTGCTGTCGAGGCTGCACAATAGATGGCAAGGCCATAATCAATGGTTGAGAAGACCGAGCTGGTTATGGAGAGCTGGAGGACTTTGAGAGTGAGGCAGCTATGGTGCTTATATAGAAGACCAAGCTTCCTGTTAGCAGCAGTTGCCACCTGGTCGATGTGTGCGGCGTAAGAGGGGAGCTGTCAAGGGTGAGGCCAGGTATTTGAAATTGGTGACCATTTCAATGATGATATTATGTAGATTCTGTATGTTGAGGGTTGCAGCCTTATGGCGGCTGTGCACTGAGACAAAGAGCATGGTCTTCATCTTTTGTGGATGACTAGGAGTTTTGTGTTGTTAAACCAGGCTTCAGTGTTGTTGAAGTCCTGTTGGAGATGCTGTTCCAGAACGGTAGGGTCAAAATGACTGGAGTAGATCACGCATCATCAGCATAGAGCAGGATTTTCGTTGGCAGGCTAGAGGAAGGTTATTTAGAAAGAGGCTAAAGAGGAGAGGGCCAAGGATGGAGCCTTGGGGACCCTAAGGGACACTAGAAGGGGTCAGAGACCACATTGCTTATTTTACCTGCTGAACATGCCCTGAAGGTGGCTCCTGAACCAGCAAAGGGAGTCAGGGAGAGTCCTATAACCTCTAGTTGTGCCAGGAGGAGGAGGTCATGGTTGACCGTATCAAGGCCTTAGTGAGGTTGATAAAGGTTGCTCCTCAAGTGCCCTGATCGAATGCACTTTGAATGTAGCCCGTGAACTAGAAGTGCTGTTGTTGTACTGTGGTATTGATGGAAGCCGTGCTGCTGCTGGTATTGTAGTTGGTATTTGTTGGGTGTGCAGTCAGCTGGTCGTAGACCATTCGCTCAAGGGCTTTTGAGATAGGTGAGACAGATTGAAATTGGGCAATAATTGGTGTGGTCAACTTACTACCAGCTTTATGGACAGCGGTTACTATGGCAGCTTTCAAAGGTTTGGGAAGGTACCAGTGATGAGAGAAAGATTTACGATAGAGGTTAGTGGGGTTAACAGTTCATCAAGGGTAAGTGAGACTAATTTTAGGTCAAGACCCTCGGAGCTGTGCCTGGATTTCCGAGGACTTTACGAAGTATTTTACTTCAGCTTTAGATAGGACTTTGAGGTAGAAAGGGGAGCTTGGTGTGTTTGGGGGGACTGTGGGAGGAGGGCTGGGTGAAACTTGGCTTGGTTTAGGAAACTGGGGGGCTGTACTGTGAGGTCTGTGAAGGCTTTGTTAAAGATTTTGGGAGGATTGAAAAATAACACCTCTGTTGCTCATGAGATGAGATGACTAAAGGCTATACTGAAAATGTGGGACACAAATGTCAAAAATATCAAAATTATGAGTGAAAGTTCAAAACACATTAAAAGCCATTAACCGGACTTGCCTTGTTTTCAGTCAGTTTACGGTTCAACTGCACAGCAGCAGGATGTTTGACAGTGGAGATAGGATTGCAGCACTGGACCGAATAAATAATAACAGGTGTTGGGGGTGATGGATGATTAGAGGAGGTCATGGTAGGGTGTCAGAGAGTCTGGGAGAGCAGAACAAGTAAATGGGCTGTTCCTTTTTATAGGTTTAAAACACAACAAAGAGAATGACAAGACAGAGTTCTCCTGTGGTAGGGTTGGGCATCCAACCAATGGAGTTCAGGTAAGCTGGGTCAGGTGGGAGATGAAATGCTACTTGGCTGCCTGATGGGATGAAAGAAGCATAGAACCATAGAGTGATGACAGAAGGGACCACAAGGTCCACCTAGTCTGCCCAAGAACCTACCTGGTGCTACTCCCCCCCTCCCTTGCCTTTCTGTATGCTACCTTTATACCTATCCCATGTGTTCTTGAACTCGCTTACCATTTTGTCCCCACTACCTTCTTGGATAGGCTATTCCATGGGTACACCACCCTCTCTGTAAAGAACTTCCTTGTATTACACCTGAACTCTCTCCCTTCAGCCTCATGTCATGTCCTTTCATTCTGCGCTCTCTTTCAGTTGGAAAAACTCCTGAGCGTTAACCTTATTTATGCCCTCTCATATATTTAAGCGTCTCAATCATGTTGCCCATCTCCGCCTCTGTTCCAGGAAGTACATGTTGATTTCTCTCAGCCTGTCCTGGTATGCCATACGTGCAGTCTCTGAATCATTTTGTGACCCTCTTTTGCACTGTCTTGATTCTAGGTCCCTTTGGAGGTGTGGTCTCCAGTATTGTACACACAGTACTCCAGAGTGGGGCGCACCAGTGCCCTGTAGGTGGTAACACCACTTCCCTCCTGTGACTCATGATTCCCTCCAGATGCAGCCCAGTATACCACTTGCCTTTAGTGCCACCTTTTGCACTGTTTATCCACTTTCAGGTCTTCTGATATAATGACCCCAAGGTCCCTCTCCTGTCTGGTGGAGGCTAGCTTCTCTCCTCCCAGATAGTAATCCACTTTGGACTGTTTCTGCCTAAGTGCATGACTTTGCACTTTTGGCGTTAATTTCAGCTGCCATGTTTCCATCACTCTTCCAGTTTCTTCAAGTCTGAAGACATACTCCTCACACTGTCAGGGAGTCCACTCTGTTGCAGACTTGATATTGTTAGCAAACAGGCACATTTTACCTTCCAGCCCATTTGCGATGTCTGGTATGAACACATTGAAGAGTAGGGGACCCAGTACTGAATCCTGTGGTACCCCTCTGGTCACCTCCCTCTCAGATGAAAATGCCCCATTTACCTAAACCCTCTGTGTTCTTCCTCTGAGCCAGCTACTCACCCACTCAACCACCTCCTGCCTACCTCAATGTGGTCTAGCTTCCTTACCAGCCTTCTGTGTGGAACAGAGGCAAAGGCTGCTAAAGTCCAGATAGACAACATCTACCGCCACTCCCTGATGTACTATCCTTGTAACCCAGTCGAAGAAGCTGACCAGGTGAGTTTGTCAAGACCTATCTGCTATGAATCCATGCTGCTTTGGGACTTGCTGCCCTGGATTCCAGATAAATTATGATTCTCTGTTTGAGTAGTGTCTCCATCAACTTCCCTACACCGACATGAGACTTATGGGACGGTAGTTGCCAGCCTCCTCCCTACTCCCTGCTTTGCAGAGCAGGACCACTGTTGCCCTTTTCCAGTCCTCTAGTACGGTCCCATTCTGTAGAGATTTGGTGAATAGTTCTGCTAGGGTTACTGTTAGTACACTCCCCAGCTCCTGAGAACTTGAGGGTGAATCCCATCTGGTCCCATGGCCTTGTCCACCTTTAGTTTATTTAAAGCTTCCAAGACTTGAGCCTCTGTAAAGGAGCTTGTGTCAACCCCGGTCCCTGGATATTGTTGCTGTGCAGGCTTTGCCTATCTTCTGCGTTCTTGTTGGTGAACACAGAACAGAAGCACTGAGTTCTGACTTATGCTCCTAATCTTTTTCTACCAGTTTCCTCAGTATCTGCTAGTCTAACTATGCCCCACCTTGGTTTCCTCTTTTCCTTACATACCTAAAGAAGGCTTGATCTCCCTCCTTTACCCCTGTGCAATCCTCAGTTCAGTCAGGGCTTTAGCCTTCCTTGCCTTTCCAGCTTTCCTCTGTGCTACCTTATAGGTTTCCTCATCCTCATCTTTCATTGACACCCTAAACTTTGTGTACACCTTCTTTTTCTCACTTACTATTGCAGCCACCTCCCTGGAAACCAGAGGGGTTTCCTTTTTATTTGCCTTCTGACACACTGTTCAGTTACCTCTGTGATAGCTCGTTTGAGATACTCCCACATTTAGCTCTCCTTTCTCTTCCCTGTATCTAAGACACTCTGTCAGGCTACCTCTCATCTTCCAGAAGTCTGCTTTTCTGAAATCTAAAACCCTGATCTTGGAATGGCTAATGTTGCAATAGTAGTAGTAATAGTAGTAGTAATAGTTTATTGATCGACTTTAAGTCATTTCAGTTTAAAATAATTAAAATACAGATTACAATTCCACATAAAAATATACAGATAGTTATACAAGGACATGCAATACATCTTAAAAATACAGCAGAATACCTAAAAGATCAAAAGCTAATCCACATATACTATGTTATCGCACCTACATAGTCTAGTCTATTTGTTCCTTAAGTTGCACCCTTATTGCTTCTCATTTTATTATTCTATAAAAGTAATTTGCTAACCTATCTATTGTCCATTCATCCTCTGTGTGTAATAGGATTGAGATCAATGTATCTTTATCAATTTCTGTATAACTGTTCATAAAAGATCCCAGCCAGAATTCTATTTCCTTTTTGAACCATGTACAGTACCACATTACATGGGATAGATTCTCAATTCCACCGTTAGAACAGATGCAATTTGTTACCAGCATCCAGCATTTTTGTCTAACTCTTAAAACATTGCTGTCAAACCTTTCAAATATGTGCATTATAAAACTTTTCCTTAAGTTAGGGTCTTCAAGTACAGCCAAAGAAAATTTATATCCATAAAAATAATTGTTATTTGAGAACCATTTTGAATATACAGTTTCTAATATGATTCAAATCCACTTGGATTCAGTAATTGTTAATTCTTGTCTTCACATATTTTTGTATTTAAAGATTATTTTTTCTCTGTTAAATTCTTCAGCATAAGCAATGTATACAGAAAAACACTTACAAAGCGAATATACCAGACTGAGTGCTTACACTTCATTTCATTCCACTTTTTCTGTATATAACATGAATAAAGGAGCCTATGTTCCTGTGTTCTGAAATTTTCACCCAGTAATTGAAAATTCTGCAATCCATCATTGTATTATTATTTACTATTCCAGCTCTGATCATAAGTAAGAGGCCGGCAGGAGTGATCTAACTCTAGCAGTGTTCTTAAAACTTTATATAAAGGACTGGTTGACATCTCTATTTCCCATATTCCAGACCTCAGCACTATACAGGAACTGTGAGAAGTATTTTGCTTGAATCGTCTTTAATAGAGGTTTAATTATTAGCCCCCAATTTATAATTGAAACTGGCCAGTCCTAGTATGTTTTAGTAATGTCAGAGTTTTTTGAACATAGAATTCCCAATGTCTATTATTATCAAAACAATGTCCAAGATATGCATAATTATTAACTATTTCAATCCTTTGATCTTTTATTTTCCAACCACCATTTTGTTTTCTATGAGAGAAAATCATAACCATAATAATGACTAATGTCTTCACTAGTGTTTATTTTAAATCCACCACGCGGTGGTCACTATTTCCTAAGTGGCATCCACCTCTACCTCCTTTACCCTGTCGCTGTTAGTTAAAACCAAGTCCAGGACAACAGTTTCCACAAGCTGCTCAGCCCTACACCCTGCAGGACCATTACAAAGTCTTTTCCTCTTGATGAAGATGCTGTACAAGATTTACAGTTTATGTCTGACAAGTTAAACTCCCTTACTATTATTGTCTCACCCTTGTCCATCATTTTGTGGAATGTCTCCATTATTTCCTTGTCCCCAATATCCCTTGTGACTGGGTTCTGTAGATGACTCCTATCCTAATGGCTGCCCGATCCTGTCTCAGCTTTTATCCATAGTGCTTCTGACTCATCCAGGATCCCTGAATCTCTGTAGCCTTGATTTCCTTTAAGACATATAACGATACCCATCCCTTCCCTACCCTTCCCTGCCCTTCTGTACAGGTGGTAGCCTGGGATAACCATGTCCCTACCATGGTCCTCTGTGAACCAGGTTTCCATCACGGTCACTAAGTTGAGTTTGGCCTCTGCCATGAGGCCATGAAGTCAGGGATTTTGTTCATCAGGCTTCTGGCATTTATTGCCATTGCCTTCATGTTTCTACCCACTCTTAGCACAGGTGGTTTCCTTTTGTTTTGCCATGCCTCTTTAGTACCCTTAATGGATCTCCTTTGGTCTGCACCTGTGGTTTCAGACGAAAGATTTATGGGTTCTTTCAGTCTGTACCTGTGGTTTTGGGAAAAAGTTTTGCTGGAAAGGTTTCCACCATTTATTTGTACCCTTCTGGAACGCCTTAGATCTGTACTTGTGGTTTCAGATGAAAAGTTTGTTGAAAAGTTTTGCTGCAGGTATTGACAAGAGTGTTCCCTAATTTGTGTGGTATTATCATGCTTTGAGTAGGTACCTATTGTTTGCTGATGTCGGGAGTAGTGACCTTCTTACCCTTTGCCTTGGTAAGTGTTGTCATCACCTCCCAGCCTTCAGTTTAAATGGACCCTGTACACATCATATTTTGATGAAGCACCCTCATTCCTTCCTTTATCAGGTGGATGCCATCATGGCAAAAGCCCCTCTCCCAGAAGGATTGTCTGTTGCTGATGAGACAGTAGCCATTTTCCTGGCACCATTCCTTCAGCCATAAGTTAAATTCATGTATGTCCTCCTCTCTGACCCTCTTGGTGCTTCCACCCACCCCAGACTGGAAGCACCTCCAAGAATGCCAGTGTGGACAAAAGAGAGTATATTCTGTTACCAAGTTGTACAATGTATTCCCTTGTCTCCGTAACTGATTGATTGGACATGTCATTTGTCCCCAGATGAATGACTATGTGTTTTGTTCCATCCTCCTTCACACAATCTGCTTCATGCATTTTGCATCCCCTTTGCAGATGTGCCTGGGAAACACTGACAATGACCCTGGTACCGCCATTTGAATTAATGTGGGATTCCACACCATGGATCATGGACTCTCCTCCATTTGAGAAGTTCCACCATTCAGCCAACAAAACAATGTCAGAAGCAGCCTTGTAAGGATTGGGTGTTGACTCACACATCTCCTGCAAGCTGAGCTGCATTAACTGGTACAGCACACACGTCCACAGCCCCTACATTGCCGTTTTTAGCAGTGTCACAACTGAAAAACGTGTTTCAATACATACTCAAACAGAAGTTTCAAAATACTATCGATACATATAGAACAGTATTGACATATAAGGACTGTATACCGACCAGGCCATACCAGACTATACTCTGTTCAGGAAGGACTGGGTGGGAAGGAAAGGGAGGGAGTGGTGCTTCATGTGAGGAAAACATAAAAGCAAACAAGAAACAGGGAATACAGGGGAGGCAGAGGTACTGTGGGTCACCTAGAGATGGGAATGGAGCCACTATTCACACTGGACTGATCTACTGACCTCCACCACAGGAGGAGGAATTAGATAAGGTACTGGTGGAAACCACTGGCAACATGGCAGAAATGGAGAGGTACTGCTGGTGGGGACTTCAGCCTGCCAGATGTAGACTGGAGCCTCCAAGCAGTGGCTTCAGTTAGAAGCAGGGACATCTTGGACTCTCTGCAGGGGCATTCCTCAGGCAACTAGTCAAGTGAAATCACTCGTAATGGGGCAATACTGGACCTGGTACTCACTAACAGGGACAGTGTTGCAGATGTCAGGTGGGAGGCAACTTGGGGACCAGTGATCACTGTACGGTGTAGTTCAATATAAGGATGGCTGCAGAATTGAACTACATAAGGGGAGGGTCCTGGAACTCTGGAGGCAGATTCTATAAAGATGGGTGAATGCCTGAAGAATGACCTGGGAAGGGGGGTGGTCTGGGTGGCTGGGAGGAACAGGGGGCAAAGATAAAAGGGAGCATAGTAAAGACACAAACCTCTGGGTCAAACAAGTAAGCAAAAGCAAGAGGAAAAATAGACTGCTATGGTTCTCAAAAGAGGTAGATGAAAAGATAAAGACAAAATGGGTAGCACTCAGAAGGTATAAAGAGACATAGAGGAGAAGGACAGGGATGTATCAGGGGAAACAGAAGGAAGCAGAGAAAGCAGTAAGAAGAACAAAGGCTAAACTGACGACAGAATTGCCCAGGAGGTAATGAACAGGGACAAGACATTTTGTAGGTATATAAATGAAAAGAGGAAGACTAGGGGTAGGATTGTAAAGTTAAAAAGGGAAGGGGGCTGTGGAAGGGTGACTAGGAAAAAACCATATCCTGAATAAATACTTTTGTTCAGTGTTCACAGAGGAAGGAGAAGGAGGGCCACAAAAAGTAACAAAGCTTTGGAGGAGTCAGATGGAAGCTAGTCCTTTTTGGAGGTGATAGTACTGAAGGGACTTGCTAATCTGAAGGTGGACAAAACAATAGGGCCAGATGTAATGCATACAAGGGTATTGAGGGAGCTCAAAGAAATACTGGCTGCATCTCTGACAGTTCTATTTAACAGCTCACTGAAACAGGAGTGGTTCTGGAGGACTGCAGGAGGTAGATATAGTCTCACTGCATAAAAGTGGTAGCAGGGAAGAATGACAATTATAGGCCAGTCAGCCTGAGCGTCAGTGTTGGGAAAGTTAATGGAATCACTGCTAAAGGATAGGATTGTAGAATATTTGGAATTCAGTGGGTTACAAGACTTGAGGCAGCATGGTTTCACAGAAGGAGGTCATGTCAAATGAATCTAATAGACATCTTTGACTGGATGACAAAGTTTAGATCAGGGTGGAGTGCTGGATGTGGCCTCCTGGATTTCAGTGAGGCTTTCTACACTGTTCCACATAGACTGAGTAAGTGAGCTGGGGACCTTAGGAGTGGGTCCAAAGGTGATAAGCGGATAAGAGACTGTTTAGGGATAGGTGATGGTGGTAATAAACAGAGTTCACTTTAGGAAGGACATGACCAGCATGGTACCCCAGGGATCAGTGCTGGGACGGTCCGCTTTAATGTCTTTATAAGTGACATTGCAAACGAGTTGAAGGAAGAGCTGCCTCTTTGTGAATGACACCAAAATCTGCAGTAGGGTGGACACTCAAGGGGTGGAAAGGATGAATAGAGACCTAAGAAAACTAGAGCCATGGTCAAGGGATGGCAGCTGGGCTTCCATGCAAAAAAATGCAAAATAATGCACTTAGGGCATGGAAACCCAGGGAGAAGTGGGTACAAAATGGGTGGAGTGGTACTAACGACTAGCAAGCAGGAAAGGGACCAGGTGGTAACAATATCGGATAACCTAAAGATGGCCAGGCAGTGTGACAAGACAGTACAGAGGGCTAGTGGGATGCTGCAGTGCCTAGGAGGGTTATCACCAGCAGAAAAAGGGAGGTGGTTTGCTCTGTAGATCACTGGTAAGACCCCACCTAGAGTACTGTGTCCATTTCTGGAGACCACAGCTCTGGAAGGACATAGACAGAGTGGAGGTGGTCCACAGGAGGGCAACTAAAATGGTGCAGGGTCTGTATCAAAAAATCTACAAGAAGAGACTGAAGGACCTCATATGTACACCCATGGAAAGAGAGAGAGGAAGGAGGGGGATATGATAGAGACCTTTAAATACCCCACAGGGTAAATAAGGTACAGGAGGAAATATTTTTCAGAAGAAAAGGTGATGGACTCCTGAACAGCATTCCAGTGGATGTGGTGAGGCAAAAACACTGGTGGGGTTCAAGAATGCATAGGATAAGCACAAGGAATTCATAGTGGAAAGGAAGGGGTGGGGAGAAAGAGCTATAGATCAAGCCAGGTCATCTGTAATAGTGTAGGTAGAAGAAATGGGCAGACTGCATGGGTCAAGTGGTCAAACTCTGTCATCAAATTCTGTATTTCTATGTTTCTATGTATCAGTAGAACTGATTCTTAATTACTTGTCTCCAAGCTTTCATAAAAAGATAAAATAAAATTAGTTTCTAGCCCTAACAGTTCCAGAGTTAGCCTTACAAAACACAGTAGAATGGGTAGGATTTTAAAAGGATCTGCCCAAGATGAGTCTGCTGCTATTTTAAAGGCGTACATCCCGACCTGTTAGATTATTTTTATTTTTTTTATTTAATGATATCTTGGAGAACACCTGTGAGAGGATGTTCATTTGTAGGTTTTGTGTCAGTTACAAGAAGAAAGTGAACAGGTACATAGCATTACATACAAGGCATTACATTACAAGCAAGTACAAAATTGCATTAGTACAAAACAATACATTACAAGCTAGTAGACAATAAATTGGTGTGGATTACAAGATTGGGATAGCATTTAGTTTAAGGTATAACATTTAGACATTGCTTTGGCATTGGTGAGAAGGTGCCTACGTCAGAGAGTTAAGTCTACTTGTAGGGGAGAAACAGAGTGGAGAACAGGCACAGCTGTGGCATAGTGAAGTGTATGCCTGCGTAAGGGTTCAGAACAGATTTAAGGAAGGTTGGAGACAGTGGGCTAGGAAAGCAGCAGACAGGGGGCATGAAGGTGGGGACAGAGAGGGGAATGGGTGCCCAGTTGGGAAGGAGGGGGGTATACTGAGGGGTGGGTGGGACAATGAAGTGCTGTAAAGGCAGGTGCCCCTAGGATTAGGTAGACACTAAGTGCTACTGCTTTATGGTGGTCCAAATGTAGAGAGTTGTTTTGGTCATCATGAATGGCCAACAGAGTCTAACTATTGTTGTGGCAAGGTGCTGCCTGAGCTTTCACTTGAAAGTACCAATGGTTGTGGTATCAGAGATGTCTGAAGGAAGGGCGTTGGTCCAGTGTGGTGGATGGTAGTAGAATGCACATTGACCCCATACAGTGCTGCATCTAGGTTCACTGAAAATTCGGCTGTGGGTGCTTCTGGTCAGCCTGGCACTTACATGGCATGAGCAGATTCTGGACTCCTGGTGGCATCAGATTTAGTGTATTTTTTTTTGGCCAGTAGACAGGTATGGTGCTTAACTCTACTCTTTAGCTGGGCCACCCTGCCTGTGAATAGAGATCACAGGTGAGAGTAAGCCTGTAGTACCTGTGAGGAGTCGGCAGACCTTATTAAGGGCCAGAGAGATGCAATGGAGGGCTGAGTCTGGTGCAGAACCATAAACTGCTAGGCCATATTCAACAAGGGTAACAACTGAGCTGGTGATGGCCATGTTAAGTGCTTCATATGTGAGCTGTGCTTGTGGTGGTTGAGTATCCTGATTCTGAAACTGACGGCCTTGGCTGTGTTGTCTATATGTTGTGCATAGGACAGGGTTGAGTCAAGGGTGATACCCAGGTACTTAAAGTACTGCACGAGGTCCAGCACATCATCACTGTTGTTCAGTATGGATAGTGGGAAGGTCTTTTTTTTGCTGTGGGTGCTGGAGTAGATCATAGTCTTAGTTTTCTTGTAGTTAGGATTAGTCTGTGCTCCTTAAACCATGTTTCCGCAGCAGTAAATCCTAGTTGGTGGTAGTTTTGAAGTAGTTCGGTGTTGGGGTTGCAGGTGAAATGACAGCATCATCAGCATACAATAGGATGTGACTGGTGCAAGAGCCTGGAAGTTTATTTAAGAAGATACTGGAGAGAAGGGGCCCAGTATTGATCCCTGGGGACCCCTGGTGAACAGGTTTGCTATCTGAGACAATGTCCCAATCTTGACCCACTGTGAGCAATTGCTGAGATAGCTGTTAAACCATAGAACTGTATCAGAAGAGAGACTGGTGTCGGCTAGCTGTTCAAGGAGGGTGTGTGGTGAACCATATCAAACATTTGTGATAGGTCGATGAAGGTAGCTCCCACTAGCTGCCTTTGATCCAGGGCTTGGTGGATATAACCAGTGAATTCCAACAGGGCTGTGATAGTGCTGTGTCCTGCTCGGAACCCATGGTGTTCTGGGCATAGGAGTTGGTGCATGTTTAGGTATTCCACAAGCTGATCTGCCACTATCCATTCAAGTGCTTTGAGAGTGGCTGGAGTATGGAGATCGGTCTGTAGTTATTCTGTAGTGCCCGGTCTCCACTTTTGTCAACTAGTGTTACAGAAGCCAACTTCCAGAGCTGGGGAACTGAGAGTGGCAGCGGGATAGATTGATGATGGTGGTCAGGGGGCTTAGTACTTCCGCAAGTGCCATAGCGATGAACTTAAGGTCCGGTGTGTCTCCACTGTGCCTCGACTTGCCTGGCACCTTCTCAAGGTACTTTCTAGTCTCAGTAGTGCTGACTTCTTTAAAGTAAAAAGCAGATGGCTCTCCATCAGGGGTCAACCTTAACCTCTTTTGCACTAGCCAGCAGGGCAAGTTGATTCAAAATTGCACTAGCCCACAAGTGATTGCACTAGCCCTTAATATATTTGGTAAATGTTGATCACTTATACAGGAAACAATGAAAGCAAATCCAAGAAATATCTGATTATTGCACATTTATCCTGCTCCCACACTGCTTCCAGTTCCCCAGCAGAAAAAAATGCAATGCCATCACACACAGTGAGGCCCCCAGCATTTTTGTACCATGACCTCCTCTCTTCCTCTTTCTGCCCCCAACAGAGAGAGGACATCACAACAGCAAATGTTTAATCAAGCAATCCCAGCTCTGCACACACAATAGCTGACATCATCATGCACCTCACCACACTGTCACCCCCACCCACAGGGCAATGAACAGAGTCAGGCAGAGAAAGACACCTCAGTCCCCACCCTATAGTCAACTGGAGACCTGCACATCTGAAAGTTTTTGTACAGTCTCAAGTGAACCAGGAGCACATCTAAGATTTCTTTGGGTGGGGCTAGACAAACCTAAGGGGCTTGGAAACAGAAAACTATTATTTTTTATTTGTAAAGGCATTGATTTTAATATGCTCTGCACCAATAATAACAGATTTTTCTTTAACATTGTCCTTTCATCAGCCTAGTGAAATAGTATACAGGCATAACACTGTACTAGCTCTATTTCTATATAGGATGATCTATGTATCCAGGAATGCCTATTTCAAGCATTCAAATTAGGTATTTTATCAAGGTTTATTTTTGTACCATACATGATCCAAAGCTTTGCTTTTAGGATGAAAGGACATGCTGGATGGGATAAGGATGGGACTGTATGGATGGTGATGGCTGGCATGGTTCATTTAGAAGAGCTGGGGACCCCTACACTTGCCAGTAATGGCAGCTATGGATTTGTGGATAGTCATTTCAGAGTCTGGTCTGCAGTGGTGTCCAGGAAAGAACAGAGTTAAGAGATTTGGATGGGGGAGGAAGTTATGGTGAGGTCGGGATAAACCCTCCACCTGCAGGGCCGATCCTGTATACCTCTTTGCATTTTGTCACTGAAATGTTGGCTACAAACACTCAAAATGTAGAGAAATGAGGGGCACTGGTCTTAATAATACTGGACAAATTGTTAGACAGAGACACATTCAGAAAAGTGGAACCTCGTGACTTAACAGCACTCTACACTTGATCACATCCTGGACACTCGCTGAAAGTCTTAAAATGAAGTGATAATGACCCACATTGAGTCTTTTGTAGGATCCTCTCTTGAACTGCCAGATAACCTTAGCTCTTAATGAGCAGTTAATCACACCAGGCCATCTGGAACATTGAGAGAGATTAGCATGAGGACCAGAGCCTGCTAAAGTAGAGACTTTTAGCTTCATTAACAGCCATGAAAATCTGCACTAGTCAATATGGGCAAGTAAAGAGTTAGCTGCACTAGCCCTGGTCAATTTGCACTAGGGTTTGGGCTAGTAAAACAATATTAAGATCGACCCTGTTCTCCATAGGGACTGATCACCCACTGGGTGCTTCTGGACTGGAGGGTCAAAGTAGTCTGCTGGGAACATCCACTTAGGCCTGTAAGGCAGTATTTAGGGCATTTGCTATTTGGAGTGGATCCACTGTTGGTACATCATTGACCAGGAGCATGGAGGGGACTGTTTTGGGATCCTTGCCAGTAATATCACTGAGGTTGGCCCAGAAGGATTTGCTGCAGTTCCAGGAGTTGGAGAGACTTCTTTATAGTAGGAGCATTTTGTCACATGGATATCCTTTGTGCACTCTGTTTTAGCTTTTTATATAGTTGGATATTGGCAGCAGTACCATGTGTGCTTGCCTTTATCCAGAGTTGGTCCCAAGCATTGAGTTGTAGCAAGAGTTCTGACATTATCCCGGGTTGCAGGGAGATTTAGATTTTCTTGTTTTCAGGGGCATGTTTATCGCAATTGGCATTAAATGTTGTGATAAAGCATCCGAGTCGATATCTATGTCATTTGTTTCATGTAGGTCAGACCAGTCTAGGCCTTGAAGGTCTGCCTTGAGTTGTAGTAGGTGTCCTTTGAGGAGTACACAGCTGGTTGTGGTTCTGGGTGGGGCTTGCTGGAGTTGTTTTGCCAGGTGCAGGTAATGGGTGAATGATCACCAGCTGTTGGAGAGGGCCCATTGATGTTGAAATCCCAGAGACGAATGATCTCAGAGTTAAGGTACAGGGTGGTAATAAAGTCCATGAGGTCGCTAGCACCAGAAACTGTTGTTTTAGGTGGGATGTAGACTGTGAGGAATGTAAACGCCTTGTTGTGAGCGCCCAGTAGGATTTTGATGGGTAGAATTTGCAGATTGGTGCTCTTGTTGGGGAGGGGAAGGACATGCCCTGAAGTGTGTCCTTTACATAGACTATGCAACCCTCTCCTTTTTCAAGGTGCAGTCCTGCCAAAAAGGGTGTATCCAGGCAGCATGATGGCAGAGTCCGTACCTGGGTGACAGCCATGTTTCCATGATCGAGAGGATGTCAGGATTATGTTTGGCAATCCATACCTTTAGGTTGTCCAGTTTGGGCAGCAGACTGCAGATATTTAAGGTGGCAAGGGTGAGTCCTACAGATTTTGTTGTGGCTATTCTGAGAGCGAGGCAGGCCAGGGTTGGGTTGTATGTTACCCGATAGCATTAGTAGTAGCAGCAGTAGGCAGGTAATGTGGTTCAGAAGGAGTTTGTAGCTTCTTGAGCATTGTCATGTCCCTGATATCAACATTCTAGTGGAGATGTAGTGGGCAAGGTCCATGGATGTGCCAGACTAAGGAGGGATATTTAAGCCTGTGGTCCTGGGGACAATCGTGGGATACCCTTTCATAGAGTATGAGTTTGTCCAGGAGTCAGGAGAAGGTTTCCAGGACTTAATAATTTATTTTTAGGGTGGTTGTATGTGGATGCATATCCAGCAGGGCCAGGATTAGGTGAACATTGCCTGACATAAGCAGTAAAAGTATAACGATTCTGAGCAAGTTTCCTTTAAGTTGTTGTGAAAAAGCTTATTGGATCTTTTGGGGCTGCGGTGCCTTCTGTGTTCGAGCACAGTACTGGGAGCTTAAGTGGAGTAATTAAGGTGGGATGAGGCAGGGACCCCAGTGATAAGCCAACCTGTGGAGGCAGCAGGAGCCAGTGGCAGGACCAGTGACCCTTGGTTAACAGTTTAAAATTTCCTGTGATAAAGCCAGGGTCATAATGGAGATTATGCTCGATAGTAGTGTACGGGACAGGGAACTGACATATCACTTTGTGAAGTGCCATTGCTTAGAATCAACAGCAGTATGAAAGAGAGAGAGATTGGACAAGGTGGACGCAGCCCATGTTCATAGGAGGAAGAGCTTATATGTAGTCCTGGTTTTGTAGGAGGCAGAGGAAGCAGGCAAATGTACAGAGTTGTGATGATAACAGCTGGGGAACAGAGGTGTGATGTGCCAGATAGGATAGGAGCCCTAGTGGCAGCTGCATATAACCTGCTAATAGTGGAGTAGACAGAAAATGTCACTGCTATCAGAGAAATAGCCTCTAGTGGCTAGAAGATATAATCTGCTAATGGAAAAGATTCTTAAAGGCTGAAATAGGAGGCTTGTTACATCAGAACAAAGAGGACAAAAGAAGTGGACAGGGACAGAAAGCACAGCAGGCTGTTTAGGGGTTGGGAGAGACAAAGAGAAATGTACAGGCTAGAGAGCAGGAGAAGGATTTATAGAAACATAGAAACATAGAATTTCACGGCAGACAAGGACTGCTTGGCCCACCTAGTCTGCACATATCCTACCTGTTGGATAAGCTGCAGATTCTATTTAATCAACAGCTTACTTCCTCCTACTCCAACTAGAATTGTCTTATGCCTGTCCCATGCATTCTTGAATTCTCCCACTGTTCCTGACTCCTAACGTCCCTCAGGAGGCTGTTCCATGCATCCACAACCTCTACTAGAAACACTGAAACATAGACTTTGACAGCAGATAAGGACCGCTGGCCCACCTAGTCTGCCCATTTCCTACCTACAGGATAGGACGCAGACCCTAGTTAAACAACAGCCTATTTCTTCCTACACCCCACAAGAATTGCCTTATGTCTGTCCCATGCATTCTGAATTCTCCCACAGTTTTAGACCCCACAACCTCCTCAGAAAGGCTGTTCAATGCAACCACTACCCTCTCTGTGAAAAAATACTTCCTCACATTGCCCCGAACTGCCCCTCCATCTTTAAATTGTGTCCCCTTGTTCTTGCACATCTCTTTTCTGAAAGATTCTACCTCTTTGGACTTTGTTGATTCCATTGAGGTACTTGAAAGTTTCAATCATGTCCCCCTCCTTCTTTCCTCAAGGGTATACATATTAAGCTCCTTTAGTCTCTCTCCTCGTATGGCTTACCTTGACATCTGTCATTTATCAATCACTGACCGAACTGTGATTTCACACCTGTGGCATGCAATGGCATTGCAGAGGCATGGAATCATGTTTCAGTGGAATGTCAAAATGTTCATTGTTCATGAGATGGGGTAATAGGAAGGCTACACTGAAAATTTCATTTCTGTTTTAATAAAAGTCCAGTTGGACCCTGCACTTCCAGCAACATAAATGTATGCATCTAAGGATCTAAGCTCATCCTATTCTATATGCTACAGAAACATACACACCTAATAGGGTGAACTTTAGGGCTGACAACCCCTAGGAAGACTCCAACCCTGATGTTCTATAGGGTGGCATTGAGGTTTTAGGTTGGAAACCCTAAAGCTACATTTCCTACTTTTGTCACTTTAGCCTAAATCCTAAATATTGCATTACATGAGTTTTAGCAAAGAGTATATATATATATATATATATATATATATATATATGTATAATTTATTTATTTATGTATGTATGTATTTATGTTTTGGTAACTAGGTATGCAAACTGATCAAAGGGACCATTTTCAGTTACAACCCAGGCCATACAGTGTCACAGACAAATAGGTGAAAGTTATAATACAGTGGATAACATATAATACAGTGAGTGCAGAGGTGTCAGAAATAGTGATGCATAAACTTCACATCTTAAGAATTGGGGTTTAACATAAAAAACAAGTTCATGACAAAATAAGCAATGTTTCTCTGCATGCAGAGACTAGGACATCACACACACACATATATATATATATATATATATATATACATACATACATATACATAAAATGTTTAAAGTATTTTTCAAATCCTCCTATATCTTAGTCAGAGAGATCAGTAACTGCCACATATAAAAAATATTGTTGAACCAATAAGAGAGCAGCTTTCACAATGATAATGCAATCACAAATGTGTAGTGTTGCACTGAAGCCAGCTCTTAAAATCAAAGAAAAACAGCACAATCTTCTGACAAACTACAGATTTAAAAGCACTTGAAGATGAATTTCATATTTTGAATCAGCCCATAGCACATCCCTATGTACAGACATGTTTTAATATATAAGAACAATATCATTATGATCTATTCATGATGATCAGACTCAAGCTTTTCATTATTTATTTATTTGGTTTTGGTAACTGGGTAGGTACACTAGACAATGGAACACCTGTTTTCAGATACAACCCAGGAGAGTACAAGACAAGTAATCAACCATAATTTAAAAAATATGGTTCTAAGCTTATTAGTTCAGAAGTTACAAATTTCAAAGTATACTGTCAGAACATTATATAACATTAAAAAATATTTTTGGAAATGGTCAGAAGACAATCATCAGTGGTGGTTTTGCTTCAGAATGAACAATTCTTTTCTAGTTTTAGTGTTTCTATAAGTTCTGGTGGTTGAACTGTTCTCCTGTAGTTTAAGTGTATTTCTACTCTACTTTATAAATTATGTTTACAGACGTATGCTGAAGACGAAACCTGTTCTCTCCATTAGACAAAGGAACGCTGGTCTTTCACTGGCAAATGTTCAGCCTTCTTAATCCAAATTCAAACATCTGATTTTCAGATTCATAACAGGGCCACTGTCATCCCTGGAAAAATTCTGCCATGGGTGGATGGGGTGGGGTGGTTGAAAAGATTCTGTGGAACCTATTGGCCACATTAGTTTAGTGGCAGTTTGTTATTGCTTCTATTCTGTGGAGGAGAAAAGGGCAATGGAATTCTAGCTGTAGTTGAGATTCAAAACCTCATCCTCCAGACATAAACCAACAGAGGTACTGTAGAAGAGGCACCCTTTGAATTGACAGAGTGAGCATTTTTACCAGCATCAGATCAGGACACAGTCATGGGATGATTATAAAGGGTGGGGAGAATTAACTGCTAAGAAGGAACAGGAGCAGCAAATCAGACATGCCTAGTCAGCAACCTGATGGAGTAATTTGCAGCTCAGTTCTCAAGAATGGGGATTATTTTTCAGACTTGAAGAGGATACATCTGAAACTTGCCAACATATTTCCAACTTGCAAATATTTTCTTTTTTCCACACCCTTTCCTTCCACCTCTCTCCCTATATTCTTGTTGTATTTAATACACATCTGCATTTTCTTTCTGTTATTCTTTGATGGAAGTGTTGCAGTTGTGAATGTGACACCATGACCAGGAGGGATGGGAGGAGGATTCTGAGGATTGTTAGGGCAGCAGGAAGGGTGCAGACCTGGATGTCATTGTCCACCTGGTGACTAATGACCTGGCTAAGGACGGGTTGGGATAGTAAAGTGGAGTTCAAGGAGCTGGGTAGTTGTCTTAGGCAGGTAGCATGTTCAGTGGCTTTTAGAGGTGCTACCTGTCTACAAAAAGAATGCCATTGTGAGGGTGCCATGGTTAGGGTGCTGTCATGTGGGCACTGCAACAAAGTCATGCATGACAGGGGTATTCTGATTTTACAGCATCCTGCACTCACACCTGTTCAGCTGCCTCCACAATTTGACCTCCCTTCACTGCATGCCTGACCCGGAGGTTGTTATATTTAATTTAGATGTGTGGGGCATAGCCCCCTTAGAAAATCATGCAGACACTGTGTGTGGTCTGGCTGGTGGGTGAGCAATTGCATTCCACTCACCCATCTTGTCGCCTCTTTGCCTGCACTCTCATTTACTAAGCACTCTTTGTTTGTGCACCGCATGAGTGAACCGCTATGACAGAGGAAGGAGAGGAATCTCCACACCAAGACCTTCAACACATGTTTGAGGAAATGATGCAGAGAGAAAGGGTTCAAATACATTGGGGACTGGGGTCCAACCCAGAGGGATAAGAGGCTTTGCAAGGGTGATGAACTGCATCCATCCAGGAGGGGAACCACAGTCCTCAGTGGATGGTTTAAATGCTACTGAAGGAACATTTAAACCAACCGAGGGGGTGGCAGAAGACATCAGGAGGCAGAAACTGCCTCCCCCAAACTAGAAAAAGAAGTAGGAAGAACCTGAGGGTAGAAAAGTACCACAGGGTACAATTTAATAAAGGAATTTAATAAAAGAGAACTGATCACTGTACAATGTGGTTCAATATAAGGAGAGCTACGGAGCCAAACCACACTAGGATGAGGGTCCTGGACTTCAGGAGGGCAGACTTTATAAAGATGGGTGAATGCCTCAGGGTGATCTGACAGTGGGAGCTGAAATAGGTGGGTGGAGGAAAAGCTAAAGAAGGTCATATTGAAGGTTGCAAATCTGTGCATCAAGCAAGTGAATAAAGGTAAGAAGAAAAAGAGACCGCTGTGGTTCTCAAAAGCAGTGTCTAAAAGGTGAAGGCTAAATGGGTAGCATTCAGAAGATATAACAGGCTGCAGACAGGAGAGGATAGGGTGGTGTATCTGGAGAAACAGAGAGAAGCAGGGAAAGCAGTAAGGATTGCAAAGGCACAAACTGAAGAGAGGATAGCCCAAGAAGTGACGAAGGGACAAGACATTTTTAGGTATGTGAGTAAAAAGGAAGACCAGGGGTGGGATTGTAAGGGTAAAAGGGATTGGGGGGCTGTGCAGAGGGGACCAGGAAAAGGCAGGCATACTGAATAGGTACTTTGTTCAGTGTTCACAATGTAAGGAGAAAAGGAGGGGTCATAAAAAGTGATAAGAGCTCTGAAAGGAAAGCGATGGACACTAGTCCATTTTCAGAGGAGAGAGTCCACAGGGACTTGCAGATCTGAAAGTGGACAAAGTAATGGGACTATACGGGGACATCCTAGGGTATTGAAAGAGCTCAGGGAGATACTGTCTACACCTCTGAAAGGGCTGTTTAACAGCTTACTAGCAACTGGCATGGTTCCGGAGGACTGAGGAGGGCAGATATAGTCTTGCTTCACAAAAGTGGTAGCCGTGGAGGAGGTTGGTAATTATAGGCCAGCTGGGCTGTCACTGGTGTGGTAAAGTTAATGGAATCACTGCTAAAGGAGAGGATAGTGGAATGGAATATCTTGAATCTAATGGGTTATATGATCCAAGACAGCATAGATTCACAGGAGGGAGGTGCTGGCAAATGAATCTGACAGAGATCTTTGACTGAGTGACTAAGGAATTGGATTAGGTGGAGTGGTGGGTGTAGCATACCTAGATTTAAACAAGCTAGGGAGCTTAGGAGTGAGTCCAAGGGTGGCAAACCTGTAAGAAATTGCTAGGGACAGGAGACAGAGAGCCATGGTAAAACAGAGTTAACTCTGAGGAGGAAAGGGTGACCAGAAGGGTGCCTCAGGGATCAGTGCCAGGACTGGTCCTCTTTAATGTCTTTATAAGTGACATTGCAGAGGAGCTGGAGGGAAGGTCTGTCTCTTTGTGGATGACACCAAAATCTTCAATAGGGTGGACACTCCAGGGGCAATGGAAAAGATGAACAAAGACCTGGGATACTTGAGGTGTGTCAAGGTATGGCAGCTGGATTTCAATGTGAAAAAGTGCAAAATAATGCACTTGGGGAACAGAAACCCAGGGCAGAGTACTAAATGGGGGAGTGGTATTGTCGACCAGCAAGCAGGAAAGAGACTTGGGTGTAATCATTTCTAATAAAAGGTGTCCAAGCAGTGCGACAAGACAGTTGGGAAGGCCAGTTGGATGCTGGGCTCATAGGAGAGGTTCACCAACAGAAAGAGGGAGGTGATGTTGCCTCTGTATAGATTGATGGTGTGACCTCACATGGAATACTGTGAACAGTTCTGGAGTCCACATCTTAAAAAGGAGTCAGTCCAGACGAGGACAACTAAAATGTGTGGGGTCTACATCAAAAGCCCTACTAGGAGAACTCAGTTTGTACATTCTGGAATAGATGAGTGAGAGGGCGAGATGATGGAGACCTTTAAATACCTCAAGGGGTACATTAGGTACAAGAGGAAATTATTTTTCAGAAAGTAATGTGCTCAGGAACAAGGGACATGCTATGAAGTTGGAGAGGGTGGATTCAGAAGGAATGTGTGAAAGTACTTATTCACAAAAGAGTGGTGGATTCTGGAACAGTTTAACAGTCATGGTGGTTGGGGCAAAACAGTGGGGGATCAAGAAAGCATGGGACAGGCATAAGGGAATATTAGTGGAAAGGAATGAGGGTAGGGAGAAATGCTGGAGATCAAGTAGGATCTGCAGTGATACTGTAGATAGGGAAATGGGCAGACTGGTGGGCTGCAATGGTCCTTATCTGCCAACAGATTCTATGTTTCCATGTCACTGTGTGTGAGTTTCTGTAACGGGCACAGCGCTTCCTCAGTCTTGAGCCTTACTTGTTGATACGGTAGGTTCTTGCTGTCAATCATGTGTGGACCTGCGGGGGCAGCATTATCTCTGGCATCTGTGGCTACTCCTCCCTTGATGTGCACCTGCTGTGCAGCCACCTGGCCCCCACCAGATGGTAGTCAAGTAGTGGGATCCAGTGTTCCACTCCCTGAAAGAGAAGCGCCCTCCCACAGCCAGCACATAGTGTCCAGAGTCTAGTCTCGAACCTCTATCACCAGTGTAGTGAGCAGTACCCCTACCGCTGGGCAATGAGGCTGGATTGGTTTTTCATTCTTGACTTTGGCAGCACTTTGCCCACCTGGCTTCAGCTTACTCTCACAGTTACCTCTCAGTCCTTTGTGTTTTAGGCAAAGGGATCAGCCTTTGCAATACTTGATCCTGGAGGGGGTGGAGAGCAACTCTGGTTTCTGAGTAAGTTTGCACCATTGAGTCAATGCCATGGTAAGTATCTCACTATTACACTTTAGCAAACCATGTAGCAACACACACAGCCCATCACTGTATGATGGGACACCACCAGTGGGAGGGAGCTGGTAAAATGTACGGTGTGCAGTGGAGAAGAAATTTAGAGACAAACACAGGGTGTCAAAAGTTAAAACCAGTGGCCACCCTAAAATATCTATTGTTTACCATGACAGAAATACCAAACTGCCATTGAAATTGGGATGTCTTGTGTATGCTTGTTCTACTCACAGCCGAGCTTAGATTGTATTTTGGCCAGCAAGCACTTTGCCTTGGTGGCTGGGTGATAACTAATAATAGATGCAGTCTGTCTACAGCTGGGGGCTCACTCTATATGGAGCTCTTCGAGGTCCAACAGCCCACCTCGACTGGATTGTTTTTTCTTCCTGGTCCCTGAATTGCAGTAAAGGACCAGGCAGGCACAGTAGCAGTCTCAAGGCAGGAGGTTTTGCTGATTTCAGGACTGGCGAGCTGTGTGGACAGTGGTTCTTGGTTCCCAGATGACTGTGGAACAGGAACAAAGAGGATTCACACCATCAGGGACAGGGACTGCAAGCTTCCTGGATCACAGGGCACTGTTCTAGCTGCAGGACAAGCATCAAGGATTGGACGTGAACTAAAAAGCCTTCAGAGTAGTGAGAAAGCAGCTGAAGCTACACCAGAACTGAGAACTGCAATGCATAAACTAGCACAGCACCCACATGCTGCAAGAAGCTAGCATACCTCTGGACTGCTGGGAGGAGATCAGAGGCTACTTTCTGTGTTTCCAAGGGACTTGGGCAATGATGAGTTCAGCTTGCTGGAACTTGCAGACAACATGGCTGTGGGAAATCTGTGCATGCTTATCCCCATAAGGATCTAGGGCCATCCTGAAGACACTATAAAGAACAGTGGGACAACCAGTTTGGGATCAGTCTGCACAGTTTTCCACTATAAAAATGCTACTGTGAGGCTGCAAGTTGATTCTGCAATGCATAACAAACTGCCAGTGCTCAGTGAGTCTGGTCGGCCCTGACTCTGAGAGTACACTCATCAGTTTACATTTGAATGGAAAAGATCTTTCATTCTGGAACACAGAAAGAGAAAGAGGGAAAAGTTAGAGGAGAGCATGCTTTCCTGTAGGATATTTTCTCTGCTGGTGAGATTATCCAAGAAACATGAGCAGAAGTGGAAAGTCGCACCTTAGAAGGAGGGATTCAGCCACAGCCATCACAAGGAGCATCAGATAAACTGATCCTGAGTTTAGCGCCTATAAGGAGCTGCAGAGGAAGGTGCCAGCAAATGCTCATAACCAGGTGATGGTTTCCACTCTTTCCATGGAATTTTCTTGTAGTGGGTGAGTGAGTTAGGAGCTGCTGCCACTGTGGCACAGCAGATGGAGAATTTAGAACTTCCGCCAATGGCCTTTCAGGTGTGAACACTCAGTGGAGTGAGGCATCATCAACTCTGATGCCACCTGCAGAGCATGAGGGCTGTAACTTGACATCTTAGAGAAACATAATCTAGATATCTGTTGAAGGACACATTTGGCTAAATGTTATAGCATTACCAGGGCAGGGTAAATGGAGAAAAAAGACAAAAGCAGTTGGGACAGGGATAGGGCAAAAGAAATAAAGCCATATAAAATGGAGGGTAATGAGTACCAATGCCCGTAGTCTAGGTAAAAAGCTCCCTGAAATGGTGGCCTTGATGGAAGAGGGATGCCTGGATATTGTGGCAGTCACAGAAGCATGGTACACAGAGAACCATGACTGGATAGTCAACATACAGGGTACACAATCTACAGGAGGGACAGGGAGGAAGAAGAAGAGGAGGAGGAGGAGGAGGAGTAGCTGTCTATGTAAGGACAGGGATAAAAAGCAACAGGACTAAAGGGTAAACAGGGAGGAAAGGCGGCACTGTGGGTCACCTTGGAGACTGGAAATAACTCCACAATCCGGCACAGGAGTTGTATACAGACCTCATCTCAGGGGAGGAAATGGACAAGGAAATGATAGAAGGCATCCTTGGGATGGTAGAGAAAGGGAGATATTGCTGATGGGGACCTGAATATGCCAGATGTTGACTGGAGCACCTTTGCTGCAGCCACATCCAAGAGCAGTGCCATTCTGTATGCCCTACAGGGGCATGCCTCAGACAGCTAGTTTTGGAACTCACTCAGGAGAGAGCAACCTTAGCCTTGGTACTCTCAAATGGGGATGGAGAGAGGATCTCTGATTTTGAAGTGGGTAGCCATCTGGGAACAAGCGACCACCAGTGTGGTTCACGATAAACTTAGCTGTAGAGTCAAGCCACACAAAAGTGAACGTATGGACTTCGGAGGGCTGATTTTGTCAAATGAGAGAGTGCCTCAGAAAAGCACTATCAAACAGGCAAGAAGATGGGTGGAGCAACAATGGGAAACATCAGAACCGCCATCACAGAGGCAACAAACCTTGTGTGAAGCAAAAAACAAATCAAAACCAAAGAAAAACAGTATGGTTCTCAAAAGAAGTGGCAGGGAAGGTAGGGAGAAAGACAGCATTCAGGAAGTATAAGGAATACAGAAGAAGCAGGACAGAGAACTGTACCAGCTAAAACAGAAGGAAGTGGCAGGCAGTCAGAATAGCAAAGGCCCAAACCGAGGAACAGATAGCCAACTGGGTTAAAAAGGATAAAACCTTTATAGGTACATTAGGGGAAAAAGAAAGACTAAGGCAGGGATACTGAGGCTCAACAAAGAGGAAGGTGGTTGGGCAGGAGTGACAGTGAAAAAGCAGGGGTACTGAAAGAATACTTCTGCTCAGTATTCACATTGGAAAAGCAGGGGAAATACCTAATCTGATCAATAGAAGCACTCTGGATAGGGGGTTGATATTAGTCCTTTCACAGAAGAAAGGATTCTGAAAGAACCTTTAAAACTGAAGGTGGATAAAGCAATGGGGCCTGATGGGATTCACCTCAGAATTATAAAAGAACTAAGGGAATAACTAGCAACACCACTGACTACCCTTTTAATAAATCATGGGAGGATGGGGTGGTACCTGAGGACTGGAGGAGGGCGGATGAGATTCTCCTTCACAAAAGTGGGAGCAAGACAGAGGCAGGAAACTACAGACCTGTCAGTTTGACCTCAGTGGTAGGGAAATGATGGAATTACTTCTGAAGGAAAGAGTTATTGAGTACCTAGAGGCCAGTGGGGCACAGGACCCAAGGCAGCATGGATTCACAGCAGGAAGGTCATGTCAGGTGAACTGAATAGATTTTTTTGACTGGGTGACCAAAGTAGTAGACCAGGGAGGGGCTGTGGACAAGGCCTACCTAGACTTTAGCAAGGCATTTGGCACAAAAGATTAATGAACAAATTAGCCAGCCTGGGAGTGGGTCCCAGGGTGGTAGCCTGGTAAAACACTGGTTGGACAACAGGACACAGCAGGTAATAGTAAATGGAGTCCACAGTGAAGAAAGGAGGGTTACTAGTGGGGTACCGTAGGGTTCAGTACTGGGGCCGGTCCTTTTAATGTCTTTATAAGTAACATTGCAGAGGGACTGAAGGAAAGTATGTCTTTGCAGATGACACAAAGATCTGCAACAGGGTTGATACACAAGGTGAGGTGGAAAGGATGAAAAGGGACTTGGCAAGGTTGGAGGAATGGTCAAATGTATGGCAGCTTAGATTCAATGCAAAGAAGTGCAGTAATGCACCTGGGAAACAAAACCCAGGGAAGAGCACACAATGAGGGGTGGGGTGAGATACTGACAACAACAAAATAGAAAGAGACCTGGGGGTAGTCATATCAGATGACCTAAAGGTGGACCAGCAATGTGAGAAGGCAGTAAGGAGGGTTGGGGGATACTGGGATGCATAGGAGAGGCATCACCAGTAAAAACAGGAAGTTGTTGGCCCTCTGTACAGACAGTTGGTAAGACTACATCTGGATACTGTGTACAGTTCTGGAGACCCCATCTCCGCAAAGACATAGACAGGGTGGAGGCTGTCCAGAGGAGGGCACTAAAATGATGCAGGGTCTGCATCAGAAGACATATGAAGAAAGACTAAAGGAACTAAAGATGTATAGCCTCGAGGAAAGGAGGAGAGGGGACATGATAGAAACTTTCAAATACCTCAAGGGAATCAACAAAGTCCAAGAGGGTAGCATCTTTCAGAAAACAGATGTGCAAAAACAAGGGGCACAATTTGAAGATAGAGGGGATGGCTCAGAGGTAATGTGAGGAAGTATTTCTTCACAGAGAGGGTTGTGGATACATGGAACAGCCTTCCTGAGGAGGTCGTAGAGTCAAAACAGTGTGGAAATTCAAGAATGCATGGGACAGACATAAGGCAATTCTAGTTGGGGGTAGGAGGAAGTAGGCTGTTGGTTAACTAGAATCTGCAGCATATCCGATAGGCAGGAAATGGGCAGACTAGGTGGGCCAAGCGGTCCTTATCTGCCATCAAATTCTATGTTTCTATGTTACCCTGAAAGAGGGCCTTGCAATGAAATGAAGAATGTAAAAAGAGGCACTGGTTTATTGAGTAAAATGAAAATTTGAAAAATATTATTGCTTTATAAATCAACGGAGTCTGAACAGCTTGACTTTTAATAATAAAGGGCATCTCCTGATGAAGCCTACAACCGTAGGTGAAACATCGAGATTTTATGCCATTTTGGAATCTGAATAACTTATTGTGAATATTTTCTACATCCGAGCTGTCTACAGTATATTTATTTGCATGCAGTATGCCAGTTTGCTTTTGGACAATCATTTGCCGCTGCAGAGAGACAGAAGGAGAATGGTGCCTTTTAACATTAGAACCATGAGTGCAGATCAGTGTCCCAGCTCTGCAGCAGTTTCCTAGCTAGCTAGGTAGTTAGGGATGGGGACATCAGAAGTTCTGGAGAGGCTTGCCCTGCCTAGATTTGATAGGCCCTGGCAGAGTGCCCGAGGACGTTATCAGACCTTGTTACCCATTGGATTACAGTAGGAGGCCCTTTATTGCTAACTTGTTTAATCAAATGATCACAGTAAATACAATAGCAGTAAAGAGCCAGAGGGACCAAAACAGGCAGACAGGAAAGAATACAAATTTTAGAAGTAGTCAGTTGTAACTTTTATTTCTGAAGTATTTTTCTTTTCCTTTGCTTATATGTGATTATATTGTGCTGGATATGCGGAACAACTCTCAGCCTGGCAACTGACATATGTGTCTCTGCCTCCCCTCTCTCCACTACATCATTAGCACTGTGATCTCAAGGACAGTGAAATTACAGGTGACTAATCTGGCAGTTAATGAGTGGTTGTCCCTAAGCAGCAGTGATGCCACAGTCAGTGAGATCACAATGCTGATGATGTAGTGTGTGTGTTTTTTTGGGGGTAGAGCTAGATATGTCAGCTGACAAGCAGAATGCTGTCCCACACATCACACCTACTAATAGCGGTAAACGATCTTGTAATTAACCAAAGGGAAAAGAAAAATTACCTCAGTTATGAAAGATAATAGTTGAGTGCTTTAAAAGCTTACATTAGTTTTAGGCAGTACTCTAGCTCTTTAATTAATTGTTTAATTAGTATTAATTAATTGTTTAATTAGTATTTCAGAAAGATCTTTGAGCGTGGGCTCTTTTACAAAGGTTCCACGTCAGGGTGGACAATAAGACAATACACATATTCAGTGGTTACAGAGGCCTGATCATTAGGCATTAAAGAGCGATTACATGACAATTAGACAAATAGAAGAAAAAAACTGAGCAGTTGTAATTGAATACTAAGCTATTTCTAATTGGTTCCCCTAGGTAGCACACCCTGGAAACCTCCAAATCCATTGATAGACTATGGCAGAGTAACTGCATAGGGTTTAACGTTATCCCAGATGGCGAGAGGCTGGGTGACAGTGAAACAAGGGGGATTGGGTTTGAAACCAGCCGCAGAGAGCGAGAGGTGGGGATAGTGAAATGGGGGCTGTGATGGGGGAGCAGCTCCAGAGAGGCTTTGTCGAGTATGGTGTGTGTGTGGGGGGTTGGGAGGGCAGTACCAAGTGCATTTAAAGAGGACTGATAGCTTACTTAAGCCCTTGGCTAGGCTGGAATGGAGGCAGGGTTCTCTAGGTAGCCCTGTGGGTGTTACTCTTGGGGTAGGCCTGTCTATCAAGTGGGGCCTGAGAAGAAGGTGTATTTTGAGTTAGACATTAGGTGCTGTTTGAGGCCTACTTTGAATTGAGACAGGCTGTTGTTTGTTTGTAATTTCATCGGGAGTTCATTTATCCAGAGGGGCCCGATGAGAGAAAGCACGCTGCCCTAGTGAGGTTCAGTGGAATGGTATGGACAGTGCTCCATTCTTCCTCCGTCTGGTGATGTGTGTTGAGAGAGAATGCTAATGACTTTAAGTATGCTAATGATCGTCAGTGGTCGTTTGGGGTGACAAAACCAAGGAGGAGACGGGCTAGGACAGAGAGGGTCAGTACCCTGGAGGAACAATAGGTTCCAGGAAGGTTCCAGGGATTGCAGGGAATATGGGCAGACTGGATGGACCTCTGTTTTTTTTTCTGCTGTCATGGTCTATGTTTCTAATGATCACTTACCATCCAGCCCATCCAGCTGGTCAGTGATTATGATTACAGTGCCAGTGAGGTACTCACTGAAATGAGTAGAACACTCTCAAAGCCTTTGGGGAGACAGTCGGTGCACCCACCTTTTATGAAGGGACTGGCAGGGTTGGGAAGGATTGTTGGTGTGGATTGCTTAGAGTATAGGTTTGATGCTAGCCTTTATTTCCATTTACCCCACTGTCCCCTTGTGCTTGTTCTTTCCTCCTTCTAAATAAAATTATTTGTTTGCAGTGTACGTCCTTGTCTTGGGTGTTATTTTGTTACACTGTTTTTGGTTGCAGGGAGTGACTGTGAGGGTCAGGTTAAATAGGATTTGGGGGTAATAGCTTTGTGTCATTAACAGATGGCATTTATTGCAACTTTTAATGAAGGCACAGCATTATACCCCTGAGATTCTCACGTTGAGAATCCTGGCCCCACTTCCTTAGTGTAAAGACTGTGTCCCTGAGGGCCCCAAATGGCTGTGTTACCTGGAGTCAAGTTTTGATACTGTGAATAAAAGAACTGAAAGTCGAACCTTGCAGTCTAGGAGTTGCCCACACACTATCGTCTATACTTAGATTGCCTGCTATATAGCTTGCTTGGGCTCCATTCATTCCAGCACTCTCTGTTATGTGCTTGACTCCTGCCTACATCACATTTAAACATATCCCTGCTATACCATCAGCTTCAACTCTTAACACTCCTGTTGTCTGGACATCCCAGAAAGGAGTTATTCAAAGGGTCAGTGGTTACATGAGGAATATTATTGAATTATAATTTGGTGTTCATGGGTTAAAGAAAGTACTTTTGCCAGTGTCTGTGAGTGCTGTGTGTGGGAATCCTCCAGTGTCCTTCCCCTGTTCAGAACAGGAAATGATAGGTTGTAGTAGCTAGTCTAAAAGAAATGCTGCACAAAGTTCATTGACCTTCTAGCATTTTTTCCTTTTAAACTCTTTAAAAGCTTATTGTAGCTGTAATGTGTCCCAGCACACTGTCATCACACCTGTTTATTTGTGTTTTCTGCTCCATTTCCACCCATTCTGAGTTTTCCCTACCAGCTCCCTGCCCTGCTCTAGGGAAACAGGAAATGGCACCAGCCTAGAAACAATAGTGTATTGTCTCATTTGGAGCCCTTGCACAGGGCGATAAGCAAGAGTGAGAGGAAAAATGTCAGGAGACTCCTTTAAGAGCGTTGGGTCTCAGTGATGTTTCCATTAATCCTTTATAAAACTGCCCCTCCTACTATCTGATACAAAGAGATGTCAAAAGTATTATGATGAAACTGACTAAAAGAGAAATGTAAATCTATGAGTCATTTCAAGGGTCTTTTGTCCCATGAGTTTAAATTAAATAAAATGAAACAACTTGAGCCACATTACAGTAACTCCTGCAGCAGAGTCCTAACTCTCCTGCCTAGAATCCTTCTACTCCAGTAAAAATTCGCAAGCATCCTTACCTGTCCAGTCAAGTGCTTCTAAGTTCATTCCAGTTATTGTTAAAATCAATATTTTTCACTGCGTTTTGGGATCTTTCTTCTATCTCAGGGGATGATCCATGAGAGAGGGTGGTGGCTGGGTGGAATGCTACCTGCTGAAGTGGTATGCAGTAGAACAGTGGACTGCTTCAAACGAGGATGGGACAGGACAAGGGGAGGGTTAATGAAGGGAAGGGTGGAAGGGAGGGCAGCTGCAGAATAAGGGGTGCTAGCTGCACATTCGAGCAGACTTGATAGACCTCTAGGCCTTTATCTGCTGGCAAATTTCAGATGTTCGTATGAAGGCTCTCCAGATTGCATGTATTCTCAGATGCTGGCACACTTGCTGCCATTCATGATCTCCAGCCCCTTGAAGACATGCACAGAGTACTGTGAGATGGGGCCATGAACAGGTCAGGAGAGGGGCCATGTTGGACATCAGTCATCCAATCAGATGCTGGGCCAGCTCTGGAGAGGATCCTGAGCCCCACATAGAGTAGGATCTGGTGGAATATGCCAGTACTCCAAGAACTGCCAGTATGCCTTAAGAAAGCACTGTCATGCCTCATTCATTGCCAGGCTGTGCCAGTATAACCTCCCCATAGCCCTCTGTACAGGCTCTGCAGGCTGAGGCAGGTGGAGCAATCTCCATTTGGGCCACTGGGCGGCCCTACAGATAGAGAGAGAGAAGTGCGTAAGCAATATGGCATCCTCTAGGGCCATGTAGCCTCGCCCTCTCAGTCGGCCTTTAGCAGTGTGGATTTTGTGCTTAGAACTGGGTACAACTGTTCCACTCTCTGGAATTCTCTACCACGCCCGGTTACGGGGTGCACCTCCATGGAGGAATTCAAGAAAAACATGAAAACTTATCTGTGGCAAATGGCATTTTGGATGTTTGATCCTTTGTTGTTGAAGTAAATTTATTCTGCTGAGATTTTTATTAGTATTTATTAATTGATTTAAATAATTGTTGTTAATATGATATGAATTTATTTATATGTGTTATTGGTTTGTGTGATGTTGTGGTTTGATATGTTCAGCGCCTTGGTATGCTGAAAGGCTATATAAATACATATTATTATTATTATTATTATTATTATTATTATTATTACATGCATGTGCCCACCCCCATCCTGGCCAGCCATGTAGCTGTGTAGCGTGACCCAAGATCAGGTGCAGAGGGGACATGCATCTAAGGCCATGGATGCACAGATGTCTGCATATATCTGGAGTGGGACCTCCAGGTACCACCAGTCCACATATGCACCTTCTCCATGTGGGTGCAGATCTGTTTGTGGATCAGTCCTTCATTCTCATTCCATCAATCCCCCAAACCCTCTTTGTATGTACGACTGTGAGGTTCCAAATGTATGCTCTCTCCCATTACCCAATATGTCTGTGTGAAACTGACTCTACCTACTATATTAATGTTCTTGCATGCTGAGTGAATTTTGAAGCAGTGTGTGACAGACTGAGCGAAAATCTAAAAGGGCTAGATTGTTACAGTACTTGTTTGTGAATGGCTCCAACACAGCTGTGTTATAAATGAATGATATTATATTTAGGAGAGATTTACAAAGATGAGAAGGATTGTTTGGGTTCATAATGTGTGTAGTCCTCTGTGGTTCTGGCCACCTTGACGTGGTACAGAGGCAAAATCAATTCATGAGGGTACTATTAAGAGGCAGTCATTTTCTGCCTTTTATTGGCATGGTGTGTATTTACTAACCTACTTCTGTTTGTTGAATGTTACCTTTAAACCTAATCCTTTTGTACATGCATTTTCACAAGCTCAGCAACAGGCTCAGAGTACCCAACCTCTGAATCTCATCCCTGCATATCCATTACTGATATTTATTGCAGTGGTCTCTTGTTTTACTGTCTAGCTGTAATTTTATCTGTAGTCAGTAAGCTACATTTCTAGAACTCTGAAAGGGGAACTAAAGTCAAAAATTTACACAAAAAAATGTTGTGCAGAGTGTTTGATTTGTAGGTGTACTCCATAAGTCCTTCCCTTTGTTTACTGAAAGGAATTTTTTCTAACTTTGCTTGTTGGTTTTATGGCCCCTGAGGATTGCCATGCTTGTTCCTACAGTGCCTCCGTCCCATGTGACAGTGCTGCATCTGGGACTTAGAACCATTAATTCAACCAAGAACTGTGGTTTTGTCAAGTTTACAGCAGTAGAGCTGTGATTTTAAGTTCAGTTCAGCTTTAGCACTTAGGCAAAATACACTTTTGGTCCTTAGTATGGAATCTATCAAGCTACACATAGGTAATGAGGCATCCTCTTCCACCCCACTCTCACTCCAGTCATTTCAATCTCATCCACCGGCCTGTTCCTACAGTCAAGTTAAAAAATACTTAACTCACACCTGGCAGAGTGTCAGGCACCAGACTCTTTTTATGATAAAATGTCTGGGGAGGTAGGAAGACTGTGAATAGTAACTGGTAGAAAAGGGATGGCCATAGTGCTAGGCTGGGCCACCTGGGAAGAGTCTGAGTGCTGTTTTTAATAATTATTTGGCGAAATGTCGAAGTGATGCACAGTGGCCTAAAAGTAAATCTGAGCTGAATCAAAAGGCAAAAGTATTGCATTTCAGCACATCTGCCAATACAAATTTGGCGTAGCCTAATCCTCAGTTCAACGTAGCACTTAAAAAAAATGCTACCTTGTCATTATCAGTATTCTGTTTACTGATATGGACCTGTCCATTCTAATGGATTTTTGTTAAATAGAGTGGGCCAGAATTGCAGATCTTTGTTTATATGGAACTCTGCTGAAGAATTCTAAATGCCCACAGGTTAATAGAAATAGAAACATAGAATTTGATGGCAGATAAGGACTAGTAGGCCCATCCAGTCTGCCCCTTCCTACCTACTAAGAAGCTGCAGATCCTACTTAATCCCTTGCTTTACCACCCTTTGTCTCAGTAGGGTTCTCCTATGGCTATCCCATGCAGTTGTCAGTTACCCTACTGACTTTTGCACCACCACTCCGCTGGTAGGCTGTTCCATGCCTCCACCAACCTTTCCATGAAGAAGTACTTTCTCATGTTGCCCTTTAGTCTACTCCCTCCAATCTCAAACCATGCCCCTTATTCTAGAGTAGCTCCTTTCTGAAGGATGCCCCTCCAGTACCTTATTTACTCCTTTATGTATTTGAAGATCTCTATCATATCTCCCTCTCCCTCCGCTCCTCCAGGGTATACATATTAAGTGCCTCCAGTCTCTCATTGTGTGACCTTGGTGCCTGTCCTGCACATTTTTTGTCGTCCTTCTGAACTGCCTCTACCCTATGTCCTTTCAAAGATGCAGTCTCCAGAACTGGACACAGTACTCCAAATGAGATCTCACCAGTGACATGTACAGTGGTATCACCACCATTTTTCTTCTGCTGGTGATCCCTCTCCTCTGCACCCCAGCATCCTGCTAGCTTTCCCCACAGCCTAGCCACATTGTTTGCCACCTTTAGGTCATCAGGATATGATTACCCCCAGATCACTTTCCTGCCTGGTGGCTGTTAACAACTCCCCATCCAAGATGTAACCTCTCCTGGGTTCTTGTGTCCCAACTGCATGATTTTGCACTTCTTCACATTGAATCTTAGCTGCATACTCTGGACCAATTTTTCAGTTTGGTTTGGTCCTTCCTTATTTTTTCCACCCTCACTGGATCATCCACCCTATTGCAGATCTTAGTGTCATTTGCAAAGAGGCACACCTTCCCTCCAGCCCTCTGCCATGTCACTAATGAAGATGTTAAATAGGACTTGCCTAAGGACTGATCCCTGTGGCACCGCCCGGTCACCCTCCCTCCTCAGATTTTGCTGTTTACCACCACACTTTGTGTTCTATCCTCAGCCAATTTCAATCCAGTTCACCACCCTGTGACCCAAACCCAGGCTACTCAGCTTGTTCACAAGCCTCCCATGTTGAATAGTGTCAAATGCCTTGCTGAAGGCCATCCACCGCTCTCCCCAGTCCACCTCCCTGGTCACCCAGTCAAAGAAATCTATCAGATTTGTTTGACAGGACCTTCCTGTCATGAATCTGTGCTGCCTTGGATCTTGTGCTCCACTGGACTCAGGTGCTCCATTATCCTTTCTTTTAGCAGTGCTTCCACCATTTTCCCGACCACTGAGTTCAGGCTTACGAGTCTATAGTTTCCAGCCTCCTCTGCTCCTATTTTTGTGGAGAGGGACTACATCTGTCCTTCTCCAGTCCTCTGGAATCACTCTTGTATCCAGTGACTTGTTGAATAGGGCTGCCAGTAGTGCTGTCAGCACCTCCCTTAACTACCTTAATATTCTAGGTGAATCCGCCTGGTCCCATTACTTTGTTCACCTTCAGTTTTGTGAGCTCCTTTAGGACTCTCTCCTGTGAAAATGGGCTTGTGTCCACCTTCCTTCCAATCCTGTTTCTCAGCTGTGGTCCCTCCCTTCCCCTTCCTCTGTGAAAACTGAACAAAAATATCCATTCAGGATTACAGTATTTAGATTTTTGTAACTGGGAGGAACCCTCTTGAAAATGCCCATTAACAGAGATAGCATAGACATATACACAAACAATGCAAGAATGCACATGGCAATAAAAGAGTGGACAGCTATTACATTTCATGTCAAACAGACTATCTTTCACATGAGAAAAGGCCAGCAAATTAGCATCAGTTACTGTAGGCAGAATGGCGCTACTACAGTAGACATGATCAGATAGTCATTCCATTGCAGGATGCAGGATGCCTGGGATATTCCATATATGGTATGCATAAAAATTAAATGTATCATAAAGAGTTTCACCAAAATTAAGTGGTTTTAGGCCACGATTTAATTACCTGGATTAGAAAATGAAGTATCTGGATCATTATCCTGATAACTTATCCAGATTATCCAGGAGTATATCTAGCCATACATTTCAATGTTTGGGGAATAGCAATGGAGTATATAGTGCCTATGTAACTTGTAGTAGTTTTGTGGCTTAACCTGTATTCCCACCCTTTGAGTAGTAGGTATGTAGGTAGAAATTTGTAGGGACTAGAAGGCCCAAAAGATACCTCCTCCAACTCATGGAGAGTATGAACCCCTGGCACTCAGGAAAGGAAAACCCAGGTGGAGAAAATCTCTGAGGACCCATGGCTGGTGATTTTCCTCTGGGCATACTAATAGGAGAAGGACCTAGGTTCTAGTAACCATGACTAATTTTACGGAAGGTGATCTTCTTGGAGAGATGATGGTCCATCCTTGATCCATAGACAATGCTGATTGAATGATGATCCTGAGGTTGATGAGTCGATCTTTTCTGTAGGAGTGGTGGGATCCTAAGTGTGATGCAGATCCAGTTGAAGAAGAGTGAATGAAGTCCAAATTACAGAGGTGATGAAGGATGTTTGTCCATATGGAGTTGCATGAATGCAATGAGCAGAGATAGCATGAAGTAATTGAAAATTACTAGACAGTGGAGGGTGGACATGCTATGGTATAAGTAATCATGGGTGGCTGAGAGAACTTGAGTAAGGGCTGACTTTTGAGGTAAGGTCTGGAGGCAAGGAATTCAGTAGTGATGAGGAGTTGCTAAGTCAGCTTCCGTAAGTAGAAAATGAGTAGAAGAGTCTTTGAGTGCCTTGAAGATGATGGTCCATTCTCGATCCATGGGCGAGGTGGTTGGACTGATGATCCTGAGGATGAAGAGGTGTCTTTCTGAAGGAACAGTAGAATCCTAAGTGTGGAGCAGATCCAGTTGAGGAAGGGCAAATGGAGTCTGGATTTCAAGGGATGAAGGATGCATGTCCAAAGGGATTGCAGAGGTGTAATGAGCTGGAGAGAATAATTTGAGATATGCTACCAGACAGCAAACTGAGGGAATTGGACTGATTTGTGCAGTTATAGGTGAGTGATATGACCTGTGTAAGGTTGATTGTTGAGGTAAAGTCTGGGGCAAAGAATGAACAGTTCAGCAATGCGTAGCTAAGTAGGCAGCCATACAGTAGAAATGAGTAGAGGAGACTTTGTGCATGCCTGATAGGAGGACTGCCTAAGATTAGTAGATGAACAGACGGAGATGTGCAGATGCAGTCCTGATAGCAATTGAATATGAATAGAGACTGTATACTTGTATATGCTCGGTTGGTACGCTTGGCTGAAGTAAATAAAGTATTTCTGCAATGTGATTGTCCATGAGATGCACTGTGGTGGCTTATGGTGGGTTATTTTATAGGTAATCTGAGGCCAAAATACTTGTGAGAAGCTTGGAGGTGGATATAAGAAAGAGTCTATAGGGTGAGTTGGTAGTGAGGTTGTTTAGTGTAGGATGCCATGGCATCTTGGTGCTATAGCTGATTAAGACCGGTTGGGAGGCAAGACTGAGTAGGTGAATTTGCCTTGACTGTTACAGATTTCTGGACAGAATTCAGGAGAGCAAGTTCTTGGTGATGGTCTTTACTGCAGAGATTAATGAAAGTAATTTGTGAATAAGAGGCTGTAGAGTCCTCTGGATGAGTGGTTAACTAAGCAGAAGATACTAGATGAAAAGATGCAGATGATTGTATAAGAAATGGTGATGTCCAGGAGTGAAAATTATGGTTTGGATGGCATGGAATTAATAATCGCTAGGTGGTGCAGATCCCATGATGAATATTCTGGAAAGCATCTGAGAAAATCTTTAATCAAGCAATTTCTGTTGAGAAGTAGGAGTCAATAACTTGCTCAGCAGAGTTAGTGTTGAAAGAAGAGGCTACAGAAGGTAAAATGGATGATATCCGTAGTTGAATGGGTTGTCTTACGATTCCTGGTATCCGTAGAAGTGATACTGATTACAAAGTCAGAGCATAATAGAAGGATTTAAGTCCTTTCCATCTATGAAGACAGCCAGTGAGACAAGGCAGACAGGGAAGTGATGGTGATTGAATGGACAGGAGTCCAAGGGTCTATCCAATAGAGATGGAGAAGAACTTCCTATTGTCCCGTAAATGGGATTCCATAAATGATCGTGAAGAGCTGATTGGGCAGCATAAAAACCCTGTGATGACTTAAGAGTCTATGAGGCATGTTAGCCAAGGGATGTTTGTTGGCAGTAGTATTTCTCCAGAGTAATGAACAAGTGATCCAATAAGTACTGGAAGGTACTGCTAGAATGGCTAGAGTAGGAATATGTGATGGCACATATGAAAGGGCAGATGACTGGGTAGGAATATTGGTCAGAGATAAGGTACAAGGCCCAAAAGAACCACAGCAAACAGTACGAAGCACTGAGCCTGCAAAGCAGAAATGAAAAGGCAGCCATCCAAATAGGAAAGTTCAGAGCAAATCCTGATGAACTGAAGGAATGATCTGGGGAAGGCAATGGGCTAGGCAAAGCTGGATGACATCCAGAGCAGAAAGGTACAGGACTGAGTCGGCTCTTCAGCGAACAGCAGCGAAATGCAGGAAGGCTGAAGCAAGGTATCAGAGGATGATCCACGGAAGGCCAAGGAGCCACGCCAAGCACCAAGAGCAACTGAGTTGTGATACAGGAGTCCCACATCTGATGAAGGCTTCAAATGACTAGAGGAAAGGATGGAATGTGCAGGAGCAATGGAGGATTAGATCTCAAATCTGCAAATTAAAACAAGCTCAAATAGCAGCTGGATGGGGGCCTACAGCAAACAAGTCCATGAAGCAGTTGACCTGCAGCCGGTTGCACAAAGAGATAAGTCCATGTTTAAGACATGTTTTTGGTCTTACAAAAGCAAGGTGGGCTTAACAAATTTAAGCCTGTTGCACAAAAATTGTTTTACATTTCATTGGTCTTATTTAGAGACTTTAATTTAAGCATCCTATGTACCAGACTTATTTGTTGTTAGTAGGCTTATCTTGCTATAGTTATTTATAAGAAAATGTACTTCAATGCATGTAACTATTCTTAATAGTGTATATTAAAAATATATACTGTATACACATAGGTGCAATGATTACCTGTTTAAGGGACTGCTATTTCCATATCTCATCTGATGTTACCAAGAAGAACATAATATAAATACTAATATATATATATTTATAAAATGGGTAGAAAAGATCATGCATTTTGATTGGCTAAGAGGTACCATTAGCTATGTCCTTATCAGGGCATACACTGGCAACTGGCACTACTTAAGCCAACCAAAACTCATCACACTGACGTATCAATGCTTGCCTGAAATGGCTTTCCTGGTGCAGCTCCCTCAGAACATCTGACAGAACCGTAATAGCTGCACTGGTAGAGCACACTGCCACCAACACAAAGCAGTTATTCCATCTGAACCCCCCATTGTCAAGTTTCATAACTTTGCAAGAATAATCTGACCTTAATTTACATTTGTGCACCACTGAGATGTCTGAGGCAGGTAGCTGATCCACAGCTGTCCTGCAGACTGTCTCTGCTGCAGTTCTGTTCCAATCCCCACTGTGTTTCTTCGCTCCCAGTCTCCACATCGCGCTTCATTGCTCGGCCTACACCGACACGACCCCAAGACAGAAAGTGAGAAAATGCCCATTCTCCTGGTAAGGTGGCTTTCCAGTTGGTGAGCAGAACCTAACTGTGCTGCTGAAGTTGACAAAGCTGACCGCAATTAAACAAGCATCCCGCATGCTGCCAGAACACGGTGTTCAGATTACAAACGGACCCCCACTACTCTAGAAGGTATTTGAATTATGAGTGTACCTCTTGCTTATTTTTAAAATAATGATGACCCAGCCTTGACAGGTAGTGGAAATACAGGAGCTCTCTGCTGGCTAAGCTCACTGTGGAGAGGCATTGACAGTGAAAGCCGTGGTGAGCTAATGCGCTGCAAAGGGACACACTACTCCGTAGTCCATACAAAGAGAAACTGAGAGAAAAATACATTTGACAAACATCCTAGTGTGTTTTTTTCTTCTGCCCAAGTCATATGGCACACCATACCATGCAGTGATCACTTGTGCTCAGGTGGATATCGAATGTGATGTCTGCATTTCTGTCCCTGTTTGTAAGTACCTGGTCCAGCACTGCTCCATCTCATTTTACTGACTCCCCCACTGGCTAGTTTAAACACCCATCAAAGTATTATTGAAACCTTCCACCCAGGACTGCCATTCCACTCACAAATGGATGGAGGCCATCTCTCTTGTACAGGTCTCTATCCCACCAGGTAGCATCCCAGTCCCAGATGTATCCAAAACACTATGCCTTCAAGCATTCATTGAAAGTGGTGCAATGTTCCTAACCTCCAACCAGCCATATACAGGTACTGCCTCAGTTAAAGCCACTGAATGATCTACCTGCTTCAGCCACCTTGACCTTTCTTGTAACAACCCTGTTACTTCCCTTGCCAAGTCATTTGTCACCAGATGGACAGTGACATCGAACTCCTCTTCCGCCTCAACCAGGATTCGCTTGTCTCTAACCTTCCATGATAAAGCCCCAGGCAGGCACCTCACCAGCCTCTTCCTCTCCTGCCCTGCTGCCAAATCTACACTATCTATTGAATCTAACAAATATCACACACACTGTGACATAGAAATCCATATATTGACTATAGCACGCAAATCCCCCACTAGCAGCTATCACATAATTAGATATCAACAAAGTGATACAGACTTTGCCACCCATATACACACACTCATGCAGCCAAATGTTGACAATATCACATGCACCACTCTTCGCTTCCCATCCATCCACAACCCTTGTCTAGCAACAAAATGCTGAGGACACAAACACACACACACACACACACAAAACACACACACACACACACACACACACACACACACACACACACACACCTGTGGCAACTAATGAGCATAGCATACAGGATATGCCACCAAACAGATAGCGAACTTTCATGCAGTTAAAAATAGCTGTGACATAAGGCTGGCCCAGTGGCTCAAGAGGGCGAGGCGCTGTGCACCTTACTCCCACCAAGTTGGTGACCCAAGTTTAGGAACATGCCCAGGTTGCTGGAGGGTTGCAGCGGATGGGAACAAGAGGACTGAGCAACTGTCAGACCTCTCTCCTCTCTTGGGTGAGGAGGTATGCTGACTCAGCAGCTGGCTGCCACAGGTGAAGGCTGGGGGTAGTGCTAGAAGCATGTGCAACATCGAAGGGATGGAGCATGGTTCCATAGCATGTGTGCTACCATGCGTACACACTATGTGCCACCACGACAGGGATCGAAATGGAGAGAATGGAGAAATGGTTGACGATGCTTCATAAAGCCCTGCCCGCCAGCCTCCATCCTGTGCTACCACCTGTACCACCAGCACAATTCTGTTTGGGAGTCACTGCATGGGGCAGGACAGCCCTCCTTCTGAGCCCCACCCGGGAAGGAGGCAATCAATGGGAGGACTTTGGGTTCTGCAGTCTGGGGAAGGTGAATGCCAGATGGAAGAGGCAGGGACAGGGCTGAGATCCCACCTGCATGAACCGCCAAGGCAAAAGGCTTTGTGGAAAAAGTGCCAGTTTGTGTAACCTTACACACACACACACACACACGCTCTAACGGGCACAACCAAATCCTGACAGTAAACCCATCAAGTGTAGGTAATATGTAGAGGGTGCCTTACCTGGGTGCCAGGGAGCCAGAAGTAGGACTTGAAGGAATGAAGTTCATTGGATCTGTAAAATAAAATAGAGGAAAGAAGTCACAAAGGATCTGTAGTTCTTTGGCAGTAAATAGGAAGGACAGGACAGGTTAGACGTAGAGTAATACTTATCTGATAGGGAAGCAGTCAGCATCCTGTCAGACCTATTAAAAGAAAAGAGACAAACAGGTTAATATGGAGAAACTACAGTAGTGAGAGAGAGACACAGAGTGGACAGATACAAAGTAGAAACAGAGCAACATATGAGTTAAAGAAATGAGTTTTAGACAAAAAAATAACAGTTAAGGCTAATTAGGAAGGCAGAGATATAGGAAGAAAAGAAAATCAGAGAACAGATAGAAAAAGGAGAAATGTTGTTTGTTTGGGGGACTCAAAAACAAACACAAAATGTCACCTAGATGGCCTACTTGCCAGTAATTATAAGTAGTAGCCATGGTGGTGGCTAGTGGAGAATCTTTGGACTAGTGGCCCAGCATTATTAAAATAATTTATCATTGGTGATCCATGGGTTAGCATTGTGTCAGTGAGTTAGAGTTTTATATAATACCCTAGGCCTGGATATTCAGACTGTGCCCAGCAATAGAGCAGCGTGCGCAGCACAGCTGGCTGCGCTGGGGCTAGCCAGGTGATTTTCAACGGTGATACGCCATGGTGCAGCACCACTAACATGGCACGGACTGCATGTGGCACAGTGGCACTGTGCACGTGCAAGCCACAGATAGGGAGCACGGGATGCACTACCACAATGCAGTTGTGCTGGGTGCAGCACCCGCAATATTCAGAAGAGGGCATGCAAATTAGGCTATAATATATACATGGCACAACTGGGGTTATTAGCATGTAGTTATGGCCCCATTTGCATGCATTGCGCAGGGCAGCCCGTGAATTGCACCTGGCGACCTGCACAGACTGACATGTGGACTGAGGGGGTCCTACGCATCCTCCGCCCTACAGCCATGATCGCAGGGAATAGGACGGAAAACACATTCCTGGTAGTCTAGTGGTACCCTCCTCCCATTGGCCCGATTGCAGACAAATGTACAACTGAAATCCCTGGCAGTCCAGTGGTACCCTCTCCCTCCCCATAGCCGCATCATCGGTTACATGAAATATATATTCCTGGTAGTCTAGTGGCACCCCTTCCTCCTGTAGCCGCGACCACCAGTACATGACATATACACAATCCCTGGTAGTCTAGTGGCCCTTAACCCCCGTAACCCCAATCTGGGTAGCTCCCAACAGATCATACCCTTTGGTGGTCCAGTGTCACCCCTCACCTTCCACCCACACAGGACCCTTGGCTACCCGACCCTCTCTATCATCGGTAGTAGCAGCAACCTCCCACATACTGCTCGCAATGACAGATTACAGCATGGTCTGTAAGCCCATTGGTCCACACTGTGGATTACTGGAGCTTGCAGGGCATATTGTATTAGACAGCCACAAATATATGAATGACTTCATTCACATATTTGTGGTTGTCAGTACAGTATGCCCTGCAAGCCCATACTGTAATCTGTCATTCAGCAGGCGCCAGCCGGTATGCGGGTGGCTGCAGCTGCCTGCTGATGATGGGGAGGGAGCTGTGGGCAAGTGGTCCTGTGTGGGTAGCAGGGTGGCATTGCCACTGGACCACCAGGTGGTATGATCTGTTGGGCTGACCGCAATCGGGTTACGGGCGGGGTGAAGGGGCCAATAGACTACTCGGAAGGGCAATGGTTCATCATACTGGTGATTGGGGCTAAGTGAGGGAGGGAACACTAGACTACCAGGGATAAATTATGTCATGTACTGGTGGTCACAGCTATGGGAGAGAGGGGGGTGCCACTAGACTACCAGGGAATGTATATATTTCATGTAACCGGCGATCGCTAAGTGGGGAAGGTACCACTGGACTGCCAGGGATTTCACTTGTATATTTGCCTCACGATCCAGCCAATGAGAGGGAGGGGTACCACCTAGACTACCAGGGCCTGTATGGTGCTTGTGATGGTGTTTCGGTGGGGGTGGCCACCCACAGCTGGCGGCTGCTGTGTTGCGCCTTGCACACAGCAGCCTGTCTGTGGGTGGCCAGGAGTTGTTCCTCCTTTCACTGGCTCAACTTTGAGCCCCCATGTGGTGCAATGCAGGGTCTGTGCCAGCATATACGCCCGCACATCCCAGGCTGAATATGGGATGTGCCATATGCATGGGCATGCCCCTGCATTTGCACCATACATATACATTACACCCTGGCACATCAAGATTTGTGCTGTGCCAGTCAGCCTTTGAATATCCCACCGTGGTGCTGTGTGGGGTTGTGCTGGTACAACTCTGTTGTGCCAGGTGTAACCCCTTTGAATATCCAGGCCCTAGTGTACCAGTGGGCAAGTTTTCCTGATAGCAAATATATGAAAACAAATTAAGAATCCTTTCCTGGTGTCTAGCGTGGGGTCAGTGTCCCAATATTGTAGGCATAACTTCAACTATCCCACACAATTATGAGGAATGGTTTCCCAATTTACCTCATCAAAGCCTCCTGTTCCACAATGAGAAGATCTCTACCATATCCAGCATTAAGGTTTTAATGCAAAGAAATCTAGTAATGAATGTGAAACTTTATTATTAAAATAACAACACATTTCATGCAAACCAGGTGGTGCTGAGGCACCGGACACCTCACTTCTTGTCACATTGACGACCCATGTTCGGGAATGAGCGAGGTTGTTGGAGGTCAGCACAGGGAGGCTGCGGTGCAGAACAGAGCTGCCAGCTGGTAGCTCTCTCTCCGGGAAGTATCTGTGCTTCCCTCGTCTCTTGGGTGCCTCGTGGTGGAGGTCAGGAGGCAGCACAGTTGAGGTGCCAGGGCACAAGGCCAATAGAGAGGTGGAAGAGGCTGTCACTGAGTAAGAGGATGCATGCGCACTCCATGTGCATGCACTCTCTGTCTGGGGCCTCAGGTAATGGAGAGAAAACCAGGAGGAAAAGTGATGGGCCATGGCAGGATGAAGCCTCAGCTGGCTCCAGGGGGTTCACCGACACGCATAGCATTAGAAGCTCGAAAGACCCCAGAGTTTGGCAGGTTGGCGAACACATAACTGCAGCCCACCAAAGTAGTATAAATCCCCGATGGAAAAAAGGCACATTTTGTGAGCTTCACTCATATTTATACAGTGCTCCGAACTTCATGTTAAAGATTTGATAGCATCCCACATTTTGCCTACTTGTACCACATTTTATGGCATACCTTGTTCCACATTTTGGGGTGAAATGTTGATAGGTATTTGTTTGATGAAGGAAGGTCTCATGCAACTCACATTGGTATAAGGCAAAAACATCTCATAACAGAGGAGCTACAGCCAGTCAAGCCCTGAAACTACTCAAACACTGATTGGATCAATCAAGCCCACTCACAAAAATTGAAATCTGAATAAAACAATTTATTAATTCAAATATTAATCCAACCAAAAATAGCCCCTGCTTTTCAGGAGTACCCTTCATAAGAGAATTCTTGCTCAGTCAATCATCTATAACCAAAATATAATTTAAAATAAAATAACACTCAAAAGAAACAATTTAATCAAAATAGCCATAACAGCAACCAGCACTCGTATTAAATATGGGCTGAGATGCACATGTACATCAGTTATTTTTTCTTTTATTTCTGTAAATAAATGTGAATATAATGCAGTATTCCTTTCACTGTATATAAAGCAAAAGATCTATAAACTTCCTTACACTTTATGCAATCTGATTTTAACGTAATATGCCATTTATTATTTATTTAACTTGAAAGTTTCACCTGAAAAGCATACTGAGCAGTATTGCTCGCTTCCACGGGGGGCATTGTAACAGACAAACAATTTGCGATTACGGAATACTTGGCTCACAATACATTGCGGATGTCATGATCTGCACTTTCTGAGCTCTGAACATGAGTCCGTCCTGCTGTATCAATGAAATCTATCCTGGGGCAGCTGCTGGTAATGGAGTGAACGGCAAAGAGTGAAAATGCCAGGCGGCACTTACTACTTTAACCCTGCAGACGGAGCTCAGGCTTTGGCCTGCTCCATGTGGGCGAAAGATGGGGCAGTGCAAGTGCACCTCTCTGCATGTACTGGAGCTGCCACTCTGACAGCAAATATAATTGCCTGCCACAAGGAATTTGGGAGCAGGAGACTCAGTATCTGGCAGACTGCAATGCAGTGAGTCACACTCACGGCTCTTAAACAACAACCAGTCAGAAGTTAAAACCTTGAGAACTGTCAGACAGCCTAGCCACATCGGCCAGTAATCAAATAGTCCCGTGGCAGATTTTATGGTGGTGGGGATGGGGGGATTATTAAAGCCACATGGTAGCTAACTTTTACAGTGCCTCGACTGGCCCCTTATTTACTTAAACAATGCCTGCTGCACAGGGTGTTGTTCTCAACCTTGAAGGGCTCAGTATGAGCGGCAGGGTGGAGGCTGGTAGAGAGGTGGACTGAGATGGAAATGTATATGGGGCTGAGTATAAGAGAGTGTTGAATTATACCAGTATTGGGAAATTATGAAGGTGCCCGAGTATGAAGGAAGGCTGAGTATGAAAGGGATAGGAAAGTGTTATACAGGGGCTGGTTGGGCCAGTATAAAAACCGCACAGTGAGCAGCTGTATCTGGCAACAGATTTGATAAGACTCCTATGTTCCCAACAACATCAAACAAAAAGGAAAGAAGTCATATAAGTTCAAAAATTAAAGTAAGCAGTATGTTTGGGGACAAAAGTTTCTCACCACTAGTGTGCTGCAGAATACCAGTTTCTTCTGTAGCTCTGTTTAGTACATTCACTACTGTTGTTAACATAACACTCTGTTCTTGCAATTGGTAGCCATCTTGTTTTTTTTTCTTCAGCAGTGTACAAGTCTGATTTGAAGTCCAGTCTATGTTGCTAGGCAACATCAGGATAAGACCTGTCTTGTGTAAGTCAAGACAGTTTTTGATCCTGCAACTGTCTTAACTGCCAGACTTAGACAAGACCACTTTTAAGTCATAAGACCATCTATTTAGGCTAATCATAAGCCAGGTTTTATGCAACCGCCACTGGACATGACACGCCAGATGATACATGATGGTAAAGGCAAATTCAGTAAATGGTTCAGGTCCAGGAGGAAGTAGCAGGCGATGGTCTGGTAGAGAGCTTCCAGTTGAAATGGATGACTGCAGAAATTTGCTTCCAACTCTGTAATCAAGGGAGACAACCAGGAACTGATACCACTCAGTAGGGGTAGATGGAGACAACTGAGAGGATGAAATCCTGCTCCAGATGGAGTGGCATCTAGGCGTGAGCCAGAGACAGCATGGAACCAGTGGAGTCACAGAAGCAGGCAACCAAACCAGGTAGTTTGAGCATGAGAACCAACATATGAACCCTGCAGGAAAAGTTGGGAGGTAAGTGAGATAAAAGGCCCTGTCTCCCAAAGAGAAGCAGCAATCCGCATCAGGTATGGGAGGCAGAAGGTGGAAAAGACAAAGCAGATGTAGGCTTCCTGCCATGTATGTTTGCGAGTATGATCATGTATCAAAGGCGGCAGGTCAGGCTAGATGGAGAAGGCAAGTAGGGCAAAGTCAGGTTCCTGAAGAGAGCAGCAACCAAGTAGCAGGCTAAGAATGTGTAAGCAGAAGCAGTGGAGTGGAGAGTCAGACACCCATCGGTGGCGGCTGAGGCAAGATGATCTCGACTTGAGGCACCACACATAAGTAGGATGATGAGGGCATATGGGATGATGAAGCTCCATTCCCGAAGGAAGCAGCAACTGGTATGAGGTAACAAGGTATGGTAAGACTCGATAGAATACAGACATGGCTCCCATTCCTGGTGGTTGGGGTGAGCTGACCTTGACTTGATGCTGTCCAGCAGAGTTAGGAACAGAGGATGTTGAGTTGGTGTAAGTAGTATGAGGTGGTTAATGAACGGAATCCCATACCGTAGACAGGGGAAGCCTACCTTCGCCCAGGACCTCAGAAGGTGGGAGTTAGGACATAGTCTGGAGTACTGCTGGTATGGCTGGCAGAAAGTGCAGAATGCTGCTGAAGAGAGAAGAATTGAGGAATCTTCAGTGTAATCAGGTAGAAAGGAATGTCACACAGATATAGTAGGACAAACATGTGAACATGGAAAGGTGGACACATGAATAGGAGTGATATTGAGAAGGAGGGGCTGGAATGAAGCAAGAACAATGGGATGCAGAGGAGGACTGTACAGGAAACTGATGCACTCAATAAGGAGGAGTATGCAACAGGGACGGTAAAATAGGAGGAACTCCAGGGTCAGTAGAATGGGAGGTATCCACCGCGAGGTCCTGGGGTGATGGGGCTAAATTGTGCATTCTGCGATTGACGTGAAGACAGGGTAAGCAAGAATGACTAAGGTAATGCAGGGAACAACTGTCAGTAAATGTAAATATGGTGCAATGGTCACAGAAGGGAGATAAGCAGGAAAGTCAGATGGTAGAACTGGAGTTTGGCAAAGCCAGGGATGAGACATTGCTTAACTCTGGTTCCTGATCTCTGGCTCCTGAGAACCCAAGTCAGAGACAAGCAAGATGAATACCATGACGGAACAGAGCAAATGGCAAAAATGTTTTCAAAAGTAGGTTGGTCAGTAGCAAGATATGGTTTGTAAACTGATGAGGACTGGTCCCATTTTCACATTGATGTCCTTCTAATAAGTTTCAATGTTGCCAGAAGTGTGAGGAAATAGAAGTGAGCAATATGAATGATAATGCTGCATAACAGAGCTCCACTGAAAGCCAAAGTACAGTTCAAAGTTTGGAGTGCAAAATTCACCATCAATCATCATATCCTGGGTCCAGTAATCAGAGAGAAGTACATGAGGAGAAGAAGCTGAACAGCGGTGGAGCAGGCAGCATGCTATAGGGCTGCAGCAGGAATAAGGAACTAGAACTGGGCGGAGACCTACAGGAACGAGCATGAGCAGGAGGGTTGCTAGAGTCAGAAAATTGAAATGGAGGGGCTGTTAGTTCGGAATGCACCAAGAGTGAGAAGGAGCTAGCAGTGTGGAGAAGCCCAAAAGAAACAAGAGGGGTGCAGGTCTGAGCAAGGGATGGGAAAAGCAAAGGAAAGAACGGGGAGCAAAAATGGAGCAGCTGAGAGGGGAGACGGGCCAGGACAAGGTAAAAGAAACGACACAGAAATACAGGAAGAGAACGGAGCAAGAGAAAGGAAGGCAGACACAGAATGCAGGGCACAAATCTAGACAGAGCAGCAAGAGGCGCATGAGAGCGTACAGCTACACAAGCCACGCAGGGAGCTCAGGGACAAAAACACTCTAAGCAAGGGAAGTATTAGTAGAAGGCTTAAGTAGAGGTTGTGGGAGGAGCTATACACACTGAACCATGGGCAAAGCCTCCCAAAATATGTATTCTCTAGAGGACAGAAGAGAAAGTGGAGACATGATAGGAGATTCAGATGCCTCAAGGGCATTAATAAGGTGCAGGAGGGTAGCATTCTACAGAGAAGGCGATGTACAAGGACAAGGGACATGATATGAGGTTGGAAGTGGGAGACTCAGAGGAAATGTAAGGAGGTACTTCTTCATGGAAAGGGTGGTAGACGCCTGAAAACTACCGGTAGAGATGCTAAGTACCAATAGAGTGGAGGGATTTAAGCATGCATGGGATAGGCAAATGGGGTTCTTAGAAACAGAAATGGGGGTGGGGGAGAAAGGTAACAGATCAGGCTAGATCTGCAGTGGAACAGTAGGAAGAACATTTTTCTGTAGGGTAGATGAGATGGACCAAGGGTCTTTTTTGATGGCAACTACTATGTTACTATGTTATCCATACAATTATGCATTATGTTTGTCTATGCACTTGGATACAGTATGCATACTTAAGCTACTTGCACAAAGTAATACAGAGTGGGTTAATACACTACCTGTGCTTCTTTACTGTACAAAACTGGTCATTGTTTTAAAACTCACAGTAAGCGTGAGTGAAAAATGTGATAATCTCTAAGGTAAATGTTTGCAGATTAAAAGGATAAAATAGGTATAGTGAGTAGCTGAACTGAGCCACTGCTTTAAGCACCAGAGTCAGTAATGGCTAATGATAGCCATGGTTTTCATCATTACAGCATGCCACAATCTTGCAGGGCTGTGCCTCTGGCTGACTCTGCACTCTGTTGTTTACATATTAATTATTCTATTGATGCTCAGAATACATTAGTGTCTCCCAAATTCCACTTTTTCAGTCTCCACTGCAGGGCATTTCCTATTGCTGAGTCTTGCTGGCTCCAACTTTTCCTTTTCACCCCCAATTAATGCAACCCTCAATGTCCATGTGGGTCTTGTGGCATCCTAGGGAGGGGCATGGTGGCATGGTCACCACCCCACCAGTGCACAGACATACATGCTTCACCAGAGTTGTGTTGATGAAGGCTCTGCCATACTGTCCTCCCAGCCTACCCGCGCCTCCTGCCATCCAAGGCTCGATGCATGATCCTAGGTCACCACCATGCCAAAGCAGTCCCTGATCACTCAACACCATGAAGCTAGTCATCACTACCATAGTCAATGAAGACTTTACAAAGTCCCTTCATCACGGAGGAAATATTCAAAAGTAACAATTTTGACATATTTCAGCTAATATTTATATATTTTTGGTAGTTAGATTCCCCTTTTATAGTAACTCCACTCATTAAAATGAAAAGTGGACCACTGTCCTCAAACTTTAACTACTCTGGCTGCTTGTTCACCTGATACCACAGTTCTCTGTTTATGACATCAGAATTGTTTCCACTGCAAAAACTGGAATGTCACAAGTAAGGAACTGTGATTCTAGGTATAGACAAGTGTGAGAGGGGAAGGTCATGACCTCAGACCCACTTGCACCACCCCCTGCAGTCCTGGTGTTCAGCACGAGGGCCCTATAGTGGCACTTTGCAGGTTTCCTACAGGAGGCTTCCAGCTGGCTGGCAGGTTTGATGCCAGCAGGAACCAACCAACTCCTTTGTCATAGCTGGGTGGATGAGGGTTTAAATGGAGCTCTCACCCTTGTTCTGGGGTCTCTGTATGCGCACTGCATGGGAGCTTGGATCTTGGGCCGGACAGGGTGAAAAGAAGGCTGCAGCAGTGTCTTTGAACTTACTATACAGCTGGAAGAGGTCACTGAAGCAGTGCTCCTTCAGTTAAGATTACTACGTGGCCAGGGAAAGAAGAGGAATGGGAGTGGTGGCTCCTGTGAACATCTGTGCATCCAGAACTAAGAGGCACGTTGGCTCCTTTAAAGCACAATGTGGTAGAAGCTGAGCAAAGACAGCTGTGATAGTGCAGTCTCAGCTCCCCCAACACACACAACCTGTAACCTGTAGCAGAGGAAGAAGTAAGCTCCCTGCATGGCACAGATTGGGTGAAGGTTCACCTGGGTAATCCAGGGCAAGTGCTGCAGATCCTGCATGGCTACGCCGCGGTGCCAGTAAGGGTGGTTCACAGGAAGGCTCTACCTAATCAGGCTGGGATAAGGCTTTCCTTCCTTTGACAGCAGCACTTTCCAGCCCAGTTAGTCTGTTGCAGGGGTCCAGAAAGCCCCATTCAAGAGTTGGGAAGGTGGACTTGGATGGTATCCTGTCAATATCAAGAACCAAATACCGCAGCTTAATATAGTGCATAGAAATCAGCGCCAAATATATTAGCAATAAACACACAAACATGCACATCCTAAAGAGCGATGTCACACTAATCCATAAAAACCTTTGATACCAGTCTGTACCTAGGATAGACTGATGTTTTTGAGAATGGAAGTTCAGTTTGTCACCAGTCAGAAGGGTGGCAGTCTTGCATCCCTTGATGGGTTTCTTTTCAGAAAGGAATGTACTGCTGCTAGCAAAACTTACTAGAAATGCTTGCAATATATTAAGGGACATTGAACTGCATGGATATACCTCGTAGGGAACATTATCTTAAAATGCATTGGGGAACATAATCACGTCCCTGACCCTACACTGTTGCAACTAAGATGCTATTGCTGGCATGAAGACCACGCTGCAACCACTTGCGAGTCAACTCATCAAATTGTTGCATCAGGGATATCTGAGTTAACACATCTGCAGCTTGCCAGCTTAGTGCTATACCACTGCTAAAACATATAGTCTGGAGAACCAGGCGTGCCACAGCTAATACCCCCAGAGCCTTCAGATGTGTGCTATCATTAGTACTGCCACCAGAATATGCCATTACTCAAGGAAATGAGCCATTTCTAATGTTTGATTCTGGTGCTAGTGCTGACAGATTCTTAATTTCTCTACAAGAAAGGATTTTACAGCACTTAAAATCATTGGACCATTGGTTTGCCGATGGTACCTTTAAATGTTGCCCTTCAATCTTCTCACAGTTATACACCATTCATGCTGTGAAATATAGCTCTGTCATCCCTTGTGTACATCCTTATGGCCAACCACTCTGCTGCATCTTACAATAAAGTATTTGCTGAGTTGAATCGCCACGTGGGACACTGCAGCCTGAAATAGGGTTGTCAGAACCCTCTGAAGTTCTGGGTTCTAGTTCTAGTCTAGAACTTTGAAAAAGTTCTAGGGTTCTAATCTTTTAGAACTCTTTAGAACTCCAACCCTATTTTTTATTGTGCTGCCAGTAATGAAGATAGTAATAAAATACATGTAAAGGAAAAACTGTTCAATATAAGGGGAGAGAAATTATCATGTGTGACATTGATAGGAATACAACTAGGTTTATCTATGGTTTCTTCTGTTTGCTGAAGCCAGCAACTTAATATGTAACAGGCCCACCCACCCACCCATATGTTAAAAGTTTTCCTGCTGCAGCTGCATCATAGTTCCTTAGTGAAAGAAAGAGGCACATTAGCCATTTATGTAGTTAGTTATATATACTCATCGTCATGAATTATGAGAAAATAACTGATATTACCTAATCTCAGCTATTTGCTGCTTTCTGTTTTAAATGAGTAACTCAAAAGTTGCTATGTTTAAAAGAAAGCTTTTATAACAAAGTCAAGCCAAGGTACTACAGCAGTAGCACGGAACTGTTGCAAAACATATTATGTCATAACGTAGTCAGTCAAGACATTTGAATAAAAATATGCCAGTCATTGTTGTTGGCAAAAATGCATGCAATTTTCTAAGATAATGCATACATATACCAACATTTTGTTGGCAAATTGAAGTAATACATACAACTTTCTAAGATTATGCATTTGTGCAGCTGATACTTCAATAAATTCTGTATCTCAGTCACATAAATAAAAAAGTGGTTTCCTCACATACTGACTTAAGGAACATTTAATGTAGCTGCAGCAGTTGGCATGTGATGTTTAAGGACAGCGTCTGTCAACCCCATTATGTATCAAATTATCACTACTTGTAAAGCAAAACACTTTATGATAGGTCACATTCTGTGAAAACTGCTGATGCAGATTTTCTTTTATTTCTGATTCCTTTTTCTTTTTAAAGGGACAGGACAATTGTGCTAGGTGGCAGCAGATGGCAATGTATTTAATAAGAAAAAAAATATATATATATATATATATTTATATATTATATGTACACAGTAGGTTCGGTCTGTCATCATTTTTTCCTCACCATCCCCAGCCGATCACGAATCTGTAAATGAAAGGACTAAAACAACACCCACCTTTCACCCCATCACCCATTCCACTTTTCTTCCACCACCCTCATCTGTGCAGTAGCACCCATACCACCCTTACACCCATGTTAAAACCAACCCACAACCCTCACCCATGTACTAGCATCCATTTTTTCGTTTATGGATAACATTTCTGTAATTGAAAAAATAATAAACAGCTACCAATTAGAACTCATTGTTTTGTCCTCTTTAAAATTGAAAAATAGACCCTCCCCAGTCCCAGCCCATACTGATGCACCACAAAGTCACAGAAGGTAAATCCAAAAATATATGTTTGCACTTTAACTATAAATAATATGATACAGAAAGGACTGACGTGACAGTGTCCCTTTTATGCCAAATTTGGGCCTGTCCCCACTGATGTTAAAATTGCCCTGTATATAAAACTTGTTGGCTTTAGTTTAGACCGTAGCTACAAAGCAGTTGCATGAAATGGTGAAAGTTTTGAGGGTATATAGTCCAAGGTAGTAGATCGAGAAAGGAGAGAGACAACCAAAGTCATAATAGTCTGTAAAGTGTCCTTTTGGTGCAGAGAGACTCTGTCCCACACAATATTTACCAGCCACCACCATCTGAGTTGTCATCACCATCAACATCCACAACATCAATCACTTCAGGATCAGTTTGTATACTGTTGTAGGGATACTTAAAATCTTGACTTATTAACTTTAATAAAAGTTAACGTGTGTACATTTTCTGGCAGCAACCTATTTCTGGTGTCTGTCACAATATTGCCAGCTGTACTAAACATGCGTTCTGAAGAGACACTTGTTGCAGGACAACCAAGATATTTACAGGCTTCATCATACAGCTCTGTCCAAATTGACTTTTTGATCTCCAGTATTCAAAAGGGCATGCATCAATAGGAATAGGCAGTTCTTGCAGGTAACTGTCTACCATGATGGACAGAGACGCTCAGAAGAGGAATCAGCAGAAACTGGTATGGCAGCAATTTGGGAAAGGTTTTGCCACAGATTTAGCTTTGCTACTAAGGGTTGAAGAAGTGGCAGTTGTGGAACAACTACTGTTAATGTTTGGTGACTTTTCCAGTTCTGTATCCTTTGTGAAGATGAACCTGCATGTTGTGGTGATGACAACCTGAGGTACTGTGCGTGTCTGTGTTTGACTCCTGTGAGTGCTGCAGCTCATCTAGCAACAGACATTTGTACTGCTCTATATCATCTGTTTTGGAAGATGTATATCCTTGAACCTGGGATCTAAGAGAGTTGCAAGGATGTAGTGTTTTGATTTCATCATTGCAACTAATTTGTCATTGGTTTTGAAGCGCTTCATTCTCTTTACTGAGATTCCCATGATACAGGCGACGTGTTGTCTGCGCTCAGATCTGTCTTTTTCTATTTGTAGATTTAGAACACTAAGATGATGTGAAATGAGCATTATGAGTGGGATAACCTGACTCACAGATGCGCCTTCAGAAGACATGTCCTTGTAGCTGTCTCAAAAGGAGCTAGGATGCAGCACACTGTCTCTACTAATTTCCACTGCAGCACAGACAGCATAATGCCATCTCCAATAATGTAACTGGAGCAATACTCATGTACAGCTTGCTTTTGCTCCAAGAGGCGCTGCAGCATATAAAGCGTTGAGTTCCAACGAGTGGAAACATTTTGAATCAGCTTTTGCTGGGGCAGCTCGTGTTTTTTGCAGTTCGGACAATGTCCATATAGCCTTGGTTGAATGTGAAAAGTGAGTCACAATTTTTTGCAAACAGCAATCATACCATCCACTTGTGTTTTGTTGCTGAGAAATCCGTGACAATTAAGTGTAAGCAATGTGCAAAGCAAGAAGCATGCAGAAATCCTCCATCCTGTACTGCTTTCAAGATGTTGGCTCCATTGTCACTTACTATGAAGCCACATTTTAGACTGTGAGAATAAACCCATTCGTCAAGGAGGTCATTTAGTTCCTGCAAGATGTTTGCAGCAGTATGACTTTGCCCAAACTTTATGCAGCAGCGCCCATCTTTTGGGGTGTCTTGTTTTCAAGAAGCACAAGAAAACGTGACCAAATGAGCGGTAAGGGACATGAAATCTATGTTTTGAGTGCTGGTCCACATATCTGTTGTGACATGAATAACCCCACCCTTTGCAGTTTTAAGTGCAAGCATCACTGTTGCTTTTAAAGCCTGATAAATGTTTGGTATTTCAACATAGGAAAAGTACCTTCGATGAGGAACATTGTAACGAGGCTCTGCTAATGTCATGAGTTCCTAAAATCCTCATGATCTACCAAAGGGTATGGGAGAAGGGCTCCAGTTAACAGTTCACCAATTTGGTGATTAAGATGAAGGTCTTTGGATGATTTCTAGTAAAGGTATTCTTCCTTTCAAATGCCTGAGACAGTGTTAGCTGTTTACAACATGTCCCTGCTGGTTTATTATACACCGTGCTTCGATGGGCAGATGGCCGCGAGATGGTGGACTAGGACTTATACATTCAGTGCCATCACTGGATGTGCAACTGGTACTAATGGTGCTGGCACTGGTGGTAACAGTGATCCTAGGGCTGGCAGTGGTTCTGCCTGCATCATGTTCAGACAATTCAGTATCCATTTCAGATTCCTGACCCTTCTCACGTGTGGTCTGAAAGATGGAGGACATGGGTTTTGGATGTTCAAGCAAAACTGAATGCTTTTTCAGATGGTGTTTAAGAGCTATAGTGCCAAGGCATGACACAACTTTACCACGGCTTACACTCTGTTTACACAGGAACAAATTGCTCAGCATGGATCAGTTTTACTGACAGAGAAATAATTCCACACCTCAGATGTGACAGATTTTGTTCGAGTGCTAGGAAGATAGCTAAAGACTGTTTGTGTTTTTCACCTGTCCTAACAGGACCTGGGACATGCTCCTTGGTGCTAGAAGAGTGGGCAGAAGACTCTGATGGATTTTCATTGCTGGCCAACACAGAAGTGGTGGATTCAATGGGTATGTCCTTTTCATTGCCAACAGTGCTGGATGTATTTGCAAGTGCACTACCTGATTCATTGTCAGCAGACTTGCTCATTTCACTTTGTTGAGGAAGTAATGATTCGTCGGAGACACAACAGTGTCGGACTGAGACAAAGAGCTACTGTCTGAGTCAGAGAGGGACTCACTGTCACTTGCATTATTGCTGCTAGTCACAGGGATCTTAACAGCATGAATGGCATACCTTATGGTGCCCTCCGTGTGACCCCAGCAGCTGTACAGGTTTTTAAAAGGTCCCCTTACCACATTTCACTGTTGCTCTTTTGCTGTTTGTTGAATTTTATCACGTGAAACATTTTGCTTATTTCTGCTAGCACCAGGATTACCACTACCATCAACACCTGCTCCAACACCAGCACTAGATGCTTCATCTATGTTGGTGTCAGCCATAACAGAACCAGTATACTGCAGAGAATACACCCACACAATTTCTGTGTAAGAAAGCAACGTGATCTATGATCACTGGCTACAACCCAAAATTTTATTTTGGCTATGTGACACTGTGATGCAGTGGACTGAAAGTAATTGAAGAATATGACGGTTTGCAACTAAAGGATCCCAGGTTCAAGGCTTACAGAATGATTGGGCTGCTGGCATAGGCATACGCATAGCAGTGAAGGGGCCAGCAGCAGGGTGATGGGCTGACCACAAGAGATGGAGTTACACACAAACCGAGGAAAGAGATTTTCTGTCTCCTCCTAACAGGAAATATATTTCTGGGCTTCTGTCATGCATTTAAGGATAATGCCACCACATGACAACTGGCCACTGGGCCTCTCTCTGTAACACACACTGGTAGGGTACAGTGCAGTCAAAAGGCACACAGCAGATGGGCTGACCACAGGAGACGGAGTCACACTCACACACACATATACAACCCAAGGAAAGAGATTTTTCTGTCTCCTCCCAACAAGGAAATATATTTCTGGGCTTCTGTCATGCATTTAAGGATAATGCCACCACCCGACAACTGGCCACTGGGCCTCTCTGTAACACACACTGGGTAGGGTACAGTGCAGTCAAAAGGCACACAGCAGATGGGCTGACCACAGGAGACGAGTCACACACATATACAACCCAAGGAAAGAGATTTTCTGTCTCTTCTCCTAACAGGGAAATATATTTATATGCTTCTGTCATGTATTTAAATATAATGCCACCACACGACTGCCCAACAATGGGCTTCTCACAGTAACACACAATGGGTAGGGTACACAGTCAGCAGCCGCAGCAGGGTGATGGGAACACCACAGGAGAATAGAGAGATACAGTGTAATGGAGTCACACACACAACACACAAGTAGGGAGTACTGGTAAAAAACCTAAAACAGCCTGGTGTTGTTCTAGCAGGAATTTTATAGGGTGGAATAGAAGAACGCCAGCAGCACAGTACCACAGAATCCCTCCCTCCCTGTCCACCTGATTATTTTACTTTGTTTTGTGGAGTAGGGTATAAAGTAGTAAGTAAAAATAAAAAAATGCCATCAAATTCAAATGTTTCAACTTCTCAGAGACTCACACATTAAAGTTAAACTTAATTTCCTCGAGTCACAATCTGTTTGTTTTAATTTCTTCACCCTCCCCAGCCATCTGACGCCCTTCTTCCCGTGTGAAACAACTACACCATGCAGAAAATAAAGTTTTGAACTGTTGTTTGAGACTACGATAAAATTCTCTCAGTTTCACTCAAATACTCAGCAACTTTAACTTCCTTCCCTTGCTCTGTCCGCTCATCCTGAGGCTGAGCTTTCACCAACTGTTCCTATGTTCAGGCCCTTCTTTCCTCGGTTCCCACTCCCAATCCCAACCCTGAGTCCCCCGCCCCTACCTTTAGTTTTCACCCAAACCCACCCCTTAGCTTTTTATTTATTTTTAGTTTGCCCAATACACACACAACGATTTTAATTAGCAAGCAATTGCCAGAGCCAGAGAGCAGAGCTAGCCCAGACAGAGGGTGAGGATTAGCACAAGCTGCTGCAGCCTGCAACTCCTTTATGGCACTGGCTGGGTAATGAATGGAGCTGCAACCCCATGCCAGTTTATGTGCTCCACCACCTGACCGCAGAGCAGATGGTCAGGTGGTAACACGGACTGTGGGATGAAGTACGCAGGCGCAGTCCGACTCCAGTGCAGTCCACATCAGCCCCCACAAGTTTGTGCATGCTGCCATCATGCACCCATGACCCTTCCTTCATTCCACCTCCTTTCTGCCTCCTGTGACACTGTGCTGCCTCCCAATCCCATCCTGCTCCTTCAACCTCTCTCCGTCCGTCCCTTGGAGCCGATACTGGGCTAGGCAAGCTTGCGTTATGGTTACGCTAGATTGAACCTGCTTACACTCTACTAGTGTTCGAAGTTCTGAATTAGAACTCGAACACCAGGGTTCATGATGGGTTCAATCTTTTCCGAACTAGTTCTGATAACCCTAGCCTGAAACAATACTAACTGATTTTGAGCAGGCTGCCATAAAGGGATTCATGCTGGCCTTTCTGACTGCTAAAATGCGTGGTTGTTTTTCACCTATGTCAAGCGTTAGGAGAAAAATACAGGATATACCGCATTATGCCAACAATATACTACAGACTCGGATTTTGTATTACATGTACGATATATACCTGCCCTTGCATACATCCCACTTCAAGATGTCGTATCAACATTTGATGGACTTTTGCAATATGACTTTTACACCAGAAATACATAACTCATTTCACCCTTGATTGACTATTTTGAGGACACCTGGTTAGGTAGGCCACTAGCCAGGGGTGGAAGACGGCACCAGTGTTTGCAACTGACATGTGGAACTGCAATGATGCTGTGCAACAGGATTTGCCCCAACAATTAATTCTGTTGAGGCTTGGCATTGGAAATGTAACCACTTTGTGGGGCTCTCCATCCTTAGATTTGGAGGTTTCTGGACTTTCTAAAATCAGAGCAGCATTTCAATACAACCGTCATGGAGCAGATGATAGCATGTACAGCAGTGTCTGAAACATGCAAGAAGTACAAAGATACAGCTCGCAGAATCGCAGACATTGTGGCACAGTATGAATGACCCACACAGGATTTCTTGATGGGAGTTACTTATAACTTCCAGTTGCAGGCGTGAAAATGTCACACAGCTTGTAGGAGTACTAACATGATTAATTTTACCCAAATGTCCTCAGTCCCAGTTTGAATGATTAATAAAGTTTTGGCAAAGATAAGTTACCTTTTCTTCATTTTGCTTGGATTTGGGATTGGTGTGGGACTGGGAAAGGATAGACTAGGCAGGGTTCACATGATGACTGAAGGTAGGAACTAAATGTTGCATTCCCAGGGACAACTATAGATGAAACACTGACATGGTATGACTATGCAATCACTCCTCAGTTTGCCAATTTGTTAGCACTCTACCCACTCAGAATAAGAATAAGGCACGAGGCACCATGCGACATTGTACATTATGTAGCAGCGCTATTAATGCGAAGCTGTTTTGTATATGCACTACATTTACTGTGCTAATAACACCATGCTATTTTGACATGGAACCGACTTGGACGAAGGAGTTGATCCAGGACAAGTTAGTTGAGGTAGACAGCATCAGAGGTGTACGAGAGATGGGGGTAATTAAGGGGCCATCCTTGAGGTATCTAAGTTATGCACAAGAATGGTAACCAAAAGAAACATGTACATGTAAGACACCAAAATGGTCTCCAAAAGGGTTAGGGAAACAGTGAGGGCCAAATAATGGCCTTCACAAGGAAATGCAGGGAGAGGAATAATGGGAAGAATTCCAACTGAAAAATAAGCAAATCAAGAGGGCAGTTAGGGAAGCAAAAGCAGATACCAAGCTGCATATCGGGAGGGGTCATTGGAGGAAGCAGTTCTTCAGGTATATTAGAAAAAGAAAGACAGAAAGAATGGGGACTTGCTCAGTTATTCGAGAGAGAGAAAGGGTACTAGAGGAGGACATGCAAAAGGCAGCCATCAATAATGATTATTTTTGCTCGGTATTCACAAGGGAGGAAAGCAGGCCTAAGCCAGAAAGTGGCATCAGGGTGGTTATGAAGGAGGTCCTGGAGATGAGGCAGCCAGTATTTACCAGCAAAAGGGTCCAGAAAGGGCTAGCTGCCATAAAGATAGATACAGCCCTGAGGCCTGATGGGATACATCCAAGTGTACTCAAGGAACTGGCAAAAGAACTGGCTGAACCACAGGTAAGGCTATTCAATAGCTCGTTACAGATGGTGGTAGTTCTGAAAGACTGGAGGGTAGCAGTTTTCCACTCCATAAGGGGGGACAAGGAGCAAGTTTTTTAAGTATGTTATTAGAGGAGTTTGTGTAGGGGTTTATTTATTTATTCGGTTAGGTTTAGAGGTATTTATCTGGTTTTAAGTAAGATTCTGTCTATTCTGTTTCATTTTATAATATCGTGTGTGTTTTGTGATATATTATTGATTTGCTGAGAGGTGCTGCTTAGGTCACACAGATGTGTTGGAGGCCTACCCCTCTGATTGTCGCTATCAGCCTCTGCTCTCCTTGCCCTCCGCCCTTTTTCCTCCCCTCTTGAGTTTACAACTTACCAGTGCTGTAGGGTGCTGGATATTGTGCATAGGAGAGGGAGGGTGCACAGCGGAGGGTGAAAGAGGGGGCCATCGCGATCAGGGTGGTAAGATCCAGAAGACTCTCTGGAAGAAATGGAACTTAGAACATGGCTCACCATGTCTGGTTTCCATACCCAAGGGCACTACTAATTGTGATAGGCAGGTGGTTGGGCAGCCTGAGAGGTTCATCCAACTTGGCGGTGTTATGCAATGCCGGGTCCATTTAAAACAAGACTGAATTATTGCAGATCTTGTTGAAATGGTGGACCTGGCCTGCATCACTGAGACCTGGCTGGATGAGAACTCTGGCCCCATTTTGAGGCTGCAACTCCAGCTGGGTACTAGTGATACACCGCCCGAGATTGGATCACGGGGGTTACAGTCTGCTTTAAGACCCAACTTAACCTCACGAGTGTACTGGTTGAGGAGACTGAGTCATTTGAGTGTACCATAGTAGCAGATGTAGGTTGTCGGATCACCCTCATCTACCATCCACCCAGAGATGAGAAGCGATTCCTTCAGGAATTTGCGGACTTCATCACAACATGGCGTTCATGTTGCCCAAGCTGCTGGTCCTGGGCGACTTCAATACCTGTATCAATGACGAACCTCGGAATGTGGACAACACTTCCTCCAGTTGATGACATCACTAGGCCTTACACAGATAGTTACCACTGCTAATCATAAACACAGTCACTCCCTTGACTTAGTCTTCCTCCTGGGGATCAAGCCTCTGATCTGAGGGTGGAACCAGTTGGGTGGTCCGATCACACACTGTGGGGTTTAGTTTTAGCACCCCCTCGTAGGCCTACCCCTGTGGAGATGGTCAGGTACCGCCTTTACGGGATGTAAGTTCTCAAGGCCTAGCGGTGGTGCTTGACCTATCATCCCTCACAGTGCAATGACCCAGAGACCCTCATGATGGCTTATAATTCAGCCATTTTGGTAGTCCTGGATGTCATTGCTCCAGTCCGTGTTCATCCTCTCTCCCTTGACCTCAATCACCATGGTTTGATGGGACTTTGAGGGAGATGCGATGACTAGGATGAAGGTTATGTTGCTGGCGAAATCTGCCCTGGATGCCGACCACCTTAGATTGATGGACCATTATCAAGTCTATCAATCTGCAATCACCCGTAAGAAGGTAGAGCTCCTGTCTGAGAGATTGTGGCTGCTCAGAATCGACCAGCTCAGCTGTTTCGAACTGTGGACAGACTGTGCAACCAGCCTGTCTACAAGTCCGAAAGCTTTTTCACAAGTCAAGTGTGATGAACTTGCTCAATTCTTTGCGACTAAGGTGGCTGACATCAGGGCAGCACTCCAACCAGCACACTCTATGGGCATTGCTTTGGATCAGCATGAGGCCACTGCTCCTTTGCTTTCCAGGAGTATCTTCGACTGATCGGAGTTCATGAACGTCATGTGGATCATCCAGAGGTGTGCCCTATGTGCTGTAGTTTGGACCCAGGACTAACTTCCCTGATTTTGGGTTGTATGGATTCCATTGGTCCGGTTCTAGCACGGATAGTCTGGTGCTCCTTGAAACAGGTGAGTTTCCTAGCTCCCTGAAAGAGGCGTGTGGTGTCACCACTCTTGAAGAAAGCTTCTAGAACCCAGACTGCCATGCAAACTACAGACCAATCTGTAACCTTCCCTTTTAGGAAGGTGATTGAGAAAGTAGTGGCTGCACAGCTGGAGGACCATTTGACCATCCATGACATCTTAGAACCCTCGAGTCTGGATTTCAAAACAGACATAGTACTGAGACAGTGCTGGTTCGGGTGCTCAAAGATCTCCTTATGGCTAGAGATCAGAAGAGCCATTCCATCTTGGTTCTTCTGGACCTCTCATCAGCGTTTGACACTGTGGACTATGGGGTGCTACTGGACCATCTGAGATTCATCTGTGGACTGTCAGATACAGTCCTTGGGTGGTTTACATTGTTCCTCATGGGAAGAACTCAGAGAGTGGTGTTCGGGTTTATTCCTTGGACCCAGTTTCTCTGTTATGTGGGGTACCTCAGGGCTCAGTGTTGTCCCCATGTTGTTTGTGATGTATATGCTACCCTTGGAGACATTGTAGAAGGTATGGGCTGAGGTTTCACTGCTATGTTGCTGATGATACCCAGCTCTACCTTTCTTTTGCACCTGACCAGGATGGAGCTCTCTTGGTCTTTATAGCTGTCTCACAGAAATCCAGGAGTGGATGGATTGGTTGAAGCTGAACTCAGAAAAGACTGAGGTGCTGGTTGTGGACCCAGGTCGCGGATAGGGGTTGGGGGTTGGTTTACCCTCTGGACTCTTTCTTGGGGCTTATCACTCCCGACTTCTGAACGGGTGTGAAACCTGGGGTAATTTTTGATGAAGGGCTGACCCTGCATTCGCAGGAATAATCTGTCATCAAGTCTTCCTTTACCATCTAAGGAATATCTCCAGGATTAAGTACCTAGTTCTGTCTGGTGACTTTCCTACTCTGGTTCATGCCTTTGTGTCCTCGTGCTTAGATTATTGCTGCTCCTCTACCTAGGGCTATCAGGGTGGAAATCCATTGCCTGCAGCTGGTGTAGAACATGGCGCCTTGGCTTTTGACAGGATCATCTCGGTCCTGTCATATTTCGACGGTGCTGCGTAGACTGCACTGGCTGCCTGTACAGTGGTGGATTACCTTTAAAGTCAGTCTTCTGACTTTAAAGCCCCTACACAGACTGGGCCCGGACTACCTGAAAGAGTTTCTGGTCCCCTACTGCCCTGGGCGATCACTCAGCTCAGCCGATGAGGGGTTGCTAGAGATTTCAAGGGTGTGTTTGAAATTTTCTGGGGCAAGAGCATTTATGCATGCGGCCCCAACCCTTTGGAATTTCTACACCATCAGTTATGGAGTGCAGGACCATGGAGGGATTTAAGCAAGCTCTCTAAAACTTTTTTATGGCACCATGCATTCGGTGAGTGATGGTATGATGATACTACTGATTTTATATCATGTATGTTGTTGATGTTTGATTTATGTTTTTAAATCTGTTAGGCACCTTGGTATTTGAAAGGCACCATAAAAATAAAGATTATTATTATTATTATTAAATGTTTAGCAGCTTGCTGCACTTGTGCCTGACAGTAAGATCACATGTTTAGTGGTCTAGCTTTGCAGTGCAAATCACAGAACTGCGCAGGAATCATGACACAAAGTCTCAAGCGTGCTTTGAAAATCTCTCTCATTATCATTAACAAGGTCTAACTCAGCAACCATTAGGGCTAGAAACATCTCTTTTAATGAAAGCTTGATGTCAGGTTGATATGGATACATCCGACTGATACGCTTTCAATGATCCATCAGTATACTGTACTAGAAATGCACTTTCGATATACTGATAATGAATTTCAAAATATTTACAGAAAGAAGTAGATTTTGTAACAATCTAGTGGAGATATACTTACACTATTCTGATACAATAATAATGGGCTCTATGAATTATATGGCTTGCTCTGTGCCAGAAAAGGTCTGTATTGAGCCATGCAGCTGCACACTGTGCACCCAGTTCCAGATGGATATGCTGGGCCTGGATTCACTATTCCCGCAATGTGTGGCTGCATAGCTCTGCACAAAAGGAGGTGCTGTCTGGAGGAGTGATCTTAGACCAGACTCTGGGCTTTCTATTGGAAACTGAAGCCGGCCCTAGTAGAGCCTCCTCTCGCAGGAGAGGGGATTATAGGATATGGCAGACAGTGTAAGGACTGTCATTTCCCTTGCAACACAGCTGCAGGTTTTTGTGCTTTATAAAATATTCCCAGCAGCCATCATCCTCACCCCAGCCCTCAATGATGGGATGAGGGCTGAGGGCCATGCCAAAGGGCACTCCCAAGTCATCCAGATGCCTCTCAGGGGAGCACACCTGTTGCAGCAGCCCACTGGCTGGTGTAAAACTATCCCTTGTCAGTGGGCTGGCAGAGCATAAATGGCATCTTTCATGCCACTCTCTGCCAGACCATCACTGGCACACTAATCTTTCCGACCCCACCTCAGACTGGCCACACACTGGTGCAGGTGCAGTCATGGCTGGGACATGGGGCAATGCAGCACGGGAGGGTGTTAGTGCATCTGCAGGTGTTCATAACACCCAGTATGCATGTAACCCAACCTTACATGCTGCATGACATAGCACATAGGCCAAAATACATTAGTGAATGGGTGAATGGGGCCCATTATACATGCACTACAGAGTAACATTTAAACAAAAATTAAGACAATTTTAAATCTTTTCAGATCTAGTTATACTAATTAGTGATACAGTATCAAACAGTAAACATTGATATATGAATAGTATGAATTTCATTACATACTGAGAAAGTGTGTTATATAGTAGACATCCTATGGTACTAGTGGTACTCCATCAAGGAGAACCACAACCTTTTCTTTCTAGTTTATGATTAGCTTCCCATTTTATGTTTGCTTGCCGCATGTGCAAGAAACATAGTGCACGATCCAAAATGCAGTGCAGTACAGTTGAAAGGAAAGCACCGCTTGAGTGAGCAGCACCCCTCCCACACACGCTGGCACGCTGAATTGCTTGCTCCTAGGGCTCCCTACCTCCCATGTACACACTGTATGGCTGATGGGGGTGCCCACCCCTCAGCTCTACTGTTCCCCCGAGTCTGTAGCGGCCGACGGGGGTGCCCAACCCTGGCAGCCTCTACTGTCCCCCCCAGACTATCGGGTGCCATGCTGGGAGCCCACCCCAGCATGGCAACAGGTCCTATGGCCGATAGGGGTGCCCAATCCCCATCGGCTCCACTGCCCCCAAACAGCCTTCCAGCTGCCATGCTGGGAGCCTACCTCAGTGTGGCAAATGTCCTGTAGTCCAAAAAGGTCTTCACCCCCTCCCACCCGCGCCACCCACTGTGCACCCTGTCTCCCCACACCCCACCTCTCCCACATACTCACCTCCAGAGCTTGCACGATAATATTTGGTGGACCAGGAATATGTCTGCACTCTTCAAAGCCGACACGCAACTGAGAAAATGCCGGTAAGCTGTATAATGTAATGAATAGGGTTTTTCAACTTTGCTGCATATCTCAGGCATTTTTTGAATTTTGGCACCAAATTTTCAACATGGGTTTTGGGACCCTCCTCATGAATTCTGTCACTGTCTTAGTGTTAATCAGGCCCAAAGGGTGATTTCTCAGTCACTGCGAAAATCACCTTTCAGGACTGATTAATGAAATGACAGTGCCAGTGTTCATAAGATGGGCTCTCAAAAGCCTATGTTGAAAATTTGGTGAAAAAATTCCAAAATGACTGTTTTATGAGTGTGCATTGCGCTGTTCCTACACACATGCTCGTAAGTTCACGAATTTTCAATATTTCACCCGGATTTTCAACATTGCCATCTGACCACACTTCCTTATGAGTAGCACAGCTGTCATTTTCACATCTCACCCAAAATGTGTTTCAGGCATGTAGCGCATAATGGCGCAGTCGGTGTGCAAATCAATGTTCAGGACACATTAAGAAAATCACAGTGACACTGCTCATGAGCAGAGGTGTTAAAATGGCTATGTTAAAAATTTGGTGAAAAACTTCCCCAAAATGACTATTTTTACGAGCATGCGCTATGCTGTTCCTACGCATGCTCATAAGTTCGACAAATTTTCAATATTTTCACTAAGATTTTTACATTGCCATTTTACCACACCTTCTTATGAGCAGTACAGCTGTCATTTCTCACTTCTCACCCAAAATGTGTTTCGGCGCATGTAGCGCACAATGGCACAGTAGGTGTCTTGAACTCAGTGTATGGACACATTAAGAAAATCACAGTCACTGTTCATGAGCAGAAGTGTTAAAATGGCTATGTTAAAAAATTTGGTGAAAAAAATTCCCCAAAATGACTGTTTTATGAGCGTTTGTTGTGCTGATCCTACGCATGCTAATAAGTTCTCAAATTTTCAATATTTTCACTCCAGATTTTCAACATTGCCATTTTACCACACCTCTTATGAGCAGTCAGCTGTCATTTTCACATCTCATCCAAAACATGTTTCACTCATGTAGCGCACAATGGCGCAGTTAGTGCAAATCAATGTATGGGACACGTTAAGAAAGTCACAATGACATTGCTCATGAGCCGAGGTCTTAAAATGGCTATTTTGAAAATTTGGTGAAAATTCAAATAACGGTGTTATGAGTGAGCATTATGCAGTTTCCATGCACCCTCATAAGTTCATGAATTTGTAATATTTTCAGTCCAGATTTTCACCAGTGGCATTTTTCCACACTTCCTTATGAACAGTACAGCTGTCATTTATAACAACATGGCGAAATGTGTTTCACACTTTCAGCACAGAAATGCATGGTCGCTGTGGGAAATCATTGTTCGGACAGATAAAGAAAATCACAGTGACACTGTTCATGACCGGAGGTCCCAAAATGCCTGTGTTGACAATCTGCTGTAAACAATTCCCAAACTAATTACATTATAGGTCACGCTGTACGGTTTCTACGCACGCTCAGGACTTCACCAGTTTTTTAATATTTTACTGCAGATTTTCAACATTGCCATTTTTACACCTCCCCATGAACAGTACAGCTGTAATTTTCACATCCTGTTCAGAATGTGTTTTTGCACCTGTGGTGCTAAATGCCGTAGTTGCTGTGCAAAAGCAGCTTTGGCTAACAAACTGATATTGCCACTGTTCATGAGGTGGGGGTCACAAAAACCCATGTTGAAAATTAGATGAAAATACCAACGAATGCCTGAGGCATTAGGGTTTCTGACATAACACCACCTCAGAGAATGACAGGCATCAGGGCTGTGACTTGGGATTGTCACCTGCAATGCTCATACCATTCCACCCCCACCCACACCCTGCAGCCACCGAGAGGCATCGAGTGTGCCTTGGACTCTTCGGCCCCAAAGTTCACCCCATTCTCCCATACCGCACCCATCTCACAATATTTCCTGATGGAATGGGGTGATAAGGGCCAAAGATCCCACAGCCACGGTGACACTTGTCGGTGTCTGCACGGTAGGTGGTGGTGAAATGGCATGGCCAGTTATGCCTGATGACCCAAAGGCACACCCCAATGCCTGTCACTATCTGCAGGGTGGTGATGGGTTGGCTTCAGTTCAGTACTTCACCGCCATTCCTATTATGCAGCTCTGTAACTTCTACACTACCACTGCCAATGCCAGCAAGCAAACATTCGGCATTGACAAATGCTTGTTATCTTTGCTTGCAAAGCATGCAAATATTTTGGTAAGTCTAAGCTGTGAGAGGCACTTGGAGATGTGTCCCCTCCACCTATCACAGCTTTAGAATACTGGACCTCCCTAATTCTGCCCTCTCCGCCTTTCTCATCCTTTTCCCTTTGAAAACCATACCTAATCACAATGCTGGAAATGCAAAGTGGAAAAGAGTTTCCTTGTGCAATTCTTAATTCTTGCTTGAAACCTTTCCTTGATTTTTTGTTCCACATATGTGCTACTTCTTAGTACTTTTTCTCATGGAATGGCAGCGTGTTGCACAACCCATATCATTTGTATACCCATGATGTAGTGCTTGCAACTCATGGAATTAATGTATTTTCATACTGTGGTTACAAGTAAAACATATGTTCTAACATGTTGTTATGCTCATGGCTTAGCTTAGCTAAGAAGCTGCAAGTATTTCTGCTTACCTGTACATTGAAAGTAAAGCCTTTTGCTCCTTATAACATAAGCAAACAATTCACATTTCATATACACCAGTATAGCTGATTTCTGTCAATGGGTTTAGACATGGAAACAGAGAATTTCATGGCAGATAAGGACTGCTGGACTCACCCAGTCTGTCCATTGTTTACCTGCCTGACAGGCGTGAGCTACAAGGGTGCAGGAGGTGCAGTGGCACTCAGGCCTATGAGGTTTGAGTGGCTCAGATCATAATTTTGATATTTATTCAAAACTGAGAGGGGCCCTGTAACATAGAAACATAGAAACATAGACTTTGATGGCAGATAAGGACCACTTGGCCCACCCAGTCTGCCCATTCCTTGCACCCAGGCCCTCTGGGAATTTGCTATGCTACTGTCCCCAGAGCCTACTTGATCTCTGGCTCCTCCTGCCTCATTTCCACTAAGATACGGTACCCTTATGCTTATCTCATGCACTCTTAAATCCCATCACTGTTTTCTTCCCCTACTATCTCTGCTGGAAGACTGTTCTAGGCAACCACCACTTTTCAGTGAAGATGTATTTCCTCACATCCTTCTGAATCCACCACTCTCCAACATCATAGCATCTACAGTTGTTCTTGAGCACCTTTTCTTCTGAAAATGCTTCCCTGTACCTTATTTACTCCTATGAGGGTATTTAAAGATCTCTATCATATTCCCTCTCCCTCCTCTGTTTAGGGGGCACATGTTGAGGTCCTTCAGTCTCTCTTCATAGTGCTTGATGCAGACCCTGCACCATTTTAGTTGCCCTCCACTGGACATCCTCCACTCTGTCTGTGTCCTTCCTGAGATGTGGTCTTCAGAACTGGACACAGTACTCCAGGTGGGGTCTCACCAGCAATCTATACATAGACACATAGAATTTGATGGCAGATAAGGACACTTGGCCCACCCAGCCTGCCCATTTCCTACCTACAATGTCACTACAGACCCTACATGGTCTCGGGCTCTTTTCTCCTTCCTTTCCACTGAGGTTTCTATGCCTATCCCATGCATTCTTGAACTCTGCCACAGTTTCTTACCCCACCACTTCTGTTGGAAGACTGTTCTGGGCATGTACCACTGACTGTGATACTTCTTCACATCTCTCCTGAATCTACTCCTCCAGCTTCATTACATGTCTCCTTGTTCTTGAGTATTTATTATCTGGAAAATACTCCCTCCTGTACCTTATTTACTCCCATGAGGTATTTAAAGGTCTCTGTCGTATCCCCACTTTCTCCTCTCTGTCTTCCAGGGTGTACATACTGAGGTCCTTTAGTTTCTTCACATAGGACTTCAGATGAACAGACTGCACCATTTCTGTTGCCATCCACTGGACAGCCTCTACTCTGTCTATGTTCCTCCAGATATGTGGTCTCCAGAACTGAACACAATACTCTAGGTGGGGTCTCACCAGTGGTCTATACAGAAGCAACACCACCACATCCTTTCTACTGGTGATATCCTCCCAAGCATCCCAGCATCCTACTAGCCTTCTCAACTGCCTTGTCACACTGCCTGGTCACCTTTAGGTCATCAGATATGATCACCCCCAGGTCTCTTTCCTATTTGGTGGTCGTCACTACTTCTCTACCCTTTTTGTATTCTGTTTCTGGGATTCTGTGCCTCAAGTGCATGATTTTGCACTGTTTCACATTGAAAGCCAGCTGCTGTGACCTTGATCTCTCCTTGAATTTTCTCAGGTCTTTACATAGTCTTTTCATCTGCTGTGGAGTGCCCACCATTCTGAAATATAAGTAGGACACATACACTGCCTCACATTGATCTATTTCCCTGGTCACCCAATCAAAGAAATCTGTCAGATTTGTCTGACATGACCCCATTAATCCATGCTGCCTAAGGTCTTGTGACCAGCTGGATTCAAGATATTCCACAATCTTTTCCTTTAGCAGTGACTCTATTTTTCCAACCACCAATATCAGGCTGACTGGCCTATAGTTATCAGCCTCCTCCCGGTACCACTTTTGTGAAGCAGGACTACATGTGCCCTCCATCAGTACTGTGTAATCTCTCCTGTTTCCAGTGAGTTGTTAAAAAACTGTCAGAGGTGCAGCCAGTACCTCCCTCAGCTTCCTCATTACCCATGGGTATACCCCACCTGGCCCCATAGCTTTGTGCACTTTCAGATTTGTGTGTCCCTTCAGGACTTTCTCTTCTGTAAAAGGACCTGTGTTTAGCCTCTTCCTCCAGTACCCCTGTTGTTTTGATGTGGCCTCATCCCTTCCCCTTCCTCTGTGAAGCCTGAACAAAAGTATTTGTTCAGAATATCTGCTTTTCCTGATCCTTATCTGCACAGTCCCCACCTGCTCTTCTTAACCTCACAATCCCTTTCCTAGTCTTCCTCTTTTTAGTTATGTACCTAAAAATGTCATGTCCCCTTTCTTTACCCCTTGGGCTATCCTTTTATCAGTTTTTGCCTTTGCATTCCTTGCCACATTCCTGCCTCCTTCTGCTTCTCCTGATACTCCTGCATCATGTTCTCGTCTCTCTGTGTCTCTTTGTACAATTTAGATGCTACACTTTCAGCGTTACCTTTTCAGTCGCTATGAGAACCATATTGGTCTCTTTGTTGCTCACTTCTTTTCTGCAGAGTTTTGTTGCCTTTACTGTGCCTTCCCTTAGCTTAACCCACTGTTCCTCCACCCCACCCAGCCTCCCACTCGTCATCTCTGAGATATTCACCTATTTATTTTAAATCTGCCATCCTGAAGTCCAGGACCCTCATCCTTGTGTGGTTCACTTTCACTGCTATCCTTATGTCGAATCACACTGTATAATGATCACTGGTCCCCAGGTGGCCTCCCATTTGACATCCGTAATACTGTCCCTGTTAATAAGCACCAGGTTCAGTATTACCCCATACAAGTGGACTCACTGACTAGCAACCTGAGAAACACCCCCAGCAGGGAGTCCAGAATGCCCCTGCTTCTGGCTGAAGCAGCTGGGAGGCTCCACTCTATATCTGGCAGACTGAAGTCCCCACCAGCAGCCCCTCCCCTTTTCTGCCATCTTGCCATTGACTTCCACCAGTACCTTCTCTCATTTCTCACCCTGTATTAGAGGTCTGCAGATCACACCCATGGGAATACTGGCTTTGTTTCCCATCTCCAGAGTGACCAACACTACCTTCAAACTCTCCATTGCTTCCTAGGTGTCCCGTGTCTCTGTTGCTTGATACCTCCCTTACATACAGCACCATCCTTATTCCTTCCTCCCCACCCTAGTCTTGTCTTGCTGGAGTCAAGTTCAAGTTCAAAGATTATTTATTTATTTTATTCTTATGTATTTATTATTGTGATCTTAGATTAACACCTTTGAGAACAAGCTAATTCCAATAGGTTCCACATCAAGTAAAACAATTACAGTGACAACAATTGGTTTTACAATTAAACAGGTAATTCAAAGACTAGACATACAATGCTATATATTACAGAACTACAGAACAATAGACAGAATAGGAACAATGCAGGCAATGTACAATATATGCCAATATTTCAAGGAATGGACAGGGTGAAAAGTAAATGGTATGTGTGCAGGGTGAGAGATACTTTGACGAGGGCCTCATCAATAGAGGGCCATGGGAGTGAACAGGTATGTGTACAGGGTGAAGAGATACTTCAGCTCAAGGAGCCTTATCAATGGGGGTCAGGGAGTGAGACTATCTCTGAAATTGTCACAGTGACTATCAAGTAGGGAGGTAGTTAGGAGGGTGTGTAAGGGTGGACTAATGAGAGAGAGGGGTGGGGAGAAATAGCATGATTGTGGAGGAACAGGTGGGGTAAGCTGGAGGAGGTGAAGGATTCCAAGGGAGTTTCTGGCAAGTTCAAATTATCTACAGGAATCAGGCAGAATTTTGCTAGGTAGTGGGTCATAAGATGGATGCCACGGGGTAGAGTAGGTAGGAAACTGCAGTTGAGAACCATTCTGAGTTAGTAGAGCAGTCACAGCAGGCCTTTAAAACAAGATATTTCTAAGCTTTAGTTTAAAGGGGCATAATGAAGTTACAGAAGAGATGTCTTGAGGCAGAAAGTTCAACCAGTAAGGAGCAAGAAGAGCAAAGCCCTCTGACCTAGAGAGGTGCGACAGTGAGGAACCTTGAAAACCATACTGTCAGTGCTTCTGGTACAGTGGCTATGTTCATAGTGAGTGAGGAACTTTGAACACCAGTGAAAACCAGGCATTGCCTAATCTCTTTGGCCAATAGACAGGTTTGGTACCTACGTCTGCCATTGAACTGAGTCAGTTTGCCTGTTCATGTTAATCGCAAGTGTGTGTTATCCTTGGTGAACTGGTAGCTAGCGGCATGCTTTGTTTAATGCTACTATGATACGATGATCCGTGGTCTTTGCTGAGTTATAGATTACTAGTCCATAGTCAATAAGTTTGGATCACTGAACTATGGATGGCCAGATTAATAGCCTCTGGGAGAGACTTTGCTTTGTGTCTATGAAGCATTCCAATGCACCTGTTGACTGTCTTTGCAGTATTATCAATGTGTTGTGAGTAAGACGTGGTGCTGTCCATTGTAATCCCTAAGTATTTAAAGTGTTAGACTAGTTGCAGTGGGATACCAGCCAAGTTAGTGATGTTGAGGGGTATGTATGATGCCTATTCTGGGTGCTGGAGAACAACATTAGTTTTGTTTCCATGCAGTTCAAGATGAGTTTTGAACACCAAATCATCATTCTGCATCTGAAAATGTTCTTGTAGCTTCCACGACAGGTGCTTAGAGTCAGGGTCATTCATGAATAGGACTGCGTCATGGGCATAAAGCAGAATTTGACACTGACAGATGTACGGGAGCCAGCTGAGGAATATGCTAAATAATAAAGGACCCAAAATTGAGCCTAGGGGGACCAGACTGCACAGGTCTGCTTTCAGATAGGATGTTGTCAATCTTCACTTGCTGAATGGTTAGGAAGATAACTCTTGAACCAGGCAACAGTATCACTTGAGAGGTCAATGGATGTGCGTTGTTCGAGCAAGAAGGAAGTGATTAACCATGTCAAACTCTTTTGTTAAATCAATGAAAGCAGCACCAACAAGGGCACCCTGGTCCAGAGCATTGTAAATGTAACCAGTAAACTCTAGTAATGCAGTGGTGGTGCTATGACCTTTATGGAAGCCGTAAGTTGCGGCGGGCAATGAATCTGATACTTTTCTATGTACTCAACCAGTTGATCAGCAACTCATTCTTTCTAATGCTTTGATAGTGGTGGGAGGATTGGGATAAGTCTATAATTACCTTGAGAGGTACGATCCTCACTCTTAAAGATCAGTGTGACTAATGCAGATTTCCATTTATGCGGAATTGTGACAGTTGCAGAGAGGTACTGATGATCCAAGGTTAGCGCCCTTATTTAAGGTCAAGGGAGTTGCCACCATATCCGGACTTCTCAAGAACCTTCAGGAAGTATTTCCTAGCTTAACTCATTGTGATGGCTCTAAAGTTGTGGGTGAGTGGTGGCAGTGTTCCAACCTGGTACTGTGCCCTTGGTTGTGGTTGAGGAAGAAATCAGGGGTAGAACACCACTCAGGTCTGAAAAGGCTTCATTAAAAGTATTTGTTATGGTATATGGATCCTATGTGTGCCCAGTGATTTCTTTCAGGTTAAACCAGAATTTTGTCCATCACTCCATGATCTTGTAACAGCATCCTTATAGTACTGTTTTTGCAGCACATATGGCCCTAGTGCAGTCATTTTAGGCTGCTTTATAAGCCGGATGTCGGCTTGTTTGCCTGAGGCTCTGGCTCGATGCCAGAGGTGGTCTTTGACTTCAAATGCTCATGGAGTTCGGGAGAGAACCACAGGTTAGTGTACCTTTGATCTTTCATTTTGATCAGAATATGTCTATCGTGACATTGTATTGGACTGATGAATAAACTGGTCAAGAGCGGAGTCAACCATGCAGGAGGAGTAGACCAGGGACCAGTCCTGGTGGTGGAGTTCTGCTTTAGCAGATCAAGATGGCTATGTCTAAGGACCCTGTTAGTAACAGTTCTAGCAGGGGTTTAGAGTATTATTAGACCATTGAAAAGGACAGAAGAGTGGTCACTACAGAGACTGGGGAGTACAGCTGTATTGGAAATATGTTCAGGGTGGTTAGATGGTACCCAGTCAATTAGGTAGATGCCCCAGTCTTGTAGTTTGTCCTGGTGGGCATGTCAATGAGCTGTGAGAGGTGAACAGCTGAGACTGCGTCCTTGTACAGGCTTGCAGCAGGGAGGATCCAATTAATGTTTAAATCCCCAGCAGTATGGTTTCCAAGTTAAGATTTAGGCTACAAGGCACTCCATGAGTGAGTCCAAACCAGTGGCCTTTGTCCAGGCAGGGATGTGGACTGTAAGGACAGTGGGTTTTGTATGTGCTCCGAGGAGCACTTTACCACAAGAGCAAGCATGTGTGCCCAGTGGTGGGCAGAGGCAGGACCAGGCTCTGAATGTTATCCCTCAGGTATATCACACAGTATATCACACAGTATATCCACAGTCACCCCTCACTTGGTTAGGTGAGCCTGTCTGTATATATTGTATCCAGGAATTGAGACTGCGATGGCTACATTTTGGGAGAGCCAAGTCTCAACTATTGATAGTATACCTGGAGTGCTGCAAAACCCATGCATTCAGGATGTTCATTTTAGGGGGAGAGTCATACGTTAATTGAGGCTAAAGTAAGTTGTCCTATCTTTCTGTAGTGGAAGGAGAATGACTGGGTGGGCCCAGGTTGGGTGGATATTGCCTGAGAGCAGTAATAGTAGAAGTGCTACAACATATATATTCTTTTAATTGCTTGTAGTAGAGTTTAGTTTGCCTTGTCTGGTTGTGGTAGATGGATATTTTTCCTGAATGCTAAAAATCCCAGGTAAGAGGGCTGGGGTGGGGCAGCCAACCAGGCTGTTGAACCATCGCCCTTTGAGTGTGTATGCCACCCACACACAGTAAATTGTGCCACTAGTACCCTAGTACTATGGAGCTAGACATATGGTGAGAGATAGACAGTAGTGAAGTACAGGGACTACAGGAAACAGAATAGGCAGGCTACTAAGAACATTGTAGCTTTTTAATAACAGACACCTCAGGAAGGAAGTATTTGATAACATACTAACATACTATTTGCCAGCAGATTAGGCCTTATGGTCTATCAAGTCTGCTCGAACCTAGATCCTTAGTTGGGTGCCGAGACCCTCCCATCCCTTGTGCTCCAGAAACCCCTATCATCCATCCCCAACCCCCGGACAGGCTATCATCTGATACATCCACTTTCTGTGTCTGTCCCACCCTCTCTTAAAGCTCTCCACTGTGGATCTCTGAACCAGCTCACCAGGCAGAGCATTCCAAGGGTCTACCACCCTCTCAGTGAAAACCTCCTCCTCTTTCCCCTCACCCTTCCACCTTCCAACTTCAAACCATGCCCTCTGGTGATGCCTCCCTGCTTTAGTCTAAAGATCCTCCATGTTTACCCTATTTATTCCCTTGAGGTACTTGAAGACCTCAATCATGTCCCCCTGTCTCTCCTCTCCTCCAATGAAAACAGGCAGAGCTCCTCAAGTCTGTCCTCGTAAGTCAAATCCCTAGACCTCGTATCATCTTTGTTGCCCTCCTCTGTACCCTCTCCAGGAGCTGTATGTCCCTCTTCAAGTGTGGTCTCCAGTACTGTACACAGTACTCAAGGTGTGGTCTAACCAGTCCATTGTACAGCGGCAGAATCACTTCCTTGCTCTAGAGGTGATCCCCTAGGATAACACCTAGTTAAGTGACAGGTCTAGACAAGGTGGAGTAGAAGCCGTAAGTAGAACCTAGTTTTAAATCAGGTGATGTGTCAGAAAAATAGAAAGATTCTTGCCCTTTGAGTAGTGCTGCTTAGGAACAGTGCCTCAAGTGGAAGAGATGTATAACTTGCAAATGAGAAAGTGAGGAGATAGAAAGTTAACAGGCAGACAAAGCTTTGCTTGCTGGAAGACCTCAGAGGGTCTCTGCTCTGTGTCTTAGCAGTATCTGCAGTTTTGGTTAGAGGAGGAGAGTGGCCGACTCTGGCACAGCAGGTGGTCTCTACAGCCAATTTAACTTGAAGCTGCAAGGGAAATACAAAGGTAGGGCATGTAAGATAAATAGTCTGGGGAGGAGGTGAGAACAGATAGCTTGCAAATAAGAGATTTAATGGAGACAGAGGCTTCCCTGCCCAAACGGTGTCTCCAAAGAAATCAGAGTAAAACTTTTTTTTTTTTAAGGCGTAAAGTTTTAAACATATTCAGTTAAGGAATTGTAAGCAGTAAAATTCATTAAAGAACTATGCAGTATCTCACTAAATGAGCAGAACAGTCGCTGTATCCAAGTTAAGAAATTCTTGTCCCTGGGCAGAAAATGCACCAAGTTTAATAGGCAGACAGAGCTTTGCTGGCTGTAAGACCTCAGAGGAGTCTCTGCTCTGTGTCTCAGCAGTACCTGCAGTTTCAGTCAGAGGTTTTATTATTACAAACATAAATATCAGGTCTTGTCATTACAAACATAAATATCAGGAAGTAAAGGTAAAATACAAAACAGAGGGGAACATACTACAATGCCTACATTCTAAAACTGAAGAACAATATCTTTAAAACATGAAATAGATTCTTAAATTTGGGCAGACTACATCATGTAATAAAACATAAAACATTCTAAAAGAAGAGTTACATTTCACTGCAAACTAACATGGGATATGGTATGTGCTAGATACAAGATATTACCTCATTGCTCTATTTCTTTATTTTAAATATGCATTTTTGTGAGATTATTTTGAGAAAGGAAACCACAGGTTCCAGTACTTTTTAGTACTTTAAATCATGATTTAAACAATAAGGTGGTTATATATTGAGGGTCCATGTCCTTGGTGGTTAGGAGTTTGCTCGGCATTTCTCAATGTTTATTATACAGTGGACACAATATTACCAAATGCGCCATGTTGTTAGTGCTGTATCCACATTTACAATTACCCTTGTTTTTCTAGTTTAAAAGTCTCTTTAGTCTTTGACTGTTGTGGCACTCAAACCTGTATTTGGTAAATATCTTTCTTCTTTGTGTCCTTTTGCATGCTTAGGTAAGGTTCAAATCCAAAATCTTATTTGCTTTTGAGAGTCATTTGCTGGTTTTACATTGGGCTCCTAGGCCTAATTTTCTTTGTTTGTGTATGTCTTTAATTCTTGATTTTATTTGGGAAAATATCAGCCTGTTATCTCCTCAGTATGTCTGCTATACAATGAAGTAGTCCATATAGTTTCAGGATTAACTCCAGGACTGATGTACTTGGAAAAATTTACACTGACTGATACATATAGCTTAGGGTTTCTTCAATGTGTTTTCTGGGTAATCTATCCCATGTCTGTAAAAAGGCCTTCAACCAGTACAGTGGATAATTTCTCTTTAACTAGGCATTCGTGGTGTTGTCCCAGCTCTGCTCTAAATAGTGTAGATGGTGCCCTTTTGGTAAACCCAATAACTTTTACAGTAGTTGTTAAGCAGTTCTCTATGTTCAACCTTTTATGTTTATCCCTATTTAGGCTCCAAATAAGATTTGGCTTTCAATGTTAGCATTAAGGACCTCGAGGCATCCTGTTATGGAATTACAACCATATTTGTAAATGAAGTTACCCATTGCTGGGAGAAATCTCTTTACCTTAAACTCAGCTTCTTTTAAATGTTTTCCCAGGTTAGGCTTTCTGTAAAATTATCCCTATATAGCAGAAACCAGTCACACTTCCAGTTTGTGTTCCTGGATTAGATACTTGTAGTTTTATTTTCTTTGCATCCCATTACCTTTGTTTTGTGTCATTTATCTCCAGGTCTACCTTCTTGCACTCAGAATAACATTTTTGCAGTGCTCTTTTAATTCCAGGTAGCTGGTTGAGAGAAGGACTACAGCGTCAGCATAGGCTAGGTATGGACAATGATAATCTCCTATTCTGGGCATGGAAGTTACTGTTGTACGTTTTGGACAGAATCTCATTAAAAAGATGTTAAAAGTATTAAAGAGAAAGAAACCTTGCTTTATTCCTCTATTTGTTGAAAGGAGTTACTTTTCCCCATAAGAGTTGTACCTTACTTGTGTCCTATTGTCCTGGTACAATCTTGTTGGAGTCAAGTTGATTATGTTTGCTGGCAAAACATGCAAACTTCTTGGTATAAATCTAAGCTGTGAGAGGGCTTTTGAGGTGCACATCACCTTCCTGTGTCACAGCATCAGAATACTGAATCTCATCCCGTTCTACCTTTCTTCTTTTCCTTTTAAAGTCCTTACCTAAATATAAGGCTGGAAAATGCAAGGTGAGTGGGGTTTCTTGTGCAACTCCTAATTCCTACTGGAAACCTTTTCTCTCTATTCATTCCACATATGTAATACATTTTACTACTTTTGTATATACTACTATTGAGTACTTCATTGCACCATGTCCACAGCTTTTTCCTGTCTGTAGGTGCCATGCCAACATCCACTAATCATTCAAGAAAATTGGCAGCAGGTGCTCAATCCTGCCACTGGTATCTCCTGCCTGACCCAGCTACTACTCAACACCAGTGGCAGGTGCTCAACCCCACTGCCAATATACCCCTCATGCTCAGCTCAGCCAGTACAGAAAAACAGTGATGGTGTCTCAGTCCTGCTGCTGGCATCATTCCACCTAATTCAGCCGGTACAGAAAAGTGGCAGCGAGTGCTTGACCCTGCTTGACCCTCATCTGACTGTGTGATTAACTGAAACTAGTGGCAGGTGCTCAGTCCAGCTACTGGTATCACCTCCCACCAGACGTCCATTTCAATAAAATCGGTAGCAAATGTTTAGTCCAGCTACTGGTATCCTCCCTACACCCAACCTATCTCTTATTTTTATTTTATTCTTTTGGTAACCAGGTAAGTCCTCTAGGCACAATTGCCTATTTTCTGGCGCAACCTGGGAGCACTGGGTTGGTTCATTGACTTGCTCAGAGTCACACAGTACACAAGTGGAGGTTGTGGGAATCAAATCCAGGCCTGCTGGATGTACCAAACTCATTCACAGCTTGTTACTCTTACTTCTAGGCTATACTGCCAGCCCTCCTGGTGCCCAATACTCATTGTCAGCTTAGACCACCCTCACCATCGTATGTGACACTGGGGTGCCAACCCCAGTGCTGCAAACAACCCCTGACACTAATAAACACAATCCCCAGTGTCATAACCTGTAAAAAAAGTCATGTCATTCATAAATGACACCTGTCATATTCATAAGGTGGTGTCATAAAAGACTATGTTAAAATGTGGGTGTCAGAATCTTAAAAAACAACAATTATGAACAAACATTTACATTTTTCAATGTTTATTTATAATGTTGCAATTTTGTTTACTTTTTGAACCTAGGTTTTCAGCATACCCATTTTCACCCATCTCATGAAAATGTAGCAGGTGTCATTTTCAGGTCCCTCTCAAAACCTGTTTTTTCACAGTCATTCAGCAAATCATGTTTTGGGTGGAATTTGATAAATTATAACTGTCATGTTCATATCATGGGATAATAAAATGGTAGCTTTAAAATTCAAGGTTACAATCTAAGAAAACAACAATGTTATGTGTGAACCTCTTCATTTCCCAGTCATGATAATTTTACCATTAAAACTCATGCTATTAATTTGTTCATTTTAACGGCTGCGCTATCTATTCCCAGCAGCTACACAGAAAATAGCAAACATTTGATTTTGGCCAATGCTTGTTCTTTATAACTATAGATATTAGCTTAAATGTGTAATAAAGAGTTTCATTCAAATTCTAGTGAAACACTTTATAACACATTTCTTATTTATACATTGAATAACACACTCAATGGTATTTGATGTGTTGTAATAACTACCCTTCAGGGTGAATGAAAGCCATCAGCTGCAGATTGTACCTCACAAACCACTAAGGGTATTAGATTATGAAAGAATCACCAGACATTCTGCTGTGCTTATTTCTTACGTAGCAAGCGGAGGGGTACCAGTACCTACTCTAGCTTGGAGGTGTTACACAGTATGCTCCTGTTTAATGAGTAGAAACCAAACAGTTTACCTTGGTGTCTTTTTTTTTATTATTGTAGAATCATGCAGCTCGCATATTTAGAAATTCCAAAACAGTAGCATTCGTAACACAACAGAGGACCCCACTGTGGTTGCAACCAGTACCCCTTTCCATACTTCCACTAACATCACCACGCCTGACGTGGTTCAGCAACAGTGCTTTGTCAGAGCTGGTGGACATCAGACATGATGTCCTTTTTAACTCAAGTTCTTAAAGGTGAACACATCCCAGAAACCAAAGTGCAACCAGCGTGTCAGTGCTCATAATAAATATGCATACAAGAAAGGATTTAAAACAGATGGTGTACAGTACAAAGACTTAGTATATCACACTAAACCCCACAGGCATCAACATTATTACAGATAAATCATACATAAACAATTAAAAAGCTGAATTACAAACTAGCAAGACAGGCTGAATAAATATGCAGGGTTACATAGATAAATAACATTAGGAACTGTCCCTCTTGTGTCACCATCGAAAAGATATGGGCACCATAGATGAGAAAGCTAATGCTATTATATAATATAGCACAAAACTTCAATTGCCAAGGATTCCAAATAAATGGTGTCACAGAAGACTGTTTAGATTTTTGTTGGTTGTCGTGATCCACATTATTTTCCCATCCTTTAGGCTAATCCATACAACAAATTCAGTAGGCTCCCAGTCTCAGCTGGGACAGCCAAAACATGTTGCATCTAGGGGAAAGCAAACAGTATTAGATTAACAAAACAGTGCTTGGCCCAGTGGTGCTGAGGGCTAAGGCGCTGGACGCCTTACCTCGCCCACACCGCAACCCATGTTTGAGAATGAGCATGGGCCACTGGAGGTCAGCAGGGAGGAGAAGGATTGAGCATCCTTAGGACTGCTCTCCTTCTCTGGGAGGGGATACCAGCCTCGGTGCACTACTGGCTCCTAGTGGCAGCTGGGAGCTTGGGGCGCTGAAGGCAATAGTAGGGGAAGCTGAGGCAGATGTTTGGAGGAACATTTACGGTAGTATGCGTTCACTCTTTGGATGTCACTGCACGTCCCTCGGTTTTGGGGAAAAGTGGAAAATGGTCCTGGCTTCAGATGGTCGGTTCCTGCAAGCGTCTCCCCATGATAGGCAGCAACACCGCACCGAATCCTAGTGTGAGGTGGGTTGAAGGATCCCTCCACTCTCCAGGGGAAAGCCGTGGGGTAGCTAGGGTTGAGCTGCGAGCGGAGGACAGGCTAGAGATCAACAGGAGGAATGGCCACCAGGGACCAAGGAGGAAAAAGAAATTAACCAAAAAAACAGTGCTTAAAGTGATTCTGCAATGTTTCGTAGATGTCTTTTTCACATAGTATGCCATTGCCATGCATGTTTCATTAGTCATTTTTATGTTTTATCAGCAATGTGTCCTCCAGTTTTCTGTGTGTGGCCACACTCCCAGAATGATGTCATGCAAGGGAACTGTCAATGTTTTACATAGCACCAAGGAATTCTGAGTAAATTATAATGTTGATGTAAATGATAGTTACTCAAAGGCGCAGTCCATTATTTTGCTGGGGGTGACTGCACCTAATACGTAGATGTACATAGCAAGGCATTGTGGGTACAATAAAGTTGATTTCAGTTCCTTACTGTGAGGTGCAATCTCATATTTCTGTAGTTACTTCAACAATAAAAGCTCTCAAATGTTTATTTTCAAAACAAGGCATTGCATATATTGTATCCAGCAGACAAGATTTCTTTACTCAGAGATGTAGTCTCCTATGTTGGTAGTGTAGACATCTGCAATACAGACTGACCAACAGAGGTCTCTGTTTCAAAACAGTGCTTAAAACGTTGTTTTCCTTGCATGATATCATGCTTGGGGTTGCAGCACTAAGAAAAAGGGTGGGTTATGCAAATGAAGCACAGCACAGAAATAAAAGCATTTATAAAACAGCACTTTTGGCAGTTTGAATGGTAGGAGATTGAATCACAACTTCTACAGGTTACTACTCCCATTTGCTGTGGCAAACCCCACAAAATCACTTTAATGTATTTAATACATAGACCAAGTTAAAGAGCAGGTGCTCAATGTTCAAAGTGTTGGGAATGATGCAAGGTGCTTGTGTCAAACAGAAATTATGCATGGGGCACCCTGTGTTGCACCTGCATCATTCCCAAGTTTCAAATGGTGTGCAGCATATCGACCTGACGCTGTGGAGAACCTTGCGCCTGCCTTGTGGCATGTTGCAGGCAGTGATATGGCACTGAGGGGTGTTGTGCCACCACATGGCTATCATATCTCCAACATTGCGCTTTTCAAACCCCTGCCATGGCCACAAACATTGCCCGGGTGTTAGACCACACAGAGTTGATCCAATGGCCCCTGCACTGCCTCTATCTATGAAGAATTGGTTGATGCCTCCATCAACAAAGTCGGTTGCAAGTTAGCACAACAATGAGTCACTGGAGTCCTTGTACCATGGCTGCAACTGGACCAAGATAGACCAGCAAGGGATCACATCATACAGCAGATGAGGTCTAAACCAGGATACGCATGTCATGGTAACAGGTCTACCACATGACATTGCAGCATACTACCATTAGAAACTCAATGCACTGTGTACAGTACATACGTGGTTGTGGACAATGTTTATCAACAGTATGAGGAGCCAGAGCCACTGGCCGGAACAGGAGGTCTGTATGGAATACAGAAGCTGTGGTAGCCACTGGGGTACTGATAAATGATGGTACATTTAAAACAAAACAAAAAGCAGATGGAAAGTAACTATTAAAATCATTAATGATTTTGCCTGGATCACATAATTCCATTCCATCCTGTGCTCTAACTGAATCTTCATCTAGGCTATGAGTTCACTGGGGTACTGCTGCCTCCATCAAACCCCTCCTGTGCTGTGATGAAGGCACAGGTCAGGAAGCATAGGAAGACCAGGAGTAGTTGTAAAATTCCACAGGTAGCAGTTTATTATTATCAACAATAGCAAATAAAACAATAAAATTGTTTAGTACAACTATTTACAAAGGCAATACAAACAGAGAAAACAAAGTCCTTCATCTGAGGGTATCTCTAATTCCAAGTTTCAGTCTCTGTCTCTCTCTAGCAAAAGCATTGCTGTTCTTTTTATAAGTCTTTGCCTGGGAACTTGTTAAGTAACATCCTGTTTTCTCAAAATATTCTTGTCTGTTTCCTTGTAGGTGCTACAAATAGAATAATGTCCCAAGCTGGCCCCTGCTGGCAGCTCTGCAAAAGTTTGTTCTGCATAGCAAGTTTAACCCTTGAGTTCCAAATAACCTTTGCAATCATTTCAACAATATAACTATATACATTTCAAACAAAGTGATCCCAGTGTCACTTAAAGATTCTCAGATAGTTTTATAACCGCAGATATGCAAGGGAAAGAAAAGACAGAAACAGCAAGTGAAGGCAGAGAGATAGAGGTGGAAAATCACAAGACCGTCAGAGTGATCAGTTCCTAGGTCTCATGAGAACATTTAGTTTTGCAACCAGACAGACAAGAGACAGAAAAGAAGAGGACAGAACAGATCTTTACATTTAACTCTTTCTGCATAACAAATGGGACAGGGTCTTATTTAACCCTGTCACATACTACCTTCTTTAAGAAGGACCCTGTTTTAAAAAAACAGGTTTCCAAAACTTTCTTCTGTTTCTTTTCTAACATTAGCATATAACCTTTTCAGTTCAGTGTATATGAACATAAGAAAATAAGAATGGTGTCAGCTGATGGGGACCATTTGATCCATCTAGTCTGCCTAAGGTGGCTACCAACCCTCCCTTTAATTGGTCAAGCCAAGCTCTCCACACTGTCTGTCCCATGCTAGTTTAAATTATCTTACTGTCTTAGCTGTCACCACCTGTGCTGGCAGGCTGTTCCATGGGTCTATCACCCTCTCTGTGAAGAAGTACTTTCTATAGTTGTTCCTAAACTTGCCTCCCACCAGACGAAATTGTGTCCCATGTCTGAGTTCCTTTGTTTACTTGGAAGAAATTCTCTGTCTTGTTTATTTCTTTGATGTATTTTAATTTTTCTATCATGTCTGCTCTGTTTCTTCTCTGTTCTAGTAAGTACAATTTTAGTACCTTGAGCCTAATTTCATATGTCTCATGGTGCAGCTCTTGCACCATTTTAGTTTCCCTTCTCTGCACTGTCTCTAATCTACTTCCTTTTTAAGGTGTGGCCTCCAGAACTGGACACAGTACTCCAGGTGTGGCCTTACCAAGGATCTGTACAGTGACATTGATTACCTCTTGCTTTCTGCTTGTAATGCCCCTTTCTATACATCTGAGGATGCCACTTGCTCTCTGCACAGCTTTTTCACACTGTTTTGTGACTTTGAAGTCATTGGTGATGAGTACACCCAGGTCGCTTCCATCTTTGTCACTTCCAATTGGTGCCCATCCAGAGTGTACTTTACCTCTGGGCTTCGCTTCATGAGTGCATGACCTTACATTTCTTGGCATTAAATTTTAACTGCCAGTGTTTTGACCATTCCTCTAATTTCCTGAGGTCAGCTACCATGCTTGTGGCCCCTCCTGTGTATCCACCCTGTTGCAAAGCTTTGTATCATCTGTGAACAGGCACCCTCTCCTCCATTCTTCTGTGATGTCACTGCTGAAGATGTTGAAGCGGACTGGACCCAGCACCGAACCCTGTGGTATGCCGCTAGTTACTCTCCTCTTGTGACAAAGCCCTGTTGACCAAGACTCTCTGCTTCCTATTCTGTAGCCAGTTCCTAACCCAGTTAACTATCTTATGCCCTAACCCTGCTTTCTGTAGTTTATTTCAAATTCCAGTGGGGATGGTGTCAAAGGCTTTGCTGAAGTCTAGGTACACCATTTCCATCTGGTCTATTGTTTTGTAACTCAGTCAAAGAAATGAGTCAGGTTTGTTTGACATGCTCAACCTGTTGGGAAGCCATGTTGCTCGGGGTCTAGTTTTCATTTTTCCTCAGGTATTCTACTATTCTCTCTTTAGTAGTGCCTCCATAATTTTTCCCACTATAGAGGTTAGGCTGACTGGGCGATAGTTTCTGGTATCCTCTCTGCTTCCTCCCTTGTGCAAGTGCACTACTGTTGCTGTTCTCCAGTCCTGAGGTACTGTGTCACTTCCAGTGATTTACTGAATAGTTCTGCTAGTGGTGCTACAATTTCTTCCCATAGCTTCTTCAACACCCTCAAGTGAATACCATCCGTCTCATTGCCTTATCAACCCTAAGTTTGTTTAGATCTTCTAGGACCCTTTCCTTGTGAAGGGCTAGTGTCAGCCTCCTTGTTATTGTATTCTGTCTGCTTTAATGGAGGTCCTTTACCACTATCTTCTATTGTGAATACAGAACAGAAGAATTTGTTCAACACCTCTGCTTTGAGTTTGCCTTCTTCTGCCATCTGGCCATCTTGTGCTGCTAATCTGTCTATTCTTCCCTTACTCTTTCTTTCTCTTTCCTCATGCACAGTACCTATAGAAGGTTTTATCTCCATCCTTGACTCCCTGTGCTATCCTTTCCTCTGTTTCCTGCCTGCCTCCCTGTGTTTGTTCCTGTAATTGTCCATGTCAGCTTCCTTCTGTGACTTTTTGTATTGCTTAAATGCCCTCTTCCTTTCCCTTATTTTTGCTGATATGTCCCTGTGAACCAGACAGGGTTCTTCCTTCTTTTGATTTGCTGATTTGACATGCACATTGTTCAGTAACTGTAGTTATGGCTCCTTAAATGTTGCCAGTCTTGTTCCAGATTCCCTGAGCTACACCCTTGGATAGCATTGATTTGATTATTGATCTAATCTCTGGAAAGTTTGCTTTACGAATTCAAGGATCTTGAGTTTTGTGTGACATATTCCTCTGCTTTGTTGATTGTTAACCAAATTGACCTGTGGTTGATGGTCCCCAGGTTGACACCCACCTGTACATTTGAAACCTTTGAGCTGTTTGTGAGCACCAGGTTTAGGGCTGCATTGTCTCTAGTGGGTGAGTTCACTAGTTGGTTGAGCCCTGCACCTTTCAGTGTGAACAGGAACTCCTACCCTTTCAGTGGATACTGTGTATGGGTTCCAATCTACATCAGGCAGATTGAAGTCCCTGACTAGTAGTAGTTCACCTTTGTCAGCCATCATTGAGATGGCTTCTAGGAGTTCTATGTCAACATCTGCTTTCAGGGATGGGGGTCTGTATACAACCGCCACTCAGATGGGGTCATTATCCCCAGCTCCCAGAGTGACTCAGAGGTCCTCTGTGTTTCTGTGTTTTCCTGGATCTCTGTTGCACTGATCCTTTCCTTTACAAACATAGCTACCCCCTACCCCTTTTCTCCTCACAGTCTCTTCTGAAGAATGTGTAACCTGGTATCGGCACATCCCAAATGAGGTTCATGGTGAACCATGTTTCCGTGACTGCAACCCAGTCTAGTTGTGTCTCTGCCAACATGTCTGTGTTGCTTGGTAGGCTATGAGTGTTAATGCACATTGCATACCATCCCTGAAATTGCCTTTATTGGGCCTGAATATGCAATATAACAAACACAGAAGTTTAAACTCACACATTTTGTTTTTAACCTTCAGAATTCTAAATTCCTGATCCATATCTTGACAGAAAGTCAGCATTGACATTCTGTTTTCCAGATTTGTGCATCACTTTAAATTTAAAAGGCTGTAGTGCCATGTACCACCGTGTGATTCTGTAATTATTATTCTTCATTTGGTTAAGCCAACAGAAAGGATTGTGATCTGTTATAAGTACAAAGTCAACTCCTAGCAAATAAACTTAAGGGATTCCATGGCCCACTTGGCGCAAGGCATTCCTTTTCAGTGGTGGAGTACCTTTCTCTCTGTCATGCAACTTCCTACTGATGTATAGAATGGGATGTTCCTTCCCATCCATATGCTGATTCAAGACAGCACCTAGGCCTACCTCTGATGCATCTGTCTGTAACACAAATTGTTTCTCAAAATAGCTGAGCAAGGGTTAGTTCCTGAAACCCTACTACATATCCCTGTTAAACATCTCCCACCAAAACTTACTAACACACTGATAGGGACATCAGTTAGAGCTCTCTCTCAGATGTATGCATTTTGTCATACAGACACATGCAGGATCCCAACCAGCCCATAGTAAAAATCCCACTTTTAAGATTGAGGCACATATATTAAGCCATCATGGATACCACAGATAAAGGAGGCCCGAGTAATTGACCTGCTGTACAATGGGCAAATTCTGCCCATGGAAGATATTATTAAAAGCTATAACCTGGGGAAACAATCAGGATTTAAGGTATATCAGCTTAGACATATGCTGGTTAAATCTCTAGTAGCCTGGTCAGTGGATGAGCAAGGTAGGTTCCTGCAACCGCTCAGTCTTATGCAGTCGAGCTGAATGCAATATCTAATATTTACAGGCAGCTTCTCCAGAGGGCATACCCAAAATAGATGACCTCTACCTACTGGACTGCTCAAGTCCCAGAGAGAATAATTAATTGGCCCAAGATATGGGCAGACACCCATAGATTTATATCCCAAAACAGGTTGAGATTAATGCAAAATCAGATTATTAACAATATGTATTTTACCCCAGTTTGATGGGCAAATCCCTCCTTGGTCTGTAGACATTGCAAGCAAGAAGAGGAGTCTCATGCATGTTTTTGGGGTGCTAAATGATATCCCCACTTTGGTCCTTTATGAAGCAAAAGGTTGACCCATTATTGGGGTGGCGGAACACATAGAACCTGCAGGCTGCCTAATTGGGTATTATTCCCACACATCAGTTCTTGAACGGAAATATCATCAGGCACTAATAGCCATGTCAGTCAAAAATTAATACTCTGTCATTAGCTAGACACTGAGACTATATCTTACTCAGAATGGCTGCAGGAACTCCTAGCCAATCTGTCAGTAGAAAAGATCATTACTAGGGTTAATAACCAATTACCAAGGTATGAAAAGGTGTGGAGCAAATTGCAAACCTTATACTCCATATAAAGGGGTGCATATGATTTTGGTTAGTGCACCATCCTTAGTATAAAATGCTGATACCATGGGGGGATTGTTTTCTGTATGCTTGTCTATGTCAGAGCAATTTTGTGTATTGTTGTTTGTTTTCTATTGTTTGATGTAAACAATGGGCCGATTGTGGCCGCATTGTAACCGTATGAAGCAAAATAAGAATTTTGAATTTCAAAAAAGAAAAAAACATTGTTTCTCAAAGTCTGGGCTTCTTAAAACAGGGCTGAACATAATGAAGCCTTAATGGCCTGAAAAGCTTCATCACACTCGGGTCCATTTCACATTATTCAGAAACTGTTTCTTGAGAGTTCAGTGAGCAGGGTAGCTAGCTGGGCTAAGATGGGAACAAAGCTATGATACTAACCAGCCAGCCCTAAAAATGACATGTTTCTTTGTTTTAGGAGCAGGGTTGTTAGCTACAGGTTCTGTCTTAGAAATCTCTGTCTTGACTTCTCCATTTCCCAAAACGTATCCAAAATATCTGGTTTCCTGCATGCCTAATGCCTTTTGATTGACTGGATAACTACTTGTAGATGTTCTGGATGGCTCTTCCAGTCTGGACTGTACTCCACAACAACATCCAGATATGCAGCACAATAACCAGTGTGAAGGGATAAATTACATCCATGTACTGCTGGATCAGAAGCGGTGTGCCATGTAAACCAAATGGCATGGCGGTGAATTAATAGAATCCAATAGGGGTGGAAATGCAGTTTTGTCTCTGGATTATTTAGCTAAAGGAATTTGTCAGTCACTCTTGGAGAGACTGAGAGTGCTGACATACTTGGCATTCCCCAATCTGTGCACCAAACCATTTACCCTGGGCATGGATAACTGTCAAATTCTGGCACTTGATTAAGTTTCCTAAAATCAAGGCAGATTCTTACATCCCCTTCTTTGTTATTTAAAATCAACATTGGTGATGACCAAGCACTTCTCAACTCTTCTGTGATACCCATTTCTTTCATTTTTGTATTTTCTAACCATCCAACTCCCGCCTCCTAGCTTAACCTTCCTACTACCTGCCTTATACAGACTGTTTGCCAGAGGCCATGTAACCCTGAATAAACTATATGCAAAGTACTACCAATTGCTTACATGTCATGATGATAACCATGCCTGTACCCATGCCTGCATCCACTGCTTTTGTTTTACTGCACCTGTGCTATGCCACCTGTATCCACTGCTTTTCTTTACCATGCCTGTAACCATGCCTGTATCCACTATTTTTCTTTACTGTAACCACCTCATGATGTAACTCACAATGCCTCAAATGTTCCTTATGTCCTTGTTCATTCTTATAACTTGTATTGCTATCCTGGTCGCCTGGAAAAGGGACCTTCGGGCTCAGTGGGCCTACCCGTCACCAAAATGTAATAAATAAATAAATAAAAATGTCAGCTCTTAACCGCTCTGGTAATCTGCATGTCTTTTGTCTGATAGGGTGAGCATTTTCTGTCACTATTACATGCTTGACACCTTAAGCTTGGCCTGGCACTGTGGTGAAAGTACTGTTAAATGTCTTTAGCGAGTTATGAATTTCTGCAGTTTGTTTGGAGGTTAAGGAAACATTCACCTTTACAGCATCAGCAGTCATAGTGTGCTCCCATCTGTCATTAGCTATATCAATATCTTTATCAGTTTCTGGTAAAACTAGAAAAGGAGCCTTTGGTGTTTTTCAACCCATTTCTTTAGGAGGTTAGTATGGTATATCTTAGAAGGATTTTTCCCATCGGGGTCTCAGTTTCATAGTTAACTGTGCCAGTACATCTAAACACATTATAAGACCCTTGCCACTTCATTAACAGTTTATTTCTGTTGTGAGTAACAGTAGTAAGACTTTTCACCTATCTCAAAAACTTTTTCTTTACTTTATGGCCATAATATGCCTTCTGCTGGCTTTGGACCTCTTCCTAATTACTATGGGCAATTTCAACATATTTTGCCAGCTTCTTTCTTAGGGCACACATGTTTATTTATTTATTAGAGTCTCGAATTAACACCTTTGAGCTGGAAGCTCGTTCTAAAGGTTCCACATTGTTTTCTACAAATTCAAATACATACATTCAGAATACAAATACAAACATTCAAATACATAGAGACATTTGCAGATAGTACACCAGGAGAGATAATTCAGTACAGCAGACTATATAGGTTTTCAGCAAACAGTACTAATGCACAGGGATGGCAAGCTAAACAGTAAGTCAGTACTAATCACTACAGGAGAGAAATAAATTCAGGAACTGACCAGAACAATGGAGTGTGTAATGCAATTATGTAGCATAGGGGATGGAGTTGGGGAAGAGAAATGAGGGAGTAGATGGTGGAGGAAGTGTAGTGGTCGGAGAGGCTTGAAACGCAGCAGTGTGCATCAGAGGGAGGAAGGCAGGAAGTTAAGGATAGTTGGGGGGGAGCCGCCTTGAGTGGCCTTGTCAGATCAGTGGCAGAGATAGTCGGTGCAGAAGAGGTCATGGGGGTGGTAGGGTAGGAGGTGGTGAAGGGGTTGGATGGGACATGGGGTGGGGGAAGGAGGCGGGGCATGGGGGTTGGTTGGAACAAGGGGGTGAGGAAAGGTGGGGTGGGTAGGGGGACAAGGCAGAGAAAGTAGCAAAGGAGGAGGTGTGAAGGTATAATGAAAGAGAGCGGGATGGTGGTCCATAGAGAGGAAGTACTAGGGATCAGTGTGTGAGGGGAGTGTAAGTGGTAGTACAAGAGGAGAGGTGGAGGGACATACCCTGTAGTAGGGGTGAAGAAGGGCTGGTAGGTGGTAGTGAGGGGTGAGGAGAGCAAGAGTGGGAGATAAGTGCTGGAGTTGGACATGTAAAATGTAATAGATTTTTTCTGAGTGGATTATCTTCCCATGTTTCTTTTATTACAGCTAGTGCCCCTCTAGGTTGTCTACCATATAGCATTTGAAATGGTGAAAACCTGTTGATGCCTGAGGCACTTCTCTGTGAGCAAAAGCAGTTAAGGTAATATTGGTTCCAGTCTTTTCCTTCCCTTTACAAACCTTTTAACATGCGTTTAGGGTTTGATTAAAATGCTCAACAAGACTGTCTGTCTGAGGGTGATAAGGGAGGTTCTTATGGCAGTGATACCTAGTAGTCGGTACAGCTCCTTCAGCAGTGCAGCACCAAAATTACTACCCTGATCAGTAATAATCTCTTCAGGTATGCCCACCTTGCTGAAAATGTTGGCAAGCTCAGCTGCCACTTTTGGGGCTGTGACAGTACACATTGGAACTGCCTCTGCATCGAGTATCATAGCCACATACTACCAAAATTAATTGATTACCCTTTTACTTTTGTCTAAGGGGCCTACTACATCCATTGCAAGTCTCTAAAGGCACATCTATCAAGTAGGGCACCTTGTCTTTTTAGTCACTGAGCTACTTCCTGACACTCAGCACAAGAACTGCAGTAGATAGCAACATCTTCATGAATTCCAGGCCAGTAGAATCTGTACAGCAATCTGGCAAGGTGCGATCTCTCCCAGTGACCAGCCATAGGACTATTATGTGCTATCTTAACAACTCAGATCTATACAATTATTTGGTATAACCAATTGTTCTATCTGTTCCTGTGTCTAAGGTTTAATCCAAACTCTGTACAGTGACTCATTACTTCTTTTAACATTGGTTCACCAGCTCGCTTCTGTTTTTGTTTCACTCCCATCTGCTTAAAGTAACCTTGGAGAAACACTGTTAGTTTGCTCTGAAACAAAATCACAATCAATTATCGGTTTAGTTTCAACCTTTCATACATGTACCCTTTATGTCCATCAGTCTTTTGTTGCCACTGTTGTTTCAGATGTCTTCTTTCTTTCCTGGACTTCGTCTTGGAGCTGTTCTCAAACAAGTCCAATCAAAATCACTGAAAGGAAAAGAGTCTCCACTATCTGACATTTCCTTTGCCTGTGTTCTTGTAATCACAGCTGCTGAAACATCAGGATATACTCCCTCTATGATTAATTCATTAAATCCTGGAAAGTCATTTCCAATAATCACAGCTATGGATAACTTTGGTACTGTCTTTGGGTGTCTGTCAGCAAAGGATTTGCCACTCCACTATAACTCCTGTGCCTTGGACCAAAACACAAGTAAAACAAAACAAACAAAGTACAGCACTAGGATGCGTACAAAGAGCTTGATATTTATTGAAGTGTTCAGTAAATACACAAATGCCTGGTTGTGCCATGCAATAAAACTGTAGGATAGATACTGTTTTATTGCACAGCCAAGTATTTGTGTATTTACTGAACACTTCAATAAATATAACACTTTTTGTACTGCATCCTCATGCTGTACATTTGTTTGTTTTGTACTGTCTTCGGTGCAGATTTGTTACCCTCACGAGAGTTCTTATCAGATTTGGAGTTAACCGGAAAAAGACGCTGTTACCTCACTGCTGTGGCATCTATCTGGCCATCTGGTAGTCTTCAGCCAAAGAAACGGCCTTTTCCCATTTTCTGGTTGGTGTCCTTTACCCAAAGCTGCACATCTGTAGGCAGGATGTTTATGAACTGCTCCATTGCAAGTGTGTTGATGATCTGTCGTACTATTTTACCCTCTAGTTGGAGCCATTTAATAAGGAGTTATTTGAGTCGGGTGAAGGGTTCTTGATGATTGTTAACGGAATGGCACTTCAGATACTGGAATCTTTACCTATAGGTCTCTCTTGAGATGTCATATTTTTTCAGAATTTCTTTTCACCAGGTCATAGTTTTCTGACAGTGCAGTGTCTGTAATGCTCTAAGCAAGTTGGGCTTTCCCTGTCAGGTAAGGTACCAGTCTGATTGCCCATTGCTGTTTTGGCCATTGGCAGGCTATGGCAACCCTCTCAAAGTTGTCAGATATACTTCAGTATCATCCAAGAACAAATTTTGTAAGTTTAATGTCCTTTAAGTTGTTTGTGTCTTGTTGCTCTGCTGGACCTGGGCCAGATCCTCCATATTTGATAGCTTGCAAGGCCTCCAGCCATCGCTGCTCCTGTAGCTGCATCTCTTCCTTTCTCTGTGCCTCTAAATGCTGAATTTCCTTTCTGTCTGCTGCATCTCCTCTCTTCTCTGTTTCTCCATCTCTTTTTGTTGTATAGCCCACCATTTAAAAAGGCAGTCAGGCTTTCAGGCTCTGTCACTGCCTGTTCTTTTTTCCATGACTGGTGCTGGTTGTGCAGTCTCAGCTTGGACTTCTGTCTCTGCTAGTTTGGCTGCCATGCACGTGTTAATCACTCCCAGACTTTCTGCTGCAGAATTCATATCTTTCTTCTATGGTTCCCTGGTACCAAGACTAGTACCCACACAGAAAACTCCTGGCTTAGTGTCGGCACAGTGTAAATCCCATATAGGCTGACACCATCTGCCATCGAGGCACAGGTCAGGAAGCACAGGAAAATCAAGAGTAGTTGTAATTCACATGTAGCTGTTTATTATTAATAACAGCAAAATAAAACAAAGGAATTGTTTAATCTAACTATTTACAAAGGCAGTAGAAACAGAGAAAACAAAGTCTTTCATTCGAGGGTATCTCTAATTCCAAGTTTCAGTCTCTGTCTCTCTCTAGCAAAAGCATTGCTGCTCTTCTTATAAGACTTTGCCTGGGTACTCATTAAGAGACATCCTATTTTTCTCAAAATACTCTTGCCAGTTTCCTTGAAGGTGCAACACATAGAACAATGTCCTAAGCTGGCCCCTGCTGACAGCTCTGCAGAAGTTTGTGCTGCATGGTAAGTTTAACCCTTTGAGTTCCAAACATATTTTTGCAATCATTTCAACAATATAACTATATAAATTTCAAACAAAGTGATCCCAGTATTACTTAAAGATTCACACATAGTTTTATAACCACAGATATGCAAGAGGAAAGAAACACAGAAACAACAAGTGAAGGCAGAGAGATAGTGAGAGGTGGAAAATCACAAGACCATCAGAGTGATCAGTTCCTAGGTTTCACAAGAAAATTTGGTTGCACAACTGGACAGACAAGAGACAGAAAAGTAGAGTATAGAACAGATCTTGTGTTTCACTCTTTCTGCATAACAAATGGGACAGGACCTTATTCAATCCTGTCAGACGTGCATCATTTGTTAATTGTTTGGCATACCAGAGTGGTTACCATGACTTTGGGGTGTTTGTCACTGAGACCTCTCCTGTGCCCAAATCTAGTGCAGGGTCCCTGGCACACCAGGAGTTGATGCAAGGTGCAAGCTGCCATTTGTGGCAGCTTGCATCAGTCTCCTGCCTCTTTGAAAATCAAGCCCCATATGGTAATTTTATCATACACTTTTTAGGTGACCAGGACCTATCTTGAACATCACTGGAGCTAAACTAACTCCTGGCCAATTACATAACAGACAGAATACAACTGGGTGGATAGTAAGAATACATCTGTGTACTAGGTTGCAAATTATAATTCTGAAAAGTGCCAATACTGATGAAATACTGTTAAGACTTAGAACCATGTACAAGAAGGGGATACCTCTAGTCTATCATTTAAACCTGTTTTTTTTTTCAGTGGCTCCATAGCAAATACTCAGTATTGCTCTGTCTTTAACAGCATTCTGTCATACCCCCATTTTAAAAGGTTTATCAACACCAGTGAATGATAATTTATCTTCATTCCTTTTCATTGCCCTCATCTTGTGGGCTGCAAGAGCAATATTTGGGTCTCCATTTTCAATTGCCCACATATACTGCCCAATCTCTTTGGCTTACCCACATAGAAACATCCACAGTTGCATTTCACCAAGTAAATCACACCTTCAGTACTACAAGTAATGAACCCTCTCACTTTCACATCACCACTGGGCAATAGTTATAGTTGCCACATCTGTTACAACAGTCTTTCCTGTTCAGAAGCCACACTCTAGGTCTTTCTGGTAATGGTTGAAAAACACAATGTCCCTGATACTTTCCCCTATATATCAGTCTGGGGTTTGTTCTACAGAGATCTTTGAGGCCCGGGTCTGAACTAACTAGATGTCAGTGTTTCCTGATTATCCCATTTCTCCTGCCTGCAGGCTATATGTAGTGACAAACTGATTTGTTGATTTCAGTTATCCCTCTGTTCTCTTTCTCTCAGTGAATCAGATATAGGATTCTGTCAAATTTCTCCCTTGCTTGTTGACTTATATTATAGGGATAACCCCTTCTTGCAGTCTTTCTGTCAGTTCATCTGCTGTGGCATGGTACCTTTAGCACCACCAGAATTACGCTTAGTGTGTATGAACCAAGCTTTGGGTATAGCTGAAATTGTGTTTCCTGGGTGGCAATGACTGGCTGCCAGAGAGTGTTTCTGTCTGTGATCTTCCTAAACAGGTCTGTAATTATTCTCCCTTTATCATCCTTTATGACAATTAAGTCCAAGAAGCTGATCTGTGTATAAATCAAAGACATGATAAATCTGAGGCTGTTGTTATTGCTTCAAGGAATTATTCAAAGTCAGAACACTCAGTTTCTGCTCTGTGCCACACACTTGTGATGTCATCAATGAACAATTTCAAAAGTCTATTTTGAAAAAGGATTGATGACAACATTGCAGACTGCCTCAATTTCACATCTACCTAAAAAGAGGTTTGTATAAGTCGGGGCAAAGCTAGCCCTCATTGCAGTGCCTCATGTTTATAATTAGAAATCCACTTTATAGAAGAAAGTTTTGTACTCCAATACAAATTTGGCCAGTGTAACTAAGACCTCTGAAGGGTTCCTGCACTATTCTGGAGTTCAGGTACATTTCCATAGTTTCTAATCCTTCATTATGTGGAATTTTATAGTTAAGAGATTCCTCATCCAGGGTAACTACACAGCTGTTCTCATCAATGGAGACTCGATTCAGTATCTTCAAAATATCCCTAGTGTCCTTAATATATGATGGTAACTCTTTAGCCAGGGACCTATTTAGACATCCACAAATTTAGCCAGAGGTTCTGTTAGAGACTCTTTCCTCAATACAATGGTCATCCAGGTGGGTTGATCATATCTTTATGTACTTTGGGAAGGCAGTAAAAGATGCCATGACTGGTGCATCTACTGTGAAGCAGTCTTCAACTTGAGTGGGCAACCAACCACTACTGTTTGCTCATTGCATGTAGTCATCAATGACCAGTTTAAATTGATTAGTGGGTTCACTCTGTAGTTTTGCTTAATACCTGATGTTATTTAGCTGTCTAAGTACTTCTGTGGCATACATATCACTGTCTAATATTACTCTAGAACCTCTTTTTCTGCAGGCTTGATGGTACTTTTATATTTCCTCTCAGAAGTTTGAAAGCCTCCTCTCATCATTACTATGGGTCCTTGGAACTTGTTACTCTTGCTCTTCCTGGACACAAATGGGGTGGGTAGGGGAATGTCTTAGTTGTATTCCTCACCTAAAAAGAATCCAGGTTCGATGCTGGAGCAATCCACTTCGCTGTTCCCCTTTCTGTAGTCTGGTGGGTCAGAATTTCTTTTATGGATAGGTTTAGGTGTATGCCCATCGTGCTCATTTTTTTTAATTGCTGTGCCCCAACTAAACACATTACCATCTCAAAGGTCTGTTGCACCCTTTCAGATTTTTTTTATTGCTTTAATTTTGTTGTTAAATTTGGCCAAATTGTTTGTAAAATTGTCCTTCAGTTCTCCATATGTTGGGGCATTTGAAACTCTGAGTTTCTCTTCTGTTTCTTTTTGTATAGCTGCAGTTTCTGCTAGTAGCAACTCCATGTATTTCTTACTAGCTTCATTACTGCTTTATCTCCACTTGTGAAGGAAATCTTCCTTTGCTGGCCACTAGTGGGATTTTTAGACTCTGTAAATCTTGAGAGATCCTGTCCACCCTGAGATATGCTTTAATTGAAAATCTCTCCCAGTACAGTCTTTTTAATTTAAAAGGTGTCCTTTCAAATTTGGTGAATGCCTGTCTGATATTCAGTGGCCCTGATGCACTGGTTGTAACATCATTTAATAATTCAGAGAAATTGCTTTCCTTCTGTGTTATGTACTTGAGCACTAACTCAACAAGTGACGGGTGGTTCTCATATGCGAGAATCGTGCTGGATTTTACTGCTCTCTTGCCATTTAGTATCTAAACAGCAGTCTTCAATATATGGAATCAATGTTTAGACACACAATATAATAGGGCAGTTAGCCTAAAAATAGTCTTTTAAATGAGCCACTGAAAAAAAGGTTTAAATGACAGACTAGAGGCATCCCTTTTCTTATAGAAAGTTCTTAGTGTTAACAGCATTTCACCAGTATTGTCAGTTTTCAGCTAGACTCACGTAGTACAGTTGCATTCTTGCTACTCTGCCAGCTATATTCTGTCTGTTATGTATTGCAAATTGCCCTGTAGTTATTTTCGCTCCAGTGATGTTCAAGATAGGTCCTGGTCACTTAAAAGTGCATGATTAAATTAACATAAACAGTCTTTAACTTGGACTATATACTGAGTGTATTGAGCACTGCTTTCTTAATGTAATACTTTTACTTCTCCTACCACATGCAGTATTTTTTGGCTGTCCCAGACGATACTGGGAGCCTATTGAATACACAGTATAGATTAGCCTTAAGGATGGGAAATAATGTGAATAATGATTACCAAAATATTTGAACAGTTTTCTGTGACACAGATTATTTAGAATCCTTGGCAATTCAGGTTTCTCTGCTATGGTATATAAGAACATTAGTTTTCTCATCTGTGGTGCCCATATCTTTTTGATGGTGACACACAGAAAGACAGTTTCCTAATGCTTTATCTGTTACATTGCATATTTATTCAGCCTGTCTTGCTAGTCTGTGATTCAAGTCTGATTATTTCTGTGTGGATTTAACAGTGATGATTTTGATGTCAATGGAGCTTAGTATGATATGTATGATATACTAAGCTTTTGTACCGTAACCCATATGTTTAAAACCTTTTAATATATGCATATTTATTATGAGCACTGACACACTTGATGCACTTTGGTTTTTGGGTGTACACCTTTAAATTCGTTAAAAGGGCATCATGTCTGAAGTCCACTAGTCTTTGACAAAGCACTGTTGTACAAAACACGTCAGGTGTGGTGACATCAGCAGAAGTATGGAGGGAGTTCTGGTTTTATGCCATGAGTTGCGTCCTTTGTCGTATGTTTACTGAATGCTGCTGTTTTGAATATCTAAATGTGAGCTGCATGATTCTACACTAATAAAGAAAACAGATGTCAAGGTAAACAGTTTTGTTTTCTATTCATTAAACAGGAGTATACTGTGTAAAGCATCCAGTCTGAAGTAGGTACGGTAATCCCTCCTGTTTGCTCTTTGTCATGTCTCTGATCACAGTACTACCGTCGCTCCTGGTTGTAGTTTCCCTCACAACCTTTGACCCATTCCTCATATACAAGTGTACACCTCTCAAAGTTCAACAGGGAATATTCTATGAGGTAACTCACAATGACCCCTATGTGTTTAGGGACAGATTGCCTATGTGATGCAGATCCATGGCATGTTGGCAGGCCTATGACAGAATGCCGTGCATTTCTGGTGCATCCATGGAAGGACACATGTCCTTTCTGCACTGGATCCCCCAACTGAGACGTTGCTATGCACACAATCAGTCCGAGGGTGTTTCTGGGGCCCCCAGACGAAGATCTCTGGTTGAAGCACTGGGCATCCAGCCTGAATTCCAGTTTGTGTTTTGTCTTTAACTGCCAGTTTGGTAAGTAAAATTTTGAAGCAGCAAATCTAATCTTTCACCCTCATTTAGTGTACTAATTTGTCTTGTTTGAGTTGTGTGTTTGGGTGTGTGTCTGCACTCCACAACATTTACAAAGTGTGGTGTGCTGGGAGATGGGTGCAGGATACAGCAGCAGAGGCCCCGCTGTATCCATTGCCCCCAGAGAATTCCAGCTGGCTGCAGGACAACAAAACCCTCCCTTGCAGAGCTGCCCCAGCCCTCTGTTAGAAAGGGAGTGCTGGGGCAGCCATTCAGGCATTCATCCATCTTTTAAATTTTATTCTCCAGCAGCATCCCGGAATCACCTGCTGGTATGAAGCAGGGGACCCAGTTTGGGACCCAGGATGGCATCCAGTCGAATGCCCACCTGTGTCCTCTGATCTCCCACACACATGCCAAGGGACAGGGCCGAGGACAAGAACACAGCAGTGGCCAGCATTGGTACATTCCAGCCACCACCCACCTGCTCAGGGTGTGGAACTATGTGGGCCAGGTACAGGAGAATCATGCATACCCAACCCAGCATTAGTGGATGATCCCCAATATATTTTAATTAGTGTAGAATGTTGCTGTCATTATTCCCTTGCAAACAGTGGCTGAGTGAATCGAATCCATGAGTGTAAGGAGCAAGACATCAACAGTCTACAGTGAATAACAATCATATTTTAAGCCACCTTATGGAGTATTCAATGAATACCTTGGGATTTGAATAACATATCTAGTAGTAAAATAACATTGAAGTTACCTAGTAAAATAGCATTATTTTTTAATGTTATTTTACTAGTAGCTATGTTGACAGGTAACATAACACATGAATTCAACATATTTACAGTATGTGTGCTCCTGTAGTGTATGTTTATTTAGTCATTTTTTATTCAATGTTTGAAGTAGAATTAGTTTGTTGAGACCACGTCTCACGTAAAAGGATGCCCTATGTGCAAATCAAGTCTAGAAGAAATAACGTATAATTCTACAAATAATAAGCAACAGAAACTCAAATCATCCGTAATAAGTACAGAATGTTATGCATCAGCATTTCCAAGCATGGACGAAATCAGATTTCATACAGTGGGGGATGACTAGGAGGTTATGTAAAGTGTAATCACTTGGGACAACTTTTAATTTGTCTGAGAGATACAGTATGTCTGAGTGAAGTTTTTATAAATTTGCAAATCTGTTTGTGCCAGTTTAAATCATGCTGTTCCTCTTGGGAAAATCAGTCTGTATCCCTTGTAAACAACAGCGGTGAGTATTAAATATTCCACATATTACACTACAGTCAGTAAGGAAGATCAGAAGAGCTTTACTGGTCCTTAGAGACACTAGACCAGTGGAATGATGGGGCAATTGTGCATTTATCTGGTGGGTCAGACAGAAACATTTGGAGCCACACAGGCCCATACATCAGACCAAAAACAAATGTATTGACTGCCACTGTGATGAAAGCACTGAGCTTCCATGGGAGGCTTGCTAGCTACTATATCAGATCTGGATGCCTGCAGATTTAACACTAAAATACTTTGTTTTCAAAAAGTGATTGTGGGCTAACACTCAACTCTCAGTGTGTCACCAAATGTTACAGTAATGCAGCAGGCTTACAAAAACTCCATCTGTTTATACTTGCAAACAACTTCCTGTCGGAGCACAGGCATCTTGGCTTAGGGCTCAGTTAGGGGCACCGGAAATGTCTCCGACCCTTGGAACAATAGAGTATTATGTTTAAAGGAAAATACAGACACACTCCTAATTAAAGTAACCTGTTGGTTTCAAGATAGAATTTCCCTTTTGCCTTGGAAACAAAGGACAAGGAAATTCTTTTGGATGCCAGTAAACCAGCTCCTCCCACAGCAGAAAGATTCTATGGAGCAAGCCTAGTCCCTTCCCATCCTCTATGTTTTTATTTTATGTTTGCAAAACTTGTTCTTAACCAGAGGATGTCCCAGGAGAGAGAAAATCACATTTAGTTTTGCTGCATCAGGTTAAACTAAACAGTAGAACAGAATTACATTTTCTAGGGTGACGTTCGCATATAAAGGATCTCAAAGTCCTTTGAAAGCAATGTACTAAATATACAAGCCATGCAGGGACTATATAAAAGCACACAGAGTCGCTTTTAAGGATCAATAGCATACAGAAGAGGCAGTGTGATTTAATGGTTAGAGCACTGGCCAGGGAACCAGGAGATCACAGGCTTATACTCCACCAGAACAAAGTACTTACAGTGCTAGGTGACCTTGAGCAACTCATTTAACCTCTCAGTCTCCAATCCACCATCTATGCAAATGGATAAAAACTGGACCCCACAGAAAATGAGATGTTGCATTGTAACTGGGCCAACCTGGATAAAGCAATTGTAAAATAAAAAACTACAGACCTGTAGATAATTGGTATAGAACCTATGCTTGTGAGAGAAATAATATTGGCCAGTTGTCTGTGTGTCAGTCTCTTTGTCTGATTTCAGGGTTGCACTTCTTCAAAACTTATTTTTGTTACCTCTGTGATGTGATTATTTCTTTATGTGTTTATTTATTCTGTAGATTGCAAAAATATGTAAATGCATCTATTAAGGTTCAAGCGAAAAGCATACAAAGTAAAGAAATGAGAAATTACTGTAAAAAGTCCCTGAAACATTTGGGATTCTGTGCTGTGGTGTTCCTTGGGGTATGAACAGTCATGTAACACAGTGCTGCCAGTGCAGCCAGTGCTAATATCAACACTCTTTATCCAAGCATTGCTGTGTCACCATTTTACTCTGTCCAACAAGGCAGTGCTGATTGTTCGACTCAAGGAACAACATAAAACAGATTAGTCAAGGTTCCAGGGACTTTTACCCTAACTTTTCATGTCCCAACTTTGTATGTTTTAAACTTGATCCCAAATAGAGGCAGTAATGTAGTTTTGTGCACTTTTTCCCTTGCTGTTAAGAAACATATGTAACAACTGATACCTCTATCTTCTGTCTGCCTTACACCCTATAACGAACACTGCATAATGATGTTCACTGTGTCAGATGTAACCTGCTCGTTGAGTGATACTGTGGCTGCTCAAGAAACAACTGCATATGTTGTTGATTTCAGCTGCACATTCACTTAAATGGCCCTGCAAAGCCTTCTTGATTGTTATCATTTTTATGTTGGCTTGCGCACCAGCCAACATATTGCAGTAGTAGCAGATTTGGAGGTGCGTATCTGTGGGCTAATGCAGGCACGATCTGTAGGTTCATCCTCATTTCTCAATAAGCCAGCATGCTAAATATGCCACCACCGACTGCTGCCGCCAACTTCAGGGTGCGCAAAATCCTCTGTCAGCATGCCCCACCCACTTCATTTGCTGATGGGGAGCCCACTCCTGTCTGCATTATGTCCCCTCTCCCATTTCATGTGGGTGCTGACGGGTGCCCAATCCCCTTGGCATCATGCGCCCCCCTACAGTCTTTCTTTGCCAATGGAGGGCCCAATCCCCATCAGCTTCAGTCTTTCTTCCATGTTCGCTTTGTTGACAGGGTAGTCTATTTTCTGTCAGCATAATGTCCTTCCCCATTTCAGTGTGCTGAGGGGTGCCCAATCCCCTCGGCTCTTACCCCATTGGTATGCGCTGATGGGGTGCCCAATCCTGTTGGCTATAGCCTCCCCACACACTTGAGTGGCACACTGGGAGCCTACCCCAGCATGCCAAATGTCCCTGTGAAACAAAAACCGTCCGTGATGTTTTCGTTTTTTTACCCTGCAAAGTAGAAAATGGTCCCTTACTGTATGCTGCCCTTCCTACAACCCACGCCCCCATGTACCCTGCCTCCCCACACCCCTCACCCCATATTTATCTCCGGAGCCCAGCGTGATGATTTTCGTAGACCACAAACACGTCTACATTCTTCAAAGCCAACTGCTAACTGAAGAAATGCTGGTAAGCTGTATAATGACATAAATAGGTTTTTCAACTTTGGTGCATATCTCGGCATTTTGGGGAATTTTGGCACTGAATGTTCAACATGGGGTTATTGGACCCCTCCTCATGAATTCAGTCACTGTCATGGTGTTATTCGGTCCTGAAAGGTGATTTCATGGTCACCGCGTGGAATCACCTTTGGGACCGATTAACAAAATGACAATGCCACTGTTCATGAGGTGGGTTCTCAAAAACTATGTTGCAAATTTGGTGAAAAACCAAAAATAACTGTTTTATGAGCGTGCATTGTGCAGTTTCCACGCACGCTAGTAACTTTTATGAATTTGTAATATTTTCACCCAGATTTTCAACATTGCCATTTTTCCACACCTCCTTATGAACAGTACAGCTATCATTTTACAAATCCTGGCTGAAATGTGTTTTTGCACTTCCAGCGCAGAAATAGTGCAGTCGCTGTGGGAGATCAGTTTTAGGGACAGATTAAGAAAGCATTTGTCAATGCCGAATGTTTGCTTGCTGGCATTGGCATTGGTAGTGTAGGAGTTAGAGAGCTGCATAATAGGAATGGCAGTGAAGTATTGAACTGAAGCAACCCCACCCCTACCCTGCAGAGACTGACAGGTATAGGGTGTGCCTTTGTGTCGCCAGACATAACTGCCACGCCATTTCACTACACCCTGCCCCTGCAGACACTGACAAGTGTCACGGTGTGCCTTGGGTCTTTGGCCCTTATGCTTACCCCTGCTCCATCAGGAAATAGGGTGAGATGGGTGCTGTATAGAGACTGGGGTGAACTTTTGGGGTCGAAGAGTTCAAGCCACACCTCTATACCTCTCACTGGCTGCAGGGTGTGGAATGGTATGACCATTACAGGCAAGAATCCCAAGTCACACCCCTGATGCCTGTCAATCTTTACAGGGTGGGAGTTATGGTTGGAAATCCTAACGCCAGGTGTTCGCTACATTCTCAGTCCAAATTTTCAACATGTTTTTTTGTGACCCCACCTTATGAACAGATGTGAAAATGACAGCTGTACTGTTCATGGGGAGGTGCAAAAATGGCAATGTTGAAAATCTGCAGTGAAAATATTAAAAAATTAGTGAAGTCACGAGCAGGCATAGAAACTGCACAACGACACCCGTAATGCAATTAGTTTGATGATTTTTTACAGCAGATTGTCAACACATGAACAGTGTCACTGTGATTTTCTTAATCTGTCCCGAACAGTGATTTCCCACAGCGACCACGCATTTCTGCACTGCAAGTGCAAAAACACATTTTGGCCATGGTGTGAAAAATGACAGCTGTACTGTTCATAAGGTAGTGGAAAAGGCCAGTGGTGAAAATCTGACTGAAAATATTAGAAATCCATGAATTTACAAGGGTGTGTGGAAACTGCGTAATGGTCACTTGGAAGACAGTCATTTTATGGACTTTTTCACCAAATTTTCAACACAGCCATTTTAACACCTCTGCTCATGAACCATCTCACTGTGCTTTTCTTAATCTGTCCCGAACATTGATTCGCACATTGACTGCGTCATCGCGCGCTACATGCACGGAAACAAGTTTTGGGAAAGATGTGAAAATGACAGCTATACTGTTCATAAGGAGGTGTGGTAAAATGGCAGTGTTGAAAATGTGGAGGAAAATATTGAAAATTGTGAACTTACGCTGCGTAGGAACAGCGCAACTCATGCTCGTAAAACAGTCATTTTGGGAATTTTTCACCAAATTTCAACATAGCCATTTTAACACCTCTGCTCATGAACAGTGTCACTGTGCTTTTCTTAATCTGTCCCAAACATTGATTTTGCACACCGACTGCGCCATTGTGTGATACATGCGTGGAAACACATTCTGGGAGAGATGTGAAAAATGACAGCTGTACTGCTCATAAGGAGGTGTGGTAAAATGGCAATGTTAAAATGTGGAGGAAAATATTGAAAATGTGTGAACTTACAAGCGTGCGTGGGATCAGCGCGAAGCATGCTTTCGTAAAACAGTCATTTTTGGAATGTTTTCACCAAATTTTCAACATAGAGTTTTTGAGGGCCTACCTCATTAACTGTGACACTGTCATTTAATAAATCAGTCCTGAAAGGTGGTTCTGCGCAGTGACCGCGAAATCACCTTCGAGGCCGACTAACAAAATGACAGTGACAGAATTCATGAGGTGGGTCCCAAAAATCCATGATGAAAATTTGGTGAAAAATCTCAAAATACCTAAGATATGCATCAAAGTTGAAAAACTATTTATTCCATTATACAGCTTACGGCCTTTCCTTAGTTTGCGGTTGACTTTGAAGATTGCAGATGTGTTCCCGGTCCACCGAAGATCATCAGCGCCGAACTCCAGAGGTAAGTATGGGGTGAGGGGTGAGTAAGAGGCAGGGTGCGCAGAGGGTGGGTGCTGGTGAGGGAGGGGTCAAGACAGCGAGGACAGATTTTTGTTTCTAGTTTTTTTAACGAAGATGACATGGGACTTGTGCCACACTGGGGTGGGCTCCCAGTGTGGCAGCTGGAAGGCTGTTTGGGGGCCAGTGGAGCCGACAGGATTGGGCACCCCATCAGCAATACCGACTGTTAACATGCTGGGGGTGCTCCAGCATGGCACCTGGTAGTCTGTTGGGGAGGCAGAGAGCCAACGGGGATTGGGCACCCTGTCGCCAAACAGTGTGTGCGTGTCATATAGGGTTGTGAAGGATGATCGGTTACAATAATATGTGGGCAGAACAATCAATACAACATTGTAAGATTGTGCAACAGTTGGAACACAAGGTATTGTACAATAAACAGTAGTGGAACATTGGGTAAATTACAATACATGTCCAGAATCATACAAAAGAACATATAAACATACAAAACAGTAATAATAGAACCATTTAGAGTGCATGAGTGTACCAGGAGCAGGCTCAAGGTAGTACGTAAGTGCTGTTGGAGTAAAAAGGATGAGGTTAGGTTGTGCACACTGGTGACCCAGAAGGGCAGGTGAAGAAGAGAGGGGAGAGGCAAGAACTGAATATGAGGAGAAGGGTAGCATTTTCTGATTTCCCTTCAAGATGTTGAGAATTCTGCCGGGGTGGGGGTCATGGTAGGAAGGTAGAAACTGGGATAGGTATTAAGGTGGTTAAAGCAGGAACAGCTGAGGGAAAGGTAATTGTGTAGGGCAGAGGTAAGGGAGTAGTTGGAGTAGGTCTTATTTCAGGGGAGGGAATTTCAGATTTTAGGGAAATGGGTGAAACCAGTCTGACCGATGAGGGTGGAGCGGCGAGGGACCATCAAGGTGTGGGCGCCATTTGATCTGAGAGAGTGGTGGGGGAGGTGGAGTGGAGAGAGGATGAGAGATAGGAGGAGCCCCTGAACCAGAATTTGAAGGTTAGTTTGCACAGTGAGAGATGCATCTGTGAGATAGTGGAAGGAAGGTTAGAGAGCGATAGAGTTCACAGTGGTGGTAGCAGGAAGGGGAGTCGATAGCAAAGCAGCAGAAGAAGAAGAAAGTGTTCAACTTGGTCAGAGAAGATTTGGGAGCAGCACCACAGACTATGTCACAGTAGTCAAAGATGGAACAGCACCGAGGAAAAATAACAGTGATATTTTCATTAGGGACATGGGCATATCCCAGATATATATATATATATATATATATATATACACACATAATGTATACAACTTTATATCAATGCATTGTACCGATATTATGCATGAGAGTGACTTTATTCCTTGTATAAATCATAAGCAATGATTTGCTTTCAGCATAAGGACAGAGAGAACAGACCTGCTGGGATTCAATAAACTGATATTTTTACATTCATTTTTTGTTATGTATCCTACTTTTAAACTACAATTAGAAAAATTTAAAGATTAGTAATATACCTGTAGTTTTATAAGTGGCAAGATGTATTCTTTTGTTATAACAGCACCACTTCTTAGCTATCTCCAGTCACACAATAGCAGGGCTGCCACTGTCTATCCCAGTGATCCAAGTTCACCTTCAAGCCCAAGATATCACGAGTCAAATGACTGTGGCAGACTTGGCTCCTGTCTTGGATGCATTTTGTCTAGGGGTGGGTGCAGGGAGAAAAGTCATAGCTCTCTTTGGGATGAGTTCAGTCAGCACCGCACTTTCAACTGATGCATCACCACAGCAAGGCCAGCTAGGGCCATGGATTAAGGGACAAGATTATTCATCTTTCCAACAGTCCCACTGACTTGTTCTGCTCACCTCCTCATGTTGTGACCCAGAGGTGGAGAGAGACAGAGAGGCTGTCAGATAAATCAGGGATGGAAAAAATAATCCAGTAGCCCCTGGCAAATGAATCCACCTGCTCACCACACCAATGCAGGGCCCTACTGGTGTTGCTCACCCTTGCCGATTCCTCCTCTGGATCTTCCACATTTAGCGAGAATGCTCCATCCTCCATTTGGGAACCAGGGTCCCATAAGGGAAAAGTCATGGGTTATGAGTGACGGATCTGGCAAGGATGCAAAGCATAGGCTGGTAGTGAAGATCAGCCGGATGTCTTTTATGATGGGATGAGGGCTTGGATAGGTGGATGGAGGACCTAGGGACTGAATGAGAAGTGAAAAACAAAACTGTACTGCACAAAAATGTGTCATCTTCTGCACTTTTAGGGTACTATTTGCACCCTTGAACATGTGACTAGGCTGTCTTGTAACAAAGTGAAACATTTGCACATTATCAATACATGACTACTGGTAGCATGCATTAGCCTTCAACTTAGCAAGTACTGCTAGCATTTCTATAGCATAGTACAGTAGACTCAAAGCCACTGGAAGGCCCAAGGGTAACACACTATACTATGCACTGGCTGAGGTGGAAGTGCTTTCCATCCCTGGGGAAAGGGCAGATGTTATCCTGAATTAACAGTCATCCCTACAGCAGGGAGAGGAGGTAGTGAAGGACACATTACATATTGGCGCCACAAGCTGCAGAGAGCACCAGTCTGAGTACTGACACATCTGATTGGGGGGAGCACACAGTTTATGCATGGGTTTTGGTACAGAAAGAGTGGTCAGAAAATCAGGGACCTTGGTCATCCCCTCAGCTCAGTGCATCCTTTCAAAGAACCTTGGGCAGAACACCTGGCACATCTCCATTTAATATAGCCCAGCTTAATAAGTTGAGCCCACTGTGGAGGTAAGCACACAGTGCCAGACCTAGTTGAAGTTGGGGCAGTCAGAAGGACAGGCCAGCACAGAGGGCTGGGGTGAGCCAAACCAGGAATCAAAAACAAGAGAAAAGAGAAAGTGAAACAGTAACAGTGGTTTCTCAGCAAGAGATTTAATTTATATAAAAGGAATGCAGCTTGTGGATTTGTACATTAAGCACGAGATAACATCACAAAATATTGGACCAGTCAGCAATAAATAATACCATCTGTGGGCAGGAATGGGTTATAAGTACGGCACTCATAAAATTAATTCCTTTGTATGTTTTAATCAGGTGCGTGCTAAAGACCATTGGATGCACTCAGCAAGTGTAGTCACAAAATTCATAATACCCGGAAGGACTCCTCCAAACACATTTGAAAAACAATAGTTTCTAAAATGCACCTGGGAATTCGTTGTAACAGCGGTTGTCTATAGGGGAGCACGAACTTTCACACTTATTTTACTGTAAATATATGCAGCCTAATATGTGCATTTTTCAGCAGTATAGGGCAACAGTCACCAACAAAATCCAGTAACAATTATCACAGTAAAACCCACAAGTAACATTTTAAAATTGAATTACTCCTGGGTCAAGCAGCCAGAGAGACCCGAATAACACAGTGCAACGGCATGTCAAAGTGTCTTTTCTGGAGTTGAGCGGTACAATAAAAGAAATCTGAGCTAACTCATTTGTGGTTCACTACAGTTTTTTTTTTGCTGCCAAAGACTCGATGCATAAATGGAAGTTAGTCGACTACTGTACTCGCACAAAACGAAAGCTGTAGGTCTCTGGGCACTTGGGCATCCTATGATATGCAGCATTGTGACAGCAGTTGTCAGCAAAACTTGTATGTATTTACATTTGCAATTTTTATAGCTACACGGACATTATACATATGCTCTCCATTACATTGAGAATAATGGATGGGTAGGTGGTTATAACGAGGGTTGTATGCACTCTGAGGTGGGATGCCACATAAACCCAGAGAGCGAAGCTCGAGAGGTTTATTAAGGCATCTCACTTCAAGGGTGTGTAAAATTGAGTTGTATACACCTACTCATCCTTTATTTTGTGTAATTGTTGGGAACTTTTTGCCACAGCAATTATACAAAATAAATGTATCTGTGATTGAGCTGCGCTATGGACTGTTGGGATTTGAACATGGTCTGTGGCAACTGGGCCCTGATGTAAAGCATTGCTTACACTCTTTTTAACGTTTCCACTGAAAATACAGCTTTGTGCCCAGTGATATATTTTTTGAAAAGAAATTACTGCCAGTCCTACTGGTGTTGAGAAGCGAGCGGCAGCAAACAGCAGAGAAGCTGAAGTTCACAGGTAGGCAAGGCAAGGCAAATTTTATTTAGAAAGACACCCATCCCAGAGGCTCTGGGCACCGTACATCAGTCAAATAGAAACAACACAACACAATAACAATCAATACAATATACAGCTCCAAACAATTAAAACATAATTTACTACACAATTTGTTTCATTCTCTAAAACTTAAATAAACCTTAAAAAATGAGGCAATATAAACTATAAAACATAGTCAGGAATGCCTGATTGAATAAAAATGTATTGAGTCGGACCTTAAAAATCTCAACAGATGGGGCCTCCCTAACAACTAAAGGAAGCGAATTCCACAGGACGGGAGTGGACACTAAATGCTCTGTCACCTGCAGTTCTTAACCTCATCCTGGGAATCACAAGGAGGCCCCAAGAAGAGGAATGCAGGGAATGGACCGAGACAGCAGGTGTATGAAGGTCATTCAGGTAGCCAGGGCCCAGGCCATGTAGAGCCTTAAAGGTGAGCAAACCCACCTTAAAGAGGACCCTCCACCTAACTGGCAACCAGTGCAGATGACACAGCACCGGGTAATGTGACAGTATTTAGATTGTCCTGTCAACAACCTCGCTGCCGTATTCTGCACCAAATGCAGTCGGCGCAGGGTACCTCCAGAGACCCCAAGATAGAGTACATTACAGTAGTCAAGCCTGTACATCACAAAGGCATGTACCAGAGTGAGGAGGTCCAGGGCGGAACTAAGGTTTTGATCCTGGTGATATTCCTCAGATGATAAAACTAGTATCGTACAATGGAAGACACCTGATTCAAGTGTCAAACCGCTGCCAAGAATAACACCAAGATCACACACCTCTAGAGGAGGCTCTTCAATGGTACAGAGCCAAGGCCAAGTCCTGTCTCTGCAACAGAGGCCAACCTATCACATCCTCTGTTCGACTCCACCACCAGTACCTCCGCCTTACTGGGGTTAAGTCACAACCAACTGGAGGCCATCCAGTCATTGATTTCAGCAAGGTAGCTGTTAAGCACTTCTACCACACAAGATGTTCCAGGGGCAAGGAAAAGTACAGCTGGGTATCATCAGCAGAGCAGTGAAAACCCAGACTGTACTTCCTAATGAGCTCTCCCAGGGCAGCATATACACTGCAAACAACATCGGTGACAAGACCGAACCCTGGGAACTCCGCACAACAGGTGGTCGGGGAGGAGAATTCTCCATCACTACCCTCTGCCTCCTGTTGGATAAAAGACTCAAACCAGCGGATGACAGAGCCGGCGAGTCCACAGAATTCCCTTAGGCGGTCAAGTAACACTCGAGGTCCACCATGTCAAATGCTGAGGAGAGACTGAGGAGAACAAGAATTGTCCTCTCCTCGATCTCTTGCCCTAAGGAGGTCATTGTGCACCGAACTAGTGCAGTTTCCATGCTATGCCTCGCGCGAAACCCAGACTGGAATAGTTCATAAAGATTATGGGCCATGAGATGCTCCTCAAGCTGAGCGCCACCACCTTCTCAACAATCTTACCTAAAATGGAAGATTGGAGATTGGAGGTAGCACGTCATACTTAGTAAAAGTAATGTTTATTTTCTTGTATTTTTAAAGCATTGTTTAAAACTGTGGAAATTACTTTTATTGAGGGCGCATGGCCATGCCAAGTTGTGGACGGTGAATATTCCAGCTTGAGAAGTGGCATGATTGTCGTTATAACTATCTGGTTATAATGACAGAATTATAACCTGGTTTCCTATGGGAAAAAACTGTAACCAGTTATTATAATATCCTTTTCACATCATTAATTTCTCCTATTTTTAAAGACTCGGTCATACATTTCACAGCAGACAGACACAGAGATGAGAGAGAGAGAGAGAGAGAGACTAAAATAAATAGAATATGGTATCTGAATTAGGTTCAGGTTTGTACTGCAGCAGGAAGGTCACTGTGGGTCATCACTCGGAACAGAACTGAGGGCAGCAGCTCATAAGGCCAGTAGTATATCTTATCATTGCTCTTTTGTTAACACATAACAAAAGAGAATTGAATTAGATATTTTAACATCTAGGAAGAAGGAGTAAGTGCACAGTTCAAAGCGACTTGAATTACCAGCCGCTGAAGGTGTGAAATGCCCTAGCAGGTACTGAATAGGTGGGAAGGGATTGTTTTTTGGTGCAAAGAGGTGTATTAAAGTGAATACAGTTGTCCCTCATTATAGCGAATCTGGTTATAACTTATCCTGGTTGTAACGAACCAGCTGCTTGGCTCCCATCAAAATACAGTAATGCTTTGAATTTGCGTATTTTGCATATTTTTTTGTGGTGGTTTCAGAATAAAATGAGCCTCACTAGATCAACACTACATCAGAAGCATGTAAAGCATGGCATTGCACTGCTACAGTATTCAGTAACTGATGTAGTGTGAAGTGTCAAAATTCAGTATGACACAGTACTGCTCCCGGATCTGCTGTGGCTAATACTGCTCTAACACAGCATTTTATGTTACAATCAGACCCTGAGCACACAGATAAATAAATGAATTAAGCAATACTGATGATTTAAGCCACTTTGGACCAGCTGAACACATGGTTCGCAAGATTTTATCGCAACATCGAAACATCGGAAACATGAGTGACTCTCCATATTATTGGAAATACAGGGCAAGGTAGAGAAATTGCAGCATCAGACTCAGATGATTATGACCATGTAACAGAAGCAACAAGTCACTTTGTTCATGCTACAGAGGGAGTAGCAGGATTAGAAACAGGTCTGCTCCAACTGAGACAGCAAATTACAGTATGCAGACCAAGAAATTTAACTTTTTCCCGTATTATGAACTCTTATAATGAACTTTCAATACAGCTCCAGAGGGTTCGTTATAACGAGGGACAACTGTAATTATGCTGGAGACAATCAGATCACTGGTAGTTTCTACTGTGCACAGATGAAAGGTGTGTCTGCAGCATAAATACTCACTTCAGTGTGTGAATGTGTAAGCAACTGAGTGGCGGCTTCAAGGACCCGACCACCCCGACTTCCTCAGCCTGCGGTTGACCAAGAGTGGCAAGAAGGCACACATTATAAAAAAGAAATGAAAGAAAAAAAAAAGGAGAAAAACAGCAACTCTTAGGGGCCAGCTCTCAGACATTATGTCCCATTCTCCAGCCTATTCCATCCGCTGACTGTCCCGCCCACCCCCAAGGTATGAACTCACTCACACACACACAGACACACACACCGAAGTAATCTGACTAGAGGCACAATAAAATTAAATTACAGCTCGTTTTAAAATCTGTCAACAGTACAAGATATAAAAGTACAGCACATCGTCGAAATTGTGCTGACACGATTATCTTGAGGGTACAGCAAATTTTTGGTTTATTTACCATATACAGGACAGATGCTTGCAGCTTTAAGTTGGTTTCACTACCCATCTATCCAGAATATCGTCATATAAACATATACACGACACCAGTACTGCAGAAGCTAAAGCTCAATTTACTCAGAAAAAGCGAACTTAGTGAGCTTTGGCTCACTACATTTTTATTTTGCTGCCAAAGACTCGCTGCACATAAATGGAGTTAGTCGACTACTGTACTGGCACAAAACAAGCTGTAGGTCTCTAGGCACTTGGGCATCCTATGATATGCAGCATTATGACAGCAGTTGTCGGTGAAAATTTTATGCATTTACATCACTGTGCCTGCCACTTACATTTCATAGAAACATAGAATTTGACGGCAGATAAGGACCGCTTGGCCCACCTAGTCTGCCTATTTTCCTACCTAACAGATAAGCTGCAGATCCTAGTTAACCAACAGCTTACTCCTTCTACCCCCACTAGGACTGCCTTATGTCTGTCCCATGCATTCTTGAATTTCCACTGTTCTTGACTCCACAACCTCATCAGGAGGCCGTTCCATGCATCCACAACCTCTCTGTGAAAATATACTTCCTCACATTACCTCTGAGCCATCCCTCCATCTTCAAATTGTGCCCCTTGTTCTTGCACATCTCTTTTTGAAAGATGCCACCCTCTTGGACTTTGTTGAGTCCCTTGAGGTACTTAAAGTTTCTATTATGTCCCCCTCTCCCTCCTTTCCTCAAGGGTATACATATGTATTTCGTTTAGTCTTTCTTCAGATGTCTTCTGGTGCAGACCCTGCACCATTTTGGTTGCCCTCCTCTGGACAGCCTCCATTCTGTCTATGTCTTTGTGGAGATGGGGTCTCCAGAACTGCACACAGTACTCCAGATGGGGTCTCACCAACTGTCTGTACAGAAGGATAACAACTTCCTGTTTTCTACTATTGATGCCTCTCCTGTGCATCCTAATATTCCCCAGCCTTCCTTACTGCCTTCTCACATTGCTTGCCCACCTTATAGTCATCTGATATAAATTAACCCCAGGTCCCTTTCCATTTTTACTGTTGTCAGTATCTCACCCCCATTGCGCACTCTTTCCCTGGTTTTTATTTCCCAGGTGCATTACCTTGCACTTTGCATTGAATCTGAGCTGCCATACATCTGACCATTCTTCCAACCTTGCCAAGTCCCTTCTCATCCTTTCCACTCCATCTGGTACATCAACCCTGTTGCAGACCTTGTGTCGTCTGCAAAGAGATAAACTTTTCCTTCCAGTTCCTCTGCAATGTCACTTATAAAGACATTAAAAGGACCAGTCCCAGTACTGAACCCTGAGCTACCCTGCTAGTAACCTTCCTTTCTTCACTGTGGACTCCATTTACTGCTACCCTTGTGTGCTGTTGTCAAGTCATTTTTTATCCAGGCTACCACCTTGGGACCCACTCTAAAGCTGGCTAACTTGTGTATTAATCTTTTGTGTGGGACTGTATCAAATGCCTTACTAAAATCTAGGTAGGCCATATTGTATACCTATTAGAATATTGTTTTGCATTATGTATTGTTTTGCCCATGGCAGGTCCTCCTTGTAAATGAGCTTGCTCAATGGAGCTTTTCTGATGAAAACAAACTTGAACAAATCCAATGACTATCCCAAAAGCAAATGAGCCAGGAGGGTTTTTTTAAGGCAGTTGCAGAAGAACACAGTTTACCACCTCCAATGGTAAACTATCCCAGAGTCATGGTGCAGAAATAGCAGAAGACCAGTCCCTGCACATGTCCAAGCCCTTTGGACCTCCAGCAGCGGACAGGTTGAGGACCTTAGTGCCCTTTTCTGTGTTTTGGTTTGGAGGATACCATGCAGACTAGAAGGGGCAGCAATTTTGAATAGCTTACAGGCTAGGCAGAGGAATAAACAGGCTAATCTTGCTTCAAAGGAGGGCCAGTCTGGGGCGTAGAGCACATCACAGTGACTGTCTCTGGTTGTGCTCTTGCCACAGAACATGCCACTTGGTGATAGAATAGCTGTAGCCTGCTTAGCTCAAACCACAGAAGGGATGCAGGAGTGGGGCTCCATAAAGTTAAATCAGGCGGCAGTGTGCCAGTGGCAATGCCATGCTTCAGTTACCGAGATACCCACTAAGTCTGTATAGAGGTCCACTCTTCTGATGCAAAGATTTCATCACAGCCTTAAAATGAGTTCTCAGTGCGATCTCCTGGCCAAGACAGACCAAGGTATTTCTATAGAGTCAGACACTTCCAGTTGAGTACCAGTCAGTGAGAACTGCTGGAGTAAAGTGTGTTTCACTTTACCCAGGTGCCTGGATCCAAACAGCATAGCTTTAGTTTTCTTGAGGTATAAGACAGGCTTACTGCCCGACAGCCAGCCCTCCCATTCCCTACTATCAGTGTTTAGGTCCAGGTTTATCCGATTTACATGTGCTGAGCTTCAGTACCTACAGCATTGTTCACATACAGCTGCAGCTTGACCCCCACCACAACTCGCTGGCATGTCATTTAAACAATGAAAACAATGGGCCCAGAATGGATCCTTGGGGTAGTCCTGTAGTCATAGGCTTAAGGTCAGCTATACTTCCACTCCATTTAACAAGCTGCATTCTGCTGGTTAGGTAGTGCTAGAACAAGTTGTATGTATGATCATCCAGTCCAATATGGTGGAGTCTCATGGTTTTACAAGGTAAAACACTTTGGTTAGGTGGTCTATAAAGGAACTGCTCAGTATGTACCGGTCAATAACTAAGTATATCAGAAGTGAGCTGGACAAGAGCAGTATCCATTCCAAGATTTTTTCTAAAATCACACTGAGCATCAGAAAGAGAGTGGTGTAACTCAAGTTGTCCTGGGGCTGGGTGTACACCAACTTCTAAGTACTTCCTGTCTGGTGATTAGTCAGAAGTGAAATTGGGGAAGAAGGTTGATTAGAGTTAAGAAAAGGGCTCAGATTCCCAGTCTGAGATGGTAGGTGCTTGTCCGAGATCATGTTATTAAAAGCATTATCTGAAGCAACAGGATCAAATGCTCCCCATCTGCAATAATATCAAGTGCAGTACCTTCTCAGCATCCTTTCAGCAGGTAGTTGATCTGTTTCCAGACATTTTGGGATCAGAAAGTGTCTTAGCCTCCCTGAACTGCTTTGACCCCGTCGTCCTTGCAGAAGTCCAACACCTGAGAAGTGATGTTATCTCCATGACACACACCCTGGAATACATTACTGCAATTATAAAATGGCTTTCATGTTTTATTAAAAAGTGAAAACTAATTTTTGTTGCTTTTCGAATAAGCGTGCTGTTCTGCTGGATAACATCACTCCTGAAGGTAGCACTGACCAATCACAGTCCAGGATTTTTTCTTGCCATTTTATAATTTGCATTTTTGTACAATTACCACTGCACTGTAAGGCACGCTGTATTACAGCATACAGTAAAGCACTGTTCTGTACAGAATTCAATCCCTTTCAAAATGCTGTGTCACAGTTCAAAGGTCATGCAGAGGGTGGTGGTACACAGTAGTCACCTGGATGACGAGAGAAAGACCAGTGGAGTACCGCAGGTATCAGTATTGGTCTGGTCCTCTTCAATGTCTTCGTAACAGACATTGCTGAGGAACTGGAGGAAAGGTGTGTCTCTTGCAGATAACACAAAAATCTGCAACAGGGTGGATACCCAGGGAGGGTGGAGAGAATGCAAAGGGATCTAGGGAAACTGGGACTGGTCGAGGAGTGGCAGCTGGGCTTCATAGAAGCATAGATTCTGACGACAGATAAGGACCACTTGGCCCACCTAGTCTGCCCATTTCCTACCTAATGGATACAAGCTGCAGATCCTAGTTAACCCTAGGTGCATGACTTTGCTGTTGGTTATGTAAAACATACAGGAAGGGGTACAAACAGTTATCAAGCAAGAGAGGAACCTTGAGGTGATAATATATGATGAGCTCAAGGCAAGCTGAATGCTGGGGTGCATGGGAGGGAATTTCTAGAAGACAGGAGGTGGTGTTGTCCCTGTATCGCTCCCTTGTCAGACCCTACCGGGAGTACTGTGTCCAGTTCTGGAGGCTGCACCTCTGCAAGGACATAGGCAGGGTGAAACCGGTCCAGAGGGCTACTAAAATGGTGTGAGGGTTGCAAGAGAATCCATATGAGGTAACACTGCAGGAGCTCAACATATACTCCCAAGAGGAGAGATGATCGAGACCCGAGTACCTCACGATGGTGGACAAGGCAGCCTCTTTCACTGGAGGAGTACCAGAACACAAGGACATATTATGAAGCTTCTTTTTTGGGGGTCCCTATAAGTTTCATGGTCACCCAGCACACAGATCTCTAAGGTGAATGCTTCATCGAGACCTAGGAGCTGATTTAGTTAGTCTTTGATCCCTCCCAGAGAGGTTCGGCTTTAAACACACTCCACAGAATATGGAATGGAGTTCTTTCTTGTTCTCCACACCTAGTCCAATTTTTAGTGCTAGGACAGCCTATTTTGAACAATTTTCTGGTGTAAAGTATAAATTCCATAGTATTTTGTGCTGCATCAGCCGGAGGCTTTCCATTGTAATAAATCTGTACAAGTTATCCCATGTATTCCGCCCATGGCCCTATACCAGTTTCCGTGGTGAAGCTTGGTTCCAGTACACTCCACCTTCGACTCCTCTGAGAGACATGGATCATTAATACCTCTGTACATTGCTGATATGGCATTTGGGGCCACTGTCAATACCATCAGGTAGGTAAAAGCATTAGAGTATGCAATGTTCCCGGGAGAGAACTCGGCCATGTGAGATGGCATGGGCTAGCTGCAGGAATTTAACAGCTATACTGTTAGCTTCACCATACCCAACTTCAAATGTACTGAATGGAATTAAATTCCTTCCAAAGAGATGCAGTCAACTGATGGAATCTGTAACAAGCCCTTGTCCAGTCACTGGTCTACCCATTATACATACATTAGTGTTATGAATAGGTTGTCGCAATCAGCCTAATGGTTATGTTTCATTAGACAGAGTTGCTGGTGTTCTCTTACTAGAGTTTGTAACTGAGGTATTCTGCAGGATTTGGGGTAATTTATTAACCTTGCAAAATTGCGCCCTTGCAGAGATGTTACACTGATCACTGACCCACTTCATCTCTCCTCTACATCAAACCACTGTGGTCTGTAGCCCACTTACTGCTCTGACACTGAACTACACTTACAGCATTTACTACTGTTATAAGCAAGATAATATTAAAAGAAATTAAGCATCTTCAATCCTCCTTGCTTTTGGGGACTACAAATTTGATAGATGCCCTTCTGGCTTCTTTCTCATTCCAAACAAACAAGATTTCGCTAGCACATGGGAAAACAATGTAAACTAAGATATCGAGACCCACATGTTTAGCGTATTAAGAGGATAAAGCAGCCTGGGTAAGATGTTGTCAATTTTATCACACTGATGTGACTCACCAGTGAGAAAGGCAGATTGGTCCATCTATCTAGAAAAGACAGAATTTTGGATACCAACTTGTCCAGGTTTTCGATCTTAATTTCTCAGGGTGCTTAGAACCTACTATTCCCAATTAGGTTAGTGAATAGGATAACCACTACAATCCTAAACCTGTAATTTCTGTTTAACACCCCATGATTCAATGGCATAACTATGATCGGATTTACATTTAGTTTGTAGTCTGATACCTAGCTGAATTTTGATACCGTGGTCCAGATTATGGCAGGGATGTCTGGGCTCTCTACGTGCAGCAAAAGAATAATCTGCTTACATTGAAAATCTGTAATGCTCCTAACCCACTGCGACTCCATTAATATTCAGATCATCACCCAGTTTGCAACTAGGGTTCCAAAACAGGTTACACAACAAGAAGGGGGGACATCACTGCTTGGTTCCTCTGCATAACAAAAAGGATTTGAAGAACATTTAATTACAAAAGATGCAGCCTTAGGATTCATGGTGTACAGTAAATTAACCCACTGACACGTTTTCTGCTATTCTGTACCTCCTCAGTGCTACAAACAAGAATGGCCAGGATACCCTGTCAAATGCTTTTTCCACATCTAGGGCATCAGGACTTTTGTATTCCTGGTCCCCAGACACGGAAACAATATGCTCAAGTTTCCTAAGGTAGAGGAGATCCTGCCCTCATGAAGCCGTGTTTCTATGTCAGCAGCTCCTTATTTCATTTACAAAGTAGGTCGTTTGTTGCCATTTTCAGATGTTTTATTTTCTTGTTTCCATCCCTCTGCCTGTCCCGAGTGCTGGGAGTATTTGTACAGGCATGCAAGCACGCCAGCAATCAGGTGTTTTTGAGCAACCTCTTGTGAGGCCGGCAATGCCGGTATACTGTGGCTCTTTCAACAGCTGTACCCTGCTGCTTCTAGCAGGGAGCAAGAAACTGCAGTGTGCGACTGGCAGAGGGAGAGAAGATGTGGGAACTGTTCCAGTGCTCCAACAGCTGCATGTCTGAAAGGGCTCCAATCCCACTTGTGGCAGCAAGCCAAAAGATGCACTGTATGTAGAGCAAGTGGAAGGATATTGTGTGTGTGTGTATATATATATATATATATATATATATATATATATATAAGCATTTCTTTAAACCAAAACAAAAAAGGTAGGTAAACAGTAGGTGGAGTGTCAAGTAATGAGTGTGGGTGGAGTTGCTACGCAGGAAGAAAATACCAGAAATTTGACAAGTGAACATTGCACATGGATATATGTTTTTTATTCCAGAGCTAAAGGTGCCAGCCTGTTTTGGTTAATCAGGATCCACAATTGTATCTACTTTACCAATTTTATAACTAAATGTGACCACGATCCTACACACACACACACACACACACACACACACACACTCACTCTATACCTGAATGCTTCTCATTTAACATAAACACTAACAAAATAACTAAAGGTTAACTAATTATGACTGGTAACATAATTTACCATGACATTTTAAAATCGGAAAAAGCAGGGTGCTGCTGAAAGCCAGAAGCTGCGCCTCAGACTTACTAATCAAACTATAACCTAAATTCAGAATGTTCAGCTCAGTTTTGCAATAGCTCATTGCAGGCCCTCCAAGCCTCCTTCACCTGGAGAAGGTCGTCCTCGTTTCCAGTCAATGACACTCTTTCCCTCAAACGCATACAAAACGAGGATCTCCTTCCAAAACGTGCTACATTTTCCTGCTGCTAACCCACCAAGCCCCACCCCCAAATCATGACAGTCTCAGGCGATTGGCATGTATGCCCACTGCCAAACAAAGCAACCAGATCAGCGACTCAAAACTCGTTGCAGACATGAGTTGTCCAACAGCACCAGCCGAAGGACTGGCAGAATACGAATCGCGCCATTCCAGACACATTTAAACTTGGTTTCAGAATTTAAAATGCAGAAGCCGTGTGTTAACATACAACATATTGAGAGACCCTGGTTACTGGTTCCAGGAGGTAGACAGCAGTCTTGTTGGCCTATAAGGGCTCCAGGCTGGTTCAAGGACACTCTGGTTGGTTGGAATCTCCGATCATAGCCGGTCAAGTCACAGGAAGCGGCAACGCAACTTCTGTATTACCTTTCTTCGAAATACCTGTGGCTTGCTGCCTGCCATGTGGGGATTTGTGGAGCAAGGCAAAACAGAACGTTGTGTCAGTGTTTCAAGGTAGGGTATTCCACAGCCGAACGCTGTGTAACTCATATCCGCCGTTGCTTCGCAATAGTAAAAAAAAAAAAAATAACTGCAACTCTAATCCCGAAATGCCGTTATCTAACAATTCAAGCAGACGAGTTCATTGGGCTCAGACCGACGAGAACGTGTTAAAGCACCCCTCCGGCTCTGGCTAAATGGGAACTAGAGACTTGTTAAAGCAAACCAAGATGGATATGTGTGTCAGATTAAAGTGTATCTCCACACAAACTCAGCTTATTGCCACCGCGTAGGTTTACTGCTCATGACACCGCAACGAGGTTTGGGAATGTGCGTATGTGTGTGTGTGGGGGTGCATGTGCACACACTGTTATCGCTGCTCATTGAAGCATAGCAGTGCCTTTCAACTGTAGGCACTGCATTTCAGCTGCTGTCAAAGATAGCTGCAGCATTCATTACAACCGTGGCCACGCCTGAAAACACACTGAGGGAATTGGAGAGGGGTGCCACACCCACAGAAACTCGGATGATGGCACTATGCTTCTTGCACATGCGCAAGCAAACATAAAAATGCCAGTGACACTGTTTATGAGCAGAGGTCCTAAAATGCCAATGTTGAAATTTAGTGACAAAAGTCCATAAAATAACTGTGTTACAAGTATGCGTTGCACAGTTTCCACGCACCCTTGTAACTTCACAAATTTGCAATATTTTCATGCCAGATTTTCAACACTGCCATTTTTTAACACCTCCTTATGAACAGTACAGCTGTCATTTTCACCTGTGGTGTACAAATGGTGTGGTCACTGTGGAAATCAACTTTGGGACAGATAAACAAACCACAGTGCCACTGTTCATGAGGGGAGGTCCCAAATGCCTATGTTGAAAATATGGTTAAAAATCTGGAAAATAATTGTTATGGACTTGTGTTGCGTAGTTTCTAGGCATGCCTATGACTTCACCAATTTTTCAGATTTTCACTCAGATTTTCAACGTGCCATTTTTTACACCTTCTCATGAACAGTACAGTTGTCATTTTCACATCCTGCCCAAAATGTGTTTACGCATTGTGACACCAAAGGCACAGTCGCTGTGCAAAATCATCTTTCGCCTAACAAACTGATACTGCCGCCTTTCATGAGGTGGGGTCACAAAACACCCATGTTGATAATTTGGAGTGAAAATACCAGCACATTCCTATGGCATTAGGGTTTCCAACTGTAACACCCCACCCTGTAGAGACTGACAGGCGTCAGGGTGTGACTTGGGATCATCAGCTGTAATGCTCATGCCATTTCACCCACACCCCCACCCTGCTGCCAGTGACAGGCATCAAGTGTGCCTTGCAGTGCTCGGCCCCAAAGTTCATCCCATTCTCTTATACTGCATCCACTTCAATGTATTTTCTTATGGAATGGGGTAAGTATAAGGCCCAAAGACCCCAAAGCACACCACAACACTTGACAGTGTCTACAGGGTAGGGTGAGGTAAAATGGCATGAGGATTATAGCTGATCACCCAAAGGCACAATCCAACACCTGTCAGTCTCTGCAGGGTGGGGTGGGTTGATGCCAGTTCAGTACGCCACTGCCATTCCTATTATGCATCTCTAACTCCTCGCTACCAATGCCAATGCCAGCGAGACAACATTCGCATTGACAAATGCTTGTTAGTCTGTGTCACAGAAGTGATGTTGTGTCACACTAAAGTGGTTTTACGAGTAAAACCACGCTGCTAAAATTGCAAATGACTTAACAGCTACAGGGATAGCGGAGTGTAATTCAGGTATTGCTACCCTCAGCTGTTATCAGACAGGAGGAGACAGACAAGAACCTAACAGTGTAGCTCTTGCCCAAGCTGCTCCTATGGTGGAGAGTGCTAAGGTGCAAGCAGAGAGGGCAGAGGAGAGCCAGGGACCAGGTTTTTGTAACATGCACCACAAGTTATGTTTTATATATCTTTTCCCACACTGATGTAACCTCCCCAAGTTCCTCCCAGTCCCCACGATCCATCCCCTCCCATGGAGTTGATTGTATTAATTTTGTGGGGTGCAGGGGCAAAACAGAAAGTAGTGGATGTTTATTAGCCACGGCAGTGGTTGTTGGTGTGTTTTGGATCGCTACCATTGGTGTTACTGTTGCCGATGCTGTGTTCATTGGGTGCTGTTTTTGACAGTGCAGATTTTTCTGAGTGGTTTTGATCACACTGTTGTGGAGTTCGGTATTTTGACTTAGTGCCCAAAAACTGGTCAACACATGAGTTATTAAAGCACAGCCTGTTTTTGTAACAATTTCATTAATATTTTAAGAAGTAATGGGCTAATTTTGAAGAAATGAAGGGGATACCAAGAGTAGACTAAAGGGAGTAGAGGGGTAAGGAGTGTGGAGGGAAATAGGCCATCATCAGGAACAGCATAGAGGTGGTCACCAGCTCCTGTTCGAGGCAAGTGGGGAAAAGAAGAAGGTACCAAAACCGAGTCGTTCCTAAGAGAGGTGGAGTTTGTAGTATGGAAAAGGAAAACATTCACAAGTTTTAAAGTGAGCCAGAAGGAGAGGGACAGAAACATATATCTTGCTAAATGAAAGGAAGACAACAAGGCAGTGCAAAGGCTGAAAGTGATATGGAACTAAGGATAGCAGGGGACCAAGGAAGAGGGCAAGACCTTCTTTCTTACATCAGGAGAAAAGAAAAATGAAGGGGCACTGTCAAGCTGAAACAGGATTAGAGACAAACAAAAAATGAGGAAAGCATGGCAGAAAAACTGAATGACTACTTCTGTTCAGCATTTACCAAGGAGAAGAAGAGGCTCTCTACCATGGGATAAAGTTAGCAGTAGACCAGTTGGTGAACACAAATGTTTACGGAACCCTTGACATAGACAGGGTGCTAAGAGGGCTTGAGGCACTGAAGATAAAGAAATCCCCAGGGCTAGACAGACTGCACTTCGGGTTGCTGAAGCAAGTGGTGCAAGTACTTTCTGAGTATCTGATGACCCTTTTCAACTGCTCCATAGAGTCTGAAGAGTGCTGATGGCCTGGAGAACAGCAGATATGATACCCCTGCACAAAGGTTGTGGGGAGGGAGGAATGAGCCAGGAAACTACAGGTTAGTTACTTTGATGTCAATCATTGGTAAAAGTACTGTCAACCATAATCAAAGAGATACTGGTGGACTTACTGGTGGCTAATGAGCTGCAGACAGCATCGCTTTTTAGTAGGACGGTCCTGTCAAACAAGTTTAACAGACTTTTGACTAGGTAATGAGGGCAGCAGATAAAGGCAGTTGATATATTTTGTCTTGATCTTAGCAATACATTTGAATATGTGCTACACACATGGTCAATGAAAAACTAGGTAACGTGGGGGTTGGGAAGAACCTGAAAAGTGGGTGGAGAACTGAATGTGGGGAGGACACTAAGGGTAGTGATAGACAGGGAATTCTCGGACTGAGGGAGGTCGCCAGTGGTGTACCACAGATGTCACTGCAAGGGCTGGCACTTGTGTCAACATCTTCATTAGCAACAGAGATGACAGCATCAGATGGAAAATCTGCCTATTTGCATTTAACCCACCCCTTTGTGTCTAAGGGTCCTGATGGTAGCAACGGGGGTACAGACTGAAAACCTTCCAGGAGGTAAAGTCAGAAATATAAAAAACAAGGCCTTAACTCAACTTGGTTCTGTCTGCACAGTGCAGAGTACTGCTCTCCACCAGCCCACCTCTTACCGCTTGCTGCAAGCCACAGCTAAGCCGGGGAGGGGCGGGAGGGGTTGAAATAGAAGTCTAGCCAGCATGCTTCATCCCCAGAAGAAATCAAGGAGTTCATTTAGTAAATTTCAGCACTCATGTAGTAGAAACAAGAACAGAAATTAAATTCTGATCATCTTCAATTTTAAAATAAATAAATAAATAGTTCAGCTCCATGGAGCCATGAGACCAAAGCATATGTAGGGCAAAACTCTAGAGTCAGTAGCAGTATTAGATGATAGAAATGCATTCACAGGCCCAAGACAGACCAAGTGCAGACTCACACAAATACCTAGAGCCGCCTGAAAGCTCAGGACCTTGCAGGGTGCAAGATACCAAACCACCAGTCCCCAGGGAGTGCCTTACTCCCCACCCTAGATTACCTAATACTGAGACTGCTGTCTTTATACCTTCTGTAGCCACTCCTGTACAAATTCCTAAACATAAATCGCTACCCCTTTCCATCCAGGAAAATGTTTCCAGATTTGCATTTAGAATGGTCAAACATGGCTCCCTCCTTCCCAGTTTCACACAATGTACATTTCGTAACGGGTCTAACACGGATCCTGCCCCAGACATGGCCACAGCAGACCCGATATAAGAAAAATCCTTGAAATGCACCCTCTGGCCATCCTGAAGCAGCGTACACACTGAGTAAAGGCCCCTGGAGCTGCCACCTCCAGAGAAGCCCTGCCATGGCCCTGGCACCACCACGACAGCCCCACTGCTATACCTCACATATTTGGAGTACCAGTCCTCCTGAACTCAGTGTCCTCCTGACCTTCCTCTGGCTGCTGTCCTTCCCTCTGCTGAGCTTCCAGATCCCAGACCCCATGATCAACACACTCTTGCATCTGTCCCTTTGGAAATAAATTAAAATGCATAGCCTCAACGCTCACCAAGGCTGATACCTCCTGGGCTGAGAGGATGTTAGCCCCCAACCCTACTTGCCCTACATAGTGCCCGATGGCTCCCCGCTAAAAGGACTCTCCTCTTTATACCAGGACAAAGAGCAATGCCCTCCATCTAAACAGGGTGGGACACATGGATTACCCAATCCAGGGACCTAGCCAACCAGGGAGAGCTTGATTAGTAAGTCAGCCCACATAGGTGTGACTTATACTCTCCCCTTAAAACCATTTGCTCCTGGAAAAAGGGCACCTGCACAAGCCTGGGGAAGTGCCTACCAGATGGGTATATGCACTCCCCACCCAATAGTTCCTCCTCAGGGTGCACCAAAAGAATTTTTTGAACATGTTCCTCCCCAGGCCTACTCTAAAACAAACCGCCCATGGAGTTACTCTAATTCAGTAATGATTTTAGCAATATCTGTAAGAAAACCATTTTCAAACATTTTTAAAGGCAAATGACCAGGTTGTTCCTAACAACTATTTTTTGCATGAAAATATTTACAAATTGACAACTCACACTTTCTCCTCACTCACCCTTCACTGCAAACTCATACACATGCTCACTCAAGCCTTCACAGCGTGAGGTAGATTCTTGACTAGTATTTTAATTGATTGAGACTGAGTTCCAACAGGTAACAATAAAAATGTTTTTCTTCAGAATTGAGAGCAAGAAACGGGTCACAGTGGGCAGTTCACACAGTTCCAGATCTCAGCCTCTAGGAACAGTCCTGCAACACCATCCACTGGGCACAGTCTCTTTCACATTTTTTCTGGTTACTTTAAACTAGGAACAGTTGAACAAACCTGCAGAACAGTCCTAGTACCTCAAGGGGGTCTATGTGATATGGCCGAATGCCTAAAGGCGATCACCGTTGTCGAACAGTCAGAGTGCTGAAAACCTTTTGGCACTCTGACAACCCCAGCCTTACAGGACAATGGTGCCAGGGAGAGATTTTATTAATGCTTTCTATGGGGGGCTGCCCCACCCCCTCATGGGGGTTCACCTGCACCCCCTACTTAAGGATTCTTAACTCCAGGGAGTGCATGTCAGGGGTGAAAGCATTTAAAAATAAAGCTTGAGCCAGGTGCAATAAAATTGCACCAGCGCCGGACCTGAAACCGACTCACCCACCCCAACCACTAGTCAACCCCCGACGCCACAGTGCAGCTCGGCCATCCACCACAGTGCCTCCCCTACAGCCCTTCTTCACCCTCCAGCCACCAGCTCACTGTTTCGCTCCTCCACGCAGTCGAGTACATCAGCGACATCCCGTCACCCAGTTCACCCACCTCATCCAGTCGCCTCACATCGCTGTGAGGATTGTGCCGGAAGGAGTCGCTGCTACGGATGGTGCCCTTCCTATGCGCCCACCTCATGGGTTACCCTCATGGGTACTTAGCATCTTCCTTAGATGGCGGACCTCTGCCATGGGGAGAATAAAATGCTGGGTCTGGCTTGGTGGTCTCATTAGCAGAAGAGTCCATGGACATTATTTAGTGCTTTGCACAACAGTCAGCAACCACGTCCTGGACAAGCACAATGTGCTTAAAACAGAGTCAAGCCTGCCCAGAGAGATGAGTAAAACATAGTTCTGGCCTTTGGGATAATTTCTTGAGTGAGTGGGCATGATGACTCAGACTGCTGTTGTAACTTTTGGACCATGCCCCAAAACAATCAGTCAGGCTGCTTCTCTTCAATGATGTCCCACAACCTCTTCGGGATGTAGGGATACTCAGCAGATGGATATTCAATATGTATCCTTTGCCTCACCCACCTCTCAGCCTGTGACCACTGGAGCAATTCTCTAACACTGGTCCGATGGTGGTTCCTGGCTCCAGTCACACCTGTGTCCTGTATGGCATACTCATGGAGTCACTGCTCAAAAGTCCACTGGACATGGGTAGCCTTGCACAGCGCTGGAAGGGCATGGGGTGTTATCTGGTAGCCTTAACACAGGGTTCTGGTAATTTATATTTATTTAAAATGTTTGGTAACTGGAAAGGCACACTAAGCTGAGGCTCATTTCAGGTGCAACCTAGGGAAGGGGACACAAAGGGTAATACATACAGTACAAGCATTATTTGAACAAGCAAAACAAGCATTACAGAGTCAAATACAATTTAAGATCAGCTAACAGAGGAACTAAACACTGTGTTACCACACATTACATCAACACTATGCTGTACATTGTAGCAATTAAACACAAATTGAAGCAGGCTGCAAGGATTCATAATACACGTATAGTGACATTAATAACTAGCAGAGGTGAGGGGAGAGACTAGAGGTAGGGGTGGGAAATGAGAACACTGGGTCCACTGGGTAGTGGGAGTTGTTTGAGGTGAGTTTGAAAGAGGAAAGAGTAGGAGATAGTCAAAGATCAGAGGACAGCTGATTTCAGAGGAAAGGAATGCGATAGGGGAAGGATGACTGACCTGCAGCTGAGTGTGGACGCGGAGAGTGAAAGAACGTTTGTCCCTATTATGGAGGGTGTAATAGGGTAAGGATAAGGAATGACTTGTACACTTCTTGGTCAGCAAATGTATAGGGCTTCTGATCCTGTCCAGGGGCAGTGTGTCTGGCAGCTCCCAAATAGCTTCCTCCTCTGGTTCTTCCATTTTACCTTTACGATGGCATTTAAAAGAGGCCTCTCCACTTATAGCTTCTGCAGTGCCACCGATGCTTCAGGCAGGGGACTGGCAGCTGACCCCCTGGGCCCTGGGGGGTCACTAGCTCTAGCTCCCATCCCATACCTCTCCCTCTACCCTGGGGATAGTTGGGTGGTAGGCACTGTGGGGCTGGGCAGATGACTGTGCCTCACAGCACCCTCACTGGTATCCTCTTCCATAGCCTCCATGACTACATCTGATGCCCCTCACTGGTATTCTCTTCCATAGCCTCCATGACTACATCTGATGCCCCTCACTGGCTCTCTCTTGAGGGGCAGGCAGCTTCACATCCTCTGAGGACTCAAGCAGCGTGGACGCTTCAAAACATCTAGGCTACCCTGAGAGGTTAAGGAGGCAGCACCCACCGATACCAATGGTGGATAGGGCAAAGTAAAACTAAATGGACTGTTCAAAGAGAGTCCTGAAAAGGGCCTCCATAGCAGTTAGTGCACAAAGGTAGATGGAGCAAACCTTTTCCTCAAAATCCAAACCATACACAACTATCATCTGCCACCCTTCTTTCTGCTAACTTCCACAGCCAGGAAAGAAGGAAGCGGCATAGTGGCCTGGGGTTCCTCCAGGTGTGTCTCTGCCATAACTCCTTTTTTAATTCCCTTTATTTGTTCTCTTCTCCTTCCACAGAATTTGTCTTTACTGTCACACGTTTGAGAAGAAAATGGTATTTCCTCTGCACATTCCTCACTGAGTCAATGCCTGCACCAATCAGTGGCACCACTTTGAACCAGTTGATATTCCCTGTTCTGCTACCAGATACCTTTTCTTGTAGGAAAATGGTGCCAAATACCCCACAATGGTGACTCTCTGTGACGCACCACCAGATCCAGGCCTGCCAACAGTGGGGACCCCAATCTGGATAAGTCCCCCACCCCAGGCACTCTGTCTGGTTGCCAAATTAAATCCTGGATGAGCCCCACATCTGTAACTCCCTTTCACCCCCTTTTGTGTCTAGGGGTCCTAATGGTATCAACGGTGGGGGTACAGACTGAAACCTTCCATGGAGATAACGCTGAAACGTAACAAAACAAGGCCTTACCTCAGCTTGGTTCTATCAGCACAGTGCAGAGTACAGCTCCTCCACCAACCCACCTCTTACCACTCTCTGCAAGCCATGGCTGAGCCGTGGGAAGAGATAAAGGTCTAGCCAGCATGATTCATCCTGGGAAGAAATTGAGGAGTTCATTCAAAAATTCCAGCACTCATATAGTAGAAACAAGGAAAGAAATTGAATTTGATCTTCAATTTGAAAATTAATAAATAAATAAATTGCTCAGCTCCATTGAGCAAGGAGACCAAAGCACATGTAGGGCAAAACTTTACAGGCAGTAGAAGTATTAGATGACAGAAATGCATTCAAAGGCCTAAGACAGCTAGACAAAACGCAGACCCCACGCAACTATCCAGAGCCATCTCAAAGCTCAGGACCTTACAGGTGTGAGATACCAAACCACCAGTCCCTGGGGAGTGCCTTACTCCACCACCCTGGATTAACTAACACTGGGACTGCTGCCTTTATACCTTCTGTGGCTACCCTGCACACAATCCTATACCCACAAGCTCACCACCCTCTTTCCATCCAAGAATATAGTGCCAGATTAGCATTTAGAATGGGTGAACATGGCTCCCTCATTCCCAGTTTCAGCAATGTACATTTCATTAATGAGTCTTACACAGAACCTGCCCCAGACATGGGCACAGCAGGCCTGATACAAGCGAATCCACGTAATGCACCCTCTGGCCATCCTGAAGCAGCGCACACACTGGGTAATGGCTCTCTAGAGCTGCTACCTCCAGAGAAGCCCTACTGTGGTCCTGCCACCACCATGACAGCCCCACTGCCATATGCCTTGTATATTTGAAGCACCAGGCCTCCCAAATGCAGCCACCTCCTGACCTTCCTCCACTTGCTCTCCTTCCCTCTGCTGAGCTTCCAGATCCTAGACCCCACAGTCGTCACACTCCTTGCCACCCATCCCTTTGGAAATCAATTAAAATGTATAGCCTCAATGCTCACCAAGACCGATACCTCCTGGACTGAGGGGTTGTTAGCCCCCAACCCTACTTTCCTACATAGTGCCCAGTAGCTTCCTGCCAAAAATGACTCTCCTCTTTAAACCTGGACCCAGAGCAATGCCCTTCACCTAAATGTGGTGGACACATAGATGCCCCAATCCAGGGCCCTAGCCAACCAAAGAGAGCATCAATTAGTAAGCCAGCCCAGAGAGGTGTGGCTTAAATGCAAATGCCACCAAGCTCTGTTGCAGAGTTGACTCTGAAGAGGGAGTTTGAGTTGAGGGAAGGCCTGAGGAGGCTGAGCTGGTCAGAGATCTGGCAGTTGGGCTTCAATGCCAAAAAGCACAAGGTCATGCATGTGGAACAAAATCCAAGGACAGAACACAGGTTGGGGAGAATGACATTTACTGCAGCTGAGAAGGAAAGGCATCTGGTGTGGTGATCTCAAGGCAAACTATGAGGTCAGAAGTGCATCAAATATAGAAGAGACAGACACACTTAGTGTTAAAGCTTAGGGTTTTATTGCCAGTAAAAGTTCATCAGAGCCATATAGAAAGCTGTCCATAAAAGCTTCAAATAAATACCAATCACCAGATCAAACTGGTGCAAATGCAAATTGTTAAGTATGCCTATTCAACTTACAGGTGCTGCAGGAGACTGCCCTGTACTGCCCCAGCACTTTGCTTGTAACAGCTTCATCGGGGAACTGTTGAGTCTGATCCCATTTCTTTCTTTATTTGGCAGTCTCCAACAGCCTTAAATGTCAACACAATGTGGCAAGGCAGTAGGGTAAGTGAACAGACTGCAGGAATGCATTAGTAGTGAGTTCAACAGTAGAATAAAAGAGGTCATATTATCCCTATACAGGACTTCTAGTAAGGTTGCCCTTGAAGTACTGTGTACAGTTTTGAACCATCACCCAAGAAAGGACATCAATAGGTTGGGGTTGGCACAGTAAGGCAACTACAATGATTCAGGAGCATCAGGAGAGGACATCTGACCAGATTAGAGAGCATTAACATGTACTCACAGGAGGAGAGAAGGAGAAGGGGACATGATTGAAACATACAAACACATGCAGGGTATTAACAAAGTGGACCCAGAGAATTGTTCACAACCAGCAGACATGCATATACTATACTTAATACAAATATGAGAAGGCAGTATGGCGAGGGTTTAAGGCTCTGAGCTGCAAATCTGGAGACCTGGGTTTGAATCCCACAGCCCCCCTTGCACACTGTGTGACCCTGAGCAAGTCACTTAACTTCCTCATGCTCCCAGGTTGCACCTGCAAACAAGCTTTCAGCTTAGTGTGTCTCACCTGGTAAAATAATTGGTAAAAAAAAAATACTAGGAAGAATAGTACAGAACTAGTGGGGGGTTCTGAGAGATGTGAGGAAGCACTACTTTATGGAGAGGTGTTGGAAGGGTGAAACATGCTGCCTTGGAAACTAATGAGTGCAAAATCAATGGAGAGCTTTGTGAGAGGGTGGATAGACACCAAAGGCTGATCCAGGGCTCAGGGGTAGAGGTGAGCTAAGAGGAAGGGAGAACAGAACAGCTAATCTAAAGCAATAAAGGTAAGATATTCCAAGTCATACTTAAAGGGTCAATGTGAGTGATTACACGATGTAAATGTTTTGAATCAGTGTTTTGGGGCTGTTCTTTAAATTTCTGTAACTCTTATTAACCAGGGAGGGACATAGCTGGGATAATATTTTTAGCCTCTCATGACTTGAGTGGTTAATTACAATCTGCAAAACATGTGTCCAATTGTGGAAGGAGCTGAAGTAGGCCTAGAGGAGTCCGGAGATTCATGCCCCATGCACCATGCCTCTCAGCATCCCATATACACATTATCATACAGGCATTCCCTATATGCATATTACTAATGCTAGAAATGTATTTGCTGCTATAGATTAGGTTTAGTGAACTCCATTGTTAGAGAATTACTAGTTTAGTAATGCCAAGTGACGTTTAGAATTGCTGAGTGACCATTTATGTACATGTTGCTTTGTATTAGTAAGGATTTACTAGTCACTAGTCTTTTTAGCTGTACTTGCAACAATAGCACTGCTGAGTTAGGAAATATACAAACTACTGACTATGGGGAATAATATGTGTTTGCCATATGTAAATGTGCAGCAAGAAGTGACCGGAAAACATGCACTTTTCTATAAGGTCAGAATGAGAGGTGCCTAGCCTAGTAACTACAGAGTAACAACATGTCACAGTGTGCAGCCCTGATGACACAGCACTCAGACTACTTACCCTGTATGGTCATTCCTATTTCCTGAGTAAGATAAGGAACAGCACTAGCTATGAGAAAAACAAACTATAAATATAGGATCAATTTTGGGGTCTATCTCAGAAAGCCCACGTTATGATCGGGACTGCACCTCTGTTTCCTGGGTCGGTATGTATTATGCTCTCCTGTAATTTGGCGTAGCTGTAATAAATGCTTTATATGCTAGTTTTGTGCTGTCTCCTTGTGACTTTAGAACTCACCAGCAAGGTACATACCTTGAAATATGTATACATTTACAGGTGTCCAGGGATACCTTATCCGGGGCAGAGTTGCAGCAAAGTTTTACTTTGCTGGCAAAGTTACTGCAAAGTGGTTGAAATTTTAGTGAAGTTTTCCTACCCTTAGCAACTTTGACATTACCTGAAATTCAGAAGTTTTCCATGCGAATGGCGAATTCCACCTGCAAAATGCAGAATTTTGCCTACACACGGCAGAATTTTGCTCAGGAACAACAAAATTTGACCATTCATGGGAACAATTCCACCAATTCTGTGTGGAATTCCACACTTTATGGGAAGAATTCTGCCATTCACAATGAAATTCTGCACTTTGATGACAGATCTGCACTTATAATTGCGCTAAATTCGCAGAGAGAATTTAGCCAACTTCACCCATCTCTAGTCTGGGGTAACATGATAGAAAACATAAACCAGTGTTAGAATCTGAGTTCTGTGAGGTTCTGAAGTAATATCTAATCTTGTATCACAGCTACATTCAGGAAAAACACACCATCATGCAGGAGGGATGCGGTGGGATGTGGGGTGATTGGGGGGGTGGGACTGGCGAACCAGAGAGTGCTCTGGATGTTTTGTCACTGTCTCAACTGCAGGAGGTTCCAGACCATGAGAGTGGAACTGGAACCTGCAAGAGGCTGAAATGTGCTGCTTCAGAGCTGCAGCCACTGAGTCCCATAGGGCACTACCACCACAGCCACATCTAAGAGCAACACGGGCCATAGAAGGGGGCTGGGTAGTGAGGGGAGGAAGAGAAGATGCGAGGGAGTAACATCCAAGCCTAAGGAACCAGGGTTGTGCACTAGCAATAGATTCACTCTATTGCAGGTACTTCAACCCTCCCCACAAAGGAAGAGGGAACCGCACACCTAGCAGGCAGGTACTGCTAAAGGGATGCTCACCTCCTAAAAATTCTCCAACTATTGTCATTGGAATTTGGGAGGAAATTATCATTCAAAATGTGAAAAATGTGGGAACTAGCTCTCAGGATGTAGGACACATTATTGTTAAACTTAGAGATAGAAGCTCAAAGCACCATTCCACCAGTGGTATGGCTGCCTCCACAGCTTGTTTCAGAAATGTGTCTACTGCTGACATCTGCGTAGCTGCGACCTGGAGTTCTGTCCACACCTTCACCAAGCATTACAGTCTGGACAGTGCCTCTAGACATAGAGCCAATTTTGGCCTGGCAGTTCTTCAGGCCTTCTGTCATGATCCCCCTTTTTTTTAAAATCTTTTATTGAATGCAAGCAACTGTACATTACATTTAGTAACTGTGGGCGGATATTCAAAAGGTTGCACAATGCGCAATAGGGTTTAGCCAGCGCAAGTCAGAAAATGCGCCATTCTAAGATATTCAGCAGGAGGCAGTTGCGCCTCACTAAAACATGCTGAGCAACAGCTCAATGATAATGAAGGCATGCGCAACTGAAGGGGTGGAACCATGCATAAAGTGTGCAGTGCAATGTTCAAAGACTTGCGCCAATGCGCAACAATTGGAGAACTTGAAGCCGAGCTATGCGTAGTGGAAATGAGCCAACATAAAAAGGAGCAAGGAAGAGGCACAAGAACGCTACAGGGAAGCCACATGAGGCAGGGAGAGACAGAGCAAGAGGGACAAAGGGCAGGCTAGGAAACAAGAGGACAGAATAGGGAAAGGAAAGGTGTGGGGCCACAGTGAGCAGAGGCCAGTAGGTGTACCCGTGCAGTGGAGGTAGCAGTCTGGACAGTGGGGAACAAAGCAACAATAGCGATTGGGGAGACACAAGCCAGGGACATGGACAGTGCCACCTTCACATGGAAGCTGTAATGAGGGGTGAAAAGGCATGCTGCAGGGGACATGGCCGGAAGGCCAGTTGGCGGCACGCCTCAACAGGCAGTACCGAGCCTGCACCAGCTTTGAGCTATACCAGATGTCGAGATTGTGGGCCAGTACCACCTGAATAGGGCAATACTGAGGCGGCTCTGTGAGCTGTGCAGTGATGTGATGCAGGCATCCACATGACGGAGTCATGCTCTGTCAGTGGAGACAAAGGTAACAGCCTGCATGTGCTTGCTCGCCACGGTACCTTCCAGAGGCCAACAGGGGACACCACAGGCATAACACAGTCGGCCACGCCATGCATCCTCACCCATTCCTCAGCGCACTGCTGCCACATGCTGTGGAGTACATCCATTTCTCCAGCACCACGGCAGAGCGCACAGCAAACATACAGGAGTTCCACAGGGTATCACGTATGCCTGGCGTGCTAGGGTGATAGACTGCACCCATGTGGCCATTCAGATGCCACCCGGCCTCGATGGGGCCGCCTATATGAATCGGAAGGATATGCCAGTGTCAACTGCCAGGTGGTGTGTGATACCAGTGGTGCATCATCAATGTCTGTGCCACACACCCTGAGGGAGCACATGATTCTTTCATATGGTACCAGTCGGCACTGTGCCATCAATTCAAGAGTGGGGACATCCCCACAGGACATCTAGTGGGTGAGTATGCATGTAGAACTGACAAATCGTGGGCAAGGGGGTAAGCCACAGGTGCCATGGGTGTGGCACACAGGGTTAGGGGCAGTCTGAGCCTGAATAAGACACTAATCTCCACTATCTCCACACAGGTGACAGTGGATACCCACTCCGTCCCTGGCTGCTCACACCCCTACCGGCGCCCACGACCCTTATCGCAGCAACGCTCAATGAGGCACATGCCGCCACATGTAACATCATTGAGCAGGTGTTTGGGATGCTGAAGGCACATTTCCGTTGCCTGACACCTCGGCAGTGCCTACAGTATAGCCCTCAAAGGCCTGTGCGATATTCCTGGCCTGTTGTATCCTGACAACATGGCCAAAGACTGTGGGATAGCCATACAGGTCGAAGAGGGCTACAGCGATGGGGACAACGGTGATGCCGGTGACAATGGGATGGGCAGCCCCTTGGACGATGGGATCCTGACTGATCCGCTGACCCAGCTGCACCAGGATACCATCACAGAGGAGCACTTCAGCCAATACAGGTAAGTCATGGGCCATGTGCAGCCATGAGTGGCTAGGCACAACCCACATACACACATAGAAACACACCAGGGGTGCATGACGGCAAGGGAAGTGGCAGGACACAGAAGCACACACATACAACCAGGGAGGGGTGAACAGTAACACGCCACATTGACGGACACACACAGACGCACACACAATAGGCACACAGTGCACAGGGGTCGGTGCAAAACAGAGCCGAACACAGACACTAGCAACACACATGTCCACAGGCCACCACGCTCACTGACTGTCTATGTGCGTGTCAGATGCTGGGCACCATCGCACTTTGGTGTACAGCGCAATGCAGGCATCATCATGTACACGCACCTGTGGACAGCAGTCGGGGGTGCAGGTGGACCGGGTGTCTGCGTGTAGGGCTGGGCACCCACCAGCGCACTGCCCACCAAAACACACAATGCACACAGGCAGCACCAGACAGGGCCCGACTGGGAGACAGGTCAGTCTTCCGGCACAGAGCCACGCCCGCCTCGGATGCCTGGGTGGCCCCACCGAGACCCAGAGGCACTGGTAGGCTGAGCACGGGCCTCATGGGGTGGCACCAATGGTCCACCAGGGTTCCACTGTGCGAACGCCGACTGCGTGCCCGACAGGTGTCTGCAGCACACCGAACAAACCTGCACCAGGAGTGCTTGGTATGCCCACAGCTGAACCCAGCGCCGACAGGGTGGGTGTCACACGACGCCGGAATGGGGAGTGATAGCAACTGCACGGTGTGAGCCACATGGGCACCTGACTGTGTGCCCATTGTGGCCACGACAGCGACCAACGCCTGTGGTAGCCTGTCAATGACAGCGTCACATCCTCCCGCAAATGGTCAATATGTGACAGGATCCCATCGGTGTCCCTGCTGTGTTGCTCCACGACCCGCCCAGGACCACACACAGTGCCTCCACAGACGTTGCAAGCTGCATCTGCTGTTGTACCGATGCCTGCAGCAGGCGGGTGTGCTCATCAAAGAGGTCATCTGCCACCTTGGCAACCTGTCCCTCAGGGTATGGAAGGGCCTGATGTTCAGCACCCCTTGAGGGTGGGTGCTGCTCACCAGGGCCAGGTATGGGCAAGTCCACAGGTGGTGCACAGACGCCACCGCTGAGCTCTGTACCCCCAGTCCCGTGGTGACTGCTGCTGCTGCCCCTCCGCCTGCTGTGCCCAAGGGATTGGCTGTTCCGTTGCTGTGGCTGCAACAGTGCCACTGACCTGACCAGCCACCGGTGCTGCCCCACCAGTGCTGACAGGCGCAGTCTGGGACTGTGCTGACATGCTGGCACACACGTCGTGAATCAGCCAGGTCCATGGGCATGTGTTGTCCTGCTGTGTGTCCATTTCATGACACACACATGTCACTGCCCATAATGGTCGGTGCATCATCGATGGTGCAGGTCTGTGCCACAGCTACAGCATGCTGGCATGCTTGGATGCCAGACCGCTGAGACACAGGAAGGGCCTCCCACACCTGTCTCAACGACATCAGTGTTGACAGCCAGGCGGACCCACTGTTGCAATGCCGCCGGCTACCTGTGGAGGTGGATGGTCCCTCCTCCAACTCCAGATGGCTATCCACAGTGGACAGGCCCTCCACTGCTGACCCCTGCAGATGTTCAGGATCTGTAAAAGAAAGTAAGGACATGTTAGTGCATGTGATCTACCTTCCCCAGACCATGACGCATCATGCAGTGATGGGCTACCACCTGTCTGGAAGCCACCTCCTGGAACGCCTCAATGGCACTGCGCTGCATGCTTGCAGCAAGCCTGTCCTCTGCCGGAGTCAGCTGCACCACCCGCTGGCCCCGCCTGTTGCAGCACGTGCCGCCTGATGGCAGCCACCTTCTCCTTCACCCTCCTCCTGTCGGTACCCATCTTCTTCTTACGCCCTGCACAGAGCGCTGGTGGCTGCCATGCCGTTGACGGCATGTGCCACCCTCCCATGCAGCAGCATGGGCCTGAGGGGTGCCCCGCCATCCACTGAGCAGTGGCTCCTGATTGATGTAGGCTCAAGAGTGCATCTGTCTCAGCCTTGGTAAAATTGGGCCTCCTCTTCCACCCACCATCGCCCTCCTCACCCAGTCCTCGCCAGTCATTTTTCAGCCTGTATGGGTGACAGTGGTGACCTGTGACTGTGAGCACAGCAAGTCCCTGAGACCACAGTCCAGACACCACACAGCATGCAACTCACCTATAAACTGCAGTAACTGAATATGGCCACTGCAGAACAGTGTCACAGTTTATGGCACAATCCATGCAAATTAGGTGTGGAGCAACTTTAATGATATGCACCGCGCTGCCGCGCCATTGAATAGCTGATCGGATGATTTGCATATGACGGCTGAATATCGCGCTGTTGCGCTTTGCCAATATGGTTGAACGTCGGCGCCAATGGCTGGCAGAAATAATCGCGACCGAGCATGCCCAGGTAGCTTACACAGGCGCCTGCGTCGCTGATGATGTGCTGTGCGCCGGTAGGCAATTCAGGCACAGCCGCCATTGTGCCAGTGGCACTACGGTGAGGGTCACTACATGGTGCTGTGGCACAACTGCACAATAGTTCGCTGTGGCAATGGCACACAGGTGACCAATCATGCTAGACGATAGACGCCCAATGGCTCTGTGTGTGGCCTTGCGCCAGAGACCCATGATCCTGTGCCCGACCTTTGCCCCTTGGCGCTATACGCCTGGCTTGTCTGCAGCTCTTTGCGCTGTTGGTGACAACGGATAGGGAATGGAGCGCTGTACCGACAGTGCGATAGGGAATGGCGGCGATGTATTGCGCAGCAATTCCGCGGGGTTGCCGCGCTGTGGAGCACCATATTGCCTACTATAGCACTGGAGATGGCACGCAGGAGAGCCCTCAATGGAGTGCCCTTGAGCTGGCCAACCTTGTGGCCATTGTGGAGCTACACTATGGCCCACTCTTTGCAGAGGTGCCACTGGACAGGGCCAGGACCCAGGTCTGGCAAGAGGTGGCCAATGACCTGGAGGTGGCCACTGGCTGCAGGAGGACAGCTGAGCAGTGCAGGCACCAGTATGGGGACCTGCAACGGAGGGAGCCGGAGCTACTGGCATGTTCGCGGTCATGCGCCAGGAGGGGCGTGGTGCCTCGTCCAGGTGGGTGATACGTGTACACACCTGTATGGTCCATATGGGTAACACTGTCTTATGTGTCCAGCACATAGGGGAGGGATGGTCTAGGGTTGGCTGTGGCGGTGTTTACAGGGTATGGGATGGATGGGTCTGGCTGGGTGGTGGGCACACACATTGGGGCAGGGGAATATGCTTTAGGTTTGTACTGATGTGTTTCTCTCCTTTGTTTCCCACAGGCATGGCAGAGCGGAGGAGGGTCACGGGCAGCAGCGGAGGGTGGTGGAAGCTGAACGGGAGCATGTCGGAAACAACCCTAACGCCAGCAACAACCCGATGAGGGTGAGTGCCATGACACCATGATTGCTATTGCATGTTGTGTGACAGGGTGGGGAGCAGGGCATGGCCACCATCCATGGACACCACTGCCATGCACGTGACATGTGACAGTCAGCACTGTCCAGTGGCACTGCATGTCTGGGTTTGCGCCAATGGTGGTCCATGCGGCACTGGGCACATGGCTGTGCGCTGCCTGCCCACCGCGACAGCTACGTTACTGTACGGCCTTGGTTGTGCTGCAAGGACATGGGCGGTGTGTGTGCAGTGGTACACATGGCTGTTGCTGCCTGGTTGGGCATGTCTTGTGCACACGGTCACTGTGGGTGGGTGCACACCATCACAGGAGTGGGGCACATGGCTGTATGCCATGCATGATGGGTGGGCTGCAGGGGATGGAAAGTCACACCCATTGACTCTGATCCCTTGTCCTAGGTGTGTGGATACTCCTTAGGATAGAGCATTCCATCCAGGATCTGGTTCGCTTGGCGGCAGAATCCTTGCCATCCTACAGGACCTCCATCGCATGGGGTGAGGAGGAGAAGGTGACCCGGAACGGCCCCAGGCAATGGAGGAGCAGGCTGGACGCCAGTGATCGAGCATAACCTCCCCTTGACTGACCCTCACACCCCACCTTCCCTCTCCCATTTGTTCACCCCTGCCCCTTACCCACCCCCACCTTGTTCCTGTCCCTCCACCCCATATATGTATATATGTATATAGATGTTGTTGTTGTTGTTATATTTTTGAATATAGTAATTTTGATATGAATACTGTGGTGGTCTCTGATTTGCAGCTGGCTACAGGTGCTCAGTTGCAGTGGTGTGCATGGCATCTGTGGTGGTTCAGTCATGGGTATGTGTGTGTGTGTAGGGAAGTGTCTCTGGTGTGGGAGTGGCTATCACTTGGTATCTGTGGTGTGTGTTGTTCTCTGTGCATTGCATTACTGTGTGCAGTGGTCCATGGTGCCTGCTCTGTGTCCATTGTGCCCTGTCAAACTGTCCTTGGCCTGTGCAGCTGACACCCTTGCAAGTCTGTGGCCTGCAAGGTCTGCTGCCTTGTCAGTGGTGGCTGTCCCTGCAGGTCATCCACTGTGACCGCTACAATGCTGGATTGCCTCCTGTCACTGGTGAGGTGCATGTTTGCCTCGGTGACACTGTTGCCTCCGCAGTTGCTGTCCCACCTCCATGCTGTGGCTTGTGTGTGTTGCAGGGGCTGTGCACCACTGTCTGTGACTTGTGATCCAGGCATATGCTGGTGGCGTACAGGGCCACAGTTCATGCACAGGTGGGTGTCACCCTGTGCCATGGTGGACTGCAGGCTGTGTGTGCACAGTTTACATGGGCCCACACTGGGGGCTTGGTTGCCACACTACGCGCCCTGTGTTGGTGTCCCCGAGGTATGGGTGTGTGTTTGCCCCTGCACTGTGTTGCATCCGTGTGCTGCATGCCCACGCAGCACTGTGGGTGTCTGTGTTGGCTGCTGTGGCTCGTGGTGGGTCGCGCTGCGACACTTGGCTACTGTGCAGGGTGCTGTATCAATGGCGGTGGTGTCAGGAGCATGCCCTTTCCCATGTGGGGTACCTCTTGTGGCAACACATGTTCGGTCTCTCAGCTGTGCCTCAGGGGATTGTGCATGTTGGCACTGTGTCTCTGTTGTTGCATTGTTGCGGTGCTGCCACCACTGCTGGGTGCTCATGGTGGGTCTGGCTTGTATGGTTCTGTGGTACACGAGGTTGCAGTGTGACAGTGGGGGGTATGCATGGGGATTCCTGCAGTGATGGTCACTGCTCATGGGGGTGTCTTGGGGTCACGGGTGCAGGGTGTGCTGTGCACGGGGGCTGCTGTACCATGGAGTGGTCCGCCTCCTCATGTGGCAGTCTCAGCTTGCTGGTGGGTGTGCTGGGGCACCATGGCCCAGCTGTGCTTTGTTTGGTTGTCCCCATGGGCCAGTGGATATTCCATCCCTCCCTCAGTTGTGCTGTGCTTGGGGTGTGGGGGCATTGTCAGTTCTGCAGTGTGTTCCTGTGCCCATCTGTGGCATGGGTGGTGGGCCTCACCTACCTCCCTGATTGTGCAGTTCCATTGCTCTGCTGCTGGGGGCTCCCTGCTTGTGCTGTGGCACCTCTGGGCTGCTCAGCTGGGCTGCCTTGTTGCGCTATAGCACATCGTATCTGCTCAGCTTCCCCTTCCTAGTTGGCGCTATGGCGCAGGTTGTGAATATTCAGACGTTGGCTGTTTGTGCAATTTGGCTTGCTCCTTTTTGAATATCGCATCTATTAGCATGGGCTTAATGGACTTGTGCTTGCTCCTGCTATTGGCGCACTTTTTGGCTTAGTTTGAATATCCAGCCCAATAGGTATATGATCACAAACTTGAACAGGATGACATTAGTTCATTGGTGCAGAACAGTTACATTGTTTACAATTATACAGGTATATGTGTGTTGTACAAATCTTTAGGCCTTTTGGTTGGGTTGGCCACTGCCCTCCACTTGCAGGACCAATCCAGTACAACACCCTGGAAATCACTTACAAAGGAAAGCTGCCTGCTTATATTGCCTCCAGCATAGGAGTCCAAATCTGTTCAAAGGCTCCCAGCCTCCCACTGGTAGTCAACTGGACTTTTTCTAGTGCAAGACATTGTTTCATGTTATCCACCCATTGTCTAATGGATGGGGGAGACTGACATCTAGGACTGCGTATAGTTTTTTTGCAGTTATCATAGCTAGGCCCAACTGGGGCCTTTGTTTTGTGCTGAGGGAAACACGGGTCCACACCCAGCATCAACTCCAGAGGAGTCTTGAGGGTAGTATCCCAACACCTCACAGATTATTCGCGTACCTTGTGCCAACAAGGAGCTACCTTAGGGCACAGCAGAGCCAGGTGCAGGAAGTCTGCATCCTCTCCCAGCATTTAGACAGGTGCTTGGGTTTCCTCATTCATGGCGTGGAGCCTTGGTGAGTCCAACACGCCTCCGTACTTAAAATTCAGATGGACCTGCCTTAGTCTATTACTGTGAGAGCAGGTGGTAAGAGATCCTGCCGCAAGTCTCCAGACTACAGGCCCAATGACTACAGAAAAGTCCTCCTCCCACTTGGCTATTATGGGTTGGGCAGTATCACTCTCTGCTCCCATTAGGGTTTGATAGAATGTCATCAGGTGGTTTTCGACCTGGTTGGTGTCTATAGAGTTCTTCATCAAATGGGAGGGCCATTCCACCACAAGACTTGTCCAGGGATTTTCCCAGCCTGTGTGTCACTTTATGGCATATGAAAAGTTCCCTGAGTCTATGTGCCAAGTCTGCACCAGTGTGGTGAAGTCCGCCAAGCCCTCCCCAAGTATAACTGGCATATTGAATGCAGTCCCAAGTGATGCCAGTGCAGCAGGAGCTGATGTAGTTGGACTGCACATGGTCCCCGGTTCCTCATAGCTCTGATGAGGTCAGTGTATGGGGAATGTGTCTGGGGTGCCCAATGTAATGGTGTGCAGCCAGCCAAATTTTCAGGGTAGCCTTAGAGAAAGGGCTGGACACCTCAAGGTCATCTGAAGGCCCCAGGGCAGTGAATAGAAGTCCTGTGCATAGGGCCCCAAATTCTTCTTCTATTGATAGCCACGAGGGTGTCACCCCCATTCCCAGTGGGAGAAAGGCCAGTTGTGCAGTTCGATAGTAGTTTTGAAAACTGGGGATGTCAGTACCACCCTCGATGGTGACAGCTACAAGACACTTCATTTTATGCGGGCAGACTTTCCCTCCAGAGAAATTTATGTACAATTGATGTTATCTGAAGGAAGTGCACCAGGGACCAGAAATAGGCAGAGACTGGAATAAATATATATAGGAGAAGCATCCTCTGAACAATGTTCACTCACTAGTAGTGACAGTGGTAAGGTCCGCCATCTCTCACAGTCCTCTGCAATTCTAATCATATGTGGTTTATAGTTTATAGCATACAGGGATCCCAGCTTGGCCGAGATGTGGATACCTAAGTACTTTAGTCGGTCTCATTCTCACCAGGCCCCCAGGTTCGAGATTAATTCCAACCTGTCTGCCCTGCCTATAGGGAGGAGCTCACTCTTGGTCCAGGTTATCTTGTGCCCGGACAATGAACCATATTCCTTGAACAGTACATGCACTGCGGGTAGATCATGGGCTGGGTTACTGAGATGCAACAAAAGATCATTTGCATACAGGGCCTCCTTGTGTTCGATCCCCTGCCTCTAAATCCCCAGATGTCCCTGTTGTTTCTAATGGTCGAGCCAGGGGCCCCAGGAGAAGACATATAATAGAGGAGATAAGGGCAGCCCTGTTTGGTTCCTCTTCCCAAAGTGAAGGGGTGTCAACTCCCTGCTTACTACTATCTGTGCTGTGGGGATGAATACATTGCCTCAGTCCAACTCAAGATCTGTGGGCCCATATCCATTCTCTTTAAAGTTTCAAACATGTACCTCCATTCAACACAGTCGAATGCCTTTTCAGTGTCGAGAGTTAAGGTGGCCACCCCATGTTTAAAGGATATTTCCCCCATGCATGCACAACATTTAGGGTTTATGGATGTCATGCTTACCCTGCCGCCCTGCACAAAACTGACCTTATCTGGGTGGATCAACAAAGGGAGCAGAGGTTCAAGATGAGCAGCCACTATTTTGGCTAGTATTTTGTAATCTGCCATAAGCAGAGAAATTGGTGGTAGGATGCACATTTATTAGGGTCCTTTCCTTGCTTCGGTAGCACCGCTATTGTGGTAGACTGTGTGGATGGGGCAACACCCTCTCTCCAAACCCTCAGCCAACATATCATGAAGTGGTTCCAGCAACACAGGGGTAAACATTTTGAAAATTTCATGGGTAGGCCATCTGGCCCAGAGGCTTCCCTTCAGAATTCTAATGGTCTTTGCACTTCTTCCATTGTCATTGGGGTGTCCAGTTGCCCTGCCTTGTCAGGCTTCAGAGAGGAGGTGGGGGCTTTCTTAAAGAAGGTGTCTAACTGTTGAGCCATTGGTGAGGCTTCAGAGGTGTATAGAGACTTGTAAAAGTCCCCAAAACTTGGCTCGGTCTAGGCTGTGACCGGGGTCACCTGCCCATCACTGGTATGGAGCTGGGCCATGGTCCTCTCTCCCTCCCTCTTATGTAACTGCCATACCAGGTATTCCTCCCCGGTCACCATCGAGTAAGTGCCAGCCAGTGAGATTAATATAGAGTGCACAATACGTGAGCTACTCAGTAAGCTAAAGTACCACTTCAGCTTCTGAACCACCCTATTCAACTCAGGACCAGGCCTTTCCATGTGAGCAGCCTCAGAGGTCAAAATCTTGTCTCTGAGTTGCTCGATCCCCTTCTCTGAGACATTTTTGTAGGCCACATATGAGATCACCTGGTCTCTGATACAGGCCTTAAGGGCAACTCATCTTGCCTATAGGAGGTGTCACCCTGGCATTGTATTGTAATTCTTTAATCCAATTGACTTGGCCTCAACAAAAGCTTCTTCTTTCAGGAGTAGAGGTTCCAAATGCCAAGGGCGGCAGCTGAGTGGGGAGCCTATGGCTGACATGGTAACAGTTAGGGAGGCATGATCAGAAATTAGTATTGAGAATATTTTGTAGACTACACTAGAAAGAATGGAGGACTAACCAGCACCCTGTCCAGTCTTGCACAGGACTGTGTGCATGGAGGAAAAGCTTTATTCATGGCTGGATGGGTGCTGATGACACCAACCATCCACCTGCTGAAAGGTGTGCTCCAACTCCCAGGGAACTGGCATTCTTAGTGACGCAGTCGGGACAGGGTTGGATCTATCAGTGATTGTATCCCTTACGCAGTTAAAGTCCCTCTCAGCATCCATCTGCCTTGGAAGGAGGCCATGTCCATGGCCAGGCATTGAAAGAAGCCCAGATCCTCAACATTTGGTGCATACAGTAAGGTCTCCCAACCCATCAAGAGTTATGTTGGCAAGTGCATATCTTTGACCTGCATCGACCAAGGTGTAATTTACCTGACTCAAGCTCCACAAGGAACCAGATGGCAACCCCTGGGTCTTAGTCGAGAAACAGGAGGTGATCAACTCCCCACCCAAGCTCCCGCTGTTTTCACAGCCTCCGCTTCAGACATGTGAGTTTCCTCCATCAGCACCACCTGCACTTTGTTTCTTTTAACTCTGTATAACCATTCTCTTTTGTTTTATCATTGATTTATGGCCATTAATATTCCATGTGGCCAGTTTTACACCCTCAATCATGTCCCTTTGAATCAAGGCACACTACTTGGCAGTTTAATACCACCCTTTGATCGAGTAGTAAAGTATGCTATACTTAGCGCTGCAACACTATAGACTCTGCTTGCATTCTTTATAACCTCTCCAACTTTCCCTCCACCGCCCCCAAACTGTTATAAAATGACCCCCGACATGTTGACTAACCAAGTCTATCAACAAGTAAACTCACCCACGACCTAAGCCTTCCATCGCCCCCTTCAACTGAGCAAAACAGCCCAGTCAGAATTCCTTACAAAACAGTGGTGGTAGGAAGGCACCAGGTCCTGACCACCTACTACTGTTTTATTGGGCCATTACCAGGGATTGAATAACCAGTTTAACTCACCCCAAACTTTTTAACTTCTCTGAACAATTCTGATTACTCGCTGCACTGTAGGTGTGGCTGTTAGAGGTGGAAAAGGAGCGCAGGGCACACTCTGGGTCCCTTGAAGTCGATGCATGGACTTTTAAAGCATCCTGCCCCTACCTGCAGAGTGCATCCCAGACCAGCCCAGAATTTTAATGAAGCCGCCCCTATGGTCATGGACGGTGACCAGCCAGCAAACAAAGGGTGGCCCTGGGAGTGCCTCCCTCCCCTGCTCGCAACCACAATTCAACAAGGAATCAAACAAAATACATAAACTGACAGCATATTCAATGTGGAAAACAAAACACTTGAACTGTATACAGCTCCTGTTTGTGACCCAGCTGCTCTAGGGAAGTCGCCCTCTACAGCACTAAACCCTGTGCTTCTTCAGGACATGTTGTGTTAGCCCATTGTAACCTATGTCCCAAGACATGGTTGAGCCACAGATCATGTGGAAAAATGGGACCCACCTCAAGAAGGTTTAGCTCCCATAGTTTTTTCAAATTTATTAAACTTTATTAAAACACTCCAAAACAAGGTACAACAGTCACCATAAAAGTAAAAATCATACAAAGTAATGCTTATTAAAATTAAACAGAAATAGTCCTAGATGGTGTGCATTATAGTTGGTATATGTGATCCTTCCCCTCGCTCCCCTACCTCCCAACCATCCCCGAAAGAGAAAAGACAGCATACATTTGTGAAGCATAACATGACAACCCTCTACCCCCATCCCTCCCACCACCATCAAGGCACAGTGTGATACCATGGAAAAGAAAAGAAGTCTGAGTTAGAAAGCCTGACATAGTACCCAGATATGTAAAAGAATTGTAAAAGTATTGATCAAAATACTCAAAGTGTCAATAAGACTTGTAGAGGTTCCCAAACACAACTAAATGTTATTAATCTGCCAACCATACTGGCTATGAGGTGCTCAGCCTATAAAGCTAATGAGATCTCTCTACCACTCCATAAATTGTGGTGTACTTTGGTCTAACCAGTGCCAGAGAATCACCTGCTTTGCACATGCTGAAATCAGAGCCATATGCAGTCTCTGGTTTCCCAGAAAACAGGAAGTTGTTGGCCCTCTGTACAGACAGTTGGAGAGACCACATCTGGAGTACTGTGTACAGTTCTGGAGACCCCATCTCTGCAAAGACATAGACAGGGTGGAGGCTGTCCAGAGGAGGCAACCAAAATGGTGCATGTCTGCACCAGAAGACATATGAAGAAAGACTAAAGGAGCTTAAGATGTATAGCCTCGAGGAAAGGGAGGGGGAATGATGCTAGAAACTTTCACATACCTCAAGGGAATTAACAAAGTCCAAGAGGGTAGCATCTTTCAGAAAAAGAGATGTGCAAGAACAAGGGCACACTTTGAAGATAGAGGGGGACGGCTCAAAGGTAATGTGAGGAAGTATTTCTCCACATAGAGGGTTGTAGATGCATGGAGCAGCCTTCCTGAGGAGGTCATAGAGTCAAAGACAGTGGGGAATTCAAGAATGCATGGGGCAGACATAAGACAATTTAGTGGGGTGAGGAGGAAGTAGGCTGTTGGTTAACGAGAATCTGCAGCTTATCCATTAGGTAGAGAAATGGGCAGACTAGGTGGGCCAAGCTGTCCCTTTCTGCCATCAAATTCTATGTTTCTATATTCCCATCAGGGCATTAGAGTAGTCCCCAGAATGCAAACTTCAGGAGAAAAAGTATCTGAAAGCCCTAATAAAGGGATCTAAATGTGAACAAATCGAATTCCAGAGGGGCCACTCTTTCTCAGGACCACAAAATATGAAGAAGAGTGCCCAGTTCTTTACCACAACTGGAACAGAGATTTACCTGTAGTTTACCCATTTTATGCAATTTAACTGGAGTGTAGGAGTGTAGTAAAGATTATATATGATTATAAATTGTACAAATCGGTATCTGTCCCACTCTATAAAAGTGTAAAGATGTTTCCAGATAACTGACCAATCCCTGGAGGGTTAGGGGTTGGAAGAGATTGGACCCAGTAATAGAACCTTGGGCCTCACTGGCAGCTAAAGGTCTCACAATGTGCGCAATAATATGAAATTTGATAGGGTGCAGGCCTTTTGAATGAGAGGAATAACCAAGTCACCAAAGGGCTGAGCCAGGGGCCACTGCCAAAAACTGAGTAAGCATGTGAGATTACTGGGGGTATCGGAAACACACTGAGGGCCAGTAATATTTGGTAGGCTTCCTGAAAGGCGATCAGTCTATGGTTAATGATAAGGTCACTTATTGTATCAACCCCCATGTTTGGCCAAAACTCTTGAGAGTGGCTAGGCAGCCATACAAAATTTGATTATTAAATATAGGTTGAGCTGTATCCTTATGAGGGTTAATTTAAGGAGAGAACAAAGTTGTAAATGAACGCAAAGGAAAGCTCCAGTGGCATGTCCCCTAGGAGTCGGGGAATCTCTTCCTGAAAAGGTAGGGAAGCATCTGGTTATTCATTCTGTGATCAGAGCACATCAAGCATTCCATATTTACCCAAAGGGGTATAAGACCCTGGGAAATTATCCCCCACCGGACCTGACCAATGAGAAGCTCTATTAAGATGTAAAGCCAAATAATATAGGAAGAAATTAGGAGCTTGCAGTCCTCCATCCTGTTTGGCATGCATTAACCTGGTTAAGGCCTATGTGCTGCTTTGTCTTGCCACAGAAGGAGGAGATAATCCTATGAACCGGATTAAGCCATGTTTGAGGCAAAACATAATTATACATCTGTAGGGTATATAAAAGTCTGGGGACAACATTCATTTTAATAATATGACAATAGCAGGACAGAGAGCTGTACCAGTTAAGGCAGAAGGAAGCAGGGAGGGAAGTCAGAATAGCAAAGGCCCAAACTGAGGAAAAGATAGCCAACTTGGTTAAGAAGGGGATAAAACCTTTTATAGGTACATCAGCGAGTGTAGAAAGACAAAGGAGGGATAGTGAGGCTGAATAAAATGAACGGTGGGTGGGCAGAGGGGACAGTGAAAAAGCAGGGATACTGAATGAATATTTCTGCTCAGTATTCACAAAAGAGGAGGGAAGTGCCTAATCCAGTTAACAGAAGCACTCTTGATAGCGGCATCGATCCCAGTCCTGTCACAGAAGAAAGGGTTCTGCAAGAACTCCTAAAACTGAAGATGGACAAAGCAATGGGGCCTGATGGAATTCACCCAGAATTCTAAAAGAATTAAGGGGAACTAGTGAAACCACTGGCTACTCTTTAATAAATCATGGGAGGATGGTGTGGTACCCGAGGACTGGAGGAAGGCGGATGTGATTCCCTCTCACAAAAGTGGGACCAAGACAGAGGCAGGAAACTACAGACCTGTCAGTTTGACCTCTGTGGTAGGAAAGTGATGGAGTCACTTCTGAAGGAAAGAATAGTTGAGTACCTAGAGGCCAGTGGGGCACAGGACCCAAGGCAGCATGGGTTCACAGCGGAAGGTCATGTCAGACAAATCTAATAGATTTCTTTGACTGGGTGACCAAAGTAGTAGACCAGAGAGGGGCTGTGGACATGGCCTACCTAGACTTTAGCAAGGCATTTGACACAGTCCCACACAAAAGATTAATAGTCAACTAACCAGCCTGGGAGGGGTCCCAGGGTAGTAGCCTGGGTAAACATTGGCTGGACAACAGGACACAGAAGGTAATTGTAAATGGAGTCACTCTGTAGAAAGAGGGGTTACTAGTGGGTACACGTGAGGGTTCAGATTGGGTCCAGTCCTTTTAATGTCTTCATAAGTGACATTGCAGAGGGACTGAAGGAAATGTATGCCCTTTGCAGATGACACAAAGATCTGCAACAGGGTTGATACACAGGGAGGCATGGAAAGGATGAGAAGGGACTTGGCAAGGTTGGAGGAATGGTCAGAAGCATGGCAGCTAGGATTCAATGCAAAGAAGTGCTAAATAATGCACCTGGGAAACAAGAACCCAGGGAAGAATACACAATGGGGGAGGTAGTAACAACAACAAAAAGGAAAGGGACCTGGGGGGTAATCATATCAGATGACCTTAAGGTTGTAAGCAATGTGAGAAGGCAGTAGGAAGGGCTGGTGGTGTACTGGGATACATAGGGCGGCATCAGCAGCAGAAAACAGGAAGTTGTTATCCCTCTGTACAGACAGTTGATGAGACCCCATCTGGAGTACTCAGGCCCAGTTCTGAGACCACATCTCTGCAAGGACATAGACAGGATAGAGGCAGTCCAGAGGAGGGCAACTAAAATGGTGCAGGGTCTGCAAGAGGAACCATATGAGGAGAGACTAAAGGAGCTTAATATGTATACCCTTGAGGAAAGAAGGAGAGGGGGGACATGATAGAAACTTTAAGTACCTCAGTGGAATCAACAAAGTTTAAGAGGGTAGCATCTTTCAGAAAAGAGAGCGTGCAGAACAAGGGACACAATTTAAAGATAGAGGGGGTTCAGGGCAATGATGTGAAGTATTATTTCACAGAGGGTGGTGGATGCATGGAACAGCCTTCCTGAGGAGATTGTGGGGTCTAAAACTGTGGGAGAATTCAAGAATGCATGGGACAGACATAAGGCAATTCTTGTGAGGGGTAGGAAGAAAGGACTGTTGGTTAATCTAGGATCTGTGGCCCATCCTATAGGTAGGGAAATGGGCAGACTAGATTGGCCAAGCGGTCCTTATCTGCCACAAAGTCTATGTTTCTATTTAGCCAACCTCACAGTGATAATGGTAGCATGGTCCCGCGATCTAAATCAATTTGAGGTGAAATACTATTGAATCGAGGTTATATTGTTTCAGTTTAAGAGGTGAGTTATATTGTTTCAGTTTAAGAGGTGAAGTACTAAGATAAATTCCAAGGTATTTCAACCTGTTTTTTATCCAGACCAAGCCAAGGTGTTCAATATCTGTCTTAAAAGTAATGCTATTAAGCGGTATAACTTCAGTTTTAGTTAAAGGGTACCTAAACAAGCAGTTTTTTAAAACTGCAAACTCCAAAATCTGGCTTCATATGGAGGTAAAGTAAAGGCTGCTGTTTACATATGCTAAAAACTGCATTTATGTAAATAATATAAATGCAGTTTCATAGCTCTTGAAAATGTAGACATCAGCCCTTCACATTCAAAAACAGCCTTGGCTTCTCCCTAAGATGTCTGCCAAGTGTGTTAAGTGATGAGTCATGATGACATCATTTGAGCCAGAGACAGAGATCAACATATATTTCTATAGTGCTAACTAGTTCTTCTTTCCCTCTTTATTTTGAATTGTTGTACCAGAATGATCAACACCATGTATTACCTCATGAATTATTTTGATCAGTACATGTTAGGCTATGATTTTGTTCATTTTATTTACTTTAACTTGCAGAAAATGTCTTGCAATCCAGCTGATTTTTACTTTGGCAGACTGCATTACAGTACAACACTTCAAATACCTGATGATCTAGTGGTTACATGATGCACTGAATTTCTTTTTGTTAACCAGAGAGAGACACTAAGCTGACAGCTTGTTTACAGGTGTGGCCTAGGAGCACAAGGAAGTTTAATGACTTGCTCAGGGTTACACAGCAAAGTACTGGTCTTCTTCAGTTCCAAAGCTCATGCTGTCTTGTTAATCCACAAAAGGCTTTCTTTTCCATGTGAACCCCCTGCACCTAGCCTGCCTTCTGTTGAACCCCCACCATCCATACCCTGTCCTTAGTACTGCTTGGGGCTGCATATGAGCTTGAGGTCTCATGAAGAGAAATATCACACCTCAGATTGTAATCTTGTACTCAGAGGGTTGTGCACACCTATACTGATTCGCATCATAAGCTGGCACTGTTAAAAATGCCCCCAAATCATTCTCCAGTCCACATTCTCAGTGCTTGTGTAACCCCCTGCAAATGGGAGTTTCCAAAAGACTTCCAGGAGCTTGCTTGAATGCTCCAAGCCTGAATGGTGTTTGGCGTTTAAGCCATTTATCAGTGAGTGTTTTAGAACCTCTGGTACTGTCTTTAAGAGCTGTCTGCTTGCAGACATAATTAGTTTGTATGGGGACTGTGTGCTTCTCTGTTTGAGTACCACTCGAGCTGCTGCCAATTCACTCCATTTTGCAGTCACTAGGAGTGCAAAGGAACCTATCTGAAAGATGTAACTGTTTGCCAGAAATCATTTACAGTAATAATGAAATTACAGTTTGTCTAACCTGCTTTCTTTGCAGTCAGAACTGTGTCTGCCTAGTTCCCCATTCTGGTTTTGAACTGCTGAACTGGACCAATCAGTGTGGGGTAAGCTAGCTCTAAAATGGTGCCTTGACGAATCAGAACTTGACTCATAATCTGAGCCAGCCACAAGAGGATTGTATGGCAGTGACTCTGGGAGATGTAGTTTAGACTTGGCCTTTTTGGACCAACAGCAGCAGTCTATTGTGAGTGACAGCCAATCCAGTCAAGAACTGGGAGGAACTCAAAGGAAGTGCCCGGTTTTGTCTGTTGGGAGTTTCAGTTGAGCTTTGGCAGTGAAGGGGAAAGGAACCCTGTGCTCCTTCAGTGCACTGTTTTAGTCAAAAACATGTGTAAGGTCCAGAGTTCCGGTCTGCAGCTTGTTAGGACTGAATCTGTCCTGTGAAGAGAATCAAAGGATATCTGAAGAGTAGAAACCAGGCTCACCCTGTAGAAGACTGAGGAATTGCTGAAAATTGCACTCGGTCTGTCAGGAACCGAATCTGCTGTGTGTTCTCCGGTATTGTGCAGTAATTGCGATCGATACAGATGCAGCCTGCCTGGTATAGTGCTTTCTTTTACCATATAAATGTGTGAAGAGGTTTGTGTACCTCAAGTGAATCCTGCTGCCATTAAGTGACTTTTGCCTGTGACTGTTTACCATATAAATGTGTGAGGAGTCTCTTGGAGCTCAAGAGCCCTGCTGACATTGAAGGACCCTATCTTATTTGGAGGTCGTGAGTACTAATTCAGGGTCGCTCCCTGTTGAATTGCCACATTAAATCCAAATGGAATTACTGTACTGCTGACTGTTTAATTCTCCTTTTCTCTGTGTGAAAGGGCCCCTACCAGCTGCCACAGGTTTGGACTAGCCACTAGGGCTTGGTACCCAGGGACAGTAACTGATAGGGATAGGCCTGTGCACAGAGCCATAGGTAGATGAGTAGAGGATAAGCTAATTAACCTGATTTCCCCTGTCCTTGTTATATCCCCTAAATAAATCAGAGCTGCTTGTTTCAGCAAAGTTATACTGCCTGAGGTATTTGTCTATGTTAAAGTACTGTACTGTGATTGTTGCACTGTATCTTATTTCACGGAGGTCCCAGTGCCGGAACCAGTCCTAGGGGTAAGTGTATACTGTAAAGGTAATTCTGATGTATTGTGTGGGACACTAGTGGGAAGAAAGGGGTTGCAGTGTCCCAGAGGGCTGTGACCAAGCTAGTTTAACTATTGTAAACCCTGACCTCTGGGTGGAGGCACCCGCCATTGGATCCAGGCCCTCAACCTGTTAGTGGCAAATCAGGCAGGGGTAGTAGCCCCTGGGATAGCGCCATCTAGGGGTTACACTTGACTTCTGCTCCCACAGTAAACATTGAATGGATCACCACCCTTCTGCACAGTGACAGTAGTATGTACAGTCTCTGTTGTGCTTTTTTCCACCTCATTAACCAACAACTAGGTCTTCCTGGAGGCCAAGCAATAAGCATCATGACCCACCAGAAAAACTGATGCTCATGCCCTCATAAGGGCTGCACTTACAATGGATAACGATATTATTAGCAGGAGAGGCATACTAATACCTTGAGCAAATCCACCCGACTTCCAGTGTCAGTCTACTCCTTTACCTGTGATCTGCAGAACCCCCATGAGGACAGTTCCCAACAATTCTTCTCCGTGCTTTTCTGTGCTGTACTCCACAATGCGAGTTGGCTGGCTACCACCCTTCCAAATCTTGAATGAGCTATACACAACTCCTTCAATACTGTCCTAACAAATGTCAATCCCCCATAATCTCCTACAGTGAACTCAAGTAACTGTTTAGGTGCAGCCCTGCTACTCTGAGGATTTGTCATCGCTGGCTACTCTCATCCACAGTCAGGTAGTGGTCATGATGCTGGCAGCCCCACATTTCAGATCTCACAGTGATCTGCTCAGCCCTTCTTCATGTCTTCAATTAACTTGAATATAGCTGTACCCTGCTGGAATGGCCTCTTCAGTCACTTTGTCATTCATTCTTTCACCTGTTTCCACATAAAACTGGTGAGTTCACTACCCTTCCTCATCATGAATGTGGTTAGTACAGTCTCCGTGTTATAGTTACATATTAATAATAAGCATGATCTTCTGGTAAGCCAGGCTGATAGCAGCATGGCACAAGGAAAAATAGGTTTCCTTATCATATAGCATCTAAGTTAATTTGAGATTAGGCACTATTAAACGACATACACACCTGTCATTTAATAGTGCCTAATCAAAGGTAGCCTAGATCTTTAAGGATAGGAAAGCCCATCATTCCCTTTGTTCCTCGCTGATATGAGCCTGACTTACTGAAATATATTTTTATATTTGATATGTCAAAATAAAATAGGAACTGTACTACTTGCATTCATTATGCAGAAGGATGATGAGCTCACCAGTTTTCGGTCTGAGGAGGAATAGTGAAGAATGAATACCAGAAGGGACTAAGAAGGCTACTCTTGCAAGGTACTGCTATATTCGGGAAGGAAAAGACAGAAGGAGAGAAATATGAGCAGATGACTGTGAGAAATAAGATGTGGGGCTGCTAGCACCTTTGATCGCTACTCCCATTGTCCTGGCCAACATTCCCCTTCCTATAAAATCAGTGCATGCAATTGTCCAAGGCTGTGTGTGGATATTAATGTATGGAACAGCTGCCACTACATGTTCAGTCACTTCACTGTCAGTCTAGTATTGCTTGTAAAGCACTTTGGCATACAGTGTGTATGAAAACCACTATATAAATGCTGATTATTATTCTTATTATTATTTCCTATGGAAAAAGAGGACAAGACAAGCATATATTTGAGTTTTGAGAAAGTATGAACTTTAACATTGGACTGCACAAAAAGTGGTGGCTCTAGGGTGGTGAAGGGTGTATGCAACCCCCCACATTGTAATGTACTTGCTTGCAGCTGCTGCTGCATCTCATTTTGTTGAAGAAGTCTGATTTATTGATTGTACAAATGTTTACATTCAAACTATGGATTACATTTGTAGGTTCTGTCAAAAATGTACTAGAAAAGAATAATAGCAGAAAATATAAAGGTTTAATAACAATGTTAAAAGTGCATGATAAGCATGCACACCATCCCAACACCCCATTGTAGCATCCTGGATCCACTATAACCGCTAGACCACCAGGTTATTCAAGATTTGTACTGCACTGTGGTTTGCCACAGAGAAAGTCGGTTGGATTCAAACACATTTTCAGCATGTTAAAGTAAACAAAATGAACAGAACCATAGCCTAACGTGTATTATACAAAATAATGCACATGGTTTTGACCATTTCGATGAAACAATTCTATAGAAAGGGAAAAAATAGCACTACAGAGAGTCATATATCTCTTTGACTTTGGCTCAGATGACATCACATTTGACGGCCATTTTAGGAAGCAGGTAAGACAGTTTATTCTAAATTGGAAGGCTGATTTTGCCATTTTCAAATGCTCTGGAACCATATTTAGGTAAATTACGAAATATAGTTTTAGCATTAATGAATACAGCAGCCTTTTCTTTAGTCACTCTACGGAGTCAGATTTTTGAATAGTTTGTTGTCAAAATGTTGTTTAGGTATCCTTTAAGTTCAATTTATAATTAGAAATAGCACCAAACTAAGAAAAAATCTGCAGGGCAGCAGGCAAGGACATGGTGGATGAAGAAATATGCAATAGGATGTCATCTGCATATACAGATAGCTTATACTCGGTGTGGCCTACCGAAATACCCAAGACCAGGGAGAAATGGTTAAGTTTGAGAATAAGGGGATCTAAAAGAGATTAAACAGGTATGAAGAAAGTAGACATCCCTGCCTGGTGCTCTGGTAAAGGGGAAGGGCGAAGATAAGACCCCATTGCAGAGAATCCGAGCTGATGGAGAAAATAGAGCACCTTGACCCATTGTATAAACACTGGAAGGATTCAAATTTAGGGAGCAAGGCAAAAGATAATCCCATGAATTCCTGTCAAAGGCTTTCTTGGCATCCCGGAAACCAGAGCTGCTGGAACCAAGGAGTCACTGGACACTGAGAAAAGATAGGACAGTTTCCTAAGGTGGTCCACTGACAGTCTGCCTTAACAAACCCAACCTGTTCTCTGCTTATGAGAGATTCCAAACTGACCCCAGTCTACAGGCCGGTACCTTAGCTAAAATTTTAATATCAATGTTTATAAGCAATATTGGCCTGTAGTTGGAGACCAGCAGGATCCCTACCAGGTTTAGGAAACCACAATAGTGGCTGCAGTGAGAGAGGAATCGGAAAGGCCTCTTTAAATATGTAGTTATAGGTATCGAGTAAGATGGGGGCCAACTGTTCTTTACAAACTTTGTAAAGTTGGTAGTAAACCCATCTGGGCCTATGGACTTATCCGAGCTAAGGATTCTATAACTTGAGTTATCTCCACAAGAGATAGTGTAGCTTGCAATATGTCAATCTGCCTGTCGGTTAGTTGAGGGAAAGAAATATCCTGTAGAAAGGTCTCAAATAGAGTCGAACAAAGAGGAGAAGAAGGCAAGCCATACAACTGTGGATAGAACATTTTAAAAGAGTGAACAATATCATGTGGAGAAGAGAACCAGCACCAGTACGGATGGCCAGAGACAATCTTTTCCATAACTTGGGACCACAACTGGAGAGCTAACAACTTCCTGCCTTTTCACATTGATTAAAATACTTAACTTTAGAGTGGAGCAGAAGTTGTTCTGCCTCTTCTCCTAACAAGGTGTTGTACTGAAAGCGAAGACTTTCTAGCCATTCCCAATCTAGCTGGGGGAGGACTGAGAAATGTGCCCTTCAAGGGATCAAATTTGAGATAACAAGAGAAGATATTTGAGCCATAGTTTGTCTTTTCTTCTTAGCAGCCACACATATCATTTCCCCCTGAGTGTATAGATTAAGGCACCCTATAAGAAATCAAGAGAGGATACAGAGGGAGTTAAGTTCCATAAATGAAGTAATGAAAGTCTGGAAATGCTGTAATAGAGTATCCAATTAAAGTAGTTGGTTATTTAAAATTCAGGTTTTATCTTTACATAGGAAGGGAAAAGATTTACCTGAATTAGGGCGGGGTGGTGGTCTGAGATGACTTTTGCCGAATGGTGACATAGAAGAACACCGAAAGATAAACTACCCCTAACAAGAAATAATCAATCTTGAGAAAAGTTATGTGGCAGGGAATAAAAGGAATAATCTCGGCTAGCTGGATTTAATGTCCTCCAAGGGTCTATCAAACCCACAGAGTCCATCATATCTCTGAGAGCCAACTGGGCAGGGAAAGGGCCTAACGAGTACGACCGCACGGTCCAACTCATTGCACTGAACTAAATTCCAGTTGCCACTGATTATGATTGGAAGAGAAGTCCAGGGGCCAGAATATTCATAAAAGTAGTAAGAAATTGTGGGTCCTCTCTGGTAGGGCCTTAAGTGACACCTAGGATTACTTCCAGGTGTTTGAGTAGAGCACAAAGAATAACATATCTGCTCTGTAGATTTCTCACCTCTTGGAGGAGATGGAAGGAATCCTCTGGGTGATTAAGATTGTCACCCCAGTGGCACTGAGGGTTACTAACATACAAAATTTGCCAGCAGATAACAGCCTAGAGGTCTATCAAGTCTGCTCGAATGTGCAGCTAGCACCCTTATCTGCAGCTGCCCCTCCTTCCACCCTTCCTCCATTTGCCCTCCCTTGTCCTGTCCCATCCCTCTGAAGCAGTCCACTATTCTACTGGATACCACTGCAGGTAACGATTCTACCCAGCTACCACCCTCTCTGTAAAAAGTGTCTCCTCATCTCCCTCCTGAACCTTCCTCCCTTCAGTCTCATATCACGCCCTTGGTGTCCCTCCTCCCTTACTTTGAACAGCCCTCTGTACCTGTCTTGTTTATTCCTTTCATGTACTTAAAAGTTTCAATCATGTCCCCCATCCTCCTCTCCTCCAGCGAGTACATGTTCAGCTCCCTCAACCTCCTCTCGTATAAGTCCTCCAGCCCCTTGATCATCTTTGTCACCCTGCGCTGCACCCCTCCAGTAACTTAATGTCCCTCCTCAGATACAGGCATCAGTACTGCACGCAGTAGTCCAGGTGTGGTCTATCTAATGACCTATAAAGTGGCAGAATCACCTCCTCCCTCATTGAGGATATACCTTGAAATGCAACCCAGCATTTTGTTGGCTTTTAAGCTGCCTTCCTACATTGTGCGAGTTGTTCATTGACTCTGTAAATGTTTAGATCCTTCTCCTTCCTGTCTGGGCTAGCTGCACTCCCCAGCTGGTAACGCCTCCTTGGCCTTCTTCATCCCAAAATGCAGCACCTTGCACCTTTTGGCATAAACCCCAGTTGCCAGGTGTCTGACCAGGTTCAAGCTTCCACATCATCCTGAAACCTCTGCCATCCCCCTAGGTCATCCACCACTGCTCCCATCTTGGTATCATCATATTGATATCAGTAATAATGATAATGAACTACAGATCGGGGGCACTAGACTACCAAGGATATGACAAAATATACAAAATATACAAATGAACACACATGGGGGAGCCACTAGACTACCATGGATAAAAAATAAACATATTAATAAGATACTCATTGGGGGCCACTAGACTACCAGGGATAACAGGCATCATTATGTACATCATTATGATGGGAAGGGGCTGCTAGACTACTAGGGATAATGAAAAGTACTGTTTTTTTTTGCATGGGACAGAATGAAGCCCCTGAGCAAAGCCCACCCTTCTATAACTTAATAAGGCCCTGAGCTACAAAAATCAGATTTAAAATCTGGCCATCTCGTCCCTTGCTCGCGATGCATGATCACAATCAAAGAGTCTCACGATCAAAGAATTTGCAGGCCCACTGATCAAAGATCATTAAAGAAAGCCGCTAACAAAGATTGTAAAAGCTAATAACTCTATTTTTAGGCCGATTTGGATGGAACCAAAGGCATGACTCGATAGATCGGGGCCCTTGAGTAAAACCATCCAAGTTTTACTTCAGAAGTGACCTCTGAACCGAGATATTTGTGTATTTCCGATCAGAAAACCGAAAACAAGATGGCGGACTAAGCGATCAAAGAATTTGAAAATCTTTGGGGACAAACATTCTTGAACCACGAGGCTGCAAATTCTTTGATCGCCAGAGAGGATGAGATGGCCAGAACCCCATTCTTTGTTCGCAAAACATACATATAAATTTTCCCATTGACTTATAATAGGAACTTAAAAGTGGCATAACTTTTGAATGCCTTAATATATTTTCACAAAACAAAAAGTGACATGTTCAGCCACCAAAGCTCTTTCAAACAAGCCATCTTGCAGAGCAGTACACCACACAATGGCTGTGTGAGACTGTAAGTCCAACAGAAACACAATTTGGCAGATCGAGGATCTACCATGCCCCATCACATTCCAAATTTCAGGCAAATCCGTTGAACGGGTCCAAAGTTATAAATGCCTTAACTTTTGATTTGAGTATGTAAATGACCGCTGAACCCTAACTATGGTGGTACGACTGTGCCACTATTATATATATATATATATATATATATATAATATTTTAATTCCTAACACTTCCCCCATCCACCTCTACCCTCTACACACACTAACAGGCATCGGGGTGTGCCTTGGGGTCATCTAACTCTCACCTTATTTCATGTGTAGGGAAGCTAAGATGGTACAATATAGAGGAATGGGGTGAAGTTAGCCCAACGACTCTAAGGCACACCCCAGCACTTGTTGGTGTGTGGAGGGTGGGGTTGGGGGTAGGGTCCTAGGGATGGGTAGGTGTTAGGGTTGGAAACCCTAATGCCTCATTTCCTACTTTTGTTGTTTCAGCCCTAACTGATGCATTAACAAAGTTTTTTGCAATGAATTTCTTTACTTTTTGAAAAAGTGTAATGTTACCCTTATATGTTTGTTTGTCCTGCACTCCCATGGTATCGCTTTGTTGGGCCCTCGCCCATGTATCCATAAGTGTACAGACATTGTAATGAACTGTTATCTGCCTGTGGGGCCTCAAGCCCTAGTATTGTGAGCATTTGATGGTTCTGCAGTCCCACTACTGCATATATTAGTATCTATATGTGGGCATGCAGGTTTCAGAGCCCTGCACCCCATCTACCTATATAATTGTAGAGATGCCGTGCAGGCCTAGAGACATTCCAAGTAAACCTTGTGCTGCAAATGGTGCAATATCTCAGTATCTGTAGGAACACTGGAAAAATTACACTGCAGTTGTAAACATAGACTGGCAACCTGCACTTGTGCTTAGCTGCATTTAGTGAAAATCCGTAACTGGAACCATTTTCGAGATATAGACATTGAAAGGTACTGCATACATTACAGTGTTATCCTACGAGAAGTTTCTAAACGTTGGAATGTTGTAAGTATGTAACCAATGTAAATTTTTTTTTCACCAAACCAACAGAATTTACATCTGTTGGGCAACCCTTTGTACCCTGCAAAATTAAGTTGAGAAGTCCTGCTTTTTGCAGTGAAGTGGCAAAGAAGCAGTAACCTTTAAAATCCCTTTTGTGAGCTGTCAAAATCCCTTTTCGCGAGTTGTCAAAATCCCTTTTGAGGTCGGGGCCATCTGGTTGTCCCTCATGAAAGATTTTTGACAGCTCAGTAGGTGATTGCTCACAAAAAAGAGATTTTGACAGCTCACAGGGGATTTGACAGGCTCGCAAATGGATTACTTTAAAATCCCTTTTCCTAGCTGCCAAAATCCAATTTAGCGAGCCAAACTTTTCATGAGCTGTCAAAATCCTTTTGTGAGAAACTTATTCGTAAGGTAGTCATCTGTTGTCTCCTCACTTAAAGGATTTTGACAGCTTGTCAAAAGGGATTACTTTTTAAAATCCCTTTTCTCAGTAAGCTGTGAAAATCCCTTTTCATGAGCCTAAATCTTTTTCAAACCTGTGCAGCTATATATATATAGATATATCTTTGAACAGTACGCAGTAGCTACTTTTTATTTCTAATTTTTGTTTCCTCTTTAACTAACTGGTGGTTTTCTACCTGATGGATATCAGTGTAAGTGAGAAGTATAGACAGCACTTTCTCCAGAGATGGATATAGGTAATTCTATACCACTTTATCACTCAGTATAGTGACCTCATTTATTGTGCTATGACTCACTTGTGACAATCTGTCAGAATGTGGCTTTTCTTGGTCATTTGTGATGTCAGGAGATCATGATGCTGATGATGAGTGCAGTTCTAATCATTGTACCAATTATTGTCACGTAGAAAGTCTACTATTTGGCAAAAGTACAAGCATGTCTGCCACAAAGTAACAGTTTACTATTTAAAGAAGTTAAAATCAAGCAGTGTAGATATTCTTGAAAATGATATGCCTCAAGCTGGTTCAGTAGCACAGCAGTAATGCTACTGCTTGCTACACCAGTGGTCTGGGTTCTGATGGAATGGGCTTGGGTCACCTGAGAGCTAGCCAGAGGAGGGAGGCCCAAGCATTTTATGGCCTGCTCTCCTGCCTATGGAAGGGGATGCTGCACCCTGCTGCTTGACTGCCATCTGATGGAGGCCAGGTGGCAGCAAAGGACAGCACATAGCAGGAAGAGGCACAGTTGCCAGACTTCTGGCATGCATGTGTGTCACTGCATGCCAGAACCCTCAGGGAACAAAATGGAAGTTACACCAGCACCCTCGCAGGCCATGCATAATGACATGGCAGGCAATGCACTGTTATCCTGGTCCTGAGTTTGTGTTAGATAGCCAATAAGTCCTTGACAATGACAGCGATGGGATGGAGGGTGCCTTTTGGTAAGCTAGAGGGTGAGAAGATGTTGAATGAGAAGTACACTTTCACATAGTGACAAGTGCAAACTAGAACACTACTTACTTGTAACTGTGCTCAGTCCTTCCAGCAGGGCCATATGGCATAGGAAGCATTCATGGCTTAACCCAACCCAATACTGCTGCACAGGATGGGATGAGTTTTAATCCTTTCACATTCACACTGTGAAGTTATTGAAATGAATATGTCTTAGATGTACTGCTTCTTGGTGTTGTAAAGGGTGTGCAGGAGGACCTTGGTGCTGCCGTGGGAGGCAGTCCTTCCTGCTGCTGGTGGGGTGCAGCGCTTTTGGTGCTGCTGATTGTATGTCGGCTCCTCAGGTATGCTGGTAGGGCACGTCACTGCTTTTGATCTGCCAGAAGAGTGTAATTTCTCTGGTGCTGCTGGTGGGTTGTGTGTCCCTTAGTGTTGTTACTAGAGTGTACTGTTTTGAGGTGCTGCTGCTTTTCTTATAAAGTGAAAGAATACTCAAAATCTCCAAAGGAAAGAAAATGAATGTTAATTAAGTAGGTCGTGAGTCACTTCCCTGTGTTGTCAATGGGATGCATCACTCCTGATTCTGTCCATATGGTGTAGGGCCCCTAGTGCAGGTGGTGGAGAAACAGTGCTCTCTGTTGCTGCTGGTGTGGTGTTCAGCTCTTTGGTGCTACTGGTAGGAGCATTGTTTTATGGTGCTGTCAGTGGGCTATGTTGTTATTTGGAGCTTCTGCTTCTCTGATAAAAGAGAAAGGGTCCTCTAATCCTGAAAAAAAAAGCAAACATTACTTAAGCAGTGAAGGATACCTCTCCTCAGAATTGCCAGTGAGGCACATCACTATCTTGTACTGCTGTGCTGCTGTGAACTGCCGGAGGATGTACTGCTACTGCTGCCAGGAGGGTATGCTTCTCTTTGATGCTGTCAGTAGGGTGATGTGCTCCTTGGTGCTGCTGGTGGGGTGCTCTGCTCCTTGGTGCTGCCAGTTGCATAGATACATAGACAGTGTTGGCAGATAAGGGCCTATGGCCCACCCAGTCTGCCCATTTGAGCTTGTAAGTTCAGTTTATGTTTTCCTAGAAGTCTGTTGCCCTTACCCCTGACCTCCAGAATTCCTTTTTGTCTATCCCATGCATTCTTAAATCCCATGATTGTTTCAGCCCCCACCACTTCCTCTGGCAGGGTGTTCCACTTGTCCACTACCCGCTCTGTGAAGAACTTCTTCCTCATGTTTCCTCTGAATCGTCCTCCCTCCAACTTCATCCCATGCCTCTAGTCCTGGAACATCTTTTTCGCTTTAAAAATACTGTATTCCTGCACCCTGTTCCTCCCTGTGAGATACTTGTATGTCTCGATCATACCCTCTCTCTCCTCCTCTCCTCCAGGGAGTACATGTTCAGTTCCTTCAACCTGTCTTTATAGGACTTGTGATGCAATCCATGCACCATCTTTGTTGCCCTCCTCTGAACCTTCTCTACCCTGTCAATGTCCTTACGTAGGTATGGTCTCCGCTAGCATCATGTTCTTTGGCATTGTCAGTGGGTGTGATACTACTACACTTAGTGTTGCTGTTGCTTATCTGATAAAGAGAATGGACTTTCCATGCCTGCAGAAGAAGGAATACAAATGTTTTTAAGTGGGCTGGGGGTATTGCACCATGACCCTGCTCATGTGGTGCAGTGCTCCTTGTTGTTGGTGGGTGCACTCCTGCTTGATGCAGCTGGTGGAGTGTACTGCTCTGAGGTCAGCCAGTGGGTGTGTTGCTGGATGATTAGTAGGATGCATCATTTTTCAATGTTGCTATTGATAAAAAAATGACACTTCAAGTTTGCAAAAGAAAGAAAACAATTATGCAATTAAAGTTAAGAATAAAATAAAAGAAATGGGTGGGAAAGATTGGACTAAGGCATTCTTTCTTTCTGTGAAGTTTTGGATGGGCTGGAAAACAAACTGCACATGGGCCTAGTTGTCATTTATGTGGAAATGTGGAATACCACAAATAATGTAGATGACATATGAAGGGGATATTGTACTGTGTACACTCAGAACACTGGAGAGGATATAGCATGGAAATTATTTTGATTTAGGGCCAAAACACTGGATTGGGCTCATACCTAAATGCTGGCACCCAAGTGCAGTATTAAAAGTATACTGTCAGGCTGTGCCGTCCTTCAGATGAGATGTTAAACGGAGGTCCCTTCTACCCATCCTGGTGCTGGTGCTGTCCTGGTGGGTGTCCAGGTGGAAGTAAAAATCCAAGGCCAAATAATCAAGTGATGCAAGAGAACCATTTGTCTCCCAAATCTAGAGAACCAGATCCCAACATTGTTGTGCAAAAGGGCAAGTCAAATAAAATGGTCTTGGTTTTCCAGTTCATCTGGGCAGGTGGGCGAGGACACATATGCTTGTTTTACTGCCTTGTGTTTGTGTCTATTACAAACAACTAATATACCATGACTAGAGAGCCATGTGACATCCCATACATTAAGTGATATATGTTTGTCTGTAAGTTAAGAGAAGATGATAGAGAGGTGAGATTCATGGGCTGTCACTGTCTGAGGGACTTCATAAAATTGTTCTTGAAGAATAATAGAGTAAAAGAGATCTGGTCTTAGAGGTACGATAATGTGCAGTAACATGCCATTGTTTAAGCTTAGCGTAGGTTGGAAATAAATAAGGGGGAAGTCAAAACTATTTAATGTTTCGAGGAAGAAAAAGGAGATGTGGTCCAGATTTTGCAGAATTCCTGTAGCCAGTTGGCCAGAAAGTTTTACCAAAGTATGCAGGTCTGGAGAGCAGAGGGAGAAAATTCCTGTACAAAAATACTATAAAAAATAGGCAGGGTGAACCATACGTACTCCACCTAAACTATAGTCATGATAGGTGTGCAACCTCTTGACATGGTTCAAGCTACTGCCCCCAAAACCCTGAAAAAGAAGTTCATCAATCTGGGTTCAACAGAGGAAGGTGGGTAAATGTGTGCAATATGCAAAAAGGCAGGAATGAATAATGTGTATAGCAGGAAAACCTTTTCCTCTTGGAAATGATCTTATTCTTCCAGGAAAAATTGTCATAATCCTATTTGAATTGTCGATGTTCAATTTAAAGAAGCATCATCAGGACTACTGAAATAAATGCCTAAAACATTCAGGGAAAAAGTTGACACATATATATTGACCAAATAAGATATTGTGGAAGTATTGGGGAGGGTGGGTTACGCGCCCAAACTTTTATCATAGTTTAAGCAGGAGCCCGAACTTTCTCAAAGTTGAAAAGGGTAGTGACTAATTTAGATTAATTTCATACCATAGTGGTGCCAATACATAAATCATCTGCAGAGGCAAAACATTAGGGGCTAAGGTATTATTAGGAAACAGAAGTGTGGTATATATGGATTTTGTAGGATTTTCTAAGAAGGGGTCAATTTGAAAAGCATAAAGAAAGGGCTTAAGGGCACCTTGTCTTACTCATTTGGATCCATGAAAAGTGATTTAAGGATTATTATTAATAAATGGGGTAATCAATGCTGTGTCATACAATAATTTAATCCATCTGATGAAAGTGCAGGGTTATTATAATGAAAAGAACCTGGAAGAGATAAGTATGGTCCACCCTGTCAAACCTTTTCCCAAGTCTAAAGACAGTATTAGACCAGGATCCCTTGAGGAAAATTAGTGCGAGGTCACATCTCGCAAAAAATATTATGAAACAAAGACCCATGAGGTGCTGCACAAGATTGCACTGGGGAGATGACGCCTTCTACTATTGAAGCTAATCTGGCCAAAAGAACATAGGCCAGAATTTTGTAATCCACATTGAGCAGACTAATGGTCTCCAATTTTTAAATTGCTCCTGTCTCCTTTTATGTTTGCTTGCAAGCATGTGCAAGAAACATAGTGCCATCATCCGAGTTTTGGTGTGTCACCCTTCTTCCAATTCAGTCAATGTGTTGGGGCGCCTTCAGTCCGATAATGCATGCTGGAGCTGTCTATGACAGCTCCAAAATGCAGTGGCGACAGCTGAAAGGGGAGCTACGCTCAGTGAGCAGCGATCAGATATCGCCTGCTCCGCGCAGCTCCCTGACACACACACACACACACACACACACACACTGCACGACGCATACTCGCGTGCTGCCCCACGCCCACACTGTATGGCCGACGGGGTGCCCAACCCCCATCGGCTCCATGCCCCCAAAGCATCTAGGTGCCATGCTGGAGCCCACCCCAGCATGGAAAAATGATGTAATGGCTGACAGGGTGCCCAATCCCCCGTCCCGGCTCACTGTCTCTCCCCACTTGTACTGTCGCCGATGGGGTGCCCAATCTGATCAGCTTCACTATCTCTTCCCCAAGTACAGATGCTATGGCCGATGGGGGTGCCTAATCCTCGCCGGCTCCACGCCCACCCCAGTGCAGCTTCTGCCACGCTGAGGGCCCACCCAGCATGGCAAACATCCTGTAAATCAAAATGGTCCATCGCTGTGTCTGCTCCCACCCATGCCCACCTACTGCGCACCCTGCCTCCCACACCCCCTCACCCCATACTACCTCCGGATTCCAGTGCAACGATTCGTGACTGGGAACATGTCTGCACTCTTCAAAGCCGACCGCGAACTGAGGAAATGCCGTAAGCTGTATAATGGGATAGATAGGGTTTTTCACCTTTATTGCATATCTCAGGCATTTTTGAATGTTTGCACCAAATTTTCAACATGGGTTTTGGGACCCCTCCTCATGAATTCTTGCACTGTCATGGCTGCTATCGGTCAAGGGTGATTTTGCAGCCACCGCGTGAAATCACCTCTCCAGAAAGATTAACAAACAACACTGCCAGTGTTCATTAGGTGGGCTTCCAAAAGACTATTTTGAAAATTTTTTGAAAATTCCTAAAATTACTGTTTTACTGAGCGTTGCTAGGCTAAGTTCCCTACGCATGCTTGTAAGTTCATAATTTTCAATACTTTCACTCCAGATTTTCAACATTGCCATTTTACCACACCTCCTTATGAGCAGTACAGCTGTCATTTTCACATCTCACCCAAAATGTGTTTCCGCTCATGTAGCGCACAATGGCGCAGTTGATGTCAAATCAATGTATGGGACACATTAAGAAAATCACAGAGACACTGTTCATGAGCAGAGGTCTTAAAATGGCTATGTTGAAAATTTGATGAAAAATTCCAAAATGACTGTTTTTACGAAGTATTGCGCAGTTCCTATGCATGCTCGTAAGTTTGCAATTTAATATTTCACCCAGATTTTCAACATTGCCATTTTATTACACTTCCTTATGAATAGTGCAGCTGCTATTTTTCATATGTCGCTAAAATGTGTTTTCGCGACATGTAGCATAATGGTGCTGTTGGTGTGCTAAAGCAATGTTTGGGACAGATTAAGAAAATAACAGTTACAGTGTTCATGAGCAGAGGTCTTAAAATGGCTATGTTGAAAATTTGGTGACAAAATTCCATAAAATGACTGTGTTATTAGTGAGCATTGCGCAGTTTCCACGCACCCTTGTAAGTTCATGACTTTGTAATATTTTCAGTCCAGATTTTCACCAGTGGCATTTTCCACACTTCCTTATGAACAGTACAGCTGTCATTTTTTCACAACATGGCTGAAGAGTGTTTTCACACTTTCAGCGCAGAGATGCGTGGTCTGCTAGGAAATCATTGTTCGTGACAGATAAAGAAAATCACAGTGACACTGTTCATGATCGGAGGCACCAAAATGCCTGAGTTGACAATCTGCTGTAAAAATCCCAACCTAATTATAGTACGGTGTAGTGCTTGTACAGTTTCTATGTACGCCACTTCACCACCATTTTAATATTCTTACTGCAGATTTGCAACATTGCCATTTTTACACCTCCCATAAACAGTACAGCTGTCATTTTTACATCCTGTTAGAATGTTTTGCACCTGTGGTGCTAAATGCCGTAGTCGCTGTGCATAAGCAGCTTTTGGCTAACAAACTGATATTCCTCTGTTCATGAGGTGGGGTCACAAAAAACATGTTGAAAATTTGGAGTGAAAATACCAACGAATGCCTGAGGTATTAGGGTTTCCAACCATAACGCCCAACCCTGTAGAGAATGACAGGCATCAGGGTGTGACTTGGGATTCTTGCCTGTAATGCTTATACCATTCCACACCCTGCAGCCAGTGAGAGGCATCGAGGTATGCCTTGGACTCTTTCGGCCCCAAAGTTCAATTCCCATTCTCCTATATCGCACCCATCTCACCGTATTTCCTAATGGAATGGGTGCATAAGGGCCAAAGACCCCAAGGAACACCGTGACACATGTCAGTGTCTGCAGGATGGGGTGTGGTGAAATGGCGTGCATATGCCTGACAACCCAAAGGCTCACCCCAATGCCTGTCACTCTGTGCAGGGTGGTGGTGGGGTTGGCTTCAGTTCAATACTTCACTGCCATTCCTATTACACAGCTCTGTAACTTCTACACTACCACTGCCAATGCCAGCAATCAAACATTCGCATTGACAAATGCTTGTTATAGAATAGCCTGAGACATAACATAAAATTTGAAGTGATGTGGTTAAATACATTTGCTAGAATATGGCAAAAATTGGGCAAACTTTTGGTAAATTCAACAGTTAGGCCATCCAAGCCAAGAGAAGAATATTTCCATAATTTCTTTAAAGTAGCAAAGATTTCCTCTGGGGTAATCTGAGAAAGTAAAGGCATAAGATTTTCAGGCTAATTTGAGGATATCAATGTCCTGTAAATAAGCTGGATCGAACATGCAGTTGAAGGGTGCAAAACATATCCTGTAAATATTGCTGAGAATACTGTATGGAAGATGTGGTCATGGTCAGAGTAAACAGTATTAGTATTAGGGCCCAAACCTGATCAATAACAATATGCCTCACCTCATTTGGCAACCTTTAAAATATCTATTGATGGCTTAGAGCCTTGTGTACTGAATTGTGCTTCTAGTTTTAGTGACTCAGCTCTGTCATATTGATATTTGAACATTTCAGATTTAAGTGAAGCAGTTTCTTTCCCCAAATCTAGCTTCTGCTCATAAGCTCTAAAAATAGTGTAGTGAAGTTGTGTTCTTAGAAGTAAGTACTGCAAATATGCATTAGTGGTTCACTTAGTAGCCTGGTAGATAAAAAGGTTTTAAAATCTGATTTGGAATCAACCCACCAATCGCCACTGAAGCATAAGTATCCAGTAATGGAATATCTGGCCCTTAAGAACTCCTTAAACTGGACTTCTATGTCTAGATGAGATGAGATGATAGCAAATTATTTAGTTTCCATCTGGAATTCTTTGTGGAGGAGATGGAGTGCAAAATGAGCAAAACAGAGAAACTGCAAAGTGATCAGATGTTTCGTGAGTGGACAGTATGGGACTGTAACACCCATATACCTGTAGAAATAAATAAATAATCAATGCATGTGGCTAGGTGCCTTTTATAAAGGTTTTGCACCTTTCAGATTAGCTGCTAAATACCCATCTATAAGTACAACCTTAGCTAGAACAGTGTTCAGACAGTTTGCATCCCCAAAAGTTTTCTAGTAGTACCACCTTGGTTTGCTAATGTTAAAGCACAATTAAAATCCCTCCCAGGATGATAGACCAGTTAGGATGTAAATAGAGCTGTACGGTTTTGAATAGGTTGGTTCTGAGAGCAATGCTCTGTGGTGCCTAAACATTAAGAAGTCTAAGGACTGATTTTCAAAACTTACATCTAGTAATAATGCCCTACCTGGGCTAATATCAACCACTCTGTAAACTGAAAAATGGAAACCTTTAAAGAGTATACCAACATTATCACATAAGTCCTGTCCTTGTCAGTAGGAGGTGCTTTAATGTCCAAGCCTGTCCGCTTGTAAGACTTCATGGGATGTTTTCAATCTACTATTCTGAAGGAAAATAATATTATTGGGAAGGTCTTTTAAACACTGAAGGGTAGCCAAACACTTCTTATATGATTTTATACTGCAAATATTCAGTGTCAAAGGACAGATGCATTGGCTACCTTTCGTGTTTTACAGAAAAATACATCCATGAAAAGTCCTAGGATGCTTTTCTTCTACCCTTGTCTTTTTCTTTTTGTGGTATCAGTCTGTGAGTCAGAAGAAAAATTAACTTTTGAGGTGCTAGAGGAGGTATCAGAGTCCTCTCCTACCCGAGTATCACCCCACTGTCTCCTTTTCATAAAAGCCTGGTATCTCTTTCTAGTAACTACTGGATTCTTTAGTTGGGGATTTCTCAGCCTTCCGCTTGCATTTTGCCTTTTAAAATCACCTTCCATAGACTGAGTAGAGCAAGGGGTGGTATCTTAGACAGAGAACCAAGTACTTAGGCCACTTGTAAAGGGATGGTATTTGGTGGTGGAAAGCGATGAGAAATAACTGAATCTGAAGCTAAAGGCTGGGGGTTCTCCTCAGTGGTGGGAACAGACTTCAAGGTTGGGGTACATCGTAGTCAGGAGTGGGTCTGGAAGTTTGTGCTTTAGCTTGATATTCTTCAGTGATCCGAACTGGATCCTTAGATGCCCAATCAAGTCTGTTGTGGGCAGCCCAGGGCAAGATTTATAAGAATGCCGTTCCTCATCACAGAGGTTACATTTAAATGGGTTAGATAGATAAGATAGGTAAACAGTTTTATTTTTGACAGGGTAATAACTTTAGGACCAAAATAGGCTCTGTATATTAAAGTTGTCCTGTTTAAGATTACTTAAGCCATCGTGTAATACAATTTTACAGGAAACAATCTTAAGTACAACACATTCTAAAATCCATACAAGGTATGCAAAGATAAGACGCACAATATACCAGAAAAACATGGTATAGAACCTTATTTTAAAAATTAAGTATATTCCATTTGAATGATCAGAGCAAACTTTACATAAGCCTTAATATGAGGCACAAATTTATGAGATCCTGATCAAGAAAGGGAGCATCCATAAAGGGGACACATTACTAAAGTGTCTAAACTGTATCAGTTCATCCACCTACTTCAGCCAATAACCCCAGCCCAGAAATGAAGTCAGGAGAGTTTAAACATACATACATTTGAGGAAAAGACAGCAGATACAGAAATCACTAGTAGCACCATAGCAAATACATTTGTCTTTCCAAACTGAATCTAAGAGTGTTTAAATTGACCCAAATATTCAATAGTCCTAATTTATGGCTCTATTTCATTGCATATTTTGCTAAATAGAAACATCTTTGCATTCTACTATAAAATATTAGCTTCTAATGGATTTTTAAGCATCTATGTTTCAAATCCCTCAAATTATACTTATGAGGGTAAAAGTATCAGGGAATATTTTCCATGCCTACTTTACCTCCATACTCCATATAGGCTTTATGCCCTACTCATTTTCACTACGTGAGTGCAAGAGAATCCCATTCTAGACTTTGGTGCAAAATACAATGGTGAGTAAAGAAAGGCACTTCATCACATATCTTGCCATTCTATAGTATATTTTATCCAGACTATTCAAGAGTGTTTTGGAAGCAAACTGATATATTACACTGCCATATTCTAATATTGGTAGAAGTAGCTGAACAGCCACTCTATTTCTAGATTCTCTAGGAGAATTAAGGTTTTCCTTCTAAGCACACCCAGTCTGAATTTACCATTTTAACTACATTAGTTATATGTTCAGAGAAAGTAAGAGTACTAGCCATATGAACCCCTAAATACTTATAAACCAAGACTTGCTCTAGCATTTGTCCACTTACTGTATGTATGTTTAAAGTCTGATTGTGTGATGATTTACCCTTGAATTAAACAACATTACCTGGGTTTTCTTTATACTAAGAACCATTTTGATCAGGCGTAACTAATATTGTAAAATATTGAAATCTGATTGAAGAGTTTTTGTAGACTATCTATATTTGTACCTTTTCTTATCAAAGCCATGTCACTGGCAAGTAAATAAATCTTGCTATTTTTGATATGGTAATGGAAGGGGTTTATGTATATCAGGAACAATAGGGGCCCAAAATAGAACCTTGTGGGACACCCTGAAAATAGCTTCCTTTCTGAAAGTGTTCCATTTATACAAACCTGTTGTGTACGTTCAGTCAGAAAAGAATCCAAGTTTGAACAGATTCAGACATACCTATTTGAGCCAGTCTCCTAGCAATATATTGAAGTCGACCAAATCAAGGCCTTGGAGAGGTCGATGAACACCGCACTGACAGACTCCCATGACTCAATCCCACTGCCACTACATCAATGAAGTCTGTCAGGGCAGTGTCTGTCGACTTCCCAGGTCTAGAACCTGCCTGGCATTCTGTCAGTAATTTGTACTTCTCCAAGTATTCATACAGCTGGACACAGACCAGACATTCAAAGACCTTTGATATGATCGACAACAATGCTATCGGATGGTAATTAGATTGATTATCTTCTTCCCTCTTTAAATACTGGGATCACTTTTTACTTTTCCAAAACTCTGGGAAACTTCTCAGCTGTAAACTAAAGTTAAACAATTTAGACAAAATTGGACTTATTTGCTCTGCTGAAGCTTTTAAGAAGCTTGTCTCCACATTATCCAGGCCAGTTGCCTTTCGTGGATTTAGTTGACTTATTTGGTATGGTATGGTATGGTAACATTTTATTTATACAGTGAGAAAGCCATTAGGGTTCTGAAAATCCCTATTCACAAGGCTTACCTATTTACATTATACAAAATAGTTACAACTTTACATTTATGACAGTACAAAATTACAAAAATGCAAAACAATACATTACAATTTTTACAAGCTCATCAAAAACAGGCATATAATCATTTTAACTTTACATTATTTTCACCTATTGCAACAACAGCGAAAGCTGAGTTCATGATTCAGGCCATTTTTAAAAACATGGTCAGTGATTGTTAATTCAAGTAAAAAGGAGGAAGACAGTTCCAACTTTTGGCTACCTGATATTGAAGAGTCATTTCACTAAATCGATTTTTTAATTTTGGTATTATTAAATCCCTAGCACCAGTTTTTCTTAAATTTAAACCATGTTTAGGTTTTTTGTAATTTATTTTTAAGTTATCTAAAGATTGATTTTAAATCTATTACTTAACCTGATTCGACCAGATTCCCTGGCCCGTAAGTTTAATGGAATCCATCCTAAATCTGTATACATAATGCAATAATGAGTTTTAAGGTCACACCTTAACACAAATCTTGCAAGCTTATTATAAAGTGTATCCAATTTATTTAAATTTTTTTGCTGTATGTCTATATATATGGCTTCCATAATCAATAACCAGCATTACTAGTTGATTGATCATGATCAGTCTTGTTTCTCTTGTCGTGCAATTCGATATTCGTCTCATAGCTCCAATCTTAGCATTTATTTTCTTTATTAAATTTGTTATATGATATTGAAAAGTAAGACATTGATCTATTTGTACCCCTAGATACTTATATGTTTCAGTTTGTTCTAAAACTTACCCTCTTGTGTCTTTTTTTTAGTTTTGAAATACCCTTTAGGTCCAATGTAAATGACATAACCTGTGTCTTTTATTATTGACTAATAAACCCAGAGATGAAAATGACCTTGCATAGTGCTAAAGTCACTCTGTAAGTTTAGTTCTACTTCACTTATAGTTTTTACCACTGCTACTAAAACTGTATCGTCTGCATAAATATGAATTTTTGAATATCCAATATTCTTTGGTAAGTTATTTAAATAGATTATGTAACAAGAGGGGCCCAGGATAGATCCCTGAGGAACCCCTCTTGTTACATAGTCAATTCTTGATTGTTGTCCATTTAGGACAACAAATTGTGACCTTTATTGAGATAAGATATAAACCAAATACAGGTTTCTTCCTCCACCACTATTTTCATCAGTGAGTTTATCAAAATGCTATGATTTACTAAATCAATTGCTTAGATAGGTCCACATATACTACACCCATGGACTTTGCTTCCCAAATGGAGTTGCTATAAGATCCAAAAGTCCATGAGTGCGTAGCAGTGGACCTACCCTGCCTAAAACCATACTGTTGTTGAGTCAATTTGTTATACTTTTCCAAGTAGTCCATTAACTGATCATGGACAATTTTTTCAAATAACTTGGATACTGGAGGACAACAGAGCAATTGGATGATAATTTAAGACATCCACTGGATCTCCTCCCTTATCTATTGGTATCACTTTGGCTAATTTCCAGCTGAGGGAAACTGTACCTCCTTTAAACTCCAATTAAAAATATCCGTAGTATAAATGCCAATTCCATGGCAGCCTCTTTCAATAATTTGTTGTCTATTCTATCTGGGCCACTTGCTTTGTTTATTTTAGTCTATTTATATTTTTAGAACTTCTTAGTCACTTTCTTATACTTTTTCATCTTGAGAACTCTCATCCTTTACTTCATTCATGATGTTAGTTTTCGCTATAGGATTTAATTTCAGGTCGGGAGGTTTATGAAATAATCATTCAAAATTTCAGCAACTTTATTTGTTTCAAACACTTTTCCATTCTGACTCAGTTTTATCTCACTTTGTTTACTGTTTGGATTCATAAGATTTTTATAACGGACCAATAGGCACCAGGATTTGTTGATTCTTTAATCCTGCTGTTTATAATAACAAGCTTTTGATTTCCTGATTTCTGTACTACTTTATGCCTTAACCTTTATATTGTTCCCAGATTTCACTGTTTAGTGTTTTGTTTGCCTTTTTCCAAATTGATTTCTAATCCTAATCATTTTTTTAATTTTTACAGTTAACCATGGCAAATGTTTTAATCTTTGGTTTACTTTTTATATGGGGCAAATTTATCACAGGCATTAACAAACATTGTTGTAAATTCTTGTACAGCCAAATTTAAATCTGGGATAAGAAACATCCTATATCATGGAAGTCCCTGGAGGTACTTTCAAATGATAAGCTATTAAATTTTGAATAACAACTTTTAGATATTTGTGGTACTAATTTTACAGAGATAGTATTTTAATCGTAGAAAACACACACTTGACTATATTATGGTCTCCTAAACTAGGAGCACATACACTTTTCTCCAAAATAGTCAATTCAGGTGAAACAAACATCAAATCCAAATATTACCTTTACTTAACAAGGAACCTTTCCTTGTTAGAATATATATGATTTGTACCAAATTTAAACAACTCATAGATTTTTTCAACTTTTTGACCCCTGGGACAACCCCAAGCCGCACTAAAATCACCAGCCAGGATTACTTGTAATTGACCCAAATGTTCCATTAAAATGTATGAAAATTTGTCTAAATGGATAGGGTTTATTTTAGGTGGAGAATAAACTACTCTAATAGCCAATTTCAATGCTTGCATCTCAATTAACAAGCATTCAATGCCTCAATTGAGTCAGAGAATAAGATTTTGAAATGACCAATTGAATGGTTTATATATATCAAAACCCTCTCCCGTGTTCCCTGATCCTTCCTAAAATGATAGAAGTCCCTTAATTCTATCTCTTTATATTCAATTCTCTTTTTAACCAAGTTTCTGTTAACATAATTATGTCCGCTCTTCATGTTCTACCCAGGTTCTAAAATAGTCAATTTTTGTTATCACACTTCGAGCATTATCTAAGACCATTTTAATAGCAGGACCTGGGTTCAGTTCAGTGTCTCCACAAAGAGTCAAGGACAATAATAATGCCCAGTCACTTGAACAAGTATACCCTATTTGCATTACCATGTGCTTAACACAAAGTTCTTCTTGATGAAGTTGAAAGGGTTTCTCACGAGGTCAGCTTAGGTGTTTGTGACTTAAAATTATTAGAACAATTTATATAGGCACTTCATCTTTTGTCAACATTTCAGTTCCCATGATAACAAATAGCTGAACCACGCAGACCAAACCCACTATCAACCCTATCATCTTAAGCGCAACTTCCTTTTCATTTTCACAACTATGTCCAAGTACAAAAATAATCTACAAATGCCTGTTTTGTAAAAATTTAAAGCAAAGCTGTAAAACAAAAGAAAAAAAGAAAAAACTATCACAAAATAACCCATAAAAACATTACAATTTGTTTAGGTAACAGTGCCCTACATTAGTCAATGTTACCAAAATCTAGTCCCTAATCTAAAATACTGGAAACTTATTTCAGCAGCAAACCTCCTATTTAAGGTTACCATACATTTCAATATGAATATTCTTTAAATATGTTTAGCATTTATGGTAAGCTTATCTAATAATTCACTCTCAGGAGTAACACCACTATCACTATTCTTACTATCAGAGACAGTACAAAATCAGCAATTTATTTTAAATAAATATTTTCTCATTTGATACTCTAAATACCCTCTAACATCAATCTGTGTCTCAAATACTTTAAACAGTTATTTTAAATCTGTTACCCCAGATTAGTGCTTTTAAAATGTGTCAAACTCATTCCCGTTTCTCTTCTGAGTCACTTGAGCCACTGCGCCACACAGTAGCAGCGAGCCTTTTATGACTAGGGAGGTGGATCAGGGAGGGCAGTGGACATGGCTATCTGGACTTCAGCAAGGCCTTTGACACTGTGCCACATAGAAGACTATTACACAAACTGGGGAATATGGGTGTGGGCAGGACAGTAGTGTGGTGGGTAGGTAACTGGCTGGGTGGCAGGACACAGAGGATGGTGGTAAATGGCTGTCACTCCACAGAGGGAAGAGTGACCAGTGGGGTACCACAGGATCAGTGCTGGGACCGGTCCTATTCAACATCTTCATCAGTGACATTGTGCAGGACCCATAAGGCAGAATTTCACTGTTCGCTAATGACACAAAGCTCTGTAACAGAGTAGACCCACCAGAGGGTGTAGACAGAATGAGAAGGGACCTGCAGAAACTTGAAGAATGGTCAGGGTTTGGCAGTTGAAATTCAATGCAAAGAAGTGCAAGATAATGCATATGGGGCACAAAAACCCGGCACAATATATCAGTTGGGGGGTGAGGATATAGCATGCACCAAGCAGGAAAGGATCTTGGGTTGTCATCTCTGATGACCTCAAGGTAGGGAAACAGTGTGACAAGGCAGCAGGTAAAGCAAACAGGATGCTGGGATGTATAGGCAGGGGCATCACCAGGAGGAAAAGGGAGGTCATAATTCCACTATACAAGACACTAGTGAGGCCCCACCTGGAGTACAGTGTACAGTTCTGGAGACCATACCTACATAAGGACATAGACAGGGTAGAGAAGGTTCAGAGGAGGCAACAAAGATGGTGCATGGATTGCATCACAAGTCCTATGAAGACAGGTTGAAGGAACTGAACATGTACTCCCTGGAGGAGAGGAGGGAGAGAGGGATATGATAGAGACATACAAGTATCTTACAGGGAGGAACAGGGTGCAGGAATACAGTATTTTTAAGCGAAAAGATGTTCCAGGACTAGAGGGCATGGGATGAAGTTGGAGGGAGAACGATTCAGAGGAAACATGAGGAAGAATTTCTTCACAGAACGGGTGGTGGACAAGTGGAACACCCTGCCAGAGGAAGTGGTGGGGGCTGAAACAATCATGGATTTAAGAATGCATGGGATAGACATAAAGGAATTCTGAGGTCAGGGTGAGGGGCAACAGACTTCTAGGAAAACATAAACTGAACTTACAAGCTCAAATGGGCAGACTGGGTGGGCCATAGGCCTTATCTACCAACACTGTCTATGTATCTATGTATCTATGTATGTATGATGTTACTGCCCTCCTCCTGCACTGCTGAAATTTACAAAGTCCCACGCCACAGCTGATGGCACCTCCACTCGGGTAATTGGGCTCTGCTGACAACTAGCAGGGCTGCTGCAGGATGGAGCTTAGGCACAGAAATGCACTGTTCACACAAAAACACAAAGTTCTTTAAACTGGTTGCAGTTGCTGTTAGTGTGGGATGTTACACACATGCTTCGATAGTATCTTTTCCTTGCCTTTTTATCATGGTTTTACTTTTATTTCTAATCTTTTTAACAATTCCCAGTCTTCTACTTTTAAGGATTGATTTGCCCTTTTCCATGCCCTATCCTTACATCTTATTTGTTTTTGATGGCTTCATTTACCCAAGGGTTGTGTTTGTTTTTTCCTTTGATTCTTTAAAATTGTAGTTTTGTCACATATTTCCAGATAGACCTTTGTAAACTCTCTAACGGCCATATTCTACTTCTGGGATCAAATCAATACATGCCCAATGTACTTGTTCTATTTGGAATTGAAAGGAAGACTTAATGAAATGGGTATAGTCTCTAACAAACCTACGTTTTGGCATTTCAGTGTTTTCACAATTTCGTTTTATATTACACTCAAGATAGCTATGGTCTCCTAAGTTCAGGGAACCCACCCTGTAATCCAACAGATGTATACCACTTGTTAAAAATATTAAGTCCAAAATATTCCCTGTGCTAACATGGGTGCTTCTACGTGTTGGAATTTGTACAACTTGACTTGACCTAAAGACTGAAATTCAGACTGAAGCTTATGACGTCTTGCTGCTCCCCCGCTGCATTAAAATCTCCTATCAAGACGTTTCCTTTGCCTTATTGACTCATTTAGCCTTATGGACAACACCTCAAAAGCTGATGTTTTTATTTTTGGATAGGAATATATTACCATAAAACATATTTTAAACCCAGTTATATAGGCCAGCATTATCTCGATGCCCATAATATCTCCTGAAAAAGTATCTCTACTTGACCCAAATTACTTCTAATATAAAAGGCTACACCTCCTCCTCTAGTTGGCCTATCTTCTTTATTAAATTCAGAGTCAAAATTTTTTTGAGAGCCCTGCCTCAGTGATACCAACAATATCATAATTGTTCTCAAATATCCAATGGCCCAGCAAAGACTGTTTTCCAGCAAAACTTCTTGCATTGTCATGGGCTAGCCTGACAATACCAGTCTGATTTCTGGCCTGAATTTGGTTCAATATCCCCACTGGCCAATGCAATGACAAGGAGAGATACTAGATCTTTATTGACCCTGGGATAAATTACCCTAAATGCAGCATGACTTGAACTTTGTCCAGGAGGCCTATAGCTTCCCATAACAGCAGAGATATGAAATGTATTTCTTCTACTAGACCCTCTGTTGGGGAGCCATTTTTGTCATAGTCACAGAAAGTGAACATGTCCTAATCTCAGGATCCGGCTGAAAACAAGAATTTGTTTATCCCAAACTGCCAAAACCAATATTCCCATCCAAACAGCAAGGCAAACCATGATTTATAGTTGCTTAAACTCTAAGTCAGGAGAAAGGCAATTTAGGAGAAACAGACTTAATATTTTATAATATCACGGAAAAATCTGTGTTTAAAGAAAGGCCCAGTAATATATAAGCATAGAAAGAGACTAAAACAAATTTAAAATGATTTGCAATAAAAGCTTGCAAAATGAATAGAGAAGCCAGAATAGATAAACTTACTTAATGTAAAACTATAGACATTAAGGTTTCTCCGTTCATTGCAAGTCATATAAATCTGAATCCTTAAGTAGGTTTACTTCAAACACTATAACATTCACTTCTTAACAATATCATTATTCTATGCAATCACATTAACAAATGCAATAAACAAGCCATCATCTTACTATGCCTCTGAGACTATTTAAACAAATCTTTTAAGGAGAGCATGTATCTACCTGCTAATACTATATAAACAGTATAGACATGGGTTAAAGATAAAAACAAAACCTTTAACTGTGGCAGTCCATGGAACTTTTCTCTTCCAAGTGGCACTCATGCCACTCATGCTCACATCACTTTGCTCGCTAGTAAGTGGCACGAGCGCTTTATGCTGCACTACCCCTCCTCTTTCCTTCTGACATGCTGGTGCATCTCTCCTCCCACTCAGCACTGGCAGGTTACCAGTATACAGGTATCTGCATGACACACATTTGGGAGACAAAGTTTCTGTTTGCAGCATTCAGGAACAGCGTTCAGGTTAGGAGACAATAACCGCAGTCCACAGCACAGCCTGCCAAGATGTTCCATGAGCAGGCAGGCTAGATAACACACACAGCTGATGTAGATGTGCCGTCAGTAAGTGGCATGAGCATTTTATGCCACACTGCTCCTCCTCTTTCCTTCTGATGCACTGGTGCATCTCTTCTCCCCCTCGCACCGGCAGGTTACTGGTATACAGGAATTCAGCGTGACACACACCGGCAGACAGAGTTTCTGTTTGCAGCATCTAGGCACAGCGTTCAGGTTAGGAGACAATAACCCACAGTCCACAGCACAACCTGCCAAGATGTTCCATGAGCAGGCAGGCTAGATAGCACACAGCTGATGTAGATGTGCCGTCAGTAAGTGGCATGAGCATTTTAGGCAACTCAGACTAACGTGTCCATACTCCAGGCATAAATTACATCTAGATTTGTCACAGACCAAACTAAGGTGGGTACATGCCCCACACTTGTGGCAAGTCCTAGGTTGGCCTGGATAGAAGCTTTAGCCTCTGTCCCTACTGATAGAAAACTACCTGGCAAGTGCTGTGTTCCAGAATCAGTTTGCTTCAGTTGTAGTCTAACTTTCCAACTGCCTGTCCATATGAGGTCCTCATCCAGAATTGGTGAGGGTCTGTCCAGAACAGCACATCATTGCTGTAACCAGTACAGTACATCTGATATATTAACCCCTTCATTTCAAAACAACAAAGTAATGTTTTTAATAGTGGGTGTAGTTAATGGCATGAGAAAAATGACTGTCATAAGGGAGTATGTTGTACGTGAGGGTATTTTGACCAGAATTTTCCAGGGTGTGGCTATCTTTAAAACTAATATCATAGGCCACATCCTCCCTCATATGAATAAATGCAAACAATTTCCCTGCTGTTATACCCATTGTATCTTTCAGCATCTGGTGTAACACAGTCTTCCTATCAGGTGCATTACTAGAGTCCCCATTATACTTAAGCCTGACAGTGTTCCTCCACTGTGCAACCTCTCTCATCTTTCAAATAAATCAGTCATTTGAAAAGGCTGTTGATGCTCATGTTCTGAACAAGGAGCAGGTTCCTCTTGGGTTCTGGGACCATAAAATCAGAGAGAGAGAGAGAGAGAGAGAGAAAGAGAGGCTTTGGTGCAGGAGCCCCGTGATGTGGAGTCGGTTCCATGGTAACCAGTTGGTGAGTTGCTGAATTTTTAGTAGTAACAGAGTTAGCTGGTGAAGAAAGAGAAGAATCCAGTGTTATCTGGCATAGGGAGTTCCCTGAGGTTCAGCTCAGAAAGCAGAAGCAAGCACAGCTGAAGTAGCAAAGGAATGTCCTGAATTAATGATGACTTCAGCCCACACCAGGCCAGGTGAAACACAGGAGGATTTGTTAGGGTCCTTTTGTCAGCCTGAAGCCAGCAATGCCACATCCGAGTCCAAGCTGGTTCTGCTGCACAACTAGAATTAGAGCTGCTGTGTCACAGCAGCAACTCAGAGTGGCTGTCCAAAGTGACAGGAGCAACTGTAGCAGGTACTGAGGAGGGCAGAGGTTCAGCAGGAGACATTTGGAAGGGTATAGAAAAGGTAGAGGAGCCAGAATCAGGGGTGGCAGATAGTAGGTGTCCAGAATGTGCCCAGAATCTTCCTGAAGTAGCTTTAGAAGAAATGATTTATGAGTTTTAATTGCCTTCCTCAGTAAAACTTCTTGTGGTACCTCTGAGTCTGGTTGAAGCTCCTTGTCTATTAAGGCAAGGTCCAAATCATAGTCAAGTCTTGGGTATTTATTTTCCATCTCGGTATGTCCATATGATCAGAGTCTGAGCCTGGAACGCAGTGTTAGTCACAATTTATTTTTATTTATTTATTTATGATTTCAGACAACTCCTTTGAGAACACAGTGTTTTTTTACAAAGGTTCCACGTCAATGACATTGGAAGTTGGAACAAGACAAACAACAGTAATTAACAATTAATAGTTACGGTTATGCACAGATACAAGAGCTGCAAGAGGCATTGTCAGGACAGGACAGTCATAATATCAACAGATAATGCATTTTCTATCAAATTTAAATATATGAGTTATCAAAAGACATTATAGCAGAACTGAAGAGAAGGGGTTAGTGGATAGGAAGAGGGTGGGATAGGTACAGGGAAGGTGGCAGGGAGTGCAAGGAATGGAGGGGACTGGGTATGAAGGGAGGCAGGAAATGGTAAGGGCAGGAGGGGGAGGGGAGTTAGGGACAATCAAGGGAGAGAGAAGAGAGATGTTAGAGAGGGGGGGGGCTAAGGAGGTTGCTGGGGAAAGCAACAGGAGATAACAGGGAGGGAGATGGATGTGGAAGAGTGCATAAGTAAAGCAGAGAATCAGGAGAAGCTGGCCGGGAAAATTAAGTGAAGCAGTCACAGTGGGCACTAATCACCAAATACTGTCATAGTTTGTGCTTGAAGGAGCTGAGATTGGATATGCTGGTGATATCAGGTGGGAGTGTGATGAACCAGTTAGCAGCCCTAACTCTATAGGAGCACTGCCCTTGCATTGTCCGGCAGTGTGGAACAGAAAAGGCTAAGGTATCAGAACTCCTGGTAGGGCGAGTAGCACAGTAAGGGAGAGTATAGACTGAACTCCAGGGGAAGAAGGCCCATCAGTGACTTCTTACCAAGAATGCAGGTCTGGTATTTTATTCTGCCTTGAAGCTGTAGCCAATTTGCCTGCTTATAGATATCACAAGTGTGAGTGAGTTGATAGCTGAGGAGAGAAGCTGGCAGGCCCTATTTAGGGCTAGGGCTATACGCCAGAGGGCAGTGTCCATAACTGAATCATAAAGTACAAGACCATAGTCAATTAATGAGGTAATTGAGCTTTGGATAGCAAGCTTTAAGGCTTCAGCTGTCAAACAGTGTACGTCTGTAGAGCAGACCTAGGCGGGTAGTCACAACACTGGCAATGTTATGTATGTGCAGAGTACAATAGAGCACAATCAAGGGTCACACCCAGGTACTTGAACTGGTCAATCTGTTTGAGCAATGAACCCCCACTATTTAAGATTAGTAGCTGATGGTGTTTGTTGTGGATTCCATGAAATATCATCATTTTTGTTTTAGAGTGGTTTAGGATAAGCTTGCGTGACCTGAACCAGTTTTCTACTTCAGAGAAGCTCCCTGTAGTTGCTTCTGTAGGAAGTGAGGGTCTGATTGGCTCGAGAAAATAACTGCATCATCAGCATACAGCAGGATGCGGTAATGACAAGCAGCAGGGAGGCTGTTTACAAAGATACTGAAGAGTAAGGGCCCAGGGATGGAACCTTGGGGAACACCTGAGTGGACTGGGAGGGATGTTAGGACAGACTCTCCAGTTCTGACCTATTGGGAGTGGTCAGTGAGATAGCTTTGAAATGAACTAGTAGTACCCAATGAAAATCCTAGTTGTGATAGTTGACCAGTAAGTAGGGAGTGATTGACAGTATCAAATGCCTTTGTCAGATCTATAAAGGTGGTGCAGACTAATTGGTTGTTATCTAGTGCCTGGTGGATGAAGGTGGTGAAATAAAGGAGTGCAGTGGTGGTGCTGTGACCTTTATGAAAACCGTGTTGCTGGGGACATTGGAGGTCATACTTTTCCAGGAAGTCCACAAGTTGTTCAGCCACTAGCCTTTCTAGAGCCTTGGAGATTGAGGGCAGGATGGAGATAGACCTGTAGTAGCTTGGAGTGTCTTGTCACCACTTTTGTGGATAGGGGTTACCATGGGGGCCTTCCATTTACTAGGAAATTGTGAGAGCAAGAAAAAATGGTTAAGAATTTTAGTAAGGGGTGGCAGAAGTTCATCAATGGTGAGGGCAATGAGTTTCAAATCCAGGAGTCACCACTGTGCCTAGTCTTTCTGAGTACCTTAAGTAGGTATTTTCTGGCTATTCCTACTCTGGTTGCCTTAAAATAAAAATGGGGCAATCCTGTGCTGCATGTGGACGTTGGGACAGGTAACACCAGGTGGTGGGTCAAAGAAGTTGGTTGCGCGATACTATATTTTATTTGACATCTGACAGAGAATTACATTCCTGTGTCTTTGCTTTGCATGAGAAGCTGGTGCACAGTTGAAAATAACTTTTAAATGGCAACTTTTGTTGTGAGGGCCCGTGACCCCTACAGCTACTTCTGGGTCATTTAGACCCTTATTACTAGCCCCTACTGTGAGCGGGCATCTCAAAACCTAGTTGGAAGTGTGCAAGAGCTGTTCTCCATTTTGGGGACTGTGTGTGGAACCTATATTTCTATTTCAGAACAGTGCTTGTGCTTTTAAATTGAGCCCTATCTCTTCCAGCCTGACAGGAAGTAAGAAGTAGGGAAGAGAGCAGCTATAATTCACACAGTACAGGGCTGAACTACAACAGCGCTATACCATATTTTTATTTGACATCTGACAGAGCATTACATTCCTGTGCCTTTGCTTCACATGAGAAGCTGACGACAGTTGAAAAATAACTTTAAATGGCAACTTTTGTTGTGAGGGACACATGACCCTACAGCTACTTCGGTCATTTAGACCCTTATTACTTGGCCCTGCTGCGTAGCAGGGTGCATGTCGCCAAGATGCAGAAACACGCACATCGGCAGTGTCAGCTTGTCAGCTGGGACAACTGGGACCAATACCCTACACCATTATAGAAGGGCAGTACAAACATGAGGCCTTGTATCAGGTTCTGTATGTATGTAGAAGGGAGGAATTACCAGGGTTTGTGTGTGACAAATGTCTTATGATAGAGGTGTTACAAGCTGAGACAGTGACACTGCAACAAAGGGTCCAGGTACAGGCATAAATTACCACAACACTAGAACACTTTATTGATACAATTGCTGAAAGCATCTCTGAGCCAGTGCAGCCCGAGTTACCTAAACCACCAGAACCTGAGGTGAAGGCTATGGATGGGGTAGCAACAACGATGACTGGTGCTTAGTAAATAAAACATCAAAAAAAAAAAGGGCATAATAAACATATAGGGGATCATTGAATATATTAACACCTAATAGATTCAATGCCCTAACTCCTGATATAAATCCCAATGATGAGGAAGTACTTAACACCCAAGCAGGCCCCAAGCCACCTGGTAGTAGTTTTTAAATACCCAGGAAATAAAGGGCATGGAAAATCATGATAAACATAGAACAACAGCACGAAATTATAATGCCTTTATGATGTACTAATTATAGGAGATTCTATGCTCCAGTACAGAGATCCTTTATTGTGCAAGAACAGAAATGATAACACTACAGTCAGTGTATTACCAGGAGCTGAAATAGGAGACATTAGGCAGCTTCTGCCTGGTTTGTTAGAAAATACGACTAAACCAGTTACATTTTTGCAAATTGGGGTTAACGATGTTAGTAAAATAGCTCTCATAGATATACAGAGACTTAGAGCAGGTGGGGATGTCCTTACAGTCAGTGGGTGTGACCTGGTGATTTTGAATTTTACCTGTCCCTCGGCCAGCCAGATACTGAATAGGGTCATACTAAGACTAAACGTTGGCTGAAACACTGGTGTTTTAGGGAGGGTATGCATATGTGACCACTGGCAGGACTTTGAAGGACCACATTTGTTGCACAGGATGGACTGCACCTAAACAGACAGGGAAATGCATATTTGTACAAAACTAAAGCAAATAGTTGATACCCATTTAAACTTGTTGGGTGGGGGATGTGGAGACGAAACCCAGGGTTACACATACTAGAGAGGCCAAACAACCCAAATGGAACTTCCTTTTAATAAATGCTAGAAGTCTCACTAATAAAATGGTTGAACGTCTGTTTATATTACATGCTTCCAACATACACATTTGTGCCATAACCGAAACCTGGTAGAAAGAGGAGGATAATTGGGATACAAATATTCCAGGCTACACTCTATACAATAAAGATAGGACATAGTCCAGGGTGGGGTGTGGCATTGTATATTTCTGATAATATCATCTCAGAATGCATAGATACCTCTAAATGGGGAACATTGAAATACTATGGATACAAATCTCCCACCACATACAGCCAAAATTTATATAGGATTGGTATACAGACCACCTTCTATTGCTGATCTGGAGGACTCCTATTAATAGATTTCATTAATAAGCTTATGTTAGTGGAGAATGTTATGTTATTAGGAGACTTATATCTCCCCAGGATTAACTGGGACACACTAAAGCTGACACCCCAACAGAGTCTAGTTACTTAGAATCATTCATCATTCATCTTGGCATGTTTGGATCAGTTTGTGCTAAATAATACCAGGGTGCCCATATCCTGGACTTGGTCCTGAGCAATTTGGGCAGCAATATTCAAAACTGCACAGTTTGCCCCTGCATTCTAGTGAGCACTCCATGGTCGGTTTTAGTTATATGGGTTCACTGGGGAATGATACAAAGTGGGATATTCAAAAGCGGTTTACTTAAGGCGCCAAGTGAGATGCCTAGTGCAACAGCGAATATCGCAAGAGCGATATTCAGCGGGTGACAATGTGCTGTGCAAATTGCAGTATGCCAATGTGCAACCCTAATGAACGCAAGCACAAGTGCAGGGCGTAGCCATGAATAAACAGAGCAGTAGTATTCAACAGCAGGCCAATGGCGCAAGCTTGGAGCAACAGGGACATTATGGAGCAAATTTGAGCCTATAAAAGGATGGAGCAAGCGGGGACAGTGGCTTGCACCCAGGGGAGCAGGGGTGAGAGAGGAGAGGAGTGAGAGAGAGAGAGAGAGAGAGTGAGGGGCAGAGACAGTGTGAGACAGTGACTGGGTGAGGGCCATTGGCCAGGCAGGACAGCAGCAGGGGTGCAGGACAGCCACAGAGCAGGAGGGCAATGGGCAGTGGGACAGAGTGCGTGACTCAGACTGAGCCCATGAGCAGGCTGACCGTGTGCTTGGGTCCCCAACACAGAAGTGTGCCAGTGCAGGGGCCCAAGCAGCATGAAGCCGGGGAAGCCCAGGAGACAGCTGCAGAGGGAGGAGTCAGACAGGCTGAGCCATGGCCAGTGCAATATTCCAGATGGAGGCAGTAATGAGGGGTGTGAGGAGGCAGGCAGCTGAGTGGCATGGCCATGGAAGGGCCCGGTGGCAGTATGCCCAGAACAGGTGGTATCGTGCCGCACCACATTCGAACAGTACAGCGACACTCTGAGATCGTGGGCTGGTACCGCCTGAACCGGTGATTCTGAGGCAGCTCTGTGAGCTTTGCAGTGATGAGATGCAGGCACACCTCAAGACAGAGCCACGCCCTGTCAGTGGAGACCAAGGTCATGGCTGTGATGTGCCTGCTTGCCACGGGCACCTTCCAGAGACCAACAGGGACACCACAGGTGTAATCCAGTCAACCGCGTCATGGCTCCACACACATTCCTCAATGCACTGCTGCCACATGCTGTGGAATTCATCTACTTCCCAGCACACAGGCAGAGTGTACAGCAAACATGCAGGAGTTCCACAGGGTTGCACGTATGCCTGGCGTGTTAGGGGCCATTGACTGCACCCATGTAGGCATCCGCACACCACTGGGGCCAGAGGGGTGGTCTACATCAACAGGAAGGGCTACCCCAGTGTCAACTGCCAGGTGGTGTGCAATGCCATGGGGTGCATAATCAATGTCTGTGCCACACACCCTGGGGAGCACACAATGCCTTCATCTGGCACCAGTCTGCACTGTGCCACAGGTTTGAGAGTGGGACATCCCCACCGGCCGCCTAGTAGGTGAGTATGCAGCAGGAAAGGGCAGCCCTGTGCAACAGGGCTGGGTGTGAGTGTGATGCAATGCATGGGGTGTAGAGGGTCTGGCTGTGTAGGAGGGGGCAGCCACACTGACCAACATGCTAACTCAACATGCTCCCGCACAGGTGACAGCAGATACCCACTCAGGCCCTGGCTGCTCACCCTGTACCAGCGCCCATTGACCCCAGCACAGGAGAGATACAACGAGGCACACACCAGCACATGGAACATCATCGAGCATGTGTTTGGACTGCTGAAGGCAAGTTTCCGTTGCCTGAACAGGTCCGTGGTGCCCTACAGTACAGCCCCTCAAAGGCCTGTGGCTATTCCCCTGCCTGCTGTGCTGACACAACATGGCCACTGACCATGGGATAGCTGTCGAGGTCGAAGAGGGAACAGCAGTGGGGATGATGTGGACGCGGCTAACGGTGGTGGGCATCCCCGGATGACAGGAGCCCAGGTTGCACAGGATGGCCCAGCGGCACAGGGACACCATTGCTAAGGAGCACTATGGTACAAGCAGGTAGGTGAACAGGTCCCACACAGGTCCCAGGGACCGAGGCATGGTAAACAGGCATGGCTGGCAGGGCCCCACAACAGACACGGCCAGAGGGGTGGATGACATGGGACAGGTCACCGTGGAAGCACCCCTGACAGAACAGTGGACCCCACTCACACAGCCCAGCACACCCAGACCCACACAGGGCACAGTCACATGGGTATACACATACGCACACCCCAAGGCCGCCAGCAGGTGTGTGTCAGACGCTGAACACCGGTGCACTGTGGCGGCCGGTGCTGTGATGGCATCATCATGCACATGCACAGTGGCCAGCGGCTGGAGGTGTGCACAAGGCAGGCATGATGTGTGGCCACAGATGTCATGGCCCAGGTACGCACACGCACATACCACACCGCGGCATACTGAGCTGCGGCAGGCAGCAGACAGGGACGGTGGCAGATCATGTCTGCCATGCAGGTGCACGGCTGCCACGGACACGTGGATGGCCCGCCTAGACCGCCCAGCAGACGTAGGCTGTGCGGCAGCCACAGGGTGCCACAGACGTACCCCAGGTGTGTTGCTGCAGAATGCGACTGGGCCTCGCAGGCATCTGCAGGCCCCTGAACAGGCCCGCCCAGGCATGCCTGGGATACCCACAGCTGATCCTGGTGATGACAATGCTGAGGTCACAAGACGCCAGGACCGATGGGTGGAGAATACATGCTGCAGTGACTGCCACAGATGGCCCTGCACCAGGGTGGCCATTGGTGCCAGGCCAGCCATGACTGCAGCGGTGAGCTGATCCAGGCCTGCGGTCGTGTCCCTCCTGCATGCGTGTTGCCTCAGCCAGGAGCTGCTGAAAGTCCGATCATGCCTCCCTGCAGACTGGCACAGCTCAGTGCAGAGTGCACGCACCCATGCCACAACCTGCATCTGCTCCATGGATGCCCTGAGCAGACGGGTGTGTTTGTCAAGCGGGTTTGCACCCTTGGGGCTTGGGCATTGTGCCGACCGTGGGGTTGTGTGGCCCCGCATCACAGCTCCCCGCACAGATGAGGGCTGCTCAGCGGGGCCCCTCATGGGCCTGTCCTGTCTCATGCACAGTGGTAGTGGACACTGCACCCGATCCACCCTCAGCACTGTCCTGCTACCACCGCTGCCCCTCCGCCCACTGTGCATGTGACGTCACTGGGGAGGCTGCACCTCCACTACCAAACAGGCCTGACTGCGCTTGCAGGTACAGCGGCCACCGCAACATCAGGCGTGTGGCTGGCGGGTCTGCCAGTGCCACCATGCACCATTGGTGCCGCCATGTCCTGTGCATTGTAGGGTGCCTCCCCGTACAGCATTACCACTGTGCTGGGTAGTGGCCATGTCATCATCAGACGTGGACCCTCCCTGATCACTGTCTCAGCATACAGGATGCCATGGCTGGCATCCCGCTGAAACACTGCCTGGGCCTCGCCTGCACCCATGCCACAGGCATCCATGTGGACAGTGCGATGGCTCCAGCGAGATCCGGGCCATGGACCCCAGTGGAGGGGATGGGCACTCTTCCAGGTCCCTGACATCATCCAGGGTGGGCACCATCGCCCCTGCATCTGCACGCAGGTGCTCTGGATCTGTAAGGGAGCATATACATCAGGTGCCGCCACTATGCACCCCTGCCCCAATGCACCCTTACCCACATCCCCTTGCACCGCTGTGCCTACCATGCAGTGAAGGGCTACCCCCTGTCTGGAATCCACCACCAGGAGTGCCCTAACAGCACTGTGCCGATTGTCACCACCACAAGCTCCTTCCACGGTGTCAGCTGTGGCACCTCATGCTGTCCACCGCCTGTGGTGGCACTTGTGGCCTGGATGGCTGCCACCTTCTCCTTGATCCCCTGCAGACTGTGCCCATCTTCTTCTTGCATTCCTGCACTGACCTCTGATGGATGCCCTGCAGGTTCACGGCCCTGGCTACACCTCCCATGCTTCCGCCCTGGCTTGCTGGGTGCCTGTAGAGCCATTCAGGAGGGGCTTCTGGTCAAGGTAGGCATCATATAGGCATTGCACTCTGCCCTTGTGAAATTGGGCCTGTGCTTCTGTGCAGACCCCTACTCCTCAACTTCCTCTTGCTTCGACATGCTGTTCCTGTTGGTGGGGACATGTGGTCAGTGCTAGTTGTCACACATGAGGGCCTCCTCCCAGTCCACAACATACCCAGTGCCCTAGTGTCCTACCTGTGAAGGTTGCAATACCGGTCTGGTGCCTGTGCCGCTCATGGCTCCTTTATAGCGCATCACATGCAAATAAGGGAATGCACAACTGTAATGGGATGCAAATGCCTCCAATGCACCACCGATATGCTGATCAGCTCATCTGCATATGCCCGCTGAATATCGTGGAATTGCACATTGTGCAGTGGGGTTGCTTATGAGCATGTCATGGTGCATCTGTGTGACGTGCGCAGTCCGCATGGTACAGCACATGTGCACATTGTCATCACGTATGTCAGTGTCGCTTCCCATGCATGATGCGCCACAGGCAGCATGGCGCCAGCCGCTATTGGACATGTGGTGCACATGTGCTAACACCAGTCAGTCACATGGCGCCACTGGCACATGGCCCATGGGGCACACTGACCCTATAATGCACCATGCTATCCATGCCCTGTTGCACTACGGTGCACGGTGCGGTGTCACCCTTGACCCCTATGTGTGCCCCTTGACCCCTGGTGACTGCAGCACATGTCAGCGCTGCCCCATGTGTATCATGCACACCCTGCCGATGCGTGATAGGGATGCCAGTGCATTGTCTGGTGTATCGCGCATCCTTCACATGTGCATCTCGTGCACTCCTGGCACCATTATGATGCTGCAGTTCCGATAGAGCCATGACATGCAGGAGACACCAAGAGCACCACACTGGACACAGGTGGAGCTTAGAACTTGGTGGCTTTGGCAAAGCCACATATTGGTACCTCTATGGGCAGGTACCCTGGACCAGCTGTGCACTGAGGTGTGGTAGGGGTAGCCAAGGAGCCAGAGGAGGCAACAGGGTTGTGCCATAGTGGAGAACAGTGCTACCACAGGAACGGTGACCTGCGGAGGAGGGATCCGGACTGGCTCAGGTCATTGCAGGCACATGTCCGAGGGGCGCTGTGCCACGCGCAGGTGAGTGCATTTATCCCCATCCATGTCATGTCGGTTTTGTGTGGGTTACCAGTGGGTGTCATGCTGTGCTGCTGTGGGTGGGGGCAGTGGCTGGGAATGCTGCTGGACATGGCAGCGCACAGCTGGTGTGCTGTGCTTGCCTTGCACTGCCGATGCAAGCCATGGGGTTTTCTGTGCTGGGGGCCCATGTCTTGCTGCCTGGTGTTGTTGTCTGTCTCCACTGTCTCCCTACTAGGCCCTGAAGATTGGCGAAGAGCCCAGATGGTGGGTAGCGCTGCAGAACAGCAGCAGGCCAGTGGTGGTGTGCAACAGAGGGTTGCCGGCCAGCCAGGTGGTGCAGGTGGTCAGGTGCCAGTTGGGCCACAGCTTGCAGGTAGGCACCTTGTGAATGGCAGTATTTTGTTGTGTGGGGTAGGGTGGACCACATTCCCCGCGCGCATGGCCATTACATTTCATGCCTCACTGGCGTGGTCCACTGCACCATGCTGTGCCCAGGGCATGTGTGTGGCCACCGCGGTGGGCTGTGGGTGCATCCGGTCCCAGCCAGGCCACTGTCAGCCCCACGCAATGGCCATTCACTTGGCTGTCATGCTGTGGCATGCTGTGACTGGTTGGTGGTAGTGTGCAGTGCTGTGCTTGGCTGTGGATGGTGGGGATGGTGGCTAGTGTGGGCACGCACACTGTGGTTGGCTGCGTGCCCCTGCAGGGTGCATGCCAATGTTGTTGCTGCGCACGGTAGGTGGGCTATGGTCATGTGGGTGTGCACTCATCCATGTCCCTCCTTGTCCTAGGAGCCCAACCGTGGATGCCCATACAAGGCTGCTGGAGTGGATCCTGCGGGTCACCATGACCACCCTTGTAGTGACACACATAATTGCCAGGCCATGTTCCAGCCCCAGAGGAGGAGGAGGAGGTGGCAGAGGTACAGATAGTCGAGGACCTTCCAAGGGGCCCGTTGGCCTGTTTCACCCTCTCTTCCACTGACACCCCTCCATTTCTCCATTGTACCAAGCCTACCATGTCCTCTGTCTCTCCACCCCCTTCCCCAGCCTACGCTCCTGAATGTGTCCTCCCATTCCTGCTCATTATCCCTGTATAACTCTACATAGTTTGGATTTGTTGCTTGTTGTTTAAATACAGTTATATTTTGGTAGCCATCCATGTCCGTGTCTGCTTTGCAGATGGCATGGGTGCCATGCTAGCAGTGGTGTGCATTGTGGCTGTGTGGTACATTTGTGTTGCCTGGGGTTTGTGTCAGGTGATCTGTGCACAGTGGCCTGTGTGTGTGTGTGTGTGCCCTGTGGCATGAGTATGTTCCCTGTTGGGCTGTGTAGCCGGTGTGGTGTGTGCTGTTGGTTTGTGTGTTGTCTGCTTTGGTCCTGGTGCCATGTCCCATGCCATCCTGGGGTGTTGCCATGGCTGCCTGCTGGTGGCCATGGGTGTCATGCCACCTATATGGAGTGGGATGCATGGTCAGGCATGCGCCATTTGTCTGCCTTGCCACCTCCGGTCATCCCCTGCACTATGGTGGCAGTGTGTCCTGCTCTTGTGGCCTGCTCCACACTCTGCCAGAAGCCCTGTGCCATAGCCCATGCTCCTCTGTCCCTTGCCCAGCCCATGCTATGCTTCTGTGCTTCCTGCCTGCTCCATTGCACAACCCTAGTTGCGCAATGGTGCCTGCTGCCTTGCTGCCCTAGTTGCGCTATGGCGCATCCCCGCGATATTCAGCCATCTGCGCTGTCACTTGCCTTGGTGCTCAGCCTTTGACTATCGCTTGGTTGCACACCCGCGCAGTGTACCTGTGCTGTGCTGCTCTTGCGCCTGCTTCTGGCACATTTCTGAATGTCCCACCCAGGCAGTAATAATTTATAAGTACAACAAGACAGATTTGGTAGCATGAGAACGGATCTGGCTAATTGAACTGGAAATGGAGTTTGATAAACAACCATTACAACTCATGTGGGACAAGTTAATCAGTAAAATTAACAGCTTGGTCCAAAATACATACTCGCATAAATAAATATAATGGGTCCAAAAATCCTTCCCCATGGTTGACTCGATCAGTCAGAAAGGCAATAAAGACGAAGAACAAAGCATATAAAAAGGCCAAAAATAGAGTAGAGACAAAAGCGTGCTGGGATAAATACAAAAATGCCTAAAGGTTTCAAAAGAGTATAGAGCTGGCCAAAATAAATATGAGTACAAACTAGCAACTAAAGTACAGGACAACTATAAGTCCTTTTACTCAAATATTAACAACAAAAGGAGGTAGCAGAACAATAGGCCTCTAAAAGGTCCCGATGGGAAATGGCTGAACTGTGCAACAGTTATTTCTCCTCTTTTCAATCATGGGTCACTAGCAACAAAAATCATAAAAATCATCCGTTTCTGGCCTCATACTTGATACCACAGATGTGGAAACAAGACTCAAAAAGCTAGATCAGAATAAGGCGAGGGCCCTGATGATTTGCACCCAAGAGTGGTAAAGGAGCTGGCAGAGATTTTGGCAGGACCAGTTACATTTCTTTATCAGAAATCACTAAATGAAGGGGAGGTCTTGGAAGCATGGAGAGGCAGTGGTTGTTCCCATCCATAAAAGGGATCTAGGCAGGAGGTTGGGAATTATAGACCGCTCAGTCTAACTTCGGTTCTGGGAAAATTCTCGAAGGCGTTGTTAAGGAACATATCACTGAATTCCTACTCATGTCAGGGGCTGTAGATACCACACACCATGGGTTCAGTAAGGGAAGGTCATGCCAAAAGAGTCTGTTAGAGTTTTGTGGCAAGGCTAGCAAAGCCCTGGATGAAGGAAACTCTATCGATATCATCTTCCTGTATTTTACCAAGGCCTTTGACAAGGTTCCACATGGCGAACTGTCGATGCCTTAATCAAACTGGGAGTACGCAGGAAAATATTCCATTGGATTGAGGCATGATTGACTGGAAGGAAACAGAGGTTCTGCATCAAAGGGAAATTCTCGGTGGACAGAAGTGACCAGTGGGGTACCCTAGGGTTCCGTTATGGGTCCCTGTCTTTTAATCTGTACACTTCTCCAGTGAGTATTCAGTCAGGTGTCTGGATTTCTAAATTCCAATGACACATATCGGCTACTCAGTTAACAATCATAAGGATGTGGACACTGCAAGCTCTGGCGAATTAGAAACATGGGCCCAAGATAAGAAGTCAACATTCAACATCAAGAAATGCACTGTGATGCATTTAGGAAAAAAACATGCAGCTGAAGTACAGCTGGGCATGGCACTTAGAGAACAGATATATAGTAGCAGAGCTCACCCATTACAGCTAAGTGGGAAGAGATTTAACACATGTAGGAGAAAGCAATGGTTTACTGTGAGGATAAGTAAGATCTGTAATGGGCTCCCAATTGAGGTGGTGGCCAGTAAAACTATGAATGAATTCAAAAATAGACAATTACCTTATTAGTAAGAATATCTCTGGGTATTCCTAAAAATCAGCAAGCTAAATGGACTTTGGTCTTTAAAAGCTCTGTATCAACCTATGAAACTTATGGAAGCACATGACTGAGGTCCTAGAATGTGGAGTTGAGGGCATTGGCTATGGTTACTTTATCCAGGTGATAGAACCGTCAATGCTGAGCATTGCTGGTGGAGCTTTGGGGTTTTCCCAGTTATCTCAGAGAGATTTTCCCAGAACTCCTTCTCATCATTCCAGGAGTTTGAAGGGTTTTCCTATAGTAGTTGGCTTTTGCCTGGTGTATACTGTAGCTCTTGTACAGACATTCCGTGGTGTGTTGTAAACTTGAGTATTTGCTAGGTTGCTAGATGTGTTTGCTCGATGCCAGAGCTGGTCGTGGGACTTCATCTTCTCAAGAAGGTCATTCCTCCAAATGGACATCGCAGAACTCTGAACTCATTTTGCAGCAGTAAACAGTGACCCTAGGGGTTGAGGCGCTGGTACTTTCAAAATCGGGCGACTCCCGACTAACACCATAGCATTCTCAGGTTGCTACAGGATTGAAAGAACGGGGCTTGAAACAAGGGCTGATTTTTCACCCATCCGCCCACCTCGTTCCCACCTCCCATTAAATGATCCCTGACCATGCCTACCTCGGATAGGAGCCAATCAAGGCAGAGCAGCACGAACAGGTGCACGCCCTTTCTCACCGCCTCATAATTTACTCTGTCGATGAAAATCGATACACTGTCTGCAAACATGTTAACTCCCTAGTTGGAGTGCTGGTCAGTTTAAACCTCACCCTTGCTGAACACAAGCTAACAGTGTCAAACTGAATCTGTACAGGAATATAGTATTGCTCTTTCTGCTAATATGCTACTCTTCCAGTCACAATAGTGGCACTAATAGGGCGCCTGCAATTTTCTCTCCTAGGGTGAAGTACAGTATATGCTAAGACTAGAACTATTAAATTTTTAGACTGCATATGCAAGATTATTTAACTCATAAATACTGGATAGCCTGCCTGTTTGCCTACTTTTATTGAAATGAATGTGACAATTTGTTTACAGGTGCATTGATAGTGACAGGTTGACTTTTAGACTACATATGCAAGATTATTAAACTTGTAAATACTGGATAGCCTGTCTGACTGCCTACTTCTATTGACATTAATGTGACAGCTTGATTACAGGGCATTGATAGCAACAGGTTGACACCGACCTGATATCTGCTAAAATAGTGAGGAGACACTTGCTTATGGTGACCCCTGTGTTATAGATTGTATTTAAGCCTGCCAACCTGCCATAGTTCTGGTGGCACGAAATTACAGATCAGAGTTCAGCACCTTAGAAGGTACTGCATATCTTACTTGCTCACAAACTGACCAATCTACCATAGGGGTTGGTGGCACATACCAGTCCTACATTAGGCGGTCATCCCATTGGCCCCTGTCCCAATTAGTCACACTAGGGACTCAGTGTTCCTACGAGATAGGGATTGTAAAGAAGTGGAGTACCCGGGACATAGGGTGACAATGCTAAGGCATAAAACCTTACCTCATTTGAACTTACCTCCTTGGCTGACAGTTTCTTTTCCACAAGGATGCTCATAAAGCAAGGACCACCCTACCTTAGCTGCCCAAACAGAGGGCTACTCCTGGCCACCATGTACATCCTGTCTCTGCTCTGGGTTGATAGGATTATTAGCGCAGGAGACTCGGACTCCAGAAGTCTCCCTCCGCCTGAGACCCCACCACGCTCCTACTGGCAATGCTACTCCCCATCACAATAGTACGCAGTCACTCCTGATTGCCCATGAATTCTGCAGGAAAGGAACTTGGTGCTCTACCTACTATTCGCCAAGCCAAGACTATGCACCAATCTACTCCCCTCAGTAGCCTCCCTTCACTCTGCCTCCTTGCTGCCCTCCAGCTAATGGCAGGTGACATCCAGCCTAACCCTGGACCCCTCCTAACAACCTCTTGATCTCCTCCCTCAGGACCCTCACTGGGCATCCACAAAGGACCTGCAGATTGCACATATGAATATATGTAGCTTACGCCTAAGATGCATGAAGTACAAGCCTGGCTGGACCGTACAATTCAGATGTCCTTGCTGTATCAGAAACCTGGCTCAAACCTCAGGTACTCTCTCACATGAGGTTGCAGCCCTTGGGTACCACTGCCATAGAAAAGATTGAGTGAATAAAAGAGGGAGGGGTCCTAATTACATAAAGATACCCTTAACGCTGTGCAGGTTAACCTGCAACACGCTACCAGCATGGACGGTGACTCGGTCTTTGTACGATCACCCTTGGCCCTTGCAATCATCTCAACATTGGATGCATATACAACCCCCAAAGAATGCTTGTACATCACTCGAGGCAGTCCTAAAGGACATCTCCAAGAGGTAGCCTCTGAGACAAGGGTGTAGCTACTGATACACCAAGTAAGCTACGGCAGTACTAAGTTTAGTAGCAGGAGTAGCAAACAAGCTGGCCAGCATTCCTCTGCCTTCTCTAGTCCATTGCTTTTAAATTCCTTTGTTTGGCTTTAGAGCTTTTTACTTTTCTCTTTCAGCTTTGTTTTTGGGAGGGGGCAGGCTGAGTGGACCACAGACGTGAAGCTGAAGGTCTCAATTAGGTCCGCATGGTCCACCTGCATAGTGATTGGCTGCAGCATCTGGTAGGGGGTGTGGCAAGTCTGGGAGGTGAGTTAAATGCCCCAACAAAGTTAGAAGCCATACTGTTAGTTCAATTGGACTGGGAGCAAAAGAAGCGTAGAAGAACTGAGAAGCAACAGATGGAAGAACAGACTCAGAGCCAGCCAAAGAATGAAAACTTCATGTGAAGTGGCAAGTGGAGTGAGTCAGCCTACCTGTGGGGAGAAAGAAGAAATTTCTACCGTGATCGTGAACTCATGGTAGCAGTCAGTGGTGTTTGGCAGTGAGAGCAGAACACCACTAGCAGTGTAGACAGCAGGTCTGGCGTGGGAATTATCTGATTGGAGCCAGGAACCTTGGGCTTGAGTCATTGGGGAATGGAGCAGGCATGGACAACAATGGGGAGGGTAGCATTGTGGCAACTTGGTGTACAAATCTGAAATGCCTGGCTACACCCCTGCTCTGAGATACTCATTCTGGGGACTTTAATCTAAATTGGGCCTCAAATGAAAACCACCCTTAAAGGTTTGGTACAGGAAGCAAACCTTGTGCAGGTCATCGCTGGGCCTCACGAATGAACCACAAAACAGGGAACCATTCCACGCTTGACTGGGTGCTGACAAGCAAACCTGTTAACATATAGGCAGCAGGCACCTTAGCGGATGCCTGAGTGACCACTCCCAATATTCTGCACCTGGAAAAACAGGGATCCCAGGTTCTGGTTGCGAATCCCGCTGCAAGGACTTCACCCATCTACTACCCAAACATCTATCAGACTACCTAAACAGCATTGATTGGAGCCCAATCAAATTCCTCCCCTCACTGGATGAGGTGGTTGCCTTCTTTCAGCGAACAATCCTCATGGCAGCCGACCGATTAGCCCCATGAAGAAACTCTGTACCAAGAGTAGCTGCTACAAGTGGATCACCCCCTTGAAATCCTAATGAAAATCGTGAAAAGCTTGGAAGAAATACAAGCCTCCACACTACCTGCTGACCTGCTGAGCTACAAAACCCTCAGAAACAGGTGTAAGCTGACAATTAAAGTGGCCAAAAGGGAATATGTCACACAATTACAGAAAAATAAACTAGGGAACCCTAGACTTTCTGGGTGCACATAAATGGGTTAGTAAAGGGAACAGCAAGACCAACACAGCCCCATTGAGGTAAATGGTCAACTAACAAATGACGACCCAAGCATTGCCATGGCACTCAACTGCCACTTCATGAACCTCGACCACTACAAGGCTGGACTTCCTCCTCCACCTGGTCCCTAATGGGCGGTCACTCCCAACCTGGACTGCCCAACCTTCCACATCAGACTGGTAAAACTCAAAGAAGTTCTCCCATTGCTTATGACCCTCAAAACCTCTGGATCCGGGGACCAGATGGGATTCACCCAGGATACTGAAGGAAGGGGCCCAGTCCCTAGTCAGACCCTTGACCTGGCTCCTTAACCGATCCCTAATAGAGGGTGCTATCCTGAACAATGGAAACAGGCCTACATGGTTCCCATCCACAAGGGAGGCCAGAGGAGTCTACTAGCAATTACAGCCCAATCTCCCTACTCTGCAGCCTGGCAAAGATTCAAGAGAGGTTGATCTACGGGCAACTCTGCTAATACCTAGAGCTCCATCAACTCCTGGCACCTCCCAGCATGGCTTCAGAACTAGGCATGGGATGGACACCGCCCTTACCAAATTCTCCACTGATGTGCTCAGAGAATTGGAGAAGGGAACTGGCCAACCATAATCTGCTACTGACCAAGCTGAGCAATGTGGGCCTTGACAGCCACTCCCTTATGTGGTTCGATAGCTACCTAACTGGCCACTCACAGAGGGTAAAATGGAAAGACTCCATATCTGAGCCACTTCCATTAACAGAACAGGTGCCCCAATGGTCTATCCTTACCCCCTACTCTCCTCTTCACCAATGAACTCAGCGAACACTGCGGCAGGAGCTCTGTGGTCCAGTATGTGGACGATGCCATCCTCAATCATCCCTCCACTAATCTAGGAGACCTCAGCTCCTGGCTACAAGATGATCTGAGATCCCTTGAGCAATGGCTTGTCCTCAACAGAATGGTCCTCAACACAAACAAGACCAAGGCCATGCTGTTTGGCCCAAGATCCCTCAGTCACAACAGAAGCCAACACCTGCAACTGACCTCTCGTGCTCAGTAGGTTAGAGGTTGTGGTATCACTAAAATACCTTGGCCTCACCCTGGACCAGGGCTTCACCGACAAGGACCATGTGGATCAGGTAACTAAAACATACATGCAAACTAGGCATCCTATACAGGTTGAAAGACCAGTTGATACCAGAAGCTAGGGTTTCCATAGCCACCAGCCCTTCTCCCAACAATTGCCTATGCAGCCCCAGTGATCCAGGGAGTAGCTAGACAAGAGATGAATAGACTCAAAGTTCTATACAATAAGGTGGCTCAGTTCACAGCCCAATCTAACCCTAGGAACCATCACTGTGATACTCTATTCCAACTAAACTGGCCCTCCTGAGAAGCCCGCCTCCAGTACCCTTTGCTCTGCCAACCCTTTAAATTAATCAGCCCAACCCCTCCCAGCCTCTCGGGACTTATTGCACTAAAGAATAACCCTCGGCCCTCCTGCACAATAAATCACATGCTTCTAGCTGTCTCAAGGGTCAGAACCAAGGTGGGAGGTAAGTCGCTCGCCCATACCGCACTCCACCCTATGGAACTCCTTCCTCCAGGAGTCCAGGAAGCTCCCTCTATCAAGCGTTTCCGCACAAGGCTCAAGGCACATATAATGGCTACCTCCAAGTGTAATTGCTAAAGGGATGGGTCCACCTAGCGGAACACCTAAAACCTCACAGCCCAAAACTTGCCTCCGTATTTGTGGCTTATACCCCCTAGCTATGGTAGTATCAATAACAAATGCACTAACCTAATGCTAATTCAGCATATTTAGCCAGCTGACTGTACATCTATGTATAACCTGTATCATGAATGTATTCTCAACATGTACTGTATTGTGATGTATTTTATGTTATGTAATCCCGGTCGTCCCTGAAAAAGGGACTTCCAGGCCCAGCAGGCTCACCCGTTACCAAAATTTTATAAATAAATAAATAAATAATGGGTCACCCAAGGATTAATTGCTCCACTAATCTTTCTTTTCTTGAATGGGCATGTTCGCTCACATGCTGTGATAAAGGTAGTTATAAAGAATTCAAGGGCTGAGTCCACATCCTGGGCATCATCAATTGGAGACCAGTCAATTGAACACAGGTGCATTTTTAACGAACCTAGCCGCCAGGAAGTAATGTTCTACTGACAATGAATCTAGGTGGGGGTTTATTGAATTTGCTGGACCAAAGGTAAAATATGGGTGAATGGTTGCTAATAGAGTCAGGAGTACTTCTGTTTTAGTGATGTGATCAGGACAATTTGTCAGGACCCAGTCAAGTAGAAAGGAGGTTCCAGTTATATAATTTAGCCTGGTAGGTGATTATACCATTTGAGCAAGGTTTGCAGCAGCCAGGGCATCCTTATAGTTGCTAGCACTGGTGGCCAGCCAGTTTACATTAAAGTCACCAAGCATAATAAGTTCTGTGTTTTGCTCTAAGAAGTTAATACAGTCGAGGAGGAAGGAGACTCTGATTAGTCAGTTTAGGAGGAATATAAACTGATGTAATGGTCAGTGCCTTGTTATGAGCACCAAGCAGCACCTTGATGGCTAGTAGCTGAATGTCATTCTCAGTCCTTGGAAGGGCAACTACATGTCCCATAAGTGGCTCTTTAAGATAGAGAGTACAGCCCCCACCTTTCTTAGACAGTCTGTCAAGCCTGTAGACTGCGTGGCGCGGAATGGCAATAGCAGAGTCAGAGATCTTTGGGGACAGCCATGTCTCAAGGACTGACAGTAAGTCAGATTATGTTGGGCAATCCAGGCAGCTAGTGTACTGAGTTTCGGAAGGAGGCTGCAGATATTTAAACTTGCTATGGATAAAGTAGTGGAACTGCTAGACTTCTTTGATACCATCAGTGGAGGTCCTGGGTTCAAGTTCAAGTTCAAGTTTATTGCAGGAAAACTCCATTGAGCAAGCTCATTCACAAGGAGGTCCTGTGACATATAGACTAAACAATGTACAAACATAGGTAATAATAGTAAATACATGAAATGCTACATGATAGAGGTTGAATATACATACAAGGGCTCCACAAAGGATGACCGTAGGTGGTAAACACTAGTCTAACACAGGGAAGCGACTTATAGGTTGCATACTGATAAATGAAACATGAAGACTGGATTGGGGTGATATTGCCTGAGCAAGTAGCATAAGTAGTATTAGGTGCTTGAGAAGGGCTTTTAAGAATTTCATGTTGAATAACGTGTCCTCCCCCTTCAGGTGTTTTTTCCTGTCTTTATGTGGAGTGCCGGTTATGATTAGAGTATAGTTAAGGAGCAAGGTGTCATTCCACAGGAGCTGTAGGAGCACCCAGAGGTTGTGTGGACCAGTAGCGGTTCCTGATTAGGATTAGGATCAATGCTGCTTATATAGAACCCATAAACTGATAGAGAGCTGTAATAGTGCCATTGTATGAAACAGTGGGGTTGTGCATGCCTGGAGTGCCTGTGCAGGGTAGAAGATCCACGAGGGACAGCTGGCCCAGTAGGAGGTTGGTAGGTAGCATCATTGGTTAAACCAGGCACTTAAAGATAGGCAAGCTGCTACTGGTTTGGGAAGCCTCTAAGAGTGAAAAAGAATAAAGATAAAATTACACGTTGCCAATGGATGAGGGAGGTGAGAGCTGAGGGCGGGACTTGGGTGTATTTAATAGAGGTCAGGACAGGGTGCGGGTGGTGGGGCAAAATAGCAGGCACACTAGTCACTTGGTGATGGGAGACAGTGGAAACGAAGCGAGCGCACCAATCGGGATATTTCAGTCTCTATATGCAGCCAGTCAGGTGCTGCCAGGCAGAAGAGCCGCCTATCTTGAAAAAATTCAGCAGTGGACAGTGCACCATTCCTTATCGCCGTGTTCCACTGATATTAGATGTAGGGCAGAGGCGGGCGGCGGCTATTTTGAAGAGCCGCACCACCTCAAACGAAACAGAACCCGATCAAGGGTCTGGGAGCTCTGAGAAGAGAGAGAGAAAGAGAGAGAGGAGACTGATTAAGTGCAGGACGGAGGGAGGGATGACAAAAAGGCTGAGGTAGTTAAGAACAGCAGGGATAGGCAGAAAAGTGGAGAACAAAGGGATGGCTGGATCAGGGGCTGGGCTCAAAATTATACAAGGAGGGTGATTTAGGCAGAGACTGCGGTCAAGCGCCATCCGTAAGTGGGACAGCAGAACTAATCTTGGAGTAAATATGTGAAGTGCAGGTGGGGATGTTTAAGGAATTCAAGAGAAAGTAGAAGCAGAGATAGAGATACACAGAGGGTAGGCAAGATAGCATGGGAGTGAAAATTCTAGGAACAGTTTAACCAACAACACACTCAATTGGAGTATGAGCACAAGCAACAACAATCCCAGCAATTATTTACACAGGCTTAAACATTTACAGTTAATCATCTCAACTAAGAATACTAGTTAAATTAATTCTTAGCACTAGAAGCAAAATAGCAGGCACACTGGTCACTTGGTGATGGGAGACAGTGGAAATGAGTGAGCGCACCTGTCGGGATATTTCAGTCAGGAGGAGACATCTCAGTACAAACTGGGTGAAGGTCTGTAGTAGTAGTGCCATTAATAGAAACAAAGGAAATCCAACAGCATCCCTACAACAGCTCCTCCACCTTCCTCCCGGAGTCCGCCATGCTGGAATAGCAGACAATGGGTCCCCTACTGACAGAGTAGGGGAATTTTTTATTATAGGTGGACTTCATTACTATACAATCAAAGTATAACAGTTTGCGATTTAAACTTTAAATGTCATAAATAATAAAGCAAACAAATGACAAAACATGCATACTTCTTGTAACAGTAAAGAGACTTTTCTAACAAATACTCACATGAAAACATGTAATATTTTGCTCAATACCCTAGTCCCACCAGAAAATATATTTCCTAAGTTACCCATTTTGCACAGTTTAACCATAAATGTTGGGATTTCTCCCAAGGTATCTCTTAATATCTGCCTTCTGTATGCTCTGCAGAGAAGACATATAGGCTCGGATATTCAAACTGTGCCAGGCTGTGCATGCAAGCCTGGGCGCAGCTCAACTTTGTTGCGCGGGGGTGTGGCCTGGGCGATATTCAACAGAGCTGCACCTCTCAACATTTCCACTGCTAAAGTAGTCCAACCTCTAGACTCATCCTCTCCCTCATTTTAAGCCCTCCTTTCCTCTCTCCTCTTCCACTACCATCTCTCCCTCCAACCTCTCTATCTTTTCCTCCTCTCCCCTCCACTACTACCTTAACACTATTCCCACCCTTCCGGCATCCTCTTCCTCCTTCCCTGCTTCCTTCCCCACTCTCCTCCTCCTTATCTTATCCCATCACTTTGTCCCTTCCACCTCTATACTTTATTCCTAACCCTAATCCACACCCTTCTCTTCTATACCTCCACCATTTCCTCGCTCTTCTTCCTTTCTCCTCTCCTTTCTATTTTCCTCCCTCCTCCTTTCCTCCATCAGATTTTCTCTAGTTGCTCCTTCCTGTTGCCCCTTCTGATTTAATGACAACTTCCTTCCCTGTCCTCTTACTGACGTTACAGCCTGCGAGTGTCAGGATACCCCACACCTTTGATGTAGTCAGTCTGTCTTGTTTAATTATGCCAATATGTTACTGTATATACTGTACATTTCTGTGTCTTTTGCTTTATCAGATTACTGTGCTTTTACTTGATATTATGTATTTATTCCTCCCCTCCCTAGGACACATCTGGAAACGAGCTTTGTGGCTCAGTATGTCTTTCCTGGTAAATAGCTTTAAATAAATAAATAATAAATGTATGGAATTCAACTCTAGACTCTGTATAGATCAGGCCTTCCTAACCAATTAATCATGTATGTTTCAGCATATACTCATCTTTCAGTATATACTCTAATAACAAAATGAAATTAAATAAAAATACTATAGTGATCATACATATATTATGTAACATGTATTACTTATCTTGTAGTCCTATTATTCTACCTCTGCATGGAACTGTTCTATTCACTCAAGTACTGAGCAGATCAAGAATGATTTTATGAGCCTCAGTAAATATTTAAGACAAAGGATTGTGAGATTTAATTTTCTGAAATTCTTCCAGTCCCAAGGGCAGGACATTATAAAAATACCAAGATCAAAACAATAAATAAATGGTTATGAAAATGGACACTGGAAAATGCTTTGTGCTGTATGCTGCATTGGGAAAATTTTGAAAAAAAAACCCTACAGTTATTCAGCTAGGATGGTCTTCATTTGAGCTGCAGGGGAGCCAGCTGTTGGGCACAAATTCAGACAAATAATTTCAAAAGCTTTAAACTGATAAGGATGGAGGCAAGGGTATAGAGATCAGATCAAATAACTTATCATTAAATAGTAAACCTCATCATTGCACCTTTTGTCTGCAAATGCTAGGAGTCTGAAATCATTAAAAGGCAGAACAAGAAGCCATTATGCAAAACCATAATGTGGTCATTGCACTAATAAACAAACATTTGTCAATGCCGAATGTTGATTGCGTTGGTCCGTTGAGCTCACTCAGTGCCACTCACTCATTCTGTTACTCCCGGTGCTGCAGGCTGCTCTTTGTACTGGGCTTCTGCCTGCGTTGGCACCTTTTTCTGTCCACAAAGAAATCTGCAGCTGGCCTGACAGAACACCGTTGAGGTGGCTCACTCCTCCTCTCACTCGCTCATTCTGTTTCTCTTGGTGCTGCAGGCTGCTTTTGCACTGGGCTTCTGCTTCTTTTGGCGGCTTTTTCTACCCACAAAGAAATCTGCAGCAGTCCTGACACAGGTCCGTTGAGCTTGCTCACCCCCTCTCTCACTCGCTCTTTCAGTTTCTGCTGGTGCTGCAGGCTGGCCTTTGTACTGGGTTCCTGCCTGCATTGCTGCTTTGTTCTGCCCACAAAGAAACTGCAGCAGTCATGATAGAGCTCCGTTGAGTTTGCTCACTCCCTCTCTCTCACATGCTCTTTCGGTTTCTGCTGGTGCTGCAGGCTTCCTTTTGTACTGGGCTTCTGCCTGAGTTGGTACCTTTTTCTGCCCACAAAGAAATCCGCAGCTGTTGTGACAGAGCTCCATTGAGGTCGCTCACTCCCCTTGTCTCACTTGCTCATTCTGTTTCTCCTGGTGCTGCAGGCTGCCCTTTATAGTGGGCTCCTGCCTCTGGTGGTGCCCTTTCGCCCATAAGAAATCTGCAGCAGTCATGATAGAGCTCCATTGAGCTCACTGCAGGCTGCCATTTTGTACTAGGCCCCTGTGTGCATTGCTGCCTTTTTCTGCCCACAAAGAAATCTGCAGCACTCCCACCAGAGCAGTCTGCTGAGCTCACTCACCCCCTCCTCACTGGGCTCATTCTGTGTCTCCTGCTGCTGCCGACTGCCGCTTTGTACTGGGCTGCTGCCTGTGTTGGTGGCTTTTTCTGGCCACAAAGAAATCTGCAGCAGTCCCGGCACAGCTACATTGAACTCACCTACCCCCTCTCACGCTCATTCAGTTTCTGCCTGTGCCTCAGGCTGGCATTTTGTACTGGGCTCCTGCCTGCATTGTCGCCTTTCCTGCCCACAAAGAAATCCGCAGCAGTCATGATAGACCCTGTTGAGCTCACCTCCTGCCTCACATTGGCATCTTTTTTCTGCCCACAAGAAATCTGCAGCAGTCACGATAGACCTTCGTTGAACTCACTCACTCCTCCCTCTATGACTCACTCTGTGTGTTTCTCCTGGTGTTGCAGGCTACCCTTTGTACTGGGCTCCTGCCTGCATTGGTGCTTTTTCTGCCCACAAAGAAATCCACAGCTGTCCCGACACAGTCTGCTGAGGTCGCTCACTCCACCTGTCTCACTCGCTCATTCTGTTTCTCCTGACACTGCAGGCTGCTATTTTGTACTGGGCTCCTGCCTCTGTTGGCAAGTTTTCCTGCCTACAAAGAAATCTGCAGCAGTCCCGAAGAGCTCCATAGACCTCACTCACCCTCTCTCTCTCTCCTTGTTCGCTTCTGCTGGTGCTGCAGGCTGGCCTTTGTAGTGGGCTCCTGCCTGTGTTGCTGCCCTTTCTGCCCAATAAAGAAATCCGCAGTCATGACAAAGCTTTGTTGAGCTTGCTCACTCCTCCCCTCTCTCTCAGTCGCTCATTCTGTTTCTCTCTCACTGCTGCAGGCTGCCCTTTGTACTGGGCCCTGCTCGTTGAAGCTCACTGACCCCTCCCTCACCTGCACATTCTGTGCCTCTTGCTGCTGCAGGCTGCCCTTTTACTGGCTTCGCTCATGCTACGGCTTTTCCTGCCCACAAAGAAATCTGCAGTAATCCTAACACAGCTCAGTTGAGCTTGGTCACTCCCCATTCTCACTCGCTGGATCCTAATCTGTCCCAAACACTGATTTCACGCAACTACAGTATTGTGTGCCGGAAGTGCGAAACACATTTTAGCCAGGATGTGAAAAATGACAGCTGTACTTTTCATAAGGAGGTGTGAAAAATGTCAGTGCTGAAAATCTGGTATAAAATATTACTAATTGGTGAACTTACAAGGGTTCGTGGAAACTGCAAAATGCATGCTCGTAACACAGTCATTTTATGGAGTTTCATTACAAAATTTTCAGCATAGGCATTTTAGGACCTCTGCTCATGAACAGTGTCAGTGTGATTTTCTTAATGTGTCCCAAACACTGATTTCCCACAGTGACCACGCTATAGTGCGCCAGAAGACGGAAAACACACTGGCCAGGATGTGAAAATTACAGCTGCACTGTTCATAAGAAGGTGTGGAAAAATGGTAATGTTGAAAATCTGGAGTGAATATATTGCAAAGTTGTGAAGGTATGGAGTGTGCCGAAATTATGTAACATACACGTGTAAATACACTCATTTTATGGACTTTTGTCACCAAATTTTCAACATAGGCATTTTAGAACCTCAGCTAATGAACAGTGTCACTGTCATTTTCATAATGTGTCCTGAACACGGATTTCCCACAGCAACTGCACTATTCTCTACCGAACTGCGAAACACATTTCAGCCAGGATGTGAAAATGACAGCTGTAGTGTTCACAAGGAGGTGTGAAAAATACCAATGCTGAAAATCTGGCATGAAAATATTGCAAATTGCCAAGTTATGAGCGCATGAGAAACTGCACAATCGAGATGCTTTAAAACAGTCATTTCTTAGATGCTTCCACCAAATTTGCAACATAGGCTTTTTGAGAGCCATCTCATGAACACTGGCACTGTCATTTTGTTAATTGGTCCTGAAAGGATTCTGTGCAGTGATTACAAATCACCTTGGGCCAAATAACGCCATGACAGTGGCAGAATTATGAGGAGGTGTCCTAAAACCCATGTTGAAAATTTGGTACCAAAATTCCAAAAATGCCTGAGATATGCATCAAAGTTGAAAACCCTATTTATTCCATTATACAGCTTATCAGCATTTCCTCAAATCGCGATCGGCTTTGAAGAGTGCAGATGTATTCCCGGTCCACCAAGATCATCGCGCTGGACTCCAGAATTAAGTATGGAATGCGAGGGAGTGGGGAGGCAGGATGCGCAGTGGGTGGGCATGGGTTGTGGGATGGGGCAGGGAAACCGCGAGGGACTGTTTCTTTTTCCACAGGTTAAAAGTAAAAAAACAACATCGCAGGATGGTTTTATTTTTACTGGGGCATGTTGCACACTGGGGTTGGGCTGCAAGAATGCCAATGGATTGTTTTTTGGGGGCAGCTGTAGCTGAGGAGGATTGAGCACACCCATTGGCACAAAAGGGGCACAAGAGCCGGGGGATTGAGCACCCGCTCAGCCTAAATCTCCTGGGTGTTTGGGGGCATTATGCCGATGGAAGTGGGCTCCCCGTCGGCACATGAAACTGGGAGTGTGGGACATAATGTTGACAGTGAGTGGGCTCCCGTCGGCAATATCAAAGTACAGGGCAGGGGCACTGAGAGCGACAGGGATTGGGGCCCCCGTTGGCAAACACATTGTTGTGGGGGGCACATGCTGCAGAGGGGATTGGGCACACCTCAGCACTGGTGGTTCATAATATTGTTTAGGAACATGGCAGCAAACTGCTGCCATGTTCGCACAATATTACCTTGCCAACGCTCCACCCAGCAATGGCGGATCTCTCCCTCATTGCAGCAAATGGCTGACGCTGCAATGACGAGGCGCCCCTGATTGCAGCAGCTGAAACGCTCCAAGGTGATGGCATGCTGGCTGAACTAGTGTCTGCAGCAGCATGTTACAGCATTGGGGAAAGCAGGCCAGCTTTTAAAGGCTGTGGGGGCATTGGCCTACAACAGTGCCATGCCTCCACAACCTGCTTCTGAAAGTTGTCGTAATATGTTTCTTGCATGCGACAATCAACATAATGAAACATGGTGAGACACAAACTGCTGGATGAGCAACATATCGAGATTTCAGCTGTTTTACAAAACAGATTCATTAGGAGAGGTGGAATGGTTTGTTGCTATGTGAAGGACAAGATCAAATATAACCTATTGACCTTGTCACAAAATTCAACTGTAGAGACTGAACCACTCTGGTTACAACTGCAGTTTTATAATAAACCAAAGATTATGCTGGAAACTGCTATAGGCCTCCATCAAGCAGTGCTGAATATAATGAAGCCCTACTAAAAGAATTAAGTGATGCTACAAACATGGGTGATGCTATTATATTTGGGGACTTTAATCTACCCAGGATCTCATGGAACTCATTCCATAGGTCAAATCAGTTCGAGCAAGATTTTCTTGATCTTTTAAGCACAAATTCATTTGGTGCAATTATTAGATGTACTAAAAAGAGGCAAAAATATATTAGATCTAATAGAATCATAGAATTTGACGGCAGATAAGGACCGCTTGGTCCACCTAGACTGTTCATTACCCTACCTAATGGATAAGCTGCAGATCCCAGTTAACCCACTGCCTACTTCCTCCTACACCTCCCCTAGAATTGCTTTATGCCTGTCCCATGCATTTTTGAATTCCCCACTGTTTTTGACTCCACTACCTCCTCAGGAAGGCTGTTCCATGTAGCCACAGCCTCTCCATGAAAAAATACTTCCTCACATTACCTCTGAGCCGTCCCCCTCTGTCTTAAAATTGTGCCCCTTGTTCTTACACATCTCTTTTTCTGAAAGATGCTACCCTCTTGGACTTTGTTGATTCCCTTGAGGTACTTGAAAGTTTCTATCATGTGCCCCTCTCCTCCTCTTCTCGAGGGATAGCATATTAAGCTCCTTTAATCTCTCTTCATATGTCTTCTGGTGCAGACCCTGTACCATTTTAGTTGCCCTCCTCTGACAGCCTCCATCCTGTCTATGTCCTTGTGGAGATGGGGTCTCGAGAACTATACATGCAGTACTCAGATGGGGTCCACCAACTGTCTGTACAGAGGAATAACAACTTCCTGTTTTCTACTAGTGATGCCTCTCCCTATGCATCCCAGTGTCCCTCCAGCCCTCCTTAATGCCTTCTCACATTCCTTGCCCACCTTACGGTTATCTGATATGACTATCCCCAGGTCCCTTCCATTTTGTTGTTGTTAGAATCTCACCCCGCACTGTGTACTCTTCCCTGGGTTTTGTTTCACAGGTGCATTACTTTGCACTTCTTTGCATTGAATCTAAGCTGCCATACATTTCACCATTCCACCAACCTTGCCAAGTCCCTTCAGCATAATTTCCATCCCACCTTCTGTATCAACTCTATTGCAGATCTTTGTGCCGTCTACAAAGAGACATACTTTCCTTCCAGTTCCTCTGCAATGTCACTTATAAAACACTTAAAGAAGACCGGTCCCTGCACTGATCCCTGCAGTACCCTGCTAGTAACCCTCCTTTTCTTCAGAGTGGACTCGGTTTACTATTACCCTCTGTTTCCTGTTGTTCAAACAGTTTTTACTCAGGCTACCACCTTGGGACCCACTATAAGGGTGGCCAACTTGTATATTAATCTTTGTGTGGGACTGTGTCAAATGCCTTACTAAAGTCTAGGTAGGCCATGTCCACAGCCCCTCCCTTGTCTACTACTTTGGTCACCCAGTCAAAGAAATCAATTAGATTAGTCTGGCATGACCTTCCTGCTGTGAATCCATGCTGTCTTGGGTCCTGTAGCCCACTGGCCTCTAGAAACTCAACAATTCTTTCCTTCCGAAGTTATTCCATCATTTTCCTACCACTGAGGTCAAACTAACAGGTCTGTAGTTTCCTGCCTCTGTCTTACTCCCACTTTTGTGAAGGAGAATCACATCTGCCCTCCTCCAGTCCTCAAGTACCACACCATCCTCCCATGATTTGTTAAAAGGGTAGTCAGTGGTATCACTAGTTCTACCCTTAGTTCTTTAGAATTCTTGGGTGAATCCTGTCAGGCCCATTGCTTTGTCCACTTTCAGTTTTAAGAGTTCTTTCAGAACCATTTCTTCTGTGAATGGACTAGTATTGACCTCCTTCCTCCCTATCTATAGTGCTTCTGTTCTTTGATTTAGGTACCTCTCCTTCCTCTTCTTTTGTGAATACTGAGCAAAAGTATTCATTCAGTATCCCTGTTTTTCACTGTCACCCTCTGCCCACCCTCCTTCCCTTTATTTAGCCTCACTATCCTCCCTTGGTCTTTCTTCGCTCCCTAATGTACCTATAAAGGTTTTATCCTCCTTCTTAACTCAGTTGGCTATCTGTTTCTCAGATTGGTCCTTGCTGTTCTGACTGCCTTCCCTGCTTCCTTCTGCTTTAACTGGTACAGTTCTCTGTTCTGCTCATTCTGTGTTTCCTCATACTTTCTGAATGCTGTCTTTTCTTCTTAACCTTCCCTGCCACCTCTTTTGAGAACCATAGTGTTTTTTCCTTTATTTTGTTTTTTTGATTTGCTTCACACAAAGGCTTGTTGCCTTTGTGATGGCTGTTTGATTTTTCCCCATTGTTCCTCCACCCCTCCTTCTTGCCCATTTTCTAGTGCTTTTCTGAGGCACTCTCCCATTTTGCCAGAGTTAGCCCTCCTAAAGTCCAATACTCTTGCTTTGCATGGGTTGACTCTATGTCTGTGTTTATTGTGAACCACACTGCTTGGTGGTCATGTGTTCCCTGATGGCTACCCACTTCTAAGTCCAAGATCCTTTCTCCATCCCAGTTTGACAGTACCAGGTCTATGATTACTCCTTCTGGGTGGGTTCCACCACTAGCTATCTGAGGCATGCCCCTATAAGACATTGAAAATATCCTGCTCTTGAATGTGGCTGCAGCAAGATGCTCCAGTTAACATCTGGCATATTCAGGTCCCCATCAACAATATCTCCTTTTTCTGCCATTCTGAGGCTGCCTTCTGTTATTTCCTGTCTGTTACCTCTCTCTGAGATGGGGATCTGTATACAAACCCCATGTGGATTGTGGTGCCATTTCTGTCTCCAGGGTAAACCCACAGTGCCTCCCCTACTCCCTGTTTATCCTTTAGTTCTGCTGCTTTCATCCTTTCCCTTCATAGGGAGCTCTCCTCCTCCTCCTCCTCCTCTTTTACCCTCCCTGTCCCTACTGTAGCTTGTGTACCCTGCTATATTGACATCCCAGTATTGGTTCTCTGTGTACCATGTTTCTGTGACTGTCACAATATCCAGGTGTCCTCTTCCATTAAGGACACTAGATCAGGGAGCTTGTTACACAGACTATGGGCATTGGTACTCATCACCCTCCATTTTTTATGGCCTTACCCTTTTAGCCCCATCCTGTCCTTACTGCCTTTGCCTTTTTCTGCATTTACCGTGTTCTGCTCCTATTGACTTCTTCATCTTGGTGTTTACCTCACTAACTACTGTATTTTGTGGGGGAGGCTGGGGTTTCCTGCTTCTTTCAGTGCCTCCCCTTGGTTAGTTTAAATGCTTGCCAATGAAGCATTTAAATCTATCACCTAGGTTCCTGGACCTCCTCCTCCAGACAGATGCAGACCATCATGCCAGTATAGGCTTGTATCCTTCCAGGTGGACCCCAAATCCCCAATGAAGCCAAAACTCTGAGCTCTGCACCAGCTTTTAACCACTCATTGAATCCCATGGTGTGGAGTACCCTAGCATCACCCTTGCAAGACAGACAGCACCTCCAAGAAGGTTGCCGAATGCGCTAATTGTCTAAGGCCCTCCCAACTCTACAAACTCCTCTTGCACTGATCTGATCCCATTACTAGCCAGGTCATTTGTCCCTAGGTGGAAAATGACATCCAGCTCCCTCCCTCATGCAGCTGCTCCTCTGATCCTGAGGATTCACTCCTTGTCTCCTCAAGCCGTGGCACCAGGTAGGCACCTTACCTCCTCTCTCCTTCCTCCCCAGTTCTGCCCCTAATAATTGAGTCCCCACCAGTAGTTGTTTTATTCCTGTGGGTCCTGTGCCACCCTTCTGTGGGTCTCCTTTATGAAGGATCCCAGTATCCTCCTTGGTCTCTACTGCAGGTGCCTCCATAGAGGAACCATTCTCCACCAGAACAGCATATGAATTGTGGAGAGGTTCAACTGGAGGATCGCCTCTGTTCCACCACTCTCTCTCTCTCCTTGAGCCCACCTTGGTCCAACCACTCCTCTTTCCTGGCAATCTCTGAGGTGGCGGCAGTGGCCCTGGTGGTCCCTGGGTGGAGGAGGTTTCATGACTCCTAGCCAGGTCAGCCTAGAAACAGGCAACCTCATCCTCAGACCAGAGAGGTACCTGCAAGTAGGGCAGCATCACAGCCTCTAGAATGTCTCCCAGAAGACTGCCGCCCCACAGCCATGTGCACTGCACCACTCCCATCATCTCTTATTTTGTGTCCCTCCTGTTGCTTTGCATGCTTACTCTCTCCTCCTCTGCTTATTTTTCTACCTACTTTCCTACTGCCTATGTACCCTACAGCTCTTATCCTTCCTGTTCTGGGACAAGAACTTCCTGTATTCTTCAGTAGTCTCCTTCTTCCTTGCTCAGTCAGACCTCCAGCAGCTAGGGGAGCGGGAGCTACTCTTTCCTTCAAGGATGATGAAACCTATGTGTCTCAGTGATCCTTCCCTTCCTACTGCCAAACAGGAAGTTTCTGTTGCCAGTCAAATCCAGTGCCTATAAAAGTAGAACTAACTAAGGTGGAGGGAGGAAGGAAGGCAGTTATGACATATACACAAATGATATAACTAAACCTGAAGTAATGTGTCCACTGAGTACAAGTGATCACCTTATGGTTACTTGCAAATTAGTAGCATGCATATTTGCCCTCAAAGTACTTGTACCATCAAAGACTACAATCAGGCTAATATGGAAGGAATTAGCACTACTCTAGATTCTATTGATTGGGAAAGAACCTTTCATGGGTTGAATACAGAGAATTGCTGGAAAAATCAAAACATAATCCTTGACCTGAGGATAGATTTGTACCACAAAAAGGAAGTATAACAATAAGGGACAATACCACTTTGGTTTACCAGCAGTATAAAGAGGCAAATTAGACAAAAAGTGCATAAAATATACAGAAGAAACCATTCAAATGACTCTTTAAATATTTACAAATCTGAATTAAGGAAGTTAAGATGAATGATTCAAGTGGAAAATGTAAACTAGAATTTAAACTATTTCACACTAATGACAGTAACAAATCATTTTATTCACACATTAATGGTTATAAAAATCAGCAAATGGTGGGACCTCTTGTATCTGGAGAACAACAGTATTGGATGATTATGAAATGGCAAATCTCTTCAATACTTATTTTTGCTCAATATTTAATCCATCACTTAATACTATGTTTACCTTTAAAGAGTGCTCAAATTGATGCTTCACACAATCAGAAGTTAAGTCCTTGGTGGATATTATAAAGAGAAATATATAAGCTGGACCGGACGGAGTAAATCCAAAATTTCTGAAGGACATTGCAGCTTTGCAATCCTATTCACTTAAGATGCTATTTAACAGATACTTAGCAGAAGGAGTTGTCCCAGATGATTGGAGAGAAGCTATCATGATTCCTTTATACAAGAAAAGGCACAAAACGCACTGTATCTGACTATAGACCTATTAGTTTAACTTATTTGTGCAGAAAATATATGGAGAGAGATTAATAAAGAAAATCCTGGACAGTGAAGTTGAAACATTAGGACTTACTGATATTTCCCAGCATGGATTTGGGAAGGGCCTTTCATGTACGACAAACCTGATTGCCTTTTACAATAAGATTAGTGCTAGTCTGAATAATGGGATTCTGGTTGGTGTGATTCTGCTGGACCTAGGAAAGGCCTTTGATATGGTCCCCATGACATTCTGGTCACTAAATTATTAAACATGGGTTTTAGTCATGATATTGTATGATGGATTTACCAGTGGTTGGATGATCATTCTCAAAGGGTTAGAATAAATGGAAAAATATCCAGTGCAGGTTATGTAGGAGTGGTGTTCTGCAAGGATCGGTGCTTGGACCTTCCCTATTTAGCATATTCCTAGGTGATTTAAACCAAGGAATAACAAACATAATAACAAAATTTGCTGATGATACTAAGCTTGGGGGATTCTATTTCCAGACATCAGTCATTATTAAATGATCTAAAGTCCATAGAAAACAGGGCCATTATCAACAAAATCAAATTTAACCCAGATAACTGCAGTGTCCTTCATCTTGGGAAAATAATCGAAACCATTCCTACTATGTGGGCAATGTCAAACTGCCTGCTGTCACCATGGAGAGGGTCTTGGTATCATAATAACAGCCAATTAACATCCACAGATCACTGCGCTCATGTTTCAATGAAAACAAACCCTCTATTAAGGTCAATAAGACGGACATTTATTTCTTGAAGTAAACAATGCTTATTATCAATATACAAAACTTATGTTATTCCACATTTTGACTTTGGATCACCCTTTTGGAAACCACACTTAAAACAAGACACAAATCTCATAAAAAAAACCAACGATGTGCAACTAAAATGATTAGAGATTGGAGCACACAGGTTATGAGGGTAGACTTGAGATACTAAACCTCCTTAGCTTGAAATGAGGAGAAAAGAGGGGACCTACTATTGTTATACAATACCATAAAAATCCTGATCTTATGACACAATGTGGGTTAGAATTTAATTTCAGAAGTAAAACCTGCTATCCCATAATAAACAATTAAAATACCAAACATAAAACCAATAAGGGAAATGTTTTTTGTTCGGTCCGCTGTCCCTTGGAATAAGCTTCCTGTTGATTAGATAAATGAATCTCATTTGCATGCTTCAAAAAGGGATTGGATAACTATTTATTGTCTAATAATGTCAGAATGTGAATAGGAGCACCAGGAATCTGCAGTGGTGCTGTAGCAAAAGGCACAAAGCAGAAAAAGAGAACACTTAGCACCCTCTACCCAAAAAGGAAACACAGGACTGCTTGAGAAAGTTTAATAGTCCTTCTTTATATAAATCAGGCACACAATGGTAAAAATACAGTGGTTGCTAAAAACACTGACGTTTCACTTAGCTGCTTGCTAAGCTTCTTCAGAGTAATAAAGCAGCTCTAATAAAGTGCTCATTAACTACACCTTCACAATGTGCATCACATGACATGTGACATCTATCAAAATAAATGTAGTGTTGTGTGACTATCTATGGCAAATGGCTCATGATTTATATTATTTATATTTAACTTCTAGTATGTGATTGTAGAACATGATTTTGCATTCATTTATATATGTGCACGTGGTTTTAAATGGTGTTGGACCACCCATTCAAATGTATGTATTCACTTTTTGAATGGCTATGTAATCTTTTGATTGGTGGACATGTTATGTGATGCACATTGTGAAGGTGTATTTAATGAACACTTTATTCAAGCTTCTTTATCACTCTGAAGAAGCTTAGCAGGCAGCTAAGTAAACATTAGTGTTTTTTAGCCACTGCTGTTTTTTTACCTTTGTGTGCCAAATTTATATAAAGAAGGACTATTAAACTTTCTCAAGCAGTCCTTGTGTTTCCTTCCGGGGCAGCGGGTGCTAAGTGTTCCCTTTTTGCTTACTGTCTAGTAATGTAGGTCTTTTGATTGCCCACTGGTGTGGGAGGCACTTGATGGGCTGCATGGCCTCCTTTTGCTTAAACTTACCAAGTCATTTACTGATCTGCCCGCATATTAAGCTTACAACTTATCTGTTTCAATATAAATGCTGGCTGCTTTTGATTAAAATTATGAAAGTATATTTGGATCATTTTGAGAAGCACAAACTTATTTCAATCAGACTTGTAATAAAACAGAGTCTACCTAATATATAAACTTTGAACCCATCACAGTACTGATATTTCAGTCAGCTGTTGAATGGGAAAGAAAGGGAAAAGCTGCTCAGTAGGAATTCAGCAAAACTTTTCAAACCACGCTTCCCATAGTGCTCATAACACCTTCCATTTACACTCCAAAAGGTGTACTCTGTTGTTAATGGATAGAGCTCCTCTCTGTGTTCTTGCCATTTTAAACAGTGCTGTTTGGAAAGCTTTGTTGAATTCTACTGAGTAGATTTTCCCTTTGCTTCCTATTCAGTGGCTGACTGAAATATCAGTACAGTACTGTGATAGGTTCAAAGCCTGATCAAAATAAGTTTGTTTGTTATACATGTAGCAAAACATAACATTTCTAGAGAAGATGCGTGCTGACAACATAATTCGTAGTGAAAAGAAAACTTTTCACAACTGGGAATCAAGTCTAGACCCATCCCAGCTACTGTCCTGGTGCTCTACCACTATGTTATTGTTCCACATAATGAGACAGAAGGTTTCTAGAGAGGATGCATGCTAACAACATAGATTGTAGTGAGAAAGAAAAATGTTCCAGGCTGGGAATCAAACCCAGACCCCTGCAAACTATTGTCCTAGTGCTCTGCCATTGTGCTGTTGTTCCACATTGTGAGACAGAAGGATTCAAGAGAGAGAGAAAGAGAGAGAGAGAGAGATGCTAACAACATAAACTGCAGTTAGAAAGGGCTGGCCCAGTTGTACTGAGGGTTGAGGCACTGGATGCCACACCTTGTGCCATGCCAGCTACCCGGGTTTGGGAATGAGCTTGGACCATCAGGGATTGGCAGGGGAGAGAGGATCAGTGTCCAGAGGACTGCCTCCTTTCTCAGGGGAGGAAACCTTTGTCCCACTCACTGACTGCCTTCAGGTGGTGGCAGGTGGGCAGTATGGGTTGGGAGACATGTACAAATGTCACCACATTGGTAAGGGTGGGGGCCAGGAGAAAAGTGGAAAACAGAGCCTGGCAGGTTCTGTGATGGCTCTGTTTCACAGGGGTCAGGCCTGGCATCTGGATTGGGTCTTGGGGGAGGCTGACACCCTCTTCCTTTGCCCTGTAGCAGGGGCAATCCACAATGGTTTCTCTGGGCTCAGGTGATATGGGGACACCGAAATGCTGGACAGAGAGTCTCTCGTTAGAAAGGGACCACAGCCACCTGCCAGGGCTCCCAGGTGGGAAAACAGAGCATGGAAAAAGTTGTAGTGAGAAAGAAAAAATGTTTCAGAATGGGAATCAAACCCAGACCCCCTGCAAATACTGTCCTGGTACTCTGCCACTGTGCTATAGTTCCACATGGTGAGACAGACGGTTTCTAGAGAGAGAGAGAGAGAGAAGCATAATAACAACATAAATTATAATTAGAAAAAATGTTCCAGACTGGAGTCAAACCCAGACCCCTGCCAACTACTGTCCTGGTGCTCTGCCACTGAGCTATTATTCCACATGTTGAGACAGAAGGTTTCTAGAAAGAGATGCATGCTAACAATATAAACTGTTTTCCAGAGAGAGTGAGAGGAGACTGGAGGAACCAGGAACCAGTGTTGAAAATGCCTGGTTCATTACAGGGCAGAGAGAGAGGGAGTCTGCCTGTATTGTAATTGCCCTGAGAGGGCAGAACCAGTGACCTGTTGGATCCAGAGGAGCCATCCAAGTCCATAAGTACACTGCAGTGTGGCCCTGTTTCAAGAGGCATTGTCTGCAGCTCATCATGTTTTCCAAGTTGCTCATCAGCCTGGCTTCCAGGTACCCTGGTTTGTTGAATTTGTGCCATTCAAAGCAATTGCATGACCTGTTGGGTTGAAAGCTAATTCAGCAGCTTGCTCCATTGTTTCAAAGTGCACCAACACTGGCCAGCACAGCACCATCTATGTGCCTTCACTAATTCTGCACCTGTGGTGTGCAGGTATTGTGTTAAGGAAGCTCCGGCTAAGGTCTAGTTATCATTAATAGTACTAAAATTGAAGCAGTGTCTCAATATGACTAGCAGTATGGTTTTCTTCAATTTCTCTTGGATTCCTCATTTTGAAAACATTAAATTATGTATGATCAAAATAATAGGAACCGTTAAGAGATTTAATAGTATGTATGGGGCAATTCAATTTCTGGAGCTATCAAAACACTTAATGCAAAAACTAGGGCAAGTATTCTTTATGGAGCTGACACCTGGGTTATAATAATACAGATGCACTAGAGGTAATACTGAACAGAATACATAGAAATCTTTTTATCTCTCCTTGGATGTGTTGGAGTGACCTTTTGAGAACTAAGCTAAGCCAACATTCATAAAAACCTTTAATACATGAGAGATTAAAAATGTTCCATCTCACTATAGTGGATTTAGCAGATGTTCGATTTCCAAAGCTGTGTTTTGAAGGACCGACTATTTATTCAACCAAAGGATGTCATTCTCTTTTTTTATTTCATTAAAATGTCATCTTTGCATCAGGTCTTGGATCAATATTTATGAATATCTATATGTACCCTAGATTTCAACTTGTTTTAAAATCAGACAGACATATCACGATATGGTTGCACAATCAGATCGTATGCCCTTGCAATCAACAAAAATACACAAATGGTATTCTGCTGCAAAGAAACGTTTTCAAAGAGAACCTTATCTATATATTCTCACTAACCCCAAAACATGGAAAATAATCACCAGGTGTAGACCTGAAGTTTTCATAGCAGCAACTTATCATGTATGTATATAATAAAACTGGCCAACAACTCTAATGCCTTTTTGCAACTGTGGTATGGGTGAGCCTGATACTTTAAAACATTTGATACTATTTTGTTTTAGGTCCAATCCTAGCAAATACTTACAGTTCTTCAGATAATACATTTACACACATCAACATACAGTAGAAACATTGAAACTGACAGCAGATAAGGACTGCTAGACCCACCTAGGCTGTACTTTTCCCCACCTACTGCAATACCGCAGATCCTACTTGATCTCTGGCTTTTACACTCTCTTTCCTGTTGGTGGGGTTCCTGTGCCTCTCCCATGCATTTTTGAATTTCGCTACCATTTTGCTCCCACCTCCTCCACTGAGAAGCTGTTCCGTGCTTCCATCACCCTTTCTGTGAAAATACCTCCTCACGTTACCCCTGAGTGTACCCTCCTCCAGCTTCATATCATGACTCCTCATTCATGAACAACTTTTTATGAAAGATGCTTCCTCTTGTACCTTATTTATGCCCTTGAGGTATTTGAAGGTTTCTGTCATATCCCTCTCCTTTCTTCTCTTCTAGGGTACACATATTGTATCCTCTAGTCTCCTTATATGACTTTTGGTGTACAAACGAGAGACAGAGAGGAGTGTGGAAGGAGATGAAACTGTCTAGTGTATATACTGAGTTTTCACAAGGTGACAGGTTTACTTAAAGTATTCTAGTAGTTCAAAACATTTTTCTTTCCATCCCTCATACCTCTAGCAAGTTTTTCACATGTTATATTCTCAATTAAAGTGTTCTTCCATTCTATGATAGAAGTAGCCTTTGGTTCTATCCAATGTTTTAAAATGCAATTTTAGTTACAATAGAAATCAAGGCTATCATATATTTAAGTTCTGTAGTTATGGAAGAATAATCATTGAACTGTCCAATTATACATGTTTTGATGTTCATATATTGGGTTAACTGAGGTTTTTTAAGACAGGCATTGTTTAACCTGTTGCCACAGCTATATTATATAAGGACATTCCTAAAACATGTGTATCCCAGTTGTGTTTAGGCTATTACACTTGGGACAATTATCATTATTTCTAAGTTTCATTTTGAACATTTTATCTGGGGAAGAAAATAAATTATGTAAACATTTATACTGAGTTATCCTGTTGTTGACAAGTGAAAATGCCTTAAATGGAAAACCCAGATTTGTTTCTGGTTCCATTGATTTACTTCTTCTCCCAGCATATTTGCCCATTTGGAGACAGATTATTCTTCTGGGTTTATAAATACAGAACTTTAATAATTATAAATGGATGTGACAGTGGGTTTCTAATTCATAACAGCCAAGAAATTTTGAGTACTTTTCCTGCTTGTGGTTTTATAGTGCCTCTAATCATATGGTATTCAGCAGTACTTAATGTGAACTGAGAGCTTTTAATCAAGTTTTCTGTCAATACAAAATCCTGAGCAACTATGGATATGTCTTTAAAACCAGTATCCCAAATAGATCCTACAAATACCTACCTCTTTTCAACATATCTCCTTGTTCTACAAATGTTTCTAATTTTAGATTAGATTTCCCAGAGTGGCTGTTTGAGAGAAGTCAACAATTCCTGTATTCCATGATAAACATTACAATGATTGAATTGGGGAAAGGAAGAGAAAATGAAAAAGTAAGGAAGGGAGGCAATAATATAAATGAAGAGATTAACTTGGTTAAATGGGCAGAGGCAGGCCCATACAGCTTCAACAAATAATCCTGAAGTTCATAACCACCCATGCATTTAAATCCAGGATTGGTGAACCAGTTCAGGAGAACTTAACAACTATACCTCTCAACCCTGCAAGTTCAACAGTTTTGAAAACACTTCCAATTGAAAAAAACAATGTATGGTCTAAAGTACAAAATATGTTTTTATGAGAAATTAGTGCCACATTGGGGTTTCATTGTCCTTTATTCTCTCCTAACCCCGTGTGACTAGAATATGGACAATTTCTGTCTTCAAAGTTACAATGGGAGCATATTTCAATGAGAAGTCTTTACTTTTTATCTTTTTAAAATGCTTTCATAAAGTCAGACATATTTAGAAAGCTGTTTTATAAGTGTAAAAGATATTCTAGGGTGTGCAATTAAGTTGAGATAATTATACTTCTCCAGTGTCTTTAATGGCCTTCGCCGCACCTCAAGCCTAACAATGAAACATAGAAAATCAAATTTGATGGCAGATTAGGACTGCTTGGCCCACCTAGTCTTCCCATTTTCCCTACCTACTGCTATATATACATATAGGGTCAGAGGTGGGGTGTAGGGAGGAAGCCACAAACCAGTTAGGGTCAGAGGCCGACATCAGGTGTCGGGCTTAGAGGCAGGCTAAATGGGCCAGGTGATCCTTATTTGTCAACAAATTCTATGTTTCTATATACACAGACCATAATTTGTCTGTGGCTTACCTCTCTTCCCTATCTCTAGGTATCCTTATGTCTATCCCGAATTCTTGAATTCCCTACTATTTTTGCCCCCACCACCTCCACAAGGAGGCTGTTCCATGCATCCACTACCCTTGCCATGAAAAATACTTCCTCATGTTGCCTCTGAGTCTATCCCACTTCAGCATCATATCATGATCCCTTGTTCTTGAACATCTTCTTTTCTGGAAGATGCTACCCTCTTGTACATTATTTATATATTTGAGGTACATGAAAGTTTCATCATATCCCCCATCTCTTCTCTCCTCCAGGGAATACATATTGAGGTCCTCTAGTCTTTCCTCATATGACTTCTGTGCAGTCCTTTCACCATTTTGTGGCCCTTTTCTGAACCACCTCCACTCTGTCTATGGGCCCTATGCACTATGCCCACGCCGTGAAACCAGGCACATAGGCATAGATAATAATGTGAATACCATGCAGAGGTCCTGTGGACCCCAGTGGCATTCATGACTGGGAGCACAAATCAGCTATGCACCCGATCCCTGGCTGCACAGAAAGCAATATGCTGGGGCAGGTGGTGGGCATGCTGGGGCATGCCAGCGCTATACGCCATTCACAAAGTGTATAGTGCTGTGCACTGAGGAGCATAGGAGGGTGCCAGTTACAGTGTGCTGGTGAGACCCTGCCATAACCATAGTATGTGCCCAGCCCTGCAGCACCTGCTGCCCCAGCACCAACTGGTTGTAATCGCCCCCACCCCAACACATTCCAGCCCCCACCCGACTGTCCTTAATGACTCCCACCCCAACACATTGCAGCCCCAGCCCCAACTGTCCATAATCACCGCAACACATTGCAGCCCAGGCCCTGTGAGTCATTATACCCCACCCCAATCAAAGGCAGCCCCGCCCCTGCGTTACATCACCCCTGGCACAACTCAAGGCAGCCCCATCCCCGAGTCCAGACATCACCCCCACCCCAACTCCAGGCAGCCCAGTCCTGGTGTCCTACATGACAGCCCCCTCAACACATACTACGGTGCCCCAGGACTCACAACCTTGATCTCCAACCTGGTTCCCTGTCATTAGCATTGGTGTTCAGCAGACTCCCCACCCACCCACAGCACTGGCAACCCTCCCCACCCACCCATGGTACTGTCTACCCACCCCAACCCCCATACCTGACAGGCAGTGCCGTGGCTTGGGATAGCTAGCAACAGAGACCTCCACACACCTCCATGGCCACCTGCCATCTGGCTAAAGCCGAGCTGCACCCATATAGTGCAGGCACACTCCCAGTGTCAGTTTGATGGCTGGTGGCCATGGAGGTGTGCAGAGGGCTGTGCCACTCTCCAAGCCATGGCACCAACCGCCAGGGTATAGGGTGGGGGTGGGTTGCTGGTGCCATGGGTGGGTGGGTGGGTGGGTGGTCTGCTGAACATCAATGCTGCTGGTGGAGCACTGGTAGGGAATCAGTGTTGTGAGTCTTGGGGCACTGTAGTGTGTGCGGGGGCCATCATGTAGGACACCACGACTGGGCTGGCTGGAGTTGGGGTGGGGGTGATATCTGGCACTTGGGATGGGCTACCTTGAGTTGGGGTGGCAGATGATGTCTGACACTTGGAGGCAAGGATATCTGGAGTTGGGGAGGTGTAATGACCTCACAGGACCAGGGCTGCTTTGAGTTGGCGAGGGGGTGCTTAATGATGCATGTGGCCGAACTGCAATGTGTTGGGGCAGGGGTGAATATAGATATTCAGATGGGGTTTACGTGGTGAGGGGAGGCAGTTCAGCTGTGCGATGGGGGCCGGGGTGCCAGTGGAGCTTGGACAAGGGACTGTGGCCAACAGGGCATGTGCGACAGGTCCAGGTGTTTACTGGTGCTATTCACACACACAGACCCACACCCGCCTCGCAAGTGATCCACTCAGAGACTCAGGATGGGCATCTGATTGGATGCCCGGCTTGTCCACTACCCCACCCTCGCCACCCTGTGGAGTCCTGTGGTAGGGTGGGGTGGGGGCGGCAAGTGGTGGCCATTTGTGAATAACCACCTGTGCACCTGTCAGAGGTGCAGAGCTACATGAGTGGGTACTTTAGTGCATAGCCCCTAATGTCCTTTTGAGATGCATTCTCCAGAACTGAACGCAGTATTCCAGATGAGGTGTCATCAATGATCTGTGCAGTGGCATCACCACCTCCTGTTTTCTGCTGGTGATACCTCTCCTATGCACCCTAGCATCCCATAGGCTCTTCCCACAGCCTCCTCACACTGTTTGGTTACCTTTAGGTCATCAGATATGATTACCCCAAGGCCCTTCCTGTTTGTGGCTATCAGTACCTCCCCGTCATGTACTCCTCCCTGATTTCTGTTCCCAAATGCATGATTTTGCACTTCTTTGCACTGAATCTTAGCTGCCACACCTCAACCACCTCCTCAAGCTTGCTTAGGTCAATGAGAGGTCTTTACTTTTTTCTTTGCACCTAAGATGTGATTACATCACCATAATGCATATCCTGTCTTACTTTATTGCTCACATACAGTATGTGGTCCATGTCACCACATACACCTTGTACTGCTTCTTTGGTTGTTGTTATCACATGTGTGTGCACACACTTTGTACATTGTCCTAGCACACACATTCACATAATGGCACTGGGTACCAGACTCACAGAGGATGTGTCCTTGTGGCACACTTGGCATTAGGGTTAGCACTGTCCCCTGCAGGCTTCAAGTTCAAGTTCAAGTTTATTGCAGGAAAACTCATTGAGCAAGCTCATTCACAAGGAGGTCCTGTGACATAAACACTTAAAGTACAAACATAGATAGGTAATAACAGTATATACATGAAATGCACGTTACATGATACAGGCTGGATATACATACAAGGGTACCACATAAGGTGACCGCAGGTGGTAAACATTAATATGACACAGGGAAGCGACTTACAGGTTGCATACTGATAAATGAAACATGATGACTGGTGTGTGCAATACATGTATTTTGGCAGCTAGAACAGACAACAAGACTACAACTGATATGGGGAGGGGAGTGATTTGATAGAGTAGCAGTGGAGCATAAGCATAGATAAAGCCGGAGTAGATTTGGAAGGAAAGCAGTTAATATGACAAAGCAATTATACCTTACCAGTGGATAAATATGGCACACATGGGGAAGGAAGAGACTTAATGACAGTTACAGGTGTCTTTTATTTTGGCTGAACTTAGCGATTTGTAGAAGTTTATTGAAACTGTGCTAGTTAGTTTCAGTACAGTTTGTAATTGGTTCCAAATGGAGGAAGGGCATATGCACAGCACGCTTACCAAAGGAGGTCCGTGTCCTTGGTATGTCAAGCATAATAAAGTCAGATTTTCTTAACGAGTATGCACTATGTGAGATACTAATAAGGGAAGAGAGATAGCTTGGCAATTTCTGCAGGAGCAGTTTAAGAGTCCATAGCCCAGCATGGAGCAGGTGTCTAGTAGTAAGGGATGTCCAACCAACAGCTGCATATAAGTCACAGTGATGCGAACGGTAAGGAGTTGGTAATGAACCGTAATGCACGGTGATAAAGGATATCCAGTTTACTTAGATTTGCAAGAATGGTGGAGGAATAGATTACATCGCCATAGTCGAGTAGGGGGAGAAAAGTGGCCTGTACAAGCTTGTTTCGAGTTTCAAGGGGAAAGGGCCTATTTCTGTAGAAGAAACCTAGCCTTGCTTTTAACCTTCTAGAGACATCTTCGACGTGGTCATTGAAAGATAATTTATTGTCGATCCAGATACCCAGATATTTAAATTTGGTTACAACTTCCAGAGCTCGCTTAGCGTGGTGACAATGAAGTCTTGGGCAAGGGTATTGGGGGGCCTGTGACAGCACTGCAGGAGAATATCATCGCTTAGTCTTCTTAGCATTGAGCAGAAGCTTTGCCTTTATTAGATTATGCTCAGTTGTGCAAGTCCGCTGAAGCACTCCTTGACTTCAGATAACGATGAGCCAGAAGATATACACAGTATCATCCGCAAAAAGTGCAGATTGGATGTAGATATGTTAGCATCTAAGTCATTAATGTACAAAGAAAACAAGATAGGGCCTAAAATGGATCCTTGGGGACTCCTCTTGCAACTGGCAAGGCAGCAGAAAAAGCCTTCTGCCTTTACTTTTGGGATCTTCCAGTTAGGTAGCTAGAGAACCACTGGGTGGTATGGATATGTGGCACCCAACTTTGCAAGGCAATTGACTAATAGTTTGTGATCAACAGTATCAAAAGCTTTGCTGAGGTCCAAAAGACTGCGCCAGTTACCTTCTTAGCATCTATAGCAGAGATCCAATCATTGGTTACTTTTGCTAGTGCAGTGATTGTGCTATGATTAGCTCTGAAGTCGGTTGAGCTTGGTTAATGAGAGAGAAGGTTTCAAGTGAGATTTTAACTGAATATGGATCAGTTTTTGAGAACTTTAGAAAGGATAGGCAATATGGAGATAGGCCTATAGTTGTTTACATCGCATGGGTCACCAGATTTAAATAGAGGGAGGATATGTGCTGATTTCCAGCAGGACGGCACAGTAGCAGATGTAATGGAAAGATTGAAGATGTGGAGAATGGGCAGTGAGATGGGCGTGAGCCTGACCTTATTGCCAAGGTATGTGCCTGTGGTTGCACAAGGTCGTTGCACTTCCATCATTGTGCTGTAGTGCTGTTGCACCTGACACATGCACGGTTGTGTGCTCAGCACCTGCTGTGTATGAGAGGATACACAAGGATAGCCTCACTGTGTACCATGGCTGTTTGGCATTCAAACTGTGTGTACTGTTTCTTATATTATCTTCGCTATTCACATCCACAGGAAACCCAGCTAGCATACATAGGATGGAAGACACCAGTGGGTAGCCGGGGCAGCAGTAGGGCTGCAGGCAGATTGAGACAGGACATGAGCCAGCATGAACCAATGAGTACCTTTTGTATTGTCATCATGCACTTTTGTTGATTGGTGTATGATGGTGTTTCTAGGACACGCCGTTGTTAACTACAATTAGAGATGCAATTCACATAGTTTTCCATTGGCAAACTCGCAGATTTGTGTGGCATTCTCATAGATTCACCATCCAATTTGGCTAATTCACAGGGTGAATAACTATGCAATTGTAGTCATTGAAAATAAAGCTGCCAAAATTTGTGAATTTCGCAACTTCACCCATGTCTACTTGGAACCATTAGGGCTAGGAACCTATAATTTTAAAACAAAAGTAAAAGCTTAGGGTCAACTGATATATCAATACCTCCTTTCATTTTGTCACTGCCAAAACCATAAAATGGTTTCAACAATTTTAAATCCTGTTGTTTTTACCATCATATTATATCAACAATAAAACTGATAGTTGAGAAAATATGAAAATGATATGCTGATATTATGTGAGATTATAAAGATAGAGCATTACAGTCTGAAAAAGCAAACACAAGGAGTCATGCTATGAATTTGGGTGGGGTAGTTAAGAGGAAATGTGAGGAAATACTTCTTCACAGAGAGGGTGGTGGACACCTGGAACAGCCTTCCAGTGGGGGTGGTGGGTGCCAAAATGGTGACAGGATTCAAGCATGCATGGGACAGATCAGGGGACCTCAGTAGTAAGGCAAGGGACGAGATGACCGGAGATTGAGTAGGGTCTGCGGTGGCACAATAGTCAGGAAAACTGGGCAGACTAGGTGGGCCAAGAGGTCCTTATCTGCCAACAACTTCTATGTTTCTGTGTTTCTTTTAAGTTTTGTAGTTTGAATTGTCAAATAAATATGTCTGCTGAAAGCAATTTTCAGAAACCTCTTTGACTAAGGTTACTTTTCACTGTACGAAGGTCTCTTATTGTGGATGTATCACGATGGTGCATGCATGTGTGTCTAATGGTAAACAGCTCAGCACCACACCAAGATGTGTAGTCAAACTTTTAATGGTGGATGTGGCAAGACAGAAGAAACTTTTAGAAATTTCAAAACCACATATTAGTTCTGGAATTTAAGAAAAGAAAAGAAAATGGTATATTGAGGTTTTTACTTGAAACACATTATTGCTGAAAAAGGCTGCATGATAATTGGTTTTGCCTATTGTCCAATAGTACTGCTTTAAAAGCACCGGTTTTGATGCTTTCACCAAAGCTCCCACTGGTGCCTTACTTCACTAGGGCTAAAACAATCCTTATTCAGTAATTTTTTTAATAGCAATTTTTGAAGGGGAAGGGACGTAATTCTAAGCAGGCCACCTAATCATTTCCCTTCCTGGTACTAAGAGAAGCAAGCTATGCCCCTGTGCCCCCTACACTTCAATGTTTTGTGAGGTAACTGTAGAGCACAGAGGGCTACATTGATATGAATGGGGTGAATTTAATATTTTTTTCTTATATTTTAGAGGTTCTTGGATCAAATCAGCACCCTTCAACTAACTAGAGGCTCTAATTAGTTGAACTTTGGCTTTGATTTGACCCGGACCTCAAAATATAACAAAGCAATATTTAAAATCTGCCCCATTCATATCAATGTAGCACATCCTTGTACTCTACAAACAATTGTGTCACAAATGTGGTAGCATGGAGGCAGCACATGGGTGGAACTCTCTTCTCTACACCCAGAAGGGAAGGGATAGGGCAGTCAGCTCGAATTACAATCGCTTCCCTTCAAAACTGCTACTTAAAAAATTACAGTATAAGAACTGTTTGACTCAGAGTGAAGTAAGGCAACATGGGGTGGGGTAGGGCTTAGAAAGGTTTTCCAAAATGAGCACAATTGTTGAATTTAAGCAACATGCTCACAGTCACATAGTAAGTAAGTAGCAACTGTGGGATTCAAACCTGGTCTCCTTGTTTGTTACAACTACCAGGCTATCTTGGTTAGCAACATTTTAACTAAATAGTAGAATGATGTAGCAATCAGAAGAAAGAAATCGAAAAACTGTCTTTACTGAAGAGAATATGCAATGTGTCGGGACTTTACTAAGCAGGGCTAAAGAAGGCATTGTGTTGTTTATTGTTCACCAGGAAATGGAACCAAGAAAGCAGGCCCATTTTCAGCCAAGGACTTGGGGCAAAAACAATTGCAGGCAGCATGCACATTCAGTATCAATTAAAATCATTTAAAATTAAAAGGCATAAACAAAGAAAAGCTAAACATTTAGAATTCAGATGCTTGGAAAATGAAGAGCTGTTCAATGCAAATGATATGCAAGATTTCAAAGAGTAACTCCATATATATTTGCATACAAACATCTCAACTAAAAGAAATGCTTATTTTGTTCCTTTGTAGAAACAGTGGGCCTGCCAATACCCTGTGCAAGGATAAAGGTTTTATATGGGGCAGGTCCATGACAGCAAATCTGTGTCTCTCAGAGGTATAGGGCCACCTGGAAAATGAATTGTGAAGGGAGGCCCAGAGCTGGCACCCGAGGGTGGCACACATTCAGTTCAATTCAGTTTTATTCAGGACAAACCCACTGAACAGAGCTCATTTACAATAGTGCCCTGTTAGTGCAAAATTTCTGAAGACAAGCGAACATGATGGAATCACTTCTGAAGGAAAGAATTGTCAGTACCTAGAGGCCAGAGGGCACAAGACCCAAGGCAGCATGGATTCACAACAGGAAGGTCATATCAGACAAATCTAATAGATTTCTTTGACTGGGTGACCAAGTAGTAGATCAGGGAGGGGCTGTGGACATGGCCTACCTAGACTTTAGCAAGGCATTTGACTCAGTCCCACACAAAGATTAATATACAAGTTAGCTAGCCTGGGAGTGGTTCCCAAGATGATAGCCTGAGTAAAGAATTGGCTGGAGAATAGGACACAGAGGGTAATAGTAAATGGAGTCCACTCTGAAGAAAGGGGGTTACTAGTGGGGTGCCGAGGGTTCAGTATTAGGACCGTCCTCTTCAATGTCTTTGTAAGCCACATTGCAGAAGAACTGGAAGGAAAAGTTTGTCTCTTTGCAGATGACACAAAATCTGCAACAGAGTTGATGCACAAGGTGGGTGGAAAGGATAAGAAGGGACTTGGCAAGGTTAGAAGAATGGTCAAATGTATGGCAGCTTAGATTTAATGCTAAGAAATGCAAGGTAATGCACCTAGGAAACAAAAACTCAGGGAAGAGTACACAATGGGGGTGAGATACTAACAACAACAAAAATGGAGAGGGACCTGGGGGTAGTCATATCAGATGACTTAAAGGTGGGCAAGCAACGTGAGAGGGCAGTAAGGAGGGCTGGGGGATACTGGGATGCATAGGGAGAAGCATCACCAGTAGAAAAAGGAAGTTGTTATCCTCTGTACAGACAGCTGGTGAGACCCCATCTGGAGTACTGTGTGCAGTTCTGGAGACCCAATCTCTGCCAGGACATAGACAAGATGGAAGCTGTCCAGAAAAGGGCAACTAAAATGGTGCAGGCTCTGCAATGGAAGACATGAAGAGAGACTAAAGGAGATTAATATGTATAGCCTCGAGGAAAGGAGGGAGAGGGGACATGATACAAACATTCAAGTACCTCAAGGAATCAACAAAGTCCAAGAGGGTAGCATCTTTCAAAAAAGAGGTGTGCAAGAACAAGGGGGCACAATTTGAAGATGGGGGTGGCTCAGAGGTAATGTAAGGAAGTATTTTTCACAGAGAGGGTTGTGGATGCATGGAATGGCCTTCTGGAGGAGGTTAGGAGTCAAAAACAGTGATTGAATTCAAGCATGCATGGGACAGCCATAAGGCAATTCTAGGGGTGGGGGTAGAAGAAGTAGGCTGCTGGTTAACTAGGATCTGCAGCTTATCCATTAGGTAGGAATGGGCAGACTGGGTGGGCCAAGCGGCCCTTATCTGCCAGTCAAATTCTATGTTTCTATGTTTTTATGTTTCTATGTTACAGACTTAAACAGTGCTATATAGAGAGTAAAGTTTACAAGGCACTGTATGATTATATCGGCACAACAAAGTTTCAAGAGTATGGTAAGGCCACTGCAGTGGGTATAGGGACGACATCAGCATTACTCTTCAGTATGGCACACTGGCTCCATTTTACATTTTATATGCACTTGCAGTGACAGAAAAAACAATTAGAAAATGAATTATGTATGAGAAGATTTTGTGATTGGACTGTGGAGGAAAAACAAGATGGTCCACCTGGATATTGCTAGATATCGAGGTGGACTGATCAACTCTGGTGGGCCTGCCAGTACCCTTAAGCAAGGAGAAAAGTTTTATATAGGGCAGGGCCATGATGGAATGATGAAACATTATATTTCTTTCTTTCTAGTTCAAGTTGTACTATATGAATTAAAAAACAAGCATTTGTCAATGCCGAACGCTCGCTTGCAGGTATTTGCAGTGGTGTTTGGCACGTATGGTGCTTTACCTAATGCCCTGTGCAATTGCTGGTATTTGCACAATAAATTTTCAGCATGACCTTTTTGTTACCCCTATTGCTCGCTACATAGGCGGAAGCACGGTTTGGGCAGGATGTGAAAAATGACAGCTGTACTGCTCATAAGGAAGTGTGGTAAAATGGCAATGTTGAAAATCTGGAGTGAAAATATTGAAAATTCGCAAACTTACGGCGTGCGTGGAACTGTGCAATGCACGTAAAACAGTCATTGTTAGGAATTTTTTCACCAAATTGTCAACATTGGCATTTTAAAACCTCTGCTAATGAACAGTGTCACTGTGATTGTCTTACTGTGTGCCATACATTGATTTTGCACACCGACTGCACCATTGTGCACTACATGGGCGGAAACACGCTTTGGGCAGGATGTGAAAATGACAGCTATACTGCTCATAAGGAGGTGTGGTAAAATGGCAATGTTGAAATCGGGAGTGAAATATTGAAAATTCGAAACTTACGCGCGGCGTGGAACTGTGCAATGCACGCCAGTAAACAGTCATTGTTAGGAATTTTTCACCAAATTGTCAACATTGGCATTTTAAAACCTCTCATAATGAACAGTGTCACTGTGATTGTCTTACTGTGTGCCATACATTGATTTTGCACACCGACTGCACCATTGTGCACTACATGGGCGGAAACACGTTTTGGGCAGGATGTGAAAAATGACAGCTATACTGCTCATAAGGAGGTGTGGTAAATTGGCAATGTTGAAAATCTGGAGTGAAAATATTGAAAATTAGCAAACTTACGAGCGTGTGTAGGAACTGCACAACGACGTCAGAAACAGTCATTGTTAGGAATTTTTTCACCAAATTGTCAACATTGGCATTTTAAAACCTCTGCTAATGAACAGTGTCACTGTGATTGTCTTACTGTGTGCCATACATTGATTTTGCACACCGACTGCGTATTGCACTACATGGCGGAACACATTTTGGGCAGGATGTGAAAAATGACAGCTATACTGCTCATAAGGAGGTGTGGTAAATGGCAATGTTGAAAATGCGAGTGAAAATATTGAAAATTCAAACTTACGAAAGGCAGTGTAGAACCGCACAACGATGCTCTGAAACAGTTATTTTAGGAATTTGTTCACCAAATTTTCAACATAGCCATTTTAAGATCTCTGCTCATGAACAGTGACACTGTGATTTTCTTAATGTGTCCCATACACTGAGTTCACACAGCGACTGTGCTATTATGCGCTACATGGGCGGAACACGTTTTGGGCAAGATGTGAAAATGACAGCTGCACTGCTCATAAGGAGGAGTGGTAAAATGGCAATGTTGAAAATGTGGAGTGAAAATATTGAAAATTCAAAACTTACGGCATAGGAACTACGCAACGCACGTCAGAAACAGTCATTTTAGGAATTTTTCACCAAATTTTCTAACATTGCCATTTTAAAACCTATGCTAATGAACAGTGTCACTGTGATTTTCTTACTGTGTCCCATACATTGATTTCAAGACACCGACTGTGCCATTGTGCACTACATGGACGAAACACGTTTTGGGCAGGATGAAAATGACAGCTGTATTGCTCATGAGGAGGTGTGGTAAAATGGCAATGTTGAAAATCTGGAGTAAAATATTGAAGTCATAAACTTCTGACGTGCGTGGGAACTGTGCAACCGCTTGTAAAACAGTCATTTTAGGAATTTTTTTTTCACCAATTTTCAACATTGCCATTTTAAAACCTCTGCTAATGCACAGTGTCACTGTGATTTTCTTAATGCGTCCCATACATTGATTTTGCACACTGACTGCGCCATTGTGCGCTACATGGCGGAAACACGTTTTGGGCAGGATGTGAAAATGACAGCTGTACTGCTCATGAGGAGGTTTGGTAAAATGGCAATTTTGAAAATCTGGAGTGGAAATATTGAAATCATAGCAAATGCGATGAGCGTAGAAACGCAACGCACGTACTGTAGAAACAGTCATTTTTAGAATTTTTTCACTAAATTTTCAACATAGCCATTTTAAGACCTCTGCTCATGAACAGTGTCACTGTGATTTTCTTAATGTGTCCCATACATTGATTTCGCACACGACTGCACCATTGTGTGCTACATGGGCGGAAACACATTTTGGATGAGATGTGAAAATGACAGCTGTACTACTCATAAGAAGGTGTGGTAAAATGGCAATGTTGAAAATCTGGAGTAGAAATATTGAAAATTCGCAAACCTACGAGTGTGCATAGGAACTGCACAAAGCACGCCGAAACAGTCATTTCTAGGAATTTTTCACCAAATTTTCAACATAGCCATTTTAAGACCTCTGTTAATAAACAGTGTCACTGTGATTTTTCTTAATGCGTCCCATACATTGATTTTGCACACCGACTGCGCCATTTATTGCTACATGAAGCGTAAATACGTTTTGGGCAGGATGTGAAATGACAGCTCATAGGAGGTGTAGTAAAATGGCAATGTTGAAAATCTGGAGTGAAAATATTGAAAATTTGCGAACTTACGAGCCTGCATAGGAACTGCGCAACTTACGCTAGTAAAACAGTAATTTTTGGAATTTTGACCAAATTTCAACATGGGGTTTTGGGACCCTTTCTCATGAATGATGTCACTGTCATGGTGCTATTCAGGCCTGAAGGGTGATTTCGCACAGTGACCGCGCAGTGACTGCGAAATCATGCTTCGAGCCGAATAACGCCATGACAGTGACATCATTCATGAGAAGGGGTCCCAAAATCCCATGTTGAAAATTTGTGCAAAATTTCCAAAAGTGCCTGAGATATGCAAAAGTTGAAACCCCTATCTAGCCCATTATACAGCTTACCAGCATTTCCTCAGTTCAGCGTCGGCTTTGAAGAGTGCAGACGTGTTCCCGGTCTATCAAGATTATCGCGCAAGCTCCGGAGGTAACTATGGGCTAGGGGTTGGGGAGGCTGGGTGCACAGTGGGTGGGTACAGGTTGTGGCAGGGGGACTAGGAGATGCGCCTGTAGGACCGCTTCAATTTACAGGTACAAAAAAAACAGACAACGTGGGACATTTGCCACACTGTGGTGGGCTCCCAGCATGGCAGAAGATGGCTGGGGGCCTAGAAGCCGACGAGGATTGGGCACCCCGTCGGCAAACTACACTTGGCGTTTTCCACGCTGGGGTGGGCCTCAGCGTGGCAGAAGATGGCTTGGGGGCCAGAGCCGACGGGGATTGGGCACCCCGCCGCAACACCGCTTGCCACGCTGGGTGGGCTCAGCGTGGCACCAAAGCTTGGTGGGGGGCGGTGTGAGCGGGGAGCGCGTGATGCGAGGGGGTGGCGGACGAGTGCTCGGTATGATAGCGGTGGTTTTGAAGCAAGACCACCGCTAAAACATAGCACAGCCCTGCACCCATTGGTGCAGGACCGCCACGCCTGCTCAACAGAGCACTGGATTGTAAAGAAGAGGCACACCTCCAAAGTGTGCTACTTTCCAAAGTGCCTTGCGCATGGGCGCAAGCGAACGAATAGAATAGAAGGCCCTCAACAAACACAGTGGCCATCGGTGATGTTAAGTGGTTGGTGCAATCTCATGGTGGGTGTTGCAGACTTACAGCATGTTTGAAAAGTATTTTGCCACTGTCCAAAGAAGTGGAAGGAGCAGAAATGTAAAATTACTTATTAGTTTGAAATTTTTCTCCAGGAAGAGAATATTGGACTAAAACAGTTAATTTTCAGATGTATCTTAGGGGACGTGAACTGTGGAGGTAAACCCAGATTTGCTGTCATCCAGCAGAACAATGAGTCACACACCACAATAAATATCTGCTGTGTGCAACATTCAGAACACAGTGGAACACACTGCAAGAGACACAAATACAGTGGTGATGATATTTAAAAGTCACTTTTTAAAACAGTAAAACAGATGTACCAGTTACATTTATGTTCTTATTGACCTGGAGTTTAAAGTTCATGGTTTATGTCCTTGTACTCAGGGGCTCAGTTCTCAAAGCTCCTGGCATGACACAAGGAACTTGCGCCACAAGGAATGGTGCAATGTGCCCTTGCACCACAAGATGCACTGGGAGCGATTCTCAAACACAGCCTGCATCAACTGCAGGCTGCGTGCACCAAAGGGGCTTGCACCATCCGTACTGCAAAATAAGCTGTGGCATGGTGTTAGGGGCTTGTGGCAGATGCAGGATGCCAAATTCTACATCGGATTCTCAAAACTCTTCCAGAGGGTGATTTCTAAGCACCCTAAGTCCAGACCAGCTTCTACCATCTTAGAATATCACCAGGGTTACACCTAGTTCCTCCTATGGACCTCCCCAACTTAGTACATGCCTTTGTGGTGTCCAGACTTGATTACTGCAATGTGCTCTACCTCAGGATCTTGGGGGTAACCTCCATCAGGTACAGCTAGTGTAGAATGCAGCCGCTAGGCTGCTGACTGGACAGCCTACATTTTTGTCCTATTGCTCTGGTTCTGTGTGATCTGCACCGTTTGCAGAGAGGTGGAGGATACCTTTAAGGTGGGCTTGCTCACCTTAAGGCTCCTGCACGGGCTGGGTCCCAGCTGTCTGTTGGACCTTCTCACACCTGCTGTTTCAGTCCACTCCCTCCGGTCCTCCTGTAGGTCTCCTGGTGATTCCCAGGACGAGGTTTAAAACTGCCAGTGACAGAGCATCCAGTGTCCTGCCCCATCCTGTGGAATTTGCTTCCTCTATCTGTTCAGAAAGCCCCTTTGTTGAGGTTTTTAAGGCCCACCTCAAGGCCTTCCTGTTTAGTCAGGCCTTCCCAGACCTTATATATTATCCTCCCTGGTGCCCAGTCTTTTCTTCTGAGTTCAGATTTACTGTAGATCTTTATTAACTGTATCTATCTATGCTGCTATTTATTACTGTTTTATTTATACTAATTACATTTATTGTACTGATCGCCTGTTTTTACTGTACAGTGCCCAGAGCCTCCGGGACTGAGCACCTGAAAATGAAATTTGCCTTGCCTTGTCTTGCCCTTAGACCAGACAGGACTGGTCTAATGGTACTTAGAAATATGCCCTATGGGAGAGTTGAGCAACATACGGCAGTGTGCTGCAGTCCCCCTCCCAGCCTGGATCTCCGTTGATTAAATTAATGAAGTTCCTGGTAGTGTAAAGGCCCCACCCAGCCCCATTCCCCATATTATTAATATAAGCAGTCCCTGGTGGTCTAGTGGACCCCCAGCCTTGATCCCATATTATTAATGTCATCAGTCTCTGGGAGTATAGCAGCCCGCCCAAGCCCCAATCCCGTATTATTAATGTCATCAGTCCTGGTGGTCTAGTGGACCCCACCCCTGCAATTAGTGCCTCACCACCCCTCCCCATCCCAAACACGAGCCGGTGACCAGCACAGTCCTACTCACCACCATGGTCTAGTTGATGACTGAACTGTCAAGGAGAGTGTGCTGTATAAGTAATGTGCACTGATTGACAGCTGACTTGAGCTGTCACCAGTGAGCATATACTGTATATAGTACGTGCTCCCTGTCAGTTCAGTTGGCCACAGTGTTGAAAGGAGGGCTGTGCCAATCGCTGGCTTGTGTTCAGGATGGGGAGGGTGATGGGTAGTAACTGCAGGAGTGGGGAGGTGGAGTCCTCTAGACCACCAGGGCTGCTATAATAATAATAAGGAGATCAGGGCTTGGGGGTGTGCTAGACCACCAGGGACTGCTTATATCAATAAGGATTGGGCTGGGGGTCTGCAAGACCACCAGAGACTGCTTATATTAATAATATGGGGATCGGGGCTGGGGGCACTAGACCACTAGGGAAAGGCACTAGGCTCCATACTGAAGCCCACATTTGCCACACGGAGCCTGCATCAAACCCCTTCCATGCCAAGGTGTAGCTACTGATACACCAAGTAAGCCACAGCTGCACTAAGTTTAGTAGCAGGGTAGCAAACAAGCTGGCCAGCATTCCTCTGCCTTCTCTAGTCCATTGCTTTTAAATTCCTTTGTTTGGCTTTGTGAGCTTTTTACTTTCTCTTTCAGCTTTGTTTTTTTGGGGAGGCAGGCTGAGTGACCACAGACGTTGAAGCTGAAGGTCTCAATTAGGTCCGCATGGTCCACCTGCATAGTGATTGGCTGCAGCATCTGGTAGGAGGTGTGGCAAGTCTGGGAGGTGAGTTAAATGCCCCAACAAAGTTAGAAGCCATACTGTTAGTTCAATTGGACTGGGAGCAAAAGAAGCGGTAGAAGAACTGAGAAGCAACAGATGGAAGAACAGACTCAGAGCCAGCCAAAAGAATGAAAACTTCATGTGAAGTGGCAAGTGGAGTGAGTCAGCCTACCTGTGGGGGAGAAAGAAGAAATTTCACCGTGATCGTGAACTCATGGTGCAGTCAGTGGTGTTTGGCAGTGAGAGCAGAACACCACTAGCAGTGTAGACAGCAGGTCTGGTGTGGAATCATCTGATTGGAGCCAGGAACCTTGGGCTTGAGTCATTGGGGGAATGGGGCAGGCATGGACAACAATGGGGGAGGGTAGCATTGTGGTAACTTGGTGTACAAATCTGAAATGCCTGGCTACACCCCTGTTCCATGCACCATGTGTTTGTCACTCAGAAGAGGTGCCACAAGTGGGGACTTAGGCACCAGGATCCCTGCTGTACCTGGAATCTAGTGCAGGGTCCCTGGTGCACTGGGCTTTGACACAAGCTGCTGCTTGCTGCTGCTTGCATCGATCTAAGCCCTCTTTGAGAATCAAGCCCAAGGTCTTTACATTGGGAGGTGGGCAGGCCTTAGTCACTGATCAACTGTCAAGTCAATCTTATGGTTTATAGTGGTGTGCAGGACTGAGCAGGTGGGTATTCATATGTGCATCACTAGCTCTCTGTTATGTATGTGGATAAATTCTGTTTTTGTTTCTTAGTTTGTAATCTGAGGAGCAGCTAAAATCTGATCTTGCCAGGCTGGGAGATTTGACTTTGATGTCACTTGTCAAGTTGTACTCTGCAATGCAAAAACCTCAATAAAAATAATAAAAAAACAGTAGAAACTGAAGTTAATTCTGCTCTGGGAAGAATAAGTGTCACACATCAGGAGAAGGAGAACCATCAAATGATCAGGGCTAAAGAGACAAAGTAGGAGGATGGGATTGGATAGAGCTTGACAGTGGTGATTGGTTCAGATGGGGGATGAAAAGGGAGTGGAATAGGTTTAAGATTAAAGTGAAACAGTGCTAAGAACCCCACAACCAAGTGTGGGTCTGGTACCATTTGCACTTTGTGTGCAACAACATTTATTACTTACTGTTTACTGCGGTATCATAGATTGTATCAGGCTGACTCTGCTGAAATTCAAGCTGACATTTTCTGTAACCAGAAATCCCAGAATCTGCTGCATTCTATGTCAGAGTAGGGCTACAGCACCAGGAGGTTTAATAGTCTGCAGTGCATGTTGCAGTTTTTATAGGCTCTACACCTTTGTTTGCTGGCCTCGCTATCTCTTTCAGGGCTAAGTACAGTCACAGAGAACTGTACTTAGTCCCAGAAGAAAAGCCGGACCGCAAATATCTGATCTGAGCTTATAAAACATATAACATGAACCACAGGCTATTGAAGCTGCCAGTGTTGCAGCCCTGCTCTGACATGAGGTGCAGGGAATTCTGGGATTTCTGGTTACAGCAACGTCAGCGTAGTGAGCATAGGAGAATCAGCCTGATGCAACACACTACTGCAGTAATCAGTAAGTACAAAGTTTATTTTTGCACACAAATTTCAAATTGGATCAGTCCCACAGCTGGGTGTGGGCTGTTAGTGCTGACTGTTCCCCTTTAGTATGGATAGTGTATTCAGAGACTAGAGCTTTCAGGTGAAAAGGACAGAGAAAGAGTGAAGGAAGGGGCTGTTAGATCAGAAAAGGTAGGACTTGTAGAAAGCTACCTGCTTGGCTGAGGGCCTGTGGAGGAGCAGATCTAGTTTTGAGGTATTGGGGTCCCCAGTGGGATGAGTCCTGGAGCCTTAACTATCCCACCAATGGGATGAGTCCTGGGACTCTATCTATCCTACCTTTGCTACATGACTTGTACTCAGTTCAATATGCTTACCATTTTGTTTTCAATACAGCTGTTGGCATTTTTATTTTGGGGTGCAGGCAGCAATATTAGTCCAGGAGGTCACTCTGCCCACTTTGTCCTTTTGCCTCTGGTTGGTTGAATCATATCCTAGCATGTAATTTCTTGACATTATGAGCCACATCAGAAGTCTGCACAGCCTGCGATATCCTGGATTGCTTCTTTAACAAGACAATCATTACAACAAATATTTAAGCACTTATGGGGTCTGATATTCAAATGTGCACCTTGCAATGGTGCAAGTGGGTGTGCAACACAACCGCGGTCTGCTGGAGTAGTAGGATATATTCAAAGAGATGAGCCATGCCATCACTTCTGAATATATCAAGTAATACACACTGTGCAAATACAATGCGCTAGCGCATCCTCCGACAGGGATGAATACCAGGAATGGGAATTGTGCCAGTGAATCAGAGACATACTGTGCACAAATTCCTGATGTTCAGCCACCAATATGCAAATAGGCCATAATGCATGCAAAGGCACAAATGGGGCCATTTGCATGTCATTATATTCCCATTTGTTGCACGAGTTGTGCAGTGCTGGCTGGCTAAATGTGCCTGGCGCTCTGCACACCATGAGGTGCTGGCAGTGTAGGTCCAGATGTTCCTCACCTCCCATCCCATAGCTCCCATTGCCCATAGAGGTGTGCCACTGAAATCCCTGGTGGCTCAGTGGTACCCTCCCATCCCGTAGCACTGATCAACATATTTTACTATAGTTGGCATCCCTGGTAGTCTAGTGGTACTCCCCTTCACACCTAACCCTCCAATCATCATAAAGATCCTAGGATAATATCCCTGGTAGTCTAGAGGTACCCCCTCCTGCCTGACCCTCTTATCTCTGTAAAATGCCATGGTTAATATCCCTGGTGGTCCAGTGGTCCCCCGCCCTGCGGTGCCTCTGATCACTGGCAAGCGTCAAGACACCCCCACCCACACAGGACCCCCAGCCCCGCAGCTTCCCACCCAGTCATTGGAGGGCAGCACACCCCGCCCATACCACCATGGCTGCCTGCCTGCACAGTTTACAGCACGGCTGTGGACCAATGAGCTTACAGCACCTACTGTAATCTGTCATTTGGCGGGCAACTGCAGTTGTATGCAGGTGGGCATGCTGCCGCTGATGACGGGGGAGCTGGTGGGCTGTGGGTCCTGTGTGGATGGGGGATGAGTGTTACCACTGGGCCACCAGGGACATGCCTTTGACACTTCACTGGTGATCAGAGGTATGGGCAGGGCAGAGCAGAGGGAACCACTGGACCACCAGGGATATTAACTGTGGCATTTTATGGTGATCGGAGGGTCAGGTGGGAGGGGCATTTAGACTATCAGGGATATTATCCTAAGATCTTTACGGTGATTAGAGGTCAGATGGGTGAGGGGGTACAACCAGACTACCAGGGATGTTAACTATAGTAGCCTATGACAATCGGTGCTACTAGAGAGGAGGGTACCACTGTGACTGCCAGGGCCTAATGAGGTGCTTGTGCATGGTGTTGAGGGGTTGAAGCCCACGGCCAGAGGCTGCTGTGTTGCACACTGCAGTACAGTGGGCCACCAGTGGGTGGACTGCACATAGCTTCATCTTACGGGCTCAACTTTGAGTCAGTGTATGCAGCGCATCCAGGGTTGTGCCAGCATATGCACCACATATCCCAGGCTGAATATGGGGATGTGCTGACACGCATGGGCACGCCCCTGAAGATGTGCCACATATATTATCTTTTGTGCCAAGGCACATTGGGAATTGCGCTGCACAATTCTGTTTTTGAATATAATCCTGGGTGCAGTTCTGGGTTGCGCTGGCACTACTCAAGTGCACCAGGTGCAACCCTTTGAATATCTAGCCCATGAGGTACACTAACTCTGGCAGGGGGTCCCATGAACAGAGGGCTCCAGCAACTGCTGGGTTTGCTTGTGCCCAAAGTCAGCTGCAGGTGGGGAGGGAGAAGGTGTGGCAATCAGTTTCTAAGGAAGTAGGTAGAGGTGGGTAAAGCCCAAGTTTAGATGGGGAGGATTTGGAAAAGAAAAAAGACAGTGAGAAAGGCATCTACCTTCAAGGCAAGGAAGAAGAAGGTTGGAACATGCGTGCAATAGTGGGAACAGGGTGGACAGTTAAGGAACAGACAAGAGAAAGAATAAAAACATGGCCAATGTGACTTTAAAAGCTGCATTATAAATGGCATCCCCATAGTTAAAGGTCCAGATCAGATAAGATTGCAACAGGCAGGGATTGGGGATACTAATCTTGTTCCACTACAGCACGCCTTACTTGGGAAGTTCCTTTGAATGGAAAAATCAAGGTTATGATCCACCAGGCATTCAGGTATTTATTTAAATATATTGCTACCAGAAAGGCATAGTAAACTGCAACCAGCTCATTTCAGCAGCACCCTGGGAGGTAGGGTAAAGGGGAGCATAGGAGAACAAGTAATTGTGAAATGGTGTATAAGAATAAAGGGCCATACAAAGGAAAACACACTAGAAGTATACAGACCAATAATAAAGAACTATAATCTAGTGAATGGGGTGCTGCCAGGCTATTGGCACTGGGGCAATGGTGCTGTCCCTGGTGCCAGTGACACAGATTTGGGAGTGAGCCCAGGAAGTTGGGTGCCAGCCAAGAGGAGGATTCAGCATCCCATACAACACAGTCCTCCTTTGGAAAGGGAAGGTGCTGTGATTCGTTGCACAAAAGTGGAGCTCATCATTCACTTTATCAGGCCCCTTGATGATGACAAACTCATGTCCACGAAGCACTGGGGTGTTCAGCGACTCTCCTGACTGCTTTTCAAACTCAGAATAAAACAATCACATTTCATCCCTGGAATCTCTCCTACTGCGAGTGGGCTTGTTTGTGTATGTTTGGACTTGCTGTTAGGGTTATAACACCTTGCTTATGTACACATAGGGGAAAATGATGGAGGGATTTAACCTTTCAGGACAGATAGAGGAAGCAGAAAGAGAGGGTATAGCATTGTCCATAAGAAATACTGTCAATGCCGTGGAGATAGTGAAGGACAAATGGGAGAGTACAGAGCATGTCTGGGTCAAGGTAACACCGAAAGGGAGGAAACAAATTTACCTAGGCACAGTGTATAGGCGCCAGCACAGGACAAAGAGCAATCTGATAAACTGATGGAAGTATGCAGGTCATTCATGCCTGATGACAGAATTTTTCTACTGGGATTTTAATCTTCAGGAATTGACTGGGTGAATGAAAAAGGAGTACTGGCCTTGGAAAAGATTTAATTCAAGCAGTGGTTGTACTGAGCCCAGAACAATATGGTAGTAGAGACACCAACAGGGTATTTTTCAAGAGCAACAACTGCAGGGTTTAGGAAAGGGCAAGACTGCCATTAAATGCTACACCAAGGCAAGCTTTGAGAAAATGAGAAAGAGATGGGGCTGTGGGATTGGTACAGTACAGTACAGTATAGTGAGTTTGTCAGCAAAAACTTAGAGGAAACGTGGGAGATTTTAAGTAATAAAATAGGTAATATGTTGGAAGAAAATATGCCAGAAGGAGTTAAATATAGCCTCAAGGGAACTGTTCTTCCATGGTTGACAAATAGAATTAAAAACATATTGAAGAAAATGAAGACAGCATGTCATGTGACCAAAAAGGGTAAATCTGAGAACTTATGGTCCTAATAAAACGCTGGGCTAAAAATTGTAAAAGGCAAATTGAATTAGCCAAAACAAATATTGAACTCAAATTAGCAGCAGGCACTAAAGATAATTATATCTGCTTTTACAAATATGTCGACAGTAAAAGGAGACTCAGCAAGAGGAGAGACCACAGGAGGTAGACATACGGGAAGAAGACATGGTGGAAATCTTAAATGATTTTTTCTGTTCTGTCATTCACAAAGATATCAACACAAAGTCCTATTAGTTTGAATAGGACGGCAGTCCAGAATTTACATTAAACAGTAAACACATCAAAAAAAATGTTGGAAGGCTTAAATCCAGATAAGGCTCAGGGTCCAGAAGGGTGCACCCTAGAATTGTCAAAGAACTAGCAGGAGAATCAGGCTGATCGACTACCCATATTTCTCAGACATCTTTGAGTATTGAGAAAGTGATGACCAGTTGGAAAGTGACAATGGTTTTCCCCATCTTCACAAAAGGTTATAGGACAGATAACAGGAACCCACGCCTGTGAGTCAGACATCGGTTGTTGCTCTGTGGTCTGCTGCACTTTTCGAGGTGTCCTGGAGTGCTCTGTGCTGTCAGCACTGTGCATGTTGCATTGTACATTGTGTCCCTGGGCATGCTCTGACCTGCTTGCCCAGATTCACTGGAGCTGGTGTCACCTGCTGGACTGGTACCCCAGCTGTTGGTGCTACTGGTGGCACTGTGGACCAGGGCACTTGATGCTCTGGGGCACGTGCCCACTGTGTTGGTGTCTGGTGTGGGCAGCTTTGAACTGGCTGGCTGGTGCACTGTTCTCCTGGGTCTCATGACATTGTGTCCATGGTGGTGTGTCCCCATTGCACTGCCACATTCCCTGTACCATAGTGCCTCAGCGATGTTTTGCAGGACAACCATAGTTTGCTCCCGTTTGACTCTGATGCTCCTTTCCAGCATGGTGGTGAGATGCTCTGCTGCATCTGCATGCTGTATGCATGCCTGGAGCACATACAGTACTGCCATGGTATCTGTATGACAGGCTGCACTCTGTCATACCCTGTCTGCATGGCATCCAGTACCTAGGCCAATGTGTCAGCCATGTGGCTGTGGTGCACATCAATGGAGGCTCTGAGTGGGGTCTGTTCTCAGGTCTGTGCTTCCTGTGTGCCAAGAACATTTTGACAGTACCGACCAAGGTCCTCATTCTCCAAAGATTCAGGAATATGGCCTGTGCAGCCTGATGTACTGTGGCCTTAGCCTCATTTAATGGTATTGGACTGAGCTCTTGGGCAATGTTTTCTGGAATAGACTCTGCTATGTCTGTACCCAACCCCTCACTGTTGGCCCATGCAGCCTGGGCAGCACCAGCTGTGTTGCTGTGTCACTGCAGCCATTTCCATCTGGCCCCAACTCTCTGGTCCATCCTGTCCTTTGTTTCTGAGAACCCTGTAATGTCTGTGCTCCCTGTGTCTGTGGTGGCAGGACCCTCTTCCTGTGGTTATGACTGTGCTGTGGTGCCACTTGTGCCAGGTATTGCTGTATCCATCTGTTCCCCAGTGGTTTTTTGGGAGGAAACATATCCACTGTTGGTTGCTGTGTTGTTCAGCCATGTCAGCATGTTACAGAGCATGGAGACTGTACTAGTATGGGTGTTGAATGATCTGCTCAGGGCGAGGGATAGGAGACAGCAATCTAGTCTCATGCTCTTCGACCTTTCATCAGTGTTCAACACTGTGGATCATGGGTTGTTATTGGACAGACTCAGGGAGTACATTGGACTCACCAGTAAGGTCATAGACTGCTTTGAGTCCTTCCTCTGGGGCAGGTCCCAGAGGGTTGTCTTGGGAATTATTCCTCCGACCCAGTAGCCCTGTCCCTGGGTACCCCAGGTTTTGTTCTTTCTCCCATGTTATTCGCTGCGTATATGCTGCCACTGAGCAAGGTCATCAGGTGATATGAGCTTGGGTTTCATTGCTATGCTGATAACACCAAGTCTCTACCTGTCTTTCGCACCTGGAAGAACAGATGTGGTCGAGGTGCTGAACAAGTGCCCGTCCAAGATCCATGCCTGGATGTTGTCGAATTGGCTGGGACTCAACCTGGGAAAACTGATGTGTTAGTGGTGGAGCCTGGTCGGAGGGGGGGAGCGGAGACCTCTGGGGAGGATTTTAGACTGCACATTGGGTTGTCCAAACTGGAGGCCTCCACCAAGGTGAAAACTTGGGCTTTATTCTGACAATGAACTGACACTGGATGCTCAGGTGTCAGCAGTTGTCCAAGACAGATTTTATCATCTCTGGAATGTTGTCAGGATAAAATCCCTTGTCCCTCCTGAAGATCTGGCCACACTGATGCACACTTTTTGTCACCCTGAGGCTCAACTACTGTAACGCTGTCTACCAGTGGATCAAGGGGGTGTACTGCAGTGCCTGCAGGTGCTGCAGAATGCTGCAACTTGGCTATTGATGGGTCTTCTGAAATTGTATTATTTCACTGGTGTTGAGCAGATTGCACAGGCTGCTGGTGAGCTAGAGCATCTCCTTTTAAAGTAGGTCTTTTGATCTATAAGGTCCTCGTGGGCTGGGGCTGGGTAACCCGGCAGAGCTGCGCGCTTCTACAGCCTTGTTCGCTTTCTCTGATCAGCAGGTGAGGGCTTCCTCATGATGCCCAGGGTGTGATTGAAATCATACGAATCGGTATTTTGAGGTGATGGCAGCGATCTTCTGAACTTGCTGCCTGGGTACCTGAGGGAGGCCCTCTGTAGATATCTTTAAAAGAGGACTTAAATCATTCTTATTTCAGCAAACCTTTGGTGATTAACAATAAAGAGAATTAATTACTGTTTTTGTTTAAGAACATAGGGAACAGTATCTTAGATGGAATTAATTTATAATATTAGTGTTGTTCGGTTGTATTACCCAACTTTTATGTTTTTGATGTCTTTATTTCATTGTAAAGTGCCCTGAGCTCCAGGAAGGGCTCCTTATATAATAAAGTCTACTACCACTACTTCTTCCTCTCAATTGTTTGCACTGCATGTCATTGCCCTGGGAAGTTTAAACACCATTTGGTGCCCTGGCTGCCTACACAGGGTGCAGGCTGTGTTGTGGCACAGTATGCATCCTTTCTTGTACTGCCTGCCCACCCTACTGTCCTATGTATGGTGTGCAACCTTGCATGTGGTTGCACTGCTGGCCTGCATGTGTTCCATCCTCAGGGCACAGGTGGAATGCCGTCCTTGCCGCATAAGCACCATAGGCATATTGGCCCCGCTTGCTTTGGCATTCTATACAGTGGTATGGTATGCACACTGCAGCAAGGTAGTTGTGATGGCACTGTGCGCACTGCTGGAAAATACTGTTCCAGGTTCAGGGTCACACCTAGGAGGTTCCAGGCAGTACCATGGATGCATGTGCTGTAGCATATTCAGCACACCACGCCTGCGGTTTCTGCTACATATCTGTGTTATCCAGCTGCTGTGCAGGCCACTGTACTGCATATCAGGCTGTGGTGCTGGAGGTCCTGCCTACCATCGGTGGCATGTGCGTCTGCTGGGTGGGCTGCTGTGCCTGCACAATGTTGACACTTCCCCAAACCCATGGCCATAACCCTGGACCACACAGAGGGCCCACCATGATCCAGGCAACTTCTGTGCCATTTGGTGCCATTTGGTGCCCTCTAACTGCCAACTCACTGTGTCCCATACCTCTGTCATGCATGCAACTCCTTGCCTGTATGTTGTGTAGCATACGATGTTGGCCACCCATGCCCCAGACACCCTCCATCCACTGTGCTCACTACAGCCATTGCAGACCACTGTTGTTGGCCTGTAGTCCAATGCCACATTGCTTCCTACATACTACCTTGTCCTGCCATGCTGCCCATAGTTGCCATGGGGTTTGTCCCACCACTGTTCTCAGCTATGTAGGTGTATAGTCACCCCTATCAGCCTACACATCTTTCTTATCTGCTGGCCATGTCACTCAAACTGCCTGTGGCCTACCACAGTGCGTACCACTGTTTACAGTCTACCATAGCAACACGCATCTGCCTACAGTCTGACTATGTTTCTATCCAGCACAGCAGGGTGCCATGGCCAGCATATCCCTATGGCAGCCTGGTCCTGTCACACTTGCTAGTATCAGGCACTGTGCATGCCATGGGTTGGGCCTTCCAACCCTTCTGCTCATGCCAGTTCTGGACATGTGTCCTGACTCACATGCTCATCTGTGGGGCATGTGTATTGTCTTTCAACATGTGCCACCCTGTGTAGTTGCCACACATTTTGTGTGTCATTGCAGGTGCAACAGTTGCCCCAGAGCATCCTGTGCTGTGCACACCTTCTGCATTGTCCCCACCACATGCCTGTGCTGTAATCTTGGCATCCTAACCCCATCCCCATTGCAGCTACTGTGCCTTTACATACCTGCAAAGCTCTGTAGCTGGAAGAAGTCCAGTTGCTGTCACCCTCGATGGTGTGGCTACTGAGGTGTGCCACCACATGCTCTGCCTGGCTGCTTAGTAAGATCTCCTGACTTGGGCCACCTCCAGTTGCCATTACGCACTGCCTGTTGTGGGACATCTTTTCTTCATACCTCTTCCTGATATCATGGCGGGCTTCTAGAGCCCCTGATGGACCACTTTATAGGGCCAACTGCATTTACCTTGGTGGCAACCTCATCCCAGGCTTTTACATTGGTCCTGAACTTTTGTCCCCACCTCGAGATAGCAGGTCAACCTGTGCATCGACCTCTGCAATGAGGATGTCTGTTTCCTCATATGGGAGTTCTTTCCACTGTCTGCCAGCCTTCTCTGCACCATTCTTTGGCTGCTTTCCCATGCCATGTCTTGCACCAATTGTTTTTGATGCACCTTCCGACAATTTTGCCCATTGCACCATCTTTTATGGTGCAGCTTGCATCTTCCGTCATTTCTGGAAGAGTTGACACAAGTCGTGACTCTTCCAGAATCAAGTGCATCCTGTTTGCTGCAACAGGATTTGACACAAACTGCATGTTTGACACAGCTTGTGCTGATCTAAGAGATCTTTGAGAATCAGGCCCCCTTCATTTGACAATGCACACAGTGGTACACAATCACCTGAAACTTGCAATCCTCAGGAGCCTGTCAGATCTGGAACCCTGCTCTTACAGGGTTTTAGAGAATTAACAGAATTTAGAGTCAGATTTCAGAGTTTAAGATTTCTTAGCTGAAAGTCCTCCATAGCATACTGAATTGTTGTATTTTAATTCCAGTGCAGCTACTGTTTTCATTTGCTCTTAGTTGCTTCCAAATATTTTACAAATCTCAGTTACAGAGCTGGTGCCTATCTATCTGCTTCTTGACCCACTATTTGTCCCTTTTAGTAAATTGCAGCTCTTTTGTCTCTCTGCTAATTTTAGTTTCATTCCCACCCCTTTGCTGGGTTATAAATCCCTGTTCTGTCCCTTTTCCAACAGGCATCCTTGTAGCCCACTTGGCTACCTACCGCACTCGCGGTTCACCTCCTGCATGCCCGGACACCACTCATGCATCCTTCTCAGCGCCAAGGAGCCTGCTGCCACCAGCCCCTGGAATCCAGCATCAGGTACGGCCTATAGACAGTGAGGCTGCTGTTCTGGCTGACAAATTTTTCGCCCACCCCTCCCTCCCAGGCCACCCTTAAATACACTTAAGCTCCCCTCCCCTACCCCATCCTGCCCCATTGGATCCCAGTACTAGTGTTCTGAGCTTAAAGCTTTCTGTCTCCCCACCCACTTTGTTGATCTTTGATCCTGCCCTCCTCTTAAAGGCATCTTCACTATAAGACACTTTCCCCTTAAAGCCTGCTCTATGTTTCCCTGGCTGTGGTTTTACAGCTCTGTTTGAATCCTTGTCTGACGATCCACCATATTTTAACTCCTGGATTTGGGGGTTTGGGATTAAAGTGTCTGAGTTGCACTTTGCCACCCTTACTGCTACTTTTTCTTCCCCTGCTCTGCTTTACACTTGACCTGGTGTATCCCTTAACCTGGAACAGCTGCTGGATCTAATCTTTTGTTCTGAACCAGCCCTCCAGCTACACCTAGTCTAGGGTATTCCTTTACTACTGTGAAGGGAAGTTTTTCTTTTCTCTTTCCACGCAACTACTGCCTAAACTCTATCATGCCGGAGTGTGGGCCTTATGTCTACTGCTACCTATGTGGTGCTAATACTGGGGACCGACCTGCTCTACTCCTGGGGCTATAGTCCCATTGATCTGAAACCTGTCCCAGTCGCCACCCCCAGTATCCCTGGATATCCTGGAGGAAGGAACAATGCTGTACTACTATCCATGCACGGCTTAACCAGACATGGCAACTGCTATAACCTATTTTACCACCTCTCTAAGTGACATAAAGAGGCTCCTCCCTACTCCCACCAGAATTATCAATTACCTGGCCTAGCTAAAGCTTGCCTTGGGGATGTGGAAATGAACCCTGGTTCCTACTCCTTAAATACCATACTCAGCAACCCCACTTGCCCTCTCTGGACCAGTGCCAGGGGACTCAAAGTGGTGCACATGAATATAGGTAGCATAAGGCACAAAATTCATGCCTCTAAGCCTGGACAACGCTCTACAAACCATATATACTTGCAGTGACTGAGACCTGGCTCAAACCCTGCATTCTTCCTCATGAAACAGACCTAGTTGACTTTAATGCTTTCAGAAAGGACCGTGTTGAGAAGAAGGTGGGGGTTCTCATTTACACCCAGAGTGGTCTTAATGCAATGCAGATTGACCATTCTCTCCTCTGCGACTCTGTGAATGAGATTATTTTTGTGAAGGTGCTCCTTGGAGACACCAAACCCCTGTACATTCGGTGTGCCTACCTCCCACCCCAAATGGCTACATCTTCCTTTGAATCGCTAACTCATGCCTTGGCTGAACACTCCTTGGGAACTGATTCTCCTGGGGACTTTAACCAAAACTGGCTCTCACTAGAGACCCTGCCAGCAAGAACCCTATACATGACACCAATCTGAGCCAAGTTATCCACGAGCCCACAAGGCACAATGCTAGGACTGGTAACCACTCATTGCTTGACTGGGCCCTAGTATCTAGCCCGGACTGCATACAGGCTGCTGGAGTCATGCAGGCTCATTGACAGACCATTCTCCAATTTTCATGCCTGGTCCAACAGGCCTCCCAAACTGCCTGCCAAAGTAATCAAGCCAGAAACTACAGCAGCTTCTCTTCAGAGGCTCTCTGCTCTGTCCTATGTGCCATAAACTGGGACCCACTTATCTCCCTCCCTCCCTAGATGAGGCGCTGACTTCTTTTACAACACTTTTACGTTGGTGGCCAATATACATGCCCCCAAGAAGAAACTGAGGGTACAGAGTAAATGCCACAAATGCTTAACCCTAGCCTCAAATGGAGCATGTTGCTTCAGGATCAGGCCTGGGTCAATAGAAGTCCACAGGCTGGAAAACCGACTGGGAGAGGTATAGAGAACTGAGGAATCAGTGCAAGAAAGCCTCCAAGTCGGCTAAATCTAAATACCTATGAGATCTCCAGTCTAGGCACCTACGGGATCCCAAGAGATTCTGGAGCCAAATTAACCTGCTTATAAAGGGTGCCCCAGTGCCCGAGAGGGTGCGCTTCAGGTTGGTGATACCCCAACCAATGATCCTACCTTAATTGCAGAGGTGTTTAGTGACGCTTTCTCCAATCCTGGAGGAACCAAATCCCACCTGCCCTCAGGTGCCCCCAGCAACTGAGGCACCACCTGGGAACACTCCTGACCCCAGTTTCACTTGAAGCTGGTCAAGCCTGCCGAGATACTTCCTTCTGCAACGAGTAAACCCTGGCTCCCTCCGGGACATGACCTGCTTGAACCTAGACTCCAGTGGGCTGCAGCTCGCTATCTCCCACCCACTTGTCTTGCTTATCAAGAGGTCCCTCCTCAAAGGAAAGGTCCCAGATAAATGGAATGTGGTAACCATTGTCCCTATTTACAAAAAAGGGCCCCAGGACAATGTGGGAACTACAGGCCAATCTTCATTCTCTGCCCACTAGCAAGGTGCAGGAGAGATTGGTCTACAGTCAAATACAGGACTACCTCGAAAGGCACCTACTCTAGCTGACATTCAACATGGGTTTAGGAAAGGCCATGGCACTGATACAGCCCTTATCTGGCTCACATTGGACATCCTTGATGCAACGAACAATGTCTCCAACGGGGATCTATTTATTGATTTTTCCAAGGCATTTGACTTGGTCAGCCATGAACTTCTCCTCACTAAACTTCACCTACTTGGACTTGACAGGCTCTCTGTTAGATGATTCAGAGCTATCTGCTCAACCGAACCTAAAAAGTCCTATGGAGAGGAACCAAGTCTAGTGCTAAACTGGTAATCTCCGGGTACCCTAGGGCTCGATCCTTGATCCCCTGTTATTTACTCTTTGTCAATGATATAGAGGGGGTTGGCAGGAGGAACAACCCATCCTCTATGCAGATGACACTTGTCTACTGCAGTGATCCGCTTCCTAGCGTAATCAGCGGCAACATCCAGGCTGGTCTTGCTGCACTGGAAGCCTGAGTCTCCGCAAAACTCAAACTCACTTATAATGAATGAAGAAAAACAAAGGCAGTCCTCTTTGGTCCAGATGCCTTGGCTCAGACCGTCATGGTATCTTGCAGCTTCATACTGCCCAAAGGAAGAGAATAGATGTCACAGACAAGATCAAGTACCTCGGAGTCCTGCTTGATCAGGTGATGAACTTCCAGCCTCATATTGACTCTGTTGTTAAGTCCACCCACCAGAAGTTAGGACTTCTTTATAGGCTGGGTGACTCTCTTTCTCTCGAGGCTCGTTGCACCATATCTAACTGCACCCTACCCCTCCCTCCTTTATGGAGCTCCCTGTTACATTCCCTAAGGAGGGCAAACAAAAGCTTACTACACTCTACCACAGGGTGGCTCATTTCATCACCAGCTTCCCCCAAGAAGGCACCACTGCGGAGTTCTTGCTGATCTCCACTGGCCTTCTATGCAACAAACTAGCCTACTCCTCCTTGAGCCTAACCTTCAAATTTACCACTGTTGGCCCTCCTCCTCACCTGCCTGGGCTGCGAAATCCCAAAGTCCGGGCTGGAGCCTGAGATCCTCCACTGGCCATCCCCTAGACATCCCCTGTCCGAAATAACTATGGCAAGCGCTCCTTTAGGTACGCTGCCCACATTTATGGAACCTTCTCCTGTTGACTTGGCTAATTGTTGCACTATTCAGGGTTTTAAGTCGGGCCTGAAAGTATACCTGCTAGAGCTTAGTCTCTGTGGCTGTAACCACTAGCCCAGAACTTAGTCTTGGTGGCTGAAACTTGCTTGTCCCATGGCAGTCAGCCCACGGGTGGCAATATATCCTGCATATTGCTGTTACCACCTCTCCCTAAAGCATGGCTGGTTAAGATGTCATATACCTGATTTATTTGCTGTTATTATGTGTATGTAACTGACATGCTCTGTATATCCTATCCAATGTATACTCCAGCTAGTGTGAACTCCTACCAATGTATGTACTACTATGTACTCCTGCCAGTATATGTAATCATTGTTCAAACTAATCCAGGTCACTCCTGAAAAAGGGACCTCTGGTCTCAGTGAGCTTACCTGGTTATCAAAATCTAAATAAATAAATAAATAATAAATCCCTGGTAGTCCAGTGTCCCTCCTCCATGATCCCCAAGAACTTGTCAAATCCTTGGTAGTCGGTACCTCTCACCCAGTCTCCATTATATGAATCATACCTCCTCTCCAGTTCACCCACTCGCACTCTCCCCTCTCTGTCCTCTCCCCAAAGAGTCGTCCATGATCTGCTGTCAAATCCAGATGGCAGATGGAACAGGCCCTCCACATACCACCTCAACTGGCTGCCATCTGATAACAGGAAGTGAGTGTGTGCAGAAAGAAGACACTGCTGTTTCTACATATACTCACTCTCAGTTTTATGTCACCAAATACAAAGTGCAGTAAAATAAATTACTATCAAATCAGAGCAATTACTGTCCCCCCACGAATGCTGGTGGTGACCCTGCCAAACTAAGGCTAGTGCTACACAGCATTGAATGAGGATTCTGGTTCTGAAATGTCATCCTGGATCACCTAGCACACAAGTGGAAAATGGCACTGATCTGCTGCTGGCATGTTTCTCTGTCTTGCTCTCATTGATGGGGAGGGCTGAACTGCTGTGTTCCAGGCCGCATCATTCACATGCATAAACTTATCAGACTCCAAAGGTCAGTAGTTTTTTTTTGCTTACATTTGGCCTTCAGACTGAAGTTGAAATGCAAACAATGTCAGCAGGAATAAATATTTATTGAACCATTTATTAACACAATCTGTGGCATGCTTAGAAATGCTTTTGCTCCCAGTGGCCTGTTTCTCATGTCACACCACTTTGTTGGAAGATGTGCCTTCCCCGCTTAACTGTATTGATTGAGAAATCTGATGCACTAAACTAGAAAAAGAGTGTGTTTGTTCTTCAGTGTGACAGCCACTACTATCTTATGATCTCAGTGTTTACATACAACAAATCCACTGATCCAAACTGCTGTTAATCAAGGCAGCATTTTGAGTCACAAAATAACATTGGTGGATCACACGTTGTGATATGAATATGCTTATTTTAAGCTTTGCATAAAAAGTAAGATTTTAATTAGAAACACATCAATTTAAACTTCTTCTGAATTCTGGCACCACCTTAGCCCATTTGATGATGATTATGCCATGTGTTACCTTCTATACCTTCTGCCATGAGACCCCAAATCCTTTTTGCCAGAATAATCCAGTGCTATCTTAGTGAGGGTTTTTGCCTGCAACCTTTAAAAGTATGTGCTGAAACCTCTCCTGAAAAAATCAATCTTCGATCCGGATGTGCTGGCCAATTATTGATTCATTTCAAACTTGGCCTTTTTGGGCAAAGTTATCAAGAAAGAGGTGGTAGTACAGGTTAAAGGGATAGGAAACAGTTTTTTTTACACCTCTAGATGCCCTCCTGTTGTCCCTTTAGTATCTATCCAACATTCTGATATGTTTTTGACCTTTTTAAATTGAATATTCAAATTTTTGCCTTGGTAACTACCCTAAGTCCTTCTCTCTCAACAGTTTCTGCTCTCTTTTCATACTGCCCGAACATTCTGTTACATCAATAACTCATTCCAGGCCAGTCGGATGAATAGCATGTAATGGGAGCTACTGATGTCATAGAATGTTGTAGAAATAGGATAAGAAAAGCAGCATATGGTGTAGGAGTGTAGCTCTGAGGGCACCCAAAGCTTGATTATTAATTGAGAAAAACTGGTAAAGCATATCAGAATGCACAATTGACATGGAAAAGGAAGATGAAAGAGCAGTTAACTATGTAAAATTATTTCCTATCGCTTTAAAGGAGAAGTGCCTTGAATCTGCAAGCCTATGTTTTCTGTAGAAGCTGAGATTTTAATACTGTTTCATATTCTGAGTTTGTTCCATCTGTAGCCTTTTAGTAAATTCACTGGTGTTTCTGCTTACACTCTAGTGGGCAGTACCATTTTTGAACTGTATGATGTATGTGATATCCTTGTTACAGAACTTGCATTGATTTCACAATGTATTCATGTTCTGCTCTGGCACTCTGTGGCACAAAGGAACATACACTACATAACACAGTTCTAAACGGCACTTAAAGGCTGTGTGTTGTCAAAACACCCACCCCATGATTAAAAGGTCAGTAAAGGTGGAACAATAACAGAAAGGGATCAAATATATAAAAAAGCATCTACTGGGAAAAATGACTTACAGGTTCAGCGCAGTTCTCTTTTAAAACTAGTCTCAAATATTTTAACATCATTGAGCCTTTTCAGTCAAGGGTCAGGCCATGCCACAACACAGAGACTGTGCTCATCAAGGTGTTCAATGGCTTTCTCCTTCTGAGAGATATTGAGGGCACTCTATCATTGTTTACCTTGACCTCTTGCAGGCATTTGACACCACGGACCATGGGGAATTGATGGAAGATCTTGAGGAATAAGGAGAACTTACTAGAACAGCCTTAGAGTGGAACTAAAGTAACAAGCATTTGTCAATGCCGAATGTTGTCTCGCTGGCATTGGCTTTGGTAGTGCCAGAGGTAGAGATGCAAAATAGGAATGGCAGTGAAGTATTGAAGGATGCCAACCTCCCTCACCCTGTAAAGAGCAACAGGCATTGGGGTGTGCCTTTTGGGTCATCAGTTATAACGTTCATGCCATTGTGCGTTTACCCTACCCTGTAGACACTGACAAGTGCCATGATGTGCTTTGGGGTCTTTGGGCATTATACTTACCCCATTTCATAAGGAAATACACTGACGAAGGTGCAGTATAGGAGAATGGAGTGAGTCTTGTGGTGAACAGTGCAAGGCACACCACGATGCCTGCCAGAGGCTGCAGGGTGGGGTGGAGTGCAATGGCATGAGAATTACATGCAGTGATACCAAGTCACAGCCCTGACACCTGTTGGTCTGTACTGAGCGGGTGCTACAATTGGAAACCCCTAACACCATAGGGGTGCAGTGGTATTTTCACTCCAGATTTTCAACATGGGCTGTTTGTGAGGCCAGCTCATGAGAAGCGGCACAATCAGTTTGTAAACTGAAAGGTGGTTTTGGCAGCTATGCCATTTGGCAACACGGGACAAAACACATTTTAGGCAGGATGTGAGAATAGCAACTGTATTGTTCATGAGGAAGCATATAAAATGGCAACGTTGAAAATCTGGAGTGAAAATGTGAAAATTGGTGAAGTCATTAGCATGCAGAGCAATTGCGCAACACGTCCGTAACCCATTTATTTGTGGGAGCTTGTTAGCCACATTTTAACATAGGCATTTTGGGACCTCCCTCATGAACAGTGATGCTGTGATTTTGTTAATCAGTCCCAAAATTTGATGTCCCACAGCAACCACGCCATTGTGGGCCACAGGTGTAGAAACACATTTTGGGCAGGATGTGAAGAATGACAGCTGTACTGTTGATGAGGTGTGAAAAAATGCCAGTGTTGAAAATGTGGCGTGAAAATATTGCAAATTTGCGAAGTTACAAGGTGTGTGAAAACTGTGCAATGCATGCTTGCAACACCGTCATTTTATGGACTTTTGGCAAATTTTCAACATAGGCATTTTAGGACCTCTGCTCATGAACAGCATCACTGTCATTTCCTCACACTGTGCTGAAAACCGATTTAGATAGCGATCGTGCACTTCTGCACCGGACATGCGAAATACATTTCGACCAGGATATGTAAAGATGACAGCTGTACTGTTCATAAGGAGGTGTGGAAAATGCCAATTTTGAAAATCTGGAGTGAACATATTACAAATTCACGAGTTAGGAGCATGCATGCAAACGCGCAACACACACTTAGAAAACATTCATTTTATGGACTTTCATCACCAAATTTTCAACATAGGCATTTTAGGACCTCTGCTAATGAACAGTGTCACTGTCATTTTCATAATGTGTCTCAAACACGGATTTCCACAGCAACGTGTATTCTGCCGAACTGCAAAATACATTTCGCCAGGATGTGAAAAATGACAGCTATACTCTTCATAGGAGGTGCAGAACAATGGCAATGTTGAAAATCTAGAGTGAAAATATTATACTTTTTATGCAATCCTTTACTTATATGCTGCAAACCGCGCGAACGCGACGCCAGAATACGGTTATTTTATGGAGTATCATCACCAATTCTTTTCAACATAGGCATTTTAGGACCTCTGCTCATGAACAGTGTCACTGTCATTTTGTAATCTGTCCCAAACACTGATTTCCCACAGCTACTATGCTATTCTGCACCGGAAGTGCGAAAACACATTTTGGCCAGGATGTGAAAATGACAGCTGTACTGTTCACAAGGAGGTGTAAAATGCCAATGTTAAAAATCTGGCATGAAAATATTGCAAATTGCTGGTTACAAGAGAGTGCTAGCAACTGCACAATGCATGCTCATGAAACAGTCATTTTCTGGATTTTTCCATGAAATTTGTAACATAGGCTTTTTGAGAGCCCACCTCATGAACACTGGCACTGTCATTTCATTAATCAGTCCTGAAAGGTGATTCTGCACAGTGACCGCGAAATCACCTTTTGGCTGATATAACGCCATGACAGTGACATAATTCATGAGGAGGGGTCCTAAAATCCACATTGAAAATTTGGTACCAAAATTTCAAAATGCCCAAGATATGCATCAAAGTTGAAAAACCTATTCATTCCATTAAACAGCTTACCTGCATTTCCTCAGTTTGCGGTTGGCTTTGAAGAGTGCAGACGTGTTCCCGGTCCATGGAAGATTGTCGCACCAGACCCAGAGGTAAGTATGGGGGTGGGAAGGCAGGATGCGCTGTGGGTGCGGGTTGTGGGGGCAGAGAGACCATCAGAGAAACCGTTTTGTTTTACAGGTTTAAAAAAAAAAAAAGACGCTAGGGACTGTTTCCATTTTCAGGTGGATTTGGCATGCTGGGGTGGGCTTCCAGCATGCCACCTCAGTGTTTGTGGGGGTGCTTTTGCTGATGAGGGATTGGGCACCCCGCCACTACATAACAATTGGGTGGTATGAAGCCAAGGGGATTGGGCACCTCCCTTGGCAATCAACAAAAGGGGACACATTATGCCAACGGAGTGGGCTCGTCAGCATTGTGACAAGCAACAGCGGCGGCAGTCACTGCCGCCATGTTGCCTGCACCAAGGGAGGCGTAATGGTCACACTGCATGAGAGCTTTGTTCTCATTGCAGCAGACTTTTTCTTTGTTGTGGTGGCTACATTAGGCATGCATGAGGTCAGTGCCTCCTGCTGCCTTATTGGGGAATGAGGGACGCACCTTCTGATGCATGCCCTGCATCTGCCCAACAGTGACCACGCCTCCAGGTCTGCTACTATTTAATATATTTGCTGACAAGCGCCGAGCCAACATAAAATGTACAAAAAATAACATTGTGCAGAGTGTTGTGATTTGTAGGTGTACTCCTACTAGTCCTTCCATTTGTTTGCTGAATGGAGTTTTTCTAAATTTGTTTGCTTGTTTTATGGCCCTTGGGGATCTCCCGTTGGCATTTTTATGAGTCTTACAATGCCTCCACTCCCATGTGACAGCGATGGTACCCAGGACCATTGATTCGGAGAGTAGCAAGTGCTGCAGCAGCAATCTACTCTCAGGAGCCTGATATTCTGACTACAACTAAATAACTCTGTCTAATACAAACTTTCTGTTTTTAGGTATGTGTAGGTCTAGTCATCAGAAGTGAATGTTTTGTTTTTTAAGCTTTTCATTTCATCAAACTACATACAACCATTAACCAGCATTTGCCAGTGACAAATGTTTGCATGGATGGTGTGTGTGTGTGTGTGTCAGGCATGCATAGTGAGATGAATAATTTGTGGTGGATTCTGACCTCCTACTAACTGTAGGTCTATGTCTGTGTTGTAATTTAAAACTGTCAGACTAATCTACTTGTCCAGACTCAGTGTATAGGCCTATCAGGCCTCAATATACACTTCCGCCTTGTAGAGTGAAAGCTCAAGGTGTCGTGACAGCATCAGAACATTGCTCTGTCCCTCCCAGGCTGGGACCAGTATTGCATGCTGCAGCACCTTTCACCACCCATTGCCCATTCAGACAGTTTACTGAGCTCGCATCCAAACTCAGGTCACTGAGACGGGAAGGTAATGTGTTATTTTCTAATTTTTGTGACAGTTTGGACATTTTAACATAGTTCTTTATGACCCCTCCTCGAACATGACAGATGTCATTTATAGAATACTGACGAAATGTCATTTCATGCCACAAGTGGGGAATCACATTTTGTCCAGGATTCAAACTAGGGCTGGGAGAACTGTGAAGTTCTGACCCTTATGAAATAAGAACTGGAACATGGTGAAGTCCTGATTAGTCCTGATTTATTGACAAATGTTTGAAAGAAATGCAAAAATGCATAAAGTGGCCAAAGTCGGTCACATTTGTCAAAGAGGCCCAAAGGAAATAATTTAATGGATTATTTGTATAAAAATCAATGTAACACTGCTAAATAAAAAGCAATCACTCACTACTATCTCCTTCACGGTTTAGCTGTAATGGTGGCATATCCTGCTTGGGTCCGTGACATGAGTGTGCTGGAAAGAGTCAGAGAGAGAGAGAGAGAGACAGAGACAGACAGACAGATGCAAATACCTGTATCGTTAGTATTCTAACCTGTAAAAACAAGATCCTCTAACTAATGTGATGTCCTTCTGATGACTCCCACCCACACCCACAGGCCAGGGACACATTTACTGTTGTGACTTGTGACTGTACACAGCACAGCAGTCTACACCACTTCCTTCCAAGATTACCTGACTGACTCCTACAGTGCAGTTACTGTTAAGTGACTAAATTCAGCAACTGTTAAGTGTGCCTCAGAATTTGAATTAGAGATGCAGACGATCGGGTGCATAGCTATACGCAGCACAGTCTCACATTAGGGTTGGTAAATGCTTATACGTAATGTAACGTGATATACTATTAAACTAATGATAAGGCAGAAAATGGGGAATGAGTGATGATGCTGATGACTCTTGTGTAGTTGTACTTTACTTGTGTTGATCTGAATAAACTGGCAAAATGGTCAAAAAGAGTGGCAAATGGGGTATAATGCAAGAAGTTCAAGATCATGCACATAGGGAAGAGAAACCCTGAAGCCATCTATAGGTTGGGAGGAGTTGCTGGCAATCACAAGGAAGAAAGAGACTACGGCATCATCATCACAGATGACCTGAAATCATCCAAGTAGACCACTAAAGCAGTAGGTAAAGCTAGAGAGATGTTGGGGTGTATTAGTAGGGTATCGCAAGTCATAAGAGGGAGGTAATAATCCTTTTTACAAGGCACTGGTTAGGGCTCCCATCTGGAGTACTGCATGTACTGAGGCCGCACTGCACAAGGACATTAACAAAATGGAGGCGGTCCAGAGAAGGGCTACCAAATGGTGCAGGGACAGCATCAGAAAACATATGAGGACAGATTAATGAAGCTCAATATGTATACCCTAGAGCAAAGAAGGAAGAGAGGTGATATGATCAAAACATTCAAACATCTTAAGGGCATTAAGAAGGTGAAAGAGTCTAACATGTTTCAATATAAGAAAAATAGCAGGACAAGAGGACACAGGATGAGATTAAAGGGAGGCCGATTAAGGGTAATGTGGAGGAAGTTCTTTTCACAGAAAGGCTGGTGAATGCATGCAACAGCCTACCCTCAGGAAGTGGTGGATGTGGAATACAGTGCAGGACTTCAAACAGGCATGGATAGGCATAAGGGAGCAATACAGATGGGTATGAATAGATAGGCCATTGATAGAGTACAGGCCTATGGCACATTCATAAGGTAGAAAAATGGAAAGACTGGATGGACCTTGAAGTCCTTATCTGCCGTCAACCTCTATGTTTCTATGTTTGTAGTGTAAACAGCCTGCTACAAATCACAAAGTCAGATTTTATCCCCTGGGCCACCCACAGCCAGCAGCACAGATGCATCAACTTGTATGTTGTTTGTCTGAACAGTATTTTTTTTAATACATGAAATCATGAATAAATGTTAAAAGTGATCATGACCGGATGGCACAAGTCAAAGATTTATTTTGCCAACCTGATGCCCTTGCTCTATATGCACACAGCCACACTGAAGCCAGACAAAACATTTTTATTTGGGATTTCTGGGACTGTAACATTTATCGTAGGCCCCCTGTAGTCTGTCTGTCTCCTCTGAGCAGCACAAGTCAAAGATTTATTTTGCCAGTCTGCTGCCTTGCCCTGTACACACAGCCATACTGAAGCCAGGAGAAAACAAATTATTTGGGATTTCTGGGACTGTTACCTTTCTTGTGGGCCCCTGCAGTCTCTCTCTCTCTCTCTCTCTCTCTCCTCTGGATGGCACAAGTCAAAGATTTATTTTGCTAGCCTGCTGTCTTGCCCTGCACACACAGCCACACTGATGTCAGGAAATTTTTTATTTGGGATTTATTGGACTGTTACATTTCTCATGGGCCCCCTGCAGTCTCTTTTCTCCTTCTGGACAAAATTGTGAATGAACGTTAACAAGTGATTGTGATTCGTGAATCAATGGCACAAGTCAAAGATTTATTTTGCCAGCCTGCTGCCCTTGCTCTGTACACACAGCCAGACAGAAAAGTCAGGAAAAAATGATTTGGGATTTCTGGGACTGTTACATTTCTTGTAGGCCCCCTGCAGTCTCTCTCTCTCTCTCCCCCTGATGTCAGCAGTCAAAGATATATTTTGCCAGCCTGCTGCCCTTGCCCTATACACACAGCCACACTGAAGCCAGGAAAGAAATATATTTGGGATTTTCTGTAACTGTCAAATTTCTTGGGCCCCAGTAGTCTCTCCCTCTCACCTCTGGATCTGGAATAACACAAGTCAAATATTTTGACAGCCTTCCCTTGCTCATGTACACAGCTACACTGTCTGAGGTCAAAAAGAAAAAACATTCAGGATTTTCTGTAACTATAAAATTTCTCTTGGTTCCAGTAGTCTCTCCTCTGTCCTCTGGATCGGAATGGCACAAGTCAAAGATTTTGCCAGCCTGCCCTTGCTCATGTACACAGCTCCAGAAGCAAATGGTTTGAAACCTTTATTGGAGCAACAAAGATGTTAATTATGAGTATAAGTTCTAAATTTATTGAAATACACTGACCGGATATCTGATTTCCTCAGTTTTTGGCCCATATTGAAGAGTGAAGATGTGTCTCCGGTCCAGAAAAGATTACATTGTTGGACCCCAGTAGATAAGTAAGGGTAGATGGATGATGGGTGGTGGGTACTGAGTCGGGAGCTGGGTAATGGTGGTGGAGGGGTTGCAGCGGCAACAGACATTGATTAACAATTTTCTTTTTACAGGGGTTTGAAAGAATAAGGAAGACTACTTAAGGATGATTTTTGTTATTTCAGGTCCATCCGCCACAGTCCCTCACTCAGTTCTGGCAGTTAGTCTACAAGAGCATGACTTGGGGCTCTAGCACCTACTACTGTAGGCTGCTTCTGCCCAGCGGATGCCAACACCACCACTCTCACCACCTGTCTATCACAGAGGAAGGACTTCCACTGTCACCACCTGTCAATGGCACAAACAAGCGATGAAATTATTGAGAAGACCGAGCTTATTGAAGGCTACTCTGGCTCGCCCAGGTATACCATCTTCATTGAAAAGGAGCAACAAAGTGCTCTGAAAGTTCTGGGTGGAAGACAGACTCCAAAGTGTTTCCTACCCTAGTGCTGCTACTGCTACAGTTGGGCAGATGTATGCAAATGAAAGGAGCCAGCCACTCTGTGAATGGAGCTGTTGGCTTTTTCAACTATGAGACATTTCTGGACTGCTAACAGACAACTGTCACAATCAGCCTTGTTGATCATTTGGCTGGCACGGCTAAGCCTACTGCAGCCTGAGTTACATTGGACCTGATGTGAAACACCTTGAAATGCAGTTCTTCATAACAACATATTTGCCGTGCCTGCATGCACATGCAAACATAAAAAGCACACATATCACCTGAGACTAAAAAATACAATATACTGTATATAGTGAAGATTGTAGCTGTTTCCTTATAGAGTAGCCCCTCCATTATCTCTCATGCATTTGTTGTCTGTAAATGCAACCTTCATTAGAGATCCTTGGACAAGGAGAGTTACTTAAAATCACACCTTTAGTACTGTAAACTTGACAAAAAAAAGCAGTTCTTCTTAAATGAATGATCCTGATGCATCACTATCATATAGACACTGTAGGAAAAGGAAGAGCCATAAAAATGTGAACATAGAGATTCCCAGGGACCATAAAACCTGCAAGCAAATTTAGAAAAACTTCTTTCAGCAAACAAAGGCAAGGAATTGCTAGGAGTATGTACACCTACAAATCAAAGCACACAGCACAACATATTTCTTTGTAAATTTTGACTTTAGTTTTCCTTAAATTGGTTTAAGTCAAACCTGTACGTCAGATGTCAGTGGGTTGTGATGTCTTCCTTCTCATCATGGCCTGCTGTCCTTAGCTGTGGGATTCTCAAGGGTCAGTTCTGTCCCCAGTGTTGCTCTCATTTTAGATGTTGCCTTTGGGACTGGTCATTAGATGGTACAGTGTGAGCTGTCACTGCTATGCAGATGATACTCATCTGTTCTTGTCCTTCATGCCCGACGAGCAAAATGCAGTTTCTTTGCTGGAACAATGTCTTCAAAATTGCTGACTGGATGGCCTCAAGCTGGCTGAGACTCATCCCTGCCAAATGGAGTTGTTGCTAGTAGAACCAGGTTCTTGTGGATCGGCAGGTCAAAGCTATGACATAGGATTGCCATCTTTATATGGCGTGACTTTATCTGATGTGGATAGCATAAAATCTAGACATCACACTGGACTCTTGATGGTCTCATGAACACCAGGGGCCAGATTTAAAAGGGTGACAGGGCTCCCATCAAATCAACCTCTGTGTACAATCCTTTATTGTTGGAGCTGCAGTATTCTAATTGCCACAACTGTACCTAATTTTACAATTACGGCACAATTGTGACATGTGACAGCTGCATCATGAAGCCTTTTCATCAGCCGACACTGACCTGGCACTCTCCCTCCACCTCTGTGGTGCGGTGATCTGAGACTGCCACCACCCACTTCACCCTCAGTCACATCAGGAAGCCTTTTCATCAGCCAGTGAGCCCCCTGACCATGCAGCACTCTCCCTCCATCCTCTGCCATGCAATGCTTTGTGACTGCCACCTTCCATTTCACCCTCAGCCACATCAGGAAGCCTTTCATCAGCCAGTGAGCCTCCTGAACAGGCACTCTCCTCCGCCTCTGTGTGCGGTGATCTGAGACTGCCACCACCCGCTCACCCTCAGTCACATCAGGAAGCTTTCATCAGCCAGTGAGCCTCCCTGAACGGGCAGTCTCCTCCTGCACTCTGTGGTGTGGCACTCTGAGACCGCCACTGCCTGCTTCACCCTCAGCCACACGAGAAAGCTTTTCATCAGTCAGTGAGCCCCCTGACCATGCACTCTCCTCCATCCTCTGCCATGCAACGCTCTGTGACTGCCGCCCATTTCACTCTCAGTCACATCAGAGCCTTTTCATCAGGTACGACCCTCAAAAGTGCCGGTGATTCAAATTCTTTGCACTCTTCCTCTCTCTGCTGACCTCCAATTTGCTGATTTCCTGGCTGGCACAGTCTGATCGGCTCCTGGAGAATCCACTGCCTGCGTAAAGCTCAGCCTTTTCTTTGACTGTATCTTATTTCTTTTTGTTAAAATTTTCTCATCTAGCTGCTGCTGTTTAATTTGATCTGTGTTAACATTCACTAGCAAGTATTATGATGATGTGCTGCTGCTGTTCTAACCAGACTTTTTTATACAGCATATCTGATGTTTATATCTCTGCAGTACTACCAATTAATTGTTGTATTTGTGTAACATTTTAAACTGCTTTTGTTAATCATTTTGTTAAGCTTTATCTCTACTGCCTTAGACCTCTCTCCATTTGCCTTCCTCTCCTCCTGTAACCACCCTAGCAGACTCAGCGCTGTTCTACCCTGCCCCTCACTCTCCTCTCTGCTAAGATCTTTGCTGTGCCCCGATTAGCTTTTCCTTCTTCTTCTCCTCCTGCTGCTTCTAGCTCCTCGCTGATCATCTGTCTACTATCTCTAGCTGTCCTCCGGATTCTGACCTAGCTTCTCTTATCACCTGTCCCTGAAGTGTCTGTCTACCCTGCCCCAAATTATATTAATCCCTTGCTCTTCTCCCACAGCCAGTGAGCCCCTGACTGGGCACTCTCCCTTCACCTTTGCGGTGTGGCACTTGAGACCACCACCACCCGCTTCACCTCAGCTGTATCAAGAAGCTTTTCATCAGGTATGACCCTTCAAAAAGCACCAGTGGTTCTAATTTTGGAGCTTCTCTCTCTCTCTCTCTCTCTCTCTGCTGACCTCCGATTGGTTGTTTTCCATCCAGGCGCAGTCTGATTGGCTCCTGGAGAATCCACTGCCTGCCACAAAGTTCAGCCTTTCTTATTGACTATGTCTTACTTTTTGTTAAAATTTTCCCACCCCCACCACTCCCCCATCACTCTTTAAATCCTCTAGCTGCACTCTAGGCTCCACCTTGAAGCACTGCCTGACTAATCGTAGTTACAGCTGTTATCCCACACTGGTGGTCAAGTCATAGTTCTCCTGAACAACTAACCTTAGGCTGTTACTAGCAGCATTTGTAATTCTGTAATACCTCACCTGGAGGCTGTTACTAGCTATATTTGTAGATTGGACAATAGGAAATTATTAGTAGCAGCACCACTCCCTTCCTCTACTACCGTTATTTCCACCTCACCTGTCACGCTCCCCATCTCATTGCAGCTTACTTCCCTCGGGTATGTCTCCTGCTTTGTTGCAGTTTACATCACTAATTATGACTCTGGCCTCTCACAGACTACTTATTACTATCCTCCTTGCACTCTGCCTCCTCTCCTCATTCTCACCCTGTTCAATCTCCTAATCTGCCTGTCCCCATCTGCCCCACAATGATCCACCATCCTGTCTATAACTCCGTAGTGACACCCTCACCAGTCCTCATTAGTTGGACGACTACCTCTTCCATCCCAGCACAACCCTCTACCAATACCAACCTACTTCACCTTGCTACATTTATTAAAATATCAGCCACCGCCCTCACACACATAATCTCTAACTAGATCTCCACCCTGGTATAAGAGTGTGAAATTTCACTCATGATCATTGCACTGCTGCTTTATCTCCAGTGACGCTAACTCCTAACCTGGGCCATGCCCAATGTTCTGTCCCAGCATCAACACCTGCAACTGCTGGCCCATCCTTAAACAACCCTCACCCTTCCCTGTGGCTCAAAAGTTTTACATTTAAATATGCCATCTCCCTAAATTAGATTTACTTCTGCCTCTAGCTGTTTCACTTGTTCTGACGTTACTCATCCTTTCAGAAACATGGCTTAATAACAAAATTGGTGACCTCTCCTTCCTTCCTGATACACTATATCCCAGCAAGACCATTCCACTAGGGAGGAAGAGTGGCAATATATCTCTTCGCCATACAATTTATCAACATCCTTTCCACTTCAGTCCCTAAAGCATATGAGGTATTGTCCAAAACTAACCCTTCCATACTCTGTACCTATTTATGTTGCTGGTGCTCATTGTTACCCTAGTCTCCCCTCCTCTGCTGTCATCGATCTTAGTACCATAGTTTCTCACACCCTTCAGGATGAAATATATAATGGGTGACTTCAACCAAAACTGGTTATCCGCCTCCCTTAATAAAGCATGTAATGATGTTAATGCCCTTAACTTATCACAACTCATTCTAGAGTCTATCCATATGAACCATAAGACTGGTAACCATTCCCTAATTGACTGGGCCCTCACATCCCACCCCAAAGGGTTATTAAATCTGACTTTCTACCTGATGCCCTGAGTGACACATGACCTTTTTGGCACACAAAATTCACAGGATTAAGGCCCCTCAAAAACTCTGAATTTCAGCTTGTTTAAATCTCTGAGCCTCGCCCTCCTTCACAACCTGGTCCACAAACTGGAATACAATACTATCATCAGACTGTATAGATGAAGCTTACAACTATTTCCATGGCAAATTTCTGTAGATTTGGAACATGCCCACTGCCGCTCCAGGGTTAGAGTTAGCCATCTCCCAAGGATCACCCTGAACTCTTGGCATGTCAAAGAGCCAGAGATCAAACTTGGAAATTTCCAAAGCCTCTAAGCTCCCTCAAGACTATGACAACTACCGCTCTCTACGTAATAGGTGCACTAAAGCTACTCATTTAGTTAAAGCAGAACATTTCTGCTCTACCTTCCAGTCCAACATTAATAAACCCTCCAAATTCTGGGAAGTTCTTTTTTCTTTGTTTATTATTTATTTTCTTTGTTAACCAGGCAAGGCCCACTAGGCACAGGTGCCTGTTTTCAGGAGTGACCTGGGAACACTGGGAGGTTCAGTGACTTGCTCAGAGTCACACAGTATGCAAGAGGAGGTTGTGGAATCAAACCCAGGTCTGTCTGCTGGATATACCAAGCCCATTCAAAGCTCATTACTGTAACCTCTAGGCTATACTGTCAGCCATACACTCAGTTATACACTCTCTTTTCTCCACCCTCTCCTTCAAATAAACATCACTCAAGTTGTTGATCATCTTAGTGTTGCTACTGAATTCAATTCTATTTCACCTCTTGTGCATTTGCTCCCTATCTTCCTTACCACCTCCTCCATGCTGACCCCTGCTTCCAGTCTAGCCTTTTTCATCTAGCTCTTTCTCCTTCTCAAAATTTCACTTGCAGCACCTTGACCACTGCGTGACCTTAACCTCCAAAAGCAGCTCACCTGATGGTTTGGACCCTAAGCTGCTATTTTTATCAGCTCCAGGTAACTTGGCTTCACTAGCAGATCTCAACCTCTCCTTCGCTACCACTACTATCCCTTCTGTTGGGAAGCATGCCACTGTTCTTCCACTGCCTAGGGTAGTGATCCTTTCACACCTGCTAACTATCACTCCAGTTCTCTCCTTCCTACCCTTGCTAAGCTCCAAGAACATCTGGTTCTCTCAACTCTTTTCCTATCTCTGATTCTAATTTTTCACCCCATTCCAATCTGTTTTCCAGAAGAACCATTCTACTACTACCTCCCTGCTTAGGCTCACTGACTCTATCCTCTTAGGGATGGACAGTGGCCAAATCACATCAGCCATCTTTGTCGATCTAGCAAAGGCTTTCAACATTGTCTCCCACATCCTTCTATTAAACTCTCTCTCAGCTGGCCTAACCAATTTGCTGCTAACTGGTTCAGATCCTACCTGGTAGGTAGGACCCAGTCAGTCAGAATAGTAGACCCACATCCTCACCTCTCTCTCCCATTTAGCACTGGCATATCTCAGGGATCCATTTTGGCCCTATCTTATTCTCCATATTTCTAAATGACCTTCCTCAGCCTGCTCATCCACCTCCATCCATATGTATGCTGATGATATGGTCCTCTTCACCTCAGGCCAGTCTCCTGTTGATGCTGAAACCAGACTTCAAATGACTTCAATAAGGTTCAGCACTGGTTTAGCTACCATCAACTGCCCCTTAATGCCAAGAAGACAGTCTCAATGACCTTTGGCACTAGGCAGAGGCTCTCTAGGCTACCCTCTCTGCCCGCCTTCCATATCCTTGATGGGACAATCCTTGAAGACACCTCATCCATTAGGTACTTGGGGTTTGGCTTGACCAATACCTCAACTTCTCTGGGCATGTGGATGCCATCCTGAAGAAACTGTGCCTCAAGCTTGGCGCATTATACAGGAACTGTAGCTGCCTCCAGCTACCAGCTAGATGTGAACTTGTCCAGAAGATGATCCTACCTATTTTGACTACTGTGATATAATCTGTAGTTAATACAAAAATCACACATGCCCCACAATGCAAAGCATCATGGGCTGCACATGCAAATCACTACAGAATGTTATGCTGGTCCAACTTTAAGCAGAATTGCATGGTGCCAAAAGGCCTCTCACACAGTTTGCAAAGGGTCCTACCAGGACTCATCAGTATGCCTCGCCTGTTTGACACCCCAGTGGAATGGACCAGCTACCCTTAAGGCAGTGTGCCTTGGATATAGTGTGGTGAACCCATTAAAATAAAAAACTATTTAAAGACAAAGAACCTCTGTGCGCAAACACTGAGGCAAGGGTTACCCTAAAGGGCATTTGGCTGGGAAGCCAAGTTTCAAGAAAATACAAAATCACACATGCCCCCACAGTACAAAGCATCATGGAGCTGCATATGCAAATCACCACAGAATGTTATGCTGGTCCAACTTTAAGCAAGTGCATGGTGCCGAAAGGCCTCTCTAACACACAGTTTGCAAAGGGTGCTAACAGAAGACATAGACATGTGTTTCGTCCTACCAGGACTCATCAGTATGCCTCGTCTGTTTGACACCCCAGTGGAATGGACCAGCTACCCTTAAGGCAGTGTGCCTTGGATATAATGGTGAACCCATTAAAATAAAAAAACTATTTAAAGACAAAGAACCTCTGTGCACAGACACTGAGGCAAGGGTTACCCTAAAGGGCATTTGGCTGGGAAGCCAAGTTTTAGAACATACAAAATCACACATGCCCCACAATGCAAAGCATCATGGGCTGCTATATGCAAATCATCACAGAATGTTATGCTGGTCCAACTTTAAGCAGAATTGCATGGTGCCGAAAGGCCTCTCACACAGTTTGCAAAGGTGCTAACAGAAGACATAGACACGTGTTTCATTCTACCAGGACCTACTAGTATGCCCTGCCTGTTTGACACCCCAGTGGAATGGACCAGCTACCTTAAGGCAGTGTGCCTTGATATATTGTGGTGAACCCTGCTCCCAAGTTTTCCTTAACTCTCTTGGATACCCTTTTAATTCCTTCTGTTGCTTTGCTCTGGACTCCTCCTCTCTCACTCACTGTAATCTCTACCACTCCCTGGATTTTACTCTTTAGAGACTTGCCACCACATCCTTGCACCAAACTCTGATCTAAATTTTGGTTTGAATGCTTCCATATCTTACTTCCTCACTATCCATCCCACACTTTCCTGCCCACTCCCATAGATCTTATGATTCCTGCTTAATGGGAGCTCCTCATTGGTCAACCACTGTAGGCCAGATGGTCTTCTTGTATCACTTCCTAAAGTATGGAACATTCCTCCTCACCAGATTTGCCACTCATCTTCCCCACTCCATCTCCTTAGCACTACATAACTTCCTCTTGTTAATTCCACCTGCAGCTAATTTTCTGTTCTCCTGTTACCTTTACTCTACTCTCTCACCTTCTAGCTAGCTCAATTGTAATCTATCTCCCTTGTGTTTGTTAACAATCTATATACTTTTTAATAGTGCACTTATAATGTACATTACCTTCTATAATCTTCAGCACTGTTTACAATGTCATTTATCACTGTATAATTTGTATGAATGTGGTATGTACGATTTCCGTGTTATCCTCTCCCAGGGTGCACTGTGGACGAGCAACTTGTTGTTCAGTGTGCCCTTCCTGGTAAAACATTTCAATAAATAAATAAAATGTTACTTGCTTTATGGCAGCTTGCACCAAATCTCTAGCACAAGCTCCATTAAAATGGTCCCTATTATTGAAGCAAGCTAGATCACAAAAGATGATCTAGGAAGTGTCAGTTGCCTACAAGAGATAGAAAATCCCTTTAGATTGCAGCAAGCCTGGTGCACCATATCTTTGCTGAACCTAGGGCTTTATCAGTCTCAAACGCTTCATAGAAATATAGAATTTGATGGCAGATAAGGACCACTTGGCTCACCTAGTCTACCCATCTCCCTACCTAATGGCTAAGCTGCAGATCTTAGTTAACTAACAGCCTATTTCTTCCTACTCCCCACTAGAATTGCCTTATGCCTGTCCCATGCATTCTTGAATTCTCCCACTGTTTTTACTCCACTCCTCCTTAGGAAGGCTGTTCCATGTATTCACAACCCTCTCTGTGAAAAAATACTTTTCATATTACCTCTGAGCCACCCCCATCTATCTTCAAATTGTGCACCCTTTTTTGCACATCTTTTTCTGAAAGATGCTACCTCTTGGACTTTGTTGATTCCCTTGAGGTAGTTGAAAGTTTTATCATGTCCCCCTCCTCAAGGGTATACATATTAAGCTCCTTTATTCTCTCTTCATATGTCCTCTGGTGTAGACCATGCACCATTTTAGTTTCCTCCTCTGGACAGCCTCCATCCTGTCTATGTCCTTGTGGAGATGGGGTCTCCAGAACTGCACAGTACTCCAGATAGTGTCTCACAAACTGTATGTACAGAGGGATAACAACTTCTTGTTTTCTACTGGTGATGCTGGGTTATAGCAGATGAGATCATACCCTCAGCTTTTGTCACTGAAATGAGGTACACAGACACTCAGTATGAGGGACAATGTGAGAAACCGCCCTCAAAAATGAGGGATGTATCAGCAAGCAAGATGATGCAAACTCAGAACACCGTGAGAAGCAGTAGTTTGATGTGCTCAGTGTATAATTTTGCTTTAGCATCACAGAATGTTAAGAATGTCTGCTTTAAAGTCTGAGTTTACAGCATTCCTCTGTGTGGGCAACATGTTTTCAGTGTGGGACAGAGCACTTCTGAAGGGTAAAATAAGGTACGCTATTCATAATGAGGGACAGCTGAGAGCTATGGATGGGAAACACTTTTACAATATTTTAATGGCTTCTACATCTAAAGCCATCACTTGTAAATGGTTTGATCAGAACATCGCCACAAATGACAGACTGGTTGAGCATGTGCAATGGCATCTGGGAGCAAATAAATGACCTACACAAACTTTGAAAAGAGAAGCATAATATTGGCCCCACTTTTCCCATTACAATACAAAGCACACGTACTAAACAAAGACATGTGAGTACCTATATTTTCCTTCTCAGGCCCTCGTAGGTTTACATTTCAAAGCAGTCTAGTCACTGTTGTCCCTTTAGTCTAGTTATATATACCTAATCTTGATGACAACAGTTGAAAAATCTGCTGTGGTATATTGTTGGGTTTGGTGTTATGCTACATGTTATGCTCACTTATCCTGTTGGAGGTCAGTTGCCTACATCATCACTGTAGTTTCTAGTTATTAATTGTTACAAGACATACAAAAATATGTTTTTCTGTGGTGTATTTTACATGTACCTGTTCATCGCTGAATTGCTTTTCTTTTCAAAATCAGTAAAACATTTTATGTTAAAGTCAACACAAAGTACAGGAGGACGGCACCTTGACTACGAATCTATTGTAAATGCAAGGCAAGACAAGGTACCATTTATTTATATGGCACCCATTCCCTGAGGCTCTGGGGGCCAAACGACAAGAAAGTAGCAGGTCATAAAAACAAAATTAAATAATGGGTAGAATTCATAATCATAGATGAAAAGAAAATAATAAATAAATAATCACAGTATTAAAATATATATCAGGGTAACTCAAACGGTCATGGGGAGATTTATTCCAGAAAGGCCAGGTGGAAGAGGTGGGCCTTTAGCCTCTGCTTGAACACCTCAATCAAGGGAGCCTTCTGGACTGCAGGTGGTAGCAGTTCCACAGGGTCAGCCTGGGTACGCTAAAGGCGATCTCCAGATGTTTTGAGTAAAACCCTGGGAATGTCCAGGAGGTCCCTCAATGAGGAGCAGAGGGAATGGACAGAAGTTGCAGGTTTCAGAAGCTCAGTTAGGCAGCTAGGACCCAGTCTGTAAAGGCCTTGAAGGTGAGCAAGCCCACATTGAAACAGACCCTTCACCTGACCTGCAGCCAGTGCAGTGCACACAGAACCAGGGTCACATGACTAGACCTAGACAGGCCAATCAATAACCGGGCTGCTGTATTCTGCACCAGCTGCAGTCTGTGGAGGGTTCCTCCCATGACCCTAAAGTACAGAAAGTTACAGTAGTCGAGCTTAGAGGTAACAAAGGCATGCACTAGAGTCGGCAGGTCTTCAGGTGGAATGAGGAGCTTGATCCTGGTGATATTGCTAAGTGGTAAAAACACTTTTGACAACAGACAATACCAGATCTTCGAGTGTCAGTCTGCTATCTAGGATTACACCAGTGTTGTGCACCTGGAAATCCACCAATGGAGTAGACCCTAGAAAAGACCTGTGTCTGCTCCAGGTAGCAACCCATCACATCCATGACCCAAACCTAGAATGAGCTTAATTTATGCTCCGTGCCATTGGAGTTTCTGTCATCCACACCTCATCCCTTTCTGTAAACTCACAGGCTGGGTAATAGAGGGATATGAACACTATTTTCTAGACTATAGATTGCAAATACAGTGCAGTAACAGTTTATCTTTTAACATGGTATTTCACAGTATAGAATGGTTGATTGTACTACTCATGGGGGTAGACTCTTATTATGTTATGATTAAAAGTGTATTACGGTATAGTGAGGTGCCCACAGGGACCCACTACACACCCCACCAGCCACTACTACTCCCCATCCCCCATGAGCACTATCTCCTCCTAGTTGCCTACAAATTCACAAGAAATTGGATTTACTACAGGTCACTTCTCCAAACCAGGAGTATACCCAGCAAACTGAGGCCCCCTCTCTTACCCTAACCCTTCATCTCCTGCTAACAGCTCTGTTGCTTCTTGGGTGATATCCAACTGAACCTGGGCCCAGGAATTGCAAACCTCTCAATATCCTCCTCCCAGGACCAGACCTGGCTGTCATCAAAGGGGTTGTGGACCACTCACATGAATATATGTAGCCTTTGCCGAAGATACATCAAGTTCAAGCGTGGCTTGACATATATAAACAAGACGTGCATAGCAGTCTCGGAGACCTGGCTAAAACCCCATGTCCTCGAGCACGTAAGTAGCTGCCTCAGGTATGTCCACTACAGAAAAGACAGAATAACTAAAGGGGGGCGGGTGCTCATCTATGCGAAGGACACCCTAATCTCCTCCCAGATCAGCACATGCTGCATAGCACGTACCGGAGATTGAATGAATCTTTATACAGTTCACCTTAGAAGTGTGTCAAGCACCTTACCATTGGGTGTATATAGCCCCCTAAAAATGCTATCCAATCACTGGAGACACTCACGAAAGCCCTAGCCATAGAGGTCACGCCTGAACTCCTCTTACTGGGGGACTTTAACCTGAACTGGGCCCAGGAGGCTAAGTCATCTATTAATGGCCTGCTGCATGAGGTAAATCTTGTCCAGATTATTACTGAACCTACCAGAATGAATCATAGAATGGGAAGGCACTCAACCATCAACTGGGCTCTGGTGTCAAACCTGAAGAATATTCAGTTGGCAGGCACTATGGCCGATGCCCTGAGTGACCACTCACCCATCTTCTGTGTCTGGAAGAACAGGGCAGATAGGATTCAACCTAGAATCCTCACAATGAGGGACTTCTCTAAATTCTGACCTGAGCAATATAATAACTTTCTCAGTAACATTGATTGGAGTCCGCCATGACACCTCCTTACCCTGGACGTGGCAGTCGCCTTCTTCCAGAAATCCCTCGAGGGCCTACGATCTCTTTGCTCCGGTGAAACCCATTTGTGTTACAGGCAGTTGCTACAAGTGGATCACCTCCCCTAAAGGCCCTGATGATCCACCTCAATAAAGCCCGAAAAAGTTCAAGAGCTCCACACTCTAGCTGACCTTGAGACCTACAGAGCTCTTAGAAACCAAAGTAAGCATGCTGTCAAACTGGCAAAAGGGCATATGTCAATCACCTACAGAAAACTAACCTAGGCAATCCGAGGTTATTCTGGTCTCACATCAACGAGCTGATAAAGGAACAGCAAGGCAGCCCAGGCCCTATAGAGGCATATGGGCAGTTACTGAATGATGGGACCCTCATTGCTGAGGTCCTTAATCACCATTTCACGAACCTGGATGATTACAAGGCTGGGCTCCCAGTGACCAAAAATGAGTCCCACATTCTGGAACCTCCTAACCTAGACCACCCATCTTTTCATCTGAGGTTAGCTAAGGTTAAAGAAGTCCTCACCTTTCTAAAATCCTTGAAAACAAGAGGATCAGGTGGACCTGATGGTATCCAAGCTAGACTACTCATGGACGGTGCTCCAGCACTCACAAGGCCTCTTACCTGGCTCATAAACAGGTCCTTATAGAAGGACTGTCCAGAGCTGTGGAAACACACTCATGTGGTCCCTATTCACAAGGGTGGGCTCATGGAACCCATTGGCAAATACAGGCCAATCTCCCGGCTTTGCACCCTTGCAAAAATCCAGGAAAAATTGGTGTACACTCAACTTCATGAATACTTAGAGGGACACAGGCTTTTTCCCAGCTCAACATGGGTTCAGAGCAGCATGAGACAGACACCACTCTAACTAAGTTCTCAGGAGATGTGCTTAGGAACTTGACTCAGGGTCCAACACAGGTGTGGTTTTCATCGACCTTTCCAAGGCCTTCACTTGGTCGACCACAGACCCTACATCAAAAACTGTGCAACATAGGCCTGACACTCATGCTCTCAGGTGGTTTGAAAGCTACCTTACTGGTCACCTCAGAGTATCAAGTGGAAGGACAAGATCTCTGATCCACTGCCCTTAAGGAGGGGTACCACAAGAGTCCATACTGGTCCCCTCCTGTTATCCTTGTTTATAAATGATCTGCACAACCACTGTGGGAGCAGTAATGTCATCCAGTATGCTGATGATGCCTTGATTTACAGATCCTCTGACAACCTGGATGACCTTGGTCCATCGCTCCAAGAGGACCTTCTCACTATGGAGGACTGGCTTACTAAGAATAAAATGGTCCTTAATACTACCAAAACCAAGACCATGTTGTTCGGACCCAGATCCCTTGGCCAAAACAGAACACAACACCTACAACTCACTTCCAGGACGGGTAACAAACTTGAAGTGGTTGCCTCCACAAAAATACACTTGGCCTTACTTTGGACCAAGGTTCCACCCTAAAACAATATATTGACCAAGTCACCAAAGTCATTCATGGTAAACTTGGTACACTCTATTGTCTCAAGGATCAGTTGATCCCTGAAAGCCAGGACTGCCATTCTTCATGTGTCCTACTCTCAACACTCACCTATGCTGCCCCAATACTTCAGGGAATGGCCAAGCTTGAGTTCAGTTAAATTACAGGTCTTGTACAACAAGGTGGTCCATTTCGCTACTCAGTCCCACTCTAGGAGCCACACCAGATTCTTTAGCACTACTCAGCTGGCCATCGCTTGAAGCCCATCTCAGGTACCCAGTGCTCTGCCTAGCACACAAGCTAATAAGCTCAACACCTCCCCAAGCCTTGCAGGGCTCATAACTGCCAAGCAAAATCTTCACAACCTATGGACCTCAGGCCAAACTCTTCTCAAAGTCCCTAGGATAAAGACCAAGACAGGGGCATGTCCTTTTCCCACACTGCCCCTTCTCTATAGAACAACCTTCCTCCTGAGGTTCAGGAAGCTCCATCACCTGTGAGCTTCCAACAAGACTCAGGCACATATGCTTGCCACGAGTCAATGCCAGTGCTATGTTACCTGACACTTCCACATCACCCTCCTGCCTGAGCACTTACATCACTACTACCTGAGCTGGGAGCCCTAACCCTTCTCTACTGGCTCTCCTCCCAAAATATTCTACTCGGTACTAGACCCGGTATGGCTCTGGCTCTCCTATATTGATTCACTTTACTAATCAATGTAACCTGCTATGTAATATGTCATTGCTAGGTATATATGTTAACATGTCACATGCTATAAGCTACATCTGTACTAACTGTCTATCCTACAAGTCCTGAAACTCCCAGGTCGCCCCTGAAAAGGGACCTCCGGGGCCCAGTGGGCCTACCTGGTCATCAAAATTCAATAAATAAATAAATAAATATTGGTACTGTATTTGTATACCATGCACCATGATTTTGAAGATTCAAAAATACCAAAACTTTGGAACCTTTAAAGCTAGGAACATAATTATTTTTAAATGAAATACTGGAATCAGATTGCCATAAATACTTCCTAATAATACTGTGTTCCTGTGATGGTATGTCTTGATATAAATTATGTTATGATTAAAAGTGTATTACGGTATAGTGAGGTGCATAGTCACAGACACTGAAAAAAAAATCTACATTAATGCCTCTACTAGGTGAGCACAAAGCATATAAAGTAGGAAACGAAAAGGTGGGCAAAAAGTCACTAGGTCATGACTAGTCTGTGGTGTGGTGTTTCTCTGGGTTTGAATGATCATGTAACACTAAGTTGGTGTTTCAGCACAACAATGCTTGGATAGAGGGTACCAATATTACTATACTGCCAGCACTGCATTGTATTATAGTCCAAATCCCAAAGAACACCGCACTGCAGATTTACCAAGAGTTCCATTGACTTTTACCTCTAATTTTTCATTTCACTACTTTTTACACCTTTTTTTTTTTACTAGCCCTAATAGAGCTTTCATGTAAGGTTTTGTATGGCAGCCCTGAATATAAAAACTACTAACAAAAAGCAAAATGCAATAAAATGAATAAAGCAACAATCAATAAAATGATATGCAAAAAAAAAAAAAAGGCAACAAAACTAAAAGTAGAGCATGATGCCACCACAATAAAGTAGAACAAAAATAAATGTAAGGCTCAACCAAAAGAAAATAATAAAAAATCAAATGCAAACCTAAACAGTAAAGTGCATCTTCAATGATTAAGTATAAGCACAAATAAAATGAATGTAAACAACGTTTAGTACAACTAAATATTACAGTGAATGCAAAAAGACACATAGCACAACTAAAAAGTGAATGCAAAGACACATAGCACAACTAAAAAGTGAATGCAAGAGACATAGCACTACTAAAACGTGAAAAGACACATAGCACAACTAAAAAGTGAAAAGACACATAGCACAACTAAAAAGTGAATGCAAACAAAGACACATAGCACAACTAAAAAGTGAATGCAGACACATAGTACAACTAAAATGTGAATGCGGGGCACCTATGAGCTGGTAAACTGACAGGACGTGTTCCCACTTCACTTCCACCGCCGGGGAAATAAAGTTAAAAAAAAGGGTTTTTGCTTTGTATTTCAGCACAAAATAACACGACAGAGCAGCGGAAAGTGGCATGGATGAGTATCTAACCCCAGGTCCTAGTAAAAGCCAGCAAACTGCAGCTAAGATGGGAAGAAAGGTGCACGCGGGGGCAGAGCAAAGCCAGAGCTTGATTTTGCTGTTACGTGGAGATAACAGCCGTCACAACTCACAAGCCAGGTGTGGTGGCAACCTAGAACCTCGACTCTGTAAGCTAGAATCTCAGATAGAAGACAAAATACAAGAAGTTCTCACCCAACAATCACCCAGGCACTTTCGCCTAACCAAAGCAAAAGAGAGAATCTCCAGACTGGAGGACTAAATGCAGGTGCCCCAGAGAAAATGTTACGCTGCAGTGGAACTGGAAGAGGTAAAAGGCAGCCAACTACCAGGAAACAACCATAGGAGGCTCAATATCTGTTTATGTGGCTTACCAGAGGAAAGAATGTGGAAGTGTTTGAACATTTATGCAGTGACTCTACCTGCACTGCTGGGGTAAACTTAAGGAAGGCCGCTCACAATGGAAAGGGCGCACCAAGAGGTCATGCCCAGGCCACCAGCAGGCCAACCACCTCGACAGATCATCATGAGGTTCCACTTTATCAGGACCGGAGAGGGTACCATGCATGCAGGGAAAAGGCCCGATTTTGTAAGTGGGCACAAGTTGTTTCTTTCACAAGACTATTCAGCGAGACTACTGAAAACGAAAATGTTTAATGATGTTATGGCAAGCTTTGCAGGCCCTTGAAAGTGGAGAATTTCATGATTTATCCCATACCCTTAAAATTAAGCATGAGGGTGCAGGTTTTTCCTTCTGGGAGGTGAAGAAGGCAGAAATCTTGTGGAGGAACTCCGAAGAAGATTGGTTGAGCGAGCCCCTACCTGATGATCGTGGTATGTTGCTGTGATATCTGAGTTTCTGGGGATCCGAGAGGCTCAGGAATATGGCATTATTGATTCTACTGTTTATTTGAGGAACTCTGCTCATTGTTTGCTATCTCCTGGTGCCATTTTGAACCTGAGGTGATGTGTGATTGTGATGGAACTATTTTAATGAGTACCCGTGCCCCTGTGGGAGGTGCAGGGAGAGGAGCGTGATTGCAGCAAGCATTGTGGGTCCTGATTTCGGGGAGAGTTCACTTGCATTCCCTTTAATTACCCTGTGAGAACTCTAATAAAGGACCTCAAGGGTCTCTTTTCATTTTTCTTCAGACTATGCCTTTGAGGATGTTACGAGACTGGAAATGACCCTTGCAAGCCCGTGTTCCTTAAATGGAGGTGCAGAGAAGAAGAACAGAAGTCCTTTATGGGTTTTCTTCAGGAGGGGGTTATTAATATTAATATCAAGATGATATGAACTGGTTGAATTCTCTCTCACAGCTATTTAGGACATGGGGAAGGGGAATATATGCTGGGGAAATTTCCGATCGAGGGGGCGGGGCAAGGCCCTAACATGGATTTGAATGGAGTGGTGATAGGTATTCTGGGCCATTAACATGAGGGATATGGTTGCTGGCCTCTAGGGAATGAGGCCTGCTGGGTTAAAGGTTTTTTCTTTTTTCATTTTCAGGGGCTGGCATCGGGAGATAGTGGATCTTTTCGATCAGCAGAAATCACATGTAGGAAGAAGTGGAAGTGAAGAATGTTCCTGTTTCGGTGTTTTCTTTTGTCTCTGGTGGAGAAGGTGGAGAGGGAAAGAGGAACATGATCAAACGATAGGGTATCTAAACACTCTGCATCATTGGCAGCTAGTGTCCATAGAATGTGGGCAGGAGAAGCCAAGCGAGATGAGGGGCAAGATTTACGAATAATGTTGGTTTGATTGAAGCGACAGGAGGGTAGACAGATAGAAGGGGGAGTTCAGGTAGGGAATTGGATGGTATGGAAACAGATAGTTGTTGATCAAGTATGTGTGGGGAGGCAAGGGATGAACAAGTTGGGAGTTAAGGTTCTTTTTCTTATTATAGTTGAGAATTTCTGTTACTGTCTGTTTGTTTATAGTGTGGTGCACTGTTATGCACGCTTGTATGTTCACATACATACATACACTGTATGCTATATTCTCAGGCTGATTGAAGATAGAACTGGGAGACCTACGAAAATGGGGGCCTCTACTGGTTACCGCCAGATACCTGGTGGGGGGCAAGGGACCTGGTAATCACCCATAATGGCTAATGTACAGGATTTGAAAATATGTACATGGAATGTACGGGGATAGCGACTTCAATGAAATGGCTGGGCCTGTTACTGCACTAAGGTAGGGGCGCAAGTGGCTCTGCTGCAGAAGACCCACTTGACGGATTCGAACATGCCAAATTGATGAGGGGTGGGTTAAGAAATGTTACTCAGCCTCATTTAAATCACATAAGCTTGTTCGCTGTCCTCCTGCATAAAAAATTACCTTTCCAGTTGCAGAGGATGGTGAAAGATGTAGGAGGGGCAGGTATGTTTTGTGGTGGGTGAATTGTGGAGGAGAAAGTTACCTTTGTAGCGATATGCCCTGAGGTTTTTGAATCTGCTTTATAGTATGTTGCATTCACTGTTAGTAAAACAGCAATTCCCAGATCTCGTGTTGGGGGAGATCTTAATTGCCCTATGGATCCTGTGTTAGATCATTCCTTGGGTTGGGCTGGAACAGCAAGGCAATCTAGTGGAGACTTGGCTTAGTGGAGCTGGGACTGATAGATGGGTGGGAGAAGTAGACCTGGGAGCTAAAGAATATACCTTTTTTCTAACTCTGCTGGCACCTGGTCTTGCATAGACTATGTGTTTTTATTGAGGAATGGTTCCAGAGAGTGCTAGATGTAAACATAACCCCACTCTCATATCTGATCATGCAATGGTGATTCTCACTACCAAGATGGGGACTGGAGGGAGGGTCCTCCACCTGGAAATTTCCGACATATGTGTTGGGGGATAAAAGTCAGTGACTACCTTAAGGAGTAGTGGGAGGAGTATATGTGTGCTAAGGTGGAGTCAGTTGTGTCTAAGGCCTTGTGGGATGCAGAAAAGCATATATGAGAGGTATGATTACTCCATAAGTTGGTAAGCAGAAACAAAAGCAGGAGAGATGGGTGCATTGGAGGAGCAGTTGAGGGAAATGAAGAGAAGGGTGGCCAGAGGCGAGGTAGGAGATGGAGGAGGGCCTCAACAGCTACTAGGAGGTCTTGAACACGCTTTCTTCAAGGGGAAGTTTATAGAAGGCCTGGACCTTTGTAAAAACAAATTTTGAGGGTAACAAAACCCGCCCATTGTTGGTGTGATTGCTGAGGGGGGCGTGTCCAACCCATATTATTGCCATTAAGAATAAGGGGGCAGGCTCCAACAGCAGAAAATGCAGATCTGAGATGTTTAGTGAATTTTCAAAACATTGTATACAGATGAAGGTGGAGGGAGGAGGGACTGTTGAGGGGTTTCTATGAACATTGTATACAGATGAAGGTGGGGGAGGAGGGACTGTTGAGGAGTTTCTAAGGAACATTGTATACAGATGAAGGTGGGGGAGGAGGGACTGTTGGAGGGGTTTCATGAACATTGAGTCGCCACAAGGACAAGGAACAGGTGGAGGAACTGAATAAACCCATTACAAAGGCTGAGGTGGGTATCAACTACAGAGATTAAAGAAGGGAAGACTAGTGGCCCAGATGGGTTCCCCTGCTAAGTATTATTTATTTTTTATTTATTTAGCTTTGTTAACCGGTAAGTAAACTAGACAAGTTGTATGCCTCATTTTCAGGAACGACCGGAGAGTACAAACAGGTAATACACAGTGTACAACAATACAGCAAAAGTTAAGTGAACGGCTACGCCTCACACTAGTTGAAATGATTACATATACACTTGGAGGTTAGGTACAGTAGTCGATAAAACTGCAGGCAATATACAGAGTAAGACAGTGAGGATAGAATACTAGTGAGTTGACATTGAACAACATTGACTATCTGAAGAATAAAGTGGAGCAGAAGAGGAGCTGGTCAGGAAAATCGCATCTGATTTGGTTTATTTAAATATGGCCCTGGAGCAGAGTGCCAGAGGAACTACAGTGTCCAGTGTCCAGGGCTTATAGCTAGGGAGGCTTTAGGCATTTACAGCATGAGGCCAGCTTAAGATGCTCCCACAAGGAGGTCCGGGCTTTGTGGGAAGGGCGTGCGGACCTGCTCAGGGAAGGAGTTCCAGAGCCTAGGAGCATGAGCAGCATAGTTCCTATCACCCATAAGGGTGCGGTTGAGGGTACTTTTAGTATCCCAGGGCCCTGGGACCTTAGGGGTAGCATGAGCGGTCGGGTTGGGAGAGGAGCTGAGCAACCCTGGGGGTGAGCCGTGCTGATCACTTGCTCACGTGATTGGTCGGGGTGATTGGTCGGGATAGCCAGCCTAACTCTCAAAGTTGCTAGTGATGGGTGAGGCGGGGCAGCCAGAGCTAAAACAGCAGATGTTGTTGTACGTCAGATTCCATCTAGTAAGGAGGGCTTTTGAGGCGTGCAACAGGGTGGAGTCCAGCTAGGAAGGAGAATACCTCTGGCAAGAGCCAGGCGTGCAGCAGGGGTGAGGTTGTGTTTGGCCCATAGGCCAGCCCCAGCTTGCAGTTTACTCCTTTGCTGACGTTGAGGATGTGACTCTCTAGGTCCAGTTGGGGGTCAAGCATCACCCTAGATATTTGACGGAGGTCACAGTGTGGAGGTAAGTACTGTCTTGCAGTTGATTAGCAGAGGGTCTGGAGAGGCACAAATTTTGGCTGAAGAGCCAAGAGCATGGCCTACATTTTTTTCTGGTTGATGACCAACTTCTGTTTGGTGAGCCAAGCCTGATATTCCTGAAGTCCTCAGATAGATGGAGGTTTAGGGTGGCTGCGCCTCGGGAGTGAGCAAGGAGGACCAGGTCATCCACATACAGGGTGACCCTGCATCTGGTAACAACATCTGGGAGATTGTTGATAAACAGGGAGAAGAGAAGGGGTCCCAGTACAGAGCCCTGGGGATGCCTGAGGTCACCGGCAGGGAAGCAGAGATGACTTTGTTGAATTTGGTTAACTGTTTTCTGCCATGCAGGTAGTCAGTTATCCATTTCAGGGCCGGAGAGACAGGCCAAGGGACCTCATCTGAGTGCAGAGCAAGTCATGGTCAACAAGGTCAAAGGCCTTGATAGGTCGATAAACACTGCTCCAGAGAGCTTACTCCTGTTCCATGGCAGTTCTGACACTAGAGGAGACAGAGATCAGAGCTGGTGGTGGTGCTGTGCCTTTAGAAAAGAGCCATGCTGGGCAGGAGACAGCAGTTTGTGAGTTTAGATATACTCCGAGAGTTGATTGGCTACCACCTTTTCCAGGAGCTTGCTGATGGGTCAAAAGGATGGTAATAGACCCGTAATTGTCGGGGACTTTGGGGTTTCTAGCTTTTAGCATGGGGACAACCCTCACAACCTTCCAGATATCAGGAATCTCCCCATGGCATGGGACAGGTTAAAGATGGGGCCACCAGGGATGCAAATATAAGGGCACTAAGTTTGAGAAGCCTGGGCTCCAGGTTGTCAAGTCCAGGACTGGCGTGTTGGGAGAGGCCAATGAGAAGTGACAACACCTCATTATCCACACTGCCTTAAGGGGAGAAAGGGAAGTCTGGGAGGGTCGGCACCTGCAGTCCATGGGTGCGGGCAGTTGTTGGCCCTGGCCATAGGGATCTGTGGGGAGACGTTGATAGATCAGTGAAGTGGGAGTTGAGAGCGTTAGCAATCGCGGTGTGGATTGTTGCAGAAGCCCCCGACATCATGTCGGTGACCCCAGAGTTGGACTGACCACCAACCAAGGATTTGATATTACCCCAGAACTTCTAGGGTTGTTAGCTGATCTGAGAAGAGCAGCCTTACAGAAATCACTTTTGGCCACCCTGGTGGCTTTTTACACTGTCTTGAGTTTTCTGTATTGTTGTAGCAGGACTGGTCGGGAAGTAATTGTAGTGGGCCCAGCACTTATCCCCGCTTCCTCATAAGAGCAAGAAGGCTCCCATGCAGCCACGCATAAGACCCTGGGGAATCAAAATGGTGGGCCCATTGTGTGATATTTTTCAACAAAAGAGGGAGAGAGCCTGAACTTCCAGGCACCTTCTCAGATACTGTTATATGCTTAATACCGAAAGCTAGTAAAGAGGGACAGAATGTGCATCTTACAGGCTGATTTCTTTGCTGAACTGTGATCTGAAGATTCTGGTAAAGGTCCTGGCTGTCCGGTTGGAGGTGTTACTCTGGGTTGGTCCACCCAGACCAAACTGGGTCTACTCAGGGTCATCTCTCATATCATAATGTACGCCATCTCCTGAATATTGTATGGAGAGCAAATAAGGAGAGGGCGGATACGGCATTCTATTGATGGATGCTGAAAAGGCCTTTGATTGAGTGGAGTTTGATCTGGGTGAGTCCTTTGTGGGGTGGATAAGAGCCATGTACAGCTCCCTCAGGTCAAAGTATTAGTGAATGGTACCCTATCAGAAGGAGTTCAGTTGGGCAGGGTACAAGACAGGGTGTCCCCTATCCCCTTGTTGTCTGCCCTGGCAGTGGAGCCATTAGCCACCGCAATTCGGCAACAGAGATATCAAAGAGATTTGGGGGTCTTTGGAGAGCAGCATAACATTACGCTTGTATGATGACGATATGTTACTTTTGTTATGGACCCAGGGCAGTCTGTCCTAGTATTGTTAGACATAGTGGAAAGATTTGCTAGATTCTCAGGTTATAAGTTAAATTTAGATAAGTCTGAGTTGATGCAGCTTCTGGGAGGGAGGGTTAGATCAAACATGGGGGTTCAAAAGGGTAAACAAATATTTTGTATATCTGGGAGTCAGGGGGAAGATTCCTCGGACCCTGTATAATCTGAATTATACACCAATGGTCAAAAGCATTTGGCAGACTTGAAGCATTGGGCCTCCCTGCCAATCTCTTGTTTAGGTAAATAAACCTGATCAAGATGAATATTTTGCCTCGGCTTCTGTATATAATGGAGATGCTCCACATGGGACCAATGAGAAGGGACATAAAAAGCTGGGGGGGCCTTCTCCACATTCATTTGGAATGGGAAACAAGTAAGGTTAGCCTGCAGAGGCTTAAATTATAGTCGAGAGGGGCCTTAATTTCCAGATTTGGGGCATTACTTTTTAGCAATATAACAAAGGTACATAGGGACTGGGAACATATGCCTAGGGTAGCAAGGTGGGTTGATTTGGAACAAGGGCTCTCCTGGAAGGCTCTCAGCATATTTAGAGAAGGGGCCTACGGGCATTACAGGGCTCTGGAAGGAGGAACCCTTTGATGCTGCCCAATCTGGAATGTTGGTAGAAGTTTAAGAAACTGAGAAGTGTGGACAGGCTAGATACCTGCTGGTGCCTATAACTCGAACCCCTTTTCTTGCCAGGTTGGGAGGACCCTGGGCTGGGAAGGTGGAGCAGAAGGGAGCTCAAGTTTGGGGCATCTATGTCAAAGGGATGAGATACACCTTTTTAACAGTAAAGCAGGGTCTAGAATTGGAGGAGGGGTCAATTGTTTTGCTACTTTCAGGTTAGAGCCTACCTTTCTGGGATGAACAGAGGAGGTGGGGGATCAGAAATGTTAAAATAGAGGCCTCAATTATGTCTGTAGCTGAGGATCCAAAGAGCTTTGTTGGGAAAGTTGTTAAGGAATTTAGGAGCTGCCTTCGGACCAGCTACAATGGTACAGAGACTGTGGGAGAGGGACTTGGGGGCCCGATACCGATCAGAACTGGGCTATAGTGCTGTCTTTGCATGTAGTTCTCCTGTCTGCAATAAATTTAAAGAAGCCCTTCATAAGTTTCTCCACAGACTGTATCACCCTCCTGCAATGATACATAAATATCACTAAGCTGTCTCACTGCAGTGCGGCAGGTGTGAGAAGGAGATGGGGACCTAGTATCATTGCTTTTGGAGTGTGTGGTCTTACAGAAATTCTGGAAGGTGGTGGCTTTGTAAGTGGGCAGGATGGCTGGGAAGGACATAGGGCTGGACCCCATTAGGGTACCTATTTGGAGTGGAGGAGACTGAGGAGGAGAATGGGAACCCTTACCTAGGTGGATGAGGGTATTGTTCATCTTGGCTGACACTACACCCAAGATACTTGGGTCTCCTAGGTGACTCCTCGGTATTACAATGGTGAGCTATGATCCTTCAGAATATGGCACTAGAGAGACTTACCTTATTGGTGAAGGACAGATTAGAGGGCTTCGCAAGAGAATGGGCACCTTTATTGGCAGATTTAAGTCCAGCAAGTATATCTCTTTGGAAGGAAATGGAGGGTGAGGGTGCTGGGAGGTATGGAGTTATGGCTCTGATTGTGTGGATTGGCCTGAGGTTTGAACACTGGGGTTGACTCTCCTTTTCATATCATTAACATCAACATGAAAAGATACAATGATTTCTTGATGAATCTATGTAGGCTATAATACTGTATTATGTAATTGATTATGGACATATGGATGTGAACTGTTTTATAATGGTTATTATAATAAAACATTTATGCAAAACAAAAGTGAATGCAAACAAAGACACACAGCACAACTAAAAAGTGAATGCAAAGATACACAGTGCAACTAAAAGTGAATGCAAACATGCACAGCACAACTAAAAGTGAATGCAGACAGACACATAGCACAACTTAAAAAGTTAATGCAGACTAAGATACACAGCACAACTAAAAAGTGAATGCAAACACGCACAGCACAACTAAAAGAGAATGCAAAGATACACAGCACAACTAAAAAGTGAATGCAAAGACACACATCACAACTACAAAGTGAATGCAAACAAAGCACATAGCACAACTAAAAGTGAATGCAAACAAAGACACATAGCACAACTAAAGTGAATGCAAACAAAGAAGTATTGGTCAATGGCAATGATGTTGACTGCATGTTTTGTAATGGAAATGTGTGAGAACAAGGGAATGCAGAGAATGGATGAAACAGGAGGCTGAAGAGTTCTTTATGATGTGGGAGCAGCTATACCAGAGGGTCTGTTTTTAATTTAGTTATTTGGGCTTATGGGAGGGGAGAGGGTGGTGGATAGCCATGGGGCACAGCTCCTATATGAATGCTCCCTCTCTTCAGAGGAGCAGGCTGGGTCACCTCAAAGTGTAGCTCCACACAGATGCCCCTCTCACCCAGGGGTGGGCTGGATGGTTGCAGTGCAGCTCTTCTAAGGATGTCCCTCTCAAAGGGGCAGCTGGATCACCACCAAGCTTGGCTCCTGTTGCTGGTTCTGCAGGGGGACTGGGATGACCTACCTTGGTAGCAGGCAGCTGGTTGGGTCCCTGCCACTCCTGTGGGCAGCATGGCTTGCCTTGGTGTGCGACACTGGTTGGGCACTGGCTCCCACCTTTATCTCTTTCTCATGGTTCTTCTTCTTCTTCTGTAACCTGAAGCTGTATGGCCCACCTGGAATCATAAACAGAACCATGAGATCCACCCCACAAACCACCAAGATGGGCCATCCTGGTCCCTGTATGGGAGAGGAGAGTGAGCCACACTTGGCAGTGATCCGCCTGTCCTCCTCTGGAGAAGGGGCATCCAAGAGGTGTCATTCTGGCGACGACCCAGCCCATCACCATGGGTGAGAGAGGGGCACCATATAGTAGCCATGCTCAGCAGCAATTGAGCCTACCCTCTCATGGGGGTATCCATATGTCCCATACCTGGCAGTGATCCAGCCTTTCCACCTAGCAAGGGGGGTATTTGTACAGGAGCTGCACACCATGGTGATCCTATGGTACTCCCCATCAGCCTGAATAACTAAACAAACAACTGGATCTGCCAGTGCAGCCACTTCTGCAGTTTAAAGAACTATTCAGCCTCCTCTTTTCACCCATCTCCTCTATTCCCTTGTTCACACCACATTTGCATTATAAAAACATTCAGTCAAACATAATTGGCATTGACCAATGCTTGTTTGCTTGCATTCACTTTTAGTGGTACTGTGCTTTTCTATTTAATTTTAAGTTTTAAGAAGTGGATTCACAAAAACTGCAAACAACAGTGCAGACCAAATACTGCAGAACTGTGCTATGGTTCTGACAGTGCTCAAACAGTACTCAAATGACAGCTGTGAAGTTCTCCAGAGTTCCTTTGTTGCTGTACTAAATGAATCATCAATTTCTGATGATGTTATTGTTTACTGCAGTACAGATGCTTCATCAGAAGTGGTTGCTGATGGTCGTCCAATTTCTACTGGTGTTCAGAAAAGGTTTGCTGAGAAGAGCATCCAGTACCCTATAACTTTTAGCTTACAATGGAATGTTGTACCCGTGGACATCAGTGCATACTATGTATTATAGTACAGTATATGGTGATGTCTTTGGTGTAATGGATTCATCCATTTCATAATGTTATTAGCACATTCTAAAGAAGCTGCTTCTGTACATTCTATAACCAGTCACAGCGACTCTCTACACCAACAGCCAACTTCCACTGCTTCTCTGTTCTTAGGTTTCACTTTCATTCACTGTCTCCACTGTGTGCTAGTATACATATGAGCCAGTTAATGAAACTGTGGAGGGATCAGGTTGGCATGGGACAGACATATGGGGCTGAGTAGCAGGGGGAGGTGTGGAGCTGGCAGAGGAGAGAAGTAGGGGAAATACGCCAGACTACATGGGCCAGTGTGGTCCTTTTCTGCCATCAAGCTGCTATGATTCTATGATTCTACTACAGTATAACCCACTTAGAATGGACTAATCTGTGTTGAGCACTTTTGTCCGTTATAAATGGCTGTCTGAGATATTCAGAGAGGCTGTTTTTCAATTGCAGTCACTATTGTATAGCATACCTTCCCAATTCACAGCACAGAACTGTACAGTATTTATTAACCACCGCTACCCGATTCAAATAAGTCACAGCACAGAACTGTATTTGCTGCCCACCTACTGCAGCACTTTCAAATACACAAATAAAACAATTTACTTTGGATGTGACATACTGCCATGTTGACTTAGTTTGCATTCACTTGCACCCCACCCTCACTCCAGCACTTTGTCTTGTTAAACTCTCCTGTCCCTTGCCCTCACTCCAGTGCTCTACACTTTGTCTTGGTAAACTCTTCATGAAAAAGCTGCTTAACATCTGTCTCCTGCCCCTTGCCTCTCACTCCAGCAATCACTCTGTCTCAGTAAACTCCCATGAAAATGCATTCCCCATGAAAAGCTGAATGATGCAGGACTCCTGCTTGCTCTCCAAGTCTGGTGCACTTCTATTTGCTGTCGGGTTTTCGGTCACTCCTAAAAGTAAAGGCTGTGAGTTGCTTTGGGAAAAACAAAGTCTGTATTTGCTGTTTGGTTTTGGGCGTTGGGGGTTGGGGATGGGACAGACAATTAGTTGGCTAGAGAAATGGAAATTAGTCTGTAGATATTAGGCTAGTTTGTGTCCCCATTCCTGTAACCAACGCTGTGTTCCACTCCCAATCCACCACCGTCCACAATCTAACAACCTGACCATAAAGCTAAAATAAAAGAAATTAAAAGAAAAGAAGAGAGTGAGCTTACATTCAAACAAAACAACAGAACAGCCCAAGAGGAGTTGTCAGGGCTGAGAATGAATTGTTCACATCAAGCTCCCAGAATGGGAGAGGGAGTGATTAACACCTTGTTAACCAGAATCTAGCAGTCAGGAAGCAGCAGGGAGTTGCTTCAATACCTCCATAGCTCCTGTCAGAAAGGTGTCAGAAGGCTCATCAACACCTTTAACTCCTGCCCAGGCATCCAGTATAGCAGGCGGCATTAATTCTTTGTATCAGGTGGATCTACAATGAACCCCATGGCAACGGGTTTTGGTTTCTGAAGTGCATCCTTTATATGTGGCACATGCTGTACTATAAAAGGTTAGTCAATTTTTTCATTCCTCATTAAACATACACCAATCAGTGTACTAAACATACAGTGCCCAAGGCTGTACCTTTGAACTTATAAAAGTTTGTTTAGCATAGCATACATCATAAATATGTTAATGGTCATTGAGGCACTCTTCAAATGCATGTTGCAATCGGCTATGCCTCATTTCACATATTGCCCATAGACGCATTTTATATATCATCCAATTAACTATACTGGTTGAACTATACATGTGTGGTCCTTCATATTCACACACACACACATTCCATCCATGTAGGATGCGAGTAACCTGTTGTGGCTCATGATGTTCTCCGATGTCACATTACAGTTACAGTTCCAAATACAGTGCTGCTTGTATGGAAACAGGTACTGTGTTTACCACCTGTGTACTCTCCCACAATTTTGCATCATCCTGAAATGTTACTTTGATACAATGGTATGTTTGCATGCAGTATTTCATAACATTATTGTCATACATTTGCTAGGTGGAGCTGGAAGGTTGAGTGGATTGATGTCACCCATCACACCACATGGGCAAACCTGGTTCAGATGCAGACTGTAGTCACAGGGGTAGGCAATGGAGGTAGCTGATGGAACATCTGAGGACTGCCATCTTCTCCTTGGTAAGGATGGTTTCACTTCCGGTGTTTATGCTCACTGCCATTGACTGTGGGTGAGGTAGGCTGGGAGTTTCATAGGGCCAGGAGTGGAGGTTGCTGAAACTCCAGATGAAGACATCTGAATGGCATTGCACACTGTCCAGTGGGTGAAAACATTTGAAAAGATGGCTATCTCAGTGGCTGCTGACTTGACCAACCAGGGTCCCTATAACCTGTCTAGTCCCAAGCCACACTGCCCTTATCTGAATATAATTCTGGGATCATTGGCACCTGAATGACAGATTGGGTGTCAGATAAACATCAGTAACTGCAAAACAAAAAGTATTATGGTCATACACCTATATGATCACAAATCATCTGGTGAAACCTATACGCAGCTTGTCATGGTACTGACGGCTAAACAGTAACTTTACACGTCATCGAATGCTTTCAATAAACTGGCTGTTATTTTCAGGCACTTATGCATGATTGATTTTCTCTTTATTACTTGAAAGCAGTAACAAGAAAGCTGGAAGCAGCATCTGCTCAGAGTGGATGTGACAACATAAAACCATGGATTCCAAGCATGAAGAATATGATCTACTGGATATCATGGTTAACGCCTGATGGAAATAGTGATGTAATGCTTGCAAAATGAAATCAGTTGCCAGTCCCATCCAAGATGTTCATGTGCATGATGATGTACTGGTCACTGAATGTGCTCAAGGTCCACTGCAACAGGAGGACTGTAAATGGAAGTGGTTGCAACCAACTAATGATCTGTTCACTTTTGTAATGCCTGATTGCAGCCTTACTTACATGTTTACAAAAATATGGCATTATTGTAAATAAACTGTGTGTATCATGACCACCGAACATACTTATTACCAGACCTGTGATATAACCAGTCAATATGCACAACTGATGCATAAGGTTAGAAGCAGAGGTCATTTTGCAAATAGGTAACCCATGACTATGGGTTTGCTTCGACTGTAACAACGCTTTTGTCAGACTGTTAACCCATGGCGATGTTGCTGTGCTGAACAAATGCAACACCATATGGATAGAATATAATACAATTCTTCATAATTACAGATGAGAAAGCATACGTGGAAAAAGAACATTTTGACAGCTAACGTAACACTGCGTGACGTGAAGTTGTCTCCACTTTATCAGTCCTCATCATTGGAGTGTTTCTACAGCTTATCTACTGTATACAGGATGCCCTGAAGAGTGCCACAATTTACATTCTTAATCCGCATTGAAATCCTCACACCTGCACAAGTGAGGCATGTACAAGATCCCACTCATGCGTAGGACTGGCACACTCTTGCACATGTGTGACATTTTGGTTCTGGTTTAAAAATTTAAATTGTTATACCCCACTGCTCAGTTTTTGCTTCTGTAAGCACCACAAACTGTTCAGAATTTCTGAACTTACAGGGCAACATCATTTTACAAGTGGCATGGTAAAAATATCAAACCTCAGGGCTGCGCCATGCATGACATATGCTCTGAACATGGAAATGCTTCCGTGGTGTTTTGAGCTCATCCCAAGCAAACGCTGATTTGGCAAAACATGAGCAGAACAGGTACAATAATGAGTTTTATATATATATATATATATATATATATACACACACATATATATATATATATATATATATATACATACACTGTATATAAATATATATATATGGGGCATTTTAAAGAGTAAATTCAATAGGTGTGTGCCAAAGGCACATTACTCAGCTGTGATGCAAAACGAAGGGCAAAGCTGACAGTGCCCTTTAACCTAGGAAGATCATAAAATTAACTTATGAGATATTTAAAACACACTAATCAATCAGTTACAGTGTAGATGTCATAACTCTCCATAATGACATTCACAAGAGAGGAATGACTATTTTCAGTTGTCTCTGCATGATTTTATATTTACTGTATTTTATCAAAATGCAGTGCCATCTCAACAATCAACCACTGCATCCATCAGACACGTGACAAGATGTGCATGTGACATGGTGAGATACCTGACAATGCACCACAAGTAACACACTCATAGCTCAGTTACACCATCCCACTGATTTACTCAGGCTTGTGATGAGTTTTGCTTGTATATTACTTTGCTAAACAATGGACAGTGTAGGAACTGCATGGTGACGGACATCATTTGGCATTGATCAACATAGTTTTTGTGCTCCTTGAATTCCAACATGTGCTGCATGGGACTGCAGTACCCACTTTCTTCAGCTAGGTGGTGAGTATTTAATGTTACATGGTGCAAACATAGAAGTCAGGTACCGTCACCTCACATTACATGGACACCTATTCTATTAAAAACTTTTATTATTAAAGGCACAAACACCTGGGTGTTTGTGCCCTTTAACAACATTTTTTAAATTTATAAATTGCAAGCAATTCTTTATTTATAAAACACAATTCTAATAGATCATAGCGTTGTACAACTTTTATAAAACAGTTATCGATCAACATGTACTTAAAACATAACTAAAACAGCAGTGCTTCAAATAGCAGAGCATACTGACTCCAATAAATACATTTTCAGGGCAGATTTAAAGGCCTCAATGGACAGGCATACTCTAATCTGACGAGGTAGAGAATTCCACAGGGTCAGAGCTGCAAAGCAAATGATCTGGCTCCAGAAGTTGTCAAACAGACACTGAATTCTAGCAATCCCTCATCAGCAGAGCGCAGAGGAGTAGGGGGTAGGGACAAAGGAGGTCTTGCAGGTACCATGGTCCCTGTCTGTGTAGGGCTTTCAGGTCAGTAACCCAACCTTGAAGGTGATCCCACCACACCTGGAGCCAATGTAGATCACGAGCACAGGTGTGATATGGCAAGATCTTGATAAGCCAGTCAACAACCTTGCAGCAGCATTCTGCACCAGCTGTAGGTGGTGATGGTCCAGCCCTCATAGCCCTAGGTATAGGGAATTACAGTAATCAAGGCGTGAGGTCACAAAGGTGTGGACCAATGTCAGAAGATCATCCAATGGGACCAGGTGTTTTATCTGGACGATATTCCTCAGATGGTAAAATGAGGTCTTGATAACAACCAACACCTGAGATTTAAGTATCAGCTCACTATCAAGCATAACGCCCAGATTCTGCAGCCAATCCGAGGACACTAGCTGGTTGCCTCTAGCCAAAGTCCGGATGGCTGCCCAGCCAATGACCCTTGTCCTGATGACCTGGATCCACAACTAACACTCAGTCTTATCCGGATTCAGCCTCAGCCAGTTGGCACTCATCCAGTCCTGAATCTCAGAGAGGCAGTTGTTTAACACCAAACATTTCCATCTTGTTCGGGCACAAAGAATATATACAGTTGAGTATCATCTGCATAGCAGTGAAAACTCAACTCATACTGCCTAATAATGTCTCACAATGGCAGCATATTCACCATGAACACCATGGGGAAGCATAGAGCCCTGTGGCACCCTCACAAGGCAGGGGAGAGGAGCTGAGAAAATACTCCAACTCTACTCTATGCAACCTACCCATGAGGAAAGAATGGAACCATCTGAGGACTGTACCAGACAGCTCACAGAGCAGCTGCAAGTGCTCTAGCATCACCCCATGATCTACGTGTCAAATGCTGCAGAGATAAAAGAACCAAGATGGAACAGATCCCTCGCTATCAGGAGATCATTAAGTACACAAACCAATGCGGCCTCAGTACTATTCTTCTTCTTGAAACTGGAGAGGAGAGGATCATAGATATTGTAGGTGGTCAGATGCTCTTGAGCTGCGATGCGACTACCTTCTCAATAATCTTGCCCACAAAGGGCAGGTTAGAGACAGGTCTGTAGTTTGTGTGACAGTGAAGGTCGAGAAAGAGGGCTTTTGCAAAAGAGGGTGAACCACTGCCTCTTCAAGGTGTCCGTAAACACCCAGGTCTCTAACAAACATCTGACTATCTCAGCCAGGACTGGTCTGATTATATCCACTCACCCCAACTATTAGCTGTGTTGGACCATGGTCCAAACTATAGTAAGTTGGCAGAAACCCTGGATCATCTTCATGACGCCCCACTGCCACCTGGCCAAAGTCTGTCCAGACAGACCGGATGCTTGTAATCACCACTGATCGCTACTCTGCCCATTTAAATGAGCTATGTGATCTCGGACATGATGATGCCAACTGTGTTCACAAAAATTGAGTGAACTCATCACACTTCCTGTGAAAAGCTCCTGATTCTGGAGACTGACTGGATTGCACAGCCTGTCCACGGCATGGAAGAGCAGAGCCAGCTGATTTTGTGCAGTTGCAATCTCCTGGACAGAAGCTCTGCCTTCTTATGGGAGACCGCAGATTGATTGTCCTTATAATGGGACATTTATTTATTTATTTATTGAAATGTTTCACCAGGAAGGCACACTGAGCAACAGGTTGCTCATCTCCCAGTGCAACCTGGGAAGGGTCAATAGGGATGAGACATTTTACATTCAGGTTACAAAGATCAACAAAGCATATGGTTAATTAAGGCAGTTGTTACAAACAGTGTTGCATACATATGTAATTTGGGGAGAACAATTAATAAGTGCAATGGTAACAAGTGAACAAGTGCTATTGTAAAATAAGGGTGAAGGAGAGAGAGAATGAGATGACAGATAGTACAGAGTCATGTCCCAGAGAGACCCTTCAGGATGAGGGGAACCCTGCAAGAGGACAGGGACTGAAGCAGGATTAGTGAGAGGGAGAGAGAGAGAGGGAGTAAATGTAAGAGTAAGGGATGAGGCCTGTTAAGGAATCCTCCAGGATGCTGGTGATCCTGCAAGGGGAGCAGGAAGGCCAAGATAGGTAGATGGTAGAAGAAAGGTAGCAAGCCCAGGCACTATAGGACCCTTTCAGAATGCGGAGAACCCTACAAGGGGAGTGTGGAAGGAAAAGGGCAGAGAGTAGGAAAAGGTATGAGAACTAGCACCTAGGAGGGCTAGGTCAGTAGAGACAGTAGAGTCAATAGAGGCATTGTAAATTCCAAAGGGGGACAAACTGTAAGGAGCAAGATGAAGGAAATGAAGGCGGATCATGACAGGAACAGTTAGGAGCAAGACAGTTAGAGAGGGCAGAGTTGATGGAATAGAGGGGAGGAGGTCAGATTTGGGGAGGTAGAGAGTTCTATATTTTAGAGAAATGATGAGAGTACCCAGACTGGTCAGAGAGGGTGTTACAAAGAAGGTGAGTGTCAGCAGATCTGAGAGAGCGAAAGGAGGAGGGGTGTTATAAATGAGGGGAGAGGTAGGAAAGGAGTTCACCCAGTCAATGTTTAGTGGTGAATTTACTGCAGTATGAGAGGCATCTATTTGTGGGAGGGAAGGAAAGAGCTCGATAGAGGTCACAGTGGTGGGTGCAAGAGGCAGCATCAGGACAAAGTGGCAGAAGGAGTTGAAGAGTGTGTTCAATCTGGTCAGAGAGAACTTAGAGCAGCACCATAGACTACATCGCAGTCATCAAAAATGGGAGGATCATCTTCTGGACAAGCTCATGTCTAGTCAAGAGGAGGATGCAATCATGTTCCTGAACAAGGCACCGAGTTTGGGGCACAATTTTTCTGGATGGCCAATGTGTCCAGAGAAGTTGAGGTGTTGATAGAACCAAACCCCAAGGTATCTGAAGGATGAGGTGTCCTCAAGTAAAGTCCCATCAAGAGTCCAGAAAGTGGGCAGGAGGGAAGCCTAGAGAGTCTCTGCCTTGTGTCAAAGGTCATGGAGACTGTCTTTTGTCACTGAGGAATAATTGATGGTTTGAAAACCAGAGCTGGACCTTGTTGAAGTTGTGCTGCAAGCTGGATGTAACCTCAGCTGATCGTGAGCCAGATGCATACAGGACAGTATCATCAGCATACATGTATGGCAGAGGAGGGAGTAGTCAGATGGCAGGTCGTTAAGGAAGATGGAGAATAGAGAAGGGGATCAAGCACGGAGCCCTGAGGGATGCCAGTGCAGATCGGGAAGGGTGAGAAGATGACATATCTTAACTGATTGGGTTCTACCACTAAGGTAGGCCTTAAACCAGTTAGTGGCAGATGGGGTTAGAGCAGCAGATGAGAGGGAACCAAGGAGAAGGGAGGAAAACAGTGTCAAAAGCCTTGGCAAGGTCAACAAATATGACTGAGGTGATTTTGCTATTGTCCATCCCAGAGAGGATGGAGTCAGTGAGACAGGTAGGGGGATGGTGGTAGAGTAGTTTTTCCTGAAACCAGATTGGAATGGGATGAAGAAGGAGGTATCAGATAGAAAGGAAGTGAGCTGAGAGAGGACTAGATGTTCCTGTAGTTTGGCTAGGGTAGGGAGTAGCAAGATGGGGAGATAGTTGCCAGGGATAAGGGGTCTCCATCTTTAGGTAGGGGAAGACCACTGCTTGCTTCCATGTGGTAGGGACTTTGGAGGTTGAGAAGAGAGATTTAAGATTAAGGAGAGGGGTAGGCAATGACCAGGGCTGTGAGAGAGAGGAGTTTAGGGTCAAGGTCATCTGGGAAAGATCCTTTCGATGGGTTAATGGTGAGGAGGGCATTTAGAGTATTGGTGGAGAGACTGAAGAGAATGAGAAGGAGGGGTGTGGGGAAATAGGAAGTGGAGCGCTTTTTGGGGGATAGAGGGGCAACCATGACATTTGAGGGGAGGGAGGGTAATTAGGGAGGGACTTAGCAGTTCAGTTGCACAGAAGGTATAATAGGAGTTAAATTCTGCAGCTATGGTGTGGAGTCAGCCACAAGATTGCATTTACCTTTAGCACTCAATCTAAGCTTGTCATCCTCAGGCCTGATTTCCACCAGCAACACTCCAACCTTCTTCCGCGCTCCTCAATTCCCTCAAGGTCCCATTGAACCAAGGGACCGAGGGTGAAGGGAGAGGGGTGAAACTGGACAGGAGCTATGTAAACCAGAGCAGCCTCTACCGCTTTATTATAGGCTAGCAAAGATCCTCCTGAATCCATGCTAACACTCAAACTCCCCGATAGATCCAGCACTGCCATAAGACCATCAGGGGTCAAACCCTGCAAAGGGTGGTACTGGACCATCTCCATAAGGGCAGGTCTTTGGGGCCATGAAACTGAACCCCTATAGTGTGATGATCGGACCACCTGATGGATTCTGCCACCACGCTGGAGATCTCTATCCCCAGCAGAAACACCAGGTCCAACGAATTAACTTTAATGTGGATCACAGAGGTAATCACCTGTGTAAAGCCAAATTAAAATATCAGTTGGAGGAAGTCACAACCAAAATGCAAGAGTTCATCATTGACCCAGGCATTGAAATCCCCAGCACCAACCACCTGGGGACTCCAACACCATCCTGATGATAAAGTCCATGACTTCCTGTAGGAAATCCTTCTCACCCACAGGTGAATGGTAGATGAGAAGTATCCTACAGCCCACACCTGTGCCCATGATACATTTGAAGAATCTAGTGCCCCAACTGGCACATCTACAAGGCCCAGTTCCATCTTAAAACAAATGGCTACACTCCTGCCTCTATGATTCAACCTCGTGTAGTATCACTGAGTACCCAACTGGAATAGATGACTCCAAATGGGACCAGCATTCACATCCAGACAGGTCTTGGTGATGCATGCCAGGTTGGATGACCCAGCAAGGTCAGCAATTACTGCTGTCTTGTTTTAGTTGACCTGGCATTACATAACACTGCCCAGGTTGGATGAGTAGTAGATGTTGACCATGCCATCTGCCCACACAGAGTGGAACCTTTGAGAATGGGCATTAGGCAGGGAGCACCCTTCCTGGGCCTATTTTGTCTCAGGGCATCTCTTTGACCCCACAACCCCGATTCATCCACTATGCTCCACTCCCACCGATCCCCCCACTGCCCCTCACTATACCCAAGGCATGACAGCACCCATAAACCTCTGCTGGCAGTGGGGCAATCAAAAGGGTGGAGGGTATGCATCTGCAGAAGAGTAGTACCCACCATTCAGAAGCCCTCTCACAACACATCCTGCCACACTACTAAATCAGCAACTATAGTTTAAAACATCAGACACCCACTCAATCAATCACCATACATTTTTCTGACTCTACCACACCCCCAAAACAGCTATTTAAACCCCACACTGATATCAATTAAACCAATCACTCACCACTTACTCACTCACTCACTCACTCACTCACTCACTCACTCAAGTTTCATAGCCTTTAAAATACCCCATAACTAAACCCCAAAACATAACAACCCAAAATATTATCAAAATAATTTCCAACTATCAACAGAAAACTAAAACTAAACATAAAATTTCAAACTAAATAAAAGGTCTAGTCCGAAGAAGTTAATGTAAGCAAATTAGTCCAAAAGGCTCCACTGCCTAGGAGTCACAGTTAATCCTCTCAAAAACCTTCAAGCTCTCATCACCGGGTTGAGGGAATAGAATTGCAATAACTTGAATGAATACACCCAGGAGCTCATACCTCCAGGGAACCACAGTGACACCATTCCAATTTTCTCATGGGTTTCTCACCTCCTGTGGAAAACCAAGCAATGTCCCAGTTAGTTACAGAATAGTCTCGGTCCCACACAACAGTTTGAAATCACAACTCTGCAGATAAAGATAAGGTAACTCACGCTAAAGATTTTTAGTTTTTCTCCAGTCAGTTTACCTCTTCCAGGCTACTCTTCTCATTAGGTCACACAAACTAAGGGAGCCAGGTTAGGGCTCCAATGAAAGCACGGTCCCACTTCACCATGGAACCAGACTCTCCATGCAGGTTGGGAACAGAGGCTGAAATGGGCTCAGGGCACTAAGAATGCTGAATCCAGGGTTGATGATTATTGGCACTAGGAGTCCAACTCAGACCCCCAAACCTCTTCCCAGATCTGCTGCTGCTATGGCGCTTGCCAGCTGCCACACAGTGGAACAGAAGCACTGCAGGAGTGGCTACAATCTGCAGCAGCACGTGGCACACCACCAGGTTGGGGTCGGGACCAGGAAGGAACTCCACTCAACACTCCACTGGCATCGCTGCCAGGTCAGATCAGTGCTTCACCCTTGATGTTCCTCCGCAATCCAACCTCTCAGATCAAATCTCTCCAAGCTCCACCACCAGGACTCCACACACTGCCCCTTCAGCGACTAACTCTAGAACTTTTCAGGTATTTACTTAGCTCTACCTGCAGGCTGTGGAATTTCAAAAATGTAAAACTTGAGATTTGTTATATGCGGCCCAGGTGTTAACAAATGTGCCCTGCCTCTGTATTCTGCCCTGACAACAGTCAAATAACGGAGTAAGACAACTAAACAAGATTTAATTATGGAAAAAAATAACAAAATAATTGAAAACAAAATAACAAAGTAAAACTGATAAAACGTAATCACTGCTCCACGCTAGTGACTTGGTGCCTGGCCCAACATAGTCGCCATCTTGGGACTCCAACTGGATTGAATTGGTGTCCATGTAATGTGAGGTGGTAAGTGCCCTGGCTTTTATGTTTCAACATTTGGAATCTTGCCTAGAGCACCACAGGCCCAGTGCAAGTCTTTGTACAGATGTTCAGTCACATGGTGCACATGTAGCCTGCTACCACGTCGGAGGCAGGCATCTGATGAGATGCTCAATCCTCCTGTATTCTGCAAGCTACAGAGGAATGTGGCTCTTTTTCAAAAATCACTAACAGAAGCTGTGCAGACTGTCTTGGTGTTCTCATTTAACTTTTTTAATATTTCAAAATGTTGATAATTAAGCAATTGGTTTAATCGACTTAGTATGAAAATATAATAAAACAAAATGATACCAGGATTTATTATGTCATTGACTGTTTTAATTGAAGAGTTTTATTCATGTTGTTTGGCCTCAATTTTCATTCTTATTATAACCAGTATGTATAAGAAGTAAAACATGATCGTTATGTGTTTAGGTCAAATATTTGGTGGTAAACCTTTGGTCAGTAATGACCGTTAAACATCAGCATTGATAATGTAATGATTTAGACATTTTCATTTATATATACTATGAACATACGAACATGTGAAAGTTGCCAGCAGCAAAACACCGTCCTGGTCTATTTAGGCTGCTGGAGATTGCAGCTAGCTCTCTAGTCAGCAGCTGCCCCTTCTACTACTAGTTCTCGATCATCATAGGCACTGCAAAAAGAAAATCAGAAAACACATGAGGATGAGAACAAGGACATCTGAGAATCTATCAAGGGCAACATCGCATGCTCCAAAATGCCCGATACAGGATTCACATCTGTTTCCTCAACCTCAGGGGCTTTGGTGGGAGACCAACAGTGTGGAGCAAGACACAGTATCCATATTCTGCATTAATCCTTGTTGTCTGAACACAGAAAGAGGAATGAACCTAATCGAATGTAGCATGAACTCACCTTGTAATTCAATTGACGACACAGTGACATGCAACAACTACAGATTTTCTCTTGTTGTTTTTGATGTCACATGAATCACTCTATGGAATTACAGTATCGTTAATCATGCATCCATTATTCTATTTGTCATTACCATCAATTGGTATCCAGAAAGGCAGTAAATTGCACAGAGGGCCATTACATGTTTATGGGCCTGACACACAAACAGGAGGGATCACTCAAACGTGGTGCACAAGCTATCCCCAGCACCATCTCGTAAAGCATCTGTATAGAAAAAAAGATTCCTTCTGTAATGAAACAAAACAAAAAAGAATTAATATCATTATACCTTATGTAAACAAAATCACAATCAGACATTCATATCACAAGTATAAGACCATCAATAATCACTTCTTCTCTACCACAGCTCTTATAAGACTAGTGCCTTAGGAAGCCTTTGTTGGCATTCAGACAACAGTAATGCCTAACGTAATAACAATAATTGTGACAAATTATTAATGTGTTCATTAGAAAAGAAACTGACCATTTTGGATGGCACTGATACACAGAGTGGACTTCACATATACAGCTTAATAGAGATGATACTTTTCATTAATACACCTGGACAGTGACCAAAGACTGGAAGAAGGTAACTCAGTTGAATGTCTCATCAATGCAATGGAATATCATCATTCTACTACCCCCAACTCCTCCAAGACTTCAAAACCCTCAGGAACAGGTGTAAATCTTCCACAAGATCTATTAAATCCTCCTTCATCCTGGAAAACCACATGCTGCCCAGAGGAAACCTAGGAGGACCTGGAACATTCTTAACAACCTTATTGGTATGGGAATTTCCAAGTTCATATTTGTCTTATCTCGAAGGACAACCACCACAGAGCTAAGCAAAATAGCCTCCCTTTTCAATAAATACTTCAGTGATCTCAACCAGTACAAGCCAGGCTCCACTCCTACCTTGTTTACCTCCACACCTCCCAGTCTCCCACTCTAAGTTCATTTCAGGTACCTAACCCTGGTGAAGTGGTCAAGCTAATCAAAACAAATGACCTAAGACCATCCAAGGGCACCAACAACATTGACTTCAGAGTTCTTCATCTTGTCTGTGACTGCCTGGCCATCCCTCTTACTAACATCCTCATTCACTCTCTCTCTCTGCACGGGTCCTTCCAAAAGCTTGAAGTGCACCATTATTAAACCTCTTCACAAATCTGGTTCCAAGGATCTAGTATCCAACTACCATCCCATCTCCTCCTTTCCCCTCTCCAACATTTTAGAGAAAGTGGTCCACAGGCAAACCTCAGAATTCCTCTCCAAATACAACCTGTTCACAGAGGCCCAGCATGGGTTCCATGCTTCGACACAATACCAAAACAGCCCTCATCAAGTTCACCCACCCTTAGACAAAGCTAACAACGAGGCCTCTACACTGGTGCTGCATTCAGAGACCCATCAAAGCCTTCAATTCGCTTGATCATGAAGTCCTCCCATTACTCACCTGAGGTCTGCCTCTGGTTCAAGGATTACCTAACGGGCAGATCTCATTGCACCATTATTGACGGTGTCCTCTCTGAATCCTGCCCCATCAAATATGGCATCCCCAAGGGTCCATCCTGGTCCATCTTCTCTTCTCTCGTCGCTAACTCCCTACCTGACATTTGCACCACCTCAGAACTCATTCTCTATGCTGATGATGCAGCCCTTTTCTGTCAGAACAAAACCCGAACGCTTTCATTAACAAACTCCAATTTGATTTCAGCAGACTTCACACCTGGTTCACGTCCAAAGGTCTTGCACTCAACTCCAAGAAAACTAAGTTCATGGTTTCTCCAGCCCTGCAAATGCCTTGACTTTTCCTCTCCCTCTATGACAACCTTGGTAACACCATTGAAAGAGTCAGTGAATTCAAATACCTTGGCTTACTCCTGGATAGCAATCTCAATTTTGATGCTCACACTAGCCTCACAATCAAAAAGCCCACTAATGACTCAGTGTCCTCCACAGAACCAAGCATTTCCTCAACAGGAATCCAAAGTCTGCTTAGTCTCCAGCTTCCTCCTTCCTGTTTTTGACTATGGTTCACTTGTCTCCTCCCTGCCTCTCCACCAAAATTTCTCCAGACTTCAATCTCCTATCACAATGCTGTTTGCTTTGCCTCTGGTCTCCCTAAATTCACATACCACTGTGATCTTTATAAGCTCACCAGTCGGCCCTCTCTTGAGGCCTGCCTCAACTGCAAGATGGCCACCTTCTTCTTCAAACTCTCCCGTGGACTGCTCCCTGATTGCCTCACTTATCTCTTCCAGACAGCCACCACCACCAGGACCACTAGACTGTCCTCCACTCTCTTTCACTGTTCCTTTCTGCTAGATCACCAATGGTGAAAACCACTCTTTATGGGACCCAAGCTCTTCAACTCTCTCCTCTGGAACTAAATCACTGTCCCTCCACAAATGCCTTCAAACACAATATCAGAAGACATTTCTTCCCACCTGCACCTACTCGCAGCCCCAATCTGGCTCCCATTCTGCACTTTTCTCCCTCATTCTCTGGCTATCCACCTCAGGCATTTACCGCTCTTTCTAGCACTTGTAGTATTGTTAATCCACGTAGGCTAGTTTTTAGATTGCACTTAAATGTTTTTGTTCCCACTGTTATATTATTGTTAAACCCTCACTGAATGTTTAATGTCACCTTGTATTTGTTAATTCACCAAGGCTAGTTTATGGTTTGCCATTTAGCCTATATTATTCTAAATTTATGTACCATTTTATTAACCCTTGCTGTTAGTTAAATGTTTAAGCCTATGTCATGTCTCATGATTGTTGTATGTAACTGGACACATGAGTAAATGGCCAGCAATGCTCACATGCCTTTCCAGTATAACCAATAGAAATGAAATTAAATGAATATTACTGTGCTACCTTTTCAGTTATGGGAATTACACAACCTACATCTACTACACGTCACAGATAGTAATAAGAGTAACAAAATGCATAATCTTTAGAGACACAGAATTGACCTGTGGATGGTAAGTGGTTAGTCAACAGTTGCATGAAGTACTGAACACAAAATACATATATATTCACTTATCAAATACAGTGAGTATTACTTACTCATTAATGGGGAAGTTTTGATGTCTATGATACTGGTGGTATTTCAGTAATGTCATCTCAAGAACCCACTGGCTGTAACATACTCTGGGAAGCCCAATGTATTGTTATACAGTCTGGAATCAAGTCATCATCAACTGAGTTTTCAGCGTCATTTATCTTTTCAAGGACTTGATGGACTTCTTGGCAACATACACTCTCTCTCTCTCTCTCTTGTTAGCATTGGTTCACAATGACCACACAGACACCTTGGAAAAGAGCGATGGCAAATTATAGGACTTAGCAACTTTAAGTTTCATGTTATTAGATTACTCCTTTAAAATGCACAATGTGGGTAATACAATACCAGCAGCATCAGTGCCATGAAATGACATGAGGGATTTGATAGTGTAGAGACAAGCATCAGCAAAACAAGTCTGTTATGCTGTGGGGTGGTGGGATGGTGGTACTGCATCAAGCCTCATACCAGTCAATCGGTCATGATGTCACGTGCTGGTGGGTGGAAACAGTAAGCATCAGCCATATCATACTGGACACTGTTGCTTGTGAGATATGTCCGCAAGCCTAATACCAACACTCTGGCTGTGGTGTGCGTGGGTGGAGTGGCATAAATTCTCATCATTGCCAGTATGTCATGGTGTAGTATGTGTGGGTTGGTTGGTGTGGGGTGGTGCTAACATCAGCAAAAGCATTCTGTCATGCTGTACCATGCTGTTTTGGGGTGTGGGGTTGCATCAAACCTCCGACAAGTAATTCTTTCAAGCATTGGTATTCTTGTTGGTTGTGGGGGGTCAAAGCATAAGCCATGTCAGTCTGAAATGTTGTTGCATGATTTGGGAGGTAGAGGGGTAATCAAGCCTCCCCATGTCATTGAATCATACTGTCATATGTGGGGGCTGAAAGCCCTCACAAATACCATAATGGATTATGTGGCGCAGGGTGTGGGTGCATTAAGCCTCAGACAATATAGTCTAGCATGCTGTTCTGTGTGTAGGATGGGGGCATCAAACCTCAGTATTGTAATTCTGTCATGATGTGGCATGGTGGTGTGGCATCAGGACTTGAAATAATGATCTGTCATGCTGCGCATGCAGGTAGTGGGGGCATCAAGTCACATCCATGCCAGTGTGTCATATTGGTGCATGCATGACTTGGTTGGTGTGGTGAGGTGTAAGCATCAGCAAAACTATTCTGTCATGCTGTCTGGGGGCTGCATCAAACTTCTGACAAGTAATTAGGTCAAGATTTGGCACGCTTTGCTGGTAGAGAAGAAAACAAAAATAAGCAATGGCAGTCTTAAATGTGGCTGCATGCATTGGGGAGCGGAGGGGTAATCAAGCCTCACCCATGCCAGTCTGTAATACTGTCACATGCTATTAGAGAAAATAGGCTTTCTACAAAGGGGATAGTTGTGGTAATGTGAAGAATCAATTGTGCTATGTCAGTCTGTCATGATGCAACATGCATGTTATACTAAATGTTCTCATTCTAATTCTATTGCCTTGTTTGTTTCAATCCTCTGTATAATCACTTACTTGTTCTAAATGTACTAACGTGGAACCTATGTAAAGAGCTCTGAATTCAAATGGTTAATCCGAGATCAGAAATAAATAAATAAATACATTAATTAATTAATTTATTAAAATAAATAAATGAATACTCTACATACACTGACTTCTTCAATGGGGTTATAACTACTCAAAAGCAAGAAATACATACACAAGTACACACGTATATGTAATATCTACTGTATATCTATAGAAACAATGACTGATAAAATGTTATGGTGGAACTGTAACTCATCAGTCTGTATTTGTTATACGTGGTTCATTTACGGACTCATTGTCATCATGGGTGTTAACTGAATAACTAGACCACTCACTTGCAAGCAGATTTAAATAATAGGGATCATTATAAATCCTGTCTATTTCTGAAGAGCTCCTTCAGGTATATACTGGTAATCTTCAAAACAGTCATACAAACTGACAAGGGATGATCCTAGCATGATGCATTCACTAGATACAGTACCAGAACAGGAAGCCCTTGTTCCTGTTGTGCCATCCATTATATCGCTGTGTGGCCTTCACTCTGGAGATAACATTGTTGGCTGTGCATGCACACTCATGGTTTTGCAGTAATTGTGAAGAAAACATCTGAAAAGGTAAAAAGTCCCATTGATTTATTAAATAAAATGAATACCAAGATCTGTTTAGAGCCTCATCTGCTAACAGAAATATATGTAGCATCAAGACTGGCTGGAGTCCCTCTTTAAAGAATCAACCTTACACCCTACACTACTGACCACATAGGTTTCATAATTAACTTTCAAACATATTTTCTTATTTATGATGTGTGAAGGTTTCTTGTTTCCACTTTTGTGACCACTAAAGCTCAAGAAAGTGGACCCTGTACTCCTGTAACTGACAGACATCAGTTTTGCAAAATTGATTATAAAACATATATCACTCACACACACACACACACACACACATATCCATACATACATACATACATACATATATGTATATACACATATAAAAATAACTGAGAGGTTTTATGGTGGAACTGTAACTGTTATACGTGAATTTACAGTTTTAGTATCATGATAGATGCTATCTGAATCACTAGACTACCCATTTGCAAATGGATCTAAATAATAGGATCATCATACATAGTGCTGATTTCTGAAGATCTCTTCAGATATTCCCCGTCACCTCAAATACTGTCATACAAACTGGCAAGGGATGATCGTGGCATGCTGTAATCACTAGATACAGCACTAGAATAGGAAGCACTCATTTCTGCTGTGCCCTTTATTGTAGCACTGTGTGGCCATCATTCTGGAGGTGATGTTTGGTGCGTGCATGTGCATATCACAGTTTTTAGCAGTGATCGAAGAGAAAGCATAGAAACTACAAGAAACATCTGAATGGGTAAGAGCATTAATTTATAAAATAAATTAAATACCAAGCTGTTTTTTGATCTCCATCTGCTAATGAAAATGATGCAGTGCCAAAGTTGGCCAGATTCCTCTTTAAAGAATTAACCTTATGCCCTACACTACTAAACCACATAATTATTTAACTTCCAACATATTTTCTTGTTTTGATGTGCAAAGTTTTCTTGTTTTCCACTTTTATGACCACTAAGGCTCATGAAAGTGGACCATAGTCATGAAGATGGTGCACATCAGTTTTGCAAAAATTTGATTCTAAAACATTATTGAAAACAAACTGTATATGAGGAAAAATGCAGTTCATTTTCTAAATAATCTAAAACTAAAAATTTCTCAGTAAAGCCACCTATAAAAGGGCAATCCTTGGAAGAGACTCTAACGCACCTAAAAGTTTCACAATTCAAACCATTGCCATGTTATGCTACTGATCAGCAAAACAGAAGTCTTAAAAATTGAAAACCATATTGTACTGTTTTTATATATATATTTAGAGCTTAAACCACCGTATCAACTATTACCAAATTTACAGACTCTAGAGATCACTGCACCATATATAGGCATGTCAAATTTCAGGTTATTCTGTCTAGAATGGCTACAGCATTAATGTGTAAAATTGGATTTTAACTTAGAAGTGCTTACTTAGCTTTTATAATATTGGCGTTACTGTACCACTGTAATATCACTGCATTGAAACTGTAGCAACAGATCAATTCCATAATTAATTGTTTTATTTCTTTACAGTTTTGTGCACCATGGTATCCAGATTTAGGCTCACACCTAGTTTTTAAGAGGATCACAAGGAGCCAGAGATGGCAGCAGGTATTGTATTCCCAAAATTACAAGACTAGCTTATTATAAAATTCATAAACAGAAGGTAACTAGTTACAAGAGTTACAATACATATGTGTTTACAGTTTTATATGACAGACAAAGGGAGGCTTGTGGTCAGATTTTTCCTCTGGAGACAGGATCCCAAGGTGGTCATACATCAAAAATGATGTGCTCTTTTGTGACAACCCAATGTGAATCTGCAGACACTGCTGTATGCTGCTATGATTTTGTTCAGTGAGAAGACTTGGGGTGACTTGCAAATTTCACTGCCATACTCAAGTGCCAGCAGTACTGACTGCTTGATTATAAGCTTCCTGATGGATGGAGAAAGATGGTGAGGGACACAATAGCCTAAATTGAATTGGAAGCTCTTCATATATTCATCCTGAAGTCAATTAGAATATTTCATCCTGAGCTCATCTTGAAGTAATCATGCAATCATCTTCCATATATCTTTATGGCTAAAGGCAGTCTAAAGTATGGTGGAAATTAAATTAGATAACTTTGATGAATACATCGGCAGAAATCCAATAACTATTTTGGATAGCATCAGAATGATTCCAAGATGCTATCCAGATATGACAGGACAATGGCAGGGTGATTATAAGATGACCTCAGGATTGATCCCTGATGGTCAGCACAAAATATATGCCTTATTCAGCACATTGAACCACAGGTACAAGTATGACTGTTTCACTGTACCAGAGTATATAAATGTGTTATATTCCCCATGCACATCAGAACTAGAGATGCTTAGATGTCAACACTTCCAGATACTCCCAGATTTCATATTTATGCACTGGAGGGTTAATACAAATATCATGAGCTCTCTACCCAAGTAATTTGATTTTTATTTCTGGAGCAATGATCAGGAGTCTCCTGGGCTTGAGTTTATAAAAAAGTAAAAAACTCTATCCCTCCCCATCTGTCCATGTCTACTCACATGGTGACCATGACCCAGTTGCAGTCATTTTCCAGCATCCTCTCACCCTTCCTCCTCTCTTATTTTTAGAACTACATCCATAACCCCCAGGCACCAACATATCATCTTTTAAGAAGTTACATGGAAACATAGCAATATTGGAAGTAAAATAACATTGACCAACCAGTCTGCCAGTTTTGGTTTATTCTGCTCTGTGACCTATTGTTTAGACCCATGGGGAAGGATCTGTGAAAGGATCTACAAAATGGAGTTCACTTAGAAGAAGGTAAGATAACCAGTGGGTGCCTCAAGGGTCAGTACTGGGTCCGGTCCTTCAATGTCATTATTAACAACATAGCAGAGGGGCTGGAAGGAAAAGTATGCCTGTTCATAGATGACACAAAATCTGCAACAGAGTGGACACATCAGGGATGTGGGGAGGCGGAAAAAATGAGGGAAAATCTGAAAAAGCTGGAAGAGTGGTCAATGGTTGACAACTGGCCTTCGGTGCCCAAAGTGCAGCGTTATGCAATGGGGCACAGGAACCCAAGAGCAATCCATCATTTGAGGGGGATGTTAGCAACTACAAAACATGAAAGGAATCTGGGGTCATCATATCTGATGACTTGAATGTAGCTAAGTGGTGGGAAAGACTAGTAGAGTGCTGGGGTGCATAGGGATGGGTATAACCAGCAGAAAGAGGGAGGCAGTGATACCTCTGTATAGACCAATAGTGAGACCCCACCTGGAATACTGTGTCCAGTTCTGGAGGCCCCATCTCAGGAAAGATATAGACTGGGTGGAGGCAGTACAAAGAAGGAAACCAAAATGGTGCATGGCCTACATCAAAGCCCGATGAGGAAAGACTCAGGAGTTACAGTAAATATATTCTCTCTATAGGACTGGAGAGAAAGGGGAGACATGATAGAAATGTTCAGATACCTTAAGGGTAATAAAGGTACAGGAGGATGGCATTTGCACAGAAAAGATTCTCAGGACAAGGGGCATGAGATGATGCTGGAAAGGGGAGACTTAGAGGATGTGAGGAAATACTTTTTATGGAAAGGGTGGTAAACATCGGGAACAGCCTGCAAGCAGAGTTTGTGGGTACCAAAATGGTGACAGGTTTCAAACATGCATGGGATAGGCACAAAGGACCTTAGGAACAGGTCTGGAGGGGTAAGGTCAGAGATCAGCCTCATGCATACGATGGCACAGTAGGTAGGGTTTAGGGCAGACTAGGGTGGGCCAGGAGGTCCTTTTCTGCTGACATCTTCTACATTTCTATGCATCTGTTGCAATTTTCAAAACAGAAATGCATCCAAACCTGTTAGACCATGTATTAGGTGGCTTAACAATCCAACATTCACATCCAAAACAGATGCAATTGCAGCAAAACTGGATGCAGCTCACAACTTCAACTGTTTTCTGCCACAAAATGTGACTTTTTGTCATGAACAGATATAGCTTTGGAAAATAGCAGCAGACCTGCCTGGATGAAGTGGATGGATGCAGATGCAAATCCAGAATGCATTTTGTCTGCATCCAACCTTTGAAAATCCCCACCCATTGTCTATATTCTAGTTACCCCTTCTGACAACTGGTACATGACTGTATGGGAGACGGTAGTCAAAAATCCAGGCTAGCTAATCTGATTCCTCAAACCCAAATATGCCAAGTACCAACTAAAAGAGTCATGATATGACTGTATTAGCATGTGGGTAGCGAGATGGTGGGGGGACAGATTGGTCTGCATCATTGATGACTCAGGCAGAGTGATTGGTCAGTGACATAAGCCATTTGGTCCCCTCCTTCTCTGTCACATACAGCATGCACTAAATCAGCAACATGATGACTGTCTAGGGTATGCTAGGGACTGGGGTGTTGTCTTAAAAGACTTGGCAGTTCCAGTCACAAGGCCAGGAGTCAGCAGTAGTTTTGTTTCACTGTGGTTAGTGTCTTGAAGGATGTTGGGAATGGAGAGTGAAAATGACTAGGGCTGGGGAATGTCCAAACAGATGTTGGATACCAGGATAATTATTTCCAAATGGGCACAGAACTATTCTGAAAATGTACTCTGGAGTGGGTGTAGCAGTGCTCTCTGGTGGAATATGAAAGATGCAGATTGTGCACTGTCACCACAACTGCAATCATGAACAGCAAAGTACATTTACTTGGGTTTCTAGCAGCTCTTTACCAGCAAGATGCTTCTCTCATTTTCCTGCCAGCTAGCTAAAGATAAGGATGCATCACATGCATAAATGACTGTTAGGGAAATGACATGGTGGTTCAATCAGGGCTTTTTATCTGTGGCTAGTGTACCTTAAAAGTGTAAAGGAGAAAATTATGGTACTAGTCCCCAAACAGAGGCAAGCTACAATAAATGCTATAACCAGGGCCCGATCTTTCTATGGCACATCAGAGAAAAGTTCTACAGGGTTCCTTATTTGCCGCAGAACTTCATGGCACTCAACACCAGTTTCTGCAGCAATTTATGCACATTTTTACCCTTAATTTTTTCTTTTTGTTTTTGTGCCATATCTGACACAATGCACGCCATAATACAATCATTTTATGGGCATTTGTCACCAAATTTCAACATTGCCAGTTTAAGACCTTTCGCTCATGAACAGTATCACTGTGATTTTATTAATCTGTCCTGAACATTGATTTTGCACACCGACCGCGCCATTGTGCGGTACATGTGAAAAACACATTTCAGGTGAGATGAAAAATGACAATAGTACTGCTCATAAGGAAGTGTGGTAAAATGGCAATACTGAAAATCTGGAGTGAAATATAAAATGCTCTAAGTTACGAGCGATGAGGAACTGCACAATGCACACTCATAAAACAGTCATTTTATGGACATTTGTCACCAAATTTTCAACATAGCCAGTGTAAGACCTCTGCTCATGAACAGTATCACTGTGATTTTCTTAATCTGTCCCAAACATTGATTTTGCACACCGACCGTGTCACTTTGCACTACATGCGAAACACATTCGGTGAGATGTGAAAATGACAGTTATACTGTTCATAAGAAGGTGTGATAAAATGGTAATACTGAAAATCTGGAGTGAATATATTAAAATGCCTGAAGTTACGCACGTGCGTAGGAACTGTGCAATGCACACTCAGTAAAACAGTCATTTTGGGGAATATTTTTCACCAAATTTTCAACATAGGGTTTTGGGGCCTACCTCATGAACTGTGACACTGTCATTTCATTACTCATTCCAGAAAGGTCATTCTGTGCAGTGACTCGCGGAACCACCTTCGCACCGATTAACGAAATAACAGTGTCACACAGTTCAAGGGGCCCAAAAACCCCATGTTGAAATTTGGTGAAAAAAATTCCCAGAAATGGCTGAGATATGCACTCAAAGTTGAAAAATCCATTTATGCCATTATACAGCTTACTGGCATTTCTTCAGTTCGCAGTCAGCTTTGAAGAGTGCAGATGTGTTCCCGGTCCACTGAAGATTGTCGAGCTGGGCTCAGAGGTAAGTATGGATTGAGGCGGGGTGAGGTGGGGGTGGGGAGGTGGGTACACAGAGGGTGGGTGTGGGTTGGGAGGGGCAAAGAATCAACGAGGAAAGGTTTTTTATTTCAGGTTTTTTAGAATCAACAAGGGACTTTTGGCAAGCTGGGGTGGGCTCCCAGTGTGGCACCAGGCAGCTTTGGGGGACAGTGAAGCCAACAGGGATTGGGCACCCCTGTCGGCAAAGGAAGCTTTTGCCACACTGGGGTGGGCTCCCAGCGTGGCACCAGGCAGCTTGGGCAGTAAAGCCAGTGGTGAAGTTGGGCACCCCAGTTGGCAACAGAAGCTTTGCCATGCTGGGGTGGGCTCTAGCATGGTATACAGACATTTGGGGGCAGTGAAGCTGACGGAGGATTGGGCACCTCGCCGCAAAGGACATTGTTCCACAGGTAGTAGAATTCGTAGGTGACAGCAAAATTCTGTGGATATTTCCACAGTTTGCCGCACCCGCAGAATCGCAGGAAAGTTGGGCCCTGGCTATAACCCATTATGGTATGGCTATAAAGGGTGTGAATACATTAATTTGATTATTCAGCTGTGTGTTCATATGTGAGGGGCCAAATATTCAGGTATTTAGTATTGGTGATAATATGGTATTATATAAGGCTTTAAAAGCATTTCACCTCCCCAGGTGGTCAGAGCTAGCCCCATGGCTACTCAGCTCCCTAATCTGCAGTACACTGCTGTAATAGCTGACTGTCTCTTACTGCAAACCGCAGCCTCCAGTGTGTGTGTGTGTGTGTGTGTGTGTGGGTACATCATTGATAATTCTAGGCAGATTCATCACTGATGTTTATAGACTGACTGATTGGTTAGTTTGCCTACCATTCTTGTGATATACTGACCACCCTTCTTCCCCTCTGGGGCTCACTTTAGGCTGTCAGCTGAGACAATCAGCAATTATGGCAGTGTCCTATGGGTTAAGTATGGAGGGACTATGACAAGACTAGATTAATTCTACTCTTCCCAAATCAGGGATTGGGTGGGGAGGAGGAGGGCAATTTAAGGTCTCTGCACTTTGAAGTAGGGAAAGGACATCTTCAAAATGATGCTAAGGGAGCTTGCACTGAGTCAGCTCCATGAAACAACTGAATTTATAAAACAAATTGCATGGAAGAAGATGAGATAGTACAAGGCGCCAGAGGGTGATGGTCTGCTTTGGGACTAGCTCAGGCCACCTAAGTAGCCTAGAGGTGTTTTCTTTATATATATATATATATATTTTAACTTTTTATTTCCTAAATTGGAATACTCCAAATAGTGAAAAGGGGCCTGAGAGTACCTACATTAGAATTCCAGTGGAGTATTCCTACTTAGCAGCCAGATACTTGATACTTGGGTAATAAGTATTTAGCACAAATTAGCCATCTCTTTTATTTAGCATTATCTAAAAGTCTGATAATAACCATATGCTTATATGTCTCTGAATTCCCATTAATGATGTTTTCAAACATTGAGGGAAGTCAATTTTTGAAATATTATCCAATTTTGAAATCTATGTATCGGTCACCCTGAAACAGGCACTTGTGCCTAGAGGCCTTACCGGTTACCAAAGACTAAAATAAATAACAAAATAAACAAAAATCTTATTCTCTTTAAGACGCTGAGCTTCTCCCAGCAAAGATGTACTAGTTCGCCCACTTCTCCTTTACACATTTTCAACCAAAATTACCTGCTCTAATCTCACTAGTGTCATCAGTGTTTCTGCTCAAAGAATCTCCCGACATAAACTGTGGGAGCCCCAATATGAGTCTCATAAATAGATTTTGCATATGTTAAATTTTCGATTTCTTTATTCGTGTCTCTAATTTTTTAATCCATATAAGATTTGTGTCTTTATCTTAGCTCTATACACATCTACTATTGCTTTAAACAAATTACTTACATATATTTTACCAAATCTGTTAATTCTTAAAATGGACTGCCTGGTACACAGTTTAGGTTTTTTCTTTTTCAGTATTCATGCTTCAATCTCTCTATTATTTATTCTGTTTCCCAGATATTTATAATTGTCAACCCATTCCAGTGTTTCATTTTGTAATTTCTAGTTGAACTTGACTATATGTTCCTAAAATCATGGCCTTTATCTTATCTATATTAAGTCTTAAATTCAGTTTATTTAATGAGTCTATTACACTGTCTAATCCTTTGTGCAATCTACTTGGTGTTTGTGATATTAAAAATGCATCACCTGTGTAAAGAATTATAGTCATTTTGCAATTCTTGATTTTTGGGCATCTGAATCTATTGTATCTAGATCTTTATTGTAGCAGTTATATATGTTAAATGAGGCAGGAACTAAAACACATCCCTGTTTAACACTATTCTCTGACTGTATTTCATCTGTGCGCCTTCCACCTTGGAGTGCATCTCACAGTAATCTTAGTATTTATACTATATATGGCACCTTTATTGCAGTCAGTAATCTTGAATCTACATTATATATACTGTAGAATAATACATAGGAAGGGGTGCATACCGAGAATGTAATGCACACTTGAGGTGTTGGATACTATGTAAACTGCAACAGCAAAGTCCAAGGGTTTATCAAAGCATAAAGATCAATGTTTTGTAGTGATCTCACTGTTTCTTCAGGATCTGTAGTTAATAATATTATAAAGTTATTATATATATCTACTCATCACTTATGTTCTTAATACTGGCCTTAAAGGAAGTCTAAAATTACACCTAAAGGAACACAGGAGTGATATAAGAAGATGTGACCTAGATTCTGTAGTAACATGACATTTCAATGAAAATAAATGTAATAGTTCATCATTAAGATTTGTAGCACTAGAAAAGGTTGACACCCACCAAGGGAGGTAATCTACAACAATGCCTCTTAAGAAGAGAGGCATTTTGGATAGAAAGTTTGGGACTCTAGACAAATGGTATGGTATCAACGAAGAAATTGTACAGTCAGAATTTGTAGATTAGATTTAATCCACAGTATTGAAGTGATAACTGTGAGTCTTGTCCCACTAGGGTTTCTGTTTAAGGACTGACCACTAACATATGCACCACATTTGGTGTTCTTTGGTTGGTGGCCACCAAAACTGCCATTTCTCGATAGGATGGGTCAGGACATGGTGGTCTGCACCTTCCTTGTGTAGCCTCATGGTCCCAATTCAGTCCACTGACTCGTGTTTAAAAAATAAAAGCAGCAAAAATAGCAAAATAAAAATTAACAATCGTAAGAGTGATGTAACACAATGCAAAAGTTAGGAAAAATCTCCAAACATTCATGTTTACAAAAAAAAAAGGAATTCAGCCCTGTCAGGCCAAACTGGGCAGTATTGGAACTGTGAGATGATAAATAAAATGGACACATACTAAAATATCATATCCAATAGACAGCAATGCTAGTGAAACAAAATGAACTCACTACTGTCCTTAACACTGTATATAAGGCCAGGAAGATCAGAGGCTGTGGGTTCAGTTCCCACATCTGGCACTTGGGTTAATATCCCAGTACTGACACTTGTAGTGCAGCATGAGAGGGTGCTGCACTTCTGAGGTGCTGTCTTTGGATGAGATGTTAAACTGAGGTCCCATCTGCCTGGATTGGTGGTAGTCCAGGTGGATGTTAAAGATCCCATGGCACGTATCAAAAAAGAGTAGGGAATTTTTTATTGAAAACAATATAAGAAAACAAAACCAAGGTAATACATAACACTATAAACATATTGCTGATTACCTATGAAAACAGAAAAGAAAAGCACAATATCCATTGTTCGGAGGAAAAGGAAAAAAATGTGTACAAAAAAAAATATATATTGTTCACCATAGAATCAAACACCTTCCCCTCTACAGACTTGATATTGGAAAGGAAAGAAAAGAAAACTCCAGACAATAAAAACCATATTCAGGTAACCCTTCAAACAAAATGATCGTGAAGCTTTCCACCAAAATGCCACTAAAGGCGAGGAAGAGTTCTCTCTAAACAATAAATTCTAGAGATTTCACTTCTAATATGTTCTTGAAGTGCAGGCAAAGAAATCGATTTCTGTTGTAACACAAACAAACATCTGTTGTGCCAGATGCACCATTTGCAGACAGCAAACAGCACTTGCAAAGTACCTGGAAAAATCTTCCAATTTGGTCCAAAGTCCCCATAAACCAATTCAGTATACATCAAACTGGAAAATACAGGTAAGCCCCATGAGTGACTCAATTTAGACCATAAAGGGCAATATATGGGCACTCAAAAAGAGATGTTGCATAGATTCTAGTTGACAAACACAGGTTTCACGAATACAGTAATGTTCAGACAATTGTTTATGTTTCTGATTTCTTTGACGCTCAATTTGTCGTGACAACATAACCATAACACGTCCCACATTTTGCAGGAATTCTGCTGTCTACTAATTGTTTAACCAAACACTGTGAATCACAAGGTACTGTAAAACAAGGCAGTATTAAGAACATGGAGTGCAGAATAGAGGAGTATAAGCGTTTCCTATTTCGTAACAACTCCACTTCAGGAGGCACTTTCCAAAGTTTGTCTTTAAACACTTCAACAAGGTATAAAGGAACCTAATGGAATTTTGTAAGGGTTTCCAAACCGAGCCTGCCATTTTCCAAAAATATTAGGACCGGGAGGCAAGGCTAAGGCCAACAATCTGTCCTGTTGTCTAAACAAGGAAAAAGGTTAGCATGCACAAAGATAGAAAAATAAAAAGCACGGGTTTATCATTTGCAAACCCCTCTGTTTTATAGGCCAGTAAGGACCGATCTCTTAACAGAGTTTAGCCTACTACCCCAAAGCAATTGAAAAAACAAATTATACAACCGGGCTTCAAGACAAAAAGGAAGAGGAAAAACATAACTAACAAGTAAACAGAGTGGCAAGATACAGGTTTTAAGTAAAAATCTGTTTCCTCCGAGTCATAGGGAACCGTTTCACTAACAATTTTAGATTCAGCAACCTCCATAGCGAACACCAATTACATATCGCTGCATCAATTGGACCAAAATAACTCCCAAAATGCAAATTTTCTGAAAATGAACAGCAATCCCTCCAATCATAGGCAATCTATCCAGTAAAGGAATGTGCACAGCACATCCCACACTCTTTGGGGTATTTAAAGCAGAACCAGAAATCCGGGAAAAGGAATGAGCAATTTCAATAGCCTGTTCCCCAGAAGCTGGATCAGCTACCAGAATACAAATATCATCCACGTAAGCCAAAACACACGGAAAACAAGGTCAGGAGCTACGGAAATATGATGAATATCAGCCCTCCCCTAACGTCCGAGAGTGGATCAATGGAAAAGACATATAACAGGGGACTTACAGGACAGCCTTGTCTGACCCCTCTCCTAATAAGGACACGGAGCCTCTCAAACCACTAACCAATGGCGTGGTGTAAGCCGATCTATACAAAAGTTTAATTCAGCCCAGCAAACCGCAGGTACCCGTATTTATGCAACACAGAAAACAAATACTCATGTGGCACCCAGTCAAAAGCCTTGGTTTGGTCTAAACTAAAACATAACCTTGAGTGGTAGTCCCATCAAAGACCTCTCTCAAAATTTTCAGGTTGGAGATCATGGAACGACCCGGATTGCACAAGTCTGTGTGGCAGAAATCACCTGAGCCGTCACCTGAGCTAGCCTATTAGAAACTATTTTGCACAAAATCTTCCAATCTGAATTTAATAAACTAATCGGCCGCCAGTTATCTAGTTTAGTTTTATCATGTGTCTGTTTATACAAAAAATTAGATAACTGTCCGAAAAGGCGGGGAATAGGCAATAAGTCATGTAAATAGTATTATAAACCTGAGTTAAATATGGTAGCAATAAGGATTTAGATTTCTTATAAAATTCATTTGGAATCCCATCAGGTCCAGGGTAACTGTATTTTTCAGATGACTTATAACTGAATCAACTTCTGCACAGGTAACCTGCTGAGTTAAGGGACAAAACACTCTGGGAGAGAACAGGAACATCAAAGGAATCCAGAAAACTCTCCAGGAAGGTGAATCATAAGCCCGCCATATAATGAGTTAGTATGCAAAGAAACTTCCTCCAAAATGTTATGGTTCTCAGTTAGCATGATATCAGAATGAGAAACCAAAGTAGACATATATTTAGATGCCACCTGTTGGTGACTATTATCATAGGATTAATAATTTTAGCAGAACCCTTCCGGCCATATTTCTGTTCCAGGAAAGCGATGTCGTTCTCTCATACTGAGAAGCCCACATCTCTGCTTTAACCTGTCGGATTGGCCTGAATAGTCTAAACCCCATTCAAATTGCCAAGACAGCAGTCTTTGTAGGTGGCGCCAATATTTAAGATACTTAAAATAATGATCAGAAGATACTTTTTCGAGTAATGTTTACAAAATTGCATAATTTCTACTTTAGTATCTTGCCACCAAAAGCCGAATTATCATACAAGGCAAAACAGAGATCTTATGTTGAAGAAGTCAAACAGGCTCTCACCCACCATCATCAGTCAACACAGAAATATTCATTTTCCAAAAGATATGAGTGACAGGTTTGTTAAGTGGAAAACCAGTATGCAACAGTAATAAACAGTGATCTGAAAATTCACAAGGTACCACCGAACATCGTACATCATTTAACCAGTGGAAATAAAAAATAATCAATTGAGTGGAAGATCTGCCACGAAGAAAAGTGTGTTCTGGAGGAGTGACCCCAAAAGAAACCCCATCTCTCAAATCAGCAGTAACGCATAGAGTGTTAAGAAAATTGGAATCTGAATACAATTTTGAGTAAGGCCAGTTTTATCAGATAATGACAAAATGCAGTTAAAATCTCCGCCAAAAATCACAGACTTAGAAGAATGAAGAAATGGCTGGATCTGTTTTAACATGTGAACCCTCTGGATTTTAACTTGAGGGTTATAAAGATTAATAAGTCTCCATTCTTAACGTTGGAAAACAATATCCAGGATCAAGACACGACCTTGAATTAAATCAATTAACCTAGTGACCTGAATGTCTACCCACTGAACCAGTATCCCTACTCCAGAACACAATTTTTCAGCTAGAGACCAAAAGGACAGGCCATTCCTCCAATCCCTAGAGGCTTTCCCAATCTCTTGTAAAGAATGGAGCCTAGTGTCTTGCAAAAAATGATGTGCAAGGTAAAGACAAAAGAAATGAAAAAATGGCCGGCATCTCTTATCATTTTAAGACTATTGTATTTAAGCTACCAAAAGATATAAAGTCCCCATCTTAGTGAAAGAGATGGAAATCAAGATTTTTTCTACCACGACCCTTACTGGGAGATTTAATCTTGCATCTCTTCTTTTATTCAATTGGACCTCCCTAAAACTTGCTCAGAGTCAGTGAACATCTCAACCTGAGAAGATGCAATAGATGAGGTATCAGAATCCTCCCAGTATCCACAGTTTGCTTACGTTTAGACAAAATCGTAAACCGGTTGGAAACCGCCAGGTCAGAGGGGAACCACAGTAGACAGAGGCACTCCTTTCTGCCAGAGAACTCCTCGTCAATCTCCTGTTTCCCACTGGGACCCAGTCAGAATCCCCAGGGGCAGCATGTTGTCCTTCAGAGAAGGTAAAACAACAGCACAAGAGGTGGAAGCCTGTACTTCCTCCACAACCGGGGAGGAGGATAAAGCCTGGGGCAGAGAACTAGGGACCTCAGGCCGTGAGGGTGTATTGGAGGAAGGCACCTTCAGAAGCGAAGGTTCCAACCCAGGATTCCCAAAGGAGAGGAGAATCAACAGGGGTGGAGGTATCACTGCAGTATCAAAAGGTCGAAACTGGTCCTTGCCTGAGCCGACTTCTGAGCCTGAGTGATGGTCTCATGCTGAGAACCGAGGCCGGTCAGGGTTATTATGGGAAGCCCATGGACAATCTTTAAAAGAATAGAAGTTTCTTCACACAAAGTACAGTACTCAGGGCATGGGCAATTGATACTGACATGGCCAGAACCAAGACATGTCAGGGATTTATTTAACTCTAAAAATTGATTAGCGTTTGCTCATAAAAGTTCTAAAACATTGTGAAATGCACAGCACTTACCTCACTGTGTTTAACAAACATAACACTTCTAGAAAACCTATATAAATGTTTTCTGTACAGTTAGTATTGCCCCAAGAAAAAAGTGCTAATCAATTATTTAAAACCCTGCATGTAGAACATTTCAGCTGGTCACAGGCACTACTGAGATGTGTCTGGGCTCCACACCGAAACAAGATTTTGGCTGCCCTGGTTAAAAAAAACCACAATCCCTACCCAAATAAAAACAACTGGGCAAGTGTTGAATAGACCCATAGAGTATAGGCAATTTAACCTGTAGTTTCTACCCCTGTCCAGAAACATTCAGAATCAATAATCGGATCGGGTAAACCCAGAACAGAACATTTAGAGGACAACCATCTTACAATATCTTCTATAGCCACCCTCTCATTTTTAAACAAAACTGTAATAGATTTTATAGTTGGTTTAGTAAGGGAATAGCGAAAAAGGGGCCCACAAAGGAGTATGTCGAACAGCTTGATATCTGCTCCAAAAGTATCTAACCAGCTGCATTCTTGAAGCTAATATCAAAGTAATTATCTCCAGATGTATGAATTAAAGCATAAATGTCAGAGGGAGAGAAATGGAGACTTGATTTATGCAAAGTTTTCCCTACATAAAGGCGATCAGGGCAGGCGTCAGGCCACCCCTATAATGTATGCGAACAGCATTACCGCTTAGCCTGTTCAGGAGGGAATGGAACAAACCAGCAAAAGTTTTAGTCCGGGAGGCCCCAAAGCCAGGCCAGAATCCTTAGTAGCCGAGCTCCTATTACTCTTCAATTCAGGGGCAGGAGAAGATTTGGTAGGAAACAGGTATGGGCATCAAACAGAGCGCACACTAGTCTCAACTAAGTCAACCTGGGAAGAAGCATGAGGCAAAGGAACAACAGCAGCAGGCAGGATGGAGGTAGGCAATACAGCATCGGGCAGTGAGCAAGTCCGAGTTGTGGAATATACTTGGTGTAGATACTTGCCCTTTATCCGCCCGCCAGGATGGAGATTGTGATAAAGTAAACCAAGGAACCTCTAGTGGGTCCGAGATGTCCAATAAATCCCTCGGGAGCAGGGCCAGGCCAAGCAGGAGAGGTCCAAGAATCATCTAAAGGGACTTCTCCCATCCTGCACCCTCAAGCTTCTGCAATAGTGAGTCCAGAAGCCGAGAGGTGGGAATCAACCACCACCAACTGGGCTAGAGACAAACAAGCCTGGAAACCAGGCTGGCGATCCCCACAACATTAGTAGAAACATCATTACTGTGAACTGTACCTTTCAGACCGTCAGACACTCCTGGGAGAACCGGAGTAGACAACCCAACACTGGCTTCCAGGTGGCTGCAACACTTGATCCGACCCTTCCAACTCCCGAGGTGCAGAACTTAGACAAGGAGGTGCCGTGGGGCCTAGGGAGACTCCAGGCACTTGCTTACCTGCACGCTGCCAGTCTCCCGTTCCCAGTAAACAAGCATCACCACAACTGAATACTGCCAGCACTTCCTGGTTCCCGCTGGGTTCCTCAGAGAACATTCGAGATCTCTTGGCGCCGGGAGGGTGACTGACCTCATCACTAGGAGGAGGGCAAGGAGAAGCCCAGCAACGCACTGCCGAAGAGGAAAGACTGGGTACAGTAGAACAAACCAGCTTAGGAGATGAGAAGACAACGCCAGCCCTAGAATCCATAGGTGAGTCAAATCCAGTTACTACCGCGTCCATGGAAAAGAGTCATGAGGCAAAAACATCCGTTTGGCAGCATGAAGCTGCATCCATTTGGCAGTGGGAATCTGCATCCAGTAGTCCAGTAAGAACAGCAGGCGTGGTCTCCGGAGCCTAGAGATAGGGAGGAGACCGACTCCCTATCTCCGCACATCCTCTTGCTCATTCGGAGCCCAAGTGTATTGCGAATACTGCTCTCACTGTACACAGCGCAACCGCAACGAAGTAGGGAAATTTCCCAGTGTCCTGGCCAAATTTCCTCATTCACTAAAAATACACCAACAGCTTAATCTGGTTCAAGGTCAGTTGGCATTTACCTGTATCCCTCCTCTGGGTCATGCCTGAAAATAGGCAGGATTTGTCTAGTGCACTTACCCGTCAACAAAAACTAAATAAATAAATATAAGAAAAAATAAGAGTGGATTATTCAACACTGTGCATGTCTGAAAATAAGAATATGACACCACAGATTACCATAGTAACCAGGTAATATAAAATGCATGGTGCTGTTAGTAATGGCAGTCACATGGAAGGAAAAATAAGAGTCTGCAGCACAAAGGTAAGCAAAATATTTATAACATACTAGAAATTTGAACCAAATGTGGCAAAGTCATTCCATAATGTAAGAAGCAACTGAGTGTTGATAAAATAAAATGACTGAAATTTGAAACCGAGGTTAAATGTTTAGTGTAGCAAGTAAACATGTATGGATCTCAGACTGCTTTAGAGCATTGAGAAGGACTAGCAGTTATCCTTATTTTAGAAATGTGTAAACTAGAAATTTTTGAAATATGGTAACAGAGGTTTCCAACATAGGAAGTAACCGCAGTAAGAAGGTGTTTGGAAATATGAAACTGAAGTAAATAATAATGTGCAGTGATCAAAGTTATGAGTAACGCGAAGTGAAAATACATGTGGATTTTAAAACATACTAATGCATTGTTATGTGCAAAAAGGGTAGAAACCTGATGAGGAAATAAAACTCAATATTTTGTGTAAACTCAGTCTGAATGACATATAAAACATGCAAGCACAAGGAGGAAGAACATAAAGAGAACAAGTAGTAAGGCTATTTGAGTATATGAACATATGTTGTGAAAGCGTTAATAAAGGAAAACTGATAAAACAAAAATTATTTATTAAAAACCCATGTATGATCTAATTTTTACTTGTAATTGCTAACAGGTGTGACCCATGGAAGAAGCAAGTGTGCTTCCATTTAAAAACAATTAAAAACAATACATTACAATATTCACATCTTCAAGCAAAGGTAAAAAAAAATATTTGAAATAAAGTGTTTTGAAATTAGAAAGAGTAAAAGGAAAAAATATTTTCATGAATTTATTTTTTTATCTAACAGCATGATAAAGACTGTTAGGAGGTCTAAACCTCAGGTTCTTGGCAATATTGGAATGCAAGTAATCACAGACACGTTGCATAAGAGTAATAAACAAGTTTATTACTACCAAAAGGATAAATCACAGTTGCCCTAAGCAGTTCTTATCAATACGAACCTGTAGCCAGTGCTAAGCATTCCCTGTACCTCAAGGTTTCTCTGTGTCTCTGGGATCTCCGAGGTACAAGACTGGTGTATTACATTATATACAGTACCTATGATAAACACTATGGTAACTGTAAGATAGAAACATTTCTAGTTACAGAGATGAGCCCTATTGTCTAAATTAGAGGTGGCTCCATGGTCCAAGATAACATTATATAATTTTGTGTAGTCATCAGTTTTGAACAAAAGAGTTCTTATACAGAGTCTTACATAACTCAATGAAGTAGTACAAATCACCAAAAGGTGGCAATGCTGACTTACATATCATAATTACTCCAAGGACACAGATGCCTTGACATCTTACAAATAAGAAATACACAGAAAATACATAAAAGAATATATATATTGCAAGCAAAGTGTATTACAACAATATTCATTCATATCCTGACATCTGCTCTTGTACAGTAGATGCCCATGAATATATGTTAGTATAACATATACTTAAGTGCTAACTGTCTATGGTGTACCTCTGAGGTACCAATTTAGGGTGCAGGGGCCTCATGTAACAAGACTGACAAGAGAAAGGTGATGTGAAAACAAAAATAAATTTAAACTTTTAAAGAGGTAAATATGAAAAAGATTCTATATATACATATGATAATAAAACACATTTTATTAAACTGAACTGTGAAAAGCAAGCCCAATCCTGTTTTCTATCCATATCTACACAGTATTTTTCATGAAAACTTGGAAAAATAGAGAAATTTGAAACAATATCACAAAATCAAGGTGGGATATAAAGAAGTGATATTATAACTAGAAATATGTACCAAATGGTGGTAGAAACAGTTTTGGATGTTAGAAATGTTTATTTCTTTCCTTTTAAGAAATGTGAGTGTTGAAACATATATAAAAGTAAATAAGATTGCAAATAGATATACATGTGGATTAACATTAAATATGAGTTCTTTGAGGCCAGTGTTAAGAACATAAGTGGTGAGTGGATATATATAAAATGACTATAATATTATTAACTATAGATCCTGAAGAAGTAGTGAGATCACTGTGAAACATTGATCCTTGATCCTATGAAAAGTGGTGTTAAATAAACATAAAATACAAGTGGGTCTTAGTTTCTCAAAATGTTTGCATCTGAGTTCAGTTTGAGGGTTTTGGGCATGATCCCTCATGGAGTTTTCTTTATTTTTAGGTACTGGGTTGTACGCTTGACCTTGTGGTTTTACTGGTTATCAAAGCATCCCACACTGAAGGTGTGCATTAAATTAGAGTTATGTGGTCATGTGATGTCTGGCTAGATGCAAGCAGTGCCGTTGTGTTTCTCCAGCTCACTCGATCCACATTTCTGCTTACAAAATATAAGTTTTCAGTAGCCAGCTAGATAGGAACCTATCCGAAGTGTACTACTAAAGGTCCAATTGCCATAGTCTCTATCAAACTGCAGAATGGAGGTAACAATGAAGCAGGAACTGCCTCACCATACTCCCCTATCTCGCCAGACAAGATCACAAAGAAACCAAAGCAGCAGAGCTCCAAGGCTGCCCTGACTTCACTCTGCAAAACAGCGCCACACCCTCTATCAGAAGAGCGCTTCCTAACTGAGATGAAACCTTTGCAAGAGGCAATTGCTCTTCTAACTACAGAAATAACCTCCCTGAAATCCAACTTGTCGGATGTATCCAGATAGGTAAGAGACCCTGAAGTGAGAGCAATATCGCCGGAAAAGTGGAGACAACTACAGACTCAGAACTGGTGACAATTAAAAGGCAACTTGCTAAAATGGAAACCAAACTATAGGATTTAGAAGGATGTAGCCATCACAATAACATGGTAGTCATTGGACTTCCTGAGGGATGAAGGCTTTCTCCTATCATTTTGCTCAAATGTTACTGGAGAAAATAGTTGGTCCATCGCCTAATGGCCCTTCGTATGTGGTGGAATGAGCTCATCAGGCACTGCACCCAAAACCTGATCCATGCTCACCCCCCTCGTCCTTTCCTCCTGAACCTCCTGAATTTTTGGATAAACAGAACATAACCATTAAACTCAGACAAATCCAAGCAGTGATGTGGGAAGGAAATAAGATACGATAGCACAGGACCTGCCAGCTTGAGTCAGGCAAAAAGGGTTCTTTCCACGCCACTATCCTCGCTCATCCTGCAGGAGTGCATTTCAAAATGCTATACCAGCACAACTACAAGTCAGGATTCAAGATAAGTGGCATGCATATGATTCCAATGTGCAAGCAGTAAAAGAAGCTACAAAGATTCTTACTAGATCTATTCAAAAGTAATCTATCAACAGGAGGAATTCTAGAATCGGAAAGGACGAGATAATGGAGGTTAATTTCCAGAGAGGGAAATACCAATGGTGCAAAAGAAAGGATCACTGTGATCAATGGAATGGTATTAACTGCAATACAAGCATGTTTGGGATATAAACAGCGAATCCTCACCTTGTACTAGTGAGGGTTTGGAACGATGCCTCACTTTATTTCACGAGACTGTTGCCATATTGCAAGGCAAACTGGACCTGAATTTATACTTGAGATATACATTTTCCTAACTGTGAACAAATAATCCAGTTCAACAGTATCTGGGAAATTCTGGTCAATTTGAACATCTGAGGAACCAAGACTGGCGGTTTGTGCACTCGGTTTTAAGAGTGTCTGCAGCGCTCGAGGATGCCACAGTCGTGGAGGTCAGAAGATGCCTAACCGCTGCAGCAAGGACTACACGATAGTGCCCAGAGATGCAGAGGAAAGGACTGGATGTATCCTTTCAGCGAATAGACTGAGTTAAAGGGACTCCAACTAATTAAAGCTATGTTGTTTTGTTTTGTATATATTTCTGCCTCTCAGGTATGGCACCTGTTGTGCCGATAAAAACAAATAAGGGGCAAAACATAGCATGGAAGATTTAAAGGTAGATGTTTAAATTTGGTTAAATTAGAAGGGCAAGATATTACAGACCCTTCTCAATGTTAGTTAGTGTTAAGGATTGTAGAAGCCAGAAGTGTGGATCTATTACCCTTATAATTATGGAGTTTAACCAAAATAATATCATTAATCAAACGTACTAAAAGACATATAATACTAGGTGAATGAACACTAATTCCTCGGAATAATCAATAGGGTCATGTTTGTTTATAATACTCAGTAGAGCAGGTGCACCTATAAAGTAATGGTATGGTACCAACCTAATTTATAACAAATAAGGTAACAGTTTAGGCCATGACACATGTTTTCTGTGGTGAGAATAGTAGAAAAGAAGTTTCTATTTTTAAGAGAAATATTTCCTTTTTCTTTTTTTTCTCTCTCTCTTCCTTTTTCTCCCCTTTTAATTTTAGTTCTCTATTGGAAATTTGATGTTAATAAATGTCAGTCTGATATCATGGTTGGCAATTTAAATGGGACGGGTAAGCGGGAGGACCAAAGCAAGCTGAGACTGGCAGCATCACACACCATATCGAGGAGGGGCCTTTATTCACCTGATCGAACTGTACCAGGCAGACTAGTTGAGGGAAAGGGTCAGAAAGTCTCTTAGACTTCTCAGGATCAACAGAAACAAGTAAACAATATAAAAGAGATGGTGAAGGGAAGGGAGGTGGTATGTAGGAGGGACAAGGAGAAATGTGTTGGCAAGTACTGGGATTATGGGGGAGGGAGGGACTCCATGGCATTGGCTAATAGAGAGAGATCATTTTATGTTTTATTTTCCAGTCAATTAGTATTTATTGTCATAATTCAGAATGCCAAATAGATACAAGCTTATGACATGGAATGTGAAAGGGATGCGTAGTAAACGAAATACAGGATCCTTAAGCACTTGCAAGTGACTGAAGGAAAGACAATTCTCCTTCAGGAAACACATCTGTTAGACACAGAAGCAAATCTAACATGAAGAATGCAGATAGGCCAAGTTTACACAGCAGGGTCATCCACCCAGAGTGAAGGTGAGGCAATCTTGCTGACAAGGAACTTGGGTTTCCAATGAAGTCAGTGCATACTGGATCCTTTGGGAAGGTATGTGTTGGCACGTGGCATACTAGAGATCTGATATTGTACTGGGATCCACATATGGTCCTAATACAGACACCCCCTCCTTCTTTATGGAACTGATTAATATATTTTTACCTTTTGTCAGTACCCTTGATATTAGGGGTGACTGGAATTTACCATTTTCTCCAGATGCAGATAGAACAGGTAAACAAAAGCAGGGCTATCTCCAGCACAGCAAGCCATTAGAGATATGATTGATAAGCTGGGACTATGCGACCCATGGAGGGTTTTATACCCGAGAGGAGGAATACACCTTTTGATCAGCAATACATGAAACCTTTTCCGTATTGACTATTTCTTGTTCAGTAAACAAATTCTACTGGATCTAATGGACTGTCAGATGTCTCCAGAGGTCATATCAGATCACGCATCAGTGATCTGCACTGTATCTTTGTGTTCCAATCAGAAGGTAGAAACAACATGGAAAATAAACAACCGGTTATTGAAAGACAAAAGCATGATAGAAAGTCTAAAAACTAGTATTGAATAGTATACACATCACAACCAGAACTCCACAAATCAAGTGGGCATGGAATGGGGGCTTAAAGTGCTTCCTTAGGGACAGTTAATAAAAATTGCTCTAGACGGAAGAGAAAAGGAAAAACAACTACGAACATTACTAGAAAACATTAGAAAACTGGAAAAAATCTATATCCCTAACTAGTGAAATACAAAAACAGGAACTCACTTGACTACAAGCTTGCTATAATGATCTATTGGGTGAAAAAGCTAAATATGCAATTATCAAAACCAAATCCAAACATAGAGCAGCGAGAAAAGGTCAGAAAACTCCTTGCCTTGAGGGTAAAGCAGCAGGAGACATCAAGAGGGATCAATGCAATTAAATCTAAGGTAGATGGTACCCTCAAAACTAATCCTAAAGAATAGCAACAGAATTGCAAGAATTCTATACCAAGCTATACAAGGCTAGGATTACCCCTCCCCGTAGATAGCATTGATTCTTATTTATCTGAATTATCTCTACCTAAACTAACTGAGGAGCAGAGCATGCAAATAATATCCCCATCACAGAACTAGAGATACAAATGGCAATCAACACATTACCTTTAGACAAAGCACGGGACTGAAGGTTTCTCCCCAACTTCTAGAAAGAACTGGGGAAGGAACTGTCTCCATGGTTGCTTTTATTATTTCATAGTATTCTGAAGGGAGAGAGTAGGATCCCCACTTATATGAGGCTTTGATTGTGGTATTGCACAAAGAGGGGCGACTCAGAACTAGAATCAAACTACAGGCCAATCTCACTGCTAAACTATGACCTTAAGATACTGACAAAAATTTTAGCTATTAGATTGAATCAGGTAATGCCCGCCTCATCTGCACAGAACAAGTGGGATTCACGGCAGGAAGATCATCCTGAGATCATCTCAGGAAACTGGATCATATATTCTGTTTGGACACTAATATGCAGGTGGTTCTGATGTCACTTGATGCAGAGAAAGCTTTTGATAGGGTAGACTGGAACTTTTGTTTCGGGTAGTACACAAGTTCAGCTTCCTCCTCTCTTTGTACAATGGGTCCAAGCACTATACACCTCACCTGGTGCCCATATATACTGCAATATAACTTTTTCAGGCAGTTTTCCCTCTCCTCGGTACCAGAACAGGCTGTCAGCTATCCCCTCACTGTTCAACCTATATCTGGAACCCCTTCTATCCCAGATTAAAGTAGATCCAGAGATTCAGGAGTCAAAGTTGGGAACCAGGAGCTTAAACTATCAGCATATGCTGACGATATACTACTGCATTTGACAAGCCCAAGAGAATCAATAATTAAAACTTTACAAGTGATTAGAGAATTGTGCACTATCTAATTACAGGTTAAACCTGAAGTAAACTAAAATATTCTCTAAATATGGTATCCCATAAAAGTGAATTGGTGGACCTAGGTGTTCAATGGGAAGGTTGACAGATGAAATACCTAGGTATTATTCTAACAAGGAGCACAAAATCTTCCAGAGAATGCAACTTGGATAAATTAATGCAGGTTATTAAGCAAGACCTGGATAGATAGAATAAGCTACCGCTATCCCTTTGGGGAATGGTTAATTTAGTTAAAATGAACATATTACCATGTATTTTCTACCCCATCAACATGCTAAATCTATGGCTACCTCAGTCATGGTTTGCTAAGATCCATTCCTGCTAACAGTATTTATTTGAAAAACAAACAGCATTGTATGGCCCACAACAAACTAATAGCCCCAAGAATAAAGGTGGCCTGAGACTCCCATGTTTTAAATTATATTACTGGTCAAGTCAGGCAGCAAAGTATATGAGATGGATGAATCTGAACACTGATCCAGACCCGTCCAATACAAACCCATCTGGCTACTACTAGAAAAGGACATGATGGCAGCTTTAAAACCAACACCGGATGCCCTCATATATATATATATATATATATATATATATATATATACATATCGCCTAAATTACTCCCTCAGACACTCAGGAATAACCTAATTGAATGTGGGAAAGAATCACACACAGATGTGCATTTCCTTAACTTAACACTCACAGGATCCAAATCAGCCACTGGTTGGAAATCTGAACTTTAAATTGAGGTCAGATGATTACAAATATTTGGATTTCACAATTATTTGGGAAAAGGATCACATATTTATAGGAGAATGGAAGAGTCCATACCACAGTTGAAATTATAACTAATAACAAACTAGACCTCAAACTTAGTTTTAAAGTATCCCAACTCAGACACATGATAGTCAAATCCCAGCTGAATATTGAGTCTAGAAAAAGGGAATTTCTAAGCCATTTCAACCAACTCACCACAGGAAGGCATGCCATCTCAGGGATTTACTCCAATCTCTTGGATATAGTTTTCCCAAATACTGTAGGAACCTCTAAGTACTGGGATAGGCAATTTCCAGAAGACATTTAACTGGACTAAAATTTGCAAAGATATGCACAGGAATACATCTCAAGGCAGACTGAAGCTAATGCATTATCAAATTATACATAATATGTACTATACACGGAAAGGTTAACTAAAATGGACAAAGACCCTAATGCGATATGCAGTCGCCAGGACAGGGTGGGATCATTATAGCATATCTTTGGGACTGTCCAAAATACCCTCTAGTCCCTAATAAAACAAAGGTCTGATTCTTTACTAGGTATAATAGAATATATAGAACTTTTAACCTGTTTGGTGGGAGATTACTCGCCTATTGCTGTCACAGAAAGAAGGTTCCATATAAATCTGATTGCCACGTCAGTCAAAAGATTAGTCCTGAGACACTGGCTAGATAATGAAGTAATATCTTGTAATGAATGTCTACAAGAACAACTGTTTAACATATCTGTGGAGAACATTACTGCTAGTGTAAATAATTGTATGCCTAGATTTGATAGAAGGTGGAGTAAATTACAGACTTTGTATGCTTTATGAACATCCCTGAATATGGATAGGGCTGGTAGTTTCACTGCTAAACCAAGCTGTTGCCATGGGGAGGTATGTGGTGTATTGTAAAGTAATGTGATATAATGTCTTGTACTGTATTTATAGTCTTTTTGTGGCTCTATAACAAAACTGAATAAAGCAATTTAAATACAAAAAATAAATAAATTAGAGTTATGTACTCACCCTCATGTGTTGTTTTGTATAATTGCTGTGGGTATACCTCTCAACCTTTTTGCCCCAAATGTGGAACACTGCCTCTCAAAATGTGGAACAAATGAGCAAAATGTGGAACACTTAATCAAATCTTTACCTAAGAAGCTCAGAACACTGTTAAAATGTTCAGATTTATGTTCAGAAATTCTGTTATTAATTGAATGATATATTTTTGCATCATTTGCTATAGATTTTTGCTTTAAAATGTTAACATTGAATGTGGGACAAGTCTTCACAATGTGGAACAGGGAGCTTTTGTGAAGTAAAATGAGGAACGCCCTCGTAATGTGGTACAGTTGAGAGGTATGGTGGGGTGTTTTTTCTCCAGCCAGATTTATTGAAATGAATGCTGCTTTTCACTAAAATCTTATGTCTGCTTTTATAAATAAGAACATGTTACACAACAGCAGACAGTGCTTAACAGGATTGGATGGTTTAAAATATCGTAAACAAGTTTCAGAACTTTACTGACAAGTATTTTTAGTTTACATTTTGAAGATTTTGTTCAGGTCTGAGTGGTTATTGTCACAGTGATATGCAAATGAGGTCTGGAGTTCCATGTTCAGAGTTGTAACTCTGTAGCTCAACTACATATCACTCTGACAACGAACAACCAGATCTAAAAATCTCTTGAGAAATGTGAACTAAACAGACTTTTGAACTGTGTTTTTAACTTTTTTATTTTTATCCTCTTTTAGTTCAGGAAATACATTCAGAGTGTTTTAGATCGCTGATTTACTGCTGTTTTGTGAGACCAGCATGGTTGACTAAGCGCTAGTGGGGCAGAGCAGAAGTTGGAGCATGTTTGCTATTATAACCTGTGGGTTATAGCAACGAATTATAACCAGTTTGAGAATGACTATGAGGAAAAAAGACATGACCCAGTAATTACATATAGAATAATGCATGGGGTTGAGTGCTTAATGATAATTTACACACACCCAAGGTGTTGGATGCTACATTAACCCAGAGAGCCAATCTCAAGGGATTTATTTAAGCACTCAACACCAATGGTGTGTGTAAAATTCGAGTTTTATACAAGCCCCATGTTTTATTTTATATTATTGCTGGGTACATTATTTTCACCACAACAATTGTATAAAATAAAAGATGTCCATGTGCCACCTCAGTTCAGTGGGGAGGGTTCAGTTTGGTCAGGTGGCTGCTGAAAAGTTGCCTTTTTAGTTTGTTTCCATTTTTAAAGACTAGTTAAAAGTATTTTTAGTCCAGTGATTAAAAAAAAAAAAAAAACTTACTGCCGAGTCCAAGTGGCGGTGAAATCAGTCTCCAGCGCAAGGAAGGCTGCCAGTGCTGAGAAAGGGAACAGCTGCAGCTGGCACATGCAGAGAACAAGGCAAACCCGCTTGTGTTTGCTGTTATAACTCGTGGGTTAAAATGACAAATTATAACAGGGTTTCCTTGGGGAAAAACAAGACCCAGTTATTGTATATATAATGCATGGGGAGAGGTATATAACAAGAATTGTATGACACTTAAGGTGTTGGATGCAATACAAACCCCCAGGGCTTTGCCCTTAGGGTTTATCAAAGCATCCCACACTAAGGGTGTGCATACAATTTTCATAATACACTTCTCCCCATGTGTTGTTTATGTAGTTGCTGGGGACTGTTATTTTGCCAACTACTATATATTTTATTTCAAGATCCACTGATCTGAAGGTGAATAGTAACACGCAGCAGTGTCTTTTAGCACTGTGCATATTTTTGTACAGTTTAATATTAGTCAAATATTAAACTAAGTTTGATAGCCCAAAACTGAGAAACACTCATAAGAAGGTTGATCTCTGAAAACTGTATCTGGTTGCACCAAAGAGTTAAGTCCGTGTTTAAGACATGTTTTTGGTCTTACAAAAGCAAAGCAGGCTTAAACAATGTAAATCTGTTGCACAAAATTTGTCTTTCATTCTATTGGTCTTATTTAGAGACTTTCATTTAAGCCTCCTATATACCAGGCTTATTTGTTGTTAGTAGGCTTATTGTGCCATCTTTAATTATAGGAAAATGTAATTTATTGCAGGAAACCATTCTGAATAAATACATACACTTGAGTGCATTGATTTTCTGCTTCAGGAATGCTATTTCCCATAACATATCTGTATGTTACCATGAAGAAAATATTTTATATTCTCTTTTTTCGCCATAAAGGTTTCTATCCTTCACTCAGGCCGCCAGCTACTCAACTCCATCTTTGTTTCTCATAACCAGCTAATGCTTCCCTGACCCAGGGGATTGAAACCTCTGTGAATCCCACGTGGCAGGGCCAGATGAGTATGGGACCCTACAGAGTTCAATTCAGATTTGCCTCAGAGACCAAGTGGTGGTCTAAGCTAAGGGAAAGGGGTGGAGTTTCATTAAGCCCACCTTACTACTACTTTTCTGTTTTTCTTTCAGTCCCACTGGCCACAGCGGCATTACAGTGCTTGTGTGCTGAGGCACCCACATGATGCTGAACTGCAGTCCCCACCTTCAGAGAGTGCAGAGCTGTTCCTGGATGCTCGGTCCTTCCCCAGCCCACCTTCCGTCAACCCCCAGGCTGGAAATTACAAATCTGATAGTCTGACTTTGGTAGTAGACAAAGTAATAGAATCAGTACTGAAGGAAAGAATTAGGTAATACCTTATTTCCAATGGTCTCAGGATCTGAGGCAACATGGGTTCATGGGGGCAGGTCTTGCCAGACAAATCTGATCAAGTTCTTTGACTGGGTAGCCAAGGAGGAGGATCAGGGAGGAGTGCCTGACATAGCCTACCTGGACTTCAGTAAGGTCTTTGACACTGTTCACACAGAAAACTGGTGAGCAGGCCAAAAGCCTGGGATTGGGTCCTAAAATAGTAAGACGGGTAGAGAGCTAGCTGGACAACAGGAGTCAGAGGGTGGTTTTAAATGGCATCCGCTCTGGTGACAGCAAAGTGGCTAATGGGTGCCACAAGGCCAGTACTAGGCCCAGTCTTCTTCAGTGTTTTTATAAGCGACGTTGTTGAAGGACTGGAAGGGAAGGTATGCCTGTTCACGGATTACACAAAATCTGCAACAGAGTAGACACACAGTGGGAGGGGATGGAAAAATGAGAGAAGATCTAAAAAGCTGTAAGAATGGTCATGTGTTTCGCACCTAAGCTTCAATGGAAAGAAGAGTAAAATCAAGCACTTGGGGCACAGAAACCTGGGGCAACATATCAACAGGGAGGAGAAGTACCAGCAGCCACAAAACAGTAAAGGGACCTTAGGGTAATCATTTCTGATGACCTGAAGGTAGATAAACAATAGACAAGTCAATGGGAAAAGCTAGAGGATGCTCAGATGCATAGGCAGGGATATCACCAGCAGAAAGAGGGAGGTATTAATACCCTGTGTAGATCACTAGTGAGACCCCACCTCGAGTATTGTGTCCACTTCTGGAGGTCCTACCTCTGAAAGGACATAGAAAGGGTAGAAGTGGTACAAAGGAGAGCAGTCAAACTGGTGCAGAGTCTGTATCAGAAGCCCTACAAGGAAAGACTTAAGGAATTAAATACGTACTCCTACAGAAGAAAGGAGGAAAAGGGAGATATGATAGAAACATTCAGATACCTCTCAGATATAAACAAGATACAGGAAGGAGCATTTTCTAGAGAAAGAGATGCTCAAGGATGGGGATGTTACACTGTGAAGCTGGGGGGCTGAGAGGAAATGTGAGGAAGTGTTTCTTCACAGAAAAGGTCATGGATGCTTGCAACAGCTTCCCATAGGAGGTGGTAGGGGCTAAAACAGTTACAGGATTCAAGACAGCATGGGATAAACACAGGGATCTTAGAAGTAATGCAGTGGGTGCAAACCGAAGACTGAGTAGGGTCTATGTGTGGCACTATAGGTAGGGAAAACAGGGCAGACTAGGTCGCCAAGAGGTCCTTATCTGCTGATAAATTCTATGTTTCTGTGTTTCCTCCTTCAGAAAGAGACTCCCTTCTTGCACTTTCTTTACCCTGTGAGGCACTCATAGGTCTCAGTCTTGTGTCCTCAAGTTCTCCTCCAGGAAGTACATGCTGAACTCCTGCAGTCTATCCTCTTATGGTTTCTCATGCAACTCTTGTACCATTTTGGCAGTCCTCTTTGGATTGCTTCCACCTTGTCAATGTCCTTGGGGTCGCTGCAGCCTCCAGAACTGTACACAGTACTTTAGGTGCAGTATCACTACTAAGTGATACACTGGCAACACCGCCTCCTTTCTTCTGCTTGAAAAGATCCTCCATGTGCACCCTAGCATCGCACTAGTTTTATCAATTGCCCTGCTGCACTGCCCAATCACCTCGAGATCAATATACTGTATATGATTACCCAATGTCTCTCTTGCTTGGTGACTGTAACTACCTCCATCCATCTTATACACAGTCCCTGGGTTTTCTTGTCCCAGGTGCATGACTTTGCACTTTTTGGCATTGAAACCCAGCTGCCACCCCTGGACCACTCTTCTAGGTTCCCCAGAACCCTTTTCATCCTCTGCACTTTTTGTGGGTGTCAGCCTGTTGCAGATTTATGTCATCTGCAAGAGACACACCTTCCCTCCAGTTCCTTGGCAATATTACTATGAAGGCATTGAAGTGGACAGGATTCAATACTGATCCTGCAGCAATCCACTTGTCACCCCCAAGTGAATTATATTTACTACCACCCTCTGCCTTCCATCCTTTAACCAGTTTGATGCCTACCTTATCACCTTCTCCTGAACATGCAGGTTGCCAAGTTTCTTTATTATTATTTATTTCTGTCATAGACTGCAGCATACCAAGATCACCTTGTATGCTGTCATCGCCATTCTGACTCTCACTCAAGGTATCTTTATGTCCAAATCCTACCAGTCCCACTGCTCACACAGTACAGTGCTCTTTCCCAAAAGGGAAATGACCCACCGCTTTAGTCGCAGCTGAGAATAGGTTTCTTTAGATGTGGTAGCCTTGTAGCCTGTCTCTTCAGAAACAGATCACAGACCTGCTAATTAACCCCAGGTTAACTAAACCTTAAAAGACTCGGTCACAGAAAGCATGAAGTATATAAAATAATATTTAATACTCCACAATATTTACATATGTTACTGGATTATACGACTGAAGACTGTGCAGAATACAGTATTCTACAGAAAAGAAAAATATCACATTTGAAAATATAAGGATCACACAAAATATCCTATCTCAAAGCTAACCACATTTTTAGTAGAGTAGAAGAAGCTTACCCTCAAATGGGAACTGCAGCGCTATGGCAGACTCAGACCTGTGATGTTACCAGTCAAATGTCCCAAACATAACTGACCCCGCTGTTTTTCTCTGGTTTGACAAGTCACTAATCCTTTAAGGCCCCTCCTGGGTGTCACATCAATTACAATTACTTAGTATAATTGTTTTGCATCTAGTATTCTACTTTCTGTACCATATATTTACTTTATATCTCAGTTACTTCCTTTCTTATGTAAAGGAATAATTTCCACCTCTAACCACTCTTTGGGAATCTGTAAACTATTATTAAGTAAGGGTCAGTATTGGGACCCCTCCTTTTTAATATCTATATTAGTGATATAGCGGATGGGCTGGAGGAGGGGTGTTATTTGCAGACGATACTAAGATATGCAATAGGGTGGACATCCCTGAGGGGTGGAGGCCATGAGAAAGGACCTTAAGATTCTGGAAAGGTGATTGGAATGTGGCAGCTGGAGTTCAATGCCAAAATAGTGCAGTGATGCACATGAGGCATAAGAACCCACAAGCACCTTACACTGGGGGTTAAGCCAACTGAGCAGGAGAGGGATCTGGGGATCTTAGTATCAAGCGATCTTAAGGTAGGTCATCAGTGCAGCAAAGTGGTGGGAAGGGCAAATAGAATGTTGGTGTGCATTGCTAGGGGTATAACAAGCAGACGAGGGAGGTACTGATGCCTCTTTATAAAGCCATGGTGAGGCTGTACTTGGAATACGGGGTCCAGTTCTGGAGACCACACCTATGCAAGGACATAGATGGGATTGAGAGGGTTCAGAGATCGAGATGGTGCATGGCATGCAGGGGAAGTCATATGAGGAGAGGTGGAGGGAATTAGATCTGTATCCATTGGAGACTAGAAGGAAAGGAGGAAGATGATAGAGACATTTAAGTACGTGAAGGGGATCAATAAGGTAAGGGAGGAGCTTATGTAAGAGGAAGGTGGGGAGTTAAAAGTAGAGGCATAGTCTAAGACTGGAGGAAGGAAGGAAGATGTGGGGCAATGTGAGGGGTGTTACTTCATGGAGAGGGTGGTGGAGGCCTGGAATAAACTACCTGAGGAAGTGGTGAGGGTAGAAACAGTGGAGTGATTCAAGGGGCATGGGATAGATATAAGGGTTGGCAGATGGGGTGAAGGGATGTCCCATGACATAGGTAATTAGTAAGGGGTGGAGGGCAGACTTGATGGGGCAGAGAGTCCTTTTCTGATGCCAGATTTCTATGATTTTATGAAATAGCTTCACTAAGATAAACACCTCGTATGTTAAAAATATTTTTGCAGGGAGCAGGTAAATTCCAAGGAATTTTATCCTTTTAATCATTTAAGAATAGATATACTTTCCTCTGCCATGTATGTACAACAGTAGATGTCCCTCAAGGATGGTTTGTAGCCTTCCTGCTGATTTGAGGGTTGTGGGGTGTCAGTCGAGCTGTCCAGCCCATGGGTCAGCACCCGCATGTACACGATCGCATTTTTATGTTCGCTTGCACGCATGCGCAAGGAACGCTTTGGGAGAGTAGCACACTTTGGAGGTGTGCTCTCCTGTTCAATCCACTGCTCCGCTGAGCAGGCATGGCAGTCCTGCACCAATGGGTGCGGGAGCTGTGTATGACAGTGGTGGTCTTCGCTCAAAGAAAACACCGCTGTCATACACACGCTGGTAGGCCTCACGCCCCCAAAGCTTTGGTGCCATGCTGGAGCCCAATATCCTGCATCCTCTGCCGACGGGGTGCCCAATCCCCTGTCGCTCCCATGTCCCCCAAAGGCACCCCCAGAGTTTTGGTACCATGCTGGGAGCCATCCCAGCATGGCAAACGTCCCGTCGTCTTTTTTTAACCTGAAAATAAAAGCGGTCCCACGCGCTCCCAGCCCCTCCCACAACCCGCACCCACCCACTGCGCACCCTGCCTCCCCACACCCCCACCCCATACTTATCTCTGGGCTCAGACAACGATCTTTGATGGACCGGGAACACGTCTGCACTCTTCAAAGCCGACCGCGAACTGAGGAAATGCCGGTAAGCTGTATAATGGGCTAGATGAGGGTTTTCAACTTTATTGCATATCTCAGGCATTTTTGAATTTTTGCACCAAATTTTCAACATGGGGTTTTGGGACCCCTTCTCATGAATGATGTCACTGCCATGGCGTTATTGAGGGCCAAAAGAATTGATTTAGCAGTCACTGCGTGAAATCGCCTTCGGGCCTGAATAATGCCATGACAGTGTCATCATTCATGAGAAGGGGTCCCAAAACCCATGTTGAAAATTTGCGCACAAATTCCTAAAAATGACTGTTTTACGAGCGCAGTGTTTGTGCAGTTCCTACACAGGCTCGTAAGTTCGCGAATTTTCTATATTTTCACTCCAGATTTTCAACATTGCCATTTTACCACACCTCCTTATGAGCAGTACAGCTTTCATTTTTCACATCCTGCCCAAAATGTGTTTCCGCCTATGTAGCACAATGGCGCAGTCGGTGTGTGAAATCAATGTATGGGACACATTAAGAAAAATCACCATAACACTGTTCATTGGCAGAGGTCTTAAAATGGCTATGTTGAAAATTTGGTGAAAAAATTCCTAAAATGACTGTTTTACAAGCGTCGGCTAAGAATTCCCACGCACGCCCAGCTTTCTTGTAATTTTCAATATTTTCACTCCAGATTTCAACATTGCCATTTTACCACACCTCCTCATGAGCAATACAGCTGTCATTTTTCACATCCTGCCCAAAACGTGTTTCGACTCCATGTAGCGCATTAAATGGCGCAGTCGGTGTGCTGAACTCAATGTATGGGACACATTAAGAAAATCACAGTGACACTGTTCATTAGCAGAGGTTTTAAATGGCAATGTTGAAAATTTGGTGAAAAAATTCCTAAAATAACTGTTTTGTGCCATGTGTTGTGCAGTTCCTATGCATGCTCGTAAGTTTGTGAATTTTCAATATTTTCACTCCCATTTTCAACATTGCCATTTTACCACACCTCCTTATGAGCAGTACAGCTGTCATTTTCACATCCTGCCCAAAATGTGTTTCCGCCCATGTAGTGCACAATGGCACAGTCTGTGCGAAATCAATGCATGGGACACAGTAAGAAAATCACAGTGACACTGTTCATTAGCAGAGGTTTTAAAATGGCAATGTTGAAAATTTGGTGAAAAATTCCTAAAATGACTGTTTTACGAGCTTGTATTGCGCAGTTCCCATGCACGCTCGTGAGGTTTGCTAATTTTCAATATTTCCACTCCAGATTTTCAACATTGCCATTTTACCACACCTCCTTATGAGCAGTACAGCTGTCATTTTTCACATCCTGCCCAAAACGTTTCCACCCATGTAGTGCACAATGGCACAGTTGGTGTGCTAAATCAATGTATGGACACATTAAGAAAATCACCATAACACTGTTCATTACCAGAGGTCTTAAAATGGCTATGTTGAAAATTTGGTGAAAAATTCCTAAAATGACTGTTTTACAAGCCGCAGTGCTAGTAGTTCCTACGCACGCTTGTACGCTTGTAATTTTCAATATTTTCACTCCAGATTTTCAACATTGCTATTTTACCACACCTCCTCATGAGCAGTACAGCTGTCATTTTTCACATCCTGCCCAAAATGTGTTTCCACCCATGTAGCGCACAAATGGCGCAGTCGGTTTGCTAACTCAATGTATGGGACACATTAAGAAAATCACAGTGACACTGATCATGAGCAGAGGTCTTAAATGGCTGTGTTGAAAATTTGGTGAAAAAGTCCTAAAATGACTGTTTCACGAGTCTGCGCTGGCGCAGTTCCCACGCACGCCGTAAGTTTGCGACTTTTCAATATTTTCACTCCAGATTTTCAACATTGCCATTTTACCACACCTCCTCATGAGCAGTATAGCTGTCATTTTCACATCCTGCTGAAAACATGTTTCTGCCTATGTAGCGCATAATGGCGAGTCGGTGTGCGAACTCAATGTATGGGACAATTAAGAAAATCACAGTGACACTGTTCATGAGCAAAGGTCTTAAATGGCTGTGTTGAAAATTTGGTGAAAAAATTCCTAAAATAACTGTTTTGCGAAATGCATGCTGTGCAGTTCCTATGCATGCTCGTAGTTTGTGAATTTTCAATATTTCATCTTCGATCTAACATTGCTATTTTACCACACCTCCTTATGAGCAGTACAGCTGTCATTTTTCACATCCTGCCCAAAATGTGTTTCCCTACTTCTAAGCGCATTACAATGGCACAGTCGGTGCGAAATCAATGTATGGACACATTAAGAAAATCACCATAACACTGTTCATTAGCAGAGGTCTTAAATGGCTATGTTGAAAATTTGGTGAAAAAATTCCTAAAATGACTGTTTTATTTAGCCGTGTGTTGCGTAGTTCACGCACGTCAGTAGAAGTTCGCTAATTTTCAATATTTGCACTCCAATGACTTCCAAATACCTAAACAGCACATAGAAGCTAGGCAACATTCAGCATTCACAAATGCTTGTTTATTTTTGCATTCGCTGCATGCATGTGCAAGGAACGCTTTGGGACAGTACGACTTTTGAAGGTGTGTGACCCTCCTGTCCAATGCAGTGCTCAGTGTAACGTGTGCAACCCTACTGAACCAATGGATGCATGAGCTGTTTATGACAGCAGTTTGGCTGCAGTGGTCTTCAGTTAAAAGAAAAGTACCACTGCAATTAGCGGTGGTAACGTGTGTGTATTTAGCATATTGCGCCACCCTTTCCCTCTGGCTGCTAATAAATCCCTCCCACTTCCTCCCTCTGCTGCTGTCTACCCTGCTCCCTGTTATTGCCCCCACCAAACACATTGTATGTGCAGACGGAGTGCACAGTCCCCATTGTCTCCAGGCCCCACAACAAACACTCGAGGTGACATGCTGGGAGCCCACCCCAGCATGCCCATTGTCCCTGTAAATGGGAAAACTGTCCCCAACATCTTTTGTTTTTAAACCTGTGAAAACAGAAAACCATCCCTTGCTGTGTCTTGTGCCCCTCCTGAACCCACACCCACCCTCTGCATACCCCACCTCCCCTCGCCCCATACTTACCTCGGACCTGGCGCAATGATCTTCAGTGGAGTAAGAACATGTCTGCACTCTTGAAAGCAGAACGCAAACTGAAGAAATGACGGTAAGCTGTATAATGGCATAAATGTTTTTTTCCAACTTAGGTGGCTATCTCGGCATTTTGCAAATTTTGGCACCACATTTTCAACAGGGGGTTCTTGGGACACCACCTCATGAATTCAGTTACTGTCATGTGAGTTATTGGTCCCCAAAGGTGATTTCATGGTCACTGCACAAAATCACCTTTTGGGATTGATTAACTAAACAACAGTGTCACTGTTAATGAGGTGGGCTTCAAAATCTATGTTGCAAATTTGTGAAAAAATGTCAAAAATGACTGTGTTACTGAGCTTATGCTAGCAGTTTCCACGCACTCCATAACTTCCAGAATTTGAAATATTTTCACTCCAGATTTTCAACACTGGCATTTTTCACACCTCCTTATGAACAGTACAGCTGACATTTTCACATCCTGGCTGAAATGTGTTTTGCACATCCAGCGCACAATGGTGTGGTCACAGTGAGAAATCAATGCTCAGGACAGATTATGAAAATCACAGTGACACTGTTCATGAGCAGAGGTCCCACAATGCCTATGTTGAAAATTTGGTGACAAAGTCCACAAATTGACTGTGTCATGAGCATTCATTGCGCAGTTTCCATGTACAATCGTAAGTTCGAGAAATTGTTGTATTTTCACTCCAGATGTTCGACATTGCCATCCCTTCACACCTCCTATGAATGCTACAGCTGTCATTTTCACATCCTGCCTGAACTGTGTTTTTGCACATGTGGAGCACAACGGTGTGGTCGCTGGGGAAATCAACGCCAGGACAGAATAACAAAATAACAGAGGGAGTGTTCATCAGCAGAGGTCTCAAATGCTTTTATGAGGTGAGGTAACAAAAGGTCATGTTGAAAATTTATTGTGCAAATACCAGCAATTGCACAGGGCATTAGGGTAAGGCACCACGTGCCAAACACTCACTGCAAATACCTGTAAGCGAACGTTCGGCATTGACAAATGCTTGTTAAACTATTTTCAGTCCAGAAACAACAAAGTTCAAAGTTTTCTCCTATGATGATCCTGCTGCTGTCCACTCTGTCTGCACGCACGCCTCCCCACTCTCCTCCTCGAATACTCCTCCAAGCACTGAGACTCCAGGCAATGGGTGGGACTTGGCTGCTTGACCAATAACATGACGCCATGCAAATGATCTCTCTCTCTCCCTCCTGTTCACATTCCTTCATGATGATCATCAAGCAGGCAGATTTAAACTGCAAACTGAGCTTTTTTTCTTGGCTTGAAATTTCAATGATAAAGAGTGCTCTTTAGGCAGTTGGGTACAGTTTTGTACATTTCCTTTAACGACTCTAGTTTACATCACAGACACTTGAAACTTGCAGTAGACTTGGACACAAATAATTTGTTCACAACTACTTTTAACTTTAAAATATTTACTTTTATCAGTTTTAAGCACTTTGACCAGACAGAGCAATCATCTGTTAGCACAGCATTCCTTAGCATCACAGTTTCCACAAGTGCTGCAGACAGCACAGTTTTTTCCACAGAAAACACAGGCAGAGACTTCTCCTCAGAACACAGACAGCAAATTCTTTTGATGGCGCTTTACTGAGCACAACTTCTACTTTTTCCTCACAATGTTTTCTGTTAATTGGTGACCCTAGACATATCCTCAGTATTTGCACTGACAAACCTTTTTCCTCTCCCACAAGATCTTTGGATGAGCCCCCATGTTAACATAGAAACATAGACTTTGACCACAGATAAGGACCACTTGGCCTATCTAGTCTGCCCATTTCCACCTACAGGATAGGCTGCACATCAACAGCCTATTTCTTCCTACCCACAAGATTTGCCTTATGTCTGTCCATGCATTCTTGAATTCTCCCACAGTTTTAGACCCACAACCTCCTCAGGAAGGCTGTTCCTTGCATCCACTCACCCTCTCTGTGAAAAAATACTTCTCACATTGCCCTGAACCACCCCCATCTTTAAATTGTGCCCCTTGTTCTTGCATCTCTTTTTTTTGAAAGATGCTACCTCTTGGACTTTGTTGATTCCACTGAGGTACTTAAAAGTTTCTATCATGTTCCCCTCTTCCATCTTTCCTCAAAGGTATACATATTAAGCTCCTTAAGTCTCTCCTCATATGGCTTCTCTTGCAGACTCTGCACCATTTTGTTGCCCTCCTCTGGACTGCCTCTGTCTTGTCTATATTCTTGGAGATGGGGTCTCCAGAACTGGACACAGTACACCAGATGGGGTCTCACCAACTGTCTGTACAGCGGGATAACAACTTCCTGTTTTCTGCTAGTGATGCCTCTCCCTATGCATCCCAGTATACCCCCAGCCCTCCCTACCCCTTCTCACATTGCTTGCTAACCTTAAGGTCATCGGCTGAATTTACCCCAGGTCCCCTCCTTTTGTTGTTGTTACTACTTCCCCATTGTGTATTCTTCCCTGGGTTCTTGTTTCCCAGGTGCATTATTTTGCACTTCTTTGCATTGAATCCTAGCTGCCATATTCTGACCATTCCTCCGACCTTGCCAAGTCCCTTCTCATCCTTTCCACACCTCCTTGTGTATCAACCCTGTTGCAGATCTTTGTCATCTGCAAAGTGTCATTTGCAACTTATACCCTTGCAAGAGCAGCATCTGGCAACTGGGTCCTCTAACTTGTACACAGACAAGGTGTCAAGCTGCAAGTTGGCATAAACAAAGGGGTATTGCCCTGGCACTAGGCAAATACCTGGCTTGGCATCTGCAGGGTGGAGGGTTAGAGTGCAAAACAAACATTTATATTTACTTGAGTTCTGGGAGAGGTGCTAAAGCTATGCTAGGTCTAACTTCTGAAGGTGCCCATAACAAGTTCACACAGGGAAACATGAATCGATTGTCCATAACTAGAACTGGGATTGCACAATATGGCTTTATTCTGATAATTGATGCAAAACAGAATGGGGTGGTCCCCAGGTTGGAACTGACTTTCAGGGCAACACACTTTCTTTCTAGAAACATTTGTCTTGAACATTTAATACATTATTTTTCCAGACAGAACTATCAAACTGTCCATCCCTCTGGATTAGGGATCTGTAGACATTTACTTCCCAAGTGTATATCTCGTGGGGGTTCCACACACTTTGAAACATTTCACATTCTTTCCTCCTGATGTGATGAACTTTAACATGCCCAGGGTAACCTGGTGCCCATACATGAACCAGTTAGCCCTCATTGAGGATTAAAATGGGGTTATGCCCACTCTGGCCCCAACCAGTCTCTGCCATTCCTTCTCAGTTACACCACATGGATTTTGCAATCCACTGGATTGCCAAGGCACCCACTTTAAAACTTCACATTCAACACATTTTTGTGGTGATACAAGGCCCTGCCATGTGTATTCTAGTCTTATCTCTGGGCACATACACCTCAGACAACTCCCTAAGAAATAATCCCATGAACCTCTCACACGGTTTTGTTTGTCCCTTTGGTACAATCCACGCTACCTTGTGTCTTGTAACCCACTGCATTCAAGATACTCCACAATTCTTTTCTTCAAAAGTAGCTCCATTAACTTCCCAATCACTGATATCAGACTGACTGGCCAGTAGTTGCCAGTCTCCTCCCTGCTACTGCTTGCATGAAAGGTACTGTAACTGCTCTCCTCCAATCCTCTGAAACCAATCCTGCTTCCAGTGAGTTGTTGAACAGGGCTGTCAGAGGTGCAGTCAGTACCCCTGAGCTCCTTCAACACCCTTGGGTGTACCCTGACTAGCACCATATCTTTATCCACTTTCAGATTTGCAAGTCCTTTCAGTATTCTCTCCTGCGTAAATGGACTTGTGTCTACCTTCTCCCCAACAGTGTTCCTGCTGCATTTATGGTCCCTTGTCCTCCCTTCCCTGTGAAGATTGAACAGAAGTGTCTGCCCAGGATATCTGCTGTTTCCTGATCCTCCTCTGCAGGATTCCCACAGAAGTTTTAACCTTATAATCCCTCCCTTGTCTTCCTCTTCTCACTTATGTACCTAAAATAGTTTTGTCCCTTTAGTTACCCCATGGCTATCTGTTTCAGTTTGTGCCTTTATGCTCCTCGCTTCTCTCCTGCTTCCTCTGTTTCTCCTGGTACACCTCCTCTCCTCTTCAATCTGTGTCGCATTGTACCTCCTGAATGTTACCCTTTCAGCCTTAACTTTTTCAGCCACCTCCCTTGAGAACCATAACAGTTTCCTATTCCTCCTATTTTTGCTCCATTCTTTTGTGCAAAGGTTTGTTGCTATCACTATTCCATCCCTTAACTCATTCAGCTCAAGGTGGCCATTTTGAATAAGGATAAACATAGTATGTTCCTTCTCATGTGCTATGGGGTGTGTTAACCTCTACTGTTCCTCCACCCCACCCAGACCATCCCACACTGCTAGGTGGTCTCTAAGGTATTCATTCATTTTTAAATCTGCCCTTCTGAAGTCCAGGACCCTCATTCTTGTGTGGTTTGTTTCTGTTTCCATCCTAATGTTGAATCACACTGAAGGTGATCACTGGTCCCCAAGTGGCCTCCACCTTGATGTCTGCAACACTGTCCCTGTTTGCCAACACCAGGTCCAGTACTGCCCCATCATGAGTGGGCTCCTGAATGATTGCCTGAGAAATGTCTCCAGGAGTCTAGGATGTCCCTTTTCTAGCTGAGATCTTGGTTGGGAGGCTGCAGTCTACATATGGCAGACTGATGTTCCCACCAGCAGCATGTCCCCTTTTTCTGCCATCTTGATGAATTCCTCAGTTCCTTATCCAGTTCCTCCCATGCTTTGGAGGTCTGTAAATCACCACCAGTATGAATAGTGACTACTGTTTCCAGGGTGACCCAGTACCTACAGTGCCTCCTTCCTCCTGGCTTTCTTGGGTTTCCGTCACTTTGAAACCCTCCCTTTCATATAACTACCACTCCTCCCTTCCTCTTGCCACCCTATCATTACTGAACTGAGTATAGCCTGATATGGCCATGTCCCAGTCATAGTTGCTTGTGTTCCTTGATTCAATAATGCCTACAATATTCAGGTCTGCCTCTGCCATGATGGCCTCTAGGTCTGGAATTTTATTTCCAAAACTCTTTACATTTGCACACATGGCACACATGCCCTTCCACACCTTGTTACCACTCTACCTGCAACCCTCCTTCCTTCCCTTATCCACTTCCTTCTTTTTCCTTTCCTTTGCAACTCTTGCTTCATCACCCTAGTCCTCTACTATACCACTGCTATCTTTATCTTGCTTCCTGGGATTCTCCTCCCCTCAGGACCTTCTTTTGTACTGCTTTAGTCTTTTAGGTGGGGCAGTTTATGCCTCTTTTTTCCTTCCACCACCCCAGCTAGTTTAAATGTTCTTCAAAGTAACATTTAAACTGTCCACTGAGGACAGTATTTCCCCACCCAGATGGATGCAGGCCATCACTTCTGTATAGGCCCATATCCTTCCAGGTTGGTCTCCAGTCCCCAGTGTAGTCAAACCCCTCTTCTCTACACAGTTCCTTCAACCATGAGTTGAAGCTTCTGGTGCAGAGTACCCTATTCTCACCCCTCAAGACAAGCATCACCTCAATGAAAGCTACTATGCATGCTACCTGCCTAAGATCCCTCCCTGTTCCCTGAAATCCCCTGCACAAACCCAGCTCAGTCCCTAGCTAGGTCATTAATCCCTGGTGGACAATGACATCCAACTCCCCTCTGCCCCATGATCTTAGTGATCCTTAGAATCCACTGCCCATCCCCTGAGCCATTGAATCAGGCAGGCACCACTTCCCTCTTCCCCTTTCCTGTTCCCAAATCTACCCCTCAAACAATAGAGTCCCCCACCAAATTTGTTTCCTCTTCTGCTGGGGTCCTGTCCCTCCCACCTTGGGGCTTTCCTGTGGAGGACTCCTAAATCCTCCTTGCCACTACTATGGGTACCTGCTCCCTGCAGTCCCATCCTGCCCGAGCAGGAATTAATTTTGTAGTGGCACAAGCTGAGGAATGTGCTACGATCTACCATCCTCACTCTTCTGGAGCCCACCACAGTCCAACCAGCCCTCCTTCTCCCAGGCAATCTCTGAGGCATTTGTGGTAGACTTAGTGGCCTCTGGTGTGTGAAGAGGTCCTCCAGATCCTAGCCAATTTGGACATTTGAGGCAGCACCTCAATCTCCAGAAAGTCTCCTGGAAAACTGCAGCTCTGCACCAATTACACTGCACCACTGCTGTAGTTGACTTTATATTTCACTCTCTGCTATATTGACTGTGTCTTTCCTTATTGCCCCTTCCTGTTGCTTTAGTTCTTTTCTTCCTATACCTTCTACTTGTGATTAGTTTGTCACTCTGCCCTACATAGGGTCTTGTGTTCCCCTTATTTCCTTTGTTCTTCCCCATCTTGTTTCTAGATCTCACCCTTTGTACCCTCTGCCTTCTTCTACTTAACTCCCTCTTGAGCTTTTCCTTAATAATTACATACCCCTACTCTATATAGGGTGTTTCCCATTTTCTGATACAGCAGGTTTTTTTCTGTTTGTAAGGACTGTTGCTTCCTGCAGTTGCCTCCTTACCCCACCTCCAGTACTTTCTATACAGGCAGCAGGTGAACAGGTACTGTACCTTATCTTACTGGACTGGCAGAGTCCCCTGCATGCCTGCTGTCACCTGCAGATGCCTACTGATTCCTAAGATGCCAATCTCTACACGTGTTCCATTCCTGCTCTGTTTCATTCATGCGCTGGGACACGAGTGTGCTGGGACACACTGGCAGTGGATTTTTTATATACCAGTCAGGATTTCTGGTGACAGCTGATAGGCCCTAGCTGGTCACCTGATCCTGCCCTCATACTGGTTCCCTTTGGCCACCCACGATGGCTGTGATTCTGTTTTCCTAGATGAAAAAGAAACAAGCAAGCAATAATACCCTACAGCGTGGGTGGTATTGGGCAATACTGAACCACCCAGTGGTATAATGAGGCCCTACACTGTAGGCAGAGGGTCTTATAGCCACAGAAGGCCCGGAATTGCCTATACTGCCTACCCTGAGGGTATTATAGTGTTTAGAAAATGGGCCACATGTGTCAATCTTTTATGGGATTACAAATAACCTCAAGTAATGGTAATCCTCTATTGGGTAAGTAATAGTTCCTCTGCTAGTTGTCACTAGGGGGATCTGTTAGTGTCATTACAATGCTGACTATCTGCCCTACTTCATTTTTTTTTTTGTTTGTTTATAGTTTTCAGTCCTCACTACCTGTGCTGAGTACCAGGAATGTATTAGTATGTAGACAGTGTTTCCTGTTTTTTTCCAGTCCCTGCTGCCTGCTCTGGGACTAGAATCATATGTAATTTCTGTTGGAACTTCTGGTCCTCACTGCCTGCCCTGGGAATTGGAAGCAACTTTTTCCACAGTTCCCCACTCTCGCTACCTGCCTTGAGGACTGGGTTGAATCATTACTGTTTTCTTTTTTTGGTTAACTGATTTCCAGGTACTTGCTGCCTGCCTTGAGGACTGGGAGTGTGAAGAGGGCCCCATGTGGAAGGCTGAGGACACAGAGCATAGAGGGTCCAGCAGAGGTACTGAACTGCAGGAGCTACAAAGAGAAAGAACAGCCAGTGAACATTAGGGTGAATGTACAACAAACAAGTACTGCCAGCGTACATTGGGGTGAACTTGCACTAAACAGGTAGTGGTTGGAAGAGCAGCAGTAGTTTCTTGATTTCATGTACTCCAGATAGAAATGTGCAGCCATGCAGCAGGCGGCGTCTGGAAGACAGGGGTGTGAGTAGGTGTACTTAATGTTTTTCCATGAGGAAAAAACAGTGATTTTGGTATGCTCCTTTTTTTTTAAACTTAATGTGTACTTCAGTGCTTCAGTTGTGGGGTGGGGATGGTTCACACTTACCAAGTGAAAAAAAATGTCAGCTTGTCATTTTCAAATTCAGACTGGCACAAGGATATCAGTTTGGCATTGGGGCATGGGAGGCTGGAACTTTTTATTTCCTTGGCATCTACTGAAAGTTAGAAAATGGTCTAAGAAAATCCAAGACTCTGATTGGTTGACAGCCCTGGCAAGGTGGGCATCTATCAGGCAACTGAACCTGGGTATTAAAAGTACCAGTGCCAATATTAATGGGCACTGCCAGCTTTCAAATTGCAGGCCCAGCCATTTTTCTTCTCAGGACTGAGATTTATCAGGCAGTCCTCCCTCTCGGCGTCAGTACACAACACATCCAAACACATACGTAATATAAAATAAAAACATTTTTTGTCACAGAAAACTGTTCAAAGCTGATAGAGCTTCTTGCGCCCACACTCCCCAAAAGCCAGCTAATCTATTGCCTACTCCAAGTTGGTAGCGATCTCCATCTATGGGAGTGGAAGTTGGGAAAGTCCATGACCACTTCTCGCCCAGTGATCACATCCATACATTTTGTAATTAATAGCTCTGCACAGTGCCCCAGCTAAAACGTATCTGCTGATCCACACAAAAGCACAGAAATCAACCTATATTTTTTCCAGCATTAGTCTTCCTTTTCTCCCAGCATGTAACACTACGGACCTCTCTTGCCTTCTCAGGAGCTCCATATTGCAGCCATCTGCCTGCCACCACCACTCCTCAGCCCGAATGTCTGATCCAATAACTTTGTAAATTGTACCCCGGGTCAGTACCCCAGCTGAAATTGTAACAACAAAACCAAGGGAAATCACAGAAATGTACGTTTTTATAGGTTTTGTTTTCTTTTCCTCCCAGCTTAATCCACTACCCTCGCTGCAAAGCTATGACCCTTCCAGCTCTCCTTGACAACTATGTCTGCCGCTTCCAATCCAGCTGAAACCCAAAGCTACAGTTCATCATTAAAAAGCAAAAGTGCCCCAAACTAAAGGTAAAAATATTACCATCATGTTATTTCCACCCATTGCTGCTGTAGTAGTTTCACAGGCTAGTCTACATGTACATACTGGTAGTGACTGTACTGTTGTGTGGAAACAAAAGGGACGTGATGACTACTGGGCAGAGTACCCAAAGGTTAAATATGCTTGCAGTGTGGGAAAACCTTTAGGGATTTTTATGAGGGTTTAACCATTGCAAGTCTTTTTTCCTCCCTTATCAATCTCTCTCTCTCTCTCCTCCATTTAGATCTGTTCCCATTTGTCTCTGAAAGCCCCTAGGTAAAAAAAAAAAAAAAAACACTCAGAATTTTAATTGAGGTGGAGGAACTATTTTATTACAAAATAAATTAAACAACTAAGACTTTTACATTTAAACATCAAAATTATTTTTTTCAAACATGTATGATAAGGGCCCATTTTCTAAGTGCAATATTACTCTCCAGGGTGGGCAACATGGGCAATACTGACCTTCCAGGGGCTATAAGGACCTCGCCTGTGGCAACAGGCCTCATTACGCCTTGGGCAGTTTGGTATTGTCCAATACAGCCCACCCTGTTAGGTATTATTGCTTGCTTAATGTACAGTGAAGCCCACCAGGATGAAGCACAGTGTCACAGTTTCCTGCCAGACAGAAGGGACTAATTCCCATTGAAATTGCATCATTCACTTCGGTTGCAGCATACTGCAGAATTGGGTTTAACCCTGGCAAGCTTCACTGTAGCCCTCTGAAATGGGTACCAGCCAATCTGACCCAAGGAAACAAAAAAAGCCCATTTTCACGCCACAAAAACATTCAAATTAGTTCAGATATTAACAAGCAGTTGTCAATACCAAACCAGTGTTGCCAAATGCTTGTTTGTATTATTGGTAATTCCAATGCTGTCGATCTTTTCCCATGCTCACTGAAGTTGCAAAAGGTCTTAGACTCATGATTTACAAATTTTCTACACCATTCTGGATATAAATAAGTGCTAGGAAACATTGTTTGAGGAGTTTCTAGAGGCTGCAAAGCACATTACATGGGTTGCAAGGAAGCCACAGACAGGGTCTCAGCCCCACACTCTAAATGACACCTTGCCCTACTCTAGGAGTGAAAAGAGAAGGAATTGAAACAGAAGTAAACTGAGGATGGGAGGCAGTCAGAGTGGGCAATAAACCCAATGAGTGCATCTCCACATTTTGCCAGCTGCAGTGTACATCACATACAGGGACTGTGTATCAGGGATACTGCCCTTATGCCTGGTCAATCTGCACCCTGTCAACACTGCCTAATCAGCAACCCTGCACTTCTCACCACCACTAGCAGTTAGTACATCAGTCCCACCTTGCTCACCTTGACAGAGTCCAAGAGGTACATGACCGAGTGTTTAAATGCCAGCCCTGGTCCTGGCTGTCATGTGGGTGACCAGTGAGGAGTGAGTCAGCAGATTATCGCACCCTCCAAGCCACCATCAGCGGCTCCACGTCCTGCTCCCAGCTTCCACTCTCCATCCTCAGCCCTGCTGCCGCATTCAAGCCCATGCTATGCAGCTCCATCTGCAAAAGAAAACTGATGGCCAGCCTGGCGCTTGAGGGCTGAGGTGCTGGATGCCTTACTACTTAAGCTGGTGACCCATATTTGGAAATGAGCATGGGCCACCAGGAGTCAGCAGGGAGGAGAAGTATTGAGCGTCCGATGAACTGCTCTCCTTTCTGGGGAAGGGGTCACCAGTGGTTGGTGTCTTACTGGCCCCTAGTGCCAGCTAGGGGCAGTGTGCTGACGCTGCAGAAAGGAGAGAAGCTGGGACAGACGCTTGGAGAAGCATGAGCAGATGCATGTGCCTCTCCGCAGGCATCATTGCATGCTGTCCCCCATGGGTACCACCCCCGAGAAGGCACCTCCTGACTGGATCCATTTCAGGTGGGTTGAGACACTCTCACCACTCTGCCATGAAGGGTAAGTTGTGGGAGCACAAGGGAGGGGTCTGATCCTTGGGAGACGGCACTAGGGGACAGCAGAAGGTAGCAGGAGTGCCGGTCAGGACAAGGAAGAAATACCATATAAAAAAAAAAAAAAGAAAACTTATGAACTACATGAGGGGCCCACCTCCTCTCGAGAATGCTGCTGTCATCACCACGCAAGAGCCGAACATGAAGTGACAGGCAGCACCAATGACACATAGGGAGATATTGGGTTCCAGATGGAGCTATGAATGGAATGAGAACTGCACTGTAATGGGCAGCCAACCTGTGCGAGAAAACAAATGACCATAAGGCCGGTGATTAGTCGTCATGTCCATCCATCAACAATCCAAGGTTGTCTGGAACATACTGTGTCCTTTTGCTCTCTGCTTAGAGCTGTCACAAATTCTGTCAGCAGCTCTGCTCTCCATCTCCTTGTAGTTTTCCTGGTGGTCATGCAAGATCATACAGTGGCACCAGGACTATGGGACTGTACTGCCAGCCACTGTCTCCTGCGGGAGGGTCAGTGACAACTGATACCAGGTCTTGTTGGCAGTACAGTGATGCAAAGGGCAGCGGCAGCCATTATCAGATGGAAAATGAAGCAACAGTTGGGAGTACAGTAATGCAAAGGACAGTGGCAGCTATTATCAGCTGGAAAATGGAGCGACAGAGGGAGGGAGATGGCGTTATGCAAATAAAACAGATGAAGTACTCTCTCATTCGAGTGCTTCATTCATTTCAACTACACAAAGTTTCCACCCATAAACTGTGAATCACTGTCATACTTAGCTTGCATGATCATTGGTCTCGTTAGGACTGAGCCCAACGCAGCTTGACCTGCATTGACTAGTCAATTACACACTTTTGAAATGCCGTTCTCTGTAGCAAAATGTTTCTTGCTAAGCAACATAAAGCAACATTGTGATTGGGTAACTCCGCCCCAAACACCTGCCATTGCTCCTTCTGACCTTGTGACCGCCATCTAAATAGCTGCCTTAAATAGGGAAAAAAGGTTATACCCTTGGTTTTAGGATGCCCTTAATGTAGATTGTCAAAGTTTCTTTTCTTAGAGTTTTGTTGCTCACATTTTTCCTCTTTGTACTTCTTCATAAACTTCATCTACTGATTCTATTCCTACAACACTTATTTCTGCCATTGCATTTTAATTCTGATTGTAGACTCTAGTCTTCTCTTTGATTGTTTTTAGTTAATTTTTAATTTTCTGTTTTTGTGCTATGTCTCTGTTTCCATTATCACTTTTAATATTTCTTCCTGTTCCTTCTTATCATATCCTCAGTTATTCCTTGTAGTCCTCCCTGTTTTGCTCCTTCAGATTTACATTCAGTTGAGCAGTTTCTTCTATGCATCTTTTCATGCTGAATAACTTTTTTGTATCACATCTATTGGTGTCCCTCCTCCTTCTGCCTACCGATTCCTTCTAGTGCCACGTGGCATGTCTACTCCTGACTACAGACTAGCCTTAGTGCCTGGCACAATTTACTAATACACTAGTGCACTCCACTAACTAGGAGGCATACCCTACTTCCACCCTTCATAAACAGGCGGGAGCCTCAGACAAAAGAGGTATGGTAGCAGGCTTTATCACAATGGCTACCAAAGTAAGCTCACATCTCGTACTGAGATGTATCCCATTACAATTACTCATACTACTTGTGAGTATACTGATACAAAAGCAACAGGAGTCCAGCTGCCTTGTCTATCTCACTGTTCATATCACAAAGCTGGCACAGTGGGAGACCTGCAGCACAGTGCTCCTCCTGCTTGCCCTCTGTGATATCCCTCCTGGCCCTTGACTAACAGGTGACCTTCTGTCCCTGCCATCTTGCTATTTCCTGACCTCCACCTAGTGACTGATCCACCTACAATGAACTCCACACAAAATTTTCAGAGGTCAAAATCAAAGTGTCACTTCCCCAAATTCTTAGAAAACTTATCCTTATCCTACTACTCATGTCAGAAAATATCCACCCCAACCCTGGCCCATTGACAATCCACGCCAGGACCATACACACCCTCCAGGCAGCGGTAGATTGTAGCTATGAATATTAGTAGCCTTCTAGCCAAACTAATGCAGTTTGAGGCATGGTTGGCTCAGAACCAACCTGATGTCATAGCTCTGACTGAGACTTGGCTCTCAGCACATACACCTGACTCAGTAGTCTCCATACCCGGTACAACCTATACAGGGCAGACTGCTCTGGGAAAAGAGGTGGTAGGTGCATAATCTACACCTCAACCATCTGCAGTCTCAAACTATCCGACTGGGTGACACTAGCAAGGACTGTGAATGCCTATCCAAAAATGTCTGAATAGGCAAAGGGGCAAGGACTAATTATTACGGTAGTCTATATTCCTCCAGGATGGCAGCAGGCGGGCTTGAAGCCTTTGCCAGCTGCTACACCGGCAAGCCAGAGCAAGGAAACCATTGTTCTGGGTGACTTCAATTCCAACTGACTTGCCAGCTCCAGCTCCACAGAGACTTAATCTCTGGACTCTATCTGACACAGATGGTCAAGAGCTGCACCTGAACAAACTACCATATGGGTACAAGCACATTGATTGACTGGGTACTAACAATGCACTTGAGCGTCTGACAGATGTCAAGGTGCTCCCTGACACCCTCAGTGACCACTCTCGGTCCAGTACATGTGGTTGACCAAGCAGGCCAGGCATCCCAAGAATGATGAGAAATAGAGTAATTAAAAACACCTCCATGGCTGACTTCAAGAACCACCTTAAAGGGATAGACTGGAGCTTCCTTGAAATCATGCCCTCTGTTGACACTGCCCTAATGCTCTTCCTTACACACTTTAATGTGGCAGCAGACAGATTTGCCCCGTACCATAAGAAGGTGATTAAAGGATGGAGCATGGACGAGTCACATCCGAACTCATCGTCAAGATGCGGAGCGTGATCTCCTCTGGCACTGAGCACGTGCCACAAGGGCTCTTTGGATATCCAAAACTATAAAGCAGCCGAAAACAAGTGCACCTGGGAAATCAGAGAGGCTAAGGCTACATTTTACAGGAACCAGCAGTCTCAATGCTGGGGTGACAGGAAGAAATTCTGGGCCTCTCTTAAGAACCTCACTGAAACCAGTAACAGGTGACCCCCATCCATGTTACACCACAATAATGAGATCATCCTAGATGAAGCCACAGTGGCAAATATCTTTAACAAGGCATCTACTGTCTACAGTGCAGTCATCACTCCCAGGCCAGTCACTTACTTTCAGGGTAAACCTACCACAGACCATCGGCCTGCACCTACTAGCACCAACTCCTGCCCAACCTTCCACTTCCGCTGGTATCCATCAAAGAAACAAGAAAATACCTAACAAGAGTCCTGGGAAAACAAGGATGGAGGGATGACATTGACATAAAATTGATATCTATTGCCTTATCTGAGGTCATCATACCCATTACTAAGCTGTTCAACCTATCTCTCCACCTATCCACCTTCCCTCTATCTGGAAAACTGCTCTCATCCACCCATGCATAAAGGAGGTCACTGATCTCTAGTATCCAACTACAAGCCCATTTCAATCTTATCTATGCTCTAAAGTACTGGAAAAAGTCAGTGATGATCAACTTATGGACCATCTGCATAAATAAAACCTCCTTTCCCTCAGCAACATGACTTCTTCAAGTTGCACAGCACTAATACTGCCCTGATTGACTTCACTGGTTATGTGCATGAAGCTCTTGACCAGGGTCACTTGGTCGGGGCTATCTTCATAGACCAAGGCCTTTGACCTTGTGGACCATCAGCTACTGGGACACAGACTAAGCAGCCTAGGGCTAGTAGCTGTTTTCAGCTACCTGTCCAGGCGATCACAAAAGTAAAATCTGAGCGCAATGTCAGACTCTTGTGAAGTCACAGTAGGGGTCCCTCAGGGTTCTATATTAGGACCACTCTTGTTCAGCCTCACGTGAACAACCTCCCTGCAGCCTGCCCAACTTCTCACAATCTTGCTATATGCAGATGACACTGTCATCTTTTCTCGGAATTCCAGCCAAGGGCCTCTGACTAGGGAGTTGCAGTACAACTTTGACCTCCTTCAGGACTGGCTCAAAGATAGCATGCTTGTGCTCAACAGCAAAAAACAAGGTAATGCTCTTTTGCCAGTCACCAAAAGAGAAGATCTACTGTTCCATTCACAACTGCCTGCAGCCCTAACTCCTCCTTGGAATCACAATCGATGAGTCCCTTTCATTCAATGAGCACATCTGTAATATCACCAACACTGCAAACAGGAAACTAGGTCCTCTATAGGCTCAGATTCTGCCTCACATCTGAGACCAGACTCCTGGCTGTCACAAGCACTGTGCTACCCACTCTGGACTATGGAAACCTGATATATGGTGCAGCCTCCAATACGAGCCTGCAGAGAGTTCACACAACCCTCAATAAAGCCTACATGTTTGTCTTAGGTGCAGATGGTTTAACACACCCACGTGCGATCTATGTATCAGGACAAAATGGCTCATCTTATGGACGCATAAAGCTCCCTCCTGCCTTCTAGGGAGAAGGCCCTCCTAGGTTTAGCAGCCCTCCCTCCAAGCTTTGTTCCGTCCTGTACCTCCTAAACACGCTACAAGAAGTGTCACCAAACAAACCCTAGCAGTCCTGTTCTGAAGAACCACCCGGAGAGAAAGCCTTTGCAGTCAGGGCTCCTGTCTGGCTAAATGAGCTCCTCCCACCACCACAAGCCTCACTCAGGTCATCCCTTTATGTCTGAGCTTCAAAAAGCCTACTCCCCAACGAACACTGTTACTGCTACTCTAAACCTAACTGGAACTAGCCTGCAGCACAACTGGGCATTGTCTGGACCAACCCTCTACTGACCAATTGAGCATAAAAGCTTACTTCTACCACCCTTTTCCTACCCACCAACCTGGCACACCTTGCCCCAACCCCATGTGCCTCGACTGCCATCCCCAAACCCTCCCACATAAGGTGCCCCAATGCCTTCCATTTCTCCTCTAATTTTGTTCTCCCTACCTGATCCGTGGACTAAATTGAGGACTTCTTCACTGTCCCTTACACCTCAGCCCTCAGACGTGCCATCTACTGTCTCCCTTCTCCCCAACCACCATGTTCTCCCCACCCTTCCCCTCTGTCCTTCTTTCCCTCTCCCTCAAGACTGTAATCCTTTCCAATAGTGGTCAGTTGCTGCCACAGCTGTCCCTTTCCACCTCCGTTCCCTCATGCCTAGGCTACTGGTGTACTCACTACCTACGCCACTGTGGGTACAGTTTCCTGTATTACTATGCCCGAGCTTTGATTTGGTGATGTTTGTTCGACTGATTTTTATGTAGTTTGTTAGACTGGTTTCTTACTACCTGATCCACAGAGAGTACTGTATCCTATTGTACTCTGTACCAACGTTGCTGTGTCAGCTGTTATGCTTTGCCTACTATTGTATTCGTTTTGTTATCTTGTACAGCTTGTTCCTCAGTTTTGTCTGACAATGCTTACTGGCAGTTATTGTACTACCTCCTCATGTTTGTGTTCCCCTGCCCTTGTCCTGACGAGGATCCTTTGTAAATGAGATTGTAGCTCAAAGGTTGTAATTTTGATTTCTCAATAAACAAATAAATATTGAATGCTAATTTATTGTTTTGCTTTCTTAGAGTCTCAACACTATCACTAAGCATCCCGTTATTCTGTAAAATTGCTCCTGTGATTTCTGTCAGTTCACTAGGCACTATTCCCTGGCTTTAACTTGATGCAATAGCAAAATGTACTATTCTTGAACTATCTCCTTGTTAAGTTGGTTTATATTCCTCTCTGGACCACAAATAAGGATTAGTTTGCTTATATGAGGGAAGATCTAATGTACATATTTCTACATAGAGAGTAATACATTGCTCAGTCTTCCAGACAATACAAACAGTTGCAAGATAAGTTTCCTTTTAAACCTTATATGAACATAGAAGCCCATTTGGTCTATACAATATAGTCTACTCATGTTGCAGACTCACAGCTTGAGCTACTATCCCTTCCCCATCCCTTCCCCTTCCTTCTCCTTCCATCCTCCCTACCCATGATCCTTTCCTTCCCCATGCCTAATCCAGCATGTCTTGAAGCTGCCCGCTGTCTTCGATGAGACCACCTTTTTAAACTTCTATCACTGAATTTTTTCACAAATTAAATCAATGATTTGGTCAGACTCACCACCTGATTGTCTGCCATTTTTAGTTCTCTTTTCCTCCCTCTTTCGTTGTTTCTGCTGTATTTGTTTGTGTGAACAACACAGAGGCAACAGATCTGTTAACAGAAGTTGTTGCTCCAGGTTTTTACTGTCATGCTGATAGTGCTGCTGAGATGCGAGATTTTTAATAAGTTAAAGCAAATAATTATTTTCAATGTGTTTTTACAAAGCTGAGAACTATCATTAGGTGATGAAGTCAGTGGTAATCCATTATCCCTGACAGTTCTTTTGCTTCTAGTTCTTAAGGGTGTCTGAGTCCCATCAATAAATTCTGCAGTTCTCTTACTATTTTTAACTTCATTTTTATGTTGGCTTGCACATGCGCAAGCAACATCTTGGGCAGTAGTGCATTTCAAAGGTGCGCAAGTGTTGTTGTCAATGCAGGGAATGCTTTAGTGGGTGTGCCCCTCAGCCACCAATTAGCGAGCATGCAGTTGATGACAGCAGTTTCAAAGAGAGCCACAGAGTTGAAAGAAATCTGCCTCCAATGAGATGCAGTTTCCTCATTGAAGCATCAGATGACAAGACTCTGTTACATGCCTTTCTTGGTGAAACATTTCAATAAACATGTCGGCTCCTGCCGTTCGCCACACAATCCCCAAGCGCGACTTCTGGGGTGCCCAAACCCCATCAGCATCATGTCCTCCCCACTTTGTTTGCCGTTAGTGCCTATCCCATCGGTATTAGTCCCCCACCCAAAACTCACTGTGTGGCACACTGGGAGCCTACCCCAGTGTGCCCAAAAGTATTTTTTAAACCTATAAATAAAGAAAACCTTCTCCGATGTCTGTTTTTTGTCCCTATAAAACAGAAAATGATCCCTTGTCATCCTGTCATCCCTCCCCAACCCGCACCCATCCTCTGCACCCCACATCCCCGCACCCCCCTCACCCCATACTTACCTCCAGAGGTTCAGCGCTCACGATCATAGGTGGAGTGGGACACATCTGAATTCTTCAAAAGCCGACCGCAAACTGAAGAAAATCATGGTAAGCTTTATAATGGCATCAATGGGGAGTGTTTCAACTTAGGTGGATATCTCAGCCATTTTTGGAATTTTTGCTCCAAATTTTCAACATGGGGTTCTTGGGACCCCACCTCATCAACGATGTGACTGTCATTTTGTTACTCAATCCCATGAGGTGATTTTATGTCACTGCAACAGAATCATCTGCAAAGCAGAGCAAAGGTCGATGGCACATTTATAAGGTAGAAAAGAAATGGGCAGACTGGATGGGCCTTGCGGTCCTTATCTGCCATCAACTTCTATGTTTCTATGTTTCTATCTTTCATGACTGATCAACAAAATGACAGTGCCGCTGTTCTTGAGGTGGGATCCCAAAATCCATGTTGCTAATTTGGTTAAAAGTCCCAAAATGATTGCATTATGGCGTGCATTGCGCTGTTTGCATGCACACTCATAACTTTGCCAGTTTTAATATTTTCACTCCAGATTTTCAAAATTGGCATTTTTTTCACCTCCTTATGAACAGTACAGTAGTCATTTTACACCCTGCCCAAAATGTGTTTTCACACCTGTGGTGCACAATGGCGTGTCGCTGTGGGAAATCAACTTTGGGACAGATTAACAAAATCACAGTGTCACTTTTCGTGAGGGAGGTCTCAAAATGCCTATGTTGAAAATCTGGTAAAAAAATCCAAAAAATGATTGCGTTATGGGCATGCTTTGTGAAGTTTCTACGCACACTCATGACTCTCACCAATTTTTCACATTTTTACCCAGATTTTCAACATTGCCATTTTTTACATCTCCTCATGAACAGTACAGCTGTCATTTTTCACATCCTGCCTGAAATATGTTTTTGCACCTGTGGTGCCAAATGGCGTAGTTGTTGTGCAAAATCACCATTCGCTAACAAACTGATAGTGCCACTGTTTATGAGGTGGGGTCACAAAAGCCCATATTGAAAATTTGGAGGAAATGCCAACAAACACCTGGGATGTTAGGGTTTCCAATCAGAATGCCCCACCCTGTAGAGACTGACAGGGTAGGAGTATCAAAGGAATATAATGTATGTAAGGGTTCCCATATTTTTGCATATTTCTCGGCCTATTATTGAGACTGGCTATTGTTTTCCGTCCCGAGGTTTGCAAGTAGTTCATTAAGCTACTCCGTATATGAGATATTGTCACTGTCCTTCCAATGACGTAAACTAGTTTCTTGACGGACATAGAGATAAGGGTTATATGATATCTTCTAACTAAAACTGGAATAGCCGAATATTCACCTATTAGGCAGATCTCTGGGGTAAATAATTCCTGCAAGCCTAATAAAGGGTCAACATTTTGCTGAATAGTGTTCCAAAGAGGAGCAACATTGAGCAGTTCCAGAAAATGTGAAACAGAGACCCATCTTCTTTCTTACATCTAGTACAAATAGGCGACGGAGAAGGCCTAATTTGAACAATTTTTATGGAGTAACATAAATTGTGCAATATATAGAATTAGGTCAGGTGTAGTCGGTCCTGGTAATGTATTTATGGCAATTATGCCATAGGTCATTCCAGTTTAATTCTCTAGTGGGAAAAAGGACTCCTAATAGGCTGCAGGAGCAAAACAATTGATACACCTAATTATATAATATTCAGTAACAACTAGATACTGAGTGCTGAGAACCGGCTCGAGGTTTATTACACTGGTAAAGATGGTTTGTCGAGTAAGGGGCGGGATTAATCTGAAGACCTTGGAAATGAGATGTTTAACTGGAAAACTTTAACACTATAATTTGTCGGTAAATTGTAAGTGCTTAAAATCTCGGCAGAGGAAAGCCATGCATTTCTCCTGAGATAAGTGATAGAAGACGTGATTCCTGCTACTCTGGGATGATTTCTTAAAGAAATGTGATGATCATCAATAACTCTGGGATGACTTCAAAGTAATGAGATGATCATCAGATTACTCTGAGATTACTTTAAAGTATGGTGGTGATCATCAGATTATACTAGATTACTCTGTAATTTATAAAGTAATGCAATGACCTTGGATTACTACAGCATGATTTCTAAAGTAATATGATAATCATCTGATTACTATGGATGATTTCTAAAGAAATGAGGTGATTATTCTAGATTACTCTATGATCACTTATAAAGTAATGTGATGATCATCAGATTACTCTGAGATTACTTTAAAGTCATACAAAGTAATACAATGATCAGATTATTCTAGGATGACTTCTAAAGTAATCTAAAGTGTCTTGGGGAGTGCACCAAGTTGTTTGTGTCAGTCTGACTGTTTTCAAAATAAACAGAGGTGGCCCAGGATGCCCTCCCTTTCTGGATAGGAAAACAGTTGTCTCTGTCTTGGGAATGCCCTTCAAACTGCAAGACTCATGTAAATCAGACAATGATGGGGCTCCTTCCAATATTTATTATCAGATTACTCTGGTATGGTTTTGAAAGTAAAGTGATAATCATCAGATTACATCAGAATGACATCCACAGTAATTGGATCAGCATCAGTTTACTCTTGTATGCTTTCCAAAGTAATGTGATGATCATCAGATTACTCCTGGATAACAAATAATGCAATGATCATCAGATTACTTTGGGATGCTTTGTACTCTATAAAGGTTTTTCTCTCATTGGGTAGAGCGGGTGGCTCTTTAGCCCAGTCCCCATGTCCTGTGACCAGCTGATACCTCTCCCAGGTCTGGAGGTACTCATCTCCTGTGGATTTCCTGCCATTGCAGGGCCAGGAGGAGGAGGAGGGCTGTCCTCCCTCCCCAGACAACAGATCTAGATAACCCCCTAGACTGAAACAGAGAAGCGGGACCCAGGAAGATGGGCAGGGCTTCACATATCCCATCCTCTCATTTTCTATTTTCTGTCCCTGTCCCCTCTATAGCATCAATACATGTGCGGAGACACATAAGTCCTGAACAGCCTCAGACCCTCCCTTCAAGTTGTTAGAGCCTTCACTGCCATTGGGCCTCAACCCAGAGGCAGTTATAGGCCAAGACAGCTGGCCACTCTACCCCAAGAAAGGAGAGCAGTCCCTGGATACTGACTCTCTCCCACCCCACTGACCCCTGGCAACCCGTGCTTCCTCCTGAACCCGAGTTACCAGCCTGCCAGGAGGTAACACCTTCAGTGCCTTAGCCCTCCGTACACCACTCCAGCTCTCCAGGATGACTTTTAAAGTAGTGCAGTGATCATCACATTACTCTGGGATGACTTCTTAAACAATGCAGTGATCATCAGATTACTCTAGATTACTCCATGATGATTTACAAAATAATGCAGTGACCATTTGATTACTAAAGGATGATTTTAAAGTATTGTGATAGTCAGTTTATGTCAGTATGACTTCAAAAGTACCTACGATCATCAGATGACTTAAAAGTACTGCTACGATCATCAGATTACTCCATGATGACTTCTAAAGGAATGTGATGATTATTGTACTATATGAAGATCATCAGATCACTCCAAGATGACTTCTGAAGTAATCTGGATTGTCTAGGGAGGGAGGCCACCAAGTTTTTGTGTCAGTCAGACTGTTTTTCAAAACAATCAGAGGTGGTCCAGGATGTCCCCCACTTTCTAGACAGGCAAATAGTCTCTGTCTTGGGCTGCCCTCCAACTGCAAGATCCATGTAAATCAGACAATGATGGGACTCCCTCCAATATTGATTAGCAGCTTACTCCAGGATTGATTTGAAGTAATCGATGATCATTAGATTACTCCAGAATGACTTCTGAAGTAATTAGATGATTATCAGATTACTCCTAATGACGTCTAAGTAATGGTGATGATCATCAGGCTGCTCTGGGATGACTTCAAAATTAATGTGACTATCATCATATTACTCCAGGATGAATACTAAAGTAATGCAGTTATCATCAGAATACTCTGGGATGACTTCAAAATTAATGTGACTATCATCATATTACTCCAGGATGAATGCTAAGTAATGCAGTTATCATCAGAATACTCTGGGATGACTTCAAATTAATGTGACTATCATCATATTACTCCAGGATGAATGCTAAAGTAATGCAGTTATCATCAGAATACTCTGGGATGACTTCAAAATTAATGTGACTATCATCATATTACTCCAGGATGAATGCTAAAGTAATGCAGTTATCATCAGAATACTCTGGGATGACTTCAAAATTAATGTGACTATCATTATATTACTCCAGGATGAATGCTAAAGTAATGCAGTTATCATCAGAATACTCTGGGATGACTTCTCAAATAATGACATAATCATCTGATTACTATGGGTTGGCGTCTAAAGTAATGCAAGGATTATCAGGTTACTCCAGAATTACTTTATAGTAATGCTATATCAGAATATTCAGGATGACTTCTAAAGTAATGTAATGTTCATCAGATTACTCTGGGATGATGTCTAAAGTAATCTGGTTTGTCTTATGGGAGTGCACAAAGCTTTTTGTGTTAGTCTGACTTGTTTTCAAAACAATCGGAGGTGGTCCAGGATGACCTCCCTTTTCTAGATAGGGAAATATGAATATTTGTCTGTGTCTTGCAGATATCTTTTTCGATTCTAGTACAGTATAATAAAATTCTTCAGATTTTTGTTTTATTTCTCCAGACACAGAAAGCATGAAAGGCAACATTTTGTGGACCACTTACTTACTTCATCAGGCACCAAACTGTGTTCATCTGTCAAAAGAATATGAATAAACATGTTTTGAACTGTAAACAATTTCTGAATTTCATTAATGCACCAGAATGCAATTTTACACCATATAATGTATTTATTGCAAATGTTTTACCAGGAAAGACAAACTGAGCTGGTAACAGCTTGGTTCCGTATGTGTATTTGGTTTCCAGTACAACCTGTATGTTCATGTCTGTCAGTAATGTAGATCTACTCCTTTCATACCTTTTTATTTTCTCAAGAACTCTTTTTGAAAAATTGCATTCACAATTCCTGTTTGTTCTATTCTAAACAGTCATTGTAGCAATCAATAATTTTTACAGTGACCAACAAAGTGTAGTCATGATTATTCAAGGGGTCTAAATTTCCACTATTCTAATGGGCTAACTAGGTCTTTACCCACGAGTAAATCTTACAGTAAACCACTAATAAAGATCCAGCAGTCAGACAAGCCAGTTCACAAAAAATAAACAAACAAATCCTTGTTCACTCAGTGAAATGCAAATAAAATGTCGCCATATTGTTTCCCGCTAAGTACCCCACATCCAATAATGGAAACGGCTCCCTTGCAACTTACCGACCAGCCTCCCAAACAATAAAAAACCTTTAAAATTACTTTCTCTGCCACAATAGCTCACATTCACCACTTGCTCCCACCTCCCAGCTCTCTCGCAAATACTGACACCATTACCGCTGCTCCCTCTACATACTCAGTTTTAGTGGCACCACTCCTCCTGAACCTCAGTCGCTCTGTCTGCTAAACAAGTCACTCACTGCTCCCATCTGCTTCTGCCTAAACACTCACCATTTGCTGCACCAGTTGCTCCTGGCAGCCCAATAATTTGCCTGCAGTAAAGAGTTTCATGCTGCAGTGACCCAGATCTCAGGGCACCAGGAAGGCACTCCTTCACAGAACCCCACTGCAAGCTCCGTTTCAACATACACCAACACAATACACTATTTATACACAGCAGCCCTTGCATGAAACAATAGTCACTTTCCGTTTTTTAAATAAATAAAACAAATACAAAACAATCAAATCCTTATGTGTGAATGGGGTGGTGATGTAACCTGCATCAACCAAATCAAATACTACCTAGCAACAATGACTATTTTAAACAGAGGAAGGATATTTACACTAAACATCAACAAAAACACTTTTAAAAAATATAAGCTTCTTAAAATGTACTTTCTTAAATCTTTACTGCATACCAGTTACATAATTATACACCACAGGGTGTGGATTATGATAGGATTTACCCACACCTGATGTGGTTTAGTTGCAAGCCACCCCACCTGTGGTGTGGATTTAGTCACTCAGCATATGGCCTCATGACAAAATACACCAGGCATAGGTAATACCACCACAACCCACACCCTGTCATGGGTTATTACTTAAATATACCCCACAGTTCCTTAGAACAGGTAACATTCAGTTTGACTGAATGCATTAAAATGCTTCTGTGTTTTATGTCCTGAAGCTCTAATATGTTGCATTGCCAGATAAAAAGTGCATGAAATAATGACCTTGGCATGAACTGTGAATCAACTGCAACTATACACACTATATAGCTGTCTGTCATGTGAGGGAGCATTTTACTGTGACAGTGCGTACATTAGATAATTCTTGTCTTCTCTTATCAGCTGAAATCTCCACTATCCATTATACTCAAAAGTTTCCTACAAAATAAACTAAGCAATACACTAATGGCATTAAATTGCTAATAATCTGTACTATAAAGTCTGTGGCTACAGTATGACTGTTGCATCAATAATCTAAATTTAAGCACATCTCTGTAGTCAGGATGTGTTACTTGACTGGCTGCTGTACCTCTAACCTCTCAATGTCTCTGTGTGGTCAAATACAGTGAAGGCCGCTAGAATCAAGCACAGTGCCACAGTTTTCCTGCATTGTTCCTGATGCAGCTCTACTGCACAGTTCTGCAGAGTTGGACTTGACCCTGGCAAGCTTCACTGTACCTGCCAGTTAAGTGGGAAATATCTTAAGTCTGGCTTCCTTTTTAAATTAAATATTTCTTGTCCTCATTTTGTGATTTAAACAGGCTTAATATTTACACAAATTTCACAGAGACTGCAGCCACCAGCCATCTCCCTCAGCCTTTTGGAGCGGTTGGACAAGGTGGTAGCAGTTGGCAAAAATCTCTTTATGGCACTTAATGAAGAGGCTGATAGACTGCTAAATGAATTCCTGTGGTCTGGGAATCCATCTCCAGGAAGCCAACTTCCTATGCACTAAGTACCCATACATGCCTACCTTTATATGTGTTACCAAGATGTCATCATTTTTTTCTTCTGTTTTACATAGATTGTGAAACTCGAGTTCTCTGAAATAATCAAATTGACACTGTTTTAGTTTAGGCTCAACACTTTCTCCTTACCCTCTTCTTCACATGCTTCCGACTCTTTCTACTCAAGTTAGAATGGTGTTGTTTCTGTCTTCTCTTTCACTTTTACCCAAGCTTCCATCTTTCCATTTCCTTTTCCTGTTTATTCTTTTCTAACACAGTTTTTATCTTTATCACCCCTATCTATGTATCACTGGGAGGACTGTTACCCTCCACTTCTAGATCTTTAATTATTTTACAAACATACAATGGGTCAGCAGATAAAGGCATTAGGGTCCATCTAGTCTGCTCAAATGTGCAGTTCTCACTGCATTTACAGAGGAGCTGTCCCCATATCCCTCTTGACCCCTGTCTAATACCCCTCCCCTCTCCCCTCCTCTAACTGCAACTTTCCCTCACCTCCCTTCATTTCCCTTCCCATACCTCCCTCCCCCAACTTTGACAAGGTCTTCTAGAATCGCGCCCTGCTTACCCTATTCTATATATTTCCTTGGTGGTCTCCCCTTAGATGGTGGGCCCTCCTCTATATCAGTACTTTGTACATTTCTTGTTACAGCCTTTGCACTTTGATTTTGCATCACTCTTATGCTGTACTTTTGTATCATGTTTTTGCATTCTTGTACCTTTTCTTGTGCAATACATGTATTATGTTGTTATGTTTATCTCTGTATATTTTGTACCTCTGTCCATTGTTATGGCTCTGACATGGAGCCTTTTGCACCTTGATTTTGCATCAGTGTATTTTGTACTCCTTATATCATGTTTTTTGCATTCTTGTACCTTTTATTGTGCAATCCATGTATTATATTGTAATGTTTATCTCTGTATATTTTATACCTTCTGTCTATTGTTAGGCCTCTGGACGAGAGCCTTGGTAAAGGAGTTATTGACTCAAAGGTTGTATTCGAAAGTTCAATAAATAAATAAATTAGAGATCTGTACAGAGGCAGAATGACATCTACCTTCCTCCTGGTAGTTTCCTGACTATGCAGCCCAGCATTCAATTTGCTTTGGACGCAGCCTTCTGCATTGTACCCAATGTTTCAGTTCACTCCTGATAATTACACCCAGGTCCTTTTCTTCCTCTGACCTGGTTAACCTGCACACCACCCAACAAGTATTTGGTCCATGGGTTTTCATCCCCTAGTGCATGATTTTAGACTTTTAGCTTTGAACCCCACTTGCCAAATGCCAGATCACTTCTTTAGCCTAGCTAGGTCTTCCTGACTTCCTGCCTCCCTCTTCTATGTCCACCCTTCCACAGAGCTTTGCATCATCCATGAACAAGCATATCTTACCCTGATCCCATCTGTAATGTCACTTATGAATAGGTTAAATGACACAGGACTGAGCTCAGAGCCCTATCAGACCCCACTGGTCACAGGCATAGCTTCTGAGAATTCACTCCATCTACCACCTTTTGGCTTCTGTCCTGTAGCCAACTGTCATGGGTAGGTAAAACCAGATCACAGGAGTCAGTAATAAAGGTACAAATCAAGTAACATTTTTATTAAAACAAACAAAACATAAAGAAAATAAGTACTGGAGAAAATAACTTCAGGCTTACATCAGCGTATTTCAAACGTAAATAAAAGAATAAATCAACAAGAAATAAAACAACAGAAGGAGAAAGGCACAACTTTAGTGCCAAAAGGCTAGGCAGGAAAAATGCTCTGTGCTCCTTCAGACCAGAGATCAACTTGGGAGCTCCACACAGGATCTCTCCCAACTACATCTGCCAGAACATTGCAAAACAGTTTCTTTTAAAGAATATAGCTCCTCCCTTGACTTGCAACTGTTCCTCTTTATTAAACAAAATATAACATATCCTCTTTAAAAGATTTTCTACCAAGGGAGATATAAGGGCTATATAATACATTGGCCCAGATATTCAAAGGGGTTCGCCATACGCTTCAACAGGGTTCTTGTCATAAACTCCAAAAATGCGCCATTCGCGATATTCAGAAGGGGCCAGTTCGCCACCAAAAACATGCTGAGCAACAGCGCAATGAAATGAAGGCATGCGCCGCGCTGAAGGGGCGGGTCCATGCATAAAGTGCTCAATGCGATCATCGGACACGGCGCACGCGCAAGAGTGGCTCAGCCGAAGTTACAGAGAAGCGGAATTGAGCCAAATAAAAAGGTTCGAGGAAGTGGCGCAAGAACCCTAGCGCAGGCCACAAACTGGGGAGAGAGAGAGAGAGACAGGAGCTGGAAGGGCAGAGAGGGACATTGGGTCCAGGAGGACAGAGAGGCCAGTGGGGGTGCCCGTGCAGTGGAAGCAGCAGTGGGGGCAGCTGGGGTAACACAGGAACAGCAGCCGGGGAGGCAGAAGCCAGGAGATGGACAGTGCCAGCTTCCACATGGAAGCTGTAATGAGGGGGTGAGACACCATGCTGCAGGGGACGTGGCGCGGAGGAGCCGTCTGAGCGGATGCTCCGACAGGTGGTATCGTGCCGCATCAGCTTCGAGCTGCACAGATGTCGAGATTGTGGGCCGGTACCACCTGAACAGGGCAATATTGAGACAGCTCTGCGAGCTGTGCAGTGATGTGATGCAGCCCTCACGACGGAGTCACGCCTGTCCGTGGAGACCAAGGTGACAGCCTGCATGTGTCTGCTCACCACGGGCACCTTCCAGAGGCCAACAGGGGACACCACAGGCATTACACAGTCGGCCACGTCATGCATCCTCACCCAATTCCTCAGCGCACTGCTGCCTCACGCTGCAGAGTACATCCATTTCCCCAGCACCGCGCAGAGCGTACAACAAACATGCAGGAGTTCCACAGGGTAGCACGTATGCCTGGTGTGCTAGGGGCCATAGACTGCACCCATGTGGCCTGACGACACCACCTGGCCCCGACGGCCAGGCATATCGGAACCGAAAGGGGTTTTCCAGTGTCAACTGCCAGGTGGGTGTGATGCCACTGGGTGCATTATCAATGTCTGTGCCACACACCTGGCGGAGCACATGATGCCTTCATATGGCACCAGTCTGCACTGTGCCATCGATTCAGAGTGGGGACATCCCACGGGTCATCTAGTGGGTGAGTACATGTATGGAATGCAAACTCTGGGCAAGGGTGGAATGACACAGGTGCCATGGTAGTGGCACACAAGGATATGGGCAATATGGACCTGACATGACACTGATCTCCACTATCTCCACACAGGTGACTGTGGATACCCACTCCGTCCCTGGCTGCTCACACTGCACGGCGCCTACTACCCCAGCGCAGCTTATGCTTCAATGAGGCACATGCCGCAACACGTAACATCATAGACCGGGTGTTTGGGATGCTCAAGGCAGGCTTCCGATGCCTGGACACCTCTGGCGGAGTCTCTCACAGTACAGCCCCAAAAGGCCTGTGGGATATTCCTGGCCTGTTGCATCCTGCACAACATGGCCAAAGACCATGGGATAGCCGTACAGGTCCAAGAGAGGGGGAGCGATGGGGCGCCAGTGGCCCGTGATGTTAGTGATGAGCAGCCCCCTAGGGACGGAGGGACCCCGACTGACCCGGCAGGCCCAGCTGCACCGGACACCATTGCAGAAGAGCACCACGCCCAACACAGGTAAGTCAAGGGAGATGTGCAGGCAACACTGTCCATGCGCAAACCACAGGCACACAGGGAACACACCGTGCATGAAGGTCAGGAGTTGAAGGTTCCAGGCATACCGACACCATCAGAGAGGGGTGAGCACTCATATGGACACACACACACACCAGGCAGCATACATGGGCAGCAGCACAGCACTGTGGAAATGACATTACCACACAGCACCACCAACCACCCCCACCACCTGGACTGTCCACGACGTGTGCAGGACCTGGGCACCCTTGCACCTTGGTGTACAGTGCAATGCAGGCATCATCATGCACACGCACCTGTGGACAGCAGTTGGGAGAGTGTGCAGGTGGTCTGTGGTCAGCTTGTGAGCAGAGCACCCAGAAGTGCACTGCCCACCATGACACACATTGCACAGGGCAGCACCAGACTGGGCCTGCACTGGGAGACAGCTCAGTCAGGTAGCACTGTCCCACGGCCACCACGGATGCATGGGCAGCCCCGCCATGGCCCAGCAGCACTGGTAGGCTTGAGCAGGGGCCACATCGGGTGGTGCTGGTGCCCACCAGGGTCCCACTGTACTAACGCGACCTTGCCCGCACAGGGGTCTGCATCCTGCCAAACAAACTTGCACCAGGGTGCTCGGGATGCCCACACCAGAACCCAGCATCGACAGGCCTGGTGTCGCTCGACACCGGAATGGGAGTGGAGAGCGACTGTGTGGGGGTGTGGTACTAGGGCACCTGACAGTGTGGCTAATGCGTCCGCGACAGAGACCACTGCATGGGTCAGCCTGTCAATGGCAGCAGTCACATCCGTCCCACATAAGGGCCAGCTCGGCTCGGTCCGAGCACACTCCCTTCTATGCCACTCCACGGACACAGACAGTGCCTCCACGGACCTTGCAACCCGCCCCTGCAGCTGTACTGAGTCCTGCAGCAGGTGGGTGTGCGTGTCCAATGGGTACTGTGCCCCAATGGCATCGTGACCCCAGGGTGGTGGACAGTCCTGGTGCACAGCAACCCTTGAGGGTGGGCGCTGTTCACCAGGACCAGGTATGGTGGATCAAAGGGCGGTGGACATGTGCCACTGCTTGACACTGTACCCCAGACCTGGTGTGCGACTGCTGCTGCCGCCCCTCCAACTGCTGGAGCTCCCAGGTCCACCTGTTCCACCTCCATGCTGACAACAGTGCCAGACACCAGCACAGCCACCGTGCTGCCCCACTGGTGCTGACAGGCACAGCCTGGGACTGTTCCAGCATGCTGGTACACAGGTGTGAACCAGGAAGGCCCAGGGGCACGTGCTGGCCTGCCATGTGTCCGTCATGGGACACACACCTATCACTGCCCATTGCAGGCCTGTTATCATCAATGGTGCAGGTGCGTGCCACTGCCATAGGCACAGCATGCTGGCATACCTGCATGCCTGACTGCTGTGACACAGGCTGTGCACCCCTGCACCCATATCACTGACACCGGAGTTGTTGGCCCAGCGTGCATGCTGCTGCAGTGCCTGCAGGCTGGTAGGAGGTGGATGGTCCCTCCCCACGCTCCAGCAGGTCTGCATCACTGTCTGGACCCACCACCACCACCGTCTCCTGAAGATGAACAGGATCTGTAACAGAAAGAGAGTACATGTGAGTGCATGTGAACAACAGCCCCCAACAACACCACCATGTCCTACTGTTGGTGATGGGCTTCCACCTGTCTGGAATCCTCCACCTGGTACGCCACGCAATGGCACTTTCGGCTGCATGGCCGCAACCAGTGTCTCCTCTGTAGGGTAGTTGCAACACCACTGGTGGGCCCCCACCAGTGCCAGCATGTGCCGCCCCTGAAGGCTGCCACCTTCTCCTTCAGCCTCCTGCGGTCAGTCCCCATCTTCTTCTTGCATTCCTGCACGGAGCGTGGTGGCTTCCATGCAGGTTGACGCCCAAGCTACCCCTCCCATGCAGCTGCACGTTCCTGAGGGTGCCCTCCGTCCACTCACTAGTGGCTCATCCTCCAGGTAGGCCTGAAGAGGGCCTCGCCTCTGCCGCGTGAGAGTTCGCCTCCTCCTACGCCCGGTCACACACCCTCAGCTTGGCTCTAATCAGTCATGGTGATCTGTATGGGTGGAAGTGGACACCTGTCACTGTGCAGTCGACAGCATTTCCCCATGAGCATAGCTGCCGCCCGGGGGGGAAGCCTCCACGCTTCCACTCCGCATGGCAGATACTGATCGAAAGGGTGCCCTTGTCCCTTTCTAGTGCCCTTTCATGCTCAGCCCCTCAGCCTTTATAATCCTCCGCCCATGAGCATTGTCCTGAGCATCACACAGCATGTAACTCACCTCTCACCTGCAGTAACCAAATCTGGCCAGCACAACCCACTGTCGATTTTTATAGCGCAACACATGCAAATGAGGTGTGGCGCAACTTTTAATGACATGCTAATCGTGCTACTGCGCTTTGAATAGCTGATCGCATGATTTGCATATGTCGGTTGAATATCGCAGATTTGGCGCTTTGTAATACGGAAGGTCCGGCTGAGCCAATGGCGCAGGTTTGTGGCTGTGTGCCACACTGCATTGCGATACCCAGACAGCTTACTTACGCGCCTATCATGCTGCAGACCTGCTGAGCGCGATAGGCCGATTCAGACCATGGCCACCATTGTGCCAGTGGCGCTCACAGCACTGGGCACTATATGGCGCTGTGGCACTACTGCGCCGATAGTCCACTGTGCACTGGTGCTCAGCTTGGCAGTCGTGGCAGGATGCCCATATCGCCCGCGGCGCTGTGCGAGCTCCCGCCATTGCCGTGACCTGTGTATGCCCTCTGACCCCTGGCGCTGTTGGCATGCCATGTGGACGTCCCTATTGTGTTGTCTGGTGACAGCGCCATGTAAAGTGACGGGCGCTGTTTGAACAGTGCGATTGGAGCCTGTGGTGGTCTATTGCGCAACAACTCCACGCGGGTTACGGCGCAGTGGGGCGCCATATTGCCTGCTGTAAAGTTGCCATGGCTAGGAGGAGGGTGGTGTCCTGGAGCCAGCTTGAGTGGCCAACCTGGTGGCCCTGGTGGAGCCCCACTGTGAGGCACTGTATGGTGAGGCCCCCCACCATGCCTAGGACCCACGTGTGGCAGCAAGTGGCCACTGACCTGGTGGAGGTCACTGGCCGGGGCGGTCTGCTGAGCAGTGCCGCACCGTACAGTGCACCTCCGCCGGAGGGAGCCGAACTTTGACGCTGCTACGTCACGTGCCAGGGGGGCGTGGTGCCTAGGCCAGGTGAGTGTACCATCTATGCACCTATATTCTCTGTAGGTGTGTGTGCTTGGGTGGCTGTGCATAGGTGCCGGCTCGGACACGGTGGGCTGTGTCAGTGTGTGCAGCTGTGCGATGGATGGTTATGGCTGTGTGGGCAGGCACTCTCACTGGGGCAGGGGCACTCTGCTTTGAGTCACACTGATGTTTGTCTCAACATATGTCTCCCACAGGCGGATTGTGAGGACACAGGGCCAGGGTGACATGGGCCAGCCAGGCCCCGTGCCGGGGTGTTGTGCCCCAACAGCAGCAGTAGCAGCAGCAGCAGCGTCAGACCCAGCTGCTGGAGGAGTGAGTATCATTACTTCATGGATGCTATTGCATGCTGGGGGCAAGACCACCAGCCATGCAGGACACAACCAAAGGGGAGGTCATAATTCCACTATACAAAACACTAGTGAATCCCACACTGGAGTACAGTGTACAGTTCGGAGACCATACCTCAGTATGGACATGGACTGGTGGAGAGGTTCAGAGGAGGCGACATGGATGGTGCATGGATTGCATCACAAGTACTATGCAGACAGGTTGACGGAACTGAACATGTACTCCCTGGAGGGAGGAGGGTGTGGGGATATGATGGGGACATACAAGTATCTTACAGGGGGAACAGAGTGCAGGAAAACAGTATTTGTAGCGTAAAGGATGTTCCAGGACTAGAGGGCATGGGATGAAGTTGGAGGGGGACGATTCAGAGGAAACATGAGAGTATTTCTTCACAGAACGGGTGGTGGATAAGGGAACACCCTACCAGAGGAAGTGGTGGGGGCTGACTTGGTCACGGATTTATGAATGCATGGGTTAGCATACAGGAATTCTGGAGGTCAGGAAAGGGCAACAGACTTATAGGACAACAGAGTGAACTTACAAGGTCAAATGACAGACTGGGTGTCCCATAGGCCTTTATCTGCCGACACTGTCTATGTATCCATGTATGTAGGCATGACACAGGTGACCTGCATCACAGTGCAGTATCACGGCATGTCTGTGTATGCGTCACTGGTGGTCCAGGCATGCACTGGGCACATAGCTGTGTACTGGCATCGCACCACGTTGCCACATCACTTGCCAGCCTAGTTTGTACTATGATTGACGTGGGCAGTGTGTGGGCGGGCAGTGATGCAGGTGCCGCCTGTTTGTGATGGCTATGTGCATGTTCACTGTGGGTGGGTGCATGCCATCACAGGTGCGGGACATTGGGCTATATGGCTTGCAGGTTGGGTGGTGTTCAGGGTTGTGGTCAGTCACAGCCATTGACTGTGTTCCCATTTTCCTAGGCCTCGAGGTTCTAAGGAGGATGCAGCGGGATGTCCGTCACCTCACAGAGGTCAGCGTGGCAAGCCACAGGATCCTGCGAGCAATACGACATGGGCGCCATCAGGGGCCAGACTGGAATGGGGCGCCAGCAGGGAGGACCAGGAGCCCGGCTGGAGCATAGCCCGCTACCCTTCCCACTTCTTCCATCCCTACCACCCTGCCTTCCCTCTCCAAGTTTTAATCCCTCCCTCTTGAACACCCTTCCTTGTACCCGCCCTTGTAAATAGTTTTATTGTTCTGTTGCACTATGTTCAATATACATTTCTATTCTGATATATGAATACTGTGTTGGTCTCTGATTTGCAGCTGGCTATGGGTGCTCAGTTGCAGGTGTGTACATGCCATCTGGGCTGGTATGGTCCTGGGTATGTGTGTGTGTGTGTGTGTGTGTGTGTGCATGTGTGTGCATGGGAGGTATCTCCAGCATGGCAGTGACTTTCGGTTGGTCTTGCCATCTGCTGCCACCACTGCTGGGTGCACAGGGTGTGTCTGGCTTGTAGGCTTCTGTGTTGCATGGGGCTGATGTGTGCTGGGGGTCTGCATGGTTTCCTGCAGTGCCAGTCACTGCACATGGTGGTGTCTTGGGGTCACAGTGCAGGGTGCGCTGTGCATACTGAGGGCTGATGTGCACTGTGGTTGTCAACCCCTGTGTGTGGCACTCTCTGCCTGCCAGTGGTTGTGCTGGGGTGTCAGGGCTCTGCTATGCTTTGTTGGCTTGTCCCCATGGGCACGTGGATCATCCGTCCCACCCCAGTGATGCTGTGCTTGGGGTGCCGTGTGTGTGGGTTCTGCAGTGTGTTCCTGTGCCCATGTGTGGCATGGCTGGCGGTGGGCCCCAGCCTGCCTCCCTGGATGTGCAGTTCCATTGCTCTGGGGGGCTGTGCTTGCGCTATGGCAGCTCTGGGATGCTCAGCCGAGGCTTCCATGGTTGCGCCATAAGCGCCCAACATTCTGGCTCAGCTTCTCCTTACTGGTTCTGCGATGGCGCAGTATATGCGATATTCAGGCGTTGGTTGCTTGCGCAATTTGCTCTGCTCCATGTTTGAATATCGCACCTGTCTTGTTCTTGCAACTGGTTTATCTTGCTCCTGCTGTTGCGCCAGTTTTGAGCGCAGTTTGAATATCCAGGCCATTGAATATACTGGTTATAGAAGAGCATAAACAAACAAGGGACATTACTAATCTCATCATTTATAATTATACATAAATGGCTACATTAAAGTCAAACGTCACCCGTTTTGACACTGATGGACATCCATCACCCAGATAAAAGGAGCAGCCAGGTGCTGCTGACTCCTATAGGAGACTGCACCCAGCAATGAGAGCACTTCTGATTGGAGAAGGGAGCTCTGCACAGCAACCTGCAAGGAGTGCACTTGGACACCACAATACAGCTGTAAGTATCTTGTTTCTTTATATTTTATTCAGCTGTTGCTACTATCTGCCCATGTATTCATAGCTGAAACATTAGTCTACCCTTATAATTTCTGGTGCAGAGAACATTTCATTTTGTACTTTGAACTTTCATTTTACACTTTGTACTTTGCTAAAGTGCTAATACTTGTGTCTGTGCACAGGTATTTCAGATGCCTAGTGCTCGGACCTGCTCATTATAAAACTATTTCAGGGAGCGCCCTGTCCTTTTATACTGTGCATAGAAGGATAAAGAGCTACTTGCAAGCGACAAGTTTTGTAGCACTTGACATTAAAACATGCAAGAGGAGCAGCTAAGCTTTGACCTCCGATAGAACAGCGCTGTTGCAGATACCAGTTGTGCTGCTGACTAAAATGCCACTAGGAGTCATAATGGGGACAAAGCCAGAAGTTTTAAGGTCAGAAAAGAGATTACAGGGGAGGACAAACAATGAGAGTGTAACAATAAGGAAGCTACAGCGGGTGGTCATTCCACCATAGCAACAACACATACTGTAGACTAGGAATTAGACAGAAATTAGCAGGAATACACAGCAAGTGAGAATTATTAGATGCTGTTGTGCAACAGACTTATAAGTAGCAAAACAGGAAAGAGGCAATGTCCATGTTGAAGCCTTAAAGTGGTGGCACATTTGGAGGGTGGGCTATTTCTATCACATTAGCCTCTTTTCAAGTACGAACCAGCACCTTTTGCTAGTTTGTTACCACATTCCTTTACATAAGATTCCAAGGAATGGGATGGACTTCCACCCACCCTCACATAAGTCCCACCCCAGGGCACCTATTATAATCAAAAACATATAACATACTATTCAAAATAGCATAATACAACACAATACATTCATTTGCCCTGGGGTATCAAATAATATACTGTTTACTTTGTCACTTTTGAATTCAAGTCAGAGCATGCACCTTATCTTGATAAAAAATCTGCATTGTTATGTTTGCTACCAGGCCTATGTATGATGTCAAAACTATAGGGTTGCAGAGCCAGATACTAACAGAGGATATGAGTGTTCTTATCTTTCATTTGGTTGAGCCAGCACAAGGGTTGTGATCCTTGATTAGTGTAAATCAGGTTCCCATAGATAGAATTTGAGGGCTTCTATGGCTCACTTAATGGCCAAACATTCCTTTTAATTGTGATGTATTTCTATTCTTGGGAAACAATTACAGTATGGGATGCTCTTCTCCATTGATTGTCTGACTAAGAACTGCCCCCAGCTCTGTATCAGATCGTCCATTTGAACCTCAAAGGACATCTGAAATTGGGAGACTGTAGTACAGGTGCTGCACACAAAATAGCCTTTATTGTTCTGAATGCTTGATCACAGATAGGGATCAGGGAACCTTATTAGGTATTCGTTTCTGGGTAAGGTCAGTTAGGGTGCTGCTATAGTAGAAAGTCTGGGATAAAATTTTGCTAGTGTCCGACAAGGCCCAAAATGACCTGACCTGTTTTTAGTTTCTGGGATAGGACACTGAGCTACGACTTCAACCTTGGCTATTTCAGGGCATACTACCCCATTACCCAATATAAATCCAAGATACTTGGTCTCTTGCATAGCCATGGTACATGTAGAAGGGTTTATAGTTAAACCTGCTGATTCAATAGTCTGCAATACCTTGACAAATGTAGGAGATGGGACGCCCAGTCTGGACTGAAAATGACTGCATCGTCTGGGTAAGCAGAACAATAAAGGTGAATGTATGTCTAGTAACCGGTCCATGTACCTTTGAAACATTGCAGGTGCATCATGTAATCCAAATGGCATGTACATGACCTGGTATAGACCATGTGGGTACTAAAGGCAGTTTTCTTTGGATTGCTCATCAAAGGGAATCTGCCAATAGTCCTTCGTTAAATCAAGGGTGGTGAGGTATTTGGCTTGTCCTATATGGTCAGTAATATTATCCACCCTGGGGATAGGATGGCTGTCAAACTGTGATATCTGGTTAAGTTTTTGGAAATCTAAACACAGTCAGATCCTCCCTCATTTTGGGGACTATCACCATGGGGATGACCAAGGGCTGCTGGATGGTTCAATCATCCTCAGGGATTTCAGTTTCTCTATTTCCTGAATAAGTTCATTTAGGAGCTTTTCAGGAAGTCTGTAAGCTTTCTGTCATATTGGCTCTGATTCTGTCTTGATAACATGAGCTACACTAGATGCTTTGCCAGGGATGGTCATAAAATAGGGAAAATCTGTATCATAATTGAGCCAGGTCGTTATTTTGTTGTGGAGAAAGATCAGGGTTGATTTTAATGGCTGCTATGGTTTCTGATGTTTCTAGCTGTTTATATGCCAGATCCAGCTCAGTTTCAGATATTGGTGGGAATACATACAGACCAGGGTTGGTATCACGTCGCTCATGCCACTTTTTAAAAGATTGGCATGGTAGATGGATTTACCTGCTCCTTTCTCGGTGTCTCGGTTTTATAAGTGACAGGCCCAGTACGCCAATAATGGTATAGGGTCCCTGCCACTTCATTAGGAGCTTATTCTCATTGGAGAGGAGCAGCAATAGGACCCTATCCCTGGCTGAAATACCTTCTCCCGCTTTAGCATCATAATGGGATTTCTGTCTGTCCTGAGCTACTAAACCCCTTTCATGTTCTTTTCTGCACATATGATGATAATCGCGTTCAGAACTAACAAGTAATCTAAAATATTTGTGTACTTCACCATGATGTCCCCTTCCCAGGCTTCTTTCACAATGTCAAGCAGACCCTGTGGATTCTGCCCATACAATAAAGTAAAGGTGAAAATCCGTGGATACCGAGAACCTCACGGTAAGCAAACAGGAACAGGGGTAAGTAGTGGTCCCAATATTTGCCTTCTTCATCCACAAACTTCCTGATCATTCTTTTAAGGTTTGGTTGAATCTTTCAACTAAGCCATCTGTTTGTGGATGGTCAGGTGTTGTTCTTATGGCTGTGATTCCTAGAGATTTATAGAGCTCTGTCAGGAGGGTTGCACTAAAATTTGTACCCCTATCTGTAAGGATTTCTTTTGGAAAATCCATCCTGCTACAGAATTCTAAAACCTTTTCAGCTATCTTTGGAGCTGTAACTGTTCTTAGGGCAAGACCTCTGGAGACCTGGTAGCATAATCACAGAGACAAGGACAAACTTGTTCCCTTTGCTACTTTTTTCTAGGGGCCAATTACATCCATTGCTAACCACTCAAAAGGTTGGGTAACTAAAGGTAATGGTAACTGGTACCTTTCTTTCTTTCTTTCTTTCTTTCTTTGCTCAATCTGCTGACATGTAGCACAACTTCTACAATACTCTGCCACATCATCCTGAATGCCAGGCCAACAAAAATGTTGTAACAGTCTAGCAGCTGCAGTCCCTCCCTGCATGCCCAGCACATGGTAAATCATGAGCTAGAAACAGTAAATCCTGTCTGTGTTTAAGAGGCTAATAACTGCTCTACTTGTTCTTGGGAAACAGGATGTGTGCATACCCTATACAGGATATCCTTTTTTTGTACAACCTGGGGCATCCTATGGTTGTGTCTTTATTCACCTGTGAAAAAAATGGTTTAATAGTTAAATCATTCATTTGTTCTGTTTTAATGTCCACTATATTATATTGAGGCATTAAATCTTGAGCCACAACATGTTTGCATTCCTTTCATTCTGGGTCTTTTTCTCTCCTCCTTAGTCTTTCTGGGGCCCCAGGGTTCTTCAAAAGAGAGTCCTCAAAGGGAAAGACAGGATCATCCTGTAGATGTTTTATTTGGGCTCTATTGGCAACAGCCGATAATTGTCCATCGCAAGACATTAGCAGGATACTAAAAGTAAGGAAGTCCTGTCCAATAATAAGGGCACAGGTAAGGTTGTTACAAGTCCCAAAGTCATGGTACATGCTTGTCTATTCAGGCTAATTTGGGCTGTTGCAGTGGAATACTGATGAACATCCCTTTGTATGCAAATAACACCTGTGGAGGTGGTGTGAGAAGTAGCAGTCAATAGATCAGCCCTTATTAAACTTTGACAGATTCCGAATCCACTAAACCCTCCACAGATCTCCCATTAACCAAGGTCCAAATGAAAAGTTCCCAAATTCTTAGATGCCAAGTATGCCAGTTTCTTGTTGGGACAATACCGTGCAATATGACCAAGTCCATGGCAGTAATGACATTCAATAGACAGGTCAGGACTTCTAGGAAAGGTATCCGACCATCCCCTTAAATTTACCAGTCCCAGACCCAGATGAAAACAACAGGGGCCTTACCATAGGATCTGCCACAGGAGTTGGAACCACCTTTTCTGTCCTGTGATAGCCTCTCTGTACAGGTTTCCTGGCTGATAAAAGTCCTCAGCAAGGGTAATAGCAGTTTCGCATTTTCTGGATGGTGTTCTCTAATCCTAATTGTACTTCTGTGGGCATGATTTGCACAAACTGTTCCAATACTAATTGCTCAATAATAGCCTTAACAGTATTACCCTCCGGTTGGAGGCATTCTTACACAAGTCATTTAATCGTGTATAGGTTTCCTAGGTGGCACATGAGCTATGTGTGTGAGGGACCTACATTTTGTCGGTATGTTTCAGTGTTTATATCATACCTTTTGAGTATCTCTTTCTTGACAGCTGCATAGTCAGCAGATGTCTGGCTAGCTTACTAGTATAGGCCAGCTGCACCTTCCCAGTCAAATATGGTGCCAGTCTTATAACCCACTGGGCCGGGGCCAGTTGCAGGCTTGTGCCACCCACTCAGAGGTTGTCAAATAAGCTTCCACATCATCTGTTGGAGTCATCTTTGTCAATTTTATGTCCCTTGGATTATTTTGGCAGCATCCTGATTTGCCCCTAGGACATGTAGGGCATGCATTGTGTCCATCCATCTTTGGTCCTGTCTCCTCTCTTGCTCTCTCTCTTGTAGATCTCATTCCTCTGGTATTCAAGATCTAGTTGTTTGATTGCTAGCCATCTTAGGAGGTCTGTGAGGTCTTCAGGAGGTGTGACACTCAGATCTACCTTGGGTTCCTCCATCCTGGGCTCTGGTTTGGCTTCTGTTGTCTCAATGGGAGTATCAACCCTATCTTGGGCTGTGTAGTCAGAGGTAATCTAGCAAGGAGAGGCCCACTGCTAATAGTTACTTGAGTCCTGGTCAAAACCCTGAGACAGTAGTTGTCTCTTCTAGCTTGTGAGCCATGTACGCATCGAATGTTCCTCACGATCTGGATACTTAAGTGCAGTATCATATGCTGATGTCCACCCAGCACCTGTGGAACATCAACCTACCCCTACCCTGGTACCAATATGTCATAGGTAGGTAAAATCAGAACACAGGAGTCAGAAAATAAAGGTACAAATCAGGTAACATTTTTATTAAAACAAACAAAACATAAAGAAAATAAGTACTGGAGAAAAGAACTTAACTTCAGGCTACATCAGCATGATTTGAACTGTAAACAAAAGAATAAATCAACAAGAAATAAAACAACAGAAGGAGAAAGGCACAACTTTACTTCCAAAAGGCTAGGCAGAAAAATGCTCTGTGCTCACATTCAGACCAGAGATCAGCTTGGGAGATTCACACAGGATCTCTCCTAACTACATCTGCCAGAACATTGCAAAACAGTTTCTTTTAAAGAATGTAGCCCTCCCTGACTTGCAACTCCACCTCTTTATTTTTTTTTGCAGTTATTACTTTTCTCCTTCTATCACTGGCTTGTATCAGGAGGGCATCCCAGCCCAGTCCCCAGCATCCACCAGCGATGCAGACCTAGCCCCAGGGCTTACCCCAGCGGGTCAGCGAGAGTTGAACTCCCCACCAAGGACCGGATTAGGTGGCCAGCTGTGGCTAGTTGGGGCGGAGACTGCGAGGTACTCCTGAACCATCCTGCATGGCGTATCCTTTTCTCCTGTTCTCCCAGGAGTCAGGACTGTGCCATGACATTAGCGGAGTGGAGCATGCAAGCATCCACTCCCTCCAGGCGTCTGGCCTAACTCTTCCCCTACTTGTGGTGTGGCGCCCTGTCCTTGGCCTCCGCTGGGGTTAATCAGCGCCGACCACCAGAACCTCCCTGGAGAAGGAGAGCAGTCCATTGGATGCTCAATCCTTCTCCTCCCTGCCGACCCCTGACGGCTCGTGCTCGCTCCCGAACACGGGTCGGCGTGAAGGTGAGGTAAGGCGCCAGCATCTCAGCACTCAGCGCCACTGGGCTGGCTTACTCCACCTCCTAATTTAACAAAAATATAATATATCCCTCTTTAAAACATTTTCTACCAAGGAGGCTATAAGGGCTACATAATACACATTGAATATACCAGCTATAGAGGAGCATAAACAAGCAAGGGACATTCCTAAGCTCATACATTTATAATTATACAAAACTGGGCTACATTAAAGTCAAATTCCACCCCTTTTGACACTGATGGACATCCACCACCCAGATAAAAGGAGCAGCCAGTGTGCTGCTGACTCCTATAGGAGACTACACCCAGCAATGAGAGCACTTCTGATTGGAGAAGGAGCTCCACACAGCAACCTGCAAGGAGTTCACTTGGACACCACAATATAGCTGTAAGTATCTTGTTTCTTTATTTTTATTCCGCTGTTGCTGCTGTTTGCCCATGCATTCATAACTGAAACATTAGTTTAACCTTATAATTACTGCTGCAGAGAACATTTCATTTTGTACTTTGAACTTTCATTTTACACTTTGTACTTTGTTAAAGTGCTAACACTTGTGTCTGTGCACAGGTATTTCAGATGCCTGGTGCTCGGACCTGCTCATTATAAACTATTTCAGGGGCTCCCTGTCCTTTATACTGTGCATAGAAGGATAAAAGAGCTACTTGCAAGCGGCAGGTTTTGTAGCACTTCGACATTAAAACATAAAAGAGGGAGAAAGAAGCTTGTTGACCCTCCGTATAGAACAGCGCTTGTTGCAGATACCAGTTGTGCTGCTGACTAAAATGCCACTAGGAGTCATAATGGGGACAAAGCCAGAAGTTTAAGGTCAGAAAAGAGATTACAGGGAGGACAAACAATAAGAGTGTAACAATAAGGGAAGCTACAGCGGGTGGCCATTCCACCATAGCAACAACACATACTGTAGACTAGGAATTAGACAGAAATTAACAGAAATACACAGCAAGTGGGAATATTAGATGCTGCTGTGCAGCAACTTATAAGTAGCAAAATAGGAAAGAGGCAATGTCCATGCTGAAACCCTAATGTGGTAGCACATTTGGGGAGTGGGGCTCCTTCAATCACACTAACTTCAGCCTTCCCTCGACCCCAGGTCTTCTAGCTTCCTGACTAGTCTCCTGTGAGGTACAGTGTCGAAGGCACTGTTGAAGTCCTGATATAGGACATCAACTGCTTGGCCCTTGTTCACTGTCCTGGTGACCCAGTTGAAGAAATCAATTAGTTTAATCTGACAGGACTTCCTGACACAAACCCATCCTGCCTCATGTCCTGGAGCCCATTATCCTCCAGAAAGCTCCACCACTATCTCTTTCAGGATGTCTCCATCAGTTTGCCCACTATTGTAGTCAGGCTGACTGGCCTGTACTTCCCTGGTTCATCCTTCAGCCCACTTTTATGGGAGGCACTACAGATGAAATTTTCCAGTCCTGGATCATGATCCCCAACTCCATAGTGGTGTTAAACAGATCTGCCAGGAAACCTGTCACAGCCTCTACCAGTTCCCTTAGGACCCTTGGGTGTATGCCATTGGACTCTGGAGATTTATCCACCTTCAAGACCCTTAGGCCATTAAGTACCCCATCAGCATGAATGATGTACTCTGTGACTTCTCCTCCTGGTCCCCACACTCCTGTCCCCTTGTGATGCTGGTCCATCCTTCTGTCTAGTGAAGTCTGAACCGAGTGTTTGTTAAGTACCTCAGCTTTCTTCTCACTACCTCTGCTAAATCGCCTCCTTTTTAATCAGACTATTTCATCCTTGGTATTCCTTTCTCCTTTATATATGAGAAAAGGCTTCCTCCTTGTTTTGACCCTTGTGGTAGTTGCACTTCCTTTTAGCCTTGCCACCCTAACTGCTCTGCTTGCCTCCTCACTTAACAGAGTACTCCACCTATTCCTCCTTCTGAGTATGTTTGTTCTTCCAGAAGGCTGCTCTGTTGTCACCTACAGCTTTTGCCACCTCCTTTCCAAACCAGGTGGGCTTTTTGGCTTTAGTTTTCTTACTTTTGATTTTGATGCACTCATTAGTGGCCTCCATCAATCCTTCCTCTATTATTGCCAATTTCTGTTCTACATCCATCTCCCTTCTGATTCCAGCAAGATTACCTATTAGAATTTCTCCCACCCTACTGAAGTCTGCCTCTTAAAATCCAAACCCTTGTCTTGGTTCTGGCCATCCCTCTGCCCATGTCTAGGTGGAACTACACAGTGTAAGAGGGTAGAATGCATGCCCAGTATGTCCAGTGCATAGAGGTCCTTGTTATCTCAGGTTCCTCTCCGGCCTCTGTTAAATTCCTCTATCCTTGCTTTCCTTGGCATTTCCAGCCCTCAGGGCCAAAGCACCTCTGAGAGACTACCATCCTCCCTGCTTAGCTGCAAATTTGCCCTCTTCTCTGAACTCTCTTGCACCTCCATCACCTCACATACTGCAAGGTCATTTATCCTCAGGCTCTATAATGTGAGGTTTTCTTTCCATGACCATGGACTGTGGTATCAGCGATACCACTCTTCCTGCCATTATCCTGGCATACGTTCCACCCTCTTACAGCTTGCACTTGAGTCTTTACTCCCTTTCTCACCCTCTTCACAGTTGAATCCCCAAGATTACCACCCGCCCTCCTCCCTTCCATCCTGGGCACTCCCTTCTGTCTGCCATCTTGCTGTCCATTCCCACCTACCTCCCTCCCTTTCCTCCTGTCACTGTTGTATTCCTCTTTGACTCTCCATCCCAGCTATCCTTCTTCTCCTCCTCCCAGCCTTTTCCTCCCTGGAAAACCCTCTGTCTTACCTTTTGCTCTCCCCAGCATGTCCTCTTCTCTTTCCTTCTGCTTCCCCAGCCTGCCCCTCATTCTCTCTTGTCTTCTCCCTCTCCTGCTAAACCTGTCCTTCCTCTCTTGCTTGAGTTCACTATCTTCCACCCCTCCTCCCTACATTCTCTGATGCCTGCTCCCTATTACCTCCTTCCCTCCCCATCCCACTGTCCCTCTCCATTCTGCCAGGTCCTCCTCCTCCATGTTCAGTGGAGGAATCTATTCTGCATCTGCAACCTGAAGATGCTTTCAGTGGCCCCTATCCAGTCTTACCTTTCCCTTCACTGTTATCCATCCCACTTCCTTGGGCCATCTCTCCACTGTGGGATGGGGACCCCTGGGACCTGCCTAGCACCTGTTCCTTCCTCCTCCCTTGGCTCCCCTGCTCCACTTATGGCCATAGCTGCCCGATTCCCTTTCCAGCCACAAGCCCTGCTTTCCCATCTGCCCACTCTTCAACCCTCTATAAATCTGCTTTTTATCAATGCACTCATTTCCTGCCTCAGCTGCCATCAGTGCACTCATTTCCTGCCTCAGCTACCATCAGTGCACTCATTTCCTGTCTCAGCTGCCACACCTCTACCCTCAGCTGACCAAACTTTCTGCAAACCAGGCATCCTCCCATCTCCCAGAATGTTTCAGAAACAGCACAGCTCCACATCCTCTGCATCCCACAACCCTTCCCACCCCACTCTGCCCCCGCTTCATGCCCTCTTTCTGCATGTTAAGTTTCTAGGCCCTCATAAATTATACTATAAGTATACTAAGTAAGTACTATATTATAAGTATACCAGGATACACAATCTACAAGAGGGACAGGGAGGGTAAAAGAGAGGAGGAGTAGCTCTCTATGTAAAGGAAGGGATCAAAGCAACAGAACTAAAGAGTAAACAGGAGCAGATGAGGCACTTTGGGTCACCCTGAGACAGGAAATGGCACCTAATCCACATGGGGTTGTATACAGACCCCCATCTCAGGGGAGGAAATGGACAAGGAAATGATAGAAGGCTTCTTAGAATGGCAGAAAAGGGGAGATATTGTTGATGGGGACCTGAATATGCCAGATGTTAACTGGAGCACCTTTGCTGCAGGCACATCCAAGAGCAGGGTCATTCTTGATGCCCTACAGGGGCATGCCTCAGACAGCTAGTATTGGAACCCACTCGGGAGGGAGCAATCTTAGACCTGGTACTCTCAAATGGGGATGGAGAAAGAATCTCAGATTTAGAAGTGGGTAGCCATCTGGGAACAAGCGACCACCAAACAGTGTGGATCCACAATAAACACAGCCATATAATCAAGCCATACAAAAGCAAGAGTACTGGACTTTAGGAGGGCTGACTTTGGGAAAATGAGAGAGTGCCTCAGAATAGCACTAGCAAACAGGCAAGAAGGGGGTGGAGGAACAATGGGAGTGATCAAAACAGCCATCACAGAGGCAACAAGCCTTTGTGTAAAGCAAATCAACAAAACACAACGAAGAAAAAAACGCTATGGTTCTCAAAAGAGGTGGCAGGGAAGGTTAAGAGAAAGGACAGCATTCAGGAAATATAAGGAAACACAGAAGAAGCAGGACAGAGAACTTTATCAGTTAAAGCAGAAAGAGGCTGGGAAGACAGTCAGAATAGCAAAGGCCCAAACCGAGGAAAGGATAGCCAATTCTGTTAAGAAGGGGATAAGACCTTTTATAGGTACATTAGGGAGCTAAGAAAGACCAAAGGAGGATACTGAAGCTTAATAAAGGGGAGGGAATGTGGGTAGAGGGTGACAGTGAAAAGCAGGGATACTGAACGAATATTTCTGCTCAGTATTCACAAAGGAAGAGGAGGGGGTTACCTAAACCGAACAAGAGAAACACTCTGAAGATGGGGGTCGATACCAGTCCATTTACAGAAGAAAGGGTTCTGAAAGAACTAATAAAATTGAAGGTGGACAAAGCAATGGGGCCTGATGGGATTCACTCAAGAATTCTAAAAGAACTAAGGGTAGAACTAGTGACACCACTGACTACTCTCTTTAACAAATCATGGGAGGATGGGGTGGTACCTGAGGACTGGAGGAGGGCAGATGTGATTCCTCTTCACAAAAGTGGAGCAGGACAGAGGCAGGAAACTACAGACCAGTTAGTTTGACCTCAGTGGTAGGGAAAATGATGGAATCACTTGAAGGAAAGAATTGTTGAGTACCTAGAGGCCAGTGGGGCACAGGACCCAAGGCAGCATGGATCACGATGGGAAGGTCATGTCAGATGAATCTAATAGATTTCTTTGACTGGGTGACCAAAGTAGTAGACCAGGGAAGGGCTGTGGACATGGCCAACCTAGATTTTAGCAAGGCATTTAATACAGTCCCACACAAAGATTAAAACACAAGATAGCCAGCCTTGGAGTGGGTCCCAAGGTGGTAGCCTGGATAAAAATTGGCTAGACAACAGGACGAAAGGTAGTAGTAAATGGAGTACACAGTGAAGAAAGGAGGGTTACTTGGGGTACACGCAGGGTTCAGTACTGGGACCGTTCTTTTAATGTCTTTATAAGTGACATTGCAGAGGAACTTGAAGGAAAAGTATGTCTCTTTGCAGATGACACAAAGATCTGTAACAGGGTTGATACACAACATGGAGTGGAAAGGATGAGAAGGGACTTGGCAAGGTTGGCGGAATGGTCAAATGTATGGCAGCTCAGATTCAATGCAAGAAGTGCAAGGTAATGCACATGGGAAACAAAAACCAAAGGGAAGCGCATACACAATGGGGGTGAGATACTGACAACAGCAAAAATGGAAAGGGACTTGGGGTAATTATTTCAGATGACCTAAAGGTGGGCAAGCAATGTGAGAAGGCAGTAAGGAAGGCTGGGGAGGATACTGGGATGCAGAGGAAGAGGCATCAATAGTAGAAAGCAGAAGTTATTATCCCTCTGTACAGACAGTTGGTGAGACCCCATCTGGAGTACTGTGTGCAGTTCTGGAGACCCCATCTCCGAAAGACATAGACAGAGTGGAGGCTGTCCAGAGAGGGCAACCAAAATGGTGCAGGGTATGCACCAGAAGACATATGAAGAAAGACTAAAGGAGCTTAATATGTATACCCTTGAGGAAAGAAGGAGAGAGGGACATGATAGAAACTTTCAAGTACCTCAAGGAATTAACAAAGTCCAAGAGGGCAGCATCTTCCAGAAAAGAGATGTGCAAGAACAGAGGCACAATTTGAAGATTGAGGGGGACGGCTCAGAGGTAATGTGAGGAAGTATTTTTTCACTGAGAGGGTTGTGGATGGATGGAACTGCCTCCTGAGGAGGTCATGGAGTCAAGAACAGTGGGGACTTCAAGAATGCATGGGACAGGCATAAGGCAGTCCTAGTGGGAGGTAGGAGGAGTAAGCTGTTGGTTAACTAGGATCTGCAGCTTATCTGTTAGGTAGGAAAATGGGCAGACTAGGTGGGCCAAGCGGTCCTTATCTGCAGTCAAATTCTATGTTTCTGTGTTTCTATACTTAGGTAACTCCTTTAACCTTTGTATCTTCTACTCTGGACTATTTGTAGGCCTGCTTTTGGAAGGTGTTATATTCCTTCTTGCTAGCTTTCCTGCCTGCTAACTCCCCTGTAGGCTGATCCAAGGTAGGGAGTCACTGAGAGCCCCAATTATCACTGTTATCCCCTGTTAATCCTCCTGTAGGCTGACCTTAGATAGTGAGTGTCTGAGATCCCTAATACCACTTCTACCACCAGCTGCCTACTCCAAGATCATCCCTAGTTCAGGAATACCTGCTACCTTTATTGAACCCCTATTTACTCTTTACTTACCCTTTCTTATTTTACCTAACCTCCACAGACCAGTATACCTTGTGGACTGTGGACCTCCCCTCGGACAGCCTGCTGATGCCCCAGATGCCATTTGGTTAGACGCCACACCCTGCTTTGTGGCACTTATACTTCAGGGTCACTCACGTGAGGGGTCATTAGGCTGTGGGTCTTTAAAGGACTAAAATTCCTGATTGGGCTTCTGCAGCTACATGTGTTAGTGTTCACTTCAATGGCACCAGCAATCCTTCCACTAAGCCTCCCTCTGCAGCTCACCTCCTCTTCCCAATTTATTTATTTATGTGGTAAGATAAAGGCCATACATTATTGTTTTGGTCATGTTTTACATATTTTTTATGTGAGAAATGCATCAGATGCCAGGGTGGCCCAATGTGAGTGCAAGGATCATGGGTACAGGCACATGGGCCCTAGAATAATGTTGGAACTTTGTTACTGGCCAGGAAAACTGTTTTGCTGCTAAGAGAAGCTAGAGTTAATTAAATTATCTAAAAGGAGACAAAAGAATAATTAAGCCTAGCTGGGAGGCTAGGTGGGCCCATTTGCTTGTGAAAGGACAGGACCTCATGAAAAGTCGGAATGTCTGGGCATCCTTTGTGTTGAGAGGTCTGCAGTGATTTAATCTTGTTACCAGATAAATAGGCCACCATTTAGTTAATTGACTGTATTTAAGTGCAGTTTAACTAGAGCTATCTCCCAGGAGGAGGCTGACTGTCTCCCAGAAATCTGGTTTGAGCTGGCTAACCTCATGTTCTTTTTTTTCATATTCAGAAAACTGCATATCTGTGTTATTGTAATAAAATACTGAACTGTGATTGGTTGGGTAACCATAGAAACTGAAATGCAAGCCAATCACATGGCAGCCACTAGCCACTGGACCTCCCTTTTGAAACCCTTTAAAACCAGGATGTAGAGGGGTATCTGAGCCTTTGTTGCATTTTTTCTTGAAGCCTGTGAGACCCTCCTGCCTGTCTGCTGGGAGGACAGAGACAATTACTCCTGGATCACTGAGAGCTAAGACTTCATCTACCACACTTCTAAGGACACTTTTGCACTTAATTCCAACTAAGGACTCAAGGTAGACTTTTAACCTCAGAATTTAAAGTATAGGTTTTATGTATAATCGCCTTTTATTTTCAATATCCTGTAACCAATCTCCAAATCATTTTGTCTTTATGTTATTTACTGTGTTCTAATTAATTTAATTAGTAAAGCCTTTGGCTCATTTTAAAATAATTCTGCCTATGTTATATGTGTGTGCTGCCTGGGTAAGAGTTGTTTAGACTATACTACACCTGCATGATCACTTAAGAGCCAAAAATAATACCAAAAGTGAAGTACCATTAGGGACTTTGTGATGAAAGGAGGGAGGAATTATGATGGGTCTCAAGAGAAGCCTGTGAAGGTTTGAACCAAGGGCTGCATTTCTGGGAAAGACACAGTAATAGGGTGTATTGGACCCCAAGCCTATACAGTACATGCCTGTGGCTTTCTGGTTCATGATGCAGTGACTGAGGGAGTTCTGCCTCAGGAACACAGACTTGAGGCTATATTTGTATCCTCTCGCATGGAGAAAGGTATCTCTGACACCATTCTCCCCCATCACAAGAGGTATTCGCTGTGATGCAGAGAATCCTGTCCCATGGGAGGACTTGTGACAGATTTGGTGAGCAGTAGGCAATTGGTGAGCTGTTTTAACAACCACTCACAAAGATGGAAGAAAATTGGAAAAGGGCAAATTGTTACAAGATATATTTCCCACCCTGTTTTTCTTTTTGGGCTGCAAGTAAAAAAGACATACTAGTGGTAATGTAGGAAAAAGATGACTTCCATGTACAGTGACTACCCTGTAGAAGAGCTGAAGCAACTGTGCCAGGAAAAGAGGGTCCATTATGAGGGGCAAAGTAAAAGAACCTCATGGAGGGTCTTGTGGCAGCCAATGAGCAAGGAACTACCCAGGACCTCAAGTCACAGCTGGTGACTGAAAGGGACTAGACCCTGGGTGTGGGGTGCCAAGGGACATCACAGTGTCCAGTCCCAGGGAGGAGGACAGTGAGACCAGTGGAACCCAGAGCCACAGCACCAGGGAAGGCCACCACTGAACTGGAGCTGGAAGGGATCAGGCTACAATTTGAGCTGAGGAAACTGGAGTTCACACAGAGAAAGTTCAAAGCCCACCAAGAAAGAAAGCAGAAGATGGTTGAAATGGAGCTACAGGAGGGGCAGTTTCAGAGAGATGCCAAGGAAAGAGAAAGGCAGCTTCAGAGACAGGATGAGAGAGAGGAAAAGAGTGCCAGGGGAATTCGAACTCGAGAAGCAGAGACTCCAACGACCAGCACCAGAGGAGGTAAGTGGCAGGATAGGACCTGAAACTCAAGGGTGGGGTATAAATTAAGTTCCTAATTAATAGTGGAATTTAAAGAAGGGAGGATAAGGATGCATTTTGAATTCATTTGAAAAGGTCTGTATCCAGGCCAGAGTACCCAGGAGTTCTGGAGCTCCAGCTATCTCCTCTACTTACTGGTAAAGGGCATGAGGCACTAGACCAACTGAATAATGATGATAGCCAAGACTATGAGAAATAAGCTGCTTTACTTAAAAGTGTGAACTGACCTGAGGCCTACAGGGTAAAGTTATGAAACTCTGAAAAAGCCATGTCATGAGCTTTATAGAATGAGCCACAAGCAATGGCAGCTTTTAAAACATTGATGGGATGGGGTGGAAGCAAACTCTGGGGAAAATTGAGGAGGTTATACTTTTAGAACAGTCCTTTCAGGCTTGCCCAGCAGAGCTGAAAACCTGGCTGGAGGATCAGGATCCCAAAACAGCGTAGCAAGCTGCTGAGCTCTTGATCGCATGCCAGGAGCCAGCCTGATCTGAAAGGAAGTAGGGGAGCAGGTGCTGCAGCACAGAAAGGAAAAGCATGCCTTCAGGGCAGCTATAGGCCTTAGTGTCTCTGCAGAAAGGTGAAGCCCCAAGCTACCAAGAAGGGAGAGATCTTAGAAAAAGAATGATGAATGTTGATTTTGTAGCAGCCAGGGCATCAGGCTAGACAGCGTCCTAAAAGGGCACAGAATGGACAAAGTGTCCCTCAATGGGGTGTATGCACTGTGTATCTCTGAGAGTATGCCTGTAAACATGAGGGAGCACATACACTTGGTTCCTGTAAATGGGGGCAGACCCATGGGTTAAGGGACACAGGGCATCTCTTACCATGGTAAAAGGGTATTTGGCTGAGCCTGAGCAGCACTGTGAGGTGATTCATAAGGGAGAAAAAACCTGCCACTAGTTAGTGTTCTCCTGGATTGGGGTGAGACAGGAGAGAGGAGAGAGAGAAGGTACTAAAAGTGACAGTGACAGACAGCCTCGCCTGTATGTGATTATAAGAAATAATATACAGCAAGGGTGATGTGTGCAGTTATCTGCAGTCAGATGGCTAAGGCCCTTTGTATTTCCCTGAACTCTACAGAACCACCTGTGGAAGAGACTAGAGGCTGGTTTCCCAGCCTGCATCTCCTGACATGGAGAATACTGAAAGGCAGGTAGGACTTCCCAAGTAGTCATTCACCAAACAGCTACAAAAGGTTACTCTGAGGAGGAAGGGGTAACCATTGTTCAGAAGATTAGGGATGGCAGTGACTCTGAATGCCCTGATGCTAGTGCTGTGGACCCCAGTTTAGGGACTGAGGGGACATGTCCCATGCTTTGTGAAAATGTGAAGATTTTGCAGCTGCTCAGAGAACTAACTCTAGTTTGAGGTGCTGAGGGCTTGTGCCATATCTGATGGGACACAGGGAGGTGACATGAGACATAGGTATTTTGAGACAATGGACTATTGTATACACAGGATGTTAGGACAGAGGGGTGATTGGGCAGGCAGCTTGTCATTCATCAGGAGTATTGTGAGCTGGTTGCTCAAGGTTGCTGATGATATCCTCCATGTCTGAACATCTGGGAATCACATGCACCATAAAGCAGTTGGCCTCCACGCTTCTATTGGCCCAACATCACCCTGCAGGTCTTGTCACCGGTGCCAACAGATAGGAAGGCAGATAGTAAAACAAAAGCTGCCCTTCTTCCCTTGCCCATTGTGGAGGAGACATTCCAAAGAGTAAGAATGGATATTCTGGGACCCTGAGTACCCCAAGCTCCTCCGGAAAAAGGTTTATCCTGACAGTAGTCAATTATACCACCCGATACCCAGAGGCGGTCAACTCCTCCATTAAGGCACCCCAGGAGGCAGATGCCTTGTAAGGATTTTCTTCCATGTTGGGTTCCCACAGGAGGTTATCTCTGACCAAGAGGCTAACTTCATGTTGAACCTGATGAAGTCTTTGTGGGAGGAGTGGGGTGGTGCAGAGACACATGACACCTTATCACCCACAAGCCAATGGGCTCATGGAAAGCTTTAATGGTACCCTAAAACGATTCTCAAAGTGCTTGCCAAACAGTATGGGAGGGACTGGGAGAAATACCTTCCCGCCTGTTGTTCACATACAGAGAAGTGCTCCAAAAGAAGAATCAGCATTTATATAGTGCTTTTCATACACAGTGTGTCCCAAAGAGCTTTACAAGCAATGCTAGACTGGTAGTGAAGTGACTGGATGTGTAGTGGTGGCCATATCACAAATCAATGCCTACACACAGCCTGGACAATTGCATGAACCAGTTTATGGGAAGAGAATGCTGGCCAGGACACCAGGAATGTCCCCACTCTTTGCAAAGAGTCCCTCGTGTCTATTAGTTCCACCTGGACACCCACCAGGACAACACCAGAATGGGTAGATGGTGTAACAAACCTACTCAGCAGGTCAGGCCCTCTGCTCCCATAGTGCCAACCTCTGAGCACAGCCTTGTAAACAGGTAACAGAAACAGGGTAACCCTCCTGTCTGTTTTTGGGTTCAAATCAACCTTTGGTCTCAAGTTCTGGCAGGACTCAAACTATGAACCTCTTGCTAGCATACTAAATGTACAGGCTCAGATAATTTGCTCTTCGAGGAAATGCAGATATCTTTCGCCTAAGGGCACCCTAACCAGGTATACAAAATGAACCATTAAAACTCTATGAAAGACCTCAGATAAACTCTTACCTTTTCCCAGTTTGGTATTACCATTAAGCTATGCCCAGTGTCAACTTTAATCATATATGCTTCACTTGTCAAAGAAAGAATTTAGAAGGCACATCAAGCAGTCTCTTTAAAACAGAGGTTTACTTTAAAATAGATAAAAATGTAAAATGTAAATACAGAACAATATATCACAAAACATACAATCACTTAATAGAACAAAGTTACAGTGCAAATTCCTACCAACAATACACTTAGACTTGTCTATCTAATATATACTTATCTTCTTACAGTGCGGATAGATGTTTCTTCTTCAGAGACCAAACATAAATGTCTCTAAAGGTCAGTCACAGCATAATTAAAAACTGTTTTGAACCTGCCTTCTCCATGATGTCACCCAGCCCTCCTCTGTTTATTAAAAATCATACAACTGGCCGGCCCGGTGGCATAGAGGGTTGAGGAACTGGCGCTTACCTCGACTCCATGCCGGTGACCCAGATTCAGGAACAGACTTGGGTTGTTGGGGTCGGCATGGGAGGATAAGGATCGAGCATCTGTAGGACTGCTCTCCTATCCTGGGATGGGTTGGAGATGTCCTTGCTCGGTAGCAGCCCCAGTGGAGACTGGGGATACTACCAAGCGGCGTGCAGGGGAACCTAGAATAGAGTAAATACCGCCGATGGCTGCTGGATGATGGCTCTCTGTCCCCGACACCTCCGTGCCTTCCCAGAGCCTCCTTCTCCTTGGCAGTATCCCTGGGACCTAATAGTGTGTGCTGGGCTGTCCCCCTGGTGCCTTCTCCTCAGAGGAGGGGGCCTGCCCAGCGAGGATAAGCCTGGGATATCTCAGGGACTGGTTGCAATGTGAGGCATCAGAAAGGCTCGAAAAGGACAGTGGGGCTTAGGGACTTGTGGAACCTGAAGGAGTGGGGGTCACTGAGCACGACGGGCCAAATAAAACAGGATAATACAAAAAAATCATACAACCAGGATGTCTTATCATTCAGAAGGTTAATTAATTCAGGAGACATCAGCAAAAACTTGTTTCCCATATGTCTGCTGATCTAGTGTGTCTTCCGCCTTCACAGACATCAAAGAACATTTATGACTTAGCACCAAAGTGACATAACCTGTTTCTTCCTCTAAACATCATAAAAGTTTATGATCTCTATCCTGCCAGCTGGCAGCAATTAACAAGATAAACAGGAGATCCTTAATTTATGTCTCTTCTAGTCTTTAATTATCTCCTGGCTTTCAAGTTAACATCTTGTAGCTGAAACCTTGGGTGGAGGGGGTTATCCCAGGACCACAGGATTTCTCATGACAGACAATCACACTACATTTTTATTTTACAAAAATCATACAGCGATCAGAACCAGCTCTCCAAGTGTCACAATTCTCCACCTAGACTGAATTTGGGGCTCTATCCCCTGCATAGATGAGCTTCTCAAATGAGTTCACCTCATAGACACGAGACAACCCATTTGAGTTCTGATTTTCACTCCAGCCCTATGCAAGATTGTCATGTTATACCCTTGCAAAGCAAGAATCTATCTTAACAATCTACCATTGTTTTCACATTTGCATCAGCCAAACAAGGGGCTGTGGTTAGTCTGTACCACAAAATGCTGCCCATATAAGTATGACTAACTCCTTTAGGACCCAGACTATGGCAAGATTTTCCTTTCCCACAGTAGAGTATGCCTGCTCCCTGGGAAGTAACTTTTCACTCAGGTACACCACTGGGTGATCTTTCCTTGGCTGGATGTCTGACTCAGTACTGCCACAATACCCACATCTAAGTTATCAGTCTGAACTATAAAGGGTTTGCTATAGTCAGGACTTGTCAAAACAGGAGCAATGTACAGTGCCTCCTTTAGTCTGGTAAAGGCTTTCTCACAGGCTGGGTCACAGGTAATTTTCTTTGGCATCCTTTTCTTTACCAGGTCAGATAGGTGAGCAGCCATGACACTGTAATTGGGTACAAATTCTGTAGTACCCTGCTGTCCCTAGAAAACTCCTGACCTGCTTCTATGATTCTGGTCTGGGCCACACCTGGATCACCTAGATTTTTATTTGGTTAGGATGGAGCTGTCCCCAGCCTACCTATGCCTGATGTATGCCACTTCTCCCATGGCCATCTGGCACTTCTCAGCTTTGATAGTGAGCCCGCCCTCTGTATGCTGCCCAGCACTTCCCTAAGGTGGGACAGGTGATCTTCCCATCTCCCAGAATGCTTCAGAAATAGCACAGCTTCACAGCCTCTGCATCCCACAAACCCTTCCCACCCCACTCTGCCCCCACTGAATGCCCTCTCCTGCATGTCAAGTTTCTAGGCCCCATAAAATTATACTTAGGTAACCCTTTAACCTTTGTATCTTCTACTCTGGACTATTTGTAGGCCTGCTTTAGGAAGGTGTTATATTCCTTCCTGCTAGCTTTCTCTGCCTGCTAACTCCCTCTGTAGGCTGCTCCAAGGTAGGGAGTCATTGAAAGCCCCAATTATCGCTGTTATCCCCTTGTTAATCCTCCTGTAGGCTGACCTTAGAGAGTGAGAATCTGAGATCTCCTAATACCACTTCTACCACCAGCTGCCTACTCCAAAGATCATCCCTAGATCAGGAATACCTGCTACCTTTATTGAACCCCTATTTACTCTTCACTTACTCTTTCTTATTTTACCTAACTCCACAGACCAGTATACCTTGTGGACTGTGGACCTCCTCATGACAGCCTGCTGATGCCCCAGATGCCATTTGGTTAGATGCTACACTCCTGCTTTGTGGCACTTATACTTCAGGGTCACTCATGTGAAGGGTCATTAGGGCTGTGGGTCTTTAAAGGGACTAAAATTCCCTGATTGGGCTTCTGCACCCACATGTGCTGGTGTTCACTTCAATGGCACCAGCAATCCTTCCACTAAGCCCTCCTCTGCAGCTCACCTCCCTCTTCCCAGTTTATTTATTTATGTGGTAAGATAAAGGCCATACATTATTGTTTTGGTCATGTTTTATATATTTTTTTATATGAGAAATGCATCAGATGCCAGGGTGGCCCAATGTGAGTGCAAGGGATCATGGGTACAGGCACATGGGCCCTAGAATAATGTTGGAACTCTTGTTACTGGCCAGGAAAACTGTTTTGCTGCTAAGAGAAGCTAGAGTTAATTAAATTATCTAAAAGGAGACAAAAGAATAATTAAGCCTAGCTGGGAGGCTAGGTGGGCCCATTTGCTTTGTGAAAGGACAGGACCTCATGAAAAGTCAGAATGTCTGGGCATCCTTTGTGTTGAGAGGTCTGCAGTGATTTAATCTTGTTACCAGATGAATAGACCAGCATTTAGTTAATTGACTGTATTTAAGTGCAGTTTAACTAGAGCTATCTCCAGGAGGGAGGCTGGACTGTCCCCAGAAATCTGGTTTGAGCTGGCTAACCTCATGTTTTTTGTTTTCATATTCAGAAAACTGCATATCTGTGTTATTGTAATAAAATACTGAACTGTGATTGGTTGGGTAACCATAGAAACTGAAATGCTAGCCAATCACATGGCAGCCACTAGACACTGGACCTCCTTTGAAACCCTTAAAACCAGGATGTAGAGGGGTATCTGAGCCTTTTGTTGCCTTTTTGTTTGAAGCTGTGAGACCCTCTCTGCCTGTCTGTTGCTCATGTGCAGTCTTGAGCAACTGCTCACGATCATTCTGGGGAACCACAAGCTGCCTGCCTAGCACCCTTCCCTCTGTCTGCACAGCCTAAGTATACATCAGTCTATTTTCCTAATAAACCTTATATCTGCCGTCACCTCCCTGTGCCCTGTCAGAGACTGCCCAAGCCCTCAGCTTCTCTAGACTAGGGTCACTTCTCTGCTCATCTGCCAACTCCTCACACATTCCCAAGGCATGGGACAGGTCCCCTACTGTCTCTAAACTAGGTCCCTAGCACTAGCATCAGGGCAGTCAGGATCACTGTCATCCCTAACCCTCTGACAATGGGTCACCCCTCCCTTTTGGAGTAACCCTCTGTAGCTGTGTGGTTAACTGCTACAGGGGAAATTTCTACCCCTTTCATTAATCTCCATATCAGGAGACACAGACTGGGGAACCAGCCTCGAGTGGTATTCACAATGGCTTCTGTGGGTCCAGGGAACTACAAGTTTCCCATGCCACTTGGCTATGGGTAACTGCACACACCATCCCTGTTTGAGATTGTTGCCAGGATGACATCCACTGCTAATGTTTTGGCTACAGCCACCTGTTGCACAGTTCCCCTATTCCACCCCAGTCTAGAAGAACACTAGCAAGGGCAATGCTTTCTCCTCACCCTTAAAGTCCTTTACAGTGATGTATTTATTGGTGTAAGCTGACCATGCTCTACTAGATCTCCTTTACCAATGCCAGGGATGCCCTGTGTCCTTAACCCTTGTGTCTGTACATCATTCACCATGACTGGGTGCATGTGTTTCCTCATGTTCACAGACATGCTTCCAGGGACATACAAACAACCCACTTCCTTCCCAGCACCAATTTGTGTATTGCTCATCCCTTTGGGACACTGTCTGGCAATATACCCAGTTTCTTTACACAACCAACATTAATTTCTTTCTCAGAGAAATCTTTCATTTTTCTCATTCCACCTCTCACTGTTCATGCTCTGCTTCTCGGCATTCTCACTCTGCCTCCCACTGTTCATGCTCCTCTTCTCCTCTGTGGCTTGCTTCTCTCACTCTGCCTCCCTCTGAACTCCAGCTCCATTCTGCAGAACTCAATCTGCAGTCTGAGTACTTCGACTCCTGAATACTGGTGACCTTCCCTGCTACTGTGGCCCTTCACTGGCACTGCCCCTGCTGCCCTTCTCATCGGATCTGGACACTGCACTGGCCGCTGGCTCTTCCACACTCAAGGTTCGGTCCTTTACAGTCATTGTCTGTGACTCGATGCTCTGGGTATCCGCTATCATCAGGGCACCCATGAGGTTCTGTTTGGTGGCTTTCACCTCATACGGACTCCTCTGTCCCTGCACAACTGCTTTAAGTAGTCTAGAGTGTGAACACTGTAGTTGGAAGCCATCTTCTTCCCTAACTATGGCTACTCTGACTTGCACTTTAGAGAAAAAAAAAAACAGGTAGGAACTTGACTGTAAGTCAAGTGATATTGTTCTGTTTTCTTTAAAAAATAAATAACCACCCTTTCTTGGCAAGTGAGTTGTACAGTATCGCTTACACACTGAACAATATAAGCTTGTAATACCAAAATTATCCACACCGCTGTTAACCAATCTGTCACAAACCTACTCAGCAGGTCAGGCCCTCTGCTCCCACAGTGCCAACCTCTGAGCGCAGCCTTGTGAACAGGTAACAGAAACAGGGTAACCCTCCTGTCTGTTTTGTGGGTTTCAATCAACCTTGGTCTCAAATTCTGGAGGGATTCAAACTGTGAACCTCTTGCTAGCTGCATCTAAAGGTACAGGCTCAGATAATTCTGCCTTTCGGGAAATGCCAGATATCTTTCGCCTATGGGCACCTAAACAGGTGTACAAAATTAACCCTTAAAAACTCTATGAAAGACCTCGATAAACTCTTACCTTTTCCCAGTTTGATATTACTATAAAGCTATGCCCAGTGTCAACTTTAATCATATATGCTTCACTTGTCAAAGAAAGAATTTCAAAGGCACACCAAGCAGTCTCTTTAAAATAGAGGTTTACTTTAAAATAGGTAAAAATGTAAATGTAATACAGAACAATATATCACAAAACATACAATCACTTAAAAGGACAAAGTTAAAGTGCAAATTCCTACCAACAACACACTTAGACTTGTCTATCTAATGTATTCTTATCTTCTTACAGTGCTGATAGATGTTTCTTCTTCAGAGTCCAAACATGAATGTCTCTAAAGGTTAGTCACAGCATAAGTAAAAACTGTCTTGAACCAGCCTTCTCCATGATGTCACCCAGCTCCTCCTCTGTTTATTAAAAATCATACAACCAGGATGTCTTATCATTCAGAAGGTAAGTTAAATCAGGTGACATCAGCAAAACTCATTTCCCCATATGCCCTTTGATCTAGTGTGTCTTCCTGCCCTTCACAGACATCAAAGAACATTTATGACTTAGCACCAAAGTGACATAACCTGTTTTCTTCTCTAAACGCTATAAAAGTTTATGATCTCTATCCTGCCAGTAGGCAACTAGAATTAAGTCAGATAAACAGGAAATCCTTAATGTATGTCTTTTCTAGTCTTTAATTATCTCCTGGCTTTCAGGTTAACATCTTGTAGCGGAGACCTTGGGGGTTATCCCAGGACCACAGTATTTCAAATGACAGACAATCACACTACATTTTTATTTTACAAAATCATTCAGCTCAGAACCAGCTCTCCAAGTGTCACAGAAGGGACCTTGGTTGAACATCTCATCTGAAGGATAGCACACCCCAGCACCCTCTAATACTGTTCTTGGATTTCATCATTGTAGGTGCAAATCCAATCCTGGTGTGGGACAAGAACCTACTACCATCTGGTCTAGAGGCAAATGTGCTACCAACTGAGCCACACTGACACAAGGTTCTCCCTTAGCACTTTTTATGGACATAGGGTGCGTGGCCCCTAGACTTGATCCATGAAGATTGGGAAGGCAAGCACGCACACAGGGAACTTCTGTAGTAGAGTATATCCTTAGGCTGAGGGAGAAGCTGAAGGAGCTTATGGAGATGGCCCAAAGCAACCTGTCAGCTGCCTAGCAGAAGCAAAAGTTTGGTATGATTGCCGAGCCAGAACTTGCTCAGACAGCACAGGTCAGGAAGTAATGGTCCTCATTCCAGTCCAGAAGGACAAGCTGCAGGCTGAGTGGTGGGACTCATGCAAGGTAGATCGACAAGCAAATTATGTGAATTACATTGTAGAACTACCTTACAGGAGACATACTCATTGAATGTACCATATTAATATGATGAGGCCATATGTAAATAGGGCCGGCATGGTGTTTACTGTTTGTAGTCTTGGGAGGGACAGACAAAGAAGACCTCTCCTGGACTTGCTAGAGGAAAGCAAACAGGAATCATCAGTGGCAACAATCAAACCGCCACCCCAGTTGACTCCAGAACAGATCCAGAAAGTAAGGAGGTCTCAGAGGACTTTGTCCCTTTATTTATGGCTAAGCCCAGATGGACTCCTTTGCAACCCATGATGGGAACATGGGAATGCAAGCACCATATAATGGACAGCCTACCAGAGGTGTCTGAGGCCATCCTAAAGGACATTAGGAGAGGGTGGATGAAATGCTAGTATTAGGGGTAATCCAGAAATCCCACAGTCCCTGGGCCTCTCGTAGTCCTCATCCCTAGCCAGTTGGGTCTACCCATTTTGTGTGGACTATCTTGACACAGTGCAATCATGAAGTCCAACACCCACTCAATGCTCCAGACAGATGAGAGACAAGTTGTTGGACAAATTGGATGAGGTGATCTACCTAAACTATAGACCTGAAAAGCGATATGGGCAGGAGGAGCCAACGCCAGAGTTAGGGAGGTGTTGGGTAGGATACAGAAGGCAGGAATAACTGTCCAAGCCAAAAGTGTCAGGTGGCCATGGCTGCATTATTATATGTGGGACATGTAACATAGATCTGCTAATTCCAATGCAGATGGCCTATCCTGTCAATTGGAGTAAGTGGCAGAACTGGTGGAAACTCTTACTAAAAGGGGTGTTTCTCCCAGATTCTGTTAAGGAGGGAGGAGGTGGTGAGATAATGCCATACCTTATTGTTTTGGTCACGTTTTATATGATTTTATAAGAGAAATGCATCAGATGCCAGGGTGGCCCAATGTAAGTGCAAGGGATCATTTGTACAGGCACATAGGCCTTAGAATAATGTTGGAACTCTTGTTACTGGTCAGGAAACCTGTTTTGCTGCTAGAAGTGAGAGTTAATTAAATTATCTACAAGAGGACAAAAGAATAACTAAGCCTAACCGGAAGGCTAAGTAGGCCCATTTGCTTGTGAAAGGACATGATCTCAGGAGAAGTTGGGATGTCTGGGCATCCTTTGTGTTGAGAGGACTGCAGTGATTTAATCTTATTACCAGATGAATAGGCCATCATTTAGTTAACTGACTGTATTTAAGTGCAGTTTAACTGGAGCTATCTCCAGGAGGGAGGCTGGACTATCCCCAGAAATCTGGTTTGAGATGGCTATTCTCATTTTTTTCCTATATTCAGAAAACTGCACATTTGTGTTATTGTAATAAAATACTGAACTTTGATTGGTTGGGTAACCATAGAAACTGAAATGTTAACCAATCGCAGGCAGCCGCTAGCCACTAGATCTGCCCTTTGAACCCCTTTAAAACCAGGATGCAGATGGGTATCTGAACCTTTTGTTGCCTTTTGCTTGAAGCCCGTGAGACCTCTTTGCCTGTCTGTTGGGAGGACAGAGACAATTTCTCCTGAATAACTGAGAGCCAAGATGACCACACTTCTAAGGATACTTTTGCACTTCAAAATTCCAACTGAGGACTCAAGGTAGACTTTTAACCTCAGAGTTTAAAGTGTAGGTGTTTATGTTTACTTTCCTTTTATTTTCAATATCCTGTAATCAACCTCCAAATGAATTTGCCTTTATTTTATTTACTGTTTCTAATTAATTTGATTAGTAAAGCCTTTGGCTTATTTTAAAATAATTCTGCTTATGTTTTGTGTACGCTGCCTAGGTAAGAGTTGTTTAGACTATATTACACCATTATGATCACTTAAGGGCCAAAAACACTACCAAAAGTGAAGTACCATTAGGGACTTTGTGATGAAAGGAGGGAGAAAATATGAAGGGTCTCAAGAGAAGCCTATGGGTGTTGAACCAAGTGCTGCATTTCTGGGAAAGACACAATAATATGGTGTATATGGCCCCTGAAGCCTATACATGCTTGTGGCTTTTTGGTTCATGGTGCAGTGGCTGAGGGAGTGCTACCTCAGGAACAAAGACCTGAGATTGTATTTTTATCCCCTGCATGGACAAAGGAATTCTGACCCCATTCTCCCCCATCACAATAGGGATTCACAGATGCAGAGTCCCCACCATGGGAATAGACTTGTGACAATTTATTTATTTAAAAGTTTCACCAGGAAAGACATACTAAACTAACAAAACTCATTTCTAGATGTGTCCTGGGGAAGAAAATGGGAGTACACTTGAAAATACTTAGAGTCTAAAAGAACGTGTTACAACTGTAAACAGCAGAGAAATAAACATGAAAGCAACTATGTACAGTAAATTGTGTGCATGGATTTAACTCATGCAAATGATGTTACCCAATGCCACAGCACACTAACTGCATGTATTTACAGGTTTACCATCATAATTACAACCTCACAGTCTACCCAAGCACTGAGAGAGAGGCAGAAAAAAGAAGCCACTTAGTTGAGGTGCCAGTACTCCTCACTTCCCTCCCTTCATTCCGCGGCACTGGAAATGAGTGAGGAAGCAGCTTCCAGACTTTGAACTGTGTCCTGAAATACAATGTCCCTATTGGGCTCCTGCAGCCACGTGTGCTAGTGTTCACTCCAATGGTGCCAGCAGTCCTCCTGCTAAGTCCTCCCTCTGCAGCTCACCTTCCTCCTCCAGAAACCCGAGCACAGTAACTGCCTGTATTTGGAGGTTTATCTCTCCATAGTTGCATCCTCTTCTACAATCTGATTGCATTTGTCCTACTTGTTAGTACCTGCATTTGGGTTACAAAATGTGGGTTACAGTATGACAGGTTTGATTCCCACCCCATCATATAAAGTACAGTGCAGCCCACTTATAAGCACATCGGATACAAGAACATCCCGGTATAATGACATTTGCCTCGTGTATCAATCTCACTCCATTATTTTCTATGGAAGCAAAGCCCGCTTTAAGAACATCCGGATCGGTTATAAGAAATTTTTTTGAAAGCAGTGCACTCTGTGAGACCAGGAACATTCCTTCACACCTCTTAAGTTGCTTCTCACCTTGGTAGCACTTTAACTATGCTTTAAACCCAGTGCAGCAGTGCCGCAGATCTGCTTTGATCTTAATTGCTAACACTTAGTGGCAAACAATGAGGGTGTCTGCCTTACAGAGGAATGTAAGTGCACACACTAACATCTAACTAGCCCCATCATTCAATCATTAAGCCTGCTATCAGTCTCTATGTCTCCTCTGTCTGCTAGTTAACCTCACATTTGATTTCAGGATAATTAAACAATTGTGAAACATTCCTTCATGGCAAACACTGTGGTTAACATAAATGCAGGCAGTCATAATTTCTCTCAAAGCAGACTGCCATGGAGAAGCCCAAGTGTACCACGGTGACCATCGCCCAAAAAATTCAAATCATTGAGTCCCTCGGTGTTCCAGGCACTAAGCAATGCGATATTGCCAAAGAAACATGGAACACAGAAACATAGACTTTGATGGCAGATAAGGACCGCTTGCCCACCTAGTCTGCCCATTTCCTACCTACAGGATAAGCCGTAGTTCCCTAGTTAACCAATAGCCTATTTCTTCCTACCCCCACAAGAATTGCCTTTATGTCTGTCCCATGTATTCTTGAATTCTCCCACAGTTTTAGACCCCACAACCTCCTCAGGAAGGCTGTTCCATGCATCCACTATCGCCCCTGTGAAAAATACTCCTCACATTGCCCCTGAACCGCACTCCCATCTTTAAATTTGTCCCTTGTTCCTGCATATCTCTTTTCTGAAAGATGCTACCCTCCTGGACTTTGTTGATTCCACTGAGGTACTTAAACATTTCTATCATGTCTCTCTCTCCCCTTTCCTCAAGGGTATACATATTAAGCTCTTTAGTCTCTCCTCATATGGCTTCTCTTGCAGACCCTGCACCATCCTAGTTGCCCTCCTCTGGACTGCCTCTATCCTGTCTATGTCCTTGCAGAGATGGGGTCTCCAGAACTGGACACAGTACTCAGATGGGTCTTACCAACTGTCTGTACAGAGGATAACAACTTCCTGTTTTCTGCTGGAGATGCCTATACCTATGCATCACAGTATACCCCAGCTCTCCCTACTGCCTTCTCACATTGTTTGCTAACCTTAAGGTCATCTGATATGATTACCCTCAGGCCCCTTCCTTTTTGTTTTTGTTACTACCTCCCCATTGTGTAATCTTCCCTGGTTTTGTTTCCCAGGTGCATTATTTGCACTTCTTTTATTGAAATCTAGCTGCCATACTTCGACCATTCCTCCAACCTTGCCAAGTCCCTTCTCATCCTTTCCACGCCTTCTTGTGTATCAACCCTGTTGCAGATCTTTGTGTCATATGCAAAGAGGCATACTTTTCCTTCCAGTCCCTCTGCAATGTCACTTATAAAGACATTAAAAGGACTGGACCCAGTACTGAACCCTGCGGTACTCCACTAGTAACCCCTCTTTCCTCAGAGTGGATTCAATTTACAATTACCTTCTGTGTCCTGTTGTCCAGCCAATGTTTTACCCAGGCTACCACCCTGGGACCCACTCCCAGGCTGGTTAATTTGACTATTAATCTTTGTGTGGGACTGTGTCAAATGCCTTGCTAAAGTCTAGGTAGACCATGTCCACAGCCCCTCCCTGGTCTACTACTTTGGTCACCCAGTCAAAGAAATCAATTAGATTCATCTGACATGACCTTCCCACTGTGAACCCATGCTGCCTTGGGTCCCAGCCCCACTGGCCTCTAGATATTCAACAATTCTTCCTTCAGAAGTGACTCCATCACCTTCCCTACCACAGAGGTCAAACTGACAGGTTAGTAGTTTCCTGCCTCTGTCTTGGTCCCACTTTTGTGAAGGAAATCACACCTTCCTTCCTCCAGTCCTCGGGCACCACATCATCCTCCCATGATTTGTTAAAAGGGTAGTCAGTGGTTTCACTAGCTCTCCCCTTTAATTCTTTAGAATTCTGGGTGAATTCCATCAGGCCCATTGCTTTGTCCGCTTTCAGTTTTAGGAGTTCTTTCAGAACCCTTTCTTCTGTGAAAGGACTGGGATCAACCCCTATCCAGAGTGCTTCTGTTAATTGGATTAGGCACCTCTCCTCTTTGTGAATACTGAGCAGAAATATTCGCTCAGTATCCCTGCTTTTTCACTATCCCTCTGCCCACCCACAGTTCATTGTATTCAGCCTCACTATCCATCCCTTTGTCTTTCTACGCCCTGATGTACTTATAAAAGTTTTATCCCTTTCTTAATCGAGTTGGCTATCTTTTCCTCAGTTTGGGCCTTGCTATCTGAGTTCCTCCTGCTTTCTTCTGCCTTAACTGGTACAGCTGTCTGTCCTGCTCCTTCTGTGTTTCCTTATACTTCCTGAATGCTATCTTTTCTCCCTGACTTTCCCACCACCACTTTTGAGAACCATAGTGGCTTTTTCTTTCATTTTGATTTGTTTATTTGCTTCATGTCAGGTCAGCATGGCTCAGTTGGTAGCACATCTGCCTCTGGACCAGAAGGTCGTGGGCTCTCGTCCCACACGAGGATTGGACTTGCACCCTAAAAATCGCTGGCATCCGAGTGCAGTATTAGGGGTGCTGTACTGCTGGGTGTGCCGTCCTTTGGATGAGACGTTAAACTGAGGTCCTTCTGCCCATCCTGGTGTTGTCCAGGTGGAAGTAAAGAACCCAGGGCACTCTTCACAAAGAGTAGGAACATTCCCGTGACCTGGCCAACATTCCCTTCCCATAAACTGGTTCATGCAATTATCCAGGCTGTGTGTGGGTGATGATGTGCAATATGGCTGCCACCACACATTCAGTCACTTCACTACCAGTCTAGCATTGCTTGTAAAGCACTTTGGATGTATGAAAGTGCTATATAAATGCTGATTCTTCTTCTCTTCTTCATACAAAGGCTTGTTGCCTCTGTGATGGCAGTTTTGATGATTCCCATTGTTGCTCCACCCTCCTTCTAGCCTGTTTGCTAGTACTTTCAGAGGCACTCTCCCATCTTGCCAAAGTCAGCCTCCTGAAGTCCAGTACCCTCACTTTTGTATGGTTTGACTCTGTAGCTGAGTTTAACGTGATCCACACTGTTTGATGGTCACTTGTTCCCAGATGGCAACCCACTTCTAGATCTGAGATCCTCTCACTGTCCCCATTTGAGAGTCACGAGGTCTAAGATTGCTCCCTCATGAGTGGGTTCCAAGCTAGCTGTCTGAGGCATGCCATCTATAGGCATCAAGAATGGCCCTGCTCTTGGATGTGGCTGCAGCAAGTGTGCTCCAGTTAACATCTGCATATTCAGGTCTCCCATCAACAGTATCTCCCTTTCTCTGCCATCCTAAAATGCCTTTTATCTTATCCTTGTCCATTCCTCCCCTGACCTGGGGGTCTGTATACAACCTGTGCGGATTGTGGTGCCACTTCCAGTCTCCAAGGTGACCCACAGTGCCTCCTCTGCTCCCAGTTTACTCTTTGTTCAGTTGCTTTTATCCCTTCCTTTACATAGACAGCTACTCCTCCTCTCTTCTCCCCTCCTGTCTCTCCTGTAGGTTACGTACCCTGGTATGTTAACATCCCAGTCATGGTTCTCTGTACCATGTTTCTGCGACTGCTACAATATGCAGGCATCCCTTATTCCATCAAGGCCACCAGTTCAGGGAGCTTGTTGCCCAGACTACGGGCATTGGTACTATTATCCTTCATTTCCTGATGGCCTTACTCCTTTTGCTCCATCCCTGTCCTTCTTACCTTTGTCACTTTCTCCATTTACCCTGCCCTTCTCCCTATCGACATTCTCTATGTTGGTGTTTACTGCACTGACTACCTTGACTTTTTGGGGGCTAGAATTTCCTGCTCCTTTTCAGTGCCTCCTCCCTTGCTAGTTTAAATATTTGCCAATGAAGCATTTAAACCTATCACCTAGGATCCTGGTTCCTCCTGGACAGATGCAGCCCATCATGCCAGTATAGGCTTGCATCACTCCAGGTGGACCCCAGTCCCAATGAAGCCAAATCCTGAGCTCTGCACCAGTTTTCAACCACTGATTGAATCCCATGGTGTGGAGTACCCAGTCTCCTATACGCTATAGACAGGTAGCACCTCCAAGAAGGTTACCGTGCATGCTACTTGTCTAAGGCCCCTCCCAATTCCACAAACTCTTCCTGCACTGCTCTGATCCCTTCTTAGCCAGGTCATTTGTTCCTGGTGGACAACACATCCAGCTCCCTCCCTGTGCAGCTGCACCGGCAACTTGAGGATTCACTTCTGTCCCTCAAGCCATGGTGCCAGGCAGGCACCTTACCTCCCTCCCTCCTCTCTCCCTTCCTCCCCAGTTCTACCTTCTTAACAATGGAGTCCCCATCAGGAGTTGTTTTCTTCCCTGTGGGGTCCCATGCCACCCTCCTGTGGGTCTCCCTTGTGGAGTTCTCCAGCATCCTCCTTGGTCTCCACTGTGGGTGCCTCCATAGAGGAACCACACTTTGCCAGCATGGCATAGGAATTGTGGGAGGCACAACTGGAGGGATGTGCCTGTCTTCCACCACTCTCACCCTCCCTGAGCCCACTGTGGTCCAACCACTCCTCTTTCTTGGCAACCTTTGAGGCAATGGCAGTGGCCCTGGTGGTCCCTGGATGGAAGAGGAGGTGCCACAAATCCTGGCCAACTCAGCCTAGAGATGAGCAACCTCCCCTCAGCCCAGACAGATGCCTGCAGATGGGACAACACTGCATCTTCCAGAACGCCTCCCGAAGACTGCTGCCCACAGCCACTGCACTGGACCACACCATTCCATCATGTCTTATTTCTGGCCCCTTCACTATTGTTTGGAATCCAACTCTTTCCTCTGTTTTTTCCTTCTCTCTACTTAATTACTGCCTCTGTGCCATTTAAGCTCCTGATTGTCTTGTTCTGAGACAAGCAGATCCTATATTTCTCAGTAGACCCCTTACTTGCTTAGAGGCAGACCTCCAGCAGCTAAAGGGGCCAGAGAGCTCTCTTGCCCTTCAAGAATGTTGTGTCTTTGGTGGTCTGTGATCACTCACTTCCTGCTCCCAAACAGGAAGTTCCTGTTGTCAGTCAAATCCTCTGCCTATAAAAGTAGAACTAACTTTGGAGGGGAGGAAAGTGGTAAAATAGTTTTTAGAAGACTGTAGAGAGTAGAAGAGTTCTACTTTTAGTCCCAGTAGGGAAGTCCAGTCACACAGCACTCTTAGAATTCAACATAAGTGTGTGCCCGATTTCAAAATCCTTGCCAACAAAGGGAAGCTGTACTCTGACTATCAGTGGTGGTTTAACACCAAGATTAAAAGAAACTATCCAGGCAAAGATGACATGGTGGAACTTGCCTTTGCTTTGGTGGTTCAGTGCCTGCAGGAATGCTGATGCTGCTATAAGTGGACCACTGCTATTAACAAAAGCACAGAAACTCACCAACAGACTTGGTGTCCAGTTTACCTAACAAATGGCTGGCTATGTCAGTGGAAAGAATGACATAACATTCACTTCAAACGCTGCCACAGAAAAAGCAGTATGCTGATTTAGCTGGTGCTGGCAACTGGTCCGAAAGTGTCCTCCTCTCCTGCTGTCTGAATTCTCACCTGAGCTAATCTATAACTGTGATGAAACCAGAATTTATTTCCGAGCCATTCCAGATGGGACACTTGCCTTCCATGGCGACCAACATCTGATGGGAAAAGGCTAAGGAAAGGCTATCTGCTCTTGTGTGTGCGAACATGGCAGGCACTGACAGTATGCCCTCTTGGTCATTGGGAAGTCTAAAAGTCACAGTGCTTCCGAGGCACAAGTGTGGATGCCCTGCCGGTGGAATATCACGCGAACAGCAATTCATGGATGACTGGGCAAATCTTCACGGAGCGGGCAACAAGGTGGAATGTCAAGCTGCGCAGAAAGCATAAGAAAATTTCCCTTATTCTTGATAATTGTAGTACACCTGCGCTAACTCTTAGCCACATAATGCTTGTGTTTCTCCTCTGAATATGACTCCTGATCCAGCCTATGGATCAGGGGGTCATTAGAATTCTGAAGCAACTTTACTAAAAAATTGTTGAAAAGCTGCTTATTTCCATTGATGCTGGCAGAGCTGCTAAAGCCAGTGAGCTCCCTAAGTAAATTAACATCTTGGACTCCATCATGAAGTTAGATGCAGCTTGGAGACAAGTGACTGCTGACACAATCAACCAGTGCTTCCGAAGGTTGGCTTCAGTGTAAATGTCCCTGACCCTGTGGAACTGGGTGCTGGCTACAACAACCTGACTCTCCCGAGGTCATGCCCTACTGTGATGACTCCTGAGGAATTCGAGGAGTACTTAGCCATTGATGAAGGGTTATAGTGTGCTGGTGTCATCACGGAGGATGACATATACTGTGACATCCGACAAGCAGATGAGAGCAGTAGTGATGAGGAGAGCAGCAAACTATTGAGCCACCTTCTGTTCGTGAGTTAAAACTTTGTATAGACAAAATTAGACTGTACATCTTAAGTAAAAATAGTGAGCTAACAGCCTTTCATCAGCTAGACTCCTTTCTAGACAAACTGTCCCTGTCCAGTCGCAAGCAGCAAAGATAACAGATTGTTTAGCAAAACGTAGGGATGATAAAATGATATGCTGGGGTGTCCAGATAGTTCAGAAAGTGTCCTTTTAAAAGTGCTTAATAGTGTTTTAAATGTGTATTCTACATGTGTTTTTAACCAGAGCAGTAAAGTACTGTATTTTTAAAAATAATGAATTTGAACAGTAAAGTTTTTATACCATCTAACTTGGTCTATTTCATCTTATTTTGTGGTCTGCATACAGTGGGAGTTAGGCACCACCTAACAGTCAGTGGTAACATTGAAGTTAATGTAAGTCCGCTTATAGTAACAACCCACTTATAAGAACATTTTCACTTGGCAAACATGATGTTCTTATGAGCAGGCTGCACTGTTCTAGGTTTCAAATATATCTATTTAAATATGTCTTTCCACATACTATATGTAATATACTGGTTGTATTTGTTGTTATATTTATTATGATCTATTACATTAATTAAACTTTTAAACTAGTTCTTTATTGCTTCTGTATCTGTGGCCCATGCTGAATATATAAAAAGGACAATGTTTCTTCAAATATAAGGTTTAAAAGAGACCTCTTAGCAACCAACTCCTCCCCTGTTGAAGTCTCAGAGTGAAACAAAATGTTGGGGAGTTAGGTTGTTTACAGGTCTTTGGGCCACCATCTGCAGTGACTGTTTTTTGCTTCAATTATTTGGCAAATAAAGATCTAACTCGCTTAGCTTGTGTTCATTGCCCTTTCTTGTAATCTGCGAGGAATGGGCCCCAGGACGACTACTGGCAGCAAGCTGACTGTCAATCCAGCCTAGCCTGACAGTATAGCTTGGAGGTTGGAGGCCTGCAGTTTAATCTTTCTGAATGTTTGCTGGATTTTCCTGTTTCTTGTGTTTTTTGGGGAGTTGTTATAAGAATATTTTTATTGAAGTTCTCAATAAAAACAATTCAACAGAGTATAAAAAGCAGTATTCAACAGAATAACATCAGCAAGAACATGTGCAAAGTATGTACATACAGCTCACCAAGAGACAAGATCTACCATGAACAAAGATTATGTACAATATAAAAGAATAGAAGGAAAACATTGCATGTTAAGTATATAAATTGACATCCACTAACACTAAACATTAGACATCATCCCGTTTCTTGCCTTCATCAGCCTCTCATGTGATAGTCTGTGTATTCTTTTGAGTTAGTCCATTTTATTATAATATCACCCCAGCATAGGTCATGCATTTCTGTAGTAACCCATATACAAAGTAGGTGCTTGCAGCCAACTGCATTTTGGTAAGAAGTGATGTGGAATACTGAGGTCCCAGCTGTTTCTTATGATGTAGCTGTTCAGTCAGGTTTCAGTAGATGTTAGTTTATTAGCTGCCTGGTTTGGTATTCTGTGAGTTGAGTGACCATGATTGGGCACTTACGAAACTGTGACTCAATCGCGGCACCTCACATTGCAGCGAGTAGGGAGGGAGGTGACTGGATGGGGGTGTGTGACTATAATGACATCCTGTCGCTATATGTATATGTGCCTGGGGGCAACACACACAGCAAGGGCAGTGGGGTGGGAGAGATTGTGAGGGGTGGTGCCACAGTGAGCTTCCGAGCTGCTCTCATGGTGTGGGTGGGTGGTGCAGGTCTGCACAGAACAGGATGCCAGGTTTAGGACGGGCGAGGTACCTTTGTAGCGCCTGGCCCAGAATTTTTTTTTTTACTTTCCCTCGATATACACCCCCTGAGTTGAGAATCCTTCAGTAGGGGTGTGGGGTAGTGCAGGGGCATCTCCACATTAACATTTAAAATGTAAGTCCCCAGTGCCCTTTTGCTGTAAGCGCCGGTGGCTACATCGCCAAAATATTTTTTCGGTGATGTGTATTTTCCTAACGGTGATCACTATTCTGTGATCACCGCTATCACATAGATCAGCCTGGTTTTGCAACGTTTGTCCCTCTGCTTTCAGTTCTTTGCCTAGTCCTTAAAATCTCCTGGCACTAAGTACATTTCGTGGATATAGTCATGGACCCTGGCTAACTGTTCAATTTGAAATGCTTTTTCAATCAATTGGTAGACTGAGTGCAATGTCAATTACTCATGTAAAGTTTTTTTAAATATCTAAAGAGTAGTGGCACAAGTACTTATTAAGGAGTACTGTTGATAGAGATAACAGTGAGGTTGATTCACCGAAGTTTTTCATTCGGTATGGTTGTACAAACTGTACATCGCTTTTTGTTTTATTTTGGTATTTTTAATTTATCAAGAGACAGACAGACAGACAGGTAAATCATTGAACAAAGCCTAAAGCAAACAGAACATGGTTAGAGCAAGGAAACAGGTTCAGTGTTCATCCTGGCTGTCAAGTGGGTTGAAAAGGCACCCTCATTTCCTTTCCTAAATCTTAAGCTGAAATGTATTTAAAGAGCAACTTCCGACTAGGCATCACTGAAACATAAACGATAACTGACCTGGCCAAGAGTCAATATGTACAGTGGTGTCCCCCAGATGAAACACATTCTAGCATTTTGCAGCACTTTGCAGAATGCTGCAGCAGACCTACTGAATAAAGCAATGTACTTTCAATGATAATTAGTCCCCTTGTCATTCAGGAAAATGTGATACTGCCAGGATGAAGTGAATGCCACAGTTTCCAGCATGACAAAGGGGACTAATTGCCATTGAAATTAAATTGCTTTATTCAGTAGATCTGCTGCAGCATACTGCAAAGTGTGTTAAAAGTGCATTTTTCCTGAGAGACACCACTGTGTACCTTTCCTTTAGATACATCTATATAAAAGTTGTACCCCTCATAATTTTATTCCCAGACCGCCGGAAAAGCAGAGCCAGTTCCTTATCCTGTAACACACTCGCGATGGCACACCAGCCCTGTTTGTGGCGTCACTAAACAAAGGCTGCATGTACCACCCCATTGACTTGAATGGGGCTGATTTTCTATTTTTATACCTATTTAGCATCAGGATTTTACTAAATCAAAAACCACTTGACTAACAGGGTTCCTGTTAGTCGAGCAGTCACATTGATTTGTTAAAATCTATAGAAAATCAGCTCCATTCAAGTCAATGGCATGTACACATACAGCCTTCTTTGGCGACATCACAAAAACAGGGCTGCGGTGCTGGTCTGGGGGCATGGGCGTGGATAAGGAACTGGCTCTGTTTTTGCTGGCGGGTCTGGGAATAAAATTATAAGGGCATAACTTTTTAGATGGATGTATCTAATGGAAAGGTGTGTACATATTGACTCCTGGCCAGGCTGCTATCATTTATGTTTCAGTGAGGAGGCTACTAAAAACATAGAAGCTGTTATTTAAGATCTGCTGAATCATTCAGTATTGCTGCCTGCTTCAACAGAGTTACAGCATTGGGCTGAAATTTATAACAGAAATGCAGAAATTACATATCATTAGACCCATTCTCCTATATTACAACATCTCAGTTATAATGGGGTCTGTGTTTATAAGTATGGTCTTCAATATCAATGCCTCAGTTCTAGACAAATGCAGGTACAAGTCTTAAAAACACCACTCAAATGGATGCCACAATGGGGAGGGGGTGAGCCCTCTTAACAACATCCAACATTGGTTTCATTAAAAAACAACTGTCCGTCAATGCCAAGAAAATGGTCTCTGTGACTTTTGACACTAAGCAGATGCTTGGTAGACTCATACCTCTCCTCCTTCCATACCGGTAATGGAGCAGCGATTGACAATGTTTCATCCTTCAACAACCTGGGATCTGGCTGGACTGTCACCTCAATTTTTCTGTTCATGTGATACAATTCACCAGAAGCTCCACTCCAAATTTGATGCGTTCAGAAGAATAAGAGGAGCATCCCTTCCTGTCCACAGAGAGATTCTCTTGAAGATAATACTCCCATTTTTGATTATGGTGTCATTTACAGTGCTGCTCTACAAGCCCACCTTAGCCAGACTGACCCTGTTTCACCCTTTGTTGATTTGCCCTTGACTGTCTCCCCATGCACTTACCACTGTTCTTTGTACACCTCCCTCTCCCTCACCTCCCTTGCTGCTTGGCCTCTGTGCCTTGCCCATGGTGCCTTCTTTATCTCCAAATTCTGAGTTGGCTCCCTATCTTTTACCTTGCCTCTCTCCTCCTCTCCTCTTCCCTCCCTCCATTGCCTCTTACTCTTTTCACAGTTCTTGCTCTCACTCTTGCCTTTCCCAATTAAATCTTTGTTGAGCAAGCTGCATTCTCATTCCATTTCCCTAAACTCGGCCTCACCTTACATCCAGTCACTTTGCTTCTTCCTTCATGCTGTGAAATATCTACTCTATGATTTCATTACTCACTCCTGCAGTTGCCCCTCACATTGGGCCCTGACTTGTCTGCTGCCCTTCACCCTGCACTGTTATTAGAACAGCCTCCTCTCCCAGTTTTCTTTTATCTCCACTCCTGTTTAGTATTCATTGTTGCACCCTGCGTATTGTTCTTCTTCTTCTCTGCATTTGTTCTATTGCATGTTTCCTGCCCAGAAGCATTGCCTGTGAATTGCTCATTACTGTTGTTCTTAGTTACATATTTTTGCATTTTGAACATTGTATTTTGTTATAACGCTGTACTCTCCTTTCCAAGGATGCATCTGGAAATGAGCTGCTAGAAGCTCACTATGTCTTTCCTGGTAAAACTTTTGAATTAATGAGCTAGTGGAGCCAAATGGGCAGACAGGAAAATAATACAAATTTTATGTAGTAGTCAGTTGTAACTTTTATTTCTGAAGTATTTTTCTTTTTCCTTTTGCTCATCAGAAAGTATTCTATGTGATAATATTGTGCTGGGTGTAGACTAGCTCTTAGTATAGCTCATCTTCACGCCCCACACTACATCATCAGCTTTTTGATCTCACTGGCATTGACATCATACAGGTGAATGACGGACAGTCACTCACTTGTTGTTTCTTAAGTAGCAGTGATGTCACAGTCAGTGAGGTCACAATGCTGATGTTGTAGTGTGGGGCAGTAGAGCAAGATATGTCAGCTGCCAGGCTAAGAGCTGTTCCACACATCACACCTACTAACATCAGGTAAACAATCTTCTAATTAAACAAAGGAAAGAGAAAGTACCTCCGATATAAAGGTAATGGTCAGCTGATTTTAAATTCTAATGTTAGTTTTAGGCAGTACACTAGCTCTGTAAATAAATATTAAGAAACCATACTTTTAACTTGCTAGCTTCCTGCATTAGCCGTGCTCCCTGATGATGAACTCATGTGGTCAAAGTGCCAGGGCTTTTGCCAGGGTCTTCACTTTGTTGTTTTTGCTTACCAATAAAGTATGCTTTTGCTGCATTTACATTTGCTTGGTGTATTATTAATGCCACAGGTTCAAGAGTGTAGTCTTCGTTTTCCTGCTCAGACATGCAGGACCTTGGGACTGTCAGTAGATACCATCTCCTGGCTAAACAGTTACCTATCACACAGGACACAGTGTGTGTGAGGGTTGGGGAGTAACTTCAGTCTCAAAAGGTAACCCTAGGGGTTCCCAAGGCTCTATATTAGGACCACTTCTTTCGGCCCTTCATTAACTCCCTTCCTAATGCCTGTCCAGCAAAAATGCTGCTTTATGCAGATGATACAGTTATCTCAGTGCCTGGCAGTCTCACATAAGAAATAGCTCAAACCCTTCAGCAAAGCTTTGCTATGCTCGAGAACTGGTTCACCCAAACAGACTCCTTCTAAACTACAAAAACAAAAGGTATGTACCTAACTCTGCCACATGCCAAAAGGAACAATGAACACCTCACTATCTATAGCCAAAAGGGATGGCATTGAACAAGTCTCCTCCTTTAAATATCTCGGGTGCATATTGATGACACCCTCTCCTTGAGCACCATATAGACCATGTTGTAAAACAGCTAATATTAAGCTAGGAATCCTTACAGGTACAGGCAAGCTATGATCCCTGAATCTCTAAGCCTGGTCACCAGAAGCTCCATCCTGTCAGTCATAGACTATGCCTCATCATTTACAGTGCTGCCTCAGACGCCACCTTAAATAGGGTCAGAGTACTACTCAACAAGGCTTGCCACCTGGTCCTGGGGGCTAATCACCATACCCATACCTGCACCCTCTATTCTTCTACTGGTGGCACCCTTACACCTAAGGGCTAAGTATCAGGCTTGCCTAATAGGCAAAGCCCTCCTTAGACTCACTCCCTCCTCTACCGCCACTCTGTTTCAGCACACCAACTCCACAAAAGTCACAAACAGCTTGGCTAAGGGAGTGCTCCAGGTCCCCTTCAAAGAACTTGCTTGCACAGCACTCACCCTCCTACCATGGGCCCACCTGGTTTAATGAGCTCCCAGCCACCACCTGGGAGTACACTAAAATTGCAGGTCTGTTCACAAGAAAGGGGTACCAAAGTGTGACATAGAGGTAATTTTTCAACCTCACAGTAGATTAATTTTGATAAGCTTTTCTGAACACTCTTACCCAAAGTTGAAAAAGTAACTATGTAGTGAGATAACTGCCTAACAGAAACTTGAGATAAAAGCCACTCATTGTGGCGCATGCAACAGGGACACCAAACAGTGTGGCGTGTGCAACATTGGACATGAAACAGTGTGTGCATGCAACATTGGACACCAAAAGAGTGTGGCACGTGCAACATTGGACACCAGAACAGTGTTCTTCTCAGCATCTAATCATTATAATATTAAACCATTTAACACCAAACATTGCATAAGTAGCATATTTACATCTGACCATTTTGAAGTGTTCCAAGGTGCAATTCGCAACCCCTAAAATCTTCTATTCAAGTATTGTTATTTTTCCATTGTCTTATGCTGTGTTGCCCTGTTGCCCGTTCTGCCCAAACAAATGGAGACACACACCAAGCACTGCAGAGAAATGGCTGCTAACATGCATTTATTTGATAAAAAATAATATTAACAAGTTCATGTGATGTGGGCAGCGTAGTCTTGATTGGTATTCTACTTCTGTGCTTCCACATGAGTTATGAGTCTTCAGCCTTGCTCTCAGTTGGATTTTTCATTAAGGGGTCTGCTACTCTTTCTCATGGAGTCCACTACTTTCTTTTAAAATGTTAGGGTGCCATGTCTCAAAAGTGGAAGTTTCTGTTAAATTTCCAGGGTCCTCATTTAAATACATGCAAACCATGGCCCTGCATCTACATGGCTTGTGATGTAAGATTCTGCAGAGCACAGGTGTGCTCCATAGTTCTCTATGGGGCCATGTTTGAATGCCATTTCTAATGTTAACATTTGAGTTCAAACAAATTACAGCCACCATGCTACTGACAGTGGTCTTGTTAGTTGAGCAGTGGCCATAATTTGTTTGCAATCACCATCTGTAAAATAGCCCTAGAGTAAACCAATGGAGCGTACCCTCAGGCTCTACAGATTCTTTCATTACAAGCCATGTGGCCACAGGGGCACAGCTCACTTTTCCTGGGAACTTTCAGCCAAAAACATGAGCATCCAGACATACAAAATGGGCATAAAGGATGCTGGTACCGTCCCTCTTCTGCATCAACCAGGACTTCGTGCCACCCAAGACATAACAGTAAGTAAATTAAACAGTCCTGCCTACTGTCTAACCTGATCTCACTGGAGAAGGCAAACAACCCAGAAAAACCCTCTGGGAAAACCAGGAAAATTCCTTCACGACCCCCAAAGCGATCTCCCTACAGGGACAGCGAGACTGTACTGACCCACATCTGCTTTTACAATGGTGGGTGCACTACCCACTGGATGTAATCTAAAACCTATCTAAACTTATGCTACACAAATGCACACCACACAACAATGTCTCTTTAATCCCCATACCTTCCTTTCTTACCACAACCACCCACACACTAGTGTCCATAAATGTTCTCATTGCGCATTCTTAAGCCAGTGGTCATTCTTAGTTTTATAGAACAGTTCATAGTTCATCAGAGTGCCATTTCCTCAAGACATTGATTTTCACCTCCCTGGGTTGCCTGGAATTCAATCTTCATGGGCATCCACACACTCAACATAGTTTCTTCTTTGAACCGACACCTGCCAAAACAAAACACAGATCAGTTACCGATCACATAGCATTCAAAATCCAGTGATTGTCAATGCCCAAGGGTCTGCATCCACTGACACCTGCCAAACAAAATAGGTTTATCTATGTGCTACCACACATAACCAAAATCAAGCTCTGCGATGCCCGAGGGCCGGCATCCTCTCATCCATGAGCCTTCCACCCTGACATTCTTCACTTCTTTCCACACCTTTCCTTTTCTCTTCTTCCTGCACACCTTTTTCACACCTTCTGCCTTACTTTATACCTTCCCCAACTAAACATCCCAGCTTCCTTCCATCAGCACCCCTTCCACTTAATTCCACCATATGACAACCTCACTTGGCCACCCCATCTGTCTACCTTTAGCAGCCCTGTGCCTGACAACATTCTTTAAATTCTTCCCAGACACCTGTCCACCTTCAGCAGTCTCTAGCCAACCAAATGGCTGTTCACTGTCAGCATGCCCTGTGTCCCATGCGTACATCCATGTACTCACCTACTGCTGTCTACCATATCTAGCTATATACCTTTCCTACCTGCCCACCCTTTCCTTACCTGTCCACCTATTACAGGACCATTCAGAAATGTTAAAAAGACAATACTTCCTTCAAAATCTGTTAATTCCAACATTGTTGCAGTTTTTCATGTTTGTTGATGATGGTTTTAGGTCATCTGGTGATATGTCAAATTTTCCTTGTCCTTGCATTGTTACTGGTCCATAAAAGTTGTCTTCCCTTTATGACATCGATGTCTGGAAGCCGTGGCATAGAATTTGCCATGCCTGCTCCATTGCAAAAATTTACATTAAAATTTTGTTTCATTTCATCAAATGATGTTACTTGTCCAATGTAAAATTGTTTGAGTAATAGATGGCATAAAACTGGCTTGTCTGTATGTGGTCATAGTTCTTTTGTTTTCTGGTAGATGCGCTGGCAACAGATGGTTTAAACTTGTAAGGGGAAGGGATAAGGAGGGCTGACCAGAAGCCCTCCTCCAGATGAGGGAGTAGCCTAGCCCAAGGGGGGAGGGGAACAGACTGGAGGTGGAGGTTTCAGGAGGAGCAGGGGAGGATGGAAGTATAAGGAATCTGGGTGGGGTTGACAAAAGGATCAGGGATAAGGGTGGGGTTAGTGTTAGTAAATGCCAGGAGCTTGAAACAAGTTGCCAGAGTTCCAGGCCATGCTGTTCGGGGGGGTGGATGTGGCGCGTTACGGAAGCGTGGGCCAACAAAAACCATGACTGGGACCTAAATATGCGGGGACACTATGCTTAGGAAGGATAGAAAGGAGGGCAGAGGGTGGAGTGGCTATGTTCATTAGAGATGACATAGAAATTGCAATGGTAGAAGAGGCAGAGGAAACGTGGAGGCCTTATGGGTCACTCCACGATCCCCAGCAGGAGATAAGGTCAAGCTGGGAGTAGCATATAGGCCCCGGGATGAGTGATGTTCTAGAGGATGGTTTTGCTGGACAACATCATTGCCCAGTGTGGTCCAAAGGGGAAGGAGTGGTGTTGATGGGGACCTTAATATGCCAGGTACTAACTGGGGAACCATGTCCTCTAAGGTGGCCAAGGAGCAGAGGCTGCTGGATGGCTTCCAGGATGTGTTCTTAACACAGCATGTGATGGAGCCCACAAGGAGGGGCATGTCCTGGATGTGGTTCTGGCAGATGGGGATCTGGTAGGGACATGGTTGTACAGGACCCCTGACTGGGAGTGACCACAATACTGTCTGGTTTCAAATAAGCATTGGGGAGTGAGGGTGAGATCTAGGACACTGGCAGTGGACTTCAGGGGGGCAGACTTATGGGCATGGGAAATATTCTCAAGGATCACTTGAAGGGATTACCTCAACAACAAGTGTGGAAAGGAGATGGAGGTCATAAACGGGGACTTCATGAGGCAGTCAGGATCTGCGCTTAGTTGAAACGTAAGGGAGCAAGGTCACATAAACCATGCTGGTGGTCCAGTGAGGTCCAGGTAGCAGTCAGAGAAAAGAAGGCGGCTTACAAAAATATAAAACAACAAGAGGGATAGGGATAAGAAATGTACCAGCTTGCATCTAGAAAAGTCACCCTGATGGTGAGGGAGCAAAGTCCAGTAAAGAGCAACGGCTGGCACAGGGATACATGGAGGGAAAAGGGGTTCTTCGGCACATTGGGGAGCGGAGAAAACTAAGGCCATCTCAGCAGATTGAGATCAGAAGGAGGGTGGGTGGAAGAGGCGAGGACCAGGCAGAGGTATTTACTTGAGTACTTTGCCTCTGTGTTCACTAGGGAGGGATGGGATATCTACAAAGCAAGGCACAAAGGGATAAAGCGGCAGGGAGCGGGATCAGGGAGCAGCAGAAATGGAGCAAAAGGGAGGAAAGGTACCCCAGGGTGTCACATCTGGATAAGGATAAAAGACCAGTAAGGTGGAGGGCGGATGATGCCATCCCACCAAAGGTGTGGTTTGCCCTCAGGGCCTCAAGAAAGACAAATCTCCTGGGCGGATGGCATTCATCCGAGAGTACTATGGGAATTGGCGGACATACTGGCTGCATCCTGGCGGAGCTTTCAACAGGTCACTTGAGACAGGGAGGGTACCTAGGGATTAGCGAGGCACATGTGGTACCAATCCATAAAGGGGGTCAAGGAGTACCAGGAAACTATAGACCCATCAGTTTAACCTCGGTGGTGGGAAAATTAATGGAGAGTATACTAAAGGAACGATTGGGGTTTACTTGGAGGAGGTGGGAGGTCTGGATAGTCGGCAGCATGGGTTTGTGCCAGGTAGATCATGTCAAACCAACCTTGTGGAGTTCTATGAATGGGTAACATCAGAACTGGACAGGGGTAAGCCTGTGGATGTATTATTCTGGACTTCAGCAAGGCTTTGACTCTGTCCCCACAATGGTCTGGTGGAGAAACTGATGGGGTTAGGAGTAGGCCCTTTGATGGTCAGATGGATTGAAAACTGGATAGCTGGACGCACTCAGAGAGTAGTGGTCTGTGGGAGCTCTCGAACCCTACAGAGGTTGGTAGTGGGGTACCACAGGGCTCGGTCCTGGGTCCAATCTTGTTTAATGCATACATATCAGACATCAGGGATGGTATAGGTGTGAAATGAGTCTCTTGCGGATGACTCCAAGATGGGAGCAGTAGTTGAGGAGAAGAGGGAGGCTGCCCTGCAAGGACCTGGACACCCTGGAAGCTGGCTCACACATGGAAATTAAATTTCAATATCACCAAGTGCAAGGTGTTGCATCTTGGTCGGGGAAACCCTAAACACATGTACACTCTGGGAGGGAGGTGCTGGAAGCCTCAATAGGGAAAAGACCTAGGGGTCATGGTGGATACATGTATGAATAACACTGAGCAGTGCAGGAGAGCAGCTAGCAAGGCAAACAGGATGTTGGGATGCATCACAGGGGATCACCTCTAGGAGCAAGGAAGTGATTCTGCCACTGTACAATGGACTGGTTAGACCACACCTTGAGTACTGTGTACAGTACTGGAGACCACACTTGAAGAGGGACATACAGCTCCTGGAGAGGGTACAGAGGGCAACAAAGATGATACGGGGACTAGAGTTTGACTTACGGACAGACTTGAGGAGCTCTGCCTGTTTTCATTGGAGGAGAGGAGAGACAGGGGACATGATTGAGGTCTCAAGTCACCTCAAGGAATAAATAGGGTAAACATGGAGGGATCTTTAGACTAAAGCAGGGAGGCATCACCAGAGGCATGGTTTGAAGTTGGAAGGTGGAAGGTGAGGGGAAAGAGGAGGAGGTTTTCACTGAGAGGGTGGTGGACCCTTGGAATGCTTTGCCTGGTGAGCTGGTTCAGAGATCCACAGTGGAGAGCTTTAAGAGAGGTGGGACGACACAGAAAGTGGATGTATCAGATGATGGCCTGTCCGGGGTGGGGATGGATGATAGGGTTTCTGGAGCACAAGGGATGGAGGGCTCGGCACCCAACTAAGGATCTAGGTTCGAGCAGACTTGATAGACCATAAGGCCTAATCTGCTGGCAAATAGTATGTTAGTATGTTAGTATGTGTTGGCTGTTGTGCTGGCTGTGCTGGAAACAGATGTATTGTTGTTGTGCCTGCAGAATTTGTCAAAGCGACCATGTTCACTAATCTGGTTCACAACAGTAGACATACTGGTCATCACTGAGTGTGATATCAAAAGTGGAGGTGGGTATGCGTTGATTGCATTGGAGACAGGAAATGGCAATGTAGTGGGCCCAGGATTCTTAATATCCGAAGGGGGTGGGTGTGCGAATGATTGCACTGGAGACCGAAATAGACAAATTGGGGCCTTGACATTTCTTTTTCCTTCACTGAAGACACATAGCCAGGTGCTGTCTGAATAATCCTCTTCTTCCATCCGTTGACATATCTTGCATTTTCACAGTGACCATCCCCTCTTTCTTGGCCCGCAGAAACAGCTGTAGTCTCAGACTTCAACACCACCGCTGATCGGACACTCTGAACCTTCGTGTGCCAGCCATTGTTTTAGTCCTGGTCCTGCATTTCTGCTAATTTTTCCATCACCGACACAGAAGAATGTTCTACGTAATGAGTGCAACTTTCAATGGCAGGTTCCTTTGTTAAATTCCTCTTGCAGTACTAAAAGAGGAGGCAGCATTTGAAATGATAGCCTGCCAGAACTGCACAGCTAGGCTTGCACGTGACTTCATCACCGCACTCTCACCATCTGAGGGTCCTTTTCATGCCTGGATCCAAAAATGCACACTCTATTGGGAATCCATGTAGTGATGGAGACAATGATATGTTCTGGAAGATCCATTTTGATTTGTACTGACTCCACCCATCAGTAAAGTGTACCTGTTTCTCAATATTGATGCCACGGATGTTTCTGAGGTAGGAATTGGACATGTTCACCGAAATCGAACTGCATGGTGGTCATGTTTGAGATCACTAGATGGAAGACAAGTGACTCTGTAACTAAGTCTGTATTATCTTTCACACCTGTAGTATGTCACTACAGGGTGAACAGTTGCTTGCCTCATGGTGCCAGTGGCATGACTGAATTTCATCCTGGTACTTGCATGTGTAGTTCTCGCAAAGTCTAGAACAATCAATACCCAACTGTCCAGGAAGGTTGTCTTTGAGTGATTTGAATTGTGCTGTTGCCAGATTCTACATGTAGATGTCAACCCAAAACAGGAGGTCCTCCTTCAAGACTTCCGACAGACATCGAAATGTGGCCACTTTTCTCTTCATGACTTTTCTTGTTTGTTTACTTTCTGATCCATTTATGACCCTGGAAATGGTCACACTGTCGCACTGTTGCCATTTCATCCTCAGTTCTGTGTGTCTGTAAAAGTTCTTCCAGTGATTTGTCAATAGCAGAAGTGCTACATGTTTTGCAATTTTTTCAATGCAGGACTTTTTAAAGAATTTCTCACCTTCCTTCTTTGGGCACATTGTCAGCTCTACTGCTTCATAAATATTGGAAATTGTGTACTCCATTTTTTCTGCTTGGCAAATCACTTTATTGCTAACAGCTTTAGTTTCCCATTAGTGCAATACTTGCATAGACACTGGTCCAGTTTCTGATCCTGTGAGAGTTTAATATTATCAGGATGGAGACTGCTGAATTTAGTTAGTCCAATTTTTCATTTGGGTTCTGCTCAAGGAATTATTGGTGCAGTCTTTTCAGAGTTTTGTCTAAGAATGATCTTGCTTTTCTGGTTCAGTTAGAAAATGCCTTCTTGTGTGAAGCTGTGTTGCTGATATATTGAAAAAATCATCTACTTTCTTCTGCAGCTCCTCAGATATTCCCAACTTGTGCCTGGTGCTCCTCTTAACTTGCACGCCTCCGATACCCTCATCATTCTTCTCCAACTGAACTCCAGGCACGTGCTTGCTCTTCGTGGTAGGTGGTACTTTTCAGAACAAGAAACATGCTGATGAATTGTTTTTCAGTTCTTTGTCTGCCTTCCTGCTGCACTGTTTAAATGAATGTAATTTTGTTGAAGGACTTCACTAACTTATTGTTCAGTTTGGTGACATCCGAACCTTGAGAGGGCATCCTGTTTTTGGGAGTGGCAAGAAGATAACTTTGAGATTGTTGCAGAAAACCTGGTTGGGACCTGGTCAATCCTTCACATGTTCTCTGCACAGCCTTTCTAATTGGCTTTCTGACCTTGGGTCCATCACCAGTGTTGTGCTTTCATCCAAGGCAATTGATGTCATGGTTGTACTGGTAATGAAGGATGTTCCCATTTGTGTTTCCATTGTGCTGGATGGTATGCTCACTTGCATTTCCATAGAGTTTGTGGTGTTAGTGGTTGTGGTCATGGAACTGGTGGTCCGTGATCTTCTTTACTTCATGGTATCCTTGTGGTCATTTTTCATTGATTTTTCTGCATTTTTGTGAGGTCATCATCATGCATTGTTCTTTTTTCTCGCCTCCAATATTCTCTTTTCTGTTCTGCTGTTTGTTTAGTTGTTTTAGTTAAAGAAGGGTTTACAGTATCTGGTGTCATATCCTCTTCCTTTCCCTGGCTTCCTGCATTTGCAACCAACTTTTCTCTCTAGCAAGTATGTATTGTTCTTCAGTCATTTTCTCTCTGTGCTTCTGCACATCCATTTGCTTTTTCTTTATACTCCAGGATGCATTGTGGATCCTTTCTTAAGTTGTTCTGGTACCACTGACTTCTTTCTTTTACTGTGAGTGGTATAGAACAATTCTTCAAAGCCCCATGAAGCAATAAGCAACAGACACACATGGTGTTTGACATCTTCTTGTTTCCCTTTGATCTATCTTTTCTTTCCAAAACTATTCAAGATAAAAAAAAGAAAACATGATGCCATAATAAAAACACAGAATATATTAAAAATTCACTCACAGAAACAACGGGAGGGCAGGGCAAAATAGCAGTGCCACATGAGGCAGAGTAGAGCAGCACACATGGTGATGCCTCACGAGGTAGAGTAGAGTAGGGCAGCACACATGGTGATGTCACATGAGGTAGAGTAGAGCAGCACATAGTGATGCCACATGAGGTAGAGTAAAGCAGCACACATGGTGACGCCAAACAAGGTGAAAGTAGAGCAGCACATGTGGTGATGCCGATGAGGTAGAGTAGAGCAGCACACATGGTGCCACCACATGAGGTAGAGTAGAGCAGCACACATGGTGATGCCACATGAGGAAGAGTAGAGCAGCACACATGGTGATGCCACAGAGGTAGAGTAGAGCAGCACACATGGTGATGCCATCGAGGAAGAGTAGAGCAGCACACATGGTGATGCCACATGAGGTAGAGTAGAGCAGCACACATGGTGATGCCACACGAGGCAGAGTACAGCAGCAAACAAAATGGAGGCCCACCTGCACTTGTCAGCAAACAAAATGGAGGCCCGCCTCACACTTGCTTGCAAACAAAATAGAGGCCCGCCTGCACTTTCCTTACAAACAAAAATGGAGGCACGCCTGCACTTGCTTAAACAAAATGGAGGCCCGGCCCACACTTGCTTGTAAACAAATGGAGGCACGGCCACGCTTGCCTGCAAACAAAATGGAGGCCCGCTGCACTTGCTTGCAAACAAAATGGGGACACGCCCGCACTTTCCTTGCAAAAAGGCTGTGAAGAAAATGAAGTGTCGGAGTGCCGTGGAGGGGTTGAGGAATGGTGTATGCGTCCAATGTAGAGAGTATGTCTGGTTAATCGGAAGGGCAGCAATGTGGGGTCACTGGTTACCAGCAGGGGAAGCTGGTAGGGTGCCCTAGGGACAAGGTCTCTCACTTTAAACATGAAGGTCTCGCTTTAAACAAAAAGCCATCACAAAATAATTCAGTACGAATAATCCAGACAAAGCATTATTTCAACACACCAGCCCCAGCGGAAGCATCTTTCCAGGAATGCTTCTCAGCCCACACCCTTCCACCAACCCTACCACCCTCCCCAATCCAAGAAAGCACATGGCACTCCTAAGATGGCTGAGCCTTAAGCAGGCCTGGAAAATGCATCTCCTGGCCCCCTACCCCAACCACAGGCCTCGATTCAGACAAAAGTCAGCAATCACAGTTCAGCACCATCTAGCGCTTTCCAGGTGTGCTTATCCACCACTCACCGAGCCATGGTGCTCAAGATGGCTGAGAGGGCCTCTGTGAACAAGCACACCTGAAAGAAGTATTGCCTGTGTGCTTTAAACCCACCAGCATGTCACTTTAAACATGAGGAGCAATCACAAAATTCAGCACAAGCCCCAGATAATGCATATTTCCAGGCATGCTTCTCAGCCCACACACTTCCACCCCCACCCTCCCCAATCCAAGAAAGTACATGGTTGAGCCTTACGAGGCCTGGAAAATACATCTCCTGGACCATCACCCCAGCCACAGGTCTTTAAACAAAATACATTAACTTAGCGAATGGTTTGGGACAACCTACAGGGAGAAGGATAGTAAACCACAAGGCCCAATGGTGGAATAATGGGCAACTTCATCAAACTAGGTGCATCCTGCCATTACAGAATGCAGAATGAAAGCAGAATGGCTCAGTGTATTTTAATCCCCCAAATGATTTTAAATCACTTTGCATTAGGAATTTTACTGGGTATACATGGCTCCTCACATCAATGGAGCAAGCTGAAAAAGAACATTCACCAGCTAAAATAATAAAATCCCAAGAAATTGGAACCCATAACAGTCACCAGCTGCCACCAGCTACCACTCCATGCATTAAGTTTAACCCCGTTACACACTCACCAGCTAAACAAAATATAAATAGCAGTCAGCAATGATTACATTGTGCCCAAATTAAGAGGAACACACCAGACTAGCATGTAGCACAAACAGCATGGTGATCCTAGGGCCAGAGTGTGGTGCAGCACACAGAAGGACTCTACCTTGTGGGTTTAATTGTGGTAACAGTAAACCACACAAGCCCACCTAAAATCTCACATCGATAAGGCATTGCAGCAAAAGGATGCTCCTGATTTTTAAAATCACTCACCTGAGTGAGGCACAACAAACACCATGGTGAACCAACAGGGTTTAGCATCTTGTTGTGGTGCAGTGCACAGAGAAGATGAGGGAGGACACGGCCTTCCAAAACACCAGTGGAACAGGAGAAAGGGCTGATGGCATGCAGTGCACATGCTTTTATAGCTCGACTGAACCAGCCAACTGATGATGATGCAACTCAGTGCCTGGGTTGTCCAGGTTGAACGGGTCAGGTCAGGGTGGGCGCACACACATCCGGGGAATAAGGACCGCAATTGGAGTGCAGTCAATAAATCTCATTTTGGCAAGTGGAGACTGTGGGAATGGAGTAAGTGCTTGCCAGCCATATAATCACTTGCCAGTGCTTAACAGCAGGGATGCTGTAAGGGACAGAATTTTAACGAACAAATTTGGGAGGCATATTCAACACAGTCCTTACAGAGGACACTGCTTGTTGCCTGTGCCCCAGCAATTTGTCCAGACAAGCAACATTTCAGTAGTTGTTTAAATTGGGGCCAGAGCATGCAGAAGTAATAAAGACACACACCACAACGTTTCACGAGCATTTTTATTAAAAATTAGTACGGCATAGGCTGAATATAATCAGCAACATATGCTGTGATGCTGCAAGTCACAATATGCAGCTAAACAATGTATCTTTTCCTAGATGGTCAGCAAAAAACAAAACTAAAGACTACAGCTAGGGCTTTCAAACTATGTCGCCTATCTATGGATATGCCCATCTATAAAAAAGCACATTATTACTGCAGTAGCTATCTTGAATTTTCTTAAAATAAGGTTGAAACTAGGTGACATCATTGGTAACCCTTCTTGTGAACAGACCCTGCACCCTTTAAAAGAGAACTGCTTACCCTCCTGGCCCAAAAGTCCCCTTGTGATTGCAATTAGAAACACATACGACTAAACACTTACACTTCTAATTCACCCCTGCCTACCTCCTCCTCCTTCCTTTTCCCACCCCATTCCATCCACCCCTCTCAGACAAAGCCCTTGAGGCTACCCCACCCTGCCCTTTTCCCTCTCCACCTTCCTCACTCTGTGACAAATCCACCTCAGGCAGCTCCCACCTTGCCCTGTGCAAACATCATTCTGACTCCTTCTCCTTTTTATGTCGATTATCGCATACACAAGAAACATATTGCAATAGATTTCTCGAGAAGCAGGTTGTGGAGGCACGGCACTGTTGTGTCCAATGCCCCCATAGCTTTTACAGGCTTGGCAGCTTCATCCAATGCTGTGGCAGGCTGCTGCTGACACTAGTTCAGCCAGCATGCCACTGTTCATGAACAGAGGTCCTAAAATGCCTATGTTGAAAATTTGGTGATGATACTGATAAAATGAGTGTGTTACGAATGTGCATTGTGCAGTTTCCATGCACGCCGTACCTTAGCAACTTTGCAATATTTTCACCCAGATTTTCAGCATTGCCATTTTACATACCTCCTTATGAGCAGTGCAGCTGTCATTTTCACATCCTGGCGAAATGTGTTTTCACTCTTCCGGTGCACAATAGCGCGTCAGTGTGGAAACTCAGTGTTCAGGACATATTAAGAAAATCACACTGACACCGCTCTCATTAGTAGAGGTCCTAAATGCCTATGTTGAAAATTTTGTGATGAAAGTACATAAAATGTCTGTGTTGTGAGCGTGTGTTGTGCAGGTTCCACGCACCCTTTTAAGTTTGAAAATTAGTAATATTTTCACGTCAGATTTTCATCACTGGCATTTGTTCACACCTCCTTATGAATAGTACAGATGTAATTTTTCACATCCTGGCCAAAATGTGTTTCCACGCTTCTGGCACAGAATACTGCAGTCGCTGTCTAAATTAGTGTTTGGGACAGATTAGGAGGGAGTGAGTGATGGGGAGGACTGACCGACTCAGCTGAGCTCTATTGGGACTGCTGTGGATTTCTTTATGGCAGGAAAAGGCAACAACACAGGCAGAAGCCCAGTACAGAAGGGCAGCCCGCAGTGCGGAGACACAGAATGAGTGAGTGAGGGAGGGGGGAGTGAGCTCAACGAAGCTCTGTTGGGACTGCTGCAGATTTCTTTGATGGCAGGAAAAGGCAGCAATGCATGAGGGCTGAATATAAAAGGGCAGCCTGCAGCAGTGGAGAAACAGAATGAGTGAGTGAGAGGAGAGTGAGCGAGCTCAACGGAGCTGTATTGTGACTGCTGCAGATTTCTTTGTGGGGGTGGATGCAGGCAGGAGCCCAGCACAGAAGGGCAGCCTGCAGTCTCTGCAGAAACAGAATGGGCGAAAGGAGAGGGGAGCGAGTGAGGCCAAGCGGAGCTGTGTCGGGACTGCTGCAGATTTCTCTGTAGGCAGAAAAAGATGCTGAAGGGCAGGAGCCCAGTACAAAAGGGCAGCCTGCAGCACCAGGGAAACAGAATGGCATGAGTGAGATGGGGGAGGCGACCTCAATGAAGCTCTGTGGGACAGCTGCAGATTTCTTTGTGGGCAAGAAAAGGCGCAACGTCAGGAGTCCAGTACAAAAGAGCAACCTGCAGCACCGGGAGAAACAGAACGAGTGAGTGAGAGAGGGGAGTGAGCGAGCCCAGCAGAGGTGCATCGTGGACTGCTGCAGATTTCTTTGTGGGCAGGAAAAGGCAGCAATGCAGGCAGGAGCCCAGTAGAAAGGCCAGCCTGCAGCACCAGCAGAAACAAAATGAGTGAGTGAGGTGGGGGAGGAGCAGGCTCAACGGAGCCGTGTCAGGGCTGCTGCAGATGTCTTTGTGGGCAGAAAAAGCCACCAATGCAGGCAGGGAACCCAGTACAAAAGGGCAGCCTGCAGCAGGGAGACACAGAATGAGCAACTGAGGGAGGGAGAGGAGTGAGTGAGCTCAACGGAGCTCTATTGAGACTGCTCCTGATTTCTTTGTGGGCAGAAAAAGGTGGCAAAGCAGGCAGAAGCCCAATACAAAAGGGCAGCCTGCAGCACCAACAGAAACAGAACGAGTGAGTGAGATAGGGGAGGGAGTGAGGCCAACAGAGCTCTGTCGGGACTGCTGCAGATTTCTTTGTGGGCAGAAAAAATACCAACAGAGGCAGAAACCCACTACAAAACGGCAGCCGGCAGTGCCAGGAGAAACAGAATGAGTGAGTGAGACAGGGGAGGAGCGACTTCAAAGGAGCTCTCCATCGGACAGCCATGGATTTCTTTGTGGGCAGGAAGGGTGCCAACGCAGGCAGGAGCCCAGTACAAAAGGGCACCCTGTAGCGCCTGGGAGAAACAGAATGAGTAAGTGAGGAGGGGGGAGGAGCGAGCTCCAACGGAGGTCTGTCATGACTGCTGTGGATTTCTTTGTGGGCAGGAAAAGTGGCACTGCAGGCAAGAGCCCAGTATAAAAGGCCAGCCTGCAGCCCTGGCAGAAACGGAATGAGTGGAGTGAGACAGGGGAGTGAGTGACGCCAATGGAGTTGTGCAGGACTGCTGCAGATTTCTTTGTGGGCAGAAAACAGCAGCAATGCATGCAGGGGCCCAGTACAAAAGGCAGCCTGCAGCAGTGGAAGAAACAGAATGAATGAGTGAGAGAGTGGGAGTGAGTGAGCAAGCTCAACGGAGTTCTATCATCACTGCTGCAGATTGCTTTATGGCCAAAGAAAGTGGTAATGCAGGCAGGAGCCCAGGACAAAGGGGCAGCCTGCAGCACCAGGAGAAACAGAATGAGCGAGTGAGACAGGCAGAGTGAGTGACCTCAACAGAGCTCTGTCGGGACAGCTGCAGATTTCTTTGTGGCTGAAAAAGTGCCAATGCAGGCAGAGGCCCAGTACAAAAGGGCAGCCTGCAGCCCTGGGAGAAACACAATGAGCGAAAGGAGATTTGGGAGGAGCGAGCTCAACAGAGCCTCCATCATGACTGCTGTGGATTCCACTGTGGGCAGAAAAGGTGGCAATGCAGGCAGGAGCCCAGTACAAAAGGGCAGCCTGCAGCACTGACAGAAATGGAATGAGTGAGTGAGACAGGGGAGTGAATGAGGCCAACAGAACTCTGTCGGACTGCTGCAGATTTCTTTGTGGGCAGAAAAAATACCAACAGAGGCAGAAGCCCACTACAAAAGGGGCACCGTGCCAAGAGAAACAGAATGAACAAGTGAGACAAGGGAGTGGAGTGAGCTCAATGGAGCTCTGTTGGAACAGCCTTGGATTTCTTTGTGGGCAGGAAAAGGTGCCAACTCAGGCAGAAGCCCAGTACAAAAGGGCAGCCTGCAGCACTGGGAGAAACAGAACAAGTGAGTGAGACAGGGAGTGAGCGAGCTCAATGGAGGTCTATCACGACTGCCGTGGATTTCTTTGTGGGCAGGAAGAGGCAGCAACACAGGCAGGAGCCCAGTACAAAAGGCCAGCCTGCAGCTCTGCCAGAAACAGAAGCAGGCGAGTGAGAGAGGAGTGAGCGACCTCAGCGGGCTGTGTCAGGACTGCTGACATGTCTTTGTGGGCAGACAAGGCCGGCAATGCAGGCAGGAACCCGCTACAAAGGGCAGTCTGCAGCAGTGGAGACACAGAACGAGCTGAGTGAGGGAGGGGGAGGAGTGAGTGAGTTCAACTGAGCTCTGCTGGGATTGCTGTGATTTCTTTGTGGGCAGAAAAGCAGCAATGCATGCAGGGGCCCAGTATAGAGGGCAGCCTGCAGCAGCAGGAGAAACAGAACGAACAAGTGAGAGAGGGGGAGGAGTGAGCAAGCTCAATGGACCTCTATCGTGACTGCTGCAGATTTCTTTATGGCCAGAAGAAGGCAGCAACATAGGCAGGAGCCCAGTACAAAAGGAGCAGCCTGCAGCGCCAACAGAAACGGAATGAGCGAGTGAAAGAGGGGACATGAGCGAGCTCAACGGAGCTCTGTTGGAACCACAGCAGATTTCTTTGTGGGCAGAAAAGGCGCCAACAGAGGCTAGAGACCACTACAAAATGGCAGCCTGCAGCACCAGGAGAAACAGAATGAGCGAGTGAGACAGGCAGATTGAGCGACCTCAACAGAGCTCTGTCGGGACAGCTGCAGATTTCTTTGTGGCCTGAAAAGGTGCCAATGCAGGCAGAAGCCCAGTACAAAGGGCAGCCTGCAGTGCTGGGAGAAATGCAACGAATGAGTGAGAGGGGAGGAGTGAGCTCAACAGAGCTCTATCGTGACTGCTGTGGATTCCTTTGTGAGCAGAAAAGATGGCAAACACAGGCAGGAGCCCAGATAAAAGGCCAACCCGCAGCACCAGCGAAGGAACAAGCCAGTGAGAGGGAGCGAGCTACCTTAATGGACCTGTGTCAGGACTGCTGCAGATTTCTTTGTGGGCAGAAAAGCCACCAGCAGAGACAAGAGCCCAGTACAAAATGGCAGCCTGCAACGCTAGCAGAAACAAACTGAGCAAGTAAGAGAGGGGAGGACCCACCTCAACGGAGCTCTGTCGGACAGCTGCAGATTTCTTTTGTGGCAGAAAAATCTGCCAACAGAGGCGGAGCCCATTATAAAGGGCAGCCTGCAGCACCAGCAGAAAGAATGAGAGTGAGAGAGGGGAGTGACCCACCTCAACACAGCTCTGTCAGGACAGCTGCAAATTTCTTTGTAGGCAGAAAAATGTGTCAACGCAGGCAGGAGCCCAGTACAAAACAGCAGCCTGCAGCACCCGGAGAAACAAATCGGTAAGTGACTCAGGCCAGTGAGCAAGCTTCAACGACCAACGCAATCACATTCGCTGACAAGTGCTTTGTTTTATTCTGTTACCAGTTCATGATGTTGAATTGCACCCAATCTTACAGAAATGTCTGCTGACACTGTTACAGCCTATTTGATTGCTACCTATACAGCATGTAACCTCTTTTACTGGAATGCTATGTAACCTGTTTATGTAAATTTTGTCTCTGCTCTACTTGACATGGAACCTTTGTAAAGAGCTTTCTGGCTGAAAGGTGTTAATTCCATAATTAAATAAATAAATAAATAATAAATAAATGTATAGGACTGGCTGTCCTGCTCTAACACCCACAACAACTCTGGACATGCTGCTCATTATGGATTCTGAGAATTGCAACAGAACCTACTGCTCTCCTCCTCGCCGAGAAGACTTGTCCCTGGGGCACTTGGTCATCCCCTGACCTCCCTGATGTTCAAACTTATTCTCAAACCTGAGTCACTGGCATCATGGATAGCCTCATTGTCACTGTGCCAGGCAGGCTAGAAATACATTTTTAAATTTTCCCTGAAGTTGGGCTCTACCTCTGCCCTTTTCATGAGGAACTGTGCTACTTTTAACTTGCTATACCTATAGCTGATAGCCTGATACCTTTAATTATGCCAAAGACATTCCATTTTCCCTTCCCTCTAGTAACCCATACTTCTCCTTGCTATTGCCTGAAAAAGTATAGGAGATTATAACTGTTCTGATGGGAAGATATCCAGCATGACATCAATACCCCCAACTGTAAAGGAACTGGACTACAAAAATTGTTCCTTCCCTAAGCTTAATCCGTTAGAGAGTCAAAACCAATTATTTTATTACTGATAGGGCCTCAAATGTTGTGTATTTGCTTTTGGCAACTTGTGACTAAGATCTATTTCAGCTGATGAGGCCTGTTACCTACTCTGCAGTGTTCCCAATCTCAGTAACAGGATTTTCCATACAGCAGAGCCCTGGCTTTTCACTGAGGACATGGATTTTCTCCAGTGTTGGGGGTGACTCTCCCACTCAACCTTCAGTTTCAACAAAATTAGCATTCTGCATCAGGCATTAGTATACATGATGCCTGGTGTGTTGGATATACTGTGTGAGGTGCCTTGTTGCAGTATTCCTATTTCTTACTGCAAATGGGGTGATATCTCCACTAAGGTATTCCAGAGCGGTGCTCTGTGTCATCAGCCTCAGTCTCAGGTTTAGGAGCAGAACCAGATGTGAGTGTAACTGTGACCCTACTGCCAGTAGCAGCAGAGTTCATGGCTACATGTTGTGCTCTGCAGAGGTGGCCAACCTTGCACGGACCTTGTATTTATACATATACATACATATAGACAGACAGGACAGACAGACATACATACAAGACAGTGACCGATAGATGGACATATACATGACAGAAAGATATGTACTCAGAGAGGCATACAGTGTATACATCACAGACAGAGTAACCAGACATATAACATATGTATATAATCATACATACTGGATTGATCCACTGATGGCAGCATCTCTTTCATATGGGGATCTAGTCCACCTGATAGCAGCAGGGTACAGATACAAAAAACTTACACTTATGAAGAATACACAAATCACACCTATCTTTGCAACTGGTTCTGTACCCATTACTACGTTAAAGCTGCTTTGTTATTTGTGTAAAAAATTGAAAGGATTGCTAACAGAAAAACCTGAAAATGAGCATTGCAATTTTTGAGATTTTACTGAAAAGAAAGATGGTCTGCATGCAGTAATATTTCCCAAATTGTTGTCTAAACAGTTTGTAAACGCCAGTGATTCATGAGATTCTGGCTAGATAGGTACCATTCCTGGGATAATGAAAGAGTCTGGTCCAGAGCCCAGGAATGTATCAGTGTGTGTGTGGGGGTGAGGGCTAACTTGTAACAGAAACAGGAGAGCAACTTGTGACTTTGGGAACACATGGTGGAGGAGGAAGGCTGCACATAAGAATTAACTGCAATGTAATAATTGGCAAGTGGTCCTAGTGGGTTATGAAATAGGACTGCATAATTAGATTTATTTCACATTAAAGTTGGATGTTTTCACTATGGATGGTGAGTTCATTACTGAGTTCAAATTAAAATTCTTTATTGTAGGTTTTCATGTATTTTGGGTTTGTTAGTAGTCACTTTTGGGAGCTTATGCTGCTTTAAAGAGCTGCTGATGCCTCAAGAAAAGCTGAAAACTGAAAAACATAATACTTAGGTACAATTCAGCTTGCATTCCATATATATTTTACATATTTCTCCTCCTCATTATTTGTTTCTGAGAAATTTACATAAATACATCATATTTATTCCTTAGAGTTCATCTGCCTCTATAGCTTACTCCATACTTCAAGTCATAATCCTCTGAGGTGGTATCACAGTCTGTTGACTTGGAGTAACTGTGATGTCACAAGCAGTGCATTATGACCTCAGGTAGGGAGAAAGCAATGAAATAGATGACCTCTTCAGGAGCAAATATCTTGTTTTCATGCAGGTGGCCTCAGTGATAAATAATGGAGAGAAATACAGAACTAATGTAAATACAAGCTGAACTATGTCTAAATATTATGTTTTCTAAAGTTCTCCTGAAGGCATCAGTTGCCCTTTAAATAATTGGTTAAGCAATATAAGTTTATTGACTGATCCAAATTTTGGATTAATAAGGGGATCTCAACGTGCATTTTTTGTAATTGATCTAGTTAATTTATTCATGCAGTTGGGTATTTAAAATGAGTCCCATACTGATCATGTCACCCTGACAAAATGATTTTTATCATCAAGCACTGGTTCAGTCAGTCTGCCGTATCTGCACTGTCTTAATTTTGTGCTTTGCCAGACATTTACAGGAACGTGCCCCAGAATCACTGGTTTATGAAGAACTGGTAGCATGATGCTGCTGTAATGACTTTCATCTGTGAACTGCAAGCTCATGTTCCTGAAGTCTTTCTGTGCAAGATGTGAATTTCGACATAGTGCTCAATAAATGGCCAAGTATTTTAACTTTTAAATGGATGTGTTGTATTACTACTTGGGACATGTTGGAGATTGGAATTTGGAGTTTTGTACCACCAATCATGAGTGCTGAGTTAGAGTCCATTTGGATGTTTGGAAGCTGATGTGTACTCCGTGCTGATGCAAATATTAAGAAATCCGGTAAATGCTCGGAAACTCCTGGCCATACTAATTTGTTAACCAGAGGTGCTCTGATGCCAGCCTTAAAGAGAAACAGCTACTAAAGGAGGTGACTGAGTCCTGTATCTAGTAGACTATAATCTGCACTGGAGTATAAAGCCTGCTAGCACTCCTTATGGAGAAAGCTTCAACGTGTGGCCTCATGGACCAGGTACTGTGGATTACTGGCTGCAGCTGTTCTAGAGATGTTTCCCAGGCCCTGCCTCAGCTCCCAGCTAAATGGCAATTTTCTAAAGAAACAATTTATATCATAAGCTACATCATGGGGCTGAGGAACTGACTCCATGTAAAGGATGTTCTTTTTTTGTAACTGTAAATACAGTCTACCACCAGAAACCACTGTCAATTCTTTTAAAATATCAAGTCCTGGTAAAAACAAGCATTTGTCATTGCCTCTGGTTAACAAATTAATATGGCCAGGAGTTTCTGGAGCATTTACGGATTTCTTTAATATTTGCATCAACACGGAGTACACATCAGCTTCCAAACATCCAAATGGACTCTAACTCAGCACTCATGATTGGTGGTACAAAACTCCCAATTCAATCTCCAACATGTCCCAAGTAGTTAAATACAACACATCCAGTTCTTTTTGTTCTTTTCTGTAACATCCATGTTGGTCCAATAAAAGGTATCAAATCATTTGTTTCTGGCTCCATGTAAAGGGAATCTGAGTTTCCTTGTGTGAATTACTGCAGCAACCAAAGTGGTGGGGAGGAATAGTAAACACTTTAATGCATACTGAACTTAAACATGTGGTGGTCTTCCTGGGAACTGGACATTCAAATGTGTATGAAATGCTGAGCTGCCAGATTGTCACAGAAAATATGTGGAAATCTGACATTCTGCTGCATATATCCTCATTTAAAATAAAACAACATTTGTGAAGCTTCTTACAATTTTATAGCCATGTCCAGGACAACTGTGCCATGAATGGCAGAAAATACAAGCAAATGGTAACTGTAAATACAGTCTACCACAGAAACCACTGTCAATTCTTTTCAAATATCAAGTCTGGTAAAACAAGCATTTGTCATTGCGAATGTTGCTTGCTTCTATGTGCTGTTTAGGTATTTGGAAGTCATTGGGTGCAAATATTGAAAATTTACCAAACTTTCGGCGTCGTGGAACTGTAATGCACACTCAATAAAAACAGTCATTGTTAGAAATTTTCACGAAATGTTCAACATAGCCATTTTAAGACCTCTGCTCATGAACAGTGTCAGTGTGATTTTGTTAATGTGTCCCATACATTGAGTTTGCACACCGACTGCGCCATTGTTCGCTACATGGTGAAACACATTTTGGGCAGGATGTGAAAAATGACAGCTGTACTGCTCATAGGAGGTGGTGTAAAATGGCAATGTTGAAAATCTGAGTGGAAATATTGAAAATTCGCAAACCTACGGCGTGTGTGGAGCTGTGCAACGCACACTCGTAAAACAGTCATTTTGTAGAATTCTTTCACCAAATTTCAACATTGCCATTTTAAGATTTCTGCTCATGAACAGTGACACTGTGATTTTCTTAATGTGTCCCATACACTGAGTTCACACACCGACTGCGCCACTGTGCGCGACATGGGCGGAAACATGTTTGGGCAGGATATGAAAATGACAGCTGTACTGCTCGCATGAGGAGGGTGTAAAATATAGCATGTTGAAAATCTGGAGTGAAAATATTGAAAATTTAGAACTTCACGAGCCTGCATAGGAACTGCGAATGCACCGTAAAACAGTCATTTTAGAATTTTTTCACCAAATTTTCAACATAGCCATTTAAGACCTCTGCTCATGAACAGTGTCACTGTGATTTTCTTAATTTGTCCTGTACATTGATTTCAGCATACGACTCGCCATTCTGCACTACAAGGGCGGAAACACATTTTGGTGAGATGTGAAAATGACAGCTGTACTACTCATAAGAAGGTGTGGTAAAATGGCAATGTTGAAAATCTGGAGTGAAAATATTGAAATTTCATGAACTTCTGAGCCTGCGTAGGAACTGTCGCACACTCAGTAAAACAGTCATTTTTGAATTTGGACCATTTCCAACATGGGGTTTTGTGACCCTTCTCATGAATGATATCACTGTCATGGTGGTATTCAGGCTCAAGGGTGATTTTGCAAGTCACTGCACAGTTACTGCGCAAATCACCCTCGGGCCGACAACACCCACGATACAGTGACATTTCATTCATGAGAAGGGTCCTAAAAACCTCATGTTGAAAAATTTGGCACAAAATCTCAAAATGCCTGAGATATGCACAGTTGAACCTCCCTATCTAGCCCATTATACAGCTTACCGGCATTTCCAGTTCAGTGGTCGCTTTGAAAGTGCAGACGGTTCCTGGTCCACCGAAGATCGGTCGCCCAGAGTCAGTGAGGTAAGCATGGGTGAGGTGGGTGGGGAGGCTGGGTGCAGTGGTGGTGCGGGTTGTGGAGGGGTCGAGACGCGTAGCGGCACCGCTTTTGTTTATAGGTTTCAAAAAAGACATCGTCGATATTTGCCACGCTGGGTGGGCCTCAGCGTGGCACAAGGACGGGTTGTTTGTCCGACGGGGATCGGGCACCTGGGCGGCCAAGGACTGATTGCCACGCTGGGGTGGGCTCCCAGCATGGCACCAACTATGGGGGACGACGCAGCTTCAGCCGGCGGGATTGGGCACCGTGGCTACATAGTGCGTGTGGGGAATGCATGCCTGCGTGTGGGGGGAGCTACGCTTCTATCGTGCTCACTGAAGCATAGTCTCTTTCAATCTGAGCGCTACTGCATTTTGGAGCGTGTCATAGACAGCTCCAAAATGCATTAGCTTCCAGGGGCAGCGCCTGCCAGCTCACTGACTGAATTGGAGGAGGAGGTGACACACCTCTGAAATCTCCGATGATGGCACTATGTTTCTTGCATATGTGCAAGCAACATAAAAATGTCACTTCCTAAAAATTTTGTGCAGTTGCATTACATGCCACAATTTAGACTTCATTCAGCTTTGGATCCCAATTATGTTTTTTATTTTAGTTTTATTCAGAAGTATTTTTAAAACAGAAGTTATTACATCATGGTAGCTCATCATATTTATCACAGGATTTCACTGGCAGCTATCCCATTCAATCTGCTCCTAGTATATAGTCTCTTTCTACTGCCTCTTCTCCTTTCTGGTGCATTGCTTCATCACTACCCTTCACATTAGGGCACCCCCTACCACCTGATTAATTTATGGCTCCTCTCGCTGCTGTCCCCGACCTTTCTGAAACCCCCTTCCACACATACAGCAACACAGGCATGCTCATGAGAAAGACCAGCTCCCCATGATCACTGCAGCTGTGAAACATTCCTAGGTTATGTACCCTTTCATTGGCCCTCAGATGATGTTAAACCGGCCTTATTCTTAATCAGCTGCAACCCTCTTAGCTTTACCCTGGTGTACTAGTGGCTGCCACCCTCTGAAATGTTAGTATTGCCTCAACATACTTAGTGCAAAAATCATTCATATCAACTGGCACAAGCAGGAGCACCACCATGTTTGTTTCTCAGCTACATATGTGATAATGCTTCTGTTGTACTGCTCAGGAAATGTAGAATTGGATCCAGGACTCTCAGTGCCACTACAGACACCCGCTGACTATACAAGTTCTAGGGCTGAAATTCATGTCCATTAATATATACAGCTTACTGAACAAAATTGACTTATTAAATACATGTGTGCCCATATCTCCCGGGCATATTATAAATCTCAGAAACATGGCTAAACCCTCCATAGCTAATAGGACAATATTACTAACAAACTGTAATGTATACAGGCTCAATCGACAATCTCACAGGAGGGTCACCTATATGTTAAAAATACATTTTCCTAAACATTAATAACTTCCCAAACCACAAAAGCATAATATAAATGCATGGACATCTTGCTAACCCTATCAAATGCTGAATCAATCAACATTATTGGTTGTTACAGACCACCAAACGGAGGTCTAGGTCTTATACAATTCCTAACTACATTTGCCTAGGCAAATAATAACAAAACAATTGAACTTGGTGACTAAACTTATGTATGACTGGTTATCAACAAAATATTACAGACAGATTGATATAAAATGAGTCCACTCACCCAGACAATAATGTTATATAAAAGGTTTCTTTTTACTCATAAAGAATATTTTCAGTAAAGGGTACATCTGATACACATGATGCAGTATAATAAATGCAAAGCGTTTTGGAAAACTCCCTTCCTCAGTGCTTAGACTGTATCAAGTTAAAACCAATTTCTTGATCCACTCGTTTGTTTTCACAATCTTAAATATCAAGAACATTCCTTATCTTAGGTATAAATCATAATATAGTATATGGTTAGCCTGTATTGTCAATGGATTTCAGCAACTGCTGAAATCTTGTTATAGTACAGTTCAAAGGTCAAAAAAGCTGTTGTACTATCGGCTTGACATCACATCGATAGTACAACAACTTTTACACTTGAACTGTTTCCCGATTAGCTGAAACATCGCACTTTAAAAAAAATATGAGTCAACATGGTTACGCCTACTTAGCGTAACAGCTGGGAGAGCGAGTAAAGATTCTTTGGACACGGACTCTGCCATAATTGGTCCGTGTTTCCAAACATTCAGTTTGTTCTTTTAGTGTTTGTAACAACACTACCTTGGTTCATGTTTGTGGTTGGCACAAGCGGGACAACGGTGAGAATGGAGATACTCAGGTCGGCAGAGCGAGGCAACCAGGACCGGTAGATGCGCAGGTGACTGAAGGTATACAAAAGGTAATGAAATTAGACCTCAACTTGTGAATTAAACTGACCACATTTTTGGGAACCATATACTATATAAAATAATAGATGAGGAATTGTGCACCAACAGGCCGTGTTTCCATCTCGGGTGGTTGATGACATCATAGGGACCTCTTGGGCTTAGCCTCGAAAGGTCTATGATGTCATCAACTTCTATGGAAACACAGCCTTGTTGTGCACAGTTCTATCCATTATTCGTATATGTGGTGTGTGACCTCCTGCTCTCTCTCTCTCTCTCTCTCTGTGAATACTGGAGGTGACCTCCAGTATTACAGCAAGAGCAGGAGGTCACACACCACTCCATCAACAGCAAAAAGAAAAGAAAAGAAGATCCTTAAAAGAACTGACATTATCTCACCAACGGACCGTGAAAATTACCCCCACATTCATTTTTTGATGATGTCTTTAGTAACCACTGTGTCACGGCCTTACTAGGGAGTCATTAAATTTAATTATGAGTCTGACCATCCTTTATATGGAAGTGCTCATTCTCAAAATTCGACATACACACCTACCTTCAGCACCTAGCTAACATCAACTGGAAGGAGTTTTATCTGTCCCTTCAATTCACGAGGCCTATGACATTTTCACATAGGAAGTTACCAGCATCATCAGTAAGCTTGAACTGTATGTTACTCAAAGAACCAAAAGAAAATCTTCCCTTGGTTTATCAAAGAACTGAGAGCGGCCCTGAGAGACAGAGATCAGCTCTGGGCCATAGCAAGATCTATCCAATCTGTTCAAGACTGGGTGAACTTTAAAGGAACTGGTGCACAAAACTTAGCCACACAACTAAATAAACCTTTTATGCATCACATATAAATGAGCCTTACATAACACATCCCACTTCTGGAATTCTGTCAAGAATCTAGAAGAAGGGACATCCTCCCTTACTCCTAAGCAATTACAAAGGGTGCTCAGTTAATATCAGAGAAGCAGCAAATTCGAAGAATTAAACTTTCATTTCGCATTTGTCTGCAATGTCTTTGATGCTGCTGACAAACCCAGCACCCATACATTGCACTGTAACAGCCCTCCAGGCACGATACCTCATAGCTCAGTTCCATTCAAGTTCCAGTAGGTAACTTACAAAGACGTTGAGCACTTACTTCCTAGCATTCAATATCAAAAATGGAACAGGGGCTGATAATATTGGCTCTCTTCTAAAGCTAGGCCTTCCTGTTTTAATGGCACCTATCATGTATCTATTTAATCTTTCAGTCTCTACATGCCAAATTCTCCAACACAGTAAAATGCATATCATTCCCTCTTTAAATCAGGAGACCAAACCCTGGCAAATAATTATTGATCTATCTTTATATTACCAGTGTTAGCAAAATTGTTTAAGAAACTGATCCATGGGCAGTTAAAGACTCATCTAGACTCAAATGTCCTAATTAGCATACATGCAATCTGGATTTACATACAAGCATAGCACTATCTCAGCAATAGTCAAAGTTACAAATCACTGGCTTATAGCCCTGGACCAAAAGAAATGACTGCAGCAATTTTCTTACATTTAAGCAAGGCATTCAACACCGTTGATCACCACATACTATTGAGCAAGCATCTGAGAATTTAAGTCCACACACAATACTCTGGCTTAGAAGTTACCTTACACAAAGATGTCAACAAATAGAAGTGGAAGACTTACCCCCACATGTTTCCATATCCCCAAAGGGTCCCTTAGGGTTCTATTTTAGGACCACTGTTATTGACAATCTATATACAGTAAATGACCTGGGACAGAATATCTCAAGTGCCAGCCTTCATTATTATGCTGATGACACAGTACTTTACACTGCAATTCCAGACCCAGATATCACTTTGCAGTCCCTGCAAAATAATTTTAATATACTACAGTTAAACCTGCATATGTCTAAATTGCTCCTCAATGCATTTAAGACCAAAGTTATGGTCTTTACCAACAAAACTAATTACATCCCCTTTTCAACTTCAATTATTACTTTCAGTAACGAGCCACTTGAATCTGTAGCCTCATTTAAATACTTAGGAATGTGGGTAGACAACAAACTGATGTTTAACATCCATATAGCAGCCTTCTGTAAAAATTACGTCAAAGATTGGGATTCTACTACTGGAACAGACACTGCCTAAGTCATAAAGTTAAGAAGATCCTAGTGTGAGCTACTTCCTCCCTCTTCTTGATTATGGTGATTGTCACAAACCCACTCCTGGGGCCAGATCCACTGAGCTCACAGTGCCCTTCCCTAAGTGTAACCCATGACGGGGGTCAGGAAATACCATCCTCATGTCCTTTTAGAGTGCTCACTGATTTCACAGCTGAACACTCAGCATGAGAACTCAGGCTTCCTCTCTCTGGGTATCGGTAAAATACAGCCTTGAGTCTGTAGCCAGGTGAGAACCTTCCTTGGTTGCTGTGCTGGGAGGAAAACCCAGGTGTTACAAGCTCTTTGGGCTGCTTTCATAACCCTGATTGTGTCTTCTCCCGAGAAGTGCAGGAACCTGATTCAAACCCTCAGACCCTCTTCAGAGACCTTGTGTACTTTTATCCTACTGTAGGGTCCCAGATTCCTTCCAGGATCCTAGTTTCAGTAGTGTGGGGCATCTTAGCATTAAACAGGTGTGATACAGATGAATAAACCTTCCCACAACCTTCACACACACAACAAATCACTCCAGGCAGTAGTATTTAAAATAAAAGCAAGTGATTTTACTGATTACTGAAGTAAGTATCATACAAACATACAGACAAATAATTTAGAGATTTGGTTACAGGATAACTACAAAAAAGTTGGAAAATAAATTCAAAACAAACTAGTGAATTAACTGGATAATTTCTAACTTTTCTGTAGAGAATCAGAGTCCCAAAAAAGTGAGTTTTGCAAAGTCCACATATCCACACAGGTACATTTTTTGAACATCCGGTTACAGGCAAAAATATGAAAACAGACACTTCATTAATTGTTCTACAATGAATGTAATTTATGTTACAAGCTGTGTGCGAGACTTTTATGTTGGGAAAACAAAAAGACCCTTTAGAGTTTGGAACATTTGAGAAGCATAATGAAACAGGACAAGACAAATGCCTTGGTACTGTATGCAATGCAAAAGGGTTAGGCCACACTTTTAAATTTCAAGACCTGGATAAAGTATCATTGAACATTCACTGGAGGTGGGGGTATTTGGATAACAAACTCTTGCAATTAAGTAAAGGTAATATATACTTAAGGATCATGGGAGTAAAGGTCTAAATGCCATGTTTAGCTTAACACCTTTTCTGAAGAAAACTTAAAGAATATCATATCCAGATTCTGTGCTGCTGTTCTATTTATATAGGAAGTCTGCTATTTATTTAGTTTGCTGCTAATCTAATTTTAACCAATGATATTTAGGAACTGTGTATATGAAGTTCTGTCTAGTTATCCTTTGAGGGTGTACCATTAGCTACCTCTTTAAGCACTTTAATAATCACAATGTTAGTCTTTTTAAATAGCAATTAATTTAGCACTGGTGATGTTGGTGGTATTTACATGTATGACTATGATGTGCTATATTTATTGGACTCTGGCTCTTTAAGAAGGTTCTTTATAAGAATGCAATAGTTCCTTAGGTAGCTAAGCCTTGCAAAGCGTCACAGTGATGGGAAACATCAGTGTTTATGTATCGTGTGCTGTGATCTATGAGTTGTTTTAACTTTTGAATAAATGGCTTTTAACTAGACCTAATGTCTGAAGTTTATCTTTGGTCAGTGCACTGAGTGACCCCACTCCTGTGCCTTTGGAGTTTTAAAGTCTCTCTTTCTCTGCTATGTCTCAGACTCCCAGTTTTTCTTGTAGTAGTCTTCAGTGTGTTTGGCAGTCTTCCGTGTGTCAGGAAATTTGGCTTCTTTCCAGAGTCTCTGTTTAAGAGGCTTATATAGCTCTTTTCTGCAGTCTGCAAAACTGGCCTGTGATTGGCTTGGGGCCTTAACATTTCCAGGCCCAACCATTCATCTCTAGGCCAGCAGGGTCTCTCTTGCTCTTTCCAAATTGCAAGTGAACCAAAATTATCAGTATTTTGATTTCCTGCAGTCTCAGCTCCCTGGCTGGCTTTGATCTACACTACCCTCCTGACACTATTAAAATGGAAATAGATTATGGCAGTTGATACAGAATTTAACAATAGCTTCCTAGACTGGGTATCTGCAGAACCCTGCTATAAAACGATTTCTCTTTGAAATTAAAAGTGTTATAACCAGAGAGACAGCCTTCCATCTCTTGTCATTTATGGAATATTCCTCTTTGATAAGCTACTGGGAAATTCCAATCTCCTATTGAAATATAACTCCTGTTTACCTCCAAACAAGCCTGTGTCCTAGGCAAAGGGAGATGTCAGACACTGAAATACACATAAACTCTTCCTTGCAGAAAAATGGGCATATTCTCTGACAAACCTTAGGTCCTGGCCTTTTAAACATAATAAAATACAGATACATATGACAGCAAGATGACTGCATGGCCAATTCGAATCAGTGATATCTTACATGGAAGCACATCAAGCTCAAACTTGAGCTGCTTGGGTGTCCTCTACTACAGAACACTTTGTTGTGTCTGCGAGCTGCCATCTACTATGCACCACTGCTTACTATACAATAAATTAGGCTAGAACATCCCTGCACCTCAGAAGGCAATGGTATCTTATTCACTGGACTTTTCAAAGATTTGAGTAATTCACTCCATCAATATATTTCCTCCCTTTTGTGCAGGTCCCAAGACCATTATTCCCTTTGATTGTACAATGTCCTCATGCTAGATGTCACCAGGCATTTACAAAGTTGGAAAGATGGCCTTCTGTTGGGCTGCCTCCAAAGCCTGGAATGCAATGCAGACTACTCTTATTTACTTCCTCTGGTTAGTCCCTGGCATTTCCATGATCTCCTTAATAAGCATTACACAGAAAAGTGTAGCTGTCGTTAGAACTGTTATGTTGTCTCACTGTAACGTTTACATTAGCCTGTTTTAGTTATTAGATAGCTTTACTTACTTATGTATCTTAATGAAACCTTCTTTTCTCATTGTATATTGTACTTTGTCTTATGTACCTTATATTTGTATTCTACGGATATGTATTATACCTCATTATATTGTACTTGCACCCATATCTTATGTATCCCCAGTATTTTCTGGGCAATTAATTCATTGTAATTGTTTGTAATTTATCATTTTTCACATTGTCCTCTGCAGGACTCCCTTGTAAATGAGCTTTGCTCAATGGGGCTTTCCTAGTAAAACAAACAAACAATACTCCACACTTTCATAATATAGAGGAGGAGTACTGCTCTACGGCATAGTTCTCTGTATTGCTGTCAAGTAATGCCCAATAACAATTCTAAAGCTAAATAAGCCTCCTGTGCCATAACTTCAGACTAATTGGTAAGGGTACTCCAAAAAGATATTGAAGGACCATCTAGTGGGCGTGACAGTCCAAATACACAGATAAGCTACCTAAAGGAGAAAACATATTAAGCAACCATCAATACTAATCCCACACATAACTTCCCCGACCAAGACAGTAAAATTGGCAACTCAGAACAGATGGTTACTGATACTGACCATAATTTTAATGTTGAAATAGCCTCTCATGAGGTCCGGTGTACGTAATCCTGAAAGACCTTTAACTGCATTGATTCATTTTACCAAAGCACAGTCATATTACAGTCCCCTATTCCCCTACACACTCCTAAGGAGAAGAAGGTCTCCATGTGGCAGCAACTGTTTTGCCACCAAAGTTTATGCTTCAAATGTATAAAGTTTTGAAGTCCCAAAGTCATGGCCACTGATGTTTGGGGCAAAACCACCCCATTGCTAACTAATTAATTGAGTACACTGACATAAAATCCTGGGTTAATTTTAATAGTACAGAAAATGTACAGATATATAACAGAGATTGAATCAATTATTCTTCTCATTTTGCTCTGAATCGTAGAGGTTCCTCTCTGGCTCAGAAGTCTTTCTTGATCTTATCCTCCAGTTTAAATAAATACCTGCCTGCTGTTTCTTGCTGCAACTAATGATGGGGCTGCTATTTTAATCGTTGCTCAGCTTGATTCACACATATTCTTTGTACAGATTTTCTCTGCTACTATTTTTCTGCTGCTATTCATTTTACTGTATTGGAACTCAGTGTGCCATTGTAGTGTGGATTTTATATGCTGCAACTAGTCGTGCTTTAAGAGTGGGGAGTGTTGCCGTGACTGTGTGCTGTCCGGAGAGGACTGATCTAAATGAATAACTACCTGCTGTTTTCTTGCTGCAACTAATAACTGTGCTGCTATTTTAAAGTGTTACTCAGCCTGCTTTGCACACATTTCCCCTGCTGCTATCTGAAAGAATTACAGCTACTTTACAAGTGATCCATTGGTCCCAGCTGTTCACATTGTGCTGAGTGTTGTTGTTAGTTGCCATAGCAACTACATATATGCATTGCCATCCTTAAATTAGCTAGCCACACCCCCTTCCCGATTGGTGGTGGCAGCCCAGTCTGGAGTGAATTAGGGGTTCAAATCCAGCTACTGTTTTAGATGCAGAGGCTTGTGGCAGTGCGGCCAAGTGCAAAGGAGTCTGGGAGTTCCTGGGCAGTTGTGGGTGCGTGGTGAACTTATTATTTAAAAGTGTGATAAAATACTGAGGTTATCATCTAGGGGTCAAGATGCGATGCCTGGGTGTCTGTATTTTATGGGTCTGTTTACTTGTGAGTGGGTTGTTTTGTAGCAATAGTTTGGTATTAATTAAAGGTACAGACAGGGAGGGGGACAGTTTATTGTTGGAGATTATGCTATCTCTAATATTATGGTGGGCTTGGTCCCTAGGATAGAACTCCTGCACCAATTGCTCATAATAGATTTGAAATTAGACTTTGTGGATATTAGGGGTGTCACTGTTCAGTGAATTACTCGGTCTCTTATACATAAAATTTGTCTTGCATTCAGACTTGCTCTACTGATGCTTACAGCAGGTGACATCGAACATGAATCCTGGACCCCACTTGTTAACACTTTTGTTGGTCCTCATGGCATGTCCCAAACCTCTTCTTTTGCTGATAGTCATGGTTTAAAATTCTTCATTTAAATGTTCAGAGTTTGATCCCTAAGATTGCTGACATTGAACAGTTAATTGTTTGCTATAAACCAATGTTATAGCACTCTCGGAGACATAGTTAAAACCTGTGGTCCCTGATAGTGCATGTAGTATATCTAGTTTCAACTAATTTGTGCTGATCGGAAGGGAAAGAAAAAGGTGGGGGTGTACTGATTTATTATGAAGACCATTTGCAAATTAACATTCTTGGGTCAAGTTGTAGTGAGGAATGCTCCACTGTTTGGCTGTCATTACAGTTTGTTCTGGGAGGTAAAATATTCTTACTGTTGGTTGTTTATACAATCCCCTCAGTGTGGGCAAGGTAGCTTAAATAAGTATCCTGAGGTGGCTGCCCTGTATATCCAGAAATATTATTCAGTTATTTTAGGGGCTATAATTTAAACTGGTTCTTAAGGGATAGTCTAGGTTTGTAATCCTTTCTCCGATCATATGAGTTAGTTCAATGCATCAATGAGCCTACTCATTTAAGTTCCTTACTTTAATTCATTCTATATTAGACTGGGTTCTAACAAATAATATAAGAAGAATGGTCAAGTTTGGAGTGTTGGCTGGCTCTGTGAATAATCCACATGGCAACATACTGTGTGATTAATTTCAGATACCCCAATCCCTTCCTTGTTTAACTCAATCTAGTTCTTTTAGAAATGTTAATTGTGACGAGTTATATTTTTGTTTGTCTTCCATTGACTGGTCTTTTGGAGAGGATTCCTGATGTTGATTTAGCATTGGATTATTTTACATACAACTTCTTCCAATTCAAGATGTTTTATTTCCTATTCATACCCTAAGACATAGAAATCCCAAAGGCTGGTTTTCACCAATCATTTAATTAAGGAAAGAAACTCAGCCTGGATAGAATATAAAAATCATCCCAGTGTAATGACTATGAAAAACATATCGAGACTCAGGCATTTGGTATCAAGTACAGTGAGAAAACTAAAAAGATTTTTACAAAAATCAGTTTGAATCCAGTTGGTTAAATCCAAAGAAATTCTGGGATAACATTAAGATCTTAATATTTCCTAAAGTTAGATCTAATATTCAAAAGGTTACCATTGATGAAGTAGATATAACTGATCCTATAAAAATTGTTAATCTTTGAAATAATAAATGCTCAGACATGTCAGTTTCATTAATGTTCTTCAGTTTGGAACAAGTAATATAAAAGTTCAGAAACCCTGATAAATCAACCATTGTTTATGTTTAAAGAGATTACTCAATTGGGAAATTTTGAATCTTTTTAAAATCATTCTGAATAGATTCTCAGATTGTGGGGGTGGGTAAGATGGTCGTTTCTGGAAGCTGCTTTCATTTATCATTAATCCTTTAACTTACATTTTAATGTGTCCTTAGTTACTTGTCAGTTTCCTACAGATTGGAAAAAAGCAAGGAGTGCCCCAATTCTAAGAAAACAAATGCAGTTATACTAGAATACTTCTGACCAATTTCTATTCTAAACCCCTTAGTAAAATACTTGAGAAGGCTGTTGCTCATCAGATTAATGACTGCTTGACTACTTTTGGTATATTGGCAAACCAACAACATGGTTTTGTCAATATCATGGAAATGGGACTGCCTTGGTCAGGGTTCACGAACACCATCCTTGGGGGGGTGATAAGGGGCAGTTAACCAGGGCGGTGTTCATGGACCTGACCAGGGCATTCAATTTGATCGATCATAATTTCCTTGTTCTAAACTGAAGAACATTAGGTTCTCTGAGGCTGCTGTGTCATAGATTGGGGCTTATTTGTCAAATCGATGCCAATTTGTTCAAATTGGAAAATGCTGTTTCGAATGTATCCCGAATATCTTGTGGTGTTCCTCAGAGGTCCATATTGGGCCCCTTATTGTTTTCCTTATTTATCAATCAACTCCCTCAATTATGTTCTTTTAGTGATTCTATTTTGTATGCAGATGATTTGATAATTTTTCCCAATCCAAGTCAGTATCTGAATTGTCTTTAGCTCTAGAGAATAATTTGGGGAAATATGTTCATGATTTACAAAAAATCTAATGGTGTTAAATAAAAAAGAAAAACTAAGACAATGCTTTTGGTATGCCATCCATGCTTAGAGACAATTCTGGGTTAGTCTTGCATGATCATCTCTGGTTCTTGATCGAACAGGTTAATCAGTTCAGATATTTAGGTGTTCTTTCAGATCCCAGGTTAACTTTTTCTTTATGAGTACAGTCTGTTGTTAGAACTATTAACCAAAAATTAGGTTTATGTTATAAATTCAAATCATATTTTACAGTAGAGATTAGAAAGGCAGGAATGGTCAGAGCACCAGGACTGGCTTTATGGTGCTTCAAGCTAAAAGTACTGAAGCAAACACAAGGCACCCATAGGCACAGATAAGCACCAGGACTAAAATATATTTTGCAAGTCATGGTTTAATACATTAAAATGCATCCTTTATGAAACTTGATATGTCAGAACTTAGATTCTAAATATTCAGACTCATTTGGAGGTCTACTAAAAATTGCCCATGATACAAATTATGAATCGTATGAGGATATGGTGTTACAAAATAGTTTAGCAAGGACATGGAATAAGTTACCTTGCCAAATGATTGCAATCTCTGACCAGTATATTTTAAATTGGAATTGTATAATTATTTAAATGTTTGTTGTAGTTGTTTTAGGTAATTGTGATTTTGTACTTAATTTGTATTGTCTTGTCTTTTTGTAAATTTTACAGGTATTTGTTGTAAATAGGGATTTTTCCCAATCAGATTAACCTGTATAAAAATAAATTTTAAACAAACAAAACAAACAAACAAGTCCTTTCATTTTGTTCTGAAAGGGATGAATTTAACATCAAGTGCAATGAACAGGTCAGACACCTCAAGGATAGAGGCTATAGCAATAGGAGTATTGTGAATGCATTGGCTAGTACCAATGAAATGGAAGATACAAGCTCTCACCTATAAAGAACACAGAAGAATGTTCACCTGTGCCCTTTATAACTACTTATTCCTAAAAAGCTGACAGTGTGAGGGATATAATAACCAGCAACTGGTCAATTTTACTACTTGAACCTAAACTCAAAAATGTAGTCAGGGAAGGGCCCAGAGTAGGCTATCGAAGATGTAAAACACTGCAAGACATGGTAGTGTCTAGCATTTTGCCAGGCCCAGAACCTATCAGACGCTCGTCCCCCAAGCGCACATAGATGTGGCAGATGTATGTACTGTAGTTATATCGCACTGGGCCTTACATTCCCTCATCCAAGAATAGGAAGTGAGGTAAAACAAAGCACTTTATCAAATGTGATACAAAGAGGTTGTGCACCTGTTGCTTTCTGCTTCTTCTATATAGAGCCATACAACACATAGTTTAAAACTAGAACCGGGGAATACATTTGCACACTATACAGAGGTGATGACACATGCTATAGTTAAACATACAAAGGTTCATATAAAGGTGTTTGGGAACAAAGAGGACCAAAATGGCCCATTACTGCTCCCATCAAGAAACCCTTAATAGCATATATTTCACTTTCCATTATATAGTTATCCAAACAGTTTTGAATTGAGTCCTGGTCTCAGAGCATGTAAGATCCTCTGACAGCCCATTCCAGGGGTCACACTCTCTGACTGAAGAAAGCTCTCCTTCTATTAGTGTTGTATTTTATCTGTGTGAGCTGAGTAGTGCCCCTGGTTCCATTAGTGTCATTTTTGAATTGGAGATTTAGTTCATTGAGTAAATAATCATCCCTCATTATATCATAGCATAATAGCAAATCCCCTAACTCTTCTTGTCTCAAGTGACATGAGCCTTAGCTATTTCAATCTTTCTTCATAAGGCACATTTTAATGTATATATCATTTTGATTGCTTGTCTTTGGACTTTTCTATATTTGCTACTGCACACTTTAGATATGTGACCCCACACTGGGGCCCCATAATCCAGAATAGGTCTAACATACATCCTGTACAAAGGCATAATCACCTCCTTACTGCAACTCTTGAATTTTCTCTTAATATTCCATAACACATGTTTTGCTTTTACAATCTGTTTATTTACATGACAGCTACATGCTAGTTTGTGATCAATCATTATTCCCAAGTCTTTTTCCTCCTCGATTTACGAAATGCCTTACCAGTTATGTAATAGTTATGCAAGTTGTTTTGAATCCCCAGATGAATTACACAGCATTTTTCTGTGTTAAACATCATACCCTAGAAGATGCCCAGTCACAGATACAATCTAAGTCTGCCTGTAGGCCTCTAGCTCCCTCTGGGTGTGTCATCACCCTAGCTAATTTAGCATCATCTGCATGTTTACTAATCCAGCCACTTCCTCCTTACCCATACTAGACATAAAGACCTTAAAGAGTACAGGTCACAGGACCGTCCCCTGTGGAACCCCACTAGTGACACCCACCCTGTCAGAGTAAAATCCATTTATACACACCCTCTGAGTCCTATCACAAAACCAGTCTCTGATCCAACATACCACTCTGTGGTCTAAGTTGGTGTCAAGTAAACTACGAAGGATTTGCTGGTGGGGGACTTTATCAAGCACCTTCACCAGATTCAAGTAGATGCAATCCACATCCTGCCTGTTATCCAGTGCTTGGATATTTTTTCCTAAAAGCAGAGCATACTAGTCACACATGATCTCCTGTGACAAACCCGTGCTGCTAGCTATCCATCCTGTCTGGTTTCCTCAAAGTGGGCATCTAGTACGTCTTTTAGTATAGATTCCATTAGTTTCTCTGGCACCGAGGTCAAACTAATGGGTCTATAGTTGGTACAATCAGCCATATCACCCTTCTTATGAATTGGTACCATGTTTGCCTCAGCTAATCCTTAGGGACAGTCCCACATAGAAGTGAGTTATTAAATAATATAGTTAGAATTGCTGCAATGTGGAGCAAAATATATGCATCCTAATTGAAATGTTGTCAGGTCCTGCTGAGTTTGTATTTTTTTTTTTTTTTTTTACAGCTATGTGCTTTCTCCAACCTGATACCGGTAGCTAGATCTGAGGCTCCTGGGGCCTAGCACCTGTGTAACCTACTGTCCCTTACCAACTCCTCCATCCTCTCCGTTCCTCTGAGGAGGGCCTCCTAGTGGTTCCCAGGATTTGGCTGAAGTCATCTGACAAGCAAGCTTTTACAGTAGCCAGCCTAGCCCTGTGGAATGTGCTCCCAAGATCTTTGAGGAGGCCTTTTCATTGGAAGCCTTTAAGAGGAGTCTGAAGTCCCATCTATTCAAAGAGGCTTTTTCCTTATACTAATTTTACTGGCAATGTTTTGTTTATATCTTTTTAATTTTTTTAGTTTTACTAATTTAAATTTGGTATATTTTATGACCTGTTATTTATTTTTACATTGCTGTATATTACAGTTCAGCATCATGAGCCTCTGGGGATGGGAGCCTTGGAAATAAAATTTAATTATGTTCGGTTCCAGCAGCACAGTTCTTATCCATCAAATGCTTTTCTTCTTAGCCACATGACAAGGCTGAGGTTGGGGAAGAGATGCAATTGTTCCCTGGACTCTAGATGGAGCTGCCCAGTGCTCGTGTGGCCATCAAGAGTTGGTCTCTCTCTCCACGATGGATGGGGTCCCCAGAAGATGGGTCCTAGATCTAGCCATGTGTTTGCCACCTTCAAGGTGTGATCCTGTATACCTTCAGGGACTGTGGTCAGTCAGTCCTACAGCCCCAGTTTCTCCATCAGTAGGATCTGCAAGGAAGGCCATCAGGTCTACCCTTCACTGTCCTCTGGAAGCCCTAGCAATTGGAGATTACCTTCTGGGCTAGAGTTCCGAAATGTTCCAAACAGAACCACAAGTGTTTGTTCTCCTAGACCAACTTTGTTATCATCAGCATTACTTTTTTGGCAGTTATCTGCAGTCTCATTTAGGGCTCCCTCTTCCAAATAAATCCTCATTTTCCAGACATTGGACCCTGCCATTGAAAGAGTAAATCTTTGGTTCCAGGCTCTGCATATGGAGATCCAGAGCCCTGACTGCAATAAAGACCTTCTAAAGGTGCAGCTCACTCAATCCTGCAGCCTCTGTTGCTGCTGCAGGCCCCTCAGTTCCAGGGCCTCCCTGTTTCTTCCACCATCTCCAGCTGCTGTCATTTTCTGTCATACCATTTCACTAAAGCACTCTGTGACATGAATGTGACCAGATTAATGTTATCTCTTTTTGTTAGTGTAATTATGTTTTGTTTATACTTATTTTCATATAGATTCGTGCTGTTTGGAATTACATACAGCATACAAAATGGACACCAGGTTGTGACCTGGGTGCAGTGTAAATCCCAGGCTGGAGCCAGAATTAGCACTAGACCTGGTGCTGCCAGGGTGTGTATCAGAAAAGTCCAAATCTGACATGTTCTGCTGTGGTCCAATCAGTCATTATTAGATTAGAAATTAGATTGAGGAAGTCACCATTAAAATATATATATATATATATATATATATGAAGAGAATCACCTATAATTCCAAATAAAACTGACATGCAAAAATTAGTTTCTCAAATTCCTAAAACCAATAAGCAATAATATTAAGATATGACATATTTAGTGTAATAACAAAGGAACATTATTTTTCATTTTGCAACATCAGCAAGCAAAATAATGATCTCTTGTGCACACTGTAATCTGCCTTTCTGTCATAATGACAATAAATAACAATAATGGGTAGTGTGTGTTTCATGCAGTAACAATGAACAATAACCAATATGTTTTCTCATACTCCTAAAAGCAGCAAGCACAAATAGTTATCTTGTGCGCATATTATAATCTTCCATTTTGCATCATAAAGCAGTTTTCTTGCCTAGGCCTAGCTAAAGAAATACTTCCCCAAAGCAGTCTTTCCTGGCTTGTAGCCTATGGCCACTGTAATCTTGACATGGGAGGGCTGAAGTATTACAGAAACTTTGAGCTGATCATTTTTCTTACCCGTTCCTCTGCCTGTTTGGGTGTCTGTGCCCCATAATGTTTGTTTGTGATGCATTGTCTGTGTCTGTCATGTTCTGAGCCATCATGCAATGTCTAGCTGAGACCTGCTGGACTCACTCAGATGGTAGCCATGTTCTTAGCTTGCCCGATTGTCCTGTCTCTACCCTAAAACTCCCTTCTTATAGTGTTGGTCTCCGGTTAGAATTTTCCAGAGAACCAAAAAGAATGTTCTAGGTGATGGTTTTGCCAAGAAATGTTCTCGTATATTCTGGTAATTTCCAGTTAGATACAAACATAAAGCGTGGCTTCTCATTTCTGGTGAACAGCAGGTTGTGAATTGGAGTGTGATAGCTGCTGATGAGACTCTGTAGCTATCTTAGGCACTGGGAAATCGCTGTGGCTGACAGTAACTTGACTTAGCTGTCAACTTTCTTTCCATCAGAGGTGCAAAATATTACCTCGCTTGCACCAGGTCCTCAGCTCGGCCTCTCAGGCATGAGTCATTTTGGCTGTTGTCAGCTTGGCCTTTCAGGCACAAATCCTTTTGGCTGTTGTTTTCCTTGGATGCCTTTGCTTGATTTTCCAGATCCATAGGTCGGGCTACTCATCACATTGTCACATGTCCCAGCAGCTCTCATGGGAAAGTTCAAGAGGCAAACAACTCCCAAATGGGACAGTGAGAAGTGTCCCACAAATCCTGTGGAGGTAGGATGCAATAAAATAATAAAACAGATGTGAGGAAGGGCTAAGTGGGAAAAGACAATCTGGCCTGAAGATGTGAACACACACACACATACACCACACACACACAATGATGGTGGGAAATATTGGAGGGACAGTTGCTCCAGGAGATGTCCCCACCTACAGTCCTGAGCACATAAATTGAGGTTGGACCCCAACTCACTCTCTCTGACTTCCTACATCATGTGAAGAGGACAGAGGGCCCTGCCCCATAACTAGCTTATCCATGTGAGGGAAGAACAGTCTAGGTGAGTGTTCTTTCAAGTCAGCTGGCAGGTGAATATAGACTCTAGTGTGAGATTAGATCTGGAGATTATTCTAACAGTCATCTGTCTGCTTAACTGCATCATTTTCCTTTCCTGTAAGTATGTAATTTTTTCATTGCCGTACATATCCTGGTTGTAAATACCCATAGTATCTAGTAGAAAAGAATCTGTTTTATAGACCCTGTGACTGAGCCTCATTATGGAAAAAAGGAAAAATAATATTTCTGCTGGCAAGATAAAATTCTTTGTTTAAGTTCACCATCCAGAGGAGAGTCACGTGATGGCAGCCTGACGGAGGTGCCCTGCATCGCTCCCCAAGCTCCCACCCATTAAAAGTAGCTTTTGGTCACTAACCTGAACAAAATGTTCGCCAATTAATAACCTTGCTTGTTGGTAAATAGAAGAAAGTCTCTTGGTCTTGCTCCTTGTGAGAATGGAGGCAGAAATGCACAATTCTCTCCCTGACACCTCCGCTGACCACTCCGACCCAAGATAAAAGCTCCAAGTGGGTAAACCTCAATAAACCAGGCCTGCAGCAAAGTAATCCCCAGGCCGACTCGTGGAGGATAAGTTCCTGGAAGGACTGGCTCTCCTCAAAGACATGCTTAGTACGCTAGCTCAAAATTTCCAATCTATGCAAACTAATTCAGAGCAGCTTGTCAAGCACATCGGATATTGAAACCAGGATCTCCTCACTGGATGATTAGTGAGCCCACCACCAACAGACATTGCATTCCTCCATCACAGACTTAAGGGTATGGAGGAAAAACTCAAAGACCTTGAGGGTCATTCCGCAGGAACAATCTCTTTCTACTTGGCCTGCCAGAGAAGGAGGAAGAAGCAGATGTTATATCCTTTGTCCAAAAAGTATGTACCAAAATTGCGGGTCCCTCTCAAATTCTACCACCTACATTGTGGGAGGGCCACAGATTGCTCCAGCTGATGCCCTCCAGGATCCCCTCCAGACCTCTAATCTGTTGGCTCCTGAACTATAGGGATAAACAATATATTATGGAGAAAACAAGAGAACTGAATGAAGTTCTTTGGGAAGGAAAACACCTCTGTATAATACAGAATCTTCCATATTCTGTATGCCAGAAAAGAGATAAGCTGTACCCAGTTGTTTCAAACTCAAAGCGTGTGAACCCTGGTACACAGCCTGAAAGGCTCCATCTAGCAGTTGGTCATTTGTATTGCAAGCGGAGACTTTTCATTGTGTATTCCTGTGCTGGATACTATCAACAGGTGTATCAAGTGAAGGAGGACATTCTTTTCTTTTCTGTTCCTCTTTAATTTAAGGGTCATAACAGCTTCGGGAGGTTTCCTTTCATGTTTATTTGTTGGTGACCAGGACAATTCTCAGTAACTTTTCATGTAATCTCCAGTGCAGTGCAAGAACCCTTATAAGATGAGTTATGACTGGCTTTATGTTTGGTCACCATGTGCAACAACCATAAGCAGGGTTTTCTTTTTCCTTTGGTCAATATCCTCCTTCAGACCATTAATCATCAACAGTTTAATTCTGTTTTAGTAGTAAGGTTACTTGTGGTATCAGTTTAAAGCTTTCATTACTACCTCATTGTTTTGACAGAATTATAACTGTGTTTAACAATACAGAATTCTCTTCAGTGGGTGGGGGAGAGGCAAGCGCTACAGGAAGCATATTCATATCATGATCTGAAGGTCTTTGGGGAGTAGGTTGTTAGAACTGGGAATATAGTTTTTCTTCTTGTGGTATTTTGTTGGTAGGGGAGGGTGAGGTGGATGGGAGGACACAGGGAACCACAGAGGTACTTTATTTTCTATGGATCCTTTTGCTATACAGGTGTACTTTCAATGCTTTTACTGTTATCCCTTTACTTTCTCTTTCTACTAAACCACAATGGGTGCAAAATGTATTTCATGGAATATTAAATCGACCTGCTCCAGGATGAAATGCTACCAGATCTTACATCACTTACAGTTATTACAATATCAGGTAGCCTTTCTCCAGCAGACACATCTCCTCTCTTCAGAAGGGTTTCTCTTTTGAAGGCAGCGATTGGTCAGGTCTTCGCATCCGGTGACTCCGGAGTCAAAGGAGTGTTGCTTTCTAATATTTAGAGGGACAAGATTTCAAATGAAACAAAGCATAGAAGACCCTGTGGCCATTATATTCTAGTGCATGGAGTACTGGACCACTCTGAGGTCATCCTGGGGTGTGTGTATATGGTCCCAACATAGACTCTCCAGAATTATTTTTGGACCTTTTGACCAGGCTGGCCCAATTTACCCACATACCAGTCATTCTGGCTGGAGACTGAAACTTAGTACTAAATCAGACCTGGACAAGTTAGGTTGGAGGGTCCCTGGGCTCTCCCGCCCAGCGGTCTTTTATGAGCTGATTGACATGGCGGAGTCTCTGCAACCCTTGGAGTGGTAGAGAGTCACCAGTGCAGGCAAGGCAGAAAGGGATGTGAAGATGAAAGAAAAGCAGTAGGTGAGGAGGGCAAGAGTAACAGGCAGTCACAAGGGATAGAGATATAAATCAAGGATGAAAGGGATGGGAACTAGGGAAAGTGCAGTTGGAGTAGATAAAAGCTTGGAGTAGAGCTGATGAGAGAATATAGCACCTGGATGAAGGGTTAGAGTGACAGACAGATCAGGTAAACAAAAGATTAGAGAAACAATGTAGGAGATTAAAAGCAAAGGCACAAATAATAATAGGACTTTTAGTTAAATGGCAGACTGAGTAAAATATAGTTTCAGCAATAGCTACAGCTAAATACGTGAGCAGGGCAGCAAGCTAGGCTGAACAGCTATACATGTTGTGGAAAAGTTATACTAAATCAAAGATAAAACAAGCATTTGTCAATGCCGAATGTTTGCTTGCTGGTATTAGCATTGGAAGTGCATGAGTTAGACAGATGCAGAATAGGAAGTGCAGTGAAGTACTACAGTGGCAATAATGGTTATCACCCCAAGTACCTGGTGTGGGCTACAACCCACAACCTTCAATCTTCTGGCCCCAGAGGCAAGCGTGTTACCTACTGAGTCACTAACCCTGCATGTACAAGTTAAGCTGGGTGTCTTATTTCACAGCCATTGGTGGGGGGCTGCAGAGGTATCACTGCAAGTTGTGAGAATCAGCAAAGAAAATTCCACTTGAAGAGGCAAACCTCAGTTCTCAAAAGTAACTGATTTCAGGTCCAGCTAGGAAGGCAATGTGATCATGTTGTTCAAGCTGTAGTGGGAACCAATGCAATCTCGTACTAAACAGTGCTGGAAGGCTCCACAGACAAGCACCTCTCCACTCCTGCTTTACATTCCCACACTTATTTTCAGAGTCAGTCGGTACATTTCTCCCTTTAACATGAGCGCTTTGCTGAGCTCACCTCTGCTAGCCTGTCAACTACACCACATGTTGTGAGGAACAAGGCAACCTCATATGCAACAGTGGTGGGAAGCTCCAGGCAAACATCTCTGCCATTCCAGCTGCTTTTATCTATCTCCCCTCCCGTTATTTTCTGAAGTGGAGGTACTGGGAATCGAAATTGGTGTGTAAAGAGAAGCCACAACCATCTGCACACAAACCTAACTCAGAGCATACAGTTAAAGGAGACCCTACCCTAGCTACAGTTACAAATAGGGCTTTTCAGTTTTCCCGACTTCCACGCCCTTGGCAACTGCTTGTGTCTTACTCTGTTACGAAGATAAACACTAGCACAAACTCCCTTTTGTTAGAAATTATCCGATAGAAAAGTAGAAAATGAGAAAAAGAAAAATGTTTTGTATAGAAAACAAGATTTGAAAGTTGAACAGCCACAGGCTCAAATCCTCCCAGAGCCATTTAAAACTAAAGAAAGTGTTGTAATAATGTTCATACAATTGTTGCTACTTAGAGGATAAACTGAATGAACTCCACCCCTGAGGAAGACCACACCCTGGTCGAAGCACTGGGGAGTGCATTTGGGAATGGAGACTTTGATTCCACAAGGAGAAAGCAGCTGTGTGGAAATCATACAACAAACCGAGTATTGTTTAAAAGTAACTGGTGACTTTTCATTTCTTGCACCAAGAGAGTGCAGAGCCACTTTGGACTCTGTTACAGAGCATGACCAGTAACTCTGAATTAAAATTACTTATCACGATTTGAACCAATCAGCACTCAGAGAAGCAGAGCCTCTTATACTGCACACAGCTGTCATCTCGTGTGGCAATGTTAGCAGCTTTCTACTTCAGAGGCAGAGCATTTCATCCATTTTATTTAATTAAAATAACAGAACACAAAGAAGGTTCCCAGTCTTTCTACACATGCACAGCACCAGGACAAGCTGCGGAGTGCCCTGTATGCAGGATGTTCACCACCATGGCATCCGCAAGGATGTGCCCCTCCACATACAATCTGTCCATGTGAGTGGCTGCAGGGTGAGTAGGAGAGGCCAGATCTGGAGGTGTGGGCAGGCATGCACCTGATACCCAACTCAATTTCCACAGCATGGAGGACCAGCCAGTACATCTAACTAGAGGCATTAGTGACTACATACCCCATTCCATCTAGTGACAAATATGGATTTTGGGTCTGATTGGTCCTCCCCTCCAGCTAAGAGCCTCCTCAGTGGGGTTGGGGTACCACCAGCAATGGCCAGTTTCCAGTGGGGATAAGGCAGTCCTGAAGGACTGCCAAATCCCAACATGCTCTGCTTCCTGTCCTGGTAGGGATCTACTGCCGGACCAGCGCAGGCATCCAACTGGATGCCCATTGTCTGGATACACTCCCACCCCCAGCGTGTGGCTCCACACCAGCAGAGCATAGATGCCTGGGGTTGAGGATGCTGTCCAGTTTGGATGGGAATCAGGGTACAGGGCCATGGCACTCTCAATTCAGTGTATCCTGGTCACCTATGTGGATCAGGCCCTTAGTTTGTTTCACACACAGCACTCTTGCTGTTGTACCGTGCTGCTGTGCTCTTGCAGACTGAAAGGAAATGACTTGGCCAGTGGCAGAGAACACAACGTATAACAGCAAGAGTGCTTTTGAGAAAAGAAAAAAGACATAGAAAAGAATATAGTTGCAGGATTCATCAGAAAAATGTTTAAGTAAAATAAAGTATGGAAGGGTTAATCAAAATGATTGAGGTGTCGTTTTGATGGAGTATTATGGACTGAAGTTATTTTCTTTAAAAGAAATTCCTGTAATACACAGCTGTAATGTCTGAGATGTCTATAGCATAAACATCAGCTTTACTTCATGGCCTTCTCACCCAAAGTACACGAGATGACACCCTTATACAATAAGAGCCATCTTGCATGCTTTATATAAACATGTTTATTCCATGGGAGGATGAAAACCAGAGCTGAATAAAAAAAAAAAAACATTATTTAGCCTCGTTACACTAGGTGGATGTTTTCACCTTTAGTGCACCTGCTCTATCGATCTGGGTCATGGCACATGGTATCACAGGGCATCACACAGCATCCAGAAATAATATTTTTATTCATTCTGGCATGTTGTCAACACTGCTGCCCCAACACTTATGGTGAAAGTGGAAGGGACATGGCAGTTTACAACACTAGCCACTCTGTAAGAAGCTGTAGAACTGAAAACATTGGGGAGGGTGAAGCCACTCACACAAATGCCTAAATAACTAGTTTTGTTAAGAATGGAGACTTTGCCCCCCACTCCCTTTTTCTATCTATACTTTGTTCTCCAGCTCCACAGAGCTGAGAGGGGCGGCTCCGGCCCTCCCTAGGAGGAGCTCATCCTCTGAGCCCAGCCATCTCCACCGTGCCCATAGTACCCCATGGATTGACCCCACAGTGGGGCGGGTGAGGAGTGTCGACTTTCTCTCCCTGGAGCACAGTCTATAAGTCGGGGTGGCTCATTGCCAGGGCACGTCGGGTCATCATGTAGCCTGCCAGCTTCCATTTCCACTTTGCTTGACTCCCTGGGGCCATGAACATGCAATGGACTGAGTGGCTGGCTCTGCTTCCATGGAGTCAGCCCTACGCCCTGGACATGGGGTCCCTCCCTATTCTGGCGGTGTGCATGTGCTGACACCCAGCCACCACTGGGTATCAGACAAACAGCACACTGCAGCATCCACCTCCCGAGGAAGAGAGTGGACTATGGGCCTCACTCTTTCCTCTCCGCAACATTCCCCAGGCAACCAGAGTTCGTTCCCGACCTTGGGTCATCATTGTGGTGCAGGTGTGGCATCCAGCGCCACCAAGCTAGCTCCCACCCCCGTTTTTTAACATCTCTTTATTCAGTTTAGAAAAAGGAACAAGCATTTGTCAATGCCTAATGTTTGCTTGCTGGCATAGGCAGTCGTAGTGTAGAACTTACAGAGCTGCATAATAGGAATGGCAGTGAAGTATTGAACTGAAGCCAACTCTACCACCACCCTGCGAGAATGATAGGCATTGGGGTGTGCCTTTGGGTCATCAGGCATGGCGGCCATGCCATTTCACCACACCCCACCCTGCAGACACTGACAAGTGTCACGGTGTTCATGGGGTCTTTGGCCTTGCTCACCCCATTCCATTAGGAAATACAGTGAGATGGGTATGACATAGGAGAATGGGGTGAACTTTGGGGCTGAAGAGTCCAAGGCATACTTCAATGCCTCTCACTGGCTGCAGGGTGTGGAATGGTATGAGCATTACAGGCAAGAATCCTAAGTCACACCCTGATGCCTGTCATTCTCTACAGGGTTGGCGTTATGGTTGGAAACCCTAATACCTCAGGCATTACGTTGGTATTTTCACTCCAAATTTTCAACATGTTTTTTGTGACCCCACCTCATGAACAGGGGAATATCAGTTTGTTAGCAGCTGCTTATGCACAGTGACTGCAGCATTTAGCACCACAGGTGCAAAACATTCGAACAGGATGTAAAAATGACAGCTGTACTGTTCATGGGGAGGTGTAAAATGGCAATGTTGCAAATCTGCAGTAAAATATAAAAAAATGATGAAGTCACGAGTGACATAGAAACTGTGCAACGCACACCCATAATATAATTAGGCTGGGGATTTTTACAGCAGATTGTCAACTCAGGCATTTTGGTGCCTCCAATCATGAACAGTGTCACTGTGATTTTCTTTATCTGTCCCGAACAATGATTTCTCACAGTGACCACGCATCTCTGCGCTGAAAGTGTGAAAACACACTTTGGCCATGTTGTGAAAAATGACAGCTGTACTGTTCATAAGGAAGTGTGGAAAATGCCACTGGTGAAAATCTGGACTGAAAATATTACAAATTCATGAACTTACGAGTGCGTGGAAACTGCACAATGCTCACTCGTAACACAGTCATTTTATGGACTGTTGTCACCAAATTTTCAACATAGCCATTTTAAGACCTCTGCTCATGAACAGTGTAACTGTGATTTTCTTAATCTGTCCCAAAATTGCTTTCTCACCAACAGCACCATTATGCGCTACATGTCTGGAAACACATTTTGGGTGACATATGAAAATGGCAGCTGTACTGTTCATAAGGAAGTGTAATAAAATGGCAATGTTGAAAATCTGGTGAAAATATTAAATTTGCAGACTTATGAGCATACATAGGAACTGCATAGCGCAGCTTGCAAAACAGTGATTTTTAGAAATTATTTCACCAAATTTTCAACATAGCCATTTTAAGACCTCTGCTCATGAACAGTGTCACCGTGCAAGCAAACATAAAAAGGAAAAAAGACAATACAAACACAGTAAAACCTGGCAAACCAGGCACACAGCCCCAAAACTGACTGCATAAACTATATACAATAACTATGTACAGGCTCAGGAATGATGTCCCCCAAAAAAAATTATCTTTACTCCAATAGGACCCTTAATAAAAGCAATTTCCTTATATAGATTACAAATCAAGCCACTTCCCTTCTAGACCTATATAACTCCTCAGCATAATAAGTGACCCATTGTCCCCATTCATAGATACTGAATTCTTTCTGAGGGTGACACCTCCCTGAGCGCCCCAAGAGAGAGACAGAGTCCCCATCCCCCTGTCTTTTATGGCAGCAGGCCCAATATTCTTGTCCCCTGAAAAGTCCCCAAAATCCCTCCATCACCTCCTCCTATATAACTTAATCCTCATACCCCTTCAGTTTCTATCGCCTTGTTCTGATACAGTGTAGGATAAACACAGCCCAACAGGCAGACCCGAGCCCAGCCAAATGGTCCCTAGTAGGAATATATTGTTTCCAATACTGCCCATCTTTTGTCATAGGACCCTTTCTTCCCTTCTAGATATAGATGTCTCCTGATTCTAGATAAAGCTCTAATAAGGTCCCCACCCATTGAGTATAACCATATGCTGGTCATTCTTCCAATGCTGGACCACATATACTTTAATCACCATCGCCATCAGCGATACGTGATATTTGGGAGTAGCCCCTCAACCTGTGAGAAGTCCCCAAGATGCATATCTCCGAGTAAATAACTCAGAGTAATCCAACAATGGATCCATCTGCCTCTTAATTTCATCCCACAGGGCGAATTTTGCAGCAATCCCACAACACATGTAATAAGTCTCCTCTTTCTGTTTGGCATCTAAAACATCGGTTTGTCTGTCTAAGGCCTCGTTCATACAGTTTCACAGGGGTAAAATATAAGTTATAAGCAATAAAATATTGCAGGCTCCTATATTTAGGTATCACAATATATTTGATACTCTTCCATACGCTAGCCCAATCAATAAGGCGGGACCAGCAACTCGTTATCCCAAAAAGGCACTACTATGAGAGCGCTCGTCCCATAAAAACCAGCAAAATTCTATAGACTTGCGACAAGGTTCTGGTTTTCAGGTCAACTTCTTGAGTCACCCCAACTGAATGAGCGATCTGATAGTCCCCTACCTTCTTTAGTGTTCCCTCAAGTGCCCGCATAAGCTGAAGTCGGTGGAAAAGGGCATTCCATCACATTGTACTGGAAGAACCACCCTGTCATCAAGGATAACATCCTTTAAGCTTAGTCCCAACACCCACTTGACCATTTCCTTAATTACCCATTACCTATAGTTACGTTAGGGTTGCCCATGAGGGGTTGTTCTTGGGCCCTCATTTGCTCTTTCTCTGAGTCACAGATAAAACGACCACCAGGTTTCTGCCATCTTCAAAATTGGGCTTCCCTTCTTCTGTTTAAGGCAACCCACTAAATTGGTATATAAGAGCCTCAAAAGATAGTCCTGCTTCTCTCAATATTTGATTCTCTAGCTGTAACCACTCTGGAACATAGGGTTCCCCTCAGCACACCTACCCCACTGGGCCATTAAGCTCAACTACCCTGCCACATAATATAAATGGATATCTATGATGATGGTCAACATTTTAAGCCTGCCTAAAAAACTTGTACAGCTGCAAGCCTAGGTTACTACGTTAACCCAGACCTTATCATAATTACTGAGTCAGTGGTTAAAAAGACGAACACTGATCAACAAATATCACTGCAGGGCTACAATTTATTTAGAGCAGATAGAGAGTCTAGAGGTGGGGTGTGGTTATCTGCCAAATCTAAGTACTTGGTCACCAATATTAGTTGCAAATCTCTAGCCAAAGAGTTTGAGTTAGTTTGCTGAGCCTTCATCTCCCTCCTCGGAATGTATCACTATCCTAGGTGGCTATAGACCCCGTCTGGTGGTGATGAAGTTCTTAATCTTTTGAAATCCATGTTCGTAGATGCAAAACTGAAACAATATCTCTAGGAGATCTAAATATGGACTGGCTGTCATCTAAATCACACGGCCTCAAATCCCTTTGTGACGAGCTAGGTCTTGGGCAATTAGTCAGTGAACCTACTAGGAACAACACTCTAAATACTGCCAACAGTTCCATTCTAGATGTGGTACTAACCACCCATCCACACAAAATATCTCATTTGGCAGTGTTTCACAATGAGATGGCGATCATGGAATTGTTGCTTGCATAAGATCTCAAATTAAGGCACAGCCGCAACCCATCTTTATAACAAAAGATCCTTTCTAAAATTCAGTGCAGTAAACTTTCTATCTGACCTGAGCATGATCAGATGGCAAGATCTTTACCTAGCCAAAGATGTCAACAAGGCAGCTTGCATCCTTAATGACAAACTCACTACAATAATAAATAAGCATGCCCCTTTCATCAAAGTAAGTGCAGGAACAATTCCAACCCCTGGTTCACCTCGGATATCAAGGCAGCCCTTATAGCTGAGATACGCTCTGGGCTAAAGCTAGACATTCAAAGAATCTTCGGATTGGCAGGCCTTTAGAACAGCCAGGAATAACTGTGTGAAAAACTTCACTCTGCTAAAGCTAACTATTATATTTCTACTCTAACAAGCTAAAGGTAACCCTCATAAATATGGAAGACTATCAAAGCTATAGAAGGACGACCCATTGCCCCTCTGTCCCAACAAAGATAGTTGCAAGTGGCAAGACTGTGGAAAACAAGTCCCTAATCCTGGAGGAACTTAACTCCCACTTTGCCACAGCTGGATTAGCTTTGACTCGTCACCTTATGCTGGTGCTGCGGTGAGCCAGCATACCCCTCCCGCCACATCTAGTCCTGCACCCAGCCCCTTCCAACTGAGTGAGATAACATAAAGAAGTAGAAGATTCTCTTCTTAACTTAGACCCCAAAAAGTGCAGGGGACGATGGCTTGGAACCCTTTTCCTAAGGTCAGGCTACGCCCATCTCACTGCCCCAATTCTCCACATCTTCAATCTTTCCATTACATCTGCTACTGTGCCGTCCTGCTGGAAATCAGCACATATCCTCCCTCTATTTAAATCTGGTGACCCATGCAATGTAAACAACTATAGGCCTATCTCCATATTGCCTATCCTTTCTAAAGTTCTCGAAAACTGATCCATATTCAGTTAAAATCTCACTTGAAACCTTCTCTCTCATTAACCCAGCTCAATCTGGCTTCGGGCTAATCATAGCACAATCACTGCACTAGCAAAAGTAACCAATGCTTGGATCTCTACTATAGATGCTAAGAAGGTAACTGGTGCAGTCTTTTGGACCTCAGCAAAGCTTTTGATACTGTTGATCACAAACTATTAGTCAATTGCCTTGCAAAGTTGGGTGCCACATACCATACCACCCAGTGCTTCTCTAGCTACCTAACTGGAAGATTCCAAAAGTAAAAGCGGAAGGCTTTTTCTGCTGCCTTGCCAGTTGCAAGAGGAGTCCCCAAGGATCCATCTTAGGCCCTATCTTGTTTTCTCTGTACATTAATGACTTAGATGCTAGCATATGTACGTCCAATCTGCACTTTTGCAGATGATACTGTGTTGTATACTTCTGGCTCATCGTTATCTGAAGTCAAGGAGTGCTTCAAGCGGACTTCGCACAACTGAGCATAATTTAATAAAGGCAAAGCTTCTGCTCAATGCTAAGAAGACTAAAGCGATGATATTCTCCTGCAGTGCTGTCACAGGCCCTCCCAAAACCCTTACCCAAGACTTCATTGTCACCACACTAAATGAGCCTCTGGAAGTTGTAACCAAATTTAAATATCTAGGTATCTGGATCGACAATAAATTATCTTTCAGTGACACGTCGAAGATGTCTGTAGAAGGTTAAAAGCAAGGTTAGGTTTCTTCTACAGAAATAGGACCTTTCCCCTTGAAACTCGAAACAAGCTTGTAAAGGCACTTTTCTCCCCTACTCGACTATGGCGATGTAATCTATTCCTCCACCACTCTTGCAAATCTAAGTAAACTGGACATCCTTTATCACTGTGCGTTACGGTTCATTACCAACTCCTTACCGTTCGCACCACTGTGACTTATATGCAGCTGTTGGTTGGACATCCCTTACTACTAGACGCCTGCTCCATGCTGGGCTATGGACTCTTAAACTGCTCCTGCAGAAATTGCCAAGCTATCTCTCTTCCCTTTTTAGTATCTCACATAGTGCATACTCGTTAAGAAAATCTGACTTTATTATGCTTGACATACCAAGGACGCGGACTTCCTTTGGTAAGTGTGCTATTGCATATGCCCTCCTCCATTTGGAACCAATTACAATAATCGTACTGAAACTAACTAGCACAGTTTCAATAAACTTCTACAAATCACTAAGTTCAGCAAAATAAAAGACACCTGTAACTGTCAATTAAGTCTCTTCCTTCCCTTGTGTGCCATATTTATCCACTGGTAAGGTATAATTGAGTTGTCATATTAACTGCTTTCCCTTCCCTTCTACTCCTGACTTTATCTTTGCTTACGCTCCACTGCTACTCTATCAAATCCTCCTCCCCCATATCAGTTGTAGGCTGTTGTTTGTTCTAGCTGCCAAAATACTGTATATGTATTGCACACACCAGTCATCATGTTTCATTTATCAGTATGCAACCCGTAAGTCGCCTTCCCTGTCTCATATCAATGTTTACCACCTCCGGTCACCTATGTGGTACCCTAGTATGTATATCCAGCCTGTATCATGTAATGTGCATTTCATGTATATACTGTTATTACCTATCTGTGTTTGTACTTTAGTGTTTATGTCACAAGACCTCCTTGTGAATGAGCTTGCTCAATGGAGTTTTCCTGCAATAAACTTGAACTTGAAACTTGAACTTGAAATGGATTAGGGTTGTCAGAACCCTCTGAAGTTCTGGGTTCTAGTTCTAGTCTAGAACTTTTGAAAAGTTCTAGTGTTCTAATCTTTTAGAACTTTTAGAACTCGAACCCTATTTTTTATTGTGCTGCCAGTAACAAAGATAGTAATAAAATACATGTAAAGGAAAAACTGTTCAATATAAGGGGAGAGAAATTATCATGTGTGACATTGATAGGAATACAACTAGGTTTATTTATGGTTTCTTCTGTTTGCTAAAGCCAGCAACTTAATATGTAACAGGCCCACCCACCCACCCATATGTTAAAAAGTTTTCCTGCCGCAGCTGCATCATAGTTCCTTAGTGAAAGAAAAGGCACATTAGCCATTTATGTACTCAGTTATATATACATCGTCATGAATTATGAGAAAAATAACTGATATTACCTAATTTCAGCTATTTGCTGCTTTCTGTTTTAAATGAGTAAAGCTTTTATAACAAAGTCAAGCCAAGTACTACAGCAGCAGCATGGAACGGTTTAAAACATATTATGTCATAACGTAGTCAGTCAAGACATTTGAATAAAAAATATTGCAGTCATTGTTGCTGGCAAAATGCATGCAATTTTCTAAGGTAATGCATACATATACCAACATTTTGTTGGCAAATTGAAGTAATACATACAACTTTCTAAGATGATGCATTTTGCAGCTGATACTTCAATAAAATCTGTATTTCAGTCACATAAATAAAAAGTGGTTTCTCACCACATACTAAGGAACATTTAATATAGCTGCAGCAGTTGGCATGTGATGTTTAAGGGACAGCGTCTGTCAACCCCATTATGTATCAAATTATCACTACTTGTAAAGCAAAAACACTTTATGATACGTCACATTCTGTGAAAACTGCTGATGCAGATTTTCTTTTATTTCTGATTCCTTTATTCTTTTTAAAGGGACAGGACAATTGTGCTAGGTGGCAGCAGTTTGCAATGTATTTAATAAGAATATATATTATGTGTACAGTAGGTTTGGTCTGTCATCATTTTTTCCTCACCATCCCCAGCTGATCACGAATCTGTAAATGAAAGAACTAAAACAACACCCACCTTTCACCCCATCACCCATTCCACTTTTCTTCCACCACCCTCATCTGTGCAGTAGCACCCATGCCACCCTTACACCCATGTTAAACCAACCCACAACCTCACCCATGTACTAGCATCCATTTTTCGCTTATGGCTAACATTTCTGTAATTGAAAAATAATAAACAGCTACCAATTAGAACTCATTGTTTTGTCCTCTTTAAAATTGAAAAATAGACCGTCTCCTGTCCCAGCCCATACTGATGCACCACAAAGTCACAGAAGGTAAATCCAAAATATATGTTTGCACTTTAACTATAAATAATATGATACAAAACGATTGGCGTGACAGTGTCCCTTTTATGCCAAATTTGGGCCTGTTCCCACTGATGTTAAAATTGCCCTGTATATAAAACTTGTTGACTTTAGTTTAGACCCTAGCTATAAAGCAGTTTGCCATGAAATGGTGAAAGTTTTGGGGGTATATAGTCCAAGGTAGTAGATTGAGAAAGGAGAGAGCGACAACCAAAGTCATCACAGTCTGTAAAGTTTCCTTTTTGGTGCAGAGAGACTCCGTCCCACAGTATTTACCAGCCACCACCATCTGAGTTGTCATCACCATCAACATCCACAACATCAATCACTTCAGGATCAGTTTGTATACTCTTGTAGGATACTAAAATCTTGACTTATTAACTTTAATAAAAGTTAACGTGTGTACATTTTCTGCAGCAACCTATTTCTGGTGTCTGTCACAATATTGCCAGCTGTACTAAACATGCGTTCTGAAGAGACACTTGTTGCAGGACAACCAAGATATTTACAGGCTTCATCATCCAGCTCTGTCCAAATTGACTTTTTGATCTCCAGTATTCAAAAGGGCATGCATCAATAGGAATAGGCAATTCTTGCAGGTAACTGTCTACCATGTTGGACAGAGACCGCTCAGAAGAGGAATCAGCATAAGCAGCTGGTATGGCAGCAATTTGGGAAAGGTTTTGCCACAGATTTAGCTTGCTACTAAGGGCTGAAGAAGTGGCAGTTGTGGAACAACTACTGTTAATGTTTGGTGACTTTTCCAGTTCTGTATCCTTTGTGAAGATGAATCTGCATGTTGTGGTGATGACAACCTGAGGGTACTGTGCGTGTCTGTGTTTGACTCCTGTGAGTGCTGCAGCTCATCTAGCAACATACATTTGTACTGCTCTACATCATCTGTTTTTGGAAGATATATAGCCTTGAACCTGGGATTTAAGAGAGTTGCAAGGATGTAGTGTCTTGATTTAGTCATTGCAACTAATTTGTCATTGGTTTTGAAGCTTCGCTCACTCTCTTTCTAGATTCCCATGATACAGGCGACATGTTGTCTAAGCTTCAGATCTGTCTTTTCTATTTGTAATTTAGAACACTAAGATGATGTGAAATGAGCATTATGAGTGGGATAACCTGACTCACAGATGCACCTTCAGAAGACATGTCCCTTGTAGCTGTCTCAAAAGGAGCTAGGATACAGCACACTGTCTCCATTAATTTCCACTGCAGCACAGACAGCATAATGCCATCTCCAATAATGTAACTGAAGCAGTACTCATGTACAGCTTGCTTTTGCTCCAAGAGGCTGCAGCATATAAAGCGTTGAGTTCAATGAGTGGAAACATTTTGAATCAGCTTTTGCTGGGGCAGCTTGTGTTTTTTTGCAGTTCAGACAATGTCCAGTATAGCCTTGGTTGAATGTGAAAGTGAGTCACAATTTTTTGCAAACAGCAATCATACCATCCACTTGTGTTTTAGTTGCTGAGAAATCCCGTGACAATTAAGTGTAAGCAATGTGCAAAGCAGAATGCAGAAATCCTCCATCCTGTACTGCTTTTAAGATGTTGGCTCCATTGTCACTTACTATGAAGCCACATTTTAGACCGTGAGAATAAACCCATTTGTCAAGGAGGTCATTTAGTTCCTGCAAGATGTTTGCAGCAGTATGACTTTACCCAAACTTCTTTATATGCAGCAGCGCCATCTTTGGGGTGTCTTTGTTTTTGAAGAAGCACAAAACGTGACCCAATGAGCAGTAAGGGACATGTAATCTATGTTTTGAGTGCTGGTCCACATATCTGTTGTGACATGAATAACCCCACCTCTGCAGTTTTAAGTGTAAGCATCACTGTCACTTTTAAAGCCTGATAAATGTTTGGTATTTCAACATAGGAAAAGTACCTTCGATGAGGAACATTGTAACGAGGCTCTGCTAATGTCATAGCTCCTAAAATCCTCATGATCTACCAAAGAGTATGGGAGAAGGGCTCCGCTAACAGTTCACCAATTCGGTGATTAAGATGAAGGGTCTTTGGATGATTTCTAGTAAAGGTATTCTTCCTTTCAAATGCCTGAGACAGTGTTAGCTGTTGCAACATGTCCCTGCTGGTTTATTATACACCGTGCTTGATGGGCAGATGGATGCAGAGATGGTGGACTAGGACTTATACATTCAGTGCCATCACTGGATGTGCAACTGGTGCTAATGGTGCTGGCATTGGTGGTAACAGTGATCCTAGGGCTGGCAGTGGTTCTGCCCGCATCAAGTTCAGACAATTCAGTATCCATTTCAGATTCCTGACCCTTCTCAAGTGCGGTCTGAAGATGGAGGACATGGGTTTTGGATGATCAAGCAAAACCGAATGCTTTTCAGATGGCATTTAAGAGCTGTAGTGCCAAGGCATGACACAACTTTACCACGGCTTACACTCTGTTTACAAGGGAACAAATTGCTCTGCATGGATCAGTTTTACTGACGAGAAATAATTCCACACCTCCGATGTGACAGATTTTGTTCAAGTGCTAGGAAGATAGCTAAAGACTGTTTGTGTCTTTTCACCTGTCCTAACAGAACCTGGGACATGCTCCTTGGTGCTAGAAGAGTGGACAGAAGACTCTGATGGATTTTCATTGCTGGCCAACACAGAAGTGGTGGATTCAATGGATATGTCCTTTCTTTGCCAGCAGTGCTAGATGTATTTGCAAGTGCACTACCTGATTCATTGTCAGCAGACTTGCTCATTTCACTTTGTTGAGGAAGTAATGATTTGTCGCGAGACACAACAGTGTCGGACTGAGACAAAGAGCTACTGTCTGAGTCAGAGAGGGACTCACTGTCACTTGCATTATTGCTGCTAGTCACAGGGGTCTTAACAGCATGAATGGCATACCTTATGGTGCCTCTCCTGTGACCCCAGCAGCTGTACAGGTTTTCTTAAAGGTCCCCTTTACCACACTTCACTGTTGCTCTTTTGCTGTTTGTTGAATTTTTATCACGTGAAACATTTTGGTTATTTCTGTTAGCACCAGGATTACCACTACCACCAACACCTGCTCCAACACCAGCACTAGATGCTTCATCTATGTTGGTGTCAGCCATAACAGACAGGAAGTACCAGTAATACCAGTATACTGCAGTGAACACACCCACACCCAAACAATTCCTGTGTAACAAAGCAATGTGATCTGTGATCGCTGGCTACAACTCCAAAATTTTATTTTGGTTGCGTGACACTGTGATACCGTGGACTGAAAGTAATTGAAGAATATGACAGTTTGCAACTAAAGGATCCCAGGTTCAAGGCTGACAGAATGATTGGGCTGCTGGGCATAGGCATACACATAGCAATCAAGGGGTGCACAGCAGCAGGGTGATGGGCTGACCACAGGAGACCGAGTCACACTCGCAACCCAGGGAATGAGAATTATATTTCACGTTTCTGTCATGTAAGGTTAATGCCACCACACAACTGGCACTGGGCTTCTCTCTGTAACACACACTGGGTAGGTACAGTGCAGTCAAGGAGCACACAGCAGCAGGGTGATGGGCTGACCACAGGAGACGGAGTCACATACGCAACCCAGGGAATGAGAATTATATTTCTACATTTCTGTCATGTAAGGTTAATACCACCACACAACTGACCACTGGGCTTCTCTCTGTAACACACACTGGGTAGGTACAGTGCAGTCAAAGGCACACAGTAGCAGGTGATGGGCTGACCACAGGAGATGGAGTCACATGCGCAACCCAGGGAATGAGAGTTATATTTCTACGCTTCTGTCATGTAAGGTTAATGCCACCACACAACTGGCCACTGGGCTTCTCTCTGTAACACACACTGGGTAGGGTACAGTGCAGTCAAGGGGCACACAGCAGCAGGGTGATGGGCTGACCACAGGAGACGGAGTCACATCGCAACCCAGGGAATGAGAATTATATTTCTACGTTTCTGTCATGTAAGGTTAATGCCACCACACAACTGGCCACTGGGCTCTCTCTGTAACACACACTGGGTAGGGTACAGTGCAGTCAAGAGCACACAGCAGCAGGGTGATGGGCTGACCACAGGAGACGGAGTCCATACATAACCAACAACTCAGGGAATGAGAATTATATTTCTACGTTTCTGTCATGTAAGGTTAATGCCACCACAACTAGCCACTGGGCTTCTCTCTGTAACACACACACTGAGTAGGGTACAGTGCAGTCAAAGGCACACAGTAGCAGGGTGATGGGCTGACCACAGGAGACAGAGTCACATACGCAACCCAGGGAATAAGAATTATATTTCTACATTTCTGTCATGTAAGGTTAATACCACCACACAACTGGCCACTGGACTTCTCTGTAACACACACTGGGTAGGGTACAGTGCAGTCAAGGGCACACACTGGGCTTCTCTCTGTGACACACACACTACACTGGGAAGGGTTCAGATTTATTTGCCTTTTATGCCCCCTTGTATGCTTGTTGCTGGCAGCTGCTGAGTGTGCAGTGTGCACCACTGACTGAGCAGTGCTGCAGTTTCAAATAATCACATTTCACAAAGGTTCTTCACTTCTTATTTTTTTATTCTCTCTCCGAGTCCTCCTGAGTCCTCCTCCAGTCCTGATATTGATTGATCTCGGTCTCGATCCCTCCCTATTCCCCAGTCCTTCCCAATTCTTGATTAATCCTCCACCTGTCCTGAACCTCCCCTAGTCCCACCCCCGTCTCCCACCCGATTTTGAGCTTTTTCAGCCTTTCTCTTGTTCTTGGTCTCACAGGAAAATGGATGATGGAAGTGGCCAGTGGACAAGAGTAGCAGTCGCTAACCGCTAACGCTACAATTTAGCTAGGCTGCTGCTGCCTCCACTCCGATCCTCAGCAAATGGCGCCCTCCTCTCGGCACATCTGCCAAATACCCCCACAGATCCCACGGCTCGTGCAGCTTACTCGACCCCCACCTGACCCGTGCGTGGGTACACAAGTGCAAACAGACAACGTCTCGGCGCTCATGTGATTCGAACCCTTTTGCGAACGTTTAGTGTTCGAGTTCTAGTAGAACTCGAACACCAGGGTTTGAGGAGGGTTCAATCTTTCTAACTAGTTCTGACAACCCTAAAATGGATATCTAGCAATTTAACTCCCCCAGTGTTGGAGGCAGACATAGGTCACTGTATTTTTTCCGAGGTGGTTTACAATTCCAGAGAAAATCCAAAATTATCTTCTTAACCAGAATGAACCATTTTTTAGAGATACTATATGGGGCAAGGTGTACCGGTACAATAGCCTCGGCAGCAAATTCATCTTAATGAGCCCAAGCCTGGCCATAAAATTGAGAGGTAGCTTATTCCATCTCACCAGGTCTCCTCTGATAGCCATGATTATCTCCCCATATTTACTTGGCCCCTGCTTCGTAATCTCTTGTGATCCATACACCCAGGTATCTCATCTTATCTGCATCCACTGAATATGGAGCTGAGTAAAGTCTGCCTTATAAACACGTGGTGCCAAGGGTAAAATCTGAGTTTTAGCCAAGTTTAATTTATAGTTTGAGACTCTGGCAAATTGCTCAGTTAGACCCCTGATCCTATTAAATCTGTCAACTGGGTCTGTTAAATGGAGAAGGACATCATCTGCAAAGACTGAAAATTTAAGCTCCCTTCCTCCTATCTCCACCCCTTTATCTGCCGATCATTATTGATAGCCCTCAGAAGTGGTTCTAGGTAAATATTGAACAATATCTGAGAGAGAGGGCAACCCTGAGCTGTCCATTTTTAATTGTATTTCCTGTGAAATATAACCATTACACAGGACTCTTGCTGTTGGAGCGACATATAAATTCTTGATACCCTTAGAAGGCCCTCAGAGACACCCATCCTCTCCATTGTGGCAAACAGAAAGGAGTGAGAGACCCTATCAAAGGTCTTCGCATCGAGTGATATTAAAGCTATAGGGATCTAAGAATCCTCAGCATGATTCAGAATGTGATGAAGCTTTCTCAAGGCATCATGTACCCTCCTCCTGGCATGAACCCCACCTGTTCCTGGCTAATTATCCCAGGTGCTATCCACCAGATTCTATTAGCCAGTATTTTGGTGAGGATCTTAATATCTTGATTCATCAATGTAATAGGCCTATAGCTGGCGGATCATCTTTGGGTTTCCTGCTTTGGGGATTAGAGTAACATAGGCCTGGTAGAGGGAGAATGAGGCACTCCTTCCTGCATTATAGCATTATAAAAGTCCTGGAGCATGGGTAGTAGAATCTGAATAAAAGTCTGGTAAAACCTCACTGTGAGGCCATCCGGTCCGGTGTCTTACCCCTAGGTAAGGATTTGACTACCTCTATTATCTCTGGAGCCCTTATGAGGGCTGTCAGCTCCCAGCCTGTAAAGGGTCTATCACGGGCAAAGGTATCTGTTCTAGAAATGCCTGAATCTCTTCTCTCCTACCCCGTTACTAATCTGGTACAGTTCCTAAAGTACCGTCCGAAGGAATCTACTAATTCCTGGGGGTCGGTGATTACCTCCTTCATATCAAATGGACGCCACTGTTCTACTCGCCTCCCACTCCTTAACTCTAGCCGCTAACAGCCAACCGGGACATCTCCTGCAAAGGTACTTGGCATTAATCTTTTCCACCCAAAATCGATTTTGTCGGAGACCATGTCTTCCAACTCCCGCCTTAAACTCTTAAGTTCTCTATTGACTTCTCCTGAAGATCCTCAGGAGTGTCAGATAGGTAATGGCCCCTAAAACAAAATCCTCCTTTGCCCTCCGCTGCCTATTTCTTTTTAGCTGTCAGTCTGAGCCACCCTGCAAAGAGTACTTTGCAGGCTGGCCAGGCCAGACTCTTATTTATCATCATAGGTAGTTGTTGCTGGATAATTTCCAACAGGGCTCCTTCTAGCTTGTCTTTAGTCCTAGGTTCTAACAATAGCGCGTCACTAACCTCCAATGAAAAAGGCCTGGGTGGGCCAACCTTTGGTTCCCAAACTAGTGAAGTTGGAGTGGTCTGAAAAATTCTACCTTCCGTTTCAAGTTCCTTAATCCCCACAAATACCTCCCGGTTCACCAAAAAAAATCATCTGAGATTGCATCTTATGTACTGCTGAATAGAATGTCATGCATAGACAGCTCGTGGGTCCATACCAGGTCCACTAAGGCCAAGCTTCCAACAGTTTGTTCAAAGCTATCTGGGCCTTGGTCAGTGGTCCTTTAATGGGGGATCCTGTCCTCACTATTATCAGTATAAGCATTCCAATCTCCAGCCAAGATAAGTGCATGCCCTGGTAAACCAGCTATGTCCTCTCTATCAATGCAAAAACTCCACGCTAGGGGTGTCAGACCATATACGGAGGCCACGAGTGGCTCTCCCATAAAGCAAGCCCAAGATGTAGATCCTCAACCATCCTCCCTTGACACCACCTAGTTCCACACTGTATGTGCAGGACTTCCAGATCAAGATCGCTACCGCTCCAGAGGCCCTCCTTTGCCTACCTGAAACCTGTCCCACCCATAGTCGCTTGAGGTTATTCAATTCCTCTGTCAGAAGATATGTTTCTTGTAAAGCCACAATAAGGGCACCTAATTGGTCCAAGTGTTTCAAAATCACCACCGTTTCATCTACCCTGAGTCCTTTAACATTCCATGAGATCAATTTAAGAATCACCATTAACCATATCTCCAGAGTAGTATTGGGGCAATTACTCCTCAAAACCCTACCTGCGCCTGCTATCCTAATAACTACCCTCAGGGACTCTCCTTCTCTCTCCTCCGGCCTCCCCGCCCCAATCCCTAGATCACTTGTCCTCTAATCCTTGGATCATCGATGAGCTCATCCCCGTGCCGCCCCCTGCCCTCCTAGGCCTCTCTTCCTCTGGGCCTCCTATGTACCCTCTGAGTCTTCAGTAACCCAGTTACCCTGTATACTGCTTCCTAATCGTTCCCCTGATCCTCGGCTAACTGGCTGGTCAACCCACCATCCCAACTCTGCCCATACTCTGTATCCAATTTCTTGAGAGGGCCTCCCTGTTTCTAACCTTGAGACCCTAACAGTCTCTCACCTAGTTATTGCCAATAGGAAGCATTTAACAACCAGTCTATTCTCCCATCAACCATTCCCTTAACTTATGAGTTCCTTTTCTAAATCGAGTCTCCCAAAATAACCTTAAAGTCAGGGCTCCTATTCTAAGCCCAGCTCTAGTTATTCCTACCCTTTCCTCAGAGCGCTGAGGTATAGATAAACAGAGAGGATCCACAGGTTTTCCAATTATAATTCTGGTGAACCTTTCCCTAGGCAGTAAGCAACCTTGTTCCTCAGACCCCTTATTATAATTGTGGTCTCTCACACCTTGGACCCCTCCCTGTTACCCTGGATCTTCCCTCTGGTCCATTATTGGCCTTCAAAACTTACCCTTAAGCCCCCATAAGTCTCCCAATTGTATTTGGTGACGCCCTGGCTTTTACGGTTGCCTCCATATCGATGTTAACCCCCTCATGCCCTCCTCCTCATATTACCTTCTGTGGCGCATTCCCTTATTACGGTTTTCCTCTCACAAGCCCTGCTTTCTGAAACTTTTTTGTTTTCTGTTTTTAGCTCCTCTCCATCTCTGGATTTGTTAACAACATATTCCAACTTTAAGTTCTTCCATAAATTGAACGTAACAATCTTGAATCTAAACAGGTAACATGTTAACAGTTCCAGTCCAAACAAGTTCAGCATATTCCATCCATTGTCCCAGACAGCTCAGCTTGATGCCTTGAATAAATTCGGCAATTCTACTGCAGCCCTTCAATGTATCTTTAGCTATAAGGTATCTTTTCTCTCCTGTTTGTAACTGGACCGTCAGTGTAGCAGGGTATTGAAGCCGAATTTGATCCCGCCATATACAGCTTCTTTTAATATCTGCATACTCCTTCTGCTTGCTTCTTATTGATGGCGTTTGGTCTTGGAACATCCACAAGGTGGCGCCATTCCATTGTATTGTTTTCTTTTGTCTACTGAGGCCAGCACGAACATTTTTCCTTATAATTAAGCACATTATGATGACCCATCTAGCACCCGGTGGCGGTGTTTTCCTCAGAGCCCTGTGCGTCTCTCTAAATTGTAGGATTCTCCATATGGGGTAGGGCCCAACACTTTGAGCAACATTTCTTGCATAAACAAAACACAGTCTGAGCCTCTGCCCTCTCAGGTAGCCAGACAAAATCAGATGGTTTCTTGACTCCGAGCCTCCTGGTCCTCCAGCCTTTCCTCCATTTTTTAATTTGCTTTCTGACCATAGCCAACTCTTGCTCCTGCAGTGACTTTTCTTTCCTGGGATGTAATACAGACCTCCGCATCTCCATCCTCTGAGCTAATGATTGCAGCGCAGGTTTTACAGTTGCAAAGTCGACCACTAACCCCTGCAATAGACGTTTAATTTCTTGTAGGTCCTCAGACCAATTAGTTGCTTGCATCTTCTTGCTCCCAGCCCTCTCCTCCTGATCATCTGGGTAGGTGACTGTGGCCTTGGCCTCTTTGAAGCTGGTGACTCCCCTCCAAGGGTTCCACTGGCTCGAGCTCCATTCCTACTCAAAGCGAGGCTAAACAGCGCTTGCTGGTGCCCCACTGAGCCGTAGTTTCAGATCACCGGAAACCTTTTTCCCTCGGTAATCACTACCGATAACGCTCACCAGCAGTTTATGTTACCAGGAGAGACGCTGATCACCGAAACTGACAGGTCGCAAGGAGAATTAAACTGTAAAAGCAATTTCGGCCTCGAGCAGCATGGGAGAGTCCCACTCAACTCAGCTCATCACGTGATCCCCATCCCCTTTTAAGTTGGTTTGCTTATGCCATATCAGTACTGCTATTGTCAGTTCAGCATAGCACAGCATCTGCAACTGTCCCACACAACAGCAGAGTACTGTAGAATGCATAGTGTTAATCTTCATAACAAATGGTGGGGTGTCTCTAGTCCTGCACTTACACGGTAGCTGTGACTCCGCTTCCCTGCTAATCAGCACTGGTGGCACAATTCCAGAATGAATAAAAACCTTATTCCTACATGCCTTAAAGGTCACAGGTTCAATTCCCACCAACCACTGATCCACTGAGAGCCCTTCCCATGTACTGCCTGTGCCTCAGTCCTGCATGCTGTAAAAGAAGGACCCAAGTTAAAGTTTATCGATAGGAATTACTCCACTGAGCAGTCTCATTTACAAAGAGGTTCTGAACAAAATATAGTATACACAACATGAGCAAAAACAATGATACACATATATTACACTACGCATAAGGACAATAATAGCAACAATTTTATTGGACCCCTACTAAAAGTAGATTAAATCTCAGTCAGGCTGGGCTGGGGAGGGACTGGAGATAGGCTGTGAAAATATACACTAGACGTCCAGGTCGCTGTGCCCTCCTTGTGGGTGGTGAAGGGTATGGCCTGCTTTATTACATCCAGCAGCGAGGGAGTGCCAGAGTAGGGAAGTGCACAGCCCCAGCACCAGCCCCGCCTCCACCTGAACCCTTAGGAAACCTGCCTGCCAGCAGCCTGAGCTCCAAGGCACTAACGGACCCCAGGATCCCCTTCAGAGCTGTCATGGCAGCCATCCATCCCACCACCCCTCTGCAGCGCCAAGGGACCGTCCACAATACTTGAATGTAATCTGTTTGGGAGAAGAGAATCGTCGCGATATTCAAACATGGAGCAAGGCCAATTGCACAAGCACCAACATCTGAATATTGCACAAACTGCACCCAGTGCAACAGGAAGGGAAGCTGAGCAGAGATACTGATAAACGAAGCAAGGCCAGCCCAGCTGAGCAGTCCAAGGCCCATAAGGCAAGAATGACACCCCAGCAGCATAGCAATGGAACAGCACAACCAGGAGGTAGCGAGGCCCACCACCCATGCCACAGATGGGCACAGGGACACCTGCAGAACTAACAATGCCCCACACCCAAGAACAGCAAATTGGGAGGGACGAATATCAACCAGCCCATGGGGACAAACAAAAGCACATCCGGCCGTGTTACTGCAGCAACCACTGAGCTAGAGACTGCCACACAAGGGACGGACCACCCAGTGTCCAGCCCCGTGCACAGCACACCCTGCTGTGACCCCAGACACCACCATGACAGTGACCAGCACCAGGAATCCCCAGGCCCCCATCACACTGCAACCTTGTGTAAACAGGAACCATACAAGCCAGAGCCACCATGATACTCCAGGCAGTGGTGGCAGCACATGGCAATACTGGACTGAAGCCACCCCAGAGACACCTCACAGCACACACACACACATACCCATGACTATACCACCCCAGATGCCATGCACACCACTGCAACTGAGCATCTATAGCCAGCTACAATCAGAGACCACCACAGCATTCATATCAAAATATATATTACAAATATAACAAGAATAAGAGAACAACAACCAACTATGTACAAATATACAAAACAGGGGTGAGGGGTGGGGTACAGGTAGGGGTGGCAAGAGTGTGAACACCGGGAGAGGGAAGGGTGGGTGAGGTGATGAGCAGCTACCGCTGCAAGCTGCTCTCCTGCGCCTGGTGCTGGGCCTCCTCCTGCACCTCAGACCATGTTGCTGTAGGTCCAGCAGGATGGCGGCCAATCATAGCCCTCCATCATCCGCTGCATCACCTCTCAATGCATGCAGGATCCGACACCTAGGATAAGGAATCAGAGTCATTGTGACTGTCCATATCCCTGAAGCCCACCATCATGCATGGCATACAGCCAAGTGCCCCCTGTGATGGACTGCACCCACCCACAGTGACAGGCACAAGACATGCCCAACAGGCAGCAACAAGCCATGTACCACTGCACACACACACCAGCTCATGACCAGCACAAGCACAAATCCAAGGCTGTCCAGTGACGTACATGCAGGGGAAGCTGCCAGCCATGCCCGTCGCCTGGACCACCAGTGACGCCTCACAGACACAGTGCCACTGACAGTGCTGACAACCACACGTCACAAGCATGGCAGTGTTGTCTATGGATGGTGGCTGTGTCCCCCACAGCATGCAATAGCATCCATGATGTAATGACACCACCATCGCCGCTGCATCAGGTGCTGCTGTGGCTGCAGCTGCTGCTATTACTGCTGCTGTGGCTGCGGCCACCCTCCTCCACCAGCCACCCTAGCACGCCATCCAGCCTCAGCCGCGCCTGCCTCTGCTCCTCCATGCCTGTGGAGACAAAGAAAGAAAACATCAGAGATCCCAAAGCAGACAGCCCCTTGCCCCATTGAGTGTGCCTGCCCACACATCCAGACCCAAACAGCACACACCTGCAAACACCCTCAGCAACCACAGCCCAATCCCATGTGCAGATTACACTACACAGTCACCAGCAGACAATACTGGTGCAGACAGCACACCACCTGGCCTGGGCACAATACCCCTCCTGGCGTGACCGGGCGTACCAGAGCACGCCCTCCTCTGCAGAATGCGCATGGTGCCTGCACCGTTCAGGGTCCTTCTCCTCCTGTACTGCTCCAGGGCAGCGTGACCTGCTGCCACATGGGCAGTGGCACCCAGGGCACCAAACAGTGAGCTATAGTGGCCACCACCACAGCCACCGAGTTAGCTAACTAAAGCCCCCCATTGTGGTGCTCTCTGCATGCCATTTTCAAAACTGCACAGTGGCAATATGACGCTCAGCAGCGCTGCAACCCCGAGATAAATGTTGAACAATACAACTCCATCACTGCCTATCGCACTGTTCGGACAGCGCCGTCGGTCCACATCGGCGCTGTCACCGAACAGCGCGATAAACACATCACACATGGCAGACCACAGCGCCAAGAGGCAAAAGGTCGGGCACAGGTCATGGGTCAGTGGCGCAAGGCCACGACAGCGCCATCAGACGCCCACGCCCCATGCCGGATCGACACCGCGCACAGTGCCACAGGTGCGGATCATTGCGCAGTACTGCCACTGCTCCATGTGGTGACTAGCGCTGTAGCGCCATTGGCACAATGGTGGCCATAGCCTGGTGCCAATCGCGCACAACACGTCATCAGCATGGCAGATGCCTGCGTAAGCTGCCTGGGCATGTGCAATGCAGTGTACCACACAGTCACAGATATGCGCCATTGGCTCAGCGGCTCAACCATATTGCTCAAAGCCAGCAGTAGCGATATTCAGCCGACTTTATGCAAATCATCTGATCAGCCATTCAAAGGAGCAGTGGCCACCGATTTGCATCTCATTATAGTTGCTCCTCCTAATTTGCATGCATTGCGCTATAAATGTGCGCATTGGGCTGCGCTGGCCAGATTAGGTTACTGCAGGTGAGAGGTGGGTTGCATGCTGTGTGATGTTCTGGACAATGGTCATGGGATAACGCTGTAGACTGCACAGTGACAGGTGTCTCACTTCTCACCCATACAGACGACATGACCAAAGCAGAGCCAAGGTGAGGGGTGAGGATGGTGGGCGGAGGAGGAGGCCCAACTTCACCACGGCGGAGACAGATGCCCTCTTCCAGGCCTACCTGGAGGAGGAGCCACTACTGAGTGGACGGCGGGACACCCCTCAGGCCCGTGTAGCTGCATGGGAGGGGGTAGCTCGGGCAGTGAACCTGCACAGAAGCCACCAGCGCTCCATGAAGGAATGCAAAAAGAAGATGGGGACAGACCGCAGGAGGGTGAAGGAGAAGGTGGCTGCCCTCAGGGAGGCACGTGCTGGCACAGGCGGGGGCCAGCCAGTGGTGGCGGAGCTGACCCTGGCTGAGGACTGACTGGCTGCATCAATGCAGTGCAATGCTGTTGAGGGCGTACCAGGAGGTGGATTCCAGACAGGTGGAAGCCCATCACTGCACGGTATGACATTGTGGTGGTGTTGGGGGGGAAGGTTGTTCACATGCACTCACATGTCCTCACTTTCTGTTACAGATCATGTTCGTCTTCAGGGGACGGTGGTGGTGGGTCCAGGCAGTGAGGAAGACCTACTGGACTTGGAGGAGGGTCCATCCACCTCTGTCATCAGCCAGCATGCACTGCACCAGCATGCACGCTGGGCTGCCAACTCTGTTGTCGGTGAGTCAGGTGTGGGGGGTGCACAACCTGTGTCTCAGCAGTCTGGCATGCAAGCATGCCAGCACACTGTGACTGTGGCTGTAGCACTTACCTGCACCAGTGATGATGCAAGGACTGCAATGGGCAGTGACATGTGTGTGTCCCATGACGGACACACAGCAGGCCAGCACATGCCCCTGGGCCTTGCTGGTTCCAACGTGTGTGCCAGCATGTCAGCACAGTCCCAGGCTGTGCCTGTCAGCACCGGTGGGGCAGCACCAGTGGCTGTGCAGGTGTCTGGCACTGTTGCGGCCACAGCAGTGGAACGAGTGGTCCCTGGGGCACAGCGGTTGGAGGGGCAGCAGCAGCAGTCACCCACCAGGTCTGGGGGTACAGTGTCCAGCGGTGGCACATGCCCACCGCCCTTTGATATGCCCATTCCTGGTCCTGGTGAACAGCGCCCACCCTCAAGGGGTGTTGAGCATCAGGACCTTCCATACCCTGGGGGACAGGATGCCGTTGTGGCAGAGTACCCATTTGAAGAGCACACCCACCTGCTGCGGGAATCAGTACAGCAGCAAAGGCGGGTTGCAACATCCGTGGAGGCACTGTGCATGGCTGTTGAGCAGCACAGCAGGGACTGTGCTCTGATCCTTGCAGAGATGGTCCATATGCGGATGGATGTGACCGCCACCATTGACAGGCAGACCCAGGCATTGGTCGCTGTCATGGCTGCATTGGGCACACAAGCAGGTGCCCCTGTACCGCGCACCCCACACAGTATGCTCTCCACTCCCCGTTCCCGGCATCGTGCGACACCCAGCCTATCAATTCTGGGTTCTGCTGTGGGCATCCCAAGCACCCCTGGTGCAGGTATGTTTGGCATACTACAGACCCCAGTGCGGACAAGGTCACGATGGTGCAGTGGGACCCCTGGTGGTCCATCGGGTGCCACCCATGTGGCCCCTGGTTCAGCCTGCCAGTGCTGCTGAGTCACGCTGGGCCGCCCCATGCAACTGCTGGTGGCCTGTGGAACAGTGCAACATGACTGACCTGTTCCAGTGCGGGCCCTGGTCTGGTGCTGTGCCTGTGTGCAATGTGGAGTCATAGTGGGGCAGTGCACTGGTGGGTGCCCCTGCACATCACGCCTGGCTACACGGACCACCTGCACACCATCCCGACTGCTGTCCACAGGTGCGTGTGCATGATGATGCCTGCATTGTACTGTACACCAAGGTGCAAGGGTGCCCAGCATCTGACACATGTACTTGGACAGTACAGGTGGTGGGTGTGGTCTGTGGATCTGTGTGTTTGCCATGTCTGTTTCTGCTCTGCTGTGCACCTGCCCATGTACACTTTGTGCCTGGTGTGTGTGTGTGTGTCCATATGACTGTTCACCCCTCCCTGATGGTGTGTTTGTGTGCCTGGTCCCTTCCACTCCCCTTGCCATCATGCACCCCTGGTGTGTTACTCTGTGTGCCTGTGGGTTGCGCTAGGACAGTGTTGGTTGCACATAGCCCCTAGACTTACCTGTGTCGTGCATAATGCTCCTCCGTGATGGTGTCCCGGTGCAACTGGGCCTGCCGGATCAGTTGGGGGTCCCGCCGTCCAAGGGGGGGCTGCTCATCACCATCATCACTGGCGCCGCTGGCGTCCCCATCGCTGTCCCCCTCCTCGACCTGAATGGCTATCCCACAGTCTTTGGCCATGTTGTGCAGGATACAACAGGCCAGGAATATCCCACAGGCCTTTGAGGGGCTGTACTGTAGGGCACTGCCGGAGGTGTCTAGGCATTGGAAGCGTGCCTTGAGCATCCCAAACACCCACTAGATGATGTTGCGTGTGGTGGCATGCGCCTCATTATAGCGTTGCTGCGAAGGGGTCATGGGGCGCCGGTGTGGTGTGAGCAGCCAGGGATGGAGTGGGTATCCGCTGTCACCTGTGTGGAGATGGTGGAGATGAGTATCATGTTCAGTCCATATTGCCAATATCCCTGTGTGCCACTACCATAGCACCTGTGGCATTCCACCCTTGCCCCACGTTTGCAATTCACTATGCGTACTCACCACTAGATGGCCTGTTGGGATGTTCCCACTCTCAATCGATGGCACAGTGTGGACTGATACCATATAAAGGCATCATGTGCTCCACCAGGGTGTGTGGCACAGACATTGATTATGCGCCCAGTGGCATCACACACCACCTGGCAGTTGACACTGGAATAGCCCTTCCTGTTCCTATATGCAGCCCCATCGGGGCCAGGTGGCGTGCAAATGGCCACATGGGTGCAGTCTATGGCCCCTAGCACGCCAGGCATATGTGCTACCCTGTGGAACTCCTGCATGTTTGCTGTATGCTCTGCCGCGGTGCTGGGGAACTGGATGTGCTCCGCAGCATGTGGCAGAAGTGCGCTGAGGAATTGGGTGAGGATGCGTGACGTGGCCGACTGTGTGATGCCTGTGGTGTCCCCTGTGGGCCTCTGGAAGGTGCCCGTGGCGAGCAGGCACATGCAGGCTGTCACCTTGGTCTCCACCGACAGAGCGTGACTCCGTCGTGAGGGTGCCTCCATCACATCACTGCACAGCTCACAGAGCCGTCTCAGTATTGCCCTGTTCAGGCGGTACCGGCCCACGATCTCTACATCTGTGTACAGCTCAAAGCTGATGCGGGCACGGTACTGCCTGTTGGGGGCGTACCGCTGACGGGCCCTTCCACGGCCACGTCCCCCTGCAGCATGCATTCTCACCCCCCTCATTACAGCTTCCATGTGGAAGCTGGCACTGTCCATCTCCCTGGCTTGTGACCCCCTGGCTGATGTTGCTCTGTTACCCCCGCTGTCCTGACTGCTACCTCCACTGCACTGGGTACCCCCGCTGGCCTCTGCAGCCTATGGCCCACACAACTTCCCTTGCCTGCCCTGTTCTGGACTGTCACTGTCTGTCTCTCTCTGTCTGTCTCGCTTGGCATCCCTGTAGCGTTCTTGTGCCTCTTCCTTGAGCCTTTTTATTTTGGCTCATTTCCGCTGTGGCGCAACTTCCGGCTGTTCCGCTGTTGCGCATTGCGCAACCCTTTGAATATCGCATTGCGCTCTTTATGCAGGGATCCACCCACTTCGGTTGTGCATGCTGTCATTTGCATTGCGCTGTTGCTCAGCCTGTTTTCGGTGGCGCAACTGCCTCCTGCTGAATATCGCAGAATGGCGCACTTTCGGACTTGCACATGCGCAACCCTATTGCGCATGGCGCAACCCTTTTGAATATCCGGCCCCTTATATCTAATGTGTTACCTCTATAAAATGCTTAAGTTAGATCTTGTTTCTTAAGAGCCCAAAAAGAAAAGTCACTCAATTGAAACACAGAATACAGTTTAAATGCTGTGTTTCCACCCCTTCTATGATGTCATCTAGCTCCTCCTTTTAGAATATAAAAATTATACAAACAATGATCTTCCTGTCAGGAGATATTTTATATACTGTGAGTTCAGCAAAAACTAATTTCCCAATATGACTCCTTAATTAACATCCCCTCTTTGATCTCGAGCAGTTCCTCTTCCTAGGGCACATCAAAGGATTTTTATGACTTTTCAAACCATGGTATTAAAATGTTTTTTCCTCTAAAACGTCATAAAAGTTTACAGTTCCTACATCCTGGCAGCTGGGTCAGTTCTAATTACAGGAGACCCGTAATTAAGTCTCTCTAGTCTTTTAATTTCCTCCTGGTTTCAGGTCACTTGACTGTAACTGAAACCTGGGGGGGGGGGACACTCATGGAAGCACTGACAATCACACACTGTATTTTATATTACAAATGTCATAGAACAATCATAACCTGGCCAAGCATCACAATCCTCCCCACCTAGACTGAATTTGGGCTCTATCCCTGCATGGGATGAGCTTCACAAATCAGTTCACTCCTCATAAACACGGGACAGGCCATCGGCATTCTGATTGGTCACTCCGGCCCTGTGTAAGATTGTCATGTCATACCCTTACAAGGCAAGACTCCATCTTAATAGTCTACCTTAGTTTTTCCCAATTGAGTCAGCCAAATCAGGGGCTGTGGTCCGTTTGTACCTCAAAATGCTGCCCATATAAGTATAGCTCTAACTCTTTAGGGCCCACACTATGGCAAGACACTCTTTTCCACAGTAGAGTATGGCTGCTCCTGGGAGTAACTTTTTACTCAGGTACACTACAGGGTGATCTTTCCCTTGGTTGGATATCTGACTCAGTACTGCCCCAATACCCACGTCTGAGGCATCAGTCTGGACTATAAAGGGTCTGCTATAGTCAGGACTTGTCAACACAGGAGCACTGCACAGTGTCTCCTTCAGCCCGGTAAAGGCTTTTCACGGGCTGGTTCTCAGGTAATTTTCTTAGGCATCCTTTTCTTTACCAGGTCAGATAGGGGAGCAGCCAGGGCACTGTAATTGGGTACAAATTTCATATAGTACCCTGCTGTCTCTAGAAAACTCCTGACCTGCTTCTGCATTTCTGGTCTGGGCCATGCCTTGATCACCTCTATTTTTACTTGGTTAGGAAGGAGCTGTCCCCGGCCTACAACATGCTCACCGTATGCCACTTCAGTCATGGCCACCAGGCACTTCTCAGCTTTGACAGTGAGCCCGGCCCTCTGTATTCTCCAGCACTTCCCTAAGATGGGACAGGTGTTCCTCCCAGCTGGCACTAAAGATGGCAATGTCATCCAGGTATGCCACAGTGTACTCCTCAGCACCATTTAACACCTGGTTCACCAACCTTTGGAAAGTGGCGGGACGTTCTTCATTCAAAGGCATTACTTTAAATTAAAATAACCCTATCAGAGTGATGAAGGCCGAACTCTCCCTAACTCAGGCAGTTAACTCTACCTGCCAATACCCTTGGTCAGGTCAATAGTTGTAAGGTATGTTGCCACTCCCAACTTGTCCAGGAGTTCATCCATCCAGGGCATCAGGTGGGCGTCTGACTTTGTGACTGCATTCAGTCCATGATAGTCCACACAGAAATGAGTAGAGCCATCTGGCTTGGTCACAAGGACTATGGGTGAAGCCCAGGGGCTGTGGGATCTCTGGATTACCCCTAAATCCAGCATTTCCTCCACCTCCCTCCTAATGTTCTTTTGGACAGCCTCTGACACCTGATATGCTGTCCACCGTGTAGGCGTCTGTGTCCCTGTCTCCACATCATGTGTCGCTAAGGGGTTAGTCCAGGCTTGGTGCTAAACAGGGGGCAAAGTCTGGTAAAACCTCCTCACTTCCTGGATCTTGTCCGGGACAGCTGGGGAGACAATTTTACTGCCTCCACAGAGGACTCCCACTTGCTTTCTTACAGCAAGTCCAGAAGGAGGTCTTCTTCGTCCGTCCCCTCCCCAGGACTACACACTGCAAACACCATGTTAGCCCTATTAGCATATGGCTTCATCATGTTGACATGATACATCCTTTCTACCTGTCTTCTGTCAGGTAATTCTATGATATAGTTCATGTCATTTACCTTTCTAACTACTTTGTACAGTCCTGCCCACTCAGCCTTCAGCTTGTTTTTCTGGTCTGCAATAAGGACCATGACTTCCTGACCTACAGTGTACGAGTGAGCTCTGGCTATGCGGTCATACCACACTTTTTGTTTCTGTTGGGCAGCTGCCATTTGTTCTTGGCTGTCCCCATAAACTCCTTCAACCTTTCCGCAAACCTATGGACGTAATCCACGATGGGGGTTCCCTGGGTGGTGTGCTTGCCTTCCCAGTCTTCCTGGATCAAGTCTAGGGGCCCACATACCTGGTATCCATATAAGAGCTTGAAGAGAAAAAATCCTGTCAACTGTTGGGGCACCTCCCTGTATGCAAACAACAGGTGGGGGAGGTATTTCTCCCAGTCCCTCCCATGCTGTTTAGCAAATGCTTGGAGCATTGACTTCAGGGTACCGTTAAATCTTTCCACAAGCCCATTGGCTTGTGGGTGATAAGGATTTGTGAGCCTCTGCACTACCCCACACTTCTCCCACAAACATTTCATCAGGTCCGACATGAAGGAACCCCTTGATTGGTGATAACCTCCTGTGGAAACCCAGCATGAGAGAAAATCCCAAGCAAGGCATCTGCCACTTTGTCTGTCCTAACTGAGGATAGGGCAACTGCCTCTGGGTACCGGGAGGCATAATCCACCACAGTCAGGATGAACTTCTTACCTGAGGAGCTGGAGGTATTTAAAAGCCCCACAATATCCATTCCCACCCTCTGGAATGGCTCCTCCACTATGGGCAATGGAAGTAGTGTGGCTTGGATTTTCTTACCTGCCTTCCCTATTTCTTGGCACTGGTGACAAGACCTGCAATACTTCTTCACCTGCTGGGTGAAGTTGGGCCAATAGAAATTCTGGGCCAACCACTGCCTAGTGCATGTGATTCCCAGATGACCAGACAAGGGAATATCATGTGCAACCTTGAACAAATGCTCACAATACCCCTGGGGAATGACAAGCTGCCTGCCTATCACCCGTCCTTCTGTCTTCACAGCCTGAGTATACATCAGTCCATTTTCTCGATAAACTTTATGTTTACCATCACCACCCTGTGCTCCGTCAGAGTCTGTCTGAACCCTCAGCTTCTCTAGACTAGGGTCACTTTACTGAGCAGCTGCAAACTCCTTACACATTCCCAAGGCATGGGACAGGTCCCCTTCAGTCTCTAAACTAGGATCCCTACCACTAGCATCAGGGCACTTGGGATCACTGTCCTCCTAACCCTCTGACAATGGGTCACCCTCCTTCTTTGGAATAACCCTCCATAGCTGTGTGGTTAACTGCTACTGGAAAATTTCTACCCCTTTCATTAGTCTCCCTATCAGTAGATACAGGCTGTGGAACCAGCCTCCCAGTGGTGTCCACAATGGCTTCTGTGGGGTCCAGAGAACTACAATTTTCCTTTGCTGCTTGGCTATGGGTACTTGCACATACCATCCCCTGTTTGAGATTGTTGCCAAGGATAACGTCAACTGCTAAAATTTTGGCTACAGCCACCTGTTGCACAGTTCCCCCTGTTTCACCCCAGTCTAGAAGAACACTAGCAAGGGGCAATGTTTTTTCCTCACCAGTAAAGTCTTGTACAATTACAAATTCATTGGGTTTAAGCTGGACAGGCTCTACCAGATACCCTTTTACCAAAGTCAGGGATGCCCCTGTGTCCCTTAACCCTTGTGTCTGTACACCATTCACCATGACTGGGTGCATGTGTTCCCTCATGTTTACAGGCATGCTTCCAGGGACACACAAACAACCCACTTCTTTCCTAGCCCCATGTTGCATATTGCTTGCCCTTTTGGGACACTGTCTGGCAATATGCCCAGTTTCTTTACAGACCCAACATTCATTTCTTTTCTCAGAGAAATCTTTTCTCTGAAACCTGGGACTAACTGGTTTCAGTGGAGGCAGTGATGGTTTATTTTTTTAATTTTATTTAGTTGTTTAACCAGGAATATCACACTAAGCTGAAAGCTTTTACAGGAGCAACCTGGGAGCACAAGAAGGTTAAGTGACTTGCTCAGGGTCACACAGTATGCAAGTGGAAGCTGTGGATTCAAACCCAGGTCTGGTCTGCTGGATGTCACCAGAATTGCAGCTCAGAGCCTTAGACCACTGCGCTATACTGCCTCAAAGTTTTAGCTGCCCCGAAGGCATGCTTTTCCCTTTCTGCACTGCCACACCTACCCCATTCACTCTCAGAGCAGGTCTGCTCTTGGAATTCAGCAGCCTCTTGCACTGTTTTGGGATCTCAGTCCTCCAGCCAGGTTTTCAGCTCTGCTGGGCATGCCCAATAAAACTGCTCTAACAAAATTGCATTTTCAATTTTATCTGCAGAGTTTGCTTCAATTCCTTCCCACCAACATTTTAAAAATGTTTCCACCCCTTCTATGATGTCATCTAGCTCCTCCTTTTAGAATATAGAAATTATGCAAACAATGATCTTCCTGTCCGGAGATAGTTTAAATACTGTGACTTCAGCAAAAACTAATTTCCCAATATGACTCCTTAATTAACATCCCCTCTTTGATCTCAAGCAGTCCTCTTCCCAGGGCACATCAAAGGACTTTTATGACTTTTCACACCATGGTATAAAAATTGTTTTTCCTCTAAAACATCATAAAAGTTTACGATCCCTATATCCTGGCAGCTGGGTCAGTTCTAATTACAGGAGACCCTTAATTAAGTCTCTCTAGTCTTTTAATTACCTCCTGGTTTCAGGTCACTTGACTGTAACTGAAACCTGGTTGGGGGGGCACTCATGGAAGCACTGACAATCACACACTATATTTTTATATTACAACTATTATAGAGCAATCATAACCGGCTGGCTAAGCATCACAGTAATCACTGTCTCATTTGACAGCCTGTAAGCAGGAGACCAAAGAGAACAGTATGCATGTTATTTAAATATGTTAAGCAAATGGAGAGGGAACAGCTGACTAGCCAGGGTTATTTTGTTTACTATTGCCCCAACTCTAGATTGGGGGTCTGGGGAGCCATATTAGCAAATATGAACTGCTAGGATGGGGAAGAATGTCTTCAAAAGATGAATACAGCAGTTTGCTCCTTGCTAGCATGACTTTGAAATAAAGACAGTTGAAAAAAACATTGTATGTAAGGACAGGGGTGTTGGAGGGTGGAACACTCCGCAGATCTTCACAATTCTTACTCTCCTGAAGACATGTACCAACTGCAGTTAGAATGGCCTGTGCACACCTAAGGTTTTTATACCTCTTAGGCATCATGTTGTTTGGTGGGACAGAGTGTTAAACATTTTTAGTGCATGTATTGGCCAACAATATGTCCCTAACAGAATAATCCCTATTCAGAGAAAAAGGTAGACTGGATGATCCCTCCATGTATTGTCCACTAAGCCTGAAGATAACATGGAAAAGATCTTCACAAAGGTTATTTTGAAGGAACTCTAGGACTGGGTTGCATCAAATCAAATCATTTCTGAATTTCAAGCCGGATTCAGAAACTCACAGTCTACAACTGATCATTGTTATGTATTGTTTCAAAGACTCTAGAAATATGTCCACATACAAAAGACAAAAATATTTGTTGTTTATTATATGTAGATTTTATATTAACATTTGATTTCACATCCTGAACACTCTATGGTCTAAACTCAGAGATTAGTTGAAGCTCCTTTAAATACAGTACACAATGTATATACAGATACATGGTGTCAAGATGGATATGGAAAAATGCACCTTACTACTCCCTTTAAAACTAAAAAGGGAGTTAAGCAGGGATACATATTGGCTCCTTTGCTCTTAAAGAACTGTATCAATGATATCCTTCTAGCCATGGATATTGACAGTTTCCATCCTCCTACTATATTCAAGGAAAAATACCAATTTTAGCAAATGCTGACATGCTTGCACTAATCTTATCAGTGAAGGGACCTCAGAGATAGTTGTAAAAACTGTCTGATGGAAAGGGGCCTGGGGGTAGTCATATCAGATGACCTAAAGGTAAGCAAGCAATGAGAGAAGGCAGTAAGGAGGGCTGGGGGGATACTGGGATGTATAGGAAGAGGCATCACCAGTAGAAAACAGGAAGTTGTTATCCCTCTGTACAGACGGTTGGTGAGACCCCATCTGAAGCACTGTGTGCAGTTCTGGAGACCCCATCTCCACAAGGACATAGACAGGATGGAGGCAGTCCAGAGCAGGGTAACTAAAATGATGCAGGGTCTGCACCAGAAGCCATACAAAGAGAGACTAAAGGAGCTTAATATGTATATCCTCAAAGAAAGGAGGGAGGGGGACATGAGAGAAACCTTCAAGTACCTCACGGGAATCAACAAAGTCCAAGAGGGTAGCATCTTTCAGAAAAAGAGATATGCAAGAACAAGAGGGCACAATTTGGGTGGTAGACTCATGGAATGGCCTTCCTGAGGAGGTAGTAGGGTAAAAAACAGTGGGGGAATTCAAGAATGCATGGGACAGACATAAGACAATTCTAGTGGGGGGTGGGAGGAAGTAGGCTGTTGGTTAACTAGGATCTTCAGCTTATCCAATAGGTAGGGAAGTGGGCAGACTGGGTGGACCAAGAGGTCCTAATCTGCTGTCAAAGTCTATGTTTCTATGTTTGATTTAAAGGGGCGTATCAGCTGTCTAAGTACTATAATTGAAGTAATCCACAGAGCTACGCTTTAGTGAGCTGCAGCAGTCCTCTCCTACATGCAGAAGCGGAAGCAATATTTGGTGCCCAAGAATTAATTAATTTTAATAATTTCACCCAAAGCAATAAAAAGCTGAACTCAGGAAAGTGGCACTTATTTGTAAAGGAAGGCTTTAACTTATGGTGAGAAAGCAGAGCCGTGATACCAGGCATGAGATTATACATATGCAGTATCCTCCATAGGCCTTGTAAAGCATGCATTATACACACAAAATGTTGGCATTGTAGGGAGGATGCTGCTACAGATACTTTTGATGAATAAAATGTATTTTTAAACATTACCTAACGATAGGTTTTTATTTTAGTGACCGTGATGCCCAACTGTCCTAGCACTTACATATAAGTGCATATCCAGTATCACAGCTCAGCTTTCAGATGTGATTTTGTATGTTAAAGCCTTTGTATACAAATAAGTGCCACTTTCCTGAGTTCAACTTTGTTTAGTCTGTCACAGTATGTTTCTAGCTGAACTCGGATATTGGGAGGCGTGCCAGGTGCTTTGGTGCCATTTTGAAATGAGACGTGCTTCCAGGGTTGTACGCTAAACTGGAGAGGACCTCCGGGTTTTGGTTTTGGGTGAAATTATTAAAATCAACTCATTGTTGAGCACCAACTATTGCTTCCCTAGCTTCTTCATATAGGAGACGATTGCTAAAACAAGTAAGCAAAAAGCAGCACTCCTCATCTGGTAAACTGGATATTCATTTAATGCAGAACAAATTTAAAACAGACTGCACCAAGGCATGTAAGAATCACTGTGTTACCCCGACTGGTTTCGTACACCAGTACATCCTTAGGAGGTGGCAGTCTACCACCCCTGAGGGCGTACTGGTGTTTGAAATTGGTCAGGGTAACACAGTGATTCTTAAATGCCTTGGTATGGTCTGTTTTAAATTTGTTCTATATGACTTCTGCTTCCACCACGACCCAGTGCGCAACGTGAGTTTGGAGCTCCCAATCCCCCCCCCCACAAATTTATAAGTAGTAAATAGTCATTTTTTTCCTGTTTAGTGCTACTAAACCTGTCCAGAATGTCTCGCGACAGCTCGAAGCAAACTTGGGGCTCGAGATCCACACAAAAATCAGCGAACCAACAACGGATGGCTCAGTATCTGACCGGGTCCTGCAGCAGTGAGGGAGGAGTATGTCACCCATGCATACCAGAGACTTGGGCCTAGACACAGATGGGGAGATGGAGCGGCTCTCACAGAGCTGCTTCGAGACCCTGTTGAAAGAAATTAAGGGGTCTCATCAAGAAAATAGATGGGAGTTTAAATGAATATTAGAGCAACTAGCTAAGTTAGATCAATGGATGGGTGAAGCAGAAGGGCAGATTGGCTCCACTGAAGACCAGGCTCTCCAGCTTGGGGGAGCCATGAAGGTGCTTTTCTGACAAACTACTGCCCTATATGCCAAGTCTTTGGATCTGGAGAGCAGATCACAGAGAGAAAATATCAGATTGTATGGAGTTGCAGTGGGAGCAGAGACTACTCAATGGCGGATTTTATTGAGAACCTTTTGAGATACGTTCTTGATCTCCCACTGTAATGTATCCTCTTGATAGAGAGAGCGCACTGCTCTTTAGTTAAGAAGCCAACAGGACTGGTGGCTTGTCCCCGATCAATTATCTTTAAATGCTCCAGTTACAAGACCAAAGAGGACATATTAGTAGAGCGTGGTCCAAAGAAGAATCTCATTACCTGTCCTCTAAACCCTCTCTGGACCATGACTACCCGCCAGAACTACAGTCAGTGAGACAACAGCACACTCTCCTGCTGAAGATTTTGAAGGAGCAGAAAATCCGATTTCAAATGCTGTTCCCAACATGTCTGAGGGCCCACTAGAAGGAAGGTTCAGCCATTTATGATACAGCCACAGAAACCAAGCAAGCCTTCATCCAGAAGGGATTCCAGATTGGGGGGTTACCGGCAGAATGTTCAGGAGGCAAGCAACTGTTTTCCCCAGACTGACAACATGCTGTTAGCAGGAAGCAAGCCAGTGTGCAAAGGATGTCGGCCCATGAGGCAATGAGGAAGGTGGTGGAAGTAATGACATGTCTAGCTGAGCAAACAACTGGGAAGGAGGCCTCCTAGAACACTTGAAGAGACAACAGAAGAAATATCCACAGTTGTGTGGAGTGTTTCATTTGAATGAGTGGACTTTTGCCTTTTCGGGGATCATTATTAAGGGGCCTAATATCAGAGGATCTTCAAGATTTGCGACAAGGAGGGCTCTGGTGAATATCGCAGACTGGGATTTCTGTTTTTTGACATGTTCACTGTTTAATTTAACTTCTGGATATCTGGTTCACAAACTTTGGTGAGCTCTAACCCCATTTCTTACTTCTCCTTTGGTGACTACCCATGTGCTTTACAGGTTGTGGGAAAATAACCTCCGTTTTAACTCAGGATCTATATTCTTGCTCTCCCACCTAACCTGAAATATGCAATAGTTTTGGTTGACCTGTGTTATATCTTTTGCACAGACAAATAGTAGAAAGTTGGACATCATTCATTTTGAACAGTTGGAACTATCTTAACATATAGGATTTAAGGAGCTTATGTTATTATGGACTGTAAGTGAACACAGGATGGTATGAGGTCACTAAACTGTATGTTATATCTACATTGTCCTCTCCAGGAACTGGAGGTCCATATGGAGATAATTTTATTATTTTTAACTCTGATATGGGGAAAGAGATGTGTTTGCTGATATTGTGATGCATTGGTATTCAGGGGAGGTAATTCCTGTTGAACTCATGCTAAACGGTGCTGTATAGTACCCATGCATGCTGGTTTTGGTGATATTTTTGATTTAGAGACGATATTACTATTCTGCATCTTCAGAAGAGGGCCCTTTGTTCAAGTAGCATAAGCTCTGCTCCCTAACCCTTCTCAGTTTCTGTATGCAACAGGGCTGGGAACACAAGCCCTCTTCTTAGGGATTCCTGCCTTAGATGTTATTTAATTGTTCATCAAGTTTGAAGTTGCCATGTTGGCTCAGTTTATGTTAATAACTCTAGGTCTCTGTCTTTTATACCCTTTTTTTGGTTAACATCACACCGTATCTTTGACATATTTCAATCTAAAGGGAGTAGGTCATATATTTTGGAATTGCAATCCATGAATATCTCAATCATTGATCATGGTTAAACAAAACACCACAATATGTTCTTATAATGTACATGGGCTCACAAGTCTGGTTAAGTGCGCTAAAATACTTAATTTCCTTAAAAAAATCAAAGGTCAATTTCTATTTCCTACAAGAAACACACCTATCCAGGCAGGAGCATGACAAGCTTGCTGGGATGGGTTTTGGCTATTCTACCTCCTCATATAAAAAAGGCAGATGTCGAGGAGTAGCTATTTTGCTCCCTAGCAGAGTGGCATTTCACCTAGAGGATACATGGGCAGATGGGGAGGGCAGATATGTTCTTATGGTGGGCTCAAGCTAATGTTGGCCTCTGTGTACTTCCCTCCAGGTGCCACATATGCAGATTACCGCACCTTTCTAGTTCATTTTCTGGGGTGGCAGGAGGTTACCCTGATCCTTGGGGGAGATTTTAACCTAACTTTTAACCCTGCACTAGACACCACATCAAGAATCCCCCGGGGGACACATAGGGTAGCCAAGCAAGTTAATAAATTGTTAGCAGAGCTGGGCAAGGTGGATGTTTGGAGACACCTGAGTAGAGGTAGGAGGGACTATACATTCTTTTCTGCCTCCCATCGGATGTACTCGAGATTAGATTATTTCTTTTTACCTAAGGAAGATCTTTATAAGGTCTCAGATTCCTGGATGGGAGATATGGTCCTGTCAGACCTTTCCCCAATTTTTCTTAAGATGGAACTGGGGGAGGTGTGTCAGTGCACATTCTGGAGGTTGAATGTGTCCCTGCTCCAGGATCCTGAGGTCAGGGAATCGAACAAGGAGACGTATCAGGCTTACCTAACTAACAACGATAATGGGGAGGTATCTCCGGTAATAGTGTGGGATGCTGCAAAGGCAGTGCTTCGAGGGAGGTTCATAGAACTCTCCTTTTGGAAGAAAAGGGAGAGGGAAGCTAAAATTATACATTTGCAAGAACGAATTAAGGATTTGTAGGGTAAAAGGAAAAATTTGATAGGGCTAGGGCAACAGAGTTGAAAGTCCTTAAAAAAAACACTTGGGGAATTACTAGACTACTTTGTGGAACAAAATATGTTATTTCTTCACCAGAAGTATTACAAAGGAGGCCCCAGATCCATGAGGCTTCTAGCTAGTAAGCTCAGGATACAGAGGGCAAAGGCCACCATCACAACTCTACACCATCCCCATACCAGTAAAATAGTGCACCAGACCACAGACATAGCAGAGGCAGTCAGAGGATATTATGCAGACTTCTGTGCTCTGGGGCGGGTGGTGCAGGAAGAGGCTATACAAAGATTTTTGCAGCATTGGGTCTCCCACAGTTGTCTAGGGATTGAGGGAAACAGCTGTCCCTCCCTATCTCTGCCAAAGAACTGAAAATGGAAATAGCCAGGATGAAGATGGGTAAATGCCCAGGTAATGATGGTTTAGCAGTAGAATTCTATAGATCATTTCATGGGATAGTGCAGCCCCTGCTGCTGCTGCGGATATTTCAGGATGTCTATCAAGATAAGGGGAAGATGCCACCCTCATGGGCTCAGGCAGTGGTTTCAGTGTTGCCCAAGCCCGGAAAGGACACTGCCAGATGCTCTTCATACCAACCTATCTCCCTATTAAATAATGACTGCAAGTTATTTACCTCTATCTTGGTGTGCCACCTACAGGCAATAATTCCTGACATTGTTCATCTGGATCAGACAGGCTTTATACCGGGGAGGCAGGCACAGGATAACCTCAGAAGAATAGTTCATATTATAGATCATACTAACTTTACAAAGACCCAGGCCCTGCTGATGAGTTTGGACACCGAAAAAGCATTCAATAAAGTCTCTTGGCCCTTCTTGTGGTGTGTCTTTTCTGGGTTTGGGTTCCCAGAGCTCTTTATTAATGCCCTTTTTAGAATTTATGATAAACTGGAGGGATGTGTGAGGGCAAATGGCCACATATCTCCTAGGTTTTCTTTGGGTAGAGGAATGCGACAGGGCTGCCCCCTATCCCCGTTGATTTTCACGATATATATATAGAACCACTGGTGGAGAGAATTAGGCAGAATCCACTGATATGAGGGGTCCAATTTGGGGGGACGGAACATAAGGCAACTTTGCATGCCGATGATGTCTTGTTGTACCTGACCTCTCCTGGTGTCTCTCTCCCTGCCATTTTTCAACAGCTTGAATTGTTCTCCACACTTTCTGGATACATTTTAAATAAAACCAAGATTGAGATACTCAGCTTGCACTATTCTCCTCAGGAGGATATCATTCAAAGGTTTCCTATGAAATGGGATTAACTAAAATGCAATATTTGTGTGTTCAGATTGGGGTGACAGCGGACCAACTGTTTTCTCTGAATTATACCCGGATGTTGAGCCTCCTTTTTGGAGACTTTGCATGTTGGTCCCTTCTTCCCCTTTCATTAGTGGTCTGTATTCAGGCCTTGAAGATGAATGCCCTCCCATGGCTGTTTTATCTCTTCCAATGTGTCCTGAATATGGTTCCCTCACAGGCTCTCAAAATGTGACTGAGCTGGTTTCTGGCCTTTGTATGGGGAAAGGTGTGCCCACGGGTAAGGAAGGGACTCCTATTCTTACCAAAACAGCAGGGAGGGCTGCCCTGATGAGGGTGGCCCTGTTGTGGTGCCATAGCCTATATGATTCGACATGGAAGGAAGTGGACTTGGGTGCCCATGAGGAGCTGCCTCTTCAGGCTCTGCTGTTTCAAAAATCATATAAATTGATATGGAATACACACTTCTCGGGTACAAAGGCAGTGGCTGAGGGATGGAGGAGGGCCTACATAAAGAAGTGTCTTTGGCTATACAGGTGGTGGTGTACGACTAGAACTTTGTCCCAGCTAGAACATGATGGCTGGTTTAAAATCCAGGCCAAAAAGGAATCTCGGCCCCTACTAAATGCTCTGCTAGCAGGTGTTATCCCTTCTGAGGAAGCCCGAAGACGATTTCAATGGAAGAGATATATTTAGGTACTACCAAATTAGGGATTATATAAGTATGATTCTAAGGGCCAAAACTAGGAGACTGGGGATGGACCAACACAGACCCTTTGAAAAATCTGGAGTACCCACAGAGAGAAAGCCATCACTATCTTGTACTCTAACTATATGAGTGACAGGTCAACCTCCTCAGATTATATTAAAAAGAAGTGGGAATGGAGCTAGGACTGACCTCTCATTGGAAAGATGGCTATGGGTGTGGAGGTTTACCTGAGCACCTCCTTCTCCCCAACATGGAGAGAATTATGCTGGAAAATATGGGCCCACACTTCCTGGTTCCTGCCCAGGTGTCGCACTTCAACTCAACTGCTCCACCATCCTGTTGAGAAATTGTGGGACCACCCCTGCTACACAATCTCATATCTTCTGGCAATACCCAGTGGTGTCACCATACTGGAAATGATCATAGCACACCTGTTGAAAATATTTGTTACGAATGTACCAATAGGCCCAGAACACCTGGTCCTGGGTCTGGTCCCAGAGGACATGAAAGGGAGGGAGGAGAGATACCTCTGGTTGATTCTAACAGCTGCAGCTCTGAAAGCAGTTACCAAGAGGTAGTGACAAAGTGACCCCCCTCAGATTTTGGAATAGGTCGCCACTGTGCAAACCATAGAAAAAAATGGAGAGAATTACACATGGATTGGCACACAAAAATGATCAATATATGAACAAATGGACTAGATGGGCCTTGGGTGGACTAGACGATGGGTCAGGGGTTATAACTATGAAATCATACCCCTGGTGAAGGGCTATCCTGGTCAGTACATGGGGATAAGAGCAGGAGGTATAGCTCCCTGGTCTACCCTCGCACTTCAAATTAAATAGAATTCAGCTATGTGTTGGTGTGGTTTTGCTTTTGTTTTGGGTCTTTTCTGTTCCTGCATTTATTTTTATTTTTAGTGCAATTGTATTTTTTTTTTACCCAGATTGCTTCCTTACTAAAGATCAATGGTTTCAATTATACATTTATTAATTTAATATCTGAGGCCATTTTTTGATCGGAGTAGTATTTTTTTTTGAACTTACCAAATATTTTTATTGGTATTTCATACATATTGTACAATATATATATCTGTATGCAACCATTTACATTCAGAGAGAGCATATCCCTAGGCTGAATATTAACAGTATATTTTCCATATCTCTTGTTTGAAGCGAGGGCGACTTTAAGGCAATATAAGTCCATCATAGCCATGTGCTATGTAAACAAATATCAGTCCCATTTATCCAATGGATAATTGATTGTCCACACGGATCAGATCTGCACACGAAGACATCCACTTCTCACTCTCCTTGTGCTACTATTTAAAAGAGCTGATCTTATACCCAGAGATTCAGTTGATCCTCAGATAGCCTATTTATGTCATACTATACTTTACATACCATTTAAACAATAATCCTGAAAAAAAGGGAAGGGAAGAGAGACAAAAAAAAATGGAGAGGATCAAAACAAGAAAAGCCATAAACATAAAAAAAAAAAAAAAAAAAAAAAATAATTGCATGACATGTTTTGTACAAAGTTATAGTCTTGTGGATTTAAGATTATCTATTGTAAAATCTGTATCCAGTTAAAGCCCTATCCAAGTCCTCTTATCAGGCCATTCAATAGGAGGCCAGCGTCGTGGTTGCCCCGGGAATGCCATATCCCATCGACAGCATCCCACTTTGTTGCACTGGGGGGGGGGTAGAGGCAGCTGTGGTGGCGGTCCCCCTCATCCGTATTCCTATTACCATGGAAGTATGTATTGCTCTAGCACCGGAATGCCGGTACGATTTTCTATAAAATCATAGTAAGGTAGCCATCTGGAGTTATATTTATCCGTCCTCAACCTCAAACGTGCTGTGGCTCCTTCAGCTTCCTTAATGTGGTTCACATTATGCACCCATTGCACTAAGGTTGGGGAATCTATGGTGAGCCAGTGCTGTGTTATAGTCTTCGAGGCTGCTGCTATCAGACTGTAGAATAAGTACTTTTGAGTGTTCAACCTCATCTCAGAAGGTGTGAGGCCTAATACTAAATGCTCTGGGCCCAGATTTCCCTCCAGATGAAATATCTCCTTAATGGCCTGAGATTTCTCATTCAAATAATTGGCAAGGAGTGGGCATTCCCAAAGAATGTGAGTAATTGAGCCCCTTGCCCCACAATTCCTCCAACAACCATCAGATGGGGGTGTTGTATAGTGTTGGGAAACTATCGAGTTTATAAAAATCTGCTCACCACTTTCCAGCGGTGTTCCCTCCATATGGGGAGTTAGATGTCTTGCTCACCCCAGCCAAATCTTACCCCAGTCCCTTTCTGACAGCTTTATGTCTGCTCATCTTCCCACTTTCTTTCTATGCATTGGGTCAGTAAAAACCCTCTCCCTCCTGCAGCATATATAGATATAAGAGGTGAACCCTCTAGACTCTCTGGTTTGGGCTTTCCAATATGTTCCTACCAAAGGTGGAATTGTGGGCTGGATAGAGTTGTCAGGCCCACCCTTGTCTCAATGTAGTGCCTGCATTGCAAGTATTTATAAAAATCCTGCCTTGGAAGGTTAAACTCCTGTTGCAGATCTCTAGAAACTCTTCAGGACGTTCCCAGTAAGAACTGGGTAAGATGAATCAATCCTTGCCTTTTCCAGTTTAAAAACTTCTGCCTTTATTGTTCAGGGGAAATTAGGTAAGTATGTTAAGGGTATGTAAGGCCATACTGGTGTCAGAATTTCCATTTCTGGTGGGCCCATAACCTAGATTCTAGAGTATGCTTCGTCCACCTATTTTTAATTCTATTTAGATCTGATCTAAGGGCTAGCCATAGCATATAATTAAGTGGTGTCTCTGGAAATGCATTATGCTCCATCTCAACCCAGCTAACCCTATGGCCTGGGGATAACATGTGCAATATTGGTAGGTTCTGGGCTGCCAGATATTAGTTATAGAAATGCGGAACCGCCAAGCCCCCCCATCTCTGGCTTCCGTCAACAATTCCCATCTTTTCCTGGGACGTCACGCAGCCCAGAAAAATTTGCTCAATCTCTGTCTCAATTCTTTCCACTCAACCCGTGTAAATGGGATTGGAAGATTCATAAACAGAAACAAATATCCAGGTAATACATTCATCTTAATTGTTTCAACCCTATTATAGAGAGTCAGTGGCATATCTTGCCAACGGTTCAGGTCCACGAAGACCTGCTGTTTGAGTGCTCCATAGTTGAACGCATATAACTTTGAAAGCTTAGCAGGTATCTGAATTCCCAGGTATCTTATCTTGTCTTTGGTCATAGAGAAGGGAGAACTCCAGCTGGCCGTCCGGCCACCCCCTCTCCGTTTCCTAATCATCAGCATCTCAGATTTCGTTTCATTCACCTTAAATCCTGAAATTCTCCCAAACCTGCTCAGTAGTCGCAAGAGTGGGGGAGGGACATCTCTGGATTATTTATATAAATTAAGGTGTCTGCGTATAGTGAGACTTTGTTCATCACCCCGTTTACTTTAATCCCCGCTATGCTGTTATCTTGCCTTATAGCTTGTGTCAAAGGTTCAATACTTAGTGCAAACAACAGCGGGGACAGGGGACAACCTTGCCTCGTGCCCCGATTAACTCTAAAAACCTCTGACACTGTCCCATTCACCCTGACCCTAGTGGATGGGTTTTGATAGGCTAGCATGGTCCATTTTAGGAAATTACCTCCTATTCCCATATGTAACAATATTTCCCTCATATAAACCCAATTAATACGATTGAACGCCTTCTCTGCGTCGAGAAAAAGCGCTGCTTGGGGGTCATTTGTTTCTACCTGGGCTGTTATTATACTTAGCAACCTTCTTATATTGTCTGAGAGGTGATGGTGTGGTATGAAGCCAACCTAATCAGAGTGGACAAGATGGTCAATACACCGCTGAAGTCTATTGGCCATTATTTTAGTTAGGAACTTAAAATCTTGGTTCAATAATGAAATTGGCCTATACGAGTCACATGCATCTGCCAGTTTCCCTACCTTGGGAATAACTGAAATCAGGGCCTCCGACCACGACTGTGGAGCTGCTCCTCCTCTAAGATGGCATTCATAATCAATTTCAGCTTAGGCACTAACAGTTTCTTAAATGTTCTGTAGAACTCTACTGGTTACCCATCAGGGCCGAGATTTGCCAGCTGGCAGTTTATTAATCACTGAATATAGTTCTTGTTCAGTGATGGGAGCGGAGAGTGCATTCTGCTCTTCTATGGTGAGCTTAGGGAGGGACAGCATCTGGAGGAACTCCTCCGTTTCCTGTACCACCACCTGCGGTTGTTTGGTTTCACTATGTAGTTTTTCACAAAACAGCCGGAATTGTGCTGCAATATCCGAGGGCCTTGTCCACTTCTGACCAGGACGGTCTCCACTCCTGATACTTTGTATACATCTATTAGCCTGCACCTTTCTAAGCTGAATAGCTAACAACTTTGATGCCCTAGCACCTCCTTCATAGTACTTTTGGTTAGAGAACCTCAAAATACCGTCCACCTTTTATTATCTAAAGCCTGCAATGCTTCTCAGGCTTTAGTTAACTTCCTCAACACTTTTGCACTTGTGGGGTTGGCCTCATGCTTCCCTTCCCTTCCCAATCCTCTATTGTTTGAATTAATTCTATCCTCCGTTTATTGTTGCTCCTCTTTTTGTTTGAGGCGTAGCTTATTATATGCCACCTTACCACCGCCTTCATCATGTCACACCAAATCAGAGGTGACGTATCAGTTATGGGAGAGTCTAATTCCAAGTCTTTCAATGTGCGAGAAATATGTTGTTGAAATACTTTATCATTCAACAAAGAGGTGTTCAGTCTCCATACCGTTTTCCTGCCCATGCTACCCCAAGATACCTGCACACCTATTGGAGCATGATCTGATAATGTTATGGGAATATAGTGGAGGAGATACACTGGAAAAGATCCGATTTCAGCATCCAAATCATGTCTATTCATGAATAGGACCTCTGAGCTGGGGAGTAATATGTGTAATCTCGTTCTGATCCATGCATAGCTCTCCAAACATCCAAAAAAACACTATCATCCAACAATAACTTTAATTTCCTGGTGGCAATTCTATTAGTGGATGTCTGCCCTGATGAACGATCCAAGGTGGGACACAGCACCATGTTAAAATCCCCTTCCAAGACTATCTGTCCGCCCGCAAGCCCCTCTATTTTGAGACGTAGATCTTTGAAGAATTTCTCTGTTCCTACACTGGATGCATATATATTTATTAAATGAAACAATTGGTCCTGAATAGTACCGGATACCCTAATGAATCTGCCTGAGGCAGCTGCCTCCACCTCTTGAATCTGAAGTGGACAGTCCCTTTTGAAGAGGGCCACCACCCCAGCTTTTTTTGCTGTCTTATGTGATGCCGCCTCCACCTGGCCCATCCATGCTCACCGAAGTTTGATGTGCTTCGCTGCACTCAAGTGCGTTTCTTGTAATAGAGCTATAGCGCACTTTAAGTGCTTTAACTCAACTAACAGTCTGGTATGCTTAATTGGCGAATTGATACCCTTGACATTATAAGATATAATGTTTAGATGTGTCATCATAGCAACATTAATTGTACTACTGTCCCTTTAACATAACAGCCCCAACGGTCCCTTCCATTTAGCAATCCACGACGATGGCTTTCCCTTACATTTAATCCTGGTTCACAAGACTTTGCACTGTCACAAATCTTTATGAAATTATACATAAAAAAAAAATAATATGGCGTAATGCCCAATGTCATACAATTGAACAACAACTTGTTCCCTAGTAACCTGAGAACTCTCATAGAACACTTCAATCAACTCTGTTTTAACTTCCAAGGCAGAGCTGGCCTATTGTGGCTAGCTAACAAATTTTTACCACCTCCCAGTTGTTTAATGGAGGTTGTGGCTGTACACACTCTCTGTGCGTGGACCTTGCCACTGATAAAATGATGTCAGGCTATTTAACTGCAGACCCGTTTTACACCCCCACCCCGTAATCTCTAACGCCGCAGTTCATAAATACTATGGCTTCTCAGTACCCCCGCAATGTTTTCCAGTCATCGTAGCACTTAGACTCTCGCTCTGTATAGAGCTGGTCAATTAGGTATCTCCCTGCTGCTCGGCTGATTTTAAATTTCCCCCTCTGGTCTACCCCGATCGTCCAGTAATCTGCTCTGAAGGCTTGCATATTCCCATCCGCTTTGGCCATCACCCCTTCTCATTGCAATCCATATATGTTTGGTAACCAGAGGGAAAAGTACCCATCTGCCTAATCCCTCCCCAGCAGCTGTTTTCACTCCCGCCCGTATTATGAGTCTGTGACCGAAATCCAGCTCGCCAAAAACCTCCCTCCCCCTCATCAACTGTCTGCCAGTCACAAAGCGTAGTCGTAAGGTGCCGTGTGGGCCCTCCTCATGCAGATATTTGAAGAGGGTTCCCACACTTTGACCATACATCCTGGCTTGTTCCGAGTGCTTCCCTACCCACTGACACATGTCCAAATGTGGAGCAAACGATGCCAGCAAATCCTGACTTCCCCAGTTCTCCAGGCTTAATTGTCTTTGTATCCAGTCACAATTAATAACCCCATTCACATAATACAGTCGGAAGAGGAGGTCAAAAACCCTGTTTCCCATTCTCCACATCACTTACCCTCCCCTGTCCCTCGGCTTTTATTACTATGTCATACCCCATTGCCTAAACTCCTTAAGCAAATGCCCTGTAACCCCTAACCCCCTGCAAGTGGGGAGGGAGCAGGGCTATCAGAGGAAAAGAAAATCATTATGACTCAGTCCCAGTTTAAAATAGTTCATGACTTATCTCCTCTCTGAGCCATCTTCTGTGGAGTCGTGTTATTGTTCTGTTCTCTCCGGTCTGCCTGCTTCAGCAACTTGCTAACATCATGGATAGCCTCCGGTGGGATAGATCCTGGTAAACCTCTCTTTCTGTTGACTCCTCTCGATCAGATTGACCATGCCTCAGCTCGAAGTTTTTTCTCTAGAATTTCTATTTCCATGTCTGGTATCGGAATGTCCAGTTCCTTTAGGAGTGGGATTGCTTTGACCAGCGAGGGGAAAATTTTCATTCCAGAGTCCAGGTGTATTTTTAATCTGGCCGGGTAGAGTATCTGTGCATGTATATCTTTGGCCCTCTGCCTCTCTGCTTGCAAAGCATTCGAGAAGTTCTGATCAAAGAATATAGGTACATCATGGTACTTTAAATTCCTGAGTCTCCATGCCTCTTTCAGTAGCCAGTCTTTACTTTGATAGTACACCATCCTTATGATTAAGGAGCGAGGTTTTGCCGTGGGGTCTGAGGGTTTAGCAGCCAGCGCTCGATGGGCTCTGTCGATATCCAAGTTTAGGTCTGGTGGGATCAAAAATACTAACCGAAGCAATTGTTGCACAAAGTCCTCCACAGTGGCAAACCCCTCCTCTTGTCCCTCCCGGACCTCATGGATCCTAAAATTATTATGACGTGACCTATTCTCCAGGTCCTCCATTCTCTGTTGGTTCTCTCGATCTCGTCTCAGTAGGTAGAGGAGAAGGCGTTCATTAGTGTCTTGGACCTCAGTAAGCTCTACTACCTTAGCTGCGTTTTCTGATACTTTTCGGTCTAAGGTCCGCACATCGTTTTTCAGATCAGTTAGGGAAGTGTCTATCTTTGTGACTGTTTTCAGGATTTGTTGCAGGGTATTAGCTATGGTTGTTTTCTCCGAAGACGACAGCTCTTCTTCCGAATCCTCTGATGATTCTGAGGCCTGGCGCCTACGTGGCGGTAGCGCTGTTAGGCCCTCCAAGGCCTCTCCCAATACCAACTGTTTCATTTTGCTAACTACTGCATTCGTCTTTGCATTTTTTGGCTTCGATGATGTCCCTGCCATATCAGATTGTTGTAGGTACTTTCAAAACAGTTAGTAAACCGCAGAATATGTATTAAATCTTTCTCTTTTCCTGGGGTCGTGGAGGAGCACTTTGGGCTAGCGTGCAGACATGACCGTGACATCACCGGAAGTCCTTGATCGGAGTAGTATAAAGTTCATTTAGTTGGAAAATGTTTTAATAGATAACTATGTACTAATACTGAAGTGAGTTGTTGTACCTTGGATATTATGCAAGATTTATGTATTGATGTACTGAAAATTTCAACAATTGAAGTATATATATATATATATATATATATATATATATATATATATATATATATATATTAGAAAAAAACTCCGTTTAATGCATCGGTTAGGGTTATTCCACAGCGACAAAAGTGAGAAATTGATTATTAGGGTTGAAAACCCCCTTGGACCCAACCCCACCCCAACTGGCATTAGGGTGCACATTGGGGTCATTGGGCCTAACTCTCACCCCATCACATGTGTAAAGAAGCAGAAGTATAGGAGAATGGGGTGAGAGTTGGGACCAAGACCCCAATGTGCACCCCAATGCCCGGTTGGGGGTGGCTGAGGATTCAAGGGGTTTTCAACTTAACGAATTTCCTCACTTTGTCACTGTGGAACAACCCTAACTGATGCATTAAACATAGTTTTGCCTCTAATTCCCTTCTTTTTGAGAATAATAGGAAATAGTGAAGGTAATGTGGCCGGGGAGCCGGGGCCCTCTTACCATGTGATGTCTTGTGACATAGTAACAGGAACAGCAATGCAAACAGAGCGCTAACAGTGGCACACATGGTAATGCAAGCGTGAATGAGAACAGAAAGGTAACACACACGGTGTGACGGAACGGTCCGCCACGTGATGTCTTGTCACATAATAACATGGTGTCTGCAAATGGTAATGGGCATGGTGACGCAAGTGAAACAGAAAGAGAAACAGTACTGTAGGCAGAAATAGTAAAATAACGGAAGCAAGCTAAATGAAAACGAAAAGAATAACGCACATGGTGGTGTAGACATGAACGTAAGTGAAACGGGTACGGAACTGCAAGCGGAAAGGGCAACGGTAACAGTAATGGAAGCGCACAGGCTGGCTTTCCCCAAAAGCTTCATAGAGAAAGACTGTGAGTACAAAGAATGTATGCATAATAATGGGTCTTGGAGCAGAAAATGAGGAGTTGGAATACTAAATTGTTTATATCTCAGGAACCGTATGACGTAGAAAAAAATTTAAAAGTCATATGATTTATGACTTTCCTGGCTAGTTTTGTACTCAGCCCCAGTAAGGGGCTAAGAATTTTTCTGACAAAAAGTCCATATCTCACACCGTTTCCGAGATACGGGCCCTGAAAGGCGTGGCGAACGCCGTAATGTTATCCTATGGGAAAAAAAGAGAAGTTCAGAGTGCCATAACTTTGGCTCCCTGTAATATTTTTTCACCAAACCACTAAAAGGCACATCTGTGGGATGTTGGCTGTCTTCCCTCCAAATTTCAGCCCAAAAGACTGAACCGTTATTTTGCAGCAGGGTGCCAAAGGATTGCTGCAATGCATCGGACTCCGTAATGTTATCCTAACGGAAAAAGCGTCAACTTTGGAGTGCCATAACTTTGCTGCCGTGTAATAGTTTTTCAACAAAATACTGAAAGGCACATCTGTGAGATGTCGGCTGTGTTCCCTCCAAATTACAGCCCAAAACACCAAACCGTTCTTTTGCAGCGTGGTGCCAAAGAATTGCTGTCATTTTCCCACAGCCTAGAAAAGTACTGTCGCAATTTGCGAAAACTTTTGCAAATTCATTCGACAGTGTGGCAAGTGCGAAAGTACTTTTTCCAGAAATGTGAAAAACATATTTCTGGGGTGTTTTACCCCAAAATAAAGACATGGCTAGCATCCTCAGGGTCTGACTAGGTGAATACATAAATAATTGTGTTGCTAGAGGGTCCCAAATTTAAATGCCAAGCATTTTTCTGATCACCAACTGACAACAAAATGATGGATTTGCGACAGTAAAAGGGCCATTTGCGATAGTAAAAACTGCATTTGCGACACTGTTGAACTTTTTGTTAACTTTTCCCATTGACATAATGGGAACTTGTTTTTTGAATAACTTTGGAACCGTTTAATATTTTTTCACGAAATCTTCAAAAGGCACATCGGGGACCCTGGCCGCACGTTCTCTGAAGATTTTGGACAGGTCGTGCAAACCGTGCGACCTGTAGAGATGAGCAAAGAATTCCTAAAAAGCGTAAAGGCGCTCACAGATCACGCTTAATAACTCCGCAGCCATATATCCGACCGGTATGAAACTTGGCAGATCCCAAGGTGTATGGTCTTGATTGTGTATTCCAAATTTCAGGCAAATCTGTCAAATGGTTGCAAAGTTATTAAGGTGCAAAATTTTGTGTTTACTATGTAAATGGCTCCTCAACCCTAACTATGGTAGCACTACCGTGCTACCATAATATATATATACAGTGGCGTGAAAAAGTATTTGCCCCCTTCCTGATTTTCTCTATTATTGCATATTTGTCACACTGGATGTTTTCAGGTCTTTAGAGAAAATGTAATATTAGATAAAGGGAACCTGAGTGAACAAATAACACTTTTTTTTTTTTTAATTTCACTTATTTAATGAAAAAAAGTTAACCAACACCAACTGGCACTGTGTGAAAAAGTAATTGCCCCCTTATACTTAATAACTGGTTACGCCACATTTAGCTGCAATGACTGCAACCAAACACTTCCTATAATTCAATATCAGTCTTTCACATCGCTGTGGAGGAATTTTAACCCACTCTTTCCTCGCAGAACTGCTTTTAATTCAGTAACAGTTGGTAGGTTTTGAGCATGAATGCTCGTTTCAGGTCCTGCCACAGCATCTCTATTGGGTTTAAGTCTGGACTTTGCTAGGCCACCCAAAACTTTAATTTTACTTCTTTTTAGCCATTCTGATGTGGACTTGCTTTTGTGTTTTGGATCATTGTCTTGCTGCATGACCCAACACGTTTTAGCTTCAGCTGACGGAAGGATGACCGGACGCTCTCCTAAGAATTTTCTGGTACAGAGCAGAATTCATGGTTCCTTTAATTATGGCAAGTCATCCAGGTCCTTAGGCAGCAAGCATCCCACACCATCACACTACCACCACCATGTTTGACTGTTGGTATGGTGTTCTTACTGTGGAATGCTGTCTTTGCTTTACGCGAGACATTATGGGATCCATGTCATCCAAAAGTTCCACGGACTCATCTGTCCATAGAACATTTTCCCAAAAGGCTTGTGGATCATCCAGGTGCTTTTGGCAAATGAGAGATGAGCATTTATGTTCTTCTTGGTTAGCAGTGGTTTCCGCTTTGCTACTCTCACATGAAGTCCATTTTGCCCAGTCTCTTTCTGATTGTGGAGTCATGAACACTGACCTTAGCTGAGGCAAGAGAAGCCTGCAGTTCTTTGGATGTTGTTTAGGATCCTTTGAGACTTTCTGGATGATTTTACGCTGCACCCTTGGAGTAATTTTGGCAGGCCGCCACTCTGGGAAGATTCATTACTGTTCCAAGTGTTCTCCATTTGAGATTATGGCTCTCACTGTGGTTCGATAGAGTCCCAGAGCCTTAGAAATAGCTTTGTAACCCTTTCCAGACTGATAGAGGGCAACAAATTTTTTCTGATCTTTCAGGAACTTCCTTTGATCATGGCATAATGTGCTTGTTGAATCTTTGTGCTGGCAACATGACTCTGATGGTAAGGGTCAAAATAAGTGAGGTTTATATTGAGCAGGGCTGGCTGTAATCAAGCCTGGCTGTGTTCAATCAGCTGACTCTAATTATCCCTTTAATTGGGTTGATTTAACTAGGGGCAATTACTTTTTCACACAGTGCCAGTTGGTGTTGGTTAATTTTTCATTAAATAAATGAAATAAGTGAAAAAAAAAAAGTGTTATTTGTTCACTCAGGTTCCCTTTATCTAATATCATATTTTGCCTAAAGACCTGAAAACATCCAGTGTGACAAATATGCAATAATAGAGAAAATCAGGAAGGGGGCAAATACTTTTTCACGCCACTGTAGATATAAAAAATGTGTTCTACATTAAATGAATATTTAGTTTACCAGATGAGGAGTGCTGCGTTTTGCTTACTTGTGTTTGGATTCATGTGGACTGCAGCGTGCACCCTGGTTTGTGCAGTGGAGCTGCTTTTGTTTGCTTCAAGGAGAGTATTGCTGCAGCCACTAAACCCAGGTCAGGAATCTCCGTATCAGCAGTTTCAACAAGTGATTGAAGGTCTGGTGCAACGAGAAGTGGTATGACTTCACTGGGGACTGGGGATATGCCTGGAACAATGCAGCCCTGTTCAGGAGGGACGGACTGTATACTTCCAAGAGGGGGACGGCAGTCCTCAGTGAACAGTTTAGATGCTTCATTGATGACCGTTTAAACTACCTTGGGGAGGACGGGAGCAAGGAGACTCAAGCAGCCCACCCCCACAGGGTAGAGTAGCTAGAACTGAAGAACAGGAATGTAGGTTGCGGACAGGGGCACCGGTACCAGATACAAAGGGAAAGGCAGGGGTAGGAAGGCAGCATTAAAAGAAAAACTGGGTTGGGGAAAGAAGCAGGAGGGCAAACACAGGATTAGAGGGAGGACAGGCAGCAAAACATGGAAGGAGATGGCTACCAATGCCCGCAGCCTGGGACATAAAATCCCAGACCTGGAGACCATGTTAGAAGAGGCAGATTTGGACATTGGGTGGGCGGAGTGGCCCTGTACGTAAGAGAAGGCATAAAAGCAACAGAGGTGCAGGGTAGACGGGGGAGGCTGAGGCACTGTGGGTCACACTTGAGCCAGGCAATGGCACAGCAATCTGTACAGGGGTGATCTACAGACCTCCAGCGCAGGGGGAGGAGTGGGATAGGGATCTAGTGGATCAAGTTCATGAGATGTGGATTGGACCACCCCAGCAGCTGCTTCAACCAGGGGCTGGATTTCCTACAGGGGGCAGGCCTCAGCTAGCTAGTGATTGATACCACCAGAGACAGGGCAATTCTGGACCTAGTACTGACCAATGGGGACAGAATCACAGATGTCCTGGTGGAAGGTCAGCTCATATCCAGCGACCACCACATAGTATGGTTTGGCATGAGAACAGAGACACTGTCTAGTCAGACAAAGGTAAAGGTCTTAGATTTTAGGAGGGCAGATTTTGCTAAAATGGGAAGGTGTTTCAAATAGGCCCTGGCGAGGAGGGAGCTGGGGGGTGGGGGTTGAGGAACAGTGAGAACACCTGAAGAGAGCCATAAAGGAGGTGACAAACTAATACATCAGGATAGTGAACAAAACAAGAGAAGGAGGAAATCACTATGGTTCTCGAGAGAGGTGGCAGACAAGGTAAAGGCCAAAAGGGCGGGATTCAGGAAATACAAGGAGACTCAAAGAGAGGGAGACAGGGAGGTATACCTAAAGAATCTAAGGGAAGCAGGGAAGGCTGTAAGGAGCACAAAGGCACAGACCGAGGAAAGATTAGTGCAGATGGTGAAAAAAGGGGACACGGCATTCTATAGATTTATCAGCGAAAGACAGAAAGCCGGGGGGGATTGTAAGACTCAGAGGGGAAACTGGAGTGTAAAGAGGGAGACCTGGTAAAGGCAGAAATACTGAACAAATACTTCTGTTCAGTATTCACTGAAGAGGGGTTGGGTCAGGAACCACAGTAGGGTAACAGACATGAAGGGGGGAGAGGTAAGCACAAGTCCATTCACAGTGGAGAGAGTCCTGGAGGAGCTCACAAAACTAAAGGTGGACAATGCTATAGACATACACCCGAGAATAGTAAGGTACACATGAAGAAACTAGCAGCCTCGGCAGTCATGTTCACCAAGTCACTCAACACAGGAGTGGTTCCAGACAACTGGAAGAGGGCACATGTAGTCCCTATACACAAAAGCGGTAGTAGGGAGGAGGCAGGGAACCATAGGCTGGTCAGCCTCATCTCAGTAGTGGGTAAGATCATGGAGGCACTGCTTAAAGAAAGAAAAGTGACACACTTGGAATCCAACAGTGCCCAGGATCTGAGGCAACATGGATTCACAGCAGGAAGGTCATGTCAGATGACTCTGATACATTTTTTTGACTGGGTGACTAAGGAAATAAATTGGGGGGGGGCAGTGGACATCGCCTACCTCGATTTCAACAAGGCCTTTGACACCATCCCACAGAAAAGGCTGGCTAACAAGAAGGGTAGTCTGGACATAGGGCAGAAGGTGGTAAACTTGGTAAGGAATTGGCTAATGAACAGGAGACAGAGTGTGGTGGTCAGTGGGATCCAATCCAGAGAGGGGGGGTGACCAGCAGGGTACGTCAGGGATCTGTCCTTGGGCCAGTCCTGTTTAATGTCTTCATTACTGACATTGCGGAAGGGCTGCAAGGAAAGGCCTGCCCATTTGTAGATGACACCAAGATCTGCAACAGGGTGGATACTCAAGACGGGGTGGAGAAAATGAGGAGGGACCTGGGGAAGCTTGAAAAATGGTCTAAAGTGTGACAACTGAGGTTTAATTCAAAGAAGTGCAAAATAATGCAGCTGGGATGGGGGACCCTGGGGAGTGCTACAGGATGGGGGGAGTTGCTGACAATCACCAAGGAAGAAAGGGACCCGGGGGTTTTCATTTCAGACCAGGTTGAAGGGGTACTGCATCTCTGCTGTGGCACTTCTAGCATCTCAGCTGCCATCCACCCACCCACCTGGACCTTCAGCCACATCCTCTGGACCCCAGCCCTACCTCTGACCAGGTTGAAGGGGTGCTACATCTCTCCTGTGGCACTTCTAGCATCTCAACTGCCATCCACCCTCCCTGGACCTTCAGCCACATCCTTTGGACCCCTGCCCTTCCTCTGACCAGATTGAAAGGGTGCCACATCTCTCCTGTGGCACTTCTAGCATCTCAGTAGCCATCCACCCCCCTGGACCTTCAGCTACATCCTCTGGACCCCAGGTACATCCAAGCTCCTCCACTACAGCAGAAGCCACTTCAGAACACCAGTAGCGCTTTCCTTACTTTGAATTAAGGGCACTTCTGAGGCTTAAAGCTGATGGCTTAAGTGGCATTTCTCTCTATGCCCTGTGCTGTGTAGCTTGCCAAAGATTTAACTTTTTCTGTGAGCTTATTCTTAATGGGAAAGGCTGCTCAATTCTACTTTTTTTTGCCAAGACTGCTGTCATTTTTTACTGCTTAAACTGTTGGGCTATTTAAATGCGTAGCTAATTGTATAAATCTTGGGCTGACTACTGTGTTGGGCTGGGTTACTGAATGTAATGTATGTTTAAAACTGCAGTCTTTAATACTTTTTCTTTATTTCCACTTTTTTCCCAACTCTGAGAGAACCTTCTTCTAGCCCTGGCAGGACTCGACCCCCCACCCCTCGCCAGGGCTTCTCTTTCTTCTCACCCATCCCCTTGCTAACATTCTTAATTTCTTTTTATTACCTCCTCCTCAGGCGCTGCTGGTATATCTTTCTTTTCATCCTGTCTCTCTCACCTTCTTATCTCTCCTCTGGCTCCAAGTATTGACTAAAACCCTTCTTTCCTTTTATTTCTCTCCTGCCCTACCTCTGACCAGGTTGAAGGGGTACTGCATCTCTCCTATGGCACTTCTAGCATCTCAGCAGCCATCCACCCCCCTGGAACTTCAGCTACATCCTCTGGACCCAAGGTACATCTAAGCTCCTCCGCTACAGCAGAAGCCACTTCAGAACACCAGTAGCGTTTTCCTTACTTTGAATTAAGGGCACTTCTGAGGCTTACAGCTGATGGCTTGATTGACATTTCTCTCCTTGCCCTGTGCTGTGTAGCTTGCCAAAGATTTAACTTTGTGAGCTTATTTGTAATGGGAAAAGCTGATCAATTCTACTTTTTTTTTTTTTTGTGTCCTGTTTCCCATTCACAGATTATAAAGTTCTGCCACTAGAGGGCCATTAGTCCTTTTTGTGTTGCTTGCACGCATGTGCAAGAAACACATTGCTTTCAGTAGTTAGGGAGTATGCCTAAATGCGTCAAGAAACTCGGCCCCGTCACCACGCAGTCAGCTGTTTTTCTGCATTACAAGATACCAAAACAGCTGAATGCATGGTATCCCCATGGCGATGGCTTCTCCATTGGACTCTCACAGTCCCCAGGAAGCCGACGGAAAGCCACCGCACACCATTCAGTGTGCCTTCCTGATGAAACATTTCAATAAATAAATGAAAAAAAAAAAGCCAACGGGGTGCCCAATCCCCCATCGGCTCCACTGCCCCCTCAAACAAACTTCCATCTGCACGCTGGGAGACCACCCAGCATGGCAAAAGTCTCCTTGGCCAACAGGGTGCCCAATTCCCCATCGGCTCCACTGCCCCCAAACAGACTGCCCGGTGCCATGCTGGGAGCCCACCCCAGCATGACAAAAGTCCCCTGTCGTCTTTAAAAAAAAAAGACCTAGAAGAAAAAATACATCCCTCATTGATTCTCTTGCCCCACCAACACGCGCCTACCCTCTGTGTACCCCACCTCCCCAGCTCCCCATACCTCATACTTACCTGTGGAGCCCAGCATGACAATCTTTGATGGACCGGGAACATGTCTGCACTCTTCAAAGCCGACCGCGAACTGAAAAAATGCTGATAAACTGCATAATGGTGCAAATGTTTTTTTTTTTCCAACTTTGGTGCATATCTCGGCCATTTTGGGAATTGTTTTACCAAATTTTCAACATGGGGTTCTTGGACCCACCTCATGAACTCAGTCACTGTCATTTTGTTATTGAGTCCCAAAAGGTGATTTCACGACCACTGTGCTGAACCGCCTTTTGGGACGATTATAAATGACAGTGACACAGTTCATGAGATATGCCCTCAAAACCCTATGTTGAAAAATTTGGTGAAAACATTCCCAAAAATGACCGTTTTACGAGCATGCGTTGCGCAGTTCCTACGCACTCTCGGAACTTCGAGCATTTTTAATATTTTCACTTCAGATTTTCAGCATTGCCATTTTACCACACTTTCTTATGAACAGTACAGCTGTCATTTTTCACATCTCACCTGAAATGTGTTTTCACACATGTAGCACACAATGGCATGGTTGGTGTGCGAAATCAATGTTCAGGAGAGATAAAGAATATCACAGTGACACTGTTCATGAGGTAGGCCCCCAACACCCTATGTTGAAAATTTGGTGAAAAATTTCCCCAAAATGACTGTTTTATGAGCGTGTGTTACGCAGTTCCTATTCATGTTCATAACTTCGAGCATTTTTAATATTTTCGCTCCAAATTTTCAGCATTGCCATTTTACCACACCTCCTTATGAACAGTACAACTGTCATTTTTCACATCTCAACTGAAATGTGTTTTTGCACATGTAGCGCACAGTGGCATGGTCGCTGTGCGAAATCAATGTTCGAGACAGATTAAGAAAATCACAATGACACTGTTCATGAGCCGAGGTCTTAAACTGGCTATGTTGAAGATTTGGCGACAAAAGTCCATAAAATGACTGTGTTATGAGCGTGCATTGTGCAATTTCCATGCACCCTCATAAGTTCACAAATTTGTAACCTTTTCAGTCCAGATTTTCAACATTGGCATTTTTCCACACCTCCTTATGAACAGTACAGCTGTCATTTTTCACACCCTGGCCCAAATGTGTTTTCACAATTCCGGTGCAGAATAGTACAGTCGCTGTGGGAAATCAGTGTTCGGGCTATATTAAGAAAATCACTGTGACAATGTTCATGAGCGGAGGTCCCAAAAGGCTAATGTTGAAAATCTGCTGTAAAAAAAAAAATCCCCAAACTAATTACATTACGGGTGTGTGTTGCACAGTTTCTACGCACACTCGTGACTTCACCAGTTTTTTTATATTTTCACTCCAGATTTTCAACATTGCCATTTTTTACACTTCCTCATGAAAAGTACAGCTGTCATTTTTCACATCCTGTTCGAAATGTGTTTTTGCACCTGTGGTGCCAAATGGCGCAGTCGCTGTGCAAAATCACCTTTTGGCTAACAAACTGATAGTGTCACTGTTCATGCGGTGGGATCACAAAAAGCCCATGTTGAAAACTTGGAGTAAAAATACCAAGAAATGCCCAGGGTGTTAGGGTTTTTGACCATAAAGGCCCACCCTGCAGGGACTGACAGGCGTCAGGGGTGTGACTTGGGATTGTCGACAGTAATGCTCATGCCATTCCACCTCCAACCTGCAGCCAGTGGCAGGTATCGAGATGCCTGGACCCTTTGGCCCCAGAGTTTACCCCATTCTCTTATACTGTACCCATTTGAGTGTATTTCCTTATGGAATGAGGTAAGTGTAAAGCCCAAACACTTCAAAGCACGCCTTGACACTTGTAAGTGTCTGCAGGGTAGGGTGAGGTGAAATGTCATGACCATTATGGGCGACGACCCAAAGGCACACCCCAATGCCTGTCCACCTCTGCAGGGTGGGGGTGGAGTTGGCGTCAGTTCAATACTTCACTGCCATTCTTATGCTGCATCTGTCTAACTTCTGCACTTCCACTGCTAATGACAGCAAGCAACACTTGGCATTGACAAATGCTTGTTTGTAATGTGCCTGATGTAAGAAGATATTTTTCAGTCAACTCCCTTGTAGCTTGCTCGGTAGTTACATGCATTGGACTGATTCCCTGATTGGTCGACAGACAACAGGATAGACTGATATAACGTGATAGTGCACTCTCTTTTGTTTTGCCCTGTGGCACTTCCTCCTGCAGTGGACTAGCCCATATGTTTATTGGGCCTTATGTGTATTGAATAATATTAACTTAAAACCATTCAATCTTTCTATTTTCAGCACCCACAACATGCCCTGATTTGTCAGTGGCAGACTCTGCTGGTTAGCCAGTGAGTGCACAAATCGTACCTTTTCTGGTTGTGCCTGGCTGCTATCATGATGGTCCCTTTGCAGTTCCTCACCTGGGTTGCCATTCTTGCCTATTTTCACAAGTGGGCTAGTATCTCCTACAGACCTGTCCCGGTGATTTTGGGCCTGGGGTCCTATGTCCTGACAATAGGGAGCTGCGCTTCACAACTGCTTACCCAGAAGTACAGCAATCAGATTCTGGTCCCTCCAACTGCATGTGTGGTGCTGTTCCTGTCAGTAGCAGCACGGTATAGAGCGGCTAGCTGCACCTGTTGATAGGCACAGGATGTCTACCGCCAAAACCAGAACCACTAGGTGTAGGCGACTGGGAACTAGGCTTCTGCACTATGTTGGAAGAGACTCCCTGTTCCTGTTGCTGCTAGCAGATGGAGATATTCACCCAAACCTGGGACCTTGTGCTACCCCCACCGGGGGATGTTCAAGTGGGTGGTATAAAGATAGTTGCAATGAATATCTGCAGCCTGCTCCCTAAGATGACTCAATTCCAGGTGTGGACCAGGTTGAACAACCCAGAAGTCATCTGCCTGACTGAAACCTGGCTCACCCCAGGTCAAGGACTCACTCATTGCCTTAGCAGGGTTTGAATCTTTCAGACTGGATAGGCTGGGGAAGTGGGGTGGGGTTGCCTGATATATATGAAGGATAACGTAAGGGTGTGTTCTGCCAATCTCAGGCAACACTTGTGATTATGAACTATTAGCAGTTCAGTTCTTGCTAGGAAAGCAGAACAGAATGCTCACTATTGCCTTGGTGTACCTACCACCGCAAAAGCAAACCAGGGCTAGGTGTTGTCCTGAAGGCCCTATCTAAACTGAAGAAAACTCAGAGGTTATTGTCACTGGAGACTTTAATATTAATTGGACTAACAAAGACACTGACCATCTTAAGGATCAAGTTGCTGAGTTGTACCTCACACAGATGATTTGTTGGACACCAAACTAAACCACAAAACAGGAAAGGGCACCCTGCTTGACTGGATCCTGACCAGCTGCCCCAATAGAATCGAAATGTCCAGGTGCTCCTGATTGCCTCAGTAACCACTCACCAGTTGCATGTATGTGGGTTAATAAGGTAAAAAAGGACCCCCCCACTCTAGTTTTTAGCCGAGTCCTAAAGAGGGGTGCAAAACACAACATAAGACAGCTTTGGCCAACATTGACTGGTCTCTTGATAGTCTCCAAGACATTGATCAGGTTTTGCAATTCTTTGTGTCCATAGTCAGGTATTTGTGATGCCTATGCCCCCCTGAGAAAAAGAAAGATAAGAGCTTCTTCCAATGGATAGATTTCCAGGGACCTCCTTGATCTGATGAAGGAGCGGGATAATCTCTGGGAACTTGCCAGAGGCACGGGCAACCAATCTGACTTCCCAAAGTATCGGGCAGCAAGGAACAAGTGTACTGCTCTTGCCAGGCAAGCCACAGTGGCTTACTACAAGAAGCAATTGGAACATAACTGGGGCAATGGGAAGCAATAATGGGATGACATTAAGGAGCTGCTGGGCAGGGAAGATAGAAGGCAGCCCTCCATGATCAACTTAAATGGCACCCCACCCTAAATCTATACACAGTTGCTAAAGCCTTCAATGTGGCCTTCTCCAACCTCAGTTCTGTCCTCCCGCCAAGCTACCTTGACCCCCCAACAACACCCGACCAAAGCCCGAGATAATTTGACCCATCCAAATTGTTACTTCAAGTGTGTCACAACCAAGGACACTAGGACCTACATTACTAATGTGCTGGGTAAAACCAGACTTGGTAGTGACTCACTCAACATGAAATTGGTGGAAATTGCCTTGGATGAGTTGGTGGTTCCCATTGTGACGCTTTGCCATCTACTTATGGTTCTGTATGGAATTTGTAATATAAATATATAATATGTGATTGTCTGATGCCCAGGCTGTAGTGAGTGACCTTTGACCCCAAAAGGTCTCAGTGGTGCTGACAGCTTCAGGTTGTATAAACAGACAAAGAAAAAACTAATTTAATGCCTGCTTCCAGAGGGATAGTTTATGGCCCTTATTGCCTGCTGCTGCCTTTGATGTTGGTTCCCAAATATACATTTTATGACATCAGGAAGGTTGGCTGATTCCCCTTGGTTTTCTCACACCTTAGTGACAGATTGTGGGGTTGTAAACCTCAAAGGAAATGGTTGATCAAAGAATGTCATATTTGGGAGATTTTTTTTTTGTTGTTGTTGATGTTCACATTAATTAAAATACCTCCTTGTAGAAATTATGTTAGAATTAACTCTAAGGGAGGGTCTAACTGACCTCACAAAAGGAGGGAGACACCTCCTGAAATGATCCAGTATCTGGTGAATATGTGATATATCATTTTTGGACTCAAGAGAGAAAGATTCTTCTGAACTTCTGAAAGCACTAAAAGGGTAACATCTAGAATGAGAAAGACTAAGTATTTGTGGTAGGAGTTTATATTCTGTAACTTCCCATTTTTATATGTCTGTATGATTTGTGATATAATTGTTCTGTGTTTTGATTTTACCTGTTTTAAACTTTGCAGCAAACAACATTTTCTTTATTAAACTGCCTGTGTCTTCTCAGTCCTTTTTGCATGTGATTGGGCTGAACCTGCGTTTTAAGCTGACAGCTGTTAAGAGCTTAATTGTGTTACTAAGCTTGAAAAAGGTAAAATACCTGGGTCTCATATAGAATTGTGAAGGTTCATTTTTGAGACCTGGCTGATACCTTGGGTGAAAGATTATATTGCATCCCTCCATAGAGAATATTATCTGAGCCTGTTAATTGGGTATGCTAGCATAAGGTTCACAGTTTGAATCCTCCAGAACTCAAGGCTAATAGGTGATTTGGACCCAAAACAGATAGGAGGGTTACCTTGTCTGTACCTGTTCACACTATTGCACTCTGAGGTTGGCACTGTGGGAGCAGAGGGCCTGACCTGCAGTGCGTTTGTGACAGATTTGGTTGGGAGTGGTGGGATTTAAAAGTATTGGTAACATGAGCTTTAACAGTTCAGTGTGTCAGCTTAATACTGTACAGCTCACTGCAAAACCAAGGCAGTGATTTATTTTTAAAAAGTAAACAGAACGATATCATTTTTCTTACAAAGTTCCTACCTGTTTTATTTTTTCCGGGTGCAAGTTAGAGTAGCTGTAGTTAGGGAAGAAGATGGCTACCAACTACAGCAAGCACACTATGAGACTACCTGAGGCAGTTGTACAAGAAGAGGAGTCCTGTACAAGGGAGAGTCAACAAGCAGAACCTCGTGGATGCCCAGAGCCTTGAGTCATTATCTGTGACTGGAAAGACCAAACCTTGGGCATGGAGGGGCCATTGTCTGGTACAGTGTCCAGATCCAGCAAGGAGGACAGCAGGGCCAGTGCAAGCCAAGGGTCATAACAGCAGGGGGAAGGTCACCAGCATTTTGGAGCTGAAGCAATCAGGCTGCAGATGGAGTTGCGGAGGATGGAGCCAGAGTTTGAACAGAAGAATTTCCAACTGCAGATGAAAAAAGAGGAAAGAGAGAGAGAGAGAGAGAGGCTTCAGCGAGAGACAGAGTGAGACGGTGAGAGGCAGAACAAGAACAGTGAGAAGCTGAGTGGAGAACAGCAAGAGGCTGAATGACAGCAGAGAAGCTGACCGTGAAGAGTGTGAGTGCCAGAGGCAACATGAACTGGAGAGCTACAACTCAAACACCTGCATCAGAGCAGGTAAGTGACTTTAGGTTTAACTGGAACAACAGGACTAGGTTATAAATTAAATTCTAAATTGATAGCTGAATTTAAAGAGGGGAAGATATGGATGCCTTTTTAAATTCCTTTGAAAAAGTATGCATTCAGGCAAATATTCCTAGGGGGTCCTGGAGCTTCCAGCTATCCCTGCTACTTACCGGGAAAGCTTGGGATGCATTGGGTCAAATGGACAATGAGGACAATAATGATTACAGTAAACTTAAGGCTGCACTTTAAAAAAAATATGGGCTAACAGCAGAGGCATACAAAGCTAAATTCCGTAAGCTCAGGAGAAGCTCTGGCGTGATCTATGAGGAACTAGCCATGAAACAATGTCAGTTTTAAAACATTGGTGGGAAGTAATTGAAACAAACTCTGTAGATATAATTGAGAATGCTGTACTGTTAGAGCAGTTCTTTTTGGGCATGCCCAGCGGAGCTGAAAACCTGGCTGGAGGACCAAGAGCCAAAAACAGTGCAAGAGGCTGCTGAACTCTTGGACCACTATGCCAGGAGTAGACTTGCTCTGAGAGGCGAATGGGGCAGGCGTGGCAGTGCAGAAACAGAAAAGCATGCCTTCAGGACAGCTTAAATCCTCCCTGCCTCCACCAAAACCAGGTAGCAGCAGGTTACAAAGAAAAGATTTAACTGAGAAAAGAAATGAATGTTGGGTTTGCAAAGAAACTGGTCATATTGCCAGGCAGTGTTCCAAAAGGACAAATAGTGCACAAAGTAGTGCTAGAAAAGAAGTGGGTTGTTTGAAAGCATGCCAATAAACATGAGGGAACACATGCACCCAGTCACTGTGAATGGTGTACAGACACAACAGTTAAAAGACATGGGGGCATCCCTGACTTTGGTAACAGGGGATCTGGTAGAGCCTGGTCAGCTTATACCCAATCAATTTGTGACTATACAGGGGTTCACTGGGGAGGAGAAAACATTGCCACTCGCTAGTGTTCTCCTAGACTGGGGTGAGACAGGGGGAACTGTGCAACAGGTTGCTGTAGCTGAAACTTTAGCGGCTGATGTAATTCTCTGCAACAATCTCAAACAGGGGATGGTGTGCGCAGTTACCCATAGCCAAGTGGCAAGGCACAATTGTAGTTCCCTGGACCTTGTAGAAGCCCCTGTGGAAACCACTGAGAGGCTGGTTCCCCAGCCTGTGTCTCCTGATTTGGAGTATAATGAAAGGAGATAGAAATTCCCAGGTAGCAGTTACAGCAAACAGCTACAGAGGGTTACTCAAGGAAGGAGGGTGACCAATTGTCAGAGGGTTAGGAATGGCATTGATCCTGAGTGCCCTGATACTAGAGTTAGGGACCCTAGTTTAGACACTGAAGGGGACCTGTCCCATGCCTTGGGAATGTGTAAGGAGTTTGCAGCTGCTCAGAAAAGTGACCCTAGTCTAGAGAAGCTGAGGGCTTGGACAGACTCTGATGGAGCACAGGGAGGTGACGGGAAACACAAAGTTTATTGGGAAAATGGACTGCTGTATATGCAGGATGCTAAGACAGAGGGAGGGGTGATAGGCAGACAGCTTGTTGTTCCCCAGGGGTACCATGAGCAGTTGCTCAAGACTGCACACAATATTCCGATGTTTGGTCATCTGGGAATCATGCGCACTATCCAGGGGTTGGCTCAGAATTTCTATTGGCCCAACTTCACCCAGCAGGTGAAGGAGTATTGCAGGTCTTGTCACCGGTGCCAAGAAATAGGGAAGGCAGGTAAGAAAACCCAAGCCACCCTAATTCCATTGTCCATAGTGGAGGAGCCATTCTAGAGGGTGGGAATGGATATTGTGGAGCCTTTAAATACCCCCAACTCCTTTGGGAAGAGATTCATCCTGACTGTAGTGGATTATGCCACCTGATATCCAGAGGCATTTGCCCTATCCTCACTGAGGACAAAGTGGCAGATGCTTTACTAGGGATTTTCTCCCGTGTTAGGTTTCCACAGGAGGTTATCACCAATTGAGGGGGTTCCTTCATGTCAGATCTGATGAAATGTTTGTGGGAGGGTGTTGGGTGGTACAGAGATGCACAACATCTTGTCACCCACAAGCCAATGGACTTGTGGAAAGTTTTAATGGTATCCTTAAGTCAATGCTCCAAGCGTTTGCTGAACAGCATGGGAGGGACTGGGAGAATACCTTCCCCACTTGTTGTTTGCATACAGGGAGGTGCCCCAAGAGTTGACAGGATTTTCCCCCTTTGAGCTCTTATATGGATGCCTCGTACGTGGGCCCCTAGACTTGATCCAGGAGGACTGGGAAGGCAAGCAGGCCACCCAGGGAACTCCCATAGTGGATTATGTCCTTAGGTTTGGGGAAAAGCTGAAGGAGCTTATGGGGACAGCCCAGAGCAACCTGGCAGTTGCCCAACAAAAACAAAAAGTGTGGTACACCCGCAGAGCCAGAGCTCGCTCATACAAGGTGGGTCAGGAAGTCATGGTCCTAATTCTGGTCCGGAAAGATAAGCTGCAGTCCGAGTGGGCAGGACTGTACAAAGTAGTCAGACAGGTAAATGATGTTAACTATATTATAGAGTTATCTGACAGAAGACATACCAAAGAATGCACCATGTCAACATGATGAAGCCATATGCTACTAGGGCTGACATGGTGTTTGCATGTGTAGTCCTGGGGAGGAGATGGAACAAAGGAGACCCCTTCTAGACTTGCTGGAAGAAAGTAAATGGGTGTCCTCTGTGGAGGCAATTAAAATGTCACCCCAGTTGACCCCAGACCAGATCCAGAAAGTAAGAGGTTTTAGCAGACTTTGCCCCACTGTTTCGCACCAAGCCTGGACTAATTCCCTTAGCGGCCGCATGATGTGGAGATAGGGATGCAGATGCTCATACGGCGAACAGCATACCGTTGTCAGAGGCTGTCAAAAAGACATTAGGAGGGAGGTGGAGGAAATGCTGGATTTAGGGGTAATCCAGAAATCCCACAGCTCCTGGGTCTCACCCGTGGTCCTTGTTCCCAAGCCAGATGGCTCTACTCATTTTTGTGTGGACTATCATGGACTGAATGCAGTTACTAAGTCAGATGCCCACCCAATGCCATGGACGGACGAACTCCTGGACAAGTTGGGAGGGGCGACATACCTTACAACTATGGACCTGACAAAGGGGTATTGGCAGGTAGAGTTAACTGCCTGAGCTAGGGAGAGGTCGGCCTTCATCACTCTGACAGGGTTATTTGAATTTAAAGTAATGCCTTTCGGAATGAAGAACGTTGTTGGCCACTTTCCAAAGGTTGGTGAACCAAGTGTTAAATGGTGCTGAGGAGTACACTGTGGCATACCTGAATGACATTGCCATCTTTAGTGCCAGCTGGGAGGAAAACCTATCCCACCTTAGGGAAGTGCTGGGCAGAATACAGAGGGCCAGGCTCACTGTCAAAGCTGAGACGTGCCTGGTGGCCATGGCTGAAGAGGCATATCTCGGGCATGTTGTAGGCCAGGGATAGCCCCGTCCTAACCAAGCAAAAATAGAGGCAATCAAGGCATGGCCCAGACCAGAAACACAGAAGCAGGTCAGGAGTTTTCTGGGGACAGCAGGGTACTATAGAAAATTTGTACCCAATTACAGTGCCCTGGCTGCTCCCCTCTCTGGCCTGTTAAGGAAAAGGCTGCCTAAGAAAATTACCTAGGAACCAGCCTGTAAAAAGTCTTTACCAGACTGAAGGAGGCACTGTGCAGTGCTCCTGCATTGACAAATCCAGACTACAGCAGACCCTTTGTAGTCCAGACTGACACCTCAGATGTGGGTATTGGGGCAGTGCTGAGTCAAACATCCAACCTAGGGAAAGATCACCCCATAGTGTACCTGAGTAAAAAGTTACTTCCCAGGGAGCAGGCTTACTCTACTGTAGAAAAAGAGTGTCTTGTCATGGTGTGGGCCCTAAAGAAGTTAGAGCCATACTTATACAGGCAGCATTTTGAGGTACAAACTGACCACAACCCCCTGGTTTGGCTGGCACAAATGGGTAAAACGAATGGCAGATTACTAAGATGGAGTCTTGCTTTGCAAGGGCATGACATGACTGTCTCACGTAGGGCTGGGGCAACCAATAAAAATGACGATGGCTTGTCATGTCTATATGAGGAATGAACTGACTTAGGGAGCTCATCCCATGCAGGGGATAGAGCCCTCAAATTCAGTCTAGGTAGGGAGGAGTGTGATGATTTGCCATCTGCTTATGGTTATGCATGGTATTTGTGATATAAAATATATAATATGTGATTGACTGACATCTAGGCTGCAGTGAGTGACCTTTGACCCCAAAAGGTTTCAGTGGTGCTGACAGCTTCAGGTTGTATAAACAGACCAGGAAAAAACTAATTTAAAGCCTTCCTTCCAGAGGGATAGTTTATGGCCCTTACCACCTGCTGCTGCCTTTGATGTTGGTTCCTAAATATAAGTTTTATGACATCAGGAAGGTTGGCTGATTCCCCTTGGTTTTCTCACACCTTAGTGATAGATTGTGGGGTTATAAACCTCAAAGGAATGGTTGATCAAAGAATGTCATAGTTAGGAAATGTTTCTTTTTCTTTGCTGATGTTCACATTAATTAAAATACCTCCTTGTAGAAATTATGTTAGAATTAACTCTAAGGGAGGGTCTAACTGACCTCACAAAGGGAGGGGAGATGCCTCCTGAAATGATCCAGTATCTGGTGAATATATGATATATCATTTTGGACTCAAAGAGAAAGATTTCTCTGAACTTTTGAAAGCACTAAAGGGTAACATCTACAATAAGAACGACTTTAAGTATTTGTGGTAGGAGTTTATATTCTGTAACTTCCCATTTTTTTTATATGACTGTAAAATTTGTGATATAATTGTTTTGTGTTTGATTTTACCTGTTTTAAACTTTTTAGTAAACAATATTTTCTTTATTATACTTCCTGTGTCTTCTCAGTCCTTTTTGCATGTGATTGGGCTGGCAGTATAGCCTAGAGGTTAGAGGAACGAGGTGTGAACAAGCTTGATACATCCAGCAGACCAGACCTCAGTCTGATTCTCATAACCTCTACTTACATACTGTGTGACTCTGAGCAAGTTACTTAACTGCCCAGTGCTCCCAGGTCACCCCTGAAAACAGGCACTTGTGCCTAGTGGGCCTTACCCAGTTACCAAAGACTAAAAAAAAAAAAAAAAGAAAGAAAGAAAAGATTGCTGAACCTGTGTTTTAAGCCAACGTCTGTTAAGAGCTTAATTGTGTTACCAAGCTTGAAAAAGGTAAGAAATACCTAGGTCTCATATAGAGTTGTAAGGGTTCATTTTGGAGACCTGGCTGGGAAACCCTTGGGTGAAAGATTATATTGCATCCCCCCAAAGAGAATATTATCTGAGCCTGTTAATTGGGTATGCTAGCATAAGGTTCACAGTTTAAATCTCTCCAGAACTCGATACTAATAGGTGATTCAGACCCAAAACAGACAGGAGGGTTACCTTGTCTGTTACCTGTTCACACTATTGTACTCTGAGGTTGGCACTGTGGGAGCAGAGGGCCTGACCTGCGGAGTGAGTTTGTGACACCCATCACCAAGATCTTTAACAAGTTTCTCACCCTGGCAAAATTCCCTGCAGCCTGGAAGGTAGCTCTAGTCACTTCTGTCCTAAAAAGTGGGGACTGGTCTTGCACTGCTAACTATAGACCAATATCTATTCTCTCCCCCCTCTCTAAGGTGCTTGAAAGGATCGTGGCTGACCGGGTCACAGAGTACCTTCAGAAGTACAGTCTACTCTGCCCACAACAGCATGGATTCCATCAGTGCCATAGCACAGCTATGGCCTTAGTTGGCTTCACAGACTAGGTTCACAAGGCCTTAGATGGGAGTAGCCTGGTGGGATCTATCATCATAGATCTCACCAAAGCTTTTGATACAGTCAACCATCACATCTTGCTTGACCAACTTCAGCACCTCAGGCTAGCCTTTGAAGTGATCCTCTGGTTCCAGGATTACCTATCCAGCAGAGCAGGTGTAAAATTGAGACAGCTGTCTCCTCATCCAGGATATAGTACTGGGTGTCCCACAAGGGTCTATACTGGCCCCCTTCTCCTTAGCCTGTTCATCAACAGGCTCCCGAGAAGCCTGCAAAAGCAAGATTATTCTGTATGCAGATGATGCTGTCATCCTAGTAGTAGTGCTTAGCTTCAGCACCTACAGGATGATTTACAGTACTCATTTCGCAGCTTGGAGGACTGGTTCTGCTCTCAGAAATTGCTTCTCAATTACAGGAAAACGATGCTGATAACCACTCGCCAGCACAAGAGATCTCTTCTGTCCCTTACTATTACTAACAACAAGGCTGCTCCACTCGAGCAGGTCAACTCTTTTACATACTTGGGCATGATCATTGACGACACCCTCTCGTACATGCAGCACATTGATCAGGTCATCAAAACAGCCAACACCAAACTTGGAGCTCTCTACAGGCACAGACAATACCTAACTCCTGAGGCACTCAGGTTGGCAGTCTCCTCTTCTGTCTTGTCTGCTATTGACTACGGAATTGTGGTCTATGGGTAGGCATCAGATACTGCGCTAAAACAAGTAAGCCACGGCCCTCAGCGTGGCCGGCAGGCGGCTGGCTCTAGGGCTGATAATCTCTACACACCTGCTCCCTCTGTGGTTCAGTCTTGCCAGCAGAATCAAATACCAACCTTGCCTGCTTGGCATGAAATCTCTCCTAGGTAAAGCTCCATTGGCCTTCAAAGAACTGCTTCGGTGAGGTAGATCCGGGTACTGCATTAGAGGGCAGACTCACAGCCCACTTGCTATTCCCTTCAGAAAAACGGCACTTGCCCAACGGTCCTTCGCATACAGGGCTGCTTCTTGGCTAAATGAGATTCCATAATGCCTTTTACTCATTAACAGCCTCCCTATCTTCAAGGTGGAACTAAGACATCACCATGCCAAGACTGAGGTATGTAGCTTCAGGTAACCTGTAACGCTAGTACCCGGTAGCTTGGAGTCAGCCTGCTCCTCAGATGCATTCTCTGATTTGCTACCCTACTGCGCAGTAACCCTGAGTTTAAACTCTTACTTCTTACTACTACTTACAGCCCTCGAACTTGAGCCTTCCATAGCCACAGCCTGCCAATGAGACTTCTATCTACCTACTGTCCTTAACTCAGCACTCAGTTTTAAGTCCCTCCCTGCCATTGACCCTTCACAAATGTGATTGTCTCAAAGCACCTGTCTTCCCCAGCTTATTCTGTAGTACGGTCCTCCCTCACATTGCTCTCTAGTATGTTCCTACTAGGTCACTCTTGCTACAAAATTAACCCCCCAACCCTTGAGTTGAATTAATGACAAAGCCTCCTCTTGGCTGCATTAACATACAGGGTGTGAAAGCCTATTTTGAGTCTCTCCCCTCCTGACTTTACATGAAATCATGACAATGCCTAGCCTAGCTGCTTTACCTCGTGCTAAATTATTTCCTTAAATGCACAGCACTCACCATGTACCTTGGGCTGTACTAACTGCAATGTGTACCTCCATATGAGATAGCTTACAACTGTAAGCAGTCAGACCAATTGCTGCTATTTCTTGTATTTTTTGTCTCTGTACTTGTGCACCCAAACTCTGTAACTACCTTTCAAACAACATGAAGTATTGCTATATTATGACTTGCAGTTTGCCCCAGCCTTAGAACTGCTCCGGGGGTGAAAGAGTTAACTTCCATGCAGAGCATGGAACTTAGAGCGCGAGCTCGGTTCAGAAGCTCTGTTTGGCTGGTTTCAAACCGAAACTGTCAGATTCTTTACTCCGCCTCACTGAACAGTCGCTCCGGAGATTCCTCCTGTTGCTCGGTTCATTTCTTCGGTTTAAAGTGCTATTTCTCGGTTTAATTTAACCGCGATTTCATTATTTTAACCGTAAAACCGATTGGTTCAGGCTCTGTCTATGGTAATCGTAAGTAATGGATAGGGTTTTTTCTGTGTGGAACTTGTAAAGTATTATCGCTTCGGTTGAACCGATCGAGTTGTATTTAAATATAAGTTTAAAGCCTTTTAAAGGCTTTTAGAGTGCGGATTCCGGTTCTTATTGGTTCTAAAAAACGGATTTCATTACGTTTTTCCACGACTCCGTGACATGGTTTGGAACCGATAAGGGTGTCTTGCCTGGCACTGCCATCAAAAGAGCAAGTTGGTTGGTTAGGCTGGCATCATGTCTGAGAAACCAAAAGAAAAACCTGCCCACTGGGTTTCAACACTGTAGTGTCTGTGGGGAAGCCTTTGCCAAGGCTGACCCACACACTACATGTGTATTGTCTGGGTTTGACCACCTCAATTCAGACTGCCAGATTTGTAAAATTTCCCTGCAGCCACCCTGGACAAGAAAGTGGGCAGGCTCAGGGCGAGAGGCCAAAAAGTCCACTGACCCGGATGGCCAGCCCGGTTCGGTGCCCACCGAACCAGAGGGAGTGCCCTCTGACCAGGGCGAGATTTCCTCGGGCAAACAAAAAGCTGGCTCTGAGGAGCCAGTTCCAGCAAAGAAATCTAAAAAGTCAGCAGGTTTGGAGTCCAAAATTCCTTCTCCAACTGCTGCTGAGATAGCCAGGGCAATACAGATTGTCCAGTCCCTGTCCCCGGTTCCCTCCGAACCGCCACTGTCTGGCAAAAGGTCGGTTCGGTCGGTTCCAGTGGTTCAGGATTATGATATAGAAGAGTTCTATGAACCAGAGGAGGGGGATGAGGATTATGATCAGTGTGAATGTGACTTTGAAAGTCTGGATGTGCCCATTGAACCGGGCATCTCTCCAGACAGACCTTCAGGTGAGTCTCCCCCTAGGCTTTCTGAGTCCCCTTCTCATTTTTTGTTTTATAAAAAAGTTGCTGAGACCCACCAGCTTCCCTTAGAGGAGGCTTTGGATGAGCAAGAGGAGCCTATGTGGAGATGATGGATATCCCAGAGTCCAGGAGGTTGTCCATCCCTTTACATAAATCCTTTAGAAAACAAACAATAAAAATTTTAAAAGCTCCTAATTATGTGCCTCCTGTGGATAAAAAGATGGACAGGAGGTACACTTTGTCAGGTCCTGATACAGATTTTCTTTTACAGCAATGCAGTCATGTTGGGGTAGTTCAGGCTGCAGCCTGTGATAAAGCTAATATTCCACTGGCTTCACATCCTCCTGACAAGGATTCCAGGAAGATTGATGCCATGGCCAAGAAACAATACATGGCAGCATCCTTGGGACCCAGACAAGCTAACTATATGGCTTATGTTGCAAGATACCAGAAATCTAGATGGGATACTGTCATGGCCTTAGCTAAACAGGTCCCTGGTCAGCTCGCAAAGGAGCTGGAGCAGGTGGCTCTTAATGGTATTGAGGCATCTAAGGTGCAATTCCATGCTGCAGTGGATTCTAATGATGTATCCTCTAGAGTCATGGCTACATCTGTGGCTTTTCATATGAATTGGCCTGGCTCAGGAGTACTACTTTGTCTGGGATACCCAGTCTAAGGCTATGGATTTTCCTGTGGTGGGAAATTCTCTGTTTGGGGAGCAGACAGAGAATTATATGAAGAAAATGGATGAATATAGAACCACTTACAGGAGTGCACAAGCCAAGGAATGGCAAGCCACTCCTCAGAGGCAACCCCCCAGGGGTAGGGGTAGGCCTTTTCACTGGCCTTTTTACCAGACTCAGGCCCCCTCCTCATCAGCCTATGTACAGAGGGGGTTCTTCAGAGGGAGAGGCAGACGGGGTTCGGGCAGGCCTGCTCCCACCCCTCAGCCTAAAGCCCCTGCCAAACAGGCACCCTGATGGGATGCCCAGGGTCGGCTCTCCACTACCTGTAGGGGGCAGGTTGGCTCACTTCGTCTAGGACTGGCAGTCTTTAACTTCAGACAGGTGGGTCCTGGAAGTAGTGAGCCAGGGTCAGTTCTCAGCTTCAAGAAATTTCCAAGGATGAGGGCCAGATCTTTCCCTGCAAACCCTTTAGACACTCTTGCTTTGGAAACAGAAGTCTCAACCCTCCTGGCTCTCAGAGCTGTAGAAAAGGTTTCTCCCCTTCACCAGGGCAAGGGTCTGTACTCCAGGTACTTCCTTACCCCAAAAAAGACAGGAGAGTGGCGGTCCGATGGATCTAAGATATCTAAACAAGCACCTTTTAAAGCCAAAGTTCAAAATGGTGCCACTGGGAATGATTTTACCCTCCCTAAGGCCAGGGGACTGGCTAGCCTCCCTGGACCTCAAGGATGCCTACTTCCATGTTCTTATCAGAAGCTCCCATTGAAAGTACCTCAGATTCGAACTGCCCTCAGGCCATTATCAGTTCAGAGCAATGCCCTTCAGCCTCACTTCTGCCCCAAGGGTGTTCACAAAGTGTCTGGCAGTAGCAGTCGCTCACCTAAGAAGGCAAAAGATTGCCATTTTTCCCTACCTGGACGACTGGCTCATTGTGGGTCAGTCCCAGACCAGGTCAAATCACACCTGCTAGTTACCCAGCAGCTGCTTAGCCTCTCTGGGATTTCTTCTCAATCTTCCAAAGTCAGTTTTGGAACCTGTCCAGGTACTCACCTTTATAGGCGCAGAACTGGATACAAAGCAGGCCAGAGCCTTCCTTCCCTTGGAAAGGGTAAGGACCATAGTGGCCCTGGCCGCCTCCTTCACTCTGCAGGTTTCTCGACCAGCAAGGCATTTCCTGCAGCTCCTAGGGCACATGGCTGCCTCCACAGCTGTGGTGCAAGGAGCAAGATTTCAGATGAGGGACATTCAGTTCCATTTGAGAGCTTTTGGTCTCAAAGAAGAGATCCTTTATCCAAGTTAATCCCAGTGACTCGAACCTGATCCAGGCCCTTCAGTGGTGGCAGGATCAGAGCAATCTGAGCAGGGGTGCCTTTCATCCCTCTGTCCCATTCCTTGACCTTGCTACAGATGCATCCCTATTGGGATGGGAGCTCACATGGGCGACCTCTCCACCCAGGATTATGGTCCCTCAGGAATCTCTGCTCCACATCAATCTGTTGGAACTCAGAGCTGTTTTTCTAGCACTTCAGGTTTTCTCTGCATCTGTTCAGAACAAGGTGGTACAGGTCAGAACAGACAACACCACTACAATGTGGTACATCAACAAACAAGGGGGCACTCGGTCTTCGGCCTTGTGCACCGAGGCGATGAAGTTGTGGTCTCTGACTTACTCCCTGAACACTTCCCTCATAGCAGTTCACCTCCCAGGCAAGGACAATGTCCTGGCAGATGCCCTCAGCAGGATTTCCCAGGGTCATCACGAATGGTCACTCCTCAGATAGATCTTTTCGCAGCCCCAGACAATTATCAACTTCCACTGTTTTGTTGCAGGCCCCCAGTGTTGGGCTCAGTTCCCCTGGATGCCTTTCTCCTCGATTGGGAAGGGAAGTTTCTTTATGCCTTTCCCCCTTCCCTCTCCTGTTCAAAGTACTAGTCAAAATCAGGTCTCAGCCCTGCAAAATGATCCTGATTGCTCCGGACTGGGCCAGGCAGCCCTGGTACCCACTCCTTCTGTCCTTAGCAGTCCATCTTCCCCTGTGTCTCCCCAGGAACCAAAATCTGTTAACCTGTGCTCAGGGGAGAGTTTGGTATCCGAATCTCAAATCCCTCAACCTCAAGGCTTGGCTCTTGAGCAGTTAGAGTTTGCTGATTTGCAACTTTCTCAAGGTGTTCTCGAAATCCTGAAGGCTGCTAGGAAGCCTTCCACCAGGGCTACCTATGACTCCAAGTGGAAAAGCTTTTCCATATGGTGTTCTGGGAAGCATGTTTCCCCAGAATCTGCTGATCTACCTACCTACTGTATTGGACTACATGGTCCATCTTAATTCTTTGGGACTGAGACCAGCCGCCCTGAAAGTGCACTTGGCTGCTGTCTCTGCCTTCATTTCAGCAGGGAAGCCCTCTTCTCTCTCTGCTCATCCTGTATTTTCCAAGTTTTTTAAAGGATTGCTTCCACCAATCCTCCATTCAGGGACCTACTTGGCTCGGGATCTTAATGTATGCATTGCTCAGCTAATGCAACCCCCTTTGAGCCTCTGTCTTGGCAGAGCTTAAGTATTGACTTGGAAAACTGTATTTCTGGTAGCCATCACTTCTGCCAGGCGTATAAGTGAGTTACAGGCTTTATCAGTAGAAACTGACTTTATTTTTCCTTTCACAGGGATAAAGTGGTCCTCAGGACTAACAGGAAGTTTTTGCCTAAGGTGGTTTCAGATTTCCACCTTAACCAATCTATTTCACTTCCAGTGTTCTTCACTGACCATTCCTCCTCTGGTGAGAGGAGCTGCACAACAGATGTTAAGAGGCCCTAAGTTTACTACATAGAGCGTACCAAGGGTCACAGGTTTGACTCCCTCAACTGTTTCTCACTTATGGTGAGGTTGGGATAGGGAGACCTGCCACTAAAGATCCATTGCCAGGTGGATCATTTCCTGTATCAATTTTGCTATCAAAAGCTGGGTAGGTTCCCCCTCAGGCCTGAGGGCTTACTCTACCGAGATGCAGCTGCATCTCTAGCTGCTGCTAGAGACATCCCTATCTTGGAGATATGTCAGGCAGCTACTTGGAAGACAGTACACACTTTCACCAAGCATTACTCCCTGGATATTCAGGCCAGGAGGGATGCTCAGTTTGGCACAGCCGTGCTTCAGAGCCTATTCCCTAAGTAGGTTCTGTCCCTCCTCCATGGAGGTACTGCTGTGTAGTCTGCAATAGTCATAATATAGCAAGACTTCATGTTGTTTGAAGAAAAAATTACTCACCTTAGTAATGTTGTTTCTTCTAATGGAGTCTTGCTATATTATGACCTCCCCCCCAGCCTGCACCTCTCAGAACTCCTACTTTGGGGTTTGGGTTGGGTAGTCCTTTGTTGGCATTTATTGATGCCCTCTTTCATGTTTGGGTATTGTGTTTATTTAGTTATTTTATCTTAATTTCTGGTTCACCGACTTGAGTCTTTGTGTTGGGACCAGTAAAAATGTGTTAATATATTAGTAGCCAGTTGGCTAGTGTAGGTTACAGCTTCCGCACAGAACCTTAGTGAGATTTTGCTCATAAAGATCTGACGGTTTTGGTTTGAAACCAGCCAAACAGAGCTTCTGAACTGAGCTCGCGCTCTAAGCTCCATGCTCTGCATGGAAGTTAACTCTTTCATCTCCGGAGCAGTTCTAAGGCTGGGGCAAACTGCAATAGTCATAATATAGCAAGACTCCATTAGAAGAAACAACATTACTAAGGTGAGTAATTTTTTCTTCTGTGTTGTCCTCCTGTCAAGACATGGAATCTTTGAAAAAGAGCATTTAGCCTAAAAGTTATGTCCCAAATGAAGAAATAAATAAATAAAGACATAAACAACCTAAAGGTTTCTAAGCAGAGTACAAAGGCTTCAGGGAGGGCCAGTGACTTGCTGGAGTGCATAGGCAGAGGTATCACTAGCAGAAGGCGGGAGGTAGTGATGCCATTGTATAAAACATTAGTGAGTGAGGCCTCACTTAGGTCCTGTCCACACTATACCGAAAACTCCCCTCTGAAACGTTACAGAGGGTCTAAACCGTTACCGCAACAGTTTGCGTTTACACCTGTAACGTTACAGGAGGCGTTTTCGTACCTGTTGTTGAAACCACTTATGAGATGGTTTCAACAACGGTTATGAAAACAGTTCTGCCTCTGTAACGTTACCAGCTGTAGTGTGGATGCATGAGCATGTAGCCCCTGCACTGCCCTCAGTGCTGAACAAACTGCATTGTGGGATAGGGTGCCGACCCGTATTTTCACCCATCACCCACAATGTGGACTGGCTGTAACAGTTCCAAACCGTTATCATGACGGTTCACTGGCAGTGTGGACACACTGTCACGTTTACCGTTTGTAACGGTTTTTGAAACCGTTACAGGATTTTAGTGGTGTAGTGTGGACAGGGCCTTAGAGTACTGTCTGCAGTTCTGGAGGCCGCACCTTTGTAAGCACATTGACAGGGTGGAGGCGGTCCAGAGAAGGGCGACTATGATGGTACAGGGCTTGCACCAGACAACATATCAGGAGAGATTGAAGGACCTCAATATGAACTTGCTGGAGGAGAGGAGGGATCGGTAGGACATGATAGAAACATTCAAGTACCTTAAGGGCATAACCGAGGTGCAGGGAGGAAACATCTTCCATTATAGGAGAAGTACTAGAACAAGGGGACATGATATGAAATTCTAAGGTGGCAGGTTAAGGGGAAATGTGAGGAAGTTTTTCTTCATGGAGAGGGTGGTGGGCACATGGAATAGTCTGCCACAAGAAGTGGTAGGAGGGAGCACTGTGGAGGGACTTAAACATGCCTGGGACAGGCATAAGGGAACTTTAGAGATTGGAAGGAAACATAGAAACATAGAATTTGACAGCAGATAAGGACCGCTTGGCCCACCCAGTCTGCCCATTTCTCTACCTACTGGATAAGCTGCAGATCCTAGTTAACCAGCAGCCTACTTCTTCCTACCCCCAACCCCTAGAATGGCCTTATGACTGTCCCATGCATGCTTGAATTCCACCACTGATTTTGACTCCACAACCTCCTCCAGAAGGCCATTCCATGCATCCACAACCCTCTCTGTGAAAAAATACTTCCTTAAATTACCCCGCTCTATCTTCAAATTGTGCCCCCTTGTTCTTGCACACCTCTTTTTTTGAAAGATGCTACCCTCTTGGACTTTAAGCCATTGACCAGATAAGTTCAGAGTCCTCAAACAAGTGGAGGGCTTACGGGCAGACTGGACGGGCCTAGAAGTCATTATCTGCCAACAATTTCTATGTTTCTATGTTTTTGTGTCCATGGATTACTTCAATTATAGTACCTAGACAGTTGACAGTGTCCATTTAAAATAAATGCAAATAAAACTGAAATCTTAGAGTTTGGTAAGAAGAACTTAAATTACAATCAGTGGTGTCAGAATTACTTGCATACATACATACGAACATAAGAAGAAGCCAGCAGAAGAAAGCCATTTGGTCTATCAAGTCAGCTTGTATTGCAGGTTCAACAGCTTGAGCTAATGTCCCTGCCCTGCCTCCCCACTCCTCCCATCCTTCCTACCCATTATCCTTACCATCCCCCCTATGCCTATCCCAGCCTCTCTTAAAGCTGTCCACAGTCTTCAATGAGATGATCTCTTCCAGCAGTGCATTCTAAGTGTCCACCTTCCTCTCTGTGAAGAAGTGCTTTCTGACCTCCCTCCTAAACCTCCCACTCTCTGGCTTAAGACTGCTCCCTAGTGTTATGGTTGCCACTCAGCTTAAAGAGACTCTCCTTATCAACGTTATTTATCCCTTTCAAGTACTTGAAGGTCCCAATCATGTCCCCCTCTCTCTTTCTCCTGTCTTCCAGGCCATTCGTGTTCAGTGCCCTCAATCTCTCCTCGTATACCTTACCCTGCTGACCCACTATCATCTTTGTAGCCCTCCTCTGGATCTTGTCCCAGCAGGTTAATGTTCTTTTTGAGGTGTGGGCACCAGTACTATACTCCATATTCTAGATGCAGCCTTACCAGTGACCTGTGCAAGGGCAGTATAACCTCCTCTCTCCTACTACTGATCCTCCTAGATATGCATCCCAGCATCTTGTTTGCCTTTGCTGCTGCTTTCTTGCACTGCATAAAGTGCTTCAGGACACTATGATCATCACTCCCAGGTCCTTCTCCTCTTCTGATACAGATACTTGGACTCCACCCAGGAAGTAATCTGTCCTGGGATTCTTGGTTCCAATATGCATAACTTTGCATTTCTTGGCATTGAAGCCAAGCTGCCAGATCCTGGACCACCTCCCCAGCTTTTCCAGATCTTCCTGTAGGTCCTGTACCCCTTCAGCTGTGTCCACTCTCCCGCTGAGCTTGGTGCCATCTGTGAATAGGCACATTTCGCCCTTAATGTCATCCCCAATATCATTGATGAAGACATTGAACAACACTGGCCCTAGCACAGAGCCCTGTGGGACCCCACTGGTTATCTCTCTGGTACCAGATAACTCTCCCCCCACCAACCACCCTCTGGGTTCTGTCCCTCAGCCAGTTTTCCACCCATCTGGTCATCTTTTCTCCAACCTCAAGATCCACCAACTTCTTGATCAACCTTTTGTGGGGCACAGAGTCAAAGGCCTTGCTGAAATCAAGATATAGGATGTCTGCCGCTTGGCCCCTGTCTACTGTCTTAGTGACACAGTCGAAGTCAATCAGATTCATTTGACATGATCTCCTCCCATGAACCCATACTTGCTACTTGCATCCTGGAGACCATGCTCCTCAAGATATTAGAAACATAGAAACATAGAATTTGACGGCAGATAAGGACCGCTTGGCCCAACCAGTCTGCCCATTTCCCTACCTAATGGATAAGCTGCAGATCCTAGTTAACCAGCAGCCTACTTCTTTCTACCCCCGGAAGGCCATGCCATGCATCCACAACCTTCTCTGTGAAAAAATACTTCCTTACATTACCTCTGAGCTGCCCCCCATCTTCAAATTGTGCCCCTTGTTCTTGCACACCTCTTTTTGAAAGATGCTACCCTCTTGGACTTTGTTGATTCCTTGAGGTACTTAGAAAGTTTCTATCATCATCCTCCCTCTCCCTCTCCTTTCCTCGAGGCTATGCATATTAAGCTCCTTAAGTCTCTCTTCATATGTCTTCCGGTGCAGACCCTGCACCATTTTAGTTTCCCTCCTCTGGACAGCTTCCATCCTGTCTATGTCCTTGTGGAGATTGGGTCTCCAGAATTGCATGCAGTACTCCAGATGGGGTCTCACCAGCTGTCTGTACAGAGGGATAATAGCTTCATGTTTTCTACTGGTGATGCCTGCCCCTGTGCATCCCAGTATCCCCCCAACCCTCCTTGCTGCCCTCTCACTTGCTTGCCCACCTTTAAGTCATCTGATATGACTACACCCAGGTCCCTTTCCATTTTTGTTGTTGTTAGTATCTCACCCCCATTGTGGCCTCTTCCCTGGGTTTTGTTTCCCAGGTGCATTACCTCCGCTGGCAGTGACTCTGAGCTGCCATACATTTGACCATTCCTCTAACCTTGCCAGAGTCCCTTCTCATCCTTTCCACCCCACCTTGTGCATCAACTCTGTTGCAGATCTTTGTGTCATCTGCAAAGTGACATGCTTTTTCCTTCAGTCCTCTGTGTGTCACTTATAAAGACGTTGAGAGGACGTTCTAATACTGAACCCTATGGTGCCCACTAGTTTCCCCCCTTTCTTCAAGTGGACTCCATTTTACTATTACCCTCTGTGTCCTATTCTCCAGCCAATTCTTTACCCAGGCTATCATCTTGGGACCCATTCCCAGTCTGGCTAACTTGTATAATATTAATTTTGTGTGGGACTGCTCGTGCCTTGCTAAAGTCTAGGTAGGCCATGTCCACAGCCCCTCCCTGATCTACTACTTTGGTCACCCAGTCAAAGAAATCTAGTAGATTTATCTGGCATGACCTTCCCGCTGTAAATCCATGCTGTCTTGGGTCCTGTGCCCATATTCCATCAACCTTTCCTTTAGTATAGTCTCCATGAGCTTGCCCCACAGTGGGTCAGACTGAAAGCTTCCAGAATGTAATTCCCTGGGTCATCCTTGGGACGCTTTTGTGGAGGGGCACTACATGTGCTGTTCTCCAGTACTGTGGTGCCATGCCTGACTCTAGTGAACTATTAAACAGGTTTGCCAGTGGCCCTGCCAGCTCCTCAGCCAGTTACTTTAGTACCCTTGAATGCGCTCTGTCCGGGCCTGGTGGTTTGTCCACCTTCAATGACAGCAGCCCCTCCCTCACTCTATCCTTCTCTATCACTACATCTGTGTTCCCCTCCCTCCCTGCTCCTCTTTTCCCCTCCTGAAGACACTGGTCCATCCTTCTCCTTGGTGAAGACTGAACAGAAGTATTCATTTAGTATCTCTGCTTTTCCCCCATTATCCTCCACCCACTCCACCCCTTTCTTAAGCCTAACAATCCCTTCCTTCTTGTCCCTTTTCTCACTTACATAGTGAAAGAAAGCCTTCTTCCCTTCTTAATTCCTTCAGCTATCTGCAGCTCCTTCTGTTCCTTTGCTCGCCGGACTTCACTTACTTGCCTCACTAGCCAACCTTAGGTAATTTTCCCAATCCACCTCTCTTTTGGACTTCCTGAATTTTCTATAGGCCAACCTCTTTTCACTTACTGCCTGGGCAACCCCAGAACTGAAGCAGCTGGGCGCTTTGGCCCTTGTGTTCTTACCTCGGAGCCTAATGCACTCATCTGTGGCAACCAATATTCCTTCCTTAATGATGGACCACCTTTGGTCCACCCCATATCTGCTTTGATGCTTGCCAGATGGCTCCTTAGCACTTAGCACTTTGAGGAAACTAGGCAGTATACCTACCTTGAAGTAGTATTTGACAGCAATATATAGTATCGTGGAAGGCGTATGGAGTATTAAAGTGAAATTGCAACATTAGTTTATGTGGATTTCATAAAGTATATGGTGGCTGTTAGGTAAACGCAGTTATTCAGGCAGCAAATGCAAAACTAAATCATTAGGTTCTTAATGCTGCTAAAATACAATGAAAATCACTCATTGCTGTACTTCAAGGAACTCTTGCTGCTGCTTTCAGAGCGGAGCTAAGTCAGCCCACCCTTAGAGCCTTGCCTCACTCTACATTTATAAATTATAGATGAAGTTTCCTTGACATGTATAGTCAAGGCTGTCACAACCCCAATCAGCAGGTCAACCCCCTACTCCCAAAGTGCCAACCTCCGAGTGTAGTATTGTGAACAGGAAATAGAAACAGGGCAACCCTCCTGTCTGTTTTGTGGGTTCAAATCAATCTTTGGTCTCAGTTCTGGAGGGATTCAAACTGTGAACCTCTTGTTAGTGTACCCAATGTACAGGCTCAGATAATTCTGCTCTTTGGGGGGGCAGATATCTTTCGCCTACGGACACCTAACCAGGTGTACAAAATGAACCCTTAAAGACTTTAATAAAGACCTCAGATAACTCTTACCTGTTCCCAGTTTGGTATTATTACCATATATGTTCATGCACAGTGTTGTCACACTCTTAACCATTCACGCTTCACAGGCAAAAACAGAAGGACTTGAAAGACACAAATAGTCTATTTAAAAATGAGATGTTTACTTAAAAATAGAAAAGAATGTAAAATGTAAAACACAGAACCATGTATCACAAAACATACAATCACTTAAAAAAAAAAACAAGATTTTAAAAGTGCAATTTCCTAACACCAGACAATTAGACTTGATCTATCTAATGTATCTCTTACAGTGCTGCCAGCATGTTGTAGCTTTCAGAGTCCAAACATTTGTGTATAAATGGAAAACAGAATACTGTTTAAAAACTGGCTTTGCCAACCTCTTTGCATGAGGTCACCTAGCTCCTCCCTGTCGGAATATAAAAAAATATATCTATGCAAAACAGGATGTCTTATCAAAGTATTAAATTCTGTGATCTCAGCACAACTCATTTTCTCATATGCCCCTTTGATGTAGAGTGTCTTCCTGTTCTTCACAGACATCAAAGAAACATTTATGACTTCGCACTAAGGCGTCATAACCTGCTCTTTTTTCCTTTAAACGTTATAAAAGTTTATGATTTCCCATCTTAGCAGCTGGCAAGCCACAAATAAGCTAGATAAACAGGGGGTGCTTTATTTAGTCTCTTCTGGCCTGTAATTATCTCTTGGCCTTCCAGGTAACACCTTGTAGCCAAAACCTGGGAGGAGGGTGTCATTCCACAGACTGTCAGCATCTCTCATGAGAGACATTCAATAACACATTTTTACATTACAAAAATCATAGATTAATCAGAACCAGCTGTCTGAGTGTTACAAGGCTACCTTATATGGCTTATCAAGAACAGCTAAAGTTGAAACAACTTCAGTGTGACACTCCTTGGTTAGATCAAGTAATTTACATTTTAGAGGAAACAAAGATAAAACAAATATAAATTAAATGGTGCCTAAAAAAAAATCTGGTTAAAATGGACAGGTAAAATTAGGTAGTTGTGAAGACATAGAGCTAATTAAACATTATGCTTTGGACTTCCAGTTCTGTCTTCCTCTTGTGCGGTTGTGAGTCAGTGCGACTCTCACTCTGTGGCACCTTAAATTGTTATTTCTCCCACACCTGCCATGATGAAACTCATTGAAAGTGACAGTTGTTCACTCTGCAGTTGGAATGCTGCCAAAAGTAGCAGGTGGCTGCCGATACTTGGGAGTTTGCTTCCACAACAGATCAGCCTCCATCACCTCCAAGCAGGCATCCTTCCAAGTGACAAGGAAGGGGAGGAACAATTTACAACAACATCCAAGAAGTTGTTCTAGGAGCTAAAAATCTGGGGAATGCCAAAGAAAAAATGGAGAAAACAATACACGAAACAGCTAAAGGGCTTTTGGGTGTCACCAATAAACTACTGATCTTGCAGAATGCCTCAGCAACCCTGGATCAACATGCCACAGCCCTGTGCTGCATCTGCTGCTGGGAGTGGGAGCTCACAGAGAAGTTGGACGACCTTGAGCTCTGCTCCCGATGGGATAACATCTGCGTCCATGGCTTGCCAGAGGGGACTGAAACTATGGAATTCTTTTTGGACTCTTCCTTGCGAGAACTCTTCTTGTGGCCAGCAGATGAGCTGTTAAACATAGTCAGAGCCCAGAGGGCCTCACACCTCCACCTTGCAGATCCAAAGGCTCAACCACTCTCCATTGTTCTTTGGTTGTGGAACTACTGCATGAAAGTAAAAGTTCTACAACTGGCCTGTAACAGAAAATAACTCATATTTGGAGACACTAAACTTTATTTTGAGCATGACTTCATGTCCCTTACATTGACAAAATGTCACGTGGTCCTTCAGATTCACAAACACCTGGCTCAGCACAATATTAAGATGTACAGTTTAAAATCCATACGCAGGAAGGAGCCCATTTTTTCCAGATCCTTGCAGAAGCCAAGCCTTTTCTCATATGACCCTTTGATGCAGAGTGTCTTCCTGTTCTTCACAGACATCAAAGAACTGAGTGTACTAGTGGACCTGTTTGCTGTCCTGAACTCTGCTCCAGAAAACCTGCTAGACACAGAAGTCTGTCACACCATGGGGAAGGCCAAGAAACACCATGCCATAAAGACTCACCACAACCAGTGAAGCGCAGACCTCAAGACGACGCTGATGCACAACAGTCTGGCCCCTCCACCTGAACAGGGACAGTTTTGCAGAACATGATACCAGTATCTCAGATGTTTGAAAAGACTGTAGGATGCTGACTGGGGGACTCTAGTTACAAATAGCCCATTAAGCTGTGGGGCCAGGGTGGGAACCTGTCTACACTCTGAACTGGAGGGACACAGCAAAAGGGGGGAGGGGCAGTGCAGGGATTCTGCCTGCCTGGGCTACCACAGCAGGGCAAAGATAATTTTTTGATGGGGGGACCAATTTGTACACCCAGCAATTAAAGTTGCCCACAGCCCCGGCTGGGGCTGTTCACCTGAAATACATTGAGGCTACAGCACTGAGTCACCACGGATGTGCGAAGATTGCTGGGGAGGGGAACTAAGGGTAATTTTTTCCAGTATCACTGTTACTAAGTGGGGACATCTTATTCCCCCAACTACAGCTAGAAGGCAATAATGGGGAGGTGGAGGACATTTCATAGGTAAATGGGGGGGCTCTGAATGGTATGGTTGGTTGAACACTGCTTCTCATGCTGGACAAGTGTCAGACAAACTTTGATTACCCGGTCCATGGCTCCAATGTCAGAGCAGACTAGAGAATGGGCCCCTTAGAATAGGACTGTTATACACTTTGTTTTTCCTTCACTCTGTGGGAGAGGGACAGTCTTTGAAGATACGCGTTTCTCCCAGAGGGCTCCACATACGGGCGGGGGGCAGTATAAGTCAAGAAGGAGGAGGCAATGCAGGGATACAGGCTAATCTAAGAAAGGCAGTGTGCAGAGGTGGCAGACATGGATTTAGCCTGGTGGGTGAAGCTCTCAATCTTTAGCAAGGGTAATGTCACCCCTGGTGAAGGGGGGACATGGCAGCCTGGGACACATGAATTAACAGCTGTGGGGGCCTCTGTTACTGGGAGGCATGATAACGTTATCTGAGGGCTGACTGAGTGGTGAGGTGGAACTGTGATGAGGAGCAGCATGGTGGTCATGGCCTCTGACAGGACATCAGGCCTCCAGCCCCATAAGCTAAACATACACTCCCAATGAGGGAGGGGCAACCTTCACTGCAAATTTATATAGATCTTCAAAGTGGGAGACGCAACTGGGGTGCAGATCCCCCTTTTCCTTTTCCCAACTATAGCTGCCGACGGGAGATGTCTGCTGCCCTGCTCCATGTCCATCACTTAAGTACTCAGACTCTGCATCCTGCAGACACCCCTGCTCATTGCAAGGTTTTTTAGTCTGCAGAGCTGAGGGGGTTCAGACTCAGGGAGGGATCTCGGAACCACAGCCAGGCTGATTTTTAGATGGAAACTGTGGGAAATGGACTGTGGGGGTCGGGTGCCACCCCCCCCAGGCAAAACAAAATGGTGCAGGGGGAAGGGGAATGAGGGACTGACTAATATTGTGCAAACTAATCACACAGTGGGTGGTGGTGGGCAGTTAAACTCGAGCTGCTTAGAGGTGGTTGTAGGAGAGTTGCTCATGCTGTGTCAGCTAGACTCACAGCTGGTGATATACCATCACCACCTGGAGGCTTGTGCTACATCTAGACAGCCTGACAAGTGAATCAGAAACCTATTGAAGTTGCGCTCCCTTATGTGGGAAGTTTATCTTGTTTCTGCTGCAGTTATTGTAGTTGTTCTCTTGCTGTGTGCATTTGTGGTCAGGTCCAGTGTGGGGGGATTGGGGGGCCCAGGGAGGGGGGGACCCTGCTGAGGATAGATTTGTGTCATGCAATGTACAATGTCTGAAAGTGGTCTAGAATCCCCCAAGAGCTCAAGTGGGAGTGAGTCATGGTGGCACTCCTGCCAGAGATCCACCTAACCCAAGCTGAGCATGTGAAACTCAAACACTCCTGGGTAGGTGCAGTTTACTCCTCTTCATATACAGAGCACCCCCATAGAAGAAGGGTAGCAATATTAATGCATCTGTCATGCCCCCTAGAGATTGACAGTGCGATAGAAGATCCAGAGTGGCAGTTCATTTGTACGAAGGGTACCTTTCTCACGTTGCATTGCACCATAGCATGCCTCTATGCTCCCAAACAGAAAGGTGAGAATCTCACTTTGCTGCAGGACAAACTGGTGGCCTGGGCACTATGCCCACATAGATATTTTCATAGTGGGAGATGATTTTAACAGGGTCATGCAGCATGAGTTGGACTGCTGTAGGTGGTCAGGCTTGGAGATCTCGAGGGTGGGTATGTGCCTCTGAACTGTGGTGAAGGAGCATGGCCAAGCGGAAATGCGATGTCACCTACACCTAATGGTGTGGAACAACACCTGCTGGTCACCCCCATAATGCAAACTTACGCATAGACTTTTTCTTTTTTTTTTTTTATTTAATGTACTTTATTATTTTCACATTTAGGACAATACATAATGAGATACATCTGTCCACAGTGCCATGTAAGGTACAGTAATGTGACCCAGACCAGCAATGATTGGGACCACTAAAATCTACACATAAATGGTCAAACTAATACAAAATAAGATAACACATACACATAATATAACATCCAAGTCCCCCCACCCTTCCCCTCCTGACCCCCTTCCTGGGAGACCTCCAGTCAGGGATAGTGTAGTATGGGTGCCAGGAAAACACCTATGTATAGTTGTTCAGTACTGTGCCCTTATACCCTGCATGACAATCTTGGTAGACAAGTATGGGTGACAAGTAGGGAATAGACATACTCTCACAAATCAGTTGCATGGATATTAGGGGGTAGAATGGGTTAGGAGCAAAGCTTCCAACTCACTCCACCTTTTAGTGTAAGATACAGACTGGTTTTTGATGCTGACTATGTTTGTTCTACCGTTAGTTTAAATAAAATTTCATTCAACCATTCTGGGTGAGTAATATTCTCCTGATCAAGCCAATGACGCAATATAACTCTTTTTGCCGACATTGAGATTAGCGACATGTAAAACTTTCTTTCCTTGACCGGAATATTAGCTACATTACCCAGTATACAGACCTCAGGAGAAAAGAAATATTGCTGCCCCAACAAGGGGTCCAGGTCTGTTTTAATCTTGCCCCATAGAGCGGTGACTTTAGGGCACTCCCATAATATGTGTAAGAGATTCCCCTCTGTTGTATTACACTGAGTGCATTGAGCAGTGGGCAGTTACCCCATCTTGTACAGATGGGAGGGAGTGTAATAAATACTGTGCAAAATATAAAACTGAGTAAGGCGTAGCTTGTCATTGGACACATAGCGGTACATATCTTTCCATAAAGTGTTCCAATTTAAGGTCATGTTGGGCAGAGCGGATTTCCAGTAGTGCAGACTGCCTGAGATCTCAGGAAACAAGTGTGTGAATAAGAAAGACACTAGTCGAGATACCTCATGGGGTTGCTCAACAAGGGACAGGACTGCGGAGGTGAAATTACTATTGTCTATGGTCCATTCAGAGTTTCCAAACCAGGTAACCAGCATATGTCGTAACTGTAAAATATGGAAAATATTCCTTGTGGGAAGATTAAGCAGGGTCAGCTAGTCCTTACTACTAGGAATCCGCCCCTCAACCAAAAGGTCTACAATGCGTTTATCTTGTAGTTCTGGAAAAGTCAAAGTAGATAACATTTTGCCCCCCATTTTAAAATTTGGATTGCTATAGAGTGGTTGCTTGACATCTAGCAGGTTATTGTATCGCAGGGATCTACACAATTGGGCATGTACACACATGGAAACATTAATATCAGAGCCCTTAGGGTCGATTGGTAGATTATTGGAAGAAGTGTAGAATAGGCTAGGGGGTGATATTCCATACACCTGAAAGTGGTGCCTTTCTATTTGTAACCAGATTGGGGGTATACACAGATTCCTGATCTATGTTTGTGAGCCACTGGGCATATTTGGCCATGTGGCTAGCCAGGTAGTAGAGATACAGGTTGGTCAGCTTGAGACCCCCCAAATGCTTCGGTACACTTAGCTTAGTGTAGCCCTTTCTAGGAGTTTTCCCTTTCCAAATGAACTTGGTAATGATAGAGTGGGCCCGTTGGAACCATTTTTGGGGAGATGTACATTTAAAAGGTTAATAGGGTAAAATAGGCATGGGAGAATATTCATTTTTATTACACTAACACAGGCTTGCAGGGAGAGGGAGTGGGAAGACCACCTATGGAGATCTAGTTTTATGGTTTCTTCCAGGTTATCCAAATTTTGTGCTTTCAGGGTAGGCTTGCTCAGGGGCAGAAGAATTCCTAGGTATTTCAATTCTCTTGTCCACGTAATGCCAAAATGGGCATACTCAGCAAAAGTAGCCTTGGGGTTTAGGGACATCATGGTAGTTTGTCGAGATTAAGTTTATACCCTGAATATTTTCCGAATTCATGGATAGGATGCAATACTTCAGGTATGGAGGAGGTTAAGTGAGACAAGTGAAGCAAGATAACATCTGCATACACAGATAGTCTCGGTTCAAGGCCTCCAACTGGTATTCTAAAGATATGCAGGGAAGTTCTCAGGTTATGTATTAATGGTTCTAAGTATAAGTTAAACAATAAAGAGGATAAGGGACATCCCTGCCATGTGTCAGAATGTAGCGAGAAGCCTTTCGATAGCACCCATTGCAGTACACTTTTGCCATCAGATTGGAGTAGAGTATTCGTATCCATTTTAGGAAAGAGGCAGGAAATCCAAATTTCCCAAGTACCAGGAACAAGAATTCCCACTGGATCCTATCAAAGGCCTTCTCTGCATCCAGGTAGACCAGGGCCATAGGGTGGTCTGTCCTCCCTCGATGCAGAGAAGATAAGTGCCAACTTTCTAAGGTGATCAGCTGAGGATCTACCCCTCATAAAGCCTACTTGCTCGTGACCAATCAGGCTTTCGCACACCTGCATAATTCTGAAGGAAAGAATCTTAGCAAATATTTTTATGTCATAATTCATGAGGGAATTGGGACGATAATTTGAGACTTTGTCACTCGGCTTACCTGGTTTGGGCAATAATTAGTGCCTCTAGCAGTGAGTGGTCTGTGATCCCCTTTTGACAAAAAAAGGAAAATAACTGGAGAAGAATAGGGACTAATTCTTTGGCCAGGAGCATGTAAGAGTTAGGGGGAAGACCATTTGGGCCGGGGGGGGTCTAATCATAAAGTAAGGATTTTATGGCAGCAAGAATTTCTGTGGCTGAAATAGGACACTCTAAATAAGTTCTCTGTTCTGGAGACAAGACTGGTAGACATATGAGATTAAGGTAAGCTTGGGTGTCCTCTACAGGAGGTGGGTTTGCCACTGAGCTATGTAATCAGCTGTAAACATTTTCAAATTCTTGAACAATATCTTCTGGGGATATTTTAAGGGAACCCTCCATTTGGGAGAAGATAGCTTGGATCACTCTGGAGGATTCTTGCTGCCTCAGCTGGAGGGATAAAAGGTGCCATGCCCTGCCTTCTCCCCCTGATCTATATAGGTTGAGTGGGTTTTGAGGATGGCATACTCTGCCCTTTCTCTTAGGATGTCTGTGTACTGGTGCCACAGTTTAGAAAGGGCAGATTGTGTTGCTTCTAAGACATCCAATGGTGGATCCTTCTCAAGAGCTTTAATTTTTAGTAGTAGGGATTGTAGGACAGCCTCTTGCTTTCATTTTCTGGTGGCTGCTATTCTGATGAACTCTCCCCTCAGTGCGCACTTAAGTGTACACCAGAGTTTGCCGACGTCTGATATGGAGCCCCTATTCTATTCCATGAACTGACAAATGAAAGACTTGATACCTGTTAAAATCTGGGAGTCTTTCAGTAGCTGAACATTCAGTTTCCAAATGTAGTCTCTCTTAAGGTTTGGGAGTTAGGTAAGTTCCATCCACACAGGAGAGTGGACCGAGAGAACCCTAGAATATATAGCTACATCCACCACCCCAGGAAGAGAGTTAACACTAAGTAGGAAATAGTCTAATCTGGAGTAGGATTTGTGAACTGAGGAGTAGAATGTATACTGACGTTCTGCCGGATGCATAATTCTCCAGGGTTCACAGAGGGCCCCCCCAATTCCATAAGTTCGTGGAGCACTAGTTGTGTGGGGGATAGGTGCCTAGTACGTTGCCCAGATCGGGCATCAGTGTTACATTCCAGTCTGCCACCAAAAGGATTGGCAGCTGGGCATAGGGGGCCAGCAGGGTGACCAAGAGGGAAAAGAAATCAGGGGATGGTATATTGGGGCCATAGGTACAGCCTAGTAATATTTCAGTTTGGTCTAGTACCCCATGCAGCAGTAAATATCCCCTTGCAGGGTCTGAAACACTGTGCTTTAGGGTAAAACTAGTATTTTTATAAATTAGTGTTGCTACTCCTCTTTGCTGGGTGAAATTCCCAGCTGCAGAGACCTGACTCACCCCCTGCCTACGGAAAAGTAAATTGTCCGTCGACAGGAGGTAGGTCTATTGTAGGAAAGCTATTTGACAATGCAGGACCTGTAAGTGTTTTATGATTTGATATCTCTTCCCTCTTGTCCCCGCCCCTTTAACATTCCAAGTTACATACCTCATGCTTAGCGGGCACTAAACCAGGAGTGTACATGGTTAGGGTGAGTACAGAGATAGCTCCTAACTGGCACCAGATAGCCTTTCTAACGTCTCCAGTCCCCCCCCCCAAACCGTTACAATTTCCCCATTACCCCCTATAACAGTAGTAACCAAGGCATAGTTAAAAAAAGACCTCAGGTCCAAGACCTGAACTGTCCAAATCTTCAGGGCCATGATATCAAAAGCTTCCTAACTCATTTCTACTCCCCCCAACCCCACTCCCCACACACATTTGTAGAGAGATAAAATGCCTTATCATGCTAAATTTAAACACAACTAATTACACTGTGCCCATTAAAAGTCGCTGTTGGGCAGTGATGTAGGAGGTGTTCTGATGGTTACATGAAGCCTAGATGCCTTATTTTAAACTACTGACTAAGCAGATGGGCTCCTAAAAAAGCCCCTACTTGTAGATGCTACGTCCCAGGTGTCAGAGGATCAAGTGGGCACCCAGTGTGTCCCTAAGGTTTAGCTGCAGCCTACAATTCCCATTCCTAGGCAGGAAGAAAGTAACTAAATGAGGCACTCGCTCCCTTATAGTGCACTATTGCTATAGATATAACTAGGTAAATAAAATTGATATCAGTCCCCCAGACCTTAAGAAAGATAATTGCATAATGTCAATTCAGACACAGTGGGACTCTCAATTGAGGGTCCTTGTGAACATAAGTTTATATTCCCCTTAAAGTCTCTAAGAAAGGAAAAGCATCCCTGTTAGGCCCTCACAGGAAAATCATAACAATTTGATTAACATGTTGCTCTGCCTGGTGTCGGAGTCTTTGCCTAAGGTTATAGTTGGAGCAGGTAACTGGTTTGTTGGGTGAAACAGACTAGAAGCAGAGCAAAAACCATCAGCTGCAGTTAATGTACATCACATTCCCTGCTAACCCAGTTCTCAAATCTGATTTTATCCTTGCTCTCTCCCAGCATAAAACAAATCCGAGCAATTGAAATAATAATATGCCCTTTGTGCACAGTGGGCCATTGCTGCATATGTTGCAGGGTTGCTAAAACAAATAAACAGCTGCTCAGACCATGTGGGGAAAGGTTACATAACTCAAGCTCAGAAGATAGTGGGGACTGTCAGGTGGCCTTTACAATCATAATTTCGATTTTCATGTAGTCACCAAAGGAAAGAAAAGCCTTCCTGTTGTGCCTTCACAGGAGAATTGCGGTGACTAATTGACTTGCCACTCTGTTTAATGTCTCAGTGTACATGTAAGATTATACTTGGGGCAAGTAGCAAGTTCGTAGGGCAAAGTTTTCAGGGGCCTGCTTAAGGCTCACAGAGGGAGAGATGTACTTCGCATTACAGTACCTGCAGCATAATGAACCAAGGGTGTTTATTCTCTTTTACCTTCTATGGGGTTTCCAGGAGGTGTGCTTGTGATACTGCAGACTAATTCAGAACAACAAAAACATTAAGGTCAGCCCTGGAATACATCAGATACCACTTTCCAGCTCAACTTGTAGGGTTACAGTGCATTCAAGTGGTATGCCAAATTAGTTTGAAAAATCTGAAGTCGCTGCTATAGTACCTTAACTAGTTGAGGCCTCCCCTTCATTTAAAGAGATCAGAGCACAGCAATTTCAGCAATTTGTATGCTTGTTGGGCTGTCTCACAGCTATGCCAGGTGTCTCGGTGCAATATTTGGAGGGTTGCAGGGTATTTCATCCCGTACTTGATTTTGGCAGCAATGAGCTTTGCCACATGCGGGTGGAATTTGGTGTGCTTCTGTTGTACCATATTGGGAAGGTCCTGGGCAATACAGATTTGTTTCCCTTCCCACAGCAATTCTTGGAGATCTCTGGTCTTTGCCAAGATATGTTGCTTGTCGAGAAAATTGAGGAGATGAAATATCAAGGGACGAGGTGGTGCACCTTGGGGAGGAGTGGGGCGCAGCAATCTGTGTGCCCTCTCGATGACATATACTGGGCCATTGGGAGAGGGACCTGCTATCTTAGAGCACAGTTTTTGCACAAATGCCATGGCTGAGGAGCCCTCCTCTCCTTCAGGTAACCCCATAATTACTAAGTATTTTCTCCTTGACCTTCCCTCCAAATCTTCCGTTTTATTTTTCATTACATTTAGACGCTGGTGTAGCTGGGATATCTCTGGTTCTACTTTAACTCTCCAGTCATCTAAAGAGGAGATTCGTGCTTCGTTGTCTCCTGTGCACTGAGCAAGGGCCACCAGGGAGATTGTAATTGTTTGGACATCTGTAGCTAGGGAGTCTAGAGTGGTTTTCAGTGGACTTAGGCCTTCGAGAAACCTCTCCTCTGTAAGCACTGCCTGCGGGTTGGATTAGGTGGAGTCGCAATAGAGGTAGCCTTGGCACACTTGGGAGCTTTGTCTTTGTTTGGTGTAGTGGGTGATGTGTGCCGAGGTAGACTATCCCTCATTTCTGCCTCTATAGCTGCTAATGTTTTGCTCAGTGATAGAGTCACTTTTCTTCTGGAGTATTGGTGTGCCAGTTCTGCTGTTATTAGCAGTGTTGTTAGGGTTAATAAAGGCAAATATGTAGTAAAATTGAGCGTGGAAGCAGGAGCTGGTCGAAAAGCGTCCAATCAGGTAACCATCATGTGACCATACCCATAGACTTTTTCTGATGTCATCAAATTGGTCCAATGCAGCTGAGAGGTGTACAATCCAGAGTATAACAATCTCAGACCACGCGCTGGTGGTCCTGCACTTAGTGGTGGCCCCCAATACAGAAATCAAGCAGTTGGAGGCGTAACATCTCACTACTCAATGACCTGGAATACCGCCAGTTAGTAGAGGGCTGTATAGAGGAATATAGGGCCCAGAACCCCTCTGGTGTAGTAGTAGCAGTCTTTATTTATATGTGGCACTCTTCCCCGGAAGCTCTTGAAGCCATTACAATAAAATATAGCAGCAATAATTAAAACCCACCCACCAACTTTACAACCCATCCAAATAATTCAAAACAATGAAACATTGCAATAAAGTACATAAACAAGACACTTTCTTACTATAAGGATGATGAAACTGGAGAGAATTAAACCCCAAATGTCTGTACACATAGAAAGGTTTTCAGACCCCGTTTAACAGCCTCCACTAAGAGGGCCTCCCTCAAAGTCCTGGGCAAGGAATTCCAGAGGACCAGGCCTGCCACTTCAAAAGCCCCATCCTCTGTAGACTTCAACCTTGCCCTAGGAACTACAAGGTGGCATTCTTCAATGGATCGGAGAGGGCACACAGGTATGTGAGGATGCAGGAGCTCCACCAGGTAACCATGTAAGTCCTTATACGTTAGCAGTCCAACTTTAAAGGAGATAGCCAATTGACTGGCAGCCAATGCAGATCACACAGCACTGGGGATACAAGACATTGAGACGCCAGTCAGCAGCCGGGCGGCTGCATTCTGCAGCAGCTTCAGGCATTGCATCGTACCTCCATTACCCCCATGGCAAAGAGCATTGCAGTAGTCAAGCCTTAAAGTCACAAACACATGTATCAGTGTTGCAGGATCACCAGGCAGGATAAGGGATTTAATCCAGCTGATGTTTCGTATATGATAAAAGCCATTCTGGACTACTGCCAACACCTGAGCCTCAAGTGTCAGTCCCTCATCCAGAATGACTCCCAGATTTTTCACCTTTGTGGCAGCCAAAAGCCTACAGGGGCCAAGCCAAAGCCCAGTCTCCCTCTCAGTAGCTGCCACACACACACTTGCGATCCGACTCAATCACTAGAACTTTTGTTTTCTCTGGGTTTAACCTCAACCAGCTCAATGACATCCAGTTCTGGATCTCAGTCAGGCACTTATTTAGCACATTTATTTATTTATTTAAGTCTTTGGTAACCAGGTAAGTGCGCTGATCCTTGGGACCATTTTCAGGCACGACCCAGGCCACAGCAGGTGGCATTACAGATGGAGAAAATATACAATACAGTGAGTACAAGTGAGTGAAGATGCAGACATCACTGGTGGGTAAATTACATAGTGAAAATACAGACATCACTGGTGGATAGAGAAAAATGTACATAGTAGAAAAGCAGAAACAAGGAGAGGCTGTACAGACTTATTAAACTAAAACAAATAAGTTCATTAGGGTAAACTAGAAAAAAGACTAAACTGTACATTATTTGCAACAGGATAATTGACAATTTTAATTAAGTGCATTACAAGAGAGCACACCTAGGTGCTGTCTAGTGGGAGAACATGAAACGTGTGGAGGGCAGTCGGGGGATTAACCAGGGGAGAAATGGCACTTGGCCTCATCAATCAGCCAGGATTTGAGGTGAATCTTGAAGATGGCATGAGTGTCCAGGGAGCGGACTGGTGCAGGGAGGCTATTCCATAGAGTGGGAGCAGCAACAGATAATGCTTTTCCACCCATCGCTGAGGAAACGTTCGGGAATTCCAAGGGGGGGGTCTGAGGATACACGCAAGCTTCTCAAGGGAGCTCTGGTCTTGAGGAGAGGCATATATGGGGAAGCATCACCTTGTCCAAAATATAGCCAAGCAAGTAGTCAAATCTATGTTTGAGTGGGAGCAAGCCGAGGGTCTGATAGACGTGGCAGTGGTAGGTCTGGTACGGTGCCAGGAGAGCGAAACAGCAGATGTTGTATGTCAAGCAGAGTCGCACTCTCAAGGCCATGGATGTGCTTGAGTAAATGGGGGAACAGTAGTCAATAATGGGTAATAGGTTACCTAGAGCAATGGCTAAGCAGGCTTCGCAGGTCAGAAATGACTTTATCCGATAAGCCGCACCAAGTTTTTGGTTTACACGATGGATGACGGAGGTGATATGATGCACATAAGAGAGGGAGTGGTCCAGAATTATGCTCAGATACTTTTTTATTTATTTATTTATTGAAATGTTTCACCAGGGAAGGCATGCTGAGCAAAAAGATGCTCGTCTCATGATGCGACATGGGGGACGGGGGATAAAGAGGAGAGCAACTGTATACAGTTGTACATAGAAGCAAAAGTTACACAATTAGTTACACATCAGAGCATAAGTAAAACACCTCAGAAACATGAAGAAGGGGTACATAGGAAACATTGGAACAAGAAGTTGTATATATTGTTAACATGGAGTAAGAGAAAATTGTACAAGGATTTAAATGACAAGGGTGTAAAGGTATAATTACATGCATGTCAGCAACTACTCTACAGTAACACGGTAGGCAGAGAATTGAGGTTGGAAGTGCAGTAGGGTGTAAGTGCAGAGGTTGGTGGATATATGCCAGCATTTGTAGCCGTAGCTAAGCCACTGGTCAGGCCATATGGGATCTAGGATAGGACAGTCAGTGGGGGGGGGAGTGGGAGAAGATGAGGGGGGAAGGGAGACGGAAAACAAGAGGAAGGGGGAGAGGGACATCAGCAACATTGGCAGTTTACTGCATAGTAACTTGCCAGGGCAAAGGAGATGGAATGTCTAGAGGAGGAGGAGTGATGGATTTGTGCCGGCAGGTCATTCCAGAGCCTTGGGAGGTGACAGAAGAAGGCCAATTGGCCTGCTGTGGTCCGGTGGTGAGGGATCACCATCAGCTGGGAGTCTGTAGATCTAAGAGCATGAGAGGGAGTAGGGGTGGGAGATAAGAAGGAGGTAAGGTAGGGGGGAAGGGACCCAAGCCAGAGGATGGAAGCAAATTTTGCACAATGGAGTAGACGTCGGTTGACAAGTGAGGGGAAGGCCAGCGCATGATAAAGCTTGCAGTGGTGGGTGCGAGGGGGGGCATTGAGGCAAAGCGGCAAAAGGCATTGTAGATGGGGTCCAGTCTGGATAGAGTAGACTTAGGAGTGGCACTATAGACTATATCACAGTAGTCAAATGTAAGTAATATCATTCTCTGCACAATTTCACGTTTTACAGGCAGGGGGAGGCAGCTGTGGTTTCTGTATAGGGCGCCAAGCTTAGGGCGCACTTTTTTCAGGATTGCATCCACATGAGCAGAGAAGGATAGGTGTCAGTCAAGCCAGACATCAAGGTACCTAAAGTTAGACACGTCCTCAAGGACAGACCTGTCAAGGGTGTGGAAGTTCAGGGAGTAGTAAACCTGGATAGTCTCTGCCTAGTGCTGAAGGTCATGGAGACAGTCTTCTTGACATTAAGGGAGAGTTGGTGGGAGCTAAACCAGTGCTGAACTTTGTTGAAATCAGCCTGAAGAGAGGTAGTAACCTCATCAGGGGTATAGCCAGAGGAAAAAAGGACGGTGTCATCTGCATACATGTGAATAGAGGTAGATGAGCAGGTTTGAGGCAGGTCATTTAGGAGGATGGAAAAGAGGATAGGGCCGAGTACTGAGCCTTGGGGAATGCCAGTAACTATTGGGAGAGGAGGAGAGGTGGAATCAGCAAGTTTTACGGATTGAGTTTGCCCTTCCAGGTATGCGCTGAACCAGTTTGTGGCAGGCGTGGATAGACCGGCTTCAGAGGGACAGGATAGCATCAAAGGGTGGGAGACGGTGTCGAAAGCTTTGGCTAGGTCGACAAAGATGGCTGCAGTAATGAGACCTTTGTCCATACCCGAGAGGACAGAGTCTGAGAAACGTAGGTGGGAGGTGGAGGTGGAGTGGTTCTTTCTGAATCCAGACTTTAAGAGGGTGAAGAAGTTTGATTCTGAGAGGAAGCTGGAGAGCTGAGAGAGAGCACAAGGTGCTCTTGGAGTTTCGCTAAGGTGGGGAGGAGGGAGATAGGGTGGTAGTTGGCCGCAGAGGTGGGGTCTCCTCCTTTGGGAAGTGAAAGGACTATAGCGTGCTTCCACTCCTCTGATACTGATTCAGAGGCAAAGGATAGGTTTAGCTGGGCAGCTAGCAGAGCTGCAATGGCAGGGGCAGATAGATAGAGTAGTTCTAAACCATCAGGGGACTTCCCCTTGAAAGGGTTCAGGGAGAGGGGCATCAAGAGTTTCCAACTGGGAGATGTTCCTGAAGTGGAAGGTGTAGGAACCAGGGGGAGTAGCAGCTTCAGCATGGTGGGAAGATGGAGCTGCAGCTGGTAGGGAGGCAAGGAGCAAAGTAGTACATGTGCTGAAGTATGAATTGAACTCAGAGGCAATTGCGAGTGGGTCAGAGAGAAGAGTGTTGTTTGAGAGCAGAAGGGGGGTGGGATTTGCCGATGGGGGAGAAAAAAGGGAGTGGATAACTTTCCAGAATTTAGAAGGGTTACGTAGGTTGGCATTGAAGGTGGAGTTAAAGTATTCAGCTTTGGCTAGCTGAGTGGCCTTGGTGCACTTGTTATGGAACATACAGTAGGTGATGTTATCGCCTGGGAGGAGTGTAGACTTGTAGGTTTTCCACGCTTTGTCCAAGATACTTGAAAGTTAATACACTGTCAAGTACGGTGTCATCCAGTGTAGTTACTGAGAGTGCAGATCCAGCCTTGGCAACCTTAGATAGGAAAGGTTTGGATCCAGGCAGCATGGATTTAGTTTTTTGATGTTTACAAGTAGGCAATGAGACTGGAACTAGTTGTGAGTAGCAGTGTAGTTTCTGCATAGAACCATGGATATGTTCCCCAGGGTCTTGTCATTGGTGAAGAGGACGAGGTCATCTGCATACAGTAGGGGCGTTGCACGTAAGACAGTCTGAGAGAAGGGAGTTTATAAACATAGAGAATAACAGTGGGACAAGGATGGAACCATGAGGTACACCAGTGGTGACTGGGAGGGCGGGGAGGTGTTAGAGCCTAGGCATACTGACTGAGATCTTTCCAAGAGGTAACTATGGAATCACTACGTGACCCTGGAGGAGAAGCTAAGGTTTTGGAGGGAGGTGAGCAGCATGGTGTGGTCAACCAGGTCAAAAGCTTTGGACAGGTCAACAAAGACAGCACCTGTAACTCTCCCAAGGTCCTTGTTCCTGTGAATGTGATTACAAAACAGGGCTAGGGAAGATGTGGTAGAGTGATGCTTATGGAAGCTGTGTTGTTGCCTGGACATTAGATTGTGAGTGTCGATGTAAGTGGACACTTGTTGGTAGACAATCCTTTCAGAGAGCTTACTAAGGTGGAGGAGCAAGGATATGGGTTGATAGTTGTCTGAGAATAGCGGGCAATCAACTGCATCTGGTGTCCCAGATACAAAGGACATGTAGAGCTGGGTATCGTCAGCATAACAGTGAAACCCAAGCCCATATTGCCTAATAATCCAACCAGTGGCAACATATACATTACAAACAACAGAACCAAACCCTGGGGTACTCCAGAGGACAGAGCCATCAGGCATGAGGAGAACTTTCCCAGCACCACCCTCTGAGCCCTGTCCTTGATATAGGACTCAAACCAGCAGATGACTTTGCCAGTGAGTCCTATATACTCCCAGAGCTGGTCCAAAAGCAGCCCATGATCCAAAGTGTCAAACGCTGATGAGAGATGAAGGAAAATTAGAACTGGCCATTCTCCTCTATCCCTTGCTCTGATCAGAACATTGTGCACCCTGACTAGTGCAGTCTCTATGCCATGCCTAGACCTAAACCCAGACTGGAGAGGCTCATTGATATTGAAGGCAGTGAGGTGTGCCTTGAATAGAAGCGCAACAACCTTCTCAATAAATTTTCCCAAAAATGGGAGGTTAGGGTCAGGTCAGTAATTCCCAAGATGTCTGGGTCCAAAAGATGGCTTCTTCAGAAGAGGTTTCACCAATGCACTTTTCAGCATCACCAGGAACACCCTGTCTGACAAGGAGCACGGGACAATCTCAGCAAACACTGGGCCCAGATGCCCAACACAGCTCACAAGTTGCCACGTTGGGTCTGGATCCAGATTACAAAATGTTGGCCACAGCTCAGAGATCACCTCACACACATCTTCCATCACCACTGGTCAAAACTCCCCCCAAGACCACTGAATGCATCCCTGACTTCAAGGCTTCAATCTGCTGAGCTGTAATGGCCCACTTGGAGTGATTCCAGCCCTAATGGAGAACACCCTAATGGAGAAGAACTGAGCAAACTCCTCACATTTTGCGAGTGAATATACTCTCACGGGTGTCCCCTCAGAGGTGAGGTAGTGGGATGGCCTTAAGGCAACCCTTACAGTAAGAACCATCAGTTATGCCACAGCCAAGAAGAGAGGACCTGTAAGGGAGCAGGTGGTGTTAGAGCACGTGTTATTGATCTAGAGGCCAAGCACAAAACTGTGCTAGATGATCAACTGAAGCAGCGGCTTGAGAAGTGACATGTAGGCCTTAACTGCCTGCTAGAGGTAAAAGTAGAAGGCACCCTGCTCCTGGCAATGCTTCTACAAGTCTAGAAACAGGTAGGCAAATTGTTGGCCTGGCAGCTGTGCCAAGAGATAATGAGCCAAGTGGTGATCTGGCTTTGAAAACCAGGACCTCTAGCTCCTTTGAAACTGACCCCAGCGGAATTGCCCATATGTATGGGGACTTTAACAAAAACCTATACAGCCGAGATATAGTTGATGGCTTCCAAGACATACTAAATACTTTCTATAAGAGAGTTAAGTTCAACAGGCTCACCGAGCAGGCACAAGCAGCAATGGAAACTGCAGTTACATAGAAACATAGACTTTGACGGCAGATAAGGACCACTTGGCTAACCCAGTCTGCCCATTTCCCTACCTATGGGATAAGCAGCAGATCCTAGTTAACCAACAGCCTACTTCCTCCCACCACCCCACTAGAATTGCTTTATGTCTGTCCCATGCATTCCTGAATTCCCCCACTGTTTTTAACTCCACGACCTCCTCAGGATGGCCATTCCATGCATCTACCACCCTCTCCATTAAAAAAATACTTTCTCACATTGCCCCAGAGCCATCCCTTTCTCTATCTTCAAATTGTGTCCCCTTGTTCTTGCACATCTCTTTTTCTGAAAATGCTACCCTCTTGGACTTTGTTGATTCCTTTGAGGTACTTAAATGTTTCTGTCATGTCCCCCTCTTCCTCTCCTCGAGGGTATACATATTAACCTCCTTTAGTCTCTCTTCATATGGTTTCTGGTGCAGACCCTGCACCATTTTAATTGCCCTCATCTGGACTGCCTCCATTCTGTCAATGTCCTTGCAGAGATGGGGGTTTCCAGAACTACATGCAATATTCCAGATGGGGTCTCACCAGCTGTATGTACAGAGGGATAACAGCTTCCTGTTTTCCACTGGTGATACCTCTGTCTATGCATCCCATTATCCACCCAGCCCTCCTTACTGCCTTCTCATATTGCTTACCTACCTTTAGGTCATCTGATATGACTACCCCCGGGTCCCTTTCCAATTTTGTTGTTGTTAGTACCTCCCCCCACATTGTGTACTCTTCCCCGGGTTTTTGTTTCCCAGGTGCATTACTTTGCACTTCTTTGCATCGAATCTAAACTGCCATTCTTTTGACCATTCCTCCAACCTTGCCAAGTCCCTTCACATCTTTTCCACCCCCCCGCCATGTTTCAACCCTATTGCAGATCTTTGTCAGTGTCAGTGGCTCAGCAGGTAGCACACTCACCTCTGAGGCTGGGAGATCAGAAGGCTGTAGGTTCTATCCCCACACCAGGCACTTGGGTTAATATCCCAATACTGACACTGTAGTGCAGCATGAGGGGGGTGCTGCACTCCCGAGGTGCCATCTTTCAGATGAGATGTTAAACCGAGGTCCCATCTCCCTGTTCTGGTTGTTGTTCAGATGGACATTAAAGATCCCATGGCACGTCTCAAAAAGAGTAGTGGAAATTTCCCCGGTGTCCTGGCCAAATTTCCTCCATTCACTAGAAATACTACCAACTGCTTAATCTGGTTCAGTTTCAGTTGGTTACCATCTGAATCCCCACCCCTGAGTCACCCCTGAAAAAGGTACTTCTAGTCTCAGTGGGCTTACCTTGTCAACAAAATTCAATAAATAAATTTGTGTCATCTGCAAAGAGGCATAACTAGGTAGAGGTTCTCCCCACCATTGGTAATCTGAAAACGTGCAAATCCCCAGGCCTTGCTGGGCTGCCCTCAGAGTTTTTCAAAGTTTTTTCAGAGCCTTTGGTGCCAATGCCCCAGGCAGTCTTTGGGGCGTTACATGATGGCGAGGGGAGCCCTCTCTTGGCAATATGTCCAGATCAGTTATCTCAAAGCCAAAAAAGGACCCTGCAGTCTGTGACTCCTACCAGCCCATCTCTCTCCTCAGTGTGGATCTTAAAGTACTCACCTTGATTGTGGTAACTAGTCTGCAACAATCTGCAGGGGTCCCTGGTCCACCTGAATCAGATGGAGTTCATTAATGGCTGCCTCATTAATGATAACATATGGCACTTTCTGAACATTATCTCCTGGCAATGCCAGTATCCAGAACTCACCATTGCTGTTTTCAAGGATGTGGAAAAAGTGTTTGACTGGGTGGACTGGGAATTCCTACGCTGCACACTGGAGAAGATGGGATAGGGGAAGCTTTCCACAGGAGTATGCAAGCCCTGCATGTCTCACCAAAATCAGTGGTGAAAGTCAATGTCATACAATTGTACCAATTCTTCCTGATATGGGGAACGATGAAGGGGTGCCCCTCATACCTCTGTTATTTGCACTCTGCACAGAGCCTGTAGCTGTGGCTGTCTGCCGTAACTCAGAGATTACAGGGGTCCCAGTATGGGGCAGGGAGCAGAACATTTCCCTATATGCTGTCAACTCTCTATTTTTCCTGTTCTCTCTAGACACCTTGGTTCTAGCCCTTCTCCAGGAGCTCAGTTCACATGGAAAGGTGACAAAGTACAATATCAACTTTTTTTTAAATTTGCTATACTTTTCTTCCTCTCCAAAGATGGTCTCCCATTAGCTCAGCCACATGCCCAGCCTGTCACCCAACCAACATGGACTTACCCATGCTGGAGATATTCTCTGGCTTGCTCCCCAGGGTGGGGCCATGAAAGGGAGCCTGACCACCCTTCATATGCCAGTATACAGCCCCAGAATGCTTCCATCCCAAGTTTACACCTTGGCTTACCCCTCAGGGTGGGGCCCCTGGGAGGGGGTTCACCCTCCTGGTGGACGCTGGTATCCGTCTCTGGTGGAGTCACAGCCAGAGGTGCAAGACCTGCAATGTGAGGTGGGTAGCATCCTGCTCAGTCCACCTTTTTCCAGAGTTTTGACCCAGGGATGTGGGTTGTACAATGACGTCAAGGGTGCATATGACGATGTCTCTCCTGCCTCCTGCAGTGATACAGGTGCTGGCAGCTGTTCTCCTTTGGCCTCCACCAAGGGTCAGTTGAGCATTTGGGCACTCAGCCCCACTTCCCCCAGAGAAGGAGAATAGTCCTTGGGACACTCAATCCTTTTCCTCTGGCCAGTCCTCTGACACTTGGGTCTGTCCCCGAACCCGGGATGTCAGCATCGCAGGCAGAAGCCTTGACCACTGCACCAATGGGATGGCTCTACATGATTTACTTTGATAACTGCCTCCTTTTCCAACCCAGCCTAGGGCGTAAGTAAGCTACTCGATTCAGCTCTGATCTGTACGTAGATAATGCCTCTCCCCATTCCCCCACCACCCCCTACTCGACAAGGCCCCTTTGGTGCTGCTCCTCCCACCCCCCACAGCACCCCTTCCCACTGTCACCCACTTCCCGCCCTCTGAAGGTAATTTCAAACCCTGCCTTCTGGTTTTATTGACACCCAGCCCACTACCATTGGAGTAATCATTTAACCACCATGCAGTCATCTCAACTTTAGTCTAACAATGGATTCTGGAGGTCGCTGGGGCAAGGGGGGGGCAAACTGGTGCAAATAATCCTTTTCTGAAATAGCTTCTACTCTGTTATAATTACTCTATTTTTTTCCCAATTTGTCTAACTCTCATGTAATTGCTCTTGAATGCCAATGAACAGGCATCTGTAACCACTGTTTATGTGTACTGTCCTATTAGTCCATCCTGACATGGAACCTTTGTAAAAGAGCTCATGCTCAAAGGTCTCTCCGTAATATTAAATAAATGAATAAATAAAAATAAATAAGTCTCCTCTGACTGTGGCTCAAGTGGTTTGAAAACTATCTAACTGGTCGTACTCAGAGGGTTAAGTGGAAGGATGAGATACCAGATGCATTTCCCCTTAAAAGAGGGGTTCCGCAAGAGTCCATCCTTGGACCCTCCTCTCCCTGTTTACAAATGACTTGAAAGGCCAATGTGGGGGCAGTACGGCTGTTCAGTACGCTGATGACGCCATCATCTACTGATCCTCTGACAACTTGGGGGGCCTTAGTCCACTCCTCCAAGAAGATCTGCTGTCAATGGAGAACTGGTTAATTGAAAACAAAATGTTTCTTAATACCACCAAAACCAAGGCCATGCTGTTTGGACCAAGATCCCTCGGCCAAGACAGAACACAACACCGACAACTTACCTCCAGATCTGGGAACCGCATAGAAGTGGTGGCCTCCCTAAAACACTTGGGCCTCACTCTGGACCAAGGATTCATACTAAAGAACCATGTTGACCAAGTTACCAAAATCATACATGGGAAATTTGGTACCCTCTACCGCCTCAAGGATCAATTGATCCCTGAAGCTAGGATTGCAATTGCCTCTAGTGTCCTCCTGCCAGCACTGACCTATGCCACCCTGGTAGTTCAGGGTATGGCAAAGCTTGAGATCAATAAGCTACAGGTCTTGTACAACAAGGTAGTCCACTTTGCCACTCAGTCACACTCTAGGAGCCACCACTGTGACACCCTAGCACTAATCAGTTGGCCCTCATTTGAAGCTTGCCTCCAGTACCCTCTGCTCTGCCTAGCATACAAGCTAACTAGCTCATCCCCTCCTCCTAGTCTGTATGGACTCATGGCTGTCAAGTGAAACCTTCGCAACCTTCAAACCTCAGGCCAAACATTTCTAAAGGTTCCTAGGATAAGGGCCAAGGACCCCTTCCCTCTGGAACAAACTTCTGCCTGTGGTGCAGGAAGCACCCTCAATCAAGATCTTCCACACAAGGCTCAAGGGACGCCTGCTTGCCATGAGCCAATGTCAATGCCATGTTATCTGACACCTCCCCTTCTCATCCATCCTGCCCGTCCTAATACATGTCTCCCCCTACCAAAAGCTGGGCATTCCATTTTTTGAAGCCCCTTTTCCTACCTGGGCTCTCTATTTAACAAATGCTCGATGTAGTTAAACTTAACTTATGTGTAATGTTCTGGCTCGTTTTTCCTTTCAATGATCGAAATGCTGTTAAATCTGTAACCTGTTTAAACAATATGTTATTGCTACGAGGTGTATCAAACTGCTATGACCTATTTATTGTACTTCCGCTGTACATCCTAGTCTCCTCGTAATTCCCAGGTCGCCCCTTAAAAAGGGACCTCCGGAGCTCAGTGGGCCAACCCGGTCACCAAAATATAATAAATAAATAAATAAATAAGTCAGAGGCACTGAAATGGGGGTCACTCTGCGCACTTCTGCACATTGTTTGGTATCTGGGGGTACGCATCATGCCAACCCTTTCTGTTATTTTTTTGGTTGAACTACAACAAGCTGTGGGGTGATATCTCTACAGATATGGCCAAATGGAACTTGCTCCCACTCAGCTTGGGCAGGAGGGTGACTGCAGTAAAAATGAATATCCTCCTATGGCTTTTGTTCTTATTTCAAGCCCTGCCTATATGCATACTGGAATGTTTCTGAAAGTGCCTCCAGAGGGCAGTTCTGACATTCATTTGGGCAGCTGAGTGCCACAGAATCAGTCAGAGACTCCTATTTCTCCCCTGAAAGAAGGGAGGCCTGGCTCTCCCTGACTTCTGGAGATATTACCTAGATGCACAGATCATTCAAGTCATTACCTGAACCAAGAAAAAGGGGGACATAGAGTGCCTAGAGATAGATGCTCAACAGCCCCTTCCAGTGCCGCTTTCTGACATCCCCCATATCTCCTTCACAGCCAGACTTTGACCAGAAATCCCAAATCAATGGATGAAGCATGCTGCACAAACCAAAACCTTCACATAGTTTCCTTATGAGGTTGGTCCACTGACCAGTATTATAGGAGATCCCAACTTACCCCCCAACACTGACCCAGGTTCTGGAGGTGGAACAGGCAAGGACTAACCAGATACTGGCATATGGTCAGGGACAGAAACTGTGTACCCTTTGCTGAACTACATCAGAGATTTGGCCTCCAACTCAAAGACCACTTTAGCTACCTGCAGGTGTGGTCCTACCTAATGTTGCAGAACCTGGTATGCCAGGTGGGTAGAGATATGTTCCCCTATAAGATTTCCTGTACTGGAGGGGGCCATGCTTGATGGGGGCAGGGGAATGGTCTGTAGAGCATATCAAACCCTACTGGACAATACACACCCTGTGTTCTAGTGGCTCTGAAGGAAGTGGGAGGCAAACAGCCACATAGACATCCCAGAAGAGACATGGGCTTCACTATGGGCCAGGACTGGAAGGTGATCTCCTCCCCGGGTGGCGAGAAGTCCAGTGGAAGTGCCTAACCAGGTTCTTCTACACCCCCACATTCATGCACCATTTCCAGAATGGGCTTCCATTCTTTGTTGGAGATAGTGCAGGGGAATAGGTTCCTACTTTTGTGTCTTCTGGGACTGCTCAATTATTCACCCATTCTGGGACCAGGTACACACCAAGCTAGTGGTAGCTTGGAGGCAGTATAGCGTAGTGGTTAAGAGCACTGAACTGCAAATCTGGAGACCTTAGTTTAAATCCCACAGCCCCCACTTGAATACTGTGTGACCCTGAGCAAGTCACTCAACTTCAATGTGCTCCGGAGTTACAGACGAAAACAAGCTTCACCTTAGTGTGCCTTCCCTAGTTAAACAATTCCCCCTTTCCTAGTAGCCCTCTAGAGGAAGGAAATCCCCAACACATTTGAACACTTGGTCCTGGGATACGACATCCCAGGAGTGGAGGATATTGATCAACAGAGACTCTTCCATGCTCTCTGCACAGTGGCCCTGAAGTGAGTCACAACATGCTGGCTGTAAGTGTTGCCCACCATCATAAATGCCTGGGAAGCTAGGATATCCAAGATGAGCAGAATGGAGTGCATTGCAGCAACCTTGAGGTTGACTCTGGAGAAATAGAACTCACTCTTGAGCAAATGGGAGACTTGAGATGTCTCCTTGGGGGAGATTGAAGATGATGAGGCCCAAATGGTACACAGAGAGATGAACAGGAATAGAGGTTGAGAAAGCAGATTCTAATTTGGCAGACCACTGACCCTGGAGGAGGTGCCCCCCCCAACTCCTTATATAGAATGTTTACCAGACCACAAGCCCGGGTGCGAGCCCACACAGCACCACCTTTTAACTGTTACGTGTTACAGGGTTCTCCTTTCAGGTAGGATTGTTCTGTTATCTTGTCAAGTTGGAGCCAGAACAACACTGCAAACATAGACATTAACAACGCTAAACAATGGACACTTGATATTAGAAGTGCTATGAACTGACGATGTAATGTCTCAAATGTGCTTAGCAGCGTTTGATCTGTCTCTTTAATAGTACATTCAGTATTAAAGGGAATGTCCCCTCAACCTTTTTTCTGTTTGCCAGTGTAGTGTATAGGCATGAAAAAAATGATTCTCTCTCTAGCATCCCCCAAATGTCATCCTAATTTAAATTTAAATGATGTTGCTTCACTCTGTTTTGCCGTGCTATGAAAACCTGTTTGATGGCTTTGTACAAGACATTACTCCTGTCGTAAACAGAAACATGGGAGCTGATAATGTGTATTTGCACATCAAAGGGACTGAGAGTAAACAAAGAGCTCCTAGCACAAAAGAATTAATCAATTGAAGAACAAAACTTCACAAGTGCCAGCATCCTTCCAACTGCATTTTTTAACTCAGATACACTTTAAACAACAGAAAGCATAGGGGAACTTACCTGGAAAAGTTTGATAGCTGGCACAAGACAAGAATACGGGAACTTCAGAAGACATACAACAGAAGTGACTGACAATAGCTCTTCTGCTGACTTTTGCATGCATGCATCAACTCCTATGATGCCTTGCATGAGTGGGGTCATGATCTTTGCCATGGTGTCAAACAGATTTTCACACCAGGGCAGAACAGAGTGAAGTTCATGTTCAAGTTTATTGCAGAAAAAACTCCATTGAGCAAGCTCATTCACAAGGAGGTCCTGGTAGACAACAATACAGCAGTAATACATAGCATAATTAAGAGAGTTACAGGTCAAAAAATATACAACACAGTGTAATGGTAAATACAGTCAGGAACATGTCATTGGTACTAAGCAAGCCAAATACATATAGCATATATACAAACAATGATACAGAGCAAAAACATACATCACAGTATAATGGCGAATACAATCAGAAACATGTCATTGGTACAAAGGGATCCGTAGACAATACCGTTGAAACAGAACTATTAGGCAACTTAGAGCTTAAGGGAGGGAGGTGGTTCAGAGGTGAAATGGAGAACTAAAGTGCTTTAGTGCTTATTTGAGCTGTTATGGGGAGAGGGCTGGCCAATGCAGAAATAGCAAAATTCATTGAGGGTAATGTATGCCAGGGGTTTGAAGACATATAAGGAGGCCATTTCAGGAGGTCAGATTGCTAACTGGGTTATTTACAATTAAACAGCCATCAGGCAGGATAAAGTTGAGGAAGAGGGGAGGGGGGTTCAGGGGAATTGGGGAACTAGGTGTTAAATGCTTATCTGGCTGTGACGGGGAGAGTGCTAGGCATTGCGACAACTGTAAGTTCTTTAAAGGTTTTGATAGCCAGGAATTTAAAAAGATGAGCAGAGACAAAATCAGGAAGTCCGAGCACAGACTCGATTTTATTCCAGGTTGAAGTAACTTCATTTCAATTTAAATTAGGATGAAATTAGGGGGGTGTAAGAGATGGAATCATTGTTCATTACAAACTACACAGGTATGCAAAAAATAGGTTGCAGGTCCATTCCCTTTAATTGCTTTATCAATGTAATTATAGTATACAGTGGTGTGAAAAAGTATTTGCCCCCTTCCTGATTTTCTCTATTATTGCATATTTGTCACACTGGATGTTTTCAGGTCTTTAGACAAAATGTAATATTAGATAAAGGGAACCTGAGTGAACAAATAACACTTGTTTTTTTTTTTATTTCACTTATTTAATGAAAAAAAGTTAACCAACACCAATTGGCACTGTGTGAAAAAGTAATTGCCCCCTTACACTTAATAACTGGTTATGCCACATTTAGCTGCAATGACTGCAACCAAACACTTCCTATAATTCAATATCAGTCTTTCACATCGCTGTGGAGGAATTTTAACCCACTCTTCCTCGCAGAACTGCTTTAATTCAGTATCATTTGGTAGGTTTTTGAGCATGAACTGCTCGTTTCAGGTCCTGCCACAGCATCTCTATTGGGTTTACTCTGGACTTTGACTAGGCCACTCCAAAACTTTAATTTTACTTCTTTTCACCATTCTGATGTGGACTTGCTTTTTGTGTTTTGGGTCATTGTCTTGCTGCATGACCCAACTACGCTTCAGCTTCAGCTGACGGAAGGATGACTGGACATTCTCCTTAAGAATTTTCCGGTACAGAGCAGAATTCATGGTTCCTTTAATTATGGCAAGTCATCCAGGTCCTTAGGCAGCAAGCATCCCACACCATCACACTACCACCACCATGTTTGACTGTTGGTATGGTGTTCTTACTGTGGAATGCTGTGTTTGCTTTTACGCGAGACATTATGGGATCCATGTTGTCCAAAAGTTCCACTTTGACTCATCTGTCTATAGAACATTTCCCAAAAGGCTTGTGGATCATCCAGGTGCTTCTTGGCAAATGAGATACGAGCATTTATGTTCTTCTTGGTTAGCAGTGGTTTCTTGCTACTCACATGAAGCCCATTTTTGCCCAGTCTCTTTCTGATTGTGGAGTCATGAACTCTGACCTTAGCTGAGGCAAGAGAAGCCTGCAGTTCTTTGGATGTTGTTTTAGGATCCTTTGAGACTTCTTGGATGATTTTACACTGCGCCCTTGGAGTAATTTTGGCAGGCCGCCCACTCCTGGGAAGGTTCACTACTGTTCCAAGTGTTCTCCATTTGGAGATTATGGCTCTCACTGTGGTTCGATGGAGTTCCAGAGCCTTAGAAATAGCTTTGTAACCCTTTCCAGCCTGATAGAGGGCAACAAAATGTTTTCTGATCTTTCAGGAACTTCCTTTGATCATGGCATAATGTGCTTGTTGAATCTTTGTGCTGGCAATGTGACTCTGATGGTAAGGGCCAAAATAAGTGAGGTTTATATTGAGCAGGGCTGGCTGTAATCAAGCCTGGCTGTGTTCAATCAGCTGACTCTAATTATCCCTTTAATTGGGTTGATTTAACTAGGGGGCAATTACTTTTTCACACAGTGCCAGTTGGTGTTGGTTAACTTTTTTCATTAAATAAATGAAATAAGTAAAAAAAAAAAAGTGTTATTTGTCCACTCAGGTTCCCTTTATCTAATATTATATTTTGTCTAAAGACCTGAAAACATCCAGTGTGACAAATATGCAATAATAGAGAAAATCAGGAAGGGGGCAAATACTTTTTCACGCCACTGTATGCATCTTTAGCTTTTGCTTCAATAAAGCTGAGTTTTTAAAAAATCATGCTTTAGTAACTGGCTTCTTCAAGAAAATGGGCTTCATGATTTCAACCCCATCTTAGTCATCTTTTTGGACCCAGAAATGTTCTAATTTCTGGTTCCAAACTGATTTATTGCAATCAAGGTATGCAGTGTAGACTGGACTGTCTCAAATGCAAGGCAATTATGGAATAGGACCAAAAGAAGACACTGCATAGTATTCTGATACATTCATTTTATAGAAAATCATGGAAATAGTGGTTGACTATAATTATTGCAAACTTTATTTATTTATTTATTGAGAGAAATCAGGTAGACCTTTGAGTCAAGGACTCATTTACAAAGGTTCCACATTATACACAGAATATACAGGGACAACATTTGTTACGGGGTACAGTACATTACAATACATAACAGACAATGGTTTACATAATTGTTCTGTAAATGGCTGTCAGTCAGTGATAACAGAAGTTTCAATACTTTAGCACAGATCTGTTTTGGCACATTAAAAGGAAATCCTAGTGTAATATTTAAACTGTAATCACTGTTAACTATAACCTATTCCTTATATTGGGATAAGCTACTCACTCATATCCTCTCTCTGAATGAAGATCAATGCTTGACCAGTGATTGTCAAACTGATCCATACTATACAATATATAAGGGGCAAAGAAATCTCTGTGGCCTGATTGGTTGAGACTTGGTTCTAGCAATTGCCTTCAGGGAGGACAACCAATGGCTAAAAACAAGCCCCTGCCAACCAGGGCAACAAAGAAGTCACATACAGAATTCATGAGCCATTTACTTTCTGATTTCCATCACAAACATGGCTGCAGACTTTGCTCATATATAAACATTTTCAACTAGGCCCTAACATAAAAGTCCATTAAATTAAATAAAGTAAGTAAACAATGTAATGTTATTTTCACTCAAGCCCCCACCCCCCGGCCTCCACACACATACACAAATATAAAAAATATCAAGTGCTAGTCAGAGTTTTCATTGCTGGTGTTTCTTTGATGACCATGAAAAATCCCCCTCCTATCCCTACCAGTTTGCTAGAGAATTCCCTTCTCCTTACCTGGCAACAGGTACAATTAAGGTTCTGGTTCCACCTGAGGGGTGTGTGTGTGTGTGTGTGTGTGTGTGTGTGTGTGTGTGTCTGCCAGTGGAACTCTAAAGAATTTTAAATTCATGTATTCCATGTTATCATTCTGTGTGTGTGTGTGTGTTGGGGGGGGCGGATTCTACTACTGAAATAATGCAGAGCTTTGAATTCTTCTATTCCATGGTAAAAAAATCACACAATGCATTGAATGTCAAAAAAAGACAGATGACTGACAGATGAAAAACATCTGTGGAGGGATTATTTTACATTATTTAGTAACATTTTATTATATTTGTTATGGCTTTGAAAACTTTTAGAGTGTTCATTTTTTAAAAGTTGCCTATGGGCCCATTTTATATATGCAATAAGGCACTTCAGGGATGTTGGTTGTACTAGGTTTACCCCACAGTCAGGGGCTGAAGGCACTCAGCTTTGCCTTGTGCCTTACAACACCCCTGACCATGGGGCAAACCTAGTTCAACCAATGCCCTGTCATGCCTTATTGCTTAAATACATAGTGAGCAAAGATATTTAAAGAAAACAGTGAAAATAATGAAATAGGGCCTGGGACAGTAAAGAATAAAGACACAGGCCCCCTGATGAAGCCTGCCTGAGGCGAAAATGCTGTATATGGGGTGTTTGTTTGTCCTGTATTGTTCTAGAATGTATTAATAAATAGCTTACAATGCTTATCAATGAGTGGGTCTGTTCTTTTTACTTGTTTTTGAGGGATAAAGACACAGGGCCTGATTCGCAAAGGCCCTAGAATGACACAAGGTGCCTGTATCAAACATAAATGAGGCAAGTGGCACCTTGTGCCAAAAGGCGCCCCAGGAGCTATTCAGAAAGGCAGTCTACATCAATCACAGGCTGCATGTGCCAAAGGGGGCTTGCACCAGCCTTGCACCACAAAATGGGCTGCAGCATGGTGCTAGGGGGCTTGCCACAGATGCATGCTGCCATATCCCTCATTTTGCTATTCACAAAATCCTCCCAGATGGCAGTATTCTAAGTACCCTTAGACCAGCCAGGGCTGGTCTTGGGGTACTTAGACGTGTCCTCGGGGAGGGTTTTGACATTTGTGGCAATGTGCCACACCCCCTTGCCCCAATCCCAGTCATTAAATATAATAAAAATCCCTGGTGGTCTAGCAGACCCTCAATCAGACCTGATCCCTGTTAGGAAACACCCTGGTAGGTCTAGTGGTCCCCCCCAGCCTCAGTTTCACATTATGTGTTATTAAACAGCCCTGGTGACATAGTGGCCTGCTTCACCCTGGCAGGCAGTGTCCCATCACTCTGCTCCCCCCAACTCAAAATATAGCCTGTGACTGGCAGAGCCCTCCTCACACCACTGGGTCCATCCGCTGACTGAGTTGTCAATAAGGAGTGCATACTGTATACAGAACACGCTCCTTACTGACAGCTCAGTCAGTATCCAGACACAATGGTGTGAGGAGGGCTGTGCCAGTTGCTGGCTCTGTTTCAGGTTGGGGGGAGTGGGGTGGTGGGACACTGCCTGCTGGGGTGGGAGCGTGGGGGCCACTAGATCACCAGCGTTGTTTAAAAATACATAACGGTGGATTGGGGCTTGAAGGGAACTGCTAGACCACCAGGGTGGTTTTTTTCTGCAGTTCCTAACAAGGATTGGGGCTGATCAGGGGTCTGCTAGACCTCCACGGATTTTTTATTTTATAAATTTACAAACAGGGATTGTGGCTTATTGGGGGTCCTCTAGACCATCAGAGATTTTCTTCAATAATTTCTAACAGGGATTGGGCCTGATCTGGGGTCTGCTAGACCACCAGGGAGTTTTTTTTATTTCTTAACTGAGATTGGGGCTGGGGGGAGCGATAGCCACTGGAGACTGCTGTTCATTGTGCTGTTGCCACAGAGCTGCTTCACAGCTTGTGGCACGCCTTCAAGATGTGCTGTGTGTTTCACACAGTGCCAGGGTAGCTGCAAGCCATGGGACTTTGCCGCCGGGACCCTACCCGATGGTAAATCAGGAACATGGTCCCTGGTGCACCGGCAGTTGGCACGAGCTGCCTTCAGTGCAGCTTCCGCCGACCTTTATGAATCAAGCCAACAGCCTGATTAAGAGAGAAGTCATTGTATTTCTTAAGTGAATTTCCCAGGAACTTGGTTGTTATTTTCCTAATGTATTGCAATTAGTAAATATTTTTATATATTAACATATCTGTAAGCTGATGCATTTTTTCTAGACATTATCTTAATCAGGTTTTATGTGAGCTGATATATTTCTGCATATCTAGGACTGTACTGTTCAGACATTTGCACCATGTTTGCAACTAGAGATGCAGCGAAGTAAAATTCCACCCGTGAAGTGAGCACTTCGCATTGCCATTCTGCTACATGAAGTACTCATTATAAAGCTACACTTCACCACTTTGTGTTGTAATTATGACTTTGCGTTGTTTGCTCCACTTTAATTCATTTTAAGAAGGAGTGAGAAGTCTATTGGCAGCCCACACACATCACATGGCTTACACTAGTGTAAGTCACATGCTTCAGCATGGCAGGCAGGAAGTGACTCATACTTGGAAGAGAATTTCACTTTCACCTTGCATTAGGAGAAAAAGGTTGGGAGAACTTGGACAGTGAGAGAGAAGAAAAACTGTTTAAAACCTTTAAATCTTTTGGGGTTTTTTTTTGCTGTAGGTGCTTTTGTTTGAGTATTTGTCTGGATTTGTGTTTTGCCATATTTTTGTTTATTATCTGTTTTATTAATTGTTTCTCTGTGTGTGTCTGTTGTTTGTTGTGGAGAGTTTTAGTGATCCCACGACGGAGGGTGAGAGACACGGGGGGTTTAGTCGACGTGGCGGCGATCGGGTGGGCATCTTGCGGGTGGCTGGCTTTGTCTGACCCAGAGCATCATCTTTAGGGCCCCCCCAAAGCAAGAGATACTGGAGTTAGTGCTGCCATGGAACCACCACCTCCTGTGGCACCACCAACTGGTTCCCCCCCCCTGTGCTAGCAGCACCTATGTCCCCTGTGCCAGTGGCTGAGCAGCAGGAAGTGAGGGAGGAGGAGGAGGAGCCACAGAAGCAAATGCAGCAGCAGGTTTCTGCACCCCTGGCCCCAATTGTAGAGCCGCAGCCCCTGGCTCCCACACCATCTGAGCCCCCCGCCTGTGCCTGGTCCTCCCCGCACCTCCTTAGTGTGTCCTTTTTTTACTGCACTGCCAGGGGACAGCAGTGTAGTAAGGTGCAATTTGTGCAATGTGGAAGTGCGCCGTGGCCCCCGAGGAAGTCATCTCGGCACAGGAGGTCAGCGCACCCACATGTACAATCACCACCACCTAGAGTGGCAGGCTAAGGGCGCCGAACAGGCCAGCAATGCATCTGTTGGCCCTGCTGGGGAAGAGGGGGCTGAGCAGCGTCCACCTGCGCATGGTGTGAAGCGGGGGAGGGCCATGGCAGAACCTGCTGCTCCACCACCATCACCACCACAACCTGCAGCACCTCTTGCTGAGGGTGGCAATCCTCTCAAACTGCCTGCAACACAGACTGATTTGGGTCTGCTGTGGAACAAAATGGATGCTGCAAACCACCAACTCGACAATGTTGAGCAGCAGTTAGAATGCATCGAGGGGCACCAACTTCAAATCATGAGGATGCTTCAACTGTTACTGTCCCACCGTAACATTGACTATTAGTTTTTTAGTTTGTTCTGGCTTGCACCCACCACCACCACCCTTTGTGTGAAAAAATATTTCCTGATCTTGCCCCTGATCCTTCCGCCCTCTATCTTGAAATTGTAGTCCCTTTTTCATGCATATCCTTTGTTCTGGATGCATCTACCCTGTTGTTGAGTCCATTTCTATACTTAATAGTTTCTATCCTGCCCCCCCCCCCCTTGTGTTTGTGTGTAATGTCCTTTAGTGTATCTTTGCCTATCTTCATTCTGGTGCATACCCTTCAGCACATTAGATCCCTCCATTGTACAGCCCTTTTCTGACTTTATTTTGATGTGATGGCCCCCAGTACATCCCAGTATACCCTGTCCCCCATCCCTCCCTAGTTCCTTCTGGCATTTGTCTTGCATGACTTTAGGTAATCTGACACAGGTTTTACTACCCATTTTTGTTGTTGTTTGTCACCCCATTGTGCACTGTTATGTGTATAAAAATGTTAAGTGTGTGTGTTCCATTTTTGTTTTGCATAACCTTGTTTAACTCCCAAAAATGGTGATAACCATGCCCAAAAACAGGTGAAATAAAATTAAGCAAAAAAGGGTTGTCCTTGCCCTCTTTATATTCCAACTTAACAAAACCAGAAAGCCATAACTCCACACGAATAAATGCCAATAAAATATTTTCACTGCTAGTGCAAATGTATTTATGGCAAGATAAGGCACACAGTAAATTAATGGCCCTTGCATTTTGGCAGTTAGGCCTTCATTAGTGTGCCCCTAATGAAGCCTAAGCGCCGAAGCACGGTGGGCATTTGTGTATGCCTTGTTTTGCCATCAATAAAATTGCAGTACCATTGAACAGTTTTTCTTGTGTATTCATATAGAGTTTTGGCTTTGTGGTTTTGCCTTGCACTTTTAGAGCCAGCTACTGTGTACCAGCAGCCGTCTACATAGTGCAGCCTGCTTCTTGCGACCCTGTTACATTCCTACTTAACAGTGTCTGTTTACCCAGGAATATTTTTGGTGCCTCAGTAATGTTTCCTTTCTGTCATGGAGGGTTTGTTTGTTAAAAAGCAGGAGTGAGCAGTGCAATAATAATGTGCTAAACAGCATGTGTGCAGTGCACTGTCATGTGCACACACTGTCCAGCTCCCTGAAAACATATATGATGATGACTTGCTCCACTGTTGATGGTATAAAGAATAAAGATAAGCATATATAATGTACATTTTATTTGTACCATAATTAACAGCGTACCAAGTCATATAACATGTTTTCAGAGGGCTCAGTGGGCAGTGTGCACCACACAGTGCACACATGTGATTTAGCAGATCATTGCACTGCTCACTCCTGCTTTTCAACAAATCTGACACAAATGAAATATTACTGAGGCACCCAAAATATTTCATGGTAAACAGAAAGTATTAAGTAGGAATATAACAGGTCCAGTAGCACCCTACCCTAACACTGGGGCCGGGCGCTGGTGGAGAGCAGCTAGCTGCAAAACTGCCATTGCCAAACTAAACCAGAAAGCCAGCACTCCAGACGAAGAAATGCAAAGAAAACATTTTCACAGTCTGCTAGTGCAAATGTATTGACGGCAAAACAAAGCACAGAAATGACCCTTGCATTTTGGTGGTTAGGTCTTCTTTTGGTGGCCCGATAATGAAGGCCTAAGCGCTGAAGTGCAGGGGTCATTTTTGTGTGCCTTGTTTTTTCATCAAGAAATTCGCAGTAGCAGTGAACATTTTTTGTTTGCATTTATTCATCAGGAGTGCTGGCTTGCTTGTTTAGTCTGGCAGTGGGAGTTTTGCACACTAGCTGCACTCCAGTAACACCCGGCCCCAGAGTTAACCCAGCATGCTACTGGACTGGACCTGTTATATTCCTACTTAATACTGTCTGTTTACCATGAAATATTTTGGGTGCTTCAGCAATATTTCATTTCTGTTGGGTTTGTTGAAAAGCAGGAGTGAGCAGTGCTATGATCTGCTAGACCGCATGTGTGCACTGTGAGAGGTACACACTGCCCACCGAGCCCTCTGAAAACATATTATATGACTTGGTCCACTGTTGATGATGGTACAAATAAAATATACATTATATATTCTTATCTTTATTCTTTATACCATCAACAGTGGAACAAATCATCATCATATATGTTTTCAGGGACCTGGACATCGTGTGCACATGACAGTGCACTGCACACATGCTGTTTAGCACATTATTATTGCACTGCTCACTCCTGCTGTTGCACACAGCAAGACAGAAGTAAAACATTACAGGGACCATTAAAATAATTTGTTTTTGGAAAGAGACATTATTAAGTTGGAATATAACAGGGAAGGGAATTAATTAATGGCACACTCAGTCATGCGTGCAGTGCTGCCACACAGTCCTCAGAATTAATGTGCAACCCAAAATGCTGCTGTCTTGTGTCCAGAAAATTCTCCACTCCAGATGAAGAGAAATGAGAGCATAACATGGAATGAAAAGTCTTCATTAATTAATGGCACACTCAGTCATGTGTGCGGTGCTGCCACACACTCCCCAGAATTAATGTGCATCCCCAAAATGCTGCTGTCTTGTGTCTAGAAAATTCCCGACTCCAGATGAAGAGAAATTAAAGCATGAAGTGGAAAGAAAAATCTCCATTAATTCATGCCGCACTCAGTCATGCGTGCACACACTCCAATAAGAACTATGTCCCCTGCTGCTGCTGTTGGAATTTCATGTAATGCTTCTTGATCTCACTGGACTGATGCACAGTGTCTTGCCAAATGATGTGCTAGAGGGATGACCTGACCATTGAGTTAACCATCCATGATGATGTGATAATACTGTTTGTTGCCCAATGTCTGCTGCACTGACCCCAACAGGAAGGATGCCCTCTGTGTGTACACTAATACTACCTTTGGTAAGTTAATGTACCTGGTACCATCATGGTTTTCCACAGAACCTGACTGTAAATGTCTATATACATATATATATATATATATATATATTATATTTTTTATATATATACATGTAATCAGTGTTTTTTTTGTATCACAGGTCCTATAGTTGAACTTGGGGTGTGCATTTCTTGGCTTGATGAGGAATTTTGGCATTAGAATACTGTCAAGCCAGTGAAGGTAAGTATTTTTTTTTGGGAGGGGGCATTATTTAAAAAAGTTAAAAAAGATTCATTAATGTTTTGGTCATCTTTACAGGTCTTCAGCGTATCATCAGAACTGAAAAGAAATTTAACTGCTGTGATTCGTGAAGAACATGATTTGTCTCGTGATGAGTGTCTGGTGTGACATGACCAATTATAATAAATTGTACGAGAACGCAAATACCTATGGCTGTACTTCCCTGGCCTGTACCACATAAAACTACCAGATTTGAAAACTCATATCAGTGAGTACAATGGTGAAGCCAAGACCCGAGATACTATGAAACTGGCTTATATGCAACTAACTAAAAAAAAAACTTACAGTTTTGTGATTTGTGATCGTGAATCGTGACCACGAAGATGAAGAATGTGATTTGTCTCAGAGCTGTGATGAGTGTCTGGTGTGACATGACCACTGATAATAAACTGTATGGGAACGTAAATACCTATGACTGTACTTCCCTGATCTGTACCACACAAAACTACCCAATCTGAAAACTCATATCAGTGAGTACAATGGTGAAGCGGAGATCCAAGAAACTACAAAACAGGCTTACATGAAACTAACTACAAAAAAAATACAGTTTTGGGATTCATGAATCGTGACCGTGAAGATGAAGAGCCCAATTTGTATTGTGAGTGACTCGTGATGATAGCCCTGACTTAAACACGCACATTAATGAGTGCAATGTTCACGCAGAGATATGCACCACACCACTACTCTGAAGGGAAGCCAAACAAACAACTGTGACTTAAGTTACAGATGGAGATTGGGCCCTAAAGAGATGCAAATGCACAGACAGATTAAGATTGTGCTGCGTACTCAAGAGATGCAGACGCAAAGGCACAACAGCACATAACCAGTGCTCACAAGTCACAAATCCAAATCTGGAAAAAGATTACCTTTTGCCAGTTTGGGGGGGGAAGGCAGTGCACTGCAGTAACAGTCCACTGCCAGTAAAGATACCACAAAGCAGTACAAAAAAATCACGCAGATACAGTGGATAGCAGGTTCACACTGCTGCAATTACCTTGTGGCACAATAAAGTGTGTCTGATTTAATGGCACACATTGCACACACACTCAGACACACACTACAGGTAATGCGCAGCAAATTGAAAACTTCATTAATGTAACCATATCTTATAAACACACTGAAACTATGCACTGCTGCACCACAACAATCAGCAACAAAATGTACAAAATTAATTCAAATATTACTGTGTATACATTAACACAGTTATACAAGAAAAATATAACCAAAACATAAAGATTGCCTTTTTCTCCCAGTTCATCTACCTCCACCACAGATATGCCCCTTCCCCAAAGCACACTTCAAGTGTCTGTCTGTACACAGACTGACTGTTCTAAATTAACATTCAAAATCCACACACAAACAATAAACACTCAATGATATGAGCACAGGAGGGTTTCCTACAATCGTACTAAATTGTGAGAAAAAAAAATGGCTCAAAAAGGCTTTTTTAACAGCTTTTAGAGGGTTTTGAATCACATATCTCTGACAGCAAACTGTCTCCAGCTACCACTACACACACACTACACAGAAGTGAGGCTGTGCAGAACAATCTAGAGCCCATGTGACCTTCAATCCCAAGAATCACTGCAAAATTTGCTTTGGAGCTCAATAACAAGGTGAAGTGATGTGAGTGCATTGCTTTCTATGTACGTCACACTAAAATTGACTTAGAAGTCATTGGGGGAAGATGGAGTAACATGAAGTCATTGTTATCATTGGACTTTGCGTTCCTCATTATGATGCAAAGTACTCCGCTTTGTACTGAGGATTACATCATGGATTCCACATTGCTCTGTGAATTGCTCTAATTTTGGCCACTTCACCCACCTCTATTTGTAACACAACTGCACAACTTTCAACATGTCTATTAGAAAAAAGGTGGCCTACCTTCATGTCGTAAGAGCTGCATGTTTGCACAATGAAAATAATGCATGCATCAGAAATAATGGAATTCTGGAGGTCAGGGGTAAGGGGCAACAGACTTCTTGGAAAACATAAACTGAACTTACAAGCTCAAATGGGCAGACTGGGTGGGCCACAGGCCCTTGTCTGCCAACACTGTCTATGTATCTATGTATGTATATATGTATCAGAAATAATGATGCAAGCATCATTTTCGCGTTATAAAGTGAGGAAAAAAGTGAGGAGGCCATATCTAAAGCATTATATCAGGCTACTGGAGGGGGTGCGGAGGAGGGCAACAAAGATGATATGTGGAATGAAAGGGACAGACTATGACAGCAGGCTGAGAGACCTGAATATGTACACCCTGGAGGATAGAAGGGACGGGGGGACATGATAGAGACATTCAAGTATCTGAGAGGAATCAGTAAGGATGGGGCAGATGGGGTCTTTAAGTTAAGGAGGGGGAGGGTCACCAGGGGCATGCACTAAGAATAGAGGGGGAAGATTTAGGAAGGAAATGAGGAGGCACTATTTCACGGAGAGGGTGGTAGCAAAATGCAAAGCCCTACTAGAATGGGTGATATCATGTAAATCTGTGAACAGTTTCAAAGGGCATGGGACAGGGAGCAGGGGAGAGTGTGGGTGGGGAGGTGGGGGTGGCAGTGGGCTGACAAATGGGAGGGGGGTGGGGCAGCTGCAAACTAGGGGTGCTGGCTACACACCTGAACAGACTTAGATAGACCAGGTGGTCTGTTTCTGCTGGCACATTTGTATGTTCGTATGAAATGGTACAAATGCATCAAAACATTTGAAAATAGAATGTCAGCATTTTGGCACATATGCCGTGGTGTAGGCTGCATAGAAACAGGGACTTGCACCAGTGTCGTTATGTGTTCTAAACATCATGGCACATGTGTTTTAAATACATTTTTACATTTATAATGTTTTGTAATGGACTATAATTTTTTTCAAGCTCCTCAATAAAGATTAATACTACTACTGCTACAGATGTGAAGAGAGTGATGGAAGGAATATCTGACAGTGTGTTACTTAGGTTTCAGAGGCAAAAGGCAGCTAAGGGTGAGAAAACCATTGCACAAGCAAGCAAAAGTCACTCACAAGACAACAGCTCAGCTCCACAGTTGTAGGATAAACAAAAACCACAGCTGGGTCACAGGATAAAAGACAAAGTTAATTTTATTGTGTTCGCCGTGCTTGTGCAAGTGCAGTGAACACTTTGGTATGAGAGTGCCTCTTGAGGGGTTTGGACACTGTCCGCCCAATGCAGAGCAGTGTTGCAGGGGTGCAATAGTGTCACACCAATCAGCATTGAGCACAAAGGCTGACTATTCTGGCTTGCTGGGCAGGGACGGTCACCAACTTCAAAGGAAGTTGCCATCCCTTTGATCCGCACCGCTCAACAAGTCAGGCTGATCTGTCATGGTCAGCCCCGAATGCATGGAATATGTGCCTGCCCATCCATTGATGTGTATTGCTGGTGGCCGTAACTTATCCTCAATGCTCCCCTCCCTGTCAGCGCACACACACACACACACACACACACACACACACACACACACAAGCAGTAGTGACACTGGGGTTGCTCAATCCCCCAGTTTCTTTCTGTAAAATAAAGAAAACTGTCCCTTATCATGTTGTGTTTTTTATCCCCCTGAAAATAAGAAAACTGTCCATCAATGTCTGTTGTGTCCCCCTTCCCACAAACATAACTCAGTGACACTGGGGATGCCCAATCCCCCAGTGTCCTCAGTGACACGGTGTCCCTCCCAGTTACACTGGGGGTGCCCAATCCCCCAGCGTCCTCAGTGACACGGTGTCCCTCCCAGTTACACTGGGGGTGCCCAATCCCCCAGCATCCTCAGTGACACGGTGTCCCTCCCAGTTACACTGGGGGTGCCCAATCCCCCAGCGTCCTCAGTGACACGTGTGTCCTCCCAGTTACACTGGGGTGCCCAATCCCCAGCGTCCTCAATGACACAGTGTCCCTCCCAGTTACACTGGGGGTGCCCAATCCCCCAGCGTCCTCATTGACACAGTGTCCCTCCCAGTTACACTGGGGGTGCCCAATCCTCCAGTGTCCTCCATTAATAAAAAAAACTTGTCCCTTAAATAAAGGAAACTGTCCCTCGTTGCCTTTTTTTAACCGGAAAAAAAGAAAACCACCCATCATTGTCTGCTGCACCATTACCCACCCCACTGACCCTCCCACTCAGCACCCACCTCCCTGACCCATATTCACCCACCGGAGGTCCGTCACTGTACTCTTTTCTGGACCGCAGACATGTCTTCACTCTTCAAAGCCCAACTGCGAACTGAGGTAAGCTCTTCAATATATTTCAATGGGGTTTTCAATTTCAATGTATTTCAATGGGGGCTTTCAGCTTAGTGGTATAACTGGGCCATTTTTTAGTATTTTTGCCCCAAATTTTCAACATATCTTTTTTGGGGCCCCCACCTCATGAACAATTAAGTGACACTAGGCAATTCTGTTCCAAAGGGTGATTTTATGGTTCCTGCATGAAATCACCTTTCGGGCAGGAGTTGAAAATTTTCTCCACTGGTGTTCATGAGGTGGGCTCATGAGATGGCTATGTTGAAAATTTGGTGTAAAAATATTAAAAAACAATGAGTTATGAGCATGCATTGAAATTTGCAAAAGCAGGCTTGTAACTTTGGCAATTTTTAGTATTTTGACCCCAAATTTTCAACATAGCCATTTTTTCACAACACCTCATGAATGTTTATTTATTTATTTAGTTTTTGCTGACCGGGAAATAAGGACTAGATAATTCTGCCTATTTTAAGACCTTGTTACGGGGGGAAGGGAATACAGATGAATGCCAACTGACATTGAACCAGATTAAGCTGTTGGTGGTATTTTTTGTGAATGGGGGATATTTGGCCAGGACACCGAGGAAATTCCCCTGCACTCCCTTGAGTGTGACAGCAGTCATTTTTCAGATCCTGGCCAAATTTTTTTTTTTGCTTCCCTAAAGGTGATTTCACAGTCACTGCACAAAATCACCTTTCAGGCAGGAGATGAAAATTGTCTCTGAATTTGTTCATGAGGTGGTGTCATAAGATGGCTATGTTGAAAATCTGGCCCCAAAATATTAACAAACAAGAAAGTTATGAGTCTGCATTGAAATTTGCAAACACAGACTCGTAACTTTGGCAATTTTCAATATTTTGACCCCATATTTTCAACATAGCCATTTCTTCACAGCACCTCATGAATCTGACAGCTGTCATTTTTCAGATCCTGGCCAAAATGTGTTTTTTCATCCAGACAGGTGATTCCGCAGTCGCAGCGTGAAATCATCTTTCGAACAGGAGTTGAACATTTACTCTGCACTTGCTCATGAGGTGGGGTCATAAGAATAGTATATTGAAAATTTGGGCCACAAATATTAATAAACAAGACAGTTACACTGTCCAACATTATCACTTCTACTTTGCATTCTTAAATGTTAATAAAATGATTCTTTCACTGAAGCAATTTTCAAACACACACACCCTATGACACCAGTGCACACAGTGTCATGGGGGTGTGACAAATACTTGTTCTCATTCTCATTCTCTTAGCCAAGCAATTTTGCACACACTCACTTGCACTTTCTGAAGAGCCTTGCTAAAGTGCAAGTAAATGTGTGTGAAAATGTTTGGATACTGGTGGGGGTGTGTCAGAGCAGTCTGCTGCTGAATGAGAATAAAGTGAATGTTGTCTTTTATGCTGCCACCCAACTGTAGTTTTTATTACGTTCGATTGCGCGCATGTGCAAGGAATGTTTTGGGAGAGTAGCACACTTTGGAGGTGTGCCTCTCCCATCCAATGCACTGCTCCCTTGAGCAGGCGTGGCGGTCTTGCACCAATGGGTGCAGGAGCTCTGTATGACAGCAGTGTTCCTCTGCTTCAAAGGAAAACACCGCTGCCATACTGAGCACCGCCGCCGTCACCCCCTCGCCTCATGCGCCCCCCCCGCGAGCGTCACGCCGCCTCCCCCCAAAGCTTTGGTGCCACGCTGGGAGCCCACCTCAGCGTGGCAACGTTGTTTGCCGACGGGGTGCCCAATCCCCGCCGGCCCCACGGCCCCCAAGCCATCCTGCTGGCATGCTGGGAGCCCACCCAGTGTGGCAAATGTTGCGTTTGTTGCCGATGGGTGCCCAATCCCCGTCGGCTCTTGGCGCCCCGTGTAGTTTGCCGATGGGGTGCCCAATCCCGTCGGCTCCTTGGCGCCCCCAGTTATCTTCTGCCACGCTGGGAGCCCACCCCAGCGTGGCAAATGTCCCACGCCATCGCTTGTTTGTTTTTAACCTGTAAATAAACTGTTCCCGCGCGCGCCTCCCAGCCCCACAACCTGCACCCACCCACTGCGCACTCCAGCCTCCCCACACCCTCACCCCATACTTACCTCGGACTCTGGCGCGACGATCTTCGGTGGACCTGGAACACGCCTGCACTCTTTCAAAGGTGACCGCGAACTGAGGAAATGCCGTAAGCTGTATAATGGGCTGGATAGGGGTTTCAACTTTATTGCATATCTCAGTCATTTTTGAATTTTTCACTAAATTTTCAACATGGGGTTTTGGGACCCTTCTCATGAATGATATCACTGTCATGGTGTTATTCAGGCCCGAAAGTGTTGCAGGCACTGCGCAGTCACTGCCGAATCACCCTTTGGCTTGAATAACACCATGACAGTGACATCATTCATGAGAAGTGGTCCTAAAACCCATGTTGAAAGTCTGGTCAAAATTCCAAAATGACTGGTTTTTACGAGCTGCATTATGCAGAAGTTGCTACGCAGGCTCGTAAGTTCGCGAATTTTCAATATTTTCACTCCAGATTTTCAACATTGCCATTTTACCACACCTCCTTATGAGCAGTACAGCTGTCATTTTTCACATCTTGCCCAAAACGTGTTTCCACCCATGTAGCGCACAATGGCACAGTCGGTGTGCGAACACAGTGTATGAGACACATTAAGAAAATCACAGTGTCACTGTTCATGAGCAGAGATCTTAAAATGGCTATGTTGAAAATTTGGTGAAAAAATTCCTGCAAATAACTGTTCCGCAGTCGTTGTGCAGTTCCTTGCGCTCGTAAGTTTCAATTTCAATATTTTCACTCCAGATTTTCAACATTGCCATTTTACCACACCTCCTTATGGGCAGTATAGCTGTCATTTTCACATCCTGCCCAAAATGTCTTTCCGCCCATGTGTGCACAATGGCGTGATCAGTGTGTGAAATCAATGTATGGGACACAGTAAGAAAATCACAGTGACACTGATCATGAGCAGATGTCTTAAAATGGCTGTGTTGAAAATCTGGTGAAAAAATTCCTAAAAATGACTGTTTTACGAGTGTGCATTGCGCAATTCTTACACACGCTCGTAAGTTTGCGAATTTTCAATATTTTCACTCCAGATTTTCAACATTGCCATTTTACCACACCTCCTCATGAGCAGTACAGCTGTCATTTTTCACATCCTACCCAAAATGTGTTTCCACCCATGTGGCACACAATGGCGCAGTCTGTGTACAAACTCAATGTATGGGACACATTAAGAAAATCACAGTGACACTGTTCATGAGCAGAGGTCTTAAAACAGCTGTGTTGAAAATTTGGTGACAAAATTCCTAGAAATGACTGTTTTACGAGTGTTCAATGCGCAGTTCCTATGCACGCTCGTAAGTTTGCGAATTTTCAATATTTTCACTCCACATTTTCAACATTGCCATTTTACCACACCTCCTTATGAGCACTGCAGCTGTCATTTTTCACATCTTGCCCAAAACATGTTTCCGCCCATGTAGCGCACGATGGCACAGTCGCTGTGTGAAGTCGCTGTGTGAACTCAGTGTATGGGACACATTAAGAAAATCACAGTGTCACTGTTCATGAGCAGAGATCTTAAAATGGCTATGTTGAAAATTTGGTGAACAAATTCCTAAAAATAACTGCTTTACGAACGTTCATTGTGCAGTTCCTACGCACGCTCGTATGTTTGCGAATTTTCAATATTTTCACTCCAGATTTTCAACATTGCCATTTTACCACACCTCCTTATGAGCAGTACAGCTGTCATTTTTCACATCCTGCCCAAAACGTGTTTCCGCCTATGTAGCGCACAATGGGGCTAACAAAAAGGTCATGCTGACAATTTATTGTCCAAATGCCAGCAATCACACAGGGCATTATGGTAAAGCACCATACATGCCAAACACCACTGCAAATACCTGCAAGCGAACGTTCGGCATTGACAAATGCTTGTTCATCCTGGAATTGTGGAGCTGAGCTGTTGTATTGTGGCTTACTCAGGGTTCCAGACGTTCTAGAGAAAACTGAAACCATCTGCAGTGAACAATCTTTGGTTCTCAAATTATTTGAACAACACATAAATGAACTATGGTATGCATTTAAATCTGTAATAACAGGCCATATTAGCTCTGATGAAATAAAAAACAATAGGGATAAAGAGCGCTGAATAAGAGGTTTGAGTTTAAGGAGTTTGATAAGAGGACACGTATGCATGATAATTATATAGATAGTAGGAACAGAGACTCCCCCCCCCCACACACACACACACACACACACACACACACACACATTTATGCCAGAAAGTATAGCTAAGTATAGCTGATAGCAGGGACCACCACAAGAACAAAGTTATTGTACTGTGGTTCAAAAAAGCTTTTGTTTCTCATACAGTACAGCATAATGTAAGAAAAGTTTAGAGTGCAGCAAACTGCCTCAATGTTTCTCACTTGCACATTTTGTCAAGAGGCCTCTGCACAGCATAACAATTTTGTTCTTGTGGTGGTCCCTGCTATAAGCTTTAGCTATACCTGCTGGCATGAGTGTGTGTGGATGGCTATCTGTTCCTACTGTATGCTTGGTCACTGCCTGCACAATGGTTCCAGCTGAGTGGCTTTGTTTGTCAGACCATAATTATTTAGATGTTGAGACAGAGGAAAAATTGCTGATATCACAGAGCCTTGCGAAAGCGGTAGAGAATTAACTTTTTCAAGTAAGGAATCTTTCTTTTTATTATAATGGAGACAAAGCAAGTAAATTGCTGGCTCATGTGTTTAAGAAATAAAGGAAGAAAATGATGACAGTACTGCAGAAATCTGAAACAATCAGGGTCAGCTGGTTATGGATGATGTACACATCTCTAATGCTTTTGTTCATTATTATCAGATAATTTATCAGAAAAGGTACTATAATAAGTATGGATACTATTCAGACATACCTGCAGTACATTCTGGTCAAATATTGTAATAACCTTGACAAGACGTTTTCCAAGCGTGAGACTATGGGGTTTATTGCCTTACAATACTTACAAGGTAAAAGCACAGGAAGAGATCACCTTTCTGCTGAGTTTTATTGTTTTTGTTCAAATTTTGGAACCATGGTTAAACGTTATAATACAGGAAGAGTCATAAGGACAACAGATCCCCAGAACATTTCTTGAGGCATCTACTGTATTAGTTTTAAAAGAAAACAAGGTCCCCTAAAAAACTGAAAGTTACAAGCCAATATTGTTTTTAAAAACTGGCTGCACCATTATTACTAAACTAGTAGTTAGGAGAGTAGAAAATTATATCCCTGAGATATTAGACCATAAATAGACTTCTTTTATTAAAAGGCATATGATATTTGATGGTTTGCATAAAGTTCAAATACGTTTTTTCTAAAACCATACTGAAGAAATGGTTGCCTTGGCCTACGGTGCCACTATGGCCTGTGATCTTTTATAATGGCCTTTTATGGTCTTATGCTTGGAAACATACCTCTCAGCTGTCCCTGATTCCAAGGGGTGTCCCTCATTTTACCACTCAGAATTGTTTTATCCCTCATCCATCTTTTGTGGAAAAGGTGCTGTCCAAACAAAGGATGTGCTGTAAACACTTGGCTCCAGAGCTGGTTCCAAGAAAGGGGGTTCCTCTTCATGGGGAACTGGTGGGACTTCTGGGACAGAGGTCTCTTCAGATACGATGGTTTACACCTAGCTAGGGACACTGTGAAAGCACTAGGACAGAAGCTGGAAATCGCCGTTGACCATTTAATCTAGGTATTGGGGAGAGGAAGGCAGTACCAAAGGGACCTGCTGCCTCTCCCCCAAAACCCCTCCAAAAAAGGGGAATAAATACACAAAAGAGAAAACACCTAGGGAAAAAAAGGATCTGAGTCCATAATAACAAAAAAAATCGAACATAGAACATGGCACCAAAAAAGGGGAAAGACAGTTTTGGAAGTTATGTTCACAAACACAAGGAGCCTAACTAATAAATTAGATGACCTCACTGCTATTGTCATGGAAGCAGATCTGGATTGGGTTGCCATTGCTGAGACCTGATTCAACGATACCAATGACTGGGAAACAACTATTCCGGGATATTGTCTTTTCTGGAAGGACAGAACTGGTAGAAAATACGTGTGTGCGTGTGTGGGGGGGTGGGGGGCTATGTATGTAGAGGATGGTATAAAAGCCACTATAACCCAAAATGACAATATGGAAACCGAGTCACTTTGGGTAACTCTGGAGGCTGGCAATGGGGCAGTAACTTGAGTAGGAGTATTTTATAGACCCCCGGCGACAGGGTTGGAGGGGGACAAAAATCTTAAACAATACATAAAATGAGTGATAAAGGGGAAGTGATAGTGGTGGGAGAATTCTGTAACCCCCTCATTCCCAGGGGTTACTAGAATCCCAGTTAGAACCAGTGGTAGGCAGGGAAGGCAGCTAGTGAAATGCCAGTTAAATGGGTTTCACTCTGTTCTCTCTCTGTTCTCAGTCTCTGCTGAGCTCTGGAGGGATGATGTCATATAGAACTGTCGCAGCAGCATGAGCCACACTGGCCAGCTGCTAGGGAGCTAGCTTTAGAATGTTTGTGAGTCTGTAACTGGAGTTCAAGGAGGAGGCCACAGTGTTAGGCATCTCCTCCTTCAGCTCAGTCAGAGAGCTACCAGTTTGTGTATTTTAAGTTCTCACTCGAGTGGTTGACAACTGTGCCAGTTCTGGAAGTGGTGAAGAACTTGTCCTATGGTTTTCCCAGTGCCCCATCCCAGGAGGGATGGGGTGAACTTCAGGATGCAGGGGCAATTCCCATGGTCCTTTTTTGACTCTTGAAGCTGCCTTGTGACAACTGTCCTGTGAGTATCTTGTTAGTTTTCTGAGTAAAATCCAGGAGTACCTGCAATGTCTGTGAGGTGATTTTCTCTGACAAAGGGACCCTGTCACCTAGACTTTGGTTTAAAAGCTTTCTGCCTACGTGGGAGTCCTGTATGTGACTGTCCAAGTACAGAACTTTTAATTCTGACACCCCAGGATGTGTGTAGTATGTTAAGTGTGATAAACATTTAAGACAACAGCTACAGTTTTCTACAGTTGTGTGGTGTTATTAACTGGATGAATGGCCGAGAATAAGCCTGGAAGCAAAAGGTGGTAGTCCCCCCACCTGAAGTAACCAGATTACCTCTGCGGGTTCTGAAGAGCACCTTTTACTTTTTCTTCAGTGCAATTGGCTAATGCCTGAGAAAAGTGTTTACCCCTGTATGTGGGTTGTTTTCTTTCAGTTTACCCCAGTATTATAGTGGGTTCTGAAATTCTCTGAGCCTGTATGTGCTCTGGTGGTCGTGTGTACCACCTCTTCTCCTGTGAAAAATGGGAACAGTACCAGTACCTGACCAGATGTGCCAATTTCCAGTAGGAACCAATGTGTTCACCAGTGTGTGTTTTCTTCATCCTATGCTAAATGGGAATTCAGGAATGTCTGTACCTCAGAAATCTGCATTACCAGTATGTGTAGCCCTATGGGGGTCCATCTTCACTTTGTGATTATTCCTACTCTGTTACATGAATAAAAGCCACACTCTAGAATCTCAACCCGGTTTGGACAGCAATGTTATTGCTTCCTTGTGTCTGGAGTTACTTGGGTGCCCCTGTCCAGAAGTGCAAACCTAGCATAGTCCTAAGCAAATGTTTTATCCCAGGGACCCGGGTTGTTGGCCATGGTAATTGGTCCCTAAAAAGTGTGTGCCAGGCAGTTGCCACACTTGGTTGTCTATGTTGTATAGCAGACTAGTCCACCTTGTATATGGTGGCCATTGTACCTGCATAGAGTGCATGAGTATACAGATAGATAGATGTTCTACAATGTAAACCCCCACCCCTCTCTTTAACCCCCAGACATTGTGGTGAGAGGAGAAGCCCTGCTAGTTAAACAAGGACTACATGGACTGCACCAGAAGCCAGGGGTGTGCAAATCCATTGCCCCCTGTCTGGGGCAAGTCAATCTCCTGGAAGGGCATGTGCAAAAAGAGAGCTACATTCATTATAATGAATAGGGGCAAGTGAAAATTCAGCTACAGTCATGGCTGGGTAAGTCCAAAAAGCTTTGATTTAAACACCCCTGCGTCAGAAGCCCTACCGGGAAAGACTTAAGGACCTTAATAACTATTCACTGGAGGAAAGAAGGGAGAGAGGAAATATGATATAGATTTTCAAGTACCTTAGGTTAATAAACAGGGTAGAGGTTGAAAGCATATTTCAGGGAAAACTCTGCACAAGAACAAGGGGGCATGATATGAGGCTGAAGGGTGGAAGGCTCAGGGGTAATGTTAGGAAGTACTTTTTCACTGAGGGGGTGGTGGAGCCGTGGAACAGCCTTCCAGCAGAAGTGGTGGGTGTGAAAACAACACGGGATTTAAGAGTACATGGGATAGACATAACGGTATCCTGGAGATGTGCAGAGCAGGAGACCCGCAGATCAAATAGGATCTGGGGCTGTAGCAGTGAGTAGGGAAATGGGCAGACTAGGTGGGTCACATGGTCCTTATCTGCTGACAAATTTCCATTGTTTCTCTCTTCTTTCATTGTATTTGACTTCTTGTGACCTCACTCATGGCTTCACCACATGTGAGCTCAGAGGACAAATACAACTGAAAAAGATATTTCTAATACTTTACATTATTATTTACATTACCTCATATATAGGGGATACATGATGGGCAGGAGTGGAATATGGAAAATATTCTTACTCCTGCATCATGAGCACTGTATATTTCACTCGTGTGAGTGAAATGTACAGTGCTCACGATGCAGGATTGAGAATATTTTCCATATTCCATGATCTGCCCATCATGTGTACTATTTATACCATGGAGGTGAGACCAATTTCAGTGAGAGAGGTATGTTTGTTGTTATGAGGTTCATGTCACTTTAAATGATGCTGGTGCTGTGGTAGTGTGTGTGTGTGTGTGTGTGAACTTTTATGAATGGGTTGTTGTAGTGAGCTGTTGTTGGTTGGTGTGTGTGTGGGGGTCTTGATTAGGCGTACTGTGTTTTGGATATTGGTTGCCTGAGGGAGGTTCTGTTCTGTGACAATGAGGAAGATGGTAATGATTTCTTTTGGCAGGTTTGTGTCTTCATGTCTGGCTGTTTAAGATTTATTTAAACATTTCGGGCATCATCTGTTTGATTCAGTAATGTACTAAACTTGGGTTTTGAAATACAGCACACGAGATTTGGAGATTGTTACATTAAGAAGGAGTGCTGCAGCTGACTGTCATTATATACCTTAATTGTGTTAATTTAAGTGTAGGGCCTGTTTCAGAACTCAGCAAATTACAGGGGTGTTTCTTAGTGTTTTCAGATGCAGGTGAGTGATGTCAGCAGGGTAGGTATAAATGGTATTTATTTTAACTCTGCCGATGTCATCAGGATTTATTTTACTCCAGTGAAAATGACATGGTTTATTTCACTGGAATTGGTCTCACCCCCATGGTATAAATATATATATATATATATATATATATTTGAGGTAAAAAAACTACATTTAATGCATAAGTTAGGGTTGTTCCACAATGACGAGACATTCGGTGTTGGGTTGAAAGCCCCCTTGCACCCCAGCCTGCGCCCCAACCGCCAGCGGGTGTGCATTGGGGGTCATCGGCCCTAACTCTCACCCCATCACATGTGTAAACAAGCTGAGGTATAGGAGAATGGGGTGAGAGTTAGGACTGATGACCCCAATGCACACCCCATTGGCGGTTGGGGTGGTGGGCTGGGGGGTGCAAGGGGGGCTTTCAACCCTAACCTCAAATTTCTTCACTTTTGTTGCTGTGGAACAACACTAAATAATGCATTAAATGGATTTTTTTGCCTCTAATTTCCCTTCTATTTGAGAATGTGCAGTAGAAATAGTGAATGGAATGTGGTAGTGGGAGCGCGCTCCCACCACATGATTTTTTGTGACATAGTAACGGTAAGTGCAACGGAAATGCAACCGCTAATGGTTGCACACATGGTGACTGAAACATAAATGGTAAAGCAAATGTTAGTAGAAACGCAAGTGCAAAGGTATGCCAAAGAGAACAGTGACGCAAAAGGAGATGCAAGCACGTAGGGAAACGCAAACCGTGACGTGCACGGTCATGGAACCACAATTGGAAATACAAATGGTAACTTTAATGGCAGAAATAACACCAAAGAAAACAGAAACGGAAACGAAAATGCAAGTGGGTACACAAACGAGAACGCAAAGGCTGATGCACACAAGGCGGCGTACACGGGAACGGTAACGCAAACAGTTACAGAAACACAAGTGGAAATGCTAACTGTAACAGTAACGGAAGCGCACACACTATTTTTGCCCAACAGCTGTATAGAGAAACACAGCATGTACAAAGAATGTATGCATAATAATGGGCCTCGGAGCAGAAAAGGAGCTGTTGGAATACTAAATTGCTTATATCTCAGGAACCATGCGACATACTAAAAAAAATTAAAATTTCACATGATTCATGAGTTTCCTGGCTAGGTTTTCACTGTCATGACGAAAATTCCTATCTCATACCATTTCTGAGATACAAGCTTCGAAAGGCGCGGTGGACGCCACCATGTTAGTCTATGAGGAAAAAAACTTCAACTTCGGAGTACTGTAACTTTGCATCCGTGCAATATTTTGTCACCACACCACCAAAAGGCAAATCTATGAGATGTTGGCTGCCTTTTCTCCAAATTTCAGCCCAAAAGACCAAACATTTTTTTGTAGCAGGGTGGCAAAGAATTCCTGTCATTTTGGCCATAGCCTAGAAAAGAAGTGTCGTGATTTGCGAAAGCTTTCGCAAAAATTTGTGAAAGTGTTGCAAGCGCGACACTACTTTTCCCAGAATTTTGAAAAACATATTTCTGGGGTTTTTAACCCAAAAAAAAAGACATGGCTAGCATCTTCAGGGCTTGAACAGGTAAACACAAAAAGAATTGTATCCCTAGATGGTCCCAATTTTAAATGTCAAGCATTTCTGTGATCAGTAACTGAAAACAAAATGGTGGATTTGTGACACTACTAAGGCCATTTGCGACACTAAAAACTGCATTTGCGAAAGTGTGGAACTTTTTGTTAACTTTTACCATTAACTTATAATGGGAACTTGTTTTCTGAATATCTTTTGAACGGTTCAATATTTCTTCACAAAATCTTCAAAAGGCACACCGGGGACCCTGGCTGCATGCTGCCTGGAGTTTTCAGACCGGTCGCATAAACTGTGCGACCTGTAGGCGCGAGCAAAGAATGGGGCAATGGTAGTTGTGCAAATGGATGTAGCTTAATAACTCCACAGCCATATATCTGACTGGTACGAAGGTTGCCAGATCCCAAGATCTATGGTTATGCCCTGTGCCTGCCAAATCTCAGGCAAATTCATTGGACGGTGGCAAAGTTATTAAGGTGCAAAGTTTCACCATTTAACCATAAAAGGGCTACTCTACCATAATATATATAAGGGATATGTGGGGTCTACTGTGTGATACATGATTTATTTTTACGAGTGGGCAGTGACCGCTGCTGACATCACGAGTGGCAGAGTGTAGCGTAGCCACAAGTGGTGGTGCTGCGGTCACTGCCCACGAGTAAAAATAAATCATGTATCACACAGTAGACCCCCACATGTTCGATTTATGCAATAGGCATATCTATTGTTGGGGGAGATGCTGTTTTTCTTTGCCATTTTGTTTCGTTCGTTTCAGCTTTTATTTTTAAACTGGATTATTTATGTCATTTTACTGCCGGCTAAGTGTAACTGCACATATCTTCTATGTTTTTATGAATGGGGATAGTTGTGCTTTATAATTGGTTGGGTGTCGTCGTGTGTGAGTTTTGATTGGGTGCCTGCCATTACTGAAAATGCAGTGATTGGCCTGAGCATCACTGGGCTGGTTAATTCTTTTGGTTAATGGGCGTGGTTCTCTGCTGATGGGGCGTGGCCAAAGTCTATTGCGCAGGTTTTTTTTAGTATGGAGGGAGGCATCGATGGAGCAACATGTGGAGCAGCGTGTCTTGGAGCGGCCTTCAAGTAGAGTGGGAAGGAGTTTGGCGGAGTCTGAGGAGGTGCTTTTCATCAACGGGGAGTCTGCACCTTTCGTTGTGGAGTCGGGGATGTTGCTAAAACCTTTCATCATCGGGACATGGTGTGATTTATCTTGGGATACTTTTGCATACGTGGTGGTCTTCATCTCGGCATCTTCGAGGAGGCAGGCAAGGACATATGTGGTCACAATTGGAATTCCTGCACTTTTATTGGATTTTTTTTTGGGGGGGAGGGGATTACCACATTGAAGAGTGGACCTTATTTTGGCAAACAATTTTGTATTACACCTTTTTCACCCTTGCATGTGCTGGATTTTTTTACTTTATATAACATCTACTTTCGCTACATAAAAATGGACGAGGACTACCGAAAAGTAAGTTACTTTTAACATTTTATTGGGATCAGTTATACAGTAAAAACAGCATCCTAAACAGGCACTAGAAAGATATAACATCCGATTAAAGTGTTGAAGCAATTGTTTATCCATAGTATACAGATAGAGGAGATGTCAGGGAAACAGGAACAAAAACATTTTTTCTTCAGTGTTCATGCTTTCCCATGTGCTGATTCTGGAGGAAGTTTCTGCATTTTTACCACAGCTTCTGTTTGTCTTGGGTGGTATGGCATCTCCGGTTTTGCTAGGATGGAAAAAAAAATGTTATAGCTCATGCATTTCTTTTTTCACAGGGGAAATGAGTTTACACATTGTCCTTTGAGTGGTTGTACAGTATCGATGCTCATACATGCTTACCTGTTAGTCTGTGTCAGAGTCGGAATATAACACTTTTGATCGTGGCCTTTTTCTTGACTCATACTGATGGCCTGTGCAGATTGGGGGGGGGGAGAAATTTGTAATTTATACCTTTTTTTTATTTTTATTTTTTTGATTAGTGTTCATTACATTATTCCTGTGTTAAATAGCTATGGCTTTTGTGTGGTTGGGTGTGCATTACCTTGGACTATGTTAAATGTGATGTTTTTAGCTTTTATACTAGGTCGGTTGAAGCAAGTGCCCAATACTTCACTTAGGTTCTCCGTTATAGTATTTAGTGCAGCTTGTTTCATTGGCTCTGCTTTTATCATGGCTTCTGGTTCTCCGCTTAGTATTTTTGAAATTTGTTCCTGTTAATTTTCATTCATTTTTGAATAATCATTTATACTACTCAGCTGTTTATGTCCTGTTGCCTGGATTATGTCAGTTGGTGCAACTCCAGAGTCGGTAAGCTTCTGAATTAAATGCTTTCTGGCAGAGTGGTTTGTTAGATTTTTCCCAGTTTTAATCCCCGCTTTGTTAACCATTGTTTTTACTAGTATGGACAACTTGTTTACTCCAACTGGCTGTTTTTTGTACCAGGTCGTTGGGTAATAGTCCTTAGCATTGGTGTTGACTGCTAGGAAAAATGGAGACTCTGGAACTAGTGTCTTTTTTGGCCTCTTTTCCTTGTACACCAAGTAGTTACTTATGGGGCATTTTTCTAGCCCTTCCGGGAGTTGGTAGGCTCTTGGCTTTATTTTCCTGGTGTCTTTTGGGTTTGTGCCTGTTCTTGTCTTGGTCTGCCTTTCTCGGGAGTACTGCAAATAACGATTGCCATTTTCATCTTGTTGTAATTCTATGTCTCTCCACGTTATATTTCGCATCTCAGTGTTGTCCCTGACTCCAAAATACATACTTATTGTCAACCACATAGTGTTTAACAAGGAGTCAGGGGTGTGGGGGCCAAGCTGTTGCTTTTCATATAGGATTTCTATTACATTGTCTGTTAATTCATCGGCAGCCTTGGGTCTTGAACCCTTGCCCTCACTCTTTAGATTTTTTTTGCTTAGACAACAATACCTGTCTGGCTTTTTCAAAAATTGGTGACGTGGACAGTGAACATGGATAATCTTTGCCACGTAGGAATTGTTCAATGCTTTGAAAAATTGAACATAAGGTTAGGGGCTCATAATCTGAGCCTTTTTTTTTTACAATAGATAAAATAGTGGCATAGATAATTTTGTAAGTCTGCTGGTGCTATTTCTTGTAGGACCTTGCTTACATTTAGTTTTTCTCTAAGATAATTTTTAAATATTGACACATCTGCATGGGTTTTTCTGGCGGTGTTTACATTTTTTACCCTGTCTATGTAATTATCGATCTCTGACAAATCTATTTTTGCTGTTTTGTTTGTACTTGCTGTTACGGAAGCACTTCCGGTTTGCGGTTCATGCTGTATTACACTTGCTGGGTCCTCAAGAGGGTCGGTATCCATCTCGATTTGTGTCAGTATCTCCTCAAGCTCCAAGCTATAGCTACTATTTGCCTTATTGTCTGTCATTTCTTTTCAGGGAATTTTTGGGTATTTCTCATTAATTTGTTTGCCAATATTTATTTTTGTTTTTACTCTGGCTACCGTCGGATGGTGGTGCTGTTGATACTGGGTTTTGAGTTGGTTGGCGTGCGGACTACTCGAATTATGTTAACTGCTTTTTTCCACCATTACTGTTTGCTTCATGGCACACGCTTGATAGAGTGGCACAAGTTTTTTTTTTTTATTTCCTAACAAGTCCGGCTGTCTCTGCATTGGTCTGTTTTGACAACCCATGTTATGACGTGTCTACTGTGGTGATAACCTTAAAATGACGTGTCTACTATGTGTATAAATGTTACATTTTGCATTTATACACATAGTAGCTGAGATACACAGATTTATCACATTCTATTTATCTCCACACCTATTGCATAAATATATATGTATTGAAACCAAGACATGCTGCTCCACATGTTGCTCCATTGATGCCTCCCTCCATACTAAAAAAAAAACCTGTGCAATAGACTTTGGCCACACCCCATCAGCAGAGAACCACGCCCATTAACCAATAGAATTAACCAGGCCAGTGATGCTCAGGCCAATCACTGCATTTTCAGTAATGGCAGGCACCCAATCAAAACTCACACACGACGACACCCAACCAATTATAAAGCACAACTATCCCCATTCATAAAAACATAGAAGATATGCGCAGTTACACTTAGCTGGCAGTAAAATGACATAAATAGTCCAGTTTAAAAATAAAAGCTGAAATGAACGAAACAAAATGGCAAAGAAAAACAGTATCTCCCCCAACAATAGATATGTCTATTGCATAAATCGAACATGTGGGGGTCTACTGTGTGACACATATATATTTTATAGGGCCACGGTAGTGTCACTATAGTTAAGATTGAGTAGGGCATGCAATGTTAAACCCCTAGATTTGCACCTTAATAACTTTGCCCACATTCAACAGAATTGCATGAAAGTTTGCATACATGGTATGGGGGACACAAACTTGATTTGGTAAATTTCACGATGGTTGGACATTCAGTTTCTGAGATCAAGATAGTGGAAAAGTGGAAAAATCATGGATTTGAGCTTTCTTGGCACTCCCCTACAGCCCTGATGCTTTGGAATTTTATTCTAAAATGTTTAGTGTAGAAGGGACTTGCCCTAGAAAGATGCCTTTTTTGGTTTGGTGAAAAAATATTAAGTGGTTCCTATGTTAGTGTGTGGCCAGCTAGGGGTATACTTAGAATCCAGAAGCCTATTAAACCCGGTTCAGTCTGGATTCAGAACAAAGCACAGCACCATAACAGCCCTAGCTAAGGTGACCAATGGTTGGCTCCTAGATCTTGACAACAAGAAACATGTCTGTGCCATTTTCTTAGATCTTAGTAAGGCATTCAACACAGTCGATCACAGCCTGCTTCTTTCCTCCCTAAGCACCTTAGGCCTAGACCATAAATCTATGTGCTGGTTTACAGACTACGTCGGAGAACGGAAACAGCAGGTTAAAGATGTAGGTGATCTTTCTCCATTAAAACCTATGCTGAGGGGCATGCCCCAGGGCTTTATCCTTGGTCCCCCTCCTCTTTGCAGTCTACATTAACAACATCAGTGACCCCATCAAAAAAGCCAACATCCACTTATTCGCGGACGACACTGTACTGTACTTGAGTCATCCCACGCCGAAAGCAGCCTGTGAACACCTCAAAGCTGAATTTAACCTTCTACAATACCAGCTCATAAACAAAAAGTTTTGCTCAATGTGAAAAAGACAAAAGCCATGCACTTCTCCCCCTCCTTGCATGCAGCAATTCCTGCTGGAGGGGGGCTTTCCCACAAATTACCGCTATTCTTGGAGAAACACTAGAGTATGTGGCTAAATTCAAATATCTAGGAACTTGGCTTGATCATAAACTTTCCTTCGCTGACCATCTCGAAGAACTACAGAAGAAACTAAGGCAAAGATTAGGACTATTCTACAGAATTAACCACCTGCTCACAAAGGAGGCCAAGATTCAACTGGTTCAAGCTACCTTCCTATCTTTAATAGATTACGTGGGCCTGCTCTACAGCCACTGCACTGCCTCTGCACTGGCTAAGTTGGACACCCTCTACCACAGAGCTATCAGGTTCATTACTGGCCTTCCACTTTCCACACACCACTGCTCCCTGTACTCATCTTTAGGCTGGACTTCCCTTCACTATAGATGGAATAGAAACGCCACCCTATGGGCCTTCAGAGCAGTGACCAACAAGCTCCCCTCATATGTCTCAGATTTTATTCCCCGGAGTGTGTTAGGCACCTACACTCTAAGGAGCTATTCCCTAATTGCCCTCCAAGTTCCAAGGGTCAACACTCACTTCAGCAAAGCTGCTCTAAGCTTCTCTTTACCCACATTGTGGAACGGTTTACAAAGGAACTTGAAACTGAGCTGCCCTGTTAGCCTGAATATCTTCAAGGTGCTCTATGATCGTGACACGAAAGCACCTTGCAAATGTTTTCCTCACCACTAGCCCACTAATTCCACAACTCCCCCTTTCCATCCTGATGCTCACCATGTTTCTACCCCTGGCTCTCACTCTTTTCCTATTAACTCTTCCTGCTGCACCCACCCTTCCCTGTCCACTCCTGCCTGGCTAAAGTCCCACCCCATCCACAGACCTCTGGGAAAACCTCTCTTGTTATCCCTAGAGCTAGGACCTTTCACGGCCAAAGAGCCTTCAGCTTTAGGGCCCCCTCCTGGTTCAACACACTGCCCCCTCCATCTCCGAAGCTCCAACTATATCGTGCTTCAAAACTTCCTTCCGTAACCACCTTATTAACACCTGAAGCTGTAATTGCCACTAGTCAAAGCCGTACTCAATACTTATGACAAAACTTACTACTAAGCTGCTAAGGACAACATAACTCTAGTATTGTTTGCATCAATCCTACCTGTACCAGCTTGTTTGTATCGATGTCTTAAGTTACCGTTATACTGTGTTGTACTGTTATACTGTGTATTTTCGTTTGTCTTAGTGTGACAAGGTACCTTTGTAAATGAGCCTATGGCTCAAAGGTTTTCCAAACTGCTGTTTAAATAAATAAATAAATAAAATAAAGTCGTGTCCCAATTATCTACCCCTACTCCGACATTATCATAATAAACAAGTACACGACAGCCATCGTCACTTTCTGTGGTTTTAGCCCAATTTTTCCCCCAGTCACCGGTAATATATTCCTCCTCTTCTTTACCTCTCTAACCTGCCACCCCATACACGGCCTCTTTCCCCATATGTGTAATTGCTGGCTGCCTCACTCAAAAGATCTCTGCTTATAACCCCTGTATGCCTATGGTTGATTCTACATCTGCTGACTTCTTCAATTGTAAAATAATGCTTTTTTTTTTTATTTATTGCAACCTTGTACTGTACTGTATACACTGTATATAGTTTTTCTTCCTTGTATAGTATTGCTTTTTGTATACCTGCTTCTGTACTGTACTTTGATGTATTCATGACCAGGTCCACCTTGCAAATGAGCCTTGCTCAATGGTGCCCACCTGGATAAATAAAGATTTTGATTGATTGATTGATTATGAGGATTTGAGATTTTGGTTCTGAGCATGCTCAGTAGGGTCTTTCCTTTATATGTCCAGTGCAAAAGAAGAATTCCTGGCTCACAAAAGAAGAAACATCTTTTCTAAGCTGAAATTCCTCCTTTGTATGGCCACCATCTTGTTTTTGATGTTTTTTTAAAATAAAATGTTTAAACCCATTAAAACGATGCCCTGGAGAAAAACAAACACCAGAATGTAGCCTGTTTATTTAGATTCTGGTGTTAGTTTTTTTGAAAATATTCCCATAAATTAGGTTTCTGTGCACCCCAAAATCCAAGGTGCCCAGCTTAGCGAGAGGAGCAGAGAAGCCATTCACCTGCATTCTTAGTATGAGAAGAGCATGCCTTTCTTGAAATTTGAAGCCATTGGAATCCTGTTGCTAGCTTCAGTTACAACAATGAGCTGGTAATACCTTGCTCTCTTCTTGTCTCTGTCTCTCACTCTCTCTCTCTCTCTCTCTCTTTCTTCTATCTATCTGTTTAGCTAGCTGTCTGTCTGTCTATCTATCCATCTACCTATCTATATCTAATCTGTCTGTCTATCTATCTATCTATCTATCTAGCAGACCATTCAGCCAACTCCCGGTACTGCTTCTCCCCTCCTCCAGGTCACCCCTCCCCATTTCCCATGTTTAATTTTAAATTTAATAAGTGGATCAGGATGCCTACCCCAGTATCTATAAAAGAGAAAATGGTCCCCTTGCTGATCTGATCCCTCAGACAACTCCCACCCCACTCTGACCTCTTACTCAGTACCCACCACCCCAGAGCCTCCTACACACCCTCATGCACCTGAAAATGTCCCACTTATCCTGCTGTACCTACTGATAGTTGTTAAAACTCATTTTGTTTCTTTAACCAAGTTAGTGCAATCATGAACAGCAACACTGATGTTATTGGTTGCACAAATCAAGGTGGAATAGCCATGGATGCGAGGGAAGAGCTAACCAAAAATACTGCACTATAATCTGTAAACCAGTCAGCAAGCCAGCTTGAGTGTTCAGAATTAGAGATTAATGTTGAAAGCCAGGAACTACCAAGTTGCTGCAGCTATGAACTAACCCCTGTGGAAGCACTTTAAACTTTCCTTGGCTTGTGGCTGTCCCAAACCCCCATAAATTGATCCATCACAGCACTCCTCTGCCCTGGAGGTCCACCTGGACAAAAGACCCAACTCCATGAGGTCGCTAAGCTGTAAATAGTGTCATATCTGAAGGATCTCAATACTGTACCTCTGGTACAGCTCTTAGCTTCAACAAGGTGTTTATTTTGTTATGTACGTACTGTATAATCTATACCTTACTATGTTTTGTATGCTGTGTTGAATCTGTAATCTTACTGTCCTCACATGAACTGTAACATGTCTAATTTGTACAATGTCATTTTATGTACTTAAATCTGTTATTCCTGTACTCTCCCTGGTCATACCTGAAAATAGGCAATTGTCTTGTCGAGTGTACTTACCTGGTTAACAAAAGCTAAATAAATAAATAAAATAATAAATGCCAAAATCCAGTGAATCAAGTGTACAGCACACTGTTTTTGCTTCTGTTTTTTTTTTGTTATTTCAGTTCATGTATTTGTTAGATACTATAAAATAAAATAAAGTACTTCAAAGTAACTGACGACTACTCAAATGCGAAAGTCACATGTGTATTAGTGAAGGTTTGGGGAGGGAAGACAGACCGAGAATGATGGTTTGAAATATTGAAGAAAGGATGATCAATCAATCAATCAAATCTCTATTTCTCTGCTGATTTAATAAAATACACCATGCATGCACATTGCTGAGTGATTAATATAAAGTGAAACGTCAATCATTTCAACACAATATTACCAGTCAATATCTACTTATTGATAAGCAGAGTTGGCTTACAATACTATAGTGTTCCTGTTGGAAGATGTGTGTGTGTGTCTGTGTGTGTGTGTGTGTGTGTGTGCGCCTACCGGGTCATAATGTCATATGCTTAATAGCATACGACATTATAGTTAACCTGAAAGAGCGCTGTCCAGGACAGCGAATGGTGCAATACCGTGTATACTGCTGTACATTGTTTTGTACCATTCACACACACCCAGGCAGACAATAAGACCTCTGGTGGGAGTAGGTTCCACTGAGCAGCTGCCGTGGCTCACTGGCCTGAGCCACAGCAGCAGGACCCCAGGCACTGTATCTGGGACTGGGTTTGATTCCTGGTCCCAGACATTTTTTTTTTCACAATTTGTGTGCTCCCTGAGTTGGACCCCCAGAGTTGAGAATTGTAGTGGGGGTCCAGGGGGTACCCACACCCTGTCACCGGTGTGTGTGGGTGAGCCCCCCACAGAAAAGAATATACTACATGGCAACATCGCTGTATTGGCAGCGTGATTTTGCCATGTGGCATAATGTCTTGTGACATTATGACCCTATGCTGATTGTGTGTGTGTGTGTTTTTTTTGTGTGTGTGTGTGTGTGTGTGTGTGTGTGATCGTGTGTGTATTGAAACTCTTTATAAATAGTCTCTTATCATTTTCATACAGCTAAAATGATTGGGATAGATTACAGACCCTAAAGATCAATGGCAAATAGCTGTTTACCTGTGATTTTTGTGGCAGTGATCATCAGTGTGTTAGTTGTTATTTTAACGAAGTTTAATTAGTAAAACATTGCATGTGTGTGTTTTTTTTTTCCCCACTTTATGCCCTTTAACTACTTTCATATACCAATCACTCAGCCTGACTCTTCAGCAGTCTCCCTTGAAGCTGACTCATGCTGTGACCTCACATTCAGGTCACGACATGATCATCGCCTATGAATTCCCACCCCAAAAGTTCTACATTTTATTGGGTGCATTTGTAATTGGCAAGATGTATTATTGCGGACAGGGGTTAGGGTGTACTCCACTAGCAGTACTCCATCAACAGAGAAATGAGATTAAAGTAAACATCAGGAATGGACATCAGTTGATCACGACTAATGGAATCACGTTGGAAACATACCCAGCTACTAAAACAGTACATGGCAATCCACATCTGTGGAAACAGAAAATGTAATTAGAGTACTCTGAACATGTTTTACTTAAATGTGCCAAATATTCTGGGCAATGAATTTAATAATGCAATCAGGCTGAGGAAACTATTAAACTAGCATTTGTCAATGCCGAATGTTTGCTTGCTGGCATTGGCATTGGTAGTGCAGGAGTTAGAGAGATGCATAATAGGAATGGCAATGAAGTATTGAACTGATGCCAACCCTACCCCCACCCTGCAGAGACTGACAGGCACTGGGGTGTGCCTTTGGGTCATCAGCCACAACGCTCACGCCATTTTACCTCCCCCTACCCTACAGACACTGACAAGTATCGCTGTGTGCCTTGGGGTCTTTAAGCCTTACACTCACCCCATTCCATAAGGAAATATGCTGAGATGGGTGCAGTATAGCAGAATGGGGTAAACTTTGGGGCCGAAGACTCCAAGGCACACCTCAACGCCTGTCACTGGCTGTAGGGTGGAGGTGGAATGGCATGAGCATTACAGCCAACGATCCCAAGTCACACTCCTCACACCTGTCAGTCTTAGAGAGGCATTATGGTTGAAACCTAACGTCATTGAGACACCAAATTTTCAACAAGGGCTTTTGTGACCCCACCTCATGAAGAGTGGCACTATCAGTTTGTTAGCCAAAAGGTGATTTTGCAAGTGGCTGTGCCATTTGGCAACACAGGTGCAAAAACACATTTTGGGCATGGTGTGAAAAATGACAACTGTACTGTTCATGAGGAGGTGTAAAAAAGTGGCAATGTTGAAAATCTGGAGTGAAAATATGAAAAATTGGTGAAGTCATGAGCATGTGTAGAAACTGTGCAACGCATACGAGTAACCCAATTATTTTGGCGATTTTTTTAACCACATTTTCAACATAGGCATTTTGGGACCTCCCTTCATGAACAGTGGCACTGTGATTTTGTTAATCTGTCCCGAAAGTTGGTTTCCCACAGTGACCGCACCATTGTGCACCACAGGTGCAAAACACGTCTTAGGCTGAATGTGAAAAATGACAGCTGTACTGTTCATAAGGAGGTGTGAAAAAATGGCAATGTTGAAAATCTGGAGGAAATTATAAAAATTGTTGAAGTTATGAACGTGTATGGAAACTGAGCAATGCACACTCAGAACGCAGTCATTTTTGGAATATTTTCACTAAATCTGCAACATGGCTTTTGAATTCCCCACCTCATGATCAGTGGCACTGTTGTTTTATTAATTATCTGGAAGGTGATCTGTGCAGTGACAGCAAAATCACCTTTCAGGACCAAGTAACGAGATGACAGTACATGTGTTCATGAGGTGGGATCCCAAGAACCCCATGTTGAAAATCTGGTGCCAAAATTTAAAAAAATGCCTGAGATATTCACCTAAGTTGACCCCCCCATTGCTTGCCGTTATAAAGCTTACCGCATTTTGTTCAGTTCCCAGTCGGCTTTTGAAGAGCTCAGACATGTTCCTGCTCCACAGAAGATCACAGCGACAGCCCTCTGGAGATAAGCATGGGGTGAGGGGGGGGTGCGAGGAGGTGGAGTGCACAGAAGGTGGGTGCGGGTTGGGGGAAGGGATGCAGCAGGACAATGAGGGACCATTTTTTTTTTCCACAGGTAAAAAAAGAAACCAGACTTCAGGGAACTGTTTTATTTATTTACAGGTAAAAAAATGATTTTGGGCACACTGGGGTGGGCTCTCAGTGTGCCACGAGTTTTGGGGGGGACATGATGCAGATGGGGATTGGGCTGCCCCATCAGCAGAGAAAGTGTGTGTGAAGGGGACATGATGCTGACGGGGATTGGAACCCCCTGTTGGCAAATAAATTGAACTGAGGGGACATGCTGACACAGGGATTAGGCATCCCCAATGTCGGCTTTGTGGGGATTGAGTGGTGGGTGGCAGGAGCCACCATATTTATTAGAATATTTCACCAGGAAAGGCACGTAATGGAGCCTTGTCATCTGACTCTCCAATGAGGAGACTGCACCTCATTAGAGCATCAGATTTGTTTCAACTCCGTGGCTCCCTCTGAAACTGCTGTCATTGCTATCATGCTCGCTAATTGGTGGCTGAGGAAAGCACCCACTAAAGTGTTCCCTGCATTCACCACAGCAGTGACACACCTCTGAATGTGCTACTACCACAAGATGTTGCTTGTGTGTGCATGCAAGGCAACATAAAAAAACCCAGTCAGGGGTCCTACTTTATAGCTAAGTTATGGCTTACAAAGTTATGAAATTTAGTTTGGCACCAGGAAATGTAAATCCTTTCTGCCAGCTTGTAAGTCAGTTGCATGGTGCAATAATGTCAGTGTCAAACAATCTGCATCTAAATATGGTGATGGAAATTGTTTATCATGTTGGCTAGTAAAATGATCTTTAATTATGTTGAACACTTTGGTGGTATAGCTGCAAACACCATTGGTTGTGTTGAAATACTGATGGTACTGAGCTGAAACTGACCAGCGAAATTCACTAGATAAGCTGGATATTTTACAGCATTAAAAAAGTGCAATGCCGAGGGCTAGGCTGATGACCAAGATATTTCAGATAGCATATACTAAATTCAGTGTTGTCAATGTCAAGTAAGCAGCATGGCCGGTATATGGAATGCACTGGTGTCAATATCAGCAGACAGCAGCATCACTGATTCTCTTCTTGGTGCATATTTAAAGAACCTGGGCTGTAATTTATGTTAACAATTTTTAATTAAAGTCTCTACATTCACAAAAAACATATAACTAGCAAAGTGGTCTTTTTTTCAGTAATGTAGAGCCTGTAAGACAGAATGGTCATGGCTCATGATTCAATTGCTTGTCTGTCTGCCTCCTAAAATATGTAAGGTGTATTGAGTCATGAGATGCGCCATATTGCTTGTAGTCCAAGGTTATGTTGTGTCATTAAGAAAAAACATTTTATTGAATTAAAATATTTCTTTGTAGCCGGCCCGGTAGCACTGAGGGTTGAGGCGCTGGACGCCACACCTCGCACCATGCCAGCGACCCGGGTTCGGGAATGAGCCTAGGTCATTGGGGGTTGGCAGGGGAGGAGAAGAATTGAGCATCTGTCAGACTGCTCTCCTTCTCCAGGGAGGGGGGCGGAATGCCCCAGTGGCCTCATGGCATCTAGCGATGGCTGGGGGCGACTGCAGACCATGGGCGGAGTGGGGGGACGTGCTGTGGCAGATGCTGGGAAGAGGTGCGGTTGCATGCGTGCTTCTGTCCCTTGGTGTCATTGCATGCCACAGATGTCCACAGGGGAGAAAATGCAAATATGGGCACCAGTTGCAGCGGCTTGATGGCCGTCTCCGAGGAGGACTTGTTTGTCGCCAAGGGTGCGCGGCTCTACTGGATCCGGTCCTGGTGCGAGAGTGTGAGGGGAACTCTCCACCTCCCTGCCATGGGGGGCAAGCCATGGGGGTATGCCATGGGCCTGAACATGGAGCCAGGGGTCCTTGGGATGGCGGCCGGAAAAACCTCAGGAGGATGCCTGGAAGCGTGAGGTAAGCAGACTGGTGACCCGGGGGAAAGGTACCAAAAAAAAAAAAATACATATATTTCTTTATGTGTAAATACTGTAACTGTCTGATTGCCAGTTACACTTCCCGCTTAAGTGGAGATGGGAACAGAAATTGCTTTTTATGCGGATATGCAGCGTGACAGTATTCCTAGCACATAATGGGCTGGATGGTGCAGATCTCTGATATAATAACTGGCTGTGCCTTTTTCCCATAGGGAAACTGTGACATAATTTGCCATTATAAAGGAGCATTTATAACAGCAAAAGATACTTTGTGTGTGCTTGTGGGGGTGAGTTTCTGGCTTCTCATGGGTTGTGAGAGAGCCTGCAGGGGCTAGATAAAATTTGCTGCCACTAGCTCACCATCTGATTTCTGCTTAGTAGAAATTATTTTATTCGTTATGCAATTATAAAACGGTTCTCCATAGGCTGTGAGAGAGCCTACTGGGGAAAATCTGTCTTAATCTACAGTCTGCATTATTTGACTCTTTGATTTTGATGACCGAGGGGGGTGAGAGCACCCTCAGTTAAAAGCCGTTTTTCTACTCATTGTAATTGTTAATTCAGCCTGGAGAGGTGAGAACTGTCTTGGTCAAAAAAATTGCAACTGCGCTGTTACCATAATCAGAGACTTTATTTACAGTATCTGTCTCCACTGCTGCTACCTGGGACAGTTTACCTCTTGTGAGAAAGAAGCTTTCTGGACTCATTTGAGACTGCTTGGGCTAAGCTGGAACTGTGCAGCTTGTTGCTTGTTTGGATTCTCCTTGTTAATTTTTATTTTAATTAGTTATATTTCTGCTGGTTATATTTGCTGGACAGTGGTGGGTTCAAATGGTTGATCAGATTTTATATGTATGTTATGATTATTTTCTAGCGTGTGTGTGATTGGGGTGTGTGGTCTATGACTTATAGCTTGGGGGTTGTGTGATTGTTGTGTGGTTAGTGAGGTTCTGTTGGTTGGATGGTCATATGTGTGGTTTATTTCTTACTTGGTTGTGTGTGGTTTTTATCATTTATTTTGTTTTAAGTGTTTGGTTTTAGTTTTATTGGAGGCTGCAGAATTATAGAGGATTACAATTTTAAAGGCACACCTACTCCACTGAACACTTGCTGTCACTCCACCTTTTCAGTGGGATTCCACTGAGTCTCCTGGCAGAGGTGCTCAGCCACTGCTGGGAACTGGGAATGCTGCATAGGGGGAGCACTTGCCACAGTGGATGTCCTGGGTATGGTGACCAGGAGGGTAGGAGTGGGGTGATTCGAACCAGGAGATGCCTGGGGAGGAGACAGAATCAGGACCGAGGACCACCATTTGTGTGTCCCCTCCCCAGGGCCCCGGCAAATTGGATTGGGCAACGAGTGATCTATCCAGCCTATGCTGCTTGTCCCATTTGGGTTGTTCTTTGCAACATGAGGTCAATAAGGAATAAAACCATATTAATGGAGACTTTCATTTCCAGTTCCTCAGCTGACCTCATCCACATTATGGAAACCTGGCTGGGTGACGACGTTAGCACTGTGCTAATGGCATCTGTCCCTTCTGGATATTTTGTGGTGCATTGCCTGAGGAGGGATTGTAGAAGGGGTTGGGTGACCATCTGTTTTGGATCCACCCTGGGACTCACTGAACTCCCAGTAAGAACATTTGAGTCCTTTGAATATGTGATGACTGGATGCATCTCCGGTGTCAATGGCAGGGTCATTTTCATCTACCAACCACCAGGTAGTGGGAAGGTGTTGCTGCAGGAGCTGGAAGATTTCATCGCTGAGCAGGTGTTGGAGTCCCCTCTGTTACTGGTACTGGGGATTTTAATACCTAGGTCAATGATGAATCCTCCCAGTTTGGATAAGAGTTCCTCCAGTAAATGATTTCACTGGGATTGGCACAGGTAGTTACCTCTGAGACTCATGAACATGGCCACACATTGAATCTAATTTTCACTCAGACTTGACATAACTGCAGTCAAGGTTAATCCATTTTTTTGTCAGATCATCACATAGTTAAGTTCTAGTGTGGGGTCCCCTGTTCTATCACCCATTCTACAGAGACTATCCAATGTCATCCAAAACATATGTTGGAGCCTCACGAACTCCAGAATGCACTGGACATCTCGAACATGTTGCTAACTTGTGCACAGGGCCCAGAGGTGGCCATGGATCTCTATAAACATGGCACTTATGACTGCCATTGCACCTTTTCTTGTTCACCCCCTGACATCCAAACATGGCTCACCCTGATACTGTGCTGAGCTGCACCAGTTGAAGACTAAGGCAGCATAGATCAGAGTGTTCCTGGAGGAGATCTGGCTCTATGAAGGACAGGTTGATGCTGAGACTCCATTACACTGAGTATCAACAGGTGATTGACCAGAAAAAGTTAGAATTTTAATTTTGGTTGACTGCTGTAGCAAAAATGTCACCCAGCTTTGCTCTTCTGCAATGTAGACAGATGGTTAAATACTCCCTGTCTGCAGTCCATGGCAGCCATTTCTGCAGAGAGATGCAAAGAGTTTGGGTGCTTTTTCACTGACAAAGTGTCCACCATTACATCCAGTATTTCTTCTCTTGGCTTAGCTGGGGCTGGGGGTAACCAGCCTTGTTGGGGCACTGATCTGCCTGCCTGGGATGATTTTTGACTGGTTTTGGAAGCTGAGGTCCTTCGACTGTCACCAATCTGTATCCCACCAACTGTACATTGGCTGTACTGAGTTCCTAGGTCCAGTTTTTGATGAGATCATAAATGGATCCTTGAGGGAGGGAATATTTCCATTGACTCTGAAAGAGGTGGTGGTAAGACTCCTCCTAAAGAAGCCATCTTTAAACCCTGACATTCTCACACACTACAGGATGGTCTATAATCTTCCCTTTTTGTTTATTTTTTTTTCCAATTGTTTAACCAGGTGAGACACACTAAGCTGAAAACTTGTTTACAGGTGCAACCTGGGAGCTCAGGGAAGTTAAGTGACTTGCTCAGGGTCACACAGTATGAAGTGGGGGCTGTGGGATTCAAATCCAGGTCTCCAGATTTGCAGCTCAGAGCCTTAAACCACTGTGCTATACTGCCTCCCTGATTTTAGGGAAGGTTATTGAGAAGGTGGTGGTTGAACAGCTGTTAGACCACGTGGAGTGTCTTTCTATCTTTCAACCACTTCAATCTGTTTTTTAGCCTTGGCACAGTACTGAGGCAGCCCTGGTCAGAGTGATACATACTATCTTGGTGCTCTTGGACCTTTCTTCTGCATTTGACACAGTGAATCATTGGGTGCTAATTGATCGACTGAGGAACTATGTGGGTGCTACTGGTGCAGTTTTGCACTGGTTTGGCTCGTATTTGTCCAGGAGGACGCAGCACGTGGTTCTGGAGAATTATTCCTCAGGATCATCTGTGTTGTCCTGTGGAGTTCCTCAGGGTTTGATCCTTATCCCCATTCTATTCTCTGTGTACATGCTGTCACTAGGGGAGATCATAAGGTGGTATAAAGTGGGCTTTCACTGCTATTCAGATGATACCCAGTTGTACCTGTCCTGTGCTCCTGGTGAAACCTCTGCTCTTCTGTGCCGAGCCATTGTTTGGCCAAGATAAATGATTAGAAGGCTGCCAACTGGTTATGTTTCAATCCAGTCAAGAAGGAACTTATCGTTATCAAGCCTGGTCATCAGGGCTTGCCTGCTGATGGAGGGGTTGCCCTCTGCCGTCTTGGGTGGCCAGCACCTCTCAGCAGTGAGTGCGGTCAGAGATCTGGGGAGTCAAACTGGATGACAGATTGACCTTCAAACATTAGGTGTCATCTGTTGTCCGTTCTGGCTTCTTCCATCTTTGGAACATTGCTAGGATCCCGCCGTTCTTAGCTCAGAATGACCTAGCAACGCTTATCCTTGCCTTTGTCACCACAAGGTTGGATTACTGTAACGCTCTATACCTAGGGCTGTCTAAAGGTCTGATGCATTGACAGCAGCTGGTGCAGAGCACCATGGGCCGGTTGTTGACAGACTCCTCTTCAAGGGACCACATTACTCCGGTTCTGCGTGCTCTGCACTGATTGGCTTTGCATTTGCACATCACCTTTAAGATTGGATTGTTTACATACAAGGCCCTATGTGGTCTGGGAACCAGACTACTTAAAAGCACTCCTGATACCCTCTCAACCAATCTGCCCTCTCTGCTCCACTGAAGCTGGACACTAGTGGTCCTCACCTCAAGGATCAGATCATCAGATGGCAGAACCTTTGTAGTGGTGGCACCTATTATCTGGAACTCTATTCTCCATCATATTTGTGCGGCCAGGTCGGTGGAGGCCTTCAAACTCTCTTTCAAAAAATTTTTAATTAAGCAAGCTTTTAAGGGAACCTGATTTATTTGAGTTGTATTCTCTTAGCATGTCTTAGCATTTGTTTTAATAGTTTTTGTATCTGTTTTGAGTTTGTAAAGCACTCAGAGCTCTTGATGGATAGAACATTATAGAAAAAAATTTGCCTTGCCTATTTCTTTATCCATTTTTATGTTAGCTTGCACGCACACACAAGCAACATTTTGTAGTAGCACATTTCCGAGGTGTGTCAGTGTTGTGGCGAATACAGGGAATGCTTTAGTGGGTGCGTCCCTCAGCTGCCATTCAGTGAGCATGCTGGTAATGACAGCAGCTTCAAAGAGAGCCAAGGAGTTGAAATGAATCTGCCACTGCAATCATGGACAGTTTCAGCATTGCAGCGGCACCTCACTCCCTCCCTCGCAACCTCGCCAGCTCCTGCCACATGCCGAGCACTCTGTCCCCCGGACTTACTCTACAAGAGCAACTTGATTGTTCACTGTGCCTTTCCTGGTGAAACATTTCAATAAATAAATCAGCCCCTCTATGCCTTTTCACATTGGCGGCTCCTGTCACCTGCCACATACTCCCCAGAAAGCCAACATCGGGGTGCCCAATCCCTGAGTCGGCATGTAGTTCCTCCCCTCCCACATTGTGGCACACTGGGAGCTCACCCCAGTGTGTCCAGATAATTTTTTATATATTTATTTCTCCTACACTGGGATGCCCACTCCCGGTGTTGGATGCTCCCCCCCCCAAGCTCACTGTCTTTGCTGACAAGGGGTGCCAAATCCCCGTCAGCATCATGTTTCCTCCCCCCAAGCTCACTTTCTTTGCTGACGGGGATGCCCAATCCCTGTCGGCATCATGCCCCCTCAAACTCGTATGGCACACTGGGAGCCCACCCCAGTGTGCCCCAAAGTTTTTTTTTTTAAACCTATAATCTAAGAAAACCATCCTCCGGTATTTTTTTTAATCTACAAAAAAAAAAAATGGTCCCTCGTAGTCTCCCCACTGCCCCTCCTTCATCCCTACCCTCCCACTGAGCACCCACCTCCCCGCACACCCCATTACCCCATACTTACCTCCGGAGGTCAAGAGCAGTGATCTTCTGTGGAGCAGACATGTCTGCACTCTTCAAAGCCAATTAGCAAACTGAAGAATCAAAGGTAAGCATGTATAATGGCTGTCAATGGGAGTTTCAACTTATGTTGATATCTCAGCCATTTTTAGGAATTTTGGCCCCACATTTTCAGCATGGGGTGCTTGGGACACCACCTCATGAACTTGTCACTGTCATTTCATTACTCAGCCCCGAAAGGTGATTTTGCAGTTGCTGCGTGGAATCACCTTCCGGGACTGATTAATGAAATGACAGTGCCACTGTTTGTGAGGCGGGGTCCCAAAAAGCCCATTTTGCAAATTTAGTGAAAGAATTCCAAAAAATGACTGTGTTTTGAGCATGCATTGTGCAGTTTCTATGCACACTTGTAACTTCACCAATTTTTAATATTTTCACTCCAGATGTTCAACGTTGCCATTTTTTCACACCTCCTTATGAACAATACAGATGTCATTGTTCACTTCCCGCCTGAAACATAGTTTTGCACCTGTTGCACAGAATGGTGCAGTCGGTGTGGGAAATCAACTTTCAAGACATATTAACAAAATCACAGTGCCACTGTTCACGAGGGGAGGTCCCAAAATGCCCATGTTGAAAGTTTGGTGAAAACATTCCAACAATTGATTGCGTTACAGGCATGTGTTGTGCAGTTTCTATGCAAGCTCATAACTCCACCAATTTTTCATATTTTCACTCCAGATTTTCAACATTGCCATTTTTTCATACCTCCTCATGAACATTATAGCTGTCATTTTTCACATCCTGCCCAAACTATGTTTTCACACCTGTGGCACCGAATCGTGCAGTTGCTGTGTGAAATCATCTTTCTGGATTGAGTAACAAAATGATAGTGCCACTGTTCATGAGGTGGGGTCCAAAAAAGCCCATGTTTAAAATCGGGAGTGACAATATCAACAAATGCCAGGGGTGTTTAGAGTTTCCAACTGTAACACCCTACTCTGTAGAGACTGACAGGCATAGGGGGTGTGACTTGGGTTCATCGGCTGTAATGCTCACGAAATTCCACCCCCACCCTGCAGCCAATAGCAGGCATTGAGGTGTGCCTTGGGGTCTGCGGCCCTAATGTTCACCCCATTCTCCAACACTGCACCTATCTCAGCTTATTTCCTTATGGAACGGGGTAAGCATAAGGGCTGAAGACCCCAAGGCACACCGTGACACCTGTTGCTGTCTGCAGGGTGGGGTGAGGTGGAATGGCTTAAGCATAATGGCAGACGACCCAAAAGCACACCCCCAGTGCCTTTCAGTCTCTGCAGGGAGTTGGGGTGGGAGTTGGCCTCAGTTCAGTACTTCACTGCTATTCCTATTATGCATCTCTCTAACTCCTGCAGTACCAATGCCAATGCCAGCAAACCAACATTCGGCATTGACATATGCTTGTATTAATACAGCATCTGTGTATCTTTTAATGGTTCTACTGAAGAATTGTATCATGATTGAGTGTTGTATAGCTTTACAAGTTATAACTGTATCCTTTTGTAGCATAATTCACTATTCACTTGTCAATTCACTTGTCAGGTGCATTCTTGTAGATGTGTGAATGTTTTTTGAAAATATTTTATTAATGATATACTGTATGTTTTTCCTGTTTTTTTTTTTTTTGTGTGCTGCCTGATTATCAATTAATAGAAGGGTGTGTTGCTTGGTCTCCTTACCCAGGGATGGATTTTCAGCCCTCCTGGGACTAAGTCTCGCTCCACAGCAGCCACTGTGGACTAAAATCTCCACACCTGCTCACATCTGGATTTTCAGTCCACTCCGCTGTGGGAGATGGTATGCCTGGTTCCACTAGATGTACAATTTCGGTGCAGCTGCAGTGAAAAACCAGCCGCAAGCTTCCATAAATCAGGTAGCCTGTCATAAACCAGCTCCTGCTTTGAAAATATGGTGCATACAGGGAAAACTGTGGCTCAACCAGTGAAGCCTCACTTGGGGCAGTTTTTCCCTGCAGCTGTGTCAATTTTGGATGGCTGAAAAACCAGCCTCTAGACTCTGTCTTCTTAACCATGATATCACCCTCAACTCACCGCATTCTGAGGGCTTTAAATTACTGTTTTGAAACAAAAAAAAAGAACTGCTTTGCTCAAGATTCAAACTCTGGCTTTAAGTGATTTTTATTAGTGCACTCATGGAGTCTGCTACAACAGGAACACGGACATGAATGGCTCCAATAAGTAATTGCTGCACAGTTCCAACTTGTAACTACAAGACTTGTTATTCTGCACAAGAGGTTGGGACATATTCAGTGAGCCAGCACTCCACCAAGAGAGAAAAGAGATCAAAGAAAACATCAAACTAGTTACTGTGTTTTTTTGATTGTGGCATGAATGAAAACATATGTCCAGCAACACTCTACTTACAACTGCAGTACAGTAGTTCCAGATGATCAGGGTTCGGTAGCTCTGGTTGTACTATACTGCTACGCCAATACTACTCAATGGCTGAAACTTGGGCAAGTCACATGGGTGAGTCTCTGCTGAGGTGGCAATAGGGAATAGTTCCTACACGCTCTACTACAGAAACCGATACAACAAAGAGTCACACTGATGACAGTAGACTCCAAACTTCATTTGGAGCCTAAAAATGTGGAGCTGAAACACAGATAGTTCAGTACACATTAATGCCTTAATGATCCTTTTACATTACTGTTGTTTTAATAAACAGTGCAGCACAGCTGTCCACCAGCACAGGGGTAGGGAACCTAGTCATGAACACAGCTTTTGGGTTCCAGAAGGGGCCAGGCAGGGGGAGAAGGGCTGCACAACTCAGATGATGCTCTCCTCCTCTGGGGGAGGTAGGGCTGCATCAGCTCTGTCACTGTGGCCCGTAAGAGTACAGGTGGTGGTACAGCAGGTGAAGCAGAGGGAGGGGAGTCATTACAGAGAGTGTAATGGGGCTAGAAACAACATCCCCACAGGGAGGGGATTGGCAGCAAGAGACAACTAACGGGCAAATCCCTCCATTTTGCTCCAGAAAGACCAGTACAGTTGGAAGCTAGTACATCCACCCAGCCAGTCAGGGGAACAAAAAAAAGAAAAGTTAAAAAAGTGCCGCACAACATCATAATGAGCACTATAGAAAGGAAGTGTTTTCACTGGTAAATAATGAAAACTACATAACTGCAACACAACGGCTTCTGCTGGAATGTCTCAAAGATGCATCCTTCTACATCTGAAAGGAAGCAAAGACCCACAAAGCCACATTCATACAGTATTTCGCAGTCAGGTCTTATGACAGAGCTTGAAAGGTCTGATGGTAGATTGCGTCACAAATGAGTAGGGCAATTCATCATGAATGACATTTTTAGCAATGTTTCCCAACAATCTATTCAAAACCTTAGCTGGGAAAGACTTGCTGACGACATTCAGGGTTGTTTTGCAATCATCTACAGGACAGTCTCCATAAATTCCCACACAGTGACAGCACAAGTTTATATTGCCATTACTCATTTTTCAACAATTTGTTTTTCAAATAAAATTCTCCGTTGAGATCCCCAGAACAGTAACAAATTCATTCTCTTCTCACTGGGCTAGTAGAATTAGAAATGAATTGATTTAAAAGCTTTGCTCAGATGAACAGTCAGCCATTTGAATCCATAGTGCAAACTGCTTTTCCTCTCTTTTTGTTTGCAAAAACAGTTATGTTAGGAAATGAAAATAAGTCTGAATTAACTTTTCATGAATGAAAGAAAACAATGCTTCCACATCTATGACTAGCTGCCCCCTCTCTTCTTCATGATTATTTGCTAGATAGATAGATAGATAGATAGATAGACAGACTGATAGACAGACAGACATAGATGGACCGATAGATAGACAGATAGATAGACTGATAGATAGACAGATAGATAGATAGATAGATAGATAATACAAAGGGTCAGTAGTGCATGTGCAGTATATTAGGGCTGTGTAAGCACTTTAATATTAAGCCCTCATTTTTGCACCTTAATAACTTTGCCCCCATTTAACTAATTTACTTGACATTTAGAAAGCACAGAGACTGTGCTAGGATCTCTGGATTCTGAAAATGTTTTGGCAATCAGTTCATGGGGGGGGCAATGTTACAGAGGGGCAAAAACTTCAAAAATCACAATTAAGATCTTTTTTTTTTGCTCACCTAAAAAACTAGAAAAGTAGAAGGATTTGAAACCTGAAACTTGCAGGTGTGATAGAGTAAGGCCCAATGTGCTCGATTTTTGTTATTTTTATTTCCCAAACTTAAGTAGTTTTTATACTATTTAAGAAGAAACATTCCTTTTCTGAGCATGTGCAGTTTAAAAAAAATCAGCATTCTAAGGATGTGAATTTTTATGACCACATGAAGTCATATGGTTGTATTATGAAACTGTACATGGTTATCAGCTGGCAGGGCTGGTTTACAATATATGCAAACCATTGTGTGGTTTTTGTTCAGCAGGGATGTGGCTACATGTCAGTACCTAGCCCTGCCCCTGCTGAATGTGCTGTGCATGAGTCTTTCTTTCCCCTCCCTGACCGCTGCCATTAGCAAGCCACGTTGACCTGCTTGCCATAAACTAGACACTGGGGTGCCCAATTCCCAGGTGCCAGCTTAATATATTTATAGTCAATATTTCAATATGCGGACACTGGGGTTCACACCCCTGGTGCTGGTTCATCTCCTCCCACCACCATTTTGTTTGCACCCATTACGTCAATGTGCCAAAAGCAGGATACCTCATCCCCAGCATCAGTATGCTCGACTCCCTGACTCAGAGTCTACCTCCAGTGGCCCCCAACTATGAAGCTGAAAATGGGCTTCCCTAGCCCCAGTATAAGAGGTCCTGATTGTCTTTTCCTTTTATTCTTTATTGTTTTGTTGATTGGTTGGTTGGTTGGTTATCAACCTGTACTACAGAAAACAGGCCCACTGTCTTTTTTTTTTTCATTTGAAAGTTTGAAACCTGAAAATAAGAAAATGGTCCATCAGCAATCTTCCCCCCACACCCCCAACCACCCCACCCTGACTTCCCCCTCAGCACCCACCACCCTACACCCCCCACACACGCTCAATGACCTGAAATTGTCCCATGATGTAGATTCACTCTCAGATCAAACACACATCTTGCTGCTAGAACCATGACTGCTGTATGATACAAGAAGCTGAGTGCCATATAATGTATTTCAAGGCAGTATGAACTTTTATCATAACTTGGTCATTTTTTAATATTTTTAGCCCACATTTTCAACATGGCCTTTTTGGGACCCCACCCCATGAGCAGGGGCAGTGAAATTATTCAAATCCATTCTGAAAGGTGATTTTGCACTCACTCTGTGAAATCATCTTTCTGGTGGGATTGGAAAATGTTCTCCAATCGTGTTCATGAGGTGGGTTCATAAGAAGGTTATGTGGAAAATTTGGGGTAAAAATAAAAAAACAGTTATGATTATACATTGAAATATTTCAATGCACACTCCTAACTTTGGTCATTTTCAATATTTTGAACCCAAATTTTCAGTATAGCCATTTATTTCACACCACCTCCTGAACATGACAGCTGTCATTTTTGAAATCCATGCCAAAACATGTTTTCGCACTTGTAGTGTGAAATGAATTTTAGCCACAATTTGAGAATTTGTGTGGGGTCATAACATGGTTATGTTGAAAATTTGGAGTCAAAATATTCAGTAAACAACAACGTTATGAGCAAACATTGTCATTTTTCTATGCTCACTCATAAGTTCGATAATTTTTAATGTTTTGATCCCCAAATTTTCCACCAAACCATTTTTTCACACCACCTCTGGAACATGACAGCTATCATTTTTCAAATCCAGTCCAAAATGTATTTTCACACCTGTGACACAAAATCACTTTTCAGATGTGATTTGAAAATGTTCACCCACTGGGTTCATAGGGTAGGGTCATAAGAAGGCAATGTTGAAAATTTGGTGTAAAAATATGGTTAAATGACCAGGTTTGAGTGAACATTGAAATATTTTTTGCATTTCTGTAGCCTGTTTCATATCACATTTGGTTGAGCCCTGCGCATCTGCCTCTGTAGCCACATTGAAGTGCAGAGCCATTTCTGCAACCATATGTACTCCTCAATTGGTTCAGGGCCTGCATGTCTGCATCTGTAGCCAGGCAGATCTGCTCATGCAGGTCCTGAAGGGACTTGCTTGAATGAGGACATGATTCTACTACCTTGAAAAGAAAATAAATTTATTACAAAAAATGCATTAATGCACCTATTAGGGCTCAACTGAAAACACAAAAACTGGCAAATGTGGTGTTAGGGTTTCCAACCCTAAGTCCCCACCCCTAAGCACCCAAAGGACAAGCCCACACAAGCAACAACAGTCAGCTATCGTCAGGCAAGACAAACCACATATATGACTGTTTGCAGACGGCACAAATGCAGTAGCACTGATGTGCTACCTTCATGGATTTGCATATGTGGCTCCATATGTACAGGCCCCACAGGGGCCTGCACTTATGTAGCCACACCTGCTGTGCGTGTATGTTGTACAGTGTGTTCTGCAGACAGAAGGTGGGGCCTGTGCCTCTGCAGACAGAACTCCTAGGTCTCTTTCAAAGTTCAATGAATTTAATATAGAGTTGCTTAGTATACATTGATCTGGGAGGATATTTTTTCTAAGTGTAGGACAGAGCATTTGTTCATATTCAGTGTCAGCTGAATAAAGATTCCAACTGAGCTGCACCACACAACACAAGTCCAGTTGGGGAGCAGCACAGGGGAAGGAGGCTGACTTTGTCCCAATGTGGGACACCCTCTTCCCCTTCGCCCAATAGACACATTGGGAGGAAGTTTTTCCAAAGAGTCCAACTTAGCTGCACCATGCAGCACAAGCATAGTCAGGGAGCAGCACAACTAGACACATCGGGAGAAAGATTTTCCAAGGAGTTCAGCTAAGCTGCATCATGTAGCACAAGCTCAGTTGGCTTCCCCTGCACCTACTAGACACATTGGGAGGAAGATTTTCCAAAGAGTCCAGTTAAGTTACAATATGCAGCACAAGCCCAGCTGGGGAGCAGCACAGCGGAAGGAGGCTGACTTTGTCCCAACATGGGACCCCCCCACCCCTGCACTAATAGACACATCGAAAGGAAGTTTTTGCTGCCTTCCCACTCACCCCCACCCCACAACCTTTAAATACCCACACAAACGAGATTGGGCAGAGTAGGTAAATGGGGATTGGGCAGAAGGAGAGGAGGAGCACAGTACTGAGGAGTGGGAAACGTCTTTGACTAGAATTGAGACCATGCTCATGGCTATTGGTCAATGTACCTCTGTATTAGGGTTCATGTCACTGGGGGCTTGATCTGTAATGCTCAAGGCTGTTAACCTAAAGTTTTAAGTGTTTTATATGCACTTTAGGTATTCTGGCAAGATCTTTTCATGATTAGTTTGACTTTTAATCTGGGCTATAGTAAAACTTAGAATTTTGATCTAGGCTATATTTAAATCTTCATGAAAATATCAACTATTACCTAGGCTATATTTACATATATTTACAACTGAGACCATGCTCATGGCTATTGGTCAATGTACCTAGGCTATATTTACATATATTTACAATTGAGACCATGCTCATGGCTATTGGTCAATGTACCTCTGTATTAGGGTTCATGTCACTGGGGGCTTGATCTGTAATGCTCAAGGCTGTTAACCTAAAGTTTTAAGTGTTTTATATGCACTTTAGGTATTCTGGCAAGATCTTTTCATGATTAGTTTGACTTTTAATCTGGGCTATAGTAAAACTTAGAATTTTGATCTAGGCTATATTTAAATCTTCATGAAAATATCTACCAAGACAGAAACCTGGGCTATTTTAAAGGATCTTTAAAGGTTCTATGCACAGAATTGTGAATTTAAAGTATGAATGAGGGTTTAGAGCTCTAGGCCAGTATTCTAGAAGGATCTTGCCATGATTGGTTTGAATTTGAACCTGGGCTATAGTTAACCCTTAGAATTTTGACTAAGGCTTTAGTTAAATCTTCATGAAAATACCTACCAAGACCTAGGATATAGTTAAATTCTTCATGAAAATATATACCAAGACAGTAACCTGGGCTATCTTAAAGGATTACAGTAGTGAGATTATCAATGGTAAAACATGCAGTCTTGGGGGGGATCTGTGCAGAAGGGGGTTGGTGGGAGGCAAGGTGGGGCAGGACAGTAGGGGATAATGGGAGGGCAACAGAAAGGGGCAGTGGGCACAGGGAGAGGGAAGGGGTTCAGGTAGATTAGTGGAGTGTAATGGATGTGGAGCTGCGGTGTATATGGCTATGCTGTGGTGAGTGGTGTTTTGCCCAATTTGTAGAAGATTGACTCGGTTAGAGGCAGAAATCATCAAGCTAAGGGGGGAGTTGGAGGAATGGAACAGGGGGAAGAACTATGGGGAAGGGAATTAATTTGGGGCTACCACTAGAGGGAGAGTGAATGAGAAGCTGTATGGGGGATATGTAGGAGGCACTTCCAGGGTGGGAAATACTCCTGGCTGTTGGAGGGAATGGGGATGAGGGAAGTGGTAGGAAAAGGAGAAGGAAGGAGGAGGAGGAGGAGGCAAGGCAGGAGGAAATAAGGTATGGGTATGGTAGGGTATTGTACAGGTGGTTGGAGAAAGGGGGGGATGGCAGGTGGTGAGTAGGGGAAGGAGTGTGGTGAAGGGGGGATAATGCTGGAAGAAACAGGAAATGGGAATGGCAGAGAATTTATGGGTAGTGTACAGAATAAGTATGCTCCCTTACATAATCTAAAGGACACAGATGATCAGGAAGAGGATGGTGGATAGTAATGGCACTGAGACTATGAGTAACGTGTAGAATAGGACTGCTCCCTTAAGATGTCTGAAGGACAAAGTCAATCAGGAAGGTGCTGGTGCTATGGTGGATAGGACCAGTATGAGGGAGGGGGAAACAACGATGAATGGGCAGTGGAGTTAGGGAAGGGAGAGGCATAGAAGGGGCTAAGCCTGGTAAATCAGAGTCACCAGGTCAGTACAAGGAAGAAGGAACAGGGGACAAAGATTCAGGAGGGGAGAGGGAATTTATTGGCAAGTTACGTATCAGTGTAGACTGAGAGAGGGCACAAGGGGGAAGTAGGAGTAATAAAGCAGATGATGGGCAATAGACAAAGTGGGAGGGAAATGAGGAATTAATAAAACCTCCAGAAGGAGGCTGTATAGTGAGAATCTCAGGAAGGCAGGAGGGGACTATAATAGCTATGGTTCAAGATGAGGATAAGATTCACAGGGGGGAGGTGGTACATGCAGGTGGTCTGGGGGAGAAACACTTATGGGCAAAACCAGAAGAGCAAGATGACAGAAGCAGGGACACAGAGTGGGAATTAAGGTTCAGACACCAAAGAGGGGATGTGAGAGTTGTCTTATTAGGTGACTAAATCATCAAGGGCATCAGGTGGAGTGGGAATCAGAACAGGAAGAGCTCAGTCTGGGTGGAATGTTTGCTGGGGACAACAGAGCACAAAGCACAGCACATCAGCCCCACAGGTGGCAGGAGATGGGGGAAAGCCCCACTTGGTAGTGCATCTTGGCACTAATGGCTTAACAGATAACAGACTTCAGGAGGTCAAGTCATGGTTTAGAGAACTGGCAAGGGTGAATGGTAATATAGTGCAGTCAATGGCCTTCTCAGAGATACTGCCTGTGTACCCAAAACCAGTACATATGGTAAACAAAAAATTAAGGAATTTAATGAATGGTTGATAGGGTGGTGTGGGTCTATGGGATTTGGGGTGGTAGGTAATTGGGGGAGACATGGGCAAACAATAACTTGTATGCCCAAGACAGGCTGCACCCTTAACAGGAAGGGCACGGCAGATGAGAAGAAGAAACTCGAGGAGTTTCTAGCATTCAACTTAAATTTAAACTAATGAGGGGGCAATACATATCAAACAGTCAGAGGCTCTGGTCAATGGAGGACCATTGCCTCCCCCCCAGATGGTAATATAGGAAACATGAAATCTACTATGAGAGGAAGGTATGAGGAAAGGGTTAGAGATGATGGGGATCATGGGAAAGAATGGATTGTAGTATCCATGAATGCGAGGAGCCTAGGGAAAAAGATGTCAGAGCTCTCAGCACTGTTGGCGTATGGGGGGGCAGATATTGCCACCATCACGGAAACATGGGCAAATCACAACAGAGAATGGTACTTAATACCAGGCTTTAGACTGTATAGAGGGGAGAGGGCAGCTGGCAAGGGAGGAGGGGTAGCTGTTTACATAAGGGAAAGGATTGAGTGTAAAAGAGAAGAAGGTGGTAAGGGGCATATGGAAACCTTGTGGGTCAGTTTAAGCAAGGCAAAAAACAGGAGGAACCGGCTAGGGGTGATGTACAGACCATCATCCCAGAAGTAGGAGAAGAACAAGGAGCTCATGGGAGTTATACAGTGGAAGTGTAGAAGGAGCAGCACAGTGGTGGTTGAAGACTTCAACCTACCATGTAGATTGGACACCATGACATCAGCTAGCAGCAGGGAACAAGTCATTCTGGATGCCCTCCTGGATGTGTTCCTGACGCAGCTGGTAAGAGAGATGACAAGAGAGGGCAACATATTAGACCTTGTCTTGGTGGATGGGGATCAGGGAAGGGGTGTGAGGGTGGAGGACCCCATAGCAGGGAGTGACCATAGTTCAGTATGATTCTCCCTAAAGTTGGGCAGAGAGGAGGCAAGTACCACCACCAGGGTCTTTAACTTTAATGAGGCCAACTTCGGTAAGATGGCTGAAGTACTGGGGAGGCATGTGGCTATCATAAGTCCAGACATGGACACAACCAAGAAATGGGACATCATTAAGATGAGGCTGATGGAGGACACAAACTCCTGCATTGAGTGGAGGAGTATGAAGGCTAGGTAAAATAAACCAAGCTGGTGGACCAAGGAGGTACAGTCAAAGGTGAGGGAGAAAAGGGTGTCCTTTAAACATTATAAGAGGACCAGTAAAGTAGCAGATAAGGAGGAGGAGTTCATTAGGCACTCCAGGGAGGTGACCAGGGTGGTAAGGGAAGCCAAGGCTATGAAAGAGCTAGGGCTTGCTCAAGGGATTAAAGAGGGTGAAAAAGGGTTCTTCAAATACATCAGGGAGAGAAGGAAATGCAGGGAGCAGATTACTAGAATGAGGACGTGAGAAGGATGGGTGGATAAAGGGGTTGAACAGGCAGAGGTATTACATGAATACTTCTGCCTGTTTTTTACAAGGGAGCTGGAGGTACCTAGACAGCTGGGGCAGAATAAGACAGGGAAAGAAGGTGGAGCTAGCATGGTAGAAGAGGGGATCCCTGTGCAAAGGGTGCTATAGGGCCTAAGGTCTCTCTGGACAGATAAAATACCAGGATAGGATAGGATACCCCTGAGGTTCCTAAAAGAACTCATGGAGGTCCTGGTGGCACCTCTGACAGATGTTTTCAACACTTCCTTTCTAACAGGATGTATGCCCCTGAATTGGAGGATGGTACATGTGCTGCCTATCCACAAAAGTGGCTCCTAGGGCGAACCAGAGGATTATCAGCTGGTCAGCCTTATGTCGATTGTGGGGAAACTAATGGAGACTATCCTGAAGGAATGAATAGTGGCATTCCTGCAGGAGAATGGGCTCCTTGATGATCAGCAACATGTGTTCACCCAGGGAAGGTCTTGTCAGACCAATCTTGTGGTCTTTTATGACTGGCTGACTAGGACTCTGGATGAAGGCAAGGTGGTTGATGTACTATATTTGGACTTCAGCAAGGCCTTCAACTCTGTGCCACACAGGAGACTGATAGGCAAGCTGAAGGACCTGGGGTGGAGGATAAAGAGGTCAGATAGATTCAGAGCTGGCTAGAAAATAGACAGCAGAGGGTGGTGGTAAGGGGGGAACTATCATTGCCACAAGCTGTCATCAGTGGGGTACCACAGGGCTTAGTGTTGGGGCTTGTTCTATTCAACATCTACATAGCAGATATGGCAGTAGAGATCCAGAGTGGGATAAGCCTCTTTGCCAGGGACACTAAACTGGGAGCAGTGGTGGACGGGGTGTGGGAGTACTGCAGAAAGACCTAGAAACTCTGGAGAGATGGTCCTACACCTGGCAGTTGGGTTTCAATGCAGGGAAGTGCAGGATTCTGCACTTCATAAACAAGAATCCTGGAACGTAAACAAGAATCCTGGAACAGTTACCAGCTAGGGGGGTGTGCAGTTATCGGTATCCATTCGAGGAGAAAGATCTGGGTGTGCTGGTCACAGGCCATATTAATCACTCTGCACAATTTAGGAAGGTGGCAGCGAAGGCTAATAGGATGCTGGGGTGCATAGCAAGGGGAATCACTTCAAGGATTGAGGGGGTGATTCTGCCACTGTACAGGGCACTGGTGAGGCCTCACTTGGTGTACTGTGTACAGTTCTGGTGCCCCTTCTTAAAAAAGGACATAAAACTGTTGAAGGGGGTACAGAGAAGGGCGACCAAGATGCTAATTGGGATGAGGGAAAAGCCCTATGAAGAAAGATTAAGGAAGCTCAGTATATACTCCCTGGAAGACAGAAGGGACAGAGGCAATATGATTGAGACTTTCAAATACTTGAAGGGTATAAATAGGGTTAGTCATGAGGACCTGTTTAAACATAGAAAAGAAGGGATCACAAAAAGGCATAGTTTGAAATTGGAGGGGGGAGGTTCAGAAGAGAGATGAGGAGGCACTTTCTCACAGAAAGGGTGGTGACAGCATGGAATGTTTTGCCTGAGGAGCTGGTTTCACAAACATCAATTGGGGGATTTAAGAGTGGGCTGGACAGGGTTAAGGGCAGGATCAGGATGGAGAAGGGGGAGGATGGGATAACTCAGTCAGTTCTATCAGTGAGGAAAGTGAAGAGAAGGCTGGGGGGGGCAGCATCAGTACTCAACACTGAAAGCTGCTCACTTGAGCACACTTGATAGACCATAAGGTCTGTATCTGCTGGCATCATCGTATGTTCACGTCATTCCCCATCTATATGCCCACTCTGTTATCAGATCAAGATCTGCCTGAATCTTTTTATTTCTTTGAGCGTGTTACAGGGACCACCTAACTTTGTATCATCAGCACATTTAGAGATCTGATTGTGCATATTATTACTAATATCTGAAATAAATAGCTGAAATGTTACAGGTCCTAGGATGGATCCCTGGGGCACACCGCTTGTCACTTCCCCCTCATCAGACAGGTGTCCGTTCACAGTCACTCTCTGAGTTCTATAGCTAAACCAGTAATATATCACCTAGTCAGCTTTTCATCCATTCTGACTGAAGATAGTTTTTTCACAACTGCCCAGTGCACAACAGTATCAAAGGCTCTACAAAAAGCCATCAGAATCACATCTACTGCTCCCCCTTCATTGAGAATTTTACTAATTCTATCGTAGAAACTTATGAGATTAGTAATGCATGAATGTCCAGGTGTAAAGCTGTGTTGGTCTTTGTCCTGTAGATTATTTGTTTTTATATGGGTGTTAATTTTATCCTTTATTATTGATTCGAGTATTTTCCCTGGTACAGTTGTTAAACTGATTGGACTATAATTACGAATATCTTGTCTATCCCCTTTTTTGCGGATTGGTGTTAATTGAGCAGTTCTCCAATCTTTGGGTACTTCTTCCACAGATTTTTTGAATAATAGCTTCAATGGTTTGCATACTGCGAGCCAGATATTCAAAACTTTGCCCAGGAGCTAAATTAGCACTGCCCGGTGGGCAAACTTAGCCCGGAGCAAAAAGCAAGCTATATTCAAAAGGAATAGCCTGGTGCAAAACCAGCTGAATATAGCAAGCAAAGGAAGCCGGGCAAACAGGGCCAGGTGTGCAGGGAAAAAATAGCCCGGGAATAAGACTGCATTGAATATAGCAACAGGGAAGTGCACACTGCTACTGCAGCTCAGTAGACTCTGGAGAAAGCCAGTGTTGCAGGTGGAGTACATTGTGTGTGACTGCACAGAGATGTCTGACATCTACTGCAAACAACAATGTAAGCCACACACTGCAGAACTGTGCTATGCTGCCGTGAGGTTTGCCTGTGGCTAACCTGATTGCACGGTGCTATCACATTAGCCCGGTGCAAACTGGTTAGCCCGGGGCAAACAGAAGCTATATTCAAAGCTCCCATGCAAATGAGCCTACTTGGGTAATCTGCGGGCAAACAGGTACATTTGCATCTCATTAAGTGCTGCTTAGCATACATTACCATGCAGTTTGCCCGGTGCTACTGCATGGTGCACACAGCTCCATCTTTTGGTCGGAATGGCAGTACAGGCTAGATGCTGCAGGCCAAGGCATGCCCACAGCATCCCCTGTTGGTCGGAATGGAAGTACAGGCTGGATGCAGCAGAAACACAGTCAGTGCATACAGACCTCTCAGCCCTTTGCCTCCTGAATCAAGGACAGGGCATAACGAAACAGGGACAAAGACCCCAAATCAGGGACACATCTCACAAATTGGTAAGATACACCCAGAAATCTGATAGAATAAGGGGATTTGCCTACAATGTATCATCTATGAATATAAGGTATGTAGCCTTAATTTATTACATGAATCTATGCTGACAATCTTCATGGGTCAGTCATGAAAACAAAATGCCCATGAGGGACAGAGGAAAATTGTGAGGCAAAATCAGGGACGTCCCTAAAAGTCAGGGACACTTGCAGGTATGGTCCCCCCCAAAAAAAATGACACCTGACTTCCATCCCACAATGTAATAATTAATTAAACCTGGTAGTCCACCGGTTCCCCCACCCCCAGCATGACTCCTGACACCTGGAGCTGCGTGAATTTATTAATTTTCCCTAGTAGTCCAGTGGTCCCCCCATCCCCCAGCATGGCTCCCGACCCCCTGAGCTGCGGTGAAATAAATATTTTCCCTGGTAGTCGAGTGGTCCCCCCACCCCCCAGCACGCTTCCACACCCGGATCCACAGTGAATTACATATTTTCCCTGGTAGTCCAGAAGTAACCCAGAAATTGATTTTCTTAGTGAGTTAATACTGTATAGTCATAAATTTAAAACTTTGCTGTTTCCTTTTGGGCTGTTTCCATTGTCGAGGAGGCAAGGTCTAAACATGTGGAAAATTTCTTGATGGCAACCTCTGCAGTTTCTGATATCCACATGTCATTTTCCTGTAGATTTCTAATCTTTTTCCTTGTACATAACATTTTCTTTTTTTTTCTTTTGCTCTCACCTGCAGCCTAGACAGAATATAATTTTTTTCTGAAACGTTCAGTGAAGAAGCTGCCAGTGCCAAGGTAGTACCTTTTGAAGGTTTTGTGAAAAAATATTAAATGGTTCCAGAGTTATAAGGGTTTAAAGTAGGGCTTTTGGTTAACCACCTGATACAAAACAAAACATTTCTGTGCTGCAAGAACATTTGTGGTTTCTCACCACTTGCTTCTCACAACACACAAAACATTCTTTCTTGTGATGGCTGCCATTTTGTTTCTTCCCCAAAACAAAAAAACATGCAAAATACATGAAAAATTGTGTATTTAAAAAAAAAAACACCTGGACCTAATTAACTAGGACCAGCTTAGCTAGATTCTGGTGTTTGCTTTTTCTTTAAAAAAAGTCCAGCAACCAGTCCAGTGGTGCTGAGGGTTGAGGCACTGGAGGCCACACCTTGCACCATGTCAGTGACCCGTGTTTGGGAATGAGCACAGGGTTGCCGTGGGTTGGTGGGGAGGAGATGGATTGTGCGTCCGATGGACTGCTCTCCATCTCCGAGGAGCGGGGTATACTGCGGCTGCTGCTTGCCCGACCCCTAGTGGAGGTTGGGGCTCTGTGGCAAGGAGTCACACGCCATGGGGGGTGGAACTTGGCAGACGCTTGACAGGGGTGTGCATGGGAGCGTGCAGGCACCCAGTTGCTTGCATCATCGCACGCCGTGAGCCTGCAGGGGAGAAAAGCAGAAAAAAGGGGGGATCATCCAGTCGCAGCGGCTCAATGGCTATCTGTGAGCACCTGTGCCAGCTCCAGAAGGGATCACCAAGTGTGGGTCCATACTAGGTGGGGAGGTTGGCTGCCCTCTGCCACCCTGCCATGGGGGTAAGCCATGGGGCAATTGGATGGTTGCTCTCCTAGGAGTCTGGTGCGGGTCAGATGGCAGCCAGAGAAAGGGATGTGCAGATGGATTGGCTGACTGGTGGCCCCAGGAAGAAATAAACACCATGGGGGGGAGTCCAGAAATACCTTTTCTGGCATCCCAATATCCAGGGAGCACAGCTTAGGGGGAAGAGCTGTTCACCCAAGTTTTCTGTATGAGAACAGTGGGACTTTCTTGCCTTTTGAAGTTGCAGCTGGAGTCATGCTGCTAACTTCAGTTGCTGCAGTGAGCCAGCAATCACAATCTATCTGTCTGTCGATCGTCTATCTAATTTTTTCATTCCCTCCCCCTCCTAGCTCAGCCAGACCTCCCTTTTGTTTCTGTGACGCTGTGAGTATGGTATTTGTTAAAGAAAAGCCTACCAGGATACCACTTGCCAACGCCCTCCCCTCCAGGCTGCCAGCCCCCCCCATGAATAAGTGGTGACACTGGGGTTCCCACCCTAGTGCCCTCATGGAGTTTAACCAACACTGGGGTGCCCAATTTCCAGTGTTGGATCCTATATTTCATGTAAATCGGTAAATAAAAAACATCCTGCCGATGTCTTTATGTTGTTTCCCATATAAAAGAAAAGGGTTCATTGATGATCTGTCTCCCCAAAACCCCCACCCACTACCCCAACCCCGCCAAACACCCTCACTCACCTGAACATGTCCCATAATGTAGAGCCACTCTCTCATCCAAGGTACTTCTTGCTGGTGGAACTGGTGATTGCATCATGAGAAAATAAGGTAAGTCCTTTTTAATGTATTTCAATGTGTGAAGGTGTGGGATAAAACAAACAGAACAAACCAGAAATCAGGTGCATAAAAATGCAAACGTGCATTGCTATTTTATTCAACTCAGAAAATAAAAAAATAATAAACATATAGAAAGCAAAAGGTTATTCAACGTCCAGTATCCAGCAAACTTTGTAATTTTGAAAATTCCTGAGGCTTAGCTTCAGCCTTTGCAAATAGAACAGTGTGGAAACAAGCTCACACTTCTGAGGTCTTCCTCACTTGGTAGTCAGTATTCAACTGATTCCCCTTTCTATCTTTGCTACTTCAAGTGGTGGGTTTTATACCTTTCATGGATGACATCACCGGCAGGTGATCCACCCCTTTTTGCTAAACAAGTATAAACTTCTTATTCTCAGGAGTTCCCCATTAAACAGTAACGACATACATGTTCATACATGTTATCTTTTCTAGCCTAGACTCAACTCCTCTTTTCTTAGTTAAGGAGGTTTTATGTTTCCATTTTGTTTAATCTCAAAAGATAGTTTTAATAAGATAGCAAGTCCATAAGGGTTCCACTGGGTTTGCAAGGGGAATAGGAGAACGAGGGTGCACTCCTCTTCTCCCTTCTCCTGCCAGTCCTTGGAACTCATCATATCATTTTCTTTTTATTTCCATTAAAGCATTAAATGTGACACCCTAAAATAGACAAGCATACAGCAAACATATTTAATTTTCATTCCCAGCATGAGCGGCCAACCCACAGAAACAAAGAGTGAAAGGAATGTGGGTGGGGGCCCCAGACACCCCACATATGGGCATCTACCCCAGACAGGGCTCACCCTGTCACACAATGGGGTTTGAATTTTTACTCATGACATTGTTTTTTGTTTTTTTTTTCATATTTTTACACCAAATTTTCAACATGGCCATTTTGGGACCCCACCTCATGAATAAGGATTGTGGATTTTTTCAGATCCATTCTAAAAGGTGATTTTGTGGTTGCTGTGCAAGCCTTTCAGGTGCAGTTTGAAAAATGTTCCCTGCCTTGTTCATGAGGTGGAGTCATAAGAAGGCAATGTTGAAAATATGATGTAAAAATATGTTAAAATGACCAAGTTATGAGTGAACATTGAAATATTTGAATGGTCACTTATGACTTCATTACTTTTCACCATTTTTCAACCAAACTTTCAACATGGATTTTTTGGAACCACACCTCAAGAATAAGGAAGGTAAAATGTTTCAAATCCAGCCCAAAAGGTGATTTCACAGTTGTTGCACAAAATCATGTTTCAGGTGGGATTTTAAAATGTTTCACCTACCGAGTTCATAAGGTTGGGTCATAAGAAGACTGTGTTGAACATTTGGTATATAAATATGGTAAAATGACCAAGTTCTGAGTGAACATTGAAATATTTCAATATTCATTGATAACTTCACTGGTTTTCAATATTTTTCCACCAAACTTTCAACATAGCCATTTTTTCCACACCATCTCATAAATGTGACAGGTGCCATTTTTTCAAATCCTGGACAAGACATGTTTTCACACATGTGGTGCAAAATGACATTTCAGACATTATTCTATAAATGCCACATCTCATGTTTATAAGGGGGTCAAAAATGACTGTCTTGGAAATTTAGGGGTCAAAATTAAAAATAATAATTATTAAGAAACATTGAGTGTAGTACCAACCTTTACCTCAGCAGATAGTGTTTTGTGATCCCATGCTGGTGAGCTAAGTTTGGGGGTGAGTTAGGTGGCCCAGCTGCATAGACCAAGCCTGGGGGGAAAGCACTGTCATGCGACAGCATCCCCCAGCCTGGGAAGGGAAGGGTAGGTGAAGGGTTGCCTGCACAGGCCTAAGTACCACATAGTGAAGAGGACTCTTCTCTTGGCATAGGGCCCTGCACCTCTGTACCCATGGGTGCCAGAGGGTCCTGTGATACAGCTGTGAGATGTATTCTTTGCCCTGTGTGTCTGTGTCTGCAGCCACATGCAAGTGCAGGACCCAGAGGGCCCTGTGCTTCTGCAGTTTGGTAGACAGCCCCATGAATCCTTAACATCTGTTGCTGCACAGAAGTGTAGTGCCTGCAGGGCCCCACACTTCATAAGATGGTGTTTCCCCTTGGTGAAGGCCCCAAAGGGACCTACGTGAATGAGGATACAGTTCCACTATCCCAAAAAGAAGGTAAATTCTTTACAAAAACTTTTAATGCACTAGTTAGGGTTCTAGTTAAAGTCACCACTGATTCACAAAGACTCTAGAGACCCAAAACCCTAATGTTTTTTCCCTTTGTTGTTTGGTGGGGTGGGGTGGGGTGAGGTGGGGTGGAGTGGGGATGAGGAGTTAGGGTTGGAAACCCTAACACCACATTTCCCTACTTTTGTGACATTAAGTTGAACCCTAACTAGTGCATTTACACTTTTTTGCAAAGACTATATTACAGGGGCATGGTTGCACTCCCACAGTTAGGGTTGTACTGGTAGTTCTATGTTAAAGTGATTTTCTCACTTTATCATGTATAAGCATGCCTTAAGTTTTTGCATACCTTAGTTGGGAGATAGTCATTCTGTACTATGATCCATATTTAATTCACAGTATATATTTTGATATAAGCAATCATATTTTAGCCACGAGAAGGTGCCCCAGCTGATTTCTGCAGTTCCTGACTACTGAACAGACACCTGCACTATGACACCCACCAAGGGAGAGCACAGCGATGCACCCCATTAAAATGAATGGGGCTCAATTTTGCACCCGGTTTAATACCTTAGGATGGCCACTTGAAGATTAATGATGGACACTGCTTGCCTAACAAGGGCTTAATTAGTTGAACAGTGTCCTTCATTAATTTCCAATTGGCCATCTTAATGTGTTAAATCAGATGCAAAATTGAGCCCCAATCATTTCAATGAGACACATCCCTCGTGCTCTCCCTCAGTGGATGTCATAGCGTGAGGGCGTGTTCAGCAGTAAGGAATTGCTGGGATCAGCTGGGGCACCTTCTCGTGGCCGAAATGCGATCATTTACATCAAAATATATACCGTGAATTAAATATGGCCCATAGTGCAGAATGACTGTCGCCACCCTAAGGTATGCAAAAACATAAGGCACGTTGCTATGTGATAAACTCTCTTTAAACCTCAATTTTTACACTTCAATACCTTCGCAATCTTTCAACAGGTTTGCACAAAATTTTGCATATATGGTCTTGTGGGGTAGATCTCTGGATGTGCCAAGTTTTGTTCCAGTTGGATTTGCAGTTTCCAAGTTATGGATAGTGCAGAAAGTAAATTTGTGTATGTGTTTTCCCATTGGTTTTAATGGGTTTTCATCTGACACCTGTAGTGCCCAGATGGTTTGGAATTGTGGCCTAAAATGTTCAGGGTAGAAAGGGGCTGGCCAACAGATGTGCTCTTTGCTGGTTTGGTGAGAAAATATTAATTTGCTCAAAAGTTTTTTCACTTTAAAATGTTCATATATTGCTTCAGAGCATGCTCAGTAAGCACCTCAAGATAGCTGTATGAAACAAAAAAAGAATCTTCCTTCATTTCTTATGTTATCCTTTTTCATCAGTGGAAGATCCTTTTTAATTTTGCAGCCATCTTGTTTTCTAGTTTTCCCTAAATAGTCAAATTTGAAAACTCACAAAAATGACATTCTGGGGAGAGACCAACACATACACCTTGCTTATCGGGCTGCCTTAGCTGGATGCTGCAGTTTACTGTTCCAGAAATGCGCTTAAAATGTTTTTTATTTATCATTATAGATCTTTTGTCATATCAACTGATATGAAAAAAAGATTCTTTTTTCCTATCACAAGTGATGAAAAAGATCCTTTTTCATGAGGAAAAACCTTTTTTGTTTGTTTTTCAAAGACTATGTAGTTGCCTTCAAATATTTTCACTGTTTATATGTATTTGCCTTTAAAAAAGCAATTGGTATTATAGATTGTTTGTGTTTTCTGTCTTTTTTAAATTTTTTAGCAGGACGCCTTATTGGGAGGGAGAGACAAAACAATATAATAGCAGTGTATGCTACTCATTTTACTGTTGTACTTCCTGAAATATTGTGTACATTGTCATTCTGTTGGCTAGTAGTTCCCTCCAGCCCTGAGCCCATTTTAATAATATAATTCCCATCCCTGGTGGCTACTGGTTCCTCCATCCCCAGTCCCATTTTAATAATATAATTCTTGTCACTGGTGGCTAGGGGTCACCACCCCTCCAATCCCCTTTATAATAATACAGTTCTCATCCCCAGTGGTTAGTGGTTCTCATGCCCAATCCCCACTTTAATAATATAATTCCCTTCCCTGGTGGGTTAGCAGCCCCCCTTCCTATTTCCCGATCAACACATATAATACAAGAGATAACTTTCCTTGGTGGTCTAGTGAAGCCCCTACACCCTGGGAGGCAGTGATCCACCACTCCATTCTCTCCCTCCCAACCCTGAGCCAGCGACTGGCACAGCCCTCCTCTGTCCACCACAGCTGGCTGGCAACTGAGCTGTCAAGGAGCGTGTACTGTATGCAGTATATGCTCACTGATTCACAGCTCACTCTGAGCTGTTAATCAATGAGTGCATACTATACAGTACATGCTCCTTGACAGCTCAGTTGGTGGCCAGCTGTAGTGGCAAGAGGAGGGCTGTGCTGGTCACCAGCTCGGGTTGGGACGGGGAGATGGGGTGGTGGGTCACTGCCTGCTGGGAGGGGCTTCACTAGCCCACCAGGGAAATTTATCTCATGTATTATACGGGCTAATGGGGGATTAGGGAAGGGGTCAACTAGCCCACCAAGGACAGGTTATGAATAAGTAACTGGAGGACATTGGGGATGGGAGGGGAGGGGAACCCTAGCCACCAGGGATAGGAATTATATCATTAAAATAGGGATCAGGGATTGAGGGAACCACTAGCCAACAGGGACAGAAATTATATTATTAAAAAGGGGATTAGAGGGTTGGCGACCGCTAGCCAACAGGGATGGGAGTTAAATTATTAAAATGAGAATGGGGATGGAGGGACCAGTAGCCACCAGGGATGACAATTATTTTATTAAAAATGGTTCGGGACTGGGGGGGACCACTAGCCAACAAAATGACAAAGTACATAATATTTTCAGTAAGTATAACAGTAAAATGGGTAGCATGCACTGCTATTGTATTGCATTGACTCTCCCTCCCACTAAAGCCATCCTGCTAAAAAAAAGATATAAAACACAAATACTCTATAACACCAATTGCCAGGGATGGGTTTGGTGCAAAAAATCTTCTGTCATTGAAAATTTATGAACTACAATACAAAGCAAAAAGGAATCCTTTTTTGTATTGTACAAGGGGATTTCTGTTATCTGAGTGTTGGGTTCTTTTTGACACCTGTAACTCCAGGTGCTTTGGAATTTTGGCTCAAATTAGGTAAAGAGGGAAGGTCCACAGATGTTTTTATGTTTGTTTATAAACACCTTTTGCCATTCAAAAGTTATGAACTACAATACAAATGAAAAAAAAAGAATAATTAGTTGTATTGTACAAGGGGATTTCTGGTATGTGTGCTTTTATTCTGACACCTGTAGCACCCAGGTGCTTTGTAATTTGGTGCTGAAATGTTCAGGGTGGACAGGGGAAGGTCCGAGATATGCCTTTTGCTGGCTTGATGCAGAAATCTTCAGCCATTCAAAAGTTATGCACTACAATACAAACGAAAAAAAGAATGCAAAAGAGGATTATTTTTTTGTTTGTTTGTATTGTAGTTCATAACTTTTGAATGGCTGAAGGTTTTTTTTGCACCAACCCAGCAAAAGGCACAACTGTGGACCTTCCCCTCTCTACCAAGAAAATTTCAGCCAAAACTTCTAAAGCACCTGGGTGCTACAAGTGTCAGAAGAACAGCACCAAATAGCAGAACTCCCATTGTACAGTACAAAAAAAGGATTCTTTTTTTGTTTCTATTGTAAGTCATAACTTTTGAATGGCAGAAGATGTGTGCACCAAAGTAGGAAAAGGCACATATGTGCATCCTCCCCTCCCTACCCTGAAATTTTCAGGCCAAAATTCCAAACCACCTGGGCACTACAGGTATCAGAAGAACCAGCAACAAATAGGAGAAATCCACTTCGACAATGCAAAAAATAGATTCTTTTTTCATTTGTGTTGTTGGTCATAACTTTGGCATGGCTGAGGATGGTTGTACCACCACAGCACAGGGCACATCTGTGGACCTTCCCCTGTCTACCCTAAAGATTTGAGCCAAAAATTCAGAAGCACCTGGGCACTGCAGGTGTCAGAATAATGGCACCAAATAGCAGAAATAGCCTTGTAAAATACAAAAGACAACTTAGGATACAATTATGCTATCTCAAACAGTAAGGACATTCTTTGCAAAAACTTTATTAATGTACTAGTTAGGGTCAAAGCAACAAAATTAGGGAAATGTGGTGTTAGGGTTCCCAACCTTAACACTCCATCCTGACCCTGCAGGCAGCAACAGCAAAAACACATTACCATTTCACCTCTCTTGCCTCTTCACAAATTAGGTGTGGGGTGTGCCTTGGGGCTGTCAACCCTAACAGTCACCCCATTCCATCAGTAAGTAAGCTGAGATGGGTACAGTATATGAGATTGGGGTGAGTGTTAGGGTTGACAACCCCAAGGCACACCTCACACCTGATTTGTTAAGAGGCAAGAGAGGTGAAACCATAATGGTTTTTCCTGTTGTTGCCTACAGGGTGGGGTGTTAGGGCTGGAAACCCTAACACCACATTTACCTACTTTGGCCACTTCAGCCCTAACTAGTGCATTAACAACGTTTTTGCAAAGAAGATAGATAGATAGATAGATAGATGTTAGGTGTGTGTGTGTGTGTACTGTGTGTATATATAATATTAGAGGCAAAAAACTCCATTTAATGCATTAGTTAGGGTTGTTCCACAGCGGCAAAAGTGAGGAAATTTGGTGTTAGGGTTGAAAACCCCCCTTGAACCCCCCGCCCACCCCCCAACCGGCATTGGGGTGTGCATTGAGGTCATCAGCCCTAACTCTCACCCCATCACATGTGTAAAACAGCAGAAGTATAGGAGGAATGGGGTGAGAGTTAGGACCGATGACCCCAATGCACACCCCAATGCAGGTTGGGGAGTGGGCTGGAGTCAAGGGGTTTTAACCCCAACACTCATTTCTCTCATGGTAGTGAACAACCCAACTAATGCATTAAATGGAGTTTTTCCTCTAATTCCTTCTTTTTGAGAATGATAATGAGAAATAGTGAATGTAATGCAGCGGCGGGAGCGCGGGGCCCCCCGCCATGTAATGCGGTGGTGGGATGGGCCCTGTGCTCCCACCACATGATGTCTTGTGGCATAGTAACAGGAACAGCATCATGAACAGAAGCGCTAACAGTGGCGCACATGGTAATGCAAGCGTGAATGAGAACAGAAAGGGTAATGCACACGGTGGCGTAGACGGGAACGGTCTGCCACGTGATGTGTTGTCACATAGTAACATGGTGCCTGCAAATGGAAATGTCAATGGGCATGGTAACGCAAAGTGAAACAGAAAGAGAAACAGTACTGTAGACACAAATGGCAAAAAATAACAGAAACGCAAGTGTAAATGAAAACGCAAAGGATAACGCACATGGTGGTGTAGACGTCAACGGTAAGTGAAACGGGTACGGAACCGCAAGTGGAAAGGGCAACGGTAACAGTAATGTAAGTGCACAGGCTGGTTTTCCCCAAAACCTGCATAGAGAAAGACAGTGAGTACAAAGAATGTATGCATAATAATAGGTATCGGAGCAGAAAATGAGGACTTGGAATACTAAATAGGTTATATCTCAGGAACCATAAGATATAGAAAAAAAATTTAAAAGTCATATGATTTATGACTGTCCTGGCTAGTTTCATACTTACCAACGAAAAGTCCATATCTCACACCGTTTCCGAGATACGGGCCCTTAAAGGTGCGGCAAACGCCATAATGTTATCCTATGGGGGAAAAAGAGAAGTTCGGAATGCCATAACTTTGCCTCCCTGTAATATTTTTTCACCAATCTACTGAAAGACACATCTGTGGGCTGTTGGCTGTCTTCCCTCCAAATTTCAGGAAAAAAGACCTAACCATTATTTTGCAGCAGGGTGCCAAAGGATTCCTGTAATGCGTTGGACGCCGTAATGTTATCCTATGGGAAAAAGCGTCAAATTTGGAGTGCCATAACTTTTCTGCAGTGTAATATTTTTTCAACATAACACTGAAAGGCACATCTGTGAGATGCCGGCTGCCTTCCCTTCAAATTTCAGCCTAAAACTCCCAACCGTTCTTTTGCAGCGCAGTGCCAAAGAATTGCTGTCATTTTCCCACAGACTAGAAAACTACTGTTGCCATTTGCGAAGGCTTTCGCAAAAAGAGCACGAAAGTACTTTGCGAAAGTACTTTTTCCAGAAATTTGAAAAACATATTTCTGGGGTGTTTTGCCCCAAAATAAAGACATGGCTAGCATCCTCAGGGTCCGACTAGGTGAATACAAAAAGAATTAGGTTGCTAGAGGGTCCCAAATTTAAATGCCAAGCATTTTTCTGATCACTAACTGAAAACAAAATGGCAGATTTGCGAAAGTAACAGGGCCATTTTTGCGAAAGTAAAAATGCATTTGCGAAAGTGTTGAACTTTTTGTTAACTTTTCCCATTGACTTACAATGGGAAATTGTTTTTTGAATAACTTTTGAACCGTTTAATATTTTTTCACCAAATCTTCAAAAGGCACATTGGGGACCCCGGCCGCACATTCCCTGAAGATTTCGGGCTGGTCACGCAAACCGCATGACCTGTAGGCACGAACAGAATTCGAAAAAAGCGTAAACGCAAGGCCAAGAATCATGCTTAATAACTCCAGCCGATATCCGACTGGTACAAACTTGTCAGATCCCAAGGCCTATGGTTCTTGATCAAGTATTCTAAATTTCAGGCAAATCCGTCAAATGGTTGCAAAGTTATTAAGGTGCAAAATTTGGGGTTTAACATAGAAATGGCTCCTCAACCCTAACTATGGTAGCACTACAGTGCTACCATAATATTTATATATATATATATATATATATAGACAGAGAGAGAAATACACACACACACACACACACACACACACACACACACATATACACACACACAATTTATTTTCATGTAATTTATTTTTCAAGCCCAAGTAGGACATACTGTATAAATAAGTTACTTTGAGAAATCCCGATCAGGTTTTTCACATTTTTGTGGAGAGGAAACACACCTAGAATTCCCTGGAAAAGTATAATTGTGACTCGGAATGTTCAGACCTAAGCTTATATTATCAAGCCCAACAAATAAAATTGCCTGGACTTGGGGTATGAATATTAAGAAGCCTGATACTATCAATAATGGTATTTCTATCTATCATGATTTTTTAAGAACCGAAATTTAGATATTCAGAAGCTTTTGTTCGACCCTCAACTTTACATTAGAAATTTTATTACTAAGATGGTAGTACTAAGCTGGCCTGCCAGCTCAGAGGAAGGGCATCCGTCTGGTTTGCCAATGAACCGGGTCCAGGAACAGACTCTGGACGTCAGAGGGCTGGCTGGGGAAAAGGCTTGAGCATCCTAGGGACTGCTCTCCTTCTCTGGGGGGATGGGGGGTTGTGTGTCCAGCATACAACGGAACCCCTAGTGGGGGCTGGGGGAGCCACAGTGCTGGCACCATATCAATGGGAGGGCGGGGTGGATGCTGGCCATCATTATACGTCCCTGCCCTGATACAGCATAAAAAAAATGCCAGCCCCGGAGCATGAAGCTCTGTTCCACCACTTCCACTGCCTACCACGTCTGCCAGGTTGGGCCCTGCTCCTGTGGCCCCACCCTGGGGGGGTAAGCCAGAGCAAGTTACCATTGACCTTGGGGGGTACCCACCTGGTGGCCCCACTCGGGGGGGGCAAGCCTGTGCATGGGGAGGTGGTGAAGGTGGGAGCTGAGTCCCAGCAGGGAGATCAGGGAGAAAAAAAAAAAGATGGTTGTACTAGCAGTACTTCAATGCATACAGATATTGAGCTTAATCAGTTACCTTGGTTGCATTCAAAAATCTGGCCTCAGTCTTAAAGGGAAATATTTTGGCCACAGACCCTGTTTTAATACAATTGTTTCAATAAAAGAATTTATCAATGGATTAATCTTATTTATAGTAATAGCATTCTATTTTTGAAGATTTTACCACACAATTTCAGGACCTCAGGCTTGTTTTCTGCACTATATTATTCTTGAATCTAAATTCAGGAGTTCAATTAAAATAGCAACATTTAAAGATAATCCTGATCAGTATAGAATGCTTAATTATGAGAATCTTCTAATAATAATTTAAACAGAAAAGAATCAGTAAACATTACAAATGCTTGATTGTATTTTTTCCTGCAAGGAAGCTATTATCCTAGATATAAAACATGAAAAATGGGAATGTATAAAACATATGAAAAATGAGAATGCAAATCTAATTTCTGATGATCCTCTGTTCAGCCAAACAACCTTTGTAACAAAGCCAATCTTAGAAACATAGAAACAGAAGTTGATGGCAGATAAGGACTGCAAGGCCCATCCAATCTGCTCATTTCTTTTTCTACTTTATGAATGTACCATCGGCCTTTGCTCTGTCACATTCATTTGTATTTCTCCCTTATGCCTATTCCATGCCTGTTTGAAGTCCTGCACTATATTCATATCCACCACTTCCTGAGGTAGGCCGTTCCATGCATCCACACCCTTTCTGTGAAAAAGGACTTCCTCACATTACCCCTTGATCGCCTCCTTCTAATCTCATGCTGTGTCCTCTTGTTCTGCTATTTTTCTTATATTAAAACATGTTAGACTCTTTCACCTTGCTAATGCCCTTAAGGTGTTTGAATGTTTCGTTCATATCACCTCTCTCCCTCCTTTGCTCTACGGTATATGTATATTGAGCTCTGTTAATCTGTCCTCATATGTTTTCTGATGCAGTCCCTGCTCCATTTTGATTGTCCTTCTCTGGACTGCCTCAATCTGGTTAATGTCCTTGTGAAGGTGTGGCCTCCAGTACTGCACACAGTACTCCAGATGGGGCCTAACCAGTGTCTTGTAAAGAGGGATTATTACCTCCCTCTTCTGACTTGTGATACCCCTACTAATACACCCCAACATCCCCCTAGCACTACCTAATGCTTTAGTGGTCTGCTTGGATGATTTCAGGTCATCGGTGATGATGGTGCCCAACTCTCTTTCTTCCCTTGTGACTGCCAGCAACTCCCCTCCCAGCCTATAGGTGGCTTCAGGGTTTCTCTTCCCTATGTGCATGATCTTGCACTTCTTTGCATTAAACCCTAGTTGCCACTCTTCTGACCATTTTGCTAGTTTATCCAGATCTCTTCTCATTCTACCCACCCCATCTGGATCATCTACTCTATTGCAGATCTTGGTGTCATCTGCAAACAGACAAACCTTACCCTCCATTCCATCTGCAATGTCACTGATGAAGATATTGAACTTTATGTTTCTGCTAAGAACAAACCAACCAGCAGAAAATGTTAAACTGGGAACGTTTTACTCCTGAAATACTTTTTAGAATGGTAAAGAAAGATAGTGATAGGTGCTGGAATTGATACAAGAATTAAAGACACCCCCGCACATATTTGGTGGGAAGACCTAAAACTGTGACCCTGGTGGGAATTTACTACTACTAAAATATCTAGGGCTAAGGGTTTTGTATTTCCCATATCAAGCACTAACTTACTTTATACCATTTCTTAGACTTTAGCATTACTAAACCTAAATATGAGATTTGTGTCTTAGCTAACATATCCACCAAACAGCTCGTTTCACAAAACTGGCGTGCAAGGAAATGAGTGAACATATTTAAGGAAGCTTTAATTGTGGAAAGACTAATGGATCATCTTTATATGGAAGCAGACTGGATAGATACCCTTTCAAGAATCCTGGCTAGTCTCTTACACCAGCCCTTAAAGATATGAAAGGTCTTCTTATTTTGAATGATTTATGTGCTTCTCCTATACCTTTTATTAATGTTGACCTTCCTAACTCTTTTTATTCACTCTTAGCTTAGAAATTAAATAAAAAAACAAGCTAAAAGTCAAAGAACCTTGGTGCGCAAGCACTGAGGCAAGGGTTACCCCAAAGGGCATTGGCCGGGAAGCCAAGTTTCAAAGAAATACAAAATCACACATACTCCCATAATGCAAAGCATCATGGGCTGTATATGCAAGTCACCACAAAATATTATGCTGGTTCAACTTTTAGCAGAAATGCAATGCATAGTACCTAAAGGCCTCTCACACAGTCTGCAAAGGATACCAACAGAAGACACAGAAATGAAATATTATATAAGGCCAATATAATACTAAATAACTTGGGAGGATACCCTGCAGAGTTCTTGTACTCCAAATTTGTATCTTTTTATATATTTCTTTAGTATCCATTCACTTATATTTTTATTTTTATTTATTTTCAGTTGTTACTGTTGTGAACAGTAGAGATTGTCTGCATTTCTGAAGGGTTGAGTTGACAGCAGATCCAGAACAAAACAGTTTATGAGCAGTTTTCTGACTGGACCACCTGCTTTTTAGTTGCTTTCTGTCATTTTTGTCATCTTTTTCCTGCTCCTCCAGTCCTCACTTCCCATTCTCCCTCCCTTTCTCCTTTTAGGAGATGAAAGATTGTGGAGATCAGTGAAACCCCTGCCATAGATCAGTTGGAGCAGCCCAGAGTGGGACTGAGTTATGAAGAGGTGGAGAGACAGAGCTGGGTGGTTAGTGATCAACTCCGCAATTACAGTATTCAGAAACTGCTTCCAAGAATTGTTACTGAGCTACTTTAATATTTGCTCTAATTATTGCACTCAACTGCTATGTGTATATATATATATATATATATATATATATATATATGCAAACTTACCAGAGAACTATCAGAAACTATCATGAAAATAATTTGGATTGGTGTGCTGGTGCTTTAGTAATGTGATAAGCCTATTGGGGTTTGAAGGATTGAAGCTGTGGCTGAAATATATTGTGATTAAGATATATATGAACTGGATGATAACTTGTTAAAAAATGTTATCAAGGTTTTCACATGCTATCCACATATCAGCATTTGCCATATAAGGTAAAAATCAGACCAGAAGCCTGGTTGGCGTGGTAACCAATGACGTTAGCAATAGTGGGCTACTTAAGTAGACCTACTTGTGCACAACCCTCAAAGGTAACAGTCCAGTGTGAAGATAGTTGCAGTGCTGTAGTGGTGAACAACTCAGTTCCAGAGCAGCTTGTTTTACAGCAAAAGCAATTGCCAGATACTGAAGGTTTTTAAATCCAGTTGGTGTGGAACCAGATTAGTCAAAAGATAAAGATAAAGCTCTGATTAACAAAGTTAGAGCCTGACTGCAACTGAATTGGTAAATCCAACTGAAGGAGTATAACTCCATAGCCAAACAGAAAGCCATGAAAATGTTTACTAAAATAGTGTGAAGCTGAGCTTGCTTTGGACACAGTGGAGTTATATAGCATCATCAGACCCTGGTGTAGCAGAGGAAGGCAAGTTCCTGTATTCTGTTTTACAGAAATTAGAAAAAAATACCAGAAACTATTAAAAGTAAGTGTATTTTTACAGATGATTCTAATAGTTTTAGAGGATTCATTGAATATAGGTAACAGTGATGGGAATCAATCATGGTATTTCTCTTTCAGTGACAGTATTTTAATTTATTACATTTTTTGAATATAAGTGAATCATTAATTGTATTGTTGAATTTAGCTAAACAGCTTAGAATCACAATCCTTTTAACTTTTAGTCCATATTTGTGTATCCAATTTAAAGATATAAAGAAATTATTGAAAGCTCCAGAAATTGTAGAATTAACTGATTAAAAGAAAATAAGGTAACTATATTATTTTAAAAACAGCTACATAATAATTACAATTCTTAAATTTTTTTTAATAAAAGTAGTGACTATTGCCACTAGAGGAGCTGAAGATAGAGACCCTGAGCTGATGCAACATCCAGAAGATGAACCTGACAAAGTGAATAATATTTCAGGGCCACCCTACAAAGAAAAAAAATGGTTCCTGAACAAAATAGTTTGATTAAGAAGGAAAAAGGAAAAATAAAGTACAGAAAGCACTGAAGTGGAAAACTGAAGCTGTTGCATGAAATTCTTTAAATAGACACTTAATTTAAGATAATCATTTTTTGATTACTCTCACCAAACAGGAGTAAGATATCAGCCAGTTTTTAGAAAGGTTAACTGAACTATCTAGTAATTTGGCTATTTATTGTGAATCCTGTTAAATAAGTCAGTACTTTATAACCTTAGGGAAATTCTCTATTTTGTATAAATATTATTACTCACTTTTTGAGTAAATTATTTATTGCACATAAAAGCAGATCTATCTTAATATTAAGGAAAGGAATATAAAATCCCATGAACTTTTGTTGTCATCTACTGAATTAGACAGGATAGAGTTTGGAAGTAGGAAAAGATTACAATCTAGGGATGGAAGAGAAGTAAAACAGAACATAGAACTGACAGTTAAACAGAAAGGAGGATATGGCACATCTTAAAATAGAAAATTGTATGGAAAAAACAACTTCTACTTCCATATTAATAAGGGATTTTCCTCAATTAGTAGCAAAACAAGCCTTATCTATTAAATTATCAGGTAATGGAGACAGGAAGAAAACACTGCCTGAATTAAATAAAAAGCAGTCAAGAACATGACCCTGAAATTTCAGAAATATTTGAAAACATAAATTATTCTTGTTTTGAATATGTACCCACTCCTACTGCTGATGGTCATCCAATTAAGTCTCTAGGAGAAAACAATATATGTCCATATCTCAGCAAATAAACACTCCAGTGTTTCACCCTCAGAATTTAGCAGAAGTAGTAAATGAGCTGAGAACTACGATTAGTGGGTTATAGGACCTCCTAAGAAATAATGATCAAGAAGGATGTAAGACAGATTCACCAAATTCTAAATTTTTGAACAATAATGATAACTCTATCTCCCATGAAGTAAGAAATATTTCTTCTCCCAAGTTCAGCTGGGAACCCTTTCCAGATAGAAGTAGTGGAGAAAGGGAAAGGCCAGACCAAATAAATAGACAATTTAATCATTGCTTTAGTGGGGCAAGGAATGATCCCGTAGCAACCACCTTATCTAAAGAATTATTAGACTACATAGAAAATCCCTTAAATGTAAGTGAAGTAATACTCAAAACATTATGGGTACTTAAAGAAGAAATTTTGTGACACAGCAAATCTCATGAAAAACCAGTATATAGTTAAGCGATTGCTAGAGAAATATCTAAAACAGAACTACATAGTAGATAAAAATGGTTCATTTATTAATAAAAATGCAGACGTAATTGAGGAAGAAGATGAAAACAGAAAGCAAATAAATGCATATAAGGCAACTTGCCTTCTCTGTTTGATAAATACTTAGCAATAAATATTCCTGATGCCCACAATAACAAGGATGAGAAATCAAAGCAAAGAAGTAAATGAAAAGGGGACCTGAAATACAAAATAAAGCAACTAAAGAAAAAAAGGAAAAAGAATCACACAAGAGGGGAAGAAAAAAAACGTGCTAGAACAGATGGAAGGGAAACTTTAAGGAAGCTCTATAGATCAGAATAGGGAGACTAATATGAATCAAGATGTACAACTATCCTCAGGAGTGCTCTTAGAACCAGAATTCATGTTACAATCGAAAGAAATTTCGAACATCAACTGGTATAGCCCAAAAAGAATTCTGAGTCATGTCAAATTAGCCCTGCAAAGGTCACTTTGTTAACATTAAACAGAATATGCAAAGACCAAAATGAAGCAAATGAAGCATTGATCAGAAAATTAATATTTTATTACATTTAGATATGAATGCTAATATTATTTTACAAGCAATAAGATCAACAGTTATCCCACATCAAATATTGCTTTTCCTCAGTTCTTATGAATCTGTTAAATTTGAAAAAAATAATGTTACATGGATTTACAGACAGTGTGGAACCCACAATACTGGTGGACACAATTACATCTGATTTAAAAAAAATAGTCTCAACAAAATACATTTAATCAGTTTTATAAAACTGAGCTAAGAGACGGGAATGCAAACAGACATAAATGAAACTAATGTATCATTGAAGGCAAAGGTAAAGTATCTGCTAAGAATCTTGGAATCATCAACATTTATTTTTTTACAGCACAAAGAATGAGAATGCAGGAGCAGAATAATATTAGGATAGTGTCAGTCTGCTTTCAGAATCTAGAACCACCAAAACAGATCTAAGAAAACAGAGATTACTTGAGTCAATTTGGATTGCAGCTAGAAAAACCTAGTTATGTACAAGTTGATAAGAGGACTGCAGAATTTATAGATAAAGATAATAAAGACTCGGTAATTAATAAAATTGATAGGGTAGTTCATTATCTACAGTCACAAGTTAGAGAAGTAGCAAAGCAAAACCATAGTCCAGTTTTGAAATCGCTTAGTAGTTTTGGCTGGTGTATACCACCAAGGGAGTCTACTGGAAAAACAAAAAAATCCATATGTGACTTTATTTCACATACATTACAAAATACCACTGTCATGGGATTCTGCGTATTGCATAAAAAATAGCAGAAGAATACACAAACTACCTGCAAATATATATATGTTTTTTAAATGTATGGTTTTCTAACCAAATACTAGAAAAAGCTGAATTTCTTGGCCAAATGGCTTTATATGTTCTTGACCTAGAAGAGGGTTTTTACCCCACACACACACAAGTAACACAACCTGAAAAGAGTATGCTAACTCAGCTGGTGTTTTGAAACAGACTAGATATGCATTATTATCAAATATTCAAAAGTGACCATTAAGCACTGGGGGTACTCTACGTCTACAACCATATGTTAATAACCATTTGAATATTATATCCTGGAACATAGAGGGTTATCTGCAAAACATTAAGATGTTCATTATATGGAATTTATTTACTAATTTGATACAGTAAGTCTGCAAGAAACCTGCTGGTCTGCAGCTACCCCAAGATTACCAGGATATGTGACATTCATTACTAAGGCCAAAAGATTATCAAAAAAAGGACACAATCAGGGACACTAGAGAGACAGCTTCCTGGCAGGAAACACCTCAAATAAACTCTCTACCTCAGAGCCACATTTTGGACTATATCTTGAGATAAAGTAAAATTTAGCTTTTTGAGTGACAGCATTTGACCTGGAATAGCTTTTGGCATAGAGGGATACTACCATTGCCATGGGGCATCCCAAAAATCAACATCAAGGACTGTTGAAAGACTCCCAGCCTAATAAGAGAAGGGCAGGCCTGTTGGTCCCTCTATCAGCACTGGAGCCAGCAACTCGACTACAGGGTCTGATCTACCATGGCAAGTTATATTGGAGTCCATGTTGGCCAAGAACTCCAAAGTAGAAAAGAATCTTTCTAAAGTTGAGTCTCATGATACTGCTATAATGTCCCTCATGGGGACAGTAGTGGATATAGATAAAAGAATGACTACAGCACTGAGTTGCCATGCTAACAAAGGAGAACAGCCAACTGAGAGGAAGATTGGAAGCCCTGGAGAATTAAAAGTGGGCCTTAGATTCATGGGTGTTCCCAAGGGTCCTAAGGGAACAACCCTGCTACACTTCCTGATTAGGACTGCAAAATAAACTTACCTTTCAAGAGGAATTTAAATGGGATTCTCTGAAAAAGATATACAGAGTGAATCTGTATGTAAGACCCAATTCATCTGCTCAACCACACACTATCCTGCTATGGACAGCAGGATCAGAGGTCTGGGACTAATTTTGTCAACTGCCAGTGTCTTGTTAGTCTGGCTGTTGCACTTTGAACTGTATGGAATTGTTTGGAATAGAACCTTTAGCATCTTTGCACAAAGAAACTGCATTTTTTGCACAATTGCTATATTCTGCCATTTGCTTTTATCCATAAATAAAGAGAAAACAATTAATGGAATAAGCGTTTGGACTACAATGCTTCTGCTCGTGCCACTGGGTTAACTCCTCATTTACAAAGGTAAACACCATCCTTATAGTTGCCAGTTCCCTTTATTGCATTCTGTTTAAACCCCTTAAATGGGCACTGTACACCCTTGGTTGCGGTCCTTTCTCTGTGACTGATCACCAGTGTCCAATACCTACTGGATATAAATGGCCAGGACATTAAAATATATCCAGACTTGTCCTTCTAGACTCATAACCAGTGGAAGAAGCCTGACACAGCCAGTCACCGGAATTTAGGCATTGTTCATTCCTTAATTCTCTCTGCTGAGCTCTGAATCATCTATTGGGGAAAGTCTCTGCAGGATATGGGCCAGTGGATGGAAGAAAGTGAGATTGAGTTTGCAGCCAGACCTGAGCACCAGGAGGCAGGTCAGTCAGAACTGGGCAAGGATTGAAACATGTGGCACTCTCCAACATATTGCTGTTTCAAGACATTAGAGACTGCAAAGTTGGGTAATGAAATGTTAAAGGGGGGATATGTTTATTACTTAAACATGTAATTAACCCCATAATGTTTAGTTTTCTGGAAGAACTCTTAGGCGATGACAAACTGTCCATTTTCACTGTGGTGTGATTTTTTTCTTTCTGCTATCTTAAAGCTCTCATATATAATCTTGGGTCCGATGCAGTCTCTGATAAAACAGACCCACCCAGTTCAGCATTTGATTGTTAGTACTAAATATTTTCACCATGTGATTATTTTGCCTTGTTTAGACTGCCCTATTTGGTATCTTTGCTGAACTTTATAAAGTTTAACAGCTGAATTTCATTTAAGAGTGTGGTTTCAGGGGAGGAGTGCTTTAGTATGGGTCACTATTAAATAAAGTCTACCTAATACTACTAACAGGTTAAATAGTGATCTTTTGATCATGTGTACTCCCTTCTGTTTATATTTTTCCCTTTCAGGTTATATCTACAGCCACTGAAGTGGCTGGCAATTGCCTTGGACTTTATAAAAAAAAAATATTTTGTATTCCCTCCAATCCTCTTGTATCAGATTACAAGGCACTATGCAATGTGTGTATTAATGATTCCTAAGGTGAAAGATATTCTCTGTTTTTTGTTTGTTTCTAAGTCATCCATGTATGAAGTTTGGATGTATCTCTATTTATGGAGAAATAAAGGAACACAATGTAAAAAGGACAAAATCAAATGGGCCTATTAACGACTGGTAAACTGCAGAAAGATATTAATGCTACAACATTGGAAACATATATGAATAACAGTTAACATTATAATTACAGAAAGAAATGTTAAAATTAGCAAATGAGCCTCTGGCTCAAAGGTTGTAAACCGATATATCAAATAAATAAATAAAAATAAATTTTGGTGAATTTATATATTCCCCCTTAGAACATATGTATAGATCATAACAACATTTGGTGTCACCCTGGAAAATTTATGAAAGCCATAAATATTCAGACTTTGATTTATTCTTGGTGGGGGATTTGGGAGTCACATCAAACAGCATATCAAAAATAGCAAAGGCAATTTAAGCCCAGCAATATGAGCACTGGGAAAGCAGTGACTGAAAATATCAGCGAGGTTTCAGAACAACAAAACCTTCATGTGGTGTATGGTGCATCTTCAAGTATGTATATTTAAGTAAGAGGGTGCGGGGTACGATGTCTCCGGGTTGTAAACTTTTGTGTGGTGTTCTTTTTTTTTTCGCTGTTCTGACACCTTGCTGAAGTTTTCGGTCGCTGTCTTTCCTGGCATTCATATTGCTGGGCTTAAACTGTCTTTGTTTTTGATACGCTGCTTTGACATGGAACTGGGGATTTGAATGCATGATTGCCAGGCAGCTAAAACAGAAGTATTAAATTTACCTGTAGACACAGATTCTGAATGTAAGATTAATATACTAAACAAGAATTTCACGAACATAAGAAATATAAAAGACACTAAACAAAATAATGCAGGGGTATTACCGAATTATCTTTGTCTTAGACTTAGATAGTGAAGGAGCTTGTTCTTACACTTCATTCAGTGGGTCATCTTTAATTGAACTCTTTTACACAAGTATTAATGCTCTAGGAAAAGTAGTAGATATAAAGGTAGAGCAACTCCCAGAATCCTCACATTTTCCACTTAAAGTAAAATTAAACTATTCAAAATCTGAAGCAGATTTGGTGAATATACACAGTGAATTCCACGATCTTGTTAATTGTAAAAAATAAAGTGGTTCTCAGAGAATAATGAAAACATGACAAATATATACAGAACCAAATACAATTAAAATACAATTACTGGAACACGTAGTTTCAATAAAGTCTCCAATTATGTTGTGAGAGAATCTTTTTGCATTTTTGGCTAATTTATTATGATTTCATATTTGTAACAATAAAAACAAGGAAAGTGATAAGTGGTTTAACTCAACCTGTAAATAAACAAACATGAATTTAACTAAAAAATGTGTCAGGTAAAAATTAATAAAACAAAAAGAAATCGTATAATATTGAACTTAGAAAGGAAAAAATACAATAATATCTTGCAGGAGGAAAAACTAAAACATTAAAAGAACTTATGAAAGAAACTTGGTAATACAGTGACAGAAAAAGAACAAAAGAGTTCTGGATATTGGTAGCTAAAGGGTGCAACTCTCATTCTAATTATCCTGAAACATGTGTTCAATCAGAACTGGGAAAACATTTTCTCAATGTTTACTATGATAATGAGGAAAAGCAAAGGTTAGATATTGCATTGAAATTAGGGCAAGAACTCAAATACACACATCATATGACTCTGCCTACTTATCACATTCTGGTTGAACATTGAAATTGAAATAAATGCCATCATTATTAATCTTGGAACCTTGGCATCTTGGCAGAAAATAAAGTACACCTATTCCTCCTAAACATACTTATAACCGCGGGGGAAAAACATAAACAGACTATGGTTAAAAACAAAGTCACACATTATTAAACAGTGGGAACACACAAAACTAGACTTATACAATATAAGCCCAACATCCTTGGAATGACTGAGACCTGGCTTAAACCCTCTGTCCCCAATTCAGCCTGTGTACTTACTGGGTATGAGTTCACACGACTGGACAGAGCTGGGAATAAAAGGGGGGGGTGGCATATTGATCTACTACAGGAGTCATTTGAAAATCTCCCTAGTTGCCCACCAACAATCCAGTGTGTCCCCCTGTGAGTTTCTGCATGTGCTACTCCTACTTGGGGACACAAAGAAACTGCATCTAGTGTGCACCTACAACCCTCCAAAGGGTGGACTGTCTGGATTAACTCACCTCATGGACTCAGTCGGTCCCAGGGTGGGGGAAAATAAACTTATTATCCTGGGTGATACTAACCTTAACTGGGATGGTGGTAATGTGAAGCATTTCGAGTCCCTACTCGCTAACCTTACCCTGACCCAACTTATCCAGGAGCCAACTAGGCGGTCGGCAAATGGGTCTTCCTGCACCCTTCTGGACTGGATCATGTCCAACCACCCAGACAGGATTTCATCTGCAGGCACGCTGTCTGACTCCATATCTGACCACTCTCCAGTCTTCTGCATATGGAAAATTCTCTCCCCCAAAATTCCTCACAAAACTACTACAGGTTTGACCCTGGGGGGGGTTCCTGGAGGACTTAAGGCTTACTGACTGGTCTGGGGTGCTTGGAGTCATTGACCCTTCAGTGGCTACCTCTCACTTCCTTACCACCTTTGGGGCCTACCAAGACAAACACGCCCCAAAGATCACCCGTAAGGAGGTCTGCAGATCTGCTACCCTCTGGCTAATGGGAGTCTCTTAGCCCAAATGCGGGAGAGAGAGATAGTGTTGGGCCCATTTCAAAGGTTCCAGTGATCCCACCATTTTTCAAAAATATAGACACCTTAGAAATAAGTGTAAAAAGGCCATTAGGGTTGTGAAGAGTGACTTTTGCAATACTGCTCTTCTCAGTACTGCCAGCGATCCTAGGAGGTTCTGGAGAAATATAAAAACCCTTGTCAGTGAGTCCTCCCATCCTGGGGTAAAGGACATGGTTATAAATGGGGTTTCCTGCAATAGTCCCCATACCATCGCTAACTCCCTAGATTCACACTTCTCTGACCTCTCGGCTTTCACTGCTCTCTTCCCAGCCGATGAGAGCTTGCTCCACCACCCCCCACTCAACAGGTGGATCTCCTTACTAGGCAAATGTTTTGCCTGAGGGCCGTGTCAGTCCCGGACACACAGAGATGCCTAGCAGGCCTCTTCCAGTACTCTAGCCCCAGCCTAGACAACCTGGAGCCCAAGCTTCTAAAGCTCGGTGCTGTACATATTGCCTCCCCAGTAGCCCACATCTTCAACTATCCCTTGGATAGGAGACCATACCCGATATCTGGAAAGAGGTGAGGATTGTCCCTGTTCTGAAGCAGGGCAATCCTAAATCACTGGATAACTACCGTCTGATTGCTATTGTCTCATCCCTTAGCAAGCTCCTTGAAAAGATAGTGGCTGAGCAGCTCTCGGAGTACATCTACTCCCATGAGCTGCTGTCCCCGGCCCAACACGGATTTTGAAAGGGGCATAGTACCGCCACAGCCTTGATCTCGGTAACATCAAGCATCAGAACAGCCATGGACCAGGGTAAACTCTCTGGTGCCATATTCATTGACTTGTCCAAGGCCTTCGACCTTGTTGATCATAAACTGCTTGGCTCACAGTTGTGGTCACTTGGCCTCTCCCCCCATGCTATGCAATGGTTTACGGGCTACCTGCATGGTTGAAAGCAATGGACCTGCTTCAATAAAATCCTCTCCGAGCACCTACCGGTGACCTCTGGAGTCCTCCAGGGTTCGGTACTGGGCCCCCTCCTGTTCTCCCTCTTTATCAATCAACTACCCAAGGTGACAACCAGCTGTAGTGCCACCCTGTACGCAGATGACTTGGTGATACTGGCTCACTCCCAGGATGCCACCACTCTAAACCAGTGCTTGTCCTATGACTTTAACAATATCTGGTCCTGGGTTACTAATCAAAAACTGGTCCTGAACCTGAAAAAAAACTCAGGCTATGCTCTTTGGCTCCAAGGCCAAAATCAAAGCCTCGTTGGCCTTGCTAAACATCACCAGTGTCAATGGACCCCCACTACCGGTAGTGACCTCTATCAAATACCTAGGGGTAACACTTGACCCCCAACTTGACATGGGGAGTCATATCCTTAATATCTGCAGGGCAGTGAACTGTAAACTAGGCCTGACCTACAGGGCCAAGTACAACCTTACACCGGCGGCCAGATTTGCCCTTGTGAGAGGATTACTTCTTCCCTCGCTCAGCTATGGTCTGCACCTATTTGCTCGCTCCCCAAAAACTCATCTCACTCGGAGGCACACGGCATATAACAGCATCTGCTGTTTCGCTCTGGCTGTCCCCATCTCACCCACCGATGTGAGCTATATGATCAACTTTGCTGGCTCTCCCCAGCCAGATACCTTGATTTCAGGGTTAGGTGCCTCTCGGGGAAAGTGATCAGAACTGGCATCCCCCAGGGGCTAGCCCTGCTTCTACCACAAATGGACGCTACCCCCTACCATCTTAGGTCCCAGACCTCGGGGATGCTCAAAGTCCCCTCCACCCGTACCCTCATGGGGGATCGGGACTTTGCCATAAGTGCACCCAGACTTTGGAACTCCCTCCCTGGTGACATCCGCTCGGCCCCCTCCTATCAGAGTTTTCGCAACTCCCTGTGGGGCTACCTGAAACTAGCCTCTGTGTGTGACTGCCCCAAGCCTCCCTAGGGGAATCCTAAACTATTTGTCATACTTGCCCCAAGATGCCTTTGCTGAAGCTGCTTGACACTTCTTATGGACCCCAATGATCTCATTAAACTCTTTTGGTTCCCTGGGTTTTTGATTGTTGGGCATACCTTTTTTTTGTCCACAGCATTGCACCTTGATGATAAGTAGGACTGTCCACTCCCATGCATCCTGGTCCTGCCTTAATCTATATGTCTTAATGCATGATGACTTTGTGGAAGTTTGTCTATGAACCTCCTTGCCTTGGGGTGCCAAACTATATCGTTATAAGTTTAAGTTATAAGTTATATTATGAGCTACCAGTCCTTTGGATAGTGTTCTACTCCTGTATGTTACTCTTATTAGTCAATGATGTACCTTATTTCCCATATGTCTCATTATATTTGTCATGATGTACTAGCAACCTTTATGTACAGTTATCTGTATCCCTTTGTTGTATTCTCCTGGGTCGTTCCTGAAAATAGGCATAATACTTGTCTAGTGTACTTACCCGGTAAACAAAAGCTAAATAAATAAATAAACATGGAGAAGTTTAAAGCAAAATTACAAATTTGGAAACTCAGCATCAGACTAGAGAAATCTTTGGCTTCTACATGTCATGAACTGAAGAGCTGATATAGTACCATACAAGCATTTGTCAATGCCGAATGTTCGCTTGCAGGTATTTGCAGTGGTATTTGGCACTTGGACATGGCTTAAAAAAATCAGTGACAAAGAAGTACAAGCATTTGTTAATGCCGAATGTTGCTTGATTCTATGTGCTGTTTAGGTATTTGGAAGTCATTGGAGTGCAAATATTGAAAATTCGCGAACTTACGAGCGAGCGTAGGAACCGTGCAACGCACGCTCGTAAAACAGTCATTTTTAGAATTTTTCACCACATTTTCAACACAGCATTTTAAGACCTCTGATCATGAACAGTGTCACTGTGATTTTCTTAATGTGTCCATACATTGAGTTCGCTTATTTGACTGCGCCATTATGCGCTACATAGGGTGGAAACACGCTTTGGGTGAGATGTGAAAATGACAGCTGTACTGCTCATAAGAAGGTGTGGTAAAATGGCAATGTTGAAAATCTGGAGTGAAAATATTGAAAATTCGCATAAACCTACAAGTATGCGTAGGAACTGCGCAGCGCCGCGCTGATAAAACAGTCATTTTTAAGAATTTTTTCACCAAATTTTCAACATAGCCATTTTAAGACCTCTGCTAATGAACAGTGTCACCGTGATTTTCTTAATGTGTCCCATACATTGATTTTGCACACCGACTGCGCCATTGTGCGCTACATGGGCGAAAACATGTTTTGGGCAGGATGTGAAAAATGACAGCTGTACTGCTCATAAGGAGGTGTGGTAAAATGCAATGGCCCAGATATTCAAAAGGGTTGCGCATGCACAAGTCCAACATTGCGCCATTCTGCGATACTCAGCAGGAGGCAGTTGCGCCACTGAAAACAGGTTAAGCAACAGCACAATGCAAATGAATGCATGCTCAACAGGAGGGGGAGGAACCATGCATAAACTGCACAACCCGATATTCAGTCGGGTTGTGCAGAGTTGTGCAGGCGCAACCCCCAACCTGCGCCTGCACAACTTTGAGCCAAAAAGGATCAAGTTGAGGGCCACCCACAGGTGAGCTGCTGTATTGCAGGACACAACACAGCAGCTGCCACCCATGGCTGGCCCCCAACTCAGTCCCTGTGTTCCCCACCAGTCGATTAGGCAGAATGTAAAGAACCCCCGCCCAAACATCTCATAATGCCCAATCGCGGGCAGAGCGTATCATGACAACCCCTCCCACCCAAACATCTCCTAATGCCCGATCGCTGGGCAGAATGTATCATGACAACCCCTAGTGCTCGATCCTCGGGCAGAGCGTCATGACAACCTCAGTGCCCGATCGCTGGCAGAATGAAAGACTTCAACCTCGGTCATATTTCGGTGGGTTCAGTGACCGCACGTCATTGCGGCAGAATGCATAGTGCGATACCCTCAAAGAGTCTTCTCGGTGTTCAGTGTTTGTTTTCGCTCACTTACGAAAGCCCCACCACCGCTTCCCCGCAGCCGAGCGGAAGTCAAGAGTCCCACCTACTCGTCGCTCATCGTCACCGACCGATCTGCAGTTGGACGTCATTGGTGAGCCAGAGCCACGGGCGCAGCCTATGAGAGTACATGACAGTCCAGATTTGTGAATGAACATCATTCACAAATCTGACTGTAGATGATGGCATGCACGCCTATTGGCTAGCTCTGCACCATACGGTAGCTCTCACCGGATAGCCAGTCGGCGAGCAGCGGGTGGCAGGCGGGTGGGATGCCGCCGCCGCCAGGGGGGCGGTGGTGGGTCGGGTGGGTGGGGTGGGGGGACACTAGACACCAGGGAGATGTTTGGGGGTTGTCACTGACATTCTGCCCGCGATCAGGGCATTACGGTCCACTGACCACCAGGGAGATATTTGGGTTGGGGGATCTTTACATTCTGCCCGCGATCGGGTATTGGGAGATGTTTGGGGGTTGTTATTATATACTGCCCGCTGATCGGGCATTGGGAGATGTTTGGGGGCGGGGTTGTTATTATATATACTGCCCGCGATCGGGCATTGGGAGATGTTTGGGGGTTGTCATTATACATACTGCCCGCGATCAGGCATTGGGAGATGTTTGGGGTTAGCCACGCTCTGCCCGCGATCGGGCTGCAGGTGCATCGGTCCCCGACGGCTGCTGCCTGGCAGGGCGGCCAGGCGCAAGTCCTCGGGGATCGGCGCACCTACATGCTAATGGCATGTAAATGGGGCCATAATCAGATGCAAATGGCCCCCCGCGCCTTGCATGAATTATGGCCCCATTTGCATGTCACCTTTTGAATATCTGAAATTTGTGCATGGCACAATGGTACTTGCGCCACCGCAAGTTTAATGCTCAACTCTGACAACTTGCGGTGGCGCAAGTTCCACTGCGCCATGCACAGTGGCTGTGGCTTGGGGGTGATATTCAAAGGAGTTGCTCAATAGCGCAACTCCTTTGAATATCACCCCGGCCACACCCCTGCGCAACTATTTTGAGCAGCGCAAGGGCTTGCACCTCAGAATGGTGCAGTTTGAATATCCAGGCCCATGTTGAAAATCTGGAGTGAAAATATTGAAAATTCGCGAACTTATGAGCCTGCGTAGGAACTGCGCAATGCATGCTCATAAAACAGTCAGTTTTTGGAATTTTTGCACCAAATTTTCAACATGGGGTTTTTGGGAACCCTTCTCATGAATGATGTCACTGTCATGGCGTTATTCAGGCCCGAAGGGTGATTTCATGCAGTGACTATGCAGTGACTGTGAAATCACCCTTCGGCCCGAATACTTCATGACAGTGACATAATTCATGAGAAGGTCCCAAAACCCCATGTTGAAAATTGTGCAAAATTCCAAAAATGCCTGAGTTATGCAATAAAGTTGAAAACCCCTATCTAGCCCATTATACAGCTTACCGGCATTTCCTCAGTTCGCGGTCGGCTTTGAAGAGTGCAGATGTGTTCCCGGTCCACCAATGATCATCGCGCCAAGCTCCGGAGGTAAGTATGGTGTGAGGGGGGAGTGTGGGGAGGAAAGGTGTGCAGTGGGTGGGTGCGGGTTGTGGGGGGGCTGGGAGAAGCGCCGTGGGTCCGTTTTTAATTTACAGGTTTTTTTTAAAAAAAAGATGATGTGGGACATTTGCCATGCTGGGGTGGGCTCCCAGCATGGCAGAAGGATGGCTGGGGGGGCCGTGGAGCTGACAGGGGATTGGGCACCCCCGTCAGCAGACAACGCGGGATGTTTGCCACGCTGGGGTGGGCTCCCAGCGTGGCAGAAGGATGGCTGGGGGTCCCCCACTGCTTTAGTTAGCGGATCTTTACAGAAAGAGCTTTTGGCTAATCGAATTTGCCTTTTACATGTATTTCTCTGGGCTTGGGAGTTGTTATAATCGGCCAGGAGCCCAGTGGTTTTGAAATGACATCACGTTTTGTCCCTGGCCCTAATCCATGTGAGTAGGTCTTTTGTGAGCCACTTTGTCTGAGATCCGTGGACCCGACGAGTGACACAGGGAGCATGGGTGTCTTGGAGCACACGAAAATGGTCCAGGAAATGGTCTAATGCCAACTGGGCATTAGCTGAAGTGTAGATGGGAGACCAGTCAGTCAGAGCGAGATCTTGTAAAAAATTTTCTTGATTAAAGTTAGCCAGGTTTCAGAAGGTGATAAGTTTTGGAGGTGGAGATGGCTTACTGGTAGCATGCCAGATGCAGTAGATTGGGGAGTGATCACTTATTGAGTCATCTAGGATCCCTGCACATGCTATACTATCCGGGCGGTTTGTGAGGACCCAGTCGATAAGAGTACTAGAACGAGGGGGGGGGAGCATGATCCTGGTAGGGTCAGTGATTAGTTGGTGGAGGTTTCGGCCTTGGACCATGGTATGAGAGGACTGGTTTGATTTGCTAGTCCAGTTCAGGTTCAGGTCCCCAAGTATGAGGACTTCATTTCGGCCAATGGTCTTATCCACCTGGGATAGCAGTTCTTCAAGCTCTACCACCAGCCGGAGGGTCATAGGCGCAGACCAAGTGAAGTTTCTTTGAGCCAAGCTGTAAGGTTGCATAGATCGCTTCACAGCAAGATAGGGGTAGGTTGGGCGTTATGGGATATTAACAAGTGAGGTTTATAGAAAATGGCAACCCCACCTCCCTGCTTTGATGAGGGCCTATCTTGCCGAATGAGGTTGTAGTTAGGTAGAGAGCAGAGTGGATCAGGGGTGGAGGGTTTTAACCAAGTTTCAGGTATGCAGAGGATATCTGGGTTATGTTGTACAACCCACGCTTCGAGTTCAGCCTTGTTGCAAAGCAGGCTCCTGATATTCAGGTGGGCAATGCGGAGGCCCTTTGTATCGTACCAGTTTACATCCTTATGTGATAAGTTACTTGCAGGCCCTGGGTTTTTCTCAATATCCTCGGCTAACATCAGGGTTAGACGTAACAGGTACCAGAGCTTGTGGTGGATATAAGGGGTGGACAGGGTTAGGTTAGGTAGTGGGGATTTGTTCAGAGTGTAGAATAAATGGTAGGTGAATTTATAATGAATGAGAAGATGAAAGGTAGCAGGAAGCAGGTGTAGTGGCATACGCATATAAGAAAGCCTAGAGTTGTCAGGGTAGGCATTATAATAATTACTGGATTTAGGGTAGTATAATATAGGGAGCCACATAAGGGTGGAAGCTGTAGAAGCTATTAAAAGTATGGCACAGGGAGTAATGGCCATATTTGGTTTTCTTAACAGTGTCATTTGAAAGTAGTATGTGAATTTATGGAAGTGATGTTTTCAAGGTTTTCAAATGTGGGCACCAGCAAATGTAAGCTATGATCAGGCGCCCTCTAGCAGTCAAAAGGTATAGGCTGCTAATGGAAAAGTGAGGAGATAATTAATTTTCTTTTCTTGTATGGACGTACTTATGGGCATGGTTATCACCCTATATAAGTGGAACCAGCCAAGGGTGGGAGTGGTGGGGAGGTGTGGAGCAGTCACGCAGCGACTGCGGGGTATCAGCGAGCAAGTTCAAATTGAATCAGTTTCTTAGGAGTAGTCCTCAGACTCGCTTGCACAAGGTAGAAAGTTCAGTTGAAAAATGTGCCTAGTGCGTGAGAAGCTGCTTGTCGGCTATGCGGTTAAAAGTTATGGCTTACACTTCACTAATTGGAGTGCCTGATGCTGGTTAGGGTTCCAAAGTCGGGGCCGAGGAGCGTATATCACAAATTGTACTGTAATCACTTTAAAACTACTGGGTCTGTACCACTTGCCAGCAGGTTACCTTTCTATATTACTTTTACAGTGCTGAGGCACTTTGGGATTACCGGCATGTTCTGCAGCCTTAGAAATAGAAGAAATAAATAATTTACAGTCTATTTAGTAGAAACAGCACTGAAATAAGCTTTAGATAAATTAGCAGCTGGTGCAAGTCCCTTTCGTTTCGGCAGTTGTTATTTGATTTTACACCGGGCAGAAGTCCAGTGGAAAAGGCACCAAAATTTCAAATCTGAGACAAAGGAAGGCCAGGCTAGGAGGCGCTGCAAGGGCTGATAAAAATTACCTTCAGTGGCTCAGGGACAGCGTTTGTCGGTCAGGGGAGCTCCAGGGCAAGTTGTGCCCTCCAGTAGCCGAGGCTTCAGCGGCTTGGGGACAGCATTCATCAGTCAGGGGAGCTCCAGGGCAAGGTCTCCTAATGTACCATCTGATTAGTCTTATAGACACTTTATAAAAAATGTTTTCATACACTGTATTACTAAAACTTCAAAGATGGGTAGAAGAAAATATTTCATATAAGACACACAATGGATTTAAAAAAAATTGTTCAGCCAAACAATAGTGCATGCTCTGAATTCATAAGTATGTAAAGATTAGAAAAGGTAAACTTTATTGCTGTTTCATTGATCTGAGAATGGCATTCCACAGTATTAGCCAGAAAACTTGACGGACTATAATATATGACCTTAGCTTAGATGGATTTCTGTTGGATGTGCTGATAAAAATCCATGAAAACACATAGTCAAATGTTCAATATAACTTGTCAGGTAATTTAAGTAATATATAAGAACTAATCTTGGAATCCACCAAGGTTGCATTTTAGCTCCCCTCCTTTTTAATCTTTACATAAATTATTTAATTAAACAACTTTATGAGGATGAGTTTCACTCTCCAAAAATCTTCAACAGGAAAGTTGCCCAGTTTGTGTATGTAGATGATATAGTTCTTGTGTCAACATCTATAATACACCTGCAAAGAAAGGTGAATAAATTCTCAAATCTCAGCAGATCTAGATTTCTTTAAAAAAAACAGACACATCCGCAATTATTAGTCTTTGGATCATCACATAAAAATAAAAACATTTTATATAAGTAAATAAAAAAAATTAAAACAGTTAACACATATAAATATTTGAGATTAACACATACAAGTAACTTAAAAATGAATTTTCATATAAATGCTATGAAACAAATTATTGACATTAAGAACGGAGTGAGGTGGTTCATGGAAACAGGGCAGTTAGTCAGTGGATGGATGTTTAGTGGTGATTAATGCCAAAATCAAAGCAGTAATATTATATACTTCAGAAATATGGGGATTTTCAAAGGCAGCACCTTTAAACATAATATTAAATAAGCTGTATATATATATCTTTTTGGACCACCAACTTGTTAAACCTAACTGTGTGCTAAATTGCATACTTAGACTTGAACTAGAACAATTCTCCCTGGAAACTTTGATAAGTGAGAGGACAGCCATTTTTATTTAGGATCTGCAGGTAATGAGAGAGAACAGATTACTGAGAATATGAATGGAAGAAGATATTGAATATTCTTCAAGAGGTTTTAATTATCCATATTTAAAGAGCACCAGAGGAAGAAGATGGCTGCCAGGCTGGGTGTGCTGTCCATCTGAATGTGTTGCTCTGATGAAATATTTCCCCTAGGAGAAGCCAGTGATTTATTTGTAATGCTGAAAGTTGATTTTATGTTGCCTGTTATTTTAGTTTAAATATTTTAAATCTTTGTTTCTTGGTTGCCAAATAAGTAAGCCAGGATTTTGAAAGTAGCCGGTTGGAGCACTAGTTGAGGGACTTAAAGTGAGTTAAGAGCAGGGCATTCGTTTTTTTTTAAATTTATATTATTAGTTTCAGTCTCAGTTTTTAAGTCCAGTTTGGTGCTGTTTTGTTATTTTAATTCCCTTACCTCAGTATTCTTTGTGTTGAAAGCAGAGTGTCATCAGGAGCCTGCTAACATCAGCCTTGACATCCGGGATTGACATGTGGAGGAATAGAGCAAAACATGAGCTGGAGGCAATCTGTGTTCCCCATGCCTAGAACTAGAACATTGTCAAAGTCTGGAGTTGCCAAGGATTGGGTCATTGTCTCCCTGAGACCCAGATCACCAGGTACAATAGTTAAGTAATTCCATGAGCTAATTAGTTCTGTTCGAGAACGGAACCATATTCCAGTGGGGATCCACCTGCCAGTGTTTGTTTTTCTGTCTTTGTCAACCTGACAGCAGTTGGTGATTATGGAATGCATAGAAAGACAGTCTAAAAGAGGGATCCATTTTTCAATTGCAGTTCACCTGGCTGGGTAACCAATAGTCTAAGCGGCTTGCATCAAGGGACTCCTGCTGCATGGTCGTGGGTAGTGAGAAAACCCATGGGTTCATGCTTTCTTTTTTTCCCATTGTTGATGTTAAGGCTGGATGCCCATTACTAACTCTGCAGTAGGAGATTAGTGTTAGTCTCCTCATCTGTGGGATTTTTAGAAACTTTCCCTTGTGAGAAGAAGGAAATCTTCAAGTCCTTCAATCTCAAATTCTATTACATTTGCACTTATTTCATATGTTGTGGACTTAACTAGACTTTCAAATTAAGAACTCACTGGTTTATGCTGGCACCTGATTGGACTTTATTCATTTATTTGTATTTATTCATTTAATCATCTCATGGAATAATTGTATTTACCTATTGCTACAAGAGAATGTTATTTATTATTCATTAGATTTTACTGGCTACTATGTGAACATGGGGTTCTCCGTGACTTAATTTAATCATTATGTATTGTTTCTGGGGGTGGGTTGGAGCTACATGAGTGTTGTGTTTGTTACCGGTATAAGCTGAGTGTGTGACCGACTGTGTTTACAGAATTAGGGTGAGTGGGAGGTTTTTAGCTTATATTTATAGCTTATATTTTCTGCTGTGATGTGGATATAGCCAGTGACAATATGAGTGTGGGTGCCAGTCCCCTCAAGATTAGCGACTCATTATCCCAGATACTGAATCTCCACCCCTTTGATGACCTTCCGCTGTCAGCAGTGACATATAGATGGTGCAGGGAGATGCGCATCATGAGGAGAAGGATTAGTAGGTGACGGGGTACATGGAGTGCTAATGGGGAGTGCAGTATTAGGGTGGTGCAGGCCAGGAGGCATATTGGGATGAAATGGGAGCTGGAGAGAGGTCTGATGTATCTGGTTCCTATACCCATGGCTCCTACCAGACAGAGTGGACAGATAACTGTTAGGCCAGCAGCCTCCACTCATCCCCTTTGGACAGTTCTTTGCGATGCCAGCTCAATCAGGAACAAGACTGCAGTTATAATGGACTTGATTTCCACGGTCGATCTGGTCTGCATTATGGACACCTGGCTGACTGATGATGCTGGTCCAGTTCTGGAGGTGTTGGTCCCAGCTGGGTACTCCCTGGTAAATTGCCTTAGAAGGGATCATGGGGTGAGGGAGTAGCCATCTGTTTTAGATCCAGCTTGAATCTGCAGTGTACCCAGTGGAGTCTACCTCATCATTTGAATGCATGGCCGAATGGGGGGGTTCAGGTGCAAGTTGCAGAATCCTTCTGGTGTACCGATATCTGGGGCACAAGAGGGAATTTCTGCAGGAAGTAGTGGACTTCAGCACCGAGAGAGTGTTGGAGTTGCCCAGATGGTTCAATCTCAGCAATTTCTTTTTTTTTTTTTTTTTTTTTCTTTTCGGCTTTATCCCTCCTTACTGCCTCCAGTGCCCCCTCCTTCCGTCCACTCGTGTCCTGCCCCGGGTCATCCTCGGGATCTGCCCCTAGAGTGCCCTACCTTCTCCCACATTGGGGTTTGTCCATTGGTGGTCCGGGTGGGCTAAGGTGGGCTTCATCTAGGTCTTGCGGAGGGTATTTCCTGGTTTTCTCCCCTTACGTCCCGCCCTGGCTCCGGCAGGACGTGCGTCCTGATGGCAGCGTGCCCGCCGCTAGCCCTCAGCACCCAGCGTCTCCCCTCCCGACTCCGACAAAGCGGAGCCGCCTTCATCCTCTCTTGGTCGGTTGCTTCCACCGGCCGTGAGAGCGATGTAGACCACGAGTATTTCCGTGTTCATAGGATTCCCACCCCTGAGAGAGCATCCATTGGGACGCTCAATCCTCCCTCCCCCTACCGACCCCCAGCGACCCGAGTCCATTCCCGAACCCGGGTCGCCGGCGTAGCGCGAGGTGTGGTGTCCAGCGCCTCAACCCTCAGCACCACCAGGCCGGCTAAATCTCAGCAATTTCAATGCTTGGATTGACTATGGACTCTTGCAATTTGGGCAAGACTTCCTCCAGATAATGGTTCTCTGGGCCTTGCACAAGTTGTTACTACTGTGACCCACAGACATGGTCACACCTTGGACCTGGTAATCTCTTGTTTGGGGCCCTTCTTAGCTGTCTGCCCCTGTGGAGATGGTCCATTACCACCCTTTAAAGGGCTTGTTCCTAGTTGGACTTCTAGTGATAATGGACCTCTTGGGTGCAACAGCTACTTGTGAGGAGGGTATAGGAGAGGTGGTGGCAGCCTATAACAGGGACATCTCTACAGCTCTCAACACTATTTTATCTGTTAGTGTAAAACCCAAGTCTTCTTGCTTGAGATCCCCATGGTTTGATGGAGAGCTCAAGGTGATGAAGACCATGGATTGGAGGTTAGAGCGAAATAAGCCAGCTCAGCTCTTCCAGATGGTATAGATAGGTTATTTCATCCTGCCTGTCTCCAGCCAGTTAGAGCTATGTCAGCTGCTACATGTGAGGCATTCATTCTGTTCTTCTCTGACAGAGTGTCCTCTGTTCAGTCAGGGATCTCTCCAGCAGGGCCACTGTGGCCCTGCAGTGGTGGGCTGGTTGTCAAAAGCAGCAATCCACCTGTTAGAGTGAATTTCGATCAGTGGGGGTGGAAGAAGTGAGGGAGGTAACTTCGAAGCTGTGACCAACGTGCTGTGAACTGGACTGGGCCCAATACATTTCTTAGTGGGCTGTGTAGAATCCGTAGGTCCGGTGTTCACTGAGATTGTCCAGTGCTTGCTTCTGGAGGGGGTGTTCCCTAGTGCCTTGTTGAGATTGTCTGTGCTTGCTTTTGGATGGATGTTCCCTAGTGCCTTGAAAGAGGTGTTGGTGAAGCCCCTGCTGAAGAAACTCTCTCTTAACCTGGACTGCTTAGCAAACTATAGACCTGTCTCAAACCTTCCTGTTCTTGGTAAGACTATTGAGAAAATTTTGGCTCTGCAGCTCTAGACACACCTCTCTATCTTTGACGTCTATGAGCCCCTTCAGTCAGGATTTAGGGTGAGGTACAGTATAGAAACTGCGTTAGTCAGAGTGCTAAATTATCTCCTCAGGGCGAGGGATAGAGGCGAATGGTCAATTCTCATTCTACTCGATCTCTCTTCAGCATTTGATATTGTGAACCATAGTGTGTTGCTGGATCATCTTAGGGAGTTCTGCAGACTCAACAGTATTGTCAAGTGGTTTGAGTCCGTTCTTACAGATAGGAAGCAGAAGGTTGTTGTGGGAAATTATTCCTCCAGCTGAAAGCCCCTATCTTGCAAATTTCTTCGGGGCTCGATCCTCTCACTTATGCTGTTTGCAGTGTGCATGCTGCCCCTGTGTGACATCATTAGATATTACAGCATTGGGTTTCATTGCAATGCAGATGACACCCAGCTGTATTTGTCATTTGCACCCGATACATAAAATGTGGTACCCATGCTGAATTCCTACATGACCAAGGTCCAAGACTGGATGTCCTCTAGCTGGATGAGTTTTAACCCAAACAAGATGAAAGTTCTCATAACTGAGCCTATTGATCAGTGAGATGTATAGACAATTGCCGTGGTGGCTGGGCTGATGCTGAGATCCTGTCCTGTTATTGTCTCTTCCAAGGCAAAGAATCAGGTTAAGATCAAGTTGTCCTTCCCTAGCAGACTGAGATCACACCAGGTATGGACCATGCTTACCACCACCTCGTCAACTTGGAAAGTGATCTTAATACTACTCCTCCTATCAGGGAATGTGCATCCAAATCCTGGCCCCGCAACGCCCACCTGGCCCAGTGTGTGTGTAAGGGTCTGAATATTGCTGCCATGAATATATGCAGCCTCCCTGCCAAATCTGAGCAATTCCAGGCTTGAATGGCCCTCCACAACTCTGACATTGCCTGCCTGAGACTTGGCTAACAAGCAAGACAAAAAGTAATGAGATCTCACTGCCAGGCTACCAAGCCTTCCAGCTTGACAGGAGGGGCAAGAAAGGAGGCAGCTGCCTAATCTATACCAGGGACTCTCTTCACTGTACTGTCCTACCCATAACAGTTGTGGATGATGACCACGAACTCCTAGCCATGAGAGCTCAGATTGGACTGCATGGCAAGACCCTAGTCATCGCATTGGTCTTCCTACCCCCAAGAAAGCCTGTGGTGGCCTCCCAAAGATGCTGGAGACAGTGGCATCTCTAAACAAAGACTGTGAACTCATCATAATTGGAGACTTCAGTATAAATTGGGACAGCAAAGATTAGAAACCCCCCCCCGAGGGATGCTGCGGGCAACTCATACCTCTCATAGCTAGTCAAAGAACCAACAAGCCTGAACTACAAAACAGACAACAACACCTTCATTGACTGGATCCTCACCAACACCTCCTCCTAGCTATCAGAGGTCACTGTGCTGCCTGACACCCTGAGCAACCACTCCCCAATCACCTTCAGATGGTCCAACAAATTCAAAAACAACCCATTCATCACAATTGATAGCAGGATCCCAAGAAAAGGTCAGCTAGGGTCTCTCAAAGCTGCCCTCTCCCTCTTTGACTGTTCTCCCATTGAGGCATTGCCAGACTTGGACCTTGCACTAAAGTTCTTCATCAATGGATTCAACCAGATCTGTGACACTTTTGCCCTGGTAAAAAGGAGGAAAGTCTGTGGAAGCAACAATGGCTGGATCATGGGGGAGCTCCTTGCCCTGATGTGTGAAAGGTACAACCTCTGGTCTAAAGCCAGGGCCTCTGGTAACAAGCATGACTACCAGGCCTATAGGGCCTCCAGAAACTGATGCAGGAGGCTCATAAGACAAGCCAAGATGTCTTTGGAACAGCAGAGACTTAGAGGGGACCTTTTGTTTACATAGGCTATTAATCATGATATACATTTAACAGTAGAATGTGGACTAGACTTTAAGCAAGTTTCAGTTAACGCTAGAGACCATCCGCTTCAACTAGTGAGAAGTAAATTTAGTTTAAAAAAAAGGGCCTACTATTTCTCTGAAAGAACTGTTGGGCTCTGTAATAGGTTGCCATTAACAGTTAATTATCAGTCAAAATAAAAACACATTCAAAAATAGGCAGGATAGTTTTTTGAGTTCAAGAAAACATCTGACTTATTATGTGTAATTTAAGCAATGTGATTGCTCCTTTCTGTTCTTAGTATGATCCTTAGTATGATCCAAAGCAAGGTATCACAAGGAGCAGCTAGTAATAGCTGGGGAGATGGCAAGAGGTTCTGGGAGAGTATCAAAAATCTACTCGAGCAAGATGAAAAAATACACCCTCAGCAGCTCCTTAAAAAGGGCACTCTCTCATCAGACCCACTCAAAATAGCAGAGTCTTTCAACTCTGCCTTTACTGACCTCAGTGCAGTCCTGCCCCCCCCCCCACCTACCTTCACCCCTCGGGTGCACTCCAGGAAGCCAACACATCCACTCCCTCCCAAATTTTTACTTCAGGAGGGTGACAGCCAAGGAGGCCTTGACATATGTAAAAAAAGTATTCGAAAAACCAGAATGGGGAGTGATGGAGAGAATATGAAACTGGTTTCCCCTCACACTAGATGAACTCATCATTTCCAATACCAAGCAATTCAACAAATCGCTCACACTAGTAAAATTCCTGGAAGTCTGGAAACAAGCATTGGTAACCCCCGTCCACAAGAGTGGGAATACTGTAGATCCTGTATTGCCAGTTATAGACCCATGTCCATCCTCTCCCCCCATCAGAGGTGCTGGAAAAGAATGTAGCGGACCAACTCACCGAATACCTCAATAAATATCAACTTCTGTGCCCCAGCCAACATGGTTTCAGACAGAACCATAGCACTTCCACTGCTCTGATAGAGTAAACTGAATGCGTAAACGAAGCAATGGATGAAGGAAAATTGGTCGGTCTGTGTTTATAGATTTAACAAAGGCCTTCGACACGGTTAACCACGCCCTCCTCCTGACGCAGCTGCAGAATCTGGGGGCGGCTGCCAATGCTGCACAATGGTTCCGGGACTACCTGACCAGCAGGACTCAGTGGGTTAGAACTGGCCAAACAGTATCAGGATCCAGAGACATCATACTAGGAGTCCCCCAAGGGTCGATCCTGGGACCATTGCTTTTCAGTATATTTTTAAATTACCTTCCTAAGGCCTGTGACACCAAAATTTTCCTCTATGCCGATGATGAAGACATGCTCAACAGCAAACCAGTGAACTGAGACTCTTCAATCTGAACTGCAGACATCCTTCCATCTGCTCAAGGATTGGTTCAGCAGACACAAGCTTTTGCTAAATTATAAAAAAACAAAAACAAGATAATGCTCCTCTCCTGCCCACAACTCAAAAAAAGGTTCCCTGCCCTCTCCATCTCAAACAATGTCCAGGCACTACTGGAGCAAGTGCACTCATTCAAGTACCTGGGGATCACCCTCGACAACACTCTCTCATTCATCCAACACATTGACCAGGTGGTTAAGGCAGTCAGCTACAAGCTGGGAGTGCTCTACAGACACAGGAAGTACCTCACGCCAGACAACCTCCACCTAGCAGTTTCTAGCTCTATACTAACAACCATCGACTATGGTCTGGTAATCTATGGAGGAGCCATGGACATGGTGCTAAAGAGGGTACAGACAGCCCTAAACAAGGTGTGTACTTATCCTCTCCACAGACCGCCTCACTCACACCTGTTCACTCTATAAGCAGACAAACCCGCTACTGCTAGATTGTAGAATTAAATTCCAAACCTGCCTGGCATCACAGTGTAGGATTTCCTTAGTACACACAAGATCAAAATAGATAATCTTTAAGTGACAAAGGGAGCTGGAGACTGGGCAGGTACAGGGAGACTCCACCAGTCAGCTGGGCTTAAACAGGTGCCGAAAGGGGCTAGATCAGAGTGGAAATTCAGGACAAGCCCCCTCCAGGTGTGTTAATGTCAAGTTAGAGGAAGGTAAGGAGCAGCCTTGAGCAAGAGGCCTTGTTAGGCAGTGGGTAGGTCAGGGGGACAAGGCGTGCAAAAGGAGGGCTAGAGGTCCACAACTGTTTAGAAGATGATGGAGAAGGGGAGGGAATGTAGCAATGGGAATGGGAGGCTGGTCTGGGTGGTATAGAACAAACCTGGTCTTGGGGGGGGGGGAGACCCTGAAGGCAAATTCGGTGGCCCACAGACACATAAAGTATCAAACACAAGATCTGTTGTTTGTATTTCTGACTTGTGTTTTGCATTTTATGTGTCTGTATTTTATCTTTGCATGACGTGGAACCTTTGTAAAAGAGCTCATACTCAAAGGTTGTTTCAGAATCTAGAAATAAATAAAATAAATAAATAAGAATCTGGGTGTGATCCTGGACAGCAGTCTGACACTAGAGGCTCGGGTATCAACTGTTGTCCAGAATGCTTTCTAGCACCTGAGAAACATCGCCTAGATCAAATCTTTCATTCCACCTGATGACCTGCCCACACTAGTACATGCTTTTGTGACCTCCAGACTTGACTATTGCAAGGTTCTGTACCTCAAGGTGAATGGAGATGTCCTGCACTGCCTGCAGCTGGTACAGACTGTAGCAGCCAGGTTGCTGACAGGCCTGTCTAGGTCCTGCTATGTGACTCCCCCCCCCCCCGCGTAGTCTGCACTGGCTGCTGGTGAGGTGGCAAATCACCTTCAAGGTCTGTCTGCTGACCTACAAAGCTCTGCATAGATAGGACTCTAGCTGTCTGTGTGATATCCTGACCCTTCAACGCCCCTTTCATCCTCTACGGTCCTCTGAGGAGGACCTCCTGGTGGTTCCCAGGGCCAGGCTTAAAATCATCAGGGGACTGAGCCTTTGAAGTAGCAGGCCCAGCACTGTGGAACTCCCTTCCCAGGTCTCTGAAGAAGACTTCCTCAGTGGAGACCTTTAAGTCCCACCTTTTTAAGGAGGCATTTTACCTTTAATCAAGTTGCTCACTGGCTGGCTTTTTTTACAGAATGTATAATTACTTATTATTTTTATTAAATTGAATGTTTTATTTCTGACAGTGTTATTTATGTCTATGTTATGTTGGTGTAAATGGTAATTTGTACAGTGCTGTGAGCCCCCAGGAATGGACACTTGAAAAATAAAGGTTTACTTACTTACTTAAAATTCATGATAGCTGGGGAGTCACATGATGTCTCGGAGCTGAATGGTCACACGGTAATTGCGCTCCTGATCCCCCCCCCCCCCACCTAATCTCTGGTTTTATTTCATGGTAGCAGCAGTTATCTTTTTAAAAAGTTGTTATATCATACCTGCATAGCACATTGGTTGTTTATTTGTCCTGGTCAGTTGATTTGTTCTTTCGGGATGGACATCGAAATGCGGCAGGCCTTGTTGACCCACACACCCCCTACCACACTGGAGAAAGGTAGTAAGAAGGCCAAGCAAGGGGTCCTATCCTCTAAAGCCTTGGGCTGCAGAGCCTCAATCCTCTCCACTTTCTGAAACATGATTTCTCACGGAGATGCAATCCCTAAAGGATCTCATGCAGTCCATGTCGGGGGAGCTCAAATCCCTGTGTGTTGACTTAGCTTCTGCCAGTCGAAGGATCGGGGATACTGAAGCCCAGGTTTCTTCACTGGAAGGATGGAAGGACTGAAAGGAAACCCAAGTGTCTGTGTTGCGATAACAGATTGCAAAAATGAAAGGCAAGCTTGAGGACTTAGAGGGCAGAAGCAGGCGCAACAACCTGCTAATATTCGGGCTCCCTGAGGATGCAGAAGCTTCTACCCCCATTTTGTTTATGCAGAAAGTCTTCGACAAAATAGTAGGTCCTTCCCCCAATTATGCCTGTTATGTTATAGAAAGAGCACACTGCTCCTTGAGGGCCAAACCACTCCAGGGGTCTCCTTCTAGGCCCTTGATTGTGAAGTTTCTTAACTACCTTGACAAACAATATATTTTACAAAAATGCAGGGACTTAAAGGAGATCCTTTGGGAGGGTCAACACATTCGTATTTCTTAAGACCTCCCGGCTTCAGTGTGGCAAAAGCAGGCCTCTTTTCGCCCGGTGGTTGTTAAGCTTCTAGCTGCTTCAATTAAATTTAAAATGTTATACCTAGCAAAGTTGCAGGTCTTCTGTAAAGAAAGATGGCATGCATTTGAGAGTGTATTTCAATTTATTACAGTTCTGTTTCAAGTCTGGGAGAGATTTGGGGGGTTCCAGGTTTCAAGACTCAAGACAAGTCACTGCTTCTTTTATCTTTTTCTTTATTAGGGTTGTGGGGGGGAGGAGGTGAGATCTGATGGTGGATCTGGGGTTTTATTCCTTTGGATTCATGTGCTCAGTCAGGTATAGCAATCACCGGAAACAGGTCAACAATAGCTAGTTCAGTGAAACTGGCCTCATGGAACATCAAAGGAGTGAGGTCAACTCTTAAGAGGATGCAGATCCTTAAACATCTGCAGCAGTCTCACTGTCAGATCACCTTTCTACAGGAGACACATCTAATGGCAACTGAGCTGACTCTGTCCCGTAGACTCTTCGTGGGGCAGGTTTATGGAGCTGAGAGCACTTCTGCTAGTAGGGGAGTAATGATTCTGTTCTCCCAGGGAACCCCTTTTCAATGTCAACATCAAATCATAGATCCAGAAGATATGTTTATTTTTATAAAAGGGGTGTTAGACCGAACTGAACTTATACTTGGCTCGGTTTATGGTCCCAATCAGGCTGATCCTTCATTTTTTATCAACCTAGTGGACCAACTTTTGAGACTCCCCCCACTCCCAATAACTTTAGGAAGTGACTGGATCATAGTAGTGTCTCTGGATCTTGATAAATCTGGAATGGGATGGCATGGGTTAACTGCAGAGCAACGGGCAATACGGGACATGATAGCAACGCTAGGGCTTTGTGACCCATGGCGATTGCTACACCCACAAGACAGGTCTTACACATTTCATTCCCCAGTCCATGGTTCCTTTTCCAGATTGGACTACATACTGATTAGCTTCTCCCTTTCTCGGGGATCATACAAGGAGAGATTGGCTCCAAAGTCCTTTTGGATCATTCAGTGATGTGGCTCTCCATGCTTATCAACCCCAATCTGGAAAAGGACACCATTTGGAAACTGAATAACCAACTGCTCGCAGATATAGACTGTGTTGCCCACATTAAGGAACATATCGCTTTATTTAAACAGCAAAATTTGGGTTCAGTAGCAAAGGTGGATTTGGAATGGGCTGCATGTAAGTGTTTTATAAGGGGTGAGTTCATCTGCCAAGCATCCAAATGTAAAAAGATCCACAGTCTGAAAGTGGAAAGACTCCTCCAGCAGATCAATACTATAGAGAGAGGGTTATCTTCTCAAACAGATGAGGGACTTAGCAATATTGCAGGATGGTTATGCTAATTTAATGAAAGACAAAGCCCAGTATGTAATATTAAAAACCAAAGCCAACTACTGTATGTGGATAGGGAGAAAGGACGGGCAGATTACTGGCCATCAGACTGCAGCAAGCAGAGTCCTCCAGGTTGGTTGAGGTAATCAGGACTCAGGACGGGACTATGCTATCCCATCCCCGTGAAATTGCCCAAGAATTTGCCTCTTATTATGCCGACCTCTATGGGGCTCGATCCCCTGGTGAGCCTAGTCCTGATATCGCCATCTTCTAGGGTGCGATCTTCCGAGGCTGTCGCCAGAACACACTATGTTCCTGTCCCAACCGATATTCAAAGTCAAAATTCAACAAGCTATTTCTAGTCTAGCAGCAGATAAATCTCCTGGCGCTGACGGCTTCTCCCCTAATTTTTATAAACTTTTTGCAACCCAATTATCCCCGATTCTCTCCCACTTTTATACCTATATATCTATTTATTTGTATTTAGTTTTTGTTGACCGGGTAAGTGCACTGGACAAATCCTACCTATTTTCAGGCACGACCTGGGGGAGGGGGATACAGATGACTGCCAACTGACATTGAACCAGATTAAGCTATTGGTGGTATTTTTAGTGAATGAGGGAAATTTGGCCAGGACACCGGGGAAATTCCCCTACTCTTTTCGATAAGTGCCATGGGATCTTTAACATCCACCTGACCTGCCACCAATCCAGGCAGATGGGACCTTGGTTTAACGTCTCATCCGAAAGAAGGCACCTCAGAAATGCAGCACCCCTCTCATGCTGCACTACAGTGTCAGTACTGGGATATTAACCCAAGTGCCAGATGTGGGAACTGAACCCACAGCCCTCTGATCTCCCAGCCTCATAGGTGAGTGTGCTACCTACTGAGCCACTGACACTATATATGAATCTGGTTTCTCTGATCCTTATTTCCTAGAGATCCTCATAGTGGTCCCTCCTGAAGCCAGGTACAGGCCCATCTCGATGATTAACTGTGATGTCAGGATTTTAGCAAGAATCTTGGTGACACAGATACTTCAGGTTTGGAAAACTCTCCTGTCCTGGGACCAGGTGGGGTTTTTACCCAACAGAGCATCCCTGGATCATTTCCAGAAACTATCCTACATTCTCTCCGCATCCAGGGAGGCGGCCGAACCCATGGCGTAGATCTCCCTGGATGCAGAGAAAGCCTTTGATAGGGTAGATTGGAGATTCCTGTTTAAAACCCTAGAGATGATGGGGTTCCCATAAGCTTTTGCCAGGTGGATACGGAGTTTATATTCCTCTCCCTCAGCAAAGGTGTATTGTAATGGGGTTCTTTCCACGTCTTTCTCTCCGGGATCTGGAACTAGGAAGGGCTGTCCCCTGTCCCCTCTCCTTTTTAATTTATATTTAGAACCCTTTCTCTGGAATATGCACATGTCCTGGGCAATAATGGGAGTCTCTTTAGGCCCTGTGCAATTTTTAATGTCCATGTATGCGGACGACATCCTGCTCTGCCTCACCAAACCAGAGATCTATCTCCGGCTGTGCTGTAAGTCATTGAGCAGTTTGGTACTTACTGACATTACAAGCTTAACATTAGTAAAACTGAGGTTTCCCCCCTTACAGCGACAGTTAACAAGCAGTTAGTGACATCCTTAGGCCTTGTCTGGTCCCCCACGTCTCTCAAATATCTCAGCCTTCACCTGGCCAAAGATCCCTCTATGATTGTCAAGCTTAACCCGGAGGATCTACTCTCTAAAATTACACGGGATCTGCAAAGATGGCCGCTGCTCCTTCTCTCATGGTGGGGTCGCATTTCAATCATTAAAATGAATGTCCTTCCAAGGCTGTTCTACCCCCTTCATATGTTAATTATCTGGCTCCCGTTGCGTTGGTTTCACAAAGTTCACCAAATCATTACTGACTTCATATGGTTGGGTAAATCCCCTCGATGAGCTTATAAAAAACTGACTGCTCCTAAACTACTAGGAGGTGTTAGAGTCCCTAAATTCCTGCTCTACTACTTTTATTTACTCAGTAAATTGTTTCAATGGTTTCTCCCCCCTCTCAAGAGCCTCCCATGGGCTACAGGCCACCTTGGTTAGACTTGGAGATGTATCTACTGCATAGTAGCAGCCTTACTGTCTCCTCTTTGTCTTTCCTTGCGTGGACCAATGTTCCTCTCCTGTTCAAAGAGTCGGTGATTGGAACTGCCCTGTGGGTTTATGCACAGTTTTGGTCTGTGATCAAGTCCCCTTTCACCAGGGATGTTTCCCAACCTATAGTAGGTAACTTGAATCTAAAAATTGATAGCCTCCCCATTAAAGAATGTTGGCTCCCACAGCTTAAAACTTTAGTGGTCTGGGAATTATTGGTGGATGGTGCCCTGCAACCCTCTGAGGCTGTACTCAGGCAGCTGGGCCTAGGTAATAAATGTATTTTTAAGATGTTTCAGCTTTGCCACACATTGCTCAAATGGTTTGGCCAAGGTCTGTGGACCACCAATCAATCTAGTTTTTTGGGATTCCACTATACCATTGTGCTCTCAAAAACATGCTGTTTCTGTCATTTATGGCAAGCTATATGCTCTTTATGCTCCTGAGGTGAATGGTTCCTCCTCATACTGGGATCAGGTATTTCCTCTTTCTTCCCAGCAGTAGCAAAACATCTGGAATGGGGTATAGTGATACTGTGATCAAGATAGGTTGTGACTTATCCAATATAACATTCTAAATAACTTATATTATACTCCACAGAAATTAGTTAAAATGGGCAGGTTACAGTCTGATATCTGTACCAGGTGCAATGAGGCATGTGGATCCCTGCTACACATCTTCTGGAATTGATCCAAAGTAGCTCCCCTATGGAAGCTGATAGAGGACAGGGTGGATCCCCTGCTTGGCCTCCAAGGGCTTTTTATCCCGGAGACATGTGTACTAGGGAACATGTCAAATGTCTCAGTTTTAGAGCGGAGATATTATTTATTTCTCATTTCCCTCTCAGTAAAGAAAGAGGTCCTTTACATTGGCTAGACCAAGAGAGAATATCTTACAATGAATTGTTGCAAGAGCTATTGTGTAATCATTGCATAGAGGGCATGATTGCTCGTATTAGGGGATGTTTGAAGAGTTATGCTAAAAAGTGGGGTAAATTACATACTTTGTATACACTGGGCTCCAGATTGGACAGTTGTTAGGGTTTTCAGTAGGCTCCGCTGATGCTGGCTTGTAAGTGGCTTTACATGATTTTGTAGGTAACCAAGTACAGATGCATATAATTCCTATGTAATCCCTCTATTGAAAGCTCCACAAGGGTGGGGGAGGGGGGGGTAATCTACTTGTAATAATTCCTGTTTGTATTACGGATTGTATGTTGAAAACTTTAATAAAGTATATTTAATTTAAAAAAAAATCATAAAAAATAATATGTATCCAATAGGATTTAGCTCAGTATTCACAGATTTATACAGACTACCTAGAGAATTTATATACTGTAATATCAAGCAGATGCAGAGAACAAGCTATACAAAAAGATCTAGCTAAAAATCAATTATCAAAGAAACATAGAATTTATTGGCAGATAAAATAAGCAATAATACATGACAGCTCGTGCGGTTACCATGTAATTACCACACCACCCCCAGGTTGGAGGCACAAGGCATCAGCCAAGTGCCTTCAATGGTGGTACTTATTGAGGTCTTTTTAATCTCTCCTGATATGTTCTGTGTTGCAAGCCATGCACCGTCTTGTTTACCTTTCTGTGGGCTGCCTTCACTCTATCAATGTCCTTGCACATTTGCGGCCTCCAGATTTGCACATAGTATTGTAGGTGAGGCCTCACGAGTGAATTAAACAATGGTATCACCACCTTGTGCCTTTTGGTAGTGATACCTCTGCCTATGCATCCCAGCATACCACTGGCTGTTCTTGCAACATGTGTGCTCTGCTTTGACACCTTTTGGTCATCAGAACCGATAACTCCTAGGTCCCTTTCTTCCTTGGTGATCATCAGCACCTCCACCACATCCTGTAACTCTCCACAGGTTTCCCTCTTCTCAGGTGCATTATTTGGGCTTCTTTGCACTGAACCTTAGTTGTCACTCCTCAGACCATTTTGTAAGCCTCTCCATGTCCATACTCGTTTTCTCCACCCCTTCTGGAGTATTCACTCAGTTACAGATGTTGGTGTCATCTGCAAACAGGCAGACAGATCTTTGCTTCTAGCGCTTCCGTAATGTATGTAATGAAGACATTGAACAGGACTGGTCCCAGGACGTATTCTTGAGGTACCCCACTGGTCACCCCCCCTTCCCAGATTGGATCCCATTACTACCACCCTCTGCCTCCTGTCTGTTGGCCAGTTTCTAACCCAGTTTATCAGCTTGTGCCCTGTTGCCAGACTTCTCATCTTGTTAATCAGCCTTCTGTGTTGGACATTGTCTAAGGCTTTGCTGAAATCAAGGTAGCTGACCATTAAACGTCCCTCCCTGATTTACTTCCTTAATGAGGCATTAAGATTTCCAGCCCTAACATCCCACCCCCACCCTGCAGAGACTGACAGGCATTGGGGGTGTCCCTTTGGGTCATTGGCCGTAATGCTCACTCCATTCCACCCCCACCCTGCAGACACTGACAGGCATCATGGTGTGCCTTGAGGTCTTCAGCCCTAATGCTCACCCCATTCCATAATGAAATAAGTTGAGATGGGTGCTGTATAGGAGAATGGGGTGAACATTTGGGCCAAAGACTCCAAGGCAAGCCCGATGCCTGTCACTTGTTGCAGGGTGGGGGTGGAATGGTGTGGCATTACTGCCGATAATCCCAAGGCACACGCTCGATGCCTGTAAGTCTCTACAGGGTGAGGGGGTTGGGCATTATAGTTGGAAACCCTAATGCCCCAGATGTTTGTTCTCAAGTGAAAATATGAGAAACTGGCAAAGTTACGAGCATGCATAGAAACTGGGAACGCACGCCTGTAACGCGGTAATTGTTTGTAATTTTTCACCAAATTTTCAACATAGGCTTTTTGGGACCTCCCCTCATGAACAGTGGCCCTGTGATTTTGTTACTCCATCCTGAAAGTTGGTTTCGCACAGCAACTGCGCCATTTTGCGCAACTGGTGTGAAAACAAATTTCAGGCAGGATGTGAAAAATGACAGCTATACTGTTCATAAGGAGGCGTGAAAAAATGGCACTGCTGAAAATCTGGAGTGAAAATATTAAAACTTGGCGAACTTACCAGTGTGTGTAGAAACTGCACAATGCATGCTCATAACGCAGTCATTTTTGAGGGAATTTGTTCACTAAATTTAAAATGTGGGCTTTCTGGGACTCCACCTCAAGAACAGTGGCACTGTCATTTCAGTACTTGGTCCCAAAAGGTGATGTTGCGCAGCGACCGCAAAATCACCTTTCGGGACTGAGAAACAAAATGATACTAATGTGTTCATGATGTGGGGTCCCAAGGACCCCATGCTGAAAATTTGGGCCCCAAATTCCTAAAATTGGCTGAGATATCATGGTAGGTTGAAACCCCCATTGATTCCATGATACGTCTTACCTTGAATTCTTTCAGTTTGACGGTCAACTTTGAAGAGTTCAGACGTGTTCAGCTCCACAGAAGATCATGTCCACTGACCTCAGAGGATAAGTACAGGTTAAGTGGGGTGTAGGGAGACACAGAAGGAGGGTCGGGGAGGGGAATTGGGGAGACAACGAGGGACAGTTTTCATTTTTACAAGTGAAATTTTAAAAAAGACAGCGAGGGAAGGTTTTTTTCATTTGCAGGTAAAAAAATAACTATACATTGAGGCACACTGGGGTGGGTTCCCAGTGTGCCACAAATTACAATAGTGGTGGTGGGAGGATGTCGACATGGGGATTGGGCACCCTGATGTCAGCTAGGGATATATAGATGGGGTTGGGGGGGATCCGATACCGGGAGTGGGCATCCTGGTGCCAGAAATGGAAAATAGAAATTGTTTAACCAGGCAAAGACACTAAAGGGCTGCAGGGAATGGGGAAATTGTTTAACCAGGATAGACACACTGAGCTGCAGCGGGGAGAGGGAAAATTGTTTAACAAGGAAAGACACACTAAGCCACAGCTAAAGGGCTCGCATTTTAAAGGACAGAGCCGCACACAGCGTCAGCTCTGTCCTTTGAAATGTTTGCCGAGACCAGCCCCCTCAGCAAAACAGTGTCATCAGTACACTACCTGCTGATTTGCCAGCCACAGGCCAGCCCCTGCAACTCTGCTTGCCATTGGGCTGGCACCCCTCACACCTCTCTCTCTAGCAACTCTGAAATCAACAAGTTTGTCTGTGCTTGCGCACACAACGAACTTAAAAATGAAAGTCAGCACTCAAGAGCTTCCACACCACTGAATTTGATAATATTGCAACCCTCTGGCAATGCTAAGCAATAATGGAAGCTCAAACCAAACTTAGCCAGTCTCGTAACATCCATAACAAGGCTATGACAATATGATCAGAAGTGGCAATGGTCAAAGAGGGCCGGACTTCTCCTTAAATTCCTAAACAGCAATTATCTACACTCCTGAGCATTTGGAGTCTTCATTTTGTTTTCTTTTAGCATAAGAAGCCTCATTTTTCAATGTGAGCATTGTTATGTCTCTACAATGCCAGACAGTATGATAAAACTTATACTGTAACATCTGCTTCCCAAACCTTTAGACAGTACATAAATGTTTACAAACTGAAAAGACACTCTAGGCATAATATTTGGAGTTATGAAGTGGATTTGTTTCTGACTGGTAGAAGTACAAGGAGTTAAGAAAAAAATATTAATCATAAAGTAAACAACAAAAGTTGAAGTACTATCAAGATCAACAGATAAACAATCTTACTTGTCCTAAAATGCTTTGGCACTCAGTTAAGAAAATAACTTCTTGTGAAGACCACTCCCAGTTAAACAAAACAAAATCATATTTTAACAATGTTAAAGTAACACTGCAGTTGCAGATGTCATCAAGAGTTGTTTTTCCAACTTAGGCACTGAAAAAAATTAAATCTCCATTGCTAAATTTCCAGTCAACAAAATTTAATCAACTTCTTTGCCCACTTTAAGCTTTAACAGAGAACCCTGTAATAGTTAGTGGACTACTGAAACCTTGAATTTATTTTGATCTATTTTTGCTCCCCAGGACTGTACCCCATTCACCAGCATCCCCAGTCCCATCACCTGGTTATCCTCAATATTTACCTTCACTCCAGACATGTCTTTTGTGTGCCTCCATGGTGAGGCCGCTGGGTGGGTGGGACGGAGGGAGGCTGTACTCAGCAGAAACTGGGTCCCTAGCCAGAGTACTGCCTGGTTGGTAGGTGTGGGCCCTGTGGGATGTCAGAATCATCCTGGGTCAAGGCCCAGAATTTCCCAGGTTTCCTACCCTGAGGAAACTTTGAGCTGACGTCATGCCAGGGCTTCTCCCATCACTGCCAGAGAAATCCTGAGAAAAAAAAGGAAAAGAAAATCCCACACTCACCACTGCTTCATGGAATTATCTTTGCCTAGCTGCTTATTCAACTTATGGTGCAGTCCTTTGTGCTGCTGTCAATAAACCTGCTTTCAAATCCCAACATTATTTCAGCATCAATAATTCTTTTCTACCTGTTTATAGGGTCTGTTTCCAGTCTTTGGTAAGAATCTGTGTTGGCCACTTGTTGACGTATTTCTGTTTCATAGTTTTCAACATCCATGACCTCTACATTTCCACCTTTGTCGGTATGTTTAATTCTAATAGATTTGTTGTTCTCGAAATTCTTTAGGGCTTCTTGCTCCAAATGACTACGGTTGCAATACCTAAAGTGTTTTTCACCACAGGCCTGTTTTTCTAGGTCCATCTCACAATGCTTTCGGAACACCTAACTGGGTCTGGAGGGGGCTAGGCAGAAAGTGGATAGCTTTTTAAGTTCAGAGATTACATAACTATTACTTTGTGTGCTCGCTGGTGTAGCGTCAAGTGCATCCTGTGTGTTTTCTTGTGGGCTATGCTCTTGATTCATGCCCCTCTCCCTTACCTAGCCTGCCATCCCACTTTCCCATGAAGTTTGGTTTCTGTCTGACCACCCTCCATGTCCTACATATCCTGATGAGAGCTTTTGGTATAGACGCTGATATTTTCAGGAATCAATTGCTTTGTTTCTGCACCCTAGTATAGGTAGTTGTGTGGCTTTTTTTGTGTGGTCCACCACTAAAAGACCACTTACCTTCTCTGTCATCTGCCAGACCCTTCGGTTGCTGCAGGTACTTCTGGTGAGGACCCCATCTGGACCATGCGAATAACTAGTTGGATGCATAAAATAAAGAATAAGGCAGGTTTATTTGCTGTACTGCAGTTGTTCTCTTCGTGAGGTCTAGCCCCAGACTGACAATTTATCTGACTGACAGGCGTACATGGCACTGCCAGGTAGTGCAACAATTAGATACATGCAGGTTCTACTGTACATGCTCTTAAAGGGGCAGCAGCTAAACATTAAGACCTATGTTTAATGTGTGCTTCACAGCTGCAAATGTTTGTACAGTATTTACTAAGTTTCCCCACAGGAAAATGGAGTTGATGCCAAACTTGACATTTGACACTTGCCATCTCAAGCTGAAGCCTACTGAGCCTTTGTAACCCACATTGGTATCTTACATGTTTTGCTGGTTCACCAAGCTTGCTTGATATGTTTGTAAACAATGCCACTTAAATATTTAATGTGTTGTACCTTTACACTGTTTTATTTGCCTTTTTGCACAATATGATTTGCACTTTAAGTTAGGTTACGTGCACTTCTTGTAACATTTTTACATCTGTACCGTAAAGTAATATGATTAATTTTATACACCTGTAACTGGTTCTTGATTGACAGCCCTCTATAAATGAACTTTGCCTAGGGGGTGGCACCTGCAACAAAGCATAGGCAGACTACACAAAACGTTAGGTGCCTTACATGACAAGGGACCCAATGACACTTTTTGCTTCTTGTTTTTAATGCACTTTACATCTGAATAAAATTACCTTTTCCATGTTAAGATATTGCAACATGTAATTATTGAGCAGCTATGCCAAGACGATGCTGTGAAGGACTGGTGAGTGCAGCATTTATTTCTTTTCTCATTGCTGTATCCTAATCCTAGCACCAGGGTCTGAGTACAATTATGTTTGTGGACATGCCAGAGAAATCCTCCTCATATCTGCACCTCTCACTGTTGTCACCCAAGGGGCAGTGTGGTAGTGGAGAACTGTTATCCTTCCCCCCCCAGAGAGGAAATGAGCATCTGCATGGAAGCCCAACATTCCTCCCCTTGGCCAACTCTCTGATGTCCTGGGCTCATTTTCAAACTTGGATGGTCAGCATCATGAGCATTAGTGCTACTGCTACACTGGCGGGCTTACTGACAGTTTGAATTTTAAGACTGTCATAAACTGAGGGGTTTAAAGTCATCAGGAGACCACTACACAGTTGTAGCTGATAATGTCACAATTTCAGAATGCAACAGATTCCCCACTGTGCATCTGGAAAAACCTACCCTACACAAAGGATTACTTCATTGTTGGGGAGAGGAGTCTCCCCAGAGACTAAGTCAAAATGCAAATCTTGGTTGCCACGTATTTGTTGTCCAACCACAAGCATCTAAACTGTGACCACCAGTTGTATAGCCCAGTCTTCCATCCATGGAACCAGCACTACTGCCATAGTCATCCCCCCCCAACTATCCAACACATACCTTTTGGACCACTTCTAGGCCAATAATATTTAATGTCTTCTTTTTCCCTTGCAGTCATCCCTGGTGGTCCAGTAGGCTCTCAGACCTCAGCCTGTATGATTTTCCTTGTGTCCATTTAATCCCCCCCCTCCTAGCCCCAGTGATGGCTGTCCATGATATAGGTCCTTCTTCGATCTTCTGTCCTGCCACATCCTCTGCTGCGTTTCATGTCTGCATCCTATGTAGAACTGTTTGATGCAGTTATACTTATCATTTGATTGCAGCTAAAGCTCAAGTCTGGGGTGGGGTCAGAACTACTCTTAAATATGAGAAATTTTATTGATACCAACTCCAACGGGTCCATTATCCTTGGTGACTTCAACTTAGACTTGTCCAGCCGTAGAACAGACACCTTTAAAGAACTGCGCAATGAAGTTGGTCTTTCCCAGTTTATATCCAAACCAATCAGAACCAACTTGAACTCTATACTGGGTTTGATACTTGCTAACAGACTGCACAATATTTTGCACTCAGCTGCATTTCATATTGACCTTAGTGATCACAATATACAGGAGTTGTCTGCCTAAGAAAAGTGGAAAAACAATCGTCATGTTCTAAATTTATCACCAAAAGAAGCTTCCACAAATCCAAACTGGAAAACTACCTAGCTGACCTTAGGAACATCAACTGGCATAACTTTTACTTAGCACCCACAGTGGACGAGGATGTCAACATCTTCAATAAAACTCTCCTAAATATAATAAAACAGGCATGCACAATTTATAAAACACACAGTAAAAAAAGTTTCTTGTCCCTGGTTTCCTCCCAAACTGAAAACAGTCGTAACTCAACGGGATAAACTCTGGGCTACAGCCAAACATACCAAAGCCCCATCAGACTGGATGGCTTTTAGAGCATCGCATAATAGTTATACAAAGCTAATCAGAACAGTTAAAGCTAATTACTATGTGACTGCCCTTGAAGGTGCTAAAGGCAACCCAGAAAAAATATGGCAAACAATCAAATTGGTTGAAAGTCATAGAAACCCCCCCCCCATCAATTCCTGTAAAAATCACCTCTCACTTCTCAAGGAGTAAAGATTTCTGACTGAGATACTATTCCAGAGAAAATTAATTGTCACTTCGTGATGGCAGGCTTGGCATTCAACTCCTCCCAAGCTGCTGGAATAGTGGATTGCTTCACACCAAAAGACGACACGCCGATCGGCAGATTCTGCAGCCCTTCAGTCTTTCCCCAGTAACATATATACAAACAGAGGACCTGGTCAGTAAACTGGATACAAAAAAGAGCACCGAAGGTATTTACCCTGTATTTTTAAAGTTATGGTATTACTTCTTAACATCCCCTATAACACACCTATTCAACTTGTCTATCATGTTGGATATGGTTTCCTCTCCCTGGAAAACAGCCTTTCTGCTGCCCCTGTTCAAATCAGGCGATCCAAGTGACCTGAACAGCTGCAGACCCATATCTATTCTTCCTGTCTTGTCTACGCTTCTGGAAAAACTAGTTAACAACCAGTTAAAAGATTATCTTGAAAACTCAGATCTATTCAATCCACTGTAATCAGGTTTCCGGTGAAACCATAGCATGGCATCAGTGCTAGCCATAGTAACTAATGATTGGTTTTCCACCCTTGAAAACAAACAGTCCACTGGAGCCATTTTTCTAGATCCAAGTAAAGCATTTGATATGGTGGATCATGATCTTCTGCTTAACAAGCTCAGAGAGCATGGGCTACACAACTGTTCGATAAACTGGTTCCCCAGCTACCTTACAGGTAGATACCAGTATATCAAAGCTGATGGGCTTCTATCCTCCCCACCACCATTAACAAGAGGGGTTCCGCAAGGATTAATCTTTGGACTGCTCCTTTTTTAAATTTACATAAATACCCTAGGCAATAATATTCACAACCCCAGTCTCCACTTCTTTACAGATGACACTGTTATTTACACTTCTAAATCTTCATTATCAGACATTAGTGTCAAGTTGCAGGCTGATTTCAATCAACTGCAATGTAATCTGATAAACTCCAAACTACTGCTTAATGCCAAGAAAACTAAAGCCATGTTCTTTTTACCTCACTATCTCTCAAACTCACTCTGTAAACAAGACACATTTGCTTCCATTACAATGCTGTTAGGGGACTCCCTAGAGGTTGTTGATAAATTCAAATACTTAGGAATTTGGCTAGACAGTAACCTCTTCTTTGCGGTGCACATTGAAACTCTAACAAAACAGTTAAAGGCCAGACTAGGTTTTTTCTTTAGGAATAAAGCACTGTTTCCCACAGACATTAGGATTAGGTTAGTTGAAGCAACATTTCTCCCACTTCTTGACTATGCTGACATTATTTATAATCATAGCACAGCCTCTAACTTGCACAAACTAGATGTCCTTTATCACTGGGCCCTATACTTTATAACCAATGCGCCATTCAGAACACACCACTTTGCCCTTTATTCTTTAATGGACTGGACATCCCTGGCCACTAGAAGGATGCTTCATACCTGCACATTGGCATATAAAGCATTGTTGAGCAAACTCCCTACATATATCACGACACTACTCCATCGCTCCAGCAGTTGTTACTCCCTTAGGAAAAACACTAACATCCTGTTTGACATGCCCTAATTCCTTACCCATTATGGAAAAACAGCAATTCAATATGCTATTCCATCAGTCTGGAAGAAACTCCAATCTTCACTCAAGCTTGGTCACTTAGTATCCCTCAGTCTCTTCAAATCTTTAACCAGAACAGCTTCCCAGGAATCTTGCCAACCCTTCACCAGTTAGCACTACTTTCCTATTGGTTTTCTTCCTTTTTTATGCAAGTACTTATGTGCCCTAGCTGTTCCCCTATCTTAATGCTAGAATGTTTTTCTCTATCCCATATGTATATTTAAATGCTATGCTACTTTTATACTAAGTCTGTATGCTACGTTTGTAATCGAAATACACTGTTGTTTCTGTGCATTGTATATTATTGTATCCTGTTGTCCTTGACAGGACCTCCTTGAGAATGAGCATGCTCAATGGAGTTTTCCTACTAATAAACTTGATTTTGAACTGAATTGGTAGATGACACTGCCACCAATGGGCATGAACAAGTGTCAGCACCCTGAACCTTTTTTTAATGCTTATTTTTTCAGCCCTCAGATGCTGACAGGGGGAGGTGATCCACTCCCCTGTATTAGCTAGGTCCCAGCAAATGCCAGGATCTGGGTGTCATGGGGCTTGCGCTGAGGGTTTTTTCCCCATGTGTGTTCTCCCTTCCCACCTGACCATGGTGGGGCCAGTCATGCAATGACCTTGGTGCATGACTGGTCATGCTTCCACGTCTGATGTGCAGAGGTTCACCGGTCCCCACCTTGACAGGCTCCCAGTACAGTCTCAGACTGTCACACCTCCCCACCAAAGCTAGGGGTCAGTAGCCACTGAGTACCAAAGTCCCTCCCTCCCCAGAGAAGGCGAGCAGTCCCTGGAATGCTCAGTCTCCCCCCCCAACTCACCCTTCAGTGTTTGAGGTCTGCTTCCAAACCCTGGTCATTGGCGCCGCAGACGGAAGGACTTTCACTGTGCCAGTGGCTTGCCCTAGCACCTTGAATCTTTTACATAAAGTGGTATCATAGTACCTTTGCCAGGTGTGAACATTCTAAATGTCCCACAGTTATCTTTACCAGTTAAAACATTAAGCAGTAAAATTACTTGGGACTTCCGGTGACATCACCGACCGCTATGACGCCTTGATAGAGGAGCTCCCAGACCCCGAAGATAGCCATCCTAATTAATCGTCCTCAAATAATGACATCTCCAGCAAAACAAAAATGAAACAAACCAGGGAAGGTTCAGGCTACTCCTATGCAAAAGTTGAGAGAAATGCTCCAAGCGGATATCGAGGCAATCCCAGAGCATCGAGAGACACAATCCAACTCGCAGCAGGCCTCGCCGCATCGTGATCACCTGTCAGAAGATATTGTCGAGATGATAAAGCAAACAGCCCGAACGGTAGTGAAAATTGACCATACTCTTACAGATCTTCATTTGGACTTGAATCAAATTGACCACAAAACCGAACAGCTGGAACTGGGGCTTACGCAGACGATGGAGCAAACTGACAGGCAGGATCGACTGCTTCTCTAGTTACTGGCCAGGGATCGTGAGCTCAACTGACAGATAGATGATCTGGAGGGAAGAAGCAGGCGGCAGAACATCTGCATTTATGGGGTCCCGGAAGGCTTAGAGGAAAAAGAAACGGACACTGTCGCCTTTGTGCAAACTCTCCTATGGGAAACACTCAACCTACCAAGAGAGCTCGATCTTGAGATGGATCGAGCACATCGATCCCTGGTCCCGCGACCTAGAAATCCAGAAGCGAGGCCTAGATCTCTTATTATGCATCTAGCATCATACAAAAGGAAAGAGGAGATACTAAGAAAGGCATGGCAGCAAAATATCCTCATCTTTAAAGGCCACAGAATAGCTATAGATAATGACCATACGGCTGCGGTGCAAGAAGAGAGAAAAGCTATCTGGACAGTGATCAAACAACTGACAGCTAAAGGCCTCAAGGCACAGGTTCTGTATCCAGCCAGGCTTAAAGTCATCACACAACAAGGAAATAAGATCTTTAAGGACCTTTTAACAGCTACCCCTTACCTTGAAGGCCTGGGTATCACCACCCCACCAATGGCAAAAGAGAAGCTGGAAGAAGATCTCTTGTCCTCGGCTTGGGCGATCACACAGAGGGGTATGGCAAAAAAGGTTCTATGCAAAGAAATCCACACACTACCCTTCGAGCTGACATAGCTTCAATGAACCAGCGGTAAGGTGATTCGGCTTTGGTGAATAAAACAGCACAATACCTTCAACTGACAGAGCGTTCAGAGGAAGAAGAGGATCTCCCCCTAGCAGAGGAAATGCAAGCAGAAGAACAACAGAGCCCGAGATGAAATGTGTATAACTAGAAGTTCTGGTCGGCCTGCGACTGTGTCTACGCCCTGCACGAGTGGCTCCACTGATGACTCTGTGTCTCCCAGTACTGATTCCTAGACACTCCTGACCGATGCTGAATTGGGCCTCTCGATGCTTGATTTCTGAATACCTTTACTCAAACCTGCACAGAGTAAGTACATTCAGGAGCCGAAAGGTCGGGAAGTAAGAGGTTCTATTGATCGATGCAGTCCTCGGAGAGACAATTGGGGAAGGGGGGGGGTGGATGGGAAGGAAATTGAAGTTAATAAAAAAAAAAGAGGCCTGGAAGACGAACTTTGAACGTGGCCGTCAACAGGCTTATTCACAAAGACATCCACTGAAATGGACTTCCTCCGCTTGAGCAGAGGAGAACTTGTAACAGACTACTAAGGACGTCCTGGACCAAGTTTTATCCTAAAAACTCATGACGTGAAAAATTGTGAAAATTTGGTAAAATGGGAAGCTAAGGGCCCACTTAACTATGACAAGGGAAGGGGGGGACTCAACTTTGAAAAACAAAGGAATGGTTGTTCAGTTTGAGGGCATAAAGGGTGAGGGGTTCTGCAGTGTTCATAAACATAGAATTGCATTGGCCCTGGCCTCGCTGGGCAGGACCTCAGCTCCCGAGGGGAAAACGCACAGACCAGCCATTGCAAATGAGGGGGGGAAGGCTGATCTGTGCGTTTGGATCTGAGAATCGGGGAATGGAGTAAGTGTTGAACCGAGTGGCTTAGGGATCGCTAGACCCTAGCTAGGGTCCCCCTGACAGTGATAAATTGAAGGATCTGCCTTCAAAAAGACAAGAAGGGTCTAGACAGGTGGGCGGGGTCTTGGGCCTTCTGTGATCCTCAAATGAAAATGAGAATCACCCTGGCGCATGGTGGGACAGTAAGGCCCACCGTAGTTTTTGACCGGGCTGGGGGATCGGGGGGGGGCCGGAGACCCGACCACTGAAGGGGCTAGCAGACCACAACCCGATTGGACTGAATCAATAAATAAAACCAGAAGAATGCTGAACTTCAGCGGGTGGAAGTAAGAGTAAAAGGTAATAAGTAGAGAGAAAATGGAGGTTAAGATCACGTCTATAATGGAAGAGGGAAATGGGAGGGGGGTGCCCTTGTTTGAAACATCACCTGCACTTCGAAACTGTCCTTTGGGCTTTTTATTGGTTAACCGGAGAAGAAAATAAAATGCCTGTTAACTCAAAAGAGAAAAAAGGGAGTTCAGGAGAGAGTTAGGGGCTTCGGGGGGGTTTAAACCGTAGAGGCGGGGAAACAAGAAGAAGGCACAGAGAGAAGGAGGGACGGTTTAGGAGAAAGGTGAACTGGAAGCAGTAAGGCTGGTGAAAAGCCAGTAAACAGACCCTGGCGATAACTCTACTTAATGGGGACACCTAGACAGAACCCTGCTTCACAGGAGTCTAATACCCTGAGTTTATGGAAAGAAGCCAGGATCCCTCTTTCCAAGGATGTAGATTGGGATAATAGACTCAACTAGGGAGGGACAGGGGGAGCTAGAGGGCTGAACGGGCTGGGTTGGCTTTAAGACTGGGGTGATCTCAGTGGCCTTCCTCTGTCTGGGAGAGGGAGAGGGGTGGGTCTTCGTGGAGGGAGGATGGAACCACATGGGTGGGGAAGGGAAAAAAAAAACATCCTGGGCAAGCGCACATGGGGCAGTTAGGAGAGACCGCACAGTGAATGAGACAGAGGCCGGGAGGGACCGAGCACTGACCTCTGGTGCTGGAGAAGCCCATGGCCACAGAAAAAGCAAAACAGAACAGAAAAGAGGAGTGATTTTCTCCCTGCCGCAGAACTGAAAGTTAAAGTACTTGTCGGGCAGAGGTGATGTGGGGGGATAGAGAATTAGATTGCCCAAGGGCAATTTAGTCCATTAATTTGAAGAGTAAAGTGGCCCTGAAAGATATCCGGACATCCTTTTGATGGATGAGGCCCGGAATGCTTTACCTACACAGGAGTCGTCGGGGGGATACCGGGCAGGGTTGTGGAGTGCGGATCCATAGACTTGGAGGGCAGGCTAATGAACCTCGGAAGTGGCTGGAGATGCTGCCATAGGGTAAAGGGTAATTTTGAATATTCTTTAACATAAGTAGAGAACGATACGTAGTTTGCCCTCCTTTTACCCTCCTTTGTCCGACCTTTAGGGTCGGGGGGGGAGGAGGGATGAATAATCTCTGGGGAGGGAGGCAGAGCCAAAAATGGCACTATGCCAAAGAGGTGACACGACGGAGGATGACCATATCAGAAATGTTCTGACAAGGTCAAAGGGAGGTCTCATTGCACTATCGAGCCCCCTCACAAGTCCAGTAAGGATGTTTCCTCCCACACTGAGGACCACCGCTCAGTCGCACCTAGGAAGCTCTACAAAGGGAAACAAGGGCCCATGGCTTCGAATTGCCTTGACCATGGGCTTTATTTCAGTAAATTTGCTTATGGCTCGATGTTGGAAGAGGCCAAAGCAAGGGTTTATCTGTTTAATACAATTGTTGTTAAAGTTAATTGAAAAGTTGAAGCATTATGAAGTTATATGGTTTATATTATTGCAAGGTACTTATTTTGATCAAATCTCCTATCTCAAGAGTACAAGTAATTTAAGGTTAGCAGCTGAGACAACAATATATACAAATGGCTGATCACCTTTCAAAGATAGTTTCCTTTAGCATAAATGGTTGTACAAGCCCAGTTAAGAGGAAGAGGTTGCAGAGATACCTGAACACCCAAAAGTGTGACATAGTATTCCTGCAGGAAACACACCTTACCCATAAGGAAGTACAAAAAATGAAGTTCAGGACTCTGCCCCAGCTTTTCCACTCCTCACTAGAGGGGGATAGGAGGAGAGGGGTGGTCATACTGCTTTCTGACACACTACCCTTTCAACTCCAGGAGGTGATTGGGGATCCTCGTGCAAGATACGTTATAGTAATAGGGACAGTACAGAGTCAGCTGATCACCTTGGTCAATGTATACATTCCCCCGGGGTCTCTGACCTCCTTTTACTCGGCCTTGCTACGGCTTGTGGCTGAGAAAGTGAAAGGAATGCTGGTTATGGGGGGATTGGAATACAATTCTCAATAGAGAGTTGGACACCACATCTCAGATACCCAGACCAGAACATAATAAGGCCAAAGCATTCAAAATGCTAACGCAACAACTGGGAATGGTGGATATATGGAGGAAAAGATACCCCACTAGTAGAGAATTCACTTGTCATTCCCCGAGGTTTCACATCTATTCGAGGTTGGACATGTTTTTCACTTTCTCAAGGGGCCTCTCCTCCTTTGCCTCAATGTGGGTGGGTACCAGTGTTCTGTCAGATCACAGCCAACTTTTTCTAGAAGTAAATCTGGGGCTACCTAAAAGAAAAACTCTCTGGAGACTGAATACTTCTCTTCTCCAAGATAAAAAATTTAGTTAAGGAACTCAAACAATTTCTTAAAAGAGCAATAGAAGAAAACAATACCCCGGCTGTGTCTCCCCAGATCATATGGGAACCCTTAAAGTGATTATCAGAGGGAAACTGATACAACTAGCTACCCATAGGAAAAAGCTGATAACTCAGAAACAACAAGAATTAACCACCCAGATTAAAGACTGGGAAAGAGACCAGAAAATTAAATGGGACCCAGAGAGAGAGAAGAAACTAATTGAAAGCAGGACCCGACTGCAAAAAATACAAAAAATAGAAATAGAGAAAGCCCTATTTTATCTGAAGCAAAAATACTATGAAGGAGGACCCAGAGGGACCAAAGTACTAGCATATAGGCTCAGGCAAAATGTAGCGAGGGCGACAATTAATACAATAGCTTCTCCTGACAATAATCGGAAAATTACCAAAGCCTCACAAATAGCAAAGGCCTTCGTGACCTATTACACTAAACTATATTTATCCCAGGAGGAAACCTCCCCTCAGGAGAAAAAGAAATACTTAGACTCCCTCCCCCTCCCCCCTTTATCCCGGGCCGAAGCAAAAACCCTTACTAGACCTATCACCCAACAAGAGATAAAACAGACAATAAAAAACTTAAAAACAGCAAAATGTCCAGGGCCGGACAGATTCAGTGCTGAATTCTATAAAACCTTTGAGACAGAGATCGTCCCCGACCTTCTGAAGGTGTTCATAGTGGTGTGGACTGGGACAGACCCTATACCCCCTTCGTGGCAGTATACCACCATCTCGGTCATTCATAAGGAAGGAAAAGACCCAACACTCTGTGAATCCTACCGCCCCATATCTTTGCTAAACGTAGATTACAAAATTCTTACAGTTATAATAGCTTCTAGGTTAAATCCTATATTACCCAGATTAATACATATGGATCAAACGGGCTTCATCACCGGCCGTCAGGCCTCTGACAGTGTCAGATCAGTGATAAATATAATAGACACCATTCAGAGATCTGGTGCTCCGGCATGCTTAATGAGCCTAGACACTGAAAAGGCCTTCGACAAAGTTTCCTGGGGCTTCTTATTTGTGGTACTAGAACATAGGGGTTTCCCCCAACCATTTATTAATGTTATCCGAATGCTGTATTCCACTCCACAGGCTTATGTATGTGTGAACGGTGGAATATCAGAGAGGTTTGTCTGGGTAGAGGTACACGCCAGGGGTATCCCTTGTCTCCTCTGCTTTTCGCTCTATATATTGAGCCGTTGGCAGAGGCAGTGTGCAGAGTGGAGGAGGTAAGGGGGGTAATGGTGGGAGACCTGCATCAAAAAATATTGCTTTATGCAGATGACGTTCTCCTGAGCCTCACACAACCTCAACAGTCTATAAAGCAAGTTTGGGCAATCCTGACGGAGTTCGGTAGGCACTCAGGATGCACACTTAATAAAAACAAGACAGAGGTGCTCACTTTCTATTATAAACCTAACTTAGAGTTGTGCAATCTATTTCCATTAAACTGGAGAGCAAGCAAAATGAAATACCTAGGTATACATATTACAAAACAATATTCCCAACTGTTTAATGCGAACTACGCCTTTCTAGTAAATAACCTACAAAAAGATCTTGAAAGATGGTCTCTGCTGAATCTCCCAACTTATTCCAAAATACAAACACTGAGAAAAAATGTATTACCCCAATTTTTATACTTGTTTCAATGCATCCCAATCTATATACACAAATCAACCTTTCAGACATGGAACAAAATGTTCTCTAAATTTATGTGGAGTTCCAAGAGGCCCAGAATAAACTTAAGAATCCTCCAAGCACACCGAGAGAGGGGTGGACAGTCCCTCCCGGACATGGAAGACTATTTTCTGGCAGCCCAATTAAAAAATGCAATAATGTGGTCTAATTTCAATGCCAAAGTGAACTGGCAAGTCATGGAAAAAGATGAAGAGAGAGGGACGGGGTCACAACCCCTGAAATCCAGACTACTGATCTCTAACATAAATAGATGCCCGTACCCAAAACTGACCTCGATCAGAAATGAGATAAGATCGGTTCACAGAATATGTCAGAAACATAAACTTAAAAATTCCATAGGGCCATTAAAAAGACTGGCATGGGACATAGATTTTCAACCTGGACTCCTGGACGTGGGGTTCCATGTGTGGGAGGGGAAAGGCCTCAGACTTCTCTCGCAATTCTGGCAGGGGGAGACTTTACTAGACTTCAAAACCCTTAAAAACAAATATGGTCTGCAAAATTCAGACCACTTCAGATACCTACAGGCTAGAAGCTATATCTATACGTTAAAGAAAAAAGACACAGAATCGGAGAGGGCCCAGCAGATCCTTAGAGCCATTCAGGAAGCACGCAAAGCTGATCAACAAAAAGGGCGGATTTCCTCCCTCTATTGAGCTCTATCATCACTGAAAGAGGATCCACTTATTAGAATAAAAACAAAATGGAGGGAAGAAGCACCCCAGGACCCAGGAGAACTCAACTGGGACCGAGTATTTTCCCTTAACTAAAAGAACGACCCAATCTCCGTATTGGCAAGAGTTCTCATGGCGAATTAAAGTCCGGTATTTTTTTACTCCCTATATAATAAGTAAAAGAGATTTAAGTGTCACAGCTCAGTGCTGGAGAGGATGTGGGTCCTTAGAGGTGGGACGTTTACACATTTTTTGGTTATGTACGGGCCTGCGAGCCTTTTGGGATAGAATTATGCGAGCACTTAGAGAGATATTTTTGATCCAGACCCAACTAAACTGGCCCATGATGATTCTAGGGCTTTCCCCCTGAGGAGACACAAGACATGGATACTATGTATCTATGGACCATATTAATAACAGCAGCACACAAAACCATCACAAAAAGGTGGCGGACCCCCAATCCCCCCAATATACAAGAGTGGATAAAGATAGTGAATATGATATCAGAATTGGAAGACCTCACCTATAAAATTAACAATCGAATCTCCACCTAAATGAGAAGGATGACTAGATGGGAGAGTTGGCGGTCCTCAAATGAAACAGTACTTGGCTGATCAAAAGCTAGTTTGGGGGCAGGGGAGGAGAGACTCACCACTAAAAGGAAAAAGATCAGGGGTCAGGAAAGATTAAATTGGAAAGAGAGGGGGATGGGCTGTGATCTGGCCTAGGCTAAGGAGAGACAGTGATCAACTTCCACTAGAACTCGAAGAAAATGAAGGTGATATTTATACCATAGGAAATAAAGATACAGTATTTATGGAAGTATTGAGATAAAGGAGATAAATTAAACTGAGGACACTAAGAATTAATTCATAATTTGTGCTATGTATAGATATTGACAAAATGTATAAATATGATGTACCTGCTTGATGTTAATAAAATTGAATTAAAAAAAAAACATTAAGCAGTAAAATTACTAATTTACCTTATACTAATGTTGCTGTTTTTGACATTCCCAGCCTCATCCAACCACTGAAACAGGATGATCTCTTTATGCAGACTCCACCAAAGAAGGCAAAAAATGAACTGTTGGGCCATGATGAAACCAAGAGTAACTGCTCCACTCTGATCACTAAAACCACCAGCTGTAATGCCAATGGCGATCCTGAAGGCACGTCACTCAACAAGTACGGTACCATACTTCCCCAACAGAGTTATTTTCAAATACTGTCACTGGTACTGAAATCCAAATGCTAAGTGGCAGCAAAACTGTTAAACAACTGGTGGACCTTGAAATTAACAACTTCCCTGGCAGCCATATTGTCACTTTCAGTGCTGACGTTCTCACAACTGAAACTGACAACAACGAAAACATCAACGCCTTGAAACTAAAATAATGTTATCCTCAACTGAGGAATGTAATTTAAGATGTGGAAAGTGATCTTGAAAATAAACGAGATTTTGATGCCAAAAGTAATCATTGTGATACCAGCAGTGTTCAATCAGTCAGTATTACAGACAAACTGCATAACATTAATGGGGAAACAGTTCAAAACATTCCCTGCACTCCAGAAACTTCTTGCAATGTAAACAGTATTCCTGTAACTTACCCTCCACCCCCCCAAATCGACAGTAGTATAAATAAGTATATGGTGCAAAGTGACATAACCAAACCAAGCTAGCAGAAATGTTTTTTTTGGCCCTGCCCCCCATGTTTTAGGAACTGTTTTTCTAAAATGGCGTAGTAATACATTACTAGAAATAAAGTAATTTTGGCTCTTCAAATGTATGCTTTGTGTCTGGATATTTTTTTTCAACTTAAAACCATATGGTAATTGTAATAATGCACTTTATGGTGTGGGTAAGTAAGTAAAAGTTTATTTGTATTTGGCGCCCAATCTCAGAGGCTCTGGATGCCATTACACATACAAGCAGGGTTGTGGCAGCATAAGCAAGAATACAATTTCAATAAAATGAATATGATAATTACAAATTTTAAAAGCTGTCTAAAAATATTTTATTGAAAAGGTAGGTCTTCAGGCCCCCTTTAAATGCCTCCACCGATGGAGCCTTCCTCAAAGACTTTGGCAGCAAGTTCCAGAGGGCCGGGCCAACCACCTTGAAAGAGCAATCTCCTGAGGTTTTCAGCCTGGCCCTTGGAACCGCCAGGAGACCCTCGGTGGAGGATCAGAGGGAATGTACAGGGATGGCTATAGTAAGAAGGTCAGACAGGTAGCCAGGGCCCAGTCTGTATAGGGCCCTGTAGGTGGGCAAGCCCACCTTTAAAATTAGGAGGCAGTATAGCGCAGTGGTCTAAGGCTCTGAGCTACAAATCTGGTGACATCCAGCAGACCAGACCTAGGTTTGAATCCCACAGCTTCCACTTGCATACTGTCTGACCCTGAGCAAGTCACTTAACCTCCTTGTGCTCCCAGGTCGCTCCTGTAAAAAAGCTTTCAGCTTAGTGTGCTATACCTGGTTAAACAACAAAAATAAAAAAAATAAGATGATCCTCCACCTGACAGGCAGCCAGTGCAGATCCCACAGGACCAAGGTCACATGACAAGACCTAGGAAGGCCCGTCAACGACCTCACTGCTGTGTTCTGCACTAGCTGCAGTCTGTGGAGGATCCCTCCATTGCCTCTGAAGTACAGAGCATTACAGTAGTCCAGCCTGGAAGTCACAAAGGCACGCACTAGTGATGACAAGTCTTCTGGTGGAATCAGAGATTTTATTCAGGTGGCATTCCTCAAGTGGTAGAAACCACTTCTGACAACTGATGACACCTGAGCCTCAAGTGTCATAGAAACATACATAGAAACACAGAAGTTGACGGCAGATAAGGACCGTAGGGCCCATCTAGTCTGCCCATTTCTTTTTCTACCTTATGAATGTGCCATAGGCCTTTGCTCTGTCAATGGCCTATCTATTCATACTTATCTGTATTGCTCCCTTATGCCTATCCCATGCCTGTTGGAAGTCCTGCACTGTATTCATATCCACCACTTCCTGAGGTAGGCCATTCCATGCACCCACCACCCTTTCTGTGAAAAAGAACTTCCTCACATTACCCCTTAATCGGCCTCCCTCTAATCTCATGCTGTGACCTCTTGTCCTGCTATTTTTCTTATATTGAAACATGTTAGACTCTTTCACCATGTTAATGCCCTTAAGGTGCTTGAATGTTTCAATCATATCACCTCTCTCCCTCCTGTGCTCTAGGATATACATATTTAGTTCAGTTAAACTGTCCTCATATGTTTTCTGATGCAGTCCCTGCACCATTTTGGTTGCCCTTCTCTGGACTTCCTCAACTTGGTTAATGTACTTGTGAAGGTGAGGTCTCCAGTACTGCACGCAGTACTCCAGATGGAGCCTAACCAGTGTCTTGTAAAGAGGGAATATTACCTCCCTCTTCTGACTTGTGATACCCCAACATCTCTCTAGCCTTACCTACTGCTTTAGAGGTCTGCTTGGATGATTTCAGGTCATCAGTGATGATGACGCCCAAGTCTCTTTCTTCCCTTGTGACTGCCAGTAACTCTCCTCCCAGCCTATAGGTGGCTTCAGGGTTTCTCTTCCCTATGTGCATGATCTTGCACTTCTTTGCTTTAAACCCCAGTTGCCACTCTTCTGACCATTTTGCTAGTTTATCCAGATCTCTTCTCATTCTGCCCACACCATCTGGATCATCTACTGTGTTGCAGATCTTGGTGTCATCTGCAAACAAACAAACCTTACTCTCCAGTCCATCTGCAATGTCACTGATGAAGATATTGAAGAGGATTGGCCCCAGGACTGATCCCTGAGGTACCCCACTTGTGACTTGCATCTCTTCTGACTGTATACCATTTACCATCACTCTCTGTTTTCTGCCCATCAACCAGTTTGCCACCCAGTTGACCAACGTCTGACCCACCTCGAGCCTACCCAGCTTATTAATCAATCTTAAATGTGGAACAGTATCAAAAGCTTTGCTGAAGTCAAGGTAGGCAACATCAACTGCTCCCCCTTGGTCCACCACTCTGGTTACCTAGTTAAAGAAATCTATGAGATTAGTTTGACAGGACCTTCCTTTTGTAAACCCATGCGGTCTTGAATCCTGTGCTCCTATGGATTCCAGGTGTTGCACTATCCTTTCCTTATGGAGTGTCTCCTTAATCTTGCCCACTACTGTGGTAAGACTGACTGGTCTGTAGTTCCCTGCCTCCTCCCTGCTACCACTCTTGTGGAGCGGGATCACATGAGCCCTTCTCCAGTCTTCTGGGACCTCTCCTGTGCTCAGAGACTCACTAAACAGTTCTGACAATGGCTCTGCTAGTTCCACCCTTAGCTCCTTTAGTACCCTGGGATGTATGCCATCAGGTCCCATTGCCTTGTCCACCCTGAGCTTATCAAGCTCTTGTGTCAACCTGTTATTGAGGATGACACCCAGATTTTTTATCTTGGGGGATTATAATAAAGGAGTGGAGTGATCGCTGCACTTCCAGGGTTAATAACACACTCAACCTTTGGCCTCATGCCCTACTACACCCTTGACATGGTTGCTGAGGCATGCGACTGGGTGTGCAGGGGCCAGCAAGGATCTGTACATAACACAGCAGGTCTTGAGCATGCCAGCTCCCACCCCTTTCCCTACAGAGTCACAATGCTCTCTGTGACTATGATGGAAAGGCTTGTGACCTCACTGTGTATGGCACAATTGGGTGCAGTCTCAAACATTGACAAAAGTGGTCATTCCAACCACTTTGGGTCGTTCAATTGTGATCGAGTATGGGACTCTTCACTCACTTGATGCATAAAAAAAGCTGATAATGATGGTCCTTCTAGACCCAAAGCTGTTAAAATCTACTAAGAGAATAATTTCTTATCCCTTGATGAGCATTTATAACCCGTCTGGAAACAGAGCATGACAGTAGAAAAGTGGAAGGAAGGAGGCCCTTATAGTCCCACTCTTCAAAAGCGGCATTGAGTGTTGCAACTTCAGATTTATCTCCATACCCTCATCCCTTGTACAAATACTGTACAAGAAAAGATGATCCTACTGTAAATTAACTATTAGATTACTTTAGCAATCATAAAACTGTTATAGACTGCCAATATGGGGTTAGACCAAAATATGGTACATCTTGTGCACTTTCAAAAAGTTGCAAATTACATTGTATCTGTCATTGATAAAAGACAGCTACTGGGAGCATTTTTGTTTACAACACCAAAGTTTTTGACCTTGTACATCTCTTAAAATTAAGTGAGAGGCTAGCTAGTTGGGCCTTGAAAAAGCTACCGCGTACAGATTTCAAGTTTATCTTGTTAACAGAACCCAGATGGTTAACATCTGAGATAGTGTGTCTAAAATAAATTGTATAAGCCCCAGAATCCCTCAAGGTTCAGTCTCAGGACCCATACTATTTTCTTAATTTATTTATACACTACCCTTAGTGTGCCATGATGTAACAATACAAACATACACTGGTAATACAGTAATTTCATGAAAAGGGAAATCTACTGCTCATATACAGGATAAACTACAACTGGGTTTTACTGACTGTCAGAACTGGATAATTACAAGTGTCTTGTCACTTACTAAAAAGAAAATTGAAGTTTTACTATTTGCCTCCCCAACAAACACATACACACACACACATACACACACACACACACACACACACACACACACACCACACACCACACATATACACACCAACACGTACACCACACACATACATACACACACACACACTGCAAAATGCAGTGTTGTATCGTCGATATTTGTTGTACTTAGTTGGCAACCACTTTGGAAAATGTTGAAAACTATAATAACTGGGTATGTATTAGAATGCAAGTTTTATATTTGATATGTGCATAGAACATATTACCGAGTTTTTAAACTTTAAACTGTGCTGTGTTCAACCATATTACATCTTGTTTAACTGCCTATGCTAGAACACTGATTATCAGTCATGTGTTATTCCCTGCTCTGGAACATGGTAACATCCCGTCTCAAGGCACTGCTGAACATAAAATGTCCAGGCTTGACAAACATCTTAACAATATACAGTATGTTGGTTTGCTTTCTCTGTGAAATACCCACCACAGTGAGCTATACAGTAGTGTGAATATCATGTCACCCATGTTTTATTGCACCTATAGGCTTTTTTTCAGGTTTTAGACTTTTATTGCTCAACTGTTCATAATCATTACAACATTAAGATATTACATGTTACAAAATCAGTGCATGACAGTTAAATTACAGTACGTAAATGCCAATTACACAGCCCCAAAATGGGGTACATAGATTAAGAAAAGCATTAGAGAAATCATAGGTGCTGGAACCGGTGGGGGTGGAAGGGGCGGTAGCCACTCCACTTTTTATTCCTGTATGGCAAAAACTAGTATAGAAAAAGTGCCCTTTGTACCCTCGTAAGTGCCATTTTGAGTCTAAGCCCCCTCAGATTTTACCATCTTCGGGCACCCTTGGAGAATTGAAGCCTATCAGGTCTCTATTATCAATAGGGTTACCACCTGTCAGGTTTTTTTTTAACCTGGTAATCCAGTTTTTAATGTTTATATCCAGTTATCAGGTGTTGCTCAGAGATAGTCAGGTTTTAATCCATTTTGAGTGCTCACATACTCTTAAAACCAATTTTGTCATATTCGTTGTTTCAGCTGCATGTCCAGGTTACAAACAAGTTCTGTTGTTAGCAAAGTTCTTTCTTTGTAGAAGCAGTCATCCTGGGAGGTGTAAAGTCTGATGGCTATTAAACCCATTAGCAGTTACTTAAACTAATCTTTTCCACCCTGCACCTCAGCAAAGCTGGGCCAAAAGTCTGACCCTACCTTTTGTAACAGTAAATGATTCAGTTATCTTCCACTTTCATTTGCTGGTCAACTTTTCCACTTCTTCCAAAATGTAAGTACTTTTAAATGTTTTAAATTTGTTTTTTTTCCCCTTCAAGAAAACCATATGATCGCATATTTTGGCTTTCAAATAGTATTGTGGACATGAAAAGGAACTAGGTCCAGAAAAATATATAGTGCATGTGACAGTTAAGAATTAGTTTATTATATATCCTTGTATACTGTTCATAGTACTCTATTTCCCATATCTCCCCACAAGATCACATATGTAAATGACATTTCTTTAAATCTCTGTATGTTTTTCAATCATATTTTATTGATTTTGCTTTAAAAAATAAAACACTTTTGCCAAAAGGCATGCATATCATGATTAAAATCTAAAGTACATCAAACGATGGTGCATCAGTACTACAGTAAGGATACTGCATGCCCCTATTTCTTGATTACATAGAGGGGTTCTCTAGCTATATTAAAAACAACAGTTCATTCCTAAAGACTTCTACTACCATGAACATGGATCATATATAACTATACGGACATAGAGCACCTAATTCAAGGGCTAATCATCCATTAAAGAGCTGCTGACACTTTGAGAAGGACTCTGATTATTTTTGAAAAACATAATATTTGGACACAAAGCAGCTTATATTTCTCATCAGCTCTGTACTTCTTATTCCTGTTATTTATTATTGAGATCAGATGCATGAAAACAGGCGAACTGTTCCTTGAGGGTTCATCAGCTCCTATTGCTTCTTCCCAACCTGATATCATAATATTTTACTTGTGACAGCATAGTTATTCCCATGGCAGCAGACTGTGACATCACAACAGAGCATTATAGTTTCAGGTAGGGAATAAACTACAGAGGCAGATCAACTGTAAGGTATAAAGATCTTGTTTTGTGTGAATTTCTTCAGTAAAAAATAAAGGACAGGAGAAATTTATAGAAGATGCATGACATACAAGCTGAATTGTGTCTAAATATTATATTTTTTAAAGTTTACCCAAAGGTGTCAGCTGCTCTTCAAGTGCCTGTATGTAGTGCTGTGTGGAATTTTCAAGATCCTGCAGAATAGAATTTTGCAGAATTTCATGAACATCCAATGAACTGTGTGGCAGAATAACGCAGAATGGGTTCTTTGCTGCATGATCATTGAATTAAATTCCATGGGTCTCAATATATTCTGTGGAAATGGTTGTGGAATGATTTTCTGCATTAAAAGGTTGTTACGCAGAATATAATTCCATGGATCACAACAGCCAAAATGCTATAGAATGACCAGAAAAATTCTGATGGAAATTCTGCCAGCAGAATGGTCATTCCATGCTAATGCCACTAGTGGAATTCTGCATTCTGTACAACACAACCTGTAATGGAGTTATAATAGAAAAACTTTTGTTTCTAGCTAGACACCACAGATTAATGAAATTCCAAGTAAAGTTGAAAAATAACTGACTTCCGAAAGTTAATATTACAAGAGAAAATACAGAGAAAACGTAACTATAGTAGATCATGCCTAAATTAGCAATGGACTTTTGCCAAGTGGAAAGAAACTGGTTTCAATGCAAGCATTGTGGCACTTTGTATTCTTAATCAAACATTGAATTTTTCACTGTTTACCTTTATCTTGCATAAGGTTAACTTTAATTATAAAAAGGGTCTGAGAAATGGAGCTTTCTGATTGGCTGCAAACATTCTAACAGCCTTATGTTGATCTTTTATTAACATACATGTAGAGCGTAGCCATTTGCTGAACAAGGTTTGACACTGTTTAAAAACATGTTTTATTATAATAGCAATAAGGCACTCCAATGGATTATGTTAATGGTCAGTTAATCACCCTCTAGGGGCATGTGGCACTCAGCTACACCTCGTGCCACAGTACACCCCTAGAAGGTGATTAACAGACCATTAACATAACCCTTTGTCATGCCTTATTGCTTAGATCAAGTCACTTAACTACACTGAATGAATGTCCAGGAATGTTTGTACTTGGGTCTTATCAGTTGAACTGCTAAGTGGTTAGTCCTTGAAAATACCACAAATCTTACATTAGTCAGGGGTGCCAATTGTGGTGTGTCTGCATACTGTATTTGCCTGGTAAAACAATTTAAATAAAGAAAAGGATGAACCTCAAACAACAGAATTAACAGATACAGTTTACTAACATTTTTGTTGAACTGCTACTTTATTTATTTATATTTATTAGAATTTTGGATAAAAACCTTTGAGCCATTGGCTCTTTTACAAAGGTTCTACATCAGTATACAAAGAATAGAAGAACAATTTGTATGAGATTAGCAGGCAAGCAGTTGGAATACAAAATTCAGTACAGGGAATACATGGTCTAAAAGCTACAGGTAATATATTTAACAGTTAGAACAACATAGCCAAGCATACATTTAAGAATGATGAGTCACAGCAAACAATATTTACATGAATTAAAGCTGCCAGAAGGGCATTGTCAAAGGTAAAGGCGGAGTGGAAAAATTGAGTTGTTGCCAGTTGTACCAGGTAGCGTAGGAAAATGGGATGAGAAAGTGGGCGTAGAGGGGTATCTAGGTTTAAGTATTGCCTTTCACTGTTCCATTAAAGTATTCACTGACATCAAATGTCTTGGAGGAGGAGGAGCAATGCATGATAGGTCATGAAAAGAGGTGGAACTAGAGGGACAGTTTAGGGTGTAGTTTAGTAGCGGGCTTTTCCCTTTTCCAGAGGTGGCAGTCATAATTATTGAGCAATAAAAACATCCTCATAAAAATCATTAACCTGAGCACTACCTCACTAAATCTACAGGCTAAGTTTTTGATGCATGTAGAGCTGGACTATGCTGTTATTTAATATAATAACCAACGGCCTCCCTAAAGCCCTCACTAACGTATTGGTCCCACTATACATCTCATACTCATTAAGATCTCAAACTGTCCTGATTTTCTAAGTATCAATCAATCATATTTTATTTATAAAGCACCTTACCCAAAAGCTCAAAGTGCTGTTCAAAAAAAAGATAGAACAAATTCAGCAATGATCTTAAAAACAAGATATATAGAAATAATGCAATTCTAGTGTGTGTGTCAGTTTAAACAGTGCTGTCAATGGTCAAGGAAAAAAGTACCCACTGTAAAGACAGTATTCAGTGACGGCATTTGTTTTCAATATGTACCTTCACTCACAAATGGACTGGCCTTAAGGATATGATCTCTAACTTTTTTGTGGCATTATAAAAGTGAGCTGAATGATTCCATTACTAATGGAGAACAATATAATTGTTAGTAACTGCATTTTCCTTATCATTCTATTTACCCTAGTTGCCAATGTAACCTCATCTCCTTCTGCAACCATCTGCTCCGTCCACTGTTCCAGCTATTGCTCTGGCTCATCTACTTCGAGCTGTAGCTTGCCAGCCAAATCCTCTCACAGTCCTTCAGCCCTGTTCCTTGTTTCCCTGAATGCAGGAACCCCATTCAGCTGAGCATCAGAAACTCAAAGTAATAGGTCAAGACTTGAAAGTCACATCTAGCCACGGAGGCAAGAAGGAGGCACCCAGTAGTCTGTATGGCTCTGTAGTGGCCGGGCAGGCAGCCTCAGCATCATGCACAAAGGTGGCTTTTCCCTGTATCGTATAGAAGCCGATCTTTATTTTTCTTGGGGGGGTCAAGCAATGGGTGGGGGACAGGGTGGCCATGGGCCCCAGAAGCTCTGGGTTTATTGATGCCCTCTGATGCATTTTGAGGGTTTTCCAATGAGATAGCACAGCATAACAAACACCATTCCAATGATAGCACATACCTAAATTTGTTTATATTTTGTTGTGCCTCACCACCTTGACCTACTGCCCAGTAAGTGGTGCCCCATGCCTACCTTGCCACTTCCCCAGCTACTGCCATAGCCTCTGTTAGTGGCACTCATCCACATTGACCCACTCCCCAGCAAGCATTTCATATGCATATATATATATATATATATTATAGTGGCATGTTAGTGCCACTATAGTTAGGGTTGAGTACCCCATTTAAGGTTAAAGTGTGAAATTTGGCAGCTTAATAACTTTGCCACCATATGATGGATTTGCCTGAAAGTTGGCAAAGCTACACTGTGCTAAAGAATGTGGTAATTATGCTTTTTTGTGCATTCTTTGCTCGAGCCTACAGGTTGCACGGTCTGCGCGACCAATCCAAAACCATCAGGGAAGATGCAGCCGGGGTCCCAGATATGCCTTTCAAAGATTTTGTGAAAAAATATTAAAACGGTTCAAAAGTTATTTAAAAAACAAGTTTCCCATTATAGTCAATGAGAAAAGTTAACAAAAAGTTTGACAGTGTCGCAAATTACCCCTATAGTGTCGCAAATCTGCTATCTTGTTTTCAGTTGGTGGTCACGGAAATGCTTGTCATTTAAATTTGGGACCATCTAGGGAAACAATTTTTTTTTGTGTTCACCTAGTCGAGCCCTGAGGGTGCTAGCCATGTCTTTTTGGGGGGCTTAAACACCCAGAAATATGTTTAAAAAATTTTTGGAAACAGTAGTGTTGCACATTTGACACTTTCATGATTTTTTTTGCGAAAGTGTCACAAATCATGACACTACTTTGCGACACTATGCCCAAAAGAATAGGAAATCTTTGCCACCCTGCTGCAAAAGAATGGTTTGGTCTTTTGGGCTGAAATTTGGAGGGAAGAAAGCCAAGATCCCACAGATGTGCCTGTTGGTGGTTTGCTGATAAAATATTAGAGGACTGCAAAGTTACGGCACTCCAACATTGACAACTTTTCCCATAGGCTAACATTACGGTGTCTGCCGTGCCTTTCAGGGCCCCTATCTCGAAAATGCTTCGAGATACAGACTTTTCATCAGAAAAATACTTAGCCCCCTAACAAGGGGCTAAGTACAAAACTAGCCAGGAAAGTCATAAATAATATGAGATTTTATTTTTTTTTTCTGTGTCGTACGGTTCCTGAGATGTAAGCAATTTAGTATTCCAAGTGTTCATTTTCTGCTCTGAGGCCCATTATTACGCATACATTCTTTGTATTCACTGTGTTTCTCAATGCAGCTTTTGGGGAAAAAGGGTGTGCATTTCTGTTACTGTTACAGTTAGCATTTCCACTTGTGTTTCCATAACCGTTTGCGTTAGCATTCCCGTCTACACCTCCATGTGCGTTACCCTTTGCATTTGCACTCGCATTTGCATTACTGTTAACATTTGCATTTCCATTACTCTTTTTGTTTGCATTCCCTTTTGCATCACCATGTGCATTACCATTTGCGTTTGCATATAGCTGCCATTTCCTTTGGCGTCATCATTGGTGTAACCGTCAGCGTTTGCGTTTCCAATTGCGTTACCATGAACGTTCACTTTATGATTTGTGTTTGCATATGCACTCATGTTTCTGTTTTCATTAATGTTTGTGCTTGCATTTCTATTACTGTTTGCATTATCATTAACGTTTGCATCACCATGTGTGTTACCATTTGCGCTTGCATTTGCGTTACCGTTACTTCACTATTTATAGTGCATATTCTCAAAAAGAAGGGAAATTCATGGCAAAAAAGCTCTGTTTAATGCATCAGTTAAGGTTGCTCCACAGCAACAAAAGTGAGGAAATTTGGTGCTAGGGTTGAAAACCCTAACTGCGCATTCCCACCCCCACTTCCACCACCACCACACACACACACACACATATACATGCAAGTAGGGGAAGGACCAAGGCAACACAACCAATCACACACAACCAGCAGCAGGTAACAGGAATAACATACAGCTATCCAAACCATGAAACCACACACCCATGCTCCCATCGGGCTGTGGCATGGGGTCGTCGCTGCTAACTGTTATCCCAGACACTCCACGCACTGCTAAACACATATCGTGCTATGACACTTTCGTGTTTGCGAAAGTATTTTGTGAAAGTATGCTCCTAATTACTGCACATCTGTGCCATCATCCTGCAAGCAAATGGTTGGGTCCTTTGGGCTGACATTTGCAGGCTGGCAAGACCTGATCCCACAGATGTGCTTTTTCCTGCTATTGTGCTAAAATTCTTAAGGATTACAAAGTTACACTGTTCCAAATTTGAGCAATTTGCCATAGACTAACACTGTGGTGCCCATGATGCCTTTCACCACCCATATATTGAAAATGAAGTGAGTTACACCATTTTCGCTACTGCCACCTTGCTTCACCTTTCCGTGAATTAACCTCGAAGAACAACCTTGTAAATAATGCATCATATCTGAAGTTGGATTTCTCCACTTCCTACAGTGACACAGGTATACACCTCCTGCTGGATGTGTGTGATTGGTTGTATTGTCTTGGTCCTTCCCCTGCTTGCATGTATATGTGTGTGTGTGTATGTGTGTGTGTGTGTGTGTGTGGTGGGGGTGGGGTGGGGAATGCAGTTAGGTTTTCAACCCTAACACGATTTCCTCACTTTTGACACTGTGGAACAACCTAACTGATGCACTAAACAGAGTTTTTGCCATGAATATATATATATATATATATGTACACATATATACACACACACACTCATATATACATATGTACACACACATATATATATATATATATATATATATATATATATATATATATATATATATATATATACATTAGAGGCAAAAACTTCATTTAATGCATTAGTTAGGGTTGTTCCACACTGACAAAAGCGAGGAAATTCGGTGTTAGGGTTGAAAGCCCTCCTTGGCCCCCCCTGCCCACATCCCCAATTGGCATCGGGGTGCGCATTATGGTTGTCGGCCATAATTCATGTAGTCCATGCATCATTTAGGATTTCCCAAACTTCTAGCCATTATAACTGTGGTACTCCTCACAGAAAGCTGTCACAGAGCTGCTGTAGAAAGCTATGTTTGCAGCTGTGGGGGGATGGCAATGAAAGAAATAGATTTACCCATTAAGCAGAATTACACATTTTTTATTTTTATTTATAAGTTTGAAGGTCACAACGTACAAACAATAAGACACAGAAGGATACATAAAATACATTCCAAGACATTTCTCTTATAAAGGAGTTTCAGACACCCTCCCATTCGGTAGAACAGTGGGGGAAGTACCAATACTGCAATACATGTAAGCATTAATCCATGATGAAGTTGGCATCTAATGGGGAATTAATGCATGGTTGGGACCGTTGTGGCACAATGCTGCAGGCTGAGTGCCTACAATGGCCCAACCATGCATTAATTCACCATTAGATGCCACCTTCAGAATGGATTAATGAACTTGTAACATGGCTTCTATGACAACCTGTGTAGTGTAACTCTTATTTTGATACTGTGAATAAGAGAACACGGACACATTTTGCACTGTTTGCATTTCTATCTTGCACTTTGTGAACACTGAAGAGACACTGATTTCTATGATCATGTTGTGAAAACTACAGCAAACATAAGTATGAGGAAGCAATCTATGAACATATCTTTCATGAGATTTCTCAGATCTGAGCAGCTTTTATTTTAATAGTGACGTTAGGAGGTCTATTATATGTTGATTTCTCCATGTCGCTATGTGTCCTTCAATCTGTTTTACATAATATCTGACCGCCTGTGTGTGTGTGTCTCCCCGTCGCTTCGATGTCGCTACATTTGCAGTTTTGTGCCTGCTATTTTCTACCTTGCTGGCTGCTTTCCTGACTCACTTGGACATATTTCGCCTGTCCTACATGCGTTTCCCACACCTACAATTTCACTTCAGTCTCTCCTGCACTATGCACAACTGAAGATTTACAGAACACTGTATTTCACCTTCTGCTGCCTCTCACGGTGCGTTTGCACTCCGAATATTCCTCCCCGGTGCTCCATTCTCCTCGTCCATGTCACTGCTACCTGCCCTTCTACATTTCCACATATTGCGAGTGCCTCTTGCGCACTGTGTCTATTTCACCACAGTGCTGCTGTGTCCTCCGTGGTTGTAGCAGGTACTTCAGTAGCAAAACACGGCATTATCATGCCATAATGCTGTGTTGCTCTTGTACCAGCTGACCCAATTGAACCAATTGTGTTCCTTACTTCACATCTTCTTATTTTTGCCATGTTACAAATTACCATGATATCCCATTTACTTAAAACAGCACAGGGCTCTATGGGGATATATTCTAAGGTTATGGGTAAGGTAGACTCCCTTTTACCAAAGTGGCTATATGCCTAAAAATATCCCACATAAACTAAGAGGCATAAACTAGTGAACTTTACCCTGAGGGAGAATCCATAGCTCTGTACAGGTAATAAGTACAAATAATACAGTAGTGAGCAGAGAATTAATAAAACTGTCTGAGGGACCAAGTAAACACAACAGCGTAATACTGGGAACATTATAAAAGAGCAACTGTAAGAGGGGAAAAAAGTGCACAGGTCCCTCCCCAGGTCCTCATAGCACAACATGCCTGATATTGCTGGAGATGAGTGGAGGGATTAGAAGGTTCAGCTCTGGAGTATGGAGACATTTGATGGTGTCTGACCAAGTTTCTATTTCTATCCATACAAAGGTCTAGCAGGGCTAATTTAAAATAAACTGGCACACGCTACTATCCAATTTTAATCAATGCCAGGACGGATGCTGCTTGTCTCCAACTCCAAGCTGTAATGTTACTGGTGGTGGAAAGCCACCGTTGTACTTACTCAAGTTACTCATGTTTTCCTGCAGCAGCAGCAGGCAGGTGGAGGAGTCTTCCATCTAGGTTCTTGGTCACGCAGATGAAGCACTTAGGCAAAGGCAGCCAACGGGTAAGCAAGGTGAGGTCAGCAAGTGGCCTCTGCAGTGGGAGGTCTGGGGTGCAGAAGGTTTCTTTCCAACCTGGCCTGGCCTGGCTCGGCTCTCTTTCAGTCCCCTAAAAGACTCCATTTGCAATGGAATGGCAACAAAAAGGAGCCGTGTGTGTCCGCTAGGGATGAATGACTGTTGGAAAGCAACTGCCAGCACCAATCCCACCGAAAGATTATGTGACCACATCACCCAAGCAGTAGGCCAAACGCTGTGATCAGTCCTGACTCACCCGAGTCATCCTCCAGGTGGATGCAGATTGGAGGGTCGAGCAGGGGATAGTGAAAGTGATGGTGGCTGGCTAATAAGGTAGAACAGCATTCTGGACCGCTCTGCCTCAATTTAATCCCTGCTGCAATTGAGTAAATTTTGGGGGGGGCCCTCTACCAAATGTTCCTGGGGGAACTTCAGCCCCTCAACGCCTCTCCCCCATAGTTGGCGCCTATGCTGTATGGAATCCCTTCTACCTCCAACTGGCCACAGCTGAGGCAACCACCATGCACTGCTATTATCAGGGAATGACAGATACCGTATGGTCACCATCAATGTCAGAGTCATCCCCAACCTCACCATAGGGGGCACTGTTGTTGTGTGATGTCTTATTTCACCCTACAGGGACCAATGTGTGGTGCAGCATGGTCTGGCAACACTAACCCAGAGCAGAAGATCGAGTACCAGGACTTGATCCTGGGTCTTCTACTTAGTGGTATGCTGTACCACAAGCTGGCACCACCAGGTGAGGGAGGGTGTACAGTACCACTGACATCAGTGAAAGTTATTAAATGGGGATCAGTTTATGGGCTACAATATGCACCATGGAACAGTACTGTATTTAGAAGCAAACAGGGAACAGGGTCTGGAGGGGGTACTGAATGCCTTTCTGTGCAATCCTTCTGTGCATACAACAGTGCAGAGGCATTGTGCAGAGCTGCTGATGGTCATATTTGTGAAGTGAATGACCTCTTAGTGCCATGCTTGTCATAGGTGGTAATTAACATGCTGGCATTTGAATATGGCAGCCAAGAGCAAAGGCTTTAACCCATTTGGTACATGCATGCCCCCTTTGCTCCTGGTGTCTACTGCCTTTATTGATAAAGGACACAGTCTGAAGCATGTCAGGCTGGAGCCTGGTTGAGTCTGACTAATAATGCCTTCTTAAAACAAGAAGATTTTGTTTGGTGTCCCTCCTTACAGGTTGATGTGTGCAGGGAACTTTTTTGAAACAATGCTCTGTTGGTTTCCTAGCACCACATCCGTGTGCATGCTCTATAGGTACCTTCCCTTCTACATACCGGTGAGAGTGCCCGCCCTTCAACACTACTGGGATTAAATCAGTAACTTCTGGTAGAAGGTCCTGAAACTGACACTCCAAGGGACCCAAGTCTTTGGATACTAGGAGATATTGATTTTGAGAGAAGGCTAGAGCTCAGTGCTAGATACTGGTTCCTACCAGCAGCCCTTAAGGCAAAAATAAATATTACATACGGAATGCCAGCAGAAACAGGCCACACAGTCTATGGAGTCTGCTTGATTGTGCAGCTAGCCCCTCAACTTGCAGCTGCCCCCCCTCCCTCCCTCCCACAGTCGTTCCCCCTCACTGTGTCCCAACACCTCTTGAAGCTGCCCACTGTCCTACAGGAAACCACCTCCTCAGGTAGAGTGTTCCATTTGTCCACCACCCTGTCCGTGAAATAATGTCTCCTGACTCCTTCCTGAATTCCGCCCCCAACCTCAGTTGGTGCCCTCTAGTATCCCTCCCCCTTCTGATCTGGAATATCTCTCCTGTATTTGCCTTGTTTATCCCTGTCAGATACTTAAAGGTCCTGATCATTTCTCCCCTATCCCTCCTCTCCTCCAAGGAATACATGTTAAGCATGTTCAGCCTTTCTTTGTAGGAATTCCCCTCCAAACCCTGGATCATCTTAGTCACTGTGCACTGCACCCCTTCCAACAGCCTGATGTCTTTCTTCAGGAATGAGTGCAGGTACTGCACGCAGTATTCCAGGTAAGGTCTGACCAATGATCTGTACAAGGGAAGGATCACCTCCCTACTTCTAGAGGAGATCCCCCTTGCTATACAGCCCAGCATTTTGTTGGCTTTGGCTGCTGCTCTCCTGAACTGAGCCGAGTTGTTCATATTCCATGCTATAATCACCCCCAGGTCCTTTGTCTCCTCAGTGTTCCCTAACTGTACCCCTCCCAGCTGGTAGCTCCTCCTCTGGTTCTTAGCTCTGAAGTGCAGCACCTTGGACTTCTTGGCATTGACCCCAACTGCCATGTTTCTGACCACTCCTGTAGTTTATTCAGGTCTCCCTGCAGTCCCTTCCACCCCTAGATGTCATCCACCACATCTCCCATCTTGGTATCGTCTGCTAACAGATTGCTCTTACTCTGCATCCCAAGACAGATATCTGCTATGATATCCCAAACAACACTAGTTCCAGTACCGACCCCTGTGGCACCCCGCTTGTTACCGCCTCAGGCGATGAGAGTTTCCCCTCCAACCACCACCCTTTGCTGCCTGCCCTTGAGACAATTAGTGATCCATTTGACCATCTTAGTACCCACCCCAATATATTCCAGCTTCCCCTCTAGCCTCCCATGTGGCATGGAATTGAAGGCCTTGCTGAAGTCCAAGTACAGGACATCCACTGCATGCCCCCTGTCCAGTTCCCTGGTCACCCAATTGTAGTACTCAATCAGGTTTGTCTGGCAGGACTTGCATGAGACAAACCCATGTTGTTGATTGTCCTGGAGACCATGTCCTCTAAAAATGTCACCAGTCTCTCTCTCTAAGGATTGTCTCCATGAGCTTCCCGACAATTGATGTGAGGCTCACCGGTCTGTAGTTAGCTGGATCATCCTTTAGGCCTCCTTTGTGAATGGGTACCACATGGGTCAATCTCCAGTCTTGTGCATGCATCCTGTGTTCAGAGAGGTATTGAACAGGTCAGCCGGTGATCTTGCCAGACACCCCGCCAGTTCCTTGAGTACCCTAGGGCCAATGCCATCAGGCCCAGGTCCCTTGTCCATCCACAGTGCCCTCAGTCCTTCCAGTATCCTGGCCTCCATAATTTCCCTATCAGTCACCCCCTCCCCTTCCCTGACCACTCCACCGCTCCCATGCGGTATCGGATTCCCCCTCTCTACTGCGAAAACAGAGTAGATGTACTCACTTAGTGCCTCTGCCTGCTCCTCCCCCTTCTCTACCCACTCCCCATCCTTCCTAATTCTCACTATCTGGTCCCCATTCCTCCTTCTCCCCCCACTGTATCTAAAGAAGTCCTTCTCCCCGTCCTTAATACTCTGTGCCAGCCTCAGCTCCCTGGATGCCTTGGTAGCTCTAACTAGTTTTGTAACCTCCCTTGACTTGTTTGTATACTCCTCTCCATCATCCACCCTCCCTGATCTCTTGAATCTCTGAAAATCTCTCCTCTTCGCTCGCACCCCCTCCATTACCTCTTTGATCCACCAACTGGGCTTCTTTGCCCTTCCCTTCTTACTCTGTACCCTAGTACATGTCCCAGTGGCCTCCACCAGCCCTGCCTTAATAATACCCCATTTCTGATTAGCATCCATGGTTGGTTGGATTCCCTCCAGATGGCTTATCAGAATTTCCCTCATCTTGTTATAGTCTGCCCCTCTAAAATAAATTACCTTGGTAACCGAACCCCCCATTTGCTTCCCCATACTGAGTGCGAACCACACAGAGTGGTTTTCACTCCCAGCCAGAATGTCCTCAACCTCCAGGTCCCTTATGGCTTTTCTGTTTGATAGTACAAGGTCCAGAGTCCTTCCCAACCTAGTTGGCTCATGCACCAGCTGCACTAGGAAGCTATTCCGAAATGCCCCCAGTATGACCTGCTCCCTAGCACTTGTGGTGGTTAGTGTGCTCCAGTCCACCCCAGGTAGGTTGAAGTCCCCCACCACCACTGTGTTCCCCTTCCTGCAAACCATTTTAACCTGATCTGCCAACTCCCTCTCCAGCTCCTCCCCTTGAGTTGGTGCCCTATAGACCACCCCGAACCTCTTCACCCTGCCCCTTGGACCCTGAAACAGCATCCACAGGGCCTCTGTCCCGCCTTCCTCCCCCTCTTCAGTTATGCACATTATTCCTTCCCTTACATAGAGTGCCACCCCCCCCTTTCCTGTTTGCCCTGTCTTTCCTGAGCAGCCTGTATCCAGGGATCATCATATCCCAGTCCTGGTACTGGTTGACCCAAGTTTCTGTAATGGCCGCAATGTCCACCTACCCCACTGCTAAGACAGCCTGGAACTAGACAGCTTTGTTTCCCAGGCTCCTTGCGTTTAGTGACACTACCCTACACCCTGCTCCTTTGCTTACCCCACTCCAATTTACCCCCCTTTTGCTCCTACCCTGGTGCCCTCCACTATAGCTTATGGGGTAGGCTCGTTGGGCTACCACCAGCTGACCACTTGTCACTCCCTTTCCTAGTTTAAAGCTACCCTTGTTGCTATGTACTCCTCCATCCCTTGCTTCAATACTCCCTATTCAAATGGAGGACAGACACCTCTCCCAGACTAAAGAAATAGCTAAATGTCTTCTCCAAACTAGATTTGTATGAAAGGACATCCCAGGGCCATGTTTCATGTAACTACTCTGAGTTTTTTCTAAGCTAGTTAATCCCCTTTGCTTATCACCACCAAAGGAAACTCGTATGGCAAAAGTGACTCCTAAGGTGGATAAACATGGGAGAGAGCAAGGAAACAAATACTGTATACTGTCATTTTAGTGGTTTATTTGAAACATGCTGTACCTTTAAACATATATTAACACCTTTAATTATAAAGGAATTATAAGAGGCCCATGGAAGGAGCCAGACACATTCACAGTGAAGCTGTTTGCACTGCGCTTGCATAGGCACATGACTGGCTCAGAGTAATATTCAGAAGCTCAGCACTCACAAACAGATTGGTGCTAACTGTGGGCCTGTGGGAGAGGTGCTAACTGACAGAGTATCAGCCCATGTCGGCACAGCACTAAGTGGATCTGAGCTGCCCTGACATGGACCAAGGCTGTTTATGGCCAGAGGAGATAGCGCTGTCCAAAACAGGATAGTGCCAGGTGTCCTATGGGCCATATTCAGCCTAAGCATTCAAATACGCTCACTGGGCATGTAAGGCACTAAGGGCACTCCTGCATGCTCATTATGGACTCATCTGCATGTGGTGCAGAGGACCCCTAGTGTTGCTGCAACAGAACACAGCCCTGGTGGTTTAGTGGTCCCTACACCCCCTGGTCACTCATCCCACCAGCTTCAGTGATAACCCTGGTGGTTTAGTTGTCCCCTACCTCCTGATCACCCATGCTGTCAGTTGCAGTGATAGCCCTGATAATCTAGTGGCCCCCACACTCTTCAACTAATCAGCACCACCCACCTTCTATGGCCCCCCCACCCTGTACCCTTCTCACCCTGATCCCCACACACCGTTTGTATCAGTTCAGAGCAGTGGCTGGCACAGTCCTCCCCTCAGCTTCTCGTTCACCGCCGTCTGACAGTCACGGAGCGTGATCACCTACCTGATCAGGCTCTGTGACTGTCAGATGGGGGCTGGTCCAGGAGGTGTGAGGAAGGCTTTGCCATCCACCACTCTGTACTGGTACATATGGTACATGCAGAACTGGGTGAGGGAGTGACGGGTGAGAGACCTTAGTGGGCGGGGAGTTGCTGATCAATCAGTGGGGTAGGGGGCCATTAGACTACCAGGGCTATCACTGCAATTGACAGGAGGGGTGAGCTGGGAGTGGGGGGAGGGCACTAGACTAGCAGAACCATCACTCAACTGACAGGATAGGTGATTGGGAATAGGGGATCACTAGATTACTAGGGTTATCATTGCAACTGATAGAATAAGTGATCAAGTGGTAAGGGAACCTCTATACTTCCAGGGTTATCACTGCAACTGATAAGATGGGTGATCAGGGGGTTGGGGACCACCAGACTACCAGGGTTATCATTGAAACTTATGGGACGGGTGATCAGGGGTAGGGGGCAGCTTGTCTCAGGGGCATGTGGCTGCCCTGCCTTGAGGAGGTGAGAGTGTGGGCTTAGCACCCAGATAAGACATGTTTTTTAATGGTGGTAAATAGTGCTGCTCTGGTGGCTGTTTACTACGGCACACCTTTGACTATACTCTTGCAGTGGTGTGCATGAGGGACCCTTCATTGCATAGATGTAGTCGTATTGGTAGTGCCTTGGCACTGCTGGATTTGGGCAGTGCTCTGGGGGCCTCTGAATATGGCCCTGCCCAGAGCACTAGAGCAAACCCAGGTTAGTGGTAGCACTATTTATCAAGTATGGTTGTGGGAGTGGTAACATGCTTCTATGAATGAGACAAATGCATCGCAAGCATTTTTTGTAATGCTTTTTATTGATTCCCCAACATTTCACTCTCTTCAAATTGTTTTCAAGTTTTTTTTTCTAAAATACAAAAAGAAAATACAGCATTTAAACACTGAATTTCATGATGCAATAATTAAACAAACATAACAGATTATTCAAGTATTTCAGGTTATACCACCAATGTCACTTAGCGTCTTAGTGCTTTTGTTTGTTTTAATCTTCTTTTCATGCTAAAAGTGAAAATGTAAACATTCTTTAAAGGAGCGCATGTTTATAGATGAATTTTGCTTTGCAATTCTAGGAGGTATTTTAATACCAATACCACTCTTAGTGACTATCATTTTAACACACGCCATATGGCTTTCATCCACTTATCCCCATGTTGCTCTGATGATCTGTGATGTTTGACATTGCAGAAGTTACCATGCACCTTTGTAAAGGTGTGTGGACACTTCTGTGACATCACATGTCAGAGAATATCAGCGCAATTGTGTGCTTAAGAGGAACACAGTTGTGGTTGAGCCCTCTTTGCACGGCCACGCCACAAGATACAAGTGAACATTTAGAAGGTAAACAGGAATTTTTACTGAAGACATATAATTTTTAAAATGACTTAACAGTGTGTTGGTTTGGAAAGATGTATATCGACTCTGATCTAAAAGTTTACTTATGTTTGAGGAAGGATACATTGGGCCCAATTTTAAAAAAAAAAGTTTGACACAATGGCCCTGCGCCAAATGAGTATGACACAAGCGGTACTTTGTGTCAGACTTTGCGGCAGTCACAATTTTGAATGCAGGCTGCATTGAAATCAGGATACCTTGCACCCAACCCCCCCTGTGCCACCCTTGGGGCAAAAGTGCTATGTCACAAGGATGCTTGCACCATGGTAGAGTTACACTATCCTCTCTTTTTAGGGATCTTGCAAGCACTGCCAGCAAGGGGCTCCACTTAAACCACACAAGAGGTAGTCTAAGTGACGTGCACCAGTGCCACACACTGTGGTGAAAGGGAATGGGGTCTGACACTGGGCTGTTGGGGAGCAGAAGGGGCCAAGGAGGTGACATGGGGGAGTCAGAGGTACAGCTGGCCATGAAAGGGAGCGATGTTGCACCCGTCGGGGTGCGTTTGCTTTTGTATTTATTTGTCTAATATCTATCAATTCCTATTAGACTAACACACAGTACTGTACCTATTAATTATACTGTAAGGGGGTCCAGGGACAGAAAGTGCAGCTGCCGGGGCAGTGCCCACCTGCTGCCATGTCAACGTTCTGTCCCTGGACCCCCCCTTACAGTATAATTAATAGGTACAGTACTGTGTGGCCATCTATTGGGAATTGATAGACATTAAAAAATAAGGGCCTCATATTCAAAAGTGGCAGGCTGCATTGCGCAAGTGAATGCTCTGTGCATCTAAAATGCACCAGCACAAAACAATGGAATATTCAGAAAATGCACCATAAAATGCAACCGTGTATGTCCAACTGAATATCCTGAACATGTGTGATTGTGCAACTGAAGATATGCGGTGCAGTATGGCATGTCTGAATATAGGGAACCATGCACAACAGGCAGGGAAAGATGCACAAACAGTGCAATAAGCACAATGCATGGGTGCATGTGAGGGGTGGTGACACAACAGAGCAGCAGCCTAGGGGACGGGGAGGCACAGTGGCACACCATAATGGCCAAAAGGGCCAGATACAGGGCCAGCGAGTGTCCAGCACTGTGCACCATACAGACATGGCCAGGCATGTGGAAAGCAATGCACACTGGCCATGTCCGACACATGACCATGGACAGGGGACCACAGCAATGTCAGTGGCCAATGGACAGGGCCAAAGGCTGATGCAGTGACACTGCTGCAGACATGCCTGTGAGATGACTGGTCCAGTGTGCCACCAGCACACCACCACAATGGCATGTAGCATGAGCACACACATGGGGCCCACACTGACAGCAAGACATGTCCGCTGACAGTGTATGACACAGCCACATGGACACACAGGGGTGCAAGCTACAGCCAGTTCCACCACCACCACAGAAGAGCACAGTGCCACCACAGGGAACCAGAGGGATGGAACACAAGGACGGATGTGCCACAGGAACACCATGCAATCTGTGCAGGGGGACACAGAGTGTGGGTCCCTACCGGGGATAGATAGTGGTGGGCGAAGCAAAGGCCTGCACCTACCTGTGCACCTGTGGACACATGGATGTGTGGCATATGTGCCATACACCTGGCAACTATCCCAACAGAAGAATACACTGCATACAGTCATGTGAAAAAGTAAATACAAATATTTAATCTACATTAGAAAAAGGGGAAACCACAGGTAAACAAACAGAATGCAACAAACAGGGAACAATCAGAAAATATAATGTTTCATATGCTGTGTTGAATCTGTATCCTCACATGAACTGTAACATGTCTAATTTGTACAATGTCATTGTATGTACCTAAATCTATTATTCCTGTACTCTCCCCGGTCGTACCTGAAAATAGGCAATTATCTTGTCTAGTGTACCTACCTGGTTAACAAAAGCTAAATAATAAATAAATAAAAATAAATATGTAACAAGAAAAAAAAAAGAGTGAAAACATTTCAATAGTTTTTTTTTTTTTTTTAAATACATGAAGTAGTAAAATAGTTCCTCTGTTTAGGTAGTTTTTATGTTGGTGCCTGCGTAGCCAACATCTTCTTGTTAGTGGAGATTTGGTAGTCGCTGTTGTGCAAAGAGGGGCATACACCAGTAGATGCGTCCCTCATTCCCCAATCAGCCTGAATGCCGGCGCCACACCACCCGTGTGAGCATATCTAAGGAAAGGTCTGCTGCAATGTGAGCAAAGCTCGTCACATGCAGCGGACCTTCCTACATGCTTCCCCAGCATCAAACATGGTGGCACAGTGGCCGCTAAACTGCCAACCGGGTGCCCAATCCCCAGTGACACCCTGCCCCTCTTGTATGTGTGCCAACAGAGGCCCACTCCTAATAAACGTAAGTGTCCCCCCTCCTTTTTGGTTGCTGAGGGGTGCCCAATCCCCTCAGCTCATGTACCCCCCCATTTTCGTTGTTTGCCGACAGGGGTGCCCCAATCCCATTGGCATTGTCCCCCCACTCCCTTTGTGCTGTGGGGGTGCCCAATCCCCCACTGGCTACTGCCCCTCCAAAAAAAACCACCTGTAACAAGCATTTGTCAATGCCGAACGTTCGCTTGCAGGTATTTGCAGTGGTGTTTGGCATGTATGGTGCTTTACCCTAATGCCCTGTGCGATTGCTGGTATTTGCACAATAAATTTTCAGCATGACCTTTTTGTTACCCCCATTGTGCGCTACATAGGCGGAAACACGTTTTGGGCAGGATGTGAAAAATGACAGCTGTACTGCTCATAAGGAAGTGTGGTAAAATGGCAATGTTGAAAATCTGGAGTGGAAATATTGAAAATTCGCAAACCTACAAGCGTGCGTGGGAACTGTGCAATGCACGCTCGTAAAACAGTCATTGTCAGGAATTTTTCACCAAATTGTCAACAATGGAATTTTAAAACCTCTGCTAATGAACAGTGTCACTGTGATTTTCTTAATGTGTCCCATACATTGAGTTCGCACACCGACTGCGCCATTGTGCGCTACATGGGCGGAAACACATTTTGGGCAGGATGTGAAAAATGACAGCTGTACTGCTCATGAGGAGGTGTGGTAAAATGGCAGTGTTGAAAATCTGGAGTGCAAATATTGAAAATTCACAAACGCATTGAAGCGCAGGAACTGCGCAGCACATACAAATCAGTCATTTTTAGGAATTTTTCACCAAATTTTCAACATAGCCATTTAAGACCTCTGCTCATAAACAGTGTCACTGTAATTTTCTTAATGTGTCCCATACATTGATTTACTTTACCGACTGCGCATTGCGCTACATGGGCGGAAGCATGTTTTGGGCGAGATGTGAAAAATGACAGCTGTACCAACTACAAGAAGGTGTGTGGTAAAATGGCAATGTTGAAAATCTGGAGTGGAAATATTGAAAATTCGCAAACCTACGAGTGTGAGTAGGAACTGCGCAACGCACGCTCGTAAAACAGTCATTTTTAGGAATTTTTTCACCAAATTTTCAACATAGCCATTTTAAGACCTCTGCTCATGAACAGCATCACCATGATTTTCTTAATGTGTCCCATACATTGATTTCACCCACCGACTGCACCAGTGTGCGCTACATGGGTGGAAACATGTTTTGGGCAGGATGTGAAAAATGACAGCTGTACTGCTCATAAGGAGGTATGGTAAAATAACAATGTTGAAAATCTGGAGTGAAAATATTGAAAATTCGCAAGCTTACGACCTCGTAGGAACTGCGTACTTAGCGCTCGTATAAGACAGTCATTTTTGAATTTTTGCTGCAAATTTTCAACATGGAGTTTTGGACCCTTCTCATGAATGATGTCACTGTCATGGTGTTATTCAGGCCTGAAGGTGATTTGCACAGTGACTGCGAAATCACCCGCCCGAACAGTGTCATGACGACATCGTTCATGAGAAGGGTCCCAAAACCCATGTTGAAATGTGCAAATCAAAAATGCCTGAGATATGCAATAAAGTTGAAACCCCTATCTAGCCCATTATACAGCTTACCGGCATTTCCTCAGTTCGCGGTCGGCTTTGAAGAGTGCAGACGTGTTCCCGGTCCACCGAAGATCGTCGCACCGAGCTCCGGAGGTAAGTATGGGGTGAGGGGTGTGGGAAGCTAGAGTGCGCGGTGGGTGGGTGCGGGTTGTAGGGGGGTTGGGAGACTCGTGGGACGTTTTTCTTTACAGGTTGAAAAAAAAAGGACTACGTGGGACATTTACCACGCTGGGGTGGGCTCCCAGCATGGCAGAAGATGGTGGGGCCGAGGGAGCCGGCCGAGTTAGGCACCCGTCGGCAAAAAGCAGACGTTGCCACGCTGGGGTGGGCTCCCAGTGCGGCAGAGGATGGCTTGGAGGGGCCGTGGAGCCGATGGGGATTGGCACCCCGTCGGCAAACAATGTTTGCACACAAAGCTTTTGGGGGCGGCGTGACATGAGGGGGGTGGCCGCGGTGCTTGGTATGACAGCTGTGGTTTCTTTGAAGCAGAAGACCACCGCTGTCATACAAACTCCGCACCCATTGGTGCAGGACCGTCACGCCTGCTCAGCGGACAGTGGATTGAAGGGAGAGGCACACCTCCAAGGTGTGCTACTCTCCCAAGCATTTCTTGCAGCATGTCGCAAGCGAGCGTAAAAAAGAAAACCGCCCGATGTTTTTTTAACACCTGTAAACAGAAAACAGTCCCCTCGTAGTCTCCTACCACCTGCACCCACCCATCTGCACTTGCCTCCCCATAACCCCACCCCATACTCGCCTCCGTAGTCTGGCATGATGATCTTCGTACCGGAATATCACCTGCACTCCTCAATGTCAACCACGAACTGAGGAAATGCCGGTAAGCTGTATAATGGAATAAATAGGGTTTTTTCAACTTTGATGCATATCTTGGGCATTTTTTGGAATTTGTGCACCAAATTTTCAACATGGGGTTTCTGGGACCCCTCCTCATGAATTCTGTCACTATTATGACGTTAATAGGTCCCGAAAGGTGATTTTGCAGTCACTGTGTGGATTCACCTTTTGGGACCGATTAACACAAGGACAGTGGCAGTGTTCATGAGGTGGGCTCTCAAAAAGCCTATGTTGCAAATCTGGTGAAAGAAATCCAAAAATTGTCTGTTTTACAAGCGTGCATTGTGCAGTTGTTACACATGCTAGTAACTTCACGAATTCGCAATATTTTTATGCCAGATTTTCAACATTGTCATTTTTCTACACCTCCTTGTGAACAGCATATCTGTCATTTTTTACATCCTGACCGAAATGTGTTTCCGCACTTCCGGTGCACAATAGTGCGGTCGCTGGGGAAAATCAGTGTTTGGGGCAGATTACAAAACTGACAGTGACACTGTGCATGAGCAGAGGTCCTAAAATGCCTATGTTGAAAATTTGGTGATGATACTCCATAAAATGACTGTGTTACGAGTGTGTGTTGCGCAGTTGCTACGCACGTTCGTAACTTCGCGAATTTACAATATTTTCACACCAAATTTTCAACATTGTCATTTTTCTAAACCTCCTTGTGAACAGTACCGCTGTCATTTTTCACATCCTGGCCAAAATGTGTTTCCGCACTCCAGCGCACAATGGCACAGTCGCTGTGGGAAATCAGTGTTTGGGACAGATTATGAAAATGACAGTGACACTATTCATGAGCAGAGGTCCTAAAATGCCTATGTTGAAAATTTGGTGATGATACTCCATAAAATGACTGTGTTACGAGTGTGTGTTGTGCAGTTGCTACGCACGCTCGTAACTTCGCGCATTTACAATATTTTCATGCCAAATTTTCAACATTGTCATTTTTCTAAACTTCCTTGTGAACAGTACCACTGTCATTTTTCACATCCTGGCCAAAATGTGTTTCCGCACTTCCGGCGCACAATGGCACAGTCGCTGTGGGAAATCAGTGTTTGGGGCAGATTACGAAAATGACATTGACACTATTCGTGAACAGAGGTCCTAAAATGCCTATGTTGAAAATTTGGTGATGATACTCCTTAAAATGACTGTGTTACGAGCGTGTGTTGCGCAGTTTGCACGCACACTCGTAACGTACATTTGTAATATTTTCACTCTGGATTTTCACCATTGGCATTTTTCCACACTTCTTGATGAACAGTACAGCTGTCATTTTACATATCCTGTCTGAAATGTGTTTTCGCACGTCTGGTACAGAATTGCACGGTTGCTGTGCAAAATCACTTTTTGGGACAGTTTGAGGAAATGACAGTGACACTGTACATGAGCAGAGGTGCTAAAATGCCTATGTTGAAAATTTGTTGCCGAAAGTCCATAAAATGACTGTGTTACAAACGTGTGTTGCGCATTTCCCACGCACCCTTGTAACTTTGCAACTTTGCAATATTTACATACCACATTCACAACACTGCCATTTTTTTACACCTCCTTATGAACAGTACAGCTGTCATTTTTCACATCCTGCCCAAAATGTGTTTCCGCACTGCACTATCAAAGCCAATGCCAGCGCGACAACATTCGACATTGACAAATGCTTGTTTATTCTGTGATGTTGAATACATGCCTGTCCCCCCCCCCACACACTCACTCACATAGGGATATTGGTTAGGTTGTTGACTCTGTGTTTATTTACTTTTAATTTTCTATTATGCTGCCCCTCTGCACGTATCGTTAACGTGTCACTGTCTTTGCCATTTGGACACCACCATTCCCATTGCAAACTGCTGTTAATGGCAGCGAGTGTGTCCATGCCAGCCACCATATATTGCTGTTTCTCGGTTGGTGCCGTTTTTTTTAAATAAATATTTTCTTTGTTTAAAAATATGTCCTGTGGTAGATAAATGAAGAAAAGCACTGCAGAGGGATGAGGGAGCGACAGTGGAGCAGCATGAAGAAGCGAATTAAACGCGGCGCTTTCCGTTTCAGCGGTCGTGAGTAATTATGTTGTTTTTTTTGTGATACTGGAATTTATTGGATTTTTGGGGTGCACACAGAGAGAGTCAGTCAGTGTTAGTTGGTGCTTCCTGTTAAGTTGGTGCGGCATTTCACACTGCTGCTGTGGGTTGTGTACCCGCTCCTGAAAAAAGGATTCCAGCTCTAATAGGTTAGTGATTTTCTGGGGGTTTTGAGGTTGCCAAGGCGAGAAAAGTGCTGGTTGGCACAGATACTCACTGATAAGGACATGGCTGAAAGGTCCTTTGAACCAATAAAACGGAAGCATTTTCTTTACCCATTCTATAAAACTATTGACATATACAGGGGCATGTGGGGAAAGGGAGGACAAGGGAGGTAGGGGCACAACTACTTACAATGGATGGGGGCCTGAGTGGGAGTGTGGGGTGGGAAGGGCCATCAAACAACTACTGGGCACCGAGGTGCACCCATATGTCTGTCACAGCCTGACTCAGTCTGTGGGTGGCCGACAGCACTGCCCCCAGTTGGCCCAGGATATGCTGAAGAAGCCCATCTGTCCATGATGCAACCCTCCGGCATTGCAGTCCTGCCAGCCAGCTCCTGCCATGGCCTCCTGTCCTTGCTGGCTAGACACATCCTAGGGGAAGAAACAGACAAACAAAACACAGCATCAGTGCCAATGGTCCATCATGCCTGACGAGAAAGCCCTGGCTCCCCCCAGCAATGATGGTGATGTGCAGCCATGCATACACCAAGTGACAAGCACGGGCCCTGCCACAGTGCCACATGCAACAGTAAGAGCTGGTGTGCCATGAACATGTGTGTCACGAAGCACACCACATGGGTTGCGGGCATGACAGCAGACAATGGCAGTGCAGGAGATGTGGACACCATGGCACAGGGCAATGTAGATGAGTGCCACATGGTTGTGTGATGGATGCACAGTGGCCTCCACAACAGCACACTGTCCAAATGCAGGGGTGTGTGTGTGATGGCCACACGTGGCCAGCTTCTGGCACAGGTATACTGGAGGCACCACTACAGACATACGAGACTGTCCACGGTGGAACTCACATGCATGCAAGGAATGGATGGCATGCAGCATGCACCCAGGTGTGGACATAGTGACACCTCCACACCCCAGGACAACACCCATAGACATGTGGACCTAGGCAGAGCCACGCAGATGGCAATACAGGAGTAGACATCGGCAACAGCATGCCAGCCAACTACTGGTGGACACTGCACAGCCATGGGGGTGGAAACAGCCCCGCACATGTTCACTGGACATGCAGTGGACAAGTACATGACCCATGAGGCACAGTGGCAGGGAAATGGCAAGGCGTGAATGTGGATATGTACCCAAACACTGTCCCTTATGTGCCATGGAGGCATGCCAAACCCACAGACTACTGTCAATGGAACCATGTGTAGCAACACAGGGCAACACACATGCACAGACCGCATGGGCAGAGAGGCCCATACATGAACAAGGTGCATGCCCATGACCCCATCACAGAGGGGGCACTGAGTGGTCAACCACTGTTAGTGGGCACAACCGGCACACAGGGTGCCGCAACATGCTGCCACGCACTGTGGATGGAGGTGAGCAATGCAAAGGCCAAATGCTGTGCCAGTGGGCACGGCTGCATGGCACTACAACAACCAGGGCTGTACTGGAGTACAGGGGGCCCACCTGGACCATTGGCAAAGGGGCCCACCATGTAAAACAATGGTGTGTGGCACAGGATAACACACACAATACAATATGTTACACCAATGTGACACCCTAGCACCGTGCCAGCAGCACACATAAACTGGCAGGGCCCTACATACACAATAGTATGACCAGTAAAAGGATTGGTACAACACACAGTCACAGAAGTCATGTGGTGGCCAGGTACCCAACAGAGGGGGCACACATGGAAACAGCCAGGCAACAGGCTGAGCCAATCCGACAATGCCCACACCCTGCACAATAGAAAGCAGTACGTACACAGAAGGCCACATGTGCAGTGTTGTCGATGAGGGCCAGGGGACTGTCACACCCACAGCTGTGCAGCACACACAGGTCACACAGTGACACAGTGTCATGGCCCAATAGGAATGGCTGGCAGGAAACAGCCAAGGGTGAACACTGGACAGCAACAACACAGCCACAGTCAAGAGTGCACGTGACACAGGCCATTGGTAGTGGAGTGGCACCACTGCATGCAATGTCCGATGTATGACCACCATGGCTGCCCAGCACTGCCATGTGCATGCGGCACAGTCTGTACCAAGCAGGGATATGTCTTGCACTGCACACAGGGGACTGCCATGGCCATAACAATACCCTGAAGTGGCACAACTGGACACAACACAGTAACATACCAGAACCGCAACACACCACAGTGCCATAGTATGAGGGTACAGCACCTGTGCAGTGTGGGACATGCAGTATGTGAGGGTGACGGGGGAACAATGACCACTGGATATTGGCAGCATAATGTGAAGATATGTTGCACAGCAGAGGGGGCATGTTGAGTGGTGCAGGGCCACACACATGCCAGTGACCACACAACAGGGGGAACACGCAGCACTGGGTGCCACATATCCATGGTCACATCTTGTACACCAATCAGGTGGTGGTGATCCATGACCATGTCCAGACAAACAGGACATTGCAGGGTCCCCTGGGGCTGTCAGCGGTACAGAACCAGGCAACAGCACAATACCTGGATATGCCCAATCCACATGCCACAGACCAAAATGGGCCAAGCAGATCCACCATGATCCCAACAGCCACGCAACCATGGCCAGGTGTGAACATGGGCCCAGCACAGTGCACATCTAGCAGTAATGGGACAGAGCATGTGGCACATGGTCTACTCAATATGCCTGCATGCACTGTGTGCAGTGGAGCTGTGCAGGGGATCGTGGTACAACACGATAATAGGCCACACAGCCACAGTGGTCTTGCTATGTGGCACAAGTCTGGACAAACATGTGCATAGCATTGGTGGTGTGATGGTACACATGGGCCTACATGGTTGACATCAGGGTGTGGAGTTCTGCCTTGGACAGGGAAGTTGCACCCCCATATGTGTGTGTGCCATGTGCACACATGTGTAGAACCACTGGCCACAGTGTGTGACACATGGTGACTACGCTGGACACGATGGGCATTGCACGTACAGTAACACATGCAGACTCACCTGATGGTCCATGCAGCGACACCCTGGCTGTGCTGCACTGTCTGCCCTGGCTCTGGCTCCCCTCCTTATGCTTGTGGGCATCCCTCCATGCTCGCCTGATGGCCACCTTGTCTGCAATGGAAACACAATGACAAAGGCACAATCAGCATCATGCAGTACCATACCTGCCCCCCCACACCCATATGTAAAGCAGGTTTGTGAACAACTGTACATCTGCGAGTGAACGCATGAACCCCCACTTGTAGCTGGCATAACGTGTGCCACTGCAGAGGTACAATATAGGGCTGTACAGTGCCCCCCCCACATCACCAGGGATGACACACAACACCATTGGGTGATGGTACATGTTGCACGTTGGTGCATCATGGTAGCCATGTGACACCCTACACCAGGCCCCCAGCTGCATGCCATGTGTGCTTGGTACATGGCGGGCCCATGGGGACAGTAGCCATTGCTGGCGTCTGGCCCAGGGTGCACCACCAGTATGCGGCAAGGGCAACCAATGCATGGGACAGACACCATTCTCAGTGGGCATTCCTGTGCAGCCTGCAATGGACACTCTTGTCCACACATTAGAATCCACACTAGACTGTGTGGCACGAATGTACATGGTCATGTGCTGCCAATGGTGGGCCATGGTGGCCGCACAGCACTGTTTGGGGTCACTGTCATGGCCAAGTACCCACAGAGGCAGTGGACTGCCAACCAATGGCATGCCATGGATGAACACAGGCCCACATAGCTGTGACAGTGGACCACCCAAATGCCCCATGCCACACAATGCTCCCCATGGCCATGTCTACCACCCACATGCCTGGGGCTCCACATGTCCACTGTGGCATGCCAGGGTGGGACAGAGCACAGTGGTATTGTGCCTGTCACTACTGTTCCCCAGGACTGCAACACATACTACAGTGCCGATACATGGATGCAGTGGCAATGACACCGTGATGGTCCTAGGAGTGGGTCCAGGGCAACACTGTGGACACCTACTGGACACATATGTCATCTGAGAACATGCAGTCCCATAGCTATGCTATGGCAAATGGCACACAGGACCATGGGGATGCACTACAGGTGATCACCATGACACATTGTGCCATGCCACGCCACATGTCAGCACCCCCCTGGCATACATGGCCAGATGGTGGATCGTGCTGCACAGGGACATGTAGTGCCCAGCAGGGGATCTGTGGTGCATGACCATGCCAGGACGTGCCATAACCATGTACCATGTCCTGTTGCGGGGCCTGTTGCACATGGCAGGCTGCATGCATGGGTGCATATGGGCAACGATGGTAAGTGACATACATGCAACAGCACACTGCACGACAGCCATGCCATTCAGTGCCATGGCCACACATTGTGCCATGACCATGGCTAGCACAAGTGTTCTGCACAGGCATGCTGGCTGTACACCGTTGTCCCTTGTGCACCTGTGCACCGTGCACTGCAATTCCTATGGCCACACACATTCCAGGTACCATGGTTCATGCCAGCCTCTGTCAGCAGGTGCTGCCCGCAGGTACTGACATGGGCCTGTGCTGCTGTACATATGCACCTTATAGGGGGTGGGCCCAGACTATGGAGATCACAATAAATCATAATGCATCATGGTGTACCGCATCCGATGTCCGCTATGAATGCCATATCAACATCCACATTGGACAGTGTCTGCCACAGCCACACCCCTGTAATATTACATAACCATATTGGCACACAGTTACATGGATTACATACCTGGGCATGGCACCGTGCCCTGGTGCACCATGGTATGGAGGCAGTACAGCTGTGCACTGTCCCGATGTCCCAGGTCCCTAAATCTGTGGCACCAATGTTCTCCCATCTGTGGAATGCCAGTCTGCCTAGTGAGGCACCTGGCAATGTCTGCCCACACTTTGGACTGTGGCACCTCCAGCTTCTCCTGCCCAAAAAGCTAGCCCTCCCTGGGGACCACCAGAGCCGCCAGGTTGGCTGACTCCACCTCCTCCCACCTCTGGAAGCACTGGCTAGTAGATGCCCTGTGGCTAGCACTTTTCATGTTTGATTTTAGCGCAGCAGGTTATGTGCAAAGTGCATGTTTCTGCCAGCCTCTGTTTCATGCCCATAGGGCAATTGGGCACTCATGATTACCCACAGCTATTGGCACATGTGGCATTGCAATGTGCGATAAGACTTAAATGGCACAGTACCAGACATGGGTGATAGCATCTTGCCACATGGGAAACATAGGTCATGCCCCCTGCAACCACACCTGCACGCAGCACCGCAACACCATCTTGTGAAGAGCACCCACCGCCATGACCCCAGCTATCCGTACCGTGCACATCAAGGCTCATGTGCTGCAGACGCCTGTTGCGCATGTGCACCATGTGACCGTATCTGCACAATACAGTGCTGATGTCACTGATCTGTACCAGCACAATGCAGTGACGTGTGGTGGCTATTGTGCATCCACCTATGGAAATGCGCTATTGGGTTCCACGGAGTACATGGAAATGTGCGATACAAATCAAGATGTACTCAGCGCATCTTCGCAATATTCAACCAGGATCTGCAAATAGCCTCACTGCGCAGTCTGTGCCCAGTCCGCACATTTGCATCTCATTAATGGAATGTATTCTGCTCATTTGCATGCACTGTGCTATGAGAGCAGCCTTGCACCATCCCTCTGCAAAGGTGACTGAGAGGTGCTGCAGCCCTGAAGGTAGGATGTCTGTTATGTTACTGTGTGTCTGTCCTTGAACTGTGCATGATTATTTATCACACGCCACTTTTGTAGTAAGTGGGTCTAACCCTGTCTGTTTGTTCCACAAGCACCAGTATGGAGACTGAGTCTGGAAGATGATGACATCATCCTACCTTTACCAAGGATGAGTTAAAGGCCCTCACTGAAGCCTATGTGCTGCAGGAGGAGCTCCTCAGTCAGAGGTGTGGGATCCCGCAGGAATGGGAACAGGGCTGAAAGGATGTGGCGGAGGCTGTAAATGCACAGCAGAAGTACAACCACGCACCCCAGGAGTGCATTAAGTGGATTAATAGCATCTGTCACAGGCCTGTGCCTCCCATCAGGCTACCGGTGGTGGACCCTCCATAGCCCCAGCCATGACACTGCAGGAGGCACTCATTGTCACAACCCTCAGCCATGTGGTTGTGGTGGGTGTTCCCGGTGGTGTATTTGATACTGGAGGTCAACCGTCGCTGCACTGTGAGTATGCGTGCCACAGGTCATGTCCGATCCTGCATGTGACGTTGACATTCTGGTTGTGGCATGTCATCCATTCTGTGTAACACTGCGTGACCACAAAGCTGCGGACACAATATGGGTGTGCAAGCCAGGGGTGTGGGCTGGCATACTCACTGTACATAATTGTATACAGTTTTGTTGAGTGCCTGTCCCAACCATATGCCTTTCTGTTGACGTTATCAATTTCACGTGTGTCTGTGATATACCGCAGGCTACTGGGTGGTGTGTCTGTTTCGACCTCTATTGTGTAGGTGGTGGATATGTGTACAGCCTGTTTAGAGGTCAGAGGGGTCATCTGACAAGGCAAAGTTTATTTTTATGGCACCCTTCCCCGGAAGCTCTGGGTGCCTAACATTCAAAAACATGTAAGGGAGTGAAAAACATACATAAATACATATTAAAACAATAATAAAAACTATTGATATAATAAAAATCCATTCCACTCACTATTTCTGCATCAGGTCAAATATCTATATCTGGGAAGGCCAGAAAGAAAAGATGGGTCTTAAGGTGGCTCTTAAATGCCTCAACTGAAGGGGCCTCCCTGATGCCTAGAATAAGCGAATTCCACAGCACGGGGCTAGCAACGCTGAATGCCCTGCCGCTGGCAGTTTTGAGTCTCATCCTGGGAATCACCAGGAGGCCCCTAGAGGTGGAATGGAGGGAGCGAACTGGGGGCAGCAGGCGTTAGGAGATCAGAAAGACAGCCATGGGCCTAGTCCATGTAGGGCCATAAAGGTGAGCAAGCCCACCTTGAAGATAACAGTCCACCTGACCAGCAGCTAGTACAGTTCACGCAGTACCGGAGTTACATGGCAAGGCAAGGCAAATTTATTTAAAAGACGCCCAATCCCGGAGGCTCTGGGCGCCGTACAAATTTTTAAAAGAACATAATACAAAAAATAAATAAAATAGCAAATAATGAGTACATGACAGAACCCCAAAAGTTCCATCAGCAGCCTGGCAGCTGAGTTCTGCACCAGCTACAGTTGGTGGAGGGTATCTCCCGAAATCCTGAAGTAAAGAGTGTTACAGTAATCAAGCCTGGACGTTACAAAGGCATGAACCAGAGTAGGGAGGTTCTCAGGCGGAACCAAGAGTTTGATCTTGGCAATATTCCTCAAGTGGCAAAAACCACTTTGGACAATGGATGACACCAGAGATTCAAATGTCAATCTGTCATCCAGGAACACACCAAGATCTCGCACCCTAGAGGAAGCCATCAACAGTGTAAGCCCCAGGAAAAGACCAGTTGCCACACTGGAGGGATTCCTATCATGCTTTCAGTCCAGTTTCACGACAAGAACAACATTCTGTGTTTTGTAATGGAGCTGCTTTGGGGGAGATGTGTACAGGATTTAAGAGGGGGGCAGCAGTTGGTGGGTGTGTGTACACAATGGCATTAGCTGGTTACACTCCTGGTGCATGATACACCCTCTGTGTGTGCTAGCATGTTTGCCATGTGTCCTGCTCACATTGTCATCCCCGTGTATTTCCACCTGCACTCCTGTTACATGAATGAGCACCTACCTGTGTATGTTGCAGTTATGTTGTCATGGCCATGCAGCCATAACCATGCTCTCCTCTTTTGTTTCCGCAGCACCATCACATCTTGAGACAGGTGTGGCTCCATGGGTACAGCCACATGCACAGTGGGGCGAAGTATCTGTGCCCACAGCGATGGCCAGTGTGGTGGCCACCGCTGTGGACCTGCACACATGGGGGGGGGGACAGAGATGATGATGGTAATGTCTCCCTGTCAGCTGAGGCACTCCTAACAGCCCTGGAAGTGCCTGCTTCAGACACAGATGATGATGACATCACCCAGGTCGACAGTGTCATCCCCAACATGGCTCCGCATGTAGCCCGGACAGATACCCCACATGCTGCACATCCAGGGCCAGCCCATGCGCAGCAGGTGGCCACTGCTTACAGTTGGTCATAGTGCAGGTTGAGTGCATCATGTTGTGGCCGCTGAGGTGCAGCCAGGGGGACACTGCTGCCCTGTAATGGGGTACAGATGACCAGCCACAGCCTGACCAGCCACTTGTTCAGGCAGCCCCAGTGTGCATAATGGGTGTATGCACCACATCCCCAGTTCCCTATCGGCCAGCTGTGGGGCAGCCACATGATGTGGCAGTCACAAGCCAGGCTCCCCCTAGTTGGCAGCCTCCTCAACCCCACATGGCCTGGGCAACTAGCTACCGGAACACATGAGGCTACTGAGGGCCTCCTTGGAAAGCCAGGAGGCACTCCGTATAGCTGTGCAGGGGTTGCAGGTGCAGTTATGGCTCCTTGAGGAGCAGGCAACCACCCACCATGTGGAGATCATTAGGTCGGTATGCCTCTTACATGCCAACATCACTGCAGGCTTGGCCAGTGTTGCGCAGGCTATACAGAAGGGCACTGCATCATTGGCTACCTGTGGTCGCCATACCACATGCCACATTATGTGCAGCAACAATAGCATCCTCACACCAACATGCCATGTCTGCAATGCCTTTGACACCCTGTCCTCTGCCCTTGCACCCCCATGCACCCCTCACTACAGTGTGCAGTTGTCCATGCCCACCTGAATGTATAGCCATTCTCAGCTGTGTGGTTCAACCTCCTCAGGTGTGGAGGCCTTACCCCATGTGGCCCGGGGAGCCCCATTGGAGTTGCCTCTGCCCATGGTTTGGGGCCTTGCACATGTCTGTGGTGGCTGGATGCGCACACCCTGAGGTGTCCGGGGCCCTGTTGGACTGCCTGTGAAGCCTCACGGCCGGTGGTGGGGCAACATCTGCCCTGTATTGCCTACGACTTTGTGCTGTCTACACCCTCTGACCACAGTGCCCCACCTACACACCCCTGTGGCATTATCACACTGTTTGGATGGCATCCAGGCTATGGATGTGGGCGGTGTCATGAGAGCGGCATGGGTGGGAAGAGTGCACGTGTAGCTTACTGCTGTGAGTATGTGCCAATGGTCTATCTCTGACCTTCAGGGTCCAAAATGTTTCTGCACAATGGTGTCCCTGTGCCACAGTCCCCTCAGGGCCAATCTTGGGTCCTTCCAGTCTTGCACTGGCTGCTCACCTTCATCCTGTGGCTCCATGTCACCCTCCGGGACCTGGACAACTATTCCATGGTCAATGGCCATGCTGTGCAACATGCAAAAGGCCAGGAATATGCCACAGGCCATGTACGTGCCATACTGTAAGGCACGATCGGACCTGTCCAGGCATCTAAATCGCATCTTTAGCATGTGGAACACACGCTATATGATGTTCCTTGTTGTGATGTGTGCCCCATTGTACCTCTCCTCTGCAACAGACATGGGCCGCAGTATTGGGGTGAGCATCCATGGCTGGAAGGGATATGTGCTGTCTCCTGTGTGCAGGAAGGAGATATGTTAGTCTACAGTACACTTCCATTGCATTCTGCACCCCACCATGCCCTGTTTCAGCTGGTCACCACCATCGGCACAATACAATGGACACTGTGCCTTAGTTGCATAAGCTTGCGCACACCTCTGTGGCACTTTTGCAGCTTTCTTTTGTCCAGCATCACTATCACTGTGGCCTGCATGGCATTTGGTCTGTGCGGTGCAGCAACACCATTGCCTGGTTGTGCCACATGGTGCTGTCCCCTTTCAATGCATCATAGTGGTCTACCCCTCATACAGTGTCACAGGCCCCTACTGACTGGCAGCACCCCTGCTGCCTGTGCCTGTTGCAGCCCATTGCATGTACACCCTCCCATTGTAGTATTCCACATCTGTCCAGTGTCAGTCATATTCCGTTCTCCTCTGTCCCCTCCCCCCATCCCGTGTGTCACATGGCTGTCAGCCATTGTGGCAGCACACTTCTACTGGGCCACCTCCTGCACAGTCACCATCACTGCACTATGCAGCCATGTGGGCACCTCGTTTGTTGTTATTTTCCACTCCCTCACAAGATGGCCACTGGGTATCTCCCCAGACTTGAAATGGTGGCACAGGAATGACTGATTTCAGACATAGGCACTATGTGCACTCCCAGGGAAGCGGGCACAGAAATTTGTGATGCACTCTGTGGCATCACACACCATCTGGCAGTTTAGGAAGTGGTACCCCTTCCTATTAACATAAACTTCCTTGTCCCCACCAGGTGGTGCTCTGATGGCCATTACTGGGATACACAGTCTACAGAAGGAACAGGGAGGGTAAAAGAGGAGGCGGAGTAGCTCTATACGTAAGGGAAGGGATCAAAGCTACAGAACTAAAAAGTAAAGGGGGAGGACAAGAGGCACTCTGGGTCACCTTGGAGACAGGGAATGGCATCACAATCTGCACAGGGGTTGTATACAGACCCCTGTCTCAAGGGGAGGAAACGGACAAGAAAATGATGGAGGACATTCTCAAAATGGCTGAAAAGAGGGAGATACTGTTGATGGGGGACCTGAATATGCCAGATGTTAACTGAATGACATGTACTGCAACCACATCCAAGAGCAGGGTCATTCTCGATGCCCTGCAGGGGGTAGGCCTTAGGCAGCTAGTGTTGGAACCCACTCGGGAGGGAGCAATACTAGACCTGGTACTCTCAAATGGAGAGAGAATCACAAATTTAGAAGTCAGTAGACATCTGGGAACAAGTGACCACTGCACAGTGTGCTTCACAATAAGCACAACCATGGAGACAAGCCATACAAAAACAAGGATACTGGACTTTAGAATGGCCGACTTTGGCAAAATGGGCGAATACCTGAGGAATGCACTAGCAAATGGCCAAAAAGGAGGGGTGGAAGAACAATGGAGAAAAATCAAAACTGCTATCATAGAGGCAACAAGCCTTTGTGTGAAACAAATAAAGAAAACAAAGCGGAGTAAAAAAACACTATGGTTCTCAAAAGAGGTGGCAGGGAAGGTTAAAGAGTAAAAGGCTGCATTCAAAAAGTATAAGGAATCACAGAAGGAGCATGACAGGGAACTGTCTCAATTAAAGCAGAAAGAAGCGGGAAAGGCAGTCAGAATAGCAAAGGCCCAAACTGAGGAAAAAATAGCCAACTCAGTTAAGAAGGGGGATAAAACCTTTTATAGGTACATTAGGGAGCATAGAAAGGTTAAGGGAGGAATAGTGAAGATTAATAAAGGAGAGTGGAGATGGGCAGAGGGAGACAGTAAAAAGGCAGAGATACTGAATGAATACTTTTGCTCAGTATTCACAAAAGAAGATGAGGAGGTTACCTAAACCAGACAATAGAAGCACTCTGGGTAGGGGGTTGACACCAGTCCATTTACAGAAGAAAGAGTCCTGAAAGGACTCCTAAAACTCAAAGGTGAACAAAGCAATGGGGCCTGGCACGAGTTCACCCCAAGATCCTAAAGAACTAAGGGAGGACCTAGTACACCACTGACCACACTTTTAACAAATCATGGGAGGATGGGGTGGTACCTGAGGACTGGAGGAGGGCAGATGTGATTCCCCTTCACAAAAGTGGGAGCAAGGCAGAAGCAGGAAACTACAGACCTGTAAGTTTGATCTCAGTGGTAGGGAAAATGATGGAATCACTTCTGAAAGAAAGAATTGTTGAGTACCTAGAGGCCAGAGGCACAGAACCCAAAGCAGCATGGATTTACAGCAGGAAGGTCATGTCAGACAAATCTAAGTGATTTCTTGATTGGTGACCAAAGTAATAGACCAGGGAGGGGCTGTGGATATGACCTACCTAGACTTTAGCAAGGCATTTGACACAGTCCGCTAAAGACTAATAATCAAGTTAGCCAGCCTGGGAGTGGGTTCCAGGGTGGTAGCCTGGGTAGCAAACTTGCTGCACAACAGGACACAGCAGGTAATAGTGAATGGAACACATTCCGAAGAATGGGGGTTACTAGCGGAGTACCTCAGGGCTCAGTACTGGGTCCAGTCCTCTTTAACATCTTTATAGGTGACATTGCAGAGGGTCTGGAGGGAAAGGTATGCCTCTTTGCAGATGACACAAAGATCTGTAACAGAGTTGATACACGGGAGGGGTAGAAAGGATGAGAAGAGACTTCGCAAGGTTGGAGGAATGGTCAGACATATGGCAACGTAGATTCAATGCAAAGAAGTGCAAAGTAATGCACCTGGGAAACAAAAACCCAGGAGAAGAGTACACAATAGCAGGGGAGGTACTAACAACAACAAAAATGGAAAGGGACTTGGGGGTAGTCATATCAGATGACCTAAAGGTGGGTAAGCAATGTGAGAAGTCAGTAAGGAGAGCCAGGGGAATACTGGGAGGCATAGGGCGGGGCATCACAAGTAGAAAAAGGGAAGTGGTTATCCCTCTGTACAGACAGTTGGTGAGACCCCATCTGGAATACTGTGTGCAGTTTTGGAGACCCCATCTACGCAAGGACATAGACAGGATGGAAGCAGTCCAGAGGAGGGCAACTAAAATGGTGCAGGGTCTGCATCAGAAACCATATGAAGAGAGACTGAAAGAGCTCAATATGTATACCCTTGATGAAAGGAGGGACGGGGGGACATGATAGAAACTTTAAGTACCTCAAGGGAATCAACAAAGTCCAGGAGGGTAGCATATTTCAGAAAAAGAGATGTGTAAGAACAAGGAGGCACAATTTAAAGATAATGGGGATGGCTCAGGGGTAATGTGAGGAAAATTTTTTTCACAGAGAGAGTGGTGGATGCATGGAACCGCCTTCCTGGGGAGGTTGTTGGGTCTAAAACAGTGGAGGAATTCAAACATGTATGGGACAGACATAAGGCAATTGTAGTGGGGGGTTGCAGGAAGTAGGCTGTTGGTTAACTAGAATCTGCAGCTTATCCAATAGGAAGGGAAATGGGCAGACTGGGTGGGCCAAGTGGTCCTTATCTGCCATCAAAGTCTATGTTTCTATGTTTCTATATGGGTGCACTCAATGGCCCCTAGCACTCCCGGTAGTCGTGCAACCCTGTGAAAGTGTTGCATTGTTTCTGTCCACTCCACTGGTGTGCTAGGGAATTGTATGTACTCACTAGCATGGGGCAGCAGAGTGGTGAGGAACTCGGTGAGAAGACAAGATGTGGCCCACTGGGTGATGCCAGTGGTGTCACCCACCGGTATCGAGAAGGTGCCCATAGTGAGCAGGCACAGCACTGCTGACATGTTTCTCGCCACCATTATGGCATAACTTCCATGTGTGGGTGCCTGCAGATCATCATGGAGCAACTCACAGAGCTGTCTCAGAATTGGCTTGCTGAGCTGGTACTGGCTCACTATGTCCATGTCTCTGAGCTGTCTGAATGGGACACAGGGCCAGTACCATCTCTGTTGGGCATACTGCCAAGGGACCTTCCACATCCATGTTGCTGTTCTCCCCATCTTCTCACATCAGCCATCACTGCTGCTATGTGAAAAGTCAACCCAGCCATGTTGCTGCAGTGCTGTGGGCCTACCTCTCGGTGGCTGGCCAATTTAGGGATGCTCCTTTTATTCCTGATTTTGCATTGCACAATTTTGGGATGCGCAGCACATGTGCCGCTCATTTGGGTGAATATACACATGTGCAGCATATTCAGGTGTCTGCCCCCTTTTTCTGCACTGCATACATTATATACGAACATATGAACATACAAAGAAGCCAGCAGAAGAAGGCCATTTGGTCTATCTAGTCTGCTCATATTGCAGGGTACACAGCTTGAGCTACTGTCCCTGCCCTCCCTCACACTTCCCATCCTCCCTACCCATGATCCTTATCTTCCCCCATGCTTATCCCAACCTCTCTTAAATCTGCCCACTGTCTTCAATGAGATCAGCTCTTCTGGCAGTGCATTGCAAGTGTCCACCACCCTCTCTGTGAAGAAGTGCTTCCTGATCGCCCTCCTAAACCTCCTACCGTCCAGCTTAAGACTGTGCCCCCTCCTGTTATGGTTGCCACTCAGTTTAAAGGGACTCTCCTTATCAACCTTATTTATCCTTTTCAAGTACTTGAAGATTCCAGTCATCTTCTCTCTCTCTCTCTCTCTCACTCGCCTGTCTTTCAGGGAGTACATGCTCAGCGCCCTCAACCTCTCCTAATGTGCCTTACCCTGCTGACCCACTATCATCTTTCTGGACCTTCTCCAGCAGGTTAATGTCCTTTTTGAGGTGTGTGCACCAGTACTGAACCCCATAATCTAGATGAGGCCCTACCAGTGACCTGTTCAAGGGCAGTATAACCTCCTGTCTCCTACTACTGTACTATATCTGCACAATAACACATTCTGACATGCGTGATGCATGTCTACCTTTCGAATATCACGCTTCCATGAATTTTCCAAGATGCGCCATGCATCTTCATTTTGTGCCTCGCATCTCCTTTGAATATGTGAGTGTAAAATACAAAAGCAAATGCACCCCGCTGGGTGCCACATCACTCCCTGTCATGGCCAGCTGTCCCTCCAACTCCCCCTATGCCAACCTCCCAAGGCAATTCTGTCCCTGGCCCCCTCCTGTCCAGAAGATTCACCACCCACCAACCATTCTGACTCCTGTAGTGTTGTGCTGGGTGGGAGGCAAGATCCCTGAGACAATTCCCTCAGGCACGCCAACTGTTTGGTGCAACTGTCAGCTTGCGTCATGCCCAGGGAGTTTGACACTATGACCTTGATTTTTCTAATATCAGGTGCAGGGTCCCTGTTGCACCCAGAGTTTGCCACAACCCTGGAGTGATGCAATTTGCATCGCTCTACTGGCTCTTTGAAAATCGAGCCCATTGTCCTCAAAGAACCCAAGTAAGCAAAGCAATTACTGGAATCCCATGCAAACAACTACCCACAGAACATGGAGCTAGTGGGTGAAAGCATGGAAAGAAGATTACATCGAACAAAAAACACTAAGATGATAAGCAACATTGGTGGGGTATAACCTCAAACGCTTAAATAGCCTATTATGTTTAAGTACTGCGTCATAAAATTCAGCATTGTAATCTGTATTTTATTTTTGTATTTTAGAAAAAAACTGTTGAAGAAACTCAGAAGAGAGCAAAGTGTTGGGGAATCAACAAAAATTGTAACAAAAAGCTGACAATGCATTTGTCTCGTTCATTGAAGCATGTTATCTCCACCACAACAATACTTGATGATAAGTAGAGTATCATCAGGGGAGTACAAGGAGGCACATAGACCTCCACATTCTGTGGAACAGATTGTTTTCTAATAGTGCCAGCACTACTCATGTCGGTGCCAGTACTAACCTTTGAATATGGGGACCAATTTGTTGAAAGGGGAACAGTCAGCACCAAGGTGTACTCTGTATGCAAAACTTTTTGGTTTACTTATTGTTTACTGTAGTATAATAAATTGCAACAGACTAATTTTTAGGAGGCAGTATAGTGTAGTGTAGTGGTTAAGGGCACTGAGCTGCAAACCTGGAGACATGGGTTTGAATCCCATCAGCCCACACTTGCATATTGTGTGACCCTGAGCAAGTCGCTTAACTTCCTTGTGCTCCCTGGTTGCACATGAAAATAAGCTCCAGCTTAGTGTGTCTTACCTTGCTAAACCATTTCCCTTTTCCCTTAATTATGCTAACTTCTAGGCCGACATCCTCTGTTACTACAAATCCCAGGATCCCCTGCAGCTGATAGCAAAGCAGCAGGCAACAGTCAGAGATTCAAAAGTCTGCAGTGCATGTTAGAGTTTAAATAAGCTGTGATCTTTTGTTTGTTGGTCCCACTGTACCCCCTGGGCTAAGTACAGTCAGCCCCTGGAAAAAACAGACCTGGAAAACATCTGACTGGAGATTATAAAAGCTGTAACATGCACTGCAGGCTATTGACTTTCCCACTGCTGTCCACTGCTCTGATGTCAGCTGCAGGAGATTCTGGTATTTGAAGTAACAGAAGACGTCAGTTTAGAACTAATCAGAATAAGTCTGATACAATCTACTGTACTACAGTAACCAGTAAGTAAACCAAAATATTTTTGCACACAAAGTGCATGTTAGGACCAGACCCACACTTGAGTGTGGGGCCCTTTGCACTTATTATTTCCCTTTAAGTATTGATTTGGTAGTATAGAGTATGATTTGAATATTCTGTTAACCCATGCAGTTTTGTGTTATGTACTGGAAAAATCATGAGACTGTATGCATTACTGCACTGTACTGTTTTCAGTCTTCAACTCCTAATAAAAATTAATTAAAACATATTATAAAAGCAGTTAAAATAGCTGGAAAGCCAATAGCAGTTGAAGCAAGGAGTCAAGATATATATTTAAATTCAGGGTTAAATGAGAGTTAATTTCATGTGAGTTAGCCACTCAAGTCTGTTTGCCAGCTCAGGCCAGCAAGAACGAGAACAGGGATAACAGTGGTATAGGGTGAAGTAAGCCACCCCAAAAATGCTTTATAGGAAAAAGGGGGAGCTTTGGGACCCGAATCATGGCAGTACACCCTATGCAGTGTTTGGTACAGGAAGCAGATTTTTCAGTTCCCTGGAAATGGAAGAGGGACTACAATAGGGATGCAATGAAAACAAGCATTTGTCAATGCCGAATGTTACTTGCTTGTATGTGCTGTTTAGGTATTTGGAAGTGATAGTTCCGTGCCTTCCTCCCAAGACATGCACTGTGTCTTTCCGTTCAGTATTCACAGAAAAGTGGGAGGGGCAAGGACCACAGCAGTATAGCAGTTGCCAAGGGGGTGAAGAGGTGGACAGTAGTCCATTCAAAGGCAAAAGAGTCCTGCAGGAGCTTATTAAATTGAAGGTGGACAAAGCAATGGAACCAGATGGCATACACCCAAGGATATTAAAAGAACTGCGAAGGGAGATAGCAGTACCTCTGGCAGCCATGTTCGCTGAGTCATTCAACACGAGTGAATTGGAGGAGGGCACATGTGGTTCCTCTACACAAGTCTGGCAGCAGGGAGGAGGCAGGGAGCAATAGGCCATTCAGCCTCACCTCAGTAGTGGGGAAGATCATGGAGACATTGCTTAAAGAAAGGATAGTGGGGCATATAGAAGCCATCGGAGCCCAGGACCATAGACAACATGGATTCACAGTGGGGACATCATGTCAGATAAATCTGGTTGACTTCTTTGACTGGGTGACAAAGGAAGTAAATCAGAGTGGGGCAGTGGACAACGCTTACCTTGATTTCAGCAAAGCCTTTGACACCATCCCACATAGGAGGCTGATAAACTAGCTGGGTAGGCTGGGCATGGGGGAAAGGGTGGTAAACTGGGTTAGAAACTGGCTAACAGACGGGAGGCAGAGAGTGGTGGTAAATGGAGTGCAGTCTAGGGAGAGGGGTGACCAGTGGGGTGCTGCAGGAATCGGTCCTGGGGCCAGCCCTGTTCAGTGTCTTCATTAGTAACATTGCAGAATGGCTGAAAGGAATTTTTCACCAAATTTTCAACATAGCCATTTTAAGACCTCTGCTCATGAACAGTGTCACTGTGATTTTCTTAATCTGTCCCAAACATTGATTGCGCACACCGACTGCACCATTGTGCGCTACATGCATGGAAACATATTTTGGACGACATGTGAAAAATGACAGCTGTATTGCTCATAAGGAGGTGTGGTAAAATGGCAATGTTGAAAATCTGGAGAGCAAATATTAAAAATTGGCGAAATTACGAGCGTGCATAGGAACTGCGCAACGCACGCTCGTAAAAGTCATTTTTCAGAATGTTTTCACCAAATTTTCAACATAGCCATTTTAAGACCTCTGCTCATGAACAGTGTCACTGTGATTTTCTTAATGTGTTCCATACATTGAGTTAGCACACCGACTGCGCCATTGTGCGCTACATGCGTGGAAACACGTTTTGGGCAAGATGTGAGAAATGACAGCTGTACTGCTCATAAGGAGGTGTGGTAAAATGGCAATGTTGAAAATCTGGAGTGAGCATATTGAAAATTCATGAACTTACAGGCGTATGTAGGAACAGTGCAATGCATGCTCATAAAACAGTCATTTTGGGGAATTTTTTCACCACATTTTCAACATAGGGTTTTGGGGGGGCCTATCTCATGAACTGTGACACTGTCATTTTGTAAATCAGTCCTGAAAGGTGGTTCAGCGCTATGACCAAGAAATCACATTTCGGGGCTGATTAACGCCATAACAATGACAGAATTCACAAGGTGGGGTCCCAAAAACCCCATGTTGAAAATTTGGTGAAAAAATTTCCCAAAATGCTCGAGGTATGCAGTAAAGTTGAAAAACCCCTATTTATTCCATTATACAGCTTACCTGCATTTTCTCAGTTCGAGGTCTGCTTTGAAGAGTGCAGACGTGTTCCCGGTCCAACGAAGATCATCGCACCGGACTACGGAGGTAAGTATGGGGTGAGATGGGGGTGTGGAGAGGTGGATGCACAGAGGGAGGGAGGCGGGTGGGGGTGAGGGGGTCAGGACAGTCTGCAAGGGAAGGTTTTTTCTCTTAGTTTTTTTTTTTTTACTTGGACGACGTTGGACTTGTGCCACACTGGGCTGGGCTCCCAGCGTGGCAGCTGGAAGACTGTTTGGGGTGGGGGCAGTGGAGCCGGCGGGGACTGGGCACCCGTCGGCCATAGGACCTGTTGCCATGCTGGTGTGGGATCCCAGCATGGCACCCGATAGTCTCGGGGAGTGAAGAGTACAGCTGACAGGGGATTTGGCACCCCTGTCGGCCATATAGACTGCTGCCATGCTGGGGTGGGCTCCCAGCATGGCACCTGGATCTCTGTTGGGGGGCTGGGAGCGCAGCACAGCTGATGGGGGATTGGGCATCCCCATTGGCTATACAGTGTCTGGGTAGCAGCCTCTTGTGGGGTAAACATGGTTTGATAGTAAAAGCGAGGCGAGAGTGATGTCATGTAGCTTGGTAAGCTGGGCTCCCATTTTGGACTAGAATAGGGATTGTTGCCATATGACATGGCTTACAAAGCTGACAAACTAACAGTCAAGAGGCTCTGGCTTCAACTTCACAGTCTCATTGGTGCAAAAAGGTTGGGGCTACTTTGGTTTTCAGCCGACAGGGGATTGGGCACCCCCATCGGCTATACAGTGTGTGCGTGGGGGGAAGCACGAGAACGCAGTATGCATACGTGTGTGTGTGGGAGGAGCACGCATGAGCACACGATCGTATCGCTGCTCACTGAAGCATAGCTTTCCCTTTCAACTGTGTGGCCACTGCATTTTCAACTGCTGTCATAGACAGCTGCAGCATTGATTAGAGAACTGCGGCCGCGCCTGCCAACACACTGACTGAATTGGAAGAGGGCTGCCACACCTCCAAAAACTCGGATGATGGCACTATGTTTCTTGCACATGCGTGCAAGCAACATAAAAAATGGCTGGTGAAGTTTGCACAAAATCAGGAACTTCACACCTTGTGAAGCTTTGAGAAGTTCCAAGTCTCTACACTAACTTGACTGCCCAACTTTTTAATAGTTATTAAAAACAGCCTAAAAGGACTAAAATTACTGCCTGCAACTATTGTTAATTAAGTTCCCACCCTCCCGCTTACCATATACTTTTAAAATGTACTCTCCATCTCCTCACTAGCAGTCCCTTCCCTTCTATCCTCCCCCACTCCACCTACAAATATTTAATTACAGGAGTCAGAGAGGAGGAAAACCACTTCACTTTATTAAAACACAACTCTATTCATCCACACCTCACTCCACCCCATTCCTGTGCTTGCCACTAGTAGAAATACTTTGGATCCCCCAACCTAGTGCCCCCTTCTAGCAGCAGTACCTACCTACCTTCTCCTCTGAGTTAAGTGTAAACCTGTACAAAATAAAAGGTGGTCCTTTGTAGGGGTGAGAAACACTCCCTGTTTCTCTGTCACAGAACACTAGATTGAATGAATGTGGATGTCTACCCTATGCTAATAACACCTGACTGGTAAACATAGCAGAATGTTACTTGTGAAGGGATGTTTCCTCCTTTGGTATTCAGGAACGGGACAGACGATGATGCAGCTCTGGAGATGCTGCTGAATAGTGGAGGTAACATCATCATCATAGTAAAGCTGGAGGAGACAGTAGTTAATAGCAGAGTTCAAGGGGATGGCAAACTCCCTTACCTATGAGAAATCAAGGATCCTAAACTTCAGGAGAATTGATTTAAATAAGCTGAGGAGAGTGGTTGGGGCTGAATTGTCTAATATTGGCCAGCTGTATCTGCCCTTTGCACCTGATAGGGTATTGTCTGGATGGCCTCCAACAGGTTTGTACTTATGCCAGGAAAATTTTACTCAATGGTTAGATCATGTCATCATTCCCTCACTCAGGGCTTTGAGTTTGCTACCATTAAAGTGACAGATTGACTGCAAGATACTTTTGCTTATTTATTAAGCCATGAATGAGTTGGGCTCCCATACATCAGTGAGCTCTGACCCCCTTACACCTCTGCTAGGGTTTTGAGGTTCACAGGCAGGGGATTTTGAGGTTGCCACTTTCAAGGATGAAACACACTTTTCTTGTCTTTTGTGGTGGCAGCCCCAGTCCTGTGAAACTCTCTGTCATGATGTTCATGATTCTCACTCAGAGGCCATTTTCAAATATGGGGGAAAACTCCCTTTTAAAGGAAAGCTGTCCAAATGTGTTGCCATTAACATATTAGAAGAGCAGCATCTTGATTAAAGTAATGGTCATATTTTGTTAAAGCTCTAACCTCTATTTCTTTTATTCTCCTTAGTCTGAACATGAGAACTGGTGGCTTTCACCTGACTGCCTCGCGCCATTTCGGACCCTGCACTGCACCAGAAGTGTACTTTTTGCTCGTTCACACTGCCTCATCCTGTTGACATTATGTGCCTGAGTCCACGCCCACAAGTGTATTCGTGCATGCGCAATTTTGTGGGCATGCACTTTGAAGCGGCAGCTGCCACTTTTCCTGCCTTATACTGCGCGACACAAAACACTAAGGTTGCATGTTGCGAGCTGTATCAGTGATCACCTGTTCATTTGTGTGACATGCTTTTTTATTGAATTTGTGGCAATGTTGACTTGTATGGCTATTGGCTGTGCTAATACTTCTGGCAAAACTAACTGTGGCCACACAGTAAGTTTCCACCGGGTGCCATCGGATCTGTACCTAAAGAGACAGTGCCTGCTAGCCTTGCCTCATCCTGACATAGACTTGGACAACTTTCATCCGAAAAAACACAATGTTATCTGCTCAGATCACTTTACAACCTCCGACTACTTTTTCAAAAGTGCTATTGTTTGGCATTGTGTTATCCTTTGCTCTGAGAGGTGTGAGAGACATGCAAGTTTGCATGCATTTCATTGCTACAGATGCCAATGTAGGTACTGTATACATTCAGCCTGCAGTACAAGCTAACAGGAGGGCTACCTTCTTGATTGATTGCACGGTAGTCCTCCTGTTGTTCACTGTTGCCATGCAATGCACCACTGAGGTTTTTCTGTGGTGGACCTTCCTTGATTCAGAGCTTAATTTCACTGCTTTGTGTAATGTTATCATACAGGACATAATGCTTCAAATGTTGTCTTGACATTTGGCTTTCTTGTACCAACTCATTACATACTGGTAAATAAAAAAAACATTGATTCCCTTACAAACTGGCATCTGACATCACCTACTTTTTCAGCCATGCACTGATGACTATTGTGCCATTCCCTCAGCACACAGTTCTGGCAAAGCCAGTCTTTTTAGTGTGTGATGTTAGCCATGACAGCGCTTATGCCTGTCTATTCTGTGCTGCTGCTCAGACTGCACTCTTGCCATACCCATACATGCAAATCCATTAACACCCCTCCCTGGCAGTATAATATGGTACACTATCAGTCATAGACCCATGTCCACATCCAGTGTCATGCCAGTCCAGCCTCCCCAACATGTGGTGTTATATGTTCATGATGTGTCTCTCTGTTCCTCCACCTCTGACATTAAAATCCACAACCCCCACCCTCCATTCGGATGGCACTGATATTGCAGCCCCCCCTTCCACAAGAGGATGGAACGGTGTATGTTCAAGCTGCAACCTTGTCACTGTCCTCCGGTGACCCACACCTGACATGAAAAGAAACACCCCTTCTCTTCACTGTGATGGTGCAGGTATTGCAGTCACTCCACACCACCCAAGAGAGTGGCATGGTGTATGATTCAGCTAACACCATGTCACTCTCTTCTGTTAACCGTTGCTTGACATCAAAATGAACACCCCAGCACACCGTTCTGATGGTGGAGATATTGTAATCCCCACCCCACAAGAGGATGGCACAGTGCATGTGTAAGCTAACACCATGTCACTGTCCTCCGTTGAGCCATGCTTGACATATTAATAACAACCCCTTCACAACAATCTGATGGCAGAAATATTTCAGCACCCCCCCATCAAGAGGAGGTCAGGGTACATGTCTTGCTTAACACCATGTCACTCTCCTCAGGTGACTCATGTGTGACCTGATGATCATCCCCCCAGCACACCATTCTGATGGTGGAGATATTGCGCCTCCCCCCCAACAAGAGGAGTGCATGGTGCATATCTGTACTAAAACCATGTCACTCTCCTCCAGTAACCCATACCTGACCTGATGATTAGCCTTCCAGTACACCATTCTGATGGGGGAGAAATTATCCACCCCCAACGGCGGAGTGCATGGTGCATATCTGGCCTAACACCATATCACTCTCCTCTGTTGACCTATGCATGACCTGATGAAAACTCCCGCAGCACACCATTGTGATGGTGGAGATACCTCCCCAACAAGAGGCATGCATTGTGCATGTCTGGCCTAACACCATGTCAGTCTCCTCTGTTGTCCCATGCTTGGCTTGATGAAAAACCTCCCAGCACACCATTGTGATGGTGGAGATATTGCGCCCCCATCAAGAGGAGCAAAGGGTGTATATCTGGCCTAACACCATGTCACTTGCCTCTGTTGACCTATGCATGACCTAATGAAAAGCCTCCCAGCACACCATTGTGATGGTGGAGATATTGGCCCCCCCATCAAGAGGAGCACAGGGTTCATGTCTGGCCTAACCCCATGTCACTCGCCTCTGGTGACCCATGCTTGACATGATAAGAAACACCCCAGCCCACCATTCTGATGAATGACCATTCAATCAAACAGTGTCAAAGCAATGTTTTTCATCAGCCTTGTTCAAGCACTGCTGACCCTGATGAAACATGATTGGACTGCAGCTGAACATAGATGTATTATCTTGGGTTTATATAATTACAGTGGAATACAAAAGAAACGCAGCAATAACATAAAATAATATTTTGGGTGCAGTGTCAACTCAAATGTTACGCACACCCTCGGTGATGGGTGCAGAAATAAACCCCCCATGCTTTGTTCTTGGGGTTAATGTGAAATACAACACCCGGGTCTGGTGTAAATTCTTGTTACACAGATCTTCCCATCCTCTTTGTTTTTATAACGTGGGCAAATGATCTGAAGCAATGTCGTTGGTTCTTACACGTGCATTTGAATCGTCTAAGGCATGGATAAAACTAGAAACCCCATTTAGAATACTCAAACCCATTATTAGCACAATTGTACAGTCCCAGTATGTGTTTTACACAGTTCTAATGCATGGCTAGGGGACTGGACACACTTGGCCGGTGTTCTTGTACCTCAGTATGCCACTCTCTCTTGCTTTACAACTGTGTGAAGCACATGCCCTCTCGTGTCTCAGTGTTTACATCATCAACACCTGATTCGTTCTCCAGTGCAGCAAGTACATATTGATTTTATTTATAATTTACTTCAAATTTGCAGTGATGCGACTACTGTCCCATCTTGTTCACTGTTCCATGGACTACATCCAGTGTATCAATGTATTTGTTATGGTGTGACCTGTGGGAAGCCACACAGCAATTAATGGTATTCCTTTATGTGGTGTATTAAAATGTTATCCCCACCTTCTTCTATCATGTACTGCATCCACTGCCAATGCACCCCAGGATGACACTGTGCATGCCCTCAGCTGTCAGACTGCTGTGACAGCTTGAGGTTATCATGAATCTGGACAGCCCACATTTCTAGCCCCCTAGCACAGTACTGAAAACTATCTGGTGTATGCAACCAAAGGGCTGCCCATATTGCAAAACTATTTTACACCATTACAGCTGTTGCCCACTTCACAAACATGCATTTGCATTATATGGCCCAAATCTATAAATGACCCAATTGTAAACCTGCAAAGCATAAACAGTTACATATTGTACAACAGAGCTGCAGTAAGCTTAACACCCCTACAGGAAGGAGTACTCTGATGACTCCTATAAAAAATGCTTCTTGTCTTCTACATCCTGCAGCAACACGTAAAAACATTGTTCACAAGTACACCTGTATTCATCTGTGTCAGAAGGCATGAAGGATGACTCATCATCCCTTCATGCCTCTAATTTTAGTTGAAGGCAGAAAAGCACAAGGTGCGCCTTCCTTGACATATTACAGAGGCTTGAGGAAACAGCGGCAACACACGTCATGTTGTCTGTGATCGAAGTCTGAAGAGGACACTGAAGACTTGGTAAGGTCTCAGCTATGATTTACATGGTTATACAGTATATGCATCTCTTTGCCTGCAAATAACACTCCCTATGTATGCGCACATCCTGTATTACTCCAGGCATCACACAGCAGTGCACACCCACAGATTTTCATGTCACACAAAGGCATGCTCTCAAACATTGACTTGACATTGTCTGGCATCATAAAGCAATGTGAAGACATGATAAATCAATACTGTTGCACCATGTTATGCAATGATCTTACATCACTAATGTGACATGTGCAATGGACAATCCCGCTACCAAGGATGAAGGGCACTGATTTATTTGGAAGCATCACAGGTACAGTTGACAATTGTTTTTACAAATTAACATGGTCCAAATCAATATGTGTACTGACATACATACATACATACATATATATATATATATATAGATATATATACATATATCTATCTATATATATATATATATATATATATATATATATTTAAGGGGCGCAGTTGCACCCCTATAGTTAGGGTTGAGTAGGCACGTCAATGTTAAACTCACAATTTTCACTTTAATAACCGTTGAATGGATTTGCACAAAATTTGGTACACCCCTTCCTATTGGGTAGATCTCTTGATTGTGCAAGTTTCGTTCTGGTCGGATATGCGGTGTCTGAGTTATAGAGAAGTGAGAAAACATGTTTTTACCCATTGACTTTGCTGGAATTTTTCTTTAAACTTGCCTACAGCCCAGAAGGTTTGGCTGGTGGGCATGAAATTTGCAGGGTAGAAAGGGACTAACCTACAGGTGTGCCTTTTGCTAATCTAGTGTAAAAAGAATAAGTAGTTTTTAAGTTATTGCAATTTAAAAAACTGAAAAAATCATTTCTGAGCATGCTCAGTAGGCACTTCAAGATAACTGTATGAAACAAAGTAGGAATTCTGCTGCATATGGAGAAATTACTACTTTGTATGGCCGCCATCTTGTTTTCAGTTTTGCCAAATAAAAAATTTTGAAACCTCCCAAAATGATATTATTGGGAGGAACCAACACATGTAGCTTGCTTATTGGGACCCCCTTTAGTGCATTCTGCACTTTATGGGACAAAAGTTGCTTGTGAAATGTGTTTATCTAATCATTTAAATTCTACTTCGAAGCCGCGTAATACGACCTAGGATCCTAGTTTGTATGCATGAGATACCTAGGATCCTAGATCATGACCTGAAAATAGGAAAAAAATTATTAAAAAACACTTTTGCTGAAATGGGGTACCCAATCCCAATGTCAGCACTAGAGGCGCCCCCCCCCACCAGTATGGGACACTAGGGAGCCCACTCCAAGTGTTCCCAACAGAAAGAATCATGGCCAACAACAGGGTGCCCAATCCCCAGTTGGCTGTACCCCCTTAAAAGATCAATCATGTCTGACAATGGGATGCCCAATCCTCATGTTGGCGGTAGCCCCCCAACAAAGTGGGATGCTGGGGAGCCCCTTCCAGTGTCTCCAGTTAGAGCATGCCCCTCCATGGTCAGTAGTAGTGCCTGAAATAAAGAAAACAGTCCCCTGATGTCTTTTAGGAAAAAACAAAAATTGAAAGAAAGAAAATAGTCCCTCATCTTCTCCCCATGTTCCCCCTCCCCAATCTCAAACCTCCGTCTGGCACCCAGCTCCCGCACTTCCCCTTACCCCATACTTCCCTCTGGAGGTCAGGCGCTGTCATCTTCTGTGGACCAGGACACGCCTGCACTCTTCAAAGCCAAACTTCAAACTGAGGAATCAAAGATAAGCCATATAATGGTAGTCATTTGGGGGGGGGGTCAACTTATGTTGATATCCCAGCCATTTTTTGAAATTTTAACACCAAATTTTCAACATGGGGTTTTGGGACCCCACCTCATGAGCAATGTCACTGTCATCTCATTACTCCATCCCAAAAGATGATTTCATGGTTGCTGCATGGAATCACCTTTTGGGACCGATTAAGGAAATGGCAGTCCCAGTGTTCATGAGGGGAGGTCACAAAAAGCCCATGTTGATAATCTGTGCAGAAAATCAAAAAAATGGCCGTGTCCCAAGCGTACATTGCGCAGTTTCTATGCACACTCGTAACTTTGACAATTTTTTATATTTTAACTCCAGATTTTCAACATTGTCATTTTTTCATACTTCCTCATGACCAGTGCAGTTGTCATTTCTCATATCCTGCCCAAAATGTGTTTTTGCACCTCTGGCTCAGTCACTGTGCAAAATCAACTTTCAGGATGGATTAACAAAATCACAGCACCTGTGTTGAAAATTTGGATAAAAAATTCCCAAATAGGGCACCCACCCACCCCACCCTCCCACACCAGCAGGCATCAGAGTGTGCCTTGGAGTCATTGGGCCTAACTCACCCCATTCTCCTATACTGTACCATATCATCTTGTTTACACATGGAATGGGGTAAGAGTTAAGGCTGATGACCCCAGGCACACCCTGATGCCTGTTGGGTGTGGAGGGTGGTGGGGTGGTAGGGTTGGTAACCCTAATGTTGAATTTCCCAGCTTTTTTCGCTTTAATAAAAACACTAAGTGATGCATTAACATAGTTTTTTGCAATATATATATATATATCTATATATCTATATATATATATAGATATATATATATAGATATATAGATATATATATATATATATAATATATAGGATGGCTCCCTCTCCCTGGGCTGAGATTCAGAAATGGCACACTGAGGAGTCCAAATGAGGACAAAACACATGTCTGTGTCTGCTGTTCTCAGCCTTTGCTGATTGTATTGTGAGGCCTTCTGGCACCATGCAATTTTGCTTAAAGTTGAGCCAGTCCAAATTAATTCATGTGCATTTGCATATGCTTCCCATGATGCTTTGAATTATGGGATATATGCAATGTGTTTTCTTTATTTATATATACTACCGTGCTACCATAGTTATGGGTTGAGGAGCCATTTACATGTTATACCTAAAATTTTGCACCTTAATAACTTTGCAACCATTTAACAGATTTGCCTGAAATTTAGAATACTTGCTCAAGAACCATACATCTTGGGATCTGCCAACTTTCGTACTGTTCAGATATATGGCTGTGGAGTTATTAAGCATGATCTGCATGCGCATTTATGCTTTTTTGGAATTCTTTGCTCGTCTCTACAGGTCGCACGGTTTGCGTGACTGGCCCGAAATCTTCAGGAAACATGCAGCCAGGATGCCTGATGTGCCTTTTGAAAATTTCGTGAAAAAATATTAAACGGTTCCAAAGTTATTCAAAAAACAAGTTCCCATTATAAGTTAATGGGAAAAGTTAAAAAGTTCAACAGTGTCGCAAATACAGTTTTTACTTTCGCAAATGGCCCTTTTACTGTCGCAAATCCGCCATTTTGTTTTCAGTTGGTGATCAGAAAAATGTTTGGCATTTAAATTTGGGACCCTCTAGCAACCTAATTATTTTTGTATTCACCTAGTTGGACCCTGGGGATGCTAGGCATGTCTTTATTTTGTGGTAAAACACCCTAGAAATATATTTTTCAAAGTTCTGGGAAAAGTACTTTCGCAAAGTAGGGTCGAATGTGCGACACTGTCGAATGAATTTGCGAAAGCTTTTGCAAAGTTCAAGAGTTCTTTTTCAGGCTGTGGGAAAATGACAGCAATTCTTTGTCACCCTGCTGCAAAAGAACGGTTTGATGTTGTGGGCTGAAATTTGGAGGGAACGCAGCCAACATGTCACAGATGTGCCTTTCAGTATTTCAGTGAAAAATTATTACACAGAAGCAAAGTTACGGCACTCCAAAGTTGACGGTTTTTCCCGTAGGATAACATTACGGCGTCTGCTGCATTACAGGAATTCTTTGTCACCCTGCTGCAAAATAATGGTTTGGTCCTTTGGGATGAAATTCGGAGGTAAGAAAGGCAACATACCACAGATGTGCCTTTTAGTGGTTTGGTGAAAAAATATTACAAGGAGGGAAAGTTATGGCACTGCGAATGTGTCTTTTTCCCCCATAGGATAACATTACGGCATGCGTCGCGCCTTTCGGGGCCTGTATCTCGGAAACGGTGTGAGATACGGACTTTTCGTTGGACAAATGCTTAGCCCCCTACTGGCACTAAGTACAAAACTAGCCAGGAAAGTGATAATTAATATGACTTTAAAAAATTTTTTCTACGTTGTATGGTACCTGAGATATAAGCAATTTAGTATTACAAGTCCTAATTTTCTGTTCTGAGAGCCATTATTATGCATACATTCTTTGTACTCACTGTCTTTCTCTATGCAGCTTTTGCAGAAAACCAGCCTGTGTGCTTACGTTACTGTTACCCTTACCACTTCTGCTTGCGGTTCCGTAACTGTTTCACTTACTGTTCCCTTCTATGGCACCAAGTGCATTACCCTTCGCGTTTTCATTTGTGCTTGCGTTTGCATAATTTTAACCATTTGTGTCCACAGTACTGTCTATCTTTGTGTTTCGCTTTCTGTCACTATGTGCATTAACATTTGCGTTTGTGGGCACTGTGTTAGTATGTGTGAAGAAATCACATGACGGGAGCTCCCATCGCTGTATCATATTGAGTATTTCTCAGTGCTGTTTATCTTCGTGTTTTGCTTTGTCTTACCATGCGCATTAACATTTGCATTTGCTGGCACTGTGTTAGTATGTGTGAAGACATCCCGTTGCTGTATTACATTCAGTATTTTTCAGTACTGTTTATCTTTGTGTTTCGCTTTGTGCTACCATGTGCCTTAACATTTGTGTTTGCTGACACTGTGTTAGTATGTGTGAAGACATCATGTGGCAGGAGCGCAGGGCCCAAAGGGCCCCATGCTCCCATCACTGTATTACATTCACTATTTCTCAGTACTGTTTATCTTTGTGTTTCGCTTTGTGTTACCATGTGCATTAACATTTGCATTTGTGGGCACTGTGTAAAGACATCACATGGCGTGAGTGTGTTTATGGGCACTGTGTTAGTGTGTGAAAAGACATCACATGACATTCAATATTTGTCAGAGTAATTTTTAACAAAGAAGGGAAATTAGAGAGAAACACTCTGTTTACTGTTTCAGTTAGTGTTGTTCCACAGTGACAGAAGTGAGGAAATTCTGTGTTAGGGTTCAAAAGCATAAATGTGCATTCAACCCCCACCCCCCTGAGCAACAGTGGCACACAGAGACACACATACACACATGGAAGTAGGGGGGAGAAGCAAGGCAACAGGGCCAATCAGAGACAATCAGCAGGAGGTGTCAGAAATAATATGCAACTAGTCTACATACTGCATACTGAGTGGAGAGCCACTGCAAAAATATGCCTATGGACATGAATAGTGTAGCTCTGTCATTGCAGCTGTAGAAAACTTAGCACACTTAGGAGTATCACTGCAGGTGTACAGAAGTTAGTATGCTTAGGAGTTGCACAGTCTCATGGGGTAGGGGACTGCACCTCCAGAGCACTTGCTGTATGTTAAGTGAAGAGGCACAGGCAAAGAAGGGTGATGCAGATCACTTGTACACTTCCATATTACAGGTACAGTGTGGTTAGCAGAATTATCACTTAAATGGCCTCATCCAGGTAGTGCCTTTCCAAACTGTGACACCAAGTACTGGATCCTCAGTAGAGACCCACAGCACAGCTGAGGGTATGGACATCAGTGGTAGATGTCAGTGATTGCAGAGACACTCAAGTTAGTATAGTTAATGTTGTGGGGGTGGGTCAGACAGGTAATGCTTCCCCCAAAAAATTCATACTGCATCATGAGTACTGATGTACAGAAAGACTGAGGCAATGGACATCAATGGTACGCCTCTGTATTTGTTGGTTGACACAAGTTTGCACAGTTAGGATTTGTATGGGCTCACCCAGGAAACTTTGTCATGCATACCAGTTACTGATTATGACTGTACAGCCACAGCTGCATGGACTTAGTTAGCAATGTCACACATCTCTCTACAACAGCTACTGCACTGTGACTGTAGAGTCAGAGGAACAGTGAGGTTGGTTCATACTAGTTAATTTAGTTAGGAATTACAGGTGCTCTGTGAGGCAATGTCTGAACACCTAGCACACATACTGCATACTGAGTGAAGAGTACAGAAAAAAAAAACTATGAAGATGAACAGTGTCTGGGGGGACCTGCACTTGCAGACCACTTGCTGCATCCTGAGTGAACAGTCACAGGAAAAGATAGGCATTGTACATCAGTTGTACAGCTCCTTGATTACAGAAACAGTCCAGTTAGCAAAGTTATCACTTGAATGGATTCAGGCAGGCAATGTGTCTTCAAACATGACAGTAGGTACTGCATTGTCAGTGGAGATACACAATACAGGTGACGGTATGGACATCTCAGTGGAGATACACAACACATGTGAGGGTCTGGACATCAATGGTAGATATCGGTGATTGCAGGGATACTGAAGTTAGCTGAGTTAGGATTTGCATGAATTTAGGCAGCTAATACTGCTCCCCCCCAAAAAATTGTACTGCATCATGAGTAGTGATCCCCAGGAACAATAAGGCAGTGGAGATCAATGGCACAACTATGTAATTGTAGGTACAGTGAAGTTAGCACAGTTAGGAGTTGCATGGGCTCAGCCAGGGAATTGCAGCACACATAGCAGTTACTGCATCCTGAGTGTATAGCCACAGCTGGATAGTGTTACATTGCGATGCACCACAGCTTGCTACAGCAGCTACTGCCTGCTGACTGGAGAGGCACAGAAAAACTAAGGGTGGTACAGACTTCTTAACACAGTTAGGAATTACGGGAACTGTGTCAGGCAATGCATCACACTCTAACCCACGTGGTGAATACTGAGTGGAGACCCATAGCAAAAAAGAATCCCATGGACATGTAGTTGTGGTAGTATTTCTTCCAGTTGATTTGCATGCTTAATAGAAACAAGAGTTACATTCTAATGTTATTATGCTATGGTTCAGTAAAGACTCAACACAGGTGGTTATGTTTAAAAAATATTTATTGCCAATTGGTGAAACTGAAAAAGGGCCATTTAAGATGTTATTTTTTTTACAAAATCAGTCTCACAATACAATCCTTGCATGTGTGTAATTGTTGCTTGGAATATATCTAAATGTGTGTCATTTATAGTAAGTAGATGATATGAATTGGAATAAGTATGTACATATGGAAATACAGCATAGAAAAAAGGCAGCAGAAGAAGGCAATTTGGTCTATTAAGTCTGCTCATGTTGCAGGGTTCGCATCTTGAGTTAATGTCTCTGCTATCCTTGCACAGTCCTCCCATCTTTCCTAGGCATGATTCTTATCTTCCACCTATGCATATACCTGGGTCTTTTATAGCTTGTCACTGTCTTTAATGAGGTGACCTCTTTTAGCAGTGCAGTGTAAGTGCTCACTAGTCTTTGTGGGAAGAAGTTCTTTCTAACATTCCTCCTGAGCCTCCCAGCATCAAGCTGAAGCCTGTGCCCCTTCATGACATGTTTGCTACTCAGCTTGAAGAGACTTTGGTTAACAATATTATTTATACCTTTTAAGTAGTTGAATGTTCCAATCATGTCTCGTCCTTAGTCCTGTGCTACATTAATGAAGGTATGTCAGGAGCTTCTAAGCAGTGATTACACACATGAAACAGTGATGATTTGTTGTTATTGTGTGACTGATAATGTGTATGTTCCTGGGGTGGGCGAAAAACCAGATGCTAACTGTTCAAGTAATAAAATATAAAAAGTTTATGATTTCAGTGACATTAGGTAACTGGTATGTTCAGTTAAATATTTTAAGATATATCACTGACTAGGTGCATATGGAAAATTCCCAACCGACCCCTCAATAGAGGCGATCATAAACATTGTCAGGAACAGGCATTGTGATCAGTAACAGTGTCTGATTTACAATTTTCAGTATTATTAACATAGATTACATTTACTTGTATGACAAGTACAACAGATTTCATATTATTACAGGTACAATATACATTTCTTTCAATGGTTACATTAGTTACTATGTTAGCTCTGAACTAGTAAATAAATGTGTGTAGTACGTTGTTTTTATGAAAGATATGGGTCACTGAACTTAATCACTATAGTATTCTATTATATGTTAAGGATTAATTGTTACTTGACTCTTATAGTAATACTTTCACTAGAACAATTAAACTAGTTAACAACAATGGTGAGACAAAATGAGAATGTAAATATTATTTACATGTCATTACATAGGTATGGAAGAGTCATTTGATAATAAGCTGCAATACTTCAGTATTTACACTTGCTTCAGTTAACTTGCTTCATTATCACTAAAGAGTTTTATATTTACATATGTACAGTTTCAGTATAACAAATACATCAGGCATAGTTCAACACTGTTGCATGGTGAAAGAATGATGCTGTTGTCTAGATGTCAACAGCTAATAGACAAAAAAACTGGTGATATAAAACTTGTGACAGAGTGTTCTCTTTGGTGAATGAGACGTGTTACACCCTTATTTAAAATGATAAGGGACAACTTTTGTGTCTCTGCAGAGGCAAAAAGTTAGGAACTGGCAACAACTTCTTCTTATGTATGGATATGATACATCTACAAGAAAAGATATGTACAGAACAGGGGAGACAGAAAGGACTCTGTTTTGACATGTACAATCTTTGATTGACATGTAAGCATGGTTTCTCTTGTGACTTTGAATACCATTGGCGCCGATTGAAGCCACTACAACAATTTCTATGTTGCTACTGATCCACACAAGCTCTTAGGTGTCATAGTGTATGAAATGTTTCTGCCAGTATATAATTTTTTTGATATGCTACGTTTTATTGAGAGTTGTAGATTGGAAACAATCGTACTGACCTACGACTGATTCTGTCACAAAGTAGTCATTTAAAAAATGCCACATGTTGTTTGCTATTCTTCTGAAATATAAAGGTCATCATAATTCTTCAATATTAGAAGATATGCATTTTTTAAGTGCCGTGGCAGTCTCTGTTTAAAACTGCTTGTAGAGTCGTCACACTCTACCCATCCACTTCTGTACCTTAGCAAACAGGTGTAATGGCCAGAATGCATAGACTGACCATGGTGATAGATTATACTGTGAGTGTCAAACACTGATTAGTTAAAAACTATTCTACCAGCTGTGTAATCTGTGATAGGAGTGTCAACTCTGAGCCTGTTGGAGTCAAATCTGTGCAATATAAGCAACAGATATTGAGATGAACTCCTGAGACGTATGAACTCAGTACATCTGCCTCCACACCTTTTACAGGAGTGACCACATTGAGCATTGATAAATAGTTGTCAAAATTTGACACTTTTAGCTTGAGGGACAAAAAAAGTGATCCACAGCATGTCTTCTGTGGTTTCACATTGTGAATGACCACATGATACACATACATATTTGGTTACATATAACACAGTGAAGTAGTGGCACATTGGAGTGCCGTCTTCATCCAAGTTGTTTATGATAGCCATCATAAACTCACTAGTGTCTTTCTGTATGTCAGCAACAAATGTACTACATCCGTCATATGTACCTAACACCTGGCATAGTGGTGTTAGTGACTGCACATTGTTAGACCGGTCAGAAGTCATGTTGACAATCTACTTCAATGTGTTTGATAGGGGAGTGTCTTGTGAAGCAGATATTGACTGCACAAAGTGTGGCATGTATAGAAAAACTTGCATAGCTGAGTTAGCATAGCAGTTCACTCTAGTGCTGTTGTCAAAGACTGGTACAGCAGCTACACCAACTGATTTCTGATGAATTGCTGGCTGTGAATGTTTAGTTGATATTGTGACCTTTGTTGAACTCTTTAGAATTGACTCACTTGTGGAAGCTCATGCCTGTTTGCTGACACCTGTAGATATGACTGTATGATGTGAGACAGCCAGATATGTAGGCAGTGGTATTAAAGACATTTGTGGCTGATGGAGAGTACGTAACCTGTTGTACTCAACAATACATCGCTTGTCAGCTCATATCATCTGAGGTGCTAGAGTTGTAATGTGCAACGCAGAAAGACTATGGACATGTGAAAGTGCCACATAGCTCATGCCATCCTTGAAAATGTCTGTACCTATGTCCACCATTGCTGAATCCAAACTCAAGCCCTGAGATTTGTGACTAGAAACAGCATATGCAACACATAGTGGAAACTGTTTCCTGTTTACATAGATATTCTTAAATACCTGAAATTTCACACAGGTATGTTCTATGTGTACAAGCTGTTCCATGTTGCCAAAGTGAACTACAAGTGTCTCTATATATGTCTTCTGGACATTGTAGACAAAGTCAGTGATGTTTCCCATGGCACCATTTACCATGCCTCGTTCAACATCGAGATTACTTCATAGCATGATATGTGCATTCCTACAAAGTGTAAGAACAGCTTCTAGGCCAGCTGTGCGTGAAAAATCTGACTTCAGTTCACTGAGTCATTCAATCATCTTTGCTACTAGGTTGCAACTGAGAATGACACCATTAACTGTATCAACAGCACGCAGAGTTAGAATTTCTTGGTTTTCTCTCTGCAGCATAACATTGTTGAACTCAGTGCATTTCTTTAGTCGTAGCATAAGACACACTATGTGTGTCCCTGTAAAGTACACATCGCTGAAAACATTACATAGCTGTTTCTATGGATGTAGTATCTACTCTGATTCTCCGATTATTTAACATAGCAACATGTTCTGGTGATAGAGAACCTATCCGAGCTTCATCTAAAAGTGATTTGTAAAGCCAGATCACCACTTTGGTGCATATTCTGCCCACAACTCAACATAGGTAAATAACTCCCAAATATTATAACCTGCAATGCAGCTGAAGGTGTTCTTAGCTTGCTTGGCAGTCAGAGTTACCAAACCACGTGCTCTGCATTAACTGGTGCAAACTGTAAAAGGTCCCCAATACAACAATACTTTTGCCACCAATGGTACTCCATCATCAGTACCTAAGATCTCCTGTGAAGCGTAGATGTATACAGGCAAGCATTACATTGAGACCAGTACCAGAATTTCATCAATGATGAGTAACGTCATCTTTGTGAACATGGAACAGAGCTAGATGCAACCTCAAATGACAGTTTAAGATACTCTCCTGTTTTGCCATGTTCTACTGGCAACATAAAGACAGTGTAATGTAACTCCACCAATGTTGTATGCAGCTAGTCCTGTGGGAGCAGTAACAGTAACAGACATTGATGACCCTGTCGAATCAAGTATTTCAGCAGTGATGGCTGGCAGAAACTCTTTCCTGTGCAAGCTTGCCAACTGAACCATAACAAATCGGTAGTGGTTTTAGGTCAAGACAGTCACATTTTTGTGTCTCATGTAGTAGGCCATGTCGAACAAGCGTCAATGACTTGAGAGTGAACTACATGCTGCTGCTGATTTAGTCTTTCTCTCAAGTCAGCTGGGTTGACAGTGGAGTGTGTTCCATGTTTCATGGCTGTCTCAATTTCAGAAATTAACACTTCTGGGGCATTTAAGGCAGATGTTCATCTAGAACAGCGTCCTTCTGGATCAAGATTGTCTAATTGAGCTAACAGGGTGTCTTCCTGAAGCTCTTCTCTGTCTTCTCAAGCATTTCTTTCGCAGCCTCTAGTCTCTGTATGTATGTCTCTGAGTATTCAGTTTTGAAAGTCTCGTAACTGAGATTGAATTCTTCCTCGAATGTATCACAGTCACCTTTTAATTCAGACTCATTCCTCCAGGGTCAAAATAGGAATAGGAGAGCAAAGTAGTGTTGCTCTCTGCTCTCCAATGTGCCTAGATGTAATTTACAGTAGTCTAAGAGCCATGGCTTGTGTCTCTTTAGGAGACAGCCATCCACTCCATTCACCTTGTAAATGTGGCATGTTGAGTCAGGTGATATATCTGCCTTGCAGTCATACCACTTAGCCACCTGAAAGAGACACATATCATCCATGTTGTCATGTCTACGGGGGTAGTATGTGTCTATCAGGTTATTCTTCAAGATATGTTTTGAAGAAGGTCTATTGGCAGCGAGTTCCTCAATTTCAGCATGGGGAATCAGTAAACATTTGCATTTTTCTTTGTAGTTCACACTGAGAAACTGGACAGCATCAGACTTCCCATACAGATGTGTACCCAATAAATGGTCACTGGCTTCATAAGCGCCACATTCTCTGTGTGAAAGGGTCTTCAAACCCAATGACCACAGCTGAGATGTCAGGCTCCTGCTTGAACTGGCAATATCTTCCCAAAGATCCTGCAAGCTAGTCTGCTCATGTTTGGTTATGTATGAAGTCACGTACCACACCATGGCCAATGAGTTGTCAGCCACGAACTGAACACCTATGTTTGCTTGCCACATTAGGAGAAGAGTTGGGTTGTAGTCATTGATGTACACCTCTTTCTCATCTCTGGGTAACTCATATACCCCCTTGATTGATTTTGCCTTCAAGTGGTGTTGCATTGCTGAAAAAAGTTCATTCATGGAACCACCCTGACAAACTCATCTAGGAAATCCGAAGCTAAATCATGTGTACCAATTAGATTTGTTCTTTACTACTGCATTGTACAGTATTTTGCATAAAATATTTGCTGGAACTTTGTCCAACTTCCATGAGTGTAGGGACTGTCATACTTGTCTGGAATGTGACAAATGATATATTTCTTTATGAATGCTAGCACTTGTGCTGCTTCATGTTCACCTATGCATGGTGCATCCTTGATCCACAATAACATATGGATATGAGGGGCACCACGTGCTTGATATTCCGTCCTCCAAAAGTAATGCTCCACAGTACCAAGAGGTTGATTGTCCTTTGACAATATGAAAGTCAGAATGTCATGGAACCACTTATGAAAATGTTTTGTGACAGACACAGGATCAAGTGAAGACATTTCTCTGACAGTCATTGATGAAATGCCGTCAACATCAGAATTTGCCCACTTCAACAGTTCAATGAGCTTTTCCCAGGCATATTCAGCACAACTAAGTGTGACAAACCATGTGGCTGCATTATACTCTCACAGCATTGTCATCACTTCAGAGTGTCTGCGATACCAATATTCTTTCGTGCCACGTAGACTTGAAAGTATGGATGACAGATTCACTTGCACATTTTCATCTTTCTGCTTTAATTTCTCTAGAAATTGAGCAGCTGTTATTCCATCTAGTGGAGTTGTGAGATAATAGTATGTGCAATAGAAGTATACAGAATGCTAAGTTCATGCTCCCAGAGGAGATGAAACAGGTACTGTATGTTACATCTGAATTTGCCATCTTTACTGAGCACACGGCTAGTGCGGTACTCAGCACCCTGTACACGCACTTCCCTTCATCTAGCCATCCACCTGACCCTTTTGGGAATAAGTCTGGGAAACAGCATGCTTCTAGTGTTGCCTCCCAAATGCTGACAGGCTCACCTTCCACCTGTTTCATTTGATAGAGATCAACGTTGTCTCCTACTGGATCTCTGCCATGTAGTGGGTGAATTGTGTACTGTTCATATACATTGTCACTTGTCTGTCCACTGACCTTCTCAATCATTGGCTTAGTTGTTTCTAAGAGATCATGTTGAACAGAGAGACTAGTCATGTGATCTATGTCAAGGTCTGCATAAAAGGAATTGTTACTCTTTAAATAACTAAGAGCAAGCTTTACCTTCTGTACATTGACAACATCTTGCCAGATGGCCTTGGACTTAGTTGGAACAGCATTTACAAGAATCACCAAACTATTTTCCATAGAGATTGCCTTCACATTTTCCTGTAGAGGAAGTGGGAGATACATCACGGAACCCTTTAGAGATCTAATGAGTTCTTTCTGGGAATGTTCTGTGTCTTTGTGTTCAGACATAGAATAGTTTGAAATGGTTTCATTGTCTGAATTAGAATGCATTCAAACATATTCAATGTCACAATCTCACTTAGTGCAACATGTGCCTCCATATTATTCAACAGTGACCTTGGTGGCAGAATATTAGACTTTAGTATGGAGAAACAGTATTTGCACAGCAGAATGGTGTTCTGTAACTGAAAGTCAGATTTCATCAGCAAAAATGCTGAGAGACGGAACCATATGTCATTGTATGGTGACAAGGTTTCCAGGTTCACTGTGACTGTTTGTTTGCTGTAGCACAGACAGTCACATGACACACACATAGAGTCAAACTTCTGAGCCTTTGCCAGCTCAAATTTTGCAATTTCTTTGCCGTACTGTTTTAGTATGTCAGTTTCTAACACAGAAACAGATGTTTCATCAGAACATGCTGACTGATAAATAATTGTGTCTGGTACAGAAGTTACACGTTGCAGCTGTTTGAGAAATGTGATGGCACTCTGCATGTCCCCAGACTGCAATAAGTCATTTAAACAAGTGTACTGATTGACAACTGGTCGGACTTCATATACCCTGTATACAAAGTTTCGCATGCCTGTTTGATGCACCCCCAGCATCTGCATGTTGTGAAACACACTGTCACAAGCACCGCTATCGAGGCATGCTAGTGAGTGACCCATAAGTCCAGTATGTGGATGGATTTCACAAAGGTCAATCCTGTTAAACAGTTTATATCTTTCTTTGCAATCTGTTATCACAAATAGGTTGACAAACTGTTCAACTTTTTCAAATGACGATTGCCTATGACTGCAGGTTTCATCACATGGCCATGAGAGACAGTGCCATTTATGGGATGCAGTGGTTGCATCACAGTCATTATTTGTGTCCATTGCTGTGTTATCACAGACACTGAGCACATTGACCAGCTTACCGGACTCATCAATGGTGAACTTGCTTTCTTTTGTCTGTGAATAATAAGATTCTTCCCAGAAATATGCCTCTGAGTGCTGTGTGTACATCACAGAAATTGTGTACAGTCAAAGTAGGATAATGTTGTAGCCTTTTTTTGATGTCGTACACAACTTTTCTGAATAGTTCAAGCACATGAGACATCTTACACCATAAACAATGAAGAACAAATACTGCTCTGTTAACAAATGTGCATACTTTGAGATGCAATTTCATCAAAGTCAGATCACTCTTTATCTTTTTGCACTCATGTCTCATCACAGCAGCAATAAGCCTGTCAATCTTAGCTTTACTTGCTAGCAATCAGAAATACTTTTGCTTTCTCTGATGAAAATCACCAGCTGTGAGTTTATGGAGCTGTTTAGAAGGTCTGTTGATGGTTGCTGTAGCAATAGTTGTGTTTCGTCTGAGAGATCTACACAACTGTTGCTCAGGCAAATATTTTTTACTTGCTGTCGAGCAAATATGTGGTTTTGTTGTGCAGGGAGTTACTGTAGAGCTCACTATTCCAGTAGAACTCTGTTTTGTTTTACATCTTGAACTCACATCACTGTTTTTTTATTATTCTTAAGCAAGAGTGAAGTATTATGATACCTGTTTCATCTTCCTATACATGCACGTCTGTATTTACTAGGCATCTTTCAATCTGTTAGTTCACAGTGACAGTCAGCAATGTTACAGAAGTATCAGACACTTGTATAAAAGACAGAGAAAAAGACAATATTAGTATACGCTTGTGTTGATCACTTTTAACATTGTATATTGAGACAGATGATTTATGTATAAAATATTGCAAAAAAAAGATTCATAAAATGTTTTAATCAGATTGGTTGCTCAAATCTCCAAAGCTGCACTATTTTCATGCCAGATTCTCAACATTGGCATTTTATCACACCTTCTTCTGAACTGTACAGCTGTCACTTTTCACATCCTGCCCAAAATGTGTTTTCGTACATCCGGCACAGAATAGCGTGGTCATTGTGTGAAATCAGCATTCAGAGCACATTATGAAAATGACAGTGACACTGTTCATGAGCAGAGGTCCTAAAATGCCTGTGTTGAAAATTTGGTGGCAACGCTCCAAGAAATGACTGTATTACGAGCATGTGTAGCAACTGCACAATGCACATTTGTAAGTTAGTGCATTTGCACTATTTTCATGCTAGATTCTCAACATTGGCATTTTACCACACCTTCTTGTGAACTGTATAGCTGTCATTTTTCATATCCTTCCCGAAATTTGTTTTTTGCACTTCCGGTGCAGAATAGCGTGGTCATTGTGCGAAATCAGTGCTCGGAGCACATAATGAAAATAACAGTGACACTGTTCCTGAGTAGAAGTCCTAAAATGTCTGTGTTGAAAATTTGGTGACAATACTCCACAAAATGACTGTTTTACGAGTGTGCATAGCAACTGTGCAATGCACACTTGTAAGTTAGCACATTCACACTATTTTCATGCCAAATTCTTAACATTGGCATTTTACCACACCTTCTTGTGAACTGTACAGCTGTCATTTTTCACATCCTGCCTGAAATGTGTTTTCGCACTTCCGGTGCAGAATAGGACAGTCACTGTGCGAAATCAGTGTTTGGAGCACATTTCAAAAATGACAGTGACACTGTTCATGAACAGAGGTCCTAAAATGCCTGTGTTGAAAATTTGGTGACAATACTCCATAAAATGAATGTTTTACGAGCGTGCATAGAAACTGCGCAACACAGACTCGTAAATTAGCACAGTTGCAATATTTTCATGTCACATTCTCAGCATTGGCATTTTAGCACACCTTCTTGTGAAGTGTACAGGTGTCATTTTTCACATCCTTGCCGAAATGTGTTTTTGCACTTCTGGCGCAGAATAGCATGGTCATTGTGTGAAATCAGTGTTTGGAGCACATTTAAAAAATGAGAGTGACACTGTTCATGAACAGAGGTCCTAAAATGCCTGTGTTGAAAATTTGGTGACAATATTGCATAAAATGACTGTTTTATGAGCGTGCGTAGCAACTGCTTCTTTTTGGAAAAAAATCATCAAATTATGTTGTAAATTCAAAGTTTTTAAAAAACAGTGTCATGTGCATGAAAGTGTAGCAAAAAATAGTGTCATGCATTCGACAGTGTCGCAAAAAGTAGTGTTGTGCGTTTGAAAGTGTCGCAAATTTAAAGCTTGGGAGTGGCAACTGTATTCATTATCGAATCACATCTGATTGCTATTTGCCTGACAGCTAGTTCTGCCAATGTCATACTATATTTGTCAGGCCATGTGAGACAACCAATCAGAGACAGACAACACTGAAGAAGAAGTCAACAGCAGCCATCTTAGTTAACACTGACAGACAGCAGATTTATAACTGTAAGTACATTAAATTTTATAAAGCATTTTTCTAGTATGATAAAAAGTGTTACTAACAGGTAAATAGTATTAATCAAAACATTTTTTACTGCTCTATTTGACTATGTTGCTAGAAATAACTTAGGATGCTACATTATTTAGGTAAAATTGTTTAAAGTCAGATAGTAATTTGGTACTTACTTGCACAGATACAACTGCAAATGGAGGGAGATAGGAAGGTGCACGTGCACCCACAACAGAAGAGGGAGCCAATCAGACATGTTTCTGCAGCTGTAATTGTTTAAAATTGCCTATCAAAAGGATGCATTTTCCCACCTCCTAATATTAGCACATTTTAGCTATAGCAGAAGTGCAGTGATAGTCAGTGCATAGACTACATTGGTTAATGAAGGCACAGTAGTAGCCAATGATTTGTTTAATTTGTGTGTTATGGATCAGTGCACTGAAGCTGGGTTGAAGTTAGGAGGGAAAATAACAGTTTTACTTTCACTGCTGCTTAGGTACTGCAGGGTGAACACTGACTTTTTTGGTAGCTCTCTGTCCAGTTCTAAGTTTAAAGGCTGAGAATGGCAGAAAACAGTAAAAGGACTTTGTGGATAGTTGGAAGCAGTATAGTGAGACGAGCGTCTGAGTATGCTCAAAATAGTGATTTTGGGAGAAACCTGCAGCTCCCAAATTGCTGTGTTAAGTGGTTTGGTAGGGGTGGAATGAGGTGGGAGCACCTCATGCCAACCATACACAGACTTTTGAGTACTCAGCCTCATCCAGACATATTGCTGATACATCTTGGAGGCAATGATTTGGGAACCAAACGCTGGGTAGATTTAGTAACAGAAGCAAAATTGGACCTCGCTTCTATTATGAGTATGTTGCCTGCCTGTAAAATCATTTTTTTGGATATTACAGAGCATAGGGTCTGGCAAGCAGAACACCATATGTACCTGATTGACAGAGCCTGAAGAAAAGAATCAACCTACGGATATCTGCATTTCTACGCTGATGTCTAGAATGTACACCATCACGTCACCCAGAAATTAAGTATTGTTATGATTGGCTATACCTACCAGATGGTGTACACTTCCGCATGCTGGCACTGCCATTTCCTGGGAGACCTTCAAGATGCAATCCCTCAAAGTCCTCTAAGAATGTCAGACTGTTTGAACAAATAACAAAGTGCAAACAAAGGTTCTTTTCAGAACCAAAAAATATTGATCAAAAATAGAACAACTGCATACATCATTCACACAGATGTAACACATGGGTTGGGAATATTCAGACTGTGCCAGGCTGTGGAACAAGCCTGGGCAAAGTACAGCTGCAATGCAGCAGATTGCTGTCAGGGCAATATTTTACAGTGCTGTGGCATGATCAGCATTGTTAAATATTTCAGTCTGGCAACCTGCATTGTGCATGTTACTCTGGCACTGCACGAGTGTAAGTGGGTAGAGAGGAGTGGGGGGTATACAACACTGAAGTGCAGTGGTGGTAGGTTCAAGTATTACAATATTTAGTACTGTACATGCAAATGGAGCCATAATGCATGCAAGGTGTTAATACACCTATTTGCATATAATAATGGTGTCATTAGTATGCAGGTGTGCTGTTCATAAGTAACTTGTCGCTGGTATTGTGTGAGTCAGTACCTGTTGGCTAGTGATGTGCCCCCCCGGTTACTTTGTGGTAATGTATTTCAAAACTAGATCTTGGTTTTTCTATAAAAAAATACTGCTGGTAGTACAGTGGACTGTACCCTTTCACCTTATAATGGGGTAACTATAAAATGTATCCCTTGTGGCCCTGTTAACTCTACTTCCTCATTAAGTTGAGCTAGAGTGGTAGCTGCAGTAGAGCACAATTGTTACTTTTAAACAGAAAGCCCACAATTGGGTGAGGAGGTGGGGTGCAGTGGATCACCATGGATATATTTTCCATAGCAAAATCAAAGTTGGTGAGGGAGGGCTGATGCCAACACACGGTAGCCCCGGACCTTGGGTGGCCACCCACACCTGTTGGATGCATACTGTAGTGTGCAATACTGCAGGTTCACTGTGATTGTCATTTTTAACACTTTTTTTTTTGGGGGGCTTCAACAGTGTGCAGCAGAAGTATGGGTTGTGGTTGCAGATGGTCATGTTATTACAGGATCAATACCAGGATGAGTCAAGCCTGCATAGGAGTGTTACTGTACCACAAGACAAACCATGTGAAAAATAATTTCTGTGTGAAGTGGTATGGCAGGGTTGTGAAATGCTGTTCTTGCCATGTTCTAATCAGAATACTTCATAGAATACGTAGAAATATATAGACTCTGAGACATGACAGTAATGGAATGTCTGTGTATGTTTTTATTGCAGAATCGAAAACTGAACATGAGGCAGTGGAGCTTGAGAGAGGTGTGCTTGCTGCTCGAGGCAGTCCAAGCGAGGGGGAATGCTCGCATTTTAATGCGGAGCACAAACCAGAAGTTGGACTCAATGTGGAGGAGCATTAACAGCTTCCTGCATATGGTTTTGAAAGTCAAAAACAAAACCATAGTGCAGTTGAAGAGGAAATGGAAGCTGTTGCACCAATGCTTCTACGTTTTGAAGCAGAGGGAGGAGATACTGGAGAATGATAAGTGCTGGTACTACCTCGCGTACGAATTGTGGGAAGCTGCAGGGAAGCCAGCTGCGAGGGAGTGCCTCACTCACCGTAAGTTACTCAAAATAATTCCTCAGATTCTATGATATTATAGTACAGGTACACAATCGGGTAAAACAAAGACTTTTTCTGATTGAAGTCTTTGTTGTTGTAGCCATGTTAGTATCACAATAAGATGTTACAAGTCAAGTTGCTGTAGTGTAAAACTAGTGAATATTTCATACGTCACAAGAGACATAATTTTTTAGTCTTTTGTTTTTTTTGTGTTACGGGAAAAGTATTTATAACTGTTATTGAATAATGATGCATTTTTTTGTTACATATATATATATATATATATATATATATATATATATATATATATATATATATATATATATCTATATATATGTTCATACAATACATGTGTCTTGATATTGACTTAGATAAAAACATGTATTTTACAATGCTTTTGAATGAATAACCCAATGATAGTGTTGGAGTTACTATCTAGTGTTGATTTTATTTAAGCAGAATTGTATTTCATGTGTCATACTATATAAGTACTAAGTATTGTGTACTGAGTCAGCTTATGATCTTTTATTTATGAAATATTTATTTGTAGTTATTGTGATTTTATATGTGTCTGCAATGGCTCTGCAATACCTGATTACAGGCAATGTTAGGTGCCTGAAACATCTTGAATGCTTAAAGAAAGTGTAGTTAAAATGTGATGACATTTACATGCAATACTTAGTGGATCTACTTATTATCTTCTTTCATAGACCAGTGCAGGCACCCCCCAGTTGCAGCTGAGGTAGTACCAGCACAGTCCAAAGCTGTGGGGGCTGAGAACTCTGACACTGACAGTGTCATCCTTGTTGAGACAGATGGTAAGATGCTGATAGAAATAATTGTATTACATAATTGAGGTGATATGGGGCTATCATGTAAGGTGTGAGCTGGACTACTTAACTCACTTCTTTTTAGGAAATACTCTTGAGAAAGTTAATATGACTTCCAGCACCCATGTAATATTTGCAATAATACAACATACACTAACAAATTGAATAGAATTCTGAATTTTGATTGTCTAGCTGGTACCTTTTCAGTGTTGTAAATACTCCAGTGTACTCGCTGTAAAAGGTGCCAGCCACCACTCTGCCACATCAGAAACTCCCTGGCAAATGCATATGTTCATTGCAAACACACCACTGCAAAGCTAATGGATAGATGGCAAACAAATGAGCAGCAAGTTTGAAATCAAATGAATGTTTAAAATATTGTTTTTTGTAAAAAAACAAACAAGCCGTTTGTATAATTTAAATATACCCCTCCAGGGAGTGGGTATACTGGAGGATTTACCACTCTTGGCATAGTTAAGTCTCTTGGCTGCACCTTGTGACTCAACTACAGCAGCCGTGGTACATTCTCCAGTAAACCAACACCCTGTTGGGGTATATTGCTTAAAAATTCTAAAGAACAAGGTGTAGTACTTCATTATATAAATGGTGATTCAAAAGGAACATATTTTATAGCCAGATGTACGGTAGTTATATACATTTCAGTTTGGTTTAACTGACTATGATCCACAACTGGTCATGATATTTCTAGACAGCAATGGTATGCGAAGTATTGTAGTCCTATGAATTTCTTATCTATTATTTTATAAGTGAATATTGTCTTCATTGCACTCTAAGAAGATATTTGTACAGATTTGAATTGTATTTTTGTGTCATCTCATGTTCATAATGAGTAATACATGTGCTCAGCCCAATATATGTTATCTAGATCTTGACTGGTATATTTAAAGTGTTTCTGCATATTGATATACTACCCACTTAGGTGAGACGTAGTGATGTGACCAGACACAATATACACAAGAGAATTTTCTGTTGTTCACATAATGATATGAGAAGGGAAGAATAGTAATGCATGTGAATGAGGTTGGGGGGGGGCTGCCCCATGCATACGTAACAGACTGTGATATTGAGCCTGTTATATCCTGGTCATTACATATTGCCAGAATCTGTATATTTCTGAGTGGACAGTATTGTATGTCTATGGTAACAGTGGGGTAGTAAATGAAAATGGGATGGGTGTCACTGAACAGCTGCACGGGCAAGTGCAGTACTGCACAGAGAGAGTTTCTGAATTACAGTGGGGTGTGCAGTGCCAATGTGGCTGGCAAGGTGTGGGAACTTCTCTGTAAGATTGGTTGTGGCACTGCTGTTACTGTTCATGTAAGTGAGTTTGTTGCTGTACCCACAAGCAGTCCCTGTGCGTGGATGTCACTGCTGCTGAATGATACAACATCCATGGAAACACAGAAGTGTCATAGCAAAGCCAACTGTGACACATGGTTGAATTACACAATGAGACAGTATCAAAAAATCTATTTCACAATAAAAGTTTAGTGGCAGATTAATATATTGTGGCATATGTTATAATAATTTTTACTTATATGTTTTATAGTGGCCAGGGACGCTGTGACAGTAAGAACTGTGGAGGTGAAGGAAGAGCCAGGCACCAGCTCTGAGTGTAAGTACCATCATAAAAGATATTCACACAAGATATAGTGTCACAGTCCCCTGCACCCACAATGTCTGTTCAGTAGTATGGAGGACCTTGTCACCCCTGAGTCAGCCATAGAGCTACTAATTGCTAGGTACTGTGAGAGCAGTGTGGCTATTTCTGAAAGGGATGAGTAAGTGGGGGTGCAAACAGTACTGTAGTAGACAGTCTCAACATGTGAATGGATCATTTGTATATTGAGATTCTGTGGCACAGTCTGTTATCTATGTTCAGATACCCACTTTTTGCTTTACTCTGCATACAGGTGTACTATATGGTGTCACTTCATGCATAGCTGGGAGGTATTTGCTGTACAGTATACCCTATTCGTTATGATAGTACACTTATGATAACATTTTTGTTTCTCAGTGGGTAGGTGGTGAGGTGGTAGTACTACATCTAGGGGGAATCTATGATGTGGTAAGGCTAGTATAGCACATGAGAGCAGCTGTAGTAAGCCAATTCTGAGTATGTTATCATAATTATCGCAATGTGGGTGGAGCAGTGATGGAGTGTACTGGACTGGTGTATCATGCATGTACGTCATCATAAGTGTAATTGTATGAAGGGGGGACTGTACTGGGATAAGAAGTGTATTTATAGATAGAAAGTTTGTGATAAGCAAGATGATAAGGCCTACTGTACTACAATGCATACTCAACCAATTCAAAAGAAGTTTTAACTTCAATAGGGAGGGCCTAGTGTAGTGATACAGCTAGTTACCATGTTGTAAGAGTGTGATAAATGGTAGTGGGGGTGTACAATGGATATGTCACATGGTGTACTTGTCATTCCCAGATGATGGGTGTACTGTAATGCTTTGCAATGTGTCAAGTCATCTGTAAGTGGGTACATATTGTTGTTATTTGCTTATGGTGTATGCTCACACCTGTACTCCTGCACAGAGATAGTGGAAGGTTAGTGTGCAGTATATGACACAGATTACAGAGTGAGTAATGAAGACTGATGACTGTGCATGTTAACAGGCCACTTATTTTGTTTGAATCAATTACTGTTGCAGTTTGTTTTATCATAGCAAACTGCTGTAATATACAAAAGTGCAGATGCAAATAGTGCTATCATGCATGCAAGCTGGAAATGGGGCCATTTGTATGTCATAATGGCCCCATTTGCATGCAGGTGTGCCAATCCCTGATGACTTGTGCCTGACACCCTGCCAGGCTGCATTCATTGGGGAATGACGCCCCTTGCCCCTACTGGCAACATGCTGTGACTCCCGTTTGTGTGCATATGTATAAATAATAAATAGCCATATCACTGCTGGTCCACTGGAATGCTAGCAGCCTAATCGTGGGTATATGTGATAAACTACAATGTCCTATAACACTGGTGGTCTAGTGGAGCACTTAAAGCACAATTGAGGGAATATGTAATGAAATAATAGTCCAATATCCCTGGTGATCCAGTGGAACGCTTTCAGTCTGATCGTGGTTATATGTGATAAAGTACAATTTCCTATAACCCTGGTGGTTCAGTAGCCCACTTTCAGTCTGATCGCGGTCAGATGTAATGAAATTATGGTCCAATACTCTTGGTGGTGTAGTGGACTGCTCGCAGCATGATTGTGGTTGTCAGTGAGATAAAATGAGAAACCAATGCATCACTAGTAGCTCAGCATTACTCCCTTGCACACCCATGTACTGAGCCCCACTGCCCTGCACCCCCTCCCCCAGTTAGTGGTAGGTGGCAGTACACTATCTGCTTGCAACCCCGCTGTCTGCTGACTGACTCCGTACAGTGGGAGTATAAAGCCATTGGTCCACAATGTAAGCAATGGTTGTGTAGGCTGTATCATGCTACACAGTACAGAAAGGTGAATGGATCCATTCATATATCTGGGTTGTGTAGTACAGTATGGGCTGCAAGCCCATTGGCTTAAGCTGTGGCCCAATGGGTGTACAGCCCTATTGTACAGAGTCAGTCATCGGGCAGTGGGGTGGCAAGCAGGTAAGGAGCTGCTGACTGCTGCTGATGGGGGAGCGGGCAGTGCAGCTTAGTGGGTGGGAGGGAGGGTGTACCATTGGACCACCAGGGATGGATTGGTTTGACATAATATAGCACTGATTCCTGCAATCGGACTGTGAGCGGTACAATGGACCACCAGGGATATAGGACCATTATTACTATACTAATGCTCACAATCAGCATGGGGGGATGCCAGCATGAAGGTGCTGCTGGAGCTTGGGTGGCCACTCATAGCTGGCAGCTGCCATGTTGCACCCTGCAATATGGCAGCTCAGCTGTAAGTGACCAGCTGTTGCTCCATCTTTGGGGGATTGACTGTGTGCAGTGCAAGTAGGGGATGTGACTGCATGGGTTAGTACATCCCAGGCTGAATATCGGGATGTGTGGAACATGGATGGGCATGACCCCCCTAATTGTGCTGCATACATTACTGATGTGCTTCGACTCATCGGCATTTGTACCAGGCACATTCCCCTCTTGAATATCACACTGAGGCACATCAGTGGGTTATGCATGGTGACACTGTGCTGCTCGATTCACAACCCTTCTGAATATCTCACCCACTGTTTCTTTACATGATGTGTAGAGAAAATATTTCATTAATTAGTTGCCAAAGTAACTGAGCTGTTGGTTTGTAAATGTTTAACATTATTTCAAGTATTATAAAAAGGGTCTGAGAAATGGAGCTTTCTGATTGGCTGCAAACATTCTAACAGCCTTATGTTAATCTTTTATTAACATACATGTACAGATTGGCCATATGGTGAACAAGGTTTAAGAGTGCTAAAACACATGTTTTATTATAATACGAATAAGGCACTCCCAGAGATTATGCTAGTGGTCAATCACTGTTTAGGCACATGTGGTATTCAGCTACACATTGTGTCATGCTATGGCCCTAGAAGGTGATTAACAGAACATTAACATAACCCTTGGTCATGCCTTACTGTTTAATTAATGTAACAGCAGTAAAAGATGATTTGCTTCAATGAAAATATGTACACAAAATAAATAACTATATGACATGTGTGTCTCTTTTGTAGTAGTTATTAAACAGATGATTATATGAACATTAGATAATGGAAATAGTAGTGTTGGTGTACAGGTCATGCTATTATTCTGATGCAGGTGTGAACAAATAATATAGGTGTAGATGTTCAAGTTCACTTGTTCATACACAATTGAAGAGCTAGTACCACTGTATATCAGACTGTGTTGTTCATTATGCCAAAACATTTAGATACTGAGTGTTGCCAAATACTAACTGATATAGAACAACAGTGTAGAAAATATACTGTTCTTATAGATCTTTTCAAGTTGTCCACGAAGAACATAATATGGTAGAAAAAAATATAATAACAGAACTGAGAAGACAGGAGTTCTGATTTACATCACAGTCCTAAATAGTCTTGAGAGTGCCCAGCAAAATGTATTACAATTACTGAATTAGATATCAATATTGTGAGATGAAAGACAGGTAGGTAATCACCATTTTGTGGCTCATATATTGATGCATGTTTTTTGTCACTTCGCGGGACACCCTCGCTTAAAGCGGTGCGCTGGCCACTGCCACTGTTACCGCAGACTTGAGTGCAAGGTTGACAGTCTGATAAGAGACAATGTTGCACTCCATGTAGGACAGGAGAAATTGCTGTCCTTCATGGAAGCGCAACAAAAGACTGTCAATCTTGTGCTTGAGCCTGTGGTGAAAGCGGCTAGTGACACCGTGGCCAGCTCCAGCACTTCACCTCCACCAGTGGCATCCAGCTTCCCTGGGGCACAGTGACCAGCCTCCACAGCTGCTCTGGTATCTCTTCTGGAGGGTGCAACAGCTTCCACTTCCATTGCGCCTCCACATTGAGTCCAACTTACGAGTTGGGTTGCCTCAAGCAGCAGCACACCTCTCTCCGAGAGTTGTTTTTTTAATATTGTAAATAGTCTGCTACATATTTTTCTACATATTTTTTACATAAGTGTTTTTCTAAGTTTTTTAAATGAATATATCTGTTTTTTATGTAACATTTACTTTACTAGATAAATAAAAAATTATATATTTTTATGTTTTGTTTTATTTTTGCATTAAACGTTATTGAATTTATCTAAACATTTTTTTGTCAGGACTGATTGTTTTCATTTGAACATTTAAAAAATAATACTTTTTTACTTTTATATATATAGAAAATAAATATTTTTGAATATAACATTTTTCTTGTGGTATTATTAAGTTGTGGGGATCTTTGTCATCAATATTTATAAAAAAAGGGTCTGAAAATGCAGCTTTCTAATTGGCTGCAAACATTCTACCAGCATTATGTTAATGTTTTATTAAAATACTGTACATGTAGGCCCGGATATTCAAACTGCGCCATTCTGAGGCGCAAGCCCTTGCGCTGCTAAAAATAGTTGCGCAGGGGTGTGGCAGGCGATATTCAAAGGAGTTGCGCTATTGAGCAACTCCTTTGGTACCCCAACCACAACCACTGTGCATGGCGCAGTGGAACTTGCACCACCACAAGTTGTCAGAGTGGAGCATTCAACTTGTGGTGGCGCAAGTACCATTGCGCCATGCGCAAATTTCCGATATTCAAAAGGTGACATGCAAATGGGGCCATGATTCATGCAAGGCGCAGGGGGGGGCCATTTGCATCTGATTATGGCCCCATTTGCATGCCATTAGCATGTAGGTGCACCGATCCCGGAGGACTTGCGCCTGGCCGCCCTGCCAGGCAGCAGCCGTTGGGGACCGACGCACCCTGCAGCCCGATCAGCGGGCAGAGCGTGAAACAACCCCCAAACATCTCCCAATGCCTGATCGTGGGCAGAATGTATACGAGCAACCCCCAGTGCCCGATCGCGGGTAGAATGTAAAGACCCCCAACCAGAAAATCTCCTGGTGGTCAGTGGACCGTAATGTCCGATCGCGGGCAGAATGTATAATAATAACCCCAAACATCTCCATTGTCTAGTGTCCCCCACCCACCCACCCACGAGGCCCCACCACCCGCTCCCCCTGGCAGCGGGAGGCATCCCACCCGCCCGCCCGCCTCCGCCTGACTGACTGTCGGTAGGGCTGCTGCGCCAGGGCATGCAGCCCTACGGACAGTCAGTGGCGGGTGAATGAAGGCGGCAGGCAGATGCACCACCCACCGCTGCCAGGGCGAGGTGGTGGGGCTTCGTGAAGTGGGTGGGGTGGGAGGACACTAGACACCAAGGAGATGTTTGGGGGTTGTCATTATACATTCTGCCCACGATGGGCATTACGGTCCACTGGACCACCAGGAGATAGTCGGGTTGGGGGTCTTTTACATTCTGCCCTTGATAGGGCACTGGGGGTTGTCAGTATACATTCTGCCCACGATCTGGCATTGGGAGATGTTTGGGCGGGGGTTTGTCATTATACATTCTGCCCGTGATCGGGCATTACGGTCCACTGGACCACCAAGGATGATGAGCGGGAGGGGGCACATTGATGCCCAATCGGGCTGGTGGGGGGGCACAGGGACTGAGTTGGGGGCCAGCCATGGGTAGCAGCTGCTGTGTTGCGCCCTGCAATACAGCAGCTCACCTGTGGGTGGCCCTCAACTTGATCCTTTTTTTTTTGGCTCAAAGTTGTGCAGGTGCAGGTTGGGGGTTGTGCCTGCACAACTCTGCCCAACCCGACTGAATATCGGGCTGTGCAGTTTATGCATGGTTCCTCCCCTTCCTGTTGAGCATGCATTCATTTGCATTGCGCTGTTGCTCAACCTGTTTTCAGTGGTGCAACTGCCTCCTGCTGAATATCGCAGAATGGCGCAATGTAGGACTTGAGCATGTGCAACCCTGTTGCGCATAGCGCAACCCTTTTGAATATCCCACCCGTAGAGTTTAACCATATGCTGAACAAGGTTTAACACTGTTTAAAACCATGTTTCATTATTATAGCAATAATGCACTCCCAAAGATTATGTTAATGATCAGTTAATCACCCTCTAGGGGCATGTGCAGTCAGCTACACCTTGTGCCATAGTACACCCCTAGCAGGTGATTCACAGACCATTAACAGAACCCTTGGTCATGCCTTATTGGTTTAATATTCTATAAGAAAGGATTCGGTTTCCTTAGTTTGGTTAAGAAGGGTATTATACACAAAGTTTGAGGTTTAAACAGATAACACATTAAAATTATTGTTGTGTTACATATCTTGCAGTGTTATGACAACATTTTTGTAGGTACATTTATAAATATGAGTTATGTTCAGAATTTGTGTTTAGTAAAGGTACAGAAGAGGACCATGTAAGATGTCTAAACATTTAACAGTGGTGCTGAGAAATAGAGTGACACATTGTTTATGTCCCAAAAGAGTAGTCTCATTGGCTGCAAAAAAGATAGTGTGTGAAACAGTGCAACACCATAAATTAGTATGTGACATAAGAATGATAAGCAAAAGGAAATAGATAAATATTAAGAGGCATATGCTTGAGATGGATGTTGTCTGACTTTTCATAACAGAAAATTCTGCTAGATCACTTACTGTGTTCTTCATTTGTGTGCATTTGGCTATGTATGTGTGGTGCTGCCACAACATTTCAGGTAGTATTGGTACTTATCATTCTCAAAAAGACAGGTTATTCATGGCAAAAAACTCAGTTTAGTGCATCAGTTAGGGTTGTTCCACAGCAACAAAAGCGAGGAAATTAGGAAATTTGGTGTTAGGGTTGAAAACCCTAACTCCGCATTCCCTTCCCAACACCACACACACACACACACACACATATGCAAGTAGAGGGGGAGGACCAAGGCAACACGACCAATCACAGACAACCAGCAGCAGGTGACAGAAATAAAAAACAACTGTCTAAATCAACTACAAGACATCCTTACCCACCTAACCAGGTACTGCATGCTCAGTGGAGATCGACAGCAAAACTGAGGCCATGTACACCAAATGTACACATCCCTGATTGCAGATGCACACAACGTACCACACTTAGTAGTTGCATGGCCTTACCTAGCAATGCCCCACACCCCACTTCACCTGATGCTGCACCTCAGTTATAGAGCACAGTAAAACTAAGTAGTTGTACAGGTATAATATGTGTGGTTGTTTTCACATGTACACAACCTCCCTCTGTTAGGCACTGGAGGACCTTCACAAGGCAGTGCCCCACCCACTGAGACCAAGTACTGGATAGTTACTGGAGAACCCCAGTTAAAATGAACCCATGAAGATCAACACTGTTACTCCATGATTGCAGCCTTGCAAAGGTTAGAACAATTATGACTCACAGAATATGTGGTAGAGAATGCCCACTCCCATCCTACAACACTTGGCCCACTGTGACTAAAAGCTATAGTAAAATAAAGTCTGTTTATATCTACGGTACACCTACTTGATTGCTGGTGTACTACAAGTAACATAGTTATCACTTGCACGGCGTCAGCCACAGAATGGTCTGCCAAACCCAAAGACTAGGTATTACAACCTGAGTGTAGACCAACTTCAAAAAAGTGAGGCTGTGGATATAAACGGTACAACTCACCCATTGCAAAGATACTCAGCTTACCACAATTTGGATTACTGTGGCGTCAGAGAGGCAATGCCATTGTCTTTACCAGGTAGTACATCCTCAGTAGAGAGCTACAGCAAAAGTGAGCCTACAGACATCCGTGATACACCGCCATCATTGTAGGTACAGTAATGTTAGCACATTTAGAAGTTGCTTGGCCTCACACAACTAATTCCACTGTGTGTTAGACAGAGCAGTTACTGCATTCTTAGTATACAAACACAGTGAAGGTAAGTACATGGACATCAACAGTACACCTACATCACTGAAACTGTATATCTGTTACTGACATTAGGAATTGCACAGCCTTGTACAGGCAATAGTTGTCCCGTACTTCCAGATCAGCCTGTGTATCTTGAGTGGACAGATGCAGTAAATTTACTACTATGTATATTTTATACTTAAATGCAACAGTTCTTGTATCTTGATGATGGATGTGTCTTTTAGTACATTTATGTAGTTGTTTTTATTTCTGTTTACTCATCAGTGTACAAACCTTTGTACAGCTGCAATCAGAGAGTTGCATTATTGATGTCCAGTCAGAGTGCAGTACCAGGTGTGGTGGGCTGTGGGGCATTGTTAGGTAAGGCCATGCAACTACTAAGTGTGGTACGTTGTGTGCACCTGCAATCAGGGATGTGTACGTTTGGTGTACATGGCCTCAGTTTTGCTGTTGATCTCCACTGAGCATGCAGTACCTGGTCAGGTGGGTGGGGATGTCTTGTAGTTCATTTAGACAGTTGTTTTTTCATTTCTGTCACCTGCTGCTGGTTGTCTGTGATTGGTTGTGTTGCCTTGGTCCCCCCCACTTGCATGTGTGTGTGTGTCTGTCTGTGTGTGTAGTGCTGGGGAGGTGAATGTGGAGTTAGGGTTTTCAACCCTAACACCGAATTTCCTCACTTTTGTCACTGTGGAACAACCCTAACTGATGCATTAAATGGATTTTTTTTGCCATGAACATATATATATATATAATAGCACAGTAGTGCCACTATAGTTAGGTTTCAGTACCCCATTTAAGGTTAAAGTGTAAAATTTTGCATCTTAATAACTTTGCCACCTTATGACAGATTTGTCTGATATTTGGCAGGCATGGAGCAGTACCATAGATCTCTGGATCTGCCATGTTTCATAACAGTTGGATGTACGGTTCCAGAGTAATGAAGTGACATTCCGTAGCGCATTTACGCTTTTTTGCGCATTCTTTACTGGTGCCTACAGGTCACACGGTTTGCAAGACTGGTCCAAAAACTTCAGAGAACATGTGGCCAGGGTCCCTGATGTGTCTTTCAGAGATTTTTTGAAAAAATATTAAACGGTTCAAAAGTTATTCAAAAAACAAATTTCCCACTATAGTCAATGGGAAAAGTTAACAAAAAGTTCAACAGTGTTGCAAATGCAGTTTTTAGTGTCACAAATGACCTCTGTAGTGTCATGAGACAGCCATTTTTTTTCAGTTAGTGGTCACAGAAATGCTTGCCATTTAAATTTGGGACCCTCTAGGGACACAATTCTTTTTGTGTTCACCTAGTCGGACCCTGAGGATGCTAGGCATATCTTTTTTGGGGGGTTAAACACCCCAGAAATATGTTTTTGAAATTTTTGTAAACTGTAGTGTTGCAAAGTAGTGTCGCACTTGCAACACTTTTGTGATTTTTTTTGCGAAAGTGTCATGATTTGCGACACTACTTTGTGACACTATGGCCAAAATAATAGGAATTCTTTGCCACCCTGCTGCAGAAGAACGGTTTAATCTTTTGGGCTGAAATTTGGAGGGAAGAAAGTCAACATCCCACAGATGTGCCCTTTGTGGTTTGGTGACAAAATATTACAGGGAAGCAAAGTTACAGTATTCTGAAGTTGACGCTTTTTCCGATAGACTAACATTACGATGTCCGCTGTGCCTTTCTGGGCCTGTATCTTGGAAATGCTTCGAGATATGGACTTTTCATCAGAAACATGCTTAGCCCCCTCCTAAGTAAAAAACTAGCCAGGAAAGTCATAATTTATATGAAATTTTAATTTTTTTTCTACGTCGTCCGGTTCCTGAGATGTAAGCAATTTAGTATTCCAATAGCTCATTTTCTGCTCCGAGGCCCATTATTATGCATGCATTCTTTGTATTCACTGTATTTCTCTATGAGAGCTGTTGGTGAAAAAAGGGTGTGCTGGGTTACTGTCTGATTAGCATTCCCTTCGTTTCGTGTCGTTTAACCAATTTAGCGTTCCTGTCTATGCCACCATGTGCATTACCCTTTGTGTTTTTGTTTGTTCTTGCATTTGTATTACTGTTACCATTTGCATTTCCATTACCGTTTCTGTTTGCTTTTCATTTTGCATCACCGTGTGCATTACCATTTGCATTTGCGTACGCGCTTCAATTTGCATTTGTGTTTCCTTTGGCGTCATCGTTGCTGTTACTGTTAGCATTTGTGTTTCCTATTGTGGTACCATGACCGTGTGTGTTACCATTTGCATTTCTGCATGCGGTTGCGTTTGTGTTTCCGTTTGCGTTACTGTTCCCGTGTACGCCACCGTGTGCTTTACCCTTTGCATTTTCATTTGTGCTTGCATTTGCATTACTGTTAACATTTGTGTTCCCATTATTGTTTTTGTTTATGTTTCATTTTGCAGCACCTTGTGCATTGCCATTTGCGTTTTCGTACGCTCTTCCATTTGCATTTTCTTTGGCGTTATCATTGCTGTTACCATTAGCATTTGCATTTCCTCTTGCGATACTGTGACCGTGCACTTTACCAGTTGCATTTCAGTATGCGCTTGCATTTCCATTTTCGTTTGCATTACCGTTCCTGTCTATGCCACCATGTGTGTTAACCTTTACACATTAGTTTGCACTTGCGCTTGCATTTGCGTTACTGTTAACATTTGCATTTCCATTACTGGTTTTGTTTGCATTTCATTTTGCCTCACCATGTGTATAACCATTTGCATTTGCGTACGTGCTTCCATTTTGCATTTCCTTTGTCTTCATCATTGCTGTTACCATTAGCATTTGCATTTCCTATTGCGGTACCTTGACCACTTGCTTTTGCATTTCCATTTTCATTACCATTCCCGTCTATGCCACCGTGTGCATTACCCTTTGCATTTTTGTTTTCGCTTGCATTTACATAACTGTTAACATTTGCATTTCCATTACTGTTTTTGTTTGCGTTTCCTTTTGTGTCACCGTGTGCATTTCCATTTGCATTTGCATATGCACATCCATTTCCATTTGTGTTTCTGTTTATGTTTCCCTTGGTGTCATCATTGCTGTTACCGTGTCTGCATTTCCAATTTCGTTAGCGTGCCCATGTGCATTGCGGTTTGCATTTCCGTACGCACTTGCGTTTGCATTTCTGTCTTCATTAACATCTGTGCTTGTGTTTGTATTATCGTTTGTGTTTATCATTTATGTTTGAATCACCATGTGCATTAGCATTTGTGCTTGCGTTTGCGTTGCTGTTACTTCACTATTTATAGTGCACATTCTCAAAAAGAAGGGACATTTATGGCAAAAGAATCTGTTTAATGCATCAGTTAGGGTTGTTCCACAGTGACAAATGAGAGGAAATTCAATGTTAGGGTTCCTACCCCCCTTGCACCCTACCCCTACCCCACCCCCACCAACAGGTATCAGGGTATGTGTTGGGGTCATCGGTCCTAACTCTCACCCCATTCTACTATACTGCACCACCTCAGCTTGTTTGCACATGGGATGAGGTGAGAGTTAGGACCAAAGACCCCGACGCACACCCCAATGCCTGTTGATGAGGTGAGGTGGGGTGGGGTGCAAGGGGGGTGGAAACCCTAACATTGAATTTCCTCACTTTTTGCCACTGTGGAATTACCCTAACTGATGCATTAAATGGAGTTTCTTGCCATGAATATATATATATATATATATATATATGCAGCTATATATCTCTAGAGATATAAAAATAGTATATACATGAATTTGTTTACATATATAGTCATACATATCTACATGTATATAGGGGATAGAGACTGGGAGAGACACATACATGTTGAAATATTTATGGCCATGTATGCAGAAGCATGCATGTCCATTCACACATATCATGGCCATGAATTGAAATGACAAGAGGGACAGTAACACGCAGTGATGTTGATCTTTGGATTGATGCCATATCACATCCACAAAGGTCACATTTCCGTGTCTTGTCTGGATGACAGGGTTCTCAACTTTATGAGTGTGCATGACTGTCATGCTGTACTGGATGTATCATTAATACTTCTTCTGTCATGCTCATTTTCAGGGGAACAGATGCAGATCAGAAAACTTAGACCAGATGCTGTACCCACTGTGTTTCCTGAATAAACTGCAGACATCATACTCAGCACAACAGGAAAATGTCAGAAGGTAATTAAGTGGTCATGCAGGAACACTCACACAGTCTTTGGAAGCTGTACCGACATACTGTCTCATTCATTGTGTTACCACCACCCTTTCTGTCAGTGACACTCTGTCTCGCCTGACAGAGTAATGACATTTATACTCTGTATGGGCCCTATGCACTATGTCAATGCACTGGGTAACCCAGGTGCATTGGCATAGTCACCACTGAATGCTATGGATCATAGTCCCATGGACCCCATGCATCATTCAGTACATGAGGACTGGACAGTTACATGGCCAACACCTTGTCGTGCAGACAGCTATGCACCAGGGCTGTATGGGGACACATGGGTGGCATGCCCACACTCCATGCCATTCACAAAGGTGCACAGTGCTGGTCACAGGGGGCACACCATACACCTATTAACCCCAAGCCATAATGGTTGTGCACCTCCCAGGATGCGATGAACTGGTCATGGTGTTGTAGACCCCCACAACATGCCACCTCAAACTTTGGGTGCCAACAGGTGGGATGGCGGTGGCCTAACAGGCATCCGCCACCCCTGTGCAGCCAGCACACAGCACGCCAGCAGTCAGCATCCATGCTGTATGGGCACAAGGGATCCACTAGTGTACTGTGTCTTGGCATCCTATTGGATGTGCGTCCAGTCCCATAACACCCCTCTGTGCACTGGTGGGGGGGATGAGGTGGTGGGCATGCAGACACTTAGGTGGCATTCGTGAATGCCGGTATGTGCGCACCTGCCTGCGGGTGCACAGGTCAGCGGCTGGGGTACATGCATTTTGCATGTGTCTATGCCCCAGTAGTGCATATGGCCCATTGTGCACATGCCACAAAATAGCAATCTTCCCATGACGTTTGAAGATGACACTTACACAACAGAACAATTTCTGTGCAATTCTTTTGCCTAAAGTAGCTGTTTCAGAAATCCACTGACTTGGTGTAATGAGCATAAAATCATTGCTTGCATTGAACCCCAATTTCCAATGACTTGCATGATGACCCTTGGTGCTAAACAGTCTGTGATTTCATGTATTGTAGTCTGTGGTGCACCATCACACATACACAGTGGCCATAGTAGTTATACGTGTTTCTTCTCTGTACCTTTACTGTCACAGCACCATATCAAAACACAAAATGAACACACTACTGTTGCTTATGCCACTTCTGCAACTGTAATGAATCATGACATCTGTGTCCTGATATGGCCACACCCAAGGTGTTCAAGCATTGTCATGTGCACTTGTGTGTCAGTTGATGATACCACTGTTGTTGGAACATATATAATGGACTATTTTAATGGGCTATTCTTTATATGCTTTGCAGGTGTCCCATGGCTTGGCGAGCTGCGGTACTACTTCTCAAGACTCATTTGGTAGTTCCCAGGTGTCCTGTCATCTTGAGGACAGCATCATGTTGGAATTCAGTCACAGTTCACACCTGTTCAGAGACCTGCTATGTCAGGATGCAAGTGTTGCCAGTGTTCTGTCAAGATCGACAGGCAATCACTGTGTGTTAATCCACTGCAAGCCTGACACCTCTGATGTTGCTTGCCAGTGGCCTGAAGTCACTGACAGTATCTTCAAAGACCACCGTTATGCAAGGCAACCTACATTACCTGATTTTGCGTTGACAATGACTGTCAAGATGTGGGAAATGGTATCTGCAGTTAATGTCACAGAAACTGTTGTGAACAATCAACTGGTACCAAGGCAGACATTGACACCTGTAAAGGTGAGACAACAAGACACTGACTTTGAGTCATGTGACTTATCTTTTCTATCATCAGAGAATAGTGACATCCTGGAAACTGATGATTCTTTGTTTACATTGGGTAGTTGCAATACTGTCAACGCAGACAGCAGTGATGATGAGGAAAGCAACTGCATCAACATCAATGGGGACATCAGCAAGAGAAATTTCTAGTTTTCTATTCCCAGCTGTTTCTTCTCTTTGAATTGCTGGTCTGCAACATGTGTCACCTTCCTCTCATGGTCATGTGATCATGTGTTTGTGTAGCTATGTTTCTCATGGAGTTTTTCTGCCCAAGGTCACATGTTTACACCTGGCATAGTCAACCAATGCTTGGAAAAATGAGCGCGGGAACATTGCTTAGTTCCTCAGCTGTGTTATTCACTGTAAATACCTGCTGATGGATCTCTGAGTTCTTCATATGTTTACATGTGCCTTTCTTGTCAGAAACACAGTTTCACAGAGTTCAGCGTCATTACTTTTTTCCAACTGTTAATTGTCCATGGCAGCAGTGTCTTACTAACAATATCCAGTAGTTGATTGGGAAGCCCCTCACACTAATTGGTGATGGACACTGTGATTCCCCTGGACATAGTGCCAAATACTGTATATATATGGTTATGGATATGGAATCCAACAGCATCCTGCAGTCACAGCTGGTGCAGGTCACCGAGGTGGCGAACTCAAATGGTATGGAAAAAGAAGGCTTCATCTGAGCACTTCAGAAATTGTCCAACAGTGGTATACAGATTGCAACCATTGCCATGGATTGCCACCCACAAATTGCAGCACTCATGTCCAGGGGAAACATGCTTCCTGGTGTAAATCATCAGTATGACGTTTGGCATCTGGCAAAGTCCATCATCAAAAAAGTTGTCAGTAAAGGAAAGCAGCATCACTGCCAGGGCCTGACTCCATGGGCCTGATCCATCATCAATCACTTTTGGTGGTCGGCGTCCACCTGTGGTGGCAATGCTGCCCTTCTGAGGGAGAATGGGTATTGGTCCTGGAGCACACTACCAACAATCACACCTGGGAGGTGGGGCTGCTGTTTCATTCTTGTGAACACAGACATTGATGATATTATGGACCGAGAAACATTCTGGCTGGAGAAGGGTACACCTGCCCATGATGTTGTATGGTCCATTGTCATGGATACCCGACTTCTCAATGACATATTGAAAGTAACCCAGTTTTGTCACACCAGGTACTTTGAAGTTTTCCATTCTCTTTTGAACAAGTATCATACAAAGTGGCAACACTTTTCATATCCGGGCATGGTGGCAAGAACACAGCTTGCAGTGCTGGATTACTCTGCAAACTACAACTGCCAACAAGCAAGGAATATCCGTGGGTCAAATAAAGGATCCTCAAAGTATGAATTTGTGTTCTTCAAGCTCACCAAACAGTGGATTATGTACCCAGTAGTATATGAAAGGAAGAGCTATGCATTTCTTGACCAAATAATGCTTGATGTTGTGAGACTGAAGAATGGAGAGCTCGGGGAGGTTGTGCCCATTGAACGGCCTCTGCTACCAAAAAATATTGCACCAGTCCCATGACCAGAAAAGCATGAAAATTGTCATTGTTGGAACTTGTCATGGTATATCTTCATATCGTGTTATGCCGACGTTCATATAAGTGATGCAGTGGTTCCTAATTATGTATTTAGTTTTTGACAACTGGGTAAGTACACTAGACATGAAAGTGGCTATTTTAAGGCATGATCCAGGAGGTTACAACATAGCAAGGAAACAGTTCCAAGACAGTACAATATAATGTAAGAATACAACATATAGGGATACAGTAGAAATGGATAAACAGTTTAACAATTGAGGTAACAGGAAAAACCATTTGGATATTATACATATCAAAAGTGCAGTAAGTGCCCATGATTACAGTTAGAGTATCAGATAGTTCTAAGTTCGAAATGCAGAAGTGCCAAAGGGTTTCATTTCTAGTATCGGCTCTGTTATACAAAAACTAGCTATATAAGAAAGATATTATAGGAGAGAGGGAGTAATGAGGCAGGTAGGTTAGGAGCAGTAGGACCTCGTATGGAGAGAGTGAGTGGAGGGGGGAATTGGCAGGGTAGAAAGGGGATGGGAAGCAGATAGAAGAAGGGTGCATAACTACAGGAGGAGACCACCGAGCAGTAATAGCACTGGGAGCCATGAACTAGGGTGGGTTAAAACAGTTGAACTGCATATGCTCATCAAGCAGAGAGTGATGCCACTTTTTAAATGTGGCATGGCTAGGGGCCGGGCATACTTTTAGAGGCTGCAAGTTCCAGTAACTGGGGGCTAAATAGGAAAATTTTGTTTTACCTTTAGATATATTACATGTGGGAATGTGGAGCAAGGAAAGATCAGCAGATCAGAGGCCATAGGAGGTTGACTGAGGGGTGAGTGCAGCTGAGAGGGAGCTAGGCATACTGGACCTCAGTATACCATCCAGAAGGGCCCCGAGAGAAAGGAGCCAGTGAACCATTGGAGAGGGCCAATTTAGGTCTGCATATAGCAGGCAGTGATGTTTTAACCTGGAGGATGCAGAGGCATAACGATATAAATTATTGTATGTTTTTTTTTTTTTTTATCAATTGTTTTACCAGGTGAGACACACTAAGCTGAAAGCTTGTTTGCAGGTTATGTCCCATCTGTGCATGGAGGCTTTAGATGTATTGCTGTAGATTACAGCTTCGTATGTGAGAGATGGGAGAAGGATTCCTCTGGCAATGGTAAACCTCACAGAAGGGGTGAGAACGTGACTAGTTTTGTAGGCTAACCCTAGTTTAGTATTGTCGACCTTCCATGTAGTGGTAATATGGTGCTCATAGTTAAAGGATTCATTGAGTAGGACCCCCAGATATTTAAAGGAGTTTACCACTTCCAGTGGGGTACCATTCACACAGGCAACTTCCAAGAGATCACAGCTATTTTTTAGTTTGGCAGGTGATCCAAAAGTATACCCTGAGTTTTGCTAACGTTGAGAACAAGCATGTGACTGGTGATACAGGATTGTACATTTAGGAAAGCCGCAGATAGATTGTGGTTGAGAGTAAGAATGTTATCAGAGCTGGAATAGAGAACAAGGTCATCAGCATTCAGCAGTAATGAGCAGGAGGAGGTATTTCATATCATATTATTAATGAAAATTGAGAAGAGGAGAGGTCCTAGAAGAGATCCCTGCAGTACACAGACATCAATGACTGTTTTGTCAGAGGTTGCAGAGTTGAACTTTACAACTTGAGTCCTATTGGATAGATAGTCATTAAACCAGTTTACAGATTCTGCTGAGAAACCCAGGGATAGGAGGTTGGCTAGCAGGTGGTGGTGATCAACAAGATCAAAAACCTTCATAAGATCTATTAAAACTGCCCCAGTTAGAAGACCCTGATCAGGGCCCCTACTTTTCTGCGGCACAGTGGGACCAAGTTCTGCGGCAAGACTACCATTTGCCGCAGAAGAACTTCTGTGGTGGTGGTTTGTAATTTCTGCGGAAGTTCTGCAGCACTAACAAACTACCACATCATAGTGTAAGTTTGTCATCCTGACTTCACTTTCATGGCAGTGGTTATAGCAATCAGGATGGTGGAAAGCACAGTAACACTAGTTCAAAAAATAACAGACTTATAAAAATAACTTTATGCCTAAAAAAGCAAAACAAATGTCTCTTTCCCTAAGGTCCTAGCCTGTTGCATAAATGACATATGCAGAGAGGATCTTATGTGATAAATAAGGTATTTCTATATGCACACTATCTATCCCACTAATGAGGTTTCCACTGTCTATCACTTATGTATTTGTATGTGCTTTCTACACCACTCATGAGGTTCCCACTGTGTATCATTTACATATTTATATGCAATCTGTAACATACATACAAATATATGTGTGTGTGTGTGTGGTGAGAGAGACAGATATACTGTATATGTGTGTGTGTGTGTATGTGTATAAATATTATTATTTATTTTTTTTTATTTCCATGAACTTGCATCCTCATTCATATAGGTCCCATTGGAAATGGAATAGAGGAGTTATTGCAAAACTCATTTTTCATGTCAACCTGCTTTCCCTGATGCACTGCGTAACACCATCAGGTCATGACATGCATGTGAACCAATTGTGAGATAGAGCTCTCCAACCCATCACAATGTGTCCACCATGTGACAGAACACTGCACCATACCTTCCCAGGCTCTGAGGAGTGATGTGTTCCACCAATCCTTGTGCTGCCCAGCCAGCTCCCAGAGCTACAGTAATCTCTGAAGCTGAGTTGCCAGCACAGAAATACAGCATGCTACCCTCTGGCCCAACAGCTGTCCCTGCACACAACATTTCTCCATATCTTTTAGGTGATTCTATCAAACAATGACAATATGTAATCAATAACCCTGGCAAAAATGATTATAGGGCAATTATTTATTTAACAGGTCTATTCTTTCAATAGGTCTACACATTATTATATTCCACTTTTCGGGCATAATACTTTTTTCTTAAAATGACAGTTAAATTCATTTTACCAGTTATTCATTTCAGATGGTGTCTCTATACCTTAAAGGCACAAATAGGTTTGTACAAAGTGAGGTATGCACTTAACAGGTCTGTGCTATTGATAAGGTTTTGTTTAAGTTGGCCCTAGTGCAATAATTTAAGATGGCAAATTGTATTAGGCTGTAGTGCAGGTTGAGCAAATATCACCACGCATGATGTGCTGTGCCATGTGGTAGATAAGTGACTGTTCATTTCTGTTGCAGAATGCAGTCATTTCATTAGCTAATGTATGATGTTATCACAATGATAACATCACATTCTGAACATATAGGGGGTTTGGATATAAAAAGAGGGGATGGGAACCAGATTCTATGGATAAACAGAAATATTAATAAAAATCACCAAGAAGAGTGAATTCTGTGGCACCGCGAAGTTATCTTGACGAATTACTAGTTCTGCACAAATTCTGTGACACTTAGGTCTAGGGGCCTTGACCCTTATCCATGGCATGAAGCATATCATTGGTTAGATGTAGCAGGGCAGTTTGGGTACTATAGCCTTTTCTAAAGCCATGTTGATTTGTGGACAGGAGGTTTTGCTTGGTGAGGTGTTCCATTACTTGTTCTGTGACGAGCTTCTTGAAGATTTTATTTAATGCAGACAATATTGCTATTGGCCTATAGTTTGCTGTATCCTTCTTGTCACCTTTTATAAAAACCAGTGTTACTCTGGCCATTTTCCAAATACTTGGCATAATGCCAAGTATTTAATGGGCAAACTAGGTGGGCCATAGGCCCTTATCTGCCAACACTGTGTATGTATCTATGTATCTATGTAACGCCTTCACCAAGGGGCATAGTGAAGATTTTAGATAGTGGCCCCACAATGAAGGGGGCAGCCAGTTTGAGGAGCTTGGGTTCCAGGCAGTCAGACCCAACTGCAGTGGTGTCTGAAATGGCACTGAGAAGTTTGAGGACATCCTTTTTGGAGACAACTTTAAAGTAGAATGGGGGCCCCACTGGCGCACCTGTTGGGGTGGGCGTGCCAGAAATTGAGTCCACGATGGGGAAAGCAGTGGTATATTTGTAGAGGTCTGAGAAGTGATTGTTGAATGCATTTGCAATTGCGTGTGAGTATGTGCAAAGCATTCTGTTCCGTATCATGTCATTGGTAGTGTGGGTTTGCTTGGAGCCGAGGAAGGTTTTTATGTGCGACCAAAATTTCCTGGGGTCACTGGCCGCATCCACCATTAATCCCTTGCAGTATTGGCTTTTAGCATGCCTGATTTGTTTTTGGCATTTTGTTCACTGTTCCCTGTAAGAGTGAAAGTGTGCTTGAAGGCCTGAGATTTTGAACTTTTTCCAGCATTTGTCCCTGGCCTTGAGGGATGCGAGTTGGTCCTTGTGTAACCATTTGGACTGCTTACTTCTTACATGGCAAGTGAGAAGTGGGGTATGCTTTCCTTGAAATAATATAAACTCACTTAGAAAAAAGTTGAGGGCGTCATCCGTGTTCAGGGCCAAGTAGATAGGGGACCAGTCAATCAGTGAGACATCATGTAGAAAATGGGCCTGATTTAAGTTTGTGTAGTTCCTGAAAGATATATAGTGTGGGGGAGATATGGAGACTGCTGAGTGACTCCATACACAGAAGACAGGGGAATAGTCACTTATCGTGTCTGGCAGGGTACATGCAGCTGCAACCCTGTCTATGTGATTTGTCATGACCCAGTCAGTGAGGGTGCTGCAACCAGTATTTTCTGACACTCTCATAGGGTCAGCTATGATCTGTTGCAAACTGTAACTCTGCACCACGGATTGTAGAGCACTGTGGGATTTGCTTAACCAATTCATATTCATGTCCCCAAGGATGAGTAGTTCATTCTGCCCAGCTGTTGAGACTGAGTGTTCCAGTAATTCCACTAGGCCAGATTGCCCACCTTTGGGAGGATTATAGGCACAAATGATATGAAGCTTCTTAGTCCCTAGGATTAGGATGGCATCTAATGACTCACACGAGGAGGTATAGTTGTTGGTCACCATGGATATGTTAAGGTGGTTTTTGAAGTAGAACGCCACACCCCCAGTGAGTTTTGGGGGAGGTCTATCCCACCTGAGAAAGTTGTAGTTTGGGGGTAGGCAGCAGGTATCAGGGATCAAGGACTTCAACCAGGTCTCTGATACATAGAGAACATCAGGATGGTATTTGGCGACCCATGCTTCAAGTTCTGCATGGTTGTGGAGTAGACTTCTAACACTGAGGTGGACAATACACAGACCCTTCATGCCGTAACCAGTATTGTTTATGGATACTTGGCTAGGCATGGGACCCGGGTTCAACTCAATTTCACCAGATAGCATAAGACCTAATAATATTAGATACCACGATTTGCATGGCACAAAAGGAGGGATCTGATAACCATTTGGATGCCATCTTTTAGGTACTGATGCCACAGCATAGTAGATAAGGAATCCTGGGAGAAGTGCCGGGGTAACCTCAATGCACTTATCCAGCATGATTAGCATATTTGAGTAAGTGAAGTCATTAAGGTCCGAACTCTCATGTTGATGTCAGTCAGGTCTGACATCGATTGTGAGCCAGCCCAGGAATAGCAACATCAGGCTGAGAGCCAGCGTTAACAAGGTTTGACTGGCCATCCTTAGTTTAGATAGGGATTTGAGCAGGTTAAACATTGTAATATTGTGTGCTTTACAATGGTAGCCCTGAGTCTTCTAGCTCAATGCTTTTTGCGAGAAAGCCCAAGGCTAAATCGTGATATGGTGGTGAAACCTTGGGCTGCACCTAGGGTTTGTTGTCTGACTTGAGTTGAGCCAATGGTTCAGAGAAAGAAGACTTTGTATCAGCCAATAAGAGAAGGATCCTGAGGAGAGGAGGAGCAAGCGTGTATTTAATAGAGACCAGGGTCAGGGACGGTGGGTGGGATAAATTATAGGTAGAGCTGAAATAGGAGCAGGTGAGTAAAGTTAGGTAGTGTTTCAAACAAAGCTGCAGTCTCTTAGGGGAGAAGCCACGTGGTTCTCGGGCTGGAAAACAGTGCAGCCAATCAGAGGCAAAAAAGCAGGCTGACGGCCAATGAAATGCCAAGCCAGAGGGTCTAGGAACTAATTGCATGGCAATGCACTGCTGTCACCATTTGAGGGCAGATGTCAAAATAAGGAATTGCTTACCAGCAGCCAGATTCTAACCCCACAACCCCCTGGTTAAAGCAGACAAAGACAGTAATGCATGTTAATTAACACAACTTTATTCAAAGTACTATTGCAAGAAAGGAACAGTACCGGTTCTAATTGGTGTGAAACTACAAAGACAGTTCTGTTTTGTATGTCTCATATAAAGGTTCATGTTGCCAACTACAAAATATCAAAGTTTGTGACTTTGTTATGATTTTTGTAATGTATCAAGCACAGCAGTCACGTGCAATACAGTATTATTGAATTTGTCTTGATATTAAAACATCTCAACAGGTAAAGAAGCATCAATGTTCTGATTGATAACTCAGTTGTTGCCTCTGTTCATTGATAATGAAATAGAAAAATGGCCAGCATTTATATGACTGTGCAACAGCATGCCACAAGTCAAGTTTATACATGTTTCATAAACCATATCTTGAGAATTAATGGATTAATGAAGTGCGGTCATTGTATACAGTAGTTGAAAGGGACAGATGTTTGCACACTTCTAGAAAAATACAAAACAACCTGTCTCACTGTGATTTGAGCACAGTGACCATACTCTCTAATGTCAACAACATCAATATGCATTGTTTACCAGTGTCATCATGCCATAGGCACCCTTCGGCATACAGGCGTGGGCCCGTGTACTGTGCCAGAACCAGCCACAGCACTGCCTGACTTCTGATTGTAAATAGACTGTTTTGTGTGGTAGTGATTACAGACAACATGATTGCTGATCATAAAGTAAAAATAACAGTAGACAGGTTTTCATCTTACTTGTTTGTTAAAGAACTCATGGGGTTCAACAATTGCATCCTGATTGGACACAATAAAAGGTGATGTGTTTCATGATCTGATAAACTGCATGCACCACACAATACCCATGTGCTGGACAGTAGCATACTCATTTGTGCACACAAATCCCTTATGGTAACTACTTTGCAGTAACTGGTACAAACCGTGCATAACACTGTTGTCTTCGTGGTTACATGAGGGTATGAATACAAGCAAACCATCACGCAGTTGATGGACTTCATGATGGTTGATTTCAGGAAAAGTAGGAAGGTGTTCAGGAATGAAAGGAAGGTATTTAATGACATGGTGTGGATGAGGAAAAAAGAACAACATCAAGGCTGGGCCGGTGAAAGCCACAGACCGCTGTATAAGTAGGGTGATGAATAGCAGAGGAAGTACGAGGATGCAATGATTTCACAGGGAAGACATGGTGGCATTATGGGTGAAGTAAAGTGCATTTCAGGAATAGAAGCAGGCACTGGGTTAGGAGGTGAGGGACACTTAGTGGAAAAAATGATAGTTGCAGTCCAGAAATTAATTAAGGCTAAAGCAGACGTGGACGGGAGAAACCTCAAAGGTTTGTAAATCCATTTGTGAATTAAATAAAAAAATAAATAAACAAATTTGCTAGTTAGGGCAAGGGGGGGAGTGGAGAACAATACTTTGTTTGGTTACACAGTGGAAAAGATGGAAATAAGACTGGAGATAGTTAGGGTCAACAGAGATGGTGAACTACAAGTGTAAGTGAAGTTCCAGAAGGAAGAAGCATGGAATATATACCTGTGCTCTGTGTTGATGATATCTATTGAGGGTTACTGACCAGTGTTATAGTGTAAGGGAAGTGGGGCTGTGGGTGTGTGTGTGTGTCACAGTCCAATCAGTGATGTTGTATTCTTGGAGTACTTGGGTAAGGTAGTGGCACACAATAATATGGGCCAAGATGCATTGCACCTTATGGTGTTGATGGAGCTAAGGTATGATCTGTCAGCACAGTTTGAGAGTGTATTCAAGTTATTCTTACATTCACGGTTGGTGACATAGAAATGGAGGAGGGCAGAAACACTTGTTTTGAATGACATGACAAAAGATGTACAGGACTGTGGAGATGAAGAAGTACAGGATAGAGAACTGCACATTTGGTGGAGGGTTACATTGCATATGGGCATCACTGAAGACTGCAGTGTTTAGTGTATGCATTATTGATACATGGGGATCATGTGGGCTGTGTTTTCATGAACCATTACTTTCAGAAAACCAAGACATTGAATGTAAATATCTGTGGTTTGACCATGGCATAACCCTTCAACATTTACTCGTTAGACAAATTTTGTATTACTGATTCAGTCACCTTTAAAACTATTCACTGTTGCACACATGGGCACAAGCCCTGACAGCATATACATAGATTACATACTGTAGATAATACAGAGCATTAAAGACATTTAGTCCATGAGCTCGACAATCATAATTTATGAATACCCATTAATCTTCCTACTTAAAATAAATTTATCTAAATTTGTTTTAAATTCCAACATTGTTTTGCTCTCCACAACCTCACAAGGCAGCATATTCCATATTTCTGTTACTCTATTATTTAACCAGTATTTCCTTTTATTTGTTCTATATCTTTCCTTGATAATTGGTGACGATGGGCTCTGGTATTGTGCAGTTGGTCCCTTTGTATCAGACCTAAGAGATCCCATAGATTGGTATTGGTTAGGGCCCTACAAATCAAACACATATTTCCTCTCATTCTACAATACTCCAGTGAGTACATCTCCAAATACTGCAGCCTCTGCTCATAGCTCAGTCCCTCTGTTCCTTTAATCCTTTTGGTGGCTCTCCTCTGCACCCTCTCCATCATTTCAATATCACCCTTTTTATATGGGGCCCAGAACTGCACACAGTACTCCACATGAGGGCGCACCAGTGCAGTATACAAAGGCATCACAACCTCCCTCTCCCTACATTTGATGTGTCTCTGTATACAGTGTGTTATACTGCAAGCCTTTTTATGTTGCTTGCATGCATGTGCACTCACTGCCTCTTCTCTTCGTCTGGACGCCTGCAGAGGGGTGCTAGCCCGACGGCGCTTTGCGCCGTCTGGCCCGCCCGCCCCAACCACCCTCCCACCCAGGGGCGGCTGTCAATTTAAGGATCCACCCCGTGACATCACATCCGGTGATATCACGTCCTGTTGCCCAGAACCTATCTCCCCACTTTCCCATTTGCAGGTTATACCTGCTGGCCACTAGAGGGACCTATGCTCCCTCACTACTTCCTACTCCTACCTGTACAGCACTACTTCCCTGGGATCTTGCTCACCACAATATATTGGCCCTGCCTCATGCTTTGCCTGTGCCTATCTCCACTAGCAGTGCACTTACCCACTTACCCATCTGCTAGTCCACACTGTGCCCTGGGCACCCCTCCCTCCCCTTGCTCCTGAACCTCCTCTCCTGCCCCTTGGGACCTCTGTGTGTCCCTGTCCCCCCTGCCCTCCCCCTAGCTTTCTCTTCACCCCAGGCACATCTGGGTGTCTTCTTATTCTTGCTTTCCCCTTCTGTACCTCCCTGCCCACCCCCTGCTCCCTTAGCCTCCCCTCCCCTCCCTCTCATGTCAATCATAGGAAAACCTCTCACTATCTCCCAGCCAGGGTGTTAGTCATGCTACTACTCCTGTCAGGGAACATTCATCCAAACCCTGGCCCGGTTCCCAGGAGCTCCCCAACTCGCACCACAGGCCTATGCATGGTCTCCATGAATATCTGTAGCCTCCTAAAAAAAAGTTTGACTCACTACAATGCCTGGTCACATCAATTAACCCTGATGTCATCACCCTGGTTGAGACTTGGCTGTCAAAATCCTCCCCTGACTCCCTAGTCTCCCTTCCTGGTTTCACCCTTTTCCGGTCCGACCGTGTTGGGAGACAGGCTGCATCATTATGTCAAGGAATCTCTCCCGTACTAGCCCTGCCCACTCCATCCTTGACTCCAGGGCCCAGGCGCTACGCTGAAACTAACCCCTGACCCTTTAAAGGGACCCTTTATCTGACTACTGCATATGTGCCCCCAGGGACCAAGCATAGAGCCATTGCTCTCTTACAGAATACCTTACCTCTCTACCTCCTTCCGCTGATCAAATTCTGGTGGGTGACTTAAATGTCAACTGGCTCAGCACCTCCTCCTCCTCTACCTGAGACTCCTTTTCTGCAATAGACCTAACGCAACTAGTTACCCACCCTACCAGGACTAACCCCAAGAGAGGCTCCAGTACCCTGCTTGATGTGGTACTCACCAACCGCCCTAATCGGATCCCCAAAGTACAAGTCCTCCCAGACTCTCTCAGCGATCACTCCCCCATTCTATTCCACTGGTCAACCTCAGTCCCCAAACCCATAGCACAGTCCACATGCCAGCGGCGTCTAATACCTGGTGGACTGATAAAACTTAAGGAACTTCTGTCCCAAATTGACTGGTCTCCTATACAGGCAACTCCTTGACATTGACATAGCTCTCTCCTTCTTTACCCAAACTTTTAATAGTGTCTGTGATATCTTTGCCCCAGTGTTGACCCGCCGTTCTAAAAGGAAGAATGCCCCCTGGGTTACCCCAGCTTTGATCCACCAGCTCAAACATAGGGACAACCTATGGCACCGTGCCATTGAGACTGGCCGGCCCAATGACAGGCGGTTATATGCTGCCGCCTGAAACAAGTGCACTCGGGCCATCAGAAAGGCCAAGTCTGAGCACTATCGGTCCTCACTCACTGCCTCATGGAGGAATCCCAGAACCTTCTGGGATAACATTAAACAGTTAAATGGGAGTGCACACTCCCCCCACCCAGATCAACATTAATGGTGTGATCTCCTCAGACCCAGCCCTCATAGCCAACCACCTCAACACCTCATTCACTGACCTTAGCCCTATCCTCCCTACAAATTTTTGACCCTCTCTCCCCAGCACTGCAAGTAAATCTTTCTCGCCCTTATTTCTCTCCGCGTGTTTCTGCCCAAGAACTTGGGCCACACCTTGTCACTGCCCTCAGAGTAATAGTACAGGCAGTGACACCCTGGATCCGTGTATCCTACGGCTGGTCTTAGACACAGTCCTTACCCCGATCACATGCCTCATCAACCACTCTCTTTGCCTGGGAAGGTTCCAACTGCCTGGAAAGTCGCCACTGTCACCCCTATCTTTAAAGGTGGTGATAGGACTGTGGCTGGAAACTATCGACCGATCTCCATTCTCTCTCCTCTCTCCAAGGCCTTGGAAAAAGTGGTGGCCTCTCAAATCTCTGACTACCTCTCCAACTACAATGTCCTTTGTCCTGAGCAGCATGGCTTCCAAGTGGGCCACAGTACCAACACAGCCCTCCTAGAGTTCTCCAACTTTCTCCACTCCTCCTTAGACACTGGTTCTCTGGCTGGTGCTGTCTTCATTGACCTCTTGAAAGCTTTCGACACTGTCTCCCACCCCCTCCTTCTTGATGCCCTTAGTCTCTCTGATTTTGCTGGGCCTATCTCCTGGTGCACCAGTTATCTGTCTGACCGCTCACAGCGTGTAAAAATTAATGGGACCTACTCAGACATCTGTCCCATCTTTCTGGGTTCCCAGGGCTCCATTCTGGGCCCTTACTATTCTCCTTTACCTTAACACCCTTCCACGCTCTTGCTCAGGGAACATTCTATTGTACACTGATGATGCAGTCATCTTTGCCTCAAGTCGTAACCCTACTGCCCTCCAGGACTCATGCAGAAGTCCTTCACTGAACCGAGGGCTGGTTCAAGAACTATAGATTGGTGATAAATCTTAAAAACAAAAACCATGTTCTTCACTCATCCCCAAAACAAGTCCTGCAACTTCAAACTCCTCATTCACTCTGGGTCCTCATTCCACTCGAACAAGTTTGCTCTATAAATACCTAGGGATCCATTTGACCCTCCCTCTCCTTCCATGGACACATCGCTGCCCTAGCCACTGCCACTAATATCCGATTGGGCATCTTACATCGGTATAAACACTGCCTCCCGAGTCTCTTCAACTGCATCACCTCCTCTATCCTGTCCCTAGTGGACTATGGACTGCCGGTGTATGGTGCTGCTGATCAGACCGCACTCCATAAAATTCGCACTACTCTGAATAAGGCCTGCAGGTTAATTACTGGGCACCTGGGATGACACACACCTGTCTACTGTATGCTAAAGCACTGGTACTTGATCTCGACGAGCGCCTCAAATATCTTACCTGTACCCTTACAAAAAGACCCTCCTTGGGCTTTCCCACCAGGATTGACCACCACCAAAACCGCTCTGTCCCACTAGTTCATACGGACCTCTGGGAAAACCTCTCTTGTTATCCCTAGAGCTAGGACCTCTTACGGCCAAAGAGCCTTCAGCTTTAGGGCCCCCTCCTGGTTCAACACACTGCCCTCCTCCATCTCCGAAGCTCCAACTATATCGTGCTTCAAAACTTCCCCACGTAACCACCTTATTAACACCGATGCTGTAACTGCCACTAGTCAAAGCCGTACTCAATACTTATGACAAAGCTTATTACTAAGCTGCTAAGGACGACATAACTCTGGTATTGTTTGCATCCATCCTACCTGTACCAGCTTGTTTGTATCTATGTCTTAATTTTACTGTTATACGTATGCATTGTACTGCTATACTGTGTATTTTGGTTTGTCTTACTGTGACAAGGTACCTTTGTAAATGAGCCTATGGCTCAAAGGTTTTCCAAACTGCTGTTTAAATAAAATAAAAAAAATAAAATAAAATGTGCAAGAAACATAGTGCCATCATCTGAGTTTTTGGAGGTGTGGCGCCCCTCTTCCAATTCAGTCACTGTGTTTGCAGGCATGGCCCCAGTTCCCCAATCACTGCTGCAGCTGTCTATGACAGCAGTTGAAAATGCAGTGGTCGTACAGCTGAAAGGGAGCACTCCCCCCTCCACACACACACACACACGCGCGCATGCACGCACGCATACTGCGTGCTCATGCACCTTCCTCCTACCCTCATGCACACACTGTATGGCCGACAGGGGGGGCCCAATGCCCCGTCGGCTCCATGCCCCCCCAAAGCTTCCAGGTGCCACACTGAGAGCCCACCCCAGTGTGGCAAAATTTGTTATGGCCAACAGGGGTGCCCAATCCCATGTCAGTTCCATGCCCTCCCAAAGCATCCAGGTGCCATGCTGGGAGCCCACCCCAGCATGGCAAAATGTGTTATGGCCGACGGGGGTGCCCAATCCCCTGTCGGCTCCACGCCCTCCCAGAGCATCCAGGTGCCACGCTGGGAGCCCACCCCAGTGTGGCAAACGCCCTCATCGCCTTATTAAAAAAAGCTGTAAATGCAAAAGCTGTCCCTCTGCGCTTCTCCCTGCCCCCCACAACCCACACTCCACCCACTGCGCACTCTACCTCCCTCCCCCACCCCATACTTACCTAAGGACCTTGGGCGGATGATCTTCCGTGGACCGGGAACACGTCTGCACTCTTCAAAGCTGACCGCGAACTGAGGAAATGCCGGTAAGCTGTATAATGGGATAGATAGGGTTTTTTCAACTTTGCTGCATATCTCTGGCATTTTTTGGAATTTTGGCACCAAATTTTCAACATGGGGTTTTTGGGATTCCTCCTCATGAATTCTGTCACTGTCGTGGCTTTAATTGGGCCCAAAGGGTGATTTCGCGGTCACCGCGCAAAATCACCTTTGGGGACTGATTAAGGAAATGACAGTGCCAGTGTTCATAAGGTGGGCTCTCAAAAAGCTTATGTTGCAAATTTGGTGAAAGAATTCCTTAAAATGACTGTTTTACGATGTGAGTTGCGCAGTTCCTACGCACGCTCGTAAGTTCACGAATGTTTAATATTTGCACTCCAGATTTTCAACATTGCCATTTTACCATACCTCCTTATGAGCAGTACAGCTGTCATTTTTCACATTGTGCCCAAAATGTGTTTCGGCGCATGTAGCGCACAATGGCGCAGTTGGTGTGTGCAATCAATGTTTAGGACAGATTAAGAAAATCACAGTGACACTGTTCATGAGCAGAGGTCTTAAAATGGCTATGTTGAAAACTGGGTGAAAAAATCCCCCAAAATGACTGTTTTATGAGCATTCATTGCACTGATCCTACGCACACTCGTAAGTTCACTAATTTTCAATATTTCCACTCCAGATTTTCAACATTGCCATTTTACCACACCTCCTTATAAGCAGTACAGCTGTAATTTTTCACATCTTGCCCAAAACATGTTTCCGCCTCATGTAGCGCATCAATGGCGCAGTCGATGCGCAAATCATTGATGGGACACATTAAGAAAATCACAGTGACACTGTTCATGAGCAGAGGTCTAAAAATGGCTATGTTGAAAATTTAGTGAAAAAATTCCCTTCAGACATTCTGCAATGTTACTAATGAAGACATTGAACAGGACTGGCCCCAGGACCGATTCCTGCAGCACCCCACTGGTCACCCCTCTCCCTAGACTGCACACCATTTACCACCACTCTCTGCCTCCTGTCTGTTAGCCAGTTTCTAACCCAGTTTACCACCCTTTCCCCCATGCCCAGCCTACCCAGCTAGTTTATCAGCCTCCTATGTGGGATGGTGTCAAAGGCTTTGCTGAAATCAAGGTAAGCGTTGTCCACTGCTCCACCCTGATTTACTTCCTTTGTCACCCAGTCAAAGAAATCAACCAGATTTGTCTGACATGATATTCCCACTGTGAATCCATGTTGTGTATGGTCCTGGGCTCCAATGGCTTCTAGATGCCCCACTATCCTTTCTTTAAGCAATGTCTCCATGATCTTCCCCACTACTGAGGTGAGGCTGAACGGCCTATTGTTCTCTGCCTCCTCCCTGCTGCCAGATTTGTGTAGAGGGACCACATGTGCCCTCCTCCAATTCACTCGTGTTGAATGACTCAGTGAACATGGCTGCCAGAGGTACTGCTATCTCCTTCACAGTTCTCTTAATATCCTTGGGCGATGCCATCTGGTTCAATCGCTTGTTCACCTTCAATTTAGTGAGCTCCTGCAGGACTCTTTGCCTTTGAATGGACTATTGTCCACCTCTTCACCCCCTTGGCAACTGCTGTACTGCTGTGGCCCTTGCCCCTCCCACTCTTCTGTGAATACTGAGTGGAAAGACACAGTGGATGACTTGGGAGGAAGGTATGGAACTATCACTTCCAAATACCTAAACAGCACATACAAGCAAGCAACATTCGGCATTGACAAATGCTTGTTTAGAGCTGTGTTACACTGAATACTAAAATTGAGATCACTGTTAATAATAATCCCCAAATCTTTTTCTTCACCTACAGCCTTTAGCACAGAACCTCCCAAGGTATATTGAAACTGATTATTTTTCTTTCCAAAGTACATAACTGTGCACTTATCAATATTAAAGATAGATTGCTTCTGGGAGGCCCATATATCCAAGTTATTTAAGGCTGTTTGTAAGATAAGCTATTCCTCTATATTATTTACCGGACATACAATGCTAGTGTCATCTGCAAATTTAGACAACCAAGCCCATGATTGAACCTGCATGGATGACATGTATAAATTAAACAGACATGGTCCCAACACTGAGCCCTGGGGCATACCACTAGTCACTCTAGCCTAGCCAGAGAATTCCCCTTTAATACAGACCTTCTGGCTCCTATTTTTTAGCCATGTCTTAACCCATTTTGGTACCCAAACTGGGAGACTTTAATCAAATAGTGATTTCACAAGCTCCTCATGGGGGACTTTGTCAAATGCCTTTACAAAGTCTAGGAAAATAACATCAACCAGGTTTCCTATATCTGTGGATTTACTGACCTTGTTATAAAATTCCAAGAGATTGGTTTGACATGACCTCCCTTTAGCATACACATGGGCTGGCACCATATGCCCACTGCCTGCAGTATGTCACTGAGTTTTCAAATTAAGAAGTGTGGTAAAGCATTTTTCTTCTTTTGTTTTTAATAAGAAAACCAGTATGTGGCCAAAGCACTTTTGAAGGTGCAACATTGTACAAAAGGGACAGTTTTACTGTAGCATCATGCCATGGTTATGTTTAAATACTACCTACATTATAACACTAACAAAAAGTACTTAATGATGGCAGTTCAGCATTACTGATTGACTGTTGTACATAATGCTGTTGAACATGGATTGACATCAAATAGGGACTGCGCAAAGGGGGTTAGTAGAGCACTGGTCAGCCCTTTGCGGATCTATGTGAAGGGTACCCGTGAGTGCCACAGATCTGTGGTCAATTATATACATATCACAACATCAATTCAAGGACAATTGTCAGAAACTGCATAAGGACATGCATTCTTTTTAAGAAACAGAACAGCACTTTCATCTGCAATTCGAGAAAATAAAACCATAAAACCAACATAGTGCAGAACTTCTGGTGAACAACCACATTTATAATAACTGTTGCAAGAATGACCATATGTCCTCGTTTTGCTCATCAGCATCATGGAATCCAGTGTACTGACCATCCACCGCAGGCCGTTTGGCCCTAATTGTCATGGAATACAGTGTACTGACCATTCACCGCAGGCCGTTTGGCCCTAATTGTCATGGAATCCAGTGTACTGACCATCCACCGCAGGCCATTTGGCCCTAATTGTCATGGAATCCAGTGTACTGACCATCCACCGCAGGCTGTTTGGCCCTAATTGTCATGGAATCCAGTGTACTGACCATCCACCGCAGGCCATTTGGCCCTAATTGTCATGGAATCCAGTGTACTGACCATCCACCGCAGGCTGTTTGGCCCTAATTGTCATGGAATCCAGTGTACTGACCATCCACCGCAGGCCATTTGGCCCTAATTGTCATGGAATCCAGTGTACTGACCATCCACCACAGGCCGTTTGGCCCTAATTGTCATGGAATCCAGTGTACTGACCATCCGCCACAGGTCGTTTGGCCCTAATTGCATTAACCTCACAAACAGGTATTACTCTTCAAACTTTTTTTCCCAGGATGTCGTGCACCCAGTGTGTGTACTGCACATAAGAGGCAAGCCTCATGGACCTGAAAGAAGAAAGAGATTTGTGAGACACCATTAACATCGATCAATGTTTATCACACATGGAAATTAGTTTCACCAATCTTGCCTTTGCAACTGGATCTCTAAATTTGGTCACATTGTAGTAACAGAAATGCAATTTGAATGACACTTTAACAGTACACATGCAACTAACAGAACACTGGAGCAAAGTAGAGGCCCAGAAAAAAACCTCTTGCAGTGTAAGTTACATGGCAGGAAGCCTTGGTACCATGCCTGTGTGTCAATGTCAGACATGGCATGACTGGACATGTCCGCCTTAATGTACACCCTGTGCAGTCAGTTACTCAAGCGGCACCCACTTGATAACATACCAGTCTGGCACTACACACATAGGGTACAATTGTATAAGCCGACTGTGTCTGGTGCACAATGCAGCATAAAACAGTGCTGCGCCCATCACAGTTGCGGTGCATGGAAAAGCTGCAATTCAAGAAGGTTGGTGACTAGAGCCAAGCATTCTGGAATGGCCACAAAAATCACACCTGAAGCAGACTGAGGGGCATATCTGGTGGTTCTGCCACAAGTTTGCATCTGCGGACAGATGCCCAGGTGGAGCCCCATGCACCAGAAGGGGCAGGAAGCCTTGAACATGGGCAGGGAAGGAGCAGCCACCACCATAATGTGGCACAGGTCCTGTGGCCCCCGAGATCAATATCCCACAACTGCCATGGGTACCCAGTATCACGCACTGTGCATGCCACTTGTGTCACCCCATTCAGGTGTGTACCTCCCAACCCCTATCTCCCATCCCCTGGGAAGGCAATGCACTTAAGACACCACTGGTACTACTCCCTGGTGGTGTACTGGCCCCCACCCTTCACACCCCAAAAGTCAGACTTCCCCTGCTCACCCCACCATCCCCAATATGCATTTGTGGCTGGCACTTCTAACATCACATCACCAAGGCCATACACAGAATGCAATTGCACAGATTGCATATGTGGACAGTACAAATACGCATTCTGTGATATTCCACTGTGTGGCTCGCCGTGCTGGTATGATGTGGGATGTGCCAGTTGACCACATATATTGGGAAGGTGGAAGCATGGGGAAACTGCCTGTTGGAGGGGAGGGTGGGGGGCCAGTAGACCACTAGGGAGTATACCTTGGTGGACATGTTTGCCAGGGGATCAGGGCCAGCGGCGAGGCAAAGGCACATCCCGGCATCTGTGTGGGGGTTCGTGGATGTGAGGGCCACTGAACCACCAATGGATTCTGGACAGCATGGAGGACTGTGGAGCTGTGGTTACAGTGCAATTGGGTCACAGCATGCATGTGCACACACTGTGTGGTGTGCCAGCCCCAGATGGCACAATTATGCCTCATGCTGTGGATGTATCATCACCCCTCATTCATGTCCCCACCACCACATTGCCAATCCCTGGTGCACCCCCACTACCCCTTCCCAAAACATCCCGCAGTGCAAGCCAGTTAAACCATCTCTTTGCTGGTGTAACTGTTGCCCCCCCCTCGCATCCATGGTGGTGTTTCTGTGTTCTACGATGCTGGCTTGACAACACTTTCATTGACTGGGATCACAGCGACAGGATTTATGTTGACTGCAAGTTGTGGCTGACATAAATCCTGATTGTCTCCAGGTCCGAGTCGCAGTTGATTCAGGGAGGGGGTGCAGGACCGGGAGACAGTGTGCCCCTGTCTCAGGCACACCAACACAGTGACTTGTCGGCGAACTGTTGTTTTTGTCAACAGTGAGGTAGGTTGCTGTGTTGGTGTCACCATCGGGGAGGCATACTGTGCTTCTGGAATCCCATTTCTGTGGATGTGGCAGCCACACCATGGTGCAGGGCCAGTTGAGACCAGGTGTCCCAGGTAGTTGGATGCAACCCTGTTGTAATTGGGCTTTGATGCAGCTGTGTCAGGCAGTGATGCTAGATGTGTTACATAGATACATAGACAGTGTCGGCAGATAAGGGCCTATGGCCCACCCAGTCTGCCCATTTGAGCTTGTAAGTTCAGTTTGTTTTCCTAGAAGTCTGTTTCCCCTTACCTCTGACCTCTAGAATTCCTTTATGTCTATCCCATACATTCTTAAATCCCGTGATTGTTTCAGCCCCCAACACTTCCTCTGGCAGGGTGTTCCACTTGTCCACCACCCGTTCTGTGAAGAAATTCTTTCTCATGTTTCCTCTGAATCGTCCTCCTCCAACTTCATCCCATGCCCTCTAGTCCTGGAACATCTTTTTCGCTTAAAAATAGTGTTTTCCTGCACCCTGTTCCTCCCTGTAAGATACTTGTATGTCTCTATCATATCCCTCTCTCCCTCCTCTCCTCCAGGGAGTACATGTTCAGTTCCTTCAACCTGTCTTCATAGGACTTGTGATGCAATCCATGCACCATCTTTGTTGCCCTCCTCTGAACCTTCTCTACCCTGTCTATGTCCTTACGTAGGTATGGTCTCCAGAACTGTACACTGTACTCCAGGTGGGGCCTCACTAGTGTCTTGTATAGCAGAATTATGACCTCCCTTCTCCTGCTGGTGATGCCCCTGCCTATACATCCCAGCATCCTATTTGCTTTACCTGCTGCCTTGTCACACTGTTTCCCTACCTTGAGGTCATCATAGATGACAACCCCAAGATCCCTTTCCTGCTTGGTGCATGCTATATCCTCACCCCCAACTGATATATTGTGCCAGGGTTTTTGTGCCCCATATGCATTATCTTGCACTTCTTTGCATTGAATTTCAACTGTCAAACCCCTGACCATTCTTCAAGTTTCTGCAGGTCACTTCTCATTCTGTCTACACCCTCTGGTGTGTCTACTCTGTTACAGAGCTTTGTGTCATCAGCGAACAGTGAAATTCTGCCTTCTAGATCCCAAGAATGTCACTGATGAAGATGTTGAATAGGACCGGTCCCAGCACTGATCCCTGTGGTACCCCACTGGTCACTCTTCCCTCTGTGGAGTGACAGCCATTTACCACCACCCTCTGTGTCCTGCCACCCAGCCAGTCACCTACCCACCACACTACTGTCCTGCCCACACCCATATTCCCCAGTTCTGGAATAACATTTGACACAATTTGTGTCACACATGGCAACTTGCATCAAAGTACTGTGCCGCAACTACCTTGCATTGGGCACACCCACTGGCTAATCATGGCCATATTGTTCAAAGCAAATAAGCAAGGCATTGTTCTGGAAAGCCATAAACAAATGATATTGACACCCAAGACACATTGCACTGATTTTCCATCCCAGTTGAAGATGGCCAGCGAAGTGGCATGACGGAATTTGATCACAAGTATCACCCCCCGGAATTCTTGAATAGTGGAAAGCATAGACATTCTCATCAAAATCTGACTGCCAGTAGAACACCTCAGCAATGAAATATGCAAGCTGTCTGTTGTGTGTGCGATAGGATGGCAGAGTCTGAGTGTTCCGTGACTGCTTTTGACATCTACCAATATGAGCATGACACAGACCTTAACGGAATCCAGACATCATGTCTTGTTCAAATACAGTATGGTGAATGGGTAAGGGGCACTGTGGAGCTGGCCTAGTGACATTAACATGGAAATTTTTATGTTTGGTTTATGGGGAACTGTAAGAAGGACATAGCTGATGGTGGCAGAAAGGGCATATGAAGATTAAGGTTGATTGGTGCTGGACGTAAGATATGACTGATTTCAGATGGTTTCCCATTTGAGAGTGGGAACAGGAGTGACAGTGAGTGTGGTAGGGTTGCTGCCAATACCAGCTGTTCTCTATGAGTGGATGGTGCCAGGAAAGGACTGACTAACTGATTCTTCATCATAAAACCATGAACAGATCAATTTCAACAATTACTGAAACATAATCCAGCAATATGATAAGGAGACAATGGGATTGTGGGTACATAGAAAAAAGAAATAACTTTACAGGTCAAATCTGCAAACATACAGCTGCCATCATTTTCAGGAGGGTGTTGGGATGTATGTCTGTGCAGTAGTTGGTGTAGGGAGCTGAGCAGTTAGTCCACGATCAGGAGCTTGTACATGTGTTAGTGGTGGGAACTTATTGAGCGACACCCATTGGTAAAGCAGCAGTGGTGGAATTATCATGTTGAAAGACAATAAGATTCTCTTGTTACTGGGAGGGTGGTGATTGTTAGAGGCAGGTGCACCAGCTGCAGCAACAATGGTGTGATGCCCAGGTAGAAGGATGTGAACACACTTGCTGCTGGACGAAAGTTCAGTGGCCAAAAAATAAAGATATGTGGTTGTGTAATATATAGATACGTATATGTACATATGTATCTATATATATATATATATATATATATATATATATATATATATGCATCTGTGTGTCTCTGCCTGTGTATATATATATGTATATACATATATACATACAGAGACAGAGACACACAGAAAAACAGAAATTGTTTTTTGTTAGGAGGTATGGCTGTTTCATTAAAGTCATTGGTTTCCCAAATGTCAACCTTTACTTCATGTGCAGCGGAGAAGCTGGGCATCACAAACTCAGGAGTTCAATAATGTGCTAGGAGCAGAAAGGACCTCACACAGACCATATAATCACCTAGGTTGCATTACACAGAGTGTGATGAAAACAACTTATGACTGATTGTTGAATGTGTAATTCTGCAGTCAGTATGATGATCACAGAACATTGTGGAAATCTGTAATACCCCAAAGTTTAGAGCACTACAGAAAGGGGAGCTTGTAATGGGGTAGTGTACCCCGGGTGCCCTATTGTCTGTGTGGGCTAGCAGGGGACAGTAAAAGGGGCTCCTGTAAGTGTTTTGCCCAAAGAATTGTCAGGCAGAGCACTATGCTGCAGAAGATTGCATTTTTTTTCCTTTGGCTCTCTGCTGCCTGTTTGCTCCATTCTACCCCCCCCCTCAGAGCAGGCAGCACGAAAGTGGGCACCTACTTGCTGGGATCACTGTCCCTGGCCAGTATGTGGTGCCCATTTTGAAATCCTGGCTGTTGGAATGGGCATGGGCTTGGGGTTCCAGAATCAAAACCCTGAGCATTTTTCAAGGGACAACTGCCATTTTTCTGGAAGATCAGGCTGTGCTGTGGAGTGGAGAGGGTCCCAAGAGTGCAACAGAGACAGCAGCTTGCCTTAGGTGCTGAAGAGCCAGTCCTGTTGACTCTGTGGTGTTCCCCTTCCTCCAGCCAGCGAAGACTCCAGTGCTGCTGTTCTGTGCACATTCGTACCATAGCCTTGTCACGCCAGTCCACCTGCTTGAGGTGATGCTGGGTGTGCAGCTGGGACAGGCAATCTTTGTGGTCAGCACCCAGTTAATAAGATCACCACACCATAAAAAAAATGTCGGCGTAGTCAGCAGGATTCATTTTAAAGAGTCCAAAGCCAGAGCTTCTAAAGGAAGATGGAGGCAGTACCGGGTTGTAGTAGTGGATTGTCTGGAGGGGATAACGCATCCATTGATAAAGAAGCTATAGAGACTGAGATGGAGGACTGAGAGAATGTACCTCCCTTACCTCTGACAATGCTGTACTACTTTGGGGCACCTTGGTTTCCCCAGTTCACAGGAGAGGATGGAAGTGGGACCAGTAATTTGAGAGAGTTCTGCTCCAAGATGCGGGCCATGTTCTGGCTATACCAAGTTCCAGACAGACAGAAAGTGGAAATACTTATTGGACAGCTAAAAAGTGCCACTCACAGAGAAGTCCCATCATGGCCCACAGGTGCAAAGACAACGGAGGACCAGATTTTGCAGAGATTGCAGCAAATATTCGACACTCGTACAGTATCAAGTTTGAAGATGAAATTTTTCTCCCATACCCAAAGGCCTCAAGATTCTCTCTGGGAGTATCCATTAAGTCTCCAAAAACTGTTGAGCGTGATTGAGAGAGTGGGCGCCAGAGAGATCACAGATCCAAACCAAGTTCTGACAGAAAAGTTTGTGGAGGGGGTACATAGTGAAGCTCTTAGGAGGGAACTTCGTATGTTGCAGCTCCAAGACCCGGAAGCAGACTTCGTAGATTTTAAAGAAAAAGCCATTAAGGTGCTGGAATCAGGCTGAGCTGGAGAAGATGTATTAACCTACCCCAGATGATGACGCCTCTAAGAGCAGCATGGCAAGGGTATCTGATGGAAGGATCGGTACAAGAAGACCCATGGTGCAGGTGACCACTGAGCGAGGTAATGTCCAGTAAGGAGTGGGCGTATGGTCAAGAATCAACAGGTGGGTACCCGGGTTATCTCTCAGACTCCCAATCCTTGTGTGGTCAGATGGCACAGGCGCCAGTCCATCCCATGGCAACCAACTCCAGCCTGAATCCGGACTTAATGGAACAAATCGCTACCTTGATGCGAAATATGACAGAAGTCTGTCAAGAATAAAAAGGGCTCAAGGAGGGCTGGAGAAGAGACACTTCCCAGATGCCTAATGAACAAGGGAGACAGTTCGACGAACCTCATTCCTGACTCAGGAGGGGAGAAGGAAGGTGCCCGATCGACCATTTTGACAGTCAAGGCAGACCAATTTGCCAAAGATGTGGAGTCAGTGGCCACATCAAGAGGCAATACCAGCAGCCTTCAGAACATGCGGTGACATTAAACAGGGAGTCTTCAGGGATGGGGGCCGATCCTCAAAGAAAGGTAGACCAGGTCAACCCACAGTAATGAATCAATCCTGTTTTATTGGAAGAAGTCCAACTGTTCCAGTTCTGGTGGATAGAATAGAGTTAGTGACATTGTTGGATACAGGGTCCCAGGTTACGACCATTCAAGGGTGATATTTCTGGCAGCATTGGAAGATGGAAGATCTTCAGCCACCTCCAAGGTCTTGGATAACTTTAATTGCCAGCAATGGAGCTGAAGTCCCATACCTAGGATATCTGGAAGTGAGCATCCAGCTGGGGAAGAACGTACAAGACTGTCAAGGAATAATTATCAGTGATACAGAAAGCGAGAACTTGCCACCACTCATTCTTGGGATGAACTTTCTCCAGCACTGCTTTGAAGATTTGGTGCAGATCCTACAGACCCAAGCAAAAAGGTCTCCCTGTGTTGAAAAACAAGTATTGCAGCAGATGATTCATCTTCTCCAGTGCCATCAATGCTTTGCAAGTACCACGGGCGAAATTGGAAAGGTCCGAGTGTCCGACGCCCGACCCATTACCCTGAAATGAGGGACGGAGACTACCTTGTGGTGTAAGGCCAAGGTAGGCCCTCATAGTCAGGACTACAATGCCCTGGCTGAACTTTCCCTACTGAGAAAGAAGAGCCCATATTGGTGGCCAGAAGTGTGGCTATGGTCATGAAGGGGAGGATCCCTGTGCAAGTCATCAATTATGGGAATCACGATGTGTGACTCCACTGCAATCAGCCAGTTGCTCAGCTACACACTGTGTCCCTGCAAGACATTTTAGAACCAGAAGATGAAATCCAGAAGGACCAAAGAACACCAGACATCGTGGAGGAGAATGAAACTCATTATGACGCTAGTATTTTATTTATTTATTTATTGTATCTAGGATTACAAATACTTTTGAGCCAAGGCTCTTTTACAAAGGTTCCATGTCAAGGATACACATACAACAAGGTTACAACATTGAATTAACAGAAATGCAATTCTTGTACAGCAGTGCTATAGTCAATCTGTAGAAAGGAGAGAGGGAGGAGGGTAGATGTAGCCAGAGGCAGTTGTCGAAGAGTGGGAAGGAGAGATGGAGAAGAAGAGGGGGGTGGGGTGAGTGGCTAGAATAAGTGCGGAAAGACAGGGCATGGAGACACTAAGAGGTGGTAAGAAGACCTGGGTATATATGTTGTCACCTCAGGAGTACTTGGGAAGGAGACTAACAGGGGGACAAGTGGTTTTGCAGTAGGCTGGAGCTGTGTAGGTCTTGAGCTAGGTGAGGCAGTCACAGGAGCTACAGGCAATGAGATGTGCCCGGAGCCTGGTTTTAAACAGGCCAAGTGTAGCAACTGAGGTAATGGAGGCCCTAAGGCCATTCAGCCATAGAGGGGCCCTGAAGGCGAAGGAGCATTGGCCCTGAGTAGTACGACAGCAAGGGACTTGTAGGTTTGGAGTTATTGAACTCCTGGTGTTCCGCTGGTTAGTGGTCTGATGAAGTAAGGCACAGACACCGGGAGCGGTTAAGTCAAGGTTGATTTTTCTTACCATGGCACAGGTGAGATACTTTATCCAGTTGGAGAGTTGGAGTCAACCGGTTTGTGCATAGAGGGAACAGGTGTGGGTGAGATGGTGGACACCAGCTGTGAGTTGACAAGCTTTGTTTAGGGCAATTGTTATGCGACGGATGGTGGATGTCAAGGCAGAACCATAGATAATGAGGCCATAATCAATAATTGACACCACCGAGCTCTGAACTGCAATCTTCAGGGCCTCTGGGGTGAGATGTTGCCTGTGCTTGTAGAGCAATCCAAGGCATGTATTGGCAGCTTTGGCCACACTGTCGATGTGAGCAGAGTAGGAGAGCTTGGGGTCGAGCAAAATACCTAGATATTTGAAGAAGGATACTTGTTAGAGGACGGATCCCTGTTTGGTGGAGACGGCGAGGGGGTGATGCCTGTCACGGTTATGAGAACTACAGAATAGCATGGTCTTGGTTTTCCTGTGATTTAGGACCAGTTTATGATTGAAGAACCAAGTTTCAACAGCACTGAATCCAAGCTGAAGGCTGAGTTGGAGTGGTGCAGGGTCCTGATGCGTGGAGAAGACAACAGCATCATCCACGTACAGGATGATTTGTTCTGAGCTGGACTGAGGTAGGGAGTTTAAGAACAGGCTGAAAAGGAGTGGGCCAAGTATGGATCCTGAGGAACTCCAGAGCATACAGACAAGGTATGGGACAGAAAATTGGCGATTTTTACTCTTTGAGAGCGGTTTTCAAGGTAACTTCTGAACCAGAGGGCTGAGTCAGAGGCAAGGCCAGTAGTGAGTAGCTGGTCAAACAGTAGCTGATGATGGACCATGTCAAAAGCCTTCGATAGGTCAATGAAGACAGCCCCAGTGAGAAGACATTTATCAAGGGGAGCTGTGCACTTTGTCAGTAAATTCAAGTAGGGCAGTGGTGGTACTATGCCCTTTTCTAAAACCATGCTGCTGGGGGCATAGAATGCTGTATTTGACCAAGTAGTAAGTGAGCTGGTCAGCAACAATACGCTCAAGGGCCTTGGAGAGAGGTGGCAATATGGAGATTGGGCGATAGTTTGCGTGGTTGGTCTTATCCCCATTTTTGTGGACAGGGGTCATTGTGGCAGTTTTCCAGATTTCAGGGAATGTACTACTGTTGAGGAAAAGGTTAAGGATTTTAGTGAGGAGACAAAGGACCACTTCCAGTGAGAGTGATAGTAGCTTGAAGTCAAGGGTGTCACAGCTGGTTCTAGATTTAGAGATGGCCCGAGGCAATGTGATGGCGGGCTTCACTCATCTTAATCTCCCCGAAGTAGAAGCGAGGCTGATTGGCCAGAGCACAGGGAGTGCCTGAGGGGGTGTCATTAACCAGGAAGAAATCAGGTGGAAGAACAGAGCTGAGGTCGGTAAACGCCGTGTTATAGGTGTTTGCAATGACCACAGGATCATGGGTGGTGGACCCATCTACAATTAGCATTGCCGAGGGGGACTTTGATTGTTTCCTAGTGATGTCCTTGATATTGTCCCAGAAAGCACTGCCTTTTCTCCAGGTGTTGGTAATAAGGGCATCCCTATAATATAAACTTTTTGTGAGACAAATAGATTTGGTGCAGGCATTATGGGCATGTTTGTATTTTTGGATATCTGACTGTTTGCCTGCGTCTTTAGCCACTGCCCATAGGTGGTCCCTATATTTCAGCTGTGAAAGGAGCTCCACAGTTATCCAACGGTTACAAAGGGCTTTTGCTTTCTGCTTTTTAGTGGGAGCAAAGAGGTCACAGGCCTTGTTGACAGGGGTGTAGCCAGGAATTTTTAACTTGTACTCAAAACTGATGCACTGTTACCCCCCCCCCCGGCGGTTATGTACACATAAACCAAAATATGCGCTGCCACGTCACACCAACAATAGCCCCCCATTTGCCATGTCTGAGTTCAAGTAATCAGTTTCTTCCTGTAATCCTCCTTCTTCCTTTGCTTTTCTGCATGCCTGGTAAGTTGTTCTTGTTTGTGTATTTGGCTGGTGGCATCACTGTCCCATAGAGAACAACAAAGGCAAAAGGGCTCAGCACCACACAGACACAATGTGTCTCACAGTGCCCTTGCTTTCCTTTTTATTGCCCTTCCTGGTTTGTTGCCCTGCCTGATTTTTTACTGTACTCTACTGAGCAGCAAAAAGGTGATGCTCTACATACCCTGCTTGTTGAAGGTGGTAATGAAGTAATCAAGGGCTGTGTTGACATCAGAAGCATTGTAGATAGGCAACCAGTCTTGAAGGGATAGGTGCTGTTTGAGATGGATAAGTTTCCCTCATGGAAGGACTCTGCTGGTGATGATTAAAGGGGGTGGTTTTTGAAATGTATTAGACCATTCACATAGAATTGAGGAGTGGTCACTGAGAGAGTCCGGGAGAACGGAGGGACTGGAGATCCTGGAGGGATGGTTGGTGAGAACCCAGTTCAGCAGGGTGCTGGTGCCAGTTTTGTAATTAATCCTAGTAGGCGAAGTAACCAGTTATGAGAGGTTGGTAGCTGTAATGGCATCCTTATAAGTGTAGACATCAGATGTGAGCCAATTAATATTGAAGTCACCAAGAAGAATGTGTTCAGAGCCTGGGGGTTGTGAGCTGACAAAGTTAAGAATTTCTTTGATGCCAAGATCTTGTTCCCGAGGTGGAATATAAACAGCGACGATAGTGAGGGCTTTTTGATTGGGACCAACTAGGATTTTTATAGGTAGGAGCTGAGCAGAGGAGACAGGCACAGGAGTTGACATAGGGTGTCCCAGGAGAGTATCCTTAATGTAGATAGCGCAGCCACCACCCTTTTTGGAGATACAGTCCAGCCTGAAAATGTTGTAGCCCTGCAGGGTGATAGCCAGATCCAGGACTTTAGGTGTCAGCCATGTTTCAACAATTGAAAGGATGTCTGGATGATGTTGTCTGGTGAAGGCTTGGATGTGAGAGATCAACGTGGGTAACCCCAAAACCACAGCGCAACAAAAGGCTGATGTCATCCAAGTCTTACTAAAGAATCAAGAGTCTTTCAGTCGACATCCCTTAGACTTTGGGTTGACTCGAGAGGTGCAGCACCACATCCATACCCATTGGCATCCACCGATAAGAGAGAGATTCCAGCTGATTCCCCTGGTCATGTACCAGCCTGTGAAAGAGATGATTCGAGAAATGAAGGAAGCTAAGGTGATAAAAGAAAGTCACAGTCCTTGGGCTGCTCCCATTGTCCTAGTCAAAAAGTAGGATGGGAAGATTCGGTTCTGTATGGATTATTGAAGGCTAAATAATACCACTCACAAAGATGCCTACCCTTTACCAAGAATCTAGGACTCTCTTACAGCCGTACAGTCTGCCACAATATTCTCCACCCTTGACTTAACAAGTGGGTACTAGCAAGTGCCCATGGCTCCAGAGGACCAAGAGAAAACCAAATTCATCTGCATCCCTTTGGCCTATGTAATGCCCTGGAAAATTTTCAAAGACTAGTGGAATGCTGCTTGGGAAGTCGGAACTTCAACATTCTATTGTTGTACCTGGATGACATTATCATATATTCCAAGAACCACCAAGAGCACCTGCTGCACTTAGATGAAGTCTTTGCTTGACTGATCCAGTACGGTCTGAAAGTGAAACCCTCCAACTGTCACCTCCTGCAGTCTCAAGTGAATTACCTGGGCCACATAGTGTCTGGCACCTGTGTGTTGCCTGATCTTGAAAAGCTGAAAGCTGTGTGAGAATGGCCAGTCCCCGTAACAGTGCAGGATGTCAGAAGATTCCTGGGTTTCATTGGTTACTACCGGCAGTTTGTTAAAGATTTCTCCAGGATAGCTTTGCCACTAAACAAACTTCTCCGAAGAACTAAAGCAGGGCAGATACCCAAGAAATGACCGGTCAAGTGGGCCACAGAACAGCAAGAGGCTTTTGACAAGTTGAGGTAAATTCTAACTCAAGCACCTGTACTAGCGTAGCCCGACTATTCCAAACCATTTCGGCTATACATGGATGCAAACAATAAAGGGCTGGGCGCAGTGTTGGCACAAGAGCAAGAAGGCATCGAGCATGTGATAACATATGCAAGTTGTGGATTGAGAGGGTCTGAGTGGAATGATGTCCACTACAGTTCATTCAAACTGGAATTTTTACCTTGGTCTGGGCAGTCACGGAAAAGTTCAAGTATTACTTAGCCATCACTCCCTTTACCATTTTCACATACTATAACCCACTGGCACATTTAAACATGGCAAGACTGGAAGTTCTTGAACAGAGATGGGCTTCGAGGTTAGCCAATTACCAGTTCTCCATAAAATATCGTTCAGGCAGGTAAATGTTAATGCCAATGCGCTATCCAGAATACCTATCCAGACAGAGAGTGAGACGGATGATACACTTCTAGAGAATGTGGAAATGCCACCTTTTCTTCGGGTACCAACAGAGATAATACTGGCCTGTTGTCAAGCCAATGCAGTTGAGTGTGCAGAAACAGACCAAGAACCAGAATGTCCAGACAAATTTGCAGAACAAAATAACTTATGGGTGCAGTTGCTGGACCAAGACCCAGTAGTCAAACAGATCAAGACATATATCTCAACAGAACAGAGTATACCACCTCGAGAACAAAGAAAGATGGATCCAGAAGCCATAAATTTATGGAGACACAGAACCCACTTGACCATAATGAATTCCAGACTCATTCGACAAACCTGAGATCCAACTACCCACTTTGAGATCTCCCAGACAATTATTCCCAAAAGAAGTGCACCAGTACTACTTAAGGCCTACCATGATCACTCTGGACATTTCGGTCACAAAAAAACGGGGGCTATCATTCAAAAGAGATTCTATTGGATCAGGATGAGTGATGACATCATTAAATGGTGTGAAGAATGCCCAGCCTGTAGTTTGAAATGTCCTAGTAAAAGCAACCAGCGAGCTCCTCTCCATTTTATAGTCAGCAAGTCACCTCTAGAATTAGTTGCTTTCGATCACTCCAATCTAAAACCCAGTGCTAATGGTCAAACATATGTCTTGACAATGGTGGACCATTATTCCAAGTTCATGGTCATCAGTGCTGTTAAAGATTTGTCTGCCAGAACCACAGCTGAGACATTTTTGAAACTCTTTGTCCATCCATATGGACATCCGACCAAGATCTTGACTGATCAGGGAACTTCTTTTGAATCACAGCTATTTAAGTAACTCTGTGCCTTGTATGGCAGTCACAAAGTGAAAACTGCATATCACCCTCAGTGCAATGGACTGTGTGAAAGAACAAACCAAACACTCTTGGGACTGTTAAGAGTCCTTCCTGGATATAAGCGTCCATACTGGCCAGCCTTACTCCCTGAACTCGCCTATTTGTACAATAATACTGTCCACTGTTTGACTGGATACACCCCACACTACCTGATGTTTGGGTGCTATGGTAGACTCCCCATGTATCTAATGCTTGAAGTCCAACCAGAAGAGCCACCTGTTATAGATTAGGTACAAGAACACATCAAAAGATTGCAAGAAGCTGGTCAGATTATAAGTCAACACATGGATCAGGTACAACTAAAGCAAAAGGTGACCTATGATGCCAAAGCCAACGTGACCCCACTGCAGATTGGAGAACAGGTGTTGCTAAAAAGGACTCAGAAATGTCACAAGTTAGCTACCAGATGGGAAACAGAATCTTTCCTCGTTGCTGAAATCCCCTACCCTGACTTACCCATGTACAAGATTCAAAAAGAGACTGGTAGTGGCACGAAAATAGTGCATCAAAATCTTCTTAAACCTTGTACCTTCAGAGACAGTGCTCTAACCGACACTACAAGGAACTCTACATCAGAGGAGACGCAGGAGAACCCTACCCGCAAGGTGATGGAACTGGATTCACCAACAAAATGGTGTATAAATCCCTGGGTAAGGTCCTCACATGTATGCTAGTTAATCAACCTTTAGCTGAACCAGTAGCAACTCCAGAACCTCCCAATTTACTAGAGCCAGCAGTTAGTCCTTTAGAGCCAGAGTGTATTCCTGTAGAACCAGTAGCTTTTCAGCCTCATAGATCACAGAGACCCCATTTTGGTATCCATCCTAGAAGATACATATTAGAAGCCATTCAAGTAGCACCTTCCGTTTAGGGATAGTCCTGTTAACAGTAATCCTAAGAAACGGTCACTTAGTTTAGTAAATAAGAAAGTCCTCCTAAAAGTTATAGATGTTTTAAGAGTGTTTGAATAGAATACATAGAGATTCAAGCGGAAAGTTAAATTGTTAAGAAATGTTATAAATACCTATAGAAATGATAGTCGAGAAATGTTTTTACGGAATGTTAAGAGGGAATACATGGAGACATGTATTTTCAAGTGGGTCTGAATCTGTAATGCCCCAAAGTTTAGGGGCACTACAGAAAGGGGAGCTTGTAATGGGGTAGTGTGCCCAGGGTGCCCTGTTGTCTGTGTGGGCTAGCAGGGGACAGTAAAAGGGGCTTCTGTATGTGTTTTGCCCCAAAGAGCCATCAGGCAGGGCACTATGCTGCAGAGAATTATGTATTTTTTCCCTTTGGCTCTCTGCTGCCTGCTTGTTCCATTCCACCCCCCCCCCCAGAGCAGGCAGCATGAGAGTGGGCACCCATGTGCTGGGACTGGTCTTCTTGGCCAGGGCATGGTGCCCATTTCAAAATCCTGGCCACTGGAATGGGCACGGGTTCGGGGTTACAGAATCAGAACCCTGACCATTTTTCAAGGGAAAACTTCCATTTTTCTGACAGATCAGGCTGTGCTGTGGAGTGGAGTGGAGAGGGTCCCAAGAATGCAACAGAGACAGTGGCTTACCTTAGGTGCTGAAGAGTCGGTCTTGTTGACTCTGTGGTGTTCCCCCTCCTCCAGCCAGCGAAAACTCCAGTGCTGCTGTTCTGTGGTTGAGTCCAATGAGAGAGAGAGGAGAGGAGAGAGAGAGAAGAGAGGAAGAGCTGGTCCTTTGCAGTAGTGTGGGTCCGTTTGCCCTTTTGTTTGAAAAAAAAAAAAAGAGAAAGAAATGTTCGGTCCCTTGTTAGCAACAGAGAAGAGCCGTATCCCATCGACAGAGAAACTGTCAGCCCTCCAGAGGGCCCCTTTTGTCTGCCACACTGCTTGCGTTTCTCCCATCAGTCCCTCCCTCTGCTAGCAAGAACCTCCCTCCTCCCAGCATCAGCTTCACCCTGGGCCAGAGCGGTGAGTCGGCGGCAGCACGGAGGAAGAGTGCTGACCACCCAAAGGTTTCAAAAATAAAGTTTTAATGTTCAGGCGCTCATAGCGCCAGTGGAGGGCCAGGAGGGAGGACCTGAGGAACTAGAGGGGCCATAGTGAGAAGGGCGTTCAGCCAAAGAAAAGGCTTGAGGGGTAGCCAGATCCTGATGCCAAAGGGACCTACAGGTGTGGGAGGTCCAACCTAGAGGTGCTTAGCAAACAACAGTTATTGTATAACTGTCAGCCAATGAACAGTCTATACAAACTATTTATTATTTAAGCATTTGACATGTTGTGTTGATTGCAAGAGCACCAAGACTGTATTGTACTGGGATTGTGGTCATTTGCCCCTGTTGCGAGTACCCTGGAACTTGATAAATTGCCCCAGATATTTGCAAATTGCCCCTGCAATAAATAATTGCCCTGGATTTCTGCAATTAGCCCCTGCTCCAGGCAAATTGCCCCTGCAACGAACAATTGCCTTGGATTTCTGTAATTTGCCACTGCTCCAGGCAAATTACCCCTGTGATGAACAATTGCTCCAGATTTCTGCAGTTTGCCCCTGATCCAGGCAAACTGCCTCTGCAATGAACAATTGCCCCTGCAACTATTGAATTCCAGTGTTTAGTGCAAAGTGGAAGTACCAGTGTTCAGTGCAAAGTGTTTGGACTCAATCTTCTGTCGCAGTTGATTCTTCACTGAAGCAGTCTTCGGCCAGGGAAGAACTTCACAACATTTTCCTTCCCTGTGGTTCACCGTAAGTTGAAATCAACATTCCCTTGTGTTAGTTGCAGCTGCTGGTTCCTGGTTCTCCTTGTAGTTCAGCCAGCTTGGCAGTGAAACGCCTTGGAAGAAGCCTCGACCATCACTCCCAGTCATTCGCTGAAGTCGAGTCCCTCGTGGCCAAAGTGTGTTCACGTCCGCCGGTTTATTGTTTTCTGTTTTCATCTTCTGGAATTCGGATCTTCACCTCACAGCCTATTCTTCTTGCTTGTTCAATCCTGCATACACTGTGTGGTCTTTTGGGATCCAGCTCGATTTTGGTGGTCCTTCAGGTGGATCCTCACCAAAGAAACTTCAGCGCATCTTCATCCTTGGCAATCCTTGCAAGTGGATTCTTCACCAAGTCTTGTGTTCTTCATCCTTGGCAGCCCTGGTTGAGGGTTTTTGCCAGGAAACTTCAGTAGTTCATGTTCTTCATCCTTGGCAGCCATTGTTGAGGGTTTGTGCTGGGGAAACAGCAGCAGAATCTTCACTCTTGGCAATCCTTTCAGGTGGACTCTTCACCAGACCTTGTGTTCTTCATCCTTGGCAGCCCTGGTCAAGGGTTTGTGCCAGAAAAGAGCTCAGCAAAGTTTAGTTCTTTTGTGTCACAAGTATTCCGGCAACCCTGGGCAGTGGGTTGGCCGAAGAATCAAGGTCTGTTTAAAAATCTCTCCGATTCCTTTTCCAACTTCTCCTAGGTTTCCACTGGTGTAGACTGGCACCAAGCTAGAGTCCTGTTTTCCCCTATTCCCCATGCTTTATCATCCTTTAGCTGTGCGCACGAAGACAACAAGAAAAATGTGTACTTCCTTTGATCCTATAAACTTTGAAGAGGTTTATGCCACCTAATCTTTCAGGATAAGCCCTGGTATTCCTTGTGCACTGCAAAATTGTTTCATCTCTTGATAAAGTTGTCGATGCTTGTGTTGTTCTTTAGACTTTTTAGAGGAAGTTCACCATAGAGTATTATATGTAGTGGCTTTAAGCCAAGGTGCACCTTTTAGAGCTAGTGGAGAGTATCACTTACTGTTCTTATGTGGTTTGGTTCCCCTATTCCCCTTTTGACCATGTCTACATTTCCCTGTGACATGAATAATGCCCGTCAGGCATCAGACTTATAGATTGTCTCCTGCCTCTCCTTATCAGGTGTTTCCATCCACCCAACCCCATTTGAACCACAGCATTGTCTCACCAGTCCACCTGCTTGAGGTGACACTGGGTGTGCAGCTGGGACAAGCGATCTTCATGGTCAGCACCCAGTTGATAAGATCACCACACAGGTAAGTTTGTTTCAGGCAATGGGTGTTGTGATGTCATGGTGACATACACTGTGAAATAAAGGGATGTATAGTTCCATGTGACCTCGTGACTGGAAATATATCCCCAACCACAGTCAATGAAAAGAGGCGTACTCTAAGTGACATGGGTGACTTCATGTACCCATATGAAGATCACATGCCGTCTGTCACAGACCCAGTTGTTGACATGGTTGACAGCAATAAAAATAACATATATCAACATTACGCTTTGCAGCTGAGGATCAACAAAGAACGGCCTTTCTTCTTTTCTTTTTTGTTGTTCTCCACTCGCTCCTCCTGATTTGCCTGCATGAACAGGCTAGTACCCTGTGACGGCCTTGTCAACAGAATTAGTTATACATTCATTTTGTACACTCTGTGATGGTGTTTGTAGGGTGGGGGGTGGATACGTTATGGGTGGTAAGGTGGTGGGTGGGTAGTTCTGGAGGGGAAGGAGGGATGGGTGGGATTTGTGAGGGCGAGGGGTTTCTTTTCTTTTCCTTATTTATATCATGTATGATTACTGGACATGTATTATTATGGTCTGTTTGTTTTGACTATGTTAATATCAATAAACTTAAATTAAAAAAAAAAAACAAAGAACGGCACAGAAAGGACAGGATAGGCCAGCCAGGTGGCATTGAGAGTTGAGGCAATGTGCGCCTTATGAAGCACTGCGAGGGCGACCTTGGTTCGGGAACAATATTGGGTCATCAGGGTGCCGTCATGGGGGAGAGGGACAAGTGGGATCAAGTGAGCCGTAGAGCTGCTCTCCTGTCCTGGGGGGGTGGGGGCATGGGTTGTCACCCCTCCCACAGTTTCGTCCCCACAGACTGGAGGTCCAGTGCAGTAATGTAGGTGGGTGGGGGCAGCAGTACGGGTGGGCAGAAGGGGCTGAGCATGTGCTACGGTGTTCTTGCGTGTCTCCACGTGCATTTATGGCCGTGCGTTGAGGGCTTGGTAGGGTGTGGGAACAAAGCATGTAAAAACCAATACAATATATTTAAAAGAAAAAAATGACAGGATACACGTCGCACTGTCTGGCCAGTCCTGTCCTTCCTGTGATAACAGTGGATAAAGTCATCCTTCTGCGGACCATTGGAGCAGACATGGCAACAGTTAATCAACTTTTTGTATTAATTGATAAGGTATTCATTATGTAGTTGTGTAAATTAAATGAATCGACTAACCTGTTTGGAGCTTGATCTGGTGGATGTAGATGTCTGTAGCAAGCACATATATTTGTAAGTGCCAAGTGAACAACAAATACATCTAGACATCCAAGAATGAACTGAGGGTGCTGTGAAATGAAACATAGAAACATAGATTTTGATGGCAGATAAGGACCTCTTAGCCCATCTAGTCTGCCCATTTCCCTACCTACAGGATAGGCCTCAGATCCTAGTTAACCAACAGCCTTTTTCTTCCTACCCCCCACAAGAATTGCCTTATGTCTGTCCCATGCATTCTTGAATTCTCCCACAGTTTTAGACCCCACAACCTCCTCAGGAAGGCTGTTCCATGCATCCACTACCCTCTCTGTGAAATAATACTTCCTCACATTGCCTCTGAACCGCCCCCCTCTATCTTTAAATTGTGTCCCCTTGTTCTTGCACGTCTCTTTTTCTGAAAGATGCTACCCTCTTGGACTTTGTTGATTCCACTGAGGTACTTAAAAGTTTCTATCATGTCCCCCCTCTCCCTTCTTTCTTCAAGGGTATACATATTAAGCTCCTTTAGTCTCTCCTCATACGGCTTCTCTTGCAGACCCTGCACCATTTTAGTTGCCCTCCTCTGGACTGCCTCTATTCTGTCTATGTCCTTGCGGAGATGGGGTCTCCAGAACTGGATGCAGTACTCCAGATGGGGTCTCACCAATGCAGTTTAAACCATCCAGCTTGTCACCTAACTGATGAGAGACCTCCTGGCAGCAGAGACACTCACAGAGGGTCGGCATGATGGTGCAATGTCCACACAGACACCATGAATGTACATCTTCCAGTCTATGCAGCATGGATTCTTCAGCACTATTAGCATCCACATCCTCAGTTGATGTTGTGTTATCTTATGTTGTTCTAGATAGTTGTTCCTGGGATTGTCTATGTATGACTGGATTCCAGCAGTCAGAGACATAGAAAGCATCTCTTGCAGCATATTTGGTGTGTTCCTGTCACTCCCACTGCTGTCATCACTGTCATACACAGCATGTAAGTCAGATCCAGTGGGATCATCGTAGCTTGAGGCATCTTCTTTCATGTCCAGTAACAGCTGTCGCAGTAGCTCAGGCAACTTGCAAATTGCAGTTGATCGTGTTCTGTGTTTCGACAAAGAATAGAAGAAGCAGAGTAATATCAGCGAGTGAAGTTCTCAGTGCATACAGATGAATTTCCCATCAGTGTGAAGACTGAAAACCTAGACATAGAATAAATGTGACATGGTTAGTAAGAAACATCCCTCGAATCTGAAAATCTTGTTGCACAACAAGTTCTGCAAGTGATGAAAAATGGGTATCTGAATAATTACTGTTTTGCACATGTCATCAACAAACAAAGCACAATCAACATCACAGTGCAGTGTTTCTTAGTTACACATCGATGTGCAAGAATGTGCAGTCACAGACAGTCCATCTGCAGCCCTAACCTCAGATTGACGTGACATACATGCTCAGAAGTAATACTCCGAAGTAGGAAGTAATAACCATGGGAAGTGAGGAATTGAGAAGGCAACCGTAACATGTACAAAGGGCCAGATAAAGAGGGCTAGGGCCAAGAAGCATAGCTGTTTGAACAAGAGTAGGAAATGAAAAAGGTAGGAAGAAAAGAGCAGCCCATAGAAGGTTAAAAAAAAAAGGTAGAGGAGGACAGAGAGGGATACCTGAAGGAGTCGCAGGAGGTCACAAGGGCAGTCATGCCATGCAAGGCATCCATGGAACTCATGTTATCACATAGCATCAAAAAGAGCATGAAGGACTTCCTAAGGTACACTAGGGAGAAAAGGAGTTGTAAAGGACAAACTAGTAAAGTTGAAGATGGTTTTGGTGGTGGGTGTAAACAGTGGAAAACCAGGCAGAATCATTACTTCTGCTCAGTATTTACTAAACAGAGAAGGGAGCTGTACTAAAGTGTTGTCAGGAAGTGGGGGATAGATGATAACACACCTTGTGCAGAGAACTACATGGCTTGACAGCACTGAGTGTGTTGACAAGGTGCCAGGGCCAGCTGGCATACAGTGCAGGGTGCTGAAGGAACTGTCAGAAGTCGGGCCAGAACCCTTATGAGTCCTGATCAATGACTCCCTGTACTCTGGGAAAGTACCTCAGGATGGGAGGATGGTACATGTGGTACCCCTCCACAAGAGCCATGGAACAAAAAAACGGCAAGCTGACATCCATCATGGTAAAGCTGATGGAGACAATCCTGAAGGAGACATTGGTTTTCCTCATGGAGAATAATGGGCTGCAAGACAACAGACAACATTAGTTTCCATCTTGCAGATCCTGTCAGACCAATCTGATGGAGTGCTATGACTGGGTAACCTGGCAAGTAGACATGGGCCATGCAGTGGACTTCCTTTACCTGGACTTTAGAAAGGCAATTGATTCGGTGCCGCATGGGAGTATAGGAAATAAGCTGTAAGGCACATGGGCAGTGACAAAGATGGTGGGATGGGTAGTGATCTGGCTGCAAGAGACACAACAAAGGGTGGTGGTGGGGGACCAGCTGTCATCTCCCAGGGTGGACATAAGCGTGACACCACAAGGCTCAATACTACATCTTCTGTTGTTTGGAGTCTTCATAGCAGACATCTCAGTACACATCAAGAGAAAGATCAGTCTGTTTGCAGACCACACCAAGATGGGAGCAGTAGTTGATGACCGAGAAGGTTTTCAGGGGTGGCAAGATAATCTAGCAACATTAGAAGCCTGATAGGACACTTGGCAGCTGTGGTTCTATACAAACAAAAATGAAGATGAGTAAACTCCACTGCATCAATTTTAAATATTTATTGCATTGGTATCTTCACACAACTTAATATTGGGCAACAGTTTTGTGGTACATTCCACTTCCTCAGGCCCCTCTGTGTTGCTAGTATACAAACAAATAAAGAAATATGTATAAGTATTCACATAATTTCCAACCATATAAAATCAGTACTTATTTAGCTGGATATATTCACACTTGAGGAGGAATAAGCAGAGACATCACAATATGAACAAATTAGTACCTTAAATAGTATCTTTTTAAAGTTTTTCAAACTTGTCCCCAGTTTATGAACGTCCAAATATGATTTCTAAATGGACAACAAAATGTCATGGTAAGAGTATTTATGGAAAAATCAAAATGATTCGACTGGCATCATTATATCAAATACCTGATTTCTAATGGCTTAAAATCACCAGTAATCTTCCTGCCTGGTACAGAAGGAGTGATTTATTATAGCCTGTTTGCACAAGGAAAGGGAAGAAAATATAAAACAATTTTCTAAATACTACATTATCAAGGATTATAAGTTGTCCTTAATCTAAAAGTAAGAAATTAAATTCAGAATGGGGTTAAAAAAAATATGTGCTTACTTCTCATACAGATTATTTTGAACAAAAAAACACTGCTCATCTCATTTGCATTACTCTTTTGTACCGACGCGCTCTTTGCCTTCAATCTTTCAAAATACACTTGCCTCTGTGTAAACGCAGGTTACTTGAAAGCAGAAAGGGGGTATGTGACTTAGCTGTGGTTCTATGCCATGAAATGCAAGATGATACATTGCAGTCCAATGAATCCAAGGAGGAGCTACCAGCTTGGGGGGGCCGGGGTTAAGTTGAAAAGATGGCAGAGAAGAAGGATGTTGGGGTGAACATTACAGGAGCAATGAGCTACTCAGAACACTGTAGAAAGGCAGCTGCAAAGGCAAACAGGCTGATGGGTTGTATCACCTGAGGCAAATACTCCAGGAAGGGGGATGTGATCATGCTGGCATGCAGGTCACTCGATTGATGATGCCAGGAGTACTGCGTTCCCTTCTGGTGACCATACCTGAAGCAGGACATTGGGTCACTGTAGTGGGTACAGTGCAGGGAAACAAAAATTATACAGGGTCTAGGGAACATAACCTATGAGACCAGGCAGAGAGACTTGGGCATGTATTCCCAGGAGGAGAGGAGGGATAGGGGGACATGATTGAAAACTCAAAGTACATTAAGGGAATACATAGAATGGGCACAGAGGGGTTTACTAAACTAAGGCGGGGGAGGGACACTCGAGGGCACAATTTGAGATTGAAAAGGGGAATTTTGGTAGGTAAATAAGGAGACAGTTTTTCACGGAGAGGGTGGTGTCAAGATAGAACACATTGCCAGAGGAAGTGGCATCCTGTGGAACACTGTGCTGTTTCAAACGGTGCTGGGATTCAGTATGGGGATGGTGAATGGAGGGAGGGATGGAGGGTAGAGGCAGCTGCAGTGTAAGGGCTGGTACACTTAACAGACCATAAGAAATTTATCTGATGTCATTCTGGTATGTTCATATCCCACCGTAACCACCAGTTGCCATGGTGTGACTACAGTGACATTAATGTTACCCATAGGAAGGTGGCGGGCAGCTGTAAGGAACCTTAATCATAAGCTCCTCAGAAGGTAACATCGTTGCTTAGTGAAGTACCCTGAGCAGAGTATGGTGTATTTCATTTATAATTATAGCAACAGTATAAGCCACATTTGGAATATGACGAAGGCAGACAAGTAAAAATGTTTGGTAAGAGTCCAGTCATATCACTGCTGCAGGTGTGACAGATTGGCATTGCTCAGAGTGTTGTAGTGCATCATGTTGTGTCATGACACACTGCGAAGGGTCACTGGGCATGACTCTCACCACAGTGAGTGATATGCCAGTGGTGGCATCACAAGTGGTGCAGACCCTGTGATTACAGGTACACAGTAGTCCTTTTTGTGACAACCACTTGAATTTTTTGCCAGTTTTTTCTGGCTCCCAGGACTATCACCTTATGTAACAGAAGACTGTCAGCTGCCAACACAGAGGAGACAAAGCAGGGAACACTTCAATAGGTACAGAAAAGATAATGGAAAAGTGTTTATTCAGCATAATGCCTATATCAAAGGGCCAACCACAAATATTAATAAAGACAGTACTGCTTTTGGGGAGTAGTCAAGTGGTATATGTTCATGGTGGGTAAAGTACAGCAGACTACACACAGCACCAGCCTCACCCCAAACATGACATGACAGTATATTTAACAGTACATACCTTTATCAACCTTGACAGGTTGATAGATCCTTTTACTTACACCAAAGGGACTGCAGAGGCTAGCTAAGGCCTAGAGGTGGAGAGGTGTCACCAGAATTTCAACTCAGTGCTTACTGTTCACTGCAAGGACACCAGTGAACAATGTGGATGTTAAATAAGCCCATCCAGTGATGAGGATGTATATTTCCGTGTGTAGCAAACACCACGTAAGCAACACCCATGGAACCGTGATATACAGGTTACATCGTTAGGAGAGAGGAATGGAAGGTCAACGTTGGTGGTAGATGTAATGTCCATAAAGATCCCTCATTCACAGCCACTAACTGTTGCAGTTCCATTCTTCAAAAAAAATGTTGAACTGCCATGTGTTTGTTAAGCAGAAAAGAAACATTAATTTCACATGCCCTCACCTGTATGTAGTGTTCATCTTGGAGAACTGCCTTATTGTGCTGTTATTACCATAAAGTCATAGTATGAAGTCACACCTGGGATACTGGTAATTCCATCCATGGTTCACAGTGTGAAATGTTTATAGGAACCCCTCAGACAGGAGACCTACCATCACCCCACCACCTCTCTTCCAGAACTGGTACTCCATATAAATGCTGTTTTCTTCTACAACAGAGCAACTTATTAGATAGCAGGGACAGGTAGCTGGCCCTGTGTCACTGGCAAAGCCTATCGTATGCCAAATGCTGCCTTGATGCCTGGTCTGTGTACGACCTGAGAGGAGGAGTGGATAGAAAGATTGAACTGTTGGCAGAAAAAATGGCCTCAGCGTATTACTGCAACATCTGGAGTGGTAACAACAGTAATGCGGTGCTCACAGTGAAGATGCACATGGCCTTGGGATGATTTAGTGGGGGGAGGTTATGGCCATCACCATGCCTACAAAGAGACTGAGATCTAATACTGTACATTGCTTAGCACTGGCTGCCAGTCACTAGAAAGGGAACTAAACAAATAATGCAGGTGGCATACAACGAGCATGAAATTATTGAAACCATGTCACATAAATAATGTAACAGTCCATGCACATACTAGAACGAAAGATGGTACAGGACATACATTTGACCCAACAGTAACACCTTAATGGTATAAAAAAAGACTGTGCATAGCTTCGTATTTTTCTTGGCAATAACGGCAGTGACTGGCAATAAGTCAAAAATGAGAAATGCCATTTAAATTTGTGGCATGTGGTCACTATGGTGACCAATTAAGTAAGGGAAGAATCAGTACTCAGTGTCACATTATAGTTATACAGTACTTCACTGGTGTGCTCCTTGGTGGAAAGCACATCAGGTACAAATGATGCCATCAAACTGTTTGTAGTAGCCATGCTACCCGTAATGTCACTAAAGGGAACACAATACAGTGTCATGTCAGTGTACACAGGGGCCACAAAATGACTGTATGACATTCTCAGCCGTGGACACAAACTCCAGACAAAAGCTACCCTGAAAGTGAAAGAAAATATTCCTGAAGTGGCCGGTTATCATACCCCTCACAGCCTTTCTTTCTAGTCCCATATGAACTACAACATTCTCAAACAAGGAACATATAAACCATTGCCTTCTACACCCAGTCTTCAGCAACAAAAGCCCAGCAAATAAAACTGATTCACTGTGCACTCATAACCTCATTCTATCAGCATCCTATTCATGTCTGTTATGATGCATTCAACAGTGGCACATCCAGTGTTATTACATCATTGTACTTCTGAGCATTGTTTTGTGGATATGCTAGAAATTCCAAGCCTGTTACACCGTCCATACTGTAGCACTGTCACCCTGTCTTATGTGAGTCCTCGTAGGACCACCCATAACTATGTGCTGATCACTTCTGCAATTGGCACTGTTTACCAGAAGGCTACTGATATTGCTGCTCATAGAACAATGCAGGAATTATACGATCGTTCAGTGCTGCTGTGAGCTGGCCACAGTGACCATGTACTCAACACCTTCTCATTCTTCGTGCAGTTCATGGTGTTTATGGAGAAAATGAGAAACCACACATACATTTTTTGTGTTCTTCAGCACTGCAGCCAGCCGGCCTCGCTAACCATCAAAATGAACACCTTCTCATACTATATGCATTTTGTGGTGGTAAGGGAGAAAAGGACAAACACCTCAGACATTCATTAGCAGGGCTACAAGTACATGATAAACATGAAGTGAACACACAAAATGTGTTGTGCCAGCAAACATGTTAGGGGGCAAGTGAATTACCTACCGAGTTCAACACAGTTTCCCTAGATAAAGCAAACGACTATGCAGCTGTCCATCACACCCATGGCCATAATGTGATCCTGAAATGGGAAGGGCAACTGTTGGTTCAGTTAAAACAACCTCAGAAACATTTTTATTTCCAAAAGCACTGTGGAATTCATGCCAAGCAAGTAAGCAGTGCTGTCATGTGGGAGAACGGGAAGCGGAAAAGGTGGAAGTAATACATGTGAACGTGCTTTTCAGCACACAGCGCAGCAGATGTAAACAAATGGCACAGTAACAGGATGGTGTACTCGCTCCTGAAGTGCTGATTTGCATACCAGTTTTGGCTACAAACAATCGTGACTGAGAAATGGCACCCTACACACAGTGAGGATTAAAACACTAAAACGGACGAAACAGGAGACCCATGGCTTCACAATTAATACATTTCCCTCAAACAGAGGCTGAGTAAATTGTTAAGAAATACAGTACTGGCAGCTTTCCTTTAATCAGGCTTTTCTTATCTTAGTATGGCTTACAATCTTGCTGTACAGGTAGTACTGTAGATATATATTGAGTATTCTTCTGTGTTTTAACTAGGTTTATGCTAATTGGTCTGGATATTTTATTTATTTATCTTATGTGTTTATTTAATTAAAATTTGGGAACTGGGAAAGGCACACTGAGCTGAAGCTCATTTCCAGGTGTGACCCAGGGGAAGGGGGGGGGGACTAAAATACAGATTTATGCAGATGAATAAAAATACAGCTATATGCCGAGGTTTACAAGCAACAGAATTACAACGAAATAGATAATTAGTGAAAAAATCTAAAGATATTTACAATCCAAAAAGAAACAGCAAAAAGAACAATTCATCCAAGTTATAGACGATTCAAGAGATAAAAGGGACAACAGTACAAAAAGAAATAGATGGGCAGACTATGGATGGGCTGAAGCGGGGAGGATTTATGCAGGAGGGAGCTTAGTGGGTGATGGTCAAGTAGATAGTGAGTAAGGGCTAGAAAGCAACTAGGCGGGAGGTATCAGTCAGGTGAAAAGGGGAAATCAGGAAATAGGGGACCATCAACTTTGCTTGTATTATGTTGTGTATGCTGGTTGTTGTTTATATATATATATATATATATATGGTAGCACAGTAGTGATACCATAGTTGGAGTTGAGTAACCATTTTAAGGTTAAATGGTCATAATTTTGCACCTTAATAACTTTGCCACCATTCAATGGATTTGCCTCAAATTTGGTATGCATGATTGGGCATGGTAGATCTTGGGATCTGCCAAGTTCTGTACCAGTTGAATATACAGCTGTGGAGTTATTAAGCACCAACAAAATGTGTGTTTATGCTTTTTTGCGAATTCTTTGCTCTTGCCTACAGGTCGCATGGTTTGCGCGACCAGTCTGAAAACTTCAGGGAACATGCAGCCAGGGTCCCCGACGTGTCTTTTGAACATTTCGTGAAAAAATATTAAACGGTTCAAAAGTTATTCAAAAAACAAGTTCCCATTATAATCAATGGGTAAAGTTAACAAAAAGTGCGAAAGTGTCGTACATGCAGTTTTTAGTGTCGCAAATGACCCCTGTAGTGTCATAAGTCAGCCATTTTTTTTCCAGTTATTGATCACAGAATTTGGGACCCTCTAGGAACACAATTATTTTTGTGTTCACCTAGTCGGACCCTGAGGATGTTAGCCATGTCTTTATTTTGGGGTTAAACACCCGAGAAATATGTTTTTCAAATTTCTGGAAAAAGTAGTGTCGCAAAATAGTGTTGCACTCACGACACTTTTGCAAAATTTGCGAAAGGTGTCTCAAATTGCAACACTACTTTTCCAGGCTATGGCCAAAATGACAACACTTCTTTGCCACCCTGCTGCAAAAGAACGGTTTGGTCTTTTGAGCTGAAATTTAGAGGGAAGGCAGCCAACATCTGACAGATGTGTCTTTCAGTAGTTTGGTGAAAAAATATTGCATGGCTCCCAAGTTATGGTTCTCTGAAGTTGACATTTTTTCCCATAGACTAACATGGTGGCGTACGCCACGCCTTTTGGGGCTTGTAGCTCAAAAACGGTGTGGGATGCAGATTATTTTTCATCACAAGTTGTAATACAAAATGGTAGCCAGAAAATACTGATTTCTGTAAAATGTAAATTTTTTTTCTACGTCGTACGGTTGCTGAGATATTTGCAATTAGGTACTTCCAATGCTTGTTTTAAGCATCAATTCCCATTACAATGCATACATTCTTCATGCACACTGTGTTTCTCTATGCAGTTGTCCAGCAAAAACAGGGTATGCAGTTCCATTACTGTTACACTTACTGTTTCAACTTGCGTTTATGTCCCTGTTTACGTTACCGTTCCTGTGTATGCCACCGTGTGCGTTACCCTTTGCATTGTCATTTGCGCTTGTATTTTCCTTACTATTAACATTTCTGTTTCCACTTTGTGTTTGCGTTGCTGTTCCTGTTACTATGTCACAAGACATCACATGGTGGGAGCCTGACGCTGCATTACATTCACTATTTCTCATCATCATTCTCAAAAAGAAGGGAAATTAGAGGCAAAAAACTCCATTTAATGCATTAGTTAGGGTTGTTCCACAGCTACAAAAGGAAGGAAATTCGGTGTTAGGGTTGAATGCTCCCCTTGGCCCCCCAGTCCACCCCCCCAACCGGCATAGGGGTGCGTGTTCGATTTGTCGATCCTAACTCTCACCCCATTCTTCTATACCTCTGCTTCTTCACACATGTGATGGGTGAGAGTTAGGGCCAATGAACTGAATGCACACTCCTATGCGGTTGGGGGTGGGCTGAAGCCAAGGGCATTCAACCCTAACACTTTGTCACTGTGGAACAACCCTAACTAATGCATTAAATGGAGTTTTTTGCCTCTAATTTCCCTTCTTTTTGAGAATGATGATGAAAAATAGTGAATGTAATGCAGCGACAGGAGCAGGCTCCGATCTTCCGCCATGTGATGTCTTGTGACATAATAACAGGAACAGGAATGCAAACAGAATCACGAACAGTGGCGCACATGGTAATGCAAACGTAAATGATAAAGGAAATGTTAATAGAAACGCTAGTGCAAAGTGACACCGAATCGAACAGTGACACAAATGGACATTGAAGCGCATACAAAAATGCAACTGGTAACACGAACAGTGATGGCAGTGGTATTTTAAATGGAAATGTTAAATGTCACAGGAAAAAGAACGTGAAAGGGAACAGAAATGTAAACGCGAATGCAAGTGCACAGGTAAACGCAAACCGTAACACGCAGGGGCACGGTACCGCAATTGTATATGCAAATGATAAAGTCAACATGAAGAATAATGTCAAAGGAAAGAGAAACAGAAACAGGAACAGAAGCACGTACGGAAACGCAAACCAAAACACACACGAGCACAGTGCCACAATTGTAAATGGAAATGGTAACGGTAACAGCAACAATAACAGCAAAGGAAACAGAAGCTCAAAAGAAAATGCAAGCGCATATGGAAACGCAAACTGCAATGCGCACCGGCACAGTAATGCAATTGCAAACACAAATGGTAACAGTAACAGCAAGGAAGATGCAAAACAAAAGAGAAACGGAAATGCAAATGAAAGGGCTGCCGTAAACACAAATGGCAATGCGCATGGTGATGCAAACAAAAATGCAAAGAGAAACAGTAGTGGAAATGCAAATGGTAACAGTAATGAAAACGCAAGTGCGAATGACAACGCAAAGGGTAACGCACATGGTGGCGTACACGGGAATGGTAAAGCAAACGGAGACATAAACACAAGTGGAAACAGTAACTATAACAGTAACGGAAGTGCATACCCTAGTTTTGCCAAACAGGTGCATACAGAAACACAGTGGGCCAGATATTCAAAAGGGTTGCGCATGCTCAAGTCCTAAATTGCGCCATTCTGCGATATTCAGCAGGAGGCAGTTGCGCCACTGAAAACAGGCTGAGCAACAGCGCAATGCAAATGAATGCATGCTCAACTGGAGGGGGAAGAACCATGCATAAACTGCACAGCCTGATATTCAGCCGGGCTGTACAGGGTTGTGCAGGCGCAACCCCCAACCTGAGCCTGCAGGACCTTGAGCCAAAAAAAAAGGCTTAAGTCGAGGGCCACCCACAAGTGAGCTGCTGTAGTGCAGGGCGCAACACAGCAGCTGCCACCTGTGGCTGGCCCCCAAACTCAGTCCCTGTGCCCCCCTGCAGCCCGATCGCGGGCATAGTGTACTCCTCCCACCAGCCCGATCGCTGGGCATAGTGTACCCCCACCAGCCCGATCGCGGGCATCAATGTGGCCCCTCCCGCTCACATCCCTGGTGGTCCAGTGGACCGAATGCCCCATCGCGGCAGAAAGTAAGCACACCTCCCGAACAGCTCCCTTGTGCCTGATCGCGGGCAGAAAGTAATTGAACCCCCACCCCAATAACATCTCCCCAGTGGTCCAGTGGACCAAATGCCCGATCGGGCAGAATGTAAATGGAACCCCCAAACATCTCCCTGGTGGCTAGTGTCCCCCACCCCACCCACCCACGAAGCCCCACCACCCCACTCTCGACAGCCGGTGGGTGGTAGCATCCCACCCGCCTGCCACCCTGCCACTCCGACTGACTGACCGGGTAGGGTTGCACGCCCATTGGTGCAGAGCAAGAGCCAATGGGCATGCAGCCCATACCGCATATGACAGTCCAGATTTGTGAATGCCATCTGGCCCCATCGCTTTGTCCACCTTCAATTTAGTGAGCTCCTTTAGGACTCTTTCCCCTGTGAATGGACTGTTGTTCACCTCTTCACCCCCTTTGCAACTGCTGTACTGCTGCGGCCATGCCCCTTCCCCTCTTCTGTGAATACTGAACAGAAATATCTATTCAGTATTTCTGCCTTTTCCATGTCACCTTCCTTGCATTTCCCTTCCTTGAGCCTTGTAATCCCCCCCTTGTTTCTCCTTCTTTCGCTGATGTACCTGAAGAATGTCTTGTCCCCTTTCTTAACTGACTGTGCTAATCCTTCCTCAGTCCATGCCTTTGCTCTCCTTACTACTTTTCCCACTTCCCTTAGACACTCTAGGTACTCCTCCCTGTCCTCCTCCCTTTGGGCCTCCTTATATTTCCTGAACACTTTCCTTTTTGCCCTGACCTTTACCGTCACCTTTCTCTCTCTCTCCCGAACCACAGTGGATTTCTCCTTCTCTTGCCTTTGGATACCAATCTGATGCATTGGTTTGTTACTTCCAGTAAGGCTTCCTTTAGACATGTCCACTGTTTTTCCACTCCCCTTCCTGCCCCTATCCTCTCCAGGGCTCTTTTGATACCCCTCCCCATTTTAGCGAAGTCAGCATTTTTTAAATCCAAAACCTTTGTCCTAGTATGACTTGAGTGAGTCTCTGTCCCTATGCTGAACCACAAAATGATGTGATCGCTGGATCCCAGTTGTCCTTCTACCTGGACATCTGCAATTCGATCCCCTTTTGTCATTACTAGATCTAGAATTGCTCTGTCTCTGGTGGGATCATGCATAAGCTGCCTGAGTCCAGCCTCCTGGAGTGAATCAAGGATGCCTATGCTTCTGGCTGAAGCAGCTAGACTGGTGTTCCAATCCACGCCTGGCGTATTCAAATCCCCCATCAGTAGAATTTCATCTTCCATTGCCATCTCGTGTATTTCCTCCACTAGCTCCCTGTCCAGTTCCTCTCCTTGTCCTGGAGGTCTGTATGTCACCCCTGTGTGTATTGCTGTCCTATTTCCAGGTTGAAGGGTGACCTACAGTGCCTCAGTCTCCTCCTGCCTACCCTGTACCTATGTTGCCATTATACCCCATCTGACATACAGGGCTACTCCCCCTCCCTTTTTGTCCTCTCTATCTCTCCTGAATAGAACATATCCTGGTACATTTGTTTCCCACTCATGATTAGCTGCGTACCAGGTTTCAGTTATTGCTACTATGTCCAGATCTCTTTCAGTTATTAAGGCCTCCATATCTGGGATATTATTTCCCAAGCTGCATGCATTTGTCAACATGACCTTCCAGGTTTTACTGCCTAACCTCTCTCTCTCTCTCTTTTCCAATTTTTGGTCCGCTGCATCTTCCCCCCTTTCCTGGTATTTTTCTATTGTGTTCCCAATTCTTTTCCTACTCTATTTCTTCCTGACTCCGATGATCTTGATATCAACTTCTCTTCCTGCTCCATTTTTCTGCTTTCTCTACCATGTGGGGGTGCGCTGCCTGAGTATCCCTGATCCTGTTGCCCTTCCCCCCCAGCTAGTTTAAATGCTTGTCAGCAAAGCATTTAAACTGTCCATTGAAGGCTGCCTTCCCCCTGCTGGACAGACGCAGTCTGTCTCCACTGTACAGGACTGCATCCCTCCAGGTGGGTCCCCAGTCAAGCCATACCCCTTCTCATTGCACTGGCCCTTCAATCATGTGTTGAAGTTACTAATGCAGAGACTCTTCTCCCTCCCACCCATTGTGGACTGGCAGCACCTCCAAAAATGTCACAGAGCTTGCTGCCTTCCCCAGGCACCCTCCCAAAACTGTAAAGTCCTACTTCACCTGCTCTAAGCTTGCCTTATCCTTGGAGAGGTCATTTGTCCCCAAGTGGATAATGACCTCTAGCCCTCCCCTCCTTGCCACGGCTTCAGCAATCCTCTGGATGCGCTCCCTCTCCTTTTGACCTGTGCCTCCTGGAAGGCACTTTACTTCCCTTTCCTCTCCACTGTGTGTGCCCAAATCTGTTACTCAGACAATTGAGTTCCCCAACAGGAGTAACTTCTTCTTCCTATGGGGTTCTCTTCCTCATGCCTCTGGGTCTCCCTGCTGGAGGACCCTCACCTTCTCCCTGGTCTCAGCCTCATGTTCCTTTGCAGGGCTGTCTCATTCCTCCAAAACTGGGTAGGGCTTCATGAGCTGGACTGGATGGGGACTGTGTGTCTGCCTCCCCTCCTCTGAACCTTCCTGAGCCCACCATAATCGATCCTGCCATCTGCCTGGGTGGCCTTTGTGGCATTGGCTGAGGACCTGGTGGCCTCTGGGTGGGGCTAAGATCCCCAGTATTCCTGTCAGCTCGACCCAGAGACTGGCGACCTCTGCCCTCAGCCCAGAGAGGTACCTGCATATGGGGCAGCACTGCAGTAACCAAAATGTTTTTCTGAAGACTGCTGCACCACTGCCAGAGCACTGCACCACTCCCTACATCATCCTGTGCTTGCTGATATTCCTCCCCCTCCTAACCCATTTTTTCCCTTCTCCTTCTCTCCCTGTCATTCTCTCCTTCTGTAGTGACTTACAGCTTCTCTCTTCTCCTCTTGTATGTGCCCTTGTGGACCTAGTTGCTAGCTATACCCTTTGTAATTCTGCCTATACCAGCCAGGCTATTGCTTGTGCTGTGCTGCCTAACTGTTCCTGTATTTTTAAGTAGGTACGGCCTGGACTTCCACTACAAAAGTAGAGCACCCGGGGGTGGTTGGGGAATGCGCATGGGTGGCGGTTGTTCCTTTGGTACTCAGTGTCTACAAAAAACAATCAGGTAAAAAAAGACTACCTCCCTGGCAAATTAAAGTTACACTAAGTAAAGACAACCACAAAAACAGAGAACTAAAACATTGACTTCTACTTACTATTTCAGGCCCCTAAATTAAGTATTCAATTCAATGTACTCAGTAAATCACCTCCTAGCTGTAGGGTAGCTGGTAGCTGCTGTATCTCTCTCTCTCTCTCTCTCTCTCTCTCAGCTTCTGCAGCCTATTATAGATTAAGGGAGCATCATGTGATGCCCTCAGTCAGTCACATTGCTCCTTTAATTTGCCTATGAATCACTTTTTTTTTAAATGTGCCTCTCACACACAGCCATGACGCAGATCCTTGCCCAACAAAAATGCTGGTCCCTTTTTTGGAAAAAAGGTCTTTTTCTAAAAGGAAAAAAGTCCCTCGACCTATATATTGATATGTCCACCAACGCCACTCACTGAAGGATAACAGTGGTCCCACTTGTGTTCATCATGTGTCAAAATAGCTCAGCTTTGCTTTGCTGTCCTCAAGCATGGTAAACAAGTGAGAAACCACTCTTATCCAGCAATGAGTGGTGACAGGGTGATATTATTTATTTATTTATTAGATCATCGGTTCACAAACCTTTGAGTCATAGACTCATTTACAAAGGCACCTCGTCAAGAGAGCAATACATCACAGCAAACAAAACAGTACAGTACATAACACTTAGATTAAAAAAGCAACCAGTGTTACAGGCATTCACTGGTGGTACACGCTTGGTAATAGGTAGATCACAGTAGACATAATATAGGTACATGAGTACCACGTCAGGTAGCAACCAGAGATATTTTATTACAATAATCAGCAGATGTTGCCTGAGACCCCAGGTATATGCAGCAAAAGTAGACTGGGCAGACCCAGCCTTGGGGTGAAGGTAAGGGGCAGGTGGGGGATTATGTACAGTTGCAGCAGCAAGTGCTAGTCAGATGGCCTCTGAGGGAGACCTTGAAAGGACCTAGCTTAGTGGAGTCAGCTGTGCTGGGAGGGACTTGAACCAGGAGGGAGCCCGATAGCAAAAGGATCTCTGGTCCATAGAGGTCCTTACCCTGGGGACAATAAGGGAGGTTTTGACAGTGCTGCGGGTGGAGACTGAAGGGGAGACATGATGCAGGGAGGTGGCGACTCCAGGGAGGGACAGCCCTAACAGGGTCTTTTTTACATGAAGGCAGGTTTGGAAGCGGAGTATTTCTTCAAGGTTGAGCAAATTGGTGGAGTATGGCAGGCACATATGGGTGTGCCTAGGGGCTCCCAGCATTAGCCTGCTGGCTTTGTTTATAGAGAGCTGGATTCCTGCAAACGCAGCGTTGTCAGCAGCAGCATAGATGGGCAGCCCATAGTCAATTGGCGACAGGACAGAGGAGGTGATTGCCAATCTAAGGGCCTCTTGTGGTAGGCAGTCCCTTTGGTGGTATAATAGTCCAATCCTGACATTGGTGGCAGCAGAAAGGGCATTGATATGGGAATGGAAGGAGAGTGCTGCAACAAAGGTAATGCCCAGTTACTTGTAGGTGAAAACCTGCTCAAAGGGGTTTAGTGTGCTAGGCAGTATCACACGAGGGGCACCACTGGCTTTGCTTTGGTGATGCGAGAAGAGCATAGCTTTGGTCTTTTTTAGGTTCAGGACTAGCCTTCATGATGTGAACCAATGCTCAGCTCTATCAAAAGCTTGTTGGAGGATGGTCTAGAGTGTGTTGGGGTTGGAGTCAGTGGAGAAGAGCACAGCATCATCCGCATAGAGGAGGATCTTACTTAGGCAGGCCAAGGGGAAGGAGCTGAGGCAGAGACTGAAGAGAAGAGGGCCTAAAATGGAGCCCTGGGGAACCCCAGAGTGGATAGGTCATGTGTCAGATAGGGTGCTATTGATTTTTTCACACTGAGTTCTGGCAGAGAGGTAGCTGGTGAATCATGCAAGGGGGCTGGGGGAAAAACCAAGGCATCTGAGGGAGTCAAGCAGGAGAGGATGGCAAACCGTGTCAAAGGCCTTGGAGAGGTCAATGAACATGGCATCAGCAGGATTTCCAGCATGAAGAGCAGAGTGCAGGAAGTTGGAGAATTCAAGTAGTGCAGTTGTGGTGCTGTGACCTGCACGAAAGCCATGCTGTTCAGGGCACAGGATATTGTGCATGGCCAGGTGTTCGGCAAGCTGGTTGGCAACTACTTTTTCAAGGGCCTTAGAGAGTGGGGGGAGGATGGAGTTAGGTCGATTGTTACCTGGGGTCACTTGATTTTTAGGGTGGGAGTGATTATGGCAGTTTTTCATGTGCTGGGGAACTGCCCCAGGCACAGAGAGTGGTTGAGCAGCTCGGTAAGTGGGACCAGGATAGCATCCAACATCAGATGAAGTAACCTAGTGTCCAGTAGGTCAGTGCCAGTGTTGCTACTACTAACGGCTTTTTGCAGAAGGGGTTTAGCCTCCAATGGGGAGATGGTACATAGGTAGAAAGAAGGTCTCTGGAGAGTGGGCAGGGGTACTACTGGGATGCGGTCAAAGAAGTTACTAGGCAGGACTGAACTCAGGTCTGAAAAAGTGTGGTTTAGGCAGTCTGCAATGCCAAGGGGGTCAGAGCAGACAGTGCCATAAAGGAGAGTTGAGAAGGGGTGGGGAGCAGGATTTCCCATTCAGCTCCTTTACATTATCTCAAAAGTTTCTAGCCGACCCCCAGGAGGAGACAAAAGCGGATTGGTAGTACTGGGCTTTGGCCTGTCGAATGGCCCAAGTACACTTATTGCGCTCAGCATTGTACGTTTGCCTATCAGCTGGTTTGCCAGATTCCATGGCAATGTGCCATATTAACGCATCAAACTACCCTCCTACCTATGTATTTACCTATCTACATACCTATCTACCTACTTAATGTGCGATAGATTGTGAGTGTTCATGTCAAGTGGGTGCCCCTGAAACAGAATATTATGGAGGTAGTGACTAGATCAATCCATGAAGGAAACAATGGCAATAGAGCTAAGCAGAAGTATCTCTGGCTGTCCAACCCACAGGAGACATTAAGGAAGAAAATGAAAAAGAGAAGGGGAGGGGAGGAGAAAGGAGGAGGGTAGAAAAGGAGGGGAAGGTGAGGGGGAAGAGGAGGGGAGGAAGGGAGGGGAAGGTGAGGGGAAGGGAAGGAAAGGGTTCCAAAGACAAGATCAAGAAAGCAGAGTATAGACCAGTGATGCTCAGGTCTGACTGGCTCAAGAGCCCCTTGAGCAGTCAAAATTAATCAAAGAGCCACAGCACAGGCTACAGTATGTCCAGCTCGTGGTGCAACACTGTGGGAAAGTTGCCCAGCAATGGACACCAGCAGCCTCCTGGTACTGTCCATTATATTTTAGCCTGATACCCTACCATGCATCTGCTAAGGTGGCCACCATCCTCTTCATGCTTCTTGATCACCCACAGATATGACAAGTGCCCACAGTAGGGGTACGTGATATGTTGCAGCTGGTGAGCGTGATGCAACAGAACTTCTGTATGGTGCAGCCCAGGGACAGAGGCCACAGTTTGCATTCATACAGCCCCAGTGACCCTACACTGATGTCATTGTAACTGTGTGGATGCACAGTCCCTAGCGCTCCTACCTGTGTAATCCCAGTCCTCATGGCAGTACCCTCACCCATGGTCAGTGTACATTGAGTTACCGCAGTGTATCATTTCCATTCCAGTGTGGCAGCTATGTTTGACAACATACTATATGATTTGTCCTGATGCAGGGAAACTGCACTGATAGGGCGCAGTTGTATCAGTGTGACTCCCAGCTTACATTTAATTAAAAATCAGCTCCTAACACTAACTGCCATTCTTTCACATACAATGGTTCCTCTAGATCAGGAAACATGTAACCATGGTTGATTAATACTGTGAAGAGCCATAGGTGATAAGGTGATAAGAAGCTGCAGGTGATGATCAGTTGAAGAGTCACTTGTGGCTCAGGAGTTGTGGTCAGAGTATCACTGATATAGACCATAACAGAGGAAAAACAGAGCTATGACTGCACAAACTAAGGCAGGACTGGAAGACAGGATTGTGCAAGGTGTCAAAGGGAATCACAACCCTTTTAATAACATTTGAAGAACAGAAACAGAGACAAAGTTGGATCCCTGGTCATGGGGGGGCACTGAGGGAGGCAAGGAGATGGCGGAGGCATTAAATAACTATTTTGTGTCAATATTCACCAGGAAATCAGGTATTATGGTCTGCAGGGGCTTGACATTGTGGGAGTGGGTCAAACGGGGTAGTGCTGATTACACTGGAATAAGGGAATAAATATTGGAAGGATGTTAAGCTAGGAAAACCCCCAAAATTGAGGATATTCACCCAGCAGTAATAATGAGGCTAAAAGGGTTCATGTTGGAGTCACCTAATGGCCCAGTGGAAGCCTGTTGCACACCACTGGTGGTGCTCCACATTCAAGAGCAGATTCAAGGACGTGGGATCAGGTGCTTCCATGGCTGAGGAGTGCTGCTGATTGCAGCATAATCCAGACAAGGGAGGGAGACCTCCAAGTTCTGGTTTTGCTGTGACCCCCTCACAATGGGCCAGACAGCCTGCTTCTATGTGATTGATGACACTTACACACACTGTGCTGAGCTTTCTGAGGCTGACAATATGGCTCAACATTAAGGGAGGTGGGAAGAAGAAAAATGGTGATCCAAATCGCACCAGTGTATCAGATACTGGTTACCACATTTCAGAAGGGAAGAGGTTGGAGTGACTTGGCCGCCTACGGGATGGCCACCTAATCCCTTTACTCTCAATAATCATGATAAATATCTAATATTATCTGTCTCTGCTAGTGTACCTTACTTTCACACATCGCAGAAATAAACAGAGCAGCTGTCTAAGATACACTTGTGACATTTCTTGTTCTAATCGGTGGAGCATAAGACTGGAAAACTCTTAGTAGGTCGGATGATTCAAAATGGTACTAAATAGCAGTGCTTCCCAGCTGACAGACCTTACAGAAATAAAAAGTGTGTTTCAACAGCTGATGTGCCAGATTAATAAACCAGAGATCTCCTCACAAAGAACCAATGTGGACGTGCTTTAGATCGCCCAGCCAATGAATGTGGGGCAACAACGGGTGGTGGATACAGAGGACAGGAATGAGAGGCTCACTTCCTACATAAGGGACCAGAACTGGACCATCTACCTGTTATGGGACAAAGAAGATGATTTTGAAAACCAACCCAACAGAACAATCTCCATTTTGACGGCCTCCCAATGGGCAGTGAGGGTAAACATTTTGGCACCTTTCTACAGACAGCCATGGCTGAAATCTTTGGCGCAAAATTTCCTGATGACATGGAGCTAGATCATGCTCATTGATCCTTGGCTCCCCCACCCAAACCTGGGGAATGACGAGGCCACTTTTGGCGCAATTCCTAAGATACACAGATAAAGAAAATGTTCTTACTTGGGTAAGACGAAAGGGTACAATGACATGGAGGGGACACACATGAAAAAATGTTCCTGACTACCCTCAGGACCTGTTAGCGAAGAGGAAAGCTTATACCCTGCTCATAAAACCCTGATGGACATAGGGTACACTACAGTCTTTGGTACCTTACTTCACTCTGCATCACCAAGAATGGCTTGTCTCAACAGTTTGATGTGCCTGAAGCTGTGGAGGCCTACTGGACACTACAAGGCCTCACACCAGAGGAGGCCACATTCTCCACAGGTCTAAGACTGGGATACCAATCCCTAGCCAGGACCCCACATAAGCAGATGCCTTTGTATAGTCCCCCACTTCATCCACACCAGTAGAGAAGGATCTCTGCTCCCACCCATCCAAGCAGAGATGTAACCACAAAGCTAAAGTGGCCAAACTAAAGAGCTCTGACAAATCAAGCCAACACTGCAGTAGAAGCTGCAGTCACAGTAGAGGCTCTCCCTCATCATCAGACATCAACTCACCCCTGCTGGGTGCCAACCAATGTGTACTGCTACCAAAGAGCCCTCCAGAAGACATGCCATCTTCCTCACCTGCATATACACCCCCTTCTGGACCAATAAACCCGATGGTCAGGTCCAAATCCTGGGCTGGTGTGGTGAGCCTATAGTAGTGGCTACAAATCTGTTGGTAAGGAACCCCTCCAGCACTGATGACCAACACGCTGCTCCAGTGAATTCTCCCCAGGCACCAGCAAATCCTTTGATGACCTGAACTGCAGAACTGAGACTTTCTGGTAGCTCCAAAACATGAGGCGGGAGATCTTTTAGTACTTCTCCATTAACAAGACTGGTTCAATAAGGCCTGAACTTATCAGGACCTTTTAGCAATTTAGATGCTGCAGCCCCTTAAAGGGGTGATGCCTAGCTACTGATATCCTTTTACTGTTGTCATAGTGTTCACCCTAATCTTTCTTACGTCCACAGGTGTTGAACTATTAAAGACTGTTTTTTTCTTTCTTTTTTTTTGTCACTTGTATTTAATTTTAATTTACTATAAAATTGAAATGTGATTGGCTGTGATTGGTGGAGATGTGGTGATGTCCTATGGGCAGTACAAGTTCTTTTTTTTCAGTGCAACATGTGTGGTTTTTGTTAATCGGGCAGGGTGTTTTTATAGGGGTGTGGGCATTATGACCCTGGTAATGCATGCAGGCCCACCTCCCCTGCTGGAAGAAGGGTAGAGACTCCCCATATCTGCCGCAGTATGACTATTTCTCCAAGGGTCACACACATAAGATTTTTCCTACCACCAACTACATAGTGGCTCGACTGATCTTCAGAAGTCGCAGCACCTCTGTGGGACATCTGGTTACCAGAACATGAGGTACATCTGTTACTTCTAAGGGTATATTCAGCCAGGGTCTGCTATGTGCCTAGCCCATAATACCTAGGTTCTTGGTTGGGAAAGGGAGGGAATGGAATCACATTCATTGTAGCTAGGCAGGCAACTCATGAGTGAGAGACAGCTCAGGGGAAGGGAGATTGGGTTATACCACCAATTGAAGGGCAGCACATTAGTCCCCCCCCACACACACACACACACATAGGGTTGCTTAGACAACATTACTATGGGCTCTCCTAACCTTCTTGTTTGAAGTCATCTCCCTGGCACAAAACCCAAAGGATAATAACAAGCAGATCATGGGGGTGTAATAACTCTTGGCCCTACCAGCTGACAAGTGATACTGAGTGGGTTAATACAATATGGCAACTAGAACATGGGGACATGCTCTAGGGGCCATTTTTCAAACATGGGCTAGTCAGAGCTGCCAACTGCATATGCAACACTATGCTAAACAAATATGGGTATTTGTATGGAGTTTTTTAACTGTGACACCCAATCTCCATCCATTCGCACTTGGGCTGAGTTTACTGAGTCTGTACAGAAGAATGGTGAGAGACAAAGTAGTGAGGCAGGTCACATGGGGAGGAGTTGGGGGAGAAGGGGAGGTGGGTTTTCTAACCAGAATATGTTCACTGACCTACACAGCCAGTGTAATGTTATACTTGTGCAACTGTGGTAGTTTGGTTTTGGCCATTCGCACTTTCTATTCCAGAGGAATTACCACCCTGTAGGGGTACAAAAGGCAAGGAACCCTCGGAGAGAGTTCCACCCCTAGAAGTTCCATGGGATGATTCCTGTGGCTAAAGGTACCTTAGGAATCCACCTAAGGAGAGAAGTGCTGCTGCTGGAGGAGGAGGAGGAGGAGGGGAGGATGGTGGGGCAAAGAAAACATGCTTCACAATGAGGCTGAGAGGAATTGCTTATATGGTTCTAGAAGTGGGAGTGGCTGGCTGCTTGGCCACTGAACTCCAAGCAAAGCCTTTCCAATTCATTGACTTATGCAGCCAGTATAGTGTTATGCTTGTGCAACTGTGTGAGTTTGGTTTTGACCATTCACTCTCTATTCCAGAGGAATTACCACCCAGTAGGGGTATGAAAGGCAAGGAACCCTCAGAGAGGGTTCCACCCCTAGAGGTGCCATGGGACTATTCCTGTGGATAAAGCCACCTTAGGAATCCCCAAAAGAAATGTAGTACAAATCATCTCCAAAGAAGGAGGCAACACAAAGCATATGAGCAAGCAGTAACTGTAATGTAGTAGCAGGAACTGTGATATAGTAGTAAAGAAGCATAGACAGTTTGACAACGTAATGAGATGCTCAGTTTGCTAATGTAATAAAATGCCCAAGTTTGCATAGCATGATACTAATGGTTTACGTTGAGATTAGGGGATCCCCTAAGGAGAGAGGGAACAGCAGCACATTCTCCACCTCCATCCAACAGCAGAACCTACCTAAAGAAACTAGGGGACACTACTATGCTAACTAAGAGTTATACCTGAGGCAATGAAGGAGAGAAAACAATCCCTATGAGGAAATCTCTGGGGATCCAAGGCCTAGATCATCTTCCCTCCAGGCTTGGGATAGTTTAATTAGTGATGGCTCTGCAGCTGCAATTTGGAAAACCCAATTAAAGGGAGGTGTAAAATATTCCAATTTGAAGGAAGGCTCTCACTCAAACCCTCTAGCAGGAACACCGTGGAAGGTTGTGAGAAAACTCTGCAACAATACGTGCAACCAAGGCGCAGGAGGAGAGCAACAATGGCTTAGGCACTCACCTGGTCTACCCACCCTAAAATCAAACCAGGTGAACCAGAGGCAGTCGTAAGGAGAATGCGGTGAAGATGCCTTGCTAGGGAAACCACTAAAGTCAATGGCTAACCGTTATAGTGGAACACTAGAGCCAAAGGAGGTAACTTTTTCCAACCTTCACCGCTAGTATTAAATTCTACACCAGGAGATGCTGTTGTATAGCAGGCAGCTAAAGCCAAGCCCGGAGTAAGGACAATCCCAGCTATGGTCCAGGTGAGAATGATCCCACCCCAAGTTGGACACACTCGAGATGTGGACTAAGTGCAGAGCAAGACCATCAGCTGCAGGAACCCTGTGCCAGAATAGAACGGCTGGCATGCCCCAGAAATTGATTGAGAGCTGAAAAGCTGGTGAGGTGAATGAGCACGGCGTGCTGAGATCGTAATGAGCATTGAGTGCTGAGACCTTGCAAGGTCGAATGCAGAATTGTGTGCAGCAGAATCCCAGAGGCTGAGGCCATGGGGATGGCAGTAGGTATGAAGCAATGGTTTGCGTAAGCAAGGAGCAATGACTGCGTAAGCAAATGTGGACCTGAACATAGGTCAGTAAACAGAGTAGTAATAAGTGGACCTGCATGTAGGTCTGCATAATGTAGGGCAAACAGCACTGAATAGTGTGGCAAGCCAGCCAGGCATGTCAAAGCCAAATCATGGTGCAAACTTAGAGGATTTTCAGCGTCAAAGACAGGATTTAGAAAGAAATAATTAGCCACATTGGCCAAGACCCACCAAAGACCTCCCAGTCCCCACCATAGGACAAACAAGGAAGCAATGGAAGGGCTGAGAACCACATGCAGATATTAAAACTAATTTAATAGCTTCAGCAGGAGCTTTAGCTAACCTCAGAGTAGAACAATGTACAATAGCAATGGGAGTAAAGGAAGCAGTAGCAGTAAGCAATTAGGCCTGTGCAGCAGTGGTGAAAACAATTGAGTACACTGAGTTGTAACTACAATAAACAAAATAAAGGACGCACAATGCTCTGAAAGCACTGTCACCAGGCAGTGCAATGACACTGCTGCAATGCGGTAATTAGAACAAGCATGAGTTAGCTGTATAGCTAGGTTCAGAGTAAATCTGAGTCAGGTGAAAGTAATTGAGTATACAGTATGGAGCAGCTATAGTTGAGCTGAAACACACAGATTAAGTCTGCAGTTGCAGTACAAGTAATTTGAGAGTTGTGAGTAACTGAAAGCAAGTAGTATGAGCTCTGGGGTAGCAGTATGCTAGGAGCTTAGAAACAAAGCCCCCCCAAAAGACAAAACAGACACACAAACACAGAAAACAGGGAACAAAAAACAGAAGGAAGCACACACAGCCAAAGGCAAAATACAAACCAGAAGCAGGAAAATAAACACAGAAGCCCAGCAGAGACAAGCAGGAGCAGCAAGGGGAGGAGGGCAGCACATGTCCCAGCCAGTCATCCAGCCAGGGAAGCCCAACCAGTTCAGAGGACAAACCGACACAGTCTTCGGCTGCAAAGAAAAAATGCTTCACAATGAGGCTGAGAGGAACTGCTTATATTAGCTCAGGAAGTGGGAGTGGCTGGCTGCTTGGCCACTGAACTACAGGCAAAGCCTTTCCAATTGTGTGTGATTTTAGCCCCTACTGGGCAATGTTTTCACTGTTTTACTTTGTGTGGTAAGTGATTGGTCCTAGAGAGTTTCAAGAAAAGGCAAATCTATTCTGTGCCTTTAAGATATGAGGAATGCAGCGATTAAAACTGTGAGGGGGTGAGGGAGCCTTTGGTACTACATCCGACTTGATCTGTCTCTGTACACCAGCAACATGGCTAGTATTTAGTTCGTAACATGGAATGTCAGAGGGTTGAACGTGCCCATTATAAGAAAGGTTTTGAGCAGTCTATAGTGGCTCCACACACAAGTAGCTTTCTGTCAAGATAACCATTTATTGGAAACTGAAGCTCTCAGACTTGAGAAGGGAACTCCACATTAAAAACTTCTTTACGAATTCACACACAATTATGCTCATTTTTAAAATACTCTTCCTGTAAGGACAGGAATCAACCACTATGCCGTAAATTGAATTTCAAATTAGGGGGATGGATGATTGGTGATTCCTGGATTTCCAAATTAAAGGGCTCAAGAATTAGGGACTTCTTCTAGGATGATGCCTGTCTTTCAGTGGAAGCTTTAATCAGGAAATTCCATATTGGCCCCTCCCACATTTTTAAAATCTACCAGCTTTGACACCTGTTGGTGCACTCACAGGGGAAACACAGTACAGCTCAGTTAAGGGATAGGCTCTTTGAATCCCTTGCTTAGGGGGTTTGGGAGCCACATACAGTCTCTACACTATATAGCAGTCTCTTTAATCAAGCATTTGCGGATTTTGAGGGTAAACCCAGTTATTGGTCCACCAAGCTAGGGGCTCAAGAAAGGAACTGGGATAAAATCTGGCAACATACTTACCAGTATACAGTATCACCCAGGACAGATTGAGAGTTATGCAATTTCAATTCTTAAATAATATGTACTGGACTCCTGCCAAATTACATAAAACTGGATGGAGATCCGATTCAGTCTGCACCAGATGTCATCAAGAAGAAGGGACCTTATTCCATATTTTTTGGGAATGCCCAGTAATTAAGGTTTTATGGGATCAGATTTGGGATAAGGCAGACCCCTTACTGGGGACTGTATGCCTTTTCATTCCAGAGGTTTGTTTACTGGGTGATTACAGGTTGGTCACTGTTAAATGTAGAAGGTATTATATGGCCATGATTTCATCCTCTCTCAAAAAGGTGGCTCTGAAACATTGGCTGGATGAGGCCCCAATCACTTATATAGAGTGGTTACAAGAGTTGTTATTTAACTTGAATATGGAAAAATTTGCAGCAATCAGGAAGAACTGCTTACCAAAATATGGATTGCTCTTGGAAAAAATGCATGTGTTGTACTTGCTCCAATCTGGAGCTTACTCGCTGAAAGGGAGAATGGTAGGAATGTGTTGATAGAAGAGACTACTCAGTAATGTATCTTACCTGCATGGGGAGGTGGAGAGGAGGAGGGAGGGGACTGAGTGGTGGGGGCAAGAAGCAGATTGCTCTTGCACAGGTTTTGTATACTAGTTAATTGGATTGTAATACGTTGAGATATCTACTTGGTTTTCACTTATTTGTTTCTTGCTCTGTATTGGGTGAAAAATGAATAAACTTGAAATTAAAAAAAAAAAGACTTGAGAAGGGAATGGATTGGATAAAAGTTCATAGTGTAGCAGCTGTAAAGAAATGTGTGATGTCAGTCCTGATCCATAAAAGTCTAAACTGGTCTGTGAATCTGTCTGAATGCTCTGTCTGCTAAGAACAAAGAAGGTAGATGGGTACTAGCTGAGATTACCAGCCTAGAGGGACCCCTTCTGTTAGCCAACTTGTATGGACATTCATAACTTCAATCAAGAATTAAGTACTTTATTTATTTATCTACCCAATGCCACTTCTACTGGAGGGGTGACTTTAACCTTGTAATGGAAGCACACATAGACAGAAGCTCGGGGTCACAGGAATGTCACTCATACCTCGGGTTGTATTAGATTCTCTCATTAAAGAACACAGTTTGGTGGATACCTGGCTGCTACACCATACAATTTCTAAGGACGACCCTTGCTTCTTGGCAGTGTATTCCAAATCAAGTCAGATAGATCTGTGGCTCATTTCCGCACAAATTACTCACAATATGCTAGATACAGTAACCCATCCCATCATAGTTTCTGACCATACCGTACTAGCCATTTCGATGACATGGGGACAACACATTGCCAAAACAAAAATGTAGCAGTTTGACACCTTCTCCTGCATGACCCAAATTTTGAGGAATGGGCTTTTCTGAAAATAAATGACAGGGGGGGAGTGGATAAGGAAGTACTATGGGAGGCATATAAGGCTACCATGAAGGGTCACATTATTAGCTATGCTGTATATAGAAGGAAGAAGAGGGAAACTGAGATATGTACTCTGGAAATTGAACTCAGAAGACTGGAGGGTAATATAAAATGCAAGATCCTCCCAGTCAGAGCTACTAGCTAAGTTTACTAGCACCAGAATCAAGCTAAATGAGCTCCTGACACAGAGTGACACTAGCTCATTCAGGCTGAAGCACTCTTACTGGGAGGGGATAACATAGCCAGCATGTTGGTGGCCTACCACATAAAGTGAAAAACAGAGAAACACATTCCTAATCTGAGGTATGCTAGTGGAATTGTACACGAGGACCTGAATAAGTCAAATAACATCATGCAAACCTTCTACCTGTCCTTGTATGCATCCCCCTCTCTACTGGAATACCCAGCCATCTCTTCATTCCTGGATAACTTGCCCATCCCAGGATTGCCTCTTCCTTGGCCAAATAACTGGATGACCCAACTGGGCTAAATGAGGAGCCCAAGACATTAATACTTTGTCTTAGGCTACCTCATTTAGCCCAGTTGGGCCATCCAGTTGATTGTTCAAGAAAAAGACAATCCTGGGATGAGCAATTTGTCCAGGAATGAAGAGATGGCTGGGTATTCTGGTAGGGAGGGGGACACATACATGGACAGGTAGAAGGCTTGCATTATTTTATTCAACTTATTCAGGTCCTCATGTACAATCCCACTAGTGTACCTCAGATTCGGATTTTTATCAGCTGATACAAGAGGAGAGCAGTCCCACCCTACTGGAGGTGTACTGGACCTCACGGCAGTCAGTCTCCATACTCCCGACAATGAGAGAGGCAGTCATCACCATGCTACTGAAAAAAAGGAAAGACAGCAATAATCCTGTGAACTACAGACCCCCAGTAACAGATACACTGCACCGAAGTGAACTAGTGATGAAGGGGTGTGTTCACTATAAGGAAGAGTTAACTGACAGTGAAATTTTGCATAGTTACAATACATGCAGAGTTTACAGTAATTAATATGTCTTTGTCAGGTGCAATAAGAGTAAAATAAAGGACAGTAAATTGAACAGTGCTATGGATATATAGCATGAGTTTGACAAAGTGAGTTACTGTATCTATCACTGTGGTTGTTTAAATCTGTTTAATTATGGTTTCATAAATTTCATGCAGTTACTGAATGTATGCAAAGTTATAGAGAATGAAAAAGGTGCTCTCCTGATGGAGCTCTGAAAGTAAGGGGTGAAACGTTGAGTGAGGCATGCCAGAGAAATGCAAAACAATTTCCTAAATAAAATTCAAGATGTACTGCATTTTTGAGAACATGTGGCCTGTTTTTGCATCCCCCTCCATTTATGGATGTTGCTGAACAACAGACCCATTTCCCTTATCAATGCAGATGCCAAGATCCTAGCAAAGATTTTGTCCCAGCATAAGGAGTCTGTCCTTCAAGGCCTTATCCATCCAGCTCAAGTAGGATTTGTGTGAGGGTGCCATAGCACAGATCACCTGAGGACCTTAATTTGCCTTATCCTTGTGGCAGGGCAGCCCCCCCACCCTGGCAGTAGTCTTAGCCAGCAGCCAGTGTTGGGTAATTTACTTTTTCTATTACTTTCTATTATGTTTGGAAACTTGTTCCAGGAAGCTCTGTGCAGTCACTAGCAAGGATGGAGAAATACTAGAAAAAAGTAATACACCTTACAATTACAATTACAGCCCCCCCACCCAGGCAGTAGTCTTAGCCAGCAGCCAGTGTTGGGTAATTTACTTTTTCTATTACTTTCTATTATTTTTGAACATAGTTTCTAGAGAGCTTGTGAAGCAAGGATGGAGAAATACTAGAAAAAAGTAATACACCTTGCAATTACAGTTACTTGTTTTCTTTTATACAAAAGTAATATGTAACTGTAACTGATTACATTTATTTGAAAGTAACTAGTAACTAACCTATTACCCTCAAATAAATGTAATCTGTTATAGTTACTTATTACTTTTGTATTGTTTTTGTATAAAATGAAATACGTAACTGCAACTGTAAAGTGTATTACTTTTTCTAGTACTTCTCCATCCTTGCTAATGACTGCACAGAGCATCCTGAGACTGCACAGAGCTTCCTGGATCAAGTTTCCAGAAGTAATAGAATGTAATAGTTAGGAGGAGCTGTTGTGGGAAAGCCTAGTAGAGCAGACATTGAGAAGGGAGGGGCTGTTGTGGGGAAGCCTAAAACAGCAGACTGTGGGAAGGGAGCTCCTAAGGAGAACAGAGCAAATGGGGAGGAAGAGGGGCAGTTTAGAGGTGCAGTCAGAGGAAACTCGGGTTACTTGATGGAGGCTGACATAGAGTGTCACAATAAATTTGAGCTACTAAGCAACCTAGAGGGGGAGAAAGGGTTGGTGGAAATGAGGAAACTGATACAGAGGCCGGGGGGAGGGAGTCGGATACCCATAGGGCATCACAGACCAGCAATGGAAAGGATAGAAATAGTCCCAGAGGGAGAAGGGGAAACATAAATGTTAAGCAGATGGGGGAGATGCAATATATTGCAGACATGAGGGAGGACAGCATGACTGGAGAGAAACTGGGAGACAAGGAGGTGGGGGAGGCCCTTCAGCAGGGGGCTCTGTACCAAGGATGGGGTTCTAGGTAAAGGGGACCCACAGAGAGCCTCTGGAGGTAGGGGTACTATTACAAGGGGAGGATGGTGGTGTGGGGAAGGGAAACCATCAGGGCCAGGATAAATGGTTCAGATAAGAGAGGGTTAAAGGGGACACCTATTCAGAGGGGGTCTGAGTTAAGTGGGCAAAATAACGAGGGAGGCAGAAAGGGGAGGGTGACAAGGGGGTCTCTAATAAGGCAGAAAGACTCCCATGGAATTGAGATCACGAATAAAGGGGGGATGGGGGGCTGAGAGTGCATAGTGGAGGTAACCACAAGGATGATGGCGGTGTTAAGGTTCTGTTATTGGGAGACTCGATGATTAGGGGTATCCAGTGGGAGGGACAGGGGAGTGAATGCCATAGCCAGATGAAGGTAGTGAGTATATCTGGGCTGACAGTGCACAGAGCAAAGTTCATGGTGTATGAACTGGTTAGGGATTGTGGAGTGAAACCGGATTTCCTGGTGCATTTGGGAACTAACGATCTAGAGGGAAATAGCGTTTTGGAAATCCAAGCAAGGTTCCAAGAACTTGCCAGAGTCTGTCAGGATAATGGATGCAACATTTCCTTTTTGGAGATATTACCAGTATCAAAGACCTCAGTGGAGAAAAAAATGAAGATCACAGAGGTTAATGACTGGCTCAGGAAGTGGGGTGAAGAGAGTGGGTTGGGGGTGTTAGGGAACTGGAAAGGAGTTTGGGAGGATAAGGGACTGTATGCCAAGGACAGGCTTCATCTTGCCCCATTAGGGAAGGAAGTCCTTAAACAGGGGATGGCTGACTACATTCAAGAAAGGTGGGGTTTAAACTTGTGAGGGGGGAAGGAATAAGGGAGGGGCTGACCAGAAGCCCTCTCCTCCAGATGAGGGGAGTAACCTTCAAACCCAAGGGAGGGAGGTGGGAAACAGGCTGGGGGTGGAGGTTTCAGGAGGAGCAGAGGGAGGATGGAAGTATAAGGAACCTGGGTGGGGTTCGACAAAGGGGATCAGGGATAAGGGGTGGGGGTTGGTGTTAGTAAATGCCAGAAGCTTGGGAAACAAGTTACCAGATTTCCAGGCCATGCTGTTCGGCGGGGGTGGATGTGGCGGCGGTCACGGAGACATGGGCCAACAAAAACCATGACTGGGACCTAAACGTGCGGTGGTACACTATGCTTAGGAAGGATAGAAAGGAGGGCAGAGGGGGTGGAGTGGCTATGTTCATTAGAGATAACATAGAAATTGCTAGGGTAGAAGAGGCAGAAGGAAAGGTGGAGGCCTTATGGGTCACCTTATGATTCCCAGCAGGAGACAAGGTCAAGCTGGGTGTAGTATATAGGCCCCCCGGGATGGGCGATGTTCTGGAGGATGGTTTGCTGGACAACATCATTGCCCAGTGTGGACCAAAAGGGGAAGGAGTGGTGTTGATGGGGGACCTTAATATGCCAGGTACAAACTGGGGAACCATGTCCTCTAAGGTGGCCAAGGAGCAGAGGCTGCTGGACAGCTTCCAGGATGTGTTCTAACACAGCATGTGATGGAGCCCACAAGGAGGGGCATGTCCTGGATGTGGTTCTGGCAGATGGGGATCTGGTAAGGACCTGGTTGTAGAGGATCCCTGACTGGGAGCGACCACAATACTGTCTGGTTTCAAATAAGCATGGGGGGGGGTGAGATCTAGGACACTGGCAGCGGACTTCAGGGGGGAAGACTTTGTGGGCATGGGAAATATTCTCAAGGATCACTTGAAGGGGATTATATCCATGACAAATGTGGAAAGGAGATGGGAGGTCATAAAACCGGGACTTCACGAGGCAGTCAGGACCCGCGCTAAGGTGAAACGTAAGGGAGCAAGGTCACCGAAACCATGCTGGTGGTCCAGTGAGGTTCAGGTAGTGGTCAGAGAAAAGAAGACGGCCTACAAAAAATATAAAACAACAAGAGGGGATAGAGATAAGGAAATGTACCATCTTGCATCTAGAAAAGTCACCCGGATGGTGAGGGGGGCAAAGTCCAGTAAAGAACAGCGGCTGGCACAGAGGTTACATGGAGAGGAAAAGGGGTTCTTCCAGTACATTGGGGAATGGAGAAAAACTAAGGGCCATCTCAGCAGATTGAGATCAGAAGGAGGGTGGGTAGAAGAGGCGAGGGACCAGGCAGAGGTATTTAATGAGTACTTTGCCTCTGTGTTCACTAGGGAGAGGGATGGGATATCTACAAGGCAAGGCACAATGGGGATAGAAGCGGCAGTGAGTGGGATCAGGGGAGCAACAGAAATGGAGCAAGAGGGAGGGAGAGGTACCCCAGGGGTGTCACATCAGGATAAGGATAAAAAGGCCAGTAAGGTGGAGGGTACAGATGATGCTATCTCCGCCAAAAGGGTGTGGTTAGCCCTCAAGGCCCTAAAGAAAGACAAATCTCCTGGGATGGATGGCATTCATCCAAGAGTACTATGGGAATTGGTGGACATACTGGCTGCACCCCTGGTGGAGCTCTTCAACAGGTCACTTGAGACAGGGAGGGTACCTAGGGATTGGCAAGAGGCACATGTGATGCCAATCCATAAAGGGGGGATCGAGAGAAGTACCAGGTAACTATAGACCATTCAGTTTGACCTCGGTGATGTGAAAATTAATGGAGAGTATACTAAAGGAACGATTGGGGGTGTACTTGGAGGAGGTGGGAGGTCTGGATAGTTGGCAACATGGGTTTGTGCCAAGTAGATCATGTCAAACCAATCTTGTGGAGTTCTACGAATGGGTAACATCAGAACTGGTCAGGGGAAAGCCTGTGGATGTATTATTTTTGGACTTCAGCAAGGCGTTTGACTCTGTGCACCACAATGGTCTGGTGGAGAAACTGATGGGGTTGGGAGTAGGCCCTTTGATAGCCAGACGGATTGAAAACTGGCTAGCTGGATGCACCCAGAGAGTAGTGGTTGGTGGGGAGCTCTCAAACCCTAGAGAGGTTGGTAGTGGGGTACCGCAGAGCTCGGTCCTGGGTCCGATTCTGTTTAATGCATACATATCGGACATCAGGGAGGGTATAGGGTGTGAAATGAGTCTCTTTGCTGATGACTCCAAGATGGGAGCAGTAGCTGAGGGAGAAGAGGGGAGGCTGGCCCTGCAAGGGGACCTGGACACCCTGGAAAGCTGGGCTCACACATGGAAATTAAATTTCAATATCACCAAGTGCAAGGTGTTACATCTTGGGCGGGGAATCCTAAACACAGGTACACCCTGGGAGGGGAGGCGGAGGCCTCAATAGGGGAAAAAGACCTAGGGTCATGGTGGAAGCATGTATGCATAACTTGAGCAGTGCAGGAGAGGTGGCTAGCAAGGCAAACAGGATGGTAGGATGCACTGAAGGGGATCACCTCTAGGAGCAAGGAAGTGATTCTGCCATGTACAATGCACTGGTTAGACCACACCTTGAGTACTGTGTACAGTACTGGAGACCACACTTGAAGAGGGACATATAGCTCCTGGAGAGGGTATAGAGGAGGGCAACTAAGATGATACGAGGACTAGGGGATTTGACATATGAGGACAGACTTGAGGAGCTCTGCCTGTTTTCATTGGAGGAGAGGAGAGACAGGGGGGACATGACTGAGGTCTTCAAGTACCTCAAGGGAATAAATAGGGTAAACATGGAGGGGATCTTTAGACTAAAGCAGGGAGGTATCACCAGAGGGCATGGTTTGAAGTTGGAAGGTGGAAAGGTGAGGGGGGGAAAGAGGAGGAAGTTTTTCACTGAGAGGGTGGTGGACCCTTGGAATGCACTGCCTGGTGAGTTGGTTCAGAGATCCACAGTGGAGGGCTTCAAGAAAGGATGGGACAGACACAGAAAGTGGATATATCAGATGATGGCCTGTCCCAGGGGGGTGGGGATGGATGATAAGGGTTTCTGGAACACGGGGGGGCCTCGGCACCCAACTAGGGATCTGAGGTCCGAGCAGACTCAATAGACCGTAAGGTCTAATCTGCTGGCAAACAGTATGTTAGTAATAGAAAAAGTAACTTACCCAACACTGCCAGCAGGTTTGAAAAAGGATTTGTTTTCTTACAGTGGAATTATCTGCTCTGTACCATGGAAATGCTGGGGGTTTGCTTCATGTTTCTGCAGTGGGTCAAAACCCTTTATAACTCCCCTAAGGTGAGTATCCTCACCAATGGCCTCTACTGTCTTTCCTTCCCACTGCAAAAAGGTACCAGTCAGGGGTACCCTCTATCCCTGCCTCTCTTTGTCATGGTGCTAGAACCTCTGGCCATAGTTATTAGAAACTACCTAAGCCTGAGAGGAATGAGGGTTGGAGACGCAAAATACGGAACACTGCTATATGTCAAAGACCTTTTGGTCATACAAGAGGATGGGCTGTTCTCTTTAAATCCTCTTTTAGGCTTCATCCACCAGTTTTCTGTTATCTCAGGGCTAAGGGTTAATCAGTCCAAAACAGTGGTTCTGTACATGAATGACGTCAAACTCTGACCTTTTTTTAAATAAGGGGTTATATGCATAGGAATCCCCTTTTGTAGATCCCTTCAAAACACTGATTAAAGTGAGGGGGAACTCTGGGAGACTAGTCCCCCACACCCCCTTGGGGTTCTGATTAGAGGGAACTCATGTGTGCCTCCCAGCCATTTTTTTCCAATATAAATAATACAGTACTGTCTCTTTAAGAATGAATGCTAGCAGTGGCTGTTGCTTGCACTACCACGCGCTGTGCAGCCGCAGTAATCTAATGTGCTTGCTATGACTTGGGGAGTGGAGGAGACTGATGATGATGATCCTCCTCCTCCTCCTCTCCCTACCCAGCTTGATGACCAGTGTCCTCTCCGTCCTTGCTCAATAATTGTTTGCATTCTGCCTGCTGCAAGAAGTTACCACCTCCCACCCCCGGGCTGTCCTAGTCTCGACTCCATGCCACCCCTCACACAGTCCCTTGCAGTATACTTACTACAGTGCACACCATGTGACTAACATTTCACATGTCACCTGGACGGGCATCACAGTTGGTGTGCATCAAGAAGAGGGGTGGGCTGTGGGTGGGCTCACTGGTAGAATCCACTGTGGGCGTCTCTGTTGGCAAACAGGTCAACTGCACATGTGTGGCTGATCTGTGGTCGGTTGTCTGTCTGGAGTCGTTGGTGGGTCGCAGACTCAGAGGAGCTGCGGAGCAAAATGCAAACCAAACACAAAGTCACAAACAGAGCATTTAAATAAAAAAATATATTTCTACTTTGCCTCTCACTCTTGAGTGTGAAATATAGTGTGTGTGTGTGTGTGTGTGTGTGTGTATATGTGTGTGTGTGTGGGGAGGGTGAATTTAGTGGGGACAAAAACAGATCAATACCTGGGCCTGGGCCTGGCCGATTTGAATCCCTGCTGTGCTAAGCCTCAGCCTTTGAAAAAAGAATACATGTTGTTTAGTCAGTGGAGGGAGGGAGCTTTCTGTGAGGCTAGCTGCTGAGACAGTTTGGCTCTAAGGGCTGGCAGTTCCTGTCCCAGACTAAGAAAAGTTTAACTAATGTATTACTTTATTGTTCAGTTCAATTCAGTCACTGGTTAAAGTGAGGTGGGAGGGAACCAACAACTAACTTACTGTGAACAGCGTCCGAGTGACAGTGGGCTGCTGCTGCTGATCTCTCACTGTTTTGAGGTAGTGGTTGACCAGCAGTGAGCAGGGGACCACTAGCTGGAGGGGAAAGAAAGATTTAGGAAGGAAAAAAAGTCAAGCAGTAACAGGCTGGCCAACTAACAGCTCTGCCCTGCTGGTCAAGGACAAGAGTCTAGCTGAACATTTTGCACTGGTGGTGGCTGGTGCCGACTGGTGTGGTGCCCTAGCCCTAAGAAACTGATGATCTTTTCTTAGTCTCCATACTAAACTGAGTTTTTTGTGATCTGGGTTCTAACTTGTGTTGTAGTGTCAGTGGCTCAGTAGGTAGCACACTTGCCTCTGAGGCCAGGAGATGAGAATGCTGTGTGTTCTATCCCCACACCAGGCACTTGGGTTAATATCCAACACTGACACTGCAGTGCAGCATGAGGGGGTGCTGCACTCCTAAGGTGCCATCTTTCAGATGAGATGTTAAACCGAGGTTCCATCTGTCTGTTCTTGTGGTAGTTCAGGTGGATGCTAAGGATCCCATGGCACTTCTCAAAAAGAGTAGGGGAAGTTTCCACGGCGTCCTGGCCAAATTTCTTCCATTCACTAAAAATACCACCAACAGCTTGGTCTGGTTCAAGGTCAGTTGGCATTCATCTGTATCCCCCTCCCCCGGGTCATGCCTGAAAATAGGCAGAATTTGTCTAGTGCACCTACCTGGTCAACAAAAACTAAATAAATAAAAACTAAAAACTTCTGGGCTGGCTAAATTAAAAAAAAAATTAAAAAATTCCAAAACAGCATTATAAGGTTACATTTTAAAGGGCTGGGCTGGGCTGGGCTGGGCTGGGCTGCTTTGTCTATCTGAAGGGTTGGTTGCAGTGTTGCCTCCTTGGGTTGGGCTCTTATTCTCAGCAAGTGGACTGACAGGGAATGTGGCTAGGCAGCCTGGGGGATTTTGTTGAAGGGATAGTGGAAGGAAATAATAAAAAAAGAACACAGAACATGGGTGCATTGAGAGGTGCCAGTGTCAGCTGCTGTCTGGGCAGGCTTCAGCCTCTCAGGGGCTGATTGAGGAGGTATTTTGTCAAATCTTTGAGTGAGGAGGGACAAATAAACATTTAGAGAAAGTCTGGAAAAAAAACAGCCCCTTGCAGGAATATTTCTTGTAAAAAAAATACAGAAACAAACTCGGATAACAGTGTTGTATTGAAGATCTCAGTGTCTGCTGGGCTATCAGCAAGTGCTGGAGGTGTTGAGCAGGGTGGATTTTGGTGACCATTTCTCAGTGAGGAGGGCAGAAACATTTAAGAAAGCAACAAAAAAGCCTTTTGCAGGGATCTTTTGAAAACAATACTGAAACAAAAATTCCGATAATAGGACTGCTTTGAGGGCCACAGTGTCAGCTGGCTAGGCTCTCAGCTAGTGCTGAAGGGACCAAGTGGAGGGTTTTGGCGAGCCTTACATTGAAAGGAATGGAATCACTGAAACAAAAATAAAACAAAAAAATAGGCTTCCAAGGATCTCTTGTAGAAGAAAGTAAATAAAAAAAAAACTCAAGTGTCAGTTTGGATCTATACAAGACTAAGTGCAGGAGAGGGGGTTGACAGCTTTAACCAGGGTAGAGAAGAAAAGTTGTGACCTTTTCACTATCTTATTATTCCTGTAACTCAACGTTACATGGATATCTGTATAGCTATGTCTATGAGGAGAAAATTGTCTTGTGCAGAGTTTCACAAGGCCAGATCATGACAATTATTGGAACAGTCTGCGCATAGTAGCAGGACAATATCTGATTTCTTCAAAAGCGAAACTTCATGCCTCTCCATTGAGGAGAAAGTGCAACCTAGATTATGTGAGTCACTTTCAGGGGAGAAACAATACAAAACAGTTACTGAACAACTGCAACCCATATTGCCGTCCTGCTCTGAGGACAGTGAAAGAAGAACTGCTCTTCTGGAAGTGCTACAACCCTCTGGTGAACAACAAAACATGGCAGATGTAGTACTGTCTCCATCACCTATGCAGTCATCATTGTCCAAGTCCACTGAGCGTAATGAAAGTACTGAATGTCAGACCACAGACGCTGATTCATCGTCTGTGACCAGCCATTTGCCTGATTGTTGGACAGCTGATCAGGGTGAGTATTTCAAGAATGCACACAAGTGGTTGTTCATCCTCAACAAGAAGCTCGGCTGCTCAACCTGCAAGGAAGTAATCCTGGTTTTTGATGTCTCATTTGCCAAGGAATGTGCTGCTGGTGAAATCTCACCATATGGCACAGACAAAGCAAGACAGCTACTCTCGCTCCAAAAAAAAGTTTCAAAACATGAGAAGTCACTAGGACACCAAAATGCTAATGAACTCTTAAAGAAACGTAATGAAAAGTTATTGAGAAGGTTGCTGAAAGGTTGACAAGTGAACACCTGGAAGCTACTGCACAAGTCAGGAGAACAGCATATTATGTAGCCAAGGAGAACCATCCATTTACTGACCATCCAAAACTATTTGAGCGCCAAACACTAAATGGAGCTTCTGTTGGCTCATATCTGCAGTCTAACGTAACCTGTTCTGAAATGACTGACACAATTTCTGAAGAAATGAGGGAACCTAATGAGCTACATAGTATAGACCGGATGCCCCATATCGGTTCAGGCTGATGAAAGTACAATGGTCAGCAACAGATCGACTTTGATCATTTACATACGTGTATACATGGAAGAAGAATCAACGCACGTTATGTTTTTTCTTCAACTGATACAGTTGTCTGACACAACTGCACAGGGAATTCATGATGTGCGCTTATCCACATTGTCACGATATAGCTTTGGGGCCTAAGGACAATGTGGGTGTGTCTAGCATGTGATGGTGCAAGTGTGATGCTCAGTAAGAGAGGGAGCCTTGGAGCATTGCTACTCCTCAAATATCCTAATCTCTTTGTGTGGCACTGCATCAATCATCGAGTGGAACTTTCAGATGCTGATGCCATTGACTGCTACAATGCTGTGAATCACTTCAAAATATTTCTAGATAAATTGTATTCATTTTACAGCTATTCACCTAAGAACACACGAGAACTAGAAGTGACTGCTGAGGCTCTCTCCACTCAAGTAGCTAAAACTTGGTAGGTTTTTGCCAACGCGGTGGGTTGCTAGTAGCTACCATGCTGTGTATGCTGTATGGAAGTCCTCCACTGCACTAAGTCAACATTTGAAATCAGTTTGTGACGATGCTAAGAGAAGCTCCAACAGTAAGTGGTCTGCTGAACAAGATGAGATCCACTACCTTCATCCTCTACACGGGCATAATGCTGGATGCTCTTGGTGTATTATGGTTCTTGTCAGAATGTCTACAGAATAAGGGCGTGACAGTGTTTGATGCTGACAGATACATTAAATGTTGCATACAGATATTCAACAAGATGATGGACCAGCCTGGTATGTACTCAACAGAAGTTGCAGATGCGGTTAAATGCAAGGAGTTCCATGGTGTCTTATTGGTAGATGATGGGGGAGCAATGTCATTTGTCATAAACAACTCTACCAGGCCTTGACTGACATGATGGCAACAAGACTGACATCAGAGAAAGTATTAGTGAAGTGTGTTGCTATGCTCCAGCCTGACTCATGGCCTGAGGATGTAGAGGTTGGCTTTGGAGAAGTGGAGTCATGGACAGTGATGAATAGATTCAGACACCTAGAGCAACTTCCAGAATGAAATGCTGTAAGGAGGGACTTTGATGACTTCGTATCATTCAGAGGTCGCAGGAAGGGACAGTTCCTATGTAAGTTGCTGTCTGTAACATGATCCCCGTGAGCATGGCAGACTGTAAGCAAGGTTTCAGGACAATAAACATTATTGCTAGCCCAGTCCATAACAAACTGACTGTTGAGCATCTGTTTAACTTGATGTTTATTAATCTCATTGGCCCACCAGTGACTGAATTTGATGCCATCAAATATGCCAAAAAGTGGTTTAGAATGCGTCAATCTGCCATAAACCAGCACAAGAGGGATAGAGAATCTGCCAGTGATCCACATGTCTGCCTGTTTAAATACATGATGCAATAGTATACACGCTGTCTTTACTGAGACTTGCAAAATACTGTATGTTATGCAGTGCCATAAGCTGAGTATCCAGACTTCCAGCTAGAAGTCATGTCACCCAAGTGCATCATCTGACTTTACTGAGTTTTAAGCACACCACAACTGCACGACACAGCTGCATACCGTTGGAGTGTCTCTTATGTCTACATTTAAAAAGAAATATCTTGCAGGATAAAAACCTGTAGGGGAAGAAGACGGGAGTGACTTTTCATGCAATGCAAACATTGATGCTTTGTTTCATTCTATTGCCTTTTAGTAGGCTGTTATTAATCTGTTCCACAGGCTGCTGAAAGCCCCCAAAATTCATCATTTGGCATCATTTTCAAAAACGTTTTGGGGGGGCATGTCCCCAGGACCCCCATAGAGAAGTCAGGATTTGATGCCCACCCATCCTCCAGACTTTCTGGTTGCATGACACCCTATCATGCTGGTGCCCTTATTTTTACCTGTACTTAAAAAAAAATATCTTAACAGGACGAAAAGGAGGAGAGGGCCAGGAGTGACTTTTACAATTAATCATGCAATACATACATTGCTTTCTACTGTGCCTCAGCATTCTGCTGTGCTGATTTTAGTAGGCTGTTATGAAACTGCTCCACAGCCTGCTAAAAGCCACAAAAATGCATAATTTGGCATCAGTTTTTACAAACGTTTCCGGGAGGCATGCCCCCGCGTTCCCTACAAAGTTAGGATTTTGTGCCCTCCAAACTTCCTGGTTCCATGACACTCTGTCATGCTGGCACTCTTTCTTTTACCTGTAGTACCCTAAAAATAAATAACTTAACAGAACAAAAACTTGTAGGAAATGGTCAGGAGCGACTTTTACAATTAATCAGACAAAACAAACATTGTTGTTTACTATACCAGTCTCAGCATCCTGCTGTCTTTTAGTAGACTGTTATGAATCTGCTTAACAACCTGCTAAATGACATCAAAAGGCACCATTTGGCATCAGTTTTAAAAAAATTTCCGGGGGCATGCCCCTAGACCCATCTAAAGAGGTTAGGAATTTGTGCACCATGGTGTTCCTCTGCTTATAGAGTTCCCCCTGTTTTTAATGTCTGCTTTAACCATTGCTTAAAAAGCTGGTAACTGTAAATCTATCCCTGCTAATTGAGGGAGTTGGAATAAAACTGAATAGGATGAAACATCTGACCATCTCCCTAGCAGGGAAATTAGAGCTATTTAAAATGATAGCACCTAAGGCAGCACACATGCTAACTCATCTGCCTATCACAATACCTAACAAGTGGCTTGTTATACTGAATAATATGATAGTTTTTTTTTGTGGGATGGGAAACCACCTAGGTACAGTAGAGCCAAATTGTGCTGTCACTGATCCCTGGATAGATGGGGGTTGCCATGGTCCCAGAAGCACCACCTGTAATATCTTGCATCACAAATATTACAATGGTTTAATACATATACTCATAGCACTCCACAATGGCTTCAGATGAAGCGGAACTTGGCAGGAAATCTCCTTGCTGCCATCTATTTATATAATAAAGTCTCCCCATCACCTAACAGACCACCCCACTATAGCTGCATCTAGGGAATCCTAGTTTTATGTACATAAGGCCATGCGCACAACACCCCCCCCCTTCCACTTTGACCCATATTCTGCACAGGAGGCTCCTCCCCCATATTTGGCAGTCATGAGTTCAGTGTGGTATCTAACAGGTCAAATATTTGACTATTCCTGATACTAAACATCCAGACTCCTTCTCTTCTATCCAAAGCAAATATCAGTTACCAAAGCAAGACTTCTGGAGGTGTCCACAGATCCACATTATGCTGGAATCACAACCAGGCAGTTTCTCAGATGATCTCAGTTCAGTGTCCACCTCCCTAATCATAGCTGGGAACAAACTCAGAAGCAGAAAGGCCAGTTTCATGTACAAAAGCCTCCCGGATGCACAATCAAACCAATCATTACTAGCTAGGGTGGCCTGGGAGTCTAAATTGAATATCTCCTTATCAGAGGAGGCACGGTCAGTCTGTCCCTTCTAGCTCACAAAGCCTGTAAAGATGACTGATGTTGGCTAATATAAAACAAGATACAACTCAGGTGGTACTGTATCCCTACTGCCATTCACAGGATGCGCTTGATATCTGCAGAAGAGCTGTTGAAGACAGCCCATCTAACACACATTCTATGGAAATGACCTCATATACAGGACTACTGGGCAGGCATCAGGATGATATGTGAGGATATTGTTGGACTCATGGTTCTGCTAGGTATCACTATGCCTTTAGTTGGCCTTACATCTCCCAGCTTACACAAATACTCCTCAATAGAACAGTGGTTGGTAGCTGTAGGCAACTCCTGCTAAGAGGCTGTTGCTTTGTAAATGGAGAACTCCTGATGTTCCAGTTGTGACAGTGGCTGAATGCAGTAGGGAAATTGCCACTCTGTAACTATTAATGAGCAAAACTGCAGACACACTACAAGCCTATCATGACAGGTAGAGGGTCCTTATCTAAAATGGGGCTATATCCGTCTCCCAAAGAGATATGAAGGTGGCAGCAGACCCTGAGGGGGCAGCTTTCTCTAGCAATTAGAAGAGTAAAAATAACAAGCATTTGTCAATGCTGAATGTTTGCTTGCTGGCATTGGCATTGGTAGTGTAGGACTTACAGAGCTGCATAATAGGAATGGCAGTGAAGTATTGAACTGAAGCCAACCCCACCACCACCCTGCAGAGGCTGACAGGCATTGGGGTGTGCCTTTGGGTCATCAGGCATAATGGCCACACCATTCACCACACCCTACCCTGCCGACACCGGCAAGTGTCACGGTGTACCTTGGGGTCTCTGTCCCTTATGCGCACCCCATTCCATCAGGAAATACGGTGAGATGGGTGTGGTGTAGGAGAATGGGGTGAACTTTGGGGCCAAAGAGTCCAAGGCACACCTCGATGCCTCTCACTGGCTGCAGGGTGTGAAATGGTACGAGCATTACAGGTGAGAATCCCAAGTCACACCCCTGATGCCTGTCATTCTCTACAGGGTGGGGCGTTATGGTCGGAAACCCTAACGCCTCAGGCGTTTGTTGGTATTTTCACTCCAAATTTTCAACATGTTTTTTTTGTGACCCCCACCTCATGAACAGTGGCAATATCAGTTTGTTAGCCGAAAGCTGCTTTTGTACAGCGACTACGGCATTTAGCACCACAGGTGCAAAAACACATTCCGAACAGGTTGTGAAAAATGACAGCTGTACTGTTCATAGGGAAGTGTAAAAAATGGCAATGTTGAAAATCTGCAGTAAAAATATTAAAAAAACTGGTGAAGTCACGAGCGTGCATAGAAACTGTGCAACGCACAACCGTAATGTAATTAGTTTGGGGATTTTTTACAGCAGATTGGCAACACAGGCATTTTGGGACCTCCGATCATGAACAGTGTCACTGTGATTTTCTTTATCTGTCCCAAACAATGATTTCCCACAGTGACCACGCATTTCTGCACTGAAAGTGTGAAAACACATTTCGGCCATGTTGTAAAAATGACAGCTGTACTGTTCATAAGGAAGTGTGGAAAAATGCCACTGGTGAAAACCTGGACTGAAAATATTACAAATTCATGAACTTACGAGAGTGCGTGAAAACTGCGCAATGCTCACTTGTAACACAGTCATTTTATTGACTTCTGTCACCAAATTTGCAACATAGCCATTTTAAGACCTCTGCTCATGAACAGTGTCACTGTGATTTTCTTAATCTGTCCCAAACATTGCTTTCGTACACCGACTGCACCATTGTGCGCTACATGTGCGGAAACACATTTTGGGCACGATGTGAAAAATAACAGCTGTACTGCTCATAAGGAGGTGTGGTAAAATGGCAATGTTGAAAATCTGGAGTGCAAATATTAAAAATTTGTGAACTTACGAGCATGCGTAGGAACTGCACAATGCACGCTCGAAAAACAGTCATTTTTAGGAAATGTTTCACCAAATTTGTAACATAGGCTTTTTGAGAGCCCACCTTATGAACGCTGGCACTGTTGTTTCATTAATCAGTCCCAAAAGGTGATTTCACACAGTGACTGTGAAATCACCCTTTGGGCCCGATTAATTCCATGACAGTTCAAGAATTCATGAGGAGGTGTCCCAAAAACCCCGTGTTGAAAATGTTGTGCCAAAATTCCAAAAAATGCCTGAGATATGCATTAAAGTTGAAAAAACCCTATTTATTGCATTGTACAGCTTACCGGCATTTCCTCAGTTCACGGTCGGCTTTGAAGAGTGCAGACGTGTTCCTGGTCCACCGAAGATCATCGCGCCGAGCTCCGGAGGTAAGTATGGGGTGAGATGGGGGTGTGGGGAGGTAGGGTGCATAGAGGGTGAGTGCGGGTGGGCAGGGAGACCGCCGAGGGAACGTGTTTTTGTTTACAGGTTCTGTTTTTTGTAGGAAGACATTGCGGGACATTTGCCATGCTGGGGTGGGCTCCCAGCATGGCAGCTGGAAGGCTGTTTGGGGCTGCTAGAGCCAACGGAGGATTGGGCACCCCCATCGGCCATAACAAGTTTTGCCAAGCTGGGGTGGGCTCCCAGAGTGGCACCTGGAAAGCTTTTTGGGGGAGGTGGAGCCGAAGAGGGATTGGGCACCCCCATCAGCCACACAGTGTGTGCGTGGGGGGGGAGCGCATGAGCACGCAATATGCGTGCGAGTGGAGGGGGGAGTGTTGCTCACTGAAGCGAGCTCTCCCTTTCAACTGTACAGCACTGCATTTTCAACTGCTGTCATAGACAGCTGCAGCATTCACTGGAGAACTGCGGCTGCGCCTGCAAACACACTGACTGAATTAGAAGACGGGTGCCACACCTCCGAAAAGTTGGATGATGGCACTATGTTTCTTGCACATGCGTGCAAGCATACATAAAAATGAAATGATGGCAGACACTTACTTCTGGTAATCTACACTCTCTGTGGATCAGCTATATTTAAAGAATGTCTACAATACCTATAGACCTCAGCCAAGTTGTAGTTTCTGTGTGGTTGTGTGCATTGTTAGTTGTATTGGGATGAACTTGTATGTTTAAGTAATTCATTTTTCAGTTTCTACAGTAACTCTTTCACATGTATCAGAATATATTTCATGTTGTAGTTTCTCTTTGAAAATTTTCAATAAAGCGATTAACTGAAAAAAGAAAGTACTAGGTTTACAGGGCCAACAGAGTATTGATCACCAAACATTACTGGCATAGGGGGAAAGCAGTGATACTGATATACTGAAGGGATTTTGTCTAACGAAGGCAAAGTTGAGACAGGACATGATCACTATGTTCTGAATACTTTTTTAATTTTTTTTTATTTTACTCTTTTTCCTGCACACGGTCGCCAGTACATCTGCCCAGTCATGGACCCTTGAGCTCCCACTTCCATATTGGTCACAGCTCCCCCAGCACCCCCTGGCTTTCTCCCCAAGGTGGGGTTGCGGTACCAAGGCTAATGCTGCAATCGTGGGACTGGATCAGGGGGCTGGCCTGGAAGCTAATGAGAGCCAAGGGCAGGCTTCGCTCATGGCAGCCATAAGCATGTTTTTTTAGGTATATTCCCCCGGGGCGGTGATGTGCAATGACACTTGTGTCTGCCCCGCCCCATCTGAAACTAGGTTCTGGCAGCTTGTGATACCCCCGGCCTCTGCCAGGAGTCTCTAAGCACCAGACAAGCACCTGACCCTCCCCCCGGAGAAGGAGAGCAGCCTAGCAGGTGCTCTATTCTTCTCCCCACGGCCGTCCCTCTGGTTCCCCAGGTCTGTTCCCGAATCCAGGTCCCTGGCATCTCAAGCGGAAAACCGGCATGTTCTGAATACTTACAGATATAGATAGGGTAGAGCTGACACAGATGTTTGAGCTAAGTGCAAGCAGAACTACATCACAATTCACATTAAACTGTCACACCAATGAGTTAATTTCACATTGTTTATATAGTTGCTAATGCACTAGCAACTCACATTGTATTGCTTTTTTTAACACTTAACCAGCTCAAAAGCAACTTTTATTAAATGTGTTTGCAACTCATCTGGAATGCATTTGCAGTTTGTCACAAGACATTGCAAAAACTGAGTTGTAACTCTTAGGCAATAGTTTCTGCAAGGCTTTGTGCTGGATTCGGCAACACTTACAGTATGCAACTTATAAATGCTGAAGCAACTTATTGGTGTACCAGTTTAATGTGACTTGTACTGTAGAGGGCATACACCAAGCTGGGGGGGCAGGACAAGAGAAAACATCAGAAAGCATTACTTCACAGACAGGATGATCTGCGTATAAAACAGTCTACCAATGAAGTTGTGGATGACTGCATCATTTAGGTTTTCAAAACACGACTAGACAAAATTCAGAGGAAAAACTCCATCAAGAGTTATACTGCATGAGTAGGGTATACTGCATGAGCAGGGATAACATTCCAGCAGTTAAGCTTAGATATGTGCTGTTAATATATGGCCCCGTGTCCTTTCTGCCATTACATTACCATGTTACTATGGTGGTCTACATCGTACCACCAGATTACAGAGCATACAGCACATGACAAAGACTTTGCACACTTTTAACCTAATGCCTACATGATGCATTGACTTGTCTCTGTCCAGGCACATAAACTATTTTCAGGAAAGCCAAATGTTTATTCAGACACTGTCCTAGTTCAGTGGTAAACACACTTTACCCCTATACCACAAACTGCTCAAATTTAGGTACAGAGTAAAGATGGAACATCATACTGATTGTACTGCATTTGAAGACAACCAGTATGTAACCAATGAGACCTGACAGGGTGTGAGTTTTAGAGGAAAATAAAAAGTGACAGACTTCACTTTGATCACTTATTCTTTGTACACCAACTTTTTATTTCCTCTCCTTGTTTGGCATTTTTGTTTTATGGTTAATTTTTCCATTTCTATTTTTCCCTGCTTTGTCAATGCTGCCTCACCATGACAGTGTGAGCCACAGATTTTCTTATTCCCCACTTTACGTTACCAGGCAAAATTATCTAAGGCACACTGCATTTCTCACTCAGACACTCACTGATACTTCTTTTTCTTCATTGCATTTAGTCAGTGCACATGAAAATTGCCTTCTCCATACTACCCAGAGCTACATTTACCTCTGCTGCTGTTTCTCTTTTTTGGTTTCATATTGTGTCATTCAGCTGTGTACCATCTAAGCTGGAATGTTACCTCTGTTTCCAGGTGAAGAAACCAGGGGCCTAGTGTTCCTCAGAGTAGCCACCTGCTGACTTTTCCACGACCTTAGCATGTGCTTCCATGGCATTACCTCACACCCTGTTGTGTGTTATTGCTTACTTACAATTTACAGTGTGATCCTGTGGCAATTTTATATCACACTTCCCAGGTGGCTGACGGCATCCAGCTGCACTTCATGCCTTGTAACCCACCTGGGGAATGCATCAATTTAGCCTTCCTGCACACCCTCCCATGTGCCTTCTCAGAGGTGCTGCCTGTCCATGGCAAAGGAGAAGGGAGGGACATCCACATCATTAAATTCAACAAATGGCTGAAGAAATAGTGCAGAGAGGTGGGGTATGGCTTCACTGGGGACTGGAACTTCACCTGGAGGGATGAAGGACTATATTCTCTAGATGGCCTGCATCTATCCAGGGGGGCAAAGATATCCTCTCTGAGAAGTTTAAATGCATCATTAGTGATCATTTAAACTTGCCAAGGGGGGAGGCATAGACATTCAAGGGGATTATTATAGCCCCCCCCACAGGATATAACTGAAAGCAGTGAGGACCCAATAACTAGCTTAAGCATGGTAAGGAAAGCAAATAGTAGGTTATGCTATTTAACTGTTATGAGATGTGCAGGTTTGAATGAATCAGATTTGGTTTATTATTTTACTACAGTGGTTGGCATAGTGGCATCACAAAAAGTGAATCTGAAGATTTGGAAAGAGTACAAAAATGGGTAGTAAGAGTAATTGCTGGGTGGGATGTGAGTTATCGGGACGCCTTGATTAAATGTGGACTTGATAGGTTAGATACTAGAAGAGAAAAAATGACTAAAGAGTTTTTTTAAAAAATGTATGAGCCTGACCATAAATTGCATTGTTTACTTGTATCGAGTAATATGTCTGACTATAACTTGTGAAGTAAGGAGATGTGGGAAAAACCTGAGGGAAGAACTCAGACTTACAGTAACTCTTCGTCTGTGCAATATTTGAATGTGTTGAAATGAATGTTGTATTTTTTTATTCTTTTCTTCTTGTAAAATTGTATAATTTCATGTTTTGGATCTACTGTATGTAAATGTTTATCTTTTTATGCTGTATAGAACTTCAACCTGTACTTTTCTGCCTGGCTGCAATATTAAGTAACAAATTATTAACCAGCTGAAGTAATATCTAACCGTAAAACTACCGTGGTTACAATGGGGGAAGAGAGCAGAAGGTATATCATTAATGTGGTGCAAGACAAAGATCAATAAGCAAGGAACATTAAGAGGGTACGCAGAGTAGAAGGTCATGTGCACAAATGCCCGTAGTCTGGGAAACAAAATCCCAGACCTAATGGCACTGATGGCAGACATAAACCTGGACATTGTGGCTATTATGAAGATGGAAGCATGCTGTCAGAGCAACATCACAATCCTGACACCCACACAGCAACAGCCAGAATCCTGACCACTGCAAGAGCAACCCACCACAGCTGCTGACATGCCCCCCACAGTGGCAGCACCACCATGGCCATTGTGCACCATGCACCTGGCCCCTGCCCAACTGTGGTGCTCCATGTGAACTGTATGGGCATCCATTCGCTCTGTGTCTGCTGCCCTCGGGCATCCCCGGTCCTGGCATTGCAGTAATGCCACAAACCCACTGCCCCTGTTGTGTCTAGTGGTACCCCCACCCACGACCTGATTTGTCGCTACGCTGTCCATCGGGTCTGTTGTGGCTGGGGGGGCATGGTGACCGGTCCAGTGCTGTAGCATCGGTGTCATAGGCTGTCTGTGCCAGTGTGTTATGTCTGTGCTGTGTGCCCCATAGTCCGTTGGTGTAGCTGTTGCGGCTGCTAAGTCAGGTCAGATTGGGGTGCATTGGGTTCATCTGTGGCAGTTTCCAGGTGTCACTGTGGAGGCTGTCAGCATTATCGCCACTGCCATGCTGTGGTGATTCCTATGGAGACATGGTATGCAGGAAACCATGACTGGGATGCAGCCATTCCAGGGTATACATGTTTTAGAAAGGATAGGGAAGGGAAAAGGGGAGGAAGGGTTGCTAAGTCTGTGAAGGAAGGGATTAAAGCTATGGAAGCTCAGAGATCCAGGGAAGAAGTAGAAGCATTGTGGATCACTCTGGAGTTGGGGAACAAAACAGCCATCCGTGCTGGAGTAGTTTACAGGCCTCCCATGCAGGGGGTTGATATAGATCTAGTATTAGTGGAGGCCATCCATAATATGGAGACCAAAGGGGACTTCAACATGCCAGATGCAGATTGGAATACCCAGACTGTGAGTACATCAAGGAGCAGGGACCTCATGTATGCCATGTATGGGGCAAACCTAAGGCAGCTTATGGTTGAGCCCACCAGAGAGGGGGCTGCACTGGACTTAGTGCTGACAAATGGGGACAGAATCATGAATGTTGAGGTGGGAAGTCCCCTTGGTACCAGTGACCACAGAACCGTGTGGTTTAGAGTCAACACATTGGCAGAGGAAAGCCATACAAAGATTAAGGTCCTAGATTTCCGGAAGGACAACTTCGTGGAGATGGGGGAACAGCTCATAATTGCCCTGACAGCAGAATGTATGGGGGAGGGGTAGAAGAACAGTGGGTTAGGCTCAAGAGATCCATAGCAGGAGTGACAAATCAATGTGTCCGACTGCTTAGCAAAAGCAAAAGAAAAAAGTAGTCACTGTGGTTCTCTAAGTCAGTAGCCAAGAAAGTATGAAAAAAAGTAAGGCATTCAGGAAACACAAAGAGGCACAGAAAGAAGAAGACAGAGTGAAATATCTGGAGAAGCAGAGAGAGAATGGGAAAGCTGTCAGAGTGGCTAAGGCAAGAACAGAGGAATGAACAGCACAGGCTATTAAGAAGGGAGACAAGACCTTCTTCCATTGTATTAGCAAGAGGAAGAAGACCAGAAATGGTATTGTTAGGCTAGAGAAGGGACAGGGTGGGTGGGTGGAGGATGACCTTGAAAAAACTGAGATACTGAACAAGTATTGTTGCTCAGTATTTATCAAGGAAGAGGCCGGGGGGCAAAGACTCACAAGAAAAGGTTTACAGGGGAGGAGAGGTGGACACCAGCCCATTTATGACAGATAGAGTCTTGGAGGAACTAGGGAAAGTAAAGACAAACAAGGCAATGTGGCCAGATGGGATTCACCCTAGAGTTTTGAAGGAACTCAGGGAAGTCCTAGCAGGACAGCTGATGACTCTTTTCAACCAGTCACTAGAGACGGGGGAGGTATCTGGGGACTGAAGGAGGGCAGAAGTGGTCCCTCTGCACAAGAGTGGAACTAGGGAGGAGGCAGGCAATTATAGACCTGTAAGCCTGACCTTAGTGGTGGGGAAGCTGATGGAGTCCCTGCTTAAGGAGAGGGTAGCGAAGTTCCTGGCATCAAGCGGTGCAAAGGACCCAAGGCAGCATGGATTCACTGAGGGACGGTCCTGTCAGACTAATCTTATCGATTTCTTTGACTGGGTGATCAGGATGGTGGATCAGGGAGGAGTGGTGGATGTGGCCTACCTGGATTTCAGCAAGGCCTTCTACACCATTCTGCATAGAAGGTTGCTTAACAAATTGGGGAATCTGGGTGTGGGCTTTAAAGTGGTAAAATGGATTGGAAATTGGCTAAAAAGCAGGACCCAGAGGGTGGTAGTAAATGGCATAAAATCAGAAGAGGGTGAGGTGATCGGTGGGATGCCACAGGGATCGGTGCTGGGTCCAGTCCTATTCAATGTCTTCATAAGTGACATTGCAGAGGCACTGGAGGGGAAAGTATGCCTGTTCACAGATGACACCAAGACCTGCAACAGAGTCGACACACAGAAGGGGCTAGATAAAATGAGAAATGACCTAAGACTACTTGAGGAATGGACAAGGATTTGGCAGTTGGGTTTCAATGCTAAGAAGTGTAAAATAATGCACTTGGGACACAGAATCCCAAGAGAGGAATACAGGATGGAGGGGCAGGATCTAGTCACCACAAGTCAGGAGAGTGACCTGGGGGTTATCATATCCGATGAATTGAAGTCAGCCAAACAATGCAAAAAAGCAGTGGGAAAGGCAAACAGAATGCTGAGATGCATAGGAAGGGGCATAACCAGAAGGAGGAGTGAAGTGGTGATGCCACTGTATAGATCACTGGTGAGGCCTCATCTGGAATACTGTGTCCAATTTTTCTGGAGACCGCATCTCAGGAAGGACATAGATAGAATGGAAGCAGTCTAGAGAAAAGCAACAAAAATGATACATGCACTGCACCACAAGCCTTATGACAAAAGACTCAAGGAACTTAACATCTATTCACTGGAAGAGAGAGAAGAGAAAGAAGGGATACGATAGAGACTTTCAAATACCTTAGAGGAATAAACTGGGTACAGGAGGGGAGCATATTTCGGAGATGAAAGTGCACAAGAACTAAAAGTCCAACATGAGACTGAAGGAAGGGAGGCTTGGGGGAATGCTAGGAAGTATTTTTTCACAAATAGGGTGGCGGATCCATGGAACAGCCTACCAACGGAGGTGTTGGAAGTGAAAACAGTATGGGGATTCAAAAGTGCATGGAATAAGCATAAAGGCACCCTGCTCTGCAGCAGAACAGGGGAGCAGCAGTCCAGATAAGGGTAGGGATTGCCAAACCAAGTTGGGAAATGGGCAAACCAGGTGGAACGGTTAGTCCTTATCTGCTGTCATATTCTATGTTTCTATGTGGCATTGATCACTTACAGTTTATAATGTAATCGCATGCAAATTATATACCACACTTCCCAGGTGGTTGAAGGCACCCAGCTGCACCTTGTGCCTTACAACCCACCTGGGGCATGCATGCAGCAGTTTAGTATTGCCACTCATCTTGTTGTGTGTTATTACTTACTTACAATTTACAATGTGATCATACGGAAATTTTATATTGCACTTCCCAGGTGGTTGAAGGCACTTGACTAAGCCTCATGCCTCACAACCCACTTGAAGCATGCAGCAATTCAGCATTGCTGCACTCCCTGCCATGTGTTATTGCTTACTTACAACTTACAATGTGATCCTGTGAGAATCAAATACTGCACTTTCCAGGTGGTGTGCAAGTGTACGTGTGTATCCATGGCTTCAGAAGCACTGGACCATGATGATGGATGTCTCCTGTGTCATGTGGGAAGAGCTGTATGTTGTTTGACTTAGATGATAATGAATGTCTGTGGTTGATTGTGTTGCCTTGCCCCCTTTGGCTGCTTGGGGGGAATGCAGAGTTAGTGTTAAAAACCTTAACATCACATTTCCATACTTTTGTTGCTGTAATAGCAACACAAACTGATGCATTAAAGCAGCAGTGCAACGAAAACAGTTTTTCTAAAAAGCCAGTTTTCTGCTATGGTTATGGAAGATAGTGGCAGAACTGTTGATTTGGTTTTTCTGGATGCTTCCTATGCTGTGTACAGTACATTTGTATTTTTGCCTGAATTCTTACCCTCCTCAGGTCCTCTACATTATTTCAATGCAAAAACGAGGCAGCCATCTTTTTTTTTTTTGAGAAATAATCATTTTAAAACTTTCATAAAACTCTTATATGATAACAGAAGTTGAAAATTTCACCACCAAAATAAACTGGAAGACAACTGGCATCAATTAGGAAGAAAAAAATGGTGGAGTCAAATTTTTGCCCATTTTCATTGCACTACTGCTTTAATGGATTTTTTATGCAAAGAATATACTGTATAAGGGATATACTACCCCAACCCACTGGAGATATTGCTGATATTTTTTGTTTAAGTGCTGATTGGCCCAATGACGTCATGAGTGGCGAAGCCACAAGTGATGTCATCAGGTCAATCAGCATGAGAATCAAAAATATCAACAATATTTCCAGTGGGGGAGGGGGTAGCATATTCTATTTATACCTTACCTCCAAAAAAAGTGAAAAAAAAATGACATTTCCTGCCATTTTTTCCTGTTTGTAAAACATCTAAAAAAAATATCTATAAATGAAACACTACTCATTTGGTAGATATTTTTGTGCTGAACAACTGTTGTGCTCCAAGTAACATTCTATCATTTGTCCTTCTAAAGTTAATTGCATTTGTTTGTTGCATAAAGTAAAAAACAATTTAATTTTCTGCTGTTTTTGCTAATTATAAAAAACTAAAAGGTATATATAAATGAAACACCACTCATTTTGTAGATATTTTTTGTGCTGAACAAATGTCGTGCTCACAGTACCATGCTATCATTTTTTGTTTTAAAGTTATTTACATTTGTTTGTTGAAAAGTAAACAAAAATTACATTTTCCACTGTCTTTTTACTAATTAGACAAAAACTAGAAGATATTTGCAACTAAAAAAACACTCACTTTCTGGATATTTTTGTGCTGAACAACTTTTGTGCTCACAGTACCATGCTATCGTTTTTCATTTTAAAATAATTCACATTTGAATATGGTTAGTTCAGCTAGTATACATCTGCAGAGCTGGCCATTGAGAGAGAGAGAGAGAGAGACAGAGAGAAGCGCACACACTCACACGCACACATATGGATGGATTCTCTATTTGTGTGTGTGTGTGTGTGTGTGTGTGTGTGTGTCTCTCTCTCTCTCTCTCTAGGCATCTTTACACACAGTGATCTGTATCACAACAAGCAATACAGATCAACTGCAACATTACCTTTCTGGCTTGTACAGGCAATCCATTCTGCAAGAGAAACAAATATTGGCTGATTCTGCATTTCCTGCTTTCCTGGGTTCACAGAGTTTTGTTCTGTTCTAGCTGTCCATGTACTAGCACTCTCCTACTCATTTCTGTCCCAGAACAACAGGGAATCCTGTGCTCTCCTGTCTGTTGCAGAGCAGATCGCCTGTAGACATCACAAAGAGAATAAGATTACAGTTGATCTGTACCGCTCGTTCCAATACATATCAAAGCATGTAAAGGCGATCCACTCTACAACAGATCGAGTGGAACAAAGTGACGTCATGGAACAAGCGCTCCGTGTAAAAGCACATTCTCTCTCTCTCTACACAGAGTCAGACAGATCTGTTATCTGCTTGGACCAGTTTAACCCTTAGGCTGCTGATAGAATGGAGTGTGAAGCATTTAAGTAAATTAAAATAACCATTCCATCATGAAGAATTTTAGGCAGTATTGCTCAGCATGCGTGTGTGCGTGTCTCTCTCTCTCTCAGACATCGATGGGTTTTCTGTGTTACAGCTGGTGTCTGGAACAGCATAGGGATCTTTCTGGATGATTTAAATTCTTAGCCTGATCATCATAGATCACCTCTGCCTACATGAAAAGAAAGAACTGACCCATGATTGGATTGGCTTTTCCTTTTGCAGTACATGCTGTCTCCACCCAGCAAGCCAAAAGTCATAATCAGCCTGCCTGATGATTGGGGTGGTACTGACTCACCCTTTAAGCACTGCTCTGCATTGGATGGACAGTGTCACACCCTTCAAAAGGCACTATCATAGCAAGATGTTCGCTGCACCCACACCACACATGGTGAACATAAAAAACTAAAAAACAAACTAAAGGTAAACATAATTGCTGTAAATGGATTTAGCTTTTTACTTTAGTAGTATTTAAAGTTAGTGTATCTGGTCTTTGTAACTGTTTGTGAATTAATGTCATAAACCTGTGATTGTTTTGAACAATGGTGTTTTAATTGAAACTAATGTGATTTGGGATGACTAAAAGTTTGTTCCTTATCAAGGCAAGTGGAAGCCTGTTTTGAGGACGTAGAAAGATCATGGCGAACAAAAGGAAAGCAATAGACCTTTATTCTTATCTTCAACTGAAGGCCGTAAAGGCAGCAATTATCACAGAGGTAGTGAAGACCAGTGGCATCATGCCATTATGGCCTGGGGGGCACATGCCCCCCCCAAAAAAATGTTCCCTCAATGCTATCTTGCTAATGAAAGTGAAAATAAAATAAGAAAATCATTTTTAGATTCATGGCTGTTTAAAGACCATGAAATTGCACCTTCATCCCACCCATGCTGGACAGGAAGGGTGGGATCAGCAGCAGCTCTCGCAAGACATTTGCACATTATTGACTGTCTCACAGTGTCATTTATTTTCAAGCTTTCCTGTCATGGCACCATCATCTCAACTCAGATGCACACCCAATAGAGCTGGGCTTCGCGGGGCTGTATTAGAACTAGTCATTGGATGGCCGTAGCCCGTAGGAGCAGAGGACAAATAAGGTCAGTGGAAGATGCCATCGGGGGTAGTAAGATCGTGGCTTGAAGCCTTTCTGCTGAGTGGAGGTTGAGGGATCCAGATCATGCCCTGTGTGAGTGGAGGAAGGAGGGTATCTTTAGGTGCTTGATGGTAGGGCTGATGAGGATGAACTAGTTGGGGCTGTGGAGATTCATGAGCAGTAGAGGAGCTTAAAACAGTGATGAGCTGGAATTTAAGAAAGCAGGCGTACAGCTTTCGTGGATAAAATATTGAACAGACCTTCCCCAATACAACACCTCGAATGAGAGACAGAAACTTTCATCATGAACTCAGGCAAGTCCTCTTTCTGTACATTGTCTTGAGTGGAAGACTTCTCAATTTTGCTTTTGCAAAAATTGGTTTAGGTGTTTCTGTTTTGTAGGTAGTAAATAGGTGGAGTAGGGGCAGGTATTTTTTATTTATATGTGTGTGCTACAGTTGTGTGTGATGAAAGCAGTTTTGTTGATCAACTGTCTCTCTACAAAAATATACAAAAAATGAATAAGGGGGTCCTGTTGGGGTAGGCATGCTTGTGCATCCCCCTTAGGAACCCTGGTGGGATCCCTCAATGTGTGATCATGTTTCCCTGGGCACTAGGTCAAAATGCAGATTAATAGGGCTGTCAAAACTGTGCAAACAAATTGGAAACAGACAATGTAGTGCATCTGCAAAAATGCCGACCTCTACAAATAAAGAAAAAAAGACTTTGAACTGTCTGCAGGGGGCTCTGCCTCATGCACCCCACGTTGTGGAGGGCTTCACCCCCTGCAACCCCCAAACTATAAATAATTGCCTCCGGGGAAAGGCAACCCAGGGACAGCGAGGAACCCCAGGGAGGACTGTATTTGTATTGGGAAGTAGGAACTGACCACAACAAATGGGGTGGAGCAAAGAGGTGGGGGGGGGCAGATCCATTAAAAATAAAAGTCAGGATGGGGAGGAAAAAAATTAAAAATAAAGTCACAGGACCGGGAATCAAACCCTGTTTATCTGCAGATTCCATTGCCTTTTGCTGCTTGTGGCTCTAACCTCTGTGCCACGGCAGTTTCTTGGCAAGGCAGCACACAGGGGGTGCCTTATTATCTTTGTCCCAAGTGAAAAAAGTTACAGGGATAGTGGTAATGTACTTGTGCAATGTGTCACAAACCCACTCAGCAGGTCAGCCCTCTACTCCCAAAGTGCCAACCTCCGAGCGCAGTCTTGTGAACAGTTAACAGAAATAGGGTAACCCTTCTGTCTGTTTTGTGGGTTCAAATCAACCTTTGGTCTCAGTTCTGGAGGGATTCAAACTGTAAACCTCTTGCTAGTGTACCCAATGCACAGGCTCAGATAATTCTGTCTTCGGGGGGCCAGGTATCTTTGCCTACAGGCACCTAACCAGGTGTACAAAATGAACCCTTAAAACTAATAAAGACCTCAGATTACTCTTACCTTTTCCAGTTTGGTATCACCATTCAAACTTATGCACAGTGTCTGCTTTAACCATATATACTTCACTTGTTAAAGATAAGAAATTCAAAGACAGACCAAGTAACTCTAAAAATAGAGTTTTACTAAAATAGATAAAAAAATATGTAAAACATAAAATACAGAACTATATATCACAAGAACCATACTATCTTTTAAAAGAACAAGGTTTTAACAGTGCAATTCCTACTACAGTACTTAGATTTGTCTCTCTCTCTCTAAATACCTGCTTAAAGTGCTCAAAGATGTTTTTTTTGTCAGAGTGTAGATAAAAGTCTCTGAAGGAAAACAGAATACTGTTTAAAAAACTGCCTTGGCCAACCCCTTTGCATGAGGTCACCTAGCTGCTCCTCTGTTTATGAAAAATCATACACCCAGGATATTTTATCATTTTAGAAGGTAAGATAATTAAGGTTACATCAGCAGAAACTCCTTTCCCCATGTGACTTCCCCAATCAAGTCTATAAATTTCCTTTCATCTATAAGCAGTATCCTCTCTCACACAGACATCAAAGCATTTATGACTTTGCACCAGTGTCTCATAATCCTGCACTCTTCCCCTAAACACCATAAAAGTTTATGATTTCCCCTCTTAGCAACTACAGCTATAATTAACTTAGATAAATAGGAGATCCTTTATTAAGGCTTGTTCTAGCCTGTAATTAGCTTCTGGCCTTCCAGGTAACACCTTGTATCTAAAACTTGTGTGTGTGTGTGTGTGTGTGTGTGTGTGTGTGTGTGTGAACTCACATGCTGTCTCAGCATCTCTCATGAGAGACTGTCCATAACACATTTTTTATATTACAAAAAGCATACAGTGATCAGAACCAGCTGTCCAAGTGTCACAATTCCTCCTCACCTAGACTGAATTTAGGGTCTCTATCCCCTGCATGGGATGAGCTTCCCAAATCAGTTCACTCCTCATACACACAAGACAGCCCATCGGAGTTCTGATTTTTGGCTCCAGCCCTATGTAGAATCGTCATATCATACCCTTGCAAAGCACGACTCCATCTTAGCAATCTACCATTGTTCTTTCCCATCTGCATCAGCCAAACCAGGGGGTTGTGGTCAGTCTGCACCACAAAAGGCTGCCCATATAAGTATGGCTCCAACTTCTTTAGGGCCCACACTATGGCAAGACATTCTTTTTCCACAGTACAGTATGCCTGCTCCATGGGAAGTAACTTCCTACTCAGGTACCCTACTGGGTGATCCCTCCCTTGGCTGGATGTCTGACTCAGTACTGCCCCAATAACCATGTCTGAGGTGTCAGTCTGAACTATAAAGGGTTTGCTATAGTCAGGACTTGTCAAAACAGGAGCACTGCACAGTGCCTCCTTTAGTTTGGAAAAGGCTTCCTCACAAGCTGGGCCCCCAGTAATTTTCTTGGGCATCCTTTTCTTTGTCAGGTCATATAGGGGAGCAGCCAGGGCACTGTAATGGGGTACAAATTTCCTGTAGTACCCTGCTGTGCCTAGAAAACTCTTGACCTGCTTCTGTGTTTCTGGTCTGGGCCACGCCTGGATTACCTCTGTTTTTATTTGGTTAGGACGGTGCTGTCCCCAGCCTACTACATGTCCAAGGTATGCCACCTCTCCCATGGCCACCTGGCACTTCTCAGCTTTGACAGTGAGCCCAGCCCTCTGTATCCTGCCCAGCACTTCCTTAAGGTGGGATAGGTGTTCCTCCCAGCTGACACTAAAGATGGCAATCTCATCCAGGTATGCCACAGCGTACTCCTCCACACCATTTAACACCTGGTTCACCAACCTTTTGAAACTGGCCGGGGCGTTCTTCATTCCGAAAGGCATTACTTTAAATTCAAATAAACCTATCACAGTGATGAAGGCTGACCTCTCCCTAGCTCTGTCTGTCAACTCTACCTGCCAATACCCCTTGGTCAGGTCAATGGTCATAAGGTAGGTTGCCTCTCCCAACTTGTCCAGGAGTTCATCCGTCCAGGGCATTGGGTGTGCGTCTGACTTCCTGACTGCATTCAGTCCATGATAGTCTACACAGAAATGAGTAGAGCCATCTGGCTTAGGCACAGGGACTAGGGGTGAGGCCCAGGGGCTGTGGGATCTCTGGATTACCCCTAAATCCAGCATCTCCTCCAATTCCCTCCTAATGTCCTTTTGGACAGCCTCTGACACCCAATATGCTGTTCACTGTATGGGCATCTGTGTCCCTGTCCCCACATCGTGAGTCGCTAAGGAGGTTAGTCCAGGCTTGGCACTAAACAAAGGGGCAAAGTCTGCTAAAACCTCCCTTATTTTCTGGATCTGGTCCGGGGCCGGCTGGGGAGACAATTTTACTGCCTCCACAGAGGACTCCTGCTTACTTTCTTCCAGCAAGTCCAGAGGGGGGTCTCCTTTGTCCATCCCCTCCCCAGGACTACACACTGCAAACACCATGTCAGCCCTATTTGCATATGGCTTCATCATGTTGACATGGTACATTCTTTCTGTCTGTCTTCGGTCAGGTAACTCTATAATGTAGTTCACATCATTTACCTTCCTAACCACTTTGTAAGTTCCTGCCCACTCAGCCTGCAGCTTGTCTTTCCTGACCAGAATAAGGATCACGACTTCCTGACCCACCATGTACGAGCGAGCTCTGGCTCTGAGGTCGTATCACACTTTTTGTTTCTGTTGGGCAGCTGCTAGGTTGCTCTGGGCTGTCCCCATGAGCTCCTTCAGCCTTTCCCTAAACCTAAGGATGTAATCCACAATAGGAGTTCCCTGGGTGGCGTGCTTGCCTTCCCAGTCCTCCCGGATCAAGTCTAGGGGCCCACGTACCTAGCGTCCATATAAGAGTTCGAAGGAATAAAATCCTGTTGACTCTTGGGGCACCTCTCCGTATGCAAACAACAGATGGGGAAGGTATTTCTCCCAGTCCCTCTAATGTTGTTCAGCAAACACCCAGAGCATTGACTTTAGGATACCATTGAATCTTTCCACAAGACCATTGGCTTGTGGGTGATATGGTGTTGTGCATCTCTGCACCACCCCATACTTCTCCCATAAACATTTCATCAGGTCTGACATGAAGGAAGTCCCTCAATCGGTGATAACCTCCTGCAGAAACTCAACACGGGAGAAAATCACAAGCAAGGCATCTCCCACTTTGTCAGTCTTCAGTGAGGATAGGGTGACTGCTTCTGGGTACTGGGTGGCATAATCCACCACAGTCAGGATGAATCTCTTCCCTGAGGAGCTGGAGATATTTAAAGGCCCCACAATATCCATTCCCACCCTCTGGAATGGCACCTCCACTATGGGCAATGGAATCAGGGCGGCTTGGGTTTTCTTGCCCGCCTTCCTTATTTCTTAGCACCGGTGACAAGACCTGCAATACTCCTTCACCTGCTGGGTGAAGTTAGGCCAGTAGAAATTCTGGACCAACCACTACATTGTGTGCACGATTCCCAGATGACCAGACAAGGGAATATCATGTGCAATCTTAAGCAACTGCTCACGATACCCCTGAGGAATGACAAGCTGCCTGCCTAGCATACCTGCCTCTGTCTGCACTGCCTGAATATACATAAGTCCATTTTCCCAATAAACCTTATGTCTGCCATCACCTCCCTGTACACTGTCCGAGTCTGCCCAAGCCCTCAGCTTCTCTAAATTAGGGTCACTTCTCTGAGTTGCTGCAAACCCCTCACACATTCCCAAGGCATGGGATAGGTTCCCTTCAGTCACTAAACTAGGGTCCCTAGCTCCAGAGTCAGGGTGCTCAGGATCACTGTCAATCCCAACCCTCTGACAATGGGTCACCCCTTCCTTCTTGGAGTAACCCTCTGTAGCTGTGTGGTTACTTGCTACTGGGGAAATTTCTACCCCCTTTTCATTAGTCTCCCCATCTGGAGACACAGGCTGGGGAACCAGCCTCTCAGTGGTTTCCACAATGGTTTCTGTGGGGTTCAGGGAATTACAATTTTCCCTTGCCACTTGGCTATGGGTAACTGCACATACCATCCGCTGTTTTAGATTGTTGCCCAGGATCACATCCACTGTGAAGGTTTTGGCAAAAGCCACCTGTTGCACAGTTCCCCCTGTTTCACCTTAGGCTAGGAGAACACTAGTGAGGAGCAATGTTTTCGCCTCACCAGTGAAGTCCTGTACCGTGACATATTTATTAGGTATAAGCTGACCAGACTGGACTAGATCCCCCTTTACTAATGTCAGGGATACCCCTGTGTCCCATAACCCTTGAGTCTGTACTCCATTCACCATGACTGGGTGCATGTGTTCCCTCATGTTCACAGGCATGCTTCCAGGGACACACAAACAACCCACTTCTTTTCTAGTACCATTCTGCATATTATTGCTCATTCTTTTGGGACACTGTCTGGCAATATGCCCAGTTTCTTTAGATAACCAACATTCACTTCTCTTTTCAGAGAAATCTTTTCTCTGAAACCTGGGGCTAACTGGTTTTGTTGGAGGCAGTGAGGGATTTTAGCTGCCCTGAAGGCACACTTTTCCCTTTCTGCACTGCCATGCCAACCCCATTCACTCTCAGAGCAGATCTGATCTTGGCATAGCGGTCCAAGAGTTCAGCAGCCTCTTGCACTGTTTTGGGATCTCAGTCCTCCAGCCAGGTTTTTAGCTCTGCTGGGCATGCCCAATAAAACTGTTCTAATAAAATCACATTTTCAATTTTATCAACAGAGTTTGCCTCAATTCCTTCCCGCCAATGTTTTAAAAACTGATGTTGTTTCATGGCTGGCTCCTCGTAGCTCATATCAGGGCTTCTCCTGAGCTTAGGGAATTTAGCTCTATATGATTCAGCAATTCATTCAAATTTGTTTAACAGTGGAGCTTTAAGTTTGCTGTAATCATCACTGTCCTCATTGTCCATTTGACCCAATGCATCCTGAGCTTTAATGGTAAGTAGCGGGGATAGCTGGAAGCTCCAGGACTGTCTAGGAATTTTAGCCTGAATACAAACTTTTTCAAAAGAATTTAATAAGGCATCCATATCCTCCCTCCTTTAAATTTGGCTATTAATTTGGAATTCAATTTGTAACCCAGTCCTGTAGTCCCAGTTAAACCCAAGCCACTTACCTGCTCTGGTGCCACTGGTTGGAGTCGTAGCTTCTCCAGTTCATGTTGCCTGTGGAGCTCCTGCTCCTCAAGGTCTGCGTCTCGGCATTCTCACTCTCTCTCTTCTCCTCTGCAGCTCGCTGGCACTCCCGCTCCTCACGGTCTGCCTCTTGTTGTTCACACTCTGCTTCTCATCCCTCTCATTCTCTCTTCTTCTGGAACTCCAGCTCCATCCTGCGCAACTCAATTTGTAGCCTGAGTACTTCTGAATCCAGGATACTGGTGACCTTCACCTGCTGCTGTGGCCTTTTACTGACAGTGGCCCTGTTGCCCTCCTCATCAGATCTGAACACTGCACTGGCCGCTAGCCTTGCCACACTGAAAGGTTTGGTCCTTTTCAGTCATGGTCTATAACTCGGTGTTCTGGGTATCTGTTACCATCAGGGCATCTATGAGGTTCTGCTTGCTGGCTTTCACCTCGAACGGCACTTCTCTGTCCCCGCACAACTGCTTTAAGTAGTCTACAGTGTGCCTGCTGTAGTTGGAAGCCATCTTCTTCCCTAACTACTGCTACTCTTACTTGCATTTAGAAAAAAAAATAAAATGGGTAGGAATTTGACTGTACTCCAAGTGATATAGTTCTGTTTCCTTTTTAAAATAAAACTCTGCCTTTTTCTTTCTTTGCAAGTGAGCTGATGGTCTCAAGTTGACACACTGAACAATAAAAGCTTGTAATACCAAAATTATCCACACCGCTGCCAACCAATCTGTCACAAACCCACTCAGCAGGTCAGCCCTCTACTCCCAAAGTGGCAACCTCCAAGCGCAGTCTTGTGAACAGTTAACAGAAATAGGGTAACCCTCCTGTCTGTTTTGTGGGTTCGAATCAACCTTTGGTCTCAGTTCTGGAGGGTTTCAAACTGTGAACCTCTTGCTAGCATACCCAATGCATAGGCTCAGATAATTCTGTCTTTGGGGGGGCCAGATATCTTTGCCTATGGGCACCTAACCAGTGTACAAAATAAACCCTTAAAACTCTAATAAAGACCTCAAATTACTCTTACCTTTTCCAGTTTGGTATCACCATTCAAACTTATGCACAGTGTCTGCTTTAACCATATATACTTCACTTGTTAAAGAAAAGAAATTCAAAGACAGACCAAGTAGCTCTACTAATAGAGTTTTACTAAAATAGATAAAAAAATATGTAAAACATAAAATACAGAACTATTTATCACAAGAATCATACAATATTTTAAAAGAACAAAGTTTTAACAGTGCAATTCCTACTACAGTACTTAGATTTGTCTCTCTCTCTAAATACCTGCTTAAAGTGCTCAAAGATGTTTTTTTGTCAGAGTGTAGATAAAAGTCTCTGAAGGAAAACAGAATACTGTTTAAAAAACTGCCTTGGCCAACCCCTTTGCATGAGGTCACCTAGCTCCTCCTCTGTTTATAAAAAATCATACTCCCAGGATATTTTATCATATTAGAAGGTAAGATAATTAAGGTTACATCAGCAGAAACTCCTTTCACCATGTGACTTCCCCAATCAAGTCTGTAAATTTCCTTTCATCTATAAGCAGTATCCTCTCTCACACAGACATCAAAGCATTTATGATTTCGCACCAGGTTGCCACATAACCTGCACCCTTCCCCTAAACACCATAAAAGTTTATGATTTCCCTCTTAGCAACTACAATTATAATTAACTTAGATAGGAGATCCTTGATTAAGGCCTGTTCTAGCCTGTAATTAGCTTCTGGCCTTCCAGGTAACACCTTGTATCCAAAACCTGTGTGTGTATGTGTGTGTGTGTGTGTGTGTGTGTGTGTGTGTGTGTGTGTCAACTCACATGCTGTCTCAACATTTCTCATGAGAGACAGTTCATAACACATTTTTATATTACAAAAAGCATACAGTGATCAGAACCAGCTGTCCAAGTGTCACACTATGCTACCCCTGTAGCTATTTTGTCTGATGCTATTTTTGCCACACAGATTATACCTATACCATAATTCATGTAGCATATTCACTGGGTACCTGTCTCCCTGTATATTAGGCCCAATAGGTTTTTTGTTTTTAGTTTTTTTTTTTGTGGGGGGTGTTATAATAGGCATTATGCATGGATGCCAAACAGTGCTGGAGTGTTATGTGTTCTCTCAGTTGTATCCTTATTTGCACTTCATAGGGCTACCGTCCACATATAGCTAGCTAATGCACTCACAGATATGCACTATGTCATAATGGGTATCTATGTGTACATTAGTTAGCTATAGGTGGACAGTAACCTTTGGGTGGAAGATACATGTAGCCCAGTTAGTGTTCTTCAGGTACACGTATATATAAAACAAAGGGACTGGTCAAGTGTGACAACACGCCCCAGGAAAAAAGAAAATCATTGGCCCTGACATTTTGCAGATAACTTACCCAGTGTGTTAACATAACAGCAACAAAAATGAAATTCAGTTGCAAAAAATGCCATGTGTCTACCAATTTATTTTTAAGTTGCTACCCTGTACATAGGCTTGCACATGCTACCTTTTCCTAGAGGGAGTCTTGGTTTCCCTTATTTCCAAACAAGTTCTTAGGAAATGAAGATGAGCAAGACAGTAGCTTTGCCCACTGAAAATGTTGGTCTATTTGCCAGCCAGCCACCCAAGTCGATCTTTTTTGACACCGGGCATTAGCCAGAAGTGGTACATTGAAAACAGGAAATTTGGAGGGCAGTAAGGATTTTGTTAGTTTAGTAATTTAAGTTACATGAAGTGGCTTATGATTAATTGTATTTGCACATTGTTAAATTATTTCAGCCCTTATTTCCATAGTGATGAAATCAACCCAGGACACTCATGACACTAGAATGTTTTATCCCATAGATGGTAGGTTAACAACTTTTTAATAAATACGGTCAATATAATGAATATATACAATATAAAGTGTCCATCTGTCCCATGCATGGTAATGTTGAGAATGACAATGCAATAAAATATAAATGATTAAAAAATCTGTACTTCATAAAACCAAATCGACCACAAAATCAGCTCCTGTAGTCACTGCCTAGTTCATGCTCAGCAGCTGGATTACGTTTATACAAGACACGTAACCCACAGTAACTTTAAGACAGCAATCAAACTGAAGTAGCAGCCAGTGGCAGCACATGTCATCATCATTATTTTGTATAGTTTCTGAAGCTGGTGGTCTCTAATCATTTATGATTGATTGTACTTTTCACTGGTGGCTAACAGTCTGTGTGCCACAGCAATAGCATTGCTTCCTCTGTAGATGTACTGTAAAACACAGACCCCCTTTCTAAAAGGAAAAATATGATATACCTTGCTTAGTGACCGATGGTTACTGAAATCACAGCCCACAACACACATAAAGCTGCTCCAGATTTACTGCAAAACCTGTCACAGAGCCTCTGTGACATGTGGACCGTGGTTTCAGTGACCATCAGTCACTGAGCAAGGTATATTGTAGTTTTCCTTTTAGAAAGAAGATCTGTTTTACAGTACATCTGCAACGATTATGTATTTCTTCTGCAAATTATGCTCAAGTTAATGTTTTGCAGTATCATACATACATGTACTTTGCAAGCAAGTGGCTCTGCATTTTGGTTCTGATTTCCCACCTTGCAAATTATGTGTGATCGCAATGTTCATTATGAATAATCTAAGACTGCTTTTACGCAAACATCCTGTTGTGGTGTTTTTGTATTTTTAGATCGAATACAATAACTGATTGCCATAATTGCACGTAAACAGTGCTGTGCGTAAGCCCCAGCATTCTGTTACCTTTTAGCAGGCTGTAAGGAAGCTGCTTCCCAGATTGCTAAAAGTCACCAAAATGCACCATTTGATTTCTGGGGGAGCATGCCCCAGGACCCTGCTAGATAGAAAGGTTTGATTTTTCCCCCCAATAATTGTCTCTGTATGATGCCCTTGGTGAGGATCCCAGAGGAAGCAAGGACTCCAGAGGCAGCATGGACCATGGAGGCAGTGAGGATGTCAGAGGCAGAAAGGACCACAGAGTATAACTTATCACAAAGTCATCAAGGACCCCAGAGTATAATGGATCACAAAATCATCAAGGACCTCAGAGTATAACAAATCACAAAGTCATCAAGGACCCCAGAGTATAATGGATCACAAAGTCATCAAGGACCCCAGAGTATAATGGATCACAAAGTCATCAAGGACCACAGAGTATAAAGGATCACAAAATCGTCAAGGACCCCAGAGTATAATGGATCACAAAGTCATCAAGGACCCCAGAGTATAACAAATCACAAAGTCATCAAGGATCCCAGAGTATAATGGATCACAAAGTCATCAAGGACCCCAGAGTATAACGGATCACAAAGTCATCAAGGACCCCAGAGTATAAAGGATCACAAAGTCATCAAGGACCCCAGAGTATAAATAATCACAAAGTCATCAAGGACCCCAGAGTATAAAGGGTCACAAAGTCATCAAGGACTCCAGAGTATAAAGAATCACAAAGTCATCAAGGACCACAGAGGCAGCAAATAAAAGTTCTGGCCAGTTTCAACCTAAACAACACAGACTTAAACATCTGACTGTCACTCTGAATCCACATCAGCCTCGAAACATACATTTTTCAATAATATATGTATCACAGTCTGATCATATCTTTAAACCAGTTGGTTTGACAAATGGCAGTGGTTGCGCTGGAACACATGTTCAATGACAAGCAAGCTAAAACTAATGTTCTTCTCAAAGAACTGTGATCCAGCATTTCTAGTGATGGATTTTGCAAACTGAAGAAAGCCTCTGAAAATTTAGAAAACATGAAGGCTCCGGTGCCCACCATAAAGCAGTCAATACATGGAACAATTGTGTGGGGGGGAAACAACAACGGGTAACCTGCATACTGATTATTTAAAAGAGCAGAAACAAGCTCAAAAGGCTTTAATTGCCATCCTATCACATTTATGACTGTTAGGCCAGCAAGGGCTGGTAATTAGAGGTCATGAAGAGGATTCAGAAAACTTCTTATAAATCATTAATGGGATTTCAGCCAATCAGCATGCAGAGCCACTGTACATCTTATCACATGTAGTGTGCTGTTGTGCGGAGGGTTTGGGAAGAGCACTGCACTTCAGCACTATGGAAGAGGATGGCAGGAGAAAACAAACAAAAAAAAGCTCTAAACCTATTGTAAATAACTTGACCTAAATTTGAGTGATTTATAATAAGTTAATAGGGCCTCTGTGGGGTATCTCTTATGGTATAAGATACACCTCTCATGAGGTTTGGGCAGACAGAACAGCTCAGCTTTGCTTCATAGTTCTGTCATGCAAACCTTATGCTCAGTGTATCTTATACCATAAAAGATACCCTTCAGAGGCCCTATTAACTTTTAATACAATGACTGAGTCTCTGAGGTTCCGGTGTCCTTTTGTTGGCACAGTGGGTCACCAAAAAGCAGAACTAGCTCTCTCATGAGATACAAAATAAAATAACTGCAGTTAATGGCTCACTGAATTCTAAAGGACACTGTGGGAGAAACAAAATCCCAAATAGTTCACAATTATGGTTGATGGAACCACAGACTCCTCAATGAAAGAACAAGTGACTGTATGTTTATGGTGCTGCAATACTGAAAACTTCAGAGTTCACTGGATTCTACAACACAGCTTTAAAAGATGCAGAAGCACTCAAAAACATTATTCTTGATGGTTCATTAAGGCTTGACATAGACGTCAAGAACTGTGTGGGTCTGTGCTGTGATGGGGCAAGCAATGTGTCTGAAAAAATCAAAAGCAAAGATTCAGCAGCAGTGCCCTAATGCACTCTGTGTCCATTGCTGTGCCCATAGGTTAAACCTGGCCTTGCAAGATGCTTGACATTGTGTGCCACTAATCAGAGATTCTCTGGACCACGTGACGGAGGTTAAAAATAATATAAAATGTTCTGCTAAAAGATCAAACATTTTTGCACAAATCAAAAATCATTTAGGTGGAAGTAATAAAGGCTTACATCCACTTTGCCCAATTAGAAGGACTGTCATAATATCTGCTTTTGAAACACTTCTTGGCATCATAGAGGCACTGCAGAAAGTTGTTGTAGTAGACAATTGTGAAGCTGGCAATAAAGCAAAATGACTTGCTCCTCTTCTGCAACACTTTTCCTGCACACTTTGGGCAGGATTCACCAAGAAGATGCACTCAGTGCATCTCTGCTGCCCCCGGCACAGGAAAGATGCACTGAGTGCAAAATGGGTGATTCACAGAGGAGACACAGGGAGATGCCCCCGGCGCATCCCCTCTGTGAATAGCACAGGTGTGCCCCACCCAGGATGCACCGGAGCATCCCCGGCTGCGTGGGCACATCCCCATGTGAGGTTGTGAAACCACTGGGGCAGGGCATCTCAGGATGCCCTGCACCTAAAAATGTGATCCACAGCCAGGGGCATGCAAATGAGGCCATTAGGTGCGCATAGCGCAATGGGGCCATTAGCATGCCATCACGGCCCCAATTGCATTGTGCCTACAGAGATGCCCCAGGGAAATGCACCAACCTGTAGACACTCCACCCATCCCTAGTCTGACCCCAGCCCCGTAAAATGTCGCTCACCGCAGCAGCAGGCATGCCACACCCCCACCCAAGCTCCCGGTGAATGCCACTCCTTTGGCAGTAGCACTGTAACCAGGCAACCCCCGCCCCCATACATGCTGCTCCTTGAGGCAGTATCACAGAACTCAGACAACCCTCCCAAGCCCCTGTAAGCAGCTGCTCCTTGTGGCATAATGATAGAAGTAACCCACGCGCCCCAAGCCCCCATTAGCAGCCACTCCTTGCAGTAGAATTACAGAAGTCAGCACCCCCCAAAGCCCCCATGAATGCCGCCCTCTGTGGTGGTAGTAGTGATGCTGTGCCCCCCCCAACCCCAGCACCCATTAAAGCCACTCTCCATGGCGGTTGGATGGTATAGCACTCCCGCCACCCAAGCACCCCCAGTCACCTCTCCCCCACCCCAGCAGGGTTCCACTGTTGGCCCGGCAGCTCAACCCACCGCGCCACCACCATGGCCGCCCGACAGAGCTGTCTAAGAACATCAGCTACCATACTACCTTAAGCCCATTGGTCCATGGGCATCAGGTAGTATGGAAGCTGTCATTCTCAGACAGCTCTGTCGGTGGGCAGCTGTGTGATGATGTGGGTGGGTTGGCTCTCTGTCGACAGTGGAACCCTGCTGGGTGGGGGAGATGGGTTGGGTTGGGGTGCCTGGTGGGATGGGGAGTGCCATACCAATCAACCACCACTAAGAGTGGCTTTAATGGTGCTGGAAGCCCAGCATCATTACTACTACCGCAGAGAGGGTGGCATTCATGGGGCTTAGGGTGCTGACTTTGTCATTCCTCACGCAGCGAGCCAGTTGCCACGGGGCTTGGAGTGGGGGTTGTCTGAGTTCTGTGATACCGTCACAAGGAGCGGCATGTATGGGGAGGGTTAATTCATTCATACTGCCACTGAGAGCAGCTGATTATGGGGCTTGGGGTGGGGGGGAGACACACTGGACTGCCAGGGTGGGCAGGTAGCCGGAATGCTGCCTGCAGTACGGCAACCTGCCTGTGGGTGGCCACCCACTTAAGTCTGGAATTTCTAGACTTATCTTTCTGTGGCACATCCCCAGACTTGCCCTGGGGATGCGCCACTGAATAGGGCTGTGAATGGGGTTGCGCCCAGTATGCATGGGCATGCCCCCTTCACAACCCCCTCCAGATGCGCCGCATGTCATTACTGGCAGTATGAAGTGCATCTGCGATGCGCTGGTGCATCAGGGTTGCACCAGTGCATCAGCCCCCTGCCAGAATTGCCTTTGGGCACATGTCGGGGATGCCCCGGCGCAACCAAGATGCTCCAGGCACATCCCTTTTGTGAATCCTGCCCTTTGGCTTCAAGATGGCTGTGCCGGTTTTTGCACAAGGAGGCTAGCAATGTTTTGCTATGAAAAGAACTGCTGTTGGTGCAAACATTGTCTTGTGTTTGCAGGACTATGCACTGATAAAGCCTTTTCTTACCTGTGGAAACAAAGTGTAGAAGAAGTAAAACAACTGGAGAGCTCAAAGCCCACATTCCAAACACCCACATAGGTGCCTAGACAATGGGTCAAATCCAGTTTCTTTTTTGGCTGGCCCACTGGCACAGCGGTAGTGCTACTGCTTGTGATGCCAGCATCCCAGGCTCAGGAATGAGCCTTAGGCATCGGAGGTCTGGTAGGGGGAAGGGGACTGAGCATCTGCAGGACCGCTCTCCTCCTCCTCCAGGGATGGGGGGGTAGGCAAGAGCTTTCTAGCAGGGTCCTGGGGCAAGAGCTTGGTGCTCAACAAACCCCTGGTTGCTGTCAAGGGTGTTGCAGCCCAAGCTACAGAACCGGGGAGACATGGCAGATGTTGGCATGTGTGCCTTGATGTCAGTGCATGTCACGTCTCCTGAGGGAGAAAAAAGATATACTCCTGGCCGTGATGGATGACTGCCACCATTGCAGGCCCCACACCTAGTGGCTCAAACACCTCCCAAAGGCTGGATCCTGGTACTGGCATGTTGAGAGACTCCCCACTCCCTGCCACAGAGGGCATAATTGTGGGGGACTTTGGAGAAGGCAGGTAAGACCTGAGGGAAGCCAGGGTGACGTGTCTGGGTGGGCCAGGCAAGAATGAGGGCCAGTCAGAATGGGGGAGGATATAAAAAATCCAGCTTCTTTTTAAGAGCTCTGTGATTATTTTCAGACAGTATACATGGGGCTGGATTTTCAGATGGCCCTGAATGCCATAAGCCCCAGATGTGCCGAACATATTGCACATGGGGCTTGCAGCATTCACCCAGCCATCGGTCAAGATTTTTGTTGCCATCTGCTGAAAGTTAGAGTAATTCTTTTTAGGTCCAGCTTGCAGCAATCCTGGTATCCTTTTTATGGGGCTTGCACCAAAAATGTTGGTGCAAGCTGCCGTAAAATAAGTAAAGTGTCATAGCTGCACCCAACCTACCAAAATTGGGTGCAGTTGTGGCAAAGGTGCTTGGCGTAGCTGCTCCATAAAAAAGGTTTGACACACCCTTTGAAAATCCGGCCATGGAGTTTACTGATACTACTAGCACATCAGATAAATTCAGTTTTCATCAACAGTGTTTTGGAATTTATGTCAAAATCAAAAATATTTTACTAAAACAAACAAATGACAAACAAGTGCAAATGGTAGTGTTGGAAACATAATTCAACACCATTCTTTGGATATTGACTCTCAGATTCAGAGTGCAGCTACCAATACTAGCAGAAATGAACAGAGGGAAAAACAAACTTTTCAATGCTTGAGGAGCTCACACAACCACAGCTGGGAGATGCCAGATTCCTACATTCTGAAGTCCTGAAACTCTTTCCTATACAAAGAACAATTCAGCCTCCACCGCAACAGCAGAAAGATCCTTTTCAGCTCTTTGGCGACAAAAAAACTAGAATAAAGCATTGCCATCCTTCAAATAATAAGACAAGACCAGCCAATTTGGATTTGATGGACACTGCCAAGGAATTTGTTTTGCTTGTTAGTTCTAGGGAAGACACGTTTGGCAAGTTTCAGTCAACTGCACATAACTATTTGCTGTCGTGAAAACTGCTGATGGCTGAAAAGATTTAAAGAGAAACTGACACCTTTAAGGAAACTTTTAGAAAATATAATATGTTGACAAAATATTAATTCTAATTGAAGTATTTTCAGTAGCAGCCTTCCTCTTCTTTATTTATTACAGATATTGAGAGGCATCTACTCGAGCTGCCCATTCTCCACTTTATTTATTAGAATTTCAGATAGATACCTTTGAGCCAATGGTTCTTTTACAAAGGTTCCACATCAGTATACAAAGAACAGAAATACAATTTGTGTGAGATTAGCAGGCAAGCAGTTGGAAAGAGAATTCAGTACAGGGAATACATGGTCTAAAAGCTACAGGTAATATAATTAACAGTTAGAACAACTCAATCAAGCATGCATTTAAGAATGAGTCACAGCAAATAATATTTACATGAATTAAAGCTGCCAGCAGGGCATTGTCAAAGGTAAGGTGGAGTGGAAAAAATTGAGTTGCTACCAGTTGTGCCAGGTACCGTAGGAAAGTGGGAAGAAGGAGTGGGCATAGAGGGGTAACTGGGAGGGAGGTAGAAGGAGAGTTGGGTGGGAGGCAAAGATCGGGGAACTTGTACAGCAGTGGGTGGGGTGAGCAGATTAGAAAAGGTAGAAGGGAAGGGAGTTGAAGGAGGGCAAGAGAGGAAGGTGGTGGACCAGGGCTAGGGAGAGAGGCAGGGGTATGGGGGGAGGGTGGTGGCAGGCAGAGGTGGGGGTAGTAGAGAGGTGCAAAGAACCGGAGTGACTGGCAGGGAGGTTAGGAGAAACAGTCACAGGTGGCTCTGGACACAAGCATTTGATGTAGCTTGTGTTTGAATGAGCAGAGGGTGCCTAAGTTGGTGAGTTAACTGCCTAGGGAGTTAAACATTTTAGGGACTCTACCTGCAAAAGACCGCTGGCCTTGGGTGGTGCGACGGCAGGGAACAGATACAGAATAGTTGTCAGAGCTTCTTGTGTAACTGGAGTGGTTGGATGGGCTTAACAGAGACTGAACCCCAGGGGGCATAAGTCTCATCAATGACTTTTTTGCTAGTCATAATACTCTCTTTGTGACATTACAGTCTGCTGCCTATGAAGTGGCTGTGATGTCAGAAGCAAAAGGATGTGATTTCAGGTAGGGAAACAGCCAGAACTGAGGAAGACTAAAGTACTAAAGCCCTGTTTGCATGCAAATCTCATTATTAAGAAAGATTTTATGAGAGAGAAATGCAGGAAATATAAACTAAGTTGTGTCTAAATAGTGTTTTCACAAGTTTTCACAGTGGCGTCGGTGTCCCTTTTAGTTGCTTATTTGTATATCTGTGTGAGCTAGTTACCTCTTGTCACTATGTGCTGTAGTCCATACACTGTAAGAACAAAAGAACGTGTCAGCAGAAGGGGACCGTATGATCCATCTAGTCTGCCCAGATTGCCTACCCCTCATTCTGTTCTTCTTCCGAGATTACCACAGTAATTGTCCCATGCTAGCTTAAAAGCAGTTGCTATTTTGGCCTCCACAACCTCTGGTGGTAAGCTATTCCACCACCCTTTCTGTGAAGTAGAACTTATGAATGTTGGTTTTAAACTTATCCCGTTAGTCTCAAACTGTGCCCCCTTATTTGCATGGTCTCATTTCTGTGAAAGAGGTTTTCTGCTTGTATCTTATTTATGTATTTGAAGGTTTCTATCATATCACCCCTGTTTCTCCTTTGTTCGAGGGAGTACATTTGCAGTTGCTGTAGTCTAGATTCATATTGCTCTGGTGCAGTTCCTGTATCATTTTAGTAGTTCTCTTCTGTACAACCTCCAAGCGGTCTATGTTCTTTTTTAGGTGTGGCCTCCAGAACTGTATGCAGTACTCGAGATGTGGCCTCACCAAGGACCTGTACAGAGGGAGCATGACCTCTTGCTTCCTACTTGTAATACCCCTACCAGTACATCCGAAGATGCTGCTAGCTTTCTGCGCCGCCTTTTCACATTGTCTGCCCACCTTTAAATCATTGGAAATAAGCACTCCGAGGTCCCGTTCGAGTTCTGTTTCTGTCAATTGTTCACCATCGAGTGTGTATGTTTTTCTTGGGTTTCCCTTACCTAGGTGCATGACCTTGCACCTTTTGGCATTGAATTTCAACTGCCAGTCCCTAGACCATGCTTCTAGGCTCTTTAGATCTGCTTCCATTGCTGCTATTCCTTCAATTGTATCTACCCTGTTGCAGAGCTTTGTGTCATCTGCAAACAAGCATACCTTACCCTGCAGGCCATCAGCAATGTTGCTATGTATCTATGCTCTGTACATAATTTGATGGTTAAATGAAGAATTCACTTTTTGGGGCATTGCAAAATTAGCTGTGGTGGTGGGTGTGACTTCAAATGAGTGTTAAGATCAAAAATGTTTACAGTGGTCTCTTCGCATATTAAATGCACAGTTGAAATCACTCTATTCTGAATTGTAAAATACACCTTTTTGCTGTAGTCACTCTAACAAAATTATTGATTAAATAAATTATCCATTTACAGTACTTAATTATACTTTGCAATATGAATATCAATGCCATAAAAAATCCCTTCTTTTAGAATGTAACAATGGACATTCTTACAATAGTCACTTTATTTTAATATATGGCATGTAGAATTATCACTTTTACTTAAAAAATATGTTTGAATAGATCTGAAGTGCTTGGAAAAAGCATTCTCAGATTTCCTGTGGCAGAGCAAACAAGCGCGCACAAGTCTTGCACGCTTAAAGGCACCGCTAGATAAGGGTGGCTTGCAATTCCCAGACCTTAAGAATTATTATCTTGCCATGTAATGCTGGTACCTGCAGGACTGGGTGGGTAGACCACGAGATGCAGGGTGGCTAGACTTGGAAGAAAGGGGTTGCCCAGGCCGGGTGATGGCTTATCTGGCAGGGAAAGGCTGCTAGGCATATGTGAACTTACCCAGACCAAACTCTTTGGTTAAAACAACACTAGAGTGGTAGGGACAGTTGATTAGATGTAGAGGGATAAATGAGGGAGAGACCCTCCTTCTCCTAATCGCAGGGACACCCTTCTGTGTACCAGGACTGGAAGATCTAGGGTTTAATGAGTGGGAAAAAGCTGGGATAATGTGTATCAGGGACCTATACACTAGAAAAGGACTAGACACATTTGATCATATAAGGGATAAGACAGGGCTGGGGGCATAGACACTTCTTTCGATACCTGCAACTGTGAGCATACTGTAACTCCTTGGGAAGAGAACAGGGTATTGATATGGTATGGGAACCATTAGAACAGCTGATACAGGAGGGAAGGCACAGTCCCAAAGGTATCATATGTAAAGTAGCTAGAAAGGAAGGCAGCTGCTTCCAGACATGACACAGAAAACTAAACAACTCTGAGAGCAGGATATGGGAATTCCTATCATAGAAGACACTTGGAAGGTGATGACTCAGCTGCACCAAGGTATACTGATTTGTAATAAGTATAAAGAATCTTTTTATAAGTTCTGTCACAGGCTGTATCGCCCACCCTTGAGCGTTAGTAAATATAACCCTCTGGTCTCACCGGTTTGCCTCGATGTAATATAGGATTAGCCTCTTATTATCTTTATTTCTGGTCCTGTCCCATCCTGCAAGAATTATGGAAGGAATTGATGAAAAAGGTAAAAGCAGTGGCAGGCAAACAGCTTCCACATTCCCCTCTGGTGATGTTATTTGGAGTGGAGGAGATAGATAAGGATGATTGGGCCCCCCTGCCCCGATGGCTCAGGGTCATCCTGGTAATGGCTAGACATTATATTTTGAACATATGGGTAACGGCAGTTAAACCTAACAGACAACAATGGAAGACCCTGATATTACAGGCCCTTACCTTAGAAAGACTCACTTATGTACTACAAGACAGGGGAGAGCAATTTTGCAATACTTGGCCTCCCTGTTTAGATGCTCGGACACAGGCAGAAAGCCTGACTCTGGGAGAAGGATGGATATTGGTGGGGGATAAAATAGTAAATTAGGTTTAAATCGAAGGGCAAGTGGATGTTCTATTTTGGATAAGCCTCCTAGTAACTATACCAAGTAGCTCCCTATTTGTATTTTTTGTCTCTTTTTTTAAAAAAGTGCATTGTCTTTGTATTAATAATAGAATCTTCTGACATTATGAACTTGGATCTCTTTGTACATAAGTTTGGTACTGGATGTACCTGTTTATATGTATTGTGATTGTCCTGGTGGGCATGTTTGTTCTGCCTCTTTGTGTATTTGAAGAATTGAGTAAGCATATGTGTGCATTTTCACTGCAGCCTCTTTATTATTCAAGCTTGTGTGCAAATCTCTTCATGAAGGAAAATGTGAGATGTTTGCAGAAATATAGTTTGCAATTACATCAAGATTATTTGATTTTTTTAATTTAAAGCCATATCGTTTACATCAGTTGTATGACAGAACTTTTCCTCTTTGTTACACCATTGTATAATGCTGACATATATCTGTGAATCACAAGGGAGAATTATACTTTCTTGATACTGACCCCTCCGTTTTTGAACCACTTCTCCGCTCTGCATATGCTGGTGGGTGGTGTTACCTGATATATAATATGAGTAGAGAGTGCTATCAGCCAGTTACAGGCCAGCCTTTCTCTTACCCATTTCCTGCAGTAAATTTGTTGATGTCATTTAAGTTCTACGTGTGTGGTTGAGTAACTAAGTTAAGAGTTGTGATGAATGTGTTCACTGGGAAGTCTCTTGCATATTTTTTCACTGACACTAGTGGGACCTTTACCTATGAACAGATGTAACAGTTATTTTTAGCAGACTGGTTACGTGAATGCTTCCTTCTTGCACATCTGTCCAGGTATGGTTCACCCATGTTGAGGATGTCCAACACTATTCCAGAAATTCTCTCCATTGTACAGACTGGACGAGTATGAGTAGGTGTGTCTTTAGAGGTGCTTGCCACTGTCTTCTGTATGAAACTATGTCCACACACAGAAGATATTATAGAAAAATAATTTCTCTTTAATGGACATTTACAGAATTTTCCTCTGTATAATGGTGTTCTTAAAAATCTACTGCACTCTTCTAATTTACCACATTCTTCAGTCCTTCTTTTTGTGTCTGATTTTGTGTGAGTGTCTCTCTGTTTTTGTGATGTAACTTCATTATATAGTAGGGTCTAATAATCTGTAATTCTGATTGGCTGGCTGGCTGGCACTTTTGAGTGTGGGTAAATCCAATGACAACCCACATAAAAAGTGCCAGTCAGTTGAGGTGGCAGCAGCACAACAAATAATAATCAGTGCTACCACCCCTGAAAATTCAAAACAAACCATTTACCAGTTTTCCCCCACTAAAGTTGATCACTACTGAGAAATTGTGACTTTCAGCCAAACATGTGTGCCTTGCTCACTCCATTTATCATTCTAGTATGTGCTGCTATGTGCCATTTCATGCTGTTTGCTCAGTACTTAAATTAGAACCCCAGATCGTGAATCAAACTATGGCTACCAGCCATTTCTAAGCTCAGTGCCAGCATCCCCTCCACCACACCTCTTATGGAAGCAGTACACATCATGCTCTCTTCCCATTCTCTGCCAGCTGCTTGCAACACACTCTCCCTCCCAGCCACTTGTACCACATTGTCTCTTTCTCTCTGTTCCACCTGCTGTTCCATAACAATTTTAAAATGGAAGAAAGAAAAACAGAACCTCATGCATCCACCATGCTTCTGTAACAGTCACACTGACTGACTCACTCTACCACCACCGACCACTCCTTCAGGCTCCCTCTCATGCCTCACCTCACCTAGCACCACAGTTTGCTCACTCTCCCAGTGCAAACAAAAATGGCATCAAATAAAGAAAATAAAACAGTAATGAGAGGAGCAGAGGGACAAGATACAAAAAAATACCACCCAAGCAAAAACCCAAAAAATTAAATGGCCTCACTTGCCCTGTGGAACTTGTTCCCGTGGTATCTTAGAGAGGCCTCCTCGGTGGAAGCCTTTAAGAAGGGTCTCAAGACGCTCTTATTTGAACAAGCATTCAACCTATCATAGTATAGACTGTCATTTGTTATTAATACTGTGAGTTGAAGTTGATTATGCTCTGTAATGTAATGTTTTTATTTATGGTAAAATGAATGTTTTTATTTACATTAGATATGTATGTGTTTATGTATTAAATGGCACTCCAAGGGGCACTATATAAATAAAGTCACTCTGTCTATCTATCTGTCTGTCTGTCTGTCTGTCTATCTCATACAAACTCGACAAGAAGAGGTACAGAAAACATCTACAACCAAAATCTACACAGCAACAAAGGATTATTTGACGTACTGCAGAAGAATATTTGCACACAAAAAAAAATAAAAACAAACTAATATAAAGCACATTTTTTCCTTTTTAAATGTATTCTAATAACACTGTATAATTGCAATAATCCACTCCAGAGCATGGGTTGTGGTGGGATTTGCCCACTTCTCAGGTGGCTTGAATTGATCGGCCTGCAGCCCTATAACACAACACATCAGTTGTGGGTAAATACCACCATAACCCACAGGCAGTCATGGATAGCTGCTTGATCATTCCTCAGGAGCTTTATATTATAACCCCTACCCCCATCTGCATTTATTTGCATCATCAGAATGTATTTATTTATTTATTTTACAATTTTTGGCCAGGAAAGACACACTAACCTGAGGCTTGTTTCCAGGTACATCCTGGGAGTACAGGGAAGTTAAGTGACTTGCTTATGGTCATACAGTATGCAAGTGATGGTCGTGGGATTCAAATCCAGTTGCCCATGTTTGCAGCTCAGTGCTTTTAACCACGATGTCACACTGCCTTCCATAAGTATCCTGCATAAATATTGCATACAGAATAATATTTCTTGCAAAACTGTATTTAAAACACACACGATTCATCATAACACAGCTATGTTGGGGCTCCTGCTCTTTCCTAGCCTCCCCTCTCTCCCCCCCCCCCTTAAGACACCATTAGTTTGGTAACATATCAGATTACATCTGAATGATCCATTGGGGTATCAATTTCTGGGCTATGTTATGTTATTTTATTAGTTTTTTTTTGGTATTTTGTTATTATGTGTGTAACCCCTATACCCCTGCCTTTTTGCAAATGACAGGTGGTATGCTGTTGAAGCTGACAGCCGTACCAGGTGGGGACTGGGTTCGGGGAGGACTAGGTTGCTCGGCACAAGGGCTTAGGTTTGGCTACTCTGCACAGGGGCACCAAAGTAAATCCGAACACAGGAAGCAATAACCGTAATGTCCAATACCAGAATGGGATTCTAAAGTGTGGCTTTTATTCACATCCAAACTGAGCAAACAAAGCATAGACGGACCCCCATGGGGCTACATTCCTGGTAATGCAGATAAGAGAAACAGAACACTTCTTCAACACTTCAGCCCTCAGGCTCTGAACCCACCAGGCACACAGCCCGGATTTGCACGCTGCTTTGGGTACACAGCCTGACTTGTACACTATTTTGGGTTTTTCCTGGCTAGGCTCCCCTGCCGGCCACTCGATCCCTGTCCATATGGCAGTGGACACATTTTCTATTGGTGGCTTCCCAAACCACCTTAGAGCCTTCGACTCCTTAAGGGAAATTTCCTTTCAATCCCACGTCTGGGTACTTCCCTCAGCACTGGCCAAGTGCCTGAGGCAAAGTAAAAAGGCCACAGAGCAAATCCATAGAAGTGAACCTGGTTACTAAAGATGGGGGGGTCTCCCACCTCCAGCTTCCACAATCCATACCCAGCCATTTCTCTGGACATTAAACAACTCTTTTTGAAAGCTTGGCAATGTAGATTAAAGGGTAAATGTATAGCACATCTCCTCTATATGTCTTGACTTTCCCCTTGTACTAAACTGGAACATACTTAAACATCTCTTCCTGAAAAGCTTGGCAATGTAGATTAAAGGGTAAATGTATAGCGCATCTCCTCTACATGTCTTGGCTTTCCCCTTGTGCTGGACTTGAACATACTTTTACTTTGGCTAAGCCTATTCTTCTAGGCCTCCCACTAATTCAGCAGTCCAATCCCCACTTTAACACAGTTCAGGTGAAACATAGGCCCTTTGACAAGAGCAGAACTCACCCTTTGGTTGCAGGTGCCCCACAGGCGAATCTTGACAACTTCTGGTGCCACAACACATTTCAGAAAAATAAGGCAGCTTCTTCCCTAGCCAGAACCAGGAGGTTGCCCCTGGAATAACAGGCAAACCTTCCACCCCCATCCCCTCAGGGATGGGGCACAGAGACCAGTATACAGCGGTCTCCACCACTTCAAGAACAGCTTACTGTGTTCCTCTTTAGGTGGAAACACACGCCTTTCCCTAAAAGTAGCTCTATATCAGAGCTTAGGCTCCAAGAGCCTGTGCACAGACTGCTGTGCTCCTCCCTTCAAGACTGCTCACTCACAACTGCTGCTGCTCACTGTTCAAAAACTCCCAACATTCTAACCTAACTCCCATCTGCAGATTCCAATGTGGCTCATGCAGCTGCGATAGTTCTATGGTGATGTCATCCCTTAGTCTCAGCTGAAATCGAGAACAGAGTGAGACAGTGTGAAATCCATTTAACTGGAGTTTCACAAGCTGCCTTCCCTGTCTACCACTAGGTCTTACTGGGATTCTAGTAACCCCAGGTAACGGGGGGGTTACACTCACCCTGGGCCAGGAAAATGACTGTCTGCAGTCATTATTTACCTGGCTTAGGCCATCCCACCCTATGTGCTACCTGCAGGGGGGGTGATCAGGCCCCCTTCTACCACTCCTACCATGTGCGAGCACAGGCAGTCAATACTAAGGACCTAGAGGCCTTTGGCTGACATATCAGCCTCTACTCTACCCACTAACTCTGGGTGCCTAGTGGCTCTGGTAGAACTGTCCAGAGCATAGCCCTAATAGCTCAGCACTGCAGTCCCTATGGCCATTCAGGACCCCAGCCTGTCTATCCCCCCTAGCCCTCTAGGGAAAATCTGTCTGCCTCTAACTTGACACCCCAAAATAAAAACAACCCGGGGACCTCCTCGACCTTGGACACCCTGCAACCACACACCAGGAACTAATACCATCTATTACTTTACTCCCTCACTCCCCCACAACCACACCTGTGGAAGGAAAGGGTTACTACAGTAACAACAACAATAACAACAACAGTACTTTAAATACTACACACTAAAGTACCATTGAGGAACTCCGATGAGCCCCTCCTCCTCTTCTTGTCTTCTCTTCTATCTTCTTCAGGAACACCTGCAAGAAAAAGAAAGACAACACACACACTCCTAATCTGCATACACAGTCTATCTAAACCCCTACCATCAAAACACTGGAGAATCCCAAAAAGATTTTTTTTAGAAAAGGTAGAAAAGCAGTATATACACTAGAAAACAGTAGAAAAACAATGACATTATTTACAATACACATTTGGGGGATGTAGTGCCCTTAAAGTCCCATCTAGTGACCACAGTGCCCGAAGGCTAGTCCATTAAAGAGTCTGTCCTGGGCCGGAGCCCAGTGAAGCACAGTTCTAGCATGCCAAAGTCCCGAAGGGGAGAGTCTTTGAGGACAGTTCACACATTCTGGAGTCTGCTAGTGTAGGGTGTGTACTGCAATGTCATAAGGATAGAAAACTTTGGACTTACCAGCCCCTTGTAGAAGGAATAATACACACCGACCTGCTCCTCAGCCGAAGACTCTCCCTGGCAGCATTCTTCTGATACAGCTGGGTGGACATCTTCCAGGAACTACAGGAGGGCACATCTGGAAACTGCTGGTTTGATGTCATCTCTGGAGATGGAACCTTAGAACAGGAACAAAAAGGAAAACAGCTGGTCTGATGTCATCTGATTACCAGGCGATGGATCAGGATACAGCTGGGCTGGTATCCTCTCTGGATCTGAAGTCATCTGGTGGGCCACTCGATGGATTCTGGAAAGGCCAGTACACTTTATAACTGATGAATGTGGGGCACCCGGGTCCTGGATGTCCATACTGGTGGAACAGCAAAGGCACTGCAATGGTTGGTGTGGCAGTATTGACTACCACTGCTCTGCTTTCCTCTGGTAGGCACGGGCACATTTGCAAGGAGGTCCTTGCATTGAGGCCAATAGTACAAGGGGTCAGGAGCTTGAATTATTACCCTTTCTGGGTGCACATAATTCACACTGTGAAAAGTTTCACGTCCCTCTCCATTCACTATTTGAACAGTGTCCATAAACAGTGTCCTGCCTCTTTTCCACTGGGTGTATTTTTCATGAAACAGTCTGTTCCTGACATGCTTGCTTGTACCAGGATGCACACATTTCATTGCTTCGGCCCAGATCCAGGATTTTCTGCTGTTCTCAATCTCCTCCCAGACTATCCGAGGAAAGGTAGGAAAGGACATCCCATAGATTTCATTCACCTTCCTATGAACCAGTCTCTCCTCTTTACTAGCTTTGGTCAACATGGGACCGCTGGCCTGGCTTGGGGGCAGCCAGTCCTGGTTCTGCCAGCTACGCATTCTCAACGAGATGAAAAATGGATCCCTGACTTCTTCTTCTTGCACAGCCAGGGCACTGGCATCACCACTCTCTTCCATGCATTCTTCCGAGGCAAGAGCTTGAGGCTGTGTACCCGTTCCTTTTTCACAAGGCCACATAGGTTCCCTCTCTTCTTCCTCATTGAGAATCTGTGCCCAGGAGTAAGCAGTCATCCTCACTCCTGAGACTATCTATTCATCACTAGGCATGGAGGTCGACACCTCCCATTCAAAGGCCTCCCTCATCTCATCCTCTCCTATGATACTTGGGCTAGGCCCCCCCAAGGGTCTACTGATGCTCTGTCTGAACTATCTCTCTGCGATCCAGCATCTGAAACATCAGCATACTGTTCTGTCTGCAAATCTGAACCCTCTAGCTTTGTGCCACACTCCTTTGAGGGGCCTTCTTCAACAGGCTCTGCCTGGTGCTGTGTGCTGCCAACTACTAATTCCTGAACTTTTGTCCATGTGGGAGGCAAATGAATCTTGGGCGCTTTAAACAAGCCGTATTTCTCTAAGCACCCCGAACAGTGAGGTACCATGAAGATGTCCCTTCCAACATTTAAGCATATTAAACACACTTGCACTGGATATCCAGGAATCGCCACATGAGAAGGCAGTTGTCCTCCATAGTAACACTTTTCAATGTCCCTTAACTTATTTACTTCTGCTGCTACCACAGCCCGGGCATGATCCAGGTAGCGAGCTGGTCCTGAGGCCATGACTGCAGGGAAAAACAAACAAATGCTCACTGTTACTGAAAGTCCCACTTCAATGAACACTTTCTTTTACTTTTAAAATGGCTCCTCTGCTGCTGTGTTTACATTACTACCCCACCCTGTAATGGCGGCGGCAGCACTCCTGTGCATCAACATTCTGAAATTGGGTCAAGCCACTGCGCATCCGATTTACACACACTACTGATAACTTTGCTCAGAACTGCACAGACTTGCACTGTTCTTTTCCTAGCACATTTATATGATTTGCCACCGACTTTTCACTTGCTGAAAATATTTCTTTAGCTCACAGTCGCTTTTAAAGCCTCAGGATTTCAAGCACAGGATTGCCTGTAACTAGTGCTGCACATTTTGCTACAACTCACAGTCTCTCTCTGGCTTTGAAACTTTATTCTGACGCTGAACCCATAACTATGCTCACAGTCAATGGTTTAACAGACTTGCTTTAGCTGGCAAAACTTGACACAGTCTTTATTTGCGAAGCGACTACACTGCTGCACACATATACAGCTGGCTTTTGGCAGAAATCACTGTTTGAGCAATTATTACTGTTGGTACTCACTGTTATCAGTAGCTGTTTGCTGAGATGGAAAAACGGCCTGCAGCCAGTCTTGGAGGCCTCAGAAAGGAAGTGGGTTGGCAGTCCTGCTGATTGTCTCTCCGATCACAACACTCACAATCCAGTTGATTGAGATGCGGGTTGAGCCCGATTTTAAACAGAAAAGTCTATTTTTAATACTTTTACAGTGCTTTTTAGTCACCACGATGCTCCTCCACCAAGCCAGTACACACACTCCACTCACACTCCCTCTTGAATGTTGGGCAGTCACTGTAGAGCTGGCTGGGGGCGGGACTGATTGCAGTCTCACCAATCACATGATGCCATGTAGATGAGCCTCTTTCCCTCACGAGTGCTCTTTACGGCAATCATCGAGCAGGCAAATTTAAACTGTAAAACACTTTTTTTTTCTTCAAACTGACTCCACGGTGGGAGTCCATTTCAACCATTTAGCATGGCCATTAACACAGCAAGTCTCTCAGTTTACTAAAAAGCATTTCCAACGTCCAGGGCACAATTTTCCTGTTGCTACCCCTAGTCTTCCACACTTTTCTTTATCACACACAGGTTTTTTAAAAGCTGGTAAAAACACTGTAAATATTTGATGCAGGACAAGGGCATACTCTTTCAGCCTTACTACTCCTTGGTAAACAGTTGGCATTTTAACAGCAGCATATGAACCACAGCACACAGTGACACACTAGTTAAACTTGCTTCAGCTTTTTAGGCTACCCACTGCCAGATAACCAAAACGCTAGCCCCTTGCCCGAGCACCTTTCCTCCCTAATTTAAAATCCAAAGTGGTGCCTCCATTTTGTAACCCCTACACCCCTGCCTTTTTGCAAATGACAGGTGGTATGCTGTTGAAGCTGACAGCCGTACCAGGTAGAGACTGGGTTCGGGGAGAACTAGGTTACTCGGCACAAGGGCTTAGGTTTGGCTACTTTGCACAGGGGCACCCAAGTAAATCCAAACACAGGAAGCAATAACTGTAATGTCCAATACCAGGAATGGGATTCCAAAGTGTGGCTTTTATTCACATCCAAACTGAGCAAACAAAGCATAGACGGACCCCCACGGGGCTACATTCCTGGTAATGCAGATAAGAGAAACAGAACACTTCTTCAACACTTCAGCCCACAGGCTCTGAACCCACCAGGCACACAGCCCAGATTTGCATACTGCTTTGATTACACAGCCTGACTTGTACACTATTTTGGGTTTTTCCTGGCCCGGCTCCCCTGCTGGCCACCCGATCCCTGTCCATATGGCAATGGACACATTTTCCGTTGGTGGATCCCCAAACCACCTTAGAGCCTTCAACTCCTTAAGGGAAATTTCCTTTCAATCCCACATCTGGGTACTTCCCTCAGCACTGGCCAAGTGCCTGAGGCAAAGTAAAAGGGTCACAGAGCAAATCCGTAGAGGTGAACCTGGTTACTAAAGATGGGGGGTCTCCCACCTCCAGCTTTCACAATCCATACCCAGCCATTTCTCTGGACATCAAACAACTCTTTTTGAAAGCTTGGCAATGTAGATTAAAGGGTAAATGTATAGCACATCTCCTCTATATGTCTTGACTTTCCCCTTGTACTAAACTGGAACATACTTAAACATCTCTTCCTGAAAAGCTTGGCAATGTAGATTAAAGGGTAAATGTATAGCACATCTCCTCTACATGTCTTGGCTTTCCCCTTGTGCTGGACTTGAACATACTTTTACTTTGGCTAAGCCTATTCCTCTAGGCCTCCCACTAATTCAGCAGTCTAATCCCCACTTTAACACAGTTCAGGTGAAACATAGGCCCTTTGACAAGAGCAGAACTCACCCTTTGGTTGTAGGTGCCCCACAGGCGATTCTTGACAGCTTCTGGTGCCACAACACATTCCAGAAAAATAAGGCAGCTTCTTCCCTAGCCGGAACCAGGAGATTGCCCCTGGAATAACAGGCAAACCTTCCACCCCATCCCCTCAGGGATGGGGCACAGAGACCAGTATACAGCGGTCTCCATCACTTCACGAACAGCTTACTGTGTTCCTCTTTAGGCGGAAACACACACCTTTCCCTAAAAGTAGCTCTATATCAGAGCTTAGGCTCCAAGAGCCTGTGCACAGACTGCTGTGCTCCTCCCTTCAAGACTGCTCACTCACAACTGCTGCTGCTCACTGTTCAAAAACTCCCAACATTCTAACCTAACTCCCATCTGCAGATTCCAATGTGGCTCATGCAGCTGCGATAGTTCTATGGTGATGTCATCCCTTAGTCTCAGCTGAAACCGAGAACAGAGTGAGACAGTGTGAAATCCATTTAACTGGAGTTTCACAAGCTGCCTTCCCTGCCTAACACTAGGTCTTACTGGGATTCTAGTAACCCCGGGTAACAGGGGGGTTACACGTGATTATGTTAACTGATCACTATTCTGGTTGTACTGTTTTCATTTGTTGAGATTTATATTTTTTCTCTTTCTTAAATTGTGTATGTTTACTATTTATGTTAAATGTTTATGTCATTTGTTTGAATGTTGTAAGGTTGTATGTAAGTGTCGCTTTCTAAAAATGGAAAATTCAATAAATTACAATTTCAAAAAAAACCAAAAAAACTGCAACTTCTAAGGGCCAGGTGACTCCCAGACCCTCAGCTTACTTATAATTTTCATCTAGGGCACCAACAATTTTGTGAGCCTCCCTATGTCCCCGCACGGAATGTCACATGTGTCTTCTCTTCTTCTGCAAACAAAGTAACCATGGTCTTATAATAACAGTGGACTTCTTATTTTAATCAATGTGAGAATCGAGGGTCACTTCTGGCCCTAATCTAGTCCGATTACAATGTATCAGCTTTGATCTTTTCTGTTCCTGATCCCTGGTTGACAGTCATATCATAGGTACCACTCTCTTCTATTGCTATGTGAGCTAGTCTGCTGCACTGGTTACTATGAGCTAGTAAATGGCTGAAGAACTGACTAATAGTATATACAGATAGTGGTCACGTTCCCAGTATTTAAGGACTACAGAGTGGCTAGGACTGCATATTTCTGCTAACACAAGAGTTGGTTGAGTGACTTTCAATGGAAGCTGCATCTAAGTAGAGTGTCCAAGTGTTCTGCAGTTTAGGATGTTCTTTAGAAACACATGTATATAGTAACGGGATGTAAAAGGATAAGTAAGTGAGCCAATAGGACAGTATGCTAGCTAGTACATAGTTAGCATTATCAGTTTTTCATGGGTTTGATAAGGAAAGCTTATCTCAAGTGAAGGGTTTTTGTATGTCTGCAGACATTAAGACTGATAGGTAAAGCTGGTTTAAGTATTTTCTAGTGACGAAACAGTGCCAGAGTTCCCAGCCCCCCCACACACACACATATACACGCAGAAGAACAGGATATTTAATCATGTTAATGATAAATACGGTGATGGATTGCTAAAGCTTGTGGTTTTATGTCACATCTGTTATTGCCTTTCTCTTCATCCCTGGGAACCAGGAACCCAGAGATTATCAACAGTAGTTGGAGCATTACACAAGGGTCTAAACATTATTGAAGAGCTATTTATTTAACAAAACCATAATACTCTTGGAGGAAGGAATCATCCTAAAAACAAGGTTCCTAGTAGAAGTGATTCACTTCACATATTTTTCTGGGAAACTGTGTGTCCTTGGTATCAGGGAGCAGCACACTGTCACCCAGTCTTGGTCAAGAAAGGCTCTGGCTTGTTGTCCAGTGGATCACATAGAACTAGCAGACACAGTCCAAATGCCTTGTGAAGTGACAAACTTCCTATCCAGGCCAGCACTGGGGTGATGCTGTAAGTCAAAATGGGTTACAGTCCCCTTTAAGCAGCAGAATTCATAACAACAAAAGAAGTCAGCCAATGTAGAAGAAGGATTTTTAGTCTGTCAAGTAGTAGTATTTTATTCATGAGACAAGAAAAGGTACATATCCCTTGAGCTAACACTTATTTTCAGGGGACACTTTGGCAACAGAGGATGTTACATAGTATCTTAGTTACAGGGTTACGTGGTTACATATATACACAAATTACATGGTTTACATGGCTGCATAATTCATGTATGTACAGTGACATATCACATAACAAAAATCTAGGTAGGAAGTTAGCTAAGTCAGAATGACAGAGGCTGCAATCAGACAACGGAAGCCACTCAGATATCCTATGGTGGGATTGAGGGGGTTGGGGAGGATGGCAATGGTGGGAGGGGTCTGGCATATCTCCATAGAGTGAAGAGGGGTAGTGATGGGGTTTGGATTACCCGGGTAGAGCCTGGGCAGCATGATCTAGCCAGGGATGCTATTGACTGGAACCAGGCTTTGATGTTATTCCATGAGACAGATTTGCCATGTGGTCTCGGGTGTTTTGGCAGACGTTCCGTATTTGGGGTCCTTTCTAGTAGAAAGAGGAGAAACTTAATTTGCTTTTTATTGTGGGGATCTCAAGCTCTAGGGTTGAGGCTGATATTAGGCCATCAAGTCTGCCTGATGCAGAACCCATGTATCTTAAGTTATATGCTGCTGTGCCCTCCCAGCCTCTCTTACCCTCCACTTAGCTTTATCTCACCCCCCTTGAAGTCATTCATGGATTTCTTGCTTGCCATCTCTTCTGGTACACTGTTCCACTCCTTCACCGCTCTCTCCATGAGGAAATGCGTTCTGATCTCCTTGTGGAGCCTGCCATGAGCCAGTTTGTGGCTGTTTCCCCTCATAATTTTGGTTTCATTGCTCCTGAAAAGTTCACCGGGGTTTACCTTGCCAATGCCCTTGCGGTACTTAAAGTTCTTCATCATGTTGTGGGGTTGCGATTGGGCAAGAGACATGCAGAGACCAGAGGTTGGGAAACCATATGAGCTTACCCCATAACAGTGACAAAGGACAAATGGCAAGTACTATTGGTGATGCTAGTAAAGGAGGGCAGGATGGGAGGGGGGAAGGGTGGAAGGTGGTTTCCCTTAATGCTAGGAGCCTTGGGAGGAAAACTGCAGAGTTACAGGTGATCATGGCAGAGGGAGAGGTGGACATTGCAGCCATCACAGAAACATGGGCCACCCAATACCATGACTGGGACCTCTCTGTACCAGGGTACAGGTTATTTTGTAGGGACAGGGTGATTGGGAAAGGAGGGGGTGTGGCACTATATGTGAAGGAAGGACTGAAGTGTGTAAGGGAGGAAGGGGAGGAGGGTAGTATGGAATCAATTTGAATGCAAATCCAGGATTCCAAGAATAGGATTCTTAGAATGGGAGTGGTGTACAGGCCACCATCTCAGATGGAGGAGTTAGACAGGGAACTAGCGGGACAGATCAGGATGACCTGCGAGAAGGGTAGTGTGGTGATTGTGGGGGAATTCAACATGCCAGGAGTGGACTGGAGTACCCCAACAACCAGGAACAGAAAGGAGCAGGTACTGCTGGATGCCTTCCAGGACAGCTTCCTGCTGCAAATGGCCAGTGAACCAACCAGGTTAGGGAATACCCTTGACCTTGTGCTGACAAATGGGGACTTTGTGAGAGAACGTACAGAGGAGGAACTGCTGTCAAGGAAGTGACCACCACTCAGTATGGCTCACATTGAATATGGGCAAGGAAGGAGTGGAATCTGGCACAAGAGTGCTGGACTTCAGGAGGGCTGACTTTGGGAGGATGGGGGAAGTGGTAAAAGGGTACCTGGACAGTATTCAATCTAGTATGGACATTAACCAGAGGTGGGAGCTCATAAAGCTGGGGATAGTGGAGGCAACCAAAACCTTCTGCAAGGCCCAGAGCAAGAAGGCTAGGACTAAGAAACTGAGCTGGTTGAGTAAGGAAGTCATGAAAAAAGTAAGGAGGAAAAGAGCTACCTTTAGGAAGTACAAGAAAACAGTGAGAGGAGAGGACAGGGAGGAGTACTTGACGGAATTGAAGGAGGTGACAAGGGCAGTAAGGGGAGCCAAGGCATTTATGGAACTCAGGCTGGCACAAGGCATTAAGAAGGGGGAGAAGGACTTCTTTAGGTACATCAGGGAGAAAAGGAGCTGTAAGGACCACATAGTAAGGATTAGGAAGGAGGGGGTTGGTGGAAACAGGATGCGATAAGGCAGAAGCATTAAATGAGTACTTCTGCTCAGTATTTACTAAAGAGAGGGGGGGTGACACCCAAGGTGGGAGAAATGGCAGAAATGGGGGGGGTGACAGATGGGGAAATCATGGAGGGCAGAGTTCGGGAGAGTTTGAAGGCACTGAGAGTGGATAAGGCACCAGGCCCAGATGGCATCCACCCCAGGGTACTGAATGATCTGGCAGAGGTCCTTGCAGGACCGTTGGCAGACCTATTTAATGCCTCACTACATTTGGGGTGTGTACCTCAGGACTGGAGGATGGCTCATGTGGTGCCCTTCCACAAGAGTGGCCCCAAGGATGAACCGGAAAACTACAGACCAGTGAGCCTCACATCCATCGTGGGTAAGCTAATGGAGACTATCCTGAAGGAAAGGCTGGTGGCCCTCCTAGAGGCCAAAGGACTACAGGACAGCAGACAGCATGGCTTCATACAGGGCAGATCCTGCCAATCCAACCTGGTGGAGTTCTACAACTGGGTAACTAGGCAACTGGATAGGGGCCATGCAGTGGATGTCCTGTATCTGGACTTCAGTAAGGCATTTGACTCAGTGCCACATGGAAGGCTGGGAAGTAAGTTAGTAGGCACAGGGGCAGGTGCAAAGCTGGTGAGATGGGTAGGGAACTGGCTTCAGGGAAGGCAACAGAGGGTGGTGGTGGGTTGGGAGCTCTCACACCCAAGGGTAGTAACGAGCAGTGTTCCACAGGGCTCAGTGTTGGGCCCAGTGTTGTTTGGGATATTCATTGCAGACATATCATTGGACATCACGAGCAAGATGAGTCTGTTTGCTGATGATACCAAGGTAGGAGCAGTGGTGGATGACCTAGGGGGATGGGAGGGGTTGCAGAATGATCTGGCAAAGCTTGAAACCTGGTCAGACACCTGGCAACTAGGGTTTAATGCCAAAAAGTGCAAGGTGCTGCATTTTGGGATGAAGAACCCAAGGAGGAGTTACCAGCTGGGGGGAGTGCAGCTAGCCCAGACAGAGGAGGAGAAGGATCTGGGGTGCTCATTACAGGGTCAATGAACAACTCGGCACAATGTAGGAAGGCAGCTGCAAGGCCAACAAAATGCTGGGTTGTATTGTAAGGGTATATCCTCGAGAAGGGAGGAGGTGATTCTGCCACTGTATAGGTCATTAGTTAGACCGCACCTGGAGTACCGCGTGCAGTACTGGCACCCGTATCTGAAGAGGGACATTAAGTTACTGGAGGGGGTGCAGCACAGGGTGACAAAGATGATCAAGGGGCTGGGGGACTTATCATACGAGATGAGCCTGAGGGAGTTGAACATGTACTCACTGGAGGAGAGGAGGGACAGGGGGACATGATTGAAACCTTTAAGTACATGACAGGAATAAACAAGACAGGTACAGAGGGGCTGTTCAAAGTAAGGGAAGGGAGGGACACCAGGGGCTATGATTTGAGACTGGAGGGAGGAAGGTTCAGGAGGGAGATGAGAAGACACTTTTTTACAGAGAGGGTGGTGGCTGGGTGGAATGCATTACCTGCAGAAGTGGTATCCAGTAGAACAGTGGACTGCTTCAAAAGGGGAAGGAACAGGACAATGGGGAGGGTCAATGAAGGGGAAGGGTGGAAGGGAGGGGCAGCTGCAGAATAAGGGGAGCTAGCTGCACATTCGAGCAGACTTGATAGACTTCTAGGCCTTTATCTGCTGGCAAATTTCATATGTTTGTATGTTCGTATGTTACCCATTCCCTTCTGTCCTCTAGTGAGCACTGTACATAATCATTTTCTCAGGCCTCTGTTCATGCAGGAGTATTTGCTGACATGGAGTCATTTTTTGGTAACCCTTCTTTCCATTGCCTCCAGGTGTTTTATGTCCTTTTTGTGGTCAGAGTTCCAAATCTGTATGCAGTACCCCAGGCAAGGCTGCACCATGCATCTGTTCAGAGGAGGTATGATCTCCTTTCTTCTACTTGTGAACCCTCTACTTATGCAACCCAGCATCTTGTTAGCCCTCTTCACTGTCTCACTGAATTGTACAGAGAGCTTCAGTGTGCTAGTAATTGTAATCCCCAGGTTTCTTTCCTCTATGGACAAATGACGCACACCCCCTCAAGTCTGTACTCCACCCCTGGAATTTTTCTCCCCGTGTGCATGACTTTGCACTTCTTGGCAGTGAACCCCAGTTGCCAGATTCTGAACCAGTTCTATGGCCTTTCTCAGTCTTCTCTCATGTCTTTAATCTCTTCCTTTGTATCCACCCTCTCATAGATCTTGAAGTCATCCATGAAAAGTCAAATGTTGCCTGTAATGCTATCCCTAATTCATTAATGAAGACACTGAACAGCATAGGCTTGAGCACTGACCCCTGTAGTACCCCATAGGTAATGTCCTTCATCGCTAAGTGATCTGCCATCCGAAACACTACTTCCTGGGTTTCTCCACCCAACCAGTTTGCCACCCACCTAGACATTTTATCTTCTACTCCTTGGTCATCCAACTTCTTGATTAACCTTAAATGGAGGACTGAGCCAAAGCCATACTGAAATCCAGGTTCAGTATGTCTACTGGGGAAAATGACTGCCAGGGGAGGCAGGCTGTCAACAGCAAGGGCTGTATAAGCTAGAAAGAGTGCTATTTAATTAAAAAACACATATTCTAGGGGGTTCAGCAGCCTCACAAAGTTTGTGCTGCAGTTTAACATTGTTAAATTTGGTTTTAGAGGAGGGTAATGGTAGGGTGCGGATCCATGATGCCAGTTCGACAACAAAGTTGTCAACCGACTTTACAGCGACAGCTTTATGTCAAACGCAGTTGCAGACAGCTAAAAGCCATCCAGTCAGGAGTTTGTTTTTTTCAGGGGGCTTTGCCCCCCGAACTGCCAGTGCAGAGGGCTCTGTCCCCTGCCCCGCCCCCACATTTAGGATTATTGGAGTCAGAGTTGCTTCGGGGAAGGGGCGCAAACCCCGGAGAAAGCAATGCACAGTGGCAACAGTGAATTGTCACTGTGATGATATTCACTGTTAAAATGTTGAACCAGCATCGGCATATGCTTAGAGAACAGTGAGACCCTAATAGGGAGGTAGTGTGAGGAGACCAGCATTTTATTTCAGTATAGGTTCAGTGTGGTGTCTGGCACAGTTATGAAATATATCTGTTTGTTTATTTATTTATTTAGTTAGTTTTTGTTTACTGCGTAAAACCAACAGAAAATCAATGCAGAATGGGAGTTTATACTGCTACTTAAGAAATGCCAGAAGTCTAAACAATAAAAAAGAAGAGTTAGAAGTACTATTAAAACAAAATGGTAAGGCTGACATGGTCTTTGTTACAGAGACTTGGTGGACAGAAAATGATGAATGGGGAAAAGAGATTGCAGGATACAACTTATTTTGTATAGACAGAAAAAAAAGAACAGAAGGGGGAGTGGCAGCTTATGTATCAAACCACATACAAACCAAACACATTTAAAAAAAAAAAAAACATGAAGGCAGCACCACAGAAACAATCTGGTTAAAGGTAGAAACAGCAAAAGATAAAAAAAAAATCTTAATGGGCGTATGTTACAGACCACCTAATAGCGACAATGACACAGTGGAAGAAATTAACTATGAAATAGAAAGAGCATGTGAGATGGGATATGTAGTTTGTCTGGGTGACTTGATGTTTAGTCACATACAATGAGACAAAATGACAGCTACTAATACTAATAGCATTTCCTTTTTAAGAACCACAGAACAATTGGGCCTAAAGCAGCACGTGATAGGCCCGACAAAAGGTGCAAATATTTTAGATATAGTTCTAAGCACTAATAACATAAATATTACAGACTGCAGCAATTTGCACTACTTGGCAACAGCAACCATAATATTGTAACATTCCAGCTTCAGGAATACATGCCATTGCACAAGGGATGTAGAGAAATACTCAGTTTCAAATCTGAAAACAGAAATATGATTCAGGAGGACCTATCAAGAATAAATCGGGAAAGAGATCTATAAGACAAGTCTGCCAATGAAATGTGGAATATAATTAAGACGCATATAGAATCAATATGTGATAAGTGTATCAGCAAAATTAAGAAATATAATGGCAAAGGTATAAAATCAAAATTGCTCACAAAGAGTCTAAAAAAACTATTAAAGAAAAAGCACAAGCTCTACTATAGATCCAACAAAAATAAAGAATAAGCAAACTGGGAAAGTTATTTAAAAATTCAAAAACTATGCAAAAATGAAGAAAAATAAAAAATGGAAATCAGAATTGCTCAAAAAGCAAACAAGGAAAATATGAGAATGTTCTATGGGTTTGTGAACTCATTAAGAAAACAAGATAATGGTCTGTGTACCATTGAAGAAAATAATCAGCAAATAGATGAACCCAAACATATGGCTAAAATATTTAATAATTATTTTGGGATTGTGTTCGAAGACAACAACCCATACATAGGAGAAATCATAGAAAATACAACAGCAGACATGACTATCAGTATTGACAACATTATTGAAAAAATCAAGGCTCTAAAGTTGACAAACTCTGCAGGACCGGACAAAATCTTCCCCAAAATTTTGAAGTTATTGTCTCCTCAGATAGCCAAACCTTTACTTATCCTGCATAATAGAACACTTTCAAACAACAAAATCCCAACTGACTGAATGTCCACCACAGTTATTCTTATTCACAAAAAGGGTAGCAAAACTGATTATAAAAATTACAGGTCTATTAGTTTGACCTAGGTACCAGGAAAGATTATGGAGTCCATCCTTAAAGATATAATAAATCAACACACTGAAAAATATCAACTCAAAGATATGGAACAGAATGGATTCAGTGCAGGACAATCATACGTTACAAATTTGTTGTGTTTTTAATGAAAAAAATGTCAGAACCTTTAGATAGGGGTACACTAGTAGATTGTATCTTCCTGGACCTAGCAAAGGCCTTTAATAAAGTACTGCAAAGGGCAATAATAGAAAAATTGATACACATTCAAATAGACCACAGAATTATTAGGTGGATCAGGAGTTTGTTGAGGGAAAGAAGTCAGAGGGTTAGCATAAATGGATACTTATCTGACAAAATCGATGTGACAAGTGGGGTCCTGCAGGGGTCAGTGCATTGTCCTTTACTGTTTCAGTTATTCATGTCAGACATGGGGATACAAGCAACAAGTAGGCTAAGTCATCTCTTGCTATGCCAGTGACCCAGGTTGAGGAGTGGACTTGAGTCATTGGGGATCGGCCGGGAGGAAGAGGACTAAGCGTCCAAGGGACTGCTCTCCTCCTCCGGGGAGGGTGGGATATCCGTGGCAGTGCTGGCTCCTGGTGGTGGCTGAAGGAACTGTGAGTTGCGGTACAATGGAGGGGACAGCGTGGGCAGATGTCTGACATGTGGTGGGTGGATGCAGACATTGTAGCGTCATTGGCATCCTTGCACGCCTGCGCTGTTAGGGGAAACTACAGAGGACAAAACTGTTAAGCTTCCTCTGCTAATGAAGGGCCACTGTGGCACCACATCAGATGCTCCCAAGAGCTCCCTCTGGTCCTGACCCCTTGGTCTTCTGTGAGGGGGTCTGTGATGTAACCTTAGAGAGGGAGAGAGTGAGGAGGTAGCAGCTCAGGCACAGCGCCCGATGCAGGAGCTGCTGCAGGACCAGAAGGGGAACCATAGGACCACCCCAGCAGGAAGGTAAGACAGATAAATAAAAAAAAAAGTTGGCTAAGTAAATACACGGACGACACAAAAATAGCCAGAGAAGTTAAAACATCAGAAAATATAGATATTCTACAGAGAGATCTAGAAAGGACATCCGAGTGGATTACCACCTGGGGATGAGTTTCAATAATGATAAATGCTGTGTGATGCATCTTGGGCTCCACAGTAGGGAAAATACATATTATTAAAATGGAGTTCTTGAGAAAAACTAAGAAAGAAAGAGATTTAGGAATCACAATAATCGATAAATTAGCTTATATTAGCTTATGACAAGCACTGTAACGCACAAATTGGAAAGGCTAAGAGGATACTATGGACCATCAAAAGAAACTTTAGAAGTAGAGATAAAAGTGTAATAATGCCCTTATACAGATCGTATGTCAGACCACATTTGAACAATGGGAGCCAGGCTTAGGGGTATACAACAAAGGCGACAACAGACAAAATAGAAAAAATCCAAAGACATAATACAAAATGATACATAACCTAAGCACCTTACCATGCAATGAATGATTCAAAAATTAAGCCTTATGTTACTTCACACAAGAAGAATATGAGGAGACATAATTCTCTGTTATGGCATCATGCAGGACAGCTATCTGATAAATGAGTTAAATTTTGAATTTAAAAATGACAGTCTTGGGACAATGAGACACCCACTACAACTCAGACCAAAAAGATTCTATACAAAAAATACAAAGTCCTTTTTCACACAAAGGGTGATAAACCCATGGAATAGGCTACCCACGGAGCTAATAATTAGCAAAGACAAAAAACAGTTCAAAAAAAGACTTGACACTTATATTTCAGAAGATAATAATTTGTGCTATTACGGGTAATCGGCAGGAGCACACATGGGCTACAGCCTTCTCTGCTCCTTACTCCTTAGTATGAACCTTAGTAAGTGCACTAGACAAAATCATTGCCTATTTTCAGGCCTGACCTGGAGAGTTACAGATAAAGGAACATCGATAACAGGTTACACAGCAGTACAAAACAGCTAGCAATGGAATTAGACAATGCCAGAGTATCTTGGAACAATACAGAGCAACAGCATATCAGACGACAAACATCATGGAATAAGTGCATAATTGCATATTAGGAGTTGATATGATAAGCAAGTATATTTAGTTACATATGCACTCATTTGTGCCCAGAAGGTAACTATGAAGTTCTTTCTTAAAAAGACAGCTGTGACTGGGAGTGCCTTCCTTATGGCTACTAGTAATGAATTCCAGAGTTTGGGAGCAGATGCTGCGAAAGCATGCTCCCCCAATTTTGTAGCACATGTAGGTATGTCTAGAAAAGACCTGCCAGTGGACCTCAAGGCATAGGACTGTGTGGCTTACTTCAGCATGCTGGCTAGTGTTGCTGATGTACCATTTCTCAAGATACTATCTATAGTATAACCATCAGTGTACCTACAATAGGAGGAAGGTGAGAGCCAGCCGAGACTCGAGTATAGTATGCAATGATAGGTAAGTCTTGGTGCAGATAGAGCGAAATGGCAGATGCTGTTGTAGCATGTGTTCCATTTTTGTAAGATCCCTTTGCAGCCATCCAGGTATGTGAGCAGTCCATAGGTTAGGCTTGGCCGAAGGACCCCCTGGGCAATAGGGCACAGGGTCATAATGCCGTGGACAAAACCACGCACACACACAATGCTGCAGACACAACAGCTTGTGCTCTAACAGCGTCAGGACAGAATTCCAACCAAAACAACAAGAGCACAAGCCATTGCAAAATCAGCAATTGTCTTTCTTTTTGTGGGGGGGCCTTGCCTCCCACATCCCCAACATCACCTCCCAGACCTATAATAATCAACTCCGGGGGGTTGTGGATTTAGGGGAAAAAGGAAAAGTCAGAGCTGGTAAAAGATATTTTTTTTTAAAAGGAAAGCAGCACTACAGTGGGACCTGGGGAGAACTGAACCAAAGCTCCAGGTCCCCGACACCACCAGAGGCAGGTGCTCTAGCCACTCCACCACGGGAGCGGCTTAGCCAGACACCACCCGGTAGTGTCCTTCATGTTTCTGAATGGCAACCTACAGTGACAGGGGTAGCAGTTCTTACAGTACGCTGTAACAACCCCTGTCACTGTAGAGACATTCGCACTTCCTATAACGTGGTATTCCATGCATGGTTTTGTCCACGCTGTATTACCTGGTACCGGGAATAGTCAGTCTAGTGGCAGGGGTGAGAGTATTTCTGATTTTATAGGCAATTCCCAGCTTAGTGTTTACTGATTTACATATAGTTGTCAAGTGCAGGCTGAAATCCAGATTGGGATCCAGTGTGACACCAAGATACTTGAAAGAGTCTACAATTTCCAGAGGGGAGCCATCAAGACCTGGGATAGTTGGTGCAGAGGGGCTAGTCTTTAATCTAGGCACCAAGCTAAATAGCATGGCAACTGTCTTTTTGTTGATAAGTAGGAGTTTGTTTTATTTTAGCCAATTTTGTAGGAGATCAAAGTCTGTCCTCAGGTTAGAGTTGATGGTGGGTATGTCCCTGGCACATGTGTAAACAACCATGTTGTCTGCATATAGAAGTGTACAGCAGGAACCTGTATTGGTTGGCAAATTGTTGAGAAATAATGAGAAGAGTAGTGAATGGATCCTTGAGGGACACCGACACTAGTGGGGAAGAGTTTGGATTTGTTTTTTTTTCAATTTGCATGAATTGTTGTCCTCCAGTGAGGTAACTGGCAAACCAGGCAGTGGAATAAGAAGATAAACCCAGGGTAGACAGCTTTGATAACAGCAATGGGTGGTCCACAAGGACAAAAGCCTTGGTTAGGTCGATGAAAACTGCCCCTCTACACATGCCCTTGTCCACGGCCATCTTGACATCATTGGTGAATTGGATGAGTGCAGTGGACATAGGAGCCAACTTTTGTTTTTCCCGAGGAGGGGGCTCAATTAATGGCTTGGGATCTGGGGGCCACCAAGGCCCCCAGAAGCTTTGGCTTTTTTGCTGTTCTGTGGTGCATTTTGAGGGTTATACTTAACAGATCACACAGTATAAACACCACCACTGAAATTATAGAATGGTACCCAAATTTGTCTGAACTACTGTAGTTCCGCTTACTTCTTCTAATAACAGTGTTAAGATAGAGTAGCCGTCAGGATGGAGGGTAGGGGCCTAAGATTGTCTCCAATCAGATAGCCCAGATGCCACTGTTTGCAAGCCTAGCAGCTTTGGTTTATATTTTCCAGCTGGAATTTCACATACTGCTACAGTACTATTTTTCTCAGGGGTCAAAATAAGTTTAGAGGCTCAGCCACTAGCCAGCAGGGCTACAGACAAAATCAACCACCCCCACAAACTTTTCCACTGATCCAGCTGGCTTTTTGAAATGTTACCTTCTCTTTACAAGCCTGCAGGGCCAGTAAAAGGGATACTGTCAACCCCTTTAGGCCTCAACGTGTGTCTAGCTTAAAAAACATGTTATGATTCTTCACATTCTATAGAGACTGATGATGCAGCAGGTAGTTTGATTCAGAACTCTTTAAAAAGTGAAACTGACTGCCCAGCAAAGTGCTGTTACCACACCAAAACATGTTTGTTTACATTTCTTGACCTGCTCCCGCTGCATCTTTCCTGGACTCAGGAACACCTCTAACACAATCTAGGTACTCACTATGCAGTGAGAATAAAGGTCACTATTGTGTCATGAGTGGCTGCACTGTTTAAGGGTGATTCTAAGGTTCAGGAAGTGTGCACTAAGTGAAGCTCAATGATTTACAGCAAAACAAAGGTGGGCATAGCTATACATTACCATGCATTTTGGTTCTAATAAGCAAGGAGGCAGATAAAACCATCAGCAAAATCAGTAGATTTTATAGTAAGCAATCATGAAATGTATTATGCAGGTTTTTACTTAAAAAATAATACGATGCAATAAAGGTTGACAGTGTTCCTTTGTTGGAAAATCTTATTAGCCAAACCAAAAATCTACCAGCAGCATTTGCCATTCAGTATCTTTGGAATCAAAATACAGACCTCAATTTGATTCAAGCTTTCAGAGCAGGCAGCCAAGCTTAACCAACTGAACTATTCAAGCACAGGGAAGACAGATGGATCAGAAGGGGAGTTAACTCTATTTGTGTACCAAATAAAGGATAATGTATGGGCAGCCATACACAGCAAGCCTGTGTCTGCAGTGAGAGATTCAAGAGATTTTTATATGGCAATCAGGAACCTTGAATGCAAAACTCGAGAGGTCCAGCAGTTGCCATACAAAACTAGAGACCATTTCAGACAACACAGCACGTCAGTGAACTGGTGGTTGTGGGGGATCTTGAGGGTTGGTGACAGGTTCAAATTACTGGCATTGACTCAGTGTGTTGCAGATGTTTCTGCAAGTTCAAGTTAAAAAACAAACTACTTCCAGATTAATAGGATAAAGGAAAGCAACTGTCTATGTGGCAGCATTCCAAGCTATTCTGCTACAGTAGTGACATCAGTACTCCAGTTTGCAGCAGAACAACATAATAATGTCATGACTCACTAGTGCAGCAGAACAAGTATATTCCAGCCATGGAATTCCATGCAAAACAACCATTTTAGAAAACGGGCAACGAGAATCCTTGTTTCTGATTGGCTAACTTCCCCAAGTGTATTTGTCTGCTTGGACCTTGGTGCAGTGCCATAAAAGGTAACTAATATAACTACATTTCATACTATGACCATGACCTTTCCAGGCACAGCATTTTTTTTACTTTTTTAATGTTAAGATTTTTTGGTATGGTAATAAGCCTCAAAGCATCAAATGAAATGCCCATTTTCGAGGGGTATGGGACCCAAAAGGTAATAAACATCAAACTAAAGAGAAATTACAGTGGTTGGAGCTCCCCTTTCCAGCCAATTTGAACTAGGCCGCCACACCACAAGTTGACTGCTCCCCCCCTGACCATGCCCAAATAACAACACTGACTAAGGGATGACTGAATGTGACTAAGGTCAAGGAGCTAAATCATCGTGTTCCTTTCCTGTCTTGTGCATTAACTAACACAGAGTGTTGGAAGGGGATGGTGGCTGAAGATGTAGGTGTTGGGAGTCCCCTCCCAACACCCAAATCTTCAGCAGCCCCCCCCCACCCCGATTTAGCTCCTTCACCTTAAGTTATTCAGTCCTTATCCCTTAGTACAATTTAATTTCTGCACAGTACAAATAGAGGGCATTGTTAAACATAGAAACATAGACTTTGACGGCAGATAAGGACCGCTTGGCCTATCTAGTCTGCCCTTTTCCCTACCTACAGGATAGGCCACAGATCTTAGTTAACCAACAGCCTATTTCTTCCTACCCCCCACAAGAATTGCCTTATGTCTGTCCCATTCATTCTTGAATTCTCCCACAGTTTTAGACCCCACAACCTCCTCAGGAAGGCTGTTCCATGCATCCACTACCCTCTCTGTGAAATAATACTTCCTCACATTGCCCCTGAACTGCCCTTCTTCTATCTTTAAAACTACTAGAAGGATTTGAATTGATATTTTTGGTTCCATTCCACATGGACATTGTACATACACACTCTCCAACCCGCAGGGCCATACTATCCTGATCCCCCAGGCCCATCACTCAAGACAGCAGACTTTTCTGAGGCAACTGAGCTCAACTGACCAAGTGGACCTCATTGTATTTCTTTAAGGAATACAGCGTGATCAGTTGGTGAGCTCTGACTTTCCATATTCCATTCCATCTTCTTGTCCTTGGTTCAGCCTCATAGTGTTCACCGGGCCCCCCCCCTCCACCAGGCAGGCAGGCAGGCCGGCCCACATCAACATCACAGAGTCGACACAACACACATCCAACACTCACCCCATCAAATCACCCACACAGCCTGCCAAACCAAGTCCAAGGTGGGAGACAGGAGACCGACTGGATCTGGGACTGTCTCTGGCCTGGGAGTATAAAATCAAATGGGTGTGTGGGCCTGGCACCTGCTGATGATGTGCATCATGATATGTGCTGCTGAAGCCCAGAATAGAATAAATAAATACATAACCCTAGTCTTTCAGTTTGCCTCCAAAGATTAGACAGTCTCAGAGCAGGGAGGGATAAATTAGGAGGGAGAGCCTGAGGTCATCATCTCCTTCCTTCCTACCTTCCTTCCTTCCTTTCTTCCTCTCTCTCTCACCTTTTCAGTCTTCCTCAGTCTTCTTCACTTCTCTGTTCGGTTCTTCTCTTCACTGTGCCACCACCACGCCAACTCTCACACTTGACTCGACTCTGGCTCTGCTCCTCACTGCACAGACAGCCCAGTTCCCTGGTCGACACTAATTGTTTGAGGCAGCCGGCTCCACATTCAACCACTATTGACCCAACGACTGTCCTTAATGGCTCCCCACCTGCACACATGCCATTACTGAGTCCAAATGTCCGATAATTCTTCTAGGCACCTGTGCAGTCCTGTCAGTCTGTTGCCACAAAATTAAACTGCCCATGCCTGCTGCCAAGGAGGACTAAAATGGTGGGTCTGGCACCAAAAGAACAGCAGCACACAATGTCGGAGGCACCGCAGTGCATGTGTACTTTCCGACACACTGAGCCACATGACTGGACTGCACACACCTGCATCATCAACCTATTCACCAGTGGCAGTCTTGGCAGATGAAAAAAGCTGGGCATGGGGCATACATAATTCATTCATTACTGTCTGGCACACCGCACAGTCACTCACGTGTGGAGTCACGTCTGTGAACAGTGGAGTTGACCCACCGCACTGGGCCCTGCCCCCGCTCCTGAAATAACAGACTGAGTCAGTGAGGAGTCAGAGAACTTGAAGAAGTTAAAGAAAAAAAACACAATTCTGATCAAGCATCAGGCTGGGGGGCAGAGCCCACACTTCAAGTTCCGGAGGGGGCTTCATCCCCTCAGCCCCCCCCCATAGTCTGCGCCTATAGCAGTGGATGTGCTGCATGCTTGCCTGAAACCATGTTGTGCTGGTGATAGTAAGTTATACTGTTGTAAGAGATCTGTTACCTGTTTGGCCGCACTTTTCTCCAGCACTTTGTTTAGCACTGATAGAATGGCTATGGGATGGTAATTATCCATGTTCTTTGTATCACATTTTTATGAATGGGTACCACATGTGCAATTTTCTAGAGTGAAGGGACTGACCGTGAGCAGAGTGATAGGTTGAAAAGCCTAGTGACCGGTATTGATATGAGAGGGGCAGCAATTTTGAGGAACCTTGGTAGCAGCCCATCGGACCCAGCCGACCCAGAAGCAGAGATGGTCTTCAGAAGGCGAAGTGCTTCAGATTTGGAGATAGCCCTCAGGTTAAAAAGAGGGGAGTCAGGCTCCTTGGCACAGGATGTTGGAGCAGCGGTCAGTCTAGTTTGCTTTGTGTATTTGGAGAGATCAGAAAAGCACACCTTGAGAGCATTAGTTATAATGCCAATATTATTACAATTCGCACCATTCAGCATCTCCTCTGTAATTGATAAGTTCCTGCCCTGGCCCATGAAGGATTTTATGTGATTCTAGAAACCTCTGGAGTCATTTAAAGTTGCTTGAAGAAGCTGCTTGCAGTAGTCCCTTTTAGCAGCATGTATAGCTTCTTTTTACAGGTGTTTCTCAGTCTTCTGAAGTCAGCCCAGTCTATCACCAATTTACATAGTTTTACTTTGGCCCAGATCCTGTCCCTTCCTCTGATGGAGGCTATTAGGTCACTGTGCATTCATCTGGTCACTGAGCCTCTGATTCTTATGTTTTTTGAGTGGTACATGTTTATCTTGAAGCAACTGGATAGGGGATGTGAGGAAGTTAAGAGCATTCTCAACCTCTGATGTCTGATAGAATGATGACCAGTTTGTCTGTTGCAAATCCACATACAAGGCCTCAGTGTTTAAATTAGAGAAGTCAAGAAAGTGTTTCTTACAAGTTGCTCTGCTGCCAGTCTTTGGTGGTAGAATACAAGGGTTCCCTCGGACTGTGGTGAGACATGGAGGGAAACAGCAAGCATCCTGGGTAGCTGTGATTCAAAAATGGTATTTCCTAGGAGAAGAATGGTTATCTGAGTTACTTGATAGTAATTTCCAGGTTCATCTGTTATTCATCTATTCATCTGCTGATCCTCTCCTAAGGTTGGGCCTGTTTCCAAATAGTGATTTGAGAAGATTGCATGTAATTCCACAGTGTGGTGAGCCTTAGCCATCCAGAAAAGCGTGTAGAGTGGTTGGGAGAACTAACTGACCAGCAAGTGGGAATAAAAGGGCCCAGTCTGGGGCTTAGAGTGTCCAAGTCATATGAGCCTGTTTGGAGCTTACACATGCTGTGACCCGGTTCATGGCTGGAGGGAGGGAGGGAAGGAGCTTGTGGCACATTATTGGAGACCACAGATAGTGAGAGAGCTTGCTGGCAGATCCTGTTCTGTTAGTTAACAAATCATTTAGGAGTTTGAGCTATCCTAAATAGTGGCAGAGTGGTGGGCTTAGCTGCTGAATCTTGTTACTATATGAATGCATATTCTCTGGTGACAGAAGTGACAAGGGTCAAAACTCTTTGTGCTCTGGCAAGAACATTTTTTTTGTGCATGGTCTCTTCTTCAGTGAGAGGGAGAGGGAGAGGGAACTTAGTGAGCTGACTGTCTCGATACAGTTTGCTATGAACTTATTTTTTTGACAACTGCACCAAGGAATATCTTTATAACACACTTTTAATTTTTTTGCTATTTATGTTATTCATCTAAACTCTTTAACGCAGTTATTGGACTGAGTTGGGGTATGATTGTTAGGGTTTTGGTGTGCATGGTAATGAATTTTGGGTATTTTGCTAGCTAATTTGCTTTACACAAGTGTTTTTTATGGGTCTGGCTACATACACTATTAGGGATTTATTAGAGGGTGAGTGAGTGTGCTGGGTTTAGTGAATGTTTAATATTTGTGGGTGGGGTGAGTGGCTGGGGGTTAAGCTAAGTCTGGGTGGGATGAATGAATGATGGATTTTCTGCATTGAAGAGGGATGGTAGGGTGAGCTTTTTTGGCTTTTGAGTGGTGTCATCTTTGCAGCAGCAGGACATGTGTGGGGACTGTGACATCCAGACTCAGATCCATGATTTCTATCTCCCCCAGGACCCCCCATGACTGGCCGCTCATCGTATTTGCAAAGATTGTGAGATGCATAGTCAGGTGCAGGGTAGGGGTAGATGAATACCTTATTTCAAATACTCATTCAAATATTCATATTCTGGGACCCAAATATTCAGAAATTTGGTATTCATATTCATTATTTGTGTACCTGTTGGGGGAGTAAAAAGTTAAAAAAATAACCCCACCCTCCTCCCCAGCCTAGTCATTTTAAACTACAACCCCCATCTCCCAACCTTCTGCAGCAAGCCCAGCAAGCCCAATCCCACCCTCCTCTTCCTCCTCCTACATGTCATTCACCCTTGGGACATCAGATGTGGTGGAGATGCTGAAGGTGCATCTGGTTGAGATACAGGACTGGATGGAATTCAGCTGGCTGAGACTCAGTCCAGGTAAAATGGAGGTACTAGTAATTGACTCAGGACGAAGGAGGGAAGTGGTGGCACCTGAAGAGGTTTTTGGGCTTCAGATCAGGTCCTCAAGGCTAAAAAACATCTTGAAGATAAAAAATCTTGGGTTCACTCTGGATGATGGGCTGACATTTGATTCTCAGGTGTCAGCTGTTGTCTGGCGTAACTTTTATCATCTGTAGAACATCTGCCAGATTAAACCCATTATCCCTTCTGAAGAGCTGGCAACATTGGCACATGATTTTTTGATGTCCAGACTTGACTACTGAAATGCTGTTTACCATAGAGTAAATTGGGGTGTCCCACTATGCTTGAAGTTGGTGCAGAATGCAGCAGCCAGGCTTCTGAAAAGCCTACGTAGGCCTTGCCATTTGGCCCTGGTCCTGCATGAACTACACGGACTGCCGGTGAAGTAATGAATCACCTTTAAAGAGCAACTGATGCCATCTGGCCAAAAGTGCTACCTTGCAGAATTAGAATAAGCATACCCCCAGTAAATCTCATACAAAAAAAAAAATTTCTATGTTACTTCATTTTAAAGTTATGAGCTATTTTGTAACCTTGCTTTTACTAGCTATTCAAAAAAGCCTGCTTCAGTGAAGAGCTGCTGCTGATGATGTCATCTCAGGAACTCACAGTCTAGTAATCCCTATCAGCAAGCTTATATGACCTGTTTCTCCAAAGTTGTAAAGATCATGTGCAATGGTTTTCATAAGTAAAACAAGGAGTACCAGTTAGTAAACAGTGATTTAAAAAATATGTGTGTTTCAGGTTTTGTAGCAAAGCTGGCAATATTTTGTTTGGGTGCCATTTTGTTGTGGTCCTTTTTTCCAGGGTTGCTGGATGCTGGGTCATAACAAAGGGTTATGAGGTCTGCACACTGAATAAGTTTCTGATGTGGTGAAAGGCTGAGATCAGTCACACCTATCATTCAATTGAAGCCATTTCTAAGAATGGCACTTTAAAACAATTATTCTATCTCCTTTTCAATGGGGGTGAGAGAGGCAATGCTGCTTTGAAAACTTACTAGGAGTTTCTAATTTAGCCAGCACAATGTGTTCTCCCTGTCAGGCTGTTTTTGACCTACATTCAGGCTTATCTATGTTCTACTCTAAATTAATATGATAATTTTACCAGAGACAATACTAACACCCTTAGTAGGAATTAACACATATAAGACCCCTAGAAACATAGAAAGTGACAGTAAAAGGGGACCATCCAGCCCATCTAGTCTGTCCATCAGCCTACCCCTTCCCTTAACTGCTTTTCAGTGTTATGGTGCCCTTGTATCTATCCCATGTGTTCTTGAAATTTCCCACCATTTTTGCCTCTACTGCCTCCTGTAGAAGGCAATTCCATGGATCTATCACTCTCTCAGTGAAGAAAAACATGCGTATGTTGCCTCTGACTATGCCCCCTCTAGCTTCATGTTGTGCCCTCTGATTCTTATTTTAAATAACAATTTTTATTAAGATTCATTTTCCACAAACATCAACAAGACTTACATAAATTAGACAGACAATGCTATAAATGAATAAATAAACCAGAATTGACATGAGGCAGTGACCTTAAATTGCTTAACTAAGTTGATTATTAGAAAATGAATACAAGCAGCAACATTAGCCTTAATCTCATAAAGCCAGTGCATCCTCTAATTCAAACAATTTGTAAAATTCCATGCATTTCATAATGCTGCAAAATTAATCTTCAGTTCTCCAAATAATATGGGGTGGGGGAAACACCTTCCCTTACCAGGAGTTAGATTTCACTACTTAAAACAACATTTCAACTATACAGTTTATGGCTTTTAGAGTATATAGTAAAACCTTTTGGGGTCACATTGTCCTTCACAAAACAAATGGCTAAAGGCTTCTGGGGATATTATAAACAAAAATAAATAAAAAAATAGGAAGACAAATAAAGAACGAATTTAGAACTGAGCTAGGCAATTTCAAAGCCAAAACAATTTAACCTGTTTTCTAAGAAATGGGGAGGCGAGTGGTGGTCAGTTATGAATCAGAGACCACTTAATAATCTGTACATCCCTGTGGTGGGGCTATAAATTAATCCTATTTAATATAAAATCAGGGAGATCTATTATATAGTATCTGAATAGGAGGGAAACAGTGTCATCAATCAACTTTCAGTTAAACATAATATAGGTATAATCCTCTTAAATTACTCTTAAGATCATGCAACATTAAAGGGAATGATCCTGTGTTAAGTATGGTTGGCTAGTATCTCTAGAACAGTTCTGTTCTCCTTCCCTGCCTGATAATGGAAAAATGGTAGTCATCTAGATTTAAATTTCTCTAGGGTCAATCTGAGTTTGGATGTTAATTTTTCCATCTCCAACAGACCCAGACATGTAAAAAACCATAAGTCTGGAGAGGGAGGGTTCTCCAAAAGCCAACTCTTAGTAATGGCTTTATGTGCTGCTGCCAAAAGAATAAAGAATAAATGCTTCTGTGCTCAGGTGCGAATATGGGGAGGGGGAAGACCCCAAAACCAAATCCTTGGGTCTCAAGGTAACTGGAGTTGAAAAATTAACCCTACTCTATGTATTATTTGATCCCAAAACAATCTAATTTCCCACAGGCTCAAAAACAGGCATATGATCACCCAGCTCCCCACACTTCCTCCAACATAATGCTCATGAGGTGGTCTTATAGTGTTTAGTAATTTGGGGAGTACGAAAATATTGAATTGTCTCTTTCCACCTCAACTCTTTCCATATTGGTGATATTGTCGTAGATTGTACCCAGATTTGCTCCCAGTCATTTCCCTCCAACTCAACCCTGGACTCTTTGGGCCATTTCTCTTCCACAGCCTTTAAAGCCAGCGAGCCCTTCGAGGATAAGAAAGCTGTAATTTTTGAAGTCCAACCTCTCTGTCCCTCTTGTGAGATCAAAAGAAAAAAAACTCCTGGAGAGGATTAGTCCCTGCAAGTGATTGGGAATTTAGATTTTTACCCTTCAAAAAATGACACAGTTGCAAAAATCTAAAAAAATCCTGTGTAGGGAAATTAAAATCTCTACATGGTTATTTAAAAGTCTTCAGGACCCCCCTTCCCCCTTCATAAAATTGTCCTATGTATTTTAGTCCCAATTTCATCCATCTAAGAAAACCTCCGTTCATCAGGAAGGGAACAAAATCAGGACAGGCCCTCAAGGGGGTCTGGGCAGAGATCCTGGGCTGAATCTCCATATAATTGATTACTAAAAGCCAAATTTGTTTCATGGCCAATGACCAAGGATTAAGGAAAATAAATTTAGATAAACTCTCCCGGTCCATTAGAATAATATCTGAAAATGCTGTGACAGTTGCTAAGGGGTTTCTCCAGCTTTGTCCATTTTGGAGGATCTTTGTCATAACTCATGGTCACCAGGGCCTGCAGCTGAGCTGCCCAAAAATATTTAAAGAAATCCTGAAGGCCTAAACCCCCAGTTTGCTTTGCTCTTTGTAAGATCTGCCATTTTATCCCTGTTGATCTATACTTCCATAAAAATTTAGAAATAGAGGTCTTTAAACTTTTCCAAAACTGGGGAGGAGGCCTGACGGAGCACACTGAATAAAAAAAAATGAGGAAGGACATTCATCCTGACAGTCTCCATATGTCCTGAGAGTGAGAGAGGGAGCTCATTCTATCGGTTCAAGTCTTCTTGGACATTTTTCAATAGTTTTAAATGATTCACCTGATTTAAATTATTAATCTTAATAGGTATCCAAACTCCTAGGTATCGGTATCCCTCTCTTGCCCATTTAAACTGACCTATTTGAGGACGTGAGCGTAGAGTAAATGAACCCACGGGTAGCATTTCTGTTTTTGTATCATTAATTTTAAGTCCAGAGACTATCCCAAATTCCCACAGGTAAGAACCCACGATCGGAACAGAGTTAACCAGATTTGCAAGATATAACAAAGTATCATCTGCATACATAGAAATGTGGAGCTCTATACCTTCCCCCTTAATTCCCTTATATATCTCTGACTGTCTGATTAAAGGGCTCCATGCTTAACGCAAAGGAGGGGAGAGAGAGCAGGCACCCCTGCCTTGTAACCCATTGTATATTAAACATTTCTGAAGTTATTCCATTAACTTTTACTCTGGCTCTGGGATGACTGTACATATTTAAAATCCAATCTCTCAGTTTTTCTCCAAACCCAAATTTAACAAAAGTTTGTTCCAAAAATAACCAATCAAGGCGATCAAAGGCCTTTTCAGCATCTAGCAAACTGACCACATTAATTGTATGTGGGGGGGGGAGATAAATTATTAGAAGAAAGGGTGTTTAGTAAGAGACGTATATTGTCTTGAATGTGGTGCCCCAGAATAAAGCCGGTCTGGTCAGAGTGGACTAAATCCGGAATAAGGGCTTGAAGTCAGACTCCCACTAGTTTAGCGAAAATGTTTGTGTCCACATTCAAATGGTAGATAGACTGATAGCTCGAACAATGCAGAGGATTTTTTCCTGGTTTAGGGATCAATGAAATTGTAGCTTCCTCCCCAAGTATCTGGGGTAGCCCCTAATATATGTGCTGCATTACATACCCTTTTAAAGGTGGGGATCAAGTCCCTTGCAAATACTTTATAGAATTCAACAACGAAGCCATCTGGGCCTGAAGCTTTGCCTGAACCAAGAGAATTGATTACCAATCAAATCTCCTCTTCAGTAAACGGTCTCTCAAGCACCTTTGCCTGAGAATCCATTAGTGAGGGTAGATTTATTTTGCCAAAAAATTGGGCTATCTTCTGTGCATGTCCAATGGTCCTCTCCTGGGAATATAGTTGCTTAAAAAAAGGCCACAAACTCCTTTGCAATTTCTGGGGGTTCAGTTGTTACCTGGCCTGAGGTGTTTTTGACTGTAGTTTTGGAGATATAGTGGTCTGCTGCCTGTTTCCTAAGACGATGGGCCAACAATCTGCCCACTCTCCCTCCCCCATAGTATTTTTGATTAGTATATCGCATAGCATTTATGGTATGTCTTTGCATTAAATCATTATAATTTTCTCTGGCTTCCTTAAAAGTAGATCGGTCTTTAATAACTTTATGTAATTTTTCTAAAGTCTGAATGGTATTCAAAATAGCTTCTACTTGAGCTTTATGTAATTTATTTCGGTAAGCTGAGTAACTAATAAATTTGCCCCTCAAAACGGCTTCAAGACTGTCCTAGATAAATTTTAAAGAGGTATCTTCCTCCTTATTCTCATCAAAATATAATTTAATGGTTTCTTTCATTGAGGCAGGAAGGCCTCATCCTTTAACACTCCATGGTCAAGTCTCCAGGCTCCTCTGTTGTTGTGAGGACCCCAACCTACCCTAACCTGGACCATAGCATGGCCTAAAAGGGATACTGGGTGAATAATAACATTAAATAAATAATGCACCTCGGTTTTCCAGGTATAAATTCAATCAGCTCTTGAATAGGAATTCGTAGCCGGGGAGTAAAAAGTGTAGTCTTTTCCCTTGGGATTTTGCCATCTCCAACAGTGGTGGCTCCAGCTTCTGTTGGGTACCAGGGCACTGAGTGAGCACCACAGTTGGGAGCCAGGGCACCTATAGAAACCAGAATGTAAATCATGCACGTATATTCCTGCGTGCCCATCTTCTACTGCCCCCCCTTGTGTAAACATAAACCAAAATATACAATGCCACGACACACAAATAGTAGGCCTGCCCATTTTAAATATCCATTTAGCCAATAATCCCAAAAGATAAATAATGCTTATATTTAAAACATTTCATCCTAATAGACACAGAAGTTAAACTGGCCTTTAGCAACCAGTTTAGCAAACATTGTGATAAGACTCTATACCACATCAAGATTCATAACATTTCATCCTAATGGACACATAAGTAAAACTGACTTTCAGCTACAATGTTTAGCACATATTGTAATAGCCATGTACCACATCAAGGTAGCCAGTCTGACAGAGGTCCATTCACACCAGCACGCATGCATGCATAATCGGTTCACTCTGGTCTCTAAAGCATACACATACACCTCCAGAGTAAGATTAGCAATACAATGTAGTTTACTGGTTTGTTAATGGGCCTGGGTGGGGTTGAATGAGGTGTGACATGTGACTATTAGGGGAAGAGGTGTTTCTGTGAAAGCATTTGTTTGGGGGATGGTGGTTCAGTCTACAGTACTCCTGTCTTACAATAGAACCACTAGCCCATCCTATGGCTATTTCTTCCCCCGCTACAGTCCTTTCCTTTCTGCTGCTCATCACCTATTCTGTTTCTCCAGACTCATTTATTTCTCCCCCTACAAGTAGTATGCCAGCAGTGTGCCAGGAGGAGGAACCAGTCCCTTATTTTCAGTTTACCAGCCCTCCCTAACCCAACCCCCCTCCCTCCAACCACAGACCCTAAAGTGTCCCCCTCACCCCCAACTGCCAATCCCTGGCTTCTAAGCTAGGGCCATCTGTTCGCAGTGTGCTAGCTGAACCCAGCCATTTATTTTTAGAGTTCACATCTTATGTAACCCAAACCCCCTCAGTCCCCACACCATCCCACTCCAGCCCTAAATACCAATCCCTGGTTTGGGGGCACAGTTAAAATACAGCATTCCCAGTTAACTCAGTTACACACCCACCCCCCAGCATCCATCCTCCAGTTTCCTACAGTGCTGCATGGAACAATCCAAAAAGATTCTCCTACTATGGCCATAGCTCATGCAGGAAAAAAGCAGGCAATGAAAAGCATAGAATTAGCTGAATTAGGAAATTAAATCTATTTTATTTATTTATTTGTACATTGGTTTACAACCTTTGAGCCAGAGGCTCATTTCCAAAGGTACCTCGTCACATTGAGGACAAATACATAACAGACTTTGGTTACAGCATATGGGTTACATAGTTAGCAAGCATATGTGATTACAACAGTTAAACAGATAAGCCAGTTTAGTTATAATGGCACATTCTTGCACGATGGTAAAAGCAAGCAGCAGGATAATAGCAGTTCAATCAGCAATGGGTGATGATTAAAAGAGGTGTGGTGTGGATGCCGCCCAGTGGGCATTGTCAGGGCACAGAGAGTTATGCCTCAGTTATAGACAGGTGCAGCTATGTGTATTAAATAGTTGACTTCGGAGTGCGGTTTTGAATTTGGAGATCATGGGGGCATCCGAGATGGGGACAGGGAGCGAGTTATACCAGGATGGCGCTCTATAGCAGAAGGACCTCTGTCCAAGGGAGGTCCTAGATCTTGGGACCAGGAAAGTGGCCTTGCAGGAGGTCCATGTCCAGACCAACGGTTGGGCTTGGTGGAGGGAGGCTGTCAGCCCGGGTAGGGATAGCCCGAGAAGAGTTTTTATTGTTATCAGGCAGGTTTGGTATCATAGACATTTATCTAGATTCAGCAGTATTGCCATGTCATAGAGCTGGCAGGAATGCATGAGCCTGTGGGCCCCAGTGATTAGCCTGCTTGCCTTATTTAGGATGATGCAAATGTTATTGAGGGCAGTCGTGTCAGCAGCACCATATACTGGTAGGCCATAGTCAACAAGGGATAATATAGAGGATGTAACAGCTAGACAGAGGGCAGTGGGGGGGAGACAGTTTTTATAGCGGTAGAAGATACCTAGCCACACATTAGTGGCTGACGCAAGTGCATCAATGTGGGTGTGGTAGGTGAGGGCTGAGTCAAAGGAGACCCCAAGGTACTTTTAAGGGCGGACTTGCTCTAGTGGTTGTTTGGAGCAGGGGAGGATATGGAGTGGGAAGTTACTGGCTTTGTTTTGGGGTGAGCAAAGAGCATTGTTTTTGTTTTGTTTTTTAGATTAATGACCAGCCTGTGCTCTTTAAACCAGGTTTCAGCATCATTATAGGATAGTTGTAGGGAGTCCTGGAGGGAGACAGGGTTATGGTGGGTGGCAAAGATGATGGCGTCATCTACATACAGCAGAATTTTTCCAGTGCATGCACTGGGTAGGGTGTTACGGTAGAGTGAGAAGAGTAGGGGTCCCAGGATGGAGCCCTGAGGAACCCCTGAGCAGATGGGACAAGTTTTGGAAAGTGTCCCATTAATTCTGACACATTGGGAGTGGGCATATAGGTAGGTGGTGCACCAGGAAAGAGGCCCAGTATAGAAGCCAGTGTGGCAGAGGGCATTCAGCAGGAGGGGGTGGGAGACAGTGTCGAACGCCTTTGAGAGGTCGACGAACACTGCCCTGGCTAGGGAGCCAGAGTCCAGAGAGGAGTGTAGAAAAGTTGAAAATTCAACTAGTGCAGTGCCGGTACTGTGTCCTGCGTGGAAACCATGCTGTTCAGGGGAGAGGATGTTGTGTTTGGTCAGATATTCAGTAATTTGCATGGCAACCAGCTTTTCTAGGGCTTTGGAGAGGGGTGGAAGTATGGAGATAGGACGGTAGTTCCCGGCAGAGGACCTGTCACCACCTTTGTGAATGGGAGTAACAATGGCAGTTTTCCATGCAGTTGGGAATTGCCCCAGGCAGAGGGATTTGTTGAGAAGGCTGGTGAGTGGGAGAAGGACCTGATCCAGTACCAGATGGAGAATGCTGGGATCCAGGGAGTCGTCGCCGGGACTATTGCTCTTTAATGCTCTGACCAAGTGGGGTCTGGCTTCCTGGGCAGTTACCCTACGTAGGTAGAAGCTAGGGCATTGGAGGACTGGGGCAGGTAGGGAGGGTGGTAGGTCAAATAAATCACTAGGGAGGACAAGGCTAAGGTCCGTAAAGGATGTGTTGAGGTAGTTTGCAATGTTTGCTGGGTCCGTAACGGTTATGCCATCAATGGTGATCTGGGATGGGGGAAGGGAGCGTGTGCTTCCATTTAATTGTTTGACATTATCCCAGAAAGTTCGGGCAGAACCCCAGGAGTAGGTGAGCGTGGCCTGGTAGTAGTCGGCCTTGGCTTTTCGAGTGGCCCAAGTGCACTTATTCTGCGCAGCATTGTAGGCCTTTCTGTGAGCCAGACAGCCTGTTTCTGTGGCAAGGTGCCATAGGTTATCCCTAAGCCTGAGCAATTTTATTAGGGCAGGAGTAATCCAGGACACGTTATGTTTTTTGGCTCGGGCAGCTGTGAAGGGTGTGAAGAGGTCGCAGGCTTTGTTAAAGGTTTGGGAAAAGAAGGCAAGGGCAGTATCTATGTCAGGAGCATGGTGAATGGGGGACCAGTTTATCTGGGCAAGAAATTGCTTGAGTTTTTTTTAGCCCACCTGGTCTGAAATGCCGGTGGAGTGTGGGCTGGGCTGTGAGTCTGGGTGAGGGGGTCACCCAGTGGAATATTTTGGGGAATGGTCACTGAGTGAGTCAGAGAGGACTTGGATATCCAGGATTTTTTGGGGGTGGTTGGTGATGATAACATCTAGGATGGTGCTTAGGGTTTACTCTTGTGGGTTGGGAAATGAGTTGCATCAGATCAATGGCCGTGAAGGAGTCCCGGGTGGTGGAGGAGGCAGCACTGAGACAGTTCATGTTAAGGTCCCCCACAAGGACTTGTTCTGCCTTGTGAGGGAGGGTGGCAAGATAATCAGTTAAGGATAATAGTGCCGGGTTTTGGTTCTAACCTTCTAAGTTCACTCACACCCCAGGGAAAATGATAGCTGTGCATGCCAATCCCAGTCTGTCCCTCCTGAGCCCAGAAGCAGTCAGTATGCAGCAGCATCTCTCCCTCCAGAATGTTTAAACAATGAATACACTTTTTTTTTACAACCCAGGCTAGGCACCACCCTGAAAAGACACTCAGTGCGATTTGCCATGATTGATTCATTGCTGCAGTTTATGAATAAAATAATTACCTTGTAGTCTTGCTTTGCCTGCAGTGACTCTGGGGAAAAAGGACTAAGACAGTCAGGGGTACAGAGTACTGTGGGAGAGATCCACAAAGCAATCCTTCCACTCTGCTTCTCATCTTGATCTGCAGACTGAAATGTACTTAAGTGCAGCAGAGCAGGGTTTAGGTTAGACCAAAGCCGGCCAGAGAGTACCTGTAGCTTGAACTCGGGGACTCTGAGTCTTCAGTTTCTGACAGGGGTCTTCTGCAGCTGCCGCTGTAGAGGGTCTTTTCACTGCTACCCACCCTGACCACACACCAAGAGCACATCACTCATGCTCCTTAAATCTTCTTCCCAGTCGTCCGTCTGAGTTCCTGGGCAACAAGAACGGAGAGCTGTTCTTCCTGAAAGAATCCTCCTTCATGTTGTTCTGATTCATCTAGGAGTCACTTGACTGTCTAAAATGCTGCTGCTGGAACCCACCACCGATACTGAAGTGACCAGCTGCCTATAGACCTGCAGTACGCTGTGTGATTTGTGAACCAGCTGAAAAAATCAGGAACAGGAATAAAGAAAGCCGGTCACCGCAGCAGCTGATTTTTTAAAAGACCGGATCCACCTCTATCTGCCTGAGCCAATCTAGTGACTGGCTGGATGCAGACACTCCCCCCCCCCCATAATGTGGAAAAGGCATTTCTGATGTTGGTCCTAGGATAGCTTGCAATGCCAAGAGGATAGAGGCTAGCAGCAACAGAAAAAAAATGTTTTAAATATGGAGGGAGTGGGACTTAGTTTCGAAGCACCACCGGGGCACAAACTGGGACATAGCATTTTTTTGACCAGGGCATGTGCCCTGGTGTGCCCCAGTGTAGCGCCGCCACTGATCACCAAACATCTAATATCCCCGCCTCTGAGGTTAGGATCCGCAAGAGTTTGGAGCTGGACACTGGCCCTTTTTTAGTCGGTGGACCCTTATCCAGAGCACAGCTCTCAACACAATTCCAATCCCCCATAAGAATCAATTGACCTGCAGGGAGGTCAGTTATTAGTTTGAACAATGCCCTGAAGAAAGACCCTGATGAGGCAGTGGGGGCATAAACAAAAATGATATGCAGGGTTTGTCCACAGAATTCCCCTGTGAGAAGAACCCATTGCCCATTTCCCTCCCTATGAACCCTTGATATTTTAAATGGGAATCCCCTTTTAATTAAAATAGCTGTGCCTGATTTAGACACAGAAGGATGGGAATCAGAAAAAACAGAACCCACCCAGGATTGTCTCAGTTTGTCATGTTCACTTTTAGACAACTTTGTCTCTTGGATACATGCAATATCGCAGTTCGCCCTTTTTAATTTCTGTAACAATCCGGCTCTTTTCACTACATTGTTCAAACCTTTAACATTTAGTGAACATAAATTAAGTGATGCCATTGTAATATTCATTATTCACTGTCCCTTTAATCCTCTCCCATTCCCCTCCATATGAAGCCTGCTCTTGTGCCAAAATAAGAAAAAATAATAAAGACAAACCACACTGAGACAAAAACAACATCAAAAGACACATATCGTAACGTAGTAACTGTCCCAACCTGGAACCTGGATGTACTCACAGAAAGAATCCCCAACGGGGGGGATTTGAGGTGGGATAAAATGAAATTCGCCTCTAGGGTGTTAAATTATCCCATCCTATAGAGCCCAACACTACAAGAGTAGGCTCAGGGAGAGGCAACGCTTTCCTCCCTGGAAATGTAATGGAAGGGTATGGCAGTTAAAGTGCCAAAGGACAAATTCACAAGCCTATGCTTGTGAGTGTGATCCTTCCCTTCCTAAAGGCTGACAGGCAGCCCAGCAACATACCACCGACCCAGGGTTCACTGACTACGAGTTTAGCCAGGAAACATCCTTAAATATAATATATAGTATTACTGCTACAGGTAATAATTCGAACTATAAGGCAAGTAACTGTGTATTTACTTTACAACCTACAAGTAGGCATTACATGAAAGAATAAGGAGAAAAACAAACTTTTCCCTCCACCTTGTTCTACCCTCGGAGAGTAGGTACGTAACAAAAATAACATTCTCCGCTGTATTCTACAGCCCAATTCCTAAACCACTCCACTAAGTATGCCCTTTGACAGGATCCTTTTATAAATCATCACAAAATTGTAACCTAAAAGGAAATTAAATTGCTCCCCAGGACAGTCCAAAACAATTAAAGTCTGGTGTTCTCTTTAAGTCTGTCCGAGGAGGCATTTTTGCTCCTTGCAATGATTAGTCACAAACTAGGGGGTGAAGTGAATAAAATTAAGTCAAAGAAGTAACAGAACTCGCCAAATTCAGCCCTTTTATCCTATAAATCGGAGTATATAAACAAATTACTTATAACAAAAGAAATGGGCACCATGAAAGTAATCTTAAACAGTACTTGCAGAGATCCGAGGTAAGGATCAAGGCTTGAGCTGATGGGGGATTCGATTAGATGGTACCACCACGGAGCAGTCCAGTCTCCTCTTGGGTACTGCAGAAACACCGCCCTAAGCAAAAGAGTTCCGCTTTGCAGACTTTGTTGCCCCTAGTGGTGGTGAAGAAATATGAACGCTGACAGGCCTACATGGCTCAATTTTTGGCCCCCACATACAAGGCCTAGCAAGAAGCCTCATGGAAGGAGTTCCACACCTCAGCATGGCATAGATATGGTAATCAAACAAGAAAAACTTCAGCTCCTGACTCAGGTTGCATGTTGTTTGGAGGTGATCCATCTGGCTACATCCGCATGAAGTGACAAAAGTGAATCGATCCTGCTTCTGTGCATTCATCGACCTCCAGGGGCGATGGCCCAAAGTAATCCCTCAATCTCTTGTTCTGCTTGTTCTTCACTGATGTCAGGAATCTGAATCCCTAGTGCTTTGAACATTGGGATTGCTTGAAGAAGCGAATCATAGACATGAGTCCCCTCTTTATCCTCCACCCACAGCTTGGCTGGATATCTCAGAAAAGCTTTCAGCCCTTTGTCCCTGAGTGCACAAACAACTACTAAAATGATTTTTTTCCTCTTTGCCAGCACAAGAGGGGGGTAATCTTGATCAAAATAAACTCTCTGACCATCAAGATTTATATCTTTTTTGTTCCACGCCAAATGCTATACTTTCTCCTTAATGAGGAATCGCAGAAACGTAATTAGGATTGATCTTGGGGGGGGGCTCCCAGTTTGGGTTTGGGAGCTACTGCCCTATGTGCTCTTTTTGTTTCAAGTGGTAGCTCTTCCTCCAGTTAAAGTTCTTGTTTTAACCAACTAAGTAGGTTGTCATGTTGGCCTGCTCTACCCCTTCAGGGATACTAAAAATACGGATATTTATTTCTTCTTGCCCTTGCCTCTGCATCTTCAGCTCATAAGGTGAGCTCTTTCTCTCTTTTTTTGCAGAAATGCAAGCGAGTGGCCAAAGGCCATATATTCATATTGTAAAGTATCTAAATTAGCTTCAACAGCCATCTTCCGGGACTCCATCTTTTTAAAATCGTTTTGCAGGCCAGTTATTTTTGAATTGATGCGATGTAGGATTTTTAGCATACGGTGACCATCTGCTTTCGTAAAGGTAATATCACCTTCTGAGCCCGAGTCATTGTCTTCATCCCCGGACATGGTTAATATTGAGGATTGACATGTCTTTGAGCAAACAGGCCGTGTGCCCGACTGAGCAGTTGATCTCCTAGCTGAAGTCTCCAAGTCCTTCTTTTTGGTCTTCCCCATCATGGCAGGGGTTAAAGACATTATGGAAGTGAGGAAAGAGCACAAATTAACATTGGATGGTCTTTGATTTAATATTTAATAGCCCCAGGCCTCGGGAGCTGCGGATTAGGCTGCCATCTGGTGCGTGACGTCAACCGGAAGTCTGCCTCTGATTCTTGAGTGATGTTTGATATGGAACAGGTCCTAGACCTGCACCTTGTTTATTCCTTTTAGGAATTTGAAAGTCTCTCCCCTCTCCCCTCTCCTTCCATTGCTCCAGGGAGTACATGTTTAATTCATGCAGTTGCTCCTTGTATGATTTGTCTTGCAGTCCATGAATCATTTTAGTAGCTCTCCTCTGCACTGTTTCCAGTCTGTTAATATCCTTTTTAAGGTGTGGTCTCCAGAATTGTACATTGTACTCCAGGTGTGGCCTCACCAGCGATCTATAGAGTGGCAGGATGACCTCCTTTTTTCTGCTGGGAATCCCCCTGACTATGCATCCCAACATACCATTTGCTTACAATGCTGCTTTCATGCATTGCTTGGACATTTTAAGGTCATCTGTTATAATTACTCCCAGACCTCTTTCCTGTTTAGAGGCTTCCAGTTTTTCTCCTCCTAGGTAGTAATCTTCTCCTGCATTAGTCCTTCCAAGGTGCATGACCTTGCATTTTTTAGCATTGAAATTTAGTTGCCACATTTTTGACCACTTTTCTAGAGACTTCATCTTCTCCAGTCTTCCTGCAGTGTCCACCCTATTTCCTATCTTTGTGTTGTCTGTGAACAAACTCACTTTGCCCTCCAGTCAATCAGAAATGTCACTAATGAAAATATTGAATAGGACTGGTCCAAGCACTGAAGCTTGTGGTACTCCACTTGCTATGCCTCTTTCATCTGAGAGTGAACCATTAACTAATAAAGTTAAGAGCTATTTTGTAACCCTGATTTTACTATCTGTTTTACAATATTAAAACATATTGTAAAACAGACACTGACAAACAGTAGTGAAGTTGCCAACATTACAGTACTAACAGCAATACAACTTCCTAACAGGCACAGTAGAAGAGCACTCCAAATGGCTTCAGCAGCCTGGAGGCATGCTGACTCAGCATCCAGCAACCCTTGAGAAATGGACCACACCAAAAGGCATTATAAAATATAATCTTGCCAACTTTGTTACAAAACCTGAAATATATATAGCTTTTGTAGCAATGTTTTTTGAATGGTCCTGCCTGTTTTACTTTGGACAACTATTGCACATGATCTTTAAAACCTTGGAGAAGCAGGTCCTATAAACTTGCTGACATGGAATACTAGTCTGTGAGGCCCAGAGATGACATCATCATCAGCTCTTCACTGAAACAGGCTGTTTTGTACAGGTAGTACAATCAGGACTACAAAATAGCTCATAACTTTAAAATGAAGTAACGTTGAGATCTAGTCTTTAGTATGAGATTTACTAGGGGTATGCTTATTCGGATTCAGCAATGTAGCACTTTTCGTATCAGCAGCTCTTTAAGGTTGAGTTACTAACCTACAAAGTCCTACATGAGGTAGGCCCAGGCTTCTGACTGAGCTCCTGTCCCCTCACTCACTCTCCTGACCTCTCCACTGATGTGGATCTCTTGGCTACAGCAAGGACCAGGTCAAAATCCTTGAGGGACTGGTCTTTTGAGTTTGCTAATCTGGTGCTACAAAGTTCACTCTCAAGAGCCCTGAGAGAGTACTCATCAGTGTAGGCCTTTAAGAGTGGTTTGAAATTTTACCTCTTTAAGGAGACCTTTGATAATACCTAAATGCCTTGAATGTGAAGCAGATAGCTGTTGTTGGTTTTATTTTATTTTAGCTATTTATTCTGAGATTGTTATGTTCAAGTGTGATTATTGTGTAAATTGTTATATCTTATTCTGTATCTTTTGTAAGGTGTCCTGATCCTCTGGAGAAGGGCACCATACCAAATAAAGCTACTGCTACTGCTGCTACTGCCTGACCCTTATTTACTGCATTTGTGACCCAGTCCAAAAAACATTATGAAGTTCTTTTTTACATGACCTCCCTGCCATGAAATGATGCTGTCTTTGAACTAGTTTGACTCATGGAACTCAGCCAACCTTTCCTTAAAAAAGGTTTCCATCAGCTTGCCAACAGCTGATGTCAAGCAGCTGGTCTAGAGTTCCCCAGTTTGTCCTTAACACTGCTACTATGCAAGGGCACTACATTTCGGGTTTCCACTCTTGTGACCCCACACCTGAGTTTAGGGAGCTTCTGAACAAGTTGACCAGTGGAGCTGTCAGTACTTCTGCCAGCTCCTCAGTACCCTTGGATGCATACCATCTGATGTGGGAGATTTATTCACCTTAAAGGCCATTAGTCCCTTAAAGTCCCTGTCACCCATGCTGGCTCCTCACAAATCTTTACCACCACCCCTTCACATAGTCTACCCTATGGTATCAGTTAATTATTCTCTTTAGTGAATACTGAGCAGAAGTGACATAGAAACAGAATATGGCAGCAAACAAAAGACCACTGGTCCATCCAGTCTGCCCATAAAACCCTAGCAGACCCAGGACCTATGATCCATACAGGGTTTTAACCCACACTATCCACCCCATGCTCCTTGCTCTACTGTTACCACCTGAGCAACCACTAAACCCTTTGCTCTGCCCCAGCCATGTTTGAAGCCATTGATAGTTTTGGCACCCACCACATCAGCAGGCAGACTGTTCAATATTTCCACCACCTTTTCTGTAAAATAGAACTTTCTCACCTCCCTCTTAAATCTCCCCCCTACCAGTTACAACTCTTGCCCCTGTGTCCTTGATCGACTACTTATGCTAAATAGCTCCTCACAATTTACCTTGTTTATTACTTTTTGAAACTTTAAAATGTCTCTCATATCTCTCCTCTCTCGTCTGGCCTCCAGCGAATGCATGTTCAGTGCCTTGACCCGATCCTCATAAGGTCTGCTCTACTGGCTCTGAATCCTTTTGGTTACCTTATGCTGTACTATCTCCAGCCTATCCTTATCTTTCCTTAGGTGAGGACTCCAGAATTGGACACAGTACTGCAAGTGGGGCCTCAAGTGATCTATAGAGAGGTAGCAATATTTCCTTCCTTCTGCTGTCAATATCCCATCCTATACATCCCAAAATCCTGTTTTCCTTACTGTAGACCTGTTATACTGGCTTGATTGTTTTAGACAGACAGTCACTAATAATGACCCCTAGGTCTCTCTCCTCAGAGGTCATGCCCAGATTTACTCCCCGAACCCCCTCCAGTATTCTGTCCTGGGATTCTTGTTCCCTCTATGTATCACCTTGCACATTTTGGGATTAAATTTCCACTGCCAATCTTTGACCACCTTTCTAGCCTTTGCAAGTCTCTTTGTATCTCCTTAACCACCTCTTCTCTGTCTACCCTGCCACAGAGCTTAGTGTCATCTGCGAAGAGACACATCTTGCCCTGGATTCCTGCTCCCATGTCACTGAATGTATTGAAAACGGTTGGACCCAGGACTGACCTTTGTGGTACCCCACTGTTGACCTTCCTCTCTACTGATCTGACTCTGTTAACCGCAACAATTCTGCTGTCTCCCTTCCAGCCAGTTTCTCACCCATCTAACTGTGTCCTTCATTGCAATCAGATTCTTTAATGTCTTCAGCAACCTTCTCTGAGGCACTGATTCAAAAGCCTTGCTGAAACCAAAGTAGAGTAAATCTACTGCATGGCTCTTATCAACTACCCTCATCACCCAGTCAAAGAATAGTATCAGGCCGGCCTGGTGGCACTGAGGGCAGAGGCGCTGGATGCCTCACCTCATGTCACACTGGTGACCCAGGTTTGGGAATGAGTCAGGGTTGCCAGGAGCTGGAGGGAGGGGGAGAGGGAGCAGGATTGAGCAGTCAAAAGGCAGCTGTCCTCTCCCGGGGAGGAAACCTGTCACTCACCATAGTTCCACTGCTCCCAGGTGGAGGTCCAAGGCAGTGCAGATGCGGGTGGCAATCAGAGGGAAGGCATCTCGGCACCGTGGTATACTCATGCCTCCACATGCGCACATGCAGCCGAGACTAGGGGGAAGGGGGAAGAAACTGGGGGTAAAAATTGGCATAAAATATAAATAAAAAAAAAAAAAGAATACTATCAGGTTGATCTGACAAGACCTCCCTGCCATGGACCTGTGCAGTTTGCTGTCCTGGAGTCCATTGCTCTCCAAGTGGTCCATGAGTTCCAGTTTGACTAGTGCCTCCATCAGTTTATCCACAATAGAAGTAAGACTGACAGGTCTGTACTCATCTGGTTGCTCCTTGTTCCCCTTTTGTGGACTGGGACTTTGTCCACTGCCTTCCGGTCTTTTGGAACTACCCCATCTCAGCTGACCTATTGAATAACCATGTCTGGGGTTCAGTTAGTTCCATTGCCAATTCCATGGGCACCGTCAGCTGCATCCCATCTGGCTCAGGGGCTTTATCTATCATTAAGGCTGCTAGCCCTTTCCAAACCCTTTCCTTCATAAATACTTGTTGCCTCATCTCAGAGATCCCCCGCTCACAGCTGCCTTAATGGCACTCTCAGGCGGAGGCCCTCTGTCTTCCCATGTGAATGCAGAGATACAGTGGTCTTTAAGAATGACTGCTATCTGCCCATCCTCCTCAATTACCCTGCCTCCCCTTGTTAGCAAAGTGATTCCTACTCCATTCTTTCTTTTTTCCCTAATGTATTTAAATAACTGTTTTCCCATCCCTTGACACCATCCACAGTCCGCAGCTCTCTGTCTGCCATTGCTTCTCTAACTGCCCTCTTGGTTTATCTTGTTCTCATTTGATACTTTCCCCTTTCTTCCTCCCCTTGTTTTCCCTTGCACTTGGTGAAGGCCTTCTTCTCAGCTCTCATGGTTTCCAACATCTTTCCAGAGAACCATATTGGTCTCTTACCTGTTTCTTTTGATTACCATTCTGATGCAAGACTTTGTTGCATCAAGAATGACCCTCTTGATTGCCCCCATCTTTCCTCCCTATCCCTGTTGCTGTCCACTCTGACTAACTTACCCTGGATCTACTCCATCAACCAGCTGAAGACTGCTCTTCTGAAATCTAGGACTCCAGCTTTTGATGAGGGCTTACTTGTCCCACAGGGCAGGTCGAACTATACAGAGTTATGGTCATTGGACACTAGTGGCTCTCGTAGTCTCACTCCTCCTCCTCCTACATCTTCCGAGTTGGTGAGCACCGTATCAAGAATGGCAGCCTGCCTAGTGAGTTTCTTAACCAGCTGCACCAGAAAGCAGTCCTACAGTGTATCCAGCAAGGCCTGATTCCTGGAGCTCCTGGCCCCTGAAGTGACCCAATCAATATATGGCAGATTTAGATTCCTCACCACCACCATTACTCACCTTTTGCCACCCCTTTTTAGTTCTGCCTCTAGCTCCTTATCTGTCTCTTCCCCCTGTCCTGGAGGTATATAGATCACTCTAATCTGCAGTTTCTTGCCGGAGGATGCTATGAGCTGAACTAACAGTGATTCTGTTTCCCCATTGCCGCCTATGATGTTTCCACCCTCCACTGCCTCTATGCCTTCCCTGACATATAGGGCTCTTTTACCATTTCCTCTATCCCATCTAAACATGGAGTAACCTGGGACTGTTAGCTCTCAATCATTATTCTCTGGTGCCCAAGTTTCTGAGATACCCACTAGGTCCATCGCCATGTCTGCCACCATTGCCTGGAGCGCTCTAATTCTATTTCCCAGACTCCTGGCATTAAGGCAGACCTCTTTCCATCATTCTCCTAATCCCCTCCTACTTTTTCCTATACCTTCTCCATTATTCTTCCCTAGTTTCTTTAATTTTTTAATTTTCATTCTGAATGTACCCTTTACCAGCCCTCCCATATTGGCCTCTTCCCCTAATCTAATCTGAACTTCAACCTTGCTGCTGCTAATTCCCTGTTCAGGGAGAGCCTTAGCTAGTTTCCCCACCCAGTCTCCCTTCTCAATGGTTCCTCTAACCTCTGTCTCCACCGTAGTCAGTTTACCCGTCCAATGTAAATGTAAGGCTTCTACCCCAGAGCACTGGCCTCCTCTCTCATCAGGTGAAGGCCATCACCCTTGAAGAGTCTCCTGCCTCAGAAGCCCCCCCTCAGTCCCCTACAAAGTGGTATCCCTCCTTCTGACCCCATCCCTTCAACCATCCATTAAACTCCTTAGTCTCTTCCTTTCTCACTCTGTCATTCCCATTCCCCCTATTCTACAAAAGGGAGAACCTCAGAAAAAGCCAGAGAAGCTGAGTGTGCTTACAGTCTGTCCCCAACCTCTTAAAGTTTTGCTTCACTGCCTTCACAACCTGGTTTGCCAGATTGTTGGTATCTCTCCCTCCTCTCCACCATCCATTGCTCAAATGGCTGACGCACCAGGTAGGCATCTGACCATTTCACTCCCCTTCCCTCCCCCACTCACCAGCCTCTCTACTCCCCTAATCGTTGAATCTCCACTCACTAAGACTCTCCTTGTGGACTTCCTCCTGCTCATCTCCATAGGTGCCACCAAATCATCCTGCCCATTTTCCCCAACTGCCTTAGAGTTTGCCCCAGTACAGTCCAGTAGCTGAGCCTCCTCTAGGGGTGCAAAGTAATTTGCTGTCTGAATGGTGTAAGATTGGTCAAACCCCTTGTTGCTGTTCCTGCCACCCTTCCCTCTCCCTCTCCCTCTCCCTCTCCCCTTCCCCAACACCCTACAGCCCTCTGGGCCAGTGGGCCTCTGGGGGAGTGAGGGTGTGGGGAGTGGACCCCAGCTGAGCTGGTGCCATAGTTGACCTCTCTCATCTCTTGCTGCTATCAACTGAGCATTGAGTTTAACAAAGTTCCTACAGATGGGGCAGTTCCCCCCCAAAAATGTAACTGTGGAGAAGAGTGCACCACAATGCCCACAACTGGTTACCTTCCACTGTATCTCATCTCCACACTGATCGATCCTATGGTAACTTTAGACCATTTTTAATAACTTACTTTCCACTATCTTGCTAGTACACTTAGACTACAAACAAAATATATGAAGTATTTCCTGTCCCTCCCTTGCTTCCTTACCTTACATAAATATGCAGTGACGTGTATAAGGAATATGCAATGGGGATGAGTTAAATAAATGATTTCTGTGCACAGGAGCAGTTTTACCTTGTGTAACCTGATTAGTGGCAAAAGCCATGAGTGAGGTGTCCAAGGCCAAAATGCTCAAGTACACATAAATCATTTATTTAACTCATCCCCATTGCATATGTCATTTATGCAATAGGGAAGGAGTTTCTTATAAGGACTATCTTTTATTTCTAGTGTACTTTGTCTTTTTTTTTATATACAAAATTTGAAAGAGTTTTTTTAGAAAGATTATCTCTTATTTCTAGTGTATTTTGTCTTTTTTGTATATAAAATTAGCACAATTATTTTGTACTGTGCCTTGTATTGCTCTGCACGTATGGGAGCTTGCTATGGGATGGTAGCTTCATTGTGATGGACACCACATCCCTACACTGAATGTGCTTATCCTAATTGGGCTATTTGTGTGGGAGGGTCAGTGAGTTTCTTAAAGGACAAGTAAACCATCAGATCTATCATACTGTAAAACTTCCACTGTAAATATAGAGTAAAGGATGGTGAGTTCATTTGTATCAGTTGTTGCCTTTATGTTCCATTTTTAGCATGGTTTCATCATGTTTGAAATATACCCTGAAATGTAAACAAACACTATCAAGAGCCATGCCACTGAGCCAGCAATCAGCTTACAAAATAGTGCCAACGTGCTACATGATGATGTCATCGCAGCTAGTTCACTTCTCTCTCTATAGTAAAAGCTATGGTCACTGTTTCTAAACTGTGTATAGTAGCACTTTATGTGACTATCCTCATATGTATTGATACTGAACGTGTGCACCAGTGTCTGATGCACAATGTCAGTATCAATACATATGGGGATAGTCTCATATAGCGCTGCTATACACAGTTTAGAAACAGTGCCCATAGCTTTTACTATAGCGAGCAGAGCAGATTTGCTCCAGTAACATAATCATGTAGCATGTTGACACCATTTTTTAAGCTGATCAGCGGCTAAGTGGCACAACTCTTGAGAGAGTTTATTTACATTTCAGAGGATATTTCAAACCTGAGGAAACCATGTTAAAAATGGAAAATAAAGGTAACAACTGATACGAGTTAACTCATCATCCCCTACTCTATATTTGTATGAGAGCTTTTATAGTATGATAAATCCCCAAACTGATGGTTTGCTTGTCCTTTAATCATGGCTGTGGTATCGCTTGTTTAGCAAGAGTTAGAAAGCCCCACTGTAGTTTTTATCTTTATTTCTTCTTTTTTTTTGTATAATTATTATTATGTGGTTGATCCTGCCTGTGGTTTTCATCGTCCTTGTTCCCAAATGGTATAGTTAGAGTTTCTTGAATGAGCAAGTCAGACAAACAGAGTGCCATTATAGGCAGTAGGCAGCAATAAGAACGTTAGACCATGGAGAGCATAGCTTGTGACTTTTTTGCATTTCATTTGTTAAAAAATTAAAAGGTTTCCAGTTCTGCCTTTTGGGATCACGTAACTGGCTGATACTGCAATTTGTAAGAAGGTCCAGTTTTATTTTTTTTCTCAGTGAGTGTGCCTGCATGCATCTGAATCCTGTGAGTGAAACTGGCATGGGTTTTACTTTAAAAGAAAACAACACTTTAGCTGGCCTGGTGGCACTGAGGGCTGAGGTGCTGGATGCCTTACCTTGCGCTATGCTGGCAGACCTGGGTTCAAGAATTATTTCAGGTCTCTGGTGAGCTGGCATGGGGGGTCAGAGCAGGAATGAGCTGACATAGGTAGCCCTTCCCTCCTGGGGTGATTGTCCACTCCCTCACAGTTCTGCTCCCACTGGGTGGTGGTTCAGTGGGAAGCATAGATTAGGGGGCAGTGGCGAATGCCAGGAGTTGGGCAGAAGTGGTCAAGCCAGTACCCAGCATGTGTGTGCACTTCCATGCACATACATGTCTGCCAGAATCCTGGGTCTGGAGTGCAAATGGTGGGGGGGGAATATTAAAAAAAATGGCACTTTAGATAGGAGAAAGTAAACAGATGGTGTAGTGGGAGACTGTAAAGATGTGGAGGAGGGAGATTAGGATTCCTGTGGTTTAAAAGTTTCAGTGTCGGGGAGCAAAGCAGGTGGCTGCTGGAAAAATGACTGCTGGAAGCTTCAGAAAGATCACTGTGGCAGGAAAAGAGATGCATTTTTATTTGAGACTTGTAAGGGTTGAAGCAGTGGGAGAGTGTGTGTGTGTGTGGGCTAATCACACATGACCTGAGTGTGTGTTTTCAATTTAAAAAAAGCTGCTGTTCAAATGAATTCAAGAAACCATTTATTTAATTTTCAACTCTTTATTAAAAATTTTAAAGACACAGAATACATAGAAATGATAACAAATAGAATTAACAAAATGGATGTACAATATGTAGGCAATTAACAATAGATTAACAATTCCAAAAGAAGAAGAACAAATACTACAAAAAAAATTTAATATCCCTGAGAATACCCCAACCCAAAGAAAACAATATCCCTCTAGAGACCCAACATTCTCCTGATAGAAATATAAAATTAATGGGATATGACATCACAAGTAGAAATTAAGTTAAAATAAGCCTTTGAAGCCCAAGGAATTAAGTCTATAAATACCATTTTGTGTAACCTACTAAAATAAATATGTAAGAATGAGATTGTGTCAGTAGTGCAGTGTCAGTGGCTCAGCAGGTTGCACACTCTCCTCTAAGGGCCAGAAGATCAGAAGTCTGTAGGGTCTATCCCCACACCAGGCTCTTGGGTTAAATCCCAATACTGACACTGTAGTGCAGCATGGGGGGGGGTGCTACACTCCTGAGGTGCTGTCTTTCAGATGAGATGTTAAACTGAGGTCCTGTCTGCCTTTTCTGGTGGTTGTTCAGGTGAACGATAAAGGTCCCTTGGCAATTCTCAAAAAAAGTAGGAGAATTTTTTTAACACAGCTTCACTACAAATGATAACAAGCAATGTTGATTCACACAGAAAATAATACAGAAATCAAAAGATAAAGAAAAACAAAGAAGTATTTCAGTCGTACCTTTCAAACAAAATCATGATACAAAACTGTTTACCATATAACAGAAAAAACAAACAAAAAAGGACTAAAAGCAAAATGAAGTATTAATTCATACCTGCCCCATCTAGACATTTCATTATAAACTATAACCTTAAAATCTAAAGGAAGAACTCTGAAAACAAGACTAAACATTGTGTATTTAAGTCATACATCCTATACAACCCCCAACCCACCCCACCCCTAAAAGAGTAGGGGATTTTGTTTTGTCAGACTGAAAAAATATGATACAATGCATAATACAAAAAGGAAAACATAGATAACTGTAAAGTAACTAACTAGCAATACATACTATCCCCCACTACATAAGATAATCCAAAACTGAAAAAGAGTACTAAAAATTAAATAGAAAATACTAAAACAATAAGTATTACAGCATGCTAATCTAGAAAAACATCCCCCTTGTGATGTGACTTAAAAAACAAAAGAAACAAAAAATGTCAACCAGGTACTGCACAATCAATATAACAGAAATCAAGAGAGGAAAAAATATATATAAAGTAAATTACTTTTTAAACCCATATCCCTCTCAAAAATTCTAAAGTATAAAAGGTATGCTGAAAATCTGCAAGACCAAATATTCATATACAGAGTATTCAAGGAAAGGAAAGAAAATATAATTCTTGTAAGGTGTATTAGTATGCATCATATATGACAATACATTTATCATAGCAATGCATGTTAGAAAACACAAAATTAGACACAAAAAAGCAATACAAAAAGCAGTTCATTAGACATCCTCTAATACTGAAATACAAGAAAAAAGTCTCAAATCTACAGTGCAGACAGAAATGCTAGATAAAGAAACTCAGGAATACACCAAAGCAGATGCCAATCACAATTCTGCCACCATTTATGGTACCATTTTTTCTTAAACTTCTTTTTTTTTTCCTGAACCCAAAAAGTCTTTATTGCGGTATGAATAGTCCAAAACAATTGGTCAGGTGGAAATGTCTGATTCTGTGAAGTCAATTTGCATCTATTAATCCAAACATAATATTTCAAAAAAAAAAAAATCCTCATGGTGCTCTTATCATATCTATCTCACATTTTTGGCAAAATACCCCAAAAAAGATTTCTGGATTCAGAACCAAAAAGGGTGATGTATCCCATTGATCAAAAACTAGCCTCCAAAATGTTATGGTATATGGACACTGAAAATATTGGTGTTCCATAGTTTTTGGTATATTGGGACAAGAGTCTATTCTTAGACAGAACCGTTCTAGCCGATCTTTATCTTTCAAATTGGATTTTACATTTAATTTGCTATGCAGACACAGCCAAAGCACATCCCACATACATTTGGGGGTACAAAGCATAGTCATCATAGTCCCAATGGACGTTAGATCTTGTGGTATTCTATCTCCAAAACTTGGCTGTTCAAAGAAATGTCTGGACAAAATAAAATTATAAAGGTCCTTTCTTGATAAAATAAGGTGCTGTTGTTTCTGAATGGCCCACAGTTTCAGTTTACTTATACAAGACTGAAAATAAGACTCTAATCCCACAATAGGTTTTTGTTTTTGAATAGCCTTATTCAAATCCCAGGACTGCAACCAGGGGCCAAGTTAGTCTAAACTCCAGATTTACCATGTCTTATTAATATTGTGCAAAAGAGGTCTAATATTTGAATATAAAAATAAACAAAAAAGATAAATAACAGGACTGATCATCCCTATTCCACCCTCCTTTACTGATAAATATGTAATTACCCTTTTCACCGGGTTTAAACAACTACCCCATATACTCTATACAGGGTAGTTTCCAGTTGTTTTGGGAGAGGAAATATCATACTAAGATGAATAAACATACTAAGGAGAAAGGTCTGAAACACATACACCCTTTTCTGTTTTGACATTCTCCAAGCATTCCACTTCCATGATTTCCCTTTTGCTTCTGTAATGAGTTTATCCCAATTATAAAACCCCATGTCTCCATGTCCAAAGAAAACTCCCAACATTTTACACGGTGCATCCAGAAGTGGTATCCCCATGATTTCCGTAACAACTCCCACCTGTTGTCCAATGGTAATTGCCTTACTCTTTGTAAAATTAATTTTAGAGCCTGTCCCTTTAGTAAATTCCAACAAGAAATTTTCTGTCTTTACACAGGATGACACATCAGCTAATGTGAGACACAAGTTATCTGCATAAGCTACAGCCTTAATTTCAAGATCTTCTGTAGCTACTGAAAAACCTTTTATGCTATCATCTGCATATAACCTTCTAATCAAAGGTTCTAAAGTAAAAATATATAAAGTGGGACTGAGAGGACATCCTTGTCTGACACCACTCCCCACCTTACTCTCCTGTTCTACACGGCCATTCACATATGGTGCTACCACAGCTTGTTTATAACAGGCCTGAATCCCCTGTACCATTAATGCTGGAAAACCCAATTTCTCTAGACATTACCATAAATAAATATGAGACATACTAACATACTAAAATGCCAGCAGAATAGGCCTAACGGTCTTTCGAGTCTGCTCGATTGGTCAGCCCCCACCCTGGGTGCTGACCTTGCTGCCCCCCTCGCCTTCTCTGGCTTCTCCCTTCCCAGTTCCGGATATTCTTGCTGCATTGGATTTTGCTTCCAGAACCCTTCCCCTGTACCTGTCCCAGCCCCTCTTGAACCCCTCCACCGTCTCTGCTTCCACCAGCCCCTAGGTAGTGCATTCCATGGCTCCACCACCCTCTCAGTGAAGTAGCACCTCCTCCTTTCTCCCCTGAATCTTCCTCCCTCCAGCTTCCACCCATGCCCTCTAGTGGACCCTCCTCCTTCCTTCGAAGCACCCTGACTGTTCCTCCCCTATTTACCCTCTTCATGTACTTAAAGACCTCTATCATGTCCCCCCAGTCCCTTCTCTCTTCCAATGTGTACATATTTAGCTCTTTGAGCCTCTCCTCATAGGTTCTGTCCCCCAAGCCCCAAATCATTTTGGTTGCCATCCTCTGGACCCTCTCCAGGAGTTTAATGTCCCTCTTTAAGTGTGGCCTCCAAAACTGCAGACAGTACTCAAGGTGTGGCCTCACCAAGCAGTTATACAGAGGGAGCATCACTTCCCTTCTTCTGGAGGTGATCCCCCTAGCGATGCATCCCAGCATCCTGTTGGCCTTGGCTGCTGCCCTCCTACAAGTCTCCGAGTTGTTCATTTTGACATCCACCACCACTCCCAGGTCCCTCTCAGCCATCGAGACTTGTAGCATCCCCCCCCCAAGGTGTACACTTGGCCCAGGTTTCTGGCCCCCAGGTGGAGTACCTTGCATTTCCCTGCATTGAACCTCAGCTTCCACTTTGTAGACCATCTTTCCAGAGCCTCCAGGTCCCCCTGTAGGGCCACCCTTCCCTCCTCCCCATCCACCACCGCCCCCAGTTTTGAGTCATCTGCAAAGAGACTCATCTCACTCCTGATTCCTGTTCTTATGTCAGAGACATAGGCGTTGAACAGGAGGGTACTGAGGACTGATCCCTGTGGGACCCCACTAATGACCCTCTTTGGGGATGAGACTATCCCGCCAACTACGACCCTCTGGGTCCGGTCATGGAGCCAATTGCCTATCCATCTGATCATCTGGTTCCCCACCCCCATTTCTCCCAGCTTATCCAACACCCAATCAAAAGCTTTAGCCTGATCCAGGCTAATTAGATATCCCATAATTTCCTCTGATTCCCCTTTCTCCATCAATTCCCTCAACAAAATTAGACCATCTGAGATCTTTCTACCAGGAATACTTCAAAATTGAGCTGGATGTATGATTTCTTCTAAAACCGCAGCAATCCTATCTCTGATAAGTTAAGAATTTTACAGTCTGACGTTAGCAAAGTGATCGCTCTCCAATTTGAAAGTAGTGTTTTATCACCAGATTTGTGTAGCAACATCACTAATACATTATACATGTTGTTTGCTAATTGTTGTTGGAAAAAAAAACAGAAATTAAAAACCTGTAAGAGTTCTGTATCTAAATCTAGAAGTGAAAAAGCATAGAACTCATTGGGCAAACCATCAAGTCCAGGTGCCTTCCCCTTATGTAAATTAATGATTACCCTGTACAATTCTTCTTTTGTGAACTTCCCTATTAATGCGGATTTATGGTAGTCGGGTATTTGTACCAGGTCTCCTGTTGCTAATCACTCATCTACCCTCTCTTCCATTAAAGCATCATCCTGCTGAAAATAATTGTGTAATAAAGTTGTCACCCTCCCTTCTAGTATCACTACCTGCCATTAATATCGTCCCATCTTGTGTGGTGATATGTGTTATGTCTTTCTTTTTCCTTTGATTCATGCAGCTATCAAAGGGGTTGGTCTGTGCCTGCTTTCCCTGCATCATAAATCTCTGTTCTATTTCATGAGTCTTTATTCTATTATACTGAAATTGGGTCATATTTTCTTTAACCTCCTGTTTTTGCTCCAATACTGTTGTATCCCCTGCATGTTGTCCAGATTGTAAAGAATACAATAAACCCCTCAATTTATTTATTTATTTGTGGGAACACCGAACAACAAGTTGCTTGTCTCATGGTGCGACCTGGGGGGAGGGGTTACATAGGGTTCTGAAGGATGATCAGTTACAACAGTATGTGGGTAGTACAAACAATACAACATTGTAAGATTGTGCAACAGTTGGAACACAAGGTATTGTACAATAAACAGTAGTGGAACATTGGGTAAATTACAATACATGTCTAAAATCATACAAAAGAACAAACAGGTGTACAAAACAGTAATAATGCGGTAAACCATTTATAGTGCATGAGTGTACCAGGAGCAGGCTTGAGGTAGTATACAAATGCTGTTGAAGTAAAAAGATGGGGTTTGGTTGTGCACACTAGTGACCCAGAAGGGCAGGTGGAGAAGAGAGGGGGAAAGGCAAGAACTGAATATGAGGAGAAGGGGAAGCCACTTCCTGATTTCCCCATTCAGGATGTTGAGAACCCTGCTGGGGGGTTCATGGTAGGAAGGCAGAAATTGGGGATAGGTATTAAGGTAGGTTAAAGCAGGAACAGCTGAAGGAAAGGTAATTGTGTAGGGCAGAGGTAAGGGAGTAGATGTATTTCAGGGGGAAGGGAAGTCCAGATTTTAGGGAAACGATGGGCGAAATCAGTCTGATTGATGAGGGTGGAGCGGTGAGGGACCATCAAGGTGTGGGTGTCATTTGATCTGAGAGAGTGGGTGAGGGGAGGTGGAGTGGAGAGAGAGAGGATGACAGATAGGAGAGAAGCCCCCTGAACCAGAATTTGGAGGTTAGTTTGGCACAGTGAGAGATGCGTCTGTGAGATAGTGGAAGGAATGTTAAAGAGTGATAGAGCTCACAGTGGTGGGAACGAGAAGGGGAGTCAATAGCAAAGCGGCAGAAGGAGTTAAAGAGAGTGTCCAAATTGGGCAGGGAAGATTTGGGAGCAGCACCATAGACTACGTCACAGTTTATTATATCTACTGTGGTTAATTTTACCATTTAACTTCCCCGTAGTCTGAAAATAGTCCCTAAAATCCCTATTGGAATCTTCCCACCACTCTGCTTTGTTGTCATGTAAGAAAAAACACAGATTTCCATGATTCTATTACATGGTGAAAACCTTCCTGGATATATGAATTATCTAACAAAGAAAGATTCAACTTCCAGTATCCAGAGCCCTTAGTTCTAACTACTGTATTGGTCAGTCAGACCATAAGAAGGCCATGCTCTGAAGTGGCTAATGGGTGAAATTTAACCAGCCTGACTTCCAAAGAAGGAGTTATAAACCAGTAGTCAATTCTAGTCGACAAAGTACCCTTATAATATGTATGGGAAGCACCCCAGTTACTATCTCTAAACACATCTTGCAATTCTGTTTGGTCTATAACCTGGTTCAAAAAGGGAGTATCACAAAAATGTTCAATGTCTTTGCTCCCTTGTCTTCCTGAGTCCTACTAATATTAAAATCCCCTCAAAGAAAAATGTGTCTTGCAGTGTAAAGATATGGCAAAATTAATTTCAGTAATGCAATTCTATCTGTCTTGATTTGAGGTGCATATATACATTTATTAATCTAAATTCTACATTATTAATAGTAACATTCAGCAATAATTTCCTTCCTGGGAAGATATCTATCACATGTGTGATTTTAATCGATGGGTCCATAAAACAAATCCCTGCACCACAGCTGGCTACATCTCCCATAGACCAATAGTTAGGCCCCCAAATCCACCCATCCTTTGCCACCTGTATTTCTTCCAGGGAGTGTAATCCGGTGTCCTGAAAGAAAACATCATATGCATAACTTGAAAAAATATCATAAGTGGCTAAGTGTTTTTTCTCAGATTTAATAATATTTGTATTCAAGCTGGCTAGCACAAGATTATATTGTTGGAAAGCATGGGTAATCAAGTGCTTTGAGTCCTAGAACTTTTTCGTAATCCTGCTCTGACACCCATTCTTTGTTTCTTTTTTTCTAATTGTCTTTTGCAGAAACATCTTTCTGCAGTTCCATATCTGACATTATGTCCCTTTGTGAGGAAGTCAGAGAAGCTGCATCAGAATCTCTGTCCTCTTTTGAGTGTGCATCTTGCAGGATAGCAGATTTGTTGCCTTCTCTTCTGAGGTAGATTTGGGACCTTTTCCTTTACCTTGTACTGTCACATATTCACTTGATGCAATATCAGTCTTTGTTTGGGAGGGTGGTGGAGGTGGAGGCATGGCTTGGAGAGCCAACACAAACTCAGTTCCAGAGGTCTGGCAGGGAATCTCCACTGGCACCATGTCACTATCTGTTGAAGTATTATTGTGCATTAAGTCCTCCCTGCTGTGGCTTGAGGGCTGTGGGGAAGGCCTACTTCCCTCAAAGTCTGCAGCTGTTCTGGCAGCCTTGTAAATATAAAAATCTCATACCCCTTAGTCTGCATCTTCTGTATTATGAGATATCCATGAACAATCTACAAAGGAGTTTCCTTCTCTATTGCACAAGTTACATTTCGGGATATTGGTGCAATGATACCCTGTATGCCCTAACTCACCACATTGAACGCATTTTACAGTGTCACAGTTCATGGTGATATGCCTTGGGGACCCACATTTGTAAAAACATCTGGGTTGTCCAGGGTAAAATATGAACCCCTTATCTCAATCAATATAGAAAGAGTTGGACAAATGTTTCAAATCTTTATCTTCTTGGCACAGCTTTTTTAGTTATTTTTATTTTGTATAATCGGATTACAACCTTTGAGCCAGAGGCTCATTTACAAAGGTACCTCATCACATTGAGGACAGACAGAGCATTTAAGTTACAGAATACAGGTCACTGACTTAGAGTTACACAGAAAGATTTCATACATTGTACAATTTAGTAGCATTTCCGGTGATACAGGTGAGCACATTCTGGTTGCAACAGGGGCAGGATGCACAGGGGGGAGAAATGGGGGGGGAGTGAGGTGGAGTGCCGCCCAGTGGGCATTATCTAGTGTAGAGAGATGGTGGTGAGGCACCAATTAGAGACAGAAGCAGCTGCGAGTGTTAAACAGTTGGCTCTGAAGGGCGGTTTTGAAGTTGGAGATTGTGGGGGCATTGGAGATGGGTGCAGGGAGAGAGTTAAACCAGGACGGGGCTCTGTAACAGAAAGACCTCTGACCATGGGTGGTCTTGGATCTGGGGACCAGTAGAGAGGTCTTGTTGGTGGTCCGGGTTGCAATAGTGGGTGGGGTATGGTGGATGGAGGCTGTCACCCCAGGAGGGGAGAGCCTGAATAGAGTTTTTTTTTGTGAGGAGGCAGGATTGGTAGTGGAGCTATTCATCTAGGTTAAGGAGTTTTGCCCCATCATAGAGTTGACATGTATGTGTGAGCCTGGGGGCACCAGTAACCAGCCTGCAAGCCTTGTTTAGGGTGAGGCGGATTTTGTTGAGGGTAGTAGTGTCAGCAGCACCATAAACTGGCAGGCCATAGTTGACAAGGGACAGTACTGATGACGTAACGGCAAGTCAGAGAGCATCGGGGGGGGAAGCAATCCTTTTAGTAGTAGAGGATGCCAAGCCGTGTGTTGGTGGTGGATGCATGAATATTAATGTGGATGTGGAAGGTGAGGGCTGAGTCAAAGGTAACCCCAAGGTATTTGTAGGAACAGACTTGTTCAAGCGGTTGTTTGGTGCTAGGGAGGATAAGGAGTGGGTTATTGCAGGCTTTGTTTTGGGGGTTGGCGAAGAGCATTGCCTTGGTTTTTTTGAGATTAATGATGAGTCTGTGCTCCTTAAACCGGGCTTCGGCATCATTGTAGGAGTGTTGTAGAGGATCCTAGAGGGAGATGGGATTATGGTGGGTGGCAAAAATGACAGCATCATCTGCATACATAAGAATTTTGCCACAGCATGCACTGGGCAGGGTTTTTAGATAGAATGTAAATAGTAGGGGGCCCAGGATGGAGCCCTGGGGTACTCCTGAGCAGATGGGATGAGTTTCAGAGAGTGTCCCATTGATTTTGACACACTGAGAATGAGCAGATTGATAGCTTGAACACCATACGAGGGGGCCAGCTGAGAAACCAGTGTGGCAGAGGGCATCCAGCAGAAGAGGGTGGGAGACAGTGTCGAAGGCCTTTGAGAGGTCAACAAACACTGCACCAGCTAGAGAGCTGGCATCCAGGGAGGAATGTAGGAAGTTGGAGAACTCAGCTAGTGCAGTGCCAGTACTGTGACCAGCATGGACGCCATGCTGCTCTGGGCATAAGATGTTATGCTTGTTCAGATATTCAGTGCTTTGAATGGCCACCACTTTTTCTAGGGTTTTGGGGGGGAGGATGAAGATTGGTTGGTAGTTGCCAGCAGAGGACCTGTCACCCCCTTTATGAATGGGCATGACTATGGCAGTTTTCCATGCAGTGGGGAATTGTCCCAGGCAGAGGGATCGGTTAAGTAGGCTGGTGAGTGGGGTAAGGACTTCATCCAGCACCAGCCAGAGAATACTGGGGTCCAGGGAGTCACTGCTAGGACTATTGCTATTTAATGCTTTAATTAGGAGAGGTCTGGCTTCCTGGGCAGATACCTTGCATAGGTGGAAGCAGGGGCACTGGAGGACAGGGGGAGGTAGGCTGGGGGGTGGTCCAAAAAAACTATTTGGGAGGACAGAGCTAAGGTCAGTAAAGGAGGTGTTAAGGCAGTTAGCAATGCAGGCAGGGTCAGTGGAGGTAGAGCCATCAATAGTGAGCTGGGATGGGGGAGGGGAGCATGATTTCCCATTTAGCTGTTTAATATTGTCCCTGAAGGTCTGGGCACACCCCCAGGAGGAGGTGGTGAGGGTGGCCTGGTAATGGTCAGCCTTGGCTTTACAAATGCCCCATGAACACCTGTTCTGAGCAGCATTGTAGGCCTGTCTATCAGCCATCCGGCCCATTTCAGTGGATAGGTGCCAGAGATTATCCCTATTTCTGAGCATTTGAAGTAGGGCAGGGGTAACCCAGGGTGCATTTTGTTTTTTGGATCAAATTTTGGTGAGGGGTGCAAAGAGATCACAGGCCATGTTAAAGGCTTGGAAGAAAAGAACAAGGGCAGTATCAATGTCAGGTGCATGATGAATGGGGGACCAATTAATCTGGACGAGAAACTGTTTGACTTTAATCAGCCCACCAGGGTGGATGCACCTGTGAAGTGTGGTTTGGGCTATGGGTTTGGGAGTGGGGGCAGCCCAAAGGAATAGGATAGGGGAGTGGTCACTTAGGGAGTCCAGGAGGACCTATATGTTATGGATTTTCTGGGGGCGGTTGGTGATAATGATGTCCAGAAGGGTGCTGGTTCCTCTCTTTGGGTTAACTCTAGTGGGCTGGGAGATGAGTTGTGTCAAGTCTTGGGCAGTGAAAGAATCTTGGATAGTGAAAGAGGAGGGGCTGAGCCAGTTCACGTTAAGGTCCCCCACTAGGATTTGTTCTGCCTTGTGGTAGAGGGTGGCAAGATATTCTGTTATAGTTATCAGAGCTGGCTTCTGGTTCTATGGGGTAACGTAGGCAGCAGTGAGATAAAGAGGACCCCTGGAGGGGTCAGGAGTGAGTTTGAGGGTAAGGGCCTGGGCCCCATTCACAAGAATGGGGGCAGGGGGTGCTTTATCTTGATCCTCTACTCCCCATTCCAAAAATCCTCCCCATTCAAGATTGGATCAGGTTGACCTTGGACATCACGTTGTTTCTCTTACAAGTAGAGAATGTCTTGGATGTTGACACCCACATTCTGAAAAAGAACTGTAATAATTCAGAATGATTGCTTTGTAAGAAAGGTTGACCTGAAAGGGTATCCATAATGGATTCATTTTTAATGTTAGATGTTTAGCCCAAAATTGTTCTAGAGGACTTGCAGTCCAGAAACTGAGATTGAATGTATGCTCTCCTGGTGCATGAATGAGAGTGTATACATCTGCAGGTGAAAATCCCAAAGATTACTTGGTCAATATTTTCCCCACATAGTGCCTGTCTGTGGGCATTTCCAGCCCTCCCAGATAATGAAGCCTTATGGCATTTCTAAGTTTTTCTAGCTCTATCAGCTTTTGGAAGAGACTAGTATAGGTAGGAGCTTCTCTGGTGTTAGGGCCCTCGGCCAATTCAGAGTCCAATAGGGGACGATTAACACCTGGTACAGCAGTCTTACCCACCACCCCTGTAGCTGCCTCTCCCTGTTTATCTGAAATACATTGTCCTGCAGCTATGTGCTCCTCACCTGGTTGTGTGTCATAATAAATGTCTGGAACTGTATCAAGGGGAGAGAAAGAAATCATACCTGGGTCCTCTGTGGAATCTTCCCAATCCACTGGTTTCTCATGAGGAGGGGCCTCCAAGGTAGTAGAAGTGGCATTACTTTATTGTTTGGAAAGTGGAGCATTCAGTTTATCTCCAGGTAATGGCATGTTTGGGTTTGCAACCCACTGTCCGTCCTTATTCTGAACCCAGTCTGCATTACACAGTTCCCTCTCCAGAGGCCATTGGCCAGATTCTGCAGGCACCTGTGGAATCAGCACAGCTGAAAAGGGGCCTGAGATATGTCCAGGTTGTGATGTCCTGGACCAAAAACAAAAACTTTCATCGTTCTAGGAGTACACTGATCCAGCGACCCCCGCCAGTCATTTTCTCTGTTTCTGTTCCACCTCTAATCTGGCCATCACTTCCTGAAACTCCCATTCTACCTGTAGGAGCTGCTGTCAACATAGGGATTGTTTCTGCTTCAGAGCTTGTTGCAACGTTTGCTCTGCCTCTGTAAATTCCATCATTATTTCTGTTTGGAGTACAATGGCAGTTGCATCTCTCTCTTCTGTACTCGATCTGAGGGATCCATCACCAATTCAGAAACTTCTGAAGATATTTTGGTAAGATTTTCAGCACCTGTGCTTTAGCCGTCCATTCTCCTCCACTGCTGGAACCATACTGTCATCCTTCATAGTGGTCGCAGGTGTGACAGTGCCCCCTGCAGCAACAGTAGAGGAATTTCCATGGTGTCCTGGCCAAATTTCCCCCATTCACTAAAAAATACCACCAACAGCTTAATCTGGTTCAATTTCAGTTGGTTACCATCTGTTCCTCCCACCCCCCTGATCACCCCTGAAAAAGGGACTTCAAGTCTCAGTGGGCCTACCCGGTCAATAAAATTCAATAAATTAATAGTATACATAAAGTACTAAATAAAGTAAATAAATTAAATCAAATAAATCATGGTGCCAGGTCTAGTCAACAGTTAAAATTATGTCATAAAGTTTGCTCCATCTGGTATTGAAAGTTGCAAGATTATGTTTCAGACTAGTGTTGATATTTTACACTCTTAGATTAAATAGCAGTTCATGCCTCCTTTCAATAAGAGAGGGAGTATCTTTGTTTTTCTAATATTTTAGAATAACTTTTTCAGCTAACAAAGCCATGATGCTAACATAATATTTCAACTCTTCTGAATCTAAGCCACTGAAATCTCCTAGGATGCAACTCTCTAACTTCTAGTGATGATTAATACCCAGGAGATTGCCTAAATATACTTTGATATTAGACCAGAAAGAACTGATCAATGGGCATTCCCAAAACATGTGGATAAGGGTACCTTCATCTTTCCCACATTTGGTACAAACTCCAGAAGGTAACACCCCAAATTTAAAAAGTTTAGCTCAGGTATAATACCCATAATGCAGTAATTTAAAATGAGTCAATCTCAGATTATCGCTAGATATATATTTATCATGGTCCTTCCAGATAAAGTGCCAGTCAGTTCCTCTGGACACATTGCACCAGACTTTAGGTGATAAAGGTAAATCAGGAGATTTAAAGTCCAAAAGAAATTTATAAAGTTTTGAAGCTGAATGGGGTTTATAGATTATTTCAAGAACCTCAGAAATAAAGCCTTTAATGCTAATCAGCCAAGCTGGTGGCCCCAGATACACTAGTAAAGCTCATTTTAAAATAAACAGTTTAATATAATAACCTTTACCTATGTCCAACCTCTTTTTCACTTCTTCCAGTGGTAAAATAAACCCATTAGAAAGGAAAAATGCAATTGTTAAACCACTAAGAGAAGGGAACCAATGGGTAGGGAAAGGCCTTCATTGTAATTTAAAGTTGAAGTTATTAAGAAAAGGCTGATTAATATCCTTCTCCAAATTCAATTTTAAGTAGTTGAGCAGTTGTTCATGAATTTTGAATGAAGTTCCAATGCTTGAGTTTTTGAACATAGATGCTAGGTTCCAGAATTTAACGTAAGGGGTTGAAAGGGTAGACATATTACAATGTTCTAGCAGTGAACGCTCAGTAACCAGCCAGACTGCATGATAATGAGATTCTGTATTTTTAAAGATCATCCATCTGAAACATTTATTGACATGGCTAGCCATATAATAGCAAAGTTAGGAATTTTACAGCCTTCTTTCTACTAAGTGAGAGTCTTTTTATTAAATGCTACACTTAAAAGTTTGTCTAACCAAATAAACTTCATTAAAAGTGAATGAAGGCTATTGAACCATGAAAGGGGGAGTTATACAATGAATCTATTAAGTGGATAAGAACTTCTAGGAAAAATATTAATTTTAATGGTACTAATTTGACTGTTTACGGAAACAGGGAGTTTCTTCCATCTTTCCAAATCTAGTTTGATATTTGAGAGTAGGTCATTGAAATTACCTTATACAAAAGCGGGAACAAAGAGGAAGCAGGGAACTACAGACCAGTCAGCCTCACCTCGGTAGTGGGGAAGATCATGGAAGCACTACTGAAGGAGAGATTGGTGGAACATCTGGTTGTCAATGGACTACAGGACCCAAGGCAGCATGGTTTCACCAGGGGGAGGTCATGTCAGACCAACCTTGTTGAATTTTTTGACTGGGTGACTAGGGAGGTGGATTGGGGAGGGCAGGACATGGCCTATCTGGACTTCAGCAAGGCCTTTGCCACTGTGCCATAGAAGACTACTACACAAACTGGGGAATATGGGTGTGGGCAGGACAGTAGTGTGGTGGGTAGGTAACTGGCTGGGTGGCAGGAAGCAGAGTGGTGGTAAATGGCTCTCCTCCACAGAGGGAAGAGTGACCAGTGGGGTACCACAGGGATCAGTGCTGGGACTGGTCCTATTCAACATCTTCATCAGTGACATTGCATGCGGACCTAGAAGGCAGAATTTCACTGTTCGCTGATGACACAAAGCTCTGTAACAGAGTAGACACACCAGAGGTGTAGACAGAATGAGAAGGGACCTGCAGAAACTTGAAGAATGGTCAGGGGTTTGGCAGTTGAAATTCAATGCAAAGAAGTGCAAGATAATGCATATAGGGCACAAAAACCCTGGCACAATATATCAGTTGGGGGGTGAGGATATAGCATGCACCAAACAGGAAAGGGATCTTGGGTTATCATCTCTGATGACCCCAAGGTAGGAAACAGTGTGACAAGGCAGCAGGTAAAGCAAATAGGATGCTGGGATGTATAGCAGGGGCATCACCAGCAGGAAAAGGGAGGTCATAATTCCACTATACAAGACACTAGTGAGGCCGCCCCGGAGTACAGTGTACAGTTCTGGAGACCATACCTATGTAAGGACATAGACAGGGTAGAGAAGGTTCAGAGGAGTGCAACAAAGTTGCTGCACTGATTGCATCACAAGTCCTATGAAGACAGGTTGAAGGAACTGAACATGTACTCCCTGGAGGAGAGGAGGGAGAGAGGGGATATGATAGAGACATACAAGTATCTCACATGGAGGAACAGGGTGCAGGAATACACTATTTTTAAGTGAAAAGATGTACCAGGACTAGAGGCATGGGATGAAGTTGGAGGGAGGACAATTCTAGGAAACATGAGGAAGAATTTCTTCACAGAATGGGTGGTGGACAAGTGGAACACCCTGCCAGAGGAAGTGTTGGGGGCTGAAACAATCATGGGATTTAAGAATGCATGGGCTAGACATAAAGGAATTCTGGAAGTCAGGGGTAAGGGGCAACAGACTTCTAGGAAAACATAAACTGAACTTACAAGCTCAAATGGGCAGACTGGGTGGGCCATAGGCCCTTATCTGCTGACACTGTCTATGTATCTATGTATCTATGTAAATTTAATTACTTCATCCATTGACTTATTCTGGGAAAGATATAAGCCTAAGTATTTCAAATACTTGGGGGACCACATAAAACCAAATTTAGTAAAATCATTCTTAGAAACAATACTATTTAAGGGTATCACAACTCATTTAGACATATTAAGTTTACAGTTAGAGACTTATACATTTCTCAATAGTGTATAAAATTGCTGGGATTGAGATATTAGGTTGAGAAACATGATGCAATATGTCATCTGCATAATTTATTTATAGATTTATTTATGTCTTTGGTAACCGGGTAGGTGCACTGATCCAGTGGACCATTTTCAGTCATGACCATGGCCACAAAGTGGCAAAACAAGTACAGGTACAACAGTATTTACAAAGTTAATTTATTTATTTATTGAACAGTTTTACCAGGTAGGGCGCACTGAGCAAAAAGATGCTTGTCTCCCAGTGCGACCGGGGGGGGGGGGATACATGAGAGATAGCATATACATTTCACAGTCATACATAGGAGACTATGTTACATTATACAGAGTGTACGTATACATACACGCATGCCAACAAATGGCGACGAGAGAGGAGAAAGAACAGTGGTTATACTATGCATACGCATACAGTTTTAAAATATGAGAATAAACTTTGATTCCTTTAATATTGGAGTTATGATTTAAATAAAAAAGAAGGGGTTCTAGCTAAAAATTAAATAACATGGAAGAAAGGGGATACCCTTGTCTGGTATAAGAGAGTAAGTTAACGGTTGATGACAATATACCAATAACATACATTTTTGCAGAGGGGCATGATTAGAAAATAGTTAACCAATTAATAAAAGAAGGTTGAAAGCCAAATTGTTTTAGTTTTGAATATAAATTTAATATTAACCCTAACGAAAGCCTTTTCTTCATCCATGGAAACAAGAACATCAGGAGTTACAGAATCCCTGGATGCAGAGAATATGTGGGTGAGTTTTTTAAGATGATCAGAGGGAGATCTACTTGACATAAGCCCCACCTGTTCAGCAGAAATCAAGTCTGACTAACACACTTTGATCCTTTGAACCAGAATCTTTGCAAGGATTTTTGTGTCCCCATTAATGAGAGAAATGGTTATGTAGCTGTTTAGTTGTTCACTGGGTTTGTCCAGCTTGGGGATTAGTATCATTAATGCCTCTAGAAGCCAGCTGTCAGAGATCCCATGTTCTAAGATATAAGTAAAGAATTCTTTGAGATGAGGGAGCAAGATTTTCACCAAATATTTTATAAATGTTTGTGGTTAACCCATCCAGGACAGGAGTTTTATCTAACTTAAGAAAGTTAATAGTATTTATAATATCCATGGAAGAAATAGGTGAAACTAACCCTACCACTAAGCTAGGCTCTAACACTGGACACTGGAATCTCTCAAGATAAAGCTGATCATTTTCAGAGGAGAATTCCTCTGTAGCTGGATTATAGATTTGTTTGAAATATTGCTCAAACTCATAGTTAATATCTTTAGGTAAGATTTATAGTATTATCTATAGGGAAGTTAATGGCAGTAATATATTTGCTAGATTCAATTATTTTGAGTCTATGGGCTAGACGTTTGGTAGGTTTGTCACTCTGATCTAAATAAATAACCTTAGTTTTCAAAATTGTATATTTGACACTCTCCCTAGTAATGTCATGATAATTATTTTGTAAATCTTGTAATTGAAAGAAGTCTTAATCATTAGAATTGTCAATACATTTGGTCTCCAAAATACTGATTTCATTTAAGAGTTCAATTTTCCTGCTTAGTTGTTGCTTCTTGTGTTTAGATGCAAGACTTATAAAGAGTCCATGAACAAAAGATTTAAAAGAGGCTCATATAAGATCTATCCTTTCAATAGAGCATTGGTTATACTGAAAGAAAATATTTATGTATTGCTTGATATATGAAACTATAAAATTATCTTTTAGAAGCTGGTTGTTTAGTCTCCAAATTGAGACATTCTACTGAGTGTTTTGAACAAATACTAGTGAAAGCTTAATTAAGGAATGGTCAGAAATAGAAGAAGAAGAATCAGCATTTATATAGTGCTTTTCACACACAGTGTATCCTAAAGCACTTTACAAGCAATGCTAGGCTGGTAGTAAAGTGACTGAATGTGTGGTAGTGGCCATATCTCACATCATCACCCACTCACAGCCTGGATAATTACATGAATCTTTTTATGGGAAGGGGAATATTGGCCAGGACACTGGGAATGTTCCCTACTCTTTGCAAAGAGTGCCCTGGATTCTTTTACTTTCACCTGGACACCCACCAGGACAACACCAGGATGGGCAGAAGGGACCTTGGTTTAATGTCTCATCCGAAGGATGGCACACCCCAGCAGTACAGCACCTCCCCAATACTGCACTCTGATGCCAGTGATTTTTAGGTGCAAGTTCAATGTGTGGGACAAAAACCCACGATCTTCTGGTCCAGAGGTGGATGTGCTACCAACTGAGCCACACTGACACCAATAAACCCTGGGAGTGATACTGCCATTAATTTATTACTTATAAGAAAGAAGTCTATCCTGGAAAAAATGTTATGCACTGCTGAATAAAAAGAATATTGGGTTGTATTCGGGTGCAGAGTTTTTCAGATGTCAGATCATTTGAAACTATCAAGGAAGTCCATCAGTGCTGTATGATCTAGAAGTAATCTGGAGTCATAACCAGAAGATCTATCTAAATTAAGATCTAATGGTAGGTTCCAGTCAACCCCTTATATAAAGTTATAATTAACATAGGGAAGTAAGATTTTAGTTATATCCATCATAAAGGAGGCAGTATTAAAATTAGGACCATAAAAACTTCAGAATAGTACCAGAGTATTATACATAGTACCTCCAATCAGAATATATCCCACCAAAAGGATATGAGATAATAGTTCCTTGGCTAAATGGAATGCCATTTTTCAATAAAATAGCAACACCTTTACCCTTAGTTGAGCCTCCTGTTCCAAATATTTTGGAGTACCCCATTTTTTGCAGAAGGTGAACCTCGTCAGTTAACAGATGTGTCTCTTGAAGGAAAGCCACCTGACAAATTGCTTAATATATTTGAGTATTTGTGTTCTTTTAACTCTAGACCTAGCACTGTTTATGTTCCATGAAGCAAAGATAATATTATTAGACATATGACAAAAAACAAAGAGATTGAAATTATAATTTCAGACTAGTTGGAAAAGTATGTAATTCCCTACAAAATAAGGGTCTCTAACCTGTAAAACTCTCTCATCCCCTCCATACCATCTATAAACCAACAAATATAAAACCCAATCTAAAATCAAAAACCCGACTAGGAAAGTAAATTAACAATACCATCCCCAGTCTGAACCGAGCACCACACTATAACTCTTTGCTGTGATGTGTAAACCCAGCCCTGGCTCCTAGCAACACCTGATCAGTTTAAAAGTATGTTGACCCCCCCAAACCCTAAAAATGAGAAGAAAAGAAAGGATCATAAATATATTAAAGCTGTACTATAAACAAGACATTTAAAAGAAAAATTTATTTGCACCTCAAGTTGAAGTAATCTAAATATTGCAGCCCAGCAATACTAGTTGAATGAAGTAACAGATACACTGTTAATTAAAATATAATAGCCATACTAATTCACATGTGAAATGTAATATAATTACTTTACTAAGTAACCAAACTTGAATCTGGTTAAAAAAGGGCTATTTTGGAGTTCTAAAGGCCAAGAAAATTGGACAAAGGAACTTTAAGTGTTTACCAGCTAGATAAATAAAACAAGGTAAGTTCTTTAATGTTAGCTAAATGTATTCTATATTCCCAAAATAGGAAAAAGGTTTTCAGCAGCATGGTTCTGACCCAAACTGAATTATCATAACTTCATAAGATATTCACTTAATTACATTAACTAAAAAAATTAACCATATATGAATTCAATACTAAGGTGCATCAATCATCTTTTTCTAAGGGTTCTGAAGTGTAAGAGAACATTACCCAGGTCTTATAAAGAAAAGCTCTTAATATTTAGTGATATAGAATTAGTTACACAAATGTATGAACCTACTGCCCCAAGTAGAATGCAGTTTTATAACATAAACCATCAACCTAAAGTAAAGTAACCACTTATTCCATGGATTAATATGCATAAATCCTCACTTAACTAAAAAGCTTATTTATTAATTCAGCAGGCTGTTAAAATAAGGTGAGACTCTATACCATTATTGAATTGCTTCTTACCATAGATATACAAAACAGAGCTACAAATAATCTAGTGGGGAAAAGCTGGAGACTCAATTCAAATAGACTGACATAGAAGAGAGCTGAGCCCAAACCAGCAGTCCCAGAGTCATTGCAAAACAGGGGGAGTCATTAGCCTGCTTTTATTCAAGATTTTCCCTGACTGCTGTTAAACATTAACCTGAAAAGGATGAAAAAAAGATGGAATTTCTCTCCAAGTTAAGGAAAATCTATGAGGGCAATAATAATTTTTATGGAGGGGGAAGGGTAAATTGAAAATCAGGCTTGTGCACTATTATTAAATGGCAAGTAATGGGATAAACAAAATATTGCCATCAAGAAGGAATGGCTAATAATTAAACTGTAAAATTATAATTCAAATGTAAAAGTCAGTATTACTGATCGACTATTACATACTAAAAGCAATACTATGAAATTATAACCATTCGAATGTCGGAATACTAAACATCACCTATCTGAGAGATCGATGCTAAATAAAGAATATAAAGAATAACCAAAATAGAATGCTATGGTTATGCTGAATCTTGGCAGCAGTTAGGTCTGTTCAGAAATTAACTTAGCTCCTCCAAAAATAAGATGTAGTACAGTGTAAGGACATGTCAGCCAGCTTCATCATCTCTTAAACAGTCTCCTCAGCTCAGAAATAGATACAGCTTAAAATATAAGCCTTTCAAAAATAGTTAACTCAGATATAAGAACATAACTCCATTTGAGACTTATCTGAGGAGGAGAGACAAAACACAATACCAGCTGCCATACAAAAGGAAACTACACTATTTGAGCCCAATCCTCACAAGTTGCAAAAAATGTCTTTAACCAATTTGAAGAAGTTCAGGAAGGATCAGGCAGTTGCTAAGGTGAACCCAAAATGCAGCTGATGTCATAATAATTAGCTTATAACCATCTTAAAAATAATAAGGCAGTGCATTGAACGAAATAAAATTGCAGACCTTATCTTGTCAAGACTGAATTTCAGAACAGAGATGGCATTTATCTGAAATGTGAATGTTGAAATGTTGAAATTAACTTCTGATGATCATACTGTACTAAAGTTCATAGCTTATAGTGAGACCAGGCAGCCGTTACGTCCATCTACAAAATAATTTGTCTCATCCACAAGTCCAAATACTGAGTAGCTCACGGATTCCAAAATAAAGATGATATTAAGAGCAAAGTCATCTCAGCCAGCTTCACATCACTTGAATGAAATCTTAAATTCAAAATATGTCAGTTTTAAAATACATCTCTCAAGGTGGTCAGATCAAGTGAAGATGTATAGTTTCAGTTCAGTTTCATCCAAGGAGTAGAACATAAAATGAAATGCTGGCTCCCACGCATAAGGAAACTATGTTCTTCAAGCTCTAAACATTTATCTCATTGAGGTTGAAGTTCAAGGGAGGGAAAAAAGACATCCCCTTCAGCACAGAACAAAGTTAAACTATAGAAGATATCTTCTGATATTCAGGAAATGATGAAAGTCCACAGTTCATATTGAATCCAACTAGCTTTTGAAATGATATTCAAAATAATTCATTAATTCTAAAAGTTAGATAATGTTCAGAATAAGTTACTTTCAATCATCTTCAGCTTCCCTTAGTTGATCTCCTCAGCACCAAGGTAGAACCAGCTCAAAATACAAATCTCACAAAGCTGATTACTTTGATTACGCAAGCAGTATCCAATCCCAGAGTCATCTGAAAAGTAAACTCAACACAAAATATTAGCTACCTTGGGAGAAGAGACTGAATTCTTTGATCCTGAGGCTCATCAATTACAAAATTAAGGGTTCATTGGAGCAGAGCCATAACCTAGCTATTCCACTAATATAAGGCATTTTCTTGTCTTGAAGTTTCATAAGGAATCCCATTAACCTAAAAGGCATTGCAGACCTTATCTATGCCATATAAAAGTTCTTTATTAAATCAAAAACAGCTTAAGTCAGCACCTTGGAAACAATCAGGGAAGATCGTAGGGAGTTCAGTCTTGGCTTTGTCCAGTGAGTCTAGGGTATACAAAGAATTATTTTTCATCACCATCAATCTTGCTGGGTGCAATATTTTGAACTTTATACCAGCTGCTATTAGTTTAGAGACATAGGGTGCAAGCTCCTGTCTGCTGAATCTAACTGCTTGTGGCAAATCCTGAGAAACTCTAATTTTATGACCCTCCCAAATTACATTCTGTGTAGACTTTACCTTGGACAAAAGATGTTGTTAATCTAAATAATTGAGAAACTTCACAATAAAGGGCCTTGGAGTTGCTCCACTTTTGGGAATTGGTTTTAACGCCCAATGTGCTGTTTGTATAATATAGCTTTGAGCATTCAGTGAAGGTCCTGCTATATTTTTACACAGAACTTGTGAGAAATTAATCAGGTTTGTACCTTCGGAAGCTCCCAGAAGCCCATAGAAAACCATTTTATTGTAGCGACTCCTTCCTTCAAGGTCCTCCAATTTAGATTCTAATTTAGCAATTTTGTATTGTAAAGCCTGGAACTCCAGATCAGTTTTAAGCCACCAATCCTCTATGGAAGAGATTCTTGCTTCAGTGTTCATCGCTCTTCTAGAAAATTCTTCTTTTCTTTTGTTTGATTTCTTTAGAGTCCTTAAGTAAGATATCTAAGGTTTCTCTTAGAGGAATAATTTCTAATAAGAATTTTTCTTCCTGAAGAAGAGAAGATCCAGATGAAGGCATGTTTTGTTTAGCAGGAGCCTGTTTTGATCTTTTAGATCCTGAAGAACGATCTGGAGTCAGCGGTGGATTATATTTCGGTGGTGGTGTCTTCATTTCTGCATACATAGGGCCGGATATTCAAACAGCGCCCAAAATGTGCGCAATAGCAGGAGCAAGCACAAGTCCATTGCGCACATGCACAATAGATGCGATATTCAAACATGGAGCAAGTCAAATTGCGCAACCAGCCAACGTCTGAATATCGCACAACCTGCGCCATAGCACAACCAGGAAGGGGAAGCTGAGCAGATATGATGCACCATAGCGCAACAAGGCCAGCCCAGCTGAGCAGTCCAGAGGCACCATAGCACTAGCAGAGAGCCCCCCAGCAGCAGAGCAATGGAACTCCACAACCAGGGAGGTAGGCAGGGGCCCACCACCCATGCCACAGATGGGCACAGAAACACACTGCAGAACTAACAATACACCCCCACATTCCAAGCACAGCATCACTGGGGGAGGGACGGAATATCCACTGGCCCATGGGGACAAGCCAAAAAAGCACAGCTGGGCCATGGTGCCCCAGCACACCCACTGGCAAGCTGAGACTGCCACACAAAGGGGGTGGACAACCCAAGTGCACATCAGCACCCCCACTGTGCACAGCACACTCTGCACTGGTACCCCAAGACACCACCCATGAGCAGTGACTGTCACTGCAGGAATCCCCTTGCACCCCCCCGCTACACTGCAACCTCGTGTACCACAGAACCATACAAGTCAGACCCACCAGGAGCACCCAGCAGTGGGTGGCAGCACACGGCCAGACCAACTGAAAGCCACTACCACACCAGAGACACCTCCCCATGCGCACACACACATACCCAGGACAATACCACCCCAGATGCCTTGCACACCACTGCAACTGAGCACCTATAGCCAGCTGCAAATCAGAGACCACCACAGTATTCATAACAAAATAGATTTATCTAATGAAAACATCAACAAGAACAACAGGAACAGACAGAACTATGTACAACTATATACAAGACAAGGGTGGGGGTACGGGTACAAAATAAGGGTGGGTAAGGGGCAGGGGTGAACAACTGGGACAGGGAAGGCAGGGTGTGAGGGATGGGTAAAGGGGGGAGGTGATGGGCAGCTACTGCCCGCCAGCCCACTCATCAGCTGGCTGCTGCTGGTCCCGGGGCCTCCTCCTGTGCCTGATTCCACTGTGCTGCATGTCCCTCAGGATCTTGAGGAACTCCATTGAGATGTCCAGGAGCCGGTGGACTGCCCGCTCTATTCTTCACAGGATCTGGACACCTAGGACAAGGGATCAGAATCAATGGCTGTGACTGTCCACAACCCTGAAGCCCACCCAACATGCATGGCATACAGCCAAGTGCCCCACTCCTGTGATGGAGTGCACCCAACCACAGTGACCTTGCACAAGACAAGCCCAACCAGGCAGCAACAGCCATGTGTGCCACTGCACACACACACCACCCATGTCCAGCACAGCACAACCAAGGCTGTACAGTGACATGGCTACGCGGTGGGAAGGCAGTGCCACAGCCATGTGCCCAGTGCATGCATGGACCACCATTGACGCACTCCCAGACATGCAGTGCCACTGGACAGTGCTGACTGTCACATGTCGCGTGCATGGCAGTGTTGTCCATGGATGGTGGCCATGCCCTGCCCCCCCCACAGCATGCAATAGCATTCATGATGTCATGACACTCACCCGCATCATACTGCTGCTGCGGCTGCTGCTGCTGCTGCCGTGGCTCGACACCACCACCACATACAGCCACTGCTGCCACCCCTCGCTGCACTTCAGCCTGGGCCCGCCTCCGCTCTGCCATGCCTGTGGGAAACAAAAGGTGAGAAACACATCAGTGAAATCCCAAAGCAGACAGCCCCCTGCCCCAATGAGTGTGCCTGCCCACCCAGCCAGACCCATACATCACACATCCTGTAAACACCACCACAGCCAACCATAGACCAACCCTCCCCCCATGTGCTGGTCACAATACACAGTGTTACCCATGTGGACAATACAGGTGCATAGACAGCTCACCCACCTAGCCTAGGCACCATGCCCCTCCTGGCACGTGAATGTAGTTACACCAGTAGTGCCTGCTGCCTCCTCCGCAGGTCACCGTACCGGTGCCTGCACTACTCTGCTGAGCACCGCTGGCCAGTGGACTCCTCCAGTGCAGTGGCCACCTGCTGCCACACGTGTGTGCGTGCCATGTTCAGGGATTTCAATCCCAAACAGTGGGCCATGGTGAGGCTCCACTATGGCCACCAGGTTGGCAGGCTCCAACGCACTCCACTGTGGTGCTCTCCTGTGTGCCATCCCTGCATGTATATAGTAGGCAATATGGCGCTCCACAGCGCGGCAACCCCATGTGAAAATGTTACGCAATACAATCCTCGTTAGTCTCTTATCGTGCTTGTTCGTATAGCTCCGCCCAGTTCCTATTGCGCTGTTACCAACAGCCGAGAGAGCTGCAGGCATGCCATATTACCACAGCGGGGAGCAAAGGTCGGGCACAGGGTCATGGGTCTCTGGCGCAAGGCCACGCACAGCGCCATCAGACGTTTACACATCCAGCGTGATTAGTCGCCTGTGTACCAATGCCACAGTGGAGTATTGCGCTGTTGTGCCATAGCGCCATGTGGTGACCTTCGCTGTAGCGTCACTGGCACAATGGTGGCCGTGTGCAGAATTGTCTATCATGCACAGCACGTCATCAGCATGGCAGACACCTGCGTAGGACACCTGGGCATGCACAGTGTGGTGTACTACGCAGTCACAGAACTGCGCCATTGGCTCAGCCGGTTCAACCGTATTGCGCAAAGTGCAACAGCGTGATATTCAGCCATCGTATGCAAATCATCCGATCAGCCATTCAATGGTGCAGTGGCGCGATTTGCATCTCATTAAAGTTGCTCCAGTCCTAATTTGCACGCATTGCGCTATAAATCCGTGACACTGTTCTGCAGTGGCCAGATTCAGTTACTGCAGTTGATAGGTGAGTTGCATGCATTGTGCTGTACTGGACCATGGCCCCAGAGAATTGCTGTGTACTGCACAGTCACAGGTGACCACTCTCACCCATACAGGCTGTGAAATGACCGAGCGAGGACTTGGTGAGGAGGATGATGGTGGGCGGAAGAGGAGGCCCAACTTAACGAAGGTGGAGACAGAGGCACTGTTTGAGGCCTACCTGGCTGAGGAGCCACTTCTCAGTGGACGGCGGGGCACCCCTCAGGCCCGTGCTGCTGCATGGGAGGGAGTGGCACGTGCTGTCAACCTGCATGGCAGCCACCAGCGCTCTGTGCAGGAGTGTAAAAAGAAGATGGGGACTGACATGAGGAGGGTGAAGGAGAAGGTTGCAGCCATCAGAGCGGCACGTGCTGCAACAGGCGGTGGACAGCCGGAGGTGGTGCAGCTGACCCCGGCAGAGGACATGCTCGCTGAAAACATGCAGCACAGAACCATTGAGGGTGTACCTGGAGGTGGCTTCCAGACAGGTGGTAGCCCATCACTGCATGGTATGTCATGGTTGGGGGGGAAGGTAGATCACATGCACTAACGTGTCCTTCCTTTCTGTTACAGATCCTGTGTGTCTGCAGGGGTCAGCAGTGGAGGGCCTGTCCACTGCGGACAGCCACCCGGAGTTGGAGGAGGGACCATCCACCTCCGCAGATTGCCAGCGTGCACTGCGGCACTGTGCACACCCAGCTACCTTCACTGATGCTGAGATAGGTGTGGGGAGTGCCCTTCCTGTGTCCCAGTGGTCTGGCATGCAAGCATGCCAGCACACCGTGGCTGTGGCTGTGGCACAGACCTGCACCATTGATGATGCACCGTCCACTATGGGCATTGAAATGTGTGTGTCACAGAATGGACACACAGCAGGCCAGCTCACGCCCATGGAACTAGTTGGTTCTGACGTGTGTGCCAGCATGTCAGCACAGTCCCAGGCTGTGCCTGTCAGCACCGGTGGGGCAGCACCGGTGGCTGTGCAGGTCACTGGCACTGTTGCAGCCACAGCCGTGGAACCACTGATCCCGTGGGCACAGCAGGAAGAGGGGCAGCAGCATCAGTCACCCACCGGGACTGGGGGTACAGGGCTCAGCGGTGATATAGGTGCACCGCCTGTGGACATGCCCATATCTGGTCCTGGTGAGCAGCGCCCACCCTCAAGGGGTGTTGTACATCAGGCCCTTCCAGACCCTGAAGGACAGGTTGCCGATGTGGCAGATGACCTCTTTGATGAGCACACCCGCCTGCTGCAGGCATCACTACAGCAGCAGATGCGGGTTGCAACATCCGTGGAGGCACTGTGTGTGGCCCTGGAGTGGGTTGAGGAGTGACACAGCAGGGACACTGAGAGGATCCTGTCCCGGATTGACCATATGCGGGTGGATGTGACCGCCGCCGCCATTGACAGGCTGACACAGGCAGTGGTCAGTGTCGTGGCCACATTGGGCACACAGTCAGGAGCCCCTGTGCCACTCACACTGCGCAGTACACTATCCACTCCCCATTCCCAGTGTCATGTGACACCCACCCTGTTGACACCGGGTTCAGCTGTGGGCATCCCGAGCACCCCTGGTGCAGGTATGTTCGGTATGCTGCAGACCCCTGTGCGGACAAGGTCACGTTCACACAGTGGGACCCCTGGTGGTCCATCAGTGCCACCCCATGTGGCCCATGCTCAACCTACCAGTGCTGCTGGGTCTCGGCGGGGCCGCCCATGCATCCAAGGTGGCCGTGGTACTGTGCCGCATGACTGAGCTGTCTCCCAGTGTGTGGGCCCTGTCTGCTGCTGCCCTGTGTGCAATGTGTGTTTTGGTGGGCAGTGCACCAGTGGGTGCCCTATCCTACACACTGACACACAGACCACCTGCACACCCTCCCAACTGCTGTCCACAGGTTCGTGTGCATGATGATGCCTGCATTGTGCTGTACACCAAAGTGCAAGGGTGCTCAGCATCTGACTGTAGCGGGGTTGGGATAGTCAGGATAACAAATCATGCAGACCCACAAACTTAGTGCATAAAAAGTGCTGGAAAGGCACTTATCATTTTATTTCTGTCAGGAAATGTTGACTTCAGGATTCACAGAAATCAGGAAAATAAAGTTAGTTCAGTCATTTTCAAAGTCTCAACAAAATAATGAACAGATGAGCTATACTCAGGATGAGCCACTGCTTTGCCCAGCAGTGCCACCAGGCTATCTCCTTGCAAATGTATATACTTTAGAGGTCCATCACCTCTGGCAGTCAGCTCCAACTGACATCCTATATCTTAACTTCCTAGTGGTAATCTTTTATACATTTCTGGGGAGTGACATCATAATCAGATGATCCTCCTTCTTTTTGGAAAATCAAAATAACATACTATAGGTTCCTTTTTTACTTTACATTTTCATTCCTAAACATCAGGTATATAAGTGTATAGCAGTATTTGTAAAATAACCCATAACCTTACTTTGATGTCCTAAAACAATGTTCATAGAGTTAATTAATCTCAATAAGGCTAAGCCCCTCCCTTGATAGTGACATCACTCATTACAACTTCTATAAAAGCAGACAGACTGTGAGCTGCCAGCCCTATAGAACACCCATGCAGCTCAACAGGTAAGACAAACGAATATATTGCTCACTTTAAATTTACTTCTTTGCCAAAGGGCACACCATGCAATATTTAGGGACTCCCTGGTCTCATTTCCTACATGTGTTTTGTTAGTGCAACTTATTTATTCATTTAGAAGCTAGCATACTTCCACACTTTAAATAAAACACTGAGTTTTAGTTTATTGAAACACTCAATACAGAGAGCTGTTTCAGAGGGGTTGCTAACAAAGGTCATCTTTAGTTTTTATTTTATTCAGGTTCTCTCCCTTCTCTGCAACTATTAATTTGAAAAGTACAACTCTTTTCTTTTGGCTCATTAGAGGCATGAACCAAGCTGCAAAAGAAAATCTTTTCTTAAGGTTTTCTATGTCTGGGGGATTTTGAAAACTGCAGAACTCCTGCCTGAACCAAACAATAGTTTCCTTCTACTAAAATAAAGTAGAGCAGATTGGTAATTCCTTCTATTAACCAAACTAATGCTCCCAAAATGCAGCATAAGGTAACGAAATGAAAAGGAAAGGGAATGCTAAAATTTGCTTGTTCTTTACATTTCTGTGTAACAGGCTATCTGCTCAACCAAGTCTAACAGATAATGCTAGACAAACTAAGGACCTAACAGACTATTTTAAAAGGGTCCTGCAAAGCTGTGAAACAGACAGCTCTTAACATATTGTGTCTGCCCCACTGAGCACTTAAGGTACTTCCACTTTTATGGAAGCAATACTCCTTTAATATATCCATGTGTATATATATATTATACGTTTCTATGTTTCACAATGCCTTCACTATTCAGCATCCGGCGCTTTATACCTAAGCACTTTATGTCTTTGGGGGGGTACTTAGAGGGAATTTTAGGGCCTGTACTCATCACAGTGACACATGTACATGGACAGTACAGGTGGTGGTGGTGGCCTGTGGACATGTGTGTATGTAATGTCTGTTCCTGCTCTGTTGTGCACCTGGCCCCTGTGCACTTTGTGCCTGGTGTGTGTGTGTGTGTGTGTCTGTCCATGTGGCATGTTACTGTTCACCCATCCCTGGTTGTGTGTGTGTGCTTCTGTGCCCTGCCACTTCCCTCGCCATCAGGCACCCCTGGTGTATTTCCCTGTGTGTATGTGGGTTGTGCCCTAGCCACTGTTGGTTGCACATGGCCCCATGACTTACCTGTGTTGGGCGAAGTGCTCCTCTGTGATGGTGTCCCGGTGCAGTTGGGCCAGCCAGATCAGTTGGGGGGTCACGCCGTCCAAGGGGGGGCTGCTCATCCCCATCATCACCGGCGTCACCAGCGTCCCCATCACTGTCCCCCTCCTCGACCAGTACGGCTATCCCACAGTCTTTGGCCATGTTGTGCAGGATACAACAGGCCAGGAATATCCCACAGGCCTTTGAGGGGCTGTACTGTAGGGCACCGCCGGAGGTGTCTAGGCATCAGAAGTGTGCCTTCAGCATCCCAAACACCCACTCAATGATGTTGCGTGTGGCGGCGTGTGCCTCATTGAAGCGTTGCTGCGATGGGGTCGTGGACTGCTGGTAGGGTGTGAGCAGCCAGGGATGGAGTGGGTATCCACTGTCACCTGTGTGGAGATAGTGGAGGTTAGTGTCATGTTCAGGCTCATATTGCCCCTAACCCTGTGTGCCACTCCCATGGCACCTGTGGCTTACCCTCCCTTGCCCCCGCTTTGCCAATCCTACATGCATACTCACCCACTAGATGTCCTGTGGGGATGTCCCCACTCTCGAATCGATGGCACAGTGCTGATTGGTACCATATGAATGAATCATGTGCTCCACCAGGGTGCGTGGCACAGACATTGATGATGCGCCCACTGGCATCACACACCACCTGGCAGTTGACACTGGAAAACCCCTTCCAATTACGATATGCAGCCCCATCAGGGCCAGGTGGCGTACGAATGGTCACATGGGTGCAGTCTATTGCCCCTAGCACGCCAGGCATACATGCTACCCTGTGGAACTCCTGTATGTTTTCTGTATGCTCTGCTGCAGTGCTAGGGAAATGGATGTACTCTGCAGCATGTGGCAGCAGTGTGCTGAGGAATTGGGTGAGGTTGCATGATGTGGCCGACTGTGTTATGCCTGTGGTGTCCCCTGTTGGCCTCTGGAAGGTACTCATGGCTAGCATGCACATGCAGGCTGTTACCTTTGTCTCCACTGACAGAGCGTGACTCCGTCGTGAGGGTGCCTGCATCACATCACTGCACAGCTCGCAGAGCCACCTCAGTATTGCCCTGTTCAGGCAGTACCGGCCCACAATCTCTACATCTGAATACAGCTCAAAGTTGATGTGGGCACGGTACTGCCTGTTGGGGGCGTACCGCCGACGGGCCCTTCCACGGCCACGTCCCCCTGCAGCATGCCTTCTCACCCCCCTCATTACAGCTTCCATGTGGAAGCTAGCACTGTCCATCTCCCTGGCTTGTGTCCCCCCCTGGCTGTTGTTGATCTGTTATCCCCACTGTCCTGACTGCTACCTCCACTGCACCGGGTACACCTACTGGCATCTGCACTCTGTGGCCCACACACCTTCACTTGCCCCTATTCTGTCCTGTGTACTCCCTGGCCTGCACTGTTTCCTGCTCTGGCCTGCTCTGTCTGCCTGCCTCATGTGACTTCCCTGTCGCGTTCTTGTGCCTCTTCCTTGAGCCTTTTTATTTTGGCTCATTTCCGCCGTGGCGCAACTTCCGCCTGATCCACTGTTGCACATTGCGCAAGCCTTTGAATATCGCATTGCGCACTTTATGCATGGTTCCACCCCCTTCGGTTGCTCATACCTTCATTTGCATTACGCTGTTGCTCAGCATGTTTTCTGTGGCGCAACTGCCTCCTGCTGAATATCGCACAATGGCGCAATTCCGGACTTGCGCTGGCGCAACCCTATTGCGCATGGCTCAACCCTTTTGAATATCCCACCCATTATGTAAAAAGGTATGAAGGTAAGTAGCCAACAGTCTTAAATAGTAGCTATAAATCCTTTCTTCTGAGAAAGTTTAAGTTTGCTTGGGATAAATTTGAATTTTAAGAAGAAGTGAACAGAGAGCTACAGAAAGGCTGTTTGTTACCTTAACCGATGCATCACATAATCCCTTCAAGAAACCGTTTTGTGTTGAGCTGTTATGTGGTGGTGGAAAACAATGTGTGAGGGGAAAGTGGGTTGTAAAGGGGACAGTCAGCAGGCAGGGGGAAGGGCCTACAGCAAAGGACAACTGCAACTCAGTTATAAAAAAATAAGAAAACATTTTGTCTGGGACTGTTTAATTGTTGCTAGCAGATTGGCAGGACAGAAATGGGGATGTTGCAGAGAGGAACAGTAAAATGATTCTTGGGACCTTTTGTGTAGAATGGCAAGTGCTGTAGTGCTGGTGGGAGAGTAGTGCCAGCTTGGAGGGGTGGGGGGGTTGATTGACAGCTGGCATTTCTACAAAATACGTATGATAAATTAGGGTTCTAAAAATTTCTCACACATATGAGGAAGTAAACGGATTTATACAAAAGATTTTGTGTGCACTCCTATTGCTCAAATAGGAATTATCTCATGAAGTAGCTTCAGATACTGTATGCATGTTATTTGATATGGAATGTTACTGTTATTGCACACTTGCACGAGTGGCACAGCCATGATTGCACAGTGTCAATAACAATTACATTCTTCATGGGATAATGATGTATACCATGGAAGTCCAAAACTTTAGTTATTTGTTTGGGTCTACTTCAGGGCAAGGAAATGTTATTTATTTATTTAGTTAGAAAGAAAAAAAAGCTGATTTTAAAAGGGTTTGTTGTGTCTTGTTTATACATGTTATCTGTTTCATAGAGTTATTTGTGAGGTCAGTTGTAGTTACTCAGCATATTAACAGTAAAATATTGAAACACTGTCTTATGTTATGATTGCTTTATTTTTATTAGTGGACTGTTAAATTTAAGTTTTACATTACCATTTTCACGTTGAAATTTTTGTTCGCTGTCCTCCACACTGCCTTCAGTATTCAGTCTAGTCATCCATCTACCAACTTGCCAATTGATACATTGGTGCTACATTTCTGTTGGTTGCTTTGTTGAAACAGACAACTGAAGTTGGAGGGCAGTGCTGTCACTGACAACTTGTGTGTCTAGCAGTGCAGGCAGCAGCATTGTAAAGTCTATGCTTCTAAAAAAGTTCACTACGGTGATATTTCTTACATTACACAGATTTTTTTTGTTACATTCTGTGCTAGTTTCTGTGTTTAACATTTTTTCATTTTTATTACACAACTGTTTTTTGCATGTGGTTATGCTGAACATAAGAGTTGTTTAATGCAGGGAAATAGCATTACTAAAGCACTACTCAGACAAGTTCAGTTTGCAATCTAATTAATTCTGTGCTGGTACATATGTTAACTAGCTCATGAGCAGTCTCATTTACGCTGTGTTACATGAAGGTGACACTGTGCTAGGTGACAGTCTCAGTGTGTCAAATGCAGCATACATTTAAGATCTGCTGTTACTGTGCAGATAATATAGCTGCCGTGCAAATGTGCTTTCAGATGTCATTTGCACAGTAGCTATCTCTTTATTAAAAATAATACACTTTGTCTTCAAAATGCTATTTGCCCTCCCTTGGTATACGCAAGCAATAACAAATGATGAGGTGTGGGTTATGTCCTGATAAGAGCACTCCCAAGTGTGTTATAAGGCACAAGGCGCTTGCACCGAGTGTCTTATGCACCTGGGCATACTCTTATCAGGACATAACCCACACCTTGTCGTGTGTTATTGCACTTATAAAATGGGCCCCTCCTCCCATGAACTCACCTAGTAAAAAAAAAAAACTAAAAAATTAAAAAAAATGTTAAAAATTGTTAAATGTACAAAACAGAGAAAAATAGTCCATCTGTAGTGTAGAGTTGCACACCGCATATAAGAGTCACTAGAGGGTGTTGGTGTCTGTTGCCTGTCAACTGTCTCTCCACAACACAGAAACACTTTTTTTCTGTGATTTACTTTATTTTGCTATTATTTAGGCTTTGTTCTTAGACTGCATCCTGCAGTTCGCTTGACTGTGAGCGAGTGCGTCCATTCCAAGCCATCAGGGTGTTGCTGTCTGTGTCTCTTAACTGTCTATCCCCCATGACAGAAAGACTCTGTTTTTTTTTCCTTAATTTACTTTAGTTTTCTTTTATCCTGTTTTTTTTTAATTTTGTTGGAAACTGGCAGCCAGTCACTTGCTTGACCCTGAGCTAGTGGATCCCTTCCTGGCCACCGTACAGGGTGTTTTTCACATCGCACTTTACAAACCACAACTTCTGTGGTTTGTTGCTCTTGTAGGCCATAGATCTGTATTTGTTTCTTGGCTTATGGATGGAGAGGGCTGGCTAGCGGGGCTGGACAGCGTACCTGAGTGCAGATTGTGCAAACTGACCATGGAGCGCACAGTGTGGTTATGGTCCCTGCTCATTATGCACGGTTTCAAAATAGCGGGAGTGACAGCAACAGAAGACAAGACAAGTGAAAAACTGGAGGTACTAAACTGGCAAAGTCTTTTCCTTCATGCTGGGGGGGTCATATTTTGTGTGGTAGGCTCTTGTACGGCTCCCACTGATAGACTCGTGTTGTTTTTCCTGCTGTGTGCCCAGCACTGAGAGGATTTTCTGTAAAGGTGGAACAGTGATATGATCGTGCTGTTGGGTCAGGGTGGTGATGGTAGTGCCTGTTGAATGATTGTTGGCTGACAAGAGCACAGCTCTGAAGCCATTTCAGCCAATCAGCTTTTAAGATTTATATATGCAATAGGCATGGAAACAAAAGCCATTGTACAAATCCATTTATTTTCACATATGTTGTATAAATAACATTTATAAAATGAGCAAGTAAAATCTTAAAAGCTCACTCTAAACGAACGGCCAAACTCCATAGACACTTACTGAAAGGGCCAGGGCAGACATATTCCCATTACACTCGCTTTTTTGCTCAGTCTATGACCAGAAGCTGACGCTATAAACATGCTACCATAAAAGGCAGGACCAACCAGTTAATAATAAAAAAATATGTTTTATTATAAATAATAATGATAGACAATTACAGTGCTTTAAAATACAATGGTAATCGGGCTCACTCGCTAATGAAGGAAAAGAGCCACCATGTTTTTTAAACTCTCTAGCCCACCCACATGTAAACTAATAGCCAGTCAGAACTACCACTGTTAATGTGCAGATGTGGCTTCCGTAACAGTGACGTTGCAGTCCCAAACAACTACCTGTAACTGGGCAAGTACAAAATAATCTTACTTATTTTACTGAAAAAAAAAAAAACACTTCCTTAAACATCATTCTTATAGCATACATGGAATATGCAAAAACTTGTAGAATACATGATTTATCTGCATTCAAGCAATTTGACCTCGGTCACCTCCCTCGTGGGTTATGCCACTTGTGAGGTTACCCGAGGTTTTGTGCAGATAAGTAATTTTTTCCTCTCGTTTCTATTGCATATCCCTTTTACAGGAGTGCAGTAGTGCCCTTGCAGTAGGCCTTTTTAATACTAAACCTCAATTTTTCCACCTTAATAACCTTGGCATCATTTGAAGAAATAGCCCAAACTTTGGCATGCACGGTCAGGCTGTCAGAGTCTCAAGACATAAAAAGTTTGGTGATGCATTTTGATGCATTTTGTGTGGTTTGCGTGATATGGAGTGCCCAAAAAATGGGAAAAATGCACATTTGGGTTCCCTATACTTAACGTTGTGTATTGTTTTCTCTCGCCTGCAGCCTAGATGGTGTGGAATTTTTTCATAAACTTTTTAGGGTTGAAAGGGTCTATGCCAAGGGTGTGCCTTTCAAAGGTTTTTTTGGAAAAAATATTATACAGTTCCAGAGTTATAAGGATTTTTTTGATAACCGAAAAATGCAAACAGTAAAAAGCACTTGCCATGAGTACTTATTTTCATGATTTACTTGTCATGTGGAAAAAAATACCGATCATGATGGTCACCATTTTTTAAACTCACAGATATTGAAAATACATAAAAATAATCTTTTAAAAAAATAAACTTCTGACCCTAGCTAAATGGGATATGTTTAGCTAAATTTTGCTGTTTGTTTTTTCAAAAAATTACCAGAAATACCTTTTCTGTGTACCCCAAAATCCAGAGTACCCAGCTAAGTGAGAAGAGCCATTCACCTGCATTCTCTGTATGAGAACAGCGGGACTTTCTTGAATACTGAAGCCACAGCTGGAGTCATGCTGCCAGCTTCAGTTCAAGCAGTGAACCAGCCATCCGCTGTTCTGTCTGTTTGCCTGTCTCTTTCTTTGTCTGTCTGTCTGCATCTATCTATCTATCTATCTATCTATCTATCTATCTATCTCTTAAGCAGACTGGGTGCCCACCACCAGTACTGCTTCTTTGCCCCTCTCCCCTCTAGGTCACCTGCCTGCCCTTCCCAGTCATTACATATATTAAATATATTTATATGAGGGTATTGGGGTACCAATCCCTGGTACTGCATCTTGTCTTGTTCTCCCTTCCCTTCAGGTCATCCTCAACCCCTGTTTCCATGATGCTGAAAACAGCAACTGTGATATGAGAAAATCAGGTAAGTATGATTTAATGTATTTTAGGTAGGTTTTGTACTTTGATTCATAACTTTGCAATTTTTACATATTTTGACCCCAGATTTTCAACATGGCCTTTTTGGAACCCTGCCTCATGACCAGTGGTGGTGGAATCACCAAAATCTGGCCTGAAAGATGATTTTGCCATCGCTTTGCAAAATGACCTTTTGGGTGGGATTTGAAGATTTTCACTGCCCTTGTTCTTGAGGATTGATCATAAGAACACTATGCTGAAAATCTATTAATCAGTCAATCTTTATTTTACCAGGCAAAGCACCACTGAGTAAAGTCGTCTACAAAGTAGTCCTAGGAGGATGAGGACAGTACATAAACAATAACAAAGAAAACTTATGGTACAAGATATTAATACATAAGAAATGCATAAGACACAAAAAAGTGGAAAAAGCATAATATATAAATTGAGTAGAAAAAGCCAGAAGTCAGTACATAGATGGACCAAAAATAAACTATTTACATAAATATACAGTATGTAAAAATTACAAAATTGCAAAGAAAATATGGATTCAAAATATGTAAAAATGACAGTTATGAGCATACGTTGAAAGTTCTCTACACTCTCTCATAACTTTGATAATTTTAAATATTTTGACCCCAAATTTTCAACATAGCCATTTTTTCATGCCACCTCATGAACGTGACAACTGTCATTTTTCAAATCCTGGCTAAAATGGAATTTCATACCTGTGGTGTGGAAAGATGTTTCAGTGGCACAGAGTGATGATTCGGTGAGGATTTGAAAATTTTCACCTGCCGTGTTCATGAGGTGGGGTAATAAGAAGGCTATGCTGAAACTTTTGTGTACAGTTAAGGTAAAATGTTCAGGTTATGAGTGAACGTTGAAGTATTTCAGCATTCATTCAGAACATTGCTAATCTTCAAAATGTTAACTCCAACCTTTCAACATAGCTAATTTTACACACTGCTTCATACACATGACAGATGTCATTTTTAAAAATCCTGGATGAGATGGATTTTCGCACTTCTGGTACAAAATGACATTTCTGCCAATATACTATAAATGATACATGTCATGCTTATAAGAGGAGTCATAAAATTACTATCTTGAAAATTTTGGGTTGCGCAATGATATGGGAAGGCAATTGAAGAGGGGTGCTACTAGACGCCAGGGAAACTTAAAACTATATGAACATTTTTGTATGAACGATAACATCATTTGAAAATTTTCATATGAATGGAAGTATCATATGAAAATTTTCATGTGAACAAAAATATTAAATGAAAATTTTCATATGAATGAAAATTCAGATATTTTCATTCATATAAAAACTTTTTGTATTATATTTTCATTCATACGAAAATTTTCATACGATACTTCTGTTCATTCAAAATTTTCATATGCTATTATCATTCATACAAAGATTTTCATATCCTATTTCTATTAATACAAAAATGTTTGCATTGTTTTAAGTTTCCCTGATGTCGAGTGGCATCCCCCCTCCAATTACCCTTCCCATGTTGTTTTAAGTTTCCCTGGTGTCTAGTGGCACTCCCCCTCTGATTGCTATTCTTGTAATGATTTAATGTTTCTCTGGTGTCTAGTGCCACCCCCACCCCCAAGCATAATCCTGTAATTATTTCATTTTTCCCTGGTGTCTAGTGGCTCCCCTCACTTTCCAATCACCATCCTTGTTAATATGTTTTATTTCTGTGATGTCAAGAGACACACACCCTCCGATCACCATCCCTGTAAGTCTTATATATTTACCTGGTGTCTAGTAGCACCCCCCCACTCTCCAATCACCATAATAATTATTTATTTCCCTGGTGTCTATTGGCATATTGGCACCCCCACCCTCTGATCTCCATCCCCATAATTATTAAATATTTCCCACATGTCTAGTGGCATCCTCCCAATCTCTGATCACTGTCCCCATAATCATTTCATGTTTCCCTGGTGTTTAGTGGTACCTCCCTCCCATTGCCATCCCCATATTTAAACACCTTGTAATAAAGAAAACTGTCCCTTGACATCTTTTTTTAAACCTGTAAAACAAAAAAAGGTCCCTCTCTGATCTGACCCCACCACCAGCTTGACCTCCCACTAAGCACCCACCACCCGCACCCCCTTACACACACCCCACACACCCTCACTCACCTGATCAGGTCCCACAGTCAAGATCCACCCTCTGACTGAAGACACATCTTACTGCTGGAAATGCTGACTGCAATATGAGAAACTAAGGTAATTGCAGTTCAGTGTATATCATTGGGGTTTACAACTTTGTTGCATAACTTTGTCATTTTTGCATATTTTTACACCAAATTTTCAACATGGCCTTTTTGGAACACCACCTCTTCAACAATGGCAGTGGAATATTATAAATCTGGCCCAAAAAGCAATTCCACAATTGATTGGTGAAATCACCTTTCAGGCAGCTTTTGAAAATGTTCACCAGCTTTGTTCTTGGGGGGGGTCATAAGAAGGCTATGTTGAGAATCGGGAACTCAGACAGATTGGATGGACCACTGGTCTTTTTCTGACATCATTAGCTATGTTTCTATGGTTCTGGGGGCAATCACAAAGATCTAGGCATCCTCAAACCATGACTGGGATTGCTACATCCTGGGTTTACCTTCCATAGAAAGAAAGAGTATTTGTCTGCTTTAGAGGGTGTTTCTGGCAGCACTGAATCTGGGGAAGATTTAATGTAGAAATTCAAGTCCACCAAGCAGTGTAAGGGTGAACTGTTGTCTGCCTATGTTACCTGGCTAGAGAGAGCACTACATAAAGCTTATAGGAAAGGTGGGGTACTGACCAGTGACTTAAACTGACTGAGGTTGGACCATATTTTGAAATCTGCCTGATTCTCCAGTATGTTAATGTTGAAATTAAAGTTCCAAGATAGAAGTGATGAGCCCCCTGCTTATTGCTGGCTTATGAAAGAAATCAGGGAAGTTGAAAATGAGGAGGAAATCTGGGACCTCATATGGGTGCTGCCAGAGTAGCTCATGCACCTGAAAAGCCCAATGAGAAGGAAACTGCTATTGACCTACAGCAGCTTAAAGTCTTGTTAAAAGAATTGAGGAGAGTAAAAGCATGTGCCCAAAGTGCAGTAGAGATGATAAAGGGCCATACTGCTAGAATGCATGCTGCCGAGGCAGCTAGTGAATCTCAGACAACAGTAAAGGGTGTGAGTCCTCAAGTTCCCAGTGGAGAAAGTAATGGTGACATGCTGAAAGAAATGAGAGCATTGAGAGCTTTAGTGGCTGGCCTTGCTAAGTCGTCCCATCCCAGTCTGACCTGGAGAAGGCCCACTGAGACTGAAACTGCCTACAGGCCCAAAGATGATCCTAAGCCCTGTCAGTACAGTAGTGGTAAGCCAGCCGAGGAGCCCGCATGAACCCAAATTCCAAGGCTTACTGTTTTCTGCTACCATTGTGGTGAGGATGGTCACACAAAAAGAGTGTGTCAATTTCCTAAAGACCTATGAAAGTAACCATCAAGCTGCTTAACCAAGTCAGACAAAGTAACGTAAGGCCTTCCTCCAAGTCACCTTATAAGCCTTATGAGGCCAAATCTACAGTTCAGTCTTCTGATAGTTCTACCCTGACTGGGCAGAGTTGGTGGGTCCCTCCATGGAGACCACTGTTTACGTTGAAGGGATTTCTGCCTGGGCAGTGCTTGATAGCTGGTCTCAAGTAACCATAATCTTTAAAGATTGGTGCATCCAGTATTTATCTAATCATCTGCTGCTGCCTCTTGATGGACTGAATGTTTGGGGTTTGAGTGAAAAGTCTTATCTGTATGTATTTATTTATTTATTGTAGTTTAGGATTAATACCTTTGAGTCCTGCAACTCGTTTACAAAGGTTCCAGGTCATACACAAAACAATTAGTCAAACATACAGGTTGCAGAGATTACAAAAAAAGTTAGACAAAGCATATTGGTTGCATACATTCGAACGATATGAGTTAGAATACATTGAAGGAACAGTTTCTTTCAGTCAGGTTACAAATAAAATTGGTGGAACATGGTTTCAAGGGTATAAAGCATTTCAGTGAGGGAACATTCAGGATACAGCTCAAACAAAGGAAACAGTTTCAAATGAAGTGCTTTAGTCTGTCAGTTTAGGGTCATCAGGCCCCTGAGAGTACTGGCCATACAGATGGGGACTAGTTATACAGAGGGCAAGTGGGTGGGGGAGCAGTCTAAGGACAGCATTGTCATTTTGTGGGAGGGTGAGTGATGGGGGAGTTGCAGCGTGGGGGGCTGCAAGCTGGAGCTCAGTAGGAGGCAAGTGAGGGGGGATCTCAAAGTGTGACTCTTGTTCCCACCTTCTGTTGCTGATGTGGAAGATTTCATGGAGATACTGGTTTTGGTTTGCCCTCCATCATGACTGTACAATGGCATACCTGTATTACTAGGCACCAATGCTCATATGTTCTGTCATCTTGCCCAAATGTGTCAAGAGAGACATTAGAAGGAAACTGGTACAGCCCTACACATCCATGCCATGCTAAAGAAAGCCTATGAGCTACAATTGCATCCTAGAGAAAGAGATAAAGATGAGCCCGTGGGTATTGTATGGAAAAAGGATCCTTCTACTATCATTCTGCCCCCAAATACTGAATGCAGCATCAGCAGAGAAGTTCATTTTAAAAGGGATGTCGCCAATCAAATACTGATGCTGGATGCTCCTGAAGATGTGGGATATGGGTGGATGTGGGATATGGGTGGATGAACTCATGAGTTATAAGGCTCATAGAACAGCTGTTATACAAAAAACAAATTATATGATTAAAGACATATGCCGAAGTTTTGTAAATAACAGCAAGCAGTGCTTAGTACCACGCTATAAAATGTTTGTCAGATTGCACTTAGACTATGAGTCACAATTATGGAGCCCATACAAGCAAGGGGAATGGATAGACTTGAATGCACTCAAAGGAGATTCACTAAACTAATAGGGCCACTCAGGAAATTAAGTTATAAGTAGAGGCTAATAAAACAGGACTTTTAACACTGCAGCAAAGGAGAATGTGTGGTGATCTAATGATGATGTACAGAATCATGCATGATGAATTTTTAAGAAAGGAGATGGAGAGTGAGATACAAACAAAACCAGAAGGTTTAAGGATGCATAAACAACAGATAAAATTAAATAAAGCTGGAAATAATCTGTGACATTTTTCATTTGTTAACAGAGCTGGTAGATTATGGAATCAATTGCCGTCCTATATAGTTAACAGTAAATCATTAGATAAATTTAAGGAAGATATTGATACATGGTCAATGCAGAACCAGGGATTTGTGTCCCACTGGTGATCATGGGCAATATAGCCTTCTACCATTCTGATACCCAGTATAAGAACCCAGTATAAGATGGGAAGCTGCCCAATGTACTACTGGTTAAGCCAAGCATACTTCCTGTCCGAGCCCATGCTTACACTCCATGAGTGGTGGTTCAGGTTCAAAATGTCACAGACAGGGACATTATAGTTCCTAAAGGATGCACCCTAGCTAAGGTCTACTGCATGGACACTGGTTGCCTACCAAGACAAGGGATGATGGAGAATGTGAGGTGTCCACAGACATGTTTGACTTTGGGGAGTCACCTATTCCAGATAGCTGGAAAGTACGGATCAGCCAGAAATTGACACAGAGGGCCAAGGTATTCTCTCTTTAAGGATTGGGATGTTGGATGTATTACTGCTGCTGAATACCACATTCATCTTCATGATGACTGGCCTTTCAGAGAAAGATCTAGGAGAATTGCACCAGCTGACAGACAATGTGAGGCATCACCTGCAAGAAATGCTCACTGCAGGGATAATCCAGGAGTCACACAGTCTGTATGCCTCCCCAATCATAGTGGTGCAGGAGAAAAATGGCTCTATGAGGATGTGTGTTGATTACAGAACACTTAACAAAATAACTGTGCTCGACCAGTACATCATACCACGTATACAGGATGCTTTGGACTGTTTAAATGGGAGTAAGGTTTTTTCCATCCTTGACTTCCGCAGTGGGTATTATCAGATCCTGATGGTCCCAGAAGATAGGGAGAAGACTGCATTCATTTGTTCATTGGGGTTTTATGAATTTCTTAGCACACCACAAGGAATCTCGAGCACACCAGCAACCTTCCAGAGACTCATGGAGTCTGCCGTGGGTGACATGAACCTCCTTGAATGCCGAGTCTGCCTTGATGATGTAACTGCATTTGAAAAGACATTTAAAGAACATGAGACACATCTGTTCAATGTACTTGATCTACTGGAGAAGTTTGGTCTTAAACTATCAATAGATAGGTGCCAGTTTTTCCAGAGTTCTGTAAAATATGTGGATAATATTGTGTCTTCCCTGGGCATCCAAACAGACCCCAGCAAGGCAGAAGCTTTGACGGACTGGCCCAGGCCAACCAACCTGAAAGAACTGCAAAGATTCCTTGGATTCTGTGGTTATTACTGCTGATTTATTAAAGATTACACCAAGGTAGTAGGACCATTGCTCAACCTAACTCAAGGATATCCCCCACACACAAGAAATTTAAGACGGGAACTATTAAAGAGACTATGAAAATGTATTTTAGGCCCCATGAACCTTTTGGTCAGAGATGGACCCTGAATTGTGATGCTGCATTTGAGGAAGTCATCTACAAATTGACTCATGCTCTTGTATTAGTTTATGCTGATCCTTCAAAGCCCTATGTATTGCATACAGATGCCAGCTTAAGTGGTTTAGGGGCTGTGCTTTATCAAGGATATCCTGAGGGATTACATCCCGTGGCTTTTGCCAGCAGAAGTCTGCCTCCTTCTGAAACAAATTGCCCTGTCCATAAACTGAAATTTCTCACTCTTAAGTGGGCCATAGTGGAGCAATTTCATGAATACTCGTATGGGGCAACGATTCTGGTAAAGATCGATAACAATCCTTTAATGTATGTTCATACCTCAGCTAAACTGGATACCACCAAGCACCTATGGCTCTCAGCCCTTTCCACTCACAATTATGCTGTAGAATATCAGTTAGGCCTAAATCATACTGATGCAGATGCCCTTTCACACAGACCTGCCACAGCTCACAAACAGGCCCACCTTTCTGAACAGTCAGTGAAAGCATTGTGTCACAAGTTCAACAGAAATGAATCTGCAGCTACCAATGATGTCGACCATGTGGTGGGTAGCCTGGGATCACCAGACACCTGTGTGCCAGTGGCATATTGTAATTTCACCACGCTGAACCTTGCCCCAGCTAACAATAGCTGATCTGAAATGAGAGCAGCAGTGTGATCCCATGTTGCACAAAGTCATCTCTGTTCTGAAGCAAGGAGGGAATGTTTCTACTATGTGTTCCCCTGACAGCAGTCTGTTTTTGCATGAAGGGCCCAGATCAAAACTAAAAGAGAAAATTGTTGTATCAAGAAACTGCCAGTACCCAAGATGGGCTGACCAGAAGCCAACTGGTTTTGCCCTCCAAGTTCAAAACTACTGTACTGAATGCCCAGCATAATGATGTAGGGCATTTGGGAACTGAAAGGACTCTGGATTTGGTCTGATCTCACTTTTACTAGCCTTGAATGACTACTAATGTCAAAAGATACTGCAAGAACTGCATCAGATGCATACAGAAAAAAGCCCAGCATCAGATAGCTGCTCAAATGGTCAACATAATAACCAGCACCCCAATGGAGCTTGTATGTATAGACTTCCTTAGTTTGGAGCCTGATTCATGAAGTATTGCCAATGTGTTGGTAGTCACTGACCACTTCATGAGATATGCCCAGGCTCATCCCACCAAAGATCAAAAGGTTTCAACAGTGGCCAAAATCTTTATAGAGAAGTTTTTTTCATGCATTACAGCATCCTTCAAAGTATTCACTTCGACCAAGGCAGAGATTTCGAGGGTCAGTTAATTTAAGAATTATTGTCACTTTGGGGTGTGAGAAAATCCCATATTACTCCATTTCACCCTCAAGGAGATCCCCAGCCTGAGCTATTTAATCACACTTTACTGGATATACTAGGTACACTTGCTCCCTGGGACAAACCCAAATGGCCTTAACAATTCAGTGTACTGGTCCATGCATATAAGTATACTAATAAGAAAGCAACTGTTTTCCCCATATAGCTTAATGTTTGGCTGAGAAGCTCACCTTCCAGTGGACATCTGTTTTGGCATTTCTCCTGACAGTCCAGATCAGAAAACTGTTTCTAGTATGTTAAAAAACTTAAAGGAACAACTGAACCATGCTTACCAGCTAGTTAACACTATGGCTGCAAAATGAAACTTAGCTAATAAAGTCAGTCATGACAGGCATGTTAAAGCCCATGACCTCCAGCCTGGTGATCGTGTGTTCATCTGAAATCTTGGATTTCAGGGAAAACATAAAATAGCTGACCATTTGGGGAATACCCCCTACACTGTGACTGCCAAGCTGGACAAGCTACCAGTCTATAAAGTGCAACCAGAAGGGGACAATCAAATTATAAAAACAATGCATAGAAATAATCTGCTGCCTATTGGCCAAATAGTACTTACTGAAGTTCCAAAATCTGAAGCTCTAAAGAATTCTGTAACCAGGTCTGCTGCATGTGAAAAGCAAATCTGTCAACCACATCTGCTAACCAGTTAGCTTCCCAAATCGATAAAGGTGCATCTGCTGATGATGATGACTCTCAGAATGATAATGGAGAGTGTTTCCCTGCCTATTATCCCTCCAATGAACTTGTTAAATTGTTTCAAGGATTCCCTTCTTCTGCTCACAGTAACGCTCCTGCAAGCCCTGTGATACTCAGTAATCCTAATCTGTTAGTAGTGCCTGAACCTCCAGATAGTGATATCAGCAGGATAAGTTCTGAGATCCATGATTTTCTCTGAATGGTGGAATTGTCTGGCATAAGCACAAACTCTAGTGAACATGTCAGTAGATCAGACAGCACAACTGTTTTAAGTGAGTTAAATGAACTGTTCCAGTCAAAAGAAAGTATTTCTGTTCCAGAGACTTCTAGCTGTGTTCTGGATGACTCACATTTTGTGGGCATGCCCCTCACAGATGAAGATGAGCCTAAAGAGACTAAAAGTGTTGATGACGATCAAGTTTCAGAGCCTAACAATACTGATAATAATCAAGATAGTGCAGTGGTACCCACTTCTCCAGATGCAGTTTCATTGCTGAACAATGAACCGGGAGTCATGAACCAGAATGATAATGTAGAAGTGCTACTGCCAGTGCCCACGCCAGGCTTGCCACGTCATTCTGAAAGAACTGTAAAACCCATATTGAGCCTCACATATGACACTCCAGGAAAGCCTGTAGATCTACCTATGAATGTTGTCCACAAAGGGGTGTATATTTCAGTTAATTCTTTGCCCAGAATAGTGTTCTCTGCCTCCACCAAAAAAAGCTTCCCTGTGGCATTATAGGAGTTATTCAACTAGGAGTATTGTGTAAAGCTTACTGATCAGATATCTAAGGAGTTCATGTCTGTCTATTGTAATTCTGAGGTATTTAATGAGTAACAGTTAAGTTAAATGTCATGACAAATGTTGTAAGTGTTGTGGGATATCCTAAAGTTAAAGTGTCATCTGAATTAATAGCTTGCTATACGGTACGTAGTTAATTCTTATCGATGCAGATATTTTGTGTATGTATGTATATATATATATATATATATATATATATATATATATATATATATAGTATATCATAATAAGGTCCTAACAAGTATATAGTAAAGTGTTAGTTTATGTATTGCTATGTCTTTATAGACTTAGCACAAACGCCAAGTTTCCTGGGTAGGGGAGAGTGTAACCCCCCAAATGTTGGGCTTACCTTAATTATCTCCCTGAACCTTGCAATGCTTCTCTGCCAAAATAGGGTCTCAGCTAGTGCTCTGCTTTTGATAGCCTGGCAAGTCCACTACTGTAAATATGGCCCAGAGTGAAGTATTGCTGTAATCCTGCTTCCTGCGTGAGTGTGCAAATGGATGCCACCACACTGCCACTTTAAGAGGCTCAACCCTGCTTTTGCAGTGAATAGCCTGTGCTGGATCCAGGAAAATCAAAGCCTGCACCCGGCCAGTCATTACCCCAATATGTTTCATTGTACAGTCGCTTACCAGAGTATATGGGCCTTACCGAATGCTGTGATTATTACTAAATCCAGGCTGTTGTGTTTAAAATAAACTTTAATACTGGGACTGTTTACAGTCTAAGCAGTAGCCACAATGATGATACGTTGACCCTGTTATGGGCCAGTTGGAACTTCAGGGGTCCTAATGGGTCTTTAGACTGTGACTGCTAGGAGGAACTGTGGACCTTATCCTTGGCACCTATTTTCACCCAAAGTGCTAGGACTGTGACTGTCAGCCTGGGCAGCCAACCAGATTACAATGTTCTGTTTCCCTTCAGTCAAGAGAAATGGTTGAACTGTCAGTCTGGTGTGAGCATCTGGACTATGAGGAAGCCTGTCTTCAGCTCAGGAATTGGGAGGAGAGGTCCACCTTGCCTTTTATTTTCCAAAACTTTGCTGAGCCATTGGGACTGCTGAGTAACAGACCAGATTAAAAAGTCTCCACATTAAGAGAAAAAAGAAGAAAGTCCCAAGAGCTAAATATCCAGACTGAGAGGGGGTCAAAGAGCCTGAAAGACCCAAGGATCTATATGTTGAAAAAGAAGCCTGGTTTCACCAGAGATTATGGCCTAGAACTGAAATGAGGGCCATGAAAATTGTCTTCAGCTCTGCTGTTGAAAGAAGGAGACCACAGTGTTTGCTCTGCCATCTTACAATTCCTGGATTGCCACTGGCAAGTGGATAAGATGAGTGGCCATTCTGAGACTGTACCAGAACTCATATCTGTGATGCTGAGTAATTTTACTGAGAGACTTTTACTGATTCTGAAAGACAGCTACAAAAGAACCAGAGTGGGGAGTCAGCTTTTGTGGAGAAGATCATCATGGGTTGCTGCCATCCTGAGGAGCAACGCCTTGATGTGGGGGTGAGTTGTGTCAGCCCTGGTGCCTATATACTGGTCGCAGTCCACACAGCAAAGACCTGTAGCCTGCAGTCATCAGATAGCCAGCCCTTGAGCAGAATCAGCCTGGACATCAGCCAGCATCCAAGGTCTTGGTGCAGTGAGTACAACAGGGCCCTGACCCTGCAACTCTTAATACAAAGAAATTGCCGTCTGATTTGTATTCAACATTCTTGTTGTGGTTTGCCTGTGTTTGCAGGCCATCAGGCCTGGGGAATACAATTCCTTTTGTGTTTAGAGTGCTGGTGGATGTGGCTACAGTTTTACATAAAAGAATCAATAACCAATATTTTTTAAAGGCCCCAACCAGCTGCAACGTCAGCCACCCCACGGCAATGCTCAGGCCTGCAACAATTGAGAACCTGGGTACCCAGTTTTCAATAACTGAATTAAGTCAGGGGTGCATGTTATGACAGTCAAATCTGCCATCAAAGCTGCCTATCTTTACAGTAACTACTGATTTACCTGCCCAGTCCCTATTAATGTCCCCCAATAAATCAGTTTATTGTTTGAATGCTAATTTGCTTCCTGAGCATATTATTACTGACAGGTTGAGGTTGGAGAAGGTATACCTGTCTATTGCTGTTGTGGCCAAGCTTTCCTTTTCAGGTGCACTGGGCATCCAGGAAGTCCAGCCCCTGTTGGTAGGAGTGGTAACAATGAGCATATCATTTGCACTCACTAATAATTGTCATTTGAATGTTAAGCAAAGTGTTGGGTACAAATCCATGTGTGGGGCCACTGGTCAAGGCTATGGGTAAGTACAACTTCCCAGAGGGTTGTGCTAGCATAACAACTAACCCACTTGAAGCTAACTCTGGGTGGAGGCCCTGTTTCAATAGCATCATTAGTAGCACTGAGGCCTTTGTGCTAGTAAACCCTAACCCAGGCCCCTCAACCTGCATTTAGGAAAGCAGGCAAATGTAGCAGTCCATTGGGAGGTGGCACCTGCATTAAAATCATTTGTGAGGCACCAAGTCAAAGCTTGCTGTAGTTGAAGTAGAGCAAATCCACAGCACAGCTCCTATCTAATTCCCTCATCATCCAGTCAAAGAATACTATCAGGTTAGTCTGACAAGATTGCCTTACCATGAACTCAAGCTGTTTAATATCCTGGAGACAGTTTCCCTCCAAGTAGTTCACAAGGTCTTCTTTGACCAGTGACTCCATCAGCTTCCCCACAATAGAAGTATGATTGACAGGTTGGTAGTTCCCTGCTACTTGTTTGTCTCCTGCCCCCCCACCCTTTAAGGAGCAGAACTATGTCTGCTACCCTCTAATCCTTTGGAACTACCCTGGTATTTAGTGAGTTGTTGATTAGACCTATCAAGGGTTCAGCCAGTTTCACTGCCAATTCCGAGTATCCTTGGATGCAACCCATTTGATTCCAGGGTCTTATCTAGCTTTAGGGCTGCCAGCCCTTTCAGGACCCTTTTGCTCATAAATATTGACTGCTTCATCTCTGGGCCCCCCTTGATGGCTGCTTTGATGCCACTGTGTGGCAAGGGCCCATCGTCCTCCCTGGTCAAAACTGAGCAAAAGCACTCATTGAGGATGGTGCCTTTTGCCCATCATCTCTATCACCTTACCTCCTCAGACAGCCTTACGAGTCCCTCTCCTTTCTTCCTTCCCTCCCTAATATATCTGAAAAACTGCCTTCTCCACTCTTGACCCCCTGCACAATACATAGCTCTATGTCTGCTCTTGCATCCCTAACCACCCTCTTTGCCTCCCTATTTTTCTGTAAATATTCTTCTCCCCCCCTTTTTTTCTTTATATCTGTAAAGGACTTTTTTGGCCCTCACTGCTTCCCTAACCCATGCCAAGAACCGTAACCATCTCTTGAACCTGTTAATTTTGGTTACCATTCTCATGCATACCTTGGATGCCTCAAGAATGGATCTCTTAATGCCCTATCTCTCTTCCACCCCACCTATGTTATCCACCCTTACTAACTTATCCCTGACCAGCTCCCTCAGCCTATTGAAGTCCACCTTTCTAAAATCCAGGACTTCAACTCTCAGTTGCAGTTTACTGAACCCAAAGGCCAGCTTAAACCAAACAGAGTTATGGTTGCAGTTCCCCAAGCAGCCACCTGTCCCAAAGGCCTGGAGGTCATCTATCTTGTTTCCCAGGCTTCAAGCATTGATTAAATCCACCCTCCGTGATGCTCATCATCTCCTTCCCCTCCCTGTTATTTCCCTTATCCCACAGCCACTGGCCCAGTTTCCTTTGTGCCAAGTTTATTTGAGCTTTTCTCTCTTGTTGCCCAAAATGCTCATCTCTCCTTTTCCCAATTTCTCTTCTACCTACCTTTTTGAGCTCACCTTTCTCCCCACCATTCCCACCACCCCTGCCTTTATGTTCTGATAACCTCCTGCCCAGTTTGTCCATACCCTAGGGGGGCTGCCAGAACTTCATGGGAAAACATAGGGTCCCTTGCCCATTATTAGTCCCCCTTCAGTTTAAATTATGTCTTATGAATGGCTCCTGCTTGTCCCTTAGCATTCTAGTCAGCCTGCTACTTAGGTGCAGTCTGTCTGCCAAGTGCAGGGTTTTCTCCTCCCAAATTCTTCCCCAGTCCCTACATGTCTATAACCTTCCACCCTACGCTGCTTCTTGAGCTATTTATTGCAGTCTTAAATTCTCAACTTTCTATCCATACTGGGCTGACTCCGAGAATCAGAAACAGTTCTAAAAATGCAACCCTTTTTGTACACTCCCAAAGTTATTCCCCAAGCAACCTGAACCTGGCTCAGGCCACCTCGACGCTGCATACCCCCTTCCATTGGGTTAGTGAGTGCATCATAGGCATGATTTTCTCAGCCATTACATCTGAGAGGCAAACTGTACTCTTTTGCTTGGACCAGTCTGCCCTGAGGCCACTGCATCCCCTTTACTATGGATTCTCCTAGTAAAAGGACCCTGTTTCCCTCCTTCCCTTCCCTTTGAGTCACCACTCCCAAGCTTGATTCTGAAACCATGACTTACCTCCCTCTGCTTCCCCCGCCCTATGGCTTATTTAGCCTGGAGTTGTCCCCTCTCTTCCACTAATTCTAACCTACTGGAACGATGTTGTATGGCCTTCCACCTTCCCACTCTCCTCTGCCATCCCTTTTTGGATGCGGTGTCCTCCCTTCCCCTTTATACCTCCAGGATTCCCCATGTGCCTATCCTGAATTCCTTCCCTTCCCTTTTCCACAACATTGTCCTTTATTGCACCCTCATCCTTGTCACCTTCCCTTGCTCCCTACTATTGCCTTCCCTTTTCTTCTCCTTTCCTTATCCTGTCTTCTTTCTCCTCCCTGCATCCTCTCTATTCTGCAGGTTCACCCTTACCCCACTTGCCTCTCTCCCTGATGCCTTGCTCCCATGCTCCTTTGCACCCACTGTTCCCACCTGCGTGTCCTTATCTTTTTTCCCTTTGCTTTTCCCTTCTTTGTATATTTTCATTTTCCCCATTTGCCTCCCTCCTCTGATCTTGACCCCCTCAGTCCATTGCCCCCTCAACTGCTCCTTCCTCCTGCCCTCGTATTGCCTAGACCAGATCAATAGTATCATTCCCTATTCCACCCTTTACCACTCCGACTCTGGCCCCTCCCCTCTTTGTCTCTTAGGTTTCCATGGGTGTTGTCCTTTCCAGGATCCTAGAGATCAAGCAGAGGTTCTGCATTGCTGCCCTTTGATGTTGCTTATTTTCCATACTCCTCTCCCACCTAGTCTGTTCCAGCCTGCCTTCCTGGATCTTTCTGCCCTCTATGGCAGTGAAGTCTAGGGCAATGTGTTCCCATCAGGCTATTAAATTCTGTACTGAGCTACTGCAATTCCACCATCATGAACCCCAGGCTCCTGTAGACTCAGCAACCCCCACCTCCCACAAATAGTGCTGTACCACACTCCCTGCTGCTTATAAGCTGTTCCTCTTCCTATGCCCATACATAGTTTGCATGTCCCACCACATTGTTCCCTTCCAGTTGTGTGATGGTCTTCCTCCTGTGAAGCTTTGTGGTCCCATCATCTCTTCAGTAAGGACATTTTGGATATAAACTGATAACCCCCTAGTATCATTATTCCTCTACTGTTTGAATCATATCCCCTATAGATTACTCCTACTCTACTATGCCTTATTTGGCCACCCCTTGCTAAAGCTCCTCTGTTCTAAACTGTTCTTTGGGTCTCCCCCAGATAGGGTGTTGCAGCTTTTATCACTTTTTCATACCTTTATCGTGCCAACAGGCCTACCCCAGATAGGGTTCTGTAGCCTTTCCCACTTTTTCCTGTCTTTACTGTTCCCACAGGCCTACCCTAATACAGTGTGGCAGCCTTTACTCATCTAAATGCTTGACCTGACAACTGTACCTGCTGTCACTCTTCCAATCCATACCCTCTACATACTGTGGTAGTGTTTCTCTGGTCCATCAAGCCCAGTTTCCTGCAGACCTGTGGTATTCTGTGGAAGCCTAGCAGACCCATAAAATAACAATGCAGTCCATAAGAAAATAAAAAACACACAAAGCACAATTATTTTATTTGTTTTGTTTTGTAATGCTCTTCCTCTCTTTTGGCCTTAGTTGGCCTTTTTCATAATCACACTGCCCTGATGGACTTAAAAGGCCTCTTTTCTTTCCCTACAACTTGACTGAAGCTATCATCACAAGCTCCCCAACCTCCCCAAAGCAGCTGAAATAATTTAAGATGGGCTTATTAGCCATCTTCCCACTTCCCAGCTGGCTCTGCTCCCCACTGCAAGGAAAGGGCCAGGGTTCAATATTTTTGTTTATAGGGCTGCTCACAGCTAATAGGCAATAAGCAACCATGTGACCTGACTCTATACCAATGGCTTCACAAGTGGAAATCGACTTCCACCCTGAGACCACTGACAGAGCTGTCCCACTGCCTGTCCCTCCTTTCCCACACACTTCCATGAAAGAGGAAACAACCATACAGCAAAAATGTTTCATCACATAGTTTTTTAGCAATAATTAAGGAATAATGCACAACAAGGTGTGGGTCATGCTGGGATAATGTCACACCTTGGGTGGTTGGGCACAAGGCCACAAGCTGAGTGTGTGCCCAACACCCAAGAAGTGACATTATTCCACCATGACACACACTAGCGTGCATTATTCCTACTATACAAGAGCGCATGAATTTAAAAAAAATAAAAAAAGTAGATTTAAGAGTAGATTTTATGCTGTTTCTTTTAATGGGTAAGTTTACTTTAACTCACTGAGGCCCCAAGATGCCTGTAGGTAGCAGCAGAAAAGATATTCCTGAGGTCTTTAATGCCTCCAAACATCCTGTACCTTGTGCCACTGAAGACTCTGGACATCTGAGGATGCCACTGCTTAAAACTTAAATATTTCACAAACCAATGTGAGCAGAATTGACTGCATAGCACCGTTGGAAAGGTAGTTTTGTGCTGAACAACTTTGCCACTGATACTTTGTGTCTGTCACATATACTTTAGAAGATATTCAAATTTTTGTATGGTATGGCTGACATTTGTATCTCAAGCTTCACCAAGCCACCTTGAATAAAATGGATAAAAAATACATGTATCATATTAATAAAATTGCTTTTTAGTATAAAATTAGTTTTGTACCTCCATCTAATGTATGGATGCTTAATTTGGTGTTGATATATTAAATATTTTCCCACAAAAAATCATTTACGTTGCCTTTTTTATTAAAAATAATTTTCTTGCTATTTCAACCAATATAGAAAAAATAGGAACTACTTATAATTAACTGCATAGCACTGTTAGAAAGGTAGTTTTGTGCTAAACAGCTTTGCCACTTGTACTTTTTGTGTAGCACTTACAGTTCATGGGTTATTCACGTTTGTTTGTGGCATGCTGATTATGGATTGATTTTGCTTAGAAAGCTCCAGGTTACATTGTTAAAAGTAGACAGGCTACAAGTGTTGGAACTCTCAAAGAGCTCTTGAGGCCTCAGTGAGTTAAAAAATAAATAGTGCAAATTTACTGTTTTGACCAGTAGGTGGAGCTGCTGTTATTGTGGCTCTGCACTTCATCACACTAACATCTGCATGTGTTGATGTTCCCAATACTTTTCAATTTTAAATGTTTTCATAATGTTTACTCCTCTTTCTCCTCCTATGCTCTTTCTACTGCTGTGAGGAAGTGAGACATCATCCCCTTCCCCCATACTCTCAGAATCTGAGCTGTTCCTGCTCTGAAGCCTGGAAGTTGGAGAGATGGACCCCCCCCACCATCTCACCTTTGCAGCTGTGTCTTCTCCTGGTAGAGCTTTTACCATTACTGGGAAAGCAATGAAGGCAGAAAATGGTGAACGGGTAAGCAAGTGGAGTGTGGGGTCACAAATGCACTCACACACTCAGCTACTGTGCCTGTGGGAACTGCAAGAAGAGCAGGAGGGACTTCTGTGAAGCTGATCCTAATAGCATCTTTTACATTTCCAAGGTGGGGAGTGTCTGGACAGTGGTAGACAGTGACAATGCTACAGTACCTTGTAAAACTGATGTGATAAGTTTCAGAATCAAATCTTTTTTTTAATGAAAAATAATGAATGGTCTTATGTTGTTCACCGAGCAGGGACTGCAAGTACAACAGGGAGCTGCTGTGAAGCCAATCGCAAACACAGCTTTCACTTTGCTCTTTTTTTCTTTAAATAAGAAAAAAGTTTAAACTGTTTACACGGTTTTGTAAGGTAGAGGAAGGCCATAATACCCATCGAGTCTACCCCCACTCCACTGTGGGACAGTTGTCTAGTTACCTAAAGTATAACTATCCTAATTTTTCTTAAATTGGTCAATAGTGGATGAATTCACTACAGATTGTGACAATTTATTCCATAGATCAGCTGATCTTTTGGAACAAAAAGCTGTTGGTTGTGACATCTAAGTTTTGCTGGTTTAGTACCAAATATTATCCCACGTTCCTTCATCAATTGTTTATCTTAGATAATTTTATATAGTAGTAACAAGTCACCTCTCTTACATCTGACCTCCAAGCTATACAAGTTTAAATGCCTACATCTATCCTCATAAGGCAGATTTCTCAGACTTGGAATTAATTTAGTTGTCCTCCTCTGCATGCCCTCTAACAGTTTTTTATCCTTAGTTAAATAAGGTGCCCAAAAGGCTGCTACGTAATCGAAGTGAGGTCTAATATATGAATTATATTGGGCGATAATGCATGGTTTCTGTCTACTAATAAATGCTTTTTTGATGGTATACAGAATATAATTAGCTCTAGTAGCAATTAGTCTACAATGGTTTCCTGGGAGTAGTTGATTGTTAAATCTGCATGGTCTGGTGGTAGTTCAGGTGGATGTTAAAGACCCCATGACACTTCTAGAAAAGAGTAGGGGACATTTTTATTATGACGCAAAAACAAATATTCACAAACTACAAGCAACAGCTCTTTACACATAAATACAGACTTTCCATTCCTTTTTAGTTTTTTCCCACTAGGAATCATGTAAACAGAATCCAAATCTCCTGTTCAGTCTGTGAACAAAGCAAGAAACCTGACTCTCTTTAAAAAAAAAAAATTCCTAAATTCCATCTTCCACCATATACCATTTAAGGTCCCACACTTCCTTTAAAATAAATCAAAATAAAATCTCTTTTTTTTTTATTAACAAAAATAACCCATAGGTCCATCTGAATCCTTTCCCCAACCCACTCCACCTCATTCCATAAATGCTTACATATCACCTCTCCTAAAGTATTTATTTCATATTGATAAATTTTATCTAGTTCCATCTGAACTTGACATAACATGTCCCATACCATTATTTCCTTCTGTTGTAATACCATAATCCATCTAGCATGCCAGATTGTCCATTTCAAACAAACAAACATCACCCAAATCATACTTTTCTGCCATTTTTTCTACTTCTTCTTCAATTGTTCCAATATCAAAATATCATAATTGATCTGTGCAAACAATTTTTCTCCCCATAATGCAGCTAATGTATCCCAAAAACATTGTATACAGTTACATTAAAAAAATAATTGTTGCATGGTTTCTACTTGACCCATACACGTCCCTTCCAAACATACCCAGTCTTCTACCATTTTATGTTTCTGATTCCCTTTTATATTTAATTGTTGATACCCACACAACTATACCATATCCTGCATTTTCAAGGGAATCCATGCCTCAATAATACTTTCCAATAACATTTTACTATCATGGATAGCAGCAATATTAAATACAGGCTCTTCCAAATAACATTGTGCAACTATTGTTTTATAGAAATGTTTCCTATCTGCGTCCACTAACCAATGTAATACTATCATCCACATTCGGATATATTTTAATATGGTCTGCATATAAGTAGGTAAACCTTTGCCTGACACATGCCATTTACCTCTCCCTCTTGCTTCTAAAAACTGAACTTCCCAATGTTTCATACATTCAATTCCTAAACCTGTTTTTCCCAACACCAGTGGCCTTACATTACTATAAAAGAAATTATAAAATAAATAAACCAATGGCTGTATCATATCAAGGCCACCTTCCTTTCTATTTCTCTAGGTATGTACCCTTTTTACTGGATTCAGATGAGTGACCCACAAAAATTAAAAAAAAAACAGTCCCATTAACTTTGCATGCATACCAAAATGTACTGAATAGATATGTGATACATATAGTAAAATTGGCATAATGTAGACCTTCAATAGATATATCCTTTTTTTCTTGTCATTTTCCAGGATTTCCATGACAACACGTTCCTCTGTGCATCATCATATACTATATCCCAATTCATTTGCTCTGCCCTTCTAGTTCCAAATAATAACCCCAGTATCTTAATTTCTCCTTGCTCTACTCAGATAGAAAAATGTTCTGGCACAGATGCATTACCTAAGATTAGCATTTTACATTTTGCAGTATTTATTTTAATCCCTGTTTTTTTGTGCAAGTCTGCCAAAATATCCAGAACATTTTGTCCGGAGTCCAAATCTTGCACCACAACCGTACAATCATCCACATATGCTGACACCTTCGGATATTCTAGTCTAGCCATATTACAGACCGGGTTTATATTTTCTGCATGTTCCATAATCTGTAACAGTGGATCAATTGCAAACACATATAAAAGTGAACTTAGAGGACAACCCTTTTGCACTTCATTTCTCAACTGAACAGGGACTCCCAAATGGCCATTTATCAACGGAATCATTATAGCGCTTTCATATAAATGTCGACGTACTGTACATTAACAAACTGTTTTGAAACCCATATAAGATCAAAGTCTCCCATAAATGATCATGCTGTACTGCATCAAAGGCAGTTTCTTGATCCAATAACATTAAATACCCATCCAATTTCATATCTAATCCTTGTTCTACAATTTCCCTAATAAAAATCAGATTCTGTTGTATATTTCTGCTAGGCACTGCACACGTTTGTTGTGGTAAAATCACACATTTCGCCACCCGTGCCAACTGTGCTGTCAATATTTTTGTCAATATTTTATAGTCTATGCTCAGTAGACTTAATTGTCTCCAATTCTGAATTTTCTGTGTATTTTCTTTTTTATACAGAAACGTCATCACTCCCTCTTGCATACTTGAAGTCAAGCTCCCTCCATCCAGTATCTCTTGACACGTCATTCGTAACTCAACCACTAAATCTGTTTTAAAGATTTTATAAAAATCATTAGAAATACCATCCAACCCAGGGTGGTATGTGCTGACAACTGATCAATAGCTAAACCAATCTCTTCTTCAGTAACAGGTTGCATCAAGGCTTCCTCTTCACATACAGGAATCTCAGGCAACACCCCAACATTCAAAGGAACAAACCTCTGTGCACCCAAATCTTTCTGATATGTATAATACAGATGATCAAATACCACTTCTTGTATACGCTGCTGTGTATCTTGCACTATCCCATCTTGCTGTATCAATGACTTTATTGTTAACTTCTGTACCCCCTGCAATTCCACCTCATAAGGATTAACTATCTCCTTTCTCCTTTGTGTAACATATTGCTGACATTTTGCAGTCTCCTCTTCTCCCTTTCTATGATACTCACACATTCTTTCTTTTAACTCTTGAAGCTTAGCCCCCTGCTCACTACCCACCACCCAAACTTGTGTCAATATTTTTAAATACTGTGCCCTTAAATGTAAGTAAATCAAATATTTTGAATTAGCCAAAGCCCTTGATGCCTTCTTCAATAATTCCCCAACATCCCTCTTTGTATCCTCCCACCACTCTCCCCAACTATCATATAAAAATGTAATATCTGTCAAACTGCCAATAAGTCCCTTACTGCCTGCTGTATGGTATCCTTCTGAAAAATAGAGTTATTCAACATCCAATAGCCTCTTCCATGGGCAATTTTATGCACCAACCAAATTGAGCCTATACAGCCATATGATCTGATGTTTCCAAGGGTACAATTTTAATAGCATTCCCTACCAACCTATCCAAAACAAACCAAAAATGTACATGTGTTGACAATTTTCCTTTATAAAATGTATGTACTGGAGCTTTGTCTATGATGCCATAAATATCATTTAATCTGGCAATTTTTAAGATCTCTGTTAATGCATTAGTGTCACTATACACTTTCTCTGTCTTTCTTCCCCAATCCCTAGTCCCTAGGCAGCAGACCACAATTAAAATCTGTCCCCCACAACAAGATTAATGTAGATGTAGCTAAGAAGGGCTCAATCATATGAAACAAGGCCACTCTATCTGTCTTTTTTTGGGGTGCATAAACATTAATCAATCTATACACTAAACCACAAATCACACTATTCACCATGAGCACTCTTTCAGGCAAAACATCTAAAACCTTCAGAGGGAATAAATCCATGTAGACGTCAGAGGAGCAAGGGGTATCTAGATATATTCATGAGATTCCAGATGTGCTGATGAGGAGACCAAGGATAATGCAGACTGGCTTGACTGAGCGATGCAAGTGAGCAGACACAGAGGTTGAAGAGGCATGCTTCATTATGCAATGGGAATGATTAGACCCTGAATGATTAGACCCTGAGGTTGTAGTTGATGAGGTAGCATAGCTAAGTGAATGATGACTGGAGGTATAAACCTGATACATGCGGTAAGATGGCCACAGGTTGATAAGCTGGCATAGGAGTCATGATAGGTATGCCCAAAAGAAATATTGATTGCAGGCCTCAAGTGGAGTGAATCCTGGAAGGCCGGTACAGAATTGAAAGAGGAGGAGACGGGAAGGAACTTGAAATTAACTTGTACAAAAGTAGTATGAGTAAGTAGGCTCCTCAAAAGGAGACAGACTCCAAGGCCAAGAAGGCATGTCTGGAACCAGAGGCAACTCAGGCTGAGCGATTGAGGAGCAAAAGTGGATGATGTATGATGAGTAGTGAAACTAAGAGTGGAGTGAAGCCCTAATGGCTGGTACTAGAAAAGGCGCTTAGTACAAGGAAGGTAAAATTTAAGAAACGGAGGAGGTACGATGATGTATTGAAGCCATGGAGGCTGGTACAGGAAAGCGAGGTATGAAAGGACGAAGGACGGTAGGGAGGTCAATGGGGTAGCATAGGACCCAGCCGATACAGGACAAAAACTGCAGAAGGGTGAACTTGATGAGGAGGTACAAAAGTATGGGAGCCAGACGGATTCAGCTGAGGTAAGCTGATTTGGCAGCCAAGGCATCCAGACTGAGTTATAGAACAGAGAAGCAGGTCGGTGCGTGCCAGCACATATGAGGAAGGATAGGGATGCCCAAAAAGAAACATTGAGTACAGTCTGGATGGAGACTGAGGAGGAAGAAGGCAACAAGTGGATTCGATGGGGCAGACACCCCCAATGTGGTGGATAAAGGCAGCGAGAAGGAAAGAGGCAAGCAATGGAGAATGATGAGGGAACAGGGTGCTCATCCAGAAGAGCCCTAGCATCAGGAGCTAGTGAGGGTGGGGTAGGAGAGGAGAATGGAGGGGAATGCCAAAGCTGCAGAAGGAACGAGGAAGAGAGATACAGCTGGTGGTGAAGTACAATTACAAGATACCAGACAGAAAATGAGGCAAGAAGTGGCTGAAGCAGATCAAACAAAAGCAAACAGCACCACCTACTGGTCAGAAGGAGAAACTGCCTACGAAGTAAATAATTAATGATTTATCCATTGTTTGACTACTGGCTCACCAAAACGCCCCAGAAGATGCATGGAAATACAGGTGAAGCCCAGTTGACAATCACTGTAAAGTCGGTTGAACACTCCAGAAAAGCTGGCAGTGGGTAGGCAACGGGGGTTTCAGAGCCATCTAACATAGAGCTTGGACAGTCCCAGCAAGCAGGAGAAAAAACATGGGCTGCAATGCAGCCAGAGAGAACAGCAGCAGCGATTAACAGTGAGACCAGAGAAACACGGCAGGGAATGACGCAACCAGAGCACCAGCAACAAATGCAGTATGCATGCAAAGTCATGAAATAGGTAAGAATGCCACTGTAATGAGTGGCAGTGGTGTCTTACCATAGGTGGAAGTGGAGCCAAGTGGAGCCATGTGGAGCTGAACAAAGCCGAACGCTGAGGAACAGCAAAGTGGAGCAGTAGAGGGGTCAGGAGTGTTCTGTGCAGATAAATGAGGTTGGTGAAGATGATATGAGGTGTGCTGAGTTGAGCCGTGGTGCAGCAAAGTGGTGGAACACCAGCACCAGAGTCATCTGGGGACTGAGGACTCTGATGAAAATATCACGATGACACCAGATCTATACCAAGGTCGGTGGGAATGGAAGGCCAAAGCCAGACAGAGGAGCGAGTTGTTGCATGGAGGTGGGTGAGATGAGCAAGCTGAAATAGCTGAAACAGCATAGAACTCGGTATACATTAGAAAAATCCCCAATGATCACTGAACTGAGAAGGAGCACCTCCCTGAGTATTCAGTTGGTAGATGGTGGCCTTCGCAAGGTGTTCCAAGATCATCAGCTCCCCAGGTTCTAAATTGTGGAAAGAAGGGCAGTGCTGCATGGAGTGGTGGCTCAAAAAAGGAGCAGGGAACAGGAGAGCAACCAGCGGCTGACGAGGATTCAGGGAGGAAGAAAGGGTCTGCGAGAGTGGCAGGTGGGGTGGAGGGTCGGTGAGAGAAAATAGTGGCGCGAGCAGCAGAAAGAATGAGGAGCGAAGGATGATAGGATCCGCAAACAAGCAGCACCAATGGAGGGGGGGGGAGAATGAGCAGAACAGAAGGCAGACGCCAGGGACAAATGGCTGAAATACACTGACCCAATGATGGAGGAAGCAAAATTGGGACAAATGAGCCCACAAGGTGAGCGGGAGCGGCCAGAGCCCAGACAAAGAACAGAGCAGGAACAGGAGAAGGTGCAGCCGATAGAGCCTCAAGCCACAATGAAAAATAAATCCTGGCAAAGCCCAGAATGTGAGACCTTTTAAGCTCGATGGGGGAGTGACGTTGTTGCTCCACTCATCGAACCTCAGGCTTAAAGCCCTTCCACTGTTGACATAAGAAGGGAAGTATGCATAAATGAATTTATTCAAAAAAGAAACCACTAAATCCACTTCATTTTCTTTTCTTTCTCTTCTTTGGCTTTGGTTTCTCACTTTTCCCAGATCCTATAGGAGCCTCGAACTGTGACAATGCCACTGAGGATCAACCCAACTCACCACCCCCTTCCTCATCTGGGACCTCCATTAGAACTTCATACGTATTCTGTAATACAGTTTCATCTAATTCGGGGCACCTTTATGTGCTGCTTTAGACCTTGTGACCCATTGAAAAGGTGGATCCATCACTTTTCCTGGAGGTGACATCACCTCCTCCATCTCAATTTGTTCCAAATGCACTTCAGGCCTAACACTGTTTCCCTGAAAAGCCATCCCTTCTTGATTATCTTTGTGCACATCTGAATCCATAACTTGACTCTGTTCCACATCCATAGGGTCTTTTAAACCTTCCTTTGGGATCATAGAAGGGACCTGACTCGTGTTTTGCTCTACCACCTCCTCCACATCATTTGTATTTAGTGACCGTGAACCAGCACCATTTTGGGAACCCTGCTCCATCCCATTCAACTGATCCATTAGTGTACTAGCTCTCATTTTTTCTTTTTGTGCTGTAGCAACATACACATCATGTTTAGCCCTAACAGATTGGTCAAGACTGTTATGAGATGCCCAAGAGCAAATTTTGAAAGTGTAACCCTTTTCTTCACAATAATTGTACTTCTGTGGTTGTTTGCAGTGTGCACCGTAATGCCCCATTTCTCCACACAGTCCACATTTCTGTTTTTCACATACATTACTCAGATGTCCGAGATCCCCACACTTATAACAGGCTCTGGTTTGACTTGGGTAGAATATCACCACTCTATCTCTGCCCCCCAAAAAACAATTAGGTAAATGCTGTATTTCTCCTTTCTCTTGTTTAAGTGTGATTTTATATTTCCACCCCCTGTCCACAGGTGATCCCCATCCAGAATAGGGTCAGGGTAGCTGTTCACCAAGCAATGTTGCTTCAACCAGTATGTAATATCTGCCACATTTACTCCCTCATTCTGAAAGAGTACTGTGATGTTTTTAAACATGGGTTTAGTTAAAGGTATGGCCATGAATGGCCTCCACACAGGACCACTCTTCAGTAACTGATATCGCTTCCAGAATCTTTCTAGGCCATTAGGATGTTTAAAACTCACATCATAAATGGTATCCCCGGCATATGTATGAGTGCATAAACTTTGTATTCATAAAACGTCATACTAGTTTTTAGCAATGCTCTCCCCACAAACCGTCTATCTGGTGCATCAGAGGCAATACCTCTGAATTTTAGTCTGACTGCATTTCTTCTCATAGCAGGCTCAGTCACATTCCTAGTACTATTAGAAAACTATTTTTCTCTCACTCTGGTATGCCACACATTTTATTCTGCAGTCTGCTGCTGTACCGTGATGTTTCCAGGCTCAGACCCTCCAGATACTGCCATCCACTCAGTTATGACCTGTGCCATAGCCTCAGGAGGCACTATAGGAGGCTGTGTTGGGATGGGGGGGACTGATTTCCAAAACCTGCCCTTGATCTTCTCCTTCCAATTCCCTAATGTCCTTTAGAATGTCCCATAATTATATGTGAACCATCTCTCACTGTTTGTTGTCCAGGTATCATCTGAGATCGGGAACTCCACACATTTCTCACTAAGTGCAGGTTTTAAAGTTATTTCCTCCACTTTAGGGGTATTAGCATCCCACCCAGAGCCATCTGCTTTTTTAACCCACCCAGCTGCTTCCAGGGATTTAGCCATCCATTCTGCTGGAGGTGTAGTTGGCCCTATAATCCTGTCAGCAGGATTTGAACTAGTCGACATTAAAGGAAGTTTCAAACCATCCCCACCCATCGCTTTTCTTTTTCCCCTTTCAATGATAGCTCTTTAAAGTAAGGTTTCTTTGTAGCCCGACCTGTGGTAATTCCAATGTTAAAGCATTCTGTAGTGGGCTTTAGTGCAGAAAAACTTTTCTCATCCTATACAGTGCGACTTTCAGCAGCCTGTTGCAGCCCCTCAGCAGTCCCTTGAGGAGAACAACCCTGCTGCATATTCTCTTTCTGTAATCATTCTATTCCCCCGCTCCCATCTGAATCACTACATATGCCCCCACATACCGGTACCTCTGTGTTCAGAGAGCCATCCAGGGGTTCCTCTGAAATCGAGCTATTCATTATTACAATCTCCTGTTCCATGCACACTTCTGTATGCTCATCGTCATTTCTACCTGCGGTGCAGTCGTCCATTGCTCTGTCTTTCCCTATGCGCTCTACCAGCATTACTTCTAGTTCCTGCCGTCTCTCAGAGAACCTCCATTCTTCAGCAGCAATTAGCTCGCGGATATCCACCACACTGCCATTTGCCACTGCCTGCTCCCGCTCCCGCTCCTCCGAAGACAGGTCTGTAACTTGCTCCAAAACTTCTTTTCGATTGCTCACACCATATCCATCATGTGTATTGACCTCACAAATTTCCATGACTGGGGATAAACCTGTTCCCCAGCCCCTAGCACATCTGTCCTCTGTGGATCCCCAGGCTGACTGGCCATAGCAGCACCAGTCACAGCGCCACCTACCGATGAGTAGGGGAAAGTTTTACTGAAACAAAAAATCGTACAATAATAAAACAAAGCATTTTGCAAAGACTCATATGGACTCAGAAAAGGTAAGCAAGAAACACACATGAGAAAGAAAAGGACAGAAATATGCACACTAGTAATCATTCCATCAGGTTACTGCAAAATCAGAGTCTGTTATCCAGGGAAGAGCTTTCTAGAGTTCTAGTAGTGTCTTCTCTGAAAATAAGGTACTTTTGTATACATAAATGTTCTTCAGATCTTGTACAATTTTCTTCTCAAGCTCCAGGTAAGAGCAGTCTTTTTGCTGTAAAGTAAATAAACACCGTGCCATCCAAATATTCCATTTAATTACGACAAAAACAAGATTTAATGTATCCAGATTCCAAAAGGACAACTGAGGAGAAAAAACTCCATATATAATATTCTGGTAAGAAACCGTCTGAAACAAGGGAGTGGCCCAAACCTGTGCCAAAAAAAACCACCAGTGCCGAATAAAAGAACACTCAAAGAATAAATGTGATACAGTTTCCAATTCAGTAATACACAATAGTCTAGAACAATTTCAGTCTTGAGACTGCTTGTGTTTATGATTAGCTTTTACATTTATCCTTTCACGACAAGACAGCCAATGAAAATCCCACATATGAGCAGGCACCCTTTTACATCGTAACAAAAACAAGAGGGAAGAAAGATGTTGGCTAGGGCACATTTCAAAGGGTGACTGTATTGCACAAACAGTCAGGAGCAGATTATTATATAACACTTTATGGGAATTATTTAATAACATCTGGGTAGATATTTTCCACTGTTTCAAATGTAAAAACATGTGTTTAACATATATCGGTATACCCGCACTTTGTCGTATCACATTTAATGAATTACATTCCCACTGGTGAAACCAAAATCTGCAAGAGTCATAAAACCATGGTTACCACCCCCTCTGAATATTAATCAATAGAGGCCTAAGATTTTCAGTCAAAAAAATGCATGAAAAAAATAACAGAGGATTAATCATATGAACGCCCCCCTCAGGAATAGGTAAGTAAGTAACATTCCGTTTCACCGGATTTAGCCGGCTCCCCCAGAAAGCTTGAAAGAACAGGCTAATAACTGCAGTTTCCAATTGTTTAGGGATTGGGAATACATAACTTAAAGAAAAGTCAGTATTAGATAAGTCTTGATTAGGAAAACGTGTTTCTTCTTCCCAATCTGCCCCTTACTCCGAGAGGCAACCTTAAGTTTACCTTGTAGTAGTTTAACATTTCAATTAAAAAGGTCTGAGTCCACAGTCCCAAAATAAACTCCCAAAATGCAAATAGGGCCCGCAACTAGTCATAAAGGACCAATATGCATCGAAGAGGCTATTGTAGATCCTAACCGAATACCCAAACTTTTAGTAAAATTTAAACCCGTACCAGAAAAACCACCAAAGATGGAACATTCCTGAAGGGCAGTGACCACAGAGACTTCATCAGCCACAATGATGCAGACATCATCTGCATATGCAATTGCCGTATACGGTGAGATCAAAGTAGAGGTAGAGAGGGCATGAATCTGAGGGTGAGCATTCAGACGGCGAAGCAAAACACCTAAAAAAATACATATAACAAAGAGCTCAAAGGACAGCCTTGGTGAACCCCTCTCTTTATGGGGATCATTGGTCCTACCAAGCCATTCACAACAGGCACAACAGTAGCCGTCCTATAAAAGGCCTGAATCCATCGAATCATTTCACCCGGTACATGCATAAAATGAAGCGCCTCCCTTAAAAAATCATGGTTAACTAAATCAAAAGCCTCCTTCTGATCTACTGAGACAATAAGACCTGAAACAGAGTCCGCGTACCCATGAGAAAATAATTCTCGAAGGAGAATCAAATGGTCAGAGATTCTCCTATTTGGTATGGAACAGGACTGGGCAGGGCACAAAACCACTTCTGCAATCCTCATCAGGCGTTTTACAATAATTTTCATTAATAACTTAAAGTCAGTGTTTAACATACATAGAGGGCGCCAATTCTCAAGAGAACAAATGTCTCCTTTCTGCTTATATATATATAAGTCAAGGTGCCCTTTGTAAAATCCAGTGGAATGAACTCATGTTTTAACAGGGAAGTAAACACAGAGGTTAATTCAGGGACCAGGTGGTCACCCAGTACCTTTTATAAAGCAGCAGGAAGTCCATCCAGACCAGGAGTCCTTTGTAAAGGTAAAGAAGAAATTGCCAATTTTAATTCCAGCTCTGTAATAGGTATACATGCTAGGTCCAAACTCGGCTGTGAAGGGATTGGGATATCAAGGTCCCTATGCAACATCACAGGATCACCAGCTGCAGCTGGAAGAGGAGAAAATAGGGCTGTCGTGTAATGTGTCACAATCTGACAGATGTCAGACTGAGAGGTACATAAGGCACCATCAGAATCAACAAGGCACGACATACTCTTCTCTGCAATTTGTGGGGAATTCGACTCAAAAGGGCAAACAACGTTCCGTGTTCCAACAACATTAAATTTATGTTGATAATATAGTTGCTGTGATTGTCTAGATTGGAATTTCAACATATCACTCTGTATTAGTTGTAATTGTTGGGAAAGATCTTGTCCTGCTGTATAAGCTATAGTCAATAATGACTGAAAATGTACCTGTTTCTGCAAATATTCCAGATATTCTTTCCTACATTTTTGACAACTGTAGTTTTTCAAAAAAATTACCAAATCATGCTTAGTGTCAGTCCACCATAGAATAGGGTCCTCGTAACAGATAAAGACGGATTTACGGGCCTGGATAAAGGATACGAGGGACTGCATGAAAGTCGGGACTTGCAACAGGGATAATGTTGAATTTCCAAAGCCCTGGTCCTTTACGGAGAGGGACATCAGAGCCAAGGCCTACAGAAAGAAGTTTATGATCAGAAAACTCCACAGCTTGTACTATAGCAGAGTTAATTGGTAGTGTACGGGACAAAAAAACAAAATCAATTTTGGTTGCCAGCTTACCCCTTTGGAATGTAGGAGTATGTTGTTTAGTAAAAGAGTAATAGGCATCCGTGAGATGAGCAGTACGAACTAACTTCCCTAATTCATGAGAGTCACAAAACAATTTCTAGGTAGTAGCAAAAGAGCTTTTGTCAAGAAGACTTAAGCCACAATTAAAGTCACCAGAGAATAATACCTGAAAGAAGGTATGCAAGTAAGGGTGAAGTAAAGAAAATAAAGCTATACGTGCAGACTTAGTTTGGGGAGCATAGATATTAATTACCCGATAAGGGCAGGGCCCAAGTAAAACATCTAAGACTAGCACTCTACCAGGGGCAACATCAATTAATTTTAGCAAACGGAATTCTGGGATATTGATTAATCTCCCTAGTCCTGAACAAGAGTCCAGGCCTATGGACCAAAATGAAGGACCCAATAGCCAGTCCTGTTGTGCTTGTCGAATCTCTTGTGTGGTATGGAGTCTAGTATCCTGCAACAAAAAAATCCCCAACGGCAAAAGCCGCAAACAGGAAAAAAACAATCTTCTTTTTGCTGTACGCTTCATACTATTCACATTAATAGTATGGCAAACAAAGTGAAATATAGCACAAAAAGAAGCAAAGACACATTATGATTTACTTTTCCCAATCACCTTTTTTCCCCTTAAGCTTAACTCTGGCCTTCCACTTCTGAGAAAGACCAGTACCCAGTTGAATCTCAGAATCAGTGGTACCATCCTGAAGGGAAGATGCAACGGAGGAAGAGTCAGACTCGCCTCCAGCATCATCAGAGACTGGTTGAAGCAGCTCAAAGGCATTAGACAAGACCAAGGGGGGGGTTCCAGAAGCAATGGAGTTGGTGGTGATACCTGGGGGTTATTCCTCATAGACCTCCGATGCATAACACTAGTGGGTACTCGGGTTGGGGTGGCATAGTACTTGGACCTGGAACAGGGTCCGGGACAAGCTGGACAGTCTGGACAGGGTCAAGGGTAGGAGGAGTCACCACTGGAAGCGGTTCCACACAAGAGGCCACCTGAGGCTCTAAAGCCAGACCTACAACAGGCGCAGGAACCTGCAATTAGGGTCGTGCAGCTGCAGAAGGTGGTACAGCCAAGGTGGTCCGAATACGAGCCTTCTGAGCTTGCGTAATAACAAAGCGCTGATCGGCTCCACCATCATGTGTGGCCTGATTATGAGCGGCCCACTGACAATTCTGAAACGTATGGCCCATCTCATCACAAAGATTACATTTACACTCCTTCAGACAGTGTACCCCCCACATGGCCCAATTCTCCACAGGTGTTACATTTCATCTTATCACATACATTACTAAGATGAGAGGGGTCTCCACACCGGTAACAAGCTTTCGGCTGTCCTGGGTAAAACAGGACCCCCAATCATGACCTATAAAAAAAGAATTAGGTAGGTGCACAGGACCAGAATCATTAGAGTGTAATAGAACCTTAACCTTCCAGCCTCCAGTCCAAATATTCTCTGTGTCCAATATCGCTTCAGGCTGACCCTGAACGTTACAACGCTGTTTTAGCCAGTAGACAACGTCAGTTACTTCAACACCCTCATTCCGAAACAGAATGGTAATGGTCCTAAAGGCTGGTTTAGTAAGAGGAACGGCCTTAAATGGGGGTCCACAGGACAGTATTTCTTAAAGCATGATATCGTGACCAAAAACACTCCAAGCCACGAGGCGTTTGGAAGCTTATATCAAATGTAGATTCACCTGAAATATGAATCAAAGCATATATTTCGTGAGAAAAGAATTTCAAAGAGTCTTTTAGAAGTGTCTGTGCTACATATACATGGTCCAGAGGCTCAGGTAACCCCCCCATATAAGCCAATCATACCTCATTATGCCTCTTTGCAGCCTGAATCGGGAATTTAAATAAAGAAGAAAAGGAACGATTTGGCTCCGTTTGTTTAGAGGGAGGCTCCACTACTGCAGGAGCTGTGGTTACTATTGTAGTTTGAGGAGAAGTAGCCCGACTAAGAGAACCCTGTAAATGTTCCAAGACTGGGTTCTGTGTAAGCTCCAATTCCCTTGGGAGACACAAGGGGTCAGATGAATTCACAATCCTGTTCGGCGTATGCTGCAGGTCTGGAAAGTCTTCGAGACGGGGGGACTGAATAGGAGACGGACCTGAAATCCAAGTCCAAGCTGTAGGTTTCTGCACCCATCCAGCACCTTGCAATGCCATTTCTACAGTCCAGGTAGGTGTTACAAGGAGATCCGCATCATGGCGCTAACATGGAGGGAGATACTGTCACAGTAGGTAAGACAGGATCTATAGGCAATGTGAAGGTAGTACTCTTTGTGGGCAGCTGAGAAGCAAGCAGTATTATAGCAGCCAAGGACACACTGGGATGTTCAGAACAGATCGGCACTTAAGTCACTTGCAACGACAGTGTAGTCTGTCCCAGAGAACTACCAAGGACAGCAGGGAACATACCCCCAGCAAGTCTGACTTCGTGTATCCATTGCAATTCCCATTTTAATTTCATCCTTGTTATCGCAAAATGGCATTCTTCCATTACCAAACTCTCCTGAATCTCCTTCTTAGTCATACAGGCAACATCAGAATCAGAGGAGGAAAGATCCCTCTTTGAGACAACAAGAGGCAAAGACATTGGAGAGTCCATATCAGTATGACCCAGCAGAGGTTCTAAAGCTGTAGCCTGTAATTCTGATTCAGTTTCTGCAGCAGACACAGAAACCTGCATAACTTCTGTAGTTGCAGTCGTAGTCTCCACACACTCAGAGGCAGGAGTTGAGACCAGGTCTCCCACCTCCATCACTACCTCCACAGCAGGCAACGGTGCATCTGCCATCTTGGACAGAGGTTCCCCCTCTGAAGAGTAGGGGAAAGTTTTATTGAAACAAAAGAAATCATACAGTACCAAAACAAAAGTAATTTTCAAGAACTCATGTGGACTCAAAACAGGAGTAAACAAAAAAACAGAACAGAACTATGCATGTCAAGAGACGACCCATCAGGTCACTGCAAAATCAGAGTCCGTGATCCAAGGAAGAGCTTTCCAAAGTGCAAGTAATGTCTCCTTGGAAAATAATGTACGTTCATGTACATAAATGTTAGTTAGGTCTGTTACGATTTTCTTCTCAAGCTCTGAATAAGAACAGGTTTTTTGCTGTAGAGTAAACAGACATCGAGCCATCCAAATATTCCATTTAATTACTACAAAAACTAGATTTAATGTGTCCAGAGTCCAAAGGGACCACTGAGGAGAAAAAACACCATACATAATATTCTGGTAAGAAACCGTTTAAAATAATGGAGTGGTCCAGACTATTGCCAAACAAAACCCACCAGTGCCGAATTAAAGAACACTCAAAAAATAAGTGTGATATAGTTTCCAATTTAGAAATACACAATAGTCTAGAACATTGTCGGTCTTGAGACTGCTTGTGTTTATGATTATCTTTGACGTTAATTCTTTCATGACATGACAGCCAATGAAAGTCCCACATGTGAGCAGGCACCCTTTTACACCGTAACAAAACTAATAGGGAAGGAAGATGTTGGCTAGGGCACTTTTCAAAGGGCAACTGTATTGCACAAACGGTCAGGAGCAGATTATTATATAATACTTTATAAGAATTCGTTAACAACATCTGGGTAGATATCCTCCACTGTTTCAAAGTAAAAACATGTGTTTAATATATACCGGTATACCTAACGTTTGTCATATCACAGTTAATGAATCACATTCCCATGAATGAAACCATAATCTGCAAGAATCATAGAACCAAGGTTCCCACCCTCTCTGAGTATTTATCAATAGAGGCCGAAGATTAGCAGTCAAAAAATACATGAAAAATAGCAGAGGATTAATCATGTTAACACCCCCCTCAGAAATAGGTAGGTAACATTCCATTTTACCGGATTAAGCCAGCTTCCCCACAGAGCTTGAAAGAAGAGACCAAGAACTGCAGTTTCTAATTGTTTAGTTATTGGGAATACATAGCTTAAATAAAGAAAAGTCAGTATCAAATAAGTCTTGATTAGGAAAACGCGCTTCTTCTTCCCAATCTGCCCCTTATTCCATGAGGCAACCTTAAGTTTGCTTTGTTGTAATTTAGCAGACCAATTAAAAAGGTCAGAATCTACAGTCCCAAAATAAACTCCCAAAATGCGTTGAGGCCCCTCAACAAGCTGTAAAAGACCAATATGTGAAATAGGGGCTATTTTCGATCCTAACCGAATACCAAAACTTTTGGTAAAATTTAAACTTGCACCAGAAAAATCACCAAAGGAAGAAAATTCCTGGAGGGCAGTAACCACAGAGGCTGCATTAACCACAATAATGCAGACATCGTCTGCATATGCAATTGCCGTATACGGCGAGATTAAAGTAGAACTAGAAAGGGCATGAATCTGAGGATGAGTATTCAGACGGTAACAAAACATCTAGAAAAATACATATAACAGAGGGCTCAAAGGACACCCTTGGCGAACCCCTCTTTTTATGGGGATCATAGGTCCAACCCAACCATTCACAACAGGCATAACAGTGGCAGTCCTATAAAAAATCTTAATCCAGCAAATCATTTCACCAGGCACATGCATAAAATGTAGTGCCTTCCATAAAAAATCATGGTTAACTGAATCAAAAGCCACCTTCTGATCTACCAATACAATAAAACCCAAAACAGAGTCTGCATAGCCATGAGAAAATAATTCTCGAAGGAGAATCAAATGGTCAGAGATTCTCCTGTTTGGTACAGAGCAGGACTGAGCAGGGTGCAAAACCACTTCAGCTATCCTCATAAGACATTGTACAATGATTTTCAATAATAACTTAAAATCAGTGTTTAGCATACTTAAGGGGTGCCAATTCTCAAGAGAATGTATATCTCCTTTCTGTTTATAGATATAAATCAAAGTACCTTTAGTAAAATCTAAAGAGATAAACTCACTAACTAACAGGGAGGTAAATACTGAGGTTAATTCAGGGATCAGGTGGTCACCCAGTACCTTATATAAGGCAGTGGGGAGTCTATCTGGACCAGGAATCCTCCGTAAGGGTAAGGAAGAAATAGCCAACTTCAATTCTAACTCAGTAACAGGTATACAGGCTGAGTCAGAACACAGCTGTGAAGGGATAGGGATGTCAAAGTCCCTATACAACACCGCAGGATCAACATCTGCAGCTGGAAAGGAAGAAAAGAGGGCAGTTGTGTAACATGTCACTATCCAACAGATGTCCAACTGAGAGGGTACATAAGGTGCCATCAGAATCAGCAAGACAACATATTCTTTTTGTAATTTGTTGAGAATTGACCCAAGGGGCAAACAACAGCCCTCGTGTCCTACCACATTAAATTTGTGTTGATGATAAAGTTGCTGTGATTGTCTAGACTGAAATTTCAACATATCATTCTGAATTAAGTGCAATTGTTGAGAAAGATCTTGTCCTGTCGTATAAGCTATTGTCAACAAGGACTGAAAATGTACCCTTTTCTGTAAATATTCCAAATATTCTCTTCGACATTTTTGACGACTATATCTTTTCAAAAAGAGCACCAAATCATGTTTAGTGTCCGTCCACCATGTAATAGGGTCTTCGTAACAAATAAAAACAGATTTCCAGGCCTGAATAAAGGATAAAAGGGACTGCATGAAAGTCAGAATTTGCAACAGAGATATGTTGAATTTCCAGAGTCCTGGTCCTTTGCGAACAGTGACATCAGAACCAAAGCCTATGGAAAGCAGTTTATGATCATAAAATTCCACAGCTTGTACACTAGCAGAGGTAATTGGGAGTGTGCAGGACAAAAACACAAAATCAATTCTGGTAGCCAGCTTACCCTTTTGAAATGTAGGAGTATGTTTTTTAGTAAAGAGTAATAGGCATCCGTGAGATGAGCAGTGCAGAACCAACTTCCCTAATTCATGGCGCCACAAAGCAATTTCTAGGTAGTAGCAAAAGAGCTTTTGTCAAGAAGACTTAAGCCACAGTTAAAGTCACCAGAAAATATCAACTGAAAGGAGGTATGCAAATAAGGGGCGGAGTAAAGAAAATAAAGCTATATGTGCAGACTTAATTTGGGAGCATAAATATTAATAACCCGATAGGTAGACCCAATTAAAAAATCTAAGACTAACACTTGCCAGGGCTACGCCAATCAATTTAGCAAAACGAAAGTCTGGGATACTGAATAAGATCCAAGTTCGGAATAGGGTCCAGGCCAATGGACCAACAAGAAGGACCTAGAAGCCAGTCCTGTTGTGCCTGTCAAACTGGTGATTGGTATGGTCGTTGTATCCTGCAACAGAAAGATCCCCATAGGTAAAAGCCGTAAACAGGAAAAAATCTATCTTCTTTTTGCCAGACGCTTAATACTATTCACATTAATAGTATGACAAACAAAGTGAGACATAACAGAAGGAGAACAGAGACACCTTAAGATTTCCTTTTCCCTATCACCTTTTTCCCTTTTAGCTTAACCCTGGCCTTCCGCTTCTGAGAAAGACCAGTACCCAGTTGAATCTCCGAATCAGTAATACCATCCGGGAGGGAAGATGCAACAGAGGAAGAGTCAGACTCGCCTCCAGCATCATCAGAAACAGTTTGGAGTAGCTCAAAGGCATTAGACAAAACCACAGGAGGGGGTTCCAAAAGCAAAGGAGGCGATGGTAATGCCCAGGGGTAATTTCTCATAGACCTCCGACGCATAACACTAGTAGGTACTCGGAGGGGGTGGCATAGTACTCGGGCCTGGAACAAGGTCCAGGACAAGTTGGACAGATTGGACAGGGTAAGGGGTAGGAGGGGTCATCTCAGTAAGTGGTGCCACACAAGAGGCCACCAAGGGTACCACAATCTGATCTACAACAGTCTCAGGGACCTGCAATAGAGGTCAAGCGACTACTGAAGTCGGCTCTACTAAGGTGGTCCTAAGACTAGCCTTCTGGGCTTGCGTGATTACAAAACATTGATCAGCACCATCATCATGTGTGGCCTGATTATGAGCAGCCCACAGACAATTTTGAAATGTATGACCCAGCTCATCACAAAGATTACATTTACACTCATTTAGACAGTGAATCCCCACATGACCCAATTCTCCACAGATATTACATTTCAGCTCATCATAGACATTACTAAGGTGAGAGGGGTCTCTACACAGGTAACAAGCTTTCATTTGTCCATGGTAAAACAAGACCCCCCTATCACGACCTATAAAAAAAGAATTAGGTAGGTGCACTGGACCAGAATCATTAGAGTGTAACAAAACCTTAACCTTCCAGCCTCCAGTCCAAATATTCTCCATGTCCAATATTGCTTCAGGCTGACCCTGAACAGTACAACTTTGTTTTAGCCCATAGACAATGTCAGTGACGTCAACACCTTCATTCCGAAACAGGATGGTAATATTCTTAAAGGCTGGTTTGGAAAGGGGAATGGCCTTAAACGGGGTCCACAGGACAGTATTTCTTAAGTCATGATATCGTGACCAAAAACGCCCAAGCCACGACAGGCGCTGGAAGCTGACATCAAATGTAGTTTCGCCAGAAATATGAATCAGTGCATATATTTCATGAGAAAAGAATTTCAGAGAGTCCTTGAGTAGTGTCCAAGCTACATATACTCGTCCAGTGGCTCAGGTAAACCGCCTATATAAGCCAATCGTGATTGCATTATGCGCCGCTTTGCAGAATTGGAAATTTAAACAATGAGGAAAAAGAACCACTTGGCCTCTATTTTCTTTGAGGGGCTCCACTACTGCAGGAGCTGTATTCTCTGTAATGGTAGGGAAGAAGCAGCACAAATAAGAGAACCCTGCAAAGATTCCAAGGCTGGGTGCTGGGTAAGTTCCAATTCCTTGGGGAGACATCAAGGCCAGACATAGGCAGACTTCTGTTTGGTGAATACTGCAGCTCAGGAAAATCATTGAGACAGGGGGACCGAATAGGGGATGGACCAGAAACCCACTTCCCTCAAGGTTCCTGCACCCAGCCAGCTCCTTGCAATGCTGTTTCTATGGACCAGGTAGGTGTTGTAGCAGGATTGGTATCAAAGATAGCAATTGAGAGGAGAGTGTGTCACAATAGGCAAACTAGGCACTGTATGCAATGATGTCACTGTAATCTGCAGGGGTAGTTGAGAGTAGTAGGGAGTATTCCAGCTGAGAACTCCTTAGGATGGGCTGCACAGGCGGCACCTCAGCCACTTGAAAAGGCAATGTAGGCTGTTGAAAGTATTATTGTGGACTGTAGGAGACATACATCCTGCCAATCTGACTTCACAAATCCGTTGCAGTTCTCTGTTCAAATTCTTCTTTGTAATCTCAAATCGACGTTCTGCATCACCCAAATGGTCCTGAAGCTCCTTTTCAGCCAAACAGACAGCAGCAGAGTCAGAAGTGGAAAAATCCCTCATTGGGAATGCAGGGGTAAAGACGTTTGAGAGTCCATGTCAGGGTGACCCAGCAGAGGTTCTAAAGTTGTAACCTGTAGTGTAGATTCATTTTCTGCAGTAGACACAGAAACCAGCTTTGCTTCAGTAGTTGCAGACATGATCTCTACACACACAGAGGCAGGAGTTGAGACCAGGTCTTCCACCTCCATCGCCACCTCCTCAGCAAGCAAGGGTGCATCCGCCATCTTGGACAGAGGTTCCCCCTCTGAAGAGTAGGGGTAGTTTTATTGAAGAAAAACATAACATCACAAAAAGAGATCACAAGTACAGGCAAGATATCATAATATAAGAGAAATCAAATTAAGCTTTAAAAAAAGAAAAAGGACATTCAAAAGAAACACATTAGAACAACTCTTTTATACAGGTATAAAATTTCGCCAAAAGAAATCAACTTTAGAAGTGGAGAAATTATCCAAATCTCTAGCTTTAACAGAGGTTAAACCATTTTCAATTTGTACAAACATAGTGCGAGACAAAACTGTTTGTTGCTGAAAAATAAATTGGCAACGAGCTTGCCAAAGATAATATTGAATAAAAGCAAAAAACACATTTAGAGTACTTCTATGGTATTTGCGCCATATCCCAGTATAATTACCCAAAACTATGGTCTGATAAGTAATGGTGACTAGAAAGGGGAGGTTCCAATGTACAGCAGCATCCTGCCAAAATGTTTGACTAAAAGGGCATGTGACAAAAAAATGGACCATAGTTTCTTCGCAATTAATACAGGTCGGCCTTAAACAAAATCTTTCCGTAGTGGGTTTATATTTCAGATTGCCTCGAACCCCTAACCTACCCTGTATGGAAAGCCATACAATATCCCAGATATGTGGGGGAATCCTAAAATCCATCAATTTCCTAAGAGAAAAAACCTGTTTAGAGGGTATACATTCTGGGAAGAGAGAACACATTTCTGTACCTCAAGCACAATGAATTTATAAAAGGTTTTCCTAGAAAGAGTAAGCAAATGTGGAAACGATATTTTCCACTGCTGCAATTTCTTAAAAGTAACGATATCATAAGATGGCAAAGAATCTGATAATAATAATTTAGGGGTAGTGAGTGACCATTTATTCAAATATGTGGACCATAAAGATTTAGACCAAAATTGCCAAGACATAGTAGTAGAAGACCAAATATAAGAAAAGGAATCAAACAAAAAAAGTGATAAAAACAATGGGGTTGATCATGTTTAATCCACCTTTATTAATAGGAAGATAAGTAATATCTCTACTGACTGGGTTCAATCTATTGCCCCATAGCATCTGAAAAAAAAAACTTAATAATCTAGTCTCCAGATGAAGGGGGGGTGGAAACACATAACTCAAATATAAAAATACCGGCAACAAAAATTTTTTTATAATTGCAACCCTTTTTTTTCCCCCAAATTTCCACCCTTTCCAACGGTGTATTTTAAATTCTCCAATGTATAATTGTTTCTCCCAATTGTAGGTGGCCAAGTTTCCTGCTCCAAACCAAATGCCCAGAATCTTATGAGAGAGAGAAGCCACCGGAAATACCTGCAATTTCAGAAGGGTCTAGATGTGTAGATTGTAATATAAAAATAAAACTCTTATGCATATTAATCTGAGTCGGATAGTGCCTCAAAATAGAAAAAATATGTAATGCATTAAATAAAGAGGAAATATTTTAAGTAATAAAGTGATGTCTCTGCATAAGCAGTTATCTTTTCAATTGTGTAAAGTAGAGGAAGGTGATAATCCAATAATATTCGCGTCCCAGACAATCTGTCTAATAACAGGCCCAAAACAAAAGTATACAAAGTGGGCTCAATGGACACCCTGTCGTATCTCAATCGAATATAGGTATCTCTGTACCAAAATATCCATTAACCATAGGAACACAACAAGCGCTTTTATATAAAGTGGAGATCCAGTTAATAAATGGTTGAGGAATTCCATATCTCAAAAGTATGGAAAATAAATAATCATGTCTAACCCTATCAAATGCTTTAGCTTGATCTAAAGCAACAACATATCCAGAAATATGACCTTTATTACTGAGTTCAAATATCTCTCTTAAAAGATATAAATTATGCTGAATGCGCCGATGAGGGATGGCACATGTTTGGGCAGGGTGAATAAGAGACCCAGCTACTGATAATAATCTGTTATTAAGAATTTTAGTCAGAATTTTTATAGTCACTATTTAACAAACTCAAAGGCCTCCAATTAGATAATAGGGTTTTATCCCCTGATTTATATAGAAAAAAAAGTAGTGAGGTGTTAAAATCAGAAAAGGCCTTTGAGGAAAATAATAAAGAGTTAAATACCTTTGGTAAAAAATAAATCATGTGGGACAAAAAAAGTTTGTAGAATTCATTAGGGATACCATCCCATCCTGGCGAAGTACCCTTACTTAATTGGGATATAGCTTGTTCTACTTCCTGGGGAGAGATAGGTTGTATTAGTGGAATCACCTGAGAAGTAGATAATCGTGGAAAAGGAGCAGTGAAACTGGATAGATCAGACAAAGTAAGGGGAAATCTATCCTGAAAAGAAGTCACTAATATGTTCTTGAACCAAAGTCAACTTATCCATATCTTTGGTGAGCAAAAGACCAGTAGGTGAAACTAGTTGAGTCATAAGGGTAACCTCTAACCTTTGTTTACATGCCATAAAAGGGTCAGAAGCTGGTGTATTTTTAGTGCCATATTTAAATTCTAGTTCTAGAGATTTGGCTCTATCAGATTGATAAGATTTCATCTGTTCTTTTAAAACCTTAATTTGAGGAAGCAAATCACGGGTATATTCAGAAGGAGAGGACATCAATTTGTATAACTGATTATGAACAAGCAAATACTGTATATATTTAGAATTGGTTCTAGTTTTACCAAATGAAAGCAAAAGCTGTTTTAATTCCCGTTTCGTGTCCATCCACCAATCCAAAGAATCTGAGTAAGCACAGAAAACAGAATCCCTGTATGCAAAAAAAAGATCCATCTGAGAATAGAAAGAGGGAATATCAAAAAGGGACATATTCAATCTCCATCTATTATATTTGGAGAATATCTTGGATGGGAGGGAATGTAAACTAAAAGAGCAAAAAAGTGTGTTATGGTCAGAAAATTCTGAAGGCTCAGATTCACAAAAAATAGGATGTAAGTGTTTGGAAAAGAAAAACATATCAATCCTTGTGGCATAAATAAACCGATGATAAGTGGCACCAGGGCCCTTGGGGTGCAATACACGGAAAGCATCCTGCATACTGAGTCAGCAAGAATTTGTTTTAGGCATTAGAATCACAATATATTTTCTTTTTGGGAGTTCCGTATAAGGGGCATCTAAAGTACAATTAAAATCCCCTCCCCAAACCACATGCATTCTAGTGAAAAGAAATGGTTTAATATCCCCAAATAATGCAATCCTGGCAGATTTCGTTTGTGGGGCATAAAGGTTAATGAGACGGAAAGAAAAGTCTCCTATGGAGCCGTCCAAAATTAGGGCCCTACCAGGGCAGACATCTATTAATCGAAAGATGTGAATATTGGTGGATTTAAAAAGAATGCCAATTCCATCTGCAGGTTCTAGTCCAAAGGACCAAAATGAAGGTCCCCAGTGCCATCGCTTTTTAATATTATCTACCTCGGTTAATGAGGAAAGGTGACTTTCCTGAATAAAATAATATCCACAGGAAGGTTGCAAAAAGCAAATACAGAAATTTGTTTTCTATATGTTTTCAGGCTGCAGACATTAAAAGATAGCAGTGGTAAAGAGGCCATAGGGTATCATTTTTCAGCTAAATCTCCCTTTTAAACTATTGCTTGCTTTCCTTTTTTTTCCTTTTTTTCCTTTCTTATCTTTCATCAATTCTGTAGATCTACTATCTTCATCTTCTGTAGCCAACTCAGACCTATGGGATGTATCAGACTCTAAGTCTGAATCTCCTAAGTCTTCTTGTAAGGGTAAAAAAATATTAGAAGTTGGAACAGGGCAAGGAGTTGGTGGTTTTAAAGAAGACCTTGTAAATCTTCGGTTTTTAACAGTCTCAAAAGTGGAGGAGGGGGCATTATAGGCCTGTCAGATACACACTCCAACTCAGAGGCCTGGGGGATAGCGGACGCAAGGTGAGAAGTATCCACTAAAGATACAGGTTTTGGCAGGGACATGCAGTTTATCCTGAGCTTGGAGCACTAAATCATCATGATCCCATCCCTCAGTTCTATTTCTTTTAGCCCAGGGGCATTGATGAAAGGCATGCCCCTTTTCATCACACAAGTTACATTGGAAAATATTCTGACATAAATCCATTGAGTGTCCATACCCCCCACAAAGAGAACATTTCATTACTTCACAAGAACTACTAATGTGCGTGTGGGAACCGCATTTATAACAGGCTCGGGGATGACCGCTATAAAAGCATACCCCCCTGTCCTTTCCTAAAAAAAAAACTATTTGGGATATGAACTATATCAGAATTTACTTGAAACAGCTTAACTTTAAACTTCAACCCCTGTCCAAATACCCTCTAAATCTAATAAAGCTTCAGGAGGCCCAAGGATATCACAACGCTTCTGCAACCAATGGTAAATGTCACTGACATTCACTCCTTCGTTTCTAAACATAATAGTAATATATCGTATTTGTGGCCTAATCAGAGGAATAGCCAAAAAGGGAAGCCATAAAGGGGTGGATTTCAGCACAGAATATTTTTCCCAAAATCTTTCCAGGTTATGGTTAAGTCTGAAGCTTACATCAAATGAGTCCTCCCCTGAAACATGGATGAGTGCAAATAGATCTGAAGGAAGAAAAGACATAGATCCCCTAAGCAAGGTGTTGGCAATATAATACCTATCTGGATGAGTATTCAAACCCCCTCTATATTTTAAATGAACAGCGTTCCTCCTGGGAGCCTGTTCTAGTTTGTGTTTGAACAGGTCTGCCATAGGAACGCGACGAAGGCTTTCAGAATCCTTGCAGGATTTAAACCCATCACCTACTGCAGTAGAAATTTTAAGTCTCTCCCCCCCCTCCAAAGATGTACTGGGGCTACAAGCAGCCTCAGCATCCTTTAACAATGGGAGCGCACTCCAGTAACATCAGTAGTAACAGTAGAAACAATGTCAATACCTGAGCTCAGGAGGTGGCATGCTTAGGTGAAAATAGGAGACGGTTTCCAAGTAGGGTCAGGCACCCAAGTTCCTGAAGAGTTTTGTGTCCAACCAGCATTCCGCAAGGAATCTTTCTCAGACCAGTCTTTAATCTCCATAGAGTCCTGAGTTTGTAGTTCAAATTGGCGTTTCAAAACCTGTGATGTGGTAGAGACCGTCTCGGATACAGCGTGGGGCTCCTGCTCTGTCGGACTGTCCGCCAGTGCAACCGGAAGCGTACTTTGCCGAAAATCGTCCGTCATGGAAACAGGGAATGCAGAATCCAAAGGCCTAGAATCCATTGTAGAATACACAGAATCGGTAGATGCATCAAAAGAGGACTCCCGAATCGGTAGCGAACCGATCATCTTCAGGGCATCAGACGACTTCTCCAGGTCTGTAGCTGTATTTCTTAACCGTGTAACGGTATCCTCTAACATAAACACAGATGCATTGCTAGCGGGAGCGTCCTCACTAGCGTCCATCTCCTCGCAAGAGTGCAAAGCTACTGCCATAATGCAATGGCGTCTCAGCCCTCTACTGGCCACAGAGCGCCAGCAGAGTAGGGGAATTTCCCCGGTGCCTTGGCCAAATTTCCCCCCATTCACTAAAAATACCACCAACAGCTTAATCTGGTTCAAGGTCAGTTAGCATTCATTAGTGTTCCCCAACCCCAGGTCATGCGTGAAAATAGGCAGAATTTGTCTTGTACTCTTACCTGGTTAACAAAAACCGAATAAATAAATAAATTAGAATGCCTAGATCTTTTTCTGTCTGAACATGTTTTAAACATTTGTTATTAAGATAGTAATCAGAATTATGGTTACGTGGGCCTAGGTGCATAACTACACATTTGTCTTCATTGAAAGACACGTTAGTTTTCTGGCCAAATTTTCCATTAAATCAGTGTCTTTTTGTAGAGACAGAGTCTTGCTGTTATTGTCCACTTCTCCACTAATTTTTATGTTATCTGCAAATTTACTACTATTACATGTGATGCCCTTATCTAGGTCTAGAATGTATAAACCAAAGAGAACAGGGCCCAAAACTGATCCCTGTGGGACCCCACTTGACACTTGGACAGGTATGGATAGGATATTTTGAATTCTGACAACTTGATATCTATCAGTTAATCAGTCAGCTATCCAACCAATGATGTGTTGATCAAATTTAATATCATTTAGTTTGTCAGTCAAAATGTAGTGAGAGACCTTGTCAAAAGCCTTTTTGAACTCCAAATAAATAACATCAACTACTATATTCCCATCCAGTGAGTTACTGATAGATACATAAAAAGGCAACAAAGAGCCCGATTCCAAGACGGCCGACGTAACTCACACACAGTTGCAAGCTACATCAGTTGTCTCTATGCCATGGACCCTACACTGCATTCCAGAAGCAGCAGGGTCCCATCAATTGTGACTTGTGAGACACACCATGCACATAGGGGTAGCCCACACATGGCGTATCAATGTTGCAGGTTGCATCTCGCAGCGAGCGTCAGGTGGCCCTCCTGGAACCCCCCACTCTGGACCACCACAGAACACATTGGGGGCATGGGGGGGAAAGGACAGATGACACAGGCATCTGGGGGGGCGCTACTGACACGGAACACCAGGGGTCCCACATGGTTGAGGGTTTGGTGGTGGGGGTGTGCTAGTGGGGGCCAGGGGAACAGCATGGCACCATTGCCATGGTACTGTGAGGCTGCATCCAATGGTGAGAGCTGTTGGATGCCAGTTATGACAGCTCTGAGCTGTCAGAAGTCAGCTATGCCACTGCATGTTCTGGAATCACAATTGTGGGTTGTGACAGTGGGCCTTCTGGAATTGGGCTAAGTTGCTGTCACAACCCACAGTTGTGCCAGGCTTTGCGAGCTGCTCATAGGTGTGGTCGTATATTATGATTGTCGCAGCCCACAGACACAATGGCATAGGTGCCCTTCTGGAATAGCAATAGGTGTGTCACAAGGCATAAGTCGTGGGATATGCCATGAGGATTGGCATATGCTGCCTTACATTGACGTAGCCCGTCTTGGAATCGGGCCCCAAGTTAGTAGTACAAGAGTGCCCTTTAACAAATCCGTGCTGCTTGAGATCTTTAATTCCTTTAGTTTCCATCTGGACTTCAATTCTGCTTTTGAGAATCCTTTCCATTATTTTGCATATTACTGATGTAAGGCTGATGGGTCTATAATTCTCAGTTAATTTTGTGTTACCCTTCTTTTTATATATTGGGACAGCAACCATTCCAATTTGCCCCTCGTAGATAGTTTAAAGAGTTTTCAATGGTTTTGGCAATGGAGTTTCCCAATACTGCTGCCCCTTTTTATGTTTGCTTGCATGCATGTGCAAGAAACATAGTGTGGTGATCCAAAATTCAGTGCCGTACAGTTGAAAGAGAGAGCACCGCTTCAGTGAGCAGTGCTCCCCCTCCCAACACACACGCATGCACGTATATTGTGTGCTCTTGGGCTCCCCCCCACGCACACAGTGTATAGCCAATGAGGTACCCAATCCCCGTCAGCCTACACCCCCCAAATAAAAAGTTAGGCAGGTGGCCACGCTGGGAGCCCACCCAGCACATGGCAAAGATTGTTATAGCCGGCGGGGTGCCCAATCCCTGTCAGCTCCATGCTCCCCCCTCCCCAAAATGCTTTCAAGGTGCCACGCTGGAAGCCCACCCCAGCATGGCAAAGCTTGTTGTAGCTGACAGGGGTGCCCAATCCCCCGTTGGCTCCAGTCCCCCCAAACAGCCTTTCCAGCTGCCATGCTGGGAGCCCACCCCAGTGTGGCAAACGTCCCGCGTCGTCTTAATAATAAAAAAAAATCCTGTAAATAAAAAAAAAAATGGTCCCTCGCAGTCTCCCTGGCCCCACCCCCACCCACCAACTTCACGCCCTGCCTCCCCACACCCCCCTTACCCCATACTTACCTCCGGAGTCCGGTGCGACGATCTTCGGTGGACCTGGAACTCGTCTGCACTCTTCAAAGCCGACGGCGAACTGAAGAAATGCCGGTAAGCTGTATAATGTAATAAATAGGGTTTTTTCAACTTTGCTGCATGTCTCAGGTATTTTTTGGAATTTTGGCACCAAATTTTCAACATGGGGTTTTTGGGACTCCTCCTCATGAATTCTGTCACTGTAATGGTGTTAATCAGGCCCAAAGGGTGATTTCACGGTCACTGCTCGAAATCACCTTTCAGGACTGATTAATGAAATGACAGTGCCAGTGTTCATAAAGTGGGCTCTCAAAAAGCCTATGTTGCAAATTTGGTGAAAAAATTCCTAAAAATGACTGTTTTACGAGTGTGCATTGCGCAGTTCCTACGCACTCTGGTAAGTTCACGAATTTTTAATATTTGCATTCCAGATTTTCAACATTGCCATTTTACCACACCTCCTTATGAGCAGTACAGCTGACATTTTTCACATCTCGATGAAAATGTGTTTCCGAGCATGTAGTGCACAATGGCACAGTTGGTGTGCAAAATCAATGTATGAGAAACATTAAGAAAATCACAGTGACACTGTTGATGAGTAGAGGTCTTAAAATGGCTATGTTGAAAATGTGGTGAAAAAATTTCCCAAAATGACTGTTTTAGGAGCGTACGTTGCGCAGTTCCTACACACGCTCACAAGTTTGCAAATTTTTAATATTTGAATGCCAGGTTTTCAACATTGCCATTTTACCACACTTCCTTATGAGCAGTACAGCTGCCATTTTTCACATCTCACCCAAAATGTGTTTCCGCACATGTAGCACACAATGTTGCAGTCGGTGTGCGGAAGCAATGTTTGGGACAGATTAAGAAAATCACAGTGACACCGGTCATGAGCAGAGGTCTTAAAATAGCTATGTTGAAAATTTGGTGACAAAAGTCCATAAAATGACTGTGTTAGGAGTGAGCATTGCGCAGTTTTCATGCACCCTTGTTAAGTTCTTGAATTTGCGATATTTTCAGTCCAGATTTTCACCAGTGGCATTTTTCAACACTTCCTTATGAACAGTACAGCTGTCATTTTTCACAACATGGCCGAAATGTGTTTTCACACTTTCAGCACAGAAATGCATGATCACTGTGGGAAGTCATTGTTTGGGACAGATAAAGAAAATCACAGTGGCACTGTTCATGATCGGAGGTTCCAAAATGCCTGTGTTGACAATCTGCTGTAAAAAATCCCCAACTAATTACATTACGGGTGTGCGTTGCACAGTTTCTACGTACGCTCATGACATCACCAGTTTTTTTAATATTTTCACTGCAGATTTTCAACATTGCCATTTTTTACACCTCCCATGAACAGAACAGCTGTCATTTTTTACATCCTGTTCGGAATGTGTTTTTGCACCTGAGGTGACAAATGCCGTAGTCGCTGTGCAAAAGCAGCTTTCGGCTAACAAACTGATATTGTCACTGTTCATGAGGTGAGGGTTACAAAAAAACCATGTTGAAAATTTGGAGTGAAAATACCAACGAATGCCTGAGGTGTTAGGGTTTCCGATCATAACGCCCCCCCCTGTAGAAAATGACAGGCATTAGGGCTGTGACTTGGGATTGTCGCCTGCAGTGCTCATACCATTCCACCCCCACCCACACCCTGCAGCCACTGAGAGGCATCGAGGTGTGCCTTAGACTCTTCAGCCCCAAAGTTCATCCCATTCTCCTATACTGCACCCATCTCAGCGTATTTCCTGATGGAATGGGGTGCGCATAAGGGCCAAAGACCCCAAGGCACACCATGACACTTGTCGGTGTCTGCAGGGTGGGGTGTACTGAAATGGCATGGCTGTTATGCCTGATGACCCAAAGGCACACCCCAATGCCTGTCAGTCTCTGCAGGGTGCTGGTGGAGTTTGCTTCAGTTCAATAATTCACTGCCATTCCTATTATGCAACTATGTAACTCCTACACTACCAATGTCAATGCCAGCAAGCAAACATTCGGCATTGAAAAATGCTTGTTTGTTAAGATGGAGACCTTCCCAGCAGTAGAGACTATAATCTCCAGAAAATCTCTCCCAATGAGTAATACATGTAATATTATTTTGAAGACACCATTTATGTAGCCATCTTTAACCTGCTTGATTTGATTTTGGTTTGCCATGTTTGCGCTTGGAACTGAGAGGATTTCAGAGATACATAGTTCACATTCAGTTTTCCTCAGTGTGTCAGCTAATCAGACAAAATAATTTTTGATGTTATCAATTGTAAATCTGTTAACATCATTGGTTCCCACATGAACTATTACCAGGGGATTATCTCCTGCATTTTTAATAACAGAAGAGGAAATTCGATCTATGTCATGGATCCAGGCTCCTCTATAACTTAGGCACATGGGGCAGGATTCACAAAGAGGCTGCGCTGGGCGCATCACAAATATGTGGGCACAAAGCAGATGCACCGAGCACAGACAGAGCAATTCACAGAGGCATGCGCAGTGGGAAGTGGCGAGCGCAGCCCCACTGTGAATCACCGTGAAACACAACAGCGTAACTGAAGATGCACCGGTGCAACCTGAGATGTGCCAGGGCAAGCTGAATGCCCCGTAGTCACACAGGGGAACTATTCAGAGTAAGTTTAGCAAGTCAGCAGGGCATTAGGAGCAACCACAGAGCTGGAACAATCACACCCATGGACACAAGTGCTGAGAACAACATGTTTATAAAAGAGTAATAGCATAAAAAACCGTACAACAGAAAAGTATAACAAAGCACAACAAGAACAACACCAAAAGGGGAAAGGGAAGTGCAGGGATGGGAAGGAGGGCAGGAAGGGGACAGTAACAGTGGGATATGAACAATAACTATATACAAGGGATGGCCCCAGGAAGAGGCAGGGGGCCACTAGCGGCTCCGTGCTCTGCCATGCATCACCCTGGCATGGCCATGGACCAGGAGCCACAGCAGGATGCCCTGAAGGGCAGCTGACAGATGCTGTACAGTTCTGGACAGTGGGCGCGGGGCTGCTTGGATGGCCACATGGATCCTTTGGTCCAGGTCAACAGGGGCACCACCCCCAGCCACAGCATGGTGATCTTGGAGACCTACAGCAATGACACACACTGAGGACCTGAATGTGGACAACACCCCCACCCATCTGTAATCCTACAGCAACTGAAATGCAGCAATAGCAGAATGCATTGCTCACCTGCCCCTGGAAGGGCACCAGGCCTGGCACCCATGATCCTCCGCCTCTGCACCTCAATGGTGTCTGCAGCCCGCTACCTGGCATCTGGTCCTGCAAAACACAACAGACAGCACCATGAGCAACCATTGCCACTGTGCAGGATGCAGTGCCACAGTGCCTCCCTTGCCGGCCTGTGTCCATGCTGCAGTCAGTGGTAACCAGCCATGAAGCACCCAGCTGCCCACAGGCAGACACAGCCATGCCCAGTGACAACCCATGGCACACATGATATGGCAGCACTGGACTGGTGCAGCCACTGCCATGTGTGCTGGATACCTGAGACCCATGAGGGTGCCCCATGAGGGCCTCAATACACACACCCAGCACACACCACAAAAGGAGCCAGATAAACAACACCTACCTGGTCTTGGCAGCGTACCTCTGCATGCATGGTGCCACAGCTGCACCAGCCTCTCCGAGTCCTGCCTCTGGAGGTCACCATAACGATGTCTGCACTGCTCCCCAGTGCGTGGCATCCCTGTGCATCACACAATCCTACAGGCAATGGAAGCCCACACCTGGGCCCTGGGCTTATGGAAGTTATCCTGGCCAAACAGCTGCCCCTCCACAGACATGACAAGAGCCAGCAGATGTAGCAGCTCCACCTGGGACCAGTTCATGGCCCTAGGTGTCTGTCTCCCTGCCCTAGTCATACTACAAGGGTAAATAACAGTGGCAAGGTGGAACAAGGCAATGTGCAGTCTAGCGATCATTATGCACCACATGAAACATTGAGGCACGTGCAGCACAGCATGCACTGAGCATGAAGCATGACAGGTCAAAAGCAACACACCCATGCATGCACAATGTAGTCTGTAATGGCGTGGCAAGGCCAAGACCTGGTCGTGCATGTGTGATGCGCGCGTGGACACCATGTTGTGCACCACACGCGTTACAAACAGCTACCATGTGTTGTGCATGATCCATGAGCAGTACAACCACAGTGCAGCATGGACGGCACATCTTGGTTCACACTGCACGATAGGGTACACAGCATCAAGCCCAGCAGGCCTGCAATGGCTCATCGGGTTAGCAGTGTAATGGCGCATCATGGGAGATGCACCACCAGACATGGTGACTGCGCATGTGTGACAGAAGCATCATCTAGATGGCCCCAGATACAGGAACATGTACCCAATGATATGCACATGTGCCAGAGATACGCTGTACGCCCATTGGCGCATCCCTGAGATGCTCTGTGTAAATTGAGATAAGCTGAGGGCAATTGTGCAATTCACAGAGAATGCACCCAAAACAGCCTCATCCCACATGCATGGGCATTTCAGCTGATTAGCATTTCATTACCAGGTGCTCAGGCCTCATTTGCATGCCCTAAGCCATAAATGCTCCCAATTCAGCAGGCTGAGACCAGGTTACTGAGAGGAGTCAGTGCCTTGAGGGTGAGTACACAGCCATGATTATAGGGCAACAGAACATACTGGGGTGATTGAATGTGAGCATGCACACCAGGCAATGTTCCAATACCCCAGATGTGGAACAATGCCTCCCAATATGTGGAACACATGGCTATAATGTGGAATACAGCAGCAGGGCAGTACGGAAGGTGCACAGAGTACCAATTGACTGTTCCCTGTCATATCCACAATGACTGTTTGTGAACCGGGATGTACACATCCCAGCATGTATGATACAGTCCTGCTGAATGATGATACGGTCATCATTGGACCTAGGCCTTGCAATATGGAGCAGGGAGGTCATATGACGTAAACAGAAGAGCCGTCCACTGTATACAGGGACACAGAAAAAGTATGTGTGACTGGGTGGCACTGGCAATGTGTGCTGGATGCAGCAAAATGCAACAGGTCAGTCCGAGGCACACAGCGGCTCCTGTGCAGGCATGATGGCAGCATTGCCATGCCACACACTGCTGCCAGCTGAACCATGGCTGTTGCCACATGTCTGGTGCCCTTGCCCTGCCGGTGTCACATGGGTGTCTCCCAGGACAGATGGGGTATCACGGTGGTAGCACACACGTTGCAGAGGTAACAGGACATGACCATGGCAGACAGCACAGCGTGCCCCCCCTGAGGTGACTGCACTGTTGCCCCAGCCATGGAATGGGTGTCATATATGGCATGTGCGGCATCCTCAGTGGACCATGTACCATGGTGCATGGCCACCTGTGCCAGGATGACCACCCATGGACCACTGCCCAGAACAACGGCATCACAGACCATGGGGAGGCAACGGACAGAGGCAGATGGGAATGGGACCATGTGTACCCACAGGCATGATTGACACCTGGATGCTTCCCCCCACAGTAGCCAGTATGGTAGAGGAAGCAGGTGCCTCCAACAGGTGGCACCCCAACTTCACTAAGGATGAGGAGAGGGCACTCATTGAGGCATGCCACCTATGCCTGGATGTCCTCACCAGCAGGGGATGCAGCCGGATGGTGCAGATGGAAGGCTGGGAGGAAGTGGCCCTGCAGGTGCATGCAGTGGCACCATACAACTGCATGGTCCAAAAGTGCCACAAGCACTGGAATGATGGCCATAGGAGAGCCAAGGAGAAGGTGGCCAACATCAAGGAATCCCTGTGGCAGACAGGGGGTGGACCCAGCACGGCAGAACAGCTCAGCCCCAATGAGGCCCTCCTGGCCACCAGTGTGTCCAGGACAGCCATGCATGGTGTCCCAGGTGGTGGATTCCAGATGGGTGGCAGCCCGTTGCAGCATGGTGAGTAGTTGTGTGTCCTAGACAGGCTCACCCACCCATGTGCCACGGTAGGCACACCTGTCCCTGAGTGCCATGCACTGTCACTGTACACCCAGGCACAGCTTCTGAGGGACCTGGCCTGGCATGTCATGCCCTGTGGTGCTGTGGGTGCTATGCCACAGCACCAGAGGGCACATGTTCGCTGTGCACCCATGTGGCATATGAGGTCACTGCAACATAGTGTGCACAATGGGACAGTGGCAGGCTCAACCACACCATAGCCTGCATATCGCCGTCATGCCCTGGCCCTGCTGTGGACAGGCCTGTGGCCCTGGCACTGTGTAGATGGCTGTATCCTGTTGTGCTTCACCACTGTGACATGTGTGTACTGTGCATTAACTATGGTCTCCCTTCCTCTCTCCACAGACCCATCACACCTCCAGGGTGCAGCTATGGCCATGCTTGACCATGGTGCCCTCACAGGCGATGATGCGGGCCCGTCACATTGGGCTGATGACACCACCATGGATGACTCTGCACCTGCTCCATCCACATCTCATGCAACACCAGTCACAACCCGGAAGATGGCGGGCCCTGCGGGCCCCTCGGCCAGTGATGGCAGGACAGCCAGCAGGTACATCGCTTGGTTGGGAAGCCAATTCGGGTTGTCTGATGCCAACCCAGATGATGCGGTGGACATTGCGGATTCCCTCCTTGTGCTCACTAGTGGAATGCAGGGGGAGGGCATTGGCACTGCTGCAAGCATCACCTACACCAGCTCCGCAGACATGGCCGACAGTGGTGCATACATTGTGGGGTTGCCTGTGCACGGTCCCTGGTTGCCACTGTTGTTCCCTCTGTGCTGGATTCCAGTGCAGTCTCAGCACAGCCACCCATGGCTGTAGGTGCTGTCCTCCCTGCACCACTGCCTAGTGCAGTGCTGGTGATGTTGGTGTCATCCGAGCAGGGTGCCTGTGTGCATGCACCTGCACCAGTGGCCCTGGAGGACACCACCCATGAGCAGCCAATGGTGGTGCCCTGTCAAGCGCAGCCCACATCACAGCTTACCAGGGTGCATCCACCACCTGTGGATGCACCTGGTCAGGCTAATCCATCCCCTGGTCATCAGAGATGCCACCATGCTGCATCACCCACCGACGACATGGGGGCCTACCTTGACCTTCTGCGGGTGACTGTGGAGGGGCAGGAGGCCCTCTGTGTGGAGTTCCAGAGCCACAGGGCTATCATTGTCCAGGAGCATGAGTCCATGGCTGCGTGGTGTGCACAGATGCTGGCAGAGACATGTATCATGTGGGTAGGCATGACCGCAGCTCTGGAGCAGATTGCAGCGGCTGTGGAGGCAGTGGCTGCATCCACAACATGCCGTGGACATTGTGCATCCAATCGGATGCCCAGGAGCATGTCCCATACACCAGCAGTGGAGCCAGGTAAATTCCCTGCTGCTGACTCCATCACCACTGTCAACCACACCCACTGTCCATGACTCAGCCAATGGGTGTCAGATGGCCACTCCACTGGGCACCCATTCACTGTCTTGGTGCAGCACCCCTGTGGGGTCACTGGGAATGCTTTGATCAGTGGTGGCACCACCACCGGCCATGGTAGAGACTGCCCTCATGTCTGTGGCAGTCAGCGGACCACCCTGTGATGCCCATGTCCACAGGTCTGCAGTGGTGGGATGGCACACCCGTGTGTACCGGACACCCTGCAGGTGGTGCCAGTGGCGGTGTGTGTGGTGGTCACCTGCCCCACAGCCTTTCTTGCACTACCCTGTGCTACCTGTGCAGGCTGTCCAGTGTGTCTGTGGGTATTGCTGTTGTGCCATGTGTCATGAGAATGATGAGTGTGTTCCAGTGCCTGCAGTGCCCATGTGCAGGCCGCAGTGCACCCTGACTCATGACGTCTGTGACATGGCCTAGGTGCTGCTAGGTTGATGCATGCCTGGTGTCTGTGTGTCTCCCATCATGTCCGTGTGCCTGTGTATGCGCCACTGTGCGGCGTCTGGTGTCCACTGTTCCCACATCATGCAGTCCCTACACTGTGGTGCTCACACCTGCATGCATACATACCTGCATATTCACCTGTGAGGCCTGAAGTGTTCCTCCACCACACACATGTGGTATTCCCATGCCCTCTCTGCTAGCCTCAGATCTCTGCGGCCCTGTCCGGCATCCCCTTCCTGGCCCTCAGGGGGTGCCCTGTCCACCCATCCCCTACCCCCTCCTCCTCCCTGGAACTGTCACCCTCACCAGCCTTGACAGGTATCCCACGGTCATGGACCGTGTTGTGTAGCATACAACAGGCCAGGAATATGCCACAGGCCTTCTCAGGGCTGTACTGTAGGGCACCACCTGACTGACATAGGCACCAGAATCGCATCTTCAAAATGCCGAAGACACACTCTATGATGGTGTGTGTCGCGATGTGTGCCTCACTGCAGTGTTCATCCACCACTGTTCCAGGTCGTTGTTAGGGGGTGAGGAGCCAGGGCCTCAGTGGGTACGCGGCGTCTCCTGTGGGGGTAGACATGTGTCCATTAGTACATCGGGTTACACTGTAGCATATGCCCTTTCCTCATCCCTGCCCTCTGTGGTGTGTGCCCCTGTCCTGCTCTCCCATCCATGCATCCACATACTTAGCAGTCCTGCATCCCTACCATGGCTGCTCCTGCATGCTCCCATCTGTCATGTGATGCACAGTGCTTGCATGCCACCCTGTGTCCACCTGTGTACCCTTTCACACCCCTGCTGTCCCAGGGCCCATGCACCTGCTTCACACTGCCCACGGCCCACTCCATGTGTCCAGGCCTTGGTGCCCCCCTGCGCTGTTGGTGCCCTGTCACATGTACCTATCAGATGGCCACTTGGTATGTCCTCATCCTCGAACCTCATGCAGAGTGCCAACTGGTGCCATATGTAGGCATCGTGTGCGTTCCCAGGGTGTGTGGTGCAGACATTGGTGATGTGCCCTGTGGCATCACACACCACCTGGCAATTCACAGAATGGTACCCCTTCCAGTTGATGTATGTGATTGCCTCTTCACCAGGTGGTGTGAGGATCACCACATGGGTGCAGTTGATGGCCCCTGTGATACCTGCAATGTGTGCCACCCTGCAGAACCCCTGCATGGCTTCTGGCCACACTGCCTGCATGCTGGGAAAATGGATATATTCAAAAACATGTGGTAGCAGTGCAGTGAGGAACTGTGTGAGGAGGCGGAATGTAGAGGCCTATGATATGCCAGTGGTGTCCCCAGTAGGCCTCTGGAAGGTTTCCTTGGTGAGCAGGCACATGACCATTGTCACCTTGGTCTCCACTGAGATGGCATGACCTCGTGCGGTGGGTGCCTGCATCTCATCATGGCACAGCTCTCAGAGCTGCCTCAGCGTGGCCCTGTTGGGGTGGTATCACCCTACTGTCTCCACCTCTGTGAGCTGCTCGAAGGACAGCCAAGCATGATACCACTGTGGGGCTGGCCACCTATGGTGCCTTCCAGCATCCTGCCTCCTCCTCCTCAGTTGTGCACCAGCTATGGTGACAGCTGCCGGGTTCATTTGTGCTGTCTGTGTGGCCCTCTGGCTTGATCTGCTGCCTGGCTTGCTTGCTGGCTGACTGACTGTCTCTTCCTCTCTCTGTTTTCCTCTTCCCCTCAGGTTCTGGCTGTGTGCTGCTCCGGCCGTTCCATTCATATCCTGCAGGTGTGCTGGACATAAGTGTCCTTCTTTTGTACTTATCTTTCTGTGGCGCATCTTGGCTCCTTCTCAGGGTCTCTTAACACATAAGAATCTCTGTACTACATATACATTCTGTTCTGTATCTGACATGCCCTGAGACACTGATCATTTCTTTGTCTATACATTCTCTAACAGTAAGAAATGAGTCAGCCATTTTTTGCTGATTTCTAGCTTCTGATAGCCAGCTTATCCTGTCACCAGTACATTTAGCAGACATGTATTCGAAACATTTTCCAGAAATACAGTATTGTACCATTAGTATCTCAAGAGCTACCATCTTGTACCTGCTGTCCTATATGGGGGTCCCCCATGCTTCCCTGGGTACCACTTGCGTCGGCCTTCAACTCTTAGGGGGCTTCCTCCTCAATACTTTTCTGGAACTTCTTCCCAGTGGCTGTACCCTGTATTATCCTTAAGGTATTCTGCCACCTGTCTGTATAACCCAGGTCAAAAATAGAAAGGGGTAATGCAGAACAATAGTTCCCCATGACTTACAGACCTCCACTGGCTGCCTTTCGCAGTCTCCAGTACCTTACGCCTCAAGCCCATGGGTACTACCACTCTAGCATCTACCTGTTTTGTCCAGGGGTTAGGCTTCATGTGATATAGAACCTCTTTCCTGTGCTCAAACCACCACAACTGATTAGCCCCTATACCTCCATTGACCGGGTTCCCATCCTGTATTCTTATACATGACTCTAGCCTGGCTATTTCAGGATCTTACCCCTGCAGTGTTCCCCATTCTACAGCAAGGGAATCAACACATGTCATGGGAGGAGATTCAAAACACTTAAACGTCCCTTCAGCTACAATGGGCCCTTTAGTGTTGATTGTATTCTTCACCCCAGTTTGCACAAGTCCAGTAACAGTCTCATCCTTACCTGGGGACTTCTCTTCTTGCAGATCCTCTTCCTCCAGATAACAGCCCAGAAAAATAGGCAATTCTGGTAACAAGGACTCCATCCATGGGTCCTCCTCTTCTGGGTGCCAAGGCTCCTGCACATCTGTAGCCATATCAGATTCCATTGCATGGCTCATCTCCAGCAACCTCCAGTAGCAATGTTCCACCTCCCTCCAATGTTGGTCCACCTCCAACCATTTTCCACTCAACCAATGGATAAGCCGCAACAGGTCAGCCACTTTATCTTCCTTCAAATCCTGGGTGTCCACGGACTCCAGCTTGAGTGCCATCCTGACTGTTTGCCCCTATAGGTCTGGACACCAGGGCTGGTGTCTAGTACTGGTCTACCCCTCGTTTCTCAGAACAACCAGTACCAAATCCCACTTCTGACACCAAATGTCACAGAGTGTGGGAAATAATCAGATGAGGCAATGTGTCAGGATTTAAAACACACAGATATGTGACATTTATTTACAAATAGGAAAATAAATAATTGAACATCAAAATAAATTGCAGTCAGAATGACCACTTGACATCAGTGGTTTCTTGGAATACAGTCTCAGATCAATAACAACTCTGATATTTTACGTTCTGTATCACTCCTGTCTACCTGCACTGCAGACCTTCTCACTTCACATCCAAGGCTCATCTGGTAAGGCTCCCTTTAGCAGAGGTTTATATAGGAGAGATAAGTGTCACCCAACCTGGTCGTTAACTTATACAGACAATTTTCTACTGACTAACAACATCAAACAGGTGGGAGGACCCAATCCCAGTACTATTACAATAAACAACATTGTATAAATGCACATTTACAGTTTTATATCCCCTTGGAAGCTTTGAACACCATTTTCCATATTAAATTGTCCTTAAAGAGCTCTAAGCTCCTCCCATTTATATTTGATTGACAGCATGGTCCTATAAAACTAGATCAGAGAGGGTGCTGATCTCCCTATACAACACAGTTTTCTGGCATCACAGATGGACAGAGGTCTGCCTAGGGGAATTGGTAGGACCTGTAAAAATGGATTGTCCCAGAGAGAAAAGAAAATGGAATTTTATTCACCTGGTAAAGGTGATTATAGGAGCACCTTCTTACAGCACTCCCAGTCTCCACTCATGGGTAATTCCGGCACTTCCTCTCAGGCAGATGCACAAAAGAATTCTTTAGCATCGAAATCTGATCCCTCTCTTGTCTCTGCTTCCGTCTCCTCCCCTGTTGTTCACAGACTCCTCAGTACAAGATCTTCCCGAGCTTTGGAACCTTCTGAAAATATGAATTAACAGTAAAGCGGTCCAGTGGTCTCCCTGAGGAGGGCCACCTGATACAATAAAACAATACCACACATTGTGAAAGTTGTGTAAAGTGTTCATCCTTTACTCTATATTATTTTGTTGGCTCATAATGTACAGTAATGAAGTTGTTACTGCCTATGCTTCTTTGCGTAATATACAACCTTGTAATCAGCATACTGTTTAACATCATCATTAAAGAATGTACCAATGCATTGCTTTCAGACTATTATTCATTGTGTTTTACTGTGTGTTCCTCCTCATTGGGTGGGCAAAGGAGGGCTGTAAGAAGGTGCTCCTATAATCACCTTTACCAGGTGAGTAAACTTCCATTATCAATCGCACCTTCTTACAGCACTCCCAGTCTCCACTCATGGGTGATTATACAGCAGTATTGGAAATGACTTTGGAGGGAGGAGGAACCTGACTGGAAACTTAGTGAATTACTCTTCGGCCAAATTCAGAATTGCTTGTCAATCCTGTATCCAATCTGTAGTACTTGGTAAACGTATGGGGGGATGACCAAGTAGCCGCCTGGCAGATTTCCCTTACTGAGACTAAGCTTCTTTCTGCCCAGGACGTGGCTATTGCTCTAGTGGAGTGGGCCTTGATGACTTGTGGTGGGTCAGCCTCCCTAGCCTTATAAGCTTGGGAGATGGCGTCTCGCAACCATCTGGTGACCGTAGACCTGGAAGCTGGTAAGCCCGTCTTTTGTCCTTGGTGAAGGATGAACAGTCAATCTGACTGGCAAAAGGATTCTGTCCTGTCCAAGTAGATGCGCAGGGCTCTAGCTGGGTCTAGACAGAGGAGGGTGTCCCTGTTAGGGTCCTGGTCAGTTGGGCAAATGGTTGGGACTGTAATTTCTTAACCTGTGTGAAAAGCCGTTGCCACCTTAGGGATGAAAGATGGTATAGTTCTTAGGACCACTCTATCTTGGAAGAACGTGAGAAAAGGTTCTCTGTATGATAGGGCCTGTATCTCATTGGTTCTCCTAGCTGAGCATACCGCTACCAGAAAGACTGTTTTCATGGTTAGAAATGGTAGGGGAGCCGAATCCAGAAGTTCGAAGAGATCCTCAGTTAAGGCGTCTAATACTAGTTTGAGCTGCCAAGGGACAGAAATGGGTCTAGGACAGTAGGTGATGTTGGCGGCTGCTCTTAGGAAGGACTGCACCAGTGGGTGTGCCCCAGGCAGCTGTCCATCTGTTTTTCCCTGGATTGCTCCTATGGCGGCCGTTTGAACTCTTAACGATGCTGCCATCAATCCCTTGTCTAGACCATCTTGCAAAAATTCTAACACCTGTAAAATACTACATTTTGCAGCCTCGAGTTGTTTAGAGTTACACCAATAAACAAATGCCCCCCAGTGTCTGTTATATGTTCTGTTAGTCGAGTGTCTTCTGGCCTGTAGTAGAGTATCTGCTACTTTGGCTGACACCTCTAGGTTTAGCAGTCTGACCCTCTGAGTGGCCACGCCATCAGCCTCAGTGGTCGTGGGTCCTCGTGCCGGATTGGCCCCTGTTTGAGCAATGTCTGGTATGGGGTGAGTCTCACAGGCTTGTCCATCAACATCTTTTTGATGAGTGCATACCATGTTCATCTTGGCCACTCCAGGGCAATTAGAATCACTGTTTTGCCCATGTCCCTGATCTTCTGTAGGATCGCAGGTATCATGGGTATTGGGGGGAATACTTACGCTATGTGGACTTTCCATGAGGTTTAGAGAACGTCTACTCCCGCCACATTTTTGTCCTTGTACCTGGGTATATATATTGGTAGCTGAGTGTTCGTTGCCAAAGCCATGAGATCTACTTAGAATGGACCCCACTTCCTTTGTAGTTTGAGGAATATGGCTGGGTTGAGTTGCCACTCTTCCTGCTGCAGGGCTTGTCTGCTTAGCCAGTCTGCTCTTGTGTTTTGCACACCTGCTAGGTGTACTGCTGTGATGCTGAGAAGGTGTCTCTCTGCCCACCACATGAGGACTTCTGACTCCCTGGCCATGGCTCTGCTTTTTGTTTCTCCTTGCTTGTTTATGTAGGACATTGCTACCCTGCTGTCTGTTTTCACCTTTACATGTTGCCTTGTTACTAGAGGTCTGAAGTACTGTAGCGCCAATCGTATTGCTCTGGTCTCCAGGATGTTAATTGGCAATGAGGTTTCTGGTTCTGTCCACCTTCCTTGGACTGACCTCCTGTCCAGTACGGCACCCCAGCCTTGCAGGCTTGCATCTGTTTTGAGGATTCTGGTCGCTCTTTTGTCTAATTTTGCTCCCTGGTTTAGATTTTGTGGGTTTGTCCACCATCTCAGTGACCTATGTACTTGCGTAGGTATGGTCACCCTTTGATTGTAATTTTGTAGGTTGTAGTTCCACTTGTCCAGAAGTAGACGTTGCAGTTGCCTCATGTGTGCTCTGGCCCAGTCGTGTAGATCTATGCAGGCTGTCATTAGACCCAACAACTGCATGAGGTGCCACAGGGTTGTCGTTTTGCAGTGCAGTATGTGCCTGCACTGGGTCACTAGCGCATTGATGCATGTTTCCGATGGTTTGACTGTCCCGGTGACTGTGTTGAACACCGCCCCCAAGTGTTCTATAGTTGTGGTCAGTGTCAGATGGCTTTTGGAGGTAATGACTATCCATCCATGTCGGGTGAGTATTTGCAGCGCTCTTCGAGTTGCTGAGTGTGATTCCTCCTGCGATCTTGCCCGAATTAGCCAGTCATCCAGGTAAGGGATTACATGGACTCCCTCCATTCGGAGTTTGGCTGCTAGTGGAGCCATGACCTTGGTGAACACTCGGGGCACTGATGCCAGACCGAAGGGTAGGCATTGATACTGGAAGTGGTATCCCAGGACACTGAAAATGAGGAATTTCTGATGGGAAGATCTGACTGGGATGTGGAGGTATGCGTCCCTCAGGTCTATGGATGTTAGGAGGTCCACCTTGCGGATTGCCGCAATGGTGGACTGTAGGGTCTCCATTTTGAATCTTTGGTATTTCACAAATTTGTTTACGAATTTGAGGTCTAGTATTGGGCGTAGGTCCCCTGTCTTTTTTGGTAGCAGAAAGAATACTGAGTAGATGCCTGAGTGTCTTTCGTGGTTTGGCACAGGTTTGATGGCTTTGCTGTTGAGCAGTTGTTGTAGTATTGCTCTGACCTGTGCAGGTGTCATCTTCTCTTTGGAAACGTGGGATTGTATATATCTGTCTTGTCTTGGTACGGAGTTGAACTTGATGGCGTAGCCTTGTTTGACTATTTCTGTTACCCATCGGTCCCTGACTGTGTCGGCCCAGGTTGTGGAGAAGAGTTGTAGTCTGCCCCCCACTGCGTTTGCATTGTCCTGGGCCTGTAGATTCTCATTGTCAAAAACCTCTGTTCTGCCTGTTGGGTTTGTAGCCTTGTTTGGAGTTGAAATGGCTACCACGGTCTCGGTTTGAAAAATATTGTGATTTTTGGTTGAAGAAGTTCAGCTTGAACCCAAATGCGCACCTATCCTGTCCTTGGTACCTAGGGCCCTTTTTTCCTCTGTGTGAATTGAGGCGAAATCTATTATTCCGAAAGGAAAGCAGCATGCTCTGCCCCCCTTTGGTTGTCCTTATCTTCTCCCTTCTTTATGGTGAATTCTTCAGTACCTTGTCCAAACACCCTGTCCCCTGATAACTGAAGCTTCATTAGCCGGGCTTTTGATTCTTGGTCGGCGTTCCACAGTTTGAGCCAGATTAATCTCCTGGCTCTGTTTACTGATGCTGCTGATCTTGATGCCATTTTAAAAGTGTCAATAATGGCATCTGCCATGTACTTAATAGCTTGGATAGTGTAGTCCATGGAGGCCCAATAGACGCTCGATCCTGGAATGTCTGAACAAACTGCTTCCAGCCATCTAAGTACCGCTCTGGAGGAATAAGTGGCTGCCATGGATGCTCACATGTTCATGGTCAGCATGTCATGAACTTTCCGGACTATATCATCCACCTTCCTGTCCATGGGGTCTCTTAATGTGGAAGCTGATTCGGTTGGTAGAACTGTCTTGTTGCTCAGGGCCGAGACCTCGGAGTCGACTTTTGGGGCAGTAGCCCAAGACTTCTCTTTCTCCTGTGCTAGTGGGTATCTTTTCTCAACGGTCCCCTTTTCCCTGGTCTTTATTGGGTCTTGAGCCTCCCACTCCCTAGCCAGGATGTTATCCAGGGCTGGGCAAAAGGGAAAGAAGGTGGTGGAACATTTTCTGTCATGCACTAAGGGGTCCAGTCTATTATCTGGTTCCTGTACGGGTTCGTTAATTCGTAGTGTTTCGCACACTACCCTGATGATCTCAGGGATGGAGTCGAAGGGGCATAGCCTGGCAGTCATGTCTTCTTCGGGCTCCTCCTCCTCCGGGTCCTCATCCCCCAAGTATGGAGACTCTGACCCATCCTCTGGGATTGGAATTGGGGTACCCCATGATGTTTTGGTGGAGGGGGGTTCTCAGGAGACCTGGGTCATTTGTCTGCTCCCAAAGCATCCATTTTGTCCAAAAGCTTTTGGAAAAGCTGAACTACCACATCTGAGAAGATGTGGAAATGCTATCCTGCAATATGTCCTCCTCTATGGACCCCGAATTTGAATTGAAGATATTTGGGTCTGCATCGACCATGCATAGGGAACATAGGTCTCCCAGGTCGGAGGTTAAAAGAATATGGAGGCATTTCCTGCAAATCCTTCTTGAAGTGATTTTATCTCCTCTGAAAAACACAATGTAATAGAGGAGGAGATATAATGGATGGTATGCATCGTAATGAAAAAACTGGCTAAAAAACTGTTTAAATACTGTGCCGTTAGTAACTAGAAGCATGGAACCTAAACTTGGTTTAGCTTCTGAATTTGGGGGCTAGGTAAAGGATTTTTGGTTATCAGAACTGCTGCCCCTGTGTTAATGAGCAAGAGAAAGTATTACTGGTGCTCCATAACAGATTGTCTGCCTCCCCTGCTCTGCCTCTAACCATTATAACAGGCTTTAAAATCGCAAAAAAGAGATTAATTTTTGAAGATTTGATGCACTGGAAACATTTCCCTTTTAATTTGTGAAAAAAACGCCATTGCCCCTTTAAATATTCTTTTACCTCTACTTTAACCTCTGCATTGCCCCTTTAAGTATCTCATGCCTTGTGCCGCCATTTTGGTGGAGGGGGAGAACTCACAGGGTGCCGCCATCTTAGATGAAGAAACAAGGGGCCTGATAGGGCAGCGTGGTCTCGCGAGAGAAGAGGCTCTCGAGACCAAGGAAGAGGGTGGAAGCATGGCCTGTCTCGCAGCGTGGAGAATGCCATGCGAGAGAGGCTGGCGGACAGCGTTTGATGAGGAAACCGAAGCCTTACAACAAAGGGGGCAGGTAGGCAGACTGTGACAGACGCTTAGTTCTTGGAGACTTGCGCTTGCGGTTGAACAAGGTGAACCATGAGGCGAGCATCGGGCAGTTCAACAGCAGTACAGGCACATACATAGCTTCTGCTCCCCAGCTGAACAAGGTAAACTGGGAGGAAGCTGGGTGCAAGATCGCCCTTTCCTCAGCAGAACAAGGTGTACTGTGGAAGGGAAAGGCAGTAAAGATAAACCGGCACTTTTATCTTGGCAGGAAAGATAAACCAGCACTTTTACCTTTAACATTTTACTTTAAATGATTCCCTGATGCCTCTGTTTGCTAACGGATTAGTAGCTATATAACATGCTGTTTGCAGGTTCATTTTTATCGAAATTATAAAATTTTAATAATATTTCTTACCTTACTTGGCACATAGCCAAAAATCTGTGACCAGCCTGGCATGATGCACAAAAGAAAAATGAGGAGTCTGGGAATGTCAGGGGAGGAGACGGAAGTAGGGGTAATAAAGGGATCAGATTTCGATAATAAAGAATTATTTTGTGCATCAGCCTGAGAGGAAGTGCCGGAATTACCCATGAGTGGAGACTGGGAGTGCTGTAAGAAGGTGCGATTGATAAACACCTTTCTTTGACAGCAATTTCAGTTTTACAGGAGCCCTTCTGTCTTATCAGTACCAAGGACTATGTACAGGTACTCCTTTAAGAATTAGCTACAGTTGTTTATATTGGGGCTGCTTATTTATTCAAATGCTCTCTTCTTAACTGGCTGTGCATTTATTCCTACTGTCAGCTATAGAAGAAGCTAGGAAAAAGTGTTTCATGCAGTATAAGGAGCAGCGTCTGAAATGGTCAGAATGCTTCCTTAGTCCTTGACTTCTCTAACCTGCTGTACAAGCATTTCTACTTTTAAGTTTCCAGGAGTTTACTACCTGCATACATTACCTTAGGTAGTAGCTCTTTTGTACACTTAACAGTGATTCAGTATTTCTCTTGCAGCCCTCTGTTTTATTCTCAGGGTTGCTACCCTTAAACTGCATACTGCTTCATAGACCTTCCTGCATAGGGATATTCCTCTCTCTTTACATTTCTAGGGCTCTTTAGGTTGCAGCAGAGCAGTAGTCTCCAAAAAAAAAAAAGATATACACTTGCTGCTCTGCTGTGGGACTGAAAAACCCTCTGTTTTTTAGGAACACCACTGTCCCTAGCACCGTAGCATATGTAGTACTTTGCCAGCAGCTGGGAAACATGAATACATTTTAACAAAGTCAATTGGGGGGAGGGGGGATCTGTTACATACTAGGCGGAAGCTGAAAGTGAAGAAATGCTGCCTGGTTTAACCATGAATCCTGCTTCGATGCTGGATGTATCTAAACACTATACAACAGAGCGGCAGCTAAATTAAACAAGCATTTGTCAATGCCGAATGTTGATTGCGTTGGTCTGTTGAGCTCGCTCAGTGGGCCTCTGTCAGTGGCTCAGTCTGTTTGTCCCAGTGCTGCAGGCTGCTCTGTTGTACTGGGCTGGTGCGTGCGTTGGCACCTTGTTCTGCCGAGGAAGGAATACGCAGCTGTCCTGAGAGATCTCCATTGAGGTGGCTCACTCCCCCTGTGTCACTCACTCATTCTGTGTCTCCTGGCACTGCAGGCTGCCTTTTTGTACTGGGCTCCTGCCTGTGTTGGTGGCTTTTTCTACCCATGAAGAAATCCACAGCTGTCCCGGCAGAAGTCCGTTGAGGTTGCTCGGTCCGCCTGTCTCACTCACTAATTCCGGTTCTCCTGGCGCTACAGGCTGCCCTTTTGTACTGGGCTCCTGTCTCTGTTGGCGCCTTTTTCTGCCCACAAAGAAATCTGCAGCAGTCCCGACAAAGCTCCGTTGGGCTCGCTCACTCCCCTTCTCTCACTCGCTCATTCTGTTCTGCTGACGCTGCAGGCCGCCCTTTTCTACTGGGCTCCTGCCTGCGTTGCTGCCTTCTTACGCCCATAAAGAAATTTGTAGCAGTTACAATACAGCTCTGTTGAGCTCACTCACTCGCTCATTCTGGTTTTCGTGCCACTGCAGTCTGCCCTTTTGTACTGGGCCCCTACATGCATTGCTGCCTTTTTCTGCCCACAAACAAATCTGCAGCAGTCCCAACAAAGCCCTGTTGAGCTCACTGACTCCCCCTCCCTCACTTGCTCATTCTGTGTCTCCTGGCACTGCAGGCTGCCCTTTTGTACAGGGCTCCTGCCTGCATTGGTGGCTTTTTCTGGCCAGAAAGAAATCTGAAGCAGTCCTGACACAGCTCCACTGAGCTCGCTCACTGCCCATCTGTCACTCTTGCATTCCGTTTCTGCCGACGCTGCAAGCTGGCCTTTTGTACTGGGCTCCTGTCTGTGTTGCAGCATTTTCTGCCCACAAAGAAATCTGCAGCAGTCACACTACAGCTCCGTTGAGCTCGCTCAGTATTGCTCTGTCACTCGCTCGTTCTGTTTGTCTTGGCGCCGCAGACTGCACTTTTGTATGGGGCTCCTGGCTGCATTGGCACCTTTGTCTGTCCACAAAGAAATCCGCAGCTGTCCTGACAGAGCTGAGTTGAGGTCGCTCAGTCTCCCTCTCTCATCGCTCATTCTGTTTGTCCTGGCACTGCAAGCTGCCCTTTTGTACGGGGTTCCTGTCTGCATTGGCCCCTTTTTCTGCCCATAAAGCAATCCCAGCAGTCCTGACAGAGCTCCGTTGAGCTCACTAAGTCCCCTTGTCTCACTCGCTCACACTGTTTGTCCCACCGCTGCAGGCTGCCCTTTTGTACTGGGCCCCTGCCTGTATTGATGCCTTTTTCTGCCCACAAAGAAATCTGCAGCAGTCCTGACAGCGCTTTGGTGAGTTCGCTCACAAGCCCTCCCTCACTCACTCTCTCGTTCTGTTTCTTCCAGTGCTGCAGGCTGCCCTTTTGTACTGGGCTCTTGTGTTGGGACTTTTGTCTGCCCACAAACAAATCCACAGCAGTCCCGACAGAGCTCAGTTGAGCTCAGCCACTCCCCCCTCTCACTCGGTCAATCTTAATCTGTCCAAAACACTGATTTCCCAGAGTGACCGTGCTATTGTGCGGCAGGAGTGCAGAAACATATTTTAGCCAGGATGTGCAAAATGACAGCTGTAGTGTTCATAAGGAGTTGTGAAAAATGCCACTGTTGAAATGTGGCATGACAATATTACAAATTTGCGAAATTAAAAGGGTGCATGGAAACAGTTCAATGCACGCTTGTAACACAGTCATGTTATGGCAGTCCCAACAGAGCTCCGTTGAGCTCACTCACTCCGCTTCTCTCACTCGCTCATTCTGTTGGGCCGGCACTGCAGGCTTCCCTTTTCTACTGGGCTCCTGCCTGCATTGCTGCCTTCTTATGCCCACAAAGAACTTTGCAGCAGTTACAATACAGCCATGTTGAGCTCACTCACTCACTCATTCTGGTTTTCCTTCCACTACAGGCTGCCCTTCTGTACTGGGCCCCTGCATGCATTGCTGCCTTTTCCTGCCCACAAACAAACCTGCAGCAGTCCCAACAAAGCCCCGTTGAGCTCACTGACTCCCCCTCCCTCACGTGGTCATTCTGTGTCTCCTGGCACTGCAGGCTACCCTTTTGTACTGGGCTCCTGCCTGCATTGGTGGCTTTTTCTGGTCAGAAGGAAATCTGAAGCAGTCCCGACACAGCTCCACTGAGCTCGCTCACTCCCCCTCTGTCACTCTCGCATTCCGTTTCTGCCGGTGCTGCAAGCTGGCCTTTTGTACTGGGCTTCTGCCTGCATTGCCACATTTTCTGCCCACAAAGAAATCTGCAGCAGTTACACTAGAGCCCCGTTGAGCTCACTCACTACCGCTGTGTCACTCACTCGTTCTGTTTGTCTTGGCGCCGCATACTGCGCTTTTGCATGGAGTTCCTGGCTGTGCTGGCAACTTTGTCTGTCCACAAAGAAATCCACAGCTGTCTCGACAGAGCTCTCATCGCTCATTCTGTTTGTCCTGGTGCTGCAAGCTGCCCTTTTATATGGGGCTCCTGCCTGCATTGGCACCTTTTTCTGCCCACAAAGAAATCCCAGCAGCTCTGACAGAGCTCCGTTGAGCTCACTAAGTCCCCTTGTCTCACTCGCTGGTACTGTTTCTCCCACTGCTGCAGGCTGGCTTTTTGTACTGGGCCCCTATGCCTGTATCGATGCCTTTTTCTGCCCACAAAGAAATCTGCAGCAGTCCTGACAGCACTTCGGTGAGTTCGCTCACTCCCCCTCCCTCACTCGCTCTCTTGTTCTGTTTCTCCCAGTGCTGCAGGCTGCCCTTTTGTTCTGGGCTCTTGTGTTGGGGCCTTTGTCTGCCACAAACAAATCCGCAGCAGTCCTGACAGAGCTCAGTTGAGCTCGGTCATTCCCCCCTCTCACTAGGTCGATCTTAATCTGTCCCAAACACTGATTTCCCACAGTGACCGTGCTATTGTCTGCAGGAGTATAAAAACATATTGTAGCCAGGATGTGAAAATGACAGCTGCAGTGTTCATAAGGAGTTGAAAAATGCCACTGTTGAAAATGTGGCATGACAGTGTTAAATTTGCAAAGTTACAAGGGTCCGTGGAAACAGTTCAACGCACACTTGTAACACAGTCATGTTAGGGAGTTTCGACACCAAATTTTCAACATAGGGATTTTTGGACCTCTGCTCATGAACAGTACCACTGTCATTTTCTTAATCTGTCCCGAACACTGATTTCTCACAGTGATCATGTTATTCTGCGCCAGAACTGTGAAAACACATTTTGGTCAGTTTGTGAAAAATGACAGTTGTACTGCTTATAAGGAGGTGTGAAAAAATGGCACTGTTGGAAATGTGGTTGACAATATTACAAATCTGCGAAGTTACAAGGGTGCGTGGAAAGTGCACAATGCACACTTGTAACACAGTCCATTGATGGGGTATCATCACCAAATTTTCAACATAGCCATTTTAGGACCTCTGCTCATGAACAGTACCATTGAACTCACCATTAATACATACCTGGGAAATACCCTTGAACAAGTGCCAATTTTAAAATATCTTGGAATCAGCTTTGATTAAGGCCTAACCTTTGCAACTCACATTGATAGTACAGCAAAAACCATTAATCAGCGAATTGGGATTCTGTATCGGAACCGACAGCTCCTTACCCATTCTGCACTGAGGATTGCCATCCAATCCTCTGTCATCTCAATCGTTGACTATGGCTTAGTTATATATGGATCTGCCACTGCTACAGCACTTAGTCACATTACAGCATCCCAAAATAAGGCCTGTTGGCTGCTCACTGGTGCACATCGACTTACCCACACATGTGAACTCTATGCTGATTCAGGTTAGTTGCAACTCTCAAACCGGATAAAGTACCTTACCTGCCTGATGGCGAAAAAGTCCACCCTGGGCCTCACTCCACCTTGTATCCAAGACCTGTTATGCCCGAGTGCTAGCACCCGTTTTACCAGAAGATCATAACATCAGCCTCTCCAAGTCCCCCAATGCCGGACTTCTCAGGGACAAAGATCATTTGCCTATCGTGCCCCCAGCTGGCTAAATGCCCTCAGCACTCCTATTACTGCCTCCACCTCTCTAGGTACTTTCAAATCAAGGCTGTACTCTCACCTTGCCACCTCCAGCTCCTGTGACTGCCCTGATTAAACCTCCTATTTTTCTCACTACCCACCCTGTTCCGTTATTTGACAAAGACATGTTTGGGAAACCATTTCTCCTGCTATTGTCTGCTCCCCACACCTTTCACTTACCCCCTCTGTTCTGGACTTTTTCCCTATTTGATTCTCCTAATCTGGCGTGACCTCTTTCTTGTAATAATAATGTGATTATTGATGTCTCATGTCCTTTTGCACAAATGTTTTGATATGTATTTGTATATGTTTTATCGCTCTTGACACAGCACAAATTGTTGTGTTATCTATGTAACCTTTTTTTTTTTGTACTGTACCTAATTGACGTGGAACCTTTGTAAAAGAGCCTCTGGCTCAAAGATAGTAATTCCTAGAACAATAAACAAACAAACAAACATTGTCATTTTCTTAATCTGTCCCGAACAGTGATTTCCCACAGTGACTGCTCTATTCTGCACCAGAAGTGCGAAAACACATTTTGGCCAGGATGGGAAAAATGGCAGCTGTACTGTTCATAAGAAGGTCTGGGAAAATGGCAATGTTGCAAATCTGGAGTGAAAATATTAAAAATTCACCAAGTTACAAGCGTGCATGCCAACTGCACAATGCACGCTCGTAACACAGTCATTTAATGGAGTATCGTTACCAAATTTTCAACATAGGCATTTTAGGACCTCTACTCATGAACAGTGTCACTGTCATTTTCTTAATCTGTCCTGAACACTGATTTCCCACAGCGACCGCGCTATTCTGCACCGGAAGAGCAAAAACACATTTTGGCCAGGATGTGAACAATGACAGCTGTACTGCTCACAAGGAGGTGTGACAAAATGGCAATGTTGAAAATCTGGCATGAAAATATTGTATATTCGCAAAGTTACGAGCGTACATAGCAACTGCGCAATGCATGCTTGTAAAACAGTCAGTTTTTGGATTTTTTCCAGCAAATTTGCAACATAAGCTTTTTGAGAGCCCACCTCATGAACACTGGCACTGTCATTTTGTTAATCGGCCCCGAAGGATGATTCTGCACAGTAACCACGAAACCACCTTTCGGGGCTGGTTAATGCCATGACAGTTCAAGAATTCATGAGGAGGGGTCCCAAAAACCCCATGTTGAAAATTTGGTGAAAAAATTCCCAAAATGCCCGAGATATGCACTAAAGTTGAAAAAGCCCTATTCATTACATTATACAGCTTACTGGCATTTCCTCAGTTTGCGGTCAGCTTTGAAGAGTGCAGAAGTGTTCCCGGTCCAGCGAAGATCGTGCACCATGCTCAGAGGTAAGTATGGGGTGAGGGGGTAATGGGGGAGCTGGGTGTGCAGTGGGTGGGTGAGGGTTGTGAAGGGTGCGGGGAGACTCTGAGGGACCGTTCCTTTCTTTCAGGTACAAGAAACGTTGCTGGGCACTTTCCACATTCAGGGGCATGGGGCACGCTGGGGTGCTCCCAGCGTGCTGCCACTAGATAGGCGGAGAGACAGCTGTAGCCGACAGGATTGGGCACCCGTCAACAAACAACAAAGGGGGATTTATTTCTGCTGACGGGGATTGGGCACCCCGTCGGCAAACAACAAAAGGGATTCTTTCTGCCACGGGATTGGCACCGCCGGCAAACAACAAAAGGGGATTTATTTCGCCAACGGGACCGGGGCACCCCGCCGGCAAACAACAAAAGGGGATTCCTTTCTGCCGACGGGGAGTGGGTTCCCCGTCTGAAAATAAACATTGGGGGTACATATTGTTTGTGAATATGGCGGCGTGGCAGTCGCCATGTTCACAAACAATACCACGGATGCTACATCCCGCCCCGTAATGATGGATCGCCTCCCTCATTGCAGCGGATGGCTGACGCTGCAATGACGAGGGGCCCCTGATTGCAGTGGCTAATTTGTTTTAATTTGTGGCACTGCTGGCTGAACTAGTGTCAGCAGCAGTGTGCCGGCATTGGGGGCGGAGACAAGCCTTTGCAGGCTGTGGGGGCATTGGGCACAACAGTGCCATGCCTCCACAATCTGCTTCTGCAGAAACCTGCCGCAACATGTTTCTTGAGCATGCGCGCAATCAACATAACTATATTCATACATGCCAATCTGTTTCACTCCTATAATTATTGGCTTTTCTTAAAAGCCCTACAATACCTTTTTTGGCAGCTCAACAGCTTGTTTTTAAACCCCGCACATATTTATTTATTATGCTGTATTTTACTACATAGTTTCTATTGGTGCTGCAGCAATTTAATCACACAATAATCACGCTATGTCATTGCATTAAAAAAACATTTAAATGCGCTGTTGCACTTTACTTCATTCTTCAAGTATATTTAAAGGCATGGATGCACTTTATTGAAAACCAGGCATGAAATGCCATGTAAGCACCTTAATTGTTTTCGATGCCAGCTGGCAGGCTGGACCTGAACATGATGCTAAAGGGGAATGGTGATGAGGAATGGATGTAGGGAATAGGGGAATAGGAAAAATTAGGCAATAGGAAAGAGACATGTAGAGCGGGAAAAAAGACCCATGTAGATGGCCAACCTACACCAGGGCTAGAAAGAGGTAAAGAATAGGGCAAAAAGATAGTGTTGTGCAACAGATTTAAAGTGAGAAGAAAAAGAATATAGTAAAGACATCCCTCCACCAGGGTCTAGGAACTAGCGGAATGCAAAACTATCAGAGTCCTTTTCTTCAGTAGTAGCATCCAGCTTAACCCTTCCAATCTAAAATTCCATCTTGGGGACATATCAAAAGAAATGCCCTACTTATAAGGTGGTCCTGCATCATATGCTGCAGCACGGTACACACTGCTGTAATTTCCATACATCAGCACTGGAATTTGCCATATAGCAGTAGCACAGTCACAAACTGTACCGGGAAATTAAGCAAGCAGTTGCTGATTAAAAGAAACATGATTTTTTGTTATCAGCCAGTAGCAGTACAATCCCCCCCCATTCATAAGGGGTCCTGCGTTATGTGTCACAGCATGCTGCAGGGTTGCAGTTCCTGTGTATCAGTATTGAAATTCATCATATAGAAGTAGCACCTTCTGAAATTGTACTGGGAAATTGTGTTAGCAAGTGTGCTAGGAATTGTGCTAGCAGCTGTACATTAAAAGGAAGAGTATTTATTTTTTGTATGTGATCAACCAGTAGTAGTAAAAGCCCCCCTACTTATAAGGGGGCACAAAGGGGCTTGCACCATGTGCAGCAACACAGTATGCATCCAGTGCTCTAATTCCCAAGGGTCTGCACTGAATTTTGTTGTATAGCAGTAATGCTAGTCAAAACTGTACAGGAAAACTATGCTAGAAGCTGCATATTTAAAGGAAAACAGTATGTTTTATCAGCTAGTAGCAAAACAAGCACACTAATCAAGCAGAGGTCCTGCAACATGTGCAGCTGCACATTACTCAGGCAGTGCTGTCATTCCAAGGCATCAGTAATGAAATTCACTATACAGCAGTAATGCCAGCACAAACAGTGTCAAAAATTACCCTAGCAGCTGTGTATTAAAAGAAAAATGTTTTTTTTTTCTCAAGATCAACCAGTGGCACTACAAGTGTTCTATTCAAGAGGGGTCCCGCAATCATATGCAGCAATGCAGTACACATGCAGTGCTGTCATTCCTTGCTATCCACATGAAAATTTGCCATATATGGGATGCTCAATCCTCCTTCCCCCAGCTGGCTGACTGTGATCCAAGCTTGTTCCCAAACTCAGGTCTCCAGTATGAGAGAGGTGAGGTACAAGGCACCGCAACCATATGTACCACCACGCCGGCAACTGAATCACTTCTTCAATTAGTTAGCCTAAATTAAGTTCACCCTTCAGGAGGTGGACAGTTATCTGTGGACCATTAAGTCAGCACTGGATGCCCTGACTAGATGGATCAGTGATGCCAAGACTCACATAAGCTCAATCAAAAGCAGCACCATGATGACGCTGACCTGTTGGAGCTATACAAGAGAAAGTGAACAAACTCAAAACTAGAGTAAGGGACAAGGAAGGGAGAAGCTGGAGAAACATCCTGCCCTCTCCTAGGAGGGCAAGAGATACTATATATTTAGCAATGTAACACCTCTGGTTCAGACAAGCAGATGGCTTATAAAGCCATCAAGACTTACATGCCGCATGAATAAAATGGTGCATGTTATATGCAGCACACCTGGTGGTCACCTCAAATTCAGGCACATATGAGTTCACCAACGTGAAAATTGCTCAGTGGAAACTGGTAACATTTTCCCTTCAGCCTTTCCTAATGTTCCTCCAGTTACAAATCTAACTCCACCTCAGTGTCAAAGCAACCAGAAAAAGTGACATTAGCTTCCCTAACTGAAATAATGAATCTCTTTGTTGTGTAAATGTTAATGAGACCTTTGAACTTAATAACATGTCAATGTAATGCACGGCAATATTTTACAAGCTCAAGTGAGCGACTTGTCTTTCACGATTTTTCTAAGACTGGAGTGCCTTACAACTTGATCAAGAAGCTGCAGACCATCCATTCAGAGAAAACAACAAGGCGGCTATGACAGACTACAAACAACACCTTCCTCAGGAACGAAGTACTTATTTTCCCATCTCAACTACTCTACTCTGTATGACTGTGACAGTTGACAGTTTGACAGCACTTGTCAAGCTGTTATCAAAGGAAAAGCTGATGACTCCCCCCTACCATCATGTTGCTATACACAGCATCTTGAAGACAGCATGCTGACACCTCCCCCAAGTAATGTTCCCGACAGCAAAATGTAAGATGATGCTCTTCAGCAAACTTTCAAGAAAGAATCAATGGTCAGTTTGTGATGGCAAAAAAATGCTACTCTTTCTTGTAAGCCAACTGCCTGTCGTTGAATGTAACCCCCAACCTAAGAGACCAACCTAAGAGTCCAAGAACATGGCTGAACACAGAAACTGACCATGGATGAAATGGTCCCAGCCGTGCACCACCAAGTCACAGTTAATAATGCAGGTGGCTGGACAGAATTCCAAGGTGCTGCAACAGAGGTCAGCATTCTTTCTTGTCACCTCAGGCAAAGAGGGACACTGTATGCCAATGGCTGCCCCTGCTGGTATACTGTTTAGTGCTGTAACTCCCAAGTCCCAGACACTTAGCTTGACTGTGGGATACTTTGTGGGAAGAAGGCAATGTTAACTACAAAATTAAATGTGCTACATTAGTGAAACACATGCAACTGTTTACACTGTATACCAGGTGGGGATTCCAGGAAGCTTGGGTTGCAAAACTGAAAATGGGGGCCGGGGATTATTTACTCACACAGTTAGCCAACTGTCAGCTTTATGACAGAGGTAGATGAGGGAGGGGAATATAATATTGCACAAACTTTGGGATACTTGTTAAAGCCTATTGTGTAGTTAAGGGATTAGACCACCCTCACAGCAGTTGCCAGATTGCGGGACTAATTTAGTAAGGTCCTGTGGAGTAAATCCCTTACCAGAGCTGAATACAAATTAAGTGAAATTTTAGTCTCCAGAATATATTCTGAATACAGGTTTATGATTTCTTCTCTGGATCTTTGTATTCATGACTCTAGAATTCAGAATGTCTACAACAGCTGACTAGTAATGACAACAGGTTTCATGTTTCTAGTATTCAAAATGATACATTTAAATACAACTGAGATTTTGCTTCTGAGTTACTTTATACAGAACAGATCCTTTATGATCTTACAGGGACACTGTTGACTGTTTTTTGTTTCTTAAATTTAGGGATCAGATTTCCCTTCTAAACATGGAAACATATAAGTTGTCAGCAGATAAAGACCCCTTGGCTCCATCCAGTCTGCCCATTTTCCCTGCTTACTATGCCACTGTAGCCCCTACCAGAGCTCCACTTGTTCCCACCCCTCATGTTACTTCCAAGATCCCCCTGTATTGGTCCCATTCCTGCTTCTTCATGCTGTCTGTTGACTGCAAGCATAAGCAGATTGAAGTACTGTGCTTGCTGCCTTCACAGTGACGTTTGTTCTTATTTTTATGTTTGCTTGCATGCATGTGCAAGAAACATAGTGTCACCATATGAGTTTTCGTAGGTGTGCCTCCCCCACTTCTAATGCCCTGCTCCCTTTTGCAGACACAGCTGCACCACACCAATGAACATCGGAGCTGTCTATGACAGCTGTTCAGATGCAGTGGCGTACAGTTAAAAGCAAAAAACCACTGCAATCAGTGGTGGTAATGTGTAGGCAATTTGCATACTGCCGTCGGCAGATAATTCACATACTGCTGTCAGCAGTATGCAAAGTGTCTACACTCTGCCATTGCATCCGTATAGCTATCATAGACAGCTCCCTTTATTTCTACCCAAGTAGCATGCTGGGAGGCCACCCCAGCGTGCTCATGCGCCCCCCACTGCACATGGTATGACTGATAGGGGGGCCCAATCCCCTGTCGCCTTCACTGCTCCCCAACAGACTTCCTCTGCCATGCTGGGAGCTCACCCCAGTGTGGCAAAAGTCTGTACACCGACTGGAGGTGCACAATCCCCCATTGGCTCTACTGTATTGTTTGTAACCCCCCAAACTAGAGTTCCAAGTGCCACGCTGGGAGCCTACCCCAGCATGGCAGAAGTCCTTATGGCCGATGAGGGTGTCCAATCCCCCATCGGCTCCACTTGCTCCACCCTAAAAAAAAACTTCCAGCTGCCACGCTGGGAGCCCACCCCAGTGTGGTAAAAGTCCCAAGTAGTCTAAACAAACAGAAACACCTGTAAAAAAAAAGTCCCTCGTTGACTGTATCGCCCCTTCCCCCAACCCACACCCACCCTCTTCACACTCACCTCCCCACACCCCCCACACCCAATACTTACCTCCGGAGGCCAGCGTGATGATCTTCAGTGGACCAGGAACACATCTGCACTCTTCAAAGTCAACCGTGAATTGAAGAAATGCTGGTAAGCTGCATAATGCAATAAATGGGTTTTTTTCAACTTTGGTGCATGTCTCAGCCATTTTTGGGAATTTTTTCACCAAATATTCAACATGGGGTTCTTGAGGACCCACATCATGAATGAAGTCACTGTCATTTTGTTATTCAGTCCTGAAAGGTTATTTTGTAGTCACAGCGTGGAACCACCTTCTGGGACAGAGTAATGAAACAACAGTGTCACAGTTCATGAGGTAGGCCCCCAAAAACCCTATGTTGAAAATTTGGTGAAAGAATTCCCAAAAATGACTGTTTTACAAGTGTATGTTGCGCAGTTCCTATGCACACTCGTAACTTTGAGAATTTTTTATATTTTCAGACCAGATTTTCAACATTGCCATTTTACCACACCTCCTTATGAACAGTATAGCTGCCATTTTTCATATCATGCCCAAAATGTGTTTTCGCACATGTAGAGCACATTAGCGCAGTCAGTGTGCGAAATCAATGTTCGGGACACATTAAGAAAATCACAGCGACACTGGTCATGAGCAGAGGTGGTACAATGGCTATGTTGAAAATTTGGTGACAAAAGTCCATAAAATTACTCTGTCAGGAGGTTGTATTGCTCAATTTCCACGCACCCTCTTAAGTTCACAAATTTGTAATATTTTCAGTTCAGATTTTCTACATTGACATTTTCCACACCTCCTTATGAACAGTACAGCTGTCATTTTTCAAACCCTGGTGAAAATGTGTTTTCGCACTTCCAGTGCAGAATAGCGTGGTCACTGTGGGAATTTAGTATTCAGGATAGATTACAAAAATCACAGTGACACTGTTCATGAGCGGAGGTACAAAAATGCCTATGTTGAAGATCTGCTGTAAAAAATCCCCAAACTACTTACATTACAGATGTACGTTGCGCAGTTCCTATGCACGCTCATGACTTCATCAGGTTTTGTATATGTTCACTCCAGATTTTCAACAATGCCATTTTTTACACTTCTTCATGAACAGTACACCTGTCACTTTTCACATCCTGTTCGAAATTTTTTTTTGCACCTGTGGTGCCAAATGGCACAGTCGCTGTGCAAAATCACCTTTCACGTAACAAACTGATAGTGTCACTGTTCATGCGGTGGGGTCACAAAAAACCCATGTGGAAAACTTGGAGTAAAAATATTAAGAAACTCCCAGGACATTAGGGTTTTCAACCATAATGCCTTACTTTGTAGGGACTGACAGGCATCAGGGGTGTGACCTGGGGTTGTTGACAGTAATGCTCATGCCATTTCACCCCCACCCAGCAGCTAGTGACAGGCATCAAGGTGTGCCTTGGACCCTTTGCCCCCAAAGTTCACCCTATTCTCCTAAACTGTGCCCATTTCAGCATATTTCCTTATGAAATGAGGTGAATGTAAAGGCAAAACACCCCAAGGCACACCTCGACACTTGTCGGTGTCCGAAGGGTAGGGTGAGGTGAAATGTTGTGATCGTCATGTGTGATGACCCAAAGGCACACCCCTATGCCTGTCCATCTCTGCAGAGTGAGGATGGAGTTGGCATCAGTTCAATACTTCAATGCCATTCCTATACTGCATCTGTCTAACTCCTGTACTTCCACTGCGAATGCCAGCAAGCAAACATTCGGCATTGGCAAATGCTTGTTTCATGCCGCAACTTGAAATATCTTACATGACTGTGTGCCCGATGTGTCTGATGAGTGAGTGTGTTATTGGGAGCAGTGTGGGTAGGGTCTGTAACCTGACACTTTCCTTCTGTTTTCCTGTGAGATGCACTGTTTCTATAATATATAATGTGCCTGATCCATAAAATCAAAGAGAAAGTTTTGTTGGAAATACAGTTTTTGTTACTGCTCCATTCACTTGTCAAATATAGAACTCCTGTAAGTGTGAGTCCTGTGCTTTCATCTGATTAAAGAGAATATTTTCTTTTTGACTACAGGGTTTCTTTGGACTTTGGATGGGACCAGCTTAACCTTGCTACATTTTAAAATAATGTCTATTCAGTCACTCTTATCCACTGGAGTGTTTGTTATCAGTTGTCCTGGGTGAGACTAGAGGGGAAGGTCATGACCAGTCAAATTGAAGAGCTAGTTGGAGCTTTTCTAACATGCTGGGTATCAGAAAATTGACGGGGGGGGGGCGGTATGCATAAAAGTAGAATATTGGCACACCATTTACCAACATTCTGAGATGCTGGCATGTCTGAAAAGGTGGGAGTGGTGGTATTGAAATGATGGTGTTTCATGTGATTATGCCTCTAAATTATTATGATGATTTTTAGAGGGGCACAGTAGCACCCCTATAGTTAGGGTGAAGTAGGGGTGCTTAACATTAAATCCCTAAATTTGTTCCTTAATAGCTTCACCCTTGTTCAGCAGAATTGCACAAACGTTTGGAAGTGTGGTCTGGGGGGCAAGGTCTCTTGATCTTGTAAGTCTCGTTCCAGAAAGATGTGTGGATTCCAAGATCCGAATGATGCAATTTTAGGATAACTTTTTTTTTTGTCATCTACAGCCCAGCCAGTTTGGAATTTGTCTTAGAATTTTCAGGATAGAAAGGGCTTGCCCTACAATGGCACCTTTCATTGGTTTGGTGAAAATATATTAATCTATTCCAGAGTTACAAGGATATGAAATTTCTGTTCTAAGCATGCTTATTAGGGTCTTTCAGATAGCTGTTTTAAATGAAAGAAGAATTTCGGGCTCACAAAGAAGAATCTTCTGTCATGAGCCATAATTCTTCTTTTATGATGAAAAGAATTTTCATCTGTATGGCAGCCATCTTGTTTCTGTTTCAAAAGAAAAATTGAAAACCCATAAAAATGATGCTCTTGACTAAAACAAGCACATGAATCTAGTTAAACCTATTCCTTATCCCTCTCTTCTCCTCCTGCCACCCACCACATTCCACTCCTCCTCCTCCCTTCCCCATTCTCTCCCCTCCTTTGCTGCCTGGTCCTGTCCCCCTTGTAGGGTTATCTGTTATCCTAAAGGGGTATAGATCCTGGCTCCCTCTCTTCTATCCCTTTTCCTTTCCCCCCACTTTTTTTTATTATGCTTTTTGCCACTGCCAGCCTGCCCAGTGCATCCACCCAGTCACTGACACCTGCTTCCACTCCCACATTAGCCTTGACTCCTTGATACCCCCTGACTTACCCCCTAGGGCAGGGTTGTGGCACCATACCCCCACAGTGCGCAGATGATGAGATAGATCAAGAGGCTGGCCTGGGAACTGATAGAAGCCTAGGTGAGCTTCATTTAAGGTGGCAGGCAGCATCTTTTTTCCCCAGTATGTGGGGGTGGGGACATGCAATGATGTCCAGCATTGCCCCACCCCCTGAGCTACATTGGTGTCAGCATGATCGGTACACCCAACCTCTGCTAGGTGTCTGTATCGCACTGAGCACTCCACTCCCCCAGAGAAGGAGAGCAGTCATCGGATGCTCAATTCTTCTCTCCGGCCAATCCTCCAGCTTCCTTGGTTTGTTCCTGAACCCAGATCACTGGCATCGCAGGTAGGCAACCTGCCCCTGCACCAGCAGGCTGATTTCCCCCCAACTTTCTAATCCTGAACCCTCTCTGCATCCTGAAGGGGTATAGATTGTCTCTCTCTCTCTCTCTCTTTCCACCTCCTTCCCCCACTTTCAAATCCATCACTGCCCACCTCCCTTCTTCCCATCCTCTCCTCCCTCCTGTTCCTCTGCCCTCTCTTCTACTTCCCACTCCCTTTCCCTCCCCTCCATTTCTGCCTGGTCCTGTCCCCCTTGCAGGGTTCTCAGTCTCCTCAAGGGGTTAGATCTTGGCTGTCCCTCTGTCTCCCTCTTCCATTCCCCACCTTCTACCCCTCACCTGTCCACTTCCCCACTCACACAGAGGTTCTTTGTCTTTTAAATTGTTTTTTGTTTTAATTGGGTTCACCACAACATAACCCAGATAGACCATCTTAGGGTAGCTGGTTCATTCCACTGGGGTGTCAAACAGACGAGGCATACTGATGAGTCCTGGTAGGACGAAACACGTGTCTGTGTCTTCTGTTGGCACCCTTTGCAAACTGTGTGAGAGGCCTTTTGGCACCATACATTTCTGCTTAAAGTTGAACCAGCATAATATTCTGTGGTGATTTGCATATGCAGCCCATGATGCTTTGCATTGTGGGGGCATGTGTGATTTTGCACTTCCCACTTGTCTTATAACTGCCCTCCCTTGGCTATACAATAGCACTTTGAATCACATGCTCAGCCTACTACTTCTAGCACTTCAAATGTGTTATCCATCTTCTAACCTTTACCCTATTGGATCACCTGCTTGTGGGTTGTTGCAATGTACGTTATATCCAAACATGGTTTTGTTTACCCTGGCCAGTTGTTCTGGATTATTTCTGCTCTGTAATTGTACTCTGTTTTGTTTTAATAATTGTACTTGTATTGCTCTGTTATTCATATGTGTTTGCCTGTACTCCCAATTCTTGTTCTCCCCCCCCAATCCCCACCCAGAACGCTTCTGGAAACTAGCTGTTTACAGCTCATGTTGTCTTTCCTGATGAAACATTTTCCAAATAAATAAATAAATAAATTAAATGGCACCCATTTAGCTCCATTCTGTAGTTTGTTTTGCAAAAATGGCCCCAAAAGCCAGCCTGGTGGCACTGAGAGTTGAGGCACTGGATGCCTTACCTCACATTATGCAGGTGACCTGAGTTTGGGAATGACCTCAGGTCATCGGGGTGCTGGTGTGGGGTGGAGCAGGACTGAGTGGAGTGGGCAGGCTGCTCTCCTCTCCTGGGGGTGGGTTGTTGCCCTCCTATAGTTCCGCTCCCACTGGGTGAAGGTCCAGTGGGATATCGTAGGCGGAGAAGGCTGCAAGGACAGGAGGGTGGAAGGGTCTGAGCTGGCACCACAGTGTGCGTGTATGCCTCCACATGCACGTACAGCCATGTGCTGGGGCCTTGGGTGGGGAAAGTGGGACCTACAAAGAAAAAAAACATTAAAAAAATATATAAAAAAATGGCCCCAAAATATGGTTTGGGGACATCCCCAAAATCCTTACCAATGCTTGTTTTGAGAGACAAAATTCTTGTTGCATGAGTCTCACGAAAGTGGATTTCCATCTTACAAATGAAGAATCTCGGCTCACGAAAGAAGATGATATACTTAGTTTTTTTTCCCATTGTTCTTTTGTTAGCCAACTCTTATCTTTCATGGTCATGAAAGAACTCACAAAAGAAGAATATTGGCTCACAAAACAAATATGAAAGAAAAACCTAAGTTCATCATCTTTTTTAATAAGCCAAGATTCTTCTTTCGTGAGTTCGATGAGGTGTCAATAGAGAGAAGGGCAGGGGTAAATGGAGAAAGTGACAAAGGCAAGAAGGACAGGGATGGGGCTAAAAGGAGTAAGGCCATCAGGAAATGGAGGGTAATGAGTACCAATGCCCATAGTCTGGGCAACAAGCTCCCTGTGCTGGTGGCCTTGATGGAAGAGAGATGCCTGGATATCATAGCAGTCACAGAAACATGGTACACAGAGAACCATGACTGGGATGTTAACATACCAAGGTACATAACCTACAGGAGAGACAGGCAGGGGAGAAGAGGGGGGTCTCTATGTAAAGGAAGGGATAAAAGCAACTGAACAAAAGAGTAAACAGGGAGGAGAGGAGGCACTGTGGGTCACCTTGGAGACTGGAAAGGGCACCACAATCCACACAGGGGTTGTGTACAGACCTCCATGTCAGGGGGAGGGAATGGACAAGGATATGACAGAAGGCATTCTTAGAATGGCAGAGAAAGGAGAGATACTGTTGATGGGAGACCTGAATATGCCAGATGTTAACTGGAACACATTTGCTGCAGCGACATTAAAGAGCAGGGCCATTCTTGATGCCCTACAGGTGGCAGGCCTCAGACAGCTAGTTTCAGAACCCACTCATGAGGGAGCAATCTTAGACCTTGTACTCTCAAATGGGGCAGTGAGAGGATCTCAGATCTAGAAGTGGGTTGCCATCTGGGAACAAGTGACCATCAAACAGTGTGGTTCACGTTAAACTCAGCTACAGAGTCAAGCCATACAAAAGTGAGGGTACTGGACTTCAGGAGGGCTGACTTTGGCAAGATGGGAGAGTGCCTCAGAAAAGCACTAGTAAACAGGCTAGAAGGAGGTGTGGAGCAACAATGGGGAATCATCAAAACTGCCATCACAGAGGCAACAAGCCTTTGTGTGAAGCAAATAAACAAATCAGCAATAGCAAGACATTTGATACAGTCCCACACAAAAGATTAATACACAAGTTAGCCAGCCTTGGAGTGGGTCCCAAGGTGGTAGCCTGGATAAAAAATTGGCTAGACAACAGGTCGCAAAGGGTAGTAGTAAATGGAGTACACAGTGAAGAAAGGAGAGTTACTAGCGGGGTACCGCAGGGTTCAGTACTGGGACAGGTCCTTTTTAATGTCTTTATAAGTGACACTGCAGAGGAACTGGAAGGAAAAGTATGTCTTTGCAGACAACACAAAGATCTGCAACAGGGTTGATACACAAGATGGAGTGGAAAGGATGAGAAGGGACTTGGCAAGGTTGGAGGAATGGTCAAATGTATGGCAGCTCAGATTCAATGCAAAGAAGTGCAAGGTAATGTACATGGGAAACAAAACCAAAGGAAGGTACACAATGGGGGTGAGATACTGACAACAGCAAAATGGAAAGGGACCTGGGGTAATTATATCAGATGACCTAAAGGTGGGCATGCAATGTGAGAAGGCAGTAAGGAAGGTGGGGGATACTGGGATGCATAGGAAGAGGCATCAATAGTAGAAAACAGGAAGTTGTTATCCCTCTGTACAGACAGTTGGTGAGACCCCATCTGGAGTACTGTGCAGTTCTGGAGACCCCATCTCCACAAAGACATAGACAGAGTGGAGGCTGTCCAGAGGAGGGCAACCAAAATGGTGCACGGTCTGCACCAGAAGACATACGAAGAAAGACTAATGGAGCTTAATATGTATACCCTTGAGGAAAGAAGGGAGAAAGTGGACATGATAGAAACTTTCAAGTACCTCAAGGGAATCAACAAAGTCCAAGAGGGTAGCATCTTTCAGAAAAAGAGATGTGCAAGAACAAGGGGCACAATTTGAAGACAGAGGGAGGACGGCTCAGAGGTAATGTGAGAAAGTATTTTTTCACAGAGAAGGTTGTGGATGCATGGAACAGCCTCCTGAGGAGGCTGTGGAGTCAAGAACAGTGGAGGAATTCATAATGCATGGGACAGACATAAGGCAGTCCTAGTGGGGGGTAGGAGGAAGTAAGCTGTTGGTTAACCAGGATCTGCAGCTTATCTGTTACGTAGGAAAATGGGCAGACTAGGTGGGCCAAGCGGTCCTTACCTGCCCAAATTCTATATTTCTATATTTCTATGAAAAAAGCCACTATGGTTCTCAAAAGAGATGGCTGTGAAAGTCAGGAAGAAAAGATAGCATTCCAGAAGTATAAGGAAACACAGAAAGAGCAGGAGGGAAGTCAGAATAGCAAAGGCCCAAACTGAGGAAAAGATAGCCAACTCAGTTAAGAAGGGGGATAAAACCTTTTATAGGTAAATCAGCTAGCATAGAAAGACAAAGGGAGGGATAGTGAGGCTGAATAGAATGAACGGTGGGTGGGCAGAGGGGGACAGTGAAAAAGCAGGGATACTGAATGAATATTTCTGCTCAGTATTCACAAAAGAGGAGGAGGAAGTGCCTAATACAATTAACAGAAGCACTCTTGATAGGGGGGTCGATCCCAGTCCTTTCACAGAAGAAAGGGTTCTGCAAGAACTCCTAAAACTAAAGGTGGACAAAGCAATGGGACCTGATGGAATTCACCCCAGAATTCTAAAAGAATTAAGGGGGGAACTAGAGAAACCACTGGCAACTCTTTTTAATAAATCATGGGAGGATGGTGTGGTACCCGAGGACTGGAGGAAGGCGGATGTGATTCCCCTTCACAAAAGTGGGACCAAGACAGAGGCAGGAAACTACAGACCTGTCAGTCTGACCTCTGTGGTAGGGAAAGTGATGGAGTCACTTCTGAAGGAAAGAATAGTTGAGTACCTAGAGGCCAGTGGGGCACAGGACCCAAGGCAGCATGGGTTCACAGCGGGAAGGTCATGTCAGATGAATCTAATAGATTTCTTTGACTGGGTGACCAAAGTAGTAGACCAGGGAGGGGCTGTGGACATGGCCTACCTAGACTTTAGCAAGGCATTTGACACAGTCCCAAACAAAAGATTAATAGTCAAATTAACCAGCCTGGGAGTGGATCCCAGGGTGGTAGCCTGGGTAAAACATTGACTGGACAACAGGGCACAGAAGATAATTGTAAATGGAGTCCACTCTGAAGAAAGAGAGGTTACTAGTGGGGTACCACAGGGTTCAGTATTGGGTCGAGTCCTTTTTAATGTCTTCATAAGTGACATTGCAGAGGGACTGGAAGGAAAAGTATGCCTCTTTGCAGATGACACAAAGATCTGCAACAGGGTTGATACACAAGGAGGCATGGAAAGGATGAGAAGGGACTTGGCAAGGTTGGAGGAATGGTCAGAAATATGGCAGCTAGGATTCAATGCAAAGAAGTGCAAAATAATGCACCTGGGAAACAAGAACCCAGGGAAAGAATACACAATGGGGGGAGGTAGTAACAACAACAAAAAAGGAAAGGGACCTGGGGGTAATCATATCAGATGACCTTAAGGTTAGCAAGCAATGTGAGAAGGCAGTAGGGAAGGCTGGAGGTACATTGGGATACATAGGGAGAGGCATCAGCAGCAGAAAACAGGAAGTTGTTATCCCTCTGTACAGACAGTTGGTGAGACCTCATCTAGAGTACTGTGTCCAGTTCTGGAGACTCCATCTCCGCAAGGATGTAGACAGGATAGAGGCAGTCCAGAGGAGGGCAACTAAAATGGTGCAGGGTATGCAAGAGAAGCCGTATGAGGAGAGACTAAAGGAGCTTAATATGTATACCCTTGAGGAAAGAAGGGAGAGGGGGGACATGATAGAAACTTTTAAGTACCTCAGTGGAATCAACAAAGTCCAAGAGGGTAACATCTTTCAGAAAAAGAGACGTGCAGGAACAAGGGGACACAATTTAAAGATAGAGGGGGCGGTTCAGGGGCATTGTGAGGAAGTATTATTTTACAGAGAGGGTAGTGGATGCATGGAACAGCCTTCCTGAAGAGGTTGTGCTATCTAAAACTGTGGAAGAATTCAAAAATGCATGGGACAGACATAAGGCAATTCTTGTGGAGGGTAGGAAGAAATAGGCTGTTGGTTAACTAGGATCTGTGGCATCTCCTGTAGGTAAGGAAATGGGAAGACTAGTTGGGCCAAGCGGTCCTTATCTGCCGACAAAGTCTATGTTTCTATGTTTTCTTTCATGATCATGAACAAAGAAGGTCATATCATGAAAGAACAATAGGGAAAAAATTAAGTCCACTGTCTTCCTTCATGAGCCGAGACTCTTGTTTTTTGAGTTCTTTCATGATTCATGAAAGAAGAAAGTTTGGTCACAAAAGAAGAAGGGGTAACTTAGTTTTTTTACAGTTCTTTAGTGAGAACAAATGAAAGAACCATTGTTCTTTTGTGTGAGCTCATGAAACAACTGTCTGTGGACTATCTATCTGTCTGTCTACTTAATTTTTTTTTACATTTAAGCAGATGGGGTGCTTCCCTTCCAGGTTGCCCTCCCCCCATGTTGTTTTATTTTGTTTAAAGAATAAGTAGACTGGGGTGCCCACCTCCAGTACTGCTTCTCTTGCCCCCCTCCCCTCCAGGTTGCAAATACAGCTTCTGAATACATGTGGTGGCACCAGGGTGCCCACCCCATGTCAGCCTGTCTGTCTGTTGGGCTGTCTGTCTATCTATCTATCTATCTATCTATCTATCTATCTATCTATCTATCTATCTAAGCAGACTGGGGTGCCTACCCTCAGTATCCCTTCTCTTCCCCCTTCCCTCCAGATCACCCATCCCCTTCTTATATTTAGTGGCACCAGGATTCTCACCCCCAGTGCTACCACAGATCCTCCTGACACTGGGGGTACTTAATCCCCAGTGTCGACTGCCATCCCCCTACAGTAAAGAAAACTGTCCCTTGTTAATCTTTTTTGTTTTTGAAAAAAACAATTACAGTGGCAAACTGCCCCCCACATTGGCCTCTGTCTGTCTTTCTGTCTATCTAGCTGTATGTCTGTCTCTCTATCTATGTAGAGGTCAGGCTGAGGGAGGGAGGGAGCTTGGCAACTGGTTGATGGTGCCATTGAAGGTGCCAGTAGATTACATGCCCACAGCTGACCTGTAGGGTGGCTGTAGTCCATAGAACAAAAGAAGAAGTGCTTGAATTGGGGCTCAGTTGGAAGGATGCCAGTGCGGATGGAGGAGCAATGGGCTGAGAAAGTTAAGTGGCTGTTTTTTTTATCTGACTACTGAGGGCTGAGTCGTATATTGTTAAATAATTAAATCTGATGCTCGTATGACTATTTTTAGACTGTGGGGGATACTGCAAGGAGGGAGGAAGCTGAAGAGGGTGGGCTGAGGGAGGGAGCTTGGCGACTGGTTCATGAAGCATGAATGTGGTGTCTGTGACTAACTGACATCAGAGGATGGCAGGCCACACTGATCAGAGCACAGTAGGTGAGTACACAATGGAAATAGGAGACAGAGTCTGGTAAAGCATAGTGGGGACTACGTATGTCTGGCTAGCACAAGGGACTACATATGTCTATCTAGTACAGGAGAGGGAGCCAGCAGGAAAAGGGGATTGCAGCAAAACCCTATCTATGGTCAGCTGATTTGTGAGATAAGAATAATGAACATAGTGGGGGCTATGTAAGTTAGTCTATCCAACAAGGGGAAGCAGTCAGTAGGAAAAGAGGATTGCTGGGACTAGGTCACAACTGCATCTGAAGAATGGTGTGGTCAAAAAGCATGCAGCACAGACACCAGAAAACAGGTGCAGACAAAAAACATGCTAATATAAATAAACCAACTCTGAAACAGTTTGAAACCACACACGCTGTAATGTCAGTGTGGTTTTTGACTGCACCGTTCTTCCAACGTGGTTGTCATTGGATACCTTGCAGCAAAACCCCATCTATGATCAGCTTATTTGTGGAAATAATAACAGGAAGCAACACAGTAACATAATTAGGTGTGCATGGACTAACCAGGGAGGATTTGGGAACCTAGGAATGGGCACATACAACAGGACAGCTGGGATGCATTTAGGAGGAGGTGTTAAGGAAGATATAGGGCACAGGGTGTGAAAGGGAGGGTGGTCAGCTGCGATGGATAGGGGCAGCAGTCTTTCTGGGAACAATGTGGAGAACAGGGGGCTTTCTAGTATGCAGAAACCTTGGCAACTTAGGAAAGAGATAAGGTGGCTGAGATGGTAGTCAGATAGTGGGGGAAAGAGGCTGGGGGAAGAACAGTGGTTGAAGGGGCAAGCAAGGGGTGCTTCTGGCCAAATGGATGGAAAGCACAGTATTGAAACAGGGAGCATGCCAAAGTGTCCAGGGACATCTACTCCTCAAGGAACCTTCTGAACTAGAGCAGGAGTTTGGCAGGAGACAAGGAGAAAAAGTAGATGGGTAAAGGAATCAGTGTAAGGAGGAAGGGGAAAAGAATGGGGAGGGAGAACAGAGGTATTTCCTGATACGGGGGGGCACCACTTTGAACAGGCATGCAGTACTGGCCAGTTTGGAGGGACGGGGGCAGGTGGGGAGGTAGAGGATTGAGAAAGCATAGAGTCCAAAGAGAGAGTGGGAAGAGGGGGAGAGGGGAAGGATGAGGGTGGAGAGCAGGAATGAGCAGAAGGATGGCCACATGGGGGTTGAGAGGGGTAGCTCATGTGGGTTGTCTGTAGGGATGGAGGAAGGGCCAAAGAGAGGTGCAACACAGGGGAGATGCAGGGGACAGGGGAAGCTCGACATGTGGGAAGGGAGGGGTCTCAGAGAGAAATGAAAGTAACAAAGGGACTTGTGCAGCAGGGAAGGCAGAATGTGTGGTGGGGGCAGGAAAAAGGTGGGAGGGTCATATCCTGGGATATTATATAGTGAAGGGTGTGAGACGGTGAGGTATGGGGGCAAAGGCTAACCATAGGTGGGTGGAGTGTATACTAGGCATAATGGCTGGGAGGATGGGGACTTTTATAACTAAGTGTGTAGGACCAGATCATGAAAAACCTCACATTATAGTACACCTGGGTATAAATGACATTGCAGAGTGTGGCGTAGAGGTGGTGAAGGAGAGGTTTAGGGAGGTAGAGAAAATCTGCAGTGAAGCAGGAAGGTCAGTAGCCTTCTCTGAAGTGTTCCAGGTCCCTAGGGCTCATACTGATAACTTTAAATATCTTGGTGTCACCTTTTACCCCTCCCTCTCCTTCTCTGAGCACATTAACTCTGGTTCAAAGGATACACCAAAAACTGTGAGCAGCGTACAGATCAGGCACTGCCTCACCCCAGAGGCTTGGCTTTCCGTTGTCCAGGGAAACCAACTCCCCATGCTTTACTATTGTTCCACCATCTATGCCAGGTCATCCTCTTCCCTCACAGCCAAACTCTCCACTGCCTACAATAGTGCCTGTCACTTCACCTTACTGGCCCCTTTTTCCACTCACCACTGTGTCCTCTATCAGTCGATGGGGTGGCTCCAAATCCAAGGCCGCTTTGACTTCTCTCTTTGCTGCTTGATTGATAAGGCTGTCCAAATCGGCCAAGAGTCCCCTCTCACAGCCCTTTTCAAAGTCAAAACCCACCACCACTGCCTTCACTCAAATACTAGCCCACTACATGTTCCCAGGGTATCTACCAACATGGGAGGGAGAGCCAAGTCTGCTGCAGCCCCCTCGCTATGGAATAACCTTCCAGCTGAGCTTCGCTCCCTGAATACTCACTGCCTGTTCAAATCCAGACTCAAAGCCCAGCTCCTCACTGAGTCATTCTGCAGGTGCTTTGCTGGGTAGCACCCCTCAGTCAGCCATGTCTTCTAGACACTTTGTATTCTTTAACTACTACACTGTTTAATGTATATTTACCTGTGTATCTAAGTTCCTTATCTAATGTTGCTATGGTCCATTTGTTTGTATTTCTCCAGTATTTACTATGTCTTCACTGTAACTACCCTATGCTCTTAATGCTCTATTGTATATTGCATTTTGAGTACTCTATTGTATTTTGCTTTTGTTGCCTCCTGTGTCATTGTCATGGCCCAGGTTGTGCCTGAAAATGGACCCTGGGATCAGTGTACCTATCTGGTTATCAAAGTCATAAATAAAGAAATAAATAAATACTGTAAGAAAACAGAGAATTGAAGAATTTAATAGTGGGTTAAGGGGGTGGTGTGAGTCAAATGGGTTCAGGTTGGTACAGGGTTTGGGTGGGACTTGGGATAATAAGGACCTATATGCACCAAATAGACTACATTTAAGTAGAAAAGGCTCTAGGGTCTTAATGGAAAAGCTGGAGGATTACTTGACAACAAACCTTAATTTAAACTGATGGAGGGGGCAATAGAATGTGCTGCAACTGCAGTCACCTGGTGCAGCAAACTGACGGGCTGCCCCCCATTAAGTCATCAGAAGGAAATAATAGTGAAAAGCAGGGGTGAGAGAGAGGGGATAGGGGAGATGAAAAGGGCGTATCAGTGGTAATGGTGTACAGATGTCAAGGTGGAAGGTGGTGTCATTAAATACAAGATGCCTGGCAAAAAAGATGTTGGATCTTCATACACTAATGGCTGAGACAGAGGTGGACATACCAGCCATTTCAGAGACAAGGGCAACCCAAAACCATGAATGGGACCTTGTGATCCCTGGGTATTTACGGGAAGGACAGAGAGATGAGAAGAGGGGGAGGAATAGCTTTTTTTTGTAAGAGAAGAGATCACATGCACCTAGGAGGAGGAGGCTGAGGGTAAACCTGAAGACTTGTGGGTTCAGCTTTAGACCATCAAGGGGAAAAAGGTTAGAATGGGGGTGGTATACAGACCACCTTCACAGTATGAGGAGTTGAACAGATCATTGGGGGAGCAGATTAGAATGATATTTAGTAGAAGAAACATAGTCATAGCAGGTGATGTTAACCTAACTGGAGTGGACTGGAGGACCCCAGCTACCTCCTGCTCCAGGGAACAGATCCTTCTGGAGGCTGTCCAGGATAGTTTCCTGGTGCAGGGAGTCATGGAGCCTACCAGGGATAGTGCCGTACTGGACCTAGTACTGTCCAGTCATGATTATGTCAAGGAAATAAAGGTGGAGGGCCCTTTTGCAGGCAGTGACCACCACACAGTGTGATTCTACCTAAATCTGGGCAAAGGAATAGTCAGGACTAAGATGAGGGTAGTGGACTTTAGGAAGGCTGACTTTGGAAATATGTGTGAAATCCTAGAGGCTCAAAAAGTAGTGGTCCAGCTCAGCCAACCTCAACGTAAAAAGGAAAAACATTATTGAGGGAGGAGCCTCAATCAATTAAATACACTTAATCAATCTAACTAAAGTCACATCCTATTGGATCACTACGGAAGCACGATTGTGCAGTAGCTTCTTAAGATAGGCGCATGACTGTCCTGTCATCTCCTATGTCTCCAGGCAGCCAGTGATTTGCCAAAAACAATCCACATGGTTAAATCTTTTACATTGTCAGGCAGGACACCATAGCTTTTCTATGGTGCTGCATTTAGATGAAGATTGGGTGCCCAGAGTGAGCGCAAGCATCCTGAGAGGTCTCTGACATCACACAATGATGCGCATTGCTTGAGGCCTGATTCCTTGCCTGCTCCCTATTTAAACGCAGCACAGAGAGGGCGAGGCACCTCTAAATATATAGAGAGAGAGAGCAAGAGGTCTCACCACACCACATTACACTCTGTGTCTGCTCCAAAAAGAAGTAAGTTCAACTTAACATTTTGAATTGGTCAGAAGTAAATAAAACAAGGTGTGGACATTCAGATCCAATGCTTACAGTCCAGATGTTTAAAGATGTGAATTTCATGTTTGTTTCCAGATAACTGACAAGAGAGTCACATAAGGAGAAAGCCCAGGGTAAAGAATGTTCTCACAGACATTAAGACATTAAAATAGTTAAATGTTGTCTGTTTCGGATATCCATATAAGTAGCAAGATGGTAGCAATATACAGGCTATGTATTCAAATTTAAAATAATAGGTAAGCAAAAGGAGAATTTAGAAATAATTTTTCCTCCTGTTTGGAGAATAAAAATTAAAAAGCTATAATCTTAAATTAGTATTAACTATGGCTATACACATCTGCAGAAATATATATGAACCTCCTTGTGATATTTTAGGAATAATTTATTTTGTAACTCAAATAGAGAGGTATTATGTTTTATAATTCATTACACAAGATGAAAAGTTCAGATATCTGGCTTGCTGCAGAATGAAAGAGCAGATACTGAAATAACAGGCATATCTTCAAATATTTGTTAATGAATCAATAAAAAGGTGAGAGATAAATGCATTGACACTGGGTGATACAACCTGAGATTAAAGAGTTTGTTATTTTGGATCTAAGAGGTTAACAGTTGATTTATGGATTTATCTCTAGGCATTTATTAAAGTGATAAAGCTACCAGGCTGTTGAAGGACAATAAAAATGTTAATAATTGGTGAGCAGAATTAGATTTTTGGGGCCAGATATTCAAAGGGTAGTGCCAGGCGCAAATCTGTTGCGCTGGATTAGCAATCAATTTGCGCCCGACTGCAATATTCAAAAGGACATTTAGCCGTGCTCGGTGTTAGCACCGACGCTAAATCATAATGTGGGCGCAGGGGAGGGACTGAGGGGACGGGACCTGAATACCTGCGCTACAGCATTTTCAAAGGTATAGCGCTGCACTACAGGCATTAGCGCAACCTGTAGCGCGGTGCTAACTACTGCCCAAAAAAGGCTGGCGGTAATGCGAGGTGCCTCCCTGCGTGAATCACAACCCCTGACCACAACATAAATCACAGATTTGGTATCCACTGCCTTAAGCACCACTCCAACCCGTAAAACAGAAGCTGCTTTTTGAGGAACTCTCACACCGCCTCCCACCCATTGTAGAACAGAAATCATTTTCCTGGTAGCCCAGTGGTCCCTGCCACCGCCCCACCATGGCTGAATAAATTCGTTTGTTTCCCGGTAGTTCAGTGATCCCCTCCAAGCACCGCCCCACCACAGCTGAATGTACTTGTTTATTTTCGGTAGTTCAGTGGTCCTCCCTCCTCGACCATTGCAGTGGTCGGTGTCATTTTCTCGAAGTTCAGTGGCGTCTCTCACATCATTCGACCATGTTGAATAGGCTCTGTCATTTCGGTAGTTCAGTGTCCCCTGGGGGTGACAACCCGCTTATTGATAGGATTCCCTGTATGGAGCCGCAATCGCTTCAGTCTTCTTTCCGATTATATTTATACCACTGAGGTAGGAAGGAAAGCTTCCTACCAGTCGGCGGCCGGGCCGGTGGTGGTGAGAGGAGGGTGAGCCAGTCGCCAACTCCATTCTGGGGATCTATATGGATGGACGGGTTGTCACCGGGGGGGAACCACTAGACTACCAGGGAAATAGGCTAAATTTTTATTCAACCGTGGTCAGGAGTGGTGCTTGGGGGACCACTAGACTACCAGGGAAATGAGTTTTGTTTTCTACAATGGGTCAGGAGCGGTGCTTGGGGGGACCACTAGACTCACCAGGGAAAATGAGTTTCTGTGTTTTACACTGTGGTCGGAGCGGTGCTTGGGGGAATCACTAGACTACCAGGAAAATGAGTTTCTGTGTTTTACACTGCGGTCGGGAGCGGTGCTTGGGGGCCAGTAAACTACCAGGGAAAATGAGTTTCTGTGTTTTATACTGTGGTCGGGAGCAGTGCTTGGGTGGGGGACCACTAGACTACCAGGGAAAATGAGTTTCTGTGTTTTACACCATGGTTGAGAGCGGTGCTTGGGGGCCACTAGACTACCAGGAAAAATGAGTTTCTGTGTTTTACACCATGATCGGGAGCAGTGCTTGGGGGGACCAGTAGACTACCAGGAAAATGAGTTTCTGTGTTTTACACTGTGGTGGGGTGGTGCTTGGGGGCCACCTAGACTACAGGAAAATGGGTGTCTGTGTTTTACACCATGGTTGGGAGCGGTGCTTGGGGGACCACTAGACTACTAGGGAAAATGAGTTTCTGTGTTTTACACCATGGTTGGGAGCGGTGCTTGGGGGCCACTAGACTACCAGGGAAAATGAGTTTCTGTGTTTTACACTGGATCGAGAGCGTGCTTGGGGGACCAGTAGACTACCAGGGAAAATGAGTTTCTGTGTTTTACACCGTGGTCGGGACTGGTGCTTGGGGGGGCCACTAGACTACCAGGGAAAATGAGTGTCTGTGTTTACACCATGGTTGGGAGCGGTGTTGGGGGGACCACTAGACTACCAGGGAAAATGAGTTTCTGTGTTTTACACCGTGGTCGGGAGCGGTGCTTGGGGGGGGCCACTAGACTACCAAGGAAAATGAGTTTTGTTTTCTACAATGGGTCAGGAGTGGTGCTTGGGGTGGGGGACCACTAGACTACCAGGGAGTGGTAAAAACACAGGTGGAAACAGGGACCATGACGGCTGTGAAGGGCTGTCTGGCCCAGCCTGTCTGCCCAGGTCCCTATATGTTGGATGGCTGTGCTGCACAGCCCAGTGACCCTACAGCTGACAACCCACCCCCATCCCCAGCAGGTTTGCCTTATGCCTGCCCCATGCATACTTGTGTTCCAACCACACTTGCTGTGGGCTGCTTCTGTTGGTGTGGAGTGGGGACATCATCCAGGGCATGTGTGGCCACTGGTAGTGTGTGTGTATATAGCTATATATATATATATATATATATATATATGTATTTATAAAAAGCTTGAGACAATCATGGTCAGCAGCACCAACAACACTGGACAAACACCATCACATGACTGTGCGTATATCAGAGCGCGACCACACACCTGCACTTTTACCCACCCTCCAAAACAATTTTGACATTTTATAAGATAGATAAACCACTCTGAGGTGTGCGGTCGCGCTCTGACATTAGGTTGAGAGGTGTGTTTGCAGTAGCTGTGTGACATCTCTGTGCAATCACACACAATGTTCTCCACCTGTAACACTGGCTTGCTACAGAGTCTAATAAGCTGCAGCTGCAGTTTGCACTTCCCTGTTGCTGTAGTCAGTGCTGTCTTAATCCTGGGCAATGTTTGCCCTGCACTCCTGGGCCTGTTTGCCCGGCTTCCTTCGCTTGCAATATTCAGCTGGTTTTGCACCGGGCTATTCGTTTTGAATTTAGCTATGTCTTTGCTCTGGGCACAGTTTGCCCGCCGGGCAGTGCTACTTTAGCCCCGGGGCAAAGTTTTGAATATCTGGCCCTTGTTGCCTTATAATAAGATGGAGTTAATATATTTTGGGGGGGAAGATGTACCTCTAAATCCCACAATAATCTATATGATTATTTTGTTTTCTATTAGATACAGAACTGTACTGATGAAGTTTTTTCCAAAATGTTTACCATTGGAATTCTGCAACCCATGTGGGAATTCTATGTGCTGTGTCTTTGATTTGGTAAAACAACGTTTGAATTTTTAAACATTTTGGTGAGTGGGCCTTTTGTAACCAATTTGCAGTTTGCCAAAGTCAGTCCAGAAATGGAAGTGGAGCAGAAATAATCCATTATAAAGATGGATCTGATTGAGGCCATTAATATGTGTACCAAGGCCCAGAGCAAGAAAGCCAGGATTAAAAAAACAAGCTGGTTCAACAAGAAGGTGGCAGAAAAAGTAAGGTAAAAGGGAGCAGCCTTTCATAAGTCCAAAGTACTTTGAAGGATGCAAAAAGGGAGGTTTACTCAGAAAAGTCAAGCCAGGCAAGCAGAGCGGTCTGGGCAGCAAAGGCCAAGAGGGAACTAAAGCTAACTCAGAGGATAAAAGTAGGGGGAAAGGGCTTTTTCAAGTACATAAGGGAGAAAAGGAGTATCAAGGATGGGACTGTTATATTAAAGCACGAGGGGGATGGGTCTAAAGTAGTGAGGAACAGGTGGAAGCACTGAATGAATACTTCAGCTCAGTTTTCACTAGGGAGAAGGATGGACCTGTGCCATAGGGAAAAATAGGGGTTTGGAAGGGGAAGGGGTGAAACAGATGGAGCAGTTCAGGAGGACAAGGTTTTAAAGGGCCTTAGGGCCCTTAGGGTGGATAAAGCTCCTGGACTGGATGGCGTGCACCTCAGAATTCTGAGAGAGTTGGAAAAAGTCCTGGCTACCCTCCTAGTGGACTTATTTAGCACCTTGCTAGAGACAGGGTGCATGCCTCAGGACTGGAGAATGGCACATGTGGTGCCTCTGCACAAGAGTGGACCCAGGGATGAACCAAGTAACTACGGACCAGTCAGCCTTACCCCCATTGGAGGCAAATTAATGGAGACCATACTGAAGGAGAGACTAGTGGACTTCCTGGAGGTTAATGGTCTCCAGGATGAAAGGCAACATGGGTTTGTCTTAGGGAGATCCTGCCAGACCAACCTGATAGACTTTTTTGATTGGGTTACAAGGTCTGTGGACAGGGGCCAGGCAGTTGATGTCCTGTATCTGGACTTCAGTATGGCCTTCTACTATGTGCCACATAGGAGACTCTCAGTAAGCTGTAGGATCGGGGAGCTGGGGTGAAGCTGGTGGGGTGGATCAAGAGCTGGCTATAAGATAGAAACCAGAGGGTGGTAGTGGGGGGGGGACTCTCGAAGCCTAGGTCTGTAACCAGTGGGATCCCACAGGGCTCAGTGGTTGTCCCAGTATTGTTTAATATCTTTATTAGTGACACAGCAGATGGGATCAAAGGTAAAATCTGCCTATTCACAGATAACACTAAGCTCTTTGGGAGACCGGACACAGAGGAGGGTAGACAGGAGCTCAGGGAGGACCTTGCTAGGCTCAACAAGTGGTTTGGTATCTGGCAGCTGGGGTTCAATGCCAAGAAGTGCAATGTCATGCTCCTGGGATCTAAGAACTGCTAGTCCTCATCTGTAGATATGATTCTGTTGTGTATATGTGTGTATATATATAGATATAGATACATGTTTATGTAATTCTGTGTATATGTACATGCCAAGAAAATGCCACTGCTAATTCAAGGCACCCAGAGAAAAAGACTGGATTTATTTTCTTTTTTTATAGGGGTTTGACCTTCTTTTGACCTGCAGGTCAGCTGCTTGCCAGGAACTAAGATTGCATTCTCAGGTTTTTTAACCAAGATGTACCAAAATCCATTTGTAGGTCATAAAGCCATGCACTCAGGAGCACAATGCTTTGATCCAAGGAAGCTGTTATAATATGCTACATTTATGCAGTAACAGGAAAGAAACAGGCTTCCTAGAAAACATGTGTGAATTCTTAACACCCTAATGCCAATGGTGTTACTGTGGGACCCTGACACATCAAGGGATAGCTAGAAAGTGGGTAGTAAGGAAAGAGCAAGAGTGCCATCTACTGGCATAAATGTTGTGGGATTTTCACTCACTATTTCCAGAGTTGAAACAGGGGTATAAATAGCCCCAGCTCAGGGCATTTGAACAAACTTTTCATCTGCACTTCACCTGACACACAGGAAGCCAAACTGCTGAAACCCATTGTGGCTGCCTGGACTAAAAGGAACTGAAAACCTTCATCCACTATTTATGGACTTCAATGTACTGCAAGTATCAGGTAGACCCAGGCTTAGATTAATGTATGTGGGGGGCCCTACTCACAAGTAATATTTTGTGGCTCGGGGGCCCCTAAATGCGAACATCACACTTTTCCTCAGCGCTGTGCCAGCAAGGACACAACAAGCTGAGTACTCAAGCAGGATGTCATTTACACTAATGCTATGTGTTATGCCACATGACTTGACAGGTCACATGCCATTTTAAACAATACAATTCAGAGCTCTGACAATAAAATCACAAATTAACTCACATGTGACAATATCCTTCTTTATTTTTGAAAGATATCACTTGTGGTAATGCAAACACACCAAATGATGTATTACATATTGGAAATACAAAAAAATACCAACATTTGTTTTACACGAATGCTTGGACTGAAGCGTTATATTTTTACTTCTGTATATATGCACTAACTGTTTTTACTTTTGTATGCAGTGTGCACCATACAATATTTTTTGTTTAAAAAAAGAATATGAAATTCTGCAGCTAGATATAAGCAGTACATACAAGTGCCAGTAATACAATTAGCTTTAGTTCAAGCAGCAGGTATGTATAACAGCCTATTATAAAAAGGGTCTGAGAAATACAGCTTTCTGATTGGTTGTAAACATTCTATCAGCCGCCCTATGTTAATCTTTGATTAACATACATGAAAAGCCCAATCATATGCTGAGCAAGGTTTAACACTATTTAAAAAACACATTTCTTTTATTATAATAGCAATAAGGCACTTCCAGGGGTTATGGTAATGGTCAGGGGCCATGTAGCACTCACCTACACCTCGTGCCAGATTACTCCCCTATAGGATGATTAACAGACCATTAACATAACCCCTGGTACAGCCATAGTGCTTAATTGGAGATGCCTAGTTTAATATGTTACTAACATGCTATTTGGCAGCAGATTAGGCCTTACGGTCTATCGAGTCTGCTCGAACCTCAGATCCCTAGTTGGGTGCTGAGGCCCTCCCCTCCCTTGTGTTGCAGAAACCCCTATCATCCATCCCCACCCCTCGGGACAGGCCATCATCTGATACATACACTTTCTGAGTCTGTTCCACCCGCTCTTGAAGCCCTCCACTGTGGATCTCTGAACCAGCTCACCAGGCAGAGCATTCCAAGGGTCCACCACCATCTCAGTGAAAAACCTCCTCCTCTTTTCCCCCATCACCCTTCCACCTTCCAACTTCAAACCATGTCCTCTGGTGATACTCCCCTGCTTTAGTCTAAAGATCCCCTCCATGTTTACCCTATTTATTCCCTTGAGGTACTTGAAGACCTCAATCATGTCCCCCCTGTCTCTCCTCTCCTCCAATGAAAACAGGCAGAGCTCCTCAAGTCTGTCCTCATACATCAAATCCCCTAGCCCTCGTATCATCTTAGTTGCCCTCCTCTGTACTCTCTCCAGGAGCTGTATGTCCCTCTTCAAGTGTGGTCTCCAGTACTGTACACAGTACTCAAGGTGTGGTCTAACCAGTCCATTGTACAGTGGCAGAATCACTTCCTTGCTCCTAGAGGTGTTCATCAAACAAAGGAAAAATTCTTTACATGCTTGAATTAATAGAAGCATGTAGTAGAAAAATAATGAAGTATCCATTCTGTGGGAATACAAAACACCAACTGATGATGTATATTATGCATGTCCCAAATAATGCAAGTGCCAAATAACTGTATAATATCATTCACAGTCAGACCAGTGGAGAATGATTGACACAGGGATCCCCAAAGGGCATCTATCACACAAAACAGACCAGTGGGATAGAAATATGTACGGGTACACACCCCCAAGGGCAGTCACAGACCACTGGGTCAATGGACAGGATGGAATTCCTACACAGCAGGTCAAGCACCACCAGAAAAGTGCAGTTGGGTTGAAATGGACAGGGATGGAGACATAAAGACATGTTCATGCATTCACAGCTCAGGGCAGCAGACTAGTCCAGTAGGGATGAGACAGGGACTGGACAAGAGTCCCAGCAATAGCTAGAAGGCATACACCACCCAGTGCCAGGGGGGCAGATCAGTGGTGAGATACACAGGATGGAAGCCCTAGAGGCTATATACCATCCAGGGTCAGGGCAGAGCAGTGTGTATGTGTGGGAGTGGGTGGACAGACAGTCACAGGAATCCCTAGAGTAGAGAGAGCATTAAATATAATTTCACATAACATATTAGCTTCAAAGTTCCAGGCAGACATGTGGAAGATATGTAATCAAATATCAATTCTTGTTGACTGTAGAAGAAAAATACCAAATGGTGTAAATATGCATATTAGAAATAACTCCATTCTCCACGATGTAGAGGAATATGGAACAGTGCACACAGAAGTGAAATGCAATACTACTAGACCTTCACAGTCCGGGGCAGACATGTGGTAGAACATGTATCTCTCAAATATCATTTCTTTGTGACGGCAGAACAGAACACCAAATGGTGCAAATATGCATCTTAGAAATAACTCTATTCCTCAGGATATAGAGTATTATAAAACCGTGCACACAGAAGTGAAATGTAGTACTACTGTAGCTTCACCGTCTGAGGCAGACATGTGGAAGATATCTGTAGTAAGAAATAATTTCTTTGTGACTGTAGAACAGAACACCACATGATGATGTATATCATGCGTGTTCCAAATAATGCAAGTTCAAAATAACTGTATATTATTCAAAGGCAGAGCCGTGGAGATTGATTGACACAGGGAACCCCAAAGGGCATACATCACACAAAGCAGACCAGTGGGATAGAAACCTGTATGGGTACACACCCCCAAGGACAGTCGCAGACCACTGGGTCAACGGACAGGATGGAATTCCTACACAGCAGGTCATGCAACACCAGAAAAGTGCAGTTGGGTTGAAATGGACAGGTATGGACACGTAAAGACATGTGCATGCATGCATAGCTCAGGGCAGCAGACCAGTCCAGTAGGGATGAGACAGGGACTGGACAGGTGTCCTAGCCATAGCTAGAAGGCATACACCAGCCAGTGCCAGGGGGCAGATCAGTGGTGAGATACACAGGATGGAAGCCCTAGAGGCTAAATACCATCCAGGGTCAGGGCAGAGCAGTGTGTATGTGTGGGAGTGGGTGGACAGACAGTCACAGGAATCCCTAGAGTAGAGAGAGCATTAAATATAATTTCACATAACATATTAGCTTCAAGTTCCAGGTAGACATGTGAAGACATGTAATCAAATATCAATTCTTGTTGACTGTAGAAGAAAAATACCAAATGGTGTAAATATGCATCTTAGAAATGACTTCACTATTTCTACCCATGTGGCAGATGAATAATATAAAAGTTACAAGAAGTAGAAAGAGGAAAAGTATGGCTTCAGTCCAACCCAAGGCACACTCAGACGAGTAGTTAGAACTGCTTCCTGCGTGATTTGTGAGTAGAGAAATTGTTGATTATAGCCTCAAAACTGAGTGCCCTTGTCACATCACTCTCAATAGAAAGTATGGCAAGTGAATTCAGCTTGTCCTGTGTCATTGTTGATCTCAGGCAGTTCTTTATCAAGGCCAGTTTTGAAAAGGAACGTTCTCCTTCACAGACTGTTACTGGCAGAGTTAGGAATAATCTGAGAGCAACTGCTACATTATGAAAGGTAGATTCCACCAGATCATTTCGACGCATACATTTCATAATCTCTTGTGCACTTCGCTCGATATTGACGTGATATGAAGTCAAGGAAATGCAGAAATTCATCCACACAGTTTTGCATCAAGATCTTTTGCATATTTGCGTCGATACGGAGCTGTGTTGCATCATTATCAACAATAGCGCGCACAAATGCAAAATCATCAGACACTTGTTGGTAAGCTGTGCAACGCTGCTTTAATGAAGCATGCACCTGGTTGACTATCACAAGGAATGACTTCACCCGAAAGCCTTGGGAGCCTGTAAGGACGATGTGAGATGTGGCCGAATCATCAGCATGGCGTTTTGGTCGTTTGATTCTGGTACACTCACTTGAATAGGCCTGGGACACATCTGGCATTATGTTTTTTGCTGCCCTTTCAATATCTTCAAATTGATCTCTCAACTGATTAGTGAAATCCTCTAGAGACAAGAACACAGCAGCAACAGATGTCAAATCTACTCTTGTACTTCGGAGAAGGGTATTGCATTTCTGGAATCTTTGCAGAATTCTGTTCCACAGTTCGCACATGAAGGCTGTTTCCAGTCATCGTAATGCATTGGCCAGTGACTTGCAAGTGAGCCTCATTTTTGCTGGTTCCTGTTCATCATCTGCCAGATTCGTCAGTATGTTGTAGAAGTTGCGATAGTTCAAAGATAGAGCCCTGACAAACTCTGCATGACAATGCCATCATGTGGATGATAGGGTCTTGAGTGTCAGGATTCTCCCATTCTTGTTGGGAGTCAAACCTTCTGTCAGAGATTTCCACCACTTCGTGGAACCAGCTGCAAAAGCATATATCTGCTGTACTGTGCTGAAGAATTTAACTGATTCTATGCAACAATTGACACTTGCAGTACCAACTAGATTCAATGAATCCAACTAGATTCAATGAATGTGCTGCACACGGTACATAGTCAGCAAGCGAGTGGATCTCTTTTAGTCATGCCTGCAGGCCCGCATACTGTCCAGACATGTTGGCTGCATTATCGTAACTTTGACCTCTACAGTCTTCAACACTGAGGCCCAGTTCTTTCAGCGTGTCCAACACATTATCCCACAAGTTTTCACCAGTGTGGCTGTGTATAGGCACAAATTTCAAAAAACGCTCCTTGGGCTCTCCAGTTTCATCGATAAATCGAACAACAAAAGTTAATTGGTCCGTGTGACTCACATCTGGGGTTGAATCAACAGAAATGGAGAAATATTTAGCAGCTCGAACCTCATTGCACACAGCTGTCAGAACGTCAGTTCCCATTAGTTCTATAAGTTCATCACAAATTGTAGATGATAAACAGCTTGAATTTCCTCTGCCAGAATTGCCATAACGTGAGATATGGGTAGCAAGAAATGGATCAAACTTTGCTATTACTTCAAGCATGCCAAGAAAGTTTCCATTGTGTTGTGAGCTTGTTAGCTCGTCATCTCCTCTGAATGCCAGTCCTTGCTCAGCTAGAAATTTGATCACCTCAACAACTCTAAGGAGCACCGATCACCAGTAGTTCTTCTCAGTTTCCTGCTGTTTCTGCAGTTCAGCATCTATGTACCCCCTGGTAGAAGCTCTCTTTAGCCAGGCAAACATTGATGTCTGGTGCTCGACACTGTTCTCATGCCATTTTATTAGCTTGGTCGCATTACTCCAGTCACTGAATCCATCAGTGGCAAACTGTGAGGAGCTTGTGGACAATAACTTGCAGCAAAAACAGTAAATGTTCCCAGCTGCAGGAGAGTATAAAAGCCATTCACGGTTGTACCGTTCACCATTCGCTTTCTTTCCACAGTAAAGATTCTTGAAGGAGTATCGTACTCTGTTTGAAATGATCCGCTGGGATTGTTTGAAGGGTCCCAGATGGTTCTGACAAGAAGAAGGGACATTTGAAACCCATTATTCAATGTCCTCCTTCAATAAACTGCCCCACAAACCAGGATTAGAAGACGTTTTCAATGTTTTAGCTGCAGCACTACAGCCAGATCCACAACCAGAATTGACCTGTGTGGCAGCCTGTGAAGACGGGAAGACCTGGTGCACGATACCAGAGGTGGCGGGACTTAGCACTGCAGTACATCCGGAACCAGAATTGACCTGTGTTGCAGCCTGTGAAGGTGGGAAGACCTGATGAACATTACCAGAGGTGGCAGGACTTGGCGCCGCAGTACATGCGGAACCAGAATTGACCTGTGTGGCAGCCTGTGAAGGCATGAAGACCTGATGAACGATACCAGAGGTGGCAGGACTTGACGCCGCAGTACAAGTGGAACCAGAATTGACCTGTGTGGCAGCCTGTGAAGGCATGAAGACCTGATGAACGATACCAGCGGTGGCAGAACTTGGTGCCGCAGTACATCCGGAGCCAGAATTGACCTGTGTGGTAGCCTGTGAAGGCATGAGGACATGGTGAACGATACCAGAGGTGGCAGGACTTGGCACCGCAGTACATCTGGAACCAGAATTAACCTGTGTGGTAGCCTGTGAAGGCATGAAGACCTGGTGAACTATACCAGAGGTGGCAGGACTTGGCGCTGCAGTACATCCAGAACCAGAATTGACCTGTGTGGCAGCCTGTGAAGGCATGAAGACCCGATGAACGATACCAGAGGTGGCAGGACTTGGTGCCGCAGTACATGGGGAACCAGAATTGACCTGTGTGGCAGCCTGTGGAGGCATGGAGACATGGTGAATGATACCAGAGGTGGCCAGAGATGGCTGCTGTGAATCAGGTCCTAAAGAAGATACCCACTCTGTGTCCAAAGAAGGGATGCATAGTTGCTCACAGTGTGCAGCTGAGTTGTCCTTATTACTCACTATCCTCACTGGTGCATTTCTAAAGAAAGTTTCCAGCGTTGGTGTTCTATCCACAATAGCTTGATTTGCCTCATCCCGTAGCTGTTGGCGTTTCCTCTTTTCAGCACAGCTAATATATTTTCACATAGACATGTTGCTTGAGAACCAGCCTGCATACAAAAATGGTGAGAAACAATAAATTATTGTAAGGGGAACTAAGTAATACTCTGAATCAAAATGTAACATTCCCATCCCTGTATACTCCCGATTACGACGACTCCTTACCTTCTGCATTTCACAACAGCTGGTATGGTGTGCCTGTCATCGTCTGTGGCCACACCAGATGTTTTTGAAAGGCATCAGCTAACCTACCACTCCCATTTTTTTGCAGTGGCCCCCCATTCACAGCCATCCCCAACACAGATTAATGCCAACTGACCTGGAACCAGATTAAGCTGGTGGTGGTAAATATAAAGAAATACAGAATATATCCTGCAATTGCTATTCAGATTCATAGATGAACTACTACTGTAACTATCTTCAATTACATCTAAGCAATAAGGTAGAAAGGGGGGGTGCATAAACCATATTTGACAGCACAGCCAGAGGCATAGCATATTAAGGCACAAGGCAAACAGCTGAGTGACTGCAGTTGCTGGCCATGCTCTACAATATGGTCTACACATACCTGAGTGCCATACTGCTCTTATAGAGAGACTCATGTTTTTTGTTTTTTTTTTAAGGAAGGAAGCCTGGAGACTGAATGTGTGGTGGCAGCCATATCACACATCAACACCCACACACAGCCTGGATGATTGCATGAACCATTTATGGGAAGAGGAATGTTGGCCAGGACACTGGGAATGTCCCCTACTCTTTGCGAAGAATGCACTTGGTTCTTTTGCTTCCACCTGGACACCCACCAGGACAACATCAGAATGGACAGAAGGGACCTCAGTTTAATGTCTCATCTGAAGGACAGCACACCCCAGCAGTACAGCACCCCCACAATACTGCAGTCAGATGCCAGCATTTTAGGTGCAATTTCAATCCCAGTGTGGGATGAGAACCCACAACCTTCTGGTCCAGAGGCGGATGTTGTGCTACCAAATGAGCCATGCTCACACCTTATTCATGTAACAGAGTAGGAATAACCACAAAGCAAAGATGGACCTCCATGGAGCAAAACATACTAGTAATGTGGATTACTGAGGTACAGTCTGTACAGACATTCCTGAGTCCCCATTTAACATAGGATTAAAAAAAACACACACTGGAGAACACACTTGTTCCAACTGGAAAATTGACCAGGTACTGGACATTTCCCATATTTCACAGGATTAATTGTGGTACACACGACCACAAAGAGCACATCCTTGCCAAAGCCATTAAAATTATTGTCTGCCTACTGCTGTCCTAGTTACAGCTGTGGTGGCATCATTGTGATTATTTAGGTGTTTTACCACCAATGCACTGTGCTGCTTAATTGGGATCTGATCCATGGTGGGGGGGACATATTCGCTTCTACATTTCCTGAAACTCTGCAGAAAAAAATTACAAGATAAGGAAACAGAGTTGTTAATTATGTTGCCACAAATTTGGAAGACCCAGCCAGGCAAGTGTTTTTTTTTTTTTAGGGGTCGCCTTCCCTGCTAACACTAATCCTTGCCAGTCACCTTTACAAGAGTTGCCTTTGGAGCAAAAAATCCAAATAATGCATTTGACCAGTAAAAGGTACACTGAGCTGAACAACTGATTCCCAGGTGTGCCCTGGGCAAGGGGGGACAAGAGACAAAATAACAATCAGTGATCGGTAACAATCAGCAGTAAGTAAACAGAATAAAAGTAAACATATATGCAGAATATACTGTGCAGAATGATAACAAAACAAGCATTTGTCAATGCCGAATGTTTGCTTGCTGGCATTGGCATTGGTAGTGTAGAAGTTACAGAGCTGCGTAATAGGAATGGCAGTGAAGTATTGAACTAAAGCCAACCCCACCACCACCCTGCAGAGAGTGGCATTGGGGTGTGCCTTTGGGTCATCAGGCATAACGACCACGCCATTTCACCACACCCCACCCTGCAGACACTGACAAGTGTCACAGTGTGCCTTGGGGTCTTTGGCCCTTATGCGCACCCCATTCTATCAGAAAATACAGTGAGATGGGTACAGTATAGGAGAATGGGGTGAACTTTGGGGCCGAAGAGTCCAAGGCATGCCTCGGGTGCCTGTCACTGGCTGCAGGGCATGGAATAGTATAAGCATTACAGGCAAGAATCCCAAGTCACATCCCTGATGCCTGTCATTCTCTACAGGGTTGGGTGTTATGGTGGGAAACCATAATACCTCAGGCATTCGTTGGCATTTTCACTCCAAATTTTCAACATGTTTTTTTTGTGACCCCACCTCATGAACAGTGGCAATATCAGTTTGTTAACCGAAAGCTGCTTATGCACAGCGACTATGGCATTTAGCACCACAGGTGCAAAAACATTATGAACAGGATGTAAAAAATGACAGCTGTACTGTTTATGGGGAGGTGTAAAAAATGGCAATTTTGCAAATGTGCAGTAAAAATATTGAAAAAAATGGTGAAGTCATGAGAGTGCATAGAAACTGTGCAACTCACCCCGTAATGTAATTAGTTTGGGGATTTTTTTACAGCAGATTGTCAACACAGGCATTTTGGGACCTCCAATCATGAACAGTGTCACTGTGATTTTCTTTATCTGTCCAGAACAATGATTTCCCACAGCGACCACGCATCTCTGCGCTGAAAGTGTGAAAACACATTTCGGCCATGTTGTGAAAAATGACAGCTGTACTGTTTATAAGGAAGTGTGGGAAAATACCACCGGTGAAAATCTGGATTGAAAATATTACAAAGTCATGAACTTACAAGGGTGCTTGGAAAATGCGCAATGCTCACTTGTAACGCAGTCAGTTTATGGACTTTTGTCACCAAATTTTCAACATAGCCATTTTAAGACCTCTGCTCATGAACAGTGTCACTGTGATTTTCTTAATTTGTCCTGTACATTGATTTCACACACCGACTGCACCATTGTGCACTACATGGGCGGAAACACGTTTTGGGTGAGATGTGAAAAATGACAGCTGTACTACTCATAAGAAGGTGTGGTAAAAATGGCAATGTTGATAATCTGGAGTGAAAATATTGAAAATTCGACAGTAAAGCAAAAAAAACATTGTGCAACATATGCCCAAGAACAAGCATGCAATAAAAAAGTAGATGTTCTGGCTGAGAAGCCAAACTGTTAAATGCAAACTAGCGTGAGGTAGTAACACATTAATTTATAGACAGAATGGATTCTAGATTCAACACATCATTGCCCCCCCTTCACAATGGGCAGTAAAATCAGACACAAATCTTGTAATTTCATTGGTTATCTGGCACTCATCTCCCCCTTGTAAAAGCTACAATCACCCCATGGGAAGAGGTGCCAGTCAACAGTAAGCCACATCAAGGGCCCCCCTGAAATCACTGCGACAATTAGGAACACAAACCCGGCCAAAACTCAGACAGTTGCAGGGCTAAACCTCCACAAAGCCACGATGTTGACGTCCGAGTAAACAATATGAAAAATACTGCAAGTTTCCAAAAATGTAATTCAGCTATTAATTCAACTCTAGTCACAGGAAATTCTTTTTTTTCTGGCTTTTGAAAAGAAAACATGCTCTTTCCCTGGGTGCTCTCTTTCACTTTCAAGAACCTCTTTTACAGTTTGTCAGCCACACTGTAGCAAACATCCCACAACAAAATTACCTGGCTTCATTTTTGCTCACTTTAATCATGCACTACAGCTTACATGACTGGTCTCACACCTGCTGTTTCCTTGAGTCTCGGTTTTCCCCAAACTGTGACCATTAAGGGTTATCTCCTCGCCAGCTTGCTGACACCACTGCACATGGGCATACCTACCAACAAACCACTATTTTACCAAGTGTAACAAGAAATCTAATAAAACATTTAAACCAGCTTTTTTTTTTTGACTTTTCACACACAAAATATACAGATGTCCATTGTATAATCGCAGTATGCCACTCGAGAATGTTGGTGATGCCAGGATTTACCCACACCCTTGGGTGTTTTGGCCACTTGGCTGCGCCTTGTGGCCAAACAACATCGCAGGGCGTGGGTAAAACCTGGCATCACCAACATCCTCTCATGGTATATTGCTTAATTATCACAACCCCAAATCTGTCGTTTACTCCTTCTGTCAGGTGTCTGCAACCTGAACCTTCCGGCAGTACCACAACTCCAACAACGTCCCCTCTGCCAGCCATCCCTGACTCCAATATCATGAACCCAACCCCCCCTTCCAGTTGTTAAAATCAAACCTGGCCCAACTTTCTTATACTGCACCTGGGACACACACTCCGAAACACACCTCCTCCCACACTATCCATCACAGACAACAACTGGGTGTGTGATGGAACACTAGGGCAGAGGCCTATACAGTATACCTATTAGCCATTCCTGGCTGGCTGCCACAATTATTTGTGCCAGCTCAGCTCAGCAGATGCCTGCCCCAGACAGTCATTTTAAATTATTTTTTTACATACCTTGTTGTCATCAACTCCTCCTCCTCCTAGTGCTCTCTCTCTCTCTCTCTTCTTCTGTCACAGCAGCAGGCTAGACTGATGATGACTGGACTGAAATGCCCACTTTGGGTATAACTTTTGGACATAGTAGCAGGCTTGCTAAGAGCAGCTGCACCTCTAGTACATGCCTGAGCAATGCCCGCCAATGGTATGATTTTTGGAAACAGCAACAGGCTTGCTAAGAGCAGCTGCACCTCTCATATCTGCCTCAGCAATTCCCCCCCCATGGGTAGAATTTTTGGACACAGCTGCAGGCTCACTAAGAGCAGCTGCACCTCTTGTACCTGCCTCAATAATGCCTGCCATGGTTATAATTTCTGAACACAGCAGCAGACTCGCTAACAGCAGCTGAGCCTCTCATACCTGCCTGATTTTTTGTTATGGTCAGGGCTGGGTAGTAGAACAGGTCGAGTAGTAACTACACAACCCAACTACTCAGTTTTCATCCTGGTATTTTTAGGATACTTTTGTGGTACCTGCGGGTAGTCTTGGGGGTTGAGTATTTTAGTACCTGCCCACGCCTATTTGCAATGTTTATTAATTGGAACTATTGGTAATGGGTGTTGTGGGGTTTTTTTCACTTCTCTATTATTATTAGCACTTTATACACATTTCTCCTAACTCATTAACAGTTTAGGCATCCATCAATTAGCAGCCGACAAGACTTGAAAAATAAAAAGATGCTGTAACTTTAAATCATTATGTTAGCAATGATTGCTCAAAGTTCCATTTTTAAATGATGTATGTCATATCAGAACCCTGCCCACTGAAGAAACTCTAAACAAGTCTAGTATTGGGGCATTCTGACCGTGGGTCTGCAAGTTTGTGACTGTATTCCCCAATAACCACTTTACTACAGGCTTTCTGTAAAATTGTTTGCAAATCTGTGCAATTAGTGTTATTTGGGCAGAGTGTAAGAGACAAGCTACTTCTTCTTGCATTATTGTCTTACACTGTGGATTCACTCATACTACTCCGTGCAGTCTGTCATTTTACAATAAATATTAAGCAGTTTATCCTGTTCTGATGTTTTGCATAAACTGATGTGGAGAACCTTATTGTAGTAGTGGAGTGCAGTGGCAATTTGTTGTTGTATTACTGAGGGAATAGGGCACTTTAACCAAAGCACCCTGCTTCCAGCACTGCTGTACGCACACGTCATGAACTGTGTACTTTAGCATACTACACCTCTTTGCTCTATATAATGGGATAATGGAAGGGGTAAAATGGCAGTCAGACTGGGTCACTGTATCTCTGGGTGCTGAATAAGCCATGTTCAAACTTGTAAAAAAAACAACCCTCCTTCTAATTTTAATAGTAGTAGGAGAATCCTTCTACTCTGGAATCATTTAGCCAGAGTATAGCATTTGTTTTATTTGAAGTGAGTGCTGCTTTTAGTTTAGATCTTAGGCTTAGGACACGAGGTTAGAGAGGCCTACTAAAGTAATTTAATCACAGGAGTTAGCTTTTTTGTTTTCAGAGAGGATCTGTTTGAATTTGCTGCTGAGGAACGCTGATTTCACGTACCTATGTGAAGATATGCCTCTGCCTCTCACCAGCGGATGACAGGACTCCTCCTGGCTCCTGAGATGAGTCCTTCTTTGTCCGACGACTGCACAGTAAAGGCGCACTGTGCACCGCACGCAGCCACAGAGTCCCAGATCAGTTATCAGATGGCCAGCGACCACACTGCAGCCCCTCGCCTTGCCCCGGCTCTAACTGCTGCTCTCCGACTCCGACTGACCAACCAATAACTTGGCTCCAAAACAACGCATTACTAGTCACTGCCGCCACAAGTCTCCTCATAATTTCCCACTCGGGCTCCTCACACTTGGCCACACCTCCTTGCTCCACAAGTCAGACGGTGATTGGGCAGTGGGCATCAGTCTATACTGTCACTGGGCAGAGGAGGGAGCCGTACAAGAGAGGCTTGCTGCTGAGCATCCACGGGCAGCACAGAGGGTGATGGGGGGATGATGGGGGGCACTGGGGGGTTACAGAAAGTGCCGACTGCAGCCAGCCTCAACAATGCATGTATCGGGAGGTGGTGGAAGAAAGGAAAAACAAAACCTTTTTTTTTAGGGACGAGTGGGACGTAAAAAAGTGACACTGCAGAGTGCAGACTGGGGGGGCCCCTCCCTGAACCTCGGGGCCCTATGCCATGGCATCATCTTCATACTTGTTAATCGGGGCCTGGGTAGACCTAGCTAACAGTTGTAGTACATTTTTTCTGTATATAATTTTTCCATTTTGTTTCTGTATACTGTAACTCAAATTAGTATATTCACTTTTTAGTTGTAACTGTATTTATTTAAATATTTTAGTAAAACATGTTTTTCTAACTAAATTCTTCCTGCATGAGATTATATATATTTGTGTGTGAACTGGAAACAGTATTGTTAATCTGTGACAACTGTAATTGCTTAGAGGGATCACTAATAGCAACCAAATTGAAAAAGGGTCTGTAAGGGATCTGGAAGGATAGAGAGAATACCAAAGTATCAGGGATGAGTCTGCAGGGATTTTGAACCAGGCTGTTGCATGTTCTGTAGGGAGAAGGACAAATCAGGCTTACACTGCTACCCTGAAGAGAGTGTAATGCCTGGGTCTTCCTCCTTTGTGTAATAGCCATGGAAAGGGTTCATATTTGGCCACAAGACTAGAGACTGGTATTATGCCCTTATCCAGAGCTAGAGGGATGCCCCAGATCCTCGTGGCAGAAGTGCAGTCATGACCGTGGTGAGCATTCAAAAAGGATGAGGAGGGTATCCCTGTTCCCCTCACTGTCATGTATTGCACTTAAGGGGTGCACTGTGAGCTCAGTGGGCCTGACACCCAGGAGTGAGTATCTGACATCAGTTACTGGCTGAGAGGGGTACAGGTGTCCAGTTCTGAGGAGGAAAAGGACCTAGGGGTGATCATCACAATGGATCTGAAGCACTCTGCACATTGCCATAAAACAGCAGTCAAAGCCAGCAGGATGCCTGGATGCATAACCAGAGAAATCACCTCCAAGAAAGGGGAGGTTGTTCTGCCATTGTACAGGTTCTTGGTGTGACCGCACTTTTAGTACTGTGCGCAGTTCTGGTGCCCACATCTGAAACAGGACATCAATTTACTGGAGGGGGTGCAGCAAAGGGCAACATAGAGACATAGAATTTGTCAGCAGATAAGGACCAACAGGCCCATCCACTCTACTCATAAGCCCTATATTGATTACGGCCACTGAACCTATCTGGTCAGTGGCTTCCCCTCCCTCTGCCCTACTTCTAAGGTACCTTATGCCTATCCAAGGCATGTTTAAACCCATCCGCAGTGCTTACTCCCACCACTTCCTGTGGCAGATTATTCCATGTGTCCACCACCCTCTCTGTGAAGAAAAAACCTTCTCACATTCCCTCTTAACCTGCCACCCTCCAATTTCATATCATGCCCCTTTGCTCTTGTACTCCTTCTGTACTGGAAAATGTCCCCCCCCGCACCTTGTTAAAGCCCTTAAGGTACTTGAGTGTTTATGTCATATCCCCCCCCCTCCTGTCCTCCAGTGAGTACATATTGAGGTCCTTTAATCTCTCCTTATAAGTTTTGTGGTGCAAGCACTGTACCATCTTAGTTACCCTTCTATGAATCACCTCCACCCTGTCAATGTCCTCATGAAGATGCAGCCTCCAGAACTGCACACAGACCTCCAGGTGAAACCTGACTAGTGTTTTATACGAAGGCATCACCACCTTCTGCCTTCTGCTAGTGACACCTCTGCCTATGCACTCCAGCATGTAGCTGGCACTCCCTGCAACCTTGGTACTCTGCTTGGACATTTCAGGTCGTCTGAAATAATAACCCCTAGGTCTCTTTCTTCCTTGGTGATTGTCAGCAACCCCCCCCCCCCAAATCCTATAGCTCTCACCAGGATTTTTTTTGTCCCAGGTGCATTATTTTTCATTTCTTTGAGTTAAAACTCAGTTGTCACATCTCAGATCATTTATCAAGCTTCCCCAGGTCCATTTTCATTGTCACCATCCTGTCTTGAGTATCCACCCTGTTGCAGAGCTTGGTGTCATCTGTAAAAGGGCAGACCTTTCCCTCCAGCCCTTCCACAATGTCAGTAATGAATACATTGAATAGGACTGCCCCAAGGACCGATCTCTAAGGTACCCTGCTGGTCACCCCCCTCTCCCCAGATTGTATCCCATTAATCACCACCCTCTACCTCCTGTCTGTTAACCAGTTCCTAACCCAGTTTACCAACGTGTGCCTCATGCCCAAACTACCCATCTTGTTAACCAGCCTTTAATGTGGGACATTGTCGAAGACCTTGCTGAAATCAAGGTAGGCAACATCCATGCCCCCCCGATTTACTTTCTTCACCACCCAGTCAAAGAAGTCTATCAGATTCATCTGACATGACCTACCTGATGTGAATCTATGTTGCCTCAGGTTCTGGGCACTGCTGGATTCCAGATGTCCCACTATTCTTTCTTTAAGCAATACCTCCATGATCTTCCCCCACTACTGAGATGAGGCTGACTGGCCTATAGTTCTCTGCCTCCTCTCTACTGCTGGATTTGTGTAGAGGGACACATATGCCTTCTTCCAGTCCTCTGGAACCACCCCTGTGTTGAGTGACTTGGCAAGCATGGCTGCCAGAGGCGCTGCTAGCTTTCTTTGCAGTTCCCTCAATATCCTCTGGTGTATGCTATCTGGTCCCATCACTTTGTTCCCTTTAGTTTTGTGAGCTTCTCCCAAACTCTTTCCTCTGTGAATGGACTATTGTCCACCCCCCCTTGGTATCTGTTACTCAGCTGTGGTCCCTGACCCTCCCTCCTTCATTGAATACTGAATAGAAGTATTTATTCTGTATTTCTGCCTTTTCTAGGTCTCCCTCCTTACATTCCCCTTCGAGCCTTACAATTGCCCCCCATTTTCTTCTTTCATTAATGTACCTAAAGAATGTCTCATCCCCTTTCTTTTCCATCTGCACTAATCCTTCCTCAGTCCATGCCTTTGCTCTCCTAACAGACTTGCCCACTTCCCTTAGACACTCTAGGTACACCTCTCTGTCTTCCTCCCTTTGAGTCTCCTTGTATTTTTTGAAAGCCACTCTTTTAGCCCTTACTTTGTCTGCTGCCTCTTTCGAGAACCATAGTGGCTTCCTCCTTCTCTTACCTTTGGATACCAGTCTTATGCATTGCTTCGTCACTTCCACTATGGCTCCTTTTAAGTGCCCCCACTGCTCTTCCACCCCCTCATAACTTCCTTTTCTCCAGAGCTATTTTGAAACATCTCCCCATTTCAGCAAAGTCTGCCTTCTTGAAATCCAAAACCTTCTCCTTTGTGTGACTTGACTGTGTCCCTGTCCCCATGCTAAACCACACTATGTTGAGGATGTTGGATCCCAGTTGTCCTTCCACTCAGACTTCTATGATTCTGTCCCCGTTGGTCAGTTCTAGGTCCAGAATCACCCTGTCTTTGGTGGCATCAAACACAAGCTGCCTGATAACTGCCCCCGACAGAGAATCTAGGGTGCCTCTGCTTCTGGCTGAAGCAGCTGCCTGGATGGTCCAATCCACATCTAGCATATTGAAATCCCCCGGCAATATAACTTCATCTTTTGATGCCATGTTTTGTATTTTATCCACTAGCTCCTTGTTCTCTTCCTCCCCCTGTGCTGGAGGCCTGTAGATCACCCCTATGCGTATTGCTGCACCATTGTCAGTTTCAAGGATGATAGATCCTGTCACTGCTCCCTCAAGAAAAAAAAAATCAATTGCCTCCACAGCTGAAGATGCAATCCTCAGCACGCACCAAAGTCAGTTGTGATACCCAGTGAAATACAGCCAGAAGAATACCTGCAAAAAGAGAGCTGATGTCAGCTGTGCTGCCTCCTCCATTGCAAGATCAACTTCCCGATGGCTGTAGGTAAACCAAACAAAGAAAAACTAAAATGAAACAATCAAGTTTAGATGTGTCCTGATCTTGTAAGCAGAAAGCTTCTGGATTCAAACTGCTGCTCCTCACCCTGCTCAGTCCCAGATCTCCGAGCATCTCAGATTCCCTCCTGTTAAAGTTAGGTTGTAAAAATAAACGCACAAACAAGATTAAATTCAGCTAATGTAACTTAGCACTGTCTTCTGTGTCACTACCCCCACACCTGCGGCCAACTACAGGACAGAGGAGCGAGATGTTTACTGCACTATTTAGGCTCCTTTGTCCCTTTGCCGATTGCTGCCCTTCCTTGATTTGAATTGATTAGTTGCCCCCTTCTATTGTTCTCCTGTGCCAAATGTAGACCCTGCCACTGCTTCCTCAAGAAAAAAACAATCAGCTGTCTACTCAGCTGAAGATTCAAACCTCAGCACGCACCAAAGTCAGTTGCAATACCAGGTGAAATACAGCCCCTAGAATATCTGCAAAGACAGAGCTGATGACAGCTGTGCTGCCTCTTCCATTTCAAGGTCAACCTCCTGATCGCTATAGGTAAACCAAATAAAAGAAAAACTAAAAGAAAACAGTTACTTTTAGATCTGTCCTGATCCCTGCAAGGAGAGAGCTTCCAGATGCAAACTGCAACCAAGATGACCCAGGGCCTGCAGGGCAAACCCTTTGAGGAGAGTCTGCAAGTGCTTAACAAATATTCCCTGGAGGACAGAAGAGGGGAAGGGCATGATCAAAATCTTCAAGTACCTTAAAGGTACTTGAAGGTTAATGTGGAAGAATTCTTCAATCTCTGGGGGAATTGAGCCACTAGGGGGCACAGTCTTAAATCAGTTGGAGGAAGATTCAAAAGGGAAATGAGAAGGCACCTTTACACAGAAAGAGTGGTGTCCAAGTGGAACAAACTGCCGAAGGAGGTAGTATAATCGAAAACAGTGGACAGCTTTGAAAGGGGATGGGACAGAGTGAAAGCAAGAGTCATAGCAGGTGGGAATATAAGTAAGGTGGATGAGAGTAGGAAGGAGAAAGACTCTATGTAGAAAGGGGAGGAGGCAGTTTCTGTAAACACATCTGAGAGCTTCACACTTGAGTAGACTAGATAGACTGAAATGGCCTGTTTCTGCTGGCTTTTTCGTATGTTTGTATGTTTGCATGTGTATGCATCTGTCTGTCTATCCTCTATCTATATCTAATTATCTATCTGTCTGTTAACAAATAAAGCAGACCAGGGTGCCCAGTACCACTTCTCTTGCTCTCCTGCCCACCAGATCACCCTTCCCCTTGTTATCTGTGGTGGCACCAGGGTGCCCACCCCAATGATGCCAGATTACCCATCCCCTTCTTATGTGAAGCAGCACCAGGATGCCCACCCTAGTACCACCGGAGATCCTCCCCAAGATTGGAGTACCCAATCCCCAGTGTCAGCTTGTGTCCCCCTACAATAAAGAAAACCATCCCTGAGTGATCTTTTTTGGTTTTTTCCCTAAAAAAATAATCCATCGATGATCTGTCCCCACCACACCGCCACCTGTTTTTCTGTCTGTCTGTTTGTCTATCATAGACACATAGGCCATGATAGCAGAAAAAGACCAGAGGTCCATCCAGTCTACCCATATTCCCTATAATCCCTGGAACCTTGCCGGGAGCCTATTGTTCCCCCAGGGTACTAACCCTCTCTGTCCTATCCCCATTCCCCTCCTTGGGCTGGTCGCCCCAGGCAGCCACTATTCCCTTCATGCTATCCCCTGCCTGCTTGAATCTCCTGACTATGTTTGCACCCATCACCTCGGCTGACAGACTGTTCCAAGGTTCCACCACCCTTTCCATAAAGAAGTACTTCCTCACGTCTCTTCTGAATCTCCTTCCTGTTAATTTTCACTCATTACCACCTGACCTTGAGTTGGTATTCAGGGTAAATAATTACCCACAGTTTACCTTGTTTACATGGGTGTAGGCAGGCATATTCCAAGTACTCCATGGTGTGCAATTTTATTTAAGGGGGTAGCAAATAAGCTCTGAATTGCTTCCTTTTTCCATGAAAACTAACAAAGAAAATGCTGAAACTTTCTGTAATTTTATTTATAAGATTTGAAACTAGATGGGCTGGTCATGGTCACTAATACTGTCTTTGCATCCCAAGGGCAATACAATTTAACAGACTCTGGGCTGGTATGTGGGGGTCTTAGGGAGCAATGCATGGCATTTGTATTTACCTATGCATGGCAACGACCACTGTCATGAGATACAAAAGTTGTATTTATTGTGCCAAATGAGACAACAAATGCAGTCCTGGTGTACACCCTAACAAGGGGGAAGGGGTAGCAGTGAGTCTACTTGGTGTGCAGATCTGAAATCCCTGGCTACACCCCTGCCTTGTTAATTCCTTTAAGAAACTTAAAGGTCTCTATCATATCTTCCCTCTCCCTTCTGGTTTCCAGTGAATACATATTTAGTACCTTGAGGTGCTACTCATAGGATCTGCCCTGATGGCCCTGGATCATTTTTGTTACTCTACATTGCACTGTTTCCAACTTATCTGTGTTCTTTCTGAAGTGAGGGCTCTGGAACTGGACACAGTACTCCAGGAGAGACCTCACCAGGGATGTCTATAGGGGAAGTATTACCTCTTTTTTCTGCTATCAATACCCAATACCCAATCAATAGGAATAGCAGCAAGTGAAGAGGTGACTGCTATCTCAGTGGAAGGGAAGTAAATGCAAATCTAGGAGCTTTCATTATTACTTCTTCACATTGATATTACATTGGGAAAAGGAGGAGTAGGAGTTTGGAGAAGGTTGTGCAATGGCTACTTAAAGTCTCTTTTTGAGTGTGGATAGGAAGGATAGGAATAAAAAAAGCAGTTGCTCAATATATCTAAATGTGTGCAACAAAGGAGGTAAGGGAAATAAAGAAAATATTTTGCACTGATAGAGGAGGGGAGAGGGGAGACTTGGGGGATTGTTTGATATCCTGCATCTGGAAGGGTGGGGGGTCGCTGGTGGACAACGACAGCAATGGGTAGGGTGGTAGGCTGCAACAACTGCAGTGCACCAATCTTTCTAAAAATTGCCTGGAGTGTGGGAGGATGTTTAGTGTGCAACCACATAGAAAAACTTAGAAAGGAGATTGAGGGTCTGCAGGAGGAACTGAGACAGGCAAGGAAGATTGGGGGTGGGTTTAGCCCAATACTGGAGGGAGGAAGAAGGGGAGATGAGAGAGGGTGATTTAAGCCAACAGTGGTGAGAAGAGGGTCAGAAGAAGGGAAGCAGAGACAAAGGGGCCCAGGCCAGGAAGAATGATTGCCGGGGAAACCAGGTCAGGAGACAAAAGACAAATGGAAGGAGGAGATAGGGACTTGTGAGGGGAGGTGAAGAAGTGGCAGAAGTCATGGAGTGGAAAGGAGAGAACAGGTTACTATGAAGAGAGAGGGAGTGGGCATTTGTGAAGGGTCTTCAGAAAATAGTTGCGCACTGCTAGAGAGGAAGAAGGCAGAGGAGGGAAATGATGAAATTAGAGGAGTAATTGATAAATGCCTGGACCAAACTGGAGTGGGGGAAGTTCTGCTGGGAGAACTGCAACAGTGGAAAATAATGTGCAGGAGGAAGAAGAGGAGCAGGAAATGAGAGAGGGAGATGAATGGAAGCAAGCAGGGAGTAAGGGGGGGAATCTTAGTGCTGGGGGACTCAATACTAAGAGGAGTCAGATGGGGTAGCAAGGGGGAGAGGCATAGTCGCATTTGGGTGGAGGCCATGCCAGGAATGACAGCAGAAAGGGTGGGACAATCTGTTCTGAAATATGCTAGAAGGGGTAGGGACAAGCCTCATTTAATTATACATCTTGGGACAAACGACATGGCTGACAAGACAGTAGGTATAGTTCAGAGGAGGTTTGAGGAACTAGCACAATTATGTGAGGGGGCAGGAAGATCAGTAACTTTTTCAGAGATATTTCCAGTGCCAAAGGCAAACACAACAAGAAAGCTGAGAATAGAGGAATTTAATGGATGGCTAAGAACCTGGTATTGTGCTAAAGGGTATGGGCTGTTGGGGGTGGGAAGGACCTGGGAGGACAGTAGTCACTATGCCAAGGACAGACTACACTTGAATGAGGAGGGAAAGAAAGTATTGAAACAGAGGATGGAGGAGTACATAGAGGAAGTTGGGAATTTAAACTAGGAGTGGGGGGTGGCAGTTGGGGAATAGATATGCAGAGACCACAGGTTGGGAAACCATATGAGCTTACCCCCCATAACAGTGACAAAGGACAAATGGCAAGTACTGTTGGTGATGCTAGGAAAGTAGGGCAGGATGGGGGGGAGGGTGGAAGATGGTTACCCTTAATGCTAGGAGCCTTGGGAGGAAAACTGCAGAGTTACAGGTGCTCATGGCAGAGGGAGAGGTGGACATTGCAGCCATCACAGAAACATGGGCCACCCAATACAATGACTGGGGCCTGTCTGTACCAGGGTACAGGTTATTTCGTAGGGACAGGGTGATTGGGAAAGGGGGGGTGGCACTATATGTGAAGGAAGGACTGAAGTGTGTAAGGGAGGAAGGGGAGGAGGGTAGTACAGAGTCACTTTGGATGCAAATCCAGGATTCCAAGAATAGGGTTCATAGAATGGGAGTGGTGTACAGGCTGCCATCTAGGCGGAGGAGTTAGACAGGGAACTAGTGGGACAGATCAGGAGGACATGCGAGAAGGGTAGTGTAGTGATTGTGGGGGACTTCAACATGCCAGGAGTGGACTGGAGCACCCCAACAACCAGGAACAGAAGGGAGCAGGTACTGCTGGATGCCTTCCAAGACAGCTTCCTGATGCAAATGGTCAGTGAACCAACCAGGTTAGGGAATACCCTTGACCTTGTGCTGGCAAATGTGGACTTTGTGAGAGAACTTACAGTGGAGGAACCGCTGTCAGGGAGTGACCACCACTCAGTATGGCTCACACTGGATATGGGCAAGGAAGGAGTGGAATCTGGCACAAGAGTGCTGGACTTCAGGAGGGCCAACTTTGGAAGGATGGGGGAAGTGGTAAAAGGGTACCTGGCTAGAATTCAATCTAGTATGGACATTAACCAGAGGTGGGAGCTCATAAAGCTGGGGCTAGTGGAGGAAACCAAAACTTGCTGCAAAGCCCAGAGCAAGAAGGCTAGGGCTAAGAAACTGAGCTGGTTGAGCAAGGAGATCATGGAAAAAGTAAGGAGGAGGAAAAGAGCTGCCTTTAGGAAGTACAAGAAAACAGGGAAGGGGGAAGACAGGGAGGAGTACTTGACAGAACTGAAGGAGGTAACAAGGGCAGTAAGGGGAGCCAAAGCATCTACGGAACTCAGGCTGGCACAAGGCATTAAGAAGGGAGAGAAGGACTTCTTTAAGTACATCAGGGAGAAAAGGAGCTGTAAGGACCACATAGTAAGGATTAGGAAGGAGGAGGGTTGGGTGGAAGCAGGGTGCAATAAGGAAGAAGCACTAAATGAGTACTTCTGCTCAGTATTTACTAAAGAGAAGAGGAGGGTGACACCCAAGGTGGGAGAAATGGCAGAAGCAGGGGGGGAAGTGGTGACAGATGGGGAAATCATGGAGAGCAGAGTTTGAGAGGGTTTGAAGGCACTGAGGGTGGACAAGGTGCCAGGCCCAGATGGCATCCACCCCAGGGTACTGAAGGAGCTGGCAGAGGTCCTTGCAGGACCTTTGGCAGACCTATTTACTGCCTCATTACATTCGGTGTGTGTACCTCAGGACTGGAGGATGGCTCATGTGGTGCCCCTCCACAAGAGTGGCCCCAAGGATGAACCAGAAAACTACAGACCAGTGAGCCTCACATCCACCGTGGGTAAGCTAATGGAGACTATCCTGAAGGAGAGGCTGGTGGCCCTCCCAGAGGCCAAAGGGACTACAGGACAGCAGACAGCATGGCTTACACATGGCAGATCCCGCCAAACCAACCTGGTCGAGTTCTATGACTGGGTAACTAGGCAACTGGACAGGGGCCATGCAGTGGATGTCCTGTATCTGGACTTCAGTAAGGCATTCGACTCGGTGTTGCATGGAAGGCTGGGAAGGAAGTTAGTAGGCACAGGGGCGGGTGCAAAGCTGGTGAGATGGGTAGGAAACTGGCTTCAGGGAAGACAACAGAGGGGTGGTGGTGGGTGGGGAGCTCTCACACCCAAGGGCAGTGATGAGCGGTGTTCCACAGGGCTCGGTGTTGGGACCACTGTTGTTTGGGATATTCATTGTAGACATATCATGGGACATCAAGAGCAAGATCAGTCTGTTTGCTGATGATACCAAGGTAGGCGCGGTGGTGGATGACCTAGGGGGATGGCAGGGGTTGCAGGATGATCTGGCAAAGCTTGAAACCTGGTCAGACACCTGGCAACTGGGGTTTAATGCCAAAAAGTGCAAGGTGCTGCATTTTGGGATGAAGAACCCAAGGAGGAGTTACCAGCTAGGGGGAGTGCAGCTAACCCAGACAGAGGAGGAGAAGGATCTGGGTGTGCTCATTACAGGGTCAATGAACAACTCGGCACAATGTAGGAAGCCAGCTGCAAAGGTCAACAAAATGCTGGGTTGTATTGCAAGGGGTATATCCTCGAGGAGGGAGGAGGTGATTCTGCCACTGTATAGGTCATTAGTTAGACCATACCTGGAGTACTGCGTGCAGTACTGGTGCCCGTTATCTGAAGAGGGACATTAAGTTACTGGAGGGGGTGCAGCGCAGGGCAACAAAGATGATCAAGGGGCTGGGGGACTTATCATACGAGAGGAGGTTGAAGGAGTTGAACATGTACTCACTGGAGGAGAGGAGGAACAGGGGTGACATGATTGAAACCTTTAAATATGTGACAGGAATAAACAAGACGGGTACAGAGGGGCTGTTCAAAGTAAGGGAGGGGAGGGCCGCCAGGGGCCATGATATGAGACTGGAGGGAGGAAGGTTCAGGAGATAGATGAGGAGACACTTTTTTACAGAGAGGGTGGTGACTGGGTGGAATGCATTCCCTGCAGAAGTGGTATGCAGTAGAAGAGTGGACTGCTTCGAAAGAGGATGGGACAGGACAAGGGGGAGGGTTAATGAAGGGGAAGGGTGGAAGGGAAGGGCAGCTGCAGAATAAAGGGTGCTAGCTGCACATTCGAGCAGACTTGATAGACCTCTAGGCCTTTATCTGCTGACAAATTTTGTATGTTCATATGTTCGTATCCTGATACATCCCAGCATCCTATTAGCCTTGCTATAGGTCTTGTTGCACTGGCTCATTTGTTTAAGGGAGTTACTGATAACTCCTAGATTCTGTTCTTCTTCTGTAGTGCTATGTCTCGCTCCACCCATCCAATACTCTGTCTTGGGGTTCCTTTCCCTAGTTGCATTACCTTGCACTTTCTGGCATTGAATTTCAACTGCCTGACCTTTGACCACCCCTCTAGTTTTTGTAGGTCTCTCTAAATATCCCTTATTCCCTTATCATTATCCACCCTCCCACATAGTTCTGTGTCATCTGTGAAGAAACACAACCTGCCCTGGATTCCCTCACCAATGCCACTAAAGAACATGTTGAAGAAGACTGGACCCAGGACAGAGCCCTATCTAACCCTGCTCATAACCTCCTTTCCCTGTGATTTAACACCATTGACCACCACCCTCTGCTGCCTCCCTTCTAGCCAACTACCTACCCAGTTCACTATGGTTTTAGCCACACCCAGGTCTTCCATCTTCTTGGGCAACCTTTTTTACAGTACTGAATCAAAAGCCTTGTTGAAGTTAAAGTATAGCAGATCCACAGTGTGGCCCTCGTCTACTTCCCTGGTCATCCAGTCAAAGAGAGAAATCAGGTTAGTCTGACAAGACCTTCCTGCTACGAAACTGTTGTTTACTATCCTGGAGCCTGTTGCTGTCTTGGTAGTCCATGAGCAAGGTCCTCTTTGATTAGTGATTCCATCAGCTTCCTCACGATGGAAGTCAGACTGACAGGCCTGTAGTTTCCTGGTTGCTCCCCTTCCCCCACCCATGCAGCAGTACAATGCCTGTCATTCTCCATTCTATTGGAACTTCTCCAGACTTAAGTGAGCTGCTGAACAGCCCAGCCAATAGTTCAGACAGTTCTACTGCTAATTCCCTAAGTATCCTTGGATGCAACCCATCTGATCCCAGGGCCTTATCTATCTTAAGGGCTGCCATCCCTTTCAGGACTCTCTTGCTAGTAAGTATTGGCTACCTCATTTCCGGAACTCCCTTACCAGCTGCTTCGATGCTGCTTTTTGGCATGGACCTGCATTCCTCCATTGTGAATACTGAACAAAAGTAATCATTCAGGACTGCGGCCTTTTTCCATCCTCCTCTATCACCCTACACTCTCAATTAACCATATGATGGCCCCCTTTTTCACTGATATATCTAAAAAACAAAGTTTTCTCTGTTTTTGACCCCCTCCATGGTACACAGCTCTGTGTCCACTTTCACCTCCCTAACAATCATCTTTGCCTCTCTATTTTTCTGTAGATAATCCTCCCTTTCTGCCTTCCCCTGCTTTTTCTTGTATTTATAGAAAGCCTTCTTTTTGGCCATAATTACCTCCCTGACCCTAGCTGAAAACCACAGTGGTCTCTTAAACCTGTTTTTTTTTTAAAAGATACTGTTCTTATGCCTGCCTTAGATGCTTCAAGGACGGCTCCCTTTATTGCCCCCATCTCTCCTTTATACCCCTTATATCCTCCACCCCTACTAACTTATCCTGACCAGTTCCCTCAACCAATTGAAGTACACCCTTCTAAAGTCAAGTACTTTGGTTCTTGATTGTGAATGCTGGCCCCAAAGGCCATTTCAAACCACACAGAGTTGTGGTCGCTGTTCCCTAGCAGCTCCCCTACTCCCGCAGCACTCTCTATCTCTGAGTTGGTGAGCACCACATCAAGGATTGTGTTCTGCTTCATAGGTTCCTTAACAAGCTGCACCAGTAGACAGTCTTAGAAGGCATCCAGTAATGTCTGACTCCTTTCACTCTTGGCTACCAGGACCTCCCAATTGACATCAGACAGGTCGAGGTCACTCACCACTACTTCTGCCTTTCTTTCCCCTCATTTAAGTTCCTCCTCGAGCTCTCTGTCCCTTTCCTTCTGTTGCCCTGGAGGCCTATAGATCACCACAAGTGCATTTTCCTGCCTAAGGTTTCCATGAGTTGCACCCATACTGACTCAGCCTCCCCACTGCTACCCCTAATACTTCCATCTTCTGCCACTTCAATGACCTCCGTGCCAAAAAATGTAACTCCTCCCCTCTACCAGTTCTTTTGTCCCTCCTGAACAGTGAATACCTAGGGACTGTCATCTCTCAGTCATTTTTATCCATGGCTCACATTTCCATTATGGTCAGCAGGTACACTTTACTGTCTGCCATCAGCACCTTGAGCTCACTGAGTTTGTTGCCTTAGGCTCCTGGCATTAAGGTCCAGTTACCAGCACTCCTCAGGGAACTTCCTTCAAAGGCAATACTTTATTAATTAAATAAAACTATCACCTCAAGTGCATTTTCCTGCCTAAGGTTGCCATGAGTTGCTCCCATACTGACTTAGCCTCCCCACTGCTACCCCTAATTCTTCCATTTTCTGCCACTTCAATGCCCTCCTTGACAAAAAAGGCAACTTCTCCCCTCTACCAGTTATTTTGTCCCTCCTGAACAGTGAATACCCAGGGACTGTCATCTCCCAGTCATTTTTATCAGTGGCTCACATTTCCATTATGGTCACCAGGTCCACTTCGCTGTCTGCCATCAGCACCTGGAGCTCATTGAGTGTGTTGGCCTAGGCTCCTGGCATTAAGGCATACCCACTCCATTTAACCTCTTCTCTAACTCTGCTACTGTCCTTTTACTTTCACATTTCTTCCCTCCTTGTTTGTGCTTGTACCTTTTACTTGCCCCCAGCAGCATGGGTTCCGAAAAGGCCATAGTACCATCACGGCACTCACAGACTTCACTACACATCTGTACGACAACCTAGACTCTGGTATGATGGTGGGGTCTATATTTATAGACCTGACCAAAGCCTTTAACACTGTCAATCACCAGATCCTGCTCACCAACCCAACGTCCCATGGCCTATCTTCTGAAGCAGTCTTATGGTTCTCGAACTACCTGTCCCATAGGAACCAATGCGTTAGGATATACGGAGTCATTTCTGAACCCCAGAGCATAACACAAGGGATTCCACAAGGGTCTATCCTTGGGCCATTACTCTTCAGCCTGTTTATCAACTCATTTTCCAGTGCCTGCCCTGCCAAAATGTTGCTCTATACAGATGATGGGGTGATCTCAGTCCCTGGACACTGCTTGCTGGACATAAATTCTCCCCTTCAAGACAGCTTTTCAAAACTCGAGATGTGGTTCTCACAATGCAGGCTCCTACTAAATTACAAAAAAAACAAGTCCATGCACTTCTCGCTTCAGTGGTCTAAAAAGAACGCCAATCCCCTGATTGTCCATAGTCATAAAAGTGACATATTAGAGCAAGTCTCCACTTTCAAATACTTGGGCATCCATATTGATGACTCCCTCTCCTTTGTTACCCACATAGACCATGTCATAAAATCTGCTCATGTCAAACTTGGGATCCTATACTGACACAGAAAAGCTATAACCCCGGAGGCCCTCAGTCTTGTCACACAGAGCTCCACATTGTCAACTATTGACTACGGCCTAGTCATATACAGTGCAGCCTCTGAGGCCTCACTTAAGTGAGTAAAGCTTCTCCTTAAAAAAGCCTGCTGACTCATTTTGGGGGCTGACTATTACGCTCACACCTGCAGCCTGTATTCCTCGATTGGATGGCTCCCCCTCTCCCAAAGGACCAAATACCAAGCCTGGCTACTTGGGGAAAAAAGCACTACTAGGACATACACCAGAATCCTCATCTACTCTTTTCCAATACATCCCAATCAAAAACAATATGAGGAGCTCAGTCAAGGGCCACCTACAAGTACTATTTAAAAGAACCACCATGGCACAATGCTACCTTTCGTACCGAGGTCCTCCATGGTTTAATGGCCTACCCCTTGCCATCTGGCAGCAAGAAAATATTGGCCCATTCAAGAAAGCTCTACGTCTCTACTTAGCCGGCTCCCACAACTGTGACTGTTTTGCTTAGGGATCACCGCCTGGCCTCTCAGCAAGACAAAGCCACTTCTGGCTGCTTATGTCTTTTCTTTCTTCTTTTCTCTCTTCCTTTATTCCTCCCTCCCTCAGCACTTAGCAAACTCATTCTTAGTACGTAGAAATATGGCTTATTCTTTCTTGTTCTTTGTTTTACTGAGCAGGTGTACAAGCCTGTATATGTTGTTTGCTCTACATTTTGCCCCCCTGCTGTGTACTCAACTTACTACCCTCACTGATATTATCACTGCAATGCCTTTTGTTTGCACTGTTGTATAAATGCCACTGCTTGTCTTTTCTGGTAAGCACAGTTGTATTGTCCATGACATGGAACCTTTGTGAAAGAGCCTATTGGCTCAAAGGTTGTAATTCCGAAAGTGTAATAAATAAATAAAATACATACTTTCTGCCTCACTGGTATTCCTCCCCTTGGTCCTGTAAACCCTACAGCATTCCCTGTACCCTCTTTGCAGTTACTGTCTCCTGGATATGAGGGAGTTCTGTCTAGGATCCTCTTCTGCTCACCATCCACTATTTATCTCTTTCTCTCTCTATCTGGCGCCCACCCTCAGTACCACTTCTTCTGCCCCCCAGGTTGCCTGTCCCCTTGTTATCTGTGGTGGCACTAGGGTTCCTACCCTTGGTGTTGCCAGAGAGTCTCCTGACACTGGGGTGCCCAATCCCCAGTGTCAGCTTCTGCCTTCCTACAATAAAGAAAACCATCTTCCATTGATTTTTTCACTTGCAAAAAAGAAAATGGTCCTTCAGTGATCTTACCTCCCCCAAGCACCCCCACAAGCCCCATCTCAACCCATCATCCCACACCCCCACACACACCCTTGCTCCCCTAAACAGGTAACACAACACAGATCCACTGCCTCTGATCAAAGACATGTCTTGTTGCTGGAACTGGCAACTGCAACTTGAGAACATAAGCTAAGTGTGGTTCAATGTATTTCACTGAGGTTTGAAATTTTTTCATAACTTTGTCATTTTTTTACATTTTTACACCAAATTTTCAACATGGCCTTTCTGGACCCCCCACCCCACCAATGAAAAATGATGCTGAAATTATGCAAATCCATCCCAGAAGGTGATTTGTGGTCACTGCACAAAATCACCTTTTGAGCAGGTTTTGAAAATGTTCACCACCTTTGCTCATGAGGTAGGGTAATCAGAAGGCTATGTTAAGAATTTGAGGTAGAAATATTGAAAAACAACAAAGTTATGAGCATACATTGAAATTTTTATACACACGCTCATAACTAGTAATTTTCAATGTTTTGACCCCAGATTTTCAACATAGCCATTTTTCAACACCACCTCATGAATGTGAAATCCTGGCTGAAATGTGTTTCACAATTATGGTGGTAAATGACGCTTCAGTCGGTATTCCACAATTTTCTCCTATCAGGTTCATGATGTGCAGTGATAAAGCTATGTTGAAAATTTGCAGTCAAAATACTGAATTACAACAAAGTTATGAGCATATGTTGAAATGTTTTCTACTCTCACTCATAACTTTGATAATTTTGTGTATTTTGACCTCTAATTTTCAACATAGCCATTTTTTGACACCACCTGATGAAAATGACAGCTGTCATTTTTCAAATCCTTTCTAAAATGTGTTTTCACACCTGTGGCATGGAATGACATTTTGGCAGAAATTTGAAAATTTTCATCTGCTGGGTTCATAACGTCGGGTAACAACAAGGCTGTGCTGAAAATGTGGTGTACAAATATGATCAATTGCCTAGGTTATGAGTGAGCATTGTAATATTTCAATGTTCACTCATAAACTTTTCTAATTTGCAATATTTTTAATTTCAAACTTTCAACATAGTCATTTTTCCACACCACCTCACAAATGTAACAGGTGTAATATTTTAAATCCTGGGTGTGATGTGTTTTCACACTTGTGCTACAAAATTATGCTTCAGACAATATACTATAAATGCCACATGTCATGTTTACAAGGGGATGCTTGTAATTGTGTGCTGGTGAGCTGAGTTTGGGAGTAAGCTCAGTGACTCAGCTACATGGGGTGAGGGTGGTGGGATGCTGCTGTTATGTGACACCCCCACTAGCCAAGGAATGAAAGCTGCAGTGTTGCCCACATGGCCCAATTACCATATAGTGAAGACAGCTCTTCTCTTGGCATAGGTTCCTGCACCTCTGCACTCATGGGTGGCAGAGAGCCCAGCGTATTGGCTGACAGATTGACTCTTTGCCCTGTGCATCTGTATCTTTAGCCACATGGAAGCAGAGAGGCTAGAGGGCCCTGAGCTTCTGCAGCCCACCAGAGAGCCCTATGAATTCATGACATCCGTCACTGCATGGAAGTGCAGGACTCACAAGGGTCCTGCACTTCTGTAGGTAGACTGAGTCTTTCCTTGGCACAGGTCCCAAAGGGCTCTGTATGTCTGCATCTGTTCATACTAGTCCTGAAGGGACCAGTGTGAATGAGAATATGATTCCACTATCTCAAAAAGAAAGGAAATTCTTTGCAAATAATATTTGTTAATGCACCAGTCACGGTTCAAGTTAATGCCACAAAAGTAGTAAAATGTAGTGTTAGGGTTTCCAACCTTAAATCCCCACCCCACCCCCAAGCAGCAAAAGGAAACAAATATTAGGGTTTTGGGTCTCTGCAGTCTTGTTGAATCAGTAGTGGGGTCTTCCTTGAGGTTGTCAGCCATAATGCCCACCCTGTTCCATGAACAAACAATGTCAGACATGATCTCATTTCTTCACATAGGTCCCTGGGTGAAGAAAGCTATAACGGATTGAGTTGGCAACATGTGGTAAAACATAGTTCTCTACCTTTGAAGACTGCATCACTATGAGGCACTGGCTTGGAGCTGTAACTTGTGCTTTGGACAGAAGGCTATGGGCTGTGAAGGGGGGGATGAGCATTAGGATAATACCAGACCACTGATTTGCCAGGACTACAGAGACCCAAAACTCTGATGTTTTTTCCTTTTGCTGCCTGGGGGCTAGGGTAGGGAGTTAGGGTTGGAAACCCTAATGCCACATTTCCCCACTTTTGTGGTGTTAACCTGAACCCTATCTGGTGCATTAATAAAGTTTTCACAAAGAATTATCATTATGATTACTATTATTAAAGAGAAGCTGACACCATCATGTCCTCGGGTCAGGCAGCTCTTGGCAAGGAGTTGACTTCCTGAGGACCTAAATGAGGATTATTCAAATAGTTTTGTAAAGGCATTATTTAGACATTTATTTTACTATTACAATCTCTCTCTTCTGTGTTTTGCAGAGCATCTGAGTGCCCACTGCAGCCCCACCTTTGAAAACAACATTTTGATGATGCAAAGTAGGGAAGGGGTTGTAGGACTACTAATGGGCATAGAGCACGGTAGGGGACAGTGATTACCTTTTCATTTAATTATTGTACTTTGCAGGCACTTGCACATGAGAAATATACAGGTAATACTGGTATGGGAAAAAGCTGGAGAACAAGACTTGGACTGTAACAGATCAGTTATAACCAGACTGACCAGTCTGGCCTAAGTACAAGTTGAAAGAATTGGGCCAGTCCAGCCAATCTGGCTTTTTCCAATCAAGTCTAGTCCGGTTTCAGTGGTCCTATTTTCACCCATTCCAGGCATGGGTGAAAAGTGGGTGGCTTGAACCAGACCAGACAAGACTGGAAAAAGTTGGACAGGCATAGTTCACACAATTAGAGCCTGGTCAGGCTGATCTGGCCAGAGGCCAGTTAGTCTAGCTTTTGCCAGTCTGGTCTGGACCAGTTTTGGCTATCCAGTTTTCAACAAGTCCTTTTAATACTACAGCCTTAATATGTGCAGGTGCCTGCACAGTAAACAATTGTATGTAAGGGTTGTCACTGATCCCAATAATGCTATTTGCCTATTAGTAACTCTGCAGCCCCTTCCTAAATTTGCTTCACCAGAGTGCTCTTTGTAGGGGTGGGCTTTGCTGGATACTTTTCAGCTCTGCAAAATGCAGAATAGAGATGGTAGCATTGTTAAAATAAATATCTTAATAATCCTTTCACAACAAAATTCAAATTAGACTTCATTTATTTCCTAGGGCAGGCAGCTCCTTGCACAAGTTGCCTAACCCAAGAGCATCAATTGCTCGTTAATTGCTGCTACTTCTGGAAATATTTGGCTATGATAGGTCCTGCAATTAATTTTTTTTGGAACCTATGCCATAACTTAGTCTATTCAGAAGTAGCAGCAATTTGCTTAAAAATAAAATGGATGCAAAATCAGATAAAACACCAGCATTTAAGTAACACCACCCTACCCTTTCAATCATGCAGGCATCTCAGATTGTTGGTCTCTCTAGCACACTACTTTTACATAGAAACCTGCCCCCTCCATTGACACTTACTCTCAGTGACCCTGAGTAAGTTATTTAGCCTATCATCATCTCATTCTCCAGTTCTGGGCCTTGGCACACACTGGAACTGGGGGAAACACAGACCAGGACTGATCAGCACTCAGCAAGCTGGAGGGAAACAGTTGCATAGCTGCTAAAGCAAAATCATCCTACTGCAGCAGGCTGGGGGCATTGGTCTCTTCTGGTGGGTCTTGCCATTACAAACATGTAAATACAAAACCCACCAGGCAGTTGCTCCTTCCCCAGCACAGCATAGCCTGGTGTTGTAACCAATTTTGGCACCAGCATGTCTTGCTGGCATGCTGAACCTAGTGCCAGAAACTCAGTATTTACACTGGCATACCGGGTACCAAGTGTTTGTTTCAGACACCTACTCATGCACTTGGTTCTAGCACACTGATGTAGGTGCAGGGTTTCCTGAATGTGTATCAGCATGCCAGCAAGGCCTGCCAGTGCCAAAAGGGACTCAAAACACTACTGTCAAATTGTATTATTGGCAGTTGGTTGTGTGTAGGTGGGTGTGTGGGGGAAGGAGCAAGGGTCACAGCCAAATGATGTTTCGTGCAGCCTGGTGAGGGATGGTAGTAACCAGCTGAAATAATGTGCAGCCAGGTGAGTGGATGAGGAGGGGTCACCAGTCAAAATGGATTTTGTACGGTCAACAATGTGTGTGGGGGGGGCAGGGGTGGTCACCTGTTGCAATGTGCTTTCTGCAGCTACCGTAGAGGAATAGAAGGGAGTAGTTACCAGTTAAAGCATGTGGCCAGTTGAATAGGTGGTTGGTTCTCCCACTTGACTCTAATAATTTACACTTTTTCCCCTTGCCCAGTGACATACAGTACTACTCAGACAGCTGCAATATGTGAGTAAGCTTTTAAAGACTTATGAACTGGAGATCTTTAGGAGCTATGTTAGTAGAAATATTACAATCAGCTATAAATATAAGCCCTATATGTTAAATACAATTTCTACATATTATAAAGAAAAGGACTTAAGTGCAATTACAAACTCAAAATTCACCAGCTGGTACAGTGAATTTGATTGTAGCCATTATTTTAGATTTTATTTGGATGTTCTGGAAGAAACAATTCTTAGGTAAACATTCCCAAAATATAGAAAGGGCCTGTTTGACTCTAATCTCTTGACCACCAGATCTGCCAAATCTTTTAATCTGGAAGATACGCTATGCAAATGAGATAACAATAACAAGGTGGATCTCTTGCATGTGATTTTACAGTGTTCATGGTATAATAAGTCAAGAAATTATTGGATTGTACTAATCTTGGAGTCAATACAGTACACTGACCCCAGTATGATCTTTATTAATTCTGTTCACTGTAGAGGATGAATATATAATTACAAGAGTAGCTTAGTATCTGATTTCTATCCAGAAGGTGAGAAACACGATGGTCTCAAAAGTGGGCCCCCAAAATAGACATACCTGATAAATGGGAGACTTGGTATTTATAATGGTGTAATACACTGTGGCAGGTACCTTGTACCATGCACGATTTTGACAGCATTATACACTCTATTATTATTATCTTTTATATGTATTTGTTTTATATATTTTATTGTATTAACTGTTTTAGTATGACATAAAGATTTAGTTTAGTTACCGTATTGGTCCTTGTAAGAACAGACCCAGAAGCAAATGGCTTGAAACCTTTTATTGGACCAACACTGATGTTACAGAAAGAACTAAGTGCCTAAACTTTCGGACTTGGTTGGTCCGGAAGCTTAGGTACTTTGTTCTTTTTGTAACATTGGTGTTGGTCTAATAAAAGGTATCAAGTCATTTGCGTCTGGATCTGTTTTTAGTATGTAATGATTGTTTGTAATGACTGAACAATAAACCGATTGACTGACTGACTGATGAACTACACCTCATCCACTATAAATCCACTCCTGCCCAATAATCTCTCACTGGGGACTCTGCTCCAAGCTGTACAGTACCTGTCAGTAAACCCATCGATCCTTGGTGAGTGCCCCACAGATATACCCCTCCACAGTGGGACCAAGGCTTGCCAACCCAGAAGTCAGCCCAAAAGAACAATGTGCATGCCAGTATTGGGAAGGAGGGTGGGCTGAGGCTGGTCTAGTGGCATGGATAATGGGGAGAACCCATCAATATGGCAGCTAATTCATCATTTTTCCCCTCTTTGTGCCCTGCATACCCAGCACTCCAGATGCTAACATCATTGTCGTTGCTGCTGCTCCCACCCACATAGCAGAGGCCAACAGTGCATGGTCACCTAAGACATCCAAGCTTCCCCACACCTGCAGGAAGCAATTGTGCAGTCATAATGGATCACCCTCCTTTCTGGAGCCTGGGATGGCTGCCTTTGTAGTGTTCCCATGCCTCCACTGCATTTGTGCAAGTTGGTGGGTTAGCACAGTGAACCCAGGTCACTCAAATGGGAGCACAATGCACTCCTCCTCCTACACCATTGAGTGGGACTGATCACCACTTAGAAGTGTGTTGTGTGCAGCTATGTGTGGGGTTTTATTTAAAATGCCACTGGACAACTGAGACTACATAAATACTAGCCATACTAACTATTGCACTATCCTGCCACAGAAATTCATATTTTAAAAATACAAAGAAACTACAGAAACTACAGAAACATTTTTAGAAATCCCACATTCAGTCTAGTCTCTTTTTATTTTCCATTTAACTCTTGATTTTTCTTACATTTTTTTTTCACTCTGACATTAATGTTTTTCATGCTTTTGTTGAATCTGTTTCCTGGAAAGCTTATCTAATCTATGGCTCATTTTGTTTACAGATCTAATTTGGCATCTGCACTTATCTATCTGCACTTATCTATCAAATAAGTATATCGGCCCGGATTCACAAATGTTTGCTGCAAACTGCGACAATGGCAACTTGCGGCAATGACCTCTGAGTCCTGGACCCTGCACCCGATTCAGTATCTGAACTGGTCCAGGGGTCTGTGTCCCATGAATTCCAGCACCAGTCCAGCAAATGGTGCAGCCCCCAAGAATGCCGCAAGTCATGGGACGGGTGGGTGGCAGATGCGCCCGTGCAACTGAGCCCATCAGTGGGATGTGCCCCCCACATGCCCAGAACCATGATTGGTGGGATCGAGGCTCTCCCCCTGAACCCTGACATGTCTAATGGGAGAGCCCTAATGGGCTATCAGAATCTGCCAGCCCTGATCCCCAATCCCCTTTCCCTGCCCTGAAATGCCAGTACTGTACAGAATCATATGGGCACATGCCCAGGCTAGCCCTGGTGGTCTAGTGGCCCCCCCACCTGTAAATGTGAGCCCCCTCACTCTCCCCTCCAACCAATACCCCACTGGTGACTGGCACTGCCCACCTCACACCACCGTGGTCAGCCACCGACTGAGCTGCCTATGGAGCATGTACAGTTCATATACACGCTCTGTGAATGACAGCAGAGAGGTGGGCAATGCCAGTCGTCAGTGGGGTATTGGTTGGGGGAAAGCAGGAGGCTCGTGCTGATGGGTAGGGGTGGGGTCACTAGGCCACCAGGATATGTGGCATTTGGAGGGTTGTAACAGTGGTCCCGGCATGGGATTTGGGGGAGGGTTGCAGGACATGGGCATCGCGGCTAGGGAGGGTGTTCAGATAGCCCATAAGGGCATTTACCCTGGCACTATCAGGAGCAGGTGAGGTGGCATAGCCCACACTGGGCTGTTTGGACAATACTGTGGGGACTGTGGGCATGTTGGGGTGGGGCTGGGGGCAGTGCTGTACACTAGGAGAACAGGGCTATCAGGGACCATAGTGGCCTCTTGTTTGTGCAGCATTGGCTTTACATTGGCAACCCCCTTCCCCTCGTGGATGGCAATGAACACTTATGCCACCTCAAAGCTGGCATAAGTGTTCTTTGGTGGATGTCCACTGGGGATTCTTTCTGAATCCCAATTTGGGGACTTTGCTGCCACCCTTCCTGAATATGCAAATGCTGCTGTAAATCTCCTTACACCATGTTGCAAAAGGGGTTCTGGCACATTGGTCCACTTGGGTGCAGGCAGCCTGCAACATGTCGCAGGCTGCCTTCTTGAATCCCAATATGATGCAACTCAGGACGCAAGTGCTACCTGCACCATTTTTTCCGACGCAGGTTGCCTTGCATCCTGAGTTGCCATTTGTGAATCCAGCCCATAGTTATTAATTATAAATAATGTAAAACCTATTTGTTTATTACTAAATATTCTTTGTGTCTCCCTGAAATTATTTTGTTTTGTTTTCTAGGTACTCAGTGCTGGAGAGTGTTGAGCCTTCTCTATGTACCCCTCTCCAGAACTGGTAAAAATTCAGTTTGTTCCACACATCAGGATTGGGACAAGGATTAATGAGCTGAGAGTGTACCAAAAATGTATGAGATTTAAATACAAAACAGGGAGAGGGCATTGAAACATTGATGAACTTGGATGGGGGATATCAAATGGAGGGGAGAATTTAAAGACTTGGATTGATGGTTGATGATGTAATGAGCTGCAAGTGCAAGGT